>JAQSUU010000135.1:21130000-31130000 GCA_038087645.1 Saccharum hybrid cultivar R570
TAGGTCGCAAAGTACAATGTTTATACCAAATGAAACTATAAATAGATACAAGTTACAGCCATATTTTAAATCTTAGGAGCATATTTTATTTTAGATAAATAGAAATCATGTAAAGCACCAATGCAAGATGTTTCTGATAACTAATTGACAGATAGCAGACAGTCTATCTACTAATTATGTAATAGCCATAATATGCCCTTATTGTCATCCTAAAAATTGTTAGTCCTTTTGTATGGTAATAAAATATTCATTCTTTTTTGCTCATCATGATATTTGAGCTGCATGCTTAGGTAGATAACTTTTCCTTGTATGAACTCTGAGCAGGCTCACATGTAGAACTAATGAAGATACCTGAAGGTGCTTACTCTCAGCTCATACATCTACAAGAGACACGACAAGGGGCAGAGTTTTCTAGTGTTGACCCTTATATCATAGTAACAGATGGTTTTGGCTCAAGATCTACTAATAGCAAACCAAGAAGCCAAAGTATCTCCAGGCAGAGATCAACTAGTAAAGGATCTTCCTCTTTTGGGCATAGTGGTAGGCACTCCTTCCTTGCTCCACTTAGCCTACCTGATCCTATGGAACTTAATGGATCTCCTGATGTAGAGGAGACTACCGACAAAATGACTAGAGCTCCAAAGAAAGCTCCAATTGGTAGACTCTTCTATCTGAACAAACCAGAAGCTCTTGTTCTTGCACTTGGTTCTATAACTGCCGCGATGCATGGAGTCATTTTTCCAATATATGGCACATTAATTTCAACCGCAATAAAGGTGTTTTATGAGCCACCGGCAGAACTACTAAAGGACTCCAAGTTCTGGGCAAGCATGTTTGTTGTGCTGGGTGCCTGTGCATTTGTTCTTATTCCAATAGAATACTTCCTATTTGGATTAGCTGGTGGGAAGCTTGTGGAGCGCGTGCGATCACTAACATTCCAAAGTGTAATGCGCCAAGAGATCAGCTGGTTTGATAAACCTGAACACTCAAGGTGTGTTCAATTCATTATGTTTCAAAATAACCTGTTTTCCTGTTATCCTAAGAAACATTCCTCCAGTTGGTTTTTTCATGTGTAACTATGAAATTAGTGTCTTGGTTGTTGCTCTCACTTAAAATATGTTAAAATATTTGTACACACACACACACACACACACACACACACACACACACACACACACACACACACACATATATTCAATCAAGTGATGCAGAAACATTATAAAAGCGTATTCATAGTTTTTTTTATTCTGAACACTACAAAAATCATTAATTATGTTGACCTGACCATAGAAGACAATATTACTATGTTGTCAAATATTTTTATCAGACATCATTCATCTTTGTTACACCTATTTTCAGTACTAAGAAAAGTATAAATGACCAAATGCTTTTTATGAATAACTTATATGCAGTTAGCACTACAACAACCATCATCACTCATACCATAAATTTCCTTCTATTTTACTTTAGTGGAACAATTGGTGCAAGGCTATCAATTGATGCTATGAATGTTAGGCGACTTGTTGGGGACAATTTAGCACTTAATGTTCAGACTGTATCCACTGTCATATCAGGCTTCACAATAGCAGTAGTTGCAAACTGGAAGCTAGCATTGATTATCACTGTGGTGGTTCCTTTTGTGGGTTTCCAAGGCTATGCCCAAATGAAGTTCCTTAAAGGTCTCAACAAAAATGCAAAGGTACATGCTATGGATAAATCACAAATGTTGTTCCTACAAGCATTTATCATATGGAAAAATATTTTTTCTCTAATTGTTTGGTGGGACGCAGTTGAAGTATGAAGAAGCGAGTCAAGTAGCTACTGATGCAATCGGCGGCATCAGAACTATAGCATCGTTTTCTGCTGAGAAGAAAGTGATGGACACCTATGAGAAGAAATGTGAATCTCCCATAAAACAAGGAATAAGGGAAGGCATTGTTGGTGGCTTGGGGTTTGGCTTCTCATTCCTTGCCTTCTACTTTACATATGCTCTGTGCTTCTATGTTGGTGCCAAGTTTGTTCAGCAAGGAACAGCAACATTTCCTGAAGTGTTTAGGGTGAGAACATTTTTTTATTATCATTGTGCATAGAATTGATGGTTTCACATGTTGTGGTTAACTGGTCTAGTAGTGGCTTTCAGGTCTTCTTCGTATTAGTTTTAGCAACTAGTGGAATCTCGCGAACAAGTGCAATTGGTGCAGACAGCACCAAGGCTAATGATGCGGCTGCATCTGTCTTTGAAATTCTTGACCGGGAATCTAAGATCGACTATAGCTGTGAGGATGGTATCACCATCACAAGTGTGAGGGGTGAAATTGATTTCAAGAATGTGTGCTTCAAGTATCCGTCACGACCAAATGTTCAAATCTTCAATGATCTATCATTGAGCATTCCTTCTGGAAAGGTGAAATTCGATAAGAACAAAGTAGTAATATACAATTTTGAACTGAACTATTTTTTTGTGACATTACCACTTGCAGACTGTTGCACTAGTTGGGGAGAGTGGAAGTGGCAAGTCCACAGCGATTGCACTACTTGAAAGGTTCTATGATCCAGACTCCGGTAAGATCCTCTTTGATGATGTGGAACTTCAAGCCCTCAAAGTTAGCTGGCTTCGGCAGCAAGTTGGACTAGTTTCCCAAGAGCCCGTACTATTCAATGACACCATCCGCTCCAACATAGCTTATGGGAAGCATGGGGCAGCATCTGAAGAAGAGATTGTTGTTGCTGCTGAAGCAGCCAATGCACATCAGTTCATATCTGCTTTGCCTGACGGGTACAACACCATTGTCGGCGAAAGAGGAATCCAACTGTCAGGGGGGCAGAAGCAGCGTGTCGCCATCGCAAGGGCCATCATCAAGGATCCCAAGGTGCTCCTGCTAGATGAGGCAACAAGCGCGCTAGATGCAGAGTCAGAGCGAGTGGTGCAAGAGGCGCTGGACCAAGTGATGGTTGGTAGAACGACGGTAGTGGTAGCACATCGCTTGTCAACAATTAGAGGTGCAGACATCATTGCTGTCCTGAAGAATGGGGCAGTAACCGAGAAAGGCAGGCATGAAGAGTTGATGCAGATAAAGGATGGCACATATGCTTCCCTTGTTCAGCTAAGCTCTAGTTCTTCATGATCCAACAAAGCGTCGGGCGTCATTCAAAAGTTAGATAATCCTCACATGGATTGGGTAAGATGTAAAAAGGTTGCTACTCAAAGTTCAACTTGAAGTTAATCTTATCCTTGAATATTGTAGAATTAGGCAATTACTAAGCTTAGCTTCGCTTGTTGAGCTAATTAAGCTCCAATTCTGTATGATATAATGAAAGGTCGGGCTTCATTCAAAAGTTAGATAATCCTCACATGCATGGATTGGGTACGATGTAAAAAGGTTGCGACTCAAAGTTCTACTTTAAGTTAATTCTTATTCTGTGATAAGCAACAACGATTCTTCAGCCTCAGAATTTTCATGTACTTATGTAACTATGTGAATCTGTAGTGGCGATTTAGGTCGTTGTACCCAAGTTTGTAGAGGTAAATATTGAATGGGCTCAGAAGAAGCTTTTGCTCGTTATGCCGTGCTGTGGAATACAAAAGGATGTAATAGTAGGGATTTCTTTTCCATGTATATGTAATCTCGGTCCACACAAGCTCTACGTAAATTGCTTGATAAACTGAAAGTCACTGGAAGCCATCTTTAGTTTTGTTAATGCATCTACACAAATTTCATGAGCCATAACCGATCCATATTAGGCCTTATTTGGCTGCACTCGTATTCACCTCAATCCACATATATTGAGGTGGATTGGGATGAAAAATTAGTGTTATATGTAAAAGTAAAAAATGTTGGAATGTGATCTCAACCAACATATTAAATTGGTCATAATTATTAATTCACCAAATAATGCCTATTTTATTATATAACACTTTGCTATGATCGCCGACATCCCTAAACCTTCTAGGGTTCGGCCCCAAGGCCCACCGTGTATATAAATAAGGGGATGACGCCCCTAAGCATTCCCTACCCTGTTTTCTATCAGCAATACATCCTTTTCTATCATCAATACACCGGAATCTTATGTGCTCACTAACCCCCTTGCCGATCTGCAGATGTTCCTTGCGAGCTGCATTAGATTGGTGGGGCAAGGTTACTCAATATCATGAGCCCATCTTTGGTGATCCCAATGCTTCTACATCCAACCTCCACCAGAGGTAAAAACTAATAATGAGGTAGAAGATTCTTACCATATTCATGTTGATAATGCTAAGATATTGCAAGATCATAGGACGGTTACCGATAATACTGTCCTCAAAATGATTATGTCACGCTTTGATAGACTAGGTTAAGATGGTTGATTATGTTGATGAATTCGCTGATGAATCAGCTTCTAAGCAACCTCAATATGGCATGACTACTAAATTTTTACCCTGTAGCAATGCCCCAAATGTGTTGCAATAGATCCGAAATGGTTGCAAGCGCAGCACGACTTTGGCGTTGCGAGGCGTTGCAAGTGCGCCCGTGGGTATAGCCTTGGACAACACTTTGTTGGGCGGTGTTGCAAATGTGTTTCACAATTGCCACACCCGGATGTTGCAGTCCTAAGGTTTTGCTATGGTTGTATGTATAGCAACAGCAACTACTGCAACGCCTGGGTGTTGCAGGACCTCGCAATGGCAACGTGCCCATGCCGCAGCAAATGGTGTACTAGCAACGAAAAATGTGTGTTGCCCGCACGGTTGCCACTTGTAAACCTCTCGCACTATGGCCACTACCGGGTGCTTGCGTCACCGCTCGCCCTCGCCCACGCAGGGCTTGTCCTCTTCCACGCCACCGCACGCTCCCACAACGTGCTTGCCTAGGCCGTCGCTAGCGCACACAGTGTAGGCGCCTGCACCGCCACTCGCACACGATTCACCCCAAGGTGAAGCACTATGCTGGCGTCGGTTTCGTCTTGTACTCGAGCAAAGAGCATGCAGAGAAGGGCAACAACGTCCATGCATCCACAACCATCAGGCGGAGCCGTGAGAAGCCGGGAGAAGCCTAGCTCCTCCTTCCTAGTGTAAAAGGGCTTCGGCTCAGCCAGATGCTTCTCTAGTGAAGCCGTTTTAGGCAGTGTGTAGGGTCGAGATGGCAGACTAGAGCGGGGTAAATAGTCCTTTCTAAAATCTAATCGTACCGGCTAACCAAAACAAATGCGAAATTAAAACTATCGGTCTAGCCAAGACTATGCCCCTCTATCTAAGTTCTCAAGCACCTTACAAAGGTTCTAAATAGGCAACAAAGGTGCTAGGCTAGCTAGAGCTCACCTAAACAATTTTAGAAGCAAAGTCACACAAACTTATGCCACTAGTATTTCAAGCAACGGGGAGCTCCTATACAAACTAGTAAGCAAAAGCACAAAGCCACCTAAGCTCACTAGCAATGCTCAATAACAAGGAAACTAATACCGAATTAGAGAGTGCAAATTACTTAGCTACACAAACTAAGCAATGTAACTAACAAGATTACTAAAACCAAATTAGTCATGCAAGGGAGTTACTTCTATGCTACACAAGCAAGAAGGTAACTAGCAACCTACACAAGCTAACTAATTATAGGACCAACTACACAAGCATAATGTAAATGAAAGTAAATACAAGCTAACGAGAATACAAACCAATGGGAAGACAAAGATGACACGGTGATTTTTATCCTAAGATTCACGTGCTTGCCAACACACTAGTTCCCGTTGAGACAAGCTCCAAGGTTGCCACCAGTCCTCTTGCTAGTGGTGACCCGCAAGTCACACTCTCCCACATGGAGTGCTTACCACAAGCTCTAGCACTTGACTCGGCCAGACCACTTGTCACCCTTTGCGTCTCGCTCTACTAGAGTTGCTCTTCGCGGCTCCCACGGGGTGAGAACAATCTCCCTCACAAGCCCTTCTCTAGAGCACCATACAATCTTCTTTGCGTGCTTCGACGGAGACCACCACCAAGTCATCTAGGAGGTGACAACCTCCAAGAGTTGCAAGCACCATCAGCTTGCAACTCGATCACCTAGTGCCACTCGATGCAACCTCACAATGCAATCGCACTAGAGTCACACTCACTCGCAATCGGATGCAACCACTATGTGCACAAGTAAGTTAGAGGCTCTCCTAGCACTCCCCAAGCATGGACACTAAGTCCCAAGGGTGTTAAGCATGTGCCAAGGTGGGGCCACACACTTCCTTTTATAGCCCCAAGGGCTAAAATAGCCATTACCCCCTTCATCTTGATTTCTGTGCACTAACTAGACTCGCTGACAAGACTCACCCTAGAGTCCGGTCTAGAGTCCAATCACGCTATGCACGCCACGTGTACTTTCCGTTTGAATGTTACCATTGGGTGCCAACGGCTCCCAACGTGCGCAAACGAACTCTGCGTCAGGTCGATCAACCGGACTCGCCAACACCCAGCGTCTGGTCGCAAACAGAGAGGTTCTAGAGAGGTTTTTCATCGACCAGACAGGTCTGATCAACACTGACCAGACTCGCCGCAGCGTTCGATCACTTTTCCTCAGCAATTCTAGGCCTAGAACAGTGGCATGGGCGCATCCGGTCGCACCCAAGAACTAACGTCTGATCACAACCCCAAAATAGCCCTCACAAGAACACTGACCGGACTCTGTGACCGGACTCGCGTCCGGTCCAGCGTCCGGTCATAGACCTTTCAACGCTAAAACGGTTATAACTCTTAGCTCCGAACTCTGATTTCGATGATCTTGGATATTTTGGAAAGCTTATTCAGAGGGCTACACACCCTACTTGCATATTTGATCCAAAGCACAATGAATCAATGTAGAGTTCTAATCCAAGGACCATCCTATAGTTTTGAGTACATCGAAAAACCTTTTCTCTTCTCTAAGTTGATCCAATTCAACTCCAACAACTTCTCCTTTGCAGATGTGCCAACACCACCAAGTGTACAACACCTTGTGCACGTGTGTTAGCTTCTCACAAATATTTTTCAAAGGATTAGTCACTCAACTTGCCACGCCACTCGATCCTAGCAACGACGCAAAGTTAGATCACCTGAGTGTCACTAGATGACCGATATGCAAACAAGTTTGCCCCTCTTGATAGTACGGCCATATATCATAAACTCGGTCATAAACTTCTCTACACACCTATGATCGGTGAAATGAAATGCCCTAGGTTATACCTTTGTCTTGCTCATTTTATTCCATCTCCTCTGATGTTGATGCAACACATGCACCAACCAATCACAAATAATATGATCCACTTCATATCATCACGTGACTGCATTGGTTCATCGATCTTGACCTCACTTGCTCTTCACCGTTGCTTCGGTCCATTGGCGCCAAGTCATCACTCAACTTGCCCTTCACACTTGCAACCAGTCCATCGAGCCAAGCCTCATCTTGATCTTCTCCACCTTGGTCACATGACTCCATGTCATGTCTCATATGCAATAAGCTCCTTCATCACATATATGAGCTTTGCACCAAGTTCAAGCCATCTAACCTTCATGGCATGTATTGCTCACACACATGTACCTGTAGACTAATCACCTGTGTATCTCACTCAAACACATATTAGTTCACCTAAGATTGTCACTCAATTACCAAAGTCAAATAAGGACCTTTCACAGTGGTGTTTAGTATGTGGCTCCTTCAAAAGCAGGACCTGAAGACAGGAGCCTCTCCGAAAGCCATACTAAACAGGCACATATTAGAAGAAATCCTAGGAACAGTTAATGCACCTACGCACATAGGCATCATTAATATTACTGAGGCCTTATTTGGATGCATGTGTATCTACTTTAATTCACATGTGTTGGAGTGGAATGGAATTTATTTTAATTCCACTCCAATCCACTTCAACACATGTGGATTGAGATAAATACATGCACATCCAAACAAGACCTGAGAAATAAATGGCTTACATGGCATTTTGCCAAAGCTACAAGACACATCGATTTAGCAACTTCAACCTTCACCTTAGAACGTTCCACTCAAACAAACTAATCGTCCATCGTGAGCTCCAAAAGTAGATAAGGTCTCTCTTGTTGAATCATCTCGATTTTATTTGGGTCAGATTGGTTGCTTGCATTATTCTTAGCCTAAATTAGACCTTATATAGCATAATATAAGCCAATGTACACATGTAATTTCTTGATACTTGGTTGTTCTATACAAAAAATTTTATCTACGGTCACCACCATATTCTAGTTGAGGTCTCATATTCCTAGTAGAGGTATGTGAGGATAATAATATTTTATTTTTGTATATGTCTCAGCATGTGTAAACCTACATTGCCTAATATGATCAAATATGGCGTCTAACCTTTGTCCAAGAAAGAATGCAATTCTACGTACATTCTTGGTTAACATGCCAAAAGTTTGATCAATATTAATGTTGCGACATCAAGTATGTATAGTATGAAAATATATCTCCTGACAAATCTAATTATACTTATTTGAATTATAAATTTTAATACTTTTTACTTGTAGCTAATCAAGCTCAAGATACTTTAACATGGTATTGTACTAGAATTATATTCTTTTGTAGACGGATACTAGCTAATGCAATATTTGATTTACTTTAAGCTTTGTACAAGCTTGCGTATAGCGCAGGCTAATACATGCAACCAATTAGACAATTAGAGATATGAGACCGTGCCGCCTAGGCGGCCTCCTAGCGTGTCCACGTAAGCTTCATTTGAGTGGTACGTTGGATAGAAACTGCACTAGATGAATCACCCTGTTGTCCTTGCATGCATTCAGCCATTCACGTTGGTAGATGAACCAACAACTCATCCAAGTGGGCGCATGCACATTGAATGCAGCAGGTGGATAAACGAGAAGAGCATGTAATGCAGGTCATCTACCGCCACCGTTCACCACTTTGGTGTAAGCAAGTGGATAAACATTTAATGCTTGTTGTCCAGTACAAATAGAAATTTACTATCAGTAAGTCCAAAAAATTAAAAATGTATTATTAGTAAGTAAAAACAGTTCGTGACTTTTAGGATCATAGTATTACCACACATCTCTGCATCTAAATTCACGAGAGACATATATTCTGTAACGAAACTAACAGTACTTACTTTACACCATGCATGGCAATATATTTTTTTTATGTTCGGAGTAGTTGAAAGAAGGTGGGCACATTTAATGCCATCCTTTACATGCAGAGAATTTTTACACGCGCGAAGTAGGTCGAAAGCAGGTGGGCACATTTAATGCCTCTCCTTTACATGCAGAGATTTTTCACACACGCAGAGATGCCCGCTCCTCCTACAACTTCGCATGCCTATTGAGGCTTATCTTTCCTATATAAGCATGTGCCATTCGTTGGTTCATCGCACCCCTCACCCCTCCCAATGTTTGCTTGTGTCCTTGTTGTAGTTCATGTATGAGGAATCAGTTGTTGTGTCCTCACTGTGAGTTCATCACACCACTCACCCCTCCCAATGTTTATATGTGTCCTTGTTGTAGTTCATATTTGAGGAATGAGTGGTTGTGTCCTCATTGTAGTTCATACCTGAGGAATCAGTGGTTTGTATTGTTGGTCTTTGTTTACACAAGAAACACCTTTAACAAGAACATATTGCATAACAAAGACTACGTGATAGGTCTATGTTGCGAACTCGCACGAACAGATGACTTGAACGTGCACTTACTGAGTTGGCGCTTGATTATGCTTGTAGCAAGCGGCTGGATGAATGCTTTATACTTTGCTAATTGAACTGCCAAGTAGTATCACACCACTCTATCTCTGGCTACGCCTTTAAAACCACACCCTCTATCCCATTCGTCTCTACACCGCACCATCGCTCTGCCCTCGTTGTTGTTTCTTGCACGCTGTAGGTGATGAGCTACGGCCGGCCGCGGCAAGCAGCAGCGTGGCATCAGCAATGAGGGGACGTTGCTAGCAGCACCGCGAGGGGCGTCCGTGTCCTGCTACGGTAACAACAATGTCTGCTCACTATCGCACGCAAAAGGGCCTAGCCTGGACGGGCGTAAGAGAGCGGCTTTAGGGAGGGTGTGCTACGGAGATCCGCATCCGCGCACCCGATTCAGGCTGTGGATCGGCAGGTTTTAGCATGGCCTTCAGGCGGTGGTGCTGTTATGTTCTGCTTCTATGGTGAGCGTCTCCCCAACCAGCGCAAGTTCAACTTCCCGGCCATGGAGTGTCCTATTATCCTTGAACACCTCCGCATCCACCTCACAATGCCCAATCGCTGCGGACTACGACCAAAGGTGTGGCTTCCTTGCACCGCTCGTGTTCCCTACACTACCAACAGCGCTATCGCCGCTACTGATGGTGGTGTTGCTGCCACCGCCGTCGTTGAGGCAACCACCATAACTGATTACCATCATGGTAACACCGAGAAGAACATGGATGGAGACTTCATGGCCACTACTAAGTGTGTGATCTCCTGCAACCCAAATGATTTGTGTTGGATACGGACCAGAGCCTTCCTCTAGTTTGCACTCCACACTCAAAGAATCCCATTGATGGTTAGGAGTGTTTACTCAGAAGATTGTTTTTTATTTGCCTAGGAAATATTGAGAGGGACCATCCCTTTGGTTTGTCCTTTTCTTTTTGTTAATAAATATTCCTTCCTCTGTTGTATCCACTGTTTCAATCTACTGATAAGGGCACGTATAACGGGGCAATTCAGCCCGTCTCTATTTTTCGTTTTTTTGCAGAAAACACCCTCGCGATCAAGGAGACGGGCGAGGCCATCGTTTGGTGAGACGACGATGATGGCTCGTGCTCCCAGGCTCAATCGCCCGGAGGAGGGAGCGTTGTATGACATCGTCGTCTCCAAGCAATGAGCCGCGGATCAGGTTGCGGGCACGGGAGAATCCAACCTTCCCGCGCCAAAATCCCTGTTACCAAATGTCGAGCGCAACGACCGCGCTGGAGCCCAGGTGCGCTGCGGCGGCGCTGGAGCCCAGGAGCGCAGCATCGGCAGGGAAGACCAGGTTGCGCCCGACGGCCCCGTGGCCACGGTGGCCGTGCAGGAGCGGAGACAGGTGTATGCGCTGGTGGAGGCGGGGCGACGGACGGGGACAAGAAGTGGCGGATCGAGGTGACGGGTACTCCTTACGCTTCTGCATCCCGATGCTTTTCCTTGTCTGCTTCACTGATGTGTGATATTTCGTTGCTATCCTGGTAAGGACGATGTCCCTGAAGCTAGATGACATGTATTTGGCATCATTGCAAGTGATTGAGAGTGACTTTTTTTAGTCCACAAATGTCTTCTTTTAGTAGTGATGCAACTGAAAAATTTCAAGCCATGTAACTAAACTGAACTGGCAAGCCATACTACTGAATTGGAATACACCGTTTAGCAACCTGATGACGATGACATTGTTCAGTTTATTTACATGAGTCAACATTAGATTTCCTCATTTCAACCTGATGCATTTCTGAATATCTGATGATATTGTTCACATTTCAGCTATCTGAACTTGAGTAGTAGTGGACTACCTAGTTACTGTTACTGATCATCGGGAAGGGGGAGCTTGAGCTGTAGGTGGATTAGGGCCCAGTCTGATTTGGTTGCTCGATGGGAAAACAAACAGAGAGAGAGAGAGATTTGGCCATTTGGGATAGGTGTGCTGCTACTAACTTAGAGAAATGTTGGCTTTTTTATGCTTTGGCTGCTCGATGGAAGCTGATGCTTGCTGACTCGGTGAAGAAATGAAATGCTTGTTCAGAGTAGGTGATTGAATCAATTCCGTGATCTCAGCAAGTTACTGAAACTTTGAATAGCAAGTTAGGACTGCCCTTTGTCCTTTCATGAAGCTGCTACCTGAAATTGTTTATATGCTTTCTGAATTTTGTTGTTGTTGTGAATGAACCTCATAGTTGATCAACGCTTCTCTTGTTTGTTCAGTTTAATCTGTGTATGCTGCTGTTGTTATTAATTTTTACCATGCTCTATTAGTGTTGCAAGCTACTTTTCTGAAATTGGACAAGGACTGAGATCATATCAGCCTGTTGCATGCTGTCATTTTTTTTCTTTTAAATTAGCTGAGTTGCCACATGATTTTGTTTCGTCTCATGATGCATGGAGCTAAGTTGATGTACGAATATATGATTTATATTAATTTCTATTGATGTTTTTCTAAATATATGATTTATATTAATTTATATTGATGTTTTCTAAAAAAATATTGTAATCATGTTCATCTTATTTATGCTTGCCCCGTTTTCTATCAAATAGCAACACAATGGTATACAAAATAGTGTTCACCATTGATCTAGCTACATGCAAAGCATTAAACAGCTTGCAGACAGTGCAACACACTATCCATTGTATGACCTGTCTTTTTAGCTGTCTGTTTGTCAGATTCGAGAATGTTGCAGACGACCCCGTCTGTGGGTTGTACATGCCCTAAGGCTTTCTCTGCTATCAATCAGGGGCCAAGCTAGAGTTTGGAGACCCGGCTGCACCACGTTGCATTGGTACATGTAACAATCCATAAAAGGATGGAACTATATAATTTATGTAAACAAAACTAACTTTACTTTCACCATACGTGTAGTAAACATTATTACCATGTTAGGTTTCTAGCAAATGAACTGCAAACTAGATTTCATAATTATTATAATAGTACCTATTGTGTACCAGAATTGATAGTATTTTTATATAACTCAGGTCAAAATTCAAATTGTTTAAGTCCTCAAAACTCGAAAATTGCATCCTTCTATGAACGGGACAGAGTATTATGCTGCCCTAATTTATTAGGCATTCGTCAAGTGCAGCTTTGCCCACTTTTCTTTTGGTGTATTACTAAATCCTACAGATATTCAAATATAATTATGAAGCATATTTTGCATGAGATATTTGCCGAGGCCAAAACAAGATTTTGGTCTCTTTTTTTGGTACCCAGGGAGATTTTTAAGTCATATCTCTGCAAAAAAAACTTGCTCCAACAAATACTTAATGTTTTAGGGGAAAATATGGTTCGACATGCCATTGAACCAATGACTTACTACCTCCGTAGGAAAAGAAATACAATTCCAGGAACATTCTTTGTTGAAGTATCTAAAGTTCAATCAAAATATATAGATAAAAATATAATGTCTATGGTACCAGATAAATATATATGCTACGAAAATATGCCTCATGACAAATTCAATGGTACTTAGTTGATATCATAAAATACTGATATTCTTCTATGTAATACTTACTCAAATTTAGAATATTTTACTTGGATACTATGTTATAATTGTATTCTTTTATAGATAAAAGGAGTACTATGCTTTTATGAAGGCATTCGCTCAAGTTTTGGCATCGCAATCTTGAATACTTGCGTGCGATTTTTCTGCTAGACCTGCTGTAGTTTTGCTTGGAAGGAATCATAATATATTGTTCAAGCCGGAACACATTCATCCAAACAAAAATCTCCAGTGCTCGTGCAGCCTACAGTTCAGCGTGCCATTATTATACTTGCTCAGCTTTAAAATGGTTCCTTGTAATTGCGAAGTATTATCCCAAAACACAGCAGCAAAGACACTAGGAACCTGATATTAGCTACGGCTTTTTAAAAACTATTTTTAATTTTAGCACCAAAACTTTTTTTATACCTAACACTTTTGGCCGCTCCCCACACGAGGGAGCGGCATTTCAACTTTGCCGCTCCCCACGTGGCAGTGGCGCCACGCGGGCACGGGGCTGCCGCTCCCCCTTGAGCGGCAGCTCCGTGCCCGCGTGGCACCACTGCCACGTCAGCAAGCCTGTCGCTCCCCAAATCAAGGAGCGGCAAGCGCAGGGCGCCTTTTCTTCTCTTCTCCTCTTGAGCTCTGGCCATTCGTCGTTTCGGCGCCGCTCCCCCTCGGCCATCACACAACTTGTTTTCTTGTTCCTACAGTTCAGCGTGCCATTATTATACTTGCTCAGCTTTAAAATGGTTCCTTGTAATTGCGAAGTATTATCCCAAAACACAGCAGCAAAGACACTAGGAACCTGATATTAGCTACGGCTTTTTAAAAACTATTTTTAATTTTAGCACCAAAACTTTTTTTATACCTAACACTTTTGGCCGCTCCCCACACGAGGGAGCGGCATTTCAACTTTGCCGCTCCCCACGTGGCAGTGGCGCCACGCGGGCACGGGGCTGCCGCTCCCCCTTGAGCGGCAGCTCCGTGCCCGCGTGGCACCACTGCCACGTCAGCAAGCCTGTCGCTCCCCAAATCAAGGAGCGGCAAGCGCAGGGCGCCTTTTCTTCTCTTCTCCTCTTGAGCTCTGGCCATTCATCGTTTCGGCGCCGCCCCCCCTCGGCCATCACACAACTTGTTTTCTTGTTTAGTTATAGTTCAAATTTTGGGCGGAGGATCGTTGAGCAGAGGTAGAGGAAAAGGAGTGAGGAAGGGACCTCCGATTGTGTGAGAGAGTTCTATGGGTCCTGATTCTTTTGAGGAACCTATAAAACAATTTTCTTTGGAGAGCAAGAGTGACTTTACCCGCGAGAGACCTCTTAGATCATACGATAACCGCACGGAAGATTGGCCAAAATGCCACCACGGTGAGGATTGCGTCGTGCAGATGTACAACGACTATGACGGTGGAGGTCGTCGTTTCTTCTGATGCCCGCGAGGATTTGTATTTCCTTTTAACTCTTATTTTTTTCAGATTTGCATTTGATTTGTAGAAGTACTTATTGGTATATGTGTTTTCAGGATTCAAGCTGCCCAGATAACTGTGGGTTCACTCGATAGGTCGATCATCCTCCTATCTATCCCCATCAATAATACATCACATATCCACAGGGACACATCTTTGATCTAGAGTATGGCCTTGGAAGTGGTAACAGGGACAAGTCGGAGGACGACAGCATCAACGATGCAGAGGAGCCACTATGCAATAATTCATACTGCCAGTGCCCATATCATAAGAAGCACGGGCCTCCTTCTCTGCCGCCACCACATCCGCCGCCATCAATGGGGGGTTACTATGAGAAAGGCACAACTCAGTTCAATATGTGGGACCATTATTAGGCAGGCTAGGTTTAGTTTGCAACATGCCATTGTTTAGTTCGTTAATATCAGTGTTTGAGTTTAAACTATGTTCATGTTGGAGCAAGTGGTAGTGGAACTGTTAAACCATGTAATAAGTGTGTACCATTTTGCTATTGTTTCCCTCGATTGTGTAAGTGTTTTATTTTTAACATGTCACTTTCCAACATGTCCTAGTATTATAAAAAAATACATGTGGTCGAGGTTACCAATCAAAGCACGGAGTAGCAGAAAACAGAGCCCCCAGGTAGGGAGCGGCAGAGTTGTCACTCCCCCAGCCAGGGAGCGGCAGCCATAAAACACTGTTACACGTCGTCGAACGCTCTAGTGAGCTTGAAAAGTAGAATGTAAGCTGAGAGAACGTTCCACATCACTAGTATTGCATCGAAGTCATCGAAGGCTCATGGAAACAAAAGGCCCATCATATGAAGTTGCACATTACAAGTTTACTGGAACACATAAAATATCACATTATAAGCTCAAATTCATTAGTTCCAAATACATGAAGTTGCAAATTATTTCGACGCACTGCTAGGACACATAAGTTCAACACTAAGTAGGTTCTTCGACACATGACTTGTATACATAAATGGTGATATAGAGTGCAACAAAGAGTCTCCAACTTCATCCTGCCATGAAAATGACCAAGTGAACCTGCAGTATATATGACATTGGTAAGTAACACATATATCATTTTTTTAACGTTGAAATGTTATCCTTATATATTTGCTATGCTTACATGCACTCTATGTCCCAGGAGTGTAAGGCTCCCTCGATCGCCTCTGTCTCTTCAGATTGGTAGGCACCACATTGGGGGTGTAGCCAACATCCGTGTGGTCCCGATGACGGTGCTACCGTCCTTGGCCCTACGCATGGCTCGTCCTCTGCACATGGGTCGGCCCCTGCTCAGATAAAAGACAAATCGGTGTTAGATTGTGGCATTCTTACATAACATGGGCTAGGCAAATAAGAAAAATTGCTTATTTAGTTTTACCTGTTCATCTCCTTGGGTTCCCAATGGGGTATCAAAGAGCTGCGACATGCCAATCTCCTGGTGCTAGGAAGGGTCCACCAGGCTGTGCTAGTACGGGCTGGGCTGGTATGGGTTGTGCTGGAAAGGTACGTGCTGGAAGTTGCCCTGCTGGAAAGGACCGAGGTGGATAGAGCCCTGCGGGTACGGGCCTGGCTGGGAGAAGCCCTGCTGGGAAGGACCCTGTTGGTAGAAGCCCTGCTAGAAAGGACCGAGGTGGGAAGGGCCCTACTGCATAGGATGTCTGTGCTGGTGTATGCCAAAGCCCGGTGCCTCATCCTCGTCGGACAACTCTGAGTCGTCGTCCTCTACCTCAACTGGGGCCTTGTCGAGGCGGTGTGGTGGTGTACGCGCGCCGGAGGTGGACCCTATCACGGGGTTCAAAGAGCCTGCAGGTGTCCTCAGAGAAGGCAAAGCTGTGCTCTGGGAACACGAAGGGTTTGCTGACGGCTCCCAGGGAGTGTCTATGCAGCTCAACTTTTGGGCTAGCTTTCTGAAACTCTCTCATTTTCTACAAACACATGTGTGGACTCAATATATTTAGGACAACCTTTTGACTCGTACAACATTATAGGATATTTTCAACATGTTTCTTACGTGCACAAATGTCTCAAGCGCGCCTTGCCCTTTGTTCGTGCAATCGTGTAGTTGGAACGTTGCTTCGTTGGACATCATTGACAATTATCTGGCCTGCGTACACAAACGAGGTTTCACCTTGATGTTACAATTTACTGAAACTGGAATACAACCCACCCAAAGTGCATGGACCTAGGATCTTACCACGTATCTCTGAAGGGGGGCTCTTTGTGGCTGCTTCTCGCGCATAGTCACCTCTTCGTATTCGTCGGCAACGATGCCGTCTTCGGAGTCGACGGGAAGTTCTCCCCCCTTATACGCCTGCCTCACGTGCACACGGGTCGTTGAAGGCGTGTGGGTCGTGTGGCGGGCCATCCTGTAACGGCTGCCTCTCCCTTCTCTCCCACCTCTCGATGTATTGTGCGTGTATCTCACGCCGGTCCATCTGCTTCATCCTCAGCCTGCGGTCCACACTGCAACAAGTACAGACGGTGTTAGTGCACATAAATGCAATGGAGTATTTATGCCAAATTAGTTGATACATAAATATGATTTTATGAACCAACCTGTGCAGCTCCTTGCCCGTGGAGTAAAGAGGTGGTGGTGCGCCCGTACGTTTGCCAAATTGCCTACAAACCCTGATGGGATAGTGCATCTCAACCATGTGGAAGAAAACGAGCGGGACGTTGGACCAAAACTCATCGTTCTCTTGCCAACACTTAGAACTCAAGTGGCCCCGTAGCTAGGGATCGTCGTAAGGTTGCCAATACACCTAGCAAATGGCAATTTAGTTAGTCTTTAACATTGACAAGATAAACTAATACCATACAAATCAAAGACACCAACGTACCTACATGTGTGTTAGCACGTCAATCAAGTCGGTGTACTCCCTGTACTTGCGCTCTGCATTCCCTGTGACCTGCTCTGCCTCGCTCCAAACCCATAAGGTTGTATGCATTGTATCCTCGCGCTCCCAATCTTGTATTGTACACAAAAATGAATTAGTCATTTCTTAAATAAAGTTTCATACGCAATGCTAATGTAATTAGTTTTGTAGTAAATTACTTACGGGCAAACCGGCCATTCTGGGCCGCCCGATAGGCCACCGGTACTAGATCCAGATCTGTAGCAGGTACGAGCAACCACCAAGCGATGGGTAGCCGATCCGCGATGGCAAGCAGTGCACAGCTGCCTGTACGTCCACGCTAGGACCGCGCTGCCCCAACTGAATAGGCGATGTTCTCCCACAACTGACGTAGTATGTCCAGGAAGATCCAACTAACAACGTTGCCCGACGCGTCGGGGAACAAGAATGTACCAAGGAATGCCACAACCACACCCGAGCATACATCTCCACGGTACCCAGCCTAGCATGTGTGTCAAGGTTATCGAAGCGCCCTATGAGCCATTGTGATGTGACACCGAAAGTTTTCCTGAAATTTGCAAAGACAATTAGAGGCCATCGATTTGAAACAAAGGCTGTAATGAAAGCAACGAGAACCAATTAAGTAGCTTACTTATGCTTCTTAGTTTCCTCATTGTCCTCTGGGTAGTGGCCACAAAACTCGTACACCTTCTGCCTCCAACTGTCACTGTCCACTACGCTAGTCACACAACTGCCACCAATGCAAAGGCAAAGTATTGCCTTCACATCCTCTAGGGTCACGGTCATCTCGCCGCAAGGAAGGTGGAAAGTGTGGGTCTTCGGCCTCCACCTGTGTTAGGGGAAAAAAGGTTACATACTTCAAATATCATTCTACAACACCTGTGTTAGGGGGAAAAATAAGTTACCTATCCACAACTGCACTAAGAAGTGTGGGGTTCAGGGGCGAAAGACCTTCCCGGACCACGCGGACAAGCTCGAGGAAACCAGCACGCCGTATGTACAGCGTGTAACGCTCGTCCCACTTGAGCTACCGGGTGTGTGTGCGCGGCTTCAGAAGGGGCAGCTGCTTGTGCATAGGCCCGTACTCCATGTGAGCCGCCCGGTGGTCCTTGTCGTAGTCGTAGTCAAGGAGGGGGTAGAGCGGGTGCCACCTCAGAGGATGAGCTTTCTTTATCCTGTTTCAGATTGGAAAAAAAGAGTTAGTGCAAATAATATTAACAACTAAACATTGCAACATACATTTTGGACAATAGGAATAACAACATATGTTACAACAAAACATAATGGCATCAATGGTACAAATAAGAACAAGTATACTAGGTTATCTTAACAAACTAATATGGATAGACCTGTTGTCTAGGTCTTCTATGCCTGCTAGCCTTATGACCCGGTTGCTTGCAAACCGAGCATAAATTCCTGCCATGTGTCTCATTTAAGTCTCCCCTCCATACATGTCATCGTCGTACCCTTTCATAGCATCCATATCCCCCTTGAGACGCTTCTTCTTCCTTTTGCCCTTGCCCAACTTCTGCAGGGCCGGATTGGACGCGTAGTCAGGTCCATGATATGAGGGCCACTGTGATGGGTCGAGGTAAGGCTCGAAGCTCTTCTCCCATACCCGAACTGTGTTCGAATAGAGGTACAAATGAGACATATATGGCAAAGCCAAGTAGTCATATCCGCGCATCTTGCAGGCCATGATCATGTGAGAGCAAGGGGCATGCATGATCTGAGGGACGTTGCAACTGCACTCAACTTTGTCTAAATCGACATGGTAGTTCCTCCCACCGTAACGTTCCCTGCCCATGCTTGTGCCACCCAACCCCCGTACACTATAGATATGCCTGTGAGGTCGGTATGGCTCGCCAATCTGCTGCTTGCCCAATTCCTCTCCTTCCTTAATAAAATGAGCGGCTGCCTTTCCCCACACCTCAGCCTCCCTTATATTCCTCTGCGCGAGCTCCCACCTCTTCACAAAATATTTGTTGCACTTCATGAAAGAGAACTCAACAATCCCAGACACTAGCAACGAGCGAACTCCGGTGAACACACGGTTGAAAGACTCGGACGAGTTGGTGGTCATGATGCCGTACCTGAATCCACCCTTGTCGTATGCTAGTGCCCACTTTTCCTTCTATTCCATCTGGTCCTGTAACCATGTCTTGGCAGCTTGGTTCATCACTTTGTCTAGTTCTCTCATTTTCTCCTTGAACTGGTACTCTATACGTACACAACATAGAGTCCTAACCATGTCACTAACCTCCTTCTTCCTCTGACACCGCCAGAAAATTAGCTGCAAAATGACGCATGCACCATCTATGCACCAAAGGCGGGAACCCTTCGATATATTCACCGACGGCGTGGAGAATCCCTTCGATATATTCACCGACGGCGTGGAGAATCCCTGCGTGCCGGTCCGAGATCAAACATATAGTGCATGATACCCCCAAGCACTTGGGTACGTAGAAGCTGCATGAACCATGACGATGACGAATTGTTCTCTCCCTCTGCCAAAGCAAAAGCCATTGGTACTATCTGGTCCTCTGGATCAACTGCTGCAGCCATCATCAAAGTGCCCCTGTACTTTCCCGTCAAGAAAGTGCCATCAACAAGTACCACTGGCCTACAGAACTGGAAAGCATGCTCCATCTTAGCAAATGACTAGAAAACACGGTGTAGCACATGCCTCACCGGGTTCTGCAGAGACATCCCACCGGTATCCACAAAACCATTTCATGCCATGGTTGTAGTAATTCATTGCAGACAGTATTTGGGGAACCTGGTTGTACGCCTCCTCCCAACTACCCCATCGGATCGCCAGTGCAATTTGCTTTGCACGCCAAGCCTTGCCATACTTCACATGATACTTTACAAGCTCATATATGGACTGCTACAAATAAGACACCGAGACGTTATTGTCCTTGTCAACGAGCCCCAATATACGACGGGCAAGGTAACGTGCAGTGAGCTACTGATGATATTCCTTCCCCTTGTTATCCAAGCATAAATAGGGTTGGACCAATTTACTTATCCTCCATTTGCTATCACTCGCTTTCTTCCTTGCAGTAAGCCTCCAATGGCATGGAAAACCTGCTTTGCAGGTAATATGGTACCTCAAGTTCTTGTCGGAATGAGTCACCAAGTATGGCCTATGGTGGTACATAGCATAATCCTGAAGAAAGAGTGTCACAGAACTGTCTAAATTATAAGAGCACAAGTCCAAAAACAATCGCCGAAGCGATCAAGTTTTCAAACTTGAGCCCATATAACTTCGTTAGTCCACGAAATCCCGAGGGATTCCAAACCAAACCATAACGAGCCAAGATCATAGTGATTAAACATAACACACCACTTGTTACAACAGTCCAAAAGTAATCTCATACATTGGAGTACGAATAATTTATTACAAAGCCAAAGTAAAGATTAGCGGAAGCAACATAATTTCTGAAATCATTTGAAGTCAAATACTGCCAGTACATAGTCACATCCTGCAAAAGCATAAAAGAAGAGAAGCTACAGAGACCACGTCCATATGGTCTAGTCTTCACGCCCACGTGGCCAAGACAATAATTGTGACAACAAGTACGAATCTGCTACCTGCAACAGGTGGGAATAAACCCTGAGTACGAGAAGGTACTCAGCTAGACTTACCCGACAAAAACCAGAAATAAGATGACACCAAGGAGTATGCAAGGCTTTGTAAAGTGGGCTAGCTTGACTCATTTGTAGAAAAGCTTCATACAAATAAGTAACCATTATTTGCTTAAGCATCAAGTTAATCATCATTAACCTGCTAACTAGATTATCACCTGTACTATAGCAATCACTTGATTAAGCTAAGCAAGCAATAATAACCATATTCGGTTTAATCATGGCTGTCATCATCATCCTTATCATCAATTCCAAACCATCAATATAATTAGTGTATCTACGCTGGAGATAACCAGTCAAGTTTCTCACTATCCGGGAGAGATGGTGACTCGAATCGATTCCAACTCAGCTGAGGGGGTGTTCTTGACACTGACCTGGCAAACCCCACTAAAGGCAGCCGTAGATAACCTTTGGTACAACTCAGGGTGGGCTCGAACAGCGCCGCGTTCTCAGGGATACCAGTGGCCAGGAAGCTCAGGACTTTTAACTCACCTGCCCTTGGACTCCCCTGGCTCCCCTCCTAGGTGACTTCCACTTTTTGACTTCGCAACCTGAGTTGAGCTACTCGGCTTCGCGGTCGGCAACCTTAGGCCGGCCAGCTAAATGTCAGGCATACGTTCAAAATGACATAGAAGGCTCCAGGTCTCGGTCCTTAATCGACACAGGCGGCATCACTACAATCGTAAGACCCCGCCCGGTCTTTTATTCATATTAACACATGGTTCTTTTTCACGATAGCAAATATAGCCAACCGTGACCAGGTAAAGCCCTATATCTCGCAGGTGATAGGAAATCACCCGACTTCTATCGGTCTAATTAAGCAGGGCTAAGCATAGATACGATCCTGTCTACATAGGATTCAAGGTTCAAATTGCTGGACAAGGAGTGTTATCAATGCAGTAAGGGTTTCCAACCAACTCCTATAACGTAATGCAACAATACACATACAACATATATATAGATAATTGCTTTGAAAGTAGGAGGCTTATAATGCTCTGGGGCTTGCCTTAACCGAAAGAAGAGAGTTCAAGGTTTGGCTTCAAGAACGGTCCCCACGTCTTCTCCGGGTTCATCGGACTGGACCTCCGGCTCCCGAACGGACTCCAACTTTGGGGTTCACGCCTTGTGGAGCTTCGCTCGTGACACGATTCTCGGCACACCTATTGCATGTATATGCACCCAATGAATTTCATGTATGCACCAAGGATGACATGATTTATGAACATGTATGAATGATGCGAAGATGGATGTAATGACATAGCAACATCATAAGCACAAACCAAGTCAGGTGGTGCTCTATTCGAATCACTTTAAGCTTAGGTGCAAATCTCCTCTCTGATATTAACATGTTTAAACATCCCTAAGAAACCACTAAGTGCCACAAAGTTAAGACTAAACACACCCATAACAAAATCCTAGAAATTTAGCATTTTCAACATATTAACAGCAGTAGCTAAGAAAATTCATAACTGGGGTTCTAAAACTCCAAATGACTTGAAAGAGGACATTTTTGGAAAGCTTATGAAATTTCCTATATTTCTTCTTCAGATACCAAAGCATGATTCATAACTTTATCAGGTCGAATTCAAACATTCCCAGAATCTGTTCTGGACAAACAGAGAGCAAACTGCAACTGAACACTTCTTAAAACATGCATAGATCCTAAACCATGGGGTCAATTGCCACCAAATTTGAACAACAATTACCTCAAGAAGTTTAATACAACTCTTGTATACAACTTAGAGCATGAAAACCATCCTAGCCTTACTCAAAATGTAATCCTTTCAAAACTGTCCAGAAATCACCGAATTATAAAATTATATAATACACAATCTAAAAACATTGCGAACGGCCAAACCAACTTGACCATCAATTATGACATGTCTAAAGAACACCGGATCAAATCATGTTACTTATGTAAATATTTATTTAATTGGACTTTTCTATTTATTTAAATGCATAGGCACAAATAACATTACTTATACAATGTGCCTAGAAAATTCTAATAAACTTACAGAGGCACATACATGGTACCAGCAGGCTACCATAAAATTTTCAGCTCAATTTGACCAGTAGTTTAAGAGATATCATAATAAACAAAAGGATAATCAATATAAAGCATATACAAAGGGGAATTGATAATTGAAGCACATGTCATCCAAAATTCATAAAAAATTAACTAAAGCATAACCAAAGCATTCTTAGCATCCCACAAAAATTTCACAGCAAAAGGATCACCACACAGTGAGATATGGAATTATCAAATTCACACAATTAAATAAAGCACTTAGTAAAAGTAATTATTAACTCCAGAAAACATAAACTAACATGCCATCATTTAATACACTACTGCAAAGTACACTTCATGAGGATTCCAAAAAGTCCCCATTTACCTTTTTATGATTTTTCTACTAATTTGTATGAATTAACAAAGTTCAGCAATAATAAATCATTTCAGGATAATGAATAAAACCAAACATCCATACAGGCCCTAATGGCCACTGGGCCGCTGCTTACGCCCGATCCGGCCCAAGAGCTGGCCCGCTCAAACTCAGCACAGGGGAGGGCACTGACACGTGGGTCCCGCATGCCATAGGGAGCAGAGCAGGGGATGGTGGGCCGCCGGTGGTAACTCGCCGCTGACGAGGTCTCGGGCGCCGGTGAGAGCACCGACGTGCTCTACTCACCCAGAAGAGTATGGAAATATTTTTTAATCAAACACGCAGGAGAGCAGCGTATCATTATATTAAGAAGAAAAAATGGGAAGCGCCCTCACAAACACACACCAATGCCGCAAAAACCATGCTACGATCCAACTCGCCTATGACAAAGGATGAAACAACCCAACCAAAGCAAACACACTACACCACCACAAAGGCGAGGAGGTAGGAGATACCTCTAGCCCCGGCCAGACCCAAAAATGTTACTCCTCCCTAGCGAGCAGTAAGGCTCTAGCCAAGTCTGGAGAAACACAATCAAACACACACTTATTATGATGAATCCACAAGGTCCAAGCACCAAGGATGACAAGGGATGGCCTTACCGTGCCTTGTTTTGAGATGCTATTCTAAACTACAATTACCCCTTAGTAAACATATGAAGATGCCATTTATGCATTACTTTCTCGAATTACTTGGCTCATGAACTCAAAATTATGACTGTGTCCCCAGAATAAGGCAACTTCAACTTAGAATTTAGAAATGAGTGGGAAGGGAGGGAGCTGACATTACAGATGGTAGAAGTATCACACATATTTGCTAATGAGATACAGAAAGAAAAGAAAGAAGACTATTTAGATAATATCAGATTAACGGTAGCTGGACGTTGCACAAAAAATTCTCCAGGATTTCAACTAAAACAATTTGCCATAAAATGCCAAGTATTCTAACTCCAAGCATAACATCATACAAACCGCTACAGTTCTCATAGAATATACATATGAAAAGAGGTCCTATAACACTTCTTGGTATTAGAGTACAACTACTGAATGAACTTAAGGGTTTCGAGGCTTATACTTTTTGCCAAGCAAAGATGGAGTAAAGTGGTATTATTGGATGGGTAAGATTGCTAAAACTAAGCACAAATTGTCTCAAACTAAGTTGTTTCCCTTTCAAGGTTATATACCATCTCCTTTAACAATATGCTGTGACAGGTAAGATGGCCTGGAGGTCAGCGTGTGGCTATTGTATTTTGGTCTTTTAACTCAATAGTTGTGAATGAATAAAAAAAAGTTGTCTGATTGATTACAGCGTTGTCTAACAATTCTCTATGACTAAATAAAGTACATAAGTACACAAAACTCAAGAAATGTTTTTTTAGTATCCACAATCACACAGCCTTTTCTTATGAGTAGGGTTCACAAATGGAACATTTTGTCAGGGTTTTACCGGAACCAAGTGATGAAGATTTAAGTGCACTGCATACTATGTCTAAATGCAACATTTCCCTGCCAAATGAATTCGAGGAGAAGGTCTATACCTCAGGATCATCAAAAGCTGCATTGACATCATCGAGATTGACTTCCTCATTTTCTATTTCTTTGACAGGTTCATAATTCTTCTGAAACCATTCATCATTTCTGATCTCTTCTATCCTGATTCGCTGTTCCATGCCAGAAAACATATATGATCAACAAAATACCAGATATTGTAGCAACAATCAAACATTTCATGTCCTTGTATAGTTGTACGCTCTATGGAAGATCGTTTATGTCCATTTAACTTATATTTGTCTTTTTAAGTGCCTCCCCTCCCCTATCGGTTATTGTAAATGAATCCAGGAACAAGAACAATAACACAGTGGAATCAAATCAAGCAATAAAAATTAACAAAGTCAAGATGACCTGATGAACTAGGTCATTTGCTTCCAAATGGAACAGGTGCGCCTACTTACATGCCGGGTGGCACAAAGCCTTCTGAAGTGATGAGGACATCCTCCACTATTACCCGCTGGCAAAGACGCAACAAAAAAAGGCCAAGTGGCCTAGTTGTAGTCGGACGGCGACCGTGTGAGCCTCTGAATAATCCCACCTTGCTTAGCTTGGGAGGAGGAAGCCACCTTAAAAGAGAGATCCACCCTTCCCCTATCGGACTAGTCCTTTAGGGACATTGGACCTTTCTCCGAGTGGGTGTGTATAAGAACTGTTGGGGTCCGGGCAACCTTAATTTATTGGGCCTCGGCCAACCCCACCTGGGCCGGATGTATCAAGTGGTATTCAGAGCTAAGATATACCCTCAGGTTCACATTTATTCCCTAGTTTGAGTGTTTCGCATTTGTCCCATAGTCCACAACCATATTTATTTCCTGTCCTATAACTATTTGCGCCATAGCCTTTGCATATTTCAGTTTCAGAGTCCGTCGTGTTGAGTTTGTGTCCTAGGTCAAGGTCTTGTTGCTGGTTTAGATTGTGTTTTTTTCTAGTTTGTGTTGATCCCTCCACCCGCCGCCATCCCATATCACCATCAGTTTGCATCTTGTGTCCACTGAAACCCTGATTTGAGCAGCTTCCTTAAAACAGTCATAACTTTTGTATCCGAACTCAAAATACGGTAAATTTTATATCTACGGAGAACGCAAGAAAATTTTAGATCTGTTTCATCCTAGCAAAGCTAGGTTCGCAAAATTTACAATTGCGAAATTCGATTAGGAACATCGAGTTTCAGGACCCACAAGTTTTGGCTAGCTTTTTAGATCACAATCCTGAATTTGTATAGGCCACATCTTTTGTCTAATTGAGCTCAAATTTTTTAAGATTTGTTCTTGTGTGCTCCTTGATGAGAAAAAAATATCAAAAGAGCAAAATCTAAAAAAAAGTTTGGACAAAAAAAGAAAAGAAAAAAATAGTAAAAGAAAAGAGACGATAAGAGAAAAGGGAGCACATAAGGAACACTTCAATAGCTCTATTATTTGTGGTGCCTTTTTACCTTGTCAGTATTTCCATTGCTACCTTTCATACTTGTTTCACTCTCTTGTTTGTCACAATTGGTGCTAGGAACACGTATAGGCCAGCAACTAGAACAAGTGCTCTGGACATTTATTCAATATTGCTATCTGTTACTGAATTGTGTGCCACATATATATATATTTGTTCTTTGTGTGCCTTCCAAGCTCCACATATATACTCCAGATCAGTACAGAAAAAGATTCTTACAATCTTAGTGTCACGCCCTCATCGGTATCACAAACCAGCCGTCGGTTGTACCATCCACTGCTTGCGTTGGTAAGAACTTGGTAAGAACTCGATAAGACGTGTGTGAGGGTGTGATTCCACTAACCCATAAATAGTTGATAGGGTACTTATTTTGATTCTAACAATATATGTCAAACAACGAGTTTCTTTTTAAGAGTGAATTGCAGGACATCATGGATGGACTGTCTACGGAGTTTGCACAACGAGTGCTCAGTTCTCAAATGGAGAAGGCGGAGCAAAACCAGTTCAACATCTTGTTTCAAAAATACTTTGTTGTGAAGGAATGGCGTTGTCGTGTTATGATTGATGGCGAGACTTGCAACAACCTTGCAAGCTTGGAGATGGTTGAGAAGCTTGGTCTGACCACAAAGCCACATCCACGTCCATACTACGTCCAATGGGTAAATTCTTGGGACAAGATAAAGGTAACTGAAATTACACGCATTGAGTTTTCCCTTGGTCCTTATAAGGATAGCGCTAAATTTGATATAGTACCTATGCAATCATGTCAATTGTTATTTGGTAAACCATGGATATCTGAAAATAATATTGTGCACCATACAATTACTAATAAATATTTGTTCAAATATAATGGTATAAAAATTACACTTATACCTATGACTACTACTCAAATTTTAAGGGAAGATCTCCTAAGGGCCGAGACGAGAAAGAATGAGCCTTTTAGAAAAGAATGGGTCATTTCAAATGTTACAATACCTTCATCTAGATTTGAATTTTTACAAAATGAAGATATTACTTTGCCTCTTGTTGGAACTAATATTTTGCAGCATGTATCCAAAAACGAGGACAAGGTGACTGAGAAAGAACATGTAAATGTATCAGATAAGAGCTCTCTTATTGTAATAAATTTTCCTACCAATGATGCTAATAATCCTATACCAAAACCTTCTATTGATTTACCTTTGTCACATGGCGAATGTTCTACTGATCTTTGTGATAAAGAAAAGTTGTGTGATAGTGGTATGATTATTCATGTGCAACCATCAGTGAATGAGAATGCTTCTTTTGTTTTGGAACAAAATACTTATGCTAAAAATAAACAATTGCTTCTAATTGCCACTAAACAAGATGAACTAAAATTGTTGACTTCTTTAAATACTTTGGGATATATTGAGTTTGAAACACTATGTGCTCTGAGAGTTTGGAGGATAAATTTTTATATGCTGAATTACCATGGTTGTCTACATGTATATATCAATTTATTGGCAAATATAATTGTAAAGGAGAATATATGGTACACCGAGTTTATATTTGTTCAAATCTGAAATCTCCTTTTTCCGTGCATCAATATGACCAATCAAAGGGTTGCATTAAATATAATCATGTCATGTTAAGATCTCCAGGTTTTGTTATAAAGCAACAAGTTAAATTTCAAAAAGGGAAGCAATATTGGCTACAACCTACCATCTGTCCCCCAACTAAGCTCAAACTGAAGACGATTTGTTGTCAAGAAGGGGAGAATGATGAGGACATGACACCCGCAGATACGACCATTGATTATAAGGTCCGCTCGTTCCTACATTTGCATAGTAATTTTAGGTACAATTCACTTGGTTCTACATGTACATGTCGTTATTTGAATGTAGGTACAAATATGTCTCAAAGTGCAAGTCCATCAAAGTTGAACTTTTGGTTCGTCGGCAGCCCGATAGTGCTTCATTGGGAAGGCCATAACTCATCCATCCGGAATGCGATCGAGGTCAATGAGAACTTGATGGAAAGCTTATTTGATAAACTTTCAAATATATCTGGTCCCACCTCAATATCACATTGGCAAGGCCTCTAAATCATCGAGATATTTTGCCACTATTTTTGTCGGGTATTACGGCGTCGTCACGGGCTTGTTATTCACACTTGGGACCCAGACCCAAGTTGGAGCATGCCCCAAGAAGATAGAGAACACCTAAGAGAT
Source organism: Saccharum hybrid cultivar R570 (assembly GCA_038087645.1). NCBI lineage: Eukaryota > Viridiplantae > Streptophyta > Magnoliopsida > Poales > Poaceae > Saccharum > Saccharum hybrid cultivar. The sequence continues at coordinate 21,158,777 of JAQSUU010000135.1, forward strand.
GTCCAAGGACGTCCTCCTCCTTGGCCACCACCTTAGGAGGCCAGCAAGGACGTCCAAGCCAAGCCGGAGGCCCAATCCAATTCGAGTTCGAGTCTGCTTCGGCCTTCTGGACCAGTCTGCAATAAAACGGACGCTTAGGATGCATCCGGACTCCGTTTTTGATGATCCATATATGGATGGAAAGATAATTTCATAAGCTAACCAATGGCTTTGGTTTAAGGCCCAAATTCCATCGGAGTCAATGGAAATTATCGAAACAAATTAACATCCAGAATCTGTCAGGGCGCTGCGTCGTCGTCTTTTGGGCCGTTTGAGCCATGTAACGTGTCAAGACTCCTTAGGGACGTGAGTGGGGGTCCTTGAACGCCCCTTAGGCTTTGTAATCAGTAGTTGTTGCCTACATTAGGTTTTAGGTTTTGCTTTAAATCAATCTGTCTTTGAACAGTCGCCGTTATCAGTTTGCGAGACCCTAATTTCGAGTGCTTAATCATATATCCGCAATTGTCACTTCAATTGAGTTGCGTTTTATCTTGTTCTTGCTTGTGTTCTTCGATTCACAGCAGGGATTAGCCTTTGTGGCGAGGTCAACCGGATTGTGACACGGTTGATAACCAGAGGAGACGTGGTGCTAAGGTTGCAGGATTCGGTCTTTGTGATATGAAGCCGGATCGGTGTGTCACTCTCCGACCAAATCATTGTTTATCTTGAACCTGACGAAAGATCGGGAATCACATCCCCATCAGAGGTGCTATGGAGAGGCGGGACCACGGTGGCGCTCACACGAAGGAGCTCCAGCGAGGTCACCGTGGCAGATAACCGAGCAATGCGGCCTCACCGGTGCTCGGATGGTTCCACGTAGGGAATGGCGAGGTAGAGGGGGTTGCAGCGGAGCTTTGCGCGGTTGGAATTGGGCAGAGGCGCGACGACAACGGCTCACAAGCCTAGCGAGCTCGCGGCGGTGGTGGGGGCACGTTCCTCCGCTTCGGCTAGCACAAAGGGGAGGAAAAGAAGAAAATGAGAGCAGGGACAAGCTCACGACGTCGTGGCGATCATGTAGGACGTCGTGGCTCGGCCGGTGGACACGCGCCGGTGTATGGCTTGCCAAGTGGCGAGCAGGGCCTGAGCCCAGACGGCTGAAAGCATCTAGGCCCCAAGGTTTGGTTTCGGTAATTAATGACAACACTTTATTACCATGACTAACGTGTGTTTTGCAGAAACATTGGTAAGTTAGGTCATGGAGGTGATAACTGCTTTGAGCACTGTGGTTTCGTGTCCCTTGATGGAAATCGTTTCGGTTCTCAAAAGAGTGACGTCAAGATTAAGGACGGTTAGTTCCGGATGACGAAGTGTTGAGACACATTCGGAATAGTCGTTAGGATCTTCGTTTTTCTCTTTTGGCCGTACTATAAAGGGGGGCATGAATGGGTAGCTTGACCTAGGCGAGTCCTATGTTTAGGTGTGGTGCACACTTGTTAAACTTGGCACTAGGCAACCCTAGATTGGCTCAAGGTTCAGTTAGAAGCAACTTGGTTGAAGTTGCGACGCGTTTCGGGCTGTTTTCTAGGCACCGGACGCGGTCTTCGGGAACACCGGACGCGTCCGGTGTATACGTTACCGCGACTAGGTTTCGGCCTCGACCACCGGACGCGGTCCTCGCGAGGACCGGACGCGGTGGTCAGCGACCGACACATGTCACCGAGAGAGAACGCCCGTCGGACGCGACCTGGACTTGATCGGCGCGTCCGGTGCGAGTCCAGTAAGGTCCAGAGAGGACCGGACGCGTCCGGTCTTCAGGCATCGGACGCGGCCTCGCGTCCGGTGTAAGTCCAGTAAGCACCCTTGCACGTCGGACGCGTCCGGTGCTACCTGACCGGTGCGTCCGGTGTTTCGATTTCGAAATCGCGTTTTGACCGTTACGGGGGACCGGCGCGTCCGGTGCGTTGCACCGGCGCGTCCGGTGACCCCGTGTCAGAAAGTAACGGTTCGTTTTCTTTGAGGGGTGTATAAATACAACCCCTCCACCTCTTTTAGAGGTCTCTTGCTCATTCAAACATCTGAGAAAACCCTTTAGAGTGCAAGGGAGTGCAAGAGCTCTAGTGAGGATAGAGATTTGAGAATCGAAGCTTGAGAGCACCTCACTAGCGATTAGAGAGAGTAGCAAGTGTGCATCCACCTTCTCATTTAGGCTCGTAGTGGTCAAGTGAGAGTTCTAGCTTGTTACTCTTGGTGATCGCCATCACCTAGACGGCGTGGTGGTGATTGGGAGTTCGGTGATCATCCGGTGGAACTTGTGGATGACCCAACTCATCTTGTGAGCGGTTTTGGGTGATTCGCCGCGACGGAGTGTCGAAGAATCAACCCGTAGAGAGCACTTGATCCTTGCGCGGATCAAGGGGGAGCTACACCCTTGCGCGGGTGCTCCAACGAGGACTAGTGGGGAGTGGCGACTCTCCGATACCTCGGCAAAACGTCGCCGTGTTCCTTGCCCCTTTACATTCAAGCATTCACTTTCTCATACATACTTTCATTGCTTGATTTACATTCCTAGATATGCCATGCTAGACTAGGATTGGAAACTAGGGTGCAAAACTTTGTATCGATAGACTCTCTAGGAACACTAGTAGACATTAGGGGTGAATTCCGGCTTGTAGGATTTAATTCTTGCAATTAATTTTTTAGAAAAGCCCAATTCACCCCCCCTCTTGGGCATCTTGATCCTTTCAATTGGTATCGGAGCCGTGTTGCTCTTCTTTTAGGCTTTACCGCCTAGAGCAAGATGTCTAATGGGGAAGGACCTCCTCCCACTTTTGAGGGAGACGATTTTCCATATTGGAAAATTCGTATGGAGGCGTACCTCGAAGCCATAGATGTTGGGTGTCTTAGAGCCGCAACCGAAGGGCTTCCCCCCATAAGGGATCCCGCTAACCCAAGTGGTGACGAGGAGAAGTACGACCGGTGGAATGCAAAAGCCAAAAATGCACTCTACCGGGGCTTAGGCAAAGATATCTTCAATCGTGTGCGTAATGCAAAGAACGCCCATGAATTGTGGGAGAATCTTTGTGCTCTCCATGAGGGAACTAAGAGTGAGCGTGAGGAACGCTATCATATAGCTCTAAAGAAAATTAATTCTTTTGATATGCTTCCCAAAGAAAGTGCTAATGACATGTACACTCGCTTGAATGTTCTTGTAGAAGACCTCAATGCTCTTGGGCTCACTAAAATGAGCCAATCGGATGTTGCAAGGAAGATCTTGAGTGTGCTTCCCGTTGAGAAGTATGGACATATTGTCACCGTACTTCACCAAAGTGATCTCTCCGCCGCAACACCGACTCAAGTATTGGGAAAGATCAATGCACATGAGATGTACATGCACATCACCCCGGAAGAAGGTTCATCATCTTCCAAGAAGAAGGATTTGGCCTTCAAAGCTAGTCATGACAATAAGAAGAAGAAGGGCCAAGCCATGATTGTGCAAGAAAGCTCAAGTGAAAGTGATGTTGATGATGAATCACTTGCACTCATGGTGAGAAAGACCACCAAGATGCTAAAGAAGCTCAACAAGAGTGGTATCAAGTTCGATAGCGAGAAGAAGAAATTCTTCACAAGTAGCAAGAGGAAGCCAATCTCGGAGATGGATTGCTACAATTGTGGTGAACTTGGCCACCTAGCTCATCGATGCCCTAGACCACCAAAAGACAAGTACAAGAACAAGAACAAGGGCAAGAAAAATGACTCAAGTGATGAAGAAGAAGAGAAGAAGAAAAATAAGCCATACAAGAAGAAAGATGGCAAGAAAAAAGGATTCTACAAGAAGAAGAAGGGAGGCAAGGCTTATATTGTTGGTGATTGGCTCACCGACATTGAATCATCTTGTGAGTCCTCCGAAGATGAGAGCGATGATGAGAGAGAGAAGGTTGCCGCATTTGTGATGGGGCCATCATCTTCACCGATATCTTTGTCACCACCTTCACCGCCTTCTTCACCATCATCGTCCACTACTCACCTATGCCTTATGGCCAAGGGTGAACGAAAGGTACAAAACTATGATAGTAATAGTGATGATGATGATGATAGTGATAGTGATGATGATACACCTTCTTATGATGAATTAGTAAAATTGTTAAACAAATATTCTAGAATCATAAGAAGGACTAGAAATGAAAATGATGAGCTTCAACATGAAAATGAAACACTCACATCCAAACTAAAAGGTGCACATGATGATAGGGATAAGCTTAGAGATCAAAATGAAGTTAAGTCTTCCACTCTCAAAGAGCTCAAAGCCTCTAATAAAGAGCTTAAAGATCAACATGATAAACTTGAGAGGAAGCATGATGAGCTCATCACTAGATATAGCTCTCTAAAAGACAAGTACACCACATTAAAAATTGACTATGATAGTCTTGTGGTTGCTAATGAACTTGCTCTTGAGACACATGATGCTACTAACAATGTTGTTAAGTGTGATATAGCTACATCATGTGATGATTTGATCATTGAAAGCATTGAGCAAGGTTCTAGTAGCAAAGGCAAGAGTGTGGTTGAGTCATGCAACCATGATGATTATGCCAAGCTCAAGTGTGAGAATGAGAAGCTTGCAAATGAGAACAAGAAGCTTAAAGGTTTGATGGCTCTTGAGAAGCAACCAACAAATGAGTCACTTATTGAAGAAAACAAGAAGCTCAAGCAAGAAAAAGAGCATCTCAAGACCGGCCTAAGCAAGTTCACAAGAGGCCAATATTTGCAAAGTGAGCTCCTCATGAACACCGTAATGAAGATGGATAGAAGTGGTATTGGATACTTGGCAAATCAAGAGAAGAAAGCAAAAGCTCAACAACAAAGCAAATCAAAGCCCAAGCCAAAGAGATGTGTTGAGTGTGGTCAAGAAGGTCACTTTGCTCATGAATGCAAAACTCCACCACCACAACCCTTGCCCAAGCATGCTAGACCCTTTGCATTCAATGCTCATTACATGCTAAGAAAAGATTCAAATGGAAAGATGAAAGTCATGTTTTTGGGTCCCCCAAACAAGAATAGGCCAAAGAAAATATGGGTTGCCAAGTCACTAGTTGAGAAAGTCAAGGGCCCCTCTCAAGTTTGGGTCCCTAAACGAAAAGCTTGATCTCTTGTGTGTAGGTGAACTACAAGACCGGTGGATCTCATTGGGTTATTGATAGTGGTTGCACTCAACATATGACCGGTAATCCTCGTATGTTCACCTCCATTGAAGAGAATGGGATATGTCAAGAGAAGATCACATTTGGAGATAATTCAAAGAGCAAAGTCAAGGGTATAGGCAAGATTGCAATATCAAATGATCACTCACTCTCAAATGTGCTCTATGTTGCTTCATTGAGTTTCAACTTGTTATCCGTTGGGCAACTTTGTGACCTTGGCTTCCAATGCTTGTTCACACCAAATGAAGTTGAAGTTTCAAAGATAGATGACAAGCAAGTGATTTTCAAAGGCTTTAGATACAACAATCTTTATCTTGTTGACTTCACCTCCGAAGATGCAAATTTGATGACATGTTTGTTCACCAAGACCTCACTTGGTTGGCTTTGGCATAGGAGGCTTGCACATGTTGGAATGAGCACTCTCAACAAGCTATTGAAGAAAGAACTAGTAAGAGGATTGAAGGATGTGAAGTTTGAAAAGGACAAACCTTGTAGTGCATGTCAAGCGGGCAAACAAGTTGCAAACACTCATCCAACCAAGGCTTTCATGTCAACCTCAAGAGTGCTAGAACTTCTTCATATGGATTTGTTTGGGCCTACAACATACAAGAGCTTGGGTGGTAATCTCTATTGTCTTGTGATAGTGGATGACTACTCAAGGTATACATGGACCTTCTTCCTTCATGACAAATCCGAAGTAGCAAGTTGCTTCAAGAAGTTTGCAAAGAGAGCTCAAAATGAATTCGAAGTCAAGATAAAGAAGATTAGAAGTGACAATGGGAAAGAGTTTGACAACACCAACATTGAAGCTTATTGTGATGAAATTGGAATCAAGCATGAAGTTTCTTCAACCTACACTCCTCAACAAAATGGTGTAGTTGAGAGAAAGAACCGGACTTTGATCACCCTTGCAAGAACAATGCTAGATGAGTACAACACTCCGGAGAAGTTTTGGGCCGAGGCAATCAACACCGCATGCTATGCTTCAAATCGCCTCTTCCTCCAAAAGTTTCTTGGCAAGACCCCCTATGAGTTGCTTAACGGGAAGAAGCCGGACGTCTCATTCTTCCGGGTGTTTGGTTGCAAATGCTACATCTACAAGAAGCGTCAACACCTAGGGAAGTTTCAAAGACGTTGTGATATTGGTTTTCTTGTTGGTTACTCATCAAAGTCCAAAGCATATAGAGTATTTAACCATGCCACCGGTTTGGTTGAAGAAACATATGATGTGGAATTTGATGAATCTAACGGCTCCCAAGGAGCAATTGAGAATTGTGATGATGTAGGTGATGAACCCTTGAGGGAGGCCATGAAGAACATGCCGGTGGGAGACATCAAGCCAAAAGATGATGAAGACGATGTGCAAATCATTGATCCACCATCTTCATCACGTGTGCCTCAAGATGATGACAAGAATGAGAGAGTTGAAAATGAAGATACTTATGTCTCTCATGAACAAGCCGAGGCACAAGCACAAGATGTTGATGCTTCCCATCCACCTCCTCAAGTGGTTGATAGAAGGAACTCACCTCTACTTCAAGCTCATCCACAAGAACTAATCATAGGGAGTCCTACAAAGGGAGTAATGACTCGATCTCAAAAGCTAGCTTCTTTTGTTGAACATCACTCTTTTGTCTCTTGTGTTGAACCTAAGAATGTAGAAGAAGCTCTTCAAGATCCGGATTGGGTGATTGCAATGCATGAAGAATTGAACAACTTCACCCGCAATCAAGTATGGACACTTGAAGAGCATCCCAAAGGTGCAAGAGTCATTGGAACCAAGTGGGTGTTCCGAAACAAGCAAGATGACCAAGGCATAGTTGTGAGGAACAAGGCAAGACTAGTTGCAAAGGGGTTCTCTCAAGTTGAAGGTCTTGATTTTGGAGAAACCTTTGCACCCGTTGCAAGACTTGAAGCCATTCGTATCCTCCTTGCTTATGCATCACATCATGATATGAAACTATATCAAATGGATGTGAAAAGTGCATTTTTAAATGGCTTTATAAACGAACTAGTCTATGTTAATCAACCTCCCGGGTTTGAAGACCCTAGATATCCTAATCATGTTTATAGGTTGTCCAAGGCGTTATATGGGCTCAAGCAAGCCCCTAGAGCGTGGTATGAACGCCTTCGGGACTTCCTCATTGAGAAGGGCTTCACCATTGGGAAGGTCGACACCACACTATTCACCAAGAAGCTTAATGGGGAGATCTTCATTTGTCAAGTATATGTTGATGATATCATCTTCGGGTCAACAAATGAAGATTATTGCAAGGAATTTGGTGAATTGATGTCAAAGGAGTTCGAGATGTCAATGATTGGTGAGCTCACATTCTTCCTTGGTTTTCAAGTCAAGCAAATGAGAGAAGGGATTTTCATCTCTCAAGAAAAGTTGTCACACCCGGTTTTCTAAAGAACAAAACCAGGCTAATCATATGTGTGCCCAGGAAGTCCACACATATGCCAGAATGAAAAAGTATCAAAAACAATGTTATTATATAACATATACATAGCTAAATTAACACTTACATCAGAGTATCGCGGAACGGTGACTAAACTTCGGGCTCCATTCTTCTCAGGGACGGCTGACTGGGGGCAACATATGCCTAGCACTTCTACTAGTCTTCTGGAAACTCCACTACACCTTTGTCCTTTTTCCGAGTAGCATCTTACTACACACTGGAGTGTGGGGGAAATAGCAAGAGTGAGTCCATGTCGAACTCAACAAGTACAACACAGGGTTCATGAGGCTCAAAAAGGCTAGACACTGTTTGACTGCGTTTAGCTTTTAGTCATCATATAATTAGCAATTGAGTAGCATCAAGGTATTCCAATTCCCATTAATGAACCAATGATCAATTGCAATTACGATAATGAATAGCATTAACATGAGTATAAGAATAACAACAGTAATTAAGCATGATATAACAATGGTGATCATCTATCTGTAAATGTTCCAAGGCCGCCCGTATCCGTGGGCACGGCTAGTATACCAGTTTTTAACTCTGCGCAGAGGTGTACACTTTCACTGTGAGTCATGATTTCCAAATGCATGGGTTTGCAAGGCCCAGAACATTGAAAACCATATAAAGCCACTCAAAAGTTCGTCTAACAAGTTAGGGCCATTAGATTTCACTCGGCAGGCAGATGTAGAACCCCCCTTCCCTGTGGCACAACAACCGCAGCCTATACACACTAGGCCAGGGGCTCGCACTACACCCAAAGTGTCAAGCCATTCTTACGCCATTTAAGGTAACCACTAACAAGCTAGAAAAGGTCTCTTGAACAACTAGAGCCAGAGCCATATAGCCCTCACAGCTGTACTGTATATCCCGGATGATCACGTACAGATAAGTCCTTATGGAGAGAAACTAGAGCAACAATATAACCCCTTGCTCCAGCCCCCTTTTCAACAGTAATAAAATCATCATTAAAGGTTGATTGCTTAATCCATTAATCAAAATTACAAGATCATTGTTCATGATTAAGCACTAGCAAAAGCTACCCAAATGCACAACCCATAGGTGACAAGGAAACAAGATATCAATAGCTAAGTTATAATCTCTAAGGTTGTCAAGGTAGACACATGCATATGATATTGATTATAGTGAATAGGTAACAAGGATAGTCCCATGTTATACTTGCCTTGATCAAAGTTCTCCGATAGATACTGCTGGTCCGGCTCAAAATAATACTCCTAATCATCGTAGTACTGCTCACCGTCTAAATTCAATCACCAAGCATCAACATACAAACATTCCGAGCAAACATACACGAAGCAAACAAAAGATACAATTAGAACAGTACACCAACAGTAGAAAAACATTTAGGAAAGCTTACAAAACTATTCTACACGTTGCTACGATCACACAGACGTAAAGATCACAAAAATCGGACTTAAAACGTGAAAGTTATGAATTTTCTAAGATTTCCTATAGATAAATAATTACTTTAATATAAACTCGAAAATTAAATTTTTCAAACCTACTGTACAACTACACTAACATGTAGAGCTTGCAAATACGAACCTAACGCAACTTGAACGGGTCAAATCGGAGTTAAAATGTGAAAGATATGGCCTAAACAAAATTGTATGTATATATGTATTTCTATTGTATTTCGGGATTTGTTTTACTAAAGAAAAACGGCCACAAATCGTACCATGACATCATGTGATGTCATCAAGCTAGTTAGCAAAATGAAGCCGATCAACAACAGTATGCACGGCATTCATATTTCCATTAATGTAGTTAGCAATCGTGGTCCAAAGCTCATCTTATTTGAAAAACTAGGTTGCGTTAACAATAATCAATTTAATATTAAAATTATAAACTCAAAACCTTTAAGTTAGTATTATGATTTGGTTATAAAAGATCAACGTGTATACCTAAGTTACTTTTGAATTCAATAAGTTATTAAATAAATATTAACCAAATTAATTACATGTTTCACGTTTAACTAAACATATTATAATTGATAAAGACACATTAAGGTTGGTGTTAATCAAGTTAACATTTTATAATTATAAAAGACTAGAGATAAATCTAAATTACTTTTAATTGAAAAGAACATTGATTAAACATTAATCGTATTAATGTAATTTATAATTCACTAACATGTGACAAGGTAAACAACTTTGCTAACACATAGCTTATATCAGCATGTTCGCAACACTATATGAACGAAAACGGAATTACAACCCTATGTTGATTTTAACTAAAAAGCTATTAAATAATTATTAATAAAATTAGTATTTCAATCAATAAATTCATAATTATAAGAATGACAAACATTAGCACTACTACGTAGAGCGCAACAACACGATTCTAACGCAACTTTAACGACTCGAATCGGAGCTAAAACGATAAAACGGTGGAGATCAAAAGATCGATGGCGAACTAGTTCGGTACCTCGTTTTCTTCCTTGCAATCCTGTACAGCTAGCCAGGGAGGAAACTGCAGCATCTTTCTCTGTGATATCGGATAGGGTGACGCTCTTGTCATCTGCCGTCATCTCCTCACGCTGCACGCCATCTGCGTCGCATCCAGAGATGCGGCGGTGTACTACGATCAGTGCCGTTCCGGTTCTCCGACCGCGACTTCTTCTCTAGCTACGACAACTCCGCAGACCTGGTGGTCCCATGGAACATGAACAGCGTGAGCGGCAGGAACGTCGACGCGTTCGTTAGCCTGCTCGGGGGCTCGTAAACACCCGTGGCCGTTGGCCAGCAACGCGACCAGCAGATACGGCACAGCCATTGTCAGGTTCACGCCGGAGGCGATCAATGTGCTCGCGCTCGGGCAGTGCACGCAGGACCTGACGCCGATGCAGTGTCCGTGGTGCTTCATGGGCCTCATCCACCAGATGCCGGCTGGAGAATATTAGGGTTACGTTGCAAAATCAGGTACGAGAGTAATCAATTCTTCTTCCTGGACGAAACGCCTCAGCTGGATACGAATTCGTCATCCACCACTACAGGAGGAGGACGAGGCAAAGGTTAGTAGTGGTTGCTCTGTCCATGTTGGACACGTTAGGAGATTAAGGAAAGGATGATATATATATATATTAAAGCATGCCGATGTAGAGGACGACGAGACGAACCTCGGAGTGGAAACGGAATTCGCCGAGGACGAGAAACGTGGCCGGAAAAGCTCGCCGAAGGTTCGCCGGAAACCTAGCTATGGAGAACTTCGGCGTCCGATCTGCGGGGCTACGTTTGGCGGCTCGAAAAACGGGCTGTACTTCTGGAATCATCGCATTGAGGGCTACGCCGGCATATATATAGTCGTAGGGTTTGGATATTTTGGAAATCCGAGATATTTTAGTAAATATTGATTTTCGGAATTAAAATAATTACAGAAAATCGGGAATTACTATTTAGGCTCCGAAAAATATCTCTGAGCTCCGAAAAATACTAGAAAAATTCCTGGGGATAGATGAAAGAATAAGGAACACAACCAAAGTGGTTTAGCTCCCGAAAAAGACTTTTGCATTGATCAAGGAAAAAGATTAAGCTCACGGAAATTGAAATTTTGGATCCAGAAAATACCAAAAAGTTTTCCGATGAGAAGTAAACGTCGTCCTACGGTATTTTGAAAATAATAGCACTCAACAACACCAAAGACAAGCATCACACAAACACCACATTATCAAATTAATATGAAAAAGTTTAAAACCACAATTTTCTATATTTAAATCAGCAGCAACTTTACTTATCTAATAAATTTATTCAAATATTGTAATTATTTATTTTATTTAGTATTTTTCATGCACAACCCAAAATAGAAAATTTTGGGTGTGACAAATCTACCCCACTTAACAGGAATCTCGTCCCGAGATTCGGAGAGACTAGGGAGAAAGATAAAGTTGATCTGCAAGTCTTCACTTTTCTTTCGTCAACTCCTATCCAATGATGATGCCACAAACTCATAACCAACTTTGTAAATGTCTCCTCTAGACCCTTATGATTCTTGTAGATGGTTCTAACAGGTTACCCACCCTGAGAAAGGATACCTGCGCTCGATAATGACTTTGCAACCATGTAGATAGCTGATGCTTCCAGATGACGAAAATAGAACGTATAAAACCTCCATCTTGTATCGCCTTTAGTTCGGCAACCCCTCTTAAGAAGAGATCAACTGGAGAACACCAATGGATAGCTTGCATTTGTTTCTGAGTGATGACTACCATCATGTCCTTCTACCATCTCAAAGAGACTCATGAGCATATGCAAGAACAAGTAATTTGCACTTCCTCGCGAGCAGAAAAATGGCAGAGCAGAAATACAGTTATAACTCCAGTTCTACGAATCCAATGATGTTGTAGCTTATACCGTTAGAAAGCTTATCAAATTTACTACAACTTTCTTATAGAATACTTCTCCAGATTCTACAGTTAACGTGGTCAAAAACTGTGCACAACAGAAACTATTCCAGATTGCTGACAGCACAGATGCGTCGCCTTGTGATTTTCATAAATCCCAAACCATAATAGATATCAGGGTGGTTCTTACGGTCAGAGAAAGATATTGAAGTCTACTGTTGTCCAGAATTTATCCATGATTTTTGGGCATCCAAAAATAGAGATATAAGCTAAGGAAGACATATTGCTCTTTAAAAGACAGGATAAGGTAGGAACGAGATTCAGAGAGACTAGAGAGATAGATAACGCTAATCTTCAAGTCTTCATGCTTCTTTGATTTGTGTTGATGAGATATAAGACATGGATCAAGGATAGCCAAAAGATGACAAGAAAGATAAGGTTTGATCTTCAGTTCTTCGTACCTCGTCGCTTGAGATTGTTGATGGTAGCAGACACTACCCCACTTAACAAAGATTTTGTTCCACCTAGCAATGTCATTGAAGGCAACACTTTGCAATTCATAAAAATCTTGATCAGGATCAAACTGATAATGATACCATAGGTTCAAAACCAACATAGCGAAGATATCCCTCAGATTCTTGTGATCCACGTAGATGTCGCTCTTATAATCCCAATAAATGCCACACTTACAGCCTTAAGAGCTTTCCACATTCAACTCTCTTGAGCTCTTCTTCATAGTAACTCCACTAGAGAATACCTATCCAAGTAGAAAACTCACTTCACTTAAAACTTACTAAACATACTTGATATGGGGGTGATGTCATCTAAGTTTTCCATGAAACTAACTATAGACTTCCAACATCTCATTCCTATGTCGTCCATACTAACTTGTATAGAGTATGTTGAATTGAATGTTGAACTCCCAACTGATGATAGCTTAAAGTGAAGGCTAGTCCTGACGAATACCCGAGCTTCTTGTAAACGATCCAACAAAGCACTGATCCCAAGCAAACAACACTAGCACTTGAGTAAACTTCCAATCATAAAGCTAACCACTTCTTCCAAGTGAAGCAATAGGACATACGAAACCTTCATCTTGCAACACTCACAACTTTGCTACCCCTCTTAAGAAAAAGAAACTAGGGGACACCAAAGTAACTTGCATCTTCTTTTATACTAGATAACCATAATCATCTCTAATGTAAGATTCCAAGGTAAATCAATGAGATTCAAAGATATCCAATGATATATTCACTTGTGCAAGATAAGGAAGTAATGCAGAAAATTTCTGAGCGAATTCCAATTTTAGCAGTTCAGTAAATCTGGCATAACTCGAGCTACAAAGATCCAAATGAAGTGATCTTTACATGGTTGGAAAGCTTATAAAATTATCTACAACTTTTATTAATAACACTTTTCCAGGTTCTGTCATTAAATTAATCAAAAACAGAGCTTAGCCAAAAACGTTCCAGAATTCCAGACTGTGTAGTAACCTCAACTTAGAACAGGTATATCTCTTAGCTCAAAATAGGTAAAAAGGTAAATCCAGTGGGTTTGGAAAGATACAGAAGTCTAGTTATTCCCAGTAAAATTTCATAAATTTCTCATGTCCATATCTTGAGATATAACAGAAACATTGATGACTGCTATAGAAATCAGCATGTGGAGTATTACGTAAAACCTACCCCTCTTAACATGGATCGAGCTACTCCTCAAGACTTATTTCTTCCAAGCCACCTTTGAAACACGAAAACAAGGCAACACACAAGCAATACATCAAGCAAAACAAACACACATCACATCATCGGTACTACACGTGCTTCTTCAACAATGGTGGTCATCCTAAGGGAAAAGTATGAATGATGAAAAGCCATCGAATCTTTGAACCAGGTAAGATCAGAAAACTTTTTTTTTAACAACAACAAAACAAAAATCAATGGGATAGACAGAAATAGCTCAAAGGAAGCTATCAAGGAGGAGATACAATAGGACAAGGAAGAGGAATAGTCAAATCAATGAATCAAGGGATCACAAAATAGTTTTATAGTAAAATAAGTTTTAGAATACGTCCGGTGCTACTTGGCATACGTCCTACAGTCAACACCGCTCTGATACCACTCTGTCACACCCGGTTTTCTAAAGAACAAAACCAGGCTAATCATATGTGTGCCCAGGAAGTCCACACATATGCCAGAATGAAAAAGTATCAAAAACAATGTTATTATATAACGTATACATAGCTAAATTAACACTTACATCAGAGTATCGCGAAACGGTGACTAAACTTCGGGCTCCATTCTTCTCAGGGACGGCTGACTGGGGGCAACATATGCCTAGCACTTCTACTAGTCTTCTGGAAACTCCACTACACCTTTGTCCTTTTTCCGAGTAGCATCTTACTACACACTGGAGTGTGGGGGAAATAGCAAGAGTGAGTCCATGTCGAACTCAACAAGTACAACACAGGGTTCATGAGGCTCAAAAAGGCTAGACACTGTTTGACTGCGTTTAGCTTTTAGTCATCATATAATTAGCAATTGAGTAGCATCAAGGTATTCCAATTCCCATTAATGAACCAATGATCAATTGCAATTACGATAATGAATAGCATTAACATGAGTATAAGAATAACAACAGTAATTAAGCATGATATAACAATGGTGATCATCTATCTGTAAATGTTCCAAGGCCGCCCGTATCCGTGGGCACGGCTAGTATACCAGTTTTTAACTCTGCGCAGAGGTGTACACTTTCACTGTGAGTCATGATTTCCAAATGCATGGGTTTGCAAGGCCCAGAACATTGAAAACCATATAAAGCCACTCAAAAGTTCGTCTAACAAGTTAGGGCCATTAGATTTCACTCGGCAGGCAGATGTAGAACCCCCCTTCCCTGTGGCACAACAACCGCAGCCTATACACACTAGGCCAGGGGCTCGCACTACACCCAAAGTGTCAAGCCATTCTTACGCCATTTAAGGTAACCACTAACAAGCTAGAAAAGGTCTCTTGAACAACTAGAGCCAGAGCCATATAGCCCTCACAGCTGTACTGTATATCCCGGATGATCACGTACAGATAAGTCCTTATGGAGAGAAACTAGAGCAACAATATAACCCCTTGCTCCAGCCCCCTTTTCAACAGTAATAAAATCATCATTAAAGGTTGATTGCTTAATCCATTAATCAAAATTACAAGATCATTGTTCATGATTAAGCACTAGCAAAAGCTACCCAAATGCACAACCCATAGGTGACAAGGAAACAAGATATCAATAGCTAAGTTATAATCTCTAAGGTTGTCAAGGTAGACACATGCATATGATATTGATTATAGTGAATAGGTAACAAGGATAGTCCCATGTTATACTTGCCTTGATCAAAGTTCTCCGATAGATACTGCTGGTCCGGCTCAAAATAATACTCCTAATCATCGTAGTACTGCTCACCGTCTAAATTCAATCACCAAGCATCAACATACAAACATTCCGAGCAAACATACACGAAGCAAACAAAAGATACAATTAGAACAGTACACCAACAGTAGAAAAACATTTAGGAAAGCTTACAAAACTATTCTACACGTTGCTACGATCACACAGACGTAAAGATCACAAAAATCGGACTTAAAACGTGAAAGTTATGAATTTTCTAAGATTTCCTATAGATAAATAATTACTTTAATATAAACTCGAAAATTAAATTTTTCAAACCTACTGTACAACTACACTAACATGTAGAGCTTGCAAATACGAACCTAACGCAACTTGAACGGGTCAAATCGGAGTTAAAATGTGAAAGATATGGCCTAAACAAAATTGTATGTATATATGTATTTCTATTGTATTTCGGGATTTGTTTTACTAAAGAAAAACGGCCACAAATCGTACCATGACATCATGTGATGTCATCAAGCTAGTTAGCAAAATGAAGCCGATCAACAACAGTATGCACGGCATTCATATTTCCATTAATGTAGTTAGCAATCGTGGTCCAAAGCTCATCTTATTTGAAAAACTAGGTTGCGTTAACAATAATCAATTTAATATTAAAATTATAAACTCAAAACCTTTAAGTTAGTATTATGATTTGGTTATAAAAGATCAACGTGTATACCTAAGTTACTTTTGAATTCAATAAGTTATTAAATAAATATTAACCAAATTAATTACATGTTTCACGTTTAACTAAACATATTATAATTGATAAAGACACATTAAGGTTGGTGTTAATCAAGTTAACATTTTATAATTATAAAAGACTAGAGATAAATCTAAATTACTTTTAATTGAAAAGAACATTGATTAAACATTAATCGTATTAATGTAATTTATAATTCACTAACATGTGACAAGGTAAACAACTTTGCTAACACATAGCTTATATCAGCATGTTCGCAACACTATATGAACGAAAACGGAATTACAACCCTATGTTGATTTTAACTAAAAAGCTATTAAATAATTATTAATAAAATTAGTATTTCAATCAATAAATTCATAATTATAAGAATGACAAACATTAGCACTACTACGTAGAGCGCAACAACACGATTCTAACGCAACTTTAACGACTCGAATCGGAGCTAAAACGATAAAACGGTGGAGATCAAAAGATCGATGGCGAACTAGTTCGGTACCTCGTTTTCTTCCTTGCAATCCTGTACAGCTAGCCAGGGAGGAAACTGCAGCATCTTTCTCTGTGATATCGGATAGGGTGACGCTCTTGTCATCTGCCGTCATCTCCTCACGCTGCACGCCATCTGCGTCGCATCCAGAGATGCGGCGGTGTACTACGATCAGTGCCGTTCCGGTTCTCCGACCGCGACTTCTTCTCTAGCTACGACAACTCCGCAGACCTGGTGGTCCCATGGAACATGAACAGCGTGAGCGGCAGGAACGTCGACGCGTTCGTTAGCCTGCTCGGGGGCTCGTAAACACCCGTGGCCGTTGGCCAGCAACGCGACCAGCAGATACGGCACAGCCATTGTCAGGTTCACGCCGGAGGCGATCAATGTGCTCGCGCTCGGGCAGTGCACGCAGGACCTGACGCCGATGCAGTGTCCGTGGTGCTTCATGGGCCTCATCCACCAGATGCCGGCTGGAGAATATTAGGGTTACGTTGCAAAATCAGGTACGAGAGTAATCAATTCTTCTTCCTGGACGAAACGCCTCAGCTGGATACGAATTCGTCATCCACCACTACAGGAGGAGGACGAGGCAAAGGTTAGTAGTGGTTGCTCTGTCCATGTTGGACACGTTAGGAGATTAAGGAAAGGATGATATATATATATTAAAGCATGCCGATGTAGAGGACGACGAGACGAACCTCGGAGTGGAAACGGAATTCGCCGAGGACGAGAAACGTGGCCGGAAAAGCTCGCCGAAGGTTCGCCGGAAACCTAGCTATGGAGAACTTCGGCGTCCGATCTGCGGGGCTACGTTTGGCGGCTCGAAAAACGGGCTGTACTTCTGGAATCATCGCATTGAGGGCTACGCCGGCATATATATAGTCGTAGGGTTTGGATATTTTGGAAATCCGAGATATTTTAGTAAATATTGATTTTCGGAATTAAAATAATTACAGAAAATCGGGAATTACTATTTAGGCTCCGAAAAATATCTCTGAGCTCCGAAAAATACTAGAAAAATTCCTGGGGATAGATGAAAGAATAAGGAACACAACCAAAGTGGTTTAGCTCCCGAAAAAGACTTTTGCATTGATCAAGGAAAAAGATTAAGCTCACGGAAATTGAAATTTTGGATCCAGAAAATACCAAAAAGTTTTCCGATGAGAAGTAAACGTCGTCCTACGGTATTTTGAAAATAATAGCACTCAACAACACCAAAGACAAGCATCACACAAACACCACATTATCAAATTAATATGAAAAAGTTTAAAACCACAATTTTCTATATTTAAATCAGCAGCAACTTTACTTATCTAATAAATTTATTCAAATATTGTAATTATTTATTTTATTTAGTATTTTTCATGCACAACCCAAAATAGAAAATTTTGGGTGTGACAAAAGTATACCAAGGATCTTCTCAAAAGATTCAAGATGGAAGAATGCAAGCCAATCAAGACCCCAATGCCATCAAATGGACATCTCGACCTAGATGAGGGAGGTAAACCGGTCGATCAAACTCTCTACCGTTCTATGATTGGTAGCTTGTTGTACCTTACCGCATCTAGGCCCGATATCATGTTTAGTGTGTGCATGTGTGCTCGCTTTCAAGCGTGCCCTAAAGAACCTCACTTAAGTGCCGTAAAAAGAATCCTAAGATATCTTAAGCACACCCCAAGCATTGGTCTTTGGTATCCCAAAGGAGCTAGATTCCAACTAGTTGGCTATTCCGATTCGGACTATGCCGGTTGCAAAATTGATAGAAAAAGCACATCCGGAGGGTGCCATTTTCTTGGGAGATCACTAGTATCTTGGTCATCTAAAAAGCAAAATAGTGTGGCTTTGTCCACCGCCGAGGCGGAATACATTGCCGCGGGGGCTTGTTGTGCACAAATCTTATATATGAAACAAACCCTCCCAGACTATGGAGTTGTTCTTGAAAAGGTGCCACTTTTATGTGACAACGAAAGTGCCATTAAAATTGCTAACAATCCGGTACAACACTCTCGCACCAAGCACATTGATATCCGCCATCACTTTCTAAGAGATCACGTTGCTAAAAATGACATATCACTAGAAGGTGTAAGAAGTGAAAATCAATTAGCGGATATCTTCACGAAACCTTTGGATGAGGCAACCTTTTGTAGGTTAAGAAGTGAGCTCAATGTGCTTGATTCTAGTAACTTTAAAAAATGAACGTGTTGTCCCTTGCATTGCATTGTATCATATGTCATGTTTACCTTATCGCAATGCATTTAGGGCTTGGCTAACACGGTTACGATAACCCTCCTTTGGAGGAGTGAAGAAGCCTAACCGTGGATCAAACTTGACAAGCAACCTAGCTTTACTTTCTTGTATTGCATTGCATATGCATGGTTGTTTGTTTGTCGTTTCTTTTCGGTTTAGCTTTGAGCAACCTCTGTGTTCGTCCATGAATAGAGAGAGCATTTGATGCTCCTAAAGGTCCAAAAACTCTATTGCATGGCCATACGTTGCTCCTTGGGTGTTTATTGCCTATTTTCGTAAAAATAATACTAGCCTAAGGCAAAATATTTTAAAAATTTGAGGGTTTGAGTGAGGTCACTCATATCGGGTTCCAATTGGTGTTTATTTGTGTCTCTTTGAGTTGGAACTTGATTGGGAGAAGTCGCGTCGAAGTTCGGAACGAAGAATGGCGAAAAACAGCGACCGGACGCTGCACCGGACGCAGTGTTGCTGCACCACCGCGTCCGGTCCCGGCGTCCACCAGCGCGTCCGGTTTTCCAGAAGACAAAGTCCAGATCTAGGCACCGGACGCTGCACCGGACGCGCCTCTGACCACCACCGCGTCCGGTCCCGGCTACCACCACCGCGTCCGGTGCTCTGCGATGAATTCCCGAGCACTCAGCCATCGGACTCTGACCGCGTCAGGTCTGTCCTCACCGGACGCGCCCGGTGACTCCAGGCGCTTACTGGAGTGTCACCGGACGCTGCTCCACCGCGTCCGGTGATTTTGACCACCGCGTCCGGTGCTACCAAATCGAGCGGATCTCGCCCTCATATAACCGAATCGTTTTTTCTTTTCTTTTCTTCAACCGCTCGAATCCGCCGCCGCCGTGCCCTAGTCGCCGTTCCGCCGCTCCCGCGCTTCTTCCTCGCCGCCGGCGAGCCTCCACGCGCCGCGCCCTTGCTCTCCGGCGAACCTCGCCGCGCCCTCCAGCTCTCCCGCGCTGCCCAGCCGCGCTGCGCCCGCAACCGTGCCCGCTGCTCGCAAGCCCGCGCCCGCGCCACCACCGTGCGCCGCCAATAACCGCCGCTGTCCACCTCGCCGCCGGTGTGCCAACCAGCTGTGGTCTCCTCTAGCACCACATCTACTCCCTCGTGCGCCCGGGCACCTCGTTCCCATCCTTCGGCCGAGTTTTGAACCTAGGGTTTACCCCTAAACCCTAGCTTAGGGTTTCCTTCAACCCTAGGGCTTCTCGAGGTAACGGACGTTCTCGATTCCGATTTAGTTTCAAGTCCTTTCAATTCTCTCGTTAGGACTTGCCGTTTGACCATAACTATTCATTGCTATCTCGATTGGTCGTTTCAGTGCTCGATCGCCGATCTCGGGGGTTCTCGCGAACTAGGTCACCTCGTCCCTTCACCGTCGTCTCGTCGATCCGAGGTAGCTTAGAGTCGTTTCTCTTCGTATCTCATGAGCTTGCTATCTAGGGTTTCGCATCTTTAGATATATATGTGCTTATTGTATATCTCTCTATTCCATACGTACAGCGAGTCAGTCGGTGTGCCGGGTCAGATCTGTTTGCTTAATCCGAGGCCAAGCCTGCGGATACGGATTGAGGCCAAGCCTCTCGAGTGTCAGTTCATCATCTCATAGAGGTTCTCAGGCAGTCAGTCAGCATGGTGCGTTGCAAGAACGCCGGAGGAGCTCCTGGCGACGGGGACAACAGTCCTCCCCGTCGTGATGAGATTGCGCGCGGTAAGCGCATCAAGATTGCAGCCAGGAAGAAGAGGAGGACACTTTCAGATGCAGAGGTTGCTCAGGCCGTGGCAGACGCCGCAGAGCAGGCAGAGAGAGGTGGCAGACGCAGTGGGTTACACATAGGCGAGCGTCGCTTTCATCTTGAAGGTCGACAGCTCGGCACTGAGGCCACTGAGGACACCGAGGCTACAGCACCTTCAGAGCAGATGTCAGTGGATCCACCCACAGAGCAGACAGAGGCTACCCAGGCTACTGAGGCTCCACAGGCCACTGAGGATACAGAGGAGCAGGCAGCTCAGTCTCCACCACGTCGTCGCTCCACACGTGCTCATACTCAGGTGACACCTAGGCCAGAGGGCCCGCGTCGTGGTGCACGACCTCCTCCCAGAGTTAGAGGGTCACCCCCGGTTGTGCACTTAGACCTGAGGGGTGCTTCTTCACGTCAGGTGAAGAGCTTGAGGTTTGTGGAGGTCAGCCGATGGTTTCCACCTGTCAGAGATGCCAGTGCTTCAGAGGGTTTCTATACCCCACTTCAGGAGGACTTCTACAGGGCCCTAGTTGACAGTGGCATTGCTTTCAGACCTCAGAGGGTATGTCGACTAGAGGCATTGGTTGATGTTGTGGGAGAGCAGCTCCGTCCGCACCTGTTCTATCTGCCTGGCTTATCAGATCTTCTTGGACGGACAGGTGCTTACTGCGGCACATGGGTCAGGGAGTTTTATGCTTCTCTTTGGATTGATCCTGCCCATGAGTTCATACACTTTGCTTTCAGAGGCCGCGATCACAGATTGTACAGCTCCAGAGCTCGAGAGATCCTCAGACTACCAGCTTCTGACACGAGGATCCATCAGTTGTGCTATGGTCAGACTCCACCTCCCAGACGCCCTCACGGCGGTTCAGTGCCACCCACCGACCTGGTTCGACCCTGCTTTCGCGAGCCTTTTGGCGAAGGGTCACGTCGTACTCCTGCCAGCCTGACGCCTCTTGCCCGAGTCTTGGATGCCATTCTCAGACGCACTTTACTTCCTAGACTTGGCTACAGAGAGGGACTGACGAGGATGCAGCTTTGGGTTGTTCACCACCTCATGACACAGCGACAGTTTGATATCTGGGATCTTATCCTGAGTGAGATGGAGGACACCATTGCTGAGGGCTTCAAGGGCAACCGTCAGCTTCCCTATGCCCACTGGATTTGTTTCATCATCAGATCAGCTATCCAGATGCCACCAGAGATCAGGGCAGAGATTGCCAACACCACTACATCATTCCCTGATTATGATATTCGACAGCTTTGGGCTTCTATCACTAGAGAGCAGGCTCCAGCACCAGGACAGCGTGAGCGCCCAGAGGTTCCTGAGACAGCAGCTGAGCAGGACGCTAGAGTTGACGAGCTTGCCGAGGCAGAGCTCGCAGACCTTGACACTCAGCCTGCTGGGATACCTGAGGATGTCACTTCAGACAGCACTGATGAGGACTATCAGCCCATCCCCAGGTACCGGTCTCCTCGGTCTCACGACCACGAGGCCGGTGGATCTGGCTCAGCCTCCCGCTCAGACCCAGCCATGGTGGCTATCCTTGAGAGGTTGACCCAGGCTCAGGAGCAGCAGCAGCAGCAGCAGATACAGCGCCAGGCACAGGATACAGCTGCAGCACTAGCACAGATTCAGGCTCGTCAGGACGAGTTTCAGAGACAGCAGCTTGAGATCCAGAGGCAGCAGGTTGAGATGCAGCGACAGAGTCAGCAGCAGTACATGGATCTCCTGCGCCATCTTATCATAGTTGGGGTTCCTCCGCCAGCTTCTGTCATGACTCAGGCTTTGCATTCCAGTGGTCCGTCGAGTCAGGGACAGCCGAGCTTACAGTTTACATCTCCACAGCAGCAGGTTCCCCAGTCCTTTCAGTCCCCGAGCTTCACTCCTATACATACGGGGTTTACACCGTCAGACCAGCCTCGCCAGCATCTTCTGACAGGCACACCTCTTGGTGATTACAGTGCCACCTACAGCGAGTTGACTGGTCAGCCGACACCCTCGCACACTACTACATTTCACACTTCGTCAGGGTTGTCAGCTTCCGAGGCAGTCGTTCCACCAGTGACAGGGACCGGGACTACAGAGACCCTTCCCTCTTCAGTTGCCTCGACAGATCCCCCAGCTACTGGCGCACTTCAGGCTCAGGTTACTCAGACAGATCTACTTGTTGCTACACAGTCAGTGCCTGTTCCTGCTCAGACCCCGACCGCTTCGCAGCCACGTGCTTCTTCAGAGGGTCAGCCAGATAGCTCAGACTCCGAGGGCGATTCACTTCACTTCGTGATTACTCCGCGCACCTCGGCACCCGACACGACTCCGTCTGTCCCCCCGTCAGATTAGATTAGTTTTTTTTTTGGCGCTTGATGCCAAAGGGGGAGAGAGAGTAGTTTCAGGGGGAGTTTGTGAGTGGGTTTTCGTTTTTCGTGTGCTACATTCATGCATATCATGTTTATTTTCAGTATTGCAGTTGTGTGACATTGTCGTCGAGTCGTAAATCTTAAATCTTAATGTGTTATCCGTCTCCGTGATTAATTTTTGTCACCGTTTTAGCTATAGCTCTAAGGTTGTGCTTCCGTGCCTTACTCCGATTACTTATGAGCTATATCCTTATGTGTACTAACGCTTTTTGTCTTATCTTATGATGTACACTCTTTTGGCTTGGGGCACATAAGCAATTCCTAAACCCCTTGTGCTTATTGTATTTTGCTTATGTGAACCAAGCATGCTTGAAAACCTTCACTCTAATCCATTGAAACTTAGTGTTGCCATCAATCACCAAAAAGGGGGAGATTGAAAGCATCTAGGCCCCAAGGTTTGGTTTCGGTAATTAATGACAACACTTTATTACCATGACTAACGTGTGTTTTGCAGAAACATTGGTAAGTTAGGTCATGGAGGTGATAACTGCTTTGAGCACTGTGGTTTCGTGTCCCTTGATGGAAATCGTTTCGGTTCTCAAAAGAGTGACGTCAAGATTAAGGACGGTTAGTTCCGGATGACGAAGTGTTGAGACACATTCGGAATAGTCGTTAGGATCTTCGTTTTTCTCTTTTGGCCGTACTATAAAGGGGGGCATGAATGGGTAGCTTGACCTAGGCGAGTCCTATGTTTAGGTGTGGTGCACACTTGTTAAACTTGGCACTAGGCAACCCTAGATTGGCTCAAGGTTCAGTTAGAAGCAACTTGGTTGAAGTTGCGACGCGTTTCGGGCTGTTTTCTAGGCACCGGACGCGGTCTTCGGGAACACCGGACGCGTCCGGTGTATACGTTACCGCGACTAGGTTTCGGCCTCGACCACCGGACGCGGTCCTCGTGAGGACCGGACGCGGTGGTCAGCGACCGACACATGTCACCGAGAGAGAACGCCCGTCGGACGCGACCTGGACTTGATCGGCGCGTCCGGTGCGAGTCCAGTAAGGTCCAGAGAGGACCGGACGCGTCCGGTCTTCAGGCATCGGACGCGGCCTCGCGTCCGGTGTAAGTCCAGTAAGCACCCTTGCACGTCGGACGCGTCCGGTGCTACCTGACCGGTGCGTCCGGTGTTTCGATTTCGAAATCGCGTTTTGACCGTTACGGGGGACCGGCGCGTCCGGTGCGTTGCACCGGCGCGTCCGGTGACCCCGTGTCAGAAAGTAACGGTTCGTTTTCTTTGAGGGGTGTATAAATACAACCCCTCCACCTCTTTTAGAGGTCTCTTGCTCATTCAAACATCTGAGAAAACCCTTTAGAGTGCAAGGGAGTGCAAGAGCTCTAGTGAGGATAGAGATTTGAGAATCGAAGCTTGAGAGCACCTCACTAGCGATTAGAGAGAGTAGCAAGTGTGCATCCACCTTCTCATTTAGGCTCGTAGTGGTCAAGTGAGAGTTCTAGCTTGTTACTCTTGGTGATCGCCATCACCTAGACGGCGTGGTGGTGATTGGGAGTTCGGTGATCATCCGGTGGAACTTGTGGATGACCCAACTCATCTTGTGAGCGGTTTTGGGTGATTCGCCGCGACGGAGTGTCGAAGAATCAACCCGTAGAGAGCACTTGATCCTTGCGCGGATCAAGGGGGAGCTACACCCTTGCACGGGTGCTCCAACGAGGACTAGTGGGGAGTGGCGACTCTCCGATACCTCGGCAAAACGTCGCCGTGTTCCTTGCCCCTTTACATTCAAGCATTCACTTTCTCATACATACTTTCATTGCTTGATTTACATTCCTAGATATGCCATGCTAGACTAGGATTGGAAACTAGGGTGCAAAACTTTGTATCGATAGACTCTCTAGGAACACTAGTAGACATTAGGGGTGAATTCTGGCTTGTAGGATTTAATTCTTGCAATTAATTTTTTAGAAAAGCCCAATTCACCCCCCCTCTTGGGCATCTTGATCCTTTCAACGGCCACTGCACCTCCCCCTCCATCTCCATTCAGACAAAGGAACCGACTGAAACCACCTCCTACACGACCCTCTAGCTCCTAATCTAGCCGGATTTAGTGAGAAGCACAATTAACAAAATGGTAGAGCTATAGGTGTACTACAAGAGTGTCAATAGGAGCTTGGATTGATTCGGCTTATTTTGGGAGTTATAGCTCTCCAAAGTAGGCTACCTAGAAACTGAAACTGAGTTGCAGTTAAACCCCGACTGAAACCCGGTTTCCTACGCCCTATAACTCATTAACCAGTGAGAACTAGGTGATGGTACTATTGACAAAATCATAGAGCTATGTGAGCACTACAAATATGTCAATATGGGTTAGGGCTGGTTAGGTCTAGTTTGCAAGTTATAAGGTCCGAAAGTAGGGCACTTCGAACTGTTATCCAGTTAAGACTTAGCCAAAAATTGCTAAGTGTCAAACAACACTTCTACTGACTTGTGGGCCCTGTTTGAGCAGGTTCTAGGCATTTTCATGAGATGGCCAAATTGAAACTTTTGTTCCTTGATAAATTTACTACAAACTTTGTTAAGGTGGTACCCACATGAAAAGTCCCTAGGTTAGACTTTTTGTTAGGTCAAACCAGATAGGTTTTGTGGTCAAACTAGGGTCAAACCTAGCCAAACTGGAATTTGGTCCAAACATGAACATAGACCCTAGCTTATTTTGCTCCGCTAACATGTTAAAAATGTTTCCAAGCCACAATTTACACAATAGCATCTCATATGAGCAAAAGTCACACCAAAGTGCATTGAAACATTACAAACCAGCTAATGCAACATGGTGCTGCAACTATGTGTTTCATGTTTCGTGATCATGTTTCGAGGTGTGGTGCCACACATCATACTACTACAAGTCTAGTACACACATGCTATCACTTGCAAACAACAAATACATATACAACACATGCATTCAATCAAGGATGTTGCAACTGTTGCAAGGTCATGTTTCAAGAACAATGCACATGAAATGATGGTGCACATGCTCATGTCATGCTCATATGATGCATAGATGCAAGGCAAACACATAGGGTGTTACAAAGAGCTTTATCTCTGACATTGTATTGAATATCATGCCCTTCTAAAGGATTACATGCTCATAGTTATACAGTGATTCTGCACACATCTGCAGACCTATGTCACAAACTACCATATGTACCATGCTGACATCCCTGTAGTTCGGACCACCACTTAAAGGTACACCACCCTGGCTCAGTTGCATGAGTTCTACCTCTGTGTAAGGGGGCGGTGCAACATAATGCTGTGCTTCGCTGATCCTACCCCACGAATCAAAATACGGCGCACCACCCTCTAGCAAGTCATGGACCAGCCTGTCCTAAGTCGGCATGGCATGAAGCACCGAAAGTGGAACATTGGATGTTGTAGCATAAACCGACGTCGCATGGGCAGCTCTATCATCATCGTCGTCGTCGTCGTCATGACCAAACCAGTTCTCTTCCGCCTGCTCCTGCTCTTCACGTTCGAACTCCCTCACATCGAAGTTGTTGCTTATACAACCGACTGGATGTGAATGCAACTGTTCCTGCGTCAACTGACCATCCATATACAACTGACTAGATGTGAACGTAACTGCTTCTTTGTCACCTCCAACATCATCATGATGATCATCCTCCAACCTGTACCCATTCTCCACAACCACCTCAGCAATGGGTGAGTTCGAGCCTGCGAGGACCCTAGTGTAGCGGGACCAATGAGTAGGGTCGCGCAAAGGCATCAGGATATATTTTGCCCGAGTCTTCCCACTGTCAAATCTCCCCTTGATTGTGAAATCACCACCAAACTTTGCGTTCAAACGCACACAAAGGTCATTGAAGCTCGGCGGTTCATCAAACCATTCCAACTCCTCTTCCATATCCTCAAACTCACCATCTTCCTTCCTAACAATTCCTCCGAAATAAACTTGGACACAACAATCCATCTGAAAATCATTCGAGCAAACTTCATCAAGTCGTCCAAACAAACTAACTATACTAAGTTTATTAACTATACTATACTAACTAAAGTAACTAAAGTAACTACTTATACCACCTATACTAACTTCACTAATCTAAACTAAACATACTAACTATTCTAACTATTTATAATACCTATACTAACTATACTAATCATATTAACTAAAATAACTATTTATAATATCTATACTAACTATGCTAACTTTACTAATGATACCAACTAAACTAACTATTTATACTAACAATACTAACTAAACTAACTAAACAAACTAATCTAACTACAATCAAAATACATCAAAAATTCAAAAAAATAGAGAAACGAGATTACCTTAGCTCGGGCGCGGGGGGAGGGGGCTGCTATCGGAGCTAAAGTGCCGGGGGGCTCTCGGCGCCCTGGCTCGGGCGCGCGTGGAGGGCGCGGCCGTGGGGGCGCTAGGCGCTGCTCTTCGCAGCGGTGGGGGGCTGCTCTCCCGCGGGGAGGGGGCGCTGCGCGGGGGGCGTTGTGTCCGGCTCGGGCGCCCGTCGAGGCCGGCGGCGGCGCGTGTCCGCGAGGGGAGGGGGGTGCGGGCGCGGTGGACGGGGACGAACAACAAGTGGTGACACATGAACACGAGCACATAATAGAAGGAGCCGCTGCCGCTCCCCCTTGCCGCTCCTTGATCTGGGGAGCGGCAGCATTGCCGCTCCTCCACGAGGGAGCGGTAGCCCCATGCCCACGTGGCGCCACTGCCACGTCAGCACATTGTCGCTCCTCCACGTGGGGAGCGGCAAAATTAAAATGCCGCTCCCTCGCATGGGGAGCGGCCAAAAGTGTTAGGTATAAAAAAAGGTTTCGGTGCTAAAATTTAAAATAGTTTTAAAAAAGTGTTAAAATAAAAAAAAAATCTGGGTGGATGGAACTTGACAGAGCTGCCATTAACTCATTTTCTGCGTACATCAGGGTTCAAACTTTTGGCAAAATTTCGGCCAGTATTCATGAATTTTGGGTGTTTTTTTGATGTGGCCGACATTATTGATTTCGGTTAAGAATATTGTAACTAGACGTCGAATATGATCTGTGCGAACAAAAATACGTAGGTTAGTACCTTATCTAGAGGAGAGTTCCCACCTGCACCTTGCGGAAGGTGACAGGATCAAACTTCATATCAGCCCCCACTAGTACCACCCCCCTCACTATAGAACTGCTAACAATTGAAACCCTGACATGCGTATCTATTGAAATGTTGAATAAGCAGCTGCATAGTAACAACAATTAACAAGGTCCAACAAATATAAGAGCAGTACACAAATGATTTTGCCGAGCATTTTTGTACGAATTGGGGAAAAGAACCAGAAACTTACATGAGCACCGATGAGGGGTGGCGAGCGCTGATGAGGGTGATGAGCGCAGGCTTGCCCTTGAAGCCTCCGTGCGCAGCAGCCATCGATTGTTACCTCCGTGCGCAGTGGCGGAACCAGCGAAATGATAAAGGGGGCAGCCAAGCCAACAAATATATGGGTAACATGACCATATCGATTACTAAACAATCTCTAAAAAGCGTACCTTCTTTCTTTATTTCGAAGCCTTGTCTCGAAAAGCTTAAGTGCAGAAAATGTTGGTTCTGTGGTTGTAGTTGAAAGCCGAAGAGTATGGACAAGCCAAAGTAACCTAGAAAATACAAGAAATAGTAAATTAGCATAGAAACAAAACTAGCAATTAAAAAATTAGGAATAGTATCAATTAAACAAACAAGTATTTAATTTGGAAATAGAAACTTTGCTTTGCCTGTGCATCTAGTGTACGTGCCGCATGTGGCTGCCCTTGCGACTGCAGACTTCTGCTAGGCTGTGTGCTCGCTTGCAGAATTCTGCTTCCTGCCTGGCAGCGCAAGCCGGCGTCCGGCGATGCGTGGCACGCCCGCAAGCCGCGAGGCCACGACGGCCGATGGGATGTACAGGCATCGCCGCGAGGCCGCCGTGACGGCCGATGGGATGGAGAAGCTGCCGTTGCTGCCCTCCGCCGCTGACCGCACGTAGAACCAGAGAAGCCCGCCCTGCGAATGGGATGCGACGCTAGTCACGCACTCACGCGAGGCGGCGAGGAAGTCCACGAGACCACGATGTTTCCTCTTCTCACTGACGTTTCCTCTGCTTCCATACTGGTACTGGGCTGGGCCGCTGAGGCGTCGTCTAAACAGATTTGGCCGATCAGGGGGGCCGCGGCCCCTGCTGGCCCCCCTGTTCCGCCTCAGCCGTGCGTCGCGCCACCGCCAACCCTAGCCTCATTGCGTAGCCACAGCATCCGGTTCTCGCCTCCATGCTGATTGCGGAACCGCCGCAGCCAGTCGTGGTGACGTCGCCTTTGGGGTAGGGAGGTAGAGCAACAGCACGCCGCTGCGTTGGGGTGCCTTCGTGCCGGTGTAGGCCAGGTGCCGAACGGACTGCGAGCGACCGAGGCCGGGGGCCTGAGCGCTGCCCGCTCTGAGCGACTGGGTGTGGGCGCCAGTGCTTACGGTGGGTGGATCGGCCGAATCCGCCAGATAGACGACCATCGGGCCGCCGGCTCCGAGCGACGCTAGGATTCCTGGCGCACGGGCACAGTGGCATTTCGGTGTACAGCAGTATCGGAGACGGGAGGTTGACGACGGGACGACGGTAGTGGGGATGTGGTGGGATTTTTTTTAGCCTACCATGCGGTGGGATTAGGGGATGCGCTGAAGCACTGGGCCTTCGGGAGTTCCTGGTGGGCCAGAGGGGAATAGGCCGTGTCCATCGGTGGGCTTGTTTGATGAATATGATGCTGGCAGCATCTATACCAAGCACATCACCCGCAGCGAAGTACAGGCAGCAGTGGCTAGTTAATGATGAATGCACTCTAGCTTGGCGGAAGAGAGAATGAAGATGGCTGATGGTGCAAGGTCTCAGACGACGCCGGTAACACCCGTGTTTTTGCATTATAATTAAAACCACTAAAAATTTGAACTTTTTAAAACTTTACAATAAATTAAAACTTGATTAGTATAATTAGGCAAAACCCTTTTAAAAATATTTTCCAAAACCTTGCATTTAAGAGTCCACCATATGCATTTGTGTCTCGTAGGATTAAATTAGAACGCTAGAGATATTTTCTAGGTATAGAAAATCGCTTCGCGTTTAGATTTCATTGCCTGCACCTTATTTGCTTGAGTGTATGTTTGAATGCTTGTTTGATTGCGTGTGTGTATGTTTGTTTTTCTGGAATTTAATTGCGGCACCAGAAACATTCATTTAGTTATCAATTGCATTCTTGAATTATCTAAAACATTTTCTTTATGTTATAGAGGTAGGTAATACATCGTAGATATAAGCAATATTATATTCTCTAGGAATTATAATAGCCATCACATTAATAGATGGTAGGTTTAATTAAATCCTTTACATTGAAAATATGGAGTACAAAAATGATTTACAATTTTCGTAATTAGTCTCTAATAATTAGAAACACATCATGAATATAAAAGTATTGCATTACATTTCTTTTCTTTTCTTGATTTACATCATCTATCTATTAATTACAAAAGGAAATAATGCATGAATATACATGGTTACATCATCAAGTATTTACAAAAAATAGAAAACCCTGTACTGTGTACCCCTCCCTCTTGCCGACTGGGCCTAGCCCAGCATGGCAGCAGCCCTTTCGGCTTGGCCTAGGTCGTAGCACGCCACTGCATCTTCTCCGCGTCACCACCGCATGAGCTCCACGTCCGCCGCGAGCACATGAAAAATGGCGTCCGAGATATTTTCGACGAACCGCCTCTATGCGTCGTCGGTTTCCCTGTGAACAGATAAGCATGAGTGAGGTCACCGGAGATACTTTGGGGGTGCCATAGCCTTACCCCGCCTATGAAAGGGTCGGCGAGCTCGCCGGGGGGTGGCACCAAGGAAGCCGAGCTCGAAGGTGAAATAGACGTGCCGACAAAGTTGGAATCACTACCGAGTCCATCCTTGCCGAGCGCCTCCACCACCCAACCACGCCAAGGACACCGCAGTGCCCTGGCCCTCCTTCACCGGAGCTAGCTCCATTCCGCCAGAGCCAAGGTCACCGAGCTCAACTCCCTCTGCCGTCACCATGCTTCGCTCTGCTCTTCCCCTTCCCCCTCTGGTCTATCTCTCCCCCTCTGCGTGTGTTCTCCCTCCCTCTCTCTCTCTCCCTGCATCCCTCTTCCTTTTCTTCTTCCTTGCTCCCCTACTTCTCTCCCTTCTCTCCGTCCCGTGCCACCAGGAGCGCCGCCGTCGCTTAGTTCGCCAAGCACCACCGTTGCCATCACCCTGCACCACCCCACCACCTAGCAACACCACCGCCAAGCGCTCTCTGCTCCCTTCGCTCCCCTTGCCTTGCTCTATGCTACCACGACAAGCACCGCCATTGCCCTTGCCCTGCTACCGCTTCTGCTTCATCTCCTCCCTCCTCCTCTCCACTTTGTCCCTCTCTCTTTCGCTCTTTGTCTTGCTCTTCTTGTTGACCATGGAACGAATAGGGATGAGGACAACCGACACTACGCCATGGCCATCCACTACGAACACCCGACCACGTCGTTCGTCCAATAAGGGCAGGCTACCTCGCTAGTGGACCCCGCACATCAGTGACTCTATTGCTTCCCTCTCCCTCCCATAGACTTGGTTCTCGTGGGCTAAAGGAACGGAGCAGCGCAGTTGTTGACGGTAGTTAAATTCATCCCAAACCATCAATATAACTTGCATAAATGGCTAAAATAGATCATCAATGTAGACTTAGGGGTTTAAACTGACAAATTCTAAGAGTTTTGGTGAATCTGTGTTTCTAGCAGGATTAAATTAGAAAACCACCAAGGAGGACCTATTCGTCAAAGGAAATCATGGAATTCCATCTCGTAAACAGTGTGGGAAGACTCTAGAAGACTCCAGAAGGCGAATCACCGAAGTGGAGGCCAAGCCACTAACATGTGGGGGCGGCCAACCCCACATGCAGGCCACCTGGCCCCTATGGGTCTCACCTTTCAGCCTCGTTATTACGTTGGTTCTCCACCACCTTAAGGATTGCATCTCCATCGTTTATTCAAGTCGATTTGATCCGAGGGCTCATGATTGACGCTCTGGCCTATATATACCTGCTTGCACCCTCCTCAGGGCATGCCAAGTCAGATCTTGAGAGCTGAAAAGCCAGAAACCCTAATCCATATCTCCACCAGGATCAGGGCTAGCAAAAAGAGAAGATTAGTCCTTGATAGGATCTAGTATTGTATTAGAGATAGAGAGATAGAGTGAGAGAAAAGAGTTTTGAAGGAGTCTCAGCCTATTGGTGCTCTCTCTACGGCTTGTACTCTGGCAAAATTAAGTTCTTCTTGAGCTTGCTTCTGAGATTTCTCTGGTAATCGACTTCTAATTCAAGTAAGCATTTTGTTCATATTATTTTTCAGGTTTGCGACTCTCTTTTGAGTACTTTAATCCTTGTATATCTTGGATTAAGGTAGTATTCATAGTGTAAGCATGGTGCTTAGACTCGGTTACTCATGGATGTATCCTATTTTTTGGATTGGTGGTAGCTCGCAAGGGTGAGTCTTATAGCCTCATTGAATCCTTTGTAGTCCACCTCCCGTTAGTAGCCCT
Organism: Saccharum hybrid cultivar R570; assembly: GCA_038087645.1. Lineage (NCBI taxonomy): Eukaryota > Viridiplantae > Streptophyta > Magnoliopsida > Poales > Poaceae > Saccharum > Saccharum hybrid cultivar. The sequence goes on from JAQSUU010000135.1 coordinate 21,191,397, forward strand.
AGCAGGACCTTATTACTTTAGGAAACATACTATGCCTGTGTTTTTTCTAGTAATATCCCTAGAATTGAATAATATAAGACAAAGCTTACCACAGTTAGAACTAGAAGACCTTAGCAATCTCCTCTACGCTCCTGTTATCTAGTGTAACACCCTAAAATTTGCTTCTTTTCAAAATAGGAAAATTTTGATTTAATTATGTATTTTTGTGAGCATTTGAATCATAGAAGTAATATTTTTTGCTAAATTAAAAGCAACTATAAGGTATAGTCACATGAATGTGCATTCATGCTGTTGCATTGGATTTTTTGTACTGAGTGGTTGATTCAATTTCAAAAGAGAATTCAAAAATCTATTTGAAAAATATGCTTTGAAAAAGAAAAAAAGGGCAAAGCTCCTCCCTCCTTCTCTGCTTCTGGCCCTAGTGGCCCAGCAGCCGCTCGCGCTGGCCTGCTCTAGTTCTGCCTCCCTCTCTCGCACCAGGCCACCCCGCTCTGTGTCCGTCTTGGTCCGAGCCAGCCGCAGGCCCAGCTCGCGCGCGCGACCGCACGCGTTCTCCTTTCCTCTCTCTGGCTGACGCCATGGGCCCGCATGTCAGTATCTTCTTCCCTCCCAAGACGACGATGGATCTCCTTTCCAAAACCACTGACGCTCGAATCTGCCTCCTAATTCCTTTCTTCCTTATTTGGAGCAGCTCCGGGGCTATATAAGTCGATGCCCTGCATCCTACCACCCCATTCCAAGCCCTCGCCGCTGGTTATCTCGAGCAGTAGCGGCTGCAACCCTACCTCACCACCACCGTCCGCCATATCGAGCACAGCGTCACTTCCATCCATCCCACGCCCTCGATTTCACCCTTGGTGAGTTCGCAATGATGCTCTCTATCATCCGGTGTTTTTCTTTCGTGAGTTCGTGCTTTGAATCGAGAGATAGCCGTCTCCAGTAATGGTGCCACCGTGGGACTCGCCGTCAGGCTCCTGTTCTGACCGGAGCGCCGCCCGATCTCTCCCTTGATCTAATCTAGAGCGTCCAATCAAGATCCGATGGCTGGTAACGATCAATACCCCTTCGGCTGGTGATTTTATAAAAACGACCCTATATTTTTGTTAAAGAAACCCCGCGCTTATTTATATTAGAACCCGCAGTCCAAAACGTAAAACCCGAATCCGTTTTATTCTTTTGAAAGCGTATTTGATCTTGGTAATTCAAAAATATGTTTTCTAATATTTATAGTTTTGCCACTAATCTTGTTATAGTCATAAAATCTCTGTTTTAACTCCGATTTGACCCGTTCAAATTGCGTTAGGTTCGTATTCACGAGTTCTACATGATGATGTTACTGTACAGTAGGTTTGTAACATTTTAATTTCTAGTTTGAATTATAGTATTATTTATCTATAGGAAATCTTAGGAAATTCATAACTTAGTCGTTTTAACTCCGTTTTTCGTGATCTTTTTGTCTGCATGATCGTAGCAACGTGTAGAATAGTTTTATAAACCTTTTGTACTAATTTTTCTCTATTGGTGTACTATTCTAATTATAATCTTGTTTGTTGTGTGCATGATTGCCTGTGGATGCGTGTGTGTTGGGTTTATTGTCGAGTCCAGACGGTGAGCAGTTCTTCGGTGATCAAGAGCAGTACTTTGAAGAACCAGACCAACAGAACTACTTTGATCCAGGCAAGTATAACATGGGACCTCCTTGTTGTCCTATTCACTTAACCACATAAATTCATATTGCATGTGTCTACCTTGGATTGCCATTAAGGATTTCCTAGTTTTTTTATCTATACCTTGTCACCTACGCGGATTTGCATTGGGTAGCTTTGCTAGTGCTAATATAAACTATGATCTTGTAATATGATTAATGGAATATGTAACAATACTAAAAATATGATTTCTTTTAATTATTGTTTAAGAGGGCTAGAGCATAGGGATATTTTGTTGCTCTAAGTTTCTCTCCATAAGGACTCATCTATGAATGAACATTCGGGACATATAGTACAGTTGTGGGGGCTATATGGCTCTGGCTCTAGTTGTTTGAAAGACCTTTTCTAGCTTGTTAGTGGTAACCTTCATTGGCGTAAGAATGGCTTGACGATTCGGGTATAGGACAACCTCTAGTCTCATGTGTATAGCCGGGAAGGAATGTGCCATGTAAAAAGGGGTTCCTATATCTGCTTGCCAAGTGATTTAATGGCCCTAACTTGTTAGATGAACTTTTAAAATGGCTTTATATGATTTTCGGTGTTTTGGGAGTAATTAACCCATGTAGAAGAATAGAAGAGGAATAGAGTTTGGGGGCAATTGGCCACACCTCAATGTGAGGGGGACACCTTCTATTATATGGCCGGCTGGCCTTGCTTTACAAGGCAGGGGGTAATTTCACTGATTTACATCTGCTAACTATAGCAACTAATCACTAATTTACATCTGCTAATTACCTGATTTACAGCTACTAATTATGGCTATGCTATCCATAATTAGTAGGGGATATTCTATTGCCTAACACCCACCCGCAGTCGCAGCGGGAGGCTCCCGAACACAAAGACTGGACCAAAAGTCTAGAAACATGCCGTCAGAAGTCCTTTAGTCATGATGTCGGTGAACTGATGAGAAGAGGGCACATGGAGGACCCAAATTCACCAAGGGCCACCTTCTCACGGATGAAGTGTATGTCGATCTCGATGTGCTTCGTTCGCTTATGGTGGACAGGATTGGTCGTCATGTAGATGGCGCTGACATTGTCACAGAAGACAACGGTGGCAGAGGGTAGCTGTAGGTGGAGCTCCTAGAGGAGCTATCGAAGCCAACAGCATTCGGCCACCACATGAGCCACAGCATGATACTCCACCTCAGCACTAGAACGTGACACTATGGTTTGGCGTTTGGAGGACCAGGAGACCAGAGTGTCACCGAGGTATACACAGTAGCCGGAGGTAGAGCGTCGGGAGTCAGGACAGCCTACCCAGTCGGCGTCGGAGTAAGCCGTCAGCTTGTCTACGGGCCCGGCGCCGATGTGTAGACCCGAGGAGAGGGTGCCCTTCACATAGCACAGGATGCGTTTGATCAGCGCACGGTGCGGCTCGTGGGAGGCGTGCATGAAGAGACACACCTGCTGGACAACATAAGCCAGATCAGGACAAGTCAGAGTATAGTACTAGAGCGCCCCAGCTAGGCTCCTATACTCGGAGGCATCCTTCTTTGATAGGAGTTCCCCGTGATGTGCGGAGAGCTTGGCCTGAGTGTCAATAGGTGTCGCCGTAGGATGACACTCAGCCATGCCTGCACGCTGAAGGAGGTCGATGGCGTACTGGCACTGAGACAAGAATAGGCCATCGGAGGAGCATGTGATGGCGATGCCGAGGAAGTGATGGAGCTTGCCAAGATCCGTCATGGCAACTCAGAGCTCAGCTGGGCCGTGATGCGCTGAAGGAGAGCCGTGGATGAGGCGGTGAGGACGATGTCATCGATGTACAGTAGCAGGTAGGCGAGATGTGTCCCCTCTTGTAGAACAAAGAGGGACGCGTCGGAGGCGGAGGCGACAAAGTCGAGCTACCAAATGAAGGTGGTGAAGCACTGGTGCCAGGCCCTCGGAGCCTGCTTCAGTCCGTACAAGGACTTCTGCAGGAGGCAGACGCTGTCGGGGGTGCCAGGATCGATGAAGCCTAGTGGCTACTAGCAATAGACAGTCTCCTCGAGATGGCCGTGAAGAAAAGCATTCTTCACGTCCAACTAGTGGATCGGCCAGGCACGAGATGTGGCGATGCTGAGGACGGTCTGAATGGTTGCCGGTTTGACCACCGGGCTAAAGGTCTCATCATAGTCGATGCCCTCACATTGAGAGAAGCTGCGAACCACCTAGCGAGCCTTGTGGCGGGCAAGAGATCCATCGGCGTGGAACTTGTGGTGGAAGAGCCATTTCCCCGTCACGATGTTGGCGCCGGGGGGACGCAGGACGAGTTGCCAGGTGTTGTTGTTGACAAGAGCCTAGTACTCATCCGTCATCGTTGCGCACCAGTTGGCATCGGACAACGTGGTGCGATAGTTCATCGGAAGAGGCGAGGTCGAGGATGATGTGGCAGTCAGCCCTTCATAGCTGACATGAGGGATGACACCAGTTATGGTGCGCGTGACCCGCGGCGGAGGTGGCAGTGGTGGTGCTGGAGGCGCTGTCGAAGGCACGGGTGGCACTGATGGAACTGGAGGCGCCGGGGCAGCCGGTGATGGGGCAGCCAGTGATGGGGCAGGGGCGTGCACCGTGCGGGGGGGCATCGAATGTAGACCCATGGAAAGGGGACCATAGGGGGGCGCTCGCCCGGTGCCGGAGAAGCTGATCCGGCTGCTGGTGATGTAGGGGCGGCGTCGGTGGGCGGTTGCTCGATAGCCGAGACAGATTGAGCGACCACGGGTGGCGAGATAGGAGTTCCACCTGCAATAACAGTAGGACAGGGCACCAAAACCATATTGTCATCTAAGAGGAAATCTAGGGAGGTGGGGGATGGGGCGTCTGGGGTTGCTGTAAAGGGAAACATGGACTCATCGAAGATGACATGACAGGAGATGATTATGCGACGGGTCGAGAGGTCAAGGCAGTGGTACCCTTTGTGAGAGGGTGGATATCCAAGGAAGACGCATGCTGCAGAGCGAGGTGCGAGCTTGTGTTTGGAGGTGGCCTGCAGATTTGGGTAACAGAGGCACCCAAAGACACGCATATGGTTGTAGGTGGGTGGCTGTTTATGCAGGCGAGTGAAGGGAACGTCATGCTGGATGGAGGAGGATGGACGTCGGTTAAGTAGGTAGCATGCTGTCAGGAGGGCCTCGGCCCAGTAGGTGGGTGGCAGGGAGGCATGGAGGAGCATGGTGCAAACGGAATTATGAAGGGTGCGGATTATATGTTCGGCCTTGCCGTTTTGGGAGGATGTGTAGGGGCAGGAGAGGCGGAGGTGGGTGCCACGAGCAACGAGGAATTGGGTGGTGGTGGTGTTTAGGAATTCAGTGCCATTATCAGCTTGAATACATTTGATGGGTAGGCTAAACTGAGTTTGGGTGAGGGCAGCGAGCTCAACTAAATGTTGGTGAACATTGGATTTTTTGCGGAGAGGAAAAACCCAACAAAAATGACTGTAATCATCCAAACACACCAAATAGTAGGAAAAACCAGACAGAATGTTGATAGGTGATGTCCATACATCACAGTGAACGAGTTCAAAGGGCGCATGAGTTGTGGAATGCGAAGAACTAAAAGGTAGACGTGTGTGCTTGCCTAACTGACATGAATGGCAGAGGGAGCGATCTACTGTATTACAGGCAACATCATGAATTTTATTAAGGTGCGCTAAGGCAGCAGGTGCTGGATGGCCGAGACGTTGATGCCATAGGGTCGACGAAGCAGCCAAGAGGGCGACTGGCGTGGAGGTGGGCATGGTGTAGAGGTCCCTGTCGCTGTTACAGCAGAGAGTCACATGTCCCGTTCGGAGATCCTTGATAGAAAAACCATGGGCGTCAAATTCAAATGAACAACTATTGTCGCGAGTGAATTGATGAACAAAGAGCAGGTTACGAACTATAGATGGTGTGACAAGGATATTTTTAAGAATAAAATTAGATGCGGGAGTGGGTAGGATGGAGTGACATCTAGACGTGACTGGAATGGTGGTGCCATTACCAACTATTATTGAGGAGGTGGATGGGGGTAGGTGCTAGGTAATCATACCATCCGAGGACGTCATATGCGTTGAGGCGCCAGAATCGACGACCCAGGGTGAGTTGACCTGCATGTTCATGGCCTAGAGGGCGGCACGTCGGCCTTCGCCTTCATGCGGACGTAGTAGTCATCGATGGAGAATCCCCTTGAATCATTGAGTGAAACTCGTGATTGAGGAAGATGGCACGAGGCGCTTTGTTCGCCTGGAACACGTCATCGGTGGCCTGCCACAGCGCGCATGCCATCTACTAAGTGTCGGTCATGGCAAGGTTGAGGACGGAATCAGAGGCGGTGCTGTACATCCATCCGTGGATGCAGAAGTCAGCCTGCTGCCATGCTTCATCAGTGGGGCGCGCGGGGGAGGCGGGGTCGAGGTGGCGCAGCAGGCCAAACTTCCCGCACATGGCGCGGAAAGCCATCGATCACTTGGTGAAGTTGGAGGGCTTCAACTCGAGGACCATGGGGACATGCAGTTTGACATTGATAGTGGCAAAGGGGCAGATGGCCGGGGCAGAAGTGGCCCCTAGGGCGCCACTAGTGACAGAGGTGAGGTCTGATATGGTTCCCATGGGAAGAGAAGGAGGAGGGGCGGCGTGGGAGGTGGGAAATCAGGTCAGGGCCCGATTCTCTGATACCATGTAGAAGAATAGAAGAGGAATAGAGTTTGGGGGCAATTGGTCACACCTTAATGTGAGGGGGACGCCTTCTATTATATGGTCGGCTGGCCTTGCTTTACAAGGCAGGGGTAATCTCCCTGATTTACATCTGCTAACTATAGCAACTGATCACTAATTTACATCTGCTAATTACCTGATTTACAACTGCTAATTATGGCTATGCTATCCATAATTAGCAGGGGATATTCTATTGCCTAACAACCAATGCATTTGGAAATCATGACTCATAGTGAAAGTGTACACCTCTGTGCAGAGTTTAATAAACTGGTATACTAGCCATGCTCACGGATACGAGCGGCCTTAGACCTTCATGGAATAGATGAATATAATAATGTATTATGTATTTTTCTATTTATTACTCATATCTACATTGATCATATGTTTATGGTAGGTTTATTGTAAACTTGATGCTACTCATATGCTACAACTATGACAAACTAAAAGCTAAATGCAGTTAAACCGTGTCATACCTTTGTTGGGCCTCATATACCCCATGTTATATTTGTTGAGTACGATATGTGCTCACTCTTGCTATCTACAACACAAACCAGGTTGGGCACAAGATCAAGATTGGGATGAGGACTACCGCAACGAGTACTAGACTTGTTGTCAACTAGTTGACTATTCTTGTGATGGAGCTACCACGAGAGTTATCTTTTATTTTTCCACTGGATTTATGTAAGACTTTATGATAATATTCATGATGTAATAAGCAATTGTGATGATACTCTCTTTTAATTTGTCAGCTTATGTGTGAATCGATCTCTGGGCACTTATAAGAATATGCATTCCATTTTATCCTTAAAATGGGTGTGACAAATTGGTATCAAAGCTTTGTTGACTGTAGGACGCATGCCTAGTTAGAAATGGTCATCTTAGCGTCTCCTTATTCATTTATTTTGTGCTTACCATCTTGCCCTTGTTATTTGATAATTTTTTATGCTTCTTATGTCTTACTCTATTATGAAATTTTGCCTCCATTCTAATTAAATCCTAAAATTCTGTAGATGGCTCGCTCCTGCAAGACCGCCCGCAAGTCCTCTATAGGTCGCATTCCACCCCGTGTTCTGATTGAGGAGCTTTAGGAGCAGCAACCACAGGAGCAGCCCCTAGCGCAAGGAGATGCACCACCAGCACCAGTGCAAGCACCTGAACCTAAAGAAGAAGAACCTGAGGAAAATCCTGAGGAGCTGATGATGATAGACGAGGATGATGATGATGATGAGGAAGTTCCAGGTGGTGGTCAACCTCCATCACCACCGCAAGATGTTGCAGCTGGAGGTGATGCACCGCCCCCTCTCATTGGGTGGACTCTTATAATCCACAACAAGCACGAACATGACGGTGATTTTCATCATCGCTTGGCAGTCTTGCTCAGCACCTACCACCCCGACTGGCGCCCGGCAGTGAACTACGTCAGCAGGGAGTACACTCACTCGCATGAGGATACATACTGGAAGACTAGTGTGTGGATTCTCATTAAGGATGTGGAGAAGGATTCCTTTGTGTTGGACCGAAGCTATCGCCATATTGGTCACCGCGCCACTATGGAAGCTAGCCTGGACGATGCAGCATATGAGGCGTACCTAGGCCTTCGTAGCCAATGCTTCAATGCTATGCGTAATGATGTTCATCGCTATCTCCCTCGTGCACATCCTGAACTAGGCTGGGGAATGATGGATCCAAGGAACCTGGAGGTGATTCCCCATGAGATGGCACATTTCATCTATGAGTTGATGGAGAAGAATGACCGTCTGCAAGATATGGTCGTGGCTCAGGAGAAGTCTCTTAGTCGTTGCCAGAAAGTGATAGATACCCTTCGTGTCAGTGTAGGTTCACCCAAGATTTATAAGAGGCTTGATCATGAGAACCGTCCTTAGTAGTTGGAGTCCATTCATGTAATAAAGACGCTAGAAAGCGAAGTGTGTCGTGTCGAGCCTATCAATGTCGTGTGAACTCTAGTGTGTTTGCTTGAATTATTATTAAGCATATTTGTGATTTGGCTTTTTGTAATGAGTGCTGAAACTTGTCGGCATGTCTGCAAGTTTCATTTATAAGAAGTATAAGCTTTATAGTCATGAATAAATAGTTGGGGTTCGTTATATCTTGTCTCTGTGTTTGCTGTTGTCTGGAGCAGTCAACAATGTTTCTGTTATATCTCGAAATTAGTTCAAGACAAATTTATGAAATTTTTATGGGAGAAACTAGACTTAAGCATCTTTCCAATGCTTCTAGAATCACCTTTTTATCTGATCTGGTTCGAGAGAGATATAGCAGTTTTAATATGAGGTTTCTGTGCAGTCTGGAATTCTGGAACAGTTTCGATTGATCTATGTTTTTGGTGAACTTAATGACAGAATCTGTAAAAATGGTCTATAAGAAAGTTATAGAGAATTTCATAAGATTTCCATCCATGTAAAGATCACTTTTATTGGAGATCTGTAGCTCCAGTTATGTCCATTTTATTGAGCTGATAAAAATTAGAACTTGTCCAGAAAATTCAGATCTACCCATCTCTTGTATATATCATATTAGATAATACTGAGATTTACTTTCTATGCTTTGGATCCAGATGGCAGCCAGGGGCAGAGGCAGAGGCCGTGGTAGGGGCCGTGGAGCTCCTAATCCTCCTAACCCTCCTATCACTATGGAAGAACTCATGAACACCCAAAACCAAATGATGTAGATCTTCATGCAGCATTTGCATAATGTTCCCCCTGCAGGAGAACCGCCACATGTCCAAGTGAGAGATAAGCGTGGCGAATTTCTAAAGGGATGCCCTTCGGTGTTTACCCATGCTTCTGATCTGCTAGAGGCGGATGATTGGGTGCGAGCGGTGGAGAAACAACTGAACATCGCTCAGTGCAATGATCTGGAAAAGGTGTTTTATGCATCGGGCCAGCTACAGGGAGCAGCTCAAACCTGGTGGGAATCATATTAGGCTGCACGCCCTAATAATGCTCCTCCTATTACTTGGAATGACTTTGTTAGAGATTTCAAGGCACACCATATACCAGATGGGGTGATCGAGCTGAAGCAAGAGGAGTTCCACAATCTCAGAATGAGTTCAATGTCTGTTGCCGAATACCATGATAGGTTTGCGCAACTATCTCGCTATGCTCCTGATGAGGTTAGGGATGATGCAAACAAACAGCGTTTGTTCCTCAAAGGTGTTTACTATGATCTCAGATTGCAGCTATCTGGCAACACCTACCCCAACTTCCATACTCTTGTGAATCGCGCTATTGTACTTGACAATATGCGCAAGGAGCAAGACAGAAAGAGGAGAATGCAAGGACAGGGTTCTGGCAGCAACACACGCTAGCATCCTAATTCACAGCATGGCCCTCATCAGAGGTTTCAAGGATCGCTTGATCAAATGAATCGTGGCCAGTATCCTCAACGCAACCCGTTCCAGCATCAACGGCAACAGAACCAGCAGCGGAGTGGTCAGCAGACTCCGCGGTAGGGGACATCTAATAATACCCCCATGAAGACTAGTGCACCTGGCACTCCCAATGTATGTTACAACTATGGTGAACCTAGCCATTATGCTGACTATTGTCCCAAGAAGCAGAATTAGCAGACCCCGCAGAAGCAGAACAGCCACCAGAAGCCTGCACCTAACACTGGGAGGGTGAATCATGTGTCTGCTGAGACAGCATCAGTAGAACCTGAAGTTATGCTTGGTACGTTTGATGTTTATTCCACTCCTGCCACTATTCTTTTTGATTTTGGGGCTTCACATACATTCATTTCTCAAACTTTTGTTAAAACACATAGCATACCTTTATGTGCCATGAAAAATCCAATAATAGTCAATTCACCTGGGAGAATTATACCAGCTTCGTATTGTTGCCTCCCTACTAGTCTGATATTAAGGGGGGTAGAGTTTAAAGTGACCCCTATAGTGTTGAGGACAGCTGGAATTGATCTTATATTGGGTATGGATTGGATGATGCAACAAGAGGCAAGGATCCAGTGTAAAGAAAAGGCAGTGGAACTAACATCACCATTGGGATATAGTATCAAGGTTGAGGTTGTAGTGCAGAAGCAGCAGACAGCTACAGTGAATCAGCTTGATGAAGAGGCTAGTAACCAGAACCGTGTTGTGGATGAGTTTCCAGATGTATTCCTTGATGAATTGTCAGGTATGCCACCTGACTGTGACATTGAATTTATTATTGAATTATTACCTAGAACTGCACCTATAGCTAAACGCCCATATAGAATGGGGGTAGATGAACTAGAGGAACTTAAGAAATAAATTAAGGAGTTATTGAGTAAAGGTTTCATTCGCCCTAGTTCTTCTCCTTGGGGTGCACCAGTGATCTTCGTTGACAAAAAAGGATGGTACTCAGAGAATGTGTGTTGATTACCGGTCACTTAATGAGGTTACCATCAAAAAAAGTATCCTTTGCCTAGGATTGATGATTTGTTTGACCAATTGAGAGGTGTTTGTGTCTTTTCTAAGATTGATCTTCGTTCTGGCTATCATCAGTTAAAGATTCGGAATTCAGACATACCAAAGATGGCATTCACTACCCGGTACGGCTTGTATGAGTACACAATAATGTCTTTTGGTTTGACTAATGCTCCAGCATACTTCATGTACCTAATGAATAAAGTGTTCATGGAATATCTGGACAAGTTTGTAGTGGTACTCATTGATGATATCCTAGTATTCTCCAAGACTGAGGAAGAACATGCTGAACATTTGAGGTTGGTCTTGCAGAAGCTTTGAGAACACAAGTTATATGCCAAGCGAAGCAAATGTGAGTTTTGGTTGAAGGAAGTTTCTTTTCTTGGCCATGTTGTATCGAATGGAGGAATATCAGTAGATCCTAGCAAAGTGAGGGATGTGTTGAACTAGAAGCCACCAACCAATGTGAGTGAGATCCGCAATTTCTTGGGATTAGCTGGATATTACCGGAGGTTCATAGAAGGATTTTCTAAGCTTGCTAAGCCAATGACTGTTCTATTGGATAAGAATGCCAAGTTTGTGTGGTCTGAAAAGTGTTAGACCAACTTTGAGGAGCTGAAGAAGCGATTGACCACTGGACTTGTATTGATATTGCTAGATCTGAGTAAGAGCTTCTCGATCTATTGTGATGCATCTCGTTTGGGTCTTGGTTGTGTTCTTATGCAAGAAGGAAGAGTTGTGACATATGCATCGAGGCAGTTGAGAAAACATGAATTAAACTATCCTACTCATGACTTGGAGTTAGCTACAGTGGTTCACGCATTAAAGATCTAGAGACATTATTTGATTGGTCATAAGAGTGATATATACACCGATCACAAGTGTTTAAAGTATATTTTCACTCAATCTGATCTAAACTTGAGGCAGCGTAGATGGTTGGAGTTGATAAAAGACTATGATTTAGAGGTACATTATCATCTAGGAAAAGCCAATGTTGTTGTTGATGCTCTTAGTAGGAAGAGTTATGCTAATGAAGTGCAAATGATGCCTATGTCAAGTGAGTTGTGTGTTGAATGTAGGCATCTAAACTTGGGATTTACTACAAATGCAGTAGAGTTGGTACTAGAACCTACTTTGGAGCAAGAAATACGCAAGGGTCAGATGAAAGATGAAAAGTTAAGAGAGATAGCAGAGAATATACCAAAAGGCAAGTCACCAGGATTCTGTATAGACGAGGATGGAACTTTATGGTTTGGAAAAAGATTGTGTGTGCCTGAGGATAAGGCGTTGAGAGATGCAATTCTACATGAAGCTCATGAGCCAGCCTATTATATCCATCCAGGCAGTACTAGATGTATCTAGATCCTAAAGAGAAGTATTGGTGGGTTGGGTTAAAACATGATGTAGCTAAATATGTGGCAGTATATGTGATACTTGTCAACGAGTGAAAGCTGAACATCAAAGACCTGCAGGATTGCTGCAACCTATGAAAATTCCTAAGTGGAAATGGGATGAAGTTGGTATGGACTTCATAGTTGGTTTGCCTCGCACTGAGAGAGGATTTGACTCCATATGGGTAATTGTTGACCATTTGACTAAGGTTGCTCACTTGTTACTGGTCAAGACCAAATATAGCAGTGCTAAGTTGGTCGAGTTATATATGGAGAGGATAGTGAGTTTACATGGAGTCCCTAAAAAGATTGTGTCTGATCGAGGTACCCAATTCACATCTCACTATTGGCAGAAACTACATGAATCCTTGGGGACAAAGTTGAATTTCAGTACAACGTATCATCCGCAGATAGACGGGCAGACTAAAAGAACTAATCAGATATTGGAGTATATGTTGAGGGCTTGTGCCTTGCAATATGGTACAAGTTGGGATAAGAGTTTGCCATATGCAAAGTTTTCCTTCAACAATAGACGGAAGTGTAGAACTCCATTGTTTTGGAATCAGACAGGAGAAACTCAAGTGTTTGGACCAGATGTGCTATGGAATGCAGAGGAACAAGTGAGAATGATTAGAGATAATTTAAAGATGGCACAGTCCCGGCAAAAGAGTTATGCTGACACTCGTAGAAGAGAATTGGTTTTTGAAGTAGGTGATTATGTTTATTTGAAGGTGTCACCCATGAGAAGTGTCAGAAGGTTCAACATGAAAGGAAAGTTAGCACCAAGATATATTGGGCCTTTTAAGATCCTTGAGAGACGTGGTGAAGTGGCATACCAGTTGGAACTACCAGAGTTTAGCAGGTCTGCATAATGTGTTCCACGTGTCCCAATTAAAGAAGTGTTTGCGTGTACCCGAGGAGCATATTCCCTTAGAGGGGCTTATTGTTAAGGAAGATCTCACTTACGAGGAGTATCCGGTAAAGATTTTAGAAATCGCAGAAAGGGTTACATGAAGTCGAGTGATAAAAATGTGCAAGGTACAGTGGAATCGTTACTTAGAAGCTGAAGCAACCTAGGAAAGAGAGGATGAACTGAGAAAGTCATATCCGCAGTTGTTCGAGTAAGCGATCCAATCTTGAGGACGAGATTGTTTTTAAGGGGGTAAAATTGTAACACCCTAAAATTTGCTTCTTTTCAAAATAGGAAAATTTTGATTTAATTATGTATTTTTGTGAGCATTTGAATCATAGAAGTAATAATTTTTGCTAAATTAAAAGCAACTATAAGGTATAGTTACATGAATGTGCATTCATGTTGTTGCATTAGATTTTTTGTACTGAGTGGTTGATTCAATTTCAAAAGAGAATTCAAAAATCCATTTGAAAAATATGCTTTGAAAAAGAAAAAAGGGGCAAAGCTCCTCCCTCCTTCTCTGCTTCCGGCCCGAGTGGCCCAGCAGCCGCTCATGTCGGCCTGCTCCAGTTCCACCTCCCTCTCCCGCACCAGGCCGCCCCTCTTTGTGTCCGTCTTGGGCTGAGCCAGCCGCAGGCCCAGCTCGCACGCGTGACCGCCCGCGTTTTCCTTTCCTCTCTCTAGCTGACGCCACGGGCCCGCATGTCAGTATCTTCTTCCCTCCCACGACGACGTCGAATCTGCCTCCTAATCCCTTTCTTCCTTATTTGGAGCAGCTCTGGGGCTGTATAAGCTGATGCCCTACATCCTACCGCCCCATTCCAAGCCCTCGCCGCTAGTTATCTTCAGCAGTAGTGGCTACAACCCTACCTCACCACCATCGTCCGCCATATCAAGCACAACATCGCTTCCATCCATCCCACGCCCTCGATTTCACCCTTGGTGAGTTCGTAGTGCTGCTCTCTATCATCTGGTGTTTTTCTTTCGCGAGTTCGTGCTTTGAATCGCGAGATAGCCGTCTCCGGTAATGGCGCCGCCATGGGACTCACCGTCAGGCTCCTGTTCTGTCTGGAGCGCTGCCTGATCTCTCCCTTGATCTAATCTGGAGCGTCCAATCGAGATCCGACGACTGATAACGATCAATACCCCTTCGGCTAGCGATTTTATAAAAATGACCCTATATTTTTGTTAAAGAAACCCTGCACTTCTTTATATTAGAACCTGCAGTCCAAAACATAAAACCTGAATCCATTTTATTCTTTTGAAAGCGTATTTGATCTCGGTAATTCAAAAATACGTTTTCTAATATTTACAGTTTTGCACTAATCTTGTTATAGTCATAAAATCTCTGTTTTAACTCCGATTTGACCCGTTCAAATTGCGTTAGGTTCATATTCGCGAGATCTACATGATGATATTACTGTACAGTAGGTTTGTAACATTTTAATTTTGAGTTTGAATTATAGTAATTATTTATCTATAGGAAATCTTAGGAAATTCATAACTTAGTCGTTTTAACTCCGTTTTTCATGATCTTTATGTCTGTGTGATCATAGCAACGTGTAGAATAGTTTTATAAACCTTTTATACTATTTTTTCTCTATTGGTGTACTGTTCTAATTATAATCTTGCTTGCTCTGTGCATGATTGTCTGTGGATGCGTGTGTGTTGGGTTTATTGTCGAGTCCAGACGGTGAACAGTTCTTCGGTGATCAAGAGCGGTACTTTGAAGAACCAGACTAGCAGAACTACTTTGATCCAGGCAAGTATAACATGGGACCTCCTTGTTGTCCTATTCACTTAACCACATAAATTCATATTGTATGTGTCTACCTTGGATTGCCATTAAGGATTTCCTAGTTTTTGATCTATACCTTGTCACCTATGGGGATTTGCATTGGGTAGCTTTGCTAGTGCTAATATAAACTATGATCTTGTAATATGATTAATGGAATATGCAACAATACTAAAAATATGATTTCTTTTAATTATTGTTTAAGAGGGCTAGAGCATAGGGATATTTTGCTGCTCTAAGTTTCTCTCCATAAGGACTCATCTATGAATGAACATTCGAGACATACAGTATAGCTGTGGGGGCTATATGGCTCTGGCTCTAGTTCTTTGAAAGACCTTTTCTAGCTTGTTAGTGGTAACCTTCATTGGCGTAAGAATGGCTCGACGATTTGGGTATAGGACAACCTCTAGTCCCATGTGTATAGCCGGGAAGGAATGTGACATGGGAAAAGGGGGTTCCTATATCTGCTTGTCGAGTGAATCTAATGGCCCTAACTTGTTAGACAAACTTTTAAATGGATTTATATGATTTTCAGTGTTTTGGGAGTAATTAACCTATGCATTTGGAAATCATGACTCACAGTGAAAGTGTACACCTCTACGTAGAGTTTAATAAACTGGTATACTAGCCATGCTCATGGATACGAGCGGCCTTGGACCATCATGAAATAGATGAATATAATAATGTATTATGTGTTTTGCTATTTATTACTCATATCTACATTGATCATATGTTTATGGTGGGTTTATTGCAAACTTGATGCTACTCATATGCTACAACTATGACAAACTAACAGCTAAATGCAGTTAAACCATGTCATACCTTTGTTGGGCCTCATATACCCCATGTTATATTTGTTGAGTATGATATGTGCTCACTCTTGCTATCTACAACACAAACCAGGTTGGGCACAAGATCAGGATTGGGATGAGGACTACCGCAACGAGTACTAGACTTGTTGTCAACTAGTTGACTATTCCTGTGATGGAGCTACCATGAGAGTTATCTTTTATTTTTCCACTGAATTTATGTAAGACTTTATGATAATATTCGTGATGTAATAAGCAATTGTGATGATACTCTCTTTTAATTTGTCAGCTTATGTGTGAATCGATCTCTGGGCACACATAAGAATATGCATTCCATTTTATCCTTAAAATGGGTGTGACATCTAGCCTTCATTGTGAAGTTGGGTTAAGTTAGATTTAGTTATTCTCACACATATTTCCTCGAGTTTGATATAAAACTAGGTACTCCCAGTGAAGTGCTACATCGGTGTAATATTCATACGCTTGCGGATTTTTCTGTGTGTGTTAATATATACCAACAAGCATTTCTGACGCCGTTGACAGGGAAACGGTTTGCTGAGTTAACTTCGAACCTAGCTTATCCTTATATCATTATTCTTTTATCTTTTATCTTTTCCTTTCTTTTTACCATGGATCTAGAATCCACCCCCATGGTGCACCCACAAGCGCATGCCTACAGCCACAAGAATCTTCAAAGCCTATCCTAACACCTGGCTATGAGGTGCGTTCGTGTTTAATTAACATGGTTCAGGAGCCATCCTTTTCGGGCGAAGAAGATGAAAACCCCTATTCCCACCTAAATGAGTTTGAGCAAACTTGTGCATGCTTACGCATTGCAGGCATGTCAGATGAAACCTTACGATGGAAGCTTTTTCCTTTCTCTTTGATGGGAAAAGCTAAACGTTGGTACAATCTCACCATAGGGAGTAGACAAGGAGATTAGGAAGCCCTATGTTCTAGCTTTTGCTTATAATTCTTTTCCATCTCTAGGGTAGTCAACCTTCGTTTAGAGATTCTATCTTTTAAACAAAAAAAGAATCTCTAGGCATGGCATGGGAACGCTTTAATACCCTTATTAATACTGGCCCTGACCTTGCCATTCAAAACCCCATTCTTCTTCAACACTTTAATATGGGGCTTGATAGGAAAACCTCGAAGCATCTTAATACGGCTTTAGGAGGTATGTTCTTACATGTCTCCACCAATACAGGGAGAAGCATTCTTACAAAAATCTTAGAGAACACCCTAAAGAAGTAGAGAAGCCACTAGAGGAGGAATCCCAGATAGCTAAACTAGAATCTATGCCTAACCCATCACAAGCTTCAGTTGTCCCAGATCTTGAACCATCGGACAAGGAGGAAACTTTAATTTCAGATTTTATGCTTGAATTCGAGGATGAACTTTTTGATGAATATAGAAATACCTTGAATTACCATGTTATGAGGAGAACCCAGAAGCCTAGGAAATCATCTTATGAAGAACCTTTAGACCCTTCTGAGGAAGCTTTCCTTAAAAAGACTATAAAAGAGCTAGTGTCCATTATAAGCAATGAATGGTTAGAAGAATCAGAGCTTTCCTCTGATGTGGTTCATTTAGATTCACCTTATATATCTATTTATTGCCAAATTAACAAAGCTCCTTTTGATGCTCTTTACAATTTTGTTGTGGGTGTTAATATTATGTCTGCATCTTTTGCTCATGATTTGTTGAAACACATGCCATTAACCCCAACAACAAAGTTATTGAAAAGTCTTTCAGGACATATTCTCTTAAGTTTAGGAATTTTGTATGTCCTCCCTATCTAGGTAAAAGGAACTAAGGTTCATCTGAGCTTCTATATCTTTGATATTATAGAGTTCGACCTATTGATAGGACAACTAATTGAAAGACTTATTCATGAAGGACAAACAGGGAAGTTGAAAATAAGCCTCGGGAAAACTTTAAGCTCTCTATACCCATCATTCACTCTAAATGCTGAGACTGAGCCAATTCCCTCGGAAGACCCGATGGAAGAGGTTAAGGTCACATCTCTTGATGATTTGATTGAACCCAACCTTAAAGATGATGCTCAGTTCTTCATCGAAGAAGAGGACGAAAATCACATAGAGCCTAAACCTCTAGATGAATTGCTGGAACCACCTAAGCCCACCATTGAGCTTAAACCCCTGCCTTCTGTTCTTAGATATACTTTTCTCAATAATGATCAGAATTCTCCTGTGATCATAAGTGATAAACTCTCTCAGAAAGAATCCCTGTGCTTGCTAACTATTTTAGAAAAGCATCGTTCTGCTTTTGGCTACTCGCTCTAAGACCTTAAGGGTATCAGCCCTGCTCTCTGCACCCATCGCATCCCTACAGATCTTGACTTTATACCTTCTAGGAAGCCCTAATGTAGGCTTAATAATGCTATGAGAGGTAGTTAAGAAAGAGGTTTTGAAACTCCTACATGCCGGGACAATCTAACCTATGCCGCACAGTGAGTGGGTTATCCCTATTCAAATTGTGCCTAAAAAGAGAGGCATGACTGTTGTTAAAAATAAAAAGAATGAATTAATCCCCTAAAGAACCATCACTAGATGGCAGATGTGCATTGATTACCGAAAACTTAACAAGACAACAAAGAAAGATCACTTTCTGTTGCCCTTCATTGTTGAAATGTTGGAGCGACTGGCAAATCACTCTTTCTTCTATTTCCTTGATGGATATTCAGGTTATTATCAGATTCTAATCCATCTAGATGACCAAAGCAAAATCACCTTTACATGTCCATATGGAACTTATGCTTATCGTAGAATGTCTTTTAGACTATGTAATGCTCCAGCTTCTTTTCAAAGATGCATGATGTCTATATTTTCTTATATGATTGAAGAAATCATGAAAGTTTTCATGGATGATTTTTCTGTTTATGGAAAAACTTTTGATGATTGCCTTAAAAATTTAGACAACGTTTTGCAAAGATGTGAGGAAAAGCACTTAGTCCTTAATTGGGAAAAATGTCATTTCATGGTTAGAGAAGGCATAGTTCTTGGACACTTGTTATTCGAACGAGGGATTGAGATAGATAGAGCTAAAATTGAAGAAATTAAACAGTTACCTTCTCCCATAAATATTAGAGGGATCCGTAGTTTTATTGGTCATACTACTTTTTACTGTCGCTTTATAAAAGATTTTTCACATATTGCTACACCACTTATAAATCTTTTGGCTAAGGATGTTCCCTTTGAATTTGATGATACGTGCTTAAAATCTTTTAACATTCTTAAGAAAGCACTCATCTCTGCACCAATCATTCAACCCCCTGATTAGTTGCTACCTTTTGAAATTATGTGTGACGCTAGTGACTATGCTGTGGGGGCAGTTTTAGGACAAACAAAAGATAAGAAGCATCATGCAATTGCTTATGCTAGCAAAACACTAACAAGACATCAACTTAATTATGCAACAACTAAAAGAGAGCTCTTGGCTGTTGTTTTTGTTATTGATAAATTTAGATCTTACTTAGTAGGAGCTAAGGTGATTGTTTATACTGATCATACTACTTTGAAATACTTGCTCACTAAGAAAGATGCTAAACCTAGATTAATAAGATGAATTTTGTTACTCCAAGAATTTGATTAGAAATAAAAGATAAAAAGGGAGTTGAAAATTTTGTTGCTGATCACTAATCTAGAATGCAGATTGAGAATTCATAGGAACTGCCCATCAATGATTCGTTGTTGGATAACATGCTCTTCAAGGTCTCAAAATCCGACCCTGGTATGCAAACATTGTCAATTTTATGGTTGCAGGTTATGTACCACCAGGGGAGAACAAAAAGGAAGCTCATCTACAAAAGTCATCTCTATATATGGGATGAGCCGTACCTCTACAGAGTCTGCTCTGATGGCCTACTCAGGAGATGTGTACCGGCACAAAAAATCATCAAGATTATAGAACGATGCTACTCATCACCATATGGAGGACATTATGGTGCATTCTGCACTCATTCAAAGATCTGGCAAAGTGGATTCTTCTGGCCAACCATGTATGAAGATATGAAGGACTTCATCCGAAGATGTGAAGCGTGTTAGAGGCATGGGAATATCAATTCAAGAGATGTCATTTCACTCACCAACAACCTCCAGATAGAGCTCTTCGATGTCTGGGGAATCGACTACATAGGACCTTTTTCGAAGTTAAAGAACTATGAATACATCTTGGTGGCAGTTGACTATATCTCCAAGTGGGTTGAAGCCATGCCATGCAGAGCTGCTGATGCAAAGAACTCCAAGAAGATGTTTGAAGAGATAATATTTCCACGTTTTGGAGTTCCAAGGATGGTGATTAGTGATGAAGGAACTCACTTCACTGATAAGAACTTTGACAACTACTTGTCAAAACATGGGATTGTTGGCATTTCTTAACATCATTACTAAGAATAGGTATAAAACCCACCCCTAGCAACGGTGTTAGAAATGCTTGTTGGCATTCCCTAGCATTGCCACTAGGATGGTGTATCCTAGCAACAATACGATGGAGTGTCAACCGATAGGTCATTACATTTATAGATGTTATCCGCAAGCGCACGGATCTATCGTTGTAGCATTTCACCTAGAAGTACTCAGGGTATTGTTATTTATATTTTCGCTAAGGAAGGCATGATGTAAAAGTATCTAATAGGGACATGGACACTATAACATGAATGCACAAAAGACCACTTACTCGATACTAGGGTAAGACATGATAAGGCTCAAGATATTGTGACACACACTCATGGGCTAACCTCAAAGGATAAAGGGAAAACAAAGAATGAAAGAATGATCCTAAGTGGAGCAGGCATGTTAATATAGTCGTGCAAAAAAATTGAATGATCATGCACATACATGGTATAGAGATAGAGTTATGCAAGAGAATAGATCAGGAGACCACCGAATATTGGTCTGTCAGCAACCTCATGTGGCATATTTTTGAACTCCTACACCCCAGTCGAACATGGGGGAATGTAAGGGATGGACAGGGCTATCACCACCTGCTCACCTACCCCTCGACCGTGGAAAGGGCATGCAATCACCCGCCACTATATACCCGGCCACCTTGCCCACATATATAGTGACCACCCAAGTCCCCCGCGGTCCCCGACCCTATGGATCGACAAGTAAAGAACTTGGATGTACCCGAAGGCATGATGAACCACCACCTGTACCTATCTCTAAATCCCAACTGATATATGGTATGAATGTTTAAGCATAAAGTTTTATATGACGAAACCCTAGCATATTGACTATGGACTTGTTTATATACTAAGATCATGTCATATGAACATATCACAATCATCTCACACAAACTATATGCTAGTTCATATGTCAAGATTATAACATGCAAACTATACTCTAGTTCTATAGCACAACTATATGTAAAGAATAAGAACATAGCTAGTTGGAGGAATAAGATGAAGAAGGTAAACCTTTATTCTCACCAAATTCTCAAAGGAGGCAAGCTCTCCTTGTAGCTCAACCTTCTCCACTACTACTCCTACTTCTAATCCTATTCTAAGAAAGAAAAAAGAAGAAGGAAGGAGGAGGAAGAGAGGTAGAGAGGAGTGAGGAGCCCAAGTGTGGTGTGTGTGAGTGAGGGGGTCTCCTCCTTATATAGGAGTGTGGGGGGTCACTCTGGGTGCCAGGTTCATTGAACCTAGTAGTACACCCCCGCATCGCCCTCCTAACATTGATGGTTGTCGGCACGAGCAAGTGGGGCCAAGGCGGTGGCCTAGAGGGCGCGACCGCGCCCCTAGCACGCGCGTGCCAGGGCTGGCGCCCCTCGGCCCCGTCTTCGCTCTGCAGCTTCCCTGCTGGGCCTGGATCACAATGCTAAGTTGGGCTTCGCCTAGTTCTACGCTAGATTGGCTTATTGCTCCTCTCTTGCCTTTTTATGTCTTCCTAGAAAGCATATTTTTGATGTGTTCCACTTGTATTTGATATGTATTCCTGCATAGTGACAATTCTACCAGTACAAGTGGGATTCGGTCAATAGTAAATGTATGTGTGTATTGATGTGTAATTCTATCCTTTTTAGGCTTATGTTGGCGGTAAATATATGTTGATAATGACCGCCAACAGGGATCCATCATAATGTCGCTACTCCATACTATCCTCAAACAAGTGGCCAAGCAGAAACATCAAATAAACAAATCAAGAATATTCTACAAAAGATGGTCAACGAGATAGGGACTACATGGAAAGATCGACTACCCGATACATTATGGGCTTACAGAACGGCCTATAAAAGACCATTGGGCATGTCACCATATCAACTGGTCTATGGGAAGACCTGTCATCTACCTATTGAGCTAGAATTTAAGGCTCACTGGGCCATCAAGCGATGGAACGTGGACTTTGAAGCCATAGGAACTAAGAGGAAGATGCAACTTTCTAAGCTTGATGAATGGCGTGAAAAAGCATATCATAATGCCAAGATATATAAGGAGAGGACCAAAAGATGGCACGACAAGAGGATAAAGAAGAAGGAGTTCACCCCAAGAAATAAGGTATTACTTTTTACTTTTAGGGTTAAATTATTTGGGTATGGAAAACTTCAAAGCCAATGGGAAGGACCATTCAAGGTGATAAGCACTTCGTCGCATGGAGCGGTAACACTTCAAAATGATGAAGGTACGTTATTCAAATTAAATGGCCACCATCTCAAGATCTTTCTAGAACATGAAAATCACCTGAGAATTTGGATGAGGTAGATTTTCTAGCTTTACATTAGATTTACACTATTGTCATCCTCTTTAAGTTTTGTAATGCATAAATATACTCTTCAAGATTAGATAGAGGTTAGAAACTGGCGTAAGAAAAATCACCACAAGAGACCACCATGTGGGGCTAGCTGGCCCCACCTCTATGCCAACCGGCCCACCTGTCATCTGCCTCGCGCCCTATTGATTCTCTTTTTTCTTCAAGATCCTTCCTCTCCATAATCCCGTAGTTTTTCAACGCATTTGGTTTTTTCTTGTTAGGAGACCTCTAATAGATAGATCTTGACCCCTGCTGCAAGTTGTCTCCCCTTATATAAATGAGCCCCTGCCTGCCTCCATAGCCATCCCATCAAAGCCTCCCTTCTCCAATAGTAGCAAAGCTCTCCTCCTCCCTAGTTCCAATGGCGGAAAGAGAGATCGTTCCCTACGGAGTTGACGAACCCACACCACTTAACATCATCCCACCATATGGAGTAGCTCTTGTTCCCTCCAACCAATCTTACTTTGCCCAAGCCATCTGTCGTCTAGTCCTTGCTCCGCCACCGCTGCGTCTACTTCTCAAAGACAAGCCATGTCAACCTGACGCTGATGAGGACATCACTCCTTCAAATACACACAATGATCCACTACTGGACATTCAAGGTCCAATCACTAGAGCTCACGCGCGTCAATTAAATTTAGAGGTGAGCTCGTTCCTAAGTAACTCCTTATATGATTTTGAGAATAGATTGCTACCTAATGATTATATTGTGCTTAGGAATGAAGGAGAGGTCCAGGAGACGTATGGAGGAGGGCTTGGAGGCGTGGAGGACCAGCGAGGGCACCCGGATAAAGATGGAGGATCAAACCAAGTTGAGTTCGAGTCTGCCTTGTAGTTCAGGACCAGTCTGCCTTGAACTGGTCACCCAGGACACATTTGGACTCCGTTTTCGATGATCCATATATGGATGGAAAGCTTATTTGATAATAAAACCAACCCAAGTGGTCCCATGTCAAAAGCTATTCGGAATCAACAGGAATCATCGAAACAAGTCACCATCCAGAATCTGTCAGGGTGCTGTGTCGCCGTCTATTGGGCCGTTTGGGCCTTGTAACGTGTCGGCGCTCCCTAGGGACGCGAATAGGGGTCCTTTGTCATTCCTTAGCCTATATAATCAGTAGTTACCGTCTACATTAGGGTTGGGTTTTACTTAGATTATTCTGTTGACAACAGTTTTGCCGCCGCCGTTGGTTTGTGAGACCCCAACTTTGTGAGATTAATCATTCATCTGTAATTTGGTTGCATTCCTTTGTGTTCTTGCGTGTGTTCTCGATTCGTAGGCAAGGACTTAGCCTTCTTGGCGAGGTCGACCGTGCAACGCCGGTCGATAACCAGAGGGCTCGTGGTGCTGCGATTGCGGGGTTTAGAGCCGAGTTGTTCGGAAGCCGGATCGAATTGTATCGTGACTCCACCAAATCGAGAGTTATCAGAACCTTTCGGAAGATCGGGAACCCTAGTTCACATCAATTGGTAATCAGAGCTTCAGGTATACCGTCAGGTTCAATTTTACCCTAGTTTAGTTTGATTTCGCCTTCGTCCTAGAGTCCACAGAAAAGCCAAAAAAAATAGTGTTAGGTTTTTCCCTATCCCAGGAACCATGTTTAGCCTTTTACATAATTCTTTTCAGATTCCGTCATGTTGAGTTTGTGTCCTGATCAAGGGCTTGTTGCTGGTTAGGTTGTGTTAGAGTCCAGTTTGTGTGTTTTCCGCATTGTTTCCATCAAACCCTAGCCACCGTGACCACTTTTGTGCGCATTGTTCCTGTTTTGTCCTCTAATTCGGAGTCCAAACTTGAAACTGGTCCAGTTTTCACGTATGAACTCGGATTTCGACGTTCCAGATATCAAAATCGATCAGAAAAAATTTTTGGATCTGTCCATCCCTAGCTTTGCTGGGGTTTGAAAATTTTATTTTGGCCAAAAACTGGTCACAAGATCCTTTTTTCCTGGTCATAAGCTTTTCCTCAATTTTGGACCCATCTTCTGAAATTTCCATAGGCCGCGCCTTTTACTGGTTTAAGCTCAAATTTTTTGTGGTTACTTCTTGTGTGCTCCTAAGTCAAGAAAAAATATCAAAAAAATTAAAAAAAAGTCGAAAGTTCCCAAAAAAACAACGACACCCTAAAAAATAGAAAAATTGAGAGGGGCAAAAGAGGAACAATATTTAGAGGAGCACATAGAGGAGACAGTTTGTTATAATTGTGGGTGTGTACTATCTTGTGTTTGTTTCCTATTACTCTTGCTATCCATCATACTTATTTCTCCATTTTGTTTTCACATCTGGTACTTGGAACACGTTAGACCAGCAACGAGAGCAAGTATTTGGGACTATAATTCAGCATTACTTTCTATTTTTGAATTGTGTTCCACTCACATATTTGGCCTGCTTGCCTTAACTCCACATACTTCTTCTGGAAAATATAAGTTTTGACCCATGTAATCGCAGTGCTACGCCTTCTAGGTATCCTTGACCTTGCTAGTAAGAACCTTGTAAGAGCTTGAGAAGGGGTCTCCTTTTGCTGCGATCTTGAGAGGCACTACTCCACCTACGTAGTACATTATTAGGAATAACTTTCACTGTTTGTTCCTATTTGTGTCTACAATGCCAGGTAACAGTGAGGATACAGCGCCCAAAGACTGGTCGGAGTGCGTTAGCCAAGACCAACTACAATCTGTTGTAGATAATGCTCAGAAGGAGATGACTGAGGCAATAGCCAAGGCTGTCACCGACGCGCTCATTGACCTCAAGCTCGGCAACACCCTTGAGAGATTGGACAAACGTTTGTCCGCACTAACCGACAGGGTAGCTGCCTTGGAAGTGCAGCCGCCACTCGACCAAGAAGTCTATGATGGCAGCAACACCGAAGGACTCGAGGATGCAGTATATGACACCGATGGTAATGTTGATCGAGCAACAACAAGGCAAAACAGATTACGCCATCGTCTACGCACAAACACCACAGGTATGGGTGGCGCTCAACACTTCAACCGCCACCAAGGTAATCGTAATCGTGCTCCCGATGATCCTTATGCTAAGGTTAAATTTAATATACCCTCCTTTTCGGGCCATTATGATGCTGAGGGATACCTTGATTGGGAGATGATAGTCGAGCAGAAATTTAGTTCCCACCTAGTGCCTGAGGAACATAGGATTAGACAAGCCACTAGTGAGTTTAAAGATTTTGCTATCATTTGGTGGACTGGTTTACCTGCAGAGAATACGACACCTAGTACCTGGGAAGAGCTTAAGGTTGCTATGCGTGATAGATTTGTGCCACCATCATATCATAGAGACCTCCGTAAGAAACTGATGCGATTAGAATAGGGAGATAATGCTATGCAGGATTACTATGGTGACCTTCAGAAAGGATTGATGCGTTGTGGCATAGTGGAGGGGCTCGAGGATTCTATTGTTCGTTTTTATTCGGGTTTGAGGCGTGAAATTCAGGACATAGTTGATTATAAGGAATTTAACACTGTCAACTAGTTGTTTCAGTTTGCTATGCTTGCAGAGAAGGAGTTGCAGGGGCGTGATTTGCAGGGCAAGAACAAGGTTGGCACCACATACACACCACAATCTTCGGGGCTTCCCAAGGCATCTTCCTATCGGGTGCCCCCACCAGCGAGCAAGGATAAGTCTGGAGTCAAATCGTCTTCTCCATGACCTTCCGGTTCAGTTAAAAATTCTGTGCAGGAACCTTCAAAGAGTGCATCCTCTGTCGCCTCAATGGGACGTACTCCTGGCATTCAGTGCCACCGCTGCCATGGATTTGGGCATATGCAGCGGGAGTGCCCTAGTCAGCGAGCATACATTGCTACAGACGATGGGTACATCAGCACCTCTGACATTGAAGCTGATGAGGATCAAGAACAAGCTGTTCCGGAGGACGGCGAAGTCTTTGGTAGCGAAGACACGGCCGCCTACATGAACATCATTGTGCAGCGAGTGCTTAGCGCACAGGTACAACAACCTGAGAAGCTGCAACGCCACAATTTATTCCAGATTTTCTTTGTTATCAACAATCGACGAGCACGTGTCATCATTGATGGAGGTAGCTGCAATAACTTGGTGAGTACATATTTGGTCAAGAAGCTTGGCTTGACCACACGCCCACACCCCCATCCATATCATATTCAGTGGTTCAATGATTCAGGTAAAGCTAAGATAACACAAACTTGCAGAGTTTCTTTTTCCATTGGTACCTATGTTGATTCTGTTGATTGTGATGTAGTACCTATGGAAGCTTGTTCACTTTTATTGGGTTGTCCTTGGGAATTTGATAAAGATGCTACACATCATGGTAGAAGTAATACATACACTTTTGTGCATAAAGGAAAGAAAGTTACTTTGGTTCCCTTGACCCCAGCTGAAATTGTACAACATGATAAAGCACGAACTGCTAGTTTGCATGAGGTTAAATCTGAAAATCAGCAAGTAGCAAATTCTATTTACCCACCTAAACAAGAGAAGTTAGCACCTAATGTTAAGGCTCAGGGAATTAAATTGAAGGGTGATGTTATGCTTGCAAGACAAAGTGACCTTGCTGAAATTTCTGATGACGATGTATGCTATACTTTGGTTTGCAAACGAGCTTTGTTTTCACTTGATGATGATGTTAGCTCGGTACCGCCTGCTGTTACTAACCTTTTGCAGGAGTATGAGGACATTTTTCCAGCTGAGATACCCCTGGGGCTGCCACCTATGAGAGGGATAGAGCATCAAATTGATTTGAATCCGGGAGCATCATTGCCAAACCGCGCTGCTTATCGAACCAACCCCGAGGAGACTAAGGAAATTCAGCAGCAAGTCCAAGAGCTTTTGGACCGTGGGTACGTACGTGAAAGCCTTAGCCCTTGTGCCGTTCCTGTAATTTTGGTTCCTAAGAAAGATGGTTCTTGGCGTATGTGTGTTGATTGTAGAGCCATTAATAATATTACCATTCGATATCGTCACCCTATTCCTAGGCTTGATGACATGCTTGATGAATTATGTGGCTCTGTAATTTTCACAAAGATTGACTTGCGTAGTGGCTACCACCAAATTAGAATGAAACTTGGAGATGAATGGAAAATAGCTTTCAAAACTAAATTCGGATTGTATGAATGGTTAGTAATGCCTTTTGGGTTGACTAATGCACCTAGTACATTCATGTGTCTAATGAATGAGGTTTTAAGAGCTTTCATTGGTCGATTTGTGGTAGTTTACTTTGATGATATCTTAATTTATAGCAAGTCTTTGGATGAACATATGGATCACTTATGTGCTGTTTTTAATGCCTTACGCGAGGCACGTTTATTTGGTAACCTTGAGAAGTGCATCTTTTGCACGGATCGAGTTTCTTTTCTTGGCTATGTTGTTACTCCACAGGGAATTGAGGTGGATGAGGCAAAGATTGAAGCCATTAAGAGCTGGCCGGTTCCCCAATCCATCACACAGGTGAGGAGTTTTCTTGGTCTTGCAGGATTTTATCGTCGTTTCGTCAAGGATTTCAGCACCATTGCTGCCCCTTTACACGAGTTGACAAAGAAGAGTGTGGCGTTTCATTGGGGAAGAGCACAAGAGGCGTCCTTCGACACTTTGAAGGACAAGTTTACACATGCACCATTGCTGCAACTTCCAAATTTTGGTAAGACTTTTGAGCTAGAATATGATGCTAGTGGAGTTGGCATTGGAGGTGTTTTGATGCAAGATGGTAAGCCCATTGCATACTTTAGCAAAAAATTGCATAGTCTTGTTTTGAATTACTCCACGTATGATAAGGAATTGTATGCTCTTGTATGTTCTTTAGAGACGTGGCGTCATTATTTGTGGCCTAAAGAATTTGTTATTCATTCGGATCATGAATCGCTTAAGTATCTTCGTTCACAACATAATCTAAATCGTAGACATGCTAAGTGGGTTGAATTTATTGAATCTTTTCCTTATGTTTTCAAACACAAGAAAGGGAAGGATAATGTGATGGCAGATGCTTTGTCTAGGCGATACACTTTGCTATCCCAACTTGAATGTCAAATTTTTGGACTTGAAACAATAAAAGAACAATATGCGCTTGATCCTAATTTTAAAGATGTGTTGATGAATTGCAAAGGGGGACGTTCATGGAATAAGTTTGTAGTCAATGATGGATTTGTGTTTAGAGCTAACCACCTATGCATTCTAGTAGGATCCATTCGTCTTTTGTTGATGCAGGAAGCGCATGGAGGAGGGTTGATGGGACATTTTGGTGCTAAGAAGACGGAGGATGTTTTGGCCACACACTTCTTTTGGCCAAAGTTGAAGAGAGATGTTGAGCGATTCGTGGCACGCTGTACCACATGTCAAAAAGCTAAGTCTCGCTTGAATCCACATGGTTTGTATATGCCTCTTCCTGTTCCTTCTATTCCTTGGGCAGATATTTCTATGGACTTTGTTTTGGGATTGCCTAAGACTAAGAGGGGAAGAGATAGCATTTTTGTTGTGGTGGATCGATTTTCTAAGATGGCACACTTTATACCATGTCATAAAAGTGATGATGCTATTCATATTGCTGACCTCTTTTTCAAAGAGATTGTTCGTTTGCATGGTATGCCTTCTACTATTGTTTTAGATCACGATGCTAAATTTCTGAGTCACTTTTGGCGCACTCTATGGAATAAGTTGGGTACAAAATTGTTGTTTTCTACAACTTGTCACCCACAAACCGATGGGCAAACAGAGGTCGTTAACCGCACTTTGGGTGCCATGTTGAGAGCTATTCTGAAGAAAAATTTGAAGATGTGGGAAGAATGTTTGCCTCATGTGGAGTTTGCTTACAATCGGGCAACACATTCTACCACCAAGGTAAGTCCTTTTCAGGTAGTGTATGGATTCAATCCCCGTGCTCCAATTGATATTTTGCCTCTGCCTACTAGTGAGAGAATTCATGTTGATGCTAAGGAACGTGCTGATTTTATTTTGCAAATGCATGAAACAACTAAGCACAACATTGAAAAAATGAATGAAAAGTATAGAATTGCTGGTAGTAAAGGTAGACAAGAAGTTAAGCTTGAACCGGGTGATTTGGTTTCGTTGCACTTGAGAAAGGATAGATTTCCAGATTTGAGAAAGTCTAAGTTGATGCCTAGAGCTAATGGTCCATTTAAAATTGTTGAGAAGATTAATGATAATGCATATAAGCTTGAGTTACCCCTCGAATTTGGGGTTAGTTCTACCTTTAACATTTCAGATTTGAAGCCATACTTGGGAGACGAAGATGAGTTGGTGTCGAGGACGACTCCAATTCAAGAGGGGGAGGATGATGAGGACATCACTCCTTCAAATACACACAATGATCCACTACTGGACATTCAAGGTCCAATCACTAGAGCTCGCGCGCGTCAATTAAATTTAGAGGTGAGCTCGTTCCTAAGTAACTCCTTATATGATTTTGAGAATAGATTGCTACCTAATGATTATATTATGCTTAAGAATGAAGGAGAGGTCCAGGAGACACATGGAGGAGGGCTTGGAGGCGTGGAGGACCAGCGAGGGCGCCCGGATAAAGATGGAGGATCAAACCAAGTTGAGTTTGAGTCTGCCTCGTAGTTCAGGACCAGTCTGCCTTGAACTGGTCACCCAGGACGTGTTCGGACTCCATTTTCGATGATCCATATATGGATGGAAAGCTTATTTGATAAGGAAACCAACTCAAGCGGTCCCATGTCAAAAGCTATTCGGAATCAACGGGAATCATCGAAACAAGTCACCATCCAGAATCTATCAAGGTGCTGTGTCGCCGTCTATTGGGCCGTTTGGGCCTTGTAACGTGTCGACGCTCCCCAGGAACGCGAATAGGGGTCCTTTGTCGTTCCTTAGCCTATATAATCAGTAGTCACCGTCTACATTAGGGTTGTGTTTTACTTAGATTATTCTATTGACAACAGTTTCGCCGCCGCCGTCGGTTTGTGAGACCCCAACTTTGTGGGATTAATCATTCATCTGCAATTTGGTTGCATTCCTTTGTGTTCTTGCATGTGTTCTCGATTCGCAGGCAAGGACTTAGCCTTCTTGGCGAGGTCGACCGTGCAACGCTGGTCGATAACCAGAGGGGTCGTGGTGCTGTGATTGCGGGGTTCAGAGCCGAGTTGTTCAGAAGCCGGATCGAATTGTGTCGTGACTCCACCAAATCGAGAGTTATCAGAACCTTTCAGAAGATCGAGAACCCTAGTTCACATCAGACGCGCCGCCGACGATCAAGGTGACAAAGGAGAACAACCTCCTCCCTCCAAGGGCGAATGAGACGCTGATCGGGGTAAAAACCAACAAATTTGGAGACGTCGCATGTGTGAAGTATAAGTCGGTTACCCCACGTATAACCATTGATGGAGTCGGGGCTATGCGGATCAGATCAAAGTTGTTCCCCCAAAGGAGAAGAAGAGGAAGGCACCTTTAGCTATTCTAGAGGTTGAAGAGAAGCATCCAAG
Organism: Saccharum hybrid cultivar R570; assembly: GCA_038087645.1. Classification (NCBI taxonomy): domain Eukaryota; kingdom Viridiplantae; phylum Streptophyta; class Magnoliopsida; order Poales; family Poaceae; genus Saccharum; species Saccharum hybrid cultivar. The sequence goes on from JAQSUU010000135.1 coordinate 21,222,326, forward strand.
AACGACCATTGCACTCTTGGAGAAGAAGATTGAAGATCTCTCCAATGTTATCTATACCCTAGAGCAGAGGATCGACGAGGAACACGTCTACCGTAAGAGCCTACAACACGATCTTAACGCTTTAAATCATTTTGTTGCTAAGATGAGGAAGTGAGAATTAGGTAGTTGATAATAAGGCATGAGTGGTTAGGTCAAATGTTTAATGTTTAAGTTACTCGCTTAGCTCAGATTGTTAGGTCGATTGAAAGTTTGTGTTAGCTCGATATTGTGTAATAAAGTGCCTTTTATATATATATATATATATATATATATATATATATATATATATATATATATATATATATATATATATATATATATATATATATATATATATATATATATATATATATATATATATATATATATATATATATATATATATATATATATATATATATATATATATATATATATATATATATGGAGTCTTATTACCTGCTCTCTATTTTTTGGATATGTGTTTGTCTGCACATGTTGTGCATAAAGGTAAATAGGAAACAAGTGTGGGGGAGACACACCACGACAATAGATGGAATCCGATTGTGAAAATCATAAAATTCGGGAAGCGATGGACTAAGAACCACGCTCGCCAAACTTGGACCCAAGCAGGCCCGAGAGTGGGCTGCCCGGCCTCATACATGGGCTGGTCGACCCATCATGGTGCTGCCTTGCCTCGCGCTTCGTCTACGGTTAGGTTTGCAGCCCATATGTTCTATTTTCACATGTCTTGCTTTTCGTTTCGAACCGAATTGAAAATCACTTCAACTTTAAAACATGAGGAAAGATCATTTCAGTCATGACTTAAGGATAGACTCACATAATACTTTTTCTGGAAGTCTTGCTATTGTTAGGAACTTATTATTAGGGACCCTATGTTACTTAAGTTGCTGTGGAATGAGATATAGTAGAATAATGAGAACTTGATTCTTGATGTCCCGTTATTGGAGAATTTTATTTCAAAAAGTTAAAAAGAATGGCTACACCTCTCCTTTGTGGTAAGCAATGTCCCACCAAAGCCAAATATGATAATGATAGACTAGAGAAACCTTCTACATATACTACTTGTCGTTGTATTGAGTTTGGTCAAACCTTGTGACCCTTGTTGAGAAACTTATCATGCGCTCAAGATCAAGATCATATACACTCCACATATATCTGCTGCTCCTACACTAGGTGTACACAAAATATGTTTTCCATCCACCCAAAATTGTTCTACTCCTACACTGGGAATAGACACAAAAATATGCTTGTTAGGAATAAATGCTCCAAGTTGTTCTGTATCTCTCTCTTGAAAAGTTTCAATTGTAGAAAAAGAGGCATGGACTATGCAAAAGTTATTCATAAAAGAAAAAAGTATTGAAAAAATGTATAAGTATCCGAGATATTTAAAACAATATGTACTTAGATGCCCACCTAAAAGAAAAAAAATAAGAGAAAGAGATGAATAAGATAGCCCATGTTTTCTTGAAAAAGTGTTTTAAGTTTCAAATAAGAGAGACATGTTTCAAGGAGCACAGTAGAATTAGGTTAGCCACCATATACATATCCACACACATGCACATCTTGATCTAAAAGTATGACACTTTTCTCCTTAGATCCTTGTTTTGACTTTATAATATATGCAATGCAAGTATGTTTTCATGATTCATCACTACCTAAACTCCACATAAAGCTTTTAGGAGTAGGCAAAAAGAAGGCACAATCATCATTGTCTTGGTGAGGATCCAAAAATACCATATATATAGAGTGATTTGAGAGTACCATAAAAAGAAAAAGGTAAGCTATGTTTTATTTTCTAAATTTTAAATTGTTTCTCCAACTGACTTGACTGAAGGAAGATGGTGATCTATTTCAAGTTGTTCCATTCTTCAACCGCTCAAAGTTTCATGGTAGACACTTTAAATCCTATAGAGTATGTATGACTGGGAACGATTTTATGTTGATATCTTGTCCTAAGGTTATGTCTTAAGTAATCCATCCTTTTATCAAGGATGAGTAAAAGCCTAAGTGTGGGGGAGCTTGTTGATGATAGCTAACATTCATCACAAACAATCAATATAACTTGTATAAATGGCTAAAATGGATCACCAATGTAGACTTAGGGGTTTAAACTGACAAATTCTATGAGTTTTGGTGAATCTATATTTCTAGCAGGATTTAATCAGAAAACCCCCAAGGAAGACCTATTCATCAAAGAAAATCACGGAATTCCATCACGTAAACAACGTGGAAAGACTCCAAAAGACTCCAGAAGGCGAATCACCGAAGCAGCGGCCAAGCCACTAACATGTGGGGCTGGCCATGCAGGCCGCCCTTCCCCTGTGGGTCTCACCTATCAGCCTCATTGTTACGTTGGTTCTCCACCGCCTTAAGGATTGCATCTCCATGATTTATTCAAGTTGGTTTGATCCGAGGGCTCATGATTAACGCTCCAACCTATATATATTTGCCTGCACCACCCCTTAGGGCATGCCAAGTTAGATCCTAAGAGCTGAAAAGTCAGAAACCCTAATCCATATCTCCACTAGGATCAGGGCTAGCAATCTATAGAAGATTAGTCCTCGATAGGATTTAGTCTTGTATTAGAGATAGAGAGATAGAGTGAGAGGGAAGAGTTTCAGAGGAGTCCTGGCCTGTCGGTGCTCTCTCTACGGCTTGTACTCTGGCAGAATCAAGTTCTTCTTGAGCTTGCTTCTGAGATTTCTTTGGTAATCGACTTCTAATTCAAGTAAGTATCTTGTTTATATTATTCTTCAGATTTACGACTCTCTTTTGAGTACTTTAATCCTTGTAGTCCTGAGTTAAAGTAGTATTCATAGTGTAAGCGTGGTGCTTAGACTCGGTTACTCGTGGATGTACCCTATTTTTCTAGATCGATGGTAGCTCGTGAGGGTGACTCTTATAGCCTCATTGAATTCTTTGTAGTCTACCTCCCGCTAGTAGGCCTAGCAGGACCTTATTACTTTAGGAAACATACTCTACCGGTGTTTTCTCTAATAATATCCCCAGAATTAAACAATAAAAGACAAAGCTTACCGAATTTAGAACTAGAAAACCTTAGCAATCTCATCTATGCTCCTATTATCTAGCCTTGATTGTGAAGTTAGGTTAAGTTAGATTTGATTATTCTTATACACGTTTCCTCGAGTTCGATATAAAACTGGGTACTCCTGGTGAAGTGCTACATCGGTATAATATTTGTGCGCTTGTGGGTTTTCTGTGTGCGTTGATATATACCAGTAGCAATCCACCAATCAGTGTTTAGACCACAGGCACAATGACCGATCAGCCCTGGCAGTGGACTGGATCCACGCGTCAGCCATTTGATAAAGCGCTAGGTGCACCCGGGAAACGTACATAGAATATTAAAAGGTGAACTTTTTAACTATAGAAAAATTCCTAAAATTTTTAACATAAACTAGAGTCACTCTAGAACCTATATAAACAATTTCCACTCGTTTTCCATTAACTAAAATTGTAGAAACAATTTGTCATGTTCCTTTCCATTCACGATTAGTCGATAAACTTTAATAATTTATATCTCACTCGTTTTAATTCCGAATCCCGTAATTCTTTCACCATAAATCTTCTAAAATAAAACCCTACATATTAAAATGTTTTTTTCCTAATTTTTGGTTCCCATTTAAACTCTAGGTATGGTTGCTTTTCATTTCTTTGTTTAATAATTAACTCATAGTTGCATCTAGCAATTAACACCCCATAGCCGCATATGTCCGCGTACATATATACACTATACTCCGTATATAAATACATAGATAAATATAACATGTAAAGTAGTAATATGTTTGCACCCATATAAATATATACACAGTAGGAATATATATAAACCCGCATATATATATATATATATATATATATATATATATATATATATATATATATATATATATATATATATATATATGTGTGTGTGTGTGTGTGTGTGTATATAAAATATACGTGCTGATATTACACCTGCACCCCCTCACGTAGATAATATAGGACCCTTCACCGTAGTAGTAGTTACCCGTATATTCGCGTATGTGCATGTACCATGACACATACTCGAGTATACCCACGTCCAATCACATAAAATAATAGGATAATTACACATACATAGGTATGCCCGATACTCGGGTATACGCCTATGTATAGCTAACTTTACTTTCCGTCTATTCCTATTCTAACTAAATTAAGGCATATACATATGCATGTGCATATGTTTCACTAACCCTCGTGGACCTATAGAAATCGACTAGGTCATCTATGATGACTTGGTTAGGCTTTCACTCTTCAGGTTCACATAATAGTGGAATATAATAATGTGGTCTGGTTTTCCATCAGGTAACTGCACACACTATCCTAGCCCGTAGGAGCCACCTTGTTGGATGGAATACCTCTTCCAAACCTTACATCAAATTGACATAGTAGTGATAACCCTAGATAACAACCCATCACCAGACTAGAACCAACCCATCTAGGATCGTTTGATTGCCTATGCTTGTGTTACATGCCTTACTTGTTATTTTTCTTGTTTGCTGACGTTAGACCGCGTAAGATAGAAGACGTGAGAGAACCCGACGGAGTCTAGAAGAAAGAAACAGAGAGAAGGGTATACTCACCATCGAATGGAGGCAAGTCCTAACACCCACCTACCCTATCCCTCCACCTTAACCACCATCCCTTATCCACCCGCCCTCTCCACCACCACCACATTTTGCTAGCCTTCATCATAAACCCTCCACACTCCATCTCCACCAATTAATAACCTCAACTAATAATACCTAAATCCTCATTGTGAGTTAATGGATTATAATGAATTATGAGGTTGAGTAGAATAATATGATTAATGATAATAAGGTAGTGGTTACCATGATATGATATGAGCTTAATGAACTTGAGGATAATAACTATGAAACTTAAACTGGTAAAACTTGACTAAACCCTGACAGGGGCGAGTAAGGGGTAATTTGTATGGTACAAATTACCTTCGCAGATTCGCCTAGTGAGGGTTCCTATTAAGAGATACTCGTCTTAGTCACATAAGGACCGGTTCATAGTCCCTCTCTCCTAGTGCGATGTTATGTACAACCACATGTCTATATTGGTAGACTTAATCTCACACCCCATTAGATAGAAGTATATTTTTTTACTAGGAGGCCAGTGTTGGTAGTGGAATATCAGGAGCAAACATGGATGCTATGTGATCTGATCTTCCATGGTCCGGTTGGCGTTGTTTCTATGTGATCCTCCACGTTAAGCCCCTTGACTTGGCCACATTCGAGCCCATATTATTATTGTTTATTTTGATGATATGGTATCATCGGCACTTTATGTTGGGATGATGTTGTATCGTCCGAGATTATATAATGGGATGATGTGGTGTCATCCAGGATTATGAGATGGGACGATTTGATATCCTCCCGGGAATTAGTGTGTTCTTCTAACCGCCTGAGAAGCCACGGTAGAGTTATATGGTAACCTAAGGATGCGTTCCTTTGGGTATGTGGTATCGTTAGACCTGTCTAAGCCATGATGATGATGTCGAACTATGTCTGTCATATGGAGAAATTTATACACCTCTGCATAGTTTATTGAATCTATTCGAATAACCACATCCTTGGAATAGACAAATACTATGATGAGATACTATAATTAGACTTCTACAACTGTGATAATCTGGTAAGATGTATTTTACTAATTTGGTAACTATAATTAACTCGGGAACTGGGTCTGACCTATAATTAATATTACTTCACCCTACCACTTTCACCCTAACCACCTCCACCACCATAATCCACCTTTCTCTTCCACCTTACCTCCACCCAAAGTTTAAGGCTTGCTGAGTACTTTATGTACTCATCCCCCTTCATTCTACGTTTTTAGGCAAGAAGCTATAGAAGTACCTACCTGGATGGAACTTCTAGAGCTACGCAAGGATAGGATACCCGAAGTATACTTGAAGACGGAGTCGTATAAGAGAGCTACGCTAGGACTACGACAATGAGGATACAGGAGTACGCATAAGGAATAAGGCTAGGGTTACGTCCGCACTCCAGCTGCCTGTATGAATGGAGCCACGTTGACATAGGACCGCTGTCTTAGAACTCTGATATACACTATAAGGCCGATGGCCCAAGCTATGCAAACCCAAGCTGCGTAATATGTTTTTCCCATTCGCAATAAAAGTATGGTTTTCGATATCAATCTTGTTAAGTTGTGCATATCAGCTACTGATCCAGGGACTGATACATGATGCACAAAGGACCCTTAAATTAGGGGTTCGACAACGCCATACATGAGGCATTGAAAATGAGTTCTATCATCAAGAGTTGATTGTCTTTATAACCATATTTTAATTTAAATTAGGCAGTTATTTATTAGTCTCTCCACCAGTAAGCTACTGCTACAGTATAGGCACGAAAACACTATTATCCTCAATTTTTGGTTAAACCCTTCCGAAAGCTATGGCGTGGCTAGCGTCCTGGACGCTAGCCCCTCGTCCGGATGCTTGTGCTTGCCCCGTCACGCTATCCATCCTGAATGCTGCGCCTCACCTCCTCCTGCGTGCCCGCTCCAACGTCGAGCACCCACCTGCACGCTCTACTCCCTCAGTCTTGCATGCACCAGCAGCACCCTCTATTTATTGCGTGCAGTTACAGGAGTGACAACAATTTTTTCTCCGCATGCACGGTTCCCACGCGAATGCGCTCTCATGAAGAAATAGAACGGTGCCTGCCCCACCTACAACTATTACGCCTGCACGCCCACTCCCACATGCCGCATGCAACTGCCGCGCCTCCCACCGTGCACATACACATGCAACTGCGCGCTACATGCATGTGGATGCTCATGCAGTTGGGGACCACGCCACATGCCTATTGACACGCCACACGCCCGCTTCACTTGCCGTGCAAGTGGGGAACGCTACGCCCGCGAGGAACGCATCTGCATGCGCTCGCTTCTTACGTCTACTAATGTTGCAGCGTGAAAGCACTTTTGCAACATGCGTCTAAAACATGTGTATAGCAACTAGAAGATCCAGATAAACACACTTACAACATACGTCCGAAACAATGAAACATTATGATAGACACTTGCAACATATATTTGAAACATATGCAACATCCAGATAAAACACTTGCAACATAGGTCTGAAACAGGTGAAACATTTGGATCATATATTTTGCAATGTACATGTATAGTCAGTACATCATATGCAATATCCAGATAAAACACTTGCAACATACATTTGAAACATGCACTTGCAACATGCGTGTATAGTCATTGCAACATGTTCTTATCTACTTGTTGCTGTCCAATGAAGACTAGTTGACGTGGCGTGGGAGAGCGCATCACGAGGTGCGAGTGGCGCGAGGCACAAGCGAGGGCACGAGGCGCGGGCGGGGTGTGTGGCACGAGTTACGATACGCGGGGCGCACGCGGCGCGAGGCGGATCGGGTGCGATCGTGCGAGACAGAGGTGCAGGGGCGCATAGCTCAAGGCTGTAAGGCATAGGGACGCACGGCGCGAGTGGTCCGGTGCAACCGTAGGAGGCATGAGGCGGAACGCGTAGGGGCGCGAGGTGGTCCCCTCCCATCCGGACATGGACGTCCTGACCGGAGCATCAGCGAAAAGCTATGGATGATACGGCATACGACTACCTCGTTCGTTTGAGCATATCAGCAACTATCCAGCAGTATTTTTCTTTCACAACAAACTAGTGAACAGTACTTTCAGCCACGACGGTCCAGCGCGAACAGGCTGTGGTCACTAATCTAACCGGACTCGGAGGTGAATCAGATCGCGAACCAAGTCGGACTCGATCGGAAGCCCTCTCTGCCCTGACTCCCTCTTCGCGGTTCGCGCGGCGCCCATAATAAAACTGAAAGCACCCGATCAGCGGTCAAGCCCATAGGTACACGCTTGACGCTTACAGCCTCTTCAGTCACTGACGTCTCGGGCCCGTTCCGCCGTGCGTCCGCAGTTACGCGGGCACGCGACGACGTCCTCCTCGCCGCACACAACACGCACGCCATCTCTCTCGAAGCTTCCTCTTCCTCCGGCCGCCACCGACCCGAACCCACCCCGGACGCGGCGCCTCCCTCCCACCATATATTCCTCCCAGCGCCTCCCGCCGCCGAGGATTACCGGGAGGAGCCGGGGAGAAATCGAAACTCGTTTTAGATCGGATCGGAGGACTCGTGGAATTGCAGGGAAAGGATTTGAGGATGGATTTCGAGCTGCGGCAGGCGCGGGAGAAGCTGGAGCGCGAGCAGCGGGAGCGGATGCAGCGCGCCAAGGCCAAGGCCGAGCGCGAGCGCCGGGCCAAGGCCGAGGCGGCGCGCCGCCGGGAAGCGCTCGAGGCGTCCCACCGCGAGCGACGACTCGACTCCGCACGTGCCCAGGAAGAGGTAACCAGCTCCACTCCATACATGCCATCCCTGTGCGAGAGGAAATCTGTTGCTAGCGCCACGAACCTTTGTATTCGTTTTGCGTGAAAAATCTCCCTCCTGTTTTGTCGATAAACTGTTTGATAAGGTTGCTCCCCAATTCGAATTCGATCGCCACAACCCTCTCAGTTTAAGAGCAAAAGAAACATTTTGGTTTCTAGCCACTTGCATAACAATAGCGCAATTTTTAGGATTCTCGTTTACTGATTGTTTCAATTACAAACCCAATAGAGTTTCAAAAAAAAATTACAAACCCAATACTAGTCCTTTTAGGATTCGCGTTTGCTGATTGTTTTGATTAAGCCACTTGCACGGTTCATTTTCACCTACTTGCTGTTAATTCCTGATATTGACTATGTTTGGACGGCTGCAATCTTTGTCTTCTGTTCTGCTACTGGGTGCTCATCTAATCGTCTTTTGTACTCATTATTATGATAGGCTGACCAGAAAATGAAAGAGGTGATGCAGCTGGGGAAGGGGGTTTCATTCTCGCACATGTTTGAGGCACTTCGATACGATGGCCCTGGGGATAAGATCAAGCTGCCACCATCTTCGTTTAAGGAGTTGTCTGATGAAGGAGCTCTCGATAAAGGTCCCATGTACTTCAGGTTGTCCAAGGTTAGGGACACAGTCCCAGGTGCCTCTATGGAACAAAATGCCGAGGCGACCTGTTGTGGTGTTCTTGAATTCACTGCAAGGGAAGGCTCTGCTGAACTCCCGCTGCATGTTTGGAGCAACCTGTTTCGGAGTGACACCCCAGAGGTCCCTCTGATTGAAGTCAAATATATCAGTTTGCCCAAAGGAACCTATGCGAAGTTGAAGCCAGAAGGAGTTGGGTTTTCGGATCTCCCTAACCATAGAGCAGTCCTTGAAACAGCACTCCGCAATCACGCAACACTATCTGAAAATGATACCATTGTGGTGAACTATGGGCAACTGCAGTACAAGTTAAAGGTTCTTGAACTGAAGCCCGCATCAAGTGTATCTGTCCTAGAGACAGATGTTGAAGTTGACATCGAGGGATCAGATTCGGTTTTGGACAATGAAGAGGACCAACACGTGCTTGTGCCTCTTGTGATTGGAAACATAGAATCCAGTGTTGTGGAAGAAGGAAAGTTCAGGTACTACAAATTTTCCGTTGAAGAAAATGTGAGTGAGAAAGTAGCTTCTGGGCGTGCAAATATCGAGGTTAAAATAGATACGGATGCGAGCGGTGGCGACACTGATATCTATGTTTCAAGACATCCTTTAGTATTCCCAACTCAGCACCGACATGAGTGGTCTTCCCATGAAATGGGATCAAAGGTTCTTATACTCAAACCACGGGATGCTACATTGGTCAGTGGTGTTTACAGTATCGGAGTTTATGGTTTCAAAGGGACTTCCAAGTACCAGCTCTCTGTAGCTATCAAGGATGTTAATAGCCAAAGGATTGGTGAATATGCTAGTGCCTCGGGAAGTGTTGATGTTGATTCAGTGCTGTGTAAGAACTGTAAGCGCCATATAGCCAGCCGGTCTGCTCATCTTCACGAGGCATACTGCATGAGACACAATGTTGCCTGCCCGCATGATGGATGTGGAGTTGTTCTTCGGAAGGAAGAAGCAGCAGATCATGTGCACTGCAACAAGTGCGGACAAGCTTACCAGCAGAGAGAAATGGAGAAGCATATGAAAGTCTTCCATGAACCGTTGCAGTGCCCCTGTGGGGTGGTCCTGGAGAAGGAAGATATGGTATGTCTTCCCTTTTCTCTTTGTGGTTTAGGGGCACACTACCGACTCAGTTTCTAAAATGATTCTTTCTTTCAAGTTAGACTAAATCCCGTTGTTGTTTTAATTTTCAGGTTCAGCACCAATCCTCGACCTGCCCCTTGCGATTGATTGTGTGCCGCTTCTGTGGTGACACAGTCCATGCTGGTGGAGAACCCGCTGATGTTCGTGACCGGCTGCGAAACATGTCTGAGCATGAGAGTATCTGTGGGTCCAGGACAGCACCATGTGATTCCTGTGGACGGTCAGTCATGCTTAAGGAGATGGACATTCATATTATTGCTGTGCATCAGAAGAGCTGATCACCTACTGGCACTGGGCTGATCTGAGCTGAGCCTCTGCTGGTCATTGGTCAACAGAAGCTGTGAAGTTTTATTTGTGGCAAATTCCAGCGCTGTTGGATTGAAAACCACCCCTTGGGACTGGGAACTCAATGTGATTTGTCATTTGTGGTGTTCCATGGGACTAAACATACTGGTGTTGGTGTAATGTCTGTATTTTATCTCTCTGTATACGTTATTTATAAATCTTCTTTTACATATATAATTATATATTACCTATTTCCTAAACCTATTCCTTTTGATAAACCGTACAACGCAATAGGTACGTCAGTTTAGGTTCTTTTGGGCCCGTGCTGTAGCAATTGTTCATTTTTTCATATAGCAGTAGCAATTGTTCATTGGGTTCGGATTCAGAGTTCTGGCTTCCAGTTTTTCAGTTCGTTGGTCATCTGTCCAGTCTCCACCCCATGAGAGCATCTCCAGCTGCACACTCCAATGGACTAGCCAAACCGCTTTTCCATATCCTATTGAACTATAGTTTATTGGTATTCAAATTGTCCATAGCCTATTGATCTATAATTTATAGGTAATCCAATTAACAAGAATAGATACATTTTCCATTGATTTTGGATAATTAAATCAATACCCTAAAGTTCAAATAATCTATCTAAAAACAGTAAACTCTGATTTATTTTAATTTAAAATCTACAAGTGATGTTGAGATAAATCTATTTAAAATGGGTTCTTAGTTATTTATTCTATCAACAGTAAATTTGGCATGATTTTATAATTTTGATTCTCGAAAGGGGAGAAAACAAATGAATTTTGCCGCCAGATTTGGCTTGCCGAACTCTGACGATGGCGTGCGCAACAGGGATGCCGAGTCCCCTAGAGGCTCGATTTCTTGGGCTATAGCTAAGCCCTCGTTTAGTTCCCCAATTTTCCCCCAAATTCCACTATGCAAAAAGAAAATTTCCCGTCACATCAAAATATCGGCAAATGCATGGAGTACTAAATGTTGATGAAATCAAAAACTAATTGCATAGTTTTATTGTACTTTGCGAGACGAACATTTTAAGCCTAGTTAGTCAAAATTTGGATAATTTTTACCAAATACAAACGAAATGCTACAGGAATTCTGATACAGTGTTTTTCTCCCCAATTCACTGAACTAAACGAGACCTAAAAAAAAAAGCAATGCCGAGTCTGATACCTGGAAATGCTCTCAGGAAGTGGGCGGCGTGCGAGGTAAACAAAAAAAATGACGATGGTCCAAATAAAACTCCGGTTGAAGATCAGCCAAAAAAAAAAGCAACATGAAAATCTTAATCTTAAAGCAATAAAATGTAACAGACCAGTTTGGCTGCTAGCAACCAGCCTAGCTTCAACAAAATTCTAAATCACATCCTTTCCTTAAAAATCCCTGAACAAAATAACAGCGGCCAAACAGTGTTTGCTGGCACAAACTATGCTGTGGAAGCACAGGAACCATGGCAGCCGAACAGTTGTGAAATTCCTGCTATGGATTCAGGAGAGACTTCCTTCCTTGGCTCTAAAAAAAGTTTAGCTTCTTTGGTCTTTTTAGATTCGAAGCTACCTGTTTGACCTGAAACCCAACTTTAACAGTGTTTGCTGGCACAAACTATGCTGTGGAAGCACAGGAACCATGACAGCTGAACAGTTGTGAAATTCCTGCTATGGATTCAGGAGAGACTTCCTTCCTTGGCTCTAAAAGAAGTTTAGCTTTCTTCTTTGGTCTTTTTAGATTCGAAGCTACCTGTTTGGCCTGAAACCCAACTTTTCTTCCATATATTGCCCTTCCGTCGGAATTGGCCAATGACGGTATTAAGTGGAGGAACAAAATGACGATTTTACCCATGGGCAAATAGGTAAGTTCAGTTTTCATATATTTCCGTTTAAGGTTTGTTTAGACTATTTTCGCATGGTTTGGAAAATGTGTTGAAGGTATGACCTCAAACCAAGCAAAAAATAGTTTAAATAATCCTCAAAATGGAATATATGAAAACTTAACTTACCTATTTCGCCTAGGAATGAAGTCATCATTTCATCCCCCACTTAACACCATTAGTCGCCAAATCTGACAAATGGGCCATATAAGGAAAGAAAGATAGATTTCAGGCCAAATAGGTAACTTTAAATCTTAAAGGGGCAAAGAAGAAAGCCTAACTTTTTCTTGGTTAATGAAGGAGTTTTCTCATTCAAATATTGCCAACAATCCCAACAACAAGCAAGGGTGAAAGAAATAATCCAAGAGAATTGGCACAGGGCAAGGAACCACATGCATAAATATATTGGCCATCACTGCTTGTATAAACTAGAGGCATTCAAAAGCATTATTGTATCCTTTACTCAATATACGTGGGAAAACTGCAGACATCTTATAGCCGTTGATCATTTACAATTTCAGGAAGGGAAGGTGATTCCGACCCATTGTATTTACTGGGCACAGGGGTGTTCCGCCTGGACTGCCGCTTGGTTGCCACCAGAACTTGCTCTGTTTCTAGTTCATCAGCGATTGAGAACTTCTCATCGTCCTCATCACCTTTGAACACTGGGTGGATGTAGGCATTCATTAGGTATCCTTTGAGATCAAATCCTGGCTCTCTGGCACGTTCTAGGGTATCCTTCTTCATTGCCTCCTGGTAAGAAAATGGAAATGTGTTGGTAGTCATGTTTCATGGTGCGACTGTTGTAAACATGTTTAAATTTATGCTGTTTTTAATCTAATACTATTTTGGTCACACATTTATACAAGGTATACCGGTTGAACTGAATAACAATAGTCAATTCTTACAGAAACAAAACTTCAGCCTTCGAAAACACTAATGCTAATTTGCAAACAGTCTAATGGGACAACAATTGTGTTGGTACCAATGTTGTAAGGGCCTGTTTGAATCCCCTCCTCTAAACTCCAGAGCTAAAGTCTCCAAACATGTGGTTTAAACTTAGCTCTAAACTTTAGCCCACCTCACATTAGAGCTTTAGATCTCAAAACTGAGGTAAAGTGCTCTAAAGTTTTTAGAGCTATAAAGTTTAGAGAAGGGGATCCAAACAGAGCCAAATGGCTATGACATTTAGTGTCTTACTCTAAAAGCTACAGCAGATGCTATTTAATTTAGCGTCTTTATAAAAACATGAAAATTGTTAACTAATTATGCACAAAAACGTTTAACTAAGAAAAGTTTTATGAACACACTTAAATACATGTACAGGCTCTAGGAGAACAGGTCTCCAAGTAAATTACTTCCACTAAATGAATTCAACGATTTAATAATTGTTTAAAATGTCTTATTAAATCAAGAACCTGATGGATAGCATAGATTTTACTCCTTCAAAGTAAGGAATGAATATTTTCTTTGGTCACGATTAGTGGTGCTAAAATATTTCGCGCCTAAGCCAAAAAGCGGTGTTTATAACAGAACAATTATCAATATCGTAGCCATAGACCCTTGAAAAAGCTATGTCGGGCTATTTACAACAATGGCTGATATGGAAAAAAAAACATCAAAGCAGTTTTAGCCAGAATAAGGTAGTACAAGTCATAGCAGCATGGGTTCAATTCTAGCTCTCCAACCACAAAATATATCATAAGAATTAGATGGTCATGGCACCATGATTTTTCCAGTCACGCGCTATAACTAAGTATGAAGAGAGAAATTTGCATCTCCTTCGATACAGCTTTTATTTCAAATGAAACAGTGATTTCCAATGTGCATTAACTATAAAACTTTCGTTGACACCTTAATTCTCATCCAATTTGCCAAACTAACAATCTGAACCTAAACGATAAAAAAGTAAGCACAAAAGTCAATGAACTTTAGAAGCAACATTCTTCATGTTCGTTTGAAGATGCACCAAGGAGTTGTTAATGTCAAAAGAAGCATGATCAGCATTCTAACATGTATTCATGACTTTAACTCCCGGATTTTAAAAGGAAACATACCTGCAATGGGCATTTTACAAAAGTTGGTTCATAGCGGTTCTTGCAGTATTTGTGGAAATAAAAGGTTACTACAGGAAGAACAAGGAGCACAGGTGTTGACTGGCCAGCGCCTTTTGTGCTAAGTAATCCAAGGAGAAGCAGCTGTGATACAATCAATGCTGTGATTATACGTCCATGAACACTTGGCCAAAATGCTGCTGCACTCTCGTATTCTTGATTATACACATTTATTATCTGAAACAGTGAAATTGTGTAAGTTACACATCAGGGTAAGTCAATCTGTAACCAAACACATGCAACGCATTAATTAAAAGAACAAGAATTATTTATAATTATGCACATGCAAATGTAACGCAGCCCGACAAACCACATAACGCCAAATGCAATGCTAAAAAAAGCACCGGGAAGCATTTATGATATGCTTGCTTACCTGGTGGCGGTATACAACGTATGCAAACCCAAAGAATATCAATACAAAAGGGAGCAAAAATGGTGTCACTGCCGCATAGACAAGACCAAGTAAGAAATATAGCTGAATTTGAGGTTCACTTGAGTCAAAACCAATACTTCCAGGGTCCATTGCCTCTTCTCTGTCTTTCTCAGTCTTGACCAAGAAAAAGTTTTTCAAGTGGAAGATCACTAGTGGCTTCAATCTTAATATTTCACCAGCTACCCCAGCCCAACCATCAACCATTGTGTATGTTATAAAAAAGGTTGCCTTCATTGGAATTGCTTCACCAATTGTCCTTGGTATTCTGTAAATGAGGACAATTAGATAATCGCAATAAATTCATACACACAAAAGGAGAAATTAAGGGGCTCAAATATGACATGTTAATAGCAGGACCTTCAAACTAGTGCCATACCAGAAAAACAAAGGAGAATACACTGAAAATTAGCATGCCTATAAGATAATTTCAAAACGAAGGGAATCGGAGTATTGTTACCCCTTATACAGAAGTAAATATATGGATAATTTTAGGGATGTTTTCTGCATCCAGATTATGTCCTTACTGTGAGCATTTAAAGTACAGTTACATCATGGCAAACTTATTAAAACCTAGGTTCTGCAATGC
This sequence comes from Saccharum hybrid cultivar R570, assembly GCA_038087645.1. NCBI lineage: Eukaryota > Viridiplantae > Streptophyta > Magnoliopsida > Poales > Poaceae > Saccharum > Saccharum hybrid cultivar. Next base: position 21,237,909 of record JAQSUU010000135.1, read on the forward strand.
TGTGCAACATTCAGAGTACAGGTAGAACCAATGTACCCAGTCAGACATAGCATAATTTTGTTGCCACAGCTCCAGAAAAATACTTCCACCTATGTGCTATATCCAAAGACTAACATATCAACTGCTCTAATAGCTACTTCTAGTAACGGTTGGTCACTGTTTCATATGTTATCAATGATAAATATTTCTAGGTTAAATATAATTATCTGATAAATATTTCTAGGTTAAATATAATTATCTCAAAGCTTAAGTTAATGCATCTCTATGATTATCTCATATCTTTTCATCAAGCCAAAAGGATAGATGATGAATTATTCGCCAACTTGTAACTATGTTAATGCATCTCTATAATGTATCAGTACACAATACAAGGATGACAATGATTAATGGCATGACATAAAAGGATAGCCAAGGACATACTCATTTGCTGACTGATGAATATAGCTTTTTAGCTGCTCTAAAGCAGATCCTGCAATAATGCTTGCCAGAAACACATTGAAGAATATGAAGATATAGTATTTGGATGCAGATCTTCTCTCCAGTGAAGATATTGAGGTCAATCCTTCAACCTTAGACATAAACATTAGTATGCTTGGGAGCAATATAAGGAAGATCTTCAGAGCAATTCCCGGAAGGAAACCTTGGATGAATGATTTAATAGTAGGCCTGAGAGAAAAAAAAATCAACTAAAAGGTTTCAGAGATGAGGAACATGCCCATATAACAGTGTGAAAGAAACAATGACAATTTGGGGGCTTGGTAAATTTGGTGTCATCGTAATCAATGTGTCTTTGGAGTTTCTCCTAGTCTGGTTGCTACTGAGGAGTTACAGTTATGGGGTTTGGCTGGGGCTCAAGGTGTCTCACGTCTCCTCGCTTTTGTACCAGAAGAAGGTTATTAGTTTTTTGGGTTGAGGTCGGTTTTCTAATCAACCACTGGCGAGTATGATTCTACAAGTCAAATAATAAACAGCTTCCTGCATGTTCGAGAAATAAAAAAGTTTGCCAATTTGGTACTCGTTACCTTTCTTCCAGTAACTTATTTTGTCCCAGTTAAATCAAATAGTCAGTTAGATGACATCAATATGCAGCAGCAGTAACCTAAATGGGATAATCATGCGTTTGTTTTAGTTTCACCTAACTCATGGTTCAAGCAAAGTGGCACAAATATATATGTCCAACATAAGGGAAATTTAAAACCAGCAATATAATTACTGTGGTAGAACTACACAACAACAAAGCCTTTTAGTCCCAAGCATGTTAAAGTATGGCATGTTAAAATAAAAAAAAATGTGGGGAAGGTATGACATGTTAAAGTAGACATACTCTTCAATCAGAGGCTTCAGAAACGGAGCTGCCTTCTCGATCCCTTCAAGATTTGCAAGAGACTGAACAAATGCTATTGGGATCACATAAAAGAAGTTCAGGAAGAAGAATGCCACTGCAACTATCAGCCTTCGAACTGTAAGGGAGACAAATGGAATAGACAAATTATCCCAGTACACATCGCGAGGTTCTGGAGCCCATTCAGTCAACCAAACAGTTGGATTACTGGTTTGTTGTGTCTGAGCACAAACTGCTGCACCCCAACGTGATCGGAAGGAAACAAATGCTGCTGGGACAATTGATTTGGGATCCTTTACAATTTTTTCACGCTCTTCTGCTTCCTGAATATAATTTAGATGAGGGGTTAAATCTGATAATTTATGATAGGTATCCTTTGTTTAAAAAGAAAAGGAAATGTAACATTGTGAAAGACAAATGGCAGTCCTATCAAAGTTTGGTTTTATGTAGCATGCAGAATACATTAGTGAAAAAGGCTACTTCAGTAGCACATCTTGTGTCACTAAATAACAGAAAATCCACTTCAGAAAAAACATATACAGCTAACTGTACTTTTTTTAATCTGTGTATGTTCAAAATATAGTGTGTAACTGTGTATTTGTGTCAAAAGTTTAGCTATGATCCAACTCTATCAAACCTAATGGTTTAGATCCTTCTATTTGTGCAATGACATAATTATAACTATAAGATGAATGTAGTTCATTAAATGACAAGCACTGAACAGTAATTTAACTCACTTCATTTTCTATCCTCTCAATTTCTGATGTGTAGTATTCAATAGCATCCACCTTCGTACCAAAACAACCAAGAAAACCAGTCTGCAGCAGAAGAGAGTTCCAAAGAATTATAATAAAATTTTAAAAAGAAGGGTTCATATTTTGATTCAAATATAATGAAACCATATGAAAGGAAAGCAGCAGCTATGGTTTATTTTTGTGGAATAACCTTAGTAGTAGGCCTTTTAGATGCATTTCTTTCAAACTTCAGCTGATAGTAGTCAAGCCAATTCTGCATCTTTGCTTTCTCTTTCACCAATTTAGCAAGCTTATTTGCATTGTAAACAACCTACAAAACAAGTGCATGCAATAAATCTAACGTAGCATGGCTGATTCTGTTTTACAGAAAAAGAAATTTCAAAATAACAGTTCAAACATACTTTACAAGGAATCAAATAAAAATCCATCTGAATAGGAATCATATGTACCAAACTTAAATGAAGCAAACAAGGATGGGCAGACCCAGTGCCAGAGGCTCCCACACGAGTGGGGTCTGGGGAAGGGAATAACCGAAGCAAAGTCTTACCTCCGCAGAAATTCTGCAGAGAGACGGCTTCGAACCCATGACCTGGTGACTCGGTGAGCTAGCACTCACCAACTGCACCAGGCCTGCCCTTCTTGAAGCAAACAAGGATCTACCAAAAATTGTGAAACATGCATCTGTACAAACATGGAAACACCAAAACCATACTACAGGAAGATGGCATGGTGGAGAATCCAGATATAAATTCCTAGAATAAAGTAAGGATCATAACATGAATATTCATGAAATATGTTATGTAATTATTACCTGATGCGTCAGATAGTGATCAGGATGATTCACAAGAAAGAAATGTTCCACAAGCTCACTAATTGATTCATCTGGATCAGGCGGTATATTCCGCACAAGGACCTAAAAGATAATCATTGAGTAAGTGCATTCAACAAGTCATAATCAAAACAACAAAATCCACTTGATCAGTTCAGGGGGAAAAAAGAAACAAGTTTTCATCTCAAAATCTATGTGAAATGCAGTAACAGTACAAACATTAACTTTAACTCATTTAAGCATCTGGATAGCACTATGTGCTCAAGGCATAATTCAATCATAGGTTAGTCATACCGTGAACTGATCTGGTCTGCGTTTCTCTGATGAAAGAAATCGCAGTCTCATCTTTGCAACTATTCCGTACTCATGTAATAGTACATAGCAGGTCCAAAATGTGAAAACATAAGCCATTGCCAAGTGGGCTATAAACCTTCACAAAGAGAAATTGGTTAGGACTCCTGAGCAGTCAATGTGAACTCAAAATTAAAATCCTTAATTTGAATGACCAGGTATATTGAGTGTAAAATTTGAAACTATTTTAGAATCTGAACCCATTTCCCTAATCTAATGCTTGAACTTGGAACTATTTTTAAGTGCAAATTTGTCTTATTTATTCTACATTATGAGCTTTGGCTCCTAAGTTTTCTCTCATGTGCAATCTACCACATTTTTCCTCTCCAAAATCAGTTTCTGTCAGAGGCTGGATAGCAGTTCATATTGCACAGTCACATACATATAACTTCTTTACTTCAGTTTACAACTTTCCTGAACCTATAAATGGAAAAGGATACAGGGTACAGGGCAATGCCCAGCGCTCCTTCACAAGTTGTGCCTTCTATCTAAGCCAACCCCACAGAGTGTATTTAAAAACTCTGGTAACATGCATGAGATATGCATAAATAATTAGCCTCAGTAGGCGGTAACCAACACTTCCCCAAAGAATCATGGTGTCATAACAAAAGCTTCATCTAGAGCTGTAGATACATTCCAAAACATAAAACAAGTGCTAACCTTTTTGATCCAACTGGTATGTTTGATATCGAAAGCTTATCAACATTGCTGTGCTCTACCTTTGAGAATTGCAGAGTATCATTGGTCCAATTAACAGGGACAAGAACAATGAAAGCTAGAACTGAGATTGGAGCAAATATTTTAAGTCTGCAACAATTGAAACAAAGTAAATAAGTACACATAAAGAAGAAATGAGATCGGTGTCAATCAGTGAACCAAAGGAACATAAAGAGGGAACAACAAATGTTTTGATTCAACAGAAACATTTGGTGAGTAGGTAAAACGAGTGATAAACCGTAGACATATCAAAGTGAGTAAATTCCCTTTTCTGAAATCCTGGAGGCTAGATACAATTGGCAAAGGCTAGTGATCTAATATAGAGTAGCTGACATAACAAAATAGAGCAAAGACCTAGCACTGAATTAGCCAATGTAACTAGGAATAAAGTTGGTAGCACCAGTTCATTCTTTTGCCTACGTTTTCATGTGTCTAGAGTATAGCAGGGTAATACAATAATCAATGCACATTATAGGTTGATTGCCCATTTGTAAACCGAGGTTCTATTTACAACTATGCCTAGGCCAATGGAAACCTAATTATCCATTGATGGAAACTGGTAGTCAATAATGCCCCACCTCAGGTGCAATTGGAGACAGAAACAGATACAACAAACAAAAGCACTAAAACATGCCTACAGTACATGGTATACAAGTCACATACCCGACCAAGTAAATCCTCAGATACACAGCTGAATCCAGACCTGCATGGCTAATCAACTCATCCTCAGGCATTTTGAGAGCAGCAGGCATCCAACTTAAGAATTTCAAGTATGAACGCATGTCCAAATTGACAAATTTCCGGACAAATGTACCCCCATGACTTGGACTCTCTCTTGCGTCTTTGAGGTACCATTTTGGGAAGTAAACCCTATCATTGATTGGCTGCAGCCGAAGGAAAGCAAATGCAAGTAGGAACACTACAGCACCCAGTATGTTGATAGCCGCCGAGAGTCCTATATCTTGAATAGTAGCCATAGTTGTCCTTTAAATAGCTTGGGAGGAAATCCTATTGAATTTATCTGCATGATGTCAGGAAGAACACAATCATTAACCACTAGACAGTATGATGCCACAATAATACAATTCTAAACAAAACCAAATGTAAGAATTGATGACCCTATCGAGAGGCAAACACTGCATGTGGTGACTCATCCTAAACTGTAAAAGAGAAACACAAAATCACTCTGAAGACAAAAAACAACACAGAACCATTTCTAGGTAAACACAAGTTGAATCGAACTTTGCCTGCAATCAGTATTGAATTCTTGAGCACCCAGAGTGATGGCATAGACTACCATAGAAAAAGTTTTACGTAAGTTGTTCCATACTTCCATTAGAAAACCATGCAACCTATCAGCAATGCATATGAACAGAGTCATTGCCATGCCAGATGTATGGAGCACTGAGCAAAAAATATTGACATATCGGCACAAAAATGAGTCAACAAAAAATGGTGAATAGAAGTAAGAAGTAGGCATAACCAACCCTTGAAGCAATATTCATGATTGAGCATCACAGAAGAACAGTGAAACAGAATTCTAAGTTATCACACGACAGACCATGTTTGAACTCTAGGACACAGGCGGGTGGACAGCACTTCTATCAGAAACTGAAAAGCAAGATAGTAATCCTATTTTGAGCAAACCAAACTCCTGTTCCTTTCCTATAGGGTAGCTATGAGATATACAATGGATAAGTACTAACGAACTAGGTGGTGTAAGTGTCAACATCAAACCCAAGCTTCCAGTGCAAAGGGATAAAAGAATCAACGATTTGAATTTTCTGAGCCAAAAGAAATCAGTCGAGCATAGATTCGAGCTCGAACAATGAAAGTTAAGTTCATACTGCTGTTCGGCTGATGGCTTCGGATGTGTTGCGAGAGAAAAACATTATTCAATGGCTGATAAACCGTTCAAGTACTAAGCAGTAGTATATAAGTGCGGAATTTAAGGCGTGACAGCTGAAAAGGGTAATAAATAAACTTTGCATAAATTCATTCCACTAAGGAAACGTCCGTGTGAAGCCTTAAGCCATCCTGGAAATGTCGAGACGGGACCAAGAAAGGTTATACCAGCAAATCTTTAAAGGTGGCATTAGGCAGGCCAAGGTGTCGACTTTAATTAAGTTGTCAGCTCAAGAGGGAAAGGCGTTATAATAGTAACAATAATAAAATTAAAAAGCCATGGAAGCCGAATCCATTTGTTGCGCTGTCATTTTCTTTGCATAAAAAAAAATCGGTACATGTACTCCGCCGTCGAAATAGTACAAGGGATTTGCAGTTACCCGTAAATTATTAAAAAAATATACTTTCATAGTCTATCTAATGAAACTCATTTGGTACGTGAGCAGAGCACACTGAAAAGAAGAAGATGGTGTGAATTTGCAGTGGAAATACATGGTTGTAGGCAGTTGCAAATTCTCTAGCAGTCAGCGGAGTAGCGCTGTACTAGTAACTGGAGCGGAACATAAGCCGACGCGTTGCAAAACCGCGACTGCGCCTATCAAGAAAGAGCGGTCCCAAGTTGCACGGATGCAATACGATCTCCCCGTCAATGGAATGCCTTTCGTATGGCTGGCAGGCTGGTCCATTCGGTAAGACAAGCTACCTCGTGCTTCAATTGGAATGCCCGCAAAATTGTCCTCCCCAATCGGCCGGCGAGAAGAGTCGAAAGGAAATCAGCGAGCAGCAAAAACGTTGGGAGTAAAATATATAAAAAAAAACGCACGGAAGCAGGCAGAAATGGAGGTGGTGGGCGGTGCTCTGAACGGTTGGAGCAGATCTGACTCCAACCCGAACTGTTGGAAGCGGAAAATAGCGGAGGAGGGAGGAGCATGAGACGGCACGGCACATACCTCGGTGCAGTCACAGGAACAAGCGAAGAACAGCCTTGGAGGCGCGAAGCGGAGGGGAGCAAGCCGCACCGGTTGTGCTTAAAGTGCTCGGCCTAATTAACCGCCGGCGCGGCAGCCCGCCATCATTCCGCGAATGCCGCCGAGCCCCCTTGTCTTGGCGCCTCGCCTCCAAGCCCAGCGGGCGATCGATCGAGCAGACGGTGGTGGGAGACGCCGGCGACCCCTGCGCTGTACTCAACTGCACTGCTCCTAGTCCTACCCTGCGGCCGGCCGCTTTCTCCACTGGCACTGGGAGAGGAGTGTGGCACTGACAGGATTTTATCTCCCCTTCTCTCGCAGCGCAGCCGCAGTCGGGCCGGGCGTCGATCAGCACTGGGAAGTCCCTTTCCTTTCGCTTGCGGCTGGCTGGCTTTGTTCCCTTGTGCTCGCTGGGGTCCGACGGGGTCGTCGGCGTGGGGCGTTCGACGGGAAGGGAGACGTTACTACTGGTTGCTGTTGCTGTGCTGTCAATGGGAAACGGAAGAGGAGGGAGATCGATGCAGCAGTTACGACTTCCCTCTTTCTCCTTCCTTGCCCGATTCGACTGCCCCGCGGCCGCGATTGTCTTTGTTATCATGCAAAACGTGTCGGTACAACTGGTTCAACTTTGATTAAGTTTACCGTGAATAGCATTAGCATTTATGTTTTTAAATAAATTGGTTATAAAAATATATTATATAACTGATGTAATGGTATTTATTGTGTCTCATAGGTGTTAGTATTTTTTATCTAATTTTAATTAATATTTAAACCGTTTATAACTTCTCAAAATATGAGAATTATATTTTTTTTCATGGACGGAGGGAGGGAAGGAAGGGAGGTGTGGCTTTGCCGCTTGCCTGTTGTACGAGTAGTCAAAGCTGCAGCAGACTAGCAGTCAGAGATGAAATATTTTTCGATCGTATTCGAGACCAAATCTGTTTAAAGGTGTTCAGACCTATTCGTATTCGAATCCAGATATTCAATCTCAGATACCGTATCCGTATTTAAATACTCAAATCGTATATTTATGATGTTGACATCTAATCATATCCTCTATCTGTATTTAAATCTAAATCTAATTAAAAATATGAAAATAAATATAATATTCCGTCCGTATCCCATTCGTTTTTATCCCTCTTGTGGTAACGGACAGATCTGCAGCAGTTGCTGCGCGTTTATCGTGAGTGAGCAGAGGCAGGGCAGAAAGCGTGCGTGGCGTGGGACAGCAGACGTGAACCCGAAGCGAGGAGGAAGCGTGGGGGCCACGTGTGATCCTAACCACTGCAATAGGGATTTGGGACGGAGTATTTTATTTTATTATTTCATTTTATATACGTACGTGAAAGTGTGTAGTGGAGTGTATATCTTTCTGTAGGGTACCACGTATCAAACCATGTTTCGTGCAGTCATGCAGCAGGCGTGGAGACATGACGCATAATTTGTTCGTTCGTCTTGTGGTGATCGGCTCGCCGGTTGTTGAAGCAAAAATGGTTATGGGGTATTTAGTTGGGGTGAAAAGGGTGAAAAATGTATTGCAGCACGTTTTGGTTTTATTTGATAAATAGTATCCAATCACGAACTACTTTGGTTTGAAAGTTTCGTCTCGCGACTTTTCACCTAACTGTGCAATTAGTTTTTTTTTCGTCTATATTTAATGCTCTATACATGTGCCACAACATTCGTTACTGTAGTTTTTTGAAAAACTTTTTGAAAACTAAACCAGGCCTATGCTTCGCTGGTCGTCTCCACGAATCTCGCCAGTCAAGATGGAAACGGGTACGTACCCGACGGGTAGTGCCCATTTGTACCCGTACCCGCAAAATTTTACCCGTCGAGTTACCTGTACCCGTATGCGGGTAAAAAATAGTTCCATACCCGTACCCGCCGGGTAATTCTCACCCGACAGGTAACCCGTACCCGATAGCATACCTGAAAAATATCTAAAAATATCAAATAGTCACATGCAAAAATAAATCATTCTAAGCTTCTAACAAGTTACAAACATGCTAACAAATATTATTAGCATCATTACAATAAAGGCAATCTACTAGAAATATAGTGGATGTCTTAATGGGCCAAATTTATGACTTATATGCGCTAAAATAACTGAGGTTGACTAGTTATTTTTGCGGGTATGTCTTACCCGCGGGTATGCGGGTATGGGCAGTATACACCCGTACTCGTACCCGCCATACCCGATGGGTATAGGATTTTGCCCAATAACGTAACCACGGATAGAAATTTCATCCCATACTCGCCTCTTTATCGGGTAATACCCGTAGAGTACTCGGTTTCGGGTACCCATCGCCATCTCTACTCGCCAGCTGGCAGACAGACGGTAATAGATTGCATTCAAGCCAACACTAACTCTCTTGCCACCTTTTTTTCTCTATATTTGCGTTGGGCTCCTAAATCCTCAGCACAAATGGCGCCGCGGTTTAAGCAGCATTTCATTTCATTTCATTATCAGCGCATAATAATGTTGAGAGCCTGGCTGTGTGTGTGCTCCTGCCGTCGTCGTAACAAGTGTCAAACTCATAGCCCCCTCCGTCCGTACTTTGACTCTTACTAAAAAAATAAAGTCATTTTTGGATAGCGACACGGTCTCCAAAATATAACTTTGACTCTTATTCTTATAAAAATATTTATCAAAAAGTGATATGTTTATATTTTTATGAAAATATTTTTCAAGACAAATCTATTTATATAGTTTTCATATTTGTAAACTCAACAACTTAAAAGTTATTCATGATTTATATTTTCAATGTTTGACTCAAACCTTGTCCAAAACGGTTTTATTTTTAAAGTACGGAGAGAGTATACAGTTACCTACCATACATTACATACATATACCGCTGCTTAAAGCTTCAGGCGCCGACCTAGTATCTTCATAAATAGAATCGTCACACGTACTACTCCGTATGTCCTTAGCTTCTGTCCTGCCTCCAGTAGCCAAGCGAGAGGAAAATAAACAAGATAAACACGGACATATATGCATGCCAAAAGTCAATCAGGCATGCGTGTCACGGGAGTCTGATCTCATGATAATCGGCGCGTGTTTGTCGTGGCGTGACGTGATCCGGAGGCCGGTGAGCCGACACGTCGGCCACGCTGAAAACAGTCCAATCCAAGAAGATAGAAGCAGCCACTTGAGAAGGAAGAATCGCGGTCGCCATCCTCTGTGTCGTACGGCCTGTCGGCAACGCCCAACTGTCCCCTGCGGCCTGTGGTGGTGGCAGAACGGGACGGGTCCCTGCTCATCTGACTCACCAAACCCGCCGGCCGCTGCGGCGCTGCCCTTCCCTCCCTTCCGGCTCCTTGCACACCCTCTCCGCACACGAGACGACGCTGCTGACACGGTCCAGGGGGACGGACATGTGACCGCGGGCGGCAGAGCCCAGAGCCCAGAGGCTAGAGCGCGAGCGGGAGCGGCTACCCCTCCCAGGCTAGGTTTAGTTTGCAAAAAATTAAAAAAAAATAGGTAGCACTTTTCATTTGTAATTAACAAACTTTGTCCAATCATGAATTAACTAGACTCAAAAGATTCAACTCGATATTTACAGACAAACTGTGCAATTAGTTATTTTTTTACTTATATTTAATGCTCCATACATGTGCTGGCATATGCGATGTGACGGAGAGTCTTGAAAATTTTTTGCATTTTGGCACAAACTAAACAAGGCCCCAATCCCAAGGTCAAACCACTGATAAACAAAGGATGTGAATCGGAGATGGCCGGAGCACGTGTGAGGCAGCCCGAATGGCCCGGAGCCAGGACCGGGATCGTGTCGTGCTCTGCTCCGGGCAGCTTAGCTCCCTCTCTGGCAACGCAAGACGTGGCGTGGTGGCGGTCAAATGAATCGCGCGGGGAGTACGTGTCAGTCGTTTCGAACCTAGGCCATCGGCTCCCATCGACCGCGCACCGCCTCATTGGTCGATGGTCGCCCTGTTCAGCTGCGCAGGGCTGCGCAGGGTTGCGGGCGTTGTGCTATTGGCCTATTATTGATATACTAGTAGCCCAGTAGTCTGAGCAGTAGGCAGGGATTTGGTGAGGCGCGTGGACGTTACGTGGCAAACGATCAACTGTGGATCAGACCATTCAAAACAACAATATTCGACCATACGCCTGTGTTGACAGCGAAGAGAGGTTACAAGTGTTTGAAATCTGACATTGCAACAATAACAACAAGCGAAAAAGATCAAATAGGCCGTTTTTGCCGAGGAGCCATGTACAACCGTACACAATCAATAAAAAACATTTTCTATTCATGATTGGTGTTCTAGATAGCCTTAACGATCTTCTAACTCCCTAATGTCTAGCACCTCTCTCCACGAGATTCGTTGGTGTTCTAGATAGCCTTAACGATCTTAGGACATTCCTGACATGCGTCTCCTTGACAAGTCTTCGCTGGAGGCATTCGTGGATGTTTTTTAGGCCAAGAATGAGCGTCTAATCGGCATCTTCAACCTGCTGGTTGGCCTCGCTGTCTTGACCTCCCTCTGCTACGTATCTAGGATGTTTGTGGCCTCGAGCAATATAGCCCTACTAGTGTGTTGGCCAGATTTAGTGTGTCAAACGAAGATCCTAGCAAAACAAATCTACTACAAAGATGTCAAACGACAAGACCGACCCAAAGAATTGAAACAACGTCATCAAGCCCTCGGTTGACCAAATTCAAGAGGCGATTCACAGGATGCTAGAGGAGAAGGCGAAGGCCCGAGCTGCACCGACCTAGAGTTTGCTTTGACATGCTTCGAGGTGTATCAATAGGGAACAATCAAGAATATCCACGATGTCAATTTTGATCCTCTTCCTACTACATCTACATCTAAGGTAAAGACATATCAATCTCCCCCTGAATCAGGTTTTACGCGTGATGAATTTGATAAGATGATTCATGAGATTTTTAAGAGCCCTATAATCGACAAATCTGACAAACTCTTGGATAGTTATAAAAGGGTGGAAAAGAAATCTAAAGTTTCTGTTTGTCCTCATGATGCTTTTGTTAGCATGTTGGCCCTAGTTGCTAGCCAAAATCAATATGGGATGTCATTCTGCTGTTTCAAAAGATAGATGAGCTATGCATTGGCTAGCCAACAAAAATTATCCTATTCAGCGTCCGAAACCAATAGAGCCAATTGGTGGGGGGTTACCGTGGGCGATGGCTACCTTTGCTCAACAGTTGATTTCTATCACACAAGCCTATAGCAATTCAATGATGTCGCATGTTTCCTTTGTTCATAATACAATGTTGCCAAGTCCTCTTAAAACACCATTATGCCTTGTTTGGATGCGCATATATTCATCTCAATCCACATGTGTTGAAATGGACTGAAGTGGAGTTAAACTAAATTTCATTCCATTCTACTCCAACACATGTGGATTGAAGTGGATACACATGCATCCAAACAAAAGCCTTATGGAGGTAGCAAGCTAGCATGTATGCAATTGATTATCGTCAAGATATACCGAACGATGAAATTAAGGATTGATTTGTTGGCTTGCACTCTAATGTTAAAGAAAAGCTAGAACACTTTGGGTTTCTCCCTGTTAATCAATCGCTGTAAAAAGCTTTGACCTTTGAAGCCAAGGAAAGGTTAGAGAGTATCAAGACACATCGTTCTAACATGCATGCTATTAAATATCCTTCAAATAATAGCTCAGACGATGAAACTACCGATTGTTCTATTGCTGAATTTGTTTGGCCAGCACAAGCTAAACCAGTTCCTTGCTTTTCACTTAAGCTAATTCATAAGAATTGGCAAAAGAAGTTGAAATTTATATTTAATATATTCAAGTGTGATCGAATTTTTGATGAGATGTTAAAAAATGGATACATAAAATTATTACATATTTTTTGAATAAAAAATTATTACATATTAAAACCATATAATCATGTACTCCCTCCACTTTTGAAAGGTTCTAATTGGCTAGAGGGGGTGAATAGCCTAATTTAAAACCTACAAAACACTAGGCAAACTTGCTAGACAACTAATTGGCTATAAAGTTTTTTTGCACTAGCTCTAACAAGTGGTGCAAGCCACCTATCCCAATAATTCTAGTTGCTATAATTTCTAAGTCAATCAATGACTAAGTCACTACAAGCTCTCAAAAACTAGCTACACGAAAGAGCTCAACTAGGTGAGAAGCTACACTAGCAAATGTAAGACAAGCTCTCAAAACTAACTATAAGAGTTTGTTACAACTAGTTTGCGAGAATGTAAATAAGAGGAATGTGATCTTTATACCATCGCGTTGAGGAATAAACCAATCACAATAAGAAGAAGACCAATTCCTGGGAGAAATCCAATGAATCAATTACAATGGAGACACACGATTTTTCTCCCGAGGTTCACGTACTTGCCGGCACGCTAGTCCTCGTTGTATCAACCAATACTTGATGGTTCGGTAGCTAAGAGATGTTGTGTAACAGAACCGTCCAAATTATAAGAGCACAAGTACAAAAACAATCACCGAAATGATCAAATTCTCGCACTTGAGCCCATATAACTCCGGTAGTCCAATGAAATCACGAGGGATTTCAAACCAACCAACATACAAGCCAAGATCGTAGTGATTCAACATAACAAGTCACATGTTACATCCATTTCACAAGTAATTCAATTTACATCGGAGTTCAACATAGTTATTACAACTTAAGTTCAAAAGTAGCAGAAGCAAAATAATTTAAAACTAACATAAATCTTATTTTAAATACATGCCAGTACCACGGTCGACTTCCAACAAAAGCATTAGAGATAAGGTAGCTCAGAAGGATCATGCCCATGATCACACTCCGCCTCTACGGCAAGAGCCAACCAACTCTTGCAGTAGCCATGATACTTCATAACCTGCAACAAGTGGGGATAAAACCCTGAGTACAAGAAGGTACTCAGCTAGACTTACTCGACAGAAACCAGAAATAAGGTGACACCAAGGATCATGCAAGGCTGATATAAAGTGGGGCTAGCTTGACAACATTTTGCATAAAAGCTTAATATATATGATCAATCATTAATGCTTAAGCATCAAGTTAATTATCATTAACCTATCATCTATATTAGAACATGTACTAGAGCACTCACTTTATTAGGAGCAAACAATATTAACCATAGCAGGTATAAATTGAGGCAATCTTTCCATCGTGATCCAATTAACCATCCGTTCAATTTAATTGAATCTACGTTGCCGCTGCTCAAGTTAAGTGCTCACTAACCGGGAGCGACGGCGATTCGAATCGAATTCCTATCCAGCTGGAGGGGTATTTCTAACACTCACCGTGCAGACCCCTGCCAGGGTCGCACAGGCCACCTTTTCATATGATTCAGGAATCGCGGGTCCGAATGATGTTGCGACCCCAAGGGTGACACTCTGCCAGGTGATAGGGACTCTAACCCCCCCTTGGTCTCACGCCAATGTCCCCAAGCACATCATTTCTCTCCTCCAAGAAGCAACCTACCATTCGATTCTCGGCCTGAATCACATTACTCGGCTTCGCGGTCGGAACGACTTATCCGGCCAACTAAGTGTTAGACTGCGTTCAATATGACTCAAGGACGTACAGCGAATCGGTCCTTAAATGACTCAGACGGGGGTAGATCCACACCTAAGACCTCCATGCCTTGTTGCTTCACTATCGTCATCCCGCCCGGTCTCATTTCATTTTATTAACACATGGTTCCATTCCACGATAGCAAATATAGCCAACCATGCCATATATGAACATCCCTATATCTCGCAGGTGACAGGAAATCACTTGACTTCTACCGCTTAAAGCAGGGCTAAGCATCTACTCGATCCTAGTCTATGTAGGATTCAAGGATTCATATATCTGGACAAGGAATGATATAATGCAGCAAGGTTTTCAACCAACTCCTACCACTTAATGCAACAATACTTATAACATATACAGAATTAATTGCTTTGAAGATAGGAGGCTTATAATGCTCCGGGGCTTGCCTGGGATCCGACTCAAGTTAGAGTATGTCAGATGAATTCACTTGGTGAGCATCTCCCAATTTAGCACTCGTTCGATCTTTCTACCTTCGGGATGGATCCATCAAACACCGTCTTCGGGTTTGGCTCCAACGCCATTTCCTTCACACGTTTCTGCTAGCGTACCTATATGAGATGCAAGATGCAAGTGCATGAATACATAGAAGTATAATGGACAATGCATCACATACAGTAAACAAGACAAATACCAAAATACACTCTACATGCATAGACACTTCATGTTGCTTAAATAAACATCACTCAACCTAAATATAAAAGATGACAAGCATATTAGGCATGGCAAAGTTAATCAAAACACTAAAACTAAAATCTGTCACTTTCGGGATATACATGCAGTAGCTCAGTAATTTAATCATAACTGGAGATCTACAACTCTAAATGACTTGCAAGAAGACATTATAGAAATCTTATGAAATTCTCTACATTTTATTTATAATAATCACAGCATGATTCCAAAGTTTAACATGTCGAATTTACACAAACACAGAAACTGATCTAACAAGACAGAGAGCAGGCAATTCTGTACTCCAACTTTAAACAGCTATAACCCCTAAACCACATGGTCAAATGCCACCAAATTTTAACAGCAGCTAGATACATAAATTATATACAACTTTTGTATAAATAAGTTTCACAACAAAGCACATTATCATGAAGAACTTTGCCAAGTTCTCAGATCTGTCCAGAAACCTTATTTGCAAGAAATAATTATTAACTTATGTTGCAAACATATAATTAGACAAAACCAACTTTACCAACATATCACACATGACTAATGAATACCAGAAAACATAGTGTCCATTCCTAAATAAATTCTCTTAATGCATTTTCGTAATTTATTTAGATAATTAGGTGGAATTATGAACACATATCCCAGGTGCACAATAAATTCTACCAAAATTACAGGGGTCTACAAATGCTCTCAAAAGTCTACTGTACAAATTTGAAGCCATTTAGATAAGTACATCAACCCCTATGAAAAAGACAATCAACTATTGAAATAAATCATGTGAGAACAGGTAAAACCTAAAACTCAATATTTTCTGTGAATACATGGCCATAGAATGAACCAAAATCATAGAGCAACATCATAATAAGGTGATGGGACCACATTTTCTATTTTATCATTTATATATTATTTATAAGCTATTTATCAAGCCCTAAACAAGTTAAATCAATAACTAGACCATCCAATAAGTAGTGACCAAGAACTTTATACCACAGTACATAAATATCATGACAATACTACCATAAAAATTTCACATCATTTGGAGCATCACAACTCAAGATATAAAATGACAAGTAATAAAATATAATTTTCCTTATTTAACAAGGTCAAATCAAAACCCTAAGAAAACAGTGAACAACTAGGGTGTTTAATATTTTTCCTAGCAAGTACATGTCATCACAAAATTAACAAAATAAGAATCACTATTTTTGGAGTTCTAAAACTCTAGATATGGCTCTGCTCAAGATGATAAGCATTTTTGGGAGCATTTTTAAGGCTTAAATAAAGACATCAGAAATTATCTACAAACATATAGAATTTTATGACTCTACTGCATAGATCTCTTCTCAAGGTTTCCAAAAAGTCCACATTTGCCATTTTTGGATTTTCCTAGCATGAGATATGATTTTTGGAAGATTTACAATTTCTCTGAAATTCAAAAACGCAATTAATTACCTAACCCTAGATCTGCTAGGTGTACCCGGCTATGCACCCGAAACTGCCACTGCTTAAACTGACGCGAGGGGCCCACGGTCAGGCTGGGCCCGCCTGTCATATAAGAGGGAGCACAGGGATAAGAGGCGCCGGTCCTCGTCGCCTACCTCCCGACGCCAGCAGGGAAGGCGGTCGGTGGTTCCTGATGTCGGCTGAAGAGGGCCGGCGGCGGCGGAGGGGGGTGGCTCAAGCTCCAGCTTGTCCACCCGCACCCAAGGGAGGTGGAAGCATGACCGGAGTTGGACCGTAGCCTTCTGACCACGTGAACAGACGGAGTAGTGGCGTCCGCGCCGGCGGCGAGGTGCTCCGGTGACCGAGAGCCTGGGCCAACGCGCACGAGGGGCAGAGCACGGCGAGGCGGAGGCGGTGACACACTCAGTTGTGATGGAGGTAGAGCACAGAAATGGTTGAGCGGAGCTCCACCGCTCGGCAATGGTGGTCGTGGCGGCGAGCTTCGGAAACTCGAGCTTGCACGCGAGAAGGAGCGGAGAGGGACTAGGAAGAGCATCTATGGGCGAGGAGAAGGAAATGAGGATACACCCAGGCACTCCCCATCGTCATAGGAGCGGACAGAGAAGTTGGAGAGGACGGCAATGGCGAGGTGTGTGCTGTGCATGGGCGCCACGTCCATCCCTTAGAGGACATCTGTCGAGTACGTGGCGGGCGTCGGTGAGGCCATATTGAACTGCGTTTTTGGGCTACATCCGGGCCGATTTGGACCTTGGGCCTAATATGAAGTTTGTTGTGTTGATGATGCTCTACAACTTTTATTAAGGTACCATAAGCATTAGGGCTCTAGATTAGGAGGTAATTAGCTCCAAAGTTTGCACTGTCAATGAATTAGTAGCAATGAGCAATTTTCCAAATTGATGGTCAACATGAAATGCAACTGGTGCCATCTTCTCATATGTTCTTCCCCATCATATAAGCACTAACTTTTACATTTGGACCTCCCCAAGTTACTTAACAAATTTTGGAGAACGCGACATGTCAATCTCAAGGTCATTTGAGCGACAAAGTTGCAAACATGCTGTTTTAGCAATTGATTTTGGAGATCCAAATATACTCCAAATGTGATGACACTTGATTCATTGTGTTCCCCATGAACAGTACTCCAACTCATATTAAGGAACCTAATTGAGCCACTATATGAAATTGGAAGATAAAATGTCGTGAACATGTTGACTTGATGTTGCCGATTAGGGGACTTAGAATATGCTAAGTGCTGGAAACAGCCCTCAGTCTGACTTGTGAGCCCTCTTTGAGCACTTTCCACCCATTTTCATGACTTGACTCTTAAACAAAGTTTGTTCCTTATAAAATTCTCTATAACTTTGTAAAAGGGTGCACAGTCATGCAAAGCTTCTAGGTCAGACTTTTAAAATGGTCAAACGAAAGGGTCCTAGGGTCCATACATGGTCAACCATCACTTAGAAGCACATTTAGTCAAAATGATCAACATGAACATTGTTCCATTAAGTGTCCTAAGTGTAGTTAAGGTGTTGTAGAGGCCAAACATACACACCATGCATAGGTTGCACAAAAGTGTTGGCCTCACATGCACTGAAACATAGAAGTCACTATAATTGTAGTGCTTGTTTCAAGATACATGCTACACATGTTCCACTAGGGTGTTCCACATGTGTCCAAGATGTGTTGCACATATTGCATTTGTATGTTGCTCAACACTAGTTCCCATAGGATGTAAGGCAGGTTTTAGTTATAATCCAAACAAGCATCTAACTTATCATTTCATGTGACTTTTTGATTCCAAACTTTATGAAACTTTTCCAGGGATCAATATAGATAGGTACCAAGGTGAGACACATGAACATATGGCAATAACACCATCCAAACATATATCTTTGAAAGGGACCTATATGTAAAGCAATGATGCAACATCCACTTTAGGTTAGGCTCATCTCCATAGGTTGACCTTGACATTGTCATCTCCACTTAATCTGTCATGTTTAAGCTTAAACCCACTGCTTAATGAGTGACAAACACCTAGGGTGTTACATGTTGCAAGAACCTCGTCCACATGTTGGACACCGCAAGAACCAACCCACAAGTGAGGTAACTCAATGACAGGAGTAGTTTACTAGAGCTACCTTGCGGCACTTCGTCGAGGAAGGTGCAAGACCCCACACAAGATCACAGGAGCCGGCCATGAACAATCACCAACATGTGCAGAACCTCCACCGCTGCTCTAAGTCATCTTGGTGGCGGCAACCACCAAGAGTAATAAAAAATCCGCAGCCACAACGATCCCCAAGTGCCACTAGATGCAATCAATCACTCAAACAAATACACTTGGAATCACTCAATCTCACTTTGAATTCACAATCAAGCAAGAGAGATGAGTGAGATGGAATTTGCTCAGCTCACAAGGATGTCAAGAATGTCAAAAGTCCAAGAGAGAAGCCTTGGAGCTGGCTAAAAAAATATTATAGACATCCCTAAACAAATAGAGTCATTAGAGCTACAGAGGGACACCCTGCGAACTGACTGGATGCGCCGATCGGGGTGACCGGACCGCCTGAGCTAGTGTCCGGTCGATGATCTCACGCCACGTGTCACGTCCTTTGAGTACCGAGCGTCGATCCTCAACAGTCAACTGATCAAGCGCCCTAGGGTTAAGTTGTCACCAGACTCACAGAAGAAATGACCGGACTCTGGATCACTTAGAGTCAGATCAAGTCCAGAGAGTATCTAGAGCCGGTTTTCTTTGACCGGACGCGTCAGGTCAACGGCGACCTGACACGCCCCAGCGTCTGGTCCTCGTGTCTCTTCTTTGCGCGCGTAGGCAAGGCTGACATCAGCGTACGTTAGCGATCACTTGACGCTCCTCCTGTGCATCTTATCGTGTGATTTCGCCATCATTCAACTTGTGAACGGACACGCCGGTCGGTCCCGAGCCAGTGTCTGGTCACGCCTTGCAGCTCTCGGCCAGCCGCGCTGCCTTGACTAAAATTGAGCAGATGCAGGGCCAGCGTCCGGTCAAGCCGACGCCAGCGTCCGGTCAGAGCGTCTTCGCCTCCTTTTCAATTTCTAAGTTCGCAACCGCTTCGCTCTTACTTCTAACTTGCTAACCACAAAGTGTAGAACTTATGTGCATGTGTGTTAGTATTTTTTAAAGCATTTTACAAGGGTCAATGTTAGCTCACACTAAGTCCTAATGCATATGCTTATATGAATTCACCTAGTAGCACTTGATAACCGTTTTAACCAAGAATTTCTCCTCTTAATAGTATGGCTATCGATCCTAAGTCACTCACACCCTCTATGGTGTCTTGAGTGCAAAAAAAATAACCCTATCACATATACCTTTTCCTTGAGTCCATTTTTATTTTTCTCTTTCTTCTTTTCCAAATGATGAGTACTTGATCATCTATGTCCATCATCTCCTCCATTGACCATCTGCTAACATCACCACTTGGAATGTACTAACCTTATCTAATTCATACACTTAGCATAAATGTTAGTACTAGGTTTCATCAATTATCCAAAACCAAACTAGGGCTTTCAACTTTGCAAATACTTGACGTGGATATCGTCTTCATAATACATCTATCTTTGCCCAAGACAAAATGTTCCAGGTTCACAAGGAAATTATCAAGTAGCGAAATGATGTATCTTGATGCTAACATTGTTTACAAGTTCAATATAATATATACCCACTTAAAATTAAAAGGAAATCAAAGCTTCACGAGAAATTTCGAAAGCTCCAAAAAAAAGGTCCACTTCAATTCAATTAAGTTCACTATCGAATGTTCCAATGAAACATCTTACCATGAGAAAAAAACATCCATAGAGAAAAACATTAAGGTGTTACAATAAAATGAAAAATTGTTCCTTCTAAACTTATTATTTTGAATGAAGTTATATACTTCCACTATCCATGAAAGAAAAATTGTATAATCAGAAAAAAATCAAAAAAGTAGATTCTAACCCTTTATTCCTCATGCAATATATTGTCAATATATTCTTTTGAATATAAATCTATGGATGCAAATTTGATGCCCTAAACTACATACATATAGTTTCAGTAATTGCTGATCGAAATTTGTACAATTTAGTTATTTAATCAAAATATGCCTATCATTTTGGGCGGAAGGGGCTTTTTGAAAATACTCCTTATTATGAATATAGTTATTAATGTTTTAACTAGCAGCTATGTAGTGAAAATCTTCCAACATAGTGGCCACTATAAACCGCTATAGATCTGCAACAACTGAAGTTAGTCGATACAACATCTCTATACATTGCTATTTGAAAAAATGATAAATGTTAGCCCAGTCTTGTCGGTGTTACGAAACCACCGGCTAGTGAATTTTTATTATGCATTTGGCCCGGATGGTATGCTAGAGGACACAAGGATGTATGCTAGCCCAGTCACTGCTACTACTCATGTTACTAGCACTGAGATTTGTCGTAGGGGTTACAAACAGGTGAGAGAGGGAAGAAGTCCCAAGTCTCTAGTGAAGGTGAAGTGGAGTTGAAGTGCTTCAGAGTGTTCAAAATCTCCAAAGCCTAAGAGCTTGAAAAGCTTACCCAGGTGGGGCGCCCAGCCTTCCCTTTTATAGACCAAGGGAAGAACCTAGGGTACATGAGAGAGAGAGAGAGGGGAAAAGAAGAAAGAGAAAACCGAGAGGAAGGGATCCCTAGAGCCACGTCACACTCCTCCTCCTATAGGTGTGCCTTGCTGGTCTTATAGATGATGACAGAGACGTCTCCATGTCACGATGTTGATATATGACGATGGAGACAGCTCACGTCATGGCCCTATTTGCTGCTGGCGCCACGCCCGGGCGTCGTCAACAAGTGTGGCGTCCCGTCCCATCGTGCCTAGAGCTGTGGGCGATGTCAGTCCCCAGGCATGGCATGCCATGGCTTCGGGTCATGTCGAGGCGTTCCCATTCCCATTCAATGTCAGAAGTTGAGCTTGAGCTTTTATGTCTGTGGTGGTTAGAGGAAGTGCAGAGCCTCTGCTAGCCCTACGCCCCTGTTCGAGGGTGATCGTGCGCCCTTAGGGTCAGGTAGGGGATGCTTCCCTTCTTGGGGTCGGGCGAGGCGAGGACCGTTCCCTTAGGGTCGGGTGAGGCGCGGCCCGCTCTCAAGGGGTCGGACGAGCAAAACCTATGCCCCAGGGGTCGAGTGAATTAGAACCTGTCCCCTAGGGGTTGAATGAAGCTGTGGTCATGCCCTTTAATCATTCGTTCGATTTTGATTGTTGCGGACCATTAGATCCCCTTCTTCGATTACCCTAAAATTGGTATCGACAGTAGCCCCCGAGCCTATGGAGGAGTGGGGTACTCCTTCACATGCTTTTTTGTATGGGAAAACTTCGGAGCGCCTGTTGTGGCTCATAGGGTTTCCTTGGTTAGGTTGTGATGGTCGATTCATCGTTCGTGTGCGACCTCGCATTGGGTCTCCTTGCGAGTCCAAGCTCCCAAGCCCCCACACGTAGCAGGGGTCCGATCGAGGGGTCGGCTCGTCTTGCGATCGTTCTCCCTTAAGCGTTTTCTCAGAAAAATAGAGGGGTTGAGCAGTGCCATGTTTTTTCTTGTTGGACGAACCATGGTGCTCGGCGAGCTGCTAACAGGTTAGTTCGAGTGGGGCCCAGCTCCCGTTCATGGGGATCCGGCATGGGTCAGCTGGTGACCGACTCCAGATTCCTGATGACCAGTCCATATAGTTCTCCGATTTGTTCGACCGGTCCTGAGGGCTCATCGCCTTTCTTCGAGGAAAAACTATGGACTGTGTGTGGTCAAGACCCGAACATGGGTCAGGATGCCTATGGCGCTCGCGCGCCCGGGTACTGGCCGCTAGTGGGCCCATCCTTTTTCACCCCTCGCTCTGAAAGGTGCCCTGGAGCGACTGTCGAACCCGTTGGTGGGCCAGCCTTCAAACTCCTAGGCCTTCATGGGACATAGGAGTGTTTTAGCTCCGTATCCCTCTTGTAGCGGTTCGTGGCCCATCGAGGCGGACGAACCACCATCCGGCGTGTCCTTCGAGGGAGCGACTAGGCATGGCATATACACAATTCTCAGAGGGGCATGATGACGAGACGCGGTAGGCGTGTGAATCTAGGCGGGCAGTTCGCCTTCTTGTTCCGCCTCCCCATATAAATAGAGAGCCTTACCTCCCGTCTTCGGCACGCTCAATCGCAACCCCACCTCCTCCGCCGCCGCCGCCAGCGCCTAGGATTTCTCGCTCACGCCCTTCTATTGTCATCGAACCCTCCACCCCACCTGGGTGAGGTAGAGAAGGAGAGGGAGTCAAAGACCGAGGCTGAGAATGTGTCTGTCGGGCTCGCCGTGCAAGTCGGTCAGCACCGGGCAAGGTTTCAGACCCTGGAGGCCAAGGTGGTCCTGCAGCGCGAGGAGGCATGCAAACTCCAGGAGCGGGTGAACGGTGAGTCCCTTGTTTGCCTCGTCTTCCTTCTTCCCAGGATCCACCGTTTGGTGTTCTAACCTAGTTGGTGCTCGATTTTGAGCAGGTCTTGATGACAAGCTCACGATGGAAGTGGTGAAGAGTCACGACCTGGAGAAAGAGCTCTCCGAGGTGAAGGGCTCTCTCTAGAAGGAGAGCAATGAGCACGACGACCTGCGAGTTGCCGTTGGGCTGGTCTGCGACGACCTCGACATGACCCCATTGGAGGAAGTGAGCTCCCTTGCGGTTTGCTCCCTTCAAATCACAGACCGAGCATAGGAGATCGTGAGGCGCGTGATCCGCTTTGGCGTTTAACAAGCGTTCACGATCGCTCGCTCTCACTATGAGAACATCAATCTAGAGGTGATGGTCCAGGGCTTCACGCTTGGCTATGAAGACCACGAGCTAGATGAGATCGAGAAGATAGCGGACCATCCTACGCGAGAATTAGCCGATAAGATAGAGAGCATGGTTGTCCCCTAGAGGGGTTAGTTTAGTTAGAATAAAGCAGGTCGTGATGCCCAAAAACTTGTAACGAACGAGTGTTTTGCTTTGAGTTTGATCGAGCAAACTCGTAGCTTTTGTCGTTTGAACACATGCCTTTTAATGTAAAAAAGGTTGACGCGATCCGATCCCTCCTGACGCTAAGTTTTAGAAAGTTCGAGCATGAGCGACAAACTCTGACCACACTGGTGAGCAAAGGTACCGTAGTCATCGGGGCGTACGCCTTTCACGGTCCGACCAGCTTTACTCAGAGTCTATTCTTATTTCTAAGGCTTAACGTAAGAAGAGGTCGGCTGCAAAAAGTGCTTATGAGTATCTAATACTCATACCAGCCCCCGAGTGAGGCCCAACCCTCAGCCGTTGCTGGGGTCAGTGAAAAGGTCGATGTGGTCTGATCCGTTCCAACGCCGAGTTTGCAAAGTTTGAGGTATGGGTGAAAAAGACTCTGATCATGCTGGAGAGCAAAAGCACCATAGCCGCTGGGGCGTGGCTTTTCTACCATCCACCTAGTTTTACTCAGGGTCCGTTTTCAACAACCTCTTGCTTTGAGCCCTTAACGTAAGAATGGGTCAGATGCAAAGAGCGTTTCTGAAAATGTAAATACCCTTACCGGCCCCCGAGTGAGGCCCGACCCCTAGGCACTGTTGGGGTCGGGTGTCGCTAAGAATCGAGGGAAAGATAACGAAAATGATAAGATGAAGTACTTTTTATTCAGAAACATGATTTTTCTCTAGCACGTTAACAACTTGAAAAGAACTAGGGGTGAAAGTAACGTATATGCTCAACATTCCATGTGTTGGTGAAGATTTGGCCATCGATTGCCTTGAGCTGGTGGGTGCCTGATCCGAGCACCTCCGTGACGATATATGGTCCTCCCTATGGAGACCGTGGGAGGCGGATGCATGTGTTGTGCCATGAGGTGATCGCTGGTCCCGATAGCGTCATGCAGTCCAAATTAAAAACTTTGTCAGGACGTTCCGGGCGAGATACGTCGAGAAGAGCGGTTCTCCGCTAGCGAGCTGCGTCACGACGTTGGTACAAAAAGAGAGGTGATGTAAGAGGACAGTCGGGGTCCCAAGAAGATGGGAAGCTAGCGTTCTAGCTATGCGTAGTTGAAGTCGAGAAGTAGGTTGCCATTGGAGGCACAAGCCTCCAGGGCATGTGTTTGTAGCTCCTCGAGGGCTTCGACGACAGTGTCGAGCTGGCGGAGCGTGAAGGCCGAACGAGGGCTAGAGACCACGCTAGCATTCCATCCGTGGTGATGAGGAAGTCCAGACTCCCAAGATGCGCGTGTGAAAGCCCAAGTTTGGTTTTGGTAATTAATGACACCAAGTTGCTAATGCCATGTGTTAAGTGTTTTGAGTTAGGCACAAGGAACACATGTGATGAAGGTGTATGTGGCAAGGAGTGGTGACCACAAGATCACAAAGAGATGGTGCATGTACATGAAATGATGATCATGGTGGAGATGCACATAATATGATGGACATGATGTTCAAGTGAAAAAGAAGGAACTAAGAGCGCAAGGCAAAGGTATAACCATAGGGTTTTCCTTTTGTCGGTCTAAGATGAGTAGAGAAGTGATTGACCGGGTTTAGGATACATAACCGACTATCAAGAGGGGCAATCACGGTTAGCTCGGGAATCAAGTGCCACTAGATCATTGTCTTGAGCATATGCATTAGGATCTAGTAAAGAGCTAACATAACGCCTTGAAAAATGATTGTGAAATGCTAACACACATGCACATGGTATTGCACACTTGGTGGTGTTAGCACTTTTTGTGAAGGCGATGGAGTTTAAGCGGTAGAGAGGGGTTTAGGTTCCTCTCTCCCTCCCGCCGAGCTTGCGAGGCGGGATTCGGCGCTTTTTGGGGAAGTGAAATGCCTATTTTCTACTGCGACGGAAGTTGGAAAAGAAACGGAGGCAAACGGCGGTCACTGTGGTGACCGGACGCTGCACCGGACGCGGTCACGGCTTGACCAGCGCGTCCAGTCAGTTCAATCCGATCAGCGCGCCTAGGGTTAATGACCAGATGCTAGTCTGGCCTGACCAGCGCGTCCGGTCAGTTCACCTGTGCGCAAAAGTAAAGTGAGCGACCGGCGCATCCGGTCCTTCACGGGACCGACGCGTCCGGTCAGGCGTCTAGAGGGGCAGAGCGCAGCAGAGTGTTGATCGGACGCGGGGCGCGTCCGATCATGTACGATCGGACGTGTCCGGTCGTAATGGGAGCTTACTGGACTCTGACCGGACGCTAGGTAGGGCGCGTCCGGTCATACTCTAGGGCGCGTCTGGTCATACGCTAGGGCGCGTCCGGTCATATGCTAGGGCGCGTCCGGTTATGGCAACGGTAACTTCTAACGCGCACTGTTCAAGTTTGTCCTGTAGTGACCGGACGCGTTCGGTCACCCTGACCGGCACGTCCGGTCATCCCGTTTTGAATTGCGTTGTCCGTAACGGCTAGCTGCGTACCACTTTATTATAAATAGATGTTGGCCGGAGTTTGAGGGCAACTCTTGCACATTTTGAGACCTAGAGACATACTTTGAGCTAGAGAACAACCCCCTTCACTCATCTCTTTGCATAGTTGCACATCTTGAGTGAGATTGAGTGAGATTCAAGTGCATTGCTTGAGAGTTGCATTCTAGAGGCACTTGATCTTCGAGTTGCTGTGGATTTCTTGTTACTCTTCCGTGTTTCCCGACACGGTAGACGGCTTGGAGCAGCGGAGGTGATTGAGCTCACAGTTAGAGATTGTTGGAGCCTTCACCAAGTGTTGTAAGGGGTTCTTGATCCTTCCCCACGGGAGTTCGTAAATTGGATACTCTAGTGGAGCTCGTGGCTTGAAGGATCCCCATCTTGTGTGTGGTTGTGCGGCACCCGCCGAGGGCTTGACTCTTGATAGTCGATTAGCTCGCGAACCGACAAGTGGGTGTATCGTCACAACGGGGAGTAGCTTGCCGGGAAGCAAGTGAACCTCGGGATAAATTCTTGTGTCATTCTCTTCCCGAGGATTTCTCTTGCGTGATTGATTGATTGGTATTTCTCATCTCTTCACGGTGGTATAATCACTCAAAGCTCTTCTCTTGTATTACTTCTTGTTTCTAGCTTGTAGTATTGTTGTGTTTAGTGAATAGCTTTGTTATAGACTTGTGTAGGTGGCTTGCTTAATTAGTTAGAGCTAGTGCATTTGCTTCGCCACCTTTCGTACTAACGTGTGGTTAAGTAATTCTTGTAGAAGTTTTAATTAGGCTATTCACCCCCCCTCTAGCCAATTTGGACCTTACAGCGTGTGCACCTGGGGTCCAGCTCACGTCGTGGCTAGCCATCTGTGGCCTGATGGAAGCGACGAAACGCGCAAAGGCCCCTACCTAGCGTGCCAACTATCAGTGTTACAAAACCATCGACTAGTGAATTTTGTATTGCGCTTTTGGCTCGGATGGTATGCTAGACGACACAAGGATGTATACTGGTTTGAGTGAAATGTCTCTATGTCTAGTCGCTGCTGCTGCTCGTGTTACTAGCACTGAGGTTTGCAGTAGGGGTTACAAACGAATGAGAGAGGGAAGAAGTCCCAAGTCTCTAGTGAAGGTGAAGTGGAGTTGAAGTACTTCAAAGTGTTTGAAATCTCCAAAGTCTAAGAGCTTGAAAAGCTTGCCCAGGTGGAGCACCCAGCCTTCCCTTTTATAGACTAAGGAAAGAACCAGGGGTACATGAGAGAGAGAGGGAAAAAGAAGAAAGAGAAAAACCGAGAGGAAGAGAGCTCTGGAGCCGCGCCGCCCTCCTCCTCCTGTAGGTGTGCCCTGCTGGTCTTGTAGATGATGACAGAGACATCTCCATGTCGCGATGCTGATAGTGATGGAGATGGCTCCACGTCGTGACCCTATTTGCTGCTGGCGCCACGCGCGGGCATCGTCAGCCAATTGTGGCGCCCCGTCCCATCATGCCTGGCGCTGTGGGCAACATGGGCCCCTAGGCATGGTCTACCATGGCTTTGGGTCATGTTGAGGCGTGCCTATTCCCATCTGGTGTTAGAAGTTTGACGCCGGGCTTGAGCTTTTGCGTCTGTGGTGGTTAGAGGCAGTGCGGGGCCCCTGCCGGGCCTACGCCCCCATTCGAGGGTGATCGTGCTCCCTCTGGGTCGGGCGGGCCAGAGCACCCCTTCTTGGGGTCGGGCGAGGCGATGTCCCTTTCCTTAGGGTCAGGCGAGGCGCAACCCGCTCCCAAGGGGTCAAACGAGCGGAACCTGTGCCCCAGGGGTCGGGCGAACTGGAATCTATCCCTGGGGGGTCGGATGAAGCCGTGGTCACGCCCTTTAATTGTCCGTTCAATTTTGATCGTTGGGGACCTTTAGTTCCCCTTCTTCGGGTACCCTAAAATTGGTACCCGACAAATCTATATAAAATTAGAGATATTTATGATGAAAGCTAAAAGATCTTTGCCAATATAAATATACAAGCACGGGTGGGCGCGTTGATGCTGCGCCACCAAAGACGGGAAGCTGGAAAAATGGCTATAGCAAAAAGTGCTTAAACAGTGTCTAGCTGGTGGTGAATAGTGATTGACGGTAGTTAGCAAAATACGGCCACTAGGGCGAGCTAGGGAAGCCGCCCGAGGTCCCCTTGGCTGGGCACCGTATCCCCACCCCTGAGGTCGCCGGAGTTCGAGCCGAAGGGCGAAACCACGGAGGCACGACGCTGTTTTTTTAGGAGGGCAAGGCAGTCACCTCGCTCTCGTAGCTTGCGCGACTTGCCGTAGCTCTGCTACTGACCCGCTCTACCGCTTATCGTCTCCGCTCCGCCCTCCAAGCTCGCCATCGCTGCTCGTTGCCTCCGGCTGCAAGCGGATCCAGCGACGCAACCCTACCCAGCTGCCCTAGCCCCAACCGCTGCCGCTCGGCACCGCCGCGTCGGCCAGGTAGCCAGCCCTAGCCAGCCGACTCTCACGCCCCTGCCCCTGCTTCAGTGCTTTCTAATTTGGGAATTTGGTCATTCACTCATTTGATGATTTCTGATTTGTACTCTATTGAAACATCTACATATTACTGATAATTCCATTATTAAAAGGTAACATCTTGATTCTGGTTGGTTGTTCAACATTTTTTGCTTAAAAAATATAAGTTTTCATTGGTGACCAAAACTTTATAGTACAAGTCCGCTCTAGGTCATTTCACCTGCTGGATTCGCCACTGATTGTATTATATTATTTCCAATAGGATAAGATATATCTATTTATACTATAAAGACAAACCCCATTAAGTTAATTATCTTGAATCTTCTTACGCCACATCATCCACTTATCCTTTGCAATTAACACAAACCCCACTAAGCTATTATCTTGAACCTCCTTGCGCCACGTCATCCACTTATCCATTTCAATTAACACCGTCTGATCATGTGCATGCATGTGTTGTAGTAGTTCGTCTTCTAAGTTTATGCATGCAATATAGTAGTAGATATATTTAGTTATCCACGTCAGAATGCTAAGATATAGATTTCTCCTTCGTATCTGTGGCATCACGCGGAAAATCCTCATAGTATAATATATACAGCAGTCCAATTTTACACCTTCACAACACTGCGGAGCTTTAAAAGAAGCACATGGACGCTTCCGGAGTTCCCGCACATGAATCAACCGTCCCCCTGAAAACAAAAATAAGAAAATCTATAGAAAAAGAAAAGAAACCAGCTTGGCGGCAACCAACGGCCGCAATAAGCCGTGCTACCAGAAATGATGGTGGATGTGTCCTGTGATCCTGTCCAGCTGCCTAAAAGCGGCTTCTGATTGCTTCCTACCGTAATTCTGTGGCCTTGGCCTCGCCACAGTTCCGGGTTCCGGCCACGTGACAAGTTGTTGGGACCACAGCTTATCTCATTGCAGCCCCAGGTTACCGTTAATACATACACTCTGCGATGGACGCTTCCAATCCAATTAAATATAAAAAAGAAAAAAACAAATACTCAAGTACCTAACCATGACTAGTATAGTGCTCGTGCTAACGCTACGACAATACAAAACCAGACAAATCAAATAACTAAAAGGCATACTTTTATCAATTTCATTTAATTTGAGATTGTTTTTGACAAAATCGAGCTAATAAATTTAATTTTTCTAATTTTTCTAAAATTTAAAACAATATACATGTTCTCTCCATTTTGGAAGCTTCAACTTTAGCCGATAACTTCGTACAAGAGTTCTGTTGATATTATCGTTTTCAACCCTTCTTCGCTCTTCATCATTACTTGCATATGCATATATTAGAAAGTATTATTAAAAATTTATAGGCGATCCTCTCCTAATAGTTAGTATAGATAAATATAAATAATATACAAGATATTTTTATATTTATTCTTAAATAATGTCATTGGAAGAACATATGTAACTCATACATGCATAAAAGAGATAGTAAGGAGAGAAGAGCCCTCAGCTAGTGAATATCATCAGCCCTGGGATTAGTAAACTCATCTCCCTATTCCCTGTAACATTTTAATAGTACAGCACAATGGAAAATTTATTACACAGGAGGGCTAGCTGCACAAAATACACTGGGCTACTTGCATAGAGAATGGCAAATGCAGAAGATATGTCAATTACAAAGGATGGTCCAGAGACTATATAAAACAGGTCATTAGTCATTCAGGCAAAGCAACTATCTCAACTAACAGACAAAAGATCAGTTTCAATTAAGTGGTCCAGCTAGTACAACACATACATGCATCCGTGATCTCTGTTTGGAGTCAAACAAAAAACAGGCTGCAGAAAAAAAAATATGCAGCTGTATGACAGGAGTGGGCAACAATCACCAAAAGGATAATTCATCAAGCAACTTCCTTATGGGGCAGCTTCGTAAACACCCAATAATTAAAGTCATGCATGCAGAGTTGTACGTACCTGTCGGTGTCTAGAGAACCAGGGGTCTAAACAGAGCGACGAGTAAATTTGTATCTGCGCGTCTAGGCCCGAATGGTGTGCAAAGCGGACACAAGGATGTATACTGGTTCGGGCATGAATGGCCCTATGTCCAGTGGATTTTGCTGCTGCTCATATTGCCCTGCACCGGAGTGCTCATAGTAGGGGTTACAGGCTTTCGAGAGAGAGAACAGATCACAGGTCTCTTTTGAGGGGGGGGGTGTGCTTTGTTCTAGCAAGGTGCGTGTGTGTTGTGTTCTTCGATGTGGTGAACTCTATTCGCTTGCCCTAGATGTGGCTCCTGCCTCTCCTTTTATACCTTCTAAGGAGATGGCTCAGATTACATTCGTG
The DNA here is from genome assembly GCA_038087645.1 of Saccharum hybrid cultivar R570. Lineage (NCBI taxonomy): Eukaryota > Viridiplantae > Streptophyta > Magnoliopsida > Poales > Poaceae > Saccharum > Saccharum hybrid cultivar. Next base: position 21,268,718 of record JAQSUU010000135.1, read on the forward strand.
GTTGAGAATGGAAAAAATGAAAGAGAAAAACAAAAAAAGATGGCCTCTGGCGTGACTGTCTTCCTCCTTATCCGGTGGAACAGTTTTCCTGTAGCGCAGAGATGCGACAGGTGTTGATCTTTTGGCCTCTCCGTCTGCTGGTGCTACGTGTTGTGGCCACGCTTTGTCCTGTGCGCCTCTGTGCCGTCGAGGACGGGCAACATGGGCGCTCGGATTTGTGTAGAGAGGGGGGTTAGATGGTACAGTGGTCGTTACCCCGTTGCTATAGAGGTATGAATGTTGTCGTGGTGAAATGACCGGGGTCATGTTGGGTCAGGACGTGGTTGCCATCGGCGGGAGCGGGTGTCACGGTTGGGGGCCCCGTGGCTCCCCGTCTTGCCTGAGGGTTCCACGTGCCCCTCGGGCGAGGCGGAAGTACGCCGAGGGGATCGGTCGCTTTGATGACGTCACGGGGGCTCGAGCGAGGCAGAAAAATGCCGCCCGAGGCGCCTAGCTCGCTCGAGACCTTTCCGCAAGGCTTGGGTGAGATAGTCAGATAGACCTTGTCGTTTGTGTCTCGAGCGACTGACACGTTGCCAGCGTCTTTGGCGAGTCGGTTTTACTGGAGCCCCTGCGATGGGGCTTTAGGGATCATGCAGGGTGCCGTATTTTGCCGTCTGTTGGGTACTCTGATATTTTGATTCCCGACAATACTGCTCGGTTTTGTGCCAATCCTGGACCAAAGTAGACCAAAATAGCAAGAGGCATGAAACTTTCATTAGCAACCAAATTCCAAGCCATCTAAAAATACATGACACAGACAAGTGAGAAATTGGGTCTTCAAAACAAGTTGCTATCACTTCCCAATTCGCTATCATACATGACAATTTTCAATACACAAACAGTTTCATGCTAATTTGAGAATAATCTGCAAGCAGCCAACCAAACAAAAATGAAAACTGAAGGTTTGCCAGGAGATCCACTAACACTTCACTGACTCTAGCAGACATAAGTCCAGGAGAAGAAATATAGAATTTCTAAAATCCTATCATTATCTCATAAATTTACACGTCATGAACTGGGATTTACGTTAAGGAGGAAAACAGCCTGCGTACTGCTTCAAAGAAATCGGCTGCTTTGTCAACATTGATATACAGCTGATAGCTACAGCATGAGATAACAAAAGAACCAATTATTAGCTTTATGATTATACAAATAATAAAATCAAAAGAATTAAAAAACAGTTGTGCAGTACACTACTACTAAGACAGTACAGAGACATGACCTGCTGCAGCTTAGCATCTCTCAGCATATACATTCTCTTCTTTGTACTCACAGAAGTTAACTACAACACATAGATGAAAATTTTTGAACCTGTACCTGGCTGCAACATCATCGATTCAGATTTCAGAAACTTTGGTGTTGCATCTATACATTCAGAACAGCTCCATTTGATGAGGAACTTGCATATTCTTCCATCTAAACTTACTATCACAGTCTGAGCCATAAGGTTAGTCCCATGAGAAGACCTGCTGCAACAAAAATATGGAAAGGATAATCTAGCTTATTCAGCCACATTTTTTAATAAGAACTCACATTAATAAAATAATGGCAACATTGTTCAACTTATCTACATGTGGCTGAAAACAGTGGAAATGCATATGGCTACATGAGGCTGAAAACAGAAGACAGTAGCATTGAAACCTTGGCAACTGAAAATGCTTACGAAGAGTCAAAAAACAACATGAATCATGTTGATTGGAAATAATTAAACCGAAAAGTAACAGAAAATTGTGGCCATGGTAGCAGTTAGCTACATGGAGAAAGAGAACAACATCAGATTCCTTTTTATATATAAAAAAGGATATTTCATTCTATCTCTTGTTAGTTTATTTAAATTCTAAAGTGCCAGAGAAAAACTGGACTGTGGTTTGGGATAAACCCAAAGTCATATGACATAGCTAAGCATTGCCAACAGGTCCATTGTTTTGTTTTGAGTTGGTAATTACTAAGAAAATGCTTAAAAAGTGTTCACTTCCCATTCACTAAACAATGTGAATCACATTCCCTGAAATCATCATGTTGCAAAGTGATCAGGGTCAATTAGTGCTCGACCATCCTATTGGAGTACACGAGTTTAGAAGGTAACAAGCATATAATAATGATAAGAAGAAATATTTATTTTCTTAGTTTTCTATATGCTACATAAAGAATCTTTGTTAAGCCAAAACTGCAAAATGCACCCGAACTTTTTTTTGCAGTTCTAAAGTCCTTACAGATATAAATTAGGGATATGTTTTTATCGTGAAAGGGGATATTTGTTCCCTATCTTTTACCAAAGCTCTCATAATAGCCACAGCTTAATCAATTCCACCCAAAACTACAATGAAATAGTCATACAACATCTGCACCAACTGACCAATGCCTAGACCCTGCCACAACCACCCTTGGATGCTCCTGTTCCTACAGCTGCCGCAGTAGATCCCTGTGGCGCAGGGTACAGGAGTGGGGAGGGAGGGGGCAAGAGGAAGCAGGCAGGAGATGCGGAGATGGGGATGGGGACAAGACATGAGGAGGCCGCGGCGGTGGAGAAGAAACCATGACGGCGGTCATCGCCGGAGACCGGCGGAACTGTACCGCGCCATGCTCACCCTCTGTAGGGCATCCGCGATGCGGCGCAGCTCGGCATCGGCGAGCCGGCGCACAGCGTGTCGAGCCTGCAGCCTGCGGCGCCACCGCGCCACACGCGCAACCCTAGCGCCCGCCGTGGCCGGCCATTGCGGAAGGGACTCCTGTTTGGGAACGATGCGCAGCAGTTTTTTTTCATTTTTTTGGAAGGGAAGAAGGAGGGAGTAGGGATCGAACCCTGGTTGTTGCGCTCGCCTGCCGAGCGGAGCAGTCGCGTGCGTGGGCGGAGGGGCGCGGGGTTCGGGTGAGTTTGAAGCCTCGCATCAAACTTTTTCCCTCGGCCATCCGATTTAGTTAAGATGTTCTATTAGCCTTTGCTTTTAATGGGGACAAAATTTTGTATGTATTTTACTGGGTGCATGATGGTTGAAGGTTCTTAGCGGGGGATATTTTTCTGAGTAGATCCAGTATAATTTAAGTGTTTTATTATAGTAGAGATTTGTCACCTCGCATCTGCATGTGCACGACAACTAACCCTTTCTCTGCTTCCCGTGGCAAGTGGCAACAAACGCCACGCGTCCCTGGGACCAGATCTACCTCTAAAATGGTCAACTACATTTGCTCTGTTGCAAGTAGCATAGTACGCATGGCATATACATTATAGTCTATTTATATTAAAGCTTTGCATTTGAGGCACAAGACGGAACACTTATACTCAAAAGCAAATGTATACACAATTTAATCACACTTGGGCCTCTTTTTTTTTTGAAATTGTGCCATAACTTTGGTTTTAAACACTTATGGGTCTTTATCACTGGCTTTGCTGTAAGCATGACTTCCTTAGCTAGCAAATTAGAATCATTTTAGCAATATGATCAAGACTTCATCCAAAAACCACTTCTTCATATGATTCAACAAAGGTTTGGTCCTCTTCGTACCATGACTCTTGATAGTTTACTTAGTTTCTTGGCTTAATGCAAGTACTATTTCTTCACCTTAGCCATGGTACATCAGCCACCAAGCTGTAATGTACTTTAGCATCCACTAGCAATAGGGCTGCATGGCAATGAAAATATGAAGACGATTCACCGAAACATCTATATTTTACATATTTATTGTGAGAGGCTTTGAAAAGGCAAAATGATAAAGGCTTTGAGATCCTTAGACCTAACAAAATCAAAACAACTTAAATATTTCGGGCACTAGTTTAGATGACTAGATAGGCTTCTAAACTTAGGACCTCTACAAGAAGCAAAATCAGACGGGGAGTTGAAAATGATGGTGTCACCGGGTAACCTATAAGCACATTTTTTACTCTAACTAAAACCTAACAACTGATATTGAGACTACTCTGATTAAAAGGAATTTGTTATGAGTTTTTAGAGATTACATGGAAGGGCTAAATTTGTTCTAGTTCTATAGTTCGACGGTGAAAGAACCTAGTTTGTGAGTTGGATGATAAAAGCCAGACTTTGGCCACAACTCAATAGTTAAAATAGACCTCTTCCTAGGAAGAATGAAAAGAGTGAACTTCATTTTGGCACAAAGGGCTTCAACGAATTCACACTACGGTACCTCAACAGTGATGATACAGTAGATTTGTCAGAGAAGTTGAAGCCATTTTTGAGGTGGCCAAAGTCCTTAGCCTCTTCACCATGCAACACTTAGCGCTGGAACTAAGGCCTGAATAGTGAAATTATTCTCTCTTTAAGATATGATGAGTTGCACGTGCCCTGTCTCTTAAGGCCCCATTTGCTAAGCATGGTTACGAGAGGCAGGAAGTGCCTGCCAGCAGGCTGCCACGGACTGACAGTTGCATCGCCCAGGCTCCTCAGTTTATCTGGGTCCACTACTGACTCCCGGTATGCTTCGTCAAAAGCAATATGTTTCCAATATTTGCCAGCTTTGTGTCGGTTCCAAAGTGCAATTGATCCACGGTCTAGATTGGTGTAGTAGTTTAATTGCAGCTTTCCTGCATCGGATTCCAATGTTTCGTTCCGTCTGCGTGCGTGCTTAACCAAGCCGGCATGCATGCACGCACGCACCTGTCGAGCGCTCGATAACGACCGGACTCTTTTTGCGTAGAGTGGACAGATAACGAATTAGGTGAATCGAGTGCCACCTCGCCAACTGAACAAAAAAGAAAAGAAAAGATGGGATTAGTTAATAACCAACTCGCCAATTGAAGGAACAAAGTGCAACTCACACTACTAAGATCTTGCAGCAACCAGAACTAATACAATAAATAATAGCCCCTCGTGTCATCGATTCCTGGTAGCACGTACGCCAGCACCACTGCTCTTCATGGAGAATTGGAGATGATCGTATATACGGCATGCAACAACAGTACCGTGCGTACGTACACGTCGCTAATGTCTTGGGTACCCTACCCTTGAAATGGCCATACACATACTAGCTAGCTGATGAGCGCTGCACCTGTGTCTTTCGTTTGTTGGATCGGAGTCACCATCCGTTGATTATTATATTAGCAAGTCGATGGCGACGCTGCTGGCTAGCTAACGAGCATCCATGGACAACGATGGGCACTGATCTTCATGGACATTTTTTATATTTATATATATAGCTAGTCTTTGGATGGTCTGTGATGAAAACGAACGACCGACCAATGAATCCAGCGGCGTTATTTCGTCATATGGAGAAAGATGGTGTCATTAAATAATTGGCGAAGATCATCGATCCCCAGGATACTTGCATACATGTTGGTATTAGGAAAACGAGCCTGTGTAGGAACGGGAGATTATGACGTGTTTGTGGATCATATCCATTCATGGAACAAGTTGGTAACTGATGAGAACAGATACGTATCACCGTGACACCGTGTGTGGGCAGTACGATCAACCCAGCCGTCAGCCGACGCACCCACCGCGCTAGCCGGCCGCGTTCCTCGTCCTCTGAGTCTCTGAGCCAACGGAAAACCGGGCTTCTTTACTTCGGTTCTGTTTCCTTTCGGCAAGCTTAAATGATCTGTTAACCACACTTTAAACGGCACCTTTTGCAGCATGCTATGTTTGGTTTACCGTGCTATGTTTGGTTTACTGTTAAATGTTTCAGTTGTTACTTTGTTGTAATTTTGTTTCTGAGTTCAGACTGATGTATCCTTGGTTGAATTTGTTTGGTTTAGCAAGACTAGTATCGAGATTATTTGGAGGGCGAGCTGGAAGTTGCAGCTCAGCTAAATCAGTTCGGACTGACGCTGTCTTTTGCATCTCCAACTTCTGATCGTAAAGCTAGAGGCCCCATCATAACCCGATGCAAGAAAAAAAAATACGTACTCCACATATGTAACAATACATCAGCGAATCAAGTAGTCAACGCACAATTGCTGAACTAGGGAAGCACCTACCTACCTAGGGAAACCTTCAGGTAATGCTAGTCGAGATAATCCACCTGATAAACAGATGAGCAATCCAGACAACCACTGCAGCAATGCTTACTATTGGATTCAGAAAACGCATCTGGTGTGCCCCGGCGTTCTTACGTGAAAGGGTAGAAGTTGGAGAAGAGCAGACTACCTAGGAGAATGTATGCGATGAAATAGACACAGATCAAGTAGCCCCATCTTTTGGAGGATCGGCTTGGAGAAGCCAAGATGTGCGCAGCAGCCCAGTAAATCGGGGGACTAGCAGATAGAAACCGTGTGGACACCTGCATAAATTGAATGGAAGTTGGTATTCAAGCCATGATGGAACCAGGCAACCAGCAGTGCCTCCAGATAAGCTTTGCCTTAACGAGGAAGATCATATACTGACCTGGACATGCATCACAAAGAAGGCTGTGAATGTCATGAAGACCAGATGCAGAACGAATGGAAGTAGTAATATGGAGCACGCATCCTGATTCTCTTCCATATTTTGGTTAGGTGACATGGTATCATGGAACGTTGCAGAAGCTGTGTCGGTAGCAACTGATTTTCTGTGTTTAACCGTAGAGTTTCCTGTCCAAGAAATATTGTAAGGTTAAAGGCTTTATGTCCAGCTATTCTTCTAAAAAAAAGGTATATCTTGAGATCACTTCAACATTGCACGCTTCTCACTATATAAAAATATACATGCAATTTTTTTTAAATTGGTCAGTCAAATAGACTTGACATCAAGATAGATGAGCAATAGCTTCTCAAAACAAAGCAAAATGTAGATTGTTGATATTGCAATAGTACCTTGTGCTTTCTTAGTGAGTCGAGCAGAAAGTTCACTCAAACTTGTCACATCATCGGATCTTCTATATGACACAACTGGCCTTTCCTCGAGAGCAGTGATAATCTGCTTGTGGATGCTAGTTGTTTGGAAAAGTCGGTGAAGCAATTTGGTATAATGGACAATAGAATAAACCGCAAGAGAAAGTACTGGTGAAGCCAAGAGAAAGTTCGGCAGCTGCTTCACTTGGAAGTACCTCAAGAAACCAACCCCCCTAAAAAGAAACCATAAGTAACTTATAAGGAGCTGTTAAGAATTAAGACTTAAGGATGCTAGAGAGAGGCAAAATATGTTGTCTTATGAGAGAAAACTCATACAACATCGACATCCTCGAGAAATGGTGAACAGACAAATATTTCAATAAAATTTAAAGTAACACAAAGGAGGATGGGGTTTCCATAGTGTACCCAATGTTCATCTCAGCAGATGTGTAATACAACATGGTTCGGTAAAGGACTGTGCCACCAAGCACGTGAAATAGAATATAGGGTGAATGAAGAAACAAGTCAAATTCCATGAAAGATGTATCCAATATGTATTTCTTATGGCTACAAAAAATCATCAATGAAAGTGTACATACAGCCAGCACATAATCGGTGATGCAAGACTACCCTAGTATAATTCCAAAGGTAAGAAAAAAGGATAAAGAGGTGCTAGTTTTGACAGATTATTATGCCAATACCAATTCTAACTATTTTCATACAGAAACAATTACCAGTAGTGGCTCTGAATGAATCCATACAACAAGGGAACTTTTGCTTTGCACCACGGCCTCAATTCCTCTGAGCTCCCATGTACACATATGTTCAAATATCCATATGCTTGGAAAGCGAAGAAAGGTACAAATATGAAAATGGAGCGCAAAGCTCCAATCACAAGGGCCTGCATCGCCAACTGGCCAAAACAAAGAGAAGTTACTAGACAAGTATGTCTTTGCTGATGGCTTCTTTATGGAAATGAAGGATAATTTAATGCAATATGGTATATCATTTAGTCTCTTCATGCCAAATACTATTATTCATAATAATAAGTTAATAACTGAAGTGGAACATACCAACGGCCTTTTCTTTTGGACAGCGGCATCATATGCTTGTAGCAAGGCCTGAAAACAGAAATAACCAGCATTAAGTGCTCCATTTGACCTAGCTGAACCAGACAGAGCGAGCATTATCACTGCAACAGTATGAACACCCGAAAACAGATAGAACATGCCTCCAAGAGCAAAAAGTGCATAAAGACTTTCTGAATACCTGCCAAAAACAACAATTTATCTGTTAGGATATGCCAAACTCATGAGTTTCTTGTGTTGGTGAAGGAAAAGAATATTACAATGATGAGTAGAACACAGAAGCAGGGTTGAAACAAAACAGAACGGATGCTCGGTAAGCTGCTTTCTGGTCCTTCAAAATTAGCACAGACAATCTGCACCAACAAGAATTGGTAGTTGCCTTAGTAATGCAGTGATGCTCAAAAAGGGTTGGTCTAACTTTTGACATTTATGACCATATGATCAGATAGTATCAAGAATAGTGAAAAACTGCAAACTTGTAGCCACTCCTTCAATGGAATCAACATTTGGAAAGAAAAAAATCGCTGCATCTTCCAGCATGCCAGTCTCGTGCCATCAGAGGTCACCACAAAGGATAAACAAGACAAGTGCAAAGGAGACACAGGAGTTTTTGGGTCTGAGTAGTTGTGTTCACCGCTTTGGGCATTTTGTTCTTTCTGTGTTCTTTTCGTCTTGTGTGCTTCGGAGGCCTCCCTCCTCGTGGCACTGGCAGCTCAGGACAAATTTTCACGAAAAACTTGCTTTCTATCAAAAGCGAATAGGCAGAGCTCCTGCCACCTTTCTTTCAAAAAACAAAAACACTAGAAACAGATTGCGCTGAACTTCAAATGATTGCTTTTGCATACAGCTACCAGAATATAGTTTTACAGGCAACAAAAAACTAATCATCACCACAGAAGGGCCCAGTGCCCCAGTCCAGTCCAGTCCAGTCCACAAGCACCTCATCAAATATTATCCACCAAAGAACACCAACTCTTGAACTGCGAAAAAGCTTTCACTTGGCATCGCCAATAAAGTGCAGGAAACACAGCTACCGCATTCCAGTGTGCAATGCTCTCAACTGTACTCAAATCTCGTTATGTTTGGAGAACCCAACAGAACTAATAAATGGAAACAAATAACCCCCAAATAGGCACAGAACTGTAGTACTAGAGTTCATCTAACGCATAGAAACAGTGACAATCTACGTGAACACGAAAACAGTAAAGTTTATCAGACGACGAACACCTGTAGAAGTAGGCCACGGCAGCAACGAATGCGACGTTGTTGAGGACATAGCCGGAGAGCACGAGAACGGCCCTGTACCCTAGTATCGGCACTAGCGGCGCAAACACTGCGCGGGAGAAGGATCAATCACCACAACCAGATCAGATAAAACGCACAAATTGACATCCGAACGAAGACGAGGCAGGGAAGTGCGACGAGCGGGCTTACGCGATCGTGCGAGGAGCGCGAGGGAGGCGGGGAGGAGCGGGAGGAAGGCGAAGGACTGCTCGTACTCGTAGCCGCACTCCGCGGGGCGGGCGAAGTGGACGCCGTCCCACACGGCCAGCGACGAGATAGCGGTGGAGACGGGCGTGTTGGGATCCGGGGACAAGGGGGGAGAGGAGAGGCAGGGTGGGTGGAGAGTGGCGGAGGTGTCGTAGGGGCGGAAGAGAAGGCGGGCGAGCAGGTAGAGGGAGAGGACTAACACGCGGGAGGCCGCGGCGAGACGCACGACGCCGGCGACCGGCGGTGCCATGGGATGCGCGGCGGGGAGGAGAAGCGGCGATCCGTGGGCTGCGGCGGAAAGGCGATCTGGTGCATCAGCAGCTGCGGGCCTGAGGCGCGGCAGAGCACCAAATGCAACGGATTTTCACATTTCCGGCCTGGCCCAGCCCAGCCCACGCTACGTCGCTTCTCTACGCCATGAACCAAAAAAACGACTAATAAAAACAAAAAACGCCCAGCAGCTACGGTAACGCTCTCCTCAGATCATCTGCCGGACGCCCTTACCAGTCCGCGCCGCTGAAAGGTTCTCAGGTTCTCGTTTGATTGTAGTAATCGAGTGACAATCTATGGATTAATACGTGTTTATATGAGATACGCAGTTAATTAGCTCATAGATATATTTATGTGAGTAACTTATGTCATAGAGGTGAAATGGTTTGGATATATTGCAAAGCTCACATATGTGATAAAGGAACTCATTATATATGAGACATGACATTGATTTATATGACTAAGGTGGAGAAGATAAGACAAGACTTTTTGATGGACCGGTTGTAAGTGTGAAGAACAAGTTGAGTGATGACTTGGCGCCGATGGACCGAAGCAACGGTGAAATAAAGTCAAGATCGATGAACCAATATGGTCACGTGATGATATGAAGTGGATTGTATCATTTTGTGATTGGTTGGTGCATGTGTTGCATCAACGATGGAGGAGATGGAATGGAATGCTCAAGACAAAGGTATATTTGTAGGGTATTTTATTTCACCGGTTATAGGTGTGTAGAGAAGTTTATGACTGGGTTAGGATAGATGATCGTACTATCAAGAGGGGTAAACTTATTTGCATATCGGTCATCTAGTGTCACTTGAGCGATATAACCTTGCATATGTGTTAGGATCGAGTGACGTGGCAAAAAGAGTGCAAATACTTTGCAAAAATATTTGTGAAAAGCTAATACACATGCACATAGTGTTGTACACTCGATGATGTTGGCACATTTGTAAGAGAGAAGAAGTTGGAGTTGATGTGGATCATCTCGATGAAGAAAAAGAGGTGAAAAGAGGTCACTGGAGGTGACCGCACATTTGTAAGGGAGAAGAAGTTGGAGTTGATATGGATCAACTCGATGAAGAAAAAAAGGTGAAAAGAGGTCACTGGAGGTGACCGGACGCTGGCCTCGGCAGGACCTGTGCATCTGGTCAATGTAAGCTAAAGTGGCGTGGCCTCGGTCTTGTTGACCGGACGCTGAAGCCTGGAGGTGACCGGACACGACGCTGGTGCGTTCAGTCGCATGTGACGTATGATGACATGGCGGCGTTCTGGCGCGCAGAGTAGAGAGAGTGAGAAACCGGACGCTGACCCTATCAGATCGACGTTGACTGGACATGTTAGGTCATGATTTCTCCTCTCTGAACCGACTCTGGAAGTGAACGGACGCAGAGTGGTGGAGCGTCAGGTCATTCAGGCGCCGCATCCGGTCACTGGCATTGGAGGTGCGGGCATGTGAAGACCGGACATAGGGACGTCGAGTCCGGTCGTGGCTTATGTGCGTCCGATCGTCCTTGGCGCGCGCGAAGGAAGTTGACCATTGGGATCGGGCGGCCACAGTCAAACGTAGGCGACACGTGGATGGTCGGGAGTCACCGGACGCAGGGCCTAGCGCGTCCTGTCATCACGACCGACGTGTCCGGTCGCTGCGATTTCAATCCAGTGAAGGGGTAACAGCTAGTTTAGCCTGTAGGACTATAAAGAGAAGTGTTGGCCAGTCTATGACCGGTTGCTGAGCACCCTTGAGCCTTGGTGGCTTGTGTAGGTGTGCTTGGAAGCCCTCCATCTCACATATGGTTGATAGTGTTCATCCGATTATGTGAGAGAGCGATTCTAGTGCGATTGCATCGTGAGGTTGCATCGAGTGGCACTAGATGGTCGTGTTGCAAGCCGATAGTGCTTGTTACTCTTGGAGGTTGCCACCTCCTAGACGCCTTGGTGGTGGTCTCCATCGAAGCACGCAAAGAAGATTGTACGGTGCTCTAGAGAAGTGATTTGTGAGGGGATTATTCTCACCCCGCAGGAGCCACGAAGAGCAACTCTAGTAGAGCATGTCATTGAGCTACCCTCACTTATGGGTAGAGGTTCTTGTGGTGCCCGACATGCGGGCTTGGCGGGTGATGTCAATTAGCCACCAAACCTCCAAGTGAGCGGTCAAAATAATGGGGACTAGCGCGTTGGTAAGCACGTGAACATCGGGATAAAAATCATCGTGTCATCCTTGTCTTCCCGTTGGTTTGAGTAATTACTTTCATATACATTGTGCTTGTGCAGTTGCTCTTGTAACTAGTTAGCTTGTGTAGCTTGCCAGTTACCTTCTTGCTTGTGTATCATAGAAGTAGCTCCCTTGCATGGTTAATTTGATTTTAGTAACGTTGTTAGTCACATTGTTTAGTTTATGTAGCTAAGTAATTTGCATTCATTAATTTGGCTTGTGTAGTCTTGTTATTGAGCATTGCTAGTGAGTTTAGGTGGTTTTGTGCTTTTGCTTATTAGCATGTGTAGGAGCTCCCTCGATGCTTGAAGTACTAGTGGCATAGGTTTATGTGACCTTACTCTTATAATTAGTTAGGTGAGCTCTAGCTAGTCTGGCACCTTTACTGCTTGTTTAGGATCTTTTCAAGGTGCTTGTTAACTTAGATAGATGGGTGTAGTCTTGGCTATACAGATAGTTTTAATTCCGCATTTGTTATGGTTAGCCAACACGATTAATTTTAGAAAGGACTATTCACCCCTCCTCTAATCCGCCATCTCGACCCTACAGCCGCTCGCTGCTGCTCATCGCGCGCCCCACCCACAACACTCGCTCCCGTCCACGCCCATGATGCTCTCACCTCGCCCACGATGCTCGCTCCCGCCGGTGACGCCCAATCCCCTTCCTCTGTAACTTTTCTCGAGGCATTTACATATTTACCATTATTACAAATGACATCTTTTACTGTGTCACTGACACATGAGTCACTAACATTGTTTTTTATACCACTCACATCGTAATGATGGTAAATATGTAAATATTCCGCTTTTCTCAGCGTAGGGGCGCCACGCTGCTGGCACCACACCTGCCCGCCCACCTCGGCCTTCTCTAGCGCGGATGTTGCTCGCCGCAGGCAGTGCACCCCGCCCACCCGCTACACCCCCACTCCGCGGTGGCATCGAGCTCTGCAAGGCCATGAGCCACCGTTCATCCAAGTAGTAAGGTGGCATTGTGCTGAAAGCGTATGTTGCAAGTGTACGTTTCAAGTGTTTCAAATATTTTAGAGGTACATTGCAAGTGTTTTATGTCCATGTTACAAAATAGATCGGGATATTGCACATGTTGCAAGTGTTTCATTTGGATATTGCAATAGATCTTGATGTTGCATATATATGCAAGTGTTTCAGGTGCTTTCATATGTATGTTGCAAGTGTTTCATCTATATGTTTGCAATGACTACACACGTATTTTCAAGTTTTTTCCTGGTGTTTTGCAAGTGTTTCAGACGTATGTTACAAGTGTTTCAACTGTTTCAGACATATGTTGCAAGTGTTTCATCTGAATGCTGCAAAAGTAGATTGGTAGTTGCACATGTTGCAATGGGATCACCTGTCGCATCCACCTGCTATAGCTGCTGGGGTGCCACCATGGGTTATCGTGCGGGTGCCTGATGAGGCTGGCACACGCATCCGCGCGTGTGGTATCCACAGGTGGGGGCAGATGACTGGGATCCCCGGGTTCCTGTGTGCGGGCACGGTGATCAGACGAAATAACAGTGTGGGGTCCACGCAGTGGGGTGCGCAAAAACAGGCGATGCGGCTTCTTTCCTGTGCGGCGCGGCCTCCCCGCGAAGGACCGAAGGTGTATGATATTTTGGGCAGCTCTGGATGTCTGAGCGCTAGTAATGTCAAAAAAAAAATTGTGTCATCCCAAAGCTCCATATCCGTATTAAAAAAAAATCCATATCCGTAAATTCCAAACTTGTGATTTGTGAAACTTTCGCTCCAACACTCCAACTCTCACCATCATCAACCCATCTAAGTCATTTGTCCGAAAGTTATTTGGACATTCTAAGGGCAGCCCCAATGCTTTACGTTGTCAGTGGATTTCTCGGGCCAGCTAGTCTCCCGATGCCATGTGGACAAAAAAGCAATAAGACGGAGACTTTTTTTTTGTGACTCAATAAGACGGTGACTTGTAAATTATCGAAGTTACGTATAGAAGAAGTCGGTACATCATCTGATGAATCGCCGAAGCTGTGATAGAAACTCTGCGTTGGGTGAAAAAGGGGCAGCTTTAGCACGTGTTTCCTGGTGCCTATCCATCCCCCTCAGGTATCTTGTCGGGAATCTCTGGCGCATGTCTGGTGTGTCTTGTGTTTGGTAGATGTTGATTTCAATCCATCGGTACTTACATGGATCAACATTTTTTTATGAGGTTATTCATGACCCATGGCTGCATTGGTGCTATTCTAAATAACTGTAAATAAAAATATCACTAGTTATAAAGTCATAGAACTCGTTGAGACTTGCAACTTTTGTAAGGAGTTACTCTGTCCAATTCCATGTGAAACATTTATAAAATGTGAATTAGTAGTCCATAAATGTGTTCCATGATTTTAAATAAAATTGCATATTTAGGACCGCAAAACTTCTCCTATATTTCTATGTAGGTCCATTTTTTTTTTCCTAAACCAACCCTAACTTTTCAATACGGCGTACTATCATGAGACCATTGTGATTTCAGTAGTTACGTGAGTCGTATATGTATCTAGTACTCCTATTTACTTACCACTTCCCAAATATTGTTTCACAAAATTGTATCTACTAAATTCATTAAAAACACTCCAACCCAAGAATTAGAGAGAATCTTCTCTCACCAAACATATGTGCTAGAGCTGAGATTTTCACCGATGACTCATTCTAGCATGGATAGAAAACCTTCCCTTCCTCAAGATGTGCAATTATGTTTGGGGATCACATTTGGATAATTTGAATTGTAGTCTCCATTAAATAGTTGTAAAAAATACTAAAGATAACGCCTCGTTGATGCTAGAGATCTAGATAGGTACGTACACTTATGTCGACGAGATGACCCTACTAAGGCCCCTTTGGAGTATGAGATTTCTTTCCTATTTCTCGTGGTTTCCCTATAAATACATGATTCATATAAAATTTCTGTGTTGGGACCTAAATCTATATATACAACTAGAGTTTGATATCGAGATAGCGAACCTGTTTATGAGCCTAAAGCCAAATGCATTGATAGCATTACAAATTGACTAGTATTTTTTATTTTGGCAAAAAATGAAAATATTTAATCAGAGTAACCTTGAGACGACCCCCCCCACCCCACATATGGAGCATTTTACCAGCACAATATACAACATGTTATTCACATTAATGTTCAAGACAGTAGTAAAATGCAATGTCACGTAGACGTAGAGTCATATAGTCCCACTGCTACCTCTAGTCATAACCAGGGGCGGATGTAATATTGGCGCATCGGGGTACAACTGTATCTCCAAAAAAAATTTGTACATAAGTACAAATACTAAGTATGTATACCTATAATACAATTTATATTTAGAGCACTTTATCAAATTGCAATATCTCAATAAAGTGCTCATCCACCAAGAAAAATAGCCCACGACCCCATACTAGCACGCTTTCTTCTAAACACTAAAGTAGAGGAGACCAAAATAAATCAGTGCAAAATACAATTTAAAAATACCTAAATGAGTTCGGAAAAATTAATATGTAAAGTTGACTCTTCTTTCTCTTCTAAACAATCATTATAGTTTCAGATTTGTGAAGTTTGAGTCTTGATTTTTTAATAATCAATCAATTTTTAGAAAAAAATGGTCCATAGATATCTTAATATAAATAGTTAAATTTCACTTGTGTACAACGTCGTGACATTAAGAAGAAGAAGAATCTAATCTTTTTATGGACTGCTCAATAAAGCACAAAAGAATTTCTTTTTCGTCTACTCTGAATCGATTCATTAATAAGAATACCAAAGAAGCAAAAAAAAACTACGCCCTCCGTACCAGAAAGAATGTAATCGTAGGGCTCAAATCTTGTCCCATAAAAAAAATGAAAATGTTGTGTTTTGATTAGCCTTTTCAAGTGTGACCCATCCAATAAAACAATAACCGCATATACGAGAAAACTAAAAAGAGTAACAACGCATGGCTCACGACATTATATTTATATCTATAGCTAATAATAAAGAGACGAAATTTCAGCCTATTTTTTCGGTCCACCTCCCCTAAGTAACTCTGTTAATGTGAAAATTCTACAACCTCCTGTCTTATATACACCCTACATAGTTGGGTAACCTGGATAGCCACTAAAAGGATCAAGATGTCCAAGAGGGGGGTGAATTGGGTTTTTCTAAAATTTATTGCGAGAATTAAATCCTACTAAGACAAAATTCATCCCTAGTGCCTACAAGTGTTCCTAGTGATTCTATCAATAAAAGTTTTGCATCCTAAGTTCCAATCCTATTCTAGCATGACAATTCTAAGAAAGTAAACCCAGCAACAAAAGTAATACGAGAAAGTAAATTGCTTGAAAGTAAAGGGTTAGGAATACGGTGATGTATTCCCGAGGTATCGGAGAGTCGCCACTGTAACACCTCAGGTGTTTAGCTCCTTAATTGCATTGCATTTGCATAAGCATAAGCAAGCATCATTCATTTCATGCATAAGCTTATAATATGTAAAACATGCTTTTGAAACAATGTCACATATGTTTATATTTCATGTGAAGTAAGAAGTGAGTAGTGTGCAAAACATAGGTATCTTATGTGCAATTTCCTTGGTGAGATATGTCAACCACTTTAGTGTAACATAATGAGCAAATGTTATGCAACACACTCATGCAACATGTGCAACATGAGCTTGCAACATTTGGGTGAAAGTATGGAATTACTTGTTCCAAAGTATGTGACACTAGGAACTTTGTGCAACCAATATGTAGAGTGGTTAATTAGGTCTTATAACACCTTAATTACATTTAGGGTAAGTAGTGGAGCAATGTTCATGTTGACCAAAATTACCAAATTGCCCTTCCAAATGTTGTTGACTAAGTTAGACCCCTAGAGTGATCTGGTTTGACCAATTAAAAAGTCCAATTTAGAGATCTTGCATGGAGGAGCAACCTTAAGCAAAGTTGTAGAGAATTTCGTGAGGAACAAAAGTTCTAATATGGCCATCTCATGAAAATGATCAGAACATGCTCAAAAATGGCCCACAAGTCAGTATTAGGGGCTGTTTTGGGACTTAGCAAATTTTAGCTAAGTGTGAAGCTGAAAACCGTTTCATTGTACCCCACTTTGACACCTTATAACTCACAAACCAGGCCAAACCAGTCCTTGAGCCAATTGACAAAGTTGGAGCCCTCATGTAGCTCTACAACATTGTTCACATCACCCAAGCCTGGTTCCCAACGGTTTATGAGTTAGCGTGCTTCAAAAATCGAGTTTCAGTCGGGGGAAAGTAACTGAAACTCAGTTCAGATTTCGTGTGCCTCACTTTGGAGCGTTGTATCTCACTAACCAAGCCGAATTGGCTCACGACCCTATTGGCAATGTTGAAGCCCTCACGTAGCTCTACACTTTTGTTAACTACGGCTCTCACTGAATCAGCCTCGATCACGAGCTATGAGGCGATGAAATCCCTCTGTCAGTCGAGCTCGATGGCACCGTTCGCCTCGTTCAGTTCGTCAGTGAAGGGGGAGTGGCCGACCGGCCACAGGGCCTCGCCGACGCGTGGAGACGCGGTGGCGCCCGTACGCCGGCCTTGGCCCCACCGGCCAGACCACGGTGCCTTCAAGACTGCCACGACGCGTCGAGACGGCCTCCATTCCTTTCCCCTCCCTCTTCCGGTTTCAAAACGCCAGGACCGAGCCGCCATTGCCGCTCCACCTCCGGCGAGCTCGCGCGCGTGTTCCACTGCATCACCGGCCACCAAATCACGCCAATTCCTCCGCCTCACCACCCTACACCTCCTCGACCCACCGGCGGCCTTGATTGAACTCAAGGTGAGCCCCATTGTTACCTCCGCCATTCCCGAGAGGCCACCGCAGCTCTGCCATGGAGGCTCACCGTGGCCGGGGTAGCTCGGGCCTCTCTTCATCTTCCCTTCCTACCTCAATAGCTCCGCCTAGCTGCAGTGAAGCTCGTACCGAGCTTAGCTGGGACCGTGCGGCCTCACCGGTGGCGGTACACCGCCACCCGACCCTCACCGGCCGCCGCTCGCGGTGGCGAGCCCCTCCCACTCCAACCCAAGCCGTCCTTCTTGCACGAATCGAAGCACCATGTGACGGAGAACGCGAGGGTGTGCTTGGTTTCCCGAGCGAGCTCCCCTCCAACGAGCTTGAGCTCGCCGGAGCTCGCGGTTCGCCGCCCCTCTGCCCTCTGTCACTGACCGCGAGGACCCACCTGTCGGTGCCGCGCGTGGGCGGGAGCCCGAGCGGGCCGCGCGCGCGTCGTGGGCCGCGTCCTTTCCCGGGCCGGCCCAGTATAAAAGGAGATCTTTTTCTTTTTTATTTTATTTTTGCTACAGAATTTTGGTTAAGTTTGGAAAATGTAGATCTAGGGTTTTACTTGCCCAAAAATTATGAGATAAATTTTGTTGGGATCTACAGGATGTGTAGTATTTTAGAAAAATATAAATTGGATATGTGATGTTTGTTTTCTGGGATATTTAAATAGGTCCTTGAAATGTGTTTTAAATCACATGCAAACTTGTTTAAATTATATCTTGAGTTTCAGTGTTCCAAAAATTATGAAATTTGGTGAGTAGGCTAATTTATACTTGCTCTAGCTTTGGTAAAAATTTGGGCAGTAGTGCTTAAGTACTTTTCAAGTTATCAAGCTATCTTGTGATTCTAGGAAATACTTAAATGAATTTTAGTAATTTTTCTACATGTGCAATATTCTTATAAATTTTTGGAGAATGTCTTGGTACCCTAGAGTGTCTAAAAAAATTTAGAAATCTATTGTTTGACACTTTTTACTATACTTGGTTATTTATACAAAAATCAGCCTTTTTGGCTTGAGAATTTGGTGTAGGAAGTTCCTTTGAATAAATTTACTTCAAATTTTTACAGTAGCTTCTTTTTGGGTCATAGAGTCTCCTGTAATTTTTGTAGAATTTTAGGAGCAGTTTACATATATGTTTGAAATTCCACTTAATTACTTAAGTAAATTAAGAAATGAGTTTAAATAAATATTCTAGGTGGGCACACCTTACTTTCTGGTGTTTTTGTGACCTTTGTGAACTGGTAGTATTATTAGTTTGGTCTTAGAGAATGTTTGCCATATCAATAAATATTTAATCTTTGCAATTTTAGGTTTTCTGGACAGCTGATAGTATTTCTAGGTTTGACTTTGGATAAAGGTGGTTGCTGGAAAACTTGTAAATACCAAAGTTATAGTAAAATTGATAAATTAGCTTGTGTCAAAATTTGGAAACATTTGGCTTAGTAGTTTGGGAGTTGTTGCTGTTTTAAGTGACGGTCCAGAATTGACTGCTCTCTGTTTAGAGAGGACAGATTCTGGAACTTGAGGAATTCGAAATGGAAAACTTAGGAATTAAGGGTTGAGGTCTGAAAATGATTTGTAGAGCATTTCATAAGCTTTCCAGATTGTCTTAGATCATATCTTTTGGAGTTGGGATTCTCCAGTTATGTTAGAATCTTTGAGCTGCTGTCCAGAATAACTTACTGTGGTAACCTAAGTAATATTACTCTTGTGTGTTAGGTGTTAGGGCCTTAACCGAAGAAGAACAGCTGTATCTTAGGTTGAGTAGATTAGGTAAGTACTTCTCCTCTGGAGAAGAGATTTGCACATACTAATAAAGTAACTTGATTAGATTATTATTTTATTTCTGAAATGCATTTCATTCCGAGCATGTTGCACCTTTATGCATCCATGATAATTATTGTGCATTCATGCAATAGGTGTACCAGAGGGGGTAACTCTCCTCAAATTCGAGCCGGTGATTCCGGAGGAAGTCCAGGACCAACCGGAGCAGCTAGAGGAACCAGCCGGCGACGAAGCTCCTGCCGAAGATCTACCTGAGTGTCCTGACCACCGGCCTTCGACCTTTCTGAAAGGCAAGCCCCGGTGCATGCTGAACCTACTGTTTTATAAATTAATCTTGAGTACTTTTAATTGTTTAATGCATTAAGTTGTAGGAGTTATATGAAAACACTTGTTGCATTATACCTGTCCTTGTCCAGATATCGTACTTAATCCTATATTAGGTTTAGGCACGTGTCAATGCTTAGCCCTGCTTAGTACGGTAGAAGTCGGGTGATTTCTGGTCATCCGCGAGATGTAGGAAGGAGTCACGAGTGGCTTTATGGCTATCGTGGAGGGAACCATTCTAAAAAATGAAATTGAGACCAGGCGGGAGTTCGATAGTACAGCCGCAAGACACTTCACGTCTTGGGTGTGGAGCTATGCCCGTCTGAGTCGTTTAAGGACCGATTCGTTGTACGTCCTTGAGTCATGTTGAACGCAGTCTAACACTTAGTTGGCCGGATAAGCCGTTCCGACCGCGAAGCCGAGTAATGTGATTCAGGCCGGGAATCGAATGGTAGGTTGCTTCTTGGAGGAGAGAAAGGATGTGCTTGGGGACATTGGCGTAAGACCAAGGGGGGGTTAGAGTCCCTATCACCTGGCAGAGTGTCGCCCTTGGGGTCGTGACATTATTCGGACCAGCGATTCCTGAATCATATGAAACGGTGGCCTGTGCGACCCTGGCAGGGGTCTGCACGGTGAGTGTTAGAAATACCCCTCCAGCTGGATAGGAATTCGATTCGAATCACCGTCGCTCCCGGTTAGTGAGCACTTGACTTGAGCAGCGGCAACGTAGATCTCATTAAATAAACTGGTGGTTAAGGGAATGATACAATGTTGCCACAATTCATACCTGCTCTGGATATAATGATAATAATTGTTTGATTATAATCAAGTGCATGTTTAGTACAGGTGCTAAGATAGATG
Source organism: Saccharum hybrid cultivar R570 (assembly GCA_038087645.1). Lineage (NCBI taxonomy): Eukaryota > Viridiplantae > Streptophyta > Magnoliopsida > Poales > Poaceae > Saccharum > Saccharum hybrid cultivar. Next base: position 21,289,365 of record JAQSUU010000135.1, read on the forward strand.
ACAGGTAAATGCTAAAAATAACTGCTAGTACAGGCTATAAGAGTTTCAATTACTTATGCCTTTATGCAAAATGTTATGTCAGCTAGCCTCTTGTGTAAGCCCTGCATAATCCTTGGTGTCATCTTATTTCTGGTTTTCGACGGGTAAGTCTAGTTGAGTACATTCCAGTACTCAGGGTTTATTCCCTCCTGTTGCAGATGATATGCTCTATCAAGGCTTCTGCAAAACTTGTCTCCACCCTGCGGGTGAAGAAGACTAGATCACTTGGGCGTGATCATCTTTTATGTACTTTCCTCATGCTTTTGTGGGTTGTTGATCATCAAGACTGGCAGTAGTTAAACATCTGGTGTGCGTTTGCTTCCGCTACCTTTATAAACTTGGTTTGTAATAATTGCGACTCCGTTTGTGTAAACTCATTTCAGAACTACTTGTGAAATGTAACGTATGATGTTGTATGTTGAATGATGCGATCCTGGTTGTAAGCAAGTTGGTTTGAAATCCTTCGTGGTTTCGATTGACTACCGGGATTATATGGGCTCAAGTTCGAAAATTTGAGCGCTTCGGTGCTTGTTTTTGTACTTGTGCTCTTATAATTTGGTCGGTTCTGTTACAGCTGGTACCGGAGCATAATTCAACATTAAACACATCGTATGAGTATTTAAAAACAAAAGTATTTGATTATGAAAAAGGGTTAAAACACTAAAAATTATTTTTAGGTATGCCAGTGATCACATCCCTTAGCCCAAATAAGGACTCTTAGGTGGCTTATTATAAAGACTAACTTAGGGGTCTTGTTTGTTTTTGTTTCGTCGTCCATACGACGTGATATTGTATGGATGCCATCCACTTGGGTGGTAATGTATGGATCAATTGCCTCGACGCTCTGGTAAGTGTGAGTTGTGAGAGCATGATCGTTCAACCGGCGATCTAGGGGAGAGTAGTTTTGGTGACTTGCATACTTACATGTTTTAACCATGTAATTACGTAAGCACTTAATTGTGGGAACCTTTATATCGGGTAGCTTTGATACTGAAGTATATACATCAGGGGATGTGTATATGGAAAGTATTTAAATTACTGCTTTCTTGTGTGCACATATTGGGAAACTATTGGGCTGAAATGAGGTTTTCTGCAGGTATACTAACAGCGTAACGAGTAGACCAATAGTTTCGCTTATATGAGAGAACGTATGTATGCCACCGCCTAGCGTTAGAACTTTAGGAGTCTACTAAGGTGAGAGGGCGTACGGAACGTGCATGCATCATGTTAATTATATCATACATATCATTTACTCCCTCCTTAAAAAAAATTCAGTACTCCCGACTAAATTAAATTTCGTATCCCCTAAATGATCCTCACTTTAAGTCGTATCTTATCTTGCTGCTACAGATGGCACATACCAAGAGAACCGCTCGTAAGTCCACTGGGGGCAGAGCACCGCGTCACCAGCTCGCTCTACGTGAGCCCCGCCCTGAGCCTACTGAGGTGGAAAGGCTGAGGGCAGAGTTGGCTGAAGTGACTGCTGCCAGGAATGCAGCGCGTCAGCAACTGGAGCAAGTGATTCGTGATCGTGACCAGGAAACCCTTGCAGTCCAAAGGTTGACAGTAGCAAACCGCAACTATCAACGCATGTTGGTCCGTGTCATGAACCAGAGGGATGAAGCCTGGCACGAGGAGAACATTCTGAGAGCTCGTCAGTTTGAGCTCGAACAGCAATTGGAGAATGCTGAAGAATACAATGACAATCTTCATGAAGAAGTGCACCGCCTGAACAACGAGCTTAATCCCCTGCTGCCTCGAAACAACAACGTCGATGAGGACATGGGTTCTGAAATTGTTATGGCTGAAAATGATGATGAAGTGGAGGTCAACGGACCCCAAGATGCCGAACCAGAGGAAGCACCAGAAGAAGAAGAAGACGAGGAGTTAGAGCCTGTTAGTGATGAGGACGGCGGGGAGATCCTTGACACCGACTCTGAGGACAATGCTTAGAGTAGTTATCACGTGGCTATGATGTTAGGATCGTCCTTTGTGCCCTCCCTGTGTTGGAGTGAGGCTTTGTAATAACTTGACTTTTCAGATGTAAGGTCGAACCCTATGTTCCTGGATGTTTAGTTGGAACCTGTTAATTTCGATCGCAATTGGATGTCTTATTGTGTTGCGTTCGATGATGGTGTCACGATTAGCACCCTTCGGTGCCGCGACGAAACCGAGAGCCTCCTATAGCGCGCGACATAAGGCTGTGCTGCTTGGCACGCGCTGGTATCAAGGTGGCTAGTCATGATCCACCATGGAACTATACCGTTGAGAAGTCTCTTTGTGATCGGTTTGAAGTAGCTTTCTCAGTCAACTAAAAACTTTGAAATCAAATCCAAGTACCGGGCAAAAGATCAAAAATCACATAGATTTTAACGTAAACGGTTCAGTAACTGCTGTGCTCCTTGTGTGTGAGCCTTTATCAAAGTACATCTTTTTGGATTCTCTCGCATGATTGCGCCAATTGATCCGCTTGAATGGATTGTGCGGTTGTGATGAATTATTGTGCCATGAGTATTTGAGGAGTCCGTTTCATGAAGTCAGTTTGACAAATTTATAATAATTCATCTACAAATTTCCCACATCGTCAGTGCTCATTGGCTATGCATTTTGCAGATGTCGTACAATCTTCGTCGGGGTCGTGGCAATGAGGATGAGGAACGGCCACCCCCTCCGCCACCACCTACCCCGGCTGAGCTGATGCAGACAATGGTCGAAGGGCAGCGCATGTTGGCAGATGCTATGCGCCAGCTGGCTAACCGGGAAGCTCGTCCTGGCCGCCAGGGCCCAGAACCCAATCAATATAGTGATTTCAAGGACTTTCTTGATACTAAGCCCCCGCTCTTTAAGGAGGCGGAGGAACCACTGCAAGCTGATGAGTGGTTGAATACTATTGAGCAAAAGTTTCGTCTGCTTCGCCTGACTGATGAGCTAAAGACTGAATATGCTTCTCATCAATTGCATGGTCCAGCGGGTATTTGGTGGAGCCACTATCGTTCCACACTGCCTGCAAATGTCCCGATTGCTTGGGACCAGTTCAAGGCTGCATTCCGTGGGAACTATATTCCTCCAGGTCTTATGGCAATCAAGCACACAGAATTCATGAGGCTGTCACAGGGAAATAAAAGCTTGACTGAATATCTACAATCTTTCAACAACCAGGCAAGGTATGCCACTGAGTTTATGGATACCGATTCCAAGAAAATTGCTAGCTTTAAAAGAGGCCTAGGCCCGAAGCTGATGAAGACTATGGGCACTAGCAAGTGCACTACTTTCAATGAATTTATCAGTGATGCTCTGACTCAAGAGAACAACAATGCTATCTATTCTACCTCTAAGAGCCGCAAAAGGGCCATTGAGGCGAGTGCTTCACAGTCCCGAGCTCTAGCTGCCCCGAGGGCTCCTCCTCGCCCTCCTGCCACAAATGCTAAGTTTCGTCCTCCGCAAAAGAAGGCGCCAGTGAAGACTGGGATTCGTAAGGCATATACAGTGGCTCTGCCAAAAAGTAGTTCGAGCCAAGGCAGCTCCAGTGTCCCTCCTAGCAACATGCCTTGCTGGAACTGCAACAAGCCAGGCCATTGGTCCAGAAACTGCCCTTACCATAAGAAGAATGTCAACCAAGGTGGCCGTCAAGGGCACGCCCATTATAACAGCATTGAGGAAATCCCATCTGGTGAGGTTGTCACTGCTGGTAAGTTCCTAGTTGACCAACATCCTGTAGTGGTACTTTTTGATTCGGGTGCTTCGCATTCCTTTATCAGTCCTAAGTTTGCATCAGAGTTTGCACACAAATTGCATACTGTTGAAGGTGGGGGTTATTGTATTAGCACAGCAAGTGGGAATATTTCCACAAATAAAGTAGTGGGGAATCTTGAGCTTGAGATAGAAGGGCGAAAGTACTCGCTTTCCTTAGTGGTTTTGCCGGGCTTAGGCATCGATGTTATTTTGGGCATGAATTGGATGAGTCAGAATGGGGTACTCATTGATACATCCACTCGGGTAGTTATGCTCAGAGACCCTACAAATCAAAAGGGTTTTCTGGTACAACTTCCCAGAAAAGTTGATTTGTCTGGGGAAGTTCATGCTGTGCAAGCAAAGGCGTTGACCGAAATTCCAGTAGTAAATGAGTTTCCGGATGTTTTTCCCGATGATTTACCGGGGCTCCCTCCGGATCGGGATGTGGAGTTTAAAATTGAGTTGTTGCCTGGCACGGCTCCCATCGCTAGGAGACCCTATAGGATGCCTCTGAATGAACTAGCTGAACTTAAGGTGCAATTGAATGAACTTTTGAAGAAGGGGTTGATTCGTCCTAGTTCGTCGCCGTGGGGATGTCCTGCTATCTTTGTAAAGAAGAAGGATCAGTCGTTGCGGATGTGCGTAGATTATAGACCTCTCAATACAGTCACTGTCAAAAATAAGTACCCTCTACCGCGCATCGACATCTTGTTTGATCAGTTGTCTAAAGCTAAAGTTTTCTCCAAGATCGATCTAAGATCTGGCTACCATCAAATTAAAATTCGCCCAGAAGATGTTCCAAAGACAGCCTTTTCTACCAGATATGGTCTTTATGAGTATCTTGTTATGTCCTTTGGCTTGACAAATGCCCCCGCACACTTCATGTACTTGATGAATTCGGTGTTTATGCCTGAATTGGACAAGTTTGTGGTGGTATTTATTGATGACATCCTGGTATATTCTGTGAATGAGGAAGATCATGCTGAACATCTGCGGATAGTCCTCACAAGACTGCGTGAACATCAACTATATGCAAAGTTCAGTAAGTGCGAATTCTGGCTTCGAGAAGTACCTTTCCTTGGGCATGTGTTGTCCGATGGAGGAATTATGGTGGACCCCGCCAAGGTACAAGAAGTACTGAACTGGAAAGCTCCTATCTCGGTTCACGAGGTTCGGAGTTTTTTTGGTTTGGCTGGCTATTATCGTCGCTTCATCCCGGATTTCTCCAAAATAGCCAAGCCAATGACTCGGTTGCTGCAAAAAGACACCAGGTTTGTCTGGACTCCTGAGTGTGATGTGGCTTTTCACAAACTACGAACTCTCCTAACCTCAGCTCCGGTTTTGGCACAACCGGATATCGAGAAACCATTTGATGTTTATTGTGATGCCTCAGGCATAGGTTTGGGAGGTGTTCTGATGCAGGAAGGCCGAGTCATTGCATATACCTCTCGACAACTTCGGAAGCATGAGGCGAATTATCCAACGCATGACTTAGAACTCGCCGCAGTTGTTCATGCTTTGAAAGCCTGGCGACACTATCTGTTGGGCAATGTTTGCAATATCTACATAGACCACAAAAGCCTCAAATACATCTTCACCCAACCCGAGCTAAATATGCATCAACGAAGATGGCTCGAGTTGATTAAGGATTATAACCTTCAAGTGCACTATCATCCTAGCAAGGCAAATGTGGTTGCGGATGCTTTAAGCCGTAAGTCTCATTGTCATTCCTTAGTTGAAACTGATTTTCATCGATCTCGCCTTCTACATCCAGCGGTCTTGTACAACATCACTGTCAGTTGTACTCTCAAAAACAGGATTATTGAGCTCCAAAAGACTGACACTGGTATATTCCACATCAAGCGTAAGATGAAAGAGCAAGAAACTACATAGTTCAGGGTAGATGAAGAGGGTGTGCTATGGTTCAAGGATAGGTTAGTTGTGCCTAAGGACCGGGAGCTTCGAAATGATATTATGTCTGAAGCACACTCTTCTAAGTTGTCCATCCATCCTGGTAGCAATAAGATGTATTATGATTTGAAGCCATACTATTGGTGGACCAAGATGCGGAAAGAGATAGCTGCATATGTGGCTAGGTGTGACACCTGCTGTAGAGTTAAGGCTGTGCATATGAAAGCTGGGTTACTTCAACCACTTTCTATCCCAGGTTGAAAATGGGAAGAGATAAGCATGGATTTCATTGTCGGACTTCCTCCTACTGTCAAAAATCATAACTCCATCTGGGTAATTGTGGATCGTTTGACCAAATCAGCTCACTTCATTCCAGTTAGAGTGGACTATCGTCCCACTGACTATGCTGAGTTGTATTTCAATCAGATAGTCCGGCTCCATGGGATACCTCGTACTATTATATCTGACCGTGGTCCCCAGTTCACTGCCCGCTTTTGGGAGCACTTGCATCATCTTCTGGGAACCAAGTTAGTGAGAAGCTCTACTTATCACCCCCAGACATCAGGACAGACGAAACGGGTTAACCAAATCTTGGAAGATCTGTTGCAGGCATGTGTCATTTCATCCAAGGGTTCTTGGGAAAAATGGTTACCTCTGGCCGAGTTTTCGTACAATAATAGTTATCAAGAGAGTATTAAGATGGCTCCATTCGAAGCTTTGTACGGTCGTAAGTGTAGAACTCCACTAAACTGGGTAGAAGCTGGTGAAAGGAGATTTTATGGTATTGCTTTTGTTGAGGAAGCTGAGGAACAAGTCCGTACCATCCAAAAACATATGGCTGCAGCCCAAGCTAGACAGAAAAGTTATGCTGATCGTCGTAGAAAACCACTCGAGTTTGAAGTTGGAGACTTCGTGTATCTGAAAGTTTCTCCAATGAAAAGTGTCCAACGTTTTGGTGTTAAGCGGAAACTTGCGCCGAGATACGTGGGTCCTTTCCAGATCATAGGCAAGAGTGGAGCTGTTGCATATAAAAATCCAGTTACCTCAAGAAATGAGTGCCATATTCAACGTCTTCTATGTATCTCAGCTCAAAAAGTGTCTTCGAGTTCCTGAGGAAAGAGTCCCTTTAGGAGACATCAGGCTGGAATCCGATCTAACTTACGAAGAAAAGCCAGTCCAAGTGATCGATACTCAGGAACGAGTGACGAGAAGCAAAGTGGTTAAGTGGTATAAAGTAATGTGGAGTAATCAGGGTAGTGAAAGTGACGCTACTTGGGAACGAGAGGACTATTTGCGGGATGGTTATAAGGAATTCTATGAAAAATGGTACGCTTTCCAAATCTTGGGACGAGATTTTTATAAGGGGAGGGCTATAACACCTAAGGTGTTTAGCTCCTTAATTGCATTGCATTTGCATAAGCATAAGCAAGCATCATTCATTTCATGCATAAGCTTATAATATGTAAAACATGCTTTTGAAACAATGCCACATATGTTTATATTTCATGTTAAGTAAGAAGTGAGTAGTGTGCAAAACATAGGTATCTTATGTGCAATTTCCTTGGTGAGATATGTCAACCACTTTAGTGTAACATAATGAGCAAATGTTATGCAACACACTCATGCAACATGTGTAACATGAGCATGCAACATTTGGGTGAAAGTATGGAATTACTTGTTCCAAAGTATGTGACACTAGGAACTTTGTGCAACCAATATGTAGAGTGGTTAATTAGGTCTTATAACACCTTAATTACATTTAGGGTAAGTAGTGGAGCAATGTTCATGTTGACCAAAATTACCAAATTGCCCTTCCAAATGTTGTTGACTAAGTTGGACCCCTAGAGTGATCTGGTTTGACCAATTAAAAAGTCCAATTTAGAGATCTTGCATGGAGGAGCAACCTTAAGCAAAGTTGTAGATAATTTCGTGAGGAACAAAAGTTCTAATATGGCCATCTCATGAAAATGATCAGAACATGCTCAAAAATGGCCCACAAGTCAGTATTAGGGGCTGTTTTGGGACTTAGCAAATTTTAGCTAAGTGTGAAGCTGAAAACCGTTTCATTGTACCCCACTTTGACACCTTATAACTCACAAACCAGGCCAAACCAGTCCTTGAGCCAATTGACAAAGTTGGAGCCCTCATGTAGCTCTACAACATTGTTCACATCACCCAAGCCTGGTTCCCAACGGTTTATGAGTTAGCGTGCTTCAAAAATCAAGTTTCAGTCGGGGGAAAGTAACTAAAACTCAGTTCAGATTTCGTGTGCCTCACTTTGGAGCGTTGTATCTCACTAACCAAGCCGAATTGGCTCATGACCCTATTGGCAATGTTGAAGCCCTCACGTAGCTCTACACTTTTGTTAACTACGGCTCTCACCAAATCAGCCTCGATCACGTGCTATGAGGCGATGAAATCCCTCTGTCAGTCGAGCTCGATGGCACCGTTTGCCTCGTTTAGTTCGTCAGTGAAGGGGGAGTGGCCGACCGGCCATAGGGCCTTGCCGACGCGTGGAGACACGGTGGCGCCCGTACGCCGGCCCTGGCCCCACCGGCCAGACCACGGTGCCTTCAAGACTGCCACGACGCGTCGAGACGGCCTCCATTCCTTTCCGCTCCCTCTTCCGGTTTCAAAACGCCAGGACCGAGCCGCCATTGCCGCTCCACCTCCGGCGAGCTCGCGCGCGTGTTCCACTGCATCACTGGCCACCAAATCATGCCAATTCCTCCGCCTCACCACCCTACACCTTCTCGACCCACCGGCGGCCTTGATTGAACTCAAGGTGAGCCCCATTGTTACCTCCGCCATTCCCGAGAGGCCACCGGAGCTCCGCCATGGAGGCTCACCGTGGCCGGGGTAGCTCGGGCCTCTCTCCATCTTCCCTTCCTACCTCAATAGCTCCGCCTAGCTGCAGTGAAGCTCGTACCGAGCTTAGCTGGGACCGTGCGGCCTCACCGGCGGCGGTACACCGCCACCCGACCCTCACCGGCCGCCGCTCGCGGTGGCGAGCCCCTTCCACTCCAACCCAAGCCGTCCTTCTTGCACGAATCGAAGCACCATGTGACGGAGAACGCGAGGGTGTGCTTGGTTTCCCGAGCGAGCTCCCCTCCGACGAGCTTGAGCTCGCCGGAGCTCGCGGTTCGCCGCCCCTCTGCCCTCTGTCACTGACCGCGGGGACCCACCTGTCGGTGCCACGCGTGGGCGGGAGCCCGAGCGGGCCGCGCGCGCGCCGTGGGCCGCGTCCTTTCCCGGGCCGGCCCAGTATAAAAGGAGATCTTTTTCTTTTTTATTTTATTTTTGCTACAGAATTTTGGTTAAGTTTGGAAAATGTAGATCTAGGGTTTTACTTGCCCAAAAATTATGAGATAAATTTTGTTGGGATCTACAGGATGTGTAGTATTTTAGAAAAATATAAATTTGATATGTGATGTTTGTTTTCTGGGATATTTAAATAGGTCCTTGAAATGTGTTTTAAATAACATGCAAACTTGTTTAAATTATATCTTGAGTTTCATTATTCCAAAAATTATGAAATTTGGTGAGTAGGCTAATTTATACTTGCTCTAGCTTTGGTAAAAATTTGGGCAGTAGTGCTTAAGTACTTTTCAAGTTATCAAGCTATCTTGTGATTCTAGGAAATACTTAAATGAATTTTAGTAATTTTTCTACATGTGTAATGTTCTTATAAATTTTTGGAGAATGTCTTGGTACCCTAGAGTGTCTAAAAAAATTTAGAAATATGTTGTTTGACACTTTTTACTGTACTTGGTTATTTATACAAAAATCAGCCTTTTTGGCTTGGGACTTTGGTGTAGGAAGTTCCTTTGAATAAATTTAGTTCAAATTTTTACAGTAGATTCTTTTTGGGTCAGAGAGTCTCCTATAATTTTTGTAGAATTGTAGGAGCAGTTTACATACATGTTTGAAATTCCACTTAATTACTTAAGTAAATTAAGAAATGAGTTTAAATAAATATTCTAGGTGGGCACACCTTACTTTCTGGTGTTTTGTGACCTTTGTGAACTGGTAGTATTTTTAGTTTGGTCTTAGAGAATGTTTGGCACATCAATAAATATTTAATCTTTACAATTTTAGGTTTTCTGGACAGCTGATAGTATTTCTAGGTTTGACTTTGGATAAAGGTGGTTGCTGGAAAACTTGTAAATACCAAAGTTATAGTAAAATTGATAAATTAGCTTGTGTCAAAATTTGGGAACATTTGGCTTAGTAGTTTGGGAGTTGTTGCTGTTTTAAGTGACGGTCCAGAATTGACTGCTCTCTGTTTAGAGAGGACAGATTCTGGAACTTGAGGAATTCGAAATGGAAAACTTAGGAATTAAGGGTTGAGGTCTGAAAATGATTTGTAGAGCATTTCATAAGCTTTCCAGATTGTCTTAGATCATATCTTTTGGAGTTGGGATTCTCCAGTTAAGTTAGAATCTTTGAGCTGCTGTCCAGAATAACTTACTGTGGTGACCTAAGTAATATTACTCTTGTGTGTTAGGTGTTAGGTCCTTAACCGAAGAAGAACAGCTGTATCTTAGGTTGAGTAGATTAGGTAAGTACTTCTCCTCCGGAGAAGAGATTTGCACATACTAATAAAGTAACTTGATTAGATTATTATTTTATTTCTGAAATGCATTTCATTCCGAGCATGTTGCACCTTTATGCATCCATGATAATTATTGTGCATTCATGCAATAGGTGTACCGGAGGGGGTAACTCTCCTCGAATTCGAGCCGGTGATTCCGAAGGAAGTCCAGGACCAGCCGGAGCAGCTAGAGGAACCAGCCGGCGACGAAGCTCCTGCCGAAGATCTACCTGAGTGTCCTGACCACCGGCCTTCGACCTTTCTGAAAGGCAAGCCCCGGTGCATGCTGAACCTACTGTTTTATAAATTAATCTTGAGTACTTTTAATTGTTTAATGCATTAAGTTGTAGGAGTTATATGAAAACACTTGTTGCATTATACCTGTCCTTGTCCAGATATCGTACTTAATCCTATATTAGGTTTAGGCACATGTCAATGCTTAGCCCTGCTTAGTACGGTAGAAGTCGGGTGATTTCCGGTCATCCGCGAGATGTAGGAAGGAGTCACGAGTGGCTTTATGGCTATCGTGCAGGGAACCATGCTTAAAAATGAAATTGAGACCGGGCGGGAGTTTGATAGTACAGCCGCAAGACACTTCACGTCTTGGGTGTGGAGCTATGCCCGTCTGAGTCGTTTAAGGACCGATTCGCTGTACGTCCTTGAGTCATGTTGAACACAGTCTAACACTTAGTTGGCCGGATAAGCCGTTCCGACCGCGAAGCCGAGTAATGTGATTCAGGCCGGGAATCGAATGGTAGGTTGCTTCTTGGAGGAGAGAAAGGATGTGCTTGGGGACATTGGCGTGAGACCAAGGGGGGGGGGTTAGAGTCCCTATCACCTGGCAGAGTGTCGCCCTTGGGGTCGCGACATTATTTGGACCCGCGATTCCTAAATCATATGAAACGGTGGCCTGTGCGACCCTGGCAGGGGTCTGCACGGTGAGTGTTAGAAATACCCCTCCAGCTGGATAGGAATTCGATTCGAATCGCCGTCGCTCCCGGTTAGTGAGCACTTGACTTGAGCAGCGGTAACGTAGATCTCATTAAATAAACTGGTGGTTAAGGGAATGATACAATGTTGCCACAATTCATACCTGCTCTGGATATAATGATGATAATTGTTTGATTATAATCAAGTGCATGTTTAGTACAGGTGCTAAGATAGATGACAGGTAAATGCTAAAAATAACTGCTAGTACAGGCTATAAGAGTTTCAATTACTTATGCCTTTATGCAAAATGTTATGTTAGCTAGCCTCTTGTGTAAGCCCTGCATAATCCTTGGTGTCATCTTATTTCTGGTTTTCGACGGGTAAGTCTAGCTGAGTACATTCCAGTACTCAGGGTTTATTCCCTCCTGTTGCAGATGATATGCTCTATCAAGGCTTCTGCAAAACTTGTCTCCACCCTGCGGGTGAAGAAGACTAGATCACTTGGGCGTGATCATCTTTTATGTACTTTCCTCATGCTTTTGTGGGTTGTTGATCATCAAGACTGGCAGTAGTTAAACATCTGGTGTGCGTTTGCTTCCGCTACCTTTATAAACTTGGTTTGTAATAATTGCGACTCCGTTTGTGTAAACTCATTTCAGAACTACTTGTGAAATGTAACATATGATGTTGTATGTTGAATGATGCGATCCTGGTTGTAAGCAAGTTGGTTTGAAATCCTTCGTGGTTTCGATTGACTACCGGGATTATATGGGCTCAAGTTCGAAAATTTGAGCGCTTCGGTGCTTGTTTTTGTACTTGTGCTCTTATAATTTGGTCGGTTCTGTTACAGCCACTCCCCACTAGTCCTCGTTGGAGCACCCGCGCAAGGGTGTAGCTCCCCCTTGATCCACGCGAGGATCAAGTGCTCTCTACAGGCTGATTCTTTGACACTCCGTCGTGGTGAATCGCCCACGACCGCTCACAAGATGAGTTGGGTCATCCACAAGCTCCACCGGATGATCACTAAACTCCCAATCACCACCAAGCCGTCTAGGTGATGGCGATCACCAAGAGTAATAATCAAGAACTCTCACTTGACCACAATAAGCCTAATGAGAAGGTGGATGCACACTTACTACTTCCTAGTCACTAATGAGGAATCTTAATCTTGGATTCTCAAACCTCAATCCTCACTAGACCTCTTGCACTTCCTTGCATATGAAAGGTGTTTCTCAGCTGAACAAATGAGCAAGAGACCTCAAATAGAGGTGTAGGGGATGTATTTATACTCCCCACAGTCAATCCCAACCGTTATGTGCCAACTCAGCATTTTACATACTGACCGGACGCGTTCGGTCGATGGCAACGGTCGAATTGAAAAACAACGGCGCTGAGTGACCGGACGCGCAGTGAGTCCGATCAGGAGTGACCGGACGTGTCCGGTTACGCAAAAACCTTTCTGTACTTTGACCAGACGCACGGACGAGTCCGATCGGTGATGACCGGACGCGTTCGGTCAACGAAGTTCCTCTCTAGAAGCAGCGACAGAGCACGACACAAAATCAAGGGGGGCCAACTTGACAAAAACACAAGTGAAATATGTTGACTTGTCTTTGGGGTTCCAAATCACCTAGCTAAAGTATTGGAGGAGCTTGATCTTTCTCTTCCCCAACATCTGATTCATCTCGTTTTCTTTTGTAAAAAGAATGGAGAGACACAGTTTTCATACGAACCATTGTTGGCTTGTTGAATGTTGTTGCTACCTAATTAAAAAATTGCATCCAGTTAATTTGATCTGAATCTAGCATCTAGGCATCTAGCAAAATCACCTGAAAAGAAATAGAGCAAAAGATTGGAGTTGGAGATTGGTGAAGAAAAATTAACCTGGCGACGAGCCGATGAGGTGTCGAGCCAGCCTGGCGGACGGTGTTTTGGCAGCAGGCAGCGCGGCCACGGAGGACAGAGGCTGGATGAGCGGCCACGGATGGCGCGTGGCGGGCGTTGCGGCCATGGGAGGCGTGCCGGCGGGCGGCGCAACGGAGGCAGGTTGAGCTCGGACCACAGCGGATGGGCGGGGCGAGCTCTGGCCAGCAGGAGCGCGGGGCCGGCGAGCTTCGGCGAGCAGGGCGCTCGTGGGCTCGCAGCCGGACGCCGGAGGCTCCCACGGTGGTTGGGGGCGCAGGCTGGATACCGAGGTGGTCCAGGCCTCCAGGGGATGGGAGCGGAGGCGGGAGGCAGAACACCAGCAGCCCAAGGAATGACACATCTTGCGGTGGTGGCACGGCTTGCAGGCTTGGCCCCACACCCGGCGTTGTGGTTGTGGCGGTGCAGCTTCCCGAGCGGACAGCGGAGGGCGCCCCTACGGAGTGGTCTGTGGTGCTCCTGAGTCTGACCGCAGATGGCCCATGGCCTGGCCGCACTCCCTATGGGCTCTAGGGGATGGGAAATTTGGTTTGGACAAGGGGGGCCAGAGCCCAGTTTGGCCCCCGTTGGGCTCCGTCTGTGTCGAGAAGTGGACCAGACGCACTGTAGACACATCCGATCGATTTCCTAGCCACGTCCGATCACAACACTTACCCTCTCTGACTCTGGTCAACACGATCTGCGCGTCCGGTCCACATGAGGACCGCGTCCAGTCGATCGTATTGATCTTGCGGTGACTGCCAGTACTGACCGGACGTGTCTGGTCAAGGCAAAGACCGCGTCCGATCGAGAATAAATGGTTCAAAAGACTTCGAATCACGACACAACTTGAACCGAGTTTCTTCTAACTGAACTTTGGGCTTCTCCTGAGCTACCTAGTGCTAAGTTTGATAAGTGTGCACCACACCTAAACAAATAGACTCACCTAGGTCAAGCTACTCGCTCATGCCCCCTTTATAGTATGACCAAAGGAGAAAAGCGAAGATCCTAATGACTATTCCGAATGTAACACAACTCCTCGATGTCCGGAACTAACCGTCCTTAATCTTGACGTTAATCCTTTGAAAACCGAAACGATTTCCATCAAGGGGCATGAAAACCATAGTGCCCAAAACAGTCACCATTCCCATGACCTAACTTACCAAAGTTTCTGCAAAACACACGTTAGTCATGGTAATGTTGCTGAAAGGATCAAGATGCCCAAGAGGGGGGGTGAATTGGGCTTTTCTAAAAATTAATTGCAAGAATTAAATCCTATAAGCCAAACTTCACCCCTAGTGCCTACTAGTGTTCCTTGTGATTCTACCGATAAAAGTTTTGCATCCTAAGTTCCAATCCTAGTCTAGCATGGCAATTCTAGGAAAGTAAACAAGCAATAAAAGTAATGCACGAAAGTAAATGCTTGAAAGTAAGGGTTAGGAACACGTTGTTGTTTTCTCGAGGTATCGGAGAGTCGCCACTCCCCACTAGTCCTCGTTGGAGTACCCACGCAAGGGTGTAGCTCCCCCTTGATCCGCGCAAGGATCAAGTCCTCTCTACGGGTTGATTCTTCGACACTCCGTCGCGGCGAATCACCCAAAACCGCTCACAACATGAGTTGGGTCACCCACAAGCTCGCCGGATGATCACCAAACTCCCAATCACCACCAAACCATCTAGGTGATGGCGATCACCAAGGGTAATAAGCTAGAACTCTCACTTGACCACAACAAGCCTAATGAGAAGATGGATGCACACTTGCTACTCTCTAGTCACTAGTGAGGAATCTCAAACTTTAATTCTCAAATCACTATCCTCACTAGGGCTCTTGCACTCCCTTGCACTTCAAAGGTGTTTCTCAGCTGAACAAATGAGTAAGAAACCTCTAAAAGAGGTGGAGGGGATGTATTTATACACCCCTCAGACAAATCCAACCATTACTGTAAAACCCTAAATTTTTCATAAATTCAAAATAGTTAAATATGATTTATTGTGTAATTGAGTGTGCATGTAAATATAGGGAATAATAAATTTTTGTGAAATTAAAATTAATCATAAGGTTAGCAACATGTTGATGCACTCATGCTGCCACATTTTATTTATTGTATTGATTGATTTGATCCAAAGTTCAAAAGAGATTCAAAAACATTTGAAATTGGATTTGAAAAATCATATAAGAAAAAGAAAACTTCTTTTCCTCTTCCTCCCTCCTTTCAGCCCAGTCGGCCTGCTGGCCATTTCCTTGGCCCACCCGTGCTTTTCCCCTCTCCTCCTTTCTTCCTTGCTGGGTCGGCCCATGTCGGAGGCCACAACCGTCGTCGTCGCGCCCCGCTCTTCCCCCTTGTGTCGCTGACCGCCCGGGCCCACTTGTCGGCACCTCCTCCATCCTCCCGCTTGAATCGGACGCACGCGGCCGAGGAGAAACCGCCGCTACCCACGTTCGCTCCTCCCATCGTGGGAGTGTCTCCCTGCGCCTGGCCCTTTTAAGTGGAAGCCGCACCCGACGCCGCTCCCTCTGTAGCCCTCCCCGCTCTATTTCACCCATTTGAGCCACAACCGTAGCTTTGCAAGATCACCAGAGACAACGTTCGCTCCTCCGCATCGCCATCGTCTTCGAGCCGCTCTCGTCTTTGTTTTGATGCTTGGTGAGCTTCGCCCTGCTCCCCCCTTTTTCCCCGTCCACCTCCCGTGTCGAATGGTGGCCTATAGGGTCATTTTACGCGACCTCTGCTGAGCTCTCTGCCACCGGCCATGGCGGTTGCCCCTCGGATCTTTTCCCGGCCGCACATGTGACATGGCCGAGTTCTCCATCCCCTCCGCATCCTCCCCGTAGTCTCTATTTGGAGAATGGGGCTCCATAGCGCTCAATTTCATCGCTCCGGTGAGCTCTCCACCGTCGGCCATGGCGGGCACGCCGCGCGGGCCATCCCGTGGCTGTATTTTGTTCCGAGGCGAGTTCGCCTTTCTTCCCGCGTCACCCCTGTGCTCTCGGTTTTGAAAACCGTGTATCATAGCGCCGGTTTGGGTCACTTCGGCGAGTTTCCACCGCCGGCAATGGCAGCGCCGCCGCGTCCTCCCCCAACTCTGGCGTCTTGCTTCCCTTTCCCTTCCCTTGTCTAATCTCAGCCGCTCATTTAAAATCCTACGGCCACGAGCACACCATACCCCTTCGTGGGTCTTTTTCTTAAAGAGACCCTCGGTTTCTTGCGTATCCAACCCGCCGTCCTTGGCGTACTCCCGGAATACGCATTCTCATTTTGAAGATGTATTTTCTCCGGTTTAAATAAAAAATACGTTTCCAGATTAATTATAGATTTGCCACTGCAGTAAAACGCTTATAAAATCATCGTTTTAGCTCCGATTTGATCCGTTCAACTTGCGTTAGTTTTATAATTTCATGATCTATGCATTAATGCCACTGTTAGTTAGGTTTGCAACATTTAAAATTCTTGATTAGGTTAAGTTAATTAACTCGCTATAGGAATCTTGTTTAATTCGTAACTTTCGCGTTATAGCTCCGAATTTCGTGAACTTCACGTTGATGTGATCGTAGCGAGACGTAGAATATTTTTGTAAACATTTTATCTTGTTTTTATACTGCTGGTGTACTGTTCTAATTATAGGTTTGTTTGCTATGCATGAATGCTCCTGAAATGTGTATGTTGCCGTGTTGGTCGAGTTCAGACGGTGAGGAGTACTTTGGGAATCCGGACACGTACGAGGAGCAGTAGGACCAGCAGCAGTTCGTGAACCAAGGCAAGTATAGCATGGGCCTACCTTGTTGTCCTATTCATTATATAATAAACTCATTATGCATGTGTCTAATATTGCTCAACTATAAGGACTTCCTAGTCTTTGATGACTTGTACCTTGATCCCTATGGGTTTTATTTGCACATGAGTAGAATGCTAGTGCTCTAACTAAATATGATCTATACTATGACTGATGGAACCAATGGATAAACATAATGGTAACAGTGGAACCATAGGGTAAAGGTGCAGATGATGTTGATCATGTTGCCATAAACCCTCCGTAAGGACTTATCTGTAGGGCAAAAGCTATGACATATAGTGCAACCATGAGGGTCATATGGCTCTGACTTTAGCTCAGTAATATGATCTTTTCTAGCTTGTTAGAGGTTACCCGATAGGGTGCAAGAGGGGCTTGCCACTTTGGGTATAGAACTGCCTCTGTTCTGATGTGTATAGCCTGTGGGAATTGTGCCATCGAAAGGGGGTTCTCTATATCTGCCTGCTGAGGAAACCTCACGGCCCTAACATGTTAGAAGAGGCCTATGGAAGGCTTCATAGTGTACCCTGCCTACTCACCTTGGGAGTGTTAGGGGGTCAATGGGCCCTAGGCAAATGGGCAACATGACTCATGGGTAAAGATGCACAACCTCTGTAGAGTGTTTAAAACTGTTATAACAGCCGTGCTCACGGTCACGAGCAGCCCGGAAAACTCACAGAATAAATGGTTACTTGACATATGGATGACTTATGATGATGATGATGAGATTATACTGATGCTCAATTACTCTCCTTAATTCTAGTAAGTGATCATGTGGGTTAAACGGGAGCTTAAGAATAACTTAATAATAATAATAATTAATAAGGAAATGTTGATCTATTAAAAGTGCTAACTGCAGTCAACCGTGTCTATCCTTTTTGAGCCTCATGAATCCTCATACTATACTTGCGGAGTACGAGTGTACTCACACTTGTTATTATTTTATTTTTGGATAAAAATCCCGGATGGGTAACAGATGACAGTTTCTACGAGGATTTCCCTGAAGAATTCTATGTTTGGGTCAACCAGTCGGCCTTCCCTGTGGATCAGATACTTCGTTCGAGAGTGTTATTCACCTTTCCGTTTGTTATGTTAAGAACTACGTGATGTAATATCGTGATTTATGTACATGGTGATGATACTTTTGTTAATTTGTTGGCTTATGTGTGCGACTATTCCTGGGGCGCACATAAGATGTATGCACTCTATATTGTCCTTTAATTGGAGTGTGACAAATTGGTATCAGAGCCTTATCGACTGTAGGACGCAAACCTAGATAGAAATGGTCGTTTCTAGGATTTTGGCTTTATTTATTTGCTACTATCTCAATCTTGGTATTTTATTAAAATTTTATGCTCTATTCTCTATTCTATTGCATAAAATATTGACTCTGATAATATTTTATATCAAAACTATAGATGCCTCGTCTCAGTGCAGCTGCCTACGTCGCTCAGTTCACTCCAGCAACACCTGCTCCACTAGCACCACCAGCAGTACCACCAGTGGTGCTAGAGGTCGTCCACATCACCGACGAGGAGGAGGAAGAACTCATGGAAGTAGAGGCATCTTCAGCTACTGCATCAGATGGACCCGCTTCGACCCCCATGGTCGTACCCATCCCACCAGTGGATGTGCCAGTCCCCGCTGCTACACCTCCACCAGCTTCCCAGGCCGCTTATGCACCAACACCAGTGCCTTCCCCAGCTGCTCCAGAGGAACCAGAAGAGATGGGGTGGACCACCAGAAACAAGTTTAAGGAAGCCTCCGAGGACGCCCATTACCACAACCTCCTCACCACCATGCTGGCCGAGTACTACCTAGATCTTGCTGCTTCGGTGAAGTACTACTGTGCAGAGCACCAGTCTCTAGTAGAGGCGACATACTGGAAGACTAATGTGATCATCACAGCCTAGAACAACACTGACCAATCCCAAGATGTCGTGACTACCCACATCCACTGGTCCAGGTGTGCCAGCGCCTATGATAGCATGGAGGATGCCACACAGGAGGCGTACCTGCACTATCATGGTCGCCGATTTGAGGACATGCAGGGCAATCGCTACAGGTTTCTTCCATGCTATGACCCGGTGGAAAAGACATGGGCGGTGTTGGCTCCCTCAGCTTCTGACCCAACCATGGACACTACAGTGAGGCACCTCAGCGCCATGCAGGAGGCCAACGAGGCACTCAAAGATGAGCTTCGTGCGGCACAGAAGTATGAGAAACGCCTTCAGAAACAGATAGATGAGATGGCCGTTCATCTAGGACAGCCTACCATGTACAAGAAGAAGCCCAGGGTGTTCACCATGGTGGATCGCGCTCCTTAGATGTTGCAGCCCCGTCACAATGAATGCGTTCTAGATCGAGAGTCATGTTAAGTTTATGCTTGTAGTATGAACATTTAGTTGTCTTATTGGTTGTGTTGATGAACTTAGAATGATTTGGAGTTTGTGTGATTGCTGGAACAGTGTGGGCTTGTCCACATGTTCTTTTTATCAAAACCTTAAGTTAGTATTTGTTTAACTTAGTTGGGGTTTAAAAGTTCGCATCACTGCTGTACTGTTTTTCATAGCAGTCTGCAATGTTTATCTCATATCTCTAAATCTCCGCGTCCAAAAATTATGAAATTTTTGTGGAAGGAACTAGACTTGTGTATCTTTTATTTCCCGCTGGAATCACCTCATTATCAGTTTCGGTTTAAGAGATATGTCTGCTAAAATCTGGCAAGTCTGTACAGTCTGTAACTTATAACAGAAATGGTTTAGCTCAGTTTCTGATGATGTTGCCGTCAGAATCTGTGAAAAAGTTCTATATAAAAGTTGTAGCAGACTTCTTAAGCTTTCCAACGATGTATGCCACGCCTCTGTTGCATCTCTGAAACTCGAGTGACATTTCAATTTCCGATCTGCTATTGTAGACACCCGTCCAGAAATTTTCAGCTATGTTATTTACCTTTTGTAAATAATTTGTAAATTTTTGAAAGATCTCTAAAAGTTTGCACATTTGCTTGGAAGCAGATGGCCGCCCGAGGAGGACGTGGCCGAGGCCGTGGACGTGGTCGTGGACATGGTGCTCTCGTTGATCCACCTCCACCACCGCCGGTGATGATTGAACAATTGATTGCAATGCAAGCACAGCTCATGCAAACAGTGATGGACCATCTCGGTGAGCAACTAGCAGGAGCACCCCCACCTGTGCAGGTCCGTGACAAGCGTGGTGAGTTTCTGAAAGGACGCCCACCTGTGTTCACACATGCCTCTGAGCCCATGGAGGCTGATGATTGGTTGAGAGCTGTAGAAAAGCAGCTAAACATTGGACAGTACAACGATCTGGAGAAAGTCTTATACGCCTCAGGCCAACTCCAAGGAGCTGCTCAGGATTGGTGAGAGTCATTCTAGTATGGATGTCCAGAGAATGCTCTAGAGATCACATGGAATGAGTTCACAGAGAACTTCAGGTCCTATTACATCCCTGAGGGACTTATTGAACTGAAGCAAGAAGAGTTCCGGGCTCTCAAACAAGAGTCCATGTCTATGGCGAAGTACCGCGACAAGTTTGCTCAACTGTCGCGATATGCCCCGGCTGAGGTGGCCCGGGATTCTGACAAACAGCGCCGTTTTCTGAAGGGACTGTATGATGGACTCCAACTGCAGCTGATGTCCAACAAATATGTCAGTTTCCAAGAATTGGTGAATCGTGTCATTGTGATAGATAACAAGCGTAAGAAAATGAACCTCAAGAAGAGGAAGCTCCAGGGACAGGCGTCGGGTAGCAACACTCGCCCGCGAGCTTTCCCACAGCAAGGTGTTCCACAGAGAAACCAAGGGCCACCCAACCAATAGAACAGAGGTCAGTATCCCCAGAGAAACCCGAACCAGCAGCGTCCTCAGTATCCATAGCAGTTTGGCAACCAGAATCAGCAGCGCCCCTAGCAACATCAAGCTAGCAATTAGGCACCACATCAGGGAGTGCCCAACAATGCCCCAATCAAGAGTGGCACTCTAGGCAATCCCAATGCATGCTACAACTGTGGAGAGGTGGGACACTATTCTTACCAGTGCCCAAAGAAGCAGAACCGGTAGGCCCCGCAGAACCAGCAGAGTAACCAGAGGCCCAACGTTTGACCTCCGTTCACCGGCAAGGTGAATCATGTGTCGTCTGAATCAGCTCAGGAGGCGCCTGAGGTTATGCTGGGTACGTTTAGCGTCAACTCCATCTCCGCTACCGTACTTTTTGATTCCGGTGCCTCGCATTCTTTCATATCACAAGCTTTTGTTAGAATGCATAGCATACCCCTGTGTGCCATGAAGGATCCTATGTTAGTAAATTCACCGGGGGGTAGCATACCAGTAAACTATTGGAGCCCTTCTATTAGTATATTCCTAAGGGGGTAGCTTTTAAAGTAAATCCAATTGTTTTGAGAACTGCTGGGATTGACCTCTCCTAGAAATGGATTGGATGAAGCAGCATAGAGCAGTGATACAATGTCAGGAGAAATCCATTGTTGTGACAGCTCCAAGTGGTGATAAAATTTGTGTAGAAGTGGAAGTGCAAGCTCAACCAACCGCCACTATCAACCAGTTGAGCGATGTTGCCAACCAGGAGAATCAGGTGGTGGATGAATTCCCAGATGTGTTCCCCGATGAACTGCCAGGTATGCCACCCGATCGCGACATCGAATTCCTTATCGAGCTTTTACCTGGAACTGCACCCATAGCTAAGAGACCATATAGAATAGGGGTAGATGAATTAGAAGAACTAAAGAAATAAATTAAGGAATTGCAAGAGAAAGGTTTTATTCATCCTAGTTCTTCACCTTGGGGAGCACCTATTATATTTGTTGATAAGAAAGATGGCACACGAAGAATGTGTGTTGATTATAGGTCTCTTAATGAAGTCACCATCAAGAACAAGTACCCACTCCCTAGAATTGATGACTTATTTGATCAGCTAAAAGGTGCTTGTGTGTTCTCAAAAATTGATCTCCGTTCTGGATATCACCAGCTAAAAATTCATGCATCTGAAATACCTAAGACAACATTTACTACCAGATATGGTCTTTATGAGTATACAGTAATGTCTTTTGGACTGACAAATGCACCTGCATATTTTATGTATCTGATGAATAAAGTATTCATGGAGTACTTGGATAAGTTTGTAGTGGTGTTTATAGATGATATCCTAATATTCTCCAAAAATGAAGAGGAACATGCTGAACACTTAAGACTAGTCTTACAAAAACTCAGGAAACATAAATTGTATGCTAAAAGGAGCAAATGTGAGTTCTGGATGAAAGAAGTATCTTTTCTAGGACATGTGGTCTCTAATGTTGGAATAGCTGTAGATCCCAGTAAAGTGCAGGATGTGTTAAATTGGAAAGCCCCAGCCAATGTTAGTGAAATCCATAGCTTTTTGGGATTGGCTAGGTACTATAGGAGATTTATTGAAGGGTTCTCTAAGCTAGCTAAACCTATGACAGCCCTACTAGAGAAGAATGCCAAATTTGTATGGTCAGACAAATGTCGGGCTAACTTTGAGGAGCTTAAGAGAAGGTTGACGACAGCCCCAGTGTTGGCCTTACCTAATTTAAGTAAGAGCTTCTCTATTTATTGTGATACATCTCACCTAGGTCTTGGATGTGTGCTTATGCAAGAAGGAAAGGTTGTGGCATATGCATCCAGGCAGTTGAGAAAGCATGAACTGAATTACCCAACACATGATTTGGAATTAGCCGTAGTTGTCCATGCCCTGAAAATCTAGAGGCATTATTTGATTGGACATAAGTGTGATATCTATATTGACCACAAGAGTTTAAAATGCATTTTTACTCAGTCAGAGTTGAACCTAAGGCAACGTCGTTGGCTGGAATTGATTAAAGATTATGATCTGGAAGTGCATTATCATCCTAGAAAGGCAAATGTTGTTGCTGATGCACTTAGCAGGAAGAGCTATGCCAACAGACTTCAGTTGACATTTATACCAGTAGAGTTGTGAGCTAAAATTGAATATCTCAATTTGGGTCTTGTCAATAATGTAGTGGAATTGGCCATAGAGCCTACATTGGAGCAAGATATACGCAAGGGTCAGTTGGAGGATGAGAAACTAAAGGAGATTGCAGAGCATGTAGTGGTTGGAAAGACACCAGGTTTCAGGTTGGATGAGAATGGTACTCTATGGTTTGGAAAAAGAATATGTGTACCTGAAGTGAAAGCTATCAGAGATACGATTCTGTGAGAGGCACATGATTCTGCTTATTCTATACACCCTGGAAGCACCAAGATGTACTTAGACCTTAAAGAGAAGTATTGGTGGTATGGTTTGAAAAGAGATGTGGCTGAGTATGTGGCCATATGTGATACTTGTCAAAGGGTGAAAGCTGAACACCAAAGACCTGCAGAATTGTTGCAACCAATGAAAATACCAGAGTGGAAATGGGAAGAAGTTGGTATGGACTTCATTACTGGATTACCCCGCACTCAACACGGATATGATTCGATCTGGGTAATAGTGGATCGACTTACTAAGGTAGCCCACTTCTTGCTAGTCAAAACCACTTATAGTGGCACAAAGCTAGCGGAGTTGTATATGGAGAGAATAGTGTGTCTACATGGGGTTCCAAAGAAGATCATGTCTGACCGAGGAACTCAGTTTACTTCACATTTTTTAGTTCTGCATATCATCCCCAAACCGATGGACAGACAGAAAGGACCAATCAAATCTTGGAAGATATGTTGAGAGCTTGTGCTTTACAGTATGGTACTAGTTGGGATAAGAGTTTGCCATATGCTGAGTTTTCATATAACAACAGTCACCAGAAAAGTCTCAAAATGGCGCCATTCGAAGCTTTATACGGACATAAGTGTAGAACACCTCTATTCTGGAATCAGGCAGGTGAAACTCAAGTGTTTGGACTAGATGTCCTACGCAATGCAGAGGAACAAGTGAGAATGATTAGGGATAATTTGAGAGTAGCACAGTTCAGATAGAAAAGTTATGCTGATATCCAAAGAAGAGAGTTGAGTTTTAAAGTAGGTGACTATGTGTATTTGAAAGTGTCACCAATGAGAAATGTGAGAAGATTCAATGTGAAGGGCAAGTTAGCACCGAGATATGTGGGACCCTTCAAGATTCTGGAGAGACGTGGAGAAGTGGCTTATCAGTTGGAACTGCCAGAAAGTTTGTCGGGTGTGCATGATGTGTTTCATGTTTTTCAGTTGAAAAAGTGTTTGCGGGTACCAGAAGAGTAGATTCCTTTAGAAGAGCTTACTGTTAAAGAAGATCTCATGTATGAAGAGTATCCGGTAAAAATTCTTGAAACTGCAGAAAGAGTTACTAGGAGCCGCACTATTAAGATGTGCAAAGTACAGTGGAATCGATATTCATAAGATGAAGCTACTTGGGAAAGAGAATAAGATCTGAGAAAATCTTATCCGCAGCTTTTTGAGTAAGCATCACCCAATCTCGAGGACGAGATTTCTTTTAAAGGGGGTAGAATTGTAACACCCTAAATTTTTTGTAAATTCAAAATAGTTAAATATGATTTATTGTGTAATTGAGTGTGCATGTAAATATAGGGAATAATAATTTTTTGTGAAATTAAAATTAATCATAAGGTTAGCAACATGTTGATGCACTCATGCTGCCACATTTTATTTATTGTATTGATTGATTTGATCCAAAGTTCAAAAGAGATTCAAAAACATTTGAAATTGGATTTGGAAAATCAAATAAGAAAAAGAAAACTTCTTTTCCTCTCCCTCCCTCCTTTTGGCCCAGTTGGCCTGCTGGCCATTTCCTTGGCCCACCCGCGCTTTTCCCCTCTCCTCCTTTCTTCCTTGCTGGGCCGGCCCGCGTCGGAGGCCACAACCGCCGTCGCCGCGCCCCGCTCTTCCCCCTTGTGTTGCTGACCGCCCGGGCCCACTTGTCAGCACCTCCTCCATCCTCCCGCTTGAATCGGACGCACGCGGCCGAGGAGACACCGCCGCTGCCCACGTTCGCTCCTCCCATCGTGGGAGCGTCTCCCCGCGCCTGGCCCTTTTAAGTGGAAGCCGCACCCGACGCAGCTCCCTCTGTAGCCCTTCCCGCTCTATTTCACCCGTTTGAGCCACAACCGCAGCTTCGCAAGATCATCGGAGACGCCATCCGCTCCTCCACGTCGCCATCATCTTCGAGCCGCTCTCGTCTTCGTTTTGACGCTTGGTGAGCTTTGCCCTGCCCCCCCCCTTTTTCCCCGTCCACCTCCCGTGTCGAATGGTGGCCTATAGGGCCATTTTACGCGAGCTCCGGTGAGCTCTCCGCTGCCGGCCATGGCGGTTGCCCCTCGAATCTTTTCCCGGCCGCACATGTGACATGGCCGAGTTCTCCATCCCCTCCACATCCTCCCCGTAGTCTCTATTTGGAGAATGGGGATCCATAGCGCTCAATTTCATTGCTCCGGTGAGCTCTCCGCCGTCGGCCATGGCGGGCACGCCGTGCGGGCCATCCCGTGGTTGTATTTTGTTTCGGGGTGAGTTCGCCTTTCTTCCCACGTCACCCCGGTGCTCTCGGTTTTGAAAACCGTGCACCATAGCGCCGGTTTGGGTCACTCCGGTGAGTTTCCACCGTCGGCAATGGCAGCGCCGTCGCGTCCTCCCCCAACTCTGGCGTCTTGCTTCCCTTTCCCTTCCCTTGTCTAATCTCAGCCGCTCATTTAAAATCCTACGGCCACGAGCACACCATACCCCTTCGTGGGTCTTTTTCTTAAAGAGACCCTCGGTTTCTTGCGTATCCAACCCGTCGTCCTTGGCATACTCCCGGAGTACGCATTCTCATTTTGAAGACGTATTTTCTCCGGTTTAAATGAAAAATACGTTTCCAGATTAATTACAGATTTGCCACTGTAGTAAAACGCTTATAAAATCGTCGTTTTAGCTCCGATTTGATCCGTTCAACTTGCGTTAGTTTCATAATTTCATGATCTACGCATTAATGCCAATGTTAGTTAGGTTTGCAACATTTAAAATTCTTGATTAGGTTAAGTTAATTAACTCGCTATAGGAATCTTGTTTAAT
The DNA here is from genome assembly GCA_038087645.1 of Saccharum hybrid cultivar R570. Taxonomy (NCBI): domain Eukaryota; kingdom Viridiplantae; phylum Streptophyta; class Magnoliopsida; order Poales; family Poaceae; genus Saccharum; species Saccharum hybrid cultivar. The sequence goes on from JAQSUU010000135.1 coordinate 21,315,312, forward strand.
TCGTAACTTTCACGTTATAGCTCCGAATTTTCGTGAACTTCGTGTTGATGTGATCGTAGCGAGACGTAGAATATTTTCATAAACATTTTATCTTATTTTTATACTGCTGGTGTACTATTCTAATTATAGGTTTGTTTGCTATGCATGAATGCTCCTAAAATATGTATGTTGTCGTGTTGGTCGAGTTCAGACGGTGAGGAGTACTTTGGGAATCCGGACACGTACGAGGAGCAGCAGGACCAGCAGCAGTTCGTGAACCAAGGCAAGTATAGCATGGGCCTACCTTGTTGTCCTATTCATTATATAATAAACTCATTATGCATGTGTCTAATATTGCTCAACTATAAGGACATCCTAGTCTTTGATGACTTGTACCTTGATCCCTATGGGTTTTATTTGCACATGGGTAGAATGCTAGTGCTCTAACTAAACATGATCTATACTATGACTGATGGAACCAATGGATAAACATGATGGTAACAGTGGAACCATAGGGTAAAGGTGCAGATGATGTTGATCATGTTGCCCTAAACCCTCCGTAAGGACTTATCTGTAGGGCAAAAGCTGGGACATACAGTGCAACCGTGAGAGTCATATGACTCTGACTTTAGCTCAGTAATATGATCTTTTCTAGATTGTTAGAGGTTACCCGAAAGGGCGCAAGAGGGGCTTGCCACTTTGGGTATAGAATTGCCTCTGTTCTGATGTGTATAGCCTGCGGGAATTATGCCATCAAAAGGGGGGTTCTCTATATCTGCCTACCGAGGAAACCTCGTGGCCCTAACATGTTAGAAGAGGCCTATGGAAGGCTTCATAGTGTACCCTACCTACTCACCTTGGGAGTGTTAGGGGGTCGATGGGCCCCGGGCAAATGGGCAACACGACTCACAGGTAAAGATGCACAACCTCTGCAGAGTGTTTAAAACTGTTATAATAGCCGTGCTCAGGGTCACGGGCGGCCCAGAAAACTCACAGAATAAATGGTTACTTGACATATGGATGACTTATGATGATGATGATGATGAGATTATACTGATGCTCAATTACTCTCCTTAATTATAGTAGGTGATCATGTGGGTTAAACGGGAGCTTAAGCATAACTTAATAATAATAATTAATAAGGAAATGTTGATCTATTAAAAGTGCTAACTGCAGTCAACCGTGTCTATCCTTTTTGGGCCTCATGAATCCTCATACTATACTTGCAGAGTACGAGTGTACTCACACTTGTTATTATTTCATTTTTGGATAAAAATCCCGGATGGGTAACAGATGACAGTTTCTATGAGGATTTCCCTAAAGAATTCTAGGTTTGGTTCAACTAGTCAGCCTTCCCTGTGGATCAGATACTTCGTTCGAGAGTGTTATTCACCTTTCCGTTTGTTATGTTAAGAACTACGTGATGTAATATCATGATTTATGTACATGGTGATGATACTTTTATTAATTTGTCAGCTTATGTGTGCGACTATTCCTAGGGCGCACATAAGATGTATGCACTCTATATTGTCCTTTAATTGGAGTGTGACAGTTACCTGCCAAATCAGCAAAACACGTACTGACCGGACGCGTTGGTCGTCGTGACCGGACGTGCCGGTCGAGTGTAACGGTCGAAAACCGAAAGTCAGCGCTGAGTGACCGGACGCGCCGGTCAGGGATGACCGAACGCGTCCGATCATGCAAGACCCTTACTAGACTTTGACCTGACGCTCGACCACGTCTGATCATAGATGACCGGACGCATCAGGTCAGTTAAGAACCTTACTGGAACGTGACCGGACGCGTCCGATCACTTCATAGTCGCGTCCGATTACACTTTTACCCTCTGAAACACGTGTCAGACTGATCACCACGTCCAGTCCTCGCAGGGACCGTGTCCGGTCAACCAGTTAATGACACAGTGACTGTTAGTACTGACCGGATGCATCCGGTCGTGACAGAAACCGCGTTCAGTCAAGGGTAAACTGCTCAAACGACTTAAAAACGTGACGCAACTTGAACCTAGTTGCTTCCAACTGAACTTTGAGCTTTACTAGAGCTACCTAGTGCTAAGTTTGACAAGTGTGCACCACACCTAAACAAAAGACTCACCTAGGTCAAGCTACTCGCTCATGCCCCCCTTTATAGTACGGTCAAAGGAAGAAACAAAGATCCTAACGACTATTCCGAATGTAACTTAACACCTTGACATCCGGAACTAACCGTCCTTAATCTTGTCGTTGATCCTTTGAAAACCGAAATGATTTCCATCAAGGGACATGAATACCATAGTGCCCAAAGCAGTTATCAACTCCATGACCTAACTTATCAAAGTTTCTGCAAAACACACGTTAGTCATGGTAATAATGCGTTGTCATCAATTGTTAAAACCAACACTGGGGCCTAGATGCTTTCAATCTCCCCCTTTTTAGTGATTGATGACAATACTTAGATTCAGAAGATATAAGAGTTAAGGTTTTCAAACATGCTTGGCTCACATAAGTAGAAGGCTGTAAGCACAAAGGGTTAGGAATTGCTTATGTGTTCCAAGCCAACTGAGTGTACTCATAAGATAAAACATGAAGAGTTAGTACATATAAAACATAGCGCATATGAAATCGGAGTAAGGCACGAAAGCACAACCTTATGAGCTAAACACAAATAAGTGACATGATATGATATAAAGTCTCACAAGCTCATAGTCACAAAATGCAGGGCGAGAAAATAAACATGATGCATGAATGTAGCACACAAGAAAAAACGAAACCCTCTATTAACACTCCCCCTGAATCTACGCTCTCTCTCCCCCTTTGGCATCAAACGCCAAAAAGAAAACTAAGGATCCGATGGGGGGAACAGAAGCTGTCGTGTCGGGTGCCAAGGAGCGTGGAGTGATCATGAGCTGTGAAGTATCCTCCTCAGACTCTGAACTATCAGGCCGACCCTCAAAAGATAGACGTGGTAGTGAAGCGGTCTGGGTCTATAGAGCAGGTGCAGGAACTGAAGGTGTAGGAGCAACAATAGGAGCAGTCACTGTCACCTGAGCCTAAAAGAAACCAAGAGTAGGAGGATCTATCGATGCAACTGATGAAGGCACAGTCTCTGTAGTCTCAGCCCCTGACACTAGAGGAAAAGCAGTCTTTGAAGCTGACATCCCTAAAGTGGTCACAAAGGTGGTGTGCGAGGGTGTTGGCTGACTAGTCAGCTCACTGTAGGAGGCACTCAAGTCAGTGAAAGGAGTGCCCAAGAGTAGGTGAGGTCTAGGCTGAGCTGGTGGAGTAAACCCCATCTGTATAGGAGTGTAGCTCGGGGACTAAAATGTCTGAGGCACCTGCTACTGGGGTGAGGTAAACTGAAAGCTCGGCTGGCCCTGACTCTGAGGTCCACTGGACTATAGTGCTAGAGTCAGGACAGACGGTGGTGGAGGTACCCCAACAGTGACAAGGTGTCACAGGAGCTCTAGATACTGCTGCTGGGTGGCTGCCTGCTGCCTTTGCATCTCAAACTGCTGCCTCTGGAACTCGTCCTAATGAGCCTGAATCTAAGCAAATGCGGCAGCTGTGTCCTGAGCCTACCTCTATATCTGAACCTCCTGTCTCTCCTGGACCTGGGTCAGCCTCTCAAGTATAGGCACCATGGCTAGGTCTGAGCGGGAGGCTGAACCTGAACCACCGGCCTCATGGTCGTGAGGTCGAGGAGAGCGGTACCGGGGGATGGGCTGATAATCCTCATCTGTGCTGTCAGTAGCAACATCCTCGATTGGATCAGCTGGTTGAGCATCAAGATCTGCTAGCTCGGCCTCAGCAAGACCCTCAACGGTCTCGTCCTGCTCAGCAACTGTCTCTGGAACCTCTGGCCTCTGACGCTATCCTGGGCCAGGTGCCTGCTCTCTGGTCACTGATGCCCACAGTTGTCGAATATCATACTCTAGAAAAGTTGTAGTGGTATTAGATATCTCAGCTCTAATCTCTGTAGGCAGGTCACACACAGATTGAATAAGAAAATAGATCCAATGAGCATAAGGAAGCTACCGATGACCCTTGAATCCCTCTGCCAAAGTATCATCTATCTCACATAGCATCAGATCCCAAATATCGAACGATGTCTATGAGGTGAGGTGATGCACTACCCATAAATGCATGCGAGTCAGTCCCTCTCTGTATCCCAGCCTTGGAAGTAGTGTCTACCTCACAATAGCATCAAGGACTCTAGCTAGGGGTGTCAGGCTGGCAGGTGTACGTCGAGACCCCTCGCCAAACGGCTCACGGAAGCAGGGTCTGATCATGTCTGTAGGGGGCACTGTCCCGCCATGAGGACATCTCAGAGGTGTGGTCTGTCCAAAGCACAGCTGGTGTATCCTCGTCTCTGAAGCTAGGAGTCTGAGGATCTCCCGTACCCTAGTGCTATACAGTCTGCGGTCACGGCCTCGCAATGCAAAGTGAATAAACTCATGTGCTGGGTCAATCCAAAGTGAAGAATAGAACTCTCTGACCCAAGTCCCACAGTAGGCTCCAGTCCATCCAAGAAGATCTGACAAGCTTGGTAGAAAGGACAGGTGCGGACGGAGCTGCTCACCAACCACCTCAACTAAAGCCTCCAGTCGACAGACTCTCTGCGGTCTGAATGCAATCCCGCTATCAACATAGGCTCTATAAAAGTCCTCGTGCAGAGGTGTGTAGAAACCCTCTGAAGCTCAGGGATCCCGCTAAGGTGGGAACCACCTAGTAACCTCAACGAACCTGAGGGCCTGCACCTGTCGTGCTGTAGCTCCCCTAAGGTCAAAGTGCTCAACTGGGGGGTGACCTCAAGCTCTGGGAGGTGGACGACCTCCACGACGTTGGCCCTCTGGCCTGGGAGTCACCTGAGCTCGCGTACGTCCTGAGCGACGACGCTGTGGAGAGTGAACTATCTGCTCCTCTGTCTTCTCTGGGTCCTCTGTGGGCTGCTCTGCAGGTGCATCCACGGTCTCTTCTGTGGCCTCAGTACCGAGCTGTCGACCTTCAAGGTGAAAGCGACGCTCGCCAATACGAATCCCACTGCTCCTGCCACCTCTCTCTGCTAGCTCTGCTGCATCTACAACTGCCTGAGCCACCTCTGCCTCTGTGAGTGTCCTCTTTCTCTTCTTGGTGGCTATCTTCACTCGCTTGCCATGAGTCACCTCTGTCCTCCTAGGAGGACTTTCGTCCCCGTCACTAGGTGCACCACTCGCATTCTTGTAGCAAACCATACTGACTAACTGCTGTGACTGAGAAAACCTGGATAGTGACAGAAGGTGTACTGACACTCGTGAGGCTTGGCCTCAATCCGTATCCGCAGGCTTGGCCTCAGATTCATAGCTAATCACCTGACACACAAAGCACCGATAGGACACATTGAAAGGATAGAATAGATAGATCTACTATAAGCAACATATATTATCTAATATATGAGTGAGATCCTAATAAAAGCAAGAATATTAGATAAGATGTGAATAGACCGCGATAGCTACCTCGGATGAGCGAGATTCCGATGAAAGGAAGATGATCTTGACGCGCTAGGGTTACCCAGAAATGACGATCAAAACCCTGGAGTACCGATGAGATCAAAGATTGTATTAGTAATTCACCGAAAATTCATAGGCAAAACCTAATCGAAGGTAATGAAATCACCTTGCGGAGATGGAGACGCTCGCAGAGATGGAAACGCGTGAAAAAACTCGACGAAGAATGATTTTCGCAAGGCTAGGGTTAAGTCTCTGCCGGAGAACAGCGGCTGCGGCGGCGTGCGGGGCTACTCGGCTACGGCGGCTCGCCTGCGGAGGCGCTCGGGCAGTGAGCGTGGGCACGCGGCGGTGGCAGCGCGGGCAGCGAACACGAGCGCGCGGCGGCAGTGCGCAGAGCAGCGAGCGTGGGCACACAGCGGCGGCGAGCAGAACAGTAAGCTCGCGGGCGCGGATGCGGGGGAGTGCGGGGGCGCGGCGGTGCTCGGCGAGGACGCGGTTAGGGCAAAGGGCGGCAGCGGATTGAGACGGAAGAAAGAAGATGAACGAGATCCGAACGAACGGTTAAAAAGGCTGAGATCTGCTTTTCGCGCGATGACCAGACGCGGTGGTCGCATGACCGGACGTGGTAAGACAGCGACCGAACGCGTCCGGTTAGGCATGATCAGACGCTGATAGAGTCCGGTCATAGGTTGCCCGAGAAACTCAAGCGCATGACCGGACGCGGTGGTGATGGCCGGGACCGGACGCGGTGGTCAGCAACGACGCATCCGGTGCAGCGTCCGGTCACAGATCCTAGAGAAGTTCTTCGGGATGATTGGACGCGCTGGTGGACACCGGGACCAGACGCGGTGGTGAAGCAGCATCGCGTCCGATGCAACGTCCGGTCGCTGTTTAACGCCTTTCTTCAATCCGATCTACGACGTGACTTCTCCCAATCAAGTTCCAATTCAAAGAGACTCAAATAAACACCAATTGGAACCTGATATGAGTGACCTCACTCAAACCCTCAATTTTTTCAAAGTATTTTGCCTTAGGCTAGTATTATTTTTAAGAAAATATGCAATAAACACCCAAGGAGCAACGTATGGCCATGCAATAGAGTTTGTGAACCCTTGGGAGCTTCAAATGCTCTCTCTATTCATGGACGAACACAAAGGTTACTCAAAGTTAAACCGAAAAGAAACGACAAAGCAACAACCATGCACATGTAATGCAAAGAGAGAAAGGAAGACTAGGTTGCTTGTCAGGTTTGATCCACGGTTAGGCTTCTTCACTCCTCCAAAGGAGGGTTATCGTAACCGTGTTAGACAAGTTCTAGATGCATTGCGGGAAATTAAACATGACATATAATACAATGCAATGCAAGGGACAACACAAGCTCATTTTTTAAAGTTACTAGAATCAAGCACATTTAGTTCACTTCTCAACCTACAAAAGGTAACCTCATCTAAGGGTTTAGTGAAGATATCCGCTAATTGATTTTCACTTCTTACACCTTCTAGTGATATATCATTTTTAGCAACATGATCTCTTAGAAAGTGATGGCGGATATCAATGTGCTTGGTGCGTGAGTGTTGTACCGGATTATTAGCAATTTTAATGGCACTTTCATTGTCACATAAAAGCGGCACCTTTTCAAGAACAACTCCATAGTCTAGGAGGGTTTGTTTCATGTATAAGATTTGTGCACAACAAGCCCCCGTGGCAATGTATTTTGCCTCGGCGGTGGACAAAGCCACACTATTTTGCTTCTTAGATGATCAAGATACTAAGGACCTCCCAAGCAAATGGCATCCTCCGGATGTGCTTTTTCTATCAATTTTTGCAATCGGCATAATCCGAATTGGAATAGCCAACTAGTTGGAATCTAGCTCCTTTGGGGTACCAAAGACCGATACTTGGGGTGTACTTAAGATATCTTAAAATTCTTTTTACGTCACTTAGGTGAGGTTCTTTAGGGCACGCTTGAAAGCGAGCACACATGCACACACTAAACATGATATTGGGCCTAGATGCGGTAAGGTACAACAAGCTACCAATCATAGAACGGTAGAGAGTTTGATCAATTGGTTTACCTCCCTCGTCTAGGTCAAAATGTCCATTAGATGACATTGGGGTCTTGATTGGCTTACACTCTTCCATCTTGAATCTTTTGAGAAGATCCTTGGTATACTTTTCTTGAGAGATAAAAATCTCTTCTCTCATTTGCTTGACTTGAAAACCAAGGAAGAATGTTAGCTCACCAATCATTGACATCTCGAACTCCATTGACATCAATTCACCAAATTCTTTGCAATAATCTTCATTTGTTGACCCGAAGATGATATCATCAACATAGACTTGACAAATGAAGATCTCTCCATTAAGCTTCTTGGTGAATAGTGTGGTGTCAACCTTCCCAATGGTGAAGCCCTTCTCAATGAGGAAGTCCCAGAGGCGCTCATACCACGCTCTAGGGGCTTGCTTGAGCCCATATAGCGCCTTGGACAACCTATAAACATGATTAGGATATCTAGGGTCTTTAAACCCGGGAGGTTGTTCAACATAGACTAGTTCATTTATGAAGCCATTTAAAAAAGCACTTTTCACATCTATTTGATATAGTTTCATTTCATGATGCGATACATATGCAAGAAGGATACGAATGGCTTCAAGTCTTGCAATGGGTGCAAAGGTCTCTCCAAAATCAAGACCTTCAAATTAAGAGAACCCCTTTGCAACTAGTCTTGCTTTGTTCCTCACTACTACGCCTTGATCATCTTGCTTGTTGTGGAACACCCACTTGGTTCCAATGACTCTTGCACCTTTTGGATGCTCTTCAAGTGTCCAAACTTGATTGCGGGCGAAGTTGTTTAATTCTTCATGCATAGCATTCACCCAATCCAGATCTTGAAGAGCTTCTTCTACATTCTTAGGTTCAAGACAAGAGACAAAAGAGTGATGTTCAACAAAAAAAGTAAGCTTTTGAGATCGAGTCATTACACCCTTTGTAGGACTCCCTATGACGAGATCTTGTGGATGTGCTTGAAGTAAAGGTGAGTTTCTTCTATCAACCACTTGAGGAGAGGGTTGGGGAGCATCAACATCTTGAGCTTGTGCCTCGGCTTGTTCATGAGAGACATGAATATCTTCATTTTCAACTCTCTCATTTTTATCATCATCTTGAGGCACATGTGATGAAGATGGTGGATTGACAATTTGTACATCGTCTTCATCATCTTTAGGCTTGATGTCTCCCACCGACATGTTCTTCATTGCCTCTCTCAATGGTTCATCACCTACATCATCACAATTCTCAATTGCTCCTTGGGAGCCGTTAGATTCATCAAATTCCACATCATATGTTTCTTCAACCAAACCGGTGGTATGGTTAAATACTCTATATGCTTTGGACTTTGATGAGTAACCAACAAGAAAACCAATATCACAACGTCTTTGAAACTTCCCTAGGTGTTGACGCTTCTTGTAGATGTAGCATTTGCAACCAAACACCCAGAAGAATGAGATATCCGGCTTCTTCCCATTTAGCAACTCATAGGGGGTTTTGCCAAGAAACTTTTGTAGGAAGAGGCGATTTGAAGCATAGCATGCGGTGTTGATTGCCTCGGCCCATAATTTCTCCGGTGTATTGTACTCATCTAGCATTGTTCTTACAAGGGTGATCAAAGTCCGATTCTTTCTCTCAACTACACCATTTTGTTGAGGAGTGTAGGTTGATGAAACTTCATGCTTGATTCCAATTTCATCACAATAAGCTTCAATGTTTGTGTTATCAAACTCTTTGCCATTGTCACTTCTAATCTTCTTTATCTTGACTTCAAATTTATTTTGAGCTCTCTTTGCAAACATCTTGAAGCAATTTGCAACTTTGAATTTGTCATGAAGGAAGAAAGTCCAAGTGTATCTTGAGTAGTCATCTACAATCACTAGGCAATAGAGATTTCCACCCAAGCTCTTGTAAGTTGTGGGACCAAACAAATCCATGTGAAGAAGTTCTAACACTCTTGATGTTGACATGTAAGCTTTGGTTGGATGAGTATTTGCAACTTGTTTACCGGCTTGACATGCACTACAAGGTTTGTCCTTCTCAAACTTTACATCCTTCAAACCCCTCACTAATTCTTTCTTCAATAGCTTGTTGAGAGTGTTCATTCCAACATGAGCAAGCCTCCTATGCCAAAGCCATCCAAGTGTAGTTTTGGTGAACAAACATGTCATTAAGTTTGCATCTTCGGAGGTGAAGTCAACAAGATAGAGATTATTGTATCTAAAGCCTTTGAAAATCACTTGCTTGTCATCTATCTTTGTAACTACCACTTCATTAGGAGTGAACAAGCATTGGTAGCTAAGGTCACAAAGTTGCCCAATGGATAGCAAGTTGAAACTCAATGAAGCAACATAGAGCACATTTGAGAGAGAGTGATCATTTGATATTGCAATCTTGCCTATACCCTTGACTTTCCTCTTTGAATTGTCCCTAAATGTGATCTTCTCTTGACATACCCCATTTTCTTCAAGTGAGGTGAACATACGAGGGTCACCGGTCATATGTTGAGTGCAACCACTATCAATCACCTAATGGATTCACCGGTCTTGTAGTTCACCTACACACAAGAGATCAAGCCTTTTGTTTAGGGACCCAAACTTGAGAGGGACCCTTGACTTTCTCAACTAGTGACTTAGCAACCCATATTTTCTTTGGCCTATTTTTGTTAGGGGGACCCAAGAACATGACTTTTATCTTTCCACTTGAATCTTTTCTAAGCATGTAATGAGCATTGAAAGCAAAGGGTTTAGCATGCTTGGGCAAGGGTTATGGTGGTGGAGTTTTGCACTCATGAACAAAATGACCTTCTTGTCCACACTCAACACATCTCTTTGGCTTGGGCTTTGACTTGCTTAGTTGTTGTTTAGCTTTAGCCTTCTTCTCTTGATTTGCTAAGTAACCAATGCCACTTCTATCCATCTTCATGATGGTGTTCATGAGTAGCTCACTTTGCAAATGTTGGCCTCTTGTGAACTTACTTAGGCCGGTCTTGAGATGCTCTTTTTCTTGCTTGAGCTTTTTGTTCTCTTCAATAAGTGACTCATTTGATATTTGCTTTTCAAGAGCCATCAACTGCTTGTTCTCAATCTTAAGCATTTCATTTTCACTCTTGAGCTTGACATACTCATCATAGTTGTCGGACTCAACCACACTCTTGCCTTTGCCGCTAGAGCCTTGCTCAAAGTTCTCAATAATCAAATCATCACATGATGTAGCTATATCAATCTTAACAACTTAGTTAGTAGCATCATGTGTCTCAAGAGCAAGCTCATTAGCAACAATAAGACTATCATAGTTGATTTTCAATGTAGTATATTCATCTTTTAGCAAGTTGAGCCTAGTGATGAGTTCACCATGCTTCTTCTCAAATTTATAATGTTCATCTCTAAGCTCTTTGTTTGAAGTTTTGAGCTCCTTGAGAGTAAAAGACATAGTTTCATTTTGATCTTTGAGCTCATCACTAGTCTTATGTGCTTTCTCAAGCTTAGATGAGAGTGAGTTATTTTCATTTTGAAGCTCATCATTTTCATTTCTAGTTCTTCTTATGATTTTAGAATATTTGTTCAATAATTTTACAAGTTCATCATAAGAGGGTGCATCATATTCATCATCACTATCACTATCATCATCATCACTCTTATTGTTTTGTACCTTTCATTCACCCTTGGCCATGAGGCATAGGTGAGAAGTGGACGATGATGGTGAAGGTGGCGGTGAAGATGTCGGCGAAGATGATGATGGCCCAATCACAAGTGCGGCGACCTTCTCTTTCTCGTCGTCGCTCTCATCGCAGAGGACTCACATGATGACTCAATGTCGGTGAGCCCATCACCAATAATGTAAGCTTTGCCTACCTTCTTCTTCTTGTAAAACTCTCTTCTCTTGCCATCTTTCTTTTTGTATGGCTTGTTCTTCTTTTTCTCATCTTCTTCATCACTTGAATCATCTTTCTTGCCCTTGTTCTTGTTTTTGTACTTGTCTTTTGGAGGCTTCGGGCATTGATGAGCTAAGTGGCCAAGTTCACCACAATTGAAGCAATCCATCTCGGATATTGGCTTCCTTTTGCTACTTGTGAAGAATTTCTTCTTCTTGACATCGAACTTGATGCCACTCTTGTTGAGCTTCTTTAGCATCTTGGTGGTTTTTCTCACCATGAGTGCAAGCGATGCATCATCAATATCACTTTTACTTGAGCTTTCTTGCACCATCATGGCTTGGCCCTTCTTCTTTTTCTTTTTCTTTTCACGGCTAGCTTTGAAGGCCAAGTCTTTCTTCTTGGAAGATGATGAGCCCTCTTCCGGAGTGATGTGCATGTACATCTCATGTGCATTGATCTTTCCCAATACTTGTGTCGGTGTTGCGGTGGAGAGATCACTTTGGTGAAGTATGGTGACAATGTGCCCATACTTCTCAACGGGAAGAACATTCAAGATCCTCCTTGCAACATCCGATTGACTCATTTGAGTGAGTCCAAGAGCATTGAGATCTTCTACAAGAACATTCAATCGAGTATACATTTCATTAGCACTTTCTTTGGGAAGCATCTCAAAAGAATTAATTTTCTTTAAAGCAATATGATAGCATTCCTCACGCTCACTCTTAGTTCCCTCATGGAGAGCACAAAGGTTTTCCCATAATTCATGAGCGTTTTTGGCATTACGCACACGATTGAAGATATCCTTGCCTAGGCCTCGGTAGAGTGCATTTTTTTGCCTTTGCATTCCACCGATCGTACTTCTCCTCGTCACCACTTGGGTTGGCGGGATCCCTAATAGCGGAAAGCCCTTCGGTTGCGGCTCTAAGGCACCCAATATCTATGGCTTCGAGGTACGCCTCGATACGAATTTTCTAATATGGAAAATCATCTCCCTCAAAAGTGGGAGGTGGTCCTTCCCCATTAGACATCTTGCTCTAGGTGGTGAAGCCTAAATAAAGAGCAACACGGCTCTGATACCAATTGAAAGGATCAAGATATCCAAGAGGGGGGTGAATTTGGCTTTTCTAAAAATTAATTGCAAGAATTAAATCCTATAAGCCAAACTTCACCCCTAGTGCCTACTAGTGTTCCTTGTGATTCTACCAATAAAAGTTTTGCACCCTAAGTTCCAATCCTAGTCTAGCATGGCAATTCTAGGAAAGTAAACAAGCAATGAAAGTAATGCACGAAAGTAAATGCTTGAAAGTAAGTGTTAGGAACACGGCGATGTTTTCCCGAGGTATCAGAGAGTCGCCACTCCCCACTAGTCCTCGTTGGAGCACCCGCGCAAGGGTGTAGCTCCCCCTTGATCCGCGCAAAGATCAAGTGCTCTCTACGGGTTGATTCTTCGACACTCCGTCGTGGTGAATCACCCAAAACTGCTCACAACATAAGTTGGGTCACCCACAAGCTCGCCGGATGATCACCAAACTCCCAATCACCATGAAACCGTCTAGGTGATGGCGATCACCAAGGGTAACAAGCTAGAACTCTCACTTGACCACAACAAGCCTAATGAGAAGATGGATGCACACTTGCTACTCTCTAGTCACTAGTGAGGAATCTCAAACTTTGATTCTCAAATCACTATCCTCACTAGGGCTCTTGCACTCCCTTGCACTGCAAAGGTGTTTCTCAGCTGAACAAATGAGAAAGAGACCTCTAAAAGAGGTGGAGGGGATGTATTTATACACCCCTCAGACAAATCCAACCGTTACTTGCCAAATCAACAAAACACGTACTGACCGGACGCGCTGGTCGTCGTGACCGGACGTGTCGGTCGAGTGTAACGGTCGAAAACTAAAAGTCAGCGCTGAGTGTCCGGACACGCCAGTCAGGGATGACCAGACGCGTCCGATCATGCAAGACCCTTACTGGACTTTGACCTGATGCTCGACCACGTCCGATCATAGATGACCGGACGCGTCAGGTCAGTTAAGAACCTTACTGGAACGTGACCGGACGCGTCCGATCACTTCATAGTCGCGTTCGATTACACTTTTACCCTCTGAAACACGTGTCAGACTGATCACCACGTCCGGTCCTCGCAGGGACCGTGTCTGGTCAACCAGTTAACGATGTAGTGACTGTTAGTACTGATCGGATGCGTCCGGTCATGACAGAAACCGCGTCTGGTCAAGGGTAAACTGCTCAAACGACTTAGAAACGCGACGCAAATTGAACCAAGTTGCTTCCAACTGAACTTTGAGCTTTACCAGAGCTACCTAGTGCTAAGTTTAACAAGTGTGCACCACACCTAAACAAAAGACTCACCTAGGTCAAGCTACTCGCTCATGCCCTCCTTTATAGTACGGTCAAAGGAAGAAACAAAGATCCTAACGACTTTTCCGGATGTAACTCAACACCTTGACATCCGGAACTAACCGTCCTTAATCTTGTCGTTAATCCTTTGAAAACCGAAACAATTTCCATCAAGGGACATGAATACCATAGTGTCCAAAGCAGTTATCAACTCGATGACCTAACTTATCAAAGTTTCTACAAAACACACGTTAGTCATGGTAATAATGCGTTATCATCAATTGCCGAAACCAACACCAGGGCCTAGATGCTTTCTTGCGTTGTCATAAATTGCCGAAACCAACTCTCGAGGCCTAGATGCTTTCAATCTCCCCCTTTTTGGTGATTGATGACAACACTTTGATTAAGTAGATTTAAGAGATGAGGTTTTCGATCATGTTTGGTTCACATAAGAAAAAGACAATAAGAACAAGGGATTTAGGATTGCTTATGTGCTCCAAGCCAACAGGGTGTACTCATAAGATGAAACAAGAAGAGTTAGTACACAAAAGCATAGCTCATATGAAATTAGAGCAAGGCACGGATGCAAAACCTTATGAGCTAGAATCAATTAAGTGACAAGATATAATAGAGACAAGATAATCAACATATTACTCACGTATCTCACAAGCACACACGAAACATAATGCAAGTGCGGGAATAAAAACATGATGGATGAAAGTAGCACACAAAGAAACCGAAAACCCTGTCTCACAACTCCCCTGAATCTACTCTCTCTCTCTCTCCCTCTTTGGCATCAAGAGTAAAAAAACTAAGGGTCCACAGGAGGAATGGAAGCAGTTGAGTCAGGTGCAGAGGAGCATGGAATGATCAAGAACTGAGAAGTGTCCTCCTCTGACTCTGAGCTGTCATGCTGACCCTCTGTAGGTACATGTGGAGGTGAAGCGGTCTGGATCTACTCAGTGTGTGGGTCGGAAAGCTATAACTCAGGAGCAGGAGCTGATGAAGTAGTAGCAACGAGAGCCGCAGTCTCTGTCACCTAAGCCTGAAGAGTACCAATTGTGGGAGGATCAGTCGAAGCAACCGATGAAGGAACTGTCTCCATAGTCTCGGTCCCTGTCACTAAAGGAGCCACTGTCTCTGAAGCTGACATCTCTATAGTGGTCAGAACTGTGGTCTAGGAGGGTATCGGCTGACCAGTCAACTCATTGTAGGACGCACTCAAGTCAGTAGAGAAAGGAGTGCCAGTCATAAGGTGAGGCCTGAGCTAAACCAGTGGAGTGAATCCTGTCTGAATAGGAGTGTAGCCTAGGGACTGAAATGTTTGAGGCACCTGCTGTTGAGGTGAGGTAAACGGAAAGCTTGGCTATGGTCCCTGACTCTGAAGTCCACTGGACTGTAAAGCTAGAGTAAGGACGGATAGAGGTGGAGGGACCCCAACAGTAACAAGGTGTCTCAAGAGCTCAAGGTACTCCTACTAGGTAGCTGCCTGCTGCCTCTGTATCTCTAGCTGCTGCCTCTGAAACTCGTCCTGACGAGCCTGAATCTATGCAAATGCAGCTGCGTTGTCCTAAGCCTGTCTCTGTAGCTGAATCTCCTGCCTCTCCTGAGCCTGAGTCAGCCTCTCAAGTATAGCCACCATGGCTGGGTCTGAGCGTGAGGCTGAACTAGAACCACCGGCCTCATGGTCGTGAGAGCGAGGAAAGCAGTACCGAGGAAGTGGCTAATAGTCGTCATCAGTGCTGTCAGTGGCATCGTCCTTGTCTAGATTAGCTGGCTGAGCATCTAAGACGGCAAGCTCTACCTCTGCAAGTCCCTCAACAGTCTGGTCCTGCTCAGCTGTAGTCTCAGGTACCTCTGCTCTTTGACGCTGACTCTGTCTAGGTGCCTGCTCTCGGGTGATAGAAGCCCACAACTATCGTATATCATACTCAGGGAAAGCTATCGTGGTGTCGGAGATCTCCGCTCAAATCTTAGCTGGAAGGTCACAAGCACACCAAATCAGAAAGCAAATCTAATGGGCATAGGGTAGCTGACAGTGACCCTTGAAGTCCTCTGCCAAAGTATCCTCCATCTCACAGAGCATCAAATTCCAAATATCAAACAGAGTTTGGGAGATAAGGTGGTGAACTACCCAAAGCTGCATACATGTCAAACCCTCTCGGTAGCCCAACCTTGGAAGCAGTGTCCTCATAATAGCATCTAGAACTCTGGCAATAGGAGTTAAACTGGCTGGTGTACATCTGGACCCCTCGCCAAACAGCTCGCGAAAGCACGGTCTGACCAAGTTTGTAGGTGGCACAGTGCCGCCATGTGGACGCCTCGATGGTGGTGTCTGACCAAAGCAAAGCTGGTGGATCTTCATCTCTGAAGCTAGGAGCCTAAGAATCTCCCATACCCTGGTGTTGTATAGCCTATGGTCATGACATCTGAATGCAAAGTGAATGAACTCATGAGCGGGGTCTATCCAAAGTGAAGAGTAGAACTCCCTGACCCATGTGCCGCAGTATGCTCCTATCTGACCCAGAAGATCTGACAATCCTAGTAGGAAAGAAATATGAGGACGGAGCTGCTCGCCAATAACTGCAACCAGTGACTCTAGTCGATAGACCCTCTGCGGTCTGAAGGCAATCCCACTATCAACATAAGCTCTGTAAAAATCCTCGTGCAGAGGTGTGTAGAATCCCTATGAGGCCCTAGTGTCCCGCTGAGGTGGGAACCACCAACCAACCTCGACGAACCGGAGAGCCTGAACCTAACGTGTTGTAGCTCCCCTCAGGTCAAAGTGCTCAACTGGGGGCTGACCATGAGCTCTAGGAGGTGGACGACCTCCACGTCTCTGACCCTCTAGCCTAGGAGTCACCTGAGAACATGTTCATCCTGAGCGATGACGTGGTGGAGTCTGCAGTGTCTTCTCCTATGTTTCCTCTGTCTCCTCTGCGGGCTGCTCCTCTATCTGCTCTGCGGGCTGCTCCTCTGTCTCCTCAGTGGCCTCTGTACCAAGCTGTCATCCCTCAAGGTGAAAGCAACACTCGCCAATCTGAATACCACTGCCTCTGCCTCTGCCTCCTCTCTCTGCTAGATCAGCAGCATTTGCCACTGCCTGTGCTACCTCTGCCTCTGTGAGCGTCCTCTTTCTTTTCTTGGCGGCGATCTTCTTACGCTTGCCTCGGGCAACCTCTGTCAAACGTGGAGGACTTCTGTCCCCGTCACTCGGAGCTCCACCAACATTCTTACAGCGGGCCATGCTGACAAGTCTCTGTGACTGAGAACAACTAACACTGAAAAGATGAACTACCAAGCAAGAATTTCCCTGAATCAACTCGCGACTACAAAGTATTAAGATGATGAACTGATTCTCATGAGGCTTGGCCTCAATCCATATCCGTAGGCTTGGCCCCGGATTCAAATTGCCACTGAACTAGCTGCCCACAGCCACACAAAGCACCGACAAGACTCACTGCAAAGATGGAATAGATAGGGCTACTTGTAAGCAATATATTTCAACTAATAGATGAGTGATGTCCTTATGAGAGCAAGCAGAAGAGATACGAAAAAGGATAGAACAAGACATGCTACCTCAGAAGAGCGAGACTCTAGAGAAAAGGTGAGAGACCTTGACGTGCAGGGGCTCCACGGGAATGACATACGAGCACTGGAACACCGAGACAGGAAAAAGGTGAATCAGAACATGAGAGATGTTATCAGCAAAACATCTAGGTCAAGGTCACGGCGAAGAAACCTCGTGGAGATTGAAGCCATGCGGAGATGGCCGGAGTTCCAGGTCAATGGCGGTGCAGAGGGGCCCTCTCGACCTAGAACCAAGGGGGGCGCAGAGGTGGGCTACCTAGCCTTCTCTGCTGGAGCGATGGCCGGAGAGGAGAGGGACGGTGGCGTGCGGGTGCTATGGAGGAGGAGCGGCGGTGCAGCAACTGCTACGGTGGAGGAGGAGGAGCGGCGCAGTGGCTACGGTGGAGGAGGAGCGGCGCACGATTGCTGCGTGGACGAGGAGCTTGATGACGGTGGGTTAGGGCAAGGGAGCGATGGCGTGCGATGAAGAAGAAGAAAGGAAACGAAACCGCCGATGGATCGGTGAAAAAGAACCCAGATCCGCTTTTCAAGGGCTGACCGGACGCACTCCTCGACTGACCGGATGCGCTGGAGAGGCATCCGGTCAGAGTCCAGTAAGGTACTTGCGCGACCGGACGCGTCCGGTTAGAGGTGACCGGACGCGGACAGAGTCCGGTCAGAGGTCCACCCGAGAACCAACTCCGCGCGATCGGACACGCAGATGAAGTCTAGAATCGGATGCAGTGGTCGCAGCATCGCGTTCGGTCCAGTGTCTGGTCCAGCGTTCGGTCAGAGATTTTTGCCTTTTTCCTTTTCGATCTTCGACGTGACTTCTCCCAATCAAGTTCTAATACAAAAAGACACAAATAAACACCAATTGGAACCTGATATGAGTGACCTCTCTCAAGCCCTCAAAATTTTCAAAATATTTTGCCTTAGGCTAGTATTATTTTTAAGAAAATATGTGATAAACACCCGAGGAGCAACATATGGCCATGCAATAGATTTTATAAACCCTTGGGAGCGTCAAATGCTCTCTCTATCCGTGGACGAACATAGAGGTTTCTCAAAGAAAAACCAAAAAGAAATGACAAAGCAACAAATATGCATATGCAATGCAAAGCAAGAAGGTAAAACTAGGTTGCTTGTCAAGTTTGATCCACGATTAGGCTTCTTCACTCCTCCAAAAGAGGGTTATCGTAACTGTGTTAGACAAATCCTAGATGCATTACGGAAGTTTAAACATGACATATATTACAATGCAATGCAAGGGACAACACAAGCTCATTTTTTAAAGTTACTAGAATCAAGCACATTTAGCTCACTTCTCAACCTACAAAAGGTAGCCTCATCCAAAGGTTTAGTGAAGATATCCGCTAATTGATTTTCACTTCTTACACCTTCTAGTGATATATTATTTTTAGCAACATGATCCCTTAGAAAGTGATGATGGATATCAATGTGCTTGGTGCGTGAGTGTTGTACCAGATTATTGGCAATTTTAACGGCACTTTCATTATCACATAAAAGTGGCACCTTATCAAGAACAACACCATAGTCTAGAAGAGTTTGCTTCATATATAAGATTTGTGCACAACAAGCCCCCACGGCAATGTATTCCGCCTCGGCGGTGGACAAAGCCACACTATATTTCTTTTTAGATGACCAAGATACAAGTGACCTCCCAAGCAAATGGCACCCTCCGGATGTGCTTTTTCTATCAATTTTGCAACCGACATAATCCGAGTCGGAATAGCCAACTAGTTGGAATCTAGCTCATTTAGGATACCAAAGGCCAATGCTTGGGGTGTGCTTAAGATATCTTAAGATTCTTTTCATGGCACTTAGGTGAGGTTCTTTAGGACACGCTTGAAAGCGAGCACACATGCGCACACTAAACTTGATATCAGGCCTAGATGTGGTAAGGTACAACAATTTACCAATCATAGAACGGTAGAGAGTTTGATCAACCAGTTTACCTCCCTCATCTAGGTCAAGATGTCTATTAGATGGCATTGGGGTCTTGATTGGCTTACAATACTCCATCTTGAACCTCTTGAGAAGATCCTTGGTATACTTTTCTTGAGAGATAAAAATTCCTTCTTTCATTTGCTTGACTTGAAAACCAAGGAAGAATGTAAGTTCACCAATCATGGACATCTCGAACTCCTTCGATATCAATTCACTAAATTCCTTGCAATAATCTTCATTTGTTGATCCGAAGATAATATCATCAACATAGACTTGACAAATAAAGATCTCTCCATTAAGCTTCTTGGTGAATAGTGTGGTGCGACATTCCCAATAGTAAAGTCCTTCTCAATGAGGAAGTCCCGGAGGCGCTCATACCACGCTTTAGGGGCTTGCTTGAGCCCATATAGCACCTTGGACAACTTATAAACATGATTAGGATATCTAGGGTCTTTAAACCCGAGAGGTTGATCAATATAGACTAGTTCATTTATGAAGCCATTTAAAAACGCACTTTTAACATCCATTTGATATAATTTCATTTCATGATGTGATGCATATGCAAGAAGGATACAAATGGCTTCAAGTCTTGCAACGGGTGCAAAGGTCTCTCCAAAATCAAGGCCTTCAACTTGAGAGAACCCTTTTGCAACTAGTCTTGCCTTGTTCCTCACAACTACGCCTTGGTCATCTTGCTTGTTGCAGAACACCCACTTGGTTTCAATGACCCTTGCACCTTTTGGATGCTCATCAAGTGTCCAAACTTGATTGCGGGTGAACTTGTTCAATTCTTCGTGCATTGCATTCACCCAATATGGATCTTGAAGAGCTTCTTCTACATTCTTAGGTTCAAGACAAGAGACAAAAGAGTGATGTTCAATAAAAGAAGCAAGCTTTTGAGATCGAGTCATTACACCCTTTGTAGGACTCCCTATGATGAGATCTTGTGGATGTGCTTAAAGTAGAGGTGAGTGTCTTGTATCAACCACTTGAGAAGGAGGTTGGTGAAAGTCCTATGTTTGGTGTTGGTAATTAGTGACAATGCCTAAGTACTAATCCTATGCCTAAGTTGTATGTAGCATATAAGGATTAGTACACTCCAAGGTTGGTGGCAAGATGGACATGGTGATCATGATGGCCACACTTGGATTTGGACGCAACCCTACGTGATCAAGGCAAAGGTATATGCTTAAGGGTTGTGTTTTAGTAACCAAGACACCTAGTGGGTGTGGTTACATTATAGGATAGATAGCCGTACTATAAAGAGGGGAATGACGCGGCTATTGAACTCCTAAGTGCCTCTAGATGTGCATTTCATGATCATATACTTTTGGATAGAACAAATAACGCCTCGAAAAATGATTGTGAAAATGCTAACACACATGCACATGGTGATGATCACTTGGTGATGTTAGCACATTTACGACGGCGTTGGAGTTTGAGCGGTAGAGAGGGTTTGGGGTCCTCTCTCCCTCCCGCCGAGCGTGCGAGCGCGGGATTCAGGCGATTTCGAGGAAATGAAATGCCTATTTTCCACTACGCCGGAAGTCGGAAAAAGAAACGGAAACGAACGGAGGTCACAGTGGTGACCGGACGCTGCACCGGACGCGGTCACAGTGTGACCGGACGCGTCCGGTCAGTGTCCAGTATCTGCGCGTTTTTCAGTTGTTTGATCGGACGCGTCCGGTCGTCCAGGGAGCTTACTGGACTCCGACCGGACGCGGGTACTGTGGCGTCCGGTCAGTTCTTCAGCGCGTCCGGTCGCTGGTTCGTTGTGCGCGGCTCAGGGTTGACCAGCGCGTCCGGTCAGTCACGGGACCGGCGCGTCCGGTCGTGACCAGCGCGTCCGGTCGTTGCGACCGGCGCGTCTGGTCAGTGTTGCGAAACTAGCCGTTGCGCGACCGGCGCGTCCGGTCAGTTGGACCAGCGCGTCCGGTCAACGCGACTTCGGCTGTTTCAAGTTTCTAATGGCTATATTCGAAGGGGTACGTCTATAAATACTCGTTGGCCGGCTCAAGGCTCTCTTGCTCGAACATTTGACATACTTGTGAGCACTTTGAGCTAAGCAACTCCCCTCCCACTCATCTCTCTTGCTTCTTTGCATATTCAAAGTGAGATTGAGTGATCCAAGTGCATTTGCATTGTGAGATAGCATCTAGTTGGCACTTGGTGGTTGATTTGCTGCGGGATTCTTGTTTCTCTTGGTGGTTGCCGCCACCTAGACGGCTTGGAGCAGCTTGGAGGCGTTGGCAAGAGTTGGTGTTTGTTCTTGGCCACCTCCGGTGATTGTGAGGGGTTTGTGCCTACCTCGGTGAAGCGCCAAAGGCAACGTTAGTATATTGCTCGTGTCATTGCAACCTTTTGCCATTTGGTAGGTTCTTGTGGTGCCTTTTGAGAGGCTCGGTGTGAGACCGATTAGCCACCGAACCACGTGGTGAAGAGGGACACAACGGGGACTAGCGTGCCGGCAAGCACGTGAACCTCGGGATAAATCTTCGTGTCATCACTTTCATATTGTGATTGATTGATCCCGGTGTTTGGTTATCTTGGTATTCATTGTTGATCATATTGGTTGGCTCAATACTTCGCCCCTCGGTGATACCCTCCTATCTCTCTTGTATTAATTTCTTAGTTATCTTTGCTAGCTAGTTAGCTTAGCTAGAGTAGTTCTCTTGTGTAGCTTGCTAGTTGTAGTTGTACTTAACTTCTCGGTTTGACTTGTGCGGTTGAGTGCAAATACTAGAATTGTGAATTGGATAGGTGGCTTGCAAACACCCATAGGCTAAGCAAAACTCGCATCTCGCTATTTGTTATATTGATAAACTTGTTTAGCTTGTCGTTGTAGAATTTTTTAATAGGCTATTCACCCCCCCTCTAGCCATCAAGACCTTTCAGTTGGGGAGCATTAACATCTTGAGCTTGTGCCTCGGCTTGTTCATGAGAGACATGAGTGTCTTTATTTTCAACTCTCTCATTCTTGTCATCATCTTGAGGCACATATGATGAAGATGGCGGATCGACCATTTGAGCATCGTCTTCATCATCTTTAGGCTTGATGTCTCCCACCGGCATGTTCTTCATTGCCTCCCTCAATGGTTCATCACCTACATCATCATAATTCTCAATTGCTCCTTGGGAGCCGTTAGATTCATCAAATTCCATATCATATGTTTCTTCAACCAAACCGGTGGCATGGTTAAATACTCTATATGCTTTGGACTTTGATGAGTAGCTAACAAGAAAACCAATATCACAACATCTTTGGAACTTTCCTAGGTGTTGCCACTTCTTGTAGATGTAGCATTTGCAACCAAACACCAGAAAGAATGAGACGTCCGACTTCTTCTCATTTAGCAACTTATAGGGGGTCTTGTCAAGAAACTTTTGTAGGAAGAGGCTATTTGAAGCATAGCATGCGGTGTTGATTGCCTCGGCCCACAATTTTTCCGGTGTGTTGTACTCATCTAGCATTGTTCTTGCAAGGGTAATCAATGTCCGGTTCTTTCTCTCAACTACACCATTTTGTTGAGGAGTGTAGGTTGATGAAACCTCATTCTTGATCCCAATCTCATCACAATAAGCTTCAATGTTTGTGTTGTCAAATTCTTTGCCATTGTCACTTCTTATCTTCTTTATCTTGACTTCAAATTCATTTTGGGCTCTCTTTGCAAACTTCTTGAAACAAGTGGCCACTTCAGATTTGTCATAAAGAAAGAAAGTCCAAATATATCTTGAGTAGTCATCCACAATCACAAGACAATAAAGATTTTCACCCAATCTCTTGTAAGTTGTAGGACCAAACAAATCCATGTGTAGAAGCTCTAACACTCTTGATGTTGACATGTAAGCTTTTGTTGGATGAGTATTTACAACTTGTTTACCGGCTTGACATGCACTACAAGGTTTGTCCTTCTCAAACTTGACATCTTTCAAGCCTCTCACTAACTCTTTCTTCAATAATTTGTTGAGAGTATTCATTTCAACATGAGCAAGCCTCCTATACCAAAACCACCCAAGTGAAGTTTTGATGAACAAGCATATCATCAAATTCACATCTTCGGAGGTGAAATCAACAAGATAGAGATTGATATATCTAAAGCCTTTGAAAATCATTTGCTTGTCTTCTATCTTTGATACTACCACTTCATTTGGTGTGAATAAGCATTGATAGCCAAGGTCACAAAGTTGCCCAATGGATAGTAGATTGAAACTCAAGGAAGCAACATAGAGCACATTTGAACGAGAGTGATCATTTGATATTGCAATCTTGCCTATACCCTTGACTTTGCTCTTTGAATTGTCCCCAAATGTGATCTTCTCTTGACATTCCCAATTTTCTTCAAGTAAGGTGAACATATGAGGATTACCGGTCATATGTTGAGTGCAACCACTATCAATAACCCAATGAGATCCACCGGTCTTGTAGTTCACCTACACATAAGAGATCAAGCTTTTTGTTTAGGGACCCAAACTTGAGAGGGACCCTTGACTTTCTCAACTAGTGACTTGGCAACCCAAATTTTCTTAGGCCTATTCTTGTTTGGGGGACCCAAGAACATGACTTTCATCTTTCCACTAGAATCTCTTCTAAGCATATAGTGAGCATTGAAAGCAAAGTGTCTAGCATGCTTGGGCAAGGGTTGTGGTGGTGGAGCTTCACACTCATGAGCAAAGTGGCCCTATTGTCCACACTCAACACATCTCTTAGGCTTGGGCTTTGATTTGCTTTGTTGTTGTTGTTGAGTTTTGGCCTTCTTCTCTTGATTTGCCAAGTAACAAATACCACTTCTATCCATCTTCATGACGGTGTTCATGAGTAGCTCACTTTGCAAGTATTGACCTCTTGTAAACTTGCTTAAACCGGTCTTGAGATGCTCTTTCTCTTGCTTTAGCTTTTTGTTCTCCTCAATGAGTGACTCATTTGATGTTTGTTTTTTCAAGAGCCATCAACCCTTTTAGCTTCTTGTTCTCATCTCTAAGCATTTTATTTTCACTCTTAAGCTTGATATAATCATCATAGTTGTCGGATTCAACCACTTTCTTGCCTTTGCCACTAGAGCCTTACTCAATGCTCTCAATAATCAAGTCATTACATGATGTGGCTATATCAATCTTAACAACTTGGTTAGTAGCATCATGTGTCTCAAGAGAGAGCTCATTAGCAACAACAAGACTATCATAATTAATTTTTAATGAAGTATATTTATCTTTTAGCAAGTTGTGCCTAGTGTTGAGCTCATCATGCTTCTTCTCAAGTTTATCATGTTCATCTCTAAGCTCTTTGTTGAAAGTTTTGAGCTCCTTGAGAGTAGAAGTCATAATTTCATTTTGATCTTCAAGCTCATCACTAGTCTTTTGTGCAATCTCAAGCTTTGATAAAATTGATTCATTTTCATTTTAAAGCTCATTATTTTCATTTCTAGTCTTTCTTATGACTTTAGAGTATTTGTTGAGCAATTTTACAAGTTCATCATAAGAAGGTGCATCAAATTCATCATCACTATCACTATCATCATCATCACTCTCATTTATTTTGTACCTTTCGTTCACCCTTGGCCATGAGGCATAGGTGAGTAGTGGATGATGATAGTGAAGATGGCGGTGAAGGTGGTGGTGAAGATGTCGATGAAGATGATGATGGCCCAATCACAAACGCGACGACCTTCTCTTTCTCATCATCGCTTTCATCACCGGAGGACTCACATGATGATTCAATGTCGGTGAGACAATCACCAACAATGTAAGCTCTGCCTCCCTTCTTCTTTTTGTGATATTCTTTCTTCTTGCCATCCTTCTTCTTGTATGGCTTGTTCTTCTTCTTCTCATCTTCTTCATCACTAGATTCATTTTTCTTGCCCTTGTTCTTGTTCTTGTATTTGTCTTTTGGAGGCTTAGGGCATTGATGAGCCAGATGACTAAGTTCACCACAATTGTAGCAATCCATTTCGGATATAGGCTTTCTTTTGCTACTTGTGAAAAACTTCTTCTTCTTGCCATCGAACTTGATGCCACTCTTATTAAACTTTTTTAGCATCTTGGTGGTCTTTCTCACCATGAGAGCAAGTGATGCATCATCAATGTCACTCTCACTTGAGCTTTCATGTACGATCATGGCTTGGCTCTTCTTCTTTTTCTTGTCATGGCTAGCTTTGAAAGCCAAGTCCTTTTTCTTGGAAGATGATGAGCCCTCTTCTGGAGTGATATGAATGTACATCTCATGAGCATTGATCTTTCCCAATACTTGTGTCGGTGTTGCGGTGGAGAGATCACTTTGGTGAAGCACGGTGACAATGTGACCATACTTCTCAACGGGAAGAACACTCAAGATCCTCCTTGCAACATCTGATGGACTCATTTGAGTGAGCCCGAGAGCATTGAGATCATCTACAAGAACATTCAAGCGAGTGTACATGTCATTAGCACTTTCCTTGGGAAGCATCGCAAATGAATTAATTTTCTTCAAAGCAATATGATAGCATTCCTCACGCTCACTCTTAGTTCTCTCATGGAGAGCATAAAGGTTTTCTCACAATTCATGAGCGTTTTTTTTGCATTACGCACACGATTGAAGATATCCTTGCCAAGGCCCTAGTAGAGTGCATTTTTTGCCTTTGCATTCCACCGGTCGTACTTCTCCTCATCACCAACGGGGTTAGTGGGATCCTTGACTTTCGGAAGCCCTTCGGTGACAGCTCTAAGACACCCGACATCTATGGCTTCGAGGTACGCCTCCATGCGGATTTTCCAATATGGAAAATCATCTCCCTCAAAGATGGGAGGTGGTCCTTCCCCATTAGACATCTTCCTCTAGGCGGTAAAGCCTAATTTAGGAGCAACTCGGCTCTGATACCAATTGAAAGGATCAAGATGCCCAAGAGGAGGGGTGAATTGGGCTTTTCAAAATTTATTGCGAGAATTAAATCCTACTAAGCCAAAATTCACCCATAGTGCCTACAAGTGTTCCTAGTAATTCTATCGATAAAAGTTTTGCAACCTAAGTTCCAATCCTAGTCTAGCATAGCAATTCTAGGAAAGTAAACCAAGCAACAAAAGTAATACGATAAAGTAAATTATTTGAAAGTAAAGGGTTAGGAACACGACGATGTTTTCTCGAGGTATCGAAGAGTCGCCACTCCCCACTAGTCCTCGTTGGAGCACCCGCGCAAGGGTGTGATCTACGTGAGGATCAAGTGCTCTCTACGGGCTGATTCTTTGACACTCCGTCATGGTGAATCGCTCACAACCGCTCACAAGATGAGTTGGGTCATCCACAAGCTCCGCTGGATGATCACCAAACTCCCAATCACCACCAAGCCTTCTAGGTGATGGCGATCACCAAGAGTAACAAGCAAGAACTCTCACTTGACCACAACAAGCCTAATGAGAAGGTGGATGCACACTTGCTACTTCCTAGTCACTAATAAGGAATCTTAATCTTGGATTCTTAAATCTCAATCCTCACTAGAGCTCTTGCACTTCCTTGCATATGAAAGGTGTTTCTTAGCTGAACAAATAAGCAAGAGACCTCAAATAGAGGTGTAGGTGATGTATCTATACTCCCCACAGTCAATCCCAACCGTTATGTGCCAACTCAACATTTTACGTACTGATCGGACGCGCCGGTCGACGTGACCGGATGCGTCCGGTCGATGGCAACAGTCGAATTGAAAAACAACGGCGCTGAGTGACCGAACGCGCAGTGAGTCTGATCAGGAGTGACCGGACGCGTCCGGTCGTGCAAAACCCTTTCTGTACTTTGACTAGACGCACGGACGAGTCCGATCGGTGATGACCGAACGCGTCTAGTCAACGAAGTTCCTCTCTGGAAGTGGACCGGACGCACTGTAGATGCGTTTGATCGATTTCCTAGCTGCGTCCGATCATAACACTTACCCTCTCTGACTTTGGTCAACACGATCTGTGCGTCCGGTCCACGGGAGGACCGCGTTCGGTCGATCGTATTGATCTTGCGGTGACTGCCAGTACTGACCGGACGCGTCCGGTCAAGGTATAGACCGCGTCCGGTCAAGAATAAATGGTTCAAAAGACTTCAAATCGTGACGCAACTTGAACCGAGTTTCTTCCAACTAAACTTTGGGCTTCTCCTGAGCTACCTAGTACTAAGTTTGACAAGTGTGCACCACACCTAAACAAATAGACTCACCTAGGTCAAGCTACTCGCTCATGCCCCCTTTATAGTACGGCCAAAGGAGAAAAGCGAAGATCCTAACGACTATTCCGAACGTAACGCAACTACTCGACGTCCGGAACTAACTGTCCTTAATCTTGACGTTAATCCTTTGAAAACCAAAACGATTTCCATCAAGGGGCATGAAAACCATAGTTCCCAAAACAGTCACCATTCCCATGACCTAACTTACCAAAGTTTCTGCAAAACACACGTTAGTCATGGTAATATTGCGTTGTCATCAATTGCCGAAACCAACTCTCGGGGCCTAGATGCTTTCAGCCACGAATTCTAATCCAAATAAAAAAGATTTGTCCAATCTTTTGAGTAACCTAAATAGGAACTCTAATCGAATAGAAAAAGATATAAAAGAGTCAAAATTTCCGATCTCTCCAATCAGGAGTATCCTAAATACAAATCCTAATCCAAGTAGAAAAGAATAAAAATATCTTCACGTGCAAAGCTGAAGACTGTCTCCAATCTGAAATTGTTGTTGCTGTTCGTGAGACATGGATATAGATGCCAATCTGCTACTTGCACTGCTGCTTCATGAAGATCAATAGATTTTCATTTCTACGAATCCCTTCTCTCTTTCTCTCTTCTTTTTTAGGCTTTTCTTTTGCTGGTCGTCAGTTTGTTCGGTTTGGTTGTAACACCCGGTTTTAAGAACAAAACCAGATACGCACCATATGTGAGCCGAGGAAGTCAAATCTCACATATAGCTATAAATAAAGGTAATATCAAGTGACAATGCTCAATATATAACGTACTTATTACAAAAGATATAACCTTAGATAACAAATAGCGGAAAGACAACTCTGGTCTTCAGGTGAAAACTCCACTCCACAGGGACAACTGACTGGTTGATCACAAGCATGTCTGCTCCAATCTCTGGCAATCTGGTACCCATCCGGGATTTTTCCAAAGTATTAAAAATAAACAAGTGTGAGTACATTTCGTACTCCACAAGCATAACATGGAGATTCATGAGGTTCAAAAGGCAGACACAGTTTACTGCATTTAACATTTTAGTAAGTCAACATTTTATCATTGGTTAACATCAACTTATGCTTAGGCTCCCAAGTTAACCCACATGATCATATACTAGAATTAAATAGAGTTATTGATCAACATTATATCATCATCATCGTCATCGTCATCATAATACCATCATAGTTCACCATGAACAACAACATCATAAGTAACCAGTTATTCTGTGAGTTTTTCGGGCCGCTCGTGACCGTGAACACGGCTGTTATAACAGTTTTAACACTCTGCAGAGGTTGTGCATCTTTGCCTGTGAGTCGTGTTGCCCATATTCCTGGGTTAATTACTCCCATAACACTTCTAAGGTGAGCGAGCAGGGTATACTATGAAGCCTTCCATAGGTCTCGTCTAACAAGTTAGGACTGTGAGGTTTTCTCGACAGGCAGATATAGAGAACCGCTTTCTGTGGCACAATTCCCACAGGCTATACACACCAGAACAGAGGCAGTTCTATACCCAAAGTGGCAAGCCCCTCTTGCGCCCTTTCGAGTAACCTCTAACAAGATAGAAAAGATCCTATTACTGAGCTAAAGTCAGAGCCATATAACTCTCACGGTTGCACTGTATGTCCCAGCTTTTGCCCTACAGATAAGTCCTTACGGAGGGTTTAGGGCAACATGATCAACATCATTTGCACCTTCACCCTATAGTTCAATAGTCACCATCATGTTTATCTGTTTGTTCCATTAGTCCTAGTATTGATCATGTTTAAATAGAGCACTAGCATTCTACCCATGTGCAATAAAACCCATAGGGATCAAGGTACAAGTCATCATTGGCTAGGATGTCCTTATAGTCGAGCAATATTAGACACATGCATAATGAGTAGATTATATAATGAATATGACATCAAGATAGGCCCATGCTATACTTGCCTTGGTTCACGAACTTCTGCTGGTCCTGCTAGTCTTCGAAGTACTCCTGGTTCCCAACGTACTCCTCACCGTCTGAACTTGACCAACACGACAACATACACATTTCAGGGGCATTCATGCATAGCAAACAAACCTATAATTAGAACAGTACACCAGCAGTATAAAAACAGTATAAAAAGTTTATGAAAATATTCAACGTCTCGCTATGATCACATCAACGCGAAGCGCATGAAAAATGGAGCTATAACGCGAAAGTTACGAATTATTTAGGGTTCCAAAAGCTAGCTATTAAACTAGATTTAATTGAGAAATTCAAAAGCTTCTAACAAGTCTAACAGTAGCACTAATGCGTAGATTACGAAATTACGAAACCAACGCAAGTTGAATGGGTCAAATCAGAGCTAAAACGAAGGTTTTATGAGCTAAATAGTGTAGTGGCAATTCTGTAATTAATCTAAAAACGTATTTTTCATTTAAACCGAAGAACTACGTTTTCAAAATGAGAATGCGTATTTTGGGAATACGCCAAGGACGGCGGTTTAGATATGCCAGAAACTGAGGGGCTCTTTAACAATTTGACCTACGAAAGGGTACAGTTGAATTTGGGCCGTCCGATCGGAGATGGGCAGCCCGAATTAGATAGGAGAGGGGAAGAAGGGCGCGACCACCGGAGTTGGAGGTGGAGATGGCAGCGCCGCCATTGCCACGGCAGAGGGCTCGCCGGAGTTACCCAATCGAGCTCTACGGTGCATGGTTTTCAAGTCCGATGGCATGGGTATGAAGCGGAGAGAAAGGCGACCTCAACCGTGCCATTTTCGCGGCTAGGGAAAGTCCCGCATGGCGCTCGCCATGGCCGGCCGTGGGGAGAGCTCGCCGGAGCTCGCGAAACTGGCCCTAGAGACCACGACTCACCAAATTGAAGGCACCGAGAGAGAGGAACAAGGCGACCTTGCCTAGGCCCTTAGTGCGGCCAGGGAAGAACCCGAGTGGCTCTCACCATGGACGGCGGCGAGAAGGTCGTCGGAGCGAGCGGGAACACGTCACAAACGTCCACAATTGAGAAATTGAGAGCACAGAAAGGAAGAGAAGGTCAAGGCGGAGCTCACCAGCGCTTCAAATGAGACAGAGGCGGCTCTAGAGCGGCGGTCCACGGGAGCAGCAGATGGTGACTCCGGCAGCAGTTTTGCTGCCTCTACGCGCGTGAGCGAGGAAGAAAGCCAGAGCGAGAAGTGGCAGGGGAGCAGTGATGGGTGCAGGCTCCCCTTTATGGAGGCCGGGGTGCGGACGCTCCCACGACGCGGGAAGAGTTGGGCGCGGGCGACGATTTTGCCTGAGCGGCTTGCGACGCGGAACGAAAGGAGGAGGTTGGGGAGGAGCTGACGGGCGGGCCCTGGCTGCCAGTGACTGCGGGAGCGAGGAGGCGCGACAGCGACTGCCTGGCCGGGCTGGGCCGGCCCAGGAGAGAAAACGCGGGGGGGAGAGAAGGGAAGGAGGCCAGCGGGCCGGCGGGGAGCTGGGCCAACAGGCCGAAAACGAGGAAAAGAGGAGAAAAAAAGATTTTGCTTTTCTTTTTCTATAGCATTTTTCCAAATTCATTTTTAAAAGGTTTTTGAAATCTTTTTTGCATTTGAATAAATCCAGTCATCACAAAAATACAATGCAGCGGCATGGATGCATGAACATGTTTCTATCCTTATATTTGTTTTAAATTTTTCATAAAAAATATTATTTTCCCTAGGTAAAAATGCTCACAAAAATGCTTATATAAATCATTTTAACTATTTTGGATAAATGCAAATTTTAGGGTGTTACGTTGGTTTTCTTTTCTACGTCTTTCATTGGGTTCCTCGTTCTTTTTCCCATTTTTTCGAGTATAAGTACCTTTGATCCTGTTTCGTGCTCGTTCTGATCTGTCCTTTTTTTTCCTTTTTAGTACCTAGTTGGTTCCTCCGTTCTTGTTTGTTCGGTCCGTTTTTTACCCGTGATCTGGTCATCATAATCATGGGTCAACATAACGGTCATTAACACGTCTGACATCTAACACCATGCCAACTTTAATTAGGTGTTACAAACATATCTTTATCAGTAATGTTACAAAGCGGCTTTGCGTCAGCTCCTCTTCTCCTTCCTTCAGATGGGAAACACAGCTGCTGTTTGTAGATACGAGAGCACGCATGTTGCTTCCTGCACGGGCTCCTCAACCCAGCCCACACCAACTCCTCGCCGACCACCCCAACAGGCCGCCGCCGCGCGCGCTGCTCCTAGTCCCCGCACCCTGCCGCCACGACGCCGTCCTCGTCGCTCCTCGCGAGTAGCCTCTCTGACCTTGCCAAGATCGGCGGCTCCTTTTCGGCTGTTGTGTGTCGCCAAGCGGCCAGGAGAGGGGGTCGTCACTGGCCGGGCCCAAGTCAGGCGCAGGCGCAGCTGGCGTTGCCAGAACGTGCCACCATCCTCAACCGCCGGTTGGCCGGAACTGGTCGTTCCCCGCTCTCCTCTCTGTTGTCCGGAAGAAGAACGATAGGGTGAAAAACGCATATTGCAAGCGTATGTTTCAAGTGTTTTAGATATTTGAGAGGTATGTTGCAAGTGTTTCATGCGGATGTTGCAAAAAATAGATCGGGATATTGCATATATTGCAATGGTTGTACACGTATGTTGCAAACTTCTGTTCTCAATGTGTCATATGTTTTTCCAAATGTATGTTACAAGTGTGTTTATTTGGATGTTGCATATGTTTCACACATAGTATTTTATCTAGATGTTGTTTATGTTTTACAATGGTTTTTAACTGTTCTTCAGGTGTTTTTGGATGCATGCTTCAAGTGTTTTATCTGCCTCAGACGTATATTGCAAGTATTGCATTTGGATGTTTCAAAACTACATCAGATGTTGCATCTCCACCCTCGCTTTTTGCTGCTTTGCCTCGGTGTCTCATCATCCTCCCGACACCGCCTGGGCATCCGTCACCCCCTCCCCCTCTTCTCGATGTTGGTGACGTTCAGGGCAGCGCGGGAAACATACTGCAAGCGCGGTGTCCGGACGCCTTGTTCGTCCAGACGTCCTAGTGCTTGCAAGCCCGTATCTTTATAGATCTTCAAGGGAAATCACAAAACTCAATTTTAACTGTACCGACACATAGTATGAAAAATAAATTTGTGATATATTTATGGGCAAATACCTTTGTGCTTTGCAACTGAAAAAAACAATATATCAAGATTGTATTTTAATTCCATACATGCTTAATATGACATGGTTATATTACTACTAACAAAGATTGACTTATATTATGGATGCCATGTCCATCATAAATAAATTATAGGTTTTAAATTTTGTATAGAAAGAATAAAATATAAATAGGTATGTATTATTCCATCATTGTTTTCTATAAATTTTATATTTTCTGTTGTAACACATGGGCACATTTGCTAGTAATGTTTAATATTTTGAACTTACGGAGAATTTTCCAAATGCAATGATTGGCCCTGTTCATATGGCTTATAATCCGTCTTATTCAGCTTGTTTTTTCAGTCGGAACAGTATTTTTCTCTCACAAACAATCAGCCAACAGTGTTTTTCAGCCGGCTTATAATTCCAGCCGAACGGCTTCATTACTTCTTACGGAACTCTCTAGAATAGCACGTGATGAAACAATATAGCAAGGGTACATATGTAATTTTATATTTCCACTAATCTAGCTTCAAAACTTGAGATTTCCATTCTTTTTTAGGACGGATAGTGTAATACCTTAGCAACGACTACTTTTGTGTAGTCACCAATAAATGTTGGCAAATTGTATCCTTAGATTTGCACATTAACCATTTTATCGTCACTCTGGTCACTATATTAGATATCATTAGAGAATTACGTCAATTAGATCCGTACCCCTGGTTGAAATCCTAAATCCGTCACGGGTCATGACAGATGATGGTTTTGGATAACAAAACTGTCTTGTACCTTTCGCTGTCAAAACTCCCTATTGATGAATGGACGTGCCTCCATTTGGAAATGGTGTGGACCCCACGAAACGAAATCACGTCAACATTGTTTCACGTTGATTTAGGAAAGTGAGGGTAGCGCCTTTGACGAAACGCAACCCGGCCTTGACGTGCTCATGAATTCGCGATGCTATTGCTAGGCCAGCCTTTTTCATTTTCAACAACACAATGAATGTGGCATGGTTGTTGTCAAAAAAAAATTGAATGTGGCATGGCGTCTCATTCCATTCCAATATTCCATTTTCTACCGCGCGCAAAAGCTTACGGCAACCAGAAATTAAATTAAATTAATAAAAAAGTCAATTCCTTCCCTCCCCACGTCAAAAAGAAGCGGGCCGTACCAAGCCACCAACTCCTTGCGGTCCACTTCCCTTCCGAAGCCAACTCATCTCAAGACCTCGTTTAGTTTGCATTTTTTTTACCTGATGAATAGTAATATTTTCGTCTTATTTGATAAATATTGTCTAATTGTAGATCAACTAGGCTCAAAAGATTCATCTCGTGATTTCCAACTAAGCTGTGTAATTAGTTATTTTTTTACCTATATTTAATACTCCATGCAAGCAGCTAAAAATTAATGTGATGGAGAGAGAGTGAAAAAATTCTAACTTTTAGGTGCATCTAAACAAGGCCCAAATTCTCAACCGGGCCTCGTTTAGAGTGCAAATGGGAGGGTTGAAAAGCACTGTAGCACTTTCGTTAGTATTTAACAAATATTGTTCAATTATGGATTAACTAGGCTTAAAAGATTCGTCTCATGATTTACGATCAAACTATACAATTAGTTATTTTTTATCTACATTTACTACTTATGCATGGATCTAAAGATGGACACGATAGAAAGAATGAAAAAAATTCTAACTGTTAAAGTGCATCTAAACAAGGCGCCAATAGAAAACTCCACCGGCTGCCTGCCCACAGAAATCCCCCCCCAATTCACCTTCAAAAAAGGAACCAGGCTCGCTCTTCCCGAAATCTCCTTTCCCATCGAATCGACGGTGGTGTCGGCCACCTCAGCAGCTGCCCTGCCCCTCCCCAGCGGCGGCTCTACTCCGCACAGGGCTCGCGACTCTTTCGCCACCGAAAGGAGGGAGGGCTGCGCGGGCGAGCGGCGGAGATGGTGGGGGGCGGCGGCGGGGCGCTGCGACGGGTGGGCAAGTACGAGGTGGGACGCACCATCGGGGAAGGCACCTTCGCCAAGGTCAAGTTCGCGCAGAACACCGAGACCGGGGAGAGCGTCGCCATGAAGGTGCTCGACCGCTCCTCCATCCTCAAGCACAAGATGGCCGAACAGGTGACCGAGCTGGCCCTCGTTTTTTCTCCCCGCCCCCCCCCCCCCCCCACCCCCCCCACCCCCCCAAATACCAAATAATGTTGTTGGGATGGCTCGCGGAAGCATTTCTTTTCTCACTGATTCCGCGCTCCGTAGCTTCATGTTGTGGATTTTAATCCTTGTTATGCCGTTTCTGTGGACGAATTTCTCCTTGCTTTCAAAGCTAGCTGGAATGGTACATGTCCTAGGGTGACTTACCTTCGTGCACACAATTCTTATTTGCAGATTAAGAGAGAGATATCCATAATGAAGCTTGTCAGGCATCCCAATGTCGTTAGGCTGCACGAGGCACGCTTATCTATCTCTTCCTTATAACCATTCGTTAACATCTTTCTTGTCACTTGCCTTAAAAAATGTATCCGTGTCATCCATTCTGTTATGTGCAGGTTTTGGCAAGCCGGAAGAAGATATTTATCATTCTGGAGTTCATCACTGGTGGCGAGCTATTCGATAAAATTGTAAGACTGCTATGGTTAACTATTTACTGTCCCTTTCACTCTTGACTTTTTGATATGATCTGGTAAAATAAATATTAGTTCCATGCATTTGTTGTTTAGATTATATGCCTGTCACATTCCATCTTGGATGTTCAATTGCCACCTTTGCTTTTACTCTAAGAGGGCATTCATTGGACATGGAAGAGACACACAGTTCCCTCAGTGCCATTGCATTTTAATTTATATTTGCAAAAAAAAGAACATGTCACTATATGGTCCTTTTTGTCCATCAATTGTGGATTGTATCTGTGGTTTTGATTCTAATTCCATTGAATGTGTTATTCCGACATATATGTACTAATCCAAAGACTTGAATTTGAAGACATACTTGCTCTATTGGACTTTATCTTATTTAGGTTCAATTCAAACAATATGTTTACTGTCACACTTCAATTAAAGGACAATATAGAGTGCATACATCTTATGTGCGACCCAGGAATAGTCGCACACATAAGCCGACAAATTAACAGAAGTATCATCACTATGTACATACATCACGATATTACATCACGTACTTCTTAACATAACAAGCGGAAAAGTAAATAACACTCTCGAACGAAGTATCTGCTCCACAGGGAAGGCCGACTGGTTGACCCAAACCTTGAAATCTTCAGGGAAATCATCGTACAAACTGTCATCTGTTACCCATCCGGGATTTTTATCCAAAAATGAAATAATAACAAGTGTGAGTACACTCGTACTCCGCAAGTATAGTATGAGGATTCATGAGGCTCAAAAAGGATAGACACGGTTGACTGCAGTTAGCATTTTTAATAGATCAACATTTCATTATTAATTATTATTAAGTTATGCTTAAGCTCCCGTTTAACCCACATGATCGTCATAAGTCATCCATATGTCAAGTAACCATTTATTCTGTGAGTTTTCCGGGCCGCTCGTGACCGTAAGCACGACTGTTATAACAGTTTTAACACTCTGCAGAGGTTGTGCATCTTTATCCGTGAGTCGTGTTACCCATATGCTCGGGGCCCGTCGACCCCCTAACACTCCCAAGGTGAGTAGGCAGGCTACACTATGAAGCCTTTCATAGGCCTCTTCTAACAAGTTAGGGCTGCGAGGTTTCCTCGGCAGGCAGATATAGAGAACCCCTTTCGATGGCACAATTCCCGCAGGCTATACACATCAGAACAGAGGCAGTTCTATACCCAACGTGGCAAGCCCTTCTTGCGCCCTTTCGGGTAACCTCTAACAAGCTAGAAAAGATCCTATTACTGAGCTAAAGTCAGAGCCATATAACTCTCACGGTTGCACTGTATGTCCCAGCTTTTGCCCTACAGATAAGTCGTTACGGAGGGTTTAGGGCAACATGACCAACATCATTTGCACCTTCACCCTATAGTTCCACTGTTACCATCATGTTTATCCATTGGTTCCATTAGTCATAGTGTAGATCATGTTTAGTTAGAGCACTAGCATTCTACCCATATGCAAATAAAACCCATAGGGATCAAGGTACAAGTCGTCGAAGACTAGGATGTCCTTATAGTTGAGCAATATTAGACACATGCATAATGAGTATATTATATAATGAATAGGACAACAAGGTAGGCCCATGCTATACTTGCCTTGGTTCACGAACTGCTGCTGGTCCTGCTGCTCCTCGTACGTGTCCGGATTCCCGAAGTACTCACCGTCTGAACTCAAACGACACGAAGTACAACACGCATTCCAGAACAGACATACAAGCAAAACATGACTACGATTAGAACAGTACACCAACAATAAATAAAACTGTATAAAATGTCTACCAAAATCATCTACGTCTCGCTACGATCACAACGACGCGAATTGCATGAAAACGGAGCTACAACGCACAAGTTACGAGCTATTTACGGTTCCAAAAGCTAGCGATTAAACTAGACTTAATCGAGAAATTCGAAAGCTCCTAACAGGTCTAACAGTAGCACTATTGCGTAGATTACGAAATTATGAAACTAACGCAAGTTGAACGGGTCAAATCGGAGCTAAAACGACGATTTTATAAGCGTTTTACTGCAGTGGCAAATCTGTAGTTAATCTGAAAACGTATTTTTCATTTAAACCGAAGAAGCTACGTCTTCAAAATGGGAATGCGTATTCCGGGAATACGCCAAGGACGGCGGGTTAGATATGCCAGAAACCGAGGGGCTCTTTCAGAAAAAGAACCCGCGAAGGGGTATGGATTGATCGTGGCCTTTGGATTAGATTTGGACGGTTGCGATTAAATGAAAGGAGGTAGGGAGGGAGAGGTTAACCGGCGACTGGCCTGAGTTGGGAGGGAAGACGGCGGCTCCACCATGGATGGCGACGAGAGCTCACCGGCGTTGCCCGTCCGGGCTCTACAGGCCACGGTTCGACGAACGGGTGGTACCGGGACAAAGCGGAGGCGAAGGCGATCACGATCATGCGGTTAGCGCGGCCGAGGAAGGCTCGGTGCGGCACCCGCCATGGCCGGCAGTGGAGGGAGCTCACCGGAGCTCGCGGGGATAGCCCTAGAGACCACGATTGAAGAAGATAAAGACATGGGGAGATAGAGGGGAACGAGGCGAACATGCTTAGGCCTTTAGCGCGGCCGGAGAAAGACCCGAGGGGCACCCGCCATGGATGACAGTGGAGAAGCTCGCCGGAGCTCGCGTAAAACGGCCCTATAGGACACCATTCGACACGGGAGGTGGACGGGGAAAAAGAGGGGAGCGGGGCGAAGCTCACCGAGCGGCAAAACGAAGACGAGGGCGGCTCGAAGACGATGGCGACGCGGAGGAGCGGACGGCGTCTCCGGTGATCTTGCGATGCTGCGGTTGTGGCTCAAACGAGTGAAAATAGAGCGGGGAGGTGCAACAGAGGGAGCGGTGAAGGGGTTTGGCTTGCCTTTTGAAGACAGGGCGCGGCGCTGGGACGCTCCCACGCACGGAGATCGTGGGCGCGGGCGGCTCGGAGATTTCGGCTTGACCGACGAGCGCGCGGGGAAGACGGTTGGGGGTGACGGCGCTGACGTGAGGGACCGGGCGGTCAGCCGCTGAGAAAGGGAGTGTGCGGGCGCGGCAGCGGCGATTGCGGCGCTGACCGGGCCGGCCCAGCAAGGGAAAGAGGGGAGAGGGGGAAGGCGAGCGGGCCAAAAAGAAAACGGGCCAACGGGCCGAAATGGAGGGAGAGAGGGAGAGTGAATAGAATTTCCTTTTTATTTCCTAAATTGATTTTCCAAATCCAATTTCAAGAGATTTTTAAATCCTTTTGGCATTTGAATAAAACCAGTCATCACACAAAATATAATGCAACAGCATGAGTGCAAAAACAAGTTGCTAACCTTATGATTAATTTTAATTTCACAAAAAATTATT
Organism: Saccharum hybrid cultivar R570; assembly: GCA_038087645.1. Lineage (NCBI taxonomy): Eukaryota > Viridiplantae > Streptophyta > Magnoliopsida > Poales > Poaceae > Saccharum > Saccharum hybrid cultivar. The sequence continues at coordinate 21,353,872 of JAQSUU010000135.1, forward strand.
ATTCCCTATATTTAAATGCACACTCAATTACACAAATAAATCATATTTAACTATTTTGTAATTATGAAAAATTTAGGGTGTTACATTTACATGAAAAGGAAACTGATGACACTGAAACATACGATTTTCAGATTCGTCATGGGAGACTCAATGAAGCAGATGCACGCAGATACTTTCAGCAGCTTATTGATGGTGTTGATTTTTGTCACAAGAAAGGAGTCTACCATCGAGACTTAAAGGTGACCACTGGATAGAAAAAAAATATTAAGTACGCATTTCATGATTTTTGGGATTGTTAATCTCATTTTACATGCATGCAGCCCGAAAATCTCCTCCTTGATTCCCAGGGCAATCTTAAAATTTCAGACTTCGGACTGAGTGCATGGCCTGCTCAGGTGTGTATCTTTGTGAAGCTTCATTATACCTTATTCTTTTTGTTCTCTTCTTATGATGCTTAATGGGTCAACTGTAGGGATCTTCCCTTCTACGTACGACCTGTGGGACCCCGAACTATGTTGCCCCAGAGGTACACCTGAATCATACACTCAGTTCTTTTAAGAATTACTAAACCTGCCACTGAAACAAAGTGGTGATTTAAGATATAACTTCTCTGTCTTAAGACGCTAGTACTTAATAGTGCTTGTATGTGGGTACCCAATGTTAATAGGTTGAATAACCTTTATTATCTCTTTGTTGTGTCAATTTGAAAAAAAGTTAATTATGCCACTTGAATAAGCATTTAGCATGCACGCAGGCTGACAAAATGCCATTGTGCTTTGTGACGTATCATGATTATTAATGTGGATCGTATCACTTGCGCGTAGGGGGTTTCAGTGATGACTCATTGGAATAACGAAAGCCATGCCCGTATCTAACTGTCCAAATAAAGGAGATCACAATTTTTCTGTTCTGTCTTTCGTCGCAAAAAAATAAATAAATAAATAAATAAATAAAATCTGTTCTGTTAATGATTGTGTACAGAACTTGTAGATTTGCTAACTTATACTCAATACAAACATCTCTTTACTGCAAACTAGACTCTTTCAAATATGGATAACCAATAACTATCTATTCTTTTCATGATAAATATTGTGCTTATGTGCCCACATGTTCACTGGACCAGGTTCTCAGTCATAAGGGATATAATGGCGCGCTTGCTGATACATGGTCATGTGGAGTTATTTTATATGTATTGTTAGCAGGTTATCTTCCATTTGATGAAGTGGACTTGACTACCCTTTATGGAAAGGTTTGGCTCTTAAATACAAGCCAGTAACTGTTTTGAGATTAGGTACTAAAAAAAGGAAGTATATACATTCTTTTGTTAATGCTACAGATCCAACATTGGTTTGACACTCACTACTCATGAAATAGAGAAGAGGGAGGTAGTAGCACAACTACAACTTGGCATACATGAACTCCGTACTTTGCTTTGTAACTTGTGTCTTGTTTAAATTCAAAGGAAATAAGCATTGGCCCTTTAGAAGAGATGTTTGTATAAGAGTGATTCTTATTGCCTTTTGCGGCTGAGCTGTATATGGCTATTTGTTACTTTCACCCTTTGTATTCAATTCCATATATATTTACTGGTGGTTTTAACTAGAAATTTTATCTTAGATAATTGATTGTTCTTGTGGAATGGAATTTCTATCTTGCTACCTTCTTTTCTTAATGCAGATCGAGAGTGCAGAATATTCATTCCCAGCCTGGTTTTCAGGTGGTGCAAAATCACTGATTCGTAGAATTCTTGACCCAAATCCAGAGACGGTAAGTTAAGCTCGACAATATTTAGATGGAAGAAACTTGCTATGAGGTGTACCTTATTCATAACATAGGGCATATTATTATGCTGTTAACTTTCCCCAGCACAGTGCTCTGATATATCCCTGCAGATACTAAGAACTTCTTTGTTAAGGTTATAATTGTCATGTTAGCACGATGCCGTAAGGCCTGCTCAACAAGTACAAGCATAACTAGTGTTTGCTATGTCACATCTTGCCAATTTTATTCAAGCTGGAAAGTTATAGGAGTTTTCATCATTAACAATATGAATTTATGTACTTGGTAATAGGCTAATATCCCAGACAGGAATCTAACCTAATTCTTGTATTTTTAGTAATGTTCTTGATCTGATCGGCATATACCATTTACTGGGTGGAATTACAAGCCTGTTACTTGCTGGTTTCTTATCTTTGTAAATGGAGTTGGATGAACTGTCTTATGGAAGTCTTGTTCTTAATTTTTTTATGATAGTCCATTATATCTAGCCTACCCCAACTTGCTTGGGACAAAAGGCTATGTTGTTGTTGTTGTTGTTGTTGATGATGATAGTCCATTATATGAAGACTGATGTATTGTGATTATAAGTACGTAACCATGCGTGGAATGTATACCCTGTTATAGCAGAAATAGGACTTATATGGGCACTACAGCATATATTACTCAGTGAGTTACATTGCTTCAGAAGGCTTTGTGCCACCAGGCATGTAAGTAGGCGCACCAGTTCCATTTGGAAGCAAATGACCTAGTTCATCAGGTCATCTTGACTTTGTTAATTTTTATTGCTTGATTTGATTCCACTATGTTATTGTTCTTTTTCCTGGATTCATTTACAATAACTGATAGGGGAGGGGAGGCACTTAAAAAGACAAATATAAGTTAAATGGACATAAACGATCTTCCATAGAGCGTACAACTATACAAGGACATGAAATGTTTGATTGTTGCTACAATATCTGGTATTTTGTTGATCATATATGTTTTCTGACATGGAACAGCGAATCAGGATAGAAGAGATCAGAAACGATGAATGGTTTCAGAATAATTATGAACCTGTCAAAGAAATAGAAAATGAGGAAGTCAATCTCGATGATGTCAATGCAGCTTTTGATGATCCTGAGGTATTGCATTTAGACATAGTATGCAGTGCACTTAAATCTTCATCACTTGGTTCCAGTAAAACCCTGACAAAATGTTCCATTTGTGAACCCTACTCATAAGAAAAGACTGTGATTGTGGATACTAAAAAAATATTTCTTGAGTTTTGTGTACTTATGTACTTTATTTAGTCATATAGAATTGTTAGACAACGCTGTAATCAATCAGACAGCTTTTTTTTTATTCATTCACAACTATTGAGTTAAAAGACCAAAATACAATAGCCACACGCTGACCTCCAGGCCATCTTACCTGTCACAGCATATTGTTAAAGGAGATGGTATATAACCTTGAAAGGGAAACAACTTAGTTTGAGACAATTTGTGCTTAGTTTTAGCAATCTTACCCATCCAATAATACCACTTTACTCCATCTTTGCTTGGCAAAAAGTATAAGCCTCGAAACCCTTAAGTTCATTCAGTTGTTGTATTATAATACCAAGAAGTGTTATAGGACCTCTTTTCATATGTATATTCTATGAGAACTGTAGCGGTTTGTATGATGTTATGCTTGGAGTTAGAATACTTGGCATTTTATGGCAAATTGTTTTAGTTGAAATCCTGGAGAATTTTTTGTGCAACGTCCAGCTACCGTTAATCTGATATTATCTAAATAGTCTTCTTTCTTTTCTTTCTGTATCTCATTAGCAAATATGTGTGATACTTCTACCATCTGTAATGTCAGCTCCCTCCCTTCCCACTCATTTCTAAATTCTAAGTTGAAGTTGCCTTATTCTGGGGACACAGTCATAATTTTGAGTTCATGAGCCAAGTAATTCGAGAAAGTAATGCATAAATGGCATCTTCATATGTTTACTAAGGGGTAATTGTAGTTTAGAATAGCATCTCAAAACAAGGCACAGTAAGGCCATCCCTTGTCATCCTTGGTGCTTGGACCTTGTGGATTCATCATTATAAGTGTGTGTTTGATTGTGTTTCTCCAGACTTGGCTAGAGCCTTACTGCTCGCTAGGAAGGAGTAACATTTTTGGGTCTGGCCGGGGCTAGAGGTATCTCCTACCTCCTCGCCTTTGTGGTGGTGTAGCGTGTTTGCTTTGGTTGGGTCGTTTCATCCTTTGTCATAGGCGAGTTGGATTGTAGCATGGTTTTTGTGGTATTGGTGTGTGTGTTTGTGAGGGCTCTTCCCATTTTTTCTTCTTAATATAATGATACGCTGCTCTCCTGCGTGTTTGATTAAAAAATATTTCCATACATATGTACACAATTAATAGCTCTCTACCCCTCATAGCAGCCAAATGGAACACCCAACCACTTCAAGAAACAAAAAGATCCTATGTAGGAAAAAAAAACTCCTACTCTATCTGAGCATGTATTGTGTTTGCCATCACCTTGCACATTGTTAATTATATAAATTTCTTTCCGGACATTGTATTTTTGCCCAATCCCTTGTTTGCCGTTGTCACTGACATAAGTGGGCAAAATGTGTCATTGGGATATTGATAGCAAAGGGATTGCAAAACTTTGTAGTAGCAAATATTTGATTGTAATGTTCCCTGTCTGTTTTGCGACTATCTTCCTGACCACCATTAGGTACCTTTCAGAACTTGTGATGTCATTTTTTCCCTTTGTTTTGTATTGAAGAAATTACTAATTGAAATAGATAGTTGGGTGAGGGTGATAACTGACATTACTGATTAATTATGTTCCATTGTTCTACTTTCTAAACCTATAATAAAGCAGTGTTTTGTGGCTACCTCTAGTGTACTTTGTGCGTATTATTATATATTTATTGTTTCTTTTTGCCAATTTGTTTTATGTGATTTCAGGATGATACTGAGGATGCTTTTGAAGATGAAGCAGGTCCTCTGACACTTAATGCATTTGACCTAATCATTCTTTCGCAAGGACTGAATCTAGCAGCGCTCTTTGATCGCAGACAGGTAGGATGCTAGCAGTTTTATGCTGATTAATGTTTTGACAGAAATAGTTTAGTAATAAAATAGTTGTAATATAAAGTCTCAGATATGTTTTGTTCTCTTACCATATGCATTTGTGCTGTGTAAACATGGAAATCTGGTAGCTTCTTGTTAGTAAAGTGAAAAGTGAAGACCTAACGTAAGTCGAGTTATATCTTCTGCACTCTTGTGTTATAGAGATAGCACCAATTATAATTTATTTCAAATTAATGTTTAATTGTTGGTGAAAAAGTTGAACAATGATAGCTCATATTACCAATAGCAAGAAATATGTCTTCACTAGTTCACTGCCTCATCATGTTATCTGCCCAAATCTTTAAAAAGATATTGATTGTCAAAGATTCAAAAATTTGATTGCATGTGTGTCCAAAAGGATAACTATTTGTGCCTGGGCGAGCAAATGCTATTAAGATAGTCTTGCACCTGATGTGCTTGACCACTCTTGACAGCATTTGTGTAACTCAGAGCTTTCAAGAACTGGGTACTCACTTTTATGAGCATTTTAAGCTGGTTATTCTATATACGCCATGGTTATTGCTGCAAACATTTTATAATGTTATTTTTGTGTTTTTTTCTTGTCAGAGTTAATAATTGCTTGCCCTACAGGACTATGACAAGCTTCGAAATAGATTCTTATCACGCAATCCAGCAAAGGTTATCTTGTCAAGCATGGAGGTTGTTGCGCAATCAATGGGGTTTAAGACACACATTCGCAATTATAAGGTAAGGTTTGCTTTCCCTTGACATGCAAATCTTCTGGCATTAGACCTTGACAGGCAAGGCTATATCGTCCATTATTTGTTCAGTTGTATCTTTGTTTTGATTTTTGCATGTATCGCAGGATGTTAGACTTAAGTTTGTGCAGACTCCATTTGTTTCCATGCAAGACAGTTTTATCAGGAGAATTTTCTTTTGAGATTATCATGTTACAAGTTATTTTTGGCAACTAGTCAGTTGGCACTACTGTGGAATTTTGTTTCCTTTTTCACTAATTGCTTTCCTATAATATTCAGATGAGGGTGGAAGGTCTGAATGCTGACAAGACTAGTCATCTCTCAGTTATGGTTGAAGTGAGTCTTGCCCTCTCTTTGTGCTCAAGCATATATTTCTTGTTTGAATTCTGTTTGTATACCTTACGTCCATTTTTCTCATTTTCTACGGTTTTAGGTTTTCGAAGTTGCTCCTTCAATCTTCATGGTAGAACTACAAAGAGCAGCAGGAGATACTTCAGAGTATAACACGGTCTGTGCATTTCTTATGCACTTTTCACTCTTTTCATATGATTGCAACTGATTATTATATTACCTAAAACTCTGTGCAACCTGATACATCCAAAGGGACAAATTTACATTGGGCAGTAATGCCTGTAATGGTGTGGTGCCGATGCTTGTTGCACAGATTAACTTGTAATAAAATTTTAAGAGTACAAGTTTGTTGGAATATAAGTGAATTGCCCACCTCTCCCCATCAGCTTAAGCTTTTGGGTTGAACTGGTCGGTGCATGCAACTTAATATGGTATCAGAGCCAGAGGTCTCGAGTTCGAATCCTGGTTAGCGCAATTAAATAAAATAATTGCAGCTCGCTCCTATTTCCACGTCTGAGGCCTGAGGGAGCCTCCACGTGAGGGGGAGTGTTGCAATATAAGTGAATTGCCCACCTCTCTCCATCAGCTTAAGCTTTTGGGTTGAACTGGTCGGTGCATGCAACTTAATAAAGTTGACCTATTTAATACTACTTTTGATCCGGGGACATTCTCAGCTAACTCTGCACCTTTCCTCATATCACAGTTCGTAAATAACTACTGCAGCAAATTAGATGATATCATCTGGAAATTTCCAACTGAGAAGGGAAAATCAAGGATACCCCGGTTATCAAAGTGTGAATTTGTCCTCAACATTCATCATTCGTATTTTCCTCCTCATACCTGTATCATTAATTTCTAATATATCGTGATTTCTCCAATTGTTTCAGGTCTCATTCATAATCTAGTGCTGTGTGTTATCAATTACTATGGACTTGATGAGTGGGTATATATGCTGAGAGTCTAGCAATTGGATTCTAATATTGTAGGTGTAGCTCTTCGAGTAGTATATGTTTGTATATATTGAGAGTCCCCATGTACAAAAGGCCCTTTTAATTGAGGTTTCCGTACCTCGATTCCCTGTGCAAAGTTTTCATCGATGTTTTAGATTATATATCTGTATATTTTGGTGAGAACATCAGTTTCTTAGACACAGCACCGATGTATCATGTGTTTGTGCAGCTGTATCAAATGTTGTTTCCTAGTTATTCATGTGCATAGAACGCAATGTTGATCCTAAAGTAGCATGAACCTGTTGCTCGATCCTGCTGTGTTTATACACGTTGCAATCGAAGTGTAGCATCGCTGTTCATGTGAGTTAAACATCTGCTACTTTGGGCTCGCTATGTCCACGGACGAGCGCCCCCCATGGAGAGCCGGGCGGCACGCTGTGGTACCAGGCGCCAGAGACGCTGCTGGACAAATTTGGGTGTGCCAGAGAATCGACAACGAATAGTCTTGGCCCTCGCCGACGAGGATGGAACAACGAGCGCTCCTTAGTAGCAAATAAGCATCAAAATGAGTACATAAAGATTCAAACAATTTCAAGCTAGACACCATAAGATAGACCATGATTTTAGAAAAATTTAAAACAATAGACCATGATTTTAGAAAATTTTAAAACTACTTTCATAATTTTCTAAGGTAAAACAAATTTTCTATGAAGTTTCTTAGATTAAACCAGATTTTAGGATTTAATAGCATCATTTTTTTCATGTAAAAATGTTTAGATAACTTTTTGAAACTCTATTTTTAGATTTTTTTTTTAAAAAAAATTAGTCCGACTTACCTCTCTAAACTTTTAACTTAGTCTAATTTGTCCTTTGACGTGGCACCACATCAGCAAAACACTATTAAAACAAACCAAGGTGCAAAAACAAATAGTTTTAAAAGTTGAGGTGTCAAAAAAAACTGGTTTTATAGTTCATGGAGGAAAATCGAATGGCCACGACTACTTAGAGGTAAATTACTCTTTTCAATGTAAAAGAACAAGTGCCATATATGGTTAAGAAGGCCAGGGGATCACGAGAGAACCACGGAAGTCATGACCCACCAAGGGAGAGCTTGTAGTGGGGCACCACAATAGCGCAAATCCATGACTTTTTAGGGTGTATTTGTGATTGTTTCGCTCTATCTTTTTCAACTCTGCTCGCAACTTTACTAGCTAAACATGTACTGCCCCGTTATCTCTACTTCAGGAAAAAAAAATGGAGCTTATAAAGCACTTAAAGAGAGGTAACTCTAGAAACTCTAGTATTTTTTTTTTGAGTTGCTCCACTGTATAGTTGGTGGAACAACGCTTGTGAAGCAATCCCAACCATACGCTTAGTGCCGCTACACCTTCGTCCCCAAATAATTGATGTTTTAGGTTATTCTAAGTAAAACAATTTCAAGTTTAACCAAATTTATTAAAAAACTTACCATTTTTTATGACACCAAATAAGGACTATTAGATTTATCATGAAATATATTTTTATAGCATATCTATTTGATGTCATAAATATATTTTTTCTACAAATTTGGTCAAACTTAAAATGACTTAAGACAAACTTAAAACATCAATTATTTTGGTATGGAGGGAGTAAGCTAGAAGGGGAAAAAGACCGGCTCACTTATAAGACTAGAAAATGGAGCTTGTGCGAATGTGAAATGCTAGCACGCATAAGTTTTCCATTTTGCATAAAATTATCTGACCAAACTATGCAATCTTGAATAGTAATTTGCCCACAAAAGTCAAATGAACTGAATCAAGAGAAGGTTCAACCATCCTGAATCAGAGGCAAACATCCAAGCCATGCACACAAAAAATTGCAAGAACTTTTGAACCATCTAGCGTGGAACCAATGGAACAAACAGTTATCCACACTTGTACTTAGCTTGGAGGGGAACAGCTTCACTGGCAAAAATGTCCTCCCACGCCCATGTAGTTGCAACTTGCAACAGCAGAAACAAACAGCTATACAATTCTTGTTTTGAACCAAAACATATCTGCATCTCAAAACAAACAAAATTAATGTGGAATGGTTGGCATCCTTTCCTTTCCTATCCCAAACACAAGGTACAAAACAGTGTCCAGAGTGAACCAAGTTTGAACAATCCTAGTGTACATCGAGTAGCCTCATCTGGATTGTCTCTACAAATTGTCCGCATACTGATAGATGGTGAACAATTCCCGACCTGAATTCTGGACAGAATAAAATACCCCAGCAGATGCTAAACATCATAGGTATGGTGTGACGTAACAAATGAACAGCCTTGTCAGTAGTCATCTTCATCAAGCATTGGCTAATTCACATGTTCGTTTCGCTGAAATTTGGCTTATGCTGATTTGTTGTGAGAGGAAAACATTGTTTGTTCGCTGAAAAGTACTGCTGAAGTACTGTTGTGATGCACTGCTCCTCTTTGTTTTTGGTTCGGCAGGCTTTGTACTTGGATGCTTTGTTTTTTCCCAACTTCTCTTGATGAAATACATGAAATGCGTATTCTTGAAAACCTTACTGCTTGGACAACTTCTGTAGCTGATGAACCATCAGTAAGAAGCATCTCTAAGCTTTTGGTACATCCTCCTGTATATGGTTGCTCCTTCAAGCTCTGCATGGATTTCTCGCTCTGTCCGGATTCCCATTGGGTTGTCCAGAAGCCATCCTTCATGGTCGCACTGAAGATCTTGATCGACATAATTAACATGTGCCAAAATACCAGAGTACCCATCAAACCTTTCTCTCATGTCTACAGCTACTTCCAGCACATCTGATTGTATGAAAACCTAGTATCAATACACTGAGATGTTAACTTGAAGAAATGAAGGACATGTGCGCAGACATGATAGACACATGGAGATCACAACAGCAAAAACTAAAATGAAGTACATGACGAAAACTGGCCTTAGTTCAAAACTAAAATGTATGGCATGAATGCATTAGGTTATCTTGATTTAACTATCGCCGGGCAATGCATAGAGCCTGCAGGATTAGTATGAGTAGAGCAATGATTATTACAGCATTTGGAAGTAACTGGTTCATGCCTTTGAGATTAGAAAGACAAAGCTTGGAACACAGAATTACCATACCCATCCGCCTAAACAGAGATTATTTGTGATTGAATCGACCAATGGTTGCTGCAGAACTCTTCTTTTGTGATGTCTCTTTTTGAAGTGCGGATCAGGACACTACAAAACCAGTAAATAGACATCTGAAATCTCACTTCCATTTCCATAACAAAGCACTGAATCAGAATAGTTATCACTGAGCTGACGGATATAACTAAAGGACTGATGCAGCATCGAGCTACACTCACCAGTATTGAAACAAGTGACAAGGGACCAGGGTATGACGATATGATTTTCTGAAAAGACACCGTTGCATTTGCAAACATAAAATAGCTGTGAAAGAGAATAATTTCAAGTGCTGTTACATTACTGCACTGATAAGAAAGAGCAAGTGCCAAATTCGGATGTCAGGCAACTTACACATTCATAAGCGCCAATTCATTCACCCAGAACTGTGCCCGCTCCACCAACTACAGGAACAGAACAAGTAGAACATCACCAAACTACAAATTTAACTATGCATCAGTACGGGATACAATTCGAAGGCTCCTATCTGAGGTACAAACCAAACCTAATTTGGAAGGCTCACATGGAAAACAAAATGCAAATTTAAATGATTTGCTTGGACAATACAAGGCAAAATTCTCATGGCAGACACCTTGGAGTTAAGGGGCTGGCCTCATCAAGATAATTGCATTCTGCTCAATGGACTACTCAAGACTGGCGTACACTTATGCCTCTTATGCCGAAATGTTTCAATGGCCTGGCAATCTATGTAATGTGGAACCTCTGGAAAGAATGAAACTGAATGATCTTTGAGCATTGTTTCCAAACAGCACAGCAAGTGGCCTTGAAAGCAAAATAACGCATCCACCAAAGGAGGGCATACGATTCTGTAGTTCATTTTCTATGTTCCGTGTTGTGAGGGTGCAGGCTGTGTGATGTGTCAGACTTTGGGGGGACTGCTTGAGGTTCCCACTGCTTTGTTTCTAAAACTGTTTTGAACTCTCTTTTGTCTCTTAAACTGAAAGGCAGAGCTCCCCTGCCACTTATACATTCAAAAAAGAAAAGAAAAAAAATCCAATCCAGAAACTAAACAAGCTGAAACCTTAAAACCAATTAAAACCTTTTGGCGGATCTCTAGCCCAAGGTAGTTCTGCCTCTTGCCAGAATTCTTCGCGTGCCAAATCAAGAACCTCCCACTCCCTGGACATCAAGATTCCCTGAGAACATCCTTCTACAAGCAACCAACCGTCACAATGATAAAACTAAATCAAAGTGGCACTTGCGCACCGCAGCCGATGTCGACCATGAGGGGAAGCAGGGGGTCGTCGAACACCTCCTTCCACTCTGGCGGCTCCGTGGGCTCCTACGCACCGCAAAACACAGCACAAATTAGCGGAAAAATACGAGTGCCTGTGCTCGCTTGGCAATCTTGAAAAAAATGGGTGGGGAATTAGGAGTGCTTTACCGAGAAGGATGAGCTGAGCGGGTTCACGTGCTGCCGTATGCGCATGTGATGGCCCCTCTGCGTAAAGAGATGGATGAGCGGTAAGATTGGTATTGCACCGGGGCAGGGACGAAGAGAAGAAGGGTGGCGACAGACGTTGGGGTACAGAGGCCGGAGGTTGAGGTCGGCGTACTCCTTGTCCACGGCGTCGGGGCTCTGAGCAGCGGAACACCGGGCCCGGGACGAGGGAGGGCGGCGGGCGGAGGGGAGGCGGAGGAGGCGGCAGCACAGGGTGGCCGCAGCCGTCCAAGCCATGCTGCGCTAGGGTCTCGGCTGTGCTGCCGCCGTGCAGAAAATTGGATATTTGCGACACTCAAACAATTAGTTTTTGTAAATTTACCATTTTTAAGATGGGTACGGGGCATAAAACTGTCATATACTAGTATATAAATGTATCTAATCTGTGAGAAATTTTTAAGATGGGTACGGAGCATAAAACTTTCATATACTAGTATATAAACGTATCTTAATCTCTGAGAAATTTCGATATTTGACGTTGAACTCATAATCCTCATTTCTTTTGACATCTAATTCACATGCTTTTCAAAATTTGACATTGCATCTGCGCATTCTTTCGATTAAGGTGTTTTTCTCACTCTCTCTTATTTCCTATTTTCTCCTAGCCTTACAACAAGGCTACTAATACAGTCTATTGGTTATATGAAAACTTACAACCAATGTATTAGCTCGCTCGTATAATAGTTAGCCGGCTTACAGCCTATTTATCTGTCTCACAAAACTTTTGGGTTCCTGTGCATAAGCTGGAAGCCCATTTCTCTTCTCTCTCCTTTCCCTCCTCCACATCAACCTACAGCCTGCTTACACCCTTTTATTATACTTCTCTTATGTTTAGGTGCATTGAGTACACGCGCCTCCTCGCTCGCTATGCTGTGTAGCGCAGTCAACCTACAATCATCGCCTGCTGCAAAGAGGGGCGATGGGTGTGACCGCTGGGGCCCAGCCCACACAGATGCTCAAGCCCAGGTATGCAATCCCCCATAGAACATTAGCTGTTAGGCATCCCTGAAGAGCGACGAGAGCAAGCCCCAAGCAGCATGAAGACGAAACATCCGTGCCTCCATGATCCATCGAGTCATCCTCACGTGGGCATACTCCTGGCCTGGCCTTGTGTGCTTTGATGATTCAGTTGCCTCATGCAGTGACGCATGCGCCGCCCGTGCCTACTACTCAATCTCCGATTCACCATGGCTCCTCGCGACACAGGCATCGGCCGAACTGTGCTGGCGTGCCGCGTGCGTAACAGAACCAACCAAATTATAAGAGCACAAGTACAAAAACAAGCACCGAAGTGCTTAAATTTTCGAACTTGAGCCCATATAATCCTGGTAGTCAATCGAAACTACGAAGGATTTCAAACCAACTTGCTTACGACAAGGATCGCATCATTCAACATACAACATCATACGTTACATTTCACAAGTAGTTCTGAAATAAGTTTACACAAACGGAGTCGCAATTATTACAAACCAAGTTTATAAAAGTAGCGGAAGCAAACGCACACCAGATGTTTAACTACTGTCAGTCTTGATGATCAACAACCCACAAAAGCATGAGGAAAGTACATAAAAGATGATCACGCCCAAGTGATCTAGTCTTCTTCACCCGCAGGGTGGAGACAAGTTTTACAGAAGCCTTGATAGAGCATATCATCTGCAACAGGAGGGAATAAACCCTGAGTACTGGAATGTACTCAGCTAGACTTACCCGTCGAAAACCAGAAATAAGATGACACCAAGGATTATGCAAGGCTTACACAAGAGGCTAGCTGACATAACATTTTGCATAAAGGCATAAGTAATTGAAACTCTTATAGCCTGTACTGGCAGTTATTTTTAGCATTTACCTGTCATCTATCTTAGCACCTGTACTAAACATGCACTTGATTATAATCAAACAATTATCATCATTATATCCAGAGCAGGTATGAATTGTGGCAACATTGTATCATTTCCTTAACCACCGGTTCATTTAATGAGATCTACGTTGCCGCTGCTCAAGTCAAGTGCTCACTAACCGGGAGCGATGGCGATTCGAATCGAATTCCTATCCAGCTGGAGGGGTATTTCTAACACTCACCGTGCAGACCCCTGCCAGGGTCGCACAGGCCACCGTTTCATATGATTCAGGAATCGCGGGTCCGAATAATGTCGCGACCCCAAGGGCGACACTCTGCCAGGTGATAGGGACTCTAACCCCCCCTTGGTCTCACGCCAATGTCCCCAAGCACATCCTTTCTCTCCTCCAAGAAGCAACCTACCATTCGATTCCCGGCCTGAACCACATTACTCGGCTTCGCGGTCGGAACGACTTATCCGGCCAACTAAGTGTTAGACTGCGTTCAACATGACTCAAGGACGTACAACGAATCGGTCCTTAAACGACTCAGACGGGCATAGCTCCACACCCAAGACGTGAAGTGTCTTGCGGCTGTACTATCGAACTCTCGCCCGGTCTCAATTTCATTTTTAAGCATGGTTCCATCCACGATAGCCATAAAGCCACTCGTGACTCCTTCCTACATCTCGCGGATGACCGGAAATCACCCGACTTCTACCGTACTAAGCAGGACTAAGCATTGACACGTGCCTAAACCTAATATAGGATTAAGTACGATATCTGGACAAGGACAGGTATAATGCAACAAGTGTTTTCATATAACTCCTACAACTTAATGCATTAAACAATTAAAAGTACTTAAGATTAATTTATAAAACAGTAGGTTCAGCATGCACCGGGGCTTGCCTTTCAGAAAGGTCGAAGGCCGGTGGTCAGGACACTCAGGTAGATCTTCGGCAGGAGCTTCGCCGCCGGCAGGTTCCTCTAGCTGCTCCGGCTGGTCCTGGACTTCCTCCAGAATCACCGGCTCGAATTCGAGGAGAGTTACCCCCTCCGGTACACCTATTGCATGAATGCACAATAATTATCATGGATGCATAAAGGTGCAACATGCTCGGAATGAAATGCATTTCAGAAATAAAAACAATAATCTAATCAAGTTACTTTATTAGTACGTGCAAATCTCTTCTCCGGTGGAGAAGTACTTACCTAAGCTACTCAACCTAAGATACAGCTGTTCTTCTTCGGTTAAGGCCCTAACACCTAACAACACAAGAGTAATATTACTTAGATTACCATAGTAAGTTATTCTGGACAGCAGCTCAAATATTCTAACATAACTGGAGAATCCCAACTCCAAAAGATATGATCTAAGACAATCTGGAAAGCTTATGAAATGCTCTACAAATCATTTTCAGACATCAACCCTTAATTCCTAAGTTTTCCATTTCGAATTCCTCAAGTTCCAGAATCTGTCCTCTCTAAACAGAGAGCAGTCAATTCTGGACCGTCACTTAAAACAGCAACAACTCCCAAACTACTAAGCCAAACGTTCCCAAATTTTGACACAAGCTAATTTATCAATTTTAATATAACTTTGGTATTTACAAGTTTTCCAGCAACCACCTTTATCCAAAGTCAAACCTAGAATACTATCAGCTGTCCAGAAAACCTAAAATTGCAAAGATTAAATATTTATTGATGTGGCAAACATTCTCTAAGACCAAACTAATACTACTACAAGTTCACAAAGGTCACAAAAACACCAGAAAGTAACGTGTGCCCACCTAGAATATTTATTTAAACTCATTTCTTAATTTACTTAAGTAATTAAGTGGAATTTCAAACATATATGTAAACTGCTCCAAAAATTCTACAAAAATTACAGGAGACTCTCTGACCCAAAAAGAGGCTACTGTGAAAATTTGAACTCAATTTATTCACAGGAACTCTCTGAATAAAATTCACAAGCCCAAAAGGCTGATTTTTGTATAAATAATAAAGCATAGTAAAAAGTGTCAAACAACAGATTTCTTAATTTTCTTGGGCACTCTAGGGTACCAAGACATTCTCCAAAAATTTATATGAACATTGCACATGTAGAAAAATTACTAAAATTCATTCAAGTCTTTTCTAGAATAACAAGATAGCATTATAACTTGAAAAGTACTTAAGCACTACTGCCCAAATTTTTACCAAAGCTAGAGCAAGTATAAATTAGCCTACTCACCAAATTTCATAATTTTTGGAACACTGAAACTCAAGATATAATTTAAACAAGTTTGCATGTGATTTAAAACACATTTCAAGGACCTATTTAAATATCCCAGAAAACAAACATCACATATCCAATTTATATTTTTCTAAAATACTACACATCCTGTAGATCCCAACAAAATTTATCTCATAATTTTTTGGGCAAGTAAAACCCTAGATCTACATTTTTCAAACTACCACAAGAATCTGTGACAAAAAAGAAAAATCAGAACAACACTCTACGCGACAGTGCCGGGCCGGACTTCAAGCCGACGCGGCCCAACTCCCTCAGCGTGGCCCGTTTTTGCGCGCGGCCTGCTACGCAGCCCGGCTGGGCAAGCCAGGGCACTGACACGAGGGCCCCGCCCGACAGGGACACGGGACAGGGGAGGGGACGCTCGCCGGCGATTGCTCGCCGCCGGTGACGACTCCGGCGAGCCCGAGGGCACCGGCACGCTCACCTCAACTGTGCGCAACGATTGGTATAGCTAATTGACACTATGACCGTGGCTAGGGGGGTGGCAGTGGCAATGGCGGCCACGACCGCGTACTTGCCGGCTCCGGCGAGCTAGCAGCGGCTCGACCCCAAACGGCCTACCCCGTGAGCACCAGCACATCGAGGCGAACCTAGAACACCGGAGAAGGAAGGCGATAAGGGCACCGAGAAGCACGGCCACGCGCGAGCTCAACTTGGCGGCGAAAATGGCGGTCGCGGTGGAGGCGCAAGCTCGGCGAGCTCTACCTGAGGTCAAGCGGTCGTAGGGTGTGGTCCGCGATGTGGAGGAGCTCACTGTGCGGCTGTGACTACGGGGGAATTGGGTGGTGGTGCTTGACTGTGGTGGATTTTTCGGTGGCGGCCGCTGATGCTCCTCCGGTTGCCGCACGCTCGGTGGAGAAGGAAACAAGGAGGCAGAAGAAAGGAGCAGCGAGGAAGGGCCTCCGTGTGTCGTGGCGTCTTTGGGCAACCGAGGTGAGCACCGCGTCGACGCGTGTTGCCACGCGGCGGAGGCTTCCTGTCCCCGGTCGGCCACGCGCCGAGTTTAGGTTTCTGAACTTTCAGAAATGACTGAACAAGGTCATCGGCGTTCCACAGCGACTGACAGAGGGATTTCACCGCCTCATAGCTCGTGATCGAGGCTGATTCGGTGAGAGCCGTAGTTAACAAAAGTGTAGAGCTACGTGGGGGCTTCAACATTGCCAATAGGGTCGTGAGCCAATTCGGCTTGGTTAGTGAGATACAACGCTCCAAAGTGAGGCACACGAAATCTGAACTGAGTTTCAGTTACTTTCCCCCGACTGAAACTTGATTTTCGAAACACGCTAACTCATAAACCGTGGGGAACCAGGCTTGGGTGATGTGGACAATGTTGTAGAGCTACATGAGGGCTCCAACTTTGTCAATTGGCTTAAGGACTGGTTTGGCCTGGTTTGTGAGTTATAAGGTGTCAAAGTGGGGTACAATGAAACTGAAAAGTCCAAATTTCCAGACTTAGAATTTTTTTTAAGTGTTGATCACCACTCAAGCTGACTTGTGGGCCATTTTTGAGCATGTTCTGGTCATTTTCATGAGATAGCCATATTAGAACTTTTGTTCCTTATAAAATTCTCTACAACTTTGCTTAAGGTTGCTTCTCCATGCAAGATTTCTAAGCTGGACTTTTTAATTGGTCAAACCAGAGCATCCTAGGATCAAAAGGGTGGTCAACCACCTCTTGGAGGGCACTTTAGTAATTTTGGCCAACATGAACCTTGCTCCAAGAGTTACCCTAAGTATAACTAAGGTGTTGTATGACATAATTGGCCACTCTACCTTTTTGTCACACCAACTATCACGTATCACATGATGTGAGCCAAATAAAATTTCTAAAACAATCACAGTTGTTGCATCACATAAAATAATATGCATGATGCATGCTTATGCTTATGCAAATGCAATGCAATTAAGGAGCTAAACACTGGAGGTGTTACAGCGTGCAACAAGCGAGCAGGAGCCTGGCATCCTGACCAGCAGCAAGCCATGGCTATCGGGCATCAGCCATCAGATTCAGGAGTCAACACTAGCATGTGACGCCTTGAAGTCTGAGGATTCGATTCTCAACTCTCGATCGCCGTGCAGCATGCCAACAATAGCTATGCATTCAGGTCGATATGATAGATATGATCAGTTTATAATAGTGTTGTTCATCGATTATTATTAAATATGTTAAAATTGAGAATATATTCCCATAAAAATTGAGAATATACCATTACATTTGTTTTTGTTTTGCAAGTGAAATTAAATATATGTATATATCTATATACTAAACAAACATACACATAGTTTTGAGGGTCCATCGTAATGAGTTTGCCTTAGGGTCCTTGAAAACTTAGGGCCGACACTGCATGCACGTTATGTCATCGCGTCTTGTACCAATCTGCCCAACCACTGCCCCCAACGTACCGCCACGACTGCCCAAACCTATGCCACCTACCCACCACCTGTAGCCTCGCATCTCTCACAGATTCATCGGCGAATGCCAGAGATGCCACCGCCACGACAATGCTCCTATGATGGTCTCAAACAGCCCCATTCGCGACCCTCTGTGGTGGTGTTTTCTGATGAGGACATGACCTCCATGCATACGACCGTGCTTGGAGATAGAGGCCGAGGAGATCAGCAAGGGTGTCCTAACCGAGAAGGAGGCCCGAAGCTCATCCGGTTTGAGTCACCAAGGTGGAAGCCTGATGGGGACGGGGTTCCCGATCTTCCGTCAGGTTCCAAATAACTATCGATTTGGTCGGAGAGCGACACACCGATCTAGCTTCAGATTACAAAAACCTGAATCCTGTAACCTTAGCACCACGTCTTATCTGGTTATCAACCATATCATAATCTGGTTGACCTCACCATGAAGGCCAATCCCTGCTACGAATCGAAGACCGCAAGCAAGAATAAGATAAAACACAATTCAAGTGTAGTGACAATTGCGGATGTATGATTAAGCTCTCAAATGTGGGGTTTCATAAACCGATAACGGCGACTGTTCAAAGACAGATTGATCTAAAGCAAAATCTAAACCCTAACGATGGTGGCAGCGGCTGAATATATGGTCTAAGGGTCGTTGCTCCCCCTGAACGCGCCCTCCTAATGGGCTCAAAGACGATACATGGCCCAATGGACTAAAAGTGGTGGCACAGCACCTGACAGATTCTGGACACTGACTTGTTTTGATGATTCTTGTTGACTCCGATAGAATTTGGGCCTCAAACCAAACCCATTGGTTAGCTTATGAAATTATCTTTCCATCCATATATGAATCATAAAAAATGGAGTTCAGATGCGTACTGTGCATCCGTTTTATTGTAGACTAGTCCTGAAGGCCGAGACAGACTCGAACTCGAGTTGGACTGAGCCTCCGGCTTGGCTTGGATAACCTTGCTGGCCTCCTAAGGAGGTGGCCAAGGAGGAGGACGTCCAAGGGCTTTCTTGGTGAGTTCTCCATCTTTTTGGGGCGTGCTCTCACTTAGGCCAGGTCCCAAGGATGAATAACAAGCCCATGACGACGATGTAGCCCCTGACAGAAACAGCGACAGAATATCTTGATGATTTGGAGGTCTTGCAGACGTGATATTGAGGTGAGACCAGATCTATTTGAAAGCTTATCAAATAATCTTTCCATTGAGTGCTCATTGACCTCGATCGCACTCCAGATGGATAAGTTATGACCTTTCCAATAAAGTATTATCGGGCCATCGTCGAACTGAAAGTTCAACTTTGATGGACTAGCACTTTAAGATACATTTGTACCTACAGACAAAAATTACATGTACATATGAAACCAAGTGAATTGTACCAAAAATTCACTATGCAAATATAGGAACGAGCTTACCTTATAATCAATGGTTATATCCGAATGTGACATGTCCTCATCATCCTCCCCTTCTAACAGCAAATTGTCCTCGGTTTGAGCTTAGTTGGAGGACAGGTTGTAGGTAGTAGCCAAGACTACTCCCTTTCTTGAAATTTAACCTGTTTCTATATAACAAAACTTGGGGATCTCGATGTGACAGAACCGTCTAATCTAATACACTCCCAAGAGTACTTGTCTTCCATTAGACATTAAGTACCCAAGAGAGTACACTAAACTATGTGATTCTGTCGAGCGCACACCAAGGGAGAACTCAAAAATCCATATTGTTACATCAGGATCATAAATAAGAGATAAAACTTACAATATTTTTAGTCATTTCTTACATCACTTTATTTACAACATCAGAGTACTACACCAACTATTATTGACAGTGGAATACAACAATGTTATCAGAGTTTTAGCGGAAATAAAATTTAGTTAATGGCAAGTTAAACATTAGCATAATGACTTTATGCATATGAAATAAGAACATGTTATAAGTTTTTTCTTTTAAAAACCTTTTTTTGGAAATTTTAAATAAACTCTATGTCCGCACGTAAAGTACATCCTCACTGAGTCTACCAGGAGGATCCACACACATGGTCATCTTTATCAGCACTGGTCACCTACAATAGGGTAGAATAAACCCTGAATACTCAATTATACTTCGCAAGACTTACTCATCAGGAGGAAAGAAAAGACTCCAAGGATATGCAAGCCTATCTGGCTTGTGGGTTTATTGCATCTATAGAAAACATTACTGAATGTGTATCCTTATATTCAATTTTATTAGTCGTCATCATTAATTCATTATCTAACCATTCTATGTAAGCACCTAGGCTACTTTCAAGCATGTGATAAGCAATAAGAACCATTTTATCTTCTTTCATGTTCCAGTTCTTACTATGGTGCTAGACCATAGCCAAGTCGTTATCGTCTCCAAAAATAGCGTTTCGCGAATCAATGTATCCTAGCTGGGTACCCCGAAACACACGTCTCATCTGTACCCCGGACACAGACAAGACCAACCCGCTCCACTCCTATCAAGGGATCCATGTCCCCGTCCAAACTTGAACTCTAAGCCTCCAACACCTGAGGTCCGGCCTCAGTGCGGTGCTTAGACCTCCACCCATAATCTACCCCTAAAAGTCGATCTAGAAAGAGCAGAAACCTATGACAAGAGAGTAACAAGTCTTTCCGCTCCTATATGTGCTCAGGATAATAAGTCAGTGACCTAACTACCATCCACAGCAACGGACAGTCCTCAATCGACATAGGCGAAATAAATGCAACCCGAGCCTCACTTGGTTGCCTAACCAAAACCAAATCCAAAGTATAGTCACGCCCGGTCTCCATTTATTATCCACACATAGTCCATGTGATAGTAACATGATAATAATAGTAGTAATATATAATCCTATCTCTCGCGAGTGACAGGTAATCACTTGACTTCTACTGGATTCCTATAGCATAGCAAGCTACACGATCCTAACATTCTAATAGGACTCATGGGATAAGGTTATATATATGCAAGTGGATTTTATTCAACTTCTTAAAACTTAATGTACAAGCATAAAATAAAGTGCAAAACATTAGGGGTTATGCACCAGGACTTACCTGGATAAAATATGACCAAAGTTAGCATTTCATCGAAGTGACGCAGTTCTCAAGGCACCTTCTTTTCCGCTACTTCGGTCGACTCTGTGATCCATCATCATTTCTATTATGATATGCGCGAATGCAGTCGTAGAGACGTAAATAATTAACGGAAATCATAAGTTTCATCGTACGAGTACGCCTCTCAAGCTAACGAGCTAACTCTACGACTAACGTACTAGGCTACATATCTACATTATCGATTTAAGCATTATTTCCTAACAAACCCAAGGTGTGACTTTATGTATTTTATCAATTTAATATATATTCGAACTAGGACTTCTTAGCTATTCTAGCAACCCAATTAATTTGAGGCTACAAAAATTACAGTGAGTAGCTAATAATATTAGGAATGCACTGTAAAATTTCTAGAATTAATACTAGCATAGATTAATCATAACAATTCCTACAAGTTCATATTTTAGCAATATTTAAGCATGTTAAACCATTTAAAGCAACATCTAAACACTTTAGAGCTATATGAACCAAATACACTAACAGATAGAGCATTATTTTAGGAACCTAACAAAGTTGATTTCACAATTTTTGGACCTCTACAACATTTTTATATTGAATTCACAAGTTTGCTTAGAAGCTAAATTAGAAATTGCTTTAGAAAGTGAAAAGGCCGGCGGCAACCAGATCTGGCCTGGCAGCCCAACGCGGAGCGCGGCCGCGCAAGTCGCTACGGCCCAACGCGGCCCAAGGCCGGGGAAGTCCCACGCGCGCTGCACAATTGCAAAAGAGTCTTTGGCTTTCACACGAATCCACCCGCCGTTCGTCCCACTATTCCCCTCTCTCACTAGCGTTCACGCTTAACCCCCTGGGTTTAACCCAATTCGAGCACGCGTGTCCCTAGCAACTTGTAACAACCTAGAAATTTTTAGGAAACAAAAATCACAACTACAATTTTTTTTTCTAAAATAACCTATGTTTGGTGGAGTGTCATATAGGAAACCTACCCTAGTTGTACAAGTAGCTCCTAGTCTGGGTAATTACATTTTGCATTTAACTATATATTCATGAGTTGCTTCTTATGTTCTTTGTATTGTTAATTAAAAATAGTCACATTTATTTAATGAGTTACTTAAATTAAATAAATATGTAATTATAATCTTGGCAATTAGTTGAAAGCCTAAATGACCTCTAGCGAACCCCTCTAGGGCTTACTCATGTCGGCAACATATGACTAAGCAAATAGTATCAAGAGGTAATTAATTTAGTAAATGAATTTGTAAAGGATAGAAAACAAAATAGAAAAGCTTTTTAAATAAATCAGAAAAAGAAAACTTATCTGGCCCAGCCAACCTCACCAGGCAGGCTTACCAAGCCGGCCAGCCAAGCCAGCCCAAGTCACACAGCAGCCGGCCTAGCTCAGCGAGCTGGCCCAACTCGTGGCCGAGCCTGCTTAGCACGCCGCTCGCGCCTACCCATGCGTGGGCCGGCCCATCCAGGAACCGCCTCGCCACAGCCACTGAACGGAGGGACCCAGGCGTCATCGCCTTCCTCCCTATTCCCCCATGCTCTCTGTTTCGATCGAAGAGGAGGAGGGGAGGGAGCAGGGTCATGCAATTGGCGTGGGAAGATTCCCCTTGCCCCCTGCCGTGAGCATGCGCGCCAAGCTACTGTGGCTCCGCTCCACAGCGTGACACAACAACCGCTCGCGCTCGCCTCGCCCCCACTCTCACGCATGGCGCGACGCGCATGGTTGCCATGGCCCGTCAAGCGCCCTGCCACCGCTGTCCAAGCATAACCGCCTAGGAATCAAATTGGCATCGCCAATTCAAACCCCACCACTCCAATCGCCCTAAAACCCTAGCCACAGGCCACCGATTCCTTCCACGTGTCCGTTGTGCTTCATCTGCCATCTGCCGCACGCCATTCCTAGAGCTTGGCTATAAAAGCCAAACGTCGAAC
The DNA here is from genome assembly GCA_038087645.1 of Saccharum hybrid cultivar R570. NCBI lineage: Eukaryota > Viridiplantae > Streptophyta > Magnoliopsida > Poales > Poaceae > Saccharum > Saccharum hybrid cultivar. The sequence goes on from JAQSUU010000135.1 coordinate 21,376,960, forward strand.
CCCTAGCGCCTCTTCCATACCTTGTCGCCACCCTAGTGGCCAACGCTTAGCACGCAATCAAGAGAAAGGCAGAGAAGGTGGGAGGAGAGGAAGAGCAGGAGGTGACTGCCGAGGAGGAGCCGCCAGAGCCCGGAGCGTCGATCGATCAACCACGTCAACGTTGCTGCTCTCCCTGCACGGCACCGCCTCGTCACTGCATCGATACACCTGCACCACCATCCTCTCTCCATCGCCACAGCAGGTGAGTCCATCGTACCACCTCGCCTATCAGTGTGCAGTCGCCATGTCCGCTGCCGCCGTGAACCAAGGGCGCCGCCGCGACCGTTCCCGCACTGGGGAGGATCAAGGCCGAAGCCCGAACATCGTTCACGTTTATACACATGCACACGCACACGCAAAAGAATGGCATAGCCCTGCGAAGCCGTACCGGCTTGGGAACGCTTACAGCTCACACGCGCCCTGTGCACGAGCACCATGGCCGTGAATGCCATGGCGACATCGCGTTTTCGTCGCTTCAAGTCGGTAGAATAGAAGGGAAGTGAGTGCATGCAGTTTACCGAGATGGAGAACGCCGCTTGCAGTAGAGAGCGGAGGAGAAAGACGCCGTTAGGTGACTCCTCACCGGAGTAGAGGAGGTGTCAGAGCGCCGCCGCACACCCAACCGTGGACACGTGCTCTGCCACATGGAGAGGTCATCAACGGTGGCCTTAAAGCCTTGCTGATATTTTCAATTGAAAATGCAAGGGCCGAATTGGAACCCGGAATAACCATGGAGGCCTTGCCGCCGCTCGCCGTACCGGCCGAGCCACCACTGCCATGAACAAGCTCCCTAGAAACTCTAATCCGCACCTTTGACCCCCCACTGAGTTCCTTGTGACCACACGGTGTGTTTAAGCCTTCAAGTACAACCCTTGAGCCACCAGAGCGCAAGCATGGCTGCTTGCCGCCGGTGAGAGCGCGGCCGAGCAGAGGAAGCAAGGGAAACTGAGCAGAGGAGCTGCTGGATGCACTCAGTGCACCATGAGCCGAGGGGAAAGAGAAGAGGGTGGACCGGGTCCACCGTGGACCGCGTTCAAAACCCATGGACCGAACCTGTCTGTTCACCATGAGATGAGCGCACGGACCCGCAGACCATTCGAAACCTAGACACGTGATGTGGCGAAGCCACAGCTTGACACGTGTCCGGGCCGGGCCGGCCCAGTCCGGCCCAAATCCGGCCCAGCCCAGGCCCAACCGAGCCCGGTCGTGGCCCAGACAGCGTTGACCGTTGACCAGTCAACAGGACCCACCTGTCAGTGGCACATTCGGTCCTGGCCAATCGGATGCTGCCACATGTCACTGCCTGGAATTTCCTTTTTTTTTCTTTTTCAGAAAATCATTTAATCTTTAGAAATTCATAACTAATTCATTTTAACTCAGAAAAATATCAAACCAGTTTCTAAATTTTTCTAAAAATGAGCTCTACATCTTAGTCTTGTGTTTGAGTGCATTTGGATCTTTTGAATTTTTGTTACTTCTTTGTGCACCTCTATAAGAGTCGTTAATGCGACTCTACATTACGTTTAACAGAGCCAGAGGACCTGCCGACTGAGGAGTACGACCCCGACTACAGCGAGGACTTGGGTGACGACCTGCCAGGTGCCACGCCCCACCCACTTCCGTAGAACCTATTACACATGCAAATATAGAATTGCTAGCGCTTTACTTTTTGTGCAATAATATGATGATAGGTTGCATGGTAGATGCTTTACTTTGAGCCCTTTACCTTGTCGCAACCTTACTCCTGCTCACCCTGCTGTTAGGCTAGATGCTCGCATGTTACATATTACTGCTTTTACTCTTACTCGCATTATATCTGTGATGTGATGTCGGTGAGTGAGAGGCGTATATGTATAAGGCACGTAGTGCCGAGAACTTGGTAAACCTGATAAAAGAACTGGGGAGATCTTGGCGTGCATCTTGGGTGAGTGGTGAGGGTTGAGTCGATCGGACAGGATCCTACGACGAGTCTTTGGGGCAAGTCTTGCTGGAGGGGTGCGACATGGGCATCCCTCACGAGAGATACCTGTGGTGGGTATATTGGGAGGTGAACTGGGGTGTTGGTTATCCCTAGTGGAGGTGTTGTCGTGGCACAGGGAAGACGGTGTTTCTCCTTGAGAAGATATCATGTCTGGTCCCCCTAAGGACTGGTATGTCTTGAGAACCGGAACCATGGGACCTTCGTGCACACCACTTGCCCCCAATGGGCGGGAGACAATTACCCGACTGACTAGGGCGGTACCACTACTACTAGGTTGGCAGATGATAGTGTAGGGAGGTACGGGCATAGGGACCCACACCCTCCTAAGACAGCGTAGTGACCTTGGGGGCCCGGTACTATGCCTCACAGTCTCTGCGTTTCGGTGGACACCGGGGTGGCCCAGGGCTGAGTGGTAGGGTGGTACTGTACCGGTTGGGAGGCAGTTGGAATCAGCCTAGACGAGCCGGATCGTCAAGGATGGCGATCTTGTGGATAACCAGGTGTACACGCTCTGTAGAGTTGATCGATCTATACGTATAGCCATGTCCGCGGATATGGACATTCCTATGACCTATGCTTCACTTGATTAGAGAGAGGAGTCCTTTCTACCTTTCCCCGGGTTTCGTGTTGGATTCTGGCTTGGCCGTTGAGACGAGATCTGAGCGGGAGTCAATCTCATCGCCTAGAGAGAGAGTGAGATGAGATGTGTTGTGTGTGATGGGATTAGGGAAAATGTGTGACTAAGATGGGTTAAAAACTGATGAGTATCTTATTAAAATATTAACTACTTGTATAGGAAACCCACAGCCTAAATAGGTCTCTTTCTACTTCCCTCAATGCATTCCACTTTCCACAAAGCATTGTAAGCATAGGGTGGACGATGTGTGGCCAGTACCAAGTGTACTGATAGATTTTTGACAGGTTTCGAGCTCGAGTACGACTACGAGGGCGATGATTGGGAGGACTAGAGGGTCTGTTCTACGCTCAAGCTAGTTCTAGGAGATCATTTTCCGCTGCTATCTACGTCGGATGCTGTTCCGGATGCTTGTGTGAGTGTGTTCCACCCTGCGAGGCGAAGAGAATAAATTATGTAAAACTCTCTATTATACAATGATATTCGTGCATGACTTTATGTATCACTGAGATTTGGGTAAATTGATGGAATGTTTCATCATTTTACACTTTGTTTCTGTGGATTTCCCTTCGTGGAAATCAAGGACGTTCACAACTCTATGTGCGGCGGCGTGGCACTCGCTGGCACACTACGGCCACGCCGGGGCACTAGGGCCCACGGTGGTGAAAGCCCAAGTTTGGTTTTGGAAATTGAGTGACACCAAAGTTGCTAATGTTATGTGATCAAGTGTGATTAAGCTAGGCATAAACAACTTTGGTGTCACAAGACAACATGATTTGGTGCATAAAATGATGAGCAAGATCATGAAGGAATGCACATAAAATGATGGTCTTGATGATCAAGTGGAGGAGAAGGATCTAAGAGCGCAAGGCAAAGGTATAACCATAGGGTTTTCCTTTTGCCGGTCTAAGATGAGTAGAGAAGTGATTGACCGGGTTTAGGATACATAGCCGACTATCAAGAGGGGCAATCATGGTTAGCTCAGGAATCAAGTGCCACTAGATCAATGTTTTGAGCATATGCATTAGGATCTAGTTGAGAGCTAACATAACCCTTTGAAAATGTTTGTGAAATGCTAACACACATGCACATGATGGTGTACACTTGGTGGTGTTAGCACATTTACGAAGGCGGTGGAGTTTGAGCGGTAGAGAGGGGTTTGGGGTCCTCTCTCCCTCCCGCCAAGCTTGCGAGCGCAGGATTCAGGCGTTTTCGAGGAAATGAAATGTCTATTTTCCATTGCGCCGGAGGCGAGAAAAGGTGGTGAAAGTTCGAAATATTTCTCACTAAAAAACAGTGACCGGACGCTGTGGTCGAAGTGACCGGACGCGGCTGCCGCGTCTGGTCAGTTCAAACCACAGGCAGACGCGCGCGTGAGAGGGTCGCGGACTGGTGCGTCCGGTCCCTCGTGGAACCGGCGCGTCCGGTCGGACACCCAATGGTGCAGTGCATGACGAAGAGTTGATCAGACGCACGGCGCGTCCGGTCACATGCGATCGGACACGTCTGGTCGCGATGGGAGCTCTCTGGACTCTGATCGGATGTCGGGTGCAGCGCGTCCGGTCATTTGGTGAAGCGCGTCTAGTCACGGCAACGTCTCTCTCTGGCGCGCACGGTTGCTGCTTGTCCTATAGTGACTGGATGCGTCCGGTCATCACGTTTTTCACTGCGTTGTCCGGTAACGGCTAGTTGCTTACCCCTTCGCTATAAATAGACTGTGGCCGGGTTTGGAGGGTTCTCTCTTGCACATTTGAGACCTTGAGACATCCTTTGAGCTAGAGAACAACCCCTCCACTCATCTCTTTGCTTGGTTGCACATCTTGAGTGAGATTGAGTGAGATTCAAGTGCATTACTTGAGAGTTGCATTCTAGAGGCACTTGATCTTAGAGTTGCTGCGGATTTCTTGTTACTCTTTCATGTTTCCCGATGCTGTAGACGGCTTGGAGCAGCGGAGGTGATTGAGCTCGCAATTGGAGATTGTTGGAGCCCTCACCAAGTGTTGTAAGGGGTTCTTGATCCTTCCCCGTGGGAGTTCACGAATTAGATACTCTAGTGAAGCTCGTGGCTTGGAGGATCCCCATCTTGTGTGTGGTTGTGCGGCGCCCGCCGAGGGCTCAACTCTTGATAGTCGATTAGCTCGCGAACCGACAAGTGGGTGTATAGCCACAACGGGGAGTAGCTTGCCGGGAAGCAAGTGAACCTCGGGATAAATTATTGTGTCGTTCTCTTCTCGAGGATTTCTCTTGTGTGAGTGATTGATTGGTTCTTCTCATCTTTACACGGCGGTATAATCACTCAAAGCTCTTCTCTCGCGTTACTCCTTGTTTCTAGCTTGTAGTTATTGTTGTGTTTAGTGGATAGCCTTGTACTAGACTTGTGTAGGTGGCTTGCTTAATTAGTTAGAGCTAGTGCATTTTGCTTCGCCACCTTTTGTACTAACACTTGTAGTTAAGTAAATCTTGTAGAAGTTTTAATTAGGCTATTCACTCCCCTCTAGCCTTTTTGGACCTTACAGGTGGTTTCACCGAGAAGCCGACCACCACCTAGGGTTTTGACACCGACGATGGGTGGCGATGGGATGCTGGAAGGCGCCCTAGGTTACGCCGCAGCGATAGGTGGCGGTTCGCGCTGATGGCGCAACCGTTCCGATGAGCGAGAAGGCTAGAGAGAGGAAAGAAGTGGTGCATGAGCACCAGTAGCATACCACGAGTATGGCCGAGGTGGTGGTTTAGTTGGAGGTGGCCCGAACAGGGCTGACCACGTACGCCTGCGCGGTATAGCGGCACTCCGAGCTCGGCAAGGCAGCGTCACGCCATCGCCGGAGGAGTCTCCAACCAACCTACGTGCGCATGGTAAGGGCAAGGTCAAGGGAAGCCTAGAATATGAGTTCATTGGAACAAAAGCGAGGGAGGGGCTTATCCCCAGTCCATGTTCTGTCCCCGTGGCGAGATGACCGACGAGACACATTTCCAAAATTCGTCGACTGTGGCACACTAGTGGCACCCGATGTGGGTTAGGCGGCTAGATATATTACATGTCCCTCTACGGGTGCTAGTAATTGGACCGGGGTGCTTCGACCTAGGTGAAACCGACGCAGGACGGTGCTCTGGCACGACGCGCTTGAATTGGGATGGCATTACTCCAAGCGGGACTCGCCGATGGCGTCTAGCGAGGAAACAGGGCAAGGTAGGGAGATGTCGCCATTGCCACTGTGACTGAGGTCACGACGAGCAATGGGTCATGCCGGGTCGTGACACGGTAGTTGGATTGAAGGGCGGGGAGGGCGCCATGACAACTGGTGCGACGGCAGCCGCAAACTCGGCTTGGTTCTGTGCGCGGCACGCCTGCCAGTGGTGCACATGCAACCGCGGGAACCAGGCCACAGCTAGCCAGGGCTGGCCAACGCCAGGGCGAGGCGCTGCGCGGCACCACCCAGGCACGTGAGCTGGTCAACGGCAGCTGCCCGACCTTAGCTCGAGCCTAGCATCCGTTGCGCCCGCACGCGAGGTGACCATGCCCATGGGGCCAAACAACCGATCGGTGCCAAGCACACTTTTTAAAGCGAGCCAAAAACTACTTAGCACCTCGATTCGGGTTCAATTTTTTATGACATACCAACAAAACTGCAGGAGCATAGTTGATCTGCCTTGCCCGGTGGTGTGAGACTTAACACACTTAGGCCCTATTTTGATGCAAAGTACTTTTGGAGCTCTAAAAAATACCATGGTTTGCAAAATAGTTTGGTTTTGAGCAGCGTTATGAAGTGTTTGGATGGAAGAAGCCTTTTAGTTTTGAAAAAAAGTCTACTTAACCCCCTCAACTATTGGTAGTTGTCTACTTCACCCCCTCACCTATAAAACCAGGTATTCTACCCCTCAAACTATTGAAAACTGTCTAAATAACCCCCTAAGGCGGTTTTGAAGGTGGTTTTGCTAATGTGGTATATGAAAAAGTCCATATAACCCCCTAACATATCAAGGATTGATTGGATGACCCCCTCAACTATAAATGTGATATTGTAGCCCTTAAAGCATATAATAATGTTTAAATGACTCTCCGGGTGGTCTTGTAAAGTTGCTTGGACACCGTATCCCGCTACACTGGCCTAAATAGCCATGCTTGCACGTAGGCCCGTCGATTGTCTCCCTCTCCGTACTCTTTCCAGTCTTGTGCTACCACCCGATGAGCACCACATTGTTTCCTACTCCACCTCATGCACTCCTCAATGACATTGAGCACATGCACTACATCTGCGCCCGGCCCCTCTTACATCCTCGCCCCATCTCGCTTTCTCCTCCTATGGCTACCAAAAAAACTGAAGAACGACTGGATGGAGGATGTGGGAGGAGCTGAACTACGATGATGTAGGTGTGGTGCTCAAGCTCAATGTCATCGATGAGTGACGGGAGGTGGAGACAAGATGTTAGTCTAGTAAGGGTAGGGACGTGGAGGCAACAAATGGGCCTACGTGCAAGCATGAGTATTTAGGCCAGTGTGGCAGGATACGGTGTCCAAACAACTCTACAAGGCCACTCGGAGAGTCATTTAAACATTATTAGATGCTTTAAGGGCTACAATATTATATTTTATAGTTGAGGGGGTCATCCAATCAACCCTTGATATGTTAGGCGGTTATATGGACTTTTTAATATGCCACATCAGCAAAAACCGTCTCAGGGGTTATTTAGATGGTTTTCAATAGTATGAGGGGTAGAATACCTGATTTTATTAGTGAGACGGTGAAGTAGACAACTACCGAGGGGGGTAAGTAAACTTTTTCCTTTAGTTTTGAACATTATGTTGCTTAAAACTGTAGTCTATTGGAGGTTTTTTTTCTTTTTTTTCTAAACCTTGAATTTGCATGTCTATGGATTCTAAAAATGCAGTTTGTTGCGATGATATATATTGCAGGGCAGCACAGGGTCTCAGCAGATCGTCATCGAGGGCCCACACTGCGAGGACTATTACAAGATCAGGCAACTTCTGTACTCGCAGTTCTACTTGCTGTGAGGCAACGTACGGCTGCTCCATCTAGTGTTACATTTAGCCCTTGTTTAGTTCACCGAATCGGTGACTCAAACGCTGTGCCGAATCACTGTTTATCTTTTGTTTTTATTTGGTAATAATTCTCCAAACATTGATTAATTAGGATCAAAATGTTCATCTCGTAAAGTACAACAAAACTGTGCAATTAGTTTTTGATTTCATCTACATTTAGTACTCCATACATGTGCCGACATTTTGATGTAATAGGGAATCTTCTTTTTGCATAGTGAAATTTAGGGTGAATTTGGGGAACTAAACAAGGCCTTAACCCAGTCGTGTTGTGCAAGTGATGAGTGCATAGGCAAGAGAGCTGTGTGCGGGGGGGGGGGGGGGGGGGGGGGGTGTGCCAAGATTACACGCGGATAATGTCGTAAGGTGTTTTCACATCTTTTGTTTCCCCTTTTACAAGCTTAGACTTGTGTTGGCCGAAATTAGTACAGGAATGGTATATGCTTGTGGAAGTGCTGAACTGGGAAGATGCAATACTGGTGTTTCCTGTTCTTTGGCGTGGGACAAACGAGATCTTTTTAGCCATAACTTGAAATTCGCTCTGGGAGTAACCCAAAACCTGACGAGTGCTACTCATGCTACCTAACCAACTTAGCTAGAGGCAGTGTGTCTAGCAATGTCTGGAAGATGAAAGTGATGCTTGGTTGGCTGTTCAATGTCATTTATTCATAGAAGAGAGTTCTTTTTTTTCTCTCTCATGCGTGGCTCATATAGCAACATCAGCTGATCAGCTCCGTGCAGGCAAGTTTTGTGAAGGAATAGTCAAGGCGAGTGGTGATAGTTTGGGTGTCACCACAACCCCTGACAAAGTAAGAATTGCACGGGGAAGCGTGAGTGCGATCCAACGTCGTGAGGCAGCGGACCCACGTTGCGCGCCCATCAACCTCGTGGCTGAAGGCGAAGCCCACCTCCACCTGGACCCTGCCGCCGTGGCGCCGGTCGCTGTCCATGCGCTCCTGAAGGAAGGCAGGCAAGACCGGCCACCCGGGCGACGCGGCCGCGGTGATAAGCTTCTCCCCTCTGGCGTCCACGCAGAAGGGCTCGGCGTCCGCCATGGGGATGGTCATGCCGGAATAAGCCACCTCCATCGCCGCTGGTCCGCTGCTGCGGAACTTGGCCCAGCCGTAGTGGGTGCTCTCCGCGCGCAACGTCACGCGTTGAAGGACGGCGGCACGGCGGCGGCCGAGTCGAGGCCGGTGTACACGATGGGCTCGATGGAGAACTTTATCCTTCCGATCTCCTGCATGATTGTGAAGAGCACGTGAAGCACGAAGCAGACCGCAGGTAGCATGAGCAGGAACACCTTGCAGAGCGCGGCATCGTCGTTGTTGTCGGAACCTGCTGATCCTGATGATGAGGAGAGTAGTGTGTTGGGATCCATGGTTTGTAGGTAGGCGCCTAGCTATATATTTCGTCGTTTAATTAATTTAGACGTTTGTTATTCTTGAGAGAGCGGGGATACGTGATGCGCCGTGTGCACATTATATAGTCAGAAGGAAGACGGAACATTGAACACACTTGGTACAAACAGCTAATATAGTCCGACACGAATACGAACGAGGAGTGTATGTCCGAAAAAGAAAATTAAAACGCCTAATAGAAGCAGGAGCGTGTACATGCATATATCAATATCATGGTACAGTACAAACCGTTCTTGGGTAGGAGTATATACGTACGTGCAGTGAACGGACAGGTATGTTGTATCTTGTATGGGTATCGAATTCCGATCCGTGTATGGGAAGGAACTAGCTACTTGCTTGCTATATATAATCATAACCCAAGATTAGCTACTTGCTTGTGCTAGATCTCAGTCGTGGTTTTATATACCCGTCGCTACTAAAAGTCTTCTTCATCGAACTTGCGAACCAAAAGCTAGCGATATGATGGCAGATCCCTCCGCCGGCGGCGGCGAGGAGACGACGACGAGAGGACACCCGACGGACCATGTGGGCCGTTGTGTTTTTCTGCCTTCTTTTCGCTTTGATCGGGGCAGTGACGTGGGCTGTTATTAGCACCGTGATGGGGCTGGCCGCCAAGAGGACTCCCGGCTTCTCCGTCATGGTGAGCGACGTCGTCGGAGGGCTCGATCCCCAGCGAAGCCCGCTGATCCAGCCGGCCTTGGACCTCACTCTCCGCGTGGACAACCCCATAGACTCCAAGATGTGCTGGGAGAACGCCACCGTCACCGTGTCCTCCTACGGCGATACGGTCCTTGGCATGGGCCACTTGTTTCAACGACTGTGCGTGGATCAGGGCGCGTCGGCGGAGGTGAAGGCCGCGCTGTCGCAGGTCCATGTCATGTTGCCCGACCGGCTGCGGGGCCTCACAGCGTCCAAGCTGCGCGCAGGCGAGCTGGGGCTCTTGGTCCAGCTCAGGATGGTTCCCAATCCCAAGGGATCGATACTGCCACGGCTTCGAAATTGCCCACAAACATGAGAACTTTTAATTGGGTGCTCTCTTGAGTCACGGAAGATTGAAATTTGCCCCTAACGGGCCAGCAGGCAATTCTCATTGACTATAATAACGGGACGCTAGGCCTCTCGCATGGACTTCGACCATGGCCTTGAGTTCCAGGATGAAGTTCGTCGACTCTTCAAGTCCCCGGTACATCACCCTCACCCAACCCCTGGCGGATCTTTCTTCCTCTTGGTCACCTTCCGGCGGTATCTCTTCCGGTTAATGGAGGATTCAGTTGCTCTCGCCCTTCAAGCCTGTTTAGGGGGTCGTGCTTTGGATTTCCATGTTAAGTTCTTGAGCAACAATCATTTCCGTTTTTCGGTGTTCTCGAAACAAGTCGGCTTTCATGTGTATAAGCTTCGTCGTGTGATCAGCTCCTCCTTTGATCTGTACTTCCACCTTTGGAACGATGGTACACCTCATTGGGAGCACGAGAAACGTCTCTGGGAGGAAGAAGAAGAAAAGGAGTGGACCGAAGTTCTTTCTAAGAGATCCAAAAAGGCTGTGGCCAAACAGGCTGCTCACGTTAAGAAAAAAGTCAGATTTGCTAAGCCTTTGGTTCAACAGCCACCAATGCAAAAGTCTCCTCTCCGGATTCAATTCGGCTCTTTTTCTTGCTCCGTTGATCCTTCGTCTTTGGATTTTTCGCTGTGCAGTAGTCCGAAGATCAGGGTAGCTGAGGATCGAGAGGAGAGGTCAAAGAAGCTAATGATCACACTCATGCCTGTGTTCTTCGCCAGACTGGGATGCAACAGACTTGCATGCAGGGGAGCGAAGTTACCGCCGATTCTCGGGGTAACCTTCCTTCTCAGGAGGAGCCAGTTCAAATTTCAAATTCAAAGTCTCCCCCTCCTGTATCTGGGCCTCTTTGCTCGCTGCTCTAGTCATGCCCATTTGTCTCTTAAGTGCCCGAGCAGAATACGCTGTTGGGCCTGCTATAATTTTGGCCACACCAGGAGGGTTTGCTCTATTACACGCTCCAGCTATGTTTGGACTCGCAAGAGGCCAGAGCAAAAGTCCAATACTGCACCTCCAAAGCAATATCGCACTCGCACGGAGCCCAATTTGATTTGGCAGCCAAAGATCTTGAGTAAGATGGAAAATAAGGTGCACCTCGATTCTTTTGCAGAAATTACGGACGCTCCAGCTTCCTTGATCCCTGAACAGTATCAATCTATTGATTGTTCACGTCCACAGTCGCCGCCACAGCCTCCCTCCCGTTCACCCAACCCAGAAAACCCCAATCTTGGCGAGTTCGCCCAGACTAACCCAGCCATATTTGTAGCTGATAATGGGCAGGGTGTGCCACAACACCCAGAAAATCCACAGGATCATCTGGACCTAGAGCTCTCTGGCTCTTCTATGCGATTTCTCAGAGGAGAAGGCCCAGAAATTTCCCTGGATCAGGTGATTGATAACAATATCGATAATGATAGCTCATCATCTAGTGATGCAACTTCAGAGTTAATTGAGGAACGTGCCAGATTTGAGGCAGCCAGGACTTGTTGTGTAAATGTCCTGATTTTTGGCAGGAAGGGTCTACCTGGTGACGTCTTTGTGAGAGCCACTGGACCAGCCATTGGTCGCAGTTCATCGGCTTTGGGTAGCCGTATTGTCATACCAGCATCTACTCTCCAAATGCCTATTGCCCAGAGCTCCACGGCTGCTTCTATAGGCTTGGAAATTGTCCCTTGGAAGCCCGTTCGTGATGTCATAGCTTTGCAGCTTTGGCCACACATTGTTGAGTGCCGCCGTACACCAAAGGTCATAGCCGAGCCTGCACCAGTCATCATCCGACCAGAAGATGAGCAAGCTGATCAAGCAGAAGAGGCCTCACCTGACTCTGGCCCAACAAGCTTTGAATTTCAAACTCAGCAGGCCCACCCCATCTCTACTCTAGCACCATGCCAGAAAAGGGGCCGAGGGCGCCCCAGGAAGGTACCGTCACTCCCAGCACCGTTAAAGAACTCAGCACCGATAGTGGAATCCTCTGTCAGGCGTAGCTCCAGAGTTAGCAAAGGCAAAAATGGCTTCCACACACCTACAGTCATGCTCGAGGCGGAGCCTTCCAAGAAAAGGAACAAGATTGGTGCGGTTCTAATTGATGAGTCAACAGGCATGATTGGCCCAGTCCCGATGGCGATTCTGCAAGACCGGGGAGTCAAGTGTGGCATAGCTCCTGAGGAGCTAAGCCAGGAAGCGCTGATGCAGGCGCCATCTACCAATCCGGCTCCCAATGAACAACACGATGCTTAGTCATCTCTGGGGCTGCGTCCCCCTCTCTTTGCTTTTTACTCTTTTGGGTCATGAACTTGCGTCCCTGCTTATGTTCGTCAGTGTGTCATTCTTTGTGTCACAGCCCTTCAATCTTACTTAGTTTCTTGTTGGACGTCTGTCTCAGTGACACTTTGCTTTATCAGATCAACGCTGTTGTTATTGCTTATCTTACTCGTGCTATCATCCCCCTGTCTATGCTAGCCGTAGCAGGTTTCGTCTCTTACACTCAAGATTACCATGAATAATAGAAACTGGCATATTTTATGTTGGAACGTAAGAGGCATCAATGGGGCAGATAAATGGGATGTTGTACGCGACAAAATTGAAGAAAGTGCATGCTCTGTATTTTGTCTCCAGGAAACAAAGAAGGAACATTTTGATCAGCAATTTATTAGAAAGTTTGCCCCTAGGCGATATGATAGTTTTGACTTTGTACCATCTATGGGTGCCTCAAGGGGCATACTGATTGGCTGGAACAACTCTCATTTTGTGGGTCATGTCATTGACAAGCAAACTTTTGGCATCACGGTATCATTTACCGCAGCGCAGAACATGGATACTTGGCGCTTGACGACTGTTTATGGTCCCTGTACAGAGCCAGCCAGATCTCAGTTTATCAACTGGTTTAAAAATCACCACATTTCAGATAACGATAACTGGCTTAGACTTTAATTTTTACAGATCTTTGCAGAACCGTAATAAGCCAGGGGAAATTTAGCAGATACCCTTATCTTCAACGAAACTATCGGGCACCTCGGGCTCATTGAACTCCAACTGAAAGGAAGAGCGTTCACCTGGAGCAACATGCAAAATGACCCGTTATTGGAGCAACTCGATTGGTTTTTTACTTCGACCAACTGGACTGTCGAGTATCCCAACTCTGAAGTCTTGCCTATGGCAAAGATCACATCTGATCACATCCCATGCAAGGTGAGCATTGGCACCAGAATCCCACGCTCCAACATTTTTCACTTTGAGAATTATTGGGTGGAACATACAGGCTTCCTAGATACTGTTCAGAGTCAGTGGAACCAGGCAGCTGTAATGCACTCAACCTCGAGAAGCATCTATGTGAAATTCAAAAGGCTTCGCCGTGCCCTGAAAACTTGGAGTCAAAGTCTGTCTAACCTGACACTCTTGATTGCTAATTGCAACAAGGTGATTTTGTTCCTAGATGGTCTTGAGGACAGACGGACTCTATATAACACAGAAAGTAATCTCAGGTTCCTTGTCAAGCGACAACTAGCCACTCTTCTTCATTACAAGAATGTTTACTGGAAGAAGAGGTACACAGTTAACAGGATCAAACTGGGGGATGAATGCACTAAATTTTTTCATGCAATGGCAACAATATCACATCAAAGAAATTCCATCCCTCAGCTTCTGAATGAGCAAGGGCAGTGGGTTCAGGATCATGAAGGAAAGGCCGGGCTACTCTGGAATGTTTTTAAAAAGCGAATGGGGGTTTCCTCAAACCCCACAATGGTCTTTGATCTTAGCTCACTCGTTGCTGCAGAGCTGGATTTAGAGAACCTTGCTGTACCTTTTCATCAAAGTGAGATAGATAGCATTGTGAAAAGAATGCCGACTGACAAGGCCCCGGGTCCTTATGGCTTCAATGGAATGTTTATGAGAAGGTGTTGGCAGATCATCAAGAATGATTTCTATAGCTTGTGTGAAGAATTCTTCAATGGTACAGGTAACCTTGAATGCATTAATAACTCCTACATCACCCTTGTGCCGAAGGTCAGTAACCCCGAAATAGTCAGTGATTATAGGCCCATCTCGCTGTTGAATATCAGCCTCAAGCTACTCACCAAAATCTTAGCTGACAGACTGCAGCTAGTGATACTCAGAATTGTGCATAGTAATCAATATGGTTTCATTCGCACGCACACCATACAAGATTGCCTTGCCTGGAGCTTTGAGTACATTCACCAGTGCCACCACTCCAGAAGGGAAGCCATCGTACTCAAGTTGGACTTTGAAAAGGCGTTCGACACAATCGAGCATTCTACAATACTACAGATGCTAGAACAGTTTGGGTTTCCAGAACAATGGGTCAACTGGATTCGTGCTATCTTATCCTCAGGTTCCTCTGCAGTTCTCCTAAATGGTGTCCCAGGAAAATATTTTAAATGCATGAGGGGTGTCCGGCAAGGCGATCCGCTTTCGCCACTGCTCTTTGTCATTGCTGTTGAATTACTGCAGGTGTTAGTTAACAAAGCGGCCAGTCAAGGACTTCTGAGGGCGCCTATTCCACATGACGATGATGAGTTCCCGATCATACAGTACGCCGATGACACACTTCTGGTTCTTCAAGCTGACGCTAATCAGCTATTCTTTTTGATAGCACTGCTAAACAGTTATGAAACTGCCTCGGGGCTCAAAGTCAATTTCGGAAAGTCGCAATTGATTCCTATCAATTTGTCTGCATAGAGATTGGAGCACCTTGCCAATACATTCGGCTGTCAGACTGGCTCACTTCCGTTTACATACCTCGGCTTGCCAATGGGTACAACTAAACCAAGAATAGATGACTTGTCACCGATTATGGATAGAGTGGAACGAAGACTGTCAGCATGCTCTACTTGGCTATCCTATTCTGGAAGATTGCAAATGATCAATTCAGCAATCACACCCATTGTCACCTATACACTTTGCACCATCAAAGTTCCTAAGGGCTTCATTGAGAATATTGATCGCGCACGCAAGCAGTGCTTGTGGAGAGGGAGTGATGATACTGCAAAGGGAGGTAATCTGGTGGCGTGGCCAACTGTAATGCAACCTAAGGAGAAGGGAGGCCTTGGAGTCATCAACTTAAGGCTACAGAATGATGCACTTCTGTTAAAACAGTTGCACAAATTCTATAACAAGGTGGACACACCCTGGGTCAACTTAGTCTGGAGCAGATACTATGAAGGCAAAGTTCCACATGAATGTAGAGAGTTGGGCTCCTTCTGGTGGCGAGACGTCATGCGTCTCAACGGCATATACAGGCGAATTGCAAGGTGCTCTCTTGGGGATGGTTCCACAATCTCTTTTTAGAACGATCAGTGGTCTGATTCAGTTCTCTCAGTTCAGTTTCCCCGGTTGCACTCATTTGCCAAAAGTAATTCCATCTCGGTGCAAAGTCTGATGCTAGAGCAAGATTTGGATGACATCTTTTTCCTACCTCTGTCCACCCAAGCCCATGAAGAGCTGATCCTCCTCCAGAACTATTTGGAACATGTCGAGTATGATGAAAGTACTGCTGATTCCTGGTCACCAGTTTGGGGAGCTAAATATTCTTCGCGGCGCTTCTATGCTCACGTCTTCAGCAACGTAGAAGCCCACCCGTTCTACAAAGCTCTCTGGAAGTCAAGCTGCACGCCTAGGATCAAATTCTTTGCATGGTTGATACTTGTGGACAGATTAAATACAAAGACCATGCTAAGAAGGAGGCACTTTAATATTCAGGATGATGCACTCTGTGTGCTATGTGACACAGGTCTGGAAGAAGATATCGATCATCTCTTTTTTGGCTGCCCGTTCGCTATGCAATGTTGGAGCTCCATTAATTTTTCCTGGGATACCTCTCTGCCAATGGCCCTGTTCATCTGGCTTATAATCCGTCTTATTCAGCTTGTTTTTTCAGCCGGAACAGTATTTTTCTCTCACAAAAAATCAGCCGACGGTGTTTTTCAGCCGGCTTATAATTCCAGCTAAACGGCTCCAATGTTGGAGCGGTTGACTGCAGCGAGTAATACACATAATCTGGAGTTCTTCATAGAAGCTTCCTTCATCGCAGCATGGGAGCTTTGGAAAGTTCGTAATGACAAGATCTTTCAGAGGAGAGAGCCCAATGTTGTTGTTTGGCTTGCTAATTTTAAAAATCAATGTATTCTTCAATCTGTTAGATTTAAGGAAGATCTTAGATCATCCTTCTGCTTTTGGTCGGATGCTTTCAGTTAACTGAGGTTTGTAATCCCCTGGACCTTTTTTAAATTTAAATTTAAGCATACTGTGGGGATCTCCCCCACAGTCCTTTACGTCAAAAAAAAATATTATGCAAGACTTATATAAGTCGGGCAACATGACTATTTTTTGCAAGTGCAGATCCTCATTGTAGGGATCTCTCTCACTTTTTCATGATCCCTTCACAAATGAGACAAGTGATCTGTTATATATGATTTGCCCCTTCGCATACTACGTTTATTAGCACCGTGATGGGGCCGGCCGCCAAGAGGACTCCCGGCTTCGCCGTCATGGTGAGCGACGTCGTCGGAGGGCTCGATCCCCAGCGAAGCCCGCTGATCCAGCCGGCCTTGGACCTCACCCTCCGCGTGGACAACCCCATAGACTCCGAGATGTGCTGGGAGAACGCCACCGTCACCGTGTCCTCCTACGGCGATACGGTCCTTGGCTTGGGCCACTTGTTTCAACGACTGTGCGTGGATCAGGGCGCGTCGGCGGAGGTGAAGGCCGCGCTGTCGCAGGTCCATGTCATGTTGCCCGACCGGCTGCGGGGCCTCACAGCGTCCAAGCTGCGCGCAGGCGAGCTGGGGCTCTTGGACCAGCTCAGGATGGTTCCCAATCCCAAGGGATCGATACTGCCACGGCTTCGAAATTGCCCACAAACATGAGAACTTTTAATTGGGTGCTCTCTTGAGTCACGGAAGATTGAAATTTGCCCCTAACGGGCCAGCAGGCAATTCTCATTGACTATAATAACGGGACGCTTGCAATATTATGCAAGACCTATATAATTCAGGTCACTGACTATTTTTTGCAAGTGCAGATCCTCATTATTGTAGGGATCTCTCTCACTTATTCATGATCCCTTCACAAATGAGACAAGTGATCTGTTATATATGATTTGCCCCTTCGCATACTACGTTTATTGTTTGTGTCTTCAGTAACTCACCATGATTCTCTCTTGCAGTTCGTCCGAGCGGGAATTCTCAAGTGCCATAATAAAAAAAAATTAAATTATGTTTGCCGACATGCAGGTTGTCAAATGAGAGGGAACTACTCCGATACTCCTTTCAAGATTACACGAATCTCAAAGCAACTCATCTAACTAGTTAGATATTTTTCCTAATTATTTTCCACCTGGATCATGCATGGGACTAGTCCGTCCGAGCCCAGCCCGTGTCCAGCCCAACCTCACCTCTCCCCCGTCCCTCACTCTCCCTTTTGTTCACGCATTAGAGGCAGAGCGAATGCCGAGTCTGCCGAGAAGCATCGATCTGTGACGCCGCGTCCAGATCCTCCATGGCACTGGCATGAATCGGGGACGGGAAGACCTCTGATTGAGGATGGTGAGGTCTGCCCAACCACCCCAAGCCAACGGTGGTGCTCGCCGAGGTCATTCCGCTCGCGTTCGGGAGGCCATCGTGAGAGGGCATAGGTGTCAGGTGTGTAGACATTGCGCCGGGAGAGTCGAGATGAGGAACAGGGCGGGCGAAGGAGCACCGGCATCTTTTGGCATCCCAGCTATGCCTATGCCGCGACGGCGAGTGCACAGAACAACTTCTCGGTTCTCGCCACGGTGACGCCGCGATCTGCATCCGCCTACATGGAGGAGGAAACGGAACAAGCGAGCGACTACTAGCCTGTTTTGAACTGCTTTTCGGTCAATAAACATTATTTTTCTCTCACAACAAATCAGCATAAGCATCAGCATAAACTATATTTCAGCATAAGCGAACAGGGTTAGGCCTGTGCTGGGCTTCGTCAGGCGTCCATGGGGGATGCCAGAGAAAAATAATAATTAAGAAAGAATTAGTAACTAGTTAGATGGGCCACTTTCAGATATGTGTAATTTTTTTTTAGAAAGAGGAGTGCTGGAGCCGTTCCCATCTAATGATTTCAAGCAGGTTCTCGTGTCCGAGAGTTTTGTTCAGGGGTGTTTAGTTCTCACCCAAAAATTTTACATCACATCTCATCAAATATTTATAGACATGCATGAAGGTTTAAATATAGATAAAAAATAACTAATTACACAGTTTATATGTATTTTGCGAGACAAATCTTTTAAACCTAATTAGTCCATAATTGAATACTAATTGCTATAGTTACACAAGTACTACAGTTGTAACAGAATTGTCCAAATTATAAGAGCACAAGTACAAAAACAATCACCGAAGTGATCAAATTCTCGCACTTGAGCCCATATAACTCCGGTAGTCCAGTGAAATCACGAGGGATTTCAAACCAACCAACATACAAGCCAAGATCGTAGTGATTCAACATAACAAGTCACATATTACAATCATTTCACAAGTAATTCAATATACATCGGAGTTCAACATAGTTATTACAACTTAAGTTCAAAAGTAGCGAAAGCAAAGTAATTTAAAACTAACATTATTCTTATTTCAAATACATGTCAGTGCCACGGTCGACTTCCAATAAAAGCATTAGAGATAAGGTAAATAAGAAAGATCATGCCCGTGATCACACTCCGCCACTACGGCAGGAGTCAACCAACTCTTGCAGCCGCCATGATACATCACAACCTGCAACAAGTGGGGATAAAACCCTGAGTACGAGAAGGTACTCAGCTAAATTTACCCATCAGAAACCAGAAATAAGGTGACACCAAGGATCATGCAAGGCTGATATAAAGTAGGCTAGCTTGACAACATTTTGCATAAAAGCTTATTATGGATAAGTAATCATTAATGCTTAAGCATCAAGTTAATTATCACTAACCTATCATCTATATTAGAACCTGTACTAGAGCACTCACTTTATTAGGAGCAAACAATATTAACCATAGCAGGTATAAATTGAGGCAACCTTTCCATCGTGATCCAATTAACCATCCGTTCAATTTAATGGAATCTACGTTGCCGCTGCTCAAGTCAAGTGCTCACTAACCGGGAGCGACGGCGACTCGAATCGAATTACTATCCAGCTGGAGGGGTATTTCTAACACTCACCGAGTCACGCCTGGCGAGGGCTGCTCAGGTCACCTTTGGTACAGTTCAGGAGCCGCGGGTCCGAATGATGTCGCGACCCCAAGGACGACACTCTGCCAGGTGATAGGGACTCTAACCCCCTCTTGGTCTCACGCCAATGTCCCCAAGCACATCCTTTCTCTCCTCCAAGAAGCAACCTACCATTCGATTCCCGGCCTGAACTGTATTACTCGGATTCGCGGTCGGAACGACTTATCCGGCCAACTAAGTGTTAGACTGCGTTCAACATGACTCAAAGACGTATAGCGAATCAGTCCTTAAACGACTCAGACGGGGATATATTCACACCCAAGACCTTCATGCCTTGTCGCTTCACTATCATCATCCCGCCCGGTCTTATTTTATTTTATTAACACATGGTTCCTTTCCACGATAGCAAATATAGTCAATCGTGCCATATATGAATATCCCTATATCTCGCAGGTGATAGGAAATCACCTGACTTCTACCGCTTAAGGCAGGGCTAAGCATCTACTCGATCCTAGTCTATGTAGGATTCAAGGATTCATATATCTGGACAAGGAATGATATAATGCAGCAAGAGTTTCCAACCAACTCCTATCACTTAATGCAACAATACTTATAACATATATATAATTAATTGCTTTGAAGGTAGGAGGCTTATAATGCTCCGGGGCTTGCCTGGGATCCGACTCAAGTTAGAGTATGTCAGAAGAAACTCGTTTGGCGAGCATTCCCCTTCGGGATGGATCCACCAACTCCATCTTCGGGTTTTGCTCCACATCAGGTCCTTCACGCGTTTCTGCTAACGAACCTATATGAGGTGCAAGATGCAAGTGCATGAATACATGAAGGTACAATGTACAATGCATCACATACAGTAAGCAAGACAAACACCATATTACACTCCACATGCATAGACACTTCATGTTGCTTAAATAAATATCACCCAACCTAATATAAAAGATGAAAATCATATTAGACATGGCACACAAGATTTCACAATATCTCATGTGTATTAACTTAACTACCCTCAAAGGCATAAGTCACACTTAACAATATACAAGCAAACACTATTATTAGATTTTATTAATTTCTGGACAAGCAAACAGTAGCTTCATAATTCAACCATATCTGGAGTTTCATAAATACAAATGACTTGCAAGAAGACATTCTGGAAAGCTTAGGAAATTATCTACATTTCATATTTAATCATCTCAACCTGATTACCAAGTTATCATGACCAAACATGCCAATCTTTAAAGTCTACACAGAAGATAATTAAAATCTGACAGTAGACTTATTAAGCATGCAACTCTTAAACTATCAGACCTGGGATCATGAAAATTTAACACAAGAAAGATAAGATAATTATCTACAACTTTTGTATTTACCAAAATCACAGTAAACATCATTTACACCATGAAACTAGTTGCACGAGTAACACCACACATGCAGCCCAACAGTAGTGGTACAATTATAGACAGAAAACTGATAGAAACTTCAGAGAAGCATAAATGGAGTTCTAGACCTCCAACAAACATGATTCTCAACTTTATGGAAAGCTTATAAAGTTACCTACAACTTTCTTGTAATCATCTTAAGATGATTCTACAGTTAACATGGTCAATTAATTAAATAATTGCATCTCTGTCCAAAATATGGACAGAATCTGATATGCCACTTTAAACCGTTATAACTTGAGTTTCACAAATCCAATAATTATGGTTCTAGACTTTTTAGAAAGATTAACAAGTTGCGAACAATTTTGTTATAAACATCTAGAGCTAATTGTGCTACTAACTAGGTCACACATTATAAACAAGGCAACCCTGTCTGGGTTTGGACAGAAACAGCTACAGCACTTTAGACTACTATAGTTAAACATATGACTAACCAAAAATTGTGCTCTTTAGCTTTTTGAAAAGCTTAAGAAAATTACTACAAATCATTTATTGTCATCAAGGCATGATTCATAACTTAATTAAGCCAAACAATGCATATATGCAGAACTATCCAGAATAGAAGCAAAGCAGCATATAGCATTTGTTATTTTTATAGCTCCTAAACTATCAACCTTAAAATCTTGAAATTTTTACTAGACATCATACATCACAAGAGTAACACGTCACAAAAATTTCACTTCATTTGGAGTTATATATTTATAGTTATTAAAAATAACAGATCCAACTAGCATTCAAAACCTAGTTGCATAAATCTATTTTTACAGCTAAAACTTTAAACTAAAACATGTCATATTATAGATCCACTGCATAGACAATTTCACAAGGATTCCAAAAAGTCCTCATTTGCTATTTTACGATTTATCTATCATTTACTATGTATTTTCAAAGTTCAGCCATTTAAATGCAATACTAATTTCGAAAAAGAAAAAAAAAAGAAAACATTATGCAGAGTGAACACAAAACTTTCCACAAAACATGTAAGCCCCTATATGTAAATCCTTTGTCTCTAGCACTTTTGCAAAGTGAACACAACAAAGAGTTTCTGCCTCGCTAGATGGTCCTTCTTCCTCACAGCGACGGAAAACAGAGAAGGGGACGGAGGAGGCCGGCTTGATTCCGGTGAGATAGCGGCCGAGGACGATGAAGGAGCAGATGGCAGCCAACAACAGCGGCAGGAGGGAGGAGGAGAGGGGTGGCTGGTGTTGGAAGAGGAGGGGCAAAGGAGGGGCGACGGCAACAGCGAGCTCTAGCCTGACTCGGCCATGGCTTCGGGCACGAGAGAGCGAGAGAGAAATAGACCGAGGAAAAGAGGAGAAGGGAGCGAGTGAAGGGTCGGGCTCGATCCCCTTTTTCTCCCCCTCGACACAGAGCAGCCCGGGGAGGTGGCGCTCATGCACGGGCACGGAGGCCACACGGCGCTCGGTCCTTTCCGATGTCGGCCACCAAGTTTCAGCGCCTTCAAAACTGTCATCCAAAAGCGACGTATTTACGAGTCTGTCACTCTTCTAATCTCACCTCTATCTCTTAAACTAGATGACAATTCGACCAACAAATTATACCGGTGCATAGGGCTATGAGAGTACTACAACATTGCTTATAGGAGCTCAGTCAAATTCCACTGGTTTGCGAGATATTAATTCCCACCATAGGGTTGCACAGCAGGAGTCAAAATTGCACTGTGATCAGCTTGACAGCACTTCGGGGTGGGATCGGGACGCGGTCCAAAAATAAAGTTTGTTGCATACAAACTAAACTCCAATTTTCATTAAAGGTCAAACTTCATATCTCGAACAAAAATAGTAGTTTCACTTCGGTCAACACCGCGTCGGAAGAAACCCTAGTTTTGAGGTTCAGGACCGATTTGCGGCATCTTCTTGTCACTTGTTCCGCATGAGCCTTTCATAAGTGTTGTTGTAGGGTTCAATTGGAGTTGTTTGGTCAAGGTTGCAAGACTTGGTTGATGACATATGTTCTCATTCTCTAAACAAAACAATCTAAGCAAGATATGACTCATTCCTTCAAAATTTCCAACTCTACTATGACTTATCATTTCATTTGACTTCTTGATTCCAAACTTTAAGAAACTTTTCTAGGGATCAATATAGATAGTTATTGAGGTGAGACATGTGAAGATACTTTGATAGCAACACCCAAGCATATATCTTTTAATTGAGCCTATATGTAAGCGAGGGTGCAATATCCAAGTTTAGGTTAGGGCTTATTTCCATAGGTTTGACTTTGACATTGTCATCTCCATTAATCTATCATGTTTGAGCTTAAACCCACTACTTAATTGGTGATAAACACCTGGGGTGTTACAGCCCTCCCCCCTTAAAAGAACCACGTCCCGAGATTCAGAATGGAAGATCTTTTAAGGAAGAGAGACACGTTATCTAGTTCCCAACATCTGCTATAACATTCAGCTAAAAGCTTCAACGTCAGTGAACAATTTGGTCAAAGGCACTTTTTGATACTTACTCTTTATGGTAAAATTTGTCTGGAGAATTTCCTTCATTGACTTCCATGAAGCATTGTTACTTTGGGAGGAATCCAAGATAGCACATATTGCGTTCTCAGTGTACGGAGATCATTTGGTCCATGAGTGAACCACTCACAAGTATCTGACTCTCTAAAGAGCACCACATAGGTCATATGAACTTGACACTAGACCAAAATTTTCAGAAGTATACTCGTTGAAATGACTCTATGTTCACATGGTTTGAAAAGCAGTCCTCTACCAAAATGGTTTGAGCACAACCTTCCAAAAGGATGAGATCATAGACGACAAATATACTCTGAGGCTATAGGATACTGACTAACCAATGGACAGGACCTATGTTGGTCGTAAATGTCCATTCATTTAGACACCAACTAAAGGAAAACTACTTGAGGTTCTATGTGTGCAGTTCTCTTTATCTGATGTCAACACTGTATTATCTGAGTCTGTCGAGGGGTTAGTGAATGTGATAGCTGACTCTGTCGGTTTCGTATTTCTGTCAAATGTTACCTAAGAAGATTCTCTTATCCAATGACAATAGTTATTTGGGTTGAATCAGATGCAACCACTTGGGTAAAAACACTTTAAGATACCAAAGATCAGTGAGTATTATCAATTATTGCCAAATAAGGATATAGCGAGGTCTGGCAGACAACAAAAATTGCAAGTATTTACCAACTTCGGTAATTAGTTCACTACCGAGCAAATTTCCCTTCGTGAGGCAGTTGCACAGTAAGTTGAGTTGACTTGCAACGTAGTGAAACTAGCTTTGTTAGGCTAACTTTTCACCGTGAGGCTTCCTCTTTAGGATCAAACAGCAGCTCTAAGCTGAGAAATCTGTTGTTTGACACTTTTCAATTTGCTTTTGATACGCGATGGTATACATTGATTTGCAGAAATCAAGGTTGCTCGTACATTATTGATACGAGAACACAAAAGCAATGAAAGAGTGTAAACTAGTATCTTTGGGACCTCAAAAGGGCCATCCAGTAGTAGATCTCGACCATTAAATTATACACCAATCCGATGATGCACACACTTTGAACTTACGGGTTACTTTCTGCAAGGCAACATGCATACTCCGCCTGGAGGACATGTACGAGAATAAGGAACCATTTAGGAATATTCCTCAATACTGCATCCAATAGAGTTATGAACAAACCGTTTGTGGCACCTAAGGGCACAAGGATATTGATCGAAACTGGGGCATGCATTCCTCTAATTCTTCACCGAAGCTGATTGAACAACTTGCACTATCTGTGTGATTGTCCAAGATAGAATTGACTTGGTCACAATGGCTGTGGAAGATAGAGTAGCACTCAAGTTGTTGGCTAGTTGATTGACTTCTTATTGGTTATTGCTCTGTAAGACATAGCCTTCGTAGCTACCAAAGAGTCGTTACCTAGCTAGAGATTAACCTTCCTATTGGTAACTAATCAGTTGTCTCTTAACACTAAAAGTTCTAAATCTTCACTCTTGACCACAACAACTGTGGTTGATGCAGAACAGATGGTTGCCATTGAAGTTAGCAAATACGAAGTTATTCTAGAGATGGTTAATTTCGATTGTATGGTCATTATGCACCCAAGATTGTGACTTGGATAGCTCCAGTCATATGCACAATGCGACAATCGATTCTCATCCCACAGATAACTTGTCCAACATTAAGGGTTGTGTGTCCTTTTTATCCAATAGATGTGAGATACTTGCTTACTAGATGACGTTCGTCAATACTGGGATAACTACGTAGAGTCACTTGTCTACCACCTATTGCAGTCTGTTAATGTTTATGTCGGTGACCTATTCTTCAAAGATTTTCCTCTTAGCAACTTTAGAAGGAAGTTCCACTACTTTCGGTCTAAGATATAGATCTTACGATACGATTTGGAGAGATAACCAAGGAAAAGTTCACATGAGAATAACACGCTGATGTTGTTCCGTAATGGATCATGACTAGAAACCACGATACCAGCGCGTGCCGAGCAGCACAACCTTGTGTCGGCCGCCCACAGGAGGCTCTCGGTTTCGTCGCGGCACCGTTAGTTGCTACTCATAACACCATTACCGATTACATCACCAAGGTGAAATTTTAAGTGACACATTTGGGTTGTAAGAACAAGTGCCATACACGGAGGGATAGCAAGCAAAGGTAGTCACAAGGTTTAGAATCAACATGGAAGCTATTCGCAGATCAAAACACCTCACAAGAGAACATAGCTCCATTGCCGAAGGTGACTGAGCATGTGATTTTTTTTGTAATTCCACGCACACCTGGCGTTGACTAAGGAAACTACTAGATAATTAATTAACGGAGATTCGATCATGTTGAGCAACAACATGAGATCAAGATTGATAAACATCTCGAGACTTGGGAAGGTTGAGTATGGCTTAAGCAAACTTCATGGACAAAATTGAGGTACCACTCAAAGATTGAGCTGATAAGGTGGATACATGAATTTGCAAACAAACGATTTTGAGGCCGCAGCAAACAGACGTTGCGTCATACTAGCTAACCTTTGGGAGAGGCAACCGGAAGGTTCACCATGGATTTGGGTATGGTCTCCACAACTGGCAATGTACAAGCCATGGTCAAAGGCTAGCGTTGATGAAAGTTAACTTGGTTGGTAAGTCGACAAGGGTCTTCTCAAAAAGGGTTGGAAAAACATCCACGGCTTATAAAAACATATCGGAGAACTAAACTTTAGGCTTTTGGTCAAGCAATGGAATGGATACACACATTCAAGGGATAACCATTACGTCTACAGGCTCAGGCTCCTAAGAGAGAAAACCTAATTAAAGACAACAACCATACATACAAACATCACAGTCAAGCATTTGAGAGATTCTATAAAATTAGCTTAAGCAACCATTACTAAGCACCAGGCTCACCCATAACAAACATTTATCTAAAGCAAGAACTAACTACGAGTTTAGCCTAAGACCAATGCTAGTTAAGGTAGCCAACTTAGCATGTGCACAGAATCGGGACAGCAGCCTAGTAACTACTTGTTCAACCATAACTGAGGTTGTAGATATTCCATAAAGGTGATCCTAGACTTTCTAGAAAGCTTAGAAAGATGGCTACACATTAGTTATTTATACCAAAAGCTAAATCACAGATTAGCATGGTCAAACATGCTGATGTTTTAGATCTGTACCAAAATGGACAAAAAACTGACAAGAACTTCAAAAATGCATAACTGGAGTTCTAGGGACACAACAATGCTGAGCCTTAACTTTATGTAAAGCTTATTAAGTTGTCTATAACTTTCTTATTATCATATTAAGATAATTCTATATCTAACAAGGCCAAACAAGACAAGGAAAACATCTCTGCCTAGATTTGGACAGACTCTGTCATTCCATTTTGCAAGCTCATAACTAAAGATTTATACCACCACAATTAGTGCTATAGGACATTTTGGAAAGCTTAGAAAAAGTACTACACTTCTTCTATTATCTCCAAGACATGATTCCTTATGCACATAGGTCAAACAAACCAAACATTCAGATCTATTCTGAACATAAGCAGATTCTGACAACAAACTTCTAAAATTTATAACTCTCAAACCATAAGGCCTAGGGTCATGAAATTTTAGGACAAGCTAGAAAAGTAAGTTGGCTACAACTTTGGTATTCTCCATAACTACATAAAATACCATTGTGACCACAAAAGCATCACTACCACAGAAAACGTTCTAGCCGACAACGTTCAACAAGCAACACAAGGCTTGCCTTTGTTCTACTAAACAAGAGAGCACACAACATGTTATTCTATTTGCTCTAAATATTGTTACCTTAGACCAACTAAGTTAATTCATTAATAAGAATCACAATTACTTAGGTGAGGTCTAAAGCATTTGCAAACACTTGTATGACAACATATCCGCCACTTGGCTAACCTAAAGGGCATCTATAAGTTCAAGCATGTAACCACAACTATTTCTAGCAAGGCTAAGCACACACTTTTCTCAAACAACATGGAGTAAGGCATTCTTATTTAGCTTCATTCAAGAAAGATAGTGTAACACATTGATCACAACTTACACACCATAGAACAAGGGTGAGAGGAGCATAACTATGCATAAGGAAACAATCATGAAGATGCATGCTTCGTCCTAATCGTCCTCACAAGATTGCCAACCTAAAGTGGCGATCACGTTCTATGTCGATGGCATAACACGCACTCTCTCGATATATAGCTAGTCGTCAGCTACATTCGACTTACGCATTCGTGGTTAGTGTACCTACAGAAAAGTTTCATTGCAGCCCAACATTTCCCAATATAGCACACAATAAAAGCAGAGAAGTAAAATTCTAAGTACTCCCATGTACATATACCCCGTATATATACATGTAGCACCAAAACTACCTGAATCATTCGATCACCCACAATTAAGTACCTTCATATAAATATGTGTGAAAGGATCAAGATGCCCAAGAGGGGGGGTGAATTGGGCTTTTCTAAAAATAAATGCAAGGAATAAATCCTACAAGCTGGAATTCACCCCTAGTGTCTACTTGTGTTCCTAGAGAGTCTACCGATACAAAGTTTTGCACCCTAGTTTCCAATCCTAGTCTAGCATGGCAAGTCTAGGAATGTAAACAAGCAATGTAAGTAAATACGAGAAAGTAAATGCTTGAATGTAAAGGGGCAAGGAACACGGCGATGTTTTTCCGAGGTATCGGAGAGTCGCCACTCCCCACTAGTCCTCGTTGGAGCACCCGCGCAAGGGTGTCGCTCCCCCTTGATCCGCGCAAGGATCAAGTGCTCTCTATGGGTTAATTCTTCGACACTCCGTCGCGGTGAATCACCCACAACCGCTCACAAGATGAGTTGGGTCATCCACAAGCTCCGCCGGATGAACACCAAACTCCCAATCACCACCAAGCCGTCTAGGTGATGGCGATCACCAAGAGTAACAAGCTAGAACTCTCACTTGACCTCTACGAGCCTAAATGAGAAAGTGGATGCACACTTGTTACTCTCTAATCTCTAGTGAGGAACTCACAAGCTTTAATTCTCAAATCTCTATCCTCACTAGTGCTCTTGCACTACCTTGCACTTCAAAGGTGTTTATCAGCTGATCAAATGAGCAAGAGACCTCTAAAAGAGGTGGTGGGGATGTATTTATACACCCCACAGACGAAACGAACCGTTACCTGCTGACTCAGCAAAACTCGAGCTGACCGGACGCGCCGGTCGTACTGACCGGACGCGCCGGTCGCTCGTAACGGTCAAAAACTGAAAAACACCTAAATGACCGGACGCACCGGTCAGGGGTGACCGAACGCGTCCGATCGTGCGTGGAGCTTACTGTACTCGCACCGGACGCGCGACCGCGTCCGATGGGTGATGACCGGACGCGTCCGGTCGTCTCAGGACCTTACTGGACTATGACCGGACGCGCCGATCACACCCAGGTCGCGTCCGATCGGGTGTTTCCCTTAAGTGACACGTGTGGACTTCTGACCACCGCGTCCGGTCCTCGCGAGGACCGCGTCCGGTGCTCAGAGCTGAAACCCCAGCCGCGGAACTGAA
Source organism: Saccharum hybrid cultivar R570 (assembly GCA_038087645.1). NCBI lineage: Eukaryota > Viridiplantae > Streptophyta > Magnoliopsida > Poales > Poaceae > Saccharum > Saccharum hybrid cultivar. The sequence continues at coordinate 21,405,838 of JAQSUU010000135.1, forward strand.
CTGACCGGACGCGTCCGGTCATGCCGAGGACCGCGTCCGGTCATGGGAAAATGACCCGAAACTCTCCGAAAAGCGTCACAACTTGAACCAAGTTGCTCCCAACTGAACTTTGAGCTATTCTAGAGCTGCCTAGCGCCAAGTTTAACAAGTGTGCACCACACCTAAACATAGGACTCTCCTAGGTCAAGCTACCCACTCATGCCCCCCTTTATAGTACGGCCAAAAGAGAAAAACGAAGATCCTAACGACTATTCCAAATGTCTCTCAACACTTCGACATCCGAAACTAACCGTCCTTAATCTTGACGTCACTCTTTTGAAAACCAAAACGATTTCCATCAAGGGGCATGAATACCATGGTGCCCAAAGCAGTTAAAACCTCCATGACCTAACTTATCAAAGTTTCTGCAAAACACACGTTAGTCATGGTAATAAAGCGTTGTCATCAATTGCCGAAACCAAACCTCGGGGCCTAGATGCTTTCAATCTCCCCCTTTTTGGTGATTGATGACAACACTCAGATATGAAAGATTGGAGTTGAGGTTTTTGAGCATGCATGGTTCACATAAGCAACAAGCAATTAAGTAGAGAAGTGAAAGGAAATGCTTATGTGTCCCAAGCCAAAAGAGTGTACTCATAAGATAAGACAAAAGACGTTAGTACACAAAAGGATATAGCTCATAAATTATCGGAGAAGGCACGGAAGCACAACCTTAGAGCTATAAACAACAATGGTGACAAGAGATAACACTAACAGGATAAAACATTAATACTCAAGGTTTATCTCACAGCGACATGTCACACGAATGCAATAACTGAAAAGTAAACATGATGCATGAATGTGGCACACAGGAAAAAACGAAAAAACAACTCTCAAAACTCCCCCTGAAACTACTCTCTCTCCCCCTTTGGCATCAAGCGCCAAAAGAAAAAGCTAATCTAAGGATCTGATGGGGGGACAGACGGAGTCGTGTCGGGTGCCGAGGTGCGCGGAGTAATTATGAAGTGTAGAGAATCGCCCTCGGAATCTGAGCTATCTGGCTGACCCTCTGATGAAGCATGTGGCTGTGTAACTGTCTGGGTCTGAACGGCAGGAACAGGTACTGTCGTAGTAGTAATGATAGGATCCGTCTGAGTGACCTGAGCCTGTAGCGAGCCAGTAGCAGGAGGATCTGTGGAGGCAACTGACGAAGGTAGAGTCTCTGTAGTACCAGTTCCTGTTACTGGAGGAATAGCTGCCTCTGAAGCTAACAACCCTGAAGAAGTAGCAACTGTAGTATGCGAGGGCGTCGGCTGACCAGTCAACTCGCTGTAGGTAGCACTGAAATCACCGAAAGATGTGCCTGTCAGGAGATGAGGGCGAGGCTGGTCTGATGGTGTAAACCCCGTGTGAATAGGAGTGAAGCTCGGGGACTGGAAAGACTGGGGAACCTGCCGCTGTGGAGATGTGAACTGGTGACCCGGCTGTCCCTGACTCGATGGATCAGAAGCTGGTAAAGTAGAAGTCAGGACAGAAGTAGGCGGAGGAACCCCAACCGTGACTAGGTGGCGCAGGAGGTCCAAGTATTGTTGCTGACTAGCTGCAGTCTGTCGCTGAATCTCATATTGCTGTCGCTGCATTTCGACTTGCTGCCTCTGGATTTCAAGCTGCTGACGCTGAAACTCGTCCTGACGAGCCTGAATCTGTGCAAATGCTGCAGCTGTGTCCTGAGCCTGTCGCTGCCTGGGTCAACCTCTCAAGAATTGCCATCATGGCTGGGTCTGTGCGGGAGGCTGAACCAGAGCCACCGGCCTCGTGGTCGTGGGACCGAGGAGACCGGTACCTGGGGATGGGCTGGTAGTCCTCATCAGTGCTGTCAGATGTCCCATCCTCAGGAAGGTCAGCAGGCTGAGCATCAAGATCTGCAAGCTCTGCCTCTGCAAGCTCATCAACTGTGGCGTCCTGCTCAGCTGCTGTCTCAGGAACCTCAGGTCGCACACGCTGTCCTGGCACTGGGGCCTGATCTCTGGTAACTGACGTCCAAAGCTGACGGATATCATACTCAGGAAAAGCAGTGGTAGTATCTGATATCTCAGCTCGGATCTCTGCTGGCAGCTGAATAGATGATCTGATAATAAAGCAGATCCAGTGTGCATAGGGCAGCTGACGATTTCCCTTAAAGCCCTCAGCTATGGTGTCCTCCATCTCACTAAGTATGAGATCCCATATATCAAACCGTGTCTGTGAGAGGAGGTGGTGAACAACCCATAACTGCATCCAAGTCAGTCCCTCTCTGTAGCCAAGTCTGGGAAGAAGTGTGCGTCTGACTATAGCATCCAAAACTCTGGCCAGTGGAGTCAAACTGGCGGGCGTGCGTCGAGACCCTTCGCCAAAAGGCTCACGGAAGCAGGGTCGAACCAAGTCGGTAGGTGGCACTGTCCCGCCGTGAGGGCGTCTCGGAGGAGGAGTCTGACCATAACACAGCTGATGTATCTTTGTGTCAAAAGCTGGGAGTCTGAGAATCTCCCGCACTCTGCTGCTATATAGGCGGTGATCGCGGCCTCGGAATGCAAAGTGAATGAAATCATGGGCAGGATCAATCCATAGTGAAGCATAAAACTCTCTGACCCATGTGCCACAGTATGCACCTGTCCGTCCAAGAAGATCTGACAAGCCTAGCAGAAAGGACAGATGCGGACGTAGCTGCTCTCCCACAACCTCGACTAGTGACTCAAGTCGACAGACCCTCTGTGGTCGGAAAGCAATACCGCTGTCAACTAGAGCTCTGTAGAAATCCTCCTGAAGAGGGGTATAGAATCCTTCTGAAGCTCTGGGATCCCTCACAGGTGGAAACCACCGACTGACCTCCACGAACCTCAACCCCTGCACCTGACGTGCTGTAGCACCCCTCAAGTCAAAGTGCTCGACCGGGGGTGAACCTCTAGCTCTGGGAGGAGGCCGTGCTCCACGTCGCTGACCCTCTGGCCGAGGAGACACCTGAGTACGGGCGCGTGTAGAGCGGCGACGTACTGGAGACTGAGCTGGCTGCTCCTCTGTATCTGCTGTAGCCTCTGGAGCCTCTGTGGTCTCTGTGGGTGGATCAACTGACATATCCTCTACAGCTCTAGTATCCTCAGTGCCCTCAGTGGCCTCTGTGCCGAGCTGTCGACCTTCAAGATGAAAGCGACGCTCGCCTATGCGTATGCCACTGCTCCTGCCACCTCTCTCTGCCTGCTCTGCTGCATCTGCAACGGCCTGAGCAATCTCTGCCTCTGTGAGTGTCTTCTTCTTCTTTCTGGCCAAGACCTTGACACGTTTCCCACGTGCAATCTCAGACCGACGAGGAGGACTGTCGTTCCCGTCACCAGGAGCACCACCGGCGTTCTTGCAACGCACCATACTGACACAGTGACTGAGAACCTCTGTAAGATGATGAACTGTCACTCAAGAGGCTTGGCCTCAATCCGTATCCGCAGGCTTGGCCTCGGATTTAGCAAACAGATCTCACCCGACACACGGACAGACTCGCTGCAACGACGGAATAGAGAGATCTACTATAAGCACATATACGACTAAAAGGTACGGAAACCCTATAGAAAGCAAGCATATGTGATACGATGAGAATTGAGACGTGAAGCTACCTCGGATCGACGAGACGACGGTGACAAGATGAGGTGACCTAGATCGCGAGATTTCCCGAATCCACCGGACGAGCTCTTCGCGAAGAAGACGACTCGCGACGAAACCCGTTGACGAACGAACGACCGACGAACCCAATGTCGGAGAAGAAGCTGGCTTGCAGGAGCGCGGCTCACCGGCGGTGGTGGCGCGGTCGGGCGACGGCGGCGCGGCGGTGGCGCGTTGGTGGCGGCGCGGCTGCGGGCGGCGCGGGTGCGGCAGCGAGCAGTGCGCGAGCGACGAGCGCGTGCGGGCGAGGAAGGGGCGGCGCGTGCTCGACAGGAGGTCGCCGGCGGCAGGGAAGACGGTGAGGAGCCGGCGGTGATGGCGAGTCGGCGAATAGGGCAAGGCGGCGGCGGAAGCGCGTGCGGGTGAAATAAGTTTGGTCGGGGATGAAACGGTTTTATAAAGAGTTAGATCCGCGCGACACGTGATGACCGGACGCGGTGGTCGATATGACCGGACGCGGTGGTGCAGCGTCCGGTCATACTCCAGTAAGCTCCTGGAGTGACCTGACACGTCCGGTGCGGACTGACCGGACGCGGTCTGAGTCCGGTCGTTGGAAGTTCGGGAAAACATCGCGAATGACCGGACGCGGTGGTGGTAACCGGGACCGGACGCGGTGGTCAACAGAGGCGCGTCCGGTGCAGCGTCCGGTCATTAGATCTGGAGTTGGTCTTCTAGATGACCGGACGCGCTGCTGGACGCCGAGACCGGACGCGGTGGTGAAGCACTACTGCGTCCGGTGCAGCGTCCGGTGCAGCGTCCGGTGACTGTTTTTCGCCCTTCTTTGTTCCGAACTACGACGCGACTTCTCCCAATCAGGTTCCAATTCAAAGAGACACAAATAAACACCAATTGGAACAAGAAATGAGGGACCTCACTCAAACCCTCAAAAATTTTAAAATAGATTGCCTTAGGCTAGTATTATTTTTAAGAAAATAGGCAATAAACACCCAAGGAGCAACGTATGGCCATGCAATAGAGTTTTTGAACCTTTAGGAGCGTCAAAATGCTCTCTCTATCCATGGACGAACACAGAGGTTGCTCAAAGCTTAACCGAAAAGAAACGACAAGAACAACAACCATGCATATGCAATGCAATACAAGAAGGTAAAACTAGAATGCTTGTCAAGTTTGATCCACGGTTAGGCTTTTTCACTCCTCCAAGGAAGGGTTATCGTAACCGTGTTAGCCAAGCCCTAAAAACAATGCGATAAAAAATAAACATGGCATATTATACAATGCAATGCAAGGGACAACACACGCTCATTTTTTAAAGTTACTAGAATCAAGCACATTGAGCTCACTTCTTAACCTACAAAAGGTTGCCTCATCCAAAGGTTTAGTGAAGATATCCGCTAATTGATTTTCACTTCTTACACCTTCTAGTGATATGTCATTTTTAGCAACGTGATCTCTTAGAAAGTGATGGCGGATATCAATGTGCTTGGTGCGAGAGTGTTGTACCGGATTGTTAGCAATTTTAACGGCACTTTCGTTGTCACATAAAAGTGGCACCTTTTCAAGAACAATTCCATAGTCTAGGAGGGTTTGTTTCATATATAGGATTTGTGCACAACAAGCCCCCGCGGCAATGTATTCCGCCTCGGCGGTGGACAAAGCCACACTATTTTGCTTTTTAGATGACCAAGATACTAAAGATCTTCCAAGCAAATGGCACCCTCCGGATGTGCTTTTTCTATCAATCTTGCAACCGGCATAGTCCGAATCGGAATAGCCAACTAGTTGGAATCTAGCTCCTTTGGGATACCAAAGACCAATGCTTGGGGTGAGCTTAAGATATCTTAGGATTCTTTTTACGGCACTTAGGTGAGGTTCTTTAGGGCATGCTTGAAAGCGAGCACACATGTACACACTAAACATGATATCGGGCCTAGATGCGGTAAGGTATAACAAGCTACCAATCATAGAACGGTAGAGAGTTTGATCAACCGGTTTACCTCCCTCATCTAGGTCGAGATGTCCATTTGATGGCATTGGGGTCTTGATTGGTTTGCATTCTTCCATCTTGAATCTTTTGAGAAGATCCTTGGTATACTTTTCTTGAGAGATGAAAATCCCTTCTCTCATTTGCTTTACTTGAAAGCCAAGGAAGAATGTGAGCTCACCAATCATTGACATCTCGAATTCCTTTGACATCAATTCACCAAATTCTTTGCAATAATCTTCATTTGTTGATCCGAAGATAATATCATCAACATATACTTGACAAATGAAGATCTCCCCATTAAACTTCTTGGTGAATAGTGTGGTGTCGACCTTCCCAATGGTGAAGCCCTTCTCAATGAGGAAGTCCCGGAGGCGTTCATACCATGCTCTAGGGGCTTGCTTGAGCCCATATAACGCCTTGGACAACCTATAAACATGATTAGGATATCTAGGGTCTTCAAACCCGGGAGGTTGATTTACATAGACTAGTTCATTTATAAAGCCATTTAAAAATGCACTTTTCACATCCATTTGATATAGTTTCATATCATGATGTGATGCATAAGCAAGGAGGATACGAATGGCTTCAAGTCTTGCAACGGGTGCAAAGGTTTCTCCAAAATCAAGACCTTCAACTTGAGAGAACCCCTTTGCAACTAGTCTTGCCTTGTTCCTCACCACTATGCCTTGGTCATCTTGCTTGTTTCGGAACACCCACTTGGTTCCAATGACTCTTGCACCTTTGGGATGCTCTTCAAGTGTCCATACTTGATTGCGGGTGAAGTTGTTCAATTCTTCTTGCATTGCAATCACCCAATCCGGATCTTGAAGAGCTTCTTCTACATTCTTAGGTTCAACACAAGAGACAAAAGAGTGATGTTCAACAAAAGAAGCTAGCTTTTGGGATCGAGTCATTACTCCCTTTGTAGGACTCCCTATGATGAGATCTTGTGGATGTGCTTGAAGTAGTGGTGAATTTCTTTTATCAATCACTTGAGGAGGTGGATGAGGAGCATCAACATCTTGAGCTTGTGCCTCGGATTGTTCATGAGAGACATGAGTGTCTTCATTTTCAACTCTCTCATTCTTGTTATCATCTTGAGGCACACGTGATGAAGATGGTGGATCAACAATTTGTACATCATCATCATCATCTTTTGGCTTGATGTCTCCCACGGGCATGTTCTTCATGGCCTCCCTCAAGGGTTCATCACCTACATCATCACAATTCTCAATTGCTCCTTGAGAGCCATTAGATTCATCAAATTCCACATCATATGTTTCTTCAACCAAACCGGTGGCATGGTTAAATACTCTATATGCTTTGGACTTTGATGAGTAACCAACAAGAAAGCCAATATCACAACGTCTTTGAAACTTCCCTAGGTGTTGACGCTTCTTGTAGATGTAACATTTGCAACCAAACACCCGGAAGAAGGAAACGTCCGGCTTCTTGCCATTAAGCAACTCATAGGGGGTCTTGCCAAGAAACTTTTGTAGGAAGAGGCGATTTGAAGCATAGCATGCGGTGTTGATTGCCTCGGCCCACAACTTCTCCGGAGTGTTGTACTCATCTAGCATTGTTCTTGCAAGGGTGATCAAAGTTCGGTTCTTTCTCTCAACTACACCATTTTGTTGAGGAGTGTAGGTTGAAGACACCTCATGCTTGATTCCAATTTCATCACAATAAGCTTCAATGTTGGTGTTGTCAAATTCTTTCCCATTGTCACTTCTAATCTTCTTTATCTTGACTTCAAATTCATTTTGAGCTCTCTTTGCAAACTTCTTGAAGCAATTTGCCACTTCGGATTTGTCATGAAGGAAGAAAGTCCATGTATACCTTGAGTAGTCATCCACTATCACAAGACAATAGAGATTACCACCCAAGCTCTTGTATGTTGTAGGCCCAAACAAATCCATGTGTAGAAGTTCTAACACTCTTGAAGTTGACATGAAAGCTTTGGTTGGATGAGTGTTTGCAACTTGTTTGCCCGCTTGACATGCACTACAAGGTTTGTCCTTTTCAAACTTCACATCCTTCAATCCTCTCACTAGTTCTTTCTTCAATAGCTTGTTGAGAGTGTTCATTCCAACATGAGCAAGCCTCCTATGCCAAAGCCAACCAAGTGAGGTCTTGGTGAACAAACATGTCATCAAATTTGCATCTTCGGAGGTGAAGTCAACAAGATAAAGATTATTGTATCTAAAGCCTTTGAATATCACTTGCTTGTCATCTATTTTTGAAACTTCCACTTCATTGGGTGTGAACAAGCATTGGAAGCCAAGGTCACAAAGTTGCCCAACGGACAACAAGTTGAAACTCAATGAAGCAACATAGAGCACATTTGAGAGTGAGTGATCATGTGATATTGCAATCTTGCCTATACCCTTGACTTTGCTCTTTGAATTATCCCCAAATGTGATCTTCTCTTGACATATACCATTCTCTTCAATGGTGGTGAACATACGAGGATCACCGGTCATATGTTGAGTGCAACCACTATCAATAACCCAATGAGTTCCACCGGTCTTGTAGTTCACCTACACACAAGAGATCAAGCTTTTTGTTTAGGGACCCAAACTTGAGAGGGGCCCTTGACTTTATCCACTAGTGACTTGGCAACCCATATTTTCTTTGGCCTATTCTTGTTTGGGGGACCCAAAAACATGACTTTCATCTTTCCATTTGAATCTTTTCTTAGCATATAATGAGCATTGAAAGCGAAAGGTCTAGCATGCTTGGGCAAGGGTTGTGGTGGTGGAGTTTTGCATTCATGAGCAAAGTGACCTTCTTGACCACACTCAACACATCTCTTTGGCTTGGGCTTTGACTTGCTTTGTTGTTGTTGAGCTTTTGCTTTCTTCTCTTGATTTGCCAAGTACCCAATACCACTTCTATCCATCTTCATTACGGTGTTCATGAGGAGCTCACTTTGCAAATGTTGGCCTCTTGTGAACTTGCTTAGGCCGGTCTTGAGATGCTCTTTTTCTTGCTTGAGCTTTTTGTTTTCTTCAATGAGTGACTCATTTGTTGGTTGCTTCTCAAGAGCCATCAAACCTTTTAGCTTCTTGTTCTCACTTGCAAGCTTCTCATTTTCACTCTTAATCTTGGCATAATCATCATGGTTGCTTAACTCAACCACACTCTTGCCTTTGCTACTAGAACCTCGCTCAATGCTTTCAATGATCAAGTCATCACATGATGTAGCCATATCACACTTAACAACATGGTTAGTAGCATCATGTGTCTCAAGAGCAAGTTCATTAGCAACCATAAGACTATCATAATCAATTTTTAATGTGGTATATTTGTCCTTTAGAGAATTGTGTCTAGTGATGAGCTCATCATGCTTCTTCTCAAGTTTATCATGTTGATCTTTAAGCTCTTTATAGGAGGTTTTGAGTTCCTTGAGAGTGGAAGACATCACTTCATTTTGAACTCTAAACTCACCACTAGTCTTTTGAATATTTTCAAGCTTTGATGAGAGTGATTCATTTTCATTTTGAAGATCATCATTTTCACTTCTAGTTCTTCTTATGATTTTAGTGTATTTGTTTAACAATTTTACAAGTTCATCATAAGAAGGTGAGTCATATTCATCATCACTATCACTATCGTCATCATCATCACTATCATGGTTTTGTACCTTTCGTTCACCCTTGGCCATAAGGCATAGGTGAGTAGTGGACGATGATGGTGAAGGAGATGGTGAAGGTGGTGATGAAGATGTTGGTGAAGATGATGGCCCCATCACAAATGCGGCAACCTTCTCTTTCTCATCATTGCTTTCATCTTCGGAGGACTCACATGATGATTCAATGTCGGTGAGCCAATCACCAACAATGTATGCCTTTCCTCCCTTCTTTTTCTTGTGGAACTCCTTCTTTTTGCCATCCTTCTTCTTGTATGGCTTGTTCCTTTTCTTCTCTTCTTCTTCATCACTTGAATCATTTTTCTTGCCCTTGTTTTTGTTCTTGTACTTGTCTTTTGGTGGTCTAGGGCATTGATGAGCTAGATGACCAAGTTCACCACAATTGTAGCAATCCATCTCTGAGATTGGCTTTCTCTTGCTACTTGTGAAGAATTTCTTCTTCTTGCCATCGAACTTGATGCCACTCTTGTTAAGCTTCTTTAACATCTTGGTGGTCTTTCTCACCATGAGTGCAAGTGATTCATCATCAACATCACTATCACTTGAGCTTTCTTGCACCATCATGACTTGGCCTTTCATCTTCTTCTTGTCATGACTAGCTTTGAAGGCCAAGTCTTTCTTCTTGGAAGATGATGAGCCCTCTTCCAGAGTGATATGCATGTACATCTCATGAGCATTGATTTTCCCCAAAACTTGCGTTGGTGTTGCGGTGGAAAGATCACTTTGGTGAAGCACGGTGACAATATGTCCATACTTCTCAACGGGAAGCACACTCAAGATCTTCCTTGCAACATCCGATTGACTCATTTTGGTGAGCCCAAGAGCATTGAGGTCCTCTACAAGAACATTCAAGCGAGTGTACATGTCATTAGCACTTTCTTTGGGAAGCATCTCAAAAGAATTAATTTTCTTTAAGGCTATGTGATAGCGTTCCTCACGCTCACTCTTAGTTCCCTCATGGAGAGCACAAAGATTTTCCCACAATTCATGAGTGTTCTTTGCATTACGCACGCGATTGAAGATATCTTTGCCTAAGCCCCGGTAGAGTGCATTTTTGGCCTTTGCATTCCACCGGTCGTACTTCTCCTCGTCACCACTTGGGTTAGCGGGATCCCTTATGGGGGGAAGCCCTTCGGTTGCGGCTCTAAGACACCCAACATCTATGGCTTCGAGGTACGCCTCCATACGAATTTTCCAATATGGAAAATCGTCTCCCTCAAAAGTGGGAGGTGGTCCTTCCCCATTAGACATCTTGCTCTAGGCGGTAAAGCCTAAAAGTAGAGCAACACTGCTCCGATACCAATTGAAAGGATCAAGATGCCCAAGAGGGGGGGTGAATTGGGCTTTTCTAAAAATAAATGCAAGGAATAAATCCTACAAGCTGGAATTCACCCCTAGTGTCTACTTGTGTTCCTAGAGAGTCTACCGATACAAAGTTTTGCACCCTAGTTTCCAATCCTAGTCTAGCATGGCAAGTCTAGGAATGTAAACAAGCAATGTAAGTAAATACGAGAAAGTAAATGCTTGAATGTAAAGGGGCAAGGAACACGGCGATGTTTTTCCGAGGTATCGGAGAGTCGCCACTCCCCACTAGTCCTCGTTGGAGCACCCGCGCAAGGGTGTCGCTCCCCCTTGATCCGTGCAAGGATCAAGTGCTCTCTATGGGTTGATTCTTCGACACTCCGTCGCGGTGAATCACCCACAACCGCTCACAAGATGAGTTGGGTCATCCACAAGCTCCGCCGGATGAACACCAAACTCCCAATCACCACCAAGCCGTCTAGGTGATGGCGATCACCAAGAGTAACAAGCTAGAACTCTCACTTGACCTCTACGAGCCTAAATGAGAAAGTGGATGCACACTTGTTACTCTCTAATCTCTAGTGAGGAACTCACAAGCTTTGATTCTCAAATCTCTATCCTCACTAGTGCTCTTGCACTACCTTGCACTTCAAAGGTGTTTATCAGCTGATCAAATGAGCAAGAGACCTCTAAAAGAGGTGGTGGGGATGTATTTATACACCCCACAGACGAAACGAACCGTTACCTGCTGACTCAGCAAAACTCGAGCTGACCGGACGCGCCGGTCGTACTGACCGGACGCGCCGGTCGCTCGTAACGGTCAAAAACTAAAAAACACCTAAATGACCGGACGCACCGGTCAGGGGTGACCGGACGCGTCCGATCGTGCGTGGAGCTTACTGTACTCGCACCGGACGCGCGACCGCGTCCGATGGGTGATGACCGGACGCGTCCGGTCGTCTCAGGACCTTACTGGACTATGACCGGACGCGCCGATCACACCCAGGTCGCGTCCGATCGGGTGTTTCCCTTAAGTGACACGTGTTGACTTCTGACCACCGCGTCCGGTCCTCGCGAGGACCGCGTCCGGTGCTCAGAGCTGAAACCCCAGCCGCGGAACTGAACTGACCGGACGCGTCCGGTCATGCCGAGGACCGCGTCCGGTCATGGGAAAATGACCCGAAACTCTCCGAAAAGCGTCACAACTTGAACCAAGTTGCTCCCAACTGAACTTTGAGCTATTCTAGAGCTGCCTAGCGCCAAGTTTAACAAGTGTGCACCACACCTAAACATAGGACTCGCCTAGGTCAAGCTACCCGCTCATGCCCCCCTTTATAGTACGGCCAAAAGAGAAAAACGAAGATCCTAACTACTATTCCAAATGTCTCTCAACACTTCGACATCCGAAACTAACCGTCCTTAATCTTGACGTCACTCTTTTGAAAACCGAAACGATTTCCATCAAGGGGCATGAATACCATGGTACCCAAAGCAGTTAAAACCTCCATGACCTAACTTATCAAAGTTTCTGCAAAACACACGTTAGTCATGGTAATAAAGCGTTGTCATCAATTGCCGAAACCAAACCTCGGGGCCTAGATGCTTTCAATGTGTGTAACATGTAAATAATCTAGTAACCAAAACTAGCTCTCCCCTAGACCGCAGGTTATACGGTCATGCTCTCACAACTCACACTTACCTGAGCGTAGGTGCGACGTTGCATAAAAGTAAACTAGCAACATATATGGCTATTTCATATATGAAGGCTACCCCTAATCTGACACACTAGGTAGCATAGTGTGGGAGAGTTATCACACATACATACCTTGGCCTGGGCGTAGATGCATAAATGAAAAACCCCCAAGTTAGTACTTATATAAGCCACCTAATAATCCTTATATGGGCATAAGGAAATTGACCGCTGGCATACTTAGATTTAGAATTCAGTTTTTACAAACCTACATATAGCTATAAGTTGATAAAACTGATTTTATAAAACAAAAACTTTGTTTTAAATACACATATGACAAGTTTAATGTTGAATCTTGCTCCGATACTAGCTGTAACAGAACCGTCCAAATTATAAGAGCACAAGTACAAAAACAATCACCGAAGTGATCAAATTCTCACACTTGAGCCCATATAACTCTGGTAGTCCAGTGAAATCACGAGAGATTTCAAACCAACCAACATACAAGCCAAGATCGTAGTGATTCAACATAACAAGTCACATGTTACAATCATTTCACAAGTAATTCAATATATATCGGAGTTCAACATAGTTATTACAACTTAAGTTCAAAAGTAGCGGAAGCAAAGTAATTTGAAACTAACATTATTCTTATTTCAAATACATGCCAGTGCCACGGTCGACTTCCAATAAAAGCATTAGAGATAAGGTAAATAAGAAAGATCATGCCCATGATCACACTCCGCCACTATGGCAGGAGTCAACCAACTCTTGCAGCCGCCATGATACATCACAACCTGCAACAAGTGGGGATAAAACACTGAGTACGAGAAGGTACTCGGCTAGACTTACCCGTCAGAAACCAGAAATAAGGTGACACCAAGGATCATGCAAGGCTGATATAAAGTGGGCTAGCTTGACAACATTTTGCATAAAAGCTTATTATGGATAAGTAATCATTAATGCTTACGCATCAAGTTAATTATCATTAACCTATCATCTATATTAGAACCTGTACTAGAGCACTCACTTTATTAGGAGCAAACAATATTAACCATAGCAGGTATAAATTGAGGCAACCTTTTCATCGTGATCCAATTAACCATCCGTTCAATTTAATGGAATCTACGTTGCCGCTGCTCAAGTCAAGTGCTCACTAACCGGGAGCGACGGCGACTCGAATCGAATTCCTATCCAGCTGGAGGGGTATTTCTAACACTCACCGAGTCACGCCTGGCGAGGGCTGCTCAGGTCACCTTTGGTACAGTTCAGGAGCCGCGGGTCCGAATGATGTCACGACCCCAAGGGCGACACTCTGCCAGGTGATAGGGACTCTAACCCCCCCTTGGTCTCACGCCAATGTCCCCAAGCACATCCTTTCTCTCCTCCAAGAAGCAATCTACCATTCGATTCCCGGCCTGAACTATATTACTCGGATTCGCGGTCGGAACGACTTATCCGGCCAACTAAGTGTTAGACTGCGTTCAACATGACTCAAGGACGTACAGCGAATCGGTCCTTAAACGACTCAGACGGGGATAGATTCACACCCAAGACCTCCATGTCTTGTCGCTTCACTATCATCATCCCGCCCGGTCTTATTTCATTTTATTAACACATGGTTTCTTTCCACGATAGCAAATATAGCCAACCGTGCCATATATGAATATCCCTATATCTCGCAGGTGATAGGAAATCACCTGACTTCTACCGCTTAAGGCAGGGCTAAGCATCTACTCGATCCTAGTCTATGTAGGATTCAAGTATTCATATATCTGGACAAGGAATGATATAATGCAGCAAGAGTTTCCAACCAACTCCTATCACTTAATGCAACAATACTTATAACATATATAGAATTAATTGCTTTGAAGGTAGGAGGCTTATAATGCTCCGGGGCTTGCCTGGGATCCGACTCAAGTTAGAGTATGTCAGAAGAAACTCGCTTGGCGAGCATTCCCCTTCGGGATGGATCCACCAACTCCATCTTCGGGTTTGGCTCCACATCAGGTCCTTCACGCGTTTTTGCTAACGAACCTATATGAGGTGCAAGATGCAAGTGCATGAATACATGAAGGTACAATGTACAATGCATCACATACAGTAAGCAAGACAAACACCATATTACACTCCACATGCATAGACACTTCATGTTGCTTAAATAAATATCACCCAACCTAATATAAAAGATGAAAATCATATTGGGCATGGCACATAATATTTCACAATATCTCAGGTGTATTAACTTAACTACCCTCAAAGGCATAAGTCACACTTAACAATATACAAGCAAACACTATTATTAGATTTTATTAATTTCTAGACAAGCAAACAGTAGCTTCATAATTCAACCATATCTGGAGTTTCATAAATCCAAATGACTTGCAAGAAGACATTCTGGAAAGCTTAGGAAATTATATACATTTCATCTTTAATCATCTCAACCTGATTCCCAAATTATCATGATCAAACATGCCAATCTTTAAAGTCTGCACAGAAGGTAATTAAAATCTGACAGTAGACTTATTAAGCATGCAACTCTTAAACTATCAGACCTGGGATCATGAAAATTTAACACAAGAAAGATAAGATAATTATCTACAACTTTTGTATTTACCAAAATCACAGTAAACATCATTTACACCATGAAACTAGTTGCACGAGTAACACCACACATGCAGCCCAACAGCAGTGGTACAATTATAGACAGAAAACTGATAGAAACTTCAGAAGAGCATAAATGGAGTTCTAGACCTCCAACAAACATGATTCTCAACTTTATGGAAAGCTTATAAAGTTACCTACAACTTTCTTGTAATCATCTTAAGATGATTCTACAGTTAACATGGTCAATTAATTAAATAATTGCATCTCTATCCAAAATATGGACAGAATCTGATATGCCACTTTAAACCGTTATAAATTGAGTTTCACAAATCCAATAATTATGGTTCTGGACTTTTTAGAAAGATTAACAAGTTGCAAACAATTTTGTTATAAACATCTAGAGCTAATTGTGCTACTAACTAGGTCACACATTATAAACAAGGCAACCCTGTCTGGGTTTGGACAGAAACAGCTACAGCACTTTAGACTACTATAGTTAAACATATACTTAACCAAAAATTGTGTTCTTTAGCTTTTTGAAAAGCTTAAGAAAATTACTACAAATCATTTATTGTCATCAAGGCATGATTCATAACTTAACTAAGCCGAACAATGCATATATGCAGAACTGTCCAGAATAGAAGCAAAGCAGCATATAGCATTTGTTATTTTTATAGCTCCTAAACTATCAAGCCTAAAATCTTGAAATTTTTACTAGACATCATATATCACAAGAGTAACACGTCACAAAAATTTCACTTTATTTGGAGTTATATATTTACAGTTATTAAAAATAACAGATCCAACTAGCATTCAAAACCTAGTTGCATAAATCTATTTTTACAGCTAAAACTTTAAACTAAAACATGTCATATTATAGATCCACTACATATACAATTTCACAAGGATTCCAAAAAGTCCTCATTTGCTATTTTACGATTTTTCTATCATTTACTATGTATTTTCAAAGTTCAGCCATTTAAATGCAATACTAATTCCGAAAAAGAAAAAAAAAGAAAACATTATGCAGAGTGAACACAAAACTTTCCACAAAACATGTAAGCCCCTATATGTAAATCCTTTGTCTCTAGCACTTTTGCAAAGTGAACACAACAAAGAGTTTCTGCCTCGCTAGATGGTCCTTCTTCCTCACAGCGACGAAAAACAGAGAAGGGAACGGAGGAGGCCGGCTTGATTCCGGTGAGATAGCGGCCCAGGACGACGAAGGAGCAGATGGCAGCCAACAGCAGCGGCAGGAGGGAGGAGGAGAGGGGTGGCTGGTGTTGGAAGAGGAGGGGCAAAGGATGGGCGACGGCAACAGCGAGCTCTAGCCCGACTCGGCCATGGCTTCGGGCACGAGAGAGCGAGAGAGAAATAGACCGAGGAAAAGAGGAGAAGGAGCGAGTGAAGGGTCGGGCTCGATCTCCTTTTTATCCCCCTCGACACAGAGCAGCCCGAGGAGGTGGCGCTCATGCACGGGCACTGAGGCCACACGGCGCTCGGTCCTTTCCGATGTCGGCCACCAAGTTTCAGCGCCTTCAAAACTGCCATCCAAAAGCGACGTATTTACGAGTCTGCCACTCTTCTAATCTCACCTCTATCTCTTAAACCAGATGACAATTCGACCAACAAATTATACCGGTGCGTAAGGCTATGAGAGTACTACAACATTGCTTATAGGAGCTCAGTCAAATTCCACTGGTTTGCGAGATATTAATTCCCACCATAGGGTTGCACAGGAGAAGTCAAAATTGCACTGTGATCAGCTTGACAGCACTTCGGGGTGGGATCAGGACGCGGTCCAAAAATAAAGTTTGTTGCATACAAACTAAACTCCAATTTTCATTAAAGGTCAAACTTCATATCTCGAACAAAAATAGTAGTTTCACTTCGGTCAACACCGCGTCGGAAGAAACCCTAGTTTTGAGGTTCGGGACCGATTTGCGGCATCTTCTTGTCACTCGCTCCACATGAGCCTTTCATAAGTGTTGTTGTAGGGTTCAATTGGAGTTGTTTGGTCAAGGTTGCAAGACTTGGTTGATGACATATGTTCTCATTCTCTAAACAAAACAATTCAAGCAAGATATGACTCATTCCTTCAAAATTTCTAACTCTACTATGACTTATCATTTCATTTGACTTCTTGATTCCAAACTTGAAGAAACTTTTCCAGGGATCAATATAGATAGTTATTGAGGTGAGACATGTGAAGATACTTTGATAGCAACACCCAAGCATATATCTTTTAATTGAGACTATATGTAAGCGAGGGTGCAATATCCAAGTTTAGGTTAGGGCTTATTTCCATAGGTTTGACTTTGACATTGTCATCTCCATTAATCTATCATGTTTGAGCTTAAACCCACTACTTAATTGGTGATAAACACCTGGGGTGTTACAACAGTGCCCTGCAAACTTTACACCCCTGAACTGACACGCCCTAGTCACTCTTTGTTTTCAAAGCAATTACCCAGCTTTGGCCATCAAAGGTCATGGCCGCAACCGAGGACTACGACACCGCGGCAGCGGTGGCCGTGTTCCATGAGTCCCGAGCCGGCGTCCGCGGGCTCGTCCAGTCCGGCGTCAACGCCATACCACCAATTTTCCTCGTGCCCACCTCGCCATCGCCGCGGTCACCGACCACGGCGTTCGCCATCCCAGCCGTCGACCTCTCCCTCCCGCGCCGGGACACTGTTGCGCTCGTCCGCGCCGCGGCATGTTCGCGCGGCTTCTTCCACGTCACCAACCACGGCGTCCCGGCCGGCGTCGTCGACTCCGCAGTCTCCGCGGTGAGGGCGTTCCACGAGCAGCCCCGCGCCGTCCGCTCGGCGCTCTACTCAATCGAGCCCGTGGGCGGTGCTGTCACCTACTCCACCATCCCCGTCGCGCCGCCGCGGGGCGCTGCTAGTCCTCTCCTCCCCTGGCGCGACACGCTCCGTGTCCGCTTCGGCCCAGGGGAGCCCGACCTTGGTCGGCTACCCGCGGCTTGCCGGGACGTGCTGCAGGAGTACCAGCGGTCGCTGACGGCGTTCGGGAAGGAGATGGCCGGGCTGCTGTCGGAGGCGCTCGGCGTTGGGACAGAGCGGCTGGAGCGGGCGATGCAGGTGGAAGGGTGGCTCATGGCGTGCCACTACTATCCGCCGTGTCCGGAGCCGGAGAGGGTGGTCGGCAGCCTCGAGCACACCGACCCCAGCTTGTTCACGGTGCTGGCACAGGATGGAGTTGGTGGGCTGCAGGTCCGCCGCGACGATGGAGAGTGGGTCGACGTGGTGCCGGTCACCGGCGCGTTTCTGGTCAACATCGGGGACCTGCTCAAGGTACAATACAATACAATCTGGTGTTCGTATAGCAGTTAGAATATGCCACTAACTTATGTTATCTTTGAAAATAAACAATTACAAGATGATCTCAGATCAAATATACTACTTGTACTAATAAAAACGAATATTTTAAAATCTACCAGGAGTAGTTTAATCTTTACCGGGCGAATCCTGCGGACAAAACTCAAGCCCTCATTTGGCCATGTCGCCCGCTTTTCTCGGCCGTCCGATCGGGCGCACGGACGGCCTGGATCGTGCCCGTCCTGTTTTTTTGCAAAAAAAAATCTCTCAAACTTTAGTCGAATCAACCTATAGTCTAAGCCTACTCTCATGTTATTTTGTAAGAAAACCCTCGGACTTTATCAAAATTAACTCACAGTCTAGGCTTTTTAAAAGGGCCAACCTACGTCAATGAGTCAAAATCTGCCTATCAGTCTCTTTTCTTTTTCTTTGTTTTTATCTTTTCTTTTCAAATCGGAGATCTTTCAAAATTCATATAAAATCACAGAAAAATCATAAAAATACCAAACCAGTTTTGTTGAGTTTCTTATGACTAGATCTATGCATTAAACTTAAAATATCATATACTTTTGTGTATTTTATTTGGTATAGTTGTAGATCTATGCTTTTACGTGATTGATTAATTTGTTGTTTGTATCACATGTGAACTAAAAATATCTCCTCTGCCTCAATTCTAATATCATATACCCTTTTTCATAATCTTTGGTGGCCAATTAAATTCTAAATATGTTTGTTTCCTGATTCTTTTGTTTAACGCTAACCCGTAGTATAAATACTCGAATATAAATACTCGCACATATACCTATACATACAATAATACTTGAATACATATGGTATATGATATCCCGTACATTTGCTTACGCGAGTACATCATGTCCCATATATAAATACTTCAAATGAATATACACAAATAAAATAATATACTTCCACTGTATGCGATACATATAAATATATAAACACGCATGGATATACGTGACGACAGCCGCATGGCTAACCCCATACTCATCCATTCACCCTAACCAAATAAAAGATTGAGTGATTTTACCCGCTTTATGATCGTTAAAAAAACATGTTCGCCTACACACAACAGTCCATCAAATATTGTAATATAGCGCATAAAAAACACATGCACAATTAACCAACCAGGTGTACGTAGCCCAGTTTGTAGATTGAAACAATACTTGCTCTGCTGCATCTTCGTTATATACTACCATTCGAGAAAAACATGCATTGCCAGTGATAAACTGAAAAGCCTAAACCGAGTAGATTAATTTATTAAATCATAAAGAGAAATGCTTCTACTACTCATGGTAACCGATTTCGTGACTTCTGCATCTCTCCAATATAAAATGTTCCTTTCTTAGAGCATAGGTTCTTATACAAACAATACAACTTATTTGTTGCTATATTTAGTATAGCATATACATGGCACATTATACAGGTAAACTCCTTCTATAACAATTTTCAAAAATTTCTAATACTATTAAAGATTCGATTTAAAAAAGAAAACGAATCAAAAATAAAAAAACGTTGGGCTTCTACGGAACTAGCTCCATAATGAGCTAAGGGCAGCACTTCACAGGACCCCGCTAGGGTCTATATTACTCATGCATCACATGCTGGCCAAAACACGTCACCGCGCGGCAACGCCGCGCGTAGATTCTAGTTACAACGGAACGAGGTGTCCTCCTTGTTACTTGCTTCCTCTAACTCGTATAATTTTCACCAGGTAAACCAAAAAAATGTACAAGTGCAACTCTAATATAGTCGTTCTATATCATTTTTTATTCACTTCTCCTATATTTCACGTGCCTGAATTTTAAAATGATTCCAGACAATACTCTTGTACCTCGAACTAGTACAAGTAAATTATTATTTTTATGATGTGTTATTTGTCTTTGTGAAGCTATACCGGTTGGTCGACGCTTCCTGCGGCACTCTTCAGATCCTGAGTTCGAACCCTCTCGGGAGCGAATTTCAGGCCTGAGGGCGTCTCACGGGGATGCGGCGCCGCTGTATATAGGTGGGGTCAGGGTTCGAAGATTTTCTCGATCCGCATGTCTCATGGGGATGTGCTGCCGCTGTATATGGGTGAGGCTAGGGTTCTGGAATTTTCTCGATCTACGTGAGAAGGTCTTCTTCTTAATGAAATACCCGGTGGGACGTCGTCCCCCCGCGGATCGAGTTTTTTTCTTTGTGTCATAACATATTAAATTTTGTTCCCGTCTTGTTATAGAAAATAATTGTAAATTGTTACTAAATCAATTCCAAATTATAGTTCGTTTAACTTTTTTTACTCTAAGTTTGGCCACTCGTCTTATTCAAAAATTTGTGCAAAATATCACTTCCTTTTTTGCGGCTTGCTTTATTAACAAAAGTTCTTTAAGAATGACTTAAATTTGACTATGTTTGTATAATTTTTTTTAATAAGACGAGTGGTCAAAGTTAGGGTAAAAAAGTCAAATGAATTATAATTTAGAATGGAGGAGTAATTGTCTTTGTGTCAACCCAAATCAGATTTTGTCGGATTTATGGTTTTATGTAACGGGTTTTTTTATTCTCGGTTTCGAAAATTGCAGATTGCGTTTGCAGAAATTGCAATAAACAAAATCTACAGTTTTAGTATAATATAAAATATAAAATATATGCAATAACTGTAACCTGAAAGGAAACTAAAATTCACCTGAATTTTAGCGAATCCCTTTCTTATTGATAGGGATGTAGATTTTTTGAAAACAAAATGGTCAAAACTCTAATATAGCCTTTCGAGAATGTGTCTACATCCAAAACCCTTACTACTAGTTTCAAAAAAAAAAAACCCTTACTACTTATTTGTATTTATATGAATTACGAGTGAACTGTTGTGCCTACAAGCAGGTGGTGTCCAATGATGAATTAAAGAGCGTGGAGCACAGGGTGATCATCAAATCCACACAAGATGCCAGGGTGTCGATTGCCCTCTTCTTCAATCCTGGCAAACGTGAGAATTCCGACCGTTTTGGGCCTCTCCCAGAGCTGGTGACAGCAGAAAAGCCTGCACGGTACCGGAGCTTCACAGTGCCGGAGTTCATGAGTTCAAGGAGGGAATATGGCCATAACAGATCGTCCATTGATCTATTCAAGGTGAGCTCCAGCTAATAATAATCTGGAGAGATGATTAGTTGATGACCTAGCAAACATGCTTGCACACGTTTAATTTGTTAGGATAATGTCCGGTTTAATTTCCTTGCGCAAGACAAAGAACAAGATTTATTGATTGTTGCTATACATTGAAATGTGCGTAATATTTTGAACCTAGTTTTCCCTTGGAGATGATCCTATATGTGAAATGAAAGAGCAGCATGCTCCACAACTAGAAACTATGAATTCAAACAGATTATTATGAATAAATAAAGATGTCTTACGGTGGAATTAGCAATGACCAATGTGTAGCTGTGTGCGGCTTTAGGTGTTTTTTATGTACTATACATCAGGAGAATAATACTTCGAAGCTAGGATTTGTGACCCAAGGGAGGTCACGTGGAGTCCATGTCACTATATATGTTAAAATGAAGAAACAGGTTTGCAGCAGCAGCAGCACCACCACCATCAACAACAACAACAACTATTAATAACTAATTTGACATAAATAAAAATCCAAATATCTGGCCCTGACTGAGTTTTTTTGGTAATAAAATAAAAACAATACAAATAAGGCCGGCCAAAACGGACGGGTCTAACCGTCTAAGGGGCTGTTTAGTTGCAAAATTTTTGGCGAAACGCTACTGTAGCAGTTTCGTTGTTATTTGGTAAATATTGTCCAATCATAGTCTAATTAGGCTTAAAAGATTTGTCTCATCCATTTCGTCTAAACTGTGTAATTAGTTTTATTTTTTATCTATATTTAATGCTTCATGCATGCGTTCAAAGATTCGATGTGACGGGGAATCTGAAAATTTTGGTAAAATTTTTGGCATCTAAACGGTGCCTAAGTGTAACTGTATCCCCAAGTCTAAGAGCAACTCCAACAGTTTTGCAAATGGACTTTGCATTCCTGTTTTTGCAAAAAAGTCTACAAAACTTCTATCCAACGGTTTGGCAAATGAGCTTTGCATTTTTGTTAACTTGGCAAAATCCTGGGATGGATTGGCATATATGCAAGCTCGCGATCGGCTTGGCATTCCGTCTCACGCACTACTCCCGCGTGCGCTCTTCCCTCCCGCGCCGCCGGGTTTCCTTTTTTGGATTTTGACAAGTCAATTTTGCCAAACCGTTGGAGAGAACTTTTTTTTCTCCTCCCCATATTGATTTGAGAGTCGGCAAACTCCATCTTTTGCCAAACAAAAAATGCAAAACCGTTGGAGTTGCTCTAACGGTATTCCTGTTTGTGTAACTGTGTGATTTGCTGAGACAGTATTTGGTAATGGTATTGGGACTTTACTTAAAATTGGAATTCAATCCTTGCCTAAAGAAAAATTATGGTCACGGTGACTAAGATCAGACAATGCAAGCCCCACTCTTTGCATAATGCAAGGCACATGTTTTCTCATATTTTTATTTCTAAATAAAAAAATTTGAAAACATGATCAGAATGACACAAAAATAAATCAAATACTACCTCGTAAAGATTTCTTTATAAGGATACCTCGTATGGATTGAGATGCCCTAAGAATATGTCAGGGGCTGAATTTGCAATTATAAAACTAATCAGCTTAACAAAAAATAAGAACATAAATAATTTATATTTAAAAATGGGTTGAGATGCCCTAAGAAGATCGGTAATGGTTAGGAGTAGGTATCCATCAGTCCGGACATCTCTTTCCGAGCCTGCGCACTACGGGCCGAACGGGCCTGCTTCCTCTGCATCTCCCCATCTCTCTCTTAAAAATATCTCTCCACTCCTGTGCTCGCCCATCGTGTGCTGCTATGCCATGCGCTAGCTACCACCGTCTTCCCCGCTGTGCACCCCATCTCGCGCCACGCGGCTCCCGCATCCAGCGCCGCGCTCCATCTTGCATCGCGCCCCTATCCTGCGCCTCCCCTCCGTCGCCGTGCCGTGCTCCATCCCCCACCGCGCTCACTCCAGCTCGTTGTGCGCCATGCCCCATCCCCGCGCGTGCCGAGTTGTTGCTGGGGTGCTGCCGACACCGCTGTTCCCCACCAGAAGGTCGTGGCCGCCGCAATGCGCAACCTGAGCAAGGAGATGTTGCGATGAAAGCGTATATTTCAAGTATTTCAGACGTTTCAGAGGTATGTTGCAATGTTTCATTTGGATGTTGCACATGTGTGTATATGTTGCAAGTGTTTCAAAGGTACGTTGCAAGTGTTTTTTAGGTTTGTTAAAAATATTTTATATGTTCCAGACATATGTTACAAGCATTTTGATCTGAATGTTACATATGTTTCACCCATATATTGCAATAATATGTTCCAAATATTTTAGTTGTTTCAGTTCAATGTTGCAGTAAGTGTTTTCATGTTGCAGGTTGCAAGTGTTTTATCTGAATGTTGCATATGCTTCGCCCATATGTTGCGAGTGTATGTTCTAAATGTTTCATATGTACGTTGCATTCAAGTATTTCATATTACACATGTTTCATATTGTTCGGAGAGTCAGGGGGCACGAGAGAGTGATGGTGGCGAACGGGGCACATGGTGCATCGGTGTCCTGCAGATGGGGTGCGCTAGGGGCCGGTGGTCGGGGCGTGATGGGGCGGGGTGCGCTTGCAGGGCGGGGCAAATGGTCTCAAATTGAGGCGGACAAGGCAGGCTGTGCATGCGAGGCGAGTCATCCGGACATGTGGGGGCTACGTTGGGGCGCGGTGCATGTGCGGGGCAGAAAAAATTAACAGAGGGGGACAGGCTGCGCGTGCGTCCACCCGAACGCTACGACTGCCGTAAGAGGATGAGAGATTGAAATGTTGAACATAGCCCCCGGCCCCACAAATAAACATTCCGGTGACTGGCCCACGTGTCCAACCTACAAAGACAGTGGGAAATTCGAAATTTATATACGTACTGTTTCTTCCCTTTGTACTATAATTGATCAACTAGTTTTTATCAAAGAAATACAAATAAAAAACGACAATTGATCTCTACAACGTACACGTCATACTGGGCGTTCAAGTCCTAAAGTCAAGATCGGACGAGACAGGAAGCAGCAGCTCAGATATGGCAAAGCACGGAACTAATCAGTTAATCATCCATTACTTCTAAAGTTCTAATACACAATTACACGCACACATATATGGATGGCCCTGCCTAGCTGAGTAACTGGAGCACAAATGGTGAACAAGGTCGTAAACATTATATAGCAGTATTATTTACTCGCAAAATACACAGCAAAAGAAAAACAGCTGCATAATTTGATTCCCTTACTAATGTTCCCTGCTCATAATCATTCAGGTCACCAAATCAGTCAGCGATCTGGCAGCTGATGGCCATCGTCTACAACTATGCTAGGCAGCTCTTCGGGGCCAACCAAGCGACTGTTGGCCACCGCCGGCTCACCGTCACTCTCCACGCTCTCGTGCCGGACAGGGCGGAGCAGCAGCCCCTGCAACCGCACCAAATAGCTTTGCCCTGCCGGATGCGACCTCATGTATCTCGACGCTGCAGTTGCCGTTGTTACATCGCTGGCACTGGCGGATGGATGGTCCGGCTCGCTGGTCGACCGAAGATTGTTCAACGCACTCAGGTCTAGGTTGGGGAAGACGGAGCACCGGCACCGTGGGCACTTGACATTCAGTCGGAGCCACTGGTCGATGCACTCCACATGGAAATTGTGCGCGCATGGGAGCCCACGGACCTGCATGGACATGGATTGAACCCATGAGGATACATAACTCTTAAGAACCTGTTTGGATACATTAGTGCTAATAGTTAGCAGCTAAAATTAGCAAGTATGGATCAAACAAACCTGCTAATAGACCTGCTAACTATTAGCAAGTGGAGGTGCTAATAATTAGTTTATTAGTTGATGGAGGGATGCTAATAGTTAATATACATCTCCAATTAAGTATCCAACCACCTATTAGAAGGTGGATCTAAAGATCCCCTTGCTAATAATTAGTTAAATAATGCTTAATACTCCATCTGTTTCATCGTTTTATTATTCCCTTCCCCAGACCCCACTCGTGTGGGAGCCTCTGGCATTGGGTCTGCCCTTTTTTTTATAGATTTTATTATGCATCTAGGCACAGCGTATATCTAAGTGCATAGTACTTAGAAAATCTATGACAACTTGCAATTTGGAATAGAGGGAATAGTTTTCATGTATTAGCTAACTACTCCCTCTGTTCCAAATTATAAGTCGTTTTGGATTTTCTAGGCGCATAGTTTTGCTATGTATAGACATAGCGTATATCTAAGTATATAGCAAAAACTATGTACCTAGAAAAGCCAAAACGACTTATTATTTGGAAATGGAGGAAGTAACTATTAGCACTAGTGGATCCAAATAGGGCCTAAAACAATTGATGTTGAGACAAGTCTATAGGAGTTGATTTTACCTCATTGCCAACATGAAATTCTTCAAGGCAGATGGGACATTCACTGCAGTCTGTTGGAACAGCTTTCAGCCTGAATTTTGGAAGCTCTTGAATCAGCGCCTCAACTGCTTCTCTCTGCACAAAAAGGATCCCTCAAAATTCAATGTATAATCCATTGAAGGAAATTTTGGTTCTAACATAATGCTAGTATAAAATACAGCAGATATAAGATGAGGTAAATGATACTCCAATGATGTTCTATAAGTGGAATTAAAAGAGTTTCAATTTACTTCCCAAGGACTAGAGAAGAGCACTAGAAAATTAAAACATTTAAGCAAGGAGCTTCAGCATTGATCTTCTAGCCCTTGAATGCATATCATAATAAGGTACCACTGAACAATAGTAAATGTTCCATGAATCTCTAGCCCTTGAGCGCCTCGGTCTCTCTGTAGAATTACCACATTGCTCTTTTTTTCATAGAATTACAGAATGTTCATTTCTAACAGTCAAGAAAATGCATGAATTTGCTAATCTAGACTTATTCCATGACCATACTAACAACTAAAAAGTCATGCCACCATTGAATCTACAGCTAAGCATATAAGGAAATATTTTAGCCATAAAGTAAAAACTGGTCCAAGATCACCCAAATCAGTTCACCTGAGCTGCAGTTAAATAAAGACCAGGATGATATGCAGTATCTTGGCCCACTCTCATTTCCAGGCCAACAGCCTCAAAAGCCCAGTCAGGAACACGGATCATATCAACCAAAACCTGCACAAACGAACACCTTAATATATGTCACCAGAATAAACACACTCAATTATAGATTGAGAAACATGTACATCCAACCAAAATATATAATCTTGCCCAAGAAAAAAGCCAGTTTAGACATGGGAGAAAAGCAAATCAACACTTAGGTGTAACTACAGCAAAAAAAACACACATTTGTACACATAAGAACCCCCAATAAATTTCATATAACTATGTTATGTAGCCACACTTGCACTAAAATATTATTGGGTGTATAAGTTGGACTTAATCTGAAAACACTAACAAAAATGCATGAAAAGTTTTGATACTTTCCAACTGCAGTGCCAACAGCTCGTTTTATATTTATGACACGATGCACAGAAAATAGAGAAAAGCATTACCCCATATTCGGAGACTGGAATTCCTTGTTGTGCTCTCTGTTGAAGTGCATGCCTTCGGTTTAACCACTACAAAATAAAACACATAAATTGCCCATGAACAAGCATCTATTCAAATAATCCTCAGAATGATCGAAACCACAGTAATAAAAAGTCAATAATAGTATGCCTCCATATGAGGTTACACTTATGCAGGAACATGCCTTTATCATATGTCACATTGCATGTTAAAGTTAAATGTATAGTGAAAACTTAAACAAATGAACAACACCTTTCGTGTTTTTGTTAGTATGTGAGGTATGGGCATATATGTGTTGGGCCCAACTGACTACACAATACACATAAAACATATCATTTTATGTTGACTAGAAGAAGATAATCATCAATATAGCAAGATTAAAGACTTTACACAATAGTGGATCAGGAACATCTCATCCTTACTAGTGAATCCAACAAAATTGCATCTATGTCATAGCACAAAGTTCATCTAAGCACGGCTATGCCCATTAGTATAGTCATCAGTGCGCCTTGTGAGTATTGTTGGGGATGGTCATCAGTGGGCCCTACTTTAATCATTTTAAAACAATGTACCAAGAACTTCATAGTATTACCTTCCCAATAGCTACACAAGCAATACAGGCGAGCCCACAGTAACTGAAAAGCAGCCATATCAAGAAGCCCCACTTTTGTCCTTCCTCCGGCAACTATAAAGGAAAAAATATGCATTTAGTAGAATTCACTGTATACAGTAACACAAGTAGTACCTATATCGAGAAGAAGAGAACTCACGCAGCCTCTTGCAGTGCTAAACCACAATGTTCCAATCACAGTCCAAACCCAGAGAAAGGGGTAGAGAAGTAGTACAAGAACTGAGAGGACAAATATTCTTCCACAAAAACGAGCATATCTCTGTTGCCATCCGAGATCTCTACAATTTTTCACAAAAAAAAGATACTTAATATTAAGTTAAAAAATATATATATAATAGAATAAACTGACAGCCATACTTTTGCAAAGTTCAGTTAGTCATCGGTTGTGGAGCAAACAAACAAGGCAAAGCTTAGAACCCTAAAACAACCGTATGAGAATGACAAACACAAAGTAGCAAAAATTATGGTAGGAAAACAGAAGGCCAAGAAACTCCCATGCACCAAGATAAATCATAAATAACCCAGTTATCATTATTTTGATCATAAGAATACAGTCAGTCAGTCACATTGAAATTCAAATCTTAGAATCATGCATTCCAGAAGTAATCACTGCTATTGTATAAAATATTGCCAGTAACAAGTTTCATTCCAGTTTTCAACATCGTATATAAAAAAAATGAGATCCCCTAATAGACTACTTCATTAGCTGATGGAAAATTGAGAGTACTTTGGACAAAGAAAAATCGAGACTACAAACCCAATATTTTTTATTGACTCACCATTTTTCCCATGTTTTTTCCTCTACTCTGTACTTTTCACTTCTTATATCTAATAATCTAATATATACAAATCAGTAACGGACCAGGCCCTCCTGTGGCTTAATGACATTACCATAAGCTGTAGTATTATCCACTGGGTTGCAGACTATTCATAGATATACAACCATGGAGGGCAATAGAACATGCCATGTTCCTAAATGAACTCATCAACTAGTAAATCACACACAACCAAAGGTATCCATCTAGCATATGCATCTCAATAATCTTGTTTACATTAAGAGTTGCCATAGAACTAACAATTTGATTAGTTTGAAGACAAACAGGACCAAGGTTGCAATCAGGAGACTGCTTGTAATTCATGTTGGTGGGGTCATTACTCATTAAGAACTTGCTTGTCTAGACTAGATCAAGGGGAGAGACTTCGCCTTAAAGTAGGGCCCACTGAACTCTGGAAAGCAGGCAGGAATCTCACATGCGCTCGCTTCTTTTGCGGCGCGGAACCATCTGTGCTGTTACAAACCAGGGAGGTGGGCACATGACCCATGCAGCGCCAGGGCTCGAACCCAGGTGGGTAGCGCTGCACCTGGGTGTTCAACCACCGCGCTATTAACACGTCTGCTGACAACTTGTTTTTCTATTTAGCTTTTTTGGTGGCTGATAAAGCAGTGAGAGCATGAATATGATGCTCAATTGCAGCTAGGGTCAGCAAACAAGTATGTAAATACAACATGCTAAATTGCAGTGCAATTAGCTTGTATCGCAATACTTTGCCAAATTAAGCAAAGAAACTAGAAGATAGAGTGTGCTTAAAATGACTTACAATCCCATCCCTGCAGCGAGACCATTATCAAGAAACATTAGGAGGCGGAAGATGAAGACAGTGGTGTAGTCCACCTGTGGCAGGCAGGAAGTTGAAGCAATGAATGACGGCAGAAGCGATCCTCAAACTAGTAGTAACCACCGAGG
Source organism: Saccharum hybrid cultivar R570 (assembly GCA_038087645.1). Lineage (NCBI taxonomy): Eukaryota > Viridiplantae > Streptophyta > Magnoliopsida > Poales > Poaceae > Saccharum > Saccharum hybrid cultivar. Next base: position 21,435,056 of record JAQSUU010000135.1, read on the forward strand.
GAGAACAAACCAACCCTAGAAACTTACTCCCTCCAGTCATCCAAAGATGATGTTAGGACAGGATAAATAGTGCAAATTTTCGCTAATTATCCAGTCCTAATGTCTTCTTTTGATGACAGGAATGAGTTTTTTTTCTATGTGTCTAGATACAGTACTAAGGAAGAACAGGGGCAGGGAAGGGATCTAACCACTATCCAAATGTGGAGCGGGTGGGCACAAAGGCGATACCTCTTCCAATTAATGGAGACGATGATTCTAATCATGCATCAGATGATTATTAAGGAATACTAGCACTTAGCAACAGAATAATAAGAGTACTCATCAAATACTAAAATGGATGAAGTTGGTAGGGGTATTATCGGGTGAAGCAGGATACACGCTAGTGGCGAGCATGGAGAGGAAGAACCCGTCATACCTGCAACGAATCCCAAACCCAGCTTCTCAATCAGTCAATCTTTGACTCATTATATAAGAAGAGGGATCTCCAACTTAAAGAGGGAACGAGTTAGGGAAGAAGCGGCGAGACGGGAGGGGGCAGACGCACCACTTGAAATCGACGCCACGCATCGGCATGGTCTTCGTTCTCTTGTTAAGGGCCGAACTGAACGAAGAACTGAAAATCAAGTGTTAGGCTTTAATTGGCAATCAAAATTGAAGAAATCAAAAGGGAAAAATCCACCCGTCAATCCCACGGCCGCAATCGGCAAAACGCACGAGCCGATTCGTTTAGGGGACATTGGTGGGATAGAGCTCCCAGAGGCTGACAGCTTCACTGCGCTCACCTTAGTCCAGCCAGCAGGCGGAAGCACCGGGGGGAGGGGAGGGGGCTGCACCGCCGCCGGCAGCGCAGGCTCGCCGCCCCGACGCGATCGAAGGCCTACGCGGGGAGAGAGGGGAACGAGGAGGCAAGGGAGATTAAGATCCGGTGGTGATTCTGCTCATCGCCGGGGGATGAGCTCCTCGCCGCCGCCGCAGCAGCATCTCATGGCAACGCCTTCCGAACCAGTCCACGAAAGGGAACGGGACGGGATCGGAGACAGCGAGCGCTCCCGCACGGCAGTACCGCATGGACTCGCAACACAGGCAGGTGAGCGAACCGAGCGGCTCTCTCGTCTCGTCTCCCCGTTGCCTGACGACCGGGCCCAAGAGTGGATGCTAGGGGTGAAGATTGCTCACCCAGTATACCAAACTTGCTCGGCGGCTCTCCATTACGGAATATTTTTTATGTTTTCTCTTCTCTTTCTGAAAATTTTGAGATTTGCCACCATACCATTCCAAACAGTCGTCACTCTGTAATCATTCTCCTAGAATCTTCCTGGGAAATTGCCATCCTATAGTATCTTCTAAATTTGCCACCTAAGTGACAAATGAATACTCCCTCGGCCAACAATCTCAATCGTATTAGCCTCTCTGGCCAGTGGCCACCGTGACCAAAGAGCAATGAAGCATGGTCGATTTCCATTTACGGCCGATGATGGCGTAAGATCCTTGCCTGCCCAGGCAGCAACGCCATGCGTCTGATTTCGTGAGGCAACTATTAAGGAGGTTGTCATCCAAACAAGCCCTTAATCACGAAGGCCCTCTTAACGTCCCACGTTTGTTCGTTTTCTAAATAATCGCATCGTGCGCTAACATAGCTGAAAACATCGTGGTCCCAACTCAATCATTACATAGTCTAACGGTCAAAAAAAAAAGATTCTATACATCCACTTGTTTTGATGACTGTCACTAGCTCCAAATGAATTCTTATGTGAGACCCATACTATGGATATCTTATCTCCTATTAGCTTTCATTAGATATGCAGAGCATCGAAAACAAAGTTTGTATGCAATTTGTGCAATGATTTAGTGAGGGACGCTCTTGGAGCGAGATGTACTAAAATTTGATAAGGATTGGGACATCCATACTAGTCTTCTAAGGAGGTGGCCAAGTGGGAGAACATCTTAGGGCATCTTTGAGATATTCCTCACATGCTTGGGGCATGCTCCAACTTAAGCTAGGGTCTCAAGGGTGATTGTCATGCTCAAGGTGATGTTGCAGCGCCCAAAACAAAATTACAGCAACATGGTATGATGATTTGAATGCCTATATTGAGGTGAGACTATATCCATTTTAAAAGTTTACCAAACAAGTTGTCCATCAAAGTATTCAGAGACCACAATCACACTTCGAATCGAAGAGAAGAGTTATGTCCTTCCAAATAAAATATTATCGGGCTACTTGCAAACTGAAGCATAGGCGGAGCTCCCCATGCGGCACAGTGGGGCAGTTGCCCCACCTACTGCCAGAGGAGAACCCCTACTACCCCTGTTCTCCCTCCCTTCCGGTCGAGCGAAGAGCAGCGGCGTTCGACAGAGACACGCTGGAAGACGTGAGCATTTACAAGAGAAAACCATCGAGGGAAGAAAAGGCCCAATAGCCTAGGCGTCCCAAGTGGAGAGTGCCCCCAAATCCCCAACCCAAGTCGACCTTGCACGCGCCGGCGCCCGCAAATTTTTCTTCCTGTCTTCCGCATCGCGCCATCGAAGCCTCTGTGCCTTCGCCCCACCGGCGTCGGCGGGGGAGGCGCAGTGGGTGGCGTAGACGCGCGGGTACTTGTTGGCGAAGATGCAGACGCCGGCGCCGGTGCCGCAGACAACGACGCCGCGGACCTCGGGGGCGTCGGGCGCCAAGTCGGGAGAGGAGACGTGTCGGGCGACGACGGCGGCGGCGTAGTACTTGTCGACGCCGAGGTCAACGACCTCGGCGACGACGGGGTGGCCGCGGAGGTGCGCGACGACGGCGTCCTTGAGTGTCTGGCCGAAGCCATCGGCGGCTGCGAAGATCTTGAAGCGGCGGTCGGCGGCCATGGGTTGGAGGTTGATCTGACCTGACCGGACTCCGGAAGCGAAAGAGGAGGTATTGCCCAATAGGTCAAGCGAGTGAAGACTGAGGAGTGAGGAGGATTTTGGGAGAAAAATTCATGGCGGTTCCAGAATTTTCGCAGCTGGTGTCATTTAGATCTCTAAACTTGAAATAGTGTATTTTTATTTCTAAACTTGGCTTCAGGTGTCATCTAGATCCCTAAACTTGGCTTTGGGTATCATTTAGGTCCCCAAACTTTGAACAGTGTATTTTTGGGTCCCTGAACTTGGCTTCGGGTGTCATCTAGATCCCAATGCTAACATGGCGCGGTCCTACATGTAAGGCCCACATGTCAGTCAGTTATATTTCTATTTCGGTGGTACTGTAGGTACAATTCCTAAAATATTCCAAAAATTGTATCTTTTTCATATGAACTCGGATGAAGATGATTTTTATATGAAAAATATAGCTCTCGACGAGATCTACAACTTTCTAGTTTTGGGTTTTTTTAATTTGAGATCATTAAAATGCTTAAAAAATTAAACAAATTTTCAGCAGTATATTAATCGCGTACAAGCGCTTGTCGTCTTGGAAAAATCATATCTTTTTTATATGATGTCAAATGGAGATGGTTTCTATATGAAAGTTGTAACTCTCGATGAGATCTACGACTTTATAGATTTGAGTTTTTTAATTTGCGGTCGCTAAAATACTCAAAAAATTAAACAAAATTTCAGTTTGTTTAGTTTTTTTTGAGCATTTTAGCGACCTCAAATTAAAAAAATTCAAAACTACAAAGTCGCAGATCTCATCTAGAGCTACAACTTTCATATAGAAATCATCTCCATTTGACAACATATAAAAAAGATATGATTTTTCCAAGACGACGCGATTAATATACTGCTGAAAATTTGTTTAATTTTTTTAGCATTTTAATGATCTTAAATTAAAAAAAACTTAAAACTAGAAAGTTGTAAATCTCGTCGAGAGCTATATTTTTCATATAAAATCATCTTCATCCGAGATCATATGAAAAAGATACAATTTTTAGAATATTTTAAAAATTATAGCTACAATACCCCAAAATAGATATATAACCGACTGACACGTGGGCCCCACATGTAGGACCGCGCCACGTCAGCATTGGGACCTAAATGACATCCGAAGCCAAGTTTAGGGACCCAGATGACACCCGAAGCTAAGTTCAGGGACCTAGAAATATACTGTTCAAAGTTCGGGGACCTAAGTGACACCCAAAGCCAAGTTCAGGGACCTAGATGACACCTAAAGGCAAGTTTAGGGACCCAGAAATACATTATTCAAAGTTTGAGGACCTAAGTGACATCGGCTGCCAAATTCAGAGACCACCGGTGAATTTTTCTCTTGATTTTGGAGCAAACGAGATGGTGGATGGATGCGGATTTACGGCGCCACGGCAGGGCGTCGCTCGTGCACCTCGGACCGTCGGATGGACGGGAAAGAGCTGTCACTGTTAGCTTTCACTTGCACGCGGGACCGCAGGTGCACCTGATGACTTACACCATAGTTTCGGTTCAAAAAAATTTTCACCCTGTCACGTTGAATATTCATGTATGATGCATTAAATATAGATAAAAAAATATAATTACACAGTTTGTATGGAAACCGCGAGATGATTCCATACATGTGCTAATGACAAATTAATTAGACTTAAAAGATTCGTCTCACGGTTTTGTAGGCGAGTTATGTAATTAGTTTTTGAGTTAAATACACCACAGGTCCCTGAACTTGTAAGTGTGTGTCATATAGGTCCTTGAACTTTGAAAATATATTTCTGACCCCCTAAACTTGTTAAGTGATACATCACAGGCCTATGAACTTTAAAAATACATTTCTAGCCCCTAAACTTGTCAAGTGATACACCACAGATCTCTAAACAGTAGCATGCATGCCCTGCAGACCGGTGGCACGCCATGGACGACGCTGCACCAGAGCCGTACTTCCCCGGAGGTGGCCAACGTGTACAACAACAACCTCGCTGGTGCCCTCCCGCCGTTCGGCAGGTCGCAAGCCAGGCCGCGGTACCTGCACCTTGGTGGGAACGTCTTCACCGGCAGCATACCCGAGGCATACGGTGACATGGAGGGGCTCGAGTACCTGGGGCTCAACGGCAACGAGCTTTCCGGCCGTGTCCTGCCTTCACTCTCAAGGCTCAAGAGACTCAGGCAGATGTATGTTGTGTACTACAACTCGTTCGACGGTGGCATCCCGATGGAGTTCGGCGAGCTCGAGGCCCTCGTCGAACTTGACATGGCCAGTTGCAATCTCAGCGTCTTTTTTTTAAGCTCTTTTTTCCAAAAGATTCTTTTAAATACGTCTCTGACGAAAAGATTTTAAAAAATAGACCCTTATCTTGGCGCTATGGTCATCGCGCCAAGGTAACATGGCATGGCGCCAGGGTAACTGACGATAAGACCTTAACGCGTGACGCTGACGTGGCAGGGTCTTGGCGTCGTGATCTTTGGCGCCAAGACTTGGCGCCACTCTAATTGGCGCAAAGCCTGGCGCCACAGATCACGACGCCAAGACCCTGTTTTAAGTACCCAAATTTACCGTGAGATTGACATTTGGAATTTGTTAAGTCTTGATATTTACTAAGATTTAGACATGCAAATTGGCTAAGTCTGGAATTTTATCATGAGATGGACATATGTAAATTTTTACCATGACTTAGATATTTAAAATTTTGGCTAAGTCTTTAAATTTACCATGAGATTAAGTCTTTAAATTTTGCTAAGTCTGGAATTTATAAATTTTGGCTAAGTCTTTAAATAACCAAGTCATGTTAAAATTTGCATATGTCCATCACATGGTAAATTTGAAGATATTTAAAATTTTACCATGACTTGGATATTGCAAAATGGCTTCATGTTGTGGATTTGTATATTTAAAATTTTACTTGGGGCTAAAATTTAAAGACTTAGCCAAAATTTGCATATGGTCATCTCATGGTAAAATTTACATATGCCCATCAAAATTTTATCATGAAATGGACATATGAAAATTTGTTAAGTCTATAAATTTACCATGAAATGGGACGTGTTGGAATTTGTTAAGTCTGAAATTTTACCATGACATTGACAAATTTGATGTTATCCTATGATAGTTGGTATTCTAACATATCCAGACCGCAGCAAAAATCCTGACTACCTAATTTTACCGTGAAATGAACATACAAAGCTCTAAATTAACATGACTTGGACCCTAATTTTTCTATGAGATGAACATACAAAAATTTGTCAAAGTCTTGATATTTACCATATGATGGGTAACCTAAAAATTGGCTAAGTCTTCAATTTTTACTATCACTTGACTATGCTAGAATTTCGCTAAGTTTAGATTTTTGCTATGATTTGAACATTGACAAATTTAAAATTTTACCATGACTTGGATATTGAAAAAGGGCTTCATGTTTTGGACTTGGATATTTAAAATTTTACCATGACTTGGACCCTAATTCCATGACTTAACATGAAGCCCTTTTTACGTGACTTAAAATTCTATCTTATAGTAAAATTAGGGTCTAAGTCATGATAAAATTTTAAATATCCAAGTCCAAAACATGAAGCCATTTTTCAATATCCAAGTCATGGTAAAATTTTAAATTTGTCAATGTCCAAATCACAGTAAAAATCCAGACTTAGCCATATTTCTATCCTCATCCCATAGTAAATTTAAAGACTTAACCAAATAAATCTGGATTTTTGCTACGGCTTGGATATGTTAGAATACCCACTACCATGTGGTAGACATATAAAAAAAATAACTTTTTTTTACTATGACTTGGACATTTACAAATTTAAAAATTTAACATGACTCGGATATTGAGAAATATGACTAACTCTAGAGTTTTTACAGTGACTTTCTGTTTGATCACTTAGAATAACCTATAAATACTTATGATAAAAAAATGATATACATGGTAACAGGTCTATGGCACTAGGCTTGGCGCCAATGACGATGGCGTCAAGTTTGGCGCCAATGGTGACGGCGCTAAGGTGCTGTCACGTCAGCGCTAGCTCGGCGTCGTCGGCCAAGTGGCATGGGAGCTTGACGCCAACGTTAACGGCGCCAAGCTGTGTTATCTTGGCGCCAGCATTGATGGCGCCAGGCTCTGGGTCCATTTTCTGAAATCTTTCCGTCAGGGGCATATTTGAGAAAATCTTTCAAAAAAAGGACTAAAAAACAAAAAAAGGGCAATCTCACAGGTCCTCTCCCTCCGGCAGAGACGGAACCAGGGAGGGGTAGCAGGGGCCGTGGCCCCCAAACACAGTAAGTTTCCTTTAATACCTATATAAATATATGAATTTACAGCTAAAAAATATCAATTTTCACATATTTTTTATTCAAATATTATGATTTTGGTTATAAATAGTATAAAATATTTAAAAAGTTGTTGAATCATATAATTACGTATATTTTTGTACACTAAAAAAATATGGTTTGACTCGCTAGTCAGAATCGCTGGTCCGTCTCTGCCCTCCGGAACTAGGCTGTCTCACTCAGCTCGAAACACTCTACCTCAGCGGCAACGAACTGTCCGGTGAAATCCCTGTCGAACTCGGCAACCTCAAAAACCTAACGAGCCTGGACATCTCCAGAAACAAGCTTACTGGATAGATACCGGTGAGCTTCGCCGGCTTAACCAAACTGGAAGTGCTAAGTTTATTTGAGAACAATCTCCAAGGTGTGATTCCGGAGCTTCTTGGGGAGTTGGCAGAGTTAGGGCCTCTTTGGGAGGGCTCCGGCCGGCTCCGGCTTCACCTGCGAAAATACTGTTTACGATATTGTAGCAGCGCGAGAACGGGAGCCGGAGGAGCCAGAAAAACGAGCTTCTCCGGCTCCGGTGAACAGTCGCGCGTGTCAGTGAGAGAGGGAGATGAGGAGAGAGAAAACTGGCTCCGGTGAACAGTGATCTACAGTGATCCGCGCGGGTGGTGTCAGGGGAGCCGGAGCCGGTCGGAGCCCTCCCAAAGAGGCCCTTAAAATACCTCTATATCGGATCGAACAACCTCTCCGGGAAGCTCCCGGCAAACCTGGGCAAGAACGGCAGGCTGCTGAAGCTGGATGTCTATGACAACCAGCTCACCGGCACTATACCGCCCCACCTCTGTGTCGGAAGGCGGCTTCAGTCTCTTGTTCTGGAGTGGAACAAGCTTTCACTACGCCAAATTCTTACTGCAGGAACGGAGGCATTTTTACTGTAGGGGCGGCTGGGGTTGGGGGCGCCCCTACAGTGGGCGTCCTCGGGCCCCAGCAGCCCAGCCGCCCCTACAGATGGCACTGTAGGGGCGGCTGGTAACCTGAGCCGCCCCTACAGTTAGGGTTGATCTGTAGGGGCGGCTCAATCAACAGCCGCCCCTACAGTGCCCATTTGTCTTTTTTAAATTTCAAAATTTGAAAGGTTCAAATTTAGTTAAATAACAAGATGACCAAAATAAAAGTTGTAGATCTTGATGAGTTGAACAACTTTTGTATTCATTACTTTTACATCTAAAATCATTTAGGGTTTTAAATTTTGGTTTGAACTTATCAAATTTCAAATTTTAAATTTTAAAATGTGTAAAACATTGTCACATCCAAGTTTGATCAAACTTAAATGCTGAAACATGATTTTAGAAATTTTTAGGAAAAAAACCATCACATTTGGAGTTAGTATGAGGGAGAACAACTAGTTACAAAGTTTACCCACAAATTAAAAAGAGAAATCATACTGTTCACTATGATCCTACATGATCATAGTGAACAGTATGATTTCTCTTTTTAATCTGTGGGTCAACTTTGTAACTAGTTTTTCTTCCTCATACTAACTCCAAATCTGATGATTTTTTTTCCTAAAATTTTCTAAAATTATTCTCTATCAATTTATTTTGTTGGTTTTGTCAATATATACATATGAAAAGTTTGAACAATTTAAATTTTGAATTTCAAAAAAATGCAACTTCAGACAAGATTTTGGTACCCCAAATGATTTCAGCTGAAAAAGTGATAAATACCAAAGTTGAATAACTCATCAAGATCTACAACTTTTGTATTGGTCATTTATTCATATGACAAAGTGGTAATGATATTGTTCACAAATGTGACACATCTCTCATAAGGTTTTATAAACTATATGAGACATGTGTAAGATTAGTGAACAATGTGTGCTAAAAATTTATCAAATAAAGAAATAACAAAAATAAAAGTTGTATATATTCATGAGTTGAACAACTTTGGTACTTATCACTTTTTACGTTGAAATCAATTTGGGTCTCAAATTTTGGTTCGAACTTGTCGTTTTTCAAAATTTCAAATTTGAAAGGTTCAAATTTTATCAAATGACAAGATGACTAAAATAAAAGTTGTAGATATTAATGAGTTGAACAACTTTGGTATTCATCACTTTTTATGTTGAAATCATTTTGGGTCTCAAATTTTGGTTCGAACTTGTCATTTTTTAAAATTTCAAATTTGAAATGTTCAAATTTTGTCAAATGACAAGATGACCAAAATAAAAGTTGTAGATATTAATCAGTTGGACAACTTTTGTATTCATCACTTTTACATATTCATCACTTTTTATGTTGAAATCATTTTGGGTCTCAAATTTTGGTTCGAACTTGTCATTTTTTAAAATTTCAAAATTTGAAAGATTCAAATTTAGTCAAATGACAAGATGACCAAAATAAAAGTTGTAGATCTTGATGAGTTGAACAACTTTTGTATTCATCACTTTTACATCTGAAATCATTTAGAGTTTTAAAATTTGGTTTGAACTTGTCAAATTTTAAATTTCAAATTTTAAAATGTGTAAAACATTGTCACATCCAAGTTTGATCAAACTTAAATGCTGAAGCATGATTTTAGAAATTTTTAGAAAAAAAAACCATCACATTTGGAGTTAGTATGAGGGAGAACAACTAGTTACAAAGTTTATCCACAGACTAAAAAGAGAAAGCACACTGTTCTAGATGATCCTTACATGATCATAGTGAACAGTGTGATTTCTCTTTTTAATCTGTGCGTTAACTTTGTAATTAGTTTTTCTTCCTCGTACTAACTCCAAATCTAATGTTTTTTTTTCTAAAATTTTCTAAAATTATTCTCTATCAATTTATTTTGTTGGTTTTGTCAATATATACATATGAAAAGTTTGAACAATTTAAATTTTGAATTTCAAAAAAAATACAACTTCAGACAAGATTTTGGTACTCCAAACGATTTCAATTGAAAAAGTGATAAATACCAAAGTTGAATAACTCATAAGATATACAACTTTTGTATTGGTCATTTCTTCATATGACAAAGTGGTAATGATATTGTTCACAAATGTGACACATCTCTCATAAGGTTTTATAAACTATATGAGACATGTGTAAGATTAGTGAACAATGTGTGCTAAGAATTTATCAAATAAAGAAATGACAAAAATAAAAGTTGTATATATTCATGAGTTAAACAACTTTGGTATTCATCACTTTTTATGTTGAAATCAATTTGGGTCTCAAATTTTGGTTAGAACTTGTCGTTTGTCAAAATTTTAAATTTGAAAGGTCCAAATTTTATCAAATGACAAGATGACTAAAATAAAAGTTGTAGATATTAATGAGTTGAACAACTTTGGTATTCATCACTTTTTATGTTGAAATCATTTTGGGTCTCAAATTTTGGTTTGAACTTGTCATTTTTTAAAATTTCAAATTTGAAAGGTTCAAATTTTGTCAAATGATAAGATGACCAAAATAAAAGTTGTAGATCTTGATGAGTTGAACAACTTTTGTATTCATCACTTTTACATATTCATCACTTTTTATGTTCAAATCATTTTGGGTCTCAAATTTTGATTCGAACTTGTCATTTTTTAAATATATCTATAAAAAAATAATTATAAATTTTGTACTGTATTATTTATTATTTACATGTGACATGGACAGGGGCTCTTTCCACATCGACACGGGTGGGTTCAATAACTGGAGTCTGGAGGGAACCATAGACTCTCAATCTCTTCCTTCCCCCAACCCGCTCAAAACCCTAGCCCAACACCACAGGGCCGCCGACGCTCGCCCGGCCGCCGCCACTGCCGCGCGCCGGGGATGATGGCGAAGCCTCGGCGCGGCCGCTCCGCGTCTCGCTCCTCCTCGGGCTCTTCCTCCCGCTCGCCGTCCCACTCCGTCTCCTCCGGCTCTGTCTCGTCCCGCTCCCGGTCGCGCTCCCGCTCCTTCTCGTCGTCGTCCTCGCAGGCCCGGAGCCGCTCCCCTCCTCCGGCTAAGCGCAGGTCCAATTAGAATTAGAAAATAGAAGAAAATAGAATATATATACATGTACAAAGTTGCTAAAAAAAACTAACGAGTGATTTAAAATTATGAAAGTAAAAAAAGAAATAGAACTCATCAAAACAAAAATAAATTGGATACAAATACAAATGCTTCAAAAAAAATCTCATATATTGAAATGAAAAATCAAAAAAAACAAATGAATTTATATACAACTTTTTCGACATATTAAACGAAAGATCCAATAAACACTTACAATATAATAAGGATCTTCAATTTCTTGTGTCTCTTAGTTTGACCCAGCAAAACTGAAGAAACTTCGCCCAAGTTTCAAGGAGAATGGTGGTACCGTTACAGCTGGAAATGCTTCTAGTATAAGTTCTTTTTAGTTTATCTTCAGTTGTATTATAATTCTTGTGATTAGCTATGATGATAGTTAACTTCTTTCTTTACATTATGCTTGCATTTTGTAATTTTTGTTGCTGTCCTGTGCATACCATATTTGACTTGTGTTTGTTCTTATGAATTGGCACTCCTATTATGTTTTAGGGGCTTGGTATGCTCTAATTTGTTAAATAGATTGTAACTTTTCTTCTTGTAAATGATTTATTATCACATAAGAAAGTAAAGAAGTGTTTGTAATGTCTTATGCCCATTCAAAGCAAAATCAGTCTATGTGTATAATTTCTTCTTGGTTGTCTTCAAAATTTTTTGATCTCACTTTGCACTTGCTATTTTTTCCATTGACTGGTACTGTCCATTGTGTACTGCCTACTATCCGCTTGTGTAGCTACAATTGATCATATCTAATTTGCTTTTATATGGATCAGTGATGGGGCTGCTGCATTAGTTTTGGTAAGTGGGCAGAAGGCTCAAGAGCTTGGCCTGCAAGTCCTTGCAAGGATCAGAGGATATGCAGATGCAGCTCAAGTAAGCTACAGTAACAGTTATCATAGCGTTTGCCGGGAAGGGTAAAAGATCTTTACTAGTATATTGCTAGTGTTCTGTTAGTGAATTTTCAGTGTGTAAATAGGAACTTAGGTAACCCTGCAAATCCAAGCTTTGACATTGATACTTGACTCACAGATTATGAAAACTGTATCCATAAGTTCATATTTGAAAAGAATCCATATGAAAAGTTGCAGTCTATGTTATAATGGACTATGTTGTAATGATGGACTTTTGTGAATTATGACTTGTGATGATGTTCTAAATAATGGTCTTGTGTTTGTGGATGTATATATGTATATTTGTAGCGGTCAGATTCGAATTTGAATTATATATATATATATATATATAGTCAGATTTGAATTTGAATTATTTATTTTTTTTGCTGGAAAATCTACTGTAGGGGCGGTTCTTGATTGAACCGCCCTTACAAATACACACAGCAGGGGCGGCTGGTGATACAGCCGCCCTTACAGAAGTCCACTACAGGGGCGGCTGATATTACCAGCCGCCCCTACAGAGGTCACTGTAGGGGTGGCTGAAAACACCGGCCGCCCCTACAGAGGGCACTGCAGGGGCGGTCAGGAAACCGCCCCTACAGAGACACCCTCTGTAGGAACACCCTGGGAGGGGCGGCTGGCGCAGCCGCCCCTACAGAGGCTCTAGAGCCGCCCCTACAGTTAATTTCTGTAGTAGTGTTTCTGGGCCAATCCCTGAAGACCTCGGCAACTGCAAGAGGCTTACCGAGGTTGGGCTAGACGAAAACTTCCTCAATGGTTCTATTCCCGCCGGGCTCTTTGGCCGTCCCAGGATCAACTGGCTGGATTTGAGCTATAACTTGCTCTCTGGTGAGCTCCCGGTAATGAACCCCAGTGAGAGTTTGAACTATTTGTCAGTGGCATCGAACAACCTATCCGGCCTTGTGCCACCGCCCACCGGAGATTGGCCATTTCAAGAATCTGTCCTGGCTCAGCCTAAGTGCCAACGCACTCAGCGGTGACATTCCCAGAGAGCTCAGCCACTGTGACTCACTAACCATGCTCGATCTCAGTGGCAACCAGTTTACCGGAGAGATACCGAAGGAGATGGAAAATTTGAAGGTCCTCCGAAGTTTGAATATGTCTAGGAATAGCATTTCTGGTGAACTTCCGATGGAAATTCTTCGTATGCCTAGCCTCACCATTCTCGATGTAACGACCTCACTGGCAGTGTGTCACTGTCGCAACACGGGCTGCTCGCAGCTTATTCAAACAAAATAGATTTTGAAGGCAACCTGGTCTTTGTGTGGAGCACGTCACTGCCGCTTCGTGCCCCGTATTGCTGCAGCGTTCACGCCGTTTCAAGACGAGAACGCTGCTGTGGCTCGTCCCAACCGCTAGTGCCATGGTGGTGACTGTGTGTCTCGGACTAAGATGGGCGTTCAGGGCGCAGCGGGAGACGGCGAATCGGCTGCGGCCTACGGCGTGGAAGATGACACGGTTCGAGAACATGGACCTGGAAATGGACGACATGCTCGGGTGCCTCAGGGAGGATAACGCCATTGGCAGAGGAGGTGCCGGCACCGTGTACCGCTGCATGACGCGGGGCGGCGCGGAGGTGGCGGTCAAGCGCCTCCCGGGCCCCGGCGGCCGCGACCACGGCTTCCGGGCCGAGGCGACCACGCTCGGCGGCATCCGGCACCGCAACGTCGTGCAGCTGCTCGGCTTCACGTCCAGCGCGGAGGCCAACCTGCTCCTGTACGAGTACATGCCGATGAGGTCGCTGGGCGCGGTCCTGCACGGCGACAGCGGCGGGCTCCTCCTGAGCTAGGGCGACCGGCACCGCGTTGCCACCGAGGCGGCGCGCGCTGTGCTACCTGCACCACGAGTGCTCGCCGAGGATCCTGCACCGCGATGTCAAGTGCAACAACATCCTGCTAGACTCGGCGATGGAGGCGCACATAGCGGACTTCAGCCTCGCCAAGTTCCTCAGCCGCGGCGCGTCCTGCTCTGGCGGAACGAGAGCGGTGGCGGCGGAGTCCGTGTCGGTCGTCGCCGGCACGTACGGGTACATCGCTCCGGGTAAGAACTAAGAACGTGGCGTGCACTCGGCATACTGTTGCGTTGCCATACAGTGATAGGCACGAAGTGGTGCGTGCAGAGTACGCGTACACACTGCGGGTGGACGAGCAGACGGACGTGTACAGCTTCGGCGTGGTGCTGCTGGAGCTCGTCACGGGGCGCCGCCCGCTCGGTGACTTCGGCGACGAGATCGACCTCGTCCATTGGGCGCGCCGAGACCCACTGATACGGCGGCAATCCTGGCCGTGGCTGACCCCCGGCTGCCGCCAGAGCCGGCCGGCCTGATCGCTCTCCTCTTCAGAGTGGGCATATCACGCGTCCGCGAGAGCAGCCAGGCACGGCCCACCATGCGTGAGGTCGTGCACGTCCTCTCCACCTTCGTCGTACCACCGACGTGCATGATACTATGTCGGCGTGCATGCTACAGTTAGGGGGTCTGTGGTGTACCACTTGATAAGTTTAGGGACCAGAAATGCATTTTCAAAATTCAGGGACTTGCGGTGTACCACTTAACAAGTTTAGGGGGCCAGAAATGCATTTTCAAAGTTCAGGGGTTTATATGACACACGCGTACAAGTTCAGGGGCCTGTGGTGCATTTAACTCTTAGTTTTTTTATTAGTATCTGAATACACCTTCCAACATCCTATAAAATATCCGATGTGACATCCAAAAATCCCCCCGGAACTAAACACACCCTTATGTCGAAATTTGGCTTACGCTGACTGAAATGTTACGAGAGAAAATACTGTTCCATGACTGAAAAGTAGCTCAAGTGAACAGAGAGTTCGGAACTCTCCCGATGCAATCGTGGATGCAACAACTTTGATAAAGAAATGGAGTTATCCTACTTTTTTTTACAACAACTTATAATATATCACGTTAAAACACAGTACACGGTGTGTGAAAAAGAATTCTCATATTTGAAAGGTTCTAAATGGCTAGAGAGAGTGAATAACCTTTTTAAATTTCTACAAATTTCACTAAACTAAGATGTTAGTAAAACAAAAGACGAAGCTTATCTAGCACTAGCTCAACTATACTATGCAAGCCACCTAAACAATTCTAGTAGATATAAAGACTATAATCTCTAATCTACACCAACAAGACTAAATCACTACTTATTCTACTCCTAGGTGAAAGAGAAATACTACACAAACTATGAGTTAGAATCTACAAAAGATAACAAGCTAAGCAACTAGCAAGGTAGACAAGTAAAGGAGTGAGCATGTATTGTTATACCGACGTTGATGAGTAGAGATATATCCAATGAACCAATCAATCAATGCAGTCATGAACACAAGATGAAATCATTGGCAAAGAGATGACACAAGATTTTTTTACTGAAGTTCACTTGCTTTCCAGCAAGCTAATCCTCGTTGTGGCGATACACCCACTTGATGGATCGCGAGCTAATTGACTATCAAGAGTCAAACCCTTAGCGGATGCCACACATCCACTCATAATATGGGGATCCTCTAAGCCACGAGCTCCACTAGAGTAGTCAATTCGCGAACTCCCGTGGGGAAGGCTCAAGAACCCCTCACAATCACTTGGTAAGACTCGAAACAATCTCCAATCACGAGCTCAACACCATCGCTACTCCAAGCCGTCTAGGATGTCGAGAAACACTCAAGAGTAATAAGAAATCTGCAACCAACTCAAAGATCAAGTGTCACTAGATGTAAATTACTAAGCAATGCACTTGAATCTCACTCAATCTCACTAGAGTATGCAACCAAGCAAGGAGATGAGTGGAGAGGATGTTCTCTAGCTTAAAGTATATCCAAGTGTTCAAAAAGTCAAGAGAGATGTCCCAAAACCGGCCAAATAAGTATATATAAGGATACCTCTTCGAATAGAACCGTTGAGCAAAAATCGGGGGCAACGGACGCTCCGCACCCAGCAGCGTCCGGTGCACCAGATCTCGCCACGTGACTCGCATGTTCAAAGTTCAACTGTCGTTTTACCGAGCACCGGACGCGTCCGACGCCTAGCACTCAGCATCCTACGTCGAGCGTCTGATGCACTCCAGTAAGTATTCAGAGACGATTTTCGCACACCGGACGCGTCCGACGGTGGGTCAATGGACGCGCACTGCGTCCAGTGCACACTAGGGTTCGAAGAAGTTGCTGACGTCACATAGCCATCGGACGCTGCACAGTGTTTGGCCAGTGTCCGATGCCATAGCGTCGGACGCACCGATGACCACTTCGTCCGCGCGCGCCTCTGCAGTGAAAACACCGGACGCTGACATCAGCGTCCGACGCTGCCGTAGCCAGCGTTTGATGACACTCCCACGACTTCACCTCCGGTTCTTGCCTTCAGTGCAAAGAAAAATAAGCATTTTATTTCCACGAAAGCGCCGAATCCCGCCTCTGAAAGTCCTATGTTTGGTGTTGGTAATTAGTGACAATGCCTAAGTACTAATCCTATGCCTAAGTTGTATGTAGCATATGAGGATTAGTACATTCCAAGGTTGGTGGCAAGATGGACATGGTGATCATGATGGCCACACTTGGATTTGGACGCAACCCTATGTGATCAAGGCAAAGGTATATGCTTAAGGGTTGTGTTTTAGTAACCAAGACACCTAGTGGGTGTGGTTACATTATAGGATAAATAGCCGTACTATAAAGAGGGGAATGACGCGGCTATTGAACTCCTAAGTGCCTCTAGATGTGCATTTCATGATCATATGCATTTGGATAGAACTAATATCGCCTCGAAAAATGATTGTGAAAATGCTAACACACTCACACATGACGTGATCACTTGGTGATGTTAGCACATTTGCGATGGCGTTGGAGTTTAAGCGGTAGAGAGGGTTTGAGGTCTTCTCTCCCTCCCGCCGAGCGTGCGAGCGCGGGATTCAGGCGATTTCGGGGATTTGAAATGCCTATTTTCCACTACGCCGGAAGTCAGAAAAAGAAACGGAAGCGAACGGAGGTCACAATGGTGACCGGACGCTGCACCGGACGCGGTCACGGTGTGACCGGACGCGTCCGGTCAGTGTCCAGTGACTGCGCGTTTTTCAGTTGTTTGATCGGACGCGAGGCGCGTCCGGTCACAGGCGACCGGACGCGTCCGGTCGTCCAGGGAGCTTACTGGACTCCGACCGGACGCGGGCACTGTGGCGTCCGGTCAGTTCTTCAGCGCGTCCGGTCGCTGGTTCGCTTGTGCGCGGCTCAGGGTTGACCAGCGTGTCCGGTCAGTCACGGGACTGGCGCGTCCGGTCGTGACCAGCGCGTCCGGTCATTGCGACCAGCGCGTCCGGTCAGTGTTTCAAAAAGTACCGTTGCGCGACCGGTGCGTCCGGTCGTTGCGACCGGCGCGTCCGGTCAGTGTTGCGAAACTAGCCGTTGCGCGACCGGCGCGTCCGGTCAGTTGGACCAGCGCGTCCGGTCAACGCGATTTCGGCTGTTTAAGTTTCTAACGGCTATATTCGAAGGGGTACGTCTATAAATACTCGTTGGCCGGCTCAAGGCTCTCTCTCTCGAACATTTGACATACTTGTGATCACTTTGAGCTAAGCAACTCCCCTCCCACTCATCTCTCTTGCTTCTTTGCATATTCGAAGTGAGATTGAGTGATCCAAGTGCATTTGCATTGTGAGATTGCATCTAGTTGGCACTTGGTGGTTGATTTGCTGCGGGATTCTTGTTTCTCTTGGTGGTTGCCGCCACCTAGACGGCTTAGAGCAGCTTGGAGGCGTTGGCAAGAGTTGGTGATTGTTCTTGGCCACCTCCGGTGATTGTGAGGGGTTTGTGCCTACCTCGGCGAAGCGCCAAAGGCAACGTTAGTATATTGCTCGTGTCATTACAACCTTTTGCCATTTGGTAGGTTCTTGTGGTGCCTTTTGAGAGGCTCGGTGTGAGACCGATTAGCCACCGAACCACGTGGTGAAGAGGGACACAACGGGGACTAGCGTGCCGGCAAGCACGTGAACCTCGGGATAAATCTTCGTGTCATCACTTTCATATTGTGATTGATTGATCCCGGTGTTTGGTTATCTTGGTATTCATTATTGATCATATTGGTTGGCTCAATACTTCGCCCCTCGGTGATACCCTCCTATCTCTCTTGTATTAATTTCTTAGCTATCTTTGCTAGCTAGTTAGCTTAGCTAGAGTAGTTCTCTTGTGTAGCTTGCTAGTTGTAGTTGTACTTAACTTCTCGGTTTGACTTGTGCGGTTGAGTGCAAATACTA
This sequence comes from Saccharum hybrid cultivar R570, assembly GCA_038087645.1. NCBI lineage: Eukaryota > Viridiplantae > Streptophyta > Magnoliopsida > Poales > Poaceae > Saccharum > Saccharum hybrid cultivar. The sequence goes on from JAQSUU010000135.1 coordinate 21,453,411, forward strand.
GAATTGTGAATTGGATAGGTGGCTTGCAAACACCCATAGGCTAAGCAAAACTCGCATCTCGCTATTTGTTATATTGATAAACTTGTTTAGCTTGTTGTTGTAGAAATTTTTAATAGGCTATTCACCCCCCCTCTAGCCATCAAGACCTTTCAAGTGGTATCAGAGCCGTGGTCACCGTTTGTAAGGCTTAACAACCTCGGTGTAAGATGGCTCAAGTTATGTTTAATCATGTTAATGGCAAGCCTCCATTCTTTGATGGCGTCTCTTCCTTTGATCATTGGAAAAGGAAGATGAAGCAATATCTAGGCAATATACATGAGAAGGTTTGGGATGTGACCAAAGAAGGATATGTCATTCTTGATGAGGAAAACCTCACTCCCAATGACCGCATCAACAAACAATGCAATACGGCGGCACTTGACACAATCTATCGTGCCGTTGATGATAAAGTATTTGAGCAAATCAAAGATCTTGAAAAGGCAAATGAGCTTTGGATAAGGCTTGAAGAAACATATGAAGGCACTTCAACGGTAAAAAGTGTCAAACTATATATGCTCAAGGACAAGTTCTCCACATTCAAGATGAAGGATGATGAATCCATCCCGGAGATGTTCTATAGGCTCCAAGTCATTGTCAATGATCTCAAGGGGCTTGGGGAGAAGGTTGAGGACAAGGACTTCTCACACAAGTTCTTGATGTGCTTACCCAAGAAGTTTGCCACCTTGAGAAGAATGATCTTTAGAGAGGGATTGGACAAGGTCAAACCAACCAATGTGCTTGGAGATATAATGACTGATGCCCAATACAATGATGATAAAGATGAGGTAGAAGAGAAAAAGGAAACCAAGGTCAAGCAAGAGAAGCCCATTGCATTCAAGGCTTCATCCTCTAAGGGCAAGAGTAAGGTTGATGATGATGATGATGATGATCCATTTGATGATGAGATCATGGCCCTTCTAGTGCAAAAGATGGGTCGGTTCATGAAGAAGAAAGGCTATGGTGCAAGAAAGAGAAGGGACTTCATGAAGGCAAAGGAGGTGCTTTGCTACAATTGCAATAGCCCCGATCATGTAGTGGCAAAGTGCCCCTATGAAGACAAAAGATATAATGATGGGGAGTTAAAGTTGAAGAAGAACAAGAAGGAGAAGAAAGCAAAGAAGAGCTTCACTTTCAACAACAAGAAGAAGGGTGGTGGTTATGTAGTCACTTGGGATAGTGACAACTCCGATAGTGATGATGATGAAAGCTCTAGTGATGATGAGAGGATCACTCGACGAGCCACTGCAAACATCGCCCTCTCCAACAAGCCATCCATCTTCGACACTACATCAACATGCCTTATGGCCAAGCCTACCAAGGTAAAACATGATGATAGTGATGATGATTCTTGTGCTAGTGATGATTGTAGGAGTGATGATGAGGAGGATGAGGACTACTCCAAGGATGATCTATTAGGCATAATAGATCAAATGAGCAAGGGCTACAAGAGGACAACCAAGAAATACAAAATCTTGGAACAAGAGCTCATTGCTAAGAGCAATGAAAATGATGCCTTGATGGAGGAGCTTGTTGCTCTCAAAAAGAGTAAGGAGTGCAAAGGAATTGAACAAGAGCTTAAAGCTCTTAGGAAATCCTTTGATGAGCTAGAGGCTTCTCGTGAGTGTCTAAAGGAAGACCACGAGGATCTTGAAATTGCTCACACTAGGCTTAAGGAAGCCCACTCCACTCTACTTGAGCTCATCAAGGAAAAGGACCTTAAGTTGGAGAAGCTCATGAAGGAAGCTAAGGAGGAGCAAGTGATTGTCACTTGTGATATTGGACTAACATGTGATATTATTAATGATTCTTTATTTGTTAGTCCTACTAATGCTTCATGTAGCTCATCATCATCCACCACAACCAACTCTACTTCTACTACTAGTGATTCATCACTTGTGGTTGAGACTCTCAAGAGAGAGGTGGATGATCTCACCCGCGCATTAGGCAACGCCTATGGTGGGGATGCCCGCTTGCTAAAATGCTTGGGTAGCCAAAGGTTCTCTCTTAACAAAGAGGGATTAGGCTATACTCCCAAGAAGGGCAAGACGGCATTTGCTACTCCAAAGCCTCACTTTGTGAAGGGCAATGGTCGTTATTGCAATAGATGCAAGCAAGTTGGGCATCTAGAGATTAATTGCAATAAAATGAACAAGAACAAGAAAAATGCTAATATACCTTACATTCCTTTTGATTCTTGTTATGTGCTTACCAAGGGAGAGAAAGGTGTGCATGCTAGGTTTGTTGGTACACCAATTGTGGGCCCAAAGAAGAAGGCCATTTGGGTACCAAAGAGCTTAGTGACTAACCTCCAAGGACCCAAGCAAGTATGGGTACCTAAAAGACATTAAATTGTTTTGTAGGTAAATTACAAGGCCGGAGGAAGGCATTGGGTGCTTGATAGTGGGTGCTCTCAACATATGACCGGTGATTCAAGAATGTTCAACTCTCTCAAATCAAATGATAGTGGCATTGATAGCATCACATTTGGTGACAATAGCAAGGGTAATGTAAAGGCTCTTGGAAGGATTGCAATCTCAAATGATCATAGCATTTCCAATGTGCTACTAGTTGAAAAGCTCAATTTCAACTTGTTGTCGGTTGCTCAATTGTGTGATCTCGGTTTCAAGTGCATATTTGGTGTTGATGATGTGGAGATAGTTAGTGTTGATGGCTCTAACTTGATCTTCAAAGGCTTTAGATTTGAGAATCTATACTTGGTTGATTTCAATGCTAGTGACACTCAACTTTCAACATGTTTGCTCACCAAATCAAGTATGGGTTGGTTATGGCATAGAAGACTTGGTCATGTTGGCATGAAGCAATTGAACAAGTTAGTGAAGCATGACTTAGTTAGAGGCTTGAAGGATGTCACATTTGAGAAGGATAAGCTATGTAGTGCATGTCAAGCCGGAAAGCAAGTAGGCAACACTCATCCATTGAAGAGCATTATGAGTACTTCTAAGGCATTTGAGTTGTTGCACATGGATCTATTTGGGCCAACTACATACACAAGTATTGGTGGCAACAAGTATGACTTTGTGATTGTGGATGATTTCACTAGATACACATGGGTATTCTTTCTTGTGGACAAGAGTGATGTATTTGACATATTCAAGAAGTTCATCAAGAGAGTGCAAAATGAGTTTGAGACCACAATCAAGAAAGTAAGAAGTGACAATGGAAGTGAGTTTAGAAACACAAGAGTTGATGAGCTATGTGAGGAGCTTGGAATCAAGCATCAATTCTCGGCCAAGTATACACCTCAATCAAATGGCCTAGTTGAAAGGAAGAATAGAACCTTAATTGATATGGCAAGATCAATGTTGAATGAGTATAATGTGAGTCATTCATTTTGGGCCGAAGCAATCAACACGGCTTGCTTCTATAGCAACCGCCTCTATTGCCACAAGTTTCTAGAGAAGACACCATATGAGATCTTAAATGGAAGAAAGCCCAACATTGCATACTTTCGGGTATTTGGTTGCAAATGCTACATCTTGAAGAAGGGCACTAGATTAAGCAAGTTTGAGAAGAAATGTGATGAAGGATTTCTACTTGGTTACTCAACTACTAGCAAAGCTTATAGAGTTTGAAATTTGGCTAGTGGTTTACTTGAAGAAGTGCATGATGTTGAGTTTGATGAAACAAATGGCTCTCAAGATGAAGAAGATAACTTGGATGATGTGAGAGGAACTCAATTGAGTAATGCTATGAAAGAAATGAATATTGGTGATATTAGACCAAAGCAAGTTATTAATGTAGATGACAACAAAGATCAAGTTCTCCAAAGTCCAATCACTCAAGCTAGTGGTTCTCTAATGCAAAATCAAGCTAGTACATCATCTCAAGTGCAACAAGATCAACAAGTGGCTAGTTCATCATCTCCAACTCATGATCAACATCAACATCCAAGCAATCAAATCCAAGTGCTTCAACCAACTAACATTGCAAGAGACCATCCATTGGATTCCATCATTGGTGACATACAAAGGGGAGTTCAAACTAGATCAAGATTGACATCATTTTGTGGTCACTCTTCTTTTGTGTCAATGGAAGAACCCAAGGACATTGATAGAGCATTGAGAGATCCGGATTGGGTAAATGCAATGCATGAAGAGCTCAACAACTTTAAGAGAAATGAAGTATGGGAACTAGTTGAAAGGCCTAAGGATCACAATGTCATTGGAACAAGATGGGTCTTTCGCAACAAGCAAGATCAAGATGGGATAGTAGTAAGGAACAAAGCAAGACTAGTAGCTCAAGGTTACACACAAATTGAGGGTCTTGACTTTGGTGAAACTTATGCCCCGGTTGCAAGATTGGAAGCAATTAGGATCTTACTTGCCTATGCTTGTGCTCACAATATCAAGCTATATCAAATGGATGTGAAGAGTGCATTTCTCAATGGACACATTCAAGAGGAGGTGTATGTGGAGCAACCTCCCGGTTTTGAAGATTACAAGAAACCCAATCATGTCTACAAGTTGAGAAAAGCTTTGTATGGATTGAAGCAAGCACCTAGAGCATGGTATGAAAGATTGAGGGACTTCTTGCTATCCAAAGGATTTGTCATGGGCAAAGTTGATACAACACTATTCACCAAGAAGATTGGGAAAGACTTATTTGTATTGCAAATATATGTTGATGATATCATATTCGGTTCAACCAATCAAGATTATTGTGATGAGTTTGGGAAAATGATGGCAAAGGAATTTGAAATGTCAATGATTGGTGAACTTAGTTTCTTTCTTGGACTTCAAATCAAACAAATGAAAGAAGGTACATTTGTGAGCCAAACTAAGTACATCAAAGATATGCTCAAGAAGTTTGGCATGGAAGATGCAAAGAGTATTACAACTCTAATGGGCACTAGTGGAAGCTTGGATAGTGACAAGAGTGGCAACATGGTGGATCAAAAGCTATATAGATCAATGATTGGTAGCCTACTCTATGTGACGGCATCAAGGCCCGATGTGATGTTTGGTGTATGTATGTGTGCAAGATTTCAAGCCTCACCAAGAGAAAGTCATTTGAAGGCAACAAAGAGAATATTGAGGTACTTAAAGCATACACAAGATGTTGGATTGTGGTATCCCAAAGGTGCAAGCTTTGAGCTAGTTGGATATTCAGATTCTGACTATGCCGGTGACAAAGTAGAAAGAAAGAGCACTTCCGGGACTTGTCAATTGTTGGGAAGATCACTTGTCTCATGGTCATCCAAGAAGCAAAATAGTATTGCACTATCTACCGCCGAGGCCGAATACATCGCCGCGGGTAGTTGTTGTGCACAAATCTTGTGGATGAAGGCAACATTGAAGGATTTTGGAATCAATTTCAAGAATGTGCCATTGCTATGTGACAATGAAAGTGCCGTGAAGCTAACTAACAATCCGATTCAACATCAAAGAACAAAGCATATTGATGTTCGCCATCACTTTATTAGAGATCATCAACAAAAGGGTGACATTGCTATTGAAAGTGTGGGCACCGAAGATCAATTAGCCGACCTATTCACCAAGCCACTTGATGAGAAGAGATTTTACAAGCTAAAGAATGAGTTGAACATACTTGACTTCTCCAACATGAGTTGATGCACCCCATATATGACATGCCTCTCCTTCGAGCCCTAAGGTACAATTGGTTGACATGTCATACATTCTATGCTAAGGACTTGTTTAGTGCATCTAGTCATAATTTATATGTTCTAGAATCATTCATGAAAATTAAATGAATTTAAAGTTTATATGGTGCCACTATTGTTTCCATGACTTGTATGATCTAGTGGTAGCATATAACTTGTTTAAGTAGCTTGTGATTCTAAGTATTTAATCTAGAAAACTTGTCTAAATACTTGCTTCAACATGGTGCATGATAACCCTTCTAGTGAGGTGTGAAGAAGCTTGCCCTTGGATCAAACCGAAGTATTTTATTTATGCAAGCAATCTAGGTTGAATCATAAACTTGATCCTCACCCCATATTTCAACATGATAATCTATCTAAAGTTTGCTCCTTGTGGTCAATTGGTGCCAAAGGGGGAGAAAATATTGTTCACAAAGATAGAACTCAAAGGGGAAGAAAATGTTGTGGGGGAGAAAATGTTATTCACAAAGATAGATTCAAAAAGGGGAGAATTGATAAAAGAAGGGGATCAACTAAAATTTTGAGCACACAAGTAGGGGGAGCAAGCTCTTAAGCATGAATATTGCATTTCCATGTGCACTTCATATGTATGATGCATAGTTATGCATTTCGTTTTCTCCGATACACTGCTTGTGTGGTGACTTGCTAGTATAATTTGAATGATGCATTGTGGTACTAGCATGAATAGGAAGTAATTAGATTTTTGTTGCTTCATGTTTTTCAAAGTGGTACTAGAACCTTGCTTATAATGTTGATCTCACGAGGTTTCTAGTTATATTTGTGCTTTTCCAAGTGGAATCTAACTACACAAGGTGCTAAGATGGTGTTTATCGCAACTCCGATGGTATCACGCTTCAAAGGTCTATAATCTTAAACACTTAGCACCTATTGGTAGTCAATGCTCCTAATCTTTCCTATCTAACATGTATGCTTCCAAAATCCAAACATATAGCATACATGTAGGGGGAGCCATTGCTATCAATTTGAATTCATGATCACATGTCCATAATTCTTACACATGGTAATATACTTGGACAATGTGACATGGGTTCAATCAAAATTTTATCATAATATCTTTGTGAAAGGTTTGTCACCAATTACCAACAAGGGGGAGATTGAAAGTCCTATGTTTGGTGTTGGTAATTAGTGACAATGCCTAAGTACTAATCCTATGCCTAAGTTGTATGTAGCATATGAGGATTAGTACATTCCAAGGTTGGTGGCAAGATGGACATGGTGATCATGATGGCCACACTTGGATTTGGACGTAACCCTATGTGATCAAGGCAAAGGTATATGCTTAAGGGTTGTGTTTTAGTAACCAAGACACCTAGTGGGTGTGGTTACATTATAGGATAGATAGCCGTACTATAAAGAGGGGAATGACGCGGCTATTGAACTCCTAAGTGCCTCTAGATGTGCATTTCATGATCATATGCATTTGGATAGAACTAATATCGCCTCGAAAAATGATTGTGAAAATGCTAACACACTCACACATGACGTGATCACTTGGTGATGTTAGCACATTTGCGATGGCGTTGGAGTTTAAGCGGTAGAGAGGGTTTGGGGTCTTCTCTCCCTCCCGCCGAGCGTGCGAGCGCGGGATTCAGGCGATTTCGGGGATTTGAAATGCCTATTTTCCACTACGCCGGAAGTCAGAAAAAGAAACGGAAGCGAACGGAGGTCACAATGGTGACCGGACGCTGCACCGGACGCGGTCACGGTGTGACCGGACGCGTCCGGTCAGTGTCCAGTGACTGTGCGTTTTTCAGTTGTTTGATCGGACGCGAGGCGCGTCCGGTCACAGGCGACCGGACGCGTCCGGTCGTCCAGGGAGCTTACTGGACTCCGACCGGACGCGGGCACTGTGGCGTCCGGTCAGTTCTTCAGCGCGTCCGGTCGCTGGTTCGCTTGTGCGCGGCTCAGGGTTGACCAGCGCGTCCGGTCAGTCACGGGACCGGCGCGTCCGGTCGTGACCAGCGCGTCCGGTCGTTGCGACCAGCGCGTCCGGTCAGTGTTTCAAAAAGTACCGTTGCGCGACCGGCGCGTCCGGTCGTTGCGACCGGCGCGTCCGGTCAGTGTTGCGAAACTAGCCGTTGCGCGACCGGCGCGTCCGGTCAGTTGGACCAGCGCGTCCGGTCAACGCGATTTCGGCTGTTTAAGTTTCTAACGGCTATATTCGAAGGGGTACGTCTATAAATACTCGTTGGCCGGCTCAAGGCTCTCTCTCTCGAACATTTGACATACTTGTGAGCACTTTGAGCTAAGCAACTCCCCTCCCACTCATCTCTCTTGCTTCTTTGCATATTCGAAGTGAGATTGAGTGATCCAAGTGCATTTGCATTGTGAGATTGCATCTAGTTGGCACTTGGTGGTTGATTTGCTGCGGAATTCTTGTTTCTCTTGGTGGTTGCCGCCACCTAGACGGCTTAGAGCAGCTTGGAGGCGTTAGCAAGAGTTGGTGATTGTTCTTGGCCACCTCCGGTGATTGTGAGGGGTTTGTGCCTACCTCGGCGAAGCGCCAAAGGCAACGTTAGTATATTGCTCGTGTCATTGCAACCTTTTGCCATTTGGTAGGTTCTTGTGGTGCCTTTTGAGAGGCTCGGTGTGAGACCGATTAGCCACCGAACCACGTGGTGAAGAGGGACACAACGGGGACTAGCGTGCCGGCAAGCACGTGAACCTCGGGATAAATCTTCGTGTCATCACTTTCATATTGTGATTGATTGATCCCGGTGTTTGGTTATCTTGGTATTCATTATTGATCATATTGGTTGGCTCAATACTTCGCCCCTCGGTGATACCCTCCTATCTCTCTTGTATTAATTTCTTAGCTATCTTTGCTAGCTAGTTAGCTTAGCTAGAGTAGTTCTCTTGTGTAGCTTGCTAGTTGTAGTTGTACTTAACTTCTCGGTTTGACTTGTGCGGTTGAGTGCAAATACTAGAATTGTGAATTGGATAGGTGGCTTGCAAACACCCATAGGCTAAGCAAAACTCGCATCTCGCTATTTGTTATATTGATAAACTTGTTTAGCTTGTTGTTGTAGAAATTTTTAATAGGCTATTCACCCCCCCTCTAGCCATCAAGACCTTTCAGCCTCGCAAACTCGGCGGGAGAGAGAGAGGAGCCCCAAACCCCTCTCTTCCCTTCAAACTTCACCCCTTTGCAAATATGCCAATACCAACAAGTGTTCACCACCTTGTGCACGTGTGTTAGTATCTTCTCAAATATTTTTCAAGGAGTTAGCAACTCACTAGATCCTAAATGCATATGCTCAAGAATATGGACCTAGTAGCACTTGATTCATAAGATAACAGTGATTGCCCCTCTTGATAGTCGGCTATCAATCCTAAACCCGGTCAATCACTTCTCTACTCATCTTTAGACCGGCAAAAGAGAATCCTATGATTATACATTTGTCTTGATCATCTTATTCCTTGTCCATCACCTATGTGCATGTTCACCATTATCTTTATCTTCATGCATTTGTGATCTTATGACCATCATCAACATGCTCCTTGCTCCTTCATAACATGTGTTTCTACGCCTAACTCAATTTACTTGACACGATGACATTAGCAACTTGGTGTCATTAATTACCAAAATCAAACTTAGGCTTTCAATATTACAGAGCACAGATAAGTAAAAGTTATTGCTGATGTGCTTCTGTAGACATAGGTGATGCTTCTGTCGGGGGCGCGGGATCCGTCGGCGCCACAGGGCCCACGAGAAGTGGCCACGATAGAAGTATCGAGGGTCCTCATTCTCGCACTCCGATAACACAGCCGACGCTCCCCTTGACTGTCTGATCGGCCGGTGTCTTCGAGGATAAGCAATTTTGAGCCATAGATAAGTTGGAGGCTTCACAAGGCTCAGGAAAATAGATCCACAGTCATCAGTGTCAAATCTAAGGACCTGCACAACTGACATTGACGGTCAACCCAAACACCGATAACTGCTTTACCACTTCTATGTCTGCAGAAAAACAAACAAACAAATTGACAGAAAAAATAGGTTGGCTCTGCCTGATGAGCACACCCGGCGTCCGAACCATAACCTTGGTCTGTATGCTTCACACGGCATGCAAAATGAGTCATGGCACGTGTCACCATGGGAGATCGGAGGAGGACACCATTTGCTCCTGCATGCAGAATGCGTTGCATTGGCGGGCACCGAAGCACAGGAGGTGGGCCCGAGCATGTAGCACAGGGGCGGGCTGCAACACCACTTCGACCATGAAGAAGGAGAGGTCCACTATGGGCCGCATAGACGGGCCGCACGCCACACCTCCCTTCCGCATCGAGAAGTCGCCCGCCACCAATAGCGCCGCGCAAGGCGGCAGCGCGTTGTGGGTTGCCCCGGAGTTTGTCATCGTTGCCGGGGAAGAGGGACGCGGAGCCACCGCCTGCGTCTCCCGCACCGGTCTTCACTCTGGACCATCCAAGGATGAGTTATCCTACCTTTAGGACCTGTTTGGAATGGAGGGATACAAAACAGAGGAACGGGAAGAAACATAGGAATAGGAAAGGAATGTATATGCATAACAGAGGAATGAAAAACATAGGAATTCTAAAGGATTTAGTGTTTGGAACAAAGGAATATGAGTAGCATAGGAATTTAGGGGTTAGTGGTAAACATGATTGCTTAGACTACACAAGAACTAGATAAATATTTTCTTAAACAAAGCAGCATATGTTAGTTAACACAAATTCAAAATATTCTAGTCAGCCATATATATGCCGTGCCGATGCTTGCACAGACCATATGGACCCGTAGAGTGTTAATTAATGAGTGTTTTGTCCTTTGTCTCTGTGAAAGCCTGCACCAAGTTGCATTAGTGAGCATGAGTGTCTTGGACTTCGTGAAGGAATAGAAGGCTTTGTTTAGATCTTAAATTTCAACCTCAAATTTCACTATACAAAAGAAGATTCTCATCACATCAAAATATCGGCACATGCATGGAGTACTAAATGTAGATGAAATTAAAAACTAATTGCACAGTTTTGTTGTACTTTGCGAGACGAACATTTTGAGCCTAATTAGTCAAAGTTTGGATAATTTTTACCAAATACAAACGAATTGGTACAGTATGCATTTAATACGCACTGTACCAATTCGGCCATCCAAATTTCACATCTAAACACGGCCGAAAACAAGAGATAGCAGTGGATTGTTTCATTCCTCCAAAACGTACAACACAGGAAACTTTTCTCTAGAAAGGAACTCATGAATCCTCCGTTCCAAACACTACTACAGTGTTCAACTATAGGAATCTGATTCCTTTAGAAATCCTTCGAAAATACTGTAAACCAAATAGGGCCTTAGATGACTTAGATCAGATCGAGATTCCACTACCACTAATGGTTCGTCTACATGGGCGATAAACTACTGTATTTTTATATCACTCCTATATTTCAAGTGCCTAAATTTTAAGATGGTTTCAACCAACGCTCTTGTACCAACGACTAATACAAGTATATTGTTACTTTTATGATTTGTTATTTATCTTTGTATCATAGCATATTAAATTTTTGTCCTTGTCTACCTACAAAAATAGTTATAAATTATTAATTGTCTTTGTGCCAAAGCAAATTAGATTTTGTCAGGTTTGTGGTTTTGTCTGACAGGTTTTTATTCTTGGTCTCGAAAACTATAAAAATTGTAATGAACGAAATATGCAATTTTAGTATAAAATATATGAAGCCTAAAAGTAAACTAAATTTAGACACCTAAATTTTAGTAAGTCCGTTTTTATATACTTATAAGCATTTCCAAGAGTTCCCAATAAATCCTCCTAATCTAAGATTTTTGGCAAGAATAGAAAAATATATATATCTCCAAGAATTCCAATCCCACTCCCCAATCTTTTGCCACTTGGAAAAAACAACAGAAAGCACGGATATATCCACGCTTGGAAGACTCATGTATCGGTCTTCCAATCTAAGATGGAAAGGCGTGGAAAAGAATAAAGAGTATGAAAGGGTTCCTGATGCAAATATATAAGAAATTTTCTATTTTCTAAAAAAACATTCTAGTACTTCTACTGACATGCAATAGGAGTAATAATTAAGAGTCTATTTGGCAGAGCTCTACCACTAAAAAGTGAAACACACAGATATAAACACATCAACTTCATGCATGGAGCAGCTCCATCGTGAATTTATGCTCCCATAGTGGAGTTGAGAAACCTGTTTGTCTTGTAGCGTAACTCCAGATCTAGGAAATGCAGGTTTTGGAGGAAATGGCACTTATGCTCTTGGAAGATTGTATGCTAGATTTTTTTGACATACCCAGTATACGTGAGGGGTTGATATGGTTTAAATGAACTTCATAATTATTTTTTCTATAATTGTAATGAAAACAGCACAAATACAATTGGCCTTGTTCTTCAATTATGATATAAGTTTTCTGATAGGGGGCCAATATGATGTAAAATACAAGAAGAGGGGGATATATTAATATTACATTAGCAACTAAAGTAGCAAAGCTAAGACTTTCATTAAGAATTGATTTAGCTTAGAGGGCATGGCCCACTATGGCCCTCACTAAGCTCCGCAAGTGCATACCATGACAATAAGACTACTGCCAAGGAGTACATATCCATTGCTCCCACCCCTTCCCATGCTCCCAATTGAAATAACTCCATCCAAATGTATCCAAAAATTCCAACAAAAATGTAAATGGATAGACGATGAAAAGTTATATGTTCTTGTAAAATTTGAGATGCAGTAAAAATCTTGGCAAGGAGATAAAAAAGGTGATATCAACACTTTAATAGTTACGAGTTGTACCGATGAAAGGCATGTAGCCATCTCTCACGTTGGAGCTTTCGACGTCACATTTACTGTTGGACAATATTGGCTCAACACCTAGAAGTGTTATCATCCTCACTACAATGAAGATCAACAATGGGATGATCCAATTGCTGCCGAGAAAGTTGGAGCAGTCCTTAATTTTGATGAGTTTACTAGAAAGGTAGCGCGCCTTTGTCGCGCTTGTAGGACCCCTGATATATTTTCCATTGCAAGCAAGTAATTGTTTCGAAATGGAATTAAGAAATATTCGTTTTGTATTTGATACAGACTTTATTTCATTTATATAGTAAAAATTAATTGCATGTAGACAACTATATATATATATATTTAATCTACTTAGATAAGATAAGTGCATTTTTTTTGTATATGTGTCATGGTTTGCAGCCTGTTGTTGTACTTTTTATATATTTTGGAGACTCTATCATATCTTTTTTTACTATATTTATCGTGGAGAAAGAATGAGTTAAATTTTTATTAACGAGGGAGGATCATAAGTAGCCGAAAGGTTAATGTAATTGTGAAACGAGGAGAATTTGACCTCAAATCATGAAATTTGGCAATACATAGCTATGATGGTATTTTCTTTAAGATGTAGGAGAACATTTTTTTATAGCAAAATAGGATCTTAGATTGTTTTAGTACTTTCTTTATGAAAGTAGGTTTAGTATTAGAAATGATGCATTGCTGTTTATAGAAAAACTTTTTACTAAAACATGTTATCTGATTTTATCCCTAAAAGGCATATGTAAAAATTTATAGAAAAAACTTTCTACTAAAACATGTCATATTATGGATGGACTACATAGATCTGCTCATGAGCATTCTAGATTAACTTGATTTTCTATTTTATGTTTTTTTCTTAGATTTAATATGCATTTTTAAAGTTTCAGTTAATTTATTCACAAAAGAAAAAGATCTAATCAAAGATATACTGCAAGTTGATTTTCTAAGGGGATTTTCACAAAATATACAGAGGGGCCTTCGAACTACCTTAGATTGCTGGTTGATTTTAGCTAAATAGAAGTGTTTTTTTTTACAAAAGGCCGTGCTTCGCCCGATTTAGGCCGTCCACGCGCCCGATCCGACGACCGTGAATGGCGGGCGACGTGGCCACGTTTATTGGTCGGAGCTTCCCCTGCGGATTCGTTATGAAGAGATAGAGAATTTTACCAATATCTACTACTCCGTCCTAAAAAAAAGAGTCACTGTAGGAGTTGTGCTGGTCAAACTTTTTCAACTTTGACTAAATTTATAGAAAATACATACAATATTTATATCTCCAAAAAAAATATATTATGAAAGTACATTCAATGATCTACTTAATGGTACTAATTATATACCATAAATATTAATATTTTATTAAATATATTTGGTTATAGTTAAAAGCTGTCGACCTTTTAGAAGCGAGAATGATTTTTTTACGGAGAGAGTACGTTGCTTAGCGCCGCCTTGGCAGGACAATTGAGGACAGATTTACTATTAGCTGCCAATTTTTTTACAACTATTTCAAACTTCCCCCGGCGATGGCGCAAGATGTGGTACCACCGTGGTCGAAAAGTGGCATAAAGGCAGCCGTGTGCCCGTGTCTCACTCTGACTGATATGCCAAAACCGGGAAAAGTTGCATGATTCGCCACGCTGTAAGATTACCCGTTCTAAAACTTTAAAGTATGAATATAGAGTAAAAATTGTTGTACTGGGTATTTTAAAACGATACTCTATTCTTTCTCTTACTCTATATTTAGAGTAGTATAGTGCTTACTCTATAGTATATAGTGGCGGACCTCACTGGCTAAACAAAAGAAAAATGCTATAACTCACGAATCAAAAATCCAAATTAAATTTCGATTGCACCATTAAATTCGTCTTAATAAATCCTTCAAAACTAGATCACACATGGATATATTTAGATAAAGTGATAAGTAAGTCCCACAGTAAATAAAGTGTATAGAGAATAATATAGATGATAGATGGGTATGAGAGAATTAAGTATAGATGAGAGAATCTTGCTGACTAGGACGTATAGAGGATGAATATAGAGGTCCATAAGTGCGGATAGCCTGAGCTAACGGTCAACGCACCTTCCTTTCGGGTGAATCGATCCATTCCATACGCCACCACCGGTGGCCTCGTCGTCGCCACCGAAGCCGCCATCCGCCTGACCGCCTCCACCCGTCTCCCCAACTCGGTTCCTCCCCTCCAGTCAAGCAAGAGCGAAGCCGCAGGCCGGCGCACCAATCGTCCCCTTCCGCCGGCGGCAGCAAACATGGGGCTGCAGGTACCGCCGGAGGAGTCCAACCGGTGCGTGCGCGGGTGCTGCCGCAGCGCCACCATCCCGCTCCACCTCGCGCCCGCCTCCTTCTCCCTCCTCTCCCCCATCGCGCGAGGTATCCCCACACGCTAAGCCCTCGTTTCTCGGCTCTCCGTTTCGGTTGTGGCGCTCCCGTGGTGGGAGCGGCGCGCAGTGGTAACGGTGAAAAAGCTGTGCAGGCTCGGAGAGCACTGTGTACGAGGCGCTGCTGGGCGGCGAGCGCGCCGCGGCCAAGAAGCCTGTGCTGTCCACCGCCGAGGACCTCGACAAGTTCCACTACCAGCTCCAGCTCCTCTGGTCGGTTTCATTCTCTCCCATCGAATTAGTACTTATGATGGAAAGTTGCTGCTGATTCTCTTGTTTTGGAATCGTGACATCGGGGATGATAAGGAGAACGGGGGATGACACTGTTTTTTTTAGAATAAAAAAAACAGCTTAAGCTGATCAGTATTTGTCCCCCACCCTGGCCAGTAGATAGTAGAACAATGAATCTTCTTGGGGCCCCTCTGTCTGGCTCACCTTCCCCAGTCTCGTGCTCCCCCACCCAGTTGCGCAGCCTCGCGCAAGTCCTGCTCTCCGGCCTCACAGGCAGCCGCCTCCGCCGCCTTCTCCCGGCCGCCCACGCCCGCGCTGTCGTCTCCGATGGCCTTGGCTTCCTGTTCCTCGCGAACCTTCTCCTCCACGGTTACTCCAAGCTCGGCCGCACCCAAGATGCGCGCCGCCTGTTCGACGGAATGCCGCACCGGAACCTCGTGTCCTGGTCCTCAGCCATCTCCATGTACGCGCAGCACGGCGCCGACAGCCAAGCCCTTGCCCTGTTTGCAGCGTTCAGGAGATCATCTGACGAGGCACCCAACGAGTTCTTGCTTGCCAGTGTCATGCGGGCCTGCATGCAGTCCAGGGATGTTCCTTTTGGCGAGCAAGTGCATGGCAACGCTGTCAAGCTTGGCCTGGATGTCAATCTTTATGTTGGCACTGCGCTCGTCAACCTATATGCGAAGGTTGCCTGCATGGATGCGGCCATGCGGGTGTTCCATGCTCTCCCTGCAAAGAATCCGGTTACTTGGACAGCAGTCATCACCGGTTACTCTCGGATTGGCCACGGTGGACTAGCCCTGGGCTTGTTTCAAAAGATGGGGGCTCAAAGTGTCCAGCCTGACAGGTTTGTGTTAGCAAGTGCTGTCAGTGCCTGCTCTACGCTTGCCTTTCTACAGGGAGGCAGGCAAATACATGGCTACGCTTATCGAAGTGCAGCAGGAGTGGATACTTCCGTGATCAATGCGCTCATAGATTTGTATTGCAAGTGCTCCAGACCGTTAGTGGCTCGTAAGCTATTTGATCGAATGAAGAACCATAATCTTGTGTCTTGGACTACAATGATCGCTGGTTATATGCAGAATTCACTTGATGCTGAAGCCTTAGAAATGTTCTGGCAGATGTGTCAGGCTGGATGGCAGCCAGATGCTTTTGCCTGTACAAGTATCTTGAACTCGTGTGGCTCAATGGAAGCTATATCACAAGGAACACAGATACATGCCCATGCCATAAAGGCTAATCTGGAGAATGATGAGTATGTCAAGAATGCTCTCATTGACATGTACGCTAAATGTGACCATTTAACTGCTGCAAGGGTGGCATTTGATGCCTTGGTGCATGATGATGTAGTCTCTTACAATGCGATGATTGAAGGCTATGCAAGGCAAGGTGATCTTACAGAAGTAGTTCATATATTCCGTAAAATGAGATATTGCTCTCTAAGGCCAAACCTACTAACCTTTGTTTCGCTACTTGGGATGTCATCACTTCTGTCATCTATTGAATGGAGTAAGCAGATTCATGGCCTCATCATCAAATCAGGAACTTCAGTAGACCTATACGTGGGAAGTGCTCTAATCGATGCCTATTCAAAATCTTCCCTTGTGGATGATGCCAAGGCTGTGTTTCTCACGATGCAAAACAGGGACATGGCCATCTGGAATGCTATGATATTTGGCCACACACAGAATGAGCAAGGGGAAGAGGCGGTAAAACTCTTCAACCAACTTCGTGTCTCTGGGATGACACCCAATGAGTTCACATTTGTAGCACTAGTAACTGTGGCAAGCAACTTGGCAAGCATGTTCCATGGGCAGCAGTTTCATACCCAGATCATCAAAGCAGGTTGTGACATGAATCCTCATGTTTCAAATGCTCTTATAGACATGTATGCAAAATGTGGCTGCATTAAAAAAGGATGGATGTTGTTTGAGTCAACATGTGGGAAGGATGTTATTTGTTGGAACTCCATGATTACTACGAATGCACAACATGGTCATGCTGAAGAAGCACTTCGTGCTTTCCAGCTGATGAGAGAGGCCAATGTAGAACCAAATTATGTGACTTTTGTTGGTGTGCTATCAGCATGTGCTCATGCAGGTCTTGTGGATGAAGGCTTACACCATTTTAACTCCATGAAATCAAAATATGGTATTGAACCGGGCACCGAGCATTATGCTTCAGTGGTCAATCTTCTTGGTCGTCTGGGGAGATTACATTTTGCTCAGGAGTTTATTGAAAAGATGCCAATCAAGCCAGCGCCAGCTGTTTGGAGGAGCTTGCTGAGTGCATGCCGTCTCTTTGGTAATGTTGAAATTGGGAGGTATGCCGCTGAAATGGCACTCTTGGGAGATCCGTCAGACAGTGGCCCTTATGTATTACTCTCAAATATTTATGCCTCCAAAGGGCTATGGGCGGATGTGCAGCAGCTAAGACTGAGGATGGATTATGCTGGGGCGGTGAAGGAGCCAGGTTATAGTTGGATTGAGGTGATGAAGGAGGTTCATACGTTCATTGCAAGAGGGACAGAACACCCACAGGCAGAATTAATATATGCAGTATTGGATGATCTGACGGCTCTACTAAAAGATTTTGGCTATCACCCTGATACCTCTGAACTTGCATTGCTTGGCGAGACTGGTTAGTGCTACATGCTCAGTGGTCAGCAGTAATTTCCATGAGATGCACTTTCCTAATTCAATATCTACAAAGTATTGATTCTGGGATGGCGAGGCAGCGACATAGTGGCTTTAGAATGTTTCTGTAACTTACAACTGCCTGCTCCAAAACAGTAATCTGACTGGTTAGAACTCATTGACGGAGACAAGCATTGGAACAGATGATCGAATCTTTAGAGAGAGAAAAAAATCCAAGCATATATGTTTACTATTGACTAAGGTATTTGAGATTTGTAACTTCATATATGTTGGCTGTCAAGCTTCACTGATGCATACATAGATATAGTGGAGTCAGGTACTCAGGTAATAGCATCAGAGTTTTGTTTTAGAAAAAATAGATAGTAATGTGAACAGTTTCATTGATGGATAGGAAGCTAATGTTTAATGTTAAACTATTTCATTGGCCAGTAATTGTGATGAACACGAACCTCTGGTTATTTTTCCATATTAATTGGTTCCCATAGAAAAAAAGATGATTAGTGAAATTGTTATTCATCTTAGCTATAAAAAGGTTTTCTCTTGATATCTAGTTATATCATGAGATAAGTAGATAACACAGCAGGCAAAGCCTTATTTCCAAACAAATAGGCATGAAAATTATTTACGATGGCCTTATTCTTGCAATCTTGCTTGCCTATCAAATGTCGTGGACTGCTGATAAAAGCCTGTTTGTCATCATTTACTTCAGCTAGTAGTAATTCACAGAACTAATCTGAATACTGCCACAAATATGTGGACATAATCTCTGTGGAAAGGTCAAATTCATTATGTTGATGTAAGGATCATGCTGCTATGGAAAGGTCAATCTTGCTTGATTCATGAACATGATATCACCTTGAATAGAAGAATGTTAGCTAGGTTGTAGTACTCCCTCTGTTCCAAATTACAAAACATTTTGGCTTTTCTAGATATATTGCTTTTACTATGTATCTAGAAATAGTGTATATCTAAGTGCATAGAAAAAGCTATGTATCTAGAAAAGCTAAAACGTGTTACAATGTGCAATGGAGGGAGTAGGAAACTCCAGCAAACTGTGAATACAACGTTTTTTGGTTGGAGTAAAGCTGCTTGCACACAGCTATTGTAAACGTTGATGATGGATCCCATGAGGAAAGCATGGAGGCTTGCTCTCTGGATGCATTTCATTCTGACTCTTTGCATTGTAGCAACTGTTACCTTTTTGATGTATGAGCTGTTGGCTGGAATGGGCGTTTGCATCCTGCATAAATGAAAAGCTTCTTTCTATGTTTATATTTCATTAATTTGGAATTTCTTGTGTGTATGCAGTGATCTGGACCACCCTGGGTTGGCAAAACTGATCGCAGCACATGCACGCCCTCCAAATTACTTGATGTTCTTTGACTTCTTCGAGCCTCCAAACCTCGCAGAAAAGATACATGTTGAGGAATGGATCCCTTCTACCCAGCAAGTGGTTGCGATTGCCAGTGATCTAGGTCAGTGTTTGCTACATATCTTGCGATACTCGATATCAAAATAAGTATATACCTTAGGGGTTACTATAGGACGTATAATGTTGAAACTGGAGACTGGAGAGTGTTCTTTCTGAGGATTTAATTTAACAAGCTTGCGTAAATGGTACTTTCGAACATGCTACAAGCAGAATGTCTTTAACTAAGAATCAGTTGTCAGAACGAAACGATGATAGTTTGTTGTAATATGGTTTCTGTCTTCATGCTCTTGAAATTCGATCTGCTTCAACCTTGCTCAACTTCTCTGTAAAGGCTTATTTTTTTTATTTGCTCATTTAATTATGCACAAATTGTTGTACCCAACTGGAGAACTGTAGTTGTAGTTGCACCTGTTATTTCTGATCCACAGGAATTTCAGAATCTAGCCTACTTTTTTTTTTCATACCCTTATATATTTCAAAAGTTTTGGTACTTCATTGTGGTCAACTAAAACTTTCACTATTATAATTGCCTAATTCAATGTGGTTTAGTGCAATGTAAACAAGACAATGTCATGGCGATGCACAAAAATAAACTGAACATGTATATTTGTATTGGCAAATGAATCGCTAAGGATTAAGGAAAAATAGTGCTGCCAAAGTTTGGGTATAAAGACAAAAGATATTGTCAGCTTAAAGTTCCTGGACCAAGTATTGGTGCTAATTCAAATAAGCATCAGGTGTCGTCTGATTGGAAAATAATAGCACATGCATGAATATTGTTTATCCTTGTTAGGTGGCAATGTCCTGCTTGATATTGTTTACATATCTGTTATTCGAACAGTCAAAAATTTCTAGTTTCATACCATTTTGCACGATATTTTTGCAGCAAAGGCTCTCCAGTACCTACAAATCCTTGGGGTAGTACACAGAGATATAAAACCTGCAAATATTTTGGTATGTGCAAGCATTTTTCTTTTATCTGTGTAGAATCATGTAATTCTCAGCACAACAGATTTCCATCTTTTTCCATACATTTATGGAAGCTTATAACTTTGTACAGCTAGACAAAGACCTCCATCCACATCTAGCAGATTTTGGCTTAGCCATGTTTCAAAAGGATATTAAGCGTGTTTCAGTTGAGAACTGGAAATCATCTGGCAAGCCCACTGGTGGTTTCCATAAAAGGAATATGGTTGGGACACTAATTTACATGGCACCAGAAATTTTGAGAAAGGATATACATACAGAAAAGTCTGATGTTTATAGCTTTGCAATATCTATCAAGTAAGGCATCTCTCCTCTAGAATTGAATTTATAATGACATCGTCCGATTCAGCAACTTCACCACAACAGTACACCATATGTTATTTCTGCAGTGTTTCTGTTGTTGATACAATGTCATGTAACAGCAGTAATTTCACCTGCTTATAGGAAAATGGTTGATCTGACACAGGTGCCATATCTGTAGCCGAGGAAGTGGCTTATTTCATATAGACTAAGTACATGGAGAGTTACATAACCCGTGTACAACATGTGTTTGACACTATTGCCTACAGAACACTTCTTTGACATGTGCAATCAATCCATATTCACACGCATAAGATAAATTCTCTTGTTGTATACATGACATACATTATACATCTTTTTTTTTTTGGGGGGGGGGGGTAGCTTACAGTGATATTAGCATGTTGATACACATTCAATGATACTACATTTTCGAATTTTGTTTTGAATTTTACTTTTTTAATTTAATTTAACAAGAGGTGCTACTATGGTGTTTGAGAATAAATAACTACAGCAGTATTACCATATCAGTGACTTGCCAGAAATTCTTCGCCACCATGTCTATGTCTGATGGAGATAAGTCTGCGTGTGTGCTGGCTGGTCTCTGTGGGACTGCAGCACATGGTCTTTATGTCCAACATCTTTTCATTGTTGTTAGGACAGCAGTTAGCATCTAGGACAACATCTGTTTTTAGGACAGCAGTTGGCATCTAGGACATCATCTTAGACTAAGCAGTTAGCATTTAGACTAGCATCTTGGCATATGCTTGGCTGACTAGCAGCCTATAAGTATGTAACCCCAACCCCTCAGGTTGGCATGACATTGTGTGAGTTTGTGTGAGAAATAAATCAGAAAATTGTCCCAACTCCTAGTGTCATCCTCTCTCGATGAGAGTAAGAATTCTGCTACTACCAAGAGTGAGAATCCAACGACTAACAAGTGGTATCAGAGCCGTTCTATCCTGTAGCCTGAGCATGTCCTGCTCAACTCCTTCTCCAGCCTCGCAGCAGCCCCATCTAGGAACAGCAGCAGCTTCGGCTGCCTCTGCTCACTCCTCCCCTGTTCAGACGAGCAGCAGCTCGTCAGAAGCAGCTCTCTCTCCACGCAGCAGCCCCCCGGTGGCGTGCCATGTCCGCAGGACAGTCTTAGCGCTCGGTCGCCTCGAGCATGCAGCGGCGATAGGATGCCGAACTCGCTGCGGCAGAGGAACGCGAGCGAGCGGCGGCACAGGCCGCTGCGGCGGCGGAAAGGGCGTCAAGGCTGGCAGCGGCGGAGCTGCCAGCAACCAGAGCGGAGGTGGAAGCAGCGGCAACGGCAGCGGCAGATGCAGCGCGTGCGGCAACAACGGAGGTCGAGGTTCTGCGCGGCAGCAACAGCAGCTCCATCGCTGCTGATGACAGCGCCGACGCGGACCTCGAGCTGCTGGAAAGGGAGGCAGCGCGAGGGCGAGCCGCGCAGTGGGCAGCCGTGCACGAGCGCGACAACATCCCATACAGGCGCAGACGCGCCGGCGGCGCTCTTGGAGGAGGCGCGCACGGCGGCGGCGGACGGGTCGACGGAGAGTGCGGCCTTCACAGGCGGCGCGGCTCTCTCTCCCCGGTTCGGTACCGTGGTCACCACGAGTACCAAGCTGTCGTCAGGGACGTCAGCACCGGCGGCGGGTGGCCTACCCTCACCAAGACCAACTACGTTGAGTGGGTTGCGGTGATGAGGGTAAAACTCCAGGTGCGACATATGTGGGATGCAGTCCGGTACGGCGACGTCGACTACGACCAGGATCGACGGGCGCTGGATGCTCTCATCGCTGCAGTCCCGCCCGAGATGCAGTTCTCGCTTACCAACAAGCGGACTGCCAAAGAGGCTTGGGACGCCATCGCTGCAGCACGCATCGGCAGCGACCGCGCCCGCAAGTCTACATTGCAGGCACTTCGCAAGGAGTGGGAGAACCTGGCCTTCAAGCCAGGTGAGGACGTTGATGACTTTGCTCTCCGTCTCAACACTCTGTTGCAGAAGATGGTGCAGTTCGGCGACGACACCTACGGCGAGGAGAGAGCTGTGGAAAAGCTCTTCCGCTACGTCCCCAAGAAGTATAAGCAGATGTCTCGCTCGATCGAGTCTCTGTTGGACCTCTCCACGATGACGATCGAGGAGGCGTTGGGTCGCCTCAAGGTCGTTGACAGCGATGAGCCACAGCGCCTCTCGGGACTCGTCACCATTGGCGCGAAGCTCCTCACTCGGGAACAGTGGGCTGCCGACCAAGGTGACAGGAAGAAGGGGGAGCCTTCTTCCACGACAGGCGGCCGCAAGCGTGGCAAGCCGTGCAAAGACGCCCAGGCAGGGGCGCGAGGACGTGCCAAGGGTAATGACCGTGGAGGCGCCCAGGGCGGCGCCGCTAGCAAGCAAAAGCCGACACGAGACGACCCTTGCCACAACTGCGGCAAGCTTGGTCATTGGGCCAAGGATTGTCGACAACCACGACGCGGCCAGGCCCACGTCGCGTGGGTGAAGGAGGAGCAGCCATCTCTGTTCATTGCTCATGCGAGCATCGAACTACCTCCAGCGGCACCGGCCGCAGCGGCTCTCTTCCACCTAGACAAGCCAAAAGCACACGCCCTCCTCGGCGACAGTTCCGGCAACGACAAGACTGACGGGTGGTGCCTCGACACCGGCGCTACCCACCACATGACCGGACGGCGGGAGTTATTCTCCGAGCTCGACTCAGGCGTTCGAGGCACCATCAAGTTCAGCGACGCCTCCGCTGTGGAGATTAAGGGCGTTGGCTCTGTCGTCTTCGTTGCCAAGACTGGCGAACACAGGCTGCTCACCGGTGTCTACTACATCCCCGCATTGAGGAACTCCATCATCAGCTTGGGACAGCTGGATGAGAACAGATCGCGCGTGGAGATCGAGCACGGGGTGCTGCGCATCTGGGATCATCGACACCGGCTCCTGGTCAAGGTCAACAGGAGCAACCGCCTCTACGTCCTTCACGCGCAAGTGGCGCAACCTCTTTGCCTTGCAGCCCGCCGCGAAGACGACGCTTTGGAGGTGGCACGAGCGCTTTGGGCACCTCAACTTTGAGGCCCTGAGGCAGCTTGACAGCAAGGAGATGGTGCGGGGCATGCCACACGTCGACCACGTGGAGCAGATCTGCGACACCTGCGTCCTCACCAAGCTGCGGTGGCTCCCCTTCCCTCGCCAAGCGAGCTTCCGCGCCAAGGAGAAGCTGGAGCTCGTACACGGTGACCTCTGGGGCCCCGTGACACCGGCTACACCTGGAGGCCGGCGCTACTTCCTCCTCATCGACGACGTGTCCCGCTACATGTGGGTTGTCCTGCTCGACGCCAAGGCAGCCGCGGCGGATGCCATCAAGCGCTTTCAAGCTGCTGTGGAGGCGGAGTGCGGCCGCAAGCTTCGGGTCCTACGCACGGACAACGGCGGCGAGTTCACGGCGGCCGAGTTCGCGGCGTACTGCGCCGACGAGGGGATCCACCGCCACTTCTCTGCGCCGTACACTCTGCAGCAGAACGGCGTCGTCAAGCGCCGCAACCAGACGGTGGTGGCCACCACCCGTGCCCTTCTCAAGCAGAGAGGGATGCCGACGATCTACTGGGGTGAGACGGTGATGACTGCCGTCCACTTGCTCAACCGCTCCCCCACCAAGGCCCTCAACGGCAAGACGCCATATGAGGCCTGGCACGGGCGCAAGCCCGCCGTGAGCTACCTTCGCGTCTTCGGCTGCCTGGCCTTCGTCAAGGAGCTCAACCACGTCGGCAAGCTCGACGACCGGAGCACGCCAGGGGTCTTCATCGGCTACGCGGAAGGCGCCAAGGCCTACCGCGTCCTCGACCCTGCGACACGGCGCGTGCGCATCACGCGTGACGTCGTGTTCGACGAGGGGCGAAGCTGGACGTGGGGCAAGATGGTGGATGACGGCTCGACTACGACGACCAGCGATTTCGTCGTCGACTACGTCCACTTCAAGGAGGCGGGGGGAGCTAGCAGCTCGTCTTCACCGAGCTCGCCTACCCCACCACCTCGTTCGCCACCACCTCCGACGAGTCCTTCACCACCGCCACCACCAGCTCTGGCAAGTCCACAGGCTCCGGCGAGTCCACCACCAGCACCGCCGGCCACGCCTCGCTCTCCTACACCGGACCCTACCCCTTCAGGCTCGGCACCGGCAGCTTCGGCCCACGACGAGCAGCGCACAGTGGAGTTCGCCACTCCGCTGTCCAACGACGAGGATCACATCGATGCCTACCACGGCAGCGAGCCTCTGCGTTACTGTACCGTGGACAACCTCCTCGGCGAGCAGTCGGTCCCTAGACTGGCGCAGCATGATTTTGAGGCGGAGCTGCACCTTGCACAGGACGACGGCGAGCCTCATTCCTTCGCCGAGGCGGAAAGGGACGCGACATGGCGTGCCGCGATGCAGATGGAGATGGACACCATTGAGCGGAACAAGACGTGGGAGCTGGCCGATCCTCCAGCCGTCACCACGTCATCTCTCTCAAGTGGGTCTTCAAGCTCAAGAAGGACGAGGCCGGAGAGGTGATCAAGCACAAGGCGCGTCTGGTGGCGCGTGGTTTCGTCCAGCAGGAGGGAATCAACTTCGACGACGCCTTCGCGCCTGTTGCACAGATGGAGTCCGTGCGTCCTCGCCCTCGCAGCCCAGGAGGGTTGGCGCGTCCACCACATGGACGTCAAGTCTGCCTTCCTCAACGGCGACTTGAAGGAGGAAGTCTACGTCCGCCAGCTGCCGAAATTCATTATCCCCGACAAGGAGAGCATGGTCCTCCGCCTGCGCAAGGCCCTCTACGGCTTGCGGCAGGCACCGCGAGCTTGGAACGCCAAGCTGGACTCCACCCTCAAGCAAATGGGGTTCCAGCAGAGTGCTCACGAGGCCGCGGTCTACCGGCGGGGCAACGGAGGCAATGCCCTGCTGGTGGGTGTCTACGTCGACGACTTGGTGATCATCGGCACCAAGGATGCGGAGGTGGCGGCATTTAAGGAAGAGATGAAGGCCACCTTCCAGATGAGTGATCTGGGGTCTCTCTCCTACCTGGGAATCGAGGTGCACCAGGATGACTCCGGGATCACGCTTCGACAGACCGCCTACGCCAAGCGCATCGTTGAGCTAGCTGGGCTCACCGACTGCAACCCAGCTCTCACTCCGATGGAGGAGAGGCTGAAGCTGAGCCGCGACAGCATGACGGAGGAGGTGGACGCTACGCAGTACCGGCGTCTTGTGGGGAGCCTTCGCTACCTCGCCCACATACGGCCGGACTTGGCATTCTCCGTCGGCTACGTTAGTCGGTTCATGCAACAACTGACGACGGAGCACCAGCAAACTGTGAAGAGGATCATCCGCTACGTTGCGGGGACTCTCGACCACGATCTCTACTACCCGAGGTGTCCTGGCGCGACACACTTCGTCGGGTGCAGCGACAGTGACCACGCAGGCGACATCGACACCAGCAAGAGCACGAGCGGGATTCTCTTCTTCCTCGGCAAGTGCCTCGTTAGCTAGCAGTCGGTCAAGCAGCAGGTGGTGGCCCTGTCCAGCTGCGAGGCCGAGTACATAGCGGCTTCCAAAGCTTCGACTCAGGCGCTTTGGCTCGCTCGACTGCTTGGTGATCTCCTCGGCAGAGACACTGAAGCGGTGGAGCTCCGGGTGGACAGCAAGTCTGCCTTGGCCTTAGCAAAGAACCCCGTCTTCCATGAGCGCAGCAAGCACATCCGCATCAAGTACCACTTCATTCGGAGCTGCCTGGACGAGGGGAGCATCAAGGCCGGCTACATCAACATCCAGGATCAGCTGGCAGACCTTCTCACTAAGTTCCTTGGGCGAGTGAAGCTCCAGGAGCTTTGTGCTAGGATTGGGATGGTCCGAGTTCCCTAGACGACGCCACACAAGACTTAGGGGGAGAATGATGGAGATAAGTCTGCGTGTGTGCTGGCTGGTCTCTGTGGGACTGCAGCACATGGTCTTTGTGTCCAGCATCTTTTGACTGTTGTTAGGACAGCAGTTAGCATCTAGAACAGCATCTATTTTTAGGACAACAGTTGACATCTAGGACAACATTTTAGACTAAGCAGTTAGCATCTAGACTAGCATCTTAGACTAGCATCTTGGCATATGCTTGGCTGGCTAGCAGCCTATAAGTATGTAACCCCAACCCTTCAGTTTGACATGACATTGTGTGAGTTTGTGTGAGAAATAAACCAGAAAATTGCCCCAACTCTTAGTGTCATCCTCTCTCGATGAGAGTAAGAATTCTGCTACTACCAAGAGTGAGAATCCAGCGACTAACAGTGTCTACCTGGACCCAACCAGGTGTTTGATGATTTGATCCAGGTTGCATGCATTTGTACCATGTTACAGGTTACAGATAAGAGTGGCTGAATTGGATAATGGTATTGAGGCCCAATGAGGACTATGTATAGAGTAGATGAGGGACACAAGAGGGAAACCCTAGACTAGGTGATTACACTAGTACCCCCGACTATTATACCTTAACAGCATTGATGTCATTGCCTCTTCTATGTAATTCCACCGATGATGAGATTTGTGGAAGGGACATGGAACTGATTGAACTACATAAAAAAATTCAACCAGTGGGGAAAAGGCAACCTCACGGCTTTGCACTGAGAAGAAACCACAACCAAACCGCCCTGCCACTATTTTTTGGGGTGCCACAGTGAGTTTTTGCCCAGGACATAAACACTGACTGGCTGGTAACACAACTTGGTGACCAACCACTGACCTCCCAGTGAATTTGCTTGAAGCCACAACGTTTGTTTTTTTACCAATGCTGAAAGAGGAGAGATAACGTTGAAGCATCGAGGTCACCCATTGTGCAAACCAATGCTAAACCAAAAATCACAAGACTCGAGTCATCTTCCGATGCTGAACCAAAAATCACAAGCCTTGCGTCATGTTCTTTCCTCAATGCTAGACATATAAAAAAGTATTTTTCAGCAGGTCCTCAGGTCATGAATGACTCCAGAAGCAAGGGGATGGTTCTGTCAAATTTGGGTCCCATGTACCTAGATGCGTCAATGCGAACACTGTGACTTGTATAGTTCCTGGCATCGGTATGAGGTGGCGTACGGTGATTTTTTCAGCACTGATTATGCTCTGGGTAGTCTAACATAGCTGTGTACTTCAAACAGTAAATCCATTTTAACCATTAGTTATGATGTGATGGGCAAGAGATTTTGCTAGAATATTCAACTATGTTGCATCTTTGTACATGTGACAATTCATTCAGTACAAGGCCAAGTATCTGCTAGCATCATTCGTCATGATGTTTTAACACTTCCTCTCCGTTTCAATAACTTACAGTGAGCTTCTTACTGGTGTGGTGCCTTATACAGATCTGAGAGCAGAAGCACAGGTATTTAATTGTTCTTTTATGTTCTCTGTGGGTTTGTTAAAGTGTTCTCCTGTTTAATGCAATTTTGTTGTAAAAGTTCATCTGATTGATTATGAGCGACAATCATTCTATAATATAATGTATTCCATAATGCCTAGCAGAAAAGGTTACCATAATTGCTTTGCCATTCAGCTGCAGTTAGAAATTTGCTTATTGTGGTTATATCAATCAGTGAATAGTTCCTATTCTAATATGTTGAAATTTGATTTACTATGGAACTTTTATAATATTTAACTTCAAGTGTGTTTTACTTATTTTATGCATTTATTAGTTCTCTTCTATCCATATACACTTCACTGTAGTTAACATTGCAGATCCATTTTTTTTTTATCTAGAAGTGACCATTGGCCATGTTTTGTTTAGGCACACACTGTTCTTGAAATGACATATACTGAACAACAACTTACAGCAGCAATTGTTTCTCAAGGATTGCGTCCAGCACTTGCCCTTCCTGAATCTGGTGCCCCACCAACTCTTTTGTCACTTATCCAGCGTTGCTGGGATCCTGATCCTGAAAAGAGACCATCATTTGAAGATATAATTGATGAGCTAAATACAGTTCAAAAGCATTTAGTTTCAAATGCTTCCATTCCATCATCTGCTGTGAGCAAGAGTCAGAATGGTACCATAGAAGTGCACCATTATCAAGAAGCACTGAACTGGTTCAACCAAGGGGAGCTTTTTGTTAAGAGATCAAGTAGATCAGATCTTAAGAATCTTTGGTCTGGTTGTTTCGATCAGTCCTCAGAGTATCATCCAACATTAAGTTGGGGCTCTTTTGCAACATGTGGTCGAAGGGAAACTATGGAAGATACCCATTTTGTGCTTCCCCATATGAGTGAAGAAAAGGATGTTTTTGCCTTTGGCATTTTTGATGGCCACAGAGGTTCGCTAGTCAAAACACATAGTTTGGTTGATCTTTGCTAGCTTTTACATTAGCATTTCTTACCCAAAAAAAAAACTTTTCACAGGTTCAGCAGCTGCTGAATTTTCTGTCCGAGCAGTCCCTGGATTTCTCAAGCAATTTGGTCAGGGTGCAAGGTTTGTCAGTTTGTATTGAATGCAAACAATCTAAAATGTTTGCCATGTATCGATCTAAGTTCTGGCATTTTGCAGCCCAACTGACGCCCTTTCAGAAGCATTTGTGAGGACTGACATAGCATTTCGAGAAGAACTAATTCTTCACCGAAAGTCAAAAAGGATAATCCAAAAAGACTGGCATCCTGGTTGCACGGCAGTAACAGCCCTGATAGTGAGAAACAAGCTTTTTGTAGCAAATGCTGGTGATTGCCGAGCAATCTTGAGCCGTAATGGCAAACCATTTCCATTGACCAAGGTTGGGATTAACCTTTCTATATCATTACTACATTTTTTTTGGTAGTATGCCATCTCTTGCACAACTTTATTTTCAATTTGTTGTTATAGGATCATGTCGCTAGTTGTCCAAATGAAAGAGAACGAGTAACAAAGGCAGGAACTGAAGTAAAATGGCAAATAGATACCTGGCGAGTGGGTTCAGCTGCTCTTCAGGTGCTCAAATCGACCGTTCTTGCCATGTACCGACTCGACCACGCCCCATGGTCGGCAAGAAACTGGCAAAATCTTTTTTGTTCAATTGTTCATCCATGAAGCAAGTGATCTTTTGTGACCACGTTGCAAACAGTCATTTTTCTATTATTGCTTTCTAATAAGTTTTCTTGGAAATTTACTTGCCCCCTCTCTCAGTTATAAGATGGTGCTTGACTGCTTGGTCATTACCTAGCAACTTGTTTGGTCAAAGTATTGAATTATCTGTGCACTTCTGGTAAAAAGAAAACTAATGAGGCACTGTGTTCCTATTGGTCACATGGATAGTTGGTATTTGGCATTTAGCAATGGAACTATACTTCATGCATGGTAAACCTTTAGCTCATAAAAGGAAAATCTGCCATGGAAAATAATTGCCACATGGATCAAGGAAGACTTCTACATCATTCGATCACATGATTAGCAAAGTTATAAAGTTTGATTTACTCCAGGATGTTTTCTACAGCATGGTGCCTTGGGCTTCAACTCTAATATATTTTGCTTAAAAAGTTCATACACATCTCTTGAATCTCGTTACCTCAGCATTCCACTAGCTTAAGTCCTCCCATTCATTTTTTTTCTGTGCATCCCCAAACTAGAGATGAATTGATTAGTTACAGGAACTAAGGTCATAAGAAAAATGTTCCATCTTTTTTTCTATGTCACTTCTGTGATTTGTGGGAAGGGCAGGCCTGGTGCAGTTGGTGAGTGCTAGCTCGCCGAGTCACCAGGTCCTGGGTTCGAAGCCGTCTCTCTGCAGAATTTCTGCGGGGGTAAGACTTTGCTTCGGTTATTTCCTTCCCCAGACCCTACTCGTGTGGGAGCCTCTGGCACTGGGTCTGCCCCTTTTTTACTTCTGTGATTTGTGGCAGTAGCCAGTAAGTAGTATAAATGATGCTGCGCTGGAGTCTGCTACTCTACTTGCTTAAAAATGATGCTTGCTTAAAAGATTGAATTTTTTGTTTATAGAAATGAGGTTTTTTCTAACAGGTTACAAGGTCAATTGGTGATGATGACCTCAAGCCAGCAGTCACAGCACAACCTGAGGTTATTGAAACTGTTTTATCAGCTGATGATGAGTTCCTGGTAGGTCCTATTTTCTTATGATAATACGTTGCTCTCTGCAGTTTCTTATATTAATTATTAAATCAATGAGGTACAATGAGCTATTTTATTTTTTAGCTTGTATTGAATTGGAACAGGAGCATTTTTCTTATTTCAGAGTGGAGAGTATTTTGCCACCCACTCTTTTTGTATTCTGATAATAGAGTATATTGAGAGACAAATTACCTCTTTAGATTTCATACTCCCTTGTAAAATAAAGATTTTCTTTCTTTTCTGATGTGCACAATGCTGTACAACAACAACAACATAGCATTTTGTCCCAAGCAAGTTGGGGTAGGCTACAGATGAAACCCAAAAAAGACGAGAAACAAGGAGACACATAAAAGGACATAAAGGGCACAAGACAAAAAGAGGTTACGGTTCAGGCACGTTGATTGCTAATCTTCAAGCGCTCCTGTCCATAGCTAAATCCTTAGAGATATTCCACTCCTTAAGATCTCTCTTAACGGACTCGTCCCAAGTTAGTTTAGGTCGACCTCTACCGCTCTTTACATTATCGGCCCGCTTTAGAACTCCACTACGCACCGGCGCCTCAGGAGGTCTCTGTTGGACATGTCCAAACCATCTTAACTGATGTTGAATCAATTTCTCCTCAATTGGTGCCACCCCAACCTTATCCCGAATATCGTCGTTCCGGACTCTATCTCTCCTTGTGTGCCCACAACACCAACGCAACATACGCATCTCTGCTACACTCAATTGCTGGATATGTCGTCTTTTTGTAGGCCAACACTCAGCACCGTATAACATCGCCGGACGAATCGCCGTCCTATAGAACTTACTTTTCAGCTTCTGAGGCACCCTTTTGTCACAGAGAACGCCAGAAGCTTGACGCCATTTCAACCAGCCGGCTGAAATTCTATGCCTAACATCTTCATCAATGTCTCCATCCTTTTGTAGCATCGACCCTAAATACCGAAAAGTATCATTCTTAGCCACCACTTGCCCATCGAGACTAACGTCTCCCTCCTCGTGCCTAGTCGCGCTGAAATCGCAGCTCATGTACTCGGTCTTAGTCCTACTAAGTCTGAACCCTTTCGACTCTAACGTGGGCCTGCATAGTTCTAACTTCCTATTAACCCCCGTCCTACTATCGTCAACTAGCACCACATCATCAACAAAGAGCATACACCAAGGGATATCACCTTTTATGTCCCTTGTGACCTCATCCATCACCAAAGCAAATAAATAAGGGCTCAAAGCTGACCTCTGATGCAGTCCTATTTTAATTAGAAAGTCACTGGTGTCGCCATCACATGTTCGGACAAACGTCACCACATCCATGTACATATCCTTGATGAGGGTAACGTACTTAGTTGAGACTTTGTGCTTTTCCAAGGCCCACCACATGACATTTCTCGGTACTTTGTCATATGCCTTCTTGAGGTCAATAAAGACCATGTGCAAGTCCTTCTGCTCCTTATATCTCTCCATCAATTGTCAACAACAACAACAACATAGTCTTTTGTCCCAAGCAAGTTGGGGTAGGCTAGAGATGAAACCCAAAAGAGACGAGAAACAGGGAGACACATAAAGGGACATAAAGGGCACAAGACAAAAAGAGGTCACGGTTCAGGCACGTTGATTGCCAATCTCCAAGTGCTCCTGTCCATAGCTAAATCCTTGGAGATATTCCACTCCTTAAGATCTCTCTTAACGGACTCGTCCCAAGTTAGTTTAGGTCAACCTCTACCGCTCTTTACATTATCGGCCCGCTTTAGAACTCCACTACGCACCGGCGCCTCAGGAGGCCTCCGTTGGACAGTCCAAACCATCTCAACCGATGTTGAATCAATTTCTCCTCAATTGCTGCCACCCCAACCCTATCCCGAATATCGTCGTTCCGAACTCTATCCCTCCTTGTGTGCCCACAACACCAACGCAACATACGCATCTCTGCTACACTCAATTGCTGGACATGTCGCCTTTTTGTAGGCCAACACTCAGCACCGTATAACATCGTCGGACGAATCGCCGTCCTATAGAACTTACCTTTCAGCTTCTGAAGCACCATTTTGTCACAGAGAACGCCAGAAGCTTGACGTCATTTCAACCAGCCGGCTAAAATTCTATGCCTAACATCTTCATCAATGTCTCCATCCTTTTGTAGCATCGACCCTAAATACCGAAAAGTATCCTTCTTGGCCACCACTTGCCCATCGAGGCTAACGTCTCCCTCGTGCCTAGTCGCACTGAAATCGCACCTCATGTACTCGGTCTTAGTCCTACTAAGTCTGAACCCTTTCGAGTCTAACGTGTGCCTCCATAGTTCTAACTTCCTATTAACCCCCGCCCTAGTGTCGTCAACTAGCACCACATCATCAGCAAAGAGCATACACCAAGGGATATCACCTTGTATGTCCCTTGTGACCTTATCCATCACCAAAGCAAATAAATAAGGGCTCAAAGCTGACCCCTGATGCAGTCCTATTTTAATTGGAAAGTCACTGGTGTCGCCATCACATGTTCGTAATAAGAAAATCGCCTCCATGGTCGACCTACCAGGCATGAACCCAAACTGATTTTGGGTCACATGTCACTCTTCTTAGGCGATGCCCGATAACCCTCTCCCAGAGCTTCATCGTATGGCTCAACAACTTAATTCCACGGTGGTTAGTACAACTTTGAACATCTCCCTTGTTCTTGAAGATAGGTACTAATATACTTCTCCTCCATTCTTCAGGCATCTTGTTAGACCGAAAAATAAGGTTAAAAAGCTTAGTTAACCATACTATCGCTCTGGCGCCTAGGTATCTTCACACCTCAATGGGGATACCATCAGGGCCCATCGCTTTACCTCCCTTCATCCTCTTCAAAGCCTCTCCGATCTCTGCCTCCTGAATTCTCCTCACAAAGCGTCTGTTGGTATCGTCAAATGAGTCGTCCAACTCAAGGGCAGGATCATCATTCTCCCCATTAAACAGCTTGTCGAAGTACTCTCTCCATCTGTCATTGATCTCCTCATCCTTCACCAGAAGTCGATCTGTCCCATCCTTGATGTATTTTATTTGGTTGATGTCCCTTGCCTTCCTCTCGCGGATTCTAGCCATCCTATAAATGTTCTTCTCTCCTTCCTTCGTGCCTAGCCGCTGATAAAGGCTATCATACGCCTGACCTTTTGCTACACTCACAGCTCGCTTTGTAACCCTCTTCGCTATTTTATAGCCCTCGATGTTGGCTACACTCTTCTCATGGTGGAGACGCTTGAAACACTCCTCCCTAATAGCTCTTTGCACCTCGTCATTCCACCACCATGTGTCTTTCGCTTCCCGTTTGCCTCCCTTACTCACGCCAAACACTTCCGAAGCCACCTTCCGGACACATGTTGCCATCTTTAGCCACATGTCGTCGGCATCTTCTCCTTCTTCCCAAGGCCCCTCGTCTAGCATCATCTCCTTAAACGTTTGCGCTGCTTCCCCTCTAAGCTTCCACCACTTCGTTCTCGCAATCTTGGCCCGTTTGTCCCGGTGGACAAGTACCCGAAAGCGAAAGTCCGCCACCACAAGCTTATGTTGAGGGACAACACACTCTCCATGTAACACCTTACAATCAAAGCAAGCACGTCTATCCTCCCTCCTTGCAAGGATAAAGTCGATCTGGCTCGAGTGTTGTCCACTACGAAAGGTTACTAGATGAAATTCCCTCTTCCTAAAGAGGGTGTTTGCTATCAACAAATCATAGGCCAGCGCGAAGTTCAAAACATCCTCCCCCTCTTGATTCCTACTACCATACCCGAACCCCCCGTGCACCCGCTCGAAACCTACATTAGTCGCACCAACATGGCCGTTGAGGTCTCCTCCTATAAAGAGTTTCTCGCTGATAGGCACGGTACTAACCATGCTATCAAGATCTTCCTAAAACTGCCTCTTGATGCCCTCACTAAGACCTACCTGAGGGGCATAGGCACTGATTACATTCAGAGCCGAATCTCCAACTACCAGCTTGACCAAGATAATCCGGTCGCCTTGCCTCCTAACATCAACGACTCCATCCTTAAGGCTCCTATCGATCAAGATGCCTACACCATTCCTACCCGATGTTGTCCCCGTGTACCAAAGTTTGAAGCCAGTATCCTCCACCTCCTTCGTCTTCTGGCCATTCCATTTAGTCTCCTGAACGCATAGAATATTTACACGCCTTCTAATTGCTGCATCGACTAGCTCTCTTAGCTTACCCGTTAGAGACCCTACGTTTCAGCTACCTAGACGAATCCTAGTTGGCTCAGCTAGCTTTCTTACCATTTGCACCCGTCGAGGGAAGTGCGAAGACCCTTGCTCATTTTTTACTACACCCGGGCGTAGATGTAGCGCGCCACTAAGGTTGCGACGGCCCGACTCTTGCTCATTTTTCATCGTACCCGGGTCACGATACGATGCGCCACTAAGGGGATGACGACCTGGCCCTTGCCCATTTAACACCACACATGGGTTCCGATGTAGCGCGTCGCTAAGAGGGTTACCCCCCAACGAATCTCTTGTGGGTTTCAAATCCATGAGAGTGGCTGTTTTTTTTACTGTTGGTTCGCCAGACCTTAACACACCCTCCTCCTTTACCCGGGCTTGGAACCGGCTATGTTGAGACGACTTAAGAAAGTCTTCCAGTCAACATAGGCGGAGTTATGTGCACAATGCTGTATGGAGGGTATTTAGATAATAGGTAGGTTATTTTTCCATAATAAATTTTATCAATAATGAAAATGGTAAGGTCTGATTGCATTCTTTACATAGTTCAGCGTGAAGTATTTGGGAACTAGCTTACTTCTGACGATGTCCAGCTTGATACCACTCTATTAAATATTAATTTTATCAAGTGGAGTGATTAAACAATTGTAGAATAAATGATTATTGGTTATCATGCTAATTTTCCTATATCAATCTTCTTCTAAAGTTATAGGGTACAAAATATCGTTATTGGATATTTCACATCATCCCAAATTCCAATGGACACCAATGTTATGAAATGGTTATTGAAATATTACCTGGAGCTGGTTTTGCAAAAAGTCTAGGACCAGAGGTGCTATTATATTGGTTCCTGAAAGAGATTGTGTGGAATGGTTCAATTGATTAGAGGAGAGCCGTATTACACATATGCTGAGGAGACCAGATCCTGTGGTTTATAGAAACACCACCAATCAAGGATCACCTCATACTCTCTAACAGACTAACCACATTGACTGGGCAGGCTGGCTGTACGTGCCTAGCTCTAAACCCATGCACACTAACCATATTGACTGGGAAGGCCGGCTGTACACGCCTGGCTCTAAGCCCATGGACACACGTGTACACAGCATCCTCTAACAGTTCCCTTCCTATGGGTTTGATTTGTCCATCTTAAATTCTGCTTTTGAATCTGACCAGGTACTCATGAAAAGACAGTAATTGCCAGTCCCCACCTGAAATCACTTTCTGTCATAATCCAATACTTATTAAACTAATTTAAATGCCACCACCCACCAGACTGGGAGCACTTGTCAAATCAAAGCATGTGGATGTGCACTTTGGATTTTCAGAAATACCTTGTTTACTTAGCTTTGTTAACTCATGATATCCATTGAATTGTTTACTTAGCTTTGTTAACTCATGATATCCATTGAAGGGGCATATACACTTCTCTTGATGATTAATTGGATATGCAACTCATTGGATATAATGCTCTTAAGTGTATTATTGTGTTCCTCGCTTACATTACATCAAACTGCTCTTTGAAATGATTGTCATCTTTTTAAAAGAATAAATGATTGCCACAGAATTCCTGCACCACTTTGGTGTTGATTATTCAGCAAATATCAAGCGATTCACCGAAGTAAAGTATCTGAGAATCACAATAACTTCATTCAATTTCCTGTATGCAGGTGATGGCTAGTGATGGCCTATGGGATATGGTAAGCAACGAGGATGTGCTGTCGATAATCAAGGACACAGTTAAAGAGCCTGGAATGTGCTCCAAGAGGTTGGCCACGGAGGCTGCAGAGCGGGGCAGCAAAGACAATATCACTGTCATTGTTGTGTTTCTTCGCCCCGTCTCCACAGCTGAGCGAATATACTGACTGACCACCGAAAAGCTTTTCTCATTAACTTCAGTTGGCCATACTGCACGCCTTCGGCTGTTAACTCGCAAATTTTTTATTCGATCGACATCGGTACAGAAGAAAAGAAGCTATACATTCATTCTTGTGTTTGTATAGAATCCGAAAGAAGAAAAAATACCCAGATAGCAGCCTCTTCTGCAATTTTTTTTTTCAATCTTTTGCAACATTTCTCGTGTGTAAACTATACAAGCCAAATGCATATGCACAGGGGTTTTTTCAGCTGTAAAAGCAGAACACAGAATAAATACTCTGTATTAAAAGTATACTGAGCCTTTGAGGTGAGGATATGTCTCTTGAAATTGTGGAAATTCGCTCTAGTTCATCGGACGGTTTGTGGAACATGCAAATCATTATCCTTATCCGACAATACAATATCCTCTTTTTTGAGAGGGACAATACAGGTGTAACACCCGCAAGGTTAAGGCCGGAGAGAATTACCTAAACGAGTTCCTCGATTTTTTTTTAGGATTTTAAAACTCACGAGAAATGATGAACTAATTCTTTGCGACTCGCTTTTGTGTTTGAAGGAAATCAAATAAATATCGTGCGAAAAATAGAACATGAAGTTTAATCGTTTTGCATGAAAAACAATTTTGTAAACAGAAACTAAATACAACTTGCATATGGTGCTTAAATAAAGTTCGAAGTGTGAGTCAGTAGATGCAAGTGCAACTTTTGTCGTGGTAGAGAAATGTTGCTCTTTAGTTTTGTTGATTGCTCAAGAACTGAAGTTGGAAATTAATTTCGGCTTCTAGTGCTAACGTGATCACGTCTTCCAACTTAATGGCATTGGCGTTTTGGCATTTAAATTTCGTTAAAATTTTAAAAACACTAGCTTCATGTTTTGGCGCTATTGATTGCACCAGGGCGAGTACCTTAGCATGGGTAGTTCGTAGGTTGGTTTGGCAGGTCGTTGCCACTCCAAAAATTGCCCAAAGATTGCTTGAACGCGCTGTGAACCCCTAAGCTAACGTTCTGTTCGTGAACCGGCGATGACAGTGACGAGCGTACGTTGACGTTATGATCTCCTCCCCATTAGTTGCCCTCTGATCTTGGCAATCGATCCTATGGTTAGCTTCTAGCACCGGCTGTAGAGCATGGGAATTGTTTGAACCTTAGTTGCGTTGTTCATCGACTTTCGCCTTGCTTTAAAGTTGGTGCACGTCACCACGTACGCTTGTTTGGCTAGTGTCCGCGGTCACCACGCATGGGTCCCGAGCTGCGCGTCCGGCGCGCTCGGCATGCCGCGCTGCCGGCCTGCCGCTGCCCTGCACCTCTGGTCGCCTTTGGCTATTTCCGCGCGGGGCTGTAGCTGCCTGCCTCCTCACATCGTGTTACTCCGCCTGCTGTCGTCTCTGTTTTCATTGACTCGGCCACAGTCGCGATGGAGACACCTTCTGCCTCACCTGTTCTCGCTAGCTAGCGCCGAGCAATCATGGCAGCTGCTACCGTGCTGCGCTCGCTGCTCATTCTGGCTTGGCTGCCTAGGGTCCAGGTGCGTCGCCTCAACCGCCCCGTTTTATCTCGCACGACTAGCTCGTGTGCTGCTTCACGGCCGCGTCATGCGCAAGGCCGCCGCTCCCTCCCCTCCTCAGCAGCCGATTGGCCTCACGTCGATTCCTCATGCCTGAGTGTAGCTTAGGGAGCTAGCTATGCACCTCGCCCACATCAAGGCCTAGTTGAGTCGTGCGTCGCTCCAATTTCAAGGAGTTCTCGGCGCCAGCCATGTTCGCCGCCGCGACCTGGAATTTGGGGGTAAAAACTTAAATCATCGGTAGCAGTTCAATTGTTTGCACCCCTAGACTTGCCTTGACCTCCTCTATCAGGTGCTCACCTCGGTTTGGCCGCAATCCTCACCGGTGACCAGCTGACGCGGTCATGCCATGTTTGGTGCGCCGCCACCCCTTCACCGTGCGCGTGGCCGGGCTCGCCTGAGCCATCTCCAGCTCAACCACCCCCTTGGTCGTATTCGTGGTAAGCTTCTTTTGCTCTACCATCCTTCAGGATAGGCGATGGGTGTTTAGCTCGTCAGAACGGGAGCGCCGCCTTGGCGGATGGACCGCCAGCGTGGGCAGGGTACTAGGGGGCACCGTAGCCCGTTCAACCGCCGCCTAGGGTTTTGTTTGCGTCCCGCGGTACTCGTCGGCTCGTCAGTGGGTCGGGGGGCTCACTCCGTCGACCGGTGGGCGTGCGGGATGCCGGCCGGAGCCGCGCCGGCAGGCTCGGGGGCACCGGGGACCTCCTCGTGGTGAAGGAAGGTTAGTTGGGGGTTCGTACTGCAAAACGCGCCTCTGGTGCAATAGTGAATGAAAGCTCCGCGTGATAACGTGTTAAACCAAGGGCTCTTTAGCAAACTATGTCGGGCGCTCGCGCGCGGGCCATTTGTTGGGCCAGCCTGCTACGCGCAGTTGCTCCCGCGCGGGCCACCGTGTGTCGTTGGGCCGATTTGGTGGCCGAGGGCCCTTTTCTTTTCTAAATGCATTTCTAATTCAATTTTGGAACCAACTTGTAAATTTGATATCTAAATGTGTAGAAATTCAAAAATTGTGAAACAAGTTTTGTTAGGATCCAAAAATCAGTATGTTTTTATCCACATAGTTGTATAATATTTTTTTTAGGAGTTCGCTAATTATTCTAAAATGCTTAATATTGCTAAGCATAAACTTGTGAGAGTTTTTGTAAGAATATGGTAAAAGTGTTGGCTCTCAAAATTTTACAGTAAACTCCTAACATCATTATCCACTCTCTGTAATTTTTGTAGCTCTAAAATAATTAGTTGCTAGAATAGTTAATGAGCCCTAGTTTAAATATCTATTACATCGATAAAATGGATAAAGCAACGTATTGGGTTCGAGTAGCTAAAACACGTATTGGGAAATGATGCTATACTCGTCGACAGGGATACAAGGTCAATACATTAGCCATTAGAGCTAGCTCGTTAGCTTGAGAGAACGAAATCATACTTGAGCTCTGCGGTTGCCGTTGATTATTTACGTTTCCCGTTGCATTCACGTATGTCGTATAGGAACACCGATGGAGTGTGAAGCCACCTGGAGTAGCAGAAGCAGATGGTGCCTTGCTGATCAGGCCACCCTGATGGAATGCTGACTTTTGGTTAAATCTTACCAGGCAAGCCCCGGTGCATAACCCCTATTATTCGGCACTTTAAATTATACTTGTGCATTAAGTTAAAGGAGTTGATTGAAACCCACTCGCATATATATATCCTTATCCTATGAGTCTTACTAGTATGATAGGATCGTGGAGTGTGCTATGCTATAGGATCCTAGTAGAAATCGAGTGATTACCTGTCACTCGCGAGAGATAGGAAATATATTACTATTATTATTATAATATTACTATCACATGGAATATATATGAGTAATAATTGGAGACCGCGCGGAACGGGTTTGATGGACTTGGACTTGGTTGGGCAACAGAGCGGGGCTCTGATTGCATTTGTTCTTCCTGTGTCGATTAAGGACCGTTCGTTGCATTAGATTCCATAGTCAGGTCATAGACCTACTTGTCCCGAGCATATACTTGCTTATGGGGGCGAGAAGACTTGTTTCGCTCTTGTCATGGGTTCTGACTCATTTCGAACCGGCTTTTTAGGTGGTTATATATATATATGTGGGTTGAGGAGGTCTAAGCACCATACTGAGGCCGGGCCTGCAGTGTTGGGGGCTTAGAGTCCGATCTTGGATGGGGACCCGGACCCCTTGACAGGAGTGGAACGGGTTGGTCTTGCTTGTGCCCGGAGTACAAGCAAGACGTGTGTTTTTGGGGCACCCAGCTAGAGACATTGATTCGCGAATCGCCGTCAATTTGACGGTCCGACATGACTATAATCTGGCATCGTAGTAAGAACTATGAAAGATGATGAAATGGCTCTGATTGCTTACCACCTGCTTGAAAGTAGTTTTTAGTGCTTTACATAGAATGATCAGTTAATGAACTAACGAAGATGGCTAATAAAAAGACATATAAGGATGCATCTTTAGTAATGCTTCTTGCAGTTGCAATAAACCCACCAGCCTGAAAGGCTTGCATAATTCTTGAAGTCTTTTTCTTTTCTCCTGACGAGTAAGTCTTGCGGAGTACAATTGAGTACTCAGGGTTTGTTTTACCCTGTTGCAGGTGACATGTGCTGATAAGCTGACACAGTGTGAAAACCTCCTGGTGGGCTCAGCGAGGATTTCCCTTACGATACGGAGTAGAGTTTATTTATTAAAACTCTCACCAAAAGTTTTACAAAAAAAATACTGACAACTTGTTCTCATTTCATACTTATTTAAGTTTATCATGTTAATGTTTAACTTATCATTAACTGGTTTCATTTCTGCTGAACTCTGATAACCTTGTATATTCCGCTGTTTTAATCAAATAATGAATTACTCTGATGTTGTACTAAAAGTGAGGTAAAAAATGGCAAGGATGTTGTAAGCTTTACTCACTCATTTGTGATCCTGATGTAAAAATGTGGATCTTCGAGTTCTCCCTTACGGTGTGCTCGACGGGATCACGCAGTTTAGTGTTCTCTCTTAGGTACTTAGCGTCTAATGAAAGACAAGTACTCTTGAGAGGGCATTAGATTACGCGATTCTGCCACAACAATATCCTAGCATAAATGAGTCTTGCCTATTGGTGTCACGAGAGATTCGGACAAACAAGTTAAGATGGCGAAACAAATTTTCTTTTATTGATAATTATAACAATATCCTCTTATTGCTTTTCTTTGTGTACAGGAGGCCCCATCCGTTGATGAAGTCCACGTAACAACAACACTATTATAATACAAAACTTCACTCACGCACTCATAATAAACGAATGACACCATCAACAACTTGCAGCATCTACCATGGAATATACAGTGAAATTATGATCCCCATTGCGTGTAAATAAAACAAAAGAACATCATGCTTTTCACAGGAGCAAAACAATTCGGACAAGTACAGCGACCTGGACTTTTGTGAATGGGATAGATCGCCATTGACCACTGACAGGTCAAGTTTTTCCTAGCATACAGCAGAATACAGTATATCGAGTACTGTACGCGCCCAAAGGATTTCGAGAAAGTCCAACAGCGAACCTGAAAATTCGGAGAGACTAGATTGATTTAGTGCCAGCTCAGATCCAGCAACATCTATTATTCTCGAGCTGAAATCAGAATAATATAATATTTGTTGAATGGTGGCCATGTTTACAGCCTTGCGTCCAAGAAAACCAAAACGTTTTGAGCCGTACCAAAAGACAGCAATATCTTGCAAGAAAGTGACACCGAATAAAAAAAGCTACCTACGTCTTCATTGATCACGCATTTGTGTTTAATTGAACATTATGCGTAAAAGTGAAGTTATTTCTTGTATGCCTTCGATAAACTCTCTATTGAAGCAAAGATTTTCAAATAAACATGTGATTGCTTGCAGGTTATCCAAACATTAGATATATACAGACTTTTTGTACTGACCATAAGCAGCATTCAATTGAAGAAATTTATCTATGATGGTATGATGTGTTTTCTTTTGTTTGGTTTAGATTTGCGTATGCTAGGAGAGCACACCATCTACCTTTACAAAAAGAAATCCAGTTTTGCTTATGTTAATGCTGGCTTTCAGGAGAGATCAAATCAGCATGATGAATAGTTGGTGACAGAACAGAACTAGAGCTTTCCGTTCACAAATCAAAGGTCCCACTCCCTCCAAGTATTTGTTTACATTTGAGAATTGAAGCAACACTACAAAATATTTTGCTAGAACATCACTAATAAACAGTTGTGAAGTTGTGGTACAGGTGTAGCCACAGGCCAGCAGAGAGAGAGAGAGGGAATGGGCAGGTAAGTGGTTTATCGAACCTTGTTCTTTTGGCATGCTCATGTATGTGTGACTAGTAATGGCAGCTTGGTTTCCTCGCTTGATCCTTTTCTGAAGTAGGCATACAGCATCAACTGCACGATACCCAGTATGGTTCCAATACCATTTGGAATCTGAAATAGTGAAACAAACAAGATGAGCACAACTAACAGACATGCAGTTAGACCATAGGCGGAGCTAGCTAGGTGGACATGTGGTCCATGGACCACCCTAAAATTTAGCTCAAGGTTAAACTACAGTAGATGAGCTCTTTAAAATCATGAAAATTACACATGGACCACTCTATAATTTGGTTTTACATCTATAGTGGACCACCCTTGCTTCAGATCCTAGCTACGCCACTGAGTTAGACACCCTTCCAATCCAAGCAAAAGATTCAACCAACAAATAGGAAACGTGAACCGTACATATATGAAGAAATCACGCAGCAGCACTCCGTATCCGAAGAATGATGCACTCATCAGAAACATAGATAATGACAAGTAGAATGGCATGTATTCCACGCTCTTCGTCCTGATGACCAGATTCTGCCAAACAATAACGGAATGAGTAGGGATCATTCACCAAAAGGTCCTAAAACAAGACGTGGCCAAATCAAAGCCTAATAGTGTAAGGTAAGGATATGCAAAATAAATATTCGTCACAACCCGTAAGAATAAGAACTCACGATGATTGACAAGGGGGACGCGAACATGAATATGAGGGATGCGACGCTGAGATATCCGACGAACATCTGCCGGGTTTGGTGATCCAACAAAGCCAAACTAACAAACACAATCAGTCCGAACACCACAAAGACGGCGGCCAGGAGAGCAGAGACCTTGAGCTGCAAACAAGGACAGGAATTCATTCAGTATCTATCTATGCTAATGAATAAAATCACACAGGACAAGCAAGAACGCAGGCGGGCACCCACCCTCTGCTTGGCGTCGGCGAAGGCGATGAAGACGGCGGTGTATGC
Organism: Saccharum hybrid cultivar R570; assembly: GCA_038087645.1. Lineage (NCBI taxonomy): Eukaryota > Viridiplantae > Streptophyta > Magnoliopsida > Poales > Poaceae > Saccharum > Saccharum hybrid cultivar. Next base: position 21,496,964 of record JAQSUU010000135.1, read on the forward strand.
GAGCTGGAAGACGGCGCCGATGGAGTTGACGGTGGCGACGAGGACGACGCCGTAGGAGACGAAGGGAAGGCCGTACCACATGCAGATGAGACAGTTGAGCAGCGAGTAGATGTACGGCATGGCCGAGAACTGCTCCGTGGACCCGTTCCGGACGATCCGCTTGAATGTGGGGCTGCAATGCAAGCGACGGGCATTTACAGCTGGAACCGATTGAGGACGAAAAGAAGTGGGGAAATCCGTCCTCTTGATTTGAGAGTAATCTGACAGCTCAATCAGCAGAAAGAGGGGAGGGGCTTACAGTGGGGAGATGAAGAGCACGAAGGCGAAGACGTTTCCTGAAACGACGAATCACAAACAGCAATCAGCGATCCTATGAGATGATGAGGAACTGCCGAGAACTCTAGCAATCAAATTCAGCAGCAAAGGTTTGGAATCCAGGACCTAGAGCGAGAAGGGGGAGCAAGAAGAACAAATAGAATGTCGGCTGGGTGGCTAAGGCTAAGTACTGACCTGCGATTCCGGCGCCGTAGCAGCAGAGGTGGCGGAAGGACGAGTCGGCGACGAAGCTCGTCAATGCCGGATCACCCCAATCCATGGTGCCTGGACGTCGAGGGAAGATACTTGCTCCGCAGGCCTGCAGCACGGGCGTGCTCCGCTCGGATCTGAATATATATTAGCCGGAGGCAGGAGCGGGCGCGGCGGCAGAGCCGCGAGCAGCAGCGGGGCGGGGGCGGCTGTCTGTCAGCAGCCGGGTGGGGGATTTCGCTTGTTTTGCTCGGCGTGTCGCCCGTGTTGGTTTTGGTTTGCTTTCCAATTGGACTACTTGACCCGGGGCGGTCTAGCTTACCCCATAAGTATGAAACGGTCTAATTTACTCCCTAAAATTTATAAAATCGGTCAAATCACCCCTCGAGCGGTTTTAGACGGTGGTTCGCTACAGTAACAACGGTTGCTACAGTAACATTTGTTTTGTTCTTTTCTTTTTATTTATTTCATCTGAATATTTGAAAAATCATAGTAAATAAAAAAAATCATAAAATGGAAAATCTAATTTTGTTACTGTAAAAACCGTTGTTATTGTAGCAAAACCACCGTCCAAAACCGCTCGAGAGGGTGATTTGGCCGGTTTTGCAAAGTTCAGGGGGTAAATTAGACCGTTTGTTGAGGGAGTAAACTAGACCACCCCAATAGTTAGGAGGGTGAGTAGACTTTTTCCCTTTCCAAATTCCTTCCCGGTCGATCAGGGTCCTCGTCAGCCATTAGTACTGGATGGAATAGGCAGCACATGTGGGATTTGTTTTGTGGATACCATTATCCTCTCCTGTCCTCGCTCGCGGCTCCTGCTGGGGCCGACCGGGCCTCTCACGTCTCATGGGGTGGCGACGACGACGACGGCGACGGCGACGGCGACAGGTCCAGGCGCGTGCTTGATTGAATCATTCGCGGCCACGGCCACGGCCACGGACGAGGTCGTCGCCACTCGGATCTTCGAGCTAAAGGTTTCCGGAGAAGGATCCCGAGTTTTTCCATGTTTTGTCGCAAGAACCATATGGATGTTGGCCACGCAATCCGTTCGTGTCATGATATGCGCCTTTTTTTTAATTAAAACACACAGGCAAACGTTACCAAGAGAACAACGATTTTGCTATTGGTCAAATGCAAAATAGGACACTGGTATTAATCCAAAAATCATTTCCATTATATATAGTACAATAAAATGTAAATATTAAATTAGCATCACTGCTTCTTTGGTACGACAGATGTTAATAGTTTTCTCTATAAACTAGTTAAATTTAGCAAAGTTTTTTTTGAACACAGTGGCAGGAGCTATGCCTTTTAATTAAGAAAAAATAAAATTAATCCTTTAATTAAGAATAAATAAGAATGATTCGGTTTATGAGGAAACTAAGGCCTCAAAAAAAAACTATACAATTGCATAGTTTATTTTAAAAAAATCTAGTACAAAAATTCTAAATACGATAACCAGACAACTGACCCTAAGCACCTCATTTACACACAGAGATGGCACAACCGACGGAGCCCACTACACATTATTATTGTTGAGGTTATCACAAGTATCGGCAATAGCTCCAACTTCCCACAACGGATATCAGTCAAAACCCCTAACATACCGCCGCCTACTCGCAACAAGCCGCGACCTCCAGAGAAAGCCGCCACACAATATAGTTTGACTTGGAAGTTGTAACAAACTCATAATTCCTCGTACTTGTTGACAAGTAGAGCAGTTAACATGTGTTCTATTCATCAATTCATACTAGATAAGTGCTCTTTCTCGGTTGATAGTAGCATTAGCTTGAAATGTTATAAAAAAAAGAAAAAATATTTCTTTTTTCCTTGATATTAATCATACAACCATCAAGATCTATACTAGCTTATATTAAAACATACATATATATGGGTCCGTTCCCTTCAACTACTTAGTAGCCACAACGCCACAGCTGCGGGTTTTCTTCGATGACTGAATAGTAGCCGTAGGAAGAGAGGTTTTTTTACAACAACTTTTAAAATATAATGTTAAAGTACAGTAGAATTCCCAGATTATAGAGCACATTCAAATAAAAGCTACTGCTTATCTGCCTGTGTAGACATAGGTGATGCTTCCGTCGGAGGCGCGGGGCCCGTCGGGGCCACAGGAGCAGCAGCCACAGCGCTACTGCAGCTAGGCCATCTGAGCAAATTGTATATCAATTGATATGTTTGTGTTTTGTCAGAATATAAGATAATATAATAGGTCTTCACAAAATTTGGAATGTATATTCGCGCAAGCACTCTACTAATAATAGCCGAGCAGGACCGTGTTAGATATAATTGGCAAAGGTCTTAATAAAATTTGACATGCGTGTGTTGCATATATGTGAGTGTGTGGAGCAAACCATCCTGTGCTTCATTAACATTAAAATGCAAGAGGATAGAGCACACCATCCTGGAGCAATTATAAAGGTAACTACTAGAAAATAGTGGAAATGAATGAAAGTGGCATAACACATTTTATGATCGGTGCTTGTTTATTTGTTGCGCTCCAATCCATATAAGTTGAGAGGGATTGAGTGGATCGACAGAGATTTAGTGGACTTCAAAGGTTTGTGAGGCTCATGCCCAATTGTCTACCTTTTATTTGTTGGAGAGCGAGTTTCGGAGTATGATGTCTTATCTTTTTGTTGGAAAATAATAGGTGTCGGTTCAACAAACTAGATTTCTTTTGCTTTGACATATGGGATAGTTTTGAGCTATGTCCGTAACAATTTTGACTGAAAAATAATGCAGTCAATACAGCCAAAACCACACCTGTGATCCAAGTTAATTTATGGATTTTTTAAGTCCACCTATGAGATACACAAGTGTAAGATCATTATTATTAGAACCATCATACTTGCTTATCATCGATGAACTGATCGAATTAACCAACCGAAGTTGGCCTCTATCATTATATATTGAACGGAGAAAGAAGCCTATATGAGGGTTGGTTGGTAGTAAAAGCTCGTAGCAAAACCGTAATATAGGTTGGTTTTAAGATTCGGTACCAAAATCACCTGCTTTATCTACCGTGCTTGTGTCATAAAATGTAGTATTGATTAATTTTCATGTGGTTGTAGTTTCCATGAGAAGGTGGATTAATTAATTATCTCACTATCTTCTTTTTTAGAATTCCACAGTACAACGCAGGTGCTCACAATACACATATACTCACTTCTATGAATGCATACACGCAACCCTGCCCCTATGAGTTTCTTCAAAGACTGAGCTGACAAATTCTCGAGATGAGATTGACGAAGTCATCATAGATGTCTCGTTGTCGATGGAAACATCGTCTACAGCTGAATGCACAACAGTTGTAAATCCTTAAAAAATCATTGATACGGGGAGTCAAATCTAAGATTAAAATACTACTAAAACTCTTATATCATACCCTTTCATTATCCACGTCACTGACATGGTACGAATTTGAAGTTAACCTACTGCCTATTGCCTAATAATTTCCTACGATCCTTCATGGTTCCTATCCTACCCTCCTTTTCCTCTCTAGGTCGGGTGAGGTTGGAGGTTTGCCATGTCGCAAGCGGTTGGAACTTGGAATCATGCTGCTGGTGACTACTAGGACGGCTGACGAAGCGCACCTGCTCCGTCCGTGTCGCCTAGTACCTGCCGAGCTGCTTCTGCATCGAAGTGATCGATCTACCTGCCTTCCCCACTGGTGCACGCGTGGCCGCTCTGCTTTTACCGGCATTTCGCATCGAATTTTCCTTTCTATCTGTTTAGTTTCCAAATTTGGACTGGCAAACTTCACTGTAGCGATACTGTAGCATTTCGTTTGTATTTAGTAATAATTATCCAACCGTTGACTAATTAGGCTCAAAACGTTCGTCTTGCAAAGTACAATCAAACTGTACAATTAGTTTTTGATTTTATCCATATTTAGCACTCCATGCATATATCACAAGTTTAATATGACGGGAAGTCTTTTTTTTATATAGTGCACTTTTCAATGATCTAGACACAATTTCTACAGCTTTGCTTGCTAGACGCCAGCTCTCCTCGTGGATGCCACGCGCCCTCGTCACCCCTTTTATCCGAGTATATTCCATGCTTTTTGCCGGGTTCACACATTGACGACCTCTCTCGCATCAGCTGTCTCCGGTTTCGACTTTCGACTTTACTATCCGTGGATTGCATATACATACACGGAACTGCTCCCGGACGTCCGATCCGGGTCGGACGGTCCCCACCCACTGAGCGAGCGAGCGCCCCAACATCGTCGGCCTTGCAATCGAGCATCTCAACAGCGCACCTGCGTGGTCCCGGACGTCATCCGCGTTGTTAGACCGCGTATGGGGACCGTTTATGCCCTGTTCCCCTTTCCACGCGTATCTCATGTGTAATATCTCAATCTGTTTTTAAAATATTCAGATAAAACACTTACAATATATAAAAGAAGAAAGATAAAATATTTAAAACATGTGTTTAAAACACTTACAAAAACAATTGAAAAACATTTGAAAATCATTGCAAACATACGCAATATGCAGATAAAACACCTGCAAATATATGTGTGAAATATATGCAACATCAAGATAAAACACACTTGCAACATACGTCTAAAAAACAGATGAAACATCGAAAACAGACGCTTGCAACATATACAACATCCCGACCTACTTTTGCAACATCCGTATGAAACACTTAAAACATACATCTGAAACAACTAAAACACTTGAATCATAGGTTTGCAATATGTCTGAAAATGCTTGAAAACTTGAAGCACAGCTTTGTCGGCAGCCATGGCCATGACCTACCTGGTGGGTGGGGAACTGCGGTGGCACATGCCTCCCCTTCCTAACAACGCGCAAGGTGGATGGGGGGAGGGGGCGCAGGCGCATGCCTCCCCTTTCTGCGACGGGCGACATGGATGGTGGCATGGCGTGGGCGCGCGGAGCAATGCGGAAAGAGGCTGGGTGCAGTGCCGTCGCGCTGTAGAAGGCCGCGGCGGGTGAGTGGTGCTGTTTTTTTAGAAGCCGTAGAGTACTAAAGCGCGCGAAGCGGAGTGGGGTGAGCGTTGTTCGGGCGTACGGACACCCGCTTCCCAGCATTACCGTTTGCCATGGAGAACTGCAGGGTTTGAAACTTCAGTGATAGTAGATGATGCCGCGAGTTGCTGCGGATTATTTAGATGTAAAATTTCAGTGTGAAACCTATGATACGATGAAGAATCTAAAGGAGTATGTATGCATAGAAAAAGGAAAAATAACGTCACCATCAGAACTCAAAAAACAAATGAAAAATAAAAGACACTAATCATGACAGTTGCATCTCTCTTGATTTATGCTTGATAGTTGACCAGGGCAATAAACAAATATAATGTTAGTATTAGGACATTAACGATGAATTTGTATCCATACTGATTACTGAATAGTGTGAGCTCCAGCCAGTCTGCGCAGGCGTCATCTGATCCAGACTGGCTGGAGTGCTCGGGCCGTCATCTGAATAGTGTGAGCACTCCTTCTTGGCTGAGACTATCCGTTGTGGGTACTATAAAACGATACTCTAAAGCTTTAGAGTATGAATGTAGAGTAAAAACTATTGCACTGAGTACTATAAAACGATACTCTACTTTTCTCTCACTCTATATTTAGAGTGGTACTGTGCTTACTCTGGCACTGTTTATCTGGCTTATAATCCGTCTTATTTAGCTTGTTTTTTCAGCCGGAACAATATTTTTCTCTAAAAAAAATCAGTCAATAGTGTTTTTCAACAGCCTTATAATTCCAGCCGAACGGCTCCTCTATACTCTATAGCAGCGGCCCTCACTAGCTAAACAAAGAAAAAAATGCTATAACTCACAAACCAAAAATCTAAATTAAATTTTGATTTCACCATTAAATTCGTCTCAATAAATCCTTTAAAACTAGATCACACATGGATATATTTAGATAAAGTGACAAGTGGGTCCCACAGTGGATAGAGTGGATAGATGATGATATAGAGGATAGATGGGTACGAGAGAATTGAGTATAGAAGAGAAAATCTTGCTGACTAGGACGTATAAAGGATGAATATAGAGATCCATGAGTGCGGGTAGTCCGACGACCAAAATTAATTCTAATCTGTCCTCGCTAAGTTCTTCTTGCCGCTCACGGCTCTGTTCTTCTACTTCCTCGCTCTACTCCGTCCTTTCCCTAGTCCTCTGTTTACAATTGGTATCAGGCTTTCTATCCTGGGAATCGAAGTCGTTCCTGTACCCCATCGATCGCTGCCGCATCAAATCTGGTTGGTCTAACGCCTTCGTTCCTGTACCAAGCATGTAGGTGCCCCATAGGCCGCCTTTGTCTTACTTTTATAAGAGGTTGGGGCTGGGGCACATCAGCCATCTATGTGTAATTGTATCTCCACTCAAAAAAAAGTGTAATTGTACAAAGAAGAGTTATTGTGCTTAAAAATAACCGGATATGATTTCTATTCGAGTAAGATTTCACCTTGGTGGAAGTTAATTTTCTTCCGCTTACCCCATGTTGGTTTACAATCTCAGCCCGCGAGGTCCAGTAGACCCATTTCTTTGTTCCTTGAATTCTTTTTTAGATTTTGCTTATTTATCGTCTTAAAAATTTTACTATTTATTTGTTAATTTCCTTTTTGTTACTAATACTACGATAACTCCTTTATGGAAGCCAGAATAAACGGGCGCCGGGGTCAATGCAGGCTCATACGACTCAGTACTAACTTGTATATGGTCATAGTATAATATCATACATGATAACATGAATAATGGATAAAACTACAAAGAATATATGAAGCAAAATGTTCTTTTATCCACCATCAGCCTAACAAGCTTTTGAACTAGTGTTCAACTTAGCAAATCTTTCGCCATCTCACACTTTATCACTGTAAATATGAAGCTCACCACCTAGATCCTTCGATATGGTGCTGAAGTCATCAGGGTATGACTTAGCCAACTCCCTCAAACTCTTGAAATTTTTCTATAATTTTGGTCAACCATTGGATAGATTGACTAAAGAGAAATCTAGAATTGGTTTTTTTAGGATGGATGTAGTATTTGCTATAGAACACGAGGTGGCACTCAACACAATGTGTTGTTTGGTGTTTTCATATGATTATATATGTGGGAGTGTCTACCTATCTGTCCATAGATTTTAGGTGATCAAATCTATTAGATTTTTTACAAATGCGATCCATGTGCGGTTGCAACCCATTAAAGTGACAGCTGGAGCACCAATCATAAAAGCACAATCCAATGCATATAAATTTGACAGGTTTAGCATAAAAAATCCGGTGATAGTTAAACAACAAAAATCTATATATATACCAGGATAATTTAGGTATTTGAGGAACTGGGTTACCTTGTTGCCTCGCCAATGTGCTCGCCTGCTCGGGAGAGCGAATGAGAGAGCCTTGGAGGTCATGTCGTCCAGGATACTGGATCACGCAAGGTGTGCGAGAATGGAAGGTCGAGTCGAAGAGTTGTTACGTCAGATTGGGCGGTCTACGGAGTAGCCGGCTGGGTCACTAGGTGTGAGGAAATTCGGATGAAGGCTTTGTTTAGATGACAAAAAAAATTTGCCTGAAAAGTGCTGTAGCACTTTCGTTTGTATTGGGTAATTATTGTCTCACCATAGTCTAAGTAGGCTCAAAAGATTTGTCTCCTAAATTACAGACAAATTGTGTAATTAGTTATTTTTTATCGTCATTTAATACTTCATGCATACGTGTAAAGATTTAATGTGATAGAGAATCTTAAAAAGTTTTTAACTTTTTCACCCAACTAAACAAGGCCGTCCAAATGAAATTGACGTAGTCAGCTAAAGTGGGCTTTGAGGCTTTCACTCGCGGTTTGCAGCGCGGGGGCTGGGGGCGTTGGGCTGATGCCAGCTGGGCTTGCCGGGGTCTAACATATTTTTTTTTACTAGGGTCCACAATGGCCAAAAATTACAGGGTCCAGGACCTGCCGCAGAATCTAGACCCCGACGCCATACGTAGCATCGCCTGTTAAAGATAGAAGATATAACATTCTTCTTGTAAAGCTGCAACATTTTCCTTTTTGCATTATTATTCTCATGAAGTTGGGATTTTTTTTGTCTTATAAACAAGGACAATGTTCTCATGGATCTAGACTTTGTTCTCCTTAATCTAAATCATTTCCCCATAAAGCTGGAACATTATCTTAACGAACCTAGCACAAATTTTCTCCTAAAGCTTGAACATTTTCTCGTGAAAAGTGAAAAGGTTTTCTTCTGAACAATATTCCCGTAAACGTAGGATAATTATCACTTGAATTGCAACATTGTTCTGCTTCTCAGTTTCATGAGAAAGCATATGTCCGTAAATATACTTTGTTTTAAAACTCTGAATCGTAATTTATTTTTAATACTTTGTTTGAAAATTACGTGTTTTTTAGTGTGAAACCTGATCTTGCATGCACATGCAGCACATTTCGTCACATGGGGGCACAAAAAACCCGTTGGCCCAGATTAATAACAGCCCAAGCTGGAGGGTAGGTGAAACTTAATAGCCCAGTTTACCATTTAGCATTCAAACTTGATCGCGGTGCTGTTTTTGAAAGGATAATTGTTGGCCCAACCGGAGCATTTTAGAGGAAGGAGCTAAACTGTCTGTTGAGATAATTGTCTGGCCCGGCTGTCCCAGCAATAACTTGTGCTTCTTTAACTGCTAAAGTATCCCCATATTTGGAACCCCAAATTCCAGGCAGCTTGAACTTCACTTCTTTGTGTATTCCACAAATGACACAGTAGAATAAAAAAGATAAGTAAGTTTGATTAGCCATAGGCCCTCCATAAATTTCTAATACGTAGGCCATGTTTGCTGCAGCTTCCCTACCATTTGCTCTACTGCCGTAAATTTAGGCAATGGAGACGACGGTGGCCTTATTGACGTATGGAAGGGGAGCTGTGATTTTATGCTGTACGTATTAGGCAATGGAGACGACGGTGTGTAGCACCACTTACATGGACAGAAGACGGGCCATGGTGAAGAACGCAAGTAGTCACGTGAGGCTCCCCCCTGTAAACCGCTTATTCGTCCTCTCCTAGTGCAATATTAGAAGGGCGGGAGGTTCCTAGACCTGCTCTCCTGGTCATGATGCATGTAGGCCCTCAAGGTGGAGAGACTACAACAGTGGAACGACAACAGCATGAGGCAAATCGCTAACTCGAGAAGATGTATTTTGACGATGGTCAATATGTCGTATATGTATTTTGGCGACAACCCATAGATCGTCTATATACAAAAATCCACACGATTAAACCAATTAGAATTCCAACTTGCAGACTTAAAAGGCCAAGGTAACGAATAAATAAAACTACTAATGGAGGTCATGCTCCTGCAAGGGCGGGAGACAGATTTTGTATCAACACAGGTGCCATGCACCTAAGCCCTCTGGCCCGCCCAGCGAGGCAGGTGGGTGTGGGCTTCCCTTTTCTTTCAACTTACCCACTCAACTCAAATTATAAGTTATTTTAGCTTTTTTTGAGAGTCAAAGTATCTTAAATTTGATCAAAATTTTTATAACGAAATAATAATGTTTATTATACCAAATAAGTATCATTAAATTCTTCATTAATTTTATTTTCTTAGTATATCTATTTGATGTTATAAATCTTTGTAATTTTCTCTATAATCTTGGTCAAACTTGAGATATTTTGACTCTTCAAGAAAATTGGAATGATTTATAATTTGAAATGGAGGGAGTATAATTTGGGATGGAGTGAGTAGAATTTAAATTTAGGTTTATTCTTTTTGTTGAAATAAACCTCCTCAGATTTTATACAATAACAACAGGTTCAGCAAACTCGCGAACCACTAAGTCGATTACAAAGCTGGGGAGGGGATCATCCCAAACATGGGATTGATCTGGGTCCCGACCAACACAAAAACAAGCCAATTCACGAACACAATTATTACACGATCTAGGGACATGACAAACTTGAACTGAATCAAAACAAAGCCTAATCAAATCCCTCGCCTCCCTGTAAAGGACAGAGGCGGGGCATAAATCCATTTCGGTGGACTGCAGGGCCTTCACTGTGTTGGTTGAGTCGGTCTCCAAAGTCACTCTAGAAATACCTTGACTCGATGCTGCTTAAAGAGTAGCAACACACGCTTGGGCTTCTGTACAATCGGCATCATGGATCGCTGAGTGGGATCCTAAACCCTCCATGAGAGTTTTTCCTTGTGATCCCTGAAAATGAATCCCCATCCTCCTTTCTTAGTCTCCGGGAAGGAGCCATCGCAATTGGCCTTTAGAATTCCAGCTGGTGGACAAGTCCATTTCTGTGATTGTGGTGTGCTGCTGCTCGTATTCTTTATCTTCGTTGGCTTGGCCTGCACCGCCAGAGAGGCGGCTCACTGGATGACTTGCCTCCCACCAGGCATACAACAGCGTCACTACCCTTATTCGTCCTCTTCCGGTGCAATATTTAGGTTAATTTATCTTGGTGTTTCGTTCTGAAATGGCTCCTTGACCCCTATAAGACAGGAGGAAGAAGCTAAACCGTATACTGAGAAAGTTGTTGGGGCCAGCCCGTGCAACATGCGCTATGTCTGGCCTGGTCGGCCCAGCAGCTTGCGTTGCTGATTCTATTTCTATGTACACATATGTTTGCTCGACACTTTTGACAGAGAGCCCATCACACCCGCTTGAAATGAATCAAACTCAGTTGCGCATGCATCTCACTGTCACAACCAGCCCCCAACCTTGACTTTATGAAAAAAAACTTGACTGACCAAGCTAACCTGAGATTCCTTAACCCTGGTTAGGTGTAACCATCTCCAATTCTCCATGCAGTGCAGGTGCCAGGTGCCAGGTGCCAGGTGCAGCAGGCAGCAGGCAGGAGCACTCAAATAAACCACTAGGTACCCAACCCAACCAATCCATGCGGGACACCTAAGGGCTTCTTCAACGCGGGCCACATCTCATGTATGCCTCACGCTAAACACTACCGGAATCCACTTCTTTGCCGAGCGCCGGAGGCTTTGCCGAGCGTTTTTTTTCGGGCGCTCGGCAAAGAAGGCTTTGCCGAGAGCCAAATAAAAAACACTCGGCAAAGCCTCTGCACTCGGCAAAGAAGCCTTTGCCGAGCGTCCGATAAACGGCTCTCGGCAAAGAAGTTTCTTTGCCGAGAGCCAAAAAAAAAACACTCGGCAAAGAAACTTCTTTGCCGAGAGCAAAAAAAAAAGCACTCGGCAAAGGCTTCTTTGCCGAGTGCCAAAGTAAAACACTCGGCAAAGCAATTTTTCAAACCACATTTTGGTGCCCTAAACGAATTCAAATAAAAAAGTTTTCAACTACAAAGTTTCATAACTTTTCATGATCTACAAACTTTATATTGGTCATTTCTTTATTCGACAAAGTAATAATTACGTTGTTCACAAAATCTATATGTCTCTCATGTAGTTCCATGAAACTACAAGAGAGATATATAAGATTTGTGAACAATGTTAGCACCACAATTTCGGATGGAAAAACTTCCTAAATGAAGTTTGTAGATCTCGAAAGGTATTGAAACATTGTAGTTGACCACTTTTTAATTTGAATTTATCTTGTCATGGAAAACTACGTTTGAAATTCAAAATTTTAAAATTCAAATTTTTCAAAAGACCTCGGATGGAAAAACTTCCTAAATGAAATTTGTAGATCTCAAAAAGTTATGAAACATTGTAGTTGACCACTTTTTCATTTGAATTCATCTTGTCATGCAAAACTACGTTTAAAATTCAAAATTTTAAAATTTGAATTTTTCAAAAGACCTCGGATGGAAAAACTTTCTATATGAAAAATGTAGTGCTCGAAAAGTTATGAAACTTTGTGGTTGACAACTTTTTCATTTGAATTCATCTTGTCATGCAAAACTACGTTTGAAATTCAAAATTTTAAAATTTGAATTTTTCAAAAGACCTCGGATGGAAAAACTTTCTATATGAAAAATGTAGTGCTCGAAAAGTTATGAAACTTTGTGGTTGACAACTTTTTGATTTGAATTCGTTTAGGGGCTCAAACAATCAATTTTCAATTGGTTTAGTATAATATTTGAGTAACTGAAATGGCATATAGACGCATGTGAGTGTGTAGTGTAGGTGGCAGAGGAGGTATCGCGTGAGGGAGAGGTCACGAGTTCGAATCCCACCGACCGCGTAGCCGCGAATTTTGCGCGAAAAATGCCGCGACTTGCGACTTCGACGGAGACGGGCGGGCGCTGGCCAGTGGGCCCCCTCCCCCGATTGAAAAAATTTTTTCCAGGTTTTTTTCGCATTTTTTTATTTCGCGCTTTGCCGAGCGTCGGGCTCTCGGCAAAGGCTTTGCCGAGTGCCCGATAAACGGCTCTCGGTAAAGAAGCCTTTGCCGATCGGATTTTTGCCGAGGGCGCTTTGCCGAGAGCTGCGCTCGGCAAAGGCTTTGCCGAGGGTCTTAGAGGCTTTGCCGAGAGCCTGGGGCCCTCGGCAAAGCAGCCGGCTCCGGTTGTGAAAGGCCCAGGCCACATAGACATCAAAGTTTTGGGCTCCCAAAACTTCCAACTCAGGCAGCAAGTGGCGTCCTTCCTCGTTGGGCCCAGGACGTGCGTGACCTCCGTCCGTCTCCGCGTACCTCCGTGCTGCTCCGTCGCCGCAACACTCACTCGATTGTTGCCTGCAGCTTTTGTCAGGTGAAACCATCGACTCCTCTGCAGGAGTCTCTGCCAACCTGCAAGGCTATCATCTGCTGTGACACGGAGGCTGGGCGAAGACGTGGAGCACGGGGGCACCACGCCACGCTGTAGCGTTGGTGAAGCCCTAACCTGAGATTCCAAGGCTGCTTTGTTTTCCTTTGCCCTGCTTTTTCCCCGTGGTCGCTTTCTCCTCCTCCACCACCGCACACCTTTCCCTTAGTTTTTCCCCACCCCACTTAACGCCTAAGCAAGCCAAGCTCGCCAAGGCTCCTCCTGCTCCTTGCCCCCGGCCGCGGCTATAAATTCAGCCCCGGTTCCAAGCCCCAATTCCCTTTTCCCCTTCTCTCTACTCGCCTCTCTAGGTTTCCTTGCAGCCGCATGCTGTCCCGCTGCAACTGCAAGCAGGAGTAGCTAGCTAGTAGTTGCATGCTGACCACCACCACTGCCGCCGTCGTCACCTACCCACCACTGGCCTGATTTGCCTGCAGACCTGCTTGCTGCACCTTTTGTTCCCTGTGCCTGGGAGATTCTGTTCCCGATCGAATCGACCTTCTCGCCGGAGTTAGCAACTGTGTCTGTCCAGCCAAAACCCTGCCGTCACAAACCTTGCTGATCGAACAGGGCAACACTCTGCCGAAATTTTTTACAAGAAAAACCTCGATCGCTAGCTGTTCAGGCCGTCACTCTGTCCAAATTTTTCGCCAGAAACCCTGATATCTAGGCCGTCACTCTGCCGAAATTTCCAGCTCCAAAACCTGCTTGTCCAGGGCGATACCCTGCCAAAATTTTCACCTGGGATTCTTCACCTTGCCTGTTCAAGGGGAAACTCTGCTGGATTTTTCCTTCGCACGGCACAGTTGCTTCTTGCGTGACTTGCTTGTGTCTTGTGCAACCAACCTAGCTTTTGATGGTGCCGCTGTTCCCGTGTTTATGATAACATCTACTGTGCTCGTCCAGTCCTTCTCCGTCGTCTTCCTCTACTGGTTCTATGTCTTCTCATAATTAACCACACCCATCATATCGATTGTGCCTCGAGATTTAAGTTCTGATTCCTGCCGCCAACAACTTCTATCTAGTCCCTAGTAAAATATAGCAACGAACTGCTCCATCGATCGTTAACCAGGTCAGGTAATTAATCGGTGAGACATAAGAAGAAGAAGAAGAAGAAGAAAAAGAACAGTAGTGCATGATCATGGCCTCCCCCGGCATGGTGTCTACTGTGACCACGTCGCCGACGACGCCGTCGACCGGGTCCGAGGGGCGGCCTGACCCGCTGCTGGCCGCGGTCACCGCGGAGAGGAAGCGCAAGCGCAAGGAGTCGAACCGGCTGTCCGCGCAGCGGTCCCGCGCGCGCAAGCAGCGGCAGCTGGACGATCTCACGGCGCAGGTGGCCGCGCTGCGCGCCAGGAACGGCGCCATGGACGCGGCCGCCCGCGACGCCGCGCGCCGGTGCGCCGCCGTGCAGGCCGAGAACGCGCTGCTGCATGCCCGGACCATGGAGCTCAGCGCGCACCTCCAGTCCCTCACCGACCTCATCCAGTGCATGGAAGACGCCAGCAGCATGTACCAGCAGCAGCAGCTGCCGCTGGTCGACGCCACCATCTACAACAACTACTGCTAGTACGTGTTGTGTTGCCAATGAATGAAGTAATTAGCTAGCTGTGTCCGTGTGGGTGCGCATGTGTTGCTTTGTCTACTCCCTGTGTCGTGTTGTTATTGGGTGGGCATTGGCAAGGCCAAAGTATTAGGGTTTAATTTTGTGGTGGTGTCACTTTATATATAGCGTGACAAGGACGGCAAAAGCAAAGTATGTGGTAAATTTGGATGCCCTTGTGGACCAACAACCCTAAATATATCAGTGCTAGTACCATTTTGTCAAATCATTCACACTTACAACTATTTTTCTCTCTAGCTGGTGGTGAGCAAAGAGCTAGCTATACCGCGAAAAAGATGGGTGACCACAACTTGAATGATTGATCATCGATCGTGTTCAAAAGGATCTGTTCCAAGATTCTTAATAATTGTGTGTGGCCTATGTCTGATAGGGGGTTTCTAGAATTTCACATATGTCTCGTCTGGTAGGGCCACCAATTAGCAGTGATGAGGTTAATCGTATTGACCAGTCGTAAATGCTACTCCCTAAAATACAATGAATTATTCTGTGAAAGATTCGATCTCATCACATTTATCTGGATTTTTCTTCTATAAATATGACCCAAAGTACAAGATTGAGTCTACAAAATCATGACCCATATATCTTGCAGTTCCAGTACTGTTGGGTGATATGGCTAATATCTTGTATATATATAGGCTGTGTTCAGTTCTGAAATATTTGAGGGAAATATTCCTGTAGCACTTTCGTTGTTATTTGGCAAAATTTATCCAACCATGAATTAATTAGGCTTAAAAGATTCATCTCGACCTTTACAGACAAACTGTACAATTAGTTATTTTTTTACCTACATTTAATGCTTTATGCATGGGTCTAAAGATTCGATGTGACGGGTGACAAATGAAATATTTTGAGAAGTGAACGGGGCCATAGGTTGTCTCTGCTTTAGCCATGACATTATTTCTTTTTGCATGACGAGGATGAGCTCTAAAGGTGCAAAAGGTTGGCCATACAAGAGAATTACTCCCTCTGGCTTGTGAGCATGCACCACAAAAAGTATCGTGGCCCACATGTCATGTCTGATAATACTAGCTTATATGGACTGATTAATGCCACGAAAGAACAATTAAGACCAGAGATGAAGGCTTGCAGCTGTGCAAGGAAGTGGTATGCACGAGTGAAGAACTACCAGGCACCAGCAGCTTAAAAGCTGTGGCTGTCTGTGAGATTCCTTTCTAAGCTTGGTGGGGCAACGATGAGATCTCTGGAAAGCGGCGAATCATTTGCAAACTGGGGAGCGAAAATTTTAGCAAGGCATGGACGTAATCGATGACGCTTTAGTTAAAGGGGACAAAATAAAGGGCCCTCAAAACAAAAGCCTCGCTGCCGTCCTTCCATGCTTAGCTTTTAAGAATTCCACAAAAGCTGAACGGGGTGGCTGTGTGTGGGTATAGACCAGTTTGTGAGCTATACGTACGTACTGAATTAAACTGAGATACTATGGCCAAGATACAAATAAGGGCCTGTTTGGTTTCCAGGAGTTAAAGTTTAACTCCCATTACATCAAAGTTCCTTCAAATGCTGGAGTACTAAATGTAGACTAATTGCGTGCATGTCGGCACAGATTAAGAGTAATTTACGAGACGAATCTATTAAGCCTAATTAGTCCAAGATTGAAAACTTTTTGTCAAATAAGATGAAAGTGCTACAGTGTTTGTTAAACTTTAACTCCTCCAACCAAACACCCCCTAACTAAGATCGAATTTGTTTGCATGTCGTCTTAGCTAGATTATTTATATCATTTGGGGATATGTGTGTGATGACTCGGGATAAGCACACAAGTTAATTATTTGTTTTTCTATAAAAAAGTGAACTTGTATTGGTTTTAGTGGTGGATTCATGTTCTCTATACCAAGGACTGAAATATTGAAGTGAATGGGAAAAAAAAACCAAACTGAAACTTGTTTTACATCCTATGAGCTCATAAGGCTAGGGATGAAAACGATCGGAAACAATCGATAGGAGGTCAAATCACTTTCGTTTTCATATCTTTTTCTCGAAAACGAAATCGATACGATATTGTCGGAAACGAATACGGCGCCGATATTCCGGTAATTTCAAAAACGATAGTAGTCGATCGGAAAATACATCGATAACGATAGGAATCCATGAGAACGGTATTAAAAAACGATAAACACGCCAAACTGTAGAACGTGAGAAGATCCATATAACTCAAACTATCTCACGTACTAGTTCCTTTTCAAAAATTATTTGCCTTGTGTGCAGATGTAATCCTTTCCAAAAAAAATTGTCTTATGTGCTTGCAGCTTGCGTGTATAGATGTGATCCTTTCCAAAAAAAATTGCCTTGTATGTTTGCGTGTGTAATGCATTGTATATCTATAAATAAATAATGATTCATTAGTTAAAGTCCTTTGAATCGGTAATTACCGACAGTAAATTACCAGTTAAATACGGAAATCTTCGAAAACGATCGGAAAAGGGCAAAATCATTTTCGCTTTCGTTTCTGATTATTTTTACCGTTATCATTTTTGTTTTTTCGGTTACCGCTACCATTTTCGTTTAGGCATAAAAATCGGAAAAAACTCGAAAACGATTTCGGAAAATCGGAGATTATCATTTTTGTTTTCATCCCTACATAAGGCGACAAGTGTGTGCGACGGAGGACCACCATACAAGTATAAGTTATTTTTCAATTTCTTAAAGAAATGAGTCTACTGTGGTGTCATATTTGGACTTTGGATCTTTGTTTGGCGAGTGTACGACTAGAAGCAAGCATTAGAGACTACTCCCAATCTGAAAAACGAAGTCATTGTAGTTTTTAATCTGAAGCCAAACGACCTCAAATTTGATCAAATTTATGAAAAATACCGACTTTTTTTATATCAAATAAGTATCACTAAATCCATCGTGAAATGCATTTCCATGCCATGCCTATCTGGTGTTATAAATGTTAATACACTACTTTATAAATTTGGTTAGACATGTTTTGAATTAGAATGTTAATACACTACTTTATAAATTTGGTTAGACATGTTTTGAATTAGAAAAATCCTAGTACGATTCTCTTTCCAAGAAGGAGGGGGTATGGGCCTGTTTGGGATAGCTTATTTCCAAACTTTTTATTCAAAAAAGCAGAAGCAAATCCAAATGCATAGCTTATAAATAGCTTCTGCCGAAAGCACTTCTATCCATTCACCACAAACCTGAGAAGTTAGGAAGCCCACTGATAGGAGATTTTTTTTCACACACCCGGCTTCTCACCTCCCCCAAACCTCCGTCCCCTACCGCGATCTTCACCTCCCATTGAAAGCCCTAATTTGGTTTTGGATAATTGATGAAACCTAGGGACTAATCCTTGTACTAAGTGGTTAGACATGAAAGGATGATCATGATGGATGGTGATGATCAAAAGATGATCAAGTGCTTCATATTTGGAAATGAAGAAAGAGAAAAAACCAAGAAGATCAAGGCAAAGGTATAAGATAGGTTTTTGTTTTGGCACTTAAGACACCATAGAGAGTGTAAGTGCGTTTATGATCGACAACCGTACTATAAAGAGGGAAAATCTTTGGCTAAACGGTTATCGAGTGCAACTAGGTGACATGATTCTTGCATATGCATTTAGGAACCTAGTGTGCTAACTTTGACTCTTGTCAAATGCTTTGAAAAATGCTAACACACATGCACACAAGTTATACACTTTGTGATTAGCAAGTTGGAAGAAAGGGCAAAGTGGTTGTGGACTTAGAAAAAGAAAAGGAGGTGAAAGTCCACGACCAGACGCTGCAGTCGGGGCTGACCTGCATGTCTGGTCAATTTTTAGCCATGGCGCGGTGATTGGCCGAGAGGGCCGAAGAGCGACCGGACGCTGGATCCTTCACGACCGGCGCATCCGATCACTTTTTCCAGAGGAGGCGAGATGGGCGATTGAAAGCCCTAATTTGGTTTTGGATAATTGATAAAACCTTAGTACTAACCTCTATGGTAAGTGTGTGGATTAGATGAGGTTGGTACAATCCAAGTGGAGAGGCTAAGAAGATGATCATGGTGCATGGTGATGACCAAGAGATGATCAAGTGCTCAACATGGAAAAGAAGAAAGAGAAAAACAAAACCCTATGGAGACCAAGACAAAGGTATTGCTTAGGGTTTTGGTTTTTGTGATCAAGACACCATAAAGGGTGTGATCACATTTTGGATCAATAGCCGTACTATAAAGAGGGGAATCTTTGGCTAAACGGTTTATCGAGTGTCACTAGGTGACATGATTCATGTATTGCATTTAGCAATCTAGTGTGCTAACTTATGACCCTTGTAAAATGCTTTGAAAAATGCTAACATACGTGCACACAAGTTCTACACTTAGTGGTTAGTAACATAGAAGCAAGGGTGAAGTGGTTGCGGACTTAGAAAAAGAAAAGAGGGAGACAGACAGTGACCGGACGCTGAGCAGGTCCTGACCGGACGCTGTCTCAACGTCAAGTCAAGTATTGGCGACGGTGCGCGTGGCTGATAGAGAGCAAGGAGGACGACCGGACGCTGGGGCAGGGTTGGCCTGCGCGTCCGGTCACTTTTTGGAGGCAGTCGGACATAGGCGATCAGACACACAGGGGTGCACCAGGTGGCCTAACGTACGGTGACGTCAGCAGTGTTCGCGTGTGGTGCTGAGCAGTGCATTGATCGGATGCGGGCGCATGTCACGTCTCTTGCGATTGGAAGGGTGTGTCAGGTGCGGCCTGACGTACGGTGACGTCAACAGTGTTCACACGCGGAGCTAAGCAGTGTGTTGACCGGACGCGGGAGCACGTCAGGTCTCTTGCGACAGGACGCGTCTGGTCCTTAAAAACATGCTCTAGAACCTCTCTGTACTCGATCTAACGCCGCGTTGTGGTGAGTCCGGTCGATTCTAGCAGCGAGTCCAATCGATCTTTAACTGAGGCGCTGACCGTTACATGACCGATAAGATCGAATGAACGGAATTCAAAATGAGGACACGTGGACGCATCCATGCGACCGGACGCAGGGGGTTGAGTGTCCAGTCATCCTGACAGGCGCATCCGGTCCCTGCATAGTGAGCCCACTACTGAGCCTAACGGCTCTATTTCTTTGAGGGCTCTATAAATAGTGTTTGCACGGCTCCAAGGCTCCCCTTCTTGGCACTTTGACATACTAGACATCCTTGTGAGCCTAAGCAAACACCTCCCACTCATCTCCATCCTTGATTCATCATCAAAGTGAGATTGGAAGTCATTCCTAGTACATTTGCTTGAATGATTGCATCTAGTGGCACTTGAGGATCGTTGTGGCTGCGGAGTTCTTGTTACTCTTGGTGGTTGCCGCCACCTAGAAGGCTTAGAGCAGCGGTGGAGGTCTGACATGTGTTGGTGATTGTTCGTGGCCGGCTCCAGTGATTGTGAGGGGTCTTGTACCTTCCCCGACGGAGAGCCGAAAGGTAACTCTAGTGGATTGCTCATGTCATTGAGTTACCTCTCTTGTGGGTAGGTTCTTGCGGTGTCCAATTGTGTGGACGAGGTTTGTGCAACACCTCTTAACCGCCGAACCACCAAGTGTTGGTCGACACAATGGGGACTAGTGTGCCGGCAAGCATGTGAACCTTGGAAGAAAAATCTTATGTTCATCTTGTATTTGATTGGATTTCTCCCTTTGATTGGTTATCTATATTGCGATTGGTTCGTCCCCCTACATGGCAGTATAAACATTCCACTCACTCCTTTACTTACTTGCAAAGTAGTTGTTACAAGCTCTTTAGTGTAATTAGCTTTGAGAACTTATCTTACTTGCTAGTGTAGCTTCTCACCTAGTTGAGCTCTTTAGTTTAGCTAGCTTTTGAGAGCTCATGGTGACTTAGCCTTTGATTGTTTTAGAGATCATAGCTATTATAATTGATTGGATAAGTGGCTTGCAACCCTTGTAGAGCTAAGCAAAACTTGCTTTACACTATTTGTTATACTAATCTTTTTTCTCTAGTGATTTATAGATTTTTAAATAGGCTATTCAGATCCCTCTAGCCATGTTAGGACATTTCAAGTGGTATCAGACCCGTGGTCACCGTTTGAGTAAGGCTTTACAACCTTGGTGCACAAAAGATGGCTCAAGTTGTGTTCAACCATGTGGGGGGCAAACCATGTTCTTTGATGGCACAAGCTATGACTATTGGAAGAGAAAGATGAAGATATATCTTGGTTCAATCAATGATCAAGTGTGGGAAGAAACAGAGAATGACTTTATGATTCTTGACCCTGACAATCTCACCAACAATGACAAGGCCAACAAGCAATGCAACACAATGGCTCCCAACACCATCTACAATGCTATTGATTCAAAGATGCTTGAGCAAATCAAGGATCTTGACCATGCTAGTGAAGTATGGAAGAGATTGGAAGAAACATATGAAGGCATGGCGATAGTGAAGAGTGCAAAGTTGTACATCCTCAAGGACAAGTTGACAAACTTCAAGATGAAGGATGATGAGAGTATCCCGGAGATGTTTTATAGATTGCAAGTGATTATCAATGACTTGAAGTCTTTGGGAGAGAAGATCAATGATGATGATGTTGCTCATTAGTTCTTGATGTGGCTAGCACCAAGGTTTGAGACATTGAGATTAATCATCATAAGAGGAGCATTGAAAGATATAATCCCTAACCAAGTGCTAGGTGCTGTCATGACACAAGAGACATACCGTGTGGAAAGGGAGAGGGTTGACAAGGAAGACAAGAAAGAGGATGAAGATAAGAAGAAGAAAAGTGTAGCATTCAAGGCTTCTTCCTCATCCAAGAACAAGGGCAAGTCAAAGAAAGAAGCATCAAGTGATGATGAAGATGCAAGTGACATTGATGATGAAGCTATAGCTCTTCTAGTGCGCAAGATGGGCAAGTTCATGAAGAGGAGATGCTATGGTGCAAGAAATAGAAGAGATCACATGAAGGAGTATATGAGGTTATGCTACAAGTGCAAGAGCTCGAATCACATTGTAGCAGATTGTCCCTACAATAGTGATAATGAGGAGGATGAGAAGAAGAAGAAGAAGAAGAAGGAGAATAAGATGATCTTCAAGAAGAAAAAGAAGGGAAGTGGCTATGTGGTCACTTGGTATAATGATGGCACCAATGATAGTGATGATGATAGCTCTAGTGATGATGACAAGAAAGCTATCAAGAGGGCACTAGCAAGCATCGCCATCAACGACAAGCCCTCCCTCTTCGACACTCCATCAAAATACCTCATGGCAAAGCCTACCAAGGTAAAATATGATGTGAGTGATGATGATTATGGAAGTGATGATTATAGGAGTGATGATGATGAGGAATACACCAAGGAGGAGCTCATGGACATGTGTGAACAAGTTCACACTTGCTTTGAGATGAAGAGAAGGGAGTGCAAGGATTGCAGAAAGAGCTCAAAGCTCTCAAGCAATCCTTTGGGGAGCTTCAAGCATCTCATGAGTGTCTAAAGGAAAATCATGAGGAGCTTGGCCTTACTCACACTAAGCTTAAAAAAGCTCACTCTTCTCTTCTAGAGCATGTCAAGAAGGAGGAAGCAAAGAAGGAGCAAGTGATTGTGTCTTGTGATGTGAGACTAACATGTAATATTATTGATTTTTACAAACCTATTGTTGTTGCTCCCACTAACTCTTCTTGTAGCACTTCCACTTCTACATCATCTAATAGTGAATGCTTCACTTGTGATGCCTCACTAAAAGTTGAGAATGAGACCCTCAAGAAGGAGGTCAATGAGCTCACTCGTGCCTTAGGCAAAGCCTATGGTGGTGAGGACCGCTTGCTTATGTGCTTGGGTAGCCAAATGGCGTCTCTCAATAAAGAGGGATTAAGCTATACCTCTAAGAAAGGCAATGCCGCCTTACTCCTCACAAGACTAGTTTTGTGAAGAATAATGGCCAGTATTGCACTAGTTGCAAGCAAGTTGGTCACGTAGAGCGTGATTTCAAGAACAAGAAATCACATGCCAATGTATCCTCAATTAAGTTTGATTCTTGTTATTTGATTACCAAGGGTACTAATGGTGTGAAGGCTAAGTTTATTGGTACATCCTTATTGGGCCCAAAGAAGAAGGCCATTTGGGTACTAAAAAACTTAGTGACTAATCTTCAAGGACCCAAGCAAGTTTGGATACCTAAAAGGAATTAATCTTCTTTTGTAGGTCAATTATAAAGTCAGAGGAAGGCATTGGGTGCTTGATAGTAGGTGCACACAACACATGACAGGTGATTCAAGAATGTTCAATTCAATCAAGTCTAATGATGAAGATGGTATTCAAAATATCACTTCTGGTGATAATGACAAAGACAAGGTCAAGGGGCTTGGTAAAATTGCTATATCCAATGATTTGAGCATTTTCAATGTGCTACAGTAGAGAGCTTGAACTTCAACCATTGTCGGTAGCTCAACTTTGTGATCTTGGCTTCAAGTGCATATTTGGTGTGGATGATGTAGAAATCATAAGTGTTGATGGCTCTAACTTGATCTTCAAAGGCTTTAGATATGAGAATCTATATTTGGTTGATTTTAATGCTAGTGAAACTCAATTGTCAATATGTTTGATCACTAAATTTAGCATGGGGTGACTATGGCATAGAAGCTCAGTCATGTTGGAATGAAACAATTGAACAAGTTAGTGAAGCATGACTTAGTTAGAGGCTTGAAAAATGTCATATTTGAGAAGGATAAGCTTTGTAGTGTATGTCAAGCCGGAAAGCAAGTAGGCAATACTCATCCAAAGAAGAGCATTATGAGCACATCTAAGGCATTTGAGTTATTATATATGGACTTGTTTGGGCCAACTACATATACAAGCATTGGTGGCAATAAGTATGGGTTTGTGATTGTGGATGATTTTATTAGATACACATGGGTAGTCTTTCTTGTTGACAAGAGTGATGTGTTTGCAACATTCAAGTCATTCATCAAGAGAGTTTATAATGAGTTTTGAAAGATGATGGCAAATGAGTTTGAGATGTCTATGATTGGAGAGCTTAGTTACTTCCTTGGTCTTCAAATCAAGCATTTAAAGAATGGTACATTTGTGAGTCAAGGCAAGTACATCAAAAACATGCTCAAAAAGTTTGGTATAGAGGATGCAAAGAGAATTAGTACACCAATGGGGACAAATAGAAGCTTGGATAGTGATACTAGTGGAAATATGATGGATCAAAAGATGTATCGGTCTATGATTAAAAGCCTACTCTATGTGACCGCATCAAGGCCGGATGTGATGTTTAGTGTATGCATATGTGCTAGATTTCAAGCCTCACTAAGAGAAAGTCATTTGAAGGCTACAAAGAGAACATTGAGGTACTTGAAGTATACTCAAAATGTTGGATTGTGCTATCCCAAAGGAGCAAAGTTTGAGCTAATTGAATATTTTGATTCAGATTATGCGGGATGCATAGTGCAGAGAAGAAGCACTTTAGACACATGTCAACTATTGGAAAGATCACTTGTTTCTTGGTCATCAAAGAAGCAAAATAGTGTTACACTTTCAACCGCCAAAGCCGAATACATTGCCATCAGTAGTTGTTGTGCATAAATTCTTTGGATAAAGGCTACCTTGAATGATTTTGGAATCATGTTTAAACAAGTGCCATTGCTATGTGACAATGAGAGTGCCGTGAAGCTCACCAATAATCCGGTTCAACATGCAGGAACAAAGCATATAGATGTCCACCATCACTTCATTAGAGATCACCAACAAAAAGAGGACATTTCAATTGAGAATGTAGGCACCGATGATCAACTTGCTGGTATCTTCACCAAGTCACTTGATGAGAAGAAGTTTTGCAAGCTAAGGAATGAATTGAACATACTTGACTTCTCAAATATGTGTTGATGCACCCCCATTAAATGACATGGTTCTCCTTCAAGCAAAGCAAGGTAAAGTTGATCGACATGTTATTCATCCATTGCCAATGACTTGTTTAGTGCATCTAGTCATTCCTCACATGTCTTAGGCTCATTCATGGAAATCAAATGAATTTGATACTTGTATGATACTACTATTGCTTCTATGTTTGATATGATCTAGTGGTAGCATATGACATATGTAACAGAACCGTCTAAATTATAAGAGCACAAGTATAAAAACAATCACCGAAGTGATCAAATTCTCACACTTGAGCCCATATAACTCCGGTAGTCCAATGAAATCACGAGGGATTTCAAACCAACCAACATACAAGCCAAGATCGTAGTGATTCAACATAACAAGTCACATGTTACATCTATTTCACAAGTAATTCAATATACATCGGAGTTCAACATAGTTATTACAACTTAGGTTCAAAAGTAGCGGACGCAAAGTAATTTGAAACTAACATTATTCTTATTTCAAATACATGCCAGTACCCCGGTCGACTTCCAACAAAAGCATTAGAGATAAGGTAAATAAGAAGGATCATGCCCATGACCACGCTCCGCCTCTACGGCAGGAGCCAACCAACTCTTGCAGTCGCCATGATACATCACAACCTGCAACAAGTGGGGATAAAACCCTGAGTACGAGAAGGTACTCAGCTAGACTTACCCGTCAGAAACCAGAAATAAGGTGACACCAAGGATCATGCAAGGCTGATATAAAGTGGGGCTAGCTTGACAACATTTTGCATAAAAAGCTTAATATAGATGATCAATCATTAATGCTTAAGCATCAAGTTAATTATCGTTAACCTATCATCTATATTAGAACCTATACTAGAGCACTCACTTTATTAGGAGCAAACAATATTAACCATAGCAGGTATAAATTGAGGCAACCTTTCCATCGTGATCCAATTAACCATCCGTTTAATTTAATGGAATCTACGTTGCCGCTGCTCAAGTCAAGTGCTCACTAACCGGGAGCGACGGCGATTCGAATCGAATTTCTATCCAGCTGGAGGGGTATTTCTAACACTCACCGCGCAGGCCCCTGCCAGGGTCGCATAAGCCACCTTTTCATATGATTCAGGAATCGCGGGTCCGAATGATGTCGCGACCCCAAGGGCGACACTCTGCCAGGTGATAGGGACTCTAACCCCCCTTGGTCTCACGCCAATGTCCCCAAGCACATCCTTTCTCTCCTCCAAGAAGCAACCTACCATTCAATTCCCGGCCTGAATCACATTACTCGGCTTCGCGGTCAGAACGACTTATCCGGCCAACTAAGTGTTAGACTGCGTTCAACATGACTCAAGGACGTACAGCGAATCGGTCCTTAAACGACTCAGACGGGGATAGATCCACACCCAAGACCTCCATGCCTTGTTGCTTCACTATCGTCATCCTGCCCGGTCTCATTTCATTTTATTAACACATGGTTCTATTCTACGATAGCAAATATAGCCAACCGTGCCATATATGAATATCCCTATATGTCGCAGGTGACAGGAAATCACCTGACTTCTACCGCTTAAAGCAGGGCTAAGCATCTACTCGATCCTAGTCTATGTAGGATTCAAGGATTCATATATCTGGACAAGGAATGATATAATGCAGCAAGGGTTTCCAACCAACTCCTATCACTTAATGCAATAATACTTATAACATATATATATATATATATATATATATATATATATATATATATATATATATATATATATATATATATATATATATATATATATATATATAATTGCTTTGAAGATAGGAGGCTTATAATGCTCCGGGGCTTGCCTAGGGTCTGACTCAAGTTAGAGTATGTCAGATGAAGTCACTTGGCGAGTATCTTCCAATCTACCACTTGTCCGGTCCTTCGATCTTCGGGATGGATCCACCAACTCCATTTTCGGGTTTGGCTCCACCTTAGGTCCTTCACGTGCTTCAGCTAACGTACCTAAATGAGGTGCAACAATGCATATGTATGAATGCATAGAAGTGCAATAAACAAAGTAATCATACAAGCATACCACAGTTCTTATAAGCACCTAGAGTTAATTAACTTAACTCTCCTCAAAGGCATAAGTCACACTTAACAATATACCAGCAAACAACTAAACTTAGAATTTATCTATTTGTAGACAAGCAAATAGTAGCTTCATAATTCAATCATATATGGAGTTTTATAAATCCAAATGACTTGAAAGAAGACATTATAGAAATCTTATGAAATTCCCTACATTTAATTTATAGTCATCACAGCATGATTCCAAAGTTTAACATGTCGAATTTACACAAACACAGAAACTGGTCTAACAAGACAGAGAGCAAGCAATTCTGTAACCCAACTTTAAACAGCTATAACTCCTAAACCACTTGGAAAAATACCACCAAATTTTAACAGCAGCTAGATATATAAATTATCTACAACTTTTGTATAAACAAGTTTCCCAACAAAGCACATTATCATGAAGAACTTTGCCAAGTTTCCAGATCTGTCCAGAAACTTCATTTGCAAGAAATAATTATTAACTTATGTTGCAAACATATAATTGGACAAAACCAACTTTATCATCATGTCACACATGACTAATGAACACCAGAAAACATAGTGTGCATTCCTAAATAAATTCTTTTAATGCATTTTCTTAATTTATTTAGATAATTAGGTGGAATTATGAACACCTACCACAAATGCTCAATAAATTCTACCAAAATTACAGTGGACTACAAATGCTCCTAAAAGTCTACTGTCCAAATTTCAAGTCATTTGGACATGTATATCAACCTCTATGAAAAAGACAAATGGATATTGCAATAAATCATGTGAGAGCTCTTTTGAAATTTGGGCTGGCCAAGGTGGGACGAGATTTGGGCTGGCTTCCAGGCCGATTCTGGACTTGGGCCAAATATGAAATTTGTTCATCTCGGCTTGCTTTACATTTTTCATTAAGAGACCAAGGTCATTAGAGCTCTTTAACAATGGGTAATTAGGCCACAAACTGTCAGTGTCAACGCTTTGATAATGGTCACGGAAATTCACTTTCGGAGGTCCAAAACTCGGTCAAACTCAGTGCAACTTTTTGCATGCTCTTCTCCATAATATAACCTTCAACTTTTATTTTTGGCTCAACTCCAGTTGTTTAACGAATTTCGGAGAACGCGGAATGTCAATGTTGACGACAATGAATTTCCAGGCTTAGAAAATACTTAGTGTTGGAAACAGCCCTAATTCTGACTTGTGGGCCCTTTTTGAGCATGTTCCACACATTTTCATGACTTGACTCTTAAACAAAGTTTGTTCCTTATAAAATTCTCTCAAACTTTGTAAAAGGGTGCACAGTCATGCAAAACGTCTAGGTCACACTTTTTAAATGGTCAAACAAAAGTGTTCTAGGGTCCATACATGGTCAACCATTACTTAGGAGCACATTTAAGCAAAATGATCAACATGAACATTGTTCCATTAAGTGTCCTAAGTGTAGTTAAGGTGTTGTAGAGGCCAAACATACCCACCATGCATAGGTTGCACAAAAGTGTAGGCCTCACAAGTATTGAAACATAGAAATCACTATAATTGTAGTGCTTGTTTCAAGGCCATATTTCAATTGTTTCATGTGTTGTTGTAAGGTACATGCTACACATGCTTCCCTAGGTTGTTCCACATGTTGCAAAGGTTTGTTGCACATGTTGCATTCGTATGTTGCATAAACACTAGTTCCCATGGGATGCAAGGCAGGTTTTAGTTATAATCCAAACAAGCATATAACTTATCATTTCATGTGACTTTTTGATTCCAAACTTCATGAAACTTTTCCAGGGGTCACTATAGATAGGTACCAAGGTGAGACACATGAAGATATTGCAATAACACTACCCAAGTATATATTTTGAAAAGGGTCCTATATGTAAAGCAATGGTGCAACATCCAACTTTAGGTTAGGCTCCTCTCCATAGGTTGACCTTGACATCGTCATCTCCACTTAATCTATCATGTTTGAGCTCAAACCCACTGCTTAGTGAATGACAAACACCTGGGGTGTTATAGCCCTCCCCCCTTAAAAGAATCGCGTCCCGAGATTCGGAATGGAAGGCCTTTTTAAGGAAGAGAGGCACATTATCTTGTTTCCAACATTTGCTATAGCATTCGGCTATAAAGCTTCAACATCGGTGAACAATTTGGTCCAGGTACTTTCTGATACTTACTCTTCATGGTAAAATTTGTCTGAAGAATTTCCTTCATTGACTTCCATGAAGCATTGTTACTTTGGAAGGAATCCAAGACAACACAGTACTTCGTTCTCAATGTACAGAGATCCTTGGGTCCATGAGCTAACCACTAACAAGTATCTAATTCTTTAGTGAACACAACATAGTCCATATGAACTTGACACTAGACCAAAATATTCAGAAGTATGCTCGTTGAAATGACTCTATGTTCACACGGTTTTGAAAAGCAGTTCTGTACCAAAATGGCTTGAGTACAACCTTCCAAAATGGTGAGATCATAGACGACAAACATACTCTGAGGCTATAGGATACTGACTAACCAATAGACACGGTCTATGTTGGTCAGAAATGTTCATTCATTTAGACACCAACTAATGGAAAACTACTTACTATTCCATGTGTGCAGTTCTCTTTCTCTGATGACAACACTGTATTATCTGAGTCTGTCGAGGGGTTAGTGAATGTGATAGCTGACTCTGTCGGCTTCATATTTCTGCCAACCGCTATCTAAAAGATTCTTTTATCCAAAGACCACAGTTATCTGGGTTGAATTAGATGCAACCTCTTGGTAAAAACATGTATAAGGTACCAAAGTATGTCATCATTGGAAAATAATTCCCAAAGAAAGATGTAACGAGGCCTTAAGGACAACAAAAATTGTAATATTTACTAAACCGCGGGAAGTAGTCTACCACCAAGCGATTGAGTAAAATTTTCCTTGGTGACTTAGTTGTACTGTAAGTTGAGTTGACTTGCAGCATAACAACTTTGTCAGGCCAACTTTCACCTTGAGGCTTCCTTTTTAGGATCAAACAACAGCTCGAAGATGGAAAATCTGTTGTTTGACACTTTTCAAATTGCTTTTGACTTGAGATGGTATAAATTGATTTGCAGAACACCAAGGCTGCTCGTACATTGGGGATACGAGAAAGCAAAAGCAAATGAAAGAGTGTAAAGTAGTATCTGTGAGACCTCAAAAGGACCATCCAACAGCAGATCTCGACTATTAATTTTCATACCAATCCGAGGATGCACACGCTTTGAACTTGCAGGTTACTTTTGCAAGGCAAAACACATACTCTACCTGGAGAACATTTCTACAAGGATAAGGAACCGCTTCCGAATATTTCTCAACACTTCGATCAGTAAATTTATGAACAAACCGTTTGTGGCACCTAAGGCACAAGGATGATGATCGAAACTAAGGACATGCTTTCTCTAATTCTTCACTTTAACTGATAGAACACCTTACACTATCTGTGTGATTGTCCAAGATGGAATTGACTTGATCACAATGACTCTAGAAGATAGAGTATCGCCCAAGTTGTTGACTAGTTGATTAACTTCGGGTTGGTCATTGCTCTATAAGACATAGCCTTAATAGCTACCAATGAGTCCTTACCTAACTGGAGATTAACCTTCCTATTGGTAACTAATCAGTTGTCTCTCAACACTAAAAATTCTAAATCTTCACTCTTGTCCACAATAATCGTGGTTGATACAGAACAGATGGTTGCCATCGAAGTCAGCAGATAAGGAGTCACACCAGAGATGGTTGATTTCGACGGTATGGCCATTATGCATACAAAGGTTAAAACTTGCATATTGTAATGATCGAGTCTTATCCAACGGATGACTTGTCCAACATTAAGTGTTGTGTGTCCTTTTTATCCAACAGGAATGAGATACGTTGCTCACTCGATGACGCTCGTCAATACTAGGGCAACTAAGTAGAGTCACTTGTCTACCACCTATTGCAGTTTGTTAATGTTTATGTCAGTAACCTGTTCTTCAAAGGTTATCCTCTTAGTAACTTTAGGAGGAAGTTTTACTACTTTTGGTTCAATATAAGGGTCTTTCGATAAGATATGGGAAAACAATCAAGGAAGAAGGTCACGTGAAAATCACATCAGTGTTGTTCTGCAATGGATTATGATTAGAAACCATGATACCAGCGCGTGCCAAGTAGCACAACCTTGTGTGTGCACCCACAGGAGGCTCTCAGTTTCGTCGCGGCACCATTAGTTGCTACTCACAACACCATTACTGAACATGCACCCAATGAGGAATTTCAAATGGCATAGATTGGGTTGTCAAGGTAGATGAATGAATTTGCAAGCACACGATTTAGAGGCCATAGCAGAGAGACGTTGCGTCACACTAGCTAACCTTTGGGAGAGGTAACCGGAAGGTCCAACATGGATTTGGGTACGGTCTCCACAATTGGCAACATACGAACCATGGTCAAAGGCTAGCGTTGATGAGAGTTAACTTGTTTGGTTAGACGACAAGGGTCTTCACGCAGAAAGGGTTGCAAAACACCCATGACTCATGCACACAAATAGGAGAACTAAACTTTGGACTTTCAGCCAAGCAAAGGCATGGATACAAACATTCAAGGGCTAACCACCAAGTCTACAGGCTCAGGCTCCTAAGATAGAGAACCTAATGGAAGACAACAACCATACAATTACGTACGTGAACATTGTTCTAGGATAAGGCTATGTGACCCTCGTATGCTCACTGAGGACGATCGAGGTGACAACTAGCGCAATACCTAGGTAACAATTATACATACAACATCACCGTCTAGCAGACAATTGAGAAATTTCAACGAATGCGCTTAAGCAATCAATACAAGGCACAAGGCTCACCCAAAATAAGCATTTATCTCAAGCCTGAACTAACTACAAGTTTAGCTCCAAAACAAACGCTAGCTAAGGAAGTCAACTTAGCATGTGCCCAGAATCTGGACAGCAACGCAGTAGTTACTTGTTTCAACCATAACTGAGCTTATAGACCCTCTATAAAGGTGATCCTAGACTTTCTAGATATCTTAAGAAGATGACTACACTTTATTTATTCATACGAATAGCTAAATCACAGGTTAGCATGGTCAAGCATGCTGATGTTTCAGATCTATACCAACATGGACAGAAAACTGACAAGAACTTCAAAAATACATAACTGGAGTTCTAGAGACACAACAAGGCTGAGCCTTAACTTTATGTAAAGCTTATTAAGTTGTCTATAACTTTATTATTATCATATTAAGATGATTATACAGCTAACAAGGCCAAACAAGACAAAGAAGACATCTCTGCCCAGATTTGGACAGATTCTGTCATTCTACTTTACAAGATCATAACTAGAAATTTATACCACCACAATTAGTGCTATAGGACATTTTGGAAAGCTTAGAAAAAGTACTACACTTCATCTATTATCTCCAAGATATGATTCTATATGCACACAGGTCAAACAAACCAAACATTTAGATCTATTCAGAGCATAAGCAAAACCTGACAGTAAACTTCTAAAATTCATAAATCCCAAACCATAAGGCCTAGTGTCAGGAAATTTCAGGAAAAGCTAGATGTGTAAGTTAGCAATAATTTTGGTATTCTCCCTAACTACAGAAAACACCATTATGACCATGAAAGCATCACTACAATGGAAACAATTCTAGCAGCCAACGTGCAACAAGCAAAACAAAGCTTGCCTTTGTTCTACTTAACAAGAGAGCACACAAACATATTATTCTAGCAGCTCTAAACATTATTACCTTAGACCAACACCAATTTAATTCATTTATGAGAATCACAATTACTGAAATGAGGTCTAAAGCACTTGCAATTGCTTATATGAACAACATATCCACCGCTTGGATAAACTAGAGAACATTTACAGGTTCAAGCATGTAACCACAACTATTTTTAGCAAGGCTAAGCACACACTTTTCTCAAACAACATGGAGTAAGACATTCTTGTTTTACTCCACACAAGAAAGATAGTGTACCACATCAATCACAAGTTACGCACTATAGAATAAGGGTGAGAGGAGCATAGCTATGCATAAGGAAACAATCATGAAGATGCATGCTTTGTCCTATTTGTCCTCACAAGATTGCCAACCTAAGGTGACAATCACGTTCTATGTCGGTGGCATAACATGCACTCTCTCGATATATAGCTAGTCATCAGCTATATTCGACTTACGCATTCGTGGTTAGCGTACCTGCAGAAAAGTTTCATTGCAGCCCAACATTTCCCAATATAGCACACAATGAAAGCAGAGAAGTAAAATTCTAAGTACTCCCATGTACATATACCCCCGTATATATACATGTAGCACCAAAACTACCCGAATCATTCGATCACCCACAATTAAGTACCTTCATATATACATGTGTGTAACATGTAAATAATCCAGTAACCAAAACTAGCTCTCCCCTAGACCGCGGGTTGTACGATCATGCTCTCACAACTCACACTTACCTGAGCGTAGGTGCGATGTTGCATAAAAGTAAACTAACGACATATATGGCTATTTCATATATGAAGGCTACCTCTAATCTGACACACTGGGTAGCATAGTGTGGGAGAGTCATCACACATACATACCTTGGCCTGGGCGTAGATGCATAAATGAAAACCCCAAGTTAGTACTTATATAAGCCACCTAATAATCCTTATATGGGCATAAGGAAATTGACCACTGGCATACTTAGGTTTAGAATTCAGATTTCACAAACCTATATATAGATATAAGTTGATAAAACTGATTTTATAAAATAAAACCTTTGTTTTAAATACACATACGACATGTTTAATGTTGAATCTTGCTCTGATATCAGCTGTAACAGAACCGTCCAAATTATAAGAGCACAAGTATAAAAATAATCACCGAAGTAATCAAATTCTCACACTTGAGCCCATATAACTCTGGTAGTCCAATGAAATCACGAGGGATTTCAAACCAACCAACATACAAGCCAAGATCGTAGTGATTCAACATAACAAGTCACATGTTACATCTATTTCACAAGTAATTCAATATACATCGGAGTTCAACATAGTTATTACAACTTAGGTTCAAAAGTAGCGAAAGCAAAGTAATTTGAAACTAACATTATTCTTATTTCAAATACATGCCAGTACCCCGATCGACTTCCAACAAAAGCATTAGAGATAAGGTAAATAAGAAGGATCATGCCCGTGACCACGCTCCGCCTCTACGGCAGGAGCCAACCAACTCTTGCAGTCACCATGATACATCACAACCTGCAACAAGTGGGGATAAAACCCTGAGTACGAGAAGGTACTCAGCTAGACTTATCCATCAGAAACCAAAAATAAGGTGACACCAAGGATCATGCAAGGCTGATATAAAGTGGGGCTAGCTTGACAACATTTTGCATAAAAAGCTTAATATAGATGATCAATCATTAATGCTTAAGCATCAAGTTAATTATCGTTAACCTATCATCTATATTAGAACCTGTACTAGAGCACTCACTTTATTAGGAGCAAACAATATTAACCATAGCAGGTATAAATTGAGGCAACCTTTCCATCGTGATCCAATTAACCATCCGTTCATTTTAATGGAATCTACGTTGCCGCTGCTCAAGTCAAGTGCTCACTAACCGGGAGCGACGGCGATTCGAATCGAATTTCTATCTAGCTGGAGGGGTATTTCTAACACTCACCGCGCAGGCCCCTGCCAGGGTCGCACAAGCCACCTTTTCATATGATTCAGGAATCGCGGGTCTGAATGATGTCGTGACCCCAAGGGCGACACTCTGCCAGGTGATAGGGACTCTAACCCCCCTTGGTCTCACGCCAATGTCCCCAAGCACATCCTTTCTCTCCTCCAAGAAGCAACCTACCATTCGATTCCCGGCCTGAATCATATTACTCGGCTTCGCGGTCAGAACAACTTATCCGGCCAACTAAGTGTTAGACTGCGTTCAACATGACTCAAGGACATACAGCGAATCGGTCCTTAAACGACTCAGACGGGGATAGATCCACACCCAAGACCTCCATGCCTTGTTGCTTCACTATCGTCATCCCGCCCGGTCTCATTTCATTTTATTAACACATGGTTCCATTCCACGATAGCAAATATAGCCAACCGTGCCATATATGAATATCCCTATATCTCGCAGGTGACAGGAAATCACCTGACTTCTACCGCTTAAAGCAGGGCTAAGCATCTACTCGATCCTAGTCTATGTAGGATTTAAGGACTCATATATCTGGACAAGGAATGATATAATGCAGCAAGGGTTTCCAACCAACTCCTACCACTTAATGCAACAATATATATATATATATATATATATATATATATATATATATATATATATATATATATATATATATATATAATTAATTGCTTTGAAGATAGGAGGCTTATAATGCTCCGGGGCTTACCTAGGGTCTGACTCAAGTTAGAGTATGTCAGATGAAGTTACTTGGCGAGCATCTTCCAATCTACTACTTGTCCGGTCCTTCGATCTTCGAGATGGATCCACCAACTCCATTTTCGGGTTTGGCTCCACCTTAGGTCCTTCACGTGCTTTAGCTAACGTACCTAAATGAGGTGCAACAATGCATATGTATGAATGCATAGAAGTGCAATAAACAAAGTAATCATACAAGCATACCACAGTTCTTATAAGCACCTAGAGTTAATTAACTTAACTCTCCTCAAAGGCATAAGTCACACTTAACAATATACCAGCAAACAACTAAACTTAGAATTTATCCATTTGTGGACAAGCAAATAGTAGCTTCATAATTCAATCATATCTGGAGTTTTATAAATCCAAATGACTTGAAAGAAGACATTATGGAAAGCTTATGAAATTCCCTACATTTAATTTATAGTCATCACAGCATGATTCTAAAGTTTAACACGTCGAATTTACACAAACACAGAAACTGGTCTAACAAGACAGAGAGCAAGCAATTCTATAACCCAACTTTAAACAGCTATAACTCCTAAACCACATGGGAAAATACCACCAAAATTTAACATAAGCTAGATATATAAATTATCTATAACTTTTGTATAAACAAGTTTCCCAACAAAGCACATTATCATAAAGAACTTTGCCAAGTTTCCAGATCTGTCCAGAAACTTCATTTGCAAGAAATAATTATTAACTTATGTTGCAAACATATAATTGGACAAAACCAACTTTATCAACATGTCACACATGACTAATGAACACCATAAAACATAGTGTGCATTCCTAAATAAATTCTTTTAATGCATTTTCTTAATTTATTTAGATAATTAGGTGGAATTATGAACACCTACCACAAATGCTCAATAAATTCTACCAAAATTACAGTGGACTACAAATACTCCCAAAAGTCTACTGTCCAAATTTCAAGTCATTTGGACATGTATATCAACCTCTATGAAAAAGACAAATGGATATTGCAATAAATCATGTGAGAGAAAGATGAATCAATAACTCAACATTTTCTATGAACACATGACCATAAAATGAACCAACATCAAAGAGCAACATCATAATAAGGTGATGGGACAACATTTTCTATTTTATCATTTATATATTATTTATAAGCTATTTATCAAGCCCTAAACAAGTTAAATCAATAACTTGAGCATACAGTAAGCAATGGCCATGAAATTTATACCACAGTACATCCATAGCATGACAAGCCTACCATAAAAATTTCACATCAATTGGAGCAGCACAACTCAAGATATAAAAATAACAAGCAATATAATGTAAATTCCTTATTTATCAAGGTCCAATCAAAACCCTAAGAAAACAGTGAACAAATAGTGTGTTTAATATTTTTTCTAGCAAGTACATGTCATCACAAAATTAACAAAACAAGAATCACTATTTTTGGAGTTCTAAAACTCAAGATATGGCTCTGGTCAAGTTTTATACGTATTTTAGAGCATTTTTAAAGCTTAAATAAAAACATCAGAAAACATATACAAACATCTATCATATTGTGACTCCACTGCATAGATCTCTTCTCAAGGTTTCCAAAAAGTCCACTTTTGCTATTTTTGGAATTACCTAGCCTGAGATATGAATTTTAGAAGATTTACATGAAATGGAAATTCAAAATCAGAATTAAAACCACCCTAACTTCATTTGCTACGCCCACCCGGTTTCGCCCCCAGTCGAGTCCCCAGTGGCGCTGACGTGTGGGACCTACTGCTCAGCCGGGCCCGCCTGTCAACCACACGCAGAGGGACAGAGAGAGGGAATCAGTCCTCTGCTCCCCCCGGCAGAGCAGGGGAGTTGGGGCCGGCCGGTCTCCGGCAAGCAGGGTCACCGGCGGCGGTGGCGAAGGGCGGCACGAGCATCAGGGGATCCACGCGCACCTGCTAGTGGCCGCGGCTTGGCCAGAGATGGTCGGGGGAGGCGGGGCCACGAGCGCCGGCGGCATGGAACGACGACGGCAGGCGGCGGCGGTGCTCCGGTGACGAGCGGCTTGAGGCGAGGAGCGCGGGAGGTGCAGCGTGAGGTGAGGAAGGTGGTGCGGTGGTTCGTTCGGGCGGAGGGAGGCCGGAGGCCAAGAATGGCGGTGACGGCTCGGAGCTCGGCCATGGCGTCCATGGCGATGGCGTGCTCCGGTGGCCGCGCTCTACTGCGGCAAGAAGAGGCCGGAGATGGTGCGGTGGTGCAGCAGGGAGAGGCGTAGGTGGTGCTGTGCCTCACTTGGCCTGTGACCGATGCAGCAGTGAGAACGGGCGGCGTGGACACGAGCGCATGAGCTCGCCCATGGCGGGCGCGTGGGTGCCCGCGCGGCGGCCTTGGAGCGCGGCGAGGCACGCGCGGAGGGACGCGAGGGATGCAAGGTGGACGCGATGACCGTGGCGCAACTTGAGGGCGATGACGGGCAGAGAGGGGCTCGGGCGTGGAGACGAGGTGGACGCGACTGCGCGCATGGCTGCCACGCACCGAGCACGCGGCGGTCGTTGAGGCGTTTTGCCGAGCACGTGGCGTGCAGCGAGGTGGCCAAGGTGGGACGAGATTTGGGCTGGCTTCCAGGCCGATTCTGGACTTGGGCCAAATATGAAATTTGTTCATCTCGGCTTGCTTTACATTTTTCATTAAGAGACCAAGGTCATTAGAGCTCTTTAACAATGGGTAATTAGGCCACAAACTGTCAGTGTCAACGCTTTGATAATGGTCACGGAAATTCACTTTTGGAGGTCCAAAACTCGGTCAAACTCAGTGCAACTTTTTGCATGCTCTTCTCCATAATATAACCTTCAATTTTTATTTTTGGCTCAACTCCAGTTGTTTAACGAATTTCGGAGAACGCGGAATGTCAATGTTGACGACAATGAATTTCCAGGCTTAGAAAATACTAAGTGTTGGAAACAGCCCTAATTCTGACTTGTGGGCCCTTTTTGAGCATGTTCCACACATTTTCATGACTTGACTCTTAAACAAAGTTTGTTCCTTATAAAATTCTCTCCAACTTTGTAAAAGGGTTCACAGTCATGCAAAGCTTCTAGGTCACACTTTTGAAATGGTCAAACAAAAGTGTTCTAGGGTCCATACATGGTCAACCATTACTTAGGAGCACATTTAGGCAAAATGATCAACATGAACATTGTTCCATTAAGTGTCCTAAGTGTAGTTAAGGTGTTGTAGAGGCCAAACATACCTACCATGCATAGGTTGCACAAAAGTGTAGGCCCCACAAGTATTGAAACATAGAAATCACTATAATTGTAGTGCTTGTTTCAAGGCCATATTTCAATTGTTTCATGTGTTGTTGTAAGGTACATGCTACACATGCTTCCCTAGGTTGTTCCACATGTTGCAAAGGTTTGTTGCACATGTTGCATTCGTATGTTGCATAAACACTAGTTCCCATGGGATGCAAGGCAGGTTTTAGTTATAATCCAAACAAGCATATAACTTATCATTTCATGTGACTTTTTGATTCCAAACTTCATGAAACTTTTCTAGGGGTCACTATAGATAGGTACCAAGGTGAGACACATGAAGATATTGCAATAACACTACCCAAGTATATATTTTGAAAAGGGGCCTATATGTAAAGCAATGGTGCAACATCCAACTTTAGGTTAGGCTCCTCTCCATAGGTTGACTTGACATCGTCATCTCCACTTAATCTATCATGTTTGAGCTCAAACCCACTGCTTAGTGAATGACAAACACCTGGGGTGTTACAACATATTTGTGGGCTTGTGAACCTAGTGTTTAATCTAGAAAATGAGTTATAAGTGTTTAACTCAACATGGTGCATGATAACCCTCACTTAGAGGTGTGAAGAAGCTTGCCCTTGGATCAAACCGAGTTAAATATCTTTTGCAAGTCATTTAGATTGAACTAATTTGGAAAAATGATCCTCACTTCACATGTTTTCACCCCAACCTATCTAATATTTGAGCTCACCTTTTGTGGTCATTGATGAAAAAGGGGGAGATAATTCACAAAGATAGTATGATAGGGGGAGCAAACAAATGAAATGACAATGAAATGACATTATAAGGGGATCAATTAAAATTTAAAGCACACAAGTAGGGGGAGTAAGCTCATAAACTTGTATATTGCATTTGTATGTGCATTACATATGTTTGCTTGCATGAAACAAGTTCTTAAAATTCTATATCCTTGCTTGTGTGGTGCATGTTAGTGGTAGAACATGATTGATAAAATGAATTACTAGCATGCATAGGTAAAGTAACTAGACTAAGTGCCTATCTTGTAAAAACTAGACCGTTTCATATAATGTTGATCTCATGGGGTTTTCTAGTTTTTGTGAATGCCTAGTTACTAATGGTGCTAAGGATGGTGTATAGTGGCAACTCCAATTGGTATCATGCTTCAAAGGTCCATTCTTTACACCTTAACATTATTTGGTAGAAATTGACTCCTATATTTCCTATCTAAGCATATGTGCAAGCTCTCAAATTCAAACTCTTAGCACATATGTAGGGGGAGCAATTGCTACCAATTTAGGTTTATAAAACTTGTCCATATCCTTTACACATGGTAATATGCTTGGACAAGCAACATGAATCCAAGAAAATTTTATTAAAAATCTTTATGAAAAAGGTTGTCATCAATCACCAAGAAGTAGGAGATTAAAAGCTCTAGTTTGGTTTTGGCTAATTGATGAAACCTTAGTACTAACCTCTATGCTAAGTGTGTGTGGATTAGATGAGGTTGGTACAATCCAAGTGGAAGAGCTAAGAAGATGATCATGGTGCATGGTGATGACCAAGAGATGATTAAGTGCTCAACTTGGAAAAAAAGAAAGAGAAAAATAAAACCTATGGAGATCAAGGCAAAGGTATTGCTTAGGGTTTTGATTTTTGTGATCAAGACACCATAGAAGATATGATCACATTTTGGATCGATAGCCATACTATAAAGAGGGAAAATATTTGGCTAAACGGTTTATCGAGTGCCACTAGATGACTTGATTCATGTATTGCATTTAGGAACCTTGTGTGCTAACTTATGACGCTTGTAAAATGCTTTGAAAAATGCTAACACACGTGCACACAAGTTCTACACTTAGTGGTTAGCAACTTGGAAGCAAGGGTGAAGCGGTCGCGGACTTAGAAAAAGAAAAGGAGGATACAAACAGTGACCGAACGCTGAGCAGGTCCTGACCGAACGCTGGCTCAGCGTCAAGTCAAGTATCGGTGACAGTGTGCGTGGCTGACAGAGAGCAAAGAGGACGACTGGACGCTGGGGCAGGGTTGGCTTGTGCGTCCAGTCACTTTTTGGAGGAGGTCAGACACAATCGACCGGACGCACAAGGGGTGCGTCAGGTGCGGCCTGACGTACGGTGACGTCAGCAGTGTTCGTGCGCAATGCTGAGCAGTGCATTGACCGGACACGGGCACACGTGAGGTCTCTTGTGACAGAACAAGTCTGATCCTTAAAAATGTGCTCTAGAACAATCGATCTGACGCCATGTTGTGGCGAGTTTGGTCGATTCTAGCAGTGAGTCCGGTCGATCTTTGACTGGGGTGAAATTCAAAATGGGGACACGTGGACGCATCCATGCGACCGAACGCAGGGGGCCGAGCGTCCGATCATCCTGACCGGCATGTCCGATCATCCTGACCGGCACGTCCGATCCCTTAGCAGTAAGCCCACAACTAAGCCTAATGGCTCTATTTCTTTGAGGGCTCTATAAATAGTGTTTAGCCGGCTCCAAGGCTCCCCTTCTTGGCACTTTGATATACTTGACATCCTTGTGAGCCTAAGCAAATAACTCTCACTCATCTCCATCCTTGATTCATCATTAAAGTGAGATTAGGAGTGATTCCTAGTGCATTTGCTTGAGTGATTGCATCTAGTGGCACTTGAGGATCGTTGTGGCTGCGAAATTCTTTTTTACTCTTGGTGGTTGCCGCCACCTAGATGGCTTGGAGCAGCGGTGGAGGTCCAGCATGTGTTGGTGATTGTTCGTGGCTGGCTTCGGTGATTGTGAGGGGTCTTGTACCTTCCTCGACGGAGAGCAGAAGGGTAACTCTAGTGGATTCCTCGTGTCCTTAAGGTACCTTACTTATGGGTAGGTTCTTGCGGTGTCCAATTGTGTGGACAAGGTTTGTGCAACACCTCTTAACCGCCGAACCACCAAGTGTTGGTCAACACAATGAGGACTAGTGTGCCGGCAAGCACGTGAACCTCGGGAGAAAAATCTTATGTCTATCTTGTGTTTGATTGGATTTCTCCCTGTGATTGGTTATCTACATTTTGATTGGTTCATCCCCCTACGTAGCGGTATAAACATTGCACTCACTGCTTTACTTACTAGCAAAGTAGTTGTTATAAGCTCTTTAGTGTAATTAGCTTTGAGAATTTATCTTATTTGCTAGTGTAGCTTCTCACCTAGTTGAGCTCTTTAGCTTAGTTAGCTTTTGAGAGCTCATAGTGACTTAGCCTTTGATTGTTTTAGAGATCATAGCTATTAGAATTGATTGGATAGGTGGCTTGCAACCCTTGTAGAGCTAGAGTAAAACTTGTTTTATGTTGTTTGTTATATTAATCTTTTTGCTCTAGTGATTTGTAGAATTTTAAATAGGCTATTCACCCCCTCTAGCCATATTATGACCTTTCAGTGATCAGACGCGCAGGGTCCACATCAGGTCATTGTTGACGTACGCTGACGTCAGCACCTCGGGAGTGCGCTGCAGAGAAGAGTGAAGACCAAACACTGGGGCGCGTCAGGTTGACGTTGACCTGACACGTCCGGTCAGTGTTTTCTGGCTCTGGATGCTTACTGAATTTCAATGAACGCATGATGGCTGTGAGTCTGGTTAGTTGAGGGTTGAGTCCGATCATGACTTAACTGTTCACGTGATTGAGAGATGATCATTGAAGATCAACGCGTAATATTCAAAGCGAGGACACCTGGTGTCGGATCCACGACCGGACGCTAGCGTGGACGCGTCCGGTCAACTCGACCGACGCATCCCGTTAGTGCGCAAAGCCCCTCTCTTGACCCTAACAGCTCAATTCGTTTGAGGTGCTCTATAAATAGTGTTTGGCCAGCTTGGGGCCCACTCTCTTGGCACTTTGACATTCTTAACATCCTTGTGAGCCTAAGCAAACACCTCCTACTCATTTTCATCATTGATTCATCATCATAGTGAGATTATGAGTGATTCCAAGTGGATTTGCTGGAGTGATTGCATCTAGTAGCACTTGGGGATCATTGTGGCTACAGACTTCTTGTTTCTCTTGGTGGTTGCCGCCACCTAGATGGCTTGGAGCAGCGAAGGAGCTTCGACACGTGTTGGTGATTGTTCATGGCTAGCTCCGGTGATTGTGAGGGGTCTTGTACCTTCCTCGGCGGAGAGCCAAAAGATTACTCTAGTAGATTGCTTTTGACCAAAAGATTACTTGTGGGTAAGTTCTTGCGGTGTCTAATTTTGTGGACAAGGTTCGTGCAACACCTCTTAGCCGCCGAACCATCAAGTGTTGGTCGACACAACGAGAACTAGCGTGCCAACAAGCACGTGAACCTCGGGAGAAAAATTGGTGTGTCACTTGTTTCTTGGATTTCTCCC
Organism: Saccharum hybrid cultivar R570; assembly: GCA_038087645.1. Classification (NCBI taxonomy): domain Eukaryota; kingdom Viridiplantae; phylum Streptophyta; class Magnoliopsida; order Poales; family Poaceae; genus Saccharum; species Saccharum hybrid cultivar. The sequence continues at coordinate 21,539,773 of JAQSUU010000135.1, forward strand.
AGTGATTGATTGGTATTCATCTTGTGATTGACTCATTCCTCGACACGGCGGTATAATCACCTTACTCACTCCATTACTTTCCCGTAAATTAGTTGTTGCATGCTCTTTAGTGTAGCTAGAATTGAGAGCTTGCTTTATAGCTTTGTTTCATCTAGTGGAGCTCTTTAGTGTAGCCTTGTTGAGTGCTCCTAGTGAGTAGTGACATAGCCACTTGTGTGCTTAGAGATCATAGCAATTAGAATTATTGGGTAGGTGGCTTGCAACCCTTGTAGAACTAGAGCAAGTTTGCATTTCGTCGTCTGTCATACTAATCAATTGCTCTAGTGATCTTGTAGAGTTTTAAATAGGCTATTCACCCCCCTCTAGTTATATGAGGACCTTTCACCCGTGCATTCAATGCCTCTCCTCGCTCCTCCGGTGGGCTCTAACTCCCTTTCTCCCCCTCCCCTGACGCACCTCCATCATCCCCCCTTGCTCCATCGGCAATCTGCTCCCTCGGGCCCCGACATATCTCTGCCACCGAACTCCTTGAGCTAGCTCCTGTTGTCTCCTTTGCAAGAGGCGCCAGCTTCGATCTGCAGTGCTGCCTCCATCATTGCCGCCGCAGGCAAGGACGGTTCAGCCTCAGATGCCTTGGCAGTGGGGCTTTAGCGGTGGAGAAAGGAGGAGGACGCAACAGCGGGGTGGTGGCAATGGCCGATGACCAGAAGGGATAAGCTGGGTGTGCCAACCACCTTTGCTTAAGTTTCAAAAAAGAAATCTATTTTGCAAGGTGTAGATAAAAAAAATAACTTATAGCCAAAGCTCCTTAAAAATAAGTGGATCTGAACAGGCCATTTGTACATAGTGTCAGACCGTCGGTTGGTGAAAAGCACTTTTGTGCTACCTGAACATTGATTAGTGACTATCCAACCTTTGCTGGCTGTAAATTAACTATATATTCCTCAATTTTTTGCACATCATTGCTGTAATAATTTCTGTGCATTTACAGCACCGAGAAGGTCCAAAACTTGGGACCCTCACGTGTTAGTGAAATATCTAGAGATATCAAACGGCATGTTACATAAGATTTACCCTTATATTTTAATAAACAATTTGCTAATCTGAAATCTGTATCAGCACGGATCATGTATGCGCGCAGATGGATGTTTTGCATGCATAGACCTGCTAGATTCACATTTAGGGCCTATTTTTAATGCAGGATTATTAAAATATAGTACTGGAAAAAAAACACAGGATTTATGTTGTATGGAACTTACAGTTCTACATGAATTTAAAGCGTAAGAAAGTTTCAATTGCCTTTAGAGATGCAGCACAGGAAAAATATACGTATTTCAAGAAAGAGATACACACAAAGAAAACCTATTCTAGTTTTGCTCCAAAATTCCTATGCATGGTTTCATATATCCAATAGTAATCTAAAGAAATTTCATAGGGTTTAATCATTTGTTCCAAAAAACAGATAAGAAATATTCCTCTAGAATTATAATCCTCCAAGATTGCTATACTTTTCCTTTGCTCTAAAGGGGGCTTAAAAACTAGCTGATAGAATCCCAACATATCCTGAGAACAATACCAATCAATTTAACATAGTGCTGGCAACATGGACCTATAAAACAGCACATGATGACAACATCCACCAATGGTTCTTTAATACCATTATTCTTCTTGCTAGCAACCAGTTTCATCTGGATGTTTACATCGCTGAAGACTCTGCAGGTACCGCACCTGACATGTTGGAGGCGGACATATTCATTTTTTTAAGCGTGCATCTTACCAAATAACCCGACTAGGGAAACAACAAGCACTGGGAATTCTAGATGTGACATACTCAATTGTATCTACGTTAAATGGAAAATCATATGTTGTGGCAATGTGTATAGTAGCAACAGTGAATTCAAAAGGTTTCTTAGTTTAAAATTCTTGCGACTAGCTTTGTTAGAACTACCCAAAGAATTGCCAAGGTACAAGACAATGCATATATTCAAACAAAGAAAGCATGGCTCTACGACAAAAGTGCATTTGTATGTCCAATGGTCCTTGCGACGGTACTTTTGTTACCTCTATAATAGACAAAAGCTTCAACAAATCATAGTTTTGTTTTCCAAATAGATAATAAAGCAGTTAATTAATTCAAATATTAGCTAGAAAAGAAAATTCTTGCCAATATTTAGGAAAAACAAAATTCCTCAAACATCATGAACCTTGTGGCATTGGCCGTGATGCGAGCATCCCAAGGCTCCTCCTAATCCATCCTAAGGTGGACCGCCACAGCTATAATGTGGCATTGGGACCTGATCTTATAGGTGATCACTCTAGTGGATTGAAGATAACTATCAATTTGATTGGAGAGCGACGTACTGATCCGGCTTCAGATCACAAGACACGAACAATCATGTCACAATCCGGTTAACCTCGCTAAGAAGGCTAATCCCTGCTGCGAATCAAGAAACACAAGCAAGAACAAGATAAACGCAACTCAAATAAAGTGACAATTGCAGATATAGATGAAGCTCATAAGTTGTGGTTTCACAAACCAATGAATGGTGACTATAATGACAAATTGATCTAAAGTAAAACTCAAACCCTAACTTGGGCGACATCTACTGATTATATAGTCTAAGGGGTGGCCAAAGACCCTTATTCGTGTCCCTAAGGAGTCCCAACACGCTACAAGGTCCAAACGGCTCAAAAAACGGCAACGCAGCACCTAACAGATTCTGGATGAGGCTCACCTTGATAACTAAAGGAGACGTGGTAGTAGGGTTCAAGTCATATGATCTAAAGTCAGATCAATGTGTCACTCCTAAATCATTAGTTGTCTTCAATCTCATGGAAGATCGGGAACCAAACCCCATCCCCATTAGTTGTGTTTAGCCTTGTTTAAAATACTATACACATGATGCACCACCAGTACCGTGAACATGACACCAGCGAGTACAACTGAAATGGCTCCGTCCTCCATCTTTACGAATGGTTGCTTTGGAACAGGGGGTAAAGTTAAATTACTCAACGATGAACTCATATGGCGCAAGCACACGTACGTATGGTAATTTACAAGAGATGGTTCCTAATTAGGTAAAATGTGGCTAGCAGATAAAATGACCACACCTTCTGGTGCGACTCTGATATTTTGCTATGATTGGGCAACTTAGGCGTGTACCTTTATTTTGACTGTAACCAAAGTTCATGCATGATACCTAAAACCTGATGTCAAATTCCATAACACATGTATGTGCGACTGCTATATAGGTACACCTTTTATTGATGTTCACATCTGCTTTTTATTGCTGAAGAAAAATAATGCTGGTTGTGCTTGCCAACAGAAGAACCAAGAAAGACAATTGGTCAGATAGCCATCCGATTTGAACGTCCACCATGACGAGAGTACTTGCTGCAGTGGAAGGTTCAATGTAACAATCTAATGTGTACTAGAGTTGGAACAACAATATTCGTTAGCTTTTGGTTTGGCCATGCCCCCACGTCATCCTCAAGCGGGCAGGACAGGCGGCGCCCCAATCTCTCTGCCGTCACCCCCTCTCCCCCTCCTCCTCCACCTCGCCGCCATTGCTGGAGTGCTATGCCTAGAGGCCTATGCAGGCGCAAGGAAGGCAGGGGTGGGGTCCGTGCAATAGGCTTGGGGCGCTGCTGCTATCCTTGGCGGCAATGGCGACGGAGGTTGCTGGGGACACCGGTTCTGGTGAAAGTGCCGTGAAACTTACCAACAATCCGATTCAATATCAAAGAACAAAACATATTGACGTTCATCATCATTTCATTAGAGATCATCAATAAAAGGGTGACATTGCAATTGAGAATGTGGGCACCGAAGATCAATTAGTCGATCTATTCACCAAGCCACTTGATGAGAAGAGATTTCACAAGCTAAAGAATGAGTTAAACATACTTGACTTCTCCAACATGAGTTGATGCACCCCAATGATATGACATGCCTCTCCTTCGAGCTCCAAGGTATAATTGGTTGACATGTCATACATTCTATGCTAAGGACTTGTTTAGTGCATCTAGTCATAATTTACATGTTCTAGGCTCATTCATGAAAATCAAATGAATTTGAAGTTTATATGGTGCCACTATTGTTTCCATGACTTGTATGATCTAGTGGTAGCATATAACTTGTTTGAGAAGCTTGTGATCCTAAGTGTTTAATCTAGAGAACTTGTCTAAATATTTGCTTTAACATGGTGCATGATAACCCTTTAGTGAGGTGTGAAGAAGCTTGCCCTTGGATCAAACCGAAACATTTCACTTATGCAAGCAATCTAGGTTGAACCACAAACTTGACCCTCACCCCATAATACAACATGATAATCTATCTAAACATGGTCCCTTGTGGTCATTGGTGCCAAAGGGGGAGAAAATGTTGTTCACAAAGATAGATTCTAAAGGAGGAGAAAACCTAAAGAGGATTGGGAGAAATGATAAAAGAAGGGGATCAACTAAAATTTTGAGCACACAAGTAGGGGGAGCAAGCTCTTAAGCATGAATGTTGCATTTCTATGTGCACTTCATATGTATGATGTATAGTTATGCATTTCTTTTTCTCCGATACAATTGCTTGTGTGATGTTTTGCTAGTATACAATTGAATGGTGTATTAAGGTACTAGCATGAATAGGAAGTAGTTAGATTTTTCTTGCTTCATGTTTTCCAAAGTGGTACTAGAGCCTTGCTTATAATATTGATCTCACGAGGTTTCTACTTATGCTTGTGTTTTTCCAAGTGGTATCTAACTACACAAGGTGCTAAGATGGTGTTTATCGCTACTCCGATGGTATCACGCTTCAAAGGTCTATAATCTAAAACACTTAGCACCTATTGGTAGTCAATGCTCCTATATTTTTCTATCTAAACATGTATGCTTCCTAAATCCAAACATATATCATATATGTAGGGGGAGCCACTGCTATCAACTTGATTTCATGATCACTTGTCCATATTTCTTACACATGGTAACATATTTGGGGAATATGACATGAAGTCAATCAAAATTTTATTATAACATCTTTGTGAAAGGGTTGTCACCAATTACCAACAAGGGAGAGATTGAAAGCTCTATGTTTGGTGTTGGTAATTAGTGACAATGCCTAAGTACTAATCACAAATGCTTAAATGTGGTAGCAAAAGGTGATTGGTACAACTCCAAGTTGATGGCAAGGATACATGGTGATCATGATCATATGATGCCACAATTGGAGAAGAAATGGTGAATTGGTGCAACCCTATGGAGTTCAAGGCAAAGGTATTTTGCTAGGGTTTGCTTTTGGTGATCAAGACACCTAGTGGGTGTGATCACGTTTAGGTTTAGTAGCCATACTATGAAGAGGGGAAATGGCGTATCAATTCATGTCCCGCATGTGCCTCTAGGTGACATTTCATTGAGCATATGCATTTGGATAGAGCACAAAGTCTTCGCCCTATGTTTTTAACTTGAAAATGAGCTAAAACATGTGCTAAAGTGATACACATACTTAGAATAACTCATATGTGAAAGGGTGAAACAAGTGGAGCAAGAAAAGTTGGAAATTTGCTTGAGTTAGAGGCGACATACGCCGGCTCTAGGAGCGACAGATGTCGTGGGCGTGTCTGTCGGATAGCCCTAGCTGCGGCTCTCAGCGCGTGTGCGACAGACGCACGGACGCCTGAGCGACAGACGCGCTACGTCAGCGTCTGTCACCCAGGGTTTTGCGGTCGGGCAAACTCGCGAGCAACAGATGCTCGGGCGCGTCTGTCGGGCGTTCACCAGATGCGTCTGTCAGGGCAAAACGTGATTTTGCGCTCTCTGTGTTGCGTCTGTCGATCCGACAGACGCTAAGGAAAATCACGATGTACGCGTCTGTCGAATTGGGCACGAGACCGTTGGATTTCAAACGTTCAGGACATGTGGCACTCGGGCATGCGTCAGACGCCGAGGCCGCGTATGTCGCTAAAGTGACAGACGCATCTGTCGTGCACGATTTTAGCCCAACGGCTTTTTGTGAAGGGGTACGTCTATAAATACTTGGTGGCCGACTCTTGGCTCCATCTCTTAGACATTTGACATACTTGTGAGCATATTGAGCTAAGCCAAAGCATTCCTTCTCATCCCAACTCATCTCCTTTGCATTCGATTGTGATATTTGAGTGAGATTGAGTGATTCAAGTGCATCGATCATTGATTTTCATCTAGAGGCACTTGGGGGATTGATTTGCTGCGGTTTTTCTTGTTACTCTTGGTGGTTGCCGCCACCTAGATGGCTTGGAGCAGCTTGGAGGCATGGCAAGTGTTGGTGATTGTTCTTGGCCACCTCCTGTGATCTTGTGAAGGGTTTGCACCTTCCCGGCGGAGTGCCACAAGGTAGTTATAGTATATTGCTCGTGTCATTGCAACTCCTAGCCATTTGATAGGTTCTTGTGTCACCTTTTGAGAGGTTCGGTGTGTGACCGATTAGCCACCGAACCACATGGTTGAGGGGGAAATAACAGGGACAAGCGTGCCGGCAAGCAAGTGAACCTCGAGATAAATCATTATGTCTTCACTTCGTTGATTGTGATTGATTTGTCTCGGTGGATTGATTATCTTGAATATTATCACTTGGAATTATTGATTGGTTGGCTCAATTCATCGCCCCTCGATGAAATATTTCTTACCCTACTCTTGCATTACATTTCAAGTACTTAGTTGTTTTCTCTAGTGGTTAGTAGTTAGAGTAGCTTATTTAGTTTACCTCTTGCGGTTTAACTTGTGCGGTTGTGTGACATTCATTAGAATTGTGTATTGGATAGGTGACTTGCAAACCCCCTTTAGGCTAAGCAAAACTTGCATCATGTTATTTGTTATATTGATAAACTTGTTTAGTATACTTTGTAGGAATTTTTAATAGGCTATTCACCCCCTCTCTAGCCATCAAGACCTTTCAGACAGCCTGGGGCCTGTTTTGTGGCTTCGGCCATGTGCAACCCTGAACTCCAGTGATGGCAAAAATGGGCGTCAACCCACGCTTGGCAACGGTAGCAATGACGTGATGTCCGTGCAAGGGGTTGGGGGCCTTGGGAAAAGCCTTGCACTTCTTTGGGTTGATGACGGCGACGCCTCCGGGCACCGTTTACTTCCTTGGAAGCGTCCATCGATTAGCCCTCTCCCCTTACGTGGCGCTTTTTTTTGGTGTAAAACCTTAGCCTTCTGGTTATACGACGATAGCGCTTGTGGCGTCGCTCCCCTCGTTGGAGGCATCGCTTTGAAGCTCATGCTATGCCTGCCGTGGCGGTTGCCGACAAGGTGGAACCTAGCTAGTTGAGGATTCGGGGTCTAGTGTCCATGGTGTCGGAAGGTGGCTAGGAAAAGGGCATTGGCGCAGCGATTGGGGGACTTGACATCTGCTTGGTGGAGGACGACGGTGGGGACCATGCGCTAGTTGCACCCACGAAGATGGTGAGGAGGTTAGCGTGGGCGGCACCCATGAAGTTGGCGAGGGGGCTGGCGTGGGAGGTGGTGACCAGCAGATTGTGGTGCCGAGGTGACCTACACGTGGTTTGGCAGCAGGTGATCCTACTCAGTGGTGATCGTTCCAACACAAGGAGGTTTTCTGACCGGCAGATGGAGGATCCTTGTGACACTTCTACCTTCGATGAGGCAGCTAGGTTGCTGGACACAACTATGTACGCGTCTGGATCTCGATGGACGGGATCGGCTTGGTGAGCACCAGAGGCAGTTGCACATGCTTTGGTTTGGCAGTTTGCAGCGGACTACGACGGCTAGCCCTGCTTGATGGTGGCTAATCCGGTGTGGTACATCATCTTGAGTGGCTAGTTCTGCTTGGCAGCAGGCTACCTTGGGTCATCGTTAGTAATGAATGCGTGTGCGGTCGACGGCGTTTTTGCCCTGACATCTTTGTCGTTCGTGGGGTTGGCAGTGTAGTGTGATGACTGGTTAGTTGTTTGCAGATGGTGACAGCGTTTTTTTTTCCTGAGTTGAACTTCGGCTTTGTGCGGTTCAGGTTGATGGTACAATCTGACCGACCGAAGTTTTTTTTCCTTTTTGTTGAGTTTTGTTGTTGTTTTTTTGTTGTCCAGTTTAAGTTCATCTTCTTTCTATTATAATCGGCAGCTCTGCTGCTTGATTCATTTAAAAAAAGATAAGGTGTACTGGAATACATATATAATACTGTGGAAATATATCCACTATTTGGATTCTGCATCTCCGCATATGAAAATATTAAGCTAAATTACTGTTGATGTCACAGTAAGTAGTGCAACATTATTATACATTTCAACAAAATGTTTACGAAACGTATGAATGCTGATCGACGAAGTTCCGACGGTATCAACTTACGATTTTGTCCCGAGCGAAGGGAATATGCTGGGTTTCTGTGGTTACTAGCAGACATTGTCTTTTAGGCCTTGTGGTAATGATGGACCCAACAATCTTTACCATGATACGACAGCCAAGAAGCAAGTGCGCAGCTTTTGGACTCGTGGATTATGATCTGTGTTACGTGGTAAGGTGAAAGAAAAAGCAACCTAATTACTCCAAGAAATAATGATGAGATAAGAGTCCATTACACCCACTAAGTGCCACTAATTATTAGTCTAATATATATAGCAGAGCAAGGCAAAGACACAGTGAAGCGGCGGTGCTAGCGTCCGGATGTCCGGATAGATACCCGCGTTTAGAAACCCGCGCCTGCACTCCGCGTACTGTCCGATCCCACACGACGCTTGCGCCCACCCGACCCTGCGCGGAATCTCCCGACCCAGCCCAACCCCTCTCGCCCAGCTGCACCAAACGGGTCACATTGCAACATGTGCAAGACCCAATCTACTTTTGAAATATTCAAATGCAACACTTGCAACATATGTCTGAAGACAGATGGAACACTTGAAACATGCGTCTAAAACACTTGCAAAACCACTTGAAAACAATTGCAAACATACACAACATCAAGATAAAACACTTTGCAACATATGTGTGAAACATATGCAACATCTAGATAAACACACTTGCAATATACGTCTAAAAATAGACGAAACATTAGGAATAGACGTTCGCAACATACGTGTACAACCATTACAATATATGCAACATCCCGATCTATTTTTCCAACATCCGGCAACATACCTATATATGAAACATCTAAAACACTTGAAACATACGCTTGCAACATGCGCTTTCAACGCAATATCTGCTTCTAGCCTTGGATGAATGGAGGCTCGTCGACGCAGACCTCGATGTCATGGACTGGCGCGCCGTTTCTATGGAGAAGGCAGCTAGCACGGTGGAGAATGATATGGCGAGTGGATGGCCCGGTGGAGAGGAAGGATGGCGGGCGGTAGCGCTGGAGAGCGGTGAAGAGAGAGGACGGCGGTCGGTCGGGCGCAGTGGAGAGCGTCATGGGCGCGTGGTCGCGCTGGAGCATGCCGCGAAGGTGCGGTGAATGGAGAGGAAAAAACGACAGGCTCATGAGTGGATTTAGTTGGAGGCGAGTGGACGAGCGCATACGTAAGTGAAGAGTGTTGGGCTGGTGTCGTGGCCCACCAATGGAATATCCGAACAGACGGACGTCCTTAGCACAAGATTACCGATTGTGAACTGTTCCTAGTTTTAAATACATGGAGGGATTAAGGAGCATATGATTTTTCTAACGAACCTTGTGATGAGGATATGCGTCCTTTGGATGCTGACCATAAAAACTATCAACAACAGGTTGCATATAATGATATAAATAAAAATTTGCTACTACCTAGTGTCATTATTTAATGTGTTTAGGAACAAGGACGATGCTGATATAAATTTAGGAAAGACACCAACAAAATGGGGTGTACATACACAAAGCCAATTTAGAAGTGCAAACTCATTAAAGCCTAACATTAGGTTCGTTGGCATACCGACAATACTTTATTGGCAAGGTCATATTTCTTTTATTAAGAGTGTGATTGAAACCCATGAGTATTTGATGGAAAGATTATTTGATATGCTTCAAAATGGATATATTCCCACCTCAATATCACGTGGGTAAGGCTTCCAAATGATCACAACATTATGTTGTTGTTTTATGCCCGGTGTTGTGGCGTCGCCTTGAGCCTGGTAATCACCCTTAGGACTCTAGCATAAGTTAGAGCACGTCCCGACCACGTGGAGAACACCTCAAGTGTATCCTCCTCCTCGGCAACATCCTTAGAAGGCTAGTGTAAGCTTCCAAGCCAAGTTGGAGGCCCAATTTGTATTAAGTTTGAGTTGATCTCAGACTTTAGAAGTAGCCTGCACGTGTCATTCATGATGTATCCTATTTCGTTTTTCATGCTCTACATATCATAAAAGGCTACGGGGATAATCTTTCCAACAGCACTGGTCTCAGGTCCAAATTCCTTAGAGTCAACGAGAATCGTCAAAACAAGTGGATGTACATAATCTGATAGAGTGGCCTTAATGCCTTTTGGACCGTGCATCGTCTCGGAGTCCATTAGGGACGTCTCCAAGTGGTCTTGCCACCCCTAAGACTATATTCAGTAGTCACTGCCCAAATTGGTTTTTGTTTTGCATAGTTTAATTTGTCATTGAATAATCAACGTTCATCGGTTTGTGAAACTGCAACTCATGGCCTTAATCATACATCTGTAATGTTTCGGATTGTATTTTCCTTGTTCTTACTTGTGCTTTTTATTTACCTGCAAAGATTAAACTTGGTGCCGAGGTCAACCACGTAGTGCATAGTTCATAACAAGAGAAGATGTGGTGCCGTGATAGTAGGGTTTAAGTCTTTGTAATTGAAAATTGAAACTGAACCATGAGTGTCAAGCGTCCACAAGATCAGACGCCTCGTTCCATCACTCGCCTCACCTCGCCCAGCGAGAAATGAAAGACCAAAACGTATTTGGATCCCTTGACCTGCTGCCTCGATTGCTGCACGAGCGAGCTCTTCTTCGCTGGTCTAGAAAAGCTAGCGAAATTGGCATGACAAGATAGGTTAGCCTCACCTGGCTAAGCAGGGGCCACACAAAGCTTGCTGTGCATCCAAACGTATCCAAACTTTCCTCTTGGCCTGTTTCTGAAAGACAGCAACATGCCGGCGGCATCCAGAAGGCCGGCGAGTTACAATGGTGGCAGGCAAGAACCAAACGGCAACTGAGAACAAAATCTAGTCTGGATTTCCTTTGCGCTGTTGAATCTGAATTTACGCACCGCAGCTGGCCTACCACACCGCGTGGTCAGCAAAAGTCGTGAGATTGAATATTGAGTCTGATTTTACGCACCGCAGCTGGCCTTATCACCCCGCGTGATCAGCAAAAGTCGAACCAAACACTGCTAGTTCCTTTATTTGGCGTGCGTGATTATTTACATTTTGGAAGTAAGTGCTCACTGATTTGGCTTCATTCACAGAGGGGGCTTCGGAACCGTCAGGCAACCACGCGGGCTTTCAGACAGAGATACTAATATTTGTTTGCCACGGATCCGGAGGGAGGATACATATCCTACTCATCACTGTCAACTGTTCCTACCCAAGCAAAGTAGGAGCATGGTACTAGCCATAATAATCTAGAACGGGCGTCCGTCCAGGACTCTCATCCGGACATGGCCCACACGAGCAGGGCTCATCTCTCTCAGAAAAAAACAAATCCCCACTTCATACTTATTCGTCTAGCCGGACATGGCCTACAGGAGCAGGGCCCATCTCTCTTAGAAAAAAAACAAATCCCCACTTCATACTTATTCGTCTAGCGTCGAAGCAGCTTGCCTCCTTCTCCCACACCGCGATCGTCAGGCCGCACTGTGGCCTTCCCCCACCGCTCACCTACGTCCCAGTCACCTACGCCGCTCGAGCCCTCGTCGTTCGTCCATTGCCCACCGCCGTCGGGCGTGCCGCTGACCCCGCCATGGCCACTAGGACACACGTGCCGTGGCGCCTCAGGTCTTTCCCTACCAAGCCAAGGGCATCCATAAGCGTGGTCGTTGCTGGTGATGCTCGCCGCCGGATCCCACCCCGACGACCGAAAATCGATTGGCCCCGGGCATCCCCTCCCCTATGTTGCAAATGTATATTTCAGATGTTTCAGAGGTATGTTGCAATTGTTACATATGAATGCTGTAAAAGTAGATCTAGATGTTGTACATGTTACATATTTTTGCAGTGTTTTCAGTGGTATGTTGCAAGCGTTTTGAAAAAAGCGTTTCAACTGTTTCAGACGCATGTTCTAGCAAGTGTTTTATCTGGATGTTGCAAATGTTTCACACACATGTTGCAAGAGTTTTATCTGGATGTTGCATATGTTTCACACATATGTTGCAAGTGTTTTATCTCGATGTTGCATATGTTTGTTTCAAATGTTTCATCTGTGGCTGACGTATGTTGCATCCGAGTGTTTCATGTTACAAGTGTTTTACAGGGCAGGGTGAGTGATGGGCGCAGGACCCAGGCGATGAGAAATGGGGCGTAGCAAAGCTAGGGACCAGGGACGCAGCGAGCTGGGGGCTGGCTCCGGGGTCCCGCCCAGGCGGAGAGAGGACGAGGTCAGGGGAAGGAGTGGGGTGCAGTGGGGGCAGGGTGCGGGTGCGAGGCGGGGGGCGGGCTGTGCAGCCCGACGTGAGGAGCAGGGGGTGCACGTTGAGGGCAGGGTGCACGAACGAGTCGGAGCGGGCGGACGGAGGCGGGCTGCGCAGGCATCCGGACACGTCCGTCTGGACGTCTGAATGCTAGCCACGCCAGTAGTACTAGTCTTGTGAGAGATGCTGTCAAGTTCCTGTGGACCAACGTAAGGGGCCGGTCACCACTTCCATGCTTATCGCCATTCGCCTGGGATAGGGAGTTCTGCTCTATTGGTTAGGATGAAAACAGATCGGATATGGACGGATATCATTGATATTACATTTGTTTTTATATTTCTATCCGGATTCGGATTCGAATACGGATAGTGCCATGACGGATAGGGTACAATTGGATATCAACCTCATAAATATGGGATTTGAGTATTCGGATACAGATACAGACACATCTGAACCTCTCTAAATGAATTCGGTCTCGAATATGGTCAGAAAATATCCATACCGTTTTCACCCCGATCTACTGGTACAAGGAACAAGCAATGGAACTCGTGCTGATTTTCTTATAGGAGTATGCATGATCAAGTTCAACGCACGAAAGTTATCTCCAGTCATCACATGGGCATGACGCATGCTAATTGTCTTCTTGGAATGTAATAATAATAATAAATAATATGGATAAATGTCGGAAGTCTAAATTTGAACTGAAACCCTATCCCAAAAGCTTCTCAAACAGTCACCTCCTAGGAGTGCAAAAACAATCCAAGACCATTGCACTGTATTTTTTTACAAGCTCTAAGCTTTCCATCAAAACATAAACACCCCTGGCGCTAAATAACATTGCATTCGACAATAACATCTGGATCAAACATTCCGCCGACCTTCTCTTGTAGCTCTTCGGTTGAACCATCGCTCCATAGATCACAGTTAATGACCAACTTTTTCAGGCTTGGTGCATGGCATCTGGCGAGCTCCTCCACGAACTGCACTTGTCCATAGGAATGTCTAATGAAAGTAATCTTCACCTCTTCAAGGGACTCAAGAGTAATGCCATCAGCCTTGCAACTCTCCGGCCAGCGACAATAGCAAGTGATTGGGCAAGGATACCCCTGGAATTAAGATAAGAAAAAAAATCAGTATGAATCGATTAGTGAACAATGGATATAGATGTGATGTTATGTTCGGTCAAATTATGTAGTTCTATCTTTCATTCGAAAAAACTCCACGGGAGCTCAGTAGCGAGAGCTTGTCACCCTAGTGGGGGCATTAAGTTGGTAGCGGTAGGTGGGGCCTAGTTGAAAGCTTGGGCCTCCCGAAACCTGAAGTGGCAGGAATGGCGTGAGGCTGGCTTCAAGGAATCTTTGCTTATCATGCTACTAGTTTTCCTGCTATAGTTGGTAATAACTATAGGCGCCGTCGTAGGGGTGAATTAGGCAGGAAAGGATCAAGGGATCAAATCAGGAAGGCTTGAATTAGGGAGAGGCAAGAGTTTAGGAGAGAATGAAGCTGTAATCTCCTTTTTATGCAGTGGTGATCAAGGAACAAACAGGCAATTACAACCCAATTCCTATTCTCATCTCCTTTCTCTGTTTTCTCAAGGAACAAACAGGCAACGACGCTCCGCCGCTCCCCACCGCGCCCCTGACCGAGACACGATTCATCCTGGTGAACGATTCTGATGGGAATCATCCGCGTGGGGAGATGGAGGGCCTGGTTCCCCGCTACTTCAAGATGGATTTTCCACACTACAACGGTAAGGACGATCCACTGTCGTGGCTCGATCGTTGCAAGCAGTTCTTCACCGCACAGCAAACAAACAGGGGAGCACCACAAGGTTTGGCTGGTCTGTTTCCATTTGAACAACGACACGTACCATGGGTACGTGGCCACGGTACACCGTCTCGGGCCTCCATCCGCAGCAACGCCCTGGGTGAACTACGCCATCTCCGGCAGATTGGCTCCGTCAACAAGTACTAGAGCCACTTCATGGCGCTCCTTAGCCGGGCCGATCCACTGACGGGCAAGCAAGAGCAGCAGATGTTCAACTCTGGCCTCCTCGACGAGCTCTGCTTCGACGACGAGATGCACAAGCCCTGCAACTTGGAGCACGCCATCAGCCTCGACTGCATGTCGTCTTCCTACCGCGGCGGCCATGGGCGGGCGCCTACGCAGCACCGTGCCACGCCCTGGCCCTATCGGCTCCCCTGCCGGTGTCGACAACAACCAATGCTCCGCCCCGCGCCATCCACCGGCTACACGGTTGTCTCGGTCGCCCGCGCCTTCTTCGACGAGATCGTCCGTCTCCACGGCCTGCCGGTGTCCATCATCAGTGACTGCGACCCAGTCTTCACCAGCAACCTATGGCGAGCTCTTCGGTCTCTCCGGGACCAAGTTCCAGATGAGCTCTGCCTTCCACCCATAGTAGGATGGACAGTCTGAGGCAGTGAACAAGGTCATCACCATGTACCTGTGCTTCCTTACTGGTGACTGGCCCAAGCAGTGGTTGCGCTGGCTGCCATCGCCGAGTAATGTTTCAACATCGCCTTCCACTTGTCCCTGGGCACCACTCCCTTCAAGCTGGTCTACAATCGCGATCCGCCAACTATGAAGACCAATGAAGCTGGCAATGCTGGTGCCCTAGCAGTTGATCAGCTCCTCCAAGATCGAGATGTGTTCCTACTCGCTGCCCGGGAATGACTGCTCCATGCTTAGGAGCAAGCCAAATAGTACTACGACGCCAAGCACACTCTGCGTTTGCCGTCCATGATTGGGTCTGGGTCAATCTCCTGCATGAGCCCTCTGCTTCACTCCCAGCCACAACTAAGGGGAAGCTTGCGCTTCGCTTCTATGAGCCACACCAGATCCTACAATGGATAGGCGATGTGGCCTGCCACGTGCGTCTTCCAAATGGCGCCAAGATCCACAATGTCTCCCATGTGGGTGTCACCAAGGCCTTCCGGGGCATGCCTCCAGCGCAGATTTTCCTCTACCGCCGATGCACCATATCCGGGTCATTCCGACGCCATCTGCGGTGCTGCACAACCATTTGGTCCGTGGACAGTGGAACGTTCTTGTTCGCTGGGAGGGCCAGCCCGCTAGTGAAGCTACCTGGGAGTCCTTGCATTCAAGCAGCAATACCCATTGTTCGAGCTCGAGGACGAGCTCTTTCCGAAGGAGGGGAGAGATGTTATGGTCGGTAATAAATGTACAGGGCTAATTAGGCGAGAAAGGATCAAGGGATCAAATCAGGAAGGCTTGAATTAGGGACAAGCAAGAGTATAGGAGAGAATGAAGCTGTAATCTCCTTTATATGCAGTGGTGATCATGGAATAAACAGGCAATTACAACACAATTCCTATTCTCATCTCCTTTCTTTGTTCTCTCATCTCCGTGTTGTTCCCCACACCAGCCACCACGGGTAGGAAACTGGCGGCTGAACGGTAGGCGACTTCCCACTCCTGCCCTATCTGGCCACTTCCCCACGGTCATGACATTTCCACACACAAGTAATCATCACTTTTCTCTGCCAACCAATGGAAGATCCAATGGCACACATTTCCCTAACTGTTTAACACACTACCCAATGTTTCATGGTCCTTTGTTGACACCACTCTTAGCACAACAGAAATCACTGCACCACCAAACTGTGATGCCTTTCTTGTCAATCAGTGTCTGCTTGGCCTATACTAACTTTTGCCATTCAACATTGAAGTTACCCCATGGTCTCACTCCGACCATGTAATCACACTCCGTTTGTAGCTACACAAAGGTGAGCCATAATCCAGCACAAAAGAAGAAGAAAAGTTTGGCTATCAGAAATCTTCACTTAGGAGTAGGTATAGTTAGACTGAAGGTTGCCTATGGCATATGATCAGTTTGTTGATCGAATAACCATTAAGGCCTGCCCCCAGCCCCCCCACCTCAAGGAAATCAGAAAGGACTAAAGTTGCCTTGAACCAAGCCATCAAAAAAAGTTAAAAGGACACATTTGCAGAAGCATGGAGATTACCGTCAAGTGGCCAGAATCGACCTTTATTGAAACCTTCCTTGTACTGTTGCAGCTCCTCAAGAGATGAAACATGCTTGACGCGAAGCTGTGGTCATAATCCCTTAATGAAACTCGTAACTTTAGTTTCTCACACTTGGGTAGTGCAATCGTTTCATTCAAGAAATTTGTGTATGCCTCTGTTCCCTGCCAGGATGAGAAATAATGTGATCACAAGATCAGAAGGCAAAACAGTTATTTTTCAGGAAAAATATGACTGCTACCAACACACCTTAAAATTGCAGAGGCTCAGGTTCAGTTTCAGCACATCAACTTTGTCGAAACGATGCATCAGGGAAGCGACCATACACTTTGAGCTCAAGTCTAGCAGCCGGAGGTGACAGCCAGCATTGGCAAAGCGGTGGCACTGAGGATCGTAGCCAGTGTCACCGTCCCAACTTATCTCGGACAGCTTTGGGGCAGAGATATGTGCCTTAGTGGCATCACATACTGACAGTACTTCAAGCTTAGGGGCGATGACTTCTAGCGTCTCGGTGTTTTCGACGTCGAATGACAGGGAGTCAAGCGAGCTGGAGCGTATGGACACGTTGGAGGCAGCAGCCAACCTGACGAAAAGGTAGAGATTCCTCAGGCGCGGGCACTGCTTGGACACAAGGGCGCCAAGCTCGCTGCCTTCCATGGTGGCGCAGCTTATGTGCAGGTCGGTCAGCGACATGAACGAGCCCGCCGGACAGAGGCGGAGCCTCCACTGTCGTTCGAGCGACAGAGTGATTCTCGTCGCTCCATCGCACACAGGAAGCTCGAGCTCCTCTTTCTTGGGCTTAGGAGTAGACAAGAAGAATTTCATCTGGGATGGCACTTCGATATAGAGGTCTCCCACCCGGCGCTGCGAGGCGAAGCGTAGCCACGGGGCGACGCGGCGCGCATGGACTCGGAGGCCATGGCAGTACATGGCCACCTCGAGGCGCTGGACGGCCGGGGCGGAGCAGGCATCGAGGGCGGCGTCGATGGAGTCCAGGAGCGTCGCCCCCGGCGGCACGTCGCAGGTGCCGAGGCGGAGCTCGGGCAGGCGGGCCCAGACGTGGCGCCAGCGGCGGGAGAGCACGCTGGTGCGCGCGGCGGCGCGAGTCGATCCGATGCGGAGGAGGATGGAGAACAGGATGTCGTCGGGGAGGCTGCTGATGCGGTCGCCCGCGCCATGGCCGCCGCCTTCTTCCATATGACTCGATCGACGGAACGGATTAGTACCGCTTCCGTGCCGCGGAGGGATCACGCGAGATGTACCTATCAGATCGGAAACGACGACCTAGTCATCAGAGATGGAGAATGGTTGCCTGGTTGGGGCGCTGCGCTGCCGGCATCGGAGACGGGAATGGACCAGTACCATGACATGATCACAGTGCAGTCGGATCTCCAGAGAAGGTTTCAACAAAAATTGCAAGTACCTGACAGATGAAGAGGACATGGATGACCAATTTTGCAAGTCCTTCACATGATTTGATGGCCGGAGGGAGGATTCTTAGGCTGCGCCGCCGCGGAACTCTGCGAGGTGGACGATCAGAGACGGTGGCGGCGGCTGCCTGCGATATGAATCTATGAGCGAACTCGGATGGGCCTAGGGCAAGTAGACACTTACGTGTAGTGGGCTGAGTAGGCCAACAAATGGCAGCCCAAATACCATCTATTCATGTAGGGTCTGTTTGGATCCTTTCTAGATTAGGTTATTTGGTTTCGAATTTGGCATTTCATAATTTTCTTTTGAAAAAATTCATTTCATAATTTTTCAAAGTTTAGATTTAAATATATACTATCAAATATGCCCGTGCATTGTAACAGAAGAAAATAAGTAATCATTAAAGCACAACTTTGTATAAAAAAATACATTTTGAAAGATTTTTTTTCTTTCGTGCAAACCACAAAAAATTTACTCGTAGATATATTATAGCTTTATTTTTTATACTACGCATGTATTGTTACAGTAATATCGAATTATGTGCTTCCTTTGATGAGGACCCACAAATAATATGTAATTCCAACATCTGATTCAAGTCGATAAGCAATTAGTTGTCGATATGTGAAGTACTGATTTGTCCACTAATGATTATGACAAGAGACATCTCTCTATTTTACATGTTGTGGCACAGTTTGATTAATTGAACAATCAGCTGAACCAGAATTAATTTAATAATATGATAAGTTTTGTTCTTAATAAAAATTGCATCAATAACTTGGTGGCGTGAAAATCTTTATTTTACAGAGAAAGATAGATTAGATGGATGATAAATTATTTAAGATTTCAATCATAGATATTTATAGATAGAAGGATAAATAAATAGTTTAAAGATCCATAATACAATATTTGTTGTTCATGATTTTTGTTTATAAAAAACGGAGACAAAAAATGACGTACACAATGGAACGTGGGTTTCCATCTGACGGAAAAACAGAAAGAAACAAAAAAAAGAACCAGAAAAGAACACTCGTGGACGAAAACGTATTCCACAAAAAAAAGACAGATGGTTCCGTGATAGCCGAGACCGAGACACTTTAGGATTATTAGGTTGGACGAAAAATTATTAGTGGCAGAAATTTTGCCTCTTTAGTATTAGCTTAGGTATAAGGGTATAGTTATATGTATAGGTATAGATAAGCCTATCCTAAATTCATAGAATGAGAGATAGAAATTGATTCTATAGATTCTAATGCTATGTTTCTCCTCTACAACTTATAGCGCGATCTTCGGCTTGCTCCCCTGTAGTACAAGTACAACACATAAGTATCTTCCCCTTGTAGCCAGCAATAGTACAAAAATATATGTGGCAGTGTGGCTATACGAACTTAATCGATCTATGACTAAACTATGATTATTAGAATGAATTTTAATTCCAAAGATCTAAACAGGGCAGAAAAAAGTCCTCCAACTAGAAAACCATAAATTTTGGCTCCTTCAGTTTTTTAAACCACTTCAAACGTCTTACTTGGTACCACATCAGCCATGGGGTAGGAAAATTAGACTATGTTAAGCTCAGGTGGTCTAATAGACTTTATCAACAGAAATAAATAAAAATTTGAAAATTAAAATCTAAAATTTGACTAATCTTAGAAAATTTATTTTAGCTTAGGAAAGTAAGAATCTGTATTTTTGAAATCATGCTTTGTATTATTATGGTGCATAGATTGGAATTATTTAGATCTTTTAGGGTCTCGTTTTTTTGTTATTTACTAATAGATGTCTTTTATATATTATAATTAGTATGAGTTGTATGTAGAGGTTCGAATGAATTCAATGACCCCCTCATAGTTAAACTCTAGCTGAGTGACTTCATCCACAAGGAACAGAACCGATTTGAAATATTTTGCTAACTTAATGCAACATCATTCATTCTTATATGTCAAATTAAGTGCTAATAATTTAAATCTGACCAAATAGAATTCATTGCATGTTTCTAAACAAGAAGCAAAAAACATTATGTGTAGTAAAATGATGTTTCCTTGCGATGTGGTGGTATCTAACTAGTAGGACCTACAAATCAGGTTGCTAGATTGTTCATTTGGTGCTCAAACTAGAAAAGGTTGCAGCCATATGTCTTCTAGGCCAAGTTGTCACATGTGCTCATACTAAATAGGATCAAGTATAAGGTGGTTACACACTTGAACTTCCGTGTAGTATAAGTCATCGTATACTAAATATAACAGAAAACAAGAGCGTATAGTAGTAAATAATCATCGAAATTAGAGCATATAAGATTAAAAGAATTCTAATCTATTTGCCATAACATAGACCACTATTTTAGAAAAAAATTCTGAAATTAGCTTTCATATTTTTTGAGCTAAAGCAAATTTCCTATGAATTTTCTAAGATTAAACTAGCTTTTGGGATTTCAAATTGCACATTTTAAAAAAAATATCTAGGTAGTTTTTTTTTAAGATTTATTTCTGTATTTTTTTTGGCAAAGTCTATTTTACCCACCTGGGAGTAATAACATAGTCTGACTTATCTCCCTTGTGGCTAATGTTGCGCCACGTAGGACGTCCGGTGTGGTGCCATTTTAGACTAAACTGCCTTAAAAACCACCCAAAGAGGAAAAACAAATGGTTTCAATAGCTGAAGGAACAAAAAAAAAATCTGGTTTTCTAGTTTGTTGCCCTAGTTCGTAGTGTTTCTAATGGAAGGAAGCCAGTACTCCGATTCTCTTCCGATGAATGGATGATTTTTGGTATATAATGTAGTGGATGACTGAATTCTTCATGTCCTGAACGCTGAAGGAACTGAACTGAATATTGAGAACTTGCTAGTACTGTCACATTATATCTGTTGAGGAGACAGTAGCATGGGTATAGGAATTTTGCTTTTAATTGCTCTCAGTTGTGCTCTCAGATGTGCATGGTTGTTCTACTCTCAATAGTGTGTAATGCGCGAGCAGTGTTGTGGTTTTCATTACCGATTTTCCAAGCATGGCTGCACGGGCAACCTCCAGGTCTGGCGCACGGTTAGCCGCCACAGACAATAGATGGTTGCGATGCTAGTCTTGCCTGGCGGCCGAAAGCCAGGATGTGGTCTGGAGTGCAACCTAATGCCTGGCGGCAAAGAAAGCCCTAGGCGATGCGATGGATCCAAAAAAAAAAAAGTGATGATGGCGTGGCGGGCTTGAATATGGAGGATGACAATTTTTGTTGTAGTTGTTAGATTAGTCTAATTTTTGGTGGTTATTTTATCAAATAGATAAATAAAAAAATAGAATATGCCGAACTATCGTTGCTGGTTCGTGGTTTTGACCGACAGTAATATACCTTTTCTGGCATAGTGGCTAATTGTGGGGGCTTCGCTCTGCCTCATACCCTCGCTAGGACACAGCGCGGAGGAGGCTGAGGGTGTCCCACAGAATTGTAGGGAGGCGAGGGTTAAGCGAAGTTTGTGCTATGCGGAATGAGACGGGGATAACAATAAATTTAGGAGTAAATGATCATTAATACTCATCCTTTATAGTAGGGCTGAAAACGGTACGGATATTTTCCGACCGTATTCGAGACCGAATCCGTTTAGAGGGGTTTAGATCTGTCCGTATTCGAGTCCGAATATTCAACATCTGATACCGTATTCATATCCAAATACTCATATTGCATATTTATGATGTCGATATCTAATTGTATCTTATCCGGCACGATTGACACTATCCGTATTCGAATCCGAATCCGGACAGAAATATGAAAACAAATATAATATCAGTGATATCCGTCTATATGTGATTCGTCTCCATCCCTACTTTATAGTAACACCACGTGAGTATTTATAGGTCACACCCGTGCGAAAGAGGAAATTACAGTTCCCCTAAACAGCTCAGGGGTCTTTACTCTTAGGCGTGGGGGCACTGTGGATATTTGGCCCCTCAACCCCAACCACTCCTCTGACGTTGTCCCGAGCTTCGCTTGAGGGGACCACAGTCCAACGTCTTCCATCTAACGTTGGTGGCGCGCCCGTAGCATGGGTTCGCTCCATGCGGCTGGACTTTGCGGGCGGTGTCCAACCCTGTATAATCACATAGGCAAGGTACCCCTCGTCTAGGGTAGTGCAAAGACAAGTTAGCGAGGTTACCCGAGTAGGGTCAACGTTTTGTTGGATGAGTGTTACTGTCGGTGGCAAGGCTGAACCAGGCCCAGCCCGGTGACTAGGGCTTAAAACAAAAACAGTAGTTCTCAATTACCGGAAATCGTTTTCTAGAAATCGCCGATCCCCCCCTAAACGGAAATGGTGACGGTAACCGATAAAACGGAAACGAGAACGGTAAAAAAAATTCCGATAATGAAATTGAAAGTGATTTAGCTCTCTTCCTGTCGTTTTCAAAAAATAGCTATTCAACCGATAATCTACCATCGAGAGAAACACGATCTCATCTCCGCTAAGCACTCTAGGCCCAGGCCAGGCCCATTGGCCAAGCCCGCTGAGCGCCCCCAGCCTTTGAGGAAGCACCTCATGTCTTCACCCTCACGACTCCACGACTCCAGCATAGTGCACAGAAATACATCTTCGAGTTTGTGAGCTCGTGACTACGCCAATGTCATTTGTGTGTTCGTGGGATCTAAGTATTATTCTATTAAGCCTGCGATGTTTATTGCTATATAATATATAATATATGTGTCTTGTCTCATGTGCCATGGATTATTACTAGTACACTATTATTTGTCATGTGACCTAAGTTAATCTATATGGCTATTGTCATGCTGTGCAGATTGGTGTGTTTATTGTATTTTAGATATCGCTTTCATAGTTTTTGACCGTTATCGATGTACTTTTGATCGAATAGTATTGTTTCTGAATTTACCGGAATATCGATGTCGTTCTCGTTTCTGACAATATTGTATCGATTTTGTTTTCGAGAAAATAATATGAAACTAAAAAATGATTAATTTGACATCTTACCGATAGTTTCGGACCGTTTTCAGCCCTACCAATGACGCCGCGAGGCCGGACGCACTCGAGGCCCCGCCTAGGCCAAGGCGAGTATGGGGGTGTCGCGCACAGGGCGTCCCCAAACACTTGTATTTGGAGTTGCCCGGAGACACGGACCTTGTAGTATTGATGCTAGCAAAAAGGGGGAAAAAAAAACACCGACTAGTACTAGTAGCTGCATGCTTGGGGTTCCACCACTTCCATCGATTGGTTGTGAATTTGTGATCGTTTCCGATTGCATTTCGTTGACAGGCTTTGGTTGGAGGACCCCATTTGACCCCGCCGGCCCACACGGACACCCAATCTGAAATTCATTTCGTTTGCTCTATATATGTTGTGCTACGCATATATATGTTCCCGCTTTGTGGCCGGAAATCATCAGGACGGGTGGCGATTCGGTCTCCAGAGCATCTCAACTCTCAAAAGGTCCAGGTGGCCCAACACATGCATGTAACCGTAATGAAATGATGAGTGAGCTAACTTGTGCAGAAACAAAATTTCCATCATCGGGGATTCAGCAATGATGAGGGAGCGCGCGCGAGGGAACAGAATCATGGACTAGCTCCACTTTGTGCCCTCTCTCTGCCGTCAATGCTCCATCACATCTTAAAACTTTGAACCTGTATATATGCTCTATTCATATGCGCATGGGCGGGCGCCATGGATTCAAAAGCTAGGTGACCTATCTCTTCTTTATATACTAACAGTGCTGCTTGCTTTTTGTCCAAAATGAAAAGGTGCTAGCTCGTAGTTACTTGTTTAGATGTTCAATTTACTTACTTCTGAGTAAAAATATTTCAAAGCTGAAGAGCATCTTCTAGTTATATAAAGAGCGGTGGACCAAGCTAAGACCACCCATGCATATATGGTTCAGCCGTGCATATATATACCATGCATGATTATATATGTTTAAGCTCTGCACCCAACACCTGTCGACATCTCACTGGGCTCCAGGTTAGGAATGTCCTACTAGCACACACATGGCATGTTGCACTGTCGGTTTTTGACATATATAAATGTCCAGAATTATGATATGCACCAAGCTCGAAAAGAGCGGAAAAGAGGATCGGATCGGAAGCATGCGTGCATTGTCCATGGTGTGGCGTCCTAATTTAAAGCAGGCCATCCGGTTCTACTCATTTTTGTTCTACTATATACAAGTGTATTTTCCAATCGACAACCAGACCTTTGTAGCTTTGTCCATCAGATATTCTGGTGTCCAGTAGGACACGCGCTTAGTGTCAAGCACAATCTGATTGCGTTGTCGGTCACGAACGAACGAACGGTTCTACCTACCGACAATTAACAGATCCGCCGAAAGTTACTAAAAATAATGGCAGAGCAGAAAAGATTGATCGATATTCATATTCATCTAACAAACCTGGTGGCATCAGCTTGAGTTTGACATGTCACTACAGCTTGTGAAAATTAAATAAAGCACTCGCTTGTCCACCCTGACAGGAGCAGGTAGGGGTTGTTTGCATTACGTTACGTTACATGATACTGTGATATTGAAGGACCGGAAATGACGACAAGAGGAGGATGAATGAGAGCGTCAAATTGTTTTTGAAACTTTTGACCGCTATCCCAAGAATCATCTCCAAGAACCAAATTTCCGAAACTAAAAATACCCAAGCCAACTAGTGACAAAAGTATCTAGAAAAGTTCCATGGAATGGGAGAGTCAGCACAACAGACGGAACGTAAAACGGAGCTCAAACGAACAAACCGCGGAAGAAACTGCTGCTGAAATGAATGCAGTCAGCAAAATACCGGACACGTCCGGTATGCAGAATCAGCACAGACTGACTGCGGGAGAAAGAAAAGCCCTAGCAAATGGTGTCCAAAAATTATGAAATTTTAACCACAACTTTCAAACACCAAAGGAAAGGTCTCCATCAAATTTCAGCTCCAAACTCAAAAGTTTGACACGTCCGGTATTTACGAGCAGCTCTCAGAAAAAATCGATTCAACACCCAAAACTTGATCAAATCACCTCGGAATGATTTGAAACTTTGCAGAGAGGATAATCACGAGGTTTGTAGGCCATCGCCCAAGACAAAACCAATCAATGGGAAAATAAAGGAGAACGAAAAACACTGGTTATGAAACGTATCCTAGAGCTTGATTCGTCTCAATCTATGAACTCGTGAGGAATTGGGTGATTTCTTTCGGTGGAAAGGTTCAACTCACGTCATAGCTCACTCCAACGCAAAATGAACGAATCAAAACGGTAAAACAACGAATCGAGGCAAGAACAAAAGGGGATAGAGGAAGAACATGAACAACAAAACACAAATCACAAGAAGCTCATCACAAATCGAATCCCGGAGAACACGAGGTGGTAAGGGCCACTGTTCCCACAACAAAATCTTGAGTTCTTACACAAATATCTCAATTTGTGGACCTCTCTCACAAGAACCCTAAAGGGAGGGGAAACTAGAAAGGAAGAAAGAGGAAAATGAAAGAGGTGAGGGGATAGGGGCTCCCTCATCCTATTTAACAGGGCTATTACACAATCCTAGTTTTGTCTCTAAATATTTTGAGTCGAACCTTAACCCGAGGGCGTTATGGTCCAACCCGAGATTATCTTCATCCGACGGCCACTGCGCCCTTCATGGGATAGCTTCGCCTCGACACGAACTCTTCGATGCCACCACGTGTCGTCCGTTCCTCATCGGAACCTCCGCCCAAGTTTTGAGGCCCAAACCCGTGAAACTGGCCACCGATGGTTTTGAGGCCCAAACCACCAAACCGTCCGCAAGTAGCGCACTCCATACGTGTCCCCCGCCACTTGGCACGTGTCACCGCCATCCTCGACCGGTCGTCCGCCAAGTCCTCCTGAGCCCCGCTCGACTCGCACGTCCGCCGTCTTGACTCGGTCAACACGATCACTCCCATGTATAATTGCGCTTGTCGATGTCCCAGATGTCAGCCACTGCGGTTGGTCACCCGACCTTCTAGTCCCTCGGTCCAAGCCTCACGTCCGCCCTTCACCGCTCCCGGTCCATCGGCATGGCACGTCCCTACTTGACCTTCACCTCGCCGTCGACCACCGCCTCCGAGCTCCACACCTGCACACCACAAGCCAAGAGACATGTCACACAACCCAACTCATGTCATGGTTAGTCACAAACTCAACCTAGGTCGTGGATCACGTTGACAATCACTCATCACAAAACAAACTATAAGGGCACGTATCAACCTTGTATTCGCAGATATGACCGCTGTATCTTTTATCTTTCGGTAAAGGATATCGTCCTGGGAGAAGGAAACGGGATATATATATATATATATATATATATATATATATATATATATATATATATATATATATATATATATATATATACACACACACACACACACACGGCAGCGCTATTCTACACCCTAGGTGTAGAGTATTATTTTACACCGTAAGCCAAAACTGAGCAGAAAAAATACTGAGTAGTACTGAACAGTGTTCAGTATAATTCAGTACTACACCCAGAACCACGAAATACTGAATAATACTGAAACGCGACTACTGAACAGTACTGAATTTTGTTCAGTATAACAGCTCCTAGGGTGTAGAATAGCGTGTGTGTATATATATAATGCTTTTTCAGAGGAATATTACCACTGAACTATCTGTTGTACAATGCATGTACTTGCGGTCTGAATGTAATGAAAGCATCAAAATACAATAGAGTTTGTAAAAATAATCTAGGGCTTCACACATTTCAGAATAAAATGCACCACCCAAAGACAGGGTCGGCGGCTACCTGTAATAACAAACAAACAGAACCGTGAAACAGGGAAGACCAGTCGAAAATGACGGTAGTCATTTTAGAATAGAAGAGCCTAGGAGATTGTAAATTGCCGCTAAGTTGTCATTGACTAGATGTGTATACATGTCATGTTCGAGAGAGTCTATATGAAAACTCAAAAGTGCAAACCATTCTGTCAGTTTTAGTTTGTCATTGCCTCCCCTTCCGTGTCAGACCTTGATTTGGACGCGTCTCAAACATGCAGTAGTTAGATGTTGTATCTTGACATAAGAAGAGAGAAGCCTCTTGAGAACATCCTTTAATTCTTAATTAGTTTGAAGAAGCATCCATTCACCTAAACCACAAGCAAGCCCAGGGGAGATCTGAACTACTACGACATGGGTATGAATATTTTCTCCAACTACTTTTTTTTCCATGCATTTGTCTGATTCTAATGAAGGTTAGAACACACACTTTCATGTGTTCCTAGTTCAATTCCTAGTTTCCTACACGAGCTAAATTAAAGAGAAGTGCTAGCTCATTGTTTGACTAGCCACTCATATTCAACAAGATATCTGAAGAAAAAATGTATCCATGGCAATGGCCAACAACTCATGACTTCTATGAAAGAATAGAAGCAAGCCATCATATTCAGATTTTCACCATAATATAATTAATCAGTGGAACTGGTTACATTGTAATTCAAGGAACAGTCGTCAGAATTTTTCATCTATACCGTCCTGCGCCACGTGGTGGCAGCCTGTAATTCGTTACGTGTGGCATCCTTTCGATAAAAAGGCTGAGGATATGTTAATTTGAGCTTTGCTTCATGGAGTACTCTGGAATCATGCATGAGGCAAGGGAATCATTTTCTTTTCATAGTTCTTCCGATTGACCGTACACAATCCAGGACTCCTGCCCAAGAGGTTCATAGCTACCTACTGGCAGAGACTAGGCGTCTTGCCTCAGTTGAAAGCAATTCTTCTGTTAGGGTACCAGCTAGCTACATGTACATGCTCGGTCTCGAGAAGATAAGGTTCAGTTTAGCTTGCTCTAGCTCGTACTATATATGGTTGGAATTTGGAATAATAGTATATCACCATGCTGTTGGTGCAAGGAAAGAACTACTGCATGATCGATGCCATATGAATACTTTGGCCGAGAAGTGAAACCGAGCCCACGAATATATATATTTATTTTGTATAATGCCCATACCATTAGGTGTGAGTGGGTGAAGAACTGTATAATGCCCAACTATTTATCTTGTGATTTCATAAGGACAAACTGATCGACCTCATGCATGCTGCTTGGTAATAAGGCTCCGTTTGGTTGCCTCTGTTTTTTAACACATATCACATCGAATATTGCGGCACATGCATGGAGTACTAAATATAGACTAATTACATGCATGTTGGCACAGATTAAAAGTAATTTACGAGACGAATCTATTAAGCCTAATTAGTCTATGATTGGATACTAATTGTCAAATAAGACGAAAGTACTACAGTACCTGTTAAACTTTAACAGGACAAACTGATCGACCTCATGCATGCTGCTTGGTAATAAGTACTCCTTTTTCTGGGGATGTAGAAGTCTATTCAAATTAGAAATGTTTATTGCCTAAAAAGTATAGTGCAAGCCCTGGGGCATAATAAAATTTCTTATCTCATCTAGCATTAATTCTAGCTTGCCTAACTCTGGATGTGTTTTACTTTGCCTCTTGAAAGCTAAAATACAATCTTCTTAAACTCTTATTTTGACATTAATGTCCACATCATAACTTTCACTTTCTTCTAAACTTAAAGGTTAAAAAATCTATGAGATGAAATACATTATGTTTTTGAAAATAGGGAATCAGGCTGATATTATACTCCCTCTAGACTAGTCTATATATATAACATAGTCTAACATGACACGATCTTCTAAATTACATTTGAACCATTTATTATTTTGTATTATATTATTTATGATTATGAACTTTTGATTTGATAGTACATTTATTTAATTATAAATTTAATAGCATCAAATTTGTATTACACTAGTTAAATTTTGTTGACCAATTATTGATCAAAGATTTTGACAGTTTACGTATTTGAAATTCCTTATAAAGACAAGAGAGAGTAGTGCTTAAGGGGCTAAATAAAACAAACGTAGGGCTAATTGAGTTCACACGCAAAACAACTATAGCTAGTGAAAATATGCAAAAGCAGTTCTGGTGTTCACCATCGAATTAAAGTGTATATTTTGGAATATTTGCAGAGTGAAAAAGCTTAATTATGCTACAAAACATGGAATTCTTTTTCTCTTTTGGTTGTCTACAATACTCGTACTAGTTTTAAAAGATTCATGCCATGCATCAGGCTTTTCAGAATATTCAGACTAGTTGTACTCCACGGGTAGAATGGTACCCACATGTATAACCACGTGGCTCGGGTGACCAAAGCCATGTGTTTATATATGCAAGACTTTTTTTTTGAAACTCCTGTATGCAAGACTTAGGGGTTTCTCCTGCTAAAGTTCAGCTACTAAAATCAATGACTAAACTTTATTCACCCCTGTTTGGTTCTAGTGACTAAAGGTCATTAAAGCAGTTCAACAAAGACTATCCCTATTGAATGCACAAATCAGGGTGGGGGACTAGCAATAATGAGGGGCAGCCCTTGTCCACTAGGCACTTTAGCCCACTTTTAGCTACTCTTAGGTGACTAATGTGACTAAACTATTTTAGTCTCCCTTTTAGTCAGTTTGTTCGGTAGTTTAGTAGCTAAAGTGACTAACTTTAGCGAGGAGAACCAAATAGACCCTTATGGAATCAACGAGGTGCCATCGTCTATCCTGGCACTCAAGACCCAACACGTGTACTTTTGGTAAAAAAAATTCCAGCATAATAGTTTGATTTAGCATTGCAGCTAAATATACAATTTTTTTAATGG
The DNA here is from genome assembly GCA_038087645.1 of Saccharum hybrid cultivar R570. Taxonomy (NCBI): domain Eukaryota; kingdom Viridiplantae; phylum Streptophyta; class Magnoliopsida; order Poales; family Poaceae; genus Saccharum; species Saccharum hybrid cultivar. The sequence continues at coordinate 21,569,442 of JAQSUU010000135.1, forward strand.
AGGATCGAGTAGGTTTCTGTAAATTGACAATGTGGTGCTACAGTAAATATGTGCTAATTATGGATTAATTTGGCTTAATAGATTGGTCTCGCGAATTAGACTCCATCTGTGTAATTAGTTTTATAATTAACTCATGTTTAGTCCTCCTAATTAATATCCGAACATTCGATAAACACTAAACTTTAGTGCAGGTATCCGAACACCCTCGTAATCGTATCGGGCAACACATGTTAGCGTGCAGTGGCATGAGAGAAGGGCTTGGACCCAAATTTTATTCCCCTAGGAGAGGGGCTTCAGAAGAAACCATTTCCTTGGATGATTTTTTTTGTTTCAGAACAAATATAGCAATAAGTTTGAAACACAGAATTATACCAGCTCTAAAATTCTATGGACTGTATGACGAATGTTATCTATTTGATTTAAACATAAGGTGTTTTCATATTGAGTTGAAGTGGTGTCTTCAGAATGTTCAAGTACAGCTACAAATATACTGGTAGATAGTATCTTTACTTGTTTTGCAATATAAATGTTGTTGAATAGGTTATCACCATTCTTGTGCGCATGCTTTTGTCAAAGAAGTCGACAAAAGAAGATAAGTATCACAAGAGCTGAATGATTGCCACATTGAAATACTGATTCTGCTGCATACTACACATGGCGTGGCATATGCCAAGACCTATCTTTTCCTTTTCTTTTCCTTTTTTTTTGTGAAGTTTCCTTTTTTTCCCCCTTTCTGCCTTTGGATGCTCCTTTGTTGCCTTTATCTCCATGCACAAATAAATCTAGCTACTTGAACACAAAAGCAGATGCTGTTAGAATAACTTGGCCACCGGGAAACATGGGTATTTGGTCCCTCAGAAAGCCCATACATACTCTACCGGTCGCTGCAGCTACCTATGCTGTGTAGCAGGTCAGTTCCGTGTGTACACCGTACCTGCATATGCTCACCCTCCTCTGTGATGAAAAGTCGAAAAAGGTAAAGAAGCTTCAAGGAGATGGCCACCACCACAGATATATCATACTTGTCCCACAAATATTACTACTTTTTCCCAGGAATAAGCTCACATGTTGTTGAGGCCGGCAGAGGTGGATGGCAAGAACAGAAACCACGCCCCTGAAAGCTGCAGGGAGAATGGGTCTGGAGTTAGAGCAAGTATTATGATGGGCTGGGAGCAGGCAGTATCTGACATGGAGGAGAGAGAAAGCAGGAGAGAGAGTGGAGCAAGCGTTTGGTGATGCGCCGGCCAAAAGCAGGTGAAGAGCACTGTGTTGCGCGTTTCTTGATTTTTCATTGGCTCCTATGGCTGCATGTTACTGTCCCATAAGAGAGAAGAATAGGAGAGAGAGTGTTGCATGGTATCTACGCTGAATCCATTTCGCCGGCAGCCGGCGAAATTATTGCTCTTGCTCTTATACACATCTTGCCCTGGCCGCCTGGCTTATATAAACCCAGCCCCTCCTGGCCTAACGCATACATCCTCACCACCATCATTGCCGCAAGCAGTGAAGCAAAACACAAACCAAGCAACAAGCCGAGTAGCTAGGTGCAGCAGTGTGCTTGATATATACAGCTTGCTCGCAGCAAGCAAGCTAGCTAGCTAGTGTGTGTGAGGTCGGTCGTCGATCGAGATGAAGAAGGGCGCAATGGCCTTGTTGGTCCCTCTGGTTGTTGCGCTCCTCTTGTCCCCGTCGTCGTCGTCGTCGTCGTTGGCAATGGCATCCGGCCCCGTGCAGTCGGGGAAGCTGGACCCGCACTTCTACGACGCGTCGTGCCCTCACGCGCAGCACATCGTGGCGTCCATCGTGGGAAAGGCGCACTACCAGGACCCGCGCATGGCCGCCTCCCTCCTCCGCCTCCACTTCCACGACTGCTTCGTCAAGGTACCGATCGACCGGGCCGCCGTGCATGCCATGCAACTAGTTTCTTCTCTCCTGCTGCTGCTGCTGTTGCTGTTGGTGACATCGTCGTCGACGGTGTGCAGGGCTGCGACGCGTCGCTGCTGCTGGACAGCAGCGGGTCCATCGTGAGCGAGAAGCGGTCCAACCCCAACAAGGACTCCGCCAGGGGCTTCGAGGTCATCGACGAGATCAAGGCCGCCCTCGAGGCTGCCTGCCCGGGAACCGTCTCCTGCGCCGACATCCTCGCGCTAGCTGCCCGCGACTCAACCGTCATGGTATGGTTATGCTACATACATGACATACGCCGCATCAATCTTTCGTATATCAACTTGTTCTAGCTCTAGAGCATTAGCTTCTTTAATGTGTCTTTGTTCTTTTTACTATATACTAGCAAATATGTCCGTACGTTGCAACGTGAGAAAAAAAGAACTATTAAACTTTTACGCAAAACGGATAACGTGAATGGTACATATCTACTTATGTTTTATGTTTTTATATTTTATTTTATGATGACCATCGCATCCATAATATAAGTTAATGTTGACAATAAAAACAATGTCCTTGGTATATTTTTCCTTCCATTGCAAAGTGCATAATTGTTTAGATATAAATATATCATAACGTTAATTTTTCTTACTAAGCATGTGTTCTATGACTCAATATCGACCTTTGTAGCTTTTTTATGCATTATATCAACCTCCGTAACATTTTTGTTGACGTGTTAAGCATTGGTATGTTCGCCAATAATTGTGACGGGAGACCTCTCATTATTTTTTACACGACAGCCCTCGTCAGGAACCTATATGCATGCAACATATGCAAGGATGATTTAACACACCTATAGACATAGCACAACCTAACATGTTTATATCATCTATGAATAGATCACATTTTTATGAAGCTAACAAAGCTGGTTTGATATTTTTTTGATTTTTCTATGGTTTTTGGTGAATTTGCAAGATCTATGTTTTTATAGAAAAAAAAGAGAAAAGCGAAAGAAAAGAAAAAAAGGCTTACATGGGTACGATCTAGTCCACGACGAAGCCAGCTCAAATGCAAGGATTCAGCCTAAGTAAAAAAAAAGCCCCACTAGGAGAGGCTCACCCGAATCTGAATATTTTGCATCAGGAACCCCAATCTATTTCAAAAGCTATTAAGACCCTCCCATCTTTTGTTTCTCTCTAGCATCTTTATATCTAGAACCCCGTATTTCTTTTTATTCTCTTTCGCACTCCTAATCTCCCTTCTCAACGCTAACGCAACGTGAATCAAACATGGGCGAGCACTCCAGACCGACACGGACATGAGGGCTGGACGAAAATTACGTGGTAGAAATTTTGCCTCTTTAGTATTAGGTATATATGTATAGATATAGATATAGTCATGAAGAGTGGTTGTTACCTGTCCATAACTTAGCTAGCTAGCTAGCTAGCTACATGAACAAAATCGTCTAGTCCAGGATTTTTCTCCCTTCTCCCATTTCCTTACAGTACGTCCTACTGTAGTGTCGGTGAGCATACACTGCACGCACACGAAAAGAAGGAAAATATGGATGGACTTTATGCAAGGAGTCCGATTTCCATGTCATGTCATCGCATGGCATCTTATCTGTACCACAAGGCACATGCAAAACCCCTTTAGATTTGTTGTGTAGGCGGAGTAGCTATATAGTATTGCTCCATCTGCTGGGCCCTGCACTGATATGTTGTGTCCTCTCCATTCTTCACTCCCACCTCACATAACATACCCAATCGGCACTGCTGAATGCTAGCTGATGATGCTTTGTGTCACCACCGTGCGTGTAAAGACGAGAGACAAAGTTCATGTGGAGGTGAGGGGCACGGTGCTCGGTAAAGCGGCGCCAATGTGCTAGCTGTTTCAAAGTGATGGCATCTCATGTCACGGGATAAAGACGGTCAAATTAATAATGTACAGTGGTAAAATTCAAAGGGTCTTGTCCCTGATCGACTTACTTCTTGTGTGTGAATGAATTGAAGCCAAACCACCAATTTTTTTCACCATGCATGAAACTAACATGACCATGCATTTTAATAATCTGCACGAATTGTTGTCCGTGACATGCATTGATGCAGACCGGCGGCCCTGGGTGGATCGTGCCGCTGGGGCGAAGGGACTCCCGTGGCGCCAGCGTGCAGGGCTCCAACAACGACATCCCGGCTCCCAACAACACTCTGCCCACCATCATCACCAAGTTCAAGCTCCAGGGCCTCGACATCGTCGACCTCGTCGCACTCCTCGGTACTCCATCCGTCTCAGCTTATTGTCATTTTCAGTTTTTTGTCATAAGTTTAACTTAATTTATAGAAAATACGTGTAACATTTATATATCTAAATAAATCTATTAAAAAACTAGATTACAAAATCTTTCCAATAATACTAATTATGTATTATAAATATTAATATTTTTAATACATATTTTGTCGATGTTATTTTTTAGAAAGCGAAAGCGATAGATATTTTAGTGCCTAGCTGGCTAATAAGCTAATCTGCTCACGATTCTAGGCATCTACTTCCCGCCAACTGATCGAAAGCCGGACGTGAGTTACGACGATAAGACTAGGCTAATTGGTACTGAAATGTATGTCTTCAATTCGAACGCCTCGCTGTCGAAGTTGGACGATGTGAGCCAGTATAGGCTGTGTTTAGATCCGAATTTTGGAGTGCCAAAATACACTGTAGCATTTTGTTTGTATTTGGTAAAAATTGTCCAAATATTGACTAATTAGGCTCAAAACGTTCGTTTCGCAGAGTACAACCAAACTGTGCAATTAGTTTTTGATTTTATCCACATTTAGTACTCCATATATGTATCGCAAGTTTGATGTGACGGGGAATCTTATTTTGCATAGTGCACTTTTCGATGGATCTAAACACAGCCATAGTTCATGAATAGTGTTATGACTGTAGTACGTCAAATCTTGTCTAGCTATATGAAGAAAGCATAATGCAGGATTGCAGGAACAAGTATCACTAACCGCACTGTTATAAAAATTTAAAGCCTAATAACATGTAGGAGCTAGGATGAAGACAACTGCTAGTCTCATCGTACACCAATTATTGCACAAAACTATAAGACCTATAAACACCTCAACCGAACTCCCTCGCAAAGTTGCAATACCCAACAAGATTCAGGTCGTTCACGGTGCATATACTCCCTCCACCCTAATTAACCGTAGCTTTTGGTTTCCGTGTTGTAAGCCTGACTGAATTTGTAGAAAATGCATGTAATATTTGTATCTCTAAATAAATTTATTATGAAAATAGATTCAACGATGTATCTAATGATATTAATTTTGTAGCATACATATTAATATTTTTTTATATACATTTAGTCAAACTTGTTTCCCGGTAAGCGAAAACAACAGTTATTTAGAGACAGAGGGAGTACATATGATTAGTTATCACAAAGTCTAATCATACACCAATTAGTTTGCATGATTTTACACAATTATTTAGGTCTTGTTTAGTTCAGGGCGTAAAGTTTTAGGGTGTCACATCGGGTGTTGCATGAGATATTCGGATACTAATAAAAAAAACAAATTACAGAATCCGTCAGTAAACAGCGAGGCGAATTTATTAAGCCTAATTAATCCGTCATTAGCACATGTGTTACTGTAGCACTTTATTGTCAAATCATGGACTAATTAGGTTTGAAAGATTCGTCTCGTAAATTACACGCAATCTGTGTAATTAGTTATTTTTTTAGTCTATATTTAATACTCCATGCACGTGTCCAAACATCCGATGTGATAGGGTGTAAAGTTTTTGGGGCGGGAACTAAACATAGTTAGTAGTAGCAGCAGCAAATTAAGGATTAAATCCTCAATATGGACGTGTACAGTACATGATAAATACTCTACTGAATTTACTCTGGCAGGTAGCCACACCATCGGCGACTCCCGGTGCACAAGCTTCCGGCAGCGCCTGTACAACCAGACGGGCAACGGCCTCCCAGACTTGACCCTAGACGTGTCCTACGCGGCAACGCTACGCCCGCGCTGCCCGCGCTCGGGGGGTGACCAGAACCTCTTCTTCCTCGACCCCGTCACGCCCTTCAAGTTTGACAACCAGTACTACAAGAACATCCTTGCTTACCGCGGCCTCCTCAGCTCCGACGAGGTGCTCCTCACCGGCAGCCCCGCCACTGCCGACCTTGTCAAGCTCTATGCTGCCAACCAGGATATCTTCTTCCAGCACTTCGCGCAGTCCATGGTCAAGATGGGCAACATCTCGCCGCTCACCGGGGCCAATGGCGAGATCAGGAAGAACTGCAGGAGGGTCAACCACAGCTGATGGATCAATCGGCTCAATAACAAGTGACAACATTGGCCGACTGCTTCCAATTGCTTATTATGCATGTCTCTGCTCTCCTGTTTGGTTGCTTGGTTTGTTCATTCAGTGGCCTCGCCTTGCTGAGATTTATTATTTGTTTCCTTCAAACTGTATGAATTTTCCTTGTCCATGTGTTGTTTTATTTCGAAACTGTTGCTCTTGTTAGAGGAATTCATTTCAATTGTACCTTGGATTGGAGGTACATCATAATTAATGTTTGTTATATATAAGTTTCCAGTCAAGAAAATTTGTTGAATAAACTAGAATTTTTTTCCAGTACTTTGAAGTGTCTAATAAGACCTAAGTTTCTAAAACCCCCAAATTTTGTTTCGGTAATTGAACAACAACGAGTGGACTAATTGATGGGGACGGGGTTCCCTATCTTCCCTCAGGTGGATATAATTTGATTTAGTGGACATGCGACACAACGATCTGGCTTTGGATCGATAGACCCGAACTGACCTTAGCACAACGTCTCCTCTAGTTATCAATCATATCACAATCCGGTTGTCACCGCCGAGAAGGCTAATAATCCTTGCTGCAAATCGAAGAACACAAGCAAGAACAAGAAAAAACGCAACTCAAGCAAAGTGACAATTGTGGATATATGATCATTGGTTAGCTTATGAATTTATACATCTACCCACAGGTCGATCGTCAAAGACAAACTCGGTATGCGTTCTGGGCGTCCGTTTTACTATAGGCTGCTCCTGGAGTCCGATATGAACTCGAACTTAACGTGGATTGGATCTCCAAGTTGGCCTAGATGGCCTTGCTTACCTCCTAAGGTGGTGGGCAAGGAGGAGGACATCATCGGGAATCTTTGAGGTGTTCTCCCACATGGTTGGAGTGTACTCCAACTTAGATCAGGGTCCCAAGGGTGAATAACAAATTCATGACGACATTGTAGTACACATGGCAAAAACAACAATAGCTTATCGTGATAATTTAAAGGCCTAGATGACAAGATATTGATGTGGGACTAGATCTATTTAAAACCTTATCAAACAAGCTTTTCACTGAGTAATCATTGACCTCAAGTTACGGTTGACCTTATCAAACCTTATCAAACACCTGGCACAAACAACAAGCTTTCCCTAGTTCGCATAGAACTGAAGAGATTTCTTTGTATCAATGGAATATATCTGTGACTGTAACTTGTAAGGACTCGTGTGGACATGTGTGGTGGGCGAGAGTGGTGCTGTGTTTTTTTCAAGCTCCTGAACTCCTGCAGCGAGGACTTGTACAGAGTTATTTGTCTGCTTCTATATGAGACTCCTACAGAGTGATGCTTCCGTTCTTTTTTTTACCAAAAGTACACGTATGATTAGTTATCGCAAAGTCTCATCATACACCAATTAGTTTGCATGATTTTACGCAAGCATTTAGTGTATCCATGATGATGCAAAAGGATCACATACATAATAGTTAGTAGTAGCAGCAGCAAATTAAGGATTAAATCCTCAATATGGACGTGTACAGTACATGATAAATACTCTACTGAATTTACTCTGGCAGGTAGCCACACCATCGGCGACTCACGGTGCACAAGCTTCCGGCAGCGCCTGTACAACCAGACGGGCAACGGCCTCCCAGACTTCACCCTAGACGCGTCCTACGCGGCGACGCTACGCCCGCGCTGCCCGCGCTCGGGGGGTGACCAGAACCTCTTCTTCCTCGACCCCGTCACGCCCTTCAAGTTTGACAACCAGTACTACAAGAACATCCTTGCCTACCGCGGCCTCCTCAGCTCCGACGAGGTGCTCCTCACCGGCAGCCCCGCCACTGCCGACCTTGTCAAGCTCTATGCTGCCAACCAGGATATCTTCTTCCAGCACTTCGCGCAGTCCATGGTCAAGATGGGCAACATCTCGCCGCTCACCGGGGCCAATGGCGAGATCAGGAAGAACTGCAGGAGGGTCAACCACAGCTGATGGATCAATCGGCTCAATGACAAGTGACAACATTGGCCGACTGCTTCCAATTGCTTATTATGCATGTCTCCGCTCTCCTGTTTGGTTGCTTGGTTTGTCCATTCAGTGGCCGCGCCTTTCTGAGATTTATTATTTGTTTCCTTCAAACTGTATGAATTTTCCTTGTCCATGTGTTGTTTTATTTCGAAACTGTTCTCTTGTTAGAGGAATTCATTTCGATTGTACCTTGGATTGGAGGTACATCATAATTAATGTTTGTTATATATAAGTTTCCAGTCAAGAAAATTTGTTGAATAAACTAGAATTTTTTTCCAGTACTTTGAAGTGTCTAATAAGACCTAAGTTTCTAAAACCCCAAATTTGGTTTCGTTAATTGAACGACAACGAGTGGACTAATTGATGGGGACGGGGTTCCCTATCTTCCCTCAGCTGGATATAATTTGATTTAGTGGAGATGCGACACAACGATCTGGCTTTGGATTGATAGACCCGAATTGACCTTAGCACCACGTCTCCTCTAGTTATCGATCATGTCACAATCCGGTTGTCACCGCCGAGAAGGCTAATAATCCTTGCTGCAAATTGAAGAACACAAGCAAGAACAAGAAAAAACGCAACTCAAGCAAAGTGACAATTGTGGATATATGATCATTGGTTAGCTTATGAATTTATACATCTACCCACAGGTCGATCGTCAAAGACAAACTCGGTATGCGTTCTGGGCGTCCGTTTTACTATAGGCTGCTCCTGGAGTCCGATATGAACTCGAACTTGACGTGGATTGGATCTCCAAGTTGGCCTAGATGGCCTTGCTTACCTCCTAAGGTGGTGGGCAAGGAGGAAGACATCATCGGGAATCTTTGAGGTGTTCTCCCACATGGTTGGAGTGTGCTCCAGCTTAGATCAGGGTCCCAAGGGTGAATAACAAATTCATGACTACATTGTAGTACACATGGCAAAAACAACAATAGCTTATCGTCATAATTTAAAGGCCTAGATGACAAGATATTGATGTGGAACTAGATCTATTTAAAACCTTATCAAACAAGCTTTTCATTGAGTAATCATTGACCTCAAGTTACGGTTGACCTTATCAAACCTTATCAAACACCTGGCACAAACAACAAGCTTTCCCTAGTTCGCATAGAACTCTCAAAAAAGAAAAGTTCGCATAGAACTGAAGAGATTTCTTTGTATCAATGGAATATATCTGTGACTGTAACTTGTAAGGACTCGTGTGGACATGTGTGGTGGCCGAGAGTGGTGCTGTGTTTTTTTTCAAGCTCCTGAACTCCTGCAGCGAGGACTTGTACAGAGTTATTTGTCTGCTTCTATACGAGACTCCTACAGAGTGATGCTTCCGTTCTTCTTTTCCTTTTTGTTGGTTTTGCAGGCTGTATGGACTTTAGGTAGGTGACTCCCAAAAGTGTGTGTGATCCACCGCTTAGCAACGGTAGGCTATTCCCATTGTTGCTGCAGCTTAACGAGCATGCTAAGCTCTCAATGCTCATGAATATCACAGACTTCTCCAACTTGTGCTGTGTTTTTCTATCAATTTTTTATGCATGCATTGCCTCTTTTTTCTGTTATAACATGGCGATATCTGTGTATTAAATTGCTGAATGAATGAAGAGATTTTTTGCCCAGCTATATATTTATGTTGCAAATCTGAAGGATACAATAGAGACTCGATAATTTTTTTTGTTTTGTTTTTTTTAAAGCACCATTTGGTGCAGCCTTCACAGGAGGCAAGTGAGGTACGAGGATCGAACCCCCACCGGCCAGCTCCTCCCTTGGAGCCTTCACCACTGGGCCACGTGCCCATCCGCATAGGGATTTGATAATCCGTAATCTTTTATAAACTCAAGGCAACCATAAGTTGCCAGATTAAAGGATGGTGTGGCGAGTTTACTTAAAAAAAATGTTGTGGTGCCTTTTTTTTACCAAAATGCTACAATAAATTATAACACAATGATATTTTCTTTATATACAACTCATGTATCATGTACTTTACTTTAGAAGCAGTTCTAGATTTATTGTAAAATGTACAGATTCTTCTTCTTCTGCTCCAATTTAAATGGTTCATTGACACCAATTTTAATTTTAATTGAAATAACTTCGTTTTAGTTGTTTCATTTATTATGCATGTACTAAATAAATTAGCTGGTTTCAACGTGAATGCACTCAAACATCAATAGGAGTACATTTAAAGGACATACTCGATGCATGAGCTTGTTTCCATTGACTTTCCGCATAACTTTGTAACAAAATATCTACCGTACAACATCCATAGAACTATTTGTATTATTATTATTTGAAAAAACATTGTGATTTCACCCGGCCTTACGAACTCTTTTATGTCGACACGCCTATCCACTAGTACCCTCGAAGGAGCAATGGAGAGGTGCACTGGAGCTTTCGAGTGAGCGGCGTCGAAGTTTCCTGGTGGGCCAGTCCTAGGCAAAGAGAAGAAGCCCGGAGGCATACTTCTGTTATGGTCAGTAAATATAGTTATAGTTAATAGTTAAAACCACCACCTCCAGCACTGGCATCGACATCTGCATTGCCGCCACCAGAATTAGTTGCATCCGCATCAGTTTTGCCACCTTCATATCCTCCAGCATCGCCACTTGCGCTGAAACTGCTGCGCTTACTTGCTTTAGCTTCTCCTCCAGTTCCAGCACTAGCTTCAGCCCCAGCAATGGCTTCATTTTCAGCTTTATCTAGAGCTTTAGCATCAGCAGCAACTTCAACAACAGCTTTAGCTTCAGCTTTAGCCAGAGCTTGACTCTCAATCTCAACACGAGCATTGATATCGACACCAGCTGCTACACGGCCAGACACTCCTAAAATGTAAGCAAAAACATTATGTTACTTTTCATATGTTAAAAAGAGATAAATATTTGTGGTGATGCATTTTGTAGCCATTCAACTGCTTGCTTAACTGCGCCTGTTTGCATCCTTTATTGTTTGTTGCTGCAGATATATATATAGCTAGGAGTATGTTATATAACTAGGGCATGATACTATTGATATAGTTCACCTTTCACAGTTAACGTATTTGTTATTACTAGGATGGATGATATATCTAAATAAATAACCTTGTGTGACAATTGACAAAATGCAGTAGTAATTAAGCATGCATTATTATTATTACCAACTGCATCCTCAGCCAATGCTGACATGCTGATGGCCATGTCTCCTGCAACTTTAGAAAGGTCACGCGCCACACCCTTCACGATCTCATACTTCTCCTTTTGTGGCATTGCAACGTCGAGGGAGACAGCCTTGCAACGTTCTATGGTCTTCTTAAGGATCTCCTGTTGAAGCTTGAGCGCAAGCACGATGCCAGCGGAAGCAACACTAGCGTGTTGCTGGCCAACTACGGCCATCTGCTCCGCGACCTCTCCGGCCATGGCGCTCATAAACTCCGACGACTTAATCAACAGCACCAATTTCATATGGAACACGATTTCGGGGCTTGTGACGACGGTCTCTATGTGTTTCACCATGCGCTTTGACAGTTCTTCCTTGGCCCTGAGCACAACTGCAGCCTCACCAGCTGCCTTGCTAAATTCTGCATCTGGCGTGCTTGCCTTGTTCTCATTCTTCACCCTAATTAAGCACCGAGACAGAAAAACAAAATATTAGTTACTTCATATCTGAAGCGTAGACAAATAGCACTCAAGACATGAGCAATACATGCATGGCAATGAGAATTGATATGAGAATATAGTTCACGGTACATGCCGGCGTCCGTAGTCGAAATCCGACCCTGCTGCTGGCTTGCTAGGCTGAAAAAAATGGGACAGCACCGGCGTCGTCCTCCATGCTGCGATGAGCAACATTAGGAGAACTACAGCACTATTAGAAAACTTCGCCATTGCTGATCTTTCTAACTTGCCTCTGCACTCCACTGACTCGATCGAGGATTTGATCCCTGTTGAACATGATCGATCGAGCGCATCCATTTATATAGGATGGGACTTCCTCCTTTGTTTGGTTCTCATTGACCAAGATGAGCGGATGGAATGGCTGTGGACGAGAACATCGCCCAAAGCAAGCGAGAGTGGTCTTGCACATAGTGCGGAGTGGCCACGACATGACATGCATCCATTCATCTTCCTTCTTTACGTTTGCTATATTAGTCATAGAAAAGTTTTTTCTACGCCGCATGCAAGAAAGTAAAAGGATGAAACTAAAATGGCCACACAATTCAGACTTGACCACAGTCTCGACAGTTGTACAAGCAAGCTTCAGAGACATGACAGCAAACGTAGGTAGTGACTGTCAGTCTCTCTGGCCATGGTGAGTTGGTGACCATGCCTGCGCTAGCAGTCTAGTCTCTCCCACTATCCAACTAGTACTCGCTCCACAATGGTGGCGCGATCGAGGTGAATGGTGCCGCTGGGCAGAGGGACTCGCATATGGAAAAAGCTAGACATGAGCTATGACGATAAGACTGATTAGTACTGAAATTTATGTCTTTGATCACCACGTTGTTGACATGGGCCCTGTTTAGTTTCCAGAAAATTTTACAAAATTTTTCAGATTCCTCGTCACATCGAATCTTTAGACACAAGCATGAAGTATTAAATATAGATAAAAAATAAAATTAATTACACAGTTTAGACGAAATGGACGAGACGAATCTTTTAAGCCTAATTAGATCATGATTGGACAATATTTGTCAAATAACAACAAAAAGAGCTACAATACCGTTTTGCAAAAATTTTTGGATGTAAACCTGCCCATGGACGAAGTACTAAGCCAGTATAGTTCATGCATAGCATTCTGACTGTGGCACGCCAAATCTTGCCTATGAAGGGCACCTCCGGTCCTAAATCGAACCATGAAATCTAGTCAAGCCGAACCGACGCGAGAGTTCGATAGCTGCAGCGTGAACTTTGCTTTGTGGGGTCCACATGCGATTAAAAAATATATCTTCATGCGTTGTGCTGCCAGCAACTCTTCCGTGTCCACTTGCTTGGTTCGGATCATCTGCAGAGTTCGCTCTTCGATCTCAAGATGGCAACGGGTACGTACCTGACGGGTAGTGCTCATCCGTACTCGTACCTGCACCCGCAAAATTTTACCCGTCGGGTTACCCGTACCCGCATGCGGGTAAAAGAATAGTTTCATACCCGTACCCGCCGGGTAATTCTCACCCGACGGGTAACCCGTACCCGATAGCATACCCGAAAATTACCTAAAAATATCAAATAGTCACATGCAAAAATAAATCATTCTAAGCTTCCAACAAGTTACAAACATGCTAACAAATATTATTAGCACCATTACAACCAAGACAATCTACTAGAAATATAGTGGATGTCTCAATAGGCCAAATTCATGACTTATATGCGCTAAAATAACTGAGGTTGACTAGTTATTTTTGCGGGTATGTCTTACCCGCGGGTATGCGGGTATGGGTAGTATACACCCGCACCCGTACCCGCATATCCGATGGGTATAAGATTTTGCCCAATAACATACCCACGTGTAGAAAATTCATTCCATACCCATCTCTTTATCGGGTAATACCCGTCGGGTACTCGGATTTCGGGTACACATTGTGATCTCTACTTCGATCTGACACCCACGGTTCGAACCCTCCGGTTTTGACGGTTCGGTCATATGAGCCCATGGTTCGATTCGGAGGCAACACTGGAGCTGCTCGAAGAAAGCATATGTGCACGAGTAGGGGTAGCACCAACCGCACTAATATAAAAATTTAAGGCCCTAACTTGTGTAGGACCTAGGAGGAAGACAAATAGTCTCATCATATATGAATTATTGCACACAACTGTGAGACCTAGTACTAGATTTAAGTCGTGCACATATACGGAGTGTAAGACTAAATTATCACAAAGTTTTTGCAGGTTGGCAGAAACATTATTAGCATATTATTCATGATGCAAAGGGACCAAATATACAGTAATTAGTAGCAGTAGCAAATTAAAGATAAAAAATTAGTCCTCAATATATATGGTTGTGCTCTAATGACAGGAGTACATGTCACATGACAAACACTCTACTGAGTTACTCTAGTAATTAACCACACCATCGGCGACACCTAGTGCACAAGCTTCCGGCTGGTAGCACCTGTACAACCAGACACGCAACAGCCTCTCGGACTTTACCGTCCTACGTGGCGCCTCTACGCCCACGCTACCCGCGCTCGGGGTAACCGAAACCTCTTTTTCCTTGACCCCAAGACGCCCTTCAAGTTTGACAACCAGTACTACAAGAACATCCTCATCTACCGCATCCTCCTCAGCTCCGACGAGGTGCTCCTCATCGGCAGCCCCACCACTGCTGACCTCATCAAGCTCAATGCCGCCAACTAGGATATCTTCTTCATACACTTCGCGCAATCCATGGTCAAGATGGGCAACACCTCGCCGCTCACCGGGGGCAATCGTGAGATCAGGAAGAACGACAGGAGGGTCAAGGTCAACCATAGCTGATTGATCGATAATCAGTTCAACGACAGCTGGCAACCTTGGCTGAGTGCTTCCAGTTGCTTATTATGTCTCTGCTCTCCTCTACTAGTTGGTTGGTTTGTTGATTCAGTGGTCTCAGTAGTTTGCTGATATTTCTTATTTATTTCCTTCAAATTTGTACAAATTTTCCTTTTGCCCAAGCATGTGTTGCTTTCTTTCAAAATTGTTGCTCTTTTTTTTTGCACACGAGGAACCTCCCCATTCCCATTAAAGATAATGGAAATACAAGCATCCAGATTACAAGAGTTTAGACAAACCCAGAAGATAGGCTAGCCAACGCTATCGTTTAACGAAACCAGACCATCGAAGGATTAAATGAAATCCCAGAAAGATCCGCAACGCGCTCCCTGGAAGCAACGTATATCAGAGAACAGAACATATCTGCATAGACAGACCCTAGACCAACCTGTTAGCATCTTAGGACCTTTCTAGGGGTGTAGATCAGTGGGTGATTACATCGGCCTGAGAGGAGGAGTCCGTCATGGAGTCGGTGTCGGTGGCGAGAAGCGGTTCAGTGGCGCCGCCGGTGGAGACCGGTGGGGCTTCCCGTCACTGGCAGCGCCACCCTCTCAATCGGTGGTTAGGACAGTGGGGTTTGTGTCGGCTCAGGTGAACCTCGCGTCTTGAGCCCATGGCCCCCAACTTTCTTTTATAGGCACTGTGCGACGGGGGTCCACCAGCCAAACGCGGGCTGGGCGTCGCTGATCAGGACGCGAGATCAGGACCCACACCTAACCGTTGGGCCAAGTATGGTGGAGATCAAACTAACACAACCACCTGACAAAAAGGAAGGCATATATCACTACATGCTAAACTGGTGAGACTACCATAACTTCATGGAATATCATCTTCAGGTTGAATCTTCCTCCCGCTCAGCCTGTTCACCGTCTTGGAGTAAAATCTGATTCACTTGTCTTGCAGTTTGAGAGGCCAGTACCTCCTTGGCTACCCGCAGCATGGTATTAGCGCCCTCCACCAGCTGCTCTTGATCCATTTCAGCATAGAGACCTGACCAAAACTTCATGAGTGCACAGGCGTGACAAATTATTTCTAAGGTATCTTTGATCAGTTTTTTTTTCAAAACATGCTTTGTTTCTGCTTTTCCATATCGCCCAGCAAATGGCGCCTATACCCCATGGGTGGTATTTCTTACCAAAGGGGAGCCACTGCTCACACCATTGCCAACATTGCAACAAGTTCATGGGAATGTCAGTGGCCCCAAAACATTTGGCAACCACCATCCAAATGACTTTTGAAACAGGACACTGAAAAAACAAGTGATTGACTGTTTCAAAACATTCACAGAACACACAGCTTGGGTCACCCTGCCAATTCCTTTTCTTCATATTTTCTCTAGTCAAAATAGCATCATTTGCGATTAACCACAGAAAAATTTTAATTTTCTCAGGGATTTTACCTTTCCAAATTCTTTTATGGTAATTACCAGATTCATTTTTTGTAAGCCCATTGTACAGAGATTTAACAGAATACTTACCACTTTTCTCTAGAGACCAAAAGATCACATCAGAGTCATTATCCAACTGGAACTTCATGGTGTCATTTAAAATTTTATCCCAGCAAGTTCTCAAATCAACAAAAAGCCATCTTCTAAAGGAAACAGGTGTGCCTCCTATCACTTGAGCAACGGATATTCCTTTATCTTCACATAATTCAAATAAGATTGGAACTATCAAATACAAAGGTTTAGAATATAACCAAGGATCAAGCCAAAATCTAGTCAATTGTCCATTCTTTATAGCAACACTTTTACCTTGCAAGTAAATGTTTTTCACCTTAAGAAGGTCATACCACATAGGAGAATCACTCTGTTTATGACCAACATCATGTATCGATTTAATCTGCATGTATTTGAATTTAACAATTTGCTGCTATAAACCTTCTTCTTTTTCAAGTTTCCACCACCATTTGCACAATAAACTGATGTTCATTTTTCTAAGGTCTTTGATCCCCAGACCCCTTTCTTTTTACTTTTGCAAATAATCTCCCATTTAACAAGATGGTATTTCCCTTTGGTCCCCCCACCTTGCCAAAAGAAGGTTCTTCTAGTCTTTTCCAGTCTGTTGATAATGGTTTTAGGTAAAAGATACACAGGCATATGATAAGTAGGGGAGTTATTTAAACTTGAGCTAATGAGAGTAGTCCTCCCTGCAATGGACATTGTTCCTCCCTTCCAAATATCCAGCCGCTTATTACTTTTTTCTAACAGAGGTAACCAATCACAAACCTTCAACCTACTTGGACTATCAGGAACTCCAAGATACTTGATGGGAAAGAGACCAACTTGACAATTGAATATTTCAGCATACATCTGTCCCCAGTTTTCCTCAACATTTATCATGAAAATCTCACTTTTATTGAAATTTATTTTTAACCTAGCTATCATTTCAAACAAATACAGTAGTAGTTTCATATTTACAGACCTTGCACATCATGTTTTAGAAAAACAATACTATCGTCAGTATATTGTAATATGGCAACACCATTGGGCATAATATGACTAATCAGACTAGTAACTAGACCATTTTCGTGAGATTTATGCACCATTCTTGTCAAACAATCAGCCACAAAGTTAAATAAAATGGGGGACAATGAGTCACCCTGTCTAACTCCTTTAAAGCTTTTCATATAAGTGCCAATCTTGTTATTCATTTTCATGCTAACAGTCCTTCCTATCACAACTTGCTTAATCCAAGTGCACCATTTAGCATCAAAACCTCTATTCTCTAAACGAGCAAATAAAAGTTTCCAATTCACCTTATCGTAAGCCTTTTCAAAATCTAATTTCAAGATAACCCCCACCTCTTTTCTTCTTTTAGTTTCATGAAGTATTTCATGTAAGCATATAATACCAGACATTATGTTTCTGTTTTTCATGAAAGCAGTTTGGGTGCTATGTATCAACTTATCAGCCACTCCTTTCAATCTAATTGTCAAAGTCTTAGTAACAAGCTTATACAAGCACTTCAACAAACAAATGGGTCTAAATTGTTGTATTTTTGAAGCATATTTGATTTTGGGTAATAAGGTAATAATGCCATAATTCAACCTACTGATGTCAACTAAGTGATTGAAAAAGTCATCAAATCATTGAATAATATCAGCTTTAACAATTTCCCAACAGCTTTGAAAAAATTCAGTTGGTATCTTATCTGGGCCAGCTGCTTTGGTTTTTCCATTTGCCACAAAGTTATTTTAATTTCCTCCTCAGAAAAGGGTCTACACAAAAAATCATTCTCAGATTCAGAGACACTAGGAATATTTTCCCAAATGTTAGGATCAATCTACACATCGTATTCAATTGGTGGACTAAAAAGATCAGAGTAATACTCAATTGCATGTACCAATAAATTTTCATCCCCTTCAATAATCTGTCCATCAGTTTCTAAAGAAACAATAGCATTTTTCCTTTTTCTCCCATTAGCACACTTATGAAATAAGGAAGCATTATTGTCTCCTTTAAGGAGCCAGGTTGCCTGGCTTCTTTCATACCAATATACCTCTTCCTGTTCTAAGCTTTTCAAATTTTCACAAATTAGCCAAGTTTTTCTCTCCAATTGATCACTATTTAAATCATTATATTCTTCTAGCAATTCTAACTTAGACAATTCATTATGTGAAACTTTCCTATGCTTTCTCCATTCCCCTTGCAAATTGAAACCCCAACCCTTGAAATATTGTTTGAATAACTTCAATTTTTGCTGAATTCTATCAAGGGCAGAGGTGGCTCTACAAGGTTTACTCCACAATTTCTCAACTAAAGCAAAGAACTCAGGATTTTTCAACCAATTCAGATCAAACTTGAATTGAATAAAAGGTAAACGGTCTTTTTTGCCAGTAGAAACAATTAATGGGTTATGATCAGAAATTTCTCTAGGTAATCTGCACACCTTAGCCTAGGGAAAATGTCTTTCCACTCCTTAGTCACCAACACTCTATCCAATTTTTCCAAGATAGGATTCTCTTGATTATTTGACCAGGTGAACAAACCCCCCAGACATGTTTAACTCCCTTAATTCATAAAACTAGATCAAAGAATTGAAAAGCGGGGTGTGTCTGTGAACCCTATCCATTGTTCTTTTTTTTCCTTTGTATACCTAATAATGTTGAAGTCACCTCCAACAATCATTGGTTCGGAATTTGAGGCACAGAATCCAGATAATTCAGCCAAAAAAGAAATTTTGTTTTCCACTTGAGCTGCTCCATAAACAACTAGCAGATTCCATTTGATTTTCAAAAATTTGTCCCATAAAATCATTTGCAGCATAAATTCCCCTTGTTTAAAAGAGCCTACATCAAATCTTTCTAAAAGTGTTCCAACCAAAATCCCACCAGACTTGCCCTTGGATGGGTTCCACATCCAAAGGTAATCTTGGATAGGGTCAAATTTCCTCAAAAGGGAACCACAACATTCAGGGGTCATAGTTTCCTGGATTCCCAAAAAATAAAATCTATGTTCAAGAATGAGATTTTTTAAGATTGTGGATACACCTTTCTTTTTTAGACCTATGCAGTTCCAGAAAAGGCCTTGAACTACCATTTTTTCCTTTGTTTTTTCTTTTATTGAGATTCATAGGAATACTAATATTCCTGGAATCTTGCAAGCCAAGATCTTCCTGGTCTTGCTTCCTCCCCCCTGGGGAGAATTTGAATTTCTTTTTATTTAACCTGCTTTTTCCACTTGAATTGACAATTTACAACATTTCAAGATGAGAACCTTCCTCCCGACCATTGTCAACAACCACATTTTTCTCTTTAGGAATAAATTCAAGTAATTCTACATTTTCTCACAAACAGACATGTTCAAGTGTTTATTCTTCAAACAATTGTGAGCAGATTCTAAATCTTTGAGTAAATCAAAAGTAGCAAATTTATTATCATTAACTAATATACCCATGTTCTTAGCCATACTATCAAGCATAATATTATCAATGTCAGAAATGTTATGAGTTTTGCTAATGTTACCTTCAAGAGACCTTTTCTTGGCAAGAGCCTCATTTTTCTCCATAGTTGTGAGGTGTACATCTTTCTTCAACCTTGCACTCCTCCTTTCTTGCTGAACCTCCTTGTGATGAGTATCATCAACAGAAGTAGTATTCACATCAACTTCAGGATTGTTAAAAAGTACCTTTGCTTTGCTGCCACCGTCATCAATGATAACACTTTCCTGTGAATTGATCAGTCCTTCTTGTTCCAACCCTCTTTCTTCTTGTTGGAGCTCTTGGGAAGATAAACCTTGAAGGGTTTAACACCCAGATGGAAGAATATCAGATTTACTTTGCATCTAAACCTTCTGCATCATGTGAGAGTTGATAGAACCCGCATTATCTTCCACTTCCATAGCCCGCACTTGATGATTCTCTTGGATCTCATTCTGAGGAGAACTACCCAGACCATACTCAATATAAGCATCAATTTTTATGAGTTTGTCTCTTAAAGTTTCACTCTCAGCCTCAGAATCCTCAAAGCTTTTTGGAATGTTAACTCTATCATCTTGGTCATCATTGATACCTTGTTGAGAGCTCTGACTTTCTATAACTTTCTTGGCCTTCACATTTTCTAGAATTTGGTCAACACTTAGAAGCAGACATAGATGATTGAGAAACCCATAGCTGGCTATGGTTCTTACTATTGACATGTTCATTACTTGTGATGTCAAAGTCCTTTGTTGATTGGGAGGGCCTCTGCTGACCAGCAATCTTACTGTTGTTAGGTTCATTGATTTTGATGCCAATTTCTTTGTTTGATCATTGGCAGGGGAACTTCTAGGTGGATCATCCTCTTTGTACTTCTTCTTTGGGGGCTCTTTTTCAGATACCTTGACACCACTTTTAAGAGTTCTCATAGGATTCTCTTCCTGAACGTCTCTCAAATATGAAGTAATGCAAACAGAGACCCAAAGTGCTCTCAGCTGTTCTAGGGACTTTGAGGATGTCCCTGCAGGTAATTTTCAATCTTACATAGTCAGCTCTGAATCTAGTTTGTTCATCTACCTCCATCACCTTTCCAACCAGCCCACCCACCTTAGCAATGGTTATAAGAGATCTTTGATCAGTTGGTATGTCCTTGACTCTAAACCAAGCTAGTTGAAGTATGCCTTTTGCCCCTAGACCAGGATACCATTGCTCAATTTTCATCCAAGCATCAACATCTCCCATAGCAAAAGCCTTGAATCTACTCCAGTCCTTAACAAGCATAGCATTTAGAAACCTTATAACAAACCTATTATCACTGCCTTGTCTGGCATTCCATTTCCAAGAGTTGGACCCTACTACATGCATAAGTTCTTGCTCTACCTGCTTCCTAGTTGCATGACCCTGAACAATTGAAATGACAACAATACTTTCCTTCTCTCTAGACACTCTAGGGTCTATGCATTCTTCTATGAAAAAGAAGCTCTGATCCTCAACTAGAGCAGCACAGTGTTCTGGCCCAGTGTTCCATGGAATGCAACGCTTACAATCATAAGTGGTGTGATTGTTGTATCCACAGATCTCACAAATTAACCTTCTACAATCTCTAGTGGCATGATTGAAGAGACCACATATTTCACAAGCTATCCTATTCTTCATAGGATTTGGTTGATTGTTGGGTCATCAGGACCACCACCAGCAGGGTTACCTTTGTTCTCTTCTTGCTGAGCATCTAGAGCTTTTTCTTCACCTTGAATTGGAATCCCCCCGGCTTTGTCAGCTGCTTGATCCCACTTCTCATTAGCTTCTCTAGAGACTGGTTGCTTTTCCTCAGTATTTTCTTTCTGTCCCTCACCATCTTGTTGCACACGACGCTCCTAGGTGTTACGACCTCTTCCTCTATCACCACGAACAGCTCCAAATCTTCCCTGGCCACCCATCCCTCCTCCTCCCCAACCCTGATTGAAGTTTCTATGACTGCCCCCTAATTCATCTTCACCAGAACAATGGGCGTTGGCACAATGCGTACTGTAGTGACAAAGGATCTAGTAGACACACATTGCCACAAATGACCAACAAACTTGGAGATATTGGATGATTTCGGTGGATTGGAGGAGTTGGCGACAATAGGGGAGAATGCTGGTTAGGGTTTGGGACCCCTAACTAAATTCTGGATCTCTCATTGGGGTCAAATTGAGTACGAAGGGGTTGCAGGTGACCCGACTCCACTCCATCAACAATCTTATGCTCACCTCCCTCCTGATGCGTGACGCGTGGCTTGTCACTAGGCATCCACCCTAGGATTCCTAGAATAATTCTCACCTTTGGGGGTAGTCTGAACCAAGGTTTCTAAGCAGTAGAACCATTGATTCTGATACGAACTGGATTTCAACCTCTCTCCCGCCATGGCCGATTGCTCATCATTGCAGGGGATTTGTTGCTCTTGTTATAGGAATCCATTTCAATTGTAGCTTAAAGGTACATAATAATTAATGTTGGTCACAGTACTAGTACTTGTATTAATTGAAGTAGTACTATTACTAGTACCTATATTGGTGCTGTGATGTTGTCTTATGGTTCAGCCTTAACGAGAGTTTCATTCATCTAATAGGCTGCCACATAGACATTTTACAACATAATAATGTTTTTAAATAGAGAAGAAGTGAGTCATAAATTTAAATGTCTGCAAAACTATAAAATAATGCTAATGTTGTGGGTAGGTTGTTCGATCGTCTGGACGCCCACCGGAAAGGCCCAACACCACACAGTCACTCGTGTTGCTCAACAAAATATCCTCACAAGCAGCCTTGGATGCCTCCATCCTCAGACCCGGACCATCCGATCTTATTAATTCTCTCCTATCTTATCCTCTATCAGGCCCCATAATTTAGGGTCCTCTGTGCATCATGTATCCATCCCTGGATCAGTAGCTGATACGCACAATTCAAACAAGATTGATATAAAAAACCATACTTTAATTGCTAATGGGGAAACACATTACATGATTCGGGTTTACATAGCTTGGGCCACTAGCCCTATATCGTACATCAGAGTTCTAAGACAGTGGTCCTTTGTCATCGTAGCTCCATTTCCTACAGGCAACTTGGAGTGCGGACGTAACCCTAGACTTATTCCTTAAGCGTAGTCCTATATTCCAATCGTCGTAGTCCTAGCATAGTTCTCTTGTATGTCTCCATCTTTGAGTATACTCTGAGTATCCTATCCTTGCATAGCTCCCGAAGTTCCATCTAGGTATGTGCTCTTGTAGGTTTACTCCTAAAAACATAGAATGGAGGGGGTTGAGTACATAAAGTACTCAGCAAGCCCTGAACTATGGGTGGAGGTGAGGTGGGAGGGAAAGCTAGAAGAGGAGGTGGTTACAGTGGTTGAGGTAAAAGTGGTAGGTTGAAGTAGTTATAATTATAGGTTGGATCATGGTAGAGTACTACCTTTCTCACCAGTTTTTAGGGTCATTATAATTTACCAGATTAGTCAAAATACATATTACTAGATCATCACAGTTGTAGAAGTCTAATCATAGTATCCCATCCTAGCATCTGTCCATTCTAAGGATGTGGCTATTTGAATAGATTCAATAAACTCTGCAGAGGTGTACAAATTTCTCCACAAGATAGACACAGTCCGACACCATCGTTATGGCTTAGACAGGTCTAACGAGATCCCGTACCTGAATGTACACAACCTTAGATGTCCATATAATTCTACTACGACTTCTTAGGGGTTGGAAACACATAAATTCTAGAAGGATACCTAATCATCCCAACATGATGATACCAAATCATCACAATAAATAACAACATGGCTCGAACACGGCCAAAACAATAATCATGGGCTCAAACGCGACCTCAAAAGCTTAACATGAAAGATCACATAGCATCCACGCCAACCAGACCATAGAATAAAACCCATCCCCTCGTGTCTGCTCCTAATATTCTGCTATCTACACTAGCCTCCTAGTAGAAATTATATTTCCATCTAACGGGGTGTGAGATCAAGTCTACCTATATAGACATGTGGTTGTACGATGTATCTCACTAGGCGAGAGGGACTACGAACCAGTCCTTATGTGACCGAGATGAGTATCTCCCACCGGAACCCTCACCAGGCGTTCCTACCAAGGGAATTTACCTCCATAAATCACCCCACTCGCCCCCTATCAGGGTTTAGTCTAGTTTTAACAGTTTTAAGTTCCATAGTTATTATCCTCAAGTTTATAGAGTTCTTATCATATCAAGGTAACCATTACCTTATCACATCATCATGATCAATCTCATAATTCATTATAATTCACAATCAAGGATTTAAGTAATATAGGTTGGGTTTATTATTTAGTGGAGATGGAAGGTGGAAGGTTTATGGCAGAGGCTAGCAATATATGGTGGCAGTGGGAGGGGAGTAGTTGAGGGATGGTATGTAGTGTAGAGGGAAGGATTAGGTGGGTGTTAGACTTGTCTTCATTCACTGATGATCA
This sequence comes from Saccharum hybrid cultivar R570, assembly GCA_038087645.1. Lineage (NCBI taxonomy): Eukaryota > Viridiplantae > Streptophyta > Magnoliopsida > Poales > Poaceae > Saccharum > Saccharum hybrid cultivar. The sequence continues at coordinate 21,593,557 of JAQSUU010000135.1, forward strand.
TATCCTTATTCTAAGATTCTGGTTCCTGTGTCTCCTGCTCTTGTCTTCTAGACTCCATTGGGTTCTCTCCATGTCTTCTATCCTACGTGATCTAGCGTTGGCAAGCAAGGAAACACAAACAAGAAAATAATAAGCAAGGCATATAAAACAAGCATGAACAATCAAAGTGATGGAAATGATCCTAGTTGGGTTGGTCCTATTGGGTGATGGATTGTTATCCATGTTATCGTTATTATGTCAATTTGAAGTAAGATTTGGATGGAGGGATTCCATCCACAGGGTAGGGCCTCTACAAGTTAGGTTAATGCGGTGGATTGGTCTGATGGAAAACCAGACCACATTATTAGGGGTCACTATTATGTGAACCTAAAAGAGAAAGTCTGACCAAGTCATCATTACTTGCCTGATTTCTATAGGTCCACCGGGTTAGCAACACACACACACATGCATATGTATGTGCCTAGGGTTAATTAGGTGGGATGGGTTATGGCTAGGGTAAGCGTCATATACTCTCATGCATATGTATATGCCCATGATTAAGTAGAGTGGAGTAACTAGGTTGCTAGGGTTAGCCATACATAGGCGTATACCCCGGGTATCGGACATATCTATGTATGTATAGATGCCTACTCATTTTAGGTGATTGGGTACGGATATATTCAAGTATGTGTCATGGTACATGCATATACGCAAATATACGGGGTTACTTACTACTATGGTGATATCTACTACTATTATTAGTATTTAATTTAAATATAGTAATGGAAATGCAATCAAACTAAAATTTAAATTGGCACCAAATAATAGAACAAAGGGTATGAATAGATAGAGTTTGATTTTAGAATAATTTTGGTGGTGGAAACATGTAATTTGGAGCTAGAATGAAGAAGTTATGATTTATTGAAGATTTAATATGAAACATGGTATGTGGAATATACTTTGGAAAATATTTCTGGAAGTTAGGATAATGGAAATGAGATGTAAATGCTTGGGTAGGATCTGAGGTGTACCTAGTTTATTTAGGAATTTTCTAGGAATTTTTCTATACATAGAAAGTGGTCTTTCATTGTCCTGTGTACACTGCTCGGGGTATACATAGCATTTTCTCCTCGGTGGAGCGACTGACATGTGGGCCGAGACGGCGGGGTCAGCTACTGATGGTGCTATGCTGTGGACTGGGGCTTCCACTGTGTCGTAGACCGCTCGCTCTCTCATGGTCCATGTGGGCCAAGTCCACTGGGATCAAGGGTAAGGAGAGAGCGGTTGTCCGGCTGATGCGTGGGGTCCACGTGGTGGTGCCAAGGGTCACTGACGTGTGGGCCATCTAGACTCCACCCATCTTAATGGGTATAACACTGTTGCGGCCTGGGCCTAGGGGACAGAGGGAGAGGAGGAGGCAGACGAGAAACGGCGCGATGACGACAACACTTGACACGGCAGTGAGGCAGAGCATCGACCAGAGTCTCACCGGAGTAGCTTTTGCCGATGGCATCGGTGCTCGGAGCTTGACTCCACTTGGTGACCAGTGCTCGCAACGAGGTCTCGCAACGACTAAGGAAGTTCCCAGTGGTCGTGGGTGCCTGTAGCGGTGACGGTGGCTCGCCGGAGAGCTGTGGCGGTGCACGTGACGGTGTTCCCACTTAGTTGATCTAGTGCAGAAGGAGGGGCGCGGCTTGGTCACGGTATTCCTATGAGTGCGTAACAGTTACTTCTATGCCCGCTACACCTTGTTGGTGACTGGCGGTGGCCAAGGCGGCTCGACAGCGGGCAATTCTCAGCGACAGGGCAACACAGATGGGGAGAGAGGGCTTGCGATGGTGGGGGGAAGTAGAGGAGGGCGTTAAGGAGCTTGCTAGCTACCCCAATGGCACCATGGTGGATTATTGGTGGAGAACTCGATGCTCAGCTCCAATGGCGGCCATGGTTGTCGATTTGGGGAGAAACGAGCTCACCCTCAGAAGAGAGAAGGGGAGGATGGAAGATAGAGGGGGGATGGTGTGTTCCTAGATAAGGCAGAGCTCTCTGCATTGCTAGTTGAAGCCAGGGTGCTTAGGGGGGAGGCCTTTTTATAGGCCACCAATGGTGGTTCGCCGGGGAGATATTTTCCTCTGATCGCCTCGGTTCTGTGGGCGCCAATCTTTCTACCCCGCACGAGGTCAAATTCAAGGCGGTTGCACATAGTGCGAGCTTGACTGTCTCCTGGCTAGGGGTGAGCTGGACCAAAGTGCAGCTATGGCGGCAGCTCAGTGAGTCGATGGCCACGGCGATTTGAGCATAGGGTTTTGTTGACTACCAGGAAGAGGAGGTGTTGGTGTTTTGTAAACCGGACTAGTAAATATTTATGATTGTCATGCTGCTCTAGGAAGATGATGGTAGCATCCAATAGACATGAGGGTTTATATCGGTTCAGGTCAGAGCCTACGTCCAATCTCAGAGAAGATCGAGCCTACGTCCAATCGTAGGGCCTAGTCTCACCATGCAGAGAGCCTAGGCTGGGTGTATGCTGGTGATGGGTGTTCCCCTATTGGTTCGGACGATCTCGTGATTCCCTAAAAGGATGTGGCCACCGCAGGTCGTTCCTTGGGTGAGGCCACCGTGAGTCATGGTCGTCTGACTTCCCAGGTGGAAGTCTTTGCTATGGCCGGTGATGAGAGAGGGCACTGGGCCCCTTTCACGAGTGCACTCTGGGATAGAGCCCCTAAGGCAGTTCTAGGATTGTGCCTGCCATATGCCATAGGACCCATATTTCTAAGGTGGAGGTCCAGACCATGGCTAAGGGCGGACGCGGGTGCCGGCCCTTTGGTGTGGTTAACTGTGTGGTTCCATAGAAGGATGTGGTCTATCGAGGCCATTCCTTGAGCGAGCTCATCGTTAGCCGTGGTCCTTTGGTTTCTCAGATGGGAAACTTGACCATGGCTTGCGATGAGTGAGGGTACTGGCCCTCTAGGTAGGTGTACTCCGAGATACAGCCCCCGTTAGTAGTTCTGGGAGTTTGTCCGCCATGAGCCACGGGACCTAGATTTCTAAGGTGGAGGCCTGGACTGTGGCTGAAGGTGGACGTGGACGCTGGCCCGTTGGCATCGATGAACCCGTAGTTTTCACAATGGATGTGACCGCCATGGGCCATTCTACCAGCAAGTCCATCGGCGGTGTGAGGAGCCATCACTTCCTTTCTCAATCAAATGAGAGTGTGCGACTGTCCCCTACCTGGCGCATCAACTGTTGGTGTTTTGTAAACAGGACTAGAAAATATTTATGATTGTCACGCTGCCCTAGGAAGACAATGGTAACATCCAATAGACATGAGAGTTTATACTTGTTCAGGTCAGAGCCCTACATCCAATCTCAGAGAAGATCGAGTGCATGTTTCTCGCTTGAATGCTCTGAAGTTCTTACAATGGGGGTGCAAGAATGGTGAAAGAGGTGATAGAACCTATGCTAGATGAAGGGTAGCCCGAAGAGAAGCTCTAGTAGCCCTACTGCTAAGGTGGATGGATGGAGTGGTAGATGATGAAGAATGAGAATGTCCCCATAGATGGGAGCCCTGGCTTCCCTTATATAGAGTTCGGGTCCAGGGCTTGTTACAAAGAGGAGGCTTCCGCAACCGAGGAGTCAAGAGCCCGAGGGAAGTACTAACTAACTTGGATTACAAGCTACGCTGTCTTCTAGTGTTCGTCGGGGTGTAGCTCTCATCATGGTCTTGCAGCCACGTCACGGCAGGGGCTGACGTGGAGCATAGTAGCCACGGTGATAGTTCGTCAGCTATCCTATGCAACGTGGCATCCGTCATGGTCTTCGTCGTCGTCTCTAGGTTTCTCGGAGCGTCATACCTGTAGCAGGTAGCCGCCCTGGGTCGTCGTCTGCCTAGTCACGTCATGGGCCTGAGGGCCATGACCCCGATCGTTGGGGTCAGGGCTCTCCGCCAACCCGGAAGGTCTCTAGATCAAGACCCCTACCATGGTTCCCATCGGTCTGTATTCGGGTGGTGGGTTTCGTACCCGTTGCCACTGTCGTGCGGTGTTGTCTTGTTTAGTGCGGCATGGCATATAGATGGTGTCTGACCGGACCAATGTGACTGCTGTCACATCTATCCTTGTGAGGTCAGAATGGCACGTCTGCTCCTATCAAAGCGAGCACGCTCGGCCTCTCCCTGTCCTACCCAGGGGTCATGACAGGGGAGAGGTTGTGCATTTCCTTTGTGGCTAAAGCAGGAGAAGGGGTCGTGGCCGACACTGACCTGGGTGTTGGTCTAGTGTGTTTATCCGAGCTAGGACATTGTTAATATGAGTTGTGGGCCGCATGGCCTGCTAACTAATCGGTGCCTTGAGACACCTCGGGGTTATAACCCTGATAGGAGAAGAATGACATCTGGGTCCACAGTGGTGTTCCCATCCCTATCTGCTTCAGCTGGGAAGAGGCAGTGGTGGTGGGCTCATCACATTAGTGTGGTGACACGGTATTCCAACTATTGTTGTCTCTGTCTAGAAGACGGAGTTGATAGGGCAGGGCCATGGTGTAAGTGGGAGAGAGGAGAAGGGAAGGGAGGCGGGCCGCTTTGCTAGGCTGAGTGAGTGAGCGAGTCGGCCATTGCGGGGAAGAAAGGAGAGGGGGAAGTGGGCCGCGGCGCGGGCCAGAGAGGGAGGAAGGGGAGAATGAGCCCGTGAGTGTTTTCCCATTTATAATTCCCTTTCTTTTTCTTAGGTTTAAACTAAGGTACATGTATGCATGATTTGAATTTGAATTTAAGGAGAATTTGAGGTGTGGTGGTCTTGGTAGGTCAAGGGAGAGCTCAAGGGATTATTTGGTGGAGAATGCAAAAGGGGGAAATACCAAGGAGGATTATTTGATGCCAAAATAAATTCTAGAGCACACACATGCAATCATACAATCAGGCATTCAAGGCATTCAATCAATCAAGCTAACATACCACGTTCCAAACCTAAACGATTTAAATACGATGTGGTTCTCTAATCCTAGAAAATATTCCTAGCACTACAACTAAATCCTATGAAACATGGAAATGCACATGGTGAAATTTTGATGCAGGGTTTTTGGAAAACATTTTTTAAAAAGGTTTTGTCTATTTATACTAATCAAGTCTTAATTTGTTGTAAAGTTTAAAAGTTCAATTTTTTAGTGGTTTTTAACATGATGCAAAACATAGGGTGTTACATCCTCTCATCTCACTTTTTCCATCGCCCACTCTCACCGTACGATGTCGCTGATGGCAAGGCCGCCGTTTGCCGCTGCTGCAGTTCCTCGACTTCGCATGCCGTGACCTGTGGTTGCCTTCCGTAGCCGGTGTGGCTAAGTGGCTTCGCGCTCCGTCTCCACCCATGCCCGTACGCTCTAGAGCTTCACTCGTCGCCGATGATGGCCTTTGTGCTGGCCGCTTCGACCGCCATGCGGTTCTCCATGCGGTTCTTGCCGCTCCTCCTGAACCCATGACTGTGTAATGCTCGCGCGCCGCTACCACTCCTTCTGCCATCACTGCTCATGTGGTGGCCTCTCGCGGTCATGGTGGCTGCCAACGCAAGTAGAAGCGTCGGGCCCTAGCGTAGAAGCCCTCCGGCCTTGCCTCCTGTAAGGCTGTGGTGCCCTACTGCAAATGGCGGAGGAGGATGCACCGGGATACGTCGCATGTTGAAAGCTTATGTTTCCAATATTTCAGATGTTTCGGAAATATGTTGAAAGTGTTTCATATGTATGTTGTAAAAGTAGATCGGAATGTTGCACATGTTGCAATGGCTATACACGTATGTTTTAAGCGTATGTTCCAAATGTTTTATCTGTTTCATACATATGTTGCAAGTGTTTCATTTAGATGTTACAAAACTAGATCAGAATGTTGCATAAGTATGCAAATGTTTTAAGTGTTTTCATACATATGTTGCAAGTGTTTCATCTTGATGTTTGCATATATTTGCCATGTTTTTAAGTTTTTTCTAATGTTTTGCAAGTGTTGCAATGATGCAAGTGTTTCATCTTTTTCGGACATATCTTGCAAGTGTTTTATCTAGATGTTGTAAAAGTAGATCTGGAGTTACACATGTTGCAATGGGACCCACCTGCCCTGCCTGCTACAACTGCTGGGGCGCCATCGTGGGTCAGTTGAGTGGGCACCTGAGGCCGGCAAACGCATCCGCGGTGTGGCATCCACAGGCGGGGGTAGGTGACTAGGACCCATCACCCACGTGGGTTCCTACATGTGGGCGCGGTGGTAGGGTGGTACACACCGTGGGGTCCACATGGTGGGGCCCGTGAAAATAGGCGGCACGAGCTTCTTCTGCGTGCAGCGCGGCTTCCCTCACAATGGGCTGAAGGCGTTCGATATTTTGGAGAGGGTCTGGACGTCCGCGCGCTAGTAGCGCCCATAAAATAAAACTATACTACATGTCAAGAATAGATATTTAATTCATACTTTATTTCATTTTATTACGTTGATAGTTAGTCCTCGGCAAAAAATATCGAGCACCGAACCAAAAATACCGAAAATCAAACTAAAAATACCGAAATCAAAATTTTCAGTACCCTATTAGATTCATAATTCCGAAAAATCGAAATTACCGAGGTAAATTCAGTTCTTTACCTCAGGGAACCGAATTTACCGAATTACCTGAAATGTGCCGAGTTTAAGTGTTGTTATATTATTTATTGTACTATTGTAGACTATTATATTATGTATTTGTAGTACTCACCCTTATAGTCTCATAGACTTTTATATGTATATTTATTTTGCACTATTATTCTCTGTGAAATCATTCAAAATTAGCTTTTGAACCTGCTATTAACAGTTTTTTTAAAAAAAAAGTCACGAAACTCTCCGTCGAAAACTTTCATTCCCCATGCCCTGTTCGTCTCCACTCTCCAGAGTGCAGAGACCACCTCTAAGGGCTGAGGCGGTGTTGACGGACCTGTGGGTAATAGGAGCGCAAGCCTCACGGGATCGTGGAGGCCGTGAACGTGCGTGCAGGCCGCGGGGAGCAGGTCGCGAATGTTAGCAAGTGAGTCTGCGTAGAAAGCAGCAACTGCACCTAATTTTTTGCAATTTGGACATATTTTTGAAGAAAATTGACGTTTACACCCCGGGCGACGTAAACTCATCTTTGGACCCCGGGGTCGGCGCCGTGATCTACGGCGCCGAGGTGCGTGGCCCTAATTCGTGTGGCAGACAGGCTGGCGCTTACGGGGCAAATATCTCGGTGCCATAGATCACGACGTCAAGCTTGGCGCCACAAATCACGGCGCCGAGTTGTTAACCTATACGCGCCACCACACTTCTTTCTTCCCCTCCCCCATTCGGCTCGGCACACCACCGTCGCCGTCGACACAGCCACCGTCCGCCCCACCCGCCCATGCCCTCTTCTCGGCCATCCCCTTCATGTCGTCCGTGCTGCCCTCGTCTCGGGCGTCTCCGCCGCCCATCCGCGCCACCCTTGTCCCGACAGTCCGTGCGGACGGGCCGTGCCATCAACGCCGCCCCATTCGTGGCCCCCTCATATCGGCCGCCATCGTCCGAGCCATCCGCGCCGCCCGCCTATTGCCTCATCTAGTCCCGGCCGGCACACCACCGCCGCCGCGTGCCCGTCCCGCCCGCCGCACCCCTTCCCGGCCACCCTCGTCACCCCTTTCCCCTCCTCCTTCGCACTGTCCAGCGGTGAGGCTGGCCCGCCACCGCTTGCCGGAGGTCCCGCTGACCAGCGGGCCTCCGACCCCCTCGCCCTCCCCTACCCCATCGGCTGCCCCAGCCCCTCTGGCGCTTGCAGCTGACCTACAACAAGGTTAGTTTTTTAGTAAAATTAGTTAATTTACTTTAGGTAATTTAGTTAGTAATTTATTTATAATATTTAGCAGATTTAGTTAGGAAAATTTAATTACATAGGGAGGTTGATATATACTTCTTTATTTAGTTATATTATAAACTTAGGAATGTAGTTGTGTAGGTTATTTAGTTAGATTAGATTCGTAGAGACATAATTAGGTAGTTAGTTACTTAGTTAGCTAGTTAGTAATATAGTTAGCTAGTCAATAATTTAGTAAGCAAATCTCTTATATTGTTACAGATAATTAGGCAGTTAGATGCTTATTAGTTTATGTAGATAGTTAGCAAATGTAGTTAGATATTGTGGTTAGGTATCTTATAATAATAATATACCCATAATAACTTGGTTGTTTTTTTGAGTATCAATAACTTGGTTGTTGTGCATACCAACTAGATGGACAACATAGTCACCCTGTATCATGGAGGAAGTGTGGAGGAAGATCAATTTGGGAATGTCAGTTTTGTTGGAATGCAAAGGGTGCATGTGATGTTTGATGATCAGCCGTTGTTTTGTGAGTTGATGGCTAGTGCTCGTATGAGCTTAAATGTAAATCAAATGAAGATGCCATCTTAGTTGAGGGGATACTTCACCATGGCAGGTCAGGGACAATTTTTAGGTGGTTGGTTCCAATCGCATCAGAGGGTCAATGGGACATATATGTCAAAACTGTCATGAAGAATGAGTTTCAATGTTTGGATTTGGTTGTGCGCAAGTTGTCCAATGATCCCACCCCTCATGGGTATTCACCCCCTAATGAGCATTCACCCCCTGGTGGGTTCTCGCCACAACCTGAGAATCCGGCACCTTATGACCCTCCGTTACCCAACCGCGAGATGGATGTGGAAGATGTGGTTGTGCTGCACGATGCTTAATCCGCCCCGAATGAGGTTGGAATATGTGTCGATAATGTTGCTCCTGCCCCTTAGGAGATCCCTTTGACCTAGAATCATCCAAGTATGTGGCTAGAGGCTCCTGAGGCCGGTGACAATGTGGAAATTCAGAAGGGCCTGCTCTTCAAGGACTTGCCCACATTGAGAAGGTGGTTACAGAAATATTCTGTGAGACGTAAAAGACTATTCAAGGTGAGGCACTCCTATGTGGAGTGCCGTTACACAGTGGTGTGTGAGAAGGTGGATTGCAATTGGAGGGTTTGTGCTCAGAAACAGAAGTCCGTAGGGAAGTTCAGGATCACCAAAATTGTTGGTCCACACACCTGTGTCGAGAAAGGATGTTGCATATGTAATCCACTACTTCCTTAGATTTTATTTGTACTACATGAACTCGTTTCACTACCTCTGCAATATTAAACTTAATATTATGACCATAAATAATGAAACCAACAGCAATATGAAATGTCTAATAACAGGGCACATTAAACAATACAATAACATATGAAGTACATGACGACAAACTAAATAACGCAGAACATGCCCTACATACATCCATAGTTAAAGTGCATTACATGACAACACATTACATAGTCCAAGACTAGACAACATTGTTCATGAATAAACCATAGGACTAGCAAGTCATGCAGACTACTGAGTGCAATGAGGTCACTTTCCCTTCCACTGGGCATCAGGATTCTCCTCCATTGCTGCCTTCGCTCGGTGCACAAGCTCAAGCTTCTTCTCCCTCTCCTCCCTGTACGCAGCAACATGCCTCCTATCCTCCTTTTCCTTGTGCCCCTTTTCTACTGCCTCCTCTCTGCGTCTCTTCTCCAATATCTCTAGACGCTCCGCATCCTACTCCCTTAGGCCTTGTAGAAGCCGCTTGTCCGAGTCCTTGATCTCAGTGTCATCCACTCCTCAAAATCACAGAGCGGTGGAGGGGTCTACAACAAAGGCAATTGTTACAAAACAAATATATATGCAATACTTCATATGAAATAAAATAATTATTACACAATAACAATTTCTCACAATAAATGTACTACGGCGCTGACGCTCTATAGGCTCCCATGCAAAATTAGAACACATCCAATACCTCGGCCTATAGGTTTCCTCATCTTTAGAAATGTCTACCTTGCAAGGATCACCACAAAAGCACATGGGTCTTGGAACACCGCTAGGGAGAGACTTTGGGTTATAGGGATTTTTGTTCATTCGACCATAACTACAATTAAACCAATTTTGTTTTAATAACCAAAAGCAAAAAACATTAAACCCTAAACCTAGGGTTTATCATTTGATGCACAACAATGAACGAATAATATTGAAAGAGGTGCTGAGGTTAGCATGTAGTTGCTAGGTCAAACACGAGTCTAACCCGCTAACAATTCATTGCATACATGTAGAATTGTTTGTAGGAGTGTGTCGGTGATCTCGTGTTGTTCTGTGTCCAAGTTTTGTTTTAGTGTGGGAGTGCACACACCCGTAGCGAGTTCACTCGTTCTATCTATTCTAAATCCCTTCTCAAAGTTTCCTGTGAAGATCCTCTCAAAACTCCTTCTGAAATCCCCTCTTCGAAGTCGTCTCGAAATCTCCTTTGGAAGTCATCTCAAATCCCATCTGGAACTCTTCCAAACTTCAGCTAAAATTTCCCTTTCAAAATTCCCCAAGTCACAAATGATTAAAAGGGAAAATCCTTTTTCCTTTCTTCCTCAAACCAGCCCAGCCGGCTCTCCCCCTTCTCTCATCTCGGGCCACGCTGGCAGCAGCAGCCAGGCCCAACTCACCTCTCCTCTTTCCCTCCTTTTGGCCCAACTGATATCCAACCCGGCCGGCCCAGGCAGCCATTTCCATTTTTTCCTCCACTTTCTCCCTGCCAGACCAAGCCCAGCTCACAGCTGTGGCCCAGCTGGCCTAGCTTCTCTCTTTTTCCTCCTTCGGCCTCATTGCGTCGTGGCCCGTGAAGCCCAGTCGGGCAAGGCCCAAGCCACCCTAGGGAGACCTAGCGAGAGGAGGGAGTTCCCAGGCACCACCGCCGCACGCACGCAGTGGAGGTCATGTCCGTGCTCCCCTGCTCCACCACGTGATGGTTGCCGCGTGTCCAGGGCATGAAAATTGGAGATCGACGCCATCCACTGGAGCATGCGCCACCTGCCCTATCCTAGCCTCACGCTATAAAAGGGGAGCCACCGCCCCTTCCCCATTTCCCGCAGCGCCACCACCGGTCATGGCCCTGCCCCTGCTAGCAGCAACCCAATTCGCTGTGGCCCAGCCGGCCCAGCGCCTCTCTTTTTCCTCCTTCGGCCTCGTTGCGCCATGGCCTGCGAAGCCCAGTCGAGCAAGGCCCAAGCAGCCCCGGGGAGACCTAGCGAGAGTAGGGAGCTCCCAGGCACCGCCGCCGTGCGCACACAATGGAGGCCATGTTCATGCTCCCCTGCTCCGCCATGTGATGGCTGCCACGTGTCTAGGGCATGAAAACTAGAGATCGACACTGTCCACTAGAGCACGCGCCGCCTTCCCTTCCCTAGCCTCGCGCTATAAAAGGGGAGCCACCTCCCCTTCCCCATTTCCTGAAGCGCCGCCGCCGGTCATGGCCCTGCCCCTACCGGCAGCAACCCACTTCGCTGCCTGGCGCTCTGTCCATCCTGAGCTCATGACGTCGCCAAGCATCTGCGCCACCTCATAGCGTCGATGCCTTCACCGCAACCTGCCTCACAGAGCATGGGACCAAGCCCAGCCACAGCGACGCCGGCCATGCTCCTGTCTCGCCCTGACCCAGTGTGCCTCCGACCTCGCGGCCCTGCACCCAAGCCCGGTGGATGATGGCGCCTTCCTCACCGCCAGGACTCCTCTTCACTGTGCCCCTGCTGCATACGCATCGAGCCACAACGTCTTGATGTCCTCCACCCGCCCAGCATCTCCACCCCGTGAGCCGCCCTACTCTGTCCTCACCACGGGGTCACGCTGGAGCCACCGTGACGCCATCGTCCAGGGCATCCACGATGCCGTTGTCTAGCCGCCACACCGTGGTAGCCTCACCGTGCATAGACTCACGGATGCATCAAACCACGACGGAGCCCGTGTCTGCTCTGCCCCTGCTCTCACTGGGATGTCGACCTCCTCTGCTCCTTGTTCGCACAGAGCGTTCCATCGTGACCGCGACGTTGAGCCCGCACCACCGTCATCGCTGGCTCTCCACTAGCAACACCATGCCCCCGCCTACCGCACTGCACCAACTATCGCTGTCTCGTAGCGCCTCCTCACTGATCTGCGCCTCCCCCCGAATAGCCGAAAGGCCGCTGCCGGAGTCATGGCCATCGCCTCCCTCCACCCTCGCCAGAATGGACAGCAGCGCCCCCTCACTGTCTAACCCCTGTGTTTGGCCTTCGGGCCATGATTTTCTACCTTGCAGGACAATAGCGAGTTGCAGCCTGCTGGAGCACCCTGCCACAGCCTTGCTACGTCAAGGTTGGGCATTTGAACCTCATCGGCGCCAACCTTGGCGTCGGCAAGCCCTTGTTCCTCATTTCTTTGCTCTCTCGTTTAGACGATACTTGATCTAACAATATCAAATACCCGCACATGTTCATGACCATCTACTTGATATCTATATCTATCTATCTTGTGCATGTGTTGTGCCTTCACCGCTGGTCTACTTATCTTTACCTATCTCGCTATGGATATGTGCTACTCCAAGTCGTTCGTGAGTCGGTTGTCGTGTGTGTGTGGTGGTTCCTTATGAGTGTTTGTGTTATTGTTTTCTTGTGGACCGTGCCTTCGAGTCGGTCGAGAGAGCGAGTGTTCGAACATTGCGACCGTGAGCTCGTCTCGCCATGGCCGTAACATGAGCATATCCCTTCTCTTATGTTTTAGTCGTCTTCCACTGAACTATGATTGTTAGCTCCTGTTCTTGTCCCTAGGACGTGGTCATTGTGGACTCAGACTCGATGTCGTTATCGACGCGGTTTTTACCTGCATGATTCGAGCCCTCCGTGACCAACTCTATTGGGATAGGGATTAGGGGACAACCTTTGTACATCGACAGATGCCAACCCATCTAGGTTGAGCTCATGGCCACGAGTCACCTCGGTATGGCCATCGGGCTTTACCTCTTTTGTTCACTTGTTTTATCCTAACCATCTTGTATGCTTGTGCCACCTGGACCATAACGTTCTTTTGGATCTAGCGATGATAACCACATCACTATAAGCCATAGGAATAGCCTTGTCCCATTTAGTTGCACGGTTGTGGTGCCCTACGAGTGGGTTCAGATCGTAGGATCGTGTCTCCTTCATTCCAACCTTCGTCCGTTCCATGATGAGTTGGTCAAAGGAGTGCAGATTCCATTCTTTCTTCCTCTCTTGTTCTCAATCCCTATCGATCCAGAAAGATGTGGGTTGAGTCCCTTAGCATGTTTGGTGTTTGTTGCTCTTTTGATTCCACTTCCCGATTCCAGTCGTTGCTATGGCAAGTGGATCAAAGGAAGCTGAATCCTGTGTCTCTTCTCGTATATTGGTTTTGCCATGCTCAAGCCCTTGTATGCTTGTACCTTGTAGACCGTAGCGTCTATTGGGTTCTTGCAGTGACAATCGCATCGCTGAGAACTTAGGGATGTCTTAGCGCAATTAGTGCACCTAGGTCTTGGTACCCTACAAGTTGTTTGGGTGCTCATGTCCTTTTGTGTGTCACTTCTTTCTGATGCCTCGTCTTTTGCCGTGACGTGTGTATTGGGAGAGTAGACCGCCTCTGCTCTTCTCTCCCCGTTCCACCCTCTCTTGGGACTCGTCAATTATAATGGCGTATGGATTGAGAGAGAACGGAACTTCTCTTGCTTGTAGTCTTTTTGGTTCTTGTCAGTCTCCATGACGATTACATCGAGAGCTACAAGCTGTGGTGTTTGCTTAGGATGAGCTAAGGCCTATGCCATTCCTATTTAAGCCATACAGGTCGACAAGATCGACCCGAGAAGTATTGGCTAGGCTAAGGCATAAGCTTATGCTTAGCAAACAACCACTCCTATTCTTTTTGCCCAGGGATAGGACATCCGCCGAGAGGGATAAGTCATTCTCTCTTTTGTGCTCTTCTGGTGTAGTTGCTCTTTTTGTGCCTTGTTGCCTCTCTTTCCGCAGTCTTTCTAGGTTTAGTGGTCTGATTACTCTTTTACCTATCGCTGTACTAAGGAAGTTGCGTCGAGGTTAGCGCAGATCAGATCAGAACTCATTGGAGGAAGGACACACGGATGGAGGGACCTTGGAGGAGAGCAACTATAAGTACGCTGAGGATCTCGGAGTTGACATTCAACAGGTGTTCCATGTCCCACCCAACCTCATAGAATCCTATTAGGCATGCTATAATGTAGATGCTAGTGCTTTACTTTTATGCAAATGAACTGTGATAGGTTGCATGGTAGATTGCTTATGAGTCATTACCTTGTCGCAACCTATTTCCCTGCACACCCGTTGTTAGGCTAGACGTTCGCATTCTACATACTGTTTTACTTTCACTATGCATTATACCTATGATGTGATGCTTGGTGAAGGGATAACGTTATTAGATAAGGCACGTGCTGCCGATAACTTGGTAAAACTAGATAATGAACTTAGGGAGATCTTGGCATGTGTCTTGGGTATGTGGTGAGGGTTGAGTCGATCGGACAGGATCCTACGATGAGTCTTTGGGGCAAGTCATGTCGGAGGGGTGCGACCTTGGCATCCCTCGTGAGAGGTTTCTATGGTAGGTGCATGTGTGAGCAGATGGGGTGTTGGTTATCCCCGGTGGAGGTGTCGTCGAGGCATGGGGTGTTGGTTATCCCCTTGAGAAGATATCCTGTCCAGTCCCCCTAAGGACTAGTATGTCTTGAGAACCGGAACCATGAGACCCTTCGTGCACACCACTCGCTCCTGATGGGTGGGAGATGATTACCCAACTAACTAGGACGGTGCCACTACTACTAGGTTGGAAGGTGATAGTGTAGGGAGGTACGGGCATGGGGTCCCACACCCTCCTAAGACAGCGTAGTGACCTTGGGGCCTGGTACTACGTCTCATAGTCTCAGCATTTCGGTGGACTCTGGCGTGACCCAGGGCTAAGTGGTAGGGTGGTACCATACCGGTTGGGAGGCAGTCGGCATCAGCCTAGGTGGGGCACCGCCAATGATGGCGATCTTTTTGGATTTCCAGGTGTACACGCTCTGCAGAGTTGATCGACCTATATGTATAGCCACGTCCGCAAATATAGACATTCCCATGACCTACGCTTCACTTGATTAGAGAGAGGAGTCCTTTCTACCTTCCCCCAGGTTTTTTTGTTGGATCCGGCTTTGGCCGTTGAGGCAAGGTACGAGCGGGAGTCGACCTTGCCGCCTATAGAGAGAGTGAGATGAGATGAGATGAGATGTGTGTTTGGGATGGGAGAACGTGTGGATGAGATGGGTTAAAACTTGATGAACTATTATTATAAAATCTTGTTGAACTTGCATAGGAAACCTACAGCCATATATAGGCCTTTTCATCTATCCTTGCATTCCACTTACCACAAAGCATACACAAAAGCATGGGGTGGGAGATAGTGGCCAATACAAATCGTACTGATAGATTTTGGACAGGTTTGGATGAAATCTACGATGACCACGAGGACTTGGAATAGGAGTAGATGGTCTCGTGCCTACGCTCGAGTGTGGTTGAGAAGATAGAGTCTACGCCAACTCTGATGACTGTCGTGAAGGAGCCCTCACCCGCCATGCGCTACAATGACTCTGATAAAGATGTGTGTGTGTTTTCACTAGGTTAATCAATGTAATAGGTGTGTTAACCAGTGTTATAAAGTCTTGTAACTTGTAATTCTATGATGTATGACTATGATATCAGCTGATAATTGATAATGTGATGGATTGCTCTCGTGATCTACTGCATTATAAATCGTATATATGGATTTTTCCCTTCGAGGAAAATCGAGATCATTTCAGTTTGCTACCTTTTTCATGCTTTGGCATCCTATGGTTGCATATTACAAGTATTAATAATATCTTCAAAAACCTAGTAATGATGTACCTATGGCTAAAAATACAACTAATACAGAACAAATCAATGCGGAAAACAAGAGGAGGGAAGAGAGTATACCTTGCTCTTAAAGATCTATGGACCAAATCAAAGTTTTCAAGGTGCAAAAAGTTGATTCAAAGGGATTGGGTGGGTTGAGGAGAAGAGAAACCCGTGAGGGAGGAAGAACAAATGCAACAAGCCTCGGACAGGGAAAGGCAGCCATAGATTTTAAATCCAGGCTCAGTGCCGTGATCTGTGGTGCCGAGTTCAACGCCGAGATACGTGGCACCGAGCTCGACGCCGTGATCTACGGCGCCGAGATATGTGCCACGTAAGCGCCAGCACGTTTGCCATGCGAATTAGGGCCACGCATCTCGGCGCCGTAGATCACGGCGCCGAGATGTGTAACCTTGGCGCCGTGCTGACCCCGGGGTCCAAAGATGAGTTTACGTCGCCTAGGGGTGTAAACGTGAATTTTCTTAAAAAAGGACCAAATTGCAAAAAAAAAATTAGGGCAGCTGCAGCGTGCATAGTGTGGCTGCTCGGTGCGGCGTCAGCTGGTACTGCGTTTCTAGAGCAGGTCAGTGTCACCTCCAGTTCCAGAGCCAATTTGTTGTTGCAAAATTTTTTTATCCCCAAATCTGTGCTAATTTGGAGTAGTAGATGTAGTGATTCTGTGATTTTTTTTGTGAAATGTAGCCAACAGTGCCTTCAAAAGTGAAGAAGAAACATGTAGATCTAAAGTGTTACTGTGATGGAGGGGAGCTCTGCAGATTGATCTGAGCGCCTAAACTTGCGGAAAGCAAGTCTTTTGTCCGCCATTTCCAACTTGGAATTGGATCCACCCCCCTACATCTGCTGATTGGGATACCCACTGCACAGTGGGATGGAGGACAGCTCAAGAAAGGAGCATCCTGTGGCCAGTCTCACCGATGACCTCCTCCTGGAGATCCTCTCGCGTGTGCCTTACAAGTCCCTGTGCCGCCTCAAGTGCATGTCTAAGTCCTGGCTTGCCATCTGCTCTGATCCCATCGTCCGCAAGAAAGCGCCCTAGACCCTATCGGGCTTCTTCTACCAAAGTTACACAGAGCCTACATTCAACCCCTCTGACCTCCGTCACCACTTCACCAACTTGTCAGGGAGAGGCCAGCATATGGTTGACCCCTCCCTTAACTTCTTATTCTCAGCTAACTATGTTGAAGTTGAGTTTGTCCACTGCTACAATGGCCTTCTTCTATGCTCCTGCGAGAAGGAGTCGTCGGACGGTGAATTTGACCGTGTTGTCTGCAATCCTGCTACTGAGAAGTGGACTGTATTGCCAAAGACAGAAGCAAGGCTAGGAAGATCCACCATGTATTTGGGTTTCGACCCAACCGTGTCCTCACACTTTACAGTGTTTTGCTCTCAGAGTTCACACGTGGTATGCAGGATAATGAAGTTGCCGAGGAGGATGAGATTGATAATTGGTACCATCAAATAAGAGCAGTGAAGATCTATTCATCGCAAACTAGGAGATGGACGTACCACCGAAGTCAATGGGGTGAAAAATCGATACAAATATTTAGCTCTGGTGTCTTTTATAATGGTGCTTTGCATGTGACCACCCTTGATTCTTCAATAAACACAGTGGACACAAAAGGAAAGGTTTGGAGAACTATCCCTATGCCCTACTATCCTATATTCATTGGGATGTCCCAAGGGCTCTTGTATGTGTTGGACTTTTAGGATCATGCAGTGGTGGATCTAGCAGGTGATTTCTATTCCTTTCATTGGGATAATACGAGTAGAATATCACAGTGCATAAACCAGAGAGGGAGAGGGAGATGGTGAGGGAGAGGTGAGGCATAGACCAGTGGGCTTGGAGAAGTTGGAGACGACCATGGAGTCGGCAGGATCTGACAGCGATGTATACGTCGGTCGATGGGAAAGGCGACACATCGGTGGTGCTTCCCGTCGCTGCAGCGCTGAAAGTCCCTAGTTTGGTTTTGGCTAATTGATGAAACCTAGGACTAACCTTTGTATCTAAGTGGATGATTTAGATAAAGGTGGTCATTGCATATGAGACATGACATTGACTCATGTGACCAAGATGATGAAGACCAAGATGAGGCTTGGCTCGATGGACCGGTTGTGAAGGTGAAGGGCAAGTCGAGGCTTCGAAGCGAAGGACCATGCGATGGTGAAGCTTGAGCAAGACTTAGCGCCGATGGACTGATGCAACGGTGAAGAGCAAGTGAAGTCAAGGTCGATGGATCGAGACGGTCATGTGATGATATGAAGTGGATCATATCATTTGGAAAAACAAAATGGGCTCAAGGCAAAGGTATAACCATAGGGCCATTTTGTTTTACACTCAAGACACCATAGAGGGTGTGAGTGGTTTAGGATCGATAGCCGAACTATTAAGAGGGGAAGTCTTATCGGTTATTCGATGCACGGGTGCCACTAGGTGAAATCATGAAGTGCATTGCATGTAGGGCCTAGTGAGCTAATTGGAAAACCTTTGAAAATAATTGAGAAAATGCTAACACACAAGCACATGGAGTTGTACACTTGATGGTGTTGGCACATTTGCAAAGGTGGCGTTGGTCGCGCTGTGGTTTGCGGGTAGAGAGGGGTTTGGGTTCCTCTCTCCCTCCCGCCGAGCGTGCGAGCGCGGGATTCAGGCGATTTCGGGGAAATGAAATGCTTATTTTCCACTACGCCGAAAGTCAGAAAAGAAACAGAGGCGAACGGGGTCACTGAGGTGACCGGACGCTGCACCGGACGCGGTCTCGGTATGACCGGACGCGTCCGGTCAGTACAACGCGGTATCGGGCGCGCGGGCTAGGGTTTGCAACCGGCGCGTCCGGTCACTCGCGGGACCGGCGCGTCCGGTCAAGTGCCCAGAAGGAACTGCGGTTCGCAAGGATGATCGGACGCGGGGCGCGTCCGGTCACACATGATCGGACGCGTTCGATCGTTGAAGGAGCTTACTGGACTCTAACCGGACGCGGGCACTGTCGCGTCCGGTCATCGCAAGGAGCGCGTCCGGTCGTTGCGTCGCGGGCGCGTGGGTCAGTGCGATCGGCGCGTCCGGTCGTTCGACAGGCGCGTCCGGTCATCGGGACCGGCGCGTCCGGTCGGTTGAGCAGCGCGTCCGGTCATAGCGTTTGACCGTTGGCGCAGTGACCGTTGGAGGATCTAACGGTCGCATTTGAAATTTGAGGGACACGTGGACGTCGCAGGGCGACCGGACGCGGTTGAGCGCGTCCGGTCAGTTTTGACCGGCGCGTCCGGTCGTTCCGAAAAAACGGTCAGTGGAGTGGCAACGGCTCTATTTGTTTGGGGTGCTTATAAATACTCGTTGGCCGGCCCATGGGGAGGTCTCTTGGATTTTCTAACACTCTTGTGCATCCTTTGAGCTAGAGCTACTCCTCCCACTCATCTCTCTTGCTTGATTGCAAATCATAAGTGAGATTGAGTGATCCCAAAGTGCATTGCATAGCTTGAGGGCATCTAGTGGCACTTGTGGGTGGTTTAGCCGGTGGATTTCTTGTTACTCTTGGAGAGTACCGCTCCTAGCCGGCTTGGAGATTGTTGGAGGCGTTGGCAAGAGAAGGTGATTGTTCTTGGCCACCTCCGGTTGTTTGTAAGAGGTTCTTGTGCTTTCCTCGGCGGGATGCCAAAAGCAACTCTATTACATTGCGCGTGTCATTGAGTTACCTCACTTGAGAGTGGTGTCTTGCGGTGCCTTGCGGGGCGTGCCTTGAGGGGCAAGTGACTTGAGGGTCGCACCGAGGAACCATCTAAGTGTTGGTCGACACAACCGGTGACGTAGCTTGTCGGTGCACAAGTGAACACCGGGTGAACAAAAATATTGTGTCTCTTGTCTCCCGGTGATTGGTCTCCATATTGTGTTGTTGTCAATATTGATTGATTGTATATCATCTTGGTGATTGGCAACATCTTCACTCCACCGTTGGTATAAGATACACAATCCTATCTCTTGCATTTCCTTTTACTAGATTATCTTGTGTAGCTCTAGTAGTAGCCTTTACTAGTAGTTGTTAGCTTGCTCACTAGTGTGTAAATAGTGACATAGCTCTTGTGTGAACTAGAGATCATAATCTACTAGACTTGTGGATAGGAGGCTTGCATCACAACCCTTGGCTAAGCAAAACTCGCTTTACGCCGTTTGTTATTCTAACAAGTTTGCTTAGTGGCTTGTGTAGAATTTTTAATAGGCTATTCACCCCCCTCTAGCCATCTAGGACCTTACAAGTGGTATCGGAGCCGTGGTCACCGTTTTAATCAAGGCTTAACATCCTTCGGTGTGAAAAATGGCTCAAATTGTGTTCAATAATGTTGGGGGTAAGCCACCGTTCTTTGATGGTGTTAGTTCTTTTGCTCATTGGAAGAGAAAAATGACAATGTACCTTGGATCTATTCATGAGAGAGTATTGCAAGTCACCGAGAATGATTTTGCTATCATTGATCCTGATCATCTCACTGATGAAGATAGAGCAAATAGAACATGCAATAGAATGGCTCTCAATACTTTTTACAATGGTATTGACACAAAAGTATTTGAGGGCATCAAGGATTTGGAATTTGCTAGTGAAGTGTGGATAAGATTGAGTGAAACTTATGAGGGCACTAAGGTTGTAAAGAGTGCCAAGCTATATGGGCTCAAGAGTGAGTTTGAGAACTTCAAGAAAAAGGATGATGAAACAATCATTGAAATGTTTCATAGATTGCAAGTGATAGTCAATGATCTCAAGAGCTTAGGGCACAAGACTCAAGATCAAGATTTTTGTCACAAGTTCTTATTGAGCTTACCTAGAAGATTCAAGATGTTGATTATGATGTTGCAAAGAGATGGGCTTGAAGCAATGAAGCCTAATGATTTGCTTGGTGAAGTATTGACCTATGACAAATATGATCAAGATGTTGATGACAAGGAGAAGGTGGAAGATGAGAAGAAGAAGAAGACCGTGGCGTTCAAGGCCATCTCCTCCAAGGGTAAAGCTACCATCATTGAAGAAGAAGACAATAGTGAAGATGAAGATTATGAAATTGATGATGAGGCATTTGCTTTTATTGTCAAGAAAATGGGTCACATGTTCATTAAGAGAAGAGGCTTCAAAAAGAGAAATGACAACTTTAAGAGCAATGAGCAACAAAGGAAGTGCTTCAATTGTGATAGCACCGAACATCTTCAAGTCGATTGTCCCTATGACAAGAAGAAAAACAACAAGAGGGGCAAGTTTGAGAAGAAAAAGAAAGAAGCCAAGATAACATTCAAGAAAGGCAAGAATGGAGTCTATGTGGCCACTTGGGAAAGTGATGATGATGAAGAAGAAGAAGAATCATCCAACAAGGCTTTTGCTTCCATTACTATCAACAAGAAGCCTTTACTATTTGATTCATCCTCTTCATGCTTCATGGCCAAAGAAGCTAAGGTATTATATGATGAAAGTGATGATGAAAGTGAAATGGAATATGTTCATGATAGTGATAATGATAAATATGATAATGAAAATGATGATGATGATGAACCAACTAAAGAACAACTATATGACTTGTTGCAACAAACTAGAGACATAGCTATTGCCAAGAACAAGGAGTGCAAGAAGCTTTCAATGAAAGTAGCAATACTTGAGAAAGTTCTAGGTGAGCTTAAGACCACTCATGAGAGTCTAGTGGAAGACCATGAGGATCTTGGTAAAGCTCATTCCAAGCTTGATAAAGCTCACTCATTGCTACTTGAGCAACAAGCAAAGAAGGAGGTTGTTGTATCATGTGATATAGGTGTTACATGTGATATAATTGATGAATCCTTTGATAAACCCATCATCATGACAAATGCTAACCCTTCTTGTAGCTCTTCATCCACCACCACCAACTCTACCTCCACTACTAGTGATGGTTTCACTTGTGATACCTCACTAATGGTTGAGAATGAGACTCTCAAGAGAGAGGTGGATGAGCTCACTCACGCCCTAGGCAAGGCCTATGGTGGTGAGGCCCGCTTGCTTAAGTGCTTGGGTAGCCAAAGGTTCTCTCTTAACAAAGAGGGATTGGGCTACACCCCTAAGAAAGGCAAGTCGGCCTTTGCACCTCCAAAGCCTAGTTTTGTGAAGAGCAATGGTCGGTTTTGCAATAGATGCAAGCAAGTTGGGCACTTAGAGCATAATTGTAATAAAAAGAACCAAAGCAAGAAATTTGTTAATGCTATACCTTTTGATTCTTGCTATGTGCTTACCAAAGGTGTGAAGGGTGTGCAAGCTAAGTTTATTGGTACACCCATTGTTGGCCCAAAGAAGAAGGCTATTTGGGTACCAAAGAGCTTAGTTACTAACCTACAAGGACCCAAGCAAAAATGGGTACCTAAGCTTCATTGATTTGCTTGTAGGTCAATTACAAAGCCGGAGGAAGGCATTGGATTATTGATAGTGGGTGCACTCAACACATGACCGGTACATCAAGAATGTTTGACTCAATCAATGACAATAATAGTGGTGTTGATTCTATCACATTTGGCAATAACAAGAAAGGCAAGGTTATTGGCTTGGGAAAGATTGCAATATCAAATGACATGAGTATCTCAAATGTGTTGCTAGTTGAAAGTTTGGATTTCAATCTTCTATCCGTGGCACAAATATGTGATCTAGGCTACAAATGTATCTTTGGGGTTGATGATGTGGAAGTCATTAGTATGGATGGTTCAAATGTGGCATTCAAGGGCTTTAGATATGAGAATCTCTATCTAGTTGACTTCAATGCTAGAGAAACTTCCTTGACAACTTGCTTAATCTCCAAATCAAGCATGGGTTGGCTTTGGCATAGAAGGCTTGGTCATGTTGGCATGAAACAATTGAAGAAGCTTACAACTCACAATCTTGTCAATGGTTTGAAAGATGTTGAATTTGAGAAGAATAAGCTTTGTAGTGCATGTCAAGCCGGGAAGCAAGTTGGAAGCTCACATCCAAAGAAGAGTACAATGAGCACATGCAAAGCATTTGAGTTGATGCACATGGATCTATTTGGACCAACAACATATACAAGCATAGGCGGCAACAAGTATGGCTTTGTCATAGTGGATGACTTCACAAGATTCACATGGGTATTCTTTCTTAGTGACAAAAGTGAAGTGTTTGACACCTTCAAGACATTTCTCACTAGAGTTCACAATGAGTTTGAGATTAGAATCAAGAAAGTGAGAAGTGACAATGGAAGTGAGTTCAAGAATACAAGAATTGAAGAACTTTGTGATCATTATGGTATTGGACATCAATTCTCGACCAAGTACACTCCACAATCAAATGGCCTAGTTGAGAGGAAGAATAGAACATTGCTTGATATGGCTAGATCAATGCTTCATGAGTACAATGTGAGTCAATCTTTTTGGGATGAAGCAATCAATACCGCTTGCTACTACATCAATAGACTATATTGTCATCCATTGCTAGAGAAAACCCCATATGAGTTACTTCATGGAAGAAAGCCCAATATTTCTTACTTTAGGGTGTTTGGTTGCAAATGCTATATCTTGAAGAAGGGCACTAGATTGGGAAAGTTTGACAAAAGATGTGATGAGGGGTTCCTACTTGGTTATTCAACTACAAGCAAAGCTTATAGAGTTTGGAACAACTCAAGTGGCATTCTAGAAGAAGTGCATGATGTGCAATTTGATGAAACCAATGGGTCACAAGATGAAGAAGAGAATATAGATGATGTTAGTGGAACTCTATTGGTGGAAGCAATGAAAAGCATGGACATTGGGGACATTAGAGCAAAGCAAGTTATTGATATTCAAGATGATGATAAAGATCAAGTACTCAATTCTCCATTCAAGCTAGCTAGTGACTCTCAAGTACAAGATCATGGTGCTAGTTCATCTCATCGAGATACATCAAGTGATCAACCAAACTCAAGCAATCAAGTGCAAGTACTCCAACCACAACATGTTGCAAGAGATCACCCCATTGATAGTGTTATTGGTGATATTAGAAGTGGTGTGCAAACAAGATCAAGATTGACTATGTTTTGTGAGCATGCATCATTTGTGTCAACCATAGAACCAAAGAAGATAGAAGAAGCTTTGAGGGATGCCGATTGGATCATGGCTATGCAAGAAGAGCTTAACAATTTCACAAGAAATGATGTTTGGGAATTGGTAGAAAGGCCAAATGACTACAATGTGATTGGAACCAAGTGGGTGTTTAAAAACAAGCAAGATCAAGATGGCATTGTAGTGAGAAACAAAGCAAGACTAGTTGCTCAAGGTTACACTCAAGTTGAAGGTCTTGACTATGATGAGACATATGCTCCCGTGGCAAGATTGGAGGCAATAAGGATTCTATTGGCTTATGCTTGTGCACACAATATCAAACTATATCAAATGGATGTCAAAAGTGCATTTCTCAATGGGATCATCAATGAGTTAGTATTTGTTGAGCAACCACCTGGATTTGAAGATGACAAGAAACCCAACCATGTCTACAAGTTGAAGAAGGCTTTATATGGCTTAAAGCAAGCACCTAGAGCATGGTATGAGAGGCTAAGGGATTTCCTTCTCTCTAAGGGATTCAAAATGGGCAAGGTTGATACTACTCTATTCACCAAGAAGATTGGGAATGATCTATTTATAGTGCAAATATATGTTGATGACATCATCTTTGGATCAACCGATCAAGCTTATTGTGAAGAATTTGGTGCTATGATGGCCAAAGAGTTTGAAATGTCTATGATTGGTGAACTTAGCTACTTCCTTGGTCTCCAAGTCAAGCAATTGAAGAATGGGACATTTGTGAGTCAAGGGAAATACATAAGGGACATGTTGAAGAAATTTGGAATGCAAGATGCAAAACCAATTTCAACTCCAATGGGTACAAATGGAAATTTGGATAGTGATCTTGATGGCAATATGGTGAATCAAAAGGAATATCGGTCTTTGATTGGAAGTCTACTCTATGTCACCGCATCAAGGCCGGATGTCATGTTTAGTGTTTGCATGTGTGCTAGATATCAAGCCTCACCTAGAGAAAGTCATCTCACGGCCACAAAGAGAATATTGAGGTACTTGAAGCAAACAAGAGATGTTGGACTATGGTATCCCAAGGGGTCAAAGTTTGAATTGATTGGATATTCGGACTCCGACTATGGGGGTTGCAAGATCAATAGGAAAAGCACAAGTGGCACATGTCAATTACTTGGAAGATCACTTGTGTCATGGTCCTCAAAGAAACAAAATAGTGTGTCAATCTCTACCGCCGAAGCCGAATATGTGAGTGCGGGGAGTTGTTGTGCACAATTGCTATGGATGACATCAACTTTGAAGGATTATGGTCTCAACTTCAAGAATGTGCCGTTGCTATGTGATAATGAGAGTGCAATCAAGATGATACAAAACCCGGTTCAACATGGAAGAACAAAGCATATTGACATAAGACACCATTTCATTAGAGATCATCAACAAAAGGGAGATATTGCCATTGAAAGTGTTGGCACCGATGATCAACTTGCCGATATTCTCACTAAGCCACTTGATGAAAAGAGGTTTTGCAAGCTAAGGAATGAATTGAACATTCTTGATTTCTCAAACATGAGTTGAATGCACCCCACCCACTTATTGACATGCCTCTCCTTCGACATTGCAAGGTAAAATTGATTGACATGTCTTTCATCCTATGCTAAGGACTTGATAGAGCATGTAGACATAATAAGTGGTATGCATAAGCATTCATGATAAATCAAATGAATTTGATGGATATATGTTACCACTATTGCTTCTATGCTTATTTTGATCTAGTGGTGGCATATGACATGTTTGTGAGCTTGTAAACCTAGTGTTGAATCTAGAAGATTTGCTATAAATGTTTAATTCAACATAGGCAAGATAACCCTTATTTTGAGGAGTGAAGAAGCTTGTCTTTGGTTCAAATCGAATTAAATATCTTTGGCAAGTATTATAGGTTAAACCAAATTTGATAAATTTTTTTTAACCTTACATGTGGTATCGAATTAATTTTAATCTACTCCATCAAACACTTTTCCTTCTCTCCACAATTTGATCCCTTTTTGGGTAAGTTGTTGACAAAGGGGGAGAGAAAAAGATGATTCAACTTGATAAAGGGGTAAATAAAATTGAGAAAAAGATGATTCAACTTGATAAAGGGGTAAATAAAATTTATGATGAGAAAAAGATGATTCGACTTGATAAAGGGGTAAATAAAATTTGTTGATGCACACAAGTAGGGGGAGCAAGCTCATAAACAAAGTTGTTGCATTTGTTTGTGCATTCTCATATGACTTGCTCATTGCACATGTATTTAAATTCAATATACATGCTTGTGTGGTGCAATGCTAGTATAGAAATTGGATGATGAAATGATCTACTAGCATGCATAGGAATAGTCTACATGTGGTATCTAGACTTGCCTAAAGCTTTACAAGTGGTTAGCTTTACAAGTGGTCCAAGAACCTTTACATATAATGTTGATCTCACGGGGTTCTTGAGTTTTGATGGATGTCTAGTTACTTCATGATGCTAAGGATGGTGTAAAAGGCAACTCCGATTGGTATCACGCTTCAAAGGTCCATTTCTTACACCTTAGCATCATTTTGGTTGAATTACTCTCCCAACATTTCTATCCATGCATATGTGCAAAGCTTTCAATCCAAACTCTATGCACATATGTAGGGGGGAGCTAATGCTACCAAAACCGAGCTTGTGATAATTGTCCAAACTTTACTTATGAGCAAAATGATTGGACAAGTATGACAAGTTCAAAACTTTTATTATCAAAATCATCTTTGTGAGGGTTGTCATCAATTACCAAAAAGGGGGAGATTGAAAGTCCCTAGTTTGGTTTTGGCTAATTGATGAAACCTAGGACTAACCTTTGTATCTAAGTGGATGATTTAGATAAAGGTGGTCATTGCATATGAGACATGACATTGACTCATGTGACCAAGATGATGAAGATCAAGATGAGGCTTGGCTCGATGGACCGGTTGTGAAGGTGAAGGGCAAGTCGAGGCTTCGAAGCGAAGGACCATGCGATGGTGAAGCTTGAGCAAGACTTAGCGCCGATGGACTGATGCAACGGTGAAGAGCAAGTGAAGTCAAGGTCGATGGATCGAGACGGTCATGTGATGATATGAAGTGGATCATATCATTTGGAAAAACAAAATGGGCTCAAGGCAAAGGTATAACCATAGGGCCATTTTGTTTTACACTCAAGACACCATAGAGGGTGTGAGTGGTTTAGGATCGATAGCCGAACTATTAAGAGGGGAAGTCTTATCGGTTATTCGATGCACGGGTGCCACTAGGTGAAATCATGAAGTGCATTGCATGTAGGGCCTAGTGAGCTAATTGGAAAACCTTTGAAAATAATTGAGAAAATGCTAACACACAAGCACATGGAGTTGTACACTTGATGGTGTTGGCACATTTGCAAAGGTGGCGTTGGTCGCGCTGTGGTTTGCGGGTAGAGAGGGGTTTGGGTTCCTCTCTCCCTCCCGCCGAGCGTGCGAGCGCGGGATTCAGGCGATTTCGGGGAAATGAAATGCTTATTTTCCACTACGCCGAAAGTCAGAAAAGAAACAGAGGCGAACGGGGTCACTGAGGTGACCGGACGCTGCACCGGACGCGGTCTCGGTATGACCGGACGCGTCCGGTCAGTACAACGCGGTATCGGGCGCGCGGGCTAGGGTTTGCAACCGGCGCGTCCGGTCACTCGCGGGACCGGCGCGTCCGGTCAAGTGCCCAGAAGGAACTGCGGTTCGCAAGGATGATCGGACGCGGGGCGCGTCTGGTCACACATGATCGGACGCGTTCGATCGTTGAAGGAGCTTACTGGACTCTAACCGGACGCGGGCACTGTCGCGTCCGGTCATCGCAAGGAGCGCGTCCGGTCGTTGCGTCGCGGGCGCGTGGGTCAGTGCGATCGGCGCGTCCGGTCGTTCGACAGGCGCGTCCGGTCATCGGGACTGGCGCGTCCGGTCGGTTGAGCAGCGCGTCCGGTCATAGCGTTTGACCGTTGGCGCAGTGACCGTTGGAGGATCTAACGGTCGCATTTGAAATTTGAGGGACACGTGGACGTCGCAGGGCGACCGGACGCGGTTGAGCGCGTCCGGTCAGTTTTGACCGGCGCGTCCGGTCGTTCCGAAAAAACGGTCAGTGGAGTGGCAACGGCTCTATTTGTTTGGGGTGCTTATAAATACTCGTTGGCCGGCCCATGGGGAGGTCTCTTGGATTTTCTAACACTCTTGTGCATCCTTTGAGCTAGAGCTACTCCTCCCACTCATCTCTCTTGCTTGATTGCAAATCATAAGTGAGATTGAGTGATCCCAAAGTGCATTGCATAGCTTGAGGGCATCTAGTGGCACTTGTGGGTGGTTTAGCCGGTGGATTTCTTGTTACTCTTGGAGAGTACCGCTCCTAGCCGGCTTGGAGATTGTTGGAGGCGTTGGCAAGAGATGGGTTAAAACTTGATGAACTATTATTATAAAATCTTGTTGAACTTGCATAGGAAACCTACAGCCATATATAGGCCTTTTCATCTATCCTTGCATTCCACTTACCACAAAGCATACACAAAAGCATGGGGTGGGAGATAGTGGCCAATACAAATCGTACTGATAGATTTTGGACAGGTTTGGATGAAATCTACGATGACCACGAGGACTTGGAATAGGAGTAGATGGTCTCGTGCCTACGCTCGAGTGTGGTTGAGAAGATAGAGTCTACGCCAACTCTGATGACTGTCGTGAAGGAGCCCTCACCCGCCATGCGCTACAATGACTCTGATAAAGATGTGTGTGTGTTTTCACTAGGTTAATCAATGTAATAGGTGTGTTAACCAGTGTTATAAAGTCTTGTAACTTGTAATTCTATGATGTATGACTATGATATCAGCTGATAATTGATAATGTGATGGATTGCTCTCGTGATCTACTGCATTATAAATCGTATATATGGATTTTTCCCTTCGAGGAAAATCGAGATCATTTCAGTTTGCTACCTTTTTCATGCTTTGGCATCCTATGGTTGCATATTACAAGTATTAATAATATCTTCAAAAACCTAGTAATGATGTACCTATGGCTAAAAATACAACTAATACAGAACAAATCAATGCGGAAAACAAGAGGAGGGAAGAGAGTATACCTTGCTCTTAAAGATCTATGGACCAAATCAAAGTTTTCAAGGTGCAAAAAGTTGATTCAAAGGGATTGGGTGGGTTGAGGAGAAGAGAAACCCGTGAGGGAGGAAGAACAAATGCAACAAGCCTCGGACAGGGAAAGGCAGCCATAGATTTTAAATCCAGGCTCAGTGCCGTGATCTGTGGTGCCGAGTTCAACGCCGAGATACGTGGCACCGAGCTCGACGCCGTGATCTACGGCGCCGAGATATGTGCCACGTAAGCGCCAGCACGTTTGCCATGCGAATTAGGGCCACGCATCTCGGCGCCGTAGATCACGGCGCCGAGATGTGTAACCTTGGCGCCGTGCTGACCCCGGGGTCCAAAGATGAGTTTACGTCGCCTAGGGGTGTAAACGTGAATTTTCTTAAAAAAGGACCAAATTGCAAAAAAAAAATTAGGGCAGCTGCAGCGTGCATAGTGTGGCTGCTCGGTGCGGCGTCAGCTGGTACTGCGTTTCTAGAGCAGGTCAGTGTCACCTCCAGTTCCAGAGCCAATTTGTTGTTGCAAAATTTTTTTATCCCCAAATCTGTGCTAATTTGGAGTAGTAGATGTAGTGATTCTGTGATTTTTTTTGTGAAATGTAGCCAACAGTGCCTTCAAAAGTGAAGAAGAAACATGTAGATCTAAAGTGTTACTGTGATGGAGGGGAGCTCTGCAGATTGATCTGAGCGCCTAAACTTGCGGAAAGCAAGTCTTTTGTCCGCCATTTCCAACTTGGAATTGGATCCACCCCCCTACATCTGCTGATTGGGATACCCACTGCACAGTGGGATGGAGGACAGCTCAAGAAAGGAGCATCCTGTGGCCAGTCTCACCGATGACCTCCTCCTGGAGATCCTCTCGCGTGTGCCTTACAAGTCCCTGTGCCGCCTCAAGTGCATGTCTAAGTCCTGGCTTGCCATCTGCTCTGATCCCATCGTCCGCAAGAAAGCGCCCTAGACCCTATCGGGCTTCTTCTACCAAAGTTACACAGAGCCTACATTCAACCCCTCTGACCTCCGTCACCACTTCACCAACTTGTCAGGGAGAGGCCAGCATATGGTTGACCCCTCCCTTAACTTCTTATTCTCAGCTAACTATGTTGAAGTTGAGTTTGTCCACTGCTACAATGGCCTTCTTCTATGCTCCTGCGAGAAGGAGTCGTCGGACGGTGAATTTGACCGTGTTGTCTGCAATCCTGCTACTGAGAAGTGGACTGTATTGCCAAAGACAGAAGCAAGGCTAGGAAGATCCACCATGTATTTGGGTTTCGACCCAACCGTGTCCTCACACTTTACAGTGTTTTGCTCTCAGAGTTCACACGTGGTATGCAGGATAATGAAGTTGCCGAGGAGGATGAGATTGATAATTGGTACCATCAAATAAGAGCAGTGAAGATCTATTCATCGCAAACTAGGAGATGGACGTACCACCGAAGTCAATGGGGTGAAAAATCGATACAAATATTTAGCTCTGGTGTCTTTTATAATGGTGCTTTGCATGTGACCACCCTTGATTCTTCAATAAACACAGTGGACACAAAAGGAAAGGTTTGGAGAACTATCCCTATGCCCTACTATCCTATATTCATTGGGATGTCCCAAGGGCTCTTGTATGTGTTGGACTTTTAGGATCATGCAGTGGTGGATCTAGCAGGTGATTTCTATTCCTTTCATTGGGATAATACGAGTAGAATATCACAGTGCATAAACCAGAGAGGGAGAGGGAGATGGTGAGGGAGAGGTGAGGCATAGACCAGTGGGCTTGGAGAAGTTGGAGACGACCATGGAGTCGGCAGGATCTGACAGCGATGTATACGTCGGTCGATGGGAAAGGCGACACATCGGTGGTGCTTCCCGTCGCTGCAGCGCTGAAAGTCCCTAGTTTGGTTTTGGCTAATTGATGAAACCTAGGACTAACCTTTGTATCTAAGTGGATGATTTAGATAAAGGTGGTCATTGCATATGAGACATGACATTGACTCATGTGACCAAGATGATGAAGACCAAGATGAGGCTTGGCTCGATGGACCGGTTGTGAAGGTGAAGGGCAAGTCGAGGCTTCGAAGCGAAGGACCATGCGATGGTGAAGCTTGAGCAAGACTTAGCGCCGATGGACTGATGCAACGGTGAAGAGCAAGTGAAGTCAAGGTCGATGGATCGAGACGGTCATGTGATGATATGAAGTGGATCATATCATTTGGAAAAACAAAATGGGCTCAAGGCAAAGGTATAACCATAGGGCCATTTTGTTTTACACTCAAGACACCATAGAGGGTGTGAGTGGTTTAGGATCGATAGCCGAACTATTAAGAGGGGAAGTCTTATCGGTTATTCGATGCACGGGTGCCACTAGGTGAAATCATGAAGTGCATTGCATGTAGGGCCTAGTGAGCTAATTGGAAAACCTTTGAAAATAATTGAGAAAATGCTAACACACAAGCACATGGAGTTGTACACTTGATGGTGTTGGCACATTTGCAAAGGTGGCGTTGGTCGCGCTGTGGTTTGCGGGTAGAGAGGGGTTTGGGTTCCTCTCTCCCTCCCGCCGAGCGTGCGAGCGCGGGATTCAGGCGATTTCGGGGAAATGAAATGCTTATTTTCCACTACGCCGAAAGTCAGAAAAGAAACAGAGGCGAACGGGGTCACTGAGGTGACCGGACGCTGCACCGGACGCGGTCTCGGTATGACCGGACGCGTCCGGTCAGTACAACGCGGTATCGGGCGCGCGGGCTAGGGTTTGCAACCGGCGCGTCCGGTCACTCGCGGGACCGGCGCGTCCGGTCAAGTGCCCAGAAGGAACTGCGGTTCGCAAGGATGATCGGACGCGGGGCGCGTCCGGTCACACATGATCGGACGCGTTCGATCGTTGAAGGAGCTTACTGGACTCTAACCGGACGCGGGCACTGTCGCGTCCGGTCATCGCAAGGAGCGCGTCCGGTCGTTGCGTCGCGGGCGCGTGGGTCAGTGCGATCGGCGCGTCCGGTCGTTCGACAGGCGCGTCCGGTCATCGGGACTGGCGCGTCCGGTCGGTTGAGCAGCGCGTCCGGTCATAGCGTTTGACCGTTGGCGCAGTGACCGTTGGAGGATCTAACGGTCGCATTTGAAATTTGAGGGACACGTGGACGTCGCAGGGCGACCGGACGCGGTTGAGCGCGTCCGGTCAGTTTTGACCGGCGCGTCCGGTCGTTCCGAAAAAACGGTCAGTGGAGTGGCAACGGCTCTATTTGTTTGGGGTGCTTATAAATACTCGTTGGCCGGCCCATGGGGAGGTCTCTTGGATTTTCTAACACTCTTGTGCATCCTTTGAGCTAGAGCTACTCCTCCCACTCATCTCTCTTGCTTGATTGCAAATCATAAGTGAGATTGAGTGATCCCAAAGTGCATTGCATAGCTTGAGGGCATCTAGTGGCACTTGTGGGTGGTTTAGCCGGTGGATTTCTTGTTACTCTTGGAGAGTACCGCTCCTAGCCGGCTTGGAGATTGTTGGAGGCGTTGGCAAGAGAAGGTGATTGTTCTTGGCCACCTCCGGTTGTTTGTAAGAGGTTCTTGTGCTTTCCTCAGCGGGATGCCAAAAGCAACTCTATTACATTGCGCGTGTCATTGAGTTACCTCACTTGAGAGTGGTGTCTTGCGGTGCCTTGCGGGGCGTGCCTTGAGGGGCAAGTGACTTGAGGGTCGCACCGAGGAACCATCTAAGTGTTGGTCGACACAACCGGTGACGTAGCTTGTCGGTGCACAAGTGAACACCGGGTGAACAAAAATATTGTGTCTCTTGTCTCCCGGTGATTGGTCTCCATATTGTGTTGTTGTCAATATTGATTGATTGTATATCATCTTGGTGATTGGCAACATCTTCACTCCACCGTTGGTATAAGATACACAATCCTATCTCTTGCATTTCCTTTTACTAGATTATCTTGTGTAGCTCTAGTAGTAGCCTTTACTAGTAGTTGTTAGCTTGCTCACTAGTGTGTAAATAGTGACATAGCTCTTGTGTGAACTAGAGATCATAATCTACTAGACTTGTGGATAGGAGGCTTGCATCACAACCCTTGGCTAAGCAAAACTCGCTTTACGCCGTTTGTTATTCTAACAAGTTTGCTTAGTGGCTTGTGTAGAATTTTTAATAGGCTATTCACCCCCCCTCTAGCCATCTAGGACCTTACAAGCGCCCCCTTCTCGATCGGACTAAGCATAGAGGTGGGGCAGTTACTGTAGCAGCGAACCTCATCCCCTATGCCCCTGGCCCCCACCTCCTCTTTATAGGGCTGCGTGACAGGGGCCCACCGACTAGGAGTCATTAAGCGTCCCCGATCAGGACGTGGTCAAAGGGTCCAACTTAATCGTTGGATCAAGTCGGTGAGATCAATCCTAACATTCTCCCCCTTCATCTCATCTTATACTTTAAACTTTAAACTTAATCTTTATACTTATTTCTTTTACCATTCCATCTTAGATCAGTGCATAGATTGTGCCTCATCGTCACGGTCAGTCGCCGATAGATTTAACAGCTACAATACACATCTCTGATCTGAAACAGATTCTTTAACTTTAGGCTCTTTTATTGTTCGAAAATCATAGGCTATACCATAAACCCATATCGACTGTATGTTCTCTGAACACACTGGGTGGGAAACCTTTGGTAAGCGGATCCACAAGCACTTTCTTGTTACTTATATGCTCAATAACTTTTAGTATGATTCCGGACTTTCTCCTTTACAACGTATAGCTTAATGTCAATGTATTTGGCAGCACATTTAACCCGTTGTCTTAGGAGCAAACTACTTAAATAGTTATTGCTATTGACAACCATTATCAATTTCGAGTACAAGTTCCTTAACCATTTTGCCTGTCCCGCAGCCTCATATCATGCTATACTATAACTTTGCATCACTGATGATACTAAAACTGTTTCTTTGGAGCTTTTCCACAATAAAACTCCAACTACGAGTGTTAGCTACTATGTGGGCTTCACTAAACATCTCGTCAAAATTTAACATTGTACCAACAACTACTTGAGAGTACTTGTTCTTTCTTTCTTAGCATGAGGCCGACATTCTTAACTCCATTTCAGTGATCTATATCTAGACTAGAATTTTGCCAAAACAACTTGGATACGTGAACTATGTCAGGGTAAGATCCTATCTGTGTACTCATTAAGCTTTCAACAGCTAAAGCATATAGGACGTCCATCTATAACAATCTCACATTGCTTCTTGGAACACTAAAGTTCCCAAAACTATTACCCTTGACCATGGAAACAGGCGTAGGTTTACCCACATAGGTACTTTATTTCTTTACAAACTTTTCTTAGCATGCCTATGCGATAGTCCTAATACCCCTTTTCTTCTATCTCGGTGAATTTCAATTCTTATAACGAGAGATATTTCACCGAGAACTTTCTTTTTAAACCTTGAGGACAAGAACTTCTTCTCATACAGTAGATTGACATCATTACTAACAAGTAAGATGTCATCCACATATACAGGATTAGGAAATGAATTTCTCATTCTATAACTTTATACAAACGCAATCGTCCTCTCATTCTCTTTAACCCAAAAATTCTAATTGACTCTTCAACTTTAAATACCACTATCTAGATATTTTCTCTAGTCCATAAGAGATTTCTACAGGTGGTATCCCTTACGTTCTTTTATTTCTACGACAAAACCTCTGGGTTGTGCCATGTAATCATTTTCATACAAATCCCATTGGTAAATGTCATCTTTACTTTCATCTGATGTAACTCAGATCATGATGTGTCACTAGCGCTCATTGTAATCTGTCCATTCACTTCGCACAAAATCATTTGATTCAAGTCACGCTCTACATCTTTACATATTCCTTTTGGAGTCACATTTTGTCTTGTAGACCCATCACAGCCTACTGTTTTGGCTCCTTAGGAATTTATTTTAGATCCCAAAATATTCTTGGTATTATCGATTTCATTTCATCTTTCTTTGCTTCTTGCCACTTGGACGAGTAAACGTCTCTCATGGCTTCTTCAAATTAGGTGAGATTACCCTCTATTTGAATTTCACTAATATAAACTTTATAGTCATAAAAAATATCTGACCTTTATTGCCAAAAGACAATTGATTCTACAAGGTCCTGTGTAACAAGATCCTTGTTTACATTATTTATCCTCCTTGCGGAGATATGTCTCTTTGTACCATACTCCCCTAGATTGTCCCATCTTCAAACTTTCTTATTTTGGGTTTAATCTGCTAAAACTCATATGGTGCGTTTAGCACCGCCTTAATAACTCTGAACGCGTCCAGTATGAATACTAGCCGACTATGCTATCTTTCTTTCGAAACTGTAAAAAGGTCTAGGAATTTAGCTATTTCTTTACTTTAGGGGTATCATTATTATAACCGTCTTACTCCCTCAACGATCACATTCATCTTTCATAGATCACTCTTGCCTTCAATGCATAGTATGCATCGCATTATCTAAATTATGGAAAAGTATCTTTCTTAATTGATCTCACATTTCTCCCCCTTGAAATGTGGTATGAACTTTTCTACCACAATTTCGAAAACTATTTAGAACTCTTGTGAATAAGGAAACTTTGATTACTTACTTCTTCCACATGATTACATCATGCAAAATAAAATTATTTCTTAATTCGTATGGGACTACTTTTTCCTTATTTCACTTTAAGAACTTAACAGAGTCCTTTATCATTAGTACTTCTGCAAGTCATGCTTGCATGCCATTCTAATCATGAGGTTCGTTTGCAACTTCCTTTTGTTCTTAAACTCGTACTAGGAGAGCATAAGAGCTACCCTAAATTTTTCTCCCTGTGCTGGATACACTAAAAGCACATGATTCATCACAACTTTCCCCCACCATGCAGGATAAGTACTATACCAAACTTCTCCCCCCATGCAGGATTGATTAACATAAGTACTATGCCAACTTACCTCGCCATGCGGGTATTTTTTCAAACTTTTCCCGCCATGCAAGATAATTCCCTTGAAGGGACATAAATGTCAGGATTGGCTCATATTCAATCATCAAATTTAGGAATAAATCCGAATACTCTTTAACACACATGCTTAATTCGATGTTGGTCAAATTAAACATGCATGTCACTTATTACATTTCATATCATGAAGAGTAAGACTAATATATATTACTTATTACATCTGTTATCACGATGATAAAAACTGAAAACTAAATTTTTCTTCATAAAGAGTACATAAAAGGTATTTCTTAAACAAGACTCTCAAATATTTATCTCTTTTCTTGGATCAATATTCCATAATTCTTTTCTTTTGAAGCCATTCTTTAAAAAGAACACGGTCCCTCACATAATGACTTTCTTTCTTATATAACTTGCCCTTAGGTCTTTCATCACCTGAGTCACAAGTACCCAGCTTATTTTCTTTTTGCCTTCAAGAATGAAAGCATGAAATTTTTGCCTTTAAATTTTCAACAATAATGAGCATGAAAATAATCCTACGTTGGTCTGGTTAAGACATGTACATTAAACTTTTAAGACCTTTTACAATAGTTGGAAATGCTTCCTAACACTTCTCAACGCCTCCCGATGCCTCTACAAATTAGCCATTTTTATTGATTTTATTGGCGCAAGGGCATTTTTTTTCATTTCGCTTCCGCATCTCGTCGCCCTCCATCGCCGCCGCCGCAGCCGCCGAGATGAGGAAGCCAGCCAAAGCCATCGCTAAGTCGTCCTCGGCCACGAACAAAGGAAAAGCCGCCGCGAACAGCGTCGTCGCGAAGTCGTCCTCGGCTGCAAACAGCGCCGCCGCGAAGCCGTCATCGGCGGCGAAAAGCGTCAAGCCGTGCCGCAACTGTAGGTACGAACGGGCTCCGTGTCTGTCCTCGGGGATCGCCAACTTGTGCTGCAACTGCTTGAGCCCAAAGTGGCGGGAGTGCGTGAACGGATGTGTGATCATGGACGGCGAGTCAAGTGAGTCAAGCTATGAGGTAATCTTCTTGCACGGTTGTTCCTTAGGGCCTGTTTGTTTTACTTCAAATCCATGTGGATTGGGAGTTGAGGGGGATTATTAATGAACTTTGATCTTTCACTATTGCCACAGTTATCGCCGGACCTATACGTTCACGAAGCGCAGATCAAGAAGCTCGAACAGACACTACAAGAAATGTGTGGTTTTTTGACGTATTTAGTATGACAACAGGCCATAATGTCATTATATCATCCGGTTTATGACATTCTATTTTAGACACTTTGACTTAGTGACAATAAAAAGTTGTATGTCACAAAAAACGTCATACAGCTAGTCCAATCCCATCCAGTGACGATATTCGCTGTGTCATAGAGGCATTTTCTGTGTCACAAAGGTTAATTTACAAATGCCATCAAATCTATGATAGAGTTTGTGCGTCACAAAATAAGTTATTGATTTTTTTAAACATTGTTGTCCATGTTGGCATGTTCCAAAGCCACATGGTCAGGTGGGTGCATATACTTTTGAAATTCTTGTTCCAACATATTTCAGCCCCCGCTATCTATATTTCACAACACACATTGTAGATCTCATTTTTCTTTATAACTCCCGTATAAATCTGCATCCAAGTATATATATAGCAAAGTTGTGTTTTTTTTAAAAATGAGGTAGCAGAAAAAAAAATCTACTGGGTTGTTTTTTAAAATAAAAAACTTCCGCGTTTGAAGCCTTGAACGCATGACCCTAATCATAAAGTGATATAGGCTAACCTAACCACTTAGGTATGAGTGTGTTTGTGTTTGTTGTTGCCCTCATTTTCTTTTATATATGGACTATTGTTGGACGTGGACCTCCACTGCGAAGCCCAAGAGCACGTGGGCTTGCTTCTCGACCAGCCCACCCAGCCCACGACTCCCTCCCTTCTCTCTGTGTACCATGTGCCGCTACCGTCGGAACCTACCGACGAAAGCCACCGCGCCAGGTCCAAGTCCGCGCGATTGGGAACTCCCGCCACTCGCGTCATTCCGAAGACCAGGAGCCGTGCGCGGAAATCAAAAAAATGGAACCACCCGCGCCCTCCGTCCAAACCCTGTGCGAGTCCAAAACCGCTGCCCAGGGCCCCCACTACTGTTTCACGTGCCCAGCCCCGCGGACCCCATCATACAGCCCCACAACGCGCGGGAGTGGGAAACCCATCGACAGTGCCGCGCCTGGGTCGATCCCGCGCGTGGAATCCAAAAATCCCCGCGCAAACCACGCCCCACCTTTCTGAATAAGAAAAGGTTAGTGGATTTCATTAGCGTGGAGTTTCAATATTTTATTCAGTGTGCCTCTTAACTACAGATTTCTATATGTGGTATTTAATCATTTGATTCCAATGATTAAATTTATGCTAGATGCCGCACATATACTGATATACATCACATTGGAGCCGTTCGGCTGTGCTGATAAGCCGGCTGAAAAACGCTGTTAGCTGATTTGTTGTGAGAGAA
The DNA here is from genome assembly GCA_038087645.1 of Saccharum hybrid cultivar R570. Lineage (NCBI taxonomy): Eukaryota > Viridiplantae > Streptophyta > Magnoliopsida > Poales > Poaceae > Saccharum > Saccharum hybrid cultivar. Next base: position 21,631,923 of record JAQSUU010000135.1, read on the forward strand.
AAATATTGTTCCGGCTAAAAAAAACAAGATGAAAAAGACGGATTATAAGCCGAATGAACATGTCCATTAGCTTTCATATACCCATATTTAATCCTCGTTGCACTACGTTTTCCTTTTTGCTTTGCCACCGTTTGTATAGGGGTTCAACATCTTTATATGAACAACTAGTGGAAACGCGCGCCCTTGCGCGCAATCAGTAATGATTTTGGTGAGATTTCCTCGGACAAGATACACGTGATGGGCCATATAGCAGGGATGTCGTTGGTCCATGGTTCACTACAGCGAAGCTTCTTATTTCTTCGAGGCTGGGCATACCTTTTCCAAATTATAGAACTAAGCAAAAGCAGGAATGAAATATGGGGGTATGCTTTAGCAGTTTCATGTGGTAGTTGAAGATAATGTGCAGGTCCTCAGCAGTCGCCCTCTGCTGCATTGATGCTGCAGGAAATCAAACATAAATCAGATGGTACTTCAAGTGTTGATGTGTGGCAAACAAATGCATCAATTGGTGCAGGGAATATATTTTTTCATGGCTACATATAACACACAGGGAGCATATAGAAAAGAAAGGTTTGAGACTTAAATAGTCTGTAATAAAATCCATTCTCAGAGAATGTATGGAGTCATCAATTGTTGGATACAAACAGTTACATATAAAAGAAGGAAGTAATCTAGAATTCTTTTACGATAAATATTTTGAAAATACCTGTTACATAAGGGTAGGACCAGCCATTTACTTACCAATAGACTGCTGGAGCTGTTGTTGCAGGTATGGTTCCTTCGACTCTTCCTTTTTATCAGCCGATCCATTTTTTTACCTGAGGGGATTAAAAAAATGTGGGACAACATATTGATATGTGTTGTATCCATCTACAATCAAACACTCATTTTCATCATATTTTACTTTGGTAAATATAACAGTAGGTGTAATAAACTGAAGCATTACGATGCAAATATTCTGAATTACTTTTTGGCCTATTTCCAGGGTTAAAGAAAAATAGAAGTGTTCTAACCCAAAAAAACACACGCAGGCAGTCCACCTGGTGGGGTTGGTACAGGATGACTTCGATTAGTATATAGTTGAGGCCAGTAGCAAAATTAGATTGTGATCCAGATGTGAGAGTACTGTAGGTGACCCAACTCCATACGAAGCTGTGTTTTGTATAGTATAGAAGACAAAAGTTAAGAAGCAGAGCAAGCAAAGAACCTTGTCCATGAAGGGAACAAGCATTATGAGTTACATGGTGTTTCCATGTTTTCTTGGTGCTGCCTAATTTCCTGCATCTGACGGCACACATACACATGTTTTTACACATGCAAAACAGGAGAAAACAAATCAGATCTGGTTTCTTCAGAATTCATAGCTTCTCTATGCTATAAAACTGGAACCCAGGAACAGACTGAACCTTGCCTATATAATAGTAGATAGGCTACATCTAATTTGAAGAATGCAGTAGTTGTCAATATACCGGCTAACTAATGTAAAAAAACCGATGGAAGACATACCAATTTGCATCCTTGTAGACGAAAACAAAAGAGGTGATGTACTGATCTTTATGTCCAAAAATTCTGATGGTAGGCATATCAATTTCCATTCTCCTGGATGAAGAAGGCATACAGAGACTAACCAGTTTAGACAAATTACTGAATGATAGGAAATCACATGCCTGCTGATGGATAGCTAAATTCGTTGTGAGTACACAAAAAAAATAGCACAAGAATACCTAGAAGGATATTTGAGACCTGTAACTGGTAGCATAAAACAAAGATGCAGTATATATGAGGATTTACAAAAGGTAAGGAATATGTGGATCTTTGATGGAGGATAAACTAAGAGGTAGCATCCGAGGTTTTTTACCTCCTTGTTTCCAACCGGTCTGTACCCAGCATAATTAATTTGGTATATAAAAATTATGTAGATTTTTTTGGTGAACCTTAGAAATTGTAGGTCCACCATATTAGTGTGCTTTATTGTTTTTAACAAAACTGAAACCAAAGGTAGATACACCAGCAGGCACACTGTGTTCTATAGTGAGAACTAACCCATCTCACTTAAGCACAAGATCCTAATCCTTTTTAAGGTGAGGATGATAATTTAGTTTTATATAAAGAACAAGAAGTCAAGTATTCCAATAAACACAATATTAGTTATTTGAGAAAAAACCTTGGATAATTGAGCCTTTGGATTCAAGCATAAACATGAAGCTGCTGTGAAAATCGTAGGCACCATGTTAATAATGGGGACAACAATTGCTATTTTAAGAAAATCTCCACGCCGCATAAGCTTTCCAAAGTTGGTTCCAACATAATAAGGAGCTGGTACGCTGGCTAACCTTGATAAGACTCAAAGAAGAAGACATCGCCATCCTGCTGCTTGGTGGACTGGTAGTGATGTTCCTGAAATTCATCGACAACTGCAATCCCATTGTTTCTGCACACAATGATGAAAAAGGAATTAAGAAACAGATGGATGAAACTATGGAAGAATGGACTAAACAACACATATCAGTGCACCTCCTTTATGCAAAAAAAGATAGTGCACCTCAACTGCACAGATTAAGACAGCCAGTGGATCCTTGTGAATCTAGAGGTCAAGTATCGCACCGAATCGAAACCTGGAATAGTAAAAGATGAAAGCTGATCATGTTTTGGAGACAACATACATCTAAAAAAAGATGCAGCCAACACCTGCCCCTTAGTTCTTTGGATGTGAAATGAACAGCTTCAAAACTACTACAGACATCATTAGTACGAATGTCAACCTTGACATACACAAGGAGAAGCACTATGACATGCTAAATCGACTGTATGCACTAATTCCTTTTTTATATATGAAATGGAAATACAAAACAACATTATTTTATTTTTACAATCCACAATCATTGGACATCGAATGTAATTATTTGTAGGAAAAAAAACAGGTAGGAACCGAGTAATCATCGACCTTGAGTAATACGGACCATGATTCTATCGTAACCAATGTGTAGTACATAGCTATAAATTTGCACGGGCAGAAAAATTTACAATCCAGCACATAGCTATAAATTTGCACGGGCAGAAAAACTTGCAATCCACAGGCACTCAGCATCCTATATAATTATGTGTAGGGAAAAAACAGATACGAACCGACTAATCATCAGCCTTGAGTAATATGTACCATGACTTTAGCTTAACCAATGTGTAGTATATCTATCTTCTTTACAGTATGCACACTCTACCTGCACAATTGCATGATTTTGGTGTGGAAGTATGTCAAGAACGCATGCGTTGCTCATTCCTGGCATTCCTGAAAATTGATGGCACAAGATAACATGATAAAAAAGAGAACCGATGATCCGAATCTACTAACATGAATTATATATAATCAAAAGTACCATAATCAGTCAGGCCCAAGAACCTTCACCATTTTCTTCAATGCTTGTTAACATGCATTAGAGGGAAAAGCGATACTAAGCATTGGTTAAACGACAAGATGTCACAGACAAGGCCTGTTGGAGCATAAAGGGCATAGCACAACACAATTGCAGAAAAGCATAAAGCCTGAAGCACAACAATTTTTCACAGGTACCAGCGAAGCGCAGGAAACAAAATTGAATTGTTGGTAGGGAAAAGTAGCTCATCATTGCATATGCCAAAGTGCCTCAGTTCACTAAGAATAAACAAAAGGACCATGCATATGTAATGGCTCTTATCACTCCATATGCCAAATGCCTCAGTCAAATAAAAGTGGAGTAGAAACATCGCACAACATCGGAGGCGATTAAAAACTGGATAATAGCAATGTTCGCAGTCACGTGGGGAGAGAGGGAGAGGAATAGAGGAAATCGAGACAGAGAGAGGGAGGAGGAAGGAGGAGGAACAAAATCTTGACTAACATGGACAGCCCGATCGGCGAGAGACACGACATGGCAGCAAAGAGTAACCATCCAGCGGAGGCAAGCACAGACATCCGATGAAGATCAGACGGCTGGAATCATTTTTGTTAACGTGGATGGCCTGGCTGCTCGGCAACGTGCTCTGAATTGAAAGGGTTAATTTATAAAGTTCAAACTGGAAATATGCCCAGGTTTAACATACGGAAATGATTCGCTTCAAATGAGGGAAAAGGAAATCATTAAAGAGTGATAATCATGATTCCACATTCTCATTGAACTCTACTAAAGATCCAGAGTTGGGGTGAGAAAAACGCGGCCACGGCAGGAAAAAATACATGGTAAAATTTGCTATATTTCATGGAAAAAATCATTGTCTCAAACATCATGGGCATTGACATATGGTCAACCAGAAAAAAAAACAAAATAGCAGTGCCATAAAAATATGGTTTGGTTTATCAGAAGTGGCTGACAGGTATCATCATGAGGTCAAACTGAAATAGACACATCATCAGCAATGGCATATGCTCAGACTGAAACAAATAAAGCGGCACCATAGGCATATGCTTATATATACCGAAAAGATTTAGCCACCAGATCTCCCTGAGACATGTTTTTTTTTGTGGCAGAACATGAATCTTATGCGTAAGCAAAATAAATCCATACACACACAGGAAAATAAAATCAAGGGATCAGGGGCATAAGGTGGCAAGGCACGTAAATAAAGGGGAATTTTTTTAGGTTACCGTAGAAAGAGCAAGTTAACTCCAAGAGAAAGAAATATAGCAGAACATGGATTACAGAAGCGCCACCCATTCATAGATGTACAAATGCTGGATTAATATGGAGATGGGGATGAGAATTAGTGAGCAAAATGGATTAATATAGAGATGGGGACGAGGATTAGTGGGCAAAATGACAGCACCGTGAAAACGAGGAGCACATATGAAAATCAAAGATACACAGGTGTTCTCATCGGAACCAAAATGAATTTAGCTCTACAAATTGGAGATTAAGGGAAGCACCTGGCTTTTCTTGTAGATATGGAATGAATCTATCAACCTTTAGTGCAGATCAGAAGAGGGAGAAAGAGGAGAGGGATGGTCTTGCTTCACCTGGAAGGCGCCAAGAAGCCAATGAAGCAGACGGGGCTAGCCGCGTCGGCGTAGCGCCCGCTGGGGGTCGCCACTTCCCCAATCGAACCCGCCGTGGGGAGGCGGCCATAGTACGGCGGAGGGGAGAGGCTGGCGTTGCCCGCAGCGAGCGCCGCGCTCGTGCGCAGCCGTGCCGGAGGAGGGGAGAGGCTGGCGTTGCCCGCGGCGAGCGCCGCGCTCGTGCGCAGCCGTGCCGGAGGAGGGCACCATCGGCACACGGTGCTGCTGCTCCGCCACGTCCAGAGAGAGAGAGAGAGGAAGGGGGCGGGGGAGGTGGTGGGGGCGGCGAAGGTGGAGGTGACGGCATGCGGCCTTGGCCGGGCCGAGCCGCCGTGGGGAGGCGGCCATAGCATGGCAGAGGGGAGGGGCTGGCCTCGCCAGCGGCGAGCGCCGCGCTGGTGCGCAGCCGTGCCGGAGGAGGGCACCATTGGCGCGCCTTGGCGCTGCTCCGCCACGTCGAGAGAGAGAGGGAGAGGAAGGGGGCGGGGTGGGGGCGGCGGAGGTGGAGGCGTCGGCCGGGTCGTCTCGGCGCGCTGCGCCGCCGCGGAGAGACGGAGAGACCGAGAAAGGGAGAGAGGGAGACGGAGAGATGGTTCGAGAAGGAGATACAGGCCAATGAAAGAAGCCGAAGATGACATGGCACGAAGCTGGACCAATCACAGAATTTAAGGCGACGTGGACACGGTATCGACACGGGAGTCGACTGCGGCTTCAAGAAGTTAACATCTATACATATTGATTTAATCTAGGAACTATACATATTGAATTTTAATACCTGTTCATTCATTCTCGAATACATTTTTGTGGGCCCGTGGTACAGTTACAAGACTTTTATTAAACGTTGGTTCATGGATTTGACCCCTTATCTAGCATTTTTTTGGTATTTTCACACTTCTTTAACAAAAACAATTTGTACATTAGCTAGTACAAATGCACGTGCGTCACACGTGTTTATATGAAATCAAGTTATTATGCAATAGGAGTATTAATGAGATTGTTGATCTGTTTCAACAAATTAACTCGTATCACTACTACAAAAATCATTTACCGTTTCAAAATGCTACTAGAAATTCAATTATTAAATTGTTGAAGGACTCTAATTTCTCTTTTTAATCTCTGGCTAAAACTTGTAACTTGTCTTTTTCCCTTATACTAACTTCAAATTTGATGATTTTTTCCATTTTTTTAAATCATGCTCTATCAATTTATTGTGTTCTTACAGCTATATTTTTTGTGTCATCTTTTCATGTGAATGTGTTTTATCAATTTGAAATTTGAATTTCACAAAATAACAACTTCAAATGTCATTTTGAAATATTAAATGATTTCAGATGAAAAAGTCATGAACATAAAAGTTTTAGAACTCATCAAGATCTATGCAACTTCTATTTTGGTCATTTGTTCATCCGACATAGCGGTAGTAACATTGTTTACATCTCTCTAGAAACAATGTTACTACCACTGTGTCGGATGAGAGAGATGTATAATTTGTGAACAATGTTACTACCACTATATTGGATGAATAAATGATCAAAATAAAAGTTGTAGATCTCGAAAAGTTATAGAACCTTATAGTTGACAACTTTTTTATTTGAATTAATTTCGTCAAGGAAAACTATGTTTGAATTTCTCAAATTTAAAGTTTGGATTTTCCAAACGACCTCAGATGGAGAAACAACCAAAACGAAAGTTGTAGATCCAAAAAGTTATACAACTTTGTAGTTGACAATTTTTTAATTTAAAATCATCTTGTCAAGCAAAACTACGTTTGAATTTCCAAAAATTTGAAATTTAAATTTTTTAAATGACCTCGAGTGGACAAATAACAAAAATGGAAGTTGTAGATCTCAAAAACTTATGTAATATTGTAGTTGACAAGTTTTTTATTTGAAATCAACTTGTCAAGGAAAACTACGTTTGAATTTCTCAAATTTGAAATTCAAATTTTGTAAACGACCTCAAATGAAGAAACTAACAAAATAAAAGTTGTAGATCTCAAAAAGTTATACAACTTTATAGTTGACAACTTTTTCATTTGAATTTGTTTAGGGCCTCAAACAATAATTTAAACTCGATTTAGGATAATATGTGGGGAAAGAAAATCAATTATAGACAGAAATGAGTGATGAGTGGAGTGGTTAGATGAGGGTCGGTTTACAACTATGTAATTTATGAATTTCTCATTTGAAAAACATTTACAATCACAAAATACTAATTTTGCTGTATAATCTTCTTATTTTTATAAAGTGATACTATATATTATTAAATGTATTCCAACCATAAAAAAAAAATAAAAAAGAGATGCAATTCTTCCAAACCTGGCTGCATTCGACTCATCCGTCCATCTCCCCGACGTCCACACACTTGGGCCTATTTGGCCCATTTGATCTCGTGGCTCCCGTAGCCGTCCGATCACATCAGACGGCTCAGGTTGCTGTCTCGACTAGTAAAAAGCGGTGCCATCCGGCTCCTTTGCAACCCTAATTTCTTTCTTCCCCTCTCCTCACTTTCTCCCATTCCACTCGCGGCGGCGGCGTCCTAGTAGCGCGCAGCGTCGCGGAGGGCCGGCGAAGCAGCGGCGGCGGCGTCCGAGAAGCGCGCCCGCATGCGTTGTGGAGGGCATGCGTAGCGGCGGCGGTGGTAACCGAGACGCCCTCGCGCACACGCATGCTAGCGTGAGGGCGAGATGCAGCGGTGCCGCGGAGGCCCGGTGGCAGTGGCCGACGCCCTGGACTGCGGCGTATCGGTGGGCACGCGCGAGGACGAGGGTGGCCAAGGTACCTCGCGCCGCTTTACAGCATTTCTTTCGTCGAAGTGCTCCTAGAGATGGTTTGAACTGAACCCCATCGAAATCGTAGCTGCTGTCGTGACCTTTGTTTGTTTGTTTGGTTTTGTTAGCTTGGCAAGGGGCTGTCGAAGAACGACAAGGCGCAGAACCTCGCACGGCAGCACTGGCACGAAGCTGTAAGTCACATGCTACATAACCTAGGACATACTATATAAAGAAACAATTGTTTTAGCTCCAGTGAGATCAGTAGTTTAGTAATGCTGCTGCTGCTTTTGCATCTGTGTGGTTGTTGGCAGATTGAACCGAGGCATCAGTATGAGCACAATTTGCACATCTATTTTGATGTCTGGGCCAAGAGCGAGAGTACAGAGTCCTTTTATTGGTAAGTGAACCTGAATTCACTTGCTGCTACTCTATTTAAATTTGTCAGCTTGGAAATAAGCGAGGCGAATATAAAATATATATATGGAATTTTTCAGCTACTCCATTTATGGAATTTTGAGATCTTTACTGTCACCTTTCAAACGCAGATCTTACATGCATTCCACAATGAAACAAGAGCTGACTCTTCCCTGCATTGTTGTAATCTGTTATGCAGACAATTGATGAGGAACCTGTATCACTGCATGGATTGGCAGTGGGTCTACTGATTGATGCAGTTGAGTACTTGGGTATTATTGGTGTCGATAGGAGGAAACAAAAATTGTCAGACTTTAGTCTATATTTAAGTTGTGCTGAAACCTTATGTTGGTTTGTTTTATTGAATCAAGTTGATTTGAATTTGGCAATGAATGTAATGATATTGATAATTGATGTAAGATCTGTGTATTGGTTATGCTATTGTTATGGTTTTGTAATTGGATTTTCTATTTCAGATTTACCTAAAAAAATATGGCCCAGAATGTGTGGCCTGTGCTAGCCCAAAAAAAAAATAGTGTGGGCTGGCCCAACAAAAATGTGTCATGGGCTGGCTCAGTAAAAATGTGGCATGGGCTGCAGGAAAAAGTATGGGTTGGGTTGTATTCAATGAATAAATGGATCAACAATTGAAAAACCAGGAAGAAAAAAATCAGGGCTGATAATATTTGTGGCCCACTGTAAGCCTGCCAACCACATGGGCTTTAATAGGCCATATTTTAATTTTATGACATTTATTCAGATGCCAACTCAGTGCCACATCATCTGCCTATATGGCATGGTGCAAGAACTTGTGACAATAAACTAATGTCATAACTTGTGATGTGAAATATACAAACGTCACATACCAAATTTGTGACGGTGGTTTTTTGACGTTTGTATCTTCGTCAACTGAATGTCATAAATCTTAAGCTGTGACATTAATTCTATATATTTAGACGTAAATAGAACGTCAAAAAACCACACAGTTCTTGTAGTGAGAGAAATAAAGCCATGGCTAGCCGGATCGACTTCCTCCAAGAGAATCAGGAAGCCATGTCTAAGCAGATCAAGGTCCTCAAAAAGGAGGTCGCTGCAACAATGCCAAGGCTAAGAAGCCTTAGATATGGATGCAGTTTCAGTTTAAGTAGCTGTAGTGGTTATTTAATTTGGCTGGTTTAAGAACCTGAAATGAACATGGGAATTCAATCAAGCATTTACAAATTTTCTTTCCTCAATACATTATGTGTTTATATGTGAACCGGAACTGTGAATGTCTTGCTTTCAAACTTTCTGCATCCAGCTCGCTCTTCGATTGACTCTAGCACGGTACTCCATGGGATGAACTGGGAGTTCGTGCTGAGGATATGGCACATGTGGATGCCTCAATCTGAATACTGGTACCCAGCGGCAAAGGTCAACCTAAAGTCCGGTGTATGCTACATAGCTACGAAATAGATGAAAATATTCCCCATCTTTGTTCAAGTTTGTCAAGCGTGCTCCAATATCATCAGAAGTAGGAGTACAAAGTTTTATGTATCTGCAAGCGAGTAGCATCCTAGTTCTTTCGACAAGAATAGTCCCTGCAGTTTATTGTATTGTGATCCAATAATATGTTGTACAAATGTGATGGATGTGAGGATCACAATTTTAAACACATTTATGTACAAAACAATGATTCATAGAAGATTTTGTCCAGTTGCCAAAGTTTTCTGGCAATACAGCAAGTCAGCAACAACTCTTAAATAAAGTATCAGAAAATGAGTACTCGACAAATGTGTCCATATGAAAAAGGTAAGAGTCCACGGAAGTAGCAGAGATGCAAAACTATTACAGCAGTTCAATAATCTAACACCCTCCTTCTGCAATATGTCCCATCAGAACTTGCAACAGTCCCTTGAGTTTCACTGGAGCCTCCAATTGCCTAAGAGTTACGGCCATAATCATGCATACATACTAGATCGACAGAGAAGAAAAGAAAGATTGAGAACACAAAAAGCATTCATATAAGCATACAAACTGAAAACACAAACAACATGGGATGGGGACTTGGGGAGGACAACAATAGTCGGCTACAGGGTATTCAGAGTTATCTTAATTCATAAGTTGCCTTCCTCTCCATGACTAAAAGCATATAATTTGCGCCGATCATCGATCAAACTAAAAGCTGGCCCCAAACTTTTGGCCTTTTGGAGCCATGCATTGAGCTGTTTTTCCATTCTTATCTGTTCTGCAACCAATCCCTGGATCCTTATTTAACAGTGCAGTGACCACCTCCACATGGCCCATTCTTCCTGCTGAATGCAAAACTGTCTTGCCATTATTTCTTGCAATCCTAGCAAGGCTTGCATCTGTTTCTAGCAGAAGATCGATTAACAATGTCAATGTGCCTCTGAGTTGCAGCAGTGTCCAAAGCTGTGGCATTTACAGAATTTGTTGTCATAGCTAACACGGGAAAGGCCTGCAATAGCTCTTTCAAGACATCTGCAAAACCAAAATTGAACTAATATGAGTCTGTTTTTCTGAAAGAACAAAGAAGGAAATATTATACATGCTTGCAAAAGAAATATCGCATTCATGGACATGAAGTGTGCAACACAAGCTGCTCAGCTATTGTTATTCACATCAGCTGCAAAAATGTGGGTACAACAGGTCATTAAACTCAATTTTCTGAAAGCTCACAGAAAGTCGAACAGTCAGTTGCAGCACTAGGCACTGGCAGAAGGTCAGATTTCATAAATAGACTCTACAAGACCCTAGCAAACAAGAAAGAAACATGGCGTGCGCAACTATCAGATATAGGCCTATTTATGTATTTAGAAATTTATAAACTATGCTAGCAAACTGGAAGCTAAAACTCTGCCCATAGTCCAAATGAACTGCAAACTATTCATAATTATTCAACAGGTGCTCAGCAGACAATCATGTGCAGACTGAATGGTATTTCCCATTACAGCTATTATATTACAACTAATATTTGGCTTCTACCATTACAATCAATTTCCCAAGAAAAAACTACGTCCGGCTGCATGCCAGCAATACCCAAGGTAGTACTACAGCTCCACAGGGCTCACATGCACAAGAACATTTAACTATGATTTCAGGATAGCAAACATTTCTAGTCGACATACTTACCAACTAATTCCTGAATGCTTACACAGGATAACAAAATCATATAGGTTGCAAAATATTTTAGATGATGAATAATTCTGGCTATGTATTGACAAACCAAACTACTGCTTACCCGGACAGAATACCTCGAACCTCGCTTAAACGGCACATCAGGCCTGAACTCAAATTCCTCGTCATCCGATGCGTCATCGTCGTCCTCATCCTCCTCCATTTGGAGGTTGCGTGCCACATTAGCAAGCATATCACTTAATCCATCGTGCAAAGAATGTTGCACTGCAATTGTTGTTCTTTTGTGTACTCAACCACACTAACCGGAAGTGTTTGTGATCGCACCTATTAGAGAGATCAAGAACGAGGCCCTTGAACCCGGACAGCTTGTCGGAGGCGTACTCCTCGTCGTCCCCTGCGCCGACGATCACCACGTCGGCGCCCTACTCCTCGTCCTCCTCCGCCGCCTCGTCCTTGGTCGTTCCCCGCCCTCCGCCACCGAACCTGTTCCTGCTGCGCGCCAGCGCCGCGAGCAGCCTGCCGCCGTCGCCGCTGCTCCAGTACAGCACCCCCGACAGCCCGATCCCGATCCGGCAGCCGCCCGGAGGAGGCCGTCCGAGCGGGCCACGCAGCTCGGTGGCCTGGATGTCCTAGCGCGAGGTCGGGAGCGCCGGCGGAGGTAGGCGGCGGCGCCGGAGGCGGTGGCCTGGATGAACCCTAAAAATAAAATGTTATGTTTATCTAACTATACTACTTTTATTCATCCTAACTATAATACTCAACAAAATATTCATCTAACTATATTACTTGAATCATACACCCTAACTATACTATACAAAACATTAATTTTACAATTATGAATTTACCCTTTTACCCTTGATTAAATAAAAGAACTACAAAAATAGAATTACCACTCATTTATTTGGAGTCCTAATCCTCTCAACTTTGGAGGCGTTGGTAGACATTACGGCGTATATGGGCCCACCGACCATAGACACATCTAACGCCCACCAACGCCTCCCTCATTGATGCCTCCTAGCGCCTTCCCTCATATGGGTCCACCAATCATAGACACATCCAACGCTTCATGATGTCTCCCCAACCATTGTAAAATTTTTCAACTTTTAAATATTTAAGTTCTATTCTATATTACCGTTGGGCAGAAATAGAACAAAACATCATTCTTATACATCAATTTCACATCACCGTTGGGCAGAAATGAAATTAACACATGGAAACCCAATTATCTTATAACCCTCTTCAAAATTAAATTCTTCCATTAGTTCGAATTTAATTTTAAAGATCATCATCATTATTGCATCAGAAACATGAAAATACATTTATCTAGTTTAAGAGCATTGCTTGATCTTTATCTATTCTCTGAAAAATTGGTCACTTCGATACAAAATTTATCAGAGATTTAAACTTTAAACATAAAACTCATAGAATTATAATATTATTATCATCAACGTTGGTCAGAAAATAACAATATCATAATTTTCTTTAAACTTAAACTCATAAATAAACTTATAATATTTTTATCATCAACGTTGGTCAGAAAATAATAATATTATAATTTATCTTAACCATAAACCGACTATTCTTCCAATTGAAAATTTTCTGTTGGTTCCAATTTTAAGTGGAGGGTAAACTTTTCATCATTTACTGTATAACTGCTTTTCAAATTAAATCCTCTCGTTGATTCGGATTTAATGAGAAGACAATAAACCTTTTCTTTGCAGCGGAAACATTGAAAATACTCTTAAAATAATACTTATTCAGAAGCACTTTACTCTTCTTCTCTCTAAACAAATTATCACATTGATTCAAATTTGAGTAGATATAAACATTTAAACTTAACAAAATTCATTCAAAAAAAATGCTTCTAAAAAATAGCTAAAACTTATACTGTTTCTTTCCTTTATTTTGGCCTAGCACTGTGCTCTCGCGGCCTGCTCGGCCCGAAGGCCTGCTCGCGCGTGCTGCTGCTGCGCGGCCCAGCGGCCCATCGCCCTCTCCCGCGCCTGCTCGCGCGTCGTGGCCCAGAGAGGCAGCCTGACTCTTCGGTGCTAGCAAGCCGGCCCAGCAAGGAGTCGCTGCCCTTCGGCCCAGCAGCGCGCGCTTGCTCCCTAGCCACGGCCAAAAACCCGCGCGCGCTGCCGTCCCCGTGCCCAGGCCGTAACCTGGACCTGGGTCAGGAATTGGCAAACCCGCCTGGGCCGAGTCTGGCCCAGACAACGTGCGCCGTTGATCTTCCTTGATTTGAATCCGATAGCCTAGCGCGCATTTCGGCAGATCAAAATTGCGTCGCCGTCGCCTCCCCAAAAACCCTAACTTCACTTTTCTCCTCTTCCTCCACCTTCCTCTAGCCCCACGCAGCGGCGGCGGCAGCAGCCGGTGGCTGACGGCAACCATCCGTGGCAACGGAGATAGGATGGAGCCCCAGAGCAGTGCCACAGCAGCTCCCTTTCTTTCTATTCCTTTCTCTTCCCCCTCACCTCCCCGCACATTCTTAGTGCCGCAGCCGAATGGCGACGGAGTGAGGCGGCGGCCACTTCACCACCGGAGAGGAAGAGTGCACGGCACTGGTGCCGAGCCCCTCGCCGGCTCGCGCGCTCGCCCTTGGCAGAGCACGTCGCCGTCAAGGGCTTAGGACCGGTGCCTGACCACGGCTAAGCCAGGCCCTCTATTCGTGCCAGCAATGGCGGCAGCGGTCACCTCTCGCACCACGGCGGTGGTTGCGGTGGCGGGGGTTTGACCCAGGTAGGTCCTCTTCCTCTCACCACCGTCTTCTTCTTCTTTTACCCCAATAGGATTAGGGTTAGGGTTTTTGGTCTTTCCATCCCGATTCGTAATGATCAGTTCATCTTTTCTTCTAATTTTATTCCCTGATCTAGAACTACTCATTCATGACCCGGCTCCGATACCAATGTTGGACTTTTAGGATCATGCAGTGGTGGATCTAGCGGGTGATTTCTATTCCTTTCATTGGGATAATACGAGTAGAATATCACAGTGCATAAACCAGAGAGGGAGAGGGAGATGGTGAGGGAGAGGTGAGGCACAGACCAGTGGGCTTGGAGAAGTTGGAGGCGACCATGGAGTCGGCAGGATCTGGCAGCGGTGTAGACGTCGTTCGATGGGAAAGGCGACACATCGGTGGTGCTTCCCGTCGCTGCAGCGCCCCCTTCTTGATTGGACTAGGGATGGAGGTGAGGTAGTACTGTAGCAGCGAACCTCATCCCTTGTGCCCCTAGCCCCCACCTCCTCTTTATAGGGCTATGCGATAGGGGCCCACCAACTAGGAGTCGTTAAGCGTCCCCGATCAGGACGTGGTCAAAGGGTCCGACTTAATCGTTGGATCAAGTCGGGTGAGATCAATCCTAACAGTATGTTGTGCACGGTCCCAGGTACAACTCTCAGTTGTCAATTTGGGTTCTCAAGGATTATGGTGGCAAAGAGTGGAGTTTAAAGCAGACTATTGATTCAGTTGAATTATTTGGAACACATAATATTTTCTTTGTAGATGGTTCTCCACCTAAGGTGATTGCAATCCATCCAGAATGTAGTTCGGTTTTCATGATTCTGGTGCTGCGCGGAAACCTTGTGTCCTACAATCACGGGCGGACGTACGTTGGCTGTTCTGGATGCCCAGGCACCCACGCAAATGACGTGGTTACGTGATCAGGTGAAATTTTCCACCCTTGGTGCACCCCCTCGGCCCAAAACAGGGCACCACTCCCACCGGCCCAAGCCCACGTGAACACATCGCTGCTTGCTTCCAGGAGGAGTCGAGTGAAAGTTTTCCCTGGCCGCGCCGCACGAGTCCGCGAGCGGCGAGCGCAAGGCGGATGTGGCCGCGGCTTTTCGCCTAACACGAAGGCACCGACGGTGGCGTCGCCAACTACGATCCATCCATCGCTGCTGCTTCTTCCCATTCCCGGCTTCCTGCGATCCATCCATCGCAACCGCCAACCGGCATCAGCAACAGGCCAACGACGCCTCTAGCCCTTTACCTCTATAGATGACTGTTGGTTCTGCACTTCCGCTCCAAAAGAAGAAAAGGCAAGGAATCAATCCTTCAAATTATTTATCTTATATTTCAATCAAGTTAAGCCTAACATCCGATCCGATTTTGATTTTTCCTGGTATCTGGTAATATGGCACTTTAGGGTTAGTGTGTTAATTGGGTTTTTTTATTTTTAGTATATGCATATACATTTATCAAATTATGGATTTGCAATTTGATTTTGCTTGAAAATGATAGTAATCATGGAGAGGTTTTATAAACGGAAAGCTCCAGTCCCGGTCACAGCCAACAATAACAGAAATTCATGTCTAGATGATCTCAATTGGGAAGGGGAGATTAAATATGATCTAGGCATGAGAAAATAAATTGATGCTTACCATCCTAACCACAGAGAAAAGGTCAGAAGAAAATATTTGGAAAATAGACCTTGCCAGCCTCGCACATGTAATTTTCCTGTGTCAGATATTGGAGATAAGCCGAGAAGATTTATCCTAGAATGGTTTGATGAGTTTGGAAGTTGGCTTGAATATAGTGAGTTGAAGGACACAGCATATTGTTTTTGTTGTTTCTTATTCAGAGAAAAGAAGGATGCAGGATATGAATCATTTGTAGTTAATGGTTGAAATGGTTATCATAGGAAAGCAAGGCTAAAGTCACATGTTGGTGATGTTGGTGGCTTACACTATAATGCAATGGAGAAGTGCGATGATTTGTTACAAAGACAACAACACATAGATGTTGCTTACAGTCAGATAAGTGAGACCGCTAAGAAGGCTTATTTTACTCGGCTGAATGGATCCATTGATACTGCTAGGCTATTGTTGAAGCAAGGATTGCCTTTTCGTGGACATGATGAGTCACTAGAATCCAATAATAGAGGAAACTTCAAGGAGTTTTATGATTGCTTAGCGCAACATGATCTAGAGTTACGCAAAGCGGTGTGTACAAATGCTGCAGCTAATAGTTGTTTGCTAGCTCCTAAAATTCAAAGGGACATTGTTGAATGTTTTGCAAATGAAATTGTAGACTCTATCCTTGAAGATCTTGGCAATGATGTGTTTTGCTTGTTAGTTGATGAGTCAAGAGATGTTTCTTGCAAAGAACAAATGGCTGTGGTCTTGAGGTATGTTGACAAATGTGGGATCGTGAAAGAGAGGTTTGTTCGTGTTGTGCATGTGACTGAAACAACTTCTTCTCACCTAAAGTCATCTATTGATTCTCTACTTGCAAAGTTTAAACTAAGCTTAAAGAAAGTTCGATGCCAAGGATATGACGGTGCTAGCAATATGCGAGGTGAGTTCAATGGCTTGCAATCATTGATCATGAGAGAAAGTAGGTCAGCTTATTATGTGCATTGTTTTGCTCACCAACTTCAGTTAGCCATTGTGGTTGTTGTGAGAAAACACAAGGACGTAAGCAATTTCTTAAGCGTGATTTCTATATTATTAAATGTGGTGGGTAGATCAGCTAAGAGACGGGATATGATTAGAGATATTAATCATGAACAAGTGACAGCGGCATTAGCTTGTGGGCAACTTGAGACCGGCACAGGATTAAATCAAGAGCAATGCCTTCAAAGACCCGGAGATACTCGTTGGAGTTCTCATTACAAAACTTTCAAAAGTTTAGTCAACATGTTTCCTACAATAGTTGAAGTGCTAAAAGTGGTTGAAAAGGATGACAGAGATTGAAAAAATAGAGATCAAGCTTCAAATCTTTTAGTATACTTTAAATCATTTGACTTTGCCTTTTATTTGCATCTCATGTTGACTACATTAACAGCCACAAATGCCTTATCATTAGCATTGCAAAAGAAGGATCAAGACATTGTCAATACCATTGGATGTGTGAAAGCAACTAGACTTCATTTGAATAATCTTAGAAGAGATGAGTGGGACAAATTATTAGATGAAGTCAATGAGTTTTATGACAAGCATGAAATTGACCAAGTGGAAATGAAAAACGCATATATTGATCCCCGCCAGCCTAGAAAAAATAGGAATTACATGCAAGCATCACTATGAAGTGGATTGTTATAATGATGTTATTGATTGGCTAGTTCAAGAGATTGATAGCCGCTTTAGTGAGACAAGCTCTCAATTGCTTGTTTGTTCAGCTGCTTTCGACCCAAAGGATCAATTTCATGCTTTTGATGTGGAGACTTTAATGAGCTTAGCAAAACTATATCTTGATGATTTTAGTTCTGATGAGTTGAGGGACCTTAGTCATGATCTTTGCCTTTACATTGCAGATGTGCGAGATGATGCTAGATTCTCCAACATCAACACTATTGGTGAGCTCTCTCAAAAAATGGTTGAGATAGGGAAACATCATCGTTATCCGTTGGTCTATCGACTTTTGAAGCTTGTACTGGTACTGCCTGTCGCTACTGCAACAGTTGAGAGATGCTTTTCTAGAATGAAGATTGTCAAAACAAGTTTGGCTAATTGCATGGGTGATCAACACTTGAGTCATAGACTTATTTGCTATTAGAGAAAGAAGAAATGAAGAAAGTTAGCAACAAGGCTGTGGTTCGTCGTTTCATGACCATGGAAGGAAAATGGCGTAAATATGATCTCTAATAGGTAACGCAATGTATCTACTTTTAAGTTTTAATCAACAATTGTCCAATTTATTTGCTAAATAATTGATCTATTTGTTCTCTTTCCTTTCAGGCTAGTAGGATCTTCATCATGGTCTCCTAGATCAAAGATTTTGCTATACGGGCATGTTTTCTTGATGATTTTGGCATTCTATCCATGGATAAACTTTTTTTTTATTAAATGGTGAGTGTTTTGTTTCGACCAAAATCTCATATCTATTGTTAGAAGTCAAATTTTATATTAAAATATGGTAGCTACATATTAGTTGTGCTATTTTTTATTGAACATCATATCGGTCAGTGTTGTTGAGAATTAAGTGGTGCACCACCCATCATTTCGCTCTAGATTCGCCACTGCCTACAATATAGATAACAGAAAAATGCATGACATCTGCAATCTTGCAGACCAGTCTGTGGACCCGTATCTACCTTACATCCCTTGCTTCGCAGAATGGTTTTCAGATGGGCACTAAAAGATGCAGCATCTTGGTGCCTTCATGCAGGGTTAGTGTAAGGTATGGGCTATATCTTTTGAGTTTTAGGGCAGGTGCTGGATTCATCATGTTTGTGCTCCTACCTATTAGGATGTTTCCATGGAGTTAGTTTCTCTATTTGCTTTGACTTGATTAGTGTCGTGAACAAATGTCAGTTTCTCTTCCTTAAAGAGGTAAACGTGAATGAACTGGTATCGTATATATGTCTGGAAATTGTAGTATGCAGCATTTTGATTCTCTTATCTATTTCTTAAGGATGCTTTGATGAACTGAGTTAATCTATTTGCTTTCATTTGCTAAATGTTATGGAGGCTATCTGAAGAAAGCTCAATGTCAGAGCAGGTTGCTTTAATGTGTCTATGGTAGGTGGGCCTAAATGAGGGGAGCCGTTGAGAGCCGTCAAGGCGTAGCCGTTGGGAGCCGCTGAGATGTGTCTATGGTAGGTGGGCTATATGCGCCGTAACGGCTCCCAACAGCTCCAAAATGAAGCGAAATTAGAGTCCGAAATATAGGAGTGGTAATTGCTGTTTTGTAGTTGTTTTTTTAAACAAGGGTAAAACTGTACTTTTTTTATTTGTAACAATAATATTTTGGTATGAATTATGTATTATAGTTGGGATTGGCGCATGCGTGATATTTGATTTATATGGTAGATCTTTTTTATTTTATAACTTTTATTGATTACCATATTATGGTGTATGTAATTTATACAGTTGATCTTGCATGTGTACGTGATTAGCGTGTTGGTCAGTGTGGGTACGCGTGTGTGCGTGGTGCACGTGTGTGTACGTGGACACGTGGTTAGCCTGCAGGTTAGCGTATGTGTAGTTAGCTGTAGCGTGTGCCTAGGCGTGTGTGGTGAACGTGCGTGTGTGTACACGTCGTTAGCCTGCTGGTTAGTGTGTGTATGTGATTAGCCTGGTTAGCGTGTGTGTACAAGGTTAGGCTAGTTAGATGAGTGGTTAGCATGTGTGTGGTTAGTGTGTGTACGTGGCTAGCTAGCTAGCGTGTCTATACATGTTAATGCAAATAACGTGTTAGCGTGTCCATACATGTTTGATGAGTGTGTAACATGAGTGGATGACGTGTTTGTGCACGGATTATTACCGCTTACTATATGTCTTTTAGCTTGCTCAACGTTATCATGGCACCGTTGAGGCTTTGCTCCCTCTCTGAGGACCTACTGTCGTCCATACCTGATACAAACCAATCGATTGGCATGACGTTTTACTGTGTTTTTCTAGATGCTCTCGATAGTTTTTTTAATCACGTGGAAGGCGTGCAGGTCACCCGTTCTTGTAGTGCTCCTGTTGGTGCCAACAAGGCGAGTACATACTACATGATGTGTAGGCCGTCTGCAGTCGAGCGGCCACATGCTACGCGAGAGAGCGTGGCGGCCGGCTATAGCCTACTACAGCCCCCTATGCTGCTCCACAGCAAAGCAGACGCTCGCGTCGGCGTGTGCTGCCCCTCCTAATCATGGCTAAAGCGCAGCACTAGCATTGGGTCACTCCGCCTAAACAAACTGGCCTGCGGGAGTAGCAGGACTAGAGATTGATCCATCGCAGAGAGAGCGGGAACCCCATGTTATACCGCGCCCTAGCTACGCTACGCCCTTAGAGCTAGAAATAATGCGATGCTGCCTACTAGTAGCTAGGATCGATGCGAGGCCTGAGCCACCGCTGCTTGATCTGGATCACAGCAGGATGACCAGTGCTCGCTGCACGCCTTCCGTCGGTTTGTGACCGTAGCTGGAGGCTCTCAGACAGAAGGCTGTTACAGGGGTTGATGACGCATCGGGGCTCAGCATCAACTTGTAATAAAACCATGTCACTTCCGTGAGACCGTGACCCCTGCTTGTAGTGTGGGCAGGTTCTCGATGGGGGCATGAAAATGAAGCCTCTTTTGGTGTCGCTCGTTTGGGTCAAATACTCTAGTTACAGGAGTCATAAACAAGTCATGTCCTTTTCAGTTTCAAAGGAAAAAGCAAAGTATGCCAACATTTAACCAGTGATCAGACCTAACTTTATGCATGAACTACCTGCAAGAGGAGTGTCCAACCAAGCTCCTTAAGACGAGTATTCCTGTCTATCTCAAGCATTGCACACATAGCAACATCAGCTGCACTGCCCTGTGGTGTTCAAAGAAAATAATTTCAGCAATATCTTAGTGTTGCTTGCCAAAGCATGCTAGCAGGGCCAAACAACCAAGGATCTTGTCGTCGATGGACCGCGTGGGGACGAGGGGGAAGTGAGAGGCGCCGCCGGGGAGAAGCCGTGGGACGGCCGCCGTAGGTCGTGGATGGTGACCCGATTAGCGCGGAAGGATTGGACGTCGGCGCCAGAGCAGTGCGCGAGGCAGGCGACCTTGCCGAAAGTGATGACCTGGGCCTTGACCTTATCGAGGGGCTCGCAGCAGTCGAGCATGGATTCGTCGAACCACCGCCAGGGCCCCTTCCAGCGGCGGCCCGGGTCGATGGCGAGCGCGTTGAGGATGACGGCGAGGGAGGCGACGCCGGCGTGTGGGTTGGGGTTGGGGCTGCCGCGTCGGGTGGGGTGGGGGTGAGTTAGGTCGCGTAATGACCAAAATACCCTTGCGCAAATTAAATCAATAAAATTTATTAATTTGCAGAGCTATTAGGAGCTGTTGGGAATTGTTGGGAATTATTTTCAAGCATTGTAAAACGGCTAGAACTTTTTTACAATGCTTGGAGAGCCGTTGGGAATTATTAAGAAAATTTTTAATGTGTCTTTGGTAGGTGGGCCTAAATGAGGGGAGCCGTTGAGAGCCGTCAAGGCGTAGCCGTTGGGAGCCGCTGAGATGTGTCTATGGTAGGTGAGCCATATGCGCCGTAACGGCTTCCAACAGCTCCAAAATGGAGTGGAATTAGAGTCCGAAATATAGGAGTGGTAATTACTGTTTTGTAGTTGTTTTTTTAACCAAGGGTAAAACTATACTTTTTTTATTTGTAACAATAATATTTTGGTACGAATTATGTATTATAGTTGGGATTAACGCATGCGTGATATTTGATTTATATGGTAGATCTTTTTTATTTTATAACTTTTATTGATTACTATATTATGGTGTATGTAATTTATACAGTTGATCTTGTATGTGTACGTGATTAGCGTGTTGGTCAGTGTGGGTACGCGTGTGTGCGTGGTGCACGTGTGTGTACGTGGACACGTGGTTAGCCTACAGGTTAGCGTGTGTGTGGTTAGCTGTAGCGTGTGCCTAGGCGTGTGTGGTGAACGTGCAGTGTGTACACGTGGTTAGCCTGCTGGTTAGTGTATGTATGTGGTTAGCCTGGTTAGCATGTGTGTACAAGGTTAGGCTGGTTAGATGAGTGGTTAGCATGTGTGTGGTTAGTGTGTGTATGTGGCTAGCTAGCTAGCGTGTCTATACATGTTAATGCAAATAACGTGTTAGCGTGTCCATATATGTTTGATGAGTGTGTAACATGAGTGGATGACGTGTTTGTGCACGGATCATTGCCGCTTACTGTATGTCTTTTAGCTTGCTCAACATTATCATGGCACCGTTGAGGCTTTGCTCCCTCTATGAGGACCTACTGTCGTTCATACCTGATCCAAACCAATCGATTGCCATGACGTTTTACTGTGTTTTTCTAGATGCTCTTGATAGTTTTTTTTAATCATGTGGAAGGCGTGCAGGTCACCCGTTCTTGTAGTGCTCCTGTTGGTGCCAACAAGGCGAGTACATACTACATGATGTGTAGGCCGTCTGCAGTCGAGCGGCCACCTGCTACGCGAGAGAGCGCGGCGGCCGGCTACAGCCTACTACAGCCCCCCTATGCTGCTCCACAGCAAAGTACTCAACCGTATTTGATCAAGTTTTAGATCCTTTTATTTTAATGTTTGTGCCGTGCATTATCTCATTAGCTATCCTTATTGGGGAAAAAATATATTAATGTCTAGTAGGGTTTTTTGTTTGATGGTAAACATCTAGCAGTAGTTTTTCTTTGAAGTTCTGAACAAGACACAAGAAATACCTTTTTCGCCAAGTCCCAGCATGTATGTTTATATACTTACAGAAAGACATTTTGTTCTACTCTTTTCCTTTATAGGAAACAGCTCTTGTGTACCCATTGACTTTATTTGCTGAGCAGAATTAGCGAATAACAAAATTAATACATCGAATAAGTTTACCAGGAACCCTTCTTTCATTTCAAGCAAGGTGATTATGGGGCCTTGAATGTTTGCCTCATATAGCTGTTTCTTTTTTTTTTTGACACGGGGAATCTTCCCCATTCCCATTGCATCCAATGGAAATACAGCATTCGAGAGATTACAGAAAGCAGTTCAAGACATTAAAGAAGACTACCATAATCTGCCCTCACAACTCGCCTGCATCAGACAACTACCAAAACGATAATTAGAAACCAGACCTCAAAGATAGAGGAGCCAACCCGCTACACACATTTAACAAAGTAAAACGGAAAAGGTATAGCTTCTTGTAAATTCAAGTCCTTTGGATTCTCTCATTTTGTAAACAGTATCTGACTACAGTCCTAAACAAAAAGGCCATCTGATAAAATCTGGTTATTTATATAAACATAATGTCGAAACTCAAATCTAAATCAATGGTCTTGTCTGGATTCTCATGAAACAAGTAGTGTTGGTTATTCTATTCTCAGGATTATCTCCAGTTTGATAATGTTTTTTTAAGGTTAGTTATTTTCATCCAAATATTTAGTTGCTCTTACAGCATATCCAAATTGTGAGTTTTGTTTGACCCATATGGCTCATAAATCGTGCCATATATGTGTGGTATATAAGTATGGGTAACCAGGTTCTGTCAGTATGTTTTCTGTCACAGTTGTCTCCACAATACCATTATGAAAGAAGCTTGAGCTTCAGGCTATCTGAAGAAAGCTCAATGTCACTATTGCACTATATAGTTTGGGTCTAGCTCAACATCAACTGAGTTTCAAGATAAGTTTGACGTAGGCTAGACCAGTTTGCATAATGGTTTTGTGGGTATGTGAATGGTGGCTTTATCAGACATCAGTTTACTCTTAAGAAAAAAATGTGAGTGAGTGCTTCGGCTTAACAGTTAACACAGGTGGTTGTTTCACTAGATTTCAGGTTGCTTTGCATGAGGTTTAATGCTTTTTCATCTTGTTTGCGCTCCCACTTATTAATGCCTGCTACAAGTTTGTGAAATTGAAGTTGACGCCGAATGCACATCAGTTTGGAGCACACATAATTGTACCAAAAAGTTTGTGAAGTAAATCCTGAATGTTGAAGTTGGTCTATGCCAGTTTTTTTTTTTTTTTTGAAGAAAGTCTATGCCAGGTTCGAGAAGTTCTTTGAGGTCTGTGCCTGGTTCTGTCCGAGTCCAGTTCAGTCATCTCGGACATCATTTTGGGTTACAATAATTGTTCCCAAAATAAATAAAAAAAGTTGTATAGACCTGGGTGAAAGTTTGGCAGACTATCTAGGAGCAGAAAAATGCTCCAGGTTGCATCAGGATTTGTGGTATCACCGTATCACCCAGCAGCTGCAGCTGCCCATGCGTCCTGTGACATTCCGCACCGAAAACAAAAAGATGGAACAGCTTCCAGTTCCGCGTTTTCAGTCCAGCAGAATGGAACTACTGCATTTGCTAGGGAGACCTGGCTCCTCCCGTTGCACACAAACGAGCTGCAGCAACTCCTTAGATCCCTCCGCGATTTTGTCGCATGGAATGGAACCTCAGGAAGGAGCGTAGTAACAGGCTGTTTCATCGCTCGCCGTTACAACCGCTGGCTTTGGTTGGCAGTTGGCAGTCGGCAGTTATGCTAGATGAGGCCATAGGCTTTCTGTTGTTGCCTTTTTCTTTTCTTGTGGTTTCTCTCTCTCTCTCTTTGGTTTTTTGTCGTTTCTTTGATTACTGAAAACATGTTCTAAAAAAAGAGTCGCAGTCCACTGCTGCTAGCAAGCAGATCAATGCTGAAATTGTGCTCGAGTTTGGCTTAGGGGACTTAGCAGGGCTAGAACTAGTCATGTGTATGGCTTAGGCCCCACGTTGGTTTAGAAAGACAACAAAATTACAAATTTCGACAAAAGAAAAGGGCTAACCTGAACAAAGCAACAAAACACCGCCATGGCTAGCTCTAGCTAATCCAAGCAACAAACACACTCAATTTTTGTTTTCACGTTATAGGGACCATACGCATGGCTGATCCGTAGACTCTACAAATGTGAGGCAAAGACTCAACATAAGATGCATGATAATTGACAGCTAATATACCCAAGTCCCGAGTAACCATCTGACCTAATATTGTTCTTATGAAGAGTAATTTATAGATTGCGGAGAGTAGAGACAAATGTAATATAGAATGAGGAGTCAATGTACCTGGGTGGACGGCTATCTTTTTTTCTTCGAAAGACCCGTTACCGGCTTTCATTGAATATAGAGAAGGGCAATGTTACAAAGAACAATAAGGCACAAGATGCGCCGAGACGGCACAAGAGGCGCCACACCCTTTTGCTTGGGGCTCACAGCCGAGCCCCAGCCACCCCTGAGGATCAAGAGGTTAAATTACATAAAAATCTAACACAACTGAGTATCCAGCAAACTATGTTGCAGCCATCACCGGCAGTAGCAACTCGAGTCCCTTGTTTCCAGCGAAGCTCCACATCCCTGCTACATCTTGGATGGAGTGCACGATCTAGCAGACGGTTCTTGCCTGTTTCCTGAAAACGCGATTGTTCCGCTCACACCAGATTTCCCAGACTGTCAGCATCACCATCGATTGAACCCCTGGCTTTGTGGATGGAGCCGCAGAGTGGATCAAGCTGGTAAACCACTCGGCCATGGTCAAGCTGTTGCTCCAGTTAGATGGCAACAGGGAGTCCGACTGAATCCATCTCACTATCTCTTCCTAGATTCTTCTTGCTACCTGGCACTCACAAAACAGGTGCCCAGTAGTTTCCAAGTTACGGATGCACAACTGACAGAAGTAGTCATTAGGCCATCCCCGAACCTGCAGACGCGCCGCAGTCCAGATGCGGTCCTACAACATTAGCCAGATGAAAATTTTGCATCGCGGCGGTGCTCGTGTTCTCCATGTCTGGTTTGCCGCCATAGATAGGGTCTTGCCCACGAACTGAATAGAGTATGCAGACTTGGCATTGTAACTACCATCAGCTGTGAGAGTCCAACGAATCCTCATCTTGATGTGCTTCGACAAGGGTGACCCCTTCTAGGTCACTGTAGAGGCTGACATATTCAACTATGAGTTGCTGATTCAGGTTGTGAT
Source organism: Saccharum hybrid cultivar R570 (assembly GCA_038087645.1). NCBI lineage: Eukaryota > Viridiplantae > Streptophyta > Magnoliopsida > Poales > Poaceae > Saccharum > Saccharum hybrid cultivar. The sequence goes on from JAQSUU010000135.1 coordinate 21,657,649, forward strand.
CGATGTCTCTGATCCAGCAATTGTTTGTCAAGGCCTCCGCCACCGTTCTGTTCTTCCTCTTGCTATGCTTATGCAAGGCCGGGAAGCGGGCTGCCAGCGCCTTGCCATTCAGCCAACGTGAGTTCCAGAAGGAAGCCTTTCGGCCGTTACCGAGGTAAACAATAGTGGCCGCATTGAAGAGTGAACGGTCATCATCGTTGATGGGCAGCTGCATTCCTTTCCAAGGCTTCTCATTTGCATCCCATTCATACCACAACCATCTTAGTCTGAGGGCGCGACTGAAAGACTCCAGGTCTTTGATGCCAAGGCCGCCATTTGGTTGGGGCATACATACCCTTGGCCAAGCCACCTTGCACTTGGCTCCAGTCAGCTCGGTATCACCAGCCCACAGAAATTTCTTCCTAACCTTGTCCAGTTCTTTAAGAAACTTCTTTGGCACCTTGATGACAGTAAGCAGATAGACAGGCAGTGAACTGAGCACCGATCTCACCAGCTCTCGCCGCCCTGCAATGTTGACAAGTTTACCTTGCCATCCTGCCAATTTTCCCCTTGCTCTGTCTTGAATGTATTGTAGATGCACCATTTTTATCCGCCCAAGTGTGAGCGGCAGCCCCAGGTATTGGTTCGGAAAGGTGACTCTCCTACCTGCAAAGTCGGCGAGCACGTCATCATATCAATGCCTGCGCATCTAATCGGAGCGACTGAGCTCTTGGCCATGTTGATCTGTAATCCAGTAGTGTCCCCGAATGCCTTCATGATTTGCATGATACCTGTGATGTCAGACTTGATAGGATTGCAGAAGATCATCACATCATCAGCATAGAGGGATAAGCGTAGCCTTGCATGTCGTCCTTTCAGTGGTGTCAGGAGGCCTTCTTCCGTAGCTATCTCAAAGATTCTGGATAGTACGTCCATTGCTAGAATGAACAGGTAGGGAGACAAGCGGTCGCCTTGCCTTAGCCCCCTGGAATGGCAAATTCTAGGTCCCGGATTGCCATTCAGCATGATCACTGAAGAGGAGGTCCTAAGAAGTGCTACTAGCCAATCAGTCCATCTTCTACTGAAACCTCTCTGGCTTAGCATCTCTAGCAGGTATTCCCAGGAGACAGTGTCAAAGGCTTTACTGATGTCCAACTTGAAAAGGCACACTGGGGTTTTACTCCTATGGTAGTGTCTGGCTAGGTCTCGTACATACAGGAAGTTATCTTGGATGCATCTTCCTTTGATAAATGCACTCTAGGACTTTGAAATCAGTTTGCCAATGTAACCTGACAACCGCAATGCTAGGACCTTCATGAAGAGTTTGGCAAAGGAGTGTATGAGGCTTATGGGGCGAAAGTCTTTCAGTTCAGCAGCCACTTCCACCTTAGGGATTAGAATCACTTGGGCTCCATTGATCTGTGTCAGGAATGTAACGGAACCGTCCAAATTATAAGAGCACAAGTACAAAAACAATCACCGAAGTGATCAAATTCTCGCACTTGAGCCCATATAACTCCGGTAGTCCAATGAATTCACGAGGGATTTCAAACCAACCAACATATAAGCCAAGATCGTAGTGATTCAACATAACAAGTCACATGTCATACCCATTTCACAAGTAAATCAATTTAACATCGGAGTTCAACATAGTTATTACAAATTAAGTTCAAAAGTAGCGGAAGCAAAGTAATTTAAAACTAACATAAATCTTATTTCAATTACATGCCAGTACCATGGTCGACTTCCAACAAAAGCATTAGAGATAAGGTAGCTCAGAAGGATCATGCCCATGATCACACTCCGCCTCTATGGCAGGAGCCAACCAACTCTTACAGTCGCCGTGATACATCACAACCTGCAACAAGTGGGGATAAAACCCTGAGTACGAGAAGGTACTCAGCTAGACTTACCCGTCAAAAACCAGAAATAAGGTGACACCAAGGATCATGCAAGGCTGATATAAAGTGGGGCTAGCTTGACAACATTTTGCATAAAAGCTTAATATAGATGACCAATCATTAATGCTTAAGCATCAAGTTAATTATCATTAACCTATCATCTATATTAGAACCTGTACTAGAGCACTCACTTTATTAGGAGCAAACAATATTAACCATAGCAGGTATAAATTGAGGCAACCTTTCCATCGTGATCCAATTAACCATCAGTTCAATTTAATTGAATCTACGTTGCCGCTGCTCAAGTCAAGTGCTCACTAACCGGGAGCGACGGCGATTCGAATCGAATTCCTATCCAGCTGGAGGGGTATTTCTAACACTCACCGAGTCACGCCTGGCGAGGGCTGCTCAGTTCACCTTTGGTACAGTTCAGGAGCCGCGGGTCCGAATGATGTCGCGACCCCAAGGGCGACACTCTGCTAGGTGATAGGGACTCTAACCCCCCCTTGGTCTCACGCCAATGTCCCCAAGCACATCCTTTCTCTCCTCCAAGAAGCAACCTACCATTCGATTCCCGGCCTGAACTGTATTACTCGGATTCGCGGTCGGAACGGCTTATCCGGCCAACTAAGTGTTAGACTGCGTTCAACATGACTCAAGGACGTACAGCGAATCGGTCCTTAAACGACTCAGACGGGGATAGATCTACACCCAAGACCTCCATGCCTTGTTGTTTCACTATCGTCATCCCGCCCGGTCTCATTTCATTTTATTAACACATGGTTCCATTCCACGATAGCAAATTTAGCCAACCGTGCCATATATGAATATCCCTATATCTCGCAGGTGACAGGAAATCACCTGACTTCTACCGCTTAAAGCAGGGCTAAGCATCTACTCGATCCTAGTCTATGTAGGATTCAAGGATTCATATATCTGGACAAGGAATGATATAATGCAGCAAGGTTTTCAACCAACTCCTACCACTTAATGCAACAATACTTATAACATATATAGAATTAATTGCTTTGAAGATAGGAGGCTTATAATGCTCCGGGGCTTGTCTGGGATCCGACTCAAGTTAGAGTATGTCAGATGAAGTCACTTGGCGAGCAACCTCCAATCTACCACTTGTCCGGTCCTTCTATCTTCCGGTTTGGATCCACCAAACACCGTCTTCGAGTTTGGCTCCAACGCCACATCCTTCACACGTTTCTGCTAGCGTACCTATATGAGATGCAACCATGCACATGTGTGAATGCATAGAAGTGCAATGAACAGAGTAATCAAACAAGCATACCAAAGTTCTCATAAACACCTAGAGCTAATTAACTTAATCCACATTAGGGCATAACATAGAAGATGGCAAGCACATCAAGTAAGACACAAGCCTCAAGATCACAGGGTACTAACCCAAGTACTTTCAAAGGTATGAGTCACACTTCAACACATTAGCATGGCAAAGTTAATCAAAGCACTACAACTAAAATCTGTCACTTTCTGGACATACATACAGTAGCTTCATAAATTAATCATAACTGGAGATCCCTAAATACAAATGACTTGCAAGAAGACATTATGGAAAGCTTATGAAATTCTCTACATTTCATTTAATATCATCTCAACATGATTCCCAAGTTATCATTACCCAACAGCCAATCTTTAAAGTCTGCACAGAAGGTAATTAAAATCTGATAGTAGACTTATTAAGCATGCAACTCTTAAGCTATCAGACCTGGGATCATGAAAATTTAACACAAGCAAGATAAGATAATTATCTACAACTTTTGTATTTACCAAAACCACAGTAAACATCATTTACACCATGAAACTAGTTGCACGAGTAACACCACACATGCAGCCCAACAGCAGTGGTACAATTATAGACAGAAAACTAATAGAAACTTCAGAGAAGCATAAATGGAGTTCTAGACCTCCAACAAACATGATTCTCAACTTTATGGAAAGATTATAAAGTTACCTACTACTTTCTTGTAATCATCTTAAGATGATTATACAGTTAACATGGTCAATTAATTAAATAATTGCATCTCTGTCCAAAATATGGACAGGATCTGATATGACACTTTAAATCGTTATAGCTTGAGTTTCACAAATCCAATAATTATGGTTCTGGACTTTTTAGAGAGCTTAACAAATTGTGAACAACTTTTCTATAAACATCTAGAACTAATTCTGCCACTAACAAGGTCACACATGGCACACAAAGCAATGATGTCTGGGTTTGGGCAGAAACTGCCACAGTACTTTAAACAACTATAACTAAACATATACTTAACCAAAAATTGTGATCTTTAGCTTTTTGAAAATATTATGAAAAGTACTACAACTCATCTATTATCAACAAGGCATGATTCATAACTTAACTGAGCCAAACAATGCATACATGCAGCGCTGTCCAGAATAGAAGCAAAGCAGCATATGGCATTTGTTATTTTTATAGCTCCTAAACTATCAGACCTAAAATCCTAAAATTTTTATCAGACAACACACATCATAATAGTAGCATGCCACAAAAATTTCACTTCATTTGGAGCCCTACATTGGCAGTTATGAAAATGACAAATAGAACTAGCATTGAAAACCTAGAAGCATAGATCTATTTTTACAGCTAACAATATAAACTAAAACATGATATATTATAGATCCACTGCATATATAATTTCACAAGGATTCCAAAAAGTCCTCATTTGCTATTTTAGGAATTTCCTATGATTTACTATGTATTTTCAAAGTTTCACCCGATTCACCACAAATAGGTCCCTCGAGGCACTATTCATATGAGTCTATGACATTGCAGTTAGGCCCCTTCTTTGAGTCAAATTGTTGCATGCAGCCCCTGGTCGCGATTTTAGAGGGGAGGGGTCGCCGGAGCTCGCGATGCCGACCAGAGGGGGGCTCGCCGGCGGCAGGGGAAGTGGAGGGGAAGCAAGAGGAGGCCGACGCGCACCCACGGGTGGCCACGGCTTGTCTCAAGGTGGCCCGAGGAGGCGGGACCACGCGGAGCAGAGGCTCACCGGCGGCAGCTCGCCTGGCCGCGGGGCTCCGGCGGTAGGGACGGCCGGAGGAGTGGTTCTACGAGCTCAGAGTCACATGGCGAAGGTGATGACGGCTGCTGCTAGACACAAGGAGAAGCGAAGCAGCGAGGACGGTGGTGGCAGCGAGCTCGGCATGGCCATCCATGGCGGCACGGCCGTGCACGAGCATCAAAGCGAGGGCAAGAGCGCTGAGGGCGAGCGAGGGAGGCAGAGAATGAATGGGAGAGGTAGAGGGCGAGCCTGGACGCCTCCTCATCGGCACAGGGGCGCCGGGGCACACGGCAAGGAGGTGGGAGCGCTGCTCGGCATGGCTGCCACGCACTGGACACGCGCCGCCCGCTGAAGCATTTCGACGAGCACGTGGTGAGCGGCGACTTGGCCTGTTTCGGACGCTGATTTAGGCCACTTCTGGGCCGAACTGGGCCATGGGCCAAAAAGCAAAGTTGTTCATCTTAGTATGCTCTAAAATTTCTATTTGGGGCTCATAGTCATTGGTGACCTAATTTAGGATATAATGATGTGCCAAGGCAGCATTGTCAATGTGTTGACAAAAATTGGTAAACCTTCAAAATTGAGGTGCAAATGGATTTTATCAAGTGCCATCTTCTTGCATGCTCTTCCCCATAATATAACCTTCAACTTTTAGTTTTGGACCAACTCAAGTTGCTTAACGAATTTTGGAGAACGCGGAATGTCAATGTCGATGTTACCGGAATTAGGGCTTAAAAATGGCTAAGTGCTGAAATCAGCCCTAAAACTGCCTTGTGGGCCCTGTTTGAGCATGTTCCACATATTTTCATGACTTGACTCTTAAACAAAGTTTGTTCCTTATAAAATTCCCTACAACTTTGTCAAAGGGTGCACAGTCATGCAAAGCTTATAGGTCACACTTTTGAAATGGTCAAACCACAGGGGTCCAGGGTCCATACATGGTCAACCACCAATTAGAAGCATAATTAGGCAAAATGATCAACATGAACATTGTTCCATTAAGTGTCCTAAGTATAGTTAAGGTGTTGTAGAGTTCCAAACATACACACCATGCATAGGTTGCACAAAAGTGTAGGTTTTAGTTATAATCCAAACAAGCATATAACTCATCATTTCATGTGACTTTTTGATTCCAAACTTCATGAAACTTTTCCAGGGATCAATATAGATAGAATGTGATGTGAGACACATGAAGATATTGCCATAACACCACCCAAACATATATCTTTGAAAAGGGACCTATATGTAAAGCAATGATGCAACATCCACTTTAGGTTAGGCTCATCTCCATAGGTTGACCTTGATATTGTCATCTCCACTTAATCTATCATGTTTGATCTTAAACCCACCACTTAATTGGTGATAAACACCTGGGGTGTTACAAGGAAGTCACAATGCAGGGAGTGGATACTGTGGAAGGCACTGAGTACATCGAATTTGATTATATCCCAGCAGCTCTTGTAGAAGTCATTTGTGAAACCATCAGGACCCGGCGCCTTGCCATTAGGGAGGCATTTGACCGTATACTCGATTTCTCCCTCGCTGAAAGGTCGGTCAAGCTCCAATCCAGACAGCTCCTGTAGTCTGGACATGGAAAGTTTATCCCAGTCAAATGTTCTTGAGCGGGCTTCCTTTGTCCCCATGAGTTTTGAAAAGAAGTCATGAATGATTTCTTCTTTCTCCTGGTGTGCCCATGTCAGCGTTCCATCTTGTCTTTTCATGGAGTAAATGTACTTCCTTCTTCTTGTGCTCATTTTCAGATGAAAAAACCGGGTGCAAGCATCGCCCGATTTTATCCAATTGATTCTAGAGGCATGTTTTCTCCTCGCTCTGTCCAGGGCCACCAGTCCAAGTGCACGCAACTTGAGATCTTTCCTTAGCGTAAGCTCGTCATTTGAGAGCAGTCTGCTTTCCTGTGCAACGTCCAACCGGAGTATGACCTCGTTGGCAATCTGTAGCTGCAGCCGTGCATTGCGGAACAAGGTTTTACTCCAGGCCTTCAGTGCTCTAGCCGTTTCATTCAGCTTGATCTTCAGCACATTGTGAGCCGAGCCATTGTGCTGTTTGGCCCACGCATTCTGTACTATCTCCTTGAAACCGCTAAGGTGCAGCCAGTGATTCTCAAATTTGAAGGAGGCCTTTCGCGGCACTCTATCTTGCTGGGCTAGGACTATAGGGCAGTGGTCAGAAGAACCAGTGGACAGTGCATTGAGGGCGAAGTTTGGAAAGGACAACTCCCACTCTGAGTTGCAGAAGGCTCTGTCAATGCAGACTAATGTTGGGTTGCCCCGCTCATTTGACCATGTGAATCTTCGATTTTGCAGGCAAAGCTCCAATAACTCACAGGAGTCGATAGCAGCTCTGAACTTCCCCATCAACCGTCTGTTAATGTTTAGGTTGTTTTTGTCACTGGCCTGATAGATCAGGTTGAAATCACCAGTGATCAGGCATGGAACACCGGCGGCTGACTTTTGCAGTAGCCGGCTATCATATGTCTTGCCCCTGGCCTCCCAAAAATGAACACCTGGCGCTAGCACCAGCTGCCTGGCTTATAATCTAGTGCTAAGCATCAAATTGGGTTGGCTAGCAAATTATATACAAGTTTGCTCTACGACCTTTATAGCTTATTTTTCATGTCTTAACATTTTTGCTAATAGCTGGATACCAGGTAAAATATGGCACTTTTATATTTCCACATTAGGAAATAGTTCTTTTTATCAATCACGTTTCAATTGTGGCTATTAAATATTTTGAGATTTCTCTAGAAAAAAGATTATGTTTTTAAATCTAATTAAATGGGAAAGGAACTAAATATCATATATTGATGATCCGAATCCAAACAATAATAATTAAAATAGTCATATGTTACCATAAATATTATCAGCCGAGAAAAAGAACCACCCAAGCCATTAGTCCACCAATCACCTATATAGATATTAGGAAACAGTCTATTTTTTGGGCTTTCCTCTCCTTAGCATTCGCAGGCACATACTTCCAACCAAACGAATTCTATTCCAACTTTTTTGACCAAACGTATTTCATCAAATTTACATGCAACTCTCTGCAACACTGGCCCCGTTCGCTTGTGCTGAAAAACAAGCTGAAATATTGTTCTGACTAATTTTTTGTGAGAGAAAAATACTGTTCCGGCTGAAAAAATAAGCTGAAAAATATGGATTACAAGCCGACTGAACAGGGCCACTATTTTCTAGAAAGACTAATATGGTCTCCAACCAAACGGGCATTGAATCCTCGTATTGATTTATGTACATTGTTACGTAGCACAAACAAATCAGTATTAGAAATTTGCAAGATTTCTCAGAAACTGGATTTATCTACGCTCATGTCAGCTCACCTGAAACAAATGACTAGAAAGAAACCAAGTGAAGAATATAACTCTGACGAACTGATGGCACACGCTAAAAGCATGGTTTTCAATGGATATGCTCTGGAATAAACCCCAAATTTAGAACTCATCAGCCTTAACGGCCATCCTTTATATGGGAGAGAATAAAGCCGGAAAGACAACACTGATGTCAAAATCACGATTCTGGATGTGTTATATGCCCTGTCCTTTTTGTTAATACTTACTTTCAGATCAAAACTCGTCAGATTCCTATCTGCCCTTCCTAAGGCAAGAACAAACTTTTTTTTTGTCTTATGAGGCCACAATCAAGAGAGCAGAGTACTGGCCATGATCATTCGTATTTGGTTGGTTTTGTTTTTCTGAATTCGACATAGAGTTTCTCCATAAAATTATCACTTGTTGAGGGCAGGAAAACCAATTGATAAGCATGTAATCGGAGTCTATGTCACTTGTAAAGTTGTAATGAACTGGAGTACTCCCATACCAAAGCATAAAATCCATTAGATACAAGTATTGACAAATTGAAACCAACCACTGTGTTATATTTAAGGCATGTTTGGATCACCTAAGATTAATTGTTAGTTCATTAGTTAAATTAATAGTTAGCAGCTCCAAGAGTCTCTTTATACTCTCCGTATTGATAGAATCATAGAAATAGATATTTTGGTAAAAAAAAAGAGAAAATCCTCCTCTAACAATTCTTAAATTAGATCTCCAAATATTTTCGTCCACTATTCATAGTTTCTCGCTAGACAAAAATAGAGAGCAAAGCTAGCTCTTCAAAGTACCCAACCAGATATAGAAGTTATTGGAGTGTTGAGAGATATAGAGAGTGGGTTTAACAAAGACGGTTGGAGATGCTCTTAGGTAACTAAGTTTAGTCCAATGCTGTTTGAATACATAGACTAGTAACTATATTAGTCCACTTTAGTTTCCCTTTGCCAACTATAGTGAACTAATTGTTAGTTAAGATGTGGCTAAACTTAGTCCACCTATTTGGATTGGTTAATACTAAACTTTCCGTGACAAACAATTAGGTTTGATATCAAACATACTCTTAATATTATATTATTGATTGGCATACACGTAAAGCCTGCTTGTGTTTTGATGCCTTCCTTTTCTTTCTCTTGGAACTTACACTGTAAATTTGACGCTCTTATTAGGTGTCAATAATATTCTTTGATGCCATCCTTCCTCTCTCTCTCTTTTGAACTGACACGGTGAGTTTTTTAAAAAAAGCTATCTGGTGTAAAAAATCCACGGCTCAGGTGCATCCTGTCGTCGGGCTCGCCGTGCCAAGATTTGTGCAAAGATATATCGACAGAAAACAACTCTTGGGGCATATCCCCTTGCATTGCTTTTATCAGCGAAAGGATAGAAAACAAATGAGACGAGACAGTGACCTTATTAATTTAAGCTTGAGAAAGCAGCCTGCTGACACTGTATAGCTCAAAGAATATCCCATGGAATCAACCCTTTTCCAGCTACCTTGCCTCCAAATACAAAAGCTGTAGTCGTTGTTTGCCACCGATAGTTTCCGACTTCGGTGGTGCCCAGGAATATGCTGCTTGTGTACGCTTTGGATTTTAGTCACCGCTCTTTCTCTATCCATCCCTCGACCAATCTATTTTTTCTTTGCTCCCATCTCGACAGTACAAAATTTACTACATCCACTTGACCTACACCACCCCAGTGCCCCACACACTGCACGTTGGGCAGCGTCATGGTTTTTGAAAAATATCTTTTTTTTCGATGAAAGAAGAATTATATTAGATCATAGCTAAGTACATCATCACGTTACAAACACACTGGAATACACTACGTATATTCAGAACCTGATCATCTAAATTGTACCCACGCTTTGTATAGCCCAAAATCTCAACTCCAAACCTGTATGTAGTTTATCCACACGACAGAATCACACTTTTGTAAAACTATTCCTCAAAATAGATCTTTTTAAATAATGAATAAAATTAAGCTTTAGCTACCCTGTGTCGACGATGCATCAGATTAGTAGATAACCATCGTTATAAAGAAAAGCATGTCTTTGAGGCAAACCATCCTAACTGGGATTTGCTATCATCATGACCAAACCACCAAAGTGCAACCTAGATTCAACCAGCAGAGCACACCCTACATCCAACCAGCAGAGTGCACCATGAGACAATGCCTATCGGCGGGTTTATATATTCAAGCAATCTATTCTAGTGTTGTTCTCTGCCAGCAGCTACATAGTAAATGGCCGGGGGGGGGGGGGGTGCGTCTTAGCGCTAGAAGCATAATTTTCAAGAGCCAATGGAGTGGCTTTTCCAACCCATGAAAGGTCTCAAGATAAAGAAGGACTATATACAACTAGAAATGTCACGGGAAAAATTCATACAAGTTTCTTAAATCTGGTTATGAACAAGTGCAGTTGCCTTATTAGTGTCATGTAGATGTAGTTAAATGCCCAACAAAACCTAATAGTGCATGAACATTAGTAGCGTTATACTCCCTCTGTTCATGAATAAAGCAATTCCTAGAGCTGTCAAGTTAATAGTAAACTAGGGATGCTCCGAGCGTCCATGTACAAGTCTTCTGACCTCCTAAGGTGCCACTAAGACGTGTTATATTAAATTTTTTCTCTATCTTAATACAAAGATATGTAATCCTTTTGCGTGATCGAGATAAAAAAATACTTTAAAGTTTGATCAACCTTATAAAAAAGAGCACCATGACTTATAACACTAAGGCCACGTTTAGATTGCAAAAAAATTCAACCCGATGAATAATACTAATTTCATCTTATTTGACAAATATTGTCCAATCATGGACCAACTAGGCTCAAAAGATTCATCTCGTGATTTCCAACTAAACTGTGTAATTAGTTATTTTTTTTACCTACATTTAATACTCCATGCAAGCGGCTAAAAATTGATGTGATGGAGAGAGAGTGAAAAAATTCTAACTTTTAGGTGCATCTAAACGAGGCCTAAATTAGTATCATTAGATACACCGTAAATTATACTTTTATAATAAATTTATTTAGTGTCACAAATATTTATAATTTTTCTATAAACTTATATATATATATACTCCCTCCATTCCAAATTATAAGGCATTCTAAGAATCTTGAAGAGTTAAAACATCTTAAGTTTAACCAAAATTATAGAGAAAATTACAAAAATTTATAACATCAAATAGGTATACTATTAAAATATAATTAATGAAAAATCTAATGATACTTAATTGGTGTCATAAATATTATTATCTTATCATATAAATTTGGTTAAACTTGAAATCCTTTTAACTCTCCAAAATTCTTAGAATATCTTATAATTTGGGACGAAGGGAGTAAGAAAGTCTAGGACCGGAGGGAGTTTGCTGTGTGCGGTAAGAGACGAAAACAATTACAAGGACGCCGGGTGCGCGTAGCTAGGCACGATCTTTGAGAGCGCCCTGTGTGCCCTCGTGTCGTGAGCACGCTTCGCTTAGCATATGCCACTAAATATTCGGAGAACCGCCACGCCCGACCTCCCCTTCTATATCACCCTTCGTAATCCATTGGGTGACCATCATCAGTAATTACTAGTAGTTCGAGTTGATCGGCGGCTAGAAGTTAGAACCAAAGCAAGAGTGGAGTCGAGATGGTGCAGTTTGGCAAGTGGCTGAGGAGGCAGATCGAGCAGAGCCTCCCGCAGTGGCGGGGCCAGTTCCTGCGCTACAAGGAGCTGAAGCGCTGCGTCAAGGCCCTCTCCGGCGTCTGCCCGCCGCTGCCGGCGGAGGAGGCCGAGTTCGTCGCCGAGGTCGAAGCCGAGACCGAGAAGATGAACGCCTTCTTCCTCGACCAGGAGGAAGAGTTCATCATCCGGCACCGGGAGCTGCAGAACGACATCAAGCGCGCGGTGGACCGCAGAGCGGCGGGTGCCGTGGCGCCGGCGCAGCACGAGGCCGAGGTCGCCGCCATCCGCAGGGAGATCGTCAACTTCCATGGCGTCATGGTGCTGCTCCTCAACTACAGCAGCATCAACTACATAGGTAGGACAGAGTTGTACAGAACTGAAAGATCTGTCCTTGTTCATGCATGTTCCCATGACGATTCTGATTGCATCCATGGCTGGCTGCAGGTCTGGCCAAGATCCTGAAGAAGTACGACAAGCGCACGGGCGCGATGCTGCGGCTGCCGGTGATGGAGACGGTGCTGCAGCAGCCCTTCTTCAAGACGGAGACGGTGTCGCAGCTGGTGCGGGAGTGCGAGGCCATGATGGAGGCCGTGTTCCCGGAGGCGCCCGAGGGCCAGGCCGCCGCGGCGGCGCTCGCCGTCGCGGAGGCGGAGCAGAGCATCTTCCGCAACACCGTCGCCGCGCTCCTCACCATGCAGGACGTCCGCAAGGGGAGCTCCACCAGAGGAAGCCACTCGCTGCCGCCGCTCAACCTGCCGGACTCCGACTGGCTCCGCTCGTTCGAGCCGCCGTTTCCGATCCCCACCCGATGACAGTCAATTGTTGCTCCTAATTGGCTTAAGCCTCCTCCTCTGTTCTTTTCGTCTTCTTGGCCCGGGACATGTTTTCGTCTGTATATCCCGCTTCCTAATATGTACGTGTAGTAAGGCTTAAATAAATAATGCAAGTTACTGAAATGAGAGCTGAGAGAACCTACAAGTTCATACTGAATTTGGTTCCATTTTTGTACAATTTGATGTGAATTGGGAAAGAGATCGCAATGTCAAAATTGGATTTGGGTTGCGGTGTTGGATTCAGTCCATGCACACTGACAGAAGACGAGTTTGTTTCTCGCAATAAAAAGGCTAAACGCAGATGGTTTATTAAGCCACAAGCGACTATGATGGAGTTTGCAGCAGGTACGAGTAATGGAGAAAACTCTGCATCTTTTTAGGAGGCAACAGATGAGTATTATCAGTTTCTGATGTGGTGCAGTGGCTCCTGATGGGTCAAAAAGTCAAAATGAGATCTGGGAGACGCATGGACGATGGCTGCCTGATCAGGACTCAGGAGTCAACCCAGTTGTTAGCAGGAACTCAACTCTATTCTTCTTCTTCTTCGCCCTGCCCTGCAGCTGCAGGCTGCAGGGAAATGGTGCTACATGACGCATCAGCGATAACATAGTTTACTTGGTAATCGGGGTGGATGATTCTTCGGATATAAGAATATGCTTGCAGAGATTGGACTATTATGGTCACAAGAAGTCAGGATTTTCAAATTTAATAAGCGCAAGTGCAAACTGCTTGTGAAGAACAATGCAAGAACAAGCTGCAGGGAAGTTTTTCCCTCTCTAAATACAGTATGAGGGCCGGTTTCGAATGCGGGAAAATTTTCCAGTTTCTGTCCCCTGTTCGGCTGAGCTTATCAGTACGGCTTATCAGCCGTGGAACAGTGTTTTTCTCTCACGGCAAATCAGCCACAGCCGGCTTATAAGCCAAAAAAACAGCCTGCCGAACATGGCCTATGTTTTTCTTGTGGAATTGAACTGATTTCCGTAAAATTCCTACGCGATTCTTGTGAAATTCCTGCGTTCAAAACAGGCCCTGAAAATATATAATAGTCACGCGGTCGTTGTAGTTGTAGCTATGGCAGGTATTCCGCTTTACCGCATCTGATGAAGGTGTGCTGTCGCCGGGCTCCCCGCAACTCTGCGGGGGAACATGTCGCCCGCCACAGGGCACAGCAGCTGCCCAACCCGATTCGCGGCTGATGCAGGACGGGTCAGTGGTCATCGTCGAGGATGTCTTCGAGGATGACAACGGCTCGGCGCCCAGCTCACCGCTGTAAGGTCCAAATGGCTAGAGGGGGGTGAATAGCCTATTTAAAAATCTACAAGCTTCACTAAACAACCACGTTAGTATAAAAGATGGCTAAGCTAATTCTAACACTAGCTCAACTACACTATGCAAGCCACCTATACAATTCTAGTGAAGCAAGGCTATGATTTCTAATATACACAAACAATACTAAGTCACTAAGCTACTTACTCCTATGTGATAAAAGTTACACTAAGCAAATTACACTAGGACTAGTACAAGAAAGTAAAGAGCAAGTGACTTGATTCTTATACCAACGATGTAGAGAAGTAATGTACTCGAAGATTCAATTACAATGATCAACCACAAGAAAAATCCTCGGCAAAGAGATGACACAAGATTTTTACCGAAGTTCACTTGCTTCCCGGCAAGCTACTCCTCGTTGTGGTGATGCACCCACTTGTCGGTTCGCGGGCTAATCGACTATCAAGAGTCGAGTCCTCGACGGGCGCCGCACAACCGCACATAAGATGGAGATCCTCCAAGCCACGAGCTCCACTAGAGTATCCAATTTGCGAACTCCTGCGGGGAAGGATCAAGAACCCCTTACAACACTTGGTAAGGGCTCCAACACTCTTCAATTATGAGCTCAATCACCTCCGCTGCTCCAAGCCGTCTACCATGTCAGGAAACACGGAAGAGTAACAAGAAATTCGTAGCAACTCGAAGATCAAGTGCCTCTAGACTGCAACTCTCAAGTAATGCACTTGAATCTCACTCAATCTCACTTAAGATGTGCAACCAAACAAAGAGATTAGTAGAGGGATTGTTCTCTAGTTCAAAGGATGTCTCTAGGTCTCAAAATGTGCAAGAGTTTCCCCCAAACCCCGGCCAACTTCTATTTATAGAGAAGGGGTACGCAGCTAGCCATTACCGGACGACACAGTGCAAAACATGCTGACCGGATGCACCGGTCAGGGCTACAGGACAAGAGAGAACAATGCACGTTAGAAGTAGCCGTTGCCGTGACCGGACGTGCTTCAGCGTTTGACCGGACGCGCTGTACCCGGCGTCCGATCGGAGTCTAGAGAGCTCCCACTGTGATCGGACACGTCCGATCGCACGTGACCGGACACGCCGCGCGTCCAGTCGGCTCTACGACCAGCTCTGCCCTCTGGGTGCCTGACCGGACGCTCCAGTTCCGTGAGAGACTAGACGCGCCGGTTGCAAACCCTAGCACCCGCGTGCCTGACTGCTGCGAGAACTGACCAGACACGTCCGGTCAAACCATGACCGCGTCCGGTGCAGCGTCCGGTCACCACAGTGACCACCGTTCGCCTCCATTTCTTTTCCGACTTCCGGCGCAGTAGAAAATAGGCGTTTCACTTCCCCAAAAAGCGCTAAATCCTGCCTCGCAAGCTCGGCGGGAGGAAGAGAGAAACCCAAACCCCTCTCTACCGCTTAAACTCCACCGCCTTCGCAAATGTGCTAATACCACCAAGTGTACACCACCATATGCATGTGTGTTAGCATTTCACAAACATTTTCAAGGCGTTATGTTAGCTCTCTACTAGATTCTAATGCATATGCTCAAGATATTGATCTAGTGGCACTTGATTCCCGAGCTAACCGTGATTGCCCCTCATGATAGTCGGTTATTTATCCTAAATCCGGTCAATCACTTCTCTACTCATCTTAGACCGGCAAAAGGAAAACCCTATGGTTATACCTTTGCCTTGCGCTCTTAGATCCTTCTCCTCCACTTGATTATCATGTTCATCATTTTATGTGCATTTCTTCATGATCTTGCTCATCATTTCATGCACCAAATCATATGGTCTTGTGGCCATCTCTCTATGCCATTTGCACCTTCATCATGTGTGTTGCTTATGCCTAATTCAAACACTTAACACATGGCATTAGCAACTTGGTGTCATTAATTACCAAAACCAAACTTGGCCTTTCAACCACTGCGGGCTGCTCCGGCATCGGGGCTCGATAGCTTCCTCGTGCACCCCTCTGCGCCTAGCCCGTCGTCCTCTCTATCCCCCTTCGCCCCCCATTCCACCCTGGGGACGGCTCGATGGGGTGTTCCCAAGCTCGTCGTTGGGCAAACGAGGACTCTGATGCAGAGAGGACCCCAACCTCCTACCTCGACGCAGTCTGCCTAGGGTCACAGGTTCGGTCGCCACCGTTGCCGGAGCGGGTCGTGACACGCCCCACTGTCGGTGGCTCCCGCGCCAGCGCCGCTGCTGAGCGGGACAAGCGACCCCTGGCTGGCACTAGCACGGCGCGCGGGCGGCGACCGTGCCTCGAGTTAGTGCACGGCCTGCCTGCCCAGCCTATGGAGGGTCGCATCCCTGCCCGACAGTGCCTCGGGCATCACGAACAGTGCTCCGCTCGCCGGCGCATCTCCGCTCCGGATGCCAAAGGCTGGCGCGAGGTCCTATCATTGGCGTCGCGTGGTGGAACCGGTGGGACACACCCCACCCATCCCGCACCGGCTAGCCAACGGCCCCACAACCGCTACCCAGCGGATCTTCACGGGAAGTGCTTCAACTGTCTCTCCACCGCCCACAGGGTGGCAACCTGTCGGCTGCCCCCACGTTGCCTCCGTTATATGGGGTTCCGGCACCTCGCCCGGGGCTGCAAGCAGCGGTGAAAGGTGCCTTCTCCCGGTTCCCGTGTAGTCGGTGCCCCTGATCGACGCTCAGTCCACGAGGTTACCCCGGGCTGCCGGCCGTGTGCCCTAGGCGATGCACCGGGTGCGGGTTGGGCGGCACCGGGTGCAGCTGCTGAAGTGCCTATTATGGCTACGTGCGACGACGGATGGCGCAGGCGGCGAAGGCGTCGTCGACGTCGGCACCGATGGACGGGGAAGGGAATCACGGTGGCAACGGGTGCTGCCACTGACAGCAACGGTCGCTCGCCTGGGGCCGCCCAAGCGCTGCCGGGCTCCACCGCGGGGGGCGCCCGCGCTGTGCCTCCCCGACCATGACCCACTTGCGGAGGCGATATGTGTGGGTGATGGTCCTCCAGCTTGGGTCGTCTCCTTCGACCCGACGCTGGAGGAGCTCCTAGCCGCCGCGTTCGTCATGAGCTGCTCTGTTGAGGCCACCCCCAGGGTTCGCGGAGCCGCCTCCGGCGAAGGTTGTCCTATCGCCTCAGCTATCGGCGCAGGAGCTGACACAGCTCACACCTCCTCGGGTGGGTCATCCTGACGCCGAGTTTGGCGACGTGGCCATCCCCTCGAGGTTCGCGGAGCCACCTTCGGTTGTAACACTTCAAGTGTTTAGTCCTTAATTGCATTGCATTTGCATAAGCATAAGCATGCATCATTCATGTTTGTTATTTTATGTGATGCAACACATGTGATTGTTCTAGGGTTTATTGATTTATTTCATGAAGTATTTGATAGTTGGTGTAACAAAAAGGTAAGGTAGCCAATCATGACCTACAACACCTTAGTTATACTTAGGGTAACATTTGGAACAAGGTTCATGTTGACCAAAATTACAAATTTGCCCTCCAAGAGAAGTTTGACCACCATTTGACCCTAGAAGGCTTTAGTTTGACCAATTAAAAAGTCTAATTTAGAGACCTTGCATGGAAGAGCACTCTTAAGCAAAGTTGTAAAGAAACTCATGGGGAACAAAAGTCTCAATATGACCATCTCATGAAATTGACCCTAACATGCTCAAAAGTGGCCCACAAGTCAGTTAGAGAGGTAGCTCCAAGACTTAGAATTTTTCTAAGTCTGGAATCTGACCCTACAGTTTTACTGATGCCTACTTTAGGAGCTTTTAGTTTGCAAACCAGGCCGAACCGCTCCCACTCATATTGACAAACTTGTAGCCCTCATGTAGCTCTACAACATTGCCAATATCACCATCACCTAGTTCTAAATGGTTTAGGAGATTTGGTGCCTAGAAAATCGGGTTTCAGTCGGCATAGTGACTGAAACTAAGTTTCAGTTTTCAGGTGACCCACTTTGGAGCTCTGTAGTTTCAAATCTAGGCCGAACCAGTCTAAGCTCCAATTGACAATTTTGTTGCCCTCACATAGCTCTACCAAATTGCTGTTAACACTTAGCACTAATACCGGCTAGATTTGGAACGGGGATCGGTGGAACTTTGGCCGTCAGTCGGGCAATGGACGCCGAAGTCGTCGGGTTCAAGGTTCAGACAACGACCGTGTCATGGCGCTCGGGCAGAACAGCTTGGCCGCGTGGCGTCCGAGCTCTACCGTCGCCTCCACGTCGCGAGCCCAGGCGCGGAGATGAAGACCGAGCCGACACCTCAACCCCCACCACTCGCGCTCGCCATTCCCTCCCTCTCTGCTTCCTTCTCCGCGCGCGGGCGGTGACCAGAGGAGTGAAACCGCGACGGTGTCGAGCCATTCTCCCAGACCTCGCCACTCCCTCCGCCTCACCACCCTCCATCCCCTTGACCCACCGAAGCCCGCGATTTGACTCAAGGTGAGCCGCATTGCTTTCTTCCCCGTCTCCGAGAGGTCGCCGGAGCCCGCCATGGGACCTCACCGTGGTCGGGGTGCTTCGGGTCTCTCTCCATCCTCCCTTCCTAGCAAAATGGATCCGCCTAGCTTCGGTGAAGCTCGTACCAAGCCTAGACCGCACCGTACATCCTCACCGGCGACGGTGCGCCGCCACCGGACATCACCGGCCGCCGCTCGCGGTGACAAGCCCCTTCCACCCCATCCCCATCCATTCCACGAGCACCAATCGACGCACCGGGTGACGGAGAACACGAGGCGGTGTTCGATTGGCCGAGCGAGCTCTTCTCCGGCGAGCTCGAGCTCGTCGGAGCTCGCGGGCCTCCGCCTCCCCTGTCTCCGGTCACTGACCGCAGGGGCCCGCCCGTCAGTATCGCGCGCGGGCGGGGGCGCTGAGCGGGCCGCGCGCGCGCGAGTGTGTGGGCCGAGTTTTCCGGGCCGGCCCAGTTCATCCGAAATGAAATTCATTTTTATTATTTTGTCACTGATTTTTGTACAAGTTGGAAAAATATAGATCTAGGGTTTTAATGATCCAAAAATCATGAGATAAATTTTGTTAGGGTCTACATGATGTGTAGTATTTTAGAAAAATATGGATCTGGCATGAGATGTTTAAATTCTGTAAGAATTTAATAGATCCTTTAAATGTGTTTTGGAATGCATGCAAATTTGTTAAATTTATAACTTGAGCTGTATTGTTCCATAAATCATGAAATTTGGTGGGTAGGTTACTCTACGCTAGCCCTAGCTCTGGTAAAAAAATTGGGCATCAGTGCTTAAGTACTTTTCAAGTTATAATGCTATCTTGTTATTTTAGGAAATGCTTAAAGGAATTTTAGTAATTTTTCTACATGTGCAATGTTCTTATAAATTTTTGGAGAATGTCTTGGTACCTTAAAGTGTCTAAGAAAAATATGAAATCTGTTGTTTGACACTTTTCAATAGGGTTTCCTATTTATGCAAAAATCAGCCTTATTAGCTTGTGAATTTTGTTCAGAGAGTTTCTGTGAATAAATTGAGTTCAAATTTTTACATTAGTCTCTTTTTGGGTCAAAGAGTCCTCTGTAATTTTTGTAGAATTTTGGGAGCAGTTTACATATATGTTTAAAATTCCACCTAATTAATTAAGTAAAATAAGAAATGAGTATAAATAAATATTCTAGGTGGGCACACCTTACTTTCTGGTGTTTTTGTGACATTTGTGAACTTGTAGTAGTATTAGTTTGGTCTTAGAGAATGTTGGTCACATCAATAAATATTTAACCTTTGTAATTTTAGGTTTTCTGGACAGCTAGTACTAATTCTAAATTTGGCTTTGATAAAATTGGTTGCTGGAAAACTTGTAAATACCAAAGTTGGAGTAAACTTGATGAACTAGCTTGTAGTTTGAGAGTTACTATTGTTTAAAGTGGCAGTTCAAAATCTGCTACTCTCTGTTTTGAGAGGATAGATTCTAGAACTTGTGAAGTTTGACATGGAGAACTTAGGAGTTTGGAGTTGAGGTCTGAAAATGAATTGTAGTGCATTTCTTAGGCTTTCCAGATTGTCTTAGATCATATCTTTTGGAATTGTAAATCTCCAGTTGTGATAAAAACAAGTAGCTGCTGTCCAGGATGCTTACTGTGGTGTTTTGCTGATTGATATGGTGTAATATCCTAAGACATGCTACTTTTGTAATTGTTAGGTGTTAGGGCCTTAACTGAGGATGAGCAGCTTTATCTTAGGTTAAGTAGATTAGGTGAGTACTTCTCTACCGGAGAGGAAATTTGCACCTACTCTTTTGAAGTGATTTGAATAGAGCGTTAAATTATTGTAATGCATTTCATTCCGAGCATATCGCATCTTTCATTATGCATTCATGGGATTTATTATGCACTCATGCAATAGGTGTACCGGAGGGGGTGACACTCCTCGAATTCGAGCAAGCGATACCGGAGGAGGTGCTGAGTCAACCGGAGGAATTAGCAGAAGAACCCAACGTCGGGGAAGCTCCGTCAGAAGATCTACCCGAGTGCCCTGACCACCGGCCTTCAACTTTTCTGAAAGGCAAGCCCCGGTGCATGCTGAACCTACAGTTTTATAAATTAATCTTGAGTACTTTTAATTGTTTATTGCATTAAGTTTTAGGAGTTATATGAAAACACTTGCTGCATTGTACCTGTCCTTGTCCAGATATCGTACTTAAATCCTATATTAGGTTTAGACACGTGTCGATGCTTAGCCCTGCTTAGTACGATAGAAGTCGGGTGATTTCCGGTCATCCGCGAGATATAGGACTGGGTCGCGAGTGGCTTATGGCTATCGTGATGGAACCATGCTTTAAAATGAAATTGAGACCGGACGGGAGTTTGATAGTACAGCCGCAAGACACTTCACGTCTTGGGTGTGGAGCTATGCCCGTCTGAGTCGTTTAAGGACCGATTCGCTGTACGTCCTTGAGTCATGTTGAACGCAGTCTAACACTTAGTTGGCCGGATAAGTCGTTCCGACCGCGAAGCCAAGTAATGTGGTTCAGGCCGGGAATCGAATGGTAGGTTGCTTCTTAGAGGAGAGAAAGGATGTGCTTGGGGACATTGGCGTGAGACCAAGGGGGGGTTAGAGTCCCTATCACCTGGCAGAGTGTCGCCCTTGGGGTCGCGACATTATTCGGACCCGCGATTCCTGAATCATATGAAACGGTGGCCTGTGCGACCCTGGCAGGGGTCTGCACGGTGAGTGTAACAGAACCGTCCAAATTATAAGAGCACAAGTACAAAAATAATCACCGAAATGATCAAATTCTCGCACTTGAGCCCATATAACTCCGGTAGTCCAATGAAATCACGAGGGATTTCAAACCAACCAACATACAAGCCAAGATCGTAGTGATTCAACATAACAAGTCACATGTTACAACCATTTCGCAAGTAATTCAATATACATCGGAGTTCAACATAGTTATTACAACTTAAGTTCAAAAGTAGCGGAAGCAAAGTAATTTGAAACTAACATTATTCTTATTTCAAATATATGCCAGTACCACGGTCGACTTCCAACAAAAGCATTAGAGATAAGGTAAATAAGAAGGATCATGCCCGTGATCACACTCCGCCTCTACGGCAGGAGCCAACCAACTCTTGCAGTCGCCATGATACATCATAACCTGCAACAAGTGGGAATAAAACCCTGAGTACGACAAAGTACTCAGCTAGACTTACCCGTCAGAAACCAGAAATAAGGTGACACCAAGGATCATGCAAGGCTGATATGAAGTGGGCTAGCTTGACAACATTTTGCATAAAAGCTTATTATGAATAAGTAATCATTAATGCTTAAGCATCAAGTTAATTATCATTAACCTGTCATCTATATTAGCACCTGTACTAGAGCACTCACTTTATTAGGAGCAAACAATATTAACCATAGCAGGTATAAATTGAGGCAACCTTTCCATCGTGATCCAATTAACCATCCGTTCAATTTAATGGAATCTACGTTGCCGCTGCTCAAGTCAAGTGCTCACTAACCGGGAGCGACGGCGATTCGAATCGAATTCCTATCCAGCTGGAGGGGTATTTCTAACACTCACCGTGCAGACCCCTGCCAGGGTCGCACAGGCCACCGTTTCATATGATTCAGGAATCGCGGGTCCGAATAATGTCGCGACCCCAAGGGCGACACTCTGCCAGGTGATAGGGACTCTAACCCCCCCTTGGTCTCACGCCAATGTCCCCAAGCACATCCTTTCTCTCCTCCAAGAAGCAACCTACCATTCGATTCCCGGCCTGAACCACATTACTCGGCTTCGCGGTCGGAACGGGTTATCCGGCCAACTAAGTGTTAGACTGCGTTCAACATGACTCAAGGACGTACAGCGAATCGGTCCTTAAATGACTCAGACGGGGATAGATTCACACCCAAGACCTCCATGCCTTGTTGCTTCACTATCGTCGTCCCGCCCGGTCTCATTTCATTTTATTAACACATGGTTCTATTCCACGATAGCAAATATAGCCAACCGTGCCATATATGAATATCCCTATATCTCGCAGGTGACAGGAAATCACCTGACTTCTACCGCTTAAAGCAGGGCTAAGCCTCTACTCGATCCTAATCTATGTAGGATTCAAGGATTCATATATTTGGACAAGGAATGATATAATGCAGCAAGGGTTTCCAACCAACTCCTATCACTTAATGCAACAATACTTATAACATATATAGAATTAATTGCTTTAAAGATAGGAGGCTTATAATGCTCCGGGGCTTGCCTGGGATCCGACTCAAGTTAGAGTATGTCAGAAGAAACTCGCTTGGCGAGCATTCCCTCCGTCTAACACTTGTTCGGTCCTTCCATCTCCGAGATAGGTCCACCAACACCATCTTCGGGTTTGGCTCCACATCAGGTCCTTCACGTGCTTCAGCTAACGTACCTAAATGAGGTGCAACAATGCATATGTATGAATGCAAAGAAGTGAAATAAACAAGTAATCATGCAAGCATACCAAAGTTCACATAAACCCTAGAGCTAATTAACTTAATCCTCAAGAAGACATAACATAGAAGAGGGCAATCACATAACTCAAGAAACAAGTCTCACAAGATTACAGGGTAACACTCAAGTATCATCAAAGATATGAGTCACATTTCAATACCCAAGCATGACAAAGTTAATCAAAGTACTAGAACTAGAAATTGCTACCTTCTGGACATCAAACCAACAGCTGAGTAATTTAATCATAACTGGAGATATACAACTCCAAATGACTTGCAAGAAGACATTATAGAAAGCTTATGAAATTATCTAAATTTCATTTATAAACATCACAGCATGATTCCAAAGTTTAACATGTCAAATTTACACAAACACAGAAACTGGTCTAGCAAGACAGAGAGCAAGCAATTCTGTAACCCAACTTTAAATAGCTATAACTCCTAAACCACATGGCCAAATGCCACCAAATTTTAACAGCAGCTAGATACATAAATTATCTACCACTTTTGTATAAATAAGTTTTACCACAAAGCACATTATCTTGAAGAACTTTGCTAAGTTCTCAGATCTGTCCAGAAAACTCATTTGCAAGAAATAATTATTAACTTATGTTGCAAACATATAATTAGACAAAACCAACTTTACCAACATGTCACACATGACTAATGAACACCAGAAAACATAGTGTCAATTACTAAATAAATTCTTTTAATACATTTTCTTAATTTATTTGGATAATTAGGTGGAATTATGAACACCTATCAAAAGTGCATAATAAATTCTACCAAAATTACAGAGGCCTACACATGCTCCCAAAAGTCTACTGTCCAAATTTGAAACCATTTGGACATGTATCACAACCTCTATGAAAAAGACAAATGGCTATTGCAATAAATCATGTAAAAGCAAATTAAACCTAAAACTCAATATTTTCTGTGAACCCAAGGCCATATTATGAATCAATATGATAGAGAAACATCATACTCAGGTAATGAAACAATATTTTCTATTTTATCATTTGTATATTATTTATAAGCTATTTATCAAGCTATAAACAAGTTAAATCAATAACTTGAGTATACAGTAAGCAATGGCCATGAAATTTATACAACAGTACATCCATAGCATGACAAGCCTACCATAAAAATTTCACACCAAATGGAGCAACACAACTCAAGATATAAAATGACAAGCAATATAATGCAGATTTCCTTATTTATCAAGGTCAAATCGAAACCCTAAGAAAACAGTGAATAAATAGTGTGTTTAACATTTTTCCTAGCAAGTACATGTCATCACAAAATTAACAAAACAAGAATCACCATTTTTGGGGTTCTAAAACTCCAGATCTTGCTCTGGTCAAGTTTATAAGCATTTCTAGAGCACTTTTAAAGCCTAAATAAAGACATCAGAAAATATTTACAAACATGCACATTTTATGACTCTACTGCATATATCTTTTCTCAAGGTTTCCAAAAAGTCCACATTTGCTATTTTTGGACTTATCTAGCATGTGATATAGATTTTAGAAGATTTCCCAAATTCTGAAATTCAAAAACGAAATTAGAACAACCCTAACTCAAATTGCTAGCTCCACCCGAATCCATACCCAGACAACCCCTTACTTAAACTGACAAGTGGGACCTGTTACCCAGCCGGGCCCGCCTGTCATACAAAGAAAAGGACACCCAGAGAGGGAGAGAGGGGAACGGGCTTGGCCTCGCTGCCTGCCGCCGGAAACAGGGGAGGGGGCCGTGCTCACGGCTCCGGCGAGGGGGTCGCCGGCGGCGGTGGCCAAGGACGGCGCGAGCATCCAGGGGCCTTTGCGCACCCGCGGAGCTACTCGGCTCTGCTCGAGGCGGTCCCCAGCACCGTGGCCACAGGAGCGGGTGTCGGCAACGGCGGCGGTCCGGTGGCAGCGGCCTCCGGTGAGGGTCAAGGCCGGGGAGGAGGTGCCGCGCGTGCGGCTTGGCGTGGCGAATGTGGTGTGGTGGTCCGTTCGGGCGGAGGAAGGCCGGAGATAGAGCGACGACGGTGGCCATGGAGCTCGGCCGGCCGGCCATGGCGGCGACATGCTCCGGTGACGAAGGAAGGTGGAGGGAAAAAGCGCTCTAGGCTCGCGGGAATGTGGAGCAGGCTCTAGTGGTGCTGCTGAGGGCTCCAGGGGGATACGAGGATAGGCTTGGTGGAGGAACGACAGTGGTCGGCCATGGCGGTCATCGCGGCATGCGCGCGAACAGGATGGCGAGGCAGAGGGAGGGCGGTGAGGGCAAGTGGAAAGCTCGGAATGGAGCTCGGCGAGTGCCCTGGTGCTCCCCCATCGAACAAAGCGCAAGGTCACGCGTCAGAGAAGAGGACGCGCGGCGCCCATGGTGGAGGCTCTCGGGTGCATGGCCGCCACGCCCTTAGACACGCGTCGGCCTTTGTGGCATTTCAACGAACACCTGGCGAGTGACGGTGTAGGCGAAGTGGAGCACTGATTTGGGCCATCTACAGGCCGAATTAGGTCATGGGCCCAAAAGCTAAATTGAAGCCCACATAACCCTCTACAAAACTTGTTTAAGGGTCATGGTCATTAGGGAAAAGGATTAATGGGTAATTAAGCACCAAAGTGGCTGTGTCAGCGTGTTGACAGCGATCGACAAACTCCAAAAATTGATGGCCAAACTGACGTCAAACTGATGCCATCTTGTTGCATGCTCTTCCCCACAATGTATGCTCCAATTTTTATAAAAGGACCAACTCAAGTTACTTAGTAAATTTTGGAGAACGCGACATGTCAACATGTCAAGGCCAATTAGTGATAAAAACAACTTTTTGCTGTTTTGGAAGCTCTTATTGAAGGCCCAACTAAGCTCCATTTTGAGTGACACTTGATCCATGGTTTCCATCATGAAAAGTACTACAACTCATATTAAGGAACCTAATTGAACTACCATATGAAATTAGAAGATAAAATTGCATGAACATGGCAACTTTCTGCTGTTAATTCAGGACTTAGAATATTTTCTAAGTGCTGGAAACAGCCCTCAATCTGACTTGTGGGCCCTTTTGGAGTATGTTCCACGCATTTTCATGACTTGACTCTTAAACAAAGTTTGTTCCTTATAAAATTCTCTAGAACTTTGTAAAAGGGTGCACAGTCATGCAAAGCTTCTAGGTCACACTTTTGAAATGGTCAAACCAAAGGGCTCCAGGGTCCATACATGGTCAACCACCAATTAGAAGCATATTTAGGCAAAATGTTCAACATGAACATTGTTCCATTAAGTGTCCTAAGTGTAGTTAAGGTCTTGTAGAGTTCATCTAGAGTCATTTTGACAATTTGCAAGGTTTGGTTGGTGTTCTACAATTCCATTCACTTAATGATGCAAGTTCCAATAGGAATGGAACTTATCATTTCATGTGACTTTTTGATTCCAAACTCCATGAAACTTTTTCAGAGATCAATATAGATAGGTACTAAGGTGAGACACATGAAGATATTGCCATAACACCATCCAAGCATATATCTTTGAAAAGGGACCTATATGTAAAGCAATGATGCAACATCCAACTTTAGGTCAGGCTCATCTCCATAGGTTGACCTTGACATTGTCATCCCCACTTAAGCTATCATGTTTAAGCTTAAACCCACTGCCTAATTGGTGATAAACACCTGGGGTGTTACAGCCCTCCCCCCTTAAAAGAATCGCGTCCCGAGATTCGGAATGGAAGATCTTTTAAGGAAGAGAGACACGTTATCTAGTTCCCAATATCTGCTATAGCATTCAACTATAAAGCTCCAATATCGGCGAACAATTTGGTCAAAGGCACTTTCTGATACTTACTCTTTATGGAAAAAAAATGCGTCTGAAGAATTTCCTTCATTGACTTCCATGAAGCATTGTTACTTTGGGAGGAATCCTAAGATAGCACGTACTGCATTCTCAGTGTACGGAGATCATTTGGTCCATGAGTGAACCACTCACAAGTATCTGATTCTTTAGTGAACACAACATCGTCCGTATGAACTTGACACTAGATCGAAATAATCACAAGTATACTCGTTAAATTGACTCTATGTGCACAAAGTTTGAAAAGCAATCCTCTACCAAAATGGCTTGAGCACAACCTTCCAAAAGGGTGAGATCATAGACGACAAATATACTCTGAGGCTATAGGATACAAACTATCCAATAGATAAGGTCTATGTTGGTCGTAAATGTTCATTCATTTAGGCACCAACTAATGGAAAACTACTCGAGGTTCTATGTGTGCAGTTCTCTTTCTCTGATGACAACACTGTATTATCTGAGTCTATCGAGAGGTTAGTGAATGTGATAGCTGACTCTGTTGGCTTTCTATTTCTGCCAACAGCTATCTAAAAGATTCTTTTATCCAAAGACAACAGTCATCTGAGTTGAATCAGATGCAACCTCTTGGGTAAAAACATTTATAAGGTACCAAAGTATGTCATCATTGGAAAATAATTCCCAAAGAAAGATGTAACGAGGCCTTAAGGACAACAAAAGTTGTAATTATTCACTTAGCCGCGGGGAGTAGTCTAC
Source organism: Saccharum hybrid cultivar R570 (assembly GCA_038087645.1). NCBI lineage: Eukaryota > Viridiplantae > Streptophyta > Magnoliopsida > Poales > Poaceae > Saccharum > Saccharum hybrid cultivar. The sequence continues at coordinate 21,685,219 of JAQSUU010000135.1, forward strand.
CACCAAGCGATTGAGTAAAATTTTTCCTTGGTGACATAGTTGTACTGTAAGTTGAGTTGACTTGCAGCATAACAACTTTGTCAGGCCAACTTTCACCTTGAGGCTTCCTTTTTAGGATCAAACAGTAGCTCTAAGATGGGAAATCTGTTGTTTGACACTTTTCAAATTGCTTTTGATTCGCGATGGCATACATTGATTTGCAGAAACCAAGGCTGCTCGTACATTAGGGATACGAGAAAGCAAAAGCAATTAAAAGAGTGTAAACTAGTATCTGTGAGACCTCAAAAGGGTCATCCAACAGCAGATCTCGACTATTAAATTACATATCAATTCGAGGATGCACACGCTTTGAACTTGCGGGTTACTTTTGCAAGGCAAAACACATACTTTCTATACTTCTTCACCTTAGCTGATAAAACACTTTGCACTATTTGTGTGATTGTCCAAGATGGAATTGACTTGGTCACAATGGCTGTGGAAGATAGGGTATCACTCAAGTTGTTGGCCAGTTGATTAACTTATTATTGGTTATTGCTTTGTATGACATAGCCTTCGTAGCTACCAAAGAGTCGTTACCTAGCTGGAGATTAACCTTCCTATTGGTAACTAATCAGTTGTCTCTCAACACTAAAAAGTTCCAAATCATCACTCTTGACCACAACAATTGTGGTTGATGCAGAACAAATGGTTGCCATCGAAGTCAACAGATTAGGTCTCATATCAGAGATGGTTGATTTCGACGGTATGACCATTATGCATACAAAGGTTAAAATTTGCATAATGTGACGATCGAGTCTTATCCAACAGATGACTTGTCCAACATTAAGTGTTAGGTGTCCTTTTTATCCAACAGAGATGAGATACGTTGCTCACTAGATTGAGTTGTCAATACTGGGCAACTATGTAGAGTCACTTGACTACCACATATTGCAGTCTGTTAAAGTTTATGTCGGTGACCTGTTCTTTAAAGGTTATCCTCTTAGCAACTTCAGAAGGAAGCTCCACTACTTTCGGTCTAAGATATGGATCTTACGATATGATATGGAGAGATAACCCAAAAGGAACACAAGAAAATAGCACATTGTCTGTCGTTTGATAATGGATCATGACTAGAAACCGTGATACCAGCGCGTGCCAGGCAGCCAGCCATGTGTCTGCAGCCACAGGAGGCCCTTGGTTTCGTCGCGGCACCATCAGCGACTACTCATAACACCATTACTAAACGCACAACGAAGGTGAAATTTCAAGTGGCACCAATGGGCTGTAAGAGCAAGCGCCATACAAGGAGGGACAGCAAGCAAAGGTAGTCACAAGGTTTAGAATCAACACGAAAATGATCCGAAGATCAAAATATAGCACAAGAGAACGTCACACAAATGCCAAGGATAACTGAGCAAGAGACTCTTGCTTAAATTCTACGTACGACTTGCGTCCACCGAGGGGAGTACCAGATAAAAGATTAACAGGAGATTCATTCATGTTGGGCAACAACATGAGATCAAGACTGATAAACATCTCAAGACTTGAGAAGGTTGGGGACGGATTAAGAAAATTCTAAGGGCGAAAACCGACACGTAGTCATAGATTGAGTTGATAAGGTAGATGCACGAATTTGCAAGCACACGATTTAGAGGCCATAGCAGAGATACATTGCGTCATACTAGCTAACCTTTAGGAGAGGTAACCGAAAGGTCCAACAAGGATTCAGTTAAGGGTCTTACAACTTGGCATCAAACAACTATAGCCAAAAGGAAGAGTTGAAGAGAAACTATCTTGGCTAGTAGACCAAACAAAGGTATTCACGTGCGGTTGCAGGACAATCATGGTATACACAAATATTTAATGGTCCAGACTTGGGCTCATAAGGAAAAGAACCTAATTGGGGATGACGCCAAGAGATCGTTTCGCGTAACTCGAGTATTGCTCTAAGATAAAGCTACTCGACACTCGTATACTTACCGAAGACAATCGAAGTGACAACTATGACACTAATTAACTAACAAGCATACATACAAACATCATAGTCAAGCATTGGAGAGATCCAATCCAATTAGCTTAAGCAACCACTACTAAGAATCAGGCTCACCCATAACAAACATTCATCTAAAGCAAGAACTAACTACGAGTTTAGCCTAAGACAAACGCTAGCTAAGGTGGCTACTTAGCATGGGCACAGAACATGGACAGCAACATAATAGTTAATTATTTCGACCATAGCTGAGGTTGTAGACATCCCATAAAGGTGATCCTAGACTTTCTAGAAAGCTTAGAAAGATGGCTACACATTAGTTATTCATACCAAAAGCTAAATCATAGGTTAGGATGGTCAAACATGCTGAAGTTTCAGATCTGTACCAATATGGACAGAAAACTAACAATAACTTCAAAATGTACAACTGGAGTTCTAGGGACACAACAAGGCTGAGCCTTAACTTTATGTAAAGCTTATTAAGTTGTCTATAACTTTCTTATTATCATATTAAGATGATTCTATAGCTAACAAGGCCAGACAAGACAAAGCAGACATCTCTACCCAGATTTGGACAGATTCTGTCATTCCACTTTACAAGCTCATAAGTAGAGATTTAGACCACCAAAATTAGTGTTATAGGACATTTTGGAAAGCTTAGAAAAAGTACTACACTTCCTCTAATATTTCCAAGGCATGATTCTATAATCACATAGGTCAAATAAAGCAAACATTCAGATTTGTTCTGAACATGAGCAGATTCTGACAACAAACTTCTAAAATTTATAACTCTCAAACCATAAGACCTAGGGTCATAAAATTTTTTTGACAAGCTAGATAAGTAAGTTAGCTACAACTTTGGTATTCTCTATAACTACAGAAAACACCATTATGATCATAAAAGCATCACTACAACAGAAACAGTTCTAGCAACCAACGTTTAATAAGCAAAACAAAGCTTGCCTTTGTTCTACTTAACAAGAGAGCACACAAACATATTATTCTAGCAGCTCTAAACATTATTACCTTAGACCAACACCAATTTAATTCATTTATGAGAATCCATAATTATTTAAGTGAGGTCTAAAGCATTGGCAAACGCTTGGGTGAACAACATATCCACCACTTGGCTAAGCTAGAGGATATCTCTAAGTTCAAGCATGTAGCCACACTTATTTCTAGTAAGGCTAAGCACATATTTTTCTCAAGCAACATGGAACAAGGTATTTTTGTTTTACTTTACTCAAGAAAGATAGTGTAACACATTGATCACAAGTTACACACTATAGAACAAGGGTGAGAAGAGTATAGCCATGCATAATGCATGCTTCGTCCTATTCGTCCTCACAAGATTGCCAACCTAAGGTGGCGATCACGTTCTATGTCGGTGGCATAACACGCACTCTCTCGATATATAGCTAGTCGTCAGCTACATTCGACTTACGCATTCGTGGTTAGCGTACCTGCAGAAAATTCTCATTGCAGCCCAACATTTCCCAATATAGCACACAATGAAAGCAGAGAAGTAAAATTCTAAGTACTCCCATGTACATATACCCCGTATATATACATGTAGCACCAAAACTACCCGAATCATTTGATCACCCACAATTAAGTACCTTCATATAAACATGTGTGTAACATGTAAATAATCCAGTAACCAAACTAGCTCTCCCCTAGACCGCAGTTTGTACGGTCATGCTCTCACAACTCACACTTACCTGAGCGTAGGTGCGATGTTGCATAAAAGTAAACTAGCGACATATATGGCTATTTCATATATGAAGGCTACCTCTAATCTAACACATCGGTAGCATAGTGTAGGAGAGTCAACACACATACATACCTTGGCCTGAGCGTAGATGCATAAATGAAAACCCCCAAGTTAGTACTTATATAAGCCACCTAATAATCCTTATATGGGCATAAGGAGATTGACCACTGGCATACTTAGGTTTAAAATTTAGATTTCACAAACCTATATATAGCTATAAGTTGATAAAACTGATTTTATAAAACAAAACCTTTGTTTTAAATACACATACGACAAGTTTAATGTTGAATCTTGCTCCGATACCAGCTGTAACAGAACCGTCCAAATTATAAGAGCACAAGTACAAAAACAATCACCGAAATGATCAAATTCTCGCACTTGAGCCCATATAACTCCGGTAGTCCAATGAAATCACGAGGGATTTCAAACCAACCAACATACAAGCCAAGATCGTAGTGATTCAACATAACAAGTCACATGTTACAACCATTTCGCAAGTAATTCAATATACATCGGAGTTCAACATAGTTATTACAACTTAAGTTCAAAAGTAGCGGAAGCAAAGTAATTTGAAACTAACATTATTCTTATTTCAAATATATGCCAGTACCACGGTCGACTTCCAACAAAAGCATTAGAGATAAGGTAAATAAGAAGGATCATGCCCGTGATCACACTCCGCCTCTACGGCAGGAGCCAACCAACTCTTGCAGTCGCCATGATACATCATAACCTGCAACAAGTGGGAATAAAACCCTGAGTACGACAAAGTACTCAGCTAGACTTACCCGTCAGAAACCAGAAATAAGGTGACACCAAGGATCATGCAAGGCTGATATGAAGTGGGCTAGCTTGACAACATTTTGCATAAAAGCTTATTATGAATAAGTAATCATTAATGCTTAAGCATCAAGTTAATTATCATTAACCTGTCATCTATATTAGCACCTGTACTAGAGCACTCACTTTATTAGGAGCAAACAATATTAACCATAGCAGGTATAAATTGAGTCAACCTTTCCATCGTGATCCAATTAACCATCCGTTCAATTTAATGGAATCTACGTTGCCGCTGCTCAAGTCAAGTGCTCACTAACCGGGAGCGACGGCGATTCGAATCGAATTCCTATCCAGCTGGAGGGGTATTTCTAACACTCACCGTGCAGACCCCTGCCAGGGTCGCACAGGCCACCGTTTCATATGATTCAGGAATCGCGGGTCCGAATAATGTCGTGACCCCAAGGGCGACACTCTGCCAGGTGATAGGGACTCTAACCCCCCCTTGGTCTCACGCCAATGTCCCCAAGCACATCCTTTCTCTCCTCCAAGAAGCAACCTACCATTCGATTCCCGGCCTGAACCACATTACTCGGCTTCGCGGTCGGAACGGGTTATCCGGCCAACTAAGTGTTAGACTGCGTTCAACATGACTCAAGGACGTACAGCGAATCGGTCCTTAAACGACTCAGACGGGGATAGATTCACACCCAAGACCTCCATGCCTTGTTGCTTCACTATCGTCGTCCCGCCCGGTCTCATTTCATTTTATTAACACATGGTTCTATTCCACGATAGCAAATATAGCCAACCGTGCCATATATGAATATCCCTATATCTCGCAGGTGACAGGAAATCACCTGACTTCTACCGCTTAAAGCAGGGCTAAGCCTCTACTCGATCCTAATCTATGTAGGATTCAAGGATTCATATATTTGGATAAGGAATGATATAATGCAGCAAGGGTTTCCAACCAACTCCTATCACTTAATGCAACAATACTTATAACATATATAGAATTAATTGCTTTAAAGATAGGAGGCTTATAATGCTCCGGGGCTTGCCTGGGATCCGACTCAAGTTAGAGTATGTCAGAAGAAACTCGCTTGGCGAGCATTCCCTCCGTCTAACACTTGTTCGGTCCTTCCATCTCCGAGATAGGTCCACCAACACCATCTTCGGGTTTGGCTCCACATCAGGTCCTTCACGTGCTTCAGCTAACGTACCTAAATGAGGTGCAACAATGCATATGTATGAATGCAAAGAAGTGAAATAAACAAGTAATCATGCAAGCATACCAAAGTTCACATAAACCCTAGAGCTAATTAACTTAATCCTCAAGAAGACATAACATAGAAGAGGGCAATCACATAACTCAAGAAACAAGTCTCACAAGATTACAGGGTAACACTCAAGTATCATCAAAGATATGAGTCACATTTCAATACCCAAGCATGACAAAGTTAATCAAAGTACTAGAACTAGAAATTGCTACCTTCTGGACATCAAACCAACAGCTGAGTAATTTAATCATAACTGGAGATATACAACTCCAAATGACTTGCAAGAAGACATTATAGAAAGCTTATGAAATTATATAAATTTCATTTATAAACATCACAGCATGATTCCAAAGTTTAACATGTCAAATTTACACAAACACAGAAACTGGTCTAGCAAGACAGAGAGCAAGCAATTCTGTAACCCAACTTTAAATAGCTATAACTCCTAAACCACATGGCCAAATGCCACCAAATTTTAACAGCAGCTAGATACATAAATTATCTACCACTTTTGTATAAATAAGTTTTACCACAAAGCACATTATCTTGAAGAACTTTGCTAAGTTCTCAGATCTGTCCAGAAAACTCATTTGCAAGAAATAATTATTAACTTATGTTGCAAACATATAATTAGACAAAACCAACTTTACCAACATGTCACACATGACTAATGAACACCAGAAAACATAGTGTCAATTACTAAATAAATTCTTTTAATACATTTTCTTAATTTATTTGGATAATTAGGTGGAATTATGAACACCTATCAAAAGTGCATAATAAATTCTACCAAAATTACAGAGGCCTACACATGCTCCCAAAAGTCTACTGTCCAAATTTGAAACCATTTGGACATGTATCACAACCTCTATGAAAAAGACAAATGGCTATTGCAATAAATCATGTAAAAGCAAATTAAACCTAAAACTCAATATTTTCTGTGAACCCAAGGCCATATTATGAATCAATATGATAGAGAAACATCATACTCAGGTAATGAAACAATATTTTCTATTTTATCATTTGTATATTATTTATAAGCTATTTATCAAGCTATAAACAAGTTAAATCAATAACTTGAGTATACAGTAAGCAATGGCCATGAAATTTATACAACAGTACATCCATAGCATGACAAGCCTACCATAAAAATTTCACACCAAATGGAGCAACACAACTCAAGATATAAAATGACAAGCAATATAATGCAGATTTCCTTATTTATCAAGGTCAAATCGAAACCCTAAGAAAACAGTGAATAAATAGTGTGTTTAACATTTTTCCTAGCAAGTACATGTCATCACAAAATTAACAAAACAAGAATCACCATTTTTTGGGTTCTAAAACTCCAGATCTTGCTCTGGTCAAGTTTATAAGCATTTCTAGAGCACTTTTAAAGCCTAAATAAAGACATCAGAAAATATTTACAAACATGCACATTTTATGACTCTACTGCATAGATCTTTTCTCAAGGTTTCCAAAAAGTCCACATTTGCTATTTTTGGACTTATCTAGCATGTGATATAGATTTTAGAAGATTTCCCAAATTCTGAAATTCAAAAACGAAATTAGAACAACCCTAACTCAAATTGCTAGCTCCACCCGAATCCATACCCAGACAACCCCTTACTTAAACTGACAAGTGGGACCTGTTACCCAGCCGGGCCCGCCTGTCATACAAAGAAAAGGACACCCAGAGAGGGAGAGAGGGGAACGGGCTTGGCCTCGCTGCCTGCCGCCGGAAACAGGGGAGGGGGCCGTGCTCACGGCTCCGGCGAGGGGGTCGCCGGCGGCGGTGGCCAAGGACGGCGCGAGCATCCAGGGGCCTTTGCGCACCCGCGGAGCTACTCGGCTCTGCTCGAGGCGGTCCCCAGCACCGTGGCCACAGGAGCGGGTGTCGGCAACGGCGGCGGTCCGGTGGCAGCGGCCTCCGGTGAGGGTCAAGGCCGAGGAGGAGGTGCCGCGCGTGCGGCTTGGCGTGGCGAATGTGGTGTGGTGGTCCGTTCGGGCGGAGGAAGGCCGGAGATAGAGCGACGACGGTGGCCATGGAGCTCGGCCGGCCGGCCATGGCGGTGACATGCTCCGGTGACGAAGGAAGGTGGAGGGAAAAAGCGCTCTAGGCTCGCGGGAATGTGGAGCAGGCTCTAGTGGTGCTGCTGAGGGCTCCAGGGGGATACGAGGATAGGCTTGGTGGAGGAACGACAGTGGTCGGCCATGGCGGTCATCGCGGCATGCGCGCGAACAGGATGGCGAGGCAGAGGGAGGGCGGTGAGGGCAAGTGGAAAGCTCGAAATGGAGCTCGGCGAGTGCCCTGGTGCTCCCCCATCGAACAAAGCGCAAGGTCACGCGTCAGAGAAGAGGACGCGCGGCGCCCATGGTGGAGGCTCTCGGGTGCATGGCCGCCACGCCCTTAGACACGCGTCGGCCTTTGTGGCATTTCAACGAACACCTGGCGAGTGACGGTGTAGGCGAAGTGGAGCACTGATTTGGGCCATCTACAGGCCGAATTAGGTCATGGGCCCAAAAGCTAAATTGAAGCCCACATAACCCTCTACAAAACTTGTTTAAGGGTCATGGTCATTAGGGAAAAGGATTAATGGGTAATTAAGCACCAAAGTGGCTGTGTCAGCGTGTTGACAGCGATCGACAAACTCCAAAAATTGATGGCCAAACTGACGTCAAACTGATGCCATCTTGTTGCATGCTCTTCCCCACAATGTATGCTCCAATTTTTATAAAAGGACCAACTCAAGTTACTTAGTAAATTTTGGAGAACGCGACATGTCAACATGTCAAGGCCAATTAGTGATAAAAACAACTTTTTGCTGTTTTGGAAGCTCTTATTGAAGGCCCAACTAAGCTCCATTTTGAGTGACACTTGATCCATGGTTTCCATCATGAAAAGTACTACAACTCATATTAAGGAACCTAATTGAACTACCATATGAAATTAGAAGATAAAATTGCATGAACATGGCAACTTTCTGCTGTTAATACAGGACTTAGAATATTTTCTAAGTGCTGGAAACAGCCCTCAATCTGACTTGTGGGCCCTTTTGGAGTATGTTCCACGCATTTTCATGACTTGACTCTTAAACAAAGTTTGTTCCTTATAAAATTCTCTAGAACTTTGTAAAAGGGTGCACAGTCATGCAAAGCTTCTAGGTCACACTTTTGAAATGGTCAAACCAAAGGGCTCCAGGGTCCATACATGGTCAACCACCAATTAGAAGCATATTTAGGCAAAATGTTCAACATGAACATTGTTCCATTAAGTGTCCTAAGTGTAGTTAAGGTCTTGTAGAGTTCATCTAGAGTCATTTTGACAATTTGCAAGGTTTGGTTGGTGTTCTACAATTCCATTCACTTAATGATGCAAGTTCCAATAGGAATGGAACTTATCATTTCATGTGACTTTTTGATTCCAAACTCCATGAAACTTTTTCAGAGATCAATATAGATAGGTACTAAGGTGAGACACATGAAGATATTGCCATAACACCATCCAAGCATATATCTTTGAAAAGGGACCTATATGTAAAGCAATGATGCAACATCCAACTTTAGGTCAGGCTCATCTCCATAGGTTGACCTTGACATTGTCATCCCCACTTAAGCTGTCATGTTTAAGCTTAAACCCACTGCCTAATTGGTGATAAACACCTGGGGTGTTACAGTGAGTGTTAGAAATACCCCTCCAGCTGGATAGGAATTCGATTCGAATCACCGTCGCTCCCGGTTAGTGAGCACTTGACTTGAGCAGCGGCAACGTAGAACTCATTAAATGAACTGGTGGTTAAGGGAATGATACAATGTTGCCATAATGATATACCTGCTATGGATATAATAATAATGTTGTTTGATTATAATCAAGTGCATGTTTAGTACAGGTGCTAAGATAGATGACAGGTAAATGCTAAAAATAACTGCTAGTACAGGTTATAAGAGTTTCAATTACTTATGCCTTTATGCAAAATGTTATGTCAGCTAGCCTCTTGTGTAAGCCTTGCATAATCCTTGGTGTCATCTTATTTCTGGTTTTCGACGGGTAAGTCTAGCTGAGTACATTCCAGTACTCAGGGTTTATTCCCTCCTGTTGCAGATGACATGCTTTATCAGGGATTCTGCAAGACGTGTCTCCACCCTGCGGGTGATGATGACTAGATCACAAGGGCGTGATCGTCTTTATGTACTTTCCTCATGCTTTTGCGGGATGTCGATCATCCAGACTGGCAGTATTTAATTAACTAGTGTGTGTTATGCTTCCGCTACTTTCAAACTTGGTTTGTAATATTTGCTACTCCGTGGTGTAAACTTATTTTAGACTACTTGTGAAATGTAACGTACGATGTGTATGTTGAATGATGCGATCCTGGTTGTAAGCAGTTTGGTTTGAAATCCTTCGTGATTTCGATTGACTACCGGGATTATATGGGCTCAAGTTTGAAAATTTGAGCGCTTCGGTGCTTGTTTTCGTACTTGTGCTCTTATAATTTGGTCGGTTCTGTTACAGCTGGTATCGGAGCATAATTCAACATTAAAAACATCATACGAGTATTTAAAAACAAAAATATTTGATTATGAAAAAGGGTTAAAACACTAAAAATTATTTTTAGGTATGTCAGTGATCACATCCCTTAGCCCAAATAAGGACTCTTAGGTGGCTTATTATTAAGACTAACTTGGGGGCCTTGTTTGTTTTTGTTTTGTCGTCCATACGGCGTGATATTGTATGGATGCCATCCACTTGGGTGGTAATGTATGGATCAATTGCCTCGACGCTCTGGTAAGTGTGAGTTGTGAGAGCATGATCATCCAACCGGCGATCTAGGGGAGAGTAGTTTTGGTGACTTGCATACTTACATGTTTAAACCATGTAATTACGTAAGCACTTAATTGTGGGAACCTTTATATCGGGTAGCTTTGATACTGAAGTATATCCATCAGGGGATGTGTATATGGAAAGTATTTAAATTACCGCTTTCTTGTGTGCTTATATTGGGAAACTGTTGGGCTGAAATAAGGTTTTCTACAGGTACACTAACAGCGTAACGAGTAGACCGATAGTTTCGCTTATATGAGAGAACGTATGTATGCCACCGCCTAGCGTTAGAACTTTAGGTTTCTACTAAGGTGAGAGGGCGTACGGAACGTGCATGCATCATGTTTAATTATATCATACATATCATTTACTCCCTCCTTAAAAATTTCTGTACTCCCGACTAAAGTAAATTTCGTATCCCCTAAATGATCCTCACTTTAAGTCGTATCTTATCTTGTTGCTACAGATGGCACGTACCAAGAGGACCGCTCGTAAGTCCACTGGGGGTAGGGCACCGCGTCACCAGCTCGCTCCACGTGAGCCCCGCCCTGAGCCTACTGAGGTGGAAAGGCTGAGGGCAGAGTTGGCTGAAGTGACTGCTGCCAGGAATGCGGCACGGCAACAACTGGAACAAGTGATTCATGATCGTGATCAAGAAACGCTTATAGTCCAGAGGTTGACAGTGGCAAATCGCAACTGTCAACGCATGTTGGTCCGTGTGATGGAACAGAGGGATGAAGCCTGGCACGAAGAGAATGTTCTGAGGGCTCACCAGTTTGAGCTCGAGCAACAGTTAGAAAATGCTGAAGAATACAATGACAACCTTCATGAAGAAGTGCACCGTCTGAATAACCAGCTTAATCCCCTGCTACCTAGAAACAACAATGTAGATGAAGACATGGGATCAGGAATCTTCATGGCTGAGGATGATGATGAAGTGGAGGTTGATGGACCACAGGATGCCCCACCTGCAGAAGCACCAGAGGAAGAGCCAGAAGAAGAAGAAGACGAGGAGTTAGAGCCTGTCAGTGATGAGGACGGCGGGGAGATCCTTGACACTGACTCGGAGGATGATGCTTAGAGTAGTCATCACGTGCCTATAATGTTAGGATCATCTTTTGTGCCCTCCCTGTGAAGGAGTGAGGCCTTGTAATAACTTGACTTTGGGATGTAAGGTTGAACCGTATGTTCCTGAATGTAGTTTGAACCTGTTAATTTCGATCACAACTTGATGTCTTATTATGTTGCGTTCGATGATGGTGTCACGATTAGCACCCTTCGGTGCCGCGACAAAACCGAGGGCCTCCTATGGCGCGCGACATAAGGCTGTGCTGCTTGGCACGGGCAGGTATCGAGGTGGCTAGTCATGATCCACCATGGAACTCTTCATTGAGAAGTCTCTTTGTGGTCAGTTTGAAGTAGCCTTTCACAGTCAACTAAAAAACTTGAGATCGAATCCAAGTACCGTGCAAAAGGTCAAAAATCACGTAGATAGCAACGTAAACGGTCCGGTAACCGTTGTGCTCCTTGTGAGTGAGCCTTTATCAAAGAGCATCTTGTGGATTACCAAGTATGATCTCGTCAAATGATGCGCTAGAATGGATTGTGCGGTTGTGATGAATTATTGTGCCTTAATTATTATGAGAAATCTATTCATACAGTCAGATTGACATTTCGCAATAATTCATCTACAAATTTCCCACATCGTCAATGCTCATTGGCTATGCATTTTGCAGATGTCGTACAATCTACGCCGGGGTCGTGGAAATGAGGAGGAGGAACAGCCGCCCCCTCCGCCACCACCTACTCCGGCCGAGTTGATGCAATCAGTGGTTGAGGGGCAGCGTATGTTGGCTGACGCCATGCGCCAACTGGCTAATCGGGAGGCTCGTCATGGCCGCCAGGGCCCAGAGCCAAATCAGTACAGCGATTTCAAGGACTTTCTGGATACAAAGCCCCCGCTCTTCAAGGAAGCGGAAGAACCACTGCAGGCTGACGAGTGGTTGAATACCATTGAACAAAAGTTTCGTCTGCTACGCCTAACTGATGAGCTGAAAACTGAGTATGCTTCCCATCAGTTGCATGGTCCGGCGGGCATTTGGTGGAGCCACTACCGTTCCACACTGCCTGCCAATGTCCCGATTGCTTGGGATCAGTTTAAGGCGGCATTCCGGGGAAATTATATCCCTCCCGGTCTTATGGCAATCAAGCACACAGAGTTTATGAGGCTGTCGCAAGGAAACAAAAGCCTGACTGAATACTTGCAGTCCTTCAACAACCTGGCAAGGTATGCCACAGAGTTTGTGGATACCGATGCCAAAAAGATTGCTAGCTTCAAAAGGGGCCTCGGCCCAAAACTGATGAAAACTATGGGCACTAGCAAATGTACTACTTTCAATGATTTCATCAGCGATGCTTTGACCCAGGAGAACAACAATACTATTTATTCTGCCTCTAAGAGCCGTAAAAGGGCCCTTGAGGCAAGTGCTTCTCAGTCAAGGGCCTCAGCGGCACCGAGGTCTTCCCCTCGCCCACCTGCTCAGAATACAAAGTTCCGTCCGCCGCAGAAGAAGCCTGCTACAAAAACGGGGTTTCGTAAGGCTTATACCGTCGCTCTGCCAAAGGGGACTTCTGGACAGAGCAGCTCTAGTGTTCCTCCTAGCAATATGCCTTGCTGGAATTGCAACAAGCCAGGTCATTGGGCCCGGAACTGTCCGTACCCTAAGAAAAATGTCAACCAAGGTAGTCGTCAGGGACACGCCCATTATAACAGCATTGAGGAAATTCCATCTGGTGAGATGGTCACCGCTGGTAAGTTTCTAGTTGACCAACACCCCGCAGTGGTACTTTTTGATTCAGGTGCTTCGCATTCCTTTATCAGTCCTAAGTTTGCATCCAAATTTGCACACAAGTTGCATACTGTTGAAGGTGTGGGTTATTGTATTAGTGCTGCAAGTGGGAATATTTCCACAAACAAAGTAGTGGGGAACCTTAAGTTTGAGATAGAAGGGCGAAGTTATTCGCTTGCCCTATTGGTTTTACCTGGTTTAGACATAGATGTTATCTTGGGCATGAATTGGATGAGTCAGAATGGGGTACTCATTGACACATCCGCTCGAGTAGTTATGCTCAGAGATCCTACAGATCAAAAGGGTTTTCTAGTACAACTTCCCAGAAAGGTTGAATTGTCGGGGGAAATTCATGCTGTGCAAGCAAAGGCGTTGGCTGAAATTTCCGTAGTAAATGAATTTCCGGACGTTTTTCCCGATGAATTGCCGGGACTCCCTCCGGATCGGGATGTGGAGTTTAAAATCGAGTTGTTGCCTGGCACCGCACCCATCTCTAGGAGACCCTATAGGATGCCTCCAAATGAGTTAGCTGAACTTAAGGTGCAATTGAATGAACTTTTGAAGAAGGGGTTGATTCGTCCTAGTTCATCGCCGTGGGGATGTCCTGCTATCTTTGTAAAGAAGAAGGATCAGTCGTTGCGGATGTGCGTAGATTATAGACCTCTCAATGCAGTCACTGTCAAAAATAAGTACCCTCTACCGCGAATCGACATCTTGTTCGATCAGTTGTCTAAAGCTAAAGTTTTCTCCAAGATCGATCTAAGATCGGGCTACCATCAAATTAAAATTCGCCCGGAAGATGTTCCAAAGACAGCCTTTTCTACCAGATACGGTCTTTATGAGTATCTTGTTATGTCCTTCGGCTTGACAAATGCCCCAGCACACTTCATGTACTTGATGAATTCGGTGTTTATGCCTGAATTGGACAAGTTTGTGGTGGTATTTATTGATGACATCTTGGTATATTCTGTGAATGAGGAGGATCACGCTGAACATCTGCGTATAGTCCTCACAAGACTGCGTGAACATCAACTTTATGCGAAGTTCAGTAAGTGCGAATTCTGGCTTCGTGAAGTACCTTTCCTTGGGCATGTGTTGTCCGATGGAGGAATTATGGTGGACCCCGCCAAGGTACAAGAAGTACTAAACTGGAAGGCTCCTATCTCGGTTCACGAGGTCCGAAGTTTTCTTGGTTTGGCTGGCTATTGTCGTCGCTTCATCCCGGATTTCTCCAAAATAGCCAAACCCATGACTCGGTTGCTGCAAAAAGACACCAGGTTTGTCTGGACTCCTGAGTGTGATGCGGCTTTTCACCAACTACGAACCCTCCTAACCTCGGCTCCGGTTTTGGCACAACCGGATATCGAGAAACCTTTTGATGTTTACTGTGATGCCTCAGGCATAGGTTTGGGAGGTGTTTTGATGCAGGAAGGCCGAGTAATTGCATATACTTCCCGACAACTTCGGAAGCATGAGGTGAATTATCCAACGCATGACTTAGAACTGGCCGCAGTTGTTCATGCTTTGAAGGTATGGCGGCATTATCTGCTGGGCAATGTCTGCAATATCTATACAGACCACAAAAGCCTCAAATACATCTTCACCCAACCCGAGCTAAATATGCGTCAGAGAAGATGGCTCGAGTTGATTAAAGATTATAATCTTCAAGTACACTATCACCCAGGCAAGGCAAATGTGGTTGCGGATGCTTTAAGCCGTAAGTCTCATTGCCATTCCTTAATTGAAACTGATTTTCACCGATCCCGCCTGTTACATCCGGCAGTCTTGTACAACATCACTGTCAGTTGTACTCTCAAAAGCAGAATTATTGAGCTCCAAAAGACTGATCCGGGTATCTTTCACATAAAACGGAAGATGAATGAAGGAGAGACTAAGCATTTCAGGTTAGATGACGAAGGTGTGCTGTGGTTTAAGGATAGGTTAGTGGTACCTAAGGACCGAGAGCTTAGAGATCAGATCCTGTCCGAAGCACATTCGTCCAAGTTGTCCATCCATCCTGGTAGTAATAAGATGTATTATGATTTAAAGCCACTTTATTGGTGGACCAAGATGCGGAAAGAGATAGCTGCATATGTTGCTAGATGTGACACCTGTTGCAGAGTTAAAGCTGTGCACATGAAAGCTGGGCTACTTCAGCCACTTTCCATTCCAGGCTGGAAATGGGAAGAGATAAGTATGGATTTCATTGTCGGACTTCCTCCTACTGTTAAAAATCATAACTCTATTTGGGTAATTGTTGATCGTTTGACCAAATCAGCTCACTTCATCCCAGTGAGAGTGGACTATCGTCCCACTGACTATGCTGAGTTGTACTTCAATCAGATAGTCCGTCTTCATGGGATACCTCGTACTATCGTTTCTGACCGTGGTCCCCAGTTCACTGCTCGCTTTTGGGAGCATTTGCATCACCTTCTGGGAACCAAGTTAGTGAGAAGCTCTGCTTATCACCCCCAGACATCGGGTCAGACAGAACGAGTTAACTAAATCTTGGAGGATCTGTTGCGAGCATGCGTCATTTTATCCAAGGGTTCTTGGGAAAAATGGTTACCTTTAGCCGAATTCTCGTACAATAACAGTTATCAAGAGAGTATTAAGATGGCCCCATTCGAAGCTTTGTACGGTCGAAAGTGTCGAACTCCACTAAACTGGGTAGAAGCTGGGGAAAGAAGGTATTATGGCATTGATTTTGTCCAGGAAGCCGAGGAACAAGTCCGTACCATCCAGAAACACATGGCTGCAGCACAAGCGAGACAGAAAAGCTATGCGGATCGTCGTAGAAAACCACTCGAATTTGAAGTTGGAGACTTCGTTTATTTGAAAGTTTCTCCAATGAAGAGTGTCCAACGTTTTGGTGTTAAGCGGAAACTTGCACCAAGATACGTGGGTCCTTTCCAGATCATAGGCAAGAGTGGAGCTGTTGTGTACAAAATCCAGTTGCCTCCTGAGATGAAAGCCATATTCAACGTTTTCCATGTATCTCAGCTTAAAAAGTGTCTTCGAGTTCCTGAGGAACAAGTTCCTTTAGGTGATATCAGGCTGGAATCCGACCTAACCTATGAAGAAAAGCCAGTCCGAGTGATCGATACTCAGGAACGAGTAACTAGAAGTAAAGTGGTTAAGTGGTACAAAGTGATGTGGAGTAATCAGGGAAGTGAGAGTGATGCTACGTGGGAACGGGAGGATTATTTGCGGGATGGTTATAAAGAATTCTATGAAAAATGGTACGCTTTCCAAATCTCGGGACGAGATTTTTATAAGGGGGGAGGGCTGTAACACTTCAAGTGTTTAGTCCTTAATTGCATTGCATTTGCATAAGCATAAGCATGCATCATTCATGTTTGTTATTTTATGTGATGCAACACATGTGATTGTTCTAGGGTTTGTTGATTTATTTCATGAAGTATTTGATAGTTGGTGTAACAAAAAGGTAAGGTAGCCAATCATGACCTACAACACCTTAGTTATACTTAGGGTAACATTTGGAACAAGGTTCATGTTGACCAAAATTACAAATTTGCCCTCCAAGAGAAGTTTGACCACCATTTGACACTAGAAGGCTTTAGTTTGACCAATTAAAAAGTCTAATTTAGAGACCTTGCATGGAAGAGCACCCTTAAGCAAAGTTGTAAAGAAACTCATGGGGAACAAAAGTCTCAATATGACCATCTCATGAAATTGACCCTAACATGCTCAAAAGTGGCCCACAAGTCAGTTAGAGAGGTAGCTCCAAGACTTAGAATTTTTCTAAGTCTGGAATCTGACCCTACAGTTTTACTGATGCCTACTTTAGGAGCTTTTAGTTTGCAAACCAGGCCGAACCGCTCCCACTCATATTGACAAACTTGTAGCCCTCATGTAGCTCTACAACATTGCCAATATCACCATCACCTAGTTCTAAATGGTTTAGGAGATTTGGTGCCTAGAAAATCGGGTTTCAGTCGGCATAGTGACTGAAACTAAGTTTCAGTTTTCAGGTGACCCACTTTGGAGCTCTGTAGTTTCAAATCTAGGCCGAACCAGTCTAAGCTCCAATTGACAATTTTGTTGCCCTCACATAGCTCTACCAAATTGCTGTTAACACTTAGCACTAATACCGGCTAGATTTGGAACGGGGATCGGTGGAACTTTGGCCGTCAGTCGGGCAATGGACGCCGAAGTCGTCGGGTTCAAGGTTCAGACAACGACCGTGTCGTGGCGCTCGGGCAGAACAGCTTGGCCGCGTGGCGTCCGAGCTCTACCGTCGCCTCCACGTCGCGAGCCCAGGCGCGGAGATGAAGACCGAGCCGACACCTCAACCCCCACCACTCGCGCTCGCCATTCCCTCCCTCTCTGCTTCCTTCTCCACGCGCGGGCGGTGACCAGAGGAGTGAAACCGCGACGGTGTCGAGCCATTCTCCCAGACCTCGCCACTCCCTCCGCCTCACCACCCTCCATCCCCTTGACCCACCGAAGCCCGCGATTTGACTCAAGGTGAGCCGCATTGCTTTCTTCCCCGTCTCCGAGAGGTCACCGGAGCCCGCCATGGGACCTCACCGTGGTCGGGGTGCTTCGGGTCTCTCTCCATCCTCCCTTCCTAGCAAAATGGATCCGCCTAGCTTCGGTGAAGCTCGTACCGAGCCTAGACCGCACCGTACATCCTCACCGGCGACGGTGCGCCGCCACCGGACATCACCGGCCGTCGCTCGCGGTGACAAGCCCCTTCCACCCCATCCCCATCCATTCCACGAGCACCAATCGACGCACCGGGTGACGGAGAACACGAGGCGGTGTTCGATTGGCCGAGCGAGCTCTTCTCCGGCGAGCTCGAGCTCGTCGGAGCTCGCGGGCCTCCGCCTCCCCTGTCTCCGGTCACTGACCGCAGGGGCCCGCCCGTCAGTATCACGCGCGGGCGGGGGCGCTGAGCGGGCCGCGCGCGCGCGAGTGTGTGGGCCGAGTTTTCCGGGCCGGCCTAGTTCATCCGAAATGAAATTCATTTTTATTATTTTGTCACTGATTTTTGTACAAGTTGGAAAAATATAGATCTAGGGTTTTAATGATCCAAAAATCATGAGATAAATTTTGTTAGGGTCTACATGATGTGTAGTATTTTAGAAAAATATGGATCTGGCATGAGATGTTTAAATTCTGTAAGAATTTAATAGATCCTTTAAATGTGTTTTGGAATGCATGCAAATTTATTAAATTTATAACTTGAGCTGTAGTGTTCCATAAATCATGAAATTTGGTGGGTAGGTTACTCTACGCTAGCCCTAGCTCTGGTAAAAAAATTGAGCATCAGTGCTTAAGTACTTTTCAAGTTATAATGCTATCTTGTTATTTTAGGAAATGCTTAAAGGAATTTTAGTAATTTTTCTACATGTGCAATGTTCTTATAAATTTTTGGAGAATGTCTTGGTACCTTAAAGTGTCTAAGAAAAATATGAAATCTGTTGTTTGACACTTTTCCATAGGGTTTCCTATTTATGCAAAAATCAGCCTTATTAGCTTGTGAATTTTGTTCAGAGAGTTTCTGTGAATAAATTGAGTTCAAATTTTTACAGTAGTCTCTTTTTGGGTCAAAGAGTCCTCTGTAATTTTTGTAGAATTTTGGGAGCAGTTTACATATATGTTTAAAATTCCACCTAATTAATTAAGTAAAATAAGAAATGAGTATAAATAAATATTCTAGGTGGGCACACCTTACTTTATGGTGTTTTTGTGACATTTGTGAACTTGTAGTAGTATTAGTTTGGTCTTAGAGAATGTTGGTCACATCAATAAATATTTAACCTTTGTAATTTTAGGTTTTCTGGACAGCTAGTAGTAATTCTAAATTTGGCTTTGATAAAATTGGTTGCTGGAAAACTTGTAAATACCAAAGTTGGAGTAAACTTGATGAACTAGCTTGTAGTTTGAGAGTTACTATTGTTTAAAGTGGCAGTTCAAAATCTGCTACTCTCTGTTTTGAGAGGACAGATTCTGGAACTTGTGAAGTTTGACATGGAGAACTTAGGAGTTTGGAGTTGAGGTCTGAAAATGAATTGTAGTGCATTTCTTAGTCTTTCCAGATTGTCTTAGATCATATCTTTTGGAATTGTAAATCTCCAGTTGTGATAAAAACAAGTAGCTGCTGTCCAGGATGCTTACTGTGGTGTTTTGCTGATTGATATGGTGTAATATCCTAAGACATGCTACTTTTGTAATTGTTAGGTGTTAGGGCCTTAACTGAGGATGAGCAGCTTTATCTTAGGTTAAGTAGATTAGGTGAGTACTTCTCTACCGGAGAGGAAATTTGCACCTACTCTTTTGAAGTGATTTGAATAGAGCGTTAAATTATTGTAATGCATTTCATTCCGAGCATATCGCATCTTTCATTATGCATTCATGGGATTTATTATGCACTCATGCAATAGGTGTACCGGAGGGGGTGACACTCCTCGAATTCGAGCAAGCGATACCGGAGGAGGTGCTGAGTCAACCGGAGGAATTAGCAGAAGAACCCAATGTCGGGGAAGCTCCGTCAGAAGATCTACCCGAGTGCCCTGACCACCGGCCTTCAACTTTTCTGAAAGGCAAGCCCCGGTGCATGCTGAACCTACAGTTTTATAAATTAATCTTGAGTACTTTTAATTGTTTATTGCATTAAGTTCTAGGAGTTATATGAAAACACTTGCTGCATTGTACCTGTCCTTGTCCAGATATCGTACTTAAATCCTATATTAGGTTTAGGCACGTGTCGATGCTTAGCCCTGCTTAGTACGGTAGAAGTCGGGTGATTTCCGGTCATCCGCGAGATATAGGACTGGGTCGCGAGTGGCTTATGGCTATCGTGATGGAACCATGCTTTAAAATGAAATTGAGACCGGATGGGAGTTCGATAGTACAGCCGCAAGACACTTCACGTCTTGGGTGTGGAGCTATGCCCGTCTGAGTCGTTTAAGGACCGATTCGCTGTACGTCCTTGAGTCATGTTGAACGCAGTCTAACACTTAGTTGGCCGGATAAGTCGTTCCGACCGCGAAGCCGAGTAATATGGTTCAGGCCGGGAATCGAATGGTAGGTTGCTTCTTGGAGGAGAGAAAGGATGTGCTTGGGGACATTGGCGTGAGACCAAGGGGGGGTTAGAGTCCCTATCACCTGGCAGAGTGTCACCCTTGGGGTCGTGACATTATTCGGACCCGCGATTCCTGAATCATATGAAACGGTGGCCTGTGCGACCCTGGCAGGGGTCTGCACGGTGAGTGTTAGAAATACCCCTCCAGCTGGATAGGAATTCGATTCGAATCGCCGTCGCTCCCGGTTAGTGAGCACTTGACTTGAGCAGCGGCAACGTAGAACTCATTAAATGAACTGGTGGTTAAGGGAATGATACAATGTTGCCATAATGATATACCTGCTATGGATATAATAATAATATTGTTTGATTATAATCAAGTGCATGTTTAGTACAGGTGCTAAGATAGATGACAGGTAAATGCTAAAAATAACTGCTAGTACAGGTTATAAGAGTTTCAATTACTTATGCCTTTATGCAAAATGTTATGTCAGCTAGCCTCTTGTGTAAGCCTTGCATAATCCTTGGTGTCATCTTATTTCTGGTTTTCGACGGGTAAGTCTAGCTGAGTACATTCCAGTACTCAGGGTTTATTCCCTCCTGTTGCAGATGACATGCTTTATCAGGGATTCTGCAAGACGTGTCTCCACCCTGCGGGTGATGATGACTAGATCACAAGGGCGTGATCGTCTTTATGTACTTTCCTCATGCTTTTGCGGGATGTCGATCATCCAGACTGGCAGTATTTAATTAACTAGTGTGTGTGTTATGCTTCCGCTACTTTCAAACTTGGTTTGTAATATTTGCTACTCCGTGGTGTAAACTTATTTTAGACTACTTGTGAAATGTAACGTACGATGTGTATGTTGAATGATGCGATCCTGGTTGTAAGCAGTTTGGTTTGAAATCCTTCGTGATTTCGATTGACTACCGGGATTATATGGGCTCAAGTTTGAAAATTTGAGCGCTTCGGTGCTTGTTTTCGTACTTGTGCTCTTATAATTTGGTCGGTTCTGTTACATCGGTGGCGGCTGTCCCCTCGCCTTAGCCGTTGGCGCAGGAGTTGGTGTTGCTCACGTCTCCTCGATTGGGTCAGCCTGACGTCGAGATTGGAGACGAGACGCCCACATCGCGCGAGGCCGCTCGGCGCCTCACACGGTTTCTTGATGAGGTGCGGGTCGAGCGGGAGCCGCCCTTGATTGCCTCTCCACTATGACAAAGGGCGAGAGCCGGGAGGCTCCTGCCTGTCAGGCGTAGGAGCACATGGATTGCTGCCCAACGGTTGGCACACATACCAGCTTCCCGGCGGGGAGAGGTACTCCTCCAGCAGCGGTTGGGGATTGCGCCGTCGGCTGCTAAGGTTTCGCCTGTGCCCAAGGGGATACTTGACGCCTTGTGTTCTGGGACCTTTATCATCGAGCCAGGTGGAGGCCCTTGATGCGCTGTTTCCAGCGTTCAACGGGCGCGCGTGCGAGCTCTTCGTGGAAGACCCATAGGGCGCGGCGGTGTTCACATGTTGGTTGTTCCATTTATGTAATATCGAACCGGGGAGCAGTATGCTAGGCTGTAAGTGCATTTGCCCCCGTTGTGGGTTTTGGATAATTGATGACAATCAAATTAGGGACTAACATGTCTATCTAAGCGAATACGCAGGTGTTAGTTCGATGAAAGAGTTTGAATGGTCATATTTGGTGATGTTAGCACCCTCAATTCCATTATTTGGAAAGCGTTCCGTCTCAAGTGGATCGATTAGATTTTATCTTTTGACTTGAGTTATAGGAAACGCCGCACTATCAAGAGGGATACAAATTAGGCTAGCTAGATAGAAAACTTGTGCTCAATATGTGTTTGTTTAAGCGTTTGAGAGACACCTTTGCACTCACGGACACTTAGAGAAGTGTTTTATGCCTGGGAGTACCGGTGAATCACCGGTAGTACCGGTAGGCATAAATCCCGCCGGTGTCAGCACTTTAGTTCTGCGAGTTTTTGTTCTAGCGGTAGTATCGGTGGTTGACCGGTAGTACCGGCCGTTGACCGGTGGTACCGATGAAAGTCCGGTAGTACCGGTAAGTCTTTTTCCCACAAAACTTATCTTCGCTGAAAATTGTACTACTGGTGGTACCGGTCGTTGACCAGTGGTACCGATGAAAGACCGGTAGTACCGGTAGGCTATTTTCTCGCAAAGTCTCTAGTAGGTTGTCTGTAATGGTCGAAACCCTTAGGACCGGTAGTACCGGTGGGTACTCACCGGTAGTACCGGTACCGCTTCGAAGATAAGAGTATAAATAGTTGTTCCCTTCATTTCTAACCGTTACCCATGCCATTTACTCCCACCAACCTTCAGACAAACAGCTCTCAAGCATTGACTCACCCTCTCTCTCTTCCTCTTTGCTCTCAAATCCAATTCCTTGCAAGATTTGAGTAGAGAGAAGAGATTTAAGAGTGGAAAGCTTCGATTCATATCTTGAGCACTTGGTTCCCGTCCTAGTTGGCTTGGTTTGTATTTGTTACTCTTGGGTTCTTGGAACCCTAGCCGACTAGGTGTTCTTCGTGGTTGCCCGTGTTGTTCTACTTGTGAGGGTGCCCCAAAGTATTTGTATTACCCTTGTATTCTTAGTGGAAATCTCGGGCTAACCTTTGTGGTTGCTTGAGGGAGACAAGGAGGTGGAATAGACTCCGACCTTAGTGGTCACCTCAACAACGAGGACGTAGGAACTCCTTTGTGGGGTTGCCGAACCTCGGGTTAAATCGTGTGTCCTGCGTGCTTGCTGCTGTTGCTTGTGATTACTTGAGATATTACTTGTTCTTTGTGTTCTCCCTATTTCCCTATCTCTTTCATAGGTTGTGGGTGCTCGATCTACTGTTTGGTGAAGGAACAAGAAAAGAGAGTTCATTAACTTCATCAACATCATCTTCGGTAGTGGGGTAAAACTCAGATCTGAAATCACAACTCGCAAATCTCTGATTTCATAGTTTTTGTAGGGTACCGGTAGTACCGGTGGTTTGCGTCGGTAGTACCGGTGATCTCTCACTGGTAGTACCGGTCCAAACCAACCGGTAGTACCGGCCAGTGTTTAACTTTCGCGTTGAGTTTTGAGTTTTAGGTTTTTAGATCTGCCTATTCACCCCCCCCCTCTAGGCCTATTAGATCCTTTTAATTAGTATCAAAGCGAGGTTCCTCGTGATTAGCGCTCCACCGCGTGAGGAGAAACCATGGCCACCTTTGATGATGACACCTTGAACAAGCTAGTTGAGCTGCTTGCCGGGAAACTCAGTGACAGGCTTCTAGAGCAACAAAAAGAGCAAATGAACAAGATGCAAGATGAGATGAACAAGTTGAAGGAAGCCGTAAGTAAGAAGATTGAAGATGTGGCAAGTGGTGGTGATGGAGATGGTGAGAATGAAGCAATCAAGACACCTAAAGGGTTTGCTCGTGTTCCATATGAGTACTCTTCTTTTAGCAAATCCAATACACACTTGCCAACCATCAACCCCGACAAACCACCTCAAATTGATGGAGTTAGATACATCGATTGGGCTCATAGAATGAAGATGCATCTTATTGCCACAAGATGTTGGAGTTTGTGGAAGCGGGTGTTAAAGCTTTGGAAGAAGATAGTGAGTTGACAACCGAAGATTACCTTGACATACAACAAAATGCTACAGTTGCTTCCTTGATTCTATCATGCCTAAATCAAGAAGATTACAACAAGGTCAATGGCATGGAAAGTGCAAAGCAAATTTGGGATACTTTGAAGGTATCATTTGAAGGTGATAAAAGTGTGAGAAAGGGAAACATTGAGCTAGTTCAAAGCAAAATTGAGAACTTTGGGATGATTGAAGGTGAAACTACCCAAGCTATGTTTGATAGATTCATGACCTTGATCAATAGAATAAGAGCTCTTGGTGACACATATTGGGATGACAACTCGGCGGCTAGAAAGTTGTGTAGAGTGTATAGACAAAAGAACAATATTCTTGCTTCGGTCATTATGGAAAGACCCAATTATGACACAATAACACCACAAGAAATGCTTTCCAAGTTGAAACACCATGAGTGCTTAGAAGATGAAGCAAAAGAAGCATCAAGTCAAAAGAAGAATATAGCTCTCAAGGCATCTCATGATAGAAGCAAGAAGAAAGATATACATGATCCATCAAGTGATGAAGAACAAGAAGAAGATTCCAATGAGGAAGAAGCACTATTAGTTGCAAACTATAGAAAATACTTGAAGAAGAAGAAGGAAAGGAAGAGAAGTGGAGGCAAGCCGTACAAGAAAAGGTTTTGCTATGGTTGTGGAGATATTGGTCACTTCATTGCCGATTGTCCAAAAGAGAAGATGAAGCACAAGCACAACAAAGATGATGACAAGAAGCATAAAAGCAAGAAGAGAGGTGAAGCACATCTTGGTGAAGAATGGGAATCGAACGATGAAAGTGATGATTCAAATGACAAAGACAAGGAGAAGAAGAAGGGTGTAGCAACGATTGCTATTCAAGAGACTTCCTCCTCTCAACCCAAGCGCATCATCAACCATTCTTCGTCACCATCATTGTTCGCCGACTTATCTTCATCACCTAGGCTCTTCGAAAATCTCACCGACAACGACTACTACACTCCAACTTGCCTTATGGGAAAGGGGGAGAAGGTACCACACAACTCTCTGACTCATTCTAGTAATGAATGTAGTAGTTGTGATGAAAATGATGATGAACTTGCAAACAACATGATAAAGAAATTTGGCAAATCTGTCGGATCTCAAATAATAAAGCTAATTCATAAGCTAGAAAAGCAGGAAGCACGCATCGAGTCGCAAGGGGAATTGCTCCTAGTGGAAAGGGAGAAGAACCTTGAACTTGAAGCATACCTTTCCAAGGAAAAGGAGGAAGTTGAGAAGTTAAACATAGAATTGTCATTAGCCAAAGATTCATACAAACGTTTGACTAAGGAACATTCTTTGCTTAATGACTCTTTAGCTAGTTTAAAGAATGAACATAGTTTGGTTCAAGAAAGCCTCACAAGCTTCAAAGACAAATATCATACTCTTGAACTAAACTATGACACTCTTTGGAATAGCACTTCCATCCATCCTAAGGAATCCGGTGATTCCAATGCTTCAACTAGCGAAGGATGTAAAAGATGTTATAATCATGATATAAGTGCTTGTGCTACTAACCTTGTTGAGCTAGAAAAGAAAGATAAGGAGATTCAAAGATTGAACATGGTGATCAAGAATGGTTGCAAGGAGAAGCATTCAACAACCATGTACAAGTCATCAAGGCACCCCCTCATCAAGGATGGGCTTGTCTACAATAGGTATGATGGTAAAGCAAATGGAAGGAACATGATCAATGGAGTGCCTTGTGTGAGATTCAACAAGGGTGTGGCACTAGATGAACTTATCAACAAGGTCAACAATGTTGCCACTCCTTCAAGCACACTTGTCATGACCAAGGCCAACAACAAAAATAAGCAAGTGCTTACCTCCAAGCAACAAGTACCCATTTCATGAAGCTATGCTAGTGATTATATGTGTTGTTGGGGCAAGGATGACAAGATTGTTGTGAAGTATGTTGGTGCACTCAAGAAGAGGCAAATCATGAGGAGTGTTTGGGTGCCCAAGACCTATGTAACTAACCCCTTAGGACCCAATTCTATTTGGGTACCTAAAACCAAGGCTTAATTTGTTTTTGTAGGAATACTCCTCCGGTGGAATAAGTTGGGTGCTAGATAGTGGATGCACTAATCATATGACCGAAGAGAAGAATATGTTCACCTCCTTTCAATCAAATCAAAGTACAAGTGAACGCATTGTGTTTGGTGACAATGGTAAAGGAGATGTCCTTGGTTTGGGTAAAATTGCTATCTCTAATGATAATTCTATTTCAAATGTTTTACTTGTGGAAGGGTTAGGATATAATTTGTTGTCCGTTTCACAACTTTGTGAGATGGGCTACAATTGTCTCTTTACCAATGTGGGTGAGGAAGTCTTTAAAAGGAAGGATTCCTCTATTGTCTTCACGGGTCGTTTAAAAGGCAAACTTTATCTAGTTGATTTCACATCTAGTAAAGTGAAGCCCGAGACTTGTTTAGTGGCAAAATCTAGTATGGGTTGGCTATGGCATCGCCGACTAGCCCATGTTGGAATGAGGAACTTGGCCGACCTTCAAAGAGGTGAACACATCCTTGGGCTAACAAATATCTCTTTTGAGAAAGATAGGATTTGCAGCGCATGTCAAGCGGGCAAACAAGTTGGAGCCAAGCATCCCGTCAAAAATGTCGTGTCAACAACGAGACCACTTGAGCTACTTCACATGGACTTATTTGGTCCCAATGCTTACATAAGCATTGGAGATAACAAATATGGTTTCGTTATTGTTGATGATTATTCCCGCTTCACTTGGGTGTTCTTTTTGCAAGATAAAAGTGAAACCCAAGTAATCTTCAAGAAATTTGCAAGAAGAGCTCAAAATGAATTTGAAGTGAAGATCAAGAAAGTGAGAAGTGACAATGGGACAAAGTTTAGGAACACCAACATTGAAGAGTTCCTTAATGAAGAGGGAATCAAGCATGAGTTTTCGGTTCCCTATACTCCTCAACAAAATAGTGTTGTGGAGAGAAAGAACCGAACGCTCATAGAAGCCGCAAGAGCAATGTTGGATGAATACAAGACTCCGGACAAGTATTGGGTGGAAGCGGTCAACACGGCATGTCATGCAATCAACCGCTTGTACCTTCATAAGATCATTAAAAAGACCACCTACGAGCTCCTTACCGGTAACAAACCTAAGGTGCATTACTTTTGAGTTTTTGGGTGCAAGTGTTTCATACTTAACAAGAAATCCAAAAGCTCAAAGTTTGCACCAAAGGTTGATGAAGGTTTCTTGCTTGGTTATGGTACTAACGAACATGGCTATCATGTTTTCAACAAGACCACCGGTCAAGTTGAAATAGCGATTGACATGACATTTGATGAAACTGATGGCTCTCAAAAAGAGCAAGTCAATGTTGACATTATAGGTAAAGAAGAGCTATCCTCTCAAGTGATCAAGAAGCTTGCTACCGGTGAAGTAAAGCCCGTTGAAGAAGATGATGAATATGCACAAGAGCAAACCATTCATGATCCGCATATGCATCATGGGTAAATGAATGTCCATGATGATGGTTCCACATCAAGAAGTGGATATGATTCAAGTGTTCAAGTCATTCAAGATTCACCACAAGTCGAAGATAGCAACCAAGTTGATGATCAAAATAGAAGTGAAGACAACCTCACATAAGATCTTAGTCTTGATCTTTCAATCAACCAAGACAAGGATGATGAAGATGAAGGTCCAATCCAAAGGAGAACTCAAGTGCCTCACCCAAGAGTACTTCATACTATTCAACGAGACCATCCCGTTGACAACATCTTGGGAAGCATTCAAAGAGGAGTTATCACAAGGTCAAGGCTTGCAAGCTTTTGTGAACACTTCTCATTTGTGTCTCCAAAAGAGCCTAAAAAGGTTGAAGAAGCCATTGATGATGAGGATTGGATGATAGCAATGCAAGAAGAGTTGAACAACTTCACTCGCAATGAAGTTTGGACATTGGTAGAAAGACCTAAACAAAATGTGATTGGAACCAAATGGGTTTTCCGCAACAAGCAAGATGAGCATGGTGTGGTCACAAGAAACAAGGCACGGTTGGTAGCTCAAGGATTCACTCAAATTGAAGGTTTATATTTTGGGGAAACTTATGCACCGGTGGCAAGGCTTGAGTCAATTCGGATTTTACTTGCCTATGCCGTCCATCACAACTTCAAGCTATATCAAATAGATGTGAAGAGTGCATTCCTCAATGGCCCCCTCTCCGAAGTGGTATATATAGAGCAACCACCGGGTTTTGAAGATCCCAAGCATCCCGACCATGTCTATAAGCTCAACAAAGCACTCTATGGGCTTAAGCAAGCCCCTAGAGCTTGGTATGATTGTCTTAAGGACTTCCTACTCAAATAAGGGTTTGAGATAGGCAAGGCCAATCTAACTTTATTTACTCGCAAAGTCAATAATGATATCTTTATTTGCCAAATATATGTCGATGACATAATATTTGGTAGTACTAATGTGGCTTTTTGTGAAGAGTTTAGTAGGATTATGATGAATAGATTTGAGATGTCTATGATGGGCGAGTTGAAGTTCTTTCTTGGTTTTCAAATCAAGCAACTCAAGGAAGGGACCTTTATTTGTCAAACGAAGTATACTCTTGACATGTTGAAGAAGTTTGACATGGAGAAAGCCAAACCCATCAAGACACCAATGCCAACCAATGGGCATCTTGACCTCGACAAGGATGGAAAGGCCGTCGATCAAAAGGTATATCGTTCTATGATTGGATCCTTACTTTACCTTTGTGCATCTAGGCCCGATATTATGCTTAGTGTGTGCATGTGTGCAAGATTTCAAGCTAATCCGAAAGAATGTCACTTAGTGGCTATTAAGAGAATTTTGAGATATTTAGTGCACACTCCTAATCTTGGCTTGTGGTATCCTAAGGGCTCCACTTTTGATTTACTTGGCTATTCCGATTCGGATTATGCCGGTTGCAGGGTAAATCGAAAGAGCACTACCGGGACTTGCCAATTTCTTGGTAGGTCTTTGGTGTCGTGGAGCTTTAAAAAGCAAAATAGTGTTGCCTTGTCTACTGCCGAAGCCGAGTATGTGGCGGCCGGTGCATGCTGTGCCCAACTACTTTGGATGAAGTAGACCCTTAAAGACTTTGGTTGTGAGCTAACCAAGATTCCCCTCTTGTGTGATAATGAGAATGCCATTAAATTGGCAAACAATCTCGTAAACCATTCTCGTACAAAGCACATAGACATCCGGCATCATTTCTTGAGAGACCATGAAGCCAAAGGAGATATCGCTTTACATCATGTGAGCACCGAAAAGCAACTAGCCGATATCTTCATAAAGCCTCTAGATGAGTCAAGATTTTGTGCTTTGAGGAGTGAACTAAATATCATTGATTCTCATAACGTGACTTGATTTTTTGGACATATTTTGTTTGATTCTAGCTAGGCAAAAACTCTTTGAAAATGTTTGAGTGAGATTTCAAAATCTATTTTCACTTCTCAAGCATGTTCATAGCTTTGTGTTGTTTCTATGAAATCTAGACATGCTTGAGTTGGTTCTAGTTCTTCATATATGTTCACCATCTCTAACTTACCTTTTGCTGTGCTGGAACCACCGGTAGTACCGACGGGTGACCGGTAGTACCGGTCTCTGACTGGTAGTACCGACCAACCACCGGTAGTTCATTTTCTCGTGTCGTCAGTCTGCGGTTTTCGACCTGACCGGTAGTACCGGTGGGTACTCACCGGTAGTACCGGTAGTGTAAGTTACGGCTGGGTATAAATAGGGGCTAAGACCTTTCTTCTCTCATTCTTCCTCCCCATGCCCGGTTCTTCTCCACCCGACGGCGCCGCCTCTCCCATCCCCCACTCGATCTCCCTCCTCCCTCCACCACTCTTACCGATCTTTGAGGAGAAGTTTCCCCTTGCCGTGGGGATCGCGTAGAGGTGCTTGGGGGTTGCCAAAACTCCTTCCTTTGCTTGGATTCGATCTTCTTTCATCTTCAAGCATGCAAAGGAAGAACCCCAAGAGAACCGCTCGTCCAAGTGGAGGTGATGGTGGTAGTGCTTCCCGGCCCGTCCGTGGAAGGACTGCTGCTCGTCCTAGCGGTCGTGGTGGTGTTGGAGGCATTGGCGATGAAGATGATGTTGAGCCCCAGGGTGTGCCTGCTCCTCTCTCGAGTATGGGACGCCCCAATCCTCCGCGTCGTCATAGCGAGCAAGTTCAAGGTCAGCGTTCGGTAGGTGAGAATCCACAGCTTGCCGCTATGCAAATTGAGGGTCGCTCTATTGACCCTAACATTGTGGCTCAATCTCCCATTCAAATTGGACTTGCCACTGCCAACCGGATGCTTGTATTTCATCAAAATGCAAATCCTCGCATGTCCGGTCCTCAAAATCAAGGTGGTTATCAACCCTCTCTTCCTGTTGATTATTCTAAGAGAGCGGGTGATTTAAGGGTGCAGCGCAATGAGAATCCCTATCAGTTTATCCGCAATCCTAGTGTGGATGTTCATTTTTGGAGCCGCATGCATTCGGATTATTACTACAAGGTTCTTTTCAAGAGTGGGCAGCGTGGGTCTTCTCCACCGA
Source organism: Saccharum hybrid cultivar R570 (assembly GCA_038087645.1). NCBI lineage: Eukaryota > Viridiplantae > Streptophyta > Magnoliopsida > Poales > Poaceae > Saccharum > Saccharum hybrid cultivar. Next base: position 21,715,952 of record JAQSUU010000135.1, read on the forward strand.
TCTTCCAGCATAAGTGGGTGCAACGCGCCTCTCTTGATAATTTGAACAACCCTGACATCCACCGTTTGGTTGCTGATCTTGATGCCTGTTGTTTACTTCCTCTTATGACCTTCCAGCATAATTGCAATGATGAGATTATCTGTCAGTTTTATGCAACCCTGTGGATTGATTCTCAGAACCTTGTGTTGCATTGGCTTACCCAAGGCGTCCATTACAGATGTGATTATCGGACTTTTTCACGCCTTCTTGGGTTTACTGCTGAGGACAGGGGTGCCTCTTGTCTCTTTGATATTTTTCCGGATTCTATCTCACATGATGACTTAGAGGCTGCTGAGGTATACAAGTCTGGTGCGACTGTTGACTTCACTACCACTCATTTGAAGCCGTACTTTTATGTCCTCAACAATCTCATTCGCCTCACTTTGGACCCGAAGATTGGAGATTCTATTCATATCATGCTTGATGCTCCTAAGGTCCTTTGTCGTTTTGGTACTGGTGGTGATCGTTTTTCCATCACTGACTTTATGTGGCGCAAGATTGAGCAGGCTACCAATGACCCCCACAAGTCTCTGCCTTATGCTCCATATCTCATGTATATCATTGAGCAGGTGGTGGGTCGTTCTTTCCATCACAATGCCATGCACAAGTCCTACTCAGTGCGTCATTTGGGCCCCAAAGGTCTTGGTGGTGGTTCCGCTCCTTCTCCCACTCGTGGTCCGGCCACTCGTACTTCCTCCCGCGGTGCTTACCGTGGTGGTGCCACTACTGCTCCTACTCGCTCCTCCTCAGAGAGCGTCGTCGGCGTGGTGGAGGTGTCATCAAGTATGCATTGGGGAAGCTTTGGGAGGCCTTCTGTTACAAGGCTGAGAAGGATGATTGTCGCCTGAGGTGTATTGAGCAGTACCTACAGATTGATCCTCCTGAGAGTCCTCTCCATGAGTTTCAGGATCCCTTTGTTGAGTACAATGAGTTATATGGTGCTCCCGTCTCTGGCCTTAGTGAGGAGGCAGGCCCGTCCGATGACCCTCGTGGTAAGAAGACGGTTCCTTCTTCACCGGGGTTGGTTGACTACTCGACCGACGGCGACGACGACGGCGACGACAGTGACGACCGCGACTTCTCGGAGCCTTATTAGTTTTCGCTACCTTGGTCATTTTCGTGCCTACCCTTTTTGGCATTTGATGCCAAAGGGGGAGTGTTAGCCTTATCTTCTATGTAATAGGTAGTCTATGGTCATGTATTAATTCTAAACCTTGTGGTGAACTATATATGGTGGACTAAGAACTATATGTGTGATGATGGATGATTGTAGGCTAATCATTTATGCTTATTTGTTATATCATGTTTTGTTTGCCTAGATGTAATTTCCTGATGATGTTTGTTGGCTTAGATTGGCTTTGTTGCTTTAAGTCCTTTTTCTTTCTACCTTAGCCTTTCTTATTTTTGTGTGATAAGTCATGTCTCATGCATCACGATATATTTCTTGTCACACACCTTTAGGCACCCCACGAATTGCAAAATTTAGGGGGAGCTTCCCTTATGTATGCATATTGATTATGATCAATGTTGAGATTCAAGTTCAATGCATACACTAAGGGGGAGCATCTCGTAAAGTTTGGAATTCAAAAATCTTCAATTCTTTAAAATCTTATGTAAGCCTAAGTTGGTTGTCATCAATTACCAAAAAGGGGGAGTTTGTAAGTGCATTCGCCCCCGTTGTGGGTTTTGGATAATTAATGACAATCAAATTAGGGACTAACATGTCTATCTAAGCAAATACGCAGGTGTTAGTTCGATGAAAGAATTTGAATGGTCACATTTGGTGATGTTAGCACCCTTAATTCCATTGTTTGGAAAGCGTTCCGTCTCAAGTGGATCGATTAGATTTTATCTTTTGACTTGAGTTATAGGAAACGCCGCACTATCAAGAGGGATACAAATTAGGCTAGCTAGATGGAAAACTTATGCTCAATATGTGTTTGTTTAAGCGTTTGAGAGACACCTTTGCACTCACGGACACTTAGAGAAGTGTTTTATGCCTAGGAGTACCGGTGAATCACCGGTAGTACCGGTAGGCATAAATCCCGCCGGTGTCAGCACTTTAGTTCTGCGAGTTTTTGTTCTAGCGGTAGTATCGGTGGTTGACCGGTAGTACCGGCCGTTGACCGGTGGTACCGGTGAAAGTCCGGTAGTACCGGTAAGTCTTTTTCCCGCAAAACTTATCTTCGCTGAAAACTGTACTACCGGTGGTACCGGTCGTTGACCGGTGGTACCGGTGAAAGACCGGTAGTACCGGTAGGCTATTTTCTCGCAAAGTCTCCAGTAGGTTGTCTGTAACGGTCGAAACCCTTAGGACCGGTAGTACCGGTGGGTACTCACCGGTAGTACTGGTACCGCTTCGAAGATAAGAGTATAAATAGCTCTCCCCTTCATTTCTAACCGTTACCCACGCCGTTTACTCCCACCAACCTTCAGACAAACAGCTCTTAAGCATTGACTCACCCTCTCTCTCTTCCTCTTTGCTCTCAAATCCAATTCCTTTCAAGATTTGAGTAGAGAGAAGAGATTTAAGAGTGAAAAGCTTCGATTCGCATCTTGAGCACTTGGTTCCCCTCCTAGTTGGCTTGGTTTGTGTTTGTTACTCTTGGGTTCTTGGAACCCTAGCCGGCTAGGTGTTCTTCGTGGTTGCCCTACTTGTGAGGGCGCCCCGAAGTGTTTGTATTACCCTTGTATTCTTAGTGAAAATCTCGGGCTAACCTTTGTGGTTGCTTGAGGGAGACAAGGAGGTGGAATAGACTCCGACCTTAGTGGTCACCTCAACAACGAGGACGTAGGAACTCCTTTGTGGGGTTGCCGAACCTCGGATTAAATCGTATGTCCTGCGTGCTTGCTGTTGTTGCTTGTGATTACTTGAGATATTACTTGTTCTTTGTCTTCTCCCTATTTCCCTATCTCTTTCATAGGTTGTGGGTGCTCGATCTACTGTTTGGTGAAGGAACAAGAAAAGAGAGTTCATTAACTTCATCAACATCATCTTCGGTAGTGGGGTAAAACTCAGATCTGAAATCACAACTCGCAAATCTCTGATTTCATAGTTTTTGTAGGGTACCGGTAGTACCGGTGGTTTGCGTCGGTAGTACCGGTGATCTCTCACCAGTAGTACCGGTCCAAACCAACCGGTAGTACTGGTCAGTGTTTAACTTCCGCGTTGAGTTTTGCGTTTCAGGTTTTTAGATCCGCCTATTCACCCCCCTCTAGGCCTATTAGATCCTTTCATAGGCTGGTTCGGATGTTAGACCACCTAGCGCGCTAGATGCGCGTTGTTTGTGCTGAACAGTGTGTGCGTGATGTGCGTGTTGTATTTTACAACTCTTCTTCTTAATGCAATGATACGCAGCTCTTCTGCGTATTCGAGAAAAAAAAATCACTCGTATGTACTCTACATTATTTATACTAAGGTCCCTTTTAGAGTCATCTGTAGGCTCTCCCCGTCTTCATTCACAGCGATTTTTGCCATACGTACTCCCTCCGTCATAAATTATTTGTCATTTTTTCCGTATTACAAATTTAATTTGATTTATAGAAAATACGTGTAATATTTGTATCTCCAAATAAATTTATTAAAAAACTAGACTCAAAAATCTTTCCAATAATACCGATTATGTATCATAAATATTAATATTTTTAATATATATTTTGTGAAAGTTGTTTCTTGGACAGCAAAAGCGACAGATATATCGAGTCTGAGCGAGTATGTCCGTACTCATGTAGCACTGTCTCACGCCATGTCCAAAGGAATATTCATGCGGAGGTTAGAAGATGACAGGTGAGGACAGGCAGGCAGCAGAACAAGACAATGGGTGTGTTTAGTTCCGTGAAAATTTGTAAAAAAATACTGTAGCACGTTTTAGTTTTATTTGGTAAATAGTGTCCAATCGTTGACTAATTAGGTTCAAAACGTTCGTCTCGCAAAGTACAACCAAGCTGTACAATTAGTTTTTGATTTCATCTACATTTAGTACTCCATACATGTATCACAAGTTTGATGTGACAGAGAATCTTTTGTTTGCACAGTGTTTTTTTTAACTGAACACAGCCAACAAGAGCCTACGTAGTCGTCCAAGATTCGAGCAGGATATTCCTCCAAAATGCCAAGACTACACTTTAGATGCTGCCAGTCGCGGATCCACGGGGGCTGCCCGGGCTACGGCCCCTAATAATCATATTTCTTCATTAAATTACACTTAATTGATAGTAAATTATCATTAATTTTTAGCTTAAGTTTTAAATCTACATCGTTCAGCCCCCTTATTCCAAATCCTGGATCCGCTACTGGATGCTGCCAAGTAGTTGCTTCTTCGAGACCTTTCAGGCTGTGCCCAACGTACCGGTGACAACTGCCCCAACCTCCACACCAGAGCTATTGCTCCGTGTTACACCAAACAGTATATCATATGCTCTATTTAACAAAAAAAAAACTGAAGCATTGAGCGTGCGTTGGAAACTTCACTGTGTGTCTTTAAGAGCAGAACGAGGAGGGGGAAGTGGCAGAGTGGACACTGGTGGGGATGAAAAGAAAACTCTAAAAAAAATATTGTCTCCTTTGAGAGATTGATAGCATGCACTCCGTCTCAACTCGGTTCCATCGACATGGACTTGGAGGCTTGATTACTACCGCTTGTGTTGGCGGGCCCTAGCCTAGCAGATACGTGGGTGAAAAGTATTACAAACTCTTTTTCAAACAAAGTTTCGGTTTATCAAGAGTCTACCATGGTTGAAGGATTAATTTGTTAGGGATCATGATGAAGTGGCGATGACACACAGAAGGTCAGTCATATCGAGCACTCCCTTTGTTCTAGATCCTAAACTGTTCGGTTTTTTGAAGTACTCCATCCGTTTCATAATATCTCAACGTCTACGATTCAAAAAAAAAATCTCAAAATGAAGGGCTCGATGCATCTGTGCTGGCCTGTGCTACCTGCTGCTAGCAGTCCGCGTAAAAAAATAAAGCACCCGTCGGCCACACGTTTGAAGGCCCACCGAGTGAAATAAAATAAAAAAATAAAAATCTCCACCCACGAAGCCTCCAGTCCACACGATTGCGCACGCCTCATCAGGCTACTAGTGCTCCCGGCCACGTGGCTTTTTTTTTCCGTGTGGTGTTCTGCAATGGATGCCAGCTCTGCATGGTGTGTCAGTCTACAGTAAATTTCACTTCCCCTCCCAACCCAAAATATTTCCTCTTACACACATCACATCAAATCTTTCGACGCATGCATAGAGCATTAAACGTAGATAAAAAAGATAACTAATTGCATAGTTTGTCTGTAAATGTCGGGACGAATCTTTTGAGCCTAGTTAGTCTATAATTTGACAAATTTTACCAAATAACAACGAAAGATGCTACAGTAACTTTTCAGCTACTTTTCGCGAAGTGAACACACCCTTGAACCGCAGACGTTGAGGCCTTGTTCACTTTCCCATCTTAACCCAAAATATTTCCTCTTCCACCCATCACATCAAATCTTTCGACGCATGCATGGAGTATTCAATGTAGGTAAAAAAGATAACTAATTGCATAGTTTGTCTGTAAATGTTGGGACGAATCTTTTGAGTCTAGCTAGTCTATGATTGGACAAATTTTGCCAAATAACCATGAAAGATGCTACAGTAACTTTTTAACTATTTTTTGTAAAGTGAACACACCGTTATTGTAATAAGGAGGGAGTACATAACTTTTGCTGCTACGTATACCTAGATAAAGACTATTTAGATACATAGTAAAAATTATGTACATGAAAAAGTAAGAACGGTTTACAATTTGAAATGGAGAGAGTAGCTCTTAAACATGCTTTTTGAATGGAATATTTTTCCTGAGGTCATAGACACAAATGTTCACATACACTCCATCTGTACATAAAAAAATATAATTCTAGCACAGTACCAAGGTAAAGTATTTTGAGTTTAACTAGCTATAAATAAAAAAATAAATATTTATAATAAATTATCTCCTACTCTCAGCTAGGTGTAGTTACTCCCATGTGTATATCTCTCAATTTAAGGTGTATATGGACGTGCGAAGTGTATGTAGATGGAGCATATACTCATACTAGACTATCTAGAGTAGTACGTATGTCAAGTATGCAAGTATAAATAAAGTATATGGTTATACTTATTTTATATATTATTATTATAATATATTAAAAAATATGGACTCTTTTGAAAATTTTCTCGTAGTAAGATTTAGAGTATCTTAAAGTATATAAACATTCTCGAATTTACAATGAGTATGCACATGTACGCAATGTGGTTTATAGAAGATGTGAGTTACTACTCTCGGGAGTAGGAAAAATAAGTATCATTAGATTTGTTATGAGATATATTTTCTTACTACATTTATTTAATGTCATAATCATTACTATTTTTATCTATATATATTTGGTCATGAAACATATTAATAAAAAATGCACCTACAATTGCAATCTTTTGTGAACAGAGGTAACTAGGCAGGCAGAGAGCATAAACTGCACAGAAAAGAGGGGAAACATATTTATGAGCAGTGGCAAGCAGTAAAAATGCGCGTTCAAAACTGTAAAGCAGGAGGATGAACGGTGCTGTAGTACACGATGTAAACAGTGATGCAAATAGGCCCGTTCGCCTGGAATTATAAGCCGGCTGAAAAACACTGTTGACCGATTTTTTGTGAGAAAAAAATATTGTTCCAACTGAAAAAGGAAGTTAAATAAGACGGATTATAAGCTAGATTAACAGTGACCAGAGGCTCTCAGAGGTCTGGAATTCCCAGGCAGTTAAAGAGAGTATAGTTATATACATGCAGTGAGACACAACCGTACAAATGTTTTCATTGAAAAAATAATTAGTCATAAACATTTAAACACAAAATAAAAGGACGAATGTTTCTTTGTGCAAATGGTGCTAGTGCTTTGCACGTATCGTTCATACACAGCATTATATTTCTTTTCTCAAGAGCCTTGGAAATGTTACTCGTGTTCCAAGGTTGAAGGTGGGTACGAGCACATCTTCATTGTGCAGCTACAGGGAGTTGAGTCTCTTGGAAGCGCGGGTTCTTCAAAACACAATATAGAAAAAGGACATGTTTATAACACCCTCGCACGCAATTAGATGGTGCCAAGGAACAAAGCTTCTGTAGAGGGTGCCATGGAACTCGATTGCATGTAATTAGATGGTGCCAAGGAACAAATTCTGACAATATTGGCTCTGGTAGAAATTAGAAGGCAGAAAAAGGTACTAGCTTTTCATGTGTTCCTTGATAGTATCGTTGAGGGAAGCAAACATCAAACATCAAGGGGCCGCACTAAATTAACAGATAAATGGTTGTAGCTTCGGCTTTAGGCAATATCAGGTGAACAACAAAAATTAACAGATAAATGTATGCATCATATTACTATTGGATAATGCCATCAAGTATATCAAACACTTGTAGTGACCAAACGACACCGATGAGAACAAGATTCTAACGAGCATCAATTCAATTACCAAAATCAGTTTTGAACACCTCTAGATGCTCATTCCAATTTAGCTATATTGCTACACGTTAGTGGTCTCATAGGTAGTCTAATACAAAGCCATGTAGAAATTTTGATGATGTGGATAGATAGCGAGGTGAGCGAAAGAGGTCGTTGTTTTGCGAAGCAACCACCTAATAAGCTAAGATTCAGTATTATATTCTAACAAGTCTGACTCCATTGTATGAGTTATGACTGTCACAGAGCTCTCACAATGTTCTTTCTATACTATGCACATATTAAGGAATGAGAGTTATTACGATACAACTAAAAGGACAATTGTAATACGTTCTCTATTAAGCTGATTCATGATTATGTGAAACTAAATTATGGTGTCAAGCTGCTAGCGGATGGCTTCAATTCATGAAAAGCATTGTGATGCATAAAATTACACTATAGGAAAAAAACTATAGATCCATAATAGGAGAAGCAAGATCATTTCGAAATTAAATCGCTTGTCACATCAGCAAAATTCTTAGGTAACAGAGTAATTAATGCATATAGAAATCATGATGGCTTCTGCACTGTGAGTGCCCTTTTTCTTGGCTGCACCATTTCAAACATTTGTTGTCCAAGGAAAGAAGTAATTGCCTCTTTAACTAGGATTTGAGCTTGAGTTTCCTCACTCAACATACCATAAAAGCTAGAAACATGATTTTGAAGCTAGTTTTGATTGACGTGGCATTGATACATCAGCAATTAACAACTTTTCTATGTCATCAAAAGGGTACTCTATCAATTTCAAAATTTTAGTTGTTTCAGGTTTTGTGATAAGTCATACTTCTCTATTTTTGAAAGAGTGTATACAAAAATACATTGTTTATCAACATATTTTTCATTGCGGATTTGATTAATCAATGCTTGTGTGTTTTCTAAATGTTAAACAGTCGATCACCTACCGTTTAGCCAGTATTTTGGTAAAATGATTATTTGAACAAGCGAAACGACCCTTGGGATAAACAACCGATTAAATCAAAATGGTGTCTTTCATTGGTATTTGAACGAGCTACCAACCACTTAGATGAACTATAGATTAGGCTAATCTGATGCTAGAAATGTCGATGTTTCTTTTATAAATTTGATCGGAGCTACACAAATTTTATTTAGAATGAAACTAAGCGGATGAGTAGAGATAGAAAAAAGTAGAAAATGACTATATATTGATCTTGACGATTTTGACATGCAAATTTATAACAATTCACTGCTTCAATTTTAATCCCTCGTAATATAATATAATGATCTAAATACACTTGCTTACTCTCTTCTTCTTTTTTTCATGGAAATTGCTTACTCTCGTCTGGTACATACTATTATTTTAGTCCTGCTCTTTTGTCTCTTGCACCTCCAAAGAAATAGTCCCTTAAATGCACGGTAACCGCCTCCTCGCCGAGCGGACAACAGCCCACGACCCAATCAACCAGGCCACTTGTTTGCTGGGCCAATAGACAACTAACCTTTATGGGCTATCTACTTCTTCTATTGTTTCATGTTTATTAGTGGGTTTATTTATCTACATATTTTCTTTCATCCTCATCATTATATTATCATGTATGCGTTTTTCCTTTTTTATTGACTTTTTTAGTGTTTTATTTACTTTCTTTATTTATTTTCCCATTTTTTTCATGTTTTCTGCTGCCCCTTTTACAAAATTTAGTTTATAGTTAATTTAATTGGCCTCGTGTTGTACTATCCATGGCTCTTACGGCACAACTTTAGTGAGTTAAATAAAAAAGGCTTAATGTGTCTCGACATAGTGGTATTTATTTTGTATCTAAATGTCTTCAAGTGAAGAAGTAAAATGATTAACTATGAAGTTAGAGAACGATAACTTTAGTTTGCATTTTTTGCTAGGAAAAAAGTTACTAGCATATTTCCATTGAAAAAAATAAAAAATTAACTGAGAGGAATTCGTACCCATCAATCTCTCAAAGAGGACAAGTATCTTAGAAATGGAAAATGAGGATCTGTAGATTTTCTAAAAAAAGAATTGTATTGTTGAGTTAAATCTTAAGTGGCATACAAAGCGTTTAAATGGTCAAGCTAAGACATACCTTTTTTTTTTTTGCAGAAATAGCTTTTTTGGGGAACCTTTTGAGAAATAGCTAAGACATACCTAATGAGGATATATAGGTCCAGCCCAATTGAAAGAATTGGGCCCAATCTCACAAGAATATAAAAGACTGAGTGGACTCAAACTGGACGCAACGCGGTCCATCAAGCCCACCCGGCGTCACTTGGCGGGAAATGTGACGCTTTTCCCGCCATTCTCCTCTTCCCGCCGCCGCCTCCCGCCATTTTACTCTCCCCTTCGCGATCCCCCACTTCCCATATCCCACCACCTCCTCCTCTCTCACTCCCTGTTCCATCCCGAGCGATTCTCCGTGCGACCAAGCCATGGCCTCTAACGGCGGCGGCAGCTCCCCACCTTGTAAGATCTAATCGCTCCCTCTTTGGATCGCATTCAATTTGGTCTCCTTGCAGATTTCTTGCTAAGATTTGGATTCCCGTGCGGTGGAAATTTCGTTTTTGCTGTTGTTTTTTTTCAGCCGCATCGTCGCCCGATGGTCGGCCGTCAAGCCCACTCCCGGTCACCAATTCCTCCCCATCTCAGCCCACCCGCCGCTCCAGTGGGCGGCGCCGCCGCGGCTCCGCCAGTCCTTATGCTTCGTCCCCTTCCCTCGGGGGGTTCGAGACGCCGCCGCACCCCGGCCGCCGAACGCCGTCCGGCGCCGGGGCTGGCGTCGCCCGGCAGCAGCGTCATAACTGGACTGGCCGGTTCCCGCCGACGCCCTCCACCCCAATGTCCACCGATGACGTCCCGCCATCCTCCGAAGCCGGGGACGACGAGGCCGACGGCGGCGGCGGCGGCGTCGACGCCACCCCGGTCTTCGTGTGGGGCACCAACATCAGCGTGCAGGACGTCAACGCCGCCATCCTCCGTTTCCTGCGCCACTTCCGGGACCCGCGCGACGCCGGCCGCGTCGACCCGGTCATGGACGAGGGCAAGTACATGCGCGCCATCCACCGCATCCTCGAGCTTGAGGGCGGGGAATCGCTAGACGTCGATGCGCACGACGTGTTTGATCACGACCCAGACCTCTACAGCAAGATGGTCCGCTACCCGCTCGAGGTGCTTGCCATCTTCGACATCGTGCTCATGGACCTCGTCGCGCGCATCGAGCCGCTCTTCGAGAAGCACATCCAGACCAGGATCTACAACCTCAAGTCGTCCATTTGCTTGAGGAATCTCAACCCATCTGGTAATAGATTATTTCTTTTGGCCAAGGTGACAATGTTTGAACTTTAGTTAGACTGCACATTGTGTGATCTGATTTGTGATTTCCTGTTCGTTGTAGATATTGAGAAGATGGTATCCATCAAGGGTATGATAATTAGATGCAGCTCGGTCATACCGGAGCTCAAGGAGGCTGTGTTCCGCTGCCTGGTGTGTGGTTTCTACTCAGAGCCCGTCATGGTTGATAGAGGTATGATGCTAATAGACATTTTGATTCTGACTCGTGATCTTATTTCAATGAATTACGAAATTCTGTTCATAAATTAATGTGCCTTCATTTCTCCAGCGATTTCTTAGGTACCATATTATACAATTATGATGTTGCTCAATTCAATTATCCATGTTTGCTGCTTGTCAGGAAATAAATCTCATGCAATTTTTCTCTGAATCCAGTTAACCTTTGCTCCCAAATATACGCCACATCGAAGTAAAGATGCCACTTCATAATGTATTAATCTATATGATAGTTTTCCTTTCTGCTCAGCATACTTATTGGAGAATGACATCAGTGAGAAAGTGTTTTTGTAGTTTATCCAAGGTTCGGGGTGCTTTTTTTCTTTCGCGATTGTGACTAGGTTTCGTCCTTGGTGAGTTCATCTGGGAAATGTGGTTACTTGGTAAACTCTTGTTAAGGTTTGGTTGGTCCCCACACAGCTTCGCTCAGTGCAGGGAGCTCCTCCAGGCTTCTGACTTTGGGTACATGGGGCTCAGATCGTTGTCCAGTGTCAGCTGTTTGAGAGGCCATGAACCCTAATTCCCTTTAATGAATAATGGCAGGGCTTTGGCCTTTTTTTTATCTTGAAGGAGTAGCTGCTTCGAAATGCATACCATATATGATACAATTTATATTCAACTCAACATTGATAGAAAGATGTGCATGCCATATGTGGACCATTTAAGTATGTCTGTTTATATTGTTTTTATCAATGTAAAACTAATATGTTGTGTATTGCCTTTCTCAGGGAGAGTAACTGAGCCACACGTTTGTCAGAAAGAACAATGTAAAGCCACAAATTCTATGACCCTAGTGCACAACCGATGCAGGTAGCTGTACCTACTTGTCGCCATTTTTGTCTTTGCTAGTACTCTTAATAGAACCAAAATCATATTGAATTTAACATTTTTTTACATGACTAGATTTTCAGACAAGCAGATCATAAAGTTGCAGGAAACACCAGATGAGATACCAGAAGGTGGCACTCCACATACAGTTAGTGTCTTGATGCATGATAAGCTTGTTGATGCTGGAAAGCCTGGAGATAGGGTTGAGGTTGGGATTGGAACTTTCTTAGTGATCAGTACCTTAAATCTTGGCATATGGTTCTTGTTTATGCAAATTGTCAAATTTAATTATTTTTCTTCGATTATAGATAACTGGAATATACAGGGCTATGAGTATTAGAGTTGGACCAACTCAAAGGACAGTGAAGTCTATTTTCAAGGTTAAAAATACAGAGCTTTATTGCACTCTCATATTTGAATTTCCTCTTAGCACAACTGGATTAAATCTTGTACTTAAGTATTGTCTGATGGTTTTCCTTAATCATTCAGACATATATTGATTGCCTTCACATAAAGAAGACAGACAAGTCTAGGCTTCATGTGGAGGACACCATGGATATTGATAATTCTAATGCTAGCAAATCTACTGAAGAGGATTTTCTTAGTGATAAGGTATTTTTCAGTACCCATACCTTTGTTCAATAGTGTGCTGGATTGTTGGTATTTTTTGGTACCCAAACCTTTCTTTTATGTTTTCTGCTTGATTCTTGGTAACACTCTCCTTTTTGGTACTGCAGGTTGAGAAACTGAAAGAGCTTTCAAAGTTGCCTGATATCTATGACAGGTTGACTAGATCATTAGCTCCAAACATATGGGAGTTGGATGATGTTAAAAGAGGTCTCCTTTGCCAGGTGACTTAATGGAATATTAAGATGTTCTTTAAAAAGGTGTCATAGCTAACCATAGCATACTGTAAACTGTTCTGTGTCCAGCTTTTCGGCGGTAATCCCTTAAAGCTTCCTTCTGGAGCTAGCTTCCGGGGTGACATCAATATTTTACTTGTGGGTGATCCTGGAACGAGTAAATCCCAGCTTCTCCAGTACATGCATAAACTGTCTCCTCGTGGTATCTATACAAGTGGTAGAGGAAGTTCTGCTGTTGGTCTGACTGCTTATGTTACCAAAGATCCTGAGACTGGCGAAACTGTATGTGTGCCATTAAGTTCACATTATGGCTTTGTTTTCTTTTCCATCTTATTGAATCACCGCTATGATCTCAACCATGACCTTGTTACCTTTCAGGTTCTAGAAAGTGGAGCACTTGTTTTGAGTGACAAAGGTGTTTGTTGCATAGATGAGTTTGATAAGATGTCTGACAATGCCCGAAGCATGTTACACGAGGTCTGGTTTGCTGAAAATTTTATACATTATTTGCATGCCAAAATATGATTATCCATGTAAGGGCTTGTTCAGTTGCAAAATTTTTTGCAAAATGACCCTGTAGCACGTTTCGTTGTTATTTGACAATTAGTGTCCAATCATGGTCTAATTAGGCTTAAAAGATTTGTCTCGTCCATTTCGTCTAAACTGTGTAATTAGTTTTATTTTTTTATCTATATTTAATGCTTCATGCATGTGTCTAAAGATTCGATGTGACGGAGAATCTGAAAAATTTTGCAAAATTTTCTGGGAACTAAACCGGCCCTAAGCTAAAGTCCTTTTGCAATTAATGTAGGTGATGGAACAGCAGACAGTATCAGTTGCGAAGGCTGGAATAATTGCATCTTTAAATGCAAGGACATCTGTCCTGGCATGTGCGAATCCTACTGAATCACGTTACAACCCCAGGCTTTCTGTAATTGACAACATACACTTAGCGCCAACACTACTTTCAAGGTAACTAACTGAATGGTTGCATGTTTCAAAGTGAATGAGTGACATGGAAATGTTAACTCTTGTCACAATTTAATATGCAGATTCGACCTGATTTATCTTATCTTGGACAAGGCGGATGAACAAACTGATAGGCGCCTGGCAAAGCATATTGTTTCGTTGCATTTTGAGAATCCAAATGTAAGATATCTGACTCAACCTTTATACTTAATACTTGAATTTCTTTTATTTTTATGAAATAGATAATGACCAACAATTTAACAAGTGCAATAGTTCTCTTAGCTAATTAGTTGTGCATTCATCCTGTTGTGCAGTTAGAGGAGCTCGAGGTCTTGGATCTGCAGACATTAGTTTCCTACATAAGCTATGCAAGGAAGTATATTCAGCCACAGTTATCTGATGAAGCTGCAGAAGAGCTAACTCGTGGCTATGTTGAGATGAGGAAAAGAGGGAATAGCCCTGGGAGCAGAAAGAAGGTAGCATCTTTGTTTCATTATGCTCTAGTACTTTTGAATAGCGAGAAGCCCCTAATACATTTCTGCTTGGTGGACAGGTCATAACAGCAACTGCTAGACAAATAGAGAGTTTGATTCGTCTCAGTGAAGCATTAGCCCGAATGCGGTTCTCTGAAGTGGTAATCATTATTTCTGAATATCAGTTACTGGTTATTATTTAGTTTTATGACCATTTGTAATTCTTGTGACTGATGATTTGGCTCTTGCTGCCTGAAGGTCGAGGTGCGAGATGTCGTGGAGGCCTTCAGGCTTCTTGAAGTTGCCATGCAGCAGTCTGCAACAGATCACGCAACTGGTCAGATTAACTTGGCTTGACTTTGTTCATCCTTTCTTTTTCACTTTGCAACCAGTGTGCTGATGGTGTGTCTATGAATGATAAAAAGGGACGATTGATATGGATCTAATCATGACGGGGATATCCGCAAGTGAAAGGCAGAGACGGGAGAACCTTGTTGCTGCAACCCGTAACCTTATCGTGGAGAAAATGCAGCTTGGAGGCCCCTCAATGCGTATGATTGAGGTAAAGAAACATCTTTGGATTGCTGCGTCTTTCCTTGTTTTCATCATTAGTCGCCCCAGCAGTGAGCTAAGTATTCGTTCTGATTGGTGCGCAGCTGCTGGAAGAACTGAGGAAGCAGAGCTCAATGGAAATTCATCTGCACGAAGTAAGTTTGAAACTGTAGCTTGCACAGTCTCTTCTGATTATCGTTGTGGTTGCATTCGCTGATGTGGCTGATGTGTTCGTGGAATTCTTGTTGCAGCTCCGCGGTGCTCTTGGCACTCTGATGACTGAAGGTGCTGTGGTTATCCACGGAGACAACGTGAAGAGAGTTTGATGTTAACTGCCATCTGCGGTGATGCTTCTATAAGCTCAATCTGCCACTTCCTTGAACAGACAAGGCTGCGAAGAATTGTTCAATTGTAGCACTTAGCTCTAACTTATGTGGTCTGAGGTCTAAACTGGTCCAGATTTGTGTAACTCCCTAAATCGCGGTATTGCTAGCTGTAGATTCTTAAATGATTATCAGAAATTTGTTTTCTTGCAATGGTTTGAGTTTACGGCAACAAGGTAACTGGTAACTTCTTTTCTATCATTTGCGTATGTAGTTCCGGTTCAGATTTGAAGTGCCAGCACCCCCTTTCATCTCGTTTCTGTAATCAATATCTTGCTGGGTTCTATCATCTATACGCCGACGTTGCTAGCACTGTGGCCTCATATCTGAATCATGTCTGACATGATTAGACCTAAACCACTAATCAAAAGCGTAGCAGCAGTGCTGCAATCTGGTCAGTTGCAGTGCACTTCCCTGTCGCTCGGTGGCCCCCTCTGGTCCTTAACACGCGCCGAATCAAACGTATCAGCAACGTGGTAACGTTGTGGGGGCATGGAGTTGCAAAGTGATAACTGATGAGTCTTTCGATGCACCTGTATGGTCTCTCTCTCAAGTTTCTACTGCCTGTACCTGTACGTTCAGCCATGGGCGAACCCAGGGCCCGGCGACCCTGGGCGCCTGCCCGGGCTCCCATGCAGCTGGGGTCGTACACTCCAGTCACATGCTAGCAATTTTTGTGGCCTGATAGCAGAGTGCATACCAGAAGCGTTCTCTAACCTGGATGCCGGAGCAGGGAGTATGGATCAAAAACGTATCGCAGAAAGAGCAAAATTCATGGTCGCTCCCTGAACTTGGCCGGTGGTATCATCTAAATTCCTAGTCTTTCAATGTGATATTTGTGGGTCCTTAAACTTGGCAGACAGTGTCATCCATGTATCTAAACTTTCAAGGTGATCACCGCAGGTCCCTAAACTTGGCAGACGGTGTCACCCCGATCCCTGAACTTTCAAGGTGATCACCGCAGGTCTCTAAACTTGACAAGCAGTGTCATCTTATCCAAATATAATATAATATTAAAAGTTACCTATAGTATTAAAAGTTTTCTCTATTAAAAGTTACTTCTAATTTTAGTATTATTTTAAATTTTAGTATTTTTCTATTTTAGTTTAAACATAATATACATGTTGTTGTAAATTATTTTAATACTTTAATTTATTTTTTTATGATGTAAATTATTTTATATAATTTATATTTTTATGATAAAAAATTATATAAATGATTGATTAATTGACACATGTTAGATCTACGTCTAATGTACATTCAGCGTGTCACGCCAGCTTATAGAGTATGTTAGACCATATTTGAACAGGGATGATACCGCTTGCCAAGTTTAGAGACCTGTCGTGATCACCTTGAAAGTTCAGGGACCGCGATGACATCACCAGCCAAGTTTAGCAACCTGCGGTGATCACCTTAAAAGTTTAGAAACCTAGATAACACCGTCTGCCAAGTTTAAAAATCCACAGATATCACTTTATAAGTTCTGGAACCTGGATAACACCAGAAAAAGCCAGTACTTAAAGGGGATTAGTAGTATACACACTGTGCTTATATGGGTCAAATGCACGACCAATGAAGTCATGGACCGGACTACATATGGCGGATATTACGTGAGGTCAGACGTTTTGGCTTGTCTTCGGTAAAAAAAATCTAATAAGAAATTTGGCTTACGCTGATTTGTTGTGAGAGGAAAAACATTGTTCGTTCGCTGAAAAGTACTGCTGAAGTATTGCACTGTTCTGCAGCAATACTTCAGCAGTACTTTTCAGCGAACAAACATTGTTTTTTCTCTCACAACAAATCAGTATAAGTATCAGCGTAAGCCAAATTTCAGCAAAACGAATAGGGTTTACAAACATAGTTTTTTATATAAGAAATTATTTACTTTTCTCCCTTCCTTTAATTTTAATATCACTGCTAAATTAACATCCTAATTAAAGCCTATAGAATCCACCGTCGAAGAGTCCAATCGTGAGATGCCACATTGGCTCATGAATTAATAACTAGAGATGGCCTTGTGTCTTTCTCTGTGGATGACAAAACTATCTACTCATGCAAATAAGCTTTCACGTAGGTTCGACCAGGCTATACATACCGGACCCATAGATTGAATGAATCCTGCTATACATGTGACGGTGAATGAAGCCTGGGCGAATCTCTTGATCGTTGTTTATACTTGATGATCCTTCCATCTTCACACCTTCAAGCTATACTTGCTATCTTCAAATATCATCAACTATTGGCTTTATCTTCACAAATGTTGTGGATCACTTGTAGCTTCATATATATGTCCTTCAATGCAGTGTTTAGTTGAATTAATCTTTAGTCAATTTTCCATGTGGGAGTAAACCATTATTATTGCACCAAATATTTAATACGAGCATTATGATTTATTTGATTTGATTAAAAATAAAATGGAAGCAACGGATACGCACACGTAATCACAATGTCAGATTAATTGTGCTTAGCCCATTTTATTTTATTTTAAATTAAATTAAATAAATCATAAGGCTCGTAAGAAGCCAGCAGCTCATCTGTGAATAATAGGTAACACGTACTCCTACTACTACTGTGCGTGGATAGAGCTAGCTAACTGTGAGTGTGATGACACAACCAGAACGCTGTACATACCAGCTGTTCCTCGGTTCATAGAGCTAGCAACAGTCGTCATGCACCCTCGTGGCCCTTGTTCCTCGGTTCATAGAAACACGTACCATATATACCCACGTTCGATCAATTACTCTTAGCCAGAACGCATGGACTGGAAGGGCGAAGACACGTGATGATCGATACTTGATACAACGAATTGGAGGACGACGTGCGATTCATCCATGTGCTGATTGTGTGTTTTTTTGGGTTTATTATGATCCTTTCCCCGGGCGGTGGTAACAATATTGTTGACGCGGAGGCATCATCATCGTCTTATCCAGCATTAAACAGTAAAGAATTGAGATAATTCATGAAATAAATGATAAATGAAGTGGTAGATTGGATAGGGCATATAACAGCCGCATGCATAGGATTAGGGGTGGTGTTGCGGTTGCTTTACCCGTAACGTTGTCGTGGAGGTGGAGCCATGATGCATGTCCTTGTGTCCGGGGAACCACGAGTGGTGGTTGGTGGGTTCCAAAACGGGCAATCCTATGCCAGGACAAGCCCCAAAAAGCTGCTTTCAGCTCTGGGATAGCATGGCCATTGGAGGCGAAAAGTGGCTTTCCCAGTGCCTAACACCCCGTTCGTTTCAGCTATTCAGCCAAATCAACAGTCATTCAACAATGTTTTTCTCTCATAATAAACCAGCGAACAGTACTTTCAGCCATAATAAACCAGCGAAACAAACAGGCTGTATGATTCATCATTCATGCTAGTATGCTGGAGTATGTATGCAGATGCAAATGCAAGCATGATAACCGCGCCAAAACGTACACTCATCTGCCTGCCATATATTCTCCTCCCTCTCATACAGCAATACTCCTTCGGTCTCTAAATATATTTATCATTTGCATTTCCGAAAAACAACTTTGACTAAATACATATTAAAAATATTAATATTTATGGTACATAATTAGTATCATTAGAAAGATTTTTGAATCTAGTTTTTTAATAAATTTATTTTGAAGATACAAATGTTACATGTATTTTATATAAATCGAGTTAAACTTGTAGCACGTACACCGGCGGCGACAGTTATTTAGTAACGGAGGAGCAGCCATCGTCGATGGATCAGTGTACTTGTTCTGTTACTCTTCATCGATCAGATCTGCAGTGATAGATAGATAGATCCAAGTGTCAGATAACAAGAGCTTTTGCCGTGGCTTTTACTGATCGAACGCCGGCCCAGGTGCAAGTGCAAGCAAAGATAGATGCTCGTACGCGTGTACTTGTGCCCGGCCAACTGAATTACAAATGGTTCGTACTAACTTACGTACGTACAATCGTGGTGCTCTGAGGGACGGCCCACAACATAATCACACCGATCGGGACAAAGCAAATGCAACAGTAGCTGAGATTCGTGGAGTTTTGTACACTGCATGTGCACAACAGTTGCTCCTGTACACTTTTACTTCTTTTTTTAGGAAAATGTACACTTTTACTTCTGGGACTGCACAACAGTAGCGGGGAAAAAGGCCCAGAGGCTACAGTGCACGATAGTAGGGCAGTAGGGCCCCTAGCCCTGATGCGTTGTCAAGTGAAGGAAAGGGACCAAACAGTCTTGTTTACATTTAATTAATTTAACTGTGCCGTCGCTTTCTACATGTGTCACTGACAAGTGACAACTACAACAAATTCAATCTATCTTGTTTAAATTTCAGAGACAGTAACCCCAACCCATATTCTAATTTTTGCCGGTTGCTCTCCTACCATGTATTTCATTTGGAGACTAACTAGGATGGATGGTCCCAGCTCTCTTTTGCAAGATCAGGGGCGGATTCAGGGGAGGGGGAGGGCACAAATACAGGGAGAATGTCAGCTCAAGTTGTCTTTAGGGGGTGTTTAGTTGGTAGGTGAAAAAATTTTGGGTGTCACATCGGATGTTTCATAGGATGTTGAAAGGGGTTTTTGGATACTAATAAAAAAACTAATTACATAACTCGCTTGGAAACCGTGAGACGAATTTATTAAGCTTAATTAAGTCGTCATTAGCACATGTGTGTTACTGTAGCATTTAAGGCTAATCATGGACTAATTAGGCTTAAAAGATTCGTCTCGTGGTTTCCAACCAAACTATGCAATTAGTTTTTTTCATCTACATTTAGTACTCCATGCATATGTCCAAACATTCGATATAATGGGGTGAAAATTTTTTGTGTGACTAAACACCTCTTTAGCTCAACCCAGAAACCCCATCAAAGCCCAACTCGCTGTTATTTAAGACCCCCCTCCCCCTGGGCCAATTCTGGATCGGCCCCTGTCTAAGATGGAATCATCCTACATGAGTATTTGGTTCATGACATGGGATGATTTTAATTTAATTTTTTGTTTGGCGGGAGGAAGGAATGATGAGAGATGGGCTAGACGAAGCCGCTAGATGTCGATTCCCAACATCCAACATGGGCCAACCAATCAGCCTCATAGGCTCTTCTTCTACCTTCTTTCCTCGTCTCGTGTTAGACTCACATGCACTGTCCCAGCTCGATTTGCCGACCACCGGAGCCACTCGTCCACCCTGCCCTGTGGGAGCCACATTGTGCTCACCGCCTAGCCTACTCGTGCTTCCTCGCCTATGACCACCTATGCCTTACCCCATTGGAGACGTACCGCCCTACCATTCTCACCGACCTACCCTACTCACGCCTCACCACGCACACGGAGCCGCATGTGCCTCAAAGCACCCTATCCTGCACAACCTCACTGGCACCTCCCCACCTGCTTGCATTGGTGCCCCCATCACCTACATGCGTGAAGGAGGAATGGCAGCACACTTCAATATGACTGGGATGAAGAGGGATGCCCCCCGTACCTTCAATTTATTTGGGTTGGATCCATCCCACATTTTTAGGATATATCCCCCTCTAGGGATGGATATATTCATCCCACTCACCCTGAACCAAACACTTGTTGAAATGGGATTGCCCAATCCCTATCCCACTTTGCTCCTCCAACCAAACACATACTTATAAGTTATAACTCATGGCTATATGCAAATATATAACTTCCTCCTCCTTCATCCACTTACTTCTCCAATGAGAAAGAGAAAAGAATTGTAAGACTTGAGAAAACATTCTATGAGTGTCTGGATACCCACATATAGAAATCATCGATTTTCTAAAAACACATGGATAGAGGGCGGTTCGTATAGCCACCCCCTAGGAAGCGATTTCAGCTGGCTCTACAAATTAAGCAATTCCATAGTAGTGCTAGTATGTAGATCCTCAATCACGTGTAACAAAACTAATATAATTTCGATAACAAAGTTTTTGTAACTCACTTTTTTCATACTCCATGCTATCACAAACCTAAAGATTTCTAGGACTTTCTGAACAACTTAAGAAGGGAGTAATAAGATGATACATGTACCACTCAATTAATCCCCAAAGTTGTAGGGAGTCAATTACATCCTGTCAGTTCCCAATAAACGCCGGAGCTGCCGCCACCCTCTCCCAACCACCACCGCCGCCGCCCTCTCCCCAAGACACCAACTCGGTACCCCTCCCCTCTCCTAACCGGCAATCTTGCCAGTGGATAAATGAGCGGGAACCCGATCCCTTTTCCTTTCATAGTTTTAGATTAGGATTGTGGATCTTGTTGATCTAGGGTTTAGTTCTGGTGTCATCGATGAGGTGGTGATGACAATGGTACTTTGGAATAGGTGTCACTGGTCTCTCCCTACCTCGACGACATTCGATCTGGCATCGGTGAAGGACCAACTTTGGTCTGTCAAATCTGTTGATCTTCTTCATATCTTGACAGTTGGTGTGCTTATCAGAGGAAATAGTTGGTTGGCTTTCAACGTGGCAATCTTGACTCTTCTTTTGGTTTGTTCTACCGGAAGGCCCGGAATCTTCAACACTCTGTTTTGATGGTGAAGGATTGTAAGCCTATGTTCCTTGGAGGATTCCTCTAGCCGATGTTCTTTCAATGGATTTTAGATCTCGTTGTTAGCTGCGAGTGGATTTTGCAGTTTTCAAGCCATGTTTGGCAAGGGTATTTGCAAGAGGCCCTTTCCTTTGCTGTTTTTGCAGTGTGTTCTTCTAGCTCCGACAAGCAGCAAACGTTCGAAAGAAGACGACTGATTTGGTCTTTAATGTACTCTTATTTTTTAGAGGTCGTTTTGCGTCTCTTTGTCTATCTTTTGTACTAGCTTTTATTTTCCTTGAGATATATCAGATATGAAACACTCATTCGAGTGTTTTTATTAAAAAAATGAAATCCTGCTAGCTGGATTTGATTAGAAGATCTAACTAATGTTTCTCATAGCTCTACTACAATATGGGCAATTATTGTCGAACCATCACTACCTGACAATTTTAAACCGATAGTGATTGGTGTATCGCTGTCGGTTCGTAAGCAACAAGCCAATCACCATCAAAATTTAAAACCACCTAGTTCTATTACTAACCGGCGGTGATATCGACCCTGGACCGGAAATTTATATTCAAGGTGTTTAACTCTCTATCCTATTCACATCCATGTCCTTATCTTCTCTCTCACACACTCTCTAGCCTTATCTCCTCTCTATCTCTCTCCGTGTGCCTCCTCTCCCTAGATCCGTCCGCTCCTCGCCTCCCGTCCTCCCCTCCCCTCCCCTCCCCTCTGCTCTCCTCCTCCTCCTTGGTAACCCAGCGCGTGGGTCACAGTCAACGGCCATGGTGTGGCTAGCTGCAGAGGATGGCCCTGCACTGGCTCCCACACAGGCGGTGTGGGCGGTGCTAGTGTTTTTTCTTTTTCTTTTAAAATGGGTATCATTGTCGGCGAGCAACCGACAATGTAAGGCCAAGTCTGTCATTGCTGCTGATTTCTAAATATACATGTGGTATAGTGTCGATGAATTTTGAAACCCTCCACATATTAATTTGTCGATGGAAGGAAGGACGGAGTACACATGCAGGGTAAGAGAGCCAGCATTCATATATACACACGCAATGGGTCCAGAAGCATGCTTCATCATATATACGGAGTACATATATATGATATGATCATTATGTGGAAAACAACTGGACGCGTCTCGCTCACGCTGATAAATCCAACAGCCGTGCATTGTGTAGTAGCTATATGTTGCAAGCAAGCCTCTGCCAATGTCGTTGCCAAATAAAAAAGGGAAAGGGACCTCACATGGCGCTGGAGCTGATGATGCGTACGTGCTATGAGGTCGCTAGCTCTCAACACACCAACCACGTATGCTATTGCTGCCGATGAGACCTGCCGTATTGCTTGCTACCATTTGATATAGCTTAGCTATAGGCTCCTCGTAAACCAGTGTGTGGACGGAACGAAGACATTCATGCAACAGTGCAAACTCTTGCAATGGCCACCTTGTGAACAGACATCGATATATATATATATATATATATATATATATATATATATATATATATATATATATATATATATATATATATATATATATATATATATATATATATATATATAGCGGTGATACGGGAGTATAGTATTTATCTGGACGTATGTACGTGAATTAAAAAAAAAGCCGATGGCCAGATAATTCCCGTGAAAAACGGATAAGATTGTTTAATGGGTTGGCCGCTTGCGTATATATATTAGTCATGTTTGGACGTACGTCTATGGCCTGTTACTTTGTCGCTAGTATACACATGTGCTTTTGTGTGAATAAAGTATGGACGCATACTTTTTTTTTCATAAGAGTACATATTCATACTTTTTGAAGAGTATGTACGCATACTTCTTTTTCTTGAAAGGAGTATTTATTCATACATTTTTAAAAGGAGTATGTATGCATACTTTTTTCAGTATGGATATATACGTCCAGATTTAGCTAGTATGTATACATACTTAAACAACACGGCCAGAGTATATGTGCATACATTCACGTATGGAGATATACAAAACAACGAGAGTATGTATTCATACTATTTTTGGGAATAAAATGTATGTGCATACTTCTGTGAGGTGGAGTATGTGTAGATACTTTTGTTGACAAAATTACACCAATGTAATACTCACATGCAGAAATCAAAGCATTAGTAATTAAAAAATCCAAAGATAATAGAACCAGCCTTCACTGCCAATGCCGACATCCCATCCGCACGGATTTCTTTCTGGTGCAGATGGCAATTTGTGCTCCCCCGCTGGATGCTCACGCCATGCCAAGATAGATACGTCCACCATCGAAGCATCGCTGGATACTGCGTGACAGGAGCCGCCGGCACCGGACACAAGAAGATCGAGTAGTCTGGCTTGCCGCATCTGGTGTGGTGACCCGTGACCAAGATCGATCTGGTGTACTACTACCACCGTTGGCCGGACACCAGTCCTGTGGCAAGGAAAAAATCATGTTAGTTCAATTCAGAAACTAGCGTGTAGATTGGAACCAAAAGATCAAGAACAAAAAAAAAAGAGTGCGTATTATGAAGGAGCAGGCATACCAACGCACGCATGCAGCTGTCACACCGCCGATGGAGACCAGAGCGGTGTCGGCTCCTCCTTCATTACGCACGACGGAGAACAGGGGAGGATTTACGCGTGCGCCAGGCCGCCACCGGGTGGAAGGCAGGGGAGTCGTAGCAAGGTACCTCGATCTGGATCTGGACGCCGCCAAGGGGTGGACGACGGGGGCGCCATAGCCCCTGCGTGACGCTCGCCAGTGGTGGAGAGGACCGTGCTGCCGCCCCTGCGTGATGCTCGCCGGTGGTGGAGGCGCCCCGCGCCGCCGCCGTCGACGTCGCCGGGGGGAGGGGAGGGCTCGCTGTCGCCGCCGCTAGTGGAAGTGGGGAGAGCTCGCCGCAACTGCCGCTTGGATGGATCCACCGGCGGATCTTAGAGGGAGCCGCCGCCCACCGTCCTGGAGAGATGCGAGGAGAGAGAAAAGAGAGATTAAAATGTCAGCCATCATCTGTGCCTACGTATATACTCAAGCCATCGTCAGCTCGATCCGCTTTCCACGCTAATTATCCTGCCATCCGGATGTACGCTGATTTTTAATTCGCGTATATACACGTACCGACGCTAGATACAAACGGGTCAGTTTTTTTAACCCGTTAGCTCCGCTGAATGGCCGGCTGGCTTCCCTCTCCTTGTGTGCCTAGGAGGAGGGACCAAGGGAGTAGAAAAAATTTACCCCATATATATATATATGGTTCCCATGAATATATTTGAGGTGTATATATAGTATAGTATATATATATAATATATAAATATATATAACCCTTATTATAAACACAGTATACCATACCATACCACCAACGTGTTAATTAAAGAACTTGATCGATCGGTCCAAATAAGTAGGACCGGACCTCGAAAGGGGGGAAAATAACGAACGAACATGCCAGACAAAGATGCTTCAGGAGTGTCTTTTGTTGGGTGATCTTCTGAGGTAGTAGTAGTTGTAGTGAATGAAGTGTATCTGTGTGTCTATCGAGTTTCGAGTGAGTGTTGGACGACGACATGCATCAGCGACCTCTCGGCCGGCGCGCGTCGGCGGAGTCGTCGTCAGCTAGAGGAAGTCGACGCTGAACTCGTCCTCCAGCGCGCTACGGGCGAGGTCGAAGCAGGAATCCGGCAGGTCCCGCCGGATCGGGAAGCCCGCAGAGCCGCCGCCGCTGACGTTGTGACCATGGAGCCTCGCCGCCGCCGGGTGCTGCTGCTGGTGCTGCCAGGGGCTGTACTTGGCCGGGTCGAACTGGTATGCCGCCTCGGCATCGCGGCCGAACATGTCCATGTGAGGCGGCATCGGCTCGCCGCCGACCACATTTCCGCCGCAGGTCCAGGTGCCGTTGCTGTTGCTGGAGCTGTCGCCGCCCGTGTAGGCGCTATACGTCGTCGCTGCGTCGGAGACCACGTCCACGCCGCCGTAGTCGCAGAGGTGGTTGTCGGACCGGCCGAACGAGTGCGCGGCGCCGTAGGAGCCCTGCTGCATTGTCGGGACGTTGGTCACGGAAAGTGGGTCGAAGCTGACGGTCGGGGAGTGTGGCGCGAAAGGGTCGTCGCTGCTGGCGGCGTCCATAGCGGCGAAACAGTGGTCGTCGGTTGATTCGGCGAGCTGCTTGTCGTCCTGATGACGATGCGGCGCCACGGCGTTGTCGTCTGCAGCGACGACGTCGTCGTTGTTGAGCGGCTTGTGCGTGGCGGGGTCGATGCCCCGCTGCCGGAGCTTCTTCTTGATGCACGAGTTCCAGAAGTTTTTGATCTCGTTGTCCGTCCGACCCGGCAGCTGCGATGCGATCTGGGACCACCTGAAGGATCACGTACAATCACATATATATTCACATGATGCATGTGTGCTACCTTATAGTTATACATGTATGTATGTAGTATGTGGTGGCAACTGACATAAGAAACTCTGAGTGAGATTGCCATTGTTCATTTGAGTGCAACACTAAAATAAATGAGCAAGTGCGCGGGTGTGGCTTCCTGCTCCAAATTAAGAAGGAGCTAGTTACGTGTGTGTTGTTACTTGTTAATTGTTATATATATTACTTCAAGTTTATCGGGTAACGAACGACTACCTGTTTCCTAGTATCTTGTGGAGGCTGATGATGAGATCCTCCTCCTGCTGGGAGAAGCTGCCCCTCTTGAGGTCAGGCCTCAGGTAGTTGATCCATCTCAGCCTGCAGCTCTTACCGCATCTCTCCAAGCCTGCACGTACCAAAACATAACTATATATCACAATGCAAGAGCTAGCGAGTTGGCAACGGCTGGTGAATATATACCAAGCAAATTAAGCATCATATTTTGTGCAAGAGATAAATAAAGAGACTAATAATGAATAATTAGCTGAATATATAATGCCAGTTAAGTGACGATTATATTGAATTGAAGTAGTACTACACTATACACAGTACATACCTGCGAGCTTTGGGACTGAGCTCCAGCAGCCAACGCCATATCGGATGATGTGATTGTAGAGCTTCTCGTCCTCCTCCGGCGACCACAGGCCCCTCCGCAGCTTGGGCCTCGCCACCGCCGCCTCGCGCCCCATGGATCAATCGGATGGACGGGGCAGCGAGGCCGGCGGCTGCTGGCCGGGCAACTAACACGCTCTAAGCTGCTCTTTGCCACCGCCCGGCCGGCCGGATCTACCGTTGCTTGTGCTGTGGCCTGTGCCCTGTGGGATCAGATCATGGATCAGTTTCTTCAAGACTAGTACCGCAGGTCGCAGGCAGCAGCCGCCAGCGCCAGTTAGCGGCAGGTGATGGCAATTGGCAACAATGATGATGAGACGGCCTGGCGCTGGCGGGCAATATAAATTAAAAGCGACGGTTGGCTCGCTATCTCAGCAGCTCAGCTCAGCTCAGCTCTCAGGGGACAGCAGGCAGTTCGATGCTTGAGACTTAAGCTAGAGATAACAGACCGACTGCGATCTTATTAAAGTGGAGCTGAAGAAACTATAGCTTGTAACTAAATAAAAGGGGAGAAAAAAAGCAGCAACCAGCAGTGGTCTGTGTCACTGTCTGCGAGCAAGATCGAATGGGGGAGAGATCAGAGAGAGAGGCCAGGCACTCTAGCTATAGCTATTCATAAAGTGAGTTTGAAGCAAGGTAAGGGCAAGGCCCCCGTGGGGTGGATGGGGGGTGGGTTGGAGGAGATTTAAGGAAATAAAGCAGGTAGCTTGAGGTGCGGGGAAGAGAGGCGATCAAGTACAATAATCCCACGATGTGACAACAAACTCCATCGACTCATCGGCAGCTAGCAATATAATGGCCATGTCAAGGCAATGCATGCTATTAGCTAGCTAGCTGCATGTGGGCCGGGGGCAATGGCAACCAGCATCATCGACCACCACATGCATTATCGCCGTCTCGTCGTCATCATTGCCAATTCGTCAGCTACCAGCAACAGTCCCTGTACGGGGTAAAGGTGCTTAGCCTTTTAATTATTATTGTCATTAGCTAACCTCCGTTGCCCCTTTTCCCTTTATCGCCATTTCCCTTCTCTCCGTGCCGGGTGGTGGTGGTGGTTGGGATATGACACGCTACGTATATAAGCTTACTACACACACATGCATATGTACATGCAGTGATGAATCTAGAAAAACATGCTAAGGAGAAAGGGCTAAATAATATAAGCTATAAATCTTACTAGTCTAAATTAATGCGATATAATAGACATTTAAAATAAAGAACGCATATAACGATACCAATTCAAAATGCTCAAGCAATATATAGAACATCGAGGATAGAAAAATATTATGAAATAAAGAGCATCTGATAACCAAAGCGATTCTGTATGACTCTACAATTCCACACCACTTTGACCACCGTCCTTAATTTTACATAAATTAAAAATGTCATGCATTCTTCACAAATCAAGATAACATTATGAACTGAAATAAACTAATACAATGGGCACCATTCATTCTTGGGGCTCTATTGCATTGTCTTTTTTTACTTAATCCTGCTGTCACACCCGGTTTTCTAATGAACAAAACCAGACTAATCATATGTGTGCTCAGGAAGTCCACACATATGTCAGAATGAAAAAGTATCAGAAACAATGTTATTATATAAGGTATACATAGCTATATTAACACTTACATCAGAGTATCGCGGAACGGTGACTAAACTTTAGGCTCTATTCTTCTCAGGGATGACTGAATGGTGGCTCCGTATGCCAACCACTTCTGAAAGACTTCTGGAAACTCCACTACCTCTTTATCTTTCTTCTAAGCAGCACCTCACTACACACTGAGGTGTGGAGAAAATAACAAGAGTGAGTCCATGTCGAACTCAACAAGTATAACACAGGGTTCATGAGGCACAAAAGGCTAGACACTGTTTGACTGCGTTTAGCTTTTAATCATCATATAATTAGCAATTGAGTAGCATCAAAATATTCCAATTCCCATTAATGAACCAATGATCAATTGTAATAAGAATAATGAAATAACAATTAACATAAGCATAATAATATCAACCATAATAAGCATGATGCAACAATGGTGAATATTTATTATGTAAGAATTCCCAAGGTCGTCCGTGTCCGTGGGCATGGCTAGTATACCAGTTTTTAACTCTGCGCAGAGGTGTACACTTTCACTATGAGTCATGACTTCCAAATACATGGGTTAGCTAGGCCCAAAACACCGGAAATCATATAAAGCCATTTAAAAGTTCGTCTAACAAGTTAGGGCCGCTAGGTTTCATCAGTCAGTCTGTGTGATACAACCAGTCCCAGGGATCCACAGTCTGCTTTTCCCCATTTACGCCACAAGGGTAACCTCTAACAAGCTAAAAAAGGTCTCTTAAACAACTAGAGCCAAAGCCATATAGCCCTCACAGTTGTACTGTAAATCCCGGTTATCACTTACAGATAAGTTCTTATGGAGAGAGAGACTAGAGCAACATAAAACAACATAGTGCTCTAGCACCCTTTAACAGTATTTAAATCATCTTAATGGTTGGTTGCTTAATCCATTAATCAAATTATAAGATCATTGTTCATAATTAAGCACTAGCAATAGCTATCCAAATGCACAACCCATAGGTGATAAGGGAACAAGGTAACAATCACTAAGTTATAATATCTAAGGTTGTCAAGGAAGACACATGCATATATATGATAATTTCAATGAATATGACAACAATGATGGTCCCATGTTATATTTGCCTTTTTTCATAGAGTTAGCTGCTTAGAAGTCTTCAGCTGCTATCTTTCGGTCTCCAACTTTTGCTTCGACTGTCGGTTCTCAGCTCCTAGTCTTCAGCGCTAACGAACCACGCTTCCTCTACTCGCAGCAACCAAGCAACACAAATAGACAAACAATACACACATCTAAGAACATGCATTAAACAAAAGAAACATTTTAAAAGAGAGCGCACTAAACGACACGGTACGTTTCTACAATCACAAAAACGCAAGAACGACGGATAACAGAGCTACCATTAAAGAGGACACGCGACTATCGAGACGATTACAACATAACGCAGAAGACCGACTATAAACTTAATACATTTTAGTTATTGAAATAAGGTGATAAACATTCTGAAGAAATATTCTAAAATTAGATTAATCAATTGAATTATAAAGCTAGGTTTGACCCTGGTCATATTTTATTTATATATATTTTATAGTATTCAAGTCATCTAAATATTTATAGCTTAGATAACATAAAACATGAGAGAAGACTAATCGAACTACTTTATGTTTCAAGGTTGTCCAAGAAAATCATCATAAATGAAAAGAGGTTAATGTTGATATTCACCATATTAACATTTAATATTATTTAATTCACTTAAGCATATATGATTTAGTAAGCACAATACGCATGATAACAACAAATCGATCCATCATATCTCGTGATTAGCTTAAGCAAGTTATAATTAAAAATAAAACATTTAAGTTGTTATTTATCAAGTTAGCATTATATTTACAAGATGTCGAGATTATAAATCTAAGTTGATTTTAATATATTAAAGACAATAAATACACATCAACAAAATTGCATTTGACGTGGCTTTATATGTATCATGCTTAAATGAGGCAAATTATAATTATAATTAATAAACACATATCTAAGTGGTCAATAATCATGTTGACATTTACTTATAGAAAGCCAAAACTATAAAGCTAAGTTCATGCTTAGTTACAAAGGACTGACGTGACAAGATTATATATTATTTTTAATTATAAAACTAATAACAAACATATTAATTAATATAATATTCAGCTATATATGGAAAAACATATGACCTGAAAAACATTAGTGCTATTGCACAGAGAACGTCGATGCGAATCTAACGTAACTTAATTGGAGAAAAACATATTTCAAACGAATAAATGCTCGAGGATTAAAGTCGTATAACTATGAAGAGCAGATACGTACTATAATATAAAATTATCTACACAAGTCTATCATATATGTAATGTACTTAGACTAAGCAAATTTTAATTTAAAATATATTGTACATTAATCATATTAATCAATTTAATATTGAACTATATATATACAAAACATGTGGCAACTGAACGAAAGCACTTATGTCTCAAGGTTGAACTAAGCATCTTATAATTCAAAAGACATTTAGTTTAATATTAATTAGATTAACATTAATTTAGAACAGACTAAAGTATAAACCCGTGTTGCACTTAATTAGAAACTCAATTACACAAGCATAAATCAAATTAATATCTAACTTATAAATTTCAAAGATATAAGACATGTTAAACGTTCTTGCTAACACAAAACTTCGATCGGCACTATTACAAAACAACAAAAACGGATTTAAACCGGAAATTCTTTTAATTGAAAAACTATTAATTAAATATATTAATCTAATTACTATTTAAATTAATAAATTCATAATCAAGTGACATGATAAACATCGTTACTAATACATAATTCACGTCGACACAAACATGACACGACGCGAATAAAATTACAACCCTTAGTTATTTTCTAATTAACATCGATTAAATAATTATTAATCAAAAAGTTTCTAAATCAATAAATTTATAATTATGAGACATGACCAACATTGGTACTACCGCGTAGAGCGCGACTTTACGAAACTATGACAATTTGAACCAAGCAAAACAGAGTTAAAACGAATAAACAACGAAGATTTAATGAACTAATGGCAAAACTGTAATTACTCCGTCTTCTACCTTGGCATGTCCGTGCGTACGAGCTCATGGCCATCGGGGCTGCTGCTGCTGCAAGCAATGCAGGGAGGATCTCGGCCGGTGCTCGGCAAGGCCGGCGGGGCACCAGGCCATGCCCGCGGTGGCGCACCCAAGGGGCGGCGGTGGCTAGCCAAGCCGAGCACGTGCAGCCGGCCTGCACGTTCGTGCAGGGCACGGCAGCGGCCCTGCCCATCGCGCAGGGGCGCGAGACGCCTAGGCTGGGCGCTGGAGGCGCGAGAGGAGGCTGCGGGTGGGGCTCAGATGGCGATGGAACCGAAGAAGAGGCACAAGATGACGATGTGACCAGAGAAACAAGACGACGACCTCCATGGATGACCTCGCCGGAAAAGAGAGAAAAGTGTCAGGGAGTCGATGAACGGATGACGTATTCGCGAAACGAAAGGTGTGTCGGTGAAAAGGACGACGAGACAAACCTCGGGGTGGAAGCGGAATTCGCCGAAGATGTCCGAGGTGGCCGGAAAAGCTCACCGAACCTTCGTCGGAAGTTCGCCGGTACGCAAGCTTTAGATGAAAAACTTTGGCGAGAGGTGGAGGGAGCTACGAGCGGCGGCTCGCGATAAGGGTTGTACTTCTGAATCCAGGGCATCGAGGGCTACGCCGACATATATATAGTCGTAGGGTTTGGAAACTTTTCGGAATTTCTTAATTTCGGGATTATTTTAAGCCACGAAAATCTAGAATTACCTTTTAAGCCACGAAAAATAGCCCGGAGCTCAGAAAAATCACGGGAAAAATCCTGGAGACTCTTGGAAAGATAAGGAACTCAACTAAATAGGTTTGAGCTCATGAAAAGATTGATGAAGAGATCAAGGAAAAAGATTAAGCTCATAGAAATTGAAATTTTAAATCCAAAAAATACCAAAAAGTTTTTCGATGAGAAGTAAACGTCGTCCTATGGTATTTTGAAAATAATAACACTCACCAACACCAAAGACAAGCATCACACAAATACCACATTATCAAATTAATATGAAAAAGTTTAAAACCAAAATTTTCTATATTTAAATTAGCAGCAACTTAACTTATCTAATAAATTTATTCAAATAGTGAAATCATTTATTTTATTTAGTGTTTTTCATGCACAACCCAAAATAGGACATTTTGGGTGTGACAATTCTACCCCACTTAACAGGAATCTCGTCCCAAGATTCGGAGAGACTAGGGAGAAAGATAAAGTTGATTTACAATTCTTCACTTTTCCTTCATCAACTCTTATCCAATGATGATGCCACAAGCTCAAAACCCACTTTGTAAAGGTATCCTTAAGGCCCTTACGATCTTCGTAGATGGTTCCAACAGGTTACCAACCCTGAGAAAACATACTTGCGCTCGATAGTGACTTTATAACCATATAGATAGCTGATGCTTCGAGGTGACGAAATAGAACTTATAAAACCTCCATCTTGTATCGTCTTTAGTTCGACAACCCATCTTAAGAAGAGATCAATTGGACACCAAAGGATAGTTCGACAACCCTGGGAGTCCATTTTAGTGCAGGCTACTCCTAAAGTCCGAGATGGACTCAGAACTTGTATGGATTGGGCCTCCAACTTGGCCTAGATGCACGCTGGCCTCCTAAAGTGATGACCAAGGAAGAGATCATACTTGGGTATCTTTGAGGTGTTCTACACTTGATTGGGGCATGCTCCAACTTGGTCTATGTAACAGAACCGTCCAAATTATAAGAGCACAAGTACAAAAACAATCACCGAAATGATCAAATTCTCGCACTTGAGCCCATATAACTCTGGTAGTCTAATGAAATCATGAGGGATTTCAAACCAACCAACATACAAGCCAAGATCATAGTGATTCAACATAACAAGTCACATGTTACATTTATTTCACAAGTAATTCAATTTACATCGGAGTTCAACATAGTTATTACAACTTAAGTTCAAAAGTAGCGGAAGCAAAGTAATTTAAAACTAACATAAATCTTATTTCAAATACATACCAGTACAACGGTCGACTTCCAACAAAAGCATTAGAGATAAGGTAAATAAGAAGGATCATGCCCATGATCACACTCCGCCACTAAGGCAGGAGTCAACCAACTCTTGCAGCCGCCATAATACATCACAACCTGCAACAAGTGAGGATAAAACCCTGAGTACAAGAAGGTACTCAGCTAGACTTACCCATCAGAAACCAGAAATAAAGTGACACCGAGGATCATGCAAGGCTGATATAAAGTGGGGCTAGCTTGACAACATTTTGCATAAAAGCTTAATATAGATGAGTAATTATTTATGCTTAAGCATCAAGTTAATTATCATTAACCTATCATCTATATTAGGACCTGTACTAGAGCACTCACTTTATTAAGAGCAAACAATATTAACCATAGCAGGTATAAATTGAGGCAACCTTTCCATCGTTATCCAATTAACCATTAGTTCAATTTAATTGAATCTACGTTGCCGCTGCTCAAGTCAAGTGCTCACTAACCGGAAGCGACGGTGATTCGAATCGAATTCCTATCCAGCTGGAGGGGTATTTCTAACACTCACCGCGCAGGCCCCTGCCAGGGTCGCATAAGCCACCTTTTCATATGATTTAGGAATCGCGGGTCCGAATGATGTCGTGACCCCAAGGACGACACTCTGCCAGGTGATAGGGACTCTAACCCTCCCTTGGTCTCACACCAATGTCCCCAAGCACATCCTTTCTCTCCTCCAAGAAGCAACCTACCATTCGATTCCCAGCCTGAATCACATTACTCGGCTTCGTGGTCGGAACGACTTATCCGGCCAACTAAGTGTTAGACTGCGTTCAACATGACTCAAGGACGTACAACGAATCGGTCCTTAAACGACTCAGACGGGGATAGATTCACACCCAAGACCTCCATATCTTGTCGCTTCACTATCATCATCCCGCCCGGTCTCATTTCATTTTATTAACACATGGTTCCTTTCCACGATAGTAAATATAGCCAACCGTGCTATATATGAATATCTCTATATCTCGCAGGTGACAGGAAATCACCTGACTTCTACCGCTTAAAGCAGGGATAAGCATCTACTCGATCCTAATCTATGTAGGATTCAAGGATTCATATATCTGGACAAGGAATGATATAATGCAGCAAGGGTTTCCAACCAACTCCTACCACTTAATGCAACAATACTTATAACATATATAGAATTAATTGCTTTGAAGGTAGGAGGCTTATAATGCTCCGGGGCTTGCCTGGGATACGACACTAGTCAGTGTTTGTTAGATGACCCACGCTTGGCGAGCATCTCCCACTAGCACTTGTCCAGCCTTCTATCTACGGGGTGGATCCACCAACACCATCTTTGGGTTCAGCTCCACATTATGTCCTCCACGTAGTGCATCTAGCATACCTAGATGAGATGTAAGATGCAAGTGTATGAATACATGGAAATACAATGGATGATGCATCACATACTAAACAAGGCAAGTACAAGGTTATACTAAAGACACTTAAGCACATCACTTTGCTTAAATAACATCACACAAACCAACATGCTAAGATCGCAAGGAGGGCATACTCAGCATGGCACACAAGTTCCACATGATCTCAGGTGTATTTAACTTAATTACCAAGGACATGAATCACATGTAGCAACATACAAAGCAAGTCAAGGTGAAGCAACAACTATAACTAGAATATGTCAATTTCTGGACTTGCAAATAGTAGATTCATAAATCAATCATATCTGGAGTTTCATAAATCCAAATGACTTGTAAGAAGACATTCTGGAAAGCTTAGGAAATTATCTACATTTCATATTTAACCATCTCAACATTATTCCCAAGTTATCATGACCAAACATGATAATCTTTAAAGTCTGCACAGAAGGTAATTAAAATCTGACAGTAGACTTATTAAGCATGCAACTCTTAAACTATCAGACCTGGGATCATGAAAATTTAACACAAGCAAGATAAGATAATTATCTACAACTTTTGTATTTACCAAAACCACAGTAAACATCATTTACACCATGAAACTAGTTGCACGAGTAACACCACACATGCAGCTCAACAGCAGTGGTACAATTATAGACAGAAAACTGATAGAAACTTCAGAGAAGCATAAATGGAGTTCTAGACCTCCAACAAACATGATTCTCAACTTTATGGAAAGATTATAAAGTTACCTACAACTTTCTTGTAATAATCTTAAGATGATTCTACAGTTAAAATGGTCAAATAATTAAATAATTGCATCTCTATCCAAAATATGGATAGAATCTGATATGCCACTTTAAACCGCTATAACTTGAGTTTTATAAATCCAATAATTATGGTTCTAGACTTTTTAGAAAGATTAACAAATTGTGAACAACTTTTCTATAAACATCTAGAACTAATTCTGCCACTAACAAGGTCACACATGGCACACAAAGCAATGCTGTCTGGGTTTGGGCAGAAACTGCCACAGTACTTTAAACAACTATAACTAAACATATACTTAACCAAAAGTTGTGATCTTTATCTTTTTGAAAAGATTATGAAAAGTACTACAACTCATTTATTGTCATCAAGGCATGATTCATAACTTAACTAAGCCAAACAATGCATACATGCAGAACTGTCCAGAATAGAAGCAAAGCAGCATATAGCATTTGTTATTTTTATAGCTCCTAAACTATCAAGCCTAAAATCTTGAAATTTTTACTAGACATCATACATCACAAGAGTAACATGCCACAAAGATTTCACTTCATTTGGAGCCCTAAATTTGCAGTTATGAAAATAACAAATACAACTAGTATTAAAAACCTAGTCTGAAAAATCCATTTTTACAGCAAAAACATTAAACTAAAATATGACATATTATAGATCTAATACATAGATAATTTCACAAGGATTCCAAAAAGTCCTCATTTGCTATTTTACGATTTTCCTATGAATTGCTATGGATTTCCAAAGTTTCAGCCATAATATGCATAAAGGAAAAAAGGAAAAAGAAAAACTGCACTATGCGGAACTATTCACATGAGTCTTCGGGTGTGCACTTAGACCCCTGTCTTTAGTCAAATTTGATCGCGAGGCCCCTGGTCGGGATTTACACGGGGAAGGGTCGCCGGAGCTCGCTGCTCTGGCCGGAGGAGGCCACACCAGCGGCCATGGAGTGGCGGCGGAGCATCCCCATCCTAAGGCGCACCTAACGGTACCCTCGGCTTGGCCCGAGACGGCCCGAGGTGGTTCGGCCACGTGCGCCGGCGGCTTACAGCCGTGCGGCATGGCGGCGGCGGCGCTCTGGCGATGCTTGGCCCGGGAAAGCATGTGCATGAGGTGGAGCGCGACAAGGCGAAGGCGGTGGTGTATGCGGCCGTGGCTGTGGTAGGGTGCTGAGACGGGAACGGCAGCGGCGACCGGAGCTCCAGCTCGGCCATGGCGCTTGCCGTGGCTGCCTGTAGGAGGAGCGGGAGAGCAAGAGAAGAGGGCGAGCAGGAGAGAAGGGAGGGTGCTCGGCTGTCCCAAAACGAGCAGAGCGAGGTGAGGTGGCGCACATGCAAGGGAGCCAAGACACCACGCGTCGAGCGGCATCAGCAACCGGTCGGCCATGACGAGCTCCAGTGAGCTCCAGTTCGAAATCAACTCAGGAGCTGGCAATACCACCACAAAAATACCACTGAAACTCCATTTTTCATCGATCAACAACTCCCAAATTAGCTCGAATTGGCTCGTGATATAATTGAAAAAATTGTAGAGCTACAAGTGTACTCCAACTTTGGTTAAAGAATCAAAGTCTAATTCAGCACGGTTGGAGAGATACAAAGCTCCAAAGTAGGGTACCCGAAACTTGAAAACTAAATTCAGTTTCAAACCGACTGAAACTGCATTTTTCTCCACTTCGTATCTCCTAAACTGAATGATGATTCGGCTAACCAATTGTTCCTGATGATAGAGCTATATGAGTACTCCAACATTGCTTATAAGAGTTTGCCCAAAATCAAAATGGTTTGCAAACTAAACTTTGCCGAATATGGGTACCATGAAACTGAAAATTGCATGTTCAGTCTACACTTAGCAAAATTTCAGGGTTCTAGAAAACAGCTCGGGATTCAAACTTTGACCCACTGTTTGGCTACCTTAGAGGCTAAACTAGGTTTTGGTCCGTAAACAAAAGTTGTTGTCCTTAACATGAACTCCAACTTTCATTACAGGATCAAGGTTTGGATCCATCTGTTTTGCAAGATAAAAAGCTCCAAACTAGGTTACCCGAAGTTAAACCGCAGTTATGACTTAGCCAAATTTTCCAAGTGCCAAATCAGCCCCTATTCCTGACTTGTGGGCCCTTTTTGAGCATGTTTCACACATTTTCATGACTTGACTATTAAACAAAGTTTGTTCCTTATAAAATTTTCTATAACTTTGTTAAAGGATGCATAGTCACTCAAAGCTTCTAGGTCACACTTTTGGAATGGTCAAACAAAAGGGTTCTAGGGTCCATACATGGTCAACCATCACTTAGAAGCACATTTAGGCAAAATGATGAACATGAACATTGTTCCATTAAGTGTCCTAAGTGTAGTTAAGGTGTTGTAGAGGCCAAACATACCCACCATGCATAGGTTGCACAAAAGTGTAGGCCTCACAAGTATTGAAACATAGAAATCACTATAATTGTAGTGCTTGTTTCAAGGCCATATTTCAATTGTTTCATGTGTTTGCTTCAAGGTACATGCTACATATGTTTTACTAGGTTGTTCCTCATGTTGCAAAGGTTTGTTGCACATGTTTCATTTGTATGTTGCATAAACACTAGTTCCCATGGGATGTAAGGCAGGTTTTAGTTATAATCCAAACAAGCATATAACTTAACATTTGATGTGACTTTTTGATTCCAAACTTCATGAAACTTTTCTAGGGGTCACTATAGATAGTTATTGAGGTGAGACATGTGAAGATACTTTAATAGCAACACCCAAGCATATATCTTTTAATTGAGCCTATATGTAAGCAAGGGTGCAATGTCCAAGTTTAGGTTAGGGTTTATTTCCATAGGTTTGACTTTGGCATCGTCATCTCCACTAATCTATCATGTTTGAGCTCAAACCCACTACTTAATTGGTGATAAACACCTAGGGTGTTACAGTCTAGGGTCCCAAAGGTAAATGTCAAGCCCAAGACAACGTTGCAACACTCAATAGAAATAGCAGTAGCTTGTCATGATGATTTGAAAACCTTGCTAATGCAATATTTATGTGGGACTAGATCTATTCAAAAGCTTATCAAATATGGTTTTCATCAAGTGTTCATTGACCTCAATCACACTCCGGTTGGAGGAGTTATGGCCTTCCCAATAAAGTACTATCAGGGTGCTGACAAAAATGTTATGCTTCAGTGGTCTTGTACCCCAAGATGTGTCTTGAGCATGGTGCATCAAAGTCCTATGAGTTATAGAGGCCATGTATGAAGTCTCTCCAAGGTTCCTAGCATCCTCAAATCATTCGCTAAACATGTTGAAAGTGCCGACATTAAGTAGCAACAAATTCTTGCTCGTTGTGCAATCCTTGGAACAAGCTCACCTTGTGTTTAACTTTATTTCATGGACGTATCCATAGGTATCATGTCCTCATCAAATCAGGCCTAATTTCATAATAGCCTTCTTTGGAGTTTGGCAGAGTCCCTCTTGTATCTTATTTTAAGTTGTAAGATAGTTTTATCATAATGGTAAATTGGACTTTATATTTTACTTTGAATCAAGCTTTTATTTTGCATTAACTTCAAGTACTTTATGTACCTCATGGAATCTAGTGGTCTCTTAGACCGCTGAGCTTGCTAAGTTATCTTTGCTCATTTTATTAGATTTAATTTCCTCAATTGCATTTATTTTATTTTTACATGTTTCCCACCTAGACTTAGTTGATTTTAATCACTGAACTACTATGGTTGTTATTTTTTCAATGATCATGTGAATTATGTTAGGCTAGGCTTAGATGTGATGTCTCTCTCTGGTGATAGCATAAATTGAGACTAGCCCCATGGAAGATTGAGGATAGTAGGTAGTGATAGCCTTGATTATCTGTTTTGAAGTTGGTTATGTTCATATTAGTTAGCAGGTGTCATGAAGGTAATTTGTCTCCGTCTTGGTGTGGAAATTGAAGATCCACTATGCCCTGAAGTGAATAGGAATGTATATCAGGGTTTGAACTTTGGTTCTTCTAGACCAATGTGTAAGGTCAATTCAAGGTGCTGACATGTATTGCCTTAATCTTTACATATGTAATACATCATAGTATTAAAGTTTGGACCTTGTCATCACAAGTTCTTGTTGAACACTACATAAGATTTGTAGTTTAAACTAATAGTTCAATTTCTTCAAGAGAACACAGATCTCTATACCTTTGAGATAATCCTAGGAAAAGGCTATCATGTACAAATTTATTGACACATCCAATGTAGAAATTATATAACATTGTTACATGACCATAAACCCTAAAAGTCTATGGGAGAAATCCATTAGAGTAAATCATGCAGATTACATCAAGAAAGTGAAACAAAATAGTGGAACAAAGGTATATCTTCATCTCCACGAAAATACTTGAGTGCAAATGAAACCCCTAAACTTTGGTCATTCTCATCATCATTGAAGTCATATCTAGGCTCATAATCTAAAAGGAACAAAAAGAGTAGTATGTGGATGCCAAAATACTCGCCATTTGGCACCTATGAGCCATGTTGGAATTTGATTAAAGAGGAATTGTTTGTAGTTTTCCTAATGAGATTGTGTGACAAGTATCAATGCAGTTGTCGGGTACCTAAACAAGGGGTACCCATACTCAACGACTAAAAAAGACAAACCCCTGAGAAAACCACGCCAAAGGCTCCGCCCACGAAGGCAGAACGAGCCAAAACCACGCAAGGAACGCCTCGACCACGTTCTGACTCGCACGAGGCTTGCTCAATGGGACGCCTCGACCCTAGGGAAATCTCTGACTCGTACGAACCTAGGTCGAGCCGGTCGAACTGCCTCACTCACCAACTCTCAGACAAAAGTCAAAGCATTTAATGCAACCGCCAACCACTTCCTACCCCCATGGCTACAGCGCGGTCAGCATGGAAGCAGTACTAGTGTCAAATCCTACTTTTTACTGCCCATCCCGGGATGGGCGGTGAAAACCTATCACTGCACATGCCATACTAGGCACTGTTCCGCCACTGATCCCTCTCGAGGCAAAATACGACGAGTGTCGTACCTCGAAATTTCTGGGGCTCAGCCTTATCCATTCCCCATCGACCCACCTCGACCCGGCCTCGACCAACCACTAGTCAACAAAGGAGCAAGGCCTGCACACCACAGGACCCGAGGTCTTTTCACCATCCCATCCTTTACGTCACCATGGTGTCCAGGGATGGCTGGCTATTCCCGGAGCACATCGCTACAGCAGCTTCCACAGCGCTTGACAAAACTTCACTTCTAAGGCACCCCTGGCATCTCTGCCTTCTCTTGACCCTATAAAAGGAAAGGCAGGGGACTCTACGAACACGAGACAACGCGGGAGAACACAAGAGACAAGGCGAAACAAGTCATCACCCCACCGTAGTAGATCAACATCTCAAGCAATCTCCTTTGTACTCTCTCTCTCTGAGACTTGGGATTGGCTTCCTCTCTCACAACTTGTAACCCCTACGCAAGCACTTAGGTGCAAGGAAATACAATACTTTCCCCCTCGCTGGACGTAGGGCCTTCTTTCGCCCGAATCAGGATAAACCCCCGTGTATTCTCTTTGCATCACCATCCAGATTTGGGGCACGCAGCACAAATTCTCTCGTTGGCTTAGGACCCTCATGGGACCGAACACTAATAGTTGGCACGTCAGGTAGGGGATGCTGCATGCCAACATCATTTTCTTACCATTTTTCTGGATGGCTAATCCCGAACGTCCACTTCCGTTGGCCACGGTGATCTGGTTTGGGAGCTTGGAGTTCATGTCTCTTGGCCACGGCTACGACATGGTCCTCCTCCCGCCCAGGCACCCAACCGACGGTGACCATGAGGTCTCCTAGCCTGAGGGAGCGCTACGCTGGTACCGTCGCTCTCGTTAGGCACGTGCCGCCAGGCGATGGCGTGCCTAGTGCAACCGCCATCATCGCCTCATAGGGGGTGACGGTATTCCCCGATCTAGCGCCCCTCAGCCAGACGCCGATATAGATTTCCTCACTGAGGACCTGTGTAGGATGAGCTTGGCTAAGGGTAAGATGCTGACGGAGTGTCCCATCACTCCACCGCCCGGCACGGCGCCACCACCAGCCAGTTCGGGATCGATTGCTCCGGCGCTAGGAACCATGTCCTCATTGGCATTCCCGTATGGGCTAGACCTGGTTGCCCGGGCGTATGCTTCTTCTATAAGCACCAGCATGAGCGCTTACGAGGAACTCCTCGGACACCATCTACGTTCCACCCTTGACCTCATCACGTTCACGCCAGCTTCAGAGTACCTAGACTCCATGGAGACCATGGGTGCGGAGCTATGTACGACTACCTTTCGTCGTTACAACCCCAGAGACACACGACCTCACATGCATCCGTCGTACTACTATTTTGGCACTCTGGACTCTGACTCTACCGATGACAGCTATGACCTGACTCATGAATGCTTCAATATCGATGGGTCTATCGCGTCGGATTCGGAGGATGAGGCAGCTGTTGGAGGAAGGAACGCCACGCCACCTCATGTTGGCCCCCCTGCTGCACGAGATGAAGCTCAATTCCTTGCGGATCAAGGAATGCAACTCGAGCAAATCCATGAACTGCAGGACAGGCTCAACGAGGAATGAGAAAATCTATGCCTACTTCAGCAAACCCTCGAGCAAGAGCGCGCGGCACGCGCACACGGTGGAGGAGCTTGAGAAAGAGCTCGCAACGTCAATCATCGCATCATCGAGGATCGGGCAGGCGAACCCCCGATCTTCGACCGAGCCAGCCAGAATGTTGTCGCAGCCGCCATGCTTCTTCAAAATATGCCTGAGCCATCAAACCCGAGGCTCGTTGGGCCCGTGATGAAATCCGAGGACTCCTCGAGGCTGCTGCCATGCAGCAAGCCGAGAGTTCCGCCTCGAGATGACACGGGCTTGCCTTGGAGCAGCCTGCGGAGCCCTCTCGATAGGAGAGAGAGGCCTCGGTTCATCCTGAGGCCGCCCCCCGATGAAACAAGGCAGCCTCTGTCCGTGAACGCATCATCGACAACCACGAACCTCGAGATGCCCGTGACAACATCAACGAGTGCCGTAGGCGCAAGAGTGGTGACAGTGCAGCTTGAGGCTACCACAAGCACAGAGGCGGGTGCTATGATAGCTCAGAGGATTGAAGCCCGTCACCCGAGCCACTAGGCCCTCGGGTCTTCAGCAAGGCCATTCGCGAAACACTACTTCCGGCTCGGTTCCACCCCCACGACTCTTACCAAGTATAACGGCAAAGCCAAACCCGAACTTTGGCTCGTCGACTTTCGTTTGGCTTTCTAGTTAGGTGGGGCTACCGATGACCGGATCATCATTCGACAACTTCCCCTGTTCCTATCGGACACCGCTTGAGCCTGGCTTGAGGACCTCCCACCTCAACAGATCCACGACTAGAGCGACCAGGTGATAGTGTTCGAGGGGAACTTCAAGGGGACCTACATGCGTCCTGCTAACTCATGGGACCTCCGAAGCTATAAACAAAAGCCAGGCGAATCCCTCTGGGACTACATTCGACGTTTCTCCAAACAGCGCACTGAGCTTCCCAACATCACCGACTTTGACATCATCATGGCCTTCCCCTCTGGTACCACCTACAAAGAGTTAGTCCAAGAGTTGGGCCGCAGCACCCCCATCACTGCCAATGGCTTGATGGACATCATCACCAACTTCACCGCTGATGAGGAGGCGGTTGGTGCCATCTTTGGCAGCGACCAGGACAAGGGGAAGCGCAAGGACGAGGATCCCACGAGCTCCAGTCGAGGCTCGAAGAGGAACAATAAGAAGAAGAATCAGCAGGGCAAACAAGAAGCCTCAGCGGACGACCTTATCGCCGCTGAAGATCACAAGAAACCTCGAGGACCCCCCGGCGGGGGCATTTTTTTACAAAATGCTTAAAGAACCATGTCCCTACCACAAAGGGCCCACGAACCACAACCTCGAGGACTGCCACATGCTCCGAAGATACTTTGAAAGCCTAGGCATCAAGAAAGACGACAAGAAGGAGGATCCCAAGGGAGATGACAAGGACAAGGGGTTTCCCGAGATTCATGACTGTTTCATGATATACGGAGGACCCTTGACGTGTCTCTCAATACGGCAGCGCAAACAGGAATGTCGAGAGGTCTTCTCCGTGCAACTCGTGACCCCCTATTCCTTGACTGGTCCGAGGTGGCCATCACTTTCGACCGTGATGACCACCCAGATTACGTCCCCAATCCTAGAGTCTACCCACTCGTCGTCGATCCCATCATCGCCAACACATGCCTCACCAAGGTGCTCATGGACGGTGGCAGCAGTCTCAACATCA
The DNA here is from genome assembly GCA_038087645.1 of Saccharum hybrid cultivar R570. Lineage (NCBI taxonomy): Eukaryota > Viridiplantae > Streptophyta > Magnoliopsida > Poales > Poaceae > Saccharum > Saccharum hybrid cultivar. Next base: position 21,759,852 of record JAQSUU010000135.1, read on the forward strand.
TCTACGCCCATACCCTCGACCTTCTAGGAATCGCAAGGACACACCTCCGACCTAGTGTCGGGGGCTTCCATGGAGTAATGCCGGGAAAACGAGCAGAACCTGTCGGGCGGGTCGACCTACCTATCTGTTTTGGTACTCCCACCAACTTCAGGAAGGAAACTCTCACTTTCGAGGTGGTTAGGTTCCATGGGACATACCACGCCATTCTTGGGCGCCCCTGCTACACCCGATTCATGGCGGTTCCCAACTACACCTACCTCAAGCTTAAAATGTCGGGCCCTAATGGTGTCATCACTGTCGGGCCCTCCTACGAGCACACCTATGAGTGCGACGTGGAATGAGTCGAGCACGGGGAAGCCGTCCTAGATTCGGTAACCTTGGCGGCAAACCTCGACGGTTTGGCCAAAGAGATCCCCGACCCCAAACACCACGCCGGCAACTTCGAGCTCGCGGAAGATGTCAAGCTCGTACCCCTCGACCCCACCGACCCAAACGGAAAGGCGTTGAGCATCAGTGCCACCCTTGATCCCAAATAGGAAGCCATGCTCGTTGACTTTCTCCGCGCAAACGTCGATGTTTTTGCGTGGAGTCCCTCGGACATGTTGGGCATACCCAGGGGAGTCACCGAGCACACCTTGGAGATCTGAGCCAGCTCTAGACCGGTGAAACAATGCTTGCGCTACTTTGACGAAGAGAAGCGCTAGGTCATCGATGAGGAGATCCACAAGCTTTTGAAGGCCGGATTTATCAAGGAGGTTCATCATCCCGAGTGGTTGGCTAATCCTGTATTAGTTAAGAAAAAGAATGGAAAATGGAGGATGTGTGTAGACTATACTAGTTTGAATAAAGCATGTCTGAAAGTTCCTTTTCCTTTACCACACATTGATCAAATCGTTGATTCCACTACGGGATGTGAAACTCTGTCGTTCCTAGATGCGTATTCTGGCTACCACCAGATCAAAATGAAGGAGTCTGACTAGCTCGCGACTTCATTCATCACCCCCTTTGGCATGTATTGCTATGTTACTATGCCCTTCGGTCTATGGAACGCAGGTGCTACGTACCAGCAATGCATGCAACATGTTTTTAGAGAGCACATCAGACCCACCGTCGAGGCTTACGTTGATGACATCGTTGTCAAAACCAAGAGGGTCAGCAATTTGGTTAACGACCTTGACATTGCGTTCAAGTGCCTTAAGGCAAAAAACATTAAGCTCAACCCTGAGAAGTGCGTCTTCGGCGTTCCTCAAGGCATGCTCTTAGGGTTCATCATTTCCAAACGTGGCATCGAAGCCAACCCAGAGAAAATCACTGCAATAACCAAAATGGGCCCCATCCGTGATCTAAAGGGCGTATAGAGGGTCATGGGCTGTCTCGCGGCCCTTAGTCGCTTCATTTCGCGCCTCGATGAAAAGGCGCTCCCACTGTATCATCTCCTAAAGAAATCAAAACACTTTTCATGGACCCTCAAGGCAGAAGAAGCCCTTACGAAGCTCAAAGCTACATTGTCTAACTCTCTGATCCTTGTCCCTCTAGCCATAGGGGAACCCCTCCTGCTTTACGTCGCCGCAACGACACAAGTAGTCAGCACAATCTTAGTTGTAAAGAGGGCAGAGGAAGGACATGCCTTGCTCATTCAAAGGCCAGTCTACTTCATCAGCAAGGTACTCTCAGAGACCAAGGTTCGCTACCCACAAATCTAGAAGCTACTATACGCCATCGTCTTGAAGCGGCGCAAGCTTCATCACTACTTCGAAGGCCACCCGATGACTGTGGTTTCTTCTTCCCCCTAGGAGAGATAGCTCGGAACCGGGAAGCCTCGGGTAGGATAGAAAAGTGGACGATCGAGCTCATGAGTGAGACCCTCTCTTATGCGCCACGCAAAGCCATCAAATCCCAGGTGCTGGCAGATTTTTCTAACAGAGTGGACCGACACTCAACTTCCTCCGGTTCAGCTCCAAGCCAAACTTTGGACCATGTACTTCGACGGGTCACTAATGAAAATGGGAGCATGTGCGGGCTTGCTCTTCATCTTGCCCCTTGGAGTCCACATGCGCTATGTAATCTAGCTTTATTTTGCTACCGCCAACAACATCGCCGAGTACGAGGCTCTCATCATGGGCCTGCACATCGCCGTCGAACTCGGGGTCTGACACCTCGACGTTCGCGGTGACTTTCCAACTCGTGATCGACCAGGTCATGAAGAGCTCAAGCTACCACGATCCCAAGATGGAAGCCTACTGCAAGGAGGTGTGGTGCCTTTAGGACAAATTCCACGGCCTCGAGCTCAACCACGTTGCACGCAGATATAATGAAGCTTTCGATGAACTCACGAAAAACGCGTCTAGTCGAGCCATAGTTCCACCTGATGTTTTCACAAGGGATCTCCATCAACCTTCCATCGACACCGGGGCAATTGGGGGGGCCACGGTCCATCACTCGATCCCCCACCAAAGGCGGAAGCTCCCTCGACCGGGGCTGAAGTCATGCAGACGGAAGGCTCGACCCTACCAGTTGACCTCGAGCCCGACTGGCGTGTTCCATACCTCGACCGTCTCACTCGAGGGGATCTCCCCTTGGATAAGACCGAGGCTCGACGGATCGCTCGCCGGGCCAAGACCTTTGTGATATATGGTGACAACAAAGAACTTTATCGACGCAGCCCTATGGGCATCCTACAACATTGTATCACAAACGAGGAAGGCAAGAACCTGCTCAAGCATCTACACTCGGGGGCTTGCGGTCATCACGCGGCACCTCGAACCCTCGTCAGAAACACGTTTCGACAAGGTTTTTACTGGCCAACCGCAGTCTCTGACACTATTAAGCTAGTACGCTCCTGCAAAGGATGCCAGTACTATGCAAGACAAACCCATCTCCTGGCTCACGCCTTGCAGACGATTCCCATCACATGGCCGTTCGCCGTTTGGAGACTCGACTTGGTCGGACCCCTAAAGAGGACAACTGGTGGCTTCACCCACTTGCTCATTGCCATTGATAAGTTTTCCAAATGGATCAAGGCCCGTCCTATCACCAGCATCAGGTCTGAGCAAGCCATGCTATTCTTCACCGACATCATCCACCACTTTGGGGTTCCCAACTACATCATCACGGACAACGACACCCAATTTACCAGCCAAAAGTTTTTGGATTTCTATGATAACCATCACATCCGTGTGCTCTGGTCGGTCGTACTTCATCCAAAAACAAATGGCCAAGTAGAGCGTGCCAACGACATGGTTCTACAAGGCCTAAAGCCAAGAATTTTCGACAAACTAAACAAACACGGTAAAAAATGGGCCACCGAGATTCCCTCGGTCATGTGGAGCCTAAGAACGATGCCGAGCCGGGCCATAGGGTTCACTCCGTTCTTCTTAGTCTACAGGTCCGAGGCTATGTGAAGCGCCCCTGGGTAACCAGAAACTCAAATGTGATACAATACTAGTCCTAGGAGGCTAGTAACACATTTATTACATCAGATATGTCTCATTGCAGTAGTCTCGACAAGCGTGGACAATGAAGACATGCCACGATTAAAAGTAACCACAACACAATATAGGTTCAATAGACCTAGAAAGAGGTCTCGCTAATACATATCATCTGACGGATCCCAATGCCACAGGCTTAGTTGGGTGCAGACACAACCTTATTCGTACGCCACGTCAGGATTGAAGTCCGAATCTTCCTCTGTTCAACAAAGCAAGGGTGAGTACAAAGTACTCAGCAAATCCAACCTTACCCTATGGAATGGGATATCAGTATATGCATATGGATAACTCAAGGATAAGGCTTGGTTTATTTGCATAAAGCTATCTTTTTACACGTGCAGGGTTTCATTTTATAAATACCTTTGCAAAAGACATATATTTTTCATATATAACGGTATTTCTGAAAAAGGGGTTGATCACAATTTTAGGCGTTGCTGAACCCTCTGTTCCCGCAACATATGGCAGACAACCATTCATTTCCAAAATCACACTCACTCTCATGTTTTCACTCATCCCAACCCATCTAGTTGTTGAAACAAACCATAACTCATCCGATACCGCGGACACGTCTATCAGGATAAATTTTACACTCTGTAGAGGTTGTACACTTTCCTCACAAGTAGGATACTGTAACTTAACACCATCGTGCAAGCACAGATCCATCAAAGTCATTACCCTCCATAGCTAAGTAATGGCGCTCACCACGGGAACACTAAGACCACATCTCATAATACAATAATTTACAGAACTCTTTATATTTTATACAATATCCATCAATTTCCACATACATCTCTTAGTGTCCTATTGCACACCTGCCTCTAGGTGATTGCCATACCAACTAGAGGGATTTAGACTAAGCCTTTCCCATGCAAGGCGAGTGGTTGTACGAAAATGAGTTAGGCAAGATGAATCATCAACTCAATCCTTAATCAAGACAAGGCGGATATCTTCATACTTAACCACAAAAGATACAAGCCCCAATACTACGGCATCCCACAAAAGGAACACCGATCCACCCCATCTGTAGGGTAATCACCATCTATAACTTGTTCATTAACCCTTTCATCATACCCATAATTTATTTCCATAACTCACACAGTTTTCTTTTAAAATCGTTGTATTTGAGGAAATATAGTAATGAGTATCCATGATGAGTATCAAATCCTAAGCATACTAAATAATTATATTTTACCACAACATATTATTTGTCTCTAAGTTTGAACAAGACAATTATCAGGTAATATCAATTCAAGGATGGTTATTCAAACGGGTCTTAACTAAGCAGCGAAAATACTTCGTACGTATATCGTACATGCAATATTTAAAATGGCTTCTATGGGTTGTGTTTAAAAATAGGATCAATATGCATCAAAGGGGAATAGGCTGGACTTGCCTTCGTCAGCGTCCTCAGCAAACTCCTGCTGGCAGTCCGGTTCCTCGGCGTCGAACTCACGGTATTCGCCTTCAACGTCCTCGTTCTCCGGTTCGTTCACTCCGTCAGCTAGAAGTACCCAACGAGCGCAACAGACAAACAAGCACAGATAAATAATCACATAAATTCAAATGAGCTCTAAAAATCATGAAATTTATATGAGAGATAGATCATGATTTAAGATGAATTTAGAAAGAATAATATTTGGAATCAGAGTTGGCATGTGACTCTGCAAGATGGCCGAATTTTAATCACGTGGAAAAGAATAATGCGCGATTAAGGAATGAGTGATCATGTGGGCATTTGGCTTGGCTGGTAGTGCATGGTGTATACTATGCGTGTGCTATTTGGATAGAGTTGTAGCTTAGGACCCACGCATCATACACACATGCGTGGAAAGGGAGAGAGAAAAGCTAGCAAGGTTCTTCTTCTTGCTTCCTGCATGGACGACACCATGGTTGAGCTCGTGGAGCTCGGGAGCTGCTTGGTATAGGTAAGGGCAAGGAGGGAAGTAAAGAGAAGACCACAGAAAGAGTGGAAAGAGCAAGAGGATGCTCATGGGCTGCTCACCTCGTCGTGCGATGACGGTCGAGCCCGGCTCATGCGTACGGCCGTATACGGTATACACGAGACAAGTGAAACGAGAGCAGGCAAGCGAGTGGTGAGCTGAGTGTGCTGCTGTGGGAGAGCAACCAGGCGTGCCTTTTTATAGTCCAGGAAGCAGGGATGTGCCACTGGCTTGCTTGCTTGCCTCCAATGGCAACGCTGTGGTCGAATGCTTGGGCGGTGCGGCGCGTAGCGAGTAGATGCTTAGCATGCAAATGGACGGTGCCTAACCTTGCATGGTGGTCGGTGCCTAATTTTGCATGGTGATCGGTGCCTAATTTGCATGCAGACATGAGCTATCTGTATATGTGTATGTGTGGGTGCACTACTGACACTTGTTTGCTTGTGCTTTACATGCTAGTGGTACATGCATGTTGCCTGTGTGCCTTGCTTGTTTGCGTGGTAAATGGTAAAAGTGAATATTGCCTCGGTGGGTGCTTTGTCTTGCTTCATTTGCCGCGTATATACGAATATGTTGTGGCCATGCATGGAGAAGAATGATATAGGGAAAGGTGGGAGGTGGGACCCACTGTCATGGCGGCGTGCGAGCTGCCACAGTCGGCGAGAGGGGTCCGAGCACGGGTGCGTGCTACGGCGATGGTGGTGGGGTCGGCGCATGCGCCGCTGTCGGGGCATCAGACGAAGCGAGCGAGCGAGAGAGAGGGATGGAGAACGAGCGGGTAATGCCACGGTGCATGATAAATTGAAGAGAGGTAGCTAGGGATGGATATAAGATGGATAAGATTTAGAATGATATAGAGCTCAGATGACTTATAATTTTTGAAATGCATTTGAAAATAATTTTTAACGTGAGTGATTTTTGAATGTGAATTTTTGGAATGTTACACTATGCTCCCAACCGATGTAGAGTATGGGTCCCCGAGGCTAAAGGCCTACAACGAGCAAAACAATGACGCTGCAATAGAGAACGCCCTCGACCAGCTCAAGGAAGCTCGCGATGTGGCTCTGTTACACTCTGCAAGGTATCAACAATGTCTTCGACACTAGCATGACAAACACGTCTACAGACAAGACCTCAACGTCGATGACCTAGTGCTCCGGCGAAGCCAGAATAACAAGGGACGACACAAGCTCACTCCGCCATGGGAAGGACCGTACATCGTCACGGAAGTATTGAAGCCCGACACCTACAAGCTATCAAATGAAAAGGGCAAAATCTTCACCAACACATGGAACATCGAACATCTACGTCACTTTCTCCCCTAAAGCCTCAAGGCTCTATAAATTGTTTCACAACCCCATGATAGAATAAAGAATACATTGGTGTTCAAAGCATTCTTTCATAAAAACCAAGGAGGCTCGACCCTATCTTCTCAGAGTTGAACCTCCCTCGGGGGCTGCAAGTGCACCCTAAGGTTCTAGTCGATAAGGCCGCAAGTGCACCCTAAGGTTCAAGGGCTGCCGAGCCATGAGATCACCTACGCCTCCGAGCTATGGTACCTCCACTCACTCCCCCACTCCAAGGGGTGCAACCGCGCACTAAGTAGACCTAATAAAAGTTCATGATTTTGAAAAATCTCACGTCTAACGTTCCTATACGCTTCGAATCGAGTTCTTACATAATCCACGAGGCCGCAAGCGCACCCTAAGGTCCAAAGGCCGCCGAGCAGCGAGATCACTTACGCCTCCGGGCTATGGTACCTCCACTCGCTCCCTCACGCCAAGGGGTGCAACCGCACGCTAAGAAAAACATGCAAGAATACGATTCAAGCAAGAAAGGGAACAAAAGACTCAAACGAAAATGAACATTTAGTATACATTTACATATAAATGTTTCAGGGCCCCTGAGGCCATCACAGCGCAAGTCATGAATACTAACTAAATTATTACATGGGCCTTCATGCCGAGGCTTGGCTTACCGGCCCTTATCGTCGGCAGGCGGGACCACCTCAACCTCGAACAGCTTCACGAGATGACCCCGGGCTCTTTCACAGCCTCGATCAATTCCAGGCAGGTTGTCTCATTCTCCTCGTCAGTCCTATCTAGATCTGAGATAAATCCATTAGCAATGAGACCCATGTCATACTCAAACCCAGACCGGATGACCGCCATGGCCCTCTTCACGCCATGATGTAGCCCGCCTCGAATCTTCTCACGGACAAGGCAACCCAACGCCATCATCCGGCGAACAAATGAGTTCCCTAGCGCATCCTCCTCGGTATCGGCATCGAGCTCGACCCCTAGGCCGTTGCACACCGAGGTAATCGCACCCTGGAGTAGTTGAGTCCACCCGGCCTCAGCCTCGAAGAGGTTCTAGAACGAGGTAGCTATCGCCTGAGCCGCATGTTGCTGCTTTTCCAGCTCTGAAATACAAACACCAAGTTAGCAAAGACTTGGGACCCCGAGGCTAAGGTCAAAATGTGACAAAAGGTTTACCCTCAGCATGGGTCTGCCAACCCACGACCTCATAGCGTAACCCCTCGCATGCTTTCTCCGCCGCCTGAAGAGCCTCGTCCTTGTCGCGGACTGTCACCCTCAACGTCTTGATCTCTCGACCGGTGCCCGAGAGAGCCTCGTCCCTCTCTCGGACGGTCCCCTTCAACGTCGTGACCTCATTCTCCAGGGTCCCGACGCGAGCGGATGCCATCCCGATCTGGACGTTAAGGGCGTCACGCTGGCCACTGACTAGGGAGACATTCTCCTCAAGCTCCTTCATGCGCGCTAATAGCGGCGCGAGGTCCTCACGAGCCTTGGCTGCCTCTTCCTGAGCCTTGGCCGTATATTCACACGCCTTGGCCTCGGCTTCCCGAGCATGCGTCGCCTCCTCCCTGACCGCTGCATGGACGATGCGAAGCTCGTCTACTTTGGTGCTCTTCTTGGATAGCCGCTTGTTGACTTCCTTAGCTAGAGCCCGTTGACGAGTGAGCGCCGCCCATACGTCGCTTTCATGACGAATGAAGAGCGACTTGTGGCGAGATCGCTCCTTGAGTTCCTGACCACAGTTAAGCTTAAGATCAGAACCAAGGAGAAAAGGGGGAGATACGCCAGAAAAAACAACCAGACACGGCTCACCTCAAAGGCCTCTGACATACGCCACACCAAGGTGTCCGCAACCATCCGCAGAGACTGCACGGAGTGCTTATGGAGTCCCTCGACGTACTCCTAGTGCTGCACTTCATCCTTGTCATCAAGGGTGAAGAAGGGCCCTACGTTGGGGTTAGACGTATCCCTGAACTCGAGGGTCGACCGACCCTAGTGTGGGAGCTCCTCCTCCGCCTGTGCAAGCACCAGCCCTGCGAAATCAGGCCACCTGGTGGACGCCTCGGCCATGTCGTCCCCCGATGTTATGGAAGTCCCGGGCTGATCTGAGATATCGACCATCTCGATGTCTGCCTTCTGCTTCCCCTTGTCAGAAGGATGGTCGTCGATGGTGAGATCGATCATAGCCAGAGTCGACCCTTGGGGCAGGGCTGGCCTCTCGTCTGTTGGTGCCACCGCCTGCACGTTGGGCAGTGGCACGACCACCCCCCGTTCTGCCTCGGCCGCCTGCTCCTCTGGTTAGTCCTGCTGCGGCTGCAGCCACGGCTCCTCCCGCTCTGTTTGTGGCTTTGGCTGCTCCACCTCTTTCCCCGCATCCGGCGGGGCTTCCACCACCTATTTTGACTTTTCAATATCCGCCTGCCCCGCATCATGGATGGATGTTTTGGCCTCACCGGCCTCGATGGTCGCCTGGGTCCTCATGGTCGACCCTAGCTCTAGCCCACCAACACCAGGCACGTCGAGCCCGGCACCACCCAGGGCTGCCTCGACTAGCTCTGGCTCCCGTGCGGCATCACCAACTCCGGCGACCTCCTGAGCGCTTGCACCCGCCTTGGCGGCGGCCTCCTTCGTCTTGAGCCGCTCCGTGGCAGCCTGGTACTTTGTGACCCAGGCGGTGTCATCAGCAGGTGTCCGCATTATCAGGGTAGAACCAGACTTGAGCGCCTTGACGGGAGTCATAGCCGTGAGCTCCACCTTGCGCTTATGGCTGAGTAGTAAACGACCACGTCAGAACAAAAAGCGAGATAACTTTGTCAAAAAGGCAAGGTGAGGCGCTTACCCTGATAGGGGAATTAAGGGCCTCGTCTCCGGCTTCCCCGAGCCACTCAACGGCTTCTGCGATGCCCCTCCATTGAGCCTCCGGTCGGCCTGGTGCTCCTTGGAGCCTGGGCTGATGGGGTACCTGAGGTCCTTTACACCGATGAGGCTATCTGGCCTCGAGTCCTCACGCCCAACGACGGTGCCATGGCCTCAGACATCGACGTTGTCGTTCCACCCGTTGACGAAGTCTAGGGCGATCAGACTCACGGGCGTGGCCCCACCGACCTCCCCTAAGGAACCCCAGGCAAGGCAGATCCCCTCTTTGAAGGTCTCTCTCGGGCCCTTCCTTCTGCTGGCTCTCTCTCCCCCTCGACGGGCGCCAAGACTGCCCTCGATGCCTGGGAGGTCGAGCCTCCGCCAATAGGCTCCAGCAGGGGCCACACGTCGAGGAGGTGCGCCAGAAAAGTCGTGGTGTCATACCATGACCCGGTGTCGTCGTCGTCGCTATCCTCATCCTCATCCTCCCCCGAGACCATCTCAGAGGGGGATTCCTCGATGGGGAGACCTTTGAGACTCTACTGGCAGCGGCGCTTATTCAACGCCTCATGCTTAAGGGCCTTTCTGACCTGATGCTTCTTCACGGTGTGCTTCTCTCCCTTTTTCTGAGCCACCGAGATGTGTCTCGCCTCTTGAGCAGTGCGATCCTCCGGAACCGGCAGCCGCGAGTCCTTGACCGCTGACAGATCCTGCATGGAAACCTCGGCGGACTAAATTGAGAGAACCAGGAAGCAAAAGGACTCAAGGCTAATAGAACAACGCTAACCAGAGGCTCAAAACCCTAGTTGGGTCACATCGGGACCCTATCGATGTCCTCCTGCTTGAAGTTGCCCACTATCCACTACGTGCGCCGGGCAACCTCATCGAGGGGGAGGGTCTCGTGCGACATCCAACTCCCCTCCAATGAGACCTCTGGCGTCATCTCGTCGATCCAGAGTCGGCGCTGCATCAACGACAGCACTCTCCGACAGTGGAACGCGGTGGCCACCATCCCCGCGGTCAATCCGCCCTGTCGGATTCTCCTTAGTGCATCGAGGAGCGGCTGCAGCTTCAGCTTCTCCTCCTCGACGATGCCATACAACCAATTGTCCTCACGTGACATCAGGACCCAGCCAGAGAACTTCGATAGGTGGTCATCGTCGTTGCACAGGTAGAACCACCCGTCATGCCATCCGATATTTGACAAAATGAACTGTGCTAGGATGTAGAGCTCGCCTCGACCTGCCCGGACTTGAAGGGTGTAGCTCCTAGCGTGCACTACGCGCCGCACTCCCCGCTCACCCGCCTTCTTGGCGAAATGCTCCACCTTGAAGAGGTGGAGCCATAGGTTCCAATGGGGCTCCATCCCCAAGTACCCATCGCAGACCGCCGCAAAGATGGCGGCCTATGAGATGGAGTTGGGGGCAAGATGATGGAGCTCCACCTTGTAGTAGTGGAGAAGCGCCCGCGTGAACCGTCTTGGCAGCATCCCGAGCCCCCTCTCGTGGAAAGCGACGAAGCTCACCACGTACCCCTCTAGGGGCGCCGGCTCCTGGTGGTCGGACGACGGCACCCTCCACTCCGGCTGGCTCCGGCTCACCCTCGGTCACAGAAGACCGTCACAAACTAACTCCTCCAGCTTCCTCTCTATCACCGAAGAGCGGACCCACGCGTCCGCGAGAAGAATCTGGCTCTTTCCTGCCATGGGTGTCGAGATCAGTGTGCGGCGGTGACGGGGGAAGAGATGACGGTGGCAGTGAAGAACGGCTGAAGAGCGCACGAGGAGAAAAGGGCAATCGTAAAAGGCCTATGGGGGGCATGCAGAACCCCGGGCCCTGTACTTATACCCCGACGAAAGACCAACGGGCGAGTCCGGTGAAAAGGTTGGAATAGTTCTCGCATTTAATGTCCTTACCTAACCGCTCCCTCGAAATCTGTGGGTAAGGGCACGTGTCCACCGTTCACTCCATAATTGTTGTGCCACGCCGCCCACTACCGCACCGTTATCGCTTCTCCTCCTAAAAAGACGCGCCCCAACGGGCCGGAAGAGGATCCGCAGACGGATATTTCCAGACGAATAGATAACGGGCTCCGAGCCCACTATAAACCTCGAGGGATCGAAAGCTGGCCCTCGACCGGGGTTCGACAGCTGCCCTTGAGTAACAAAGTCAGGGACAACTGGGGACGTGTCCATATAAGGCCAGGGCTCGAGCCACTCTCTTGAGATGCCCCAGACGTATTCGAGGCTAGAAGAGAGGTCAACGGTGGAATCCCCTCAGAGAGAGGCATCGAGCCCTTGGATCCTATCGCATGGAACCGAGATCCACATGACTACTCTTTGGCATTTTTGGAGAGCGCCCTCGCGGCCGCTAGCCGACCCCTACCGAATGGGACATGGGCTCCCACTCGAATTCCCGCTAACAGCTCACCGGAGATCGTCGAAACTCGCCCGTCGAGGGTAGTACGACGTTCCCCACCCCTCCTCCTTTCCTAAAAGGTGCGTTAGGGTCATATGATAAAGACAGTTAAGACCCTGATCGACCTCGTGCGCACGAGGCTCGAGGGCTCGACCGTAAAAAGCTAAACCCAAATGAAAGAGGACCAAGCACGCCACGGGGGCTCAAACACGGAAGCACTCCTCGATATAACGCACTAAAGACCTCGGAGGAGTCAAAATACTCCACCGAGGCCTCGGGGGCTACACCCGGCGAGTGTGCTCGCACGCACCTACCGGAAGAGCTACAATGCTACGACTCCAGTTCATGACTCACTGAGCCTCTGCAAGAGTGACCACACTCACACAAAGGCTCAGGTGCTACTGTCGGGTACCTAAACAAGGGGTACCCACACTCAATGACTAAAAAAAGACAAACCCCTGAGAAAACTACGCCAAAGGCTCCGCCCACGAAGGCAGAACGAGCCAAAACCACGCAAGGAATGCCTTGACCACGTTTCGACTCACACGAGGCTTGCTCGACGAGACGCCTCGACCCCAGGGAAATCTCCGACTCGTACGACCCTGGGTCAAGCCGGTCGACCCGCCTCACTCACCAACTCTCAGACAAAAGTCAAAGTATTTAATGTAACCGCCAACCACTTCCTACCCCCATGGCTACAGCGCTGCCAGCATGGAAGCAGTGCTAGTGTCAAATCCCACTTTTTACTGTCCATCCCAGGATGGGCGGTGAAAACCTATCACTGCACACGCCATACCAGGCACTGTTCTGCCACTGATCCCTCTCGAGGCAAAATACGACGAGTGTCGTACCCCGAAATTTCCGGGGCTCGGCCTTATCATTCCCCGTCGACCCACCTCGACCCGGCCTCGACCAACCGCCGGTCAACAAAGGAGCAAGGCCTGCACGCCACAGGACCCGGGGTCTTTTCACTATTCCATCCTTTACGTCACCATGGTGTCTAGGGATGGCCGGCCATTCCTAGAGCACGTCGCTACAGCAGGTTCCACAGCGCTTGACAAAACTTCACTTCTAAGGCACCCCCGGTGTCTCTGCCTTCTCTTGACCCTGTAAAAGGGAAGGCAGGGGACTATACGAACACGAGACAACACGGGAGAACACAAGAGACAAGGCGAAACAAGTCATCACCCCACCGTAGAAGATCAACATCTCAAGCAATCTCCTTTGTACTCTCTCTCTCTGAGACTTGGGATTGGCTCTCTCTCTCACAGCTTGTAACCCCTATGCAAGCACTTAGGTGCAAGGAAATACAATACTTCCTCCCTCGCTGGACGTAGGGCCTTCTTTCGCCCGAACCAGGATAAACCCCCGTGTATTCTCTTTGCATCATCATCCAGATTAGAGACACACAGCACAAATTCACTCGTTGGCTTAGGACCCTCACGGGACCGAACACCGATAGCAGTATATCATATCCATGTACCACCACTAAGGTATTCTCAAAACAAGGATATCGACCAATTCCCTATTGAAGATATAATAGATAACTTATCCTCATGTCCCGAAATTAGACAACTTAACGAAAGGGGAGATATAATAGATAAGGAATCTAGTCAAGACTTAGCTAAGCAATCTAGCGCACATTGATCTGTTTGAGCTAGTTTTTTCTACTAAATCTTATTTAACACTATTTATAGAGAAAGGGGATTGAGTTTTTCTCAATCTAGTAGAGATGCTCTAAGTTCCTTATTAGTCAATTGATTTATACTCTCTTCGAAATGTTGCCATATATATACAAATGCCGACACGTAATAACATAAGATTTTAAGATTGATGAAGTCACCACATCCACCTTAATTTGTCATCAATGGGCAAGGTCAGCCAATATCAATGCCAGTTGGTTTTAACTTGGATTATATATATATATATATATATATATATATATATATATATATATATATATATATATATATATATATATATATATATATATATATATATATAGGGAGAGTATATTCTATAGCTAGCTACAAAATAAGTTATTTTATAGCCACCTCTATTTACGATAATTTTATATACTAATTTACGACAATATCAGTATATATTTACGATAGTTGAATTACTATAACACATAAGGATATTTACCATAATGTTATAGTAAATCATATAGTAATGAGTTACTATAAATTAGCATAGCAATTATCGTAACTCAAAGTAGCTACAAAATAAATTATTTTGTAGCCAGTCTATATATATATATATATATATATATATATATATATATATATATATATATATATATATATATATATATATATATATATATATATATAGAGAGAGAGAGAGAGAGAGAGAGAGAGAGAGAGAGAGGGGTTAACTCCCACAAATAATTATTGCTAATAATATTCTTAAAGAAATACTAGTACTTCTGTTTCGAGTACTGCGTGCTGGCCGTATTGTTGAATGAATGCACGATTTTTGGTTTGGTGAGGTTGACTACTTTTGATGGACGTACAACCTAACAAACCAAAACCAACGGAAGCTAAATGACAAGTACGTACGTATACGTACACTAGTTGCCCTGACCCCTGAGGCCCTGAGCACTGTGTTTCATTTAATGACGAGCATAATAACCGTCGTCCCCTCCAGAGGGCAGAGGCATATCATAAATCGTGTTGAGTCACCATCGTCGCTACAGACGACAGTCGCCAAATAACGACAAGGTCGCCAAAGGCAGGCTGTTTTTTTTAAAAAAAAAAATCTAAGCACTACTACTAGCTTATTAGCCGCTTGTCGGGCCATGCATGCAATAATGCAATGGGCGCCTCATCAACGTAACCACGACTTTGGTGTGAATTTGCAATGCAAGATGGAGGGGAGGGGAGAGTACTGCCTAGTGCTAATTAGCTGGAACAAACTAAAGGTACCAATAACGACTTACGTAGTACTGTTGTTGGCGCTGCCCTTTGTTATTGCCAGCCTGCCGACCACAGTGCCTGTGCCGCGCTACCGTCGCGTCGTCTCACCCCTGGTCCGGCCGGTCGCTGCTCTGTGCCTCGCCTCCGATGCCGTCAATCTCAGCGGCTTCAATTCTTGAAATATGCCGAGATCTATTGCGATTAATTTCACTCGATAGAAATCTCCATCATAGCAAATTAATTTAGAAGCTACTGTAGTTACAATTTTTGACAAGCTAAGGAAACACAGCGTGCAAGCAAGACATCTTAAATTATCATCCTGTACGTCGTCGTCCGTGTCGAGTTGGCATGCAAATACCGTACCAGTGCTCATGTCTTGATGCAAAAGGCCCCGAGATTCAAGATGGCAGCGGGTACATACCCGACGGGTAGTGCTCATCCGTACCCGTACCCGCACCCGCAAAATTTTACCCGTTGGGTTACCCGTACCCGCATGCGGGTAAAAAAATAGTTCCATACCCGTACCCGCCGGGTAATTCTCACCCGACGGGTAACCCGTACCCGATAGCATACCCGAAAATTACCTAAAAATATCAAATAGTCACGTGCAAAAATAAATCATTCTAAGCTTCCAACAAGTTACAAACATGCTAACAAATATTATTAGCATCATTACAACAAAGACAATCTACTAGAAATATAGTGGATGTCTTAATGGGCCAAATTCATGACTTATATGCGCTAAAATAACTGAGGTTTGCTAGTTATTTTTACGGGTATGTCTTACCCGCGGGTATGCGGGTATGGGTAGTATACACCCGCACCCGTACCCGCATACCCGATGGGTATAGGATTTTGTCCAATAACATACCCACGGGTAGAAAATTCATTCCATACCCGCCTCTTTATCGGGTAATACCCGTCGGGTACTCGGGTTTCGGGTACCCGTTGCCATCTCTACGAGATCTTCGCATCGCCGCAGCGAGTTCCTCACGCGCGCGTCAGCGTGGCTACGATAGATCATCTCGATGCATGCAGCATGAAGCATCCGTGCAGAAATATCTGCGATCGGGTGCTTTCAGACCACCAACTCTACTACCAGGTCATGTGAGCTAGTAGTAGCTTACCTAGCTAGCTATAAACACGCCTAATTAATAATTATATATAATTATATTTACCTTGCTGACTGGAGATATCCATATAGGTGCCGACGTTTCGCTGTTGATGGATGCCGCTCAAGTCCGGTCCGTACGGAGGAGTTTAACTCCCACACAACAATCCCGCGACGTAACTGTCAAAGGTGTCTGCTCGTCTCCAGGATTAGTTTGTCACAGGCAAGGAGATAGTCAATATCAAGCTTGGTGGGGGACGTGTATAGTAATTCCAGTTAGGGCTGGTTTAGATGGGCTCATATATCCGTCTCTACTCTAATTCATCTCAACACATATGGATTTAGGTGGATACGAGCGCAACTTCGTATCCACCTCGATCTACGTGTGTTGCCTATTGGAGTGGGTTGCGGTGGAAATTAAGCTAGATTAACATAGTCAATCATCCCCATATATAACTGTGCGGACTGTCATGAATATCAAGTAAGAATACCTCTTAATGTATCCTCTCGCAGAGTTCTAGCTTGGGATAAGTGGACAGCTCGGCTAAATTTAGTAGCTAAAATAGCCTACTTCATCTTTCTAATGAGAGGATGCTTTAGTTGGGACCTACATAATCGTGGTCAGTTCTGAGTGCAGTCAATGTACCAATATTTGATAAACGAAGATACCCTTTTACCAATAAATTTATCTGGAGGTTTAAGCTCACCCTTTACATAAAATTTTCCTTCGGTACCTCTAGTGAGGTGTGATATTAACAAAGGATAATTTAATTAAAAGGAATTGAACCAGTAACAAAAAAGTGTTGTTTCTGTGATTGCAATGAAATAATTAAACGCCTCTTTTTTAATTGCTAGCACGCGAAAACTATTTGCAACATTGTTTATATAGCAATTGGGTTAACCCCTCCTAGATCCACCACCCATATGCTTGGAAGTTGGCTATCGGGCACTGGGAGAGTGGAAAGAAATTTGATTTTTGTGGGGTTGCTGCTATTATTTGGACAATTTACACTACTAGAGAACATACTTTCCATTTTTTGATTTAGTCCCAGCGGATTTTGGCTCGGGAGTAATGGAAGATTTAGTCACGGTTGGAATCACCAACCGGGACTAGAATCCCTAGCCCAACGGATAGTGCAGCAGGCTTTTACTGCACTATCCGTTGGAGACGTTTAGTCCCGGTTTATGGTTCAAATCGGGACTAAAGGTTGACTTTCAATCGTGGTTGTAGCCACAAACCGGGACAAAAGGCCCAGCCAACCTTTGGTCCCGGTTGGTGGCTCCAACCGGGACTAGAGGTTGACCCTGTAGTCCCGGTAGGCTCCACCAACCGAGACTAAAGGTCCCCACCTATATATATCCGCTTGTACTGTTCCCCCAGGACGAGACCAGGTGGTCAAATCGGTCGCCGGCCCTTGTGTTCATCCTGTTCTTGCTTGGGGGAGCAAGTTCTTGCTCTCAGGCGCTGCCGGCTTCATCTCCAAATCTTTCAAAGGTTAGCAACTTCATCTTCTAATCTTTCATTGCTAATAATGTAGACGTTCTATGCTTTATTAATAAGCATAGAAATATTCAAATATGTGATTTTTACAGATTATGAATAATAGTGGTGGATTTTATTTTTATTTATACATCATTTGTAGATCTTTGTTTTCTAGATTATAAGTATGTGGTTGGTTTTTAAGATTATGAAATATTTAAGTATGTGGTTGTTTTAGATTATGAATAAGTATAGAAATATTCAAATATGTGGATTTTAATGTTTTTTTAATTATGAATATGAGGTTGTTTTCTAGATCTTTAATTATGAATAAGTATAGAAATATTCAAATATGTGGATTTTTACACGAGAGTTAATAATTGTTCAAAAAAAATATGTGCAAAATGTTTAAGTTTATTTGACATGCATATATCTCTTGATGATTTATTGTTTATATGTTTCTCTAATATATAATATTGCAAGGTATATTTATATGGGGGTTCTACATTTTATTGGGATGGTTTTTCAGTTTTTTTTAGTTATGATGAATGGCGACGGATCACTTCCCCACCCACAGGCACCCGGTTTTCACCCTGGTGATATTCCATTAGAGCCCTCGTCAGAAAGGGCCATCCCGTGTAACCCAGACCCATCAGTTGTATAGAATATTTTAAATTTTGTATGCTAATATAATTTTTGCTTATATACATTCATTGATAATATGATTATTGCATATGTTACAAACTATAAAACCTGTGAAGTGGCTGGAAGATGCACTATGACTACTTGGGGTGTATGACATCATCGAGAACACGACATGTCAGGAAGCGAATTAAGGCGAGATATGGACGTGCAGTCTCTCCTTTGACATCCCCATTATGTACAATAATCAGGTGCGCCAGCAGATCGTACAGGTTAGACGACAGTCGGTGATCAAGGTAGGTGCCTAGCTCAACACCGTGCATCTTTGCATGCACTTGAGCGGATTGGGTATTGTATTCCTGATTGGTCACAAATGAATATACAAGCTTTAGTTCAGCGTACTCTGAATGTGCTGCTAGTAACCGAGAGGAATGTGTCATGCAACTTAATGGATGTGGTACGGCGTGTATGATATGAGAGTAATATTTATTTATTCTTATTATTATATGAGCGCTTCCTGATACTTTTTTATTTGTCCGCTTGTAGTATTTGCTCCATGACTACACCTATGCTACGTGTGGCTTGCATCCCATTCTCACACAAGCTCTTAAACGACTAGAGTATTACTGGGACTTCGTGAAAGCGATAGGCCAGAGGACGACAGCTGGCTACCAGCATTGCATGAGAATGAGGTAGAGCCTGGATATCGGTAGTCCGTCAGTAGGCTACATCTATGGGATGCTATGTCCTCGGCATTGTGAGGCAGCTAAGAGTGCTATAGTGCGGGCCTTACATTACATAGACATTGTCCATGGTTACACCATCTGGGACATGCGCTACTTGTAGTGGAGATAGGAGAGGTTTGCAGCCGACGATATTTAGGATCTATGTGTTAGTTTGGTTTTTATGCGTATGTACTTTAATTCGAATGGTTTATGTACTTTAATTAGGATTATTCGTATAGATATTTTAATTATGTTTGCATAGATAAGTTATTTATGTTTTATTAGGTTTATTTGTATGGCAAGTTATTTATTTGTATGTATATGTTAAAAATGACCTTACAAACCAAAACAAAAGTTGTAGATCTCGAAAAGTTATGCAACTTTGTAGTTAAAAACTTTTTCATTTGAATTCATCTTTTCAAGGAAAATTATGTATAAATCTCTCGAATTTGAAATTTGAATTTTTAAAATGACTTCAAATGGAGAAACAACCAAAACGAAAGTTGTTGTGCTCGAAAAGTTATACAACTTTGTAGTTGACAACTTTTTCACTTGAGCTATATTTTTTGAACTACACATTTTTTTATTTTTAACGTATTTATTTTAATGGATATGTTAGCATGGACGGGAAACAAAAGTGTCGGGTAGACAGCCCTTTAGCCGCGCGCCAAAAATTTGGCTTTAGTCTCGGGTTAGGTTACAAACCAGGACTAAAACATCTCTAGTCCCGGTTGGAGGCTCAACCCGGGAGTAAAAGTGATAACCTTTAGTCTAGGTCTAGGCCTCCAACAGGGACTAGAGGCCTTTTTAGTCCTGGTTGATAGCCTAACCCGGGACTAAAGGTCCAACACTATATATGTCGCCACTTCATTCACTTCTCATCCTCCTTTCAATCGTCGGTCGCCACCCTCTGCTCCATCCTCGCTGCCCGGAGCGCCGCCGCCTCTCGGTGTCGTCCTCGTTACCCCCGCCTCCTCGTTGTTGTCCTAGCCGGAGTGGAGCGTCGCGTCCTCGTCGGTCCGTGCCTCGTCACCCCTGCGTGCGTGGCCTCGCCTGCACGCAGCCGGCCCCTCGTGCTTGCCCTCGCCGGCCGGAGCGCCGTCGCCTCTCGGCCTCGTCCTTGTCACCCCCGCCGGCCGCGCCTCGTCATCCCTGCGCAGCCTCACCTCACCCCTGCCACCAGCATCACCACTGTCATCCTCATCCCTTAGAGAGGAGAGCCGAGGAGGAGAAGGAAGGAGGCACCGCCGCTACGTCGCCATTCGGCATCAGCGAGCCGCTACTGGAGCCGGAGACGACGCTCCATTCGTCTACACCGGCGCAGCAACTCACCACCACACTGCCATCCCTACCCCCCACAAGCCCCACGGTGAGCCACTTCCCCTGCTCCGAATTCGCGTGAGTACCTCGTGCTCAAATTCGACCAAAGGGAAGGGCCTAAGTGCAAACCCATAGACTCAGATGAATAGTGCCAATAAGGACATGTTTGCTTTTAAATAACTAAAACGTTGAAAATTCATAGTAATTCATAGAAAAATCATAAAATATTAAATGAAGACTTTTTGGAATCCTTAAGTGTAGATCTATACAGTAGAGTGATAAAATAATATGTGTTAGTAGAAGTTTTTTACTGTTTTTATTTATCTATATTTATTAGGGATAAATTTATATCTAGAGTTGTGGTGCTTCAATTGCTATGAAAATTTTATGGTAGGCTATTGATATTATGTGTGTGCTGTGGTAAACATTTCAAGGGCTTTGGTTACAGTATGGTTGAGTTATTGATTTAACTTGCATGTTGCTTGATAAATGGTTTTAAATGGTTTATAAATCATTTATGTTTGTAAAAATGTGAAATATGATTCCTTTGTCTTTGCATGATGATGTTGTGACCTAAGAACACTTAATATGGCCATGTGTTTACAGAAAATATGGATCTTTAGATTTATCTTGCTCTCTGGAATTTCTGAATAGATCTGGGAATTTATGGTTAAATGAAGGAGCTTGTGTACTGCTGTCCTGAATCTCATGTGTTAACCTTGATATGCTTGCTACCTTATCATGATAGGTTTATGTAGTGCTTAGTTAAATATTGTTCCACTGCCTTTGCATGATGTTGTTGTACCATAAGAATAGTCATGTGTTGATACGATTTTTGATATATTGACTTTTGTGAGAAGAGATGGTTGGACGTCGTCTCCCTCCGCCGGAAATGCTAGGTTTCAGCAGCTATGTAAAGTGAAAGGGATTTGATCCAGTGGTGCCACCGAATGTACGGTCTACTCATCCAAGCATAGTAAGCAACTCTTCTATAAATTAATGTGTCAAATATGCTTGTATAAATATATTTTTCTGATTTATTATGTATATATATGTGTTTCTTAAATGTACCGTAGGTAATTGAC
Source organism: Saccharum hybrid cultivar R570 (assembly GCA_038087645.1). Taxonomy (NCBI): domain Eukaryota; kingdom Viridiplantae; phylum Streptophyta; class Magnoliopsida; order Poales; family Poaceae; genus Saccharum; species Saccharum hybrid cultivar. Next base: position 21,781,153 of record JAQSUU010000135.1, read on the forward strand.
CCAATCATTTGGTTTGAAGAGATACTCATATATTTTAGGGTTCAGCTAGTGAATGTTGAATGCTTTGAGGTGGACAATGGTCGATTCAAGCAATGTCGAGTTAGCTTTTTCATTGCCGATAGGAGTGGTACAAGCCGTGTTGTAGAAATATTAGAGGTGAGAAGTAAGGCACCTGATAAGGCTGTTGCAGAAAAATATGGTGTTCTAGCATATGTAAATAAGCTTACGACTATTGGGTACAACCTGCCTACTTATTCCTTCTTGAAGATACAATCTATTGATGCTCGCTCTTATCATGATCTTAAGGGATTTTGTGCAAGGTTGGATCAATATAACCAGAATGATGTGGTAAGTCTAAATCCAACATTGACAGTATCTTGATTTGTTATTATTGGAAAGATTGGTTCTCATATCCATTTTTTCTGCCAACACTTAATTACATGTTGAGTTGTATGACTTAACCTACGCAGGTTGCACCTTTGTAGCCATTCTTAACCAAAAAATGTATGCATTGGTTATGAATAGAAATATGCCGATGATTGCCCAACACTCACTGCGGAAGGATTTCAGGCGAAGCTATATGCGACTAAGAGGGGATCACCAAACTCACTGCCGCTAACCGTGGTAAGTAGACCTTGTGTTCGTACATGTGAAGCAAGGGAGAGTATCTTGTTAAATACCTTGGATTTTATCAATGAAATTTGTGGATACAAAATCGGCAATCTATACTTCATCGAGTTCATGATACGACGTATTCAACTATATAATTCGATATAGTCAACTTGTGCTTGCATGAACTTTGTGCGTAGTTGAACTTTGGGGTGTACTTGATGTATTGGACATGCATGTAGTTTGTAATGACTTGTTTTAAATTGTGATGGTTTGTATGAACTTAGTGAATGGGGATGATCATTGTAATATATATATATATATATATATATATATATATATATATATATATATATATATATATATATATATATATATATATATATATATATATATATAGCTCTTCATTAGTTTTGTTCTTATTTATGGATGACGTACAATAGTATAGCATATATAATATATGTATAAAAACTATTTGAAATAAAAACAAATTGAATGGAAAGAAACTGCAAAAGAAAATAAAAAGAAAAAAAACAGGTCGAGGGTTATTTAGTCCCGGTTGCCTGCGGGCTCGGTCTGGCCCCCCCTTAGTCCCGATTGGTATAACTAACCGGGATTAAAATCCCTCAATCAATCCCGGTTGGAGGCCCGGGACTAAAGGGGGGGCATTAGTCCAGGATTGGCGGTCCCGGTTGGGAAATCGGGACTAGAGGGGGTTTTCAACCGGGATTGAAACCCATCTGTCTACTAGTGTTGGTATACTCATAATGACATTATTTTTGAAAAAAAATCAAATACTTCTTTTATGCAGGCTATATTCAGAGGATCATATTGGTTGCAATTTTGGGTATGTTGCAGCATGAGGGCACAAGTGGAAAAAATCCATTTGGCAAGCAAAGCTTTGGAGGTTATCCCATTAGACATCTTCGCCAAGAATGGGTGACAAAACAATAATAGACTTTGCTTTTGATTTCCTTATTTTGAGTGTGCTCTTCCCCATTTCATTTGTCCAGTGTTTGAGCTGAAAATCTCGTAAGAATTGGCTATGTGCGGATGCAGAGGCCGAATATTTTCCATTTTCTAAAAAAGATACGAGTGTATCGGAACAAGCCCTTAGTCTCTTTGAAAATTCTAAGGTATAATTTAGTTAGGAACTGTGTTCGGGAAAAATCATTATAGGACAAGTTATGGAGCAACAATTACTCTAATAATACATAACTTTTCAGACAAAATTGACTGTCATTGGTTTGATATTAAAAATACTTATTTATGGTCATAGTTTTTCATATAATAATTCAAGTATTAATGGGGTTATTATCACTGAAATCACTGTGATATCAGACCAAAATGAAATATGCATTGTAAAAAAAACAAAGGAAGTATACTTAACTAGCAAAGTTTTTTTTGAATGTCACCGTGGGGATTACTCCCCACCTGAATGTATATTGATATAGCCCCAAATCGGCTCATATTATGTATTACAAAGTTGAGGAAGAAGAAAACAACAACAATAACAACAGCGCCCAAGCACCAGGGTGAGGAGTGGCATAAACCACAAATAAACTAGTGAAATGCAAAAAACTACCACAAGACAGACATAGGGGCTATTTGACAATGCCTCAAGGGAGGTGAATGACGCCAACACAAAATCATCGTCGGCCAAGTAGGAGCTTAGCGGGGTTTTCACCCGAGCCTTCTGCCGAGGGGTAGCTGCACAGCGACGGAGGGGTGCCGGCCGCCGCCACACCGCGCGAAGCCATTCCCAGACTCGCTCGCGACGTTGGGAGGTGCACACCGGCAAGCGTCTTCGACTGGATAGAGGGAGGTGAGAGATGTCGGCCGCCGCCATACCGCGCGGAGCCGTTCTCGGACTCGCCCACGATGATGGGAGGCACGCATCGGTAAGTGTCCGCGCCTGGACGGAGAAAGGGAGGTTGCTAACTGCCGCCACACCTTGCAGGTCCATTCCTAAGCTCGCCCGCATTGGTGGGAGGCGCGCACCATCAAATTTCCATGCCTGAACAGAAGGAGATGGGTGATGCCAGCCGCTGCCACACTGCGCGGAGTCATTCGGACTAGTCCGCGATGATGGGAGGCGGGCACCGACAAGCGTCCACACCTGGACGGAGAAAGGGAGGTAGCCGGCCACCGCCACACCTTGCGGAGCCGATCCCGGACTCGCCCATGTTGGTGGGAGGCGCGCACCGGCCAGCGTCCACGCCTGGACGGAGGGAGGTAGGTGACGCCGGCCGCCGCCACACCGTGTGGAGCCGTTTTCGGACTTGCCCGTGACGATGGGAGGCGCGCACCAGCAAGCGTCCACACCCGGATGAAGAGAGGGAGGGTGCCGGCCACCGCCACACCTTGCGGAACCGTTCACAAACTCGCCCGCATAGGTTGGAGGCGCGCACCAGCAAGTGTCCATGCATGGAGAGGGAGAGGTGGCAGCCGCTGCCACACCATGCGGAGCCATACTCAGACTCGCCCGCAACGGTGGGAGGTGCACGCTGCCAAGCGTCTGCACCAACAGGATGTGGGTAGAGGAAAGAAGAGGACGCCTCCAAGGAGGTCGCGGCATCCACTGACGTCGCCATTCGGGCTTTCGCCCTAGCATCAACCACCGCCTGCTTCAACCATCCGAAGCCGGAGGGATGCAGAAAGCCCCAGCCTCGGGGCTGGGCAGATCTGGCTGTTGGGGCCAGCCCATGTTGGTGTGAACCCGCTGCCCCCTAACCTGGACGAAGGAGGAGCCCACAATGACGACATGTGTGGCCGACCTAGGGAAGAGGGAGGGGCGCCGGCCGCCGCCACATGGGGACGACGAGACCAGGCACGGGGAACCCACGACAAGGACGCCACACGGGGACGGCCAGTTGAGCTCAGCGTCAGCGGGTCAACGCAACAGAGCTCCATGATGTGGGGGAGCACCGGGGAGGAGGGGCTGGCGCCAGACCGCGTGAAGGCGGGCGCCGGCGTGTCGAAGCACGAGAAACCCGCTGGGCTCATTGCCGAGCACAGGAAACAAGAGGGGGGAGGCGCCCGCACATGAAGGAGACGACAGATCCAGCCAAGGGGAAGCTAGATCCGCCCACACCGGTGCCGGTCGCGCCGCCGGCCAGCTCCCCCGCGATGGCACCGAGTCCACCCGTAGGTACTCCATGGGAGAGAGAGGGAGCGCCCACGCTTGAAGGAGATGGTAGATCAGGGCGTGGGGAAGCCGGATCCGCCCTCACCGGCGCCGGTTGCATCGCCGGCCGGCTCTCCCACGACGACATTGAGACTGCCTGCAGAAGCTCCATGGGAGAGGGGGAGGGAGGAAGACAACCTAGCCGCTGCCATCCTTGCTGTCCGCCGGACCTCCGGCGTCGAGCTCTGGCGGCGGCCGAGCCGAGGAGGTGCGTGGCCGGGCCCTACGCCGGCGGCGAAGAGGAAGCCGCTCGTGTTGCCCCCGAGGGAGAGCGACGCGGGGCCTCGAACCAACCCTCTAAGCTCCCCTAACTAGCAAAGTGGTAGGCTACTAATTGGTTCAGCACCGCGGGTGCCATGCCCCATGACATAGATCATGCATGTGTATTTGGCACCTATTCTCTTCTTCGAAACAATATTCTAAACCCCATTTAACATATTTAATGTACCCGCTGGCAGCAAGATAACCGTGGCGAATGAAGAGTTGAACTGAATATCCAGCATGTACATGTATACAACAACCACAAAAAAAAGAGCTCATTTTCCTCTCTACATCTCTGTTCCTCTTATGTGAGTGTTCTTGTGCTCGTGTGGAAAAACTCGATTTCTCAACACTATTATCGCTCTCTTTGGTCGTTGTTCCGGTATTTTAGCTTGGTGAAATCGTGTGCGTCATGTATCAAGTGTTTGAGTCATGACTCATGAGCATAGAATAAATAATGGTAATAAATAGAAAATTACAGCTAAAAAAACCGTAATGTTGACAAGATCTTCGAAGGCAACCCGTCCAACGTCGAAGCGTTAGACACGCTCTTCCCGGACGGTGAAAATGGCTCATCTAAGCAGCCGTGTAGACACATGGCCACCTCCTAGGTCGCAACATTGCGCCGGTATTAGTTGTTTTCTTTTATGTAATATTGAAACTAGAGATCTCTTGTTAGGATGGTCCAGCTACGGTTATTTTAGGTCGACCTCCTTTGGCGCTCAATAAAAGCGTGTTGTCCGTAGGTTTAAACTTTTCTTCTTAATACAATGATACCTAAATCTTTTAGGTATTCAAAAAAAAAAGGTCCACAGTGATTTCATTTTCCTATGTTAACCGCGTGAAGCTTCGGGCTGGCCTAGTTCCAACTGTATGAAGTATGATAGCCGGCCGAGACCCTAGAGGCAAATGATATCTCAGGAAGCATCTTGCAAGGCAGCAAGCACTAGAAGCCAATGGAGTATCAAATAAATTCCGATCCCTCTGAACCAAATTCCATTTGCCTATACTCATTATGGCTAACCAGCGTTGTTCATGTAAACATGGCCTCATCTTCTTCCTCCTGGTTTTGTTTCTGCAACTCCTTGATACCAGCGTAGCCGTAGCATCAGCAGCGGGATGGCAACCCATGCAATGCGACGCTGTATCCATGAACCCACCTTCGTGCAGCAGCTCGTTCCTTTACGCCACCTCGGAAGGGCGTAACCTGTCCGAAATAGCCGCCGTCTTCAACGCTACTGCGTCGACGACGACTCTCCTCCGGCCGATCAAACGGCCCTCCGGTGAGGTGGACGTGCTGGTGGCTGTGCCCTGCACGTGTGAGGTGATCAACGCCACCATGAGTGCTCTCTTCCATGACACTCGATATGTGGCGAAGCCAGCAGAAACAGCTGATACTGTCAATCGCGAGATCTTCAGTGGGCTCGCAATGAACTTTGGCGATGAGTACCCCCTGATTTCAGGTAACACAATAACGGTTCACCTTCCGTGTGGGTGTTCCTCCGCAGCATCCAAGGGTGTGGTGGTGTCCTATGCAGTGCAGGAGGAGGATACCCTCCAGATTGCAAGCCTGTTCAGATCAACTTCCCAAGATATCTTAAACCTGAACCCGAGCTTGGTGAATCCCGACTTTGTTAAACCAGGGTCGATCTTGTTTGTCCCAATTGGAGTTGATGATTCCCTGTGAATGATGAGCCACTGGTACCGGCCAACTAAAAGTGTTTTCATATTTCTAGTATCTAGTAAATTAATAAATAAAAGTTAAGACTGATACTCAAGTCTTAGAATATGAGAACAGGTATACTGTTATTGTTTTGCATTCTACAATTTTTGTAAGAACTAGCAGCATTTTTTTGGAATCCAAGTCAGTGTTGTCAAATTTTAAATTATGTTTTTTACTGGTGTACTGCATCTTAAGTTGTTTTGTGCAATTTTAAATAAGAGGTTTGTTACTGTGCTGGGAAGGAACCACCAGTTCCTCTCTTAAGAATAGAAAAACTAATTAATTGTGTTTAAGGGCAGTTAAGTACTTTTCCTACGTAACAACTCCCTGGATCCCTGAGGCGGACGCCGAGTACCGGATGCTGGATTTCGCGAGCGCCAGCGGCCGCCGCCCTGAGCCGCCGAGCAGGAGCAGCACCTCCACGGCTCCACCGTGCACCGGGCGACGCCTCGCCTGGCGCCTGGTTGTTGAGTGCCCAAGCCCAAGCGACAACCCCGTCGGCCGCCTGCCCCATGTGGCCGCGCAAGCTGCGCGCCGGTGCCCGCCGCCGCCGGCCCCAAAGAGCGCCATGGTGCAGAGCAGTCAGGCCACTCCCTCAAAGCTCTGCTTGCTTTTAATTTGAAATTGAGCTGGTGTGCCGTGACTTCCGGTCATGTCTTTCATGGATTCTACAGATCTTGCTTTGTGATTGAGTCTCTCAAAATACATTAATTTGCTGCTTGCTTTTGACACTGAACCAAGGACACGTGAATCATTTATTTGTTGATTTGTTCGTTGAAGTGGAATTTTCCTAATTTGCTATACTGAATCAAAGATACGTGAGCGACTGAACGTTGATTTCTGCTGAGTGAAACTTTTTCTCTCTAGCTTATGGGCTTACCGAGGTAGCTCGAGCCAATTACTGAGCCGAGCCCGTCGTGCCGCCCCCAACACCAGCACGCAGCCGCTGCTCCTGCACTGGAGGTCCACGATTGGACGGCTCGAGCTGGGGTTGATGTAGAGATGGCAACGGGTACCCGAAACCCGAGTACCCGACGGGTATTACCCGATAAAGAGGCGGGTATGGAATGAATTTTCTACCCGTGGGTACGTTATTGGACAAAATCCTATACCCATCGGGTATGCGGGTACGGGTGCGGGTGTATACTACCCATACCCGCATACCCGCGGGTAAGACATACCCGCAAAAATAACTAGTCAACCTCAATTATTTTAGCGCATATAAGTCATGAATTTGGCCCATTGAGACATCCACTATATTTCTAGTAGATTGTCTTTGTTGTAATGATGCTAATAATATTTATTAGCATGTTTGTAACTTGTTGGAAACTTAGAATGATTTATTTTTGTATGTGACTATTTGATATTTTTAGGTAATTTTCGGGTATGCTATCGGGTACGGGTTACCCGTCGGGTGAGAATTACCCGGCGGGTACGGGTATGGAACTATTTTTTTACCCGCATGCGGGTACGGGTAACCCGACGGGTAAAATTTTGCGGGTGCGGGTACGGGTACGGGTGGGCACTACCCGTCGGGTATGTACCCGTTGCCATCTTGAGGTTGATGTCTACTCGGCCATGGCTGGCGCGCCTACCTGGGCTGGCATTGGCCGGCGGCGGCACGGTGTTGGGGTGTCGTCGGGCGACCGTGGTAGCAGCCTGGCGGTGGGCAGCCGCGGTGGCGGTGGACGAGCGGGCCAGGTGGGCGACTACGATAAGAACAGAGACAGATAACGCACACGGAAGATGACGAGGAGCTGCTTACTTTGTGAAAGTACTATGGTATCCTTGAAATTAAATTTTAAACTAGTTTCTGGCCCACGTATTATAGGTTTCGGCCCACGACTTAAGTTCTTCTGTATTGGTTCTTCTCATTTTATAACCATTAGATTTGTTTAGATGGATGCCTTTAGTTTTTTCCCAGCACCGTAGAATTTCTCTTTAAATATAATATTTCTAAGATGTATCGCTGATGTCGAGACTTGCTCCGGTGGTACTCCCAGAATATTACGTACGAATCTTAAAGCAACCATATATAATTTTATTTAATTTAATCCATCCTAGATATTATCTGGATGGACAAAGCTACTGCGCAACAAGTAGCATGCTCAGGGAGCACGCGATCCCTTCTTCCTCCTTATGACGCTTCGTCCCCACGTGGTCGTGCCCTTCCTCCCCCACCATTGCCTCCTCCCTCACCTTCGCCTCCTCCCCGACCAGGAGCAGCCGCACTGCCTACCTCCCGCTCCCGCTCCTGCCCCCGCCACTCCGCCCCGCCATCCGCTAACCCAAGGGCGTCGGTGAGCTCTGTCGTCCTCGTCCTCGCGCTGCCCCACCCCCGACCCACCACCGACAGCGAGTCACCTCGCCACGCCACCCTCAACCCACCCTCGCCCCCGCCCCTCGACCTCACCCACCCTAACCACAGCAGCTCGACGACGAGCACTACTGTGACACCCCAGTCGCCAACCCTGCCCAACCGGTTGTCTCCGACCGCCTCGCTCGCCGTCCTTCAACCCGCCACCACCATTGTGTCGCGCCCGCCTCCCCCCAAACCTCCTTCTGTAGCCACCGGGAACCGGAACCCTAACTTTGTCGTTGTCTTCTTCATCTTCGGCGAGGCCTGGATGCGGTGCAGCACGAGGTCGGAAGCGGGCACGTGGGCCACCCCCGCGTCGCACGTTCGACGCGGAGCGCGACCGAACGCATGATAAATTTCACGTATTTGGATCCGGTCCTATCCATGCTCATAGAGTCATAGGCTCATAGCAAGTGCGGCCCAACCTAGGCCGATATTTGTGGATCAGTGATCCTGTCCAGTTGCCTTGGGTGCTGGTTTTTGTTTATTTCAGTCAGGCTCTCGTAGTAGCGCGCACGATTGTTTTTAGTTTTAACTCTTTTTTGAAAAAAAAAATATTTATGCCCAAATTCCTATGCGACCTTATCACGATTCCGAATATGAACCCTATGGTCGGTGTCATGAGCCATGGTGCTGACTGCTGAGCCTCGAGGCCTGGATGCCGTGGTAGGACGACGTGGTGCTGATGTGGCCAAAGCTCAGCGCCACGATGCACAACGCCGAGGCTTGGCGTCATCCACCGTGGCCCCGAGCTTTGAATTTAACCCTAATTTACTGTAACTCGGACATCCTTAAATTTGACTAAAATTTTATTGTGACTACATATTAGAATGCCAAATTTCTCAATGTCCAAGTCATGGTAAAAATTCAAATTTTTTAATGTTCAAGTCATGATAAAATTTCGTAGAGCCAAATTTTTATATAACTAAGCCATGATTAATTAGGTTTAAATTTAAACCTCGACGGCACAGTGTCTGGCACCGAGGTCGACACCCAGATCTGTAGGGCCGAGCCTTAACGTCGTGCATCGTGGCAACGAGCTCTCGCCACTCTAGTGCCATATCGCGGCCACACCACTCCCTAGCCTTAAAGCTCGGTGCCATGAGCCATGGTGCTAAGATGTGTTAGCTCGGCGGAGAGACGAGGGTGGATTGGTGGCTGTGTTGGTTCATGTCTCCATGGACGTGTGGCCACTATATTAGGGCCTGTTCGGTAGGGATTTAGATTCATTAGTTTGGATCCACAGAAATATTTTTCAAACAGTTTAGATCCACCAAATTCAGATTCACCAAAATGGACGTTTCGTATCTCCTCAGGGGTGCTCCACGAATGGACATTTCATATCTCCTCCTGGATTTGGGTGGAAATTACCCACTTTGCCGCTGGTTACATACGTCCCTTCCCATACCGATTCGTTTTTTTGTTTCCTCGTCTCCTTTGTAGCGTACACCGGAGCCTGACACCTCGTCTCCTTCCCGTCGTGGCCATCAGGAAGGCCGCGCCGCCCACCTCCTCCCTCCGTTCAGCTACTCCAGCGATCCCGAGATTACCAGGCCTAGTAGATCCGGTCCCCCTCGACCTCCTCCACCCCCTCGACCAGTGGCGGATGCAGGATGAGAATCAAGGGGGGCTAAAACAATGGAGATGTTGATTTGCATGAAGATTTAACGGTGATTTGAGTTTTTGCTACAGTGTTTTTAGTGGTAAATCCAGTCATTAGGGGGGCTGGAGCCCACCTAGCCCCCCTTAGATCCGCCGCTGCCCTCGACCTACTCCGGTGAGCCCGTGATGGCCGAGTCCGTGATGGCCGCCGCCTGTCTCCTTCCCGTCGAGGCCTCGCACCCCCTGTCCAGCCTCGCCGCTGGGGGCGCGGTTAGCGTCATGGCTGGGTGTGGCACCCTGGCGGCGGGCTCCCATAGGGCTGGCTCCTGCACGACCGGAGCTGCCAGCGGTGGCCAGATCCCATAGGGCTGTGCATAGGAGCGCGACGAGGGAGAGCGGCGTGGGGAAGCACGGCTGGGGCGGCGGCGTGGTGCGCTCATGGGGCCGGGCTGCAGGGCACGGCCAAGGCCAGCACAGGACTGCGGGGGAAGATGAATGGTGACCCTCCATGGAGGTGCTCGCCAGATTTTGGGAGGAAGATGGCAGAAGTCTGAAGATGAACCAGATCTCCTTTTTTTTCAAGAGACAATGACACGTGGGGTCCATCACAAGTGCAAAACAGGCCATTCCCATCAAAACCACATTTTTGTGGATCTGAAGCTGCTATTTTGCCAACACAATTCCTTGGTAAATTCAGGCTAAATCTTAGATCCACGGTGGATCTAATTCATGGTGGATCCCAGATCCAGATTCACATTTTCAGTGGTGAATCTCTGCCAAACAGACCCTTAATTCGATTAAAGTAGTGTTGGTGATAGGTACTTGTGTTATAGGGCAAAGGCCCAGTATATTTTAGCAGGCTGGCCCAAAGCCCCAGCGTCCCAACGTCTTCCATTTTTTATTGTACAAATGTATATATAAGATATCTATACCTAATAATAAAGAGGCAAAATTTCAGGTTTTTTTTTTCGTCCATCAATTTTTTTTCGTCCACCTCCCCCTAACTATTGGTAGTTGAGAGTTTCTTCCGTCTAGACTTATATGACCCTAGATAATTATGATAGCTAAGAATGCTAATTCTAATCCAAATAGATCTCTTCGATTTTGAGTAATTTAAATAGGAATCCTAATTCAACACTTTTGTTTGAGAATCAGCTTTTATATTATTCCAAACTGTTTTTTGCGTGAAACCGTTTTTTCTTGTCTTTCTCCCATGTAATATACGTGATGGTTTGTGTTTATGTTTTGCAAATGTTTTTTTTTCTCGTAGCTGTTTCCGATTTAGAGGAAATAATAGTATAGATATAAAATAGAAAAAATAGGATATCAATCTGAGAGAAGCCTCGGTCACCATGCCATTGCGAACGTGGTGTCTTTGAGTCCAAATTCGATTCCACACCGATCGATCAATTCTTTGTTTTGGTTTTTGATATCTTTCTCTTATAGTTCTAGGATTTCCAATTTTGTTTTCGAGTTTGATATTACTAGACATGGCCAAGTCGGTGCTGCACCTATATGTTTCCTGCATGTTTGGCTGGGCAATAATGTAGACTAAAAAATTACACGTTTCCATCTATGTGGTATATATTGTATATATATAAGAAATACTATCTACCATATATCTATATAACTAATAAAAAAATGCGATCAAAAGGGAAGAGGAGCCCACTGTTTTTCAAATTGCATGATTAAAGTGGTTTATACGCTTCAATAACTAGAACTCTTATTTATTTATGTTAAAAAAACCAGGGGTCCACCAACAACAAATTTTATTTTCAATCAAAACTACGTGAATAATTTGGTGGTGAATTTTTTTTAGAAAAGAGTATATGGCTAAAAGACTCATAATGCTACATTTATTATTTTTATGTTAATTTATTATGGAAAAAACCTAAAACTACCTAAGTGGATAAATAAATTAAAGCACAGACAACTAGGGGAAAAATAGAAACACGGATACTAGGTACTATTTTCTCGTCATCGTTTTCTTTAAATATTAGATAATTTTTCTCTCATGTAGTCCCGTTGTAACGCACGGACACTTTTGCTAGTATTTAATAAAATAATAAATCCAAAACAGTAGGCTGGAATGGACCGGCACCCAAACATTTCATTCCAATCCAAACCTAGCGGAATGGAATTTACAAGTACGCTTCCAAACTGGTCCGAGGGTGTGTTCACTTCACGAAAAGTAGGCGAAAAGTTACTGTAGCATCTTTCGTTGTTATTTGGTAAAATTTGTCCAATCATGAATTAACTAGGCTCAAAAGATTCGTCCCGACATTTACAGACAAACTATGTAATTAATTATCTTTTTATCTATATTTAATGCTTCATACATACGTCGAAAGATTCGATGTGATGGGTGGAAGAGGAAATATTTTGGGTTGGCATAGACAAATGCTTTGAGGCGCCAGTGAGCCTCGCGCCCTGCCGCCCATGGTATGCGCGGGAACCTCCCGTTCCTCGCCGCGGCGGCCGCGGCCAGCAATGGCGCCGCCCTCCCTCTGTCCCTCTCTCACACGAAGCAGCTCCACGCGCGCCTCATCGTCGCCTCCCCCTCCTCCGCCTCTGGCCCTGCCGACTTCCGCCTCCTAGTGCTCCGCTCCTATGCCGCCCGCGGAGACCTCTCCTCCGCCCGCCGCCTGCTGGACGAGGCTGCCCGCCCGGCCTCGCCGCTCCTCTACAACGCCCTAATCCGCGCCCACGCCCGCCGCCTCGACCTCTCCGCCGCGCTCGCGCTCTTCGCCCGCATGCGCCGCTCCGCCACTCCGCCTGACGCGCACACCTTCGCCTGCGTCCTCCGCGCCTGCGCCGAATCCTCGCGCCCGGATGCCGTCAAGGTCGTCCATGGTGTCGCCACATCATGCGGTATGTGCTCCCGTCCGATTGTCCTGAGCGCGCTTGTCAGTGGGTACGCAAAGGTTGGCCTCGTGGACAATGCTCGCAGCGTGTTCGATGGATTGTGCGAGCCGGACTTGGTCCTTTGGAACTCCATGATGTCTGCATACGGATACCAAGGAATGTGGTATGATGGTCTCCAGATGTTTTCCTTAATGCGGAGAGCTGGGGAGCAGCCGGATGGGTATTCAATGGTTGGCTTAATCTCATGCTTCTGGAATCCGGAAATACTTGCATTCGGTCAAGCAGTTCATGCAATGTGTGTCAAGGGGGGTTATGACTCCGGACACCATGTGAGAAGCACACTTGTGTCGATGTACATGAGGTGTGGGTGTATGGAATCTGGACAGAGCTTGTTTGATAGCTTGCCCGATGCGGATTTGATTACCTGGTCGTCACTGATTACTGGGCTAATGCAAACTGGCAAGTACGAGGAGTCATTTGATTTGTTCCGGAGAATGTGTTTTACTGGTAGGAGGCCCGACGGCATATTGATTGCTTGTGTTCTCTCGGTATGTGCTTCTACAGCTGCTGTTAGTTGTACCAGGGAGGTCCATTGTTATGCAGTCAGGCTTGGAGTAGATATGGACATAAGAGTCTCTTCTTCACTAATGGATGCTTATGCAAAATGTGGTTTCACTGAGCTTGGATACTGGGTGTTCCGCCAATTACCTAATAAGAACTCAGTCATGTACAACACGGTCATATCAAACCTTGGATCTCACGGGTTTGCAACTAAGGCTATTGAAGTCCTAGATGAGATGGTTAATGATAAGCTCAGGCCTGATGGTGCTACCTTCTCCGCTTTACTTGCTGCTTGTTGTCATGTGGGACACTTGGAGGAGGGATGGAAGTTGTTCAGGAGAATGAGGGATGAGTTCAAGATAGTTGTTGAAGTGGAGCACTATGTGTACATGGTGAGGCTTCTTGCAACATTTGGCCAGCTGAAGGAGGCATACGATCTTATACAGACAATGCAAATACAACCAGATTGTGGTGTGTGGGGTGCATTGCTTTGGGGTTGTTGTGTCCATCGTGATTCTAGCCTCGGCAGGATTGTTGCCGAAAAGCTCTTTGAACTCAATTCAGAGAAAGCTGCTTACAGGGTTATGCTCTCAAACTTGTATGCCTCACAAGAGATGTGGTGGGATGCTGAGGAGGTTAGGGATGAGTTATCTAAAGAAAATATATACAAGAACACAGGGATGAGTTGGGTTGGCAAAGTAAAGAAATGATGGTTGGCATCTGTCATTGTAAAGCATGTCAGATATCAAGTACATATGAACTCTATATTGTTATATTCTCGTAGAGACGAAATCTTCTGAAACTCTGTCAAACATGTACTTATTCAGTTTTATCTTAATCAGTTCTGTACTCTGTCTTTCCTTATAATCATGGAAGGTTCATTTGCATACATGAAATTGCTTACATGTTAATTATGTGGGATAACCTAAAATTCATAGAACTAATTACCGTAAACACTCCTGTGGCTGCATTTCCTTGCACCTCGAAATGCTAGTTACTTGAGAAATCTGCTGCCTATTTTCTGCTATGGTAGTCTTACAAGAAGATCACTCCTGTGCCAATAAGTTTGTAATTGTAATGTTTAATACATTCCAATCCCATGTCTGTTTTGCAGTTTGACCCACCAAATCTTCCAACCACTTCCTTCTCTGACAATACTAACCATTTCTGTTAGTGTTGAATTTAGCAGTTTCTCAGTATTTTATTAATGCCTCCTATATTCTTTTTCAGGTTTTTAAAAATATACTGAACATGCTTAGGGTTAGGGCCTGATGGAATAGGAGGGCATTTGGATTCAAATCCTAGGGCTTCATTTAAATTTGAACAAAATCCTAAAACTTCCCAAATGACCCTCATCCAAACAGCTATAAAAGTTAAGGTAGACTACCGTTAAATTCTGTTTGTGTGCTGCACTGAGTTCACTCGTTCATACAATCTTTACGGATAGAGTGAAAGACAACTGGATAATAAATTTCAAATGATACCCTTGGATGTACATCCTCTACCATTTCTAGAGTGCTGTCACATATATGTTACTAATGTTCAGATGATAGAGTTGAGGCTTAGAAAATGTAAAGGTGCATTTAGTTGTCCATTTTGTCTAGTTTTTTTTTTCTCAAACGACACGGGAGAGCTGCGTGTCATTTCATTAAGATAGGAGAAAACAAAAGGTAAAAACAACAAGGGAGAGGCATGAGGCACACTCCCAGAAACACCTCCGACACACTCCAACTCACACACCCACTCCCGCACCTAAAACTAAATACGAGGCAGGGAAACACCGAACCTATCCAACTGTGTGGAGAAAATGGCATGTTGGTAAAACTATTGTTTGCCACATTATGATAGTGTCTCTTGGAAATAACATATTTTCGTTCTAAAAACAACTATTTTAAAACTCCCAGTTTAACCTTACCTGATTGTTTGTGTCTAATTGTGATATTAATGATATATTCTGGACTATTTTTTTGGTACAAGATTAGAAATGCAGTACTTTCACTTTATATTAGAGAAGTGAGACTTGGGGGTGGGGGAGGTTCTTGCTGGCTTTATGTACTATACTATTTGTATAATTTAGTTACTTTTTCGCGTTCTGCTGCGCACCCTGCAGTATCTGTGAGAAATATTGGTAGCACATTTTCATCTGCATCCATATGTGTTGAAATTGAATGAATGAATAGTCAACATGCTCTTTGAATCTCCCTTAGCAAATACCCTAGATCATGCTGTCCTTTTCGGTGCTTTATGTTTTTCTGATTTACAAGTAAATGAACTCTGAATGTTGGGATATGGGATCCCGACCGGTTAGAGGAGCCTTCGGCGATGCTCGAAGGCCCTGTTAATGAATTTGCAGAATAACTGAGGCAACAGTGTTTCTAGGGTTTCGAGCCCAAAAACCCTCCTCTTTCTCTTGGGGTTGAGTTCCGTTTTTATAGGCCATTACACCATATTCACAGATTACACTATTGCACCTAGCTAACCACGGTATATTCCTTTGGGATCCTTTCCCCTAATTCCACCTCAGGGGCTATCTTGTCTTTGTCTTCTAGTTACTGCCTTCCTCTTATGGGCCTTTGTCGAGCCGACTTGGGATGCAATCGTCCTTCGTGGGCCTTTGGTAAGCCCTGCAAAGGCCCATGGGGCGGCTTCCTCATTTGGTCAGAGGTCTGTCTAGTGCCGCGCTTCTTCCAGCCTCCGCCGCCCTTCGGGTTCCCACCCGAAGGCTTAGCTCCGTACGCCTCCCGCAAGAGCCTCCTCCGGTGGCCTCCGGACCCTCCGAAGGCTTAATTCCACCCCATCTTCTTGGCGCAAAGCCTGCCTCCGCCTGTTTCCTGAAATCATGAAGCTGGTCGCACAAACTTTATTTAACGTTAGATGGGGAACCTTTGAGACTGAGCCATCGTGCCCCAACACTGAACCTTGCAAAAACTGCCAAATGTTGGAAGCCAAAGACATGCTTGACTCCAAACCATGAGGCCTGCAGCTAGCTGGCCAATTTGTTTAGTTTTGGACATGAGTTGGTGGACGATGTAATAAGCTTTAGTACTCTATGATGTCATTTTCCTATGCTCCAACCAGTGCAGAGCTTCAGAGAAGCGGATTTAACAAGAAACAACAGTGGCAGGCGTGCAATAGCTGGCCATGCCAGGCAATTGACATCTCAGGCACCCAAGGTACTGTACAAGCACTAGAATCCAAGGTTTGTACTATGAAATAAACCTCCTCTGTAACCAAACTTCATTTGCCTCTCTACTTGCTCACCATGGCTAAACATGGTTTCCTGTTCCTCCTCACCTTGTTTCTGCAACACCACTATACAAGCGCCTCTTTCATTGATCTGCCAAGAAGCAGCATAGCATCAACTGCGGAATGGCAACCCTTGCAGTGCAATGATGTGTCCATCAACCCTTCATGCGGCTCATTCCTTTACGTCACTCCTCAAGGGCGTAACCTGTCAGAGATTGTCTCTGTATTCAACGGTAATGCATCTCTCATCCAGACTATCAAGCGGCTCTCTGGTTCAGAGGACCTGTTGATGGGTGTGGCATGCAAGTGTCAGGCTATCAGCAACACCACGACTGCTTTTTTTCATGACACTCAATATAAAGTGGAGTCGGATGACACACCTGACAAAGTTAAGAGTAATACCTTCAGCGGGCTTGCAATGAATGTTGGTGATGGTTTGCAATTGACACCTGGGAATACAATTACAGTTCACCTCCCATGCGGGTGTTCCTCAACAGCATCAGAGGGAGTATTGTCCTATTCAGTGCAGGAGGAAGATACCCTGATTACTATTGCAAGCTTGTTCCATTCAAGTCCACAAGATATCTTAAACTTGAATCCAAGTGTGACAAATCCTGATTTCATTAAACCAGGATGGATCTTGTTTATTCCAATGGGAGTTGCTGGTTCTTCTAAGAAAAGTAAGTCACAACTAAATATTTTCATATTTACATTATTCTAAATTACTTAAAATTTATGCACAAAGCTTGTGCTACAAGATATTTGTATGATTGATGTTTAATGTCTAGTAACACACAAGATGCAGGTGCTTCTTGCAATCCAAATGTGTTTGAAATTGAATTTTTGTTTCTTGTGCTCTTCAGTGGTATTCAATTAAACCATACATGCCATTTTCTGCTCCCATTAAGCTGATTTTTTTTTTCTGTCTGTTGTTTGTTTGATCCTTTTTAGGGGTTCGTAGTATGACAATCATAATAGCAGCATCCATATCAGCTGCAATATTGTTCTTCTGCGTCTTCACTGTCATTCTTCGCCTGAGAAGGAGGTCTTCTCAGCAAAATGTTGAAGCACCTGAAATAAAAATGGAGAGAGCTCCCAGCAACACCAGCATCGCTGCTCTGGAG
The DNA here is from genome assembly GCA_038087645.1 of Saccharum hybrid cultivar R570. Lineage (NCBI taxonomy): Eukaryota > Viridiplantae > Streptophyta > Magnoliopsida > Poales > Poaceae > Saccharum > Saccharum hybrid cultivar. Next base: position 21,798,690 of record JAQSUU010000135.1, read on the forward strand.
AGCCGTTTCTTTCCATCCATGAGAATTAATGGTCTTCTCCTGTGATACATGTTTCTGCTTCTAAATTTTTAGCTAAACATAACGTATCTTATCTTATTACTCTGAATTGAATGGTTGCAGATATTGACCCATTCCAAACAGAGAGGCCTGTCATTTTTAGTTTGAAAATAGTTGGAGATGCTACAGCTAATTTCGATGAGAAAAGAAAGATCGGCGAGGGAGGATATGGCAGTGTTTACCTTGGTTTCATAGGAGCACATGTAAGATATCTCTGTATTGTCTCATGTAGAATCATGAAAAGATCCTTATGTGTTACTTTCCTCATAGGAAATTGCAATTAAGAAGATGAAAGCAAGCAAATCGAAGGAATTCTTTGCTGAGTTGAAAGCTCTGTGCAAAGTACATCACATTAACGTGGTATGTACTTAATTCCTAAAATCCAATAGGAAGTGGATATCTTTGTATTGGTTCTTTGCTTGTGAACACAGACTTTCCTAATGCGTTCAATTACAAATAGGTTGAGTTGATTGGTTATGCTGCTGGGGATGATCACCTGTACCTTGTGTATGAATATGTCCAGAATGGATCACTTAGTGAGCATCTACATGATCCGTTGCTGAAAGGTATGCGATGGAGAAACAACCATGTAGGTTAAGTTTAATCAGTGCCCCCTCCAGTAAAAATATGTAACTAATATATTTTAAAAATTAATATGTCTTCATGATAGTAAGTATGCTGTCTTCATAATTTTTTAAGATTATTTATTTATTATTTTCTACAAATACATTTAAAAGAAACAGGTATAACATTATTCATTCTTACAGGAAGTTTCTGGAAGCAGAAATTTCCTGTATTACATGAGGCTGTACATGGTGTTGAGTTTTGATATACACTAACTTGCTTTCAAGATAATTTTTTCAGGCCATCAACCTCTTTCATGGACTGCTAGAACACAGATAGCATTGGATGCAGCACGTGGTATTGAGTACATTCATGATCATACTAAGGCCTGTTATGTGCATCGTGACATCAAAACAAGCAATATTCTGCTCGACAATGGATTAAGAGCTAAAGTAAGTCTCTTTTAAACGACCAAATTTCTGTATCTGCTCAGACATGAGCATCTGATTATTCTCTGTTGAACAGGTTGCAGATTTCGGACTAGTGAAGCTTGTTGAGCGTAGTGATGAAGAAGAATGTATGGCAACTCGTTTAGTTGGAACACCAGGATACCTTCCACCTGAGTTAGTTTTCATTTGAATAATATGATTTTCAGTCCAACCAGCTGGTACAGTTTCATATGTAGTACTCACTGTATGAATTTAATACTGCAGGTCAGTTCTTGAACTTCACATGACTACCAAGTCTGATGTGTATGCATTTGGAGTAGTTCTTGCAGAGCTCATTACTGGACTCCGTGCACTTATTCGGGATAACAAAGAAGTCAACAAGATGAAGTCAATAATCTCAATTGTAAGAGTCCTTGCGAGCACTTAGAATGTCTGGTGTGGTTATTTTTTGTGGTTTGCATGCTAACTTTCAGCAAGGTTGTATTATAATAACATGAAATCAAGAAATACATCTCTGTGAACAGATGAGGAAAGTCTTCAAATCAGAAGATCTAGAGAGCTCATTGGAAACAGTTATAGATCCTAACTTGAAGGACAGGTATCCCATAGAAGAAGTGTGCAAGGTTAGTGAAAATGCATAATACTGTTCACTTAAAGATCTCAGATAACTGAATCTTGCCTTTCTCTGTTCTATAGATGGCAAAGGTTTCAATGTGGTGCCTAAGTGAGGATCCATTGAACCGGCCTGAGATGAGGGACATCATGCCAACTCTGTGTCAAATCCATCTCACCTCTATTGAGTGGGAAGCATCACTTGGAGGTGATGGCGAAGTATTTAGTGGTGTTTCCTATGGTAGATGAATCAAACAGCATACTTTGGCGTTTAGAAGCAAAGCGCACTCCTTTTACTTTTATTTGAAGGAGAATGGTTCTTGCACTGCAGTTTGTGTATTTATTGATTCATTATGAACTTTTGAAGGGTTGCCTTTTTGTATGTGGCTCTCCGTCTGTTCTCAAGGACATTCACATCCATAGTACTCGCAACTACACGTACATACATATATGTAGTTCTTTCTAGATTTAGCTACAACAGTCTGTTGGCAGGCTGAAAACTAGAGGGAAATCATCAATGATCCTAATGATGAATTATTGTAAAGTTGTACTGTTGAATGCAAGACTACCAACTTCACTTGTTGATGTCCACCAGACCACCACACATGTCAGTACGCAAGTTGAGATTGCATTTAGAAGCAGTAGAAATGAAGATTGTCTGTGAACCTGCCCACCCAGGTTAAGTCCTTCACTTGTCACGGATGCTCGTATTTTTCTGGATTTTTTCTAGGATTTAATGTCAGTATACTTTCATTGGTAGGTGACGTCTCCGTCGACAGCGAGACTTCGTGAATCTCAAGATCTATTGGCTCAGTTCTTCGAAGGTGGTCGTAGAGGTAGGGTTGGTTAGTCTATACTTGAAAAAATACTTGTTACGCCTGGTTTTTTTTTTTTTTTGATGCTGTACAGATTGGATTGATCGTCCGTTTGGTATAGCAACTAGCAACATGAAGTCTTTTAGGTTCCTGTAACGAACAAGACAATGTGAATTTTTTGGGGGTGCTGTACAGATTGGACTGATCGTCCGTTTGGTGTAGCAACTAGCAACGAGAATGCTGTACAGATTGGATTGATCGTCCGTTTGGTGTTGCAACTATCAACACGAAGTCTTTCAGGTTCATGTAACGAACAAGACGAGAATGTGAATTCTTTTGGGATGCTGTACAGATTGGATTGATCGTCCGTTTGGTGTAGCAACTAGCAACGAGAATGTGAATTTCATTGGGATGCTGTACATATTGGATTGATCGTCCGTTTGGTGTAGCAACTTGCAACACGAAGTCTTTCAGGTCCTGTAACGAACAAGACGAGAATGTGAAGCCAGGTAATTTTTTTTGGGATGCTGTACAGATTGGATTGATCGTCCATTTGGTGTAGCAACTAGCAACATGAAGTGGTTCCTGTAACGAACAAGATGAGAATGTGAATTTTTGGATGCTGTTCAGATTGGATTGATCGTCCGTTTGGTGTAGCAACTAGCAACACGAAGTCTTTCAGGTTCCTGTAACGAACAAGATGAGAATGTGAAGTCTGCTACAGTTCCTCTATATCTTGACCACTTTCTTGCTTTGTGCATCTATAAATTTCACCAGTCCTGACCCTGAAGTGTGTATTAAAACTTGTATAAGCGCAATATAATCAAAGGATGCAGGCCGGCCGGTCACACCAGTTATCTGTTTCTATTTCAAAGCTACGCAGAATGCTTTTCCTGTCCAGGCACGGACAACAGGACAAGCAGTCGACATTTGTATTCGATAATGGTCCACCATGTAACGTTGAACTTGTTATCTTGCGCCATTTGGCTCTAAATCCTTGCAGACTTATTCAACTTTGCCGCCTAGTTCATCCTTCAACTACGCGACGTTGTTATGCACTTGTGCATCTAGAAAATGTCCTGCACCATGGCCGGCTGCTGCCGGCATATCTAGATATATGAATACCAAGTCTAATGTGTATGTTTGAATCGTTCATGAATCCAAAAGTCAAACCCGATTATTTCACGACCGGGAATTGCATTCAACTTCAATTCAACATTTCAGTTTAGATAATGAGTAAAGTTGAGAGGACCCTTATTCATACAAAAGACCTGGAAGAGATAAGTAAGTGATTGACATATAGTTTTTGTACAAACTTACAAAAATATGTTAGTAACTACTCACTCCGGTACCAAATTATAAAACATTTTGCATAGAAAAAGCTATATATCTAGAAAAGCTTAAAACATCTTATAATTTGGAATGAAGAGAGTAGATGTTTACTTGGTCTTTGATGATATACCCAAGAGACAATCGTTAGCTATTCGTACCATTAGTCTATGCTTCCTGTCAGGCCTGATATTTTTGGGATGCTGAACGCAACTGGATTGATCGTCTGCTTGCATTTTTGTTGTAGTAACACGAAGTAGATCCGGTTTCCTAACGAACATGATGAAGATCCTGAACTGTACTACAGTTCCTCTATATCTTGAACACTACAGATCCTGAACTGTTTTTGTCCAAAAAGAATGTGACAGCCTAATAGGAAGGGTCTCTTAGGTCATGTTTAGAAGTCTTGTATTAGGGTCAAAGTACCTGTAGATTATTGTCGATAGCCAAAATTGTCCGAGAGAGCTGGATCCTGGATTTTCTGGGCCAAATTTTAAACAGAAATGTTTTGTTGTGTGATCGGGAACAAAGAGAACGAGACAACCACGGCCCACGCCAGGAGCGCCCCCAATGGGGGACTCGGGGGGCGACCATGCCGTCACCCAAGCTCTACCCCCTCCCGGCCTCTCCTCCGGCCGCCGTCGCCGCTCTCCGGTGTGCGGCGGCGGCGGTGCCCAAAAATGGCGGCCGTCGTCTGCACCTCCCCCTCGCTCCTCCTCCACCCTCCTCCATCTCCTTCACCTTCGGCTTTGGAACGCCGACGACTAGCGGCCGGCCGGTCGGCCGGATTCGGGCCCCCAGGGGCCGGATCTGCCGTCTGGTGGCGCCCAGGCCAACCGCGCCCCCTCCTCGACGACACCCGGTGACATCATCTGGGTGGCCGGAGGTGGGACCGGGGCAGCGCGCCTGCGCTGCGACGGCCGGATCCGCTACTCAACGGCGGCGGGTCATGGTCGAACCAGTCTACAATCCCATCGGCGGCAGCCTGTGCTGCCCGTTGTTTGCGGCTGGCCGGGGCGTAGCCAAGCCACCCCAGCAGCGACCAGATCTAGTGGGTCGGGGGGCTGCGGCTGGCTAGCTGCTAGCCACCACAGTTGGGCGGCAACCGGCGGGCGACGACTGCCTAAGCCTGGGCCGCCGGCGGTCAGCGGCCAGTTCTGGTTGGTCGTGTTAGATGATAGAGTTGTTAGCCACTACTACACAACTGACCTTTCATCGATCGCCCAAAATGCCTTTAGTCTCGGCGATTTCGGCGCCCGGGACTCAATAGGGCTTTAGTCCCGGTTGGTAGGTCCCTCGCCAACGGCTCTGTTGTTAGGCGCTGTCGGGAGGGACCTAAAGCCCTGCCTTTAGTCCCGGTTGGTGCCACCGACCGGGAGTACAGCTTTTGTCCCGGTCCGTGGCACCGACCGGGACTATAGGACTGGCTTTAGTCCCGGTTGGTGTTACCAACCGGGATTAAAACCTCCCCCTATAAATTGAATCTCCCTCTTCTTCCTCCCTGCCTAAGCCCGAGCTTCCTTGTTCATGTTCTTGTTGCTTGTTCTTCCATTGTTTTTGCTTGTTTCATCTCCGGCGATCAATCCACTTCAAACGCTTCTACACCGTCGTCGATTTGTTTGAAAGGTTGCTAGCTTCATCCTCCTATGTTTTAGCAGCACCATATGTAAATCCATGTTGTATATGGCTATTTTATTTCATATTGCTAGCTCCAATCATTTTTCATGTTTGAATTTTTATGAACGATGCTAATTATAGTACCTAGAAAGTAGTATACACATATAATGTTTAGTTCTATTATAGACTTTTTAGGATACTTTTTACTTTAATTTGTTCATGTTCCCATTTTAAAATATTAAATAATGTTGATTCTTTGTAATTTTGAAACAAATTAATTTTAACTTTAAAAATTCTTTAAATTAATTTTATTTAGAGATAAAATTATAACTTTTAATAGAAAAATACAAATTTTATGATTTTGCTATCTTTTTATTAATGTCCACAAATTAATTTTATGAAATGATGAACCACTTATAAAATTTCGAACTCAATTAGACATGGTTGTGCCGCGCTCTTTTCTCATGCTAGGCTTTTAATTATGTGATGCCATATAATGCAGATAATGACACGCCATTAGATGTACAATGCCGATCACCGCTCCAACGAGTTCATTGAGGGCATGCGAGAATTCTACAGAGTGACAGAGGAAAACAAGCGGGATGGTTTTATGTGCTGCCCATGTGCCATGTGTATGAATTTGAAAGAATTTTGTAGCTCAAGAAGTATTCACTTGCACTTGTTCAAGTCGGGTTTCATGCCAAACTATATTTGTTGGACAAGCACGGAGAGACGGGGGTTATGATGGAAGAAGGTGAAGAAGAACAAGCGGACCCTGACGATGTTTTTGCTCAATACTGTGACTTCGCGATGGAGGAAGTTGAAGAAGAGGTGGATGTAGAAAACAGTATCGCCAAAGATGACGATGCTCTTGGTGATGTCATTCGCGACGCACAGAGAGATTGTGAAAGTGAAAAGGAGAAGGCTAAGTTTGAACAAATGCTAGAGGATCACAAGAAGTTACTCTACCTGTCGGCCGAAGATGGGCATAAAAAGCTAGACACGACACTGGAGTTGTTACAGTGGAAGGCAGAGAATGGTATATCTGACAAGGCATTTGGGAAATTACTGAAGATCAAAAAAAAGATGCTTCCGAAGCCTAATGAATTGCCCACCACTACATACGAAGCAAAAAAGATCGTCTGCCCTTTAGGATTACAAATCGAGAAGATACATGCATGTCCTAATGACTGCATCCTGTACCGTGGCGAGCACGAGAATTTAGATGAATGCCCTGTTTGCCATGCGTCACAGTACAAGATCTTGCGAGATGATCCTAGCGATGTTGAGGATGAAGAACGTCCGAAGAAGAGAATCCCTGCCAAGGTTATGTGGTATGCTCCAATAATTCCACGCCTAAAACGACTGTTCAGAAACAAGGAGCATGCAAAGTTATTGTGATGGCACAAAGAAGACCGTAAGGTGGACATCATGTTGAGACACCCTGCAGATGGGTCCCAGTGGAGAGAAATAGATAGAGAATTCCTGGACTTTACAGACGACGCAAGAAACCTAAGGTTCGCATTGAGTACAGATGGATTTAATCCTTTTGGGGACCAGAGCTCTAGTCATAGCACTTGGCCCGTTACTCTATGTATCTACAACCTTCCTCCATGGTTATGTATGAAGCGAAAGTTCATTATGATGCCGGTGTTCATCCAAGGCCCGAAGCAACCTGGCAATGACATCGATGTCTATCTGAGGCCATTAGTTGAGGAACTCCAGCTGCTATGGAGCAAACCAGGTGTGCGTGTGTGGGATGAGTATAAACAGGAAGAATTCGACCTGCGAGCATTGTTGTTCGTGACAATCAATGATTGGCCAGCTCTAAGTAATCTTTCAGGACAGACAAATAAGGGATATAATGCATGTACCCATTATTTTGGTGACCTTGAGGCTGTCTATTTAAAAAAATGTCAAAATGTCATGTACCTTGGCTATCGTCGATTTCTTGCTAAGAACCACCAGTTGAGAAAGAAAGGCAAACATTTTAAAGGTACGGCAGAACACCGGTCTAAGCCAGGCAACCGAGATGGGGCAGAGGTATTCAAGATGGTCAAGGATTTGAAAGTAGTGTTTGGAAAGAGACAGGACAGTGAACCTGTTCCAAAAGACGCTTCGGGGCGCGTCCCAATATGGAAAAAGAAGTCAATATTTTGGGAGCTACCATATTGGAAAGACCTTGAGGTCCGCCATTCGATCGACGTGATGCACCTGACAAAGAATCTTTGTGTCAATCTCCTAGGGTTCATGGGTGTGTTTGGAAAGCCTAAGGATACCCTTGAGGCACGAGAGGACTTGAAGCGCATGAAAGAACGAGACAACCTGCATCCAGAGAAGACAGATGATGGACGTCATTACTTAAGACCTGCTAGCTACACTCTTAGCAATGAGGAGAAGGAAAGCATGTTTGAGTGTCTAAGCAGCATCAAAGTCCCATCTGGGTTCTCCTCCAATATAAAGCGTATAATAAATGTGCCAGAGAAGAAATTTGTCAACTTAAAATCGCACAACTGCCACGTGATTATGACGCAACTGCTTTCGGTTGCCTTAAGAGGAATTCTACCTCCACATGTACGTCTGGCCACCGTGAAGCTATGTGCATTCCTCAATGCAATTTCTCAGAAGGCAATCAATCCTTTTGATCTAGCTACTCTACAGAATGATGTGGTTCAATGTCTTGTCAGCTTTGAGTTGGTGTTCCCTCCATCCTTCTTTGATATCATGACACATCTCCTAGTTCATCTGGTCAAAGAGATTAATATCCTGGGTCCTGTGTTCCTACACAACATGTTTCCCTTAGAGAGATTTATGGGTGTACTGAAAAAATATGTTCACCAGCGGGGTCGGCCAGAAGGAAGCATTATCAAGGGATACGGGACAGAGGAGGTCATTGAGTTCTGTGTGGACTTTATTCCTGACCTTGACCCGATGTCACACCCATTTTTAAGGACAAAAATAGGATGCATAAAATACTCATGTGCGCCCCAGGTCATGATCGCACACATAAGCAGACAAATTACATAGTATCATCACAGTGCTTATTACATAACGAATATATGTTTAAAACATAGTCTTGAACAATAAATAATAATAACTAGTAATAATCTCCAGCGGAAACTCCACACAGGGACACGGTTGACTGGTTGACACCAAGACTAGTACTCATTACGATAATCCTCATCATAATCTTCATCTGTTATGGTGAAAATAGCAAGAGTGAGTCCATGTCGAACTCAACAAATATAACACAGGGTTCATGAGGCTCAAATGGCTAGACACTGTTTAACTGCGGTTAGCTTTTAATCTTATAACTTTCATTTGAGTAGCATCGAGATAAACCACTTCCCATTAAAGAACCAATGATCAATTGCAATAATGATAACGAATAACATTAACAAGAGCATAATAATAACAACAGTAATTAAACATGATATAACAATGGTGATCATCTATCTGTAAATGTTCCAAGGCCGCTCGTATCCGTGAGCACGGCTAGTATACCAGTTTTTAACTCTGCGCAGAGGTGTACACTTTCACTGTAAGTCATGATTTCCAAATGAGTGGGGAGATCAAGCCCAAACACCCAAAAACCATATAAAGCCACTCAAGAGTTCGTCTAACAAGTTAGGGCCATTAGATTCACTCGGCAGGCAGATGTAGAACCCCCCTTCCCTGTGGCACAACAACCGCAGCCTATACACACTAGGCCAGGGGCTCGCACTACACCCAAAGTGTCAAGCCATTCTTACGCCATTTAAGGTAACCACTAACAAGCTAGAAAAGGTCTCTTGAACAACTAGAGCCAGAGCCATATAGCCCTCACAGCTGTACTGTATATCCCGGATGATCACGTACAGATAAGTCCTTACGGAGAGTAACTAGAGCATCAAAAATAATACACATGCTCTAGCCCCCTTTTAACAAAAATTAAATCATCTTAATAATTGGTTGCTTGATCCATTAATCATATTGTAAGATCATTGTTCTTAGTTTAAGCACTAGCCATAGCTACCCATATGCATACCCAAGGTTGACAAGGAATCAAGACATCAAGCACTAAGTTATAATCTCTAAGGTTGTCAAGGTAAGCACATGCATATGTATGATCATTTTGATGAATAGGTAGCAAGGATAGTCCTGTGTTATACTTGCCTTGATCAAAGCTCTCCAAATGATACTGCTGACTTGGCTCAAAGTAATACTCCGAATCGTCCAAGTACTGCTCACCTTCTATACTCGATCATCAATCAACAACATACATGCATCCAATCAAACATACACGAAGCAAACAAATAGATATAATTAGAACAGTACACCAACAGTAACAAAACAGTAATAAAGTTTATAAAACTCTTCTACACGTTTCTACGATCACATAGACGCAAAGATCACCAAAATCGGAGTTAAAACGTAAAAATTATGAATTTTCTAAGATTTCCTATAGATAAATAAATACTTAATTATAAACTCGAAAAATAAATTATCAAAACTAACTGTAAAACTATACTAACATGTAGAGTTCGCAAATACGAACCTAACGCAATTTGAACGGATCAAATCGGAGTTAAAACGAAGATTTTATGACTAAAACAATTCCAGTGGCAAAACTGTAAATTGCTGAAAACGTATTTTTGATTTAACCGGATGAAAATACGTTTTCAAAATACAAAAGCGTAACCTCCTGGAATGCGCCAAGAACCGCGGGTTGTTTACTAAAAACCACAGGGTCTCTTTAGAAAGTTTACCCGCGAAGGGGTATCTTCTAATCTGGGCCATCGATCTCGAATCGGACGGTTCGGGTTCATCTGCAAGTCTACAGTATAGAATCCAGTCATCTTCTCCATCACCGACCGCCGGCCGCCATGCCCGCCATGGCCGCCTCGCCGGAGAGTTTCGGCCCCGCCGTTCCCGACCGCCAAACAAACCGCAACTAGGTCCAATCGAGAGAGGAGGGCAACCCGCACCCATCTACGCGGTTTTGGAGAACTACAACCGCACGAGGAAAGAACGCGGCAAGAAGAGAACGGCGATCTCCATTGCCGGTTCACCCGAGCTCGCTAAACCGTAATCCAAAGCATCTCAACCCAAAAGAATAGCACGGGGAGGAAGAGAAGGAGATGACGAACTCACCAACGCGAAGAAATCGAGCCCGCACCGTCCCGCAAGACCCTCCGACGACCAACCGTACCCGACGAACTCCTAAACCCTAAAAACCCCGATTTCTTGTGGCAACCCTAACGTTTTAGTTGAAAAACGGAAACTAGAAGATCCTCTCTTCCTATTTATAGCCTCAAGTGACCGTATAAGGATAGGAGATCCCGGATTTGCGAGTCGGTTGTTGCGTCCACCTCCGGTTCGAAGTCCGGCTTGAACACGGGAGGAGGAAGAAGCTTATGACATGCGGACCCCACCGGACAGCGACTCAGAGAGAGAGGAAGGCGCAGCTGCCGGACCCTGGGCCGAGCTGGGCCATGACACCGAGTTGGGCCGCGTCTATGATGCCGCCGATCGGCCCACCAAGCTAAGAAGAGGAGCGGGCCGCATAGCAGGCTTCCAGGCCGCCAGATAGGTAAGCTTCTCCTTTTTCTCTTTTTTTTATTTACTTGTTTCCAAAAATATTTCAAATACATTCTACTCCAAAATAAAATAAAATAAAATAAAACAAATACAGCACCACACAATAAAATATATGCAACAGCATGAATGCAACACAAAATTTATTTTATTATTATTTTAAATTGGACATTATTTGTTATCTAAATCATTTCAATTTTTGTTATCTCTAAAATTTGGGTGTTACAAATTCTACCCCCTTAAAAGAATCTCGTCCTCGAGATTGGATTGCTTACTCAAACAACTGCGGATATGATTTCCTCAATTCATCCTCTCTTTCCCAAGTTGCCTCTGCCTCTGAATATCGATTCCACTGTACTTTACACATCTTAATAACCCGACTTCGAGTAACCCTCTCAGCAGTCTCTATAATCTTAATCGGAATCTCTTCATATGTAAGATCCTCCTTAACAGTCAATTCTTCCAAAGGTATCTGCTCCTCAGGCACCCTCAAACACTTCTTAAGTTGTGAAACATGAAACACATCATGCACCCCAGATAAATTCTCAGGCAACTCTAATTGGTAAGCAACTTCCCCACGTCTAGCAATAACTTTAAATGGTCCAACATACCTTGGTGCTAGTTTACCTTTCATGTTAAATCTCTTCACACTTCTCATAGGTGACACCTTCAAATAGACATAATCACCTACCTCAAAAACTAGATCCCTTCTCCTATTATCAGCATAACTCTTCTGACGAGACTGTGCCACTCTCAAATTCTCACGAATCACTCGCACTTGATCTTCTGCGTTTCTAAGAACATCTGTACCAAACACCTGAGATTCACCTGTATGATCCCAAAACAATGGAGTTCTACACTTTCGTCCATACAAAGCTTCAAACGGTGCCATCTTAAGACTCTGTTGATAACTATTATTGTAAGAAAATTCTGCATAAGGCAAACTCTTATCCCAACTAGTTCCATATTGCAATGCACAGGCTCTCAACATATCCTCTAATACCTGGTTGGTCCTTTCAGTCTGTCCATCTGTCTGTGGATGATATGCTGTACTAAAGTTCAATTTAGTTCCTAAAGATTCATGCACAGCTTGCCAAAAGTGCGATGTAAACTGCGTACCCCGATCAGACACAATTTTCTTTGGTACTCCATGCAAACATACTATCCTTTCCATATACAAGGTAGCTAATTGTACTCCCGTGTAATTAGTCTTGACTGGAATAAAATGAGCAACTTTAGTCAACCTATCCACTATCACCCAAATAGAATCATAACCTCTCTGAGTACGCGGTAACCCCACTATAAAGTCCATACCAACTTCCTCCCACTTCCATTCAGGGATCTTCATTGGTTGCAACAATCCAGCAGGTCTCTGATGCTCTGCTTTCACCCTCTGACAAGTATCACACAAAGCCACATACTCAGCCACATCTCGCTTTAGTCCAACCCACCAATATTTCTGTTTAAGATCCAAATACATCTTAGTACTACCAGGATGAATAGAATAAGCTGACTCATGAGCTTCACGAAGAATTGCCTGTCTAATAGCTTGATCCTCAGGTACACACAGCCTCTTTCCAAACCACAAAATTCCATTATCATCCATTCTAAAGCCTGGTGACTTACCAATCACTATATCCTCCGCTATCTTCTTTAGTTTCTCATCCTTCAATTGACCCTTATAGATCTCTTGCTCTAAAGTAGGCTCTATTACTAATTCCATTGCATTAGTAACAATTCCCAAGTTCAAATATTCAAATTCAGCACATAACTCACTAGCCATAGACAATGTTCTTATCTCATTGGCATAACTCTTCCTACTAAGAGCATCAGCTACTACATTAGCCTTACCAGGATGATAGTGTATCTCAATATCATAATCCTTAATCAACTCCAACCATCTGCGTTGCCTCAAATTTAGATCTGACTGAGTGAAAATATACTTCAAACTCTTATGATCAGTGTATATATCACTCTTATGTCCAATCAAATAATGTCTCCAAATCTTTAAAGCATGAACGACAGCTGCTAACTCCAAATCATGTGTAGGATAATTCAACTCATGCTTTCTCAACTGTCTAGATGCATATGCCACAACTCTGCCTTCTTGCATAAGAACACATCCCAAACCTTGACGAGAAGCATCACAATAAATAGAAAACTTCTTACTCAAATCTGGTAAAACCAAAACAGGCGCTGTAGTTAACCTCTTCTTCAATTCCTCAAAACTAGCTTGACATTTATCAGACCACACAAATTTAGCATTCTTTTCTAACAGAGATGTCATAGGTTTAGCAAGTTTAGAAAACCCTTCAATGAACCGTCTATAATATCCAGCTAAACCCAGGAAACTGCGAATCTCACTAACATCAGTAGGTGGTTTCCAATTCAATACATCCTTTACCTTGCCTGGATCCACTGATATACCTCCATTAGAAACAATATGACCAAGAAAAGAAACTTCCTTCAACCAAAACTCACATTTACTTCGCTTCGCATACAGTTTATGCTCTCTAAGCTTCTGCAATACCAACCTCAAATGTTCAGCATGCTCTACCTCTGTCTTGGAAAATACCAGTATATCATCAATAAACACTACCACAAACTTATCCAAGTATTCCATGAACACCTTATTCATCATGTACATAAAGTATGCAGGTGCATTGGTCAATCCAAACGACATAACAGTATACTCATACAATCCATACCTTGTAGTAAAAGCTGTCTTTGGAATATCAGAGGCACGAATCTTCAACTGATGATATCCAGAACGTAAATCAATCTTAGAGAACACACAAGCACCTCTCAACTGATCAAACAAGTCATCAATCCGGGGCAAAGGATACTTATTCTTGATAGTTACTTCATTTAGTGACCGATAATCAACACACATCCTCTGACCACCATCTTTCTTATCAACAAAAATAACTGGTGCTCCCCAAGGTGATGAACTAGGTCGAATAAAATCTTTTTCTTGTAATTCTTTAATTTGTTTCTTAAGTTCTTCTAATTCATCTACTCCCATCCTATATGGTCGTTTGGCTATAGGTGCAGTTCCAGGTAATAATTCAATAAGAAATTCAATGTCTCGGTCAGGTGGCATACCTGGCAATTCATCAGGGAAGACATCCGGAAATTCCTCAATCACTGAATTCTCCTTAATAGTATCTTCAATCTGATTCACCACCGCGGTTGGTTGCTTCTGCATTGCTACATCCACATTGATTTTATCTCCATTAGGCGCAGTCACAACTACCACTTTCTGCTGACACTGAATCTCTGCCTGATTTTGCATCATCCAGTCCATACCCAATATCACATCAATCCCAGATGTTCTCAACACTATAGGAGTTATCTTAAACTCTACCCCCCTTAATACCATACTAATCGGAAGACAACGATTACTAGTTTGCATGGTACCTCCAGGTGAATTTACTAAGAGAGGTTCTTTCATAGCTAGCATGGGTATACTATGCATTTTAACAAAAATATTGGATATGAATGTATGAGATGCTCCAGAGTCAAAAAGAACAGTTGCGGGAGTGGAATGTACATTGAACGTACCAATCATAACTTCTGGTGCATTATGAGCTGTATCAGAAGACACGTGATTCACCCTTCCAGCACCGGATTGCCTCTGGTTGCTCTTCTGGCTCTGAGGAGTCTGTTGGTTCTGCTTCTCAGGACAATTATAAGACAAATGACCCTCTTTACCACAGACAAAGCATCTAATAGGAGTGCTGGGAGTACTATTCTTTATGGGGGTAGCATTGGGATTTCCAGTGCGAGGAGTCTGTTGCCCAGTCTGCTGATACTGTTGACGCTGTGGATATGATGAACGCTGTTGCGACTGATTGTTTTGCCAATTTTGGGACCACCTCTGATTTGAATTGCGATTCCACTGGCTAACCGGTCCCTGAAACTTCTGATGAAAGCCATGCTGAGAATTTGTGCGTTGACGGTTGTTGCTTCCTGAGCCTTGCACCTTCATCTTCCTCTTTCTATCCATCTCCCTACGCTCATTATCCAGCACAATCGCTTTGTTCACCAGCTCTTGAAAACTAGCATAGTTATTCCCCTTCAGCTGCAAGCGAAGATCATAATATATTCCCTTCAAGAAAAGACGCTGCTTGTCTGCATCTTCCCTAACTTCATTGGGAGCATAGCGAGCCAACTGGGTAAACCTGTCATGATATTCACTCACACTCATCTGTCCCATCCTCAGGTTTCTGAATTCTTCCTGCTTCAGCTCAATTATACCTTCAGGAATATGACGAGCTCGAAAATCTCTAACAAACTCATTCCAAGTGATAGGAGGAGCATTGTCAGGGCGTGCAGCCTGGTACGACTCCCACCAAGTCTGAGTTGTCCCTTGTAACTGACCAGATGCATACAACACCTTTTCCATATCATTGCATTGAGCTATATTCAGCTGTTTCTCCACTGCCCTTACCCAATCATCTGCTTCTAAAGGATCAGCAGCATGAGAAAACACTGGAGGGCGTCCCTTCAAAAATTCTCCACGCTTATCCCTTACTTGAACAGGTGGTGGTCCTCCAACAGGGGGATTGTTCTGCATATGCTGCATAAACATCTGCATCAGCTGATTCTGGGTTTGCATGAGTTCCTCCATAGTAACGGGTGGATTAGCACCCCCACGACCTCTGCCACGACCTCTGCCTGACATCTGTTTCCAAAACACAGAAGATGGAATTCAGTACAATCCGAGATGATGTATACAATAGATAAACAAAATCTGATTTTCTGGGCGAACTCCAATTTCAGCAACTCAGTAAAACTGTCATATCTCGAGCTACAGATGTCCAAATCAGATGATCTTTACATGGTTGGAAAGCTTATAAAATTATCTACAACTCGTATTCACAACACTTTTTCTGATTCTGTCAATAAATTGGTCAAAAACTGAACTTAACAGAAACTGTTCCAGATTTCCAGACTGTGCAGTAACTCCAACTTGAAACAGGTATATCTCTTAACTCATAATAGATATTAAGGTGATTCTTGTGGGATTGGAAAGATATAGAAGTCTAATTATTCCCAGTAAAATTTCTTAAATTTCTCATGAACGGATTTTAAGTTATTTCTAAAACATCCCAGACTGATCCAAAAATCAGCAAAGGACAGAACTAATTTAACCTCATATTCAACTAATATATCTTGATCAAACTTAATATTCTTAACCATGGAATTTGTAGACATGTCTACAAAACTCCAGCACACATTACAAAGATCCAAATCACACATTATCATAATAACAATCCATCAATCACACAATTGTTCACACCACAAACTGACTCTTAAAACAATCCAAACTCGAAATTAACTCGCAACTACTATCGTTCTTATTGCATAGGGATTTTTCCTATTTCCTAATTAAGCTTCTCATAAATCTTAGGACGACCTAACTCCGCCCTTAATTGGTCAATCTCCTTGTAAGCTTGCTCCTTAAGTTCTTTTTCCTTCAGAAACTCATCCTTCAAGTCCGCCTCATGAAGAGCCAATTCACGAGCTAATGCCACCGTAGCTTGCAAAGTCAAGGAGGAATCATCTGCAAGTGGCACGGTCCAAATTCCCTTGTCATGCAAGAAACAAGGAAAGTGCCGAAGTGCACCCTTTAGCGTCCTGTCCGAGCGTAGACCATGGTAGTAAACAAATGCATTGAAAGCGACATCCTCCATGCTTGTCTCCACAGTTGCCCGGCTCACTCGGGTAATGAACTTTGACTCCACCTTAGGCTCCTTAGTGGTAGGATCCCTTTTCTTGACCCATAATTCCGTCTTCCAATAGGAATCCATCCATGGATGACTATACTCTGCACTGCGATACTCTAAAGTAGCCTCCCAGTCGTAGTAGTTATCCAAGGTTCTTGTCAACATATCATGGAAGAAAGCATCAGCCTTAGGAACCATGATATGAAACTTCGTAGTCCACCCCATAACTACATCCTCCATAGGTGTATCACCAACTCTTGATTCAGCATCGGATAGCTCTTGATCGCCCTCTTCCTTTGGCTCCTGGGGTTTGAAACGGGCAACATATTGTGCAGCTGACAAACGGGGATGAGGAGGCATCTACAAGATTTAGACATAGATTAGATAGAATCAATGTATTTTCGCAATAGAATAAAGTAGAGGAAGCATAAAACTTTAGTAATTAACAAGGTGAAAGATGAAGCATGAATTAAGTGAGGTATGGATGCTATCAACGACCATTCTAACTAGGCTTGCGTCCTACAGTCAACACGGCTCTGATACCAATCTGTCACACCCATTTTTAAGGACAAAAATAGGATGCATAAAATACTCATGTGCGCCCCAGGTCATGATCGCACACATAAGCAGACAAATTACATAGTATCATCACAGTGCTTATTACATAACGAATATATGTTTAAAACATAGTCTTGAACAATAAATAATAATAACTAGTAATAATCTCCAGCGGAAACTCCACACAGGGACACGGTTGACTGGTTGACACCAAGACTAGTACTCATTACGATAATCCTCATCATAATCTTCATCTGTTATGGTGGAAATAGCAAGAGTGAGTCCATGTCGAACTCAACAAATATAACACAGGGTTCATGAGGCTCAAATGGCTAGACACTGTTTAACTGCGGTTAGCTTTTAATCTTATAACTTTCATTTGAGTAGCATCGAGATAAACCACTTCCCATTAAAGAACCAATGATCAATTGCAATAATGATAACGAATAACATTAACAAGAGCATAATAATAACAACAGTAATTAAACATGATATAACAATGGTGATCATCTATCTGTAAATGTTCCAAGGCCGCTCGTATCCGTGAGCACGGCTAGTATACCAGTTTTTAACTCTGCGCAGAGGTGTACACTTTCACTGTAAGTCATGATTTCCAAATGAGTGGGGAGATCAAGCCCAAACACCCAAAAACCATATAAAGCCACTCAAGAGTTCGTCTAACAAGTTAGGGCCATTAGATTCACTCGGCAGGCAGATGTAGAACCCCCCTTCCCTGTGGCACAACAACCGCAGCCTATACACACTAGGCCAGGGGCTCGCACTACACCCAAAGTGTCAAGCCATTCTTACGCCATTTAAGGTAACCACTAACAAGCTAGAAAAGGTCTCTTGAACAACTAGAGCCAGAGCCATATAGCCCTCACAGCTGTACTGTATATCCCGGATGATCACGTACAGATAAGTCCTTACGGAGAGTAACTAGAGCATCAAAAATAATACACATGCTCTAGCCCCCTTTTAACAAAAATTAAATCATCTTAATAATTGGTTGCTTGATCCATTAATCATATTGCAAGATCATTGTTCTTAGTTTAAGCACTAGCCATAGCTACCCATATGCATACCCAAGGTTGACAAGGAATCAAGACATCAAGCACTAAGTTATAATCTCTAAGGTTGTCAAGGTAAGCACATGCATATGTATGATCATTTTGATGAATAGGTAGCAAGGATAGTCCTGTGTTATACTTGCCTTGATCAAAGCTCTCCAAATGATACTGCTGACTTGGCTCAAAGTAATACTCCGAATCGTCCAAGTACTGCTCACCTTCTATACTCGATCATCAATCAACAACATACATGCATCCAATCAAACATACACGAAGCAAACAAATAGATATAATTAGAACAGTACACCAACAGTAACAAAACAGTAATAAAGTTTATAAAACTCTTCTACACGTTTCTACGATCACACAGACGCAAAGATCACCAAAATCGGAGTTAAAACGTAAAAATTATGAATTTTCTAAGATTTCCTATAGATAAATAAATACTTAATTATAAACTCGAAAAATAAATTATCAAAACTAACTGTAAAACTATACTAACATGTAGAGTTCGCAAATACGAACCTAACGCAATTTGAACGGATCAAATCGGAGTTAAAACGAAGATTTTATGACTAAAACAATTCCAGTGGCAAAACTGTAAATTGCTGAAAACGTATTTTTGATTTAACCGGATGAAAATACGTTTTCAAAATACAAAAGCGTAACCTCCTGGAATGCGCCAAGAACCGCGGGTTGTTTACTAAAAACCACAGGGTCTCTTTAGAAAGTTTACCCGCGAAGGGGTATCTTCTAATCTGGGCCATCGATCTCGAATCGGACGGTTCGGGTTCATCTGCAAGTCTACAGTATAGAATCCAGTCATCTTCTCCATCACCGACCGCCGGCCGCCATGCCCGCCATGGCCGCCTCGCCGGAGAGTTTCGGCCCCGCCGTTCCCGACCGCCAAACAAACCGCAACTAGGTCCAATCGAGAGAGGAGGGCAACCCGCACCCATCTACGCGGTTTTGGAGAACTACAACCGCACGAGGAAAGAACGCGGCAAGAAGAGAACGGCGATCTCCATTGCCGGTTCACCCGAGCTCGCTAAACCGTAATCCAAAGCATCTCAACCCAAAAGAATAGCACGGGGAGGAAGAGAAGGAGATGACGAACTCACCAACGCGAAGAAATCGAGCCCGCACCGTCCCGCAAGACCCTCCGACGACCAACCGTACCCGACGAACTCCTAAACCCTAAAAACCCCGATTTCTTGTGGCAACCCTAACGTTTTAGTTGAAAAACGGAAACTAGAAGATCCTCTCTTCCTATTTATAGCCTCAAGTGACCGTATAAGGATAGGAGATCCCGGATTTGCGAGTCGGTTGTTGCGTCCACCTCCGGTTCGAAGTCCGGCTTGAACACGGGAGGAGGAAGAAGCTTATGACATGCGGACCCCACCGGACAGCGACTCAGAGAGAGAGGAAGGCGCAGCTGCCGGACCCTGGGCCGAGCTGGGCCATGACACCGAGTTGGGCCGCGTCTATGATGCCGCCGATCGGCCCACCAAGCTAAGAAGAGGAGCGGGCCGCATAGCAGGCTTCCAGGCCGCCAGATAGGTAAGCTTCTCCTTTTTCTCTTTTTTTTTATTTACTTGTTTCCAAAAATATTTCAAATACATTCTACTCCAAAATAAAATAAAATAAAATAAAACAAATACAGCACCACACAATAAAATATATGCAACAGCATGAATGCAACACAAAATTTATTTTATTATTATTTTAAATTGGACATTATTTGTTATCTAAATCATTTCAATTTTTGTTATCTCTAAAATTTGGGTGTTACACCCGATTGGTCTTCCTGAATCTCGGTATGAGGAGAGACTTGGTGGAAAGGGTACACTAGGAAAAAAAAACATATATCAGCCTGGGTGATGATTCTTTCAATAAAGCGCACTACACAGTTCTTCAAAACTCCACTGTGGTGGAACCGTATATTGAGAAACACATGAATTTTGTATGATCCGAGAATCCTGGTGAAAGGTCTTGATGGCTAGAGGGGGGGGGTGAATAGCCTTTTAAAAATTTCTACAAAGACAAGCTAAACAAGTTTATCAATATAACAAATAGCGAGATGCGAGTTTTGCTTAGCCTACGGGGTGTTTGCAAGCCACCTAACCAATTCACAATTCTAGTAAATTTGCACTCAACCGCACAAGTTAAACCGCACAACTAAAGCTAACTAGCTACACTAACAAGCTAGCAAGGTAACTAAGAAATTAATACAAGAGAGAGTTAGGAGGGTATCACCGAGAGGCGAAGTATTAAGCCAACCAATCAATATGATCAAGAGATGAATTCCACAATACACAACCACCAGGATCGATTAGTCATAATAAGAAAGTGATGACACAAGATTTATCCCGAGGTTCACGTGCTTGCCGGCACGCTAGTCCCCGTTGTGTCCCTCTTCACCACATGGTTCGGTGGCTAATCGGTCACACACCGAGCCTCTCAAAAGGCGTCACAAGAACCTACCAAATGGCAAAAGGTTGCAAATGACACGGGCAATTCACTATCGTTGCCTTTGGTGCTTCGCCGAGGTAGGCACAAACCCCTCACAATCACCGGAGGTGGCCAAGAACAATCACCAACTCTTGCCAACGCCTCCAAGCTACTCCAAGCCATCTAGGTGGCGGCAACCACCAAGAGAAACAAGAATCCCGTAGCAAATCAACCACCAAGTGCCAACTAGATACAATCTCACAATGCAAATGCACTTGGATCACTCAATCTCACTTCGAATATGCAAAGAAGCAAGAGAGATGAGTGTGAGGGGAGTTGCTTAGCTCAAAGTGCTCACAAGTATGTCAACGAGTGCAAGAGATAGAGCCTTGAGCCGACCAACGAGTATTTATAGACGTACCCCTTCGAATAGAGCTGTTAGACACTTGAAAACGCTGTAGTCGCGTTGACCGGACGCGCTAGTCACGCGGACCGGACGCGCAGGTGCGTACACCACCCATGCGCGAAGCACGATCAGACGCGCTAGTTGAAATTGACAGGACGTGCGAAGCTCGACTGGATGCGCTGGTCCCGTAGCTGACCGGACGCACTGGTCAAGCCGAGCAACGCTCCAGCAAAACAGTGACCGGACGCGCTGCTAGTCGCACCGGACGCCACAGAGCCAGCGTCCGGTTAGAGTCCAGTAAGCTCCCTCAACGATCGGACGCGTCCGGTCGACCATGACTGGACGTGCCACCGCGTCTAATCAGAGAACCAAGACACGGACACACGCTGAGCACTGACCGGACACGTCCGGTCACACAGAGACCGCGTCCGGTCCAGCGTCCGGTCACTTCTATGACCTCCGTTCGCCTCTGTTTGATTCACCCTTTCACATAAGAGCTAGACTAAGTATATGTGTCACTTTAGCACATGTTTTAGCTCGTGAAACAACATGTGACAATGCCTCCAAAACTCAACATTGGCGTAAAGGAAAATAGTCATTTCAAATCCTCAAAAACGCCTGAATCCCGCCTCGCAAGCTTGGCGGGAGGGAGAGAGGACCCCAAACCCTCTCTACCGCTCAAACTCTAACGCCATCGCAAATGTGCTAACACCACCAAGTGATCACGTCATGTGCGAGTGTGTTAGCATTTTCACAATCATTTTTCAAGGCATTATTAGTTCTATCCAAATGTATATGATTATGAAATGCACACCTAGAGGCACTTAGGAGTTCAATAGCCGTGTCATTCCCCTCTTTATAGTACGACTATCTATCCTATAATGTAACCACACCCACTAGGTGTCTTGGTTACTAAAACACAACCCTTAAGCATATACCTTTGCCTTGATCACATAGGGATGCGTCCAAATCCAAGTGTGGCCATCATGATCACGATGTCCATCTTGTCACCAACCTTGGAATGTACTAGTCCTCATATGCTATATACAACTTAGGCATAGGATTAGTACTTAGGCATTGTCACTAATTACCAACACCAAACATAGAGCTTTCAATCTCCCCCTTGTTGGTAATTGGTGACAACCCTTTCACAAAGATATTATGATAAAATTTTAATTGAACCCATGTCACATTGTCCAAGTATATTACCATGTGTAAGAATTATGGACATGTGATCATGAATTCAAATTGATAGCAATGGCTCCCCCTACATGTATGCTATATGTTTGGATTTAGGAAGCATACATGCTTAGATAGGAAAATATAGGAGCATTGACTATCAATAGGTGCTAAGTGTTTTAGATTATAGACCTTTGAAGCGTGATACCATCGGAGTAGCGATAAACACCATCTTAGCACCTTGTGTAGTTAGATACCACTTGGAAAAGTACAAACATAACTAGAAACCTCATGAGATCAACATTATAAGCAAGGCTCTAGTACCACTTTGAAAAACATGAAGCAAGAAAAATCTAACTACTTCCTATTCATGCTAGTACCTCAATATACCATTCAAATTATACTAGCAAGTCACCACACAAGCAATTTATCAGAGAAAAAGAAATGCATAACTATGCATCATACATATGAAGTGCACATGGAAATGCAACATTCATGTTTAAGAGCTTGCTTATGTTTAAGAGCTTGCTCCCCCTACTTGTGTGCTCAAAATTTTAATTTTAGTTGATCCCCTTCTTTTATCAATTCTTCCCCTTTAGAATCTATCTTTGTTAACAACATTTTCTCCCCCTTTGGCACCAATGACCACAAGGAGCAAATTTTAGATAGATTATCATGTTGAATTATGGGGTGAGGATCAAGTTTGTGATTCAACCTAGATTGCTTGCATGAATAAAATGCTTCGGTTTGATCCAAGGGCAAGCTTCTTCACACCTTACTAGAAGGGTTATCATGCACCATGTTGAAGCAAATATTTAGACAAGTGATCTAGATTAAACACTTAGGATCACAAGCTACTTAAACAAGTTATATGCTACCACTAGATCATACATAGCAAAGAAACAATAGTGGCACCATATAACCTTCAAATTCATTTGATTTTCATGAATGAGCCTGGAACATAAGAAATCATGACTAGATGCACTAAACATGTCTTTAGTATAGAATGTATGACATGTCAACCAATTGTACCTTGGGGCTCGAAGGAGAGACATGTCATATCATGGAGGTGCATCAACTCGTGTTGGAGAAGTTAAGTATGTTCAACTCATTCTTTAGCTTGTGAAATCTCTTCTCATCAAGTGGCTTGGTGAATAGATCGGCTAATTGATCTTCGGTGCCCACACTCTCAATAGCAATGTCACCCTTTTCTTGATGATCTCTAATGAAATGATGACGAACATCAATATGCTTTGTTCTTTGATGTTGAACCGGATTATTGGTTAGCCTCACAACACTTTCATTGTCACATAGCAATGACACATTCTTGAAATTGATTCCAAAATCCTTCAATGTTGCCTTCATCCACAAGATTTGTGCACAACAACTACCCGCGGCGATGTATTCGGCCTCGGCGGTAGATAGTGCAATACTATTTTGCTTCTTGGATGACCATGCGATAAGTGATCTTCCCAATAATTGACAAGTCTCAGAGGTGCTCTTTCTCTCCACTTTGTCACCGGCATAGTCGGAATCCAAATATCCAACTAGCTCAAAGCTTGCACCTTTGGGATACCATAATCCAACATCTTGTGTATGCTTTAAGTACCTCAATATTCTCTTTGTTGCCTTCAAATGACTTTCTCTTAGTGAGGCTTAAAATCTTGCACACATGCATACACTAAACATCACATCGGGCCTTGATGCCGTCACGTAGAGTAGGCTACCAATCATTGATCTATATAGCTTTTGATCCACCATGTTGCCACTCTTGTCACTATCCAAGCTTCCATTAGTGCTCATTGGAGTAGTGATTCCTTTTGCATCTTCCATACCAAACTTCTTTAGCATATCCTTTATGTATTTGGTTTGGCTCACAAATGTACCTTCTTTCATTTGCTTGATTTGAAGTCCAAGGAAGAAGCTAAGTTCACCAATCATTGACATTTCAAATTCCTTTGCCATCATTTTCCTAAACTCATCACAATAATCTTGATTGGTTGAACCGAATATGATATCATCAACATATATTTGCAACATAAACAAGTCTTTCCCAATCTTCTTGGTGAAGAGAGTAGTATCCACTTTGCCCATGACAAATCCTTTGGATAGCAAGAAATCTCTTAATCTTTCATACCATGCTCTAGGTGCTTGCTTCAATCCATACAAAGCTTTTCTCAACTTGTAGACACGATTTGGTTTCTTGTCATCTTCAAAACCGGAAGGTTGCTCCACATACACCTCCTCTTGAATGTACCCATTGAGAAATGCACTTTTCACATCCATTTGATATAGCTTGATATTGTGAGCACAAGCATAGGCAAGTAAGATCCTAATTGCTTCCAATCTTGCAACCGGGGCATATGTTTCACCAAAGTCAAGACCCTCTATTTGTGTGTAACCTTGAGCCACTAGTCTTGCTTTGTTTCTTACTAGTATTCCATCTTAATCTTGCTTGTTGTGAAAGACCCATCTTGTTCCAATGACATTGTGATCCTTAAGCCTCTCAACTAGTTCCCATACTTCATTTCTTTTGAAATTGTTGAGCTCTTCATGCATTGCATTTACCCAATCCAGATCTCTCAATGCTTTATCAATGTCCTTGGGTTCTTCCATTGACACAAAAGAAGAGTGAGCACAAAATGATGCCAATATTGATCTAGTTTGAACTCCCCTTTGTATGTCACCAATGATGGAATCCAATGGATGGTCTCTTGCAATGTTAGTTGGTTGAAGTACTTGGACTTGATTGCTTGGATGTTGATGTTGATCATGAGTTGGAGATGATGAACTAGCCACTTATTGATCTTGTTGCACTTGAGATGATGTACTAGCTTGATTTTGCACAAGAGAACCCCTTGCTTGTGTAATTGGACTTTGGAGCACTTGATCTTTGTAGTCATCCACATCAATCACTTGCTTTGGCCTAATATCACCAATATCCATTTCTTTCATAGCATTGGTCAATTGAGTTCCTCTCACATCATCCAAGTTATCTTCCTCATCTTGAGAGCCATTTATTTCATCAAACTCAACATCATGAACTTCCTCAAGTAAACCACTAGCCAAATTCCAAATTCTATAAGCTTTGCTAGTAGTGGAGTAACTAAGTAGAAAGCTTTCATCACATTTCTTCTCAAACTTGCTCAATCTAGTGCTCTTCTTCAAGATGTAGCATTTACAACCAAATACCCAAAAGTATGCAATGTTGGGCTTTCTTCCATTTAAGATCTCATATGGTGTCTTCTCTAGGAACTTGTGGCAATAGAGGCGGTTGCTATAGAAGCAAGCCGTGTTGATTGCTTCGGCCCAAAATGAATGACTCACATTATACTCATTCAACATTGATCTTGCCATATCAATTAAGGTTCTATTCTTCCTCTCAACTAGGCCATTGGATTGAGGTGTATACTTGGCTGAAAATTGATGCTTGATTCCAAGCTCATCACATAGCTCATCAACTCTTGTGTTTCTAAACTCACTTCCATTATCACTTCTTACTTTCTTGATTGTGGTCTCAAACTCATTTTGTACTCTCTTGATGAACTTCTTGAATATGTCAAATACATCACTCTTGTCCACAAGAAAGATTACCCATGTGTATCTAGTGAAATCATCCACAATCACAAAGCTATACTTGTTGCCACCAATGCTTGTGTATGTAGTTGGCCCAAATAGATCCATGTGCAACAACTCAAATGCCTTAGAAGTACTCATAATGCTCTTCAATGGATGAGTGTTGCCCACTTGCTTTCCGGCTTGACACGCACTACATAGCTTATCTTTCTCAAATATAACATCCTTCAAGCCTCTAACTAAGTCATGCTTCACTAACTTGTTCAATTGCTTCATGCCAACATGACCAAGTCTTCTATGCCATAACCAACCCATACTTGATTTGGTGAGCAAGCATGTTGAAAGTTGAGTGTCACTAGCATTGAAATCAACCAAGTATAGATTCTCATATCTAAAACCCTTGAAGATCAAATTGAAGCCATCAACACTAACTATCTCCACATCATCAACACCAAATATGCACTTGAAGATAAGATCACATAATTGAGCAACCGAGAGAAGATTGAAGTTCAACTTTTCAACTAAGAGCATATTAGAAATGCTATGATCATTTGAGATTGCAATCCTTCCAAGAGCCTTTACATCACCCTTGCTATTGTCACCAAATGTGATGCTATCAATGCCACTATCATTTGATTTGAGAGAGTTGAACATTCTTGAATCACCGATCATATGTTGAGAGCACCCACTATCAAGCACCCAATGCCTTCCTCCGGCCTTGTAATTTACTTACAAAATAATTTAATGTCTTTTAGGTACCCATACTTGCTTGGGTCCTTAGAGGTTAGTAACTAAGTTCTTTGGTACCCAAATGGCCTTCTTCTTTGGACCCATAATTGGTGTACCAACAAACTTAGCTTGCACACCCTTCTCACCCCTTGGTAAGCACATAACAAGAATCAAAAGGAATGCAATCCATTTTAGCATGAAACTTATTGTTGTTCTTGTTCATTTTATTACAATTAATCTCTAGATGCCCAACTTGCTTGCATCTATTGTAATAACGACCATTGCTCTTCACAAAGCGAGACTTTGGAGTAGCAAAGGCCACCTTGCCCTTCTTAGGAGTATAGCCTAAACCCTCTTTGTTAAGAGAGAACCTTTGGCTACCCAAGCATTTTAGCAAGAGGGCATCCCCACCATAGGCATTGCCTAATGCGCGGGTGAGATCATCCACCTCTCTCTTGAGAGTTTCATTCTCAACCACGAGTGATTAATCACTAGTAGTAGAGATAGAGTTGGTTGTGGTGGATGATGATGAGCTACATGAAGCATTAGTAGGACCAACAAATAAAGAATAATCAATAATATCACATGTTAGTCCAATATCACAAGTGACAATCACTTGTTCCTCCTTAGCTTCCTTCATGAACTTCTCCAACTTGAGGTCCTTTTCCTTGATGAGCTCAAGTAGAGTGGAGTGGGCTTCCTTAAGCCTAGTGTGAGCAACTTCAAGGTCCTCGTGGTCTTCCTTTAGACACTCACGAGAGGCCTCTAGCTCATCAAAGGATTTCCTAAGAGCTTTGAGCTCTTGTTCAATTCCTTTGCACTCCTTACTCTTTTTGAGAGCAACAAGCTCCTCCATCAAGGAATCATTTTCATTGCTCTTGGCAATGAGCTCTTGCTCCAAGATTTTGCACTTCTTGGTTGTCCTCTTGTAGCCCTTGCTCATTTGATCTATTATGCCTAATAGATCATCCTTGGAGTAGTCCTCATCCTCTTCATCATCACTCCTACAACCATCACTAGCACAAGAATTATCATCACTATCATCATATTTTACCTTGGTAGACTTGGCCATAAGGCATGTCGATGTAGTGTCGAAGATGGATGGCTTGTTGGAGAGGGCGATGCTTGCAATGGCTCACCGAGTGGTCCTTTCATCATCACTAGAGCTTGCATCATCATCACTATCGGAGTTGTCACTATCCCAAGTGACCACATAACCACCACCCTTCTTCTTGTTGAATGTGAAGCTCTTCTTTGCTTTATTCTTCTTCTCTTTCTTATCCTTCTTGTTCTTCTTGAGCTTCAAGTCACCATTATGAAATCTCTTATCTTCATAGGGGCAATCCGCCACTATGTGATCGGGGCTATTGCAATTATAGCAAAGGGTCTTTGCCTTCATAGTGTCTCTCCTCTTCCTTGCCCCATATCCTTTCTTCTTCATGAACCTTCCCATCTTGTGCACAAGGAGGGACATGGTCTCATCATCGAATGGATCATCATCATCTCTCTCCACCTTGCTCTTGCCCTTAGAAGATGAAGCCTTGAATGCAATGGGCTTTTCTTGCTTGACCTTGATCTCCTTCTTCTCATCTTCATCTTCATCATCATCATATTGAGCATCGGTCATGACATCACCAAGCACTTGGTTTGGAGTCACCTTGTCCAAACCCTCTCTTTGGATCATCTTCCTCAAGATAGCAAACTTCTTAGGTAAGTTCATCAAGAACTTATGTGAGAAGTCATTGTCCTTGACATCTTCTCCTAGGCTCTTGAGATCACTGACAATAACTTGTAGCCTATAGAACATCTCTGGTATGGACTCATCATCCTTCATATTGAAGCTTGCAAACTTATCCTTGAGCATATAGAGCTTGGCACTCTTTACCGTTGAAGTGCCCTCATATGTTTCCTCTAATCTTGTCCATACTTCACTTACCATCTCAAGATCATTGATTTGCTCAAAGACCTTTGCATCAATCCCATTGTAGAGAGTGTTGAGAGCTATAGTGTTGCATTGGTTGTTGATGCGGTCATTGTTGGTGAGGTTGTCGGGATCAATGATAGCATAATCATGATGTGTAACCTCCCAAACCTTCTCATTAATAGAGCCAAGATATTGCTTCATCTTTCTTTTCCAATGATCAAAAGATGAGACACCATCAAAGAATGGAGGCCTGCCCCCCGACATGGTTGAACACAACTTGAGCCATCTTACACCGAGGTTGTTAAAGCCTTACAAACGGTGACTACTGCTCCGATACCACTTGAAAGGTCTTGATGGCTAGAGGGGGGGTGAATAGCCTTTTAAAAATTTCTACAAAGACAAGCTAAACAAGTTTATCAATATAACAAATAGCGAGATGCGAGTTTTGCTTATCCTATGGGGTGTTTGCAAGCCACCTAACCAATTCACAATTCTAGTAAATTTGCACTCAACCGCACAAGTTAAACCGCACAACTAAAGCTAACTAGCTACACTAACAAGCTAGCAAGGTAACTAAGAAATTAATACAAGAGAGAGTTAGGAGGGTATCACTGAGGGGCGAAGTATTAAGCTAACCAATCAATATGATCAAGAGATGAATTCCACAATACACAACCACCGGGATCGATTAGTCACAATAAGAAAGTGATGACACAAGATTTATTCTGAGGTTCATGTGCTTGCCGGCACGCTAGTCCCCATTGTCTCCCTCTTCACCATGTGGTTCGGTGGCTAATCGGTCACACACCGAGCCTCTCAAAAGGCGCCACAAGAACCTACCAAATGGCAAAAGGTTACAAATGACACAAGCAATTCACTATCGTTGCCTTTGGTGCTTCACCGAGGTAGGCACAAACCCCTCACAATCACCAGAGGTGGCCAAGAACAATCACCAACTCTTGCCAACGCCTCCAAGCTGCTCCAAGCCGTCTAGGTGGCGACAACCACCAAGACAAACAAGAATCCCACAGTAAATCAATCACCAAGTGCCAACTAGATGCAATCTCACAATGTAAATGCACCTGGATCACTCAATCTCACTTCGAATATGCAAAGAAGCAAGAGAGATGAGTGGGAGGGGAGTTGCTTAGCTCAAAGTGCTCACAAGTATGTCAAAGAGCCTTGAGCCGACCAACAAGTATTTATAGACGTACCCCTTCGAATAGAGCTGTTATACACTTGAAAACGCTGCAGTCGCGTTGACCGGACGCGCTGGTCGCACGGACCGGATGCGCAGGTGCGTACACCACCCATGCGCGAAGCACGACCGGGCGCGCCGGTTGAAATTAACAGGACGCGCGAAGCTCGACCGAACGCGTTGGTCCCGTAGCTGACCGGATGCACTGGTCAAGCCGAGCAACACTCCAGCGAAACAGCGACCGGATGCGCTGCTAGTCGCACCGGACGCCACAGAGCCAGCGTCCGGTTGGAGTCTAGTAAGCTCCCTCAACGACCGGACGCGTCTGGTCGATCGTGACTGGACGCGCCACAGCGTCTGATTAGAGAACCAAGACATGAACACACACTGAGCACTGACCGGACGTGTCCGGTCACACAGAGACCGCGTCCGGTCCAGCGTCCGGTCACTTCTGTGACCTCCGTTCGCCTCTGTTTGATTCACCCTTTCACATAAGAGCTAGACTAAGTATGCGTGTCACTTTAGCACATGTTTTAGCTCATGAAACAACATGTGACAACGCCTCCAAAACTTGACATTGGCGTAAAGGAAAATAGTCATTTCAAATCCTCGAAAACTCCAAACCATCGCAAATGTGCTTACACCACCAAGTGATCACGTCATGTGCGAGTGTGTTAGCTTTTTCACAATCATTTTTCGAGGCGTTATTAGTTCTATCCAAATGCATATGATTATGAAATACACACCTAGAGGCACTTAGGAGTTCAATAGCCGCGTCATTCCCCTCTTTATAGTACGACTATCTATCCTATAATGTAACCACACCCACTAGGTGTCTTGGTTACTAAAACACAACCCTTAAGCATATACCTTTGCCTTGATCACGTAGGGATGCATCCAAATCCAAGTGTGTCCATCATGATCACCATGTCCATCTTGCCACCAACCTTGGAATGTACTAGTCCTCATATGCTATATACAACTTAGGCATAGGATTAGTACTTAGGCATTGTCACTAATTACCAACACCAAACATAGAGCTTTCACCTAGGAAGAATGAGGCTTGGATTACGCGTCATCACTTGGAAACATTCAGTGATTGGTTGCAAAAAAAATGTCAGGGTGATAAAACTATTGGAGATGAACTGTATTTGTTGGCTAGGCAACCAGAGTGGCACGTCCTCACGTACAAAGGGTACGAGATAAATGAAAATACATTTTACACCATATCCCAAGATAAAGAGTACCAACCAAAACAGTGGTGTCCGCATGGATGCTACAGAACCGAATGGGAACATACACACATATTATGGTCGCATAGAGGAGATTTGGGAACAAGACTATGCACAGAATTTTAAAGTCCCTCTATTCCGATGCTAATGGGTGAAGATGAACGGAGGGGTATCAGTCGATAAGGAGTACGGAATGACAATAGTGGACCTCAACAATATTGGGTATAGAAATGATCCATTCGTTCTTGCTGCTGATGTGAATCATGTGTTCTATGTGAAAGACATGTCTATAAAACCCAAGAGAGGGAAACACGACGAGAAAAAAACAAACGAGCCAAAGCACCACATAGTTCTTACAGGGAAATGAAACATCGTGGGAATTGAAGACAAGTCAGACGTGTCAGAGGATTATGAAAAGGATGAAGGAATCCCACCCTTCTGTGTGGACAAAGACCCAAGCATTCTGCTCGCTGCTGAGGACACTCCATGGTTATGGAATGATCATAACCAAGGGTATTACGTCAAGAAAAAGTTTACCACTGTGCCTGCTTGATATAGGTAGTGAACTCAAATTAATAATGTGTATTTGACATCTTGTGTAATATAATTCTAACATTATGTGTTGAAAATTCAAATTTGAGTGGTTCAAACTTTGCTATATGTGGGAATTGTGGATTTTTAACTACACTTTGCCAACACTTTGTCAAATGCAAAAATGGTATATATATGAAATGTATATCTTGATGAGTGGAACAATATTGGTATTCATGACTTTTCTAGTCGAGACCATCCAGGGTTCCGAAAACCGGCGTTTGGCTATGAATTCTTTCAAAATTCAAAATTGAGTGGTTCAAACTTTTGCAAATGAAAAGTTGACCATTAGACCAAATATAGGTCTTGATGAGTGGAACAAACTTTGTATTCATGAGTTTTCCATTCGAGACCATCCAGAGTTCGGTCAAAGTGTGTTTCTAAAAACCAATGTTTTGACTTTGGTCAAACTTGGTCAAATGACCCATTTGATGACTTCAAATGAAAAACTTTTGAATACCAAGTTGTTAGAGCTCATCAAGATCTACATTTGATACATGGACCTTATTTTCATCTGGATAAATTTTAGCAAGTCCTATGCACATGTTTTCAAAATCGAAGACGGGTTTTGGTCAAACTTGGTCAAATGACAGACTAAATGACTTGAAATGAAAAACTTTGGAATACCAAGTTGTTAGAGCTCATCAAGATCCAAACTTTTTATATCGACAATTTTTCTATTTGAAAAATTTTAAAGAAACAATACTCACCAAATCTTGAATCTCACACAAACTATATGAAACTATATGTGGGAATTATGGATTTTCAACTACACTTTGCCAACACTCTGTCAAATGCAAAAATAATATATATATAAAATGTAGATCTCAATGAGTGGAACAATATTGGTATTCATGACTTTTCCAGTCGAGACCATCCAGGGTTCCAAAAATCGGCGTTTGGCTATGAATTCTTTCAAAATTCAAAATTGAGTGGTTCAAACTTTTGCAAATGAAAAGTTGACCATTAGACCAAATATAGGTCTTGATGAGTGGAACAAACTTTGTATTCATGAGTTTTCCATTCGAGACCATCCAGGGTTCGGTCAAAGTGTGTTTCTAAAAACCAATGTTTTGACTTTAGTCAAACTTGGTCAAATGACCCATTTGATTACTTCAAATGAAAAATTTTTAAATACCAAGTTGTTAGAGCTCATCAAGATCTACATTTGATACATGGACCTTATTTTCATCTGGATAAATTTTAGCAAGTCCCAAGCACATGTTTTCAAAATCGAAGACGGGTTTTGGTCAAACCTGATCAAATGACAGACTAAATGACTTGAAATGAAAAACTTTGGAATACCAAGTTGTTAGAGCTCATCAGGATCCAAACTTTTTATATCGACTATTTTTTCTATTTGAAAAAGTTTAAAGAAATAATAGTCACCAAATCTTCAATCTCACACAAACTATATGAAACTATATGTGGGAATTGTGGATTTTCAACTACACTTTGCCAACACTCTGTCAAATGTAAAAATAGTATATATATGAAATGTAGATCTCAATGAGTGGAACAATATTGGTATTCATGACTTTTCTAGTCGAGACCATCCAGGGTTCCAAAAACTGGCGTTTGGCTATGAATTCTTTCAAAATTCAAAATTGAGTGGTTCAAACTTTTACAAATGAAAAGTTGACCATTAGACCAAATGTAGGTCTTGATTAGTGGAACAAACTTTGTATTCATGAGTTTTCCATTCGAGACCATCTAGGGTTTCAAAAATCGACGTGTATCTCTGAAAATTTTAAATTTTAAAATTTAGACAATTACTGTCGCACATTTGGATAATTATTATTGAAGAAACAAAAGTTTAACGTCCAAATGACCCAAAAACAAAGTTTCTGTCGAGGACACTCCATGGTTATGGAATGATCATAACCAAGGGCATTACGTCAAGAAAAAGTTTACCACTGTGCCCGCTTGATATAGGTAGTGAACTCAAATTAATAATGTGTATTTGACATCTTGTGTAATATAATTGTAACATTATGTGTTGAAAATTAAAATTTGAGTGGTTCAAACTTTTCTATATGTGGGAATTATGGATTTTCAACTACACTTTGCCAACACTTTGTCAAATGCAAAAATGGTCTATATATGAAATGTATATCTTGATGAGTGGAACAATATTGGTATTCATGACTTTTCCAGTCGAGACCATCCAGGGTTCTGAAAACCGGCGTTTGGCTATGAATTCTTTCAAAATTCAAAATTGAGTAGTTCAAACTTTTACAAATGAAAAGTTGACCATTAGACCAAATGTAGGTCTTGATTAGTGGAACAAACTTTGTATTCATGAGTTTTCCATTCGAGACCATTCAGGGTTTTAAAAACCGACGTGTATCTCTGAAAATTTTAAATTTTAAAATTTAGACAATTACTGTCGCGCATTTGAATAATTATTATTGAAGAAATAAAAGTTTAACGTCCAAATGACCCAAAAACAAAGTTTCTGTCGAAAGCCAACAATTTTATATATTTTAATTTCCCATTATATTTTTGCATTAACACAACATTCATTATAAATAACATTTATTTTGGATAATGTGAAATATTTGAAAAAAAATTGTGTTTACAATTTTTGTAATGCACAATAGAGTCAAACTAAACTAATGTGTATTTTTGAAAAAAAATATGATAAATATTTAATTTACTATGCATTTAGAAAGATGAAAGGAAAAAAAGGTGAAAAATAAAATTCACCAAATTCTAGTGCCTAAACAGGCGCCAGAATTTAGTGGAAGGACCTTTAGTCCCGGGTCTAGCCACCGCCCGGGACTAAAGGGCCTTTAGTCCTAGTTCCAGCCACGAACCGGTACTAAAGGGTGAGACCTTTGGTCCCGGTTCCTAGCTAGAACTGGGACTAAAGTACCTTAAGTCCCGGGCGGTGGATAGGCCTGGGACTAAAGGTCCCCTGGCCTATAAAGGCAGGGGCTTCTTCCTCCTCCTCCCCCACCCGCACGCCTACCGAAACTTAACCGCCGCCGCCGTCACGAGCACCACGCACTGCTGCCCCGAGCACCGCCGTCGCCCCGAGCACTGCCGTCGCCGTCCCGAGCACCGCCGCCCTGAGGACCGCCCCGAGCACCGCCGCCGCCCCGAGTACCGCCACCGCTGCCCCGAGCACCGCCACCCCGAGCGCCGCCCCGAGCACCGCCGCCCTGAGGACCGCCCCGAGCACCACCGCCGCCCCGAGCACCGTCGCCGCCGCCCCGAGCACCGCCGCCCCATACTGTCACCATCTCCGCCGCCGTACGTCCTCGTCGACGTCAAGCACTCCCTCTCCTCTTCTTCTCTGACGCCGCGAGCCCTTGTCCACGGAGCCGCGCCCTCGTCCGTGGGTGGTCGGCCGGCACGCCACGCGCCGGCGAGCCACCCTGCGCGCCGGGCCCTGCGCCTCCCTGCCGCTGAAGACAGAGAGAGGGAACGTAGGGAGAAGAGAGAGGAGGGAGAGGATAACGCGTGAGACCCACACGAAAAACATGGAAAAATATACATTACTAAAAAATTATGTAAAAAAGAAATAATTTGAAAAATGCATTAGTATATAATAATTATATAAATAGTGATGTAATAATTAATATTTAGGGATAATTAGGGACACACACACTAAACACACACACACACACGCACACACATATATATTAATAATGTGATATATATAAATGTGATATAATATTTCATATGTATTAACACACACTCTTATAATACATTTGTTCCCTCTTTCTTCCTCCTTCCAGATCAACGTCTCTCTGCCGCCGTCACCGAAGTCCCTGTCGTCTCTGCACCGACCGCCGTCTCTCCAACGTTGTATCTCCGCTGTCTCACCGGCTTCAAAATACAGGCATTGTTTAAATTAGTGCTATAATTAGTGGTACAATTAGTGGTATAAATTAGTGGTATATTTGTTAGCAAATGATGTTCATAATCAAATGACATACACTAAACCCTAAACCCTAAACTGTAAACCCTAAACCCTAGGACGTAAACCCTAAGCCCTAAGCCCTAAACCCTAAGCCGTAAAGCCTAAGCCCTAATTGACGCCACGCGTACGCACATATTTTTGTAGAAATGGCCGACCCGAGAGAAGACGAAGAAATATTGTTGAACATGATCTGCGGTAGCGCTGAAGAAGGTCGTTATGACGATCGTGAAGGCGATGAGAACCCTGAGGGCATCGATGACGGTTCTTAGTACTTGGTCGACCCGAATGACCAAGACAATGTTGGCGAGGTCTGTAATATATGTAGCCTCTTATGTTTATATACATGAAATTCAAAAAAAATTCCTTTATTAATTGTCTTGTTTCTGCCTACATAGCCCTCTATCTCAATGACAACCACGGGGACCAGCAGAAAAAGTACGAGGCCCGAAGAAGCCGATGGAGGGCCGGTTGGTTATCACGGATTTCGATGAGGGAACAAGCTAGCCACGTGGACCCCATGCAAGGGCCTTTGTCAACCACTTAGGGTACCTTGCTCGAGATAGGATCCTGATCAATGTTCGTGAATGGAAGAAAAATAAGCAACACCCAGAAATCAGTTATGTCTCCGACCATGACAAGGAACTAGTTTGGGGTGACGTGTTGCAACATTTCACGCTAGACACAAACGATGAATAGTTGAAGGAAAGAGTTCGGGATTGGTCTATGAAGAAGATGGCCACACAATTCCAGTGCTTTAAGAAGAATCTATATAACGACTATATCAAGAAGAACAAGACTCCGGATTTCAACTATAAGCACTTTGTCAAGCTACGACCGTTTTGGGACGAGTTTGTATAGTTCAAGACGTCGAAAGAGGGTCAGCAACGGGCGAGAAGGAACCAAGAGAATGCCCGACACAAGACCTACCACCATACGATGGGATCAGGTGGCTACCCTATTGCCATTCCTAAGTGGGAAAAAGCCGAGCAAGAGCTAATTGATAGGGGGTTGGTGCCAGAATTCCTCGACTGGCCTGAGCGCGCCAAACACTAGTTTTTTGCTCACAGAGGCCTCCTAGACCTAGAGACCAGAAAGGTCGTGTATGGGGAACGCATCCAAGCTGTAGCAGAAAGATTTCATCAAGCCCGCTCCGTCGCTCAAAGTGGAGAGTGACAGCCAAACAGAGATAAAGATGAGCTGACATACACCCTGGGGAACCCTGAGCACGGTGGACGGACGAGAGGCTATGGCTCCATGTCGTGAGAGCATGCCTTCCCTCAGGATAGAGAAACTTATAGAAGCCGCTAGAGAAAGAAGGAAGAGGACAGGGAACGGCTATGCAAGTTGGAGGAGGCTGTTATGAAGACCAGTGAAGTGGCTCGTAAGGCACTAGAGCGGGAGGAAGCGCTTAAGGCCACTATGAATGAGCAAATCAGAAAGGCTGTGGAGGAAGTTGTAAGTTCCCGCCTCCAGAGCTTGTCACAGTCGGCCGCTAACATCAACCCCGGCTTAGCTCAGTTGAAAAGCAGTTGTGCTTCTATAGAGGTGCCTGTGAGGCAAGATGATGATGCAGGGATGCGCTTCCCGATGGATGATGTCACCGCTCCGTTGACGTCCTGTGAGCTGCATATTCCGGAGGGGAATGCCACAGTCAAGATGGCTACCAGTGTTGTATCTCCTATCGACCCCACCAAGACACCAAGGATCCACTCGGTCGCAATACCACCCGGATATGCTAGTGTCTCAGTGGATAGAGTGGTCAAAGGCCATGAAAATGTGGCTCTGGATATCGAAGGTGGTGATGGGGAGAAGACCCTAGGTGAAGCGGAGAAGACATTCATATGTTGGAAGAAACGGTACATCATTATTCCTGGGGCACTGCCACCACAACCAAACCCTAGGTTTGGATGATTGTGAACGCAATTGCTTTTCAATAATTATGTACTGTATCTAATTATGGTTCACTCATGTATATACCTTGTTCGTTTTTTTTTCAAATCTAGGACCTCCCCAAGTTCGTCTATCCATTCACCACATGACCACAGTGCTGTGGGACATGACGAAGACGACGATTTCATACAAGACAAGGCTGCATCCCCACCGCTGGCCGTATCTCCTCCATGACGTACTCCAACGCCGCCAGTGGCCCAATCTCCTCCACAACAGCAAGCTCCAACCACATCACCGCCGCCTCCGCCAATCCTGACAACGGCCGCCTCATCGGCACCGGCTGGTCCATCGAGGAACAAGAGGCCCGCTGGCCCACAGAGATCGGTCCCACCACCTCTACCGAAGAAACAAGTTGTGGTCACGAAGATCTCGAAGATGACCAAGCTTTCATACGAGAAGACTGATGAAGAACTTAATACTTCAGTCAAGGCAGAAGTGAAAGCGTTCTTCGAAAAGACCAAAGCTGATGCACGAACAAAGCAAGAGAAGCCATACCTAATGTATCCTCGTGTAAAGCTACATCAAGTGGTGCAGGCTATGCAAGACGAGAAGCGTGCCACTAGTAAAAAACTAGTGCCGCCACTATCAGACTTTGAGCATACTATCACAAAGAAAATCAAGGAGGACAAAAGGAACAGAAGGTGACCGGGAAAGATGTTGCACAGCTCGGCCAACAAGTGTAGCAATCAGTGCCACCACTAGTGGTTGAGAATCAATATGGTTCCAACATGAACTTGATGCAAATGTCGGTACCTGATGATGTGGACTTAGATGAACTCGCCAAGTGGATGAATGTGACTGGGCTTTCCTTAGAACAACTTCTCGGTCGGGAGGAACTGACAACTGGTAAAGAGTCCGAAGTTATTGATGAATGGCGGAGGAAGTACGTATATGGCAGGAGTCTATGTGACCCTGCAAAGGTAAAAAAATCTTGGTACACAAATGTACAAGCTGCACGAGTACTACTTGAGATTCTATGCACAACATCAAATTAAACAATATCTGGGCGTCCAAGTCAGAGACCGTCACTACTTCCGTGGAGATGACGTCACCTAGGTAGAGTTTAGTGAAGTACACCAGCTTCTCTATATGGATGCTCTTGACAAATCTCTCATAAGCTGCTACTGTCTGTAAGTGATTCTTCCATTTAATCAATAATCCCACTCTAGCATATGTACGTATTCATAATAACTATGCTCACGATATGCAGACACATGATGAGAGAACTCAGATTGAAACAAGACGATCGAATTGGTTTTATCGATTCGTATGTCGTGTACAAGGACACAAAGACTAAAGATCCATTCAATCTGAAGATCAAGGAAATGGAGAAAAACCTCCGGAGGTTCTTTTATAACCAAAGGCATAAGGAGTTGATACTCTTCCCTTACAATATGGGGTAAAGTGTTGTGTTATATCATGTCTTAGTCAATCCAACATTAATATATATATATATATATATATATATATATATATATATATATATATATATATATATATATATATATATATATATATATATATATATATATAAGTTGACTCTATAAACAAATGCAGGGATCACTGGATACTCATTGAGATTAAGATCAAGGAACAAACTATAAATGTGTGGGACTCAATGAGAAAACAACTGGCAATGTACCAAGACAAGATAGACATGATCCAGAGGTAAGTTCTATCATTCTTTAAATATCGATGACTGCTCCTTTACTTTACTATGCTATACCTAATCAACGACCGACTTATTGGGCAGGGCTTGGGCTTGGCTACAACAAAGATATCGTACGGATCTGAAAGTGCCACTCCCCCCTCCTATTCTACATAAGTGGGTGTCCAGACAACCATACGGAACCAATTTATGTGGATACTACGTTTGCGAGTACATGCGGTGTAGCAAATTTACACCTGCTAAAGAGATGCTAAAAGTAAGTAACATGTGTATACAGTAAATTCATATCTTATTTATTTGTTGAAACTAAATAAATCTTATGTATATTAATATCTTTTCCTTTAATTAATGCAAATGGAAGGAGTGGGAATTGAAAGAACAAGTGTTCAAGCACACAATACTCGTGCAATCCAGGAGACGATCGCAGGTTTCATCAACGATCATGTCATCCCAGAAGACGGCGAGTTCCACCACAACCCTAGGTTGGATTTGAAGAGTCCAAACAAGAATGGACAATTGTATGAGCTTTGAGTGCCGGGCAAACATTTGTGTAACTCATTAACCGGCGGCCGAACACTTGATTACTTGTATATTATTGTAAATGTAATGTGTATGTACGTATATGTATAGCTCTATAATATATATATGTAGTTTCATACTTTATTTATGTGCAATAATAACGCTCTCATATAGGTGCAACGTATACGGATAATAGCAGCGAAGAATAAATTGGAAAACAATATAACTGAAAACCAAAATCAATAATGAATTGGAAAGAAAAAGAAAAAAGAAAAAAGAATCTTTAGTCCCGGTTGGTATTACTAACCGAGACTAAAAGGTGCTGCGCCACGTCAATGCCTGGCAGCACCTTTAGTCCCGGTTGGACTAAAGGTGGGACATTTAGTCACGAAACCTTAGTCCCGGCTCGCAGCCCGGGACTAGAGGTCCTTTTGGACCGGGACTAAAGCCCCGTTGTGCAGCAGTGAGCCTGGGCCATGAGCCCATGCCATGTAGCATGGCATGTAACCAACTTGTTAGCATAGCTTGTAATCTAAGTATAGATGAGATCTGTATGTAATCCTTCTGTTGTAACAAACTCTGTAAGCGCCACGGCACGGGCTTTTCCTGCCTTATATTAACACGAACCCGAGAGACCGAGAGGTCATCTCGTTCACCCTAATTTTACATGGTACCAGAGCCAGTTTTCCTTGCGGAACTTCCATCATCCTCCATGCAATCTGCTGCGGCTTTTCTCGGTCTCATCCTTATCCTGGTGACCGAGAAGTTGACGCGTAGCAACTTCCAATCATGGAGGTTGTAACACCCCAGGTGTTTATCACCCCTTAAGTAGTGGGGTTGAGCTCAAACATGAAAAATTAAGTGGTGATGAAGATGTCAAGGTTAAACCTATGGAAATGAGCCCCAACCTAAACTTGGATATTTCACCCTTGCTTTACATATAGGCCGTTTTCAAGATATATGCTTGGGTGGTGTTATTGCAATATCTTCATGTGTCTCACCTTAGTACCTATCTATATTGATCCCTGGAAAAGTTTCATGAAGTTTGGAATCAAAAAGTCACATGAAATGATAAGTTATATCCTTATTGGAATGGTTTTCCTAAGTGCTTGAATTGCACTAGTAAGTGAATGGAAATATAGGTCATCAACCAAACCTTGCAACCTTGCCCAAAAGACTCTAGATGGACTCTACAACAAAAGTCATGAAAGGTTCGTGTTGAGCAAATGCCCCGAAAATGCTCCAATTGATAAAAAAGGATAATTTTAGCTTTATCGTGATCCTACTTTGGTCAAAGTATAACAATAGGTTCTATACTAGTTTGGAGGTTGGACCTTAAATAAAATTTGTAGTTCATATTATGGAGAAGAAACTTTGTTTAATGGTCAAGAGCTAGTTTGGTCTCTAACCTAGTCAAATAGAGTCTCAAAGATTGAATTAGCTGCTGTTTTTCTAACCTAGTCATGGAAGATTTGGACTGACATTGATAGGTGGGCACACTACGTTCTAAAATTTTTGTTCAACAACTGGAGTTGGACCCTTTGTAAAAGTTGGAGTGTTTAGAGTGGAGAAGAGCTCAGAGAAGTTTGAATGGATTTGGAGCTCGTTTGGACTTTCAAAATTAATTCCCAAAACTGCTAGTTTCATCATACTCATGGACTTGGACCAACAAGGACAAGACGGTTGGCACGTCACGTTCCCATGTTTTTGCTAAGAAATTTAAGTTGAGCCAAATATAAAAGTTGGAGTTTACATGTTGATGAAGAGCATACAAAAAGTTGACTTCATTTTGACGAAGTTTTGACCATCGAAATTGAGTTTCCGTGACTGCCATCAAGGTGTTGGCACTGCTGTTTTAGCAACTAGTTAACCTCTAATCCGTTGCTCTAATGACCTTGGTTCCTTAATGAAAAATGTAGAGCATCATGTGGGCTTCGATCTTCGTTTTGGGCCCTTGTCCAAATTCAGCCTGGTTATGGCCCAAATCACTACCCACCTTGCTCCACTCAGCGCCCACCACATGCTCGATGATTTGCCCGCGTGGCGACCATGCACCGAGAGCGTCCCCACCATTGCCGACCTCCTGTGCCGCATGTTCCAGCGCGCCCTGCTAATCCATCAGTGAATGCTCGAGCTCTCCACCCCCTCTTGCTCACTCCACATCACCTTTCTCGCCCTCAGCTCCCCCCTCGCGCTGCCAGCCGCACTGCTCGCCATGACCACCGATGCACCACCACCGTCGTCTCCTTTGCGCCCGCCGTGCCACTGCTACTGCTTTGTCATGGCAGCCACTGCTGCTGCATCATGGTTGCTGCGGCTGCTGCTGCATCGCTGCCGCCACAGCTCTGCTGCAGCTAGTCACCGAAGCCATGCCGTCGCCGCGGCCACCCCGCTCGAGCTGCCGCCTAGACGCTTGGTCAGGGCGCCACCGTAGGCGTCCGGCCGCATTGAGTCCCTCCTTGAGTGCGCGCGGGTTTGGGCAGCCCTAGCGCTGCCATCCTCTCACCACCGTCGAGCCCACGCCGCTGGCACCGCCCGAGCCCGGCCGCTCCCCCTCCGTCTCTGCTCCGTTCCCATGAAGAAGAAGGAGAGAGGGGTCAAAATGCAGATAGAAGTTTTTCTCTGGGTCCAAATGCGAAGATGTGACTCATATGAATAGTGCCTACAGGGATCTATCCATGAGGATCTTTAATTGTGTTTTCTGCAGGGGCCTCGAAGGAAAAGTGTTTTGCCTTTATCTTTTCTTTTTCAAGAATCTGGCTGAATCTTTGGAAATCCATAACAACTCGTAGAAAAAATCGTAAAATAACAATTGAGGACTTTTTGGAATCCTTGTGAAATTCTCTATGATCTATAATATATCATGTTTTAGTTTAAAGTTTTCTCTGTAAAAATAGATTTGTGCAGCTAAGTTGTTAGCATAGCTTGTAATCTAAGTATAGATGAGATCTGCATGTAATCCTTCTGTTGTAACAAACTCTGTAAGCGCCACGACAGGGGCTTTTCCTGCCTTATATTAACACGAACCCGAGAGACTGAGAGGTCATCTCGTTTACCCTAATTTTACATGGTACCAGAGCCAGTTTTCCTTGTGGAACTTCCATCATCCTCCATGCAATCTGCTGCGGCTTTTCTCGGTCTCATCCTCATCCCGGTGACCGAGAAGTTGACGCGTAGCAACTTCCAATCATGGAGGTTGTAACACCCCAGGTGTTTATCACCCATTAAGTAGTGGGGTTGAGCTCAAACATGAAAAATTAAGTGGTGATGAAGATGTCAAGGTTAAACCTATGGAAATAAGCCCCAACCTAAACTTGGATATTTCACCCTTGCTTTACTTATAGGCCGTTTTGAAGATATATGCTTGGTTGGTGTTATTGCAATATCTTCATGTGTCTCACCTTAGTACCTATCTATATTGATCCCTAGAAAAGTTTCATGAAGTTTGGAATCAAAAAGTCACATGAAATGATAAGTTATATCCTTGTTGGAATGGTTTTCCTAAGTGCTTGAATTGCACTAGTAAGTGAATGGAAATATAGGTCGTCAACCAAACCTTGCAACCTTGCCCAAAAGACTCTAGATGGACTCTACAACAAAAGTCATGAAAGGTTCGTGTTGAGCAAATGCCCCGAAAATGCTCCAATTGATAAAAAATGATAATTTTAGCTTTATCGTGATCCTACTTTGGTCAAAGTATAACAATAGGTTCTATACTAGTTTGGAGGTTGGACCTTAAATAAAAGTTGTAGTTCATATTATGGAGAAGAAACTTTGTTTAATGGTCAAGAGCTAGTTTGGTCTCTAACCTAGTCAAATAGAGGCTCAAAGATTGAATTAGCTGCTGTTTTTCAGCCTTGGAAAATGTTCTAAGTCATGGAAGATTTGGACTGACATTGACAGGTGGGCACACTGCGTTCTGAAATTTTTGTTCAACAACTAGAGTTGGACCCTTTGTAAAAGTTGGAGTGTTTAGAGTGGAGAAGAGCTCAGAGAAGTTTGAATGGATTTGGAGCTCGTTTGGACTTTCAAAATTAATTCCCAAAACTGCTAGTTTCATCATACTCATGGACTTGGACCAACAAGGACAAGACGGTTGGCATGTCACGTTCCCGTGTTTTTGCTAAGAAATTTAAGTTGAGCCAAATATAAAAGTTGGAGTTTAATGTTGATGAAGAGCATACAAAAAGTTGACTTCATTTTGATGAAGTTTTGACCATCAAAATTGAGTTTCCGTGACTGCCATCAAGGTGTTGGCACTGCTGTTTTAGCAACTAATAACCTCTAATCCGTTGCTCTAATGACCTTGGTTCCTTAATGAAAAATGTAGAGCATCATGTGGGCTTCGATCTTCGTTTTGGGCCCTTGTCCAAATTCAGCCTGGTTATGGCCCAAATCACTACCCACCTTGCTCCACTCAGCGCCCACCACATGCTCGATGATTTGCCCACGTGGCGGCCATGCACCGAGAGC
This sequence comes from Saccharum hybrid cultivar R570, assembly GCA_038087645.1. NCBI lineage: Eukaryota > Viridiplantae > Streptophyta > Magnoliopsida > Poales > Poaceae > Saccharum > Saccharum hybrid cultivar. The sequence goes on from JAQSUU010000135.1 coordinate 21,842,898, forward strand.
GCCCCACCATTGCCGACCTCCTGTGCCGTGTGTTCCAGCGTGCCCTGCTAATCCATCAGTGAATGCTCGAGCTCTCCACCCCCTCTTGCTCACTCCACATCACCTATCTCGCCCTCAGCTCCCCCTTCGCGCTGCCAGCCGCACTGCTCGCCATGACCACCGATGCACCACCACCGTCGTCTCCTTTGCGCCCGCCGTGCCACTGCTACTGCTTCGTCATGGCAGCCACTGCTGCTGCGTCGTGGTTGCTGCGGCTGCTGCTGCATCGCTGCCGCCACGGCTCTGCTGCAGCTAGTCACCGAAGCCATGCCGTCGCCGCGGCCGCCCCGCTCGAGCTGCCGCCTGGACGCTTGGTCAGGGCGCCACCGTAGGCGTCCGGCCGCATTGAGTCCCTCCTTGAGTGCGCGCGGGTTTGGGCAGCCCTAGCGCTGCCATCCTCTCACCACCGTCGAGCCCACGCCGCCGGCACCGCCCGAGCCCGACCGCTCCCCCTCCGTCTCTGTTCCGTTCCCATGAAGAAGAAGGAGAGAGGGGTCAAAATGCAGATAGAAGTTTTTCTCTGGGTCCAAATGCAAAGATGTGACTCATATAAATAGTGCCTATAGGGATCTATCCGTGAGGATCTTGAATTGTGTTTTCTGCAGGGGCCTCGAAGCAAAGGTGTTTTGCCTTTATCTTTTCTTTTTCAAGAATCTAGCTGAATCTTTGGAAATCCATAACAACTCGTAGAAAAATCGTAAAATAGCAATTGAGGACTTTTTGGAATCCTTGTGAAATTTTCTATGCACTAGATCTATAATATATCATGTTTTAGTTTAAAGTTTTCTCTGTAAAAATAGATTTGTGCAGCTAGGTTGTTAGCATAGCTTGTAATCTAAGTATAGATGAGATCTACATGTAATCCTTCTGTTGTAACAAACTCTGTAAGCGCCACGGCAGGGGCTTTTCCTGCCTTATATTAACATGAACCCGAGAGACTGAGAGGTCATCTCGTTCACCCTAATTTTACATGGTACCAGAGCCAGTTTTCCTTGTGGAACTTCCATCATCCTCCATGCAATCTGCTGCGGCTTTTCTCGGTCTCATCCTCATCCCGGTGACCGAGAAGTTGACGCGTAGCAACTTCCAATCATGGAGGTTGTAACACCCCAGGTGTTTATCACCCATTAAGTAGTGGGGTTGAGCTCAAACATGACAAATTAAGTGGTGATGAAGATGTCAAGGTTAAACCTATGGAAATGAGCCCCAACCTAAACTTGGATATTTCACCCTTGCTTTACATATAGGCCATTTTAAAGATATATGCTTGGGTGGTGTTATTGCAATATCTTCATGTGTCTCACCTTAGTACCTATCTATATTGATCCCTGGAAAATTTTCATGAAGTTTGGAATCAAAAAGTCACATGAAATGATAAGTTATATCCTTGTTGGAATGGTTTTCCTAAGTGCTTGAATTGCACTAGTAAGTGAATGGAAATATAGGCCATCAACCAAACCTTGCAACCTTGCCCAAAAGACTCTAGATGGACTCTACAACAAAAGTCATGAAAGGTTCGTGTTGAGCAAATGCCCCGAAAATGCTCCAATTGATCAAAAAGGATAATTTTAGCTTTATCATGATCCTACATTGGTCAAAGTATAACAATAGGTTCTATACTAGTTTGGAGGTTGGACCTTAAATAAAAGTTGTAGTTAATATTATGGAGAAGAAACTTTGTTTAATGGTCAAGAGCTAGTTTGGTCTCTAACCTAGTCAAATAGAGGCTCAAAGATTGAATTAGCTGCTGTTTTTCAGCCTTGGAAAATGTTCTAAGTCATGGAAGATTTGGACTGACATTGACAGGTGGGCACACTGCGTTCTGAAAATTTTATTCAACAACTAGAGTTGGACCCTTTGTAAAAGTTGGAGTGTTTAGAGTGGAGAAGAGCTCAGTGAAGTTTGAATGGATTTGGAGCTCGTTTGGACTTTCAAAATTAATTCCCAAAACTGCTAGTTTCATCATACTCATGGACTTGGACCAACAAGGACAAGACGGTTGGCACGTCATGTTCCCGTGTTTTTGCTAAGAAATTTAAGTTGAGCCAAATATAAAAGTTGGAGTTTACATGTTGATGAAGAGCATACAAAAAGTTGAGTTCATTTTGACGAAGTTTTGACCATCGAAATTGAGTTTCCGTGACTGCCATCAAGGTGTTGGCACTGCTGTTTTAGCAACTAGTTAACCTCTAATCCGTTGCTCTAATGACCTTGGTTCCTTAATGAAAAATGTAGAGCATCATGTGGGCTTCGATCTTTGTTTTGGGCCCTTGTCCAAATTCAGCCTGGTTATGGCCCAAATCACTACCCACCTTGCTCCACTCAGCGCCCACCACATGCTCGACGATTTGCCCGCGTGGCGGCCATGCACCGAGAGCGCCCCCACCATTGCCGACCTCCTGTGTCGCGTGTTCCAGCGTGCCCTGCTAATCCATCAGTGAATGCTTGAGCTCTCCACCCCCTCTTGCTCACTCCACATCACCTTTCTCGCCCTCAGCTCCCCCCTTGTGCTGCCAGCCGCACTGCTCGCCATGACCACTGATGCACCACCACCGTCGTCTCCTTTGCGCCCGTCGTGCCACTACTACTGCTTCATCATGGCAGCCACTGCTGCTGCGTCGTGGCTGCTGCGGCTGCTGCCGCATCGCTGCCGCCACAGCTCTGCTGCAGCTAGTCACCGAAGCCATGCCGTCGTCGCGGCCGCCCCGCTCGAGTTGCCGCTTGGACGCTTGGTCAGGACGCCACCGTAGGCGTCTAGCCGCGTTGAGTCCCTCCTTGAGTGCGCGCAGGTTTGGGCAGCCCTAGCGCTGCCATCCTCTCACCACCGTCGAGCCCACGCCGCCGGCACGCCCGAGCCCGGCCGCTCCCCCTCCGCCTCTGCTCCGTTCCCATGAAGAAGAAGGAGAGAGGGGTCAAAATGCAGATAGAAGTTTTTCTCTGGGTCCAAATGCGAAGATGTGACTCATATAAATAGTGCCTACAGGGATCTATCCATGAGGATCTTTAATTGTGTTTTCTGCAGGGGCCTCGAAGCAAAAGCGTTTTGCCTTTATCTTTTCTTTTTCAAGAATCTGGCTGAATCTTTGGAAATCCATAACAACTCGTTGAAAAATCGTAAAATAGCAATTGAGGACTTTTTGGAATCCTTGTGAAATTCTCTATGCACTAAATCTATAATATATCATGTTTTAGTTTAAAGTTTTCTCTGTAAAAATAGATTTGTGCAGCTAGGTTGTTAGCATAGCTTGTAATCTAAGTATAGATGAGATCTGCATGTAATCCTTCTGTTGTAACAAACTCTGTAAGCGCCACGGCAGGGGCTTTTCCTGCCTTATATTAACACGAACCCGAGAGACCAAGAGGTCATCTCGTTCACCCTAATTTTACATGGTACTAGAGCCAGTTTTCCTTGTGGAACTTCCATCATCCTCCACGCAATCTGCTGCGACTTTTCTCGGTCTCATCCTCATCCCGGTGACCGAGAAGTTGACGCGCAACAACTTCCAATCATGGAGGTTGTAAAACCCCAGGTGTTTATCACCCATTAAGTAGTGGGGTTGAGCTCAAACATGACAAATTAAGTGGTGATGAAGATGACAAGGTCAAACCTATGGAAATGAGCCCCAACCTAAACTTGGATATTTCACCCTTGCTTTACATATAGGCCGTTTTGAAGATATATGCTTGGGTGGTGTTATTGCAATATCTTCATGTGTCTCACCTTAGTACCTATCTATATTGATCCCTGGAAAAGTTTCATGAAGTTTGGAATCAAAAAGTCACATGAAATGATAAGTTATATCCTTGTTGGAATGGTTTTCCTAAGTGCTTGAATTGCACTAGTAAGTGAATGGAAATATAGGCCATCAACCAAACCTTGCAACCTTGCCCAAAAGACTCTAGATGGACTCTACAACAAAAGTCATGAAAGGTTCGTGTTGAGCAAATGCCCCGAAAATGCTCCAATTGATAAAAAAGGATAATTTTAGCTTTATCATGATCCTACTTTGGTCAAAGTATAACAATAGGTTCTATACTAGTTTGGAGGTAGGACCTTAAATAAAAGTTGTAGTTCATATTATGGAGAAGAAACTTTGTTTAATGGTCAAGAGCTAGTTTGGTCTCTAACCTAGTCAAATAGAGGCTCAAAGATTGAATTAGCTGCTGTTTTTCAGCCTTGGAAAATGTTCTAAGTCATGGAAGATTTGGACTGACATTGACAGGTGGGCACACTGCGTTCTGAAAATTTTGTTCAACAACTGGAGTTGGACCCTTTGTAAAAGTTGGAGTGTTTAGAGTGGAGAAGAGCTCAGAGAAGTTTGAATGGATTTGGAGCTCGTTTGGACTTTCAAAATTAATTCCCAAAACTGCTAGTTTCATCATACTCATGGACTTGGACCAACAAGGACAAGACGGTTGGCATGTCACGTTCCCGTGTTTTTGCTAAGAAATTTAAGTTGAGCCAAATATAAAAGTTGGAGTTTAATGTTGATGAAGAGCATACAAAATGTTGACTTCATTTTGATGAAGTTTTGACCATCAAAATTGAGTTTCCGTGACTGCCATCAAGGTGTTGGCACTGCTGTTTTAGCAACTAATAACCTCTAATCCGTTGCTCTAATGACCTTGGTTCCTTAATGAAAAATGTAGAGCATCATGTGGGCTTCGATCTTCGTTTTGGGCCCTTGTCCAAATTCAGCCTGGTTATGGCCCAAATCACTACCCACCTTGCTCCACTCAGCGCCCACCACATGCTCGATGATTTGCCCACGTGGCGGCCATGCACCGAGAGCGCCCCACCATTGCCGACCTCCTGTGCCGTGTGTTCTAGCGTGCCCTGCTAATCCATCAGTGAATGCTCGAGCTCTCCACCCCCTCTTGCTCACTCCACATCACCTTTCTCGCCCTCAGCTCCCCCTTCGCGCTGCCAGCCGCACTGCTCGCCATGACCACCGATGCACCACCACCGTCGTCTCCTTTGCGCCCGCCGTGCCACTGCTACTGCTTCGTCATGGCAGCCACTGCTGCTGCGTCGTGGTTGCTGCGGCTGCTGCTGCATCGCTGCCGCCACGGCTCTGCTGCAGCTAGTCACCGAAGCCATGCCGTCGCCGCGGCCGCCCCGCTCGAGCTGCCGCCTGGACGCTTGGTCAGGGCGCCACCGTAGGCGTCCGGCCGCATTGAGTCCCTCCTTGAGTGCGCGCGGGTTTGGGCAGCCCTAGCGCTGCCATCCTCTCACCACCGTCGAGCCCACGCCGCCGGCACCGCCCGAGCCCGGCCGCTCCCACTCCGTCTCTGTTCTGTTCCCATGAAGAAGAAGGAGAGAGGGGTCAAAATGCAGATAGAAGTTTTTCTCTGGGTCCAAATGCAAAGATGTGACTCATATAAATAGTGCCTACAGGGATCTATCCGTGAGGATCTTGAATTGTGTTTTCTGCAGGGGCCTCGAAGCAAAAGTGTTTTGCCTTTATCTTTTCTTTTTCAAGAATCTAGCTGAATCTTTGGAAATCCATAACAACTCGTAGAAAAATCGTAAAATAGCAATTGAGGACTTTTTGGAATCCTTGTGAAATTTTCTATGCACTAGATCTATAATATATCATGTTTTAGTTTAAAGTTTTCTCTGTAAAAATAGATTTGTGCAGCTAGGTTGTTAGCATAGCTTGTAATCTAAGTATAGATGAGATCTACATGTAATCCTTCTGTTGTAACAAACTCTGTAAGCGCCACGGCAGGGGCTTTTCCTGCCTTATATTAACATGAACCCGAGAGACCGAGAGGTCATCTCGTTCACCCTAATTTTACATGGTACCAGAGCCAGTTTTCCTTGTGGAACTTCCATCATCCTCCATGCAATCTGCTGCGGCTTTTCTCGGTCTCATCCTCATCCCGGTGACCGAGAAGTTGACGCGTAGCAACTTCCAATCATGGAGGTTGTAACACCCCAGGTGTTTATCACCCATTAAGTAGTGGGGTTGAGCTCAAACATGACAAATTAAGTGGTGATGAAGATGTCAAGGTTAAACCTATGGAAATGAGCCCCAACCTAAACTTGGATATTTCACCCTTGCTTTACATATAGGCCGTTTTAAAGATATATGCTTGGGTGGTGTTATTGCAATATCTTCATGTGTCTCACCTTAGTACCTATCTATATTGATCCCTGGAAAATTTTCATGAAGTTTGGAATCAAAAAGTCACATGAAATGATAAGTTATATCCTTGTTGGAATGGTTTTCCTAAGTGCTTGAATTGCACTAGTAAGTGAATGGAAATATAGGCCATCAACCAAACCTTGCAACCTTGCCCAAAAGACTCTAGATGGACTCTACAACAAAAGTCATGAAAGGTTCGTGTTGAGCAAATGCCCCGAAAATGCTCCAATTGATCAAAAAGGATAATTTTAGCTTTATCATGATCCTACATTGGTCAAAGTATAACAATAGGTTCTATACTAGTTTGGAGGTTGGACCTTAAATAAAAGTTGTAGTTAATATTATGGAGAAGAAACTTTGTTTAATGGTCAAGAGCTAGTTTGGTCTCTAACCTAGTCAAATAGAGGCTCAAAGATTGAATTAGCTGCTGTTTTTCAGCCTTGGAAAATGTTCTAAGTCATGGAAGATTTGGACTGACATTGACAGGTGGGCACACTGCGTTTTGAAAATTTTGTTCAACAACTAGAGTTGGACCCTTTGTAAAAGTTGGAGTGTTTAGAGTGGAGAAGAGCTCAGTGAAGTTTGAATGGATTTGGAGCTCGTTTGGACTTTCAAAATTAATTCCCAAAACTGCTAGTTTCATCATACTCATGGACTTGGACCAACAAGGACAAGACGGTTGGCATGTCATGTTCCCGTGTTTTTGCTAAGAAATTTAAGTTGAGCCAAATATAAAAGTTGGAGTTTACATGTTGATGAAGAGCATACAAAAAGTTGAGTTCATTTTGACGAAGTTTTGACCATCGAAATTGAGTTTCCGTGACTGCCATCAAGGTGTTGGCACTGCTGTTTTAGCAACTAGTTAACCTCTAATCCGTTGCTCTAATGACCTTGGTTCCTTAATGAAAAATGTAGAGCATCATGTGGGCTTCGATCTTCGTTTTGGGCCCTTGTCCAAATTCAGCCTGGTTATGGCCCAAATCACTACCCACCTTGCTCCACTCAGCGCCCACCACATGCTCGACGATTTGCCCGCGTGGCGGCCATGCACCGAGAGCGCCCCCACCATTGCCGACCTCCTGTGTCGCGTGTTCCAGCGTGCCCTGCTAATCCATCAGTGAATGCTTGTGCTCTCCACCCCCTCTTGCTCACTCCACATCACCTTTCTCGCCCTCAGCTCCCCCCTTGTGCTGCCAGCCGCACTGCTCGCCATGACCACTGATGCACCACCACCGTCGTCTCCTTTGCGCCCGTCGTGCCACTGCTACTGCTTCATCATGGCAGCCACTGCTGCTGCGTCGTGGCTGCTGCGGCTGCTGCCGCATCGCTGCCGCCACAGCTCTGCTGCAGCTAGTCACCGAAGCCATGCCGTCGTCGTGGCCGCCCCGCTCGAGTTGCCGCTTGGACGCTTGGTCAGGACGCCACCGTAGGCGTCTAGCCGCGTTGAGTCCCTCCTTGAGTGCGCGCAGGTTTGGGCAGCCCTAGCGCTGCCATCCTCTCACCACCGTCGAGCCCACGCCGCCGGCACGCCCGAGCCCGGCCGCTCCCCCTCCGCCTCTGCTCCGTTCCCATGAAGAAGACGGAGAGAGGGGTCAAAATGCAGATAGAAGTTTTTCTCTGGGTCCAAATGCGAAGATGTGACTCATATAAATAGTGCCTACCGGGATCTATCCATGAGGATCTTTAATTGTGTTTTCTGCAGGGGCCTCGAAGCAAAAGCGTTTTGCCTTTATCTTTTCTTTTTCAAGAATCTGGCTGAATCTTTGGAAATCCATAACAACTCGTAGAAAAATCGTAAAATAGCAATTGAGGACTTTTTGGAATCCTTATGAAATTCTCTATGCACTAAATCTATAATATATCATGTTTTAGTTTAAAGTTTTCTCTGTAAAAATAGATTTGTGCAGCTAGGTTGTTAGCATAGCTTGTAATCTAAGTATAGATGAGATCTGCATGTAATCCTTCTGTTGTAACAAACTCTGTAAGCGCCACGGCAGGGGCTTTTCCTGCCTTATATTAACACGAACCCGAGAGACCAAGAGGTCATCTCGTTCACCCTAATTTTACATGGTACTAGAGCCAGTTTTCCTTGTGGAACTTCCATCATCCTCCACGCAATCTGCTGCGACTTTTCTCGGTCTCATCCTCATCCCGGTGACCGAGAAGTTGACGCGCAACAACTTCCAATCATGGAGGTTGTAAAACCCCAGGTGTTTATCACCCATTAAGTAGTGGGGTTGAGCTCAAACATGACAAATTAAGTGGTGATGAAGATGACAAGGTCAAACCTATGGAAATGAGCCCCAACCTAAACTTGGATATTTCACCATTGCTTTACATATAGGCCGTTTTCAAGATATATGCTTGGGTGGTGTTATTGCAATATCTTCATGTGTCTCACCTTAGTACCTATCTATATTGATCCCTGGAAAAGTTTCATGAAGTTTGGAATCAAAAAGTCACATGAAATGATAAGTTATATCCTTGTTGGAATGGTTTTCCTAAGTGCTTGAATTGCACTAGTAAGTGAATGGAAATATAGGCCATCAACCAAACCTTGCAACCTTGCCCAAAAGACTCTAGATGGACTCTACAACAAAAGTCATGAAAGGTTCGTGTTGAGCAAATGCCCCGAAAATGCTCCAATTGATCAAAAAGGATAATTTTAGCTTTATCATGATCCTACTTTGGTCAAAGTATAACAATAGGTTCTATACTAGTTTGGAGGTTGGACCTTAAATAAAAGTTGTAGTTCATATTATGGAGAAGAAACTTTGTTTAATGGTCAAGAGCTAGTTTGGTCTCTAACCTAGTCAAATAGAGGCTCAAAGATTGAATTAGCTGCTGTTTTTCAGCCTTGGAAAATGTTCTAAGTCATGGAAGATTTGGACTGACATTGACAGGTGGGCACACTGCGTTCTGAAAATTTTGTTCAACAACTGGAGTTGGACCCTTTGTAAAAGTTGGAGTGTTTAGAGTGGAGAAGAGCTCAGAGAAGTTTGAATGGATTTGGAGCTCGTTTGGACTTTCAAAATTAATTCCCAAAACTGCTAGTTTCATCATACTCATGGACTTGGACCAACAAGGACAAGACGGTTGGCACGTCATGTTCTCGTGTTTTTGCTAAGAAATTTAAGTTGAGCCAAATATAAAAGTTGGAGTTTACATGTTGATGAAGAGCATACAAAAAGTTGAGTTCATTTTGACGAAGTTTTGACCATCGAAATTGAGTTTACGTGACTGCCATCAAGGTGTTGGCACTGCTGTTTTAGCAACTAGTTAACCTCTAATCCGTTGCTCTAATGACCTTGGTTCCTTAATGAAAAATGTAGAGCATCATGTGGGCTTCGATCTTCGTTTTGGGCCCTTGTCCAAATTCAGCCTGGTTATGGCCCAAATCACTACCCACCTTGCTCCACTCAGCGCCCACCACATGCTCGACGATTTGCCCGCGTGGCGGCCATGCACCGAGAGCGCCCCCACCATTGCCGACCTCCTGTGTCGCGTGTTCCAGCGTGCCCTGCTAATCCATCAGTGAATGCTCGAGCTCTCCACCCCCTCTTGCTCACTCCACATCACCTTTCTCGCCCTCAGCTCCCCCCTCGCGCTGCCAGCCGCACTGCTCGCCATGACCACTGATGCACCACCACCGTCGTCTCCTTTGCGCCCGTCGTGCCACTGCTACTGCTTCGTCATGGCAGCCACTGCTGCTGCGTCGTGGCTGCTGCGGCTGCTGCCGCATCGCTGCTGCCACAGCTCTGCTGCAGCTAGTCACCGAAGCCATGTCGTCGTCGCGGCCGCCCCGCTCGAGCTGCCGCTTGGACGCTTGGTCAGGGCGCCACCATAGGCGTCTAGCCGCGTTGAGTCCCTCCTTGAGTGCGCGCAGGTTTGGGCAGCCCTAGCGCTGCCATCCTCTCACCACCGTCGAGCCCACGCCGCCGGCACCGCCCGAGCCCGGCCGCTCCCCCTCCGTCTCTGCTCCGTTCCCATGAAGAAGAAGGAGAGAGGGGTCAAAATGCAGATAGAAGTTTTTCTCTGGGTCCAAATGCGAAGATGTGACTCATATAAATAGTGCCTACAGGGATCTATCCATGAGGATCTTTAATTGTGTTTTCTGCAGGGGCCTCGAAGCAAAAGCGTTTTGCCTTTATCTTTTCTTTTTCAATAATCTGGCTGAATCTTTGGAAATCCATAACAACTCGTAGAAAAATCGTAAAATAGCAATTGAGGACTTTTTGGAATCCTTGTGAAATTCTCTATGCACTAAATCTATAATATATCATGTTTTAGTTTAAAGTTTTCTCTGTAAAAATAGATTTGTGCAGCTAGGTTGTTAGCATAGCTTATAATCTAAGTATAGATGAGATCTGCATGTAATCCTTCTGTTGTAACAAACTCTGTAAGCGCCACGGCAGGGGCTTTTCCTGCCTTATATTAACACAAACCCGAGAGACCAAGAGGTCATCTCGTTCACCCTAATTTTACATGGTACTAGAGCCAGTTTTCCTTGTGGAACTTCCATCATCCTCCACGCAATCTGCTGCGGCTTTTCTCGGTCTCATCCTCATCCCGGTGACCGAGAAGTTGACGTGCAGCAACTTCCAATCATGGAGGTTGTAACACCCCAGGTGTTTATCACCCATTAAGTAGTGGGGTTGAGCTCAAACATGACAAATTAAGTGGTGATGAAGATGACAAGGTCAAACCTATGGAAATGAGCCCCAACCTAAACTTGGATATTTCACCCTTGCTTTACATATAGGCCATTTTCAAGATATATGCTTGGGTGGTGTTATTGCAATATCTTCATGTGTCTCACCTTAGTACCTATCTATATTGATCCTTGGAAAAGTTTCATGAAGTTTGGAATCAAAAAGTCACATAAAATGATAAGTTATATCCTTGTTGGAATGGTTTTCCTAAGTGCTTGAATTGCACTAGTAAGTGAATGGAAGTATAGGTCATCAACCAAACCTTGCAACCTTGCCCAAAAGACTCTAGATGGACTCTACAACAAAAGTCATGAAAGGTTCGTGTTGAGCAAATGCCCCGAAAATGCTCCAATTGATCAAAAATGATAAATTTAGCTTTATCGTGATCCTACTTTGGTCAAAGTATAACAATAGGTTCTATACTAGTTTGGAGGTTGGACCTTAAATAAAAGTTGTAGTTCATATTATGGAGAAGAAACTTTGTTTAATGGTCAAGAGCTAGTTTGGTCTCTAACCTAGTCAAATAGAGGCTCAAAGATTGAATTAGCTGCTGTTTTTTAGCCTTGGAAAATGTTCTAAGTCATGGAAGATTTGGACTGACATTGACAGGTGGGCACACTGCGTTCTGAAAATTTTGTTCAACAACTGGAGTTGGACCCTTTGTACAAGTTGGAGTGTTTAGAGTGGAGAAGAGCTCAGAGAAGTTTGAATGGATTTGGAGCTCGTTTGGACTTTCAAAATTAATTCCCAAAACTGCTAGTTTCATCATACTCATGGACTTGGACCAACAAGGACAAGACGGTTGGCACGTCATGTTCTCGTGTTTTTGCTAAGAAATTTAAGTTGAGCCAGATATAAAAGTTGGAGTTTACATGTTGATGAAGAGCATACAAAAAGTTGAGTTCATTTTGACGAAGTTTTGACCATCGAAATTGAGTTTACGTGACTGCCATCAAGGTGTTGGCACTGCTGTTTTAGCAACTAGTTAACCTCTAATCCGTTGCTCTAATGACCTTGGTTCCTTAATGAAAAATGTAGAGCATCATGTGGGCTTCGATCTTCGTTTTGGGCCCTTGTCCAAATTCAGCCTGGTTATGGCCCAAATCACTACCCACCTTGCTCCACTCAGCGCCCACCACATGCTCGACGATTTGCCCGCGTGGCGGCCATGCACCGAGAGCGCCCCCACCATTGCCGACCTCCTGTGTCGCGTGTTCCAGCGCGCCCTGCTAATCCATCAGTGAATGCTCGAGCTCTCCACCCCCTCTTGCTCACTCCACATCACCTTTCTCGCCCTCAGCTCCCCCCTCGCGCTGCCAGCCGCACTGCTCGCCATGACCACTGATGCACCACCACCGTCGTCTCCTTTGCGCCCGTCGTGCCACTGCTACTGCTTCGTCATGGCAGCCACTGCTGCTGCGTCATGGCTGCTGCGGCTGCTGCCGCATCGCTGCTGCCACAGCTCTGCTGCAGCTAGTCACCGAAGCCATGTCGTCGTCGCGGCCGCCCCGCTCGAGCTGCCGCTTGGACGCTTGGTCAGGGCGCCACCATAGGCGTCTAGCCGCGTTGAGTCCCTCCTTGAGTGCGCGCAGGTTTGGGCAGCCCTAGCGCTGCCATCCTCTCACCACCGTCGAGCCCACGCCGCCGGCACCGCCTGAGCCCGGCCGCTCCCCCTCCGTCTCTGCTCCGTTCCCATGAAGAAGAAGGAGACAGGGGTCAAAATGCAGATAGAAGTTTTTCTCTGGGTCCAAATGCGAAGATGTGACTCATATAAATAGTGCCTACAGGGATCTATCCATGAGGATCTTTAATTGTGTTTTCTGCAGGGGCCTCGAAGCAAAAGCGTTTTGCCTTTATCTTTTCTTTTTCAATAATCTGGCTGAATCTTTGGAAATCCATAACAACTCGTAGAAAAATCGTAAAATAGCAATTGAGGACTTTTTGGAATCCTTGTGAAATTCTCTATGCACTAAATCTATAATATATCATGTTTTAGTTTAAAGTTTTCTCTGTAAAAATAGATTTGTGCAGCTAGGTTGTTAGCATAGCTTATAATCTAAGTATAGATGAGATCTGCATGTAATCCTTCTGTTGTAACAAACTCTGTAAGCGCCACGGTAGGGGCTTTTCCTGCCTTATATTAACATGAACCTGAGAGACCAAGAGGTCATCTCGTTCACCCTAATTTTACATGGTACTAGAGCCAGTTTTCCTTGTGGAACTTCCATCATCCTCCACGCAATCTGCTGCGGCTTTTCTCGGTCTCATCCTCATCCCGGTGACCGAGAAGTTGACGTGCAGCAACTTCCAATCATGGAGGTTGTAACACCCCAGGTGTTTATCACCCATTAAGTAGTGGGGTTGAGCTCAAACATGACAAATTAAGTGGTGATGAAGATGACAAGGTCAAACCTATGGAAATGAGCCCCAACCTAAACTTGGATATTTCACCCTTGCTTTACATTTAGGCCATTTTCAAGATATATGCTTGGGTGGTGTTATTGCAATATCTTCATGTGTCTCACCTTAGTACCTATCTATATTGATCCTTGGAAAAGTTTCATGAAGTTTGGAATCAAAAAGTCACATAAAATGATAAGTTATATCCTTGTTGGAATGGTTTTCCTAAGTGCTTGAATTGCACTAGTAAGTGAATGGAAGTATAGGTCATCAACCAAACCTTGCAACCTTGCCCAAAAGACTCTAGATGGACTCTACAACAAAAGTCATGAAAGGTTCGTGTTGAGCAAATGCCCCGAAAATGCTCCAATTGATCAAAAATGATAAATTTAGCTTTATCGTGATCCTACTTTGGTCAAAGTATAACAATAGGTTCTATACTAGTTTGGAGGTTGGACATTAAATAAAAGTTGTAGTTCATATTATGGAGAAGAAACTTTGTTTAATGGTCAAGAGCTAGTTTGGTCTCTAACCTAGTCAAATAGAGGCTCAAAGATTGAATTAGCTGCTGTTTTTCAGCCTTGGAAAATGTTCTAAGTCATGGAAGATTTGGACTGACATTGACAGGTGGGCACACTGCGTTCTAAAAATTTTGTTCAACAACTGGAGTTGGACCCTTTGTAAAAGTTGGAGTGTTTAGAGTGGAGAAGAGCTCAGAGAAGTTTGAATGGATTTGGAGCTCGTTTGGACTTTCAAAATTAATTCCCAAAACTGCTAGTTTCATCATACTCATGGACTTGGACCAACAAGGACAAGACGGTTGGCACGTCATGTTCTCGTGTTTTTGCTAAGAAATTTAAGTTGAGCCAGATATAAAAGTTGGAGTTTACATGTTGATGAAGAGCATACAAAAAGTTGAGTTCATTTTGACGAAGTTTTGACCATCGAAATTGAGTTTACGTGACTGCCATCAAGGTGTTGGCACTGCTGTTTTAGCAACTAGTTAACCTCTAATCCGTTGCTCTAATGACCTTGGTTCCTTAATGAAAAATGTAGAGCATCATGTGGGCTTCGATCTTCGTTTTGGGCCCTTGTCCAAATTCAGCCTGGTTATGGCCCAAATCACAACCCACCTTGCTCCACTCAGCGCCCACCACATGCTCGACGATTTGCCCGCGTGGCGGCCATGCACCGAGAGCGCCCCCACCATTGCCGACCTCCTGTGCCGCGTGTTCCAGCACACCCTGCTAATCCATCAGTGAATGCTCGAGCTCTCCACCCCCTCTTGCTCACTCCACATCACCTTTCTCGCCCTTAGCTCCCCCCTCGCGCTGCTAGCCACACTACTCGCCATGACCACCGATGCACCACCACCGTCATCTCCTTTGCGCCCGCCATGCCACTGCTACTGCTTCGTCATGGCAGCCACTGCTGTGGCGTCGTGGCTGCTGCGGCTACTGCTGCATCGCTGCCGCCACCGCTCTGCTGCAGCTAGTCACCGAAGCCATGCCGTCACCGCGGCCGCCCCGCTCGAGCTGCCGCCTGGACGCTTGGTCAGGGCGCCACCGTAGGCGTCCGGCCGTGTTGAGTCCCTCCTTGAGTGCGCGCGGGTTTGGGCAGCCCTAGCGCTGCCATCCTCTCACCACCGTCGAGCCCACGCCACCGGCACCGCCCGAGCCCGGCCGCTCCCCCTCCGTCTCTGCTCCGTTCCCATGAAGAAGAAGGAGAGAGGGGTCAAAATGCAGATAGAAGTTTTTCTCTGGGTCCAAATGTGAAGATGTGACTCATATAAATAGTGCCTACAGGGATCTATCCGTGAGGATCTTTAATTGTGTTTTCTGCAGGGGCCTCGAAGCAAAACCGTTTTGCCTTTATCTTTTCTTTTTCAAGAATCTGGCTGAATCTTTGGAAATCCATAACAACTCGTAGAAAAATCATAAAATAGCAATTGAGGACTTTTTGGAATCCTTGTAAAATTCTCTATGCACTAGATCTATAATATATCATGTTTTAGTTTAAAGTTTTCTCTGTAAAAATAGATTTGTGCAGCTAGGTTTTTAGTGCTAGTTGTATTTATCATTTTCATAACTACAAATGTAGGGCTCCAAATGAAGTGAAATTTTTGTGGCATGCTACTCATGTGATATTTGATGTGTGGTAAAAATTTCATGAATTTTGGTTGCTGTATGAGTGAGTTATTAGTGTATCTTGCTCTCACATGATTTCTTGCAATAGCAATTTGTCTTTTTCATAGAGGTTGATATATTTGTCCAAATGGCTTGAAATTTGTACAGTAGACTATTGTGATGATATGATAGCTACTGTAATTGTTGTAGAATTTATGGTGCACTTTTGGTACTAGTATAATGCCCGTGCTAACACCACGGCTTTATTTTGGAAATGCATATGAAAACAACCAAAAGATGATTTTTTTTCCATAGTTCAACTTTTATACAATTATATTTGGGTATGTATACAATCCGGGAAAGACATTTGCATAAGAAGACATAATAAAGTTATTTCTCACATTAACCATCTAAGTTACATTCTGCCTAAGTCCTTAAACATGACTTGGAGATCTTCAGGGAAGCTGTCAAAACATTCGTTTGTACGGCTCTTCAAAATATCCGCTAAGAATTCCATCCTCAGTGGAGTTGATAGCTGTGCATGGCATTTAATAAGTTAAGTTATTAATTTTCTATGTAGTGTACGGAATGTACATAGAGAATATATATGCTTACAGTATTGATCGGTGGCAATCTTACGCCATCCCACGACTTTATGAAATGGTATAGAAGGAAGCCTCCCAATTTTATAGAGAAGAGCATGTGTAAGCATGGCAGCATAAAAATACATGCGTTAGTGGGCAATAAAAAACACAACATTGGTTTGGATAACACTGTTGTACCCAAACAGGTCTGAAGATGTTAACTCATATATATATATATATATATATGCATGTGGCGTAAACCTGGTGCTATGAGACGGAGGCCAGTCTGCAGGAAATGGCTTATTTGATCCAAGCAGACTCTCATATGCTGCATTCCAACTGCATATATAAATATCCACAATCAATAAGATAGCATTCGTTAAAGCTTCTTGTGGTTGCACAAACGAAATACACCATCGGAAGCAAACTAATGTTCAAGAGGAAAAATATTTTTAGGAGTGTATTGTTTGATTGTTTAAAATTTATTTGTGCAAGGCCACTCTTTCCGTGGTCTGGGAAGGTGTCATTATTGTCACTTTGTCAGGTTGAGTTTTATCATTTGAGAAATCACCCTCCCTATCCCACAAACAAACATATAGAGTTATTTAGAATTAAAGGATTTGTCAGCCAGTTAATAATCATTATAGGATGCACAAGATTATACAAAGTCAAAGAGTTAGTGGATATAAATAACTCACTTGACCAAAGTTTAAAAAGCTGTTGGTATAGAGTGTATGTTGTTCACAAAAGTATAATTGTATAACAGTTCGGGTGGAAGTACTTCATCAGAGACAAAAGGCAAGCTGAAACAAAACAGCTAACCTCTGAACTTGCTTTATGAAGTATGTCAGATAGATACAGTGGACTTCTGGATTCATCTTCCTTGATCATATTAGTGAAATCTGCATCATGGAGGAGGGGTAATTCAAGGCCCATTTATTTTAGAAATTCCTTCATATCGACCTGGAATGATACTGTGAACTTGGGAACCCTGAGATCCACATGTCGCTTTTCAGTTGGCAAATGTTGTTGTAAGAATGATGGTTCTGCAGAAAAATTCTTAGTCAATTCAAACAAGCCGTCATGAGCATCAGGTAGGAAGATGTACATGGAGAACTCCCGTTCCTTCTTTCCTTGCTGATAAGGAAGCTTAATCACTTTAAATCCATCATGAACTGCAAAAGGACGATCTGAGTTATATATCATATTGTACATGTTAATTTGGTTGGCAACATCTTAGGGCTTGAAAAATCAATAGAATAGAAAACTCAAATCATCAGGGGCAATCATTCTTCCGGTTCATGTCAGTGCTAAAACTAAAAAGGGCTAGCATTTAGTATCATCTAAGAGAAAAAGCAGTACATCAGCGCAAGTACAATAACATGTGTATCCCATTATATTACAAAATCAGGTGGAGCCAGTAGGAAGAACCTCCCCATCTTTAATCCCACCACGCAGTGAGCTGCTTGCCACAAGAGGATCCATCTGAAATATAGCAGCAAAAATCCTTAAGTTCTAGACAACTATTTAAATAAATCACATAAACCTGGTAGGCAAAACTAACATTTTGAACATAATGCGTGCGTCCCTGGTCATTAACCCACAGTTTTTAGTAACTTAACCATTCTCAGCCTCCATGGTTTTCATGGCAGCTATAATGACTCAATAATCTAAGCTAGTTTTCAAATTAGTAGAAATCCACCCTATTGTGGTCGAGAACTGCACAGAAAATAAATGGTAGGGTCATGTTCAACTCATATTTATCGAGTTTATCTGAAAAGTAGACATGGATTTCGTCCAAGAAACAAACACCATTTTTAGTCAAATGCAAAATCAAGAAACAAACAGCCCAAAAATGACTTGGAAAAGTAGGCTCAATCAATGTATACTTCGAAAACAGATGAAAAACTATTGACTTGGAAAACTCTTTTTATCTCAAAGTAAGTTATAGAGGAAACCTTGACAACACCCCTCCAAGTTCGAAGATCATAGTTTGAATTCTAGTATTTTAGAAATCTGAATTTCCAAATTGTGTATAACAGAAAATTTAATTGCCCATTATAGTATTGGTCAATCGAAGCATCTATATTAAACTTTTTAGCGGTCAACAGTGGCCACTTCATCGGAGGACAAATATGAACCAAGTCAAAAATTGATACAAATCCAAAGAGGATATGCCTTCAAAATATCAAACCAGAGGGCCCAAGTTGCAACAACTTTCTTTGCCTCTCCCTGAAATCACATAGCTAGGTTATACATCTTTAGTCTTCTCAATAAAATTAACATAGCTTGGTTATTATACACCTTTTAGCCATTTCTAGAATATAAGAATGGTCATTTCAACATTCTTCTAACAACCTATTGTAGAAAGTGAAGCACCCAGGCTACCTAAACGGCAAGAAACATGGCATGTTTTTCCAAAACAACATTGTTAGCCACTTGACCTGTGCATCAGACGGTTAGACATCATCAGTGATGAGGGAAGGCATCAAGTGCCACAGAATTGAGAATGGTTGTTCCGTGAGTAATGGAGATTATAAAATACATTTGTATTTTGCTGTGTTTGCATCAGCACACGAAGTTTGAAAGAATTTTGGGGATTTTCTATAGCATGTACTGCCAGACAGCTACGTTCCAAAAGATGACATTACTAAAAATTAACAAGGATATTTATTTGAAAGTGGCAGATAACAGAAGAGCTTGAATGGACCTCTTGATTTCAGCAAGGACAAACATTGTGAATAACATGATGATTAGCTGGGTCCAAAGCATCAGGTACTGATCCAGGAATGCACATATGCACATATTCAGAAACTTTACCCTGCGTACAGAGATCAACAGAACCACATCATCAAAACACGGAAAATTAAACACCGTTCTTAGAATGGACAAGAAAAATAGTCATGTAGGTCTCGGAGAAGGACGTCATAGTGTCCAGGGCCGCAATCCTCATCGCTTTGTAAGAAAAAAGAAATCAGTAAACATCAACAATAATCAAATCGAGTCACGAACCTAGGACAACCGAATCCAGAGGGCCCCGAGAAGTGACCTTCTTCAGGAGGAGTAGATTGGGACGGAGGGACCCTAGGTCGACGATCGGATCCAAAGGGCCCTGAGGAGCGAGCCAAGCCGCCTCAGCTACAACCGCCGCCGCTCGTGGACCAGAGAACACGGATGCGGACGCGGATGCCGCGGTTGCCAGGGGGTCAGATCCAGTCCACCCCACCCTTCTGGCCGCCGCCACCATCGCTGCCCGGTTGTCGGGCGAGCGCGAGGGTCCCGGGTTCGGGCATCAGCCGGTCAGGCTAAGCAGCAGCGGGAGGCGCCGAAAGTGACAGCCATGCTGCCGTGCTGGAAGGGCGGCCACCAACCAGGGAGGTGGGCACCACGGTTACCTCCTCGATGGAGCCGCGTGACCCCGGACGCGCGTGCCGTCGAGAAAGACTCATGGCCTCGGTGGAGTGCGACGGGGCGGCACCGTGACTAGGAACCAGTGCCCGGTGGAGGTGCGGCCGTCAGGGCGCACGCGACGGCGGCGGCGGTAGCAGCCTCCCGTGCTACCACGGCCGAAGATGACGACACCTCTCTGGAGGCCGGCAGCTGCTCCGTGCCTAGGCCTGCGCGTCACGGAGGTAGATCCGACGCGTGGAGCCACCGTGCCCTTTGCCCAAACCCTAGGCGCGGGCGTACTGTGCGTGGAGCCACTGCCGCCCTCTCCTGACCCTGCCTTCCCATCTTCGGACCCTTCTCTCGGAAGAAAAACAAAAGAAAAAAAGGGGCGTGGGGAGCAGGGCAGGGAATCGAACCCTGCTCGCACGGTGCGTGCGTGGGTGGAGGGCGAGTGTGTGGGATGTGGGTGCGTTTGAAGCCTGGCATCAAACTTTCATCGGCGGCCATCAGATCTCGTCTAGGTGTTTTATTAGCCCTTGATTTTAACGAAGACGAATTCTTGTGTGCAGTTTTCTGGGTACATAATGGTCGAAGGCTCTTAGCAGGGGACGTTTTACTGGGTGGACCAAGTATAATTTAAGTATTCCATTATAGTAGAGATATGTTCATTAAATAACCTAGGCATCTAAATAAATTAAGAAATGTATTAAAATAATTTATTTAGTGATGAGAACCATGCTTTTTGGTGATCATTTAACATATACTTTATGTTGGTTACATTGGTTATGGCCAAATGTATGTTTGGAGTATAAGTTAATATTTATTCTTGCAATTGATGCTTTCCTGGACAGTTTCTGTGACTTTGGTAATTGCACCATGAAAATGATGTTTTCTGAGAAACATGCTTATAAAAAAGTTGTAGATAACTAATTAATCTAGCTTGTTTTAAATTTTGGTGGCATTTGGCCTTGTATTTTGTGAGTTATGACTGCTCCAAGTTGGGTTCTAGAAATAGTTATTCTCTGGAATCTCTGGACCAGATTCTGTAAATATGCATGTTTGACTTAGTTAACTTGAGAATCATGCTAAGATGATTAAATATGAATTGTAGAAAATTTCATAAGCTTTCCAGAATATTTTATTTCATGGCTATTGGATTTTTATAACTCCAGTTATGATCCAAACATGCAGCTGTTGTTTGCAGTCCAGAAATGGACAGATGCTAGTTGTGGCTGTTTACTCCATGTGTTGCTAAGTGTGGCTTATGCCCTTGATTATGGTCACGTTAAGATACTTGTGATCTTGTTAAACTTGTGTTATGCTTGATGTGCTTGCCCTCTTTAATTGGTTGTGTGATGTTAGTTAAATAGCTATTTGTGTCTATGTCTTAATCGTGTGTTTACTTGAATGCTTATGTGATGCATCTTGTGTTACCATTCATCATATTCATACACATGCATCTTGCATCTCATCTAGATACGCTAGATGCACCACGTGAAGGATGAGATGTTGAAGCCAAACTCGAAGACGATGTTTGGTGGACCTATCCCGAAGATGGAAGGACTAAGCAAGTGCAGGATGGGAGATGCTCGCCAAGCGAGTGTCATCTGTTAAACACTAACCTAAGTGTTCGATCCTAGGCAAGCCCCAGAGCATTCTAAGTCTCCTACTTTATAAAAGCAATTCTTTATATATGAGTTATATATTGTTGCATTAAGTTATAGGAGTTGAGTGAAACCGTTGTTGCATTTATTACTATCCTTGCCCACCTGGTTACATTTTACCCTGTTAGGTCAGGATCGAATAACTGCTTAGCCTTGCTTAGACCGGTAGCAATCGGTGATTTCCGGTCACCTACAATTATAGGTGGTTACTGAGAGAATTTAGCTATGAAAAGCATGATATCCTGGAATTAACCATGTGTGATGGATAATTGGAGACCGAACGGAAAAGTTGGAAGCAACCAGACAGGGTTCTAGGGTGCTGTTAGTTTTCCGTCGGTGTCGATTAAGGACCGATCGTTGCTCGTCCCTCTGGTCATGTTGAACGCATGCCTCACATTTAGCTGGCTGAATAAAGTACTTTTCGACCGCGAAGCTAGTGACATGATTCGGGCCGGGACCTACACGGGTGCGCATACAGGTGCTAAAGGGAGTATGACAGGGACGCAAAGAGTGAGCCCAAGGTGCGTCCTAGCAGTCGGGCGGTCTCTGGGTACTGCGGCTCCAGTTTATCCTGCGACATTTACCGCAATCGTGTCATTGGTGATCTGTAGCTCACTTGATCGGTGAGTGTGGTTTGTGTGAGGAATAAATCACTAGCTGGTTAGGAATCGATTCGAATCACCATCGCTCCTGGATAGTGAGCACTTGACTCGAGCTACGACATCGTAGTAATAATGATGGAACACGGATGGTTATGTGGATGATGTTGGAAATGCTAAACCTGAGATGGTAACCTTTGATGTTAATGGTTAATCAAGTGATTGCTCTAGCATAGGTGCTTACTTAGATTAATTAGGTATAATTAAGTTGATGCTTATATGTTAAATGGTTCATAGATGATAACTTATGCTTTTCTGCAAAACAAGTCAAGCCAGCCCACCTTATAAAAGCCTTGCATACTCCTTGGTGTCATATTATTTTTGGTTTATGACAGGTAAGTCTAGCTGAGTACCTTCTCGTACTCAGGGTTTATTCCCACTTGTTGCAGGTTATGATGTATCATGGCTACTGCAAGAATTGGATGGCTCCTGCCGTAGTGGCGGAGTGTGATCAAGGGCATGATCCTTCTGAGCTATCTTGTCTCTCATGCTTTTGTTGGAAATTGACCTTGGTACCGACATGTATTTGGATTAATATGATATTAGTTTCAAACTACTTTGCTTCCGCTACTTTTGAACTCAAGTTGTAATAACTCTGTGGAACTCCGATCTATGTTGAATTACTTGTGAAATGGATGTAACATATGACTTGTTATGTTGAACCACTACGATCTTGGCTTGTATGTTGGTTGGTTTGAAATCCCTCATGATTTCATTGGACTACCGGAGTTATAGGGGCTTAAGTACGGGAATCTAATTGCTTCGGTGATTATTTTTGTACTTTTGTTCTTATAATTTGGGTGGTTCCGTTATAGAGGTCTTAGGTTCTATCCACGATCAAGGGAGCCCAAGCGGCAAAATACATCTAGCCAGGCGCCAAACCCCCTTCTGAGTACCTGGCGCCCAAGAGCGGCGATGACAAGGAGCCCCCTATGCTCAATCTGAGTACGAGTTATGGGTGGCCATGGACCAGCAGGTTCTGAACTACCTGCTAGCCTTCCTGTCCAAGGAAATCCTTGGTTAGATCTCCACCGAGGTGACGGCGTCAGTGGCATGGGCCGCCATTGAGGCCATGTTTGCATCCTAGTCAAGGGCACGCATCATCACCATGCGGATGGCGCTTGCCATCGCCACCAAGGGGTCATCCTCCATCAGCGAGTACTACTCCAAGATGAAGGGCCTTGCCGATGATATGGCATCGGTAGGGAAGAAGATTGAAGACGAGGAGTTGATCTCCTACATGCTGACCGGTCTCGGCGAGGACTATGATTCGGTCATTTCTGTGGTGGCGACGCGCGTTGAGCCGATCACTGTCATAGAATTGTACATGTAGCTCGTCAGCCATGAGCAGCGCATGGACCTGCGCAACAGCGGGGGACACCAGTCTTCTGTCAATGTCGCGGCCAAGGGCGGTCGCGGTAGTGGAAGCCCTTCACGCGGTCGAGGAGGAGGCCGCAATGGTGGAGGGCGTGGCGATCGTGGTGGTTTTGGCCATGGCAGTGGCCGTGGCCAGAACTCATCCTTCTAGCAGGGCGTCTTCTGTCAGCTCTGCGGCAAAGAGGGGCACACGGTGGTTCGCTGCTTCAAGCGCTTCGATCACAGCTTCACCGGACCTCCACAGAAAAGTGCATTAGCGGCGACCAGTTCATACGGCATCGACACAAACTGGTACATCGACTTCGGGGCGACGGATCACATCATTGGCGTCTTGGAGAAACTAAGTATCTGCGACAAGTACAACAGCGATGATTAGGTGCATGCCGCCAATGGATCAGGTATGGAGATAGATCACATTGGTTATAGTGTGTTGCATTCCCCTACTGGTAAAATTCATCTGCAAAATATACTTCATGTTCCTAAAGCTAGCAAGAGTCTAGTTTTTGTGAATCGCTTGACTCGTGACAACAATGTTTTCATTGAATTTCATCCCGATCATTTTTCTATTAAGGAACAGTAGATGAAGAAAACCCTTCTCAGCGGTAGATGTGAAAGGGGCCTCTACCCTTTGAAGTCTTCGAATAAACAAGTGCTTGGTGCCGCACGACAAGCCCTTGGTGTCGTCAAGCCGTCTAGTTCTTTATGGCACGCTAGGCTAGGCCATGCTTTTGCTCTAGTTGTCTAGCAAGTCATTAGCCGTCATAATCTTTCATTTTCTAGAGACTCGAATAATCATGTTTGCAATGCCTGTCAACAAGGCAAATGTCATCAATTGCCTTATACTCATTCTAGTACTATTTCATCAAGTCCTATGGATCTTGTGTTTTCTGATGTGTGGGGGCCGACACCTACATCTATAGGATGACATACTTATTATGTTAGTTTTATCGATGATCACACTAAGTTTGTTTGGATCTATCTTTTGCGCCAAAAATCAGATGTCTTCCAATGCTTTCAAGAGTTTCAACACTTGGTTGAACGCTAGTTCAATAAGAAAATTTGATCCATACAAATAGACTGGGGAGGAGAATATCAAGTCCTCAACTCCTTCAAACGCATTGGCATAGTGCATCGTGTCTCCTGTCCACATGCACACCAACAAAATGGTTCGGCGGAGAGAAAACATCGGCATATAGTCGAAATGGGTCTCACCCTTCTTGCTCATTCTAGCATGCCTCTAAAATTATAGGACGAAGCGTTCCTCACAGCTGTTTTTCTCATCAACCGGCTCCCCTCCAAGATCATTAACAATGAAACCCCCTATGAGCATCTATATGGTCATAAACCTGATTACAGTTTTCTCCGGACTTTTGGCTGTGCTGTTTGGCCTAATTTGAGACCCTATAACGCTCGCAAACTACAATTCCGCTCTAAATGATGTGTGTTTCTAGGGTATAGTAATATGCACAAGGGTTTTAAGTGTTTGGATCCCACTGAAGGACAAGTTTACATTTCTCGTGATGTTACATTTGATGAATGTGTTTTTCCCTTTGCTGAACTTCATCCAAACGCCGGGGCACGACTCTGTTCTGAAATCTCCCTCCTACCGGATGCCTTGCTAAATTCCAGTAGTAATTTTGGGGATGCAATATTACTTGACCATGCTGCATCTACTCCAGTACCTATTAACCCTTCAACAACATCTGCTCGAAGTTCTTGTGCTGCAGGAGAAAAGGCCATCCAGAATGATCCAGATTTGAGGAAGATGCAACAATATTTCATGCAGTCACATGGTGACAAGGTGGGCACGGAATCTCAAGCTGATCTGGCGGCGCCTGTATCACTTGGTTCAGATTCTGGGGCAGGCGAATCGTTCCGGGGATCAGCGCCGGCTATGCTGTCGCCTGAGACAGTCGGCGCGTCACCTTCCTCCCGCATCGACGCAGACGCCCGCACTGGCGGATCTTCTATGCCGCATCTTGGTCCTCTCCCATTGGCCACAGGGATCGCGCAGACACAGCCAGATTCGAGCACGGGGGACAGAAATCCAGCGGATAGAGATGCTGCTGCTGGATCGCCTATGCAAGCTGCTGGTGGATCGTATGCATCATCCCCTCTTGCAGAAGAACCTGTGCAACGACCTGTGACCCGTCTGCAACAAGGCATACGTAAGCCAAAAACATATACGGACGGTACTATTCGTTGGTGCATTCATGTTGCTCCTTCTACAGGTGAACCATCAACACTCTCTCTAGCACATGGTGACCAAAACTGGGTTTCAGCAATGAATAGTGAACATCAAGCTTTGCTTCAGAATAGAACATGGCATTTGGTTCCCCGTCCTAAGGGTAAGAATATTATTGGATGTAAATGGGTTTATAAAATCAAGAGGAAGGCAGATGACACTATTGACAGTTATAAGGCACGCTTGGTGGCAAAAGGGTACAAGCAACAATATGGTATAGATTATGAGGATACCTTGGTCCGGTTGTTAAAGCTGCTACTATACGTCTCATTTTGTCTATTGCAGTCTCAAGGGGCTAGACACTTCGACAACTGGATGCACAAAATGCATTCCTCCATGGGGTGTTGGAAGAGGAGGTGTATATGCAGCAGCCGCCTAGATACACTGATAAGGTACATTCGAATTATGTATGCAAATTAGACAAGGCATTGTACGGGTTAAAGCAGGCACCTCGTGCATGGTATGCAAGGCTATGTGGCAAATTGGAATAGTTGGGTTTTATACCCTCAAAGGCAGACACCTCTTTGTTCTACTACAACAAAGGTGGATATACATTGTTTGTCTTAGTCTATGTGGATGATATTATAGTTGCTAGCTCGTCCCAAGCAGCAACTGATGCCTTACTGAAGGATCTGCAAGAAGATTTTGCACTCAAAGATCATGGTGATCTACACTATTTCTTGGGTATTGAGGTTAAGCGGTTGGAGGACGGCCTGATACTCTCACAACAGAGATATGCGATGGAGATACTCACCAAGGCAGGGATGAAGAACTATAAGCCGATAGATACTCCTCTGTGCACTTCAGAAAAATTAAGTGTTGTTAGTGGTGATAAGCTTGGGCCGAAAGACTCAACTAGATACCGGAGTATGGTTGGGGCTCTACAGTATCTCACCCTTACTAGACCAGATCTTTCCTATGCTGCCAGTTTCTACATTCTCCCACTACTGTACATTGGAGTACAGTAAAAAGAATATTGAGGTATGTACATGGCACTTGTGGTACTGGACTGAAAATCAGAAAGTCTAAATCGATGATGGTAAGTGCTTTCTCAAATGCGGATTGGGCCGGTTGTGTTGATGATAGGCAGTCTATAGGTGGGTTTGCAGTGTTTCTAGGAAGCAATTTGATCTCTTGGTGTGCACGTAAGCAAGGCACAGTGTCAAGGTCCAGTACTGAAGCAGAATACAAAGCACTTGCCAATGCAACATCAGAGATGATGTGGGTCCAAAAACTTTTGCAAGAATTGAGGGTTCCACATCCTCCAGCTGCTCGATTATGGTGTGATAATCTCGGTGCCAAATACCTCTCGGCTAATCCCATAGTCTATGCCAGGACTAAGCACACTAAAATTGACTTTCATTTTGTGTGAGAGCGAGTTGCTCAAAAACTGCTTGATATCAGATTTATAAGCACCGGTGACCAGCTAGTAGACGGATTCAGAAAGCCATTGTCTGCAGTGAAGATGAAAGTTTTTCGGTTCAATCTCAACCTTGTAAGTGGCTGAGATTGAGCGGGGGTGTTAGACGATAGAGTTGTTAGCCTGGGCCATGCGCCCACGCCATGTAGCACGGCATGTAACCAAGTTGTTAGCGTAGCTTGTAATCTAAGTATAGATGAGATCTGCATGTAATCCTTCTGTTGTAACAAACTCTGTAAGCGCCACGGCAGGGGCTTTCCCTGCCTTATATTAACACAAACCTGAGAGACCAAGAGGTCATCTCGTTCACCCTAATTTTACAGGCCGGTGCCTGGATGCTTGTGGAGTTGGGCCCGACTAGCTGTGGCCACCCCCGGCAAGCAGCAACTGGCTTCAATCGGCTAGATCTGGCTGTAAGCCGGCCTGCAGCTCGCCTGACGTGGTTGGACGGTGCATTGGTGGCCGGGCTGTGGTGCTCGCGGATCTCACAATCATGCATTGGTGGTTGCACGGGTTTTAGGTGAAAGCTCAGCTCAGTTTTGGCCGCGCGGATGAGCGCCACCTTACCTCCTTGTAGGTGTTGTTGTTGGACCCCATGCTTCTGTGTCGACATCATAGGATTCTGGGTGTAAACCCCGCCTTAGATGCCTCTAAGGCTAGCGGTGATGGTGTCTAGGGTGGTACCTTTGGGCGTCACTTCCTTCGTGAAGGCATCACTGAAGAATGACGTACGGCTCGTCGCTTGTCCCCTGTGTGGTCACCATCATCCGTGGTTTCTGTCGTGCCATCGGCTCCTGGTGGAGTTCCTTACTTGCTTGTGTGTGTTGATTGTACTCGCTTTGGTTTGTCCTGCAGCTCTTGACCTTGTCGTCATCGTCTAGCTTTCGTATCGGATGTTTTGCCACTATCGTTCTCTAGCGGATGGTTTGCCGCCATTTTCGTTGGAATCCTCTCTGGCAGATGCTTTGCTACCAAGAGTGTCATCACCACTCCCCTATGCGGATACTTTGTCATATGGGGCATCTTTGTTTCTTCCCTAGTGGATGCTTGGCTATCGGCGGAATCCTTGGCGGATACTTTGCCGTCGTTGGCTCTTCGGTTCCCTCTCTAGTAGATGCTTTGCTGCTGAGAGCATGTGACCTAGATCACTTATTGGTGGATGCATGGCCACCGTGGTCGCTTGGTCTTCCTTGGCGGATGCTTTGCCATCATTGCATGGCTTTGTCTATCTTGTAGGCGACCTCTTCTTTGGTTACTTTTGTTGCAGACTCAGTTGTAGGTCTTGGGTGTTGAGGATACTCGCTCTTTCTTCCTTCTTTTTCCATTTCTATATTTATTCCAGGTCATTCACCACTAGCTTGGTGGTTTATAATCTATGATATTAGGGTTCTCTAATAGCTGCGCCATAGCTGCACCGTATAATTAATTTAGTCCTCTTAATGTAAAACATGCTATATTCCCTGGTCGCGAAAAGATGTTTGTTGTGTGATCAGGAAGATGAAACCATCAATCACCTACCGATATATGCTATGAACTGATAGTGTTATGACTTTATCACTGTCGTGTCACCCACACGGCAGTGATAGGCTACCCTATCACCGTCGACTAACATCTGGCACTATCAGAGGATGGAGGCACAGTTGGAAGGTTATAGTGATAGTGATCTTGCTGGAGACATTGATACAAGGAAGAGCACCTCTGGCATCCTTTTCTTCCTCGGCAGCAACGACATAATCACCTAGCGGGGTGGTGGCACTATCTTCATGCGACGCTGAGTATATTGCAGCAACAACTGTAGCCTATCAAGGGATTTGGTTGGTGCACTTTGAGCTCAAAGGTAAGAGGCCCGACATCATCAACCTGAAGATTGACAGCCAGTTAGCCATCCAACTGAGTAAGGATCCTATTTTTCATGATTGTAGCAAGCACAATGATGTTAGATACCACTATATCAGCTGGCTATATCTAATGTATTGAGGAGAACAGGGTTACAGTTGAGTCCATTGGGACTGTTGATCAACTGGCTGACATTTTGACAAGGGTTTTTTTTAAAGAGGCCATTACAATTCTTCAACTTTTGAGAAACGCCATTGCAAATCGTCTAATCGGAGAAATGCTATTATAATTCCCAGCTTCGCTGAACCATGCCATTTTCTACAGCCGAATCGTATGAGGCCCACTGTCAGCACCGTAGGTACACATGAAGGCAAATGTGCGTCAAGTATCAGCCTCCTCCATTAGTTCGCGCCGCGTCGGTCTCATCTCTCTTTCTCCCGTCCCCGTTCGCCATCCCATCCACGAACCCTAGCTCGGCGATTTGACGGCGATGGCGGCGGTGACTGAAGGTGGTGAGAGAACCAGAGGAGGTGGCAGGGCAAGGAAGCAGGCGCTGGTGGCTGGAGATCTCAAAGGCGGCCGTGCCTGCACCGAAGGCGATGGATGCCCCATAACCCCAGCTAGTGTTCCGTGGCAATTGGTGGTGGCGGCAATGGAGGATGACGACAACAGGTATCCTTCTTGCACTCTTGTTGTCGTTTTGTTTATTCACAGTGTTGGGATATGGATTCTATCTGGTGGTTGTTAGTGTAATGTACGCCATTCTACATATTTACAATTTCATCTGCGTTAGGTTTGAGATAGAGGTTAAAGTCGAAGGTTTCCCTTCCAATGGCTCTGATGGGAGGCAATCATACACGAAGGGAACTGTTTTTAAGTGGGATGTCCAGTTTGGGAGTTTAACACTTGAGTTGTTGCTGAGTAGTCTGTGCAAGGAGTTGAATTTATCTTGTGCTCAGACACCTACAGTGTGGTTCTATGACAAAAGACTGCATGAGAATGTTAGGTCAGCTAGTGAGATTCAGATGCTTGATATGTTTCAATTGTACAAGGAGGAGAGGAGTTGTCAGGTTGTAGTTGGTGTGTTTGATAAGGAAGCTTGTTCAGATGCTGAATTTGATGCACTGGAGCCTCTTTGTGTGGTTCCTCCTGATGTAGAGTTAGGCAACCTTGATGCTAACATGTCTACTGAGCCAATTAGTGCTGCAATTGAGCCTACAACCAAATCCAATGTTGCTGCTGATGACATTCCAGAGGCAGCTGCTGTAGATGTAGATAGAGAGCCTAATATGTTTGATAATGCTGAAGAATATGTTGGAGTGGATGATGAAGCTATGTATATTCCAGTGCCAACTGCACAGGCAACTGGGAATGCACAGGGAGCTGATGACAATGCACAGGCATATGTTGACAATGCACAGGCATCTGAAAATGCATTTGGTTCTGATTTTGATAATGATGATAATGTTGTTCCTATTGTTGATGAGGCAGAGGTTGCTGATGAAGACCCTCTTAATGTTCATGTTCTGCATGATCCTTTGAATCCAAAAATCCAGAAGGGGGAGCTATTTCCTGATATCATTTCATTTAGGAAAGCCATAAGACATTTCGCTGTCATTAAGGGTTTTGAGTTTGCACCTGGGGTGCGAACAGACAAGTCAAGATTCATTGCAAGGTGTGCAGCCGCTGACTGCCCTTGGCTCATACATGCTTCTACCATTTTTGACAAGAAAACTGTACAGGTAAATTCACATCAACCTTATTATGCCTTGTACATGCTAATATGTGTGACTGAGTCATTGTAATATGTCTTTTTCAGATCAAAGTCCTACTACCAAGCTTAGAGAAGGCAAAATGGCTTCCCAGGGTTGGTGTGCAGATAGACTTGGGGATTGGATTAAGAAGAACCCAACTAAGAGAGCCAAGGATGCTAGAGACAAGTTGGAGGGTGATTTTGGCATAAAGCTGAAGTACTCAAAAGCTTGGTCAGGTTTACAGCAAGCTCTAAACCAGATTCATGGTAAGTACGAGGAAAGCTTTCAACTCCTTTTTAATTGGGCTGCACAGATTGAACTTAGTTCTCCTAGAAGTAGAGTACAAATAGAGTTAGAGAAGGTTGGTAAAAAGACTAGGTTCAAGAGAGTATTTGTTGCTTTGAAGCCATGCATTGATGGCTTTTTAGCTGGCTGTAGGCCATTCATTGGTGTAGATGCATCTTGTTTGCATGGAAAATATACTGGACAGTTGGCTTCCGTTACTGGGGTGGATGGGCACAACTGGTTGTACCATATTGCTGTTGACACCCATTTTGGCTTGCCCAAAATAATATGAAAATCCCTTATACCATATTAATAAATGTAGATGGTCAAATTCCGTCTAAATGTTAAATACAAATAATAGCATGCCTGGAAAGAAAATGGAACTAATATATTGCATCCAAATATGCACGGTGTATATCTATATAGGGTTTTGAATACTAAAGGGCGCTGACAGCATAATCTATCATATAAGTGACGTGGTGATTATTCAAAAGGAGGAAGAAAAAGATAATGACCTATGCATATGCACGTACACTATGCATACTCTCGTAATATTTATGTAACCATGCAATGGGCAGTCAGTTAGGCAAGAGGCAAGGAAGGAGCTTCTGAGCGCGCTTGCCATATTCAAACGGAGTCAGAGGCGCCGTAATTAGGCCTCCTATATCCTCTGCCGTGACCGAGTCTACGCAAACTGCACGTCATGGCGTCGTGCGTATCCCGCGCGCTCGATGATTCAAAACGAGTCAAGCGCCGCTTAAGCACGGGATTAGCGAGGGAAAATCGAACCGGAAAGAGCGCCAAATCTCCTGGCAACTTCGTCTGCTCCTGGCCTATAAATACATGGCCGTCGGTAGAGGAAAGGCTCTCCCCCGCTCTCCCATTCATAGTGCCGTCAGGCTGGCGCAAAGAAAGTGCATCGCTGCAACACCAGAGACGCCACCAGGCTGCCGCCGCGCTGAAGGCCACTAGGGCCGTGTTTAGATGGCCAAATAGGGGTCAGCCGAATCACTGTTCCCTACTGTAGCAATTTTGTTTTTATTTACTAATAATTGTCCAAACATTGATTAATTAGGCTTCAAATATTCGTCTCGCAAAGTACAACAAAACTGTGCAATTAGTTTTTGATTTTATCTACATTTAGTACTCCATATATGTGTCGGCATTTTGATGTGATGAGAATCTTCTTTTTGCATAGTAGAATTTGGGGATGAATTTGAGAAACTAAACAGGCCCTAGAAGCATCGCTGTCGAGCTGCAACACCTGCCGGCAAAAGCTGCTGGTTCTGTTCGTCGGGTTCCAGAGAAGAAGGTGAGAGGCCGCATGGCGCTTCTCTAGTACCTTCCTCCCTGCTACTTTTCATCTTCGGCTACTGCACCGACAAACTTCACCAGCAACTCGTCATGCCCCGGTATATGGTTGGCCTATGTCATTGCGGATGAGCAGTGCCACGTAGGTCTTACCCCGGTTAAAGGTAAAAGGGCCCGTCGAGGCCAGCGCTTTGCGCCTGAGTTTGTTCTCCGGTGACGGTCGGCCAGCAGCGCCATGACCGCACCTTGTGCATGGGTCTCGTACCCTGGTAAAGAGTCGGCCAGCAGTGCCATGACCGCGCTATGCGCATGGGCTTCGTGCCCCGGTAAAGGTGTAATAGGCCAGCAAATATGCCTCGGTGAAATGCGGGTTTGGATGCGTTTTGGCTCCACCCCATGGTTGAAAATTGGGTCGGACGCGCTTTGGCTCCACCCCGGTTATGTTCATGGTGAAAATTCGGTTGGACGCGATCTTGGCTCCAACCTGGTTAAAGGTTCATGGTACAAAATTGGTGGACGCGCTTGGGCTCCACCTGGTTCATGGTAAAATTGATATGGACGCGAATCGGCTCTATATATCTAAACAAAACTATATGTGTTTTGGCCACGGCAATGCCGGCCCATTCATATCATGCATTAAAGAAAATAAAGAACTTGCATGCTACTGCCATGAAGAAAGATCATGCATGGGTTTCTATCAAATCAAAGAAATAATCATATGTGCAAATGTAATTATATCAAAAAACAAGACATTGACAAAGTACTGCATATTCAGTCCATTAGTTTTGGCCAGCATCCGCTTTTTACATACAACCTTGCTTGCCGCACAGTCATCAAGGATCACGTGTCCACACAATCAAGTCATAAATAAACAAAAGAAAAGGTTGTGCATGTTATGCTTCGTTAGCCAGCACCTCCCTTGCACAAACCCAAAACTTGTCTTGCATGCCTCGCTTTGCATTTACAGCGGCATAATCAAATTAAAGTACAAGTGCCGAACAAACCAAGATGCTAAGTTAGGGTTGCATCAAAACTGTTACATCTGCCGCACCATGCAAATAGAAGCAAAGGCTAGCGTAAAGATTGCATGCATCTTGCATCTTAGTTACGTTGCATTCACCCAAAACAGGTGGATTTAAATAAATAAGAAACTGAAGAAAATTAGTTTCTTCGTGCTAAATACCATGTCATGACCGCTAGTGCTAATTAGCCTGCTGCGGCGCCATGGTAAAATAAAATAACCAAACGTTACAAACCCATGAACTTAGCCCAAACTAAATAGGCTTTGTCATGTTCATCGTAATTTACACACATGTCATCTATGCCCGGCATAGGCTCTCCAGGCCAGGTGCCGAGCATCATGAGTAAATTAAATGTTGCATCTTAGCTGATTGCACCCATAAAGGTCATATTTAGCTAAGTCATAAAAATATATCAAATTAATAGCATCGTGCCATACCATGAGTATGTATGCTAACCTTGATAAAATAAATTAATTGCACGCACCTCGGCTGAGTCAATGATGAAAACATTTCTTTCTAGGCCATGGCAAAATAAATATCGGCTTAGCTCAAATGAAAGATTGCACTATATGTTGAATACATCCATGAACGGGCATCTCAAAACATGCTAAATCATGATCTTAAATGATCCAAAAAGACATGTCAAATTTAGTCTTCAAAGTAAATTACGTGCATACATCGATGATAAAATGCACCAAATAAATGATCCGGCATGCATACGTGCCGCACCACATATAACGCATGAATTAAATACATGCATATCATGGGTTGCCAAACAGCTAAACAAGCTAGCGACCAATCATATAAGGAGTATATGTTAGCTCCTCAACAAATGAAAATGTTGTGCTTAACAGAAATGACAAGTATCAAGTCCAGTTTATGCCAAGCCTACATATGCATCCATCCGCGACTACAAGGCTGAAGACTTTGTTTTCTTTTGTAGTTTGTAACAGGAAGCCATATGATGTAACCTTATTTTTCATGTATCCATGTTGGAACTCTTAATCAGGGGTGTTCTCTTCGGAGATGTAATTAACATAATTTTTATGCAAATATAAGAATTATGGAAGTATAGACTCGCAATACCTGTTCTTTTTATACTGTCCCATTTAAATTTATATTTGTCTCTGCTGACGTGGAGGTGGGTCTTAGCCGCCCGTTTCCTCAACATCAGATATCTCGCACCACCAGGCTGCCGGTTCGCCGCTCTGCCGTGCTGAAGGTCATCAGGAGCTTGCCGCAAGAAGCAACGCCCAGTCCAGAGTCCCTGAGAAGGTGAGAAGCCTCAGGGCACATCTCTGATCCTGCTTCTCATCTCCGGCTGTTTCATCCACAAGCGTCGTCATCGGCAACTTCGTCGGCGGGCCTTGCGTCCTCTATTCTGGTACGAACAGGGCCAGTGAGGACGGTGCTCTATACACGGACGTCATGTCCTGGTGAAAGGTAAAGAAGCTGGTGACGGCCGGCTGCGCTGCGCGCATGGGCTACACGCCCCGGTTAAAAGATGAATGCATTGTGCATATGGGTCTCGTGCCCTGGTAAAGAATCGGCCAGCAGAGCCATGGTCACACGATGCGCGTGGGTCTCGTGCCCCGCTAAAGATGTAAGAGGTCAGAAAATGTGTCTCGCTGAAATCCAGGTTTGGACGCGTGTTGGCTCCATCCCAGGGTTGAAATTTGGGAACGGACGTGTTTTGGCTCCGCCCGGTCATCCATGGTGAAATTAGTATGGACGCGATTTGGCTCCATACCCAAACAAATATGCATATGTTTTGGCCACGGCCCCGCCGACCTATTGTCGTACCGTGCATCAAAGAGAATAAATAAATTGCATGCTACGGCCATTAAAGATCATGTATCCATAGTTTATACCAAATCAAAGAAATTATTATCATTCATATAAATCAAATTGCGTCAAAGAAAAATAGTCAAAATATTGCATCAGTCCTATCCCGCGGTCCGCTGCCCATGCATCCGCGACATACCATGCATGAATATCAGCTAGTCAGCTTCTACATGCATGCTTACGCTAGCCCCATGCATAAAAGACGACACAAATCTTGTGGCTCAATTAAACCGCGCCCTTGAAAGATCACATCCATGCATTAAAACTTGCATCAGGATTTATCTATTCTAAATTATGATAAAACAAACAGTTGTTCAGCTTGTCATGTAATTAGAAACTTGAGTAAGCCACTAAATGGCTTGCAAATATGTCCTGATGCACAGATAACATGCACGTCCTTAGTGGCAATAGGAGGGATTACTGAATAATCCTACCACAAAACAGACTGCATCTATGAAAGATCATGCAGCCAGTGTCATGCTTAAAATAATTAAAATCCACATTGTGGGCCATTTTAGGTTCTTGCATATCACAAGTAACTTAAATCTTGCACTTAGTTAGACTGCATCCATAAAAGGTCATTCTAGCTAAGACGTTAATTAAATCAAATTGAATAGCATCATATATGCTAACCCATGGCTAAAATATAATGTCATGAGCACTTGCTCCTTTCCTTGATAAAATAATAAATCAAATACGTCAGTCACGGCCAAATCCGGGGCTGCCTTAACCCAAATAAAATATTGCACCACATGAGGAGTGCATCATATATGTCAAAACATGCCAATCCATGATTTGACATGGTATAACGAGACTAGCTATGTCAAATTTAGTCTTTAGTCTGTGAGATAAATTACATGCATGCATACACAATACAATGTACCAAATAGATGTCTGACACACATTAATTTCCTTCCGTCAGTATGCATACATGCAGCTAAATACATACATGTTCAAATAATTAAACAGAGGCCAAATGCCGAGTTATTAAAAAACTTAGCCCCATGTCATGGTCTAACCAAATAATAAGATATTCACAAAAGCTTTGCATGAACTAAATACATGCACATCGTGGTCTTCCAAAAGACCCAAATAAGCTATCAGTCACACGTATTTACAAAGAGTGTGCGTTAGCTTACCAAGAAATGAACTCATGTCATGTTGAAAAGAAATGACAATTATCAAATCCAAGTTTATGCCAAGCATGCATATTCATCTATCCACGACTACAAGAATGAAGACATTTTGTTCTCTTTTGTAGTTTGTAATAGGAAGCCATATGATGTAATCTTATTTTCCATATACTCATGTTGGAACTCTTAATCAGGGGTGTTCTCTATGGAGATGTAATTAACATAATTTTTATGCAAATATAAGAATTATGGAAGTATAGACTCGCAACACCTGTTCTGTTAGTTTTGTCCCAATTAAATTTAACCAAAATCAAATTTGTCTCTGCTGACGCGGAGGCGGGTCGGAAAGTCATATGTTTGGTGTTGGTAATTAGTGACAATGCCTAAGTACTAATCCTATGCCTAAGTTGTATGTAGCATATGAGGATTAGTACATTCCAAGGTTGGTGGCAAGATGGACATGGTGATCATGATGGCCACACTTGGATTTGGACGCAACCCTATGTGATCAAGGCAAAGGTATATGCTTAAGGGTTGTGTTTTGGTAACCAAGACACCTAGTGGGTGTGGTTACATTATAGGATAGATAGCCGTACTATAAAGAGGGGAATGACGCGGCTATTGAACTCCTAAGTGCCTCTAGATGTGCATTTCATGATCATATGCATTTGGATAGAACTAATATCGCCTCGAAAAATGATTGTGAAAATGCTAACACACTCACACACTGACGAGATCACTTGGTGGTGTTAGCACGTTTGCGAAGGCGGTGGAGTTTGAGCGGTAGAGAGGGTTTGAGGTCCTCTCTCCCTCCCGACGAGCTTGCGAGGCGGGATTCAGGCGTTTTCGAGAAGTTGAAATGACTATTTTCAACTACGCCGGAAGTCCGGAAAAGAAACGGAGGCGAACGGAGGTCACAGAGGTGACCGGACGCTGAACCGGACGCGGTCTTTGCATGACCGGACGCGTCCGGTCAGTGTTCAGTGTCTGCGTGTTTTTCAGTTCGATGATCGGACGCGAGGCGCGTCCGGTCACTGATGATCGGACGCGTCCGGTCGTTTAGGGAGCTTACTGGACTCTAACCGGACGCTGGCACTGTCGCGTCCGATCATGTTTCTTCAGCGCATCCGGTCATTGTTTCGTTGAGCGCTGCTCAGGCGACCAGCACGTCCGGTCATTCACGGGACTAGCGCGTCCGGTCATTCGCAGCGCATCCGGTCTGCGCGATGAGCGTGTCCGATCGTTGTTTCGCAGTTAGCCGTTGGGCGACCAGCGCGTCCGGTCAGTTGGACCAGCGCGTCCGGTCAATGCTTCGCGACTTAGCCGTTGCGCGACCGGCGCGTCCGGTCAGTTGGACCAGCGCGTCCGGTCAGCGCGATTTCAGCTGTTTAAGTTTCTAACGGCTCTATTCGAAGGGGTACGTCTATAAATACTCGTTGGTCGGCTCAAGGCTCTTACTCTCGAACATTTGACATACTTGTGAGCACTTTGAGCTAAGCAACTCCCCTCCCACTCATCTCTCTTGCTTTTTTGCATATTCGAAGTGAGATTGAGTGATCCAAGTGCATTTGCATTGTGAGATAGCATCTAGTTGGCACTTGGTGGTTGATTTGCTGCGGGATTCTTATTTCTCTTGGTGGTTGCCGCCACCTAGACGGCTTGGAGCAGCTTGGAGGCGTTGGCAAGAGTTGGTGTTTGTTCTTGGCCACCTCCGGTGATTGTGAGGGGGTTTGTGCCTACCTCGGCGAAGCGCCAAAGGCAACATTAGTATATTGCTCGTGTCATTGCAACCTTTTGCCATTTGGTAGGTTCTTGTGGCGCCTTTTGAGAGGCTCGGTGTGTGACCGATTAGCCACCGAACCATGTGGTGAAGAGGGACACAACGGGGACTAGCGTGCCGGCAAGCACGTGAACCTCGGGATAAATCTTCGTGTCATCACTTTAATATTGTGATTGATTGATCCCGGTGTTCGGTTATCTTGGTATTCATCTCTTGATCATATTGATTGGTTGGCTCAATTCTTCGCCCCTCGGTGATACCCTCCTAACTCTCTCTTGTATTAATTTCTTAGTTATCTTTGCTAGCGAGTTAGCTTTGCTAGAGTAGCTTCTTTGTGTAGCTTGCTAGTTGTAGTTTCCTTCTCGGTTTGACTTGTGCGGTTGAGTGCAAATACACTAGAATTGTGAATTGGTTAGGTGGCTTGCAAACACCCCGTAGGCTAAGCAAAACTCGCATCTCGCTATTTGTTTTATTGATAAACTTGTTTAGCTTATCTTTGTAGAAAATTTTAATAGGCTATTCACCCCCCTCTAGCCATCAAGACCTTTCAAGTGGTATCAGAGCCGTGGTCACCATTTGTAAGGCTTAACAACCTCGGTGTAAGATGGCTCAAGTTATGTTCAATCATGTAAATGACAAGCCTCCATTCTTTGATGGTGTCTCTTCCTTTGATCATTGGAAAAGGAAGATGAAGCAATATCTAGGCAATATACATGAGAAGGTTTGGGATGTGACCAAAGACGGATACATCATTCTTGATGAGAAAAACCTCACTCCCAATGACCGCATCAACAAACAATGCAATACGGCGGCACTTGACACAATCTACCGTGCCATTGATGACAAAGTATTTGAGCAAATCAAAGATCTTGAAAAGGCAAATGAGCTTTGGATAAGGCTTGAAGAAACATATGAAGGCACTTCAACGGTAAAAAGTGCCAAACTATATATGCTCAAGGACAAGTTCTCCACATTTAAGATGAAGGATGATGAATCCATCCCGGAGATGTTCTATAGGCTCCAAGTCATTGTCAATGATCTCAAGGGGCTTGGGGAGAAGGTTGAGGACAAGGACTTCTCACATAAGTTCTTGATGTGCTTACCCAAGAAGTTTGCCACCTTGAGAAGAATGATCTTTAAAGAGGGATTGGACAAGGTCAAACCAACCAATGTGCTTGGAGATATAATGACCGATGCTCAATACAATGATGATGAAGATGAGGTAGAAGAGAAGAAGGAGACCAAGGTCAAGCAAGAGAAGCCCATTGCATTCAAGGCTTCATCCTCTAAGGGCAAGAGCAAGATGGAGAGTGATGATGATGATCCATTCGATGATGAGACCATGGCCCTCCTTGTGCACAAGATGGGAAGGTTCATGAAGAAGAAAGGATATGGGGCAAGGAAGAGGAGAGACATTATAAAGGCAAAGACCCTTTGCTACAATTGCAATAGCCCCGATCACATAGTGGCGGATTGCCCCTATGAAGATAAGAGATTTCATAATGGGGACTTGAAGCTCAAGAAGAACAAGAATGATAAGAAAGAGAATAAGAAGAAAGCAAAGAAGAGCTTCACTTTCAACAAGAAGAAGAAGGGTGGTGGTTATGTAGTCACTTGGGATAGTGACAACTCTGATAGTGATGATGATGAAAGCTCTAGTGATGATGAGAGGACCACTCGGCGAGCCATTGCAAACATCGCCCTCTCCAACAGGCCATCCATCTTCGACACTACATCGACATGCCTTATGGCCAAGCCTACCAAGGTAAAATATGATGATAGTGATGATGATTCTTGTGCTAGTGATGGTTGTAGGAGTGATGATGAGGAGGATGAGGACTACTCCAAGGATGATCTATTGGGCATAATAGATCAAATGAGCAAGGGCTACAAGAGGGCAACCAAGAAATACAAAATCTTGGAACAAGAGCTCATTGCCAAGAGCAATGAAAATGATGCCTTGATGGAGGAGCTTGTTGCTCTCAAAAAGAGTAAGGAGTGCAAAGGAATTGAACAAGAGCTCAAAGCTCTTAGGAAATCCTTTGATGAGCTAGAGGCTTCTCGTGAGTATCTAAAGGAAGACCACGAGGATCTTGAAATTTCTCACACTAGGCTTAAGGAAGCCCACTCCACTCTACTTAAGCTCATCAAGGAAAAGGACCTCAAGTTGGAGAAGCTCATGAAGGAAGCTAAGGAGGATCAAGTGATTGTCACTTGTGATATTGGACTAACATGTGATATTATTGATGATTCTTTATTTGTTGGTCCTACTAATGCTTCATATAGCTCATCATCATCCACCATAACCAACCCTATCTCTACTACTAGTGATTCATCACTTGTGGTTGAGAATGAGACTCTCAAGAGAGAGGTGGATGATCTCACCCGCGCATTAGGCAATGCCTATGGTGGGGATGCTCGCTTGCTAAAATGCTTGGGTAGCCAAAGGTTCTCTCTTAACAAAGAGGGATTAGGCTATACTCCCAAGAAGGGCAAGGCGGCCTTTGCTACTCCAAAGCCTCGCTTTGTGAAGGACAATGGTCGTTATTGCAATAGATGCAAGCAAGTTGGGCATCTAGAGATTAATTGCAATAAAATAAACAAGAACAAGAAAAATGCTAATGTACCTTACATTCCTTTTGATTCTTGTTATGTGCTTACCAAGGGTGAGAAAGGTGTGTATGCTAGGTTTGTTGGTACACCAATTGTGGGCCCAAAGAAGAAGGCTATTTGGGTACCAAAGAGCTTAGTGACTAACCTACAAGGACCCAAACAAGTATGGGTACCTAAGAAACATTAAATTGTTTTGTAGGTAAATTACAAGGCCGGAGGAAGGCATTGGGTGCTTGATAGTGGGTGCTCTCAACATATGACCGGTGATTCAAGAATGTTCAACTCTCTCAAATCAAATGATAGTGGCATTGATAGTATCACATTTGGTGACAATAGCAAGGGTAATGTGAAGGCTCTTGGAAGGATTGCAATATCAAATGATCATAGCATCTCCAATGTGCTCTTAGTTGAAAAGTTGAACTTCAATCTTCTCTCGGTTGCTCAATTGTGTGATCTCGGTTTCAAGTGCATATTTGGTGTTGATGATGTGGAGATAGTTAGTGTTGATGGCTCTAACTTGATCTTCAAAGGCTTTAGATTTGAGAATCTATACTTGGTTGATTTCAATGCTAGTGACACTCAACTTTCAACATGCTTGCTCACCAAATCAAGTATGGGTTGGTTATGGCATAGAAGACTTGGTCATGTTGGCATGAAGCAATTGAACAAGTTAGTGAAGCATGACTTAGTTAGAGGCTTGAAGGATGTCACATTTGAGAAAGATAAGCTATGTAGTGCATGTCAAGCCGGAAAGCAAGTAGGCAACACTCATCCATCGAAAAGAATTATGAGTACTTCCAAGGCATTTGAGTTGTTGCACATGGATCTATTTGGGCCAACTACATACACAAGCATTAGTGGCAACAAGTATGGTTTTGTGATTGTGGATGATTTCACTAGATATACATGGGTATTCTTTCTTGGGGACAAAAGTGATGTATTTGACATATTCAAGAAGTTCATCAAAAGAGTACAAAATGAGTTTGAAACCACAATCAAGAAAGTAAGAAGTGACAATGGAAGTGAGTTTCGAAACACAAGAATTGATGAGCTATGTGATGAGCTTGGAATCAAACATCAATTCTCGGCCAAGTATACACCTCAATCAAATGGCTTAGTTGAGAGGAAGAATAGAACCTTAATTGACATGGCAAGATCAATGTTGAATGAGTATAATGTGAGTCATTCATTTTGGGCCGAAGCAATCAACACGGCTTGCTTCTATAGCAACCGCCTCTATTGCCACAAGTTTCTAGAGAAGACACCATATGAGATCTTAAATGGAAGAAAGCCTAACATTGCATACTTTCGGGTGTTTGGTTGCAAATGCTACATCCTAAAGAAGGGCACTAGATTGAGCAAGTTTAAGAAGAAATGTGATGAAGGCTTCCTACTTGGTTACTCCACCACTAGCAAAGCTTATAGAGTTTGGAATTTGGCTAGTGGTTTACTTGAAGAAGTACATGATGTTGAGTTTGATGAAATAAATGGTTCTCAAGATGAGGAAGATAACTTGGATGATGTGAGAGGAACTCAATTGACTAATGCTATGAAAGAAATGGATATTGGTGATATTAGGCCAAAGCAAGTGATTGATGTGGATGACAACAAAGATCAAGTGCTCCAAAGTCCAATCACTCAAGCTAGCGGTTCTCTAATGCAAAATCAAGCTAGTACATCATCTCAAGTGCAACAAGGTCAACAAGTGGCTAGTTCATTATCTCCAACTTATGATCAACATCAACATCCAAGCAATCAAGTCCAAGTGCTTCAACCAACTAACATTGCAAGAGACCATCCATTGGATTCCATCATTGGTGACATACAAAGGGGAGTTCAAACTAGGTCAAGATTGGCATCATTTTGTGCTCACTCTTCTTTTGTGTCAATGGAAGAACCCAAAGACATTGATAGAGCATTGAGAGATCCGGATTGGGTAAATACAATGCATGAAGAGCTCAACAACTTTAAGAGACATGAAGTATGGGAACTAGTTGAGAGGCCTAAGGATCACAATGTCATTGGAATAAGATGGGTCTTTCGCAACAAGCAAGATCAAGATGGGATAGTAGTAAGGAACAAAGCAAGACTAGTAGCTCAAGGTTACACACAAATAGAGGGTCTTGACTTTGGTGAAACTTATGCCCCAGTTGCAAGATTGGAAGCAATTAGGATCTTACTTGCCTATGCTTGTGCTCACAATATCAAGCTATATTAAATGGACGTGAAGAGTGTATTTCTCAATGGGTACATACAAGAGGAGGTGTATGTAGAGCAACCTCCCGGTTTTGAAGATGACAAGAAACTCAATCATGTCTACAAATTGAGAAAAGCTTTGTATGGATTGAAGCAAGCACCTAGAGCATGGTATGAAAGATTGAGGGACTTCTTGTTATCCAAAGGATTTGTCATGGACAAAGTTGATACAACTCTTTTCACCAAGAAGATTGGGAAAGACTTGTTTGTGTTGCAAATATATGTTGATGATATCATATTCGGTTCAACCAATCAAGATTATTATGATGAGTTTGGGAAAATGATGGCAAAGGAATTTGAAATGTCAATGATTGGTGAACTTAGTTTCTTTCTTGGACTTCAAATCAAACAAATGAAGGAAGGAACATTTGTGAGTCAAACTAAGTACATCAAAGATATGCTTAAGAAGTTTGGCATGGAAGATGCAAAGAGTATTACAACCCCAATGGGAACAAATGGAAGTTTGGATAGTGACAAGAGTGGCAACATGGTGGATCAAAAGCTATATAGATCAATGATTGGTAGTCTACTCTATGTGACGGCATCAAGGTCCGATGTGATGTTTAGTGTATGCATGTGTGCAAGATTTCAAGCCTCACCAAGAGAAAGTCATTTGAAGGCAACAAAGAGAATATTGAGGTACTTAAAGCATACACAAGATGTTGGATTGTGGTATCCCAAAGGTGCAAGCTTTGAGCTAGTTGGATATTCGGATTCCGACTATGCTGGTGACAAAGTGGAGAGAAAGAACACTTCCGGAACTTGTCAATTGTTGGGAAGATCACTTGTCTCATGGTCATCCAAGAAGCAAAATAGTATTGCACTATCTACCGCCGAAGCCTAATACATCGTCGCGGGAAGTTGTTGTGCACAAATCTTGTGGATAAAGGCTATATTGAAGGATTTTGGAATCAATTTCAAGAATGTGCCATTGCTATGTGA
Organism: Saccharum hybrid cultivar R570; assembly: GCA_038087645.1. Taxonomy (NCBI): domain Eukaryota; kingdom Viridiplantae; phylum Streptophyta; class Magnoliopsida; order Poales; family Poaceae; genus Saccharum; species Saccharum hybrid cultivar. The sequence continues at coordinate 21,886,443 of JAQSUU010000135.1, forward strand.
CAATGAAAGTGCCGTGAAGCTAACCAACAATCCCGTTCAACATCAAAGAACAAAGCATATTGATGTTTGTCATCATTTCATTAGAGATCATCAACAAAAGGGTGACATTGCTATTGAGAGTGTGGGCACCAAAGATCAATTAGCCGATCTATTCACCAAGCCACTTGATGAGAAGAGATTTCACAAGCTAAAGAATGAGTTGAACATACTTGATTTCTCCAACATGAGTTGATGCACCCCATATATGACATGCCTCTCCTTCGAGCCCCAAGGTACAATTGGTTGACATGTCATACATTCTATGCTAAGGACTTGTTTAGTGCATCTAGTCATAATTTACATGTTCTAGGCTCATTCATGAAAATCAAATGAATTTGAAGTTTATATGGTACCACTATTGTTTCCATAACTTGTATGATCTAGTGGTAGCATATAACTTGTTTAAGTAGCTTGTGATCCTAAGTGTTTAATCTAGATCACTTGTCTAAATATTTGCTTCAACATGGCGCATGATAACCCTTCTAGTGAGGTGTGAAGAAGCTTGCCCTTGGATCAAATCGAAGTATTTTATTTATGCAAGCAATCTAGGTTGAATCATAAACTTGATCCTCACCCCATATTTCAACATGATAATCTATCTAAAGTTTGCTCCTTGTGGTCAATTGGTGCCAAAGGGGGAGAAAATGTTGTTCACAATGCCAAAGGGGGAGAAAATGTTGTTCACAAAGATAGAACTCAAAAATGTTGTGGGGGAGAAAATGTTTCACAAAGTTAAATCCTAAAGGGGTAGAATTGATAAAAGAAGCACACAAGTAGGGGGAGCAAGCTTTTAAACATGAATGTTGCATTTCTATGTGCACCTCATATGTATGATGCATAGTTATGCATTTCGTTTTCTCCGATACATTGCTTGTGTGGTGACTTGCTAGTATAATTTGAATGATGCATTGTGGTACTAGCATGAATAGAAAGTAGTTAGATTTTCTTGCTTCATGTTTTTCATAGTGGTACTAGAGCCTTGCTTACAATGTTGATCTCACGAGGTTTCTAGTTATGTTTGTGTTTTTCCAAGTGGAATCTAACTACACAAGGTGCTAAGATGGTGTTTATCGCTACTCAGATGGTATCACGCTTCAAAGGTCTATAATCTAAAACACTTAGCACCTATTGATAGCCAATGCTCCTATATTTTCCTATCTAACATGTATGCTTCCAAAATCCAAACATATAGCATACATGTAGGGGGAGCCATTGCTATCAATTTGAATTCATGATAACATGTCCATAATTCTTACACATGGTAATATACTTGGACAATGTGACATGGGTTCAATCAAAATTTTATCATAACATCTTTGTAAAAGGTTTGTCACCAATTACCAACAAGGGGGAGATTGAAAGTCCTATGTTTGGTATTGGTAATTAGTGACAATGCCTAAGTACTAATCCTATGCCTAAGTTGTATGTAGCATATGAGGATTAGTACATTCCAAGGTTGGTGGCAAGATGGACATGGTGATCATGATGGCCACACTTGGATTTGGACGCAACCCTATGTGATCAAGGCAAAGGTATATGCTTAAGGGTTGTGTTTTAGTAACCAAGACACCTAGTGGGTGTGATTACATTATAGGATAGATAGCCGTACTATAAAGAGGGGAATAACGCGGCTATTGAACTCATAAGTGCCTCTAGATGTGCATTTCATGATCATATGCATTTGGATAGAACTAATATCGCCTCGAAAAATGATTGTGAAAATGCTAACACACTCACACACTGACGAGATCACTTGGTGGTGTTAGCACGTTTGCGAAGGCGGTGGAGTTTGAGCGGTAGAGAGGGTTTGGGGTCCTCTCTCCCTCCCGACGAGCTTGCGAGGCGGGATTCAGGCGTTTTCGAGAAGTTGAAATGACTATTTTCAACTACGCCGGAAGTCCAGAAAAGAAACGGAGGCGAACGGAGGTCACAGAGGTGACCGGACGCTGAACCGGACGCGGTCTTTGCATGACCGGACGCGTCCGGTCAGTGTTCAGTGTCTGCGTGTTTTTCAGTTCGATGATCGGACGCGAGGCGCGTCTGGTCACTGATGATCGGATGCGTCCGGTCGTTTAGGGAGCTTACTGGACTCTAACCGGACGCTGACACTGTCGCGTCCGGTCATGTTTCTTCAGCGCGTCCGGTCATTGTTTCGTTGAGCGCTGCTCAGGCGACCAGCACGTCCGGTCATTCACGGGACTAGCGCGTCCGGTCGTTCGCAGCGCGTCCGGTCTGCGCGATGAGCGCGTCCGGTCGTTGTTTCGCAGTTAGCCGTTGGGCGACCAGTGCGTCCGGTCAGTTGGACCAGCGCGTCCGGTCAGTGCTTCGCGACTTAGCCGTTGCGCGACCGGCGCGTCCGGTCAGTTGGACCAACGCGTCCGGTCAGCTCGATTTCAGCTGTTTAAGTTTCTAACGGCTCCATTCGAAGGGGTACGTCTATAAATACTCGTTGGCCGGCTCAAGGCTCTTACTCTCGAACATTTGACATACTTGTGAGCACTTTGAGCTAAGCAACTCCCCTCCCACTCATCTCTCTTGCTTCTTTGCATATTCGAAGTGAGATTGAGTGATCCAAGTGCATTTGCATTGTGAGATAGCATCTAGTTGGCACTTGGTGGTTGATTTGCTGCGGGATTCTTGTTTCTCTTGGTGGTTGCCGCCACCTAGACGGCTTGGAGCAGCTTGGAGGCGTTGGCAAGAGTTGGTGTTTGTTCTTGGCCACCTCCGGTGATTGTGAGGGGTTTGTGCCTACCTCGGCGAAGCGCCAAAGGCAACATTAGTATATTGCTCGTGTCATTGCAACCTTTTGCCATTTGGTAGGTTCTTGTGGCGCCTTTTGAGAGGCTCGGTGTGTGACCGATTAGCCACCGAACCACGTGGTGAAGAGGGACACAACGGGGACTAGCGTGCCGGCAAGCACGTGAACCTCGGGATAAATCTTCGTGTCATCACTTTAATATTGTGATTGATTGATCCCGGTGTTCGGTTATCTTGGTATTCATCTCTTGATCATATTGATTGGTTGGCTCAATTCTTCGCCCCTCGGTGATACCCTCCTAACTCTCTCTTGTATTAATTTTTTAGTTATCTTTGCTAGCGAGTTAGCTTTGCTAGAGTAACTTCTTTGTGTAGCTTGCTAGTTGTAGTTTCCTTCTCGGTTTGACTTGTGCGGTTGAGTGCAAATACACTAGAATTGTGAATTGGTTAGGTGGCTTGCAAACACCCCGTAGGCTAAGCAAAACTCGCATCTCACTATTTGTTTTATTGATAAACTTGTTTAGCTTATCTTTGTAGAAAATTTTAATAGGCTATTCACCCCCCTCTAGCCATCAAGACCTTTCAGGGTCATAGACGCCCGTTTCCCCGCCATCAATTGCATATGCAATTTTTGACTCTGAGACTGAGGATAACTGGAAGTGGTTTCTAGAGAATTTGCACATAGTTATAGGAGACCCTCCAGGTTTAGTGTTATGCTCAAATGCTTGTAAAGGGTTAGAGGAAGCTATGGGGGATGTCTTCCCACAGGCGGAGAATAGAGAGTGCATGATACACATGTATCAAAACTTCATGAAACACTACTCAGGGGATGTCTTCACTAACCACCTATACCCTGCTGCAAGGAGCTACACAGAAGGGCTATTTAGGTGGCATATGAAGAAAATCTAAGAATTTGCTCCAGGTGCAATTGACTATCTTGAGGAACACCATGGCCGAATATGGTATAGGTGTGGCTTCTCAGAGGAAAGCAAGTGTGACTACTTAACAAATAATGTGTCTGAAAGTTTCAATGCTCAGATTAAGCAGTTCAAGGGACTTCATATACATGAGCTAGTGGACAGACTAAGGGAGTTGATAATGGAGAAAAGGTACCTCAGAAAGAAGATAGCACAACAGTGGGAAGAAGGCATACTACCTAGTGTTATCAAGGAATTGAACCTGATTAGCAAGAATCTCAAAGTTGTTAAGGTTGCAGTAAGTGATCCAGACTTTGCAGAGGTGACTATACTTGATGATTGGAATAACCAGAAAAGGTGCACAGTGGACCTGAAGAATCACAAGTGCAGCTGCAGGGAATGGCAGATTACTGGGAAGCCATGCAAGCATGTGTTGGGCTGGATACTGTCCAACAAAGGCATCAATGTTGCAGATTATGTGCATGAATATTACTCTGTTGCTAGATTCAGAGCTGCATATGAAGGAAGAGTTGAACCTATGCCAGATAGAACACAATGGCCTGAATTTCAGCTTGGGTTCAAAGTGCATCCACCTTTGCTTGGTAGAGGAGCAGGCAGGCCAAAGACCCAAAGGATAGGGGGCTGTCTGGAGAAACAAGCCAACAAGAAGAAAGTAAGGTGCAAAAGATGTGGAGGATTTGGTCACTTCTCCAAGACATGCAAACTGGAGATGGTAGGTGAAGATGGTGAGACCGCTAAATCAAACAAAAGGTCATCAGCACCACCATTTCATTTAGTACTGATTTTTTCATATTCATGACTTCTAACTATGTGTCGTTTCGTTTTAACAGGAAGAGGCAAGATGAAGGTGATGCTGCTGGGCCATCCAAGAAGCCAGCAAAAAAGAAGAAAACACCTAAGAAGAAGACTCCTAAGAAGAAGAAGACCCCACTGAAGAAGAAGCAAAATAAAGATGCAAGCGCTCCTCCACCAAAAGTGGTTCGAAGCCTCAAGGATTCGCTGTCTTGAGGAAAATACACTTCTTGGGGCCTGTCATTTTGGTGTTTGTAATACAAGTTGGGTGACTGTGAACTTCTCAACCTGCATGCCTGTCATTTTGGTGCTTGTAATATATGTTGGTCGACTGTGATGTACTCGTAATGGCCTGAGACTTGTAGTAGCCTGTGCACTTTCTTAACTTCAAGTTGCGTGTGCACTTATGAATTATGAACTTGTAATATTGGCCTTGCTGTAGTACTGCTACCTGTCATTTTGGTACCTGTCAATGAATTATGAACTTGTTTCCTGTACTATTGGCCTTGCATTTTTTTTGTAATATTGGCCTTGCATTTTTTTTGTGCTGTGGCTGGTGCTGCACCATCAAAATCAGCCGCAGGCATGCAGCTAGCCAGCAGTAGCCGCAGCAGCAGCAGGCATGCAGCCAGCCTGCAGTAGCCGCAGGCATGCAGCCAGCAAGCAGCAGGATCACCCAGCTAGCTGCCGAACAAGGGCACATGAACCTCAATCAAATAAGGTTATTGCATATCAAATATTTACAGCTGAACAATCTGTTTCGTTGCACAATCTGTTTACAGCTCAAAAAACAAGATAATTGCATCAACAATGACACCAAAGCTGACGAGTTATCACTTTCACATTACATCAATATTTAAGCAGCTACCATACATCAGAAACACCAAAGCTGAGGAGTTTTCACTTCCACATTATAGCAACAATGACGCCAAGGACAACACCTACAAACCCTACAAGTAAAGGTACTAAAGGTGCAGAATCGATCACAATATGAAGTTTCTTGGTCTCCAGTTCCTGCTTGGGCTCAACCAGCGCCACCTTTGGCTCACCAAGCTGGACCTTCAGTGCCAGAACATCACAAACAAGACTGTCCACAATTTGGCGAATCTCATCCAATTCTTCCTTCAAACCGGCATATGCTTCACCAGACACTAGACTCAAACAGCCTACGTCCCTCATCTGCACCCGGCGTCCATGAGCTTTTGCAGCTTCATACTCGACCTCGGAGTGAATGAAGCCACATGTGGTTGGATCACCCTACGTTCAGATCACAGTTGTGTCATTCAATGAAAAACAAGACTTTGCACAAGCCAAGCATGGCAAGAAACCCAGAAATCAAACCTTGACATTGTAGGGGCACTTCAAAAACCACTGATCCTTTGTATCCTCTTGCTTGCTTCGGATGCGGCTCAGAGGAACAAAGCAAAAGGGGCACTCTCCTCTGCTTGCAGTGCCGCTGGAAGCAGATGAACCAGCCCTCATCGCGTCGCCTGCATCAGAGCCGCCTCACGCTTCAATCACCACAGCCCTCTGTTTCTCCGGCTGCCGCAGCTGCACCGGAGCCGCCACCTACTTCAATCGCCGCCGTCCGCTGGTTCTCCAGCCGCTGCAGCCTGCACCGGAGTCGCCAACGACTTCAATCGCCACCGCCTGCTGGTTCTCCCAATGGGACACAGATCCGGTGCAGTTGTTACTGCTACTACAAGATAAGCAGTGGGTGCACCTCAGCCATCCACGAGTGAAGGAACCGCTTGGATGAGAGCTCTCCTTCTCCCTCTTTTTTTTGTATCATTTAATTTTCTATCACCCTCTGCTAATAGTCGGTTCTTGACTGAAAAAATTAGAGACCAGAAAAGAGAAGGCATAAATATTACAATAATACAATTAAGACATGATAGCCCGTTAACAGTATTTCCTTTATCTAAAAAAGCCCGTTAACAGTATAATGACATAGTATATTGCATATATTTTACTTAGGACTGGGTTAATTATAAAACATTGCACAGCGGTAGGCTAATTAGCGAGATGAATCTATTAAGTCTAATTAATCTATGATTAGCACATGTTTACTGTAGCACCACATTGTCAAATCATGGACTAATTAGGCTTAATAGATTCATCTCGTTAATTAGTCTAAATCTATGCAATTAGTTTTTGTAATTAGTCTATGTTTAATACTCCAAATTAGTGTCCAAACATCCGATGTGACAGGGATTAAATTTTAGTCTGGGGAACCAAACACCCCTGCAATCATTTTTCAAATTACTGCATCATGTACAATTAACCTATACTCACGTAACATATTCTCTAAAAGTGTCGGACATCTATCCCATGGTTAAAACTGCAACATGTGCGAACTGAGTCTAGCTCAGTTGGTTAGGTTCCTTATGGTGGAACCTGCCCACCCGGGTTCAAGTTCTCGACTTGGCATGAATGCTCGCATTTTCCTAGATTTATTCCAGGATTTAACGGCGTTGTGCTTTCAGTGGTAGGCGACGTTCCTGTCGACAGCGAGGCGTCTGTGGTGACTTCGTCAATCTCGAGATGTGCCAGCAAATCTTTTCGGATGTGCTCATGGGGGTATGGTTTACGTACCTGTATTCACAGGGGTGAGTGCGCATACGTGTTAAGTGTCTACGCTTTGTACTTGTGCAATTCGCAAAAAAAAACTGCAACATGTACAATTAGACAAAGGGAGGAATATTTTGCAAAGGTTTTTTTGTACCGAAGTGCGTAGCTTTGCTCGTCTCAGTAATAAAATGGCGCCAAACACTTCTTTGCTGCAGCCATTTCCTTCCAAAAGGGTCGTTGGTAGAATAAAGTAAAGAGAAAAGAAGGAAAAAGGAAGTCTCTCATCCAAGCCGTTCATTCTCCTATGGATGGCTCAGGTGCAGCCACTGCTTATCTTGCAGTAGCAGTAACAACTGCACACGATCTGTGTCCCTCCCAATGCACCCGCCTGCACTGCTGCGCACCTGAATCACGCCCGCCACCGCCTTCAGTCGCCGCCGCCGCTGCCAAATCGCGAGCTAGGGTTCGTGGAAGGGATGGGGAACGGGGACGGGAGAAAGAAGAAGACCGACGCGGCGCTGACTAACGGAGATGGCCGATATTTTCACGAGTGTTTGCGTTCCGTATACATATGGTGCTGACAGTGGGCCCTCATACGGTTGGGGTGTAGAAAATAGCATGGTTCAACGAAGCTGGCAATTTGCAATGGTCAAAAGTTGAAGAATTGTAATGGCCTCTTTCAAAAAGACCCTTTTGACAAAGGCCTTGGGACGTGAGCGGCTCTGTGAACTTCGTTCGGGTCATTGATGTAGAGAGCGTGCGCAAGGTTTAGGAGGAGAATTTGTTAGTAATCCTTGTGCATGTGTTAGGGGTGGTTTAGATGCAGGGACTAAAGTTTAGTTGGTGTCATATCGGATGTTATATGGGATGTCGCATGGGGTGTTCAGGTACTAATAAAAAAAATAAATTACAGATTTCATCAGTAAACCACGAGACGAATTTATTAAGACTAATTAATCCGTCATTAGCATATATTTACTGTAGCACCACATTGTCAAATCATGGACTAATTAGGCTTACAAAATTCGTCTCGCAAATTAGTCTCAATCTGTGTATTTAGTTTCGTAAATAGTATATATTTAATACTCCATACATGTATCTAAACATTCAATGTGATAGGGACTAAAGTTTAGTCGGACGAACCAAACATTCGTAGTTAGTAGTTGCATGTTTATCTATTCTTTCAGTTTTGCATGCGCATGAGCTCCGACCTGTGGAGGCGATGCGCGTAGGAGGGCATGGCGAGATTAGCTCGCACACGACCCTAGAATGACTAGTGAACCAGCGGCATCGTGGACGTGGGGATGGATGCATCCGCGGCGCGATATGCGGCTGTCCACTAAGTATTTCTGCTCTTTGTATTTTCAGTATAAAAGAGGCAATAGAAGCTCAGAAAAGCTACGCTTTCAAGCAACACCAAAACCATCCGTGTTACAAGTGTTCTTGTGTGTGTTTGTGTTGTGTTCAGCTCATCCTTCGTCAAGCTCTAATCCTCGCCGCTGCTATACAGCGTCGGGTCAAGGACTGACATGGTAATCATTATATCACTAGGTTGATGATCCAATCCGGCAGTGATAGTCATGAATATCACTGTCGGTTTCTACTATGAACCGATAATGTTGTTATCACTACCGGGTCACCCACCGGACCCATTATTGCCTATTAACATCTGCTGGCATGGATCTTGGTAGTGATGGGGGCTTCCGACCCAGCAGTGATTATCAAATATGGAGTAGTAGCTCCTCTATACAAAAAATGGCTCCGGCTCCTCTGGGCTCTTTGCAAGGAGTCGTTTTTCATATGGCCGTTTGGCAACCAAAGACGTGCCTCCTCGTCTTGAAGACAAGCTACTTGCTACTCGGGGTCGCAATGTTGACAATTCTAGTGCCGAGAGGATGGGACCAGCCATGAAAACATCTTGAGAAGGGCGTAAGCTTCCCATGCTGTTCTCATCCGAGTCAAACTGAAGGATAGGGAGGATGGATTTCTCGACCTTGCCGAATGGCAGGGAGCCAAGTCGCAAAGGTGGACAGTACAAGTGTGACATTCTATGCCATTTTTTTATCATGACAGCTGACCAAGTTGTCATTACAGCATCATGTTTGATGACGTTTTGTAGGGTGTGTAACAAGTATAAATCATCATAAACAAAGGGCAGTGGCATTCAGTGACGAATGCTATTTTTTCATAAGAGTCTCTAACATGGACTAAGGGTTATGTTTTGGTAAACTGACACTACGGGATATATCACCTCGTCTCAGGAGTTTTCATTTCCTTGCTTGATCTCACTTATGTTACTGTATTTACATTTGCCAAAATAAATGAATAGTGCACAAAACCTGAGAGCTAAGTCTGAGCATTCCAAGCTTAAAGAATTGATGGCATATATTGGAAGAAGACTACATAAATTTACCGTTCTCTCAATTTCAGTAACTACAAAATACAAACCAGCCTGAAACTACCATTGAGCACGGGTGTGCAGCCATAATAAGAGTTGAACCTAAACTTGTGTTGGCTCTGCTGGAGTAGGCGCCATTTGTTGCTTGCTGGCATCCACTTGCTCAGACCTCTTGGCCCAAAGGACACTGTACAGACCACCAACCATGATTACTCCACCTAAGATACTGCAGGGGACATGGGGAGTTCCGGGTTACAATGCAAATTGTAAATCATCACCATTGTTTAAAGAGAATTGAGGGTATTAAGGAACTGCTAGCAAGCAGAAGACACACACACCTTCCCAGGGTAACCGCTTCTCCGAGAAACAAAGACAGAACAATTGTGACAAGCAAGGTTATTGGCATTGTCATGGCCAAGAAAACAGGCCCGCTCTTTTCAATGACCCATACTTGCATATAATATGCAACTCCTGAGACAAGTATGCCCTGTATCATGTGTTCAGAAGTTTGAGACATGCCAACAGCATCACATTCACATTATATTGGTCATGCTCTACTTTCCACAGGTCATTCGGGATGTGTCTGGAAATGAGACTGGTGGCTAGAGAATCACAGTAATACAAGTGTAGAATGTAACAACATGAAGAAAAGATACTGATATTACTGGGATGAAATGTGCTTGAATGAAGACTTATAAAGGAATAAAGCTAATACTATGACTTTATTTTTTATCTTGACCATCACGTTTCGTGTGGTTTGCCCTGACTGGTGGTTTGCCTTGCGAGCAGTACAAAGTTGGAATCACAACTATTTATAGGCTGAGGTAGTAATTCCTTTCAGATCTGTGTGGATAGAACTATTTCGGGCTTGTTTGGATGTACTTATATTCACCTCAATCCATGTAATAGATTGAAGTGGATACGAGTGTATCTAAACAAGCTTTTCATGGGAAATCCTCACACTCCAAAGTCTAGGATGAGCTTAAGAGAAGCGGTGAAGCTCAGTTTGAAATGAGTTGAGCACCGAAATACAGTTTGGCATATTACTACCTACCATTACCTTTGTCCCATTTGGGTCAACAGGGATAAAACTTCTTCTTGAAACTTTCTTAGTTTATTCTTACCTTCAAAAAAAACTTTCTTAGTTACTGTGCTATGTTATATTATTATTTTTTGCGTCTTCATGCAGCGCCTTGGAAATATGACAAGTTTAGAACTAGCTATTCCTCTTTTCTTGGTTTTATCGATTTCTTGGTTTTATAGCTTTTTTCTCGGAGGGGGGCATTGCCCCCTCAACCTGTACATAAACTTCTTTTCCTCTCTTAATTGAAAGGCAGACTCCTGCCATTGCGTTAAAAAAAAGCTATTCGTCTGTTGCTACCAAAAAAACATACACTTGTAACACAATCCGAAGAGATATTGAACTTACAGAGTACAGCACAGCAAAAAGACGTATGTCGAACGCTAGCTTCCATTTCGAAAAATCTCTCTCAGCCGCTAGGGCGATGAAGAAACACTGAATTGTTGCAAAGATCATCTGGAGGGTTGTGTTGAGCAACTTAGATGGATATGCTTCCAGCATAGGCCCCTGAGAAACAATTACTGTGTAGGTAAATATCATGAGCAAGCAAAGGCTGACATTTGATCTGCATCTGCTATGATCACTGAATGTATAGATAAATGAAGTTCCGGGACACATTCTTACCTGAAGAACTGTCCAAAGAGCCCATGATGTAGTTGATAAAGTCGTCAAGAAAATTCCAAATATCCAAACCCTTTTAGGATGAGCAGTAACCCCAGCATGGGAGTTACTTGTGTGATGGAAAGGGTTATGGTGGATGAATGATCTGAATGCAGGTCCTTGGTAAAATGCAAGTACAATCACACCAGCAATGCTAAACAGTACACCTGAAGCTTTTGCAATCCCATGGAATCTCTTCAAGTTCAAAGTCTCCATCCTACCAAATATGAAATTATGAATATTCCAACTCTTAAAGTTTGTCTGGTCATGCTGAACTCATAACTTTTCCAGATCATTCACAAAAAAATCGACCCAAGATATGACAGTTTCAGCACTCTTCTCAAGACATAATCATCATTCATTTGTGTGACCGTCACTTTATATAATTTGCATATTACACATTTTTCTGAAAAAGAAATTATATCTAAACATACATTAAGATTTTTTTTGTTAGAGAGATTCAAGTCCCTTTGTCTTGCCGCTTTGCATGTTACTTTGGTGGTAAAAGTACGTGCTGGGGCTGCACATACTAAGAATCAAGATTCATCTTTCTGGGGCTGGTGTGGGTGGGTGATTTCCTTACTTCCTATGGCAGCTACTGTCAAAAGGAATTGAAATAAAACTCCTATAAAATCTTTGCATGTGCCAACATGAGTCCTGAGGCAGTGGTAATCTAAGAATCAAGATTCATCTTTCTGGATTCAAAATTGTTCTGACTTGATGTCATATAAGCTGGATCTTATAGGAGATTATGGCATTATGCACAAGGCAAACTATAGAAGGTAAGGTACAGCTTGCGCTCTGCCTTGTTTAGTCCAAAATTAGAATCCTCGAAACCGTATATTATGGATCCAAAATCCCAATCTTATTACAAGGAAATAATGGAAGTATGGAAATGAAGATGCTCACCCCAAAAGAACAGCCAGAAAGAAAGCCACAGCTGGCAGGAGGTTAAATATTGCAGATGATGATGTTGCTGAAGAATAACTGAGACCAAGGCCATATATGTTTATTGCTCCAGCAATCCTAAAATAAGAAAACAGATATGCAGCTTTGTATTTAGGCAGAAGCCAGAAGTGAATTCTCTTTTATTATATCAACTCGATGTAATAATTATGAATTAATAAAATCCTTCCTTTATAAGAAAATATGCAATTATTAGTGACTGTGCTGTATGTAAGTGTAACAAAGGACACAAACTGAACGAGAAAAACTCGCTAAATAGTACTACCATTTACTAGCAGAACAATCCATTGAGCTCAAATAGCAAACTTTTGATAAGTTCTGAACATATCACATATGTATAACTATAAGTTGAGAAACATAAATCAAACAGCACATGCATAAGCCGAATCTGTTCATCAGGACATGTTAATGTTATCTTTTCGATGGTTGTTAATATTTAAGTAGAATCTACCGCATTGGTGGCTAAGAATATCAATGGAGGAATTATCAAATCCTGCACTTCAACCCAGAAAAGAAGAGAAATGGCCACATGACATGACTGAGAGCTGGGAACTTCACAGCTTCGCACAGAGGAGCCAAGATGTGCACTCAAATGAAGTCATAGCATAGGTGCCTGACAGGAGCTTCCAAAACTTAAGATTACGAAACCTGTGTGGTTAAACATGAAGAGGCAAAACTACTGTTGCTTTATTGATTGAAAGCAGCGTATAAAAAGGTTGGTGTTCCAAATAAATCTCAGGTCATAGCCGATGAAATCAAATAAATAAGAATGACTCCCATTTTCCCCTACCCGTATAGTGCATGAAAAAACAGTTTCAGAAAGACTTTGAATGACAGTGGCGGAGCAGTTTTCCTGCAAAAAAAGAAAAAGAAAAAAAAGAAGAAGCCTCAATTCATTATTCTCCCATGGTGTCATGCAAGCAGCTAGCTAGCTATGTACTAGTAACTAGCAAGAGTCGTATTGATTGATTGATTGATTACCTTTCAAGCACAAAAGCAATGGGCACCAAGAAGAGAATACCAGTTAGATGCCTGTAGAAAACAAAGACGGACGTGCTCATGCCTTCATCGAAAGCAGCCTTGGTTACTATCTGCATGCCTCCATATATAGCCCTCAGGAGAAATGCAACCACGAAAGCTGCTCTGTTGCCCATTTTTACAGGCCTACAGCGGTCGTCTGTTGGGACTCCTGGACATGCGTGGTTTTTTATATAATCGAGCAGGGCAGATTCTGGGAATCGTATAATGCACGGGCATGGCTCTTTATATATACTATATAACCAACGATGGTGGGTTCTTGGTGCAGCCTCCTTTGGCGTCAGCATACATCAAACTTGATACTACTCTTTATGTCCCATAATATCTGTCGCTGTTGGTGTGCGTATCACAAGTTTGATTCAATTTATAAAAAATACGTACAACATTTATATCTCCAAATAAATTTATTAAAAAACTAAATTCAAAGATCTTTCTAATGATACTAATTATGTACTATAAATATTAATATTTTTTAATATATATTTTGTCAAAGTTGTTTCTCGAAAAATGTAAACTACAGATATTTAAGGACAGAGGGAGTAAGTACGAAGAACCCTCTAACAAGATTAACATCAAACTTATATGTACAGGTTGCCTGCGGTTTGATGACTGACGCAAACAAAGATTCGATATGCAGTCGATTCTGACGCAAAGACAGTGTTCCAGTAAAAGCAGCACATTATGAGGCTCAGAATTTATTCCAGTTAAATAACTATAAGGCGTCTACTTTAATTTTTGAAAAAGTACAATCTGCACAAGAACATCCACTAGCCATCACTTTCCAAAATGACCACGAGAAATGAATGTAAAGAAAGGTTGAAGAAGTGGCTACTGTGACTTTAGCTGGGGATTAATAGTAGGATAGGTCAAATTGGGTTACATGGATTGGCACAACAACCTAGGAGTTAGGACACGGCTGTGTTTCTCCAGGTGGTGGTGCCGCATGACTTTTCGGCACATATATCACCAGCAACAACTCTACTCCAGTGCGTGTGGGCATGATATGATTATGGTAGGTACGGACAGTAGAGGAGGAGCGGGTCTAATGGTGTACCGCCGTGGCTCACTATCTCCCGAGGCTATTTTAAGAAGGGTTTTTTTTATGGGTGCCATTATAATTCTCTAACTTCTGGTTACTACCGTTCATCTATTCGAAAACGTGCCATTCTAATTCTTTCATTGCCTGAAATATGTCACTTTATACATTTTTCTAGACCTTGGACGCACCTGTAGATAAATATATTTTCACATTCGGTAGAGCTACCACCTGAACGTCCAGACGCAAGCTTACATCCGAACGCCTACCCCTGCTCCGTGTTGAGCATGCACGCGGGACCACCCATGCCCGCTCCATTTCCTGCACGCACGTGGGACCGCTCACGCTTGCTCTATTTCGCGCATGCATGCCAGAATCCACACACGCCTGCGGATACGCACTGCGTAACTCTGTCGTCCCATCCAAGAGTATACGTTTAAAACATGAAACACTTGCAACATACGTATGAAACAGCTCAAATATACACTTGCCACTGCCACATATGCAACATTCAGATAAAACCTTGCAACATATGACTGAAACAGATGAAACATTTTGAATAGATAATTGCAACATACGTATATAGCCATTGCAACATATGCAACATGCAGATATACTTTTGTAACATCCATATAAGACACTTGCAACAAACGTTGAAAAAATCAGAAACACTTGAAACATATGTTTGCAACATGTGCTTTCAGTGCAACATCTTCTTGCTGATTGGGCGAATTTGGGCAAGTGGCATGGCGAACTGGTGCGGTGGAGGCGGCCGCGGCAGACAGATGCAGCGGGCGGGCCGAATACGGGCAGGCGGCATGGGTGGGGTGCGCGGCGGGGCAAGTCGTCTAGACAGACGGATGCCCTATAGGAAGCATTATGGTTTCATATTGCCTAAAATACCCTTGTCCCTCTCGTTCTCCCGCATCACTGAATCACTAACATGTGGGCTCCACTATCATCTTCTTCCTCCTCTCTCCCCCTCGCTAGCTCCGTAGCCAGACTCATGTGACCTCTGTGCCAACGCCGCAGCCGGCCCTATGCTCGCGTGGAGCTCGACGGTGCTCTTGCTCGTGCCCATGCCGATCCTGCCAAAGTCCCTCGGCTACAAGCTCACACCAACGTTGTATGACCCCACGATTCCTGCCGCCAACATCGCGCACCACTGTGCTGCCATGCAGCCCCGCAGTTGCTCACGCCTCACCACCGCCGACAGCGCTGCTCCTATCTCGTGTGAGCGTGGCCTTTTACAAGCCTACCCCATGCCTTCAGCTGCTTCTATGCCTCCTAGCCCCACCGCTAGCCTCCCGCCTCGCAGCGGGCCACCCACCGCATTGAGGAGCTCCCTCAAGACACCATCGCCGACCACGTGGAAGGCATCCTAGCCTCGCACGCGGCGCAGACGACGTCGGCCATGGTGGGGGACGAGAGGTCGATAACCAGCATGGAGAGTGCGACGGCGATGAGGAAGGGCGACCGAGAAGGGAGGTGCTCAGGCGGCTGGATGTATTGCACTGAGAGGTGGGACATGCCGGTCTCAGCGAGGGCCTTGGACACGCCGGTGCCAGCATGGTGGTTTCCATTGGAGCAACCGCGGTGGTAACTTCGGCGATGCTGTTGGCGAGTTGTAAATGTGGGCGCATCTTGTTGTAGGCCTGAAGAAGAAAGGAAGCAAGAAGATGATGGGTGGGGCCCACACATCAGTCACATGGGGATGAGAAAGGTAGAGGGGTATTTAGGGCAATACGAGAATACAATTGACTGCATGTGGGCCCAAGGACTCGGAAAGCGTACAAAGTGGCATATTTCTGGAAACGAAAGAATTATAATGACATGATTTCGAATAGATGAATTGTAGTGGCGTATCTTAGAAGTTGAAAAACTGTAATGGTACCTATCCAAAAACCCTTTTAAAAATCCTGTTGTCCCTATACTCTTGAATGCCTCTGTGTATGTAGATTTTCTTTAGGCCAGTCTCAGTGGGGGATTCATCTTTTAGTTTTCAATACTCAATATGTCGAGTTTTATCCCATGAAACTTTTATTATCTCTCTTCATCTATTTTATACCATGTCAGCTCATTTAATGTTATGAAATTCTCATGAAACTTCTATTGAGACTGGCCTTAACGAAACTTGCTAATTAAGCTAACCTGCACCAATACATACACGGATATGCTCAAGATATTGAAGGCCTAAATATTGTTCTAGATTATAAACTATTTTGCATTGGTCAAACCTACACATATGTGCCTGCCTCTTTAAACCCCAGCCATGTATGCATCCATGAATGTCTTTTAAACATTATCTTGCCCAAAATAACTCATATAAGTATAGTAACCGAAATGAGTATGCAGGCTTGCCTTTTTAAACTATACATTACTACGGACAAAATTAAGCAAGTTAACAACCAAACTAACTAGGGGTAGGTTAGTCTTTTGTCAAACTTCTTATTTGGACATAAAATTGTTTGAATATCTCATATTTAAGACGGAGTGAGTGAGTATATAAACATCCAAAACAATGCAAGTTCTACTCTCTCTCTCTCTCTTATTTTGATTACCCAAGTCGTAATGGTCTAGATCAATTGCTAGGCAAATGCATTACACAATATTTCAGTCATGGAAACATCCGTCCAAATTCATCTAAAAAAAGGAAACATCCATCCAAATTAAACGCACTGGCGGTATGCATGTGGACCGATCGACTAGAAATTAAAGGTACCTTTTCCGCTGTGTTTTTTCTCAAGAAAGAAAGAAGGAGGAATTAAAAAAAAATATTACGTCCATCAGACATTCAGTCAGTTTCCAGAGTTGACCTGATGCTATATGCTATGACACCCTTATTCATCGGCATCTTCACAAAGAATGGATGAGAAATAAGCATTCTGCACTTATTCAGACCAATACTGTGTACGGCTTCAATTGTAACCATCCGTAGTGAGAGATGTACGTGTAACACACTATCCTATGAGCTACTTCGATGCAGCACTTTGGGACATCCTGATTCCGTTCGCCAACACACAGTCTAGCATCGCTATTGGAAAGCATCAGCCCCACTGTTGAGAGAGGGTAAAATCGCGGCTTTTCATCTTTGCCTGATACTTTGTATTTGAATGAATGGATGAATAGACTAGCCGTCTAGCTTTGAAACTTTAAGTCAATGTTCTATCCTGGAATGAGCTTTCTCGACATTGTCATTGTGGAAAAATGGAAAAGGATTAATAAGTCCTTAGGATGTCGTATATGTTCATCATGTAGGTGGCATAATTGATACATATGTCTGCTTAGGACTTCGGTACATGACCGAGCATGACTTTAAAGGGATGCTGTTTGGTTTGTTGAATGAGATAGTGCCATCAGTTCACTGTTTGGTTTTTTTTTTCTTTGGATATGATTGTGAATTGAAATGAGTTTATCCATCAGTACCATCATTTTCTTAAAAGCTAAAAATTAATACTAGTATAATACTTGTATGAGAAATGAAATTATTCAACTAAATTTTACTAATGAACTCATGATGCACCTCACTTAAAATGGGTTGATTCCCCAAACCAAACACTTTATAAATCGACGTGGAGTACAATACAAGTTCTACTAGCTAAATCTAGACCTATTATATCTCTGGATTAATTATATCTTTATCTCTAACTACACGTATTTATACTTTTAGCATTATTTTTTCTAAGTCATATAGCAGGAGTAAAGCGGATGATTAGCACTACATTTGAAATCTTGTGTTTCTTAGAAACTGCTCATAGAGCAAGCGGTTAAGCCCTAAGGGTGGGAGCTGGCCGGCCAGTGATTGATCCCTGGTTCCTACAACTACAATGGCCTCCAAAGAAGGCCGGGTAAAGTGGCTCCTTTCAGAAAAAAAAACCAAAAAAAATATTGTGTTTCTGTCGTCTTCTCTGTTGTACCGTCATCAACTGCATTTTTTTATGGATGGCTTGGCACTTACACTAAAAGGGGACCCATGCAGCACCCTAAGGTGCTGAACCACGTCTCTCCGTGGAGAGTGGTTCTGAGTCCACTAACATCTATGAGTGCTGGAACATCCTTTCTTTTCACAACTTAGAAAAAGTGACTAAGCGAGCTGATGATGCTGGTGGTGGTGGCTTGCAGTAGGTTACACACTTATTTTGCATCCTTTAGAGGAACTAACGTGAACTGATCTGTGTATGCATTTGTATATGTGCAAGTGGGATCTTATATAAATTCATTGCTTTATGATATGGAATTTATGGTTGATGCAGAGTTCCACCATTATATATTAACAGAATTTTGAAACTAATTATAAGGTTACTAGATAGATATTAGGACTTGTAGTTTCTTTTACATAATCCTTTGGCAACGCATGAGTACCAAAGTTGTAATTACTCAAAGGATAGCTGCAACTCAATTGGTGTGCAGATGCCAATAAATGTATCGCCTTCTCAAAATTTTGAAAAGCTTACTGTTCCTGGTTTTTTTCATGGAAATTATGTGTCGATGCATTTGGAAAATTTGAACACGTAGTTGATATGTGCCCATATTTGAGTGATGAGCGTGATTATCAATGAGGTGATCAGAGTTTTCGTTATATATGCTTGAGACTAATTGAGGTGTGAGTGTGTGTAACATGTCTCTTATCGATCTTGTGATGGGTGTTGAGTGCGAGGGTCGACGGTAATGGAGAAGGTCGAGCAGGAGTCCGTGCGCGATGGGCCGAGATCGGTGAAGGGCGGATGCAAAGGCTTGGATCGAGGGTTGGAGGATGGACCATAGACGGCTAGCACTTGGAGATGTTGATAAAAGTGTACATGCGAGGATGGAGATGGAAATGGTGTTGATTGAAGTCAAAACCGTGATCGGACCAAGTCAAGGCGGGCGTGCGAGCACTTGGTGATCATCCATTCGAGGACAAGCGTTGACATTGTGGATAAGGTGTAGCGACTATATGACTCCAGTGGGTTTAGTAGTTTCGGCCTCAAAACCGCGGGCGACAAGTTTGCTAGTTTGAACCTCAAAGCCGGGAAGTGGCGGATCGGCGGACAAGTGGTGACACCATGAAACTTGCGTCATGGTGAAGCAAAGACCATCAAATACGCGAGAAAAAATCTAGATAGTTTGGCCCCCTCGTGGGCGTGTATCTAGTTCTATCTTCTAGGAGTATTTTAGTCGTTCGCCATAAACCTATAATATTGGATATGGCTGGTTGGGAGAGGTATCCTTTTGCAACCCTAATTTCATTTGCTCTAGGCTAGCCAAGTGCTTAAGGAGAGAGAGGATTGAGCACCTCTTGCTCTAATTTCTTCATCTTTTAGAAGGAGAACGAGGGGAGGAGGCTGGACCTAGTTTTGTATAGATGAATTCATAATTGGTTAATCGAGTTTAGTTGAGAAATCTGAGTTCATTTTGATCTCCCTACCGTTTTTCTTTTCCCTTGCTATTTTCAGGCTTTTTTTTTGGAAAATTCGCTCCTCGTTTTATTGTGTGATTTTGGTGTGGATATTTTGGGAAGATCAGTGCTAGGACACGTGAGGGGATATCTAATCATCATTTTGTTGAATTCCTTCACAAGCATCTCGATTCAGTGATTTTTCCCAAAATCATCCCTTCCTACGGTTTCTCTAGTCTTCTGAAAATTCATCTAAAATTGTTGACCTTTGAATGTGGTTTTTGTTTGAGATGGACTCTACATGATTTTGTGAAGCCGTGTCCGAATCTCAGCTAGATAGGCTGGATTTGATTTGATCAAGTTGCAATCTTTTCTCATGGAATCTGTGTTGCAAGCCGTGTGCTGTATCGCCGAATGTTTGGTGCTGTATCTCAGTTTACGGACCTCTTCTTCCCGTGGAGTGAACTGAAATCTAGGTTGTCTTCCGGTGCTTATCCGTCTGACTGCAGCACATGTTCCGGTGTCTAGATTTTGTTCGCACAGGGCCGTCCGGTTGTGCGTTTTTTTTTTAATTATAGGGTGAAGCCCCTGTCTTAGCATTAGCAAAGACAAACATTCAGTTTTTACAGCACTCAGGTAGGATACACCAGTCCAGATAGTTTTACTCGATAAAGTTCAAAAACAAAGTAGTGAAACCCAGAGAAGACATGAAATTCATCTCATGAACAGCGACAAAAATATCCTATGCATCACTTCTCCAGAGCATCAAACTCCAACAGGCTCATCCAGGATCTCTCCTTTCTTGCAGCGTTCATCGCAGAGGCGTTTGATAGCTTCATCCTCACTTCGTCAGGTAAGGTTTGCTTGTCCCAATTATGTGCCTGCTGGAACATCATCACATCCCATGCATCATCCACCTTGCTCAGCCACATAGTCCTGTCGGACTTGTAGCAATGTCTTTCAGCTTCCTCAGTCAATGTGAGAACTCCTGTTTTTTCTCTTGTGAGCACAGAATAACCTAGGTCTGCAGCATAGCTGCAATTTTCAAGAGTAGTATCCTCAATTCCATCCAAGATTGTCCCTTAAAACAAATATCATTCCTTAGCTTCTAAAGCCCCCACAGGGCTACAGCACAAAAGGAATTGCAAACTAAAAACCTTTTATTATTAATCCGGCTGTGCGTTTCAGTGATTCCTTTAGCTGCAGTAGTGCGTGTCTGGCTTGTCTATTTATGCTGTTCGAATATGTAGGCTACTCGCTAGAGAAGAAGGATAGGGATCGAAGATTCACCAGAACCAGGACATATTAACAGCAGAGTAGTGTTTATAAGTTCAGGGGTGTTTAGTTCTTGGAGTGAAAAATTTTAGAGTGTCACATCGGATGTTTCATGAGATGTCGAAAGGGGTGTTCGGATACTAATAAAAAAACTAATTACATAACTCGTTTGAAAACCGCGAGACGAATTTATTAAGTCTAATTAATCGGTCATTAGCACATGTTTGCTGTAGCACAACGTTATCAAATCATGGATTAATTAGGTTTAAAAAATTCGTCTCACAAATTTATCGCAATCTGTGTAATTAGTTATTTTTTCGTCTATATTTAATACTCCATATATGTGAAAAATATCCGATGTGACAAGGTAAAAAATTTTAGAAGAGAAACTAAACGAGGCCGTTCATTGTTGATGTCTCTCCTCTGTTCTAACTACTTAAGCTACTCGAGGACGCTAGCTTCTGTCTGTTGTCTTGTACCATTCTGGGCCGTTCACCAGCGAGCCGGGCTTCCTGGCACGCGAGCTGCGACGTGGCCCAACTTCTGTGTCTTCCTCCACATCCTGTACGCCCATTTCCGTAGTAGCAACGCCGTTGACATCCCCTCCCTGACGAGCACCAGCTTTGCCCCAAGCTGGAGCACGGGAAACGTTCGTGGAGAACTTCCACATCTTCCCACATTGCCATGGATGGAGGAAGGCCAGACCACTGAATAATAGACATATTTGCTACGTGGGGAAAGAAGAATTAAAAAAAGTTACCAATGTTATTATGGTTCATCGATTCATAAACATGGAAGGAAAAGGACATAGATTTGATCTATAAGAGGTAATGTATATCTTTTCAAAATTTCTTTTCAATGTTTCAATGATACATTACATAAATTGTTTACTTACAATGAACAATTTATTTCTTTTTCTTTAGGTCATTTAGGATTTCATGGCTGAGGATTGCATTTTGCGAACGCCGACAATCTTTTGTTGTTATAATTGTGGGATTCTCTTGCTATATTTTGTTAAATGGTAAGCACAAATTCACTATTACTGCTACTTCATTGTTCATGTACATCAATATTGCTTGTTTTAAATTATTCACGCTAAAATCAAGGCTATGTTGCTATTAAGTTATATTATCGCTCTGTCATTAGAACTGTAAGGGTGCACTCCCTGCGTAATTCTCTAGCTCCGTCACTGCTGCTACGTAACCTTCTCAGGACCTGCTGCAACATTCTGCAGGCTGCACAACCAACTAGAAGGCAAGCAGGAACGATGAGTAGTAGCGCGGGAAAGAATCCATTCACTCCTGTGCCGGTTTGGAGAAAGCCACACGCACCAGCCTGGGCACCAAGCCCTAGCGACGGAGAGGAGATGCAGAGCGCCGCCTCCGACTTTTGCGAAATCGAAGAGATCGGCTGGCAGGGAAAAGACGTGGTCTGCCATAGGGTTTTTAGTGCTTCTCCAAACGGACTCTAGTTAGGACTTTGCTTATCTCCACTCTATAAGCCCATTGGGCTCAAAAGACACAAAGTTTATTTTTTCTAAGATGTTACACCAGCCTCCTGCTAAGCACTAGCATGAGTGAGGTTAGCTGATTGGATTGGCAAGGAGACTACAGATGCAAGAACAACCGGCTGATGGGGTTTTGCAGTGCCGCCGCTGACTCTCTCAAGGCCGAAGGTGAAACGATCAGAAAAACGCAACTGCTCCTGAAGCATCATGGGGATACAGTAGGGTTAACTCTTCTTGGCTTCCCTAAGCGGACTCTAATTGGGCTTATGTTATCTCCATGTTTTGGCCCATTTTAACAATAATTTAGTAACTTTTATACAGGATGTCACAGATGTGCTCAGCTACATAATAATGTTCGCAACACGCACTACCTCATTTTATAAGGTGAAAGAGACTAAGAGTAGTGTGAGGTGGAAGGATCTAAGAGTAGTGGGTGTGTTCAGTTAAACTAGTGTAAGAGGTTTAGTAATGAGACATTTGTTTGTAAGGACTTTATTATGTACCTACCTATTTATTAGTTAATTTGTCCTTTGTAGTTACATATATGTTGTGTTGTATCTTGTGAGAAATTTCTAGTGTGTGAGAAATGAGAATTGCCGTGCGGTATTAGACATGCAGTGGCACTCAATAATTCACTCTCGGGTGTGCACTGATCCAACAGTGGTGCCATGAGTGGTCATGGCCTAAACCGGCAGTGGCACTCATTGTATCATTGTCGGTTAATCCAGTCTGGCAATGATAGTCATTAATATCACTGTCGGTTTCTACTATGAACCGACAGTGTTGTGACTTTATCACCGTCGGTCACCCACCCAGCAGTGATAGGCCACCTCATCACTGCCAACTAACTTAAGTCGGCATGGATTCTAGCAGTGATGGGGCTTTCGACCCGACAGTGATTACAGATCTACCCAGTAGCTCCTCTATACAAAAATTTTACAAAAACAGGAAGAAAACGTCCAAGAGAAGATACTTACAGAGAGGGGGAGGGAACAAAAAATAAAAGGAGGACTGTACAAAGCAAACACAGGACTAGAATTACACAGCATCGAGCCAGAGACTAACTGGAACTCTATCTGAATCACCAATGCGGAAAGACTAAAGAGCATCTTCCTCCTTGAAGTTGTGTACCCATCTGACAAAAGCACCCGGAATTCCATCGAAGACCAATCTGTTCCTAATTTTCCATATCTCCCATGCAGCGATGAGGAAAATTTCCATGAAGAACGGCAAACCAGCAATCTGTCTACTAAGTTCGATCCGTCTGTGGATATCAGACTCAGTAACCCAGATTATCCTTAGCTTATCCCGAGATGGCATATATTGGAAGAAGACTACATAACTTTGCAGTTATCTCAATTTCAGTAACTACAAAATACAAACCGGCCTGAAACTACCCTTGAGCATGGATGCGTGCAGCCATAATAAGCTAAGTTTAACCTAAACTTGTGTTGCCTCTGCTGGAGCAGGCGCCATTTGTTTCTTGCTGGCACTGGCATCCACTTGCTCAGACCTCTTGGCCCAAAGGACACTATACAGACCACCAACCATGATTACCCCACCTAAAATACTGCAGGGGACATGAGGAATTCTGGGTTACAAATCATCACCATCGTTTAAAGAAAAAGGAGGGTAAATAAGCTGAAGACAAAAACACACCTTCCCAGGGTAATCGCTTCTCCGAGAAACAAAGACAGAATAATTGTGACAAGCAAGGTTATTGGCATTGTCATGGCCAAGAAAATAGGCCCGCTCTTTTCAATGACCCATACTTGCATATAATATGCCACTCCTGAGACAAGTATGCCCTGTATCATGTGTTCAGAAGTTTGAGACATGCCAGCATCACATTGGTCGTGCTCTACTTTCCAGAGGTCATTCAGGATGTGCCTCAAATTGGGATTGATGACTAGAGAAACACAGTGATACAAGTGCAGAATGTAACAACACGAATGAAACATACTAATATTCCTGGGATGGAATGTGCTTGAATGAAGACTTATAAAGGAATAAAGCTAATACTATGACTTTAATTTTTACCTTGACCTATCACGTTTCATGTGGTTTGCCCTGCGTGCAGTACAAAATTCTGGTCGGGAATCACAGCTATTTATAATTCCTTTCAGATCTGTGTGGATAGAACTATTTCGAGCTGTTTGGATACACTCGTATCTAACTCAATCCATGTAATAGACTGAAGTGGATACGAGTGTATCTAAACGAGCTTTGGTACGCCTAGCACCCGGATGTCCAGACGAGACGTCATGTCCGGACGCGGCTCCGACACCTGTGCCGCTCCCGTGTCCCGTCCCCTAGCACCCACGCCCGCGTCTGTCGCAGGGACCCGTGTCCCTGCGCCCACCCCGCGCCCCGCGCAGCGACAGCCACCGGCCGCACCGTGCAACACCCCAATCCACTTTTGCAACTTTTAGATGAAACCCTTGCAACATACGTCTAAAACAGATAAAACATTTAGAACATACAGTAGAAACACTGTTGCAACATACGCAACATTCTGATCCACTTTTAAAACATCTAGATGCAACACTTGCAACGTACAAAAGAAGACAGATGAAACACTTGAGACATGCGTCTAAAACACTTGCAACATATGTGTACAACCATTGCAACATATGCAACCTCCCGATCTACTTTTGCAATATCCGCATGAAATAATTGAAACATACATTAAAATAACTGAAACACTTGAAACATGGGCTTGCACCATGTCTGAAAAACATCCATAAACTCTTGAAACACAGCATCGCCACGCGGCCATGACTTACCTAGTGGGCAACTGCGGTGGCGTATGCTCGCTGGATAGTGCGCGCTCGCATGCCCGCCGTCGGCCGAGGGAGAGGAGACGCTACCGAATTTGGGGACGGAGCCGCCGGTCGGAATAGGGGAGGGTCAGTGGCATGCTTGGATCTCGCCGTGTTGGGGGATAGGGCCACTGGATCCGCGGGCGTTGGATGCTCCCGGTGGGTGAAGACGCCGGGGTGGGGGAAGAGGCGCCGCCGGGATAGGGGAGGAGGACGCTGGTGTGGGGGAACGAGCCGCCGAGGTGGGGGAGGAGGACGCCGGGGCGAGGGAAGGAGGACGCCAAGGTGGGGGAGGAGGATGCCGAGGGTGGGAGAAGGAGCCCCCGCCGGCCATGGAAGCAGCGATGGTCGCGTCGTCGGGTGTGGGGCAGGACGCGAAGAGATAAGAGTGGGGAGGGACGCGAGCACTGCGGGAGTGAGTGGTGGAAGGCGTCCGTCTGTCCGGGCATCTTAATCATATCATTATCAAACGAGCTTTTCACGTGAAATCCTCACACTCCAAAGTCCAAACAGTGCATGAGCATTGAGCTTAGGAGAAGCGGTGAAGCTCAGTTTGAAATGAGCTGAGCACCAAAATACAGTTTGGCATATTACTACCTACCATTACCTTTGTCCCATTTGGGTCAACAGGGATAAAACTTCGTCTTGAAATTTCTCAGTTTATTGTGCTGTGTTATATATTATTAACTTTTGCATCTTCATGCAACGCCTTGGAAATATGACTAGTTCAAAACTAGCTATTCGTCTGTTGCTATCAAAAAATATATATATATACACTTGTAACACAATCTGAAGAGATATTGAACTTACAGAGTACATCACAGCAAAAAGACGTATGCCCAGGGCTAGCTTCCATTTTGAAAAATCCCTCTCAGCCACTAGGGCGATGAAGAAACACTGAATTGTTGCAAAGATCATCTGGAGGGTTGTGTTGAGCAACTTAGATGGATATGCTTCCAGCATAGGACCCTGAGGAACAATTACTGTGTAGGTAAATATCATGAGCAAGCAAAGACTGACATTTGATCTGCATCTACTATGACCACTGAACATATAAATAAATGAATCTCCGGGACACATTCTTACCTGAAGAACTGTCCAAAGAGCCCATGCTGTAGTTGATAAAGTCGTCAAGAAAATTCCAAATATCCAGACCCTTTTAGGATGAGCAGTAACCCCAGCATGGAAGTTACTTGTGTGATGGAAAGGGTTATGGTTGATGAATGATCTGAATGCAGGTCCTTGATAAAATGCAAGTACAATTACGCCAGCAATGCTAAACAACACGCCTGAAGCTTTTGCAATCCCATGGAATCTCTTCAAGTTCAAAGTCTCCATCCTATCAAATACAAAATTATGAATATTCCAACTCTTAAAGTTTGTCTGGTGGGAAACACAGATC
Source organism: Saccharum hybrid cultivar R570 (assembly GCA_038087645.1). Taxonomy (NCBI): domain Eukaryota; kingdom Viridiplantae; phylum Streptophyta; class Magnoliopsida; order Poales; family Poaceae; genus Saccharum; species Saccharum hybrid cultivar. The sequence continues at coordinate 21,913,102 of JAQSUU010000135.1, forward strand.
ATGCTGAACTCATAACTTATCCAGATCATTCACAAAAAATTGACTCGAGATATGACAGTTTCAGGACTCTTCTCAAGACGTAATCGTCATCCATTTGTGTGACCTGTCACTTTATATAATTTGCATAATAAACATTCTTCTGAAAAGAAATTATATCTAAACATACATTAAGATCTTTTTGTTAGAGAGATTCAAGGCAAACTATAGAAGGCAAGGTACAGCTTGCGCTCTGCCTTGTTTAGTCCAAAATTAGAATCCTCCATACAGTATATTGTGGATCCAGAATTCCAATCTTATTACAAGGAAATAATAAAAGTATATATGAAAATGAAGATGCTCACCCCAAAAGAACAGCCAGAAAGAAAGCCACAGCTGGCAGGAGGTTACATATTGCAGATGATGATGTTTCTGAAGAATAAGTGAGACCAAGGCCATATATGTTTATTGGTCCAGAAAGCCTAAAATAAGGAAACATATATGCAACTTTGTTTTAGGCAGAAGCTAGAAGTGAATTCACTTTTATTATATCAACTTGATGTAGTAATTGTAAATTAATAAAATCCTTCCTTTATAAAAAAGATGCAATTATTAGTGACTGTGTTGTATGTAAGTGTGACAGTAGTGCCATTTACTAACAGAACAATCCATTGGGCTCAAATATCAAACTTTTGATAAGTTCTGTACATATCACTTATGTATAACTATAAGTTGAGAAACATAAATCGAACAGAGCATCCATAAGCCAAATCTGTTCTTCAGGACACGTTAATGTTATCTCTTTTGTTGGTTGTTAATTAAGTATTTAAGTAGAATCCACCGCATTAGTGGCTAAGAAAATCAATGAGAATTATCAAACCCTGCACTTCAACCAAGAAAAGAAGAGAAATGGACACATGACTGAGAGCTGGGAAATTCACAGCTTCGCACAGGGGAGAAAAGATGTGCACTCAAATGAAGTCATAGCATAGTTGCCTGGCAGGAGCTTCCAAACTTATTATTACGAAACCTGTGTGCGTGGTTTAACATCAAGAGACAAAACTACTATTGCTTTATTGATTGAAAGCAGCGTACGTATAAAAAGGTTGATAACCGTTGGTGTTCCAAATAAATCTCAGGTCATAGCCGATCAAATCAAAATAAATAAGAATGACTCCCATTTTCACCTACCCGTATAGTGCATGAAAAAACAATTTCATAGAGACTTTGAATGACAGTGGCGGAGCAGTTTTCCTGCAAAAAAAAAAGAAAAAAGAAACCTCAGTTCATTATCCTCCCATGGTGTTATGCAAGCAGCTAGCTAGCTATGTAGTAACAAGCAAGAGTCGTATTGATTGATTGATTGATTGATTACCTTTCAAGCACAAAAGTAATGGGCACCAAGAAGAGAATACCAGTTAGATGCCTGTAGAAAACAAAGACGGACGTGCTCATGCCTTCATCGAAAGCAGCCTTGGTTACTATCTGCATGCCTCCATATATAGCCCTCAGGAGAAATGCAACCACGAAAGCTGCTCTGTTGCCCATTTCTACAGGCCTACAGCGGTCGTCTGTTGGGACTCCTGGACATGCATGCTTTTTTATATAATCAAGCAGGGCAGATTCTGGGAATTATATAATGCACGGACATGGCCCTTTATATATATTATATAATCAACGATAGTGGATTCTTTTAGTGTACTGGGATTTTTATATTTTTAATCATTTTTATTCAATATTTAATAATAACCTTGTCTAAATTTCTTTTGCAGATCTAACCTTTTTGGTCGCGCTAGTCCGGCTGGCTTGACAAAATAACGTACACGCGCCATATGCATTGGTGCGACAAGATCTACCACGTGGGACAGCATCTCTGACTTGGAAAACCTTGTCAAGCTACTCCCGATTCTGTCACGCCACCGGGAGTGGCGTGACAAGACTCAACCTTAAAAAAATCATAACCCTTCGATACGACGTCGGATGAAGGTAATTTTTATATGAAAATTTTAGATCTCGATGAGATCTACAACTTTCTAGATTGAGGGGCTCCTCCTCCTAGATTTAAGAGTTAGGGTTCCGGTGAAAATCATAACTCCTCCTGGATTTAAGAGTTATGGTTCCGGCGAACTCTCTATCATCTTCCACAACTTCGGCGGGCTTAGAAAGGGAAAATTTGGGGAGGAAGCTCGGCTGGGCGTCGGGGATAATGGAGGGCGGTTTAAGGGCCATAACGGTAGTGGAGGCGGCCGGGACAGGTCGGGGCGGGGGTGTCCCGGCGGCCGTTCGCTATAGTTCGAGAAGAAAACGGCATCGGGAGGGGAAGGACGAGCGTGATAGTCACCTGGGTGCGAGCGGCGAGAGGAAGAAGAAAACACTGCATTCGTTAGATCTTGATCCAACGGTCCAGGATGGTTAATCAAACCATCAGTTGCCTGAAATGGAGAAATACCTTATCTCTAACCGCACGTATCTATACTTTTAACATTATTCCTTCTTGAGTCATGTAGTAGGAGTAAGGATGATTACCACTAGATTTGAAATCTTGTATTCTTGTATTTGTGTCCTCTTCTGTACTGTACCGTCATCAACTGCATTTTTTATGGATGGCTTGGCACTTACACTAAAAGGACCCATGCAGCACCTAGGTGCCGAAAACCACGTCGTCTCTCCGTGGTCATTGGTTCCGAGTCCACTAACACCTACGAGTGCTGGAACATCCTTTCTTCTTTTCACAACTTAGAAAATGTGATCGAGTGGTGATGCTGGTGGTGGTGGCTTGCAGTAGGTTACACACTTTACCTCCTTTAGAGGAACTAACGTACGTGAACTGATTTGTGTATGCATTTGTATATGTGCAAGGGGATCTTATATAAATTCATTGCTTTGTGAGATATGGAATTTATCGTTGATGTAGAGTTCTACCATTATATATTATATTAACAGAAGTTAGAAACTAATTATAAGGTTAGTACATAGATATTAGGCCTTGTAGTTTATTTTAAATAATCCTTTGGCAACGCATGAGTACCAAAGTTGTAATTACTCAAAGGATAGCTGCATCTCAATTGCTGTGCAGATGCCAATAAATATATCGCCTTCTCAAAATTTAAAAAGCTTACTGTTCCTGTTTTTCATGGAAATTATATAATGTGTTTTTCATGGAAATTATATAGTGCCATCATGTGCCAAAGCATTTGAAAAATGCGAACACATGGTTGATATGTGTCCATGTTTGAGCTATGAGTGATTATCAATGAGGTGATCAAAGTTTTCGTTAAGTGTGCATGAGACTAATTGAGGCGTGAGCCAGTGCAGTGTAACATGATCTTGTCGATCTTGTGATGGGTGTTGAGTGTGAGACGATCGACGGTAAGGGAGAAGGTTGAGCAGGAGTCCATGCACGATGGGCCGAGAGCGGTGAAGGGCAGATGCGAAGACTTGGACTGAGGGCCGCAGGATGGACCGTATAGCAATTGGACACATCGATAAAAATGTACATGCGAGGATGGTGATGGAGTGTTGACCAAAGTCAAAACGCCGACCAGACCAAGTCAAGACAGGTGCACGAGCACGTGTAGATCATCCGTTCGAGGACGAGCGGGACAAGCATCAATGCCGTGGAGAACGTGTAGCGACTACGCGGCTCCAGTGGGTTTGGTAGTTTCAGCGTCAAAACTGCGGGTGGCAAGTTCGTCGGTTTTAGCCTCAAAACCGGGAAGTGACAGATCGGCGGACAAGTGTTGACATCATGAAACTTTCGTTGTGGCGAAGCAAAGTCGTGAAGGCCTTAGGACTATCAGATACGCAAGAAAAAAATCTAGATAAATTTGCCCCTCGTGGGCGTGTAGTTCTATCTTCTAGAGGTACTTCAGTCTTTCGCCATGAACATATAATATTGGATGTGGCTGGTTGGGAGTGGTATCCTTAGGCTAGCTAAGTGCTTAAGGAGAAAGAGAGATGTAGAGAGAATTTTGAGCACCTTTTGATGTTATTTCTTTCACTTCTCTTATATTTCAGGTGCCTTAATTTTAAGATAATTTCAGGCAACACTCTTGTACTACCAATTAGTACAAGTAAATTGTCATTTTTGTGATTTGTTGTTTGTCTTTATGTCATGACATATCAAAAAAAATTTCCTTGTCTAACTATAGAAACAATTGTAAATTGTTAAATTGTCTTTGTGCCAACACATATCAGATTTTGTCATGTTTGTGATTTTGTCTAACGGTTTTTTATTCTCAAAAGCAAAAATTGCAAACTGTGTCTACAGAAATTGCAATAAACTAAAACTGCAATTTTAGTATAAATATATGCAATAACCGTCGCCTGAAAGAAAACTAAAATTCAGGCACCTGAAATTTAGCAAATCCCTATTTCTTCATCTTTTAGAGGGAGAATGAAGGGAGAAGGCTGGACCTAATTTTGTACACGCCAAAGGATGCTAGTCCAGTTGGTTAGCACTCCGGCGGCACTCCCTCAGGTCGCAGGTTCGACTCCCGGTGGGAGCGAATTTCGCCTGAGGGTTAAAAAATCTCCCTCGCTGGTCCCGTGTGCCAAAGCGCTAGTGTGGGCGGCCCGTTCCGGTCTGTGGCAACGGGGGTAACGGGATACTGGAGGTGCCGGCCCAAAGTGGCAAGGTGCCACAGGCGTCCCGGCCCAGGCAACGGTCCCCGCGGTAACCGCCCCTAGCGTCAGGGCGGGGCCAGGGTTCGGGGGGTTTCTCGGTCGGGGTACTGAGATCTTCTTCTTAAGTACAACACCGTAGGGGCGGTCTTCCCCTACCGGCCGAGTTTTTTTTAATTTTGTACAGATGAATTCATGGTTGGTTAATTGAGTTTAGTTGAGAAATCTGAGTTCATTTTGATCTCCCTACCTTTTTCTTTTTTCCTGCTGTTTCCAGGCTATTTTCTTGGAAAAATCATTATTTTGTTGAATTCTCTCATGACGAGCATCTCAATTCAGTGATTTTTGTTTATATTGCATTGTGTTTTGTTTCTTGTTCTTTTGGCTTCCGCTCTGCTTTGAGAAATTCTAAAATTCTAATTGTTTCTAGGGTCGACATATCACTAGTTGGTGTGTAACCTTGGCAATTAAAAGATAGGCGTATTGGGTTATAATCGGGACATAGGCCAAGCTCTTTTTAGCAAAGAATTTTTTATTAGCTCCCATTCACCCAGAAAAGCTAAGAGCGACTTAATTTCTAATATAATAATCAGATTCCAACAGTCTGAACCTACAAACTAGCATTCAAATCATATATGAGTTTGCATAGGTTATCTATCGTGTAAAAATACATTTGCCCCATGTGATCGAGGATTGGGTAGAGACCATTAGTTGAATTGTACTCTTTTTCTTTGCTTTGTTGTAGTACATAAATTTAGAGAAAAAATAGAGAAGCTATCTTGTATTGTTTCGAGATATGTTAGGTATCATTGCCAATGACATCGAAACATATAGGGAGAGTATACTCTATAGCTAGCTACAAAATAACTTATTTTGTAGCCACATCTATTTACGATAATTTTATATACTAATTTACGACAATGTCAGTATATATTTATGATAGTTAAATTACTATAACACATGGGGATATTTACCATAATGTTATAGTAAATCACATAGTAAGGAGTTACTATAATCTCGTAAATTAGCATAGCAATTATCGTAACTCAAAGTGGCTACAGAATAAATTATATATATATATATATATATATATATATATATATATATATATATATATATATATATATATATATATATATATATATATATATATATATATATATATATATATATAGCCGTCCAATTCAAATTATAAAATATTTTGACTTTTCTAGATATATTGCTTTTACTATAAGCCTGTTTGGTAGAGCTCTAGCTCTCTGCTAAAACAGATCCAGAGCAGTTCCATCGTGGAACTGTGCTCCCACTGTAGAGTTGAGAAAATGTGTTTGACTGATACAATAGCTCCAGATCCAGAAACAGAGGTTTTGGTTGGATTGTCAACTTTTGCCCTTGGACGTTAATGGTGTTTTCTCTCTTTGTCAATACAAATCTCAACATAAATTAATTGTCCATAACATATAGTTAACCTTGTTTATGGCAATATCTCAACATAATTTAATTGTCCATACATAGAAACATTAATTATTCCGAGCAAGAGCAAGATTTGTGGCCAGCTCATCACGAAAAATATCCATAGTAGTGGCATTGAGTATAGAACCATCCGATAGAACCACAAATGGATTGTACAGTTGCAGTATTGTAGGGACAAAATGAGGATCATGATCAAACAGAGCAAAGTTTGAATCCTCACTTATGCTCACGAATGAAATTGTGGAGGACCATACAGGCAACAATTACCATTTTTTGCTTCCACATCGGGTAGTTTGGTATCTTGTACAGAATTTGCCACTTCATTGTTACGCCAAAAGATCGCTCAATCACATTTCGAATAGATGAATGAATGCAATTGAAAAATTCATCATTCTCATCACTAGAATCATCACTAGACAGCTGCAAGAATAAAAATGACATGTCGAAATGAGACGGAAAATGATAACATTCAAGAAATGACAAATTGTCCAAATCACATTAAGATGGATAAAAATGACATGTCCAAATACAAAAGTTGACCATCAAATTATGTCCACATAACATATAAGGTGAATAAAAATGACATGTCTAAATAAAATAGATGACGAATAGAAGTTGTCTACATGACATAAGATGACTCAGCCATCACTTTCCAAACATCATATCGTACTTCCTCTTAAGCAAACTCAACCTAGCCTCCATGGTGGGAATAGTCATGAACATTTTCCTGTGATCTTTCTTAACAAAATGCTCATCACTGCAATACCCAGCCCCACAAGCAACAACATGCCCCATTATTTGTTCAATAGTGATCCACTGATCCTGGCTTGCCTACTTGACACAAAAGATGAAGCACTCTCTGATATCTTTGGAGATGTGTTCTTGTATAACAAGAGTTGTGCTTGTCTTGGGTTTCTTGTTAGGTTTGTCAAGGATCATATGAGCCTTTTTCTTAGCATTGGCAATGGCAGGAGAAAGCCCCTGAACCTCATCACCATTGTCTAAGTCATTGTTAGCATCTGTCTCATTCTCATCCTCAACATCAATGACATTGGCACTCAGAGGATTGGGGGCATGTTGTCTTGGGGGTATGATGGGGTTGGAACTCGTAGGATTCCAATGATCTTGCTATTCACTAATGTGTTGCCAAACATCACCTTCAAATCATCTTCATTTGGAGAGGCCTACTCTTAAATTTTCCCACACCAGGACGTTCCTACAAATTTTTGACAAAGATCAGAAATTATACAAGACTAATAAGTCTAGAAATGAACAAAAGATCATGTGAGAAGTACTGCCTTGTTTGGTTTTTTTTTCCACCACTCGGGGTCCATGTTGATAGTTCCCTTGTCCCAATTCCAATCAGTACCAGTTTACTTCCTCATCAATTGTTGCCATGCAGTCAAATCAGCCCTCAACTTGTCCCACTTGTTCTTAAGTTGAGTTTTTTTCAACATGATACTGAAAAACCTTTCATTCACCTCGGTATAGCCCACATTGTTCAAATGAGTGTTTGGTCGATTTCCTTTTCTAACTTGTTTAGCAAACAACTTGCAAACAAGTGCGGTATACTCATCATTCCACTCCATTTTATCTCCCTAATCATGGTTTCCCCAAAACATTGTTCAAATGTCTATGAAATTACAAATACCTAGCACTAGATTGGAAGAGAAATATACCTCATCATCCCTTATGCTTTTGTTGCCCGATGGAGCACGTCTCCTAGCTTGCGCACCGGATGTACAGATGTTTGCGACAACATCTGTACTTCATCGCCGATCCCCGAGGTCAGGCCACTACCGGACGTGCCCATGTTAGCACCGGCCGAGCCCAGGCCAGCCATGCCCAAGCCACTACCGGCCATGGCCGCGCCGTCCAATGAGGTGAAGGGAGGGGCGCCGGCCGGAGTTACACCAACGACGACTGGATGGGGAAGTCCAACCCGCTTGTTTTTGCAGCCGGATTGGAAGACAAAGGGGGCAGAGGAGGTGGAGGTGCAGATCTTCTCATCGTGGCAGCCAACGACGGCCAGGAGTGGCAGTGTGGTGTGGGCGGCGGCAGTCGAATGTGCTAGAGAAGACGATGCGTCGCGGGAAATGGGAAAGATCGCGACCTAGTGTCGGCGTGGGGGGGGGGGGGGGGCAGAAAAAAAAGAAAGCGAACTAGTACATGTGTAATCGATGGCATTGGTGGGAGGGGTTACAAAAACAGGCATGGATTTGGTGGATTTGAAAGTTAGATCCACGTTTTTGGCGGATCTAGAGTTTGCGGAGCTGGAACATTTGGCTGAAAAAATATAAGGAGCTGGTTTTTTTTAGATTTAGAGCTGCGTGGAGCTCTGCAAAACACTCCATATAATTTGCAACAGGAGTAGTTATCAGGCCCGTGAAGCGGCAAATAATCAAACGTGAATACATGATTAGTACCGCTATCCAGGTTTGAGAACTATTGGTTCGAGCTTTAGCGTTTTATGTTACTGGTTCAACATGTCTGCTGGTTCGAGTACAGACTAAAAAACAGTAAAACGTAAAACACATCTAAGTATAACTAGGCATTGCTTGAGGTCACTATATAACATGCGACCAGTTTCTTATCCCAAGTTGAAAATTAAAGAATTACGAGAAATGTTGAGCCATCATACATAAGTGATGAAATACACAACAGAGGGATTGAAAAATAGAACATTCTAGTTATTTACCTTGATTTCTCGCTTTTTCGTTGGTGGTGCCAAATCAAAATACCTGCAGTGCCAAATCAAAATACCTACCACTGCAGCGCTACTTGCTGTGTGTTTTTAGTGTACGTGGTTTGCAGCTAGCGCCTGGTACGGCGGTGCCCTGGCTGCGTGCTGTAGACCTGCACCTCCTCTATGGCTGCACTGCCGGAGTGCAGTGTTGCCCTTGTCGGCGAACCACGCATCCATGTGCAGCGCCCTGCGCTAGCCCTAGTGAGGTTGTGTGTCGTTGCAACAGTTTCCTACTCATGTCAGTGGTGGCGTTGAATATACACATATCCCTACTCATGTCATCCGACTTCCAGCACTAGCAGATACTGACCGCCTCCAAGCACAGGTTGTATCATTATCTGTCACATCGCCAAGGGCTGCCCTAGGAAAATTGCGACCTCGAAGCATTTGGTATGCACCAACAGCTTCATTAACTTGTTACCATTTGATGTCAAGTCCGCTACCACTGGGCAGGTTCAGCATCCACATCAACACATTCATTGTTCCAATCAAAATCGTCCAAACACAAAGGTTCTCATGAACAGCCTCTTGAGCTACATAAACCTCACTGCCATCCTTCAGTTGTACAGACATAAACCAAATCATTCAGCCTCTTGAGCTACATAAACCTTGTTTCTTAGTATGAGTCTACAATGGCAAAAATGCAAACAAAAGAATTTTTCAGCAAAGCACAAATACAACTGATTTAGTTCTTGAACTCAAATGACTGACAATACTAGTTAGTTACATGTACAAACTCAAATGTGCTCCAGTTGTGCTCAAAGCCCGAAGTTGAGGCAGAAAGCTCAACACGTTTTACAAATCTTTGGAGCTGGCTTTGCCACCACATGAACGCCACCATTGATAAGATCAAATTGCCACAAAACAGTTTTATGTTAGAAATTAGGAAAAACAATCAGAAATTCAGATTATATCTCAACAACTGAACATAACTAGGTGACATGGTTTTGAGGTTGTTGATTGCAATTTTGTTTCTGAAACTAACCCTTAGGTCCCCATATTTCAAACTCCAAAGCTAGGTCATCAATCTTGTTTTGAAGATCATCATTAGGCACCATTTTTTCAAGAACATCTGTGAACGAAGGCCTTAGCTTACCAGTCTGAACTCTGACATCATCTGTCTTGAGCTCAAAATGCTTGTTTCGATTCAAATACAGTTCTGCCCCATATAGTTTTTTGTCGACTTGGTCATTCCATTGCAGGTGAGTAATGGCCAAGACTTGCTTAAGCAAGTCTGCCTTTGTCCTAGTAGGGAGATTTTCAGTGCACTCCATACCTACACCTTTAGCTAAGGAACAAGCAAACTCAGCACCTGGATGGAAGGCAACGTCGAGATCAACCTAGTCCCCATTTACTAAAATGTAGCTCAAGAAAAGATCTTTTATGATATTTAGAGACGAGTGGTCAACTTTTTATAGGCAAAGAGCAGGTACTTGTGCACACAACTTTAAAGTACAAGGGCAGCAACTTAGGTTAAAGTTGTTAACTAACACATGAGAAAAACACTTTTTTACTTTTTAGGCCCTGTTAGGTTATCCCCCCCCCCCGGGAATCATTCCAGCTGATGAAAGGTTATATAAATTAGGGAAGCTATCCAGGTAGGAATCATTCCAGGGAGAGGTTCCCTAGTAATTGAACGAGGCCTTATATCATAAATTAGCATGAATATCCAGATTGTGTATTTATTTGTATATGTAAGGGTATGTTTGGATGGCTTCCCAACCTCGCCATGCCGCAAGTGCAGCCACCAAATCTCTGGCAAGCAAAACGTTTGCAACACTTTTATGAATGTGGCAAGCAAAACATGTCGTTTAGGACAGGATGGCCAAACCTTAAAAACTACAGATATCAATAACTTTAAGGTCATTTAGTTTGGCAAACATGGAAGTTATTTACGTAGATTTGTATTCACATATACTCACAAAATCTCATAAATTTGAAATATTTTAAGAATACATTCTAGAAGAAATTAGTGGTCAAAGATCGTGCAAAGTCAACCGGAGGGAGTACAAAGATGTCTAATGGAGTAGTGTGGCACACCAAAGATGCAGTCACAAACCAAACAGCGTCCTAAGCATGTGCAGTGCGTCAAACTTGTGACGGCGAGTTGCGGCAATCAACAACACACCCTTAGCAATGTGAACTGTGTTTTCTACTTTAAAAGAATGAGTCCTCAACTAATATACTTTGAAGGCAGCATATTCGATGAAAACCAGAGTGCTAGAAGTTTGAAACCCCTATAAAAAATCATATCTATAAGTTTTCGAAAATACTGAAAACTCACTATCATTAAAACCTCACTATCATTAATTGATGTCATATTACCACATCACAAAAAGTTTCAAGACCAAAATTCATTCATTTTGTGATACAAAAGGGGCAAAATGTCAGACACATGCACATATTTTGTCCTTTTGCCCTTCTAAACCCTGGATTTCTCATTTTTGTATCTCTCAAATGATGTGGAGTTTGGACTTGAAATTTTGCATGGTATCATATAATAACCTCATCTGAAAATGGCAAGTGTTTCAATAATTTTGAAAACTTCTAGATGCGTTTGGATGAATTTTCATGTTACCAGTCACCCAATTGTGGTTTATGAGGTCACTAGCTTGAAGTATCAACAAGTTGACTCTCAAATTATCAAGTCATTGTATTGAAGTAGCAATAAGATGACAACAAAGTTGTATCTGAGCATAAATTATGTATTTATGTGTGAATTGATCACCCTGCACTTACATTGCCAATAGTCAAAATACAGTGCAAATGGCAACCCATTGCCTTCATAATATAAACATCATAACAAAGCAATATTCAATGTCCTGGATAGCTGTCCTAATTGGGACAGTTGAATAAATAGAGGTGAATTCCAGTAAAGCATGTCCTAATTGGGACAGTTGAATAAGTCGAGGTGAATTGCAGTATGTTCTAATTGAGACAGTTCAATAGATCGAGGTGAATTGCATATAACAAAAGTGCATACAGATCGCCACAATGATAGATTCCATATAAGAAGACATAGTAGCCATTTTGTTTCACCATGGAAGCAAGCAAACTCTTGAGAAATAATAACTACAAGGCTAACAAAATGATGAGTGTGCACATACTACTTTCTGGTAGAGATTAGAAAGGTCGGCCTGATTTTCTTTTGCCAAAGATCACCTCCCACACCACTGGTGAGAATGGGCCTTTCTTGTCCAGGTGCTCCCTGATTGACTTCTCGTCAATACCAAAGTTCCTGTCCTGGAAGCTCCTCACAAGCTTTTCACCATCGTCCACCCCTTTTGTCTTGCACACTGCATCAAGCAAGCCTACAAACGTCTCAGCATTCGGCGCAAGCCCAGCCTCAAACATCTCCATACAGAACCCAACAGCATCATCCAGCCTGCCCCCCTTGTACAGCCCCTGTATCAGGAGCCAGTAGCTGAATGCGTTTGGGATGACTCCATTCCCTTGCATCTTCCTGAAAATCCTCACGGCGTCGTCTAGCTTGGCCGCCTTGCAGAATGCCTCGACGACAGCTGTGTAGATGACCACCTCCGGGATGGCTCCCTTCTCTCGCATCAGGCCGAACAGCTTCATGGCATCCTGGACCAGGCCGTTCTTGCACAGCCCGTCGAGCATGGCCACGGCGTTGGGGATCAGCCCGGTCTCCTTCATCTTTCGGAAGATCTCGTCCACGTCCACAGGCTGCGCGGGCACAGGCTCGTCCTCAGGCTGCCGCCGCTCATCGCCGCCTCCCGTAGCGGCGGCGGCGGACGGACCATCGCCCAGCTTAAGCTTCTCCAGCAGCGTCTCCCCGACGACCTTCTGCGCGCTTCGCTCCGGCTGCTGCTGCTGCTGCTTCCCGGTGGAGGCGTCGGATAATCCCCTGCCACGCCTCGGCGTCGGGGGAAGGGGGTTGTTCTCCGGGTCGGCGCCGAAGTTGAGGGTGCGGAGGAACGCCTCGTCCTCCTCCTCCTGCCTTGCCTCGCGGATCACCCGCCTGCGCCGGTCGCCGGTGGAGTAGAGGCGCTGGAGCCCCCCAGCGCCACCTAGGAGGCGGCGGCGGAGGGCGCCTGATCTCACCGGAATCTGCAGACTCATCTCAGTTCCTCCCGCTCGCCCGCAGCAGCCTGCCCCGCTGGCGCCCGCCAGCAGCAGCTGAGCAGCCGCCGGCCCGCCGTAGGCCGCAGCAGCCGCCCCCAACGGCGCCCGCCCGGCGCCCGCAGCAGGAGCAGAGCAGCAGCCGCTGGCCCGCTGCCCGCTCGCTTGCAGGCCGCAGCAGCAGCCCCCCGCCGACACACGCCGGCAGCAGTCGCTCCCCGCCGGCCGCCTCGCCAGATGCGCCGCCCCTGCTCGCAACGAAAAAAGGGGTTTTTTCCCCTCCCTCACGCACCCAGTAGCCCTAAAGGGACACATTGAGATACTTTTCCAATAATACCCCTGAACAGATAGGCTTCTCTGGAGCGCACGGAGGGCATTTTTAGCTAACTTAAAACCGCTCCGGTTCATAGGTTTTTAACGGTTCGATTGCACGGACGGTCTTTTAAGTAAATCGGACCGGTGTAGGCTCTCGTTAGGTCTTTTAACGGTCCGACCACCGGTCCGGTCCGGTTCAAATAACTATGGTCGTGGGCGTGGGGACGGAGCACGCGAAACGCGAAAGAGACTAGCACTCAGTGACGGGGTTTATGCTCCGTGGCTGACTAGTAGGTCCTACTTGCCCCTTTGTAGGTTGGCCTTTTAGGTTCGAGTGGCTCCCTTGGTGTCACATGCACGCCACGGCCCACGACTAACCTCCTGCTCTGGCACGAACCCATGTCGAAGGTTATGTCGTGCATTCCATCGAAATCTTGACCTCGCTCCTCCCCCGCGCCCTCAACCCCCACGTCGCTGTCGTTGACCTCGTTGCCACCCACCTCACCGCCGTCCCGGACGACGCCAAGCCCGTAGACCTCACCAGTATGCTCCCCTACCTCGGCCACAACGAGCTCACCGTTGTCGTTCTACGCGTAGGCCACTCCCACCCCACTCCCAACCCTCTACTTCCTCCTCGCGCTCCCGTCGCCTCTTGGCCGGCTCTTGGCTTACCCTCTTTCACTCTTTGACATACTTGTGAGCACTTTGAGCTAAGCAACTCCCCTTCCACTCATCTCTCTTGCTTCTTTGCATATTCGAAGTGAGATTGAGTGATCCAAGTGCATTTGCATTGTGAGATTACATCTAGTTAGCACTTGGTGGTTGATTGGCTGCGGCATTCTTGTTTCTCTTGATGGTTGCCGCCATCTAGATGGCTTGGAGCAGCTTGAAGGCGTTGGCAAGAGTTAGTGATTGTTCTTGGCCACCTCCGGTGATTGTGAGGGGTTTGTGCCTACCTCAGCGAAGCGCCAAAGGTAATGTTAGTAAATTGCTTGTGTCATTACAACCTCTTGCCATTTGGTAGGTTCTTGTGGCGCCTTTTGAGACGCTCGGTGTGTGACCGATTATCCACCGAACCACATGGTGAAGAGGGACACAACGGGGACTAGCGTGCTGGCAAGCACGTGAACCTCGGGATAAATCTTGTGTCATCACTTTCATATTATGATTGATTGATCCCGGTGTTCGATTGTCTTAGTATTTATTGTTGATCATATTGGTTGGCTCAATACTTCGCCCCTCGGTGAAATCCTCCTAACTCAACTCCGCTTTACCTTCTTAGTTACCTTTGCTAGCTAGATAGTTTTGCTAGAGTAGCTCTTTTATGTAGCTTGCTAGTTTTAGTTATAGTTTCCTTCTCGGTTTGAATTGTGCGGTTGAGTGCATATATATTAGAATTGTGAATTAGATAGGTGGCTTGCAAACACCCCGTAGGCTAAGCAAAACTCGCATCTCGCTATTTGTTATATTGATAAACTTGTTTAGCACACTTTGTAGGAAATTTTTAATAGGCTATTTACCCCCCCTAGCCATCAAGACCTTTCAAGTGGTATCAAAGCCGTGGTCACCGTTTTCTAGGCTTAACAACCTCGGTGCAAGATGACTCAAGTATGTTCAATCATGTTAATGGCAAGTCTCCATTCTTTGATGGTGTCTCTTCCTTTGATCATTGGAAAAGGAAGATAAAGCAATATCTAGGCAATATACATGAGAAGGTTTGAGATGTGACCAAAGAAAGATACATCATTCTTGATGAGGAAAATCTCACTCTCAATGATCGCATCAACAAACAATGCAACACGGCGACACTTGACATAATCTACCGTGCCATTGATGACAAAGTATTTGAGCAAATCAAAGATCTTGAAAAGGCAAGTGAGCTTTGGATAAGGCTTGAAGAAACATATGAAGGCACTTCAACGGTAAAAAGTGCCAAACTATATATGCTCAAGGACAAGTTCTCCATTTTCAAGATAAAGGATGATGAATCCATCCCGGAGATGTTCTATAAGCTCTAAGTCATTGTCAATAATCTCAAGGGGCTTGGGGAGAAGGTTGAGGACAAATACTTCTCATACAAGTTTTTGATGTGCTTACCCAAGAAGTTTGCTACCTTGAGAAGAATAATCTTTAGAGAGGGATTGGACAAAGTCAAACCAACCGATGTGCTTGGAGATATAATGACCGATGCCCAATACAATGATGATGATGATGAGGTAGAAGAGAAGAAGGAGACCAAGGTCAAGCAAGAGAAGCCCATTGCATTCAAGGCTTCATTTTCTAAGGGCAAGAGCAAGGTGGAGAGCGATGATGATGATCCATTCGATGATGAGACCATGACCCTCCTAGTGCACAAGATGGGGAGGTTCATGAAGAAGAAAGGATATGGGGCAAGAAAGAGGAGAGACACTATGAAGGCAAAGATCATTTGCTACAATTGTAATAGCCCCGATCACATAGTGGCGGATTGCCCCTATGAAGATAAGAGATTTCATAATGGAGACTTGAAGCTCAAGAAGAATAAGAAGGATAAGAAAGAGAAGGAGAAAAAAGCAAAGAAGAGCTTCACATTCAACAAGAAGAAGAAGGGTGGTGGTTATGTGGTCACTTGGGATAGTGACAACTCCGATAGTGATGATGATGCAAGCTCAAGTGATGATGAAAAGACCACTCAGTGAGCCATCGCAAGCCTCATCCTCTCCAATAAGTCATCCATCTTCGACACTACATCGACATGCCTTATGGCCAAGCCTACCAAGGTAAAATATGATGATAGTGATGATGATTCTTGTGCTAGTGATGGTTGTAGGAGTGATGAGGAGGAGGATGAGGATGAGGACTACTCCAAGGATGATCTATTGGGCATAATAGATCAATTGAGCAAGGGCTACAAGAGGACCACCATGAGATGCAAAATCTTAGAGCAAGAGCTCATTGCCAAGAGCAATGAAAATGATGCCTTGATGGAAGAGCTTGTTGCTATCAAAAAGAGTAAGGAGTATAAAGGAATTGAACAAGAGCTCAAAGCTCTTAGGAAATCCTTTGATGAGCTAGAGGCCTCTCGTGAGTGTCTAAAGGAAGACCACGAGGATCTTGAAATTGCTCACACTAGGCTTAAGGAAGCCCACTCCACTCTACTTGAGCTCATCAAGGAAAATAACCTCAAGTTGGAGAAGTTCATAAAGAAAGCTAAGGAGGAGCAAGTGATTGTCACTTGTGATATTGGACTAACATGTGATATTATTGATGATTCTTTATTTGTTGGTCCTACTAATGCTTTATGTAGCTCATCATCATCCACCATAACCAACTCTACCTCTACTACTTGTGATACAACACTTGTGGTTGAGAATGAGACTCTCAAGAGAGAGGTGGATGATCTCACCCGTGTATTAGGCAATGCCTATAGTGGGGATGCCCGCTTACTAAAATGCTTGGGTAGCCAAAGGTTCTCTCTTAACAAAGAGGGTTTGTGCTATACTCCCAAGAAGGGCAAGGCGGCCTTTGCTACTCTAAAGCCTCGCTTTGTGAAGAGCAATGATCATTATTGCAATAGATTCAAGCAAGTTGGGCATCTAGAGATTAATTGTAATAAAATGAACAAGAACAATAAAAAGTTTCATGCTAAAATAGATTGCATTCCTTTTGATTCTTATTATATTCTTACCAAGGGTGAGAAGGGTGTGCAAGCTAAGTTTGTTGGTATACCAATTGTGGGTCCAAAGAAGAAGGCCATTTGGGTATCAAAGAGCTTAGTTACTAACCTCCAAGGACCCAAGCAAGTATGGGTACCTAAAAGACATTAATTTATTTTGTAGGTAAATTACAAGGCCGGAGGAAGGCATTGGGTGCTTATAGTGGGCGCTCTCAATATATGATCGGTGATTCAAGAATGTTCAACTCTCTCAAATCAAATGATAGTGACATTGATAGTATCACATCATTTCTGATGTGCTGCTAGTTGAAAAGTTGAACTTCAATCTTCTCTCGGTTGCTCAATTATGTGATCTAGGTTTCAAGTGTATCTTTGGTATTGATGATGTGAAGATAGTTAGTGTTGATGGCTCTAACTTGATCTTCAAAGGTTTTAGATATGAGAATCTATACTTGGTTGATTTCAATGCTACTGACACTCAACTTTTAACATACTTGCTCACCAAATCAAGTATGGGTTGGTTATGGCATAAAAGACTTGGTCATGTTGGCATGAAGTAATTGAACAAGTTAGTGAAGCATGACTTAGTTAGAGGTTTGAAGGATGTCATATTTGAGGACAAGCTATGTAGTGCATGTCAAGCCGAAAAGCAAGTGGGCAACACTCATCCGTTGAAGAGCATTATGAGTACTTCTAAGGCATTTGAGTTGTTGTACATGGATCTATTTGGGCCAACTACATACACAAGCATTGATGGCAATAAGTATGGCTTTGTGATTGTGGATGATTTCACTAGATACACTTGGGTATTCTTTCTTGTGGACAAGAGTGATGTATTTTACATATTCAAGAAGTTCATCAAGAGAGTGCAAAATGAGTTTGAGACCACAATCAAGAAAGTGAAAAGTGACAATGGAAGTGAGTTTAGAAACACAAGAGTTGACGAGCTATGTGATGAGCTTGGAATCAAGCATCAATTTTCGGCCAAGTATACACCTCAATCTAATGGCTTAGTTGAGAGGAAGAATAGAACATTGATTGATATGGCAAGATCAATGTTGAATGAGTAATGTGAGTCACTCTTTTTGGGCCGAAGCAATCAACACGGCTTGCTTCTATAGCAACCGCCTCTATTGCCACAAGTTCTTAGAGAAAACACCATATGAGATCTTGAATGGAAGAAAGCCCAATATTATATACTTTCGGGTATTTGGTTGCAAATGCTACATCTTGAAGAATGGCACTAGATTGAGCAAGTTTGAGAAGAAGTGTGATAAAGGCTTTCTACTTGGCTACTCAAATTCAAGCAAAACTTATAGAGTTTGGAATTTGGCTAGTGGACAACTTAAAGAAGTACATGATGTTGAGTTTGATGAAACAAATGGCTCTCAAGATGAAGAAGAAAACTTGGATGATGTGAGAGAAACTCAATTGAGTAATGCTATGAAAGAGATGGACATTGGTGACATTAGACCAAAGCAAGTAATTGATGTGGATGATGACAAAGACCAAGTGCTCCAAAGTCCAATTACACAAGCTAGTGGTTTGCTAATGCAAAATCAAGCTAGTACATTATCTCAAGTGCAACAAGATCAATAAGTGGCTAGTTCATCATCTTCAACTCATGATCAATATCAACATCCAAGCAATCAAGTTCAAGTGCTTCAACCAACCAACATTGCAAGAGACCATCCATTAGATTTTATCATTGGTGACATACAAAGAGGAGTTCAAACTAGATCAAGATTGGCATCATTTTGTGCACACTATTCTTTTGTGTCAATAGAAGAATCCAAGGACATTGATAAAGCATTGAAAGATCCGGATTGGGTAAATGCAATGCATGAAGAGCTCAACAACTTCAAGAGAAATGAAGTATGGGAACTAGTTGAGAGACCTAAGGATCACAATGTCATTGAAACAAAATGGGTCTTTCGCAACAAGCAAGATCAAGATGGGATAGTAGTAAGAAACAAAGCAAGACTAGTGGCTCAAGGTTACACACAAATATAGGGTCTTGACTTTGGTGAAACATATGCCCCGGTTGCAAGATTGGAAGCAATTAGGATTTTACTTGCCTATGCTTGTGCTCATAATATCAAGCTATATCAAATGGATGTGAAGAGTGCATTTCTAAATGGGTACATCCAAGAGGAAGTGTATGTGGAGCAACCTCTCGATTTTGAAGATGATAAGAAACCCAACCATGTATACAAGTTGAGAAAGGCTTTGTATGGATTGAAGCAAGCACCTAGAATATGGTATGAAAGATTAAGAGATTTCTTGCTATCCAAAGGATTTGTCATGGGAAAAGTGGATACTACTCTTTTCACCAAGAAAATTAACAAAGACTTATTTGTATTGCAAATATATGTTGATGATATCATATTCGGTTCAACCAATCAAGATTATTATGATGAGTTTGGGAAGATGATGGCAAAGGAATTTGAAATGTCAATGATCAGTGAACTTAGTTTATTTCTTGGACTTCAAATCAAACAAATGAAAGAAGGTACATTTGTGAGCCAAACCAAATACATAAAGGATATGCTAAAGAAGTTTGGGATGGAATATGCAAAAGAAATCACTACTCCAATGAGCACTAGTGGAAGCTTGGATAGTGACAAGAGTGGCAACATGGTGGATCAAAAGCTATATAGATCAATGATTGGTAGCCTACTCTATGTGACGGCATCAAGGCCCGATGTGATGTTTAGTGTATGCATGTGTGCAAGATTTCAAGCCTCACCAAGAGAAAGTTATTTAAAGGCAACAAAAGAGAATATTGAGGTACTTAAAACATACACAAAGATGTTGGATTGTGGTATCCCAAAGGTGCAAGCTTCGAGCTAGTTGAATATTCGGATTCCGACTATGCCAGTGACAAAGTTGAGAGAAAGAGCACCTCTGGGACTTGTCAATTGTTAGGAAGATCACTTGTCTCATGGTCATCCAAGAAGCAAAATAGTATTGCACTATCTACCGCCGAAGCCGAATACATCGCCGCGGGTAGTTGTTGTGCACAAATCTTGTGGATGAAGGCCACATTGAAGGATTTTGGAATCAATTTCAAGAATGTGCTATTGCTATGTGATAATAAAAGTGTCGTGAAGCTAACCAACAATCCGGTTCAACATCAAAGAACTAAGCATATTGATGTTCATCATCATTTCATTAGAGATCATCAATAAAAGGGTGACATTGCTATTGAGAGTGTGGGCACCGAAGATCAATTAGCCGATCTATTCACCAAGCCACTTGATGAGAAGAGATTTCACAAGCTAAAGAATGAGTTGAACATACTTGACTTCTCTAACATGAGTTGATGCACCTTCATGATATGACATGCCTCTCCTTTGAGCCCTAAGGTACAATTGATTGACATATCATACATTCTATACTAAGGACATGTTTAGTGCATCTAGTCATGATTTCTTATGTTCTAGGGTCATTCATGAAAATCAAATGCATTTGAAGGTTATATGGTGCCACTATTATTTCTTTGCTATGTATGATATAGTGGTAGCATATAACTTGTTTGAGTAGCTTGTGATCCTAAGTGTTTAATCTAGAAAGCTTGTCTAAATATTTGCTTCAATATGGTGCATGATAACCCTTCTAGTGAGGAGTGAAGAAGCTTGTCCTTAGATCAAACCAAAGCATTTTATTCATGCAAGCAATCTAGGTTGAATCACAAACTTGATCCTCACCCCATAACATGACATGATAATCTATCTAAAATTGGTCCCTTGTGGTCATTGGTGCCAAAGGGGGAGAAAATGTTGTTCACAAAGATAGATTCTAAAAGGGGAGAAAACCTAAAGGGGAGAATTGGTAAAAGAAGGGGATCAACTAAAATTTTGAGCACACAAGTAGGGGGAGCAAGCTCTTAAACATGAATGTTGCATTTCTTTGTGCACTTCATATGTATGTTGCATATAGTTATGCATTTATTTTTTTCCGATACTTTGCTTGTGTGATGTTTTGCTAGTATACATTTGAATGGTATATTGAGGTATTAGCATGAATAGGAAGTAGTTAGATTTTTTTGTTTTATGTTTTCCAAAGTGGTACTAGAGCCTTGCTTATAATGTTGATCTCACGAGGTTTCTAGTTATGTTTGTGCTTTTCCAAGTGGTATCTAACTACACAAAGTGCTAAGATGGTGTTTATCGCTACTCCGATGGTATCACGCTTCAAAGGTCTATAATCTAAAATACTTAGCACCTATTGGTAGTCAATGTTCCTATATTTTCCTATCTAAACATGTATGCTTCCTAAATCCAAACATATAGCATACATGTAGGGGGAGCCATTGCTGTCAACTTGATTTCATGATCACTTGTCCATATTTCTTACACATGGTAACATATTTGGGCATTGTGACGTGAAGTCAGTCAATTTTTTAAAAAAAACATCTTTGTGAAAGGGTTGTCACCAATTACCAATAAGGGGGAGATTGAAAGCTCTATGTTTGGTGTTGGTAATTAATGACAATGCCTAAGTACTAATCATATGCCTAAGTTGTATATAACATATGAGGATTAGTACATTCCAAGGTTGGTGGCAAGATGGACATGATGATCATGATGGCCACACTTGGATTTGGATGCAACCCTATGTGATCAAGGCAAAGGTATATGCTTAAGAGTTGTGTTTTAGTAACCAAGACACCTAGTGGGTATGGTTACATTATAGGATAGATAGCCGTACTATAAAGAGGGGAATGCCGCGGCTATTGGACTCCTAAGTGCCTCTAGATGTGCATTTCATAATCATATGCATTTGGATAGAACTAATAACGCCTCAAAAAATGATTATGAAAATGCTAACACACTTGCACGTGATGATGAACACTTGGTGGTGTTAGCACCTTTGCGAAGGCGGTGGAGTTTGAGCAGTAGAGAGGGTTCGGGATTCAGGTGTTTTCGAGGAGTTGAAATGACTATTTTCCTTTACGTCAATGTCGAGTTTTGGAGGCAATGTCACGCGGTGTTTTCATGAGCTAAAACATGTGCTAAAGTGTTACACATTTTTAGTCTAGCTCAAGTGTGAAAGGGTGAAACAAGTAGAGCAACAAAAAAAATTGAAAATCGCTTGTGTTAGAGGCAACAGACGTCGGCTCGGGGAGTGACAGACGTGACCCTAGCGTCTGTCATCTCACCCTGGCCGTGGCGTGTGCGCGCAAGTCGTCAGACGCGGTGATGGCCTAGCGACAGACGCTGGGCTGGCCACTGTTGCCGTGTCTATCGCGTGGGCGATCGCGGCGCTCGTGCGGCGCGGCTGCATCAGACACCAGCACACGTCTGTCGGGCGCACAGGGGATGTGTCTGTCGCTGTCTTGAGCAAACATGCTCTCTGTGCCGCGTCTATTGAGCCCGACAGACGCTGACCAAAATGCGACGTACGCATCTGACGCAGTGGGCGCGAACGCGGTGAACTTCAAATGGTCGAGACACGTGGCACACGTACGTGCGACAGACGCTGGGCAGTGCGTCTATCGGGTGAGCGATAGACGCATCTGTCGCGTGCGTCTGCACCCCTTTTAGCTCCTAATGGCCCTATTTGTTTGGGGTGCTTATAAATACTTGTTGGCCGGCTCTTGGCTTACACTCTTGCACTCTTTGACATACTTGTGAGCACTTTGAGCTAAGCAACTCCCCTTCCACTCATCTCTCTTGCTTCTTTGCATATTCGAAGTGAGATTGAGTGATTCAAGTGTATTTGCATTGTGAGATTGCATCTAGTTGGCACTTGGTAGTTGATTTGCTGCGACATTCTTGTTTCTCTTGATGGTTGCCGCCATCTAGATGGCTTGGAGCAGCTTGGAGGCGTTGGCAAGAGTTGGTGATTGTTCTTGGCTACCTCCGGTGATTGTGAGGGGTTTGTGCCTACCTCGGCGAAGCGCCAAAGGCAACGTTAGTAAATTGCTCGTGTCATTGCAACCTTTTGCCATTTGGTAGGTTCTTGTGGCGCCTTTTGAGAGGCTCGGTGTGTGACCGATTAGCCACCAAACCACGTGGTGAAGAGGGACACAACGGGGACTAGCGTGCCGACAAGCACGTGAACCTCGGGATAAATCTTGTGTCATCACTTTTATATTGTGATTGATTGATCCTAGTGTTCGGTTGTCTTGGTATTTCTTGTTGATCATATTGGTTGGCTCAATACTTCGTTCCTCGGTGAAACCCTCCTAACTCAACTTCGCTTTACCTTCTTAGTTACCTTTGCTAGCTAGATAGTTTTGCTAAAGTAGCTCTTTTGTGTAGCTGGCTAGTTTTAGTTGCAGTTTCCTTCTCGATTTGAATTGTGCGGTTGAGTGCATATATATTAGAATTGTGAATTGGATAGGTGGCTTGCAAACACCCCGTAGGCTAAGCAAAACTCGCATCTCGCTATTTGTTATATTGATAAACTTGTTTAGCACACTTTGTAGGAAATTTTTAATATGCTATTCACCCTCCCTCTAGCCATCAAGACCTTTCAGCGCCCCCCGACGCTGCCGCCTTCAACGCGCTCCTCACCGCGCTCTTCCGCTCGGGCCGGTTCAATGAGCTTTGGATGTGATGGTTGAGATGACCTCTAGACAAGTGAAACCCAGCTATGACACTTAGAGCATCTCTAACAGTACTACCTAAAACAGACTACCTAAATGTCTGTTTAGGTACCCACCTATTTTTATACTACCTAAAATTTGCTTCCAACTCCAACGGTACTACCTAAACCGTGGCTCCTAAATTCAGTTTAACAGCTAATGACATGTGGAGCCCACATTTCATCACCTTCCTTCCTTTGCCTGTGCCATCGACGAACTCGACAAGCGCAGTTGCGCCCTCACAAGAAGGGATGGGGCGCCGCTGGAGGCCAACGTAGTTGTGCAGTCACGGGGAAGGGATGGGGAGCACCCAACGCAGTCGTGCCTCATGGGGAAGGGATGGGGCGCCGCCGGTGGGGAGCACCGGTGGGAGTAGGGGCAGTGCTGTTCGCCATAGGGCCGGTGCGGAGCTGTGCAGACGCCGAAGATGGCTAGCACCGGAGCAGATGCGCCTGCCGGGGAGAAGAGGGGAGCTCGCGCCAGAGATGGCCTGCCGCCGGCCGTGGCGGAGGCAGGTCGTCACGCCTGGGGCAGGGCTCGCCGGGGAGGACAGGGGAGCTGGAGTCTGTGCCTGATGCGCCGGGGAGAGGAGGGGCAGGCCGCCGGTGGGCGCGTGCGGGTGATGGTGCGAGCACGAAGGAGAGAGATGCTCGTCGGTGGGAAAGAGAAAAAATAGCTGCCCAGATTTGTTGGCCCAACAAAAATAGGTAGAGGAAGGAAAAATTTATTGGGCCAACAAAAGTAAAGAGTCAAGTAAGTAGTCTGTTGGAGTGTGTTTTTTTTGACCTCCACTACCCAAATATAGGATATGTAGTGGGTTTAGGTAGTCTGTTGGAGATGCTCTTACCGGGCACTCATAACCTGCCTTTGCAGATAGGGAAAGAGCTTGGCAGGTCAGTCAATAATGGTGGAGATGATTGATTCCGATTTCCATCCGAATGAGGCCATTTGTGCTGCCTTGGTTTGTGGCTTCTGCAAGGAAGGTGACCTTGATAGAGGAGAACTAACTGTGAAGTCGTTCGTGCTCAATTTTCAGATCCGCTGTAACGAGAGCTACAATGCATTGACGAGGACTTACTGCGAGACTAGGAGCACAGCTGCACAGCAGAGTCACTAGCACTGCAGGACCGGATGTTAGAGCTGGGTTTTGTTCCAAACAGCGAGACTTGTCGATCTATTATCTATGGACTTTCTACAAACTCTGGTTGAGTTGCTGACATCTGTTACAGAAGGCACCAGCTTGAATCATCTTATTGAGTGGTCTACATTATTGCTTAATATGCATGTATGATGCACCCGTTTGACCGTTTCCACATCGTCATGGTGTTCCAAGGCCAGACTGGAGGCAGCATTTCATTCTGGTCTGACGTAGGATGTGGAGGTCAAATCTGCTGGTCAAAGCTGAGTGGTTACCCCCATTATCAAATTCTGTTAGCAAATGGCGCAGAGGACAAAACATTGAGGACCCAAGGCAATCCATTGGAAGTTTGGCAAGCTAAGTAATATAACTGCACAAGTATAGGAGCTGCAGGGCAAACACAAAACGAATAAAGTTTTAAAACAAACAGAAACATACAATTTTTGGGGTTTTCGGTTTCAACATTTCTTTTGAACAAAAATCGCTATATGGTTTGTGGTGGAGATCACATTTATTTATTTTTAAATAAATTCTAAAAATCAATATACCAGGAACAGTGGCGGATCCAGGACAAAATTCTAGGAGGGGCTGAACTTTACGGCTAGCTTGACCTTCGTCTTCGACCTCTATCCAGTGTCCAACGCCTCCTTCCTAAGCTTCAATGGCCGAACTTTCATGAGGGCTCAGAGGGGGTTGGTCTCTTCTTCTTCCTCTCTTTCTCTCTATTTTTCTTCTTTCCTCCACCTCTTCTCTCTCACCCTCCCCATATTTCTATTGAGCACCAGCTGTAGGGGGCTGGAGCCCCCAGCCCCCTGTAGATCCGCTCCTGACCAGGAATGCATTAGCTAGTCTACTGTATAAAGGTCATGGATTGAACCCATCATATCTTGGCAGCCTGGTTTCTCATGAAGCATAAGCAACACTGAGATTATTTTGACCTGAGGCTTGATTCTTGGAGTCCAATCTTGTTTTTCCTCCCCATTTCTTCCACAAAATAATACTACATAGTTCAGATCGAATTAAGTAGAGTGGTGATGCCATTGACAGATTCCTTGGCTGCCTCAGTCTCAGAGGTGGAACTGTGGAACAGCACGGCATGCATGATTTGGCTGATGTGAGTGTGCGAATACTAGGCAAGATTTGGTACTGGAGCAATGGTTTATAGATGCTACTTTCTAAATCCAAAAAAAATGCTGACGTCAGCGCATCCCATGCTTTTTGAAGTAAAAAAAGTTGTAGCTCCTAAACCAAGTATGCTAATTAAAATCTGATTGCACCATCGTGTTCGAAATGTCCTAATGGCTAGAGAGGGGGTGAATAGCCTATAAAATTTTTTACAACAACACTTAAGCCAAGTGGTTAGACAATGAAGCGAAGCGAGTGTTGCGCTAGCCTACTAAAAATACAAGCCTCCTATCTATAATTCTAGTTATCTATGATCTCTATGTCACACCAGAGGCTATGTCACTACCACTAAGTTAGTGACCTCTCAAAGACTAACTAAAGAGCCTCACTAACCAAACTAGACACGACACAAGCTAGCTCTCAAAACTAATTACACTAAAGAGCTTAGCTACACTAGGAATGTAAATACACAAGAGGGGTAGTGAGTTATACCACCATGGCAAGAGATAATAAATCAATCACAATGAATACCAATGAAATCCTCGAAGACAATGATGACACAAGATTTTCCACCGAGATTCACTTGCAAGCTAATTCCCATTGTGGCGATTCATTCACTTGGAAGTTCATGAGCTAATAGGCATCACACGCCTAACACGCAATCGGGTACTACACAACCAACACAAGATGAGAATCACACAAGCTACGAGCAATCCACTAGAGTACCTTTTGACTCTCCACCGAGGAAAGGTCAAGAACCCCTCACAATCACCACGATCGGAGCCAGAGACAATCACCTTCCTCCGCTCGACGATCCTCGCTGCATCAAGCCATCCAGGTGGCAGCAACCACCAAGAGAAATAAGCGAATCCCGCAGCAAAACACAATCACCAAATGTCTTTAGATGCAATCACTCAAGCAATGCACTTGGATTCACTCTCAATCTCACAAAGATAATGAATCAATGATGAAGATGAGTGGGAAGACTTTGGCTTAGCTCATTAGGTTGCTATGTCAATGAAAATGACCAAGAGGGTGAGCAAGAGCCAGCCAAACACCTTTTATAGAGGCTCCGTCGAAATAGAGCAGTTGGGCTCAATAGACAGCCCAATTCGAGGTGACCGGACGCGCCGGTCAGATCGACCGGACGCGCGGCCCCCTATGTCCGGTCATGGGATTACTGCCACGTGTCACTGCTTTGAATGTGCACCACCCGATCCTAACAGCTAACTCAGTCGCGCTCAAGGGTTAAGTCAAGACCGGACACAGCGAAGGATGACCGGACGCACTACGCCCACGTCAGGTCCTCACGTGCCCGCGCACCGCCTGCCTACGACCGGACGCGCCTGTCCCTTCACCTGAGTCGTGCCCGAGCCGCATCAGATCATTTTCAGAGAGCTCCCAGAGCGCTTGAAACACGATCGGACGCATCCGTTCAGCACAGACTGGACGCTCCCCATCGTCCGCTCTTCACAAGCTCATGCACTAGCGTACGTCACGCATGACCGGACGCACAAGCATCGCGTTCAATCACTTTTTGCGCCTGCGTCCGGTCATAGTCCGACGCCGCGCCCTTCTCCGCTATAAATGACCAGACGCACCACCGCAAAGTCCGGTCACTTCTAGACCGGAGTCCGGTCGGAGAAAACAGTCTCTCCTCTTCTCCAACTTCACCACCCTTACTTAATTGTGCTAACCACCAAGTGTTTTACCTTGTGCACATGTGTTAGCATGTTTTCACAAACATTTTCAAGGGAGTTAGAACTCACTAGAATGTAAATGCATATGCAATGAGTTAGAACATCTAGTAGCACTTTGATAACCGTATTTCGATACGAGTTTCATCCTCTTAATAGTATGACCATCTATTCCAAATGTGATCACATCCACTAGTGATCACCAAAATAAAATGACCCTATCAAATTCACCTTTGCCTTGAGCCTATTTTATTTTTCTCTTTCTTCTTTTTCAAGTTCGAGCCCTTTCATCACCATAGTCACACCATCATCATGATCTTCATCATTTGCTCCACCACTTGAAACGTGCTACTCTATCTCATGATCACTTAGAGTAAAAAAAAGTTAGTACCTAAGGTTTCATCAATTCACCAAAACCAAACTAGAGCTTTCAGTGTTCCTTACACTAAACTCTTCAAAACAAGACCCCACATGGATATATTTCGATAAAATTTTTAACGAACATTTTATATCATGATGAATATGTATTTAAAGATAATCCTCGAACATCACATTAACACTACACGAACACTAAAAAAAGTATAGAACATCATATGTATGCTATGTGAACATCAAATATATAATGAAATGTAAAACATAAAAAATAAAATTAGTTAAGTAATTAATTATAGTCAAACAAAAAGAAGAAAAAATGCTACCGAATATCAAAAAACATCGTAGAACATTACATTAACATTACACGAACATCACTAAGTATAGCATAGAATATTATATGTATACTACGTAAACATCACATATGTCATGAAATATAAAAAAAATTAGTGAAGTGATTAATTATAGTTAAATAAAAAGAAGAAAAAATGCTACCGAATATCATAAAATATATCAAGAACATCAAGGTATACTACCAAATATTACAAATACATCGTAGAACATCACATTAACAATACATAAACATCACTGAATATAGCATAGAACATCATATGTATACTACGTGAACATTACAAAAAATCATGAAAATATAAAATAAAATAATAAAATTAGTGAAGTAATCAATTACGGTCAAATAAAAAGAAGAAAATGCTACTGAACATCAAGAAAAATATCCTAGAACATCAATATATGCTTACATCGCAAAATACAGCATAGAACATCACATTTCTGCTCGCGGACACAAAAAATTCATTGTAGAACATTACATATATACTACATAAACATCGCATGTATCTGTAAATAAAAAATGTGAAGCATAAAATTATAAATAGGGAAAAGAAAAGGAAAATAAAAAAGAACAAAATACAAAAATAGAAAAAAACAAAAAGAATAATAAAAGACTAGAAAAATGGAAATAAAAAAAAAGAAAAAGAAAAAGAAAAAACCAAAACGTGAAAAACACTAAACAAATAAAAACCATAATTATGAAAAATATCAAAGGAAGATTAAATAAAAGAGATGAAAAGAAGAAAAGAGAAAAACATAAGAAAGAAAAAAGGAGAAACATAAGAAAGAAAAAAGAAATAAAAAAGAGAAAACATAACACGTACTTGGACATCACCATCGGAGATAAATTCCAACGCTCGCACGTAGCTCCAGGGCTCGCACGTAGCTCCATTCTCTAGGCCGCGCTTGCTTCCGCAAGATGGGCCACTTTCGTGCAAGCATGGGCCAATTGCTCTAGCGCGAGGTGGCCGAAATAAGCCCGGTTCGGCCGATGGATTCCATCCGACTCATCGACAGCTATGGTTTTTGGAGTTTTTGAGCCAACCTCCTCCCGTGGCGATCGATGGTGGTGGGCCATCTGTGGATGCTCGCCTGGAGCAGGACAGGTGATCCCCATAATGGGCCATGACCGGTGTCCTTGGCTCCTTCTACTAAGATAGGCCAGGAGCTTGGTAGGCCTCTCTGAAGGGTCGAGACGACGGACTAGAGGGATGAATAGTCATTTCTAAAATTTAATCGTGCGGCTAACCGAAATAAATATGGAATTAAAACTATCAGTCTAGCCAAGACTACATCCCTCTATCTAAGTTCACAAGCACCTTATAAAAGATCCTAATTAGGCAACAAAGGTGTTGGGCTAGCTAGAGCTCACCTAAACAATTTCTAGAGCAAGGTCACACAAACCTTTGCACTAGTACTTTAGCAACCGAAGGAGCTCCTACACAATTTAGTAAACAAAAGCTCAAAGCTCCTAAGCTCAATAGCAATACTCAATAACAAGACAACTAATGTCAAATTAGAGAGCACAAATTACTTAGCTATATAAACTAAGCAATGTGACTAACAAGGTTACACAAACCGAATTAGTCATGCAAGGGAGCTACTTCTATGCTACATAAGCAAGAAGATAACTAGCAAGCTATACAAGCTAACTAATTACAAGAGCAACTACACAAGCACAATGTATATGAAAGTAAATGTAAGCTTGTATATGGAGATCGCAAACCAATAGGAAGAAGGTGATATGGTAATTTTATCCCGAGGTTCACTTGGTTACCACCAAGCTAGTCCTCATTGAGACAAGCTCTAAGGTTGCCGATAGTCCTCTTGCTAGTGGTGACCCGCAAGTCACACTCTCCCAGTGGAGTGTTTACCACAAGCTCTAGCACTTGATACGGCTGGACCACTTGTCGCCCTTGGCATCTCGCTCTACTAAAGTTGCTCTTTGTGGCTCCTGCGGGGCGAGCATAATACAGCTCACAATCACTTCTCCGGAGCACCGTAAAATCTTCTTTGTGTGCTTCAACGAAAATCAAGCCACCAAGCCATTTAGGAGGTGGCAACCTCTAAGAGTAACAAGCACCACCGGCTTGCAACTCGATAACCTAGTGCCACTCGATGCAACCTTACGATGCAACACACTAGAATCACTCACTTGCAATGGATTCACACTTCTCGCAAGCACAAGTGAGTTAGAGGCTTCTCAAACTAAGCACACACAAGGGCAACACATCCCCAAGGTGCTCAATCTCAGCCAGCCCGAGCTCCACCTCTATTTATAGCCCCCAAGCCAAATAGAGCCATTGGAGCAAAGATCCCTTTTTTGCGAGGGCACCGGACACGGTGGTGGTGGTACTGCACTAAGGGTGGCGGTGCCCCCCAATGGTCAAATTCCAACGACTAGCCGTTGGTCACCGAATAGGGGTGCCGGTGGCACTACCCTAAGGGTGGCGGTGACCACCCAGCCAAACCCCCGAGAAAAACCACCTCTCTAGAAAAAAGGGGCGATGCACCGCCCTAGGCACGACGGTGCCTGCGGCAGTGACCAAGCTCAGCTCCCTCGCTCTCAGCTGAAAAGCGGCAGTGGCACCGCCCTACTAGAGGCGATGACCTGGCGGTGCACCGTCCTCACCGTGGCGGTGTACCGTCCTCACTGCGGCGGTGTACACCGGTCACTCCGGTGCCTCCCTCTCTTCTGCAGCTTCTCGGCCGAGGTCAGTGGGCACCGCCCTAGGAGTGGCGGTGCCACTGGACAGGGTGGTGGTGCCCCACCCAATCTCCTTGCTCTCGGCCTTGGCCAGCCGATCACCGCCATAGGGGTGGCGGTGCCCCTAGGGCAGCACCTCGAGCCAAGTTTTGCCTCCTTTTCTTCACCTTTTCCAACACCTTTAAAAATGTGCTAACACCACTAGGTGATCACC
This sequence comes from Saccharum hybrid cultivar R570, assembly GCA_038087645.1. NCBI lineage: Eukaryota > Viridiplantae > Streptophyta > Magnoliopsida > Poales > Poaceae > Saccharum > Saccharum hybrid cultivar. The sequence goes on from JAQSUU010000135.1 coordinate 21,944,172, forward strand.
ACCTTGTGCACGTGTGTTACCTTTTCACAAATATTTTTCCAAAGGATTAGTCACTCAAATCACCACGTCACTCGATCCTAACACGTATGCGAAGTTAGATCGCTCAAGTGGCACTAGATGACTAATATGCAAACAAGTTTGCCCCTCTTGATAGTACGACCATCTATCCTAAACTTCTCTACACACCTATGATCGGTGAAATAAAATGCCCTAGGTTATACCTTTGCCTTGAGCATTCCATTTCATCTCCTCTAATATTGATACAACACATGCATCAACATGATCAACAATGATATGATCCACTCCATATCATCGCGTGACCATATTGGTTCATCGATCTTGACTTCACTTGCTTTTCACTATTGCCTTCATCCATCGGTGCCAAGTTTTGCTCAAGCTTCACCGTCACGCAGTCCATCACTCCAAAGCCTTCACTCCAAAGCCTCCAACTTGCCCTTCACGCTTGCAACCGGTCCATCCAGCCAAGTTTTATCTTGATCTTCTCCACCTTAGTCACATTACTCAATGCCATGTCTCGTATGCAATGAGCTCCTTTATCACAACATGTGTAAGCTTTGCAACAAGTCCAAGCCATTTCACCTTCACGGCATATGTTGCTGACACACATGTACTTGTAGACTAATTACCTGTGTATCTCACTTAAACATAATTAGTTTAGCTAAGGTTGTCACTCAGTTACCAAAACCAAATAAGGACCTTTTACTCTCCCTCTGCCGGGTCAAGCGATGCTGAAGACTTTCAACCCATGGATGAACTAGAACTCGACTGCACTAGGGATGGCACTAGAGTCGGGCTAGAGGAGTTTGGTTAGCATGCTATCGCCGACCCCCTAGCTAATGAACTGGCTTCCTAGGTAGCACTGGCAACCAACCCCCAAACGCTAGAAGGGAGCCTTGCTACGCCTCCAAACACCATCGCCGCTAGTTCGCCCCTACCCTTTCAGGTGTATTCATTGCAGTGATGTCATGTCAGAACCCCTACTTCACCCTCCAAGTTGGCCCACCCCAGCAGTCATCAGTGCCTTCTCTAATCTAGAAGTTGAATATGATGCGCAAGCTGGTGGACAAGCTCCTCCCCCTTGCTAGTGATCCAGAAGTGATGGAAGAAGATGCCCCACCTGGGTGCCGGGCCCTGCTTACCGGGGCCAGTGGTCATGGAGGTGTAGAAAAGGGTGATGCGGCATCTGGGCTTTGAAGAAAGAGAGGTCATCGATCCGAATGCGCAAGACCGATATAGTAAGCTGTATAAACCATTCCTCTCTGAATCCCATGTTGCTGCTTTAGCCGCCATATCTTTGGTTGGGCAGTAGGGGAGGGAGAGGAGGTGCGGGCTATAGACATGCTTGCGGTCGTATGAGAGGGTGGCCTTTGTTTTTTCTTCTGGTTGTATTAATTCTTATAAAAAATGATCCTACTTCTATACTGATTTGGAATGTGCAAGGCCTAAATCAGAAGCACCGTTGCAACACAATCAGAGATGTCATCTGTTCTAGCAACGTCGACATTGTCTATCTACAAGAGACAAAGATCGCAAGCATGACCCAATTTGGATCGTCTTACTATAAATACATTGCATTGCTCGCCAGTAATACCAGGGGAGGTGTTTTGATTGCTTAGAAGGGTAGCTCTTGTTAGGCAATTGCTTCTAGGGTGGATACCTATTATGTGTCTGTCCAATTCTCTGAGCAAGAAGGCCGTAATTGGTGGTTCACCGGAGTCTATGGACCACAAAGAGATGAGGAGAAGATGTTGTTCCTACAAGAACTTAGAAACTATAATTCCCTGAACAATGGGCCTTCGTTAGTGGTAGGGGACTTCGATCTAAAATACCAAGCCGTCGATAAGAATAATGCAAATCTAGATAGAGCTATGATGGAAAGATTTAGGTGGTTTTTGGATGACACGGAGATCAAAGAAATACCTTTGTTGGGCCATAAATACACATGGTCTAATGAGAGGTCTCCCACATTGGTTCGGTTGGATCGTGCATTCTATTGTGTTGAGTGGGAAGGCTCTTTTCCTGATTCAGTTCTGAAGAGTGCAAGAGCAGGGGTATCTATCCGCTTATCCTTGGCTTAAAAGTGAGCACCGATGGCTGTTGATATTTCTTATGCTCATGTAGAATATTCTGCAAGCGCACAGAATACCATTGTAGCATTTCACCCAGGAGTATTCCAGGGTATCATACTTATCCCCAAGGAAGTAATGGCTAAAGAAGTTGATAGTTAACCATCGCGTATCTACTAACTAGTATACCGACTAGATTAAAGTGGAGGTAAGTGATATATGATAAGATAGGATGATGCACAAGAATTCTATTCATGGAAAGGTAAAGTGAAAGTATAGCTAAGAGGAGGCAACAAGTGAGAGAGAGCACAAAAATCCTAAGTTACTTCTAAATAAGCACAACTCTAGCCATGAACCATAGTGATAAAGATAAAAACTAAGAAATAGAGGGTTCACATGCACTTCTAGGCACACCTGCCCTAAACTCACCTAGAGGGTTGATTAGACACAACAATGTCACGAGCCCTATGGTTTAATAACTAGACCTATCGTGGTGGAATACATAAGATGGACAGGGCTATCACCACCTGCCACCTACCACTAACTATCTAGAGGCCTAGCCATAAACACAAGCAAGCTATAGCCTAAGAACCATGCTTAATCTATAGACTCACTATTCTGATCCGGATCCTAGTGTCGTAAGATCAGAGCACCTTAACCAGGCGGTGTTCCCGCATAGGATGTAACCACACTAAACAAGGTAGTTATAAGAATCACTAGAGCATAGCTAGAGAACAAGATTGGTGGCTGTAAACCACTACTCCCTCCAGTCACAAAAACATGTCGTTTAGGACAAGATGGCCAAACCTTAAAAACTACAAAATACCAATAACTTTGGGTTATTTACAAATTTGGAAACATGGAAGTTATTTACGTAGATTTGTATTCACATATACTCACAAAATCTCATAAATTTGAAATATTTTAAGAATACATTCTAGAAAAAATTAGTGGTCAAAGATCGTGTAGAGTCAACCAGTGGGAGTACAAAGATGCCTAATAGAGTAGTACGACACACCAAAGACGAAGTCACAGATCAAACAATGTCCTAAGCATGTGCGGTGTGTGTTGACATCTTTAACATGATTACAAATAAGGTAGGTCAAACCCTTCCTTAGCAAAGGCATTAGAAATGTTTGGGACATCTCTTAGCATTGTTTAAGCTAGGTTGTCATCCCCAATACAATACCAAAAGATGTGGTTGTACTTATGATCATAGCACTTATAAAATATAAATAAAGGTTATCCGCAAGCGCACAGATAAAATACACCCGTTGTAGCATTTCACCCAAGAAAGTTCTATGTATCATTATTTATAATTCTACCACTAGGAAGACACTTGGAGGTATAAGAATAAAAACTATAACTTACACTTATGATAAGAGTTCCACTAGATCAATCTCAAAACAGGGATCAATCATATCATAATAAAGATAATTAATAACAGATCATGGTAATCCTAAAAGGAGTTCCACCGAGCATTTTTCTACTTGGGCATGACTCTATAGAGAACTAGAAAATAGAGACTAACTCCTAAGGTTATTCTAACTATAGGTCATTGAGCTACATTGATTAGTGCAATTACATTTAACAATTATGGTCAAGGTAACCTCATATTCATACTCAAGAGACATTGCTAAGGTGGATCAGGAACAGAGCAAGATATCACCCCGCAACTCAGCCTTACTAATCCTATATTCAGGAAGTGAACTACAGAGGACTCAACGAAGCTATAATAGTCACCTTCACGATCTACCACATGGCCCAGAACATAGGGAGCACTCACAGATAGATATTGTCTAAGCACCATGCTTACACAACTTCTACCACCCACCCCTTGATCATCAGAATGAGCGCTATACGAACAAAAGTATAAACACAAAACTACTCTAACTATACTAAACATATAATCAACATAGGCAATGAACATTATAATTATGAATCTAGAATTATACCAAGTCCTATCAAGTATTCGACTCATACACAAACTAGAACAAGAACTAGAGGATCAACACGAACTAGATAAGAACACGATGAATTAGATGAACTAGAACGATGAACTAGATAAGAATATGATGAACTATAAGATGAATAAGATAAACTAGAAGAATAAGTAGACAAACTAGAAGATGAACACAATGAACTAGAAGGCAAATAGCACAAATAGATTAATAATGTTGAATACAAGAGAGAAGTATAAGGCTATACCTAGCCTCCTCGTGACTAGATCCGGAATCCAAGCATTGCTTGCCTCCTCTAATTCCTATTCTTATATTCTAGATATGCCCTAGCTGGTGGAGCTCTAGGTTATCCTTTCGAGGGACTACCCTGAACTGAATAATGATGGATGATAGATTGATTGATTGATTGAGGAGGGGGTCTGCCTCTGCTTATATAGCCCGGTGGGATGAACCATAACCCTCGGATCAAACTAACATGAAACAATTGTCAAGATGCATCGTAGAGGTCGGTTAGAGGCCACCACGCGAAGGGGAACCCACTTGGTCGGGGAGCTAGGCCGGCTGGCCTGACATGTAGGGCTAGCCGGCCCCACCTGGCAGCCATCGGGCCTTCACTTCATTCCCATACCTTTTGGTGTCTTCTACGTCCTTCTAGTGCCACTTTCTGATCCGTTCGCGTAATGAGTCGTGTCTTGAGTGGATTCCTTCCTTTCCAACTTCTAGATAAATCCCTGAAAAAGATTATTTCGCAAAGCTATGGAATCTTGTCAGTTTAGTCCTTGGTCTTGTGATGATGATGGTTCTAGGGTCTTCTAAAGTCTTCCAAGTCATACCCATCGAGGACTTCGTCTCCGATGCTCCAAATATGGCAAATAATATGTCTGTCTTGATCGTCTTGACAAGCTCTTCGCAATGGTTTGCTCAGATTCTTCACTTGAGATACTTTTATATAACAAAATATAAAATATCCTATAAAACAAGTGAGAACGACACAACTCATGGAACTCATTAGAATAAACCTCTATAACCCTATTTCACACATTATTTCAGTCCTTTTCCTGAAGTAGTTGACGATAAAAAATTGGAGTTAATTAACATCAATAGTGCACCAAACTTGTGGCACAATGAGTTCTGGCAATCAACAACACACCCTTAGCAATGTGAATTGTGTTTTTTACATTAAAAGCATGAGTCTTCAACTAATATACTTTGAAAGGAGCATATCCCATGAAGACCAGAGTGCTAGAAATTTGGAACCCCCATCAAAAAATCATATCTATAAATTTTCAAAAATACTAAAAATTCACTATCATTAGTTGATGTCATATTACCACGTCACACAAATTTCAAGACCAAACTTCATCCATTTTGTGAGATAAGGGACAAAATATCAGACACATGCACATATTTTGTCCTTTTGCCCTTCTAAACCCTAGATTTCTCATTTTTGTATCTCTCAAATGATGTGGAGTTTCGACTTGAAAATTTTCATGGTATCATATAATAAACTCATCTGAAAATGTCAAGTGTCTCAATAATTTTGAAAACTTCTAGATGTGTTTGGATGGATTTTCATGTTAAAAGTCAACTAATTCTGGTTTATGAGGTCACTAGCTTGAAGTATCAACATGTTGACTGTCAAATATCAAGACATTGTATTGAAGTAGCAATAAGATGATAACGAAGTTGTATCTGAGCGTAAATTATGTATTCATGCGTGAATTGATCATCAGGCACTTACATTGCCAATAGTCAAAATACAGAGCAAATAACAACCCATTGCTTCATAACAAAGCAATTTTCACTATCCTAGAAACATGTCCTAATTGGGGCAGTGTAACACTCCGGTGTTACGCAAGCATTTGCATTACAATCATGAGCACAACATGTCATGGCATTCATAATTATATGTGCTTAGGGTGTACCTTTAATAAAATAAAAATGTGGAAACTAGTATTGCATAACATGTTGTGATAATGTGCTAATGACATTCATCAAATTTGTGCAACTATAAATTTCATATCACTTAGAATTATAGGTGAAATTTTTGGAGCCACTAAATCACTCAAAGTTTTGTCAAAGATTTGTTTTAAAAAAATGTTATTTGAAAATATTCAAAAATCCTCCCTAAATTAGCTTTTATTCTAAAAATCAAAATCTATTGGGAATTTTTAGTTGGCCCTTAATCAAAGTTGGAGAGAATTAAATTCTAAGCAACTTTTATTTTTGGGTCATTTCTAGAAAATGTCTTTTTCTTGCTCAAAATGAGGTTTGAAAACTGTATTGAAATTGGTTTGAATTTAGAAATTTGAAAAAAAATCAAAAACTAATCTAGCAGGCCGCCGCCTCGGTTTCAGCCCACAGCCGGAAACGGCCCGCCTCCGCACGCGCGCGCTCGCGCCTGCTCCCCGCCTCGGCCCGGCCCAAGCCGGCCTCTCTTCCCCCTCCCACTCCCACGCGCGCGTGGCTCGCTGGCGCCGCGGCAGAACACGCTCGCCGCGTGGCGGCCGCATACTGGCGACGCCACCCCGCGTGGCCGCGCGTGGCCCAACGCATTTCACCTCAAAGCACAGCGTGCGCTCGGCCTCCATCATTTCGCCCGCTCGCTCGCTCCCTTTCTCCTTCCTCCGGAGAACCCGAGCGGGAGCGCCGCTCACCACCGCCATCCTCCGCCTCCGCCGCCGTGTTTCGGCGATGCTAGTCCACCGCAGTTCGATTGGTCGGGCACGAAGCTCCGCCACCTTCTCCTCTCCTTCGAACGGACCTCCGTTTGCCTTGTTCGCCTCCGGTAAGGCTCAATCGAGCTCTTCCCGCCGCGCCACCACGACGGGGCCGCCGAGCTCGTGCTCCGCCCACCGTCTTCCTCGCTCCCTCTCCATCCCCTTGAGCTTCTCTCTCGAGTTCGCTACCTCCTCGCGAACACTGTGCGCGCGCTCGCTGGACGGGTCGTGGCCGGAGATGGCCGTTGGCCGTCGGCCACCGCCGCGCCGTCGCGGCTCCGAACACCGACGAGAACGCCCTGTTCTTTCCCCCCGTCGGTTTCACTGGGCCACCGCCCTGTGGGCCGCGCCTCCGAGCGGGCCTGCTCGCTCTTTCCCCCCGCGCGCGAACCAGGCCAAAAACGACCACGGGCCAATTGACTTCCCCGGGCCGGCCCAGTTTCAATAATAAAAATCGTTTTCTGTTTTCTTTTATTATTCATGATGAAAAATATTGTGGAAAAATGTTTTTGTATTCATTTGAGCTCCAAAAATTGTGAAATAAATTTCTATGGACTCATTGGAACCAGATCTACAATATAAAAATATTGCATGTCATTTTTGTGATATTTTTCTGTAGAGCTTTAATTAATTCTTGATATTGCTGATATCTTGTAAAATGGTTAGTAAATCCTATATGTATCAGAAAAATATGATTTCAAGTTTGTTAATCTTCTTATATCATGTACTTCTTAGGAAAAATATGTTTCATGCATGTGCTGTGGAAAACTTTGGAGAAGTAGTTCAAGTACCTTTAATGGCTGATTTTTTGTTATTTTTTCTAGAGAGCAAATTTTGTATAAAACATGCATGTGATAATTTTTGTACAGTCATTATATTCCATGAAGAACCTAGGAAAAATATTAATTCTGTTGTTTGACACATTTCATAGTACAAAGTAATTTCATGCTCATTTGTATGCTATAGCTTGTCATTTTTGTATAGGATAATTTACTTATCCAAATGTCATGAAATTTTTATGGTAGTCTTTTTAGGGTAGTATTATGCTACTGTAATTTTCTTAGATTTTTAGGAGCATCAAAAATATATGTTGCTATTCAAACCTATTATTATTTAGGGTTTAAGCAAGTGTTGCTTTAAGTGTGATTAAGAAATTAGTAAAGCTTTGGTGTATCTTTGAAGCATTTCATAAGATATGTTAACTTGATATGTTAGTAGTAGAAGAGAATGCAGTAGATGACATGTGCTTGTAGTGTATAGTTTCTTGGATGATGTTGACTACCTTGCATTTCAACATATTCATTGCATTCATCTCCTTCGATGCACGCTTGCATAATCACTTACGCGCATTGCATCATATAGGATCGCAAACCGAGAACCCAGTCGTCTTACCCGAGGAGCCAGAGGAGCAGCTCGAGGTGCAGCAGCAGGAGGTGATAGAAGCCGAAGAGGAGGTCGGTGAAGAGCTCCCCGAGTGCCCCGACCACCGTCCGAGCTCTTTTGAGAGAGGCAAGCCCCGGAGCATTTCTCTCCCGGTTTGCAAATAATTTATTATTAACTTTACTTAATTTGATGCATTATGTTTAGGAGTTACTTGCAAACGTTGCTGCATTATACCTTGCTTACCTTTGTTATACTATATCCTTGTTACCCTGGTATCTGCAGTCGAGTCAATGCTTAGCTGGCTTAGACCGGTAGAAGTCGGGTGATTTCCTGTCACCTACGAGCTATAGGTGGTTATCTGGATCTGCTTGGATGACTATAAAGTCATGGTATAACTAAGTGTGAAATGAATTTGAGACCGGGCGGAAACTTGCAGGGTTTCGGACTGTAGTGTTTTCCGTCTGTGTCGATTAAGGACCGTCCGTTGTTGTCCCTCGGGTCATGTTGAACGCATGCCTCACATTTAGCTGGCCGGATAAAGTACCTTCCGACCGCGAAACTAGGAGATTATTCGGGCTAAGTGGATTGCCCGCAACGCACTGTACCGGAGCAGTAGTGGCAGGATACGGGGGCGCGATGATAAGGCCAAAGAGCAGTCGGGCGGCCCCCGGGTACAAGTGGTTCCTGGCAAGCTCGCGACTTTACCTGAATGGTTGACTCGGTGACCAACACCTCACTTTAGCGGGTGAGTGAGGTTTGTGTGAGGAATAACTTACCAGCTGGTTAATAATCGATTCGAATCGCCATCGTTCACTGGATAGTGAACACTTGACTTGAGCTACTTCATCGTAGTAATCTTGATGAATCACTTGGATAGTTATGTGGAAAATGACATGATAACTATTGTTAATGATCAATGGTAATCCTTACTTGCTTAATTACATGTTACTCTAGCCCCAGTGCAAACATAGTTGACAGGTTAATAAAGAGTTAATTACTGCATGCTTTTGGAAAGGAATTGTTAAGTTAAAAATGTTTTTCTTGCAAATGAGTCAGCTATCCCACCAGAAAGCCTATCATGATTCCTTGGTGTCTTTTATTTCTGGTTTATGATGGGTAAGTCTAGCTGAGTACCTTCTCGTACTCAGGGCTTTGTTCCCACTTGTTGCAGATGGGCAGATGTATTACGGCTACTGTATCAACTGCCTCTATCCTGCAATGGGCGAAGCTTAGGACCATGGGCAATGGTCATTCGCTACTTCTAGTCTGATGCTTTTGCTGGAGATGATCACAAGCTGGCACTTTATTTCAAAATATTGTGTGTGTGCGTGATTTGAACTACCGCTTCCGCTACTTTTATTCGAACCTGGTTTGTAATAACTATGTTTAAACTCCGATGTATTTTATGCCGCGAACATTTATGTAACTTATAATGGTGACCGCTAAACTTAGTACGATCTTGGCTGTTATGTGAAATGGTTTGAAATCCGTCGAGATTTCACGGACTACCGGGTTATACGGGCTTAAGTTTGTTAAATTGTCCTTCCGTTGGATGATTTCCTACTTAATCTCGTATAATTGGGCGGTTCTATTACAGCTGGCATCGGAGCATGGTTTAACATGATTACTGTTCATATTAAGTGTATTTAAAACAAAATTATGTTTAAAAAGTGTGATTTTAAAACTAAAGGTGTGCCAGTGGTCATATCCTGTATGCCCAGTTAAGGACTCTAGGTGGCTATTTAAGTACTAACTTGGGGTTCTTGCACCATATTTCTCTTTCATTGCTCATACGACGTGCTATTGTATGAGTGCCACTTAATTGAGTGGTAATGTATGGATCAGTTACCTCTACGCTTTGGTAAGTGTGAGCTGTGACAGCATGATCGGATACACCGCCGATCTAGGGAGAGTGCTTATATGATACTTGAATAATTACATGTTTTACACATGTTTTTATGAAAGTATCGCATGTGTGGGTGTTCCGTCCGTTGAGGCGATGCCGTCAATAGGACAATATGTTTGGGTAGTTACTACCGTTGTACACGCATCTAGGGATTCGTGTAGAGCGTGTAGGTAGATTTATTGCTTTTATGCATTCATGGGGAATGGGCTGAAATGAATTTTCTGCAGGTACATAACAGCGTTTATCGTGTAGATCGAATTAGTTACGTATATGAGAGATCATTGTATGCCACCGAATTCATCGTTAGATGTCTTTATTTTCTAAGTTTGTGAGAACGTAAGACTCGCGCATGCATCATATTGCATGTGCATTTCATTCATAACATGCATTCCTCCCCTTATAAAAGGATTATCCCAGTTTGATAAAAGTGACATCAACTTAAAATATGTTCTCACCGGGTAATTTAAAAACTTATGCTACAGATGGCCCGCACGAAGAAGACTGCTCGTAAGTCCACTAGCGGAAGAGCACCCTGTCACCAGATGGCCCCGTGGGAGCGCCGCAGCACGGACACTTTTCTAAGTGAGTTTGCATGCCCACCTTGCTTTGGAGAGTGCTCCATGATGTGGGGTACCCAGAGGGTCAAGAGCCGGTGTACTCCTGGAGTGAGAGCCAGTTAGCTGAGGATGGACTTGCGGTAGTGGAAATCACCGTCCCTGCTCTTGGTGATGCGCCAGAATGGGATGGTTGGCATTTGGAGTTTGAAGGACGCACTCCAGTTGAGGGTGCAGAGGGCGCAACCTTTCGCGTCATCCGAGACATAATGAGCAGGTTTCCTAATGAGTTGGCAGCAGCTTTGGCCGGTACTTTCCCGAGAGATGATCCTCGTGATACCATTTGGGTGCAACCGCAAGGAAGTGCCCTAGTTAGAGGCCCAAGTGAAGGACGGGCTAGCGACAACCACACAATGAGTGTCATGTATGCAGCCATCAAAGCATACCAGGGTCTTGAGAGTACCTATTGGACCTTGACTGGTCTGCGTGGCAATGACCGGCTTGAAGCAAGGAAGCAGAAGAAGAAGCAAGCACGTGCTATAGCTAGCTTGCAGGAGCAGTTGGCCGACATGAGCTTGCAGCGAGATCGGGCTCTCGAGAGAGGTGAGAGTGCTATGCAGCGGGTACAGACGTTGACTCAGGCCAACAGAAATGCAGACCGTATGATGGGACAGCTAGTGCAGGAAAGGAAGAAAGCCTGGAACGAGAGGGACCTTCTGAGGCAGAGGGTCGAGGAGCTAGAAGGGTATAATGCCAACTTGCATGAAGAGTTTCATGCCCTCTACAACGGGATGGGCCCGTATGCTCCTCCGGACGCCGCCCAGATGGACGTCGACGATGACACCGCTACTGATGGTAGCAATGGTGACGCCTCCGACCTTGACGACGGCCCCGAGGAGTAGGCTAGTTGCCTTGCGTTAGTGATAGGCTCTGTCACGATGGCCTTCTTTTGGTTTCCATGTATCGTGTTGTATCCTGTTCGATCTTGAGACTGGCGATCTTTTGAATCTTGGTTGTGTATGTGATGCTCGAACACATAAAAGTCCAGTGTATGTATGCTGGCAACGTGGTTGTATGGAACGCGATATTGCATTCGAAGTAATTTGATTAGTGATGTTGTTTTAATTGGAATGTGATTATTGTGCCTCTGTTTTATTGCATGACTTGTTCTCTCCAATAAATTCAGTATGACATGATTGTTCATTCGAATATAATTACTACCACTTTGCTCAATTATTACTTGTTGCTGAAATTTGCAGATGGCAAACACTCGCCGTGCCACGTATGAGGCCACTGAAACTGGTGGCAACGGTGCAGGGGCTGGTGGGGGTGGTGCAAACAACATCAATCACCAGGAGCCATAGCCAGAGCTACAATTGCCCCCTCCTCCACCGCTCACTGCAGAGGTATTCTTTGCACAGTTCCTGGGAAGCCAGCGCAACGCCGAGCAGTCACAAAGGAATATGGAAGATTTTCTGCGTACCATCGCTAAAAATATTCAGAGAGGAAATAATCAAGGTGGTGGCCATGGGGTGAACCAGTACAGCAATTTCAAGGATTTCATGGACACCATGCCGCCAGTTTTCAAGGAAGCAACGGAGCCACTCGACGCTGAAGAATGGATCAACACTATGGAAGATAAGTTTCGTGTGTTGAGGCTGACAGAAGTTCTGAAAACAGAATATGCTGCACATCAGTTACAAGGACCGGCAGGGATGTGGTGGAAGCATCACCGCACCACCTTTCCTCCCAATGCCCAGATTACTTGGAGAGAATTCACTGAAGCATTTAGGGGAGTTTATATTCCCCCAGGGTTGGTTGAGATGAAGCTCGGAGAGTTCTTGGCCTTAAATCAGGGTACCAAGACTGTAACACAGTATCTGCATGCCTTTAATAGCTTGTGCCGCTATGCTCTAGACATGGTCGACACAGATGCAAAGAGAATTGCTAGTTTCAAGAGAGGGTTAAGTCTGAAGATGATGAAGCATGTGGGTACCAATACCCACGCCAGGTTCAATGACTTTATCAGTGATTGTTTGAAACAAGAAAAGAACAACAACGCCTACACTGCATCCAAGAATCGCAAGAGGGTGTTTGAGTCAGGACCATCCCAGTCCAGAGTTGTCACTGCAAACAGTCTTTCTTATCGTCCGTCCGCACCTGGTGCAAGGTTCCGGCCGCCACAGCATAAAACCCAGAACTACAGGGGACCACAGAAGCCGTACAAGGTGGTCGTGCCGCCAGCAAAGATCACCGCAGCTGCAGAACAGAGCAACTCCAAGGGAGCTATAGGATCTGCTGGTACAGTGAAGGGGCCCTGCTACAATTGTGGTCAGCCAGGCCACTTTTCAAAGTTCTGCCCTTATTCGCCTAAAAAGAAGCTACAGACTTATACTGCCCGTGTACACCATACCACCGTTGATGAGATTCCTAAGGGAGAGCCTGTAACTGCCAGTAAGTTTCTTGTTAACCATCACCCTGTAGTTGTTCTATTTGATTCTGGATCCTCGCATTCTTTTATGAGTCAAGCATTTGCACGGAAGCATGAACAACTATACATAGAATTGAGTTATGGTTATCGTATAAGTTCAGCCGGGGCTGATGTGTTAACCAATAAGATGGTTAGAGGGGCAACCCTTGAGTTAGGTAGTCAGAAGTTCCGAGTGAACCTGATAGTTATGTCTGGACTAGTTTTGGATGTAATAATAGGAATGAACTGGATGAAGAACTGGGGGCAGTCATAGATACAAACAGTCGGTTGCTTACCCTTAAGGATCCCCAGGGAGAGGGTACATTTTAGGTACCATTGCCCGAAAGAACAGACCTTGTGAGTGTGACCTATGCCATGGAAGTTGTTCCTATCCGCCAGATCCCGGTAGTGTGTGAGTTCCCGGATGTGTTTCTAGACGAGTTACCTGGCCTTCCTCTAGATAGAGATGTTGAGTTTGGAATCGAGTTGATCCCCGGGACAGCTCCTATTTCGAGGAGACCCTATCGGATGCCTCCGGATGAGTTAGCTGAGCTGAAGAAGCAACTGGAAGAATTGCTAAAGAAGGGGTTTATCCGACCGAGTAAGTCTGAGTGGGGATGTCCTGCCTTGTTTGTGAAGAAAAAGAAAGAGGGTACTCTGAGAATGTGTGTGGATTATCGACCTCTTAATGCTATAACTATCAAGAATAAATATCCTTTACCTTATATCGATGTTTTGTTTGATCAGTTGGCTAAAGCTAGGGTGTTCTCCAAGATAGACCTAAGATCAGGGTATCATCAGATAAAGATCAGGCCATAAGATGTCCCGAAAACCGCTTTTTCTACCAGATACGGGTTGTACGAGTATCTTGTTATGTCTTTTGGCTTAACAAATGCTCCTGCATACTTTATGTATCTGATGAATACGGTTTTCATGCCAGAGTTGGATAAGTTTGTAGTTGTCTTCATTGATGACATTCTAGTATACTCTGAGAATGAGAAAGATCATAAAGAGCATCTGAGAATTGTCTTGACCAGACTGAGAGATCATAAGTTGTATGCTAAGTTTAGCAAATGTGAATTTTGGTTAAAGAAAGTTCCTTTCCTTAGTCATATTCTATCTGAGAATGGAGTTTCGGTAGATCCGAGCAAAGTGCAAGAGGTTATGGATTGGAAAACTCCAACCACAGTGCCAGAAGTCAGGAGTTTCCTAGGATTAGCTGGTTACTATCGCCGCTTTATCCCAGACTTCTCGAAGATTGCCAAGCCAATGACAAGTCTGTTACAGAAAGATCACAAGTTTGTGTGGACAGAGGAGTGTGAGACAGCTTTCCACACCTTACGGAAACTGTTGACCACTGCTCCAGTTCTTGCACAGCCAGACATCGAGAAACCCTTTGATGTGTTCTGTGACGCATCAAAAACAGGATTAGGCTGTGTTCTGATGCAAGAAGGAAGAGTCATTGCTTATGCCTCCCGCCAGTTGAGAAAACATGAAATCAATTATCTGACACACGATCTTGAGCTTGCCGCCGTGGTGCATGCCTTAAAGATTTGGAGACACTATTTACTTGGTAATGTGTGCAACATTTTCACCGATCATAAGAGTCTCAAGTACATTTTCACCCAACCAGAATTGAACATGAGACAGCGAAGATGGTTAGAACTAATTAAAGATTACAACTTGAATGTACAGTATCACCCTAGGAAAGCCAATGTGGTAGCTGATGCTTTGAGTAGAAAGTCACATTGTCTGAATATGCAACCCTTACTCGAAGATGGTTTTAATCTAATGCACCCTGTCGTGTTACATAGTATTCAGATCAGTTGCACCTTGGAGAGTAAGATAATAGAAGGTCAGAAAGCAGATAAAGGGATATTCCACATCAAAAAGAAAATTAAAGAAGAACCTTCAAAACACTTCAGAGTGGACGAGCAGGACGTGTTGTGGTTCGACAACCGTCTTGTTGTTTCAAAGGATAGAGAGCTTAAGAATAAAATTATGGATGAAGCCCATCACTCTAAGTTGTCCATTCATCCTGGCAGTAGTAAAATGTATCAAGAACTAAGGCCTCACTATTGGTGGACAAAGATGAAGAAGGAAATTGCAGCTTATGTAGCCAGATGTGACACATGTTGTCGAGTGAAAGCTATTCACATGAAACCTGCTGGATTGTTGCAACCTTTGTCAGTACCTAGTTGGAAGTGGGACGATATAAGTATGGATTTCATCACAGGTTTGCCCACTACTTAGAAAGGCCATGATTCGATTTGGGTAATCGTGGATCGTCTTACCAAGACAGCCCACATTTTGCCTGTCAAGACAGTTTATAGACCACCTCAATATGCCGAGAAGTATATTGCAGAGATTGTGAGATTGCATGGCATACCGAAGACTATCGTGTCTGACAGAGGGTCACAGTTTACTGCTCACTTTTGGGAGCATTTGCACAAAGGTTTGGGAACTAGTCTGATTCGTAGCACTGCCTATCATCCTCAAACAGATGGTCAGACTGAAAGAGTTAATGCTGTTTTGGAGGATATGTTAAGAGCTTGTGTGTTGTCTTCCAGAGGTTTATGGGAGTCGTGGTTACCTTTAGCAGAATTCGCGTATAATAATAGCTATCAAGAAAGTATCAAGATGGCACCTTTTGAGGCTCTGTATGGCCGAAAGTGTAGAACACCTTTAAACTGGATTGAGCCAGGGGAAAGAAGGTATAATGGTATTGATTTTGTGGAAGAAGCCGAAAAGAAAGTTCATATCATTCAGCAAAATATGAGAGCAGCTCAGTCACGTCAGAAAAGTTATACGGATAAGAGAAGGAGACCACTTGTGTTCGAAGTTGGTGACTATGTTTATCTAAAAGTCATGCCAATGAAGAAGAAGCGGTTTGAAATACGCAGGAAGCTTGTCGCCAGATTTATAGGACCCTACAAAATCTTAGAAAGGAAGGGTCCAGTGGCTTACAAATTGGAATTACCAAAATCAATGGGTGCTATATTCCCAGTTTTTCACGTATCACATCTCAAGAAATGTTTGCGCGTTCCAGAGGAAAGAATTGAACCTCGAGGCATAAAACTTAAGTCAGATCTGGTGTATCATGAACAGCCAATTCGAGTTTTGGATTTTAAAGAAAGGGCTACTCGAAACAGTGTGGTGAAAACATATAAGATACAATAGAGTCATCATGATGAGAGAGATGCATCTTGGAAAACGGGTGAATACCTACAAAAAGCATATGAAGATTTTTATAATAAATGGTTCGTAACCCAAATCTTGGGACGAGATTTTTATAAGGAGGGAGGGCTGTAACACTCTGGTGTTACGCAAGCATTTGCATTACAATCATGAGCACAACATGTCATGACATTCATAATTATATGTGCTTAGGGTGTACCTTTAATAAAATAAAAATGTGGAAACTAGTATTGCATAACATGTTGTGATAATGTGCTAATGACATTCATCAAATTTGTGCAACTATAAATTTCATATCACTTAGAATTATAGGTGAAATTTTTGGAGCCACTAAATCACTCAAAGTTTTGTCAAAGATTTGTTTTAAAAAAATGTTATTTGAAAATATTCAAAAATCCTCCCTAAATTAGCTTTTTTTCTAAAAATCAAAATCTGTTGGGAATTTTTAGTTGGCCCTTAATCAAAGTTGGAGAGAATTAAATTCTAAGCAACTTTTATTTTTAGGTCATTTCTAGAAAATATCTTTTTCTTGCTCAAAATGAGGTTTGAAAACTGTATTGAAATTGGTTTGAATTTAGAAATTTGAAAAAAATCAAAAACTAACCTAGCATGCCGCCGCCTCGGTTTCAGCCCACAGCCGGAAACGGCCCGCCTCCGCACGTGCGCGCCCGCGCCTGCTCCCTGCCTCGGCCCGGCCCAAGCCGGCCTCTCTTCCCCCTCCCGCTCCCACGCGCGCGCGGCTCACTGGCGCCGCGGCAGAACACGCTCGCCGCGTGGCGGCCGCGTGGTGGCGACGCCACCCCGCGTGGCCGCGCGTGGCCCAGCGCATTTCACCTCAAAGCACAGTGCGCGCTCGGCCTCCATCATTTTGCCTGCTCGCTCGCTCCCTTTCTCCTTCCTCCGGAGAACCCGAGCGGGAGCGCCGCTCACCACCGCCATCCTCCGCCTCCGCCGCCGTGTTCCGGCGACGCTAGTCCACCGCAGTTCGATTGGTCGGGCACGAAGCTCCGCCACCTTCTCCTCTCCTTCGAACGGACCTCCGTTTGCCTTGTTCGCCTCCGGTAAGGCTCAATCGAGCTCTTCCCGCCGCGCCACCACGACGGGGCCGCCGAGCTCGTGCTCCGCCCACCGTCTTCCTCGCTCCCTCTCCATCCCCCTGAGCTTCTCTCTCGAGTTCGCTACCTCCTCGCGAACACTGTGCGCGCGCTCGCTGGACGGGTCGTGGCCGGAGATGGCCGTTGGCCGTCGGCCACCGCCGCGCCGTCGCGGCTCCGAACACCGATGAGAACGCCCTGTTCTTCCCCCCGTCGGCTTCACTGGGCCACCGCCCTGTGGGCCGCGCCTCCGAGCGGGCCTGCTCGCTCTTTCCCCCACGCGCGCGAACCAGGCCAAAAACGACCACGGGCCGATTGACTTCCCCGGGCCGGCCCAGTTTCAATAATAAAAATCGTTTTCTGTTTTCTTTTATTATTCATGATGAAAAATATTGTGGAAAAATGTTTTTGTATTTATTTGAGCTCCAAAAATTGTGAAATAAATTTTTATGGACTCATTGGAACCAGATCTATAATATAAAAATATTGCATGTCATTTTTGGAATACTTTTCTGTAGAGCTTTAATTAATTCTTGATATTGCTGATATCTTGTAAAATGGTTAGTAAATCCTATATGTATCAGAAAAATATGATTTCAAGTTTGTTAATCTTCTTATATCATGTACTTCTTAGGAAAAATATGTTTCATGCATGTGCTGTGGAAAACTTTGGAGAAGTAGTTCAAGTACCTTTAATGACTGATTTTTTGTTATTTTTGCTAGAGAGCAAATTTTGTATAAAACATGCATGTGATAATTTTTGTACAGTCATTATATTCCATGAAGAACCTAGGAAAAAATTTAAACTTAGTTGTTTGACACTTTTCATAGTACAAAGTAATTTCATGCTCATTTGTGTGCTATAGCTTGTCATTTTTGTATAGGATAATTTACTTATCCAAATGTCATGAAATTTTTATGGTAGTCTGTTTAGGGTAGTATTATGCTACTGTAATTTTCTTAGATTTTTAGGAGCATCAGAAATATATGTTGCTATTCAAACCTATTATTATTTAGGGTTTAAGCAAGTGTTGCTTTAAGTGTGATTAAGAAATTAGTAAAACTTTGGTGTATCTTTGAAGCATTTCATAAGATATGTTAACTTGACATGTTAGTAGTAGAAGCGAATGCAGTAGATGACATGTGCTTGTAGTGTATGGTTTCTTGGATGATGTTGACTACCTTGCATTTCAACATATTCATTGCATTCATCTCCTTCGATGCACGCTTGCATAATCACTTACGCGCATTGCATCATACAGGATCGCAAACCGAGAATCCAGTCGTCTTACCCGAGGAGCCAGAGGAGCAGCTCGAGGTGCAGCAGCAGGAGGTGATAGAAGCCGAAGAGGAGGTCGGTGAAGAGCTCCCCGAGTGCCCCGACCACCGTCCGAGCTCTTTTGAGAGAGGCAAGCCCCAGAGCATTTCTCTCCCGGTTTGCAAATAATTTATTATTAACTTTACTTAATTTGATGCATTACGTTTAGGAGTTGCTTGCAAACGTTGCTGCATTATACCTTGCTTACCTTTGATATACTATATCCTTATTACCCTGGTATCCGCAGTCGAGTCGATGCTTAGCTGCCTTAGACCGGTAAAAGTCGGGTGATTTCCTGTCACCTGCAAGCTATAGGTGGTTACCTAGATCTGCTTGGATGACTATGAAGTCATGGTATAACTAAGTGTGAAATGAATTTGAGACCGGGCGGAAACTTGCAGGGTTTCGGACTGTAGTTTTTCCGTCTGTGTCGATTAAGGACCATCCGTTGTTGTCCCTCGGGTCATGTTGAACGCATGCCTCACATTTAGCTGGCCGGATAAAGTACCTTCCGACCGCAAAACTGGGAGATTATTCGGGCCGAGTGGATTGCCCGCAACGCACTGTACCGGAGCAGTAGTGGCAGGATACGTGGGCGCGATGATAAGGCCAAAGAGCAGTCGGGCGGCCCCCGGGTACAAGTGGTTCCTGGCAAGCTCGCGACTTTACCTGAATGGTTGACTCGGTGACCAACACCTCACTTTAGCGGGTGAGTGAGGTTTGTGTGAGGAATAACTTACCAGCTGGTTAATAATCGATTCGAATCGCCATCGTTCACTGGATAGTGAACACTTGACTTGAGCTACTTCATCGTAGTAATCTTGATGAATCACTTGGATAGTTATGTGGAAGATGACATGATAACTATTGTTAATGATCAATGGTAATCCTTACTTGCTTAATTACATGTTACTCTAGCCCCAGTGCAAACATAGTTGACATGTTAATAAAGAGTTAATTACTGCATGCTTTTGGAAAGGAATTGTTAAGTTAAAAATGTTTTTCTTGCAAATGAGTCAGCTATCCCACTAGAAAGCCTATCATGATTCCTTGGTGTCTTTTATTTCTGGTTTATGACGGGTAAGTCTAGCTGAGTACCTTCTCGTACTCAGGGCTTTGTTCCCACTTGTTGCAGATGAGCAGATGTATTACGGCTACTGTATCAACTGCCTCTATCCTGCAATGGGCGAAGCTTAGGACCATGGGCAATGGTCATTCGCTACTTCTAGTCTGATGCTTTTGCTGGAGATGATCATAAGCTGACACTTTATTTCAAAATGTTGTGTGTGTGCGTGATTTGAACTACCGCTTCCGCTACTTTTATTCGAACCTGGTTTGTAATAACTATGTTTAAACTCCGATGTATTTTATGCCGCGAACATTTATGTAACTTATGATGGTGACCACTAAACTTAGTACGATCTTGGCTGTTATGTGAAATGGTTTGAAATCTGTCGAGATTTCACGGACTACCGGGTTATACGGGCTTAAGTTTGTTAAATTGTCCTTCTGTTGGATGATTTCCTACTTAATCTCGTATAATTGGGCGGTTCTGTTATAGGTAGTTGAATAAATCAAGGTGAATTGCCATAAGTATGTCCTAATTGGATAGTTGAATAGATCAAGGTGAATTGCAAATTTGCAATAAGTATGTCATAATTGGGACAGTTGAATAGATCAAGGTGAATTGCATATACCAAATGTGCATATAGATCGCCACAATGATAGATTCCATATAAGAAGACATGGTAGCCATTTTGTTTAACCATGGAAGCAAGCAAACTCTTGAGAAATAATAACTTCAAGGCTAACAAAATGATGAGAGTGTGCACATACTACTTTCTCATAGAGATTAGAAAGATCGGCCCGATTTTCTTTTGCCAAAGATCACCTCCCACACCACTGGTGAGAATGGGCCTTTCTTGTTAGGTGCTACCTGATTGACTTCTCATTAAGAGCAAAGTTCTATCGATGTGGGACTCATAGGGTCCCCCAAGTGGTGTGATTACAAGTCGTGGTCCCTAGCCTGGCCCACCGATAAAAGCAGGAAGAGGTGCAGCAACCGCTACATCGAATCCAAGTAGAATAGACCAGACTAGCTGAATTCTAATGGAAAGTAACTTCTAAACTTAGTTCAAAACACCTTCTTTGGATCCGACTAGGATTGTAACCGCACCACAACCACCTCTACTGATATAAAGAGAGGCTATGGGCACCTATGTAAGAAGAGACGATACAACACAATCAATCCAACGCAAAGGCTAACGCTGACTGGATGTAAGGTTATTTCTCGATCACCAATCGAGGGCTTGAACCAGTATAAATCGACTGTCTCTACATTCACCGTCGAGTTCTATCATGCGTCGAAGCCCGAACAACTGTCCCGGGTACCCCCGTGGCAGGCTATCGGTGGTCAAACACCGACAGCTCGCACGCCAGGTAGGGGCTTTTGGCGTAATCGCGACCAGGAGCTCTATAGATTTCGACATGATCTTCCTTATGGGATCAATCTTCATCTTCGGATCATGGGTTTGCGAGGTAGACGACAAGGGCAACCTCCATGGACATCTCGTCGAAGCTCTAGAAGCCCACGAGGATCTCACTCTTTTGGTGAAGCTTGCCATAGATCTCGCCAAAAAGCTTACGGTGTCTGAATCAACCTCGATTTGACATCCGAGTCAGATTCCCCCTTGGAGTCTTATCCGGGTTCTTTCAAAGACAAGCCAAGTCCTTTTCCAATAGGACTCCAGAACATAGCATCAACTCTACAAGAGATCAATTCGAATCTACTTTAGGTTTCTTCTAAGAAGTTAAGTCGCTTCCCAACCGGACTTAACAACATGACAAAGACGTATCAAGGTTTACTCTGAAATATGGCCGGTCGAGCACGGAGGCTACATCTTACCGGGGCATAGGAAGGTCTTGTATTAACCATAACATCTAAAGATTGCCTAGTCCAGTGGCCGGGTACATGTCCCTAGAACAGCAATGCCCGACTAGTTGAAGAAGCTATCACTCTACCCTACCAAGAACGTAGTGCGCTCCGCGATGCCAACACTCCAACCGAAGTCATCAGTAATTACAACAAGACAAGCCTAGTGCCAGGTCAAGAAGCCTTCATGATTCGGCAGCCACTATTAATACCACTAACTGCACCCGATGTCAGATCTTTAGATGAATCAGAATCAAATATATCATCCAATGCTCCTGAATACGATGGCAAATCTGAGGGCCAGAGACGAGCTAGAGAAAGAAGAAACAAACTAAAAGAAGGTCACAGACACCGTGCTAGGCAACAAAAAGAAGCATAGGACACGTACAAGATGGAGCTGGACGAGTACTACAAGAGGAGATCAAAGAAAGAAGCCAAAGAAAGGCGCGCAGCCAGAGTACATGAAGCCCCTACAATAAGATACGGGAAGCACTAGAAGAACTTGAAGCAATTTTGCATCCCAATGAAGAACAAGAACAACTCCGAGAAGTTCTCCGGACAATAGCTCTGAGGGCGCATGGCAGAAGGACTCATTTTAGGCTTCCCGCTAGGATAGCATCGCATGAACAAGACACGCAAAGTCAAAGGAGATCCGCCTTCGAAAGACTAGGACCAAACGGGAGCTAGAATCGAGAGAAGAGAAGAAACCACACCTAGAGTAAACAAATTGAGCTTCCAAGAGAAGAAAGGAGCAGAGCATCTCACCACTCATCCCCATAATTTATTCCTAAGCTAAATAACAGCTGGTAGGAAGAAGGAGCTGAGTCAGAACACATGATAGGTTTCCATGTTTTTCAAGGCGACTTGCTTCGGTACGGCTGCCTCACAAGTTCAAACCATCAAACCACTCCAAATATGATGAGAAGACCGAACCAAAACAGTGGCTCAGAACTACTCACAATCAATTGAACTAGTCGGCGGAGATGACGATATCAAAGCATTATTCTTTTTCATGGCCCTAGAAAACATGCCCCTCCAATAGTTCGATAAATTGAACCCAGGGTCAATCAAAGGCTGAGAGGACTTGCAAAGAGCTTTCTGCGAAAACTTCGTAGGCATCATTACGCACCCCATCACACATGCAGAACTAAAAGGGCTCAAGCAAAAGGGAGGTGAGAGCCTCAGAGATTATTATCGACATTTTGGTGAATTACGTGCCTAGGTACATGACATCACCGAACGAGAAGTAATTGAAGCCTTCTCCCATGGGATCATGGCTAAATGGCTATTTCAAGATTTTTGCAAAGAAAACCCAAGGTACAATGAAGAATTAAGACGTGCGGTAGAAAAAATGATTATGGCCGAAGAAAAAACAAAGAAAAGATTTCTAGACAAAAATAACCGAGAAAACAATAGAGACAACTTGGACCAAAGAAATTTTTCCAAACATGGGTCTTCCAGACAGGAAGCGTGGACTAGACAACACCATTGTCATGGCCGACAAGACAAAAAAAGTTCTTAAAATTTAGGAGGTTCGAAGACATTGAGAATATGCACTGTATATGGCACCCACAAGGAAACCACACAACAGGAGACTGTTGAGTCTTCATTGATCGGTACGCAAGAAAAGGAAAAACAAAGATAAACAAGAAGATAACAAAAAGAAAGATGAAGACAACACGGAAGACAAAGGATTCCAGCAGTCAAAGAGAATAGTCGCAGTAATCTTTTGTAGAGTTCTAGGTCCCAAAAGCAAGCACCAAGACAAGCTGGCTCTCTGCAGCATCATGGCAGCAGAACCAACGGTCCTAAGGTACCTAAATTTGTCACAATATCAAATCTAGTTTTCAAGAGAAGATCAATGGACGAGCATTGGAGATGCCGACCTATATCCACTAGTCTTAGATCCAACTATAGCAGGGATGATAGTCACCAAAGTTTTGATCGATGGGGGAGTTGGACTCAACATTATATTTTTAGAAACGCTAAGGAAGATGAGGCTAGACTTTGCCGGGTTGATCACCCCAATAGGAATACCCTTCTATGGAATAGTACCCAACAAAGCCACCATGCCGCTCGGGCAAATCACTCTACCAGTCACGTTTAGAACACAAGCAAATTACCGAACCAAATTCATTCAGTTCGAAGTTGTGGACTTTGAGACATCATATCATGCCACCCTTGGAAGACCAGCATTTGCAAAGTTCATGGTTATACCTCACTACCCATACCTCCTGCTCAAGATGCTAAGACCTTTCGGAATACTCTCCCTCTGGGGCAACCTGAAGCACACTTTCGATTGTGACATTCAAGCAATCCAAATCACAGCCAAAACGCAGGCAGCCGACGACAGAGAAGAAATTACCACTGTCGCTGCACAAATGAACCTGAAAGAGCTAGAGATTCCAGCAAAAAAACCTTACATCCTTGCACCACAAAAAGAAACCGATGTAAAGAAAATTGACCTAGATACTAGTGACCTTGAGAAGACAGCGACCATCAGTGCTCACCTCTCAGCTAAATAGGAACTCGCGTTCACCAACTTTCTTCGGGACAACAAAAATATCTTTGCTTGGAAGTCGGTCGACATGCTAGGTGTCCCAAGAGAGTTGGCTGAGCACAGAATCGATGTTAATGAAGGCTCCAAACCAATTAAGCAATGGTTGAGAAGATTCTCATCAGACAAAAAAGAAGCAATCAAGAAGGAGATTATAAAATTAATGGCAGCCAATTTTATAAGAGAAATTCTTCATCTGGATTGGCTAGTGAATCCCGTTCTAGTATAGAAAAAGAACATGGTAGAATAGCGCATGTGCGTCGATTACACAGATCTCAACAAACATTGCCCAAAGGACTCGTTCGGATTACCACAAATTGATCAAATTGTCGATTCAACGGTAGGATCCGCCCTGCTATTTTTCCTCGATTGCTATTCATGATATCATCAGATTGCATTAAGAGAAAAAGTTCAGAGCAAGACATATTTCATCACTCCTTTCCGCGCTTATTGCTATAAAACCACGTCCTTCAGACTCAAGAACGTTGACGCCACCTATCAGAGAGCTATTCAAACATGTGTTGGTGAACAAATTGGTGACAACGTGGAAGCTTATGTCGATGATGTAGTAGTAAAGACAAAAAAACATAGACATGCTAATTAAAGACTTGAAGCGGGCTTTTGAAAATCTAAATAAATGGAAGTGGAAATTGAACTCAAACAAGTGTGTTTTCGGGGTACCATCAGTACAACTACTTGGATTCCTGGTCAGTAATCGGGGAATAGAAGCAAGCACTAAGCAAATTCGAGCCATAACAGAAATGGCACCCCACGCAGTGTAAAAGATCTGCAAAAACTAACAGGAAGCATGGCAGCCCTCAATCGCTTCATCTCATGACTCGGTGAAAAAGGACTCCCTTTCTTCAAGCTACTAAAAAGACAAACAAGTTTGAGTGGACATAGGAAGCCAAGGAGGCTTTTGAAAGCCTTAAAGTGTACCTCACCTCATCACCCATACTCACGCCACCTAAGAAGAATTAAGACATGATGTTATACATATCGGCAACATCTACTATGGTTAGTGCAGCAATTGTGGTGGAAAGAGAAGAAGAAGGGCATATATACAAAGTACAGCGACCGGTTTACTACATTAGCGAGGTTCTGGCAGATTCAAAAATATGGTACCCGCATGTACAGAAACTACTCTATGCCCTCCTAATCACTTCCCGCAAACTATGACACTACTTTGAAAGCCACAAGATTACCATAGTAACAAATTTCCCTCTCAGAGATATCCTGCGCATTAGAGATGTGACAGGACGCATATCAAAGTGGGCAGTTGAACTCGAAGCTCTAAATATTGATTTCTCTCCTTAGAAGGCAATAAAATCACAAGCACTCAGAGACTTCATGGCCGAATGGACAGAAATCCAATAACCCACAACAAATACCTTACTCGATCATTAGAAGATGTACTTTGATGGATCACTCAAGTTAGGCGAGAGGGCGCAAGTGTTCTTTTCATATCCCCAGAAGGAAGACAACTTAAATATGTACTTAAGATACTATGGCAAGCCACAAACAATGAAGCAGAATATGAAGCACTCATCCATGGGCTAAGAATCGTGACTTCTCTCGGAATCAAACGGTTACTTGTCTATGGCGATTCAGCTGTGGTCATCAATCAAGTCAACAAAGACTGGGACTGTACCAAAAATACATGAATGCCTATTACACTGAAGTATGAAAACTAGAGAAAAATTTCCAAGGACTAGAAATCCTACATGTTCTATGAGACTCAAACATTCCAGCAAATATCCTTGCCAAGCTAGGATCGAACAGAGCGAAGATCCTGCCAGGGGTGTTTGTAGAGGAGTTGCCATCACCCTCCATAAAATAACCCAGTGGGATAACCCCTGAGCCACCAGCACCAACAACCCAAATCATGGTAATCACTAGATCATTGACTCAAGACTTCATCGACTACATCAAAGAAAACAAACTACCAGCTAATAGGGAAGAGGCCGCCAGGATAATCAGAAGAACCAAGATTTACGTCCTCATAGGCGACAACATGTACAGAAGAGACGCGTCCTTAGGAGTACTTCTTTAATGTATCTCAAGAGAAGAAGAAAAAGAAGTCCTAGAAGAAATTCACTTAGCTTGCTGCGACAACCAGGCAACCTCAAGAACTCTAGGGGGCAAAACTTTCCGCACCGATTTTTATTGGCCGACAATTTTGAAAGATGCAGAATAACTAGTCAGACAGTACAAATGGTGCCAAATGTTCATAAGACAAGCTCATGTACCAGCTCACGAGCTAATTTGCATCCTTCCTGCCTAGCCGTTCGCATGTTGGGGGCTGGACCAAGTAGGACCACTCAAAAAGTCTAAAGGTGGTTTTGAGTACATCTTCGTCGCAATCGACAAATTCACTAAGTGGATCGAGTACAAGCCGCTTGTAAAATATAGCGCAACAAAAGCAGTTGAGTTCATCCAAGACATTATGCACCTTTGCAGAATACCTAACCACATCATCACAGATTTGGGTTCCCCTTTTATAGCTATCAAATTTAGAAATTAGGCACAAGACTATGGCATCAGTATAGATTATGCATCAGTTGCACACCCTGAAGCCAATGGACAAGTAGAAAGAGCCAATGGACTTATACTAGCTAGATTGAAACCAAGATTATATGAAGAACTAGAATATTATGGCTTTAAATAGATTGAAGAATTACCCAAAGTAGTACAGGGACTCCGTACTCAAGTAAGCAGAGCAACTGGATACTCACCTTTTTTCTAGTATATGGATCAGAAGCCGTGCTACCAGCAGATTTAATCTAGACATCCTCAAAAATCAAGTAATATGAGGAGGGAGAAACAGAACACACACGAAGATTAGAACTTGATAGTATAGAAGAAGTCAGGGTAAACGCTACCCTTCAATCAGCTCGATACCTCCAAGGTCTAAGGCACCACTACAACAAAAGTACTAAACAATGCTCAGTACAAGTCGGAGACCTTGTACTATGAAGAATACAAAAAACTGACGAACACCATAAACTACTCAGCCCATGGGAAGGTCCTTTCATTGTCGCAAAAGTCTCAGGACCAGGCACATACAAGTTAATGACTGAAGATGGGGAAGAAGTAAGGAATACGTGGCATATCAGCTAGCTAAGAAGATTCTACGCCTAAAGAACTCAAAATGAAATCTATGTAACAACAAAGTGATGTGTAATTAGGATTCATGGCCAATGAAATAAAAATGATATTCCTCATCAACATCCATCTTATTATGATCGATCCTGGATTGTTTTCACAATCGAATGAGAGCAAAAGAGCTGAAAAGATGCTTGAGCTCGCAATCCCAAGTCTTTTTAGGCTTAGATGAGAGCAAGGCAGACAAGCTAACACTCGAACCTATCCTAGGTTGTTTTCATGGCCTAAATGAGAGCCAAAGGTGCTTGCCTGATTCTGGGTTGTTTTCATAACTGGATGAGAGCAAAAGAGCTGAAAAGATGCTTGAGCTCGCAATCTCAAGTCCTTTTAGGCTTGGAAGAGAGTAAGACAGACAAGCCGACACTCAAACCTATTCTAGGTTGTTTTCATGGTCTGGATGAGAGCTAGAGGTGCTCGCCTGATCTCGGGTTGTTTTCACAACCGGATGAGAGCAAAAGAGCTAAAAAGATGCTTGAGCTCGCAATCCCAAGTCTTTTCAGGCTTGGATGAGAGTAAGGCAGACAAGTTGACATTCAAATCTATCCTAGGTTTTTTTTCATGGCCTGGATGAGAGCCAGAGGTGCTCGCACGATCCTAGGTTGTTTTCACAATTGGATGAGAGAAAAAGAGCTAAAAAGATGCTTGAGCTCGCAATCCCAAGTCTTTTCAGGTTTAGATGAGAGTAAGGCAGGCAAGCTAACACTCGAACCTACCCTGAGTTGTTTTCATGGCCTCAAGAGCCAGAGGTGCTCGCCCGATCCTAGGTTATTTTCACAACTAGATGAGAGGAAAAGAGTTGAAAAGATGCTTGAGCTCGTAATCCCAAGTCTTTTCAGGCTTGGATGAGAGTAAGACGGACAAGCTGACACTCGAACCTATCCTAGGTTGTTTTCATGGACTGGATGAGAGCCAGAGGTGCTCGCCCGATCTTGAGTTGTTTCCACAACCAGATGAGAGCAAAAGAGCTAAAAATACGCTTGAGCTCACAATCCACAGAAACAAGAGCAAAAGAATTGCAAATACACTTGAGCTCGTTTTATCTAGAACCATTCAAACATGGACAGAAATTAAGTCCATACAAGACTACAATGAGCAAGAAAGTAGAAAAGAAGCCTGAGCCCATCAAGACTACTCCTGATATGAGCAGAAGTGCCGGTGCTCGCCAAGGTTCATGATTAACAAACAATATAGAAAGAAGTCACTAAAAGAAATCTTTCTTACAAAACAATAAGGAGAAGGCCTAATTCTTGGAATCATCGTCAGAAGAGAAAAAGACACCTTTTTAGAGCAAAGTCAATCTTTGACAATAGAGAATGGGTTACACCACAAGAAACTACTCGGATTTAAGAACAAAATATATACACGATGAACAAAACTACTTGATACACCGACAACCGAATCTACTACTGGACAGTCCACCCTTTGATCTCCTTTACGCCAACATCAAAGCGAGGGCTAATAGCAGCATGTCCAGGCCACCATCAGATCCTCAACGGGGACCAGCTACCCACAGACTCAACGTTATCATTCTCTGTGGCAAGGACTTCCTAGTCAACTTCATCTTTGGCAATGAGCGCTTCCTAGTTGACCTCATCCTTGCTACTGCTGCTAAGGGCGATCAAATCCACCCCCATCAAGTCAGCATCAATAGAGGGAACGAAGACAGGGTTCACCACAGGAGCAACCATTGGACCCTCCTCCTCCCACAAAGATGGAACCAATTTCAATGTCTAGGAAGGTGGAGCCTCCTCCACCGTCGGAGCCTCACGAGCACCAAGGGCCGATGACACCGGCAACAGAGATGTTGATGACGAAGAACCTCCGCTCGACGGTGCCATCATAACCATAGCTCTTGAAGGGCGAGCGAGCGACAAGTGCGGCACCTCATGGACGCAACGCCTTTGGATAAACTTTTTCTTTACCATTTTGGCTAAGGAAGGACCAAGGAGATTAGAGTGCCAAAACAATCACGAAAGGGGCAGTTAAATAGGGCTAAGCCATCTCCTCAAGCAATCCAACGGCCCCCTCGAGATAAAGTCAGAATTAATTTCTCCTCCTAAAATTATGGGCACAATCAATACCTTCACCAGAGCCAACATGGCGCTTCGATTTCCAACAGTAACTGTGCAACGCAACGGGCATGAAAGTAGTGCACCTTTTCATGCAGAGCAGCTCAACGGATAGAACAACTGAATTATTCTTGTTACAAAGGAGAAGACAAAACACTTAGACAATTTCCAGGCTTGGATGAGAGTAAGAAGGCTGAAAAGCCAACACTCATCCCAGGTTGTTTTCACGGCCCGGATGAGAGCCAGAGGTGCTCGCCCGATCCTGGGTTGTTTTCACAACTGGATGAGAGCAAAAGAGATGAAAAAACGCTTGAGCTCGCAATTCACAAATCAAGAAGCAAAAAAGCTAAAAAGACGCTTGAGCTCACCTTATCCCAAGTCTTTTTAGGCTTGGATAAGAGTAAGAAGGCTGAAAAGCTAACACTCGACCTATCCTAGGTTGTTTTTCATGACCTGGATGAGAGCCAGATAGCACTCACCCTATCTCGGTTTTCATGACCTGGATGAGAGCCAGATAGCACTCGCCCTATCCTGGAGTTGTTACACACCGGATGAAATGACCCGACTGACCCAACACCTACACTCGACAAGACTTATGGAGATACAAAAAACAAAGAGTAAGGCTAGTTGGAGGGACACAACTCAAAGGTACTTGGATACGCCTACAACAATTAAGGCTCATATCCAGCACACAGTCAAGGAAAATTTCAAATTCTAAGAAAACAACTTTGAAAGATTAACTCGAATGATTTAAGCAAAATAGTCAAAGGACCTGGATTCCTTTACAAGGCACAATGCAAAGTGTATCTTTACAAAGAAGAGAAATATGCCCAGATCCTATAGAACCTAACTATCAGCTTCGTCATCAGAAGGGGGAGATAAATATCAAGCTTCTCAGCAATGAAGTTGGCAAGGTCTTCAACCTTAGATTCAATGTTCTCGATGGACTCTAGGTAGTTGTCGTCATCAATTTCCTCCCTAAGTTTTTCTAGGGGGATTGATGGAGCAAGAACACGGATATGAGCCAAAACATTCTTGACACACGCCCGAACCCCATCCTTCACGAAGCTCTGAAGACACTCAGGAATCAACAGAATGAACTCACCCTAGGTCCTCCCATAATCTTTAGAAGTTTGAAGAAGCTTTGCAACGGTCTTGAAAGATTTCCACAATGTAGCAAACCGTTGGACAAAAGTAGCCAGCTTCTTGGACAATTCCTCAATAGTCTTCATTCCCTGCACAAGATCTCGATCAGCACCAAGCCTAATCAACTGGGCACGAGCAAGCTCCTCTTTGGCATGAGCCTTTACCTCCTCAGCCTTTACCGATATCTTCATATCTTCAACATCAATCAAGAGCGTCTGCTTATCTTTTCGAAGGGTTGATCAAGGCAATAAAAGAAAATCAGGCAAATAAGGAGCAAAAAATAAGAAGAAAAGAGGGAATAAAGTATAAAGGAACTTAGAATACTATCACACTCTTTATTCATGGTCTCCACCTTCTTCAAGGCCTCCTGGACCGCAACATCCCTCCGCTCCTCTGCCTCAATCACCTAAGTATGGAGAACCTTTTCCTCCCTCTGATGCGACTAACGCTCAACCTCCATCTCGGACCGGCAGAGGTCTAGCTCTGTCTTCAAAGCACTAATTTCAGAGGTCAACTTTTTCTCGGTCTCAGTCGAGAAAAAGAAGTCGACATGGTCCCAAGAGAATGACTGATCAAACAAGATGAAAAGAGAGAGACAAGGCATAAGAATCCAAGAGGCCGAGCAAAATAATAACTTAAGGAAAACTTACCTAGAGTTTTTCCCCAAAAGAAGAAGCACCAGCCACCAGGATTCCCCAGTCCGTGGTCAGCTCTAACAAACGACGAGTGGCGTCGAATTTTCGCAACACATCATCATCTAGACGCTGACTCCTGGTACCAAGGACAGCATGAGGAGAAACTGACTGATGCGAGGACAAGACCAAGGCTTAACCGGGGCAGTAGAAGCCCCGGCTACTTCCTTAGACAGACTAGCCACCACGGTCCCCACTATCTCCGGAGTTGGTGACTCTGTGGTAGCATATTCATCAGGAGCCATCGTCTCCCTCACAGCCGCCTCGCTGACCATGCATTCTGAATCCTGAGGCTTAGTATGCATGGCTACACCAGCGGACTGAGAAGAATCCGTTCAAGGGTTGAGGGACGATGAGGACGAAGACCTACAAGACAATGGACAACCTCAATGATACAAGAAAAATGGAAAAACATAAGCAAACAATCTAAACAGGATTCACTTACTTGGTCGCCTTCTTCTTCGAACTAAAACCACCAAGCCGAGCTGAAGGTTTTGGTGGAGCCATAGCAACAGAAAAAACATCATCACCACCCCGCGCTAGGGATGGCGTGATTGACAACTGAGCCCCAGGAGAACTCAGGACCGATGACTGCTTGTTGCGAAAGGACAAGGAAAAATAAAAAAGCAATCAAGAATAATAATGAGAAAATAAAAATACAATGACAACTCACCGACGAGTGTTGAGGGTCATATCATCTTCCTTATCCTCCTCGTCCTCAAGCAATTCAACCACAGTACCATCTGAGAAAAGGGAAAGTACTCGGTTGTGCACGTAAATAAACAATAAAGGGGATAAAACAAACTGATGTGCTCACCTAGGAGCATGCTACCTACAACTTGAGTACCTAGAAGAGTACCCGGTTGGTGAGGCTTCTTGGTGATAGACACACTGGCAGAAGCATCATCCGCCCATGCCCTCTTATGGATGGAGCGAGGAGTTCGAGGAACCAGGCGTGACACATATTCAACATATTAGACTGGTTTATTGCAAGAAGCACCAGGAAAAACTGTGGATACTAGAGACTTACTAGCCGGGGCCGCTATGACTATACTTTCTCTAGCCTCCTCACCAGCTGGGTTGTCCTCAATAGGAACTGGATCAACAAAGTTACGCCCCAATTCTTACAAGACGACCAAAGGAGAAGGAATAAGCAGAAAATTGAAGACAGAAAGTACCAACGACAAAAGATATATAAAGGAAAGTACTTGCGAAAAATAAAATAACTCACAGCAGGGGGCGGGTTATCTCAACAATACTCAAGAACTGCATGGGGGATAATGGTCACCCCCTTTAGAACCTTCCTTAGGCGCTCGAGTACCTCCTCTTTAGTCAACTCAAGGGCAGGAACCATCCGAGATGGGTCCTTAGCTCCAGAATACTCAAAGCCGATATGCTCTCTCTCCTTCAGGGGTTGAACTCGACGATGCATATAGCTGGCGATGATCCCAAAACCAATCAAACTCTGCTGCTTCAGAGTCTGGATTTTCTCAAGAAGAGGCTTGATGGCCTAGAGCTCATCATTTGTCAATGAGTTCTTCTCTCAATGATCATTAACCGAAGGACTAGAACCAGAATGAACGGCAAGGGGAGAAATCATGTTCGTAGCATAAAAACCACTCGAAACGCTAGTCCTGAACAGAATCAATAAGATCATAATAAAAAAGAGGGCTTTTTCCCCTGACGAAATTGGATGCCACAACCACCCAACGGAGAAGTACTGTCACTCCGAGGATGTGGTTTCAAATGGAAAAAGAAACGAAATAGAAAGATTGAAGGAACAATGCCAATAAAGGCTTCACAGAGATGGACGAACACTAACATATGAAGGATAGCATTCGGGGTCAAGTGGTTTAGAGAAATACCGAAAGAATGAAGGAAACAATGAAGAAAAGCAGAAGCAGGCAAGCAGAGGCTAGCTCGAACGAAAGAGATAAAAGGACGATCTCACTAGGACCAGGAGTAGGAACCCGATGCTGGTCTGAGACCTTCCAATCAGCAAAGTTCTTCTCCTAGATTAGGCCTCTCTGACCAAATCACGCATATGATCTTCTATTGTAGTCAGAACCGACCAAAGCTTCTCCGTAGCCCTCATGGTGATGAACTCCTAATTCTCGATGACCGAGAGTGATACCTCCTCGTCCACCAAGACCTCCTTCGACTTGCTCGATGACTTTTTCTTGCCCATATAATGGTGAGGATCTGAGGCCGGCAACAAAAAGTTCGATGACAGCAGTGATGGCGGCGGTGGAACTCTGAAGGCTAGGGTTCAACAAAGGTCAAATGCTAAAGGGCAAAGACAGGGTAAGAAAGAAGAAGAAGGATGACCCTTAAATAGATTTACAATGGTAAAAACATGGCCTATCAATCCCGCTTAACACGGTATGGAAATATAATGGTCCGTTTCTTGCCATAACTGACACAGCCGAAAACGACGGACGACGCAACTTTTCACAACGATACAGTACAACAGGCATATTTTAGACTTATCCATTCACACTGTGCCAATTGCCGAATTGTTACAGATTGCACAACTCATAATGAACTCGCAATCCATAATGAATACATAAGACGTTATAGCACGCTTCCAGAAAACCCAGATACTCCAGAAACAACCCGGATAATACTCAAAGTCACTCAGACAACAAAAAATAGGACAGCAACTTAGAAAGAAAGATTTTTATTACAAATATCAGCAAAAGGTATAAGATTACAGATCTTACAAGACCCAACGAACTTGGTACTATGATAAGCAAGGTAGCAACAAATAGCCCAGACAGAACTCGGCTCTAGAAATGACTATGTGCTCCTAGCCACAATACGGCAAAAGACAACCAAGTCGGATATACTATTTTCTTCAAAGAAAGAACACAGTGCATTCAAGATGGATATCAGCAGCACAGCGTGACAACTCGGATCAGGCGAGGCTCACAGACATCAGTCTACCCAAGCCCGATATGATCCTAGATCAAATGCTGATCTGCACCGGATAGTCGTAAGGCAGTATGAAAGGATTAACTCGAAGTTACTAGATGATGGAATGTATCTCACATCACAAGACTTCTTCCAACTACCACCACGTACTACCTGGTATAATGCTGCCGCAAGATTAGTCTACCTCTAATCTCGATCACAAGACTTCTTCCACTTGCTTCAAGACTTACAAGACTCACAACTCACGCCCGGGGGCTGCTCTACTTCACAAACCATCATAGTCATGGCTACGGAGGCTTCAGACTATACAACAAGACACTTGATGAATCAAAGCAGCACACCAGGAGGGTATTTATAGACCAAAGAGCGGCGTACATAGATTGGGAGCACCAACAGAACAAGCATGACAAATGTCTCAGTGAAAAGACAGAAAGCAGTAAGAAGAGGACACGTGTGTGAAGGAACAATATTCAAGGACAAACATATTCGAAAGAATATACCAACATTGTACACCTCGTGACTACAGAGAATTCGATTCAACCGTCAACCACCACCAACTTTGAACATAAAGACAGCTAAGAAGACAATAGAAGATCCTCTATCCGAGTTCCTAACGATAAAAAAACTCGAAAAGATGTTCGGGGTTAAATGGTACACATCCTGAGAAGAGATCCTCAGTTTTTTCAACAACAAAAATTCAAGATCCTCCAACTTTTTATTCTAAATAGCAAGAGGCCTAGGAGCTACACTCAGCGAGTGCCCTTTTTCATCGAAAAAGCACACGTCACTCAAAGGACTTCTTCAAGACAGACCACTTCAAGGTTTCACATCGAAAGAACCCGGAACAAGCTTGATTCTTCAGGCAGAGCTGGAGAAACAAGGAGGCTTTCGAGTTCAACCATGAAATACTCGGGGGCTTGTTAATGCAGGACCCATAGGGTCCCCCAAGTGGTGTGATTATGAGTCATGGGCCCTGGCCTGGCCCACCAACAGAAGTAGGAATAGATGCAGCAACCGCTACACCGAATCCAAGTATAATAGACCAGACTAGCTGGATTCCAATGGAAAATAACTTCTGAACTTAGTTCAGGGCACCTTCTTTGGATCCGACTAGGATTGTAACCGCACTACAGCCACCTGTACCGATATAAAGAGAGGTTGTGGGCACCCCTGTAAGAAGAGACGATACAACACAATCAATCCAACGCAAAGACTAACGTCGACCGGACATAAGGTTATTACTCAATCACCAATCGAGGGCCAAAACCCGTATAAATCGACTGTCTCTACGTTCACCGTCGAGTTCTAGCACGCGCCGAAGTCCGAACAACTATCCCGGGTACCCCCGTGACAGGCTATCGTTGGTCAAACACCGACAAGTCCCTATCCTAGAAGCTCCTCACAAGCTTCTCACCATCATCCACCCCTTTTGTCTTGCACACTGCATCAAGCAAGCCTACAAACGTCTCAGCATTCAGCGCAAGCCCAGCCTCAAACATCTTCGCACAGAACCCAACAGCATCATCCAGCTTGCCCTCCTTGTGCAGCCCCTGTATCAGGAGCCAGTAGATAAATGCGTTTGGGATGACTCCATTCCCTTGCATCTTCCTGAAAATCCTCACAGCGTCGTCATGCTTGGCCACCTTACAGAATTCCCCGATGATAGTTGTGTAGATAACCACCTCCAGGATAAAAATGCTCCCGGTGTTGTCATGCGTCAGGCCGAACAGCTTCAAGGCGTCCTGCACATGGTCGTTATTGTTCAGCCCATCGAGCATGGCCAAAGCATTTGGGATCAATCCGGTCTCCTTCATCTTTCGGAAGATCTCGTCCACGTCCACCGGTTGCGCGGGGGCAGGCTCATCCTCAGGCTGTCGCCGCTCATCGCCGCCGCCCGTAGCGGCAGCGGCGGAGGGACCATCGCCCAGCATAAGCTTCTCCAGCATCGTCTCCCCGACGACCTTCTGCGCACTTCGCTCGCCCTGCTGTTGTTGCTTCCTCTAGAAGAGGAGAGGGCGGTTGAGCGCCACCCACGCCTCGCCGAAGTTGAGGGAGCGGAGGAACACTTCATCCTCCTCCTCTTGCCTTGCCTCGCGGATCACCTGGCTGCGCTTGTCGCCGGTGGAGTAGGAGCGCGGGAGACCCCAGCGCCACCTAGAAGGAGAAGGCGGCTAAGGCGAACCGCACCGCGTCCGGTAAATATTTACTGGAGGAAGATATAGAGTACGAAGGACCTGCACCGGGTACTGTAAAAGGAACGCTAAAGTAACGGACGCGCCCGCTCAACGCTAAATCTAGCGCGATACCGGATGAACACTATGCGCGCGCGCCGTCTGCGCGTGGACAGAGAGAGTGTGCAGTGGCGGGCCCCATGTTTTCAACTTCCTAAAAAATGTTATAACTCACAAACCAAAAAATCAAACTAAATTCCAATTACATCATTAAATTCGTTTCAATAAATCATTCAAAACAAGATGTCACATGGATATATTTAGATAAAATTTATTTACGAACATGTGTGTCCCACTCGATATAGAGTAGAGATATAGAGGATGGATGAGTGCGGGAGAAAGTGATAGAGTAGAGATATAGAGGATGGATGAGTGCGGAAGAAAGTGATATAGAGGAGAGAATCTCGATGACCAAGATAGAATATTTCTTTTAGAGGATGGATATAGAGTATGACAAGTGCGGATAGCCTGAAGGCGCCTGATTTCACTGGAATCTGCAGACTCATCTCACTTGCTCTGGCTCTCCTCTCTAATCTTCTGGGTCATGGCGGCGGAGCACGCCGAAAGGCGAAAGAGACAAGCACTGATTGAGGATTTGGGGTTTTTGGTCCGTGGCTGACCAGTGGGTCCCACTTGTCCTGGGGATAGTTCGTAGGTTTTGGGTTCTCGACTTCGAGGGGCTCCTTGGGTGTCACCTGACACGGCTCACGGCCAGCCTCTAGCAGTGGCACGAACCCATGTCGTCGGCTGTGTCGCGCATTCCGTCGAGCACCTTAACCTCGCTCCTCCCCCGCGCCCTCAACCCGCACGTCGCCGTCGTCGACCTCGTCGCCACCCACCTCACCGCCGTCACGGACGACGCCAAGCCCGTAGACCTCACCCGTCTTCTCCCCTACCTCGGCCACGACGAGCTCACCGCTGTCGTTCTCCGCACAGGACACTCCCACCCGCTACCAACCCTCCGCTTCCTCCTCGCGCTCCCGCCGCCGCTCCAGCCCTCGCCTCCCCACCTTGCATTCCTTGCGCACTCGCTCGCCTCCTCCCGCCTCTTCTCCCACGCGCTGGACGCGCTCTCTCACCTCATCCGCCTCCACCCGCGGCACGACGCGCTGCCCACGCTGCTCCTCGCGTCCGCCACCGCGCCGCACCCTTCCCTCCCGGGCCTCCTCGTCAAGACTCTCCTCCGCCACGCCCGCCTCCGGGACGCGTTCCGCTCCGCCCTCCGCGCGGCCGCCGCGGGCGCGCCCCCCGACACCGCCGCCTTCAACGCGCTCCTCGCCGCGCTCTCCCGCGCGGGCTGGTTCGATGAGCTCTGGGCCGCGCGCGGCGCCATGGCGCGCGCCGGGGTGCGGCCCGACGCCCGTACGTTCAACATCCTCGTCGCCGCGCTCTGCCGCGGGGAGGACGCCGAGCGCGCGCAGGGGTTCCTCGAGGAGCTGGAGGAGCAAGGGTTCGAGCCAGACGTCGTGACGTACAACACCCTCCTCGCGGGCTACTGCCGCAAGGGGAAGCTGCAGGACGCGCTGCACCTTTTCGACGTAATGCCGCACAGGCGCGTGCCACCTGATTTGGTCTCACACACCATCCTGATGGACGGTTTATGCAAAGCCTGGAGGCTGAGTGATGCTCGCCGGATGTTTGACAGGATGGTGCAGGGTGGGTTGTGCCCTGACGCTGTTGCTTATAGGTCCCGTTCGGCTGAAATTATAAGCCGGCTGAAAAACACTGTTGGCTGATTTTTTGTGAGAGAAAAATACTGTTCCGGCTGAAAAAACAAGCTGAATAAGACGGATTATAAGCCAGATGAACAGGACCATAGTGTTCTGATCACAGGGTACTGTAATGAGGGACGACTAAAGGAGGCGAGGTCGCTGCTGATGGAGATGGCTGGGAGTGGGCTCTTGGACATAGCATTCGCTCTCAGGGTTGTCATTGAGGGTCATGTAAAATTTGGGAAGCTGCTTACCTGCTTGAACATGGTGGCGCCACTGAGGAAATATGGTATTGTCATCCCATCACAGAGTTATAGCTGCTTGATCAGTGCATTGTGTGAGGATATGCGCCCTAATGCTGCGAGGGGTTTGCTGCAGTGGATGATAGAGGATGGGCACAGTGCTAGTTTGCAGGTGTACAATATGATTGTGGATTGCTTCTGCCGATGTGATAATCCAAAGGAGGCTTTGGATGTGAAGGTTGAGATGACCTCTAGAGAAGTGAAACCCAACTATGGCACTTACCAGGCACTCATAACCTGCCTTTGCAGATTGGGAAAGAGCTTGGTAGGTCAGTCAATAATGGTGGAGATGATTGAGTCCGATTTCCATCCGAACGAGGCCATTTGTGCTGCCTTGGTTTGTGGCTTCTGCAAGGAAGGCGACCTTGATAGAGGAGAACTAATTGTGAAGTCGTTCGCACTCGATTTTCAGATTCGCTGTAATGAGAGCTACAATGCATTGATGAGGACTTACTGCGAGACTAGGAGCACAGCAGAGTCACTAGCACTGCAGGACCGAATGTTAGAGCTGGGTTTTGTTCCAAACAGCGAGACTTGTCGATCTATTATCTATGGACTTTCAAGAAGGCCTGGTGGAGTTGCTGACATCTGTTACAGAAGGCACCAGCTTGAATCATCTTATTGAGTGGTCTACATTATTGCTTAATATGCATGTATGATGCACCCATTTCCCATCGTGATGGTGTTCCAAGGCCAGACTGGAGGCAACATTTCATTCAGGTCTGACATAGGATGTGGAGGTCAAATCTGCTGGTCGAAGCTGAGCGGTTACCCCATTATCAAATTCTGTTAGCAAATGGCGCAGAGGACAAAACATTGAGGACCCAAGGCAATCAATTGTAAGTTTGGCAAGCTAAGTAATATAACTGCACCAGTATAGGGAGCTGCAGGGCAAACACAAAAAGAATAAAGTTTTAAAACAAACAGAAACATACAATTTTTGGGGTTTTCGGTTTCAACTTTTTTTTTGAAGAAAAGTCTCTATATGGTTTGTGGTGGAGATCACATTTATTTGTTTTTAAATAAATTCCAAAAGAAATATACCAGGAATGCATTAGCGAGTCTACTGTAAAAGAAAAGGTCATGGACTGAACCCAACAACTCTTGGCAGCCTGGTTTCTCATGAAGCATAATCAACACTGAGATGATTTTGACCTGAGGCTCGATTCTCGGAGCCCAATCTTGTTTTTCCTCCTCATTTTTTCCACAAAATAATAATACATAGTTCAGATCCAATCAAGCAGAGTGGTGATGCCATTGACAGATTCCTTGGCTTCCTAGTCTCTCAGAGGTGGAACAGCACGGCATGCATGATGGTTTGTGGAGGAACTTTTTCTCGAAAAATATCGAAAATGGTATAGCAGGGAGGAGAGGTATGCAGATTTGGCTGATGTGATTGTGCGAATACTAGGCAAGATTTGGTACTGGTGCAATGGTTTATAGATGCTACTTTCTAAATTCTACCTGCTATGTCTATGTGGCAGTGCTCCAGATGGAGGTCTTTCATCAGCTACCTTTCGTCAGCACTCACAGTTTCTTTGACCATCTGCTTCAAGGGAGTAGGCAACATCTGAAATGTGCTTATGTACTGAAAAATTAGGATGTGAACATATCCTGAAACTGACAGAAATTCCGGTTCCAAAATTGTGGTTAACAGTTACAGTGTAAAAAATTGGCTTGTAAATATGTTAAGTGAACACATTGAAGCTCCATGGGGCTCACTTGTCTGTATTGTACGTCCCCTAATGTAGCCATCTAGAATGCGGTACGGTTTTGAGATATTCAACCGTGCTGTGTTTCTAAATTTGGCGCTTTGCATTGAGATGATTACTCTGCCCTGTTCCAAAGCTTTTGCTTGTGCACATTTAACTCAGTTGGCATGCATGGATATGTTACCAAATCGGCATTGTGATTTAAAAACTGTGACTAATCAGCATGATTGTTCCTTACAACATTGACATTCTGTACAATCTTCACGTGACCAGTTAGCATTGGTATGTTTACAATCAGAGCAATATACACAACTAGATTTTGCCAAACCTTTCAGCACAGCACTCCCACTGGTAAGATTCTCAACAAAACATTGCAGCATTACGGCATATATTCTCTTTGCGCACAGATCACACTGAACTTATTATATATAGCATTTTGTAAACTGTCATGGTTAATCAATTTGTATATCAGTAAATGTATATGCAACATGGTATCAAACACAAACGGTTCCCCCCTTACAATAAAACAAGTCTCTTGTAACCTCTTAACAACCGCTTAATCAAACTTTGTAGCGAGTAAATATACACACACTTCACATAAAACACTTATGCACACGGTAGGTTCATGCAGATACCAAGGACATCAGTATTGATGTTCCCAAATTAAGAAAACAAGAGAGCATATACAGAATGGCAGAAGCCAATTTGTTCTTGCACATGTTGGTGAAAATTGGAAAATTTAGCTGTGGGACAATTACACTTTATGAAATTGGTTGTGAGACACTTAGATATATTTTTATTGCTCTAGGACACTAATTTCTTTGTTGTACGACACCTTACAGTGTACCTAAAGCAGATAAAAAAAAATTAAAGTGTCCTACAGCCAATTCCACGAATGACAGTGTCTTTGTAGCAAAACTTGTCAAAATTGGAAAAAGTTGTTCTTTCTTGGGCATATTTGTTTGAGCATCCCGTAGCAGCGTTTTGGGCTAGGGATGCAAGCGGCCGGGTTTCCCACAAACCCATAAATAAGCTTTACCTTGTTGTTTACCACGTGTAACCCATAAAATTACTTGCTGATTGTTGAGATCACTACTTGTTCCTCTCGAGAAGTAATCATGGGAGGTGGGATGTAACAGAACCGTCCAAATTATAAGAGCACAAGTACAAAAACAATCACCGAAATGATCAAATTCTCGCACTTGAGCCCATATAACTCCGGTAGTCCAATAAAATCACGAGGGATTTCAAACCAACCAACATACAAGCCAAGATCGTAGTGATTCAACATAACAAGTCACATGTTACAACCATTTCGCCAGTAATTCAATATACATCGGAGTTCAACATAGTTATTACAAATTAACTTGAAAAGTAGCGGAAGCAAAGTAATTTGAAACTAACATTGATCTTATTTCAAATACATGCCAGTACCACGGTCGACTTCCAACAAAAGCATTAGAGATAAGGTAAATAAGAAGGATCATGCCCGTGATCACACTCCGCCACTACGGCAGGAGTCAACCAACTCTTGCGGCCGCCATGATACATCACAACCTGCAACAAGTGGGGATAAAATCCTGAGTACAAGAAGGTACTCAGCTAGACTTATCCGTCAGAAACCAGAAATAAGGTGACACCAAGGATCATGCAAGACTGATATAAAGTGGGGCTAGCTTGACAATATTTTGCATAAAAGCTTAATATAGATGATCAATCATTAATGCTTAAGCATCAAGTTAATTATCATTAACCTATCATCTATTTTAGAACATGTACTAGAGCACTCACTTTATTAGGAGCAAACAATATTAACCATAGCAGGTATAAATTGAGGCAACCTTTCCATCGTGATCCAATTAACCATCCGTTCAATTTAATGGAATCTACGTTGCCGCTGCTCAAGTCAAGTGCTCACTAACCGGGAGCGACGACGATTCGAATCGAATTCCTATCCAGCTGGAGGGGTATTTCTAACACTCACCGTGCAGACCCCTGCCAGCGTCGCACAGGCCACCTTTTCATATGATTCAGGAATCGCGGGCCTGAATGATGTCGCGACCCCAAGGGCGACACTCTGCCAGGTGATAGGGACTCTAACCCCCCCTTGGTCTCACGCCAATGTCCCCAAGCACATCCTTTCTCTCCTCCAAGAAGCAACCTACCATTCGATTCCCGGTCTGAACCACATTACTCGGCTTCGCGGTCGGAACGACTTATCCGGCCAACTAAGTGTTAGACTGCGTTCAACATGACTTAAGGACGTACATCGAATCGGTCCTTAAACGACTCAGACGGGGATAGATCCACACCCAAGACCTCCATGCCTTGTTGCTTCACTATCGTCATTCCGCTCGGTATCATTTCATTTTATTAACACATGGTTCCTTTCCACGATAGCAAATATAGCCAACCGTTCCATATATGAATATCCCTATATCTCGCAGGTGACAGGAAATCACCTGACTTCTACCGCTTAAAGCAGGGCTAAGCATCTACTCGATCCTAGTCTATGTAGGATTCAAGGATTCATATATCTGGACAAGGAATGATATAATGCAGCAAGGTTTTCAACCAACTCCTACCACTTAATGCAACAATACTTATAACATATATAGAATTAATTGCTTTGAAGATAGGAGGCTTATAATGCTCCGGGGCTTGCCTAGGATCCGACTCAAGTTAGAGTATGTCAGAAGAAACTCGCTTGGCGAGCATTCCCTCCGTCTAACACTTGTTCGGTTCTTCTTTCTTCGGAATGGATCCACCAAACACCGTCTTCGGGTTTGGCTCCAACACACGTCCTTCACGTGGTGCATCTAGTGTACCTAAATGAGATGCAAGATGCAAGTGTATGAATGCAAAGAAGTGAAATAAACAAGTAATCATGCAAGCATACCAAAGTTCACCTAAACCCTAGAGCTAATTAACTTAATCCTCAAGAAGACATAACATAGAAGAGGGCAAGCACATTAATCAAGAAACAAGTCTCACAAGATTACAGGGTACCACTCAAGTATCATCAAAGATATGAGTCACATTTTACTACCCAAGCATGACAAAGTTAAACAAGTATTAGAACTAGAAATTGCTACCTTCTGGACATCAAACCAACAACTGAGTAATTTAATCATAACTGGAGATCTACAACTCCAAATGACATGCAAGAAGACATTATGGAAAGCTTATGAAATTATATAAATTTCATTTATAAACATCACAGCACGTTTCCAAAGTTTAACATGTCGAATTTACACAAATACCGAAACTGGTCTAACAAGACAGAGAGCAAGCAATTCTGTAACCTAACTTTAAACAACTGTAGTTTCTAAACCATATGGCCAAATGCCACCAAATTTTTAACAGCAGCTAGAGCATGAAATTCAAAACAACTTTGTTATAGCACACAAGACATGAAAACATCATTTGCATAGGGTAATTAACAATATCATCAAATCTGTTCAGAAACCTCATTTGCAAGAAATAATTATTAACTTATGTTGCAAACATATAATTAGACAAAATCAACTTTACCAACATGTCACACAAGACTAATGAACACCAGAAAACATAGTGCCCAATACTAAATAATTTCTTTTAATACATTTTCTTAATTTATTTAGATAAGTAGGTGGAATTTTGACCACATCATAAAGATGCTCAATAAATTCTACCAAAATTACAGGGGTCTACAAATGCTCTCAAAAGTCTACTGTCCAAATTTCAAGCCATTTAGACAAGTAGATCAACCTCTATGAAAAAGACAAATAGCTATTGCAATAAATCATGTAAAAGCAAATTAAACCTAAAACTCAATATTTTCTGTGAACCCAAGGCCATATTATGAATCAATATAATAGAGAAACATCATACTCAGGTAATGGAACAATATTTTCTATTTTATCATTTATATATTATTTATAAGCTATTTATCAAGTTATAAACAAGTTAAATCAATAACTTGAGTATAAAGTAAGCAATGACCATGAAATTTATACCACAGTACATCCCTATCATAAAAAACCTACCATAAAAATTGCACATCATTTGGAGCATCACAACTCAAGATATAAAATGACAAGTAATAAATGTAATTTTCCTTATTTAACAAGGTCAAATCAAAACCCTAGGAAAACAGTGAACAATTAGTGTGTTTAATATTTTTCCTAGCAAGTACATGTCATCACAAAATTAACAAAACAAGAATCACTATTTTTGGAGTCCTAAAACTCCAGATCTTACTCTGATTAGGTTTAAAGGCATTTCTAGAGCTCTTATTCAACTTAAATAAACACACTAGAAAACATCTATAAACATATAGAATTTTATGACTCTACTGCATAGATCTCTTCTCAAGGTTTCCAAAAAGTCCCCATTTACTAATTTTGGAGTTTCCTAGCCTAAGATATGAATTTTTGAAGATTTAACATGAATTTGAAATTCAAAAACCGAATTCTTCTTACCCTACTGAATTCGCTAGGTCTACCCGATAACTCACCCGAGCCTGCTACTACTTAACCTGACACGCGGGGCCTATCGTCCAGCCGGTCCCACACGTCAGACAGATGGACACAGAGGAGAACAACGATCTTCTTCTACCTCCCGACGCCGGCAGAGGAGGGGGG
The DNA here is from genome assembly GCA_038087645.1 of Saccharum hybrid cultivar R570. NCBI lineage: Eukaryota > Viridiplantae > Streptophyta > Magnoliopsida > Poales > Poaceae > Saccharum > Saccharum hybrid cultivar. The sequence continues at coordinate 21,988,940 of JAQSUU010000135.1, forward strand.
TCGGCCTTCGCGGCTCCGGCGAGGGGGCTCCCCGACGGCGGCGACTAAGGGCAGCACGAGCTCCAACGTGCCCTTGCGCAACCGCAGAGCTACATGTCTCGGCTAGCGGTGGTCCCTAGCGCTGTGGCCACCGGAGTAAGCGGCGGCGACGATGGCCCGATGTCGGTGGCCTCCGGTGAAGGTCCAGGCCGGGGAAGAGGTGCCGCGCGGGCGGCATGGTGTGGCGAAGGTGGTGCGGCGGTCCGTTCAGGCAGAGGAAGGCCGGGAGTAGGCGAACGTTGGTGGCCAGGGAGCTCGGCGGCGGCGCCCATGGCGGAGCGTGCTTGCGAGCTACTGCAGCGCGAGAGGGTGAGCGAAGAGAGGGCGAGAGCGAGTGAGAGACTGAGAGGGAGCTCGGGCGTTTGCTTTGGATGAGCAAGGCGAGGCAGGACGCGCATCAGTGGTGTGGGGCGCGAGCTCGCGCATGGCCGACACGCACTGGGCGCGTGTCACCCGTTGAGGAAATCCGTCGAGCGCGTGGCAGGTGCTGCTGTGGGTAAAATTGACACCAGTTTTGGGCCTCTTACGGGCCGAATTAGCAAACGTGCCTTAAACAAAGTTTGAAGCCCACATGAAGACCTACAATTTCTATTTAAGGTGCACTGCAATTAGGGTTATGGATTAGTGGATAATCAGGTCCAAAGTTGACACTATCATCTTGTTGACAGCGGTTAAGTAAACCCAACAATTGATGACCAAAACGGAGTCGAACTTCATCCATCTCTTCACCTGCTCTTCTCCAAAGAATATACTCCAACTTCTATTTTTGGGTCAACTCAAGTTATGTAACAAAATTTTGAGAACGTTGAATGTCAACCGGTATTGGTGCTGGAATTCCTGGACTTGGAATATTTCTAAGTCTGAAACAAACTGCAACAGATTCAAACTTTGGGCCATGGTTTGACTTATTTCCAAGCTAAATCATGGTATGCTCCAAAAACAAAGTTTGTTTCACACAACTCAAGCTACAACTTTTATTAAAGGATCATGGACTAGTTCAGCATGGTTATGGAGATAAAGATCACCAAACATGTCAACTTATTACTACTAACTCAGGACTTAGAATATTTTTCTAAGTGCTGAAAGTAGCAGCTGAATCCACATTGTGATCTCTATTTGACTAGGTTAGAGGCCAAACTAGCTCTTGACCATTAAATAAAGTTTGTTCTACACAAGATGAGCTACAACTTTTGTTTAAGGTCAAACCTCATAACTAGTACAGAAGTCAAACTTTCACTTTGGTCAAAGTATCAACTCGATAAAGCCGAAACTAGGGTTTTAGGCCAATCGGGGCAATTTCTTGACATTTGCTCAGCATGAACCCTTCATAACTTTTGTTGTAGAGTTCATCTAGAGTCATTTGGGTAAAGTTGCAAAGCTTGGTTGATGATCTATAGTTCCAATAACTTAATGGGGCAAATTCCAATAGGAATGGAACTTATCATTTCATGTGACTTTTTGATTCCAAACTTCATGAAACTTTTCTAGGGATCAATATAGATAGTTATTGATGTGAGACATGTGAAGATACTTTGATAGCAACACCCAAGCATATATCTTTTAATTGAGCCTATATGTAAGCGATGGTGCAACATCCAAGTTTAGATTAGGGTTTATTTCCATAGGTTTGACTTTGGCATTCTCATCTCCACTAATCTATCATGTTAGAGCTTAAACCCACTACTTAATGAATGACAAACACCTAGGGTGTTACAGCCCTCCCCCCTTAAAAGAATCGCGTCCCGAGATTCGGAATGGAAGACCTTTTAAGGAAGAGAGGCACATTATCTAGTTTCCAAAAGTAGCGATAGCGTTATGCTACTTAGCTTCAAACATCAGCGAACAATTTGGCCAAGGAACTTTCTAATACTTACTCTTCATGGTAAAATTTGTCTGAAGAATTTCCTTCATTGACTTCCATGAAGCATTGTTACTTTGGGAGGAATCCAAGATAGCACATACTGCGTTCTCAGTGTACGGAGATCATTTGGTCCATGAGTGAACCACTCACAAGTATCTGACTTTCTAATGACCACAACATAGGCCATATGAACTTGACTCTAGACCGAAATATTCAGAAGTATATTCGTTGAAATGACCCTATGTTCACAATTTTTTGAAAAGCAGTCCTGTACTAAAAATGGCTTGAGCACAACCTTCCAAAGGGTGAGATCATAGACGACGAACATTCTCTGAGGTTATATGGTACTAACTAACCAATAGACAGGGTCTATGTTGGTTGTAAATGTTCATTCATTTAGACACCAACAATGGAAAACTACTTGTGGTCCCATGTGTGCAGTTCTCTTTCTCTGACGACAACACTATATTATCTAAGTTTGTCGAGGGGTTAGTGAATGTGATAGCTGACTCTGTCGGCTTCGTATTCCTGCCAACAGCTACCTAATAAGATTCTTTTATCCAAAGACAACAGTTATCTGGGTTGAATCAGATGCAACCTCTTAGATAAAAACATGTATAAGGTACCAAAGTATGTCATCATTGGAAAATAATTCCCAAAGAAAGATGTAACGAGGCCTTAAGGACAACAAAAGTTGTAATTATTCACTAAACCACGGGGAGTAGTCTACCCCCAAGCGATTGAGTAAAATTTTCCTTGGTGACTTAGTTGTACTGTAAGTTGAGTTGACTTGCAGCATAACAACTTTGTCAGGCCAACCTCTTTGGGATCAAATAGTAGCTCTAAGATAGGAAACATGTTGTTTAACACTTCTCAAATTTCTTTCCCAGTTATGGGCACACCGTTTGTGGCACCTATGGGCACAAGGATGCGGATCGGAACTAGGGCATACTTTCTCTAATTCTTCACTTTAGTTGATAGAACACTTTGCACTATCTGTGTGATTGTCCAAGATGGAATTGACTTGGTCACAATGGCTGTGGAAGATAGGGTATCACTCAAGTTGTTGGCCAGTTGATTAACTTATTGTTGGTTATTTCTTTGTAAGACATAGCTTTCGTAACTACCAAGGGGTCGTTACCTAGCTGGAGATTAACCTTCCTATTGGTAACTAATTAGTTGTCTCTCAACACTAAAAAGTTCCAAATCTTCATTCTTGACCACAACACTATGGTTGATGCAGAACAGATGGTTGCCATCGAAGTTAGCAAATAAGGGGTCACACCAGAGATGGTTGATTTCAACGGTGTGGTCATTATGCATACAAAGGTTAAGATTTACATAATGTGACGATTGATTCTTATCCAACGAATGACTTGTCCAGTAGTAAGTGTTGCGTGTCCTTTTTATCCAACAGAGCTGAGATACGTGGCTCCCTAGATGCTGGTTGTCAATACTGGGCAACTATGTAGAGTCACTTGACTACCACATATTGCAGTCTATTAAAGTTTATGTCGGTGACCTGTTCTTTAAAGGTTATCCTCTTAGCAACTTCAGGAGGAAGCTCCACTACTTTCGGTCTAAGATATGGATCTTACGATATAATATGGAGAGATAACCCAGAAGGAACACAAGAAAATAGCACATCGTCTGTCGTTTGATAATGGATCATGACTAGAAACCGTGATACCAGCGCGTGCCAGGCAGCCAGCCATGTGTCTGCAGCCACAGGAGGCCCTTGGTTTCGTCGCGGCACCATCAGCGGCTACTCATAACACCATTACTAAACGCACAACGAAAATGAAATTTCAAGTGGCACCAATGGGTTGTAAGAACAAGCGCCATACAAGGAGGGATAGCAAGCAAAGGTAGTCACAAGGTTTAGAATCCACAGGGAAGCTATTCGCAGATCAAAACATAGCATAAGAGAACATAGCTTAATTGCCGAAGGTGACTAAGCACGAGATTTTTACTTGATTCCACTCACGCCTAGCATTGATGAAAGTTAACTTGGTGGGTCATTCGATAAGGGTCTTCACAAAAAGGGTTGGAAAACATCCACGGCTTATACAAACATATAGAAGAACTAAACTTTAGGCTTTCAATCAAGCAAAGGCATGGATACAAACATTCAAGGGCTAACCACCAAGTCTACAGGCTCAGGCTCCTAAGATAGAGAACCTAATGGAAGACAACAACCATACAATTACGTATGTGAACTTTGTTCTAGGATAAAGCTATGTGACCCTCGTATGCTCACCGAGGACAAACGAGGTGACAACTAGAGCACTACCCAGATACAAACACACATACAACATCACAATCAAGCAGTCATTTGAGAAAATTCAAACGAATGGTTTAAGCAACCAATACAAGGCACAAGGCTCACCCAAAACAAGCATTTATCTCAAGCATGAACTAACAACCAGTTTAGCCCAAAACAATGCTAGCTAAGGAAGCCAACTTAGCATGTGCCCAGAATCTAGACAGCAGCATAGTAACTACTTGTTTCAACCATAACTGAGGTTGTAGACATTCTATAAAGGTGATCCTAGACTTTCTAGAAAGCTTAGGAAGATGACTACACTTTAGTTATTCATACCAAAAGTAAATTCATAGATTAACATGACCAAAAATGCTAATGTTTCAGATCTGTACCAATATGGACAGAAAACTAACAAGAACTTCAAAAATGCAAAACTGGAGTTCTAGGGACACAACAAGGCTAAGCCTTAACTTTGTGTAAAGCTTATTAAGTTGTCTATTACTTTCTAATTATCATATTAAGATGATTCTATAGCTAACAAGGCCAAACAAGACAAAGAAGACATCTCTGCCCAGATGTGGACAGATTTTGTCATTCCACTTGGCAAGCTCATAACTAGAAACTTCGACCACCAAAATTAGTGCTATAGGACACTTTGGAAAGCTTAGAAAAAGTACTACACTTCTTCTATTATCTCCAAGACATGATTCCTTATGCACATAGGTCAAACAAACTAAACATTCAGATCTATTCTGAACATGAGCAGATTTTGCCAACAAGCTTCTAAAATTTATAACTCTCAAACCATAAGACTTAGGGTCATAAAATTTTTAGGCCAAGCTAGATAAGTAAGTTAGCTACAACTTTGGTATTCTCTATAACTACAGAAAACACCATTATGATCATAAAAGAATCACTACAACAGAAAACGTTCTAGCAGCCAACATTCGATAAGCAAAACTAAACTTGCCTTTGTTCTACTTAACAAGAGAGCACACAAACATATTATTCTAGCAGCTCTAAATATTATTACCTTAGACCAACTAATTTAATTCATTACTAAGAATCACAATTACTTAGGTGAGGCCTAAAGCATTTGCAAACGCTTGGGTGAACAACATGGAGTAAGGCATTCTTGTTTAGCTTCACCCAAGAAAGATAGTGTACTACCTTGATCACAAGTTACTTATCATTTGAACAAGGAAGAGAGGAGCATAACTATGCATAAGGCAACAATCATGAAGATGCATGCTTCGTTCTATTCGTCCTCACAAGATTGCCAACCCAAGGTGGCGATCACGTTCTATGTCGGTGGCATTACATGCACTCTCTCGATATATAGCTAGTCGTCAGCTATATTCGACTTACGCATTCGTGGTTAGCGTATCTGCAGAAAAGTTTCATTGCAGCCCAACAATTCCCCAATATATGGCACACAATGAAAGCAGTAAGTAAAATTTTTAAGTACTCTCATATACATATACCCCTGTATATATACATGTAGCACCAAAACTACCCGAATCATTCGATCACCCACAATTAAGTACCTTCATATATACATGTGTGTAACATGTAAATAATCCAGTAACCAAAACTAGCTCTCCTCTAGACCGAGGGTTGGACGGTCATGCTCTCACAACTCACACTTACCTGAGCGTAGGTGCGATGTTACATAAAAGTAAACTAGCGACATATATGACTATCTCATATATGAAGGCTACCTCTAATCTAACACACCGGGTAGCATAGCGTGAGAGAGTCATCACACATATATACCTTGGCCTAGGCGTAGATGCATAAATGAAAACCCCCAAGTTAGTACTTATATAAGCCACCTAATAATCCTTATATGGGCATAAGGAAATTGACCACTGGCATACTTAGATTTAGAATTCAGTTTTCACAAACCTATATATAGCTATAAGTTGATAAAACTGATTTTATAAAATAAAACATTTGTTTTAAATACACATACGACATGTTTAATGTTGAATCTTGCTCCGATACCAGCTGTAACAGAACCGTCCAAATTATAAGAGCACAAGTACAAAAACAATCACCGAAATGATCAAATTCTCGCACTTGAGCCCATATAACTCCGGTAGTCCAATGAAATCACGAGGGATTTCAAACCAACCAACATACAAGCCAAGATCGTAGTGATTCAACATAACAAGTCACATGTTACAACCATTTCGCCAGTAATTCAATATACATCGGAGTTCAACATAGTTATTACAAATTAACTTGAAAAGTAGCGGAAGCAAAGTAATTTGAAACTAACATTGATCTTATTTCAAATACATGCCAGTACCACGGTCGACTTCCAACAAAAGCATTAGAGATAAGGTAAATAAGAAGGATCATGCCCGTGATCACACTCCGACACTACGGCAGGAGTCAACCAACTCTTGCGGCCGCCATGATACATCACAACCTGCAATAAGTGGGGATAAAACCCTGAGTACAAGAAGGTACTCCGCTAGACTTACCCGTCAGAAAACAGAAATAATGTGACACCAAGGATCATGCAAGGCTGATATAAAGTGGGGCTAGCTTGACAACATTTTGCATAAAAGCTTAATATAGATGATCAATCATTAATGCTTAAGCATCAAGTTAATTATCATTAACCTGTCATCTATATTAGAACCTATACTAGAGCACTCACTTTATTAGGAGCAAACAATATTAACCATAGCAGGTATAAATTGAGGCAACCTTTCCATCGTGATCCAATTAACCATCCGTTCAATTTAATGGAATCTACGTTGCCGCTGCTCAAGTCAAGTGCTCACTAACCAGGAGCGACGGCGATTCGAATCGAATTCCTATCTAGCTGGAGGGGTATTTCTAACACTCACCGTGCAGACCCTTGCCAGGGTCGCACAGGTCACCTTTTCATATGATTCAGGAATCGCGGGCCCGAATGATGTCGCGACCCTAAGGGTGACACTCTGCCAGGTGATAGGGACTCTAACCCCCCTTGGTCTCACGCCAATGTGCCCAAGCACATCCTTTCTCTCCTCCAAGAAGCAACCTACCATTCGATTCCCGGCCTGAACCACATTACTCGGCTTCACGGTCGGAACGGCTTATCCGGCCAACTAAGTGTTAGACTGCGTTCAACATGACTCAAGGACGTACAGCGAATCGGTCCTTAAATGACTCAGACGGGGATAGATCCACACCCAAGACCTCCATGCCTTGTTGCTTCACTATCGTCATCCCGCCCGGTCTCATTTCATTTTATTAACACATGATTCCTTTCCAGGATAGCAAATATAGCCAACCGTGCCATATATGAATATCCCTATATCTCGCAGGTGACAGGAAATCACCTGACTTCTACCGCTTAAAGCAGGGCTAAGCATCTACTCGATCCTAGTCTATGTAGGATTCAAGGATTCATATATCTGGACAAGGAATGATATAATGCAGCAAGGTTTTCAACCAACTCCTACCACTTAATGCAACAATACTTATAACATATATAGAATTAATTGCTTTGAAGGTAGGAGGCTTATAATGCTCCGGGGCTTGCCTGGGATCCGACTCAAGTTAGAGTATGTCAGAAGAAACTCGCTTGGCGAGCATTCCCTCCGTCTAACACTTGTTCGGTTCTTCTTTCTTCGGAATGGATCCACCAAACACCGTCTTCGGGTTTGGCTCCAACACACGTCCTTCACGTGGTGCATCTAGCGTACCTAAATGAGATGCAAGATGCAAGTGTATGAATGCAAAGAAGTGAAATAAACAAGTAATCATGCAAGCATACCAAAGTTCACCTAAACCCTAGAGCTAATTAACTTAATCCTCAAGAAGACATAACATAGAAGAGGGCAAGCACATTAATCAAGAAACAAGTCTCACAAGATTACAGGGTACCACTCAAGTATCATCAAAGATATGAGTCACATTTCACTACCCAAGCATGACAAAGTTAAACAAGTATTAGAACTAGAAATTGCTACCTTCTGGACATCAAACCAACAACTGAGTAATTTAATCATAACTGGAGATCTACAACTCCAAATGACTTGCAAGAAGACATTATGGAAATCTTATGAAATTATATAAATTTCATTTATAAACATCACAGCATGTTTCCAAAGTTTAACATGTCGAATTTACACAAATACCGAAACTGGTCTAACAAGACAGAGAGCAAGCAATTCTGTAACCTAACTTTGAACAGCTGTAGTTTCTAAACCATATGGCCAAATGCCACCAAATTTTTAACAGCAGCTAGATCATGAAATTCACAACAACTTTGTTATAGCACACAAGACATGAAAACATCATTTGCATAGGGTAATTAACAATATCCTCAAATCTGTTTAGAAACCTCATTTGCAAGAAATAATTATTAACTTATATTGCAAACATATAATTAGACAAAACCAACTTTACCAACATATCACACAAGACTAATGAACACCAGAAAACATAGTGCCCAATACTAAATAATTTGTTTTAATACATTTTCTTAATTTATTTAGATAAGTAGGTGGAATTATGACCACATCATAAAGTTGCTCAATAAATTCTACCAAAATTACAGGGGTCTACAAATGCTCTCAAAAGTCTACGGTCCAAATTTCAAGCCATTTAGATAAGTAGATCAACCTCTATGAAAAAGACAAATAGCTATTGCAATAAATCATGTAAAAGCAAATTAAACCTAAAACTCAATATTTTCTGTGAACCTAAGGCCATATTATGAATCAATATAATAGAGAAACATCATACTCAGGTAATGGAACAATATTTTCTATTTTATCATTTATATATTATTTATAAGCTATTTATCAAGCTATAAACAAGTTAAATCAATAACTTGAGTATAAAGTAAGCAATGACCATGAAATTTATACCACAGTACATCCCTATCATAACAAACCTACCATAAAAATTTCACATCATTTGGAGCATCACAACTCAAGATATAAAATGACAAGTAATAAATGTAATTTTCCTTATTTAACAAGGTCAAATCAAAACCCTAGGAAAACAGTGAACAATTAGTGTGTTTAATATTTTTCCTAGCAAGTACATGTCATCACAAAATTAACAAAACAAGAATCACTATTTTTGGAGTCCTAAAACTCCAGATCTTACTCTGATTAGGTTTAAAGGCATTTCTAGAGCTCTTATTCAACTTAAATAAACACACTAGAAAACATCTATAAACATATAGAATTTTATGACTCTACTGCATAGATCTCTTCTCAAGGTTTCCAAAAAGTCCCCATTTACTAATTTTGGAGTTTCCTAGCCTGAGATATGAATTTTTGAAGATTTAACATGAATTTGAAATTCAAAAACCGAATTCTTCTTACCCTACTGAATTCGCTAGGTCTACCCGATAACTCACCCGAGCCTGCTACTACTTAACCTGACACGCGGGGCCTATTGTCCAGCCAGTCCCACACGTCAGACAGATGGACACAGAGGAGAACAACGATCTTCTTCTACCTCCCGACGCCGGTAGAGGAGGAGGGTCGGCCTTCGCGGCTCCGGCGAGGGGGCTCCCCGACGGCGGCGACTAAGGGCAGCACGAGCTCCAACGTGCCCTTGCGCAACCGCAGAGCTACATGTCTCGGCCCGCGGTGGTCCCTAGCACTGTGGCCACCGGAGTAAGCGACGGTGACGGCGGCGGCCCGATGTCGGTGGCCTCCGGTGAAGGTCCAGGCCGGGGAAGAGGTGCCGCGCGGGCGGCATGGTGTGGCGAAGGTGGTGCGGCGGTCCGTTCAGGCAGAGGAAGGCCGGGAGTAGGCGAACGTTGGTGGCCAGGGAGCTCGGTGGCGGCGCCCATGGCGGAGCGTGCTTGCGAGCTACTGCAGCGCGAGAGGGTGAGCGAAGAGAGGGTGAGAGCGAGTGAGAGACTGAGAGGGAGCTCAGGCGTTTGCTTTGGATGAGCAAGGCGAGGCAGGACGCGCGTCAGTGGTGTGGGGCGCGAGCTCGCGCATGGCCGACACGCACTGGGCGCGTGTCACCCGTTGAGGAAATCCGTCGAGCGCGTGGCAGGTGCTGCTGTGGGTAAAATGGACACCAGTTTTGGGTCTCTTACGGGCCGAATTAGCAAACGTGCCTTAAACAAAGTTTGAAGCCCATATGAAGACCTACAATTTCTATTTAAGGTGCACTGCAATTAGGGTTATGGATTAGTGGATAATCAGGTCCAAAGTTGACACTGTCATCTTGTTGACAGCGGTTAAGTAAACCCAACAATTGATGACCAAAACGGAGTCGAACTACATCCATCTCTTCACCTGCTCTTCTCCAAAGAATATACTCCAACTTCTATTTTTGGGTCAACTCAAGTTATTTAACAAAATTTTGAGAACGTTGAATGTCAACCGGTATTGGTGCTGGAATTCCTGGACTTGGAATATTTCTAAGTCTGAAACAAACTGCAACAGATTCAAACTTTGGGCCATGGTTTGACTTATTTCCAAGCTAAATCATGGTATGCTCCAAAAACAAAGTTTGTTGCACACAACTCAAGCTACAACTTTTATTAAAGGATCATGGACTGGTTCAGCATGGTTATGGAGATAAAGATCACCAAACATGTCAACTTATTACTACTAACTCAGGACTTATAATATTTTTCTAAGTGCTGAAAACAGCAGCTGAATCCACATTGTGATCTCTATTTGACTAGGTTAGAGGCCAAACTAGCTCTTGACCATTAAATAAAGTTTGTTCTACACAAGATGAACTACAACTTTTGTTTAAGGTCAAACCTCATAACTGGTACAGAAGTCAAACTTTCACTTTGGTCAAAGTATCAACTCGATAAAGCCGAAACTAGGGTTTTAGGCCAATCGGGGCAATTTCTTGACATTTGCTCATCATGAACCCTTCATAACTTTTGTTGTAGAGTTCATCTAGAGTCATTTGGGTAAATTTGCAAAGCTTGGTTGATGATCTATAGTTCCATTAACTTAATGGGGCAAATTCCAATAGGAATGGAACTTATCATTTCATGTGACTTTTTGATTCCAAACTTCATGAAACTTTTCTAGGGATCAATATAGATAGTTATTGATGTGAGACATGTGAAGATACTTTGATAGCAACACCCAATCATATATCTTTTAATTGAGCCTATATGTAAGCGAGGGTGCAACATCCAAGTTTAGATTAGGGTTTATTTCCATAGGTTTGACTTTGGCATTCTCATCTCCACTAATCTATCATGTTAGAGCTTAAACCCACTACTTAATGAATGACAAACACCTAGGGTGTTACATGGGAGGGCGTGGCTTGGGTTCTCGGCGGCGAGCGCGCGACGCCGTCCTAAAGGCCGGCGTCGAACACAGAGCGACAAGGGGTTTAGGAGCGGGAGAGATTAATTCAATCTCCAGCTAGCTTTTCATTATTCCATCATTTAGGCTATATAGCCGAGTGTTCCACACTTTACTAACTGACTAACAAACTCAAATGAATAACAAACGTGAATCTGAGATCCTAAACTCAAGGTACTGCTGGAGCCCGTGGCCGTGATCACCATGCAGCTGCATGTCCTCCGCGTACGTCGTTTGGCCCGTTCAGCCACGGCTCCGCTTGCAGCGCTGGTAGACGCGGCCCACCATAACATCACTCCCGCCGTCGACAAACAGCTCGTTCGCAAACTGGAAGTCCGGGTAGGCCGCGCGGAACTCCTCAACCGGCTCCCAGGTGGCGTCAGCTTCCGGCAGCCCTGCCCACTGGATGAGCACGTGCCACACCCCGCGGCGCAGCTGAGCACGCATGGCACGTTCGGGATCCTCCAGAAGCTGACCGTTGCGCAGGGGAGGCAGCGCTGGAGTGGTTGTCGGAGGCACACCATGGAAGGGCTTCAAGACGCCGACGTGGAAGACGTCGTGGATGCGGGCACCGTCCAGTAGTTGCAGGCGGTAGGCGACGTCGCCGATGTGCTCCCGCACCTAGAACGGCCCGGCGTAGCGCGGGTTAAGCTTGCCGTGCCGGCCAGGCACAAGGGATTGGGCTGGACGATGAAGAAGGCGGAGTAGAACCCAATCCCCGACGTCAAACGTCAAGGCACGGTGGTGCGCGTCGTAGTAGCGCTTGGCGTAGTTCTGAGCCTGGAGAAGATGGTCGCGGACGTCGGCGAGGAAGGCGTCGCGGTCCTACAGGAGACCGTCCACCATTGCAGTGTGCGTTGTGGCCGGTGCGTAGGGAAGTAGCGCCGGTGGCGGCCGCCCGTAGACCACCTGAAATGGAGTCGTGCACAGCGCCGAGTGGAACGCCGTGTTGTAGCAATATTCGGCCCAGGGGAGCCAGTCGAGCCACGCACAAGGCCGGTCGCCGGTGATGCACCTTAAGTACATTGCGATAGTCTTGTTCACCGCCTCGGACTGCCCGTTCGTCTGCGGATGGAAGGCGGTGCTCATGCAGAGCTGCACCCTAGCCATCTTGAAGAGGTCCCTCCAGGCATGTCCTATGAAGACTGGGTCGCGGTCGCTCACGATCGAGACCGGAAACCGGTGAAGGCGAACCACGTCGTTGAAGAACGCGCGCGCGACTGATGACACCGTATAAGGGTGGCCCAAGGGAAGGAAGCGCGCGTACTTCGAAAAGTGGTCCACCACGGTGAGGATCACGCTCTTGTCATTCACCTTGGGAAGGCCTTCAACAAAGTCGATCGAAATGTCAGACCAGACCTGTGTGGGGATGTCGAGAGGCCGCAGTAGCCCGGTCGGGTTTTGTTCTTCTGGCACGTCGGGCAGGAGCGGACGAAGTCCCGGACCACGACGTGGTCGTGATCCACGGCGAAGTCGCGGCGTAGTTGTTGGAGCGTCCTCTGGACACCTTCGTGCCCCGCCGTGTGCGCGAGTTGAAGCACCACCTGGAGCAGGTTGGACGTCGGGGGCACATAGACACACACGCCCTTAAGGATTAGGCCGTCCTAGACGTGCCATGGCTCACGCGCGCGTAGTGGCAATGGAGTCGTGCAGCTGGCGCAGCTGCGCCTCGGCCTGCAGCTCTGCACGGAGGTCATCGAAGAGGCTGAACGTCGGTGCGGACAACACGGCCAGGTGCTCGACATCGGATTGGCACCGAGACAAAGCATATGCTACTGTGTTCAATCGCCCGGCCTGTACTCCACAGTGAAATCAAAACCAAAAAGCTTACTGATCTATTGGTGCTGAGGCACCGTCAATAGGCGCTGGTCGAGCATATATTTCAGCGCGTAGTGATCCGTGCGCATGACGAACTGGCGGCCCCAGAGGTAGGGCCGCCAATGGCGAACTGCCTGCACGAGCCCAATGATCTCACGCTCGTACGCCGCCACCTTCAAGTGCCGCACGGCGAAGGGCTTGCTGAAGAACGCCAGCGGTCTAGCGCCTTGGTGGAGCACGGCGCCGAAGCCTGTCCCGAAGGCGTCGCAATCCACCATGAAGGCCTTGGTGAAGTCGGGGAGGTGCAGCACTGGCGCCGTGGACAAAGCCTCCTTGAGCGCGGCGAACGCCGCGGTCGCCTCGTCGGTCCAACGGAACCCCTCCTTGCGAAGAAGTTTGGTGAGGAGCGCGGCTACCGTGCCGAAGTTCTTGATGAAGTGCCGGTAGTACCCGGCGAGGCCGAGGAAGCCGCGCAGGCTGCGCGCCGACGCTGGCTATGGCCAGGAGGCCACGACCTCCACCTTGTCACCATCCATGGCCACCCTGGACGACGAGATGACATGGCCGAGGTAGGCCACAGAGGACGTGGTGAAGGCGCACTTGGAGCGTTTGATCCGGAGTTGGTGCTCGCGTAGGACGGTGAAGACGGCACGCAGGTGTTGCAGGTGCTCGGTCCACGTCTTGCTATAAATCAATATGTCATCAAAAAACACCAGGACGCAGTTACAAAGGAAGGGTTGCAGGACCGCGTTCATCAGGCTTTGGAACGTCGCCGGCGCGTTGGTGAGGCCGAACGGCATCACGAGAAACTCAAAGTGCCTGTGATGCATCCGGAATGCGGTCTTCTCGATGTCATCCAGGTGGACGCGCACCTGATGGTAGCTGACGCGTAGATCAAGCTTGGCGAAGAACCGTGTGCCGTGCAGCTCGTCGATGAGTTCCTCCACCACAGGGATGGGGAACTTGTCCTTCACCGTGTGGTCGTTGAGAGCGCGGTAGTCCACACAAAAGCGCCACATCGCGTTGGCTTTCTTGACGAGGAGTACGGGCGCGGAGAAGGGCGAAGTGCTGGGACGTATGAGGCCCTGCTCTAGCATGGTCTTGCACTGTGCCTCCAACTCGTCCTTCTAGAGCTGGGGATAGCGGTACGGACGGACCGCCACGGGCGTTGTGTTTGGCAGCAAGTGGATCCGATGGTCACAGGCGCGCGGTGGCGGCAGGCCCGACGGTGGCTCGAAGATGTCGGCGAAGGACTCCAGTAGACGGTCGAGGAGGGCGGGCTCGATGCCGTGCGCGACGTGGAGGCGCCCAGTGGGAGGATGTCGGTCCGCATGGACCCAATCCCCTTCCACAAGACGCGCTTGCCGTGGTGCCAAAAGGCCATGCAGAGGTCGTTAAAGTCCCATAGAATGGGGCCCAACATGCGCAGGTACTTGACGCCCAACACCATGTCATAGCAGTCGAGCGGTATGGCATAGCAGTCGACGTTGAAGTACTCGTTGCCGATGCGGATGGCGACGTCGTGGGCGAGGCCGCGACAAGCGACGCGGTCCTCGTTAGCGACCACCACATGGGTGCCTTGGCTGTCATTGAAGTGGAGGCCTATGCGACGCGCCGCCCCCAAGCTAATGAAGTTATGTGTCGACCCAGAGTCGATGAGGGCCGTGAGCTCGTAGTTGCCAATGGACACTCGGACCTGCATCGTGTCTTCAGTCTGAATGCCGGTGATCGCCGAGAGGGAAATGAGCGGCGGAAGCTCGTCCCGTAGCTCCCCGGGGGCGTGGTCTTCATCCGGCAGGGGAGGCTCGGTGTTGTCGAAGTCGGTGACCTCCAGGTAGAACCGTAGAACAGGCGCTGACACCTGTGCCCGCGCACGTACTGCTCATCACAGTGGTAACACAGGCCCTGCCGCCGACGTTCCGCCATCTCCGTGGGCAAGAGGCGACGGAACAGACGTGGAGGCGCGGGCAGCGACGCCGGTGCCGCGTTCACGGCCACGGCCGGGGCCGAAGGTGCCGGTGCCGGCAGCGCGGGTAGCTGAGGACGCGCCGGAGGGCGCGATGGGCGAGCAGCAGCGGGCGCCGCCTGTGTTCCGGCGCGCCGTTCGTAGGCACGGGCCAAGCCCATGGCGCGCTGAAGATCCGTAAGGCCTTGTAGCTCGACGTTGGTGCGGATCGGGTCCGGACGGCCACCGGTGAAGAGCTGGACCTGCTGGAGCGGAGAGAGTGGCCCGGCGTGCGCCATCCGGGCCTGGAACGCCTCCTAGTACCCAGCCACCGAGCCCGTAAATGGCAGCCGCTCCAAGTCGGCAAGGTGGTTGGTGGCGAGCGGCGGTCCAAAGCGCTGGTGGCAGAGCGTTTTGAAGAGGGGCCATAAGATGTTGCTGACGTCGCCGGCGTCGCGCTCCAGCATGCAGTACCAGTGCTAGGCCACGCCGTTCATGTGGAACAACACGAGCCACACCTTGTCGACCTCCGGCGTGTGCTGGGCGTGGAAGAAATGCTCACACTTGTTCAGCCACGCCAGAGGGTCGTCCGTCCCGTCGAACGTCGGGAAGGACAACTTCTGGAAGCGGGGTACGCCGCGGGCGTTCGGCTGGCCCTCGTAGTGCCCCGGCGCGCCGCGGCCGTCGGAGTAGGCATGACCGTCGGAGTAGCTGTCGTCGTGGCGATGGCGAATGTGGAAAAGGGATCTGGGTAATGGGCAGCGGAGCGGACGGTACCTGGGGCGCAGGCAGCGCCGTGGTGTGGATCATGATGGAACCGGTGGTGGCCGCTGCCGTCGGAAGGCCACCATAGCCCGGGATGCCATAGGGAAATGACACCAGGGGTGGACTGCTCGCGGACAGTCCAGTGACAGACGACGATGCACGCCCCTCCAGAGCGGAGAGGCGCGTGGCAAACTGCTCCATCTGGCGCTGCAGTCCAAGGATGGCGGCGGTGAGCGGATCGGAGGCGGAGGACTCCGCCGTGGCAGGCGACACAGTGGTGGTGGGTGCGGTTGTGGTGGTGGGAAGGCCAGAGGTGGGCACACCGGTCATCGGACTTGTCATCGGACCTGACATTGCCGATACCAGATTGTTGAGATCACTGCTCGTTCCTCTCAAGAAGTAATCGTGGGAGGTGGGAGGGCGTGGCTTGGGTTCTCGGCGGCGAGCGCGCGACACCGTCCTGAAGGCCGGCGTCGAACACAGAGTGACAAGGGGTTTAGGAGCAGGAGAGATTAATTCAATCTCCAGCTAGCTTTTCATTATTCGAGTGTTCCACACTTTACTAACTGACTAACAAACTCAAATGAATAACAAACGTGAATCTGAGATCCTAAACTCAAGGTACTACTGGAGCCCGTGGCCGTGATCACCATGCAGCTGCATGTCCTCCGCGTACGTCGTTTGGCCCGTTCAGCCACGGCTCCGCTTGTGGCTCTGGTAGACGCGGCCCACCATAACACTGATGCACATAACAAAATGACTCAAGATGATGTGACACTTTTAGAAACATCAAAGTGAAACTCTCTATTGAGATTAGCCTAATACACATGTCAACATGTTTTATCTCTTACATTTTTCTACAAATTAGTTGGTGGCACGTACCACTAAATGATGACTATAATAAAGGTGGGGAACTCAAAAAGAGCATGTAGCCTAGTGGTGCAAATACTTTATAGCACCTACTGGTCTAGGTGTGGAAGCAAATTTTAGGCTGGTTAAAATTTTTCCTTCTCTAGCAAAGCCGCTTCAAGGATTTTCTCAGGCAACTAGGTTGAGTTCTTCTACCTTAATATTAATGCTTTGGGAAGGTCATACCCTTGCTAGTTGAGTTTTTTTTTATGAAGGTAGGGTAACGTATAAAGCCCTAGATTGGGATTTGAGAACCACATAGCATTCTAAAATGTTGTGCATCTAATAGGAAAAAATGCTTTATAGCTATTAAAATATGTGGGCTAAACCCTTTATATTGTTCTGGAAATTAGTAAAAACAAAAGACAAACTTGAATACTCGAAGTCGGAGGCATCGGAATCAGATGTTGTAAAGATGATGCATGTGTATGACATCAAACCAAGGATGAAATATGTGCCTCAAGTGGAGGTAGGGCCTGTTTAGATACCAAATTTCACCCCAAATTTCACTATGCAAAAAGAAGATTCTCTGTCACATCAAAATACCGGTACATGCATGGAGTACTAAATATATATGAAATAAAAAACTAATTGCACAGTTTTGTTGTACTTTACGAGACGAACATTTTGAGTCTAATTAATCAATGTTTGGACAAAAATTTACAAATACAAACGAAATGCTACAGTGCAGAATCTTACACTGTGCTGATTTGGCGGCTCCCAATTCAGCCGAACTAAACACGGCCGTAGAAGCAGTCTCCGTTTCTAGTGCTCAGGGCGTCCCAAATAGACTGCTACAAGTCAATAGCGACATGGAGGAGAGATGAAATAAAAATAGAAGAAAATGCTAGCTGCATGTCAAGAAAGAAAAAGGGACCAGACTGTCAGTGAGTTTCTTGGACACCATGCAAGCTTGTTGCTTGAGAACTTGATAGCGAGTTTGTTTTAGCATTCTTTCTCATTTATAAAGAATAAAATACAATTTATGCTAGCTATTTGATCCTTGTTGGGGACGCCCGTAGTACCATGTGAAGTGCAAGTAGAAACGGTCCCCTTTGAAAATGTTAAGTTCAAGATTAGGATAATGTTAGAGTATATGTTAGGATATCTCCATATATAATAGATTAGGATTGTGTAAATCCGGCTGGCCATATCTCCATGAGAGGCTTCCCTAAGAAATGTACTCTTGTATAACCCGCTCACGAGGCTCAGCAATATATACAATCAATCCAATTCCACCAGTTCTCTTTCTCCTACAGATAGATTTAGGGGGTAAACAAGAAAAGGAGAAGAGGATATATGACAATTTTGGAATACATATTAAACAAAAATTATGCTAATTGCATATCAAGATTTTTACTATCATGTCTATAGGAAAGCTTTTCATTTACATGTAATCTCATTGGTCCTGATGTCATAATGTATGTATGAGAGTTGTTCAGAACAATGAAATAGTACATCTATATTATATTCAACACTCAGGGCTCCCCTGATGTAGCATGATGGCAGCACCAAAGTCCATGTCCACTCCGCCAGGCCTCCATATTATAGGGAACGATGATCTCGCACGGTGTCAAAGGGTCTTGTAGAAGTAGCAATGGCTACATCTAAGCAAAAGATTCCACTCCCTTGCGACACTCCCCGTGCAGAAACTAGGTATGAGAGAAGCATGTGATGACTTAACGAGAGTGGCAGAGTTGTGGGTCCATGGAGTATGTCAATGCAAACTGTGCTTTCAATCCCTTTGGGCACACGTGGAGGACAACTTTTTTCTAGGGCTGACACTATTATGTATATGTGTTTGTGTTGCCTTCACCGTAATTTACATAGTTATCAATTGGATATATATGAATAATTTTCAAGTCAAATGAGCCACACAAAAAATCAAACAAAGACAAAAGAGCTCCACATCACGCATGCATCTAGTACTATATGAGATGCACCAATTTAATTAGAAAAAATAATCTGGAAGGATAGGTCAAAATGGTAGGAATCATAACAGCTATACCTTCGATTTGAGGGTGAGCTCGAATCAAAACAATGCTTTCATTATTGTCTTTAGAGAGAAATGATCACTAAATTTTGGGAAGAGAGTTTTAGCAAATCTTTTTAGACAAATCATTTGATCTCCTAAAAGTAAATGAGTTTAGGGTTTGAGAAAAATTAGAGGATGTATCTTAATACCAAAATATTCCTAAATAAGACTAAACACAAGTAGCTCTATGTTTAGATTGAAATCTTCCAAACAAAAAAGCATCATGTTTTCAAGAAGCTTTTTAAAGCACTTTTGTAAATAAAGTTTTATAAAATACTTTTGTAATAGAAGAGTCATAGTTTGAATTTGAGTGTGAGATCAAATACTAACTCTAAGTATTCTTAAAATGTTTATTTCTTTGTATAAAATATATGTTTAAACATAAGGTCAAAACATTCTCAAGGCATTTTCGAAAAGGTAAACATTTCTAAGCTATCAAAAGGTTGGTTTAAGTTGCTTTAGTAGTATAGACCAAGACAACAACTTGGTTCCAAAATAATGGAATCAATATTAGTTTGAAATAAATAAGGTACTGGTCCAAAATCAATATTACTGATTTGCAAAGCTAAACATTGCGGTAATGTTATCATTTAATACTCATTACATGTGGAAAAGATTGCATTCAAGAATGCTTTTGTACTGGCGAGAACAACTTTATGAATATGTTAACCGAGAGATAGAAGTTATACTTCAACATGAACCCGTTACCTGTTGATAATGGTACCAGGCACAAGTAGTGAGTTACATTGACACATTGACGTAGATCTGCATAACCTAACCTCGAATGATAATCCTGATAGAATGCAACACCTGCAAAGCATCACTTAACTAGCGCAACGTTTAGAAGAGTCAAGGGCCTATTGGGCCTTAGCCCGTTAGAGTTAACACTACAAGAAATATCCTTATACGTGACGGGTGATGGTTTAGTTGTGACCTTTTAAGAAATTGTCGTAGAAGCCCCTGATCTGTGGCGGTTTGTGTACGAGCCAGGACCGACCCATCTTGTATCCACTCCCCGAAGAGACCGACTCATCTGGCCCTCCCTTATCTGCTCCCGAGCTAACGCAGCCGCTCCTCTTCGTCCCCCACGCGACTGGCGGCCTCGGCGCAACTGCTCCGCCTCCGCGCGACCCCGTCCTCCCATCGGCTTCCGCATTCGGTGGCCGGCGCCCTGGCCCCTGCGGGTTGTGGCTGTGCCCCCTGCCCCCGGCGGCACCGCATGGCCGCGCGGCTGCTCGGCCCCGCCGCCGTGGCCGCGGCTCCGCCCGCCACCCGGTGACCTGGCCAGGTGGCCACCACCCCGGTCGCACCGGTGTCCCTGCCGCACCAGTCCCCTGCGCCCCAACATCTAGATGTCTGGTAGGCGACAACGGCAGCCGGCAGGTGAGATCCAGAACTCCAGATCCCTACTCCCTAATCCCGTTCTTCCACTGCCTCAGATCTGAGTGTGAGTTGCTATGATAAAATGAAAAACATATGCTCTGTTTATTTGGCAGATGCATGCTTTTAAGATTTTTATTAATGTATTATTGAAGATGTTGGTGGCTAAACAATTGGGAACCCCATATGATTCTATATACCGAAGGGGGTGAAATTGTAGAGACATAAATGATTGATAATTTGTTGTCAAAGGAAACCAGATTTTTTTTGAGAGGATTCTTGATGATTTGCTATTTAACTTGACTTAATCCAGAAGTGGTGTACATCTTTGTTCAGATTTGGTGAATCCCCCTCCCCCTCACGCTCCACCACTCATCATGGACTCATTTAGGTGTGCATTCATCTGATAAATGCAGTGAGAACCCACCAAAACATTTTTTTTCGTTATGCTGATTTGGTTGCTGTTAATCTCTTAAGGTGAATATTACAGTAGCAAGTTGGTCTACCAGTTTTTCATGCCGGTTCATGCCAAACGGAGACTGGTTGTCATTTTGAGGCCTCCTTGTCAAGCTACCTAAAAGCTCTGCTGCAGGTGCATTTTCATCATTTGAAGTGTTGAACTACTATAGGTTTTCAGTGCACAGTGTTGAACTTTAAGAACATTCAGTCTAGCAGAAGCATAGGCAATTTTCAATCAATGCAGATTTCAGCCCCTGTCATTTTCCAAATACCAACCATAGCAAATCTGGCAATCACACTGTTTCCATGTTACTGCAGATGGGTCTGATTAATTATTTAAATTTATGGATTACCTTAGATACTCTTTGAACATATGGGATGTTGGAGGACAGAAGACGATCAGGTCTTACTGGAGAAATTGCTTTGAGCAGACTGATGGGTTAGTTTGGGTTGTTGATAGTTCAGACATAAGGAGGCTTGATGATTGCCGTGCTGAACTCCACAATCTCTTGAAAGAAGAGGTATGATATTACCAGACCTCTAAGCTATGGTGATGAACTGGATATTTCATTGTAGTTCTATATCTGTTGTATTAAAAACATTTTGGTCCTTCAATGCCATGGGAATATTACTGATATTTACTGTTTGGTATTTGGATCGAAATGATAGAGGTCACTGTTGCCTGATCTGGTACAACCATACTATGGAAAAGATGGTTTTAACTTTTTTTCTTAGCCTAAGCTCTCTATGTTGATTATCATCTATTTTCGATGTGACTGCTATTGTTCACCTTAGCCATTATACTGATGCACTGAAATTGACTATTGTGTTCTGTTCATATATTATCTCTCCTTTTAGACTCCTGAAAAATGACTCCAGGAAGCTGTCATATTTTGTTCTGTCCTTTCCATTTCCAAAGATCTTGCCAGTTTCCTATACGAACCTACTGATCTATTATCTATTTTTCAGTAATAAAGGCCTACATCCACCATGCAGTATAAGTGGAAATTTCAAAGATCTTTGTGATGTACTTTCTTTGTTTCCTGCTGGGTGGACTATAATATTGGCAATTTCTTGTTCAGGTTGGTCACTTGTTGGTTTTTCTACCACACGCTAGTACTGCAACCATCAGTTTTATTTGTTAGTACAGAGCTTGACTAGTGCATTCCTAGAACAATCCACTTTGATTGTTTCCTGATAAATAGATAGCATTTGTTTTTAGAATCTTTGCTCAGAACTAACTTATTTCATATTCACATTGATTTTCAGGTAGCTCCTGGAGATGCTTGGTAGCACATCATGTGGACAACAAGCCAATTGAATTCTTAGAGATGAAATCTTAGTTCATATGTTTGTTTATTTTAGACTCCCTAGAGCTCAAATCTTAGTTCATATGTTTGTTTATTTTAGACTCCCTAGAGCTGAAATCTTAGTTTTATGTACTTGTTAGTTTGGCTGTGAATTGATTGTCCTCAAACTATAGGTGACAATAGTGGATATGCCAAGAAATGAAAAAATCAATGTTCGTTTGTATGATTGGTGTATTATGAGATGTGTTGCATGTTAATGCAGTGATGATTTCACACTAATATGTGATGTTCTTTTTCGTCACTATGGTTTGGATCTGGGCTTGGACATGGGCTGAGTATAATAGATGGACAACTAATCCATGATGAACTCAAATGTCAATCTGTGACGGTTCATTGCATCACTATTGCCCTTTGATATTGTTGCGACCAGTTCATCCATGACGAACGAAAAAACCAATCTGTGACGGTCCATTTCGCTCCAATAAATGTATGACGCGGAATACATGACGTTTTTCGCGATCGTCATCATGAGTTAACTGTGACGCATTTTCTCTTGTTTATGACGAAAATAAACCGTCATGTATAAGGAAATTTCTTGTAGTGTAATTAGTTGCTTTGCTTAGGGGTCAAGTAAGACCTCTTCTTTATATAAGGAGAAGGGATGTATCAATCTAATCAAGTAAGAGATTAGAAGAAAAAACATTCTATCTTGCCGGCCGTGGGCGAAGCCCCGCGGCCGGCGTTCCCAGCGCCCCTCACAGCCCTAGCCGTCGGTCCTCTGCCTCTCTCACGTGAACAGTACACGTAGGCACTGTAGCTCCGCTCCCCTCGACTCTCCCCTCTCGATCCAACAGCGTCCATAACAATCTGTCTGCGGCGGTGCGGCTACAGGCTGCGGCGCGCGGCCTCCTAGCGCGCCGGCAGCTGCAGGAGATGCGCCAGCCTATGCACGAGGCGACCTTAGCGACGGTCGACCTCAGCTCAGCGGAGCATGACCTCACCCCATGGGACAGCCACCAGCAACCGCGCCGACCCGCTGTTGTCTTCAGGCGCGAGCATAGTGTTTTTCTCGCGGGCAACGATCTCCAACTCTGCGGCAGTGACGGTAGGGGAGTCGCTCCCCTCCTAGTCACCGGTGGGGACGCACTGCCTAGCACCACAGCATTCCGCCACCGGCCGCCGCGAGGACGTCTCCGCAGATCGCTATCGCGACTAATTCCAGGTTCTATACCCGTGCACCCCTCTCGTTTCGGTGGGCTCCATGGGATCTAGGTGGCTACACACGTGGAGGTCCATCACACGGAGGGTGTTCGCCGTATCTTCAGGAGTCAAAAATAAAGAATCGTAGTCTATTTCAGGTTAATAAAATAAGCTGAAATGTAAAATGCTTGTTTTTAGATGTTAGGTTTGTGTCTAGCAGAGTCATTGTTAAGTTGCAGCTCGAGGACGAGCTGCAAGTCCAAGTGGGGTGTAGTGTTAGAAGAGTCAAGGGTCTATTGGGCCTTAGCCCGTTTAGGTTATTTAGTCGCTTGCTTAGGGGTCAAGTAAGACCTCTTCTTTATATAAGGAGAGGAGATGTATCAATCAATCTAATCAAGCAAGAGATTAGAAGGAAAAACCTTCTCTCTTGCCGACCGTGAGCGAAGCCCCGCGGCCGGTGTTCCCAACACCCCTCACAGCCCTAGTCACCGGTCCTCTGCCTCTTTCACATGAACAATACCCGTAGACACTGTAGTACCGTGGGCACTGTAGCTCCGCTACCGCTCCCCTCGACTCTCCCCTCTCGTTCCCAACAGCGTCCATAACAGCAACACTGACCAAAAAACAGAAACACACCTTACAAAACCCAACATCAAACTCTCCATCACTCTTACTGTGGAATTTAGCAGGAAACTCGGCATGTCGTACAACAATATCCTGTCCATTTTCACCTTGCCAAGCCTTGACACCCAGTGTCAGCTCTGCGTCTTCATTAACTAGAACAACACATCTTGAAAGTGGAATGCTGCCAGCAGACTCAACTGTAACATTACGATCACTGGAA
The DNA here is from genome assembly GCA_038087645.1 of Saccharum hybrid cultivar R570. NCBI lineage: Eukaryota > Viridiplantae > Streptophyta > Magnoliopsida > Poales > Poaceae > Saccharum > Saccharum hybrid cultivar. The sequence continues at coordinate 22,013,087 of JAQSUU010000135.1, forward strand.
TTAAGCAACACTATTTTGTCTTCACCCATATATTCCATATGGGCAAAAAATATTCCATGGAAATCACTTATCCTTCCGAGTGATGTATTTCAATGGTTGCCTCCAGTGGCACTTTCAGATGTGAGTATTTTACTTCTATTGTGCTACGCTTAGTTGACACTATGCCAGTCTGGACCAGGCCAGCAAAACTTTCACCATAGCTATTGTTGTTGTATCTGAAAATTGCAGCACTCAAAATTTTGTCCTCTGATGGATTGCTGCCAATGACTCTGAGCTCAGCCTCAAACTCTGGAGGATCAATCAATGCAATAGCACGGCTAGGACCTGTAAGCTCCAAGTAGGTATCCTGCAAGGATATCTGGTTTAAGACGCCAGTCCAAATTTCCAGTAAACAAGATAAGATTGAAAGGATGTGACAAGAAGGCCTGTTGGGATAAAATAACGAGCACAACCTATAACAAACTTATTGGGCATTGCTTATTTGCTAAAATAATACCATAGGCAGCAAACATTACAACAATGACTGGTACATAACTAAATAGAAATGCAGGAGCGGAGCCAGCCCTGTTCACTGATGTCATGTGACAGCAATGAGTTTGTGTGATTTCTATTACAAATTAAGGCTCATGTAAAATTAAGCCATGGAGTAGTAGAGGTGACATCAATGGACTTTTGGGCTGATGTCATGTGACAGCAATGAGTTTGTGTGATTTCTATTACAAATTAAGGCTCATGTAAAATTAAGCCATGGAGTAGTAGAGGTGACATCAATGGACTTTTGGGCTGGATCCGCTCCTGTAGAAATGCACCGAGAAAATGGATACTGTATAATCTTTGCGTAAAGCTTTAACCAACTAACGTTGGTCCATGCGAATATTTACCATTTTTTCCTAAATGCGAAAGATAAGTTGTACTACAGGTTGTTTTATGGATATTGACTTGATCCAACTACCAAATGAAGAACAAATCAACTAATTAAATACATGTAGTCCCCTATCTAAGAAATTCAAGGACTGAAACTTGTGATGAAGCAACAATATTCTGCCCATGGTTGTTTAATAAGCTTGATACAATTGGAAATATAAGGTTGTACCTGAAAATAACTTAATATAAACGGACATCATTAGCTTGTTATTGTTAGAGCAACTCTAACAGACTGGGTAAATGTATTCGTGAAGCCATTTATAGCTATTGTGCTCCAAAAAAACATTCCAACAGCTTGTCTATATTGTTTTCCATTTTCCTAGCTGGCTATCTCACCATTCTCGCTACCATTCTCGCTGGCCATATTTTCCTAGTGAGTCCTGCTTGCTATTTGTGTTTTCCAATTTAGTTAGGCTGTTGTAAAACTCTACATTTTAGATGAGCTTTCTATTTTACATAATAGCTAAATCTCACAATTTAGCATCTAATTTTACTAAGTCCCTTGGAGTTGCTCTTATGATATCATAGTATCACCTAAACACAGGAAAAATTTTGTCATAATTTAGAGCAACAAAAATTAATCGACTTGTGATGCACAAGTGGACTATAGTAGTAAATCACACAATTTGCTGACTGAATTACTTGGTTGGTCCATGACCGTTACAGGTTGAAGTATAATTCAGGGCACACATGATGAACCAAGATTCTTGTCTGCTGAAATTTGACATAGGTTGTATGCTAAATATTCAAATTTGCAGTTGGACATGACAAGATAAGGTGAGAGAACGACAGACAGCAGAATAGCTCTCGGCCATAGATACCTCTGCGGTGAGGACTTGACAGTTTTCCTTGGAGCGATGGAAAAGCATGTTGCGCTTATAATCCATGGAGACTCGCACAGAGACGAGGCCAAAGACACTAAGAGGCAACTCGAGACCTTCCTCGATCTCGGTAACCTTGAGCGAGAAAATCTCGTAGGCATCGTAATCGATGCCGCCGTAGCGGGGCGGCCCTGACTCCGTGTAATGCTTGGGTCCAATTTCCGTCCCAGCTGGGACGACCGAAACAGCAGTAGCTCAATTAACAAATTACTCCAATTTCATATGGAACTTTGTTAGTAGATCGGAAGTTCGGAACACGAGAACTAACTTACTGGTTGCTTTCAAGGGACCGACGAACGGAGACATCGTCTCCAACCAATTGTTGCGGAACCTTTTCAGAATTGTGAGCAGCTCCTCCTCTTCGTCTTCAACGTGTGGCTTCTTCGTCATTGGCCCTTCCTCTCCTTGCTGCACAGGGACCTCCTCCCCTGTGCCGTGATCCTCTGCCTCTGAGAAGCCAAGGTCATTTCCCACTTTTCTATCCGATAGAGGATCCTTTGGTGTCGCCGCCGCTGCTAGAGGCCCTGAGCTGAAGAAGAGAACAGCTAGGGTTTGTTCTCGTTATGGATCGGGTTGGTTTTCAAGATTGGCTTGGTAACGATTCGATCAGCAAATAAAGTGGCAAAGTCTACCCGGCATGACGATGTCACGGACCGGCGTCCATCCGGCGTTTTCCCCCTAGACTAGAAATGCCCGGCGCCCGGACAGGACGTTGTGTCCGGACGCAGCTCGACTCAGCGGCAGATTCATCCCATCCCACTCTGTTTCTCGTGCTGTCCTGCCTGCTCCGTTGCACGCGCATGGGCCTGTGGGACCGTCCCATCCTCTCCTTTCCGCGCGTGCGGTTCCGGTCGCTCTGTTTTGCATGTACACGCGGGAAGTAGATGTACTTTTGCAACCTCTAGAACTAGTTTTGCAACATCTAGAGGAAAACAATTGCAACATGCGTTTCAAAACAAATGAAACATTTGGATATAAATTTACAACATACATGTAAAGCCATTGTAACACATGGAAACATCTCGATCTACTTTGCAGCATAAAAAACAATTGCAACATCCGTGTGGAATAGCTGAAACACTTGAAAACATACACTTGCAACGTACGTGTGCATCCACTGCAACACATGCAACATCCCCTGATATATTTTTGCAACATTCAAATAAAACATTTGCAACATCCATATGGAACACCTGCAACATGTATATGAAACACCTGAAAACACTTACAACATACGTATAAAACACTTGCAACATGCGAATGAAACACTTGTAATATGCGTATGAAACACATAAAACACTTGAAATATACCCTTGCAACATGCTGAATCAGTGCAACATTTGCTTTCTACTTGGGCGAATGGAGGCTCGTCGGCGTGGAGAGAGAGAGGAAGCCACCGGTCTTGCACGAGCTGGTGCCGGAGAAGGATGGAGGAACTCGGATCTCACCGCTCCGGATCTCGGAGTGGGGCGCGACAGTGGACGGAAGGCCGCCGGTCTTGCACGAGCTAGCGCTGGAGAAGGAAGGAGGCACTCAGATCTCGCCGCTTCCGGTCTAGAAGTGGGGCGTGACAGTGGATGGAAGGCCACCGGCCTTGCACGAGCTGGCGCCAAAGAAGGATGGAGGCACTCGGATCTCGTCGCTCTAGGTCTCGTCGCTACGTATCTCGGAATGAGGCGCGACAGTGAATGGAGGCGTAGCCCGTAGGGAGGGATGGAGTGTGGCGCAGCCGGGCGCACGCGCGGCCAAGGGTGCAACACAGGAGGGTGCGGCTTGGCGGGAGGGCGCACGTGGCTCCGGTAGAGGCAAGGCATATGCAGGGCGGGGGCGCTACTCGAGCAGAGGCACGTCACGTCTGATGAAACTGAAGTGAGGGAAGGGGGCCGGAGGATGAGCGGAGTGGGTTTTTTTAGAGAGATGGGAGCCGGTCCTACTATGCAAGTCAAGCCACGATCGGACAGAGTCATGGGACGAACGCCCATGGAGAATCATTATCATTTACCCCCTTGGCCGCTTGGCACTCTGGATTTCTCTTCTCCCTCATCCCGTTTCCTTTTCCTATTTATTTGTGTCGATCATGTTCCCAGATTGTCCACTTCATTTCACGTCTGCCTCCCTCCCTTTCCCTTATAATGTTCCTTTCACGCCCGCCTTGACGCCTTCTCCTTCGGCGTTCCCTAACGGTGCCAGCGAAATCTGTGATTTGGAACGTGAGCTAGGGCTGTGAACTGCGGTGGTGACACCGGGCACGAGCTGCCCAAGATCACCTACGCCGGTCCTCGGCACGTGCCTTGCACACCCTACTGGCGTCACCCCACTTCGAGTAGCTGCCGGTCATATCTCTCTCGACTTCTTCGAATCTCTGACTAGCTAGGATATGTCTCTGTCGCCAACACTACGAGAGAAGCAAAATTTGCCGAGTGCCGCATGCTTTGCCAAGTGCTAAAAATCAGGCACTCGGCAAAGAAGCGGTTTCCCGAGTGCTAGAGCAAGCACTCGGCAAAATCAGCCTTTGCCGAGTGTCTAGCACTCGGCGAAGAAGGACACTCGGCAAAGGTTGTCTTTGCTGAGTGCAACACTCGACAAAGATGGCCCCCAGCAAAATCGACGTCAGGTGATGGCCCAGGCCACCACATCGTCAATTTTGCCGAGTGCTAGCCATTAGCACTCGGCAAAATCAACTGCTTTGCCAAGTGCCTCTATCAGACACTCGGCAAAATAGACTTCTTTGCCGAGTGCCTTAGCCTGGCGAGTGTCAGATGAGGCACTCGGCAAAGTTTTTTTTTGAATTTTGATTTCAAAATTTTTCTGTAGTCCTTCTATATTGTATACAAGCACATGTTTAAATTTGGAACTTTTTTATAACTTTTTGCTATATTTCTTGAATTTATTTTGTTTACTTGCATTTTTCTCGAAAAAATAAATTTGAACTGCAGGTTCATGAAATAATGAAATATAGTCATTCAAAAAATGATATTCATGTTGTAGAGTGTATTTTGAGGCCGTATCCAGGAACTCACCCAAAATTTTGAACGTCTTGTTCGCGAAACATGGCCACCCGCTTGTGGTCGGAGTGTTTTAAAATTATATAAATTCAAATGAAGTCCAAATATCACGAAACTTATCGATGTGTCATGTTATCGCATGTAGAGGCTATGATAAAAAATTGAGAATGTTTCGAGCAAGTTGTGACGTCGGATGTCTAAAACCCAGACATCTCCACAAGTCGGGATTAGAGAGGCTTCCCTGTTTTGTTGACCTTCTTTCACATAACATAGATGTAATGCACACAGAGAAGAATGTCGCCGAAGCACTTTGGACAACACTCATGGACATTCTTGACAAGGCAAAGGACAAACCTAAGGCCAGAGTAGACATGGCAACACTATGCGATAGGCCAAAGCTACAGATGCTGCCTCCAAGAGACGGTAAACCATGGAAAAGGCCTAAGGCCGATTACGTCTTGGAAAAAAAGCACAGAATGGAAGTGATACAATGGATGCAGACGTTAATGTTCCCTGATGGGTATGCAGCGAATCCGAGGAGGGGAGCGAACCCAGAAACTGGCTGAGTCTTAGGGATGAAGAGTCATGACTACCACATATGGATTGAGCGGCTTCTTTCGTCGATGGTTCGAGGCTACGTCCCTGAGCATGTCTAAAAGGTGCTGGCAGATGCAGCATTTGATTTTACACCTCCTAAACGAGGTACGAATGGGGGGGCCGTGCAGAACCGTTGGTGCTATCAATCGAGAGATGTCTAAAGACTATTCGCCAGAAATGTGGAAACAAAGGTAGGATTGAGGCTTCCATAGCAGAGGCATTCATTCGTGAGGAGGTGTCAAACTTCACAACATCATACTATAGTGAGAACCTTCCTAGCTTGCATAATCCACCTGCTCGTTATAACAAGGATGAAAATGAATCAACCCTCAGCCTATTCAAAGGGCAACGAGGGAGAGCGAGTGGAGCGACCAAAAAGATCTTGACCAATAAAGAGTGGTGCAAGATCATGCTCTACATGTTGATGAACCTTAACAAAGTTGACGAGTATCAGGGGTAAGTTCTCAACGAACTTGTTACATACTCCATAACTTTTTTGCATCCAACAACCTTGTTGCTTGTCGGTGCAGGGAATTTTTTGCTGAATACTGGCATCATCCAAGGCCACCTTCTAACCATGAACGAGAGACCCTTCTTCAACATGGTTCTCCTGATTTCATTACATGGTTCCAAAGAAAGATACCTTCTGACCAACTTAGCTCGTTTCAAGTTTGGCGTTCCTAGTTGCCTAATTTCATTTCTCTCATGCTTGAGCTTGCAGTGCCAAAGGGATGTGTCTATAAGTGCCAAATTATGACAAGTGGCCAAAGTCTTTGACTATAAGGTCTTGTCATTTAACGCTTATGACGTGAATGGATATCGCTTTCACACAACAAGCTACGAGAAGAGTCGGTCCAATCCAAGGACCACAAATACTGGAGTATTTACGCCCGAAGTAGTTTTGCCCAACGGTGATCAGGAGGACTATTATGGCACAGTTGAAGAAATATACGAGCTCGAATACCATGGTGAAAAAGCACCTAAGCCTATCATATTCAAATGCCAGTGGTTTGATCCTGCAGTATCGAGAAAGTCCCCTAAATTTGGGATAGTCGAAACTAGACATGATTCCTTCTATTCAGGAGATGATGTCTATATTGTGGCTCAACAAGCCAGGCAAGTTTATTATTTTCCATATGCTTGCAAAACTGACCCACGTCTTCAGGGTTGGTATATTGTGCACAAGGTATCACCACATGGTAAATTACCTGGCCCAAACGATGATGATTATAACTTGAACCCACCCATGCATGACGGGGATTTCTATAAACAAGATGAGGGGCTACCAGGGATGCTTGAGATAGGCTTAACCGGAGAGATTGAAATGAAAGTAGATGAGGAATGGGTTGTTGACGAGGAAGCTGCAGATGAGGTGCATGATTTGAGGGACTTGAAAATGCTTGACGGACTACAACTAGGCAATGATAACGATGAGGATGAGGCTGTTGATGATTTGGAGGCTCTTGATAGTGATGACGATACCTATCGTCCAGATAATCCCGATCATGAAGAATATTAGAAATACATGTAATACTATGTTATTTTATAATTATATTTTCTTTATTTTGCATTCCTTTGCTAAGTACTTCTCGTTTATCTGTACTAATACTAGTTTATTCTTTTTAATTGTAGGTGATAGGGCCCACTAGGAGGAGCTATCCCTCGATTTACTCGAGACAGAGGGACACGTCAGCGGTTGAGGAGATAGAGCCGGAGCTGTCAGAGAGGCGAAGGAGGCCGACAGGTAGGCCTAGGTTTGAGCCGTCGACTAACCACGAGCGTGGCTCCTCACGCTCTTTTAGGGACGACGACGTCCCTCAGCACACGGTGGGGAGGAGGCGGTTGCACAGATGTACAATGATGCCATTTCACACATGTCTAAGGAGGCGGTTCTACACACGTCCGAGGGGGTAGGGGCTTCGACTTCCTCTGCAACCTCGAAACCCTACTTGTGAGGTCCCGCGAAGCTCCCGAAGCGACCGATTCCTGTTGAGTGTCGCCCACTGATTGCACCCGAGGGGGATAAGTAAGTAACTTCATATGTTCTTCGTTTGATATGTTGAAAATCATAATAAGAGCTAATAATAACTATTGTTAACCACTCATGCAGGAATTGGATGCTTGTGGACGAGGGGGTCAAGGCTCGCAATGTCAATGGGATCCTGGGACTTCTATACAGGGAACACTTCCCTGCCCTGGTGTGGACGTCAGAGGATGAGGACCCAGAGGCACCCACCTCGTTCGACCACTATGCCCTCGTCGACGATGCTCCAGATGTCCAAGGAAAGAAGTTTAGAAACTTGGCGGATCGGATGATTATGGAGTTGTGGGTAAGCCTTTCTCGCACTATGGCCCTCAATTCATCGCATTCATTGGACATTCTTGAAATAAAATAATGGATACCTCGTTTCTTTATGCAGGACTTCTTCAGATGCTAGCCGGGACAGGAGGAAAGGGCGTATCAGGTGGCTTACGCTTCCTATAAAAGGCGTGTCTTAGACTTGCTTTACGAGTCCCGCATCCAGGCACACGTTGACTACAACGCCACCTTCCGTAACAGAAGAATCAACAAAACTCAGGCAAGAAGAGAGACGCTTACAAGGGAGCAGTACCTACAGGTAAATAGAAAACATCTCATATTGATTTCTTTTGAGATTAACTATGACTAATTTGATTTTTTGATTGCTTGTAGGTAACTCCAAACTGGTGCGCCACCCACCCCGATTGTTGGGCAGTTATAGTGGACAAATGGTTGGACGCGGACTGGTAGAAGGCGCACCAAGAGAAAAGCGACCAGCGTATGCTGATGCAAGGTGTACCTCACCATCATATGTAAGTCTCCACCATTTGTCTAATCTAGCCGCGCTCAATTCTGCATGATTTCTAACCACATGTTGTTGTCTTTCTCGCAGTCGGCGGCGCACGGTGGCCAGCCAATTGGCCAACTCATGGCGTATGCTCTGGCCCACATGGGTCCGGCAAAGTCCAACATCCAGTAGAACCTGGATGCGGGCCCAGAGGCGTACACCAACTCCAGCGTCCACACCCGCCTCACTGCATACACAGAGGCGGCAAGGTCAGTCAACGGGCCGGACTATGATCCGAGGACCGAGGAGTGCCTTGATCCTGAGCGCGTGATGAGGATCGGGCAAGGCAAGAAGCATGAACGGTTCTGGCTTGGCGACGGCGTTCTCGACACGGGCTCTACTCCTCTCAACCGCCTCTGAGCAGCGAGCACGATCTCTAGCGTGCCCATAAGCCAACGGCCGACAGCAGTGGCGACACTCCAGGTAAGTATTCCAGTTTTATTCGTCGTTCTTTGACTTTTACGCTCCTTAGCTCTGCATTATTGAAACATTGGGGTCAAATGTTGTAGGCCGAGCTACAACAACTTCGGGCCCAGCAGGAGGCCCAGCTGGCTGAGCGGGAGGCTGAGCGGGCTGAGTGGGAGGCCGAGCGTCAAAGGATACAAGCTTTGGAGGCCCAGTAGGAGCATGATCAGCGATAGGTGGCAGATTTGGTCAAGTTCGTGCAACAAATTGGGCAACAACAAGGTTGGGAGATCCCACAACACCTGCTTGCACCACCACCACCACCACTACCACTTCGTCGAGATTCTACTCCGGTGAGTGAGTACGGATGTTTTACTTTCTATGCTCATACTTAGTGTCAAACCTAGGATGGCCTTCGTGCCGGATTTGTTGATGTGTTGGCTTTCGTACCGGATTTGTTGATGTGTCGGCCTTTGTGCCGGAAATGTGGTTGTCAGCCTTCGTGCCGATGTTTTTCTTGCAAGTTTTGAAAACCTCCCCATATAGGGGAGGTGCTGCCAAATTTTTCAATTTTTCTATAAACTGCTTACATATTTATCTTGTCATTCACGTGTAATCTCTTCTCTTTTGTGTAGCATCAATTGGGGGCAGCATCGAACCAGTTGGGAGGGTCGCCGGGATCGCACGTCGGGCCATCCACACCCAGACCGTCGCCGGGATCGCAGTCGCCGTGAGCGGCTTGCGGAGTCGTTTTTTATGTAATAAACTTGTGAACTTTGAACTTGTGGACTTTGAACTTGTGGTTTGTAAGATATTGTGGATTTCAGACTTGTCGTGACAAATTTGGTCATTTGTGATATAAATATGTGGTTTGCGATATATTGCTGTTGAATTGTGGTTTCATATATATATATATATATATATATATATATATATATATATATATATATATATATATATATATATATATATATATATATATATATATATATATATATATATATATATATATAGTTGTTTACATGAAAAAGCAAGAAACAAAAAAAAGAATGTTTAGAGGTGGCTTTGCCGAGTCCATTCACCATTGCACTCGGCAAGTGCAATGGTCAATGCACTCGGCAAAGAAGTTTTTTATAAAAAAATAAATTTCTTTGCCGAGTGCCTGGGCTATGGTACTCGGCAAAGAGGTTTTTTTAAAAAAAATTCTTTGCCGAATGTTGCACTCAGCAAAGAAATTTAAAAATGACGCCGTGACTTGGGATGGACAGCGTTAATTATTTGGTGAGTGTCATGTCGGCACTTGGCAAAGTCTTTACCGAGTGCTCGAGCTTTGGCACTCGGCAAAGCTGGCTTTACCGTGAAGGGCTTTGACGGCAGCTCTTTGCCGAGTGTTGCACTCGGCAATCATGCATTTGTTGAGTGCAAGCGGCACTCGGCAAAGAGGCCGCCTGCTGTAGTGCAAGGCCCCTTCCAATCGTCTCCTCCAATTTTGACCGCCCCTTTCTGATTTAAATCTTTGATCTGACTAGGATATGTACCGGCAAACATAGCGGATTTTTCTTTCTATCTAATAATTGGATAAATCTCTGACTACGGCATGTCCAGATTCCGATTCAAAGCTTGACTGTGTTGTTGTAGGCGTACCCCTGTCTGTACATCCGCAACAAGAGTTTCCCTGTGGTATGTATATGTAAGATGAACAACTATCTTCGAATCTCTGACTAAGATATGTGTCTAGATTCTGATTTTGTTGTGGTGCTGATTGTACATTGCCAATCTGTTATATGTTACCGGTTTGAGAGATGGGTGATGACTTGCCAATCTAGTCTTTACTGAGTGAGGCTCAGGAAGGTGTGGCAAGAGATCCTGGAAGATAGAGATGGACGCTTCGCTTCGCTGAGTAACAAAAACGGCGGTGGCGGCACCAGGCAACTTCCAACGACAAGTGCAACGTCGGGAGCATCATAGGCATCCACGGTACGATATCAGGGTTCTCCTCCATCGTCGCTCTGATCTTTCTGATTTAAATCTCTGATCTGACTAAATTTTTTTAACTTTATGACTCATGAACTACTCTGCATAATTCGAACAACATTAATTAAATAAGAGAAAATCAGTCATGAATTTCTGCATTTTGTGAACACGGCTGAACGCCTGTCCATTAACTAGCCAAAGAGCAAGTACCTAGCAACATGAAACGTTCAGGCCGGGTATTCGAATATCTGGTGTATAACAGCGACACAACGCACATACACAGTTTACATTTTTCTTTTGTAGTTTATGAGTTGTTTTTTGTTCGCTCCTATTTATTAAAACCTTAGAACGAAAACACTTCTATAATGTAATTAATACAGGTCAGTGCGACAAGACTTGCCAGGCCAAGACCTCGCTGCAACCGGTGGAGCCAGGGACGGCTACAACAACAGAGCCGCACAACTAAGTGCGTCAGCGGGCTGATTCTCCAGTGTTGGCCAGCAACAAGGTGATTACTGACAACAGGTACGTAATAGTATCTTCTTCGTTAGTGTCTTCATTATGCTATGGTCATAGGCCATTCTGGTGCATCTCATATTACATAACCATGTCAAAACATTATATTTTTTGTATTTCTTGAACTGCATCATCCTATCACAATTAGGTGCTCCACGTAGCTCTATAAATCATCTTGAACAGTATCATTAGTTTGTTTTATCCAAAATTGCTCAAACTTAGCTAGATAGCTTGTGTGTATCTTATAAAACTAATGTCCAAGAATGAAAATGGTGATTTGCAAGTTTACAAATAAATGTGGAATTATTTTGTTAGACCAACCATATGATGCAAATTCTAGTCCAAACAAAAAGTGGGGTAGAGCTGTTCAGTGTCCACTAATCCTCATGGTTCTTTTTCAAGTGACAAGTTGGGAAAAAAACTTATTTTATATTCAAGGATCTACCCATACAATCACTAATTGTCAAATTTATCATAGACAAGTTGAGAATGTTCGTGTGTTGCAATAGAAAAAATAATGCCACGATAACAAAATATGAATGTGGTGTACTGTTACCCAAAAAATAGTTCTTTCGAGTGTGATGTTCACAACATTACTATTACACGAGTCTTCATGGTAGATGAACAATTAGAATATAATTTAAATTTTGATGTGAAATCGAAGCAATTTTTTCCTAAGTGTATCCTCGGACAAACCTAAATGTCACACCTTAATAGCATCGTAAGGGTATTGCACATTCGACAAGCACCGACAGCCAAGTAGTTTGCACTTCTAGTTGTGTTTGAAGTATTATGCATCTGCATATATGCTATTTTTAATATTTAAAGCTAAAGTACAGTTGACTATCATGAAAAAAATATATTAACGAGAGATATTACCTCGTTTATGAGGTTAAAACCTCTTTATAGACGATATTCTATGTGAACATAGCATTTAACTTTTTCTTTCCTTTGTTCATGTTCTTCTCAACCGTCGACACGACCAAGATCCTGATGTCCAATCCAGTTGTAGCTCTAGAAAGCGTTGCATAATAGTTGGTTGTGAAAGAAACTAGTTCTAGTACACCCCAACATTCGCCTTGTTTATGGTAATGGCGAAGCTAAGCCGAATGAGAAATTGTTTTCTCTTAAATTGGAAAGGGAACATCTTATCACCGAATGATCACCAAATGAGCACAAGGGTATGGGAAGCAGCAAAACTCGCTTTCCAGCATGCTGCCCCAAAATATTTTTTATGTCCATGGTATTCCTTTAGAACCATCATATGATGATGCCATTGCAAAGTCCATTTGCAAGATCAATATTCCTAAGCAATATGACTGGGCAGCCAACCTTTAGCTTTAACATATGTTGTGGTACACTGTTGGGTGTCAAAGTGATAAGGGATTCCTGCGGATCGTCCACAACACAATCAAAATTACGATGCCCTATTTCATCCCCTTAGAAACGACGTATCATTTTTCATGTTAATCATATCAATCCATTCATTGCATGTAGATAATATTGCTCGAGAGGTGATGTAGTTTTTGTTTGACATATTTGTGTTAAGCCTTGGAAATATGCAATCAATGCAAATGCGTATCAAATCACTATCTTCCCTAGTGTGTAGTACACATATATCAGGAGGAACACCGATTTCACCATCACAATTGGCTTCCTTAGAGCCTCCACTAGTTTCAGATGTTGCTTGAAACCCCAAAGGTACGACATCTACAGCGACGCATTGACTATATGATCCCTTGACCCTCTTTGAAGAACAGGTGAAATCGTCTCCATCAAATACAATAGTCTTCCTACTCGTATGACAGTTCAGGTCATTCCATTATATCACGGAGGCTATTGTCTATCGCCTCAATAGCCTACCTCTTTGTCACCTCCTCCCAAATAATGAGAGATGCAGTTCGGAGCAGTTGGTAGTACCACTCTATTTCATGATGTTGCAAAAGACCCATCATCGATGGTGAGTGAACCTTGAAGTGCGAGTGGGCAATTCTGCCACTAGTTATTATTGAGGCTGCAACACCAGATGTAGTTGTTTCCACAACAATGATGCTCTAGCTACGTATAATAGCGAGTGGGGTAGTGTGCCCGTGCGTTGCTATGGGACATCTAAACTTTTATACTAAAAACACACGGATCGCACGATAAGATAACAGTACTGCGAAATTAAATACCGATGTTAAAGTGACATTTAATCCAAAAAGCAAAGTTCATGAAATTAACACAGTCACAGAGAGCGCGGCGTAGCAGGCTCACAAACTCTATTGTATAGACCTTTCCGTGATGTGGTTAAGATAATATTTTATATTGTTAGGAAGAAATCTCTGATATCACTTCTTTCGTGTGCCAATAAATCCACGAATAAGTTCCGCCACATCTCCATATCATCAAGCAACCAAGCTCGTGGTAGAAATATTAAATAGTCTAGATACCTTGATTATTACAAACTAAATGGAGCAACCAAATACGTTGGCAAACATTGTGTAGTCTACATATTTTGAATCTTTCTTACCAATGAAAAGGCAGAAAGTGACTCTTATATTGAACTAAATTCATATCCATCATATATTGAGCTTGTAAATAATCTCAATATTATTTATTTCTCTAAATCGGTGAGTAGGCATCATGGCTTCTCCATTAGACGCAACACAGTGTCATGGGTAAATTCTTCAACTTGGTGAGTTCGGCTTCATCAGCAAGCAGACGATTGTGTAGGACTATAAACAAAAAACTTTTGGATCAGTGCTATATTTGAGAAATTAAATCAATGAATTACCTGAAAAGAACCTCACCTTGAAATGCATACACCTTATTACAAATAGGACAGAATATCATTTGGCTTAATTCAGTAGTGGTCACTCCACCAATAATGCACAAGCAAAAAATGTAATAACTAAAACTTTAATTAGTCAATAAATATGAGGACATGGGCAATGCAGTACCTCTCCTTCTATTCATTTGTACATGGAGGCCAGCTAAAGTGTGCAACTCTGATGCCGCTTGCCGTCATTCCCATCTGTGATGCAATAGGTGTGGTTCCTTGAAATTTATTATGATGCACTTGTACCTACGAGTTATAAAATTGATTAGCATCGACAAATGCAGTGATAAAATTTTCAATCTATTACTATCTCTCACAACTAAACAAGTACCTTTCATTCATCACCACCACATGTCTGTATGGATGCATCTAGAAGTCATCCTTCCTTGGATATCGGACACATACACAACCATACCAATGACATCTACAAAAACAAATGATAGGTATTGATGTAATAGTGCATGAACGGTTAACTACATGATTCTAAATATAGGCATATGAGATATACCTGCAAAAATGGACTCATCCTGATCGTATACATCCTCGATTTCCATAAAAGTACGAGGACACTGAGCAATCTAGATAGTTCTCTGTGGTGCATTGACCATAGTTTGTGGAGATAGAACGACATAGTAGTCAACACATAAACGGAAAATGTAGCACAAGCGATCAACATAAGTAGGCACAAAGCCAACTCTCATGAAGTCATAAGCATCTCCTAGACCAAGCAAACTGTTGAACATCATGGTTTGATCGCCATTGGCAACCGCTTCCATTTTGGTTCCCTATAAGAACATTGTAGCCAACAGATAGATAAGAATTGTCTATAGACAAATTTTAGACATGATCCAAAAAGATAAGCTCTGAATGCACCTGCTCATGCACCAAAATTATACACAAAAAATAGCTTTCGCCCCTATGCTATCGTACATTGCATTTCCAAAACACAATGGCACTCACATTCCATGTCAAAAATATGTGTTCCCTTTGCACGTCATGGAATTCAACCCATGTACAATCTCATCGGTATCAATCAAAATGAGAAAATACACATGAGTGTTCACAGAAAATGATTGCCTCCTCAATAAAGTACAAGATAAATGTAACGTACGTAGCTATAGGTGTGCATCTCGGTGATTGCCAGCAGCGAGTCGGCGTACACCCTCTTTCTCAGGAGCGACTGATAGGCAGAACCCATCTTGGCAACTTGGGAGTCAAAATCATGAAAAACATTTCAATGCCACAACTCAATGGAAACTGGGATAAATTGACAAATGAATGACAAGATTTATAAACAAAAACTCAGCAGGTCGTGTCTAATTACGCGAATCCTTAACTTATCTTTTTTCATACGATATTGGATGAAGATGATTTTTATATGAAAATTATAGCTCTCAATGATCCCTAATCCATGATCCACGATGGAGGAGCTTGACCGTTGGAGGAGCAACCCGCCTCTGACATGAGGTCTGGTCGAGGCGTTGGAGGAGCCCAACACCGACGTGAGGTCGGGTCCTCTCTCATTTCTCTCTCCTCTCCCTACCAATCATGGGTGTTTCCTTCCTATGAAGAGAACCAGAGAACAAAGAAGTAACGACGATGGAGGATTTTGCCGATGTCTTAAGTTCACTAAGAACAAAGGCCTTCTTCCTCGATCGTTCAAGAAGAGAACCAGAGAACGGAGAAGTTTTGACGATGGAGGATCAAGGATGAACATCAGGAACGAGAACTGGATTAAGGTATGGAATGCCTCCGCGTTTCGTACCTAAGGCAGTGATACTCGTCGTTGCCATCTTTCTTGTTCTTCACCAAGTTTGTTGCTTTTGGGACTACCATCTCCACGCTGCTATGCCCATGGTCGGCAAGACCATCCTTGTGGCACAGATGTGCCTCTACGTGCATCAGGATGGTGAACCTGCCTTTGGCCAGTAGTGCCCTCAGCTGGTAACTCCACGTCTAGTGGCTTCCTCACTTTGGCCCCCGCGACCTCCGCTTCATGGCCCCGCATCAGTGGCCTCACGTCATGGCTAGCCTATGGCCCCACGCCTGCTGTGTCTTGCTCAATCCTTGCGCATGGTGGCTCGCAGCCCCTGTGACTATGGCGGTAGATGCCTCCGTGCCCCCGTGGCTAGTTCCCTATGGTCGGCTACCTCTACGCGTGCATCGACCGAGGGCCTCATGCACATGCTCTTGGTAGCAGCCCTACACCTGCTGCTAGCGTCCCCATGATGGCCAGCTAGCTTTCAACGATGGCTGGCTGATGACTATCGACAGTCGGCCTCCCACACTGTCGCTCACCTTGCAACACCATCGGCATTGATCAAACCAGAATGTACCTATGGTGAGTTGAAAGATGGAAAGCTTGTGGAGGTAGGAGGGTTGGGCGTCGTCATCGTTTCCCTATGTCACACCCAATTTTAAGGATAAAATGGGATGCATAAATCTTATGTGCGTTATCCTTTCCATGTATAGCTCTGCTAGTCTCGCTCCTATATAGGTAGTCTTAACCAGTCGAAAGTGGGCAACTTTAGTAAGCTGATCCACTATTACCCATATTGAATCATAACCCCTCTGCGTGCGAGGTAATCTAACAATAAAATCCATTCCAACTTCTTCCCACTTCCACTCAGGTATCTTCATTGGTTGTAGCAACTTTGCAGGCCTTTGGTGCTCAGCTTTCACTCTCTAACAAGTGTCACACAAGGCCACATACTCTGCCACATCTCTCTTTAATTCATACCACCAATACTTCTCTTTAAGATCTAAGTACATCTTGGTACTTCCAGGGTTATGGAATAAGCTGACTCATGGGCTTCTCATAGAATTACATCATGGATAGCCTTCACTTCAGGTACACATATCCTTTTTCCAAACCATAGAGTGCCATTCTCATCTATCCTGAAGCCTGGTGCCTTTCCAATCACTACATTCTTTTCTATCTCCTTGAGTTTCTCATCCTCCAATTGACCCTTGCGAATCTCTTGCTCCAAGGTAGGCGTCACTTCTAGCTCCATAGCATTAGTGATAATGCTTAGGTTTAGCTACTCAAACTCTGCATATAACTCCTCAGACATTGATGTCGCCCAAACCTCATTAACATAACTCTTTCTGCTAAGAGCATCGGCTACGACATTTGCTTTCCCAGGATGGAAGTGCACTTCCAAATCATAATCCATAATCAACTCTAACCATCGACGCTATCTCAAGTTCAGATCTGATTGGGTAAAGATTTACTTTAAGCTCTTATGATCCGTATAGATGTCACTCTTATGACCGATTATATAGTGTCTCCAGATCTTCAAAGCGTGAACCATTGCTGCTAATTCCAAGTCATGAGTGGGATAGTTCAACTCATGCTTCCTCAACTGCCTCGATGCATAAGCCACAACTCTTCCTTCTTGCATAAGAACACATCTGAGACCTTAGTGAGATGCATCACAATAGATGGAGAAGTTCTTACTCAAATCTGGCAAAACCAACACTAGAGTTGTAGTCAATCTCTTCTTCAACTCCTCAAAGTTAGCCTGGCACTTATCAGACCATGTGAACTTAGCATTCTTCTCTAACAGCACTATCATAGGCTTGGCAAGTTTAGAAAGCCCTTCGATGAACCTTCAATAGTACCCAGCCAATCCCAAGAAGCTATAAATTTCGCTCACATCAGTTGGTGGTTTCCAATTCAATACGTCTTCTACCTTGCTTAGATCCACTGCTATTCCACCATTGGAGATAACATGACCTAGGAAAGAGACTTCCTTCAACTAAAACTCACATTTACTCTGCTTAACATATAACTTGTGTTCTCTGAGCTTTTGCAAGACCAACCTTAGATGTTTAGCATGTTCATCTTCAATCTTCGAGAATACTAGTACATCCTCAATGAACACCACCATGAACTTATCTAGAAATTCCATAAACACCTTATTCATCAAGTACATGAAGTATGGAAGTGCATTGGTCAAACCAAATGACATAATTGTGTACTCATACAACCCATACCTCGTAGTAAATGTTGCCTTGGGTATGTCAATTGCATGATCTTCAATTGATGACATCCAAAATGTAGATCAATCTTCAAGAACACACATGCACCTCTCAACTAGTCAAACAAGTTATCGATCCTTGGTAGCAGATACTTATTCTTGATAGTGACTTCATTAAGAGACCGATAGTCCACACACATCCGTTGGGTGCCATTTTTCTTATCCACAAAGATCATAGGTGCCCCCATAGTTATAGACATCATTTTAAGACATTCTTTAGATGGTTGGAAGGCTTACAAAATTCTCTACAACTTTCTTATAGAACGCTTTTTCAGATCCTATCATTAAGTTAATAAAAAATAGAGCGCAACCCAATCTATTCTAAACCTTAGGCAACACAGTAACCTCAGTTTGCGACAATTAGATCTCCCAAACCAAAGCTAATAAAAATATGATTCTAGTGGCATTCAAAAAATACATAAGTCTAGTCATCTCCATAAAATTTTCATGGTTTTTGGACGTACGATTTTGAGATATAAGATAAAGAATACAGACTACTCCAAAAAATCAAAAACAGCAGAGACAGAATAAGGCAACCCCAACTATATTATTCATCAACTCAAACTTATGGTTCTTAACTATGGGATTTGTGGACATGCCCACAATCATGAAAACTCCAAATCAACCAATTCCACAAGCAAAAGCAAGCAATAAAGACTCACAAGACACACACTGATGTAAGGTCCAAATAGGCTAGAGGGGGGTGAATAGCCTAATTAAAACGTCTACAAGATTTACTTAACCACAAGTGTTAGTACAAAAGGTGGCAAAGCAAAATGCACTAGCTCTAACTAATTAAGCAAGCCACCTACACAAGTCTAGTACAAGGCTATCCACTAAATACAACAACAACTACAAGCTAGAAACAAGGAGTAACGCGAGAGAAGAGCTTCGAGTGATTATACCGTCGTGTAGAGACAAGAAGAACCAATCAATCAATCACACAAGAGAAATCCTCGGGAAGAGAATGACACAAGGATTTATCCCGAGGTTCACTTGCTTCCTGGCAAGCTACTCTCCGTTATGGCGATACACCCACTTGTCGGTTCGTGAGCTAATCGACTATCAAGAGTCGAGCCCTCGGCGGGCGCCACACAACCGCACACAAGATGGGGATCCCCCAAGC
The DNA here is from genome assembly GCA_038087645.1 of Saccharum hybrid cultivar R570. NCBI lineage: Eukaryota > Viridiplantae > Streptophyta > Magnoliopsida > Poales > Poaceae > Saccharum > Saccharum hybrid cultivar. The sequence goes on from JAQSUU010000135.1 coordinate 22,032,246, forward strand.
CACGAGCTCCACTAGAGTATCCAATTTGTGAACTCCCACGGGGAAGGATCAAGAACCCCTTACAACACTTTGTGAGGGCTCCAACAATCTCCAATTGCGAGCTCAATCACCTCCGCTGCTCCAAGCCGTCTACCGTGTCGGGAAACACGGAAGAGTAATAAGAAATCCACAGCAACTCGAAGATCAAGTGCCTCTAGAATGCAACTCTCAAGTAATGCACTTGAATCTCACTCAATCTCACTCAAGATATGCAACCAAGCAAAGAGATGAGTGAAGGGGTTGTTCTCTAGCTCAAAGGATATCTCAAGATCTCAAATGTGCAAGAGAGAACTCCCCAAACCCGGCCACCATCTATTTATAGCTCCACAAACGAATATGGCTGTTACCCCTTCACTGGGCGAATTTTTCGGAATGACCGGATGCGCCGGTCGAACTGACCGGACGCGCAGGTCACTAGCGTGCTCCAACGGCTAATTTTCGCGCGTATAAACTTGTATTGACGGGACGCGCAGGTCACTAATGGGACCGGACGCGTAGGTCGCAGCGAAACAGCGAACAGAGGGGTTCCAGTAAGCTCCCGACGTGACCGGACGCGTCCGATCATCACTCACCGGACTCGCTGCAATGTCCGGTCACTTTCGTCCATGAAAAACATCGACTAGACTGCTGACCGGACGCGCAGGTGCTGACCGAACGCGTCCGATCACGAGTCCGATCATAGACCACTCTTCGGTAAAACGGCGATAGTTATTTCTTCACCGAAGGTTATTAAGCCTTAATCAAACGGTGTCTTGGCTCCGAGACCACTTGTAAGGTCCAAATAGGCTAGAGGGGGGTGAATAGCCTAATTAAAACTTCTACAAGATTTACTTAACCACAAGTGTTAGTACAAAAGGTGGCGAAGCAAAATGCACTAGCTCTAACTAATTAAGCAAGCCACCTACACAAGTTTCTTCACCGAAGGTTGTTAAGCCTCTAGAATGCAACTCTCAAGTAATGCACTAGAATCTCACTCAATATCACTCAAGATGTGCTACCAAGCAAAGAGATGAGTGGAGGGTTTGTTCTCTAGCTCAAAGGATGTCTCAAGATCTCAAATGTGCAAGAGAGAACTCTTCAAACCCAGCCACCATCTATTTATAGCCCCACGAACGAATATGGCCGTTACCCCTTCACTGGGTGAATTTTTCGGAATGACCGGACGCGCCGGTTGAACTGACCGGACACGCAGGTCACTAGCATGCTCCAACGGCTAATTTTCACGCGTATAAACTTGTATTGACTGGACGCGCAGGTCACTAACGGGACCGGACGCGCAGGTCGCAGCGAAATAGCGAATAGAGAGGTTCCAGTAAGCTCTCGACGCGACCGGACGCGTCCGGTCATCACTGACCGGACTCGCTGCAGCGTCCGGTCACTTTCGCCCATGAAAAACACTGACCAGACGCACTGACCAGACGCGCAGGTGCTGACCGGACGTGTCCGGTCATGAGTCCGGTCACAGACCACTCTTCGGTAAAACGGCGATAACTCTTATCTCCGAACTCCGACTTCGATGATCTTGGACGTTTTGGAAAGCTTACTCAGAGGGCTACACAACCCATATGAAAACTTAATCCAAGTCACAATGGATCAAAGAAGTATCCCACTCCAAGAGCCATCCTAGTGTCCGGAGAACACCGAAAAACCTTTTTCCCTTCACCAAGTTGATCAAAATCAATTCCAACACCTTCTCCTTTGCAAATGTGCCAACACCACCAAGTGTACACCACCATGTGCATGCGTGTTAGCATTTCACAAATATTTTCAAAGGGCTATGTTAGCTCTCAACTAGATCCTAATGCATATGCTCAAAACATTGATCTAGTGGCACTTGATTCCCAAGCTAACCGTGATTGCCCCTCTTGATAGTCGGCTATGTATCCTAAACCTAGTCAATCACTTCTCTACTCATCTTAGACCGGCAAAAGGAAAACCCTATGGTTATATCTTTGCCTTGTGCTCTTAGATCCTTCTCCTTCACTTGATCATCATGTCCATCATTTTATGTGCATTCCTTCATGATCTTGCTCATCATTTCATGCACCAAATCATATGGTCTTGTGGCCATCTCTCCATGCCATTTCCACCTCCATCACATGTTGCTTATGCCTAGCTTAATCACACTTGATCACATAATATTAGCAACTTTGGTGTCACTCAATTTCCAAAACCAAACTTGGGCTTTCAACTGACTCGACTCAACTTGCGAAACTAACAACATTTTTATTACAAAGTGGCACATAACTCTAAGGGGAAGCGTCGACGATAGTAAACTTCAGGGCCTTCTTCTCATAGAGCTAAGGTAGTCCAAGATGAGCTCTTAGGGCATCAATCTGCTTTTGGAAACGCTTCTGGGACCTATGCACCTCACGTAGCTCTTCTTTGAGTTCTTCATTCTCCATTTGCATCGCATGAACATGCCTGACCGTTGCATCCAATGTTGGATCACTATTTTGTGGATCTTTAATCAGCCAAGTCCCATCCATTGGATCATGGTGGGGAAGGAACCTAAAGGGATCCTCCTTCATGGCCTCATAGCGTTGACCATGATAGTAGATATAGGCCTCCTGAGCTATGTCCTCCATGCTATCCGACACTTTAGCCCGCCTGGCTATGTGTTCAAAGACAATTTCCACCTCCTGACCATCCTTACTTTCATTCCAAACAATGATGGACACACTTGTCTTCCAGTACGAGGCCTCCAAGGGGTGTGTATACTCAACATAGTAATACTTGATGGAGGCATTCATGTCTAGGTAGTAGTCTTCAAACATGTTGGTGAGCAGCGAATGGTAATAGGCCGTGTCTTGAGCTTGCTTGAAGTAGTACTTGTGAGTCCAACCCATCTCATTCTCCACCTCTGGAGCAACGGGTGGTGGCACATATGCAGCTTCCTCTAGGAGTGGCTCAGGTGCTGGTGTAGGAGCTGGCACTGGTGCAGGTGCTGGTGAGGCGACCCACACCTCTTCATCTTCTTCAGTGATGTCATCCACGAGCATGGGTCCTCATGCATGGGGTCCTCCTCAAGCATGGGGACCTCCTCATCTTCTGAGATCACCACGACCGCCTCCTCCGATGGCACCATGGATGCAAATAGAGCCCACACTAGGTAGTAGCCTCCGGTGCTGATACGAGTGGTCTTCTTGTCATGAGGCATATATAGATTTAGATGGAGATGGAATTAGAAACAATAAATTTTAATAATGGAGTAAAGTGAAAGAAGCATAATAATTTTAGCAAATAACAAGACTAAGGTAGTAGGCATGAATAAGTGAAGCAAAAGATGCTAAAACGACTATCACTAACTAGGCTTGCGTCCTATCGTCAACACGGCTCTGATACCAATTTGTCACACCGAATTTTAAGGATAAAATAGGATGCATAAATCTTATGTGCGCCCAGAGATCAGTCACACACATAAGCTGATAAATTACAAAGTATCATCACAAGTGTTTATTACAACATGAATAATAATTCATTACAATATTATCAAGTCTATCATAAAAGCGAAAGAACTAGATACTACTCTCCATGAGAGCCTCCTAACTCCACAGGGACGTTGACCGGTGAATCACAAATCTAGTAATCCTCAGGAAAGTCCTCATAACCATTACCATATGTTAGCCATCTAGGATTTTTATCTAAATAATAAAAATAAATAAGTGTAAGTACATCTCGTACTTAACAAGAATAACATGGGTTTATGAAGCTCAGGAGGCTGACACTGGTTTACTGCGGTTAACATTTTAATAAGTCAAAGTTTTAACACTATATTTAGCATTTAGTTGTGTTTAAGCCCCAATTAAACCACATGATCATAAACATGAATAATAGTCATGATTAGAATTATCATCATTAATAACATCATCATCAAGTGAGAAACTATTCCGTTAGTTTTCTGTGCCACTCGTGTCCGTGAGCACGGCTGATATACCAGTTTTAATACTCTGCAGAATTTGTACACTTCCACTTTTGTGTTGTCCTTGTAGCTCTATCTTTCAGACATATACATCGTGCCATTTCACTAATACAAGAGTGTTCAATAAGTGCTTAATCGTCCAGGTGTTGAAATGTTAATGCTTACAACATACTTTGACATGAACAACACATTTGAAGATGCTCATGACATATTGTACTAGGACTTTCCTAAATTATATTCATAGAATCCATAGACCAAAGAATGAATTAGGAGGATACAAAAGAAATTAAGACAGTTTGGAAGAATTATCTCTCAAAATACAGTTGAGCGGGTGTATAGCTATCTTAGGGTTCATCTAAACCTTATGGCAGGTGCTACCTCCCTCTATGATCCAAGGAACATTATTGGCGCAACCCTACTAACCTTCCATGAAACTACAAAAAGAAGGGGACTAATTTGAGTGGACAACATGTTGAATGTGAGCCTTGCTGAAGCAATTGAGTGGACAATGTCATATGCGCTATGAAGGCTTTTTGTAACAATATTGGTATTCTATGAGCCCAACGATGTGTTGATAATGTGGGAGAAACATAAAGAGGCAATGTGGAGGATTATAGACGCAATAATCGATCCAACTTCATAGTGGAGTAGATGGCCCTTGAGGATATTTGAAAATTGTTACAATCAATGTGGAACAATGTGACAAAACCACCAAAATTATATGGCCCACATGTGCCTACCATTGCCTTTCAAACCCCTGATATAGCACATGTAAGCCAGACAACTCCGGTAGTCTGTCGGGTGTTCTAGGGGAAACCCGAATCATCCATATTTTATAACTCATACAGAATCAACAAAGGAGTTGTTACAATATTACATATAAAATATCTTATATCAGAGTATGGAATAATATAACATTAGTTTACAAAACCTGTAGAAGCTAAACTTTAACCTAAGCTCCAAATGATGAGTAGACAGCGGAAGCATCTGAGAAGAAACATATAAAGTAGAAGAGGTAGCCAGACCATCTCGAGCCCACCGACATGACCTCACTAAGCTGCTCAAGTTAGAACCTGCAACAGGGGATAACAACCCCTGAGTACTTGAGGGTACTCAACAAGTCTTACCTGACTAAAGAAAAGACTCCAAGGATATGTAGGCTAAAAGGTAAGATAGAAGCAAGAAGTAACTTTTGCAAAAAAGCTTACTACAAGTGAATCCTTACTTTCAATCTTTTAGCATAAGCTTAATATTATAAGTCTCATATTAGCACCTGATCTAAAGTAATCGTTTCATTAACACATCTTCATTATGATCATTAGTGTCACCGTTGTAGTTATTTACTACGATGAGTGGTCAGAGGATTGAGTCTCCTTCTCCGAGAAGCAATGGTGATTCGAATCGATTAGGCCCAGCTAGGGTTTCCTTACCACACGACATATGCAAGTCTAGGTCCGAACTTGGATCCAAACCTAAACCTACATATCTCAACCTTCACTTGGATCCTCCAAAATGTGAATCGGTCCAACGCTACTCGAGAGGATAGTACACCACCTCCCTGCGCCACTCCTAGTGGATTCACAGGATGGGTACACGCTACTCTCACCATCTCCACACTCCTAGTGCACGGTTGTCATTTCACATAATGGAATAGCCAAGGTATTAGGCTTACCGGAGTATGTGGCCAGTACTACAAAGTCTCGATCACAACAGGCCTACAACGGTATGGTCCTCAATCGACACGGGCGGGATCACTATGTCAGGACTCAAATATGCCGCAAGCCAAGATTCCACCCGGTCTCATATTAAAAACATGATCATTTTCATATTTTAGGAGTAAGCCTGAGTTTAGAACCTTTATATCGTCACTCAACTATTACAACTAAGCATTGCTAAGCATAGATAAAACTATCATATTAACCAGAGTGACATGGATATGTAAAAGGTAGACAAGGAAGGCATGCACCAACGGTATATCACTCAACTCCTATTTTACTTAAATGCAGCAAAGCATAGACTTATGTGATTAACTTTTATAAATTACAAGGAACTGGTTTATGCTCCGGGGCTTGCCTGTGTTGCAGAGAAGGTTAGTTCCACAGAGAAACCACGTAGTTAAACTTGACATCAACATCATTGGGGAAGAACCCTTCTCCGAAGCTTGTCCATCATGAACCTTCTCTCTCATTTACTACATGTAGAATAATGATGCATGCTTTAGCATGATGAAATGTATGACATGATGCATGGAAGTGCATTGGTGAAAGCATAACGAGATTAACTAACTTGAGTACAACTTTCCTTCACCGTACAATTGCAAGTAATTATTATAAACATTTTTAGTTGTTCTTTTAACAAGTCAATTATGTACTTAACAAAGGGTAAAGCATATCACACATTGCATAAGTCCAGCAAGTCATGGATATGATCATATCAACTTTTCATTTTAAGGTAACAAGGTATATCAAGCTTAACCTACAAACCATTGGTTAACTTAATATTCATATTGACCAACTAAAGCTATATCATGAAAGGCATGTACAAAGCAAGGTATAAGGAGATGCAAAACTAGATTATATTATCATAAACTAGTTGAACCTTTTTACCCAAGGGTTGCATCCAAAAAGACAATCAATGCATTCACTTATGAACTTAAAAGCATTTCTAAGTTTTATTAACTCAAGTTGATCATGAGAAACACACTCAAGTAATTATTTTGCCATAAAACAGTAGGGGTGAAAGTGCTTCATGGTCTACAATCAACTCTAAAATTACACCCAAGTCTCATTACGATTTACTCTAATCATTTTAGTATCTATTAACTAATTAAATAAGCATATAATTAAGGATATAATTAAACATCATCAAATAATTCCCAAACTTTTTGTGAAGGTTGATACTAGCATAAAATAGATACACAAAAAGTTTCATGACCATTGGATGTTTATTTTAGCCTATAAAAATCATGGAAGGTGCATTTACTAATTAAAAGAGGTAATTTTAAATCATAGAAAAATTACTGAAAATGCTTAACTCATATTTTTTCTAGGTAGATTACATCATGACGAGGCTACACAAAAAATTTTATGATTTTAGCATGCTTCTAGAATTATCTATGAATTTCCAAAGTTTAGCACATGTTTTATATTTTCAAAAAATCGAAAATCAGTTGAAAACTTTTCTCCCTCAGCTTCACTTTACCCACAGTCGCTGCCATGCGGGACCAGGGTCAAACGTGACCCTGCCGACCTTGACCACGCCCTTGCCGGCTGGTCGGCCGCGCTGCACGCCGACGGCGAGGCCTCCGGCCAAGGCGATGGCACTAATGTGACCCCCACCTCCTCCCGCACATGCCTAGACGGTTGGTTGAACAAAAGCAGGCTCGACTCGTGCTTGCCGGTGGCCATGGCGAACGGTCGAGGAAAGCACGCGGCGCAGCAGCGGACCGGCGGTTCTTGTGGACAAATCAATCAACCAGTTCGCGATTGAGCAATACGTCATCACGGGGAAGCTAAAACAAGAAACACATGGGAGAGAAGAGAGCTGGTGATGGCTGGCCACGGTGGGGTGCCCCTCGGTGGTGCCCTGGCCGGCCGCGAAGGAGATGACGGCGCGCGGCTAATTCCGATGGAATAGGGCGGCACGAGTGGGTCAGAGAGGGTCGCAATGAGGTGGTGCAGCCGTGCATGCGAGCAATTGGGTGGAGGTGGAGCCAACGACAGATCTACAGGGGGGCTGGGTGGGCTCCAGCCCCCTGATGACTGGATTTACCACTAAAAACACGGTAGCAAAAACCTCAAATCACCGTTAAATCTTCATGCAAATCAACATGTCCATTGTTTTAGTCCCCCCTTGATTCTCATCCTGCATCCGCCACTGGGTGGAGCGACTGCGGCCAATTCGGTTGGTGCATGGAGCTAACGGGCGGTGAGGAAGGAATGGAAAAGAGGGAGAACGACCGGCGTCTGGGGCTTAAGAAAACGTGGGTGACTTCTCCAGTTGTGTCGGTATCTTCTCGAGCGAGCCACCGAAGCAGCTGCGTGGCTTGACGTGAGGAGATGGCGAGAAAGGGTGGCGACCGGTGAATAGAGGGAGAGGAGAAAGCAGAGACGGCTCCGGTTACTATAGCAATACCACCTGATTTCTTTTTCTTTCAATTTCTTCTAATTTCTTCCAAATTTGCATAGCAACTTGAAAATCTTCAAAAATAAAAGTTGCTCCACTTGATGAAACCTTCAACTTTGCTTTTTGCCTCAACCCCAAATTCTGCCTAGATCTTGAGATTTGAAATTGAGGACAAAATAGGGTATTTTGAATTTAGGAGGAAATAATTTGAAATTTATTTTTAGGTTTTCACAAAACTATTAAATAGCAACCTAGGGTGAACAAGTATTAACCAAAAACATCAACTAATTAATTATTTAAGAAAACACACATATTTTTCTTAACAAGATTTCTTTAATTACTTTTATTTATAATATCTCAAACATGGCAATGCACAAGTGAAACACTTACATGCGACAAGAGACACTCTAAAACAATACTTGCAACTTATGCAACATAGTAAGGCTACCATTGAAACATCACAATACAACATGTGAAACATATGAGACATTCTATAAAGAACCTATGAAACATTACTTTGAAACATATGAAACATGACATTATGAAACACAAGAAACAAGGCATATGTAAAATATGAAATACTTGATTATATGCAACATATGAAACATATGCATGCTATTCTTGAAACATAAGGTGAATTTATGCAACAATGCTTTTAATGGTTATGCATGATGATGCTCATGACCAGGTTTTTAGTTGTTTTTAACATTTGGGATGTTACAAACAATATAAAGATGTACCCAATTTCATATATCAACAACAAATGATGCGTCTAACGATATTCCAAGGGAGATTTCTGAGGAGGCTAGCATTGAGGCCAATGTTGATGATGGCATGGCTCTTTATAATGCCCTAAATGAGGAGCAATATAGGGTGCATGAAATGAAATTATGTCTACTATTGATACCAACATGTGGTTATGACTTGGTGGCATCGATAATACTTATCTTTACAAAGCCATGCTTCTTTGTGGATGGACTTGGTGGTGCAAAGAATACTTATCTTTACAAAGCCATGCTCCCTACTATATGCAACTAGAACAAGATTGTTGTGGCAACAACTACATCTAGTCTTGCGGCCTCAATAATGCTTGGTGGCAGAACTGCTCACTCACTCTTTAAGATTCCCCTCACCATCAATGATGGGGCCTTTCACAACTTCACAAAATACAATGGTAATGCCAACTAAACTACATCTCTCATTATTTGGGATGAGGCTACCATACCAAAGGGGTTGGCTGTCGAGGCACTAGACAACAACCTCCATGATGTAATGGACCAAATTGAGCTTTCATTTGGAGAGATTAATTGTGGTGTTCGGTGGTGATTTCACCTTGTTGTTTGAAGAGGGTCGAGGGATTCGAACATGAGAAGGTTGAAGCTATGAAGACATAGTTGAATGCCTTCTTGAGGAAAAAGACCGACATGAAGGTGGAAGGCGTGTTTCGGGTCTAGTCTAGTTTGTCTTAGTTGTTTTTTGGGTCTAGTTTTTTAGCTTATTAGTGCACGGTTGTGCCTTTGGTGGCATGGTGCTCTGGTGGTGTTGCCTAGAAGAGGCCTATCTTGTTAGTTTTGCTCTGAATGTTCGTTGGTGTTCCCAGCCTTTTTTCTTTTGTTAGGCTTAGTGGTTGCCATCACCTAGATAACTTTGAGGCAATGGACTCTGTTGTGCTCTCATTGGAGGTTATTGAGGGGATCCAAAGGAGTATTGTGAGGGGCTCTTATGCTCATTCCCTGTGGGAGTGGCAAAGAGCAACTATAGTGGAATCAAGGCTTGTTGGAGTACCTCATGATCAGCTGGCTCATACACAAGCACTCACGTCAGAGCCAATATTGAGAGATATGATCATTGAGCTTGTAGAGGAGCTATGATTCTTGGACTCGCCCTGACTTGGAGTAGGTGGTCGGCAAGATACCGAACCATGGGGAAATATTTTGTGTCATCCTCTTAGTGTGGTTCAATCGCTCTACACTTGCTCTTTACATTTGTGTATTTCAATTCCTAGTAGTAGATTTAGTAGTTCTTGTGCCAGCATACTTGTTTAGCTTGTTTCACCTTCCTAGTGACATAGCCATAGCTTCCACAATGAATTTTTTTGGCCATTTACCTTTTGGCAACCCAAAGATTTCTTGCAATGCCCGAGAGTATGATATTGTTTTCCCTCTTGACCAAATTGTTTGACTTTCTCTGAATAATTAGATGTCAAACTGGGTGCCATTGTCTATTGCCAGAATCCATGGTGCTCCGACGTGGCATACAATCTATTGCTAGAAAAAACTTTTTTAAGTGATGTAGAGGTTATGGATGATAGTGGTTTTGCTTCTGTCCATTATTATGTGAAATACTTGACTGTTACCACCAAATATCTGAGGTTTCCTATAGCCAAAGGAAATAACCCAATTAGGTCCATTCCATAACACATTAGGGCCCAAGTGAAATAGATTAGTTCTGGTACCCAAGTCTAGTATGTATAATGTGTAGTGCTTAATTTGATGGTATGGCAGTAGAACCTGTAAACAAACACCTAGTTTATAAGTGAAAAATGATAATAAGTTTTTAAAAGGAGCATGCAGAACATATCTTACACTATTGTAATGTGAAATATCGTACTCCATGTCATGCCAACATTCAAGCAATTTTGCCAGTTTTTTTGCAGTCTGGTTTGTAACATCGTTGTGGATCTCGTCCAAACTAAGATATGGACTGATCACTTTGAGAACAATCATACCAACTTACACAGAACTGAAGGTCCACGTAGTGGAATTTGTCTTCTAACCACAACAAGGCTTCGTTGCACGCAACCCTTCGAACACCCAATCACATCAATGGGTTTATTTGCATCTAAAATATGTTCTAAGACTTAAAGAAATTAGATATGGTCTGGTGCTTCAGACCCATTCTTTGCTAAAAAACTAAGACTAGGAACGAATTAGTTGATCACATCTTAATATTAGTATATGCAATTAATTAGCAAAAACAGTTACTCCAAACACTCTTTATCATCTATCGATCAAATGTATGTGCCCAACCAATACAATAGTTCCTTTTTGTAAGTGAATATTTTGATAGATGGTTGAGGACCAGTAGGAATTTCTGACAGTTGAGTGACCTCACTCGGATTATCAATCATTATAATATCATTTGGATTACCGCTGACCTCTTCATCTTGCTCATTGTCCAGGTACCCTCTCGCTGTGTTTAACATGGAGTTCCACAAGATTGCAGGTAGCTTGAACCTAAACTTACTTATATCATCTTGAAAAATATGAGCAAGTGCTGAATTATTAACCCATTATTTGACAAAAAAAAATTGACTATGTTTAGAAATCTTTCTATGAATTACCTAGGTCACATGGTCAGATAGAGTAATTCCAGTTCAATACTTCATATAATTGATCATCCATAGACCACAACTTACCCTTTGCAAAAGTGAAAAAAAACTAACATGAGTGTAAGTTGCACAGGGTAAGTTATGATTTATGAATGATCAACTATAAGGAGTACTAGGCTGGAATTACTTTATCTGACCATGTGACCCAGGTAATTCATAGGAAGATTTCTAAATATAGTCACTTTTTTGTCAAATAATCGGTTAATAGATTAGCACTTGCTCATATTTTCAGCATGATACAGGTAAGTTTAGGTTCAAGCTCCCTCCAATCTTGTGGAGCTCCATGTTGAACACAGTGAGAGAGTACCAGGATGATGAGCATCGATAATCCGGGTGAGGTCACTCAACTGTCAGAAATTGCCGCTAGTCCTCAACCATCTGCCAAAATATTAAAGGAACTATTGTATTGGTTGAGCACATAGATCTGGTCGATAGACGATTAAGAGTGTTTAGAGTAAGTATTTTTTGCTAATTAATTATGTAAACTAATACTAAGATGTGATCGACTAATTCATTTCTAATACTTGTCTTTTAGCAAATAATGGGTCTGAAGCACGAGACCGTATCCAGTTTCTTTAAGTCTAAGAACACTAAGAGATATTTTAGATGCAAATAAACCCATTGATTGTGATTGCTTCAACTTGAGTGTTATGTGGAAGTTGATTGTCCTTGCGTGCAACGAAGCCTTGTTATGGTTAGAAGACAAATTTCACTACATGTACCTCTAGTTCCGTGGAAGTTGATATAATTGTTCTCTTTTTGTGTGTGTATATGTAACAAACAATTCTAAATTTTGCAAAGTGAATAGTCCATATCTAAGTGTTTGGGTTGATGACTCAGTTCTAAAGATGAAAACTACATATTGGGTCAAAACCGGTTCATGATTTAGAGCTCACCACTAACTCCCTGCTGGTGACAAAGGCGGTGACGTTGAGGTGTTTTATGATCCGCATCTCGCCGCCCAGCGCGTAGAGGTTGCATAGGTGCTCGTGTTGCCCAGCACAATAGTGGGGGAGGAGAGGTGCCGCTGGTGGTTTGTGGCAACTTCTATATAGCCGCTTCTAGGGGGAGTAGTGCTTAGGCTGTTCCACATGCTTCACCCAGGTACGCGTCGACCATATTGCCTGATGATGAGCTATAGGATGCCTCTTCTTTTCCGTTCCTACTAATTTGTCGTCTTTAAGAAAAGTCTCATCACAATGTCATGCAAATAAATTGCCTATTGTACTACAAATATGGTTTGTGCTGACATTGACCTGAAGTGCAATATGGATTACTGCAAATCATTTGAGCACCCTATTGCCGGATGCGCTACACTATCTAGCCTACTTTGTATATGTATTGTTTGTGTTACATATAGAAGAAGAGGAGGCATAAGTGAACATTGCCGATACTACAACTCAATAAGCCCACGGTATATGTACTCATCACCCTTAACGCGGGTTTCATCGCCTTGGTAACCATGAGTTTCTCTTCTCATAAATATCTTGTCATATAAATGGATTTGCTAATGTGTCATGTCATTTAGTGACAATAAAACCCTTTGAAAACTTTAAGACTAACCTTAGCTTGTATCGCTGCTGCCATGAGGGCAGCTACAACGCAAGCATACACCATCATTGGCTTCAGCAAAAAGTTGAAGAACACCTAGGCATGAAAAGTTGGAGCTACTAACCTACCCAATGCTAGCCAACCCTCATCCCTGCATTTGTCAGAGCTAAAGCAACGATGACAGCAAGCACATGCGCTCTTTTAAGGCAGCACCTATTTCCCATCGCAAGTTTGGGTAGGTGCTCCAGCCTTTTGTCAGTTGGAGCAGTTGTTGCTTCTGCAGGATAGTATGCTGGTCTGCGGAATCACTAATACTGATAATATGGAGCTTTGAGTCTAAGTGGAAGGTTGGGGCTACGAGCCACGCTTGTGCGTTGGGGCTGCTCTGATGGATACTGAGTGCGGACGTGGGCCACTGGCCACGTGCACATTGTCGTGTTTGGGATGACCTTAGCAGGAGCGGACGTCCGGCGTCCGGCGTGCATGTGCATGAGCCCACTTTTTCTAATCTCTATCTACGTGTATATATATACAACTAAAAAGAACCACGTGTTATTGTACTCGCCCCGCTAATCACCCTTGGCCCGCGGTAATCCCCCGCCTCTCACGCTAATCCTCCAGCCGCGCGCCCCCACTCCCGGTAGAGTCTTTTACATGAGTGCCATTAAAAAAGTTCGTAATTGCACATAGGCCATTAAAAAAGTTGGCCGCACACATGTGCCACTGCTCTCAACTTCTTTGCCTGAGAAGCCATTCCGTCTGTGTGCCGTTGGTTTTCAGCTGTTTGGGAGCTCTTACAGGTGGGACCGGGCACTTAAATGGACCATCTTGCCCCTGGCTTTCAAAGAAGAGGTGGAGACGGTGTTGGCTACGATTGATTACCACCTCAGTCTCTCCCTCATCCCTCACTCTCTCCATCTCTCCTGAGTCCTGTACCCCCAGACCCTAGCGGCGATTGTACCGGTGGCGGCGATGAAAGGGGAGAAGCCAATACCCTATGTTTGCGGCGTCGATGGGGAGAGAAGAAGACAAGGGCGCTGGTTGCAGCTGCGGCACAGAGAGAAGAACCCCTGAATCCCCTTGTTTGGCGGCGCATGGCCGCGAACAAGGGGGCTGCCTCAGGCGAGCGACCTCCCTGGCTTCCTGACTGGTGAGTAGGGTTTCTTTCCCACTTTGATTGCATGGTCATTGTGATTGTGGTCAGTTTTGTGTAGTCACGTGGTTCATATAGTGTGATTTTAGATAGATGGATGTGAAGTCGCTGTTGTTCATATGTAGGATGGATGCTGGTAGTAGCTGCAACCTAGAAATCCGGATAATTGCTCGCCAAACTCATTCTCGGTGGTTTAGCTTGAACAAAGTCGTCGATGCTGAACTTACCAACTTCGTAGATCTAATTTCTGATGTGGAGAATAACTATCCTGCTACTTATGGGGATGTTGTGACATTGTTTTACTTCTGCATTGAGAGACAGAGGAACATCAAACTTTGCACCGACCAAGATTTGCTTGACATGTTTGCAAAACATAAGGACTTCAAGTGCTGCTACCTGACTTTTGCTTACCACAACCCTACAACTGAGCCTCCTAAAATTCCTCCTTGGGATTTTAGCAGTTCTTGGCAGTCTGTTGACAACACCTTGACCCAGCCCTTGACCCCTTCACTGCCTTGTCCTAGCTTTGCACAATCAAGCCAAACCTAGAGTCAAGCTGCAGATGATGAATACCTGGCTAACCCTAATCCATCCTTTGAGCATGTAGGTGTTGATGACGAAGGGTTGTATCTAGACCTTGGCCCTCAGCATCCACCACCTCCACAACCACAGAGTCAAGGTGGCAGCAAACAAAGGGATGGTGAAGGATCTGATACAGATACATACTGTGAACACAAACAGTGATGATGAATCTATGTCTGATGATGATGGTGATTATGAAATGGAGGATGAAGATGACATTGTTAAAGATAGTGAGCCTGATCATATGTCTGATGCTGACTATAACAAGAAGGATCCTCCCATGATAGTAGGCACTATGTATAGAGATATGCATGCATTTAAGATGGCTTTAGCTTCACATGCTGTGAAACATGAGTTTCATTATGACATTGAAAAGAGTGACACGGGAAGGTACAAATTTTACTGCTCTGGTAGTACTGATGGCTGCAAGTGGAGACTTCATGCCTCAACCATGAAGGGTGATGACTCAATTAAGGTAATCTGTTAGTTTCAAATTCTGATGCTTTTGTTATCTATCAATTATTTTTAGATATAAGCATTTGAGTATCATGCCATTTGCAGGTGAAGAGGAACCCACATCCCCATACCTGTCAAGGCAAAAGGAGGGCTGGTGTATGTAAAGGGATGACACAGTATTGGGTATGTGAACAAGTGGTTGACTGGTTGAAAGAAGATGCAATTGTTGGTGCTACAGAACTCTAGAGGAGGCTGAAAGATGAGTTCAAAATCCTGATACCCTACAAGAGGGTCTGGCATGGTAAGAATCTTGCCTTGGATAAACTGTATGGGCCATGAAATAAAAGCTTTGATATAACATGTATAGATTCAAGGCCCAGATAGATGAAACATGTCCTGGTTCATTTGTTGTGATTGATCACCACACCATCAACAATAAGATTAGGTTTAATATGTTATTTTTTGCCCTGAAACCATATATTGATGGCTTCCTTAGAGGTTGTAGGTCATATTTGGCAGTCGATAGCACATTCTTGTGTGGAAAGTTCGGGGGCCAGTTGTGCATAGCTTGTGCAGTTGATGCTCACAACTGGATGTACCCAGTAGCAATAGGTGTCATTGATTTTGAAACAAATGAAAACTAGGTTTGGTTTATTGAGAGATTGAAGGAAGCCATTGGTACACCACCTGGTCTGACCTTCTGCACAGACTGTGGTCAGACAGTAATGCATGGTGTTAGTGAGGTTTTCCCATATGCTGAACATAGAGATTGCATGTGGCATTTAGTATAGAATTTTAAGAAAAGGTATAGTGGTAAAATTTTTGATGACCACTTGTGGGCATCTTCCTACTCTTGGAGCAAGTACATGTTTGATAAACATTACCAGGCCATGGCTATAGCCAAGCCAGAAGCAATGAAGTACTTGCAGCAGAATCACAAGAAGTTGTGGACAAGAAGTCAGTATGGCACAGCTTCCAAGGTGGACTATGTCACCAACAATGTGGCACATTGATGATTTGATGGATACCATAAGGCAGATGTTGTTGATTAAGTGAAATAATAGAAAAAAGGTGGCCAAGAAGTTTGGTGGCAAGATTCTACCTCATGTTATGCAGCAGTTGAGGGAAAACAGCTTCAACCTCAACATTGAGGTCATCACAGAACATGATGGAGTTGCTGAAGTACGTGCTAAGGGTGAGACTAGATTCAGGTTTGTTGTGGACTTGAGGAATAGGACATGTTCATGCAGAGTTTGGCAAGGCTCAGAAATACCTTGCAAGCATGCCATTGCTTACATAACATCAATACCTGGTGAAAAACTAGAAGACCATGTTGATGAATGCTATTCTGTGGCCAAATTCAAAGCTACCTATGAAGGTGCCATCCCATCCATTCCTGATAAGTCTATGTCACCTGATGCCACGCATGGGTTCTTCATGCATCCTCCCTTGCTTAAGTCCACTGCTGAAAGAAGAAAGAATAGATATAAAAGTGCAGTTGATGGGGTAGCAAGAAGAAATCAAAGAGGCATGAGTGTTCAATATACCATCAGCTAGGGCACCACTAGTACACCTGTAAAAATGGGAGTCCAGCAGACATAACTGCAATGGAGGATAATAGGTGAGCTTGTCTGAGTTACATTTGTTCATATATGCTATGATCTGGATGAAATAATCTACATATCTAAGTTTTCACTTATAGGGATCTGCCAAAGAAGAGGCAGAAAAAAGTAGCTCAAGCTACCACTGAGACAAACATTGTGGTGGCCACTGGAATGGTGTTCCCTCCTAATGAGGCAGTGGAGAAGGCTGTACACAAAAAAGAAAGAGGAAATCCTCTTCTTCAAGTAATTCACTCTCTACTACTACTCCTTTCTCAAGCAAGTATGACACTTCTCCATTCCTAGTCTTTTTCAATGCCAACATGTACTTTCCACTAAGCATTGCCCATTCTCATGTACCACAAGATCTGCAACTGGATTCAACGAACCAGTTCAAGAATGAGTTCAAAAACCAGTTCAAGAACTAGTTGAAGAACCAGTTCCTATCCAAGTTGTGCACCTTGTCCCTTTTCATGAAGATGAGCCAAGGGAAGCTTCTACTACTCCAGTTCATACACTAAGGAGGAAGATTGGTTTGAAGAAGAAGCTAACACCAAGGAAAGATGGGTCTGCCACTCCAGCTAGGGAAACAATTAGCAAGGCTCCAACTGATCCTTCTAGCCTAGCTGCAAATACCAGGAGCAAGAAACAACTTCAGCTAGAATGAACAAAGGTGAGTCCACATTTTTGTTTTGATGATGCATTGTTGCTGTAATCCTAGAGAACACCTGACCTTTTGTGCTATGAAATGATGATGTAATGGAGCTATAATAATTTACATGTTGGTGAACAATCTGGACATGTAGTTATGTTTGCATGTTGGTGAACAATCTGGACATGTAGTTATGTTTACATGTTGGTGAACAATCTGGACCAATGAGCACTACTTGATTTCTGGTATAATATTTGTGGACATTTTTGGTATACTATTGATTTCTGGACCTCATTTATGCATCGGTCATTGACTCATTCATTCATTGATTCAACCATAAATCCACCATACAAACACAGTGACACACATACACATACACATACACATACACATACACATACACATACACATACACATACACATACACATACACATATATATCACCCTACTTCTTCATAATTGCATACAAGGCAAGAAAGATGGCAACAAAGACTAGCTTCTAAATCCATCTGAGCTGTTGCATAACCCTATTTTGCACTTCTCCTCCACCAGTCTGACCACCTTCCTGGATAAGATCCATAGGAGTTGGAGCAGGGAAAGCAGCTGGTGCTGGCACTGCCTGAAGATGAACAGGAGATAGTGGTGCTGTAGGAGCCACTTCCTATACACTACTCCCCTCCATTTCATCCTCCCATTGATAATACTGATGACCTCCAACCTGAAAACGAAATCAACCCTAGATTATGAACCAAACAGTGGAAACCAAGATTCCAGATCCAGATAAAGAGGAGAAAGTTAGCAACACAAACTAAAAAGTAGGGACACTTGTGGAAGACACGACACATGTTACCAGTGGTCATCGATGTGAACCGGTTCGCAAGCACACCACAGTTGGGGCAATGGACCTGCCTTACCCCACCTCTATTCACAAAGGCGCTTGAAGCTTGAGACATGGCAACAGGACCTTGAAGAAGACAGAGAGCGATGGAGAGGAAACTGAGTGGAGAGAGAACTGAGAGAAGTGAGTGGAGAGAAGGACAAGGTGCTATCTATTTATAGGAGGCAACTAGGGTCAGTTTTGACGCCAAAGATTCATCAGTTTGGCGCCAACACCGTATCCACCTCTTCTCTGAAAGTCAGGGGCAAGATGGTCCATTTAAGTGCCCAATCCCACCTGTAAGAGCTCCCAAATAGCTGAAAACCAATGACACACGGACGGAATGGTTTCTCAGCCAAAGAAGTTAAGAGCAGTGGCACATGTGTGTGGCTAACTTTTTTAATGATCTATGTGCAATTACGAACTTTTTTAATGGCACTCGTATAAAAGACTCCTCCCTGTATGGCTGTATCGCCCGTCCGTGAAACCGCCACCCGCGCACGACGCACGACACCTTTCCCTCCCGCCCGCGCTCCCACGTCTCTCGTGCGGGGGGTAAAGCTCGGAGAAGCAGCGGCTGCAGGCTCCCGTGCGCGAATCGAGCGACGTGGCCAGGCGAATCGATCGAGTGGCGCGGCCAGGTCGCTCTTGGTCGCTGGGGCCTTGCTACGTCATCACCTCGCCGTCGTCGCCGGCCACTCGAGCTTCCCCACTCCGGTCCGCGCTTCCACCTCCGGCGGTTCCACGAGTCGCTGCCTGCTCGCGCTTCCCTCACTGGAGGTCGTCCACGCCCCCGATGAAACCCGCTGCCGGGGAAGGGAAGACAAGCGGACGTGCGCCGCTGGTGAAGCCCGCCGACGGCCTCCCTGCCCCTTCCCCGCGGACGCCCCTGACCTGCTGCACCTGGAGCTGGTTTGCAGCTCAGCCGTACCTGAGTGACGTTACAAGTTCGTTTTGATTCACTTCAGTGGATTACAAGTTCATTTTGATTTAGCAATCTTCTTTGTATCTGAGTGACGTTGGCTGATTACTTTCCTTCTCCGAGTTCTAATTTCGTTCTGTGTTGTGTCTAAAGACGGCAATGGGGAATTCCCCATCGGGGATCACTCCACCATCCCCGTCCCCGCGGGGCAAATAATTCCCCGTCCCCGTCCCTGTGAATAGTCACAGGGGACACTTTCTCCCCGTCCCCGCTCCCCGCGGGGAATTTACACCCGACGGGGTTCCCGTCCCCGCCTAAATCGCATCTTAAATTAAAAGCCGCAATCATTAGAAAGCCAGTAGCAACATTCGCACTTGCGCACAAGTAGTAACAATATTGATCGAGGTATAGAAGTCCAGGAACTCGGCACACAGGCTAAATTTGTAAAGAAAAAAAACTACAAAAAAGCAAAGAGTAGGAGACGCATCATGCTTGAATCGAAATCCCAGGAGTTAACAAAAGGAGATAGGGAGGCTAAATACTTTAACAGATCTATAGCACGACAGTGGGAGACCAACATCAAATCCTCAACGATCTAGAGCACGGCATCAGATCTGAAGATTTGCTGCCTTGCTACTCGGTGCGGCCGTGCCCTGCTCCTGTTTGTCGTGGGCTCGTGGCTTCCATTCGGAAGCGGGCGAGCGGCGGCTCCGACGTGGTGCGCCGCCCACGGCCTCGCGGCGGTGGACCAGCAGGTAGTGTGGCTTGTGCGGTTGTGCGAGAAGTGAGGTCGCGAGGTGGAGGCCGGTGACGGACTAGCACCGGCACTTGGGGGCGCTGTTACAAAAGAAGCGGCGGCTGGCGTCCTAGTAGAGACAGAGGAATGGATGTGAAGAGTTAGGGTTAGCTCGGTATATATACTGAGGTGGTTGGGCCTTTAGATGGGCTACAGTTCACCGTGTGCGTGGTATGCTAATCGGGGCGGCGGGGAATCGGGGATGGGGGTCGTGGGATCGTCCCTGACCCCGTCAGACCCGACGGGGATCAGTTTCCCCCCGTTTTATTCCCCACGGAGCAACAATTGCAACCATCCCCGTCCCCTAATAGGGGAACTCCCCGCGGGGAATCTAGGATCGGGTCCCCGTTGCCATCTTTAGTTATGTCTGCATTGAAGTGAGCAGTAGCATTCTTCTGTGCAGGTTCCCCTCTTCTGTGTCTCATGTAGTCACGGTGACCAGGTAATTTCATTGTGCATTGTTTCATAGTTCTAAACTCAATTTGGTTTAGATTGTATTCCTAAAGATTTAAAACAAGTTGTGAACGAGCAGACGAGATTTATTCACTGGTTTTCTTTTTCCCTTACACGATCTTGTATGTTATCACTATGTAGTAGCATATATGTTCTTGATTTGTGCGAGATTTATTCCATGCATGAATAATCTGTGCTATCATTGCTTTGGGGCCTAATATTGCACTGTGGCAGCTTTGGCTGTAAAAGTTGATCTGAGGATTTCGCTTCTCATTGATTCAAAGCTTGCATCTTTATGTGCTTTTGATTGATTTCCAGTCACTAATTTTGTCACTCTATATATACGGATTGATTCACTTGTTACGTAATTTTGACGATGAATTTGAGACTTGCTCAAAGGTCTTATACCTTGGATCAGCCGTGAGGTGAAACTGTTGTCCTGATATTTTTTGTCAGTCGCTGTCATACCATTAAGTTGCTTAAGGGAAAGAAAGCACCTTTCCGATACTAAATGCCACCATGGAGTCATAGTGATAATCTTAGATGAGGGGCACTTGCAGGGTAGTAAAGTCAGTGGAGGATAATCACAGTTAATAGACATGGTATATTTACTTTTGGGGTAGGTTAAATCACTGCTGGAAACCTTAGTCCTTGGTTCTTCTCTGTTCAGCATTTATGGGCAAGCTTTGAAAGTGAATGCAAGTCCAGTTTGGTTATTCTGAATGTCATTGTCTCAAGAAGCGTCCATCAATTACAGGAACAGGATACGGACACCTATATGTAACCAATATGCTTCTATCAGTGATGTCAGAATAATGAAAAGCATAATTGATGCATAATTGGTCTACTTTCAACTAAAAAGTCAGGTAGTAAGTCTAAAAATCCCCTATACAATAGTTGTAGGTCCAGAACCCAAACTCATGTTCATACTAATTTCTTGCTATTTTAAGATGGCAGCCAACTTAAGTTTAATATGGCATGTGTTTTGTACCTTGTGCTTTCTGATGCTGGAATATATAGGTGCCCTTGCCAAGACGCTCGCCGCCGGTTTCTGACCCATCGTCGAACTCCCCTGTGGTTGTGATTTGGACTATATAGGTGAGTTCATTGTATTATGGGGGATCTTGGTTTTCAAAGCAGTTCAATATTTCCGAGATCTTAAATCATTTTGAGATTACATCATTTGGTTTCTTTTCTCAATATAAGTATATAATTTTTTTGTTAGTTTTGAACATGACCTGTTCCTTACTGCATTGTAACAAATAACAATCAATCACTTTATTGTTTTCTCTTTACCAAAGTAACTGTTTTCATTTCAGCTGACCTTTGTTCCTGATGGAGTACTTCACTACTTTCTCCTCTCAGATAATTTACACCTCTTTTTTACTAAATAGTTGTCCTAAACATTAAATCCAGATTGATTTGCAATGTTTGTGACCTGCTTGGATTATTCAAGGCTAAGTTCTTGGACCCTATTTGAAAGGCACCAACGATGGCAGTTCATTGAGGAAAAAAATCAATTAAGGAGTGTAGCTCTTTTTTAAAGATTCTCTTTATTTCAATTTGCAACCTGCTGATATTCTTACATATCCATTGAAGCTTCTATATCTATATATTATATAAGATCTGTAACCTGATATTCAAATTGATCTGTGCATTATTGCCTCAAGCCCCAAGCATGCAATAGTTTTTTCTTGCTATTATCACACTAGCAGCTGCAGATGATGGTCATTCAGTAACCTCATGATTTTATTTGCTCTTTTTATTGATCTTTTCAGACTAAGCTTCCTCTTTTTATTGGCTCAAACTTTTTAAATGTTTTTGGTGTAATATATTATACATGACATGTTTAAGCTGTGATTCCAATTTCATGTCAATCGGAATTGGATTTCTTTTGTTGATTTTGTCAAATAGATCGAGCTGCAGTTTTCTCTTTCAGTACTTCAGTGTCCAGTAGGAGCTCGAGATCTCTCTGTTTTGTTTTTCAGTGTGTCAGTCTAGCAGCAGTTCAACTCTCCTTTCATTTTCAGACTAGAGTTTACTTGAGTTTGGTTTATTAGTTGACATGACTTGACACGCCCAAGTTTACTTGAGTTTGGACTGATGCAAATGCACTGTGTGGCACTATGTACTCCAATGGCTCACTCAGGATGTTTCTGAAAGCATATCACTAACCTGTGTGGCTGCATGTGTTTTTGTGTGAAGTCAATCCATATTTCATTTGTCAATATTGTATACTTTATCTTAATAACTGAAGTCAAACCGTGCTGCAGCTCCTTCTAATCGGACACCAACAGTAAGGAGCTACAACATCGACAAATCATTCTTGTGACTCCAAAGGTGATCTCTGGTTTCAAATTCAAATTCACATATATCTTATCCCCTAATTCAGAAACTAATTTACTAATGCAGCCCTGAGAAAATGCCTTGACAGAATTTGGAAACTAATTTACTCATGCAGGTCTCTGGCAATCTGTAGGTTAGTTTGTTCACTGGTCTGGTCCTTGATCAATCACCTTTCAGTTTGTGTATAACTTTCTAGGTAAGCAGCCCAAAACCCAGACACTTTTTGCTTTGGAGTAATCATGTCATAGTCTATTTGGATGTTATACTGCTATTACAAGGACCATACTGCTATTACAAGTACTGACAGTCAAAATACATCAATATCCTTTTAATATTCTGATTTATGATTGAGCTGAATCATATTAAACGAATTTCCCACCTCAGAATCATGCTTCTTTCGGTTCGGTCTTAAAGATATAGTCATGTTTTCTATTAAGTTGGTTCATTTTGCCATCAAGTTGGTTTATTTTGCCTTTCCAATTAAAAAAAAAAGACAGTCGATAGCTATGTTTACCATGGTTCAGATTAATCAGCATGGCCTTTTCTTTTTGTTACTTCACATTGATCTATGCAATAGTGATTGAGGCAGCTGGTTCATATTAGGCTAGCTATGTTTACCATGCTTACAGACCTCAGATAGTGTTTTTTTTTTCATGTTCTCTCTATATTCCTGTCTTTCCTGGCTTGTCCTTTGTCCATAGCTGCTCCTTCTGTTCTTTGGCACCCAGGAGCAGTAGTAAACTTCTGATGAGGCAATGGATTATAACATGGAGTAGTAATGGTGTTAATTTCTTTTTTATCTTTTCAACAGATTCTCTCCTAACTAGATGGCTGCTTTAGTATTGTTACAGACTGAATTAAATTTTCCTAATAGCAAACCATCTGTTAGTCTTGGCTAGACAGGGCACAAGTTTACCTATGCCATCGGCACTGACCTCTAAGCTAAACTTGATTGTTTTTTCTTCCAACATGCAGCACTGAAGTACAGATTGGCATGCAGAAGCACTGAATTGTGTAGCTTCAAGGTTTATCTTTGTCTATTCATCTTGTTAGTTACATATTTTTGTGTCTCAGCATCTGAATCTTAATTTCAGACTACAATAGCAAGTTAAACCCACATGTTATCGTACTTGCCTCGCTAATGACCCCGTCACGCGCTAATCCCCCGTCACCGCTAATCCCCCACGCCGCTCCCTCTACGCGCGCGTACGCGGAACCGTCACCTACTAACTTTGATCCCTTTCAAAGATTGGTAACGTGTATTATGCCTACCAACTTTTATCCCTTTCCAAGAATATCAGTAGTACATGTGCACCCTCTCTTTTTCTCCATTTGTTTTTATCTCTTGGTTCATCTGAAAGTTCTTTTTGTGAGTCTGCAGTTGCCTTCCAACTACCATTAGTAGACAGATCGAGGCTCGTTATAAACAAAAGAAACTACTGTCTGAAACTACACCTTCGCAAGCCAAGAACCTGTCGATTGCACAAGATACATAATGATTTGGGAAGTTCAATTTCTAATGATTTGGGAAGTCCACATAGAGGGCAATCTCAATGGACTTTTTGTGGATTATTAGTAGACTAAATCATCCCCTACAGTGGCGGACCCAGAATCATTTCTTTGGGTAGGCACACAGTATAAGAACAATGCTCCACAGTACGCTACAGTTCTCGCTACAGTGCTCCGTTACCTTAGTTACCGGGAATCTGGGGTAGTCCTGGGACTACCCAAAACTCTGCTGGGTCCGCCACTGATCCCCTACTCATTCAAATCATCCCTTTTATTCACAAACTAATCCAGTTCAATTAATACAAATACTCCATGTCGATTATGAACGCGCTAGACCTGACTCGTGCATGGCTTGCCATTTTGTTTTAATTTTTGCCGTCCCACCCAGTGATAACAAGCATAAGAAAAAAAAAGACGAAAATAAATGGTACATACACGAAAAATATTGTCTATAAAGAGATCCTAACTCTATGAAAAGGTATTGTCTTCTGTTTTGTATAACTGTTATATTTTCTTACCTTTATGTCCTTTATTACTGACATTTGTTGTATCCTTCTGAATTTGAGATAATAGATGAAGTCTGGAAAAAATAGGAAAAAGCAGAAAACGCGCCCGTTGATATTGCTGGGCCGTGCAAACTCCGGCGGCACATAGGCGCGGGGGACGCCAGCGGTCCAACTCACGGGAGTCACGCCTCGTGCGGAAGCGGAACTGAACCAGACTTGCGGCCTGCTCGGCTTGTCGCCTCGATCTCCGGCGACTCCGCGGTTTTGCACTTCCAACTACACAGCCGCCGCCCCAGCGAAGCTGTGGAAGACCAGCAAGCGTCCCTTCACCGGCCCCCCTCCCTCCCTTCTCTTCCCTTAGGTCGACCAGATGGCCTGCCGCGTGAAGGTGGTAGGACAGGTGGAGCGGGTGGACGGAGAGTCGCTATCCTACGCGGAGTTCGTCCACCGCTTCATGGCGCCCAACCGCCCCGTCGTTCTCACGGGGCTCACCTCGTCGTGGCGGGCCCGCAAGGACTGGACGCTCGCCGGGCCCGGCGACCGCCGCCGCCCTAACCTCAGCTTCTTCACCCAAAACTTCCCTTCCCCTCTCGTTCAGGTATCCCCTCCTCATCCGTGCTGATGGCCCGTGGTACTTTCTACGCGAATGGAGGACCCATACGCAGTGCTATCAATTGCGCAGGTTGCCGACTGCTCCTCGAGGGATTTCACGGACCAGAAGCGGCTTGAGATGTCCATGCAGGAGTTCATAGACCACTGGGTTGGGGGTGCTCACGGTGCCTCAAGCGATGGGGATCGTGATGGTTCTCTGTTGTACCTGAAGGACTGGCACTTCGTTAAGGTATGTTCCCAGTGCCCTGTTCGCTTAATTTCGCTGAGCAATAACATTGCCTAGTATTTTTTGGTGCTCTTGCAGTCTGGTTCATCAGTTATGCATATCAAATGATGCAGTGATTTAGGGCCTGTTTGGTTCTCCCCGGCTAGAGTTTAGCTACTAAAATCAATGACTAAACTTTAGTCACCCTTGCTTGGTTCTAGTGACTAAAAGTGACTAGAAGATCAAACTAATGCCCAAATTAGGGTGGGGGACCAGCAATAATGAGGGGCAGCCCTTGTCCACTAGGCACTTTAGCTCACTTTTAGCTTCTTGGGTGACTAATGTGACTAAACTACTTTAGTCCCTTTTTAGTCAGTTTGTTTGGTAGTTTAGTAGCTAAAGTGACTAAAGTTTGTAGCTAAACTTTAGCAAGGGGGAACCAAACAGGCCCTTAGTGTTGATGTGCTTGACTCAGTGGGCGCTACACTTGACAAACATGTAGATGCACTACGTTCTTAGGTTTATGGTAAATCGAAACAAACAGCAGGTCACTTTATTGCATCTCCTAATTTTTGCTAAAACATTTTATGGTAATAATGTAGTAATTTACCATGATCACTGTTATATTTGTTTCTATACGCTGTGCTTATGTGAAGCTGGAAGATCTGACAGAGATGGTGTAACTTGTTACTTTATAGACTAACATATGTTCAATATTATTTAAGTTGGAGGAAAATTGTGGTGTGGAGTCAGTTCGACCAAGCAGCATGGCCCTGTTGCAAGTTGTATGCCCACTGATTTTATTTCTTCTTTTTTTGGCATAGCTCAAACTTAATTGGTATAAGTATAATTGGCTAGCTACAAGGTTTTGTTCCAACATTGGCAACATTGTCTTAATCCACATATGAGTACTAAGGACCAAGTTGTTTTCTTATTTGAATCTTTTTTCATCCTGGTGTCCTGGATTATATGGATTTCACCATAACTTCTGTGTTATGCAGTTGATCCTCACATTGAAATGAACAATGTTTGTGCCTATGCTACAAAAGGTTGACTAATCCTTGCATAGCACAATATTATTACGCAGACGGCGCCTCTTTCTTTTTGCAATTGATATTCCATTTCCTGCTGTAACAGCAACATGGTTGTAATTACTTTTTTTAACTTAACTTTCCAGGAGTACCCTGATTATATTGCATATACCACACCAACCTTCTTTGTTGATGATTGGCTCAACATGTATCTTGACAGTCACCCTATACATAGAGATTCTGACATTGCCAATCATAAAAATGAAATAAACTGTTCTGATTATCGGTTTGTTTACATGGGGGCAAAAGGTATGTTCTGTTTTATGATGTATCTTTCCTCTCTGTTTTACATGTCTAGCATTGTGGAATTATGTGGTTCTACACGCAAGTTGCCATGCTACATGATAATTAACTCCACACACGATTATGGTTGAGCTTTGGTCTGTAGGAACCTGGACTCCTCTGCATGCTGATGTTTTTAGGTCATACAGCTGGTCAGCAAATGTTTGTGGCAGAAAACAGTGGTTGTTCCTACCACCATCACAAAGTCATTGTATATTTGATAGGTACAATTTGGTCTTAGTATTTCTTATTTATACATTTTATATTGTTAGATAAAAATGAGTTTGGTACTATTAGTTGATGTAGAATGGATTAATGAGAACATGACAAGTGAGCCTGTTAGGTGCAAATGGGTAGTAATCATTAAAGCATTGTTGCAACTTTTACATAGAGCTTTTGCATTATTCAAAAGAAACATAATACATTTGTGGGATGATGTTTGATGTATATTTTTGTACATTCTATTGTTATATGATCAGTGTTGATTATGCCATGTAGGAACATGAGATCCTCGGTCTATGACTTGCATGATGATGTTTCTGAAAAGCAGTTTCCTGAATTTAGTAAGGTCTCCTCCCTCCCTCCCTCTCTCTTATTGTCCTTTTTTGAAAGTTAATTTTATGAAGTTTCTTTTGTAGACTGAATGGCTAGAATGCATTCAAGAGCAGGATGAAATCATATTTGTTCCCAGTGGATGGTATCACCAAGTCCATAACCTGGTAAATATCATTTGTTATTTGAGATATAATGTACCGGTTGGGTGTTATGCATTCTACATTGGATTAAATAGGGATGGAATAGGATAATGTGAACTATCTATCATGGCCTTTGGATCAGATTTGGTTGATACACTAAATGTTTTAATTTACTGGACAAATATCTTCCACCTAGGCCTTGTTTGGATGTTGTCGGAATCATCTCAATCCACATGTGTTGGGGTGGAATTTAGTTCAAGTTACACTCCAATCCACCCCAATACATGTGTATTGATGCGAATCCGACTACTTCCAAACAAGGCCTAACAGTGACCAAGTGGCATGTGTAATCTACTTTGATCAAATTTTGTCCAACATTGGTATTGGAGTTATCATCCTCTTACTTTGAGGGTGGTGTCCATCAGATACGCACTTTGTTCTACCAAAACAAATGGAAGGTTTTTTCATACTGTCCCCATTCATGGGGTTTGAAAATGCCTTGAATCTATGACCAGTAAATATCATGCAGAAGAGGGCCAGGACAGAGGGGTTTTATGGGTTGCGACGCTACTACACTAGAACAGAGAGAGGATGACAATAGATGAGGGAAGGCAACTGAAGCGGGAGAAAACTTCAGAAGAGGGGAAGACTGTTCATTCCCATTGGTCGCACATGAACTTGTAAATGATGCTATCCTATCCTTATATGGATGGAGCCACGACTTGACCGCTACTCCCTCCGCTCCAAATTAGTTCACTTTAGCATTGTCCTAAGTCAAACTTCTCTAACTTTTA
Source organism: Saccharum hybrid cultivar R570 (assembly GCA_038087645.1). Classification (NCBI taxonomy): domain Eukaryota; kingdom Viridiplantae; phylum Streptophyta; class Magnoliopsida; order Poales; family Poaceae; genus Saccharum; species Saccharum hybrid cultivar. Next base: position 22,060,806 of record JAQSUU010000135.1, read on the forward strand.
GACCAAGTTTTTAGAAAATTATATTAACGTCTACTAGTTTAATAAACACACTATCAAGACATTTTGTGGAAAATTTAATGAAACTAATTTGATATTCTAGATGTTGGTGCATTTTTCTAGTAACTTGGTTAAAGTTAGATAAGTTTGACTATAACAAAACTAAAGTGAACTATAATTTGGAACAGTGGGGTTAAGAAACTAGTCATGATACAACAACAACAACAACATAGCCTTTTGTCCCAAGCAAGTTGGGGTAGGCTAGAGATGAAACCCAAAAGAGACGTGAAACAGGGAGACACATAAAGGGACATAAAGGGCACAAGACAAAAAGAGGTCACGGTTCAGGCACGTTGATTGCCAATCTCCAAGCGCTCCTGTCCATAGCTAAATCCTTGGAGATATTCCACTCCTTAAGATCTCTCTTAACGGACTCGTCCCAAGTTAGTTTAGGTCGACCTCTACCGCTCTTTACATTATCGGCCCGCTTTAGAACTCCACTACGCACCGGCGCCTCAGGAGGCCTCCGTTGGACATGTCCAAACCATCTCAACCGATGTTGAATCAATTTCTCCTCAATTGGTGCCACCCCAACCCTATCCCGAATATCGTCGTTCTGGACTCTATCCCTCCTTGTGTGCCCACAACACCAACGCAACATACGCATCTCTGCTACACTCAATTGCTGGACATGTCGTCTTTTTGTAGGCCAACACTCAGCACCGTATAACATCGCCGGACGAATCGCCGTCCTATAGAACTTACCTTTCAGCTTCTGAGGCACCCTTTTGTCACAGAGAACGCCAGAAGCTACGCCATTTCAACCAGCCGGCTGAAATTCTATGCCTGACATCTTCATCAATATCTCCATCCTTTTGTAGCATCAACCCTAAATACCGAAAAGTATCCTTCTTGGCCACCACTTGCCCATCGAGGCTAACGTCTCCCTCCTCGTGCCTAGTCGCGCTGAAATCGCACCTCATGTACTCGGTCTTAGTCCTACTAAGTTTGAACCCTTTCGACTCTAACGTGTGTCTCCATAGTTCTAGCTTCCTATTAACCCCCGCCCTACTGTCGTCAACTAGCACCACATCATCAGCAAAGAGCATACACCAAGGGATATCACCTTATATGTCCCTTGTGACCTCATCCATCACCAAAGCAAATAAATAAGGGCTCAAAGCTGACCCCTGATGCAGTCCTATTTTAATTGGAAAGTCACTGGTGTCACCATCACATGTTCGGACAAACGTCACCACATCCCTGTACATATCCTTGATGAGGGTAACGTACTTAGTTGGGACTTTGTGCTTTTCCAAGGCCCACCACATGACATTTCTCGGTACTTTGTCATATGGTCATGATAAATTGCTAAATTAGGAGATATCCATGCAACTTCTAAATTAAGAAATGATCTTCAAAACAACTGAGGCAACACATCTTTATGCATTGTACACTTCCATGCTGTGGTTGCTGCTGGGCCCATATCCATGGAGAACGAATCATTTCCCTTGGCATTTGAACTGATGCAATGGTTAATCAATTTGAATAACATTTTACTTCCAATAACTAAACTGTAGTTAGTGAGATTATATTGGTTGAGTTTTTTTTAAGAAACTAATATGGACGATCCAAAAGATAAAAAAACAACTAATCATGATAGATTGCCAAATTATGAGATATGCATGCAACTTCTTGATTACGAGATGATATTCTAAACAACTGAGGCAACACATCTTTGTGCATTCTGCACTTCCATGCTGTCGTTGCTGCTGGACCCATGTCCTTGGAAGAACTTTGAATCGTTTCCCTTGGCATTTAAATGATGCAATGGTTAGGCAATATGAAGAACATTTTACTCCCAACATCTAAACTTTAGTAAGTGAAATTATGTTAGAAAAATTTATGTATCAGTTAACATTATTATTGTAGATCAATCTGAAAGATATTTCAAATGGCAGTGCATTCATTTATGTCCTGATGTCCTTGGGGTCTTCCTTGTACTACTAGCTGCTAAACTCATGTGTTTTTCTATTTGTGGTAATTACTACAGGAGGATACTATATCTATAAATCATAATTGGTTTAATGCCTACAACCTACACTGGGTGGTGAGTATTTGCTTTTTTATCAAATTAAGTTGTAGAATAACAGGATTTCATTCCTGCTAATACTCTCCTCATTTAGTGGAACTTGCTTTATGAAGATTACAAAGTTGCAAAAGAATATATTGAAGACATTCGAGATATATGTGATGATTTTGAAGGACTTTGTCAACGGAACTTGGCAGCTAATACAGGTAATATTCCAGTATCTGGAATAATCACATGAACAACAAGAAAATGCCTTGTTTACCTTCTCATAACATCCTGTTGGAACTATTTTCAGGCATGAACTTCTATGATTTCTTTGTTTTCATAGTGCGGTTTGCCTTAGCCAATGTAATTGAGCTTTACCATCTTCAGCAACCTGAGGTTGCAACCTTGCCAACAGAAACTGCACACCATTTGGTCTATAATCTGATGTCAATTCGTAATGTTGCATCAAAAATGACAACTACAGAGGCTTTTACTACTGAGAATCATCTTTGTAGTATCTCGGAAGATAACCGCAGTGCTTTCTCTAATATCAAACAAATATTAGAAGAGGAGAGTTTCAGAAGGCTATTGATGACACTGTCAAAGGCATATGACCACATAGACAGAGGGCAAACAAGTCTCAAATCTTCAACCTCATATCTGAAGGGCTGTTTGTCAGTGATCTGCTTGAAATCTGATTGCAATGTTGTTGATCACATTACTTCTTTGGTTGATGAAGTTTGTGGACCTGAGGATTTGGTGAGACTAATTGATACTGCTCTCTCTGATGGATAGTTTTAAGTGCATCTAGCATTGTAAACCTGTGCTTGCATGAATCCTTATTCATCAGATATGATGGGATACTTAATAATTTGTGGATATTCACAGCCTGTCAATTGGGAGGACAACTGTGCATTGCATCCCCATTGTTTGTCTTTGCAGTGCTTACCTTTCGTGAGAGAACCTCCAACCTTGCATTTTTTTGATGCGAGATTGTGCATAACATTGGAAGGTCAAAAGATTGCCCTTCCATGGCAATCGGACGGTTAAAAGTCTTCCATGTAAAAGAAGCTGTCGCTAAGGAACTAATCATTGGTCAAAGCAGTCACCCTTTCTGAGATCTGCATTGAGTTGGATGGACAAACTGGGCACTGCTTGTATATTCAGACGATTTCCAAATATTTTACTACATTTAATGTCACCCAAAATCTCCATTTTGAGATGCGACAAGCAAACATTAAATAAAATAAATGATTTTTATAAATATTTCTAAAAATTTCAAGCTTTAGCTAGTTTGTTGTCAATCCAAAGAGTAGAAATGTGGTTTTATAAAAAAATAAGTTAATGTAATTTGTTTGCTTGTATTCATGTCTTTGCATAAGCTTTATATCTTAAATTCTACTCCTTTTGTTCCAAATTATAAGTCACTTTGACTTTTTGTTACATCTATTTTATTATACATCTAGATAAATAATATGTCTACATACATTATAAAATGGATGAATCAAAAAGTTGAAGCGACTTATACACTGCTTAGAGTAAACTAGTTCACATTTTTCTTTCTTTTTTTTATAACCCTGTATACCGCTAGTTACACAGAGTGGGAACTTTATTTTAAATAAGCTCCTTTAGTTAAAAGATAATGTAAATTGTACTTCCTTTGTTCTAAATTATAAGTTGCTTTGACTTTTTTCTGTTCATCCATTCTGCTACGTAGGTACATCCATTTTGCTATGTATCTAGATATAATAATATGTCTTGCGTAGCGGAATGGATAAACCAAAAAAGTCAAAACGACTTATAATTTGGAACCGAGGGGTATGACACTGGATTGGAATGTTCTTCTTGGCCTGTTCTAGCCTGTTTCCTGACGACTGAATGAAACGTGGCACAGTCTGAGGCGATGGCCGCAGTGTCGCATGCACATCAAATTATTGCTTGTCAGGGTCTCAGATCCATTTGGGGACTAAGCAGAGCAGCGACAGTTTGAGCAAGCAGTCAAGAAGACCGTACCCGGATTCACCAGCGAGCAGCGATTTGCGCTTCGTTTCCACTGCGATCGTTGCTCCTGCTGTAGTTCTGTCTCCCCTTGGCACTGCCGGCTGCCGGCCCGTTCACCTTTCCAGAGCCACACCGTGCCTTTGTCTGCTGGATTGTTGACCGTTGCTGGGGTCCTATGATATCTACTGCTCTGTTTTACCAGACATGCTGAAGCACTCGAGAATTCTCCATTCGTCATTTCGTCTGCAACGGCAAGTGATCTACTCCTACTAGTAGAAGCAACAGCCGACAGCAGCCTCTCGGATTCGCAGACAGGTACGTTTGATGGTAGTAGCTGCTTTGACCTGCATATTATCACAATCATGCTGTCAGGTGAGTACAACCTGTCATCGGAGCTCTGTAATTAAGTTGCGCTGTCATCTCTACGCTCTACTGTTAGACACATTGTGGCATTACATAGAGACTTTTGAATATGGTCATCTTAAGTTGCATCCATGTCACATGTTGGTATATCTTGATACTTTTTGGGTTGCCTGTCTCTACTCATAGCTCAATTTGTGGCTATTGTATGTCTCACGGTGAGAGTAACTCTGATCTTCTCCCGCTCCTCCGACTAACATTTAAATAGATGTTAATGTCTAATATTTTAAATATGGTATTATTAGTGCATCACATATATCTCACTACTATCAAGATTATACTACAATTATTCAACGTGATTCGATCAATAATGTATATATTACAATTAAACAGCTTTGAATTAGACACTAGTACGTAACAATATTTTGTTATCGCTAATAAGGTTTTTTCTTCACTAGCGATTCATAAAGGGAAGGTCCCAGTAGATATAGATGTGTAGGCCCACGAGAGTAAGCCCCTGGGCGGATGCCTTCGGCGACGTCATACAGGCCCTCGCATGGTGGATTCAGCTTGTGCTTGCTTTTGTTGGTCTGGACCCTCCTCGCTGACATCGAAAGCTCAGTCGTGTGGGTGTCAATTCGCGTAGCGCTGGAGCCCTTATTGGTACATGGCCAATCGAAGGAGCATGACGCCGTGTAACTCGCCTAGTTGGTCGATGGCGTCTTGTCGTGCCTCGTTCGAGACAGTTGCTCGTCATATGGCCATACTGGTTCTCCCTATGGTTTCTGCTGCTGATAAGCCAGCTGATGCTGATGGTTGTGAGAGAAAAACACTGTACTATGTCCAATAAGCCCGGCTGAAAAGTTCAAGCGAACATGACAAGTTGGTCATGAGTATGGGCTCAGCGCCGTATACCATGAAGAACTGGGTGAAACTGGTTGAACGTCTAGGAGTTGCCCTCAGGCTCTAGAGAACCGAGGGCAACTCGGTGGCCCATATCGCGGTGAACTCAGTGACGGAGCCAGAAAATTTTTTTAGCTAGGGCGAATAATATACATGATCTAAACCAAAAGCATGTAAAAAAAAAGAACCCATATGGCCGTATACTTTAGAAAGGGTACCAGGCGATCAATCATTGATCACCCAAACACAATGCTGTTACTACTAGGTGAATGCAATTGTTTAGAAGCTAAACTAACATGTTAAAACGTTGTTAGTCTTTAGCACTAGCACATTGGGTGTTTGCCGTTGGGACTAATCTAAACTCAAATGCTGTTACTGCTAGCTCGTAGTGGCACTGGCACGTTACTACAAGCCACATACAGTAGGTCTTTGCCGTTGTGATGTGGCCCAGTTAAACAAGCCAAGCTGCAGCACCTTTTTCTGTCTTGTCTCATTGTCAGACTCTCTGGCGCTCCCTGAGATGAGAAAAATGACAGCGCTTTGTGAGATTTATGACAGGAAAAAACAGAGGGTGCTCTGAACATCACCGGCCAGTAGCTGGGGCGGCCACCCCACGTCGCCGCTAGGGTGGCTCCGCCACTGTGAACTTATTGGTCATACTGAATATCCATGGAGCACCATCCCGTGGGTGCACAACCTGACCGGTAGTTTATGGATGTGCCACGGTGGCATAGTCGACGCAAATGGCATAGTCGTTACAGAAATGGAGGAATTATTTCCGGTGAAATATTTATATATGTTCGGTTGTCGATAATGAACAGATGGGGAGAACCGGCCTAGGCTACTAGTATGCGTTGTGGCAATCGGTCCAGGCCGGTTTTGATTGGGCCATAATCGTCACTAGGGATGAAAACGGATCGGATACGGACGGATATCACTGATATCATATTTGTTTTCATATTTCTGGTCGGATTCGGATTCGGATTCGAATGCGGATAGTGTCAGCCAAGCCGGATAGGATACAATTGGATGTCGACATCATAAATATGCGATTTAAATATTTGAATACGGATATAGTATCGGATGTTGAATATCCGGACTCGGATACGGACATATTTGAAACCCTCTAAACGGATTCGGTCTCGAATACGGTCGGAAAATATCCGTACTATTTTCATCCCTAATCTTCACAGAATTGGAGGAATGGTTTTCAGTGAAATATTTATATATATTCCCTTGTTGATGATGAACAGATGGGGAACCGGCCCAGGCTGCTAGTATGCGATGTGGCAACTGGCCTAGGGCGGTTTTGATTACAGACTTGCTAGCGTTCGGACGTCCATTTCGGGGCGCTAGCGTCTGAACACTTCCACGCTTTACGTGGGGGTTCACGCCGCTCCCTTTTTGCAGTGTCTGCGCGCTCTCATGTGGAGCCGCGTCTCGATTTGCGCCCTGCTCCTTTTCCCGCACCTGCCGCTCGCGCCCCCTCCGCTCTCATGCGCATGCATGTGAGCCTAGCGGCTGTATTAGGGCGGCTATGGCAGGTGGATCCTACTGCAAGCAACACTATATCTACTTTTTGCAATATGTAAATGAAATACTTGCAATATATGTCTGGAACAGTTGAAACATTTGCAACATATGTCTGAAACACTTTAGAAAAAACTTGAAACCACGTGTGTAGCCATGGCAAATATCCAGATGAAAACACTGCAACATACGTATGAAAACATTTGAAACGCTTGCATATATATACAACATCCAAATCTATTTTACATCCAGATGAAACACTTTCAACATACGTCTGAAACAGATGAAACATTTGAAATCTACACTTGAAACATACGTGTATAACCATTGCAACATGTGCAACATCCCGATCTGCTTTTACAACATCAATGTGAAACACTTGCAACACACCTCTAAAATATCTGAAACACTTGAAACATAAACTTGTAACATGCGCTTCCAGTGTAATATCACATTGCTGCTTGGACGAATGGAGGCACATCGTTACAGAGCTCGACACCGGCGTGGAGGTCGGCGACGGTGCATGGAGCTCAACCATGCCCCAATGGAGGCACTGCGCTGAGCAAGCACCTGCGTGAGGCCACGAGAGCAGTGCTAGGCGAGCACCTGCACGAGGAGCAACTGGCGAGCATGACGGCTAGCTCGGCGAGCACCCCCTGCAGCACTCCTGGCGAGCGACCAGCAGTCGACGAGCACCCCCTGAGCACTCCTGGCGAGCGACCAGCAGCCTGCCGAGCACTCCTGGCTTGGAAACCGGCCTGTCAGCTGACTTTGGCTATCCAAATCCAATTAACCAAATTTGATTGGAATTGGTCCATTCTCGGCGTGATCAATAACAATTTTTCTGCACGTGATTTGTTCGTGTTCATCTCCATGAGCTGACTACCTGACCATGTCACTGTACGGCAACATGTTCACCAATAGCTTTGTCTCTGTAGATTTTTCGTTCCACTGTGAACGTCCGCCCTACTCCTGCTCCGAGCCTCGCTCTTACTGTGAATGTGTGTTAATTAGATAATAAACTGTAGCAGGTTAAGTGTCCTGTTTTCTCCCTTAAACATGTAATATATTCATTAGTTCATCTTCATCATGCATCTAGCTAGTACGATTAGGTTATGCCAACACAACACGGTGGTTGCCTCCTGACCCAGCGGTGAAGCCTGCTGTCTGCCACCGTCTTTATCCTCCGCGTAGTTGACGCTTCATGCATGCCAATGTTGCATGTAATCTAATGAAAGCAGGGCTGTAATGGTATGCTTAAATTTCTCCGTCGACGGGCACGAGTTTGTTGAAATGTTATTCAGCCTGTTCGCTTGTACTTACCAGCCAGCCATTCAGCAGTGTTTTTCTCTCACAACAAATCAGCATCAGCCAGAATCAGACAGCCACAAACCATGCAACGAACAGGTGAATCGCCTTCACAACAGTTTAACTGCAACTGCAACTGTAATTGCAGCAGACAGCGCCCATCCAGTATTCCAGTGTCACTCTCACTCGACCACATGCTCTGCTACTAGTACCGCCCAACATGATGGGACAAACGGTTGCTGCAAGGCCTGAAGCTGCTCACTGCTCACTGCTCCGAACAATCTACTCTTGGCTTGGCTTGGCGGCTATGAAGGTGTGGCTGCCATCTGCTTTCGGTGGCCGGCGGCCATGTTCCTTCTTCTCACCTGTGGCTGTAGATTCTAGGAGGAGCTAGCAGTAGCAGTAGCAGTGAACGGGAGCAGACAGATCGGTGAGGTGGTCCAGGTCCTGCAGATGTGAGTGTAATAAGGCTGAGAAAAATGGTTGGATCGGTGGATTAGATGCTTCCGCTTTACTGCAGAATGCATGCATGGATGTAACTTGGACGTGAAGGAAGGGACAAATACCTTGGGGGATAAAAGAAGCTAATAAAGGAGAAAATTGTACTGCAGTAGTGTACCCCGGTCCCCTACAGGTTACTGTACAGCTCTAGATTCTAGCTAGAGATATCTAGCATGCATGGCATTCCGACTAGTTCTGTCGTCTCATGAGTTTTCTTGTTCCTCGTTGCAGCAGTAACATTCGCTTAAGACGCGATCGGCTGTTTTCAGGTCGAGGTACTTGATTTGTTCAAGGACAGGAAACGGCGACCAGAGGGGATGAATGGGAGCCGCAAATTTCTTTCAAAACTTTCGACTGCTGTCCTCAATTCAACCCTAAGAAGCAAACACCGAAACCGTGATGGCCACGACCCTAGAGAAGGGTGGATGTTCCTTTGGAACACAGCGGGTCACCACAAAGCGAACGAACCGAAGAGCAGACGAGCACCGAACCGATAGACGAGAAAACGAGACACTCCGCTTCGATGGAGAAGAAGCAAGGTCTCAAATCTCGGATACTCAAACCAACCGGTGACAAGAGCACCTAGATAGGGTCTACGGAACAGTAGAAAACTAACGCAATAGACGGGATGCAAAACAGAGCTCAAATGCACAAACCGCGGAAGAAACGACTGCTGAACTGAGTACTGTCAGCAATACCGGACCTGATACCGGACACGTCCGGTATGCATATCGGACACGTCCGGAAATACCGGACCTGCTACCGGACACGTCCGGTATGCTGGACAGCACAAAACGACTTTAGGAGAAAAATCGAAAACCCTAGCAAATGGTATCCAAAAATCATGAAATTTTAGCCATAGCCTCTAGACACCATAGGGAAGGTCTCCACCACATTTGAGCTCAAAAATCGAAAGTCGAGAATACCGAACACGTCCGGTATTGACACCGGACACGTCCGGTATCGACGAGCAGTTTTCTGCAACTTCGAAAAACAAGCCCAAAACTCAATCAAATCACCTTGGATTGACTAGAAATTTTGTAGGAAGTCTTATCATAAGGTTTATAGGCTACTCCTAAAAGATCATCGCCCAATTTGATGCGAGTCAACAGAAATCAAAGGAACACGAAAAATCCCTCAAAAATGAACCCTAGCTCTTGATTCGTCCCGATCTGTGATCTCGTGAGGAATTAGATGATTTCCTTCGGTAAAAACATTCAACTCACGTCATTGATCAAAGCCATGCAAGAGAAACGAATCAAAACGAGCTAGAAACGAATCAAAGCAAAAAAAACTAGAGGGGAAAGTGAAGAGCTCGTGAAGATAACAAATGCAATCTCACTCAAGTGAATGCATATTTCTCAACTTTGGGGTGGAATTGGAAACTTCACCCCCTTGTTGACAACATGAGTGATTGTGACATTGTGGTGGAATTGGAAACTTCTCCCCCTTGTTGACAACATGAGTGATTGTGATATTATGAGTGTGGAAACTTCTCCCCCTTGTTGACATATGCATTGATCAAGCTAGAGCCCAAGGATTGCAACTCCCCCTCAAAACATGCTATAAATGCAGAAATGCACAAATGCAGAAGCTTCAAAATTATAGCAAGTAGATTGAAAAGATGCTCTAGCTGATGCTGTCATGTATACATATCAACAAATACAAGTGCTAGCAAATGCTCAAAGTGATCAAATGAGACAAAATATGGCATTGTAGCAAGTTTGATCAAGTTTCAACAATTTTTAGAAGAGAGTTCACCACCAAAAGAGCACATAGCAAATATAGACAGGAGATCAACCTTGTGCTACACATGTATGCAAAGTGAACTACCCCAAACAAAGTTCACACATCATGTCATGAGACAAACTTGTGATTTGATCAAATTTTTAGATATCAATTGAATTTTATCGGAGTTATGCAGCTTATCACCAAAGATTGTCAAACAAATGTGTGCGGGAGGTTATCGATGCCATCAAAACCTGACTTATCGATCATGTCAAGCCTATGCCAAAAACAATCAGAAGCTTAAGACAGTGATCTCGGTATCCATTACAGAGCTCAAGTTCACCCTTAAGTGCAATAGGGAGCTGTCTCAATACTCTGACATGGGACAACAAAGACCCATCCCGATCTTTTCATACCTTGTTTTTCAAGTTTTAGCACAAATTCAAGTTTCTCAAGTAAGTGTGTAACTCAAGGTATGAGCCGTAGCAACTAAGCATATATACGAAGCAAAAGGGTTCTCGACACACCTATACATGCCAGTTGCCATAAGTAGTGGTGAACATGTTTCAAGTTTCTTCAAGTGTTATTCATGTTCACAATTGAAAGAGGCATTTTTAGCTCATATCAAGAGATCAAAGTGAGCCTAAGAAAAGCACATCATGTATATACATAACATCCCCAACAAGAGCATAGTATCAATCTAGCTACTATAAGGATGAAGCTCAAGATGCAATATGATACATAATGACATGATATGCAAATATGATACAAAAGCAAAATCAAAAGCTAAACTAAAAATAAAACCAAAGACTAATATACAAGAACCAAAAACTTCCCTCCTCTAAAAAGGGAGACAAACTCTAAGCTCCCCTCGCAAGCGAGTAAACTAGGCTTGGTCAAGGGGTTTAGTGAAGATATCTACGAGCTGGTTGTGGGTGTCAACATGAATAAGGTCAATGTCCCCTTTCTCATAGTGGTCTCGCAAGAAGTGAAAACGAACCTCTATGTGCTTGGTTTTGGAATGGAGAACGGGATTTTTGGCTACACATATGGCACTAGTGCTATCACAGAACAAAGATACTCGCCTAAACTCTAAGCCATAGTCTCGCAAAGTAGCAACCATCCAAAGCAACTGGGAACAGCAAGCAGCAGCAGCAACATACTCAGCTTATGTGGTGGATTGGGCTACAGTGGACTGCTTGCGAGAGGACCAAGACACAAGTGAAGACCTAAGAAATTGACAAGTCCCAGAAGTGGACTTCCTCTCAACACGACAGCCAGCATAATCCGCATCTGAGTAACCGCAAAGAGAAAGAGAGGAGGAAGCCGAAAACCAAAGATCAAATTTGGGTGTGAAACGAAGGTACCTCATGATCCGCTTGACGGCTTGACGATGCGAAGTATGCGGTGAAGACTGAAAGCGCGCACAGAGACAGACCACGAACTGGATGTCTGGTCTCGTCACCGTTAGGTACAGCAACGATCCGATCATGCTTCGGTACTCCTTTTGGTCCACAGCTTCTCCTTCCTTATCCTCGTCCAGGGCCATCGTGGTTGACATGGGCGTAAAAAAAGGCTTGGCCTCGTCCATATCAAACTTCCTCAAGAGATCCTTAGTGTACTTGCCTTGATGCATGAACGTTCCCTCATGTGTTTGCTTGATTTGCAGCCCAAGGAAGAACGTCAATTCACCCATCATGCTCATCTCAAATTCCTTGCTCATAGTCTCAGAAAACTTTGCAACAAGAGCGTAAGAGGAGCCACCAAAAATGATATCATCCACGTAGATCTGAACCAACAAAGTGTCAGTGCCTTGCTTGAGAAGAAACAAAGTTTTATCTACGGAACCCATCTTAAAGCCCTTAGCTAGCAAGAAAGCTTTCAAACGCTCATACCAAGCTCTCGGGGCTTGTTTTAACCCATATAAGGCTTTGTGGAGTTTGTAAACATGGTTGGGATACTTAGGATTTTCAAAGCCAGGGGTTGTCTCACATACACTTCTTCCTCTATGTACCCGTTCAAGAAGGCACTCTTCGCATCCATTTGATACAGCTTGAATCCTTTCAAAGCTGCATAAGCCAAGAGCATCCTTATAGCCTCGATACGGGCCACAGGAGCAAAGGTTTCTTCAAAGTCTACTCCCTCTTACTGAAAAAACCCCTGAGCCACTAGCCCAGCCTTGTTCCTCACCACCACTCCATCCTCACTTTGCTTGTTCTTGAAAACCCACTTTGTACCTATGGGGTGACACTCAAGTGGAGGTGGAACTAAGACCCACACTTCGTTCCGCTCAAAGTTCTGTAACTCCTCGTGCATAGCATTGACCCAATCGGAATCAGAAATTGCGTGTCTAACATTTTATGGCTCGAAATTAGTGACAAAAGTAGAGTGAGCGAAATGTGAGATTTCATATGACCTTGAGCGTGTAACACGTTGACTGATGTCGCTGATCATAGTCTGAGGCGGGTGGCGACACTGGATGTGCCGAGGTGCTTCTCTTGAAGATGTCACCTCCCCCTCAACAACAGCTGGGGCCTCCTCAGGTGCAGTCGGCGCAAGCTGAGGAGGCGGCTCGCATGGACCCCAAGTAGTGAAAGAAGATGGGTCAGGTCCGTGAGCCGAAGTAGTCGTCGTAGACTCGACTGGAGTAGCCGAAGAGATCGGCTCGACATCTCCCAAATCAGTATCTTCCTCATTCTCCTCAACAAAGATGCTCTCACCAATCTCCTTATCACCTGCGCTTTCAAAGACAGGAGCAGAACAAGGCATGGTCTCGTCGAAAGTGACTTCACAAGTCTCTATGACTCAGTTAGTTTCAAGATTAAGTACTCAATATGCGTGAGAATGTGAAGCATAACCAAGAAAGACACCATCCGAGCATCGAGACTCAAATTTATCTAAATTACCTTGTTTTAGGATGAAGCACCTATATCCAAACACTTGAAAGTGGCTCACCTTGGGTAGTTGACCGAATCATAGCTCATAAGAAGTTTTCTTCATGAAGGCTCGAAGAAAGATGCGATTGGAAACATGACATGCGGTGTTGATCGCTTCGGCCCAATATCTCCTAGGAGTCCTATGCTCATTGAGCATCGTCCTGGCCATCTCAACAAGGGTCCGATTCTTACGCTCAACAACACCATTCTGCTGAGGGACATAAGGCGAGGAGAATTGGTGTTCAAGACCCAAAGAAGAGCATAAGGAATCAAATTGAGAGTTCTTGAATTCTGTGCCATTGTCACTGCGTATAGCTCTCATGGCATTCTTTGGCAACTCAGTCTGTAACCAAAGAATCAAATCTCGAGCATGAGAAAAAATCTCATCCTTACCCTCCATGAAAAACACCCAAGAGTAGCGAGAAAAATCATCCATGATCACTAGAACATACCACTTCCCTCCCTCAGACCGAACCTAAGCTGGACCAACAGTGTCCATATGGAGTAGCTCACCGGGTCCCTTGGTCATGACCTGAGTCACAGGAGGGTGAGAAGCGGCAACCATCTTCCCGTGATGACAAGGGTGTCAAACCAAATCCTTTTTAAATTTTAACTTGGGCAATCCTCGGATTAAGTCAAGTGAGCTCAACCTAGCTAGTAAGTCAAAACTCAAGTGACCCAGTCTCCTATGCCACTTTCAAAGCTCAGAGGAGGATCCGACCACCAAACATCGAGAAGAGCCAAAGGAGTGAGAAAAATTAGCTCAAAAGACACGACCAAAAGGGACAATCTGGCAAACAAGATTTCCCTAAGAATCAAGAACTCAAGACAAGCCGTTCTTAAAGCGCACTTCAAAGCCATCCTGAAGGAGTTGCAAAACTGAAAGCAAATTGAAATGCAAATTTGAAACCAAAGCAACATCCTTCAAGATAAAACTCTCGTTGACTCGAATGGTCCCACGAGAAAGCACCTTACCTTTGCTATTGTCCCCGAATATGATGCACTCCTTACATTGCACGGGGTCGAGGCTGGAGAACCATTTTGAACTTTCGGTCATGTGGCGTGAACAACCGGAATCAATGAGCCACATGTTCTCCAGGCCTCCGTCCTGCATCAATAGAAGGACATGAGATGAGTAAATGGCATAACACTGGGGTTAGTAAATTATGAAGGATACCAGTGTTGGCTCATTTGCCCTGAAAAAGTGTTAGGAAAAACACCAAACATGCCACGTCCCATTTGAGGAAAGCGGGCACCACGTGGGGGAAAACGTGGTCCGCTAGAGCTATAGGACTGAAAGCCACTGCCACAAGGTCCAAAGTCATATTGATCACGACCTGAACCACGCCGGGCACGACCACCATGTGGTCTCGCAACCTGAGGCCTAGCACCTTGAGGCATTGCCCCTCGAGGCCTAGCATTGCGCCGCTGAATAGGCGGCACATATACGTCATGAGGCGGGCGGTACATGTTCCGGTTGTTCAACTCGTACTCTCGCCGCTCATCTCTCTTTCTCCTAAAACAAAACTCAATAAGATGATCATCCCTATGGTAATAGTCACAGTGATACCTTACTTTTCTCTTAGGTGGTTGTTGGCTCACTTTCTTGTGGGTATGTGTCACTCTTGGTAGCTTTTTGGCTTTAGGAAGGGGATCCTCAGAGAAGTTCGGTAGAGTGTCAAGTGAATTCCTGAGATGGTTCGGTTTTGGAACCCAAACTTGTTTCTGGAGTGGAGCTCTTGGAGGTTCTTCAAACACTCCATCTTCCACAGTGGGTTCGGTAGGCTTAGGTGGATTGATCTTGATCAATTTGGGAGTAGTGGAAGGTTTCTCACTTGGGTTCAAACCACTGAGCTCAACAACTTTGCCATAGAAATGTTCACCCTTCCCACCTAGAGCAAAGCCTACTCCCGATGTCCTAGTTCCCCGCCTGAACTGGCTCATCATCATGCCCGACTGCGGCTCACTACAAGACACCCAATTCAAGATGGACCGAAGGTATGTGTTGTCTTCCTCGGATCTCATCTTGTCATGCCTGCAAGACTCAAGCTCCAATACCAAGCTCTCACAACGTGCACACTCAACAGTCGTGCTATCTGAACTGGCCTTCTCAAGAGCAAGGATCTTGGCATTCTTCTCTGCCAGCTCAGATTGCAAGCCTGAACAAGACTTGCACGCACCCAACAAGGTAGACCTAGCCTTTAACTCATCGTTCTCATCTAACAAGACAGTATACTTAGATTGCAACTCAGAAAAGTTAGTCATATGAACAACACATTCATCGCACTCAACCTCATCAGACACATGAACGACAAGCTTCTTAGCTTTCTCAAGCTCTTTCTACACAACTGCTAGCTTGTCCTTAAACTCTTTCCTCTCACGAGCAGCACGTTTCAGCAGCTTATCTTGACTCATCAAGGTATCGGTCATGATGTCAAGCTCGGCAATAAGAGCATCGACGGAGGGTTTTACCTCAGTAGTCATCATCGCCGGGAAGCACTTCCTTGTTGGGCTTCACCCTTTCATCCACGGCCATGGTGCAGTAGCCTCCGTGGATGGACATGGAGACAAAGCAAAGCCTGGTCAACTTGTCCTCACGCCTCTTCTCGGACTCATCATCGCTCGAGGGAGAAGAAGACCGGTCGTCGTCGGTGTCATTGTCGAGGTCGCTGAGGGAGGTGAGGAAGGCACGCTCTTGGGCCTTGGCCTTCTTGAAGTACTTCTTCTTCAGCGCCTCCTTGTCGAATCCTCCCTTTGACTTGTGCTTGGAGGTGTACTCACGCTTGTCCTTGCGCTTGCTGGAGTCGTGCTTGTCGGAGGAGTGCTTGTTCTTCTTGGGGTAGTGGGCGATGAAGTGGTCGGGATCTCCATAGCCATAGCATCCTTTCTTCGGACCACCACCACGCCAGCGATTCAAGCGGTTGTTGTGAAACCACGAGAACCAGCTGATGATCAACGCCAACTCGTCGTCCCCAAGACTCTCCATCTGCTCCTCTATGACAGACACAAAAGAAGACAAGGCAAAAGACACCTGTGAAGAGTTAGCCAACGAACTTGAGCCGTTACCTGAGACCAAAGCCATAGTCGGTGCAGAGGGATTTTTGAGCTTGGCTTGGGTCTGGTAGTCGATCTCGGTGGACTTGAGCTTGCTGAAAAGCTCATCCACGGTGAGGGTCTCATACCTCGAAGACTCAATGATGACAGTCACCTTCACATCCTATACCTTCCGATCTAGGGCATATAGAAGCTTGAGTGCCCTCTCATGATCGTCATAAGGTAACTGTGCCTTATTTGCTCGCATCTTGTTGACGATGGTCTAAAAGCGAGAAAACATGGCATCGATGGACTCGCCATCAAGCTAGGTGAAGTTCTCGTACTCCCTCTTGTACGTCTCGTAGAGTCTGGTTTTGACCTGTGCGGTCCCCTCATGATAGCTCTGAAGCCTCACCCAGATCTCTCGAGCAGTAGTACAATCAGAGACTCTCTCGAACTCCTGAAGCGAAAGACTCAAGAAAAGAACTACGCGAGCTCTGCTATTAGCGTTGTGCCGATCTTTTTGATCTTGCATGACACGAGCACAGGGTTCAAGCACAACGAAAGTAGCATCCTCGCAAATCTCCCAAACAAGCCAATCAATCCCTTGGAGATGCGCGGACATGCGAATCTTCTAATAGGGATAATTTGTTCCATCGAAGATTAGTGGTTTGTCAGAACCACGCTCCATGTCGCCTTCGTGGATCACAGACCGATTAAGGTGGAAAGATCCTTAACCGGCTTTGATACCAATTGAAGGACCGAAAACGGCGACCAAAAGGGGGGTGAATGGGAGCCGCAAATTTCTTTCAAAACTTTTGACTGCTGTCCTCAATTCAACCCTAAGAAGCAAACATCGAAACTGTGATGGCCACGACCCTAGAGAAGGGTGGATGTTCCCTTGGAACACAACGGGTCACCACAAAATGAACGAACCGAAGAGCAAACGAGCACCGAACCGATAGACGAGAAAACGAGATACTCCGCTTTGATGGAGAAGAAGCAAGGTCTCAAATCTCGGATACTCAAGCCAACCAGTGACAAGAGCACCTAGATAGGGTCTACGGAACGGTAGAAAACCAACGCAACAGACGGGATGCAAAACAGAGCTCAAACGCACAAACCGCGGAAGAAACGATTGCTGAACTGAGTACTGTCAGCAATACCGGACCTGATATCGGACACGTCCGGCATGCATATCGGACACGTCCGGAAATACGGGACCTGCTACCGGACACGTCCGGTATGCTGGACAGCACAAAACGACTTTAGGAGAAAAATCGAAAACCCTAGCAAAATGGTATCCAAAAATCATGAATTTTTAACCATAGCCTCTAGACACCATAGGGAAGGTCTCCACCAAATTTGAGCTCAAAACTCGAAAGTCGAGAATACCGGACATGTCTGGTATTGACACCGGACACGTCCGGTATCGTCGAGCAGTTTTCTGCAACTTTGAAAAACAAGCCCAAAACTCAATCAAATCACCTTGGATTGAATAGAAATTTTGTAGGACGTCTCGTCACAAGGTTTATAGGCTACTCCTAAAAGATCATCGCCCAATTTAATGCGAGTCAACAGAAATCAAAGGAACACGAAAAATCCCTCAAAAATGAACCCTAGCTCTTGATTCGTCCCGATCTGTGATCTCGTGAGGAATTAGATGATTTCCTTCGGTGGAAACATGCAACCCACGTCATTGATCAAAGCCATGCAAGAGAAACGAATCAAAACAAGCTAGAAACGATGAATCGAAGCAAAAACTAGAGGGAAAAGTGAAGAGCTCGTGAAGAACACATCAAGGACACACGAATTGATTCAAACTCCGAACACCGGAGGACACGAGATGGTTAGGGTCACCATTCCCTCAAAGATTCATGATTCTTACACTAATCGATGGATTAGTGGACCTCTCTCACACAAGCACCTAGAGGAGGGAAAACCCTAAAGGAGAAAATGAAAAATGGAGCAGGTGAGGGAGATGGGGGCTCCCTCATCCTATTTAACAGGTTATTACACAATCCATGATTTGCCCCTAGATACAATTGAGTCAAACCACTTAGCCCAAGGGCGTTATGGTCTAACCCGGTGTCATCTTCATCCGACGGCCACCGCGCCTCCTCACCGGTAGCTTCGCCTCGACGCGAACTCCCTGATGCCGCCACGTGCCGTCCGTTCCTCCTCGGAACCTCCGCCCGGATTTTGAGGCCCAAATCCGTAAACCCGCCACCGATGGTTTTGAGGCCCAAACCACCAAACCCGCTCGCGAGTAGCGTACTCCGTACGCGTCCCCCGCCGCTCGACACGTGTCACCGCCGTCCTCGACCGGCCGGCACGTCAAGTCCTTTGAGCCTCGCTCGACCCGCACGTCCGCCGTCTTGACTCGGTAAACACTGTCACTCCCATGTATTCTTGCACTTGTCGATGTCCCAAGTGTCAGCCACCGCGGCTAGTCACCCGGCCTCTGGGTCCCTCGGTCCAAGCCTCACGTCCGTCCTTCACCGCTCCCGGTCCGTCGACACGACACGTCCTCCTTGACTTTCACCTCGCCGTCGACCACCGCATCCGAGTTCTACACCTGCACAACACAAGCCAAGAGACATGTCGCACGCATAGCTTTCGCCATGGTAAGGTTAGTCACCACTCAACCTACTTCGTGGATCACATTGACAATCACTCATCACAAAACGAGCACACAAGGATACTTGTCAAAAATGTGTTCGCATTTGTTTTTGCTTGAGAATTTAGAAACGACGACGACAAGATTTTGCAAGAGGTTCTGTTGCTTAGCGTCCAAGCGCGGTACAAGCTGCTAGTTTTATTTTCCTTTTGTTTTCTTCATGATCGATCACCGAAGACTTGGAGTCAGAGGCAAGCAAGGTAAACTGGAAAGGAGTAAACAAATGCATGTATATACTGCTAGCTTGGCTACATTGTTCAGGGGGCTTTTACATTACAACTCGATCGATCGATCATCGCTACCTGATGAACTGGACTACGTTTGAACTGACCTTAACTGGCACTGAACCCTTCACCCTTTGTTTAATTTCAGACCACCAGGAAAATAGGAAAAAGAAGAAGAAAGAAAACTACATGATCCATGATTCTCCCTTTTGAGAAACTAATTAACCTTTGGTGGGAAGGAAGGAAAAGAAAATAATAACAAGAAAGAAAGAAAAGACCAGAACCAGACCAGACCAAGAAATTAAGATACTCCTTGGTAGATTCTTGTCTTGAGAAGCAATGCAAAAACGGCCGGTATCCTCGCTCCTCCCCTGCTGTCCTGCCCCCGCATGGCTGCATCGTCATCGAGTAACGAGACGTGCTTCTATACTAGGTGCACCTGACGTTCCTGCCGGGGCCGCCGTAGTAGAAGTAGTTTCCCCAGACGGCGTTGACGCCGCCCTGGATGTCGTAGCAGTTGGGGTGGTCGGCGGTGACGTGGAAGCCGGCGGCGAGCGGGACGAGGCTGTTGTCCCAGTCCACCACCTCCAGGTTGCGGAAGTAGGAGGCCCGGCCGAAGCCTTCCCCGGCGAAGTGGCCGCTGCCCATCTGCGTGGCCGTGTGGGAGCCCGACGCGCGCGTGTTCACCACCTCGCCGCCGAACTGCACCATGCTCGCGTGCGACGCCAGGTGGCTGAACAGCAGCGACGGCCAGTACCCCACCAGCTCGCCGGAGCCGAACTCCAGCCACCAGTTGCCGTGGTTCGGGTCCTGATGAAAGCAGGTTATTTCAGGTTAATTTGAAATTAATGAAACCGAGCAAAAGAAAACTAATGCGCTGTATGTATGTGAAAAGCCGTGCACTTGAAAAGCCGAAAGGAGCAAGCAAACTAAAGCAAGGTCTGGAGTGCAATGATGTGCGGCGTGTGCCGCTGTCTGTCGCCTGCGCCCCGTGCAGGGAGAGGGATGGAGCCATGGAGGAGCTGCCATTGAACAAGCTAGGACCGGACCGGCGGGGACCGCATACTACATGCATGAGAGAGAGAGATGCCTACGCACCTTCCAGACGAGCAGGCTGATGTCGAACTGGCCGGCGTTGTAGGCGGAGGTGGGCGAGATGGCGGCGCCCATGGCGATGCGGCTGTTGGTCTGGATGAACCCCGAGCAGAGGAGGTTGTAGCACCCCGTGGTCTGGTACGCGTCCGTCTGCAGGTCAGCAGGTGAGGTTGGTGATCAAGAGGCTAGATGCATGAGGTGATCAGCAATTGAGTAGAGGAGGAGGTGTGCCGTGCAAGCTCAGTACCGTCCAGTATGTGAAGAACCTTGGCGCGTTGTCCCCGTACAGCTGCGGGCTGACCTGCCACCCTGCCTCGATGGTGTTGAGGTCGTTGCCGAAGGAGCCCGCGATGACCCAGATCTGCGACAGGCTGAACTCCGACGCCGTGCTCACCTGCGGCGCCCACACGTTGATGCTCGCCTTGGCGCCGTAGTACTCGTCGCCGGCCACGTACCCCACCGCGTGCTGCATGCGTCGGGGACGACAGTGCACACGTTAGCTAGCTTATCAATTGGTTCGATCTGATGATGTCAGGCTGTTGTAATAACTGGAAGCGGGATTGGACGTTTCGTTCCTCCTAGTCCTAGTCTGTGGTCTGGCTTGTAGCACTTGTCAGCTACGAGTACTCGATGAGAGGCAAGGCAAATCAAGAACCACACACGTACCTCGTGGCCGCCGGAGACGGAGTCGCGCCGCACTCTGCCCGCGGCCGCCCTGCCGAAGCGCCTGACGGAGCTGGCGCGGAGCACGTCCGCCTCCGTGACCCGCCTGATGGGCACGGACCCCTCCGGGCACGCCTCCCCGGACGCCGCCCACAGCTGGACGCCGGCGTCCGCGGTGGTGTCATTGCTGGGGCGGCGGCGGCGGCGGTGTCCCTTGGGCCTCGCCGGCGGGTCCGCCAGTGGCCTCTGCCCGCGCAGCCTCGGGTGGTCGAAGGCCGGCTGCCGGTGCGCCGCAACGCAGTCGATGAGGTCGCCGTCGGGGCTCTGCAGACAGGCACGCCGACAACCAAGGAAGAGAGGTCACTGTCAGTGCCGTCATTGCAAATAATGCACGCAAAGAAGAAGCGCGACGAGCAGGAGGAGGAGAGGTGCACGCACGTGCCTGGATGGTCCGGAGCGCCGGCTTGTTGAGCCTCTCGAGCAGCGCCTGCACCCTCCTGTACCGCCGGAGCTCGTCGCCGGGCCGGAACCTCTGCGTGTCGTTCGCCGCGGTGGCCCAGCCCCAGCCGGCGGCAAGAAGAAGCGCGACGAGCAGGAGGTGGGCAGCAGCGGCGGTGCGAGACGAGGAATAGGAGGCCGTCGTCGTCGCCATCAGTGCGGCGTCCTGCTGATGATCGGCCTGTGAAACCTCCTGCACCTGCAGTTGCAATTGCAAAAGAGCGGCTTGTGATCTTGGCTGATGACGCGCTTCTTCTCCTCCCAAGCAGGCGACGAAGAATACATTGGCCGGTTCGCTTCCGCCTGGCTGTGACTGCTGCTTTGCTTTGCTTGCTTGCGTGCGTGCTTGGGTGTTGGTGCTGCTGCCACGGCCACAAATAACCGAGCTGGGCGCCGGCCGGCAGCCCCGGCTCTGATCGAAGTGATAACTGGCCTGGCGGGCGGGTAGTTGTTTGCTTTGGCCAAAGACGAACGAAGGAGCACTCGTCCTCCCTCTACGCAACGGTATCTCTCTGCTGGCTGCTTCTTCCAAGGCGCTCCCGAGGCGAGCACACCGGGGGCGCTATATAGCATAGCACTGCCACTACCAGCCGCCTATCTAGGCGGCTTATCGATCATGGTGACTAGAGATAGTAGAAGAGAGAGGAAGTAAAGAGTTAGCTTAGCCCAAGCCATAGGGGGCCGGGCCGGGGCCGACAAAGCATGAGGCTTTGCAGCATGAGGCAATTGAGAGGAGGAATAATTTACTCGGTCAAGGAATGAAGAGTGTGTGGCCTGGGTGTGCTTTTTTTTTGGGGGGGGGGGGGGGGGGGGGGGGGGGGGGGGGGGGAAGGAAGGAACGGGCGCCCTGCCCAACCAAACGTCCCAACCCAGGTGTGGAAGTGCCCATGCCGTGCAATGGAGTGCTGCGGCTGCGCAAGCGCGATGCAATGAGTGGCGCCAGCGGCGGCATCATGCTCATGCGGGGTAGCCTGTTTTTCTTTTATTTGGTAGCCTGTTTAATCGGGGCCTGTTTGATTCCTTAATGCTAAATAGTTAGCAGCTATAGTTAGTAGTATCAGTGAATCCAAATAAAGATATTAATAGTCTCAGGTAGCACTATAACTGGACCAACACGGTTAAATTCCCCCATGCAACCTCTTATTTCTTTTAAGACCATCTTTAGCAGGATTTGGGCTCCCCTACAAACGAAGAAACCAAGAAAAGCCACATTTGGGTGGCTTCGGTTTGTAGCCCCAAAACGGCTTCAGTTTCATTTGTTTTTGGATCCAAAAATTGTTCTCGGATCGCGTGTGCTCGTTTGGTGGGCTTTTAATTAAGCCGATGAAGAAGCCCACTATATATACTAAAGCCCTGTCATACATATCAAGATTTCAAACAAAAACATTGAAAAGTATTCAATGACTACTAATATATTATCAATTGCTGCCAAATAAGTATTGAAGTTTTTTTTTCTAAGGAGATGCTCTCAAAAAGCAACAAAAGATAAGTGTCTAAAAGAGCATAATGACAACTAAGCTTTGAGCCTGTAAGAAGACAACCATCTTTTTTTAAATCTCCATTGTCGTAGTGTCCAACAATCGACATACCCACTTCAAATTCGACTGGTCAATACCGTGTCCAATAACTCACCCTCAAAATAACCTGTAAATAATGGTGTAATATCCTTTTTTTTGGTCAAATACATCCTTTCTTATCACAATATAGGCAAAATATTGCACTCCTCCCTACTCGAATTTGAGATCACGATTTTAGTTCAGCTTATTGTAACCACTTTTGGAAAAATATTAGTCGTTAATATGTGATGTATGAAGCCATTGATACAACTTTCAAACATTAAGCATGCAATACTTTTCTAGTATTTGTTGGTAAAAATGTCAACATTTGACTATTTCAACTCTTAATACACCCTACGGAAAGGAAAATAAGGAGCATATATATGTGTGCGCACGTCTCTTGCATAAATGGCCATCGGGCCGGCCCGGTTCGGCCCGGCATAGGCCCATGCCAGGCACGGCCCGATAAGGGTCAGGTCGTCACGGCACGTTGTGCCTCCCGAGCCGTGCCGAACTGGGCTCCGTGCCTAACCAACGGCCCAAGCACGGCTTGTCGGACTGCTTGTCGAGTCGTGCCGGCCCGAGGCCCATGAGGGAGCGCTGCGCCGCCGCCGTCGGAGGAAGCTGAGGTCGCGGCCGTAGCGACAGAGTTGGAGAGGGAGCCTTTGCGTGGTGTCTCCAGGTGCGACCTCCAGGCGCTCACCGAGGCAGGAGCCAGGAGGGGAGCCGCCGCAACCGCGCTTTGCTCCCACGAGCTCGCCGTCGGATCCGCACGGCGGGAGGCACTCCATGCCGGATCTCCACAGCCAGCGGGCTGATGGAGTGGAGGAGGCATGCTGGAGGTGTGGGGGAGCGCTGCTGCCACCGCATGGCCATGCGCCGCCGCCGAGAGAGATGGCCCCGTGAAGGACGGCGAGGCCGTGGGGGACGACGGTGCATGCGGGTGCGCCTTGCGAGTGAGTGTGTGAGTGACCGAGTGGCAACTGGCAAGGCGAGCGGAGTAGCGGACGGTGGGCGCGCGACTCGCGACTCGCGTTCGCGAGTGCGGCACAGGAACGGAGATGGGGCGAGTGTGGCGCAGGGGTTGGGAGGGAAGGGAATGAAAGGGATTTAGGGTTAGAGGGGATGGGCCGCATGGGGCTTTTAGCAGGCCGCCCAAGTTATCGGGCCGACATCGGGCCTACTCATATATCTCGGGCCGTGGCGTGCCCGCCCGCGGGCCTAGGTGGCGGCCCAGGCACGGCCTACTGCCTCGTGTCGGGCTAGCCCGAGCCCGAAGACCCTCGGGCCGGGCCGGGCTCAGGTCGGGCCAAAAAGCCGGGCCTCGTGCCGGGCTGCATGGCTAAATATAGTCTCTTGTGTAATTTGTAAACAAAACAACATAGCTTTAATTCCTCAAATTCACAATTATTGTCCACTACATTATAGTAAACTAGTTTAAAAAAAATCATTTTTTGTAAAAAATGAGGAATTCTAATCTATCTAAAACGTATAAGAGGTAATTAGCAAGCCTTAAGGTTTGTTTGTGTGAAGTCATGAATCAGTTTTTTTTATTGCCTCGACCTTCTATTACAAGCTGTATCTAAACTCACGCCTTAACACACATCACACACACGCACACACCCTAGAGCGCAAGCTAGATCTACAACCTATATCTAGGTCTAAGGATACACGCCTGAGAAATATGACACTGGTGGCACATCCATGCGAGGCAGTTGAGAATATTGGAGAAAACCTTCAGGTGAGGGACGAGCATCGAGTCACAGACTCGAACGCTGGTCGGCACGGAGCAAGCCACTGGCTCCTGCCACTCGCGCTAAGCGCGATCCTCTCATGAATCAGTTTTCAAATAACAAACAAGCAACATATCTAAATTAAAATAAGACCCCCTTAGAATGCAATTTTTTTTCTAGTTTCATGAGTTTTTTCAATGAAAATAAACTTATTTAGGTGAAACTTATATATAACTCATGTGAAATTCTTCGATTTCAAAGGGGTCCTAAATCTGTGTCTCATGCAGCTTGCTTGACCACTTTAAACCCGGTCAATCTTGAGCTACGCAGGTGTTTTCATTGGACCGAGGGGGCATGAGGCAATAGAATGCAACGGGAGCAGAGTCTAGTGGCTTTGGCCTTTGGGTTGGGTCTCCTCTTCCTCTGTTTTATTTGGGTGCTCCATTCTCTTCTTTTCACCCATCTCCTTCCCCTTTATCTCCTTCATTGGGTTCTGCAGGGAGCATGCTTGCTTGGCTACATGGCGGCTATTGCTTGCTCCTAGTCCTATGGCTGTGGTTGTGGCCACTCTACTCATCAGAACTCTCCTTTGCTGTTCATCTGCAGCTGCCTGCTGCTTGGTCCTACATGGAATGAAACTCTGATTGTCTGTCTCAGGGGTCCCCAGATCTCCATGTACATGCTGCTACCTTTCACTGCTTCCTAGGTCCTCTACACTCCAAACTAGTTTTTTTCTTACCCTGCATACATGCATGGGGGCAAAAAAGGGGCTTCTATTGTGTTTGTTTGCACTTGCAGCAGGGCTAAAGGAATTTTCACCTCATTGACAGAATGTAACTTTTTCGTGTCTTGGTGTGCCAAAGCTAAGGCATGCATGGAAACATGGAATGAACAGTGACTCCCAGGTAGTAAAATTTGAAAAGTGTTCCCGGTGCCTTCTGTACCAAAAACGTTTCTTGTCCCGTCCCGGGATCTGTTAAGATTTGCACATCGTGCCTATGGGGGGTCTCATACAGGGTTCAAAATAAACCTTCCAAGCGTGTTCTACAATGAGAAAAACCTTTTTCCTTGTGCGACTGAATTTGAAGAACAGTTAGTTTCCAAGAAATCTCTCTGCTGTGCCGGCCATCATAAACTGAGATGGTCTGAATCCAGTAGATCTTGTGCAGGCATACTAGAGCCCCCCGAACCTGATACGGAGCAACAGTTTCTTGCTCTGCTTTTGGCTGCATCTGAGTACACCGTACACGCACGCATGAACAGGCACAGATCCTCTCCCCCAGAACTCAATCCCGTTTCAGCTAGCCTCCAGGCGTATCGAGCTTATATTACTGAGCTGATCTCTCTCGTAACCGTGCCGTGAGCTTTACTGACGAGTATTCTATTTTTACCTCCATCCACTCCACTGATCGACTGCACTAACCAGCAGCAGCAGCAGGGTTAATCATGCGCTAGCTTCATATATACTCTGCAAAGTCCTTTAGGCCCAGTTTATATGCAAAAAATTTTGCAAAATTTTTCAAGATTCCCCGTTACATCGAATCTTTGGGCACATGCATGAAGCATTAAATATAGATAAAAAATAAAACTAATTCCACAGTTTAGACGAAATTCATGAGACGAATCTTTTAAACCTAATTAGTCCATGATTGGACACTAATTGCCAAATAACAACAAAAAGTGCTACAGGAATATTTTGCAAAAAAAAATTTGCATCTAAACGCAGTACTTTGCAAAGCGATCGGCTAACGTGGGGCCTGCAGCGTATCTCACTGTCCTGGATTTTGCGAGCAGTTTTGTTTTCTTTATTACTCGGAGCACTAGCAGACCAGAGCAGTGCTGTGCTGGCAGATCATCAGTTGCATGCTCCACTTTGTGTGGATTCAGAGTAAAGAAACACACAGGGACAGGGCCGTGCTAAGCCTGATTAGTTAGCTGGGTTAATTATGTGCCCCGCTGCATTGGCTGCAACTTTCAACCGTGTAATCTATGAGCCCACGTCGTGTCAGACAGTACAGGATGATCTAGCAGTAGCACGCAGGCATATGGCGGCAATGATGCAGTCACGCCCTGAAAAAATGGGAGCCAGCAGCCATTTGACGTCCCTGCTACACCAGTTTATTGAGAAATGATATGGTTTTTGAGAAATGCCAACCCAAATATCTTTTGCAGGTTTTATTCAAAGGAACGCACTAGCTACGATATTGGTCGCAGTTACAAAGGTGTGACAAAATCAAGGATTGCTTCTTCCAACTTTGTTGGGCGCTAGAAACGACGGCCATGCAGTTCTTTGCTTTTTTTTGGATGGCCAAATAATGCTAGGATTTGTTTTTGAGTGGGTTTGGTTTTATATGTTCCTCAATTTATGTAATAATTGGTCTGATTCTCTTAGGTTGAAGAGATGAAGCCAGACCTTTTCCATTATCTAAAAAAATAGGGATTATAGCCAAGGGCATATAACCTGGTCATTTAAGATAGTCAATTAGAGTATCTCTAATAGCTATATGAGTGTACAGTGTACACATTATATATAGACTACACGAACATAACTTCTCAAAACTTTTTTTGAACAATTAAACAACATCCGATGGGTGTGTTTCTATTGATACATAGCAAGAAAAAAAGATTACAACCCTACGAGCCCATGACCACACAACCCAAAACATACTAAAAGAATAACTAAACAGTGCATCACATGCCACAATTCAACTACCCAACCATAAAAAAAAGATGAAACCAAAAACCAAACCGACCGCCACTAAGTGTGACTGATTTGTTAGACCGCGAAGAAGCCACAAATGCTCCTCCGAATTCAACAATGCCCAGCCACACACCGCTTGAGAAGCACAAGCTGAGTGCATACAACACTTCTTCCATGTTTAGTTGCTTGCATCTAGATAGCTTGGCCAAGTTGAGATAGTGTTTGGTTGCTCAAACAAGAATATGTCACATGTGGTAAATTATATAAATAAACATAACCATGATATTTACACTATATGCAACTATCTTTTATTGCTTTTAATTTATCTTATTATTCCTTAATGTTATCTAAAATATATTAATACCAATTAATATACATTAATCATGCACTAACAATGTCATTATTGAGGTAATTCCTCGCACCTGGTGAGCCTGGCCCCGGAGAATCGCCCAAATGCTACATATCTTGGGAGACAAGTTGAGGAGGTCTTTTTGCATGAGCGGAGTCATGCCTAGATTGTCATACAGGCAACCAAACATCAGAAACCTGCATCTCATGGGCCTGACTAGAGTATATGCAGCCAACCAATCACGCCATTAATGAACGCATCAAGGTCCCTATTTTGGGTTTCAGTGATTGATGAGAACAAGGACATGTGGCTAACTATGTTTTTTGCAGGGTTAATGATAAAGGGCTAGTCATATTGAAGCTACATAGTTGTCTTGGCCCCCTAGAGGATGGCTTTATTCGTGAAGGCTAAGGACATGGTTGTATCTTAGCGCAAGACTTAGGGTCTGTTTGGTTTGCTCCTGGCCAGAGCTGCCTGGCCTAGACAGCGCTCCCAGGCATCTGATTTTAAACGCCTAGAGCTGGGATCGGATGTCTGGCAGGGCGCAAACGAAATAAGCCCTTAGTGTTGGGGGCACTTAGACATAGTGTTAGTATGGTCTTTGGTTGCACTATTAAGAAGGCTGAGACTAGTATTGATCCAAATTGGAATCGAAAGCATTCTGATGCGCATATATGAGGAACTCTGAGCAAGTTTGATCAATAGTGGATCAAATAGATAGGGAATAAGTCTCGATTGAATGAGAGCAGACTTCAAACAAAGCCAGAAATTCAAGGTTAAAGATCACCGGGCCAAAATTGATCAAGGCCACTGAATTGTTTGATGACAATGTGCTGCAATATGCGTTAGGCAGTGTTGTCCACTGGATGATATGGTGAAGGATCTTGTATGGACCGGTGGAAAACCTGGTGACACTATGCTAGCTAAGCTAGGATTTAATTGGACATGTTTATTGGAGTGTACAATAAGATCCAGTTGCACTTTGGTAGGCCGAGTGAATCTTCCAGGTTTACTGTGCAATGGTCGGTTCAACTTGGACATGATGCTTACTGATGTGCATCATATGACCCGCTAGATACCTTAGCGGTCGTACGGTCATCTCATGAGATATAGTTGAGGTATATTTTGAAGTGATCGTTAGAGGGTACTGTAGACACAGAAGCACCATATATGATCTGGTGCTCATAAATGAAGCCCTGTGATCGTGGAGTGAAGCTTTTTTCATCGGTCTCCATGAGATGATAATATGCTTTTATTAATTTATTAATAATTACAGTACATTGCCTTCTCATTCACGAGCTGTCTCACATGAAAAGACATTTATGCTTCTCCTTTAGGGACCTTCTAGCGGCAGTGCTAGCGTCAGGACGGCGGGACGGACGCCCACGCCTGCATCTCTGTTTCACGTGCCCACGTGGGGGCCATGCCACCTGACCCCACACGGGGAACGCTCACGTCCCCTCTGCTCCCCCTCCCGCACCTGGATGTCTGTGCCCTAGCAACTGCAGCAGGTGAGTCCAATTGCAATATGTGCAACACTAGATCTACTTTTACAACGTCTAACTGAAACATTTGCAACATGTGTCTGAAACAACTGAAACATTTGTAATATATGTTTGAAACACTTGTAAAAGCACCTGAAAAACATTTGATAGCCATTGCAAATATATGCAACATCTAGATCTACTTTTGCAATATCTAGATAAAACACTTGCAACATACGTACGAAACACCCGAAACACTTAAAACATATGCTTGCAACATCCAAAGATACATCTGCACAATATCTAGATGAAACAGTTGAAACATACGTCAAAAACACCTAAAACACTTGAAACATATACTTGCAACATGAAACATATACTTGCAACATGCGTATATAGCTATTGCAACATACACAATATTCATATAAAACACTTTATAACATACGTCTAAAACACCAAACACGACATCGCCGGCGGCCATGGCCTACCTGGTGGGGAACCGCGGACTGGGGTAGCCAACAAACGGTGCTCGGGTGCAACCCATCCAGACGAGAGAGAGAGAGAGAGAGAGAGAGAGAGAGAGAGAGAGAGTCAGCAGTGGGGCAAACATCGTGGGGTGCTCCAGGTAGTGCTCGAACCTATCGTCGATGTCCTCGGCCATGAACATGCGGTTGATGTAGCCTAGCACGATGTCCGAGAACACATCCGAATCGTTCGTCTGCCTCACCGAGGGTGGCATAGCGGACGCATCCAGCGGCAACGACGTGCGATTAGTGCGGGTGGGCGGAACCACAGTAGTAGGCACAACATTTAGATAGCTGCCGCCGCCGCCACCTGTAGTCGAAGCGATCCCATCAGGCGATAGGAACAACAGCGACTCGTGCCTAGTGAGTGTGAGAGGAGGATGGGATGGCTGAACTCATTGTGTGGTTCGCCTGGTGAGGATGAGAGGAGTGAGGGTTTGAAGAAGAGACAGAGCAGGAGGCGGTGTCGGTGGAGGCTGATAAATGAGGGGATATGAATTAATTAGGGAATGAGTGGATATGAGTCTAGAGAGTCTGTATGATATTTTTTTGGAGGGTCGGACACTCGGTCTAGAGCGTTTCCGCCCTTCTAGTCCATGATCTAATGAAGAATTGCATCCACTTACAGTATCCTGTATCTGGATATGGCTGCCCTATCTTTCCAGGTGTAGCTATACATCGGTCTTGTTTGGTAAATAAGGTTCATTCCAGTTTCATCTCCTCTTAGCAAAGTACTAAAAACACACTGTTCGCTACTATAGAAAAAAAACCATTATTTTATAAACTGAGAAAAGAAACTAGCTAGGAGGAGTAGAAGCCAGAAGAAGTCATAAATTTTGGCTTCACGGGGGCATAAATGACCCCAAAACCATAGTACGTCTAACGTCAAGAAGAAGCCATTTTGTTCGCCAAGGGACCGCGCGGTCTTCCTTTGCTTAGCCCCACAAAACATTCTAATTGTTGCCTACCTATCCACTACGGCGGCGTACTATTTCTGCATCGGCATGCTATGCTATGTCCATTAGCAAGCCAGCAAGTTACTTTACAGAAGAATCGTGCATGTACATGACCACCGGTAAGCAGATAGGTGTATTATTCATGCATGTGAGAGGAAGTTATACAATTCAAAGGATGCCATGGTTGTGTCTTACTGAAGGTATGCTGGGTGGTTTTTCACTAATGCTGATCCAGATCTCTTTTGGAGAGGGAGAAATACAACTTTGGTTTTGGAGCCATTAATGGAACAATATGGAGATCAACACCTCATGTTGGGGGCTTGCTGTAATTTGGAGATTACTCCTGCATTGAGCCTCGCTTTACATCATTCGGATGGCCTTCTATATTTAGAATTGGGTCTTCAATTTATTTTGTCATAATTTTTTTGTTTGTTTGTCGTAAAGTGCGTTTGTAATAAGGTATGGTTCCTCTTTAATGGGGATGAAGCAGGATACTTCTTTTTATTATCTAAAAAATTTGGTCTTAGCAGCATATATGATTTTTTAGAAAAGGAACTTAGCCTCCAGCCACTGCTACATCATCTTCATCACCACATGCTCCATGCTCATCACTGCCGATTTACACCTTCATTGGTGAAACTCAGTGGTAATGAGGAAGTTTATCACCGCTTATTTTAAACTAGCAATGGAAATCGAAAAAAAAACTCTGTCTTGCACCCACCTCGGCACCCTTACTAGACCAGCTGGGCCTGCTAGAATGGGGGTAGGGCCGCAATGCCGCTGCTCAGCCATGCCGATCCATGCTGGAGATGCCACACCCTTGTCCGCTGCAACGCAAATCCAGGCCAGGGTAGTCGTGCCGCTGCGGCCATGGACATCTTCCCCGCCGCCACACCATACTAGTCGAGGGAGAGAAAGGGAGGAAGAGATCGCCCTCGCTGGCATCGAGTGAGGGGGTAGATGAGGGACAGAGGGGGTGCGTGAGAGGTGGGGGTGGCATGGGGCAGAGAGAGAGAGAGAGCTAGAGGCGGGGGAGGGGGTGGTGGCTATGTGAGAGCAGGTAGGGGGTTACGATTTGGGTGTTTGATGGTTTTGTTGTCTGACATACAAACCGGCAGGGAAACCTTTTTGGTTATCACCTTCGGTTTATAATACGAACCGACGTTGATGTCACCGCTAAATTTCAACAAACATGTGATGAAAATGCATCTTGCTACAAAATGTATTATGTAGTAGTGGGCTATTTTTATAAAAAAGCTCTTAAAAAACAAACCAAGCAAGGGCCGGCCCTGAGTTTTTAGGGGCCCGGGGCATAACCAAGATTTAGGGGCCCTTATATACACATGAACTAATAAACATTTATACATATAAAGTGTTCATGATAAATGCTTAGCTACAACGCATACAAAATCTTCGAAGAAATTTTGTACAAAATATTAAAAATAAGAAATAAAGGAGTAGGTTAAGCTTTTACGTGTGCATGCATAATCATATGCGCTTTGAAGAGACAAGAAAATAGTAAAGGAAGCTAGCAAATTGCTCTGGCTTATTTGATGTCTTGTTTAATAGGAGAAGATGAAGAAAGCAAGTTAGTAGCGTATGTTGGAGCCATAAGAGGCCCACCAGACAGCAAGTACTATTCATGGCGTCCATGTGTACACTCTCCAAATCGTATATACGTAGCTTATACGAGGACGACGACGTATTGTGAGAAGCAAATACATAGATGTGCATGCATGCTTATGTGCTAGATCCGGCGCTATATACGCGCACGTATAAAGTCCAGCGTGGTAATAAAAACATCTTTAGCAATCACGACTGCTAGCTGTTCCATTCGTGCGTTCAGCCAGTCTGAACGGTAGACCTGCACTTTGTTAATCCCGTGAGAATCGTCAGGTTGTTGCAACGAGAGGCGGCGTACCTGCAGGCTAGTAATGACACAAATTCTTTGCTGCTGAGGCCTTAACTACGCAATATACGTTATATCTAGGATGGGCCCCTTGAGATTGGGGGCCAGGGCGGCCGCACCGTCTGCCCACCCTCAGGACCGGCCCTGCAAGCAAGGAAACAACTATTTAAGAACTAATTCTCTTAAACGACGACTACCCATACTTAGTGAAGATCCTCTAGCCATAGTCTCTAGCATGCTATAGGCCCATGCACTTTACATAACATGTTTTTTTATTGAGAGGAAATAGAGTTAACAAGTTACAAATCTATTGCTGGTAATGAGAGTTACCAACACTAAGGCAATATTACACAGCACACTGCGCTATACAAAGAACGCAACCGAAATGGGCAATACGCACCCGACTTCAAAAGTGATATGTTGCTCTCCTTTTGGAGCATGTTACTAAAACAAGTCCAAAAGATTGCCCTGGATGTAACATGTAAAAAACAGTATGATCTTTTTTTTTTGTCAAAATTCGTATTATTTCAACAAAGCCAAACAGACTATAAAATTGCATTTGCTTGGACGCAAATTAGAGAACACATATGCTGGATTTAATCATGTGCAGATCGTATGAATGTGCAGAACTGTGATGTATATGGTGGTTTTAAATATTTAATCACGAAAGTTCTGCTGGCTTAATGTAAAGATCGTTGTTTTGAGCAATGCAGATGCCACCAAACTCGACTACTGACGATATTTGTTCAGTTCGGATGCGCACATGATCGATCTTTATATCCAGTCCTTGCATTGCATACGTGGAGTCCAAAAGAAGATCCATGCATCTGTATCATCGACCAGAACCAATGGCCGACAGTCCGGCAGCACCCCTGTCACTAAAAACTCAAAAGAAAACTAAGGCATTGAGCACTGTAAGGTTTTGAAAC
Organism: Saccharum hybrid cultivar R570; assembly: GCA_038087645.1. Lineage (NCBI taxonomy): Eukaryota > Viridiplantae > Streptophyta > Magnoliopsida > Poales > Poaceae > Saccharum > Saccharum hybrid cultivar. The sequence continues at coordinate 22,094,481 of JAQSUU010000135.1, forward strand.
TTGTCATCACTAGCTAGCTAGGCTGAAACTGAACTGAAACCCTGATCAGAGACAATAGCGATCAGAGACATAACCTCAAGGGGTCGAGCTGAAGCTGCATGCGTGAACGCAGAAAAGAAACCGTGGATGGGATGCCCAGCGGCCTGGATAAAAAGGGGAAAAAGAAACAAAACTGACTAAAACTTGGGATATAGTACGTACCCGTTACCTCGATGCATGTATGTGCGTTCGTTCGTACGTAGCAGCTGCTGTTGCTGAGCACGCAAGTATCCTTTCGAATTCTATTAAGTAGAATCATCGGTTCGAGGTCGATCTGGACGAAAAAAGGCCCAGCAGTGTTTGTTAGTATACTTCCTTTGTCGATGTCGATGTAGATGTCGAGGTCGATGGCGTGTGCCACCAGGAGGACGCCGGAGCCTGACAAACGGATTGCCAGTGTTTTTGACTTGTACTCTTAGAAAGCCATCATGCATGCGGTCTCTCTATCAGAGTTCATACATCTAGCCGGCCCTAGCACGCTTAGCTAGCACAATCGATGCTGCAATTGATTGTGTGCCTCAAAAAACACTATCCTTTCCTCTTTTGTACAAAAGAAAGGGGAGAACTGAGAAATGCAGGGAATCTTATGAGGTGAAAAAGATACTGATCTCTTCTCCATCTCTTCGACTAAAAATTACCCAGCGCAATCATCCCCCGGGCGAGCGAATTGTAACCCCCCGCTCCATCGCTCCCCTGGCGATTTACACGGCACCGACATCTGCGGCCACTTTCCACATCGCTCCTCTGTTCCCTCGCCCGTCGTCCAGCGTCCGCATCATCCTCGCCGGCCTCTGCACGCCAAAGCTCTTGCCCCCGCCGCTCGCTCCGCCCGGCGGCACGCCACCGCCCTCTCGTCCTGCCCGTTCACGTCCGGTCACTACCCCGCAGATGCCATCACACCGACATCATGCCATAACGTCTCAATTAATCATTTTTTTTCTTGATCACGCAAAAGATTTGCGCATTTTTGTATTAAGATAGAGAAAAAGTTTAATACAACACGCTTTAACAGGTGGTTAGAAGAGATGTACATGGACGCTCGGACCCTACCTAGTGAAACGATCTCAATTTTCCTCGAAGTGAAAATCCACAGATACGATTTATAATGTAGTAGATCACGAGAGCAATCCATCACATTATCAATTATCAGCAGATATCATAGTCATACATCGTAGAATTACAAGTTACAAGGCTTTACAACACTGGTTAACACACCTATTACAAAGATTAATCTAGCGGAAACGCATACACATCTTCATCAGAGTCGTTGTAGCGCATCGGCAGGTGAAGGCTCCTCCTTCATGGCAGTCATCAGAGTTGGCGTAGAATGTCAGCGGGCGTAGAATCCATCTTCTCAACCACACTTGAGCGTAGGCACGAGACCATCTAATCCTAATCCAAGTGCTCGTGGTCGTCGTAGATTTCATCCAAACCTGTCCAAAATCTATCAGTACGATTTGTACTGGCCACTGTCTCCCACCCTATGTTTTTGCGTATGCTTTGTGGTAAGTGGGATGCAAGGGTGGATCAAAAGGCCTATATATGACTGTAGGTTTCCTATACAAGTTCATCAAGATTTTATAATAATAGTTCATCAAGTTTTAATCCATCTCAACTACACGTTCTCCCATCCCATCACACACATCTCACCACACTCTCTAGGCGGCAAGGACGACTCCCGCTCGTACCTTGCCTCAACGGCCAAAGCCGGATACAACACCAAAACCCAGGGGAAGGTAGAAAGGACTCCTCTCACTAATCAAGCGAAGCGTAGGTCATAGGAATGTCCATATCCGTGGACGCGGCTATACGTATAGATCGATCAACTCTGCAGAGCGTGTACACATGGTAACCCACGAGATCGCCACCCTCGGCGGTGCCCTGCCTAGGCTGATGCCGACTGCCTCCCAACTGGTACGGTACCACCCTACCACTCAGCCCTGGGCCACCCCGGAGTCCACTGAGACTGTGAGACGTAGTACCGGCCCCCAAGGTCACTACGCTGTCTTAGGAGGGTGTGGGCCCCCATGTCCGTACCTCCCTACACTATCACCTTTCAACCTAGTAGTAGTGGCACCACCCTAGTCAGTCGAGTAATCGTCTCCCGCCCATCGGGAGTGAGCGGTGTGCACGAAGGGTCTCATGGTTCCGGTTCTCAAGACATACCAGTCCTTAGGGGGGACCGGACATGATATCTTCTCAAGGGGATAACCAACACCCCGTGCCTCGACGGCACCTCCACCGGGGATAACCAACACCCCGTCTGCTCACACATGCACCCACCACAAGTATCTCTCACGAGGGATGCCCAGGTCGCACCCCTCCGGCATGACTTGCCCCAAAGACTCGTCGTAGGATCCTATCCGATCGACTCAACCCTCGCCACACACCCAAGACACATGCCAAGATTTCCCCAAGTTCATTGTCTAGTTTTTATCAAGTTATCGGCACCACGTGCCTTATCCACTCACGTTATCCTTTCACGAAACATCACATCACAGGTATAATTCATAGTGAAAGTAAAACAGTAAGTAGAATGCGAGCATCTAGCCTAACAGCGGGTATGCAGGGGGAATAGGTTGCGATAAGGTAATGGCTTACAAGCAGTCTACCATGCATCCTATCATAGTTCAATTTGCAAGAAAGTAAGGCACTAGCATCTACCATGTAGCATGTCTAATAGGTTCTACGAGGTTGGGTGGGACGTGGAACACCTGTTAAATGTCATATCCGAGATCCTCGGTGCACTTGTAGTCGTACTCCTCCATGGTCCTTCCTCCATCCGCATGTCCTTCCCCCAACGGTCCCGATCCGATCATCGCTATCCTTGACGCAACTACCTCGATACGACAACAAGCAAAAGAGCAATCAGACCACTAACCTAGAAAGACTGCGGAAGGAGAGGCAACAAGGCACAGAAAGACAACTACATCGAAAAACATAAAAAGGGAGAATGACTTAGCCCTCTCGGTGGATGTCCGATCCCTGGGCCAAAGAAACGCAAATGGTGATTTGCTAAGCACAAACTTAGGTCTTAGCCTAGCCAGTACTTCCCGGGTCGACCGTGTCGACCTGTATGGCTTAAATAAAATGGTATAGACTCTAGTTTATCCTAAGCAAACACCACGGCTTGTGGCTTTCGATCCAATCGTCATGGAGACTGACGAGAACCAAAAAGACTACAAGCAAGAGAAGTTCTCTCTCAATCCATATGCCATTAAAATCGACAAGAACCAAGAGAGGGTGGAACGGGGAGCGAAGAGAAGGGAGAAGAGAGGCGGTCTGCTTCTTCCAATACACATGCCATAGCAAAAGACGAGGCACTGGGAAGGAGCGACACACAAAAGAACACGAGCGCCCAAACAACTTGTAGGGTATCAAGACCTAGGTGCACTAAATGCACTAAGACATCCCTAAAGTTCTTAGCGATGCGGTTGTCACTGCAAGAACCAAAGAGACGCTATGGTCTACAAGGTACAAGCATACAAGGGCTTAGGCACAACAAAACCAAAAGACGGGAAGGGGCACAGGATTCACCTTCCTTTGATCCTCTCGCCATAGCAACGACAGGAATCGAGGAAGTGGAATCAAATGAGCAACAAACGCCAAACAAGCCATGGGCTCAATCCATATCTTACTGGATCGATGGGGATTGAGAGCAAGAGAGGAAGAAGAAAGAATGGAACCCGCACTCTTTCAACCAACTCGTCATGGAACAGGCGAAAGTTGGAAGAAAAGAGGCATGATTCCACAATCCTCACCTTCTCATAGGGCACCATGACCATGCAACTAGATAGGCACAAGGCTATCCCTAAGGTTCATAGTGTTGCGTCTATCATCGCTAGATCCAAAGAAATGCCTGGGTAGAGGTAGTACAACATATGAGTCGGTTAGGACAAGAACAAGAGAAAAAGAGGTAGAGCTCGATGGCCATGGCGAGGTGACTCGCGGCCATGAGTTCAACCTACACCAGTTGGCATCCGTCGACATACAAAGGATGTCCCCTAATTCCTATCCCAATAGAGTTGGTCACCGAGGGCTCGAAACATGCGGGTAAGAACCGTGTCGATATCGACCTCGAGTCCATGGTGACCGCATCCTAGGGATAGATAAGAGCTCAAGTTCGTAATCTGACAAATACAACTAAAGCAAGAGAGAAGGGACATGCTTGGCGTTACGGCCATGGCGAGGCGAACTCACGGTCGCAACGGACAAGCACTCGCTCTCTTGACCGGCTCGAAGGCACGGTCCACAGTCAACAACCAACTCAAGCACAAGAACTAACAACATAACACAAGAACAAAGACACGACCACAACGGAGGAGCAGCACATACCCATAGCGGCACAAGAGATAGATAAATAAATAGGCAGACCGGCGGCGAAGGCATGACACATGCATAAAATAAATAGAGATATTATGTAGATGGACAAGAATATATGATAAAAAAAGATAGGTCATGTATCAAGTGCATGAATCAAGTAGAGATGATAGATAATAAGTTGATGTATGAACAAGTGGATAAAAAGAAAAAGCGAAGGTTTGTCGATGCCAATGATGGCGTCTGCTAGGTTAGAAAGGTCGACCTTGGGGCGGAAGGCTGCCGCGGGCTGGACACGGCCGAGGGGGGGGTTGATGAGGGCCGACGGTGTCGTTACTTCCCTGCAAGGCAAAAAATCACGGCACGAAGGCCGGACACAAGACGGCGAACATGATAACCGAAACGTGCAGCGGGTCCGGCAATTGGCACAGTGAGGTTCGCATTGTCCCTGCAACAGTGAAAGATGATGGCACGATGGTCGGTCTCAGTATAGACTAGCGGCAAAATTGATGGATAGGTGGGAAGAGCGCCGCCTTGGGTTTGGGTGCTTACTGGCAGCAAAGCAGCAGCTCCGGCGAGGTACAGAAGGGCGGTGCCGTCGGGGTATGCATGACAGGGACGGGATGTAGCATGGAGGTGACATGGCCGCACGGTTGGAGATGCTTATTGCGCGGAGCAGGGGCGACGACCGTGGTCACCATGACCAGCTGCAACAAGATGGCAGAGTGCGACGTCGAGGGTGCACGGCGTCATGTCTGTAGTTGTGGGAAAGGACGGGCTCGCGCTGGTGCTCAGCGTGGATGTAGCAGCACGTGGTGCGGTGGTGCCTCACTATGGCGAAGGCAGAGGGCGGCATCGTGGTTGGCCGCGCGACGAAGAGGGAGCAATGGAGGCTGGTGCTCTAGATGGGCATGGTGAGATGGAGGCGAAGCTCCGCTGTGAGGGCATTGGGGTCGCCTGGCTCGGTCCGCGGAAGGCGCTTGGTGTGGACGAAGCTCGCGGTCCCGTGTGCGGCGAGCACAACATCGCGGATAGGAGGGCCGGGGTCACGGTGTACCGACGCTCGGCGCAAGGCCACGACGTGAGGTGCCGATGTCATGAGCAGAAGAGTGGCTCGGCTGGTCGACCGCATCCGCGAGATGAGGAAACACCCGGTGGAGTAGGCAAACATGGTGGCGAGGTGGGTCACGGTGGAGCAAGGAGGAAAGTGCGGCAGTGCGCTCACTGCTGGTGGATCGAGGGTGAGGGAAGAAGGAGAATGGTGGCGGCGGGGGCAGGGAGAGCTCGAGGGAGCGGCGGCTTCGGTGCCTTTTATAGTGAGTGGCGGTTAGGGCTCCCGGGCACGGACAGCGATGCGCCTCGGCGTCCGTACCGCGGAACGCGTGGCGAGCATCGGGAGGCGTGCGGGGCGTCGAGGGCGCGGGCGTGGTGCGCGAGCAGCGGCGGCGGCGTCTGGGAGCCGAGTCACACGGCTCCTAGGGTTCGGGTGTGGGCGTGCGTAGCTGGCGGGCCCACGGGGGCCTGCGTGGACGGGCTTGCGGGGGCTAGTGGGTCGCGGGCTTGCGGGGGTTGAGCGAGCAGGCCGACTGGTTGACGAACTAGGCCGCGGCACTGTGGGCTTGCTCGGCTTGTTTGGCCATCGGTTGGAGAGGAGGTAGGCCTGCGGAAGAGGAGGCCAAGGCCTGGTGGCGACCGGCTTGGGCTAGAGCGAGGAGACAAAGGCCGGGCGGGCCAGGAGAGGGTGCTGGGCCACGGGGAAAAGAAGGAGAAAAGGGAGAGAAGGAAGTTGGGCTGGGTTTGGAATATAAAAGGAAAATGAATTTTCCTTTTATGAATTTAGGAATTTAGGGATGGAAATTTTATGGCGAATTTGAGGGGAAACGAAAAGGGAATCTCAAGGGAAGTTTGGAAGAAATTCGATTGGATTTGAGATGTAATTTGAAAAGAGATGGGAGAAGAATTCAAAGGAGATCCGAGAGGGACTCAAGGGGAAGTATTGGAGAAGAGAAAGGGAAAAAGGATTTCTCCTTTTGTGACTTGGTAATTTGAGATATATTCCAATGAAATTCAAAAGGGGTTTGAGATGAATTTCGAAGGAGATCTGAGATAGAAAATCCCATAGAGGAATTTGGGGAAAGCCCAAATGGAATTCGAGAGGGGACCTGCTATGGACTTGTGTACTCCAAACTCTGGACAAACTCAAACACGAAAACTACACAAGAGCACACGCACTTCCTACAAGCAATCTAAATGTATGCAACGACTTTTTAGTGAGTTAGACTCGGGTTAGGCCTAGGAATTACATGCTTCACAAAATCACAGAAAAAATTTTAAAAAGCTCGTATTTTTGGTTACTCGAAAACCCAGAATGTTACACCTAGTGTATTGAAAGTTATGCTATTACATTGGATATTGTGGCGCCAGCTAGGATGCTATGCCCGGGCTGCCGAGCGACAATGCTGCTTGCATGGACCCATGTCGCCGTCCGGTGTGAACAACTCGCGTAGCGCCTGCATATTACCTAGGTCTCTGCCGTAGATTTCATCGTACGCCTTCAGAGCTGGCGTCGAAGGAGATGACATCCCGCTAGTTAGTCCCAGGTGCTTCAAGACAAGGTGCTTACCTCGTTTGGATGCCAGGATACGTGATATGTTCTGCGCCGCTATTCGCCTGCTCCTCTTGGGGAGCACGGGCGGTGTACGTCCGTCGTGAGCCGTGACATCGGGCAACTCCAGGAGTGGCGGCTGCCTCGGCTTTGTAATTCGCTCGGTGAAGTGCTTGAGACGTGTGCTGGCAGAGGTTGTCAGAGGAGCTGCAATTAATCATGAATTTTCCTAATTGTCCAACAGTACTGTAGTAGCAGTATACGTGCACATATATATACTAGACGGGCGCCCGAGCTTCGCTGCGGAGCTGTATCGGGGGTACTGTTCACAACGGTGTTAACGGGTGGTGGGTACTGTTTATAATGGGGATACACTGTTCATAATGGTCTTCACTGTTTATAATGAGTCTGCATGTTTATAATAACGGGCTGTTACTGTGCATAACGGGTCACACGGGTCGCGTGAACAGTAAACGGTAGTTGCACAGGAAATGACTGAAGGAACTAAGAGTTTAATAGATTTGCATGGCTCTTCTTTTGCCGATAGTTAGAAATAATTCTATACAAGTTCCACGGACCTAGAGCAAGCCCATAAGATCTGTCTTTTGTCCACCAGCCATTCAGTATAAGATCTGTCTTTTGTGCATAGTAGCCCCAAGCAGTCATGAAAAGTTTTTTTTAGCAAATATAGATTGCAATCATCTTATACAGAAAAATGATACTTTATTTATTATAATTGATACTTTATTTATTATAATTTCAAAGTTTTTATGAATATAAACAGTTTGATCCGCTAAAGAAATTTATAATTAGAACATATTAGACCTGCAGCATTTTGGAAGATAAACATAATGCTTTATCAAGCATACAGGCATATATATAGTCAAAGATAGCATATATATTAATATGGATGGCCAGACCTGGAAAGCTTTAATTTCTTACCGCCAGACAGGGTAAGAACGGGGAGCACTGTAAAAATGCTCATAATTTTAGTATACACATAGAAGGTTGTTGAGACATCTTTCGTACCCCAGCAGAACCCAATAGTAAGTGGCCAGAGTGCATTGTCATCGTTGAGAGGGTAGAGGCAAATTCATTCGACGCCAACATTGATTTCTCGTGTTGATTTATGGCAAATTCTTTATGAAATCTTTGATTATATTATTACTACTCCCCGGCCTGGACATAATTACTTATGACTAAAGTAAGGCATCTTCCATGTCTTATATATTTGATCCTTTCACCACGATCGATTGTAAAAAACATAGATATATACGAACTCGATCCGAAGGCAACAGCTCCATACACTTCGAGTCGAAGCTCGACCGTGGAGGGAAGGCGGGTCATCATTCCTCTCCATGCTTGTCTTTGGATGTTTTGTGGCCCTTTCGCAGTGTAAGTGCACTTTAGTGAATTAGTATAATACAGTATATTAGAAGCTACGGATTGTGCAAAAGCATCTAGAGTTCTTTGACATGCTCTCTTTATCTGAACAAACATATTATCGCGCAGCACAAAAAGTCGATCCGATGGATAGCAAGAACACACCTCTTCCGAAGTGCTTATGCTCAAAGAGAATACCTTGCACAGGACATTCTTGCTACTGCTGAGTTGAAGCCAGGTATTCCGTGCTATGCGACACGGGACGCATGCAGAAGAGACTGTCCTGGCTGCCAATAACCAGAGCACGATCGACCTACAGATGCCCTCTCCTCTTCAGCTCTCCACTGGCCTTGAGTATAATCTGCTGAATGTGATCTGTAACAATAAAAATAATGTTAGAATACAAATGGGCATGGCCCAATTGAGAATTTCCATATATTTTAAACAAATCTCAAAGATTCATGCATACATCAGAGCGGTGGAACTTTAACTTCACCTTACTAGTTGAAATGGAAAAGGACATGATTAAATATAGCCCTCTCTACTTTACTAAGTCTAACGTAGGAAGAGAGAAGGTAATGTCACGTGCCTACTGTCTCGCCTCACCTGGCTAGGCCGAAGGTGTCACACCTGCGTGCACCGGGTAAGGGCGAATAATATAAAGTTTTTTTGGTAAGCATCTTCATGTGACTATTCGTGATCTACGTGACGACTCGTGGTTTTGTGCATCGTTGCCTCCATCGTCAACTGTTCCTCATCTACATGATGGCTCGTCTTCTATCCAACTCAAGCGGTGCTACGTGCTGTTGTCTTTATCGCCTAGGTCACCATACTGGTTAATTCTAAGTTTATTATAGCAGGACACAAAAGTATCATTATAATCCTATCCCATCAAGTACAATGCATCCAATCAAGTACTTGGGTAGATAAGAGGGGTGAAAATAAATCTCAGCATGAAAACCGCCCTAGGCCTCGTTCCCTCCGTACACGGTGGCGGCCACACCATAAACACAGTCGGAGTGGTCTCGCAAGACTATAAGCCCCTCTAGTGTACAACACGGTACGCTCAGACACCTAATAACAAGAGGTATGCATACCACGCTAACAATAGGCCTAAACCCAAAGTAAGCCCATAGGCGATGGTCTAACTAGTCTAAACACTTGCTAAAGTACCTACACTAATCACATAATATTGCCACAAGCACTTTTAAATAAGCATTTGCCGAGAGAAGAGAGATCATTTCGTCTGCCACCGGCTTCAATTTTGGCTTCAATAAAGGGCGCCATGTCTTGACCAGCAACAAAGTTTTGAAGATGATCACTTGCAGTGAGGATAGGAGCTTCTTGTTGAAGACCACGTCATTCCGAGTCTTCCAAATCGTCCACGTAGCACAACATTACCTTTTGTTTTTTTTTTCTCTAGCAGCCTTTCCTACCGCTCAGGCCATGTACAACGCAGTGGCGGACCCAGGATTTGAAACCAGGGTAGTCCTAGTAAAAAAATCATGTACAATACCATAAAATCAAAAGAAACAGTTTGGTAAACATGGCTATAAATTAACCAAATTGCGATAATACATTTAACAAGTATGATATGACTGATACTTTCAGTTGCATATTGGATGCTTTTATGATGGTCAATACCATATGCAACATTGTCTGCTTGCTTACCACTCTTTGACAATTCCTTTTTGGACCATTTGTTGTAGTTTAGCATGAACTAGAAATTGTCAAACAACATTCAATTTCATTTTCATTGTCTGAACTGAAAATAAATTTTCACAGAGTGAAATATTCTTTATTGTTGACGACAAATTAGGAAATCAATGCAACTTGAGGTAATGTCTACTATCGAGCATGACTTTCACTGTGCTGAATATATGGAATTGCAATCATTAGTCTCAAAATGCTCTGGGAAATACTAACCAGGAACCCACTGAATACAAAATTAAGAAAGAACCCATCAATGTCATGAAATGAAGCAGATACGTACTACTGAACTTAAGAACCAAAGACCTTTTAGTAGAAATGTAAAAGCAGATATTTTCATAGGGCTACACAGTATATCTGCACCTGCATGTAAGAATATACGAAGAACCTACCCATAACGACGAAAGACATGAAGCAAACTAGATGTATCTGAACCTAAGGCACATGAAGCAAACTTGATGTATCTGAACCTAAGGCACATGAAGCAAACTTGATGTATCTGAACCTAAGGCACATAACACATGTGAATAGGATTTGGCTATTTAGGAGAAGAGCAGTGAACTCACCAGTCACCCCACCACGTCTAGGGGAACAGAGGAAGAGAGGAGAGGACTGAGGAGCAGCCGGCAGGATGGGGCGGGATGGTGCCGGACTGCTGGCCGCGGGGCGACTGTCATCCGCCGTTCGGGGTCTGGGCAGGGACGCACGACGCACTGATACAGGGTGTGGATTGCTGGGTTGGGGGGCCAGGTAGCGCAGCGCAGGGGCGGCCGCCGGCCGGGCGGGGGAGGCTGGACTCCGGTGGACGACGGGGTGGGGCGACGCGCCGACGCTGCGGGCTACGGCGGCTGGCGGCTCACCTCTCCGTCGCGCTGGGAGGTGGGAGCGTCGGGTGTCGGGACGGACAGAAGCGGAGGAGTTCGCTCGCTGCAGCGGACTGGCTCGCGGCCTAGATTGGGCAGAAGGGTGGAGCAATGGGCCAAGTTTCATGGGATGTGCGAAGTACTAAAAAAATTTTGGGTCAAATTCCAGGGTAGTCCTGGGCCTACCTGGACTACCCATTGGGCCCGCCATTGGTACAACGGGTCTCTTAAAGCCGTCTCCACCATGTAAATTTTGCGCAAAACACCCGCCGACGCTAGGAGACGGGCTCGCCGTCATGTCGCGAGGCGACGGGAAGTCCCGTGGCCCGAGGCCGAGACGCAGTCTCCAGCAGCGTTGTACGCATCACTGGCATCCCCATCCCAAGAGGGCGGATCCATTGTGCATTTGTGCGCGCACGCGCCACGCTGTTCCAGTTTTGGCGCGCGGTGCCTGCGCCTTCGCCCGCGCCGGTGTCGTTGCCTTCCATCGTTCAACGACGGCGCCGGTTTCCGGTCCCGTCGTAGGCCGCCGCAGAGCCTAGCGACGCCGCGGCCCTCGTCAGGCCCCAGCGCATCCGTGCGTTGCTGGGCGTCTACAGGTCGCCAGCCTAGCTTCTTGCGTCCACGCCGGGCAGAACGCCGCAGATCAGGCCCGTCTCCGCTCCAGGGAAGGCCCCCGGCTGCATGATGGCACCACTGTCGTCCATCCTGCCTTGCGTCGTGGAGAAGAGGAACTGCTGCTACATGGCTGGTGGATTCAGGGAACCATGTTCAGTTTTTCAATTTGCTAGTTGTGATTCAGGGAACCATGTTCAGTTTTTCAATTTGCTGGTTGTGATTGTGTTTACAGGAAAGAATCTCCTCAATTTTGCAGATTCTGTCCAGGTGACAGGATGCATTCCTGCAGATTTATCAATCTTGACAAACCTACATCATGGGTCTCATATTTGAAGGCTGAAATTTCAGAAGTTACTAACAATCAGTATACAAAAACATTGAAACGAAGTGTCTGATATTGTTACAAAAAAAAAACAAAAAACAAAAAAACAGAGTGTCTGATGTACTTAGATGAAGTCTTCTTCCATGGCGTGTACAGTTTTTTTTTAAGCAAAGGACTGTGGGGGAGATCCCCACAGTAGATTTTATAAATAATTTAAGCAACAGTTAAGATTACAAACCTGTTTTAACTGAAAGCATCTAGCTAAAAGCAAAAGGAAGGCCTAAGGTCCTCCCTGAATCTAACAGACTGCAAATTACATTGATACTTAAAATTTACAAGCCACAGAGGAGTTGGGTCTCAACGCTGAAAAATCGTTTCTAAGTTTCCAGAGCTCCCATACTGCAATTAGGGATGCTTCGACAAAGAAATCCAAAGCATGCACCTCATTGGCCCTCACCAATCTTTCAGCTAGTGGCAGGGAGATGTCCCAGGAGAAATTAATTGAGGTCCACAACACTGGCCCGCAAACGGGCACGTAAAGAAAAGATGATCAATATCTTCATCAGCACCTTGGTTGCACATAACACAAAGTACACCATCTTGTATGTTCAGGTGACTTCTTCTTAACATCATCTTCGTATTTAGTCGGTCCATCAACACTAGCCATGCAAAAAAACTTCACACGAGGCGTGCACTGAGATTTCCAAAGTACCTTGAAGTAAGGAGTCGAAGCCATGCCACTGAAGACATGATTGTAGAACCGATGTGATGAATATTGGGGTTCCCATAGCATTGTCCAGGAGTCTACGGTGCTATCATCATATTCCAAGGTGACAAGGTGATTATGCAAATCCATCATCTCCTCATAAGCCTGGGCTGATAGTGGAAGCACAAAAATGTCATCAAGGTCTTCTTGCATCATTAATTCCTGTACCGAGATAGGCTTGTTCCTGGCATACGAGTGGAGCCTTGGATATTGAGCAGACATGATTCAGTCTGACCATAGATCATCCTAGAAAGAGACTGTTGAGCCATCTCCCAATGTATAGTGTGCAACACCTCTGTAGATGGTGTTGAGACGCATGATGTCGCGCCACCAGAAAGAACCCATTTCTCTGCATTCATGGGGCACTTTGCCAACATAATACTTATTCCAATCAAGCTTCACCCATGGAACATCCGCTTTATTATAAAACTTGTGGAGCTGTTTCAAGAGGAGAGCATCATTTTGCAAACGCAGGTTGATCACACTCAAGCCACCCTTGTCCTTAGGCCTCATGACAGCCGGCCATGCCACAAGGTTGCCTCCACGCGTGGTGTCGTCATTTCCCCTCCAGAGACACTGCTTACGAGCCTTGTCTATGTTCTCGATGAAGCCCTTTGGAACCTTGATAGTACAAAGAGTGTAGGTGACTATCGGCGTAATAGCTGAATTAACCATCTGCAGTTTACCTGAATAAGACAACCACGTGGAGCATGCTGATAGTCTTCTCTCAACCCGGTCCATGATCGGTGTAAGGTCCTCAATGCATGGTTTGGTGGTGCCCATCGGTAGCCCTAAATATGTGAATGGCAGTGATCCAACCTGACAGCCATGGCGTGTATAGTTGTTCCCTTTGGCTTTCAATTAGCTTCTAATTATGCATCTGTTTTATTTAGATGAGGTATGGACTATGGGAATGTGTTGTTGCCAGTATGTTGATTAAGTTCTGAAAATTATGGGCTAAAAGTATGTTTATTGCAATTTTGGCTTCAAGTGACAGCAGCATTCTTGTGTACATCTTGGTGCGAACTAGCTTATGTACATCTTGCTGACAGCAACTTCCTTGTGTACATAGGGCAGCAAGTTAGTTTATTCATGCTTGAATCGTTTTTCATCAAATGACAACACAATGTTATACAAATTGATATTCATGATTGATCTTCCCCATTCGTTTCGTTGAAATTTGGCTTATGCTAATTTGTTGTGAGAGAAAAACATTGTTCGTTCGCTGCAGGTACCGCTGAAGTAGTGCTGCAGAACCGGCCGGTAAAGTCTTGGTTAGTTGAGATCATCATCGGAGAGTTCTGAAAAATGGCTCTTGCTCAGCCTTACCCCTCCCCCTCGCCCCCCGAAGGCGACGCACCGCCCCCTCCTCCGCAGATCGAGTGCCCCACCACAGATCCCTCCATCCCGAACCCAGTTCCACACTCCCCATGTGGCCGATCCATGAATCCATGGTGGGTTCGAAGCCGTTCCACCACAGTTCTAGGAGCCAGAGCTGATTCCCCAAATAGATGAGCAAGACCCCCACCCTGCGCCACCGACGCCCCCCACAGCGCCGGCACCAACCTCCCCCAACACCCCGCTCGTCCAAGCTGAGAAGGTCACACAGTCTAGGTCCGCGCCACTAGCAGCAGCCGACACTATTCACCAGAATTGACGCTCTGTTGTGCGTGCCTATATGGCTAAACATAGCAGTAATTTGACACTAGATTGCAATAAGTGTGTACAAGTTCCGAGCTACAAGTACTGTAATCATATTTCTAAAGTGATTGAGAATGTTGTGCACTGTAGCGTAAATCAGTGTCCAAACACCTGCCATCAGGCAAAACTGGAATAGCCTTTAGGAATGGCAAAATGTGATACGATTACAACCAAATATGCTTTGAGTATTTATCCTTTGGTAGAGAGCTACTAGTATACATCAAGAGGAAAAAATAGTAAACAGATCTGCAACAAGCCAATGACCGTTCACCAAACAATGCATAACGATGGGAGCCTCTGGGCTACGCAGACGTCCCTACACCCAACCGCCCCCCCACCCCCCGCGCCACCACCCCCTCCCCCATCCCTCTTCCCTTTGTTGCCGCCAAAGCGTGTTACCGGAAGCCCGCGCATGCGCAAGGAAGGCAGCGGCGGGGCCTTATTTCCTAGCACAGACTGCAACGGCGGTTCGGCGTCGCCGGGACAGTCTGCAGCAACCCATGGCAACCTCCCTGCCCAGCGGCCGAATCCGGTTGTCCTTGAGCCAGATCCACGAGGTCCCCTTCTCTGGCCGTGGCGGAGGTCTAGGCGCCTCCTAAATGGCGTCTCCCCTTCGCCGGTGGCCGGATCCAGCAGTCTCGGGCCCAAATCCATGCGGTGCTCCGGCGTCCCGCGCTTGGGAGTGGGCGGCGGACATTGTAGCGGCAGCGGCGGCCCAGGGGCTCGGCAGGATGGTTTACGACGGTTGTGGTGGCAACGGCCGGTGCCTGTGCTAGCGCAATGGGCGGCGGCGGGGCTCCTTCTCCTCCGCCTCTAGGGACTGCACCTGGAATGGTCCTAAATAGCACTTCTCGGGTCCTAAGTTCGGCTCTTTGTGGGAGCGAAATTCAGGCGGGTTAAAAAATCTCCTCGTTTATCCCACGTCAAAGTATAATGAGGCAGAGGTTTGGGGGTTTTCTCAACCGCATGAGAAGATCTTCTTCTTAATGGAATACTGTGGGCTGTCGTACCCCCTAGCACTACACCACAACACCAAAATACCATCTGACGTCTATTGCTAAAAGCTAATGATTACCGTTGAACAGTCAGCTGCTAAAGATTTCTCTCGAATCGTCAGTCGCTAATACGGAATGCTGCGATGGATGGTCCGTCGCTATAAATATTTTGCTTTTGCGTCGAATTGTTGGTCGCTATATAGCACTAGCTAAGTCGAATTGTCGGTCGTTAAATACAACTATCCACTAGCGTGGTCTTTTGGGCCGGCTCCCATCAAATTTTGGCCCAAAACTCATATGTAAACCCTAAGACACCCCCCAGTTCCCACCCACACCTTATCCACATGCACGCATCTCCCCAGCGCGGCCCACCCGCCTCCCTCGTGCTGCAACTCGGCTGGCCGCCCTTCTCCCTCATGCCGCCCACCCCTCCACTGCCCGGGGCTCCCTCGATACTCGCAGCGCCCGGCCCTCCCTCACACCACCGGCAGCTCCTTGACGAAATGGCCGGCAGGCTTACCAGTCCCAGGCGGCTGAGGCGGCAATGTAGGCCGAAGTGGCGACTATGGTGGCGGTGGCGTTTGTGCCGGTGGTGTGGGCCCAGGAAGCGGTGGTGCAGGAGGATGAGGCCGCCTTCGCCGTCCTCTACCACATCCTTGTCGCCCTCATCGTGCCGTGGACCATGCGATGCACAAGGTTATTTTCCTGTGCTTGCTTCTCTGTACGTCCTTCCAGTAACTCTAGATGTTTGAAGAAATACCAGTGCAGGCCCATAAATTCATTGCACCTTCTTAAACTTTAAGTATATGTAGCTAGCAATTTAGCATTCTCTTGAGTCTTGAGAGAGAATCTTTCATCCAACAGTGAATGGAGGCCGATGCTAATGGTTTCTGACTTTTGCAAGCTTACTGACTAGCTCCAATTTTACACTTCTATTTGCACAGTGAGGATACATGTTCCTATTCCAACATAAAGTTCAGAGTTAGCATCAACAATAGTTTCATTTATTTATCCGTATAAGCTTCTTGATGATCTTGACACTTTCGGCAGTGTGCATCCTGCTTCTGAAGTTTACAAGTTTACAAGTAGCATTTTGTCATCGTAGTTGACTTGTTTTCCTTTGAAACTGCTTGTTGTTTCCCTTTGAAATGTTTGTTATTATCATTCGCCTATGGTAATGAACTACACAAATCTGTAACACCTGCCTAAAACTGCTTCACAAATCACAATAGGCCAAGACTCGGTTTTTAGACCCGTTTTCATTCTCAAACAGCGAATGCTTTTTTTTTTCTTTCTTAGCGGTGACACTTTCATCAGCATGTTTGTTGAGTAAAAGTGCATACATGGGATGCAAATTAACAGCTACATTTCAGTTATTGCTGGAGAATGAGAAAACCATGCGGGCGCCTGAGGTTCTAAGGATGAGCGATGAGATCACTGTAACAAGAGATCATGACGAGCAGTAGGAGGCGCTGAGGCGTGCTATCACGCTAGGGGTTGCTGATGTTTTTTTGTTTTTATTGTAGCGTTAGCACTAGTGTTAGATGGTTTCCATGGACAATACAAATCAGTTTGTTTTTGTTCATCGGTTATATATACTAGCACGGTTGGGTGCGCTGTCGCCGCGCCCGCGATGAACAGTAGAGAAAATATTTTAAATTCACTTGAGCCCCAAAAAACAAAGTGAACAGTGAATGTCGATGTCGTGTCATGAACAGTATCAGACGTCGCGTTATAAATAGTGCTAAACAGTCACAGAAGCGCTAGCTGGCCTCAAAAAAAAAAACTTATGGTTGAGGGATACTATTATGTGTGTGTTGAGACAAGGATAGCTTGATGTCAAGCGGATGTTAAATATGTACTTGAGTTTGATAATTGAATGAGTATGGTTAATTTGATCATTTGTGTATGACGTTACATAATTTCAATATTGCATTGTTCTTAATGTTTGATCCAATGTATACGAGTTTTAGATATACAAGGTTTTATTTTTTTATCTTGTTTAATTGAGCTTGATGGATTGTCAGTTGCTAAAAGGTGCTTATACTGTTGGATTGTCGGTCGCTAAAAGTTCTAACATGTCGTTGGTTGCTAAAAGTTGGACCGTCAAACTGTCGGTCGCTAAATATTATGTCCGTCGCTGTTTATATAACGCCGGCTTCATTAGCAACTGTAGAGGTCCGTCGCTACAACCTTTAACAACTGGCTGCCTACCGCTGTACACCCCTTTTAACAACTCCAAGTGAGTCGCTGTTTAAAGGTTGCGGTATAGTGTAGGTTGAGTTCTTTTTATTGTCGTGAAGACCGAGATTGCTATTGTGGCTAACTTGCTATTCCACACTAGCTACTTTTACTCTGGCAATAGGAATTGACGTGAATATTGAATTAGAAGAGTGTTAATTAATTTGTTACTGTGCCATCAAAGATTGGACAAATACTCGTGCATCGTGGGCGCGTCTTTATCATGTTCCACCCAAGAGTAATCCAAAACTCATCTTTGGCGCACTTGGATCTGCATATGCGATAACTGGACTACTCATGAATGTGTTGTCATGTCTTGTTTCAAAAAATGACTAAATATTCAATACTAGGAGCATATACAATTCAAGATTCTTAGACAGAAATGCTTAAAGATATAGATTGTTGTCATATCACTAAGCATCTATAGGTGTGCTTGGTACACCTTTTGAGCTAGCTTCACAAAAAACTGTTTTTCAGCTTCTAATACTAAACGGGCTCTAATGAAACAACTTCTCTTTGAAAGCTCTTTTTCAGCTTCTCTCGTATGCACAGTTTCTTAGGTGAAGCTAAAATACTAACTCTCTCTTGCGCTGATATCTTCCTTGGAAAGCTGTTTTACCAAACATTTTTTAAAAATCAGCTTTAGCTTCACTACTAAAGCTGCTTTATGAAACCAAAGAAAAAAAATGCTTCACTAGTGAATCTAAGTTGTATCAAACAAGCCCTATATAAAGAAAAAACTCTACTTCACCCCAGGGTGGTCTACTTCACCCTCCAGCTATAAAACCGGAT
This sequence comes from Saccharum hybrid cultivar R570, assembly GCA_038087645.1. Taxonomy (NCBI): domain Eukaryota; kingdom Viridiplantae; phylum Streptophyta; class Magnoliopsida; order Poales; family Poaceae; genus Saccharum; species Saccharum hybrid cultivar. The sequence goes on from JAQSUU010000135.1 coordinate 22,112,836, forward strand.
TTTCTATCCCCTAAACTTTTTCAAAACCGGTCAAATAACCCCAAGCGGCTTTTGACAGTTGTTTGCTACAGTGACGATGGTTTTGTCTTTTTTTATTTCAGCTGAATCTTTTTAAAATCATAGTAAATCACAGAAAAATCATAAAATGAAAATTTTAATTTTGTTGGACTCCACATGAGTAGATCTACGCAGTGAACATATAATATAGTATGCTTTAATATAAAGTTTTTGCTATAGATTTTGATCTATTCTTTTATGTTATTAATTGGAATAATTCATAACTGCAGTTTTTATGATCCAATTGTGGTGAAATTTTTATGGTGACCTAATTATTGTATGCTTGAACTATAGTAAAAATTTCATATTCACTGGATCCTGTATAACTTAGTTATAGATTTATTTAGGGCGATCTAGTGAGTATGAATTTTTTTACTGTAGTTCAAACCATAAATAAATCTATAACTAAGTTATACATGATCCAATAAGTATGAAATTTTTACTATAGTTCAAGCATACAATAATTAGGTCACCATAAAAATTTCACCACAATTGGACCATAGAAATTACAGTTATGAATTATTCCAATTAATTACAGAAAAGAATAGATCAAAATCTATAGCAAAAACTTTATATTAAAGCATACCATATTATATGTTCACTGTGTAGATCTACTCACGTGGAGTCCAACAAAATTAGATTTTCTATTTTATGATTTTTTCTGTGATTTACTATGATTTTTTAAAGATTCAGCCGAAATAAATAAAAAAAGAAAAAGACAAAACCACCGTTCAAAACCGCTTGGGGATTATTTGACTGGTTTTGGAAAATTTAAGGGGTAGAAAATCTGGTTTTATAGTTGGGGGTGAGGTAGACCACCCTAAATAGTTGAGGGGTGAAGTAGACTTTGTCCCTATATAAATGTTGGTTCCAATACAAACAGGTGTAGTTTAAGCAATGATGGTAACTTAAACATCTTATCCACCTTATATAGTTGGCGGGAAAAAAGGTTTTTCTTCTTAGACCTCTTCTGACCGTCTCAGCTGTACATGCTTCGTTGGAGATGGATGATTGACTAGGAGTCTAGAAGCCGCGTGGCGCGAAGACTAATCAGCTCATCCACATTGGCCAATGCAAATCCATGGTCAATCAGTACCTGGTTCTTTATTTGTAGCCAAGCTCCATGTAGTGTATTTAGGCCCTGTTTAGTTACAAGAAATTTTGCAAAATTTTTCAGCATTTCCCGTCACATCGAATCTTTGGACGCATGCATGAAGCATTAAATATAGATAAAAAATAAAACTAATTACACAGTTTAGACGAAATGGACGAGACGAATTTTTTAAGCCTAGTTAGACCATGATTAGACACTAATTACCAATTAACAACGAAATTTGCTACAATGTCATTTTGCAAAAAAAAAAAAGGAAATAAACCGGCCCTTATTCATTTGGTCAGTTCTTATATCGTTTTCATTTGACCAAAGAAGAGCCCGCGATCGAGCAACATTCCAGTCCCTCCTTGCAGTTGAAGCTACTGCTTGATTCGAGTGACCGGCCGGCCTGCCGGGGAAACCAAACCATGGATGGTGCTGCCGGAGCCCGCGAGTTGAAGGTGCTGGGCGCCTGGGCGAGCCCGTTCGTGCTGCGGGTGCGGGTGGCGCTGCAACTCAAGGGGCTGGACTACGAGTACGAGGAGGTGGACCTCGCCGACAAGAGCGACCTGCTCCTCGCCACCAACCCCGTCCACAAGAAAGTGCCCGTGCTCCTCCACGGCGGCAAGCCGGTGTGCTAGTCCATGCTCATCGTGGAGTACATCGACGAGGCCTTCCGCGGCGCCGGCCCAGCGTCGTTCCTCCCCGCCGACCCTCACGCCCGCGCCGTCGCTCGCTTCTGGGCCGCCTACGTCGACGACAAGGTAATTATTTCGATTCCCTTTTTGTTGACCCCCTGATGACGAGGCTTTGATTCGGCCGGCATCACCTGTCTGCAATCAGCTGCTGAGTTCGTGGTTGGCGATCTACGCGGCGAGGACGGAGGAGGACAAGGCGGAGGCGGTGGCGTGGACGCTCGGCGCGGTGGACGCGCTGGAGGGCGCGCTCGCGGACGCGCAGCGCACTGGTGCCGAGAACGGGTGGTTCGGTGGCGACGGCGTCGGCTTGGTGGACCTCGCGCTCGGCGGGTTCGTGCCGGCGATACTGGCGTCGGAGCCCACGACCGGGCTCAGGATCGTGAACCCCGCCAGAGCGCCGCGGCTGGCTGTGTGGGTGGACCGGTTCTGCACGCTCGACGCGGCGAAGGCGGCCATGCCGCCGATCGAACGGCTGGTGGAGATGGGCAGGAAGAGGATCGCCGAGCCACACGCGGCGACGGCGACTGAAGATGCAAGCAAATAAATGAATATCACGCCACTCATCACAATTCACCAAGGAAGGTCGGCTACTATCCACAGGCCACAGGAGTTTTGTTCTATAAATAAATACTTCTAGTGAGGAATAAAGATGTGTAGCCAACGTCGAGGGTTATAAAATAGCAAAGAGGGTTACAAAGCGAGCTGTGAGTGTAGCAAAAGGTCAGGCGTATGATGGCTTTTATCAGCGGCTAGGCACGAAGGAAGGGGAGAAGGACATTTATAGGATGGCTAGAATCCGCGAGAGGAAGACAAGGACATCAACCAAATAAAATGCATCAAGGATGGAACAGATCGACTTCTGCTGAAGGATGAGGAGATCAAGGACAGATGGAGAGAGTACTTCGACAAGCTGTTTAATGGGGAGAATGAGGGTCCTGCCCTTGAGTTAGACGACTCATTTGACGATACCAACAGACGCTTTGTGAGGAGAATTCAGGATGAAGAGATCAGAGAAGCTTTGAAGAGGATGAAGGCAGGTAAAGCGATGGGCCCTGATGGTATCCCATTGAGGTGTGGAGATACCTAGGCGCCAGAGCGATAGTATGGTTAACTAAGCTTTTTAACCTTATTTTTCAGTCTAACAAGATGCCTGAAGAATAGAGGAGAAGTATATTAGTACCTATCTTCAAGAACAAGGGAGATGTTCAAAGTTGTACTAACTACCGTGGGATTAAATTGATGAGCCATACGATGAAGCTCTGGGAGAGGGTTATCGAGCATCGCCTAAAGAAAGTGACACATGCGACCCAAAATCAGTTTGGGTTCATGCCTGGTAGGTCGACCATGGAGGCGATTTTCTTATTATGACAATTGATGGAGAGATATAGGGAGCAGAAGAAGGACTTGCACATGGTCTTTATTGACCTCGAGAAGGCATATGACAAAGTACCGAGAAATATCATGTGGTGGGCCTTGGAAAAGCACAAAGTCCCAACTAAATACGTTACCCTCATCAAGGATATGTACAGGGATGTGGTGACATTTGTCCGAACATGTGATGCCGACACCAGTGACTTTCCAATTAAAATAGGACTGCATCAGGGGTCAGCTTTGAGCCCTTATTTATTTGCTTTGGTGATGGATGAGGTCACAAGGGACATACAAGGTGATATCCCTTGGTGTATGCTCTTTGCTGATGATGTGGTGCTAGTTGACGACAGTAGGGCGGGGGTTAATAGGAAGTTAGAACTATGGAGGCACACGTTACAGTCGAAAGGGTTCAGACTTAGTAGGACTAAAACCGAGTACATGAGGTGCGATTTCAGCGCGACTAGGCACGAGGAGAGAGACGTTAGCCTTGATGGGTAAGTGGTGGCCAAGAAGGATACTTTTCGGTATTTAGGGTCGATGCTACAAAAGGATGGAGACATTGATGAAGATGTTAGGTATAGAATTTCAGCCAGCTGGTTGAAATGGCGTCAAGCTTCTGGCGTTCTCTGTGACAAAAGGGTGCCTCAGAAGCTGAAAGGTAAATTCTATAGGACGGCAATTCGTCCAGCGATGTTATACGGTGCTAAGTGTTGGCCTACAAAAAGGCGACATGTCCAGCAATTGAGTGTAGCAGAGATGCGTATGTTGCGTTGGTGTTGTGGGCACACAAGGAGAAATAGAGTCCGGAACGACGATATTCAGGATAGGGTTGGGGTGGCACCAATTGAGGAGAAATTAATTCAACATCGGTTGAGATGGTTTGGACATGTCCAACGGAGGCCTCCTGAGGCGCCGGTGCATAGTGGAGTTCTAAAGCGGGCCGATAATGTAAAGCGCGGTATAGGTCGACCTAAACTAACTTGGGACGAGTCCGTTAATAGATATCTTAAGGAGTGGAATATCTCCAAGGATTTAGCTATGGACAGGAGCGCTTGGAGATTGGCAATCAACGTGCCTGAACCGTGACCTCTTTTTGTCTTGTGCCCTTTATGTCTCTTTATGTGTCTCCCTGTTTCTCGTCTCTTTTGGGTTTCATCTCTAATCTATCTTAACTTGTTTGGGACAAAAGGTTATGTTGTTGTAGTAGTAGTAGTGAGGAATAAAGATGATCGCGAATGTGCTTTGTTGCGCTCTGGATGCATTCGTAGATCATAAACAAGTACCACCAAATGAAATGTTTTCGGTGTAGCGAGTAGTAGTGTCTAGTAGCTCCACGCTCCACCAACGAGTTCCGCTAACACAAACTTGTGGTGGCATTACAAATGAGATGAGATGACGCACCGCAAGTAGATTGTCATTTGGTGGAACCGATGATGGCTCAAATGACATCATACGACTGTGAGAGGTCCAAGCTCAAGCCTTTCTGCCTTCGGTCCGTTTCGGCGACCAGTCTTTTTTTAATCCAGAACAGACACGGATATATATATATATATATATATATATATATATATATATATATATATATATATATATATATATATATATATATATATATATATATATACACACACACACACACGAGATTGATGAAGTCACGCTCGTATATATATGAGTGCACTCTCACCATGAACACAAGATTGACGAGGTCACTGCATGACCTCTCTCCAACAATTGAAAGAATAATACCGTTAAATTTTATAATAAATTTAGAAAACTACGACCACCCATGTCAAGTCGAGAAATTGAACTCATGTGGACAGATTGCAGCACAAGAAACCCAACCAGCAGTTCGCTCGTCGACCAGTCTTAGACTCCAATATTTTTTCCTTTCTTCCTTGTCCGGTCATCTTATGTAAAACAAATAGTAATGGCTGTGTTGACGTGAATTCCAGTCATACACAAGCAAGGGCTTGATCGCTCTGGCCGTAACAGCCAAAACATACAGCGAAGCCATGAAGGAGGTCGAAACAGCGAGACCGAAGACCCGTCGGTGGGACGCACAACATGTTGGAATTTAGATGGGCTTTGGCCCAAATAAGAAATCCTGAAATTCCTAAAATAATCGCAAAGGCCCATTCATGTGGGCAAAGAGGAAAGTGGGAACTCTTTAGTCCCACCTTACTTATGGGAGTGGAGGTAGCCATGCTTAAATATGGCGGTCCTCTCTACTACTTCAAGTCTAGTTTGGGAAGAAGAAAGGGAAACCACTCGCTCACCTCACTGGGCGGGGTGGGAGGCATAGCATGTAGCACCTACATGTCTGCCAAAATCTAGCTCCTCGCCTTGCGGGGACGTGGCCTCTTTTTGCAGTTTTTAGCTTTTGTTTCTTTACCTTCAAGTTGCAGAGTCCTAAACGGTTTAGACCATGATCGCGACATGAGAACGACTTGGATAGGACTATATAAGCAGCCTATCAGCCACGCAAAAACGCATCCAATCGAGCAAAGGTTTTTTTTGTCTCTTCTCACTGTTGCGCTACCACCGTAGTTTTTCCACCCCGATTGCTTGTGTGCACCGGCGACCGGGAGAGAAGGTCTCTGGAACCATCGTCCTTGTGATCCTGCACCGGGAGAGGACGAATAAGGTTTTTGGGAAGCGCTCGTTGCATGATTGCTCCCGACTTCCACGATGGGCCGTCTTTCGTTCAAGTTAGGCGGTACTACGTCCCGGCGTATCTGTCGTCAGCTGTCCGAGCTCTTCCTCCACCGCTCATCGACGACCTCGCGCCACCACCACCAGCGCCATCTCCATCACCAGCGACGTGCTTCCTTAGTTCCTCTACAGTCGAAAGGTATACACCCCTGTGATCCAATGTCTCTGTTTATGCTATTTAATCTGACTAGTGTACGAACTATGCTTACACTAGTATTTATGTTCATGCTATTTAAACTGATGACTAGTGTACGAGCTATGCTTATACTGGTTCTTTTATTTATGGGAAAAAGTCTACTTCACCCCCCTAACTATGAGGTGGTCTACTTTACCCCAAAACTATGAAACGGTCTAATTTACCTCCTGAACTTTGCAAAACCGGTCAAATCACCCCCTCGAGCGGTTTTGGACGGTGGTTTTGTTACAGTAACAGCAGTTTTGTCTTTTTCTTTTTTATTTATTTCGTCTGAATCTTTGAAAAATCATAGTAAATCACAGAAAAATCATAAAATAGAAAATCTAATTTTGTTGCCCTCCCATGAGTAGATCTACACAGTGAATATATAATATGATATACTTTAGTACAAAGTTTTTGTTATATGAATTATTCAAATTAATTACAGAAAAAATAGATCAAAATTTACAGCAAAAACTTTGTATTAAAGCATACTATATTATATGTTCACTGTGTAGATCTACTCACGTAGAATCCAACAAAATTAGATTTTCCATTTTATGATTTTTCTGTGATTTACTATGATTTTTCAAAGATTCAGACGAAATAAACAAAAAGAAAAAGACAAAACCGCTGGTACTGTAGCAAACCGCCGTCCTAAACCGCTCGAGCGGGTGATTTGTCGGGTTTTTGCAAAGTTCAGGGGGTAAATTAGACCGTTTCATAGTTTTGAGAGTAAAGTAGACCACCCCATAGTTGGGGGTGAAGTAGACTTTTTTTCTTTATTTATGCTGTTAAATCACACTAGTATATGAGCTATGCTTGTACTATTATTTGAGATTGTCATGATTTATACTAGTATTTGAGATTTTCATGATTTATATTCTGATTTTATTCTGAAAATTGCCTAATTATTTAACACAATGGGGTGTCCTACAATCGGCAAACCCACCTAGAACGCCCACAAATCCCGTCAAGGACATGGAGGACATTATGAGGTTGGAAGAGATAAGTGGCAAAAAGTGGATAGATCGATATATCAAATATCGATTACGTGGTTGGATACTTCAATCATTTGTGTACCCATATTTTATATGGAGTAGCAGTAGTCTTATCCGGTTGAAAAAACCAATATGGTATAATTTCCTAACGTTTCATAGAGTTTTCTTTAATTTGGGTTGGGCCAAAATTGGCATGGGCCGATTATAAAACCAACCTGGGCGCCTGGCCAATTAGAGTGTCAACATATATAGCCTCTATTTTTTAGGGGAGCATATGCAAGTTTAAAAACATACGGCAGATAACAACGATGTTTCGTCAGGAGCGAGAAAGAGCAAAGCATGGATAAGCCTCGACGCCTGAATCTTTCAACCAAACATAGGTAGTCACAGTGAGAAACAACGAAACATGATTTTTCACTATGCTCTGGGTGCTCTACGAGGCTATAAGAGTCAATCCGGAGGTACTCTGGTGGTCATCAACCTTCACTCTGATAAGGTTCCATTGACGGTAACAAAATCCTGCTCAATGGAAGTTTTTTTCCTTTCCCCTCCTAACAGCTTTCATGGTCTTCGAGCTTTAGAAGGATCACATGCATGCGAGATTTCATAATTGATAACTAATCATGTGCAATAACTATTACACTACCTCCACCTTGTCACATTCGCTCTGTTTCATTTAATCGTATCCGTCACACAACTAAAGTCCAAAGACATTTCAGAAAAGTTTGAGCAAGACAATAAGACATGGATACAAGTCAACATAACTCAGTAATGCATACGTCAACTCAGCAGTTAAGCAACAAGGCCAAAGATATGATTGTCAAGCATACAAAATACTACTCAAATGAAGCAAGTTCACGGCAGTGCACTTTCTTCAAGGATAACACCACAATTGGAAAAGGAGTCAACAACGTTTGTACTAATAGTTTTTTGCCTTCAAAAAAAAAAACGTTTGTACTAATAGCAAGAGATATCCATGTACATGAACTATGTTTCAAAGGCATCACCTAGGCGTACACAGCTCACCTTCGAGAACGCCTAGTCCCCTTTGAAACCATGTACATGAAGTTGAATTAAATTAGACATAGATTATCAAGGCCTAACAGGAATTGGACAATCTTCTTTTTTACATCTTATAAGACATGGAAGCTGCAAAATAACATTACATGAACAAAAGCGAGATTGATAATATAAGCCAGCACTTAAATTACAGGTAGATGGTCTAAGCAGGTGACTAGAGATTCTATCTTCACCCTTCACGAACCACATTAGACAGAAGAACAGAATATAGCATCCTTGTGGCTCCAATTTCTACTCCAACCATTTCATCTAAACTGAAACCTGATCAATGTGAAAATAGGAATAAGATCCAAGGGGAATAGAGTAAGAAATTAGAAATTATCTAGCCATGGGCACAGTTGCGGGTTGACGACATATTTTTGTTTGATTAAACTTCAGAACAATGCAGTCATGCCAAAGTTGGGTAAATGTTCTATTAAAATGAAGTTAGTGTTAGCTCTCATGATTCTCAGATCATTTCCTACCAGTGTTCACCTGATCATTTCCACCACAAACCCTAGTAGCAAAAACAACCGATTCAGCTCATTATGAGAATACAATGGATTAATAATACAAAACCTAGCAGATAAAGTAGACTTTGAAGCCAACAATTAAACAAATAAACAAAACAAAAAATAAATTGGATATGACAGTATTGGCAATTTACATCTCACAATATTCTTGGATACTTCATATCCCACAAAAAGAACTGACGCACAGAAATAAAAAATAAACATTTGATTGATGGCGACACCAGTGATTTTCCAATTAAAATAGGACTGCATCAGGGGTCAGCTTTGAGCCCTTATTTATTTGCTTTGGTGATGGATGAGGTGACAAGGGGCATACAAGGTGATATCCCTTGGTGTATGCTCTTTGCTGATGATGTGGTGCTAGTTGACGACAGTAGGGCGGGGGTTAATAGGAAGTTAGAACTATGGAGGTACACGTTAGAGTCGAAAGGGTTCAGACTTAGTAGGGCTAAGACCGAGTACATGAGGTGCGATTTCAGCGCGACTAGGCACGAGGAGGGAGACGTTAGCCTCGATGGGCAAGTGGTGGCCAAGAAGGATACTTTTCGGTATTTAGGGTCGATGCTACAAAAGGATGGAGACATTGATGAAGATGTTAGGCATAGAATTTCAGCCGGCTGGCTGAAATGGCGTCAAGCTTCTGGCGTTCTCTGTGACAAAAGGGTGCCTCAGAAGCTGAAAGGTAAGTTCTATAGGATGGCGATTCGTCCGGCGATGTTATACAGTGCTGAGTGTTGGCCTACAAAAAGGCGACATGTCCAGCAATTGAGTGTAGCAGAGATGCGTATGTTGCGTTGGTGTTGTGGGCACACAAGAAGGGATAGAGTCCGGAACGAAGATATTCGGGATAGGGTTGGGGTGGCACCAATTGAGGAGAAATTGATTCAACATCGGTTGAGATGGTTTGGACATGTCCAACGGAGGCCTCCTGAGGCGCCGGTGCGTAGTGGAGTTCTAAAGCGGCCCGATAATGTAAAGAGCGGTAGAGGTCGACCTAAACTAACTTGGGACGAGTCCGTTAAGAGAGATCTTAAGGAGTGGAATATCTCTAAGGATTTAGCTATGGACAGGAGCGCTTGGAGATTGGCATCTTTTTGTCTTGTGCCATTTATGTCCCTTTATGTGTCTCCCTGTTTCTCGTCTCTTTTGGGTTTCATCTCTAGCCTACCCCAACTTGCTTGGGACAAAAAGCTATGTTGTTGTTTGTTTGTTTGTTTGATTGATCATACGGAACTACAGCCTTTTTGAACTGGTAACAACATAATTTCACATATGGCAGCCAGAGCAAGGGAAAAACTAGAATAAAAAGAGAATTCATGGCAGAAAGTTGAAATTCATCTATAGATTGGCACCTTAGGTCCAACCATTCATGATTTCCTAACTAACTTACTAGGCTGCATACTTTCTTTCACATAAATGGACATTACGGTAAATGTAAGGAAAAATATAAATGAATGAGGAGCATTGCAAGTTATCTTACATATGTTAAATGCACACAGGAACTTCAAAACCTTGAGAACTGTACCGTCAACCTTTTGACAATTGATCTCGACTTTCTTAAGGTGTTCTGAAATTGCAGTTGATCGCTTCATTGAACTGACACGTAGTTTGATTTGCACTTTATATCCAAACCACTGCAGACAATCCCCCGGCGCCACCAAAAAAAATGATCAACTATCAACTAATAAGTATACAAAGCAGCAGTTGGGCATTTGTAAATTGCATACCTCGTGAAGTTCAAAAGTGAGCTTCTCTAGAACAGGTGAGTGTTCATGAATACACGCTAGTGCACGGAAGTCATCAGGCACATACCAGTAGCCATTCAACAACAAAGTCTTTAGATTTGTAAACACAGGGCACCATCTCAAATCTCTTTTAAAAATAAACTGCACAGAGTGCAAACAAAAGTGATCAAATAATCAACACTGTGAACATATTTGATTCATAACCATAGTTGGTGGCAGTGCAAGCAAAAAAGAAGCAACATATGTCAAATTTCAACTTGACGGGACCTAATACAAAAAAAGGGTTAAAGATGAAACTTTAATGTAAGACTATACCATGCCATAATCAGATTTTAACGCCAAGCTATTAGCCTCCGATAAACCTCTTAGAAGCACGCAGTTGATACTGCCATTGGCTGTGCTATCAGAACTATCACAAGATCCACAATCACAAGTCCAAAAAAATTGCATTAGTGCAGTAGTCCCTACAAAGAGTGTGTTATTTTGACAGATGCCTCCAGTAATGAGGGCATCCCCTCAAGAATTGGAGTCCTCCCCTCAAAACGCTCAAGGTGCAGTGAGGCAACATTTGGGTTGTAAATGCGGATGCGAGAATCACAGCTGCCTACGGATGTTGGAGTGTGTTTGTATTAGGCCCATGAGGCTAGGCCCATGTGGCCCATGTATGGTACCTATAGCTACCCTTCTAGGGTTAGCCAATAATGAATGGAAAAATCACTCTTCTACATGGTATCGGACTAGGTGGCCGACCCTTCTTCTCTCCTGGGCGCCGCCGCCCCTGGGAACCTCCCCTGGCCGCCGGCCACCCTTCCCCATGGCTGGCCGCCAGCCACCTCCCCCTTCCCCCACCTCCTTCCAAGCCTTTCCCCTCCTCTCTTCTCCCTCCTGGGCTGCTATGGCCTCCTCCCGCCCCCTCCATCCAGGCGCGCCTCCCAGGGACGCCGGGCCGCCGCCCCTCTCTGGTGCGGGCGGCCAGCCCCTGCTCCAGCCAACTGGGGGCGCGCCGGCCCTGGGGGTGCGCCCGCCCCTGCTCCATCCCTCCTCTGGTGCTGCTGCAACTGGGGGTGCGGGCGGGATCTCTTCTTTCCTGGGGGTGCGCCCGCCCCTGCTCCATCCCTCCTCTGGCGCTGCTGCTGCTGCAACTGGGGGTGCGGGCGGCATCTCTTCTGCTGCTGGCTCCGCCCAGACCAGCCTCCATCTCCCTGCAGCCGGTGCAGCAGCTCCTGGTGCCATCTTCCCCGCCCAGGCCCTCACCACAGCTGCTGACCCTGGCGCTGGGGGGGGTTCTGAGGCTGGTACGGAGACCGGGGCCGCCGATGGTCACCTCCAGCAGCCGCAGCCTCTACTCCAGCCGCAGCTCCACCCGCAGCCCCTCCTCCAATCGCTGCCTGAGGGTCTCTTGGGCCCTGCCGGAGGTCGCCCCGTCCATGGCGTGGCTCGGCCCTCCGCCGCCCCCCACTGCAGCGCGTCTAGTGCCAGCTCTGCCCATGGGTCCGAGGCTTGGCCTTACGCCGCTGCTGCCCTTACTGCTGCCGCCCTTCCTGCAGCAGCGCCAGCAGCCGCGGACTTGGCCTACTCCTTCAGCACCACCGCCGGCCCTCCGCCCGCAGTTGCTCCACCGCGTGCAGGTCCCGGCGTCCTTTGGCCGGATCTCGCCCATGCTTTTGCCCTGGCGGAGGGGGGATCTCCAACTCCGGTCCCTGCCACGGCCCTCCCAGCCATGGCTGGCTTCGCCTCGGGGGGTGCCCCTACCACCTGGCAAGCCATCGCCGGGGCTGCCGGTGCGGGGGGCCCAAGAGTCGCAAACCCTAGGGTTAACCCCACATCCCTGTGTCCTACACCTCCCTTGGCCTACTCCTTCAGCACTACCGCCAGCCCTGATTGGATTGCCGACTCGGGCGCCACTTTCCACACCACGCCTGATGCGAGTCTACTTTCCTCTCTTCGTCCTCCCCACCCTTCCTGTCCCTCCTCCATCATGGTCGCCAATGGCACCTGCATTCCTGTCTCCTCTGTGGGCACTGCCAGTTCCCACGGCTCCTTTCATATTTCTGATGTTCTTGTGGCTCCCGGGATGGTTCACAACCTTCTCTCTATTCGTCGTTTCACCACTGATAACTCTTGTTCGGTTGAGTTTGACCCCTCTGGCCTCACCGTGCGGGATTTGGCCTCCCGGGCTCCTCTGCTCCGGTGTAACAGCACTGGGCCTCTCTACACCCTTCAGTTTCCGGCATCTGCTTCCCCTTCTTCGCCTTCCTCCGCCGCTTTCGCCGTCACTCCTTCCTCCACCACTTGGCACCGTCGCCTCGGCCATCCTGGCCGGGATGCCCTGATGCAGCTCCGTCGTAGTTCCGACATTCGGTGCTCTCAGGCTCACGATGATCACTTGTGTCAGGCGTGCCAGCTGGGCCGTCACGTTCGCCTTCCCTTTCAGTCCTCATCCTCACATGCCACTCGTGCATTTGATCTTATTCACTGCGACTTGTGGACTTCTCCTGTTCTTAGCATGTCTGGCTATAAGTACTACTTGGTGGTGGTCGATGATTTCTCCCATTACTCCTGGACTTTTCCTCTGCGTGCCAAGTCCGAGGCTTTCCCCACGCTTAGCAACCTCTTTGCTTGGGTATCCACTCAGTTCGGCCTCACCATCAAGGCCGTCCAGTGCGACAATGGCCGTGAGTTCGATAACTCAACCTCCCGTGCCTTCTTCCTTTCTTCCGGTGTCCACCTGCGCATGTCTTGTCCGTATACCTCCTCTCAAAACGGCAAGGCAGAGCGTATGATCCGCACCACGAACGACATCATGCGCACCCTTCTGCTCCAGGCATCCCTACCCGCTCGCTTCTGGGCTGAGTGTCTGCACACCTCCACCTATCTCCTTAACCGCCTTCCTTCTACCGCCTGCCCAGCTCCCACGCCTCACCACGCTCTTTTCGGTACCCCTCCTCGGTACGACCACCTTCGGGTCTTCGGGTGTGCGTGTTACCCTAACACCGCCGCCACCGCTCCTCATAAGCTGGCTCCCCGGTCGACCCTCTGTGTCTTTCTCGGATACTCTCCGGATCACAAGGGTTACCGATGCTTTGACCTTACCTCTCGCCGTGTCCTCATCTCTCGCCATGTCGTGTTTGATGAGTCGGCGTTCCCTTACTCCACCACCTCTCCACCCACACCTCCCGCTGACCCTGCGGAGGCTTCCTTCTTTCCCACTGACCCGGCGATTCCGCCACCCTTCTCCCCCTACCCTGCAGGTACTGCTCCGGCGCGCTTTCCAGGTGGTCCCGCGTCGCCCCAGGACCTTCCGGTGCCTGACACGGTCGAGGCAGCCCCGGAGCTTCCACCCTCGCTCCCTGTGGCTTCGCTGCCTCCCGTTGTGCCGGATGCTGCCGTTCCGATCGCGGGACCGCGTACACCGACCCCACCTCCTCCTGGGCGCTTCGGACTCGTCTACCAGCGCCGGCGGGAGCCGCGTCCGCCCTCACCTCCTCCCGGACGTTTCGGGATCGTCTACGAGCGCCGACGTGAGCTGGCTCCGCCGCTCTCGTCCCCAGCGCCGTCGTCGCCGGTGCTTGCTCCGCCGGCATCACCACGCTCTCGCGCCGACCCGCCGGTGTACCACCCACCTCTTCTTCACCGGGACCCTCGTCACACTCACCCGATGGTGACGAGGCAGGCATCTCGCCCGCAGGCCCTCACCGCCGCCGCCTGCGAGCCGGAGATCTCTCCGGTACCCTCTTCCGTTCGCGCGGCCTTGGCGGATCCTCACTGGCGCCGCGCGATGGACGAGGAGTACGCCGCCCTCCTCGCCAACCAGACGTGGGACCTCGTGCCTCGTCCGCCGGGTTCCAACATTGTCACCGGCAAGTGGATCTGGACGCACAAGAGGCGGGCTGATGGTTCCTTGGAGCGCTACAAGGCTCGCTGGGTCCTCCGTGGCTTCACTCAGCGGCCCGGCATTGACTATGCTGAGACGTTCAGTCCCGTGGTGAAGCCAGCTACAGTCCGCACCGTCCTCTCCCTGGCTCTCGAGCGCTCTTGGCCTGTGCATCAGCTGGATGTCAAGAATGCCTTCCTTCATGGCACTCTGACTGAGACGGTCTACTGCAGTCAGCCGGCAGGTTTTGTGGATGGTTCTCGTCCTGACTTCGTCTGCCGGCTCAACAAATCTCTCTACGGGCTCAAGCAGGCACCCCGGGCTTGGTACTCTCGCTTCGCTACCTTCCTGCAGACTCTTGGGTTCACGGAGGCCAAGTCTGACACCTCCCTGTTCATATACCACTATGGGGGTGAGACTGCTTACCTGCTCCTCTATGTGGATGACATTGTTCTCACTGCCTCCAGCGACTCTCTGCTCCACCGCATCATTGCCTCACTCCAGAAGGAATTTGCTATGAAGGATCTTGGGGTGCTCCACCACTTCCTCGGCGTCACTGTTGAGCCCCGACCTTCTGGCCTGTTCCTCCACCAGCGGCAGTTCACTTGTGACATTCTGGAGCGAGCCGGGATGACCGCCTGCCAGTCCTGCTCTACACCTGTGGACACTCAGGGCAAGCTGTCAGAGGCTGGGGGTCCGATGCTTGGGCCAGCAGAGTCCACCGCCTACCGGAGTCTTGCAGGCGCGCTTCAGTACCTCACTTTCACACGGCCGGACATCACTTATGCCGTCCAGCAGCTCTGCCTGTACATGCATGCTCCGCGGGAGCCTCACCTGGCTGCTATGAAGCGGCTTCTCCGGTACCTCCGTGGCACCCTTGGCTACGGGCTGCTCCTCGGCCGGTCTTCCACTGCCGAGCTGGTTGTCTACACCGACGCTGACTGGGCGGGATGCCCGGACACCCGCAGGTCCACCTCTGGCTACGCTGTCTTCCTCGGCGGCAACTTGGTCTCTTGGTCGTCCAAGCGCCAGCCGGTGGTTTCACGCTCCAGTGCCGAGGCGGAGTACCGTGCCGTGGCCAACGGCGTGGCAGAGGCCGCCTGGCTCCGCCAGCTCCTGGCTGAGCTTCACCGCCCACTCGCCAGGAGCACGCTCGTCTACTGCGACAACGTCAGCGCGGTCTACCTCTCCACCAACCCAGTGCAGCACCAGAGGACCAAGCATGTGGAGATCGATCTACACTTCGTCCGCGACCGGGTGGCCATCGGCGACGTCCGGGTTCTTCACGTCCCGACCACCTCCCAGTTTGCGGACATCTTCACCAAAGGCCTCCCTTCCTCGACCTTCTCCGAGTTTCGCTCCAGCCTCAACGTCTCTAGTGGCTAGTTGTGGCTGCGGGGGGTCCTGTGTGTGTTGTGCTCTTACTTGTTTTCTTTCTTGTTCAGCCTTGAACTCCGCTACGTCGGTAGTTCAGACTGTGGGGGGTGTTGGAGTGTGTTTGTATTAGGCCCATGAGGCTAGGCCCATGTGGCCCATGTATGGTACCTATAGCTACCCTTCTAGGGTTAGCCAATAATGAATGGAAAAATCACTCTTCTACAACGGACAAATCGATACACGGATGTTTCAGGGACTCGGACACAATCTTTGTTGACCGATTGACAACTTACAATCCACAATCTTTAGATGATCCAAGGCTGGACAGTTTGAAAAGTTAAGCAAACTGTTGTGGACCTGTACAGCAGTGAGCTCCAGCCTCCTCAGGTGCTGGGATATGAGAGGCAGGTTGTCTAGTTCAAGCCTGGGCTCACCAGAACTACGTCCAAACATAAAAAAGCTGAGAACATGAACTTTGCACGTCATAACATGCCGGAACCAGAGGTTTACGTGGGACACATCATCATCGCTGATGAGCTCAGCATCGAACGTGAAATAGCATTTCTCAAGGGGCGAGCCTCTGCGGAGGATCAGCAGATGGTTCACCAAGCTCCGGAGATCCTCCACAGACACCTGTTGATCTGGGTCGCAGCACCCCACACACAGGCCCGTGGCGGATTTCCAGAGGTGGCGCCATCTGCGGGCAAGGACGCTAGTGCGGACGGCCTCCGCAGACGGCAAGAAGCCAAGGATGTGTTCAAGGACTCCATCAGGCAGTGATTCAATGACCCCGCTGCCGCCAGCGGGCTGCTGCACCGCTCCCTTGACCGTTTTCCCTCGAGGCATTTTGCCGAACAGCAACCGCGCCTTGGCGCTGCGGGACAAGATACAAATCAAAAAGACACGAGGATCAATTATGCTGGGTGCAAACAGACGAGAGGGAGACGGAGACGTCGTTGGAAGGCTGGTGCCGGCCTCACCTCACTGTCGCTCCCGCACTGGCCTCTGGCAGTCTGGCCGGCTGGGTCAGGCCGTCGCCCGCCTCCGCTTTGCTGGCTGGCCATCTGACAGCCGGTCGCCTGGAACCCTGGACGGCTGGACGCCGAGGGCTCTGCCCGGGCCGCGCCCCAGCTCAGCCTAATGCCCGCGCCCGCGCCCATGCCGCTCCCTCTCTCCTGCTCTTCTGCTCGCTTGCCCCGCTAGCCCGCTGGCCGGTGAGCCCTGAACAATGGCCGCTAGGGTTCGGATTTGGCCGATTTGGGAGGATTGGGGATTTTGGGCATCCGGGAACTTCGCGAATAGGTGACGCACTTCGGCAATTGTGAGAACGGTAATGGTAGCTATAGGTTTTTCGGATGCATCGTAGGCTTATCCACCTTTCATCACTCCACCTTTCCGCTTTCCCCTCTCGTCTCCCGCTCCCTGCTGCTCCTTTGCTCGCTGCCCCGCGCGCCGTCCTGGTGCGTCTCCCTCCCCTGCGCGCCCTCCACGCCGCGCCGCCGTGAGCCGCCCCTCCCTTCCTTCCTCTCTCCGGCTCCCTTGCTCCCCCCGCTGCGACCTTCTGCGCCCTCCATGCCACCGAAGTGGGGGTGAAGGCGGCGGCTTCCGGCTAGCCCGCGTGCCTCCCTCCCTCTCTGCTCTTTCTTCCTCGCGCGCCACAGATAATATAGAGTGCATACACCTTATGTGCGTTCCAGGAATAATCGCACACATAAGCCGATAAATTAACGAAAGTATCATCACCATATACATACATCACGATATTACATCACTTAGTTCTTAACATAACACAAGAAAAGGTAAATGACACTCTCGAACAATGTTTCTGATCCACAGGGAAGACCGACTGGTTGACCCAAACCTAGAATTCTTCGGGAAAATCCTCGTAGAAGCTGTCATCTGTTACCCATCCGGGATTTTTATCCAAAAATAAAATAATAACAAGTGTGAGTACACTCGTACTCCGCAAGTATAGTATGGGGATTCATGAGGCTCAAAAAGGATAGACACGGTTGACTGCAGTTAGCATTTTTAATAGATCAGCATTTCATTATTACTTATTATTACTAAATTATGCTTAAGCTCCCGTTTAACCCACATGATCACTTACTGGAATTAAGGAGAGTAATTGAGCATCAGTATAATCTCATTATCATCATCATAAGTCATCCATATGTCAAGTAAACATTTATTCTGTGAGTTTTTCGGGCCGCTCGTGACCGTGAGCACGGCTGTTATAACAGTTGTAACACTCTGCAGAGGTTGTGCATCTTTACCCGTAAGTCGTGTTGCCCATTTGCCCGGGGCCCGTCGACCCCCTAACACTCCCAACATGAGTAGGCAGGGTACACTATGAAGCCTTCCATAGGCCTCTTCTAACATGTTAGGGCCGCGAGGTTTCCTCGGCAGGCAGATATAGAGAACCCCTTTTGATGGCATAATTTCCGCAGGCTATACACATCAGAACAGAGGCAGTTCTATACCCAAAGTGGCAAGCCCCTCTTGCGCCCTTTCGAGTAACCTCTAACAAGCTAGAAAAGATCCTATTATTGAGCTAAAGTCAGAGCCATATGACTCTCACGGTTGCACTGTATGTCCCAGCTTTTGCCCTATAGATAAGTCCTTACGAAGAGTTTAGGGCAACATGATCAACATCATCTGCACCTTTACCCTAAGGTTCCATCGTTACCATCATGTTCATCTATTGGTTCCATCAGTCATAGTATAGATCATGTTTAGTTAAAGCACTAGCATTCTACCCATGTGCAAATATAACCCATAGGGATCAAGGTACAGGTCATCAATTAGCTAGGGAGTCCTTATAGTCGAGCAATATTAGACACATGCATAATGAGTACATTATATAATGAATAGGACAACAAGGTAGGCCCATGCTATACTTGCCTTGGTTCACGAACTGCTGCTGGTCCTGCTGCTCCTCGTACGTGTCCGGATTCCCAACGTACTCCTCACCGTCTGAACTCGACCAACATGGCAACATACACATTTCAGGAGCATTCATGCATAGCAAACAAACCTATAATTAGAATAGTACACTAGCAGTATAAAAATAAGATAAAATATTTATGAAAATATTCTACGTCTTGCTACGATCACATCAACGCGAAGTTCACGAAATTCAGAGCTATAACGCGAAAGTTATGAATTAAACAAGATTCCTATAGTGAGTTAATTAACTTAACCTAATCAAGAATTTCAAATGTTGCAAACCTAACTAACAGTGGCATTAATGCGTAGATCATGAAATTATGAAACTAACGCAAGTTGAACGGATCAAATCGGAGCTAAAACGACGATTTTATAAGCGTTTTACTGCAGTGGCAAAACTGTAATTAATCTGGAAACGTATTTTTCATTTAAACCGAAGGAAATACGTCTTCAAAAAGAGAATGTGTCTTTCGGGAATACGCCAAGGACGGCGGGTTAGATACGCCCGAAACCGAGGGGCTCTTTTAGAAAAAGACCCACGAAGGGGTATGGTGTGCTCGTGGCCGTAGGATTTTAAACGAGCGGCTGAGATTAGTCAAGGAAAAGGAAAGGGAAGCAAGACGCCGGAGTTGGGGGAGGACGCGGCGGTGCCGCCATTGCCGGCGGTGGAAACTCGTCAGAGTGACCCAAACCGGCGCTATGATGCACGGTTTTCAAAACCGAGAGCACCGGGGTGACGCGGGGAGAAAGGAGAACTTGCCCCGGAACATAATACAACCACGGGATGGCCCGCGCGGCGTGCCCACCATGGTCGACGGCGGAGAGCTCACCGGAGCGATGAAATTGAGCGCTACGGAGCCCCATTCTCTAAATAGAGACTACGGGGAGGATGCAGAGGGGATAGAGAACTCGGCCATGTCACATGCACGGCTGGGAAAAGATTCGAGGGGCAACCGCCATGGCCGGCGGCGGAGGGAGCTCACCGAAGCTCGCGGGGATAGCCCTAGAGACCACGATTGAAGAAGATAAAGGCATGGGGAGGAAGCAGGGATGAAGGCGAGCTCACCGAGCGGAATCAACGGAGTGGAGGCGGCTCGAAGGTGACGGTCACCGTGGTAGGGCGGACGGTGCTCCGAAGGATCGCCGCTGCCGTTTCTCTGTTGTGCACTAGCGAACGGGAGCGGGGGAAACTAGAGAAGGGAATGGCGTAGACGGGGTCGCGCTCCCCTTTGAAGGCCGGGCGCGGCGGTTGCGGCTTCGTCCAGAGCAGAGGCGGCTGGAGGTTGAGGAAAGGCGCCGACAAGTGGGCCCGGCGCGTCAACGGCACAAGAGGGAAGAGCGGGGCGCGGCAACGGCGGTTGTGGCCTCCGACGCGGGCTGGCCCATCTAGGAAGAATGGAGGAGAGGGGAAAATCACGGGCAGGCCAAGAAAATGGCCAGCAGGCCGACTGGGTCGAAAGGAGGGAGGGAGAGGAAAAGGAGTTTTCTTTTTCTTATTTGATTTTCTAAATCCAATTTCAAAAGTTTTTGAAATTCTTTTGAACTTTGGAGCAAAACCAATCAATACAATAAATAAGATGTGGCAGCATGAGTGCATCAACATGTTGCTAACCTTATGATTAATTTTTAATTTCACAAAAATTTATTATTCCCTATATTTACATGCACACTCAATTACACAATAAATCATATTTAACTATTTTGAATTTACGAAAAATTTAGGGTGTTACAATTCTACCCCCTTAAAAAGAAATCTCGTCCTCGAGATTGGGTGATG
This sequence comes from Saccharum hybrid cultivar R570, assembly GCA_038087645.1. Lineage (NCBI taxonomy): Eukaryota > Viridiplantae > Streptophyta > Magnoliopsida > Poales > Poaceae > Saccharum > Saccharum hybrid cultivar. The sequence goes on from JAQSUU010000135.1 coordinate 22,133,257, forward strand.
CTTACTCAAAAAGGTGCGGATAAGATTTTCTCAGATCTTCTTCTCTTTCCCAAGTAGCTTCATCTTCTGAATATCGATTCCACTACACTTTGCACATCTTTATAGTGCGGCTCCTAGTAACTCTTTCTGCAGTTTCAAGAATTTTTACCGGATACTCTTCATACGTGAGATCTTCTTTAACAGTAAGCTCTTCCAAAGGAATCTGCTCTTCTGGTACCCGCAAACACTTTTTCAACTGAGAAACATGAAACACATCATGCACACCCGACAAACTTTCTGGCAGTTCCAACTGATAAGCCACTTCTCCACGTCTCTCCAGAATCTTAAAAGGTCCCACATATCTCGAGGCTAACTTGCCCTTCACATTGAATCTTCTCACATTTCTCATTGGTGACACTTTCAAATACACATAGTCACCTACTTTGAAACTCAACTCTCTTCTTCGGATATCAGCATAACTCTTCTGTCTGGACTGTGCTACTCTCAAATTATCCCTAATCATTCTCACTTGTTCCTCTGCATTGCGTAGGACATCTGGTCCAAACACTTGAGTTTCACCTGTCTGATTCTAGAATAGAGGCGTTCTACACTTACGTCCGTATAAAGCTTCGAATGGCGCCATTTTGAGACTTTTCTGGTGACTGTTGTTATATGAAAACTCAGCATATGGCAAACTCTTATCCCAACTAGTACCATACTGTAAAGCACAAGCTCTCAACATATCTTCCAAGATTTAATTGGTCCTTTTTGTCTGTCCATCGGTTTGGGGATGATATGCAGAACTGAAATTTAGCTTTGTTCCCAAAGCACTATGTACCTTATGCCAAAAAATACGATGTAAACTGAGTTCCTCGGTCAGACATAATCTTCTTTGGAACCCCATGTAGACACACTATTCTCTCCATATACAACTCCGCTAGCTTTGCGCCACTATAAGTGGTTTTGACTGGTAGGAAGTCGGCTACCTTAGTAAGTCGATCCACTATTACCTAGATTGAATCATATCCGTGTTGCGTGCGGGGTAATCCAGTAATGAAGTCCATACCGACTTCTTCTCATTTCCACTCTGGTATTTTCATTGGTTGCAACAATCCTGCAGGTCTTTGGTGTTCAGCTTTCACCCTTTGACAAGTATCACATAGGGCCACATACTCAGCCACATCTCTTTTCAAACCATACCACCAATACTTCTATTTAAGGTCTAGGTACATCTTGGTGCTTCCAGGGTGTATAGAATAAGCAGAATCATGTGCTTCTCGCAGAATCGTATCACGGATAGCTTTCACTTTAGGTACACATATTCTTTTTCCTAACCATAGAGTACCATTCTCATCCAACCTGAATCCTGGTGCCTTTCCAACCACTACATGCTCTGCAATCTCCTTTAGTTTCTCATCCTCCAATTGACCTTTGCGTATATCTTGCTCCAATGTAGGCTCTATGGCCAATTCCACTACATTATTGATAAAACCCAAATTGAGATGCTCAATTTCAGCTCGCAACTCTACTGGTATAAATGTCAACTAAAGTCCGTTGGCATAGCTCTTCCTGCTACGTGCATCAGCAACAACATTTGCCTTTCCAGGATGATAATGCACTTCCAGATCATAATCTTTAATCAATTCTAGCCAACGACGTTGCCTTAGGTTCAACTCCGACTGAGTAAAAATATATTTTAAACTCTTGTGGTCAGTATAGATATCACACTTATGTCAGATCAAATAATGCCTCCAGATTTTCAGGGCATGGACAACTACGACTAATTCCAAATCATGTGTTGGGTAATTCAGTTCATGCTTTCTCAACTGTCTGGATGTGTATGCCACAACCTTTCCTTCTTGCATAAGCACACATCCAAGACCTAGGCGAGATGCATCACAATAAATATAGAAGCTCTTACTTAAATCAGATAAGGTCAACACTAGGGTTATCGTCAACCTTCTCTTAAGCTCCTCAAAGTTAGCCTAACATTTGTTTGACCATACAAATTTGGCATTCTTCTCTAGTAGGGATGTCATAGGCTTAGCTAGCTTAGAGAACCCTTCAATAAATCTCCTATAGTACCCAACCAATCCCAAAAAGCTACGGATTTCACTAACATTGGCTGGGGCTTTCCAATTTAACACATCCTGCACTTTACTGGGATCTACGGCTATTCCACCATTAGAGACCACATATCCCAGAAAAGATACTTCTTTCAGCCAGAACTCACATTTGCTCCTTTTAGCATACAACTTATGTTCCCTGAGTTTTTGTAAAACTAGTCTTAAGTGTTCAGCATGTTCCTCTTTATTTTTGGAGAATATTAGGATATCATCTATAAACACCACTACAAACTTATCCAAGTACTGCATAAATACTTTATTCATCAGATACATAAAGTATGTCGGTGCATTTGTCTGTCCAAAAGACATCACTGTATACTCATAAAGGCCATATCTGGTAGTAAATGATGTCTTAGGTATGTCAGATGCACGAATTTTTAGTTGGTGATATCCAGAACAAAGATCAATTTTTGAGAACACACAAGCACCTTTCAGCTGATCAAATAAATCATCAATTCTAGGGAGTGGGTACTTGTTCTTGATTGTGACTTCATTAAGGGACCTATAATCAACACACATTCTTCGTGTGCCATCTTTCTTATTAACAAATATAACAGGTGCTCCCCAAGGTGAAGAACTAGGACGAATAAAACCTTTCTCTTGCAATTCCTTAATTTATTTCTTTAGTTCTTCTAATTCATCTACCCCCATTCTATATGGTCTCTTAGCTATGGGTGCAGTTCTAGGTAAAAGCTCAATAAGGAATTCGATGTCGCGATCGGGTGGCATACCTGGCAATTCATCGGGAAACACATCTGTGAATTCATCCACCACCTGATTCTCCTGGTTGGCAACATCGCTCAACTGGTTGACAGTGGCGGTTGGTTGAGCTTGCACTTCCACTTTGACACAAAATTCTATCACCACTTGGAGCTGTCACAACAACGGATTTCTCCTGACATTGTATCACTGCTCTATGCTGCTTCATCCAATCCATTCCCAGGATGAGATCAATCACAGCGGTTCTCAGAACAATTGGATTTACTTTAAAAGCTACCCCCTTAGGAATATACTAATAGAAGGGCTCCAATAGTTTGCTGGCATGCTACCCCCTGGTGAATTTACTAACATAGGATCCTTCATGGCACACCGGGGTATGCTATGCATTCTAACAAAAGCTTGTGATATGAAAGAATGCGAGACACCGGAATCAAAAAGTACGGTAGCGGAGATGGAGTTGACGCTAAACGTACCCAGCATAACCTCAGGCGCCTCCTGAGCTGATTCAGACGACACATGATTCACCTTGCCGGTGAACGGAGGTCGAGCATTGGGCCTCTAGTTACTCTGCTGGTTCTGTGGGGCCTGCTGGTTCTGCTTCTTTGGACACTGGTACGAATAGTGTCCCACCTCACCACAGTTGTAGCATGCATTGGGGTTGCCTGAGGTGCCACTCTTGATTGGGGCATTGTTGGGCACTCCTTGACGTGGTGCCTGATTGCTAGCTTGATGTTGTTGGGGGCGCTGCTGATTCTGGTTGCCAAACTGTTGTGGATACTGGAGACGCTGCTGGTTCTGGTTTCTCTGGGGGTACTGGCCTTTGTTCCATTGGTTGGGTGGCCCTTGGTTTCTCTGTGGGAAACCTTGCTGTGGGAAAGCTCGCGGGCGAGTGTTGCTACCCGACGCATGTCCCTGGAGCTTCCTCTTCTTGAGTTCCATTTCCTTACGCTTGTTATCTATCACAATGGTCCGATCCACCAATTCTTGGAAACTGGCATACTTGTTGGACATCAGCTGCAGTTGGAGTCCATCATACAGCCCCTTCAAGAAACGACGCTGTTTGTTAGAATCTCGGGCCACCTCAGCCGGGGCATATCACGATAGTTGAGCAAACTTATCGCGGTACTCCGCCACAGACATGGACCCTTGTTTGAGAGCTCAGAACTCTTCTTGCTTCAGTTCAATTAGTCCCTCAGGGATGTGATAGGACCTGAAGTTCTCTGTGAACTCATTCCATGTGATCTCTGGAGCATTCTCTGGACGTCCATACTGGAATGACTCCCACCAATCCTGAGCAGCTCCTTGGAGTTGGCCTAAGGCGTACAAGACTTTCTCCAGATCGTTGCAATGTGCAATATTCAGCTGCTTCTTACAGCTCTCAACCAATCATCAGCCTCCATAGGCTCAGAGGCATGCGTGAACACAGGTGGGCGTCCTTTTAGAAACTCACCACGCTTGTCACGGACCTGCACAGGTGGGGGTGCTCCTGCTGGTTGCTCACCAAGACGGTCCATCACTGTCTGCATGAGCTGTGCTTGCATTGCCATCAGTTGTTCAATCGTCACCGGCGGTGGCAGAGGTGGATCAACGAGAGCACCATGTCCACGACCACGTCCACGGCCTCGGCCACGTCCTCCTCAGGTGGCCATCTGCTTCCAAGCAATGTGCAAACTTTTAGGGATCTTCCAAAAATTTATAAATTATTTACAAAAGGTAAATGACATAGCTGAAAATTTCTAGATGGGTGTCTACAACAGCAGATCAGAAATTAAAGTGTAACTCAAGTTTCAGAGATGCAACAGAGGCGCGGCATACATCGTTGGAAAGCTTAAGAAGTCTGCTACAACTTTTATATAGAACTTTTTCACAGATTCTGACGGCAACATCATCAAAAACTGAGCTAAACAATTTCTGTTCTAAATTACAGACTGTACAGACTTGCCAGATTGTAGCAGGCATATCTCTTAAACCAAAACCGATAATGAGGTGATTCTAGTGGGAAATGAAAGATACACAAGTATAGGTCCTTCCACAAAAATTTCATAACTTTTGGATGCGGAGATTTAGAGATATGAGATAAACATTGCAGACTGCTCTGAAAAACAGTACAACAGTGAAGCGAACTTTTCAAACCCAACTAAGTTAAACAAATACTAACTTAAGGTTTTGATAAAAAAGAACATGTGGACAAGCTCACACTGTTCCAGCAATCACACAAACTCCAAATCATTCCATGTTCATCAATACAACCAATAAAACAATTAAATGTTCACACCACAAACATAAACTTAATATGACTCGATCTAGAACGCATTCATTGTGACGGGGCTGCAACATCTAAGGAGCGCGATCCACCATGGTGAACACCCTGGGCTTATCTGGAAGTCACGCCAATGAAGAAGAAGCGGTTTGGATTACGCAGAAAGCTTGCCGCCAGATTTGTCGGACCCTACAAAATCTTGGAAAGGAAGGGTCCAGTGGCTTATAAATTGGAATTACCAGAATCAATGGGTGCTATATTCCCAGTTTTTCACGTATCACATCTCAAGAAATGTTTGCGCGTTCCAGAGGAAATAATTGAACCTCGAGGCATAAAACTTAAGTCAGATCTAGTGTATCGTGAGCAGCCAATTCGAGTTTTGGATTCCAAAGAAAGGGGTACTCGAAACAGTGTGGTGAAAACATATAAGATACAATGGAGTCATCATGATGAGGGAGACGCATCGTGGAAAACGGGTGAATACTTACAAAAAGCATACGAAGATTTTTATAATAAATGGTTTGTAACCCAAATCTCGGGATGAGATTTTTATAAGGAGGGAGGGCTGTAACACTCCGGTGTTACGCAAGCATTTGCATGGCAATCATATGCATGGCATTTCATATCATCATAATCATACATGTTAATATTATAATTTGAGTGAAATAAAAGCTTAGAAAGTGGTATTTGAGATGTAATATATTAATGTGCTAATCACATTCCATCAAAATTGTGCAACTAAAATTTTTTTTATATCACTTAGAATTATAGGTCAAAATTTTTGGAGCAACTAAATGACTCAAAGTTTTGTCAAAAAGCTTGTTCGAAAATATTAATTAAAATATTCAAAAATCCTCTCTAAATTAGCTTTTATTCTTCAATTCAAAATCTATTGAGAATTTTTAGTTGGCCCCTTAAGCAAAGTTGTAGAGAATTAAATTCTAAGCAACTTTTGTTTTTGGGTCATTTTCAGAAAAGGTTATTTTCTTGCTCAAAATGAGATTTGAAAACTGCAAATAGAATTTTATTTGAATTTTTTCTGGAAAAATAAAAAGTAAAAACAATTTCAGTGCTAGCAGGCCGCCGCTTCCCTTCTCGGCCCGCCCGCGAAGCGGCCCGGCCCAGCTGACCGTGCGCTCGCTCGCTCGCCGTGACACGCTCGCGCCCGCGCAGACACCGCGCGCCCCGTGGCCGGCATGCGCCGCTCGCCGTCGACAGCTGGCCGTCGGTGGCCCCCGCCAGCGCGCGCCTCACGCTCCTAAAACGCCTGCGCTCCGCATCCATCCTCCCTCTCCGAATTTCCCCGCCTCGGCTTTCCTCTGCTCCGTGCCGCGCGAGTACCTCACCGCGCGAGCGCCGCCACCACCGCACCCGCCGGCCAAATTGGCCGACGGTGAGCCGCCATAGCTCGCCTTCTCGCGCGTCCACCTTCGCCTCCTTCTCCGACACCCGTGCGCACCTCGTTGTCGTCACCCGAGCCAAGCAGGTGCGGATGTCGTGCATCCACCGCCGGTGGCCATGGCGCCACCGCGCGCGCGGCCTCCCGCGGGAGTGATTCCCCGCTACCCCTCTTGCTTCTCTATCCCCGAAAATGAGTCCGGCTCCTCCCCGCGCACCTGTTGCTCGTTTTTTCGCACCCGGGCGTGGTCGGCAATGGCCACCGGCCGGTCGTCGCGCGGCCGCGCCGTTGCGGTCACCGGCGCCTCCGGCTTCTCCCGCCCCGGCACCCTCGCGCGAACGGCCATGGGCCGAAGCCCGAGCGGGCCTGCTCGCTTTTCCCCCGCGCGCGATGCCGGGCCGAGAACAGGCCGCGGGCCGGTTTACTTCCCCGGGCCAGCCCAGTTTTAAAAATAAAAATCGTTTTCTGTTTTCTTTTATTATTTCATAATAAAGGATGTTGTGGAAAATGTTTTTGTATTCATTTGTGCTCCAAAAATTATGAAATAAATTTCTATGAACTCATTGGAGCCAGATCTACAATCTAAAAATATTGCATGTCATTTTTGGAATACTTTTCTGTAGAGCTTTAATTAATTCTTAATATTGCTAATATCTTGTAAAATAGCTAGTAAATCCTATATGTATCAGAAAAATATGATTTCAAGTGTGTTAATCTTCTTATATCGTGTACTTCCTAGAAAAAATATGTTTCATGCATGTGCTGTGGGAAAATGTTGAAGTGTAGTTCAAGTGCCTTTAATGGCTGATTTTTGTTATTTTTGCTAGAAAGCAAACTTTGTATAAAACATGCATGTGATAATTTTTGTACAGTCATAGTATGCTATGAAGAATCTAGAAAAAAATATTAATTCTGTTGTTTGACACTTTTCATAGTACACAGTAATTTCATGCTCATTTTTATGTCATAGCTTGTCATTTTTGTGTAGGATAGTTTACTTATCTAAATGCCATGAAATTTTTATGGTAGTCTATTTAGAGTAGTATTATGCTACTGTAATTTTCTTAGATTTTTAGGAGCATCAAAAATATATGTTGCTATTCAAACCTATTATTACTTAGGGTTTAAGCAAGTGTTGCTTTAAGTGTGATTAAGAAATTAGTAAAGCTTTGGTGTATCTTTGAAGTATTTCATAAGATAGGTTAACTTAACATAATAGTAGTAGAAGAGAATGCAGTATATGACATTTGCTTGTAGTGTACAGTTTCTTGGATAATGTTGACTACCTTGCATTTCAACATATTCATTGCATTCATCTCCTTCGATGCACACTTGCATAATCACTTACACGCATTGCATCATATAGGATCGCAAACCGAGAACCCAGTCGTCTTACCCGAGGAGCCAGAGGAGCAGATCGAGGTGCAGCAGCAGGAGGTGGCAGAAGCCGAAGAAGAGGCCGATGAAGATCTCCCGGAGTGCCCCGATCACCGTCCAAGCTCCTTCGATAGAGGCAAGCCCCGGAGCATTTATCTCCCGGTTTGCAAATAATTTATTATTAACTTTATTTAATTTGATGCATTACGTTTAGGAGTTGTTTGCAAACGTTGCTGCATTATACCTTGCTTACCTTTGTTATACCATATCCTTGTTACCCTGGTATCCGCAGTCGAGTCAATGCTTAGCTGGCTTAGACCGGTAGAAGTCAGGTGATTTCCTGTCACCTGCGAGCTATAGGTGGTTACCTGGATCTGTTTGGATAACTATGAAGTCATGGTATAACTAAGTGTGAAATGAAATTGAGACCGGGCGGAAACTTGCAGGGTTTCGGACTGTAGTGTTTTCCGTCTGTGTCGATTAAGGACCGTCTGTTGTCGTCCCTCGGGTCATGTTGAACGCATGCCTCACATTTAGCTGGCCGGATAAAGTACCTTCTGACCGCGAAACTGGGAGATTATTCGGGCCGAGTGGATTGCCCGCAACGCACTGTACCGGAGCAGTAGTGGCTGGATACGGGGGCGCGATGATAAGGCCAAAGAGCAGTCGGGCGGCCCCCGGGTACAAGTGGTTCCTGGCAAGCTCGCGACGTTACCTGAATGGTTGACTCGGCGACCAACACCTCACTTTATCGAGTGAGTGAGGTTTGTGTGAGGAATAACTTACCAGCTGGTTAATAATCGATTCGAATCGCCATCGTTCACTGGATAGTGAACACTTGACTTGAGCTACTTCATCCTAGTAATATTGATGAAACACTTGGATAGTTATGTGAAAAATGGCATGGTAATTATTGTTAATGATCAATCGTAATCATTACTTGCTTAATTACATGGTTACTCTAGTATAAGTACAAACATAGTTGACAGGTAATAAAGATTATAATACTGCATGCTTTTGTAAACAAAATGTTAGTTTATATGCTTTTCTTGCAAATGAGTCAGCTACCCCACCAAAAAGCCTATCATGATTCCTTGGTGTCTTTTATTTCTGGTTTATGACGGGTAAGTCTAGCTGAGTACCTTCTCATACTCAGGGCTTTGTTCCCACTTGTTGCAGATGGACAGATGTACTATGACTATTGTATCAACTGTCTCTTTCCTGCAATGGGCGAAGCATAGGACCATGGGCAATGGTCATTCGCTACTTCTCGTCTGATGCTTTTGCTAGAGATGGTCACAAGCTGGCACTTTATTTAAAAATGTTGTGTGTGTGCGTGATTTGAACTACCGCTTCCGCTACTTTTATTCAAACCTGATTTGTAATAACTATGTTCAAACTCCGATGTATTTTATGCCGCGAACATTTATGTAACTTATGACGGTGACCGCTAAACTTAGTACGATCTTGGCTGTTATGTGAAATGGTTTGAAATCCGTCAAGATTTCACGGACTACCGGGTTATACGGGCTTAAGTTGGTTAAATTGTCCTTCCGTTGGATGGTTTTCCTACTTAATCTCGTATAATTGGGCGGTTCTGTTACAGCTGGCATCGGAGCATGGTTTAGCGTGATTACTGTTCATAAGTGTATTTAAAACCAAATTTTATTTAAAAAGTGTGATTTTAAAACTAAATGTGTGCCAGTGGTCATATCCTGTATGTCCAGTTAAGGACTCTAGGTGGCTATTTAAGTACTAACTTGGGGTTCTTGCACCATATTTCTCTTTCGTTGCTCATACGGCGTGCTATTGTATGAGTGCCACTTAATTGAGTGGTAATGTATGGATCAGTTACCTCTACGCTTTGGTAAGTGTGAGCTGTGAGAGCATGATCGGATACACCGCCGATCTAGGGAGAGTGTTTTATATAATACTAGAATAATTACATGTTGTACACATGTTTTTATGAAAGTATCGCATGTGTGGGTGTTCCGTCCGTTGAGGCGATGCCGTCAATAGGACGATGTGTGTGGGTAGTTACTACCGTTGTACACGCATCTGGGGATTCGTGTAGAGCGCGTAGGTAGATTTACTGCTTTCATGCATTCATGGGGAATGGACTGAAATAATTTTTCTGCAGGTACATAACAGCGTTTATCGTGTAGATTGAATTAGTTACGTATATGAGAGATCGTTTGTATGCCACCAAATTCATCGTTAGATGCCTGTATTTTCTAAGTTTGTGAGAACGTAAGACTCGCGCATGCATCATACTGCCTAAGCATTTCATTCATAACCTGCATTCCTCCCCTTATAAAAGGATTATCCCAGTTTGATAAAAGTGACATCAACTTAAAATATGTCTCACTGGGTAATTTAAAACTTGTGCTACAGATGGCCCGCACGAAGAAGACTGCCCGTAAGTCCACTGGTGGAAGAGCACCATGTCACCAGATGGCCCCGCGGGAACGCCGCAGCACGGACACTTTTCTAAGTGAGTTTGGCATGCCCACCTTGCTTTGGAGAGTGCTCCATGATGTGGGGTACCCAGAGGGTCAAGAGCCGGTGTACTCTTGGAATGAGAACCAGCTAGCTGAGGATGGACTTGCAATAGTGGAGATCACCGTCCCTGCCCTTGGTGATGTGCCAGAATGCGATGGTTGGCATTTGGAGTTTGAAGGACGCACTCCAGTTGAGGGTGCAGAGGGTGCAGCCTTTCACGTCATCCGAGACATAATGAGTAGGTTTCCTAATGAGTTGGCAGCAGCTTTGGCAGGTACTTTCCCGAGAGATGATCCTCGTGATGCCATTTGGGTGCAACCGCAAGGAAGTGCCTTGGTTAGAGGCCCAAGTGAAGGACAGGCTAGCGACAACCACACGATGAATGCCATGTATGCAACCATCAGAGCATACCAGGGTCTTGAGAATACCTATTGGACCTTGACTGGTCTAAGAGGTGATGATCGACTTGAAGCAAGGAAGCAGAAGAAAAAGCAAGCACGTGCTATAGCTAGCTTGCAGGAGCAGTTGGCCGACATGAGCTTGCAGCGAGATCGGGCTCTCGAGAGAAGTGAGAGTGCTATGCAGCGGGTGCAGACGTTGACTCAGGCCAACAGAAATGCAGATCGCATGATGGGACAGCTAGTGCAGGAAAGGAATGAAGCCTGGAACGAGAGGGACCTTCTCAGGCAAAGGGTCAAGGAGCTAGAAGGGTATAACGCCAACTTGCATGAAGATTTCCATGCCCTCTACAACGGGATAGGCCCATATGCTCCTCCGGACACCGCCCAGATGGACGTCGACGATGACGCCGCTACTGATGGTAGCAATGGTGACGCCTCCGACCTCGACGACGGCCCCAAGGAGTAGGCTAGTTGCCTTGCGTTAGTGATAGGCTTTATCGCGATGGCCTTCTTTTGGTTTCCATGTATCGTGTTGTATCCTATTTGATCTTGAGACTAACGATCTTTTGGATCTTGGTTGTGTATGTGATGCTCGAACGCATAAAAGTCCAGTGTATGTATGCTGGCAACATGGTTGTATGGAACGCGATGTTGCATTCAAAGTAATTTGATTAGTGATGTTGTTTTAATTAGAATGTGATTATTATGCCTCTGTTTTATTGCATGACTTGTTCTCTCCAATAAATTCAGTATGGCATGATTGTTCATTCGAATACAATTACTACCACTTCGCTCAATTATTACTTGTTGCTGAAATATGCAGATGGCAAACACTCGCCGTGCCACGTATGAGGCCGCTGAAACTGGTGGCAACGGTGCAGGGGCTGGTGGGGGTGGCACAAGCAACGTCAATCACCAGGAGCCACAGCCAGAGCCACATTTGCCCCCTCCTCCACCGCTCACTGCAGAAGTGTTCTTCGCATAGTTTCTTAGAAGCCAGCGCAACGCCGAGCAGTCACAAAGGAATATGGAAGATTTTCTGCGTACCATCGCTGAAAACGTTCAGAGAGGAAATAATCAAGGTGGTGGCCATGGAGTGAACCAGTACAGCAATTTCAAGGATTTCATGGACACCAGGCCGCCAATTTTCAAGGAAGCAGCAGAGCCACTCGACGCTGAAGAATGGATCAACACTATGGAAGATAAGTTTCGTGTGCTGAGACTGACAGAAGTTCTGAAGACAGAATATGCTGCACATCAGTTACAGGGACCAGCAGGGATGTGGTGGAAGCATCACCGCACCACCTTTCCTCCCAATGCCCAGATTACTTGGAGAGAATTCACTGAAGCGTTTAGGGGAGTTTATATTCCCCCAGGGTTGGTTGAGATGAAGCTCAGAGAGTTCTTAGCCTTAAATCAGGGTACCAAGACTATAACACAGTATTTGCATGCATTTAACAACTTGTGCCGTTTTGCTCCAGACATGGTCGACACAGATGCAAAGAGAATTGCTAGTTTTAAGAGAGGGTTAAGTCCGAAGATGATGAAGCATGTGGGTACCAATACCCGCGCCAGGTTCAATGACTTTGTCAGTGATTGTTTGAAACAAGAAAAGAACAACAACGCCTACACTGCATCCAAGAATCGCAAGAGGGTGTTTGAGTCAGGACCATCACAGTCCAGAGTTGTCACTGCAAATCATCTTTCTTATCGTCCGTCCGCACCTGGTGCAAGGTTCAGGCCTCCACAATATAAAACTCAGAACTACAAGGGACCACAGAAGCCGTACAAGATGGACGTGCCGCCAGCAAAGATCACCACAGCTGCAGAACAGAGCAACTCCAAGGGAGCAATAGGATCTACTGGTACAGTGAAGGGGCCCTGCTACAATTGTGGTCAGCCAGGCCACTTTTCAAAGTTCTGCCCTTATCCGCCTAGAAAGAAGCAACAGACTTACACTGCCCGTGTGCACCATACCACCGTTGATGAGATTCCTGAAGGAGAACCTGTAACTGCCGGTAAGTTTCTTGTTAACCATCACCCTGCAGTTGTTCTATTTGATTCTGGATCCTCGCATTCTTTTATGAGTCAAGCATTTGCATGGAAGCATGAACAACTATGCACAGAATTGAGTTATGGTTATCGCATAAGTTCAGCAGGGGCTGATGTGCTAACCAATAAGATGGTTAGAGGGGCAACCCTTGAGTTAGATAGTTAGAAGTTTCGAGTGAACCTGATAGTTATGCCGGGACTAGTTTTGGATGTAATAATAGGAATGAACTGGATGAAAGACTGGGGAGCAGTCATAGATACAAGCAGTCGATTGCTTACCCTTAAGGATCCGCAGGCAGAGGGTACTTTTCAGGTACCATTGCCCGAAAGAACAGACCTTGTAAGTGTGACCTGTGCCATGGAAGTTGTTCCTATCCACCAGATCCCGGTAGTGTGTGAATTCCCGGATGTGTTTCCAGACGAGTTACCTGGCCTTCCTCCAGATAGAGATGTTGAGTTTGGAATCGAGTTGATCCCCGGAACAGCTCCTATTTCGAGGAGACCTTATCGGATGCCTCCGGATGAGTTAGCTGAGCTGAAGAAGCAACTGGAAGAATTGCTAAAGAAGGGGTTTATCCGACCAAGTAAGTCTGAATGGGGATGTTCTGCCTTGTTCGTAAAGAAAAAGAAAGAAGGTACTCTGAGAATGTGTGTGGATTATCGACCTCTTAATGCTGTAACTATCTAGAATAAATACCCTTTGCCTCATATCGATGTTTTGTTTGATCAGTTGGCTAAAGCTAGGGTGTTCTCCAAGATAGATCTAAGATCAGGGTATCATCAGATAAAGATCATGCCACAAGATGTCCCGAAAACCGCCTTTTCTACCAGATACGGGTTGTACGAGTATCTTGTTATATCCTTTGGCTTAACAAATGCTCCTGCATACTTTATGTATCTGATGAATACGGTTTTCATGCCAGAGTTGGATAAGTTTGTAGTTGTCTTCATTGATGACATTCTAGTATACTCTGAGAATGAGAAAGATCATGAAGAACATCTGAGAATCGTCTTGACCAGGTTGAGAGATCATCAGTTGTATGCTAAGTTCAGCAAATGTGAATTTTGGTTGAGGAAAGTTCCTTTCCTTGGTCATATTCTATCGGAGAATGGAGTTTCGGTGGATCCGAGCAAAGTGCAAGAGGTTATGGATTGGAAAACTCCAACCACAGTGCCAGAAGTCAGGAGTTTCCTAGGGTTAGCTGGTTACTATCGCTGCTTTATCCCAGACTTCTCGAAGATTGCTAAGCCAATGACAAGTCTGTTACAGAAAGATCATAAGTTCGTGTGGACAGAGGAGTGTGAGACAGCTTTCCACACCTTGCGGAAACTGTTGATCACTACTCCAGTTCTTGCACAGCCAGACATCGAGAAACCTTTTGATGTGTTCTGTAACGCCTCGAAAACAGGATTAGGCTGTGTTCTAATGCAAGAAGGAAGAGTCATTGCTTATGCCTCCCGTCAGCTGAGAAAACATGAAATCAATTATCCGACACATGATCTTGAGCTTGTCGCCGTGGTGCATGCCTTAAAGATTTGGAGACACTATTTACTTGGTAATGTGTGCAATATTTTCACCGATCACAAGAGTCTCAAGTACATTTTCACCCAACCAGAATTGAACATGAGACAGTGAAGATGGTTAGAACTAATTAAAGATTACAACTTGAATGTACAGTATCACCCTGGGAAAGCCAATGTGGTAGCCGATGCTTTGAGTAGAAAGTCGCATTGTCTGAATATGCAACCCTTACTCGAAGATGGTTTTAATCTAATACACCCTGTCGTGTTACATAGTATTCAGATCAGTTGTACCTTGGAGAGTAAGATAATAGAAGGTCAGAAAGCAGACAAAGGGATATTCCACATCAAAAGGAAAATTAAAGAAGAACCTTCAAAACACTTCAGAGTGGACGAGCAGGACGTGTTGTGGTTCGACAACCGTCTTGTTGTTCCAAAGGATAGAGAGCTTAAGAATAAAATTATGGATGAAGCTCATCACTCTAAGTTATCCATTCATCCTGGCAGTAGTAAAATATATCAAGAACTAAGACCTCGTTTTTGGTGGACAAAGTGAAGAAGGAAATTGCAGCTTATGTAGCCAGATGTGACACATGTTGTTGAGTAAAAGCTATTCACATGAAACCTGCCGGATTGTTGCAACCTTTGTCAGTACCTAGTTGGAAGTGGGATGATATAAGTATGGATTTTATCACAGGTTTGCCCACTACTCGAAAGGCCATGATTCGATTTGGGTAATCATGGATCGTCTTACCAAGACCGCTCACTTTTTGCCTGTCAAGACGGCTTATAGACCACCTCAATATGCCGAGAAGTATATTGCGGAGATTGTGAGATTGCATGGCATACCGAAGACTATAGTGTCTGACAGAGGGTCACAGTTCACTGCTCACTTCTGGGAGCATTTGCACAAAGGTTTGGGGACTAGTCTGATTCGTAGCACTGCCTATCATCCTCAAATAGATGGTCAGACTGAAAGAGTTAATGCTGTTTTAGAAGATATGTTGAGAGCTTGTGTGTTGTCTTCCAGAGGTTCATGGGAGTCATGGTTACCTCTAGCAGAATTCGCATATAATAATAGCTATCAAGAAAGTATCAAAATGGCACCTTTTGAGGCTTTGTATGGACGAAAGTGCAGAACACCTTTAAACTGGATTGAGCCAGGGGAAAGAAGGTATTATGGTATTGACTTCGTGGAAGAAGCCGAAAGAAAAGTTCATATCATTCAGCAAAATATGAGAGCAGCTCAGTCACGTCAGAAAAGTTATGCGGATAAAAGAAGGAGACCACTTGTGTTTGAAGTTGGAGACTATGTTTATCTAAAAGTCACGCCAATGAAGAAGAAGCGGTTTGGATTACGCAGAAAGCTTGCCGCCAGATTTGTCGGACCCTACAAAATCTTGGAAAGGAAGGGTCCAGTGGCTTACAAATTGGAATTACCAGAATCAATGGATGCTATATTCCCAGTTTTTCACGTATCACATCTCAAGAAATGTTTGCGCGTTCCAGAGGAAATAATTGAACCTCGAGGCATAAAACTTAAGTCAGATCTAGTGTATCGTGAGCAGCCAATTCGAGTTTTGGATTCCAAAAAAAGGGCTACTCGAAACAGTGTGGTGAAAACATATAAGATACAATGGAGTCATCATGATGAGGGAGATGCATCGTGGGAAACGGGTGAATACTTACAAAAAGCATACGAAGATTTTTATAATAAATGGTTCGTAACCCAAATCTCAGGACGAGATTTTTATAAGGAGGGAGGGCTGTAACACTCCGGTGTTACGCAAGCATTTGCATGGCAATCATATGCATGGCATTTCATATCATTATAATCATACATGTTAATATTATAATTTGAGTGAAATAAAAGCTTAGAAAGTGGTATTTGAGATGTAATATATTAATGTGCTAATCACATTCCATCAAAATTGTGCAACTAAAATTTTTTTTATATCACTTAGAATTATAGGTCAAAATTTTTGGAGCAACTAAATGACTCAAAGTTTTGTCAAAAAGCTTGTTCGAAAATATTAATTAAAATATTCAAAAATCCTCTCTAAATTAGCTTTTATTCTTCAATTCAAAATCTATTGAGAATTTTTAGTTGGCCCCTTAAGCAAAGTTGTAGAGAATTAAATTCTAAGCAACTTTTGTTTTTGGGTCATTTTCATAAAAGGTCCTTTTCTTGCTCAAAATGAGATTTGAAAACTGCAAATAGAATTTTATTTGAATTTTTTCTGGAAAAATAAAAAGGAAAAACAATTTCAGCGCTAGCGGGCCGCCGCTTCCCTTCTCGGCCCGCCCGCGAAGTGGCCCGGCCCAGCTGACCACGCGCTCACTCGCTCGCTCGCCCGCCCGCCCACGCGTCGTGCCCGCTCGCCCGCGCTCGCCGCAACACGCGCGCGCCCGCGCAGACACCGCGCGCCCCGTGGCCGGCATGCGCCGCTCGCCGTCGACA
Organism: Saccharum hybrid cultivar R570; assembly: GCA_038087645.1. NCBI lineage: Eukaryota > Viridiplantae > Streptophyta > Magnoliopsida > Poales > Poaceae > Saccharum > Saccharum hybrid cultivar. Next base: position 22,150,055 of record JAQSUU010000135.1, read on the forward strand.
GCTGGCCGTCGGTGGCCCCCGCCAGCGCGCACCTCACGCTCCTAAAATGCCTGCGCTCCGCATCCATCCTCCCTCTCCAAATTTCCCCGCCTCGGCTTTCCTCCGCTCCGTGCCGCGCGAGCACCTCACCGCGCGAGCGCCGCCACCGCCGCACCCGCCGGCCAAATTGGCCGACGGTGAGCCGCCATAGCTCGCCTTCTCGCGCGTCCACCTTCGCCTCCTTCTCCGACACCCCGTGCGCACCTCGTTGTCGTCACCCGAGCCAAGCAGGTGCGGATGTCGGGCATCCACCGCCGGTGGCCATGGCGCCACCGCGCGCGCGGCCTCCCGCGGGAGTGAGTCCCCGCTACCCCTCTTGCTTCTCTATCCCCGAAAATGAGTCCGCCTCCTCCCCGCGCACCTGTTGCTCGTTTTTTCGCACCCGGGCGTGGTCGGCAATGGCCACCGGCCGGTCGTCGCGCGGCCGCGCCGTTGCAGTCACCGGTGCCTCCGGCTTCTCCCGCCCCGGCACCCTCGCGCGAACGGCCATGGGCCGAAGCCCGAGCGGGCCTGCTCGCTTTTCCCCCCCGCGCGCGATGCCAGGCCGAGAACAGGCCGCGGGCCGGTTTACTTCCCCGGGCCAGCCCAGTTTTAAAAATAAAAATCGTTTTCTGTTTTCTTTTATTATTTCATAATAAAGGATGTTGTGAAAAATGTTTTTGTATTCATTTGTGCTCCAAAAATTGTGAAATAAATTTCTATGAACTCATTGGAGCCAGATCTACAATCTAAAAATATTGCATGTCATTTTTGGAATACTTTTCTGTAGAGCTTTAATTAATTCTTAATATTGCTGATATCTTGTAAAATAGCTAGTAAATCCTATATGTATCAGAAAAATATGATTTCAAGTGTGTTAATCTTCTTATATCATGTACTTCCTAGGAAAAATATGTTTCATGCATGTGCTGTGGGAAAATGTTGAAGTGTAGTTCAAGTGCCTTTAATGGCTGATTTTTGTTATTTTTGCTAGAAAGTAAACTTTGTATAAAACATGCATGTGATAATTTTTGTACAGTCATAGTATGCTATGAAGAATCTAGAAAAAATATTAATTCTGTTGTTTGACACTTTTCATAGTACACAATAATTTCATGCTCATTTTTATGTCATAGCTTGTCATTTTTGTGTAGGATAGTTTACTTATCTAAATGCCATGAAACTTTTATGGTAGTCTATTTAGAGTAGTATTATGCTACTGTAATTTTCTTAGATTTTTAGGAGCATCAGAAATATATGTTGTTATTCAAACCTATTATTACTTAGGGTTTAAGCAAGTGTTGCTTTAAGTGTGATTAAGAAACTAGTAAAGCTTTGGTGTATCTTTGAAGCATTTCATAAGATAGGTTAACTTAACATAATAGTAGTAGAAGAGAATGCAGTAGATGACATGTGCTTGTAGTGTACAGTTTCTTGGATAATGTTGACTACCTTGCATTTCAACATATTCATTGCATTCATCTCCTTCGATGCACACTTGCATAATCACTTACACGCATTGCATCATACAGGATCACAAACCGAGAACCCAGTCGTCTTACCCGAGGAGCCAGAGGAGCAGATCGAGGTGCAGCAGCAGGAGGTGGCAGAAGCCGAAGAAGAGGCCGGTGAAGATCTTCCGGAGTGCCCCGATCACCGTCCAAGCTCCTTCGAGAGAGGCAAGCCCCGAAGCATTTATCTCCCGGTTTGCAAATAATTTATTATTAACTTTACTTAATTTGATGCATTACGTTTAGGAGTTGTTTGCAAACGTTGCTGCATTATACCTTGCTTACCTTTGTTATACCATATCCTTGTTACCCTGGTATCCGCAGTCGAGTCAATGCTTAGCTGGCTTAGACCGGTAGAAGTCAGGTGATTTCCTGTCACCTGCGAGCTATAGGTGGTTACCTGGATCTGTTTGGATAACTATGAAGTCATGGTATAACTAAGTGTGAAAAGAAATTGAGACCGGGCGGAAACTTGCAGGGTTTCGGACTGTAGTGTTTTCCGTCTGTGTCGATTAAGGACCGTCCGTTGTCGTCCCTCGGGTCATGTTGAACGCTTGCCTCACATTTAGCTGGCCGGATAAAGTACCTTCCGACCGCGAAACTGGGAGATTATTCGGGCCGAGTGGATTGCCCGCAACGCACTGTACCGGAGCAGTAGTGGCAGGATACGGGGGCGCGATGATAAGGCCAAAGAGCAGTCGGGCGGCCCCCGGGTACAAGTGGTTCCTGGCAAGCTCGTGACGTTACCTGAATGGTTGACTCGGCGACCAACACCTCACTTTAGCGGGTGAGTGAGGTTTGTGTGAGGAATAACTTACCAGCTGGTTAATAATCGATTCGAATCGCCATCGTTCACTGGATAGTGAACACTTGACTTGAGCTACTTCATCGTAGTAATATTGATGAAACACTTGGATAGTTATGTGAAAAATGGCATGGTAATTATTGTTAATGATCAATCGTAATCATTACTTGCTTAATTACATGGTTACTCTAGTATAAGTGCAAACATAGTTGACAGGTAATAAAGATTATAATACTGCATGCTTTTGTAAATAAAATGTTAGTTTATATGCTTTTCTTGCAAATGAGTCAGCTACCCCACCAAAAAGCCTATCATGATTCTTTGGTGTCTTTTATTTTTGGTTTATGACGGGTAAGTCTAGCTGAGTACCTTCTCATACTCAGGGCTTTGTTCCCACTTGTTGCAGATGGACAGATGTACTATGGCTATTGTATCAACTGTCTCTATCCTGCAATGGGCGAAGCATAGGACCATGGGCAATGGTCATTCGCTACTTCTCGTCGGATGCTTTTGCTGGAGATGGTCACAAGCTGGCACTTTATTTAAAAATGTTGTGTGTGTGCGTGATTTGAACTACCGCTTCCGCTACTTTTATTCAAACCTGGTTTGTAATAACTATGTTCAAACTCCGATGTATTTTATGCTGCGAACATTTATGTAACTTATGACGGTGACCGCTAAACTTAGTATGATCTTGGCTGTTATGTGAAATAGTTTGAAATCCGTCGAGATTTCACGGACTACCGGGTTATATGGGCTTAAGTTGGTTAAATTGTCCTTCCGTTGGATGGTTTTCCTACTTAATCTCGTATAATTGGGCGGTTCTGTTACAATTAATGCGTAGATCATGAAATTATGAAACTAACGGAAGTTGAACGGATCAAATCGGAGCTAAAACGACGATTTTATAAGTGTTTTACTGCAGTGGCAAAACTGTAATTAATCTGGAAACGTATTTTTCATTTAAACCGAAGGAAATACGTCTTCAAAAAGAGAATGTGTCTTTCGGGAATACGCCAAGGACGGCGGGTTAGATACGCTCGAAACCGAGGGGCTCTTTTAGAAAAAGACCCACGAAGGGGTATGGTGTGCTCGTGGCCGTAGGATTTTAAACGACCGGCTGAGATTAGTCAAGGGAAAGGAAAGGGAAGCAAGACGTCGGAGTTGGGGGAGGACGCGGCGGCGCCGCCATTGCCGGCGGTGGAAACTCGCCGGAGTGACCCAAACCGGCGCTATGGTGCACGGTTTTCAAAACCGAGAGCACCGGGGTGACGCGGGGAGAAAGGCGAACTCACCCCGGAATATAATATAGCCACGGGATGGCCCGCGCGGCGTGCCCACCATGGCCGACGGCGGAGAGCTCACCGGAGCGATGAAATTGAGCGCTACGGAGCCCCATTCTCCAAATAGAGACTACGGGGAGGATGCAGAGGGGATGGAGAACTCGGCCATGTCACATGCGCGGCCGGGAAAAGATTCGAGGGGCAACCGCCATGGCCGGCGGTGGAGGGAGCTCACCGGAGCTCGCGGGGATAGCCCTAGAGACCACGATTGAAGAAGATAAAGGCATGGGGAGGAAGCGGGGATGAAGGCGAGCTCACCGAGTGGAATCAACGGAGTGGAGGCGGCTCGAAGGTGATGGTCACCGTGGTGGGGCGAACGGTGCTCCGAAGGATCGCCGCTGCCGTTTCTCTGTTGTGCACTAGCGAACGAGAGCGGGGGAAACTGGAGAAGGGAATGGCGTAGACGGGGTTCACGCTCCCCGTTGAAGGCCGGGCGTGGGCGCGGAGACGCTCCCACGCACGGAGATCGTGGGCGCGGCGGTTGCGGCTTCGTCCAGAGCAGAGGCAGCTGGAGGTTGAGGAAAGGCGCCGACAAGTGGGCCTGGCGCGTCAACGGCACAAGAGGGAAGAACGGGGCGCGGCAACAGCGGTTGTGGCCTCTGACGCGGGCCGGCCCAGCAAGGAAGAATGGAGGAGAGGGGAAAATCGCGGGCGGGCCAAGAAAATGGCCAGCAGGCCGACTGGGCCGAAAGGAGGGAGGGAGAGGAAAATGAGTTTTCTTTTTCTTATTTGATTTTCTAAATCCAATTTCAAAAGTTTTTGAAATTCTTTTGAACTTTGGAGCAAAACCAATCAATACAATAAATAAGATGTGGTAACATGAGTGCATCAACATGTTGCTAACCTTATGATTAATTTTTAATTTCACAAAAATTTATTATTCCCTATATTTACATACACACTCAATTACACAATAAATCATATTTAACTATTTTAAATTTATGAAAAATTTAGGGTGTTACAACCTCCATGTATCCGGAGACGAGGACGACGGCGCGGCTTTGACGAGGTAAGTGGGGAGGAATCTAGATCTGAGGCCCCTTCCTCTTCCTTTGAATTTGGATATGAGCCCTCCTCTCCCTCTCCTCCACCTCCTCCTCCCCTCTCTGGATGTAATGATTTGGTGGTGGCTAGGGTTCCGGCGAGCCCTCGAGGGGTCAGATCTCGTCATTGTTACAATGATTCTTTTTCAATGTTGCAACAGATGATTTAGAATGTTGCAATGGTATTTTTTTGTTGCAACAGGCGTCTTTCTGATGTTGCAGGAGTAGTTCATGAGATGTTGCAATAGTTTTTTTTCATTTATTGTAGCAGTTTTCCCCCGACGTCGTAGTGGATTTTGTTTTGGAACATACGTTTTTCTGAAATGTTGCATTAGTAGTGCTTCAGATGTTGCAATAATTTTTTCTCGTTATTGCAGCAGATTCTCCCCGATGCTGCAGTGGATGTTTTTGAATGTTACAGTAGACATTTTTTTGATGTTGCAGTTCATATTTTTATTTGTTACATTAGATGTTCTTTCGATGTTGCAATAGCTTTTTTTATTTATTGCAGCAATTTTTTTTCGTTTGTTACATTAGAAGTTCTTTCGATGTTGTAATAGTTTTTTTTTCCGTTGTTGCAGCTCGTGGGCAGAAGCTATGGGGGACGAGCTAGTGGCGGGCGAAGGTATTGGGGGTCGGCGAAGTTGGGGGTGGGGGATCTCGTGCGCGTGGAGGCGCCTTTCTTCTCCGTGCGGGGGTGGGGCGGGGGTCGCGTTTCTTCTCCGTGCAGGGGTGTGGCGGGGGTCACATTTTCGGTGCGGAGAAAGACTTTCTTCTTTTCCGTGGGGGGCGAGCTAGGGCTGCTCGCGCGCGGCATTCGGACGCTAGCGCCCGGATCGGCGCTAGCAGGACCATTGTGAGAAATAGGCTTTTACTGTCCTTCGGCGGAACGCAAGCCCATAAACATCAAAACCGCCCAGTATTTCCGCACAGCGAAGCACAGGCACAGCCCACAGACGCATCGATGGCAGCCCAGCGGTGCTGCACTGAAAGTGGTGTGTATCAAGAGTTCATATAATTATTTTTTCGGAAAAAGTCCACATTACATCCCTCAACTTTTATGAAAGTTTGTTTTTCCTTCCTTAACTCTAAAACTAGGTAAACTACCTCCTCGAACTTTTAAAACCGTTTATTTTAGCTCCCTGACCGGTTATAAGCGGTTTTTAAATGCGGTTTTGTCTTTTCTTTTTTATTTATTTCGGTTGAATCTTTAAAAATCATAGTAAATCACAGAAAAATCATAAAATAGAAAATTCATTTTTTTTGGACTCCACATGAGTAGATCTACATAGTGAATATATAATATGGTATGCGTTAGTACAAATTTTTTGTTGTACCTTTAGATCTATACTTTTCTGTAATTAATTCATAGCTTCTGTTTCTATGGTCTAATTATGGTGAAATTTTTATGGTGAGCTAATTATTTGTATGCTTGAACTGTAGTAAACATTTTGTACTCATTGGATCATGTATAACTTAGTTATAGATTTATTTAGGTGTATGAAATTTCATATTCATTGGATCATGTAAAAATCTATAACTAAGTTATACATGATCCAATAAGTATGAAATTTTTACTACAGTTCAAACATACATTAATTAGCTCACCATAAAAAGTTCATCATAATTGGACCATAAAAACTGCAGTTATAAATTAATCACAGAAAAACATAGATCTAAAGATACAGTAAAAGATTTGTACCAAAGCATATCATATTATATGTTCAATGTGTATCTACTCATGTGGAGTCCAACAAAATTAGATGTTCCATTTTATGATTTTTCTACGATTTATTATGATTTTTAAAAAAAATTAGCCAAAATAAATTAAAAAAGACAAAACCGCCTTTGAAAATCACTTATAACCGGTTAGGGAGGTCAAACGAACAGTTTTAAAAGTTCAGAGAGTTGGTTTATTTAGTTTTAGAGTTTAGGGAGAAAAAACAGACTTTCGTAAAAGTTAAGAGAGGTAATGTGGATTTTTCATATTTTTTCACTCCTCACTTCGTGAGTTCAAAGGAACGTGGGCCTATTCTGGTGAGTCCGAACCCATCATGGACCCTGATATAGGATGGGCCATTTCATGCTGCACACTACCTTTTGCTGAGATAGAAAAAGCGCACACACGCAGGGATCAAAACGGTTCTAAAAAAACGATGAAAACGGACAAAACAAATCTTGTCCCGTCTCATTCCGTTTCTTTATTTTATCCTGCTTGTTTTCGTATTTGCGAGATCCGTTTTTATATTTATGGAAACGAGATAGGGGTTTTTGCGAGATTCCGTTTTCATTCAGGATGACAGTAGGAACCTGCATTTATCCTATTTTCATCAGGGGTGAACCCATATTTATCTCGTCTTCAATCTCTGCATGATATGCTTAACAGTTACGTGTCCTTGTGTTATGTTAATACACCTAATAATCACCAACTATGCATGTTAACGTGTAAACACGCATGACATTCAAGTGAAAATTCTTTATATGTTTATATTGTTGCATGGCTTTATACATGCATACTTGAGATTTTTAGATCGTATATTCTAACTTAATTTTTTGATATATCCACATGCATACTCGGTCCGTATTTGTCTATTTTTATATATCCACATATCTTGATTTTGTTTCCAATCACCTTCTTCCTAGCACGATCCTCTTTCCAATAAAAAATATAGAAACAGAAATAGAAGAGGGCCTTTTCTACTTGTTTCCACGTGTTTTTCTTTTCATCCTTGCACACACGAGAAACAACCGAAAGAGTGGAAGAGCGGCGGCAGCAGCAGTGTTATTTTGATTTTCAGGATACATGCCAGGAGTAAAATAGAGCAGAGAATTTTGTGGATATATCCCAACTTGGGATGCAACAAGCCACAACCGAACAGGTCTCCACAAGGAGGTCGCTGGCGTGGGGTGCTGCCACTGGTGCATGGACAGACACTAAGGCTGTGTTTAGCTAAAAAAGTTTGGGTAAAAAGTTACTGTAGCACTTTTCGTTATTATTTGGTAAAATTTGTCCAACTATGGATTAATTATACTCAAAAGATTCGTCTCGAACTTTACAGACAAACTATGTAGTTAGTTATTTTTTTACCTACGTTTAATGCTCCATGCATGCATTTAAAAATTCGATGTGATGGGTGGAAGAGGAAATATTTTGGGTTTGCATGACAACTAAACAGTGCCTATGGAAATTACAAGAAACATGGCGCATGTTTCACCAGCAAGGCAATAACAATGTACCTATTATCAAACAAAAAAAGGTACCTGCTGCTGCTCCCTGCCTGTCAATGGACAACTGGTCACTGTTTGTGCATCTGCTTGACTGGCTGAATCAAAAAGACGAGACAGGGTCAGGTGGGCATCCAGAATATCTACGGAAATTAAGAGACATGGCGCATAGTACATCTACTACTGCTAGTACTATGGACAGTAGTACTAGCATCTTGGATGCTTTCCTTGGTTATTGGAATGGATGTTTTTGGTAAGGTTTTCGTCCATGACTCGATTTGGCTTTGGCGTTGTCTTGTTTGTTAATATTTACACCGGCAAGGCAGACTGTTGGTTACCGTTTGGCATTCATATTATCGATCGGATCTCCATATAGGCCTTTTAGATCGCAGACTCGGGATCTGCACAGTGCTACTCCCGAGTACTGTAGCACTTTTGTTTTTTAATGCAAAAAAATATCTAAAAATTGATTAATTAGACTTAAAATGTTTGTCTCCCAAAGTACAACAAAACTGTGTAATTAGTTTATGATTTATCTACATTTAGTACTCCATGCATTTACCGGCATTTTGATGTGATGGGGAATCTCCTTTTTGCATAGTGGAATTTGAGGGTGAATTCTGAACAAGGCCATAATGGTTGGCACCCTGCTGCCTGCTTGCCTACTTTTGTACGAGTAACCAAGGAAGGAGCTAGCACGACGAGGCCTTATCTAGGCCGTGGATGAAAAGTTTTTGGTTGTTACTTCGGATATTTCATGGAATATTGAAAGGAGTATTTACATACTAATAAAAAAACTAATTATATAACTCGTCTGAAACCGTGAGACGAATTTATTAAGCCTAATTAATCCGTCATTAGCACATGTGTGTTACTGTAGCAATTATGGCTAATTATGGACTAATTAGTCTTAAAAGATTCGTCTCGCAAAATCCATACAAACTGCACAATTAGTCATTTTTTATCTATATTTAATGTTTCATGCATGTGTCCAAACATTTGATAGGACGGGATGAAAAGTTTTTGGGTGAAAACTAAACTAACGAAAATCAGTTGTGCACATTCTGTCACTGTTGAAGAGTAATGGCAAGGCATGGCAATAATGGTGCATGATCACAGGTAGACACATTCTCATCTGTCATGATTGCTCCTCACATTTTCTGAAACATAATTAATGTGGTACTGGGAATTACAGTGGCCACGACTATGCATGATCCCAGGACAGCTGCTTGTCGTTAATTATGACGATGGGGCAAAGCATGCATGGCATGTGCATGGTGCAGTCGGCATTAATTATTTAAGTGATACGTGCTGGTGTTTCTCTATTCATGTAACAGAAAAATACTAGTACGTGTCCACATGCATGATATTTAAAATCTGAAGAACTAGATGTTCAATGTGTTTTATATGTAATAAAATAAGTTCACAACATGAGCATAAAATGAGGTTTCAATTTCACGTAAAACATCTAGTTTTATTCCTTTTCACAACATGCTATATATAGTATGAGTTTTACCCAAAAGAAAAGGAATCAACAACATTTTAGATTTGAATACCATGAATCGTGTTTAATGAGATGTGTTTCTTTTATATATAAGATTCGATATCCAACAACCCTAAACATCGATGAGAAATATAACAACCAACCACAATGCATACTGTAGTGATTCTAGCTTAAGATAGAGGATATACTCCTCCTAAGTCAACTTCGCACACACAAACATGTATGGAGTAGTGTTTTATGTCCATATTACAACGCATCTCTCTCCTTTCTTAATTAGGAATAGCTAGCGCAGGAAAGCGTGAGCAGTATAGTTTAAGTTTATGATGATTGCTTTTTCACCCTTTAGTAGTACTATACTAGTTTTGCATCCTTTTTTCTCAGCTGGTTGGTCGTTCCTATAGGCTAGCTGGGCATATCATTGGTCTCCTTTTCAGCGTTTTCGTGTACAGTATCTACATGTTCATTTGGATCAACACAAGAACATATAAACATATTGTAGGATGCATGTTCCGATCCTCTTCTATATCTCTGATTATATTATTATTTGTATTTGCGAGCACTAAGATAGAACGTGGTGACTGTACTTCTGTAGCACGTTCCTCAAGGTCGTCAAGGGTTGTTCAACAACGGAGAGTACATTCACCAGTGCCACCACTCCAGAAGGGAAGCCATCATACTCAAGTTGGACTTTGAAAAGGCGTTCGACACACTCGAGCATTCTACAATACTACAGATGCTAGAACAGTTTGGGTTTCCAGAACGATGGGTCAACTGGATTCGAGCTATCTTATCCTCAGGCTCCTCTGCAGTTCTCCTAAATGGTGTCCTAGGAAAATATTATAAATGCATGAGGGGTGTCCGGCAAGGCGATCCGCTTTCGCCACTGCTCTTTGTCATTGCTGCTGAGTTACTGCAGGTGTTAGTTAACAAAGCGGCCAGTCAAGGACTCCTGAGAGCGCCTATTCCACATGACGATGATGAGTTCCCGATCATACAGTATGCCGATGACACGCTTCTGGTTCTTCAAGCTGACGCTAATCAGCTATTCTTTTTGAGAGCACTGCTAAACAGCTATGAAACTGCCTCGGGGCTCAAAGTCAATTTCGGAAAGTCACAATTGATTCCTATCAATTTATCTGCACAGAGATTGGAGCACCTTGCCAATACATTTGGCTGTCAGACTGGCTCACTTCCGTTTACATACCTCGGCTTGCCAATGGGTACAACTAAACCAAGAATAGATGACTTGTCACCGATTATGGATAGAGTGGAACGAAGACTGTCAGCATGCTCTACTTGGCTATCCTATTCTGGAAGATTGCAAATGATCAATTCAGCAATCACACCCATTGTCACCTATACACTTTGCACCATCAAAGTTCCTAAGGGCTTCATTGAGAATATTGATCGCGCACGCAAGCAGTGCTTGTGGAGAGGGAGTGGTGATACTGCAAAGGGAGGTAATCTGGTGGCGTGGCCAACTGTAATGCAACCTAAGGAGAAGGGAGGCCTTGGAGTCATCAACTTAAGGCTACAGAACGATGCACTTCTGTTAAAACAGTTGCACAAATTCTATAACAAGGTGGACACACCCTGGGTCAGCTTAGTCTGGAGCGGATACTATGAAGGCAAAGTTCCACATGAATGTAGAGAGTTGGGCTCCTTCTGGTGGCGAGACGTCATGCGTCTCAACGGTATATACAGGCGAATTGCAAGGTGCTCTCTTGGGGATGGTTCCACAATCTCTTTTTGGAACGATCAGTGGTCTGATTCAGTTCTCTCAGTTCAGTTTCCCCGGTTGCACTCATTTGCCAAAAGTAATTCCATCTCGGTGCAAAGTCTGATGCTAGAGCAAGATTTGGATGACATCTTTTTCCTACCTCTGTCCACCCAAGCCCATGAAGAGCTGATCCTCCTCCAGAACTATTTGGAAGATGTCGAGTATGATGAAAGTACTGCTGATTCCTGGTCACCAGTTTGGGGAGCTAAATATTCTTCGCGGCGCTTCTATGCTCACGTCTTCAGCAATGTAGAAGCCCACCCGTTCTACAAAGCTCTCTGGAAGTCAAGTTGCACGCCTAGGATCAAATTTTTTGCATGGTTGATACTTGTGGACAGATTAAATACAAAGACCATGCTAAGAAGGAGGCACATTAATTTTCAAGATAATGCACTCTGTGTGCTATGTGACACAGGTCTGGAAGAAGATATCGATCATCTCTTTTTTGGCTGCCCGTTCGCTATGCAATGTTGGAGCTCCATTAATTTTTCCTGGGATACCTCTCTGCCAATGTTGGAGCGGTTGACTGCAGCGAGTAATACACATAATCTGGAGTTCTTCATAGAAGCTTCCCTCATCGCAGCATGGGAGCTTTGGAAAGTTCGTAATGACAAGATCTTTCAGAGGAGAGAGCCCAATGTTGCTGTTTGGCTTGCTAATTTCAAAAATCAATGTATTCTTCAATCTGTTAGATTTATGGAAGATCTTAGATCATCCTTCTGCTTTTGGTTGGATGCTTTTAGTTAACTGAGGTTTGTAATCCCCTGGACCTTTATTTATTTTAATTTTAAGCATACTGTGGGGTTCTCCCCCACAGTCCTTTACGTCAAAAAAACGGAAGACACATAAACCCTACGACCGGTATGATTGCAATAAATAAGCCAACAATACTATCTATTAGCTGCGATCAGACACTAAAAACTGAGAAGAAAAATCCAAGTATATGCACACGCTTCTCACGCTAAGTGGCAGATCTAGTACTTTATTAAAGGATATACCACATCAAAATTTCTACGTACAATTCGATAAAATCTATTTAGCAATTCCGTAATATTATAAAATTTACTCTAAAATTTGGTATACAATGCAAGTACTGAATAACATAATTAGTTCTAAATGCAAAATTAAATGTTAGACTTGCACAATTCACAATAGACAAGTAGTTAAAACATCATTCTAATAGTTTAAAATATGCATAAAAGTAGCTTACAATATTACTAGTCTCGACAGACTAGGCTTTATAAAGAACATGAAACCTTTTAAATATAGTATCTTCATTCACTTTGAAGAAAATGTCCCGCTAAACAAATAAGACCACATGTCTACATCCAAAATACTGCTTTGTTACTCCCTAGGACGGATCAATACTCGGAGAATGGAACCCTAGGACTGTTTATCACTCCCTCTATCTTAAAATACAAGGTATCCTAGAAATTCTATGATACATTATGAGATATAACAAATGACGCATGTAAGAATGTTAATTCTTCATTTTAAATTGAGTTTGGGGTTACTTCACCTAAATTTTGTTGTAATCTAGGACAATTTTGAACGCTTAGGTACCACGTATTTCAAGACAGATAGAGTATCTATAGTTAGTTTCTAGAGGGGATAGAAAATATGAAAAATAAAAACTAAAGTGGAACAAGGTAGTAATTGAACTAGCACCCTTGATCTAGTCTATCGAGGTATTGATCTGCCCCCTACATCTCCTTATATAGTCTAAGAGGAAAGGTTACAAATAGAGTCCCAACCTGATCGAGTATAAGTTGATTTTCTATTCAGTTACAAAGAGTCCTGCCCCATCAGATTACACAAAATCCTAGATAAGCCAGTTTCTATCTAACATATCTATTCCTTATCTGCCAAGTAATATGAAGTATCCCAGGTCCATTCTTGTCCTCGCCCAGTTGGCCCTACCCAGTCCCTACTAGGGTGTCAATTTTAGTCTCGACAAGGTACCTGAGGCCCATGTAACCGACAGTAGCCCCTGAGCCTCCATGCGATTTAGAGAATCCAATGGAGATTTAGCCATAGCTAAAGTACAAATGTGAGTGCCTTTTGGATTTGAGTGTCCCCATTCCTTTATGTTGTCAAGCTCGAGTGCTTTCTCTATATAGTTGTAGTTCACCCGGTTTGCGTGAGTAGACCCAGTAGGTCTAGCCCCCAAACCTCTAGGTGATTCAGAGAATCAGTTGAAGGGTTAGCTGTTTTCCTTTTCTATTATTCCTTGAGCACGCGATGAGTGCACCCAATGGGTGTAGTGGCGAGACAAATTTAGGTGGATCATGGCGGTGACATGCTAGAGCAAACGAACTAGGTGATTTCAACGGGAGCAACGTGACCGACTCTGGTGATCGAGCCTAGCGACGGCAAACTTGAGAGATCATGGTCGGTGATGTTGCCAATGGTGATGCGTCAAACTTGGGTAAGCCTGACGGTGGTGTGCTTGAGTGGTCGTGGTCAATGTTGATGGTCATTAACATCAATTATAAACCATCAAAATAACCTGCATATATATTTAATTCCATCACCAAACATGGGTCCTAGGGGTTTAAACTAATAAATTCCATGAGTTTTGGTGAATCTGTGATTTCTGCAAGGTTTAATTAGAAAATCGTCAAGGCGGACCTACATGTCAGAGTTAATTATGCAATTTCGCCATGAAATCAATGTGGGAAGGTTCTAGAGGACTTCAGAGGACACCACACCGAGGCGGGAGGCAGGTGGCTGCCATGTGGGGCTGCCTGGCATCACCTGCAGGTCGCTCGGCCCCTGGGCCCACCGATCAGCCTCCCCGTTGCTACATCGATTTTCCATCGCCTCCTAGGTTGCATCTCCGCCGTTCCTTAAGTTGGTTTGATTCAAGGGCTCACGTTGCAAGCTCCGGCCTATATAAGTAGCCTTGTACCCCCCCTCCCAGAGGCATCCCTAAACCCTAATTCATATCTCTCATTCAGAGATCATGATACACCAGGAGGATTAGGTCTAGACTCTCCAATATAGTAGATTAGTAGCTTGGGAGCGAGGGTTGAGATGGGCTCTTGCTCAAGTTCCGGATCTAGTCTTGAAGGCTTGACAAAGCCTTGTATCTTCACTTCTATATCTTGTAAGACTTATTATCAATTTATCATATTCTTATCTACATGGCTATACTTACTTTGAATATATATCTTGCTTAGTTAAGGTTATCATTGCTTTTGTTTACGGGTTCATAGAGCGCTTAGCTTGCTATAGTTTATCGATTAGGCTAAGTAGCCAAGCCTCGTGTAAGCATGGTGTTTATACGATGCTTTGCCTGTGAGTACATCCTGTTCTCTGGTTGTGTGGTAGCAGCGGGTGGTGATAGCCCCATCTATCCTTTGTAGTTCACTCCGAATTGAGCAGATTCTTAAATTAGAGGATTGTAGTCATGTCAGTAGAGTTATTTATTGTGGGTGCTCTACCATCTAAGCGATGTCCCAAAGTGCATAAGAGTAGAGTTAGTCTTAGCTATAGTTGGGTGTATATATACTTTGGCCATGTAATAAGAATATCATAGGAATCTACCTGACCCGTTGTTCTCCCGAGTTGACTAGTTTACATTATCTTTGTGATCTATCCCCTAAGTATCGTTATCTTTAATTCCTACCATTACCTTTACCCCTTACTCTAGCTATGCTGGTATGTTGACTGATAGATTTTCCTTATTACTCAATAAGTCTTTACTCCATTGTTTTTCTCTGGTAAAATATAAATAACGATACCTAGAATACTCCTGATAAAATGCTACAATGGTATTCTATGCGCTTGCGGAATCCTTCATATTCTATTTGCGTTAATAAATACCAACAAGCATTTTTGGTGTTGTTGCCGGAGAAACAATTAGCGTAAAGATTTAGATCATTAACATACCACTAGCTTTAGTAGGATTACCCATGTTCTGTTGAATTATGGAATAAGACAGGACAATAGATGTCGTTTCGATCTTCTGACAAGCTTCCACAAGAAAAGAAGAAACATTAAAGAAGCCCAGGGTGCCTGAACTTCATGATCCATCAACACTGGAACCCTACCATCTCACAGGTTTGTATAGACATATATATATATTCTCTAACCATGTGTAGATTGGAGAAAAAAGGACGATGTCACAAGAATTCAAATCACATCTCAAGTGGCAAAAATAGATGCTGCACTACTAACAAATTCCATCATGTGAATCATGGTAAATATGATCAAGAAATGTGAGATAGTCATGCTCATGGACTTTAAACTTGATGAGTAGTCATCTTTTAACTTTTTGCATTTCACTGCATGTTTACTTAGAATAATCCATACATCCATTCCATTTAGTTTGAATTTTCTCATATCAAATTCACAGCATGTTTAGTTCTATACATATATCCATGCCATTTGCATCCTTATTCTAAAAAAATCACTCACTATGATCATGCTCTTTCATCTCTATTTGAGTAAATCTCTAAATGCTTTCATGCTACCTTTGCCTACCATAGTAAGTTTTGGTTTGAAAGCAGTGTACATACTTCCATTGGCTTTTAAATTAAGTGTGGTGCTCAGGTTAAAATGCCTTCTTTAATCAAAATTAGACATGAAGTCTAGTTTGGTTATTAAACTAAAAATTGCTTGTGTAGGCACTGGTTATTTTTGTTAGACTAACCCCCGTAGGAAACTCTCAAATTCAATCTAGGTAAGTCAAGAGATAAATTCACATCAAAGATGAATCAAGGCATGTGTTGAACTCAAACAACTTTGTGCAAAGAAGACCCAGCTCATTCTTCACGGAAGAAAGAATTGTGAGTATCAAGGTTTATTCACTTATCTTTTGTTGCAAGTTATCTTAGCCTTGAACCATGCTAGAATGTAGCGGACAAATACAATTTGTTATAGAAACATGGTAAACAAAATTTATGCTAAGGTAATTCTAAAAACCATCCTTTCATTAGCATAGATGAAAATCATACAGATTATGGATAACAACCCATATTTTAAACTTATTGTATTCCCTCGGGTATGTGTCCATTAACATTTTATAGGAAAGAATGAATCTACGCTGTGCCTGTCCATGGTTTGGTATGAACCTACCAAACCACCACTTCGCCTATGGAACAAAGAGAAATAAGACGAGTGCCGTAAAAAGCACTCACTCATAGAAAGTGGACAAACAAATCAACAAGCCACAAGTAACGTTGAAGGCAATCTAACATTTCTAGGACTCAAGCTAGGAGGCTGATGAGAAGCAGGGTGCAACTCACCTCATATTAGCTAATCTGATGCCTGCTTTCATCATCTTCGAAAAGATCAACTCGCACGTCGACAGCAAGGACTAGGATGACAAGAGCCACTACATCATGGCATGCATTCTCAGATCATTAGACATCAGAAATCAAGGAAGGTCTATCGACGGTGTCTCGTAAGGATGTGACCATGGTCACGAGACAACATCCCAAAGTTGTTGAAGATGAAGCTCCTATGCAAGTACCAATGAAGTTCTTTCCTTGACAATCAAGATGGCTGGCGTATCACTTATAAAAGAAGAAGAATAACTCTCTGCCATGCCACTAGACAATCAAGGAGGAACTTGAGTTTGCATCTCCAATGAACCCCAATTCGTCAACCAAGAATCAACAAAAATTAAGAAAGGTTGATGGAAGAAGAGCATGCAATTATCCGTATCCTCATCTCCAGGATCAAGGCTTAATACACGGAAAGGTCCTGCTTAACGGATTATGAGCTCTCGTCAATTGGTAAATCAGATAAGCCTTCTTTAGGTATGTTTGTCACTAACCATTTCAACAAAAGGAAGGAAAACACAATATCCAGCCAAGCATTATGCAACATAAAATCACATTCACAGGAGAATTCTATCATCCAAACTTGATTCTGCATTCTACAAAATTCAAGTATGGGGGATGGAATTCTTCAAAACATCTCATGTCATGTTGCTAGTTTGTCTTGGTCATCCTTACCTTTATGATAGCTCAACTTGCTAAATCTCTAACAAATAAAAATTCACATAATCATGCTCCTTTGGGTCACCATACATATTCTTGTTTCTACTTTAATGAATCTCTTAAGTCTTTCAAGCTTCCTTGTTCTGTTATAAGTATGCTTTAGAATATTATTCAGACATGATTATTGAATCAAAACATACTTGTATAGAATTCAGTTGTATATATGGACTAACCCTTGTAGGAAAGTATTCAAATTTTATTGGGAATATTTGGAGATCATTCGTAGAAACAAATCAAGGTTAGAGGTATTCTTCAAAATAATTTCACACATCTTTGTTTTAACCTTGTTGAAAATTTGAAGTAGTGGAGAACAATAAAGGCATATTATTTAAAATTTGGGATAAAGATTATATGCTAATTAAAATATTAAAATCAACTCTTTTATAGCATAGAGGATGACCTTTACCTCTATGATAATACTATCCTTGCTTTGAATCATTTGTATATTCCTTTAGATATGTGTTGTCTACTAATCCTTTACATAGAAGAAACAATAAAAGGAGCAGAAGGTCCAACACAATGCCAAGATCCACAAAAGAAAGGACAAAATGATGGCATGACAAGAGGATAAGAAAGGAGTTGAAAGGTCCTTGTTTGGTTTTGGTAATTGAGTGACAACTTAGGTGGACTAATATGTGGTTATGTGAGATACACAGGAGATTAGTCCACATGTGATGGTGTCATGAAGGAGCTCATTGCATATGAGACATGACATGGAGTCATGTGACCAAGGTGGAGAAGATCAAGATGAGGCTTGGCTTGATGGACCGGTTGCTAGGGTGAAGGGCAAGTTGTGTGATGGCTTGGCACCGAAGGACCGAGGCAACGGTGAAGAGCAAGTGAGGTCAAGATCGATGAACCAATACAGTCACGTGATGATATGAAATGGATCATATCTTTTGGTGATTGGTTGGTGCATGTGTTGCATCAACATCGGAGGAGATGGAGTGGAATGCGCAAGGCAAAGGTATAACCTAGGGCATTTCCATTTCACCGGTCATAGGTGTGTAGAGAAGTTGATGACCGGATTTAGGATAGATGGCCGTACTATCAAGAGGGGCAAACTTGTTTGCATATCGGTCATCTAGTGCCACTTGAGCGATCTAACTTTGCATACGTGTTAGGATCGAGTGGCGAGACAAGTTGAGTGGTTAACTCCTTCTATAAAATGATTATGAAAATGCTAACACACGTGCACAAGATGGTGATCACTTGTTGGTGTTGGCACATTTGCGAAGGCAGTGGAGTTTGAGCGGTAGAGAGGGTTTGGGTTCCTCTCTCCCTCCCGCCGAGCTTGCGAGGCGGGATTCGGCGCTTTTTTTTTGGAGAAGTGAAACGCCTATTTTCTACTACGCCGGAAGTCGGAAAAGAAACGGAGGCGAACGCGGTCACAGAGGTGACCGGACGCAGCACCGGACGCAGCACCGGACGCAGCACCGGACGCTGCACCGGACGCTGCACCGGACGCGGTCACTGTGGACCAGCGCGTCCGGTCAGTGCAGCGCGGGCGTCAGGCGCGCGAGCTAGGGTTTGGCACCGGCGCGTCCGGTGACCCACGGGACCGGCGCGTCCGGTCTTGCGCCCTGAGGGAAACGAGGACGTCGGACGCGGTGCGCGTCCGGTGTCACACCATCGGACGCGTCCGGTGGTCCAGGGTGCTTACTGGACTCGCACCGGACGCGGTTACTGTGGCGTCCGGTGGTTGCGAGGAGCGCGTCCGGTGTTGTCTTCGCGGGCGCGGGTACTGTGCGCACCGGCGCGTCCGGTGGTTGCTTCGCGGGCGCGGGTACTGTGCGCACCGGCGCGTCCGGTGGTTCGCTACAGCGCGTCCGGTGGGTCGTTTGACCGTTGGCGCACAGTGACCGTTGGAGGATCTAACGGACGAATTTGAAATTCGGAGGACACGCGGACGTCGGAGGGGCACCGGACGCGGTTGAGCGCGTCCGGTGAGTTACCACCGGTGCGTCCGGTGCTCCCGCGGAAAAACGGTCAAGTGGGGTAACGGCTCTATTTGACCGTGGGGTTATAAATAGACCTTGTGGCCGGCCTTGGCCGGCAGCTGAGCACACTATAGTCTTTGTGACTTGTGTGGTAGTGCTTGGGAGCCCTCTAACTCACTCATGCTTGATAGTGTTCATCGGATCGAGTGAGAGCGATTCTAGTGCGTTGTCTTGAGAGATTGCATCGTGTGGCACTAGGTGATCGTGTTGCAAGCCGGTGGTGCTTGTTGCTCTTGGAGGTTGCCACCTCCTAGACGGCTTGGTGGCTTGTGGCTCCGTCGAAGCTCGCAAGAAGATTGTGCGAGGCTCCGGAGAAGCTTTGTGAGGGGGATTGTGCTCACCCCGCGGGGATCGCAAAGAGCAACTCTAGTTGATCGTGTCATTGAGCTACCACACTTTTTGGTAGGTTCTTGCGGTGCCTTTTGACAGGCTCGGTGTGTGACCGATTAGCCGCCGAACCACGGAGTGTTGGTCGACACAACGGGGACGTAGCTTGGTGGCAACCAAGTGAACCTCGGGAGAAAATCACCGTGTCAACTTTGTCTACTCTTCTCGGTGGTTTGCCTTCGTGTAACACAAGCTTGTATTTACTTTCATATATACTTGTGCTTGTGTAGTTGCTCTCGTAACTAGTTTGCTTGCGTAGCTTGCTAGTTGTCTTCTTGCTTGTGTAGCTAGAAGCTTCCCCTTGCGTGACTAATTTGGTTTGTGTAACCTTGTTAGTCACATTGCTTAGTTTGTGTAGCTAAGTGTTTTTGCGCTCTCTAATTTGGCATTAGTTGCCTTGTTATTGAGCATTGCTAGTGAGCTTAGGAGCTTTGTGCTTTTGCTTCACTAGTTGTGTAGGAGCTCCCTCTTGCTTGTAAAGTACTAGTGCATAGGTTTGTGTGACCTTGCTCTAGAATTGTTTAGGTGAGCTCTTGGTAAGCTTAGCACCTTAGTTGTTTAATTAGGATCTTTGCAAGGTGCTAGAGAACTTAGATAGAGGGGTGTAGTCTTGGCTAGACCGATAAGTTTAATTCCGCATTTGTTTTGGTTAGCCAACACGTTTAAGTTTTTAAAAAGGACTATTCACCCCCCTCTAGTCCGCCATCTCGACCCTTCAAGTGGTATCAGAGCCGGGTCTCTCATTTGTGGTCTTCACCGACCCGAGAGGATGGCGGCTTATGGACTAGATGTTGAGTGTCCACACATTTTTGATGGCACACACTTTGCACGATGGAGAAATTGGATGACATGCAATTTTAAGTTTATTTCTCCTCAATTGTGGTGGATCGTAGATGTGGGCTTTTCCTTTGCAATTGATAAAAAGAATGCAACTCAAGCGCAAAGAAAATGCCTACATCTCGATAGCCAAGCTACTAATATTTTCTATCGATCTATGGATAGTAGCATACTTTGTGAGATCATGGACTTTAAGTCCGCCCATGAGATTTGGGTGTTTCTAAATGAGAAATATGGGGCGACCTCCAATGATGTTGAGCATGACCACAACAAGGTGGTTGTGGAGGATTGCTCCACCTCACGGTCAAGTGATGACAAATATGATCATATCACAAAATCGTTTGACAAGAAGAATGCTAATGCCACAAGTGATGCAAGCATTGATTCTACCTCATGCACACTTGATGGTGAAGATGATGGCTATGAGAGTGATGCTTCAACAAGCTCTTCAACATCATCACATGGTAACAATAAGATACATGTTGGTGGTTTTGTTGTGGATTGTGATGATCCAAATTTTGAGTTTCTTTATAAACTCACAAGAGCCTTGAAAAGGAAAATGGAAAGAGTAAGTGAATTGGAATATGATAACTCTTTTCTAAAGACCACATGTGAACAACAAAAGCATCTACTTTATGTTACTACTTGTTCACATGAGGAGCTAAAATTAACTCATGAGAAACTAAGTGTTGCTCATGATAACTTGGTACAAGAACATGCTTTACTCACTAAGAAGCTTTCTAATGAAGAAACCAAATCTAGTGAGAGCTCATCATTTGGGTCAAATGATCAATCACATATGACTAACCCTTGTGATGTAGGCAAGAAGCATGTATCCACCTCTTGTGATGATTTATTAGATATGCCATGTTCTTCACAATTAGATGTTTGTTCTACTTCTATGTCTTGTGAGACTAACCTTTTGAAGGAGAACAATGAGCTCAAAAATGAAGTGAAGAATTTGAGCAACAAGTTGGAGAGGTGCTACAACTCTAAAATCGCCATTGAGCATATCATGACCAATCAAAGAAGATATGGTGATAAGAGTGGTATTGGCTACAACAAGAGAAAGGGCAAGATTATGAAGAAGCAAGATGCAAAGAAGCTATCCCAACTCATGTGCTACCAATGCCATGAAGTGGGACATATTGCCAAGTGTTGCCCTACCAAGAAGTCTCAAGTTGAGCCAAAAGCAAAGCCCCAAGCTCAAGTCAAGATCAACCATGAAGATGATGATGACTTGATGAAGAAGAAGAAGAAAACAAGAAGGGGTGGTAGAGCAAGGCATCCAATGCAAATCCAAGATGCCAAGATGATGAGCAAGAATCAAATCGAGAAGAAAGTATATGCTCACATCAAGTGCTTCAAATATGGAGATAAGGGACACTTCGCCTCGGGGTGTCCTACCAAGCTTGAAAAGAAGATTCAAGCAACTCGTAAGAGGCTAGGCAATGAGAAGCAACATATGAGCAAGGAAGAAAAGGCTCAATCTAAGAGAAGTTGCTACTTATGCCGGGAAAGGGGACACATGGCACATTCATGTCCCCTAGGTAACAATTCTAAGCTCATTTCAATTGTTGATACTAATATGCTTAGAAAGGATGGCAATGGTACCTCTATGATTGCTATTGCAAAACATCCCGCTATTCATACTAAGGCAATGCCTAAGTATGTTGCACCTAACTTGAGTGGACCCAAACTTGTTTGGGTACCATCAAAGAGTGGATGATTATTTATAGGTACCATTGGTATTGGAGGCTTGATTCAATTGGTTTCATTTTGTTCATCATATATTGAGTCAAGTTATAAAGCTCAATGCATATTCAATCCCAATGCCAAGTCAAAACAAGTGAAGTCCAAGTGTTACAACATACAAGTGCAATGTTAAAGATTGTGGTGATTTATTGGAATTATTTTATGGCTTGCAATTTATTTGAGTTGAAAGCTTGCTATAAATAATCATGAGCTAACCAAGGAATATCTCTTGTTGATTATTTCATTTGGGTGCATATGAGTTGATTGAATTGGATATATATGCAATGTTGCTTGCTATGAGATGTTTGAATGGATTAAAAGTTTAGTAATCAAGTTTGGATTGGTTTATGTTGGATAAATTCATGAGATGACTTTTAGTAAGTGGATTGAATGGATATATATCTTATGAAAGTATTCAAACAAGTTAGTTTCAAGTTTGATTCACTTTTGATGAAGAATAGCTCATGTATTGAAATCTGTCCTACATTAAAAATCTGAGCTAGCAGTGATCTTAGCCATGTTTGAGTGATCAAGTCTATTTGGATTGGCTTGAAATTTGGTATACATGCTCTACACTTATGAAAGAAGATGTTGTAGAAATTCCATGAGAATTGGATAAGAGATGCTTCGGCTTTGGAGTGTATCTTGTCAGCTATAGTGCAGCAGTTTTCAGCATGTAGCAGTGGTGGAAGATTTGAAATCTGATAGCAATCTAGATGTCAAATGAATCTCAAATTTTTACAGCTGCTATATGACTTAGTAATGCACATCTCCACCAAATTTCATGGCATTTAGATCTGTACATTGGGAGATATTAATTATTCTTTGAAGGGTACAGAATCTGCCAGAAAAATGATAATCATTGGATTAATATAGAGTCACTTTGATTGAAAGGTCCTCAAGTTGGAAACATGTTTATAAGTGGTTGAGGTACCTAAGTTTGGTTTTGGATTGATCTAGAAGCATGACGAGCAATGAGTATAAGAACATTTGATTGTGGAATGTACTTGGTGTACATGTTTAGTACTCAAATTTGAAGATCAAGATCAAACTCAAGATGAAGATGAAGTTTAAGTTCTAGTGATGATTAGAGATCATTTGGTAGAAAGAAATGGACTTAAACAAATAGAAAGAGTTGGACTCAAATATAGATTCAAGGATTATTCATCAAGATTGAGTTCATCATTTGGATCAATCAAACTATATCATTTCAAATAAGTATCAAGAGTGGTTCTTTGGAGAAAGGTCACTTCTCCCTAGTGAGGGGCTTGCCGCCGTGTGTAGGTGAAACCAAGTTTAGGACTTGGAAGGCTAACATGGAAGTGGTGATCCGAGGAACTTGTGATGCTTAGTTGAAGCAATCAAAAGGATTGATCTAAAGAGCAAGCAACACCCAAAAGAGAGCTAGTCATGTATTTCAAGTGGTATTCTAAGTAGTTCTCTCATGCAAGCATTGATCAAAAGGATGAAGCAAGCCAACCACAACTCAAGAGATAGTGCACTTGATCATAAGTGGTTTACATTTTCATATGGGTGAAGAATGGATTTATCTATGATGATTGGTCTTCACCAAGCTTATAAATTGGACTTCATATTGCTATTGGAGTAATGAATTGGAATCTATGTGACTATCCTCTACTCCAAAATAGCAAAGGTATCATTGTAATGTGCATGATCATTTCATCCCTTACTAGTATGCGATTAGTGCATATAGTACATGCTTACTAGGATCATGCATAACAAATGAAATGTTTAAGTTCATAGCCTACCACTATTGCTTGAATTGTTTAAATGATCTAGTGGTATGTGTATGATTTTGTTCATGAGCTAGTAAACCCAAGTACTTGATCTAGTTTGGATTGCTAACAAGTGACAAGTACAACATTGGCAAGATAACCCTTAGCATGAGGAGTGAAGAAGCTTGTCATTGGATCAAACCGGACTTGGAATCTTAGACAAATCAACACAGTTCAAGTCATACAAGAAGCTCATGACAATGATAAGAGTACAAGCACAAGACAATAATGAAAATAGATATCTAGTTTGTTTCAAGTGGTATCTAGACTCAAATTGATCTTCCAAGTGGTATTCACTAGTGGTGTCTAGATCATCAACTTACAAGTGATATCTTACAAATGGTACTCATGAAGATAGCAAATGTTCAAGAAGTGAATATTATTGCCAAATCCTTCAAAGTGAATCCATACTAGAAAATTCTTTCAAATGGTATCACTTTTCTACTCATGGTATCTTCACATGGTATCATTCATGCAAGACGATGATTTCACAAGTGATCCTCAACTTTAAGTGATCAAATCAAGAAATGCTACCCTCATCTTCAAGTGATATCTCAAGTGAATGACACATGCTATGACATAGGGGGAGGAGCCCCACCGATTGGTATCAAGGTCAAAGATCCTATGTGGTATCTCAAGAGCAACCATAAAGTTTGTCATTCCAACATATGTAGTAATGTCCATCAAAAATGCAATATTCAAGTCACAACCATCTACCCCAATACAAGCCTTTGTATCAATTAAGAAGAACACCTTTTATGGAAATTGATGACAAAGGGGGAGAAGTTGGACAAAGATATGAAAGCTTTTTGAGCTTTGGGGAGAGATTGGAAAGATTGGACATAAACATGGACAAAGAAGGAGTAACATTGAAGAATGTAAGGGGATCAAACATTCTTGGACAAAGAAAGCACACAAGTAGGGGGAGCAAGCTCATGAACTTTGATTGATTACATTTTATATGTGCATATTCATGTGCTTGCTTGCATTGCATAAAGTTCTTAAATTCAATATGCATGCTTGTGTGGTGTATGCTAGTTATAGAATTTGATTGATGCTTTGATAACTAGCATGCATAGGATGTTAGCTAGACTTATGTTTATCATGCAAAAACTAGAACCTTGCTTATAATGTTGATCTCACGGGATTTCTAGTGTTTTTGATGTCTAGCTACTCATGATGCTAAGGATGATGGCAAACTTGTGATTTTCAAATGGTATCAAGCTACTAATTGGTAGCGAGCTACAAAGGTTTATTCTATACACCTTAGCATCACTTAGTAGTGCTAACCCTCCCACAAATTTCATATTTATACATATGTGCAAGCTTGAAACCAAACCATTTGAGCACATATGTAGGGGGAGTTATCACTACCAAGTCGGATTTTATGGTGCTTATCCAAATCTTAACATAGAGCTTAAAAGTTGGATAAGTAACATTAAATCCAAAACAAGTTAGCAATTTACACTTTGTGTGAAGTGCTAGCTTGAAAAAGCTTAATTTCCATATCTTTGTAGAGTTGTCATCAATTACCAAAAAGGGGGAGATTGAAAGGTCCTTGTTTGGTTTTGGTAATTGAGTGACAACTTAGGTGGACTAATATGTGGTTATGTGAGATACACAGGAGATTAGTCCACATGTGATGGTGTCATGAAGGAGCTCATTGCATATGAGACATGACATGGAGTCATGTGACCAAGGTGGAGAAGATCAAGATGAGGCTTGGCTTGATGGACCGGTTGCTAGGGTGAAGGGCAAGTTGTGTGATGGCTTGGCACCGAAGGACCGAGGCAACGGTGAAGAGCAAGTGAGGTCAAGATCGATGAACCAATACAGTCACGTGATGATATGAAATGGATCATATCTTTTGGTGATTGGTTGGTGCATGTGTTGCATCAACATCGGAGGAGATGGAGTGGAATGCGCAAGGCAAAGGTATAACCTAGGGCATTTCCATTTCACCGGTCATAGGTGTGTAGAGAAGTTGATGACCGGATTTAGGATAGATGGCCGTACTATCAAGAGGGGCAAACTTGTTTGCATATCGGTCATCTAGTGCCACTTGAGCGATCTAACTTTGCATACGTGTTAGGATCGAGTGGCGAGACAAGTTGAGTGGTTAACTCCTTCTATAAAATGATTATGAAAATGCTAACACACGTGCACAAGATGGTGATCACTTGTTGGTGTTGGCATATTTGCGAAGGCAGTGGAGTTTGAGCGGTAGAGAGGGTTTGGGTTCCTCTCTCCCTCCCGCCGAGCTTGCGAGGCGGGATTCGGCGCTTTTTTTTTGGAGAAGTGAAACGCCTATTTTCTACTACGCCGGAAGTCGGAAAAGAAACGGAGGCGAACGCGGTCACAGAGGTGACCGGACGCAGCACCGGACGCAGCACCGGACGCTGCACCGGACGCTGCACCGGACGCGGTCACTGTGGACCAGCGCGTCCGGTCAGTGCAGCGCGGGCGTCAGGCGCGCGAGCTAGGGTTTGGCACCGGCGCGTCCGGTGACCCACGGGACCGGCGCGTCCGGTCTTGCGCCCTGAGGGAAACGAGGACGTCGGACGCGGTGCGCGTCCGGTGTCACACCATCGGACGCGTCCGGTGGTCCAGGGTGCTTACTGGACTCGCACCGGACGCGGTTACTGTGGCGTCCGGTGGTTGCGAGGAGCGCGTCCGGTGTTGTCTTCGCGGGCGCGGGTACTGTGCGCACCGGCGCGTCCGGTGGTTGCTTCGCGGGCGCGGGTACTGTGCGCACCGGCGCGTCCGGTGGTTCGCTACAGCGCGTCCGGTGGGTCGTTTGACCGTTGGCGCACAGTGACCGTTGGAGGATCTAACGGACGAATTTGAAATTCGGAGGACACGCGGACGTCGGAGGGGCACCGGACGCGGTTGAGCGCGTCCGGTGAGTTACCACCGGTGCGTCCGGTGCTCCCGCGGAAAAACGGTCAAGTGGGGTAACGGCTCTATTTGACCGTGGGGTTATAAATAGACCTTGTGGCCGGCCTTGGCCGGCAGCTGAGCACACTATAGTCTTTGTGACTTGTGTGGTAGTGCTTGGGAGCCCTCTAACTCACTCATGCTTGATAGTGTTCATCGGATCGAGTGAGAGCGATTCTAGTGCGTTGTCTTGAGAGATTGCATCGTGTGGCACTAGGTGATCGTGTTGCAAGCCGGTGGTGCTTGTTGCTCTTGGAGGTTGCCACCTCCTAGACGGCTTGGTGGCTTGTGGCTCCGTCGAAGCTCGCAAGAAGATTGTGCGAGGCTCCGGAGAAGCTTTGTGAGGGGGATTGTGCTCACCCCGCGGGGATCGCAAAGAGCAACTCTAGTTGATCGTGTCATTGAGCTACCACACTTTTTGGTAGGTTCTTGCGGTGCCTTTTGACAGGCTCGGTGTGTGACCGATTAGCCGCCGAACCACGGAGTGTTGGTCGACACAACGGGGACGTAGCTTGGTGGCAACCAAGTGAACCTCGGGAGAAAATCACCGTGTCAACTTTGTCTACTCTTCTCGGTGGTTTGCCTTCGTGTAACACAAGCTTGTATTTACTTTCATATATACTTGTGCTTGTGTAGTTGCTCTCGTAACTAGTTTGCTTGCGTAGCTTGCTAGTTGTCTTCTTGCTTGTGTAGCTAGAAGCTTCCCCTTGCGTGACTAATTTGGTTTGTGTAACCTTGTTAGTCACATTGCTTAGTTTGTGTAGCTAAGTGTTTTTGCGCTCTCTAATTTGGCATTAGTTGCCTTGTTATTGAGCATTGCTAGTGAGCTTAGGAGCTTTGTGCTTTTGCTTCACTAGTTGTGTAGGAGCTCCCTCTTGCTTGTAAAGTACTAGTGCATAGGTTTGTGTGACCTTGCTCTAGAATTGTTTAGGTGAGCTCTTGGTAAGCTTAGCACCTTAGTTGTTTAATTAGGATCTTTGCAAGGTGCTAGAGAACTTAGATAGAGGGGTGTAGTCTTGGCTAGACCGATAAGTTTAATTCCGCATTTGTTTTGGTTAGCCAACACGTTTAAGTTTTTAAAAAGGACTATTCACCCCCCTCTAGTCCGCCATCTCGACCCTTCAGGAGTATGGCATAGGATACAAGATGGGAGTACGACATAGGAGACAAGATGCTCATGAACAGCTCAAGCAAGGAAAGGTTCAAGCAGGAAGAGAAGACCACCACAAGTCATCTACCCTTCATCACATGGTGTCATCATGCTCCAATAATGAAGATAACATCTTAAGATAAGTTGTCGTCATTTTCCTCTTGATCTTGGTATGCACATAAATGAATAAACAAACATGCTCGAGTTACAACTTTGTTTGATCCAACTTGATTAACTCAACATGTCTTATCCCTTAAGTTGTTCATAGCCCCATTTTCTTGATCTCATAGTCTTAACCAAATGAGCTAAAATGTTGAATATCTTACCCTTGCAAGATGATAGTTATAGTCATGAAAAGTTTGACACATTATATAAAGATAGACAATTCTTCTATAGGTTAAGCAACTCCACTCTTTTTGTTACAGTCAAAATGTTATATTTATGCTCATCCTTCTGATTTTATCACCCATGTTATAAATGAACAATGCACACAACATCGACCTTATCATGATTTAATGTGCCTAAGGTTAGAGAAAAAATAAATAAAGATTTGGTTCTGTTGGTATGTTGACACATTACCTTTACCCCTTTCTCTAGCTATGCTGGTATGTTGACTGATAGATATTCCTTATTACTCAATAAGTCTTTACTCCATTGTTTTCCTGTGGTAAAATATAAATAATGATACTTAAAATACTCTCGGTACAATGCTACAATGGTATTATGTGCGCTTGCAGAATCCTTCATATTCTATTTTGTGTTAATAAATACCAATAATCAGTGATGTTGGTTTGATTGTGTGAGTGACTTGGGTGGGCCGGCGGTGGCAATGTCATTCTTGGGTGAGCCTAGCGCCATCATGACCAAGTGATAATGGCTAGAGACGGCTTGACTAATTCGGCTTGTCAAAGTATATCCTAATAATAGACTAAGATCCTAAGGGTTCCCTATAGAGCTGACTACCTAGTAAGGAGATGGGCTAAAAGGTCCTAATATGGCTATAGAGGGTGAATAGCCTATTTAAAATCTTTACAAGACACTAGAGCAATTAATTAGTTTGACAAACAGCGTAATGCAATTTTGCTCTAGCTCTACAAGGGTTGCAAGCCACCTATTCCAATAATTCTAGTGGCTATTATCACTATCACACACAACAAGCTAGGTCACTACTCACTAAGCTAGTGTGCTCTCAAAAACTAACTAAAAATCCACACTAACCAAACTAGCAAGCTCTCAAAGACTAGCTACACTAAAGAGCTTAACAACTAGTTTGCAAGGAATGTAAAGGAGTGAGTAGGATGATTATACCGCTGCGTCGAAGAATGAACCAATCACAATATGGAGACAACCAATCATCAGGAGAAGTCTAAGCACACAAGAGACACAAGATTTTTCTCCTGAGGTTCACGTGCTTGCCGGCACGCTAGTCCCCGTTGTGTCGATAACACTTGGTGGTTCGACGGCTAAGAGGTGTTGCACGAACCTCGTCCACACAATTGGACACCACGAGAACCTACCCACAAGTGAGGTAGCTCAATGACATGGCAATGTACTAGAGTTGCCTTTGGTGCTCCACCGGATAAGGAACAAGACCCTTCATAAGCCACCCAACTAGTGCCACAAGATGATGCAACTCAATGCAATGCACTAGAGGCCACTACTACAAAAAAAACTTTATCGTGACCTTTTGAAAAGCCCCTCCGAGGCAGTTGGGTCTGCGGCTCGCCTCGGTTAATCATGGCCAGGCTATCAGCCCAGCAACCACCTCGATTAATACATTATCCGAGGTAGGCCCTCTAAGGTAACCGCCTCGGTTAATCAGCATTAACTGAGGTGGTTGCTCTAACGTAACCGCCTCGATTAATCGGAATTAACTGAAGCAGTTGCCTTATGTCGCCTACCTCGGTTAAAGGATTAACCGAGGCATTTGACACTAGTGGTTTTCATACAGCGCTTACAAGAAGTACGTGAAAGATCCTAACTGCTATGATTAGAGGTCCGAGAAGAAGAAGCAGAAGTGTGGCACAACACTGGGCCTGAGGTGACAATTCTTGATACGTATCAAGAGTCATATGTGCTACTATATCGTGCATGCTATCTATATGTCCTAATGATTATGTGTTACATATATCGTGCAAGTGCGCCAAACAACCTGAAGGCTCAGTCTTGTGTGGATACTATGCTTATGAGTACCTTAGGGCTTGTAGCAGTTACAGCCACAGCATGCGGCAGCTCAAGAAATCACTAGAATGGTGGAGAAAAGAAAAGGTGGATAGTAGGATCATCACTCAAATAGTAGCCGACATTTGTAAGTTTGTCATGGACGAATGTTGTCATGTTGGGGGAAATTTCTTCTATGCCGAGAGTGAGCTAGGGATGGCGGAGATGTACCAGAGGCTACGCAACTGGAGAACCAGCGAGCTAGACATGAAGGATTACAAGTTGTCAGACATCTTCTAGTAGGTGACCTTAGCTTCTGGATGTGCTTTTGTGGACTCAGTGTCGAATACATTCTATATAAATATATATGTAATGTAATATGAACTTAGTGTTGGATCATGGAACGATAAGGATGACACATGAATGAATGTAATATATGTTTATCCTTTATACACGTATTTTCTGCTTTGTATGTGTTTTAATCTAACAAAATTCGGTTTCAAATTCAAAACCAAATTCAAAAAAGATTTTTTTTTCTATAAATACTTAACGGAGGCGGGCACTTAATAACAATCCGCCTTGGTTAAACTATTAAAGGAGGCAATTGTCTTTAAGAAACCGCCTTGGTTAAATTATTAAAGGAGGCGGGTGCCTTAGGGAAACCGCCTCTGTTTATGTGTATTAACCGAGGCGGTTCCCATACATAGCCCACCTCGGTTAAACGACTAACCGAGGCAGTTGCCTAACTGCCTCGGTTAAGGCCACGATTAACCATGACCTTTGATTCAAGGCGGTTGGCCTGCCCACCTCGGTAAAGCATTTTTGCCTGCCTCCGCTAAAAATAATGTAGTAGTGGGCTCTCCAATCTCATTCAAGATGATGAAATCAAGTGAATAAGTGAGTGGAGTGTGTTGCTTAGCTTCCAAATGGTGTGCACAAGTGTAAGAGGTGCCAAGAGAGTGGCCAAGGCCGGCCACACCCTCTGTTTATAGCCACACAAGCAAATAGAGCCATTGTACCCCTTGGAGATGTCTACGCAGGGCACCGAACAAGGCAGTGGCACACCGTCCTCGGGTGGCGATGCCCCAACGGTCACTTCCCAATGGCTAGAACTAGCCATTGGTCACCAGACATGGCATGGTGGTGGCACCGCCATAGCGGTGGCGATGACCATCCCAGCCACGTCCTCAAAACCGGCCCTCTCTGAAAAAATAGGACGGTGCACCGCCATCACTATGGCGGTGACCTCCCTCACTTGCACCCGTCTCTGGAGAAAAAGAGTGGTGGCACTGGACACCCAGTGGCGGTGACCAGGCGGTGCACCGCCGCGCCCGAGGCGGTGTACACTGGTGTGTCTAGGGACCACCCCGAACCAGCCGCTCTCGGCCCTTCTCTGCCAAGCCTAGGTGGGCACCGCCCTAGGGGTGGCGGTATCACCCAGGCACCAAACCCCTTCCCCAAGTTGCAAACTTTTTCTTGTTTCGTTCCACGACAACTTAGAGCAACTCTTCGCAAGCGATGCTAACTCTCAAAGTGTTTTCTCAAAACATGTTAGAGCCAAGTTAGCATTTCTTAGAACATTTTCAATAAATATTTTCGCTTGCTCTCTGAAGTGCACTAGGCCTAAATGCTATGCATGAAGTCCAACACCTAGTGGCACTAGATGACCGAAATGTCTAGTTAAGAACCCCTCTTAATAGTACGACCATCTACCCTAAACGTGATCACTCTATAGTGTCTTGATCACCGAAACAAAACCCCCTATTTATACCTTTGCCTTGATCTCCATAGAATTTTGTTTTTCTCTTTCCTCTTTTCCAAGTTGAGCACTTGATCATCATCACATGTGGTCATCTCATCATTTCATGTGATCAACATCATCATTGAGTGCCACCATGCTCCTTACTTGGATTGCACCAACCTAGCTCATATCACAACTCATGACAAATTAAGGTTAGTGCATAGGTTTCATCAATTATCCAAAACCAAACTAGGGCTTTCAATCGCCCCCTTTTTGGTAATTGATGACAACCTATTTACAAAGATATTCAATGAAATCTTTTTGGATTCATGTTGATTGCCTAAGCATATTACTATGTGTAAAGGTTGTGGACAAGTTTCACCAACCTAAATTGGTAGTATTAGCTCCTTCTACATATGTGCTAAGAGTTTAGATTTGAAAGCTTGCACATATGCATGGATTAGAAGTTTGGGAGAGTAATAGCTACCAAATGATGCTAAGGTGTAAAGAATGGACCTTTGAAGCACGATACCAATCGGAGTTGCCATTTGAACATCATCCTTAGCACCATGGTTTGCTAGATACAACAAAGCAAAGACAAAATAGATACCTCGTGATATCAACGTTAAAAGCAAGGCTCTAGTATCACTTGTAAAAGATCAAGGTATATCTAGCTATCCTATGCATGCTAGTTTTTCATTTCATCAATCATTTTCTATAATCTAGCATACACCACACACTCATGGATAGGAAATTTAAGAACTTGTGCCATGCAAGCAAACATATGTAATGCTCATACAAATGCAACATATAAGTTTATGAGCTTGCTCCCCCTACTTGTGTGCTTCAAATTTTAATTGATCCCCTTACACCCTTACAATGTCATTTCATTTGTTTGCTCCCCCTATCTCTTACTATATTTGTGAATTCTCTCCCCCTTTGTCAACAATTAGCACAAAAGGTGAGTTCCAATATTAGATAGGTTGAGGTGAAACCGTGTGAAGTGAGGATCATTTTCCCAATTTAGTTCAATCTAGATCACTTGCAAAAGATATTTAACTCGGTTTGATCCAAGGGCAAGCTTCTTCACACCTCCAAATAAGGTTTTATCATGCACCATGTTGAGTTAAACACTTATAACTCATTTTCTAGATTAAACACTAGGTTCACAAGCCCACAAACATGTCATATGCTACCACTAGATCATTTCAAGCATACAAGCAATAGTGGTACCATACAAAAATTAAATTCATTTGATTTTCATGAATGGGCCTAAGACATGATAGGAATGACTAGATACACTAAACAAGTCCTTAGCCATGGATGAATGACATGTCAATCAACTTTACCTTGCTTTGCTCGAAGGAGAGGCATGTCATATATGGGGGTGCATCAACACATATTTGAGAAGTCAAGTATGTTTAGTTCATTTCTTAGCTTGCAAAATCTCTTCTCATCAAGTGGCTTAGTGAAGATATTGGCAAGTTGATCATGGGTGCCCACACTCTCAATGCAAATGTCCCCTTTTTGTTGGTGATCTCTTATGAAGTGATGGCGGACATCAACATGCTTTTTTCTTGCATGTTGAATCAGATTGTTGGTGAGCTTGATAGCACTCTTATTGTCACATAGTAATGAAACTTGTTTGAATTTGATTCCAAAGTCACTCAAAGTAGCCTTCATCCAAAGTAATTGAGCACAACAACTACCGGTCGAAATGTACTCTGCTTCGGCGGTTGAAAGTGCTATAATATTTTGCTTCTTTGATGATCAAGACACAAGTGATCTTCCTAATAGTTGACATGTGTCCGATGTGCTCTTTCTCTCAACTTTGCATTCTGCATAATCAGAGTCCGAATATCCAATCAACTCAAATCTTGCTCCTTTGGGATACCACAATCCAACATTTTATGTATGCTTCAAGTACCTCAATATTCTCTTAGTTGCCTTCAAGTGACTTTCTCTTGGTGAGGCTTGAAATCTAGCACACATGCATATACTAAACATCACATCCAGCCTTGATGCGGTCACATAGAGTAGGCTTCCAATCATAGACCGATACATCTTTTGATCCACCATGTTGCCACTAGCATCACTATCCAAGTTTTCATTTATCCCTATTGGTGTACTAATAGCTTTAGCATCATCCATTCCAAACTTCTTGAGCATGTCTTTGATGTACTTGTCCTGACTCACAAATGTGCCATTCTTCATTTGCTTGATTTGAAGACCAAGGAAGTAACTAAGCTCTCCAATCATAGACATCTCAAACTCACTTGCCATCATCTTTCCAAACTCACAAAAATCTTGATTGGTTGATCCAAATATGATATCATCAACATAGATTTGCAACACAAACAAGTCATTGCCTAGCTTCTTGGTGAAGAGAGTGGTGTCAATCTTTCCCATCTTAAATCCTTTAGAGAGTAGGAAAATCCCTCAATTTCTAATACCATGCTCTTCGTGCTTGCTTTAATCCATATAAAGCATTTTTAACTTGTAGACATGGTTGGGTTTCTTCTCATCTTCAAAACTAGGAGGTTTCTCAATATACACAAGCTTATTGATGTACCCATTGAGAAATACACTCTTCACATCTATTTGGTACAACTTGATGTTGTAGGTACAAGCATAGGCTAACAAAATCCTAATTGCTTTTAATCTTGCAACCAGTGCATATGTTTCTCCAAAGTCAAGACCTTCAATTTGAGTGTAACCTTGAGCCACCAATCTTGCTTTGTTCCTTATAACTATTCCATCTTGATCTTGCTTGTTTTAAAAGACCCATTTGGTTCCAATCATATTATGATTCTTAGGCATCTCAACTAACTCCCATACTTGATTTTCTTGTGAAGTTGTTTAGCTCTTCATGCATAGCATTTACCCAATCAACATCCTTCAAAGCTTCATCTATCTTCTTAGGTTCAATGGATGATACAAATGAGAAGTGTTCACAAAATGATGCTAATATTGATCTTGTTTGCACACCTTTTGAGATATCACCAATTATAGAGTCTAATGGATGATATCTTGCAACATTGGTTTGTTGGAGCACTTGCACTTGATTGCTTACATTTGGTTGAGATGATGAACTAGCCACCTTTTGTTGATCCTCCACTTTGTCATCACTAGCACTTGCTTGACCTTGATCATGAGAACCACTAACTTGCACATTTGAGTTAGAGAGCATTTGATTCTTGTCACCTTCAACATCAATCACTTCTCTAGGCCTTATGTCACCAATGTCCATATTCTTCATTGCATTGACTAAGTGAGTGTCTCTCACATCATCTAGATTCTCATCCTCCTCTTGGTAACCATTGGTTTTATCAAATTTCACATCATGCACTTTCTCAAGAGTACCACTAGTCAAATTCCAAACTCTATAAGCCTTGCTAGTAGTGGAGTAACCAAGCAAGAAACCTTCATCACATTTTTTTTCTCAAACTTGCTCAATCTTGTGCCTTTCTTCAATATGTAGCATTCGCAACCAAAAACTCAAAAGTATGCAATATTGGGCTTTCTATCATTCAAGAGCTCATAAGGTGTCTTCTCCTTCAATGGATGACAATAGAGTCAGTTACTATAATAGCAAGCCGTGTTGATTGCTTCGGCCCAAAATAAATGACTCACATTATACTCATTCAACATTGATCTTGTCATGTCAATCAAAGTTCTATTCTTTCTCTCAACTAGGCCATTTGATTGAGGAGTGTACTTAGCCAAGAATTGATCCTAAACTCATCACACAAGTCATCAATTCTTGTGTTCTTGAATTCACTTCCATTGTTACTTCTCACTTTCTTGATGGTTATTTTAAACTCATTATGAATTCACTTGATGAATGTCTTGAAGGTTGCAAACATATCACTTTATCAATGAGAAAGAACACCCATGTATATCTAGTGAAATCATCCATAATTACAAATCCATATTTGCTTCCACCAATGCTAGTGAATGTGATCGGTCCAGACAAATTCATGTGCAATAACTCAAATACCTTAGATGTGCTCATCATGCTCTTCTTAGGATGTGTGTTTCCTACTTTCTTTCCAGTTTGACATGCACTACATAGCTTATCTTTCTCAAATGTGACGTCTTTTAAGCCTCTAACTCGGTCATACTTGATCAACTTGTTTAATTATTTCATTCCAACATGACAAAGCTTTCTATGCCATAACCAACTCATGCTAGACTTAGTGAGCAAGCATGTTAAAAATTGAGCTTCTCTAGCATTGAAATCAACCAAGTATAGATTCTCATATCTAAATCCTTTGAATATCAAGTTAGAGCCATCTACACTTATGATCTCTATATCATCGACACCAAATATGCACTTGAAACCAAGATCACACAATTGAGTTATCGACAATAAGTTGAAATTCAAGCTCTCTACTAGTAGCACATTAGAAATGCTCAAATCATTAGATATTGCAATCTTACCAAGACCCTTGACCTTGCCTTTGCCATTATCACCAAATGTGATACTATCAATTCCGTTGCTCTCATTTGCATTGATTGAATTGAATATTCTTGAATCACCAGTCATGTGTTGTGTGCACCCACTATCAAGCACCTAATGTCTTCCTCTAGCTTTATAATTGACCTATAAAAGTAGATCAATTCTTTTTAGCTACTCAAACTTGCTTGTGTCCTTGAAGGTTAGTTACCAAGGTCTTTGGTACCCAAATAACTTTCTTCTTTGAGCCCACAACTGGTGTACCAATGAACTTAGCCTTCACACCATTGGCACCCTTAACAAGCATGTAACAAGAATCAAATCTAATTGAGGATACATTAGGTTGCTTGTTCTTGTTAGTCTTGCAATATTGCTCTACAAGCCCAACTTGCTTGCATCTATTTTAAAATCGATCATTGCCCTTCACAAAGCTAGCTTTGGGAGTGACAAAGGCCGCCTTACCTTTCTTGGGGTATAGCCTAATCCCTCTTTGTTGAGAGAAAACCTTTGGCTACCAAGCACTTTAGCAAGCGGGCATCTCCACCATAGGCATTGCCTAAGGCACGAGTGAGCTCATTCACCTCCTTCTTGAGGGTTTTATTTTCCACCATTAGTGAGGCATCACAAATAAAACCATTACTCAAGGGTGAAGTAGAAGTGGTAGCGCTACAAAAAGGGTTAGTGGGAGCAACAATAATAGGCTTATAAAAAGATTCATCAAGAATATAACATGTTAGTCCCACATCACAAGACACAATCACTTGCTCCTTCTTGGCTTCCTCCTTCTTGACTTGTTCGATGAGAGAGGAGTGAGTCTTTTCAAGCTTAGAGTGAGCTTTGCCAAGCTTCTCATGGGCTTCCATTAGCCTCTCATGAGTGGCATTGATCTCATCAAAGGATTGCTCAAGAAATTTGATTTTCATGTGCACTTCTTTCTCTTCATCTCAAAACAAGTGTGCACTTGCTCACACATGTCCATGAGCTCCTCCTTGATGTACTCCTTATCATCATCGTCATCACTCCTACAAGCATCACTTTTACATTCATCGTCATCACTCACATCATATTTTACCTTGATAGGCTTTGCCACGAGGCATGTCAATGGAGTGTCAAAGATGAAGGGCTTGTTGTTGATGGCGATGCTTGTTAGTGCTTTCTTGATAGATTTCTTGCCATCATCACTAGAGTCATCACTATCCAAAGAGCCATCACTATCCCATGTCACCACATAGCCTCAACCCTTCTTTTTTTGGAAGGTCATCTTCTTCTCCTTCTTTTCTTTCTTCTTCTTCTTATGCTTCTTCTTCTCATCCTCATCATTGTCACTATTGTAGGGATAATCCGCTACAAAGTGATCCGAGGCTCTTGCACTTGTAGCATCTCCTCACATACTCCTTACTGTGATCTCTTCTCTTTTTTGCACCATAGCCTTTCTTCTTCATGAATTTGTCCATCTTGCGCACAAAGAGAGTGATAGCTTCATCATCAATGTCACTAAGATCTTCACCATCACTTGATTCTTTCTTGGACTTGCCCTTGTTCTTGGATAATGAGCAAGCCTTGAATGGTACACTCTTCTTCTTCTTGTCTTTATCTTCCTTCTTGTCATCCTTGTCAATCTCCCCCCTTTCCACACGGTATGTCTCTTGTGTCATGACATCACCTAGTACTTGGTTATGGATAATTTCCTTCAATCCTCCTCTTATGATAAGCAATCTCAACATCTCAAATCTTGGAGGTAAGCACATTAAGAACCGATGAGAGATATCATCATCATTGATCTTCTCTACCAAAGCCTTGAAGTCATTGACAATCACTTGCAAACGATGGAACATCTCTGGAATGCTCTCATCATCTTTCATCTTGAAGCTTGTCAACTTGTCCTTGAGAATGTATAGCTTGGCACTCTTCACCGCTGGTGTGTCCTCATATGTTTCCTCCAATCTCTTCCACACCTCATTAGCTCTTTCATAATCCTTGATTTGTTCAAACACCTTGGAATTAATGTCATTGTAGATGATGTTGAGAGCCATTGTATTGCATTGTTTGTTGACCTTGTCTTGGTTGGTGAGATAATCGGGATCAATAATAGTATAATCACTCTCGGTCACACCCCACACTTGATCATTGATTGAACCAAGATACAAACACATTTGCTCCAAAATTCTTTTATCCTCTGAGCTCTAGAAGAGTAGGGAAATAAATATCCTACAAACAAAGTCATGTGAAAAATTAGTAGATTTGTTCACAAAATCTCTGCTAGCCTCTAGCTTCCACAGATTTGTCCATGAAATTGGCATGAGATGACTTAGAGAGTTGTAAAGTTTCTGGGGACAAAACTCTTTAAACCATAGTCCATAATTATATATGGTTTGAAAGATCATAAACCGGTCTTGAAGACAAGTAGGTCCTAAAGACCTTATCCCAAACTATTGTGCTCTTTTTTTCTGATGAGTTTTCCAACTGGGTCTACTCATGCAAGGTTTCTAACGAGGCAATAGGTGTAACACAACTTTCCGTGCAATGTACTCTTTTCTCCTACCTTTTTCTCACTAGGTTTTTTAGAGAGTTTATGACGAGGCATGCATATATAACGTGATTTGCCCAAGGGGAGTGTTGCAAAATTGTTTAATGGGCAAATCATTGTGCAGAACACATGGAAGTGGGAATAAACAATTGGGAGGGGAGTCACGACAAACAACTCATCGGCTACTTCCTCCTGTAAAAGGAGACCTGGGGAGCCTCGGGAAAGTTCCCTATCTATGAAAGAAATAAAGAACTCATCTCATCCCTATTTCTCTGGATCTTTGTATCCAATATTATGCTCTTGTATGTGCAGCGCTAGAACAATTTCTAACATGGCTCCGGATTGTTACAACCTAATGAAGACTAGAAGGAGAAAATGATTATGGCGTGCCGTATTCTTGAGTCAAACGACAATGCAGATTTTCCCGTTTTCGTGAATGCTTCTTTACTAGAATTG
Organism: Saccharum hybrid cultivar R570; assembly: GCA_038087645.1. Lineage (NCBI taxonomy): Eukaryota > Viridiplantae > Streptophyta > Magnoliopsida > Poales > Poaceae > Saccharum > Saccharum hybrid cultivar. The sequence continues at coordinate 22,189,500 of JAQSUU010000135.1, forward strand.
GGCAATAATGGTGCATTTAATTTTATTTTGGTTATTACACACTGCGTCTCGTTGAGTGGAATAGTTATTTAGGCACTATTTGGTTGACCGAAACGGTTCCGATAAAAGATGGGATTAGAAGAAACGGCGTTAAACAACATACAGATGAAACATTTCTGTTTGAAATGGTTCTAATCGATTCGGACTTTGCTGCCTATTAACGCGAACCCACGAAAGTGTGGTTTCACTGTGATTATGTAACCAAATAGTCTAGTGATTATGATACGCCATTTGAAACATTTCCTGAGAGAGCTGGATACAAAATGTTTCTACGAAAATCTAGATACCTACTTAACATGTCCTTGATCTCTCAACTACGGTCTGAGACTCAATTTTATCCCTAAACATTCAAAATGGCTATTTTCCGTCCTTGAATTTTTTTTGGCTTGGTTTCCCTAACACTATCGAAGTGACCATTTTCAATCCTCAAACTTTGTATCCTGGGCTCATTGCGTCCATAGACTATTGAAGTGTGTATTAGTCCTCAAACTATTTCTTTTTTTTTTCAACTTAACTTTGTCCCTCGTACTACATGGCGCTGCAGCATCATGCCTGGTCAGCTTCACTACCACACACAATTGAAGATAAAAAATAATATTCGGATAAAAAGCTTTATCAGTGAACAAATTTGTTTTCGACTCGGTAATATCTTTGGGTGTATGGGGGCGTGGGGAGCAATTATGGACGCGCCTGGATCGTATCCGCGTCCCATACGCGTTTTCGCGTGCCATGCTAGTGCTGTCCCCTGGTGGCGAGGGAGGGGCCGTCGCAGTCGGGGATCGGTACTTGAGCAGCCCGAACGCCAAATTCCATACACCAACCAACCCCAACCACATGTACATGCTCCTCTCCCATCCCTCAAACCATATACGGTTCCACGGCGGCGCGCTGTGAATGAACCAAACAAGGCTGTGTTTAGTTACCTATGAAATGTAAAATGCAAAATGCTAACTACTTTGGAATGATGAAATACAAAATGCCAAAATTTTCATGGAAGTGTTTAGTTCCATCCAAAATACCAAATTTTTCGTGGGGTGAGTAAGAGTTTTTTTTTGACTTTTTGACTTTTTTTTTGGCCTCTTGAGGCCAAAATCCAAAATGAAGAATGAATACCTTTTTGCCAAAAATTTTGCATAGTATTTAGTTCCATACTATAAAATAATAGACTAAAATCTAAAAAATTTTGGGTGAAATGGGAACAAAACACACCCTAGGAAAGCATGCCATCCAGTTGTACGTACAGGGTACGTACGGCAGACATCCCTGCTCGTGCGCGAGTGGCATGCAACGCAAAAGATTCGGTCCGCGGTCCGCCTCCCGTCGCCCGTCGCGGTCGCGGTCGCCGGCGTGGGCTGCTGCCACGTCGCCCACACAAGTGTAACACGCCGGCTCCGGCTCGCCTTTCCTGCTATTTGCTAGTGCTATCCCCTGGTGGAAGCAGCATGCAGTGAAGCGTGAAAAGTGAAACAAACCAAACCAACAGCCCCTGCGCGCTCTCCCGTCCGTCTCCCCGTGGCACGGACGAATGACGAGTCCCTCGATCCCTCCGGAGCCGTGCTTGGATGAGCGGCGGCGTCAGAGAGCAAAGCGGCTGGTACGTACTAGCCGCCAGACGGCAAGGGCACGAGGCAGGCTGCACCGCATGCACAGCGGCAGGCACGCGTTCCGTGCGGCGGCACGGCAGCGGCTGCGGTTGCGGCGGCAGCAGCCCCCAACGCCAACGGGGGATGTTGTGGAGTGGAAGGGGGGCGGACGAAGCTTCCGCGAAGCTTCGCTGGACCATGACGTCCCCAGCAGCAGCAGGCCACAACAATAATCATGACTGAGTAGAGAGTGCATGGCATTCACTGCTCTTCGATCCTTTCGGGCTCGCGAACCGGCAGGGGCAGCCAGCGTATCTCTATCTCATCTGATCTCTCTTGCATGCATGATTATCCCTCCTGATTTCTAATATCTCGCAAAACCGACCAAACCTGATCATCAACAAATCAGTCTCCCTAAACAAATACTAGTTCGATGGCGCATTGATCTCAATTCGTAGTAAGTACTGCTACTCCAGTCTCCAGCAGATATCCTCCATCCATCGGCAATCAAACGACTCGTCGTTCTGGTATACCCATGGTTTTGTTTAATTTGTTATTAGATAGAGTCTGGTTAGTACCAACACAACACTCAATCATAGATCAATAATTCCTGGCATCGCATCTTTTGCCTTTCCGTCGCTCGCCTCCCCTCCATATATATCCATCCTCCTCGGTGCTGACAGGCTCGCCCACTACAGCCAGAGCGCGGCAGAGGACAGACAGAGCGGCGGCAGCCTCGCGAGGGGAGAGGGTTAGATCGGCTGCCGGACTCGATCGGCCCGGGAAGGGAAGGATCGATGGATCGGCTGCCTGACTCCACCCGGGGCAGCGCGATGCGGAAGTACGCGTCGGAGGCCGGCTTGCTGCGCGCGGCGCGGCAGGGCCCCCACGGGCGGTCGCTGACGGCGCGCACGGCGCACAACATGTCCGCGTCGGCGCTGCGCAAGAAGTCGGACGCGTCGCTGGTGCGCAAGGTGCCCTTCGCGCCGCTCCGCCCCGTCCTCGCCAACCTGCAGGAGGTCTTCCTCGGCACCAAGCTCGCCGTGCTCTTCCCCGCCGTGCCGCTCGCCATCGCCGCCCAGTGCGCCAACTTCGGCCAGGTATATTATTATTATATCCCCGCCCCGATTGCGGTTCAAGGATTGATTGATTGATTGATTGTAGTTGCTGTTTTCTTTGTCAATCGATCGGCCGTGTTTTGCTTACGATTCGATTAGCAGCCCTGAGGACCGAACGGGGCAAGGCCTTAGTAGGTGAACGAAATCGACAGATTATCGATCTGTCTGTCCTGTCGCTCCTGGTTCTGGAAGACCGATGTTGGCGATGGAGAGAGATGAGATGATAACAAGCCAGGCCAAATGGAATGGCCGTTCCGTTCGATACTAGGTGCTTAACGACATTCCCTTCAGCTCTGCTCCGATGCGAGTTGACCTCTTCCTTGGCCGGCCCTCCTGTCGCCAGCCATCTCCTTGAGAGTTGAGACACACACAGACCGGCGTCTGGCGCCTTGCTGTCCTCGCTTTTTATGACTCCTGCTGCACGACGTGGGGTCCCTCTGTAGCCATCGGATCAGGCGGTGAAGGCGCGGCGTAATCCCACGCTTGTCACGTTGCGGCGGTTCGGTGTGTTGATGGGCTGGGCTGGGCTGCCTACCCCTTTCGCCCGCCGTGAACCTTTGGCACGGCCGGAAGCGGACGACACCAGGATTTGCTCCTTGGAGTTTCCTGCTCTTTTAGTGGTGTGATAGCAACGTCACGTACTCTAGCTAAAAAAATGCTATATAGCGATACCTGCCACTCTTACCTTGGATATTGACACAGGACTAGATTAGTAGTCTAGTTTTCGCACTACTCCTTGCTTTCTTTACCTCATATACAGTAATATGTAGTCGTACAAAAACTTTTTTTTAATATGGTTTGGTAAATGGCGAAACGTACTAGTAGAGTACATGCGATCCATTTGTGTTAATATAAACTTGGTTGAAATTTGGAATGGATCTGCCTCCTTCATTGGCAGGTGTGGGTGTTTGCGCTCAGCTTACTCGGCCTCATTCCTCTCGCCGAGCGTGTCAGCTTCCTCACCGAGTAAGCCCATCATCGCCAGTTGTTTAAACTTGTGCTTCATTCATGTAACAACCCTAGCTAACTACATGCTGACACGCCTTGTCATTCCTGCAGGCAGATCGCAATATACACCGGTCCCACTGGTAAGTTACGGGCATGTTTGGTTTGAGTGTTAAAGTTTAACAAATACTGTAGCACTTTCGTCTTATTTGACAAAAAGTTTTCAATTTTAGACTAATTAGGCTTAATAGATTCGTCTCGTAAATTACTCCTAATCTGTGTCGACATGCATGCAATTAGTCTACATTTAGTACTCCATGCATTTGCCGCAACATTTATGTGATGGGAGTTAAACTTTAACACGTTGTAAACGGGGCCTAAATTCAGTCTACTATGACTTGCCTTGACTTTTCAAAGTCGGCAACAGTGATCTCATAATGAATGCTTCTGCTGCTCGTGCATGACGGTGCTACTACGTACGTACAGTGGGCGGCCTCCTGAACGCGACGTGCGGCAACGCCACGGAGCTCATCATCGCGCTCTTCGCGCTCATGGAGGGCAAGATCGAGGTGGTCAAGTGCTCCCTCCTCGGCTCCGTCCTCTCCAACCTGCTGCTCGTGCTCGGCACCTCCCTCTTCTGCGGCGGCGTCGTCAACCTCGGCTCCGACCAGCTATACGACAGGGTGCGTACCAACTACGCCCCATGCCAACGTCGTGCATGATATGTGTATGCAGGTTGCCACCCAAGACACGGACTCGGAGGAGGACGATGATATGTTTATGCTATGCTTGTGCAGACACAAGCGGACGTCAGCACGGGGCTTCTCATCCTCGGCGTGCTGTGCCAGTCGCTGCCGCTCATGCTGCGCTACGCGGTGAGCGCCGGCGAGCACTCCGTGGCAGCGGACACCGCGGGGCTCGACCTCTCCCGCGCCTGCAGCATCGTCATGCTGCTCGCCTACGTCGCCTACCTCTTTTTCCAGCTCAAGACGCACGCCCAGCTGTTCGAGCCGCAGGAGGTCGCGGACGACGACGGCGAGGCAGAGGACGACGAACAGGCGGTCATCGGATTCGCCAGCGGCCTCTTCTGGCTCGCGTTCAAGACCGTGCTCATCGCCATCCTGTCCGAGTATGTTGTCGGCACCATTGAGGTACAATTTATTTACTACATCAATCATTCATTCCCTCTGTTCTTCTTAATTAGCTATAAGATTGGCCGCACTAACGTGGGCTACATACGCCAATCACGCCTGCACGCACTGCCAGCCTACCTCCAAATCTTGGGGTTTGTCCGTCAGCTTCATCAGCATCATCCTGCTACCAATTGTCGGGAACGCCGCGGAGCATGCCGGGGCCATCATTTTTGCTCTCAAGAACAAGCTGGTAGGACACACCCAACCCAGACTATATTCCTCTTGTCTCACAGCCATGAACTGTTCATGAATATAAATAGCCCAATCATGTAAAGTTATTAACTATTTCGCTCCTGATGCAACACAGGACATCACCCTCGGAGTAGCTTTGGGGTCGGCAACCCAGATCTCCATGTTTGTGGTGGGTATTACAGTTTATTACAAGTGACGACGCGTCGTACCATATTCTGTCCAGATTTCATTGGCTTAAATTACTACCTAATCATTGTGGAATAATCATGCCATTAGGTGCCGCTGAGTGTCATTGTAGCTTGGATCGCGGGTATTCAAATGGATCTCGACTTCAAGCTGCTAGAGACCGGCTCTCTCTTCGTCTCAGTAATAGTGACAGCATTTACTCTCCAGGTACACAGCTACTCTCCTTTCTCATCATTGATGGACATGTAAAAGTTCAAACTGAAAGGTTTACAATATATATGATGGAACTTTAATCTGATAGTGAAGACTACTTACCAATTCAACTAGAAAGAGTTTGTTTTTATTAGTAAGTAAATGTGGTTGAGTCTTTTTCTTATTGTGTTGACCATACTTTGTGACTTTTGCAGCATGGATCGTCACATTATCTCAAGGGGATCCTTCTGCTACTGTGCTACATTGTGATCGGTGCATGCTTTTTTGTTACGAGGCAACCTGCAAGTATGTTGGCTCCTTCCACAGAATAGACTGAGATTTACACTTTGTCTTCGGTTGTTCTGATTTTGCCTGTGTCATTCTCGTCCACCTTTTTCATAATATAGGTCATGCAAACAACAATGGTGCTGGGCTGTCGCTGCCAACTGGTACTTCGAGTGCACAAGTTGCATAACGGGTGAGCCTGCAGTACCTTTGTTTTTCTGTTAGTTCATCTATCCACTAGTAGCTTATAGTAGTTTAAAAGGATAACAGGTGTTTTGGTTTGACCAGCTGATGGCAGATATGATATGAAAGCAACTCCTGTCTTAATCATGCGTATGCATGCCCCGTTGCTATAGAATCATCCTGACCTTGGGACAGCTGGCGTGTTAATCATTTGATGAGTAGCTAATGTTTCATATTCATAGATTAAGTATACATAGGTCCTAGTATATAATTATGCCACGCCAAACACATGTCCTGCATGAAACTTACTTCAATGTGTCTTAATTTATCGGTCATCTTTCTGGGCCGAATGCTTGTTTTCCACACAGCAAGAACTATCTTTCAGTCAGCAGCTTCTAAAATACCTGTATTAAATCTTAAATGTGCCCAGTTGTTTAGTCGTTTAAGCTCAACTGACATGAATGGTGAGGTTTGACCGTCCCAATATATATCCATTTCACGTTCTGACCAACATATGACTGCCTTATATCTCTGCAATCCTGTCAGATTTATTCTGTCATCATCTCGAAACAGCTTTTGTGTTTGATGTGTATAGCCAATATGCTGTATTCATAGATTTAAGTAGGTGTGTGTCCTAATATGTATTTTTAGCAATAAATATATGTGCCTCGAGTAGCAGCAATGTCATGCGACTTTTACATTAATGTGATGTGCCTCAATTGTTTTTTCTTTTAAAGAACAGGAGGGCAAAGCTCCTATCCTTTTATTTGCTCTTTTTTCCCTTTTATTTTGATCTGTAAGTAGTTAGAACAATCTTCGCTGGTGCCCATCATAAATACATGCAGGAAATAAACAATGCTATAGCCACAATAGGATGCACGTACTCCTAATGCTATAGCCACAATAGAACAATCTTCGCTGGTGTCCTATTGTATTCATATGCTGCATGTATTTCCCTTTTATTTTGCAGCCAAAGGCTTCAATCTTTGACTACTAAAGTAAAGCTTAGCATTATTTCCTAATGATCTGTAACTACCAACTTGCATTCAAATATTGTAACTCTGTAATTTCATCTGATGACCTATAAACATGCAGTTCAAGAGTCATGCCTGAAGAAATGAGCATCCAAGACAGCAACGCAGTGTTCAAGTCTGAAACAATGTTGTGCAAAAATTGATGCTTTCAGAAGAGGCGAAATCGGTCAGTGGCTCAGTGCTGTCGGAGAAATGTGTTCATCACTGCACAAAATCAGCATATGAAAACTATCATTTGTGCTTGTATTACTATTGGTTTAGTTAGGCTAGCTGCTGTTGCAATAAGGATAGCAAATATGCATCCGGTCTATGTATGATGGTGTCTTGTTTCATTTATTATACAGCTTAATAAGATATGCAGAGGGTGGATTTGTATATATATGCGGCTTGCGCGTTTTTAATAGATGATTTCCAGCTTGTTTCACTGAGGTAACCAGAGGGGGATCTTGGCTCAAGGCAGCAACCACGGGCCTAGGATATTTAAGTTTATTTTATGGGTTCAGGAAATTTATGCAAACACGAAGTTGCATTCAAACCCGGGGCCTGGAATAATTAATACTTCGTACAATATTATTATGTTCATTTGTATTTCTAATCAAAAGTTGTCAAGTGTCTTTATTTTTAGTTATCATCGGCCATTGATCCCCTCCTCTAGCGGCTTCCTAGATCCTTAACAATCCCTTACAACAATCTACTGGCCTTCCTACTTTCCGCGTTTGCAACCATTTCATTACAACAATCTACTGGCCTTCCTACTTTCCACGTTTGCAACCATTTCATTCCCCTGATTCCTGGTGCTCGACCAGTTGCTGCTATCAGACCATACCGGTGTCCATCTACACTTTTTACAGGCGAACTCAAGATGTTGGCTCAAGGATTGATACAGTCCAGTGTTAGCTTGTTTTTGTCCCTGTTCTTCATGGTTTCTAAGAAGGATGGAACTTATCATTTCTGTGTATATTTTCGTCATTGGTTGAATGCTTTAACATTAAAATCTAAGTTCCATGTTCCTATTTTTTACTAGCTTATGGATGAATTAACGTATGCGACATGGTTTTCTAATTGGCAACGTATCAAGTGGAAACCACACCCTTCGTAAAAACCCGTGCAAACCACGGCAAAAAAGTCGTCTAAATTCATCAAAAAAATCATATATGTAGATGATATGATGATACACAACCTTGTAAAAATATCTTATCCAAACTCGACTTCATTTGTGAGATATAAAAATAACAAATTTCAAGCCAGAAAGCTGTCAAAACGATTTGTTAGGAATTTGTTTTTTTATATCTCACAAACGAAGTCGAGTTTAGACAAGATATTTTACAAGATTGTGTATCATCATATCATCTATATATGTGATTTTTGGTGAATTTAGACGACTTTTTTGCCATAGTTTGCACGGGTTTTCACGAAGGGTGTGGTTTCCACCTGATACGTTGCCTTTCTAATTAGGATCTTCATGTGGGTTTTTAGCAAATATCTCTTGCAGCTAGGTGAAAAGCACAAGATGGCTTTCCAGACCCACTTGAGCCACTATAAATTCCAGGTTATGCCCTTTGATCTGACGGGTGCACCTAGGACATTCTAAGGAGTTATGAATGGTACACTTGCACCTAGCTTAAGATAGTTTGTCCTAGTTTTTTTTTACGACATCTTGGTGTACCGGTGTACTGTCGTTCTTATGATGACTATATTCAACACTTACAGTTACCAGCAGGTCTTCTAGTGATGGTTTATTATAACTGATCCTTCGAAAATTCAGGCTATTGTTGACTGGCCTCAGGCCACTTGTGTGAAGGATGTTCGTGGTTTCTTAGCATTGGCATGCCACTATCGCAAATTGGTCCGACACTTTGTGACCATCTCCAAGCCATTGACTAAACTTAAGAAGAATATTCCCTTTCTTTGCATTGATGCCCAAACTGATGCCTTTCAGTTACTCAAAGAAGCTGAATGCGCTTGTGCAAGAGAAACAGGGTAAAACCCATCGGTGCCCTTACAGGAACTAGACCGCAGACCAGGAGAGCCAAGACAAAGCACCACCTGACAAAGCTTCCACTAACATTTCCTGTAGGCGAGAGCTGCAGTGTAGTCACAAGGCACACTTGCATTTATCGGCTGCTCCAAAGGAAGGAGGATCGCCTCTCGCCTGGCGCCGGAAGTCAATGAACCGGCACTAGCAGCGACGCCGAGCAGACTTTGATGTGGTGACAACAAGATCTCCACCCACATCGAATCATTCCCCACTTGCTGAGGGCCACCGCAGGTGCTTTGATGGTAATATCACCATCCACGTCCCAACGGCCCTGACGAAGCACACCTTGGCTACACCTAAGGAGCCCTGATCATAATGTGTAATTAATCACCAGATAATAACCAATGGCAACATTCTCTCTTATCTTCGTAAAACTTCCACTAGCATCTGAGACGAGCAGCCATTGTTGTGCCCAGATACTAGTAGAAGTTGATCTTGGAAGCCTTCTCCCGGAATGGCTGTTGACAACGCTTGAGGACGAAGGATGCCATGGATCTATGGACATCAAGGAGGAAGAAGGTTTGGAGTGAGCCCAAGTGGCCACCCACACCTCTGTTCAAATAACCCCCCTTGAAGACACTAAAAAGGATGCCAATAGTCAAGATCCATGAGTCATGCAGTCACGGGCATAACAAACGGGGCGGGGAAGACAAGGCACTTCGGATTCCATGGCTCATTCATCCTTATCTATGATAGGACTTAATTATGCGCAATATCCGGAAGACCGAAGGATGCGTTTGTCCGTAGATGCCCAAGGATTTAAACCATCAGGACCATTGGTGTATATAGACCTTCGGTACCAGCACCCAAAGGATTGAGCCATTTGACTGGCTTTGTCATCAAGTCCTTTGAGAGCTACAATCGGTGATATGGACCCAGGGTAGCTCACTGCCCGTATATCATCCCATTACTACTGGTATGGGCGAAAGACGACAAAGGATAAGGCCCAACTGAACTAGGGTACATCATCAGACATGGTGCACAAGTAACCTGGCGTATGGAGCCTGGACATTGGTTCCTACGGGATACAAAAGAATAACTGTTAAGATTTTCTCGTAATCAATTAGGAAACATATATGTAAACTGATTGGTATCCATGTAACCCTACCCCTGGACTAGATAAGGCGGGGTAGGGAGCCCCAATCGGTATCAAAAAGTTACAATCAGCAACCTCTTGTAAATTGAGCATTCGAGATAAAGAGATCTACTTTGAACTGGATGCAGGGCACCATATATCTGAACCAGTATAAATCTATGTCCCATGCGCTACCCTTTCGGATTCCCTATGCGTGATAGACTGATCCATATTACCCTAGTAAACACTTTTGACATGAAGGATTTATCAGTCAATTCTTAAATAAACACCATTAATCCCTGAAGTGAGTATAGACTTAGGAGAAAGCAATGAGGAATCGTTCATACAAACACTCAGAAAGTGTATAATTGAAAGCTAGCAATGAAGTGGTGATATCCTCTAAATATCATAGAAGGTATAAGAACAATGGTGATTTTTGACAATTGAATTATCCTCTAAATGCCAAAAGCAAGAGTGGATTTATTATTTAGTGGTATAGTAGAAATCGTTAAGATTCGTAGAACATATAATTTAAAAATCCACTAAGGACACGTTACAAGTATTCAAACTGTACTATAAGATTTGATGCACTATCTAAAATATATGAAATATTGTAGCTTATCTACCCCATAATCCTCTAAAAGAATTTATTACCCTGTGGTCATTTATGTATGAAGTATATTGCTCTTATTTACCCATATCATAATTCATAGAAGAATTGTGAGCCAACTTTTTCGAATACATAGTTTATGGTACTGCATACCATTAATTAAGCATACATTTATGAAAAATATGATTTGAACAGTAAGTTCAAAGTATGGCTTGATGAGGGGAGTATATTTGATTCAATCTAAGTTGAAGGCAAACCACTAAAATTATAAAGATCAAGTAGATCATATTTGCTAACACATTAAAGTTTATGCATATATCATGAAGAAAAATATCTATTCATGAAGAATAGAATATCATGAATAATACGGACCGAGAAGGTTAAGTGTTGTACTTTTTTTTCCTATGTGAGTTTTTACATGAAGGTTTCTCACACAAGTTTTTTGAATAAAGCAACATGTGCAATTCAACATGCGAATGCGATGTACTCTTTTTTCTAGAACCATTATTTTTCCCAATGGGTTTTCAGATGGAGTTTTTAATAAGGCACGTGCATATCGTGGTAATTGTCCAATGGGGAGTGTTGTAAGACATATGGACTCTACTCTAGAAGGAAAGAAGGAGGAATCATAATCCTAGTCTGTTTGTTATATAGGCTCTTATCAAAGTCTAAGGTCTTGGCAGGACTATATATATGTGGGAGCTCGAGGTTGTAATCACCAATGCTAAAAGAAATTGCGAACACAAGATTGATATATGCCCTTGTGGTTCGATTTGTGATGAGTGATTGTCAACGTGATCCACGACCGATGTTGAGTTTGTGTCCTAACTATGGTGTGAGTTGGGTTGTGCGACATGTCTCTTGACTTGTGGTGTGCAGGTGTGAAGCTCGGAGGCGGTGGTTGATGGCGAGGTGAAGGTCAAGTAGAGATGTGCCGTACCGACGGACCGGGAGCGGTGAAGGACGGACGTGAGGCTTGGACTGAGGGACTAGGAGGCCGGGTAACCAGCTGCGGTGGCTGACATCTGGGACATCGGCAGGAGCAAGTGTACATGGGAGTGACCGTGTTGACCGAGTCAAGACAGAGGACGTACAAGTCGAGCGGGGCTCAGAGGACTTGGGTGGCTGGCCGGTCGAGGATGGCGGTGACACGTGTCGAGCGGCGGGGGATGCGTATGGAGTACGCTCCCCGCGAGCGGGTTTGGTGGTTTGCATCTCAAAACCATCGGTGGCGGGTTTAAGGGTTTGGGCCTCAAAACCTAGGTGGAGGTTCCGAGGAGGAACGGATGACATGTGACGGCGTTGAGGAGTTCGCGTTGAGGTGAGCTATCTCATGGAGGACGCGGTGGCCATCAAATGAAGATTACCTCAGGTTGGACCATAGCGCCCTCGAGTTAAGTGGTTCGACTCAAAATATCTAGGGACAAAACTAGGATCGTGTAATAGCCCTGTTAAATACGATAAGGGAGCTCCCATCTCCCTCACCTCTCTCCCACTCTCGTTCTCCTTTCTCTCTAGTGTTAGGTTTTCTAATGTTCTTGAGAGAGGTCCCATGAACTAAAAAATTCGTGGTGTAATTCTTATGTTTTGGAGTGAGAGTGGAGGCCCAAATCCTCTTGCCCTCTGGGGTTCCTATTTTGAAGCTGTGGTTTATGTTCTTTTTTTTTCTCTATTTTCATTCATGGTTTTGATCTTGATTTCTAGGAGTTTGGGGCTGTCCCAAGTGATGATTCGTTGGGGATGAGTTCGTGCTACGTCAAATTTCATCTAGACCAAGTTTGGGAACGTTTCGTGATTTGGGTCGGTTTTCTTCGATTTCTTGGCCGCCCCTTTTTCTCCCTGTTCGTGCCTAGCAGTGGCGCTGTTCGTCCTGTTTGTTTTCAGCTGCGTCGTGGGAGTTTCTGTAGATGAGGCCAGCAGCAGCACTACCAGCGCCGAGCGCTTAGGCGCGGTGCTCACTCCTGTGCCCAGTCGTCAGGTCCTGTGCTCCTGCAGGTTCACTGCTAGCGCTTCGCTAGTTAGCCCGAGCGGTAGGTGCTCGCCTTGGGCCTCAGGCTATTGTCCGCTCCCCCAGCAACTTGGCCGAGGCAAGCACCGATGCTGAGCGACGTCGTTCCTTCTTCCCTGCTGCACCGGTGAGCAGCCCCACCGGTCTTGCTTCCTGTGTGGCATAAGGATGAAAACGGACGAAAGCGGATGGGAAAACCCTATTTCTACTTCTGTTTTTATATTTTTTTAGTGGAAACGGGAGCGGGTTCAGAAAATACGGGTTCGAAAACGGAATCGGAATATGCGGACATACGGAAATGGACAAATACGAATGGAGAGCTGAAAAATTAAATTAAGATCACATAATATAATATTCTCAAAGTATACATATATAAAGTCATGTAATAATATATATAAAGTTTAATATTCATTTATATGCTATGTACGTGAACATAACATGCATATTTGGTGATTCGTAGGACATGTAATTGTTGAACATGTTGAGCATAGATTGAAAACGAGATAAAAACGGGATAAATACAGGTCTATTCCGTATTAAAACGAGATTACTCAGAAACAAACGAAAAATATTATTTTCTACTTTCACAAATACGAAAATAGAATCTCGTTTCGTCCCTAATGCGGCGTGCAGCCCCTCGGCTCCGATCTGTCTTTCTGTGTCCGCTCTGTTTTTGTTTGCTCGAGTTCGTGTTTCAGTCGGACTCCAGGAGCTGCCATTTGTCCTTTTGTGCTTGGTCCGTTTTGCTCCCTGTTCCTCTCACTGTGCAGATCGCAGGATGTCTACGCTGCCCAAGCAGGTGCGTCGGATGAAAACGGAATAGAAATATTACGAATTGATCGTTTTCGTTTTCTATATTATGAACCGTTTTTTAACATGAAAAATTGTCAGTTTCAATCGGTTTCACAACCATTTTCAACTATTTTTTGTACTCTTTAATTGCTAAATGTAGAAATATCCCGAACCGACCGTTTTCGTTTTTCTATATCGTAAGTCTGTTTTCGACCGTTTCTGACCGTTTTCATCCTTAGTCCCAGCGGCAGGAGCAGCAGCTCAGGGCCTGTTTGGTCAGTGGTGTTAAAATTTAATAAACACTATAGCATTTTTGTCTTATTTGATAAAAAATTTCTAAATTTAGACTAATTAGGCTTAATAGATTCATCTCGTAAATTACTCATAATCTGTGCCAACATACATGCAATTAGTCTACATTTAGTACTCTATACATTTGCCGCAACATTAATGTGATAGGAGTTAAACTTTAACATTTATGAACCAAACAAGGGCCTCACCCTTCCAGCAGCTAGTGCTAGCGTGTTCATGATTTGATTTTTAATATCTTGAGTTGTCTTTTCATGCTACAGGAGACATTCATTACATGTTCATCAATTTTATTTTCAGTGATGTGGGTGATTGAATTTTGCTCCCAACATCTTTGCTCCTTGTCTGCATGTTTGTGATCCGATCTGTGTATCGGTTGTTGTGTTGGCTTCCTACAGATCAAAGGAGTTTATTTAGGTACTCTTGTCACTAGCTGGCTTGTGTATTTTAGTTTCAAGAATTCGTTTATGTTTGGTGGTAATTTTGAGACAGCGGCTAAATATTTCGTAAGAAATTTGAGGCTCCTATTCACCTCCTCTGGTCGCCGTTTCTTGTCCTTCAGAAATAAAGAATATTCTTTCAATTCTTATGTCTATGTGTTCTTCTGCTTTCATCTACTGCATTGATCATGAGAGACGAAGAGGCAAAATGTTTTAACAGCTAGCGACATGTTTTACAACAGATATAACTATGGTTGTGCTTGGGTGTGATTGTCGTGCTTTGGCTGTGACAGTTGTTTCTTTAACTACCAGGGACCCGTGCAAAGCACGGACGTTTTATATTTTTCGGACCCAGTAGGGTGACGGATGCACTGTTGCAATGGGTTTTACTTTTCGTGCCGGTACTGTTGATAGGACCGTCACTGTTCATACCGTCAGGCAATGGTTGAGACCCGTTACTCTTTACAAGTGGTACTGTTTGTGAGACCTGTTGATGTTCTTAACAGGTGGGTACTGTTCCTAAAGATCCATTATTGTTGTTGCGAAAGTGCCGCTGCTGTTGACTGTGCTGGGAACAGTGAAATGAGAGAGGAGGGCGGAAGTTCTGGCGTCCACGACTATTATAGTATTCTTTAGATATGTCTCTAGCAGCTATGCTGCTACAGCAGCCACAACGATGTTGCAGCAATCTCTTTCTGAGAGTTCAGTTATACTTCATTTTTAAATTGATGCACATCACGTATTTTGAAAAGTCAACCAATTAAGTTTAACTAGATACTCCCAATGTGTATCATTCTAGTAGTTGTTGTCTAAATTCAAACAACCTTCAATGCATCTATATACATATGTCCAGGTTCAGTTAACTTTTGCTGCACTTGGTACAGAGCCAAAATGACGGACATATCGAATATATGCTTGTAGAGTTTACTATATTTTGATATCTTATTTAATAGTTTGTTTTTCTAAAATCATTTGTAACATACATAGATATTTGTAGACAACAAAATTAAATGGATATTCAAGGTTGAATCCAGACTATCCGGTTTATATATATATATATATATATATATATATATATATATATATATATATATATATATATATATATATATATATATATATATATATATATATAGAGAGAGAGAGAGAGAGAGAGAGAGAGAGAGAGAGAGAGAGATATTGCAGTTTAATATCTATACTAGTATCTGAAAAAAATACACTTCTCGCACATATCATGTGTCTGATTTTTTATTGTTGTCTAGATGACATGTAATTTTTATCACTGCTAGGCTATACAACAAATTGTAAATTGCCTTTTGTGAGTTGTCCATTTTTAATTGTACTAGTTACTGTGTAAAATTGTTGTCTCAAAATTTTCAAAAATTCAGGCACTGACATCATTATATGCTTGCGTATTAGATCTATTTGCGTTCCTTGTAGGACTAGCATCGGACGGGCTTATCGATCAGTCTTGCCGCCGCAAAGGTTGATTGCCATGTGCCCACTTCACGACATCTAGGAGAAAACTAAGGTCGTCGACCATCAAATATTCAACTTCGACGAAACGTGGGCATCGCCTGCTGCCCCTCACATCAGCCGTGACGATGCCATCATCATATATATAAACTAAGCGAAGCTACCTCTTTTCTACCTTAAAGCCAGCAGCCCATCAACACCATGTCGACGCTCGCGCTTGCGACGGCTACCGAGGGAGCGACGCGCATCATCCTGGTGCACGGCACGGGCCACGGCGGGTGGTGCTGGTACCGAGTGGCCACGCTGCTCCGCGCCGCGGGACACCGCGTGGACGCGCTGGACCTCGCGGCGTCTGGCATCGACTCGCGGCGGCTGCGCGACGTGCCCACCTTCGAGGACTACACGCGGCCGCTGCTCGACGCGCTCCGGGCGCTCCTGCCGGGAGAGAGGGCGGTCCTGGTGGGCCACAGCTACGGCGGCATGAACATCGCGCTCGCTGCGGAGACGTTCCCGGAGAAAGTGGCTGCCGCCGTGTTTGTCACCGCGTTCCTGCCGGACTGCACCAACCCACGCTCGCACGTCGTCGAGAACGTACGGATACGTTTGTTGTTGGTTGGTCGTTGATTGAGATATAGCTAACGTAATACTGTAATAATAGCTTACTGAAGACCAGATGGACAACGTGATGGATGAAGAATACGTCCCACCCTCGGTGTTTTTGGGACCTGAATACCTGCGCCAAAAGCTCTACCAGCTGAGCCCACCTGAGGTATCAACTTCGATCTCTTCATGTATTTTGCAATTGATCTGTTGATTGGTTCGTCTCATGAATTGAATCAGAAAATATCCAGTAATCGATTGTGTTATCATTGATGTCGGCAGGACTACACGCTGTCCCAGAGCCTGGTCCGGTTGAGCTCCTTGTACCTGCCAGAACTGCAGAGCCAGCCGCCGTTCAGCGAGTCCAGGTACGGCGCGGTGAGGAAGGTGTACGTGGTCTGCAAGCACGACCTGGCCATACCCGAGGCGTACCAGCATACGATGATCGCCGGCTGCCCCGTGGCGGAGGTGAGGGAGATCGCTGACGCCGACCACATGGCCATGCTCTCCACGCCGGCTGAGCTCGCTGGGCACCTCGCCCACGTCGCCAACACGTACGCTTGATACCAGTAGTACCAATGTTTGGTCACTTGGTCAGAAATGTCTCCCCTGGCGAAAATGGCAACTACTCCGGTAATACTTCGGACATCGGAGGCCGTTTTCTAATATTGCTGCGAGCTTCCAAGAGTGGAAATGTAGTAAAGTTAATATAAACTAGTGGCCATGCACGTGTGGCACGCATGTGTCTATGGTAATACATACTCGTATCTAAACGAGTGATGGAAGTTGCCCCTATGACACCACGGACCAAGCATTATATATACACGCATGTGTCCATACATGTTTCTTATAGAGGAATACCCAAATAGCAAAGATATGTTTCCAAGTCGTTTCCTATAGCATATAAAATTTTTTTGTTATGTTCACGTTGACCGTGTTTACAACCCAAATTCAATCCTTATGACAATTTGCTCTTGTTCATTCCAAATAACTAAAGGATGAATTCACCTCTTTAATGTTTGCTTGGTTCAGTTCTGAAATCTCTTGAACTCCTTTGTACTGACAAATTGGAGAATGATTGAACCACTGGCCAAATGCCACTGGGCACCATGTTTTCTTCAGCCTTTAATCTAAAATATGGCATGACCATGGAGCTTCAAGATGGCAAAGATATAAAATGAAGCTTGCAAACAATAACAGAGCAACCATCTGAAAAGGTAAAAAGAAATAAGGTAACCAATAAGTGAAATCAAATATTAGAAATGGTAATACATTAACTGAAGACTTATGTTACTTTTGGGAAGATTTGAGCCCTTTTAAGTGTCGTTCAGTAAACAATATACAGGGGAATACAATGTGCGAATGATGGAAAAGAAACATGTGACAATTATTATTAAACAAAAGAGCCATCGTCCTAGCTTGCTATATAACACCTCTTCTAACATTATCAAAATGGGGTGAATTAGCACCTACTTATATCGCCATATTACTGTAGCATGAAGATTCCTGGAGAACAGAAGCAGACTAAAGGAAAATAGCCACTCCAGCTCCCAAGACGATTTTTTTCTGAGTATTGTTTAACTATTCCAACATTGGCTGCTTATATATGTTTGATAATTTTCTCAAAACGAAAATGCAGTAAAATAAGTAATCATACCGTAACCAGACTTACTTTAAACATCAATTGAAGGTAGTAAAGACTACATGCCTTCATTCAGAATACAATTTTGCTTTTTTTTTTTTGCAAATTTTACAAACGTTTAATTTTCAGCAGCCAGAGAAACCAATGCACCTGTTAAAGCTTGGAAAAATAATATTGCCACAAATCAAGTGAACAATACCAGGTAGAACCAGGACACATTCTTCTTTGATCAGTTCACGTGCAAAGTCCATGTCATCGGCAACACCTTATAGAATTGAAGTGTTGATCTCAACCTGCGGGATTTTGTGAAGATCAACACTTTGTATTATTGGGAAGCAACAAACTTTCGAATACTGAATCTTGTGTATCTCTGACTAACCAAGATAAACATTGAACCCTCGATCAGGCTTTGAATAGCATTTCAGGGCTTCAATTTGGTTCACTCTTCTGTACATAGCATCAGCTGCAGACAGCAGACTCAAGCAGGTAAACAACATTCCTATGGAACTCATGAAGGTCAACTGACAGAATCTTTGGAACTGCCGCCTATGTGTCAACAAATTTCATCTGCATTAGTATGTATTCGCTTATTTATATGTAGAATCATTTTTAACAATTGCTTGCTGACCTGAACTATGGAGACAGGACCAGAGGTCACATTCAGCAGCATCTCGGTCGCAGTTCTGACCTTTTGAAGATAAAAATTATGGATTGACATTTGAATGCATATAGGGAGAATTGTGAAGACATGGTAAGGGCCAAGTGCCTTACATGCTTGAGTGCGCTGTTAGTATCACGGAAGGCCATGGCCAACCAACCAAGAGGCCATCCTGGTAGCATGAATCTCTTAGAGAGAGCTCCAATGCTGATAACCAGCGCAATGTGCGCCAAGGAGGCCATGGGCACAAACTTGCTGCTACTGAAAACCATATGTGCGTATACCTCTTCTGCTATGATTGGAATCCCCAAATCTCTTGCAGTTTCAGCAATCTGCAGGATTCAGTGATATGCAGTTTTGCAATCAGCAAGATTTGAACCGTGCAGTTTTGATACATGGACACGAATGCACCAGCATGAGGTCCATTTGTCCTAGTATTAGTAGCGTAGAAGCTTATTTTATATTCTTAGAATTATTAGAAATATAAACGGATTATTATTATTTATGTGAACTACCATTGAATGACTCACCACACCTGTAAAATGTGCTGAGCAGAGTAGACGACGCCGCACGGATTGTTGGGGTTGATGACAACGACGGCAGCCATGGCGGCATCAGCCAGCGCGCGGATGCCGGCAAGGTCGGCCTCCCAGCCACACCGCGGCAGCAGGTCGTAGAACCGGGGCACGGCGCCGGCGATCTCGCAGGCCGCCTCGTACGGCGCGAAGCCCGGGTGCGGCAGGACCGCAGGAGGATGTTGGCCCTTGGACCCGCCGAGCACCGTGGTGACGACGCCTGTGCCGCCCACCGTCACGAACACGTCGGCTTCGTGGGTGCGGTGGCGCGCGCCGGCAGACAGGTAGTCGGCGACCGCGCTGTGCGTCGCAGACCAGCTATCCCTCCCGCACCTCCCCTGCTTCGACTACGCCGCCACGCTCGACCGCGCCGTGCACCTCGCGCCCTCGTTCAACGCCGCGGCGGCCCACAAGACGGACGCGATTCTCGCCCAGGCCCGGTTCCTCTTCCGCTACGCCTCCAAGTGGTCGGCCACCACCGGCCGGTTCCCACTCTCCCTCGTTGCGGTGCTGCTGGCCTTCCCTGCGGAGGCGGATTCGGACTTGGGCGCGCTCGTCTGCACCTCCTGCGGCATCATCCAGGCGACGGCGGCGCGGAGTTCGTCCACCAGTCCACCTTCAACGACTCGGGAGGCTCGATCTCCGCGTCTCCTCCCTCGTCCGCAACAACTCCGACTCCGCCTACCGCGGCCAGAGGCCCGCCGTGAGCGCAGAGGGAAGGGGCGAGCCGGCGAGGGACGGAGTGTAGAGCGGATGGGGCGACAGGCGGAGGCGCGACTCCGTACTTGTGGAAGAAGCGCGGCGGTTTCGCGTAGAAGACAGGGCGGCGCGGGGACGAAGCGTCGCGACTGGCGAGGAGGAAGCAGGGGTCGCGCCGTCGCGGCCTCGCGGGGTGGTGTGGGTATGCGCGGGCGGGTAGAGAATTGTCGGTGGAAAAAACCAGGAGAGCGCGGCATTGGCAGAGGCCAGAGCGTAAATGTAAATAGTTTCCGACTGTTTCGGACTGTTTTTTTTTACTGGACCGCTTGTCAGATCGGAAGAAAATTAGATGAGCGAATTGACCAGCCTATGCGCCCCGTCGCTCGATGTGTTACGCGTGGCCGTGAAACAAATCAACGATCTCCGCACTCGTCCGTGGCTCCGTCCACGGCTCGCTCCACAATCGTCGGTGGCTCCTGAAGCGGCTCGCTCCGAAGCAGCTCCACGCCGAGTGCCTAGCCGATACGAGTGGAGTCCACGACCCGGGGCGGTTCCCTGACCGATACGAGCGGAGTCACAGCAGATCGAGTTAGGGCACATAAGTTCTTTGCCGCAAGGGTGGCGCGTCCAGCTTCGTGCGAGGGCCACGCCATGGACGACGTAAGCATGATGTCCACCGCAAGGGCGCGTCCATCTTCCTGCGACGCCATGGACGGCATCAGCACGGACTCCTCCGTAAGGGCGTGTACTCCAGCTTCCCGCGGAGGCATGGCCATGGATGACGTCGGCACGACCTCCTCCGCAAGGGCGCATACTCTAGCTTCCTACGGTGGCAATGCCATGGACGGCGTCGGCACGACCTCCTCCGCAAGGCCGCGTACTCCAACTTCCTGCGGGGGCAAGGACATGGATGACGTCAGCACGAGCTACTCCGTGTCAATGAACGAACCTGGATGCTTTGCTATCTGCTGTGAGCTTGCGAGAGCTCTGGTGGCGAAGTAGGCAGTGTGGAGGACAAGATGCTCCTTGCTTGGCATTTCGTCGAGCACCAGATGTGCATTGCTTGCTCCTGACTCTGTCCCTCACCATTGGAGAAGACGTACAGAGACGACCATGATGTCCCTACTCCAACGAGCTGCCAATTGCTTACAGACACCAAGCTCAGCTGCAGCAGCAAGCAAGAGAAAACACACAAACCGCCACAGCTACGCACCGACCCGCGCCATGGACTCAACGTCGTGGTCTCCGCTCGTATCAGCCAGGAACTCGGCGTGGTGCTGCGCTCGGAGCGAGCCGCTGAACGAGCCAACTAGGAGTATCGGCCAGGCACTCGGTGTGGAGCTGCTTCGGAGCGAGCCGCTTCAGGAGCCACGGACGAGTGCGGAGCGAGCCGCGGACGGAGCCACGGACGAGTGCGGAGGTCGTTGATTTGTTTCACGGCCACGCGTCACACATCGAGCGATGGGGCGCATAGGCCGGTCCATGAGCCCATCGCTCATCTAATTTTCTTCCGTCAGATCAGGTTAGGAGATCTAGATGTGTTGGATCTGAGTTTGTGGTCGATCTAATGGACAAGAATTGAGGTGAATAGAAAATATTTTGGTGAAAGAATATTTTTAATTTCTTTGCTCCTTTATAGTACTAGCAAATATGCGCGTGCGACACGCACATGTGTGTGAAATTATTTCAGATGCAATGAGAATATTAATTGAATTCTTGATATATCAATTCATATATATCATCAATAGTTTTTTTAATATAAAATATTGTAATTAATTACTTATATGATCCATAAACCACAGACGCGGCGTGACCGTGCGTTACGTCCGCGGAGGAGGACGCGAGGGCGTGACATGGTCGGACAATATGTCTTGCCGCCCGTGCACGTCAGCGGCGTGGCGTCTCGCCGTTCTCGTCCTTGAGCTTCAAGGTAGAATAAAAAACACAAGAACCTTGTTTTTCCAAAAATCCCTAAAAAAAGAAAGTATCCCTCTTTCTATAAAATTTAATGAAAATTAATAAATCTTTTTAATATAATTGCTATGCTTAGTGTGCGACTCGTTAATTCTGTGTACACGCCGGCCCCCGCCAACGCGCCCAGCGTCGGGGTCGGCAGGTAGATCCACAGCTGTCGGTATTTCCCCGCCGCCATCGCTGGACCCAACGTCCTCACCGGGTTCATGGACCCGTCCGTCGTCGGCCTGCCCAGAGGCACACGCACGCGTCGCGGCGCGCTCATCACGTCATCTCAACCATGCGTGCATGTTGATCATCGCAAGTGATAATAAGCAAGGAGACTTACCCGGCGACGAGGATGTTCAGCATTACGGCCGCTCCCACCGCGATCCTGGCGAGTTGGTAGAGCGAAGCCAGTTTCTCAGCCGCGTGTCCATATTAAAAATAGCTTCGGCTCTGTTTTACTTTTACGGGCCATAAGCGCTTGTCTACTCTATCCGAGTGAATTTTACGTGGTTCTACACATAGTAGAGCCAATAAAAAAACTGATTCTTATAAAAAAAAGTTAAAAAATCTGATGTGTTCATATATAATTTGGATAATATAATATTAATTGACACAATAAACATGTGCACACGGTGCCATAGCCAAACAGCGACTCCATGGCACATCAACCACCACTCTAGACTGGTGTGACTCATTAAAATAATTTTATAAACTTCTTAAACATTTTATGGATCAAATAAGTAATTTATTATAATATTTTTATATTTAATAAAATTATTGATGATATATGTATGAATTGACAAATCAAGAATTCAATTAATATTCTCATTGCATTTGAAATAGTTTTTTCATACACACGTGCGTGTCGCACGTGCATATTTGCTAGTGAACTAAAAATGGTGAACTAAAAATGTCAAGAATTGCTTAAAAACTTGGAAGTTAAGTTGTCTGGTCGATTCGGGAATTGTATTTACCCTTCCTTTTTCTGTGGACCCGAAACTATATTTATAGGCAGTGCGGGTGTGGGACTATAGGCAAGTTATACACGAATTGGTTTGGGCAGATGCATGACGTGTATATCTGTAATGTGTAGATTGTCATTGTCATTGGGGGTCGAATAACCTTTGATTTTGAACCGATTTTTGGTTGTGGATGCAGGCGAGTGGATGAGGCTGCTGCTGACGAACCTGGGGCCCAGTTTCTAGCTTCTGCGGCTGACTTCTTACATGACTTTTCATATACCAACGTGGGTTGCTTGTGTGATCGACGAGGTCTCAAACAAATCCGAATCTTATCAAGCGAGGAGTCTTACATGTAAGATGTAAGATCATATAGGACGGACAGCTTATGTAGTACGAAGTCCAGATCGAACGATTATTATATAGGGAGAGCCTCTTAAAAAAACTCGCTCTTTTACAGTAGGACTAACAAATATGCACATACGACACGTATGTGTTTCTAAAAACTATATTAAGTGCAATGAAAATATTAATTAAGTTGTCGATATACAATAAAGGTAGATGACGAGTGCTTGATCGTTTTGATCGGATCATGTAGAACAAGGTTAAATCGTTTGATCTTCAGGATGCCTCAGCTGCATCTATCACTGCACTTTAACACCTTTTTAAACAGGTCATGTTGGTCTTATCTTATCATGTTAGCCAAAGGGTGCTAGTCCAGTTGGTCTAGCTCTCCTGAGGCACCCTCGAGGTCTGGGGTTCGAGCCCTAAGTAAGGCGAATTTCCGCCTCGAGGTAAAAAAAATCCCCTCGCTGGTCCCGTGTGCCAAAGCACTAGCGGTGGCGGCCCATTCCGGCCTGCGGCAACGGTAACCAAGGCGACGGAGGCCCGGCCCATTGGGCAACGGTGCCCCGGCCTTGGACCGGCCCAGGTAACGGTCCCCGCGGTGTCCGTCCCTAGTGTCGGGACGGGGCCAGGGTTCGGGGGTTTTCTCGGCCAGGGGAACTGAGATCTTCTATCTTAGTAAATGCCGTGGGGACAGTCTTACCCCCACCTGTCCGAGTTTTTTTTTATCTTATCATGTTTTCATACTTTGAGAACCGGGCGGGGGGTGGGGGGGTGGGGGGGCTTCGTCAAACCGATTCTCGTGTGCGCGCCTCCAAAACTCCGATGCTCCGACGAGTACGGTAACTCAAACCGAGTCTGATATGAGTATACGACGAGTCAGCTCGCCCGGCTCTCCCCTCGCTGCATGCCCAGCGTCTTCACGTGCAGCCCAGCGTCTTCGGCGCTTAATTAAAACGGCCAATCCGATCCAATCCGGCGCTGCACGAGCAGAACACAACAACTGGTTTGCCTGTTTAGCAGATCGTGCAGGCTGGTCAGGTCAGCGGCGCGGATCCAACTTCAGCTATCTCCACCATGGACTTGACGAAGTCGGCGTGGGGCGCGTCCGTGTGGACACCGAGACCTTCCGCACCGGCTGCATGCCGTCGTCATGGAAGGGTGCTTTTGTGGCGGACGCCGAGGAGCAGGAGACAGCAGCGGCAGATGCGGAGAACGCTGAGGTGACGCGCCTCAGTGTGCGGACGTTGGAGACGATATCCCTGGCGTCGAAAGCTGCTGAGTGCTCATCGGAGTCGATGATGCAGTTGGAAAGGGCGGGCGTCGTGACGAAGAAGCGGCGGGAGGCGATGGCGGTGGCACCTGCGTCTGGCTCGACACAAACATCATCCGATCCGATCTGATCCGGCGCTGCAAGACGACACCGCAACCTGCTCGGACCTGTCCTGGTGCTGCCTAGAGTCTTCACGCAGATAAACGGCCACGACGATAATCACAGAAACGTATAATCCGAACCAATTGTCGGCTAGCTAGGTGCCTAGGTCGTTGTTCGGAGTTCCACCTCATGCAGGACTGAACGCCAGGTTCAATTATTTACAATAAGCTTTCAGAATTGATGCCTTGTATATTAGCTACATAGTTCTATTTCCTTAGGTTCGTGGTGTTTTATGATAGTTTAAATTTCCTATTCTATAAAATAAACGTGAAAAAAGATGGTGCATGTAAAGGATACAAGTCGTACTTAAATAATGTACCTAAAATAAACACCGGGCTAGCTAGGTGCCTAGGTCGTTGTTCAGAGTTCCACCCACCTCATGCAGGGCTGAACGCTAGGTTCAGGTATTTACAATGAGCTTTCAGAATTGATGCCTTGTATATTAGCTACATAGTTCTATTTCCTTAGGTTTGTGGTGTTTTATGATAGTTTAAATTTCCTATTCTGGGTGTGTTCACTTCGCGAAAAGTAGGTAAAAAGTTACTGTAGCATCTTTCGTTGTTATTTGGCAAAATTTGTCCAATAATAGACTAAATAGGCTCAAAAGATCCGTCCCGACATTTACAGATAAACTATGCAATTAGTTATCTTTTTTACCTACATTTAATGCTCCATGCATGCGTAGAAAGATTTGATGTGATAGGTGGAAGAGGAAATATTTTGGGTTGGGATAGGAAGTGAACAAGGCCTCTATAAAATAAACGTGAAAAAAAGATGGTGCATGTCAAGGATACAAGTCGTACTTGAATAATGTACCTAAAATAAACACCGCCTCGGCAGCTTCATCTATGTCCATGGCCCATGGGGATAGGGTCACCACCGATGGCACCGCCTGTCCTTCCTGCTTGTCCTTCGTCGTCCTCCTCCATGTCGTCTTCCTCTTCATCCTCTTCTTCCTCGTTAGCCTCCTGCTTGTCCCCTTTTCTAAATAAAGCCTCCTGCTCGTCCACCATGCAGCTGCTAGCTGCTCTCCCCGGAGCCGTCGCCCTCGATAACATCTGAATCTGATCTGAACGAAGAAAACGATTCAACAAAAAAGGAGACAAACGTAGGGAAATATATGGGAAGCACGCACATGCGCGACAACTCATGAACCAATCCGAATCTTTTCTTTACGTATCGCGCTAGGAGTCTTATATCTAAATCTTTTCTTTACGTATCACGATAGGAGTCTTACATCTTACACGTAAGATCACGGATGACGGAGGGCTCATATAGCACGATGTGTAGATCAAAAGGTTATTACAGAGGGAGAGTCCCCTCAAAAAAACTCGCTCTTTTATAGTGTGATAGATAGATAGATAGATAAGCCTCTAGTGGAGTTATTTTTTTATTCTAAACTTCGGTCTTTTTCCACACGACCACACCATGGAAATTTCACCTAGCCAAACTCTTTCCACACGACCACAACCTCCTCATGGCCCTCGTCTCAGCGGCCTCAAGCTTCAAAGGAGAGAAGTAAGCACAAGAGCAGCTAAAGGGTCGAAACAGATCAAACAAACCGATCATCACCAAAGAATCACGGCTATATACGTATAGTTTTTACTCTGCAGCCCTCAAAATCACCGGGCGGTGGTCGGCGCCCGGTGAATACTGCTCAAGAACTAGCACATCCCTCACCAAACTGCCCCCAAGTGAAGTAGCACAGTGGTGGACCAAGGGACAGGGCTGCCCGTGCTGCAACCCTGGTTCTTGGCTAGAAAAATCCATATACACTTACTTCATCAACTATAAAATTAAAGGAAAATGGTGATTTAAGTCTTTATTATATGGTTCGGCCTGGGGCTAAGCAGATTTCTAGTCTGCCCCCGGGCATACGACATGATATATACTCTTGGGATCGTGATTAGGGTAGTAGGAAAGCCCACCACATCCTTCTCACTATGCTCCTAGGGCCTCAAAACCCCGTGCACCTTTACATACTCCCTTAGAATTGGCTTAGTCTGCACTAGGGTATTCCAGTACATGAGTGCATGGACGATATGCTAGCATGGCACTATAATAAAAATGGACTTTTCACGGTGAAATCAGCTTATATAAGTTCTACTATGAGCACAAAAGGAGAAGCAGGATAAATAGGGCAGAGTCTTCCGCATCCTCAGTAAGAAGGGGGATGATCATTGTTGGAAGGGGCTATGTGATGCAGTGGATTAGAATGAACTAGTAGATCAATACAAGAGGCACACAAACATGACAGATAAAACTAGATCAAATTGTGACTCACAATTCCCTTCTAGTAGTGGTCACCAATGATAGTGAGTAATTTTATTATCTCCAAAACAGTTCTCCTTCCCAAATCTCCTTACATATATAGAGCTATAGACCATGCAGGGCCATTAAGATAGCAGCTGAAAAACTTAGAACTGATGCATGCATGCAGGACTCTTAAGTTTTATTGGAAAATAAATATTGAAGCTACTAGGCTTCATGAGGATAGTAACTGACGCATTATTCAGTTTATTTGTCTGCATCATCCTCCCTGGGCTGCAATGAACCCGACCTCGAGTTCGCGTTGCCATCATTCAGTGGATCACCATGATATGGCAGAAGGTGTTTCACATTAAACACATCAGATGTACGCAAGTGGCTTGGCAGTTTCGGCTAATAGACATTCATTGATCTTTCGTAGAACCTTACATGGCCCAATCTTCCGTTGACTTAACTTACTATACTATCCAGCAAGAAAACGATATTTGGTTAAGACAACATGTCAACGATGTTGCAGACACATAGTCACCAGCTTGAAAGACAACATGTCGACGATGTTGGTCAATTGCAGCCTTGTATTTAGCATTGCTTTCACAGAGCCGTTGTTGAACTAACTTGTGAATCATGCCAAGCTCTGCAACTAAATCATCAACATTCTGGTTTTTCTTCTCAATAGAAGGCAGAGGTGTTAATTCGAGCACACCATTGGGAACTCGACCGTATACTACCTGAAATGGAGAAAATCCAATAGAACGATTTGAAGTGTGATTGAAAGCAAATTCTGCATAGGATAAAACTTGTCCCATTGTTTTGGTTTGTCACCAACAAGAGCCCGTAACATATTGCCCAAGCTTTGATTCACAACCTCTGTCTGACCATCCGTTTGCGGATGATAAGCAGTACTGAAATTCAAAGTTGTCCCCATTTGCCTCCACAAAGATCGCCAAAATTGAGACATGAACTTAGTGTCTCGGTTAGAAGTAATACTGCATGGAATACCATGGAGGTGCACGACATCACAAAAGAATAAATGAGAAATTTGACTTGCATCAAATGTCTTCTGACAAGCTATAAAATGAGCCATCTTGCTGAACTAATTGTTGGTATTATTAACGCAAACATATAAATCCACAAGCGTACGGATACCGCTGCAGCCTTCACCCGGAAGTATTCTAGGGTATCGTATTTATCCACATGGAAGCAATGGTTAAAGAAGTTGATAGTTAACCATCACATATCTACTCACTAGTATACCAACTAGACCAATGTGGGGGTAAGTGATAAGATAGGAATTATGGATAATGACACACATAGGAGAATTCTATGGTAAGATAGAAGAACAGTCAAGCTAAGTTGAGAGGACAACAGGGGCGTACAAGGTTCCTATACACTTCTCCATTACTATGGTTCTATTCTAGTATGGACCAGAGGGGATAACTAAGGCATGGGTAAGACATAGCGACCACACGCAATAACACTTTGGAGCAGCAATACCTTTTCTGACCCTCGAGGGATGTGAGAAAATGTGGTTGGGGGAAGGATGGCAGAAGCTCTACGAACGCCAATACGAACGTGGTGGATTACAAAGGCCCGATATAGCTGTAACCTCTGGGGCTATCACAACTATCCATGGGATTGGATGCAAACACAGGTAACCCATAGTCTAGATACCACGTCTATACTATCGATTACTACTCTTGTCTCGTACGATAACTAGAGCACTCGATGCGAGCGGAGATCCCATGCTAAGGTGTGATACAACTATACTAACCATACTTAGCTAACAACTAAGGCATGAGCTAGATAACCATGAAGACATTCAAGTAAATAGAGATGATAAATAAATACATAAAATACTTGAGTCTTACAAAGGAACGATACAAGAATATATTAGACCTTCGAGGACTCTTTCAAAATTTGAGCATAGCTCAACTCTCCCTAACTCTTAAATAAAATATTGTACTTTCTACATCTTGAGAGTAGTGGAGATTACTCCCATGTGGTGTGTGTGAGAATACAGAGCCTCTCCCTCTATTTGTACTAGTTGATGGCCGGTTCTGGTGGAATATTCCACGGATCCACCATGCAACCGCCTTGGGAGAGTAACTAGAGGGTGCCACGTGGAGACAGGAGGCGAGAGGCATGGAGAGTGGGTCGCCCAACCCCTGGGGTCGATCGACCCAAGGTAGTGTCGCCCCCAACCGCCTTTGGCTGGTCGGTTGTGTGCTAGGCCTGAATCTGGTCTTCTCATGCTTGGGCCCATGTTTGTCTGGTAAGTGGCCTTTTTTCATTTCTCTATTTATTCAAGGTATTTTCTTGGACCTTTTTATTTTATTTGCACACGTGTCCTCCTTCAAATGAGCAGTCACTTTTGGAATTTGTTAGTTACAATCCCTTGGAATTTGTTAGTTACAATCCCTAATACTAAGTTTGGTGTTTGTATGAGTGGATTTTATGTGAGATTTGGTGATTGATTTTGTAACACCCTAGGTGTTTGTCACTCACTAAGCAGTGGGTTTGAGCTCAAACATGATGGATTAAGTGGAGATGACGATGGCAAGGTCAACCTATGGAGATGAGCCTAACCTAAAGTTGGATGTTGCACTATTGCTTTACATATAGGCCCCTTTTCAAGATATATGCTTGGGTGGAGTTATTGTAATATCTTCATGTGTCTCACCTTAGTACCTATCTATAGTGACCCTTGGAAAAGTTTCATAAAGTTTGGAATCAAAAAGTCACATGAAATGATAAGTTATATGCTTGTTTTGATTATAACTAAAACCTGCCTTACATCCTATGGGAACTAGTGTTTATGCAACATACAAATGCAACATGTGAAACACATCTTGGACACATGTGGAACAACCTAGTGGAACATGTGTAGCATGTATCTTGAAACAATTGAAACATGGTGATGAAACAACTATAGCATTTCACTTGAGTTCTATGTTTCAAGGCATGTGAGGCCTACACTTTTGTGCAACCTATGCATGGTGGGTATGTTTGGCCTCTACAACACCTTAACTACACTTAGGACACTTAATGGAATAATGTTCATGTTGATCATTTTGCCTAAATGTGCTTCTAAGGGATGGTTGACCATGTATGGACCCTAGAACCCTTTTGTTTGACCATTTCAAAAAGTGTGACCTAGAAGTTTTGCGTGACTATGCACCCTTTAACAAAATTGTAGAGAATTTTATAAGGAACAAACTTTGTTTAAGAGTCAAGTCATGAAAATGTGTGGAACATGCTCAAAAAGGACCCACAAGTCAGAAATAGGGCTGATTTCAACACTTAGAAATTTAAATCCCTAATTTCAGTGTCATCGACCTTGGCATCCCACGTTCTTGAGTTTTTGTTAAGTGACTTGAGTTGGTCCAAATACCAAAGATGGAGCTTATATCTTGGAGAAGGGCATGCTAGAAGCTGACACTTGTTGGAATCCATTTTGCACCTCAATTTTGAAGGATTGCCAATTTTTGTCGACACATTGACAATGCTGCCTTGACGCATCATTATATCCTAATTTAGGTCACCAATGACTATGACCCCTAAATAGAAAATATAGAGCATACTGAGATGAACAACTTTGCTATTTGACCCAATTCAAAAATCGGCATGTATTGAGCCCAACATGGCGTATCCACCTGGCTTCGTTGTTGCCTGCCACCTGCTCGACAGCTGCCCCCTTAGGGGAGGGCGTAGCGGCCATGCACCCGTGCGTCTCCACCATGGACGCCGCACGTCCTCCTCCCTGCCGCGTGCCTATGCCTCGCTCGGCTTGGTGGAGCACCAGAGCGACCAGCCCGAGCCCCTCCCTTCTCCTCACTCGCCTCGCCTCCCCACCCCATTCTCTCCGCACACGCGCGCAGAGCGCGGCCACGCCATGGCCACGGGCGCCATTGCCATGCGGTAGAGTTTCCCCCCAACTGCTATCGTGCTCTCCTCCCGTCCCAATCAAGTGCACCACCATGTCCGCCTCCCCTCACTCCATCCCTCGCATACGCTCATTGCCGCCAAATTCGTCGAGGTTAGGCCGCCGCCGTGCAGCTCCGTCGACAAGCCACGAGCTCCCGTGGCCAGGTCACCTTGGACCGCTACCGGGTCAATTGAGCCTGCCATCAGCTTCACCATTGCATGGCGACCATCCTGCGTCTCTTCCTTGGCCGCCTAGCCCGCCGGAGCACCGTCACCGTCAGAGCCATGCCCCGGCGTGTCACCGCGCACGCGGCTAGGAGGCCATGGGCCACCTCACGCCAAGCCATGCCCGTCTGAGTCGTTTAAGGACCGATTCCTTGTACGTCCTTGAGTCATGTTGAACGCAGTCTAACACTTAGTTGGCCAGATAAGTCGTTCCGACCGTGAAGCCGAGTAATACAGTTCAGGCCAGGAATCGAATGGTAGGTCGCATCTTGGAGGTAGTAAGGATGTGCTTGGGGACATTGGCGTGAGACCAAGGGGGGTTAGAGTCCCTATCACCTAGCAGAGTGTTGCCCTTGGGGATGCGACATCAGTCGAACCCGCGACTCCTGAATTGTATGAAAGGTGGCTTGTGTGACCCTGGCAGGGGCCTACGCGGTGAGTGTTAGAAATACCCCTCCAGCTGGATAGGAACTCGAT
Organism: Saccharum hybrid cultivar R570; assembly: GCA_038087645.1. Classification (NCBI taxonomy): domain Eukaryota; kingdom Viridiplantae; phylum Streptophyta; class Magnoliopsida; order Poales; family Poaceae; genus Saccharum; species Saccharum hybrid cultivar. The sequence continues at coordinate 22,220,967 of JAQSUU010000135.1, forward strand.
TCGAATCGCCGTCGCTCCCGGTTAGTGAGCACTTGACTTGAGCAGCGGCAACGTAGATTCCATTAAATTGAACGGATGGTTAATTGGATGATGATGTAAATGTTTCCTCAATTTATACCTGCTATGGTTAATATTGTTTGCTCCTAATCAAGTGAGTGCTCTAGTACAGGTGCTAATATAGATGACAGGTTAATGATAATGAACTTGATGCTTAAGCTTTAATGATTACTTATCCATATTAAGCTTTTATGCAAAATGTAAGTTGTAATAACTATGTTGAACTCCGATGTATATTGAATTACTTGTGAAATGGATGTAACATGTGACTGGTTATGTTGAATCACTACGATCTTGGCTTGTATGTTGGTTGTTTTGAAATCCCTCGTGATTTCATTGGACTACCGGAGTTATATGGGCTCAAGTGCGAGAAATTGATCACTTCGGTGATTGTTTTTGTACTTGTGCTCTTATAATTTGAACGGTTCCATGACAGATTTTAGGAGTTAAGGACCGCCAACACCGATCAACCACAACAAAAATAGAGTCCATATGGCGCTGCATACGGGGGAGGCCTAACACAAAATCCATGCTCAGATCTGTCCATGGTCCATCAGGTATAGGTAGCGGTATATACAAGCCTGCATTGGTAGATGTTCCCTTGGAAACCTGGCAAATATAACACCACTGAACAAACCTTTCCATATCTCTGCGAGCATGAGGCCAAAAATAGTCGCAATGTGCTCCTAATCATTGTGAATCTTTGTGATAATCAATTCCCAAATAGAACAATTATGAATATAGAGCTGAGACCTGCAAAAGAGAAAACCATCATGGACAATATATTGAGTGGACCTCTTGGCTTGTGCAGAGTTGTAAATGGCGCCCAAGTAAGGATTAGAAACATAGAGCTCAGGAAGTACATCAAACCCAATGACTTTAATCCTTGTCATGTTGAGGCAATGTGCTCAATGACTCAATGCACCAGCCACTCTGTTTTGTGCACCAAATTTGTGCTTCAAAACAAAGTTATATTCTTCAAGGAAGCTAACCCATTGTGCTTGTTTGTGATTCAAGGTAGCCTTCAAAAATGTTTAAGTACTTCATGATCGCTGTAGAGAACAAACTCATGATGCAACAATTAATGCCAACAATGTTGCAAGCCCGAACCATAGCATATAGTTCAGTTTCATAAGTGGAATATCAAAGTTGTGCTCCTATCAATTTTTAATTGAACAAAGCAACGAGGCGAGATCCTTGATTGAGAACAACACTAATTCCTACTCCAGAAGCATCACAATCTACTTCAAATAACTTGTATGCATCTTTGAAGGCTGGTGCACTGAGCTATAGAAGCAATTTACTCCAGAAGCATCACAATCTACTTCAAATAACTTGTATGCAAGCCCAAACAACCAATAGAAGCAATTTTTGTCTTAATCTCTTCAAATGCCTTATATGCATCTTCATGCAGTCAATAAAAAGGGCCATGATGATGCTAAAATTCTGAATAAATCTCCGATAAAAAGAAGCAAGACCATGAAAGCTACAAGCCTCTGTTAAAGTACATGGCGTAGGCCAGTTGATAATAGCTGCAACCTTATTTGGATCTGATTCTAAGCCTTTTGCTGATATAATGAAGCCCAAAAAAATTCACAGAAGTACTCAGCAGCTCACACTTCAATAAGTTGGCATATAATTGCTCATGCCTTAATGCAGAGAGCACTTCTCTCAAATGATGTAGGTGTTGATTCATGTTGTTGTATATCATCAAAATATACAACAACAAACTTCCCAAGAAAAGGCTGTAACACATGATTCATCAACCGCATAAATGTACTAGGGGCATTAGAGAGACCAAAAGGCATAAAACCAGCCACTCATAAAGTATGTCTCTTGTTTTGAAAGCGGTCTTCCATTCATCACATGGATAAATTCTCAACTGGTGATAATCACTCTTCAAATCAATTTTGGAAAACATCAGCACCTACCAGATTATCCAGCATATCATTGAGTCGAGGAATAGGAAACTGATACTTAATGGTGATCTTATTCACTGCTACACTCAGACCTTTCACAATCACATCGTAACCCCCACCATAGTCCAATTTTGGCCTCGGTAGTAAGCTATCGACAGTGATGGTCATAGCCATCACCGTCGGCATCTGAGACCAACTATGGTGTACACTACACCGCCGTATTGGCTTATCATCCATCCATGATAAGGTCCTTACTTCCGTCGCATTGGAGCATGACCCGGCTATGGGTATATACTAACACCGCCGCATTGGCAAATGATCCGCCTGTGTGGAGGCTATCATCACCATCATGTGGACACATCAATCGCCTATGTAGTGGTCACTAGCACCATCACCTTATACTTTGACCCGACTGTCTACGGTGCAGGTTCACTATCGCTTCGACGGCCGAGACGTCTGTAGAGATAAACATCACCGTCACTTCAGTGTATGAACCGTTAGTATAAAGGTCATGATCACTATTGCCTTGCACCACGATCTGTGTTTGATGATCGGTTAGTCAGTGTTGGGTTATTAAATGATTCGGCAGTGATACACTTTTGATCCCTACTACATCATACAGTAGCGACGATGTTGGACGTTTGCACCACCAACAGTGGTGGTGATAACAAAATAATAAATAGCCCTTAATAGCTTACTGAACACAAAGCATACAGATGTAATCATTACATCCATAAATCATGTTCTTACAATAATAATGGACGTTTACCATAACATCTTTCTCAACAGATGTCCTAACACAACCGGTATATAGATTGCATACTAAATGTACTAATCTCTATAGACTTACATAACGAAACAATGTGGTTGTGCTCCTCCTATGTGACACTCCTGCTTGCTAGGCAAAAATGAATGTGCATCCTTTGAATTGGTAGCCAATGCACCATGAAACTCCTCTTCTTCCTCTCTTAGCCAATGTAGGAAAATTGTTCAAAAGCACTCAGACTTCACCTGCACAAAGTGGCAGAATTAATGATATTCAACACACCATTCCTTTAGTTACCAAGCCCAAATTGGCATATATATAGAATCAAAATAATTACCTACATGAACAAACAAAATACAGCAATTGCATCTTTACTGCTCTGCTAATGACTCTATGAACAAGAGAACATAAGGAAGATAATGAGGTCCGTTGATACATAGACTCCAGGTAGGTCTAGGACAGTGGATGACCCATGTAGAGAGGCATGAACTTTTTTGTGGTTCATGTCATATGCAAGCAGTGTTCTGTCCTCCCCAGCAAGGAAAATCAAATTTCATTCAAGGTGAACTGCAATCACTCTGTACTCCGCATCACAAACCTCGTAACCAAATTCAATATTGTTCTGTCCAAATATCTCCAATGTGATCACCGTATGCTTCAATGTCTATTTATTACTACAATATCTTCAAGGATCTAGATTGACAGCTGAGTCATAGTGTAAATATCAGCAGTACATAAAACTGAGAACACTCAAACCTCAAAATACCTATTTTGACACTACTTTAAAGTCTCACAATAATTATTCAACTAAATGGGTTTAAACTCTAAGATGCTGGAGGCTGCGAGGCACCAATGCGTTCAAATAATTGAGCCATTTGATGATCAAGTTGTTCTCTCACTAGGCGAGCAACTTCTCCACTCTGTGCTTGACACAAAGAACTCAGCTCATAACGTTGGGATTGGTGCTCTTCTTGCAGTTGTGCATTTGTTTCGACCACCGTAGAAACTTGGCCTTCCAAAGCTTGTGCCCATTGCTCAGCAGCATCAGCACGTTGCTCAGTAGCATCTGATGTGCTCGAGCTGCAGATTCACGCTGTTCAGAAGCCTCAATTTGCACCTGCCATCTGATTCTTTCCTCATCCACTCGGTTTACAGCATGAATGCCAACACCACGTGAATGGTTTGGCTTTCGACCAAGAACTAGTGCAAAGTGCTCCACTGTAGCCACGGGCGCAGAAGAAATCTTTTCTTGATGTATCCCAGCAGCTTCAAGAACCATACACTACATAGCAGGAAGAAGCATTCATTTAACGAATCATAAGTATGAGCACAAATTAGCTATAGGATAGTGTGGCATCCAAATGTTCTCAGAGTTGTTGCTGTTCAAAAAAAATTTGCAGACATGTTATCTAATAACTGAAAATTGCAGACAAATTAAATAATATATGAAATTTACAAATAGCTTAATAAAATGATATTATTCATGATTAGAGATATTGCAAACATGTCATAGTGCCCGGACTTGTCAACTCATTAAATGAACAATACATCAAAAACTACGTTGCAGAGATAATAACCATGAAAGAGTCATACAAAATTCTACTACCGTACTTTTTCATACAGAAAACACACCACTTCCACCTAATTCTAGTTCAAAAGATAGGATACAGATTGACAAATGTGAGCCCAAAGATGCCATCAGAAAGGGAAGTAATATGTTCATACCATTATTTCTTCACCCGTTGGAATAGACCATGTCCCATCAGCCTTTTGATATGTAGCCCTCCAAACTTGCATAGCAGTGGGTCATTCACCATTTTCTAGGTCTCGCTGCATTGCAATAAAAAAAAGCATATATTCACTAATTCAGAACGATGTGTAGCATAAAAAAATCTGCCTGGTAGCTTTTTTCCTCACCAGATCGTAAGCGATTTGAGCAATTAATCTAGTTCCTACTTTGGACCCCCATCTCTTGCTTTCCTCTATTGATAGAGTTCTGGTTGCTCCTTTTCTGGTTTACAAATTGCATAAATGTATCATTAACAATTATGTAGCACTGTAATTTTGGACATGAGTTGTATGTACCTGAAAATCATCATCCGTCCTCAAATTCCTTATCAACCATTGCCAACCTTCTGGTGAGACATGTTGTGGCCTTGGCTTGTTGTTTCGGTAAGCTTGAAGTAGACGGTAACGCCGATTATTATATTGACTCTCTACTTGTCTCATGGCACAATCTTTATCTTCTTCTGAAAGCTCAGGAAACTTTTGTTGTACAGCAAAGATATATTGTAATAAGGAGACACTGAATGCAATGATAACCTATACATGCCAAATATATTCATTTCATATGAAAAGTAGGTCACCTTTAGTTTTCTCCAAATAGATGTAGTAGTACCAGGATGAAACTTATCCATGTCCCTCCACTTCTTCACTTGGAGTGGTACAGTTCTTACAAGAACTGTTATCTCACTTTTAAATTAACTAGCATGTTCTCCACACACTTTTGCAAATTCTTTAGGGAACTTTATATCAATATGCTTTCCTTTTGCTCTTATCTTGTGAAGTTGATTGTTAATTGTAACTTTCGTCCAGTCTTAGCAGGGCCTAGTTAATTTAGGGAAAAGAACAAGGGTAATTAATGTAATGTTTGTAATCTATAGTGTCAAGAATCAAAAGTTAGATTAGTATAACAGGTCGTGACATGCTAAATGTAGCACTTTTTATTATGTCTTATGAAGAAATAAATGTAGATCAGCATAACAGAGCCTAGCTAAATCAGCGAAATAAACAATGGTGTAAAGAAGCAGGTTTCAAATTAGCAAAACACCTTCAGTGTTGTGTGTTGCAGCATTTATTTGGTTATTTTCATCCATTGCCACATCTGAATCCAATTGATCACGTGCATTGTCAGTTCGAGAGCCATGTGAACGTAACCTAGTTGTTATTTCACCTATAGAAACAAAAATAATCATTTTGTAAATTTTACATAACTAAACACAACAGAAATGGCTATCTTTTATTGTTCCATCAGCACACAACCAATGCAAGTGAACACAGTTACAAATAATTAGGATTTTTTACATCGGCAAGAACACAAACCCCATGTGTTTGTTCATAGCGGTGCTGAATGTATAAAACAAACCTATACCAGTGGTCAATTGGTCCCTTGGATCTTTGGATAAAGCAAAGGCAAGCTCATCAAATTCTGTAGCCATTTCAGCAATTGTTCGTCGAGGCACCTGTGGAGCCATTTTCCTTGCGAAACAGCAATGGAATTCATGGAGAAACATAGCCATCAAATTAATGGATATTTTACAAAAAGAAACAATCTTAAGAAAAAATAATTTGAGACATACAAAGGTTGGAAACAATCTGTCAAAAAGATAATTGGAGAAATATAAAGTTGGACTGGGCTGCAGGCATGGATGTCGTAGATTTGTGTCCAGCACAAATATGGCATGGATATGATGCATATTCATAGATCAAAAATCAAGATATCTATATGGAATTGGAGGTATCGCATCTTCTTGCGGTGCAGAGATGCGGTGGCGGCGATGATGGCAGCGGTGGTGGCCGTGGCGATGGCAGCGGTGGCCGCGGCGGCAGCGGCCGTGGTGGTGGCCGCGCTGGCGGCCACGACGAACTGGATCGGAGCCGCAACGACGGATCAACACGGTGGTGGATTTTCCGCATTGGCATCATGGATCCGTGGGGCAGCTAGCCACCGGAGGCATCTTGGCGTGCGCCATGGCGATGCATGCCTTGGCAGCCGCTTTGACCCAGGAGTAATCATGGGTGGCTAATAATGATGATGATGGCCGGATGGAGGAAGACTTGGCAAAAAAAAAATAAAATACTAGTAGTAGTATGCAGTGCACCTTTGTGGTCGCCTGTTTCTCTCCGTCAGTTGGCTTTGATTGTTTGGTAGATCCGTAGATGATGGAAAGGACTCCATGTATATATATGTTGATGTCCATTGTAATAACGCGGGAATCAAAAAAATTCACCGATTAATTGGAGGGAAAAGTGAATGGATATTTGGAGGGAACAATTTTTCACCAATTATAATTATTATTAGGAGGAAAGGGTGCGCTCGGCGTGAAAAAAACAATAAACAAGGCCCATAATATTTCTACTAGAAATTATGTGAAAATAATATAAACAAGGTCAATAATATTCCTACTAGAAATTATAATTTTTAATACAATGTTATTTTAATGTGTGTTTATTGGATTTTTTTGTTATTTTTTAGATAATGAATAAAATTCAACTTCAGATCTCTTCGAATAAGACACATCACTTGACATTAGTTATCTCTAAATGGTCCTTCGATGGTATTTTCCAAAAATAAGGTTCTTTGAATGCCATATCTCTAATTTTCAACAAATAAAATGATATATGTGGGAGGCGAAGAACTCCATGGACCATGACTGCAAAAGCTGGCAAGAGTGTCATAAAGGGTCCTTGAGTTCCTCATAGCGTTATAACATAGCCAAGAACCGTAGCCAGTGTATCCTCGAAATCTTGGGGGAGTCAGAAATTATACATAGAGGGGTCAGTCAAAGATATTTAATATAGTTGTGTTTGGTTAGCCAACTAAGCCTGGTTAGCTCAAGTTTGGCTTCAACAATACAAGATACACTTGTTTTGTTGTATGACCTAGCTCAGTCAGTATAAGAAATGTTACGTTTGGTTGGTTGCTTTGTCTTATAGCGGGAGGTGAGGCGAGCGGATAAAAGAGCTAGCTTGGGCCTGGTTTAAAATGGTCGCCCACCTGGACTAGCAGGTGGTCGGTGGCTTCAGCAGGCCTATCTAACGAGCCCAACCAGACGACCAAACAGGTCAAAATTTGTTAACCGGAGCTTGCATATATAGGTAAAAAATTGTAAACTATATGCATGTAAGCATCTATCACCTGTGTTATTATCATGTATCTACCTTTTTATATGTAGTTTTGCAAGAACAATATCATTAAATAAGTTAGGATTAAAGTATAAATATATAAAAACGGTGGCTGCGGCAGGCCTGGCTAACGAGCCCAACCGGATGACTAAACAGGTAAAAAATGGCTAACTGGAGCCTGCATAGGAGCTGGGGACCCAACCAAACACGCTATATATGTGAATTGAGACTCATCTGTTTAGGTTCTTGTGGTGGAATATTGACCACCCGTGTTAGTCACGATGTAGTTGCTACTATTTTTCTGAATTTATTCAAGTGTGGTGATTAATTTGGATAAGTGTGTGTATGCATGTAAGCATCTACCACCCGTGTTATTATCATGTATCTACCTTTTTATACTTAGTTTTGTAAAAACAATATTATTAAACAAGTCAGTATTAAAGTATGAGTATATAACAAATAAAGGTCCCGTTCGGTTGTGCTGATAAGCCGGCTGAAAAACACTGTTGACTGATTTGTTATAAGAGAAAAACATTGTTCCGACTGAAAAAACAAGCTGAAAAAGACGGATTATAAGTCGGGTGAACGGGACCAAAGTGTTAAACTAATAATTAAATATATAAAAACCATAAACAAATGATTATTTAAATCCTAAATTAAATGTTTATAAAAAGTGATGTAGAATATCATAGTTTTCTACTCGTAAGATCAAGCCAAGTATCAACATTCAAACCATATTACTTTTGTTTTGGAAAATATTTTGTTTGCAAATAACTCACTCATATTCGATGTGAGCATCTCTAAGAGTTTGCCAAATTAACTTGGCATCCATCTATTTTTGGTAAAACAGAAAAAATTGTACTCCAACAGTTTGGCATCCAACTTGGCAAATCTCCCCCCTCCACGCGCATATTTGCGCGCTGAGCACAAGCGTGCATCGCTCGCGCATTCGGCTTCGCGTGCATATTTAAGTGGGGCTCTTCGTTCTTAGCGGGACTCTTCGTTTCTTAGCGGGGCTCTTCGTTCGCTTAGCGTGCCTCTTCTTATTTTACCAAGTCCAAATGACAGACTCTTGGAGAGAGTCTATTTTTCACTTGCCATATATTTTAATAAGTTGTCAGATCACGATATTTGCTGAGTAAATTTTGGCAAACTCTTGGATATGCTAAGCAAATTATGGTGCTTTAAATCTTTGTCAAATACAAAATCAGGTCCTTAATAAGTAACCAGGCTGCCTGCCGTATTCATCGGCATTAATGTTCACCACAAAAATAGAAAGAAAAAGAAAATAGAGCAAAAACCGCCTACATTTTTGGACCGTATTCGTCGGCATTAATATTCACCAAAAAATAGAAAGAAAAAGAAAATAGAGCAAAAACCTCCTACATTTTTAACCCAGATCAGATAGCCCACGAATCTGAAGATACTCAATGGCTACCGCTTAAACCCTAAACAGCCCCAAAACTGCTCTGGCCGCCGCCCGTCGATCCATTTGCTTTTTGCCACCGATCCACAGGTGCAGAGCTGAGACGCTGGTGTCCAACACCTCTGTGGTCAGGTAATACTTTTGATCAAAAAATACAAGTTGTCGGCACTATCATTCCTGTTTCCATCCAAAGCCTCTCCCCTTCAAGACCGTACACGTGTTTGTTCTTGAAGCAGCCAGATGCAGGACCTCTGTGTAGCTTGATTGTTCCATCCTGATTGTCATTGCCATATCCATAGCACACCCATAGGCCTGTACCTATTATGCATACCAAATACCAATAGCCCATTGAATATTTCCTGGGTCTTCTGTTCTGCATACACAACCTATATTTATCTGTCATTTTTATAAGTTCTGCAATAACTTGACAAACTGTAGTTTTGTAAACAATTCATTCCTCAATGACAGGATGGTTGTGGACAACAGTTGGATGGACATATCCAATAGGAGGCTTCCCCGAAACGACGAAGGAGCTAAAAAAATTTTTGAGTTTGCTTTTTCTGGCTGTAGTGCGGACAAGCTCCTTCGATGTCCTTGTAGAATATGCAAAAACAATTACTTTGCTGATCAGATATCTATAATGGAGCATCTCATGCTGAATGGAATATGAAAAGAGTACAAAGTATGGGATCATCATGGAGAGTGTGTCAGATTCAGAAGACAGTGACGACATCATGGAAGATCATGATGACTATGGTCTGTGTGAGATGGTGAATGATTTTGGAAATGTTGTGAATGCCAACTTGGGACCATTTGATGGTTCATCACCTGGTTTGCAGGATGACATGACCACATCTACAGGTCCTACTGAAGAAGCTAGCAAATTTTATAGACTTCTTGAAGAGGCAGACCATGAGCTGTACCCAAAATGCAGTATCTTCTCTACACTATCGTTCATTGTGCAAATGATGAACATCAAGTGCCTATATGATTTGAGTGGAGATGCAATGGATGCTCTATTTACTCTGTTTTGGAAGGTACTTCCTATCAAGAATAAGACTCCAAAGTCATTCAATGATGCGGAGAGAGTCATGTCAGATTTGGGATTGGATTACAAGTGCATAGACGCATGCCCAAATGATTGCATTCTGTACAGAGGTGATTATGCTAAAGCTGAGTCATGTCCAGTGTGCAAGCTTCCTAGGTGGAAAAGTGATGACCAGAACAATGCATCCAAATCACGAAGGCGAAGAGTTCGAAAGGTTGCACAGAAGGTGCTATGCTATTTCCCATTGATACCAAGATTGAAAAGGATGTACATGTGTTCCATAACTGCAACTAATATGCATTGGCACAAAGAGGAGCTAGTTGATGATGGATATATGAGACACCCGGCAGATTCAAAGGAATGGAAAGATTTTGATGAAAATTTCCCATCATTTGCATCAGATGCGTGCAGTGTTAGGCTTGGGCTTGCTAGTGACGGATTCAATCCATTTGGACATATGAGCACATCAGCATATGGCCCATTGTTATTGTGATGTATAACCTACCTCCTTGGATGTGCATGAAAGATCCTTATATGATAACTTCAATGTTGATTCCTAGCCATAAAGCACCTGGCAACGACATTAACGTATATCTACAGCTCAACAAGCAATGGTAGGTGGTCCTGTGCAATATCAATGGATGTATCCCATCGAGAGATTCTTGCGCACACTAAAGTCATTTGTAAAAAACAAAGCTCGTCCTGAGGGAGCAATTGCTGAGGTTGTAGTGTTACAGGAACGTGTGACTCTTTGTTTTATGTACTTGCATGGAATTGAGACAAGAATCAATAGGCCAATCTTTTCAAGACGTCCGATTAATCGCGACTAATCATCCTGGACGGTTGGAGCTACTCGACCAGGGCCTCCGACTCGGCCAGACCATCCAGGAAATTGGACGTCCGATTGATCGTCGTCCAGTCGCGATTAATCGTTCGTCCAGGCTATGTGGGCGTCCAGCCAAAGAGTGGGCTGCATCTCAGAGTTGGGCCTAGCTAGTTGTCTTATATTTTGGCCCAAGCCCATTAGGGTTTCTCTTCTTTCCTACCCCTCACTCCCTCAACCTCTCACTCACTCCCAAGCCCATTAGGGTTTTTCTATAATTTTAGTTTCGCAGAGCAGCCAACAAGACAAGAAAGGGCTCTGCAGTAGCCAGGTAAGTGGCCAGCTGACCTATCTATCTAGAGCAGTAGAGCCTAGAACATGTAGTATACTAGTGTGTGTATATGGTATATATTTTATATTTTATATAGGGAGAGTATATTCAGTAGCCAGCTACAAAATAAGTTATTCTATAGCCACCTCCATTTATGATAATTTTATATACTAATTTACGATAATGTCAATACATATTTATGATAGTTGGGTTACTATAACACATGGGATATTTACCGTAACGTTGTAGTAAACCACTTAATAAGGAGTTACTATGATCTCGTAAATTAATATAGTAATTATCGTAACTCAAAGTGACTACAGAATATGTTATTTTGTAGCCAGCAACAGTGTAGTAGTTCTATTGTATATATAACTTATATATATATATATATATATATATATATATATATATATATATATATATATATATATATATATATCAGTCCCCATATGTAGGGAATGACCGGGACGACTAGGGGACTCGTCCAGGGTCGATTAATCGTCCTGAACGATGACTAATCGTCCTGGACGGTCCTCAGGTGTCCAGGCTCGACCAGCTGTCCTGAAAGCATTGCAACAAGCCAAGCCGTAGTGATGATAACAATAACAGCACATAGCTCCAGATTTTTGCTAAGATTGGAAGACGACTTATTGGGAATAGATATTGTGAGGTGGAGATGAATGAATTGAATAAATCACAAGCGTACATTCTAAAGAACTATGAAGAGGCTTCTCCATATATAAGGTAAGCCACTCCTAAGATGTTCATTGAACTGTGGACCTCCAATTTTGTAACATCTATTCTCCTATGTCACAACATTCACAAGGAATATTTAAGGACACAGAGCACTAGAAATGTACATAATCGGCATGAGAAAGAGTTCTTTATGTGGTTCAAGAACCATGTAAGTATAAGGATGTATTTATTACATTATTTCTTTAGGGTAGCTTAATTGACTACTGTGTTTCATGTAGATATCAGCATGTATTCCAAAGGAGATCCTTCTGTTTCTGATGAATTGTTTGATCTAGCAAGAGAACACGATACTAGAGTGACACATTTCTCAAGTTATATGGTCAATGGGTGGAGATTTAACACAAGGATAGAGACGCCCTATTTCAAGCACAAAACCGTGGAGTATTTGTCAAGGCCGATGAAGGAACTGGAAATAAAGATCACTTTGGTGTCTTGACAGATATTGTGGAGCTTTTATATGGGACTCATAAAGTTGTTCTTTTTAAATGTGAATGGTGGGATGTACATACAACAAGGGGAGTTAAAGAAGATAAGTATGGGTTCATAATGATAAATACCACTTGCAGGCTGTCAACAGATGAGCCATATGTTTTGGCTTCACAAGCAGAGCAAGTATATTATGTGAATGATACTCAAGATCTAAAATGGTATGTCGTGGTAAAGACTAAACCTCGTGATTATTTTGACACTCCTCCCACTGATGAAGAAGACGCCACTACTAAATCAAGTAAATCCAGTTCTGAAGCTTGCCAAGAAAATGAAGTAATAACTGTGCCGAATCGAAGTACAATAGAAGATGATGACACAAGTATATTGGACACACCTCAAGTTGAAGCGGAAGCTGAAGGTATGGCTGTGGCTGTGGGAGGTAATTCGATACTCCATTACGAGGGTGACGTTGAGGATGAAGCTGAGCAACAAGAATCTGAAAGTAATGGCAACGAAGGTGGTGAGTACATAGATTCAGACGACGAAGACAGTGAATCAAAAGAAGAAATAGGTGATGACTAGTTATTAATTTGTAATCGAGCTCAGAGTTACATATGTCCTGATTCTTGGTCTAATTTCAGTACACAAAATAATGCCAGCAATCTTATATTTGCATAGTAACAGACCAAAGCATGCATGTAACTCTATATGAATAATTAGCCTGACATGATTCAGCCAAGGCATCTATAGATTCATTCATCAATTTCAAAAAACTAGAAATTGATATGCATACATGACAACTTCTTTTTCATATAGAATCCCTAATCAAATTGAGGTAACAAAAGTTCAAAAAATACAATATAATTAGAAATAATTGAAGGACCAGCCTGTGCTCATCCTACTGCCTTGAAGTCACCTGCAGCTCCCCTTTAGGCTTGCTCTTGTTCTGCACGCCTGCACTGCTGAAGCTGCAGGCTGCTCATCTACTCCAGAGAGGGGCTGAGTCAGGCTCCAGGCACAACACACCAGCAGAGCAGGGCTAGGGTGGCTGGCGACTGTGCAGTGCAGCAGAGACGGGGAGCGCTGGGGGTATCGGTGTCTCTGATACCACTTACTTCTGAGATTTCTCTGGTAATCGACTTCTAATTCAAGTAAGCATCTTGTTCATATTGTTCTTCAGGTTTACAACTCTCTTTGAGTACTTTAATCCTTGTAGCTACCAAATTAAACAATAGAAGACAAAGCTTACCAAAGTTAGAACTAGAAGACCTATGTGATCTCCTCTACACTCCTAGTATCTAGCCTTGATTGTGAAGTTAGGTTAAGTTAGATTCAGTTATTCTCACACGTGTTTCCTCAAGTTCGATATAAAACTGGGTACTACCGGTGAAGTATCTAGCCTTGATTGCGGATTATTTTGTGTGCGTTAATATATACCACAACTGTCAATAGGTTGTCGCATTACAGATGACATAGCGGTATCCAGTAGTAGCCCCAAGGCACCAGCATAGGATGAGGCCATTGCAGCAATCTGAGACAACTACATTATCAATGAGGAAGGGCAAGAAGGATAAGTCAAGGCATTCGCCGGTGACATAGGTGAAGTTTCGATTATCATTCTCGGTGTCATAGAAGAAGTCAGCCACAGTCTAGGACAACACCTTATGGTTATCAAAGATGAGGCGCTTCTAGAAGTGACAGACACATTTGCAGCAGCACAAGGAGCGGCCCGGGAGGCGGTAGAGAATGTCAAGAAGGAGATCGTCTATGAGGCTGCCCACACGTTCCTCTGGTTAGGGGCCTCCTCCATTTTGAAGAGCCTGTGATCACCAATGTGCAGTAAGATGAGAGCTTCCTTACTAATGAGATCTAAAGAGGAAAATAATCCGACACAGTGAAGTGCGAAAGCATACCCTTTCCATTGGATCTAGCAGCAGTGTGGCCTGAGGCGTGCAATGGTTCACACAAATTGCAAGAGGAACAATGCGTTGGCCGTGCGGGAGGTGGTGGGGGCATAGCGCAAGGCATGTAATGGTTCACATAAATTGGGAGAGAGGAACAATGCGCCAACCTTGAAGATGGAGAAGTGGAAGTATATACGAAGTAATGGTGATGCAACCATATTGTGGGTGGTTGGGAAATAACTCACATTGAATTTACTACCACTGGTAGACCAAATAGTCGAGTAGGGTCGGCGGCCATAATGCCTATCCTAGTCGGCTCGGCTTTTATGTGATGGAGAAAATGCAACCTCAATACCACTGCTGCATCTATTGTTAACCTGTGGGTGGTAGAAGTTTTAATTGTCGGTTTCCTTCCTTAGAAGGCCTCGCTATCAGTCCAACCGACAGTGGAAGTATAACACCGTCGCTTTTATCGCTACGGCAGTGAAACTGGCGACAGTGGTATATCAATCTGTAGTAGTGATTGATCGCTCAAGAATCTGCACAAATACGCTAGGATCCATTCTTCTTTGGTGCAAAAAATATTGGAACTACACACGGGCTCAGACTAGGATGAATAAAACCCTTGTCAAGCAATTCTTGCACTTGTCTGTTCAACTCATTGTACCCTGTTGGATTCACGGGATAAGCAGGACAATTTGGCAAACTAGCTCCTGGTACTATATCAATGCGATGCTAAATGTCCCGCATAGGAGGTAATATAGATGGGAGTTCCTGAGGGAACACATCAGAAAATTCCCGAAGCAACCCTTGTGCCTCTTTGGGTACTGTTATGCCATCTCTCTGCTCTGCAACTAACAATAAGTAGACATCTTCTCCCTGTGCCTCATGCAAAAATGCTTGAAGGATACAAGAGTGGTAGCTCCAGATGATTCCCCACCATTTGACACAAATAGATCTTTCATATTTACTGGATTCAACACAAACTTTTGCCCATTTTTCATGACAGTATATGTGTGCTTGTGCCATCATGCATTGCATGTCAATCATACTGCCATGGTCACCCAAAATGAGATGACTAATATCCATATCAAACACATCACATCCAACCTCATCAAAAAATTTGTTACCAATGGCGAAGGACACCAAACATCTAAATTTAACCTTTGATACTTTATTAGACTTTGAACCACCTCATATTATACGGATGAGGGTGTTTGATTTTCTCAAGTCCAAGTTTGCTAACAACATCTTCAAAATATCGTGTTCTCCCAGCTACCATTATTTACAATGACATGGCGTACCTTACCACCAATGGTACATCTAGTTTGGAATAGACTCTGTCTTCACCAATCTTCATCGTTCTTTGGTTGTGCTACTTAAGCACGCTCCATCACAAGCATCGGCCCTGTATCTCCTTCAAGCTCAACCTCATCCTCTTGTTCTTCATCACAATTGTCATATACAGGGTTGCCTTGCTAATGACTTTCTTCATCAAATTCAATAATTAGGCCCTTACCATCCCTATTGTTATTCTTTGGATAGTCTCTCCACAGATGGTCTGAAGAACCACACTTGAAACAATGACCACTCATAGAAAAAGAAGATTTGGGGTGCCTCGATGGTTCCCTTGGCCTTGGGTGTAGAGCCTATAGATCGCATATCTCTGCTTCCAGTAACCTCCATTGCTAATGTTGGACTGTTAGACTATGGACGAGATGGAGTGGTATTTGAATGCCAACCTCGCTGTTATTGTTTCTCAATAGTGATAGCCCCATTGATATGCCTCCAAAAGTGTGAAATTTGTATGCAAAGCCAACACATCTTGGATCGATTTAGGCAGGCCACCAACATACCTTGCCACCAATTGGCTTTTAGAATCACTTAGTTGTTACGTGAAACTAATTGGTAGAATTGATCTGTATATTCATCCACACTCATATAGTGCCTTGGTGGAGACCTTGGAGCTGCATAAATAATGTTTCCTCATAATTGAAAGGAAGAAATTCTCGCTGCATCTTCTCCTTCATGGTTAACTGATGAGATCCTAACATATAGGTATGTTAAAACTTGGGTCCACTGGTTTTCAAACGCAGAAGACCCCCAACTGACCCCTTTGGGATCGCCGGGAGCTCGGAGGCTATGCCCATCGGGCATGCTCGCGCACACCCTCCGGCAAAGAGACCTGACCGAGCCTGACTTGACCACAACTTCCACCTGGGGCTCAGGGGCTCCCCCGAGCCTTGGGCTCCTAATCTACGACATCTTCGGTCCCGGCCCTTGGCTCCTGCCTGGCTAATGATGCTAGCCAAGGCCTAGGCACAAGAAGACAAGCCCTAGGCTACCGATGCACGAGGCTCCCTAGTGTCACTTCCAAGGCATGCCTAGCCAACTGCTCCTCCGATAGGATCATGTCCAGGGTATGACACAAGAAGACAAAGCTTCCCATGGCCTCCAAAGGCTCGGGGGCTTCTAGGCCCGCTCATCAACCCCCGGAGCCGACATCCTTCGCCACCAAGAAGACTCCAGAAGGTCTCACCTAGAGGAGGCCGGTCCAAGCTGACACTGCCTAACACACAGAGTGTTAGAATAGAGCAGCCTGACGACACCTAGGCTTCTTTGGCTCCAAGACACCTCTATGGTCCATGTCGCACTGCCACAAGACCCTCCTAGACTTCGGCGCATGTAGATCGTAGACTAGAACCCCCAAACCACCTTGTACCCGACCTATCTCATTATATAAGGGATAAGGTCGAACCTAGAGGGGGGATCCTAATTCGATCACTAGACACTCCATTCCATTCCATCTGCATCCGCTCTACACAAGGAGCAAGGCAACTCGAAGAGGGGCACCAAGAGCCTCTCCTCCACCGCATCCTGCCATCTCCTTCCTCTTTGACGAGGGGAAACTCCACCAGCGATGAGCCAAACCTTAGGATTAGCACCGAGCTAACCCCCTACCAAAACACTTCTTCCTTTACACTCTGTTGTAACCCCTAGATTTTGGATGCTCTTAAGTATAAGGATTATCAGCTTCTAGACGTAGGGACCGAATTGGCCCGAACTAAGATAAATCGTTGTGTCTTCTCTACGTGATTCTTGTGTTCCTGAGTCCACTCGAGCCACTGGAGACCTTGTACTCTGACATCAACTAGAACATCATGCTTTTCATGGTTTCAACCCTGTAACACTAGACATGTATCAATTTTTGTTTCGCCCCTAACTCATCGACTCTTCTATAGATTCTTCCACCAAACAGAAGCACAACCCTTTAGTTGCATTGCAACTGTCGGGACATGCTCTTCCTTAGGCACATCTACATATTCAAATATACATTCAACCTAATCCAACCAATCCACAAAATTTTCAGTAGAGAGCCCTCCTAAAAACTTGGGTAAATTGACTCTAAAACAATGACGCCAGCCGTCTTCACGTCTAGCGAGAGCATGACCCCTTTCACGTCGATGTTGTGCAAAGGGATTTACTTCAGGATGCCTCATGTCACTTTCTGAAGAGTTGTTATGGTCATAACCAATGTCTTCCTCAACCTGGTCTTCTGGCATGTCCCTCCATTGCCTAGTGTCAACCAATTGAGCCATCTGAATCTACATGGCCTCCATTTGCTGTACTAGTGTAAGGTCCTAGATGGCTAGAGGGGGGGTGAATAGCCTATAAAAAATTCTACACAAGCCACTAAGCAAAATTATTAGAATAACAAACGGCGCAAAGCGAGATTTGCTTAGCCTATGGTTGTGATGCAAGCCTCCTATCCACAAGTCTAGTAGATTATGATCTCTAGTTCACACAAGGACTAGGTCACTAATTTTACACTAGTGAGCAAGCTAACAACACTACTAGCAAAGCTACTACTAGAGCTACACAAGATAAACTAGTAAAGTAAATGCAAGAGAGGATTCTGAATCTTATACCAATGGTGGAGTGAAGATGTTGCCAATCACCAAGGTGATATACAATCAATCAATATTGACAACAACACAATATGAAGACCAATCACCGGGAGACAAGTGACACAATATTTTTGTTCACCCGGTGTTCACTTGTGCACCGACAAGCTACATCACCGGTTGTGTCGACCAACACTTAGATGGTTCCTCGGTGTGACCCTCAAGTCACTTGCCCCTCAAGGCACGCCCCGCAAGGCACCGCAAGACACCACTCTCAAGTGAGGTAACTCAATGACACGCGCAATGTAATAGAGTTGCTTTTGGCGTCCCACCGAGGAAAGCACAAGAACCTCTTACAATCAACCGGAGGTGACCAAGAACAATCACCTTCTCTTGCCAACGCCTCCAACAATCTCCAAGCTAGCTAGGAGCGGTACTCTCCAAGAGTAACAAGAAGTCCACCGGCTAAACCACCCACAAGTGCCACTAAATGCCCTCAAGCTATGCAATGCACTTTGGGATCACTCAATCTCACTTATGATTTGCAATCAAGCAAGAGAGATGAGTGGGAGGAGATGCTCTAGCTCAAAGGATGCACAAGTATGTTAGAAATCATAAGAGACCTCCCCAAGGGCCAGCCAACAAGTATTTATAAGCATCCCATCCGAATAGAGCCGTTATACCCCTTCACTGGGTCTTTTCAGGATGACTGGACGCGCCGGTCATAACTGACCGGACGTGCTCAACCGCGTCCGATCCTCCAATGGTCACTGACCCCAACGGTCAAACCAACGACCGGACGTGCCTAGGGCAACTACCGGACGCGCTTGTCAAACGACCGGACGCGCCCGTCAAACGATCGGACGCGCCGATCGCGCTGTTCCACGCGCCCGCGAAGCAACGACCGGACACGCCCCCTCGCAACGACCGGACGCGATAGTGCCCGCGTCCGGTTAGAGTCTAGTAAGCTCCCTCAACGATCGGACGCGTCCGATCGTGTGTGACCGGACGCGCCGCGCGTCCGATCGTCCTTGCGAACTGCAGATTGCTCTGGGTGACTGACCGGACGCGCCGGTCCCGTGAGTGACCGGACACGCCGGTTGCAAACCCTAGCACCCGCACGCCTGACTGCTGACCGGATGCGTTCGGTCATACCATGACCACGTCCGGTGCAGCGTCCGGTCATCTCTGTGACCTCCGTTCGCCTCTGTTTCTTTTCCGACTTCTGGCGTAGTGGAAAATAGGCATTTCAAGTTCCCAAAAACGTCTGAATCCCGCGCTCGCAAGCTCAATGGTTATACCTTTGCCTTGAGCCCAATTTGTTTCTCCAAAAGATATGATCCACTTCATATCATCAAATGACCGTCTCGATCCATCGACCTTGACTTCACTTGCTCTTCACCGTTGCATTGGTCCGTCGGCGCCAAGTCTTGCTCAAGCTTCACCATCGCATGGTCCTTCGCTTCGAGCCAAGCATCACCTCGGTCTTCATCATCTTGGTCACATGAGTCAATGTCATGTCTCATATTCAATGACCACCTTTATCTAAATCATCCACTTAGATACAAAGGTTAGTCCTAGGTTTCATCAATTAGCCAAAACCAAACTAGGGACTTTCAATCTCCCCTTTTTGGTAATTAATGACAACCCTCACAAAGATGATTTTGATAATAAAAGTTTTGAACTTGTCATACTTGTCCAATCATTTTGCTCATAAGTAAAGTTTGGACAATTATCACAAGCTCGGTTTTGATAGCATTAGCTCTCCCTATATATGTGCATAGAGTTTGGATTGAAAGCTTTGCACATATGCATGAATAGAAGTGTTGAGAGAGTAATTCTACCAAAATGATGCTAAGGTGTAAGAAATGGACCTTTCAAGCGTGATACCAATCGGAGTTGCCTTTTAGACCATCCTTAGCATCATGAAGTAACTAGACATCCATCACAACTCAAGAACCCCATGAGATCAACATTATATGTAAAGGTTCTTGAACCACTTGTAAAGTTTAAGGCACGTCTAGATACCACAAGTAAACTATTCCTATGCACGCTAGTAGATCATTTCATCATTCAAGTTCTATACTAGCATTGCACCACACAAGCATGTATATTGAATTTTAAAAAAACATGTGCACTGAGCAAGTCATATGAGAATGCACAAACAAATGCAACAACTTTGTTTATGAGCTTGCCCCCCCTACTTGTGTGCATCAAAATTTTATTTACCCCTTTATCATGTTGAATCATCTTTTTCTCTCCCCCTTTGTCAACAACTTACCCAAAAATGGGATTAAATTGTGAAGAGAAAAACAATGTTTGATGGAGTAGGTTAGAATTTATCAAATTTGGTTCAACCTAGAATACTTGCCAAAGATATTTAATTCGATTTGAACCAAAGACAAGCTTCTTCACTCCTCATAATAAGGGTTATCTTGCCTATGTTGAATTAAACATTTATAGCAAATCTTCTAGATTCAACACTAGGTTTACAAGCTCACAAACATGTCATATGCCACCACTAGATCAAAATAAGCATAGAAGCAATAGTGGTAACATATATCCATCAAATTCATTTGATTTATCATGAATGCTCATGTGTACCACTTATTATGTCTACATGCTCTAGCAAGTCCTTAGCATAGGATGAATGACATGTCAATCAACTTTACCTTGCAATGTCGAAGGAGAGGCATGTCAATAAGTGGGTGGGGTGTATTCAACTCATTTTTGAGAAATCAAGAATGTTCAACTCATTCCTTAGCTTGCAAAACCTCTTTTCATCAAGTGGCTTGGTGAGAATATCGGCAAGTTGATCATCGGTGCCAACACTTTCAATGGCAATATCTCCCTTTTGTTGATGATCTCTAATGAAATGATGCCTTATGTCAATATGCTTTGTTCTTCCATGTTGGACCGGGTTTTGTATCATCTTGATTGCACTTTCATTATCACATAGCAATAGCATATTTTTGAAGTTGAGGCCATAATCCTTTAAAGTTGATTTCATCCATAGCAATTGTGCACAACAACTCCCCGCACTCACATATTCAGCTTCGGCGGTAGAGATTGCCACACTATTTTGTTTCTTTGAGGACCATGATACAAGTGATCTTCCAAGTAATTGACATGTGCCACTTGTGCTCTTTCTATTGATCTTACAACCCCCATAGTCGGAGTCCGAATATCCAATCAATTTAAACTTTGAACCCTTGGGATACCATAGTCCAACATCTCTTGTTTGCTTCAAGTACCTCAATATTCTCTTTGAGGCCGTGAGATGACTCTCTCTAGGTGAGGCTTGATATCTAGCACACATACAAACACTAAACATGACATCCAGCCTTGATGTGGGGACATAGAGTAGACTTCCAATTAAAGACCGATATTCCTTTTGATTCACCATTTTGCCATCAAGATCATTATCCAAATTGCCATTTGTACTCATTGGAGTTGAAATTGGCTTTGCATCTTGCATTGTAAACTTCTTCAACATGTCCCTTATGTATTTCCCTTGACTCACAAATGTCCCATTCTTCAATTGTTTGACTTGGAGACCAAGGAAGTAGCTAAGTTCACCAATCATAGACATTTCAAACTCTTTGGCCATCATAGCACCAAATTCTTCGCAATAAGCTTGATCGGTTGATCCAAAAATGATGTCATCAACATATATTTGTACTATGAATAGGTCATTCCCAATCTTCTTGGTTAATAGAGTTGTATCAACCTTGCCCATCTTGAATCCTTTAGAGAGAAGGAAATCCCTTAGCCTCTCATACCATGCTCTAGGTGCTTGCTTTAAGCCATATAAAGCCTTCTTCAACTTATACACATGGTTGGGTTTCTTGTCATCTTCAAATCCGGGAGGTTTCTCAAGAAAGACTAACTCATTGATGATCCCATTGAGAAATGCACTTTTAACATCCATTTGATATAGTTTGATGTTGTGTGCACAAGCATAAGCCAATAGAATCCTTATTGCCTCCAATCTTGCCACGGGAGCATATGTCTCATCATAGTCAAGACCTTCTACTTGAGTGTAACCTTGAGCAACTAATCTTGCTTTGTTTCTCACCACAATGCCATCTTGATCTTGCTTGTTTTTGAACACCCATTTGGTTCCAATCACATTGTAGTCATTTGGCCTTTCTACCAATTCCCAAATATAATTTCTTGTGAAATTATTAAGTTCTTCTTGCATAGCCATAATCCAATCGGCATCCTTCAAAGCTTCTTCTATTTTCTTTGGTTCCATGGTTGACACAAATGATGCATGCTCATAAAACATAGCCAATCTTGATCTTGTTTGCACACCACTTCTAATATCACCAATAACACTATCAACGGGGTGATCTCTTGCAACATGTTGTGGTTGGAGTACTTGCACTTGATTGCTTGAGCTTGGTTGATCACTTGATGTATCTCGATGAGATGAACTAGCACCATGATCTTGCACTTGAGAGTCACTAGCTAGCTTGAATGGAGAATTGAGCACTTGATCTTTATCATCATCTTGGATATCAATCACTTGCTTTGCTCTAATGTCCCCAATGTCCATGTTCTTCATTGCTTCCACCAATAGAGTTCCACCAACATCATCTAGATTCTCTTCTTCATCTTGTGACCCATTGGTTTCATCAAATTGCACATCATGGACTTCTTCTAGAATGCCACTTGAATTGTTCCAAACTCTATAAGCCTTGCTTGTAGTTGAATAATCAAGTAGGAACCCCTCATCACATATCTTGTCAAACTTTCCCAATCTAGTGTCCTTCTTCAAGATATAACATTTGCAACCAAAGACTCTAAAGTAAGAAATATTTGGCTTTCTTCCATGAAGTAGCTCATATGGGGTCTTCTCTAGCAATGGATGATAATATAGTCTATTGATGTAGTAGCAAGCGGTATTGATTGCTTCATCCCAAAATGATTGACTCACATTGTACTCATGAAGCATTGATCTAGCCATATCAAGCAATGTTCTATTCTTTCTTTCAACTAGGCCATTTGATTATGGAGTGTACTTAGCCGAAAATTGATGTCCAATGCCATAGTGATCACAAAGTTCTTCAATTCTTGTATTCTTGAACTCACTTCCATTGTCACTTCTCACTTTCTTGATTCTAATCTCAAACTCATTGTGAACTCTAGTGAGAAAGGTCTTGAAGGTGTCAAACACTTCACTTTTGTCACTAAGAAAGAATACCCATGTGAATCTTGTGAAGTCATCCACTATGACAAATCCATACTTATTACCACCTATACTTGAGTATGTTGTTGGGCCAAATAGATCCATGTGCATCAAATCAAATGCTTTGCATGTGCTCATTGTACTCTTCTTTGGATGTGAGCTTCCAACTTGCTTCCCGGCTTGACATGCACTACAAAGCTTATTCTTCTCAAATTCAACATCTTTCAAACCATTGACAAGATTGTGAGTTGTAAGCTTCTTCAATTGTTTCGTGCCAACATGACCAAGCCTTCTATGCCAAAGCCAACCCATGCTTGATTTGGAGATTAAGCAAGTTGTCAAAGAAGTTTCTCTAGCATTGAAGTCAATGAGGTAGAGATTCTCATATCTAAAGCCCTTGAATGCCACATTTGAACCATCCATACTAATGACTTCCACATCATCAACCCCAAAGATACATTTGTAACCAAGATCACATATTTGTGCCACGGATAGAAGATTAAAATCCAAGCTTTCAACTAGCAACACATTGGAGATACTCAAGTCATTTGATATTGCAATCTTGCCCAAGCCAATAACCTTGCCTTTCTTGTTTTTGCCAAATGTGATAGAATCAACACCACTATCATTGTCATTGATTGAGTCAAACATTCTTGATGTACCGGTCATGTGTTGAGTGCACCCACTATCAATAATCCAATGCCTTCCTCCGGCTTTGTAATTGACCTACAAGCAAATCAATGAAGCTTAGGTACCCATTTTTGCTTGGGTCCTTGTAGGTTAGTAACTAAGCTCTTTGGTACCCAAATAGCCTTCTTCTTTGGGCCAACAATGGGTGTACCAATAAACTTAGCTTTCACACCCTTCACACCTTTGGTAAGCACATAGCAAGAATCAAAAGGTATAGCATTAACAAATTTCTTGCTTTGGTTCTTTTTATTGTAATTATGCTCTAGGTGCCCAACTTGCTTGCATCTATTGCAAAACCGACCATTGCCCTTCACAAAGCTAGGCTTTAAAGTTGCAAAGGCCGACTTGCCTTTCTTGGGGGTGTAGCCCAATCCCTCTTTGTTAAGAGAGAACCTTTGGCTACCCAAGCACTTAAGCAAGCGGGCCTCACCATCATAGGCCTTGCCTAGGGCGTGAGTGAGCTCATCCACCTCTTTCTTGAGAGTCTCATTCTCAACCATTAGTGAGGTATCACAAGTGAAACCATCACTAGTAGTGGAGGTAGAGTCGGTGTTGGTGGATGAAGAGCTACAAGAAGGATTAGCATTTGACATGATGATAGGTTCATTAGAGGATTCATCAATTATATCACATGTAACACCTATATCACATGATACAACAACCTCCTTCTTTGCTTGTTGCTCAAGTAGCAATGAGTGAGCTTTTTTAAGCTTGGAATGAGCCTTACCAAGATCCTCATGGTCTTCCACTAGACTCTCATGAGTGGTCTTAAGCTCACTAAGAACTTTCTCAAGTATTGCTACTTTCATTGAAAGCTTCTTACACTCCTTGTCGTTGGCAATAGCTATGTCTCTAGTTTGTTGCATCAAGTTATATAGTTGTTCTTTAGTTGGTTCATCATCATCATTTTCATTATCATTATCATTATCACTATCATGAGCATATTCCATTTCACTTTCATCATCACTCTCATCATATAATACCTTAGCTTCTTTGGCCATGAAGCATGAAGAGGATGAATCAAATAGTGATGGCTTCTTGTTGATAGCAATGGAAGCAAAAGCCTTGTTGGATGATGATTCTTCTTCTTCTTCATCATCACTTTCCCAAGTGACCACATAGGCTCCATTTTTGCCCTTCTTGAAAGTCATCTTGGCTTCTCTCTTTTTCTTCTCAAACTTGCCCCTCTTGTTGTTCTTCTTCTTGTCATAGGGACATTCGGCTTGAAGATGTTCGGTGCTATCACAATTGAAGCACTTCCTT
Organism: Saccharum hybrid cultivar R570; assembly: GCA_038087645.1. NCBI lineage: Eukaryota > Viridiplantae > Streptophyta > Magnoliopsida > Poales > Poaceae > Saccharum > Saccharum hybrid cultivar. Next base: position 22,246,386 of record JAQSUU010000135.1, read on the forward strand.
TGTTGCTCATTGCTCTTGAAATAGTCATTTCTCTTTTTGAAGCCTCTTCTTTTGATAAACATCTTGCCAATATTCTTGACAACTAGAGCAAGTGCCTCATCATCAATTTCGAATTCTTCATCTTCTTCATTGTCATCTTCTTCTTGAATTGAAGCTTTGCCCTTAGAGGAGGTGGCCTTGAATGCCACGGTCTTCTTCTTCTTTTCTTCCTCCTTCTCATCAACATCTTGATCATACTTGTCAAAGGTTAATACTTCTCCAAGCAAATCATTGGGCTTCATTGCATCAAGCCCATCTCTTTGTAGCATCATGATCAACATTTTGAATCTTTTTGGTAAGCTCAATAAGAACTTGTGGCAAAAATCTTGGTCTTGTGTCTTATGCCCTAAGCTCTTGAGATCATTCACAATAACTTGCAATCTATGAAATATCTCTAAGATTGTTTCTTCTTCTTTCATCTTGAAGTTCTCAAACTCACTCTTGAGCCCATATAGCTTGGCACTCTTCACAACCTTGGTGCCCTCATATGTTTCACTCAACCTTGTCCATACTTCATTTGCCAATTCTAAATCCTTGATGCCCTCGAATACTTTTGTGTCAATACCATTGTACAATGTATTGAGAGCCATTCTATTGCATGTTCTATTTGCTCTATCTTCATCGGTGAGATGATCGGGATCAATGATAGCAAAATCATTCTCGGTGACTTGCAAAACTCTCTCATGAATAGAACCAAGGTACATTATCATTTTTCTCTTCCAATGAGCAAAAGAACTAACACCATCAAAGAACGGTGGCTTACCCCCAACATGATTAAACACAATTTGAGCCATTTTTCACACCGAAGGATGTTAAGCCTTGATTAAAACAGTGACCATGGCTCCGATACCACTTGTAAGGTCCTAGATGGCTAGAGGGGGGTGAATAGCCTATAAAAAAAATCCTACACAAGCCACTAAAGCAAAATTGTTAGAATAACAAATGGCGCAAAGCAAGATTTGCTTAGCCTATGGTTGTGATGCAAGCCTCCTATCCACAAGTCTAGTAGATTATGATCTCTAGTTCACACAAGGGCTAGGTCACTAATTTTACACTAGTGAGCAAGCTAACAACACTACTAGCAAAGCTACTACTAGAGCTACACAAGACAAACTAGTAAAGTAAATGCAAGAGAGAGGATTGTGAATCTTATACCAACAGTGGAGTGAAGATGTTGCCAATCACCAATGTGATATACAATCAATCAATATTGGCAACAACACAATATGAAGACCAATCACCGGGAGACAAGTGACACAATATTTTTGTTCACCCGGTGTTCACTTGTGCACCGACAAGCTACGTCACCGGTTGTGTCGACCAACACTTAGATGGTTCCTCGGTGTGACCCTCAAGTCACTTGCCCCTCAAGGCATGCCCTGCAAGGCACTGCAAGACACCACTCTCAAGTAAGGTAACTTAATGACACGCGCAATGTAATAGAGTTGCTTTTGGTGTCCCACCGAGGAAAGCACAAGAACCTCTTACAATCAACCGGAGGTGGCCAAGAACAATCACCTTCTCTTGCCAACGCCTCCAACAATCTCCAAGCCGGTTAGGAGCGGTACTCTCCAAGAGTAACAAGAAGTCCACCGGCTAAACCACCCACAAGTGCCACTAAATGCCCTCAAGCTATGCAATGCACTTTGGGATCACTCAATCTCACTTATGATTTGCAATCAAGCAAGAGAGATGAGTGGGAGGAGATGCTCTAGCTCAAAGGATGCACAAGTATGTTAGAAATCACAAGAGACCTCCCCAAGGGCCGGCCAACAAGTATTTATAAGCATCCCATCCGAATAGAGCCGTTATACCCCTTCACTGGGTCTTTTCGGGATGACCGGACGCGCCGGTCATAACTGACCGGACGCGCTCAACCGCGTCCGATCCTCCAACAGTCACTGACCCTAATGGTCAAACCAACGACCAGACGCGCCTAGGGCAATGACCGGACGCGCCTGTCAAACGACCGGACGCGCCCGTCAAACGATCGGACGCGCCGATCGCGCTATTCTGCGCGCCTGCGAAGCAACGACCGGACGCGCCCCTCGCAACGACCGGACGCGACAGTGCCCGCGTCCGGTTAGAGTCCAGTAAGCTCCCTCAACGATCGGACGCGTCCGATCGTGTGTGACCGGACGCGCCGCGCGTCTGATCGTCCTTGCGAATTGTAGATTCCTCTAGGTGACTGATCGGACGCGTCGGTCCCGCGAGTGACCGGACGCGCTGGTTGCAAACCCTAGCACCCGCGCGCCTGACTGCTGACCGGACACGTCCGGTCATACCATGACCGCATCCGGTGCAGCGTCCGGTCATCTCTGTGACCTCCGTTCGCCTCCGTTTCTTTTCCGACTTCCGGCGTAGTGGAAAATAGGCATTTCAAGTTCCCAAAAACGCCTGAATCCCGCGCTCGCAAGCTCGGCGGGAGGGAGAGAGAGACCCAAACCCTCTCTACCGCTCAAACTTCATCGCCTTCGTAAATGTGCCAACACCAACAAGTGATCACCACCTTGTGCACGTGTGTTAGAATTTTCATAATCATTTTCGAAGGTTTTCCAGTTAGCTCACTAGGCCCTACATGCAATGCACTTCATGAATTCACCTAGTGGCACCTGTGCGTCGAATAATCGATAAGACTTCCCCTCTTAATAGTTCGGCTATCGATCCTAAACCACTCACACCCTCTATGGTGTCTTGAGTGCAAAACAAAATGGCCCAATGGTTATACCTTTGCCTTGAGCCCATTTTGTTTCTCTAAAAGATATGATCCACTTCATATCATCAAATGACCGTCTCGATCCATCGACCTTGACTTCACTTGCTCTTCACCGTTGCATTGGTCCGTCGGCGCCAAGTCTTGCTCAAGCTTCACCATCGCATGGTCCTTCGCTTCGAAGCCTTGACTTGCCCTTCACCTTCACAATCGGTCCATCGAGCCAAGCATCACCTCGGTCTTCATCATCTTGGTCACATGAGTCAATGTCATGTCTCATATTCAATGACCACCTTTATCTAAATCATCCACTTAGATACAAATGTTAGTCCTAGGTTTCATCAATTAGCCAAAACCAAACTAGGGACTTTCAACTAGAGTCTGCACCTAACATCTCAACTCCTGATCTTGATCTCTCAGTCTAGCATCGATGTCCTGTAGGTCACGATGAAGACGGGGAGTCTCATCATGAGACTCCTCTCCCTCAACATCACCATCACCATCCCAAGCGTCTCGCTGGGGTGACGATGACCTTGATTTCTTCGCCCTCCTGGCATGGACTCGAACATCTGCTTTGAATACTAACTGATGTAGTGGATTAGAATGAACCAGTAGATCAATACAAGAGGCACATGAACAAGATAGATAAAACTAGATGATATTTTGACTCACAATTCCCTTCTAGTGGTCACCAATGATAGAAAATTGTTCTCCTTCCCAAATCTCCTTACATATATAGAGCTATAGACCATGCAGGACCATTAAGATAGCAGCTAAAAAGCTTAGAACTAATGCATGCATGCAAGACTCTTAAGTTTTATTGGAAAATAAATACTATAGCTACTATGCTTCCTAAGGATAGTAAAACATGTTATTGACTTTATTTGTATGCATCACTATGGAGGATTATGTTAGTACTATGGCCCATCTGGCAGTAGGTACTAATGAAGCAGAAGAAGCTGCAGAGGAGACCGACAGTGGCCCTAGGCGCAGTACTAGGATGAAGAAGGCAAATCCACGTTTCGATGCCAAGACTTAGGTGCGCGGGTGAGCATGTGTGCGCGGGCGAGGCACTAGCCTCTGTAACTACTTAAGGCACTGAGCGTAGTTTGGAGAGGGGAGAGAACATTTTTGTAACAAACCTAACCTATCGTCTAAAGCACTCATCTGAACTATCCTAGTTCTCCTCTTCCTTCCCTAAATTCCTCTCTGTTCCTCTCCAATTCCCTTCTCTTCTCTGCCTCGATCTGGTTCTACCATTAACAAGTGGTATCAGAGACACCGATCTTTGGGCTTCCTAGTTTGCCGGCGAGCACCAATATCCCATCGACTGATCCTCCAATTGATCCGATTGGTCTAACCCTTCGCCAAGTCTATGAGCTGCAGCTTGTGTCGAGATTCTGTAATTCCCTTCTTGGAGTTGATCGGTTTGTGGAGGTGCTTCCTGATCTGGAGTCTGGTACCCTCACTGACCACGAGCACTTCACCAGGCTACAATGTCATTGATGAGCCATGAATCTAGAGACCAAGTTGCTGCTCGACGAGATCGACAAGCGGTTTGGGGCCTGCATCGATGAGCTCAAGACTCAGATCACCTCTAACGCCGACACATTTGCTCATCGCCTGACCACCCTCTAGGATGCCGTGCGGGCATTCAACGAATGGCGTCCAAGCATCGATGGTGTGGTTGATGATCTGAAGATTGAGGTCAACAAGCAATCGAAGCTCAAGGTCAAGGTGAACCGCTCCTCGAAGCACTGGGATCGTGTCATCGTGGATGGATCTGTCATGGCACCTAGAGTGTTCGCGTCCACGCCGATGTTGCCCATAGTGTTTGTCCCTAACTTCCACTCTGACACTGCCCTCAACACCAAGGCTATCGTTCAATCCCCTACTAGAGTTCTAGTCACAATGCCCCATGGGCACCACATTGACCATCAGACCTAGGCAGGTGACTTCAGAGTGGTTACCACTCTGATTCCACCCCCGGCAAGGGTGCACCGCCTTGCCATTCCCTTCCCCCTGTTACTCATACTACTCCTCCTATTCATCCACCACCTGCACGTAATCGCACTTGGGAATTGGGTACACATGGGGGTACCAGCAGGGGTGGTAGCTCTAGTCACACTGGTAAAATTCCTAAAATCGATTTTCCCTCATTTTGATGGTGAAAACCTAAAGCTGTGGCTTAAAAATTGCAAGGACTACTTTGACCTATACAATGTTGAGTCACCCATCTAGATCAAAGTTGCCACAATGCACTTCCAAGCCTCTCCTGATGCCGACCGATGGAAGCAATCCATCGAGGATGATCTTCCCACAATGACCTAGGCAACTTTTCGGTCATTTCTGTTAGAACGCTTTGGTCGTGATGAACATAAGATCCTCATCCATCACCTACTCTAGATCAGGCAGACTGGAACAGTGACTGAATACATAGCCCAGTTCACTACCCTTCTTGACCAACTCAAGGATTATGCTAAGCATCTAGATCCTATTTATTATACCCAACGTTTCATAGATGGCTTGCGTGATGATTTGAAATCTGTTGTTCTTATGCAACGCCCATCCTCGCTCGATATTGCTTGTGTCCTTGCCCGTTTGTAGGAAGAGGTGGCCATTCCGGTTCAATCGGTGCATCGGCTGGATATTCCACATCACCACCACAAGTACAATATTGTTGGTGATTTTCCATTGCCGCCTCCGCCTCCTAAGCCGGTGGGTGCTACGGCGGCTACACCAGTGAATAGGCATCTTGAGCCTATCAAGACTACTTCTGCTGAAGATAAACATCAAGCTCTGCGTGAACATCGCTGCGCTCAAGGTCTATGTTTCATATGCAGAAGTAAATGGTTTTGGGGACACAAGTGTGCTCCAACGGTCCATATCAATGTGCTACAAGAACTTTATGATTTGTTTCCATCTCATGATGACAATGATGATACTCATTCAGTGCAGTCTGCTCCTGATCATCACATTATGCTCCATTTATCAGTTGTGGCTGTAACACCCTAGGTGTTTGTCACTCACTAAGCAGTGGGTTTGAGCTCAAAACAGGGTAGATTACATGGAGATGACGATGGCAAGGTCAACCTATGGAGATGAGCCTAACCTAAAGTTGGATGTTGCACTATTGCTTTACATATAGGCCCTTTTCAATATATATGCTTGGGTGGTGTTATTGCAATATCTTCATGTGTCTCACCTTAGTACCTATCTATATTGATCCCTGGAAAAGTTTCATGAAGTTTGGAATAAAAAAGTCACATGAAATGATAAGTTTTATTCCTATTGGAAGGGCATGATTAAGTGAATGGAATTATAGATCATCAACCAAACCTTGCAAACTTATCCAAAGGACTCTAGATGAACTCTACAACAAAAGTCATGAAGGGTTCATGTTGAGCAAATGTCAAGAAAATGCCCCGATTGGCCTAAAACCTAAGTTTAGGCTTTATCGAGTTTCTACTTTGACCAAGGTGAAAGTTTGACTTCTGTACTAGTTATGAGGTTTGATCTTAAAGAAAAGTTGTATTTCATATTGTATAGAACAAACTTTGTTTAATGGTCAAGAGTTAGTGACATTGTCATTTTGGAGAATAATTACCCCTCAAAGCTAACAAAAGCCGAGCAAAGCTTAAACCTTGATAAGCTACTGACATTGTCATTTTGGAGAATAATTACCCACTAATTTAAAGCACTAATGACCATGACCCCTTAACAAAATTTGTAGAGCAGTATGTGGACAACAATTTTCATTCAAGTCCCATAGCCCAGTTCAGCCCATAGCCAGCCCAAACACGGCCTCCAAGTCGGACTGATTCATGCACACCACGTGTTCTATGTTTGGTCACGCGTCCACCGTGCATGGCCGCCGCGCGCCCTCCACCTCGCCACACGCCTCTGCCGGTCTGAGCCGATGGGGGGAAAGCTGAGCTGCCCACGGTCGCTCCTCCAATGCCCAGAGCTCGCCCTCGCTCTCAGCTTCCTCCCTCCTGCTCTCACTCGCCGTCCCTACCGCGTCCACCATGGCTGCTACAATGGAGCTCCGACATCCCTGGCCTCAGGCGTCCCTCTGCCCAAATTGGCTGCAGCAGCACCTTTCCCTCCTCGCGTCGCCCCCGATGCGCCCCTCCTCGGCCTCGCTAGGAGGCCATGAGCCATCACTGGCCGAGCTGCAGTCACCATTGAGTTCGCGTGGACCCCCTTGCGCTTCCCCGTCCCTCGGCTGCCGCCGCTGCTCGCCGGGCCGCGCCTCCGCGCTGCCGCTGCGGTGAAGCCGCCGCCGTGCGTCCGGGCTCGCGTGGCTAGAGGGCCACGGAAGGTCGCAGGCCACGCTGCGGGTGCCCACAGGTGCGCCTCACCGCCGCGCAGCTCCCGCGCTGCTCCTCCGCCGCCGGCGAGCCGCAGGCCGGCCTTTCCCCTCGCCGGTGCCCTCCGTCCCTTGCTCTGCCGTTCAGAGTAAGAAGGAGACCGCCTCCCCTCTCTATGTCTCTCTCTGGTGAATGACAAGTGGGCCCAGCTGAACAGCAGATCCCGCAAGTCAGAGTTATGTGTGGCGCGGTTGGGTACCGATTTGGGTGCACCTAGCAAATTAAGTTAGGGTTGTTTTAATTCTTATTTTGAATTTCAGATTTTGTGTAAATCTTCTAAATTCCATATCTCATGCTAGGAAAGTCCAAAAATGGCAAATGTGGACTTTTTGGAAACCTTGTGAAGAGATCTATGTAGTAGAGTCATAAAATATTAGGTGTTGTAGATGTTTTCTGATGTCTTTATTTAAGCTTTAAAAGTGCTATTAAAATGCTTATAACTCGACCAGAGCCATATTTAGAGTTTGTGAAGTCCAAAAATAGTGATTCTTATTTTGTTAATTTTATGATGACATGTACTTGCTAGGAAAAATATTAAACACACTAGTTGTTCACTGTTTTCTTAAGGTTTTGATTTGACCTTGATAAATAAGGAAATCTACATTATATTGCTTGTCATTTTTATATCTTGAGTTGTGTTGCTCGAAATGATGTGAAATTTTTATGGTAGGCTTGTTATGCTATGGATGTACTGTGGTATAAATTTCATGGTCATTGCTTACTGTATGACAAAGTTATTGATTTAACTTGTTTACGGCTTGATAAATAGCTTATAAATAATATAGAAATCATAAAATGGAAAATGTTGTTCCATTACCTTAGTATAATGTTGCTCTATCATGTTGATTCATACTATGGCCATGTGTTCATAGAAAATATTTAGCTTTAGGTTTAATTTGCTCTCACATGATTTATTGCAATAGCTATTTGTCTTTTTCATAGAGGTTGATATACTTGTCCAAATGGCTTGAAGTTTGGACAGTAGACTATTGGGGGCATAGTTAGTCTACTGTAATTTTGATAGAATTTATTGTGCAATTTTGATAGGTGTTCATAATTCCACTTAATTATCAAAATAAATTAAGAAAAATGAATTAAAAGAATTTATTTAGCAATTATTGGTCTTTTTCATAGAGGTTGATATACTTGTCCAAATGTTTTCTGGTGTTCATTAGTCATGTGTGAAATGTTGGTAAAGTTGGTTTTTGCACAATTATATGTTTGCAACATATGTTAATAATTATTTCTTGCAATTATTGGTTTCAAGACAATTCTAGGGGCTATGTAAATTACCTCATGTTAATGGTGTTTTCTGAGCATCTTGTCTATAGCAAAGTATATAATTCATGTATCTAGCTTGTGGAAAAGTTTGGTGGCATTTGGTCAAGTAGTTTTTGAGTTATAGATGTTTAAAGTCAGGTTCCAGATTTGGTTGCTCTCTATTTGGAGCAGACCAGAGTCTGTAGTTTCATCTTTTTTACCTAGTAAACTTAGGAATCAGGCTTAGGTGATATTAAATTAATTATAGAGAATTTCATAAGCTTTCCAGATTATCCTCTTGCATGTCATTTGAAATTATGTAGCTTCTGGAATGATGTTATTTCTAGACTGTTCATGCTGATTGCAAATCTGAACTTTTCTGTTAAGCATAGTTTGAGTTACATAAGTATGTTGGTGTCACTACTTGATACTTGGTGGTACCCTGTGATCTTGTGAGACTTGTTTCTTGATTGATGTGCTTGCCCTCTTCTATGTTATGCCTTAATGAGGATTAAGTTAATTAGTCTAGGTGCTTACGTAAACTTTGGTATGTTTACTTGATTACTTTGTTTATTGTACTTCTATGCATTCATACATATGCACGGTAGCACCTCATTTAGGTACGCTAGCTGAAGCACGTGAAGGATCGGATGTGGAGCCAAACCCGAAGATGGAGTTGATGGATCCATCCCGAAGATAGAAGGACCGGACAAGTGATAGATTGGATGATGCTCGCCAAGCGAATTCATCTGACATACTCTAACTTGAGTCGCATCCCAGGCAAGCCTCGAAGCATTATAAGCCTCCTACCATCAAAGCAATTAATTCTATATATGTTATAAGTATTGTTGCATTAAGTGGTGGGAGTTGGTTGGAAACCCTTGCTGCATTATATCACTCCTTGTCCAGATATATGAATCCTTGAATCCTGCATAGACTAGGATCGAGTAGATGCTTAGCCCTGCTTTAAGCGGTAGAAGTCAGGTGATTTCCTGTCACCTGCGAGATATAGGGATATTCATATATGGTACGATTGGCTATATTTGCTATCGTGGAAAAGAACCATGTGTTAATAAAATGAAATGAGACCGGGCAGGATGACGATGGTGAAGCAACAAGGCATGGAGGTCTTGGGTGTGGATCTATCCCCGTCTGAGTCGTTTAATGACCGATTTGCTGTACGTCTTTGAGTCATGTTGAACGCAGTCTAACACTTAGTTGGCCGGATAAGTCGTTCCGACCGTGAATCCGAGTAATACAGTTCAGGCGGGGAATCGAATGGTAGGTTACATCTTGGAGGTAGTAAGGATGTGCTTGGGGACATTGGCATAGGACCAAGGAGGGGTAGAGTCCCTATCATCCTAGCAGAGTGTTGCCCTTGGGGATGCGGCATCAGTTGAACCCGCGCTTTCCTGAACGGTACCAAAGGTGACTGAAAGGATCAAGATGCCCAAGAGGGGGGGTGAATTGGGCTTTTCTAAAAATTAGATGCAAGAAATAAATCCTACAAGCCGGAATTCACCCCTAGTGTCTACTTGTGTTCCTAGAGAGTCTACCGATACAAAGTTTTGCACCCTAGTTTCCAATCCTAGTCTAGCATGGCAAGTCTAGGAATGTAAACAAGCAATGAAAGTAAATACGAGAATGTAAATGCTTGAATGTAAAGGGGCACGGAACACAGCGATGTTTTTCCGAGGTATCGGAGAGTCGCCACTCCCCACTAGTTCTCGTTGGAGCACCCGCGCAAGGGTGTAGCTCCCCCTTGATCCGCGCAAGGATCAAGTGCTCTCTACGGGTTGGTTCTTGACACTCCGTCGCGGTGAATCACCCACAACCGCTCACAAGATGAGTTGGGTCATCCACAAGCTCCGCCGGATGATCGCCAAACTCCCAATCACCACCAAGCCGTCTAGGTGATGGCGATCACCAAGAGTAACAAGCTAGAACTCTCACTTGACCACTACGAGCCCAAATGGGAAAGTGGATGCACACTTGCTACTCTCTAATCGCTAGTGAGGAACTCTCAAGCTTTGATTCTCAAATCTCTATCCTCACTAGTGCTCTTGCACTCCAAAGGTGTTTATCAGCTGATCAAATGAGCAAGAGACCTCTAAAAGAGGTGGTGGGGATGTATTTATACACCCCACAGACAAAACGAACCGTTACCTGCTGACTCAGCAAAACTCAAGCTGACCGGACGCGCCGGTCGTACTGACCGGACGCGCCGGTCGCTCGTAACGGTCGAAAACCGAAAAACAACTGAGTGACCGGACGCACCGGTCAGGGGTGACTGGACGCGTCCGATCGTGCAGGGAGCATACTGTACTCGCACCGGACGCGCGACCGCGTCCGATCGGTGATGACCGGACGCGTCCGGTCGTCTCTGGACCTTACTGGATTGTGACCAGACGCGCCGATCACACCCAGGTCGCGTGCGATCGGGTGTTTCCCTCAAGTGACACGTGTTGACTTCTGACCACCGCGTCCGGTCCTCGCGAGGACCGCGTCCGGTGTTCAGAACTGAAACCCTAGCCGCGGAACTGAACTGACCGGACACGTCCGGTCATGCCGAGGACCGCGTCCGGTCATGGGAAAACAACCCGAAACACTCCGAAACGCGTCACAACTTGAACCAAGTTGCTTCCAACTGAACTTTGAGCTAATCTAGAGCTGCCTAGCGCCAAGTTTAACAAGTGTGCACCACACCTAAACATAGGACTCGCCTAGGTCAAGCTACCCGCTCATGCCCCCCTTTATAGTATGGCCAAAAGAGAAAAACGAAGATCCTAACGACTATTCCAAATGTCTCTCAACACCTCGACATCCGGAACTAACCGTCCTTAATCTTGACGTCACTCTTTTGAAAACCGAAACGATTTCCATCAAGGAGCATGAATACCATGGTGCCCAAAGCAGTTAAAACCTCCATGACCTAACTTACCAAAGTTTCTGCAAAACACACGTTAGTCATGGTAATAAAGCGTTGTCATCAATTGCCGAAACCAAACCTCGGGGCCTAGATGCTTTCAATCTCCCCCTTTTTGGTGATTGATGACAACACTAAGATATGAAAGATTGGAGTTGATTTTTTCGAACATGCATGGTTCACATAAGCAAAAAGCAATAAGCATAGAAGGGTTAGGAATTGCTTATGTGTCCCAAGCCAAAAGAGTGTACTCATAAGATAAGACAAAAAGCGTTAGTACACAAACAGATATAGCTCATAAGTAATCGGAGTAAGGCACGGAAGCACAACCTTAGAGCTATAATTAACAACGATGACAAGAGATAAAAATGTGACAGGATAAAACATTAAGACTCAAGGTTTATCTCACAACAATATGTCACACGAATGCAATGACTGAAAAGTAAACATGATGCATGAATGTAGCACACAGGAAAAACGAAAACCCTTTCTCAAAACTCCCCCTGAAACTACTCTCTCCCCCTTTGGCATCAAGCGCCAAAAAAAGCTAATCTAAGGATCTGATGGGGGGACAGACGGAGTCGTGTCGGGTGCCGAGGTGCGCGGAGTAATCATGAAGTGTAGAGAATCGCCCTCGGAATCTGAACTATCTGGCTGACCCTCTGAAGAAGCATGTGGCTGTGTAACTGTCTGGGTCTGAACGGCAGGAACAGGTACTGTCGTAGTAGCAATAATAGGATCCGTCTGAGTGACCTAAGCCTGTAGCGAGCCAATAGCAGGAGGATCTGTGGAGGCAACTGATGAAGGTAGAGTCTCTGTAGTACCAGTCCCTGTCACTGGAGGAATAGCTGCCTCTGAAGCTGACAACCCTGAAGAAGTAGCAAATGTAGTGTGCGAGGGCGTCGGCTGACCAGTCAACTCGCTGTAGGTAGCACTGAAATCACCGAAGGGTGTGCCTGTCAGGAGGTGAGGGCGAGGCTGGTCTGATGGTGTAAACCCCGTGTGAATAGGCGTGAAGCTCGGGGACTGGAAAGACTGGGGAACCTGCTGCTGTGGAGATGTGAACTGGAAACCCGGCTGTCCCTGACTCGATGGATCACTAGATTGTAAAGCAGAAGTCAGGACGGAAGCAGGCGGAGGAACCCCAACAGTGACTAGGTGGCGCAGGAGGTCCAAGTACTGCTGCTGACTAGCTGCAGTCTGTCGCTGAATCTCGTACTGCTATCGCTGCATTTCGACCTGCTGCCTCTGGATCTCAAGCTGCTGACGCTGAAACTCGTCCTGACGAGCCTGAATCTGTGCAAGTGCTGCAGCTGTGTCCTGAGCCTGTCGCTGTATTTGTTGTTGCTACTGCTCCTGTGCCTGGGTCAACCTCTCAAGTATTGCCACCATGGCTGGGTCTGTGCGGGAGGCTGATCAGAGCCACCGGCCTCGTGGTCGTGAGACCGAGGAGACCGGTACCTGGGGATGGGCTGGTAGTCCTCATCAGTGCTGTCAGATGTCACATCCTCAGGAAGATCAGCTGGCTGAGCGTCAAGATCTGCAAGCTCTGCCTCTGCAAGCTCATCAACTGTGGCATCCTGCTCAGCTGCTGTCTCAGGAACCTCAGGTCGCACACGCTGTCCTGGCACTGGGGCCTGATCTCTGGTGACTGAAGCCCAAAGCTGACGGATATCATACTGAGGGAAGGCAGTGGTAGTATCTGATATCTCAGCTCGGATCTCTGCTGGTAACTGGATGGATGATCTAATAATGAAGCAGATCCAGTGTGCATAGGGCAACTGACGATTACCCTTGAAGCCCTCAGCTATGGTGTCCTCCATCTCACTAAGTATGAGATCCCAAATGTCAAACTGAGTCTGTGAGAGGAGGTGGTGAACAACCCATAGCTGCATCCGAGTCAGTCCCTCTCTGTAGCCAAGTCTGGGAAGTAGAGTGCGTCTGACTATAGCATCCAAAACTCTGGCAAGTGGTGTCAAACTGGCAGGCGTGCGTCGAGACCCTTCGCCAAAAGGCTCACGGAAGCAGGGTCGAACCAGGTCTGTAGGTGGCACTGCACCGCCATGAGGGCGTCTCGGTGGAGGAGTCTGACCAAAGCACAGCTGATGTATCTTCGTGTTGGAAGCTGTGAGTCTGAGAATCTCCCGCACTCTGGTGCTGTATAGGCGGTGATCGCGGCCTCGGAATGCAAAGTGAATGAAATCATGGGCAGGATCAATCCATAGTGAAGCATAAAACTCTCTGACCCATGTGCCGCAGTATGCACCTGTCCGTCCAAGAAGATCTGACAAGCCTGGCAGAAAGGACAGGTGCGGACGTAGCTGCTCTCCCACAACCTCAACTAGTGACTCAAGTCGACAGACCCTCTGTGGTCGAAAAGCAATACCACTGTCAACTAGAGCTCTGTAGAAATCCTCCTGAAGTGGGGTATAGAATCCTTCTAAAGCTCTGGGATCCCTCATAGGCGGAAACCACCGACTGACCTCCACGAACCTCAACCCCTGCACCTGACGTGCTGTAGCACCCCTCAAGTCAAAGTGCTTGACCGGGGGTGAACCTCTAGCTCTGGGAGGAGGATGTGCTCCACGACGCTAGCCCTCTGGCCTAGGAGACACCTGAGTACGTGCGCGTGTGGAGCGGCGACGTGGTGGAGACTGAGCTGGCTGCTCCTCTGTGTCCTCTATAGCCTCTAGAGCCTCTGGAGCCTCTGGAGGTGGATCAACTGACATACTCTCTGCAGCTCCAGTATCCTCAGTACCCTCAGTGGCCTCTGTGCTGAGCTGTCGACCTTCAAGATGAAAGCGACGCTCGCCTATGCGTATGCCACTGCTCCTGCCACCTCTCTCTGCCTGCTCTGCTGCATCTGCCACGGCCTGAGCAATCTCTGCCTCTGTGAGTGTCTTCTTCTTCTTTCTGGCCAAGATCTTGACACGCTTCCCACGTGCAATCTCAGACCGACGAGGAGGACTGTCGTCCCCATCACCATGAGCACCACCGGCGTTCTTGCAACGCACCATGCTGACAAACTGACTGAAAACCTCTGAAAGATGATGAACTGTCACTCAAGAGGCTTGGCCTCAAACCGTATCCGCAGGCTTGGCCTCGGATTCAGCAAACTGATCTCACCTTGACACATGACAGACTCGCTGCAAAGACGGAATAGAGAGATCTACTATAAACACATATAACTAGAAGGTACAAATCCTTAGAGATAGCAGGCATATGAGATAAGATGTGAATCGAAACGTGAAGCTACCTCGGATTGACGAGACAAAGGTGACAAGATGAGGTGACCTAGATCGCGAGATTCCCGAAATCGCCGGACGAGCTCTTGCGAAGAAGACGACGCGCGACGAATCTCGTCGACGAACGATCGACCGACGAACCCTAGGGTTAGGGTTAGGGCAGATCGACGAAAAACGATCGGAGGCAAGCACGAGTCGTTCCAATGACGGAGGTGAAGCTGGCTTGCAGGAACGCGGCTCACCGGCGGTGGTGGCGTGTTCGGACGACGGCGGCGCGGCGGTGGCACGAGATGGTGGCGGCGCGGCTGCGAGCGAAGGCCGGTACGGGCAGGAGGCGCGCAAGGGCGGCTGGCGCGCGTGCGAGCAAGGTTGGCCTTGCCGGAGGCGAGGAAGACGGCAAAGCGGTGGCTCACCGGCGGCAGGCGGTGCGGCGGTGGCGCGAAGTGCGGTGGTGGCGAAAAAAACGGCGGCGGCGCAAGGAGACTCGGGCGGAGAAAAAAAAGAAAACGGCCGAGGACGAAGCGGTATATGAAGGGTCAGATCCGCTCGACGCGTGATGACTGGACGCGGTGGTCGTTATGACTGGACGCGGTGATGTAGCGTCCGGTCACACTCCAGTAAGTTCCTGGAGTGACCGGACGCGTCCGGTGAGGACTGACCTGACGCGGTCAGAGTCCGGTCGAGGGGAGCTCGGGAAATTATCGCGAATGACCGGACGCGGTGGTGGTAACCGGGACCGGACGCGGTGGTCAAACAGAGGCGCGTCCGGTGCAGCGTCCGATCAGTAGATCTGGAGATGGTCTTCTGGATGACCGGACGCGCTGGTGGACGTCGGGACCGGACGCGGTGGTGAAGCATCACTGCGTCCGGTCCAGCGTCCGGTCACTGTTCTTCGCCCTTCTTCGTTCCGAACAACGACGCGACTTCTCCCAATCAGGTTCCAATTCAAAAAGACACAAATAAACACCAATTGGAACACGATATGAGTGACCTCACTCAAACCCTCAAATTTTTAATATAGATTGCCTTAGGCTAGTATTATTTTTAAGAAAATAGACAATAAACACCCAAGGAGCAACGTATGGCCATGCAATAGAGTTTTTTGAACCTTTAGGAGCGTCAAAATGCTCTCTCTATCCATGGACGAACACAGAGGTTGCTCAAAGCTTAACCGAAAAGAAACGACAAGAACAACAACCATGCATATGCAATGCAATACAAGAAGGTAAAACTAGAATGCTTGTCAAGTTTGATCCACGGTTAGGCTTTTTCATTCCTCCAAAGAAGGGTTATCGTAACCGTGTTAGCCAAGCCCTAAAAACATTGCGATAAAAATAAACATGGCATATTATACAATGCAATGCAAGGGACAACACACGCTCATTTTTTAAAGTTACTAGAATCAAGCACATTGAGTTCACTTCTTAACCTACAAAAGGTTGCCTCATCCAAAGGTTTAGTGAAGATATCCGCTAATTGATTTTCACTTCTTACACCTTCTAGTGATATGTCATTTTTAGCAACGTGATCTCTTAGAAAGTGATGGCGGATGTCAATGTGCTTGGTGCGAGAGTGTTGTACCGGATTGTTAGCAATTTTAACGGCACTTTCATTATCACATAAAAGTGGCACCTTTTCAAGAACAATTCCATAGTCTAGGAGGGTTTGTTTCATATATAGGATTTGTGCACAACAAGCCCCCGCGGCAATGTATTCCGCCTCGGCGGTGGACAAAGCCACACTATTTTGCTTTTTAGATGACCAAGATACTAAGGATCTTCCAAGCAAATGGCACCCTTCGGATGTGCTTTTTCTATCAATTTTGCAACCGGCATAGTCCGAATCGGAATAGCCAACTAGTTGGAATCTAGCTCCTTTGGGATACCAAAGACCAATGCTTGGGGTGAGCTTAAGATATCTTAGGATTCTTTTTACGGCACTTAGGTGAGGTTCTTTAGGGCACGCTTGAAAGCGGGCACACATGCACACACTAAACATGATATCGGGCCTAGATGCGGTAAGGTATAACAAGCTACCAATCATAGAACGGTAGAGAGTTTGATCAACCGGTTTACCTCCCTCATCTAGGTCGAGATGTCCATTTGATGGCATTGGGGTCTTGATTGGTTTGCATTCTTCCATCTTGAATCTTTTGAGAAGATCCTTGGTATACTTTTCTTGAGAGATGAAAATCCCTTCTCTCATTTGCTTTACTTGAAAACCAAGGAAGAATGTGAGCTCACCAATCATTGACATCTCGAATTCCTTCGACATCAATTCACCGAATTCCTTGCAATAATCTTCATTTGTTGATCCGAAGATGATATCATCAACATATACTTGACAAATAAAGATCTCCCCATTAAACTTCTTGGTGAATAGTGTGGTGTCGACCTTCCCAATGGTGAAGCCCTTCTCAATGAGGAAGTCCCGGAGGCGCTCATACCACGCTCTAGGAGCTTGCTTGAGCCCATATAAC
Organism: Saccharum hybrid cultivar R570; assembly: GCA_038087645.1. NCBI lineage: Eukaryota > Viridiplantae > Streptophyta > Magnoliopsida > Poales > Poaceae > Saccharum > Saccharum hybrid cultivar. Next base: position 22,263,421 of record JAQSUU010000135.1, read on the forward strand.
GCCTTGGACAACCTATAAACATGATTGGGATATCTAGGGTCTTCAAACCCGGGAGGTTGATTAACATAGACTAGTTCATTTATAAAGCCATTTAAGAATGCACTTTTCACATCCATTTGATATAGTTTCATATCATGATGTGATGCATATGCAAGGAGGATACGAATGACTTCAAGTCTTGCAACGGGTGCAAAGGTCTCTCCAAAATCAAGACCTTCAACTTGAGAGAACCCCTTTGCAACTAGTCTTGCCTTGTTCCTCACCACTATACCTTGGTCATCTTGCTTGTTTCGGAACACCCACTTGGTTCCAATGACTCTTGCACCTTTGGGATGCTCTTCAAGTGTCCATACTTGATTGCGGGTGAAGTTGTTCAATTCTTCATGCATTGCAATCACCCAATCCGGATCTTGAAGAGCTTCTTCTACATTCTTAGGTTCAACGCAAGAGACAAAAGAGTGATGTTCAACAAAAGAAGCTAGCTTTTGGGATCGAGTCATTACTCCCTTTGTAGGACTCCCTATGATGAGATCTTGTGGATGTGCTTGAAGTAGTGGTGAATTTCTTCTATCAACCACTTGAGGAGGTGGATGGGGAGCATCAACATCTTGAGCTTGTGCCTCGGCTTGTTCATGAGAGACATAAGTGTCTTCATTTTCAACTCTCTCATTCTTGTCATCATCATGAGGCACACGTGATGAAGATGGTGGATCAACAATTTGTACATCGTCATCATCATCTTTTGGCTTGATGTCTCCCACCAGCATGTTCTTCATGGCCTCCCTCAAGGGTTCATCACCTACATGATCACAATTCTCAATTGCTCCTTGGGAGCCGTTAGATTCATCAAATTCCACATCATATGTTTCTTCAACCAAACCGGTGGCATGGTTAAATACTCTATATGCTTTGGACTTTGATGAGTAACCAACAAGAAAACCAATATCACAACGTCTTTGAAACTTCCCTAGGTGTTGACGCTTCTTGTAGATGTAACATTTGCAACCAAACACCCGGAAGAAAGAGACGTCTGGCTTCTTCCCATTAAGCAACTCATAGGGGGTCTTGCCAAGAAACTTTTGTAGGAAGAGGCGATTTGAAGCATAGCATGCGGTGTTGATTGCCTCGGCCCACAACTTCTCCGGAGTGTTGTACTCATCTAGCATTGTTCTTTCAAGGGTGATCAAAGTTCAGTTCTTTCTCTCAACTACACCATTTTGTTGAGGAGTGTAGGTTGAAGAGACCTCATGCTTGATTCCAATTTCATCACAATAAGCTTCAATGTTGGTGTTGTCAAACTCTTTGCCATTGTCACTTCTAATCTTCTTTATCTTGACGTCAAATTCATTTTGAGCTCTCTTTGCAAACTTTTTGAAGCAATTTGCCACTTCGGATTTGTCATGAAGGAAGAAAGTCCATGTATACCTTGAGTAGTCATCCACTATCATAAGACAATAGAGATTACCACCCAAGCTCTTGTATGTTGTAGGACCAAACAAATCCATATGTAGAAGTTCTAGTACTCTTGAAGTTGACATGAAAGCTTTGGTTGGATGAGTGTTTGCAACTTGTTTGCCCGCTTGACATGCACTACAAGGTTTGTCCTTTTCAAACTTCACATCCTTCAATCCTCTCACTAGTTCTTTCTTCAATAGCTTGTTGAGAGTGTTCATCCCAACATGAGCAAGCCTCCTATGCCAAAGCCAACCAAGTGAGGTCTTGGTGAACAAACATGTCATCAAATTTGCATCTTTGGAGGTGAAGTCAACAAGATAAAGATTGTTGTATCTAAAGCCTTTGAATATCACTTGCTTGTTATCTATATTTGAAACTTCCACTTCATTTGGTGTGAACAAGCATTGGAAGCCAAGGTCACAAAGTTGCCCAACGGATAACAAGTTGAAACTCAATGAAGCAACATAGAGCACATTTGAGAGTGAGTGATCATGTGATATTGCAATCTTGCCTATACCCTTGACTTTGCTCTTTGAATTATCCCCAAATGTGATCTTCTCTTGACATATTCCATTCTCTTCAATGGTGGTGAACATACGAGGATCACCGATCATATGTTGAGTGCAACCACTATCAATAACCCAATGAGATCCACCGGTCTTGTAGTTCACCTACACACAAAAGATCAAGCTTTTTGTTTAGGGACCCAAACTTGAGAGGGGCCCTTGACTTTCTCAACTAGTGACTTGGCAACCCATATTTTCTTTGGCCTATTCTTGTTTGGGGGACCCAAAAACATGACTTTCATCTTTCCATTTGAATCTTTTCTTAGCATATAATGAGCATTGAAGGCGAAGGGTCTAGCATGCTTGGGCAAGGGTTGTGGTGGTGGAGTTTTGCATTCATGAGCAAAGTGACCTTCTTGACCACACTCAACACATCTCTTTGGCTTGGGCTTTGACTTGCTTTGTTGTTGTTGAGCTTTTGCTTTCTTCTCTTGATTTGCCAAGTACCCAATACCACTTCTATCCATCTTCATTACGGTGTTCATGAGGAGCTCACTTTGCAAATGTTGGCCTCTTGTGAACTTGCTTAGGCCGGTCTTGAGATGCTCTTTTTCTTGCTTGAGCTTTTTGTTTTCTTCAATGAGTGACTCATTTGTTGGTTGCTTCTCAAGAGCCATCAAACCTTTTAGCTTCTTGTTCTCATTTGCAAGCTTCTCATTCTCACTCTTAATCTTGGCATAATCATCATGGTTGCTTGACTCAACCACACTCTTGCCTTTGCTACTAGAACCTCGCTCAATGCTTTCAATGATCAAGTCATCACATGATGTAGCTATATCACACTTAACAACATGGTTAGTAGCATCATGTGTCTCAAGAGCAAGTTCATTAGCAACCACAAGACTATCATAGTCAATTTTTAATGTGGTGTATTTGTCCTTTAGAGAATTGTGTCTAGTGATGAGCTCATCATGCTTCTTCTCAAGTTTATCATGTTGATCTTTAAGCTCTTTATAAGAGGTTTTGAGCTCCTTGAGAGTGGAAGACATCACTTCATTTTGAACTCTAAGCTCACCACTAGTCTTTTGAATATTTTCAAGCTTCGATGAGAGTGATTCATTTTCATTTTGAAGATCATCATTTTCACTTCTAGTTCTTCTTATGATTTTCATGTATTTGTTTAGCAATTTAACAAGTTCATCATAAGAAGGTGAGTCATATTCATCATCACTATCACTATCATCATCATCATCACTATCATGGTTTTGTACCTTTCGTTCACCCTTGGCCATAAGGCATAAGTGAGTAGTGGACGATGATGGTGAAGGAGGCGGTGAAGGTGGTGATGAAGATGTTGGTGAAGATGATGGCCCCATCACAAATGCGGCAACCTTCTCTTTCTCATCATCGCTCTCATCTTCGGAGGACTCACATGATGATTCAATGTCGGTGAGCCAATCACCAACAATGTATGCCTTTCCTCCCTTCTTCTTCTTGTGGAACTCCTTCTTGCCATCCTTCTTCTTGTATGGCTTGTTCTTCTTCTTCTCTTCTTCTTCATCACTTGAATCATTTTTCTTGCCCTTGTTCTTGTTCTTGTACTTGTCTTTTGGTGGTCTAGGGCATTGATGAGCTAGGTGGCCAAGTTCACCACAATTGTAGCAATCCATCTCCGAGATTGGCTTTCTCTTGCTACTTGTGAAGAATTTCTTCTTCTTGCCATCGAACTTGATGCCACTCTTGTTAAGCTTCTTTAGCATCTTGGTGGTCTTTCTCACCATGAGTGCAAGTGATTCATCATCAACATCACTTTCACTTGAGCTTTCTTGCACCATCATGGCTTGGCCCTTCTTCTTCTTCTTGTCATGACTAGCTTTGAAGGCCAAGTCTTTCTTCTTGGAAGATGATGAGCCCTCTTCCGGAGTGATATGCATGTACATCTCATGAGCATTGATTTTCCCTAAAACTTGAGTCGGTGTTGCGGTGGAAAGATCACTTTGGTGAAGCACGGTGACAATGTGTCCATACTTCTCAACGGGAAGCACACTCAAGATCTTCCTTGCAACATCCGATTGGCTCATTTTGGTGAGCCCAAGAGCATTGAGGTCCTCTACAAGAACATTCAAGCGAGTGTACATGTCATTAGCACTTTCTTTGGGAAGCATCTCAAAAGAATTAATTTTCTTTAAGGCTATGTGATAGCGTTCCTCACGCTCACTCTTGGTTCCCTCATGGAGAGCACAAAGATTTCCCCACAATTCATGAGCGTTCTTTGCATTACGCACGCGATTGAAGATATCTTTGCCTAAGCCCCGGTAGAGTGCATTTTTGGCCTTTGCATTCCACCGGTCGTACTTCTCCTCGTCACCACTTGGGTTAGCGGGATCCCTTATGGGGGGAAGCCCTTCGGTTGCGGCTCTAAGGCACCCAACATCTATGGCTTCGAGGTACGCCTCCATACGAATTTTCCAATATGGAAAATCGTCTCCCTCAAAAGTGGGAGGTGGTCCTTCCCCATTAGACATCTTGCTCTAGGCGGTAAAGCCTAAAAATAGAGCAACATGGCTCTGATACCAATTGAAAGGATCAAGATGCCCAAGAGGGGGGGGGTGAATTGGGCTTTTCTAAAAATTAGATGCAAGAAATAAATCCTACAAGCCGGAATTCACCCCTAGTGTCTACTTGTGTTCCTAGAGAGTCTACCGATACAAAGTTTTGCACCCTAGTTTCCAATCCTAGTCTAGCATGGCAAGTCTAGGAATGTAAACAAGCAATGAAAGTAAATACGAGAATGTAAATGCTTGAATGTAAAGGGGCAAGGAACACGGCGATGTTTTTCCGAGGTATCGGAGAGTCGCCACTCCCCACTAGTCCTCGTTGGAGCACCCGCGCAAGGGTGTAGCTCCCCCTTGATCCGCGCAAGGATCAAGTGCTCTCTACGGGTTGATTCTTGACACTCCGTCGCGGTGAATCACCCACAACCGCTCACAAGATGAGTTGGGTCATCCACAAGCTCCGCCGGATGATCGCCAAACTCCCAATCACCACCAAGCCGTCTAGGTGATGGCGATCACCAAGAGTAACAAGCTAGAACTCTCACTTGACCACTACGAGCCCAAATGAGAAAGTGGATGCACACTTGCTACTCTCTAATCGCTAGTGAGGAACTCTCAAGCTTTGATTCTCAAATCTCTATCCTCACTAGTGCTCTTGCACTACCTTGCACTCCAAAGGTGTTTATCAGCTGATCAAATGAGCAAGAGACCTCTAAAAGAGGTGGTGGGGATGTATTTATACACCCCATAGACAAAACGAACCGTTACCTGCTGACTCAGCAAAACTCGAGCTGGCCGGACGCGCCAGTCGTACTGATCGGACGCGCCGGTCGCTCGTAACGGTCGAAAACCGAAAAACAACTGAGTGACCGGATGCACCGGTCAGGGGTGACTGGACGCGTCCGATCGTGCAGGGAGCATACTGTACTCGCACCGGACGCGCGACCGCGTCCGATCGGTGATGACCGGACGCGTCCGGTCGTCTCTGGACCTTACTGGATTGTGACCGGACGCGCCGATCACACCCAGGTCGCGTCCGATCGGGTGTTTCCCTCAAGTGACACGTGTTGACTTCTGACCACCGCGTCCGGTCCTCGCGAGGACCACGTCCGGTGTTCAGAGCTGAAACCCTAGCCGCGGAACTGAACTGACCGGACGCGTCCGGTCATGCCGAGGACCGCGTCCGGTCATGGGAAAACAACCCGAAACACTCTGAAACGCGTCACAACTTGAACCAAGTTGCTTCCAACTGAACTTTGAGCTAATCTAGAGCTGCCTAGCGCCAAGTTTAATAAGTGTGCACCACACCTAAACATAGGACTCGCCTAGGTCAAGCTACCCGCTCATGCCCCCCTTTATAGTACGGCCAAAAGAGAAAAACGAAGATCCTAACGACTATTCCAAATGTCTCTCAACACCTCGACATCCGGAACTAACCGTCCTTAATCTTGACATCACTCTTTTGAAAACCGAAACGATTTCCATCAAGGAGCATGAATACCATGGTGCCCAAAGCAGTTAAAACCTCCATGACCTAACTTACCAAAGTTTCTGCAAAATACACGTTAGTCATGGTAATAAAGCGTTGTCATCAATTGTCGAAACCAAACCTCGGGGCCTAGATGCTTTCAGTGACCTGAGCAACCCTCACTAGGCGTGACTCGGTGAGTGTTAGAAATATCCCTCCAGCTGGATAGAAATTCGATTCGAATCGTCGTCGCTCCCGGTTAGTGAGCACTTGACTTGAGCAGCGGCAACGTAGATTCCATTAAATTGAACGTATGGTTAATTGGATGATGACATAAATGTTGCCTCAATTTATACCTGCTATGGTTAATATTGTTTGCTCCTAATCAAGTGAGTGCTCTAGTACTGGTGCTAATATAGATGACAGGTTAATGATGATTAACTTGATGCTTAAGCAATAATGATTACTTATTTGTATTAAGCTTTTACGCAAAATGTTGTCAAGCTACCCCACTTTATATCAGCCTTGCATGATCCTTGGTGACACTTTATTTCTGGTTTATGATGGGTAAGTCGAGCTGAGTACATTGTCGTACTCAGGGTTTTATCCCCACTTATTGCAGGTTGTGATGTATCATGGTGACTGCAAGAGTTGGTTGGCTCCTGCCTTAGTGGCGGAGCGTGATCATGGGCATGATCCTTCTTATTTACCTTATCTCTAATACTTTTGTTGGAAGTCGACCTTGGTACTGGCATGTATTTGAAATAAGGGTGTTGTTAGTTTCAAATTACTTTGCTTCTGCTACTTTTGAACTTAAGTTGTAATAACTATGTTGAACTTCGATGTATATTGAACTACTTGTGAAATGGATGTAACATGTGACTTGTTATGTTGAATCACTACGATCTTGGCTTGTATGTTGGTTGGTTTGAAATCCCTCGTGATTTCATTGGTCTACCGGAGTTATATGGGCTCAAGTGCGAGAATTTGATCACTTCGGTGATTGTTTTTGTTCTTATGCTCTTATAATTTGGATGGTTCCATTACAGCTGGCATCGGAGCAAGATTCAACATTAAACTTGTCGTATGTGTATTTAAAACAAAGGATTTGTTTTATAAAATCAGTTTTATCAACTTATAGCTATATATAGGTTTGTGAAAACTGAATTCTAAATCTAAGTATGTCAGTGGTCAATTTCCTTATGCCCATATAAGGATTATTAGGTTGCTTATATAAGTACTAACTTGGGGGGTTTTTCATTTATGCATCTACGCCTAGGCCAAGGTATGTATGTGTGATGACTCTCCCACACTATGCTACCCAGTGTGTTAGATTAGAGGTAGCCTTCATATATGAAATAGCCATATATGTCGTTAGTTTATTTTTATGCAACATCACACCTATGCTCAGGTAAGTATGAGTTGTGAGAGCATGACCGTCCAACCCCCGGTCTAGGGGAGAGCTAGTTTTGGTTACTGGATTATTTACATGTTACACACATGTATATATGAAGGTACTTAATTGTGGGTGATTTCTGATTCGGGTAGTTTTGGTGCTACATGTATATATACGGGGGTATATGTATATGGGAGTACTTAGAATTTTACTTTCATGTTTTCATTGTGTGCCATATATTAGGGAATTGTTGGGCTGCAATGAAAATTTTCTAGAGATACGCTAACCACGAATGCGTAAGTCGAATGTAGCTGACGACTAGCTATATATCGAGAGAGTGCGTGTTATGTGTAACACCCCAGGTGTTTATCACCAATTAGGCAGTGGGTTTGAGCTCAAACACGACAAATTAGGTGGAGATGACAATGTCAAGGTCAACCTATGGAGATGAGCCTAACCTAAAGTGGATGTTGCATCATTGCTTTACATATAGGTCCCTTTTCAAATATATATGTTTGGATGGTGAAATTGCCATATCTTCATGTGCCTCACCTTGTTACCTATCTATATTGATCCCTGGAAAAGTTTCATGAAGTTTGGAATCAAAAAGTCACATGAAATGATGAGTTATATGCTTGTTTGGATTATAACTAAAACCTACACTTTTGTGCAACCTATGCATGGTGTGTATGTTTGGACTCTACAACACCTTAACTACACTTAGGACACTTAAAGGAACAATGTTCATGTTGATCATTATGCCTAAATATGCTTCTAAGTGATAGTTGACCATGTATGGACCCTAGAACACTTTTGTTTGACCATTTCAAAAGTGTGACCTAGAAGTTTTACATGACTATGCACCCTTTTATAAAGTTCTAGAGAATTTTATAAGGAACAAACTTTGTTTAAGAGTCAAGTCATGAAAATGTGTGGAACATGCTCAAACAGGGCTCACAAGTCAGTTTTAGGGCTGATTTCAGCACTTAGCCATTTTTAAGCCCTAATTCCGGTAACATCGACATTGACATTCCGCGTTCTCCAAAATTCGTTAAGCAACTTGAGTTGGTCCAAAAATAAAAGTTGAAGGTTATATTATGGGGAAGAGCATGCAAGAAGATGGCACTTGATAAAATCCATTTGCACCTCAATTTTGAAGGTTTACCAATTTTTGTCAACACATTGACAATGCTGCCTTGGCACATCATTATATCCTAAATTAGGTCACCAATGACTATGACCCCCAAATAGAAATTGTAGAGCATACTGAGATGAACAACTTTGCTTTTTGGCCCATGTCCCAGTTCGGCCCAGAATTGGCCTAAATCAGCGTCCAAAACAGGCCAAGTCGCCGCTCACCACGTGCTCGTCGAAATGCTTCAGCGGGCGGCGCGTGTCCAGTGCGTGGCAGCCATGCCCAGTGCGCGCCCCCACCATTGCAGACCTCCTATGCCATGTGTCCCGGTGCCCCTATGTCGATGTGGAGCACTCGAGCCACTCCCAGACCCTCCCCACTCCTCTTGCTCGCCGCTCCTCGCTCCTCCCTCGCTCTGGAGCTAGGTACTCCCGCGCCATGGTCGCCATCGCCATGGAGGGCCGCGGAGCTCTCTGGACGTGCCGGTTCTTCCTCATCCGCGCCTCCTCATCCTCAGCCGAGTATGGAACCACCTATTTCTCTTCGTGCCATCCCTCCTACGCTCTTCCTCCGACCTCGTCCGCCACTGGAGAGCCTCGTTGTCGAGGCCGCCCGCCTCCCTGCCGCAGTCATGCGGGGCCAAGCCAGTCCGGGCCGCCCTCATCCAAGCTGAAACCCTGCGCGAGTGCGCCCTTCTCTAGGTCGCTCGTGGTCCCTCTCGACCGCGACCGGCCACCGCTGGCCAAGGCCGGTCGGCCCGTGCTCGCCCGATGGTCCTCTGCCTCCGCTCTGTCTGTGCCTACGAAGGGAAGAAGAAGATGGACTTCGCGCGGGAATAGGGACTCTTCTAGGGGGTTAAGTGCAGATCCAAGACTCAGTTGAATAGGGTTATTGGGACTCCCTTGCTTAATTTAATTAAAGTTCCTACAGGGGCCTAACTGCGAAGTTGGTGACTCATATGAATAGTACCGCATAGTGCAGCTTTTCTTTTCCTTTTCTTTTATACTTAATTAGGGTAGAAACTTCGAAAATTCATAGAAAATTTTATAAAAATCATAAAATAGCAAATGAGGACTTTTTGGAATCCTTATGAAATTCTCTTTGCAATGGATCTATAATATGGCATGTTTTAGTTTAAAGTTTTGGTTCTAAAAATAGATCTATGCTTCTAGGTTTTCAAGGATAGTTGCATTTGTCATTTTCATAACTGCAAATTTAGAGCTCCAAATGAAGTGAAAATTTTGTGGCACGCTATTCATGTCATGTTTGGTGTGTGGTAATAATTTCATGAATTTTAGTTGCTATATGAGTAAGTTATTAGTGTATCTTTCTCTCACATGATTTATTGCATTATCCATTTGTCTTTTTCATAGAGGTTGCTATACATGTCCAAATGGTTTCAAATTTGGATAGTAGACTTTTGGGAGCATGTGTAGGCCACTGTAATTTTGGTAGAATTTATTGTGCACCTGGGATATGTGTTCATAATTTCACCTAATTATCTAAATAAATTAAGAAAATGCATTAAAAGAATTTATTTAGGAATGGACACTATGTTTTCTGGTGTTCATTAGTCATGTGTGACATGTTGGTAAAGTTAGTTTTGTCCAATTATATGTTTGCAACATAAGTTTTCTGGACAGATCTGGGAACTTAGCAAAGTTCTTCATGATAATGTGCTTTGTTGTGAAACTTGTTTATACAAAAGTTGTAGATAATTCATGTATCTAGCTTCTGTTAAAATTTGGTATCATTTGGTCAAGTAGTGTTTGAGTTATAGATGTTTAAAGTCAGGTTCCAGATTTGGTTGCTCTCTGTTTGGAGCAGACCAGAGTCTGTAGTTTCATCTTTTCGACTAATTAAACTTGGGAATCAGGCTTAGTGGATATTAAATGAATTGTAGACAATTTCATAAGCTTTCTAGAATGTCTTCTTGCAAGTCATTGGGATTTAGGGATCTCCAGTTATGATTGATTTACTGAGCTGCTGTATGGATGTCCAGAAAGTGATAGATTTTAGTTGTAGTGCTTTGATTAACTTTGCCATGCTAGTGTGTTGAAGTGTGACTCATACCTTTGAAAGTACTTGGGTTGGTACCCTAGGATCTTATAAGACTTGTGTCTTGATTGTTGTGCTTGCAATCTTCTATGTTATGCCCTAATAAGGATTAAGTTAATTAGCTCTAGGCGCTTATGTGAACTTTGGTATGTTTGCTTGATTGCTTTGTTTATTTCACTTCTATGCATTCATACATATGTATTATTGCACCTCATTTAGGTATGCTAGCTGAAACACGCGAAGGACCTGATGTGGAGCCAAACCCGAAGATGGAGTTGGTGGATCTATCCCGAAGATCGAAGGACTGGACAAGTGGTAGATTGAGAGATGCTCGCCAAGCGAACTCATCTGACATACTCTAACTTGAGTCGGATCCCAGGCAAGCCCCGGAGCATTATAAGCCTCCTACCTTCAAAGCAATTAATTTTATATATGTTATAAGTATTGTTGCATTAAGTGGTAGGAGTTGGTTGAAAACCTTGCTGCATTATATCATTCCTTGTCCAGATATATGAATCCTTGAATCCTACATAGACTAGGATCGAGTAGATGCTTAGCCCTGCTTTAAGCGGTAGAAGTCAGGTGATTTCCTGTCACCTGCGAGATGTAGGGATATTCATATATGGCACGGTTGGCTATATTTGCTATCGTGGAATGGAACCATGTGTTAATAAAATGAAATGAGACCGGGCGGGATGACGATAGTGAAGCAACAAGGCATGGAGGTCTTGGGTGTGAATCTATCCCCGTCTGAGTCATTTAAGGACCGATTCGCTGTACGTCCTTGAGTCATGTTGAACGCAGTCTAACACTTAGTTGGCCGGATAAGTCGTTCCGACCGCGAAGCCGAGTAATGTGATTCAGGCCGGGAATCGAATGGTAGGCTGCTTCTTGGAGGAGAGAAAGGATGTGCTTGGGGACATTGGCGTGAGACCAAGGGGGGGTTAGAGTCCCTATCACCTGGCAGAGTGTCGCCCTTGGGGTCGCGACATCATTCGGACCCGCGATTCCTGAATCATATGACAAGGTGGCCTGTGCGACCCTGGCAGGGGTCTGCACGGTGAGTGTTAGAAATACCCCTCTAGCTGGATAGGAATTCGATTCGAATCGCCGTCGCTCCCGGTTAGTGAGCACTTGACTTGAGCAGCGGCAACGTAGATTCAATTAAATTGAACGGATGGTTAATTGGATCACGATGGAAAGGTTGCCTCAATTTATACCTGCTATGGTTAATATTGTTTGCTCCTAATAAAGTGAGTGCTCTAGTATAGGTTCTAATATAGATGATAGGTTAATGATAATTAACTTGATGCTTAAGCATTAATGATTGATCATCTATATTAAGCTTTTTATGCAAAATGTTGTCAAGCTAGCCCACTTTATATCAGCCTTGCATGATCCTTGGTGTCACCTTATTTCTGGTTTCTGACGGGTAAGTCTAGCTGAGTACCTTCTCGTACTCAGGGTTTTATCCCCACTTGTTGCAGGTTGTGATGTATCATGGCAGCTGCAAGAGTTGGTTGACTCCTGCCGTAGTGGCGGAGTGTGATCACGGGCATGATCCTTCTTATTTACCTTATCTCTAATACTTTTGTTGGAAGTCGACCGTGGTACTGGCATGTATTTGAAATAAGATTAATGTTAGTTTCAAATTACTTTGTTTCCGCTACTTTTCAATGTAAGTTGTAATAACTATGTTGAACTCCGACGTATATTGAATTACTTGTGAAATGGTTGTAACATGTGACTTGTTATGTTGAATCACTACGATCTTGGCTTGTATGTTGGTTGGTTTGAAATCCCTCGTGATTTCATTGGACTACCGGAGTTATATGGGCCCAAGTGCGAGAATTTGATCATTTCGGTGATTGTTTTTGTACTTGTGCTCTTATAATTTGGATGGTTCTGTTACAGCTGGTATCGGAGCAAGATTCAACATTAAACATGTCGTATGTGTATTTAAAACAAATGTTTTGTTTTATAAAATCAGTTTTATCAGCTTATAGATATATATAGGTTTGTGAAATCTGAATTCTAAATCTAAGTATGCCAGTGGTCAATTTCCTTATGCCCATATAAGGATTATTAGGTGGCTTATATAAGTACTAACTTGGGGGTTTTTTTTTATGCATCTACGCCCAGGCCAAGGTATGTATGTGTGATGACTCTCCTACACTATGCTACCCGGTGTGTCAGATTAGAGGTAGCCTTCATATATGAAATAGCCATATATGTTGCTAGTTTACTTTTATGCAACATCGCACCTACGCTCAGGTAAGTGTGAGTTGTGAGAGCATGACCGTACAAACTGCGGTCTAGGGAGAGCTAGTTTTGGTTACTGGATTATTTACATGTTACACACATGTATATATGAAGGTACTTAATTGTGGGTGGTTGATTATTCGGGTAGTTTTGGTGCTACATGTATATATACGGGGGTATATGTACATGGGAGTACTTAGAATTTTACTTCTCTGCTTTCATTATGTGCTTTATTGGGAAATGTTGGGCTGCAATGAATTTTTTCTGCAGGTATGCTAACCATGAATGCGTAAGGCGAATGTAGCTAACGACTAGATATATATCAAGAGAGTGCGTGTTATGCCACCGACATAGAACGTGATCGCCACCTTAGGTTGGCAATCTTGTGAGGACGAATAGGACGAAGCATGCATTATCATGATTGTTGCATTATGCATGGCTATACTCTTCTCACCCTTGTTCTATAGTGTGTAACTTGTGATCAATGTGTTACACTATCTTTCTTGAGTGAAGTAAAACAAAAATGCCTTGTTCCATGTTGCTTGAGAAAAATATGTGCTTAGCCTTACTAGAAATAAGTGTGGCTACATGCTTGAACTTAGCGATATCCTCTAGCTTAGCCAAGTGGTGGATATGTTGTTCACCCAAGCGTTTGCCAATGCTTTAGACCTCACTTAAATAATTATGATTCTCATAAATGAATTAAATTGGTGTTGGTCTAAGGTAATAATGTTTAGAGCTGCTAGAATAATATGTTTGTGTGCTCTCTTGTTAAGTAGAACAAAGGCAAGCTTTGTTTTGCTTATTAAACGTTGGCTGCTAGAACTGTTTCTGTTGTAGTGATGCTTTCGTGCTGATAATAGTGTTTTCTGTAGTTATAGAGAATATCAAAGTTGTAGCCAACTTACTTTTCTATCTTGTCCTAAAATTTTAGGACCCTAGGTTTTATGGCTTGGGAGTTATAAATTTTAGAAGTTTGTTGTCAGAATCTGCCCATGTCAGAACACATCTGAATGTTTGGTTTGTTTGACCTGTGTGCGTAGGAAATCATGTCTTGGAGATAATAGAAGAAGTGTAGTACGTTTTCTAATCTTTCCAAGATGTCTAATAGCACGGCTTTTGGTGATCTAAATCTCTACTTATGAGCTTGTTAAGTGGAATGACAGAATTTGTCCAAATCTGGGCAGAGATGTCTTCTTTACCTTGTTTGGCCTTGTTAGTTGTAGAATCATCTTAATATAATAATAAGAAAGTTATAGAAAACTTAATAATCCTTACATAAAGTTAAGGCTCAGCCTTTTTGTGTCCCTAGAACTCCAGTTGTACATTTTTGAAGTTCTTGTCAGTTTTCTGTCCATATTGGTACAGATCTGAAACATCAGCTTGTTTGGTCATGTTAATCTATGAATTTGCTTTTGGTATGAATAACTAAAGTGTAGCCATCTTCCTAAGCTTTCTAGAAAGTCTAGGATCACCTTTATGGGAAGTCTGCAACCTCAGTTATGGTTGAAACAAGTGACTACTGTGCTGCTGTCCAGATTCTGGGCACATGCTAAGTTGGCCTCCTTAACTAACGTTTGTTTGGACTAAACTTGTAGTTAGTTCATGCTTGAGATAAATGCTTATTTTGGGTGAGCCTTGTGCTTGTATTGGTCGCTTAAGCCCATTCGTTTGAATTTTCTCAAATGTCTGCTTGAATGTGATGTTGTATGGATGCTTGTTATCTAGGTAATGCCCTAGTTGTCACCTCGTTTGTCCTCGGTGAGCATACGAGTGTCGCATAAGCTTTATCCTAGAACAACGTTCACGTTACGTAATTATATGGTTGTTGTCTTCAATTAGGTTCTCTCTCTTAGGAGCCTAAGCCTGTAGACTTGGTGGTTAGCCCTTGAATGTTTGTATCCATGCCTTTGCGTGACCGAAGCCCAAAGTTTTGTTCTCCTATATGTTTGTATAAGCCGTGGATGTTTTACAACCCTTTTTTTTATGAAGACCCTTATCGACTGACCAACCAAGTTAACTTTTATCAACGCTAGCCTTTGACTACGGTTCGTACATTGCCAGTTGTGGAGACCGTACCCAAATCCATGTTGGACCTTCCGGTTACCTCTCTCAGAGGTTAGCTAGTATGACGCAACGTCTGTTTGCTGCGGCCTCAAAATTGTTTGTTTGCAAATTCGTGTATCCACCATATCAACTCAATCTTTGAGTAGTACCTAAATTTTGTCCATGAAATTTGCTTAATTCGTCTCCAACCTTCCCAAGTCTCGGGATGTTTATCAGTCTTGATCTCATGTTGTTGCCCAACATGAGTAAATCTCCTATTAATCTTTTATCTGGAACTCACCTCGGTGGACGCAAGTTGTGCATAGAAATTAAGAAGAGTCCATTGCTCAGTGCCTTTAGGAATTGGGCTATGTTCCCTTGTGGTGTGTGTTAATTTTTGGATCACCTCCTCGTTGATTCTAAACCTTGTGACTACCTTTGCTTGCTATCCCTCCTTGTATGGTGCTTGCTCTTACAACCCATTGGTGCCACTTGAAATTTCACTTTCGCTGTGCGTTTAGTAATGGTGTTATGAGTAGCCGCTGATGGTGCCGCGACGAAACCAAGGGCCTCCTGTGGCTGCAGACGCATGGCTGGCTGCTTGGCACGCGCTAGTATCACGGTTTCTAGTCATGATCCATTATCAAACGACAGACGATGTGCTATTTTCTTGTGTTCCTTCTTGGTTATCTCTCCAAATCGTATCGTAAGATCCATATCTTAGACCGAAAGTAGTGGAACTTCCTTCTAAAGTTGCTAAGAGAAAAATCTTTAAAGAATAGGTCACCGACATAAACATTAATAGAATGCAATAGGTGGTAGACAAGTGACTCTACGTAGTTATCCCAGTATTGACGAACGTCATCTAGTAAGCAAGTATCTCACATCTATTGGATAAAAAGGACACACAACCCTTAATGTTGGACAAGTTATCTGTGGGATAAAAAAATCAATTGTCGCACTGTGCATATGACCGGAGCTATCCAAGTTGCAATCTTGGGTGCATAATGACCCTACAATCGAAATAAACCATCTCTAGCATAACTTCGTATTTGCTAACTTCGATGGCAACCATTCGTTCTGCGTCAACCACAATTATTATGGTCAAGAGTGAAGATTTGGAATTTTTTTTTGTGTTGAGAGACAACTAATTAGTTACCATTAGGAAGGTTAATCTCTAGCTAGGTAACGACTCCTTGGTAGCTACGAAGGCTATGTCTTACAGAGCAATAACCAACAAGAAGTTAATCAACTAGCCAACAACTTGAGTGATATTCTATCTTCTAGAGCCATTGTGATTAAGTCAATTCTGTCTTGAACAATCACACAGATAGTGCAAGGTGTTCTATCAGCGAAAGCAAAGAATTAGAGAAAGCATGACCTAGTTTCGATCATCATCCATGTGCCCATAGGTGCCACAAATAGTTTGTTCATAACTTTATTGGACAAAGTGTTGAGGAATATTTGAAAGCAATCTAAGAAGTGTCAAACAACAGATTTCCTATCTTAGAGCTGCTGTTTGATCCCAAAGAGGAAGCCTCGGATGAAGGTTGGCCTGGCAAAGTTGCTACGCTGCAAGTCAACTCAACTTACAGTGCAACTAAGTCACGAAGGAAAATTTTTACTCAATCGCTTGGTGGTAGACTACTCCCCGCGGTTTAGTAAATATTACAACTTTTGTTGTCCTTAAGGCCTTGCTACATCCTTCTTTAGTAATTATTTTCCAATGGTGACATACTTTGGTACCTTGTAAAGGTTTTTATCCAAGAGGTTGCATCTGATTCAACCCAGATAACTGTTGTCTTTGGATAAAAGAATCTTATTAGGTAGTTGTTGGCAGGAATATGAAGCCGACAGAGTCAGCTATCACATTCACTAACCCCTCGACAAACTCAGATAATACAGTGTTGTCATCAGAAAAAGAGAACTGCACACATGGAACCACAAGTAGTTTTCCATTAGTTGGTGCCTAAATGAATGAACATTTACGACCAACATAGACCTTGTCTAATGGTTAGTCAGTATCCTAAAGTCTCAGAGTATATTTGCCGTCTATGGTCTCACACTTTTGGAAGGTTGTGCTCAAGCCATTTTGGTAGAGGACTGCTTTTCAAACTTTATGAACATAGAGTCATTTTAACGAGTATACTTCTGATTATTTTGGTCTAGTGTCAAGTTCATATGGCCTATGTTGTGGTCATTAGAAAGTCAGATACTTGTGAGTGGTTCACTCATGGACCAAATGATCTCCGTACACTGAGAATGCAGTATGTGCTATCTTGGATTCCTCCCAAAGTAACAATGCCTCATGGAAGTCAATGAAGGAAATTCTTCAGACAAATTTTACCATAAAGAGCAAGTATCAGAAAATGCCTTGACCAAATTAGTTCCACCAATGTCAAAGCTTTGTAGCCGAATGCTATAGCGGATGATGGGAACTAGATAACGTGTCTCTCTTCCTTAAAAGGTCTTCCATTCTGAATCTCGGGACGCGATTCTTTTAAGGGGGGAGGGCTGTAACACCCCAGGTGTTTATCACCAATTAGGCAGTGGGTTTGAGCTCAAACACGACAAATTAGGTGGAGATGACAATGTCAAGGTCAACCTATGGAGATGAGCCTAACCTAAAGTGGATGTTGCATCATTGCTTTACATATAGGTCCCTTTTCAAAGATATATGTTTGGATGGTGATATTGCCATATCTTCATGTGCCTCACCTTGTTACCTATCTATATTGATCCCTGGAAAAGTTTCATGAAGTTTGGAATCAAAAAGTCACATGAAATGATGAGTTATATGCTTGTTTGGATTATAACTAAAACCTACACTTTTGTGCAACCTATGCATGGTGTGTATGTTTGGACTCTACAACACCTTAACTACACTTAGGACACTTAAAGGAACAATGTTCATGTTGATCATTATGCCTAAATATGCTTCTAAGTGATAGTTGACCATGTATGGACCCTAGAACACTTTTGTTTGACCATTTCAAAAGTGTGACCTAGAAGTTTTACATGACTGTGCACCCTTTTATAAAGTTCTAGAGAATTTTATAAGGAACAAACTTTGTTTAAGAGTCAAGTCATGAAAATGTGTGGAACATGCTCAAACAGGGCTCACAAGTCAGTTTTAGGGCTGATTTCAGCACTTAGCCATTTTTAAGCCCTAATTCCGGTAACATCGACATTGACATTCCGCGTTCTCCAAAATTCGTTAAGCAACTTGAGTTGGTCCAAAAATAAAAGTTGAAGGTTATATTATGGGGAAGAGCATGCAAGAAGATGGCACTTGATAAAATCCATTTGCACCTCAATTTTGAAGGTTTACCAATTTTTGTCAACACATTGACAATGCTGCCTTGGCACATCATTATATCCTAAATTAGGTCACCAATGACTATGACCCCCAAATAGAAATTGTAGAGCATACTGAGATGAACAACTTTGCTTTTTGGCCCATGTCCCAGTTCGGCCCAGAAGTGGCCTAAATCAGCGTCCAAAACAGGCTAAGTCGCCGCTCACCACGTGCTCGTCGAAATGCTTCAGCGGGCGGCGCGTGTCCAGTGCGTGGCAGCCATGCCCAGTGCGCGCCCCCACCATTGCAGACCTCCTATGCCATGTGTCCCGGTGCCCCTATGTCGATGTGGAGCACTCGAGCCACTCCCAGACCCTCCCCACTCCTCTTGCTCGCCGCTCCTCGCTCCTCCCTCGCTCTGGAGCTAGGTACTCCTGCGCCATGGTCGCCATCGCCATGGAGGGCCGCGGAGCTCTCTGGACGTGCCGGTTCTTCCTCATCCGCGCCTCCTCATCCTCAGCCGAGTATGGAACCACCTATTTCTCTTCGTGCCATCCCTCCTACGCTCTTCCTCCGACCTCGTCCGCCACTGGAGAGCCTCGTTATCGAGGCCGCCCGCCTCCCTGCCGCAGTCATGCGGGGCCAAGCCAGTCCGGGCCGCCCTCATCCAAGCTGAAGCCCTGTGCGAGTGCGCCCTTCTCTAGGTCGCTCGTGGTCCCTCTCGACCGCGACCGGCCACCGCTGGCCAAGGCCGGTCGGCCCGTGCTCGCCCGATGGTCCTCTGCCTCCGCTCTGTCTGTGCCTACGAAGGGAAGAAGAAGATGGACTTCGCGCGGGAATAGGGACTCTTCTAGGGGGTTAAGTGCAGATCCAAGACTCAGTTGAATAGGGTTATTGGGACTCCCTTGCTTAATTTAATTAAAGTTCCTACAGGGGCCTAACTGCGAAGTTGGTGACTCATATGAATAGTACCGCATAGTGCAGCTTTTCTTTTCCTTTTCTTTTATACTTAATTAGGGTAGAAACTTCGAAAATTCATAGAAAATTTTATAAAAATCATAAAATAGCAAATGAGGACTTTTTGGAATCCTTATGAAATTCTCTTTGCAATGGATCTATAATATGGCATGTTTTAGTTTAAAGTTTTGGTTCTAAAAATAGATCTATGCTTCTAGGTTTTCAAGGATAGTTGCATTTGTCATTTTCATAACTGCAAATTTAGAGCTCCAAATGAAGTGAAAATTTTGTGGCACGCTATTCATGTCATGTTTGGTGTGTGGTAATAATTTCATGAATTTTAGTTGCCATATGAGTAAGTTATTAGTGTATCTTTCTCTCACATGATTTATTGCATTATCCATTTGTCTTTTTCATAGAGGTTGCTATACATGTCCAAATGGTTTCAAATTTGGATAGTAGACTTTTGGGAGCATGTGTAGGCCACTGTAATTTTGGTAGAATTTATTGTGCACCTTGGATATGTGTTCATAATTTCACCTAATTATCTAAATAAATTAAGAAAATGCATTAAAATAATTTATTTAGGAATGGACACTATGTTTTCTGGTGTTCATTAGTCATGTGTGACATGTTGGTAAAGTTAGTTTTGTCCAATTATATGTTTGCAACATAAGTTTTCTGGACAGATCTGGGAACTTAGCAAAGTTCTTCATGATAATGTGCTTTGTTGTGAAACTTGTTTATACAAAAGTTGTAGATAATTCATGTATCTAGCTTCTGTTAAAATTTGGTATCATTTGGTCAAGTAGTGTTTGAGTTATAGATGTTTAAAGTCAGGTTCCAGATTTGGTTGCTCTCTGTTTGGAGCAGACCAGAGTCTGTAGTTTAATCTTTTCGACTAATTAAACTTGGGAATCAGGCTTAGTGGATATTAAATGAATTGTAGACAATTTCATAAGCTTTCTAGAATGTCTTCTTGCAAGTCATTGGGATTTAGGGATCTCCAGTTATGATAGATTTACTGAGCTGCTGTATGGATGTCCAGAAAGTGATAGATTTTAGTTGTAGTGCTTTGATTAACTTTGCCATGCTAGTGTGTTGAAGTGTGACTCATACCTTTGAAAGTACTTGGGTTGGTACCCTAGGATCTTATAAGACTTGTGTCTTGATTGTTGTGCTTGCAATCTTCTATGTTATGCCCTAATAAGGATTAAGTTAATTAGCTCTAGGCGCTTATGTGAACTTTGGTATGTTTGCTTGATTGCTTTGTTTATTTCACTTCTATGCATTCATACATATGCATTATTGCACCTCATTTAGGTACGCTAGCTGAAACACGCGAAGGACCTGATGTGGAGCCAAACCCGAAGATGGAGTTGGTGGATCCATCCCGAAGATCGAAGGACTGGACAAGTGGTAGATTGAGAGATGCTCGCCAAGCAAACTCATCTGACATACTCTAACTTGAGTCAGATCCCAGGCAAGCCCCGGAGCATTATAAGCCTCCTACCTTCAAAGCAATTAATTCTATATATGTTATAAGTATTGTTGCATTAAGTGGTAGGAGTTGGTTGAAAACCTTGCTGCATTATATCATTCCTTGTCTAGATATATGAATCCTTGAATCCTACATAGACTAGGATTGAGTAGATGCTTAGCCCTGCTTTAAGCGGTAGAAGTCAGGTGATTTCCTGTCACCTGCGAGATGTAGGGATATTCATATATGGCACGGTTGGCTATATTTGCTATCGTGGAATGGAACCATGTGTTAATAAAATGAAATGAGACCGGGCGGGATGACGATAGTGAAGCAACAAGGCATGGAGGTCTTGGGTGTGAATCTATCCCCGTCTGAGTCGTTTAAGGACCGATTCGCTGTACGTCCTTGAGTCATGTTGAACGCAGTCTAACACTTAGTTGGCCGGATAAGTCGTTCCGACCGCGAAGCCGAGTAATGTGATTCAGGCCGGGAATCGAATGGTAGATTGCTTCTTGGAGGAGAGAAAGGATGTGCTTGGGGACATTGGCGTGAGACCAAGGGGGGTTAGAGTCCCTATCACCTGGCAGAGTGTCGCCCTTGGGGTCGCGACATCATTCGGACCCGCGATTCCTGAATCATATGACAAGGTGGCCTGTGCGACCCTGGCAGGGGTCTGCACGGTGAGTGTTAGAAATACCCCTCCAGCTGGATAGGAATTCGATTCGAATCGCCGTCGCTCCCGGTTAGTGAGCACTTGACTTGAGTAGCGGCAACGTAGATTCAATTAAATTGAACGGATGGTTAATTGGATCACGATGGAAAGGTTGCCTCAATTTATACCTGCTATGGTTAATATTGTTTGCTCCTAATAAAGTGAGTGCTCTAGTACAGGTTCTAATATAGATGATAGGTTAATGATAATTAACTTGATGCTTAAGCATTAATGATTGATCATCTATATTAAGCTTTTTATGCAAAATGTTGTCAAGCTAGCCCACTTTATATCAGCCTTGCATGATCCTTGGTGTCACCTTATTTCTGGTTTCTGACGGGTAAGTCTATCTGAGTACCTTCTCGTACTCAGGGTTTTATCCCCACTTGTTGCAGGTTGTGATGTATCATGGCAGCTGCAAGAGTTGGTTGACTCCTACCGTAGTGGCGGAGTGTGATCATGGGCATGATCCTTCTTATTTACCTTATCTCTAATACTTTTGTTGGAAGTCGACCGTGGTACTGGCATGTATTTGAAATAAGATTAATGTTAGTTTCAAATTACTTTGCTTCCGCTACTTTTCAATGTAAGTTGTAATAACTATGTTGAACTCCGACGTATATTGAATTACTTGTGAAATGGTTGTAACATGTGACTTGTTATGTTGAATCACTACGATCTTGGCTTGTATGTTGGTTGGTTTGAAATCCCTCGTGATTTCATTGGACTACCGGAGTTATATGGGCCCAAGTGCGAGAATTTGATCATTTCGGTGATTGTTTTTGTACTTGTGCTCTTATAATTTGGACGGTTCTGTTACATTATGCCACCAACATAGAACGTGATCGCCACCTTAGGTTGGTAATCTTGTGAGGACGAATAGGACGAAGCATGCATCTTCATGATTGTTGCTTTATACATGGCTATGCTCCTCTCACCCTTGTTCAAATGATAAGTAACTTGTGATCAATGTAGTACACTATCTTTCTTGTGTGAAGCTAAACAATAATGCCTTACTCCATGTTATTTGAGAAAAGTGTGTGCTTAGCCTTACTAGAAATAAGTGTGGCTACATGCTTGAACTTAGAGATATCCTCTAGCTTAGCCAAGTGGTGGATATGTTGTTCACCCAAGCGTTTGCCAATGCTTTAGACCTCACTTAAGTAATTATGGATTCTCATGAATTTGTGTTGGTCTAAGGTAACAAAATTTAGAGCTACTAGAATAACATGTTTGTGTGCTCTCTTGTTAAGTAGAACAAAGGCAAGCTTTATTTTGCTTATTGGACGTTGGCTGCTAGAATAGTTTCAGTTGTAGTGATGCTTTCATGCTCATAATGGTGTTTCTGTAGTTATAGAGAATACCAAAGTTGTAGCTAACTTACTTATCTAGCTTGTCCTAAAATTTCATGACACTAAGCCTTATGGTTTGGGAGTTATGACCTTTAGAAGTTTGTTGTTAGGTTTTGCTTGTGCTTTGCATAGATCTGAATGTTTGGTTTGTTTAACCTATGTGCCTAAGGAATCATGTCTTGGAGATAATAGAAGAAGTGTAGCACTTTTTCTAAGCTTTCCAAGATGTACTATAGCACTAATTGTGGTGGTCTAAATCTCTAGTTATGAGCTTGCAGAGTGGAATGACAGAATCTGCCCAAATCTGGGAAGAGATGTCTTCTTTGTCTTGTTTGGACTTCTTAGCTGTAGAATCACCTTAATATGATAATAATAAAGTTATATAAAACTTAATAATCTTTACATCAAGTTAAGGATCAGCCTGGTTGGGTCTCTAGAACTCCAGTTATGCATTTTTAAAGTTCTTGTCAGTTTTCTGTCCATATTGATACAGATCTGAAACATTAGCATTTTTTGTCATGTTAATCTATGAATTGGCTTTTGGCATGAATAACTAAAGTGTAGTCATCTTCCTAAACTTTATAGAAAGTCTAGGATCACCTTTATGGGATGTCTACAACCTCAGCTATGGTCGAAACAAGTAACTACTATGTTGCTGTCCATGTTCTGTGCCCATGCTAAGTTAGCCACCTTAGCTAGCGTTTGTTTAGAGCTAAACTTGTAGTTAGTTCGTGCTTGAGATAAATGCTTATTTTGGGTGAGCCTGGTGCTTAGTAATGGTTGCTTAAGCTGATTTGATAGAATCTCTCAAATGCTTAATTGTGATGTTTGTATGTATGCTTGTTAGTTAATTAGTGCCATAGTTGTCACCTCGTTTGTCCTCGATGAGCATACGTGTGTCAAATAGCTTTATCTTAGAGCAATACTCGAGTTACGTGAAACGATATCTTGGTGTCATCTCCAATTAGGTTCTTTCCCTTATGGGCCTAAGCTTGTAGCCATGGTTGCTTGCTTTGAATGTTTGTGCACCATGCCTTTGCTTGATATCTAAGCATGAGCCTAGACCCTTAAATACTCGCGTATACCATGACTGTCCTACACCCGCACGTGAATACCTTTATTTGGTCTACCAACCAAGATAGATTCTCGCAACCACCTCCTTTTGGCCATAGTGGTTCGCTGCCAAGTTGTAAGGCCCATAACCAAATCCAGGTTGGACCTCCCGGTTGCCTCTCCCAAAGGTTCGCTAGTGTGACGCAACATCTCTTTGACGTGGCCTCAAAATCATTTGCTTGCAAATTCATGTATCTACCTCATCGACTCAATCTTTGATTGACATATCAGTTTTTGCCCTTGAAGTTTGCTTAATCCATCCCCAACCTTCCCAAGTCTCGGGATGTTTACTAGTTTTGATCTCATGTTGTTGTCCAACATGACCAAATCTCATGGTAATCTTTCATTTTTCCATCACTTTGGTGAACGCTAGGCGTGCGTGGAATTAAGCAAAAATATTATGCTTAGTCGCATTCGACAATTGAGCTATGTTCTCTTGTGCTATGTTTTGATCTTCGAATCACCTCCTGGTTAATTCCAAACCTTGTGACTACCTTTGCTTGCTATCCCTCCCTTGTATAATGCTTGTTTTTACCACCCAAATTGTTTCACTTGAAATTTCACCTTGGTGGTGTGATCGGTAATGGTGTTATGAGTAGCAACTAACGGTGCCGCGACGAAACCGAGAGCCTCCTGTGGGCGGCCGACACAAGGTTGTGCTGCTCGGCACGCGCTGGTATCGTGGTTTCTAGTCATGATCCATTGCGGAACAACATCAATGTGTTATTCTCATGTGAACTTTTCCTTGGTTATCTTTCCCATATCGTATCGTAAGATCCATATCTTAGACCAAAAGTAGTGGAGTTTCCCTTCTGAAGTTACTAAGAGGATAACCTTTGAAGAACAGGTCACCAACATAAACATTAACAAACTGCAATAGGAGGTAGACAAGTAACTCTACTTAGTTGTCCCAGTATTGATGAACGTCATCTAGTGAGCAAAGTATCTCATCTCTGTTGGATACAAAGGACACACAACATTTAATGTTGGACAAGTCATCTGTTGGATAAGAAACGATTGTCACATTATGCAAATTTTAACCTTTGTATGCATAATGACCATACAATCGAAACCAATCATCTCTGGTGTGACTCTTTATTTGCTGACTTCGATGGCAGCCATATGTTTTGCATTAACCATGATTATGGTGGACAAGAGTGAAGATTTGGAACTTTTTAGTGTTGAGAGACAACTGATTAGTTATCAATAGGAAGGTTAATCTCTAGCTAGGTAACAACTCCTTGGTAGCTATGAAGGCTATGTCGTACAAAGCAATAACCAACAAGAAGTTAATCAACTAGTCAACAACTTGAGCGATACTCTATCTTCCAGAGCCATTGTGATCAAGTCAATTCCATCTTGGACAATCACATAGATAATGCAAGGTGTTCTATCAACTAAAGTGAAGAATTAGAGAAAGCATACCCTAGTTTCGATCACCATCCTTGTGCCCTTAGGTGCCACAAATGGTTTTGTTCAGAACTCTATTGGATAAAGTATTGAGGAATATTTAGAAACAGTTCCTTATTCTTGTAGGCATGTCCTCCAGGCGGAGTATGCATTTTGCCTTGCAAAAAGTAACCCGCAAGTTCAAAGCGTGTGCATCATCGGATTGGTATATAAATTAATGGTTGAGATCTGCTACTGGATGGCCCTTTTGAGGTCCCAAAGATACTAGTTCACACTCTTTCATTGCTTTTGCGTTCTCATATCAACAATGTACGAGCAGCCTTGGTTTCTGCAAATCAATGTATACCATCGCGTATCAAAAGCAAATTGAAAAGTGTCAAACAACATATTTCCTAGCTTAGAGTTGTTGTTTGATCCTAAAGAGGAAGCCTCATGGTGAAAAGTTAGCCTGACAAAGCTAGTTTCACTACGCTGCAAGTCAACTCAACTTATAGTACAACTAAGTCACCAAGGAAAATTTTACTCAATCGCTTGGTGGTAGACTACTCCCCGTGGTTTAGTAAATATTACAACTTTTATTGTCCTTAAGGCCTCACTACATCTTTCTTTAGTAATGATTTTTCCAATAATGACATACTTTGGTACCTTATAAATGTTTTTACCCAAGAGGTTGCATCTGATTCAACCCAGCTAACTATTGCCTTGGATAAGAGAATCTTATTAGATAGCTGTTGGCAGAAATATGTAGCCGATAGAGTCAGCTATCACATTCACTAACCCCTCGACAGACTCAGATAATACAGTGTTATCATCAGAGAAAGAGAACTACACACATGGAATAGTACGTAGCTTTCCATTAATTGATATCTAAATAATGGAACATTTATGGCCAACATAGACCCTATCTATTGGTTAGTCAGTATCCTATGGCCTCAGAGAATGTTTGTCGTCTATGATCTCACCCTTTTGGAAGGTTGTACTCAAGCCATTTGGGAGAGAACTGCTTTTCAAAACCATGTGGACATAGAGTCATTTCAACGAGTATACTTCTGAATATTTTGGTATAGTGTCAAGTTCATATGGCCTATGTTGTGTTCATTGGAGGGTCAGATACTTGTGAGTGGTTCACTCATGGACCAAATGATCTCCGTACACTGAGAATGCAGTACATGCTATCTTGGATTCCTCCCAAAGTAACAATGCTTCATGGAAGTTAATGAAGGAAATTCTTCAGACAAAGTTTACCAAGAAGAGCAAGTATCTGAAAGCATCTTAACCAGATTAACACTTCTTATGGTTGAAGCTTAGGAGTCTAATGCTATCGCAAATGTTGGAAACTAGATAACATGTCTCTATTCCTTAAAAGGCCTTCCGTTCTAAATCTCGGGATGCGATTCCTTTAAGGGGGGAGGGCTGTAACACCCTAGGTGTTTGTCACTCACCAAGCAGTGGGTTTGAGCTCAAAACAGGGTAGATTACATGGAGATGACGATGGCAAGGTCAACCTATGGAGATGAGCCTAACCTAAAGTTGGATGTTGCACTATTGCTTTACATATAGGCCCCTTTTCAAGATATATATGCTTGGGTGGTGTTATTGCAATATCTTTATGTGTCTCACCTTAGTACCTATCTATATTGATCCCTGGAAAAGTTTCATGAAGTTTGGAATCGAAAAGTCACATGAAATGATAAGTTCTATTCCCATTAGAAGGGCATGATTAAGTGAATGGAATTATAGATCATCAACCAAACCTTGCAAACTTATCCAAAGGACTCTAGATGAACTCTACAACAAAAGTCATGAAGGCTTCATGTTGAGCAAATGTCAAGAAAATGCCCCGATTGGCCTAAAACTCTAGTTTAGGCTCTATCGAGTTGCTACTTTGACCAAGGTGAAAGTTTGACTTCTATACCTGTTATGAGATTTGACCTTAAAGAAAAGTTGTAGTTCATATTGTATAGAACAAACTTTGTTTAATGGTCAAGAGTTAGTTTGGCCTCTAACCTAGTCAAATAGAGCTCAAAAGAATCAACTTAGTGCTGTTTTCAAGGTCCAGAATTTGGCTAAGTCAAAAATGTGTTTCAGTTTAAAGTACCCTAGTTTGGAGCTATGTATCTTCTTAACCAGGCCAAACCAGTAGAAGGTCTTTGAATTAAAGTTGTAGCTTGAGTTGTATACAACAAACTTGGTTAAAAGACCAAAGTCTAAATCTATCTCTAAGCTTGCCAAACAGGGATCACCATTTCAGATCTGCTAAATGATTTTAGACTTAGAAATATTTAAGTCCAAGTAGTGACAACTTGATTGGCATCCCGCGTTCTAGAGTTTTTGTTAAGCAACTTGAGTAGGTCCAAAAATAAAAGTTGGAGATAACTCTCTTGTGGAGAGTATGCAAAAAGTTGGAATCAATTTGGTAAAGTTTGACCCCTCAAAGCTAACAAAAGCCAAGCAAAGCTTAAACATTGATAAGCTACTGACATTGTCATTTTGGAGAATAATTACCCACTGATTTAAAGCACTAATGACTATGACCCCTTAATGAAATTTGTAGAGCAGTATGTGGACAACAATTTTCATTCAAGGCCCATAGCCTAGTTCGGCCCATAACCAGCCCAAACATGGCCTCCAAGTCGGACTGATTCATGCACACCACGTGTTTGATGTTTGGTCACGCGTCCACCGTGCATGGCCGCCGCGTGCCCTCCACCTCGCCACGCGCCTCTGCCTATCTGAGCCGATGGGGGGAAATCCGAGCTGCCCATGGTCACTCCTCCAGCGCCCAGAGCTCGCCCTCGCTCTCAGCTTCCTCCCTCCTGCTCTCGCTCGCCGTCTAAAAGGTCTTGATGGCTAGAGGGGGGTGAATAGCCTTTTAAAATTTTCTACAAAGACAAGCTAAACAAGTTTATCAATATAACAAGTAGCGAGATGCGAGTTTTGCTTAGCCTACGGGGTGTTTGCAAGCCACCTAACCAATTCACAATTCTAGTATATTTGCACTCAACCGCACAAGTCAAACCGAGAAGGTAACTACAACTACAACTAGCAAGCTACACAAAGGAGCTACTTTAGCAAAGCTAACTAGCTAGCAAAGATAACTAAGAAAGTAATGCGGAGTTGAGTTAGGAGAGTTTCACCGAGGGGCGAAGTATTGAGCCAACCAATATGATCAACAATGAATACCAAAACAACCGAACACCGGGATCAATCAATAACAATATGAAAGTGATGACACGAAGATTTATCCTGAGGTTCACGTGCTTGCCGGCATGCTAATCCACGTTGTGTCCCTCTTCACCATGTGGTTCGGTGGCTAATCGGTCTCACACCAAGCCTCTCAAAAGGCGCCACAAGAACCTACCAAATGGCAAAAGGTTGCAAATGACACGAGCAATTCACTAACGTTGCCTTTGGCGCTTTGTCGAGGTAGGCACAAACCCCTCACAATCACCGGAGGTGGCCAAGAACAATCACCAACTCTTGCCAACGCCTCCAAGCTGCTCCAAGCCGTCTAGGTGACGGCAACCACCAAGAGAAACAAGAATCCCGCAGCAAATCAACCACCAAGTGCTAACTAGATGCAATCTCACAATGCAAATGCACTTGGATCACTCAATCTCACTTCGAATATGCAAAGAAGCAAGAAAGATGAGTGGGAGGGGAGTTGCTTAGCTCAAAGTGCTCACAAGTATGTCAAATGTTCAAGAGTCAAGAGCCTTGAGCCGGCCAACGAGTATTTATAGACGTATCCCTTCAAATATAGCCGTTAGAAACTTGAAACAGCCGAAGTCACGCTGACCGAACATGTTGGTCAAACTGACCGGACGCGCCGATCACACAGCGACTACGCTCGCGAACCACCGACCGGACGTGCTCCACGCAACGACCGGACACGCGAAGCTCGACCGGACGCACTGGTCCCATAAAGGACCGGACGCGCTGGTCAAGCCTGAGCAGCGCACAACAAAACAGCGACCGGACGCGCTGCAGAACTGACCGGACGCCACAGTGCTAGCGTCCGGTTGGAGTCCAGTAAGCTCCCTGAACGACCGGATGCGTCCGATCAAAAACACAAACACGCGCAGACGCTGAACACTGACCGGACGCGTCCGGTCAAACAGAGACTGCGTTCGGTCCAGCGTTCGGTCACCTCTGTGACCTCCGTTCGCCTCCGTTTCTTTTCTGACTTCCGGCGTAGTGGAAAATAGTCGTTTCAACTCCTCTAAAACGCCTGAATCCCACCTTGCAAGCTCGGTGGGAGGGAGAGAGGACCATAAACCCTCTCTACCGCTCAAACTCCACCCCCTTTGCAAATGTGCTAACACCACCAAGTGATCTCGTCATGTGTGAGTGTGTTAGCATTTTCACAATCATTTTTCGAGGTGATATTAGTTCTATCCAAATGCATATGATTATAAAATGCACACCTAGAGGCACTTAGGGGTTCAATAGCCATGTCATTCCCCTCTTTATAGTACGGCTATCTAACCTATAATGTAACCACACCCACTAGGTGTCTTGGTTACTAAAACACAACCCTTAAGCATATACCTTTGCCTTGATCACATAGGGTTGCGTCCAAATCCAAGTGTGGCCATCATGATCACCATGTCCATCTTGCCACCAACCTTGGAATGTACTAATCCTCATATGCTACATACAACTTAGGCATAGGATTAGTACTTAGGCATTCTCACTTATTACCAACACCAAACATAGGACTTTCACCATCCCTACCGCGTCCACCATGGCTGCCCCAATGGAGCTCTGACATCCCTGGCCTCAGGTGTCCCTCTGCCCAAATTGGCCGCAGCAGCACCTTTCCCTCCTCGTGCCGCCCCCGATGCGCCCCTCCCCGGCCTCGCCTCACCGCCGTAGCGCGCGGCCACCGGTGTCGTGGCCGCCGCGGACGCCGGTGTGTGCGGCTAGGAGGTCATGAGCCATCACCGGCCGAGCTGTAGTCACCATTGAGTTCGCGCGGAGCCCCTTGCGCTTCCCCGTCCCTCGGCCGCCGCCGGTGCTCGCCGGGCCGCGCCTCCGCGCTGCCGCCGTGGCAAAGCCGCCGCCGTGCGTCCGGGCTCACGTGGCCAGAGGGCCACGGATGGTCACAGGCCACGCTGCGGGTGCCCACAGGTGGGCCCCACCGCCGCACAACTCCTGCGCTGCTCCTCCGCCGCCGGCGAGCCGCAGGACGGCCTTTCCCCTCGCCGGTGCCCTCTGTCCCCTACTCTGCCGTTCAGAGGAAGAAGGAGACCGCCTCCCCTCTCTGTGTCTCTCTCTGGTGAATGACAAGTGGGCCCAGCTGAACAGCGGGTCCCGCAAGTAAGAGTTATGTGTGGCGCGGTTGGGTACCGATTCGGGTGCACCTAGCAAATTAAGTTAGGGTTGTTTTAATTCTTATTTTGAATTTCAGATTTTGTGTAAATCTTCTAAATTCCATATCTCATGCTAGGAAAGTCCAAAAATGACAAATGTGGACTTTTTGGAAACCTTGTGAAGAGATCGATGCAGTAGAGTCATAAAATATTAGGTGTTATAGATGTTTTCTGATGTCTTTATTTAAGCTTTAAAAGTGCTCCTAAAAATGCTTATAACTCGACTAGAGACATATTTAGAGTTTGGGAAGTCCAAAAATAGTGATTCTTGTTTTTTTAATTTTATGATGACATGTACTTGCTAGGAAAAATATTAAACACACTAGTTGTTCACTGTTTTCTTAAGGTTTTGATTTGACCTTGATAAATAAGGAAATCTACATTATATTGCTTGTCATTTTTATATCTTGAGTTGTGTCGCTCCAAATGATGTGAAATTTTTATGGTAGGCTTGTCATGCTATGGATGTACTGTGGTATAAATTTCATGGTCATTGCTAACTGTATGATCAAGTTATTGATTTAACTGGTGTACGGCTTGATAAATAGCTTATAAACAATATAGAAATGATAAAATGGAAAATGTTGTTCCATTACCTTAGTATGATGTTGCTCTATCATGTTGATTCATACTATGGTGATGTGTTCATAGAAAATATTTAGCTTTAGGTTTAATTTGCTCTCACATGATTTATTGCAATAGCTATTTGTCTTTTTCATAGAGGTTGATATACTTGTCCAAATGGCTTGAAGTTTGGATAGTAGACTATTGGGGGCATAGTTAGTCCACTGTAATTTTGTTAGAATTTATTGTACAATTTTGATAGGTGTTCATAATTCCACTTAATTATCAAAATAAATTAAGAAAAATGAATTAAAAGAATTTATTTAGCAATGGACATTATGTTTTCTGGTGTTCATTAGTCATGTGTGAAATTTTGGTAAAGTTGGTTTTTGCACAATAATATGTTTGCAACATATGTTAATAATTATTTCTTGCAATTATTGGTTTCTAGACAGTTCTGGGAGCAATGTAAATTACCCCATGTTAATGGTGTTTTCTGAGCATCTTGTCTATAGCAAAGTTGTATATAATTCATGTATCTAGGTTGTGGTAAAATTTGGTGAAATTTGGTCAAGTAGTTTTTGAGTTATAGATGTTTAAAGTCAGGTTCCAGATATGGTTGCTCTCTGTTTGGAGCAGACCAGAGTCTGTAGTTTCATCTTTTTGACCTAGTAAACTTGGGAATCAGGCTTAGGTGATATTAAATGAATTATTGATAATTTCATAAGCTTTCCAGATTATCCTCTTGCATGTCATTTGAAATTATGTAGCTCCTGGAATGATGTTATTTCTAGACTGTTCATGCTGATTGCAAATCTGAACTTTTCTGTTAAGCATAGTTTGAGTTACATAAGTATGTTGGTGTCACTACTTGATACTTGGGTGGTACCCTGTGATCTTGTGAGACTTGTTTCTTGATTGATGTGCTTGCCCTCTTCTATATTATGCCTTAATGAGGATTAAGTTAATTAGCTCTAGGTGCTTACGTGAACTTTGGTATGTTTACTTGATTACTTTGTTTATTGCACTTCTATGCATTCATACATATGCACGGTTGCACCTCATTTAGGTACGCTAGCTGAAGCACATGAAGGATTGGATGTGGAGCCAAACCCGAAGATGAAGTTGGTGGATCCATCCCGAAGATAGAAGGACGGACAAGTGATAGATTGGAGGATGCTCGCCAAACGAATTTATCTGACATACTCTAACTTGAGTCGCATCCCAGGCAAGCCCCAAAGCATTATAAGCCTCCTACCATCAAAGCAATTAATTCTATATATGTTATAAGTATTGTTGCATTAAGTGATAGGAGTTGGTTGGAAACCATTGCTGCATTATATCACTCATTGTCCAGATATATGAATCCTTGAATCCTACATAGACTAGGATCGAGTAGATGCTTAGCCCTGCTTTAAGCGGTAGAAGTCAGGTGATTTCCTATCACCTGCGAGATGTAGGGATATTCATATATGGCACGGTTGGTTATATTTGCTATCGTAGAAAAGAACCATGTGTTAATAAAATGAAATGAGACCGAGCAGGATGACGATAGTGAAGCAACAAGGCATGGAGGTCTTGGGTGTGGATCTATCCCCGTCTGAGTTGTTTAAGGACCGATTCGCTGTATGTCCTTGAGTCATGTTGAATACAGTCTAACACTTAGTTGGCCGGATAAGTCGTTCCGACCACGAATCCGAGTAATACAATTCAGGCCGGGAATCGAATGGTAGGTTGCATCTTGGAGGTAGTAAGGATGTACTTGGGGACATTGGCATAAGGCCAAGGGGGGTTAGAGTCCCTATCATCCTGGCAGAGTGTTGCCCTTGGGGATGCGGCATCAGTCGAACCCGCGCTTTCCTGAATGGTACCAAAGGTGACCTGAGCAGCCCTCGCCACGCGTGACTCGGTGAGTGTTAGAAATACCCCTCCAGCTAGATAGGAATTCGGTTTGAATCATCGTCGCTCTCGGTTAGTGAGCACTTGACTTGAGCAGCGGCAACATAGATTCCATTAAATTGAACGTTTGGTTAATTGGATGATGACGTAAATGTTGCCTCAATTTATACCTGCTATGGTTAATATTGTTTGCTCCTAATCAAGTGAGTGCTCTAGTACAGGTGCTAATATAGATGACAGGTTAATGATGATTAACTTGATGCTTAAGCATTAATGATTACTTATATGTATTAAGCTTTTACGCAAAATGTTGTCAAGCTAGCTGTAAGGTTCAAATAGGCTAGAGGGGGGGTGAATAGCCTAATTAAAACTTCTACAAGAATTACTTAACCACAAGTTAGTACGAAAGGTGGCGAAGCAAATGCACTAGCTCTAACTAATTAAGCAAGCCACCTACACAAGTCTAGTACAAGGCTATTCACTAAACACAACAACAACTACAAGCTAGAAACAAGAAGTAATACGAGAGAAGAGCTTCGAGTGATTATACCGCCGTGAAGAGAAGAGAAATACCAATCAATCAATCATACAAGAGAAATCCTCGGGAAGAGAATGACACATGAATTTATCCCGAGGTTCACTTGCTTCCCGGCAAGCTACTCCCCATTGTGGCAATACACCCACTTGTCGGTTCACGAGCTAATCGACTATCAAGAGTCGAGCCCTCGGCGGGCGCCGTACAACCGCACACAAGATGGGGATCCTCCAAGCCACGAGCTCCACTAGAGTATCCAATTCACGAACTCCCGTGGGGAAGGATCAAGAACCCCTTACAACACTTGGTGAAGGCTCCAACAATCTTCAATTGCG
This sequence comes from Saccharum hybrid cultivar R570, assembly GCA_038087645.1. Taxonomy (NCBI): domain Eukaryota; kingdom Viridiplantae; phylum Streptophyta; class Magnoliopsida; order Poales; family Poaceae; genus Saccharum; species Saccharum hybrid cultivar. Next base: position 22,297,335 of record JAQSUU010000135.1, read on the forward strand.
AGCTCAATCACCTCCGCTGCTCCAAGCCGTCTACCGTGTCGGGAAACATGGAAGAGTAACAAGAAATCCGTAGCAACTCGAAGATCAAGTGCCTCTAGAATGCAACTCTCAAGCAATGCACTTGAATCTCACTCAAGATGAGCAACTATGCAAAGAGATGAGTGGAGGGGTTGTTCTCTAGCTCAAAGTATGTCTCTAGGTCTCAAAATGTGCAAGAGTTGCCCTCAAACCCTGGCCAACGTCTATTTATAACGTACCCCTTCAAATATAGCCGTTAGGAACTTTAACCAGCCGAAGTCGCGCTGACCGGACGCGCTGGTCAAACTGACCGGACGCGCCGGTCACGCAACGGCTAACTGTGAGGCAACGACCGGACGCGCTGGTCGCGCAGACCGGACACGCTGCAGCGAATGACCGGACGTGCTGGTCAAACTGACCGGACGCGCCGGTCGCGCAACACCGCGAGCCCTCAGAGCAATGATCGGACGCGCTCCAGGCAACGACCGGACGCGACAGTGCCAGCGTCCGGTTAGAGTCCAGTAAGTTCCCTCAACGATCGGACGCGTCCGATCGCACATGACCGGACGCGCCCCGCGTCCGCTCATCACTCTGTTCTCTCTGTCCTTCTGGACGCATGACTGGACGCACCGGTCCCATGAAGGACCGGACGCGCCGGTCGCGCGCTCTGCTTTTGCACACCGGTGAACTGACCGGACGCGCTGATCAGGCCAGACCAGCGTCCGGTCATCAACCCTAGGCGCGCTGACCAGATTGAACTAACCGGACGCGCTGGTTAAGCCGTGACCGCGTCCGGTGCAGCGTCCGGTCATCACAGTGACCTCCGTTCGCCTCCGTTTCTTTTCTGACTTCCGGCGCAGTAGAAAATAGGCCTTTCACTTCTCCAAAAAGCGCCGAATTCGCAAATGTGCTAACACCACCAAGTGTACACCACCATGTGCATGTTTGTTAGCATTTCACAATCATTTCTCAAGGCGTTATGTTAGCTCTTTACTAGATCCTAATGCATATGCTCAAGACATTGATCTAGTGGCACTTGATTCCCGAGCTAACCGTGATTGCCCCTCTTGATAGTCGGCTATGTATCCTAAAACCGGTCAATCACTTCTCTACTCATCTTAGACCGGCAAAAGGAAAACCCTATGGTTATACCTTTGTCTTGCGCTCTTAGATCCTTCTCTTTCACTTGATCATCATGTCCTTCATTTTATGTGCATCTCCACCATGATCATCATTTCATGTCCATGCACCATGTCTTTGTGATCTTGTGGCCACCACTCCTTGCCACGTACACCTTCATCACATGTGTTGCTTATGCCTAACCCAAAACACTTAACACATGGCATTAGCAACTTGATATCATTAATTACCAAAACCAAACTTGGGCTTTCAATCTCCCCCTTTTTGGTAATTGATGACAACCATCACAAAGATATGAAATGAAATCAATTTTCAATTTCGATAGTATTAGCTCCCCCTACATATGTGCTTCCATGAGTTTGGTTCAATTGTGCACATATATATGGATTTGAATTTTGGGAGAGTTACTACTATCAAATTGATGCTAAGGTATATAGAATGGACCTTTGAAGCGTGATACCAATCGGAGTTGCCTTTATATACCATCCTTAGCATCGATGTAGCTAGACACCACTTGTAATACATCACTTGTAAAGATCACAAACACTAAAATACCCCATGATATCAACATTATAAGCAAAAGGTGTCTAGATACCGCTTGTAAAGCTACTCTCAACAAAACATCATTCAAGTTCTATTTCTATCATACACCAAACAATCATGAATATGAATTTAAGCTTTGCAATGCAACAATTCATCATGTTAATGCACATACAAATGTAACAAATAATTCATGAGCTTGCTCCCCCTACTTGTGTGCTCAAATTTTAATTTCTCTCCCCTTACCATATCTTTCTCCCTCTTTGTGACATTTCTATCTTTGTGCTTTCTCTCATTGAAATATCTTTGTGACTTTTCTCTCCCCCTTTGTCAACAATCACCAAAAAGGTGCCAATTTTAGTGAGAGATAAGTCAATCAAAATGAGGGAGTCCAAATTATGGTGCAATCTAGATCACTTGCCTAGAATATGTAATTCGGTTTGATCCAAGGACAAGCTTTTTCACACCTCATAAAGTATAAGGGTTATCTTGACCATGTTGAATTACACATCGTGAGCTCGTTTACTAGATTTAACACTAGGTTTGCAAGCCCACAAACATGTCATATGCTACCACTAGATCAATCAAACATAGAAGCAATAGTGGTACCATATATACATCAAAATAATTTGATTTTCATGAATGAGCTTATTAGTCATGCAAATATGTCTATATGTGCTAACCATGTCCTTAGCAAAGTACGAATGATATGCCAAACAACTTTACCTTGCATTGTCGGAGGAAAGGCATGTCATATAAGAATGTGGGGGTGCACTTATTTCAAGTTGGAGAAGTCAAGTATGTTCAATTCATTCTTCAACTTGTAAAATCTCTTTTCATCAAGTGGCTTTGTAAAGATGTCGGCTAGTTGATCTTCGGTGCCAATGCTCTCAATGCTAATATCACCCTTTTGTTGATGGTCTCTTATGAAGTGGTGCCTTATGTCAATGTGCTTGGTTCTTGAATGTTGAACCGAATTTTGTGTCATTTTGATAGCACTCTCATTATCACAAAACAAAGGCACATTCTTGAATTTAATTCCAAAATCATTCAAGGTGGCTTTCATCCAAAGCAATTGTGCACAACAACTACCGGCACTAATGTATTCGGCCTCAGCGGTAGATAGTGCAACACTATTTTGTTTCTTTGATGACCATGAAACAAGAGACCTTCCAAGCAATTAACAAGTGCCACTTGTGCTCATTCTATCAATTTTGTAACCACCATAGTCGGAATCTGAATATCCAATCAACTCAAAGTTAGACCCCTTGGGATACCATAATCTAACATCATGAGTGCCCTTTAGATATCTCAATATCCTCTTGGTTGCTTTCAAGTGACTTTCTCTAGGTGAAGCTTGATATCTTGCACACTTGCACACACTAAACATCACATCCGGCCTAGAAGCGGTGACATAGAGCAAACTTCCAATCATAGACCGGTATTGCTTTTGATCTACCATGTTTCCACTATCATCAATACCCAATTGATCATTAGTGCCCATTGGTGTACTCATTTGCTTAGCATCTTGCAATCCAAACTTCTTGATCATGTCCTTGATGTACTTGCCTTGACTTATAAAAGTGCCATTCTTCATTTGCTTGATTTGAAGTCCAAGGAAGTAACTAAGCTCTCCAATCATAGACATCTCAAACTCATTAGCCATCATATTTCCAAACTCTTCACAAAAGTCTTGGTTAGTTGATCCAAAGATAATGTCATCCACATATATTTGCAACACAAACAAGTCATTTCTAAGTTTCTTGGTGAAGAGAGTGGTGTCAACCTTTCCCAACTTGAACCCTTTAGAGAGAAGAAAGTCCCTCAATCTCTCATACCATGCCCTAGGTGCTTGCTTCAAACCATACAATGCCTTCTTTAGCTTATAAACATGGTCGGGCTTCTTGTCATCTTCAAAACTGGGAGGTTGCTCAACATAAACTTCTTCATTGATGTAGCCATTGAGAAATGCACTTTTGACATCCATTTGATAGAGCTTGATGTTGTGTGCACAAGCATATGCTAATAAGATTCTAATAGCCTCCAATCTTGCAACCAGTGCATATGTCTCTCCAAAGTCAAGACCCTCAACTTGAGTGTATCCTTGTGCTACTAATCTTGCTTTGTTCCTCACAACCATGCCATCTTGATCTTGCTTGTTTCTAAAGACCCACTTAGTACCAATCACATTATAGTTCTTTGGCCTCTCAACAAGTTTCCAAACTTGATTTCTAGCAAAGTTGTTTAGTTCTTCATGCATGGCATTTACCCAATCGGAATCCTTCAAAGCATCTTCTAATTTCTTAGGTTCTTCAAGTGACACAAATGAGTAATGCTCATAAAAGGATGCTAGCCTTGATCTAGTTTGAACACCACTTTGAATTCCACCAATGATTTGGTCTAATGGATGATCTCTTGTAATGCTAGTAGGTTGGAGTATTGGGAGTTGATTGCTTCCACTTGTTTGACCTTGAACTTGAGCTTCATCATGAGTACCACTCGAGCTAGCTTGATTTGTATCAATTTGCACACTTTGGTTGATCACATGAATATCACCATCATCAACTTGCATTGGCCTTATATCACCAATGTCCATGTTCTTCATTGCATTTGACAATTGATCTCCTCTCACATCATCAAGGTTTTGAGCTTCATTTTAAGACCCTTGGGTTTCATCAAACTCAACATCATGAACTTCTTCCAAGGTGCCATTTGTGAGATTCCAAACTCTATATGCCTTGCTTGTGGTAGAATAACCAAGTAAGAATCCTTCATCACATTTCTTTTCAAACTTGCTTAATCTAGTGCCTTTCTTGAGAATATAGCATTTACAACCAAACACTCTAAAGTATGCAATGTTGGGCTTTCTTCCATTCAATAGCTCATATGGTGTCTTCCCAAGCTTCCCATGGCAATAGAGACAGTTGCTACAATAGCAAGCCGTGTTGATAGCTTCACTCCAAAATGAATGACTCACATTGTATTCACTAAGCATTGATCTAGCCATATCAATCAAGGTTCTATTTTTCCTTTCAACTACACCATTTGATTGAGGAGTGTATGTTGGTGAGAATTGATGTCCAATACCAAAATCATCACACAAATCTTCAATTCTTGTGTTCTTGAACTCAGTACCATTGTCACTTCTAATCTTCTTGATGGTAGTCTCAAACTCATTTTGCACCCTCTTGACAAAAGACTTGAATAGATCATAAACATCACTCTTGTCATAGAGAAAGAACACCCAAGTGTATCTAGTGTAGTCATCCACAATCACAAAACCATACTTGTTGCCACCAATGCTAGTGTATGTTGTTGGCCCAAACAAGTCCATGTGCAATAGCTCAAATGCCTTTGATGTGCTCATTTCACTCTTACTAGGATGTGTGTTTCCAACTTGTTTGCCGGCTTGATAAGCACTACATAGTTTATCCTTTTCAAAAGTGACATCTTTCAAGCCTCTAACTAAGTCATGCCTCAAAAGTTTGTTCAATTGTTTCATTCCAACATGACCAAGCCTTCTATGCTATAACCATCCCATACTAGATTTACTAAGCAAGCATGATGTCAATTGTGTCTCACTATCATTGAAGTCAACCAAGTATAAGCTTCCATGTCTAAATCCTTTGAATATCAAATTTGATCCATCAACACTTATGACTTCAACATCATCGCTACCAAATATGCACTTGAAGCCAAGATCACAAAGTTGTGCCACCGATAAAAGATTAAAATCCAAGCTCTCAACTAGCAACACATTAGAAATGCTCAAGTCATTTGAGATAGCAATTTTACCAAGCCCCTTGACCTTGCCTTTCTTGTTGTTGCCAAAAGTGATAGCATCAAAACCACCATTTTGACTTGTATCAATTGAATTGAACATACAAGAGTCTCTGGTCATATGTTGAGTGCACCCACTATCAAGCACCCAATGCCTTCCTCCGGCTTTGTAATTGACCTACAAGACAAGATCAATTCCTTTTAGGTACCGAAACTTGTTTGGGTCCTCCAAGGTTAGAGACTAAGCTCTTTGGTACCCAAATGGCTTTCTTCTTTGAGCCCATCCATGGTGCACCAATGAACTTAGCATGAACACCATTTGTACCCTTAGTAAGCATATAGAAAGAATCAAACTTAATTGAGGATACATTAGCATTTGATTTCTTGTTCATGCATTGTTGCTCTATATGACCAACTTGCTTGCAACTTTTGCAATAGCTACCATTGTTCTTCACAAAACGAGTCTTGTGAGGAGCAAAAGCGGCCTTGCCTTTTTTGGGGTTATAGCCCAATCCCTCTTTGTAGAGAGAAGCTCTTTGGCTACCAAAGCACATAAGCAAGCGGTCCTCACCACCATAAGCCTTAGCTAATGTGTGATTGAGCTCTTTTACCTCCTTCTTGAGATTTTCATTCTCAACTATAAGTGTGGAGTCACAAGTGAAACCATCACTACTAGATGAGGATGACGTAGATGCGCTACATGAAGAGTTAGTGGGAGCAACAACAATAGGCTTATGAAAGGATTCATCAATTATATCACATGATATGCCTATGTTATAAGTTTTAGCTTTCTCAACATTAGTTGACATGTTTTCACATTTTTCAACTAGAGAGGAATGAGCTTCTTCAAGCTTAGTGTGAGACTTTTGAAGCTTCTTATGGTCTACCTTTAGACTCTCATAAGATGCCCTAAGCTCATCAAGTTCTTGCATAAGGTTTTTCTTTTCTTTAAGCAAGCCCTTACACTCCTTTCTAGATTCTTTAAAATGTTGAGTGCAATCTTCTAGCATAGTGATTAGTTCATCTTTAGTGAATTCTTCTTCATCACTATCACTATCACTATCATTATTATGATCACTCTCATCATCGGATGATACCTTAGCGGCCTTAGCCATGAAGCACGATGGAGTGTCGAAGAGGGAGACCTTCTCTTGGATGGCAATGCTAGCATGTCCCTTCTTCTTACTCTTGTTGTCATCCTCATCATCACTTGAGGAATCATCACTATCCCATGTAGCAACATGAGAATCATTCTTCTTCTTATAAGAGCTCTCCTTCTTCTCTTGCTTCTTCTTTTGCTTCTTTCTCTCCTTCTTGATAGCATCTTCATCATCACTATCATAAGGACATTTTGCAATGAGATGGTCCTTGCTATGGCATCTAAAGCATCTCATGGTATGCTCATTCTTCTTGGATGAGTTCTTCCTCCTTCTTGCACGAAAGCCTTTCTTCTTCATGAATTTGCCAAATTGCTAGACAAAGAGAGCCATCTTCTCATCAATGTCATCACTATCATAAGAGCTTGAGTCTTCATCACTTGATGATTCAATCTTAGATTTGCCTTTGGATGTGGTGGCTTTGAATGCCACACTCTTCTTCTTTTCATCATCTTTCTTCTCATTTTCTTTCTTCTTCTTCTTGACCAACTCATCCTTCTCATCATCTTCTCTATATGAATCATCGGTCATCACTTCTTAAAATATTTGTTGAGGAGTTGAATCCTTTAATGTAGTCCTCACTAGCACGGTGATCAATGTATCAAATCTCTTGGGTAGACTTCTCAAGAACTTCATGGAGAATTGATTGTCCTTGACCTCCTCACCAAGTGCCTTGAGCTCATTGACAATGACTTGCAACCTATGAAACATCTCCGGTACACTCTCATCATCTTGCATCTTGAAGCTTGAAAATTTTTCTTGCAAGATATATGCTTTAGCGGTCTTTGTGCCTTCGGTGCCCTCAAATGTTTCTTCTAGCTTGGCCCAAGCATCATGAGCAATCTCAATGTTCTTTACTTGCTCAAAGGTCTTGTCATCTAGTGCCTCATGAAGAGCACTAATGGCAATGTCATTGTATTGGAGCTTCTTCTCTTCCACCGGTGTAGGTGCTTCCAGATTAGCAACCTCAAATTTTGTTTCGGTGACCTTCCACACTTCTCTATTGATTGACTTGAGGTGTGCGGTCATCTTAACCTTCCAATATGCATAATTTGTGCCATCAAAGTGAGGTGCCTTTTTGGTGTTGTTGATGTGCAAGCTTAATTGAGTCATTTCTTTTTCACCGTAGGTTGTTAAGCCTCAAATAAATGGTGCCTCTGCTCCGATACCACTTGTAAGGTCCAAATAGGCTAGAGGAGGGTGAATAGCCTAATTAAAACTTCTACAAGAATTACTTAACCACAAGTTAGTACGAAAGGTGGCGAAGCAAATGCACTAGCTCTAACTAATTAAGCAAGCCACCTACACAAGTCTAATACAAGGCTATTCACTAAACACAACAACAACTACAAGCTAGAAATAAGAAGTAATACGAGAGAAGAGCTTCGAGTGATTATACCGCCGTGAAGAGAAGAGAAATACCAATCAATCAATCATACAAGAGAAATCCTCGGGAAGAGAACGACACATGAATTTATCCCGAGGTTCACTTGCTTCCCGACAAGCTACTCCCCGTTGTGGCCATACACCCACTTGTCAGTTCACGAGCTAATCGACTATCAAGAGTCGAGCCCTCGGCGGGCGCCGCACAACCGCACACAAGATGGGGATCCTCCAAGCCACGAGCTCCACTAGATTATCCAATTCACGAACTTCCACGGGGAAGGATCAAGAACCCCTAACAACACTTGGTGAAGGCTCCAACAATCTCCAATTGCGAGCTCAATCACCTCCGTTGCTCTAAGCCGTCTACCGTGTCGGGAAACACGGAAGAGTAACAAGAAATCCGCAGCAACTCGAAGATCAAGTGCCTCTAGAATGCAACTCTCAAGCAATGCACTTGAATCTCACTCAATCTCACTCAAGATGTGCAACTATGCAAAGAGATGAGTGGAGGGGTTGTTCTCTAGCTCAAAGTATGTCTCTAGGTCTCAAAATGTGCAAGAGTTGCCCTCAAACCCCGGCCAACGTCTATTTATAACGTACCCCTTCGAATATAGCCGTTAGGAACTTTAACCTGCCGAAGTCGCGCTGACCGGACGCGCTGGTCAAACTGACCGGACGCACCGGTCGCGCAACGACTAACTGCGAGGCAACGACCGGACGCGCTGGTCGCGCAGACCGGACGCGCTGCAGTGAATGACCGGACGCGCTGGTCAAACTGACCGGACGCGCCGGTCGCGCAACACCGCGAGCCCTCAGAGCAATGACCGGATGCGCTCCAGGCAACGACCGGACGCGACAGTGACAGCGTCCGGTTAGAGTCCAGTAAGTTCCCTCAACGATCGGACGCGTTCGATCGCACATGACCGGACGCGCCCCGCGTCCGATCATCACTCTGCTGCTCTCTGTCCTTCTGGACGCATGACCGGACGCGCCGGTCACGCGCTCTGCTTTTGCGCACTGGTGAACTGACCGGACGCGCTGATCAGGCCAGACCAGCGTCCGGTCATCAACCCTAGGCGCACTGATCGGATTGAACTGACTGGACGCGCTGGTTAAGTCGTGACCACGTCCGGTGCAGCGTCCGGTCATCACAGTGACCTCTGTTCGCCTCCGTTTCTTTTCCGACTTCCGGTGCAGTAGAAAATAGGCCTTTCACTTCTCCAAAAAGCGCCGAATCCCGCCTCGCAAGCTCGGCGGGAGGGAGAGAAGAACCCAAACCCTTCTCTACCGCTCAAACTCCACCGCCTTCGCAAATGTGCTAACACCACCAAGTGTACACCACCATGTGCATGTGTGTTAGCATTTCACAATCATTTCTCAAGGTGTTATGTTAGCTCTTTACTAGATCCTAATGCATATGCTCAAGACATTGATCTAGTGGCACTTGATTCCCGAGCTAACCGTGATTGCCCCTCTTGATAGTCAGCTATGTATCCTAAATCCGGTCAATCACTTCTCTACTCATCTTAGACCGGCAAAAGGAAAACCCTATGGTTATACCTTTGCCTTGCACTCTTAGATCCTTCTCTTTCACTTGATCATCATGTCCTTCATTTTATGTGCATCTCCACCATGATCATCATTTCATGTCCATGCACCATCTCTTTGTGATCTTGTGGCCACCACTCCTTGCCACGTACACCTTCATCACATGTGTTGCTTATGCCTAACCCAAAACACTTAACACATGGCATTAGCAACTTGATGTCATTAATTACCAAAACCAAACTTGGGCTTTCACTAGCCCACTTTATATCAGTCTTGCATGATTCTTGGTGTCACTTTATTTCTGGTTTATGATGGGTAAGTCTAGCTGAGTACATTGTCGTACTCAGGGTTTTATCCCCACTTGTTGTAGGTTGTGATGTATCATGGCGACTGCAAGAGTTGGTTGGCTCCTGCCTTAGTGGCGGAGTGTGATCATGGGCATGATCCTTCTTATTTACCTTATCTCTAATGCTTTTGTTGGAAGTCGACCTTGGTACTGGCATGTATTTGAAATAAGGGTGTTGCTAGTTTCAAATTACTTTGCTTTCGCTACTTTTGAACTTAAGTTGTAATAACTATGTTGAACTCCGATGTATATTGAACTACTTATGAAATGGATGTAACATGCGACTTGTTATGTTGAATCACTGCGATCTTGGCTTGTATGTTGGTTGGTTTGAAATCCCTCATGATTTCATTGGACTACCGGAGTTATATGGGCTCAAGTGTGAGAATTTGATCACTTCGGTGATTGTTTTTGTACTTGTGCTCTTATAATTTGGACGGTTTTGTTACAGTGGTTGTTACTGGTGGCCATACCCCGAAGACTATGTGTTTGATGGGACATCTATAGGGCCATCCTCTATCTATATTGGTGGACAGTGGTAGTTCACATACCTTCCTTGGTGACAAGCTCAGTGGAGTCATTCATGGAATCTGTCAGTTGAATCCTCCATTACAGGTGCAGGTAGCTAATGGTGTTGTGTTGTCCTATACTTCTTATGTTCCTCAAGCCCGTTGGTCTGTACAAGGCTATGACTTCATCACTGATCTGAAGACTCTACCATTACCATGTCAGGACATGATCTTGAGCTTAGATTGGCTTCAATCTTTTAGCCCAATGCAGATTCATTGGCAGCAGAGTGGATCTCCATTCCATATGGTGGCAAGACCGTTTTTTTGAGTGGTGTGGAATCTACCTTACCAGCGGGTACCATATTGCAGTTGACATCGGTACAACCAGATCCAGTGCTTGCTAAATTGCCTGACCTTCCACCAGCTCTATCACAGTTGCTCTAGGAGTTTGAGCATCTCTTTTAGCCTCCTACTGAGCTCCCACCTTCTTACGCTTGTGATCACTCCATTCCATTGATTGAGGGGGCTTCTCTAGTGTTTATTAGGCCATACCACTATGCACCATTGCTAAAAATAGAAATTGAAAACCAAGTCAAAGAAATGCTCCATCATGGCATTATTCAGAAGAGCACCAGCCCATTTTCTTCTCTGGTGATCTTAGTCAAGAAGAAGGATAATACCTAGTGCTTTTGTGTTGACTACCACCACCTCAATGCTATAACACAAAAGGGCAAGTTTCCAATGCCAATTATTGATGAATTGCTCGACGAGTTGGCTGGTGCATCTTGGTTCACAAGTTTGGACCTCCGTGCTAGATTCCATTAGATCTGAATGAAATCAGGTGAAGAGTTCAAGATGGCCTTCCAATCTCACTTTGGGCACTTTGAGTTTTGTGCCATGTCATTTGGTTTGACAAGGCGCTCCTGGCACCTTTTAGGAAGCAATGAATTCCACTTTGGCACCCTATCTTCGACAGTTTGTCTTGGTCTTCTTTGATGACATCCTAATGTACAGTTGTACCTTTGAGGACCATCTCAATCACATTCGATTGGTGTTTGAATTATTGGGCAAAGATCAGTGGAAGCTTAAGTTGTCGAAGTGCTCTTTTGCTCAATGCTAGATAACATATTTAGGCCATACTATCAGTGCAGCTAGTGTCAGGACTGATCCTGCCAAGGTCAATGCCATTCAACAATGGCCTGTTCCAGCCAATATTAAGGAACTCTGAGGATTTCTGGGTTTAGCCGGGTATTACCGAAAGTTTGTTAGGCATTTTGGGATCATTGTGAAACCTCTCACCAACCTTCTGAAGAAGCATGTTCTATTTGTTTAGCATCCAGAGCATGATGTGGCATTCTAGACCCTCAAGCAAGCACTTTGTCAGGTACCGGTTCTTGCTTTGCCCAACTTTTAGAAACCTTTCTGCATTGAAACAGATGCATCTGATCTAGGAATTGGCACCGTACTCATGCAAGAAGGCCATCCCATTGCGTAATTGAGCAAGGCATTGGGTCCCAAGTCCCGAGGGCTCTCTACTTATGAGAAGGAGTACATGGCAATACTAGTATCTGTACAAGCATGGCATGCTTATCTTTAGTTTCAGGAGTTCATAATCCTCACCGATTAGCACAGTCTCACCCAACTTTCTAAACAGTGGCTTCACACATAGTGGCAGCAAAAGGTTTTTACCAAGCTTCTTGGTTTGCAGTATCGCATTGTTTATCGCAAGGGCACTGACAACAGAGCCGCAAATGAACTATCTTGCTGTCCTGCATCATCTGACAGTTGTGTAGCGCTGACTACTCTTGTCCCTTCCTGGCTCTCCTTGATCAATGCCAGCTATGAGGGGATTCCTTTATGCAGGACATGATTGCCAAATTGTCATTGGATTCCACGGCTGCTCCAAATTACACCTTGCAGTCTGGTGTTCTCTGCTACAAGAACCATATTTGGGTGGGTACTACATCTGATATTCAGCACAGACTGCTTGCTGCCTTCCATGAGAGTGCTTAGGGTGGTCATTCTGGGTTTCCTGTTACTCTGATGAGACTTAAACAATGCTTCGCCTGGCTCGGGATGAAATCAGTTGTGCACCAATTCATTCGTGCTTGCTCTGTTTGCCAGCAGTCTAAGCCTGATCGTGCCAAGTCTCCTGGTCTGCTTCAACCACTTCCTATACCATCCTCAGCATGGCAAGTGGTTTCCTTTGATTTCGTGGAGGGGTTACCAATGTCAGCCACTTATAATTGTGTTCTAGTTATGGTAGATCTGCTGACAAAATATGCACATTTTATTCCACTCCACCATCCTTTCACAGCTACTGGTGTGGCTAGGGTGTTTCTTGATCAGGTATATTGTTTGCCTAGCCTCCCTACTACAATTATATCTGATCGAGACCATATCTTCACCACAAGTTCTGGAGTGAGCTCTTTCGCTTAGCTGATGTCAGACTTGCTCGAAGCACAGCCTACCATCCACAATCAGATGGCCAAATGGAGCACATCAATCAGTGCTTGGAAACTTACTTGCACTGTTTTGTACATACATGTCCTGCAAAGTGGAGCAAATGGCTGCCTACTATAGAGTTCTGGTACAATTCCTGCTATCATTTAGCTATCGGCCGTACACCCTTCAAGGCACTATATGGGTACCAGCCAAGGCTGTTAGACATACCTGATGCACCAGAAATAGTACCTAATGTTACTACCTGGGTGGCTAATAGACAATGGATCAATCAATTGTTGCAACACCACCTCTACCATGCTAAGCACCGTATGAAGAAGCAAGCAGACCAATCTCACATAGAGCGCTCTTTCAACATCAAAGACATGATATTCCTCAAACTCTAGCCATATGTCCAGACCTCCCTACCTCCTCATGCTCATCAGAAGCTGGCATTTTGCTTCTTTGGCCCTTTCCGTGTCCTGGAATGGGTCGGCTCGGTGGCGTACAAACTCGACTTGCCGGTGCACTCTTCGATACACCCGGTGTTTCATGTTTCACAGCTCGAGCAGGTGGTCGGTGTTGGCCATGAGGTTACTCTAGTTTTACCATCTAACTTTGGTATTAAATTGGCTCCTGAATAGGTTCTTGATACGCGCGTCATCCTCTGCGGCGCTGATCGAATCCAACAGGTCTTCATCAAGTGGAACAATCTGCCATCCTCTTTGGCCACCTAGGAAGACTACGAGCCCCTACACCAAGAATTTCTGCATGCCACTGCTTGGGGACAAGCAGTGTTTCAAGGGGGAGAGATGTTAGTAATGTGGCCCATCCGGCAATAGGTACTAATGAAGCAGAAGAAGCTGCAGAGGAGACTGACAGTGGCCCCAGGCATAGTACCAGGATGAAGAAGGCAAATCCATGTTTTAACGCCAAGACTTGGGTGTGCGGGTGAGCGCGTGTGCGCTGGCGAGGCACTAGCCTCTGTAACTACTTAAGGCACTGAGCGTAGCTTGGAGAGGGGGAAGAACATTTTTGTAACAAACCTAACCTATCGTCTAAAGCACTCATCTGAACTATCGTTGTTCTCCTCTTCCTTCCCCCAAATTCCTCTTTGTTCCTCTCCAATTCCCTTCTCTTCTTTGCCTCGATCTGGTTCCACCATTAATAGATTACCTGCCCAAAGAAGATGATACATTTCTTATGGAGATTCGATCATAACAACTTGGCACTATGAACTTAAAATGGTGCGACACAAAATTGGGCACTAAGGTGTGTTCTTTGTGGGAGATTTGATGAAGATGGCGAACAATTTAAAATATATTATAGAATGAATGGCAAATGTACTGTCAGCAAGGGAAGTGATCGAAGATATCCTGATGCTAAGAAGAGAGGTACAGTACCAAGTGATCACCCTGTTATATCACTGGTGGTCAGAAAGATGCGAAGTTATGAAGGAGAAAGACAAAGGAGTGCAGCCATCTTGGCATAACTAGTCCTTCAAACCTATGCAGATGAAGTGTCAGCATTGAATCAGATGGAGAGGGCACTAGCTTGATCAAAATGACAGATGGAGAAAGCCACCACCAGATGTTGTGAAGTTACAAGTTAGTTGTGATGGAGCCTTCCAACAGGATGACCAAACTGGAGGCTAGGGATTCATAATCCGTGGCTCCGATGGTGAGGCAATTTTTGGCAAACTGGGCAAGGTGCTGGAGCTGTTTCATGCATAGCTCTAATCGCTTGCTTGCAAGGCCTACAACGAGCAACTGATCTTGGTATGATCTAGGGATGCAAGGGTAATATTGGAGATAGATGCCATGGTGGTGGTCTAGGCAGCTTTATCCTCAGATGTTGATCGAAGCTCGGCAAGCCATTTAGTATGGGAACTAAAGTAACTGTTGAGATGCAATTTCTGTTCTCTAGCAGTATTCATAATCCGTGCTCATGTAATTTGGTTGCCCATGGCCATGTGGCTTTAGGGTCTAAGCTAAGTTCGGTTGTATCTATTTCTGTGTTTAACAGTATTATAAGTTGTATCTATGTACTCTTGGCCAACAATTTGGCCCCACTTAATGAGATCATGCGTTTGGTTCTAGGACAATGTGGGATGGGTTAGACCTCACCTAGTTTTTTGTCTTGGGTTGGACCCATCTCATGTTTGGTTGAAAGGAATAGGTCCAACCGGTCGATTCTTTGTTTGGTTTGAGGTCAAATAGATGTGGGATGAGGTAACTAACAAGTGGGAATAGGAGTCTGGCACGTGGGGCCTATCTGGCAGCCTAACATCTCTTATTCTTTGATCTACTGACCAAACCCCACGCCGCTCGCTCAACCGCGTGTCCTTTGCCCCATGTGCCGCTGCCGGACCACGCGCCAGGGCCTGCCCATGCACTGTCGCGCCACCAGGGCCCGCGTGCGGCTCGCCCGGTCGCTCGCTGCTACCACGCTAGGCTCGCGTGTGGCTCACCCGCCCCCTCGCCGCCACACCGCTAGGCCCCGCGTGTGGCTCGCTCGACCGCTCGCCAACATGCCACCAAGCCCCGCTCATGTCCTACTTCCGCCCCCACGCGTGTGAGATGTCGGTCGGCTCTGTCCACTCGTTTTGGCCGAACAGGGCCGGCACACGTCTAGGTGGAATACTCCACTCTGGGTTTGACCCATTCCACTTGATCTCCCATCCAAACACCAGAAAAGTGGGTTCGTCCCAACCCAACCCAGTAGAACCCCTGAACCAATCACATGCTAATGGAACCCTTTTTCATGGAAAAAAATAAAGAGGATCAAAATCTTTGGCCGCACGGTGTTCCAAAATCGATAATGCTTAGTGGGCATCCGTCCTTTCGGACGCCTGTGCCCCACTCTGCCTCGCTGCTACTACCGCTCGCTTCTGCCCATGACGCTTGGCTCCCCATTCCTGGGGCGCACTCCATCCTGTGCCGCGCCACGCGTCCTACCCCTACCTCCACTCACACACGCACCGCTACATCTAATGTAACACCTTGGGTGTTATAGTGCCTAAATAACCTACCATGTCATCATATTGCACCGCAAAGCATCCATGATTAGGTTAACTTCGATATGCATCAACTAAAACAAGTTTACCTTTTTAGGTTGGATGTGCTTCTAAGTGGTGTGACTCGAACCGAAAACTCTAATTTCGAATGTCACCGCAAATACTTAGTTTATGCCCTGCGTCATTTGAGGTGTGTGACTGTGTTATACACTAGTGCCAAGTGTAGGGTATGAACTTAAGTTCAACTTATAAAATGGAGCTTCAAGTTTGAGTTTGAATTGGAATCCAAAACCTGTCGCAAGTTTTCCGATTCGAATTTGAATTCAAATTTGGGGAATTATTAAAAGAGTTTCAAAAGTCAACTTGGTCAACCAAGAGTGGCATTTGGTCAAACATGTGAGGCTTGACCCAATGATGCCCTTGGATGATGGTGTGATCACTAAATATTCACCAATTAAAATAGCAACAAGTTTTGATTTGAAATTCTTCCGAAAACCCTAAATTCAATACTCTTATTTTATCCCTTTTTAAATAATTCAAAATCTAAGAAAAATTTGGTAAAAAGTTTAAAACCAAGTTTGTAGATCTTTTTAAGGGCTACAACTTTGGTGTTTTGAGTTTTCAAATTTTTAGTGTAAAATGTGGAGTAATTTTGAAAAGAAGCAAATTTCAAATTTGACCCCTTTTCATTCCCAAACTCAAATTTCAAAATGGAGGTAGAATTTGAAAATGGTTTGAATAGCAAAGTTTTAGGTCTTGGCTAGTTGTATAGCTTTGGTGTTTGGAGTTTTTGAAGTTTCAATATAAAATTCAAATTAATTTCTAAATTACCAAATTCCAGAAAAGCGTCCCCTTTTGATTTCAAATTCAAATTTCAAAATCTAGTTCGAATTTGAAAAGTGTTCAATATAAAACTTGTAGAGCTTGAAATTCTAAAGATTTCATATCTTAGGAAGTTTTCAAGTTACTACATGATTTTAGGAGTAATTTGGCAAAAATAGTTTGAAATTGAAATTGGGGAGAGAGCTATAGTGCACGGCAAATCCCGGCCGGCCACCGCGTGGTATGGGCACCGGCGAGCCGCCGTGGCCTTCAGACGGCTTCCAGATGCGCCTGCGACCGCCACCACGTCCGCGTGCACGCCTTCTAGCACCAGTGGAGACTCCTTTAAAAGGTCGAGGACACAGTCGTTCTTCTTCTTCTTTCTTCTCTGCTTTTGCCATCACCGCCGCTCAGCTCCGCTGCTCACCGCTACCGCCGTTGAGCTGCCTCTGGCTAAAACAATTGCACCACTGAGTTCGCATTGCTCCCGCGTGTCTCATGGTCCGCCTACACCAGCCCCTTTCCGCCCAAATCGCCCGCACCACCGTCTCCTTTCCCATCTTCGGTGACGGAGCGCCACTGAGCCGCCTCACGTGGCTAGCCTCCTCCACCGCCTCTCCGCGTCTGCTGGTTGCTCCACTGCACTTGCGGTGAGCTGCTACTGCTTCCCACGCTTTTAATTGAGATGCTACCGGCTTGTGACGTGGGCGTGCCGTGAGCCGCAGCCACTGTGCTGCCATGGCCGGTGGGGTGCTACCTCCGGGGGGTTTGCGATCGGGAGAGTGGTCCGATGAGGTTCGCGGGGTGGTGTAGATCATTTTGGTCAAGTTGGTTGAGTCGCAAGTGTTGTGATCGCCGGCCGGCCGCCGTGCGGGCATGGTCGAACTGCGGGGTGAGAGAGCGAGAGCGGGAGAAGGGAGATGACATGCGGGGCCAGCATGTCAGCGAGTGAGAGAGCGGGAGAGAGCGAGCGTGCGGGCGGGCCGCGCGCGATGCTGGGCCAGGCGAGCGGGGGCGCGAGCGAGCGGGTGAGCGCACGGGCAGGCCGCCCTGCTGGGCCGAGCCAGAGGGGAAGAAGGGAAGTCAGCCCGAGCGGCAGTTTTTGTTTTTTTCCTTTTTCAAAAATGTAAATAGTGCTAGTTTTTGTTTATTTCAATAGAATTTTTTGTAGAGCTCCACAAATAGTGAAAATTTTTTAGTAAGCTTCTCAAGGTGTAAACTATTTAGGAAAAATGTTAAATGCCAATTTTGATTAATTTTTGTAAGTTATTTAATTAGTTTAATTAAATATTAAATGCAACTTTCAGGAATTTTAGTAATTAAAATATTAATCCAAAAATCATGAAATTTGTTTTGACACTGTTTTAGGCCATGATTAATCTATAGGAAACGTTTAAGCTCAATTAGATGAAGTTTGATTTATTATTAATTTATGCCTTAATTAATTAAATGTTTAAATAAATGTTAAATTGATAACTTTAAGTGTTGTGTGCTCTTTTGATTGAGTGATGACCTTAGGTCACTAATTCTTGGTGATCCTTGGCGTCTTAATTACTTGGTTGAGCTCGTTAGTAGCATGTTCTTTAAGAAGCGTTGGTGTTACTTAAGTAATCGTTGTTAGTTAGTAGGTTTTGTTGTTTTGCGACTGTACCGTGAAGGAAAGTTGTACTCAAGTTGCTAACTGTGGCATGTCATCATCAAGCATTATGTTTATCCCCGCATCATGTTGAAACATGTCTTATGCTCGTGTAGTTTCCGCTTTTGAGGAAGTCGACGTTGTTGAGCAAGCCTCCGGAGAAGAGTAGTCGCCGGTGGGTTCTGGATCAAACGTCGGAGTTGTTGAGCCCGAGCTAGTTGTCTCGTCAGAGCAAGGCAAGCCCCGATGCATTTAAACCTTTCCTTGAGTTTTATAAATCTTTATCATTATATTATGGTTTACTGCATTAAGTAATTAGGAGTTGAGTGATAACTCAATTGTTGCATTGTCATCCTTGATTATTGCGATATCACCCTTGATACATGTTTTACTGAAAATGCATAGTATGCTTCGCTATGCTTAATGAGTTAAGCTTTTTAATGAAATGTTATATGGCCACGATGGCATACTTGATGAATATTGAAATGTAAGAATGAACTTGAAAGATCGGGCGGGTGGTTTGGCCACTGCTAACTTGCATTGGAAAAGGAGTCTCAATGTAGTGTTTTCGCCTTATTAGTTAAGGACCGTACGTTGTTGGCCCTCACATCATGGAGTTTTTATTAGTACTAGCCATGTACCCATGTTAGGTAAGCCTTACTTCGGCTATTCCATTACGAGAACGTCTAACCTCGCACTGGGAGTGGAGAGATGGCGAGAGTAGCGTATACCCTTGGGGCTAGAATTGGGCCGGGTTCGAGGAGTACTGTGCTCTTTGGTGGTGATGGACACATTCTGGTTTTGGGTTACTCGGGTAAGAGTTGATATATGCAAGATTTGGTTCTACATATGTCGTGTGGTTAGAAAGCCCCAGCTGGGTCAATCAAGCGGTTTGAATCGTCGTTACTCCGCGAGAATGAAGTCTTGGCCTTGCACCAACATCGTAGTTAAGAAATAGAATTGGAAGAAAGAATAAGAAAGATCTTGATGGGAATTACTTTGATCTAGAATAGGATCACTTAAAATTGGTTAACGAACCATCAATGATAAAAATAAAATATTGAAGGTCAGGACTTACTTTAGTAAGCTTTTCTGCAAAGGAAATTTTGATTCTTGATTACCCGTACCTTGATTCCCTAAAGCTAGCATGCTCTTGGAGTCTTTTTCTTAGTCGGGTAAGTCTTGTTGAGTACTCTTCGTACTCAGGGTTTGTTGAACCCCTTGTTGCAGGTGCGGTTCATGAACAAGTCTGCTTTGAGCCTTGTTGCATGACCGTTGTGGTTGAAGAAAGTGACAACGAGTAGGTTGTGTGGCCTCTGGACAAGGCATCTCGTTTGGGTGTTGTAATAAAGTTACTACTGATACTTCCCTTCTACTGGTTTGTAATAATGCTACTTAAGGTTTGAAATTTGAAAACTATGGTTTGTAAACTTAAGTTATTGTAAGACTTCCACTACTTTACTCTGATGGTATTTTGAATAAACTGTTGTAATATTACAATACTCCTGTAATTGGATCATGTTCGGAGGAAAACAGACCTTTTAGATTATGAGGAACATAGGTACGACTATCAGAGGTCATTATGAAAATGATAGGTACATGTGGGCCATCATAATTAGAAGGTTCTGTGACATCTAATGAGGACATCACTCCTTTAGATGCACCTGTTGATCCTCCAACCATTATACAAGGTCCAATGACCCGAGCTCAAATGCATCAACTAAATTTAGAGGTGAGCTCATTCTTGAGCGATCCTTTCCATACTTTTGAGAATAGATTACTACCTAATAATGTTACCTTGCTTAGGAACATTGAAGAGGGTCATGAGGAACTTGAAGGGAGGTGTGGAGGTGAAGAAGACCAGCAAGGATGTCCAACACAACCTGGAGGCTCAGTCCAACTCGACTTCGAGTCTGCCTCGGCCTTCAGTTCAAGTCTGCAATAAAACAGACGCCGATGACACATCCGGACTCTGTTTTTGATGATCCACATATGGGTGGAAATATAATTTCATAATCTAACTAATGGCTTTGGTTTGAGGTCTAAATTCCACCGGAGTCGACAGAAATCGTTGAAACAAGTCAGCATCCAGAATCTGTCAGATGCTACATCATCGCTTTTGGTCCGTTGGGTCGTGTATCGTCTTTGAGGCTGTTAGGGGGCGTGTCTAGGGGAAGCGACGACCCTTAGACCTTATATTTAGTTGCCGCTGCCATCATTAGGTTTTGGATTTTGCTTTAGATTAATAATATGTCATTGAACAGTTGTCGTTATCGGTTTGTGAAACCCCACATAAACATACATCTGTAAATTGTCACTTCACTTGAGTTGGATTTTATCTTGTTCTTACTTGTGTTCTTCAATTCATAGTATGGATTAGCCTTCTTGGCGAGGTCAACTGGATTGTGACACGGTTGATAACCAGAGAAGACGTGGTGCTAAGGTTGCAGTGTTCGGGTCTTTGTGATATGAAGTGGACCAGTATTTCTCTCTTTAACCAAATCGATAGTTATCTTGAACGCGAGGGAAGATCGGGAACCCCGTCCTCATCAAGCATCCGTCCCCCATGTCGTCGCTGCCCAATCGGCCAACTCTGATGGGATACGTGTTGTAGGCGGTAGAGAGGGTACTGGAGCAGCCCACGATGTCGGGGGCGGCCCAGGAGATGGCCATCCTCGTGGGGCTCCTCTGGCAGTGGCTCTCCTCGGCCTCCCTGTTCGGTTATACCTCACCATTGCCACTCCAACTTCAACGCCTCTACTAGGGCGGCCTCCATCCGCTCCCTATCCTCCTAGCCAATCTATCGCAGTTCCCCACCAAGTAGGCTGTGGCCGCACAACAAACGCTAAACAAGTGTTTCAGGCATTTCAGACTTTAGTTTCAAGTGTTTTTATCTGGATGTTGCAAAAGTAAATATAGAATGTTACATATGTTGTAATGACAAAATACACATGATGTAAACCTATGTTGCAAATGTTTTATCTGGATGTTTCAAAAGTAGTTCATATTGTTGTAAATGTTGCAATGGCTATGCACGTATGTTTCAAGCGCATATTTCATCTATTTCAGACGTATTTTGCAAATATTTTATCTGGATATTTTGAAATATAGATTTGGTGTTGCTCTCCCTCCCTTCCCATTCCTTCCCTCTATCTCGTCGTGGCATTTTGGAGCTCAGCATGGAACCCTACCTGATAAGCATGCGGACGTCAACCAGGCGTGGCGGCCAGACAGGCATAGCGGGCGAGGCAGGTGATAAGGACACGCCTACGATGTCCAAAATAATTGCCCAATCTTTCACGGTGCAAGTTAAAGCTAAAATTATTTATCTCCGAACAGGTAAATTTGATGTTGATAATATGCCAACAAATCTTGTGTTATAATATGCCCAAGAAAATCTGAATTTATACAGCAGCAGCCTGACGTATTCTCATACTATATGAATCGTAATAATTAATCACCCAAGAATCGCAGGCCAACACAAGATCGTAGGATAACAACTCTATGTTGTAGTAGCGCTAGCACGTCTCCAGATTCTACAAAGTAGCAGTAGCCTGAAGCTTCTTTAGTACATGGCGGCAACCGTGATTAAAGAAACCAAATTGATCTTTCCAGCAATAGGACGAACAAAATTAATGCAGCAGCGGGATGACACGAATAGACCAAATAATATTTTTTGATATCAAATACCAACAATAGCAAAGTTGGATCCGGTTTACAATGGATGCAATCCGAACCTTGATAAATCTTCCACCCGCGGCCACGACGAACCACGATCAGAAGACAGGGAACTCCAAGAATTCCAAGCGACGCGCCCAAGCTGTAGCAGCTCGATCACGTAACTCCACGCAAATCTACGAGGATCCGATAACACCCACTAGGGTTTCACGAACGGCGGCTCGATGAGGAATAACTCCACAGAAATAAAATCCAATCTAATGACTAGGTGAGCCGATCCTAGGATTAAAAGGCATGCGGGCCTTGGCTCCACCAGACCAGAAGGCACGCAGGCCACGACTCCACTTTGGACTCGACAAAACTAAAACCTGGTTTAGCCAAAACTTCTACGCATGGACGGAGCCAGCGGGTGGCACGGGTATGGTGCGGCATACCCTAGGCTGATCAGATAGAAAAATTTATAAATTATGAGGCAAATTTTGCTGCTGTATATCAAATTGTTAAATAGGTCTTTGCCAAATTGGATATGAGAATTTTGGTGCGGCATACCCTATGCCAAAATCCTAGCTCCGTCACTGCTTCTACGTACCAGCACAAGACACAAGTATAAATAAACGGACTGGACCAAAACTAATCAAGACCAAAAGCAGACAGCATATATACGTCTCAACCTGACATGCTCCAAACCATAAATAATAAAATATTCCGGCCATGTTGCTAATCACATCATTAGAAAATATGTATCTCCGTACTAGCCGCATGATGAATTTTGCTGCCTTCTTTGCAGGTGCTGTCCATATAGTTAAGTTGGAGGAGCCTCAATAATCTCGGGGAAAATAGAGCCAGAACAAACATATTTTCTTAATGTTATATCATCCTTTCTCTTGAGCAATGTTGTATTTCCAAAATATATCTTTGATGACAAGCCAGCAGCAGTAAATTTTTCCATCATGTTCTCGCTATATTTCTTATAAAAAATAATAGCCCCAAATTTAATACCAGAGGGTTTCAAAGAATTATTGGCTGCTATATTTGAAATAATGCTAGACTTGCATTTATGACTATCTCGATGAGCCATGGGCTTATCATCCTCCCTTCCTTGAAACAAAGCCGCCCTCGGCTTTGACATACATTTAACATTTTCTATCTCATCCTCACTCTCTGGTGCAATATTAGAAGCTTTGCTTGTAGTCTCAGACTGCACAATAAAATCATCTTTAATGGTTGAAGTGGAACCATCTGAATGATTTCCACCAGAATTCCCATAAGTACCAATGATCTTGGATTTAGTTTCAGAAATAGCAGATATGGCTATTGGAATGTTACTAGTGACATCACTAGTAATTATTGGAAAATCAGTGACACTAGCAGTAATCCTTGGAGTAGGAACTGGCACACAAGAAACATCTTCAAAAATGCTAGCAGATGCAACTTTGGGTTCAGTTCCTTTCTTGAGCTCTCACAAGCAATAATTTGAGAACTTAATGCCACATCATTCTCTCCCTCTTGAAGCAAAGCCGTCCTCGGCTTAGGGGTACTGGCAGCAGCATTTTTCTTCACTTTCACAGTAGCAAACACCTCAGCCTTGATAGCACTATCTGGCATTGGTTTGAGCACAAGATGAACTCCCTTGTGCACAAACAAATAATCATTGCAGCGACCACCATGAGTAGCATCAAGATCAAATTGCCATGGTCGACCCAACAACAAATGACATGCACTCAATGGCGCAACATCACAATCCACAGTATCAATATAATTTCCAACTGAAAATTTAACTCTAGCCTTATGAGTAATTTTCAATGTACCACTTTGATTCATCCATTGCATATAACGCGGCGTTGGAAGCCTCCGCGTAGACAAAGACAGAGCATGCACCAAATCTGAACTAATGGCATTAGTAAAACTACCACTATCAATAATTAGTTTGCATACCTTATCTTGAATTTTGCATTCCGACTGAAATATATTGGACCTTTGTCCATTCACATTAGCACTAGTGCCATCACACTGTACTTCACGAGCCATCATAGATAATCCATTCGCAGCAGTATCGATGTCTGCATCAATTAGTGGTCCAATATGAGCATCACCAGCTGAATGAATAACTATTGTATTGGAGCCCACTTTAGACACTACCTCCTGTACTTCTACTGCAAGTAATGGTACCTTTATTTGCTTTACTGCTGTAGCAGGCAACAAAACCTTTTTCTGCTCCGTCGGAAGATCAAAAATTTTAGAAAACGGACCAGCCATTTGCTTTGCAAACTGATTAACAGAGGATAACCGTACAGAACTGACAGTCTTCATTTTTTCTGTTTGGACTTCGTCCTTCGTAGCAGCAGCACGTCTTATTGCCGAATTATATGGACTGACACCTTTCTTTTCATAAGACTGAGGAGAAAAAAAACTATCAGCATGCATAGACTTGCCATAAGAAACACCAGAACCCTGCTTCTTCTCGTACGCATCTCCAGCAATAGAATCAGCCCATGATGAGCGCACATTTTCCTTAGTGCCTTGTGATTTTATGCATGAACAGTAGCTAGCTTTTTCTTGGACTCAAGCGGAGGAGCAAGTCGGCGTCGTAGCACAACTTTCATATCATTCCATGTCCTGCAAGGTTCTTCACCTCTCATGATGTGTCTTTTATGTAATTCCCGTCACCAATCAAAATGATTATCAGAAAATATCTTCCTTGCAAAGAACAACCGCATGTATGACTCAAGTCCACGATCCTGTAAGAAACTTTCCATTGCATCTTCCCAATCATAGTAACGGTGATTATAGGTTATTAAATAAAGTGTGGGCACACACTTAATGTCTTTGTGAGCAAGACTATAATCAGCCATTGAAAAACGAAAATGCACCGTGAGCAACCCAGAAGCTGATACCACCTGATAAGGACACGCCTACGATGTCCAAAATAATTGCCCAATCTTTCACGGTGCAAGTTAAAGCTGAAATTATTTATCTCTGAACAGGTAAATTTTACGTTGATAATATGCCAACAAATCTTGTGTTATAATATGCCCAAGAAAATCTGAATTTATACAGCAGCAGCCTGACGTATTCTCATACTATATGAATCGTAATAATTAATCACCCAAGAATCGCAGGCCAACATAAGATCGTAGGATAACAACTCTATGCTGTAGTAGCGCTAGCACGTCTCCAGATTCTACAAAGTAGCAGTAGCCTAAAGCTTCTTTAGTACACGGCGGCAACCGTGATTAAAGAAACCAAATTGATCTTTCCAGCAATAGGACGAACAAGATTAATGCAGCTGCGGGATGACACGAATAGACCAAATAATATTCTTTGATATCAAATACCATCAATAGCAAAGTTGGATCCGGTTTACAATGGATGCAATCCGAACCTTGATAAATCTTCCACCCGTGGCCACGACGAACCACGATCAGAAGACAGGGAATTCCAAGAATTCCAAGCGACGCGCCCAAGCTGTAGCAGCTCGATCACGTAACTCCACGCAAATCCACGAGGATGCGGTAGATACGGTAACACCCACTAGAATTTCACGAGCAGCGACTCGACGAGAAATAACTCCACAAAAATAAAATCCAATCTAAAGACTAGGTGAGCCGATCCTAGGATTAAAAGGCACGCAGGCCTGGGCTCCACCAGACCAGAAGGCACGCAGGCCACGACTCCACTTTGGACTCCACAAAACTAAAACATGGGTCTTGTTTAGTTCTCAATTTCTTCTCCAAATTTCACTATATAAAAAGGAGATTTTCTATCACATCAAAATGCCGGTAAATGCATGGAGTACTAAATATAGATGAAATAAAAAACTAACTGCACAATTTTGTTGTACTTTACGAGACGAACATTTTGAATCTAATTAATTAATATTTGAATAATTTTTTGCACTAAAAAACAAAACGCGCTAGCACACATTGCCGAATCGGCCTCGCCAACTCGAGAACACAAGGCTCCTGGTTTAGCCAAAACTTCTACGTACCAGCACAAGACACAAGTATAAATAAACGGACTGGACCAAAACTAATCAAGACCAAAAGCAGACAGCATACGTCTCAACCTGACATGCTCCAAACCATAAATAATAAAATATTCCGACCATGTTGCTAATCACATCATTAGAATATATGTATCTCCGTACTAGCCGCATGATGAATTTTGCTGCCTTCTTTGCAGGTGCTGTCCATATAGTTAAGTTGGAGGAGCCTCAATAATCTCGTGGAAAATAAAGCCAGGATAAACATATTTTCTTAATGTTATATCATCCTTTCTCTTGAGCAATGTTGTATTTCCAAAATATATCTTTGATGACAAGCCAGCAGCAGTAAATTTTCCCATCATGTTCTCGCTATATTTCTTATAAAAAATAATAGCCCCAAATTTAACACAAGAGGGTTTCAAAGAATTATTGGCTGCTATATTTGAAATAATGCTAGACTTGCATTTATGACTATCTCGATGAGCCATGGGCTCATCAGTAGGTGCTGCAGCTTGCGCAGCAAGCGGGGCAGGTGCGGACATATGGACAGGGGCTATCGTCTAGATGTCTAGGCGCTAACCACGTCGTTCCAAATAAGTGCACATCTGGCACTAGGAGGAGTCGAACAAACTTAGGTTTGATCAAAATATATATGAAAAATGCTAAGATTTATTACATCAAATAGTTATCATTAAATTATTAGTTGTATCATATATTTTTGTAGTAATTATATTTAGAGATATAAATGTATTGTTAATATTATTTTCTATATCTCTCAAAAAAATATTATTTTCTATAAATTAAAGTTTAAAAAAATTTACGATACGCGAGACAAACATTTGTTTTGGCACCGCCCGTTCGCGTCCAACGGCACGCGGCGACTCGTCCCATCGAAGCCCCACCACCAGACTACCAGAGCATACGCATCTCCCCATGGGCGTCGACTCCGCCGGCGACTCGTCCTTTTCATCCGCCGCCTCCATCCTCGTCGATCGACCCTGAGGTGCCGCTATCTGCGAGGTCGCGCGTCCGTCTTCCTCGCCTCCTCGTCACCTCAACACTCAGGCGGCGGTGTGCCAGGTGCTGGCGCTCCCCAGGTAGGTGCTTTTGGGGGAGTTCCCTGCCTTGGTCGCCGCCAGCGCGGCCGCCGGCTATTCGCCTGCCCCCCACGCCGCTCAGGCCGAATCGCTTTTCCTATGCGCGCCTGAAGCTGTCGAGGTAGAGCCCCTGGTTTGCGAGCTTCAGCTGCACTCACTTCCCTTTCACATTTCAAATTCCGAACTCAAAGTCGGCACTGTTAAAACCTCATCCGCGGTTTCACTTCTTCAGTCCCTCGTCTCCCCCGAAATTTCCTTGCACCATACCGGAGGCTGCAAGCATGGTTCGATCGCCTGCGGAGGAGGAGGGGAAGGATGCCGGCACGGGCTCCGGCAGCTGGCCACGCAGCCGCCGCTACGCCGTGGGGGATGAGGTCGAGGTCCTCTTCACCGGACCGGGCTTCCGCGGCGCGCGCTTCGAGGCCACCGTCACCGCGCGCCTCCCGGGCTCCGGTCGCTACAAGGTACTCTACTCCGAACTCCTCGTCCGCCGTGGCGGCCCCCCGCTGCGGGAGGTCGTGGTAGCCTCCGATGTACGGCCGAGACCGCCGCCGCCGCCGCCGCCGCCGGGGCGCGAGTTGGAGCTGTTCGATCTCGTCGAGGCGTACCACAGCGACGGATGGTGGCCGGGCGTCGTGTCCGACATCCGGCCCAAGCGGAGGCGGAACCAGGAGACACAGTTCGCCGTGTCGCTCCCGCTGTTCCGCGAGGTAGTGGTGCTCTCGGCTTCGTTTGTGCGGCCCAGGCGGGAGTTCGTGTACGGAAGCTGGATCAACGCGCAGGAAGTGGTGAGCAAATAGCATGCCTGCTTTGCTCTATCGCATAGAAACTTCCTTTTGATTTAGCACTCCAGGTGCAGGCGTGCAGCAATTTTGCACTGGCTTCACAGGAATTAGTTCAATTCCTGCTTAATTTGGGTGAATATCCCCACTATCCAAAAAGGGACTTAGGATTTTTAAGTTTCCATCGATCTGTTATATTTATTAAGAAACATAATGTACTCTGCTCTGTTTTCAGGATTAATTTTATTGCACATCAAATTTATCTACTATTTCATCAAATGAAAGCACATAACTATTTTGCAAAAAACCTGTTTCTGTACTGCATGCACAGGAGTTTGTTCTTGCATTTCTTAGACCTAAGCATGCTCCATTGCTTTAGTGTGTTTATTTAATGTCATGCTGATTAGCTGATGCCAACAGGTAGCCAATAGCCTCTTAGAAAAGTTTTGCATGCATTGATCACGAACTATCTGCCCATTGGGATGCTTAACCGTGCAAGCCAAACAGTACCTGGAATGGAAAGACTAGTGACACCATAGGTTTATTTGTTTACTAAATATCCATTTGAGAATAAGGTGGTTTCATTTATACATCTTTACAACCGAGTCACTTGAACACCTATTCACTAAATCATGGCAAGTTATGGATTGTGACTAGGCAATCATGTTTACTCCTCAAGCTGCCCAGTAGCCATTTAGCTTAGTTTATACTGTATGGTTATCTAAGCCACCAAGTTCACGTTCTAAGAGAGCATTTGCACTGAAGCTTAAAGAGCACCATGGCATTTTTAGTTTGCCAAATAAATTATCTCTAGCTTTGTTGAATACAGATTGACTGCTTCTTTTCACTATTTTGAATTCAGCTGCGAGGGATACCACAATATGCAGAAGGAAGCTGCATAGAAGTGATGTGTGATAAACAGGCAGAGTTTGGAGGCCAGCTATTATTAAGAAGATGGTCGGCAGTACCAACTATGTTGTTAGCTACGGAAATGGGGAGAGCTCCATTGAGGTCCTCCACACAAGGTTCATTCGGCCAGAACCCATCTATGACAAAATGAAGTTGGAGTATGAATTGAAGCCCTCGGCAGAGGTGGAAGTATATCATGATGGCATCTGGTCACTAGGTGTCATTGCAGATGTTGGCAGCTGTGAACCTAGAAGATATAGAGTAAAGGTTAAAGAGCATAGCAACACATATGGAAATGACAACATGATTGTGTCAAGTGCGTCCTTGAGACCCAAGGCCAAATGGGACAGTCCGGAATGGATGATACGTTCTACCAAGGTGTTTCACCAGTTAATCATTGTGTATCCATGATCTTACCCACGTCTTGAGTCTACTTCTAAGTTGTTGTTTCTATTACTTCACATGATTGCAAGTTTACGATATCTTTTCAAAATGATGGTTATATTTATCCCAATTCTCTGTACTAATATCCCCTTTTTGTTTACTAGAAATATGCCAGGAAAAGAAATTATTCAGATTCTGATTCAGACTATTCATCAGATTCTGGCTATTCACCAGAGTTCTCCACACCTGGTGGAAACAGTGATCAGTATAGTTCAATCCCTAACAAAAGGGTGAGGAAAGAAAATGCTCAAATGGAAGAGGTGCACTTGAGGCACTCTTTAAATCTCAGGCAAGATACAGACAGCTCATCATTAAAGGATGTTATGGATATGGAAATACCTTCTGAAAAGTATGTCTCTAGGGTGAAGAAACTAGAGAGAGAACGGGCGGGTTTAGGGTTTGGGGTTGTAAAGGGGGAAGAGCAAATACTGGAAGCCAATGCAGTGAAGTTAATCTGTACACCGTGCGATGGAAAAGGGAGGCACTCCTTGCCAAAGGTACACACTGTCTTGTTTTGAATCCTTTCTTCTTTCTAGCACCAAAATTTGAAAGTATTACTCACTTCACCAGCATTCAAAAGTGTGGGAAGTTATTTTAGCACAAGGTTGGTGCATTTCTCAGATAGCTTTCTTCTGTATCATTCATTTTTTTAGCTTCAGTACCTTCCAACTGTTATCATGCAGCCATGCGCCTTTTTGGTCACTGATTCTTCCTCAGTACTGATTCAGATTCCTTGCTGTTTTCATCTGGTCATGTAATCTAGGCACTTGCTAGTAAGAGAAAGGCCCTTTCTGTTTCTTCACTGGATGATGTTATTGAAATTGGTAGCAAGTACAACTTTGGTGATGTTGTTGTGATCAGTGATGACTCTAGCCATGGAAGTTTTATTGAAATCAGCGACGATTCTAGTTATAACCCAATCAAAATTCAAAGTGGAGGCGAAAACCAGGAAATGTGCCCAAAAATTACAGAGGTAGCAGCTCTTCTAGCGTTTCTCTTTTCTCCTTTTTCCTCCCTTTGAGATATACATATATGATATATCCTTCTTAATTGTCTAGCATTACGATATATCTGAATACCGATGCAGGTGAACAGTTGGGTGGCTGGTACTTCCATTAAAGGAGCAGGTACTGGTTTGACTAACCCTAGAATTTGTAAGTTCTTGTTACAAGCATAAGCTTGAGTTACACTAGTAAAGCCTGTCTAATCAGTTGCAAATATTATCAGCCAATCAGAAGACTGTCAACCAATCATATGGTGGAGCCTTCCCAATTGGGAAACTCGAACCATCTTCGTCTAGACTACAGGATATTGAAGGCAGTCTCTTGTGCATTGAAGCCCCTAACGATAACAAAGTAAACATTCTTTCTTTTGTCATATATCACAACCATCTCATTCCAATTTTGTCCACCCAACCAATGGGAGAGGTGTGAAAGAGAACCTACAGCTGTCAGGCCATTTTCCTGTGTCCTCTTTTTATTTTGTTTGAGCTTATTGAACTCGATGGAAATTGTTCACTCTTTCTGATTATCTGTTGATGTTTCTATGTACAGATAGATACAGAAAACAAAAAAACAGGCATTTCACCTGAGGAGGCGGCAGCCTTCCTAATCGGAAAATTAGAACCACCTTCATCTGGACAAAAGGGTGTCAAGGCTGACCTCGTTTGTATTGAAGCCCATAACGATAACAAAGTAAGTACTCCTCTCTGCCACAATCAGCTAATTGCCATTTGCATATAACCCTTTTGGTTTTCTTCTAGTTTATTGAATTCCATGTAATTTTTCAATCACTCTGCATCTGTTGATGATTCTATCGGCAGGTGGAGATAAAAAACGAAAGAATGGGTATGTCTCTTGTGTCAGCAGAAGGTTTTCACCTGGAAACCTGTAGAAACTGTAAGTCTTGCAAAATCAGAATGGTAGTTTTTTTAGTGCATTGATACGCTGACTGACAGGACCAACTGTTTCCAGCACCCAAGGATATTGCAATTATATCATATACTGAATGCAATGCATCATCACAACAACCTTGGGGTCAACCTCTAGAACCTGTTTCCGAGAAATCATCAGGACCATCTTCATTGCTTCATCCTGGTCTGATGGTGGATACATCAGCATTCATGCCACTGGCAGTGCCTAACAGCAGCAATCTTTCTCCAGTGTTCTCTACAACTTCCTTGCTGCTGATGCCTAAAAACAAAATGGAGGTCTTTGAGAAGCTACCACAGAATCCACACTTCCGTAAGGCGTGGAATTGTCCTCCAGAACTTCGTGGAGGAAGAGCCATAGGACTTATGGTTTCTTTTGCAGACATGGCCGAAAGCATCAAGAACATGCGAATTCAGGATGAACCACGACTTTATGAAGAGAAGATGAGCATCCTATTGGATATGGAGGAAGAGAACGGGTTTGAAGCTGGCCCCCTGAAGGTCCGCCTCCATAACCTGCTTTGTACAAGGACTTGCCAGATTAATCTCAAGAGCAGGAAAGTAAGATTAGAGAAGGAGATATTTGAGATAGAAGCAATAAACTGTGGATTAGAGCAGCAACTCAAGGTGCTTGATATGTGCGTCATGGGGATGGAAGAGAAGAAATACCAAGAGATGAAAGCTTCACTTGACATGCAAAAAACAGAAAATTGCTCATCTATTTCAAAGCTCCAAGTCGATTTGTGTCAAGTTGAGGAGTCACTCAAGTATGCTGAAGCCGATTTTTGTAGCATTGCTACTGCACCGTGGCAATCGGATGCTGCACCTTTGCTACAGTAATCTTGCTAAGCTATTATGGGAGGTAAACCTTCTCGCGTACAATTGATATGTTTATGTATAATATGTCTGCTTTCTTCATGGATCTGAGAGAAAATGATCTTCTCAGTTATGTCTATTTTGAGTATGCACTCTGCCCCATCAATGATCTTCAGATATGTGTATTTTGAGTCGTAATGCTCGTTGCTCTCTTGAGTTGTAGGTCATAGGCAATGTCGCAATTTGTGAAGTTGAACATCCTACGTGATATTTTCAGCAATTAGAAGACCTGTTATTAATTTAATTTTTTTCTCGAACATGATATAATAATAAGATAGGAGTCGAAGAAGACTCGTACAAGCCAAGCCCATTAGGACATGGTTTTACATGAGTGACTAGCCAGGAAACAAGAAACTTCGTCTAGCGACCTAAACATCATACTACGGCCAGCTATGTGCCTATGTCTAAGACCTCTTGAATTTAAAGGTTTTTCTTATTTTTTCAATAAACAGAGGTGAACTTGGTTTTAACATGTAGGAAGATCACATCGAAACTGCACCACTCAAAACTATAAAATCCTCTAAATTGGTAGGCGCATCAAGTAGTATATGTGTGGCCTTGAGAGTTAATAAGTGATCGGTGCAAGTGCAACAGAGGTCGATCGGTAGCTGATCTTGCTAGCATTTCTCGTCGGCGGCCATCGCGGACTGCGGCTGCTCCGCCTGGCTACTGGCCGGTGCCGTTGCCCACATGGCGCAGACGAGGTAGGCGACGAGGTTGACAACGCTGAGCACGGCCAGCAGCCAGTAGAAGTAGTCGAGGCGGCTGTGGTTGATTGTGTCACCGAGCCACTGCGTGCAGCTCTTGACGAGCGAGACGAGCGCGCTGCTGAGGAAGAAGCCGAGCGAGAGCGTGGTGAGGAAGAGGCCCGTGCTCATGGTCTTCATGCTCTTGGGCGACCGCGTGATGAAGAAGTCCAGCTGCCCCGTGTAGATGAACGCCTCGCCGGCGCCCACCAGCAGGAACTGCGGCGTCAGCATGAAGACGCTGATGGGCAGCGACCCATGCCCTGCGCCGCCACTCGTGGCAGCGACGGCGAGGCGCTTCTTCTCGCAGATTGCCGCGGCGGCCATGCCGATGATGGAGAGGACCAGGCCGATGCCGATCTTCTCCAGGTTCGTGAACCCCTGCCGGCCGGTCACGAGGCTACGGCAGAGCGGGACGAAGACGCGGTCGTAGAAGGCGAGGGTGAGCATGATAGCGCCGACGAAGAAGACGGTGAGCGAGGCGGCTGGGATCTCGAACCCGCCCATGTGCCGGTCCATGGTCGTCGCCTGCTCCACGGAGAAGGTGATCATCTGCGCGTAGATGGTCCAGAACAGGATCGTCGTCGCCCACACCGGCATCAGCCGCGCCACCATCTTAACCTCCTCCACGCGGGACACGGAGCACAGCTTCCACGGGTTCGGCGTCGGCCGCCCGTCGTGCCCCGCCTCGTTGTCGTCGTCGCCGGGCATCACCGCCGCCCTGTCCAGGCACCGGAACTGGGCGGTGTGGGGGATGCGCGCGTGCTCGGGGCGGTCCTCGTAGAACGCTGAGGCGGTGAGCGGCTGCTTGACGATGTTCCGCTTCCGGGCCGCAGCGACGAGGACCTGGAGGATGTGCACGATGGGGCTCCCGGAGCTGCGCTTGTAGCGGTACCGCCTGGTGCCTGACAGGAAGACGGCGATGGCGACGAGCATGGCGACGGCGCAGATGCCATAGGCCCAGCTCCGGCCGACGTGGTCCTGGACGTAGACGAGGACGGTGACGGCGAGGAGCGTTCCGACGTTGATGAAGAAGAAGAAGCGGTTGAAGAAGAGGCCCATGTCGGAGCGCTCGCGTGCGTCGCCCTCGTCGAACTGGTCGGTGCCGAAGCCCGAGACGCTGGACTTGAGCCCGCCGGTGCCGAGCGCGATGAGGTAGAGGCACACGTACAGGACGCCCATCTGGAGCCCCGTGGCCTGCTCGCACGGCCCAGCCGCGCCGGGTCCACACGGCGGCGGCCGCAGCTGTCTCACCTCCGTGGACACTGCCAGCAGCCCCGTGCCCTGTCATGTGTGCACACACACGTGCATGGGTCATCTATCGTGCCATGCCAGAGCAGCAATCGAGTTTGCATTGCATGCATACAGGAGTACTTACGATGGCTTGGACGAGCGCGAAGATGGCGATGGTGAGGTATCGTCCTAGGAAGGAGTCGGCAAGGAATCCACCAAGCAGGCAGAGGAGGAAGGAGGTGCCCATGAAATCGGTGACCACGTTGGCAGCTGCGGCGCTGGGCAGGTGCATGGTGCCCGTGAGGTAGGTGACTAGGTTGACGGCGATGCCCATGGTGGAGAGGCGCTCGCACAGCTCGATCCCGAGGGCGAGCGCTGCAGCCACCCAGCCGCCCGTGCTGGACTTGTCCGCTTGGCAGCCCCTGTAGTCGACGGCGTCCTGCACCAGGTTGCCTCCGCCGTCGCTGGTGCCCCATGCTGCCCTCTCCTGCACCTTCTTCCCGTTCTAATCAAAGGCACGCAAGCACACAGAGCAACATGATGGTGTATCAGCCATCAGCAGATTCAGCATTGCATATATATGCACAGCTAGCTAAGCTTATTAGAAAATTAGCCTCACGAACCATTGGTTTGAACTTCTTGGACGAATTATATATATTAGCAAAACACAAGAAAACCGTGTTGTGCTTACTGCCGAGCGATCTAGCAGAAGAGAACACAACACAAGGCTAGCTTGCTATGGCTCTGTAGCTAGCTGGAGCGATCGAATGCTGATGAGATTGCTGGACGACCTGCAGATTGGTGCCTCCTTTTATAGGCACGGAGATCAGGAGACGCGCATACGACCGTCGACCGACCGATCAGCTGATCATGGAGAGGAGGAGATCGGCCGGGCGAGAGGGACCTGCACCAGCTGACTGTATGACCTGGATCTTTCGCCTCCCAATTTGTGGGGCAGTCTCGATCTCGATACAATAATTAATGTTATACATTGATAACGCTCAAGAAAGTCTGACGATGCTGGCTGGTGTGGGTGATTGGATGAAGGTCAGAAGATGAGCAGCACTCGTGCTAGCTACTCCTGAGACGTGGAAACTAAGAAAAGTGAGCAGATCAGCATGGAGCTGAGCCCAGGCGGCGTTCAGCTTCAACAGGGGGGTGGGGGTGTTGTCCCCCTTCATCCAAGGGAATGTTCTGGGAGCTTCAAACAGCATCTGCCGTTTCATGCCTGAATGGGACCCGTCATGCCGACTAGTGGTCACAATAATGCAGATTGCTACTGTAGCTATCAGTGGAGGAAGGGGAGATAAGCTTTACAGATAAATAAAGCTATAATAACGACTGCAAAATATGCATGTGTGTCAAGAGGAGTAGAGGAGGGAGGAAAAAGGAAACGATCACGGGGCTGATCTTGCTGATCTGTCCACCCTTTAATTTATCAACATGCAAGTTTTTTCATATGCACTATTTGTAGGTCATATAAAGTGATATTCATTTACTACATCAATGAGCTAGAAAAGCTATAGAGAGGCACATAAATAGGGACAGTTCAACTAAATAAGAATACACATTCGCCATTTCTCAACCAAGGTTTTGATGAAGTATGCTTCCTGATTGTATACCTCCATCCCCCAAAACAATACAGTTCTGTCTATGTGGTGATATATTAGCAAATAGTCATAAGCTTATTTGTCAAAAAGTTTTGAAATCTTGCAAACAGGAGAAGCTTATTTATATTCTTCGAAAGTTTGAGAACACCAAAAGCTACCATTGACTGTATTCTCAAAAGGCACGCATCACGCATTCATGAGAATACACGGCCACTGTCGATAAGTTCACCTAGAATATGCAAGATTCTTAAAACAAATTAACGTTGTTGGATTGGAGTTGTACAGAACTTGTAGTCATACATTAACTGAAAATGTTAGAGGAAAACTCAACTAGAGAGGCACAAAGGAAAATTTCCATAAAACCCAAAATTTCTATAGATTCATACTGCATCTCAAAGGAATCAAAAGGAGTTCCACAGGGTTTCCTTTGGTCTAGAGGAGCATATAGAAAATTTTGCCTGTAGGCGGATTATTTTTTTGAATGTAAACTAGCAGGATCTGTTGTTTATAAAAAAAAATAGGGGAAGTAATAAGGCCTAAGCCAAAGGGAAAATAAAATCAGCACATCACACAACAAGGAGGCGATGAAAAGGTACCAAACATCATATGCCTATATGACTCGCAAGATCTCAGAAAGGTGCTTCGCTCCTGCAACACACCAGGTGCAAGCCTCCTCATTGATTTTGGCTCGCAGTGAGGGAATTGATAGGTGTTGTTTCTGAAAATTCGTGCATTACACTTCTTCCTGATTTCATATGTGACTAAGAACAAAAGAGAGCAAAAGGCCTTTAGCTGAAAGCCTTCTTGACTGGCCATCTCCATCCACCAATCCTTCACGGTGGAGTAGTGTTGTCATTGGCTGCGCGATGACACGTGTTGGAAAAGCCATGCAAAGATGAGATCTCAAATCGGAATAGAGTATCGGCCATGAACAAACGAGTGAACAGCACTTTCAGCTGCATCTTTCCTGTAGGATTAGAATCCTCCAAAGTTCCTAAGTTTTTCCATTGTTCGAACGGTGGGCTGTTTTAGTTGTGTTGGATTCATCAGTTCATGACACATGTGATGCTCCTGGACCAATGCTTCTTCCTCTGCCTACCATTCCTCCACCTTTTTTTTTGCTGTAGACTAAAGAAAAAGCAGCCTCCTATTTCATCTCCTCCTCATGTTGGATCAATGCACCGCCCACTTTTTGCACAGGCTTGTTTTCCTCCTCACACCTGCAGGACCTGATCTGACCTTCCATTATTTGCTGTTTTTTTATTGTGTAAACCTCCTGCAAATATGTACAGCACATGAATGGGCAGGCTGTTCCGATCCTCACGCGGAAAAGGATCGATGGAGCTGCATCTTTTTGTCCAAAAATTCAGAAAAAGTAGGGTATCTACCTCCTACCCTGCTGATCGATGCTGACAACTTGTCAATTGCAAGCCTTCCAATCTAGACTCTAAATCCTACACATGTATATTATCAAAATTAGCCTCCATTTTCCCTAAAAAAAATAGCCTCCATTTATAGATTCCAAATGTTAGGCATGTACAGTTGGCAGATTCTGCTTTGATTGCTGTTGACCAAATAAGCAGCTGTTGAAATACATACTTTTCCCAAAAAGCAAAACGCTACAGTATAGAAGGAAATTTTAATAAGTATTTTGTAGAGATGACTAATCTGAATAAATGAAATATTTTGTTCAATGATCAAAATTTAGAAAGATTGAATCTAGTATATGAGATAGTATATCAAGCAATAAGAATATGCGTGCGGAAAAACTGCTACGGCTAATGACTTTCCACTGCATTATCTGTAAGTAATATATGTCTCTTGTTCAATAACACCTATAGCTTGATTTAATAGTAGCGTCACTAGCTTACTCACAAAATATAGTCAATGCAAATAAATAATCAATTACTTGTTGCTTCCATATTTAGTACTTATTAGTCAACAAACATGTGACCTTCAAGTTAAATGTCAAGATATCAGTACACAAATATGCACAAAGTGGAAGCAGGCGCCACTTGGTGTGTGTGTGTGTGTATATATATATATATATATATATATATATATATATATATATATTATGATTTTTGGTGATCACGAGGACACTAGGTGGTAGTCAGAGGCGGAGCCACCACTAGGGCGAGCTAGGGTGTCCGCCCTAGGTCCCTTTGCCCGGCCACCGTATCCCCATTCCCCAACCCCCGGAGCTGGTGAGTGGTGAGGCTGAGGAGCTGAGGACAACGCCGGACGCGGTGAAGAAGTTGACGCTGAACGGCGGACACACGTGGCGCTCATCATCCGTCATAGGGCTCGGTGACTCAGTCGAACTGGGCCGTAGCCGTCTCTGTTGGTCCAGTAGTTGCCCAGCCCACAGCCCAGGCTAGACGCAGATAGGGATAGGGCAGATCAACCTCTGCGGCTCCATTCGATTGCGCTACGCCAATGCCCGCTCACAGCTCATCGCCTCCACTGCTCCAGGCTGTCCGCTCGTTGCTTGTTACCTGGCCGCTTCGCCCCTCCCGCGGTCCCACCGCTCGCCGCCGCGCTGGCTGCCGTCGGATCCCCCACCACTGACAGCCCGCCTCTCCGCGTCCCAGGCAGACAGGACCCAACCACACGGCCACCGGCCAGGCCCCAGCCGGCCTTGCTGATTACAAGAGTCCAAGAGTGCAGGCTACTGCAGGGATTTTCAATTTTGGATATGTGGATTTGGGGATTTTAGAACCTTCGTCCTTATTTGGTGATGGATGGGGAGCAGATGAAGCCGTTGTGGTTTGGGGAAGAGATGAACCTGGAGACATGGTTGGTTCAAACAGTGGCATTGCCACCATGATTACGCAAACAACTTCAATTCCACTTAGCAAGAAGCGTTATAAGAAACTAGGTATTACCAAATTTGTGCTTGATTATTTGCTTGATTACTTATAGTAAAATAGTCATAGGTTTGATTAATTATTGTTTGATTCAAAACTTTATAGTGTAAGTTTGCCCTAGGTCATTTCTCGGGCTAGATTTGCCCCTGGTGGTAGTTCCGTATGGATGGCCTGCAGGTGCAGAGAGAAGACCCACGAATAACTCCATCGATAGCTATGTGCTTGCCTTCCAATTTCTAAAAGGGTTATGGTCAGCTATTGCATTTTGACCTAACCTAGCTAGGAATGGGAGAGATAAGAACATAAGATTCCTAAAAGCAAAGGGGAGAATAGAACATTTGAGAGGAATGCTGTAAAATTGTCAATACCTCTTGTTCATGATTGCAAATTTTATTCTCTGTATATAAAGCTTACCTTAGCGTGTTGATCCATGGACATTATACTATATATACGGACATTGCTCATGCTCGGGAATGTAATTAACTATGTTTCTATAAAATAAAGGCTATGATAAAAGCTCACGATTTTAGGGAGATAGAGATTGGACATGAAGGAGTGTTTCAAGCGTCTCCACCATGACAAGAGTGCAACCAACATCGAGGGCTATAAAATAGCGAAGAGGGTT
The DNA here is from genome assembly GCA_038087645.1 of Saccharum hybrid cultivar R570. Taxonomy (NCBI): domain Eukaryota; kingdom Viridiplantae; phylum Streptophyta; class Magnoliopsida; order Poales; family Poaceae; genus Saccharum; species Saccharum hybrid cultivar. The sequence continues at coordinate 22,336,460 of JAQSUU010000135.1, forward strand.
GCAAAGCGAGCTGTGAGTATAGCAAAAGGTCAGGCGTATGATGGCCTTTATCAACGGCTAGGCACGAAGGAAGGGGAGAAGGACATTTATAGGATGGCTAGAATCCGCGAGAGGAAGACAAGGGACATCAACCAAATAAAATGCATCAAGGATGGGACAGATCGACTTCTGGTGAAGGATAAGGAGATCAAGGACAGATGAAGAGAGTACTTCGACAAGCTGTTTAATGGGAAGAATGAGGGTCCTGCCCTTGAGTTGGACGACTCATTTGACGATACCAATAGACGCTTTGTGAGGAGAATTCAGGAGGCAGAGGTCGGAGAGGCTTTGAAGAGGATGAAGGGAGGTAAATCGATGGGTCCTGATGGTATCCCCATTGAGGTGTGGAGATACCTAGGCGCCAGAGCGATAGTATGGTTAACTAAGCTTTTTAACCTTATTTTTTGGTCTAACAAGATACCTGAAGAATGGAGGAGAAGTATATTAGTACCTATCTTTAAGAACAAGAGAGATGTTTAAAGTTGTACTAACTACTGTGAGATTAAGTTGATGAGCCATACGATGAAGCTTTGGGAGAGGGTTATCGAACATCGCCTAAGGAGAGTGACACATGTGACCCAAAATCAGTTTGGGTTCATGCCTGGTAGGTCGACCATGGAGGCAATTTTCTTATTACGATAATTGATGGAGAGATATAGGGAGCAGAAGAAGGACTTGCACATGGTCTTTATTGACCTCGAGAAGGCATATGACAAAGTACCGAGAAATGTCATGTGGTGGGCCTTAAAAAAGCACAAAGTCCCAACTAAGTATGTTACCCTCATCAAGGATATGTACATGGATGTGGTGATATTTATCCGAACATGTGATGGTGACACCGGTGACTTTCCAATTAAAATAGGACTGCATCAGGGGTCAGCTTTGAGCCCTTATTTATTTGCTTTGGTGATGGATGATGTCACAAGAGATATACAAGGTGATGTCCCTTGGTGTATGATCTTTGCTGATGATGTGGTGCTAGTTGACGACAGTAGGGTAGGGGTTAATAGGAAGTTAGAACTGTGGAGACACGCGTTAGAGTCGAAAGGGTTCAGACTTAGGAGGACTAAGACCGAGTACATGAGGTGTGATTTCAGCGTGACTAGACATGAGGAGGGAGACGTTAGCCTCGATGGGCAAGTGGTGGCCAAGAAGGATACTTTTCGGTATTTATGGTCGATGCTACAAAAGGATGGAGACATTGATGAAGATGTTTGACATAGAATTTCAGCCAGGTTGAAATGGCATCAAGCTTCTGGCGTCCTTTGTGACAAAAGGGTGCCTCAGAAGCTGAAAGGTAAGTTCTACAGGACGGTGATTCGTCCGGTGATGTTATACGGTGCTGAGTGTTGGCCTACAAAAAAGCGACATGTCCAGCAATTGAGTGTTGCGGAGATGCGTATGTTGCGTTGGTGTTGTGGGCACACAAGAAGGGATAGAGTCCGGAACGACGATATTCGGGATAGGGTTGGGGTGGCACCAATTGAGGAGAAATTGATTCAACATCGGTTGAGATGGTTTGGACATGTCCAATGGAGGCCTCCTGAGGCGGCGATGGGTAGTGGAGTTCTAAAACGGGCCGATAATGTAAAGAGCGGTAGAGGTCGACCTAAACTAACTTGGGATGAGTCCATTAAAAGAGATCTTAAGAAGTGGAATATCTCCAAGGATTTAGCTATGAACAGGAGCGCTTGGAGATTGGCAATCAACGTGTCTGAACCGTGACCTCTTTTTGTCTTGTGCCCTTTATGTTCCTTTATGTGTCTCCCTGTTTCTCGTCTCGTTTGGGTTTTATCTCTAGCCTACCCCAACTTGCTTGGGATAAAAGGCTATGTTGTTGTTGTTGTAGAGATTGGGCATGAAATTGAATCTTTGATTATCACTAGATGCTGGGATACAAGCTTTCTAACAAATCAAATCTTTACATGGAAAAAAGCTCAACAACAAGAGCATCTCTTCCTCTCTCTCTAATCCTAAGTCAAACTCTAAACCAATCAAATGAGAGTCTAGTTCCCAAAATATGCTTTCCACAACCAGCCATCTCCACTATAAATTGGCACTTGTTTAATTCCCAAAATGCCCTTACATGAAGCATTCAACCTAGATACCCTTGGGGTAAAACCGTCCATATTTTTATCGGTGCATTGGACAGACATGGCATCTTCACGACTTCACTTTTCCTCAATGCAAGCTTCATAGTGATGCCATGCATCCTACAACTTATACCCTAGTTTTGAAGCCTGAACCACCAAACTATCCATGTCCCAATTTTGAGGACCAAATCAGGAAACCCTCTTGCCCAACCCGCAAGGTGTGACTCATCTATGTCGTTCTGTGTCCAACCTCCATCAAGGCTCGAAGCCTTAGCCTTCCTCCTTGACTTGATTGATGCCATCTTCATCATATCGATGTATGCATGTCTAACCTCTCCTCCATGTGCCATGAGACCATCCTGCTCCTCCTTGACTTGGTCGGCACCATCTTCATTATCCTCTTGTCCACATGTATTCTTCGACTCTCCATGTGAGCAATGTGAATTGCCATGCCTCCTCAAGAGGTCAGAGCAAACAGTACCTTTGATGCCAAGCCTTCGGTCGCCCTTCACCATCTCATGGACACATAGGCGCCAAAACTACTACTTTCCCTAAACCACTGCTTGGTCCATAGCTGCCAGGCCTCCTGTGTTCCCTACACCATTATATGGTCTGTCAACACCATGCCTAACCTACCCTTCACCCCTCATCCACTGGTTTTCATGTCGCATCCATACACCTACACATCATGAATCAAGGGACATCCAGACATGTTCCCCAATACCTTTTGGTTAACAAAAGCATAATCATCACACATGCAAAATGTTATGCACCACCGAAAGCTCCAAACTTGTTAGCATATGTGTCAATCATTCATCACACATAGAATAGACCAAGGTACATCTCAACGGCTTCCAATTGCTCCTTGATGAATGCATTTACCATCACCAAAGATCAAAGGAGAAGCTTTGAAAGAAAAAGGAGAAAGTCCTATTCAAGTGTCCAAAAGCCAAGAAAAAGCAAACATATGGACACTTGATATGAGGAAGCATCATGAAAGCTCCAAGTAAACCCAAAAAATGGGAAAAGTCTAAACATAGTTGAAGAGTCAAATAAGATACATAAGAACTTCATGTAATGTCAAAAGCACTCAAAACAATTTCATCAGTTGCCAGTTGCTCATCACAAGCAAACCAAGGTTCTTTCCTACAACACATGATGGAATACAAAGACTAGATAGGGCTATCACCACCTACTAGCATCCTCAAACAATCCGTGCGACAAGCAGCAACCACAGGCAAGATCAAGTGCCAAAGCTACGTCCTCTCTCATCTCTACCTTTGATCTTCCCTAGACGGTTGAAGCTTTTGAGCAATTTATCCAATTGGAAGAGACTATCCACAACTTCCAGCCTTCAAAGGACAATGGTATCTGGACTTACATTTGGGGAGGGTCATCTTTCTCTACCAGCAAGGCTTACAAACAGCTGGCGGGCTCTTGCTGGGTGCATCCTACATTCAAATGGATTTGGGGGTCTTCATGTCAACACAAACACAAGGTTTTGTTCTGGCTTTTAGCTCATGATAGGCTCAGCATCCGCAACATTATTTGAAGGAAAAACATGCACCTTTAGTCCTACAATTGTGTCATATAATAATTATGTCGAAGAGATAGTAGAACATCTCTTCCTCCATTGTGAGTTTTCAAAATCATGTTGGGGTTTCCTTGGACTGGCTGTTCCCCTTCCTTGGGCCCCTTTCAGATTCTAGAAAACTTCAAGGCCCAGCTCTGCGTTTTCCTTTCTTCATGGAAATTATTATCCTCCTCTGTTGGAGCCTGTGGACCGTAAAACAACCACATTTTTAAACCAGATGAGGCTTCGAGAGAGCGTTGCAAATTTATCTTCAAGAATGTCTTTTGCCTCATTATCGTGCATGCAAAGAAGTATCTGCTAAAAATTGATTCATGGCTAGAGCGTCGATTGTAATTGAACTTATCTTTTTTTTGTTTTGTTTTTGTCTCTTTAGTGATCCTCTCTTTCAATCCCCTCCTCTGTCAGTTTTGTTTGTAGTCCTTTTTGCACTTGTTAATATATTTCAGTAGGGGCTTAGGCCCCTCTTGTGTTCTCTCAAAACTAGTAACTTAGGTCGACATCAAAGCTATTGGAAGCAACATCGATCTTCCCTTCTAACGTCCTCCGACAAATCAGTAGCAAACTTGATCCTACTTGTTCCACTTGGAAGTAGTCAACAAGCTCCAATATGTCATTATCTAGAGAACTATATATAAGCAATAGTGTGCACCTTACAAAGACAATGTGAGTGATTGATGAGAAGAAGGCACTTTATTGTTTTCTCAAAAGTTGGTCTGCATATTTCAAGCTAGCTAGGGTATATTCTTTCATTTTTCTTGACACAACAACTCTAGACCATAATATATATCAGTGTGCAGCAATTATTGGCAGCTGAACCTGGCTTAACTTGTTCTAGGAGTCACGGAGTGGAGAAAAAAAAGGTGCATGTGGATAGATGGCACCACCATGTATGTCCTGATCAATTGTAAGAGGAAATCACTAAAAGCAGTGGTGGTAGATACGTATTGGATAGGAACCATGTTAAAGCTATATGTATTCATCTCGCAAAAAAAAAAGCTATATGTATTCATGCATGTATATATGTATTTATGCATGCTTGCATTTGACATTTGTGTTTGACTCTTTCTGATTAATATATATCCCACTGGGCCCAGCTATATCCTCCTCCTCCTCATCTGTTGTGCTTATGTGCTGGACAATTGGTGGGGCCGCGCCGGCAGGAAGGGTCATCAGTTATCCCGACCACACTGAACCTGATAAGCGTGTGATATATGTGACCCAGCTGAGCATTAAGCCGGTAGCTGGAGAAAGGGGGATAAGGCAAGATCGCACGATGGTGCTACCTCTCCTTTTCAGCTGGAATTGCTCTCTCATCAGATGTACACACCATGTGGGAGAGCCTTGGTCAATCACAAGCGGAGATCATGAAGATACATTCCATGTACCAAGTAAATCATGCTTCCATATTTGTCCGTGACCCCATCGCCATACAAGATATATTCCCGGTGCCTATTTTTTTGTGTGTTTGATGTGTCGTGTGCAGACCTGCTCGTCGTCTCCTCATTTTCCGGGAAATGTTCCTTAGCAGATTTGTAGTGGCTTTAGGTATTTCTCAGCCAGACATGAGACCTACACATTCAAGCTTAAGCTGATAAATGTCCATATATTCCATCATTACTTATGTATTATATAGTTCATCTTCACTTCATGTGTGTTCCCCAAAAATCAGTAAATCTAATTGATTCAGAATCAGAAAAAGAAAATATCTGAAAACCCTATTTAGTAGTTCTATAAGTAGTATATTGGCAGGCAAAGTCCACCGGACATGATCAGTGGCCTATTCGCTTCAAATCAGAACCATAGACGCTACTAAGAAGTAGGGATGCTTGCAGTAATGTAAACCTGTTAAGTTCTTTTTTTCACATTACAGATTGCCTGCCCCACCCCCCGGCGCGTGCTAGCCCTCTTTCTTTGCCCAAAGTCCTCTTTCACTCTGAAGCGACCTGCAATGATGATTTCTGAACATTATTGAAAATTCTTCTATTGCTTTCCTTCCATAGGTTCCAAATTGTGTGGATCACAATTCCGTTGAAACGTCTTTTTTCTTCTTTTGTTACCTTGGCTACGATCTCTTCCCACCAAGTATTGATGTGAAGGGGGTCTAGAAACGATCGCAAGAGTTGTACATCAAAGTGCTCCTAGGATCTGTTTCCAAAGGTCCATAGCATAAGGTGCAGTGCCTTCTTGGTGAGGCCATCCGCTTTTGTGCATGTTGTGCACCATTAGAATTTTGTACTGCACAAGTATCCGGACAAAGATTTTGCATTTGTTTTCCGCATATGCTTTTCGTATAATGTTGCTTCGGGATCTTTCGTACGAGCCTTTGAACTAGATCATGTATGCTGAACGGGTAGAGTAGGTACCATCCACCATCCATCTCCAAACAATGGAGTCGTGCATGCCTGGCATCAGCTGGATGTTTTGTTGATCCAAGGAGAGACAAATTCCTCAATGTGGACGGCGGTGGTGATCCGGCTTCTAAGGGTGTGTATCCAGCTATTGTTTGGAAGTTCTTGTTGGACCGATTTGTTCTTTTAACCATCTCGAATAGGTGTACTGCCAAATTTCTGAAAGCTTCCCCCTCAAGCCAGTTGTTGTGCCAGAAGCAAACTTTTGCGCCAACGCCGATCGTGATCGTGGTTGATGAGTTGAAGAGTAGCTGGTCAGTCTCATTGCAAGGTAGCTCCGATCCTGCTCATGGTTTGGATCCTCCATCCAATCCTGCATAAACCTGTCAAGTTCATGTGAAGAAATGGGATCAAGGTTCAATAATTGAGGTTAGCGCCACTGCACCAGCAATACTGAAGCAGTTGCTCTCACTTTCCATGACCTCCATCTCCTTCATCCTAATGGTAATGGGGTCACTGCAGCTCGATCAGACACGGTGGCAGAAGCCTAGCTTGATTTATCCAAAGCCACTTGTTCCATATATGCCTTCATCCGAGTCAATGTAAACCAGGTGTGATCAGATAGCTAACATTGTCCCATCTATGTTCATTCTTCATTTTAATTTAATCAGCTCTCTTGCCTGATTCATATTTCAAAAATAAAGGGAAAGAGTACGTACACAGTGTAGCTTTTTTTTTTGTCCTCCCATAGTTCCCCCCTCTCTCTCTCTCTGGATGCAAACATTGTCGCCACCGTTCTTTTAACCTTGAGATAACAGAAGATGTTTTGTGAGTCTGATAGGGCACACAAAGTTCAAAGATCATGGAGGTCCACCTCTACGTAGACCGTTCTGGGATGGTGGTCGCAAAGCAGTTTGTTTTTTGCCCCCATGATGAGTTGCCTCGTGTCGACGAACTTTGGCCAGTTGTTCGATCATGCAGCTCTTCACTGTTTCTTTTGCTTCCTTTCTTTCGGTATTGCAAGGACAGTGTGGAAGGTAGGAAAGAAGAGATGGAACTATAGACATGCGCAGAAGCAACTACCTGCACTCACCATTCGCATGGTCCTCGATCGTAGGCACTCCTTGGTGACACGCCCAGAAAAGAGTATATATTGTGGCATCCTCCAATGCCATTACTACATATATGTGCGGTGATTCCTCTTCGGAAACTGAAGTGAGGACTACTAATAATTGATGCAGTCCATACAAAATCTGTAATCATAAAATCTTAACTTTAGGGATCGATTTGATCGTTACCATGCAGAAGGCAGAGACCCTCATCATCCTGAATGTGAATGAACTACCCAGAACATGCATAGCAATCAGAGCTCACAACTCAAGTACTACTCAACGAGATCAGAGCTAAAGCAGCTGATCATCCCAAGCCCATAGTTTACAGCAGCGCATAAATAAACACCATGCAGTATAGTGCCAATAGTGCGCGTCTCGTGCAACATTTCCTAATGCCCGATGATATACTGCAATCTCGTGTTATTGTGACAGGCCATCGCACCAAATTAAGCCCATGTTTAGTTCCCAAAAAATTTTGCAAAATTTTTCAGATTTCCCGTCACATCGAATCTTTGGACAATAAAGCATTAAATATAGATAAAAAATAAAACTAACTACACAGTTTAGACGAAATAGACGAGACGAATCTTTTAAGCCTAATTAGACCATGATTGGACAATATTTACCAAATAACAACGAAAACGCTACGGTACCCATTTTGCAAAAAAAATTACATCTAAACCGGGCCTAAGTAGAAAGAAAGATCCCAGGCAAGCCAAGCATCATATGCTTCAGACCAACAAAAGCCAAAAGATCACAAAGATGACACATTTCTCCCTATTTGCTTGGCTTATAAGCCATACTTTTTCAGCCAACGAACGGTGTTTTTTTCTCACAAGAAATCAACGAACAATACTTTCAGCTATGGTTTTTTAGCCAAGCGAACAGAACAATTAATGGAAAAATAAAATACTGCGCCAATGCCACGAGGTTAGAAGAGGCTTCAATCAGATAGATAACAGATTCATAGATAAATAACTCAGACCGCTTTCCAATACCGCCGTCATGATGCTCGATGACACACGTGATCCTGAAAAGAAATAGAGAAGCATATTTTATGCATCCTCGGTGCTCTTTACTTGCATCAAGTATTGACAATTGGACATCTCAGCATCCGAGCGAACATAAAATTAACAACCCATTTGTGTTATAGTTGCATTTCTGTTTTAACTAAAGTCTTCACTTCAGAAAAGTTAAAGAATGAGATCGATATTACTTCATATACATACACTGGTTTGCATGTGATCAACCCCTATGAAGCTTACATATCCTTTTAAAGTAGCTATGTAATCCGCTCAACACTACTAGCATCTGGGCAGTGGTGTATAGTCATCGAAGGCACTTATTCCACAAAATTTACTACAGGCCAAACTAAATGTCCCCTCAAATTTGAAGCTGGCAGCTAAGGCAGCACCTTTACATGAGGCCAGCATTCTCTTCTCCCTGTCAACCTACAATGAGTAAATAAATTATTTGAAGAACTGCCATCAATAACAAAATTATTAAAAAGAGAACAGTTATTACAACTAGAGAAAAGTTAAAACTCTTTATCATTTTATAGTGATGTAGAGTAGTTAAAACAAGAATGAAACTAAGAAAACAAAAACTATGGAACATGAGTTAAAGAAAATGACTCCAAGATTCAGCATTACCCAATATTATATTCCACAAACTCTCCAGATAAATGATCTGGATATTCAAAGGCACTGCTTCATTATTGATATACACAGACTTGTTAAATGGAGAAATATTATCTAGGAAACAATTGAATGCATGAGAATCAATGACAGCATTGGATAACTGAGAACATGCTGTGTTAATATATGATGCGCTTTGGAATTAAATATCGCTTGCAATCCACTAAGCTTGTGTAGTTGTGTGCATGCAGCTAGCTAAGAACTCAATACTCTATAAGTACCATCATCTCATCATCTACACATGCATATAATTGATGAACCGTGTCCATGTTTAGTTCATTACTTTTTGCATGATCGTTGCTTCGATAATCCATACTATGGAACTTCAAGAAAAACAAAAGGTTGAACACGTGGCAGACATATTATTTATGTCATGATCACATCACATTGCAGAAAAATCATTTAATACAAAAATCTGCACAACACAAACTTTAGTAAACACATTGGAAGTCACAAAGTTATCACCAACCTAACACTATTGTAGCACGTAACACATTTCAAAGCATCCACATAGACAAGTACACCCCCCCCCCCACCCCACCCACACACACAGGTCAATAGGAACTCACACACACATGAGCACAGTGGGTTTGGCGGCTGGAATGACGTAGCCTTTTCTGATTTTTCCTCCTAGCTTTATACAGTGCTGAGAGCCAGGCTGTGATAGCCTCCTAATCAATGCACAATATTACCCAAAATCAGCCTATTAATCCTATTACTTCATGCTGAAATTTAGTTTAAAAGTAAAAAGTATGAACCTAGACACTAGCATGCATGTAGGCACACAGGAATATTTCCAACACCACAAAAAACCTTTCTTTTTACGAATACATTCACTGACAACCTTAGCATGCAATGCATTAACAGTAGTGCATATCTCAGATACAATTAAATCGAGTCAGTTTTTATTGGAACAAGAGGAAGCAGGGGCGATGACGATTGCTAGATTCCTAGCATTGTGGAAAACACTCTATTAAGCTCTTAACAAAATACAATAGAATTGCATTATTTATTGTTTCCAACATTAATTGAAATGTTATAACCTTTGGAAATATATAGCTCCTCAGTTCAGTCCGTTTAGGTACAGCACTGATTTTTCTTTCGATTTGAGCTAAGCTATAAGGCTAATTTAACGCACAGAGGCTTGTACGACAAATAATTGAGTAATGATATAGACCTCCAACAAGATACTAAACTGACCCTTCAACTTTTGAAATTTGAAAGCTCGTGAAACAACAAAAGTGGCAGAAATACAGTACACTTTTAAATAATACAGTATATATCAACTACTCCCTCCGTTCAAATTTATAGGTTATTTTGGCACTTCTAGGCTTCTAGATACACAACTTTTATTATGTATCTAAACATATCATATATCTAGGTGCTATGTACCTAGAAAAGCCAAAAAGACCATAATTTGGGACAGAGAGTGGTAATCAATATGATTGCCATATGTGTCTTAACATGCTAGCATGTAATAACATGGACCCTAATAACATTAGTACCATTGATATTCTTTGTTCGATCTTTATATCTATCCCAAAAATCATGGCTAGTTTAGGCCAAATTTGTAAGGCTGCCAGTGTGTCATCCAATAACAGTTGAGGAAGGGAAGAGGGTTGTTTGGAAAATTGGAAAAGCATTGATCTAACCATCCAAGGCTTCAACATGCCTTGAACGTCCTACAATGCTTCAACAAATCCCAGGTGTTCGCGAAGCATTGGCATGGTAAGACTTTTAAAGTCAGATACATAGAAAACGGTCTTCTAGCAGAGTTGCAAGAATAAGAGAAGATAAATAACCAGAACAAAATGTTTAAATAACATCCAGCATGTAAATATAATTCCAATGAGCTTGTAACAATGTAACACAACATAAGCTCTCCATGACTATGCTATTATTTACATATAAAAGGGTAACGGACTAATGGAGTATTAGTGTCCAGAGAGATAGTATCTGCAGAAGTGCAGTGATTCATCAAAATGAGAAATCAATTGCCAGACAAAGGAACTGTATAGCTCCCACAACTTAGAATGGTCTATTTCACCCTTGATTGCACATAATTAAACATATAGATCAGATGTTTGCATATCAAATCAGTAAAGTCAACATCACTGGAAGGTTGCAGGATAATTTTAATTTTTGGTTATCTGTATGCCACACAAGGTGATAGCTGTAAGAGCAAGCTATTCACTACTTACTATTACTTCCTCTGATCGTCAATATAAGTCCATCAAGGTTTACCCCAAGTCAAACTTTGTCAATTTTGACCACAAATATAAAAAATGTTCACATAGATTTTCAACACAAGATTGACATACCTAGATTCAGTATGAGAAATTTTCATAATATAGAACTCCTTTCATTTAAAATAATAAATTTTATAAATATTGCGAGCCAAATCTAAAAAAGTTTTGACTCAGGACAAACCAAGATGGACTTATATTTGTCAAATGAAGTAATATTTATGTAGCCAACTGGTACTTCCAATATCTCATTTGTGTGCTGCACTTCCACATTCCTCCTGGAACTTCCACATTCCTCCTGGAAAGGATATATCACCTATCTAGTGTGTCAGGCATGCAGCCATGCATCTCCACCAACTAGCTACATTTTAAAATAAAAAAAACACTATTCAGACAACCCCCAGCAGCATGAGAAAGATGGGAAAGGAAAACGCTATACATGTGCACCATTGATCAAACTAATTTTTCATCATTCCCTAGTTACCAAACACTCTACAGACACACAAGTATAAAAGAAAATGTCAGCTTCTGCTTCCTCTATTTCACAAGCAAAGCTATATGGAAAGCATGACTTGCCTGCAATGCATATACAGCTATTCACCCATAAGGACAGGGTTATTAGTATTAAACAGAAAATATAACAAGTGTTAAGCACATGGCATTACAAAGCAAAGCAAATTGTCATACAAAGCAGATAAGATTGCAAACTCTAGAGAAACTCTTTGACATGGCACAGAAATACAGTATTACTGCTAAACCATGTGCAGAGAAAGTTGAACCGTACCTTCCATCATTGATGAATTATTACCGTGCTGTAGCCTCAAACTTTTTAAGCATATCACAATGTGGCGTCTGGTATGACAGCCCCCATTGGCGACGCTGTAGCTCGACCCTGCAATTCTGCGTGATTATGGAGTAATAATCCCTCTCAACATGCCGCTCCAGCGTCGCTCGCTCAGTGCTTTGGTGTGGATACTGCTCCTCAAAATTAGACACCTTGACATAGTATGCAACTCCACGTGGGGTTTGGAACTTATGTTCATAAGGGTATGAACGGGACAGCGAGTAGACAGGCTCAGAGGATGGCAGGAAGTTGAGCAACAGCAGCAGTAGGACTGGCAACAGCTGAATAAGCATCCTGACAGTTGAGCCACCAGAGTTTTGTGCGGCATGGGCATGCATCCCACCAGTCCTGAAATGGAAGGTTCCAAACTGTCCAAACTGCCTGGTGGTCGCAGGCGCCATACCACCAAAGAAGAAGTTTCTGAATATCTCATCTGGGTCAAAGTCATCCTCGTAGAACCCATTGTATGCACGGGCAGTGGAGGCCCTCCTGTGGTGTGTTACTGGCTCATCCGAGCCAACAAGGTCATAACGCTTGCGGCTCTCAGCATCGCTCAGGCACTGGAAGGCCTTGGAGACGGCCTTGAAGGCGTCCTCTGCACCAGGAGCCTTGTTCTTGTCGGGGTGCACCTTGAGGGAGAGCTTCCGGTAGGCCTTGCGCACGTCCTCGACACTGCAGTCCTTTTCCAGGCCGAGGATCTGGTAGTAGTCCCTGGTGTGCTTCTTGACCTGGCGCACGACCTCGAGCTGCTCTGCCGTGTACTCCCTGGCAGCAGGAGTCGCCTCCTCCTCCTCCTCCCTCTTCTTGCCCTTGTGCTTCCTCTCTCTCAGCCCATCAGCCTCAGCTGCCTCCGATGCCCCTGCTGCAGCAGTTTCCGGTGGCGGAGGCGGCGGCTGAGATGATGACGAGGAAGCCGGGGAGTCATCTTCGGGACTGAGAAGGGAGGTGAGGAGGTCGTCGATGGGCAGCGAGGGGTCGAGGCGCTTTGCCTTGGTCAGGAACTTGATGGCGCGCGCGCGGTCGCCGGCGTCGAGCGCGCCCTTGCCGATGCGCAGGCACTTGGCCGCGTCGTCCTTGTTGCCCTCCATCGCAGATCTGGCCGCCGCCGCCCCCGGCTGATCGAGCCGAGCAGGCGGGCGACCGAGATGAGCTCACGCAGCGGCGGCGCAAGGACCCGCCCCGATCGGATCAGATCCGCTCAGCCCCAACCCAACCTATATGATGATACAATCGCGGCGTGTATATGGGGATCAGAAAGAGGAATTCGAGCTTGGAGTACTAATCGATTGCGTAAGGAGCAAGAGAAGGAGGTCGATTACCGGCGAGGCGACGTGCAGTAGGGTTCAGGTGGGCGGATCACCGGAGTCGGGGAACGGAGGGTGAGGGGGGAAAGGGGATATGGCGAGCCACACCGACGCGGCGACGACTCTCGACTGGTTGGGTTTTCTCTCTTGGATTTTTGTTGCCCTTTCCACGCGTGAGGAAAAGGTCGCAGGAATACAACCCTACAAAGGCGGGATTCGGAAACGAGATATCTGGCCCAGAAGCTGTTCCGGCCTAGCCCGATTAAAATTCTCCTCTTCTTCTCACGGCAAAGGAAAACTCATCGAAGTCATGTAACTGAGTGCATATACAGAAAATATTAAATGTAGATAAGTGATTTGATTTGTAATTTTAAGTTATTAAATGTGTCCTTTATTTTCAATGTAAAGTTCATTATTTGATTTGAAAACTATTTTATACAATTTTTATGAATATTTAAGACCGTGTTGTGAAGGTTAAAGCAATGGGATATAATAAAAGGAAGGCAATCAGACATGTGGGTATGGAGATACCCAAGGTTTTCATACCCTATGGTTGAGGGTATGAGTATAAAATCTAACATGCGAGCCTACGTGGATCGGTGCTCCGTACTCGTAAAGAAGTGGGTAGGATGTGAGTATCAATTTTTATCCACCGGTAGCGATGGAGCGTGCGGATTAAAAAGGGGGCAGGGCTAAATTGTTTATTTAGTACAAAATAATGTAATGGAAAATTTTGCTACTTTTGTCTGTTTTCTTATTATCTTGTGTTATTTGAAATTAGTAGTTACGTATAGCAAAGAAACGATTATCATTCTATCAAGTTGATACCTTCCTTTCCACTTTAATTAGCATATCTATATTATAGAATAACTACTGCATGGTAAGTGTTGCCCGAGAAGGGGGGTGATGGCCTAGTTTCGCCTCTGAGGCGCTTCGCCAATGTCCATGGGTATCTATTGAGTACTCAAAATACAATAAAAAAATGAGAGTACTTGTATGAACTATGATATACTTGTTGAGTCCTTGTGTTTTCTTTTTTGTGTGTGTAAATTGCGATGTATCTGAGTCCTTGTTGTAAACTAGTTTTTGTGTGGACGACGTATTGATGATATAATGAGCATTGAGTTACATTTGTTCAACTCATGTCATGTATTTATGTTTAGAAGTTCATGTCGCATATTGTCTTATGCTTGAGCACTATTGTATTAACTATATGAACTATGAAAATAGTGAGATTTTTTGCTTAACTATTTGTTAGTTTGTCATTGTCTCTTGCTTGGATGAGAATATGGGTGTTAAATTGTTATTGTAATTGTTGTTCATGTGATCATATAATACGCTATTTGTTTTGTCATGTACAAACTCGACAAGTATTTGCACCTGTGGCGTGTAGGACCGGGTAAAAAAAGGTTTATTCATTAGACTTTGCTGGTGCAGGTAAGGTTTGATGTATCTAGTATTCTCGTAGACACATATTTGCTCTATCATGCCTTACCCAACCATTTCTATCTATACTCCTATTAAGACTAAGTCTTGTTTGGATGCACATGTATTCATCTCAATCCACATGTGTTGAAGGGATTGGAGTGGAATTAAACTAAGTTCCATTTCAATCCACTCCAACACATGTGGATTGAAATGGATACATATGCATCCAAACAAGGTAGAAATGTCCCATGTCAAGGGATGCTGAAAATCCTAGATAAAGAATAGAGAAAGTTTTAAATTTCCTTACGTCATGGAAAAAAGAAAAAAATTATTACTTGTTAATGAGGCGTATTAGTTATCAAAGTGTTGTTAGGTTTACCTTGCAACATATATTGATTAGCTAATTAGAGGATTGAAAAGAAACACAATAGATTCGAAGTTGTGAATTCATATTCAGGTGGCAACAAATTATAACATTGAATACAAATTAGCAAGGATTAGGTGAAAACAACGTATAAGATACGGCCTTGCTTGGAGCATTTGTAACATTGGTCAGCATTGACATGTCATTCAGCACATTAGTGCTTGCATTTATGTTCTTTTGGGCATGTTTTTCTCTGTTAGCTTCAAAACTTTTGAAGTACTACCTATTTAAGAAGGCTTTGCTTATATTTAACTAAACTATGGTATAGTGACAAAGCCAATGTGAATATATGCATTGATGATTTTTATTTGTGAAGATGAATACCTGTTCAGATCTGCAACTTGCTTTTCTTTGGATATGCAAATGTTTTGGTGTTCATCACTTTTTTCATTTTCACATTAGAAGATTTAGTGCAGCAATTTGGGTTCACCTACTATTAAAAAAGAGCTTTTGTCATCTATCTTATACACAAATTCCATTCGCTCGTCACAAAATTCATAAATCGACCTACTGGAAGCAAACTTTATGCATCTGCGGTATAATTAGATACACTAATGTTTCTCTTGCATGTGAGGAAAAAAACAGAGCATCATAGTTAGTCAAGACAGGCCCCATAACTCAATAGCAGTGTGTTGCTCTCCCCAGCATTGTCTCCTTCTCGGACTCTATGAACAATTACTGCTTGCATGAGTAATTTTGATATAGGTGGATTAGCACTTTGATAATTTTGAAACATCAATTACACCTAGTATTTGGCCATCAATGTTCAGCAATTTAATATTTTATATAATATTTGGGCAAGATTTCTCATGTACTACTCTATCTGGTTGTTTTTCAAGGATCTTAGCTGGAATCAGTTGAAGGGTGACATCTCAGTCTTACTGTCTTGTTCTGCTCGCTTGCTCTCTACTGTTTTCTTCGGTGTGTTGGCTTGATTTGGTAAAGAGCTGAAAAACTATTTTTATGCAATAATCTGACTAGAATCATTGTTTTTTATGCAATAGTTAATATAAGATTTGGCTGTCAGTGTTCAGTAATTCCTGCTTTTATGTAACATGCTTGTCTTATGCCATCATAAGTGGACTTCTATGGTCTGACTACCATCATTGGTGTGATGTATGTTAAGAATGGCTTAGGTTGTAGTTTGGACAAGTTTTCTCTTGTAGTCATTTGTCTTAATTGTTTTTCAGGGACCTTAGCTGTAATCAGTTGAAGGATGACATCTTGGTCTTACTGCCCTGTCGACGAAATGTGGTCGACAGTTCATCGAGGGGTATAACCGTGATGGTAGATTAGTCGGCAGACAGGTGCGCAAGACACGAACCGGATGGTAACAGGACACAAGACACAAGATTTATACAGGTTTAGGCCGTCAGCATGACGTAAAACTCTACATCCTATGCTCTGTTATTTTGTATTAATTGAGGATGAGATAGATTCCTCTCTGGGGTTTTATGAGATGTATGACTTGTCCTCTAGGGGACCCCTTCCTCTCATTATATACTCTGGAGGAGGAGGGTTACAAGTAAAGTATCTGATTTGGTACTATTACAATGTCTACTATACCTTATAGGCTTGCGGTGCACGCCTTGATCTTGTGGGACAGGCCACCTCAGATGGTGCGGCCCATGTATAGCCATGAGGGTATCCAGGGGTATATCCCCCACATGCCCTGTCCTGCACTCTTGCTTGCCTGCCCTGTTCTACTTGCTTTTTCTTCGGTGTGTTGGCTTGATTTGCTAAAGAGCTGAAAAAAATGTTTGCTAATATATAATTTTGATAGATGTGAACAACATTTTGCTTGCCCAGTATAGAAATGCGATCTATGTGAATTTGTATGTTCAAATGAGGCCTCCAAAACAATCTAAGGGATCTCCATTTAAAAATATAATCAACATCACTAAAATGTATTATGGTAAGCAAGCTGATTCTAAAGAATGTAAGGATGATTCTAAAGAACGAAAGAGGCAACGGGAAAGGGAGAGGTATGCACAATTGCCTAGGCATAGAAAACAAGCGCTACTACAAAAACGTTGTGAATACCGCCAACAAAAGAAAGCTGCAGCCACTATTATGCATCATGGTTTTATGGTGGCTTAGTAGGAGTAGTGGTGCTCTTTTAGCAGGCATGAGGCTGGGTATGTAAATATTTATATTTTTTTCTTTTTCGTCTAACAAAAAATATAGCAAAGCTTTTACCGTCCTTTCTAAAAAAACTATTATGCATCATCGTAATAAAAAATTCAGATAATGTTTTGAAAAATATGGTTACTCTTTCGGTATCTGAATGTAGTCGCTTTCACTCTTTCAGTATTTGAGTACTACCAGCAATTGCTTAAAGCAATACAATTTTAATTTCCTCAAATTGACTTTGATGTAGTAGAATATTCTTATACTGAAGCTACCAACCGATCATGTCCTTAAAGGCTAAGCTCTGAAGTTTCTTAGAATGAATGAGAGCAGAAAACCTGAGACTATTAACTACTGGTTCATCTCTACTTTGCACCAAATTTTTAGTGTTCGTTGATCCTCACAGACTCACTGTGTCATACAAATTCGGCTCTTCGCAGTGTCAGATTAAGCTGGTTCCACAAGATCTTATGCAATAAGGCTGGTGTCTTCACCAAGGTGCTGGAAGCCCTCTGCAGCTACAATGCACAGGTCACCAGCCTGAACACGACAACGTTCTGTGGCTATGACGAGAGCTTCTTCGCCATTTTTTGTTGTCACTGGAGCTAGAGGACTTAAAGAACAAAGATTTAAATTGTAATCTTGACTTTTTAAAAGAATGTGTTCTTACCTGAGCTTGCTAAATTCATATGTACATTTTATGCTTATTAAGTAACCCATGTTTTTAGAGAAATATATATTCATGCACACATCTCCAAACTCCAAACTGCAAAAAACACTGGCTTACAGAGAAGGTGAACTTAAGTCCCTGCTAAGTAGGAACCATCTTCTTTGTTCTCTTTCTTTTTTACACACATGCAGATCAAATGTACTGTTCACCATTTTCCTATGATTTTACAGCTTTACATATCGAATTGGTGCTCATGTCTCTTTGTGGCTCAAAACATGTTAGGATTAGATAGATTGTAGTGTCGAATGGTCTAAAAAAGTCCATGATCCTTTAATTGGTTTGGAATTTTTGTAAAACAGATAGTTGTGCAAAACTTATCGGCCATACACTCGTTGGCACTGTTATCAATGTGGCTTAGAATGTGGCACTGTTATTTATACTTTTGTTTGCTTTGAAAATTTTGAGGCTCCTAATCCATTATTTTTTCTCACTCTTATTGTATTGAATTGCGTTCAAAATTTTGATGCTCCGCACGGGCATTTGCTAACTGCTAGTCCTAGACACAATTTTGAACTACGGATGGTTTGGCTAGTGGCACGGATGGTCTGCGAGTCTATAAGTCTAATGATACAAACGGACCTATTTAGTTGTGATTTATGAAAGAATATACGTAAAGCATGTATTACTCGACTATATAAGTCCGTTTGTGCTCTGACACTGGTCCAAGTCCGTACCTTTCTGATATATAAAAAAAGGCTTTGTTGTGGTACATCCAAATAACTATGAACCGTTCATTTGATGAGATTAGATGGTTAGGATCATCTATTACTTCTTAGGAGGTAATAGTTGAAATATATATTTATTTAATCTTTAATTTGGTAAGATAGGATAAATGAGGAAAATTTTAGGTATAAAAATCTTTCTTCCAGATCTAATTGATTTATGCGTGAACTATTTAATTAGCAATTTGATTAGCATAAACTTCCATAATAATTAATGTATGTAGTATAATTAGATTAGCATATAATTAGTATAGTTTTGATGTAATTAGGTATAAAAACTTTTGTCCACTTTCAGACAAAAATATGAATGTTATAATTACATTGTATAGGAGGATGTGACCATTTTTAGAAAAAATATGTATGTTATTATTTATAATTACATCAGGAGGTCGATCGATGTGAATACAAAAAAGCAAAAAAAAAAAAAAGGAGGCCAGACCTCTCGACCGCTTCGTGTGCCTTGCACCGCTGCACGTGGTGCACAAACGACTGGCGTACGCAAGAAAAATGAGGCCAGGTCACTCATCGATCTCCTACGAGTAATCACGGAGGGAAGGGTCCCAGCTTCTTTTGTTATCCCGAGGATTACGGGATTACACAAGATTTTTCGTATTTTCTTAGCTTATTTATTTAATTAATTAATTCATAAAATCTAATAAATCAATGGTTCTTATTGTTTTGAAGTATTACTTCTTAGAAGGTAATAGTTGGACCGTAGCATTGTCCATAAAAAAATCCATATTCACATGCGAAATGATGTAATATATCCGCTCTACTCTAAATCCGATGAAAGAAAATGAATTAGGATACACTTTCATCCGCAGATATAAGGGCCAACTGTAGAATAATAACTTTACTATATTTCTCTTATATTTCTTTTTTTACTGGGAATCAAAATTTTAGATTGATCTAAAGATTATTTAGATTTCTTTACTATATTTAGTACAATTATGATATTACACATCGTTTTTTATAGAATAGCTACGTCCTCGAGGTCTGAATTTTTTCATAATAGTACTCCTACTGACTTCGGCTTTAGTGATGAATAAATTTTTGGTCGGTCATCTTCCCAAAAGGGAAGATCGCCCTTATCTCTGGCTTCCCAACCTGGCAGGTTGGGTTATTCTTATTGCTTTCCTATTTTATAGAATTCCTCCCAAGGTCGGAAACTATAATCTATTATTTTTTATGTTCCTTTGGGAACAACAAAAAAGAAGGGATTGGCAAGTATAAATAAAAATATAAAGAGGAAGATATTATCTGTATTCTAAAATTTATCAATGAATTTTAGCGTAAAATAACATGAAAATTATCGTAGAATGGTGATCGAGATCACCCTTTGGATTTCTTTATTTAAAACGGGTTTGCGGAAACCAGGCTGTTATCTGGTCTCATGGCATTGGGTACCACGTCAGAAAGTGTATTCTAAAACCTACCTGAGGCAATAGTACGTTGGAGAACGTTGCTTCGACCGGGATTAAAATCTAAGATCAACACCTAAGATAAGCAGAATGGAGAACAAAGGATCGGGTACTTGGAATCTGCTGCCTAGTGACTGGGGATCCAATACATCTTGGCTCAGTGCTATGTTGCTTTAATTGATTTTGTGTTGCTTTCTCTAATACTTACCACCAGCATGGTACCGGAAGAGGCGGGGTTCAAATCTTAGGGGCATACATCTTTCTTGCACAAGCCTCAAACAACAGTCTCCAGTATTTGAATGGCAAAGGCAACGAAGGGTCAATTATATAAACTTCCAAGTATATGGTGGACTCAAGTAAAGCTGGAGCAAGTCAACGAGCTTAACCACTGCTGGTTACTTGACATCTCATAAAAGAAGGTGGCTGATTCCAGTAATCAAAAGGATGCTTTTCTAAGGCGTGATCAATGTAAGTGATTAGTCAAGGGAGTATGGTTTTTCCAAGCTAGTCAGCCCTTGAGGAAGGGAAGTCGGCCCTGGCTCTTTGAAGGAAGGAGGTACTTCAAGCCTGCCCTAGCAATAGGGAGAGGGTGACGCGTCTACACATGGGCCAATATCTAAAATGTGGTGGTTAGACACCGGGCAAGTGATAATTCAAGCGTTAGCTACAGTTGAAGCGAGCAGTGATGGTAGATTCAGGGCCGTATTAGAGCCTGTGCAGCGCGTGCGACCGCCGGGGGCCCAGCTTAGGAAGGGCCCAGACCCAGGTATATGTCATATGTGTGACCCCTGTATATGTCTCTACTCCAGCCCAACAACAGCAACGTGGCCCATTAGGAATATCAGCACTGGCCTGTTGTAACTTTGTCTGAATGGTTCACCGCGTTTCCTTCCTCGAGAAGCTCGGAAGCCGGAACGGCCGCCGAACTCAGAGACGCGTCGCTGCTCACGGCCGATGCGGATGTGGTGACGCTTCTTGGATCTTCTAAAGTTCCAGACTCCAACCCTCCCGGTCTCTAGGCTCCAGCGATCAACGAGCGAGGGCTGCCGAACGACTTTGTTGCCGATCGACGATCAGTTTCAAGCGAACGCTCTAACAGGTTAGGGTTATTCTTCAGTTCTTCTTGTTCTTCTCTTCTTAAATTAGATTGATTTTCTTAAATTGGATTGATTGGTTATAGCTATTACCTATTATTTCTCATACATTTCTTCAATATTTAGGTTTTGCCAAAATTTCCAATGTTACCTAAGAAGCATTTATCTGGTGCTGCAAAAAGGAAAAAAAAGAAAAATAGAAGATCAGTTTATTGAATCACAAAAGGGTGCTATACATAAGTTTTTTTCAAGTCAGAATAGTGTTGTTCCTGATGGAAATCCTAATGAGATAGAGGAGCCTAGTATTGAAGAACATGAGCAGCAACAAGTTAACAATGTAAATGCAGAGGATGATGGTACAGAACCTGAAAATATACAGCAACCTCCATCTCAAACTCAAAGCCCAATTGATATGGTGCCACAGGCTTCAAGTGACGATGTCTATGATCCTAGAACTTGGGGAAATCTTGATAATAAGAAACGAGATATCTTGATTGAGAAAGGTCCTGTGAGAGAATTGAATCTTCAGTTCCCTTCAGATGGTAATGATAGACGCTTTTCATATACTTACTATACTAGGAAGTTAAGTAATGGTGAGGAAATTGATAGAAAATGGTTGGTTTACTCCAAGCATGTCGACAAAGTTTATTGTTTTTGCTGCAAATTGTTCAAATCAAATCAAAGCAAAAGTGCGCTAGCAGCAGATGGAATGAGGGATTGGAAACATCTTAGCTCGAGTCTCAAGAAACATGAGAATAGTGTGGAGCATATAACTAATATGAATACTTGGAATGAACTGAGGTTGAGGCTGATCCAAAACAAAACAATTGATGATGATTTGCAGCGAGAAATTGGAAGTGTTTGGTTTCTTGTTCAACTCAAAAAATTTGAAGTCATTAGATGACGATGATCTGCGCAAGTGTTGCAACATTTTTGCAAAAAAGTTTTCTCATGGTAATTCATCCGATGTTGAGATAAATGATTTTTTCTCGGAACTAAAGGTGCTGCAAATGACTTTACCGGATACTTTGATGTCAGCAACTCAGATTCTTGAGTTCGTTATGGCTGCAGATTGCTATCCAAATGTTTCAGTTGCCTATCGGATCCTTTTGACTATACCTGTGACCGTAGCCTCTGCTGAAAGAAGTTTCTTCAAGTTGAAATTATTGAAAAACTATTTGAGGTCAACTATGTCACAAGAAAGATTGAATAGCTTAGCTATGTGTTGCATTGAGAAGGATATCTTTGACAGTATTAATCTCGACACCGTCCTTAACGATTTCGCATCAAGAAAAGCCCGAAGGAGTCTCTTTTCATAATGGGAGTTTGATTTATCGGGATTTTGAGGTAATTAAATTAGTGTCATTTTCTTGTTCTTCTAGTCATTGTATCCTAGTATTGTCATTGCTCATCGAACTCCTATATATATATATATATATAATTGCATATTAGCATATATATATATATATATATATATATATATATATATATATATATATATATATATATATATATATATATATACATACATATGTGTAGCCAATTAGCCATACGGGCCCATTTGTCAAGTTCGCCCGAGGGCCTTTGGAAACATAGAACCGGCCCTGGGTAGATTGAGAACTCAGTGCATCTTACCAAACATGTAGTTAGGTTACTGAGGAGAATCACAGGGCGGGCAAACGGATTAAATAAAGAAATCAGCTCTTGGATCAAACTTAGGGCAATGTCAACAACCTAAGAAATAGTGGACATCATTGGACTCTACTTAGGGAGGATGATTGAAGAAGCCATTTTGCCTAAGGTTTACTATGGGAGTTAAAGAGAAGGGCAACAAGAAGGCGGTCACTGGCTGCAACTGGATTACCCACTCGGATGAGACCTTTTAGAAGCAGTTGCCCCTGGCACTACCAGGAGGGTGCTTGGCCAGGGTTCGAAAGGACCTTAACAGTTAGCAACTGGACGAGGGGGTTGGTATACCTATGACGACACTGGCTCCATACCGGGAAGCTCTAGGGATATATAATCCCTAGGGGTATAAGGTATGGTTTTCCATCAAGGAAGAAAACACTGGTTTGAGAAAGGAAAGGAGAGAATAGGAAATAAAGGCAAAGGCAAAAGGTATGAAGAAATTGGCGCATAGAATTTCATAAAAATTGCCAAAATTTTTCAAAATTTTTTGGAATATCTTACTATGTAAGGGAAAGCTGCTACTTATAGCTTAAAACCGGCTTCCCTTAACGGAAAAGACAAGATAATCCATACCGAAAAGCATGGCCTACATTCGGTTCTCTTCACGAAACACTCCACTAGAGTAGTTGTGGAGTATTTCTCTCCGTTCTCTCATTGAAGTACAATTGAAAAAAAAGTGGCTGCAAGAAGCTGAGTGCTATATATGGCAGAAAGGGTGAGATAACCACTCATCAAACATTTGTTAAGCATTTTCCAAACTAGGGACAAAGTTTCCAAACCATTTCCTGGGGATGAGAAGCTTGCCATGGACTGTCAGAAATCTCACAAAATTAGGTCCCAACTCCTACCGACACCTGTATAATATACTAACTGAGCGACATAGTGAGGTGGTCGAAGACTTGAGGTACCTTTTCTGTCAGAATGATTAGAGATTAGGATCCTTCAAATCTGGCCTTAATGCAGCAGCTAACCACCTACACACTAGCTTTTCTCCATCATACACGGCGCCATCAGCATACCGCAGAACAAGGCAATCTGCACATGGTCTGCGGCTTTCTTTATGCTTCTTCCCCTCTCCAAAGATAATAAAATTTTGTCCCTTGCTCCCACCACTCATTGCAGAGTATCCAACCCACCAAAATCCATTGATTAAGAGGTGCCCGGACTACATGATTCCGCTTGCGTGCGCCATTCTCATGCTGCTATATAGATGGCATTAGGAAGGCCCATACAGATCCATAGCCAGTACCCAGCTGAGTAGCAGAGGTATTAGCAAGCAAGCTTAGCAATGGCAGCTCGCCAAGGCAGCAGGAGGACAAGGGCAGATCAGTGGCTGTTTGGTGGGAAGTGGAGGGGAACCGTGAAAGAGACGAGGCATCCCGTTGTCCCTGAGGCCAAGCCGCCCCCAAATCCCACCCCCGTTGTTCAGAAGGACGAAGGCATCTGCCTTGAGAAGTCTAGAGTGCATGTCGTGCCTGGTCTGGGGCAGAGAGAGATCGTCGATGTCGCGCCCGGAAGGAGATCTATGCCGGAGATGGAGATCAACATGAAAGAAGTCGTTGCGGTGCTCGGGGTGAAGGTCATGGCTGCAGACATGCCGCCGTTCATGCAGCTGCATGCCTTCCGGTGCGCTAAGCGATCCCATGACAGCTTGGACAAGTTCAGCTCAAGGCAGCTGGCGCATGATGTGAAGAAGGTATGCTGGTTCTGATCTTTGCCTTGCCTTCTACAGAGCATCGTCCATTGTTTTCTTCTTCCATCTTCTTTCCTTTGTCTTTCATATGAGTGAGTTCGTTGTGAAATCATACTTCACAAATTGGCCAATTAATAAGCTATCTTTAACAAGCTGCTTGTGTTGAAACCAACATAGATACATTGTCATCATGTTACTGATGCTGCACTTGGCCGGCCTTGGGCAGCATGATCACTGTATACTTTTCTTACATTTTTCAATCTTCAATTGTTGCTATTCAAACAGGAGTTCGATAAAGTGTATGGGCCTACCTGGCACTGCATCGTTGGTACGAGCTACGGTTCCTTTGTGACACATTCCAGAGGCTGTTTCCTCTACTTCTCCATGGACAAAATCATAGTGATGCTGTTCAAGACCAAGATAAGGAAAGTGTTGGCATCCTGAGCTTTTTGTGTCCATCATGAAGGGTTTGGTCAGTCCAGCTTCTCTATGATACTGACACTTGTAAAATATTGAAGCTTTTAGCTTGGAGCTGAAGAGCTGACTTGAATCATTGTTGTTTGTGAGTGGCAACTTGCGGTGAACATGGGGCCGTACTGCGGTGCTGTTGTTGTAGACTAAAAATTAACAGTTCAAAGCAATGATGAAGTATTCGCATCGGTGTAGTGTAGTACTTTGCCGAGGGACAGCTCTGGCCTGGCAAGCTGCATCAGCGATCACGGTCAAGGTCACGTTGTAAGATTCCTGATTGGCAGAGATCTGTTTGCCATAGGTAGGGCCATTGTAAGGAATGGCATGGTCACGTCCTCACGTCATCGTCACGCCGTGTGGACCAAAATCAAATTGTTTGGCATTCACATCATGTATGTAAATGTGGTCTGGCATATTGCTATACTTTTTTTTCATATAATATGAAGATGTGGATCGTGCTAGGAAAATTTTAAGATTTAGCTCAAATTTATACTAAATCATATATTTGAATCCAAAAACCAGGGGTGTTTGGCTCCCACCTTCTAAAGTTTAGTCTCTGTCACATCGGATGTTGGATACTAATTTGGAGTATTAAATATAGATTAATTACAAAAACTAATTGCACAGATTGAGACTAATTTACGAGACGAATATATTAAGCCTAATTAGTCCATGATTTGACAACTTAGTGCTACAGTACATATGCTAATGATGGATTAATTAGACTTAATAGATTCGTCTCGTGAATTAGTCACGACTTCTGTAATTAGTTTTATTATTAGTATCAGAACACCAGATGTGACACCCAATGTGATACACCTTCTAAACTTTAGTCCATAGATCAAAACACAGACCTAGGATGATTTGGCTGTGAAAGCATCTAGGTCCCGGGAGTTGGTTTCAGCAATTGATGACAACATATTATTACCATGACTAACGTGTGTTTCACAGAAACTTTGATAAGTTAGGTCATAGGGTTGATAACTGCTTTGGGCACTATGATATTCATGCCCCTTGATGGAAATCGTTTCGGTTTTCAAAGGATCAACGACAAGATTAAGAACAGTTAGTTCCGAATGTTAAGGTGTTGAGTTACATCCGGAATAGTCGTTAGGATCTTCGCTTCTTTCCTCTGGTCGTACTATAAAGGGGGGCATGAGCGAGTAGCTTGACCTAGGTGAGTCTTTTGTTTAGGTATGGTGTACACTTGTCAAACTTAGCACTAGATAGCTTAGGTAAAGCTCAAAGTTCAGTTGGAAGCAACTCGGTTCAAGTTGCGTCGCGTTACGAAGTCGTTTGAGCCGTTTACCCTTGACCAGACGCGGTCTCTATCTCGACCGGACGCGTCCGGTCAGTACTAACAGTCACTGCGTTTCAACCTAGTTGACCGGACGCGGTTCCTGCAAGGACCGGACGCGTTGATCGTGTTGACACGTGTCTTAGAGGGTAAAAGATCTAATCGGACGCGACTAGGAAGTGATCGGATGCGTCCGGTCACGTTCCAGTAAGGTACTTTGCTGACATGACGCATCCGGTCATCACTGATCAGACGCGACCGAGCGTCAGGTCAAAGTACAGTAAGGTCCTTGCACGACCAGACGCGTCCGGTCACCCCTGATCGGTGCGTCCGGTCACTTAGCGATGTCGTTCAGTTTTTCGACCGTTACGTTCGACCGGCGCGTCCGGTCACGTCGACCGGCGCGTCCGGTCACGTCGACCGGCGCGTCCGGTCAGTGCGTATTTTGCTGAGTTGGCAGGTAACGGTTGGATTTGACTGTGGGGTGTATAAATACATCCCCTCCACCTCTTTTAGAGGTCTCTTACTCATTTGTTCAGCTGAGAAACACCTTTCAAGTGCAAGGAAGTGCAAGAGCTCTAGTGAACGTAGTGATTTGAGAATCATAGTTTGAGAATCCCTCATTAGTGACTAGGGAGTAGCAAGTGTGCATCCACCTTTTTATTAGGCTTGTTGTGGTCAAGTGAGAGTTCTAGTTTGTTACTCTTGGTGATCGCCATCACCTAGACAGCTTGGTGGTGATTGGGAGTTTGATGATCATTCGGCGAGCTTATGGATGACCCAACTCATCTTGTGAGCGGTTTTGGGTGATTCACCGCGACGGAGTGTCAAAGAATCAGCCTGTAGAGAGCACTTGATCCTTGCGCGGATCAAGGGGGAGCTACACCCTTGCGCGGGTGCTCCAACGAGGACTAGTGGAGAGTGGCGACTCTCCGATACCTCGAGAAAACATCGCTGTGTTCCTAAACCTTACTTTCAAGCATTTACTTTCTTGTATTACTTTCATTGCTTGGTTTACTTTCCTAGAATTGCCATGCTAGACTAGGATTGGAACTTAGGGTGTAAAACTTTTTACCGATAGAATCACAAGGAACACTAGTAGGCACTAGGGGTGAACTTTGGCTTGTAGGATTTAATTCTTATAATTAATTTTTAGAAAAGCCCAATTCACCCCTCCTCTTGGGCATCTTGATCCTTTCAATTGGTATCGGAGCTGAGTTGCTCTTAATTTAGGCTTTACCGCCTAGAGCAAGATGTCTAATGGGGAAGGACCACCTCCCATCTTTAAGGGAGACGATTTTCCATATTGGAAAATTTGCATGGAGGCTTACCTCGAAGCCATAGATGTTGGGTGTCTTAGAGCCGCAACCGAAGGGCTTCCCGCTATCAAGGATCCCGCCAACCCAAGTGGTGACGAGAAGAAGTACGACTGGTGGAATACAAAGGTAAAAAATGCACTCTACCGGGGCCTAGGCAAGGATATCTTCAATCGTGTGCGTAATGCAAAAAACGTTCATGAATTGTGGGAAAACCTTTGTGCTCTCCATAAGGGAATTAAGAGTGAGCGTGAGGAACGCTATCACATTGCTTTGAAGAAAATTAATTCTTTTGAGATGCTTCCCAAAGAAAGTGCTAATGAAATATACACTCGATTGAATGTTCTTGTAGAGGATCTCAATGCTCTCGGGCTCACTCAAATGAGTCAACCGGATGTTACAAGGAGGATCTTGAGCGTTCTTCCCATTGAGAAGTATGATCACATTATCACCGTGCTTCACCAAAGTGATCTCTCCACCGCAACACCAACACAAGTATTGGAAAAGATCAATGCACATGAGATGTACATGCACATCACTCCGGAAGAGGGCTCATCATCTTCTAAGAAGAAGGACTTGGCCTTCAAAGTTAGCCATGACAAGAAAAAAAGAAGGGCCAAGCCATGATAGTGCAAGAAAGCTCAAGTGAAAGTGATATTGATGATGCATCACTTGCACTCATGGTGAGAAAGACCACTAAGATGCTAAAGAAGCTTAACAAGAGTGGCATCAAGTTCGATGGCAAGAAGAAGTTCTTCACAAGTAGCAAAAGGAAGCCTATATCCGAGATGGATTGCTATAATTATGGTGAACTTGGCCACTTAGCTCATCAATGCCCTAAGCCTCCAAAAGACAAGTACAAGAACAAGAACAAGGGTAAGAAAAAAATGATTCAAGTGATGAAGAAGATGAGAAGAAGAACAAGCCATACAAAAAGAAGGATGGCAAGATAAAAGAGTTTCACAAGAAGAAGAAGAGAGGCAAAGCTTACATTGTTGGTGATTGGCTCACCGACATTGAGTCATCATGTGAGTCCTTCGGCGATGAGAGTGACGATGAGAAAGAGAAGGTCGCCGTATTTGTGATTGGGCCATCATCATCTTCACTGACATCTTCATCACCACCTTCACCGCCACCTTCACCATCATCGTCCACTTCTCACCTATGCCTTATAGCCAAGGGTGAACAAAAGGTACAAAACAATGAGAGTGATGATAATGATAGTGATAGTGATGATGAATATGATGCACCTTCTTATGATGAACTTATAAAATTGTTGAACAAATACTCTAAAGTCATAAGAAGAACTAGAAATGAAAATGATGAGCTCCAAAATGAAAATGACTCACTCTCATCTAAGCTTGAGAATGCACAAAAGACTAATGATGAGCTCAAAGATCAAAATAAAATTATGTCTTCTACTCTCAAGGAGCTCAAAACTTCTAATAAAGAGCTTAGAGATGAACATGATAAACTTGAGAAGAAGCATGATGAGCTCAACACTAGGCACAACTTGCTAAAAGACAAATATACTACATTGAAAATTAATTATGATAGTCTTGTTGTTGCTAATGAGCTTTCTCTTGAGACACATGATGCTACTAACTAAGTTGTTAAGATTGATATAGCTACATCATGTGATGACTTGATTATTGAGAGCATTGAGCAAGGCTCTAGTGGCAAAGGCAAGAATATGGTTGAGTCTGACAACTATGATGATTATGTCAAGCTCAAGAGTGAAAATGAGATGCTTAGAAATAAGAACAAGAAGCTAAAAGAGTTGATGGCTCTTGAAAAGCAAACATCAAATGAGTCACTTATTGAAGAGAACAAAAAGCTCAAGAAAGAGAAAGAGCATCTCAAGACCGGCCTAAGCAAGTTCACAAGAGGCCAATATTTGCAAAGTGAGCTACTCATGAACACCGTCATGAAGATGGATAGAAGTGGCATTGGTTACTTGGCAAATCAAGAGAAGAAGGCTAAAGCTCAACAACAACAAAGCAAGTCAAAGCCCAAGCCAAAGAGATGTGTTGAGTGTGGACAAGAGGGCCATTTTGCTCATGAGTGCAAAACTCTACCACCACAACCCTTGCCCAAGCATGCTAGACCATTTGCTTTTAATACTCATTACATGCTTAAAAAAGATTCAAGTGGAAAAATGAAAGTCATGTTCTTGGGTCCCCCAAACAAGAATAGGCTTAAGAAAATATGGGTTGCCAAGTCACTAGTTGAGAAAGTCAAGGGTCCCTCTCAAGTTTGGGTCCCTAAACAAAAAGCTTGATCTCTTGTGTGTAGGTGAACTACAAGACCGGTGGATCTCATTGGGTTATTGATAGTGGTTGCACTCAACATATGACCGGTGACCCTCGTATGTTCACCTCACTTGAAGAGAATAGGGTAGGTCAAGAGAAGATCACCTTTGGAGACAATTCAAAGAGCAAAGTCAAGGGTATAGACAAGATTGCAATATCAAATGATCACTCTCTTTCAAATGTGCTCTATGTTGCTTCATTGAGTTTCAACTTACTATCCATTGGGCAACTTTGTGACCTTGGCTACCAATGCTTATTCACTCCTAATGTAGTGGTAGTTTCAAAGATAGATGACAAACAAATAATTTTCAAAGGCTTTAGATACAACAATCTCTATCTTGTTGATTTCACCTCTGAAGATGCAAACTTGATGACATGCTTGTTCACCAAAACTTCACTTGGGTGGCTTTGGCATAGGAGGCTTGCTCATGTTGGAATGAACACTCTCAACAAGCTATTGAAGAAAGAACTAGTAAGAGGCTTGAAGGATGTCAAGTTTGAGAAGGACAAACCTTGTAGTGCATGTCAAGCCAGCAAACAAGTTGCAAATACTCATCCAACCAAAGCTTACATGTCAACATCAAGAGTGTTAGAACTTCTACACATGGATTTGTTTGGTCCTACAACTTACAAGAGCTTGGGTGGAAATCTCTATTGTCTTGTGATTGTGGATGACTACTCAAGATACACTTGGACTTTCTTTCTTCATGACAAATTCGAAGTGGCAAATTGCTTCAAGAAGTTTGCAAAGAAAGCTCAAAATGAATTTGAAGTCAAGATAAAGAAGATTAGAAGTGACAATGGCAAAGAGTTTGACAACACAAACATTGAAGCTTATTGTGATGAGATTGGAATCAAGCATGAAGTTTTATCAACCTACACTGCTCAACAAAATGGTGTAGTTGAGAGAAAGAACCGGACATTGATCACCCTTGCAAGAACAATGCTAGATGAGTACAATACACCGAAAAAATTATGGGCCAAGGCAATCAACACCGCATGCTATGCTTCAAATCGCCTCTTCCTACAAAAGTTCCTTGGCAAGACCCCCTATGAGTTGCTAAATGGGAAGAAGCCGTACGTCTCATTCTTCTAGGTGTTTGGTTGTAAATGCTACATCTAAAAAAGCATCAACACCTAGGGAAGTTTCAAAGACGTTGTGATATTGGATTTTTTGTTGGTTACTCATCAAAGTCCAAAGCATATAGAGTATTTAACCATGCCACCGGTTTGGTTGAAGAAACATATGACGTGGAATTTGATGAATCTAATGGCTCCCAAGGAGAAATTAAGAATTATGATGATGTAGGTGATGAACCATTGAGGGAGGCAATGAAGAACATGCCGGTGGGAGACATCAAGCCTAAAGATGATGAAGATAATGAACCAATTGTCAATCCACCATCTTCATCACATGTGCCTCAAGATGATGATAATAATGAGAGAGTTGAAAATGAAGACACTCATGTCTCTCATGAACAAGCCGAGGCACAAGCTCAAGATGTTGATGCTCCCTAACCCTCTCCTCAAGTGGTTGAAAGAAGAAACTCACCTCTACTTTAAGCACATCCACAAGATCTCATCATAGAAAGTCCTACAAATGGTGTAATGACTCGATCTCAAAGGCTTGCCTCTTTTGTTGAACATCACTCTTTTGTTTCTTGTCTTGAACCTAAGAATGTAGAAGAAGCTCTTCAAGATCCGGATTGGGTGAATGCTATGCACGAAGAATTGAACAACTTCACCCGCAATCAAGTTTGGACACTTGAAGAGCATCCAAAAGGTGCAAGAGTCATTGGAACCAAGTGGGTGTTCCACAACAAGCAAGATGACCAAGGAGTAGTAGTGAGGAACAAGGCAAGACTAGTTGCAAAGGGGTTCTCTCAAGTTGAAGGTCTTGATTTTGGAGAGACCTTTGCACCCATTGCAAGACTTGAAGCCATTTGTATCCTTCTTGCATATGCATCGTATCATGAAATGAAACTATATCAAATGGATGTGAAAAGTGCATTTTTAAATGGCTTCATAAATAAACTAGTCTATGTTGATCAACCTCCTGGGTTTGAAGACCCTAGATATCCTAATCATGTTTATAGGTTGTCCAAGGCGCTATATGGGCTCAAGCAAGCCCCTAGAGCATGGTATGAGCGCCTTCGGGGTTTCCTCATTGAGAAGGGCTTCACTATTGGGAAGGTCGACACCACACTATTCACCAAGAAGCTTAATGGGGAGATCTTCATTTGTCAAGTCAATGTTGATGATATCATCTTCGGATCAACAAATGAAGATTATTGCAAGGAATTTGGTGAATTGATGTCGAAGGAGTTCGAGATGTCTATGATTGGTGAGCTAACATTCTTCCTTGGTTTTCAAGTCAAGCAAATGAGAGAAGGGATTTTCATCTCTCAAGAAAAGTATACCAAGGATCTTCTCAAGAGATTCAAGATGGAAGAGTGTAAGCCAATCAAGACTCCAATGCCATCTAATGAACATCTCGACCTAGATAAGGGAGGTAAACCGGTTGATCAAACTCTCTACCGTTCTATGATTGGTAGCTTGTTGTACCTTATCGCATCTAGGCCCTATATCATGTTTAGTGTGTGCATGCGTGCTCGCTTTCAAGCGTGCCCTAAAGAACCTCACCTAAGTGCCATAAAAAGAATCTTAAGATATCTTAAGCACACCCCAAGCCTTGGTCTTTGGTACCCCAAAGGAGCTAGATTCTAACTAGTTGGCTATTCTGATTCATATTATGCCGGTTGCAAAATTGATAGAAAAAGCACATCCAGAGGGTGCCATTTGCTTGGGAGGTCTTTAGTATCTTGGTCATCTAAAAAGCAAAATAGTGTGGCTTTGTCCACCGTCGAGGCGGAATACATTGCCGCGGGGGCTTGTTATGCACAAATCTTATATATGAAACAAACTCTCCTAGACTATAGAGTTGTTCTTAATAAGGTGCCACTTTTTATGTGACAATGAAAGTGCCGTTAAAATTGCTAATAATCTGGTACAACACTCACGCACTAAGCACATTGATATCCGCCACCACTTTCTAAGAGATCATGTTGCTAAAAATGATATATCACTAGAAGGTGTAAGAAGTGAAAATCAATTAGCAGATATCTTCACTAAACCTTTGGATAAGGCTACCTTTTGTAGGTTGAGAAGTGAACTAAATGTGCTTGATTCTAGTAACTTTAAAATTGAGCTTGTGTTGTCCCTTGCATTGCATTGTATTATTTGTCATGTTTAATTCTCCGCAATGCATCTAGGACTTGTCTAACACGGTTACGATAACCCTCCTTTGGAGGAGTGAAGAAGCCTAACCGTGGATCAAACTTGACAAGCAACCTAGTCTTTCTTTCTCGATTTGCATTGCATATGCATGGTTGTTGCTTTATCATTTCTTTTCGGTTTTTCTTTGAGCAACCTCTGTGTTCGTCCATGAATAGAGAGAGCATTTGACGCTCCCAAGGGTTCATAAACTCTATTGCATGGCCATACGTTGCTCCTCGTGTGTTTATTGCATATTTTCCTAAAAATAATACTAGCCTAAGGCAAATTATTTTGAAAATCTTGAGGGTTTGAGTGAAGTTGCTCATATCAGGTTCCAATTGGTATTTATTTGAGTCTCTTTGAATTGGAACTTGATTGGGAGAAGTCGCGTCGAAGATCGGATTGAAGAAAGGCGTTTTACAGCGACCGGACGCGGGACCGGACGCGATGCTGCTTCATCACTGCATCCAGTCTCGGCGACCACCAGCGCGTCCGGTCATCCTGAATACAATATCAAGGATCTATGACCGGACACGACGTTGTGACCACTGCGTCCGGTCCCGGACCCCACCACCGCGCCCGGTCAAGCGTGTTGAGTTCCCCGGGTGATCTCCGAACGAACTCTGTCAGCGTCCGATCAGCTCTAACCGGACGCATCCGGTCGCGCCAGGAGCTTACTGGACTCTGATCGGACGCTGCTCCACCGCGTCCATTCAGTCAACCAGCGCGTCCGGTCATCGCTTGGAAAGCAGATTTGCTCCTTTTAACCGTTCATCCCGATCTGTTTTTCCACCCTCCTTTTCAATCCACCGCCGCTGTGCCCTAGCCCGCTGCTCCACCGCGCCTCGGTCATGCCCTAGCCCTCTGCTCCGCCGCGCCGCCGTGTTTTCTCCAGCCACGTGCCGTCTCCCTCCTTCACAGCCGCACCGTACCACCGCCTTCCACCATGAACCCGCAGCCGCGCCACCGCAGCTCCTCCTCCTCTGCCGCGTACTCACACACCGCCGCAGCTCCTCCTCTGCCGCGCACGCCATTGCAGCTGCTGCTCCTCAGTCTCGCGCGCCACCACCGCCAGCCGCAGCCACACGTAGCACCACCTCCAGCCATGTCTCGCCACCTGGATCGCCTCCGATCGTTGCCTCCGTTGATCCTCCAGTGGCGACTCCGTTTTGACCTAACCCTAATCTGTCATGAAGTTTTGTGACAACCGTTCTTCATCGAGGTCTCTTCGCACAATTTCGTCTCCGTGAGGTGATTTCACATTGCCTTGATCTTCCAATTAGGGTTTGCCGATGACTTTCCGTTGAAATTCTAATTCATCTATTGCATGTCTCGGCACTTCA
This sequence comes from Saccharum hybrid cultivar R570, assembly GCA_038087645.1. Lineage (NCBI taxonomy): Eukaryota > Viridiplantae > Streptophyta > Magnoliopsida > Poales > Poaceae > Saccharum > Saccharum hybrid cultivar. The sequence goes on from JAQSUU010000135.1 coordinate 22,371,083, forward strand.
GCTCTCATCCGGCGTTTCCGTGGAACTCTCGCGTGTCAAGATCCCTCATCTTTTCACCGGTTTCTTGCCTATCGGAGGTAGCTATCGCGATCTATTCTTTTCTTATCTCATATGCTTGCTTTCATAAGGATCTCACTTATCTATTAGTTAATATATATTGCTTATAGTAGCTCTATCTATTCTATCTTTACAGAGAGTCCTGTCGGTGCTTTGTGTGTGGCAGTTGATCAGTTTTGAATCCGAGGCCAAGCTTGCGGATACGGATTGAGGCCAAGCCTCATGAGTGTTAGTTCATCATCTTTCACTATCAGGGTTTTCTCAGTCACAGAGTTTGGTCAGTATGGTTCGCTGCAAGAATGCTGGTGGTGGACCGAGTGATGGGGACGAAAGTCCTCCCAGGTTGACAGAGGTAGCCCGTGGCAAGCGCAAGAAGATAGCCGCCAAGAAGAGAAAGAGGACACCCACTGAGGCGGAGATAGCACAGGCAGTCGCTGATGCAGCAGAGCTTGCAGAGAGAGGTGGCAGAAGCAGTGGGATTCATATTGGCGAGCGTCGCTTTCATCTTGAAGGTCGACAGCTCGGTACTGAGGCCATAGAGGAGACAGAGGATGCACCTATAGAGCAGCCCACAGAGGACACAGAGGAGACAGAGGAGCATACCGTTCAGACTCCACCGCGTCATCGCTCAGGACGTACGCGAGCTCAGGTGACTCCTAGACCAAAGGGCCAGCATCGTGGAGGTCGTCCACCTCCTAGGGCTCGAGGTCACCCCTAGTCGAGCACTTTGACTTGAGGGGAGCTACAGCACGCCAGGTACAGGCTCTTCGGTTTGTCGAGGTTGGTCGGTGGTTCCCACCTCAGCGGGACCCCCGAGCTTCAGAGGGCTTCTACACACCTCTGCACGAGGATTTCTGCAGAGCCTATATTGACAGCAGGATTGCATTTAGACCTCAGAGAGTTTGTCGACTCAAGGCTTTAGTTGAGGTTGTTGGTGAGCAGCTCCGTCCACACTTGTCCTTTTTACCTGGTTTGTCAGACTTTTCTGGGATGGACTGGAGCTTACTGCGGGACTTGGGTCAGAGAGTTCTACTCCTCACTTTGGATTGACCCTGCTCATGAGTTTATACACTTTGCATTCCGAGGCCATGACCGCAGACTATACAGCACCAGGGTACGGGAGATTCTCAGACTCCCTGCTTCAGAGACGAAGATTCACCAGTTGTGCTTTGGACAGACTTTACCACTGAGACGTCCTCACGGAGGTACAGTACCACCCATTGACATGATCAGACCTTGCTTCCGTGAGCCGTTTGGCGAGGGGTCTAGACGTACACCTACCAGCTTGACACCCCTTGCTAGAGTGCTTGATGCCATTGTGAGGCGGACTCTTCTTTCGAGGCTAGGATACAGAGAGGGCTTGACACGTATGCAGCTTTGGGTTGTTCATCACCTCATCTCTCAGACACCGTTTGATATTTGGGATCTGATGCTATGTGAGATGGAGGACACTTTGGCAGAGGGCTTCAAGGGTCATCGTCAGTTACCATATGCGCACTGGATTTTCTTTATCATTCGATCTACGTGTGACCTGCCTATAGAGATTAGGGCTGAGATCTCTGATACCACTACTGCATTCCTAGAGTATGACATTCGACAGTTATGGGCTTCAGTTACTAGAGAGCAGGCACCTAGGCCGGGACAGCGTCAGAGGCCAGAGGTTCTAGAGACAGCAGCTGAGCAGGACGAGACCGTTGAGGGTCTTGCTGAGGCTGAGCTTGCAGATCTTGATGCTTAGCCAGCTGATCTAGTTGAGGATGACGCCACTGACAGCACAGACGAGGACTACCAGCCTATTCCCCAGTTCCGCTCTCCTCGGTCTCACGACCATGAGGCCGGTGGTTCAAGATCAGCCTCCCGCTCAGACCCAGCCATGGTGGCTATCCTTGAGAGGTTGACCCAGGCCTAGGAGAGGCAGGAGGTTTAGATGTAGCGACAGGCTCAGGACACAACATCTGCATTTACTCAGATTCAGGCTCGTTAAGACGAGTTCTAGAGGCAGCAGCTGGAGTTTCAGAGGCAGCAGTTTGAGATGCAGAGGCAACAGGTAGCCACCCAGTAGCAGTATCTTGAGCTCCTGCGACACCTCGTCACTGTTGGGGTTACTCCACCACCGTCTATCCTTACTCCAGCACTACAGTCTAGTGGACCTCAGAGTTAGGGACAGTCGAGCTTTTAGTTTACCTCTCCCCAGCAGCAGGTTCCTTAGACCTTTCAATCCCCGAGCTACACTCCTATTCAGATGGGGTTCACTCCACCAGCTCAGCCCAGACCTCACCTTCTAACAGGCACTCCTTTCACTGACTTAAGTGCCTCCTACAACGAGTTGACTGGTCAGCCGACACCCTCGCACACCACTGTTGTGACCTCTTCAGGGATGTCGGCTTTTGAGACTGTAGCTCCTCTAGTGACAGGGACCGGGACTATAGAGACAGTGCCGTCGTCAGTTGCCTCGACAGATCCTCCCATAGTTGGTGTTTTCAGGCTCAGGTGACAAAGACTACTCCTATTGTTGCTACTACTTCTTCAGTTCCTGCTCCTACTCTACAGACCCAGACTGCTTCACTGCCACGTGTATCTACAGAGGGTCAGCCTGACAGCTCAGAGTCTAAGGAGGATACTTCACAGTTTGTGATCACTCCACGCTCCTCGGCACCCGACACGACTGCTTCTGTTCCCCCATCGGATCCTTAGTTTTGTTTTTGGTGTTTGATGCCAAAGGGGAGAGAGAGAGTAGATTCAGGGGGAGTGTTGATAGAGGGTTTCGTTTTTTCTTTGTGTGCTACATTCATGCATCATGTTTACTTTCCCGCCTTGCATTTTGTGACATGTGTGCTTGTGAGATACGTGAGTCATATGTGGTCTATCTTGTCACTATTATATTTCATGTTACTTAATTGGTTCTAGCTCATAAGGTTGTGCTTCCGTGCCTTACTCCGATTTCATATGAGCTATGTTTTATGTGTACTAACTCTTCATGTTTTATCTTGTGAGTACACTCTATTGGCTTGGAACACATAAGCAATTCCTAACCCCTTGTGCTTATTGCTTTTTGCTTATGTGAACCAAGCATGTTCGAAAACCTCAACTCTTAAATCTTCTGAATCTAAGTGTTGTCATCAATCACCAAAAAGGGGGAGATTGAAAGCATCTAGGCCCCGGGAGTTGGTTTCGGCAATTGATGACAACGCATTATTACCATGACTAACGTGTGTTTTGCAGAAACTTTGATAAGTTAGGTCATGGGGTTGATAACTGCTTTGGGCACTATGGTATTCATGCCCCTTGATGGAAATCGTTTTGGTTTTCAAAGGATCAACGACAAGATTAAGGACGATTAGTTCCGGATGTCAAGGTGTTGAGTTACATCCGGAATAGTCGTTAGGATCTTCGCTTCTTTTCTTTGGCCGTACTATAAAGGGGGCATGAGCGAGTAGCTTGACCTAGGTGAGTCTTTTGTGTAGGTGTGGTGCACACTTGTCAAACTTAGCACTAGGTAGCTCAGGTAAAGCTCAAAGTTCAGTTGGAAGCAACTCGGTTCAAGTTGCGTCGCGTTTCAAAGTCGTTTGAGCCCTTTACCCTTGACCGGACGTGGTCTCTGTCTTGACCGGACGCGTCCAGTCAGTACTAACAGTCACTGCGTTTCAACCAGGTTGACCAGACGTGGTTCCTGTGAGGACCGGACATGTTGATCGTGTTGACACATGTCTCAGAGGGTAAAAGATCTAATCGGACGCGACTGGGAAGTGATTGGACGCGTTCGGTCACGTTCTAATAAGGTACTTTGCTGACCTGACGCGTCCAATCATCACTGATCGGATATGACCGAGCATCAGGTCAAAGTATAGTAAGGTCCTTGCACGACCGGACGCGTCCGGTCACCCCTGATCGGTGCGTCCGGTCACTCAGCGATGTCGTTCAGTTTTTCGACCGTTACGTTCGATCGGCACGTCCGGTCACGTCGACCGGCGCGTCCGGTCAGTGCGTATTTTGCTGAGTTGGCAGGTAACGGTTGGATTTGACCGTGGGGTGTATAAATATATCCCCTCCATCTCTTTAAGAGGTCTCTTGCTCATTTGTTTAGCTGAGAAACACCTTTCAAGTGCAAGGAAGTGCAAGAGCTCTAGTGAGGGTAGTGATTTGAGAATCAAAGTTTGAGAATCCCTCATTAGTGACTAGGGAGTAGCAAGTGTGCATCCACCTTCTCATTAGGCTTGTTGTGGTCAAGTGAGAGTTCTAGCTTGTTACTCTTGGTGATCGTCATCACCTAGACGACTTGGTGGTGATTGAGAGTTTGGTGATCATTCGGCGAGCTTGTGGATGACCCAACTCATCTTGTGAGCGGTTTTGGGCGATTCACCGCGACGGAGTGTCAAAGAATTAGCCCGTAGAGAGCACTTGATCCTTGCGCGGATCAAGAGAGAGCTACACCCTTGCGCGGGTGCTCCAACGAGGACTAGTGGGGAGTGGCGACTCTCCGATACCTCAGAAAAACATCGCCGTGTTCCTAACCCTTACTTTCAAGCATTTACTTTCTTGTATTACTTTGATTGCTTGGTTTACTTTCCTAGAATTGCCATGCTAGACTAGGATTGGAACTTAGGGTGCAAAACTTTTTACCGGTAGAATCACAAGGAACACTAGTAGGCACTAGGGGTGAACTTTGGCTAGTAGGATTTAATTCTTGCAATTAATTTTTAGAAAAGCCCAATTCACTCCACCTCTTGGGCATCTTGATCCTTTCAGACTGTCAATGTTCTAGAGTAAACATCACAGACATACTATAATATTTTAGGCTAACAGCCACAAATCAATGCTCATTTCACAAACCCACCACAATTTTGAGTTGGTTTGTCACAAACACAAATTTGTCACTATTCTTGATTCATGACCCAGACAAGGAAAATTTTATCGGCGATAAAATTTCGATAAACCCGATAATCCTGTTTATCGCTGAGGTCCGGTAAAATTTATTTATCGACGAGATTCTAATTTTCAGTATTCCACCTACATGAAAGTATGATACTCTATTATATCAATACTATTATGTGCTAGTTCTTGATGCTAAATGCTTTAGAGACAACTTATAGTGAAATTAGGTATTATTTTGTTTTATTTTTGACCGAGAAATTTTCCGATAAATCTGATAAACCAGTTTATCGGTGACCTCCGATATTTTTTGCTATCGATAAATTAAACCCTGGACCCAGATGCCCCATATATCAGTGAGGGACTAATGATTAATTAGCAGATCCCATAGTCAACTTTGATGAATCTATCTCTGGTATGTATGTTCGCCCTGGTCATGAATAGGAAATAGTCACAAACTTGTAATTCTCATAAGAATAATCCAACCCAACAGTTGTAGGTGTGTGACTATTAGCCTTCACTGTTTGGTATAGCTAGGTCCTCAAATTTACGGAGAGTTTTATGGTTCATTCAAAGTCCTGGTTCACCAAAAAAATCAAATTTGATTGCCATATGTGATATAGTAACCCCCCTATAGTCACAAATAGACGGCCTTTTGAGTTTTCAGGTTGTATGATGATGAAGTCAAACATTATAGACTTTGACTTACTTTTATGTTGAAGTTGGATGTGATATGCACGGTAGATATGCATTGAAAACATAGTTTTATTAAGGTATACAATTTGTAAGTAGTAGTCAAAATTTTAAATGATCAACTTAACACGACTCTAAAATATCCTTTTTATAGCCTTTCCAAGAAAATTATTTGGACATTTTTTTAAAAAAAATAATATTTCTATAGCCCTTTTTATAAAATGTATTTGATCATCTTGAAATATTAATGTAGTCTGATTCACCTGTCCGTGGTTGATTGTGGTGTATGTCAGTTAAAATCGCTGTCAAAATCATATATGGAGCAAAAGTTGAATGATTTCAAAAATAGTAGAGCCCAATAACCGTTTTTTGATTGGGAGAGATGAATTGAACTTTGACAAGAATTGGAGAGGTTAAGAGGAATTTACTTTTTTTCTTTCTAGTTTTTTAGAAATCACGTTACAAACATAAACCCTATCTCTATAAGCATATTTTGAAATAGATGAAATCACCACATGTATCTCGTTTGGCAGCAAGAAACATTTAGAATCATTTTAGGGAGAATCATTTAGAATCGATTCTTAACTTTTTACTAATTCAAAGAAACACCTTAAACCTAGTTTCCTCGGGCCTGCCAAACATGCCCTAATAAATCTAAAATACTGAGTAGCACGTGCAGGTGACAGCAACATCATCAAATTCAGAGACGTGTGGACATCCTCTCTAAGGGCTTTGTTTGGGCTTCGTGGGAACTTTTGGTCCTCAAAAGCTCAAAGCTGAAACAAACAACCAGCTTCTAGGGCCAGCTTTCAAAAGTCAAAAACCCACCAAAGCCAAGAATACATAGGAAGCCAAGATGCTCATCTAAGGTGGCTTTTGGGCAAAAAATTACCCGCCTGCCACCTCTTAATGAACGAATCTTTATTTTCATAGGGGACTTTTTTCTTCGCTTGCCTTTTCTCGCTCAGACAGGATCTACAGGCTGCAGCTTCCCCTTGCCCTCGCCACAGAGCGCCACCACCTCGCGCAAGTGCGAGTTCTCTATCTCCGCTGCCCCTTTTCTTAGAGCACAGAGGGGCTCCGTCCAGGTCCGAGCCCAGCCCAAAATATTTATTTTAGCCACTTTACATTATAAAATGCGCGGGCAACCCGCCCAGGCCCGAGCCCGACCTGAAAAATTAAGCCTGACTCGTCTGGTGGGATGGTCATGGGTCGGGTTTTTTTTAGCCCGACACTGGGATTTTTACGGCCCGACCCGAACTAGACCCGGCCCGCAAAATGCTCATGTCTATAGATGACCCACGCCCCCGCTACAACCATGACCACTGTAGCCGCCCCCTGCCGTCGTCAATGTAGCTTTCACCCAGGAGTATTCTAAGGTATCTATTTTCATAGGGAATGTGAAGTGAGCTTAACGAAGAACTAAGTTCGTCTAGGATGACACAAGGGTAAATGATAGACTGGGCAGAGAGGATTTCTATGGTTATAAAACTGGATAGGTAAGATAGATACAAAGGTTGTTCACTTCGGGTCACTAGATGCCAGTTAGCTACGGAGAGGAGTGAGAAGGTGCAAAGCTGCCTAGCAGAGAAGAACTATGTTTTAAGAACTTGCCCGAATGTGGTGGAATATAGAGATCATATAGGGTTGTCACCACCTACTTATCACTGCCACAAACAAACCATGGGCAAGCCACAGACACATGTAGTGTATAGCCTAAACACCACATCTATCTACACTATATCTTACTACTCTAGTCTCGATCCCTATGAAAATGATTAGAGTATTGAGTCAAGGGTGGTGAAACAACGAACCACATAAAATAAATACTTACCAACTCTAAGGATCAATTACCATAAAAATCCCCAATGCTTACTTGCAAACAAGTCTATATCCATCGAGGTACAACTTGGAGAAGATGCCAACAAACCCAGCACTCCTCCACACTCTCCTCACTCTCTCCCTATTTTCTATGCTACTACTAGAATAGGGTTTGGCCTAATTGTAGAATGATTAGCTTCTCCTTGGTGTCTCTGAATGAGAAGGAGTGAGGGGGTATTTATAGTGTAGGAGGTTAAAGGGTCGAGATGACGGACTAAAGGGGGGGTGAATAGTCCTTTCTAAAACTTAATCACACCGGCTAACCAAAACAAATGCGGAATTAAAATTATCGATCTAGCCAAGACTACACCCCTCTATCTAAGTTCTCTAGCACCTTGCAAAGATCCTAATTAAGTAACTAAGGTGCCAAGCATAGCAAGAGCTCACCTAATCAATTCTAGAGCAAGGTCACACAAACCTATGCACTAGTACTTTGCCAACCGAGGGAGCTCGTACACAACTAGTGAAGCAAAAGCACAAAGCTCCTAGGCTCACTAGCAATGCTCAATAACAAGGCTACACAAGCCAAATTAGAGAGTGCAAACTACTTAGCTACACAAACTAAGCAATATGACTAACAAGGTTACACAAACCAAATTAGTCACTCAAAGGGGATACTTCTAGCTACACAAGCAAGAAGGTAACTAGCTAGCTACACAAGCAAACTAGTTACAAGAGCAACTACACAAGCACTATGTATATAATGCAAATACAAGCTTGTGTAGAGAGGATGCAAACCACCATGAAGAAATACACAAAGTTGACATGATTATTTTTCACCGAGGTTCACTTGGTTGCCACCAAGCTAGTCCTCGTTGTGGCGATACACCCACTTGATGGATCACGAGCTAATTGGCATTCCAAAGCCAAACCCTCAGCAGGTGCCGCATATCCAACACAAGATGGGGATCCTCCAAGCCACGAGCAATCCACTAGAGTAGCCAATTGCGATCTCCCGTGGGGAAGGCTTAAGAACCCCTCACAAAGCTTCTTCGGAGCCTCGCACAATCTTCTTGCGAGCTTCAACGGAGCCACAAGCCATCAAGCCATCTAGGAGGTGGCAATCTCCAAGAGTAACAAGCACCACTGGGTTGCAACATGAACACCTAGTGCCACTCGATGCAACCTCACGATGCAATCGTACTAGAATCACTAACTCGCTTATTGATTCACAATCTAGCAAGCACAAGTGAGTTGGAGGCTTCTCAAACCAAGGACACACAAGGGCAACACATTCCCAAGGTGCTCAGCCCTAGCCAAGGCCGGCCACCACTTCTATTTATAACCCCACGGTCAAATATAGCCGTTACTCCTTCACTGGGCGTTTTTTGCAGTGACCGGACGCGTCGGTCGATATGACCGAACGTGCTGCACAGTGTTCGGTTGCTCCTGGCCGTCCACGTGTCGCCCTAGATTCAACCACGACTGCTCGATCCTCCAACGGTCACCACGCGCCAATGGTCACCAGGCGACCGGACGCGTCTGCTAGCCAAGACCGGATGCACCGGTCACGCACAGCCCCGCACGCGTGAAACCATGACCTGACGCGCACGCTTGACGCACCGGACGCCACAGTGCCAGCGTCCGGTCATTTTCAGTAAGCACCCACTCGCGACCTGACGCATTCGGTCGATCGTGACCTGACGTGCCACCGCGTCTGATAGACCTCGCGTGCTTCGCATCGTCTCTAGGGCTTGACCAGACGCGCCGGTCCCGTGACCGACCGGACACGCCGGTGCAAAGCCCTAGCGTCCCACGCCTGATTGCTGCTGTCACTGACCGGACACGTCCGGTCATGCCGAGACCGTGTCCGGTCACTACCAGTGACCTCCGTTCACCTCCATTTTTATGAAAGCGTCGAAGGGAGAGAGGGCTCCAAACCCATCTCTACCGCTCACACTCCACCTCTTTCGCAAATGTGCTAACACCACCAAGTGTTCACCTCTTGTGCTCATGTGTTATCATTTTCACAATCATTTTCTTCAAAGGAGTTAGCCACTCAACTTTCCATGCCACTCGATTCTAGCAACGATGCAAAGTTAGATCACTCGAGTGGCACTAGATGACCGATATGCAAACAAGTTTGCCCCTCTTGATAGTACATCCATCTATCCTAAACCTAGTCATGTACTTCTCTACACAACCTTTGACCGGTGAAATGAAATGCCCTAGGTTATACCTTTGCCTTGCGCATTCCATTCCATCTGCTTCGATGTTGATGCAACACATGCACCAACCAATCACCAAATGATATGATCCACTTCATATCATCACGTGACCATATTGGTTCATCAATCTTGATCTCACTTGCTCTTCACCGTTGCGTTGGTCCATCGGCACCAAGTCTTACTCAAGCTTCACCGTCACACGCGGTCCCTCGCTTCAAAGCCTCTGACTTGCCCTTCACACTTGCAACCGGTCCATCAAACCAAGTCATGTCTTGATCTTCTCCACCTTAATCACATGACTCAATGTCATGTCTCACGTGCAATAAGCTCCTCCATCATCATATGTGCAAGCTTTGCAACATCTCCAAGCCATTTCTAGCTCCATGGCATATGTTGCTCACACACATGTACTTATGGACTAATCACCTGTGTATCTTACATAAACATAATTAGTCCACCTAAGGTTGTCGCTCAATTACTAAAATCAAACAAGGACCTTTCAGAGGTGCCTTGGGGGAGTGGAGATGCTTCCTTGATTCTAAGGAATATTCTCTTTTGGTGGGCTCGTGGATCCAAGTGCTCCAAACCTCATCCATTAGATCAAACAACCATCAAATCAAGGGTGAAGTTGGAGCGGAGTTATGTTTCCTTGCATGGATGGAAGATGGAGGTTAGTGGGGGCCCCTGGGGGTCGCCCAACCTAGGGGGAGAGGTCTGTCGACCTCCCCCAGTGACCTGTGGGCCCTCCTGCTCTTGTGGGTGCTAGGTCCATATGTCATGGTGAGGTGTGAGTGATATTGGAGTGTTGTAACATTGAATTCTTCATAGTTATGAGTCCATCAACCCTTGTGCCTTGCATATCCCCTGTCCAGAGAAAACACAACTTGCACCCGATAGTTGGAAATGTCCCAAAATGTGTTTATTTGCTTATCACATGGATTGGACCCCTAGGGCCCCACATGAAGGGTCGATCGACCCCTTATGTGGGACCAGTCTCTGCTTTGCTCTATTTTATCCGTGCATTCAAATATACTCCATGTACATATCAAACCAAGTTATTTGCATAATAAGGTCATGCTGTACTTGATTCCTTTCATTTGTGACATTTTGTTGACGGTTTTAACCATCCAAAATCATGACAAAATGGTCATCAACACCATGCTCACACTCGTATTCGTAGATGGGGCCTTGTGGCCAAAGCGATGGGAGAGGAAGCTGGGTTGCCTGACAGGTTTGGCTTTGCACAAGCCAACTTTCACAAATACAGAACCAAAAGCTACAAAACTAAAAGTTAAGCCCAAACAAACATGCTCTAAATCCTGCGCTAGGATTTCTTTGAGGGTGTTGGATATAGGTGACTAAACTTTAGTTCCTATCATACCGGATGTTTGATGCTAATTAGGAGTATTAAATATAGACTAATTACGAAACTAATTATATAAGCCGTGACTAATTCGCGAGACGAATCTATTAAGCCTAATTAGTCTATGATTAGCGAATGTGATGCTATAGTAAACATATACTAATCCTGGATTAATTAGGCTTAATAAATTCGTCTTACGAATTAGTCATGGCTTATGCAATTATTTTTTAATTACTTTATTTTTAGTCCTATTTTTTTGAGCAACACCACCCTCTTTATTCAGCTAGGAGGATTGTACATGTTACAAACACAATCCGGTGGATTCAAAAACCATACATGCCGCCCTAACTCGGCATGGATTGACGAGTTATCCTATGAGTATCGGTATTTGAGTCTCTATGCTCATGTACAAACTCGACATCTCTAAAAGTTGTCTTCCTCGCATCGATCTCCCGGATAACCTGTCCATAGATTCCGAGGTCACTTTGTTGGATACTCTTCACGATGTTCATGACATTTAGACAGTCCTTCTAATTGACATACAAACATTTGATCAGAAACTAAACTTTAGTCATCGGATCAAACACCCCCTTTGTCTAACCCAAACAGCAGTCCTCCCCTTGGTCTCCCTTGGGCCTTGAGAACAACTATTTGAGCACAATCAATCAGCCAACTTTTTCAACATTTTTTTTTGAAAGAAACCAACTTTCCAGCATTATGTTTCCCAATCATCACCTGATGCCGCGATTAGATCCATTAATTATTAGTTAATCTATCTAATCCGATCCGTTGAACCTGTTGTTTAAGCCGCGCCTTGGCTCGTCACGACCATGATTTGGGCCTTGTTTTAGCTCAAAAATTTTTCACGTAAACCTACAGTAATAAATCTTGTGGTGTATATATGGAGCATTAAATGTAGACGAAAAAAAACCTAATTGTACAGTTTGGTTAGAAATCACGAGATGAACGTTTTAGCCTAATTAGTCCGCGATTTGACACTAAAGTGCTACCATAACAATTATGCTAATGATAGATTAATTAGACTTAATAAATTCGTCTCACGATTTTTAGGCAAGCTATATAATTAATTTTTTTATTAGTATCCGAAAATTCATTCTAACTTCACACGGAACCGCGACGTGACATTTTGACTGAAAACTTTTCGCATCTAAACAACATCGTTTTGGGCCTGTTTAGTTCCCAGAAAATTTTGCAAAATTTTTCAGATTCCCCGTCACATCGAATCTTTGGACACATGCATGAAGCATTAAATATAGATAAAAAATAAAACTAATTACACAGTTTAGACGAAATAGACGAGACGATTCTTTTAAGCCTAATTAGACCATGATGGAACAATATTCGCTGCCGTTTTGTAATTTTGTTTTTATCTAAACCGGCCCTGGGTAACGAAAGCAGCAGGAAGGCGGCGGTGTAGGCGAGACCCATGGCGCCACAGACGAGGAGAGAGAGGGTGGCGGGGGAGGGGCGGCCGGGCTCGTCGGCGCCGACACCGGCAGGGCCGGGGGCGGTCGAGGTGCAGCGCCGGCGGGTGGGCGGCGGTTGGACGAGCCGCCGGGTCTCCATCTACGCTTCCCGAGTCTTCTTCCTCCTCATCATGCTCCAGATCCCGCTCTTCAGGTCGGTAATGAATCGCTGGAACGCTCCCTCCCATCAACTCCCCGGAGCAATAATCAACCAGATTTTTTTGCTTTCTCCGTAAATTGTTCAGTTCTCTTAGATTTCTGCGACTTGCGACTTTATCACTGGGCGTGCTTACGTTTTGGTGCTAGATCCATTATCGACTCATTCATCATTAGTACTCGCGGGCCTTTACTTATGTTTGCAACTTAACTTTGCATGGAGGGGGGTTGAGCGCTGTATTTCTGATTCGTTGCAGTTGTATTTTATTTCGATACCTTGTTGTGGAAACCTTAGTGATCAATTCTATCGGTGCTGGTGCTTGTTGTGATTGCCATCTAAACAATGGAAAGCTGTGGAATGTTTCAATCAAATGCTACTGGTTATGGGCTGCAAGTATCAGCTTTATAGATTGCAAAAATAGCAACGGGTACCATCAGCTTTCATGTGCCAATTGCCAACCAACAATTTTCATGTGGCTCAACTCCATCCACCTTGAACTTTGAGTACCTCTTCATATTTAAAGTTTATGCACATAAACAACAGACTGCGAGCAGGGAACATGTTAATGCATGATTGCAGTGGAGTAGAACAGAAGCATGAGGTGAAAGGATATTGATTGACTCTGCATGCGATTTTTTTTTCTTCAAATCAGTGACTGCAACACACACATGGTATAAGACCACAACACACGCATAATATAACTAGCATGAGTGGGTTACCTCTGATTGTGCATTACTTACTGCCCAACATACATTTTCTAGATTTAAGTGACTCAGCCCCTGTCCATATATGCATTGCACAACACAAAGGTTATAGAGTTTACAGCCCCAAATTAAAAGATCAGCATCTGGCCATCTGCTCACGAAACCACATGAAACACCACACCAGGTGAATTACTTGTCTAACTTGCCTACTCTTAAAGCAAAGTCGTTACCTGCGTAACACATAACATTCATACAATTCAGTAACAAGGAGTTATTCTTTTCTCACTTGAAAACACGTGCAGCTGATAGCACGCCTTCCTTAAACTTAGTGGAGAGCTCCTCCAATCTTCCTACCTGCTTGCAGCTGATCATTTGCCCAACATATTGATGGTAAACGATAGTAATTCATACATTTTTGTAAGTTGTTAATTCGAACCTCCCCACCTATATGAACGAAGAACATAAAATGCAATAAAGTATGATGAAGAAACTTAAGATAACCCTCTTAAGATATCTGTGTTTGAACTAAGCATAGTATACATTCCGCTCCAAGCACCAAAGATGCCAATAGCAGTGGCCAGATTGAAGAGTAAAATATGAAAAATGTTTTCTCCATGCTCCAGCAGGCAGCAGTTAAATTTAGAGAATCCTTGACTGGATTTTAACAATAGATATGTATGTATGGATTGTTCTGCTTCTTTTCCCAGCATTTTACCTGGGTCATAATTTACTACCATTCCTAAGAACTTCTGTTCACCATAATTTACTATTACCTCTGGTCACAACAGTGTTGGGACAAACCTTTAAAACTACAAAGCCCAATTAGTATTACATTGTTTAGTTTGGGAACGTGCAAGCTACTCTTATCTCTAATTAACCCTAACACTAATAGGCTATACAGCCAGCCCTGGTCCAATAGGCCCCTGACGTACTCTTAACACTACACCCCACCTGGACATGCAGCTCATCCTTGAGCTGCAACCTAACCAACTTATAGCGATGACTCGACTCGACACAAACCTAACACCTAAAAACAAACCTTTTACATTTCGGCTTATTTTATTATTCTTAACCTGAAGTGGACTGTGACTCTTTATTTTTGACTCGTAGACAAACTGCTCAAGCCCTTTCGAGGTGACCCTCCGACGACTACTCCGCTGGTGCCACCTGTCCAGGACGGTCGACTACTTCCCGCTCCGGAGCGTGTGCTGCGCGCTAGCTTTGCCGGGGTGCTTGGCATGTGCTGGTCCAGTGGCATGGGCTCCCTTCCGACGACGCTACCTAGGAGTCTCTGCAGGATTTCAAGGACCTCTATCCCGATGTTCAGCTCGAGGACGAGCTATTTGAAGAGGCGGGGAGAGATGTTATGACGGGCATCTCTTATCAGCGCTGGCCTAGGCCCAGTTGCTAGGCCACACCGGCGGCAAGGGGCCCAGACGCCCGTAGATCAAGTCATCTATAGTTATTTTTGCAATTTCCATAATTATAGGATTTGAGATTGATTTGCTTGTAAGTTTGAGGGGATAAATACCCCTTGAATTTTTGGGAATTAATTAAGCAAGGCAAATATCTTGCCTGGCCTCAAGGGCCATCTACATGACTCTCCTGCATCTCTCCTCTCTCTCTCACGTGAGCCCCCTAGGGCAGCCGCAGCAAGCAGCTGCCGCCGCTCCCTCTCGCTGCCATGGCTCCGCGCGCCGCCGTGAGATCAAGCCCTAACCTCCCGTCTTACATCCCTACGCACTACGCAGCCGGGGTAGGATCAAGGATCCTATCAAAATATCTTGCCTTTCTTTTCATGTATTTTATGTTTGCTCTAGTGTACAATAACCTAGTTTCACTACTTTTTTTACTACTGAACCCTTATATTGATGTTTGCATTTTTTAATAGAATTTAATGGTCATTGTGTATATGAGTTAGTTGGAAGGATTAGAAGAGTTGGAGTAATTTTATGAGCAGGAACATAATGTGCTAAGGGGATTTCGCTTGTTTCTGGCATTTCAGGGTCCCTTGTAGAGCAGGCACATGCACAACTCCTATTCAAGTCACATCGTCTCAGTTGGTCTCAAATGAGATATTCCCACCAGCTGTTGTGAAGGCCATGCTCTACCCTGGAGCTATCGTGAGCAGCCTAACTAAAAGCAAGACATTTCCGAGTTGGAGTGACCTATTTGACATGTACAACCTGACAGAAGCCAAAAATGCTTCTGCAGTAGTTGATCTCCAGCGTCTAGAGGTGTTTTTTTTTTCTATAACTAATCTACAACTTTTTCTGGTACAATGCTTCAACTCTTTAAATAACTGTCTCTCTCCTTAATCAGATACTTGCGGGAAGCTACTTCTGTGTTGCTGGAGCGCTCGTTGGCATTATAAATCCTGGGAGGATGACTTTGTTTGGTACCCTTTTGGTTATCTGGGGTCTGGTGAAAGAAGCACTATTTGGGAAGCCAGTGAACAGCGATCCGACTCAATCAACTTATGTCTACCCAACCATTTTGATTGCACTTACATGTGCTTTCATGTCAATAAGTTACAATGTAAAGAAGACAGCAAGAAGTAGTCCTGTTTCTATCGCGAAGCCACTGAAAAGTTCTGCCAAGTCAAAACTGAAGTAGACCCTATTACAACTTTAATCCTTGTAACTCATTCCAAATATTTATTTATGTGCAAAAAACAGGTTTGAGGATGACCTGAGGATGTTTTTGGTGTATATCTCACTTTCAATACTGTAACATTCAGTTTTCTCCTTTGTATTAACAGTTCACAAGGCCACGCCCTCTGTAATGTTTACCAAAAACAGCTAAATCTTTGTTTCCCCACAATAGTTCTGCTGTTTAGGCAGGTTTAGTTCAGTTCTATATTGTGTCCAATAAGATTGTAGTATATTTTATCACAAGGATGGAAAGTTGTAATTTCCTGACAGATTCTGGGTTAGTTGTTATTTTTCTTCTATATTTGGATTTTCATTTTGGGGTCATGGTATTTGGAGTTATTAAAGAAATTGTTCAGAACTGCCAGCTGATAAACATCAATCATACAGATTGAAGTGAGCAAGTGAGCACACATGCAGTGGTTACACCTTTCCCAATTTACAAGGTGGTCCATCATTTGCAGCAATATTGCTGTCCTAGGCTCCTAGCATTTGTGCTGTTGTATTGTCCAACAACGGCAAGGCTGCATTTGCAACTGCAAGTGGCTCTTGTTGCCCTGTCTCTTGCTCTCTATTGACGTCTGGCAGTGGCAGATGATTACACCACATGTGGAGAGATGAGATGAGCCCCACTATCATGTGAGTATTGTCCCTTGGGGTTGTCTATATCTTGTACGCTTCCTTTCTTGCTTTTTGCCGACGAAAAACTGGGGCTATGATATTTTTACTACCCTTTTTAACAGCTCAAAAGCTTGATGGTGAATCTTTAGAAGCCAGCACTGCCAGAGGAGGTGGAAGTTGATGTTTGCTGTGAGCTGAAGAGATAACCTTCTTTGGTTGAGATGTGAGGCAGTTTCCAAGTCACCAGTCACAATCCTCCACATTGCTTCCTCTTGGTTAGAGCCCTCCTCATAAAAGATAAACATCTTCGTTCCAGTTCAATAATTGAGATTCCTCTGTCTGTTCCCTCCTTCCTGCTGTTATAATGATTGTTATTGTTAGCCAGTCTGAGTAATACACGTGCATTTGATATTGTCCTTGTTTACTAGTAGTTAATAGCTGTTAAGATCTAAGACCAGCCTTCCACCAACAAAATACATACAGCTTCCACTATAGCCATCTGTCTTCTGGAAAGAAAAGGTATAATCTCCCAATTCTTAGTTCTGCCTCTCCAGCTGCATCCTTCGCCACTCTTCCTACACACTGTCACTAGATTGGCGTTCAGACTTCACATGCCTTGACTCCCATGGTTCAGATGTCTTTACAGAGGTCAGTTATGCATGCTACTTCTTGGAATTCAGCTTTGTGTTTATTGGTGCTTAGTGTCTGTGATATAGAATGCCACAGCTTTTACACAGTGATTCGAAACCTGTTCTTGCAGGAGCGTAGTCGTATATCCTCGTTGCTCCTTATCTGATTCGCTGCATAGTGTGGGTGGTTCACGAAGAAGATGGGCCTCTTGTAGGTCCCAGTCTTCACGTTTTGCTTACAATGCAAGACCATCTCCAATTGTTCTCAAGACCGACCATGCAATTGATCCCTCTGAACCAAAGAATTTGGATGCAAGTTCCTCAGCTTCAAGAAGTGGACCTTACATTGGGACTTGTCATCCATCAGGCACAGCTGGTGTCATGTGCGGGCACGCACGGGACGGCCGCCGCGACGCAGAGCGCGCAATAGCAGCCGCGCTGGGCGCGATCACCACCCAGGCCGAGCTGGCTGGATCGGCTAGTGGCTAGGATGGAAAGGATAGCAATCAGGCGATGCAGCAGATCGGTTGGAGTTCCTTATTCGTAGGAGTCTATTTGCTTAATTATAGGAGGAGTCTATTTGCTTAATTATAGGAGTTATTTCCCTTGGTTGTTACAAGCCGCATGGCTATATTAGTCTGTAACCAGAACCGTGAGAGGTTAAGCAAAAAGATATTATCAACCAATCTATCTCTCTCCCGTAATCTCAAGCCTAGGCAGCAGAGGGGTAAAACCTCGCCCTAGAAGACGGATCGCGGCTACGAACTACGTTGCCGAGGTCCAGCTACCCAAGGGTTTGACGCCCTTGACAACCTGGTATCACGGTCCTCTCGATCCTCGCCTCTAGCAACTGCCGCCGCGCCATCCACCGCAAACCCTAGCCCACCTCCAGCCGCCGCCACCACCAGCCCATCATCCTCTTCCTCCTCGTCCGTCGCATCGTGCGCAAACACCATGGGTGACGACCTCAAGGCATCCATCGAGGCGCTCACCAAGAACGTGGCCTTGATGCAGAAACAAATCGAGGCCAACGCGAAGGCCATCCACGACCTCTCCCTCGCGAACTCCTCGTCCTCGGCATCCGGTGGGCGCCCAGGCTCTGGCGAGCACCACCAAGACAGGCCACCGAAGCACTGGCGCCCGGAATTCCCGCGCTACGATGGCAAAAGCGACCCGCTGATCTTCATCAACAAGTGTGAATCATTCTTCGTCCAGCAGCGCATCATGGTGGAGGAACGCGTCTGGATGGCTTCCTACAACCTCCAAGACGGGGCGCAGCTCTGGTATATGCAGGTCCAGGAGGATGAAGGCACGCCGACATGGGCGCGCTTCAAAGAGCTCCTCAATTTGCGCTTCGGGCCCCCGCTCCGGTCGGCGCCCCTCTTCGAGCTCTCGTCGTGCCGCCGCACGGAGACGGTGGAGGACTACCAGGACCGCTTCCAGGCCTTGCTCCCTCGCGCCGGTCGTCTCGATGAGGCCCAGCGAGTGCAGCTCTTCACAGGGGGTCTTCTACCGCCGCTCAGCCTCCAGGTCCAGACGCAGAACCCGCAAACCCTAGCGGCCGCCATGAGCCTCGCCCGCCAATTCGAGCTCATGGAGCAGTACACTACTGCACCGGCGTTCACGGCGCCCACGGACCAGCCGGGCCCCAAGGCCCTCCTTCCAGCACCGCCACCACGCCTTCTCCTGCCGGCGCCCCAGGGAGCCAAGGCGTCCATTGCGGCTACGGCCACCATCGAGGGTCGGCCGATCAAGCGCCTGACGACGGCGGAACAGGAGGAACGGCGCCGCCTCGGGCTGTGCTACAACTGCGACGAGCAGTTCACCCGCGGCCACAACCGCGTCTGCAAGAGGTTGTTCCTCCTGGACGGCACCATAGAGGACGACGACACGGAGGGCAAGGCGGCCTCCCAGGGTGCGGGCTCCGAGGAGTCACCCGTGTTCTCCCTCCGGGCCATCGCGGGTGTCCGCTTCATCGACACCATGCAAGTCCACGTCAAGCTGGGCGCCACGATCTGCGTCGCGCTCCTGGATTCGGGGTCCACTTGCAACTTCATCTCGGAGGACGCAGCGCAGCATGCGGGCCTTCCACTCCAGCACCGACCCCACCTCACCGTGACGATGCCCAACGGCGAACGCGTTCCGTGTGTGGGCGTCGTCCGCAACGCCGCGTTTTCCATCCACGACGCCGCGCTCCACGCTGACCTCTACGCCATGCCTCTCGCCGGCTTCGACATGGTCCTGGGGACGCAGTGGTTGGCGTCGCTGGGGCCTATCTTGTGGGACTTCAGCGCCCGCACGCTGACCTTCCAGCGCAGCGGCCAGGAGGTGTGCTGGCACGGCCTGCCAGGGCCGGACGCACCCGGCGCCCGCGCGTCTCCGGCCAGCGCGGTGCTACTGGACGAGCACGTCCGCTTCAGGCTGGAGCAGCCTCATGCGGTCCAGCCGCTCCACTACGACAACCTTCACCGCGCCGTCCCCTACGCTGCCTCGGCAACTTGGGAGGATTTCGAGCCCTTCATCGACAAGTTTCAGCCATTCCAGCTCGAGGACGAGCTGGCAGTCGAGGGGGGGAGAGATGTCATGTGCGGGCACGCACGGGACGGCCGCCGCGACGCAGAGCGCGCAATAGCAGCCGCGCTGGGCGCGATCACCACCCAGGCCGAGCTGGCTGGATCGGCTAGTGGCTAGGATGGAAAGGATAGCAATCAGGCGATGCAGCAGATCGGTTGGAGTTCCTTATTCGTAGGAGTCTATTTGCTTAATTATAGGAGGAGTCTATTTGCTTAATTATAGGAGTTATTTCCCTTGGTTGTTACAAGCCGCATGGCTATATTAGTCTGTAACCAGAACCGTGAGAGGTTAAGCAAAAAGATATTATCAACCAATCTATCTCTCTCCCGTAATCTCAAGCCTAGGCAGCAGAGGGGTAAAACCTCGCCCTAGAAGACGGATCGCGGCTACGAACTACGTTGCCGAGGTCCAGCTACCCAAGGGTTTGACGCCCTTGACAGCTGGAGTAATGGGTGCGTCTTCCTCTTCCTCCCTCAGCTTTTTAGAGAAATTTGTGAGTTGGAGCACTAGAGGTGGAGAAGAGGCACCTCCATTCATCATCTACAATGATCCGCTTGTCAAGAAAGAGCTGTTGCCATCTGGAACCCAATCCACTTCTGGCTGCAGTATTGCTCTTGGGAAGATAAGGCAGAAGAGGCTCTTCTTGGAGCAATCTGGAGCATGCTGTATTGTTATGCCATGCCAGTTCTTACATGCCTGGCATGATGAGATTTCACAGGGTTGCTCGGTTCCGTTCCTCCATGTTGGTGATTGCGTTGTAAAGGAACTCAAAGCTGCTAACTTGAAACCTGTTGAGTATGGAAGTAATGTTCGTGTAGGAGTTCTGTTCACTGACAATACATTGGCTACAAACTGTTATCTAGACAAGCTGGAGAGCCAGGTAAACATCTTCTTTTTCATCAATTGTCTTTTTTTTAATCAATTGTCATATGCTTATAAGTTAGGCTGATCCGTTTTAGTCTAAAAGAAAAGTGGTATTTGTGCTTTGTAATTTTTTTATATATCTGGGAAAACAAACTAGCAGGATGTTGAATGAAATATTATTTTTGACCTTGGTGCTTTGCCCAGGCATTCTATTAGAAGCAAGACCTTTCTTTGATAGTTCCTATATGACAATTACTACATCACTGCATATGTATTTTCTACAAATTAGACAGCTCAGCTCCTACGTCAGTGATGGATGGTCAGATTTTTTTTTCCCAGTCACTTTTTATGATACCTCCCTTTGTCTGAAAGCTCAGTCCTAAAAAGATTGATAACTACAGGTCTGCTGGACTATTGTAATTTGTAGGTTGCCCATTCCTAGTTTGCCATTCCCATGATAAGTTGTCCAATGGCATTTTTTTTCATTCTACTAGTGAGATGGCTTGAAAAAGAATTTGATTTGATATTTTCCTTGGTAATAATATTCTTCATTCATCCAATTGGGAGCATATGGTTAAATTATTTCTTGTTTAAATTTGTTTGTCAGGGTTTTGAGGTACTATGTCCAGATAAAGCTTCCATGGAGCGTACGGTGTTACCATCAGTTGATGCATTCAGGAAGGGGGACATGGAAGGCGCGAGAAACCTGTTGAGAGTATCGCTGCAGGTTCTTCTTGTGAGAGCTGTCAATAAGATAATCCTTGCGTCTGATGACCTTGTAGGCATTTTGCCTGATGATGACCCTCTGCTCAAGAAATGTATAGACCCATTGGATGCCTTGGTCAGAGAGGCCATCGCATGCGCACGAGCACCACGGTCATGATATGCCCTGGATTACTCTGTTTACACCTTGACTGCTGATGAGCACATATGTAAATTTTGTAAGATAGAAAAAGAAGGATTCATCTCGTCAAGATCATCGATGGTTGTTGGTTGAACACATTATGCATTTTCATCTGTGTTATTACGCTTCTGCCTCACAAGTTGCAACCAAGTCAACCGAGATGCCGATTTGTTAGCCCAGATATGTGAAAACATTTTGTGGCCCGGCTACTGCAACGAGAAATTCTGAACAAGAATCTAGGAATCAAACTGCAGATGTGATGTTTCAGGAGATCAGGTTGTTGATAGAAGTAGAACAAAATGAAGACACCGCCGAATCTGCGGCACGCACAGGGAGCACATTTTTCCTTTTCAGATAAGTTGCAACCGTAGCTGTCGCAGTGTTTTTTTTTTGAAAGACCTGGTTACCCGGCTTTGATTAATAAGGAGTCAGCATACAACAATGTTTACATGTGTGAGAGGCGCTCCCTACCGCAGCCTAGGCTGCAGAGGGTTTAGAAATTTAGACACTGATTACTCGCTAATGATTTTGACAACTATTAGGGGCTTTAGAGTTACCCCACCTCTTGTTTCAGCTTTGATTCCCCCTATCACTGACACTGAAGTTGACAACATTGATTAAACTGACGCTACAATTGTCTGGCTGCAAGAGCTCACTAGGCCTCCATCTCCACCACATCAGATTCATCAACAATCGCCGCTAAGGCCTTCACTAGCTCTTTGTCGTCTAGGCGTGCTACTGCCCTGATTGCCTTGATGGCCTCTTCTGGGAGATCACCACCATGTAAATCAATGTATTATGTTACTGCTGCATCTGGCGCCGGACGGCGTGGATTGAGGAACTCTAGTTCGCGCATCAGCTTGCGCTGCGCGCGCTCAGCCACCGGCACCGTGGATGGCTTGTTAGCCTGGCACAAGCTTGAGCGTGTCGCCTGCAAAGTCTTCCTCTTCCGCAGCTTGCCTGCACGAGGGATAGTCGCACAGGGTGGAGGAGGCTCTGGTGTCGGCAGCAAGGGTGCCGGGAGCTCTTTGAATGCAAAAATCAGCGGTCTGTCCACCTGCCTCCCGATCGCCCACATCCTGTTCATCGACCAAGCTGCAGAAGTCGTGTCGCAATACTAAATCCTGTAAAGCATGGGCTCCCAGCCCTCGCGCGCCGTCATCATTGCAGCCACCGAGCCCATGGGATAGGGAGGCAGGGACTCCGGTGTCGTTGCCGTTGCTGGAGGTCTTCTTCATGTTGCTCGGTTCGTGCACCGATGATGTAGGAGGTTGCTCGCTGTTGACCAACGGCAGCCCTCGTCCAGGGAAGGAGAGACTCCTGGACCATTGGATCATCCTCCTTGTACATGAATTCCCCATGTGCCATGCATATGTCAAGTAATGGATCACGACTCACCAGAGGCTGCTTTTGTGTAGTTCTGGCATTTCTTTGGCCATCTGGGGATCAAGAGCGGCGACGTTCCTAGTTGTCAGAGGCGTGGTAGAGGTAGTCCCTGTTGCGTGCCGACCTAGACGGCGAGCGGTTCCAAGAACGACCACGACCCATCGGCTCCATGTCCGTCGCTTCCTGGCGGTCAGCAAGCATCGAGTAGGTGTCGATACGTTCTGGAAGTAGCTGGAAAGCTACGACAAACTCCCATGGCCTGAGACTCATGACGTGGATGTCATTGCACGGAACGTGGAGTTGGACGCTCAGGGCATTGGCGGTTGGCCACCTCAAAGGTGCTTGGGAGGTAGTTAGCCTGGGCTGGTGGATGTAGTTCAGGAACATGTGAGGGAGCTTTGGCGGTGGGCTGGTGGTGGAGCGGGGGGAAGACAATGCGGCTATGGATGCTCTGTGGTGGAAACTGCAGGCGGGTTCAGAGCTCAACAGAGATAGGGTGGTGGCGGCGGGATGGACATGAGCGGGAGATGTGGCCGACTCATTTGCAGCTAAGGCACCGGATAGGGTCCCTGCATTGAGCCACATGATGGTCGGAGGCGAGGCATCGGAAACATCGTCCGTCGAGCCTTCTAAGAAAGGCTTCCCGGGCTGTGCTTGCTCCGGTGCCTGTGTCCTACTTGTTCTCGGTCATGGCGCTTTCCAGAGCTGCAGGTTTCCTCCACCAACGTCTCCTCCTTGCTCCTTGCCACTCTGGAGACTCATTGACGCCGGATGGCTCCCCGAGCTCCCACCGCCAATTAGTAGTGGAGTTCGGATCCAGCGGCTTCCAAACTTGCTTGCGCTGACGACGGTGAGGCGTGGGCGCTCGGTCAGGGATGACCAGCACCGATTTCAGCTTGGGCGGTGCAGCAGATATGCCGGCGCTCGGGGCAGGTGGCGAGCCGCACAGGACAGATGCCGACTCTCCGTCATCAGGTCCGGAGGGTCTTTGTGGAGAGGGTGCGGAGTCCGGTGGAGCTGCAGGGCTTGGCGTAGGGGGCTGTGGCACATTGTTCCCCTCCTTCTGGCAGTGGCATGGTGGTCGACATCGCCAGATCCGCCGGGCTCGGCTACGGGAGTCGCGGAGCTCGAGGTGGCTTGCAGACCAGACATCTCCGCATCCTCTCCGCCATCAGCGGCCGCCGCAGGGTCGACATCAATTTCCTCCTGGTCTTCCTCATCACCATAGTCGAGCAGCTCTTCCTCCACGTCGTCGTCGGTCTGGATTGCAGGGGTAGCGGGCCCCTGCTTCTGCGGGTGTGTGAGTAGTAGGGGCAGGGACGGGAGCTTGGTGGTGGTGGTGGGCGCCGGCACCGGAGAGGTAGGTGGCGAGGACGGGTGGAGTGGCTCTCGCTCGCCAGGATGCTCAGTCTCCAAGCGTGCTGTTCGGCCCTCAGGACCCCCATGGATCGATAGATCCCGTGACGGGGAGCTTGGATCTGTAGTTGGGGGGAGGTGGGGTGGCTGGTGGCTGATGGGCTCGGTGGTGGTGGTGGTGGCGGCGCCGTCGCCGTCGCCTGGGAGAGGCTGCGGGTTGGGAGGCATGACTCCTCTCCCATATGTTGCTTTTTCGCTGTCGTAGTGTTTTGCTTTGGTGTTTTTAGCTAGGAGGCGGAGGTTGTTGAATGGCTATCTAAATTAGAAAGAATGTATCCCAATTTTGGTGAATAAATTTGTAAGTGCTGCAGCCATTACGAATTCTTCAAGACACCAATTCAGAAGACAGAGCATCTGCGACTATATGATCTTCCTCTATCACAGTAGAATTACATGCCCAAACCTGCAAAACCGATCGGTGTGTCTTCAGGAGTTGCAACAGTGCATTTGACCTAGGAAAGCTGCTGGTGGGTCCAGAGATTCTACCGATTGGTGTGGAATGGAGAAGAGCGAGCAGCAATGCAGGCTGTCTGCAGGCCCTGCACCAAACAAGTGGCGGTTGCCCTTTCTCCCAATGCAGGAACTAGAGGGTCAGAGGCACAAAGGGGAAGGAAACCACCAATTGGCTGCCTCGTTGAGGGTAAGGCAGGAACTCAGGCTTTGTGCATGCTTAACGATATGCATGGTCATGCTCATGGCTTTTGTGTGCTATCTATATATTCTGATGCTTCCTTCTCATCGCCTTGTCAAAACTTTTCTTTATATACATTTTCTATTTTCATTTCGCAAAAGGGTGGTGTTTCGGATTGATGATTTGAGGCATAATCCTAGATGTAAGTGCCTATGGCCATTGAGCTTCAGCATCATAACCTTGGTGGTGGGGTTGTGTACGCCTGCATGTCTCATAGTCATAGACCAGTGCTATACCACACTATTACATAAACCATATTAAGAGGCGTCCCTATTATTTTTTCTAGAGACGGTTGGGGTCAAGAAACATGTAGGGCATCCCAGCTAATGGACCGCCTCGGGCAGATCTAGATAAATATGGGGGTGGGGGGCGGGGGTGGGGGTGCAATTGTGTGGGCTAATGGCAAAGCAATAGTGTAGCTTTAGCGCAATGTCTTAACACCAATAATTGGAAGCAAGTGATAATGATATATATCACCAATGAAGTAACACTAATAGTGCTTATCATTTACCCAAATATATAGTTAGAGAATGTCACAATTAGAAACAAAGATTGTTGACATTGACAAAATGCAATTCTCAACTAAAAAGATTCTCACTAACCTTAAAGAAAAAATAACAAACCATTAAACTTTTAAGCAAAGAATCTAGAGAATGTTTCATTGAAGAATGGAAAATATATGCATTACCTCTTATAGATAAAATCAACGTCTTTTTCCTTCCATGTTCATGAAGAGATCAACCACAACGTCATTTGTAACATTTTAATCTTCTTTTCTTCACATAGAAAATAAGTCTATTACTCAAGTGCGTATCACCCATGCAGTTACTTAGAGATGTTTTCACAATCTTCATGCCTGAAAGGCATCTCTCCACTGTTGTTGTAGAAATTGGCAATACCAACAAAAGCTTTAAAAGTCAATAAACCAATGGATAACAATGATCTTTCCATGTCTCTTTTTTTGTGAAAGCTCACTAATAGTGTTTATGTTGGAGAATCAATTGTCTTCTCCCACTTCGCATATAGCTTGCACCATCATATCCTTGGCATCTAACTTGTTTTAAACTTAGCATAAACTTTGCAAATAGATAATCGATAAAAGACTTGAGACAAAAAGAAGTTTCAGTCACATGCACAAGGCCGATAAACCTCTCTTTCAAAATTCCACATTTGTCAACATACCTCAAGACCACAACAATCTGTTCTTTCCAAGAAACATCTCTTGAATCATCAATAAGAAAGCAAAACATGTCATCTCCATGTTCTTCAAGAATAGAATGTGGAATTTCTTCTGCAAAACACTCAACAATGTTTGTTTGGATTTTATGAGCCACCATACAACTATTACCTACAATACCACTACCTTCCCTAAGTCTGCTAAGCAATCATAAACCTCCAAGAAATTCCCTAAGTTCAAAGACTCATTTGACTCATCGTGGCCATGGAAAGGCAATCCTTTCTTCAATAGTAGCATAGCAGTATCAATTGATCCATTCAATTGAGTAAAATAAGCCCTCTTAGATGCTTCACTTTTCTTATGCAAAACAATCCATCCAATTGTGTAAAATAAGACCTCTTAGATGCTTCACTTTTCTTATGCAAAAATAACATCTATGTGCTGATTTCTCTATAACAAATCATCACACTTCTTCATTGCAATATAGTGTGATCCACCAGCAATGCCAACATGTAACTTTAGCTGCTCTTTCCTATGGTAACCATTCTAGCCGTCAACAATTGCTTTGTATCCTACATACTTCTTTTATTTAAACAAGAAACAACAAAAACAATATGCTCTATCTTTGGATTCACTATATTCAAGCCAACTTCCAAACTCATCAAACCATTTTGGTAGAAACCTTCTTGTATTTTATTTTTCCCCAATCTATGTATACAGAAAATTTCATGTGCGAGAGGTTGGCATGGCCCATTCTCCAAATGTTTCCTTCTCACCCTCTCTCTCCAACTATGATGGCAAGAATCAATTTCCTTCCTTAATATTGGGTCATATGTGATATCCTCTTTCCAATTAATATCATCTAGACCACATGATTCCTTGTAGTACTACTTTTTAGTGCTTTTATCTTGAAAACCCATCATGAGACCCGATCATGCCTAACGCATAATCATTAACATCATTAGCATTTTAAACTTACTTTTAGAAAACTTGCATACAAAATTCTGCATTTTCTGGGCTCCGTTATGCACTGACATCGGATGGTCCGGCGTGTCCCCCAGATGTCAGCTAGAACATGACCTACACACAAATGAGTTGTCCATCTTAGGGCTCCTTGGCCCCACATGACAGGCCACTTGTCCACCCCAGCATGAAGTGGAGTCACTAGGAAGCACTCTCCACTCTCTCACACTCCCTCACCCTCACTCACTCTCTCCTTCACAATCTCTATTGCTCTTGCTCTCCTCTCTCTCTAGACACCACAAAACAAACAAGGATGAGGATTTGGAGGGGAGGAACAAAAAGGGAAGGCCATGATGAAGATCACATAGAAGACCACCATGAGATTTTACATTGTTGGGGGTAGAAGGGAGAGGAGCTTCCTCCCTGTAGCAAGAAGAAGGGAAAGGAGAAGATTTCAAGAAATGGAGGAACAAGGGAGAGGAGCACGAGCTGAGCTTTTCTCATCTCAGTAAAGGCTTGTCGTGCGTCTCTTCTAGCCCCTTGGTAAGCTCAGTCTCAAACATCATCACCTAGAGATCATAAAAATGGAAATCTAGCTAGTTCATCACCTAGAAAGCCACCCAATGGAAGATTTGATGAATGGATGCAATGTAGCTCAATCTACCTGGCTATAGATATGCTCTATAGAACCCTAGGAACACCTCCAAAAACTGGCTTATACATGCAAGAACTGTAGATGTTGATTTCATTTTCAAAGCCCTAAGAACACATAAACTATGTTCTCACTGACAGTCCGGCAGTCATGCCCGGTCGGTTTGCGAGAGCACCTGGGACTTACATTTTCTTCACAAACCCATAAATATTCCTAGTACGATCCAGGAGATCACCGGGACGAGGAATATTTCTAGCAAAAACCCAAGAGCACCAAGTTTGGACTTGCACGTGCAGATGATCCTTCTGTATGCATGGACGGTCCGCTAGAACACACATTTAGGTGTTTTTAGCACAAACAAGCTATGCACTCTTGAATAGACCAGCAGAACTACAAGACCGTTTCAATAAATCACCCCAAGTTTTCCCGAGGCTAGCACTTTTAGAAATGATAATGCGAACGATCCTCTTGTTTTGATGAATGGTCTGAGAAAATCAATACTTAGGCATGCACTGGACTAGCCTGGTTCCACCAAATCATTCCTACTGTTCAACCACACGATCTGAGCTCGTATGGACAGTTCGACAGGACACCTCATACGGTTCGTGGGACCTCGACAACACATGTTCACTGCACCTTGACACATATGTTGTATATACTATTATCCCATATATTCTACATCCATTCAAGCATGACATGTACATTGTGCTTACTTCATTGTACTCATTCACATCATGCATTTATAGTGAAGAACCTCATGAGGAAAGATGCCGCAACCAACGAGACCCCTATGACCGAAGTCTAGCCCCCACAACCAAGGCAGGCTCCTAAGCATCTCTACTATTTGCAAATGCATAACATGAATGCATGTTATGTTATAATATGACTAGTAACCTAAAGTACCTATTTGAGCTTCAATACCTTGTGATTGATCCTTATGTCTTGTACCATGTTTGTTTACATTCAATTGTCACGTAGTCCATGGTTGGCTTGCTTAGATAGTAGAAGTCGAGAAGATGATGGGTTTCGCATCCCTCACACGTGTAGGACTTGTTTGTCCACTACTAAGAAACATGAGATGGAGCAAAAATCTAAAACTTGTCCAACTTGATGAGAATTGAATCGAGAACAGGCGAGGGCTTGGACTATGGCAAGATGGGAGATGTCTTGAATGGTGTAGCTCGCTAGACCGATTAAGGACTGTGTATCCGTGGTAGTGAGACATGAACACACTTGTACAAACCACTTGTCATATATGGGTGTGGCAAGCCGAGTACTTCGTTGCGACCGGTTTTCTAGTGGATTCGGCGTGATGTGTAGAGCGGGGTAGCTAGAATAAGCTAGTACCTCAGCTCATGCTCTAAACATTCGTGGGCGTCCTTGGCTGAACTTGAGAAAGGTTGAGGCATAGAGATACCCCTATGTACCGATGGGTCGTATGGGCGGCATCCCTTGCCTTTGGTGTGTACCCCTCTATAGAGTTCGGACCATCTAAATGTTGTATTCTTATATATACAGACTAGTGATGAGTAATGGACTCGTGGAAGATTGAACTCCACCTTGCTAATCACTTACATTCAATCAACCATGCTACACTTTCTTAGTTGGAAAGATCACTTTACATATGTATAAATGCCTTTATGCAAAACCAACCACATTACTTGCTACAACTTAAATTACATAATCCTTGTTACTAAATGGGTAAGTCCTATTGAATACAATCATGTACTCACTCTCCTGTTGTTTAAAGTATGATAGCTCCTGCTTATGGTTTCTTCAGCGCTCCTGAGTCCTCAGAGGACCAGGAATGGTAGATGATTGTCCTCGTGGCATAGGTTCATGGAGTTGGCACACCCATGAGCTTGTATTGAACTTATGTTGCTTCTTAAAAGACTTCCACTATGTACTCTGAGTGTTATCGTGTGATGACTAAGTATTTGGAATAATATGTTGTAAACTTAAACTACTTTTAATGTTGATGTGAACTTGATGTGAGTCGGATGTGTTTCTCTGTAATGGTCCTGGATGAAGGTCGGATATTAGTACACTATATGGGTACTGTATTGGGATGACCGATTGAGTTGGTCATCTAACTAATCAAAGTCAATGGAAGACTATTTAGTTAGGTGAGCAGCCAAGCTAAGAGGGAGGCGATCCTGACAAAAATGGACATGGTAACAGCCTCTATAACTATAAATCATTTCAGTAGCATTGTAGGTAGGGTTGGATAATAAGTCAACTGTACCATTTTCAAGCTTTATAAGAAACTGACACAAATAGTCTCCTAAATTGTTTAAGACATAACGTCAAACAGTGGCTAATGAGCCAAGCCAAAGTCGAAAAAGTCATTCAAAGTCAATCATTCTTTATATTTTAAAAGAAGAACAAGTTTAACCGGAGCAATTTTAAAATGAGGTCTGAGCCCGCTCAGTAAGCTTTTTGTCCAGTTCTAAACGTAGCTCAGTTCCTTGGGGACTTTGAGCTTTACCCTTTGATGAGCAGCAGGTTGTAATCGAAGCCCAAAGTGGCAACTAACCATTCGCTGCATCTCGGCTCGCTTTGGAGGGTAAAGCAGGGCCATGATTGTCCCCGGAATCTTATCCGGCTATGGCTGCGCAGTTCCATACATGCATGCACATGCAGGAGATGGAGATCGATGATGCCCCTGCTGCGGCGGCGAAGAGAAGACTGTTGGTGATATGCCCGAGAGCCCATCATCACAATACGGATTAAAGGCCCAAGAGGATATTGATCCAAAAAGGGATTAGGGTTACTAATGAGCTTATGAGATAGAAGCCCATTTGGTACGCCCTATATATATGTGGGAGGGGCTAGGGGCGCCGATGATCAGTCGCCGCGCCTCCCCTCCTAGTCGCACCCTCCCTTCTCGGCCGCCGCCCTTGCCGTGCGCACGGTGCTAGCACACCGACGCCCGGCGTTCCATCCCCGTATGTATGGACTCCGTAGAGGCGCTGCTGCGACTGCTGCGCTGATCGGCTGCTGGGATCAAGGACGAGGAGCTCGGTTCGTGGGACGTGATCGACTACTTCATCCACACCGACGCGCGACTTCTTCCGCTGCGCTGTGCGTCTAGTGGTAACGATCTATGATCTCCTACTCGCAAGTTTCTTGGATGTACGCGGTAGATTAGCTAGCGTAGCCTACCCGTTTCCCAACAGTGGTATCAGAGCCATCTTGCGTAGTTTTTGGTCTGGATCATTAGCATATATGTGATATGTTGTTGTAGTAGATTGGATCTATTACTCTTGCACGGTTTGATTGGATCAATTGGTCATAAGGGGTTAAAATAGGAGCAAGATGATTGCGGCATGTGACCAAAAAGATTAGTTTGTGTTCATTCTCTATTGTGCATACGACATGTCCCTACCGGCTGGAATCACCACAAGGGACTAACTGTGTGCATAGTCAGTAGATTGAACCAACAGATCGAGGTCATGTGTAGATGCAGTCTTCTCAAGTGCAAAAGTTGCACGGTCAATGTGATTGACCTAGTGAAAATTGAGGCATTATGAATGGCTCGGATTTGAGGTGATGCGATCACTCCGATGAGATTTTCATAGGGATTCCATAGATGCGATCTATGTAATTCTGTGAGGTTTTCAGGGCGCTGCCCTGAGACCCGCGGGGGGCGGCTCCCCCCTCGACCCCCCGCCCGCTGACCGGCCAGCGGGACCGCCGTTGCTTTCCAGTTATAGCGGCTTCCTAAGCGCTACTTTGGTAGAACACGTCGTACGCCTAACTTGTTTTTGTAGGGTGTGATGTGAATGGTATGGCCTCAATGTCATGTGATGATGTATGTGATAATTTGTGCGGCCTGCGTGTCGCAAGTTAACACAACCGGGTTGAGGTTGCACCATTATTGTATAACGACCTGCGTGTCGACTTGTGATGTTTGAATCCTCATGTAATTATTTCACTAGCTATTAGATGTAATAGTTTAGTATCTATCCATGGAGGCTTCGAGCATGATGGCGATGTTGATCACCACAAGACAGGACGGATGGCAATGGAGGTCACATTGGAGCCATGGCGATGGAGCCCATTGTGATGAAAGAGGCCATACTATTCACAATATAATATGATTATATGCCTGTGATGTTTACTTTCCTGTCATACTATTCTTTCATGCTTTACATATGGTGGATGTTTTGTCATGGTAGAATAGCTCCCCTCAGAAAAGTTGAGTTTTTTTTTCATGCCTTTTACCAATAGCTGCACCTATAATTTTTTGATCGCTGTGTGGTAGGTTTACCAAAGTAGAGTACCCTCAGCTATCATTTTGTATAGGGTGGATGTCGGACATTTACAAGCACAGTATTGGTTAACTCAGCAAAGCTATCAAAAAAGTTTTGGGCTTTAAGGCATAGTGTTGGGGCCGGGGCATTGGATGCCACCCGACAAACAAGAGTCGTATAGAGATATGATTAGCAATCTGTTGCTTACCTATGTCACTATTTTTTTCTAGCCGTGAATGCCAATGCTCACTAGGATTTTAGTGATTATGGATCTTGAACCACTATATGTCATTAGAGGGAAGATGACTTTGATATAGTAGGTTGTCTTTTGTTAAATTAGTTAATGAAAGTCTTTACATAAACATAGTGCTAAAATCTTGCTTTATTTTAATGTTGTAGATCATGTCTGCCAGTAACAATTCCACTTTCAATTTGCGATCTGTTCTTAAGAAAGAAAAGTTGAATGGAACAAACTTTATTGATTGGTACCGCAACCTGAGAATTGTTCTCAGGCAAGAGAAAAAGGAGTATGTTCTTGAGCAACCATATCCTGATGATCTCCCTGATGGTTCCACTGCTGCTGAACGCAGAGTTTATGAGAAACACTGCAATGACTCACTTGACGTCAGCTGTCTGATGCTCGCCACTATGTCCTCTGATCTGCAAAAGCAGTATGAGCATACGGATGCTCACACTATGATCGAGGGGCTACGTGGGATGTTTCAGAACCAAGCCAGAACTGAGAGGTTCAACATCTCGAAGTCCTTGTTTGCGTGCAAGCTGTCAGAAGGTAGTCCGGTCAGTCCTCATGTGATCAAAATGATTGGTTACATCGAGACTTTGGACAGACTTGGTTCTGAACTTCACCATGACCTGGCTACTGATGTCATTCTCCAGTCGCTCCCGGCGAGCTACGAGCCTTTTATCATGAACTTTCAGATGAATGGCTTGGAGAAAACATTGAGTGAATTGCATGGGATGCTAAAAACAGCAGAGGAGAGCATTAAGAAGAATCCCAATCATGTGATGATGGTTCAGAATGGGAACAAAAAGAGGAAGCGTTGGACGCCTCCCAAGGGTAAAGGCAAGGAAAAGGTTCCTAGCGGTGAGTCCTCGGGCTCTAAGCAAAAGCCAGCACCTAAAGCCAAACCTGGCCCCACTTCTGAGGATGAATGCTTCCACTGTCATGAAAAGGGACATTGGTCAAGGAACTGCAAGAAGTACTTAGAAGAAAAGAAGAAGAAGAAGGGAAGTGAGACTTCCACTTCAGGTATAAATGTTATAGAAATTAATATTGCATTATCTTCTAGTGAATCATGGGTATTTGATACTGGATCGATGATTCACACTTGCAAATCGTTGCAGGGTCTAAGTGAGACTAGAAGGTTTGCACGAGGCGAGTTGGACGTTCGTGTCGGCAATGGCGCAAAGGTTGCGGTGTTGGCGGTCGGCACCTACCACTTGTCTCTACCCTCCGGATTAGTTTTGGAATTAAATAATTGTTATTGCATTCCTGCTTTGAGCAAGAACATTATTTCTTCTTCATGTTTGGAAGAAGTTGATGGTTTTAAGATTGTAATAGAGAACAAACGTTGTTCTATATTTTGCAATGGTATTTTCTATGCTCATTGTCCATTGGTGAATGGATTATATGTTCTTGATCTTGAGGATAAATCTGTCTGTAACATTAATACTAAGAGGCTTAGACCAAATGATTTGAATCCCACATTTATTTGGCATTGTCGCTTAGGTCATATAAATGAGAAGCGCATTGAACAACTCCATAAAGATGGTTTGTTGAGCTCATTTGATTTTGAATCATTTGACACGTGCGAGTCTTGTTTACTTGGGAAGATGACCAAAGCGCCTTTCACTGGTCATAGTGAGAGGGCAAGTGACTTGTTGGGACTTGTACATACCGATGTATGTGGACCAATGAGCTCAATAGCCAGAGGTGGTTTTCAGTACTTCATTACTATTACTGATGACTTTAGTAGATATGGTTATATCTACTTGATGAAGCACAAGTCTGAATCGTTTGATAAGTTCAAAGAATTTCAGAGTGAAGTACAAAATCAATTAGGCAAGACAATTAAGTTTCTGCGATCGGATCGTGGAGGTGAATATTTGAGCCTTGAATTTGGTGATCATTTGAAGCAATGTGGAATCGTTCCGCAGCTAACTCCGCCTGGAACGCCTCAATGGAATGGGGTATCCGAACGGAGGAACCGAACCTTGTTGGACATGGTTAGGTCGATGATGAGCCAAGCCGATCTTCCATTGTCATTTTGGGGTTATGCTCTTGAAACTGCTGCGTTCACACTGAATAGGGTTCCAAGTAAGTCTGTTGAGAAGACACCATATGAGATATGGACTGGGAAACGTCCCGGATTATCTTTTCTCAAAGTTTGGGGATGTGAGGCTTATGTCAAACGTTTGATGTCAGATAAGCTCACTCCAAAGTCAGACAAATGCTTCTTTGTGGGGTATCCTAAGGAAACCAAAGGATACTATTTTTTCAATAAAGCGGAAGGCAAAGTGTTTGTCGCTCGCAATGGTGTTTTTTTAGAAAAGGAGTTTCTCTCAAAAGGATTTAGTGGGAGCAAGGTGCAGCTTGAAGAAATTCAGGAAACACCCGAAACTGTTTCAGCACCCACTGAAGAGCCACGGGAAGTGCAAGATGTTGCACAACCTGTAGTTGAGGCACCAGCCCCACGAAGGTCTATAAGGGCACGTCGCGCAACTGACAAGCTCAACCTCCTTATCACGGAGGAGCGCCACGTATTATTGATGGAAAATGATGAGCCCATGACCTACACGGAAGCAATAATGGGACCCGACTCCGACAAATGGCTTGAGGCCATGGAATCCGAATTAAAATCCATGCATGACAATCAAGTTTGGAACTTGGTTGATCCAATTGACGGTGTGAGACCTATCGATTGTAAGTGGATTTTTAAGAAAAAGTTAGATATGGATGGAAATGTTCACATCTATAAGGCACGATTGGTGGCGAAAGGTTTCCGACAAATTCAAGGTGTTGACTATGAGGAAACTTTCTCGCCCGTCGCAATGCTAAAGTCTGTTCGGATTCTCCTAGCAATTGCTGCGTATTATGACTATGAAATATGGCAAATGGATGTCAAAACTGCTTTCCTTAATGGACATCTAAGCGAGGATGTGTATATGACACAGCCTGAAGGTTTTGTTGATCCTAAAAATGCTGGGAAAATATGTAAGCTTCACAGGTCTATTTATGGATTGAAGCAAGCATCTCGGAGTTGGAATATTCGTTTTGATGAAGTAGTCAAAGGGTTTGGCTTCATCAAGAATGAAGAAGAGCCTTGTATTTACAAAAAGGCTAGTGGGAGCGCACTTGTGTTTCTGGTCCTATATGTAGATGACATATTGCTGATCGGAAATGATATTCCAATGCTTGAAGCCGTTAAAACCTCATTGAAAAAGAGTTTTTCGATGAAGGATTTAGGAGAGGCGGCTTACGTTCTGGGGATAAAGATCTATAGAGATAGATCAAAAAGGCTAATTGGATTAAGCCAAGACACGTACATTGACAAGATATTGAATCGGTTCAATATGCAAGATTCCAAGAAAGGTTTCTTGCCAATGTCACATGGCGTTACTCTAAGCAAGAGTCAGTGTGCTACGACACCTGATGAGCGAAAGAGGATGAGTGCGATTCCTTATGCTTCAGCCATAGGATCCATCATGTATGCTATGCTTTGTACGCGCCCAGATGTCTCTTTTGCTCTAAGTGTTACGAGCAGGTACCAATCAAACTTCGGTGAAGATCACTGGACAGTTGTAAAGGGTATCCTTAAGAACTTGAGAAGAACTAAGGATATGTTCCTAATATTTGGAGGCGAAGATGAGCTCGTTGTAAAGGGTTACACCGATGCTAGTTTTCAAACAGATAAAGATGACTCCGCATCGCAATCCGGATTTGTTTTCTGCCTCAATGGTGGGGCAGTGAGCTGGAAGAGTTCCAAGCAAGATACGGTGGCTGATTCGACGACAGAGGCCGAGTATATTGCAGCTTCCGAAGCTGCAAAAGAAGCAGTTTGGATCAGAAAATTTGTTTCTGAGTTGGGTGTTGTTCCTAGTGCGTCCAGTCCAGTGGACCTCTATTGTGATAATAATGGTGCCATTGCGCTTGCAAAGGAGCCTAGATCACACAAGAAGTCCAAACATATACTACGGAAGTATCACCTCATCCGTCACTTTGTTGAGAGAGGTGATGTGAAGATTTGCAAGGTGCACACGGATTCAAACGTTGCTGATCCATTGACAAAGCCTCTCCCACAACCAAAGCATGAGGCGCACATGTGGTCTATGGGTATTAGATACTTACATAAGTGATTCTATTGTGCGTGGGAGAGTGTTATGTCATGAGTATGTTTATGTAATAATAAATAATTGTTATTTGTTCCATGGATGATTATCATTTATATTGATTATCAAGTACGTGACTTGATCGTGAAACTCTTTGTTTGTAATGATGTTGTTCTAAATTATCCCTAGTTTATGTCGTTATGTGGGACAATAACGACGTAGAGACTAGCACATGCATTAATTGATGATCATGTTTCACGGATCATAGATATGGAGATATCAGATTAATGATGTGGACACATGTTAGTGAACATGGTGTTGGATTGACCCACTCCAAGACAATACTGGGATTGTTATTTTGAATGTGCCATCAGTTGTTCTTGAGTGTTATACCTACTGGATCCTTAGACCTGAGATTGCCATTGTTTCTCACTGTGTGTAGTGGTGCATCTTGGGGTTGCTAAACGCTACTCCGTAAATGGGTAGTTATAAAAGTAGCTTACAGGTGTATCATGAAACATGGAATGGGATGTGTGCGGATCAAGATGGAATTTGCCCCTCCTAGATAACAGGAGAGATATCTCTGGGCCCCTCGAGATAGATGGATTAGAAAGTGCATGGCCATGCCAAAGTGATTAAAGAGTTAATCATAATGACTAAAGGTTAGTCATGAATAGAATCCACTATTAGATCGAGAGAATGGTCGAGCTATCACAAGGGTGGCACGCATCTCGCCTTGAGCTTGACTGGTATCGTGTGGCAAAAGGATCAGTGTATGAGTATATCTAAGGTTCGGCCGATATGATCTTTATGTGTATTTGTGAGTCACTATGCCCTGCTAGGTGCCGCTATTGACTAGTGATTCGGAAATGGTTTCCACTCACAACCATCTACACATGAACCTAACGGGTCACACACTTAAGGGGTTTGGAATGTTGGAAAACTTGCATAGATGATTGTCTCTAGTGCAAGTGGGAGATTGTTGGTGATATGCCCGAGAGCCCATCATCACAATACGGATTAAAGGCCCAAGAGGATATTGATCCAAAAAGGGATTAGGGTTACTAATGAGCTTATGAGATAGAAGCCCATTTGGTACGCCCTATATATATGTGGGAGGGGCTAGGGGCGCCGATGATCAGTCGCCGCGCCTCCCCTCCTAGTCGCACCCTCCCTTCTCGGCCGCCGCCCTTGCCGTGCGCACGGTGCTAGCACACCGACGCCCGGCGTTCCATCCCCGTATGTATGGACTCCGTAGAGGCGCTGCTGCGACTGCTGCGCTGATCGGCTGCTAGGATCAAGGACGAGGAGCTCGGTTCGTGGGACGTGATCGACTACTTCATCCACACCGACGCGCGACTTCTTCCGCTGCGCTGTGCGTCTAGTGGTAACGATCTATGATCTCCTACTCGCAAGTTTCTTGGATGTACGCGGTAGATTAGCTAGCGTAGCCTACCCGTTTCCCAACAAAGACGTCGTCGTCACGCCGCGCCCTGTGTGCTGTGCGCCTGTGCCGGATTACACACACGACGGAAATAAACATTCGCTTGTGGGCGCGCGAATTCCTGTCGCCTCCGTGACTGCCCCTCCAGGCCGTTAATAGAATGCAGCACCCTGCTTTTGCTTATGCTATGCTATAAACCGATTAGCTAGCGGCGAAGCAACGCATCTGTCTGTGTGTTCATCACTTATATTATCGGCAGATGGAATTGCGGTAAACAGTGAGGAGATTGGGAATCTAATCATCCATGTCATGCTCCATTCGTTGATAAATCAGGCTTCATTTTTCTTGTTTAGTATAGATTACTGTAAAAAGGGATGAGTGAGTGAAAAAGCATGCAGGTGAAGGGGGGAATTCGCATTTTTCCTTTCTTAAACCTCGGCTTTTTATTGGAAAAAAAGGATGGGACAAACAAGAGACTGATTGTTGGCATCAGTCACACTCACACTCTCTTTTTCCGTTCACATTCCTCCTCTCCCTTTTTAGCTTCAGTTGGTGCTCTTCCAAATGACTACTAACCCTCTAGCTGAGTAGTTGTCGAGGGTTATTAGTTACATCATTCAAAAGAAAAAAAAAGAAAGGAAAATGCATGGTTAAATGTCCTCGATCATGGCGTGGCAACCGTTTACCGATCACCAATCTCGCCAGTTTCTAGCTCTTCGATCTCGTACGACTTATTATTATTTTTGTTTTTTTTTCTGTTTTTCTCATCAGTGTACATGTAGTTGCCCGCCCCATCAACCTGAAAAGGAAAAGAGAAGCTTGTTGGATTAGTTGGGAGCACTAGCTAGATAGATCAGTCTGTCACTGTCAAGTCAAGTGTAATGCCAGACAGCATTTGACTTGATGACATGAGGTCATGCATGGGCATAGGACATAGGAGTGTGCTTACCGTAGTATGATTTGGGCATACTGCACCGGAAGCACTCGGTTCGGTTGGCGTAGTTCTGCACATGGCAACCCAGTCTGCACCGCGAACAAATCAAACATTAGCATCCAGCAAGTAATTAAAGGAATATTATTATAATATATACACTTTTAATTTAGTAGCTGGTAATAATATTACTACTACTAGTAGTCTTAGTCTATCCTAGTCTAGAAGGAATGCAGAGTCGACACTACACCACAACACCGCATCAGCGTCAGTCATCTGACGCTAAAAAATATTTTTATCGTTGGATGATCTGACGCTAAAGAAAACTTAGAGATCATCTGACGCTAAATCGTCATTTAGGGTTGAACTATCCGACGCTATAGATGTTCACATTTAGCGTTGAATCGTCTGACGCTGAATATATGTACAACATCACTCTGTCCGACGCCAAAAGTAAGTGGGCCCCACCTAGCGCGAGGGCGCCACTTACATCGAACTCTCGCGCCCAGCTTGCATCAATCTCGCACGCATTTTTTGGCCTGGCCCATGTATACAATGAAACCCTAGCCCCAAATCCCAAATCCAGTGGATCCCCGCCGCCAGCCGCCATCCCAAATTGTGCTCGCCCGCCCAAACCAGTCAGACCTCGATCCCAAATCTCGCCGCACGCGCCTGCCGTTCTTTGCTCCCTCCAAATCTCGCGCACCCCCTAGCTCCCGCACGCCACGACCGTCAACAGGAAGCGCATCACCTGGAGTTCCTGTGCCCGAGGAAGCCCTGCCGAGCGCCTGCTCCCTGACCGCACCGCTGTAGGACTAACTTTTTTGTAGTAGATGACTATTTCACTGCTGTAGGACAAAAAACCTGTAATTTGGCTTTACTTTCTAGAAAATGTTGTTTCCATTTGGTTGATTACAAACTCGGATTGTATAGCTGCTTTATATATTGTCTCCACTTGTCTAATTACATCCTTGTATTTTTCAGGAAGTGCTAGGCACAAGGCTTTGGCTTGAGTTCCTGGAAAATGGTTCTCCACAATTAACTGATAGATGTGCTCTAGTATTGGTGGCCATTGCTTTTGGTTTTTGAGCTTCTAGGAATGATTCTGTGCACAAACCTTACTATCTCCAACACAAACTACTAGTCTTGCTTGCTAAGATGTGCATTCATGTAATCTTTTGGTGCCTTTTGTGTGCACAAGTCTTTTTGATAATGTATTGTGTGTATGACAATATTGTATGTATTGAACTTCATGTCATGTATGTGTGTACCTTTATGTGATGGAACTTGCTTGAATCTGGGTATTATATGTGCTAAATGTATTTTAATTGAATTTATTTTTTTTCGCATATTTATATTGTCCCGTTGAACAATCTGACGCTATAAATACAAGACTGTTGGATGATCTGACGCTATATGCTTAGTAGTGTAGCATCTGACGCTAAAAAATAGTAATGGACCGTCTGACGCCAAAGATTCTCAGGGCGACATGCAATCTGACGCTAAAAGTCCTGTCTGACGCTAAAAACTTTTAGCGTCAGGACTTACAGCGTCTGCTGAAGTCTGACGCTATAAGTTTTTAGCGTCAGATCGCTTGACGTTGTAGCCGGTTATAGCGTCAGATCGCCCATCGCTAAAGAAGGTGTTGTGGTGTAGTGCGACACGACAAGAAATTCCATTTGGCAGCTCAGCATTCTGCCGGGCAGAATATTCCAGAGACTTGAGTTGCAAACTTTTGCACGAGATGAAAGGGCTCGATATAGTAAATAAAACATTTTTCTCTCTTTACTACTGTATTTGCGGAAAGAAGCGGGCTTTCATGCTTGCATGCATCTTGTTTAAATATTTGTTCCTTGCCAAATACTAGAAGTATTAGTAATTAATTAACAAAGTGATCCCACTAATTAATCTGCAATGAACAAGAAAACGACTGCTGCATGCGTCATGCATGCAAATATGCTGTATTATATTATATTATATTATATTATATTATATTATATTATATTATATTATATTATATTATATTATATTATATTATATTATATTATATTATATTATATTATATTATCTGAGCACGCAATGCAACACCAACACGTACGGATTAGCAAGCAAGAGAATCATGCATCGATCGATCTCTATCAATACCTTGGGCAGATCCAGTCGCCTGGCTTCATCCCGGGCTGGCCGGCGACGGTGTACCCCCAGCCCTGCGCGACGGCGGCCGGCGACTCGTTCTTGGCGGCGCCGCACTTGAAGCAGCTGCCGCGGGAGGCGTAGTTGTTGACGCTGCAGCGGTAGCAGTACCAGTCGCCGGGCTTGACGTCCCAGTCGCCGCCCAGCGCGGCGTAGTCCGTCCGGTCCACGCCCAGCTTGGCCTCGCCGCAGCGCTGGCACGCGTCGCGCTTGCAGAAGTTGACGTACTGGCACGACCGGCAGCTCCAGTCGCCGGGCTGCCTCCTGCTCGCCACCACGTTCATCTGATTCTCCATTCGATCTCTTGTATATATATTCGCCTTTGGCTTTGCTCTCTCTGCTGCGCTCTTCCTAGCTACCAAAACTCTCTAGCTAGCTAGCTACCGATCGGGCTGGCCAGGAGCAAGCGATGAATCGAGCTAGCTGATGCACGCAGCTGCTGAATGCTTGCCGAGCTAGCTCGATCGCTTGCTCTGGATGGTGAGTGGATGGAAGCTAGGCTTGTTAGTTGGTTTGAAGAGGGAGGAGGCGCGCGCGGGCTTTTATATAGGGTTTGGTGATGCAGCACTGCTACAGCTGAGGCCTGAGGAGAGAGGCAAAGTTAGTAGGGGCCCGCCCTAATGCAAAGAAGCTAGGTAGCTGAACTGTACATGTGTGCGTGTGAGCGCTGCTGAGTGTGCGCTCATCATACATAGCTTTTCAGTTATCCCATACTACTATACCGTGTCATAAGTCGCAACAGGGACGGGGAATCTCGGATTGATGGGGACCTATGTATGTATGCATTCTCAGGCTCTCACCACCAGTCACCAGGAGATCCCAGCTGGGCTAGATAGCTGGGTACGTGATGAGGAACCAAATGCCTCCTGCGTCCTGCCTCCTCCAGTTCCCAACTTCATCAGGCATTGCTAGCCCTGTGAGATCGATATCTCATCTTTCGGGACCAGTACTATGCATCCATGTCGCCATGGGAACTGAGATCAAATCTTAGTCTTGAGTTGTACACAGGGGTGGATCCATGTATATGGGTGTGGGTGCGGCCGCACCCCGCCATGATAAAATGAAAAACAGTGATTATCATCGATTTTTCTCCATATTTGTACTCTCATGGTAAAAATCTATGCACCCATTTTTCTCTTTTTTTGTCAATCTTTTTTGTGATATTTAATTTTTTTTTGTTTTTTACTAGCTAGGATATAAATATTTTCTGGTCATCTCTTGGTTTCACCAGATTTTTCCATTTGCTTAATTAGATATTCCTTTTTGCAACATAAGGTCACGATCCATGATCACAGGCTCAAATCTTGGTGCACATGATTTCTTTGTAAGAAAAGTGTAACTTCATGATGAAATGAACCGGACGAGGCATATATAAAAAAACTGTTATGGACGTTTTTGAGCCATATTATAATGGCCAATGTATTTGCTATTAAATTCTTCAACTAATTTATATTGTGGGCCAGTATATATGGCGGTAGTGACTAGTGACAAGTCACACATGCCTGTGGTCTGGTCGGTATGATAGCTATCTTGTAGTAGGCAACAGTTTGTTGTTGTTGTTGCCTCGATGGCTTGTGTCACTTTGTGATGATCAATACGTTGTGGCAAGGGTGGCAAATGGCATGGTAGGGTGTGTAGGTTTCATGGTGGGAGGGTAGTTTTCGAGTGAAGTCCCTACTTGGCTTCTCAATGAGAACAATAATTGGTGATGTCTTGGGCACCACGTCCCTCGTTGGAGGCTTGTTGTGAGGCCACTCGAGCTCTGCTCCAGTGGACACTCGAGAGAATCTAGTTGAAAAACTGTTGTGCTGGAAAATCTCCGGTGCATTGGAAGCTTTAATAGATGTTGTTCTCCTCCTTAGAGGCATCACTATGGATAATCCCCTTCCAAACCCTGCTCCCCTTTGTGCTTGTTGTTGCAGTACGCATGGTGCCGTGGATGTTGGTCCTTTGATGGATACGTTGGTAGTGTGTTGCCTTGCTGTTGTTTTCCTTCATGTGGGTAGTTTATTCTTTTATTTGTTGTATATTGGTTTTTATAAGTCGCTTCTTCTTTATTAGTACATGACTAGTGAATTTCT
Organism: Saccharum hybrid cultivar R570; assembly: GCA_038087645.1. Lineage (NCBI taxonomy): Eukaryota > Viridiplantae > Streptophyta > Magnoliopsida > Poales > Poaceae > Saccharum > Saccharum hybrid cultivar. The sequence continues at coordinate 22,414,245 of JAQSUU010000135.1, forward strand.
TGTCGGTTTTTTAACAAAATTCAAAAAGGAACAATTCACTGCGATACACTTTACATTTTCTTTAGGCGTAGAATATCTGCCAAAGTTGTAATAATAATATAGTTGTTTGGGGGATTGCTTCAAGGCACTGAGATTGGGGTTTGACCGATTGCATTTGACCTATCCAATCTGGATATTTCAAAGTGTTTAGTCAACCCTCAATCTTACTTCGAAAATCCTATCATCGACTTCCCTCTTGGGAGGAAACTCAGTGTACCCTACTCTAGCCAGAAACCAAAACCCTAAGAATAAAATCACAATCTCCAACAGTGAACTCCTAGTTATCTCTACTATGAAAAGCATTTATAGAGGTGCCTTCTTTTTTTAATAAGGTCTGCTCAAACTAAAACTGCCTCTAAAATAGTTGCCGAAATGAGCCATTTTGTCACACGCACAACATTGGCTGCCAACCATGGCGGAATAAACGGGCCAACGAGGGCCAAAGAGGAGGTGCCGGGCGCCCTAGCGATGTACCCTAAAAGGGCCACGCGCCCAGGTGAGGTGGCCGCCGCCGCCGCTGTCATATGTCTGACAAGGGCCCCTGATCTAGAGTTGGTGGGCATAGCGAGGAGGCCCAAAGGAGGACGTTGGGCCCAAATTGGACCCGACATGAACAGTACTCGCGGACTGTAGCGGCACGGGTACTGTTCACCCACCACCGCCGTAGGTTAGGTTTAGGTCGCTTAGGGGCTAAGTCTCCCAGGACTATAAATATAAGGGGCTATGTAACCTATCAACTTTAAGCAAGGAATAGGCCCATGTCTTCTATCTTCTCCCTCTCCCTTCTAAGCCTCGGTCTTCTTCCTCTGCGCCTCTCTCTCCTCTGCCCTAGCGCCGCCGCCGCCCCTGCGCCCAAACCCTAGCCGCCTCCTCCACCACGCCACAACCCTAGCCGCCGCCCGGAGTCATGTCGTCGGCCACCGCCACCGCCACCGCCACGCTTGTTACATTGGTATCCGGAGACCAAGTCGATCCTTCGAAAACCCATGGCTTCCATCGCCACCAACACGGATCTCTAGGCCGTCAAGGACGCGATTGCCAGACTAGATCAATATGGCAAGGCCAACGAGGAGAACCTAACACGTCATCGATCCTTCGGGCAACGATCTATGGCTTCCACTACCACCACGACCGTTGACTATTTGATCGCCGATCTGGAAAGGCGCTTGCTTGCCCTCGAGCAAGCACTCGGCCATGGAGGCACCACCATCACCGTGGTCCAAGCCAGATTAGATCCGAACACCACCGACAACCATGCTGCGGAGACACAACAAGCTATGATCGCCACTGACAAATCCTTCGTTAGCACCACAAGGGAGGAAACCCTCTCGTCCGGCCCCCCATAGATCGTCATGGAGATGTTTGCATCGGATAATCAAATTACCCCCAATTTATTTTCTATAGACGCATATAAAGTGTCGTCCGATATGATCAACGTTGGCAGAGACTTCCTCAAGAGCAAGTTGGAGGAACCCCAATCCTCCAAAATCACGGAGATCAACACTACGGTAGCAGGTACCCTGCTCCTAGCACCTGAGGTACAGCTATATCTAGATCCACCTGCGTAGGTACAGCCACCAGTTGATCTTCCTCGGCATCGACACCAGCAACACCAGCACAAGAGGCGCCCCAAACCCCACCACAACAGCCGTGCAGCAGGTGCCCTCTCCTACACCATCTCAGGGCCCCCTCCCCAACAGGGATCTAACAGTTAGGAAAGCGTTGCAGAACTTGCTTGCGGCACCACCAGCACTGCAGCTACCCTTGCTGCCATGCCCGGATCAGATCATCGACAACGGGCATCCAACGATCATCACCTTCGAGGCGACCTCCACCAACGGCAGCAGCAGCCCGCTGCCGCCTGATGCTCCACACAATAGCAAGGATTCACATCCCAAGGAGATCCCTAACATCAGCACGCTCATCCAACCGGGACAGGAGGTAACACCTATGGCGCAGCTCCGATTTCTGCTTCCTCATCCAACAGCAGATCCCAAGGTGCCCTCAGATGCAACACCACAGCCGCCCCTCAAAGCATCGATGCCTCGACAACAATTGCCGCAATTGGCGGCAACAGAACCGTCGTCGGCCGCTGAACATCGCTATGCCAAGCTGGCTATCTCCACGAATGCCGCCAAGAGCTGTTGCAAATTCCTCTTTGGCGAGCAACATATCTACAATGACATGGGAATTGGGTACATAATCTCTCACCCAATAACAACAGCACAACTACGGTACATGCATCTGACAGGAATCACGCCGGCAACGGACACGGAGCACACCGGCTACTACATCACCGACTACTCCAACCATCCAACTCACGACAATCCACTAGATGAGCAATAACAGATATGCATCTACACCGCCTACAACAAGCCCCATTCCCAGCAACTACGAGCATAACCTCTACATCACGCTCATCAACAATCACGACACCGACAACATCGACTACAACCGCCACCCGATGATCGTTGTTCCACAGTATGCCGTGCTTGGCCAGCACACTACGTGCCTGTCCAGCACACTACGTGCCTGGTAGGCGCCATCCTTTGCACTGGCAAACACATGCTCGTTGACACAGACGTGACCCACCACTCCACTGACATCACCGTGGCGACCATCTGGCCACCAGTACTACAAGCCCCTACACCAGGGGAGCGCCAACCACCGCCGGTGATGACTCGGGCTCCAAGCTCACTACAATGTCTTCCGTCATATCAGCAAATCTGGTATGGAGCTTTTCACATGACAGGTGCTGCTCATCTTTGGTACATTCGTGTAACCAAGGAGATGCCATTCCCGGAGTGGGACACCTTCATTAAGGACCTCGTCAGCGACTTTGGCCCCCCGCTGAGCCATGACACACTTGGTGACATGGCTTCCCCATGACATGATGTCAATCTAAACGACTACATCGACATGTTCCACGCCTACGTACGACGCGTTGGCATTGCCAGCGAGCTTCACCGAGTCCACCTCTTTGTCACCAACCTTGGAGACGCGCTGTGGGCGACTGGCCTCCTAGTGCAAGCCCTGGAGGGCATGGCACCCACAGCCCCTGACGCCTCACGAGCTCTCACTGATAACAGTGAGATGACACTTCTAGCAGGACTCAGCGATGACAACAACCACACCACACCTAATGAGCTGGTAGGAGAATCGGCGCTCGCAACAGTAGCTCCAATGGCCAACTTCATCAGGAACATTGACCCCCGCAATGTCAACAACATAGATCAGGCAAGGCAATCATCGCCACTCGACCTCGATGACATCGCCGACTTTACCACGCCGACCATACTCCATCAAGTAGTTGTAGACGACAGCAAGCTCCAAATCATATTCGTGACCATTGAGCTCTAGGCCGTGGCTCCAGCTACAACATGGCGTCATCCTCTACAATGGACGCTACTTCATCCCAGCAACTTCTCCATTGCTAAAAGGAGTGCAGGAGTCCCTGCAACCATCACCGACAGCTCCATAGCTCCTAGCAGTCGTCCTTCCCACGACGACATCCTCACCGACAACACTAGACCACAATGCTTCTCCGTCAGTCATGCTACTCAGGCGCCCATGGCCACAGGGCACCGCCTCGCCAACCACGATCATCTTCATCAACGACCTTGGCTGTCTGCTACTCTACGTCGCGAACGTCCACATTGGTCTCCACTACAACGAACCTCACCTCTCACCGAACGCCTTCACTAATAGAGTTTATTCTCGGCGACATGCTCATATTGGCTACAACACCGTTGACCATGTACCACCACTTTTCGGGCTACATCCTCCTCAATATCGACAACAGTCCACATGACTTCGCCTCTACGCCATGAACCCTGCACCATCTCTACATCGACAACGGCATAGGAGGCATAGGAACCTCCAACTACTATGCATTTGGCTCCTTCGGCTCCTATGACATCAACATTGGGCAGGCCCACAGAGCACTTGGATACGTTATTGTCCAAATCATGGAGATTCCTTGGGGCACCAGACGACCACCGAACAACTCCAGTGCTTGGCAGATGTTTCAGTGTGAGGATGCGCTGATCGGAGAAAGGGGAGTGTTGTCACACGCACAACACGGGCTGCCAATCATGGCGGAATAAATGGGCCAACAAGGGCCCAAGAGGAGGTGCCGGGTGCCCCAGCGACGTACCCTAAAAGGGCCGCGCGCCCAGGTGGGTGGCCGCCGCCGCTGCTGTCGTATGTCTGACAAGGGCCCCCGATCCAGAGTTGGTGGGCATAGCGAGGAGGCCCAAAGGAGGGCACCGGGTCCAAAGCGGACCTGGCATGAACAGTACCCGTGGCCCGTGGGTATTGTTCATCTACCGCCGCCCTAGGTTAGGTTTAGGTCGTTTAGGGGCTAAGTCTCCCAGAACTATAAATATAAGGGGCTATGTAACCTTTTAACTTTAAGCAAAGAACATGCCAAGTGCCTTCTATCTTCTCTCTCCCTTCTAAGCCTCGGTCTTCTTTCTCTGCGCCTCTCTCTCCTCTACCCTAGTGCCGCTGCTGCCCCTGCGCTCAAACCCTAGCCACCTCCTCCACCACACCACAACCCTAGCCGCCGCCCAGAGTCACGTCGCCGGCCACCCCCACCGCTACGCTTGTTACACGTTTATAGAAACACATTTATAGAGGCGGCTGGTTCTAGAAATGTCTAACCACCCCTACAAAATGGATTTTTCTATGACCTAGCCGCCCTTAGAAACCATATATGGAGCCGCCCCTAAAAACCCTCCCTATAGCCGTGCATCCTGTGCCAATCCGGCATGCATGTTACGTGACGTGACCAGCTTCACCCCTCAAATCGGGTGAATGTACATGTTATGTATATTTTAGATGAAAAAACATCAAGAGCTCAATATCAAAAGCTTCAGCAGTTATTTAAATCAGAGAATGAAAATGTAGAATGTATGTATATATGTGTTTCAAACAATGCGGTGCCTGCATAAGTATGAATGCAATGCGCGACTCGAATCAAAATAATTGGGGAAGCGGCCGGCACAACAATGAGGTCCAGTACGTACGTGATGAGGATCGACCTGCTGGTGCGGGCGTGCGGCCGTCGCCGCCGACGAGCTATAGGAAAGAAGCTGGGTAGTAATAAAAACACTAGGCACTAGGCTAGCATTTCCTAATTCGTAAGATTTCCCCTATATGTGCTGGAGACGTACGTCAGCTCATATATTATTATATCATGATTAAATAAAAAATCATGATCGCTGAAAGGTGAGATACGCTCATTCTCGAGACCTTGTTCTTGTTTATCCCATGGAACATGCATGGGACACAAGAACCATGTATATATATCTCGACGACGACCAAAAAGTTTTCCATGTGTGCAATCAATCTATCCCAACTTTTTTATACCAAGGGGGTGTTTAGATGCAAATTTTTTTTGGAATTTGGCTACTGTAGCACTTTCGTTTGTATTTGACAATTAGCGTCCAATCATGGTCTAATTTGGCTCAAAAGATTGATCTCGTGATTTACAATCAAACTGTGCAATTAGTTATTTTTTATCTATATTTAATGCTCCATGCATATGTCTAAAGATTTGATATGATGAAAAAAACATGTAAAATTTTAGAATTTAGAAGCCATCTAAACAAGACCCGAGTTCCAAGCATGCACGTAAATATACCGGTGCACGCGCACATGTGCAGTGGCATCCGGTCAACTAATATAATTGCCTGTGACAAATGCATGTAAAACGTTGCTACTGGCAAGATACATATCCCAGATAAACTAGCACCAATATACATATCTTTTTTGTGGTAGCCGGATGTGTCATCTTTTTGGATATAGTACTCCGTAATCAACTATAGAGTAACTTATTATACTAGCAGGGACCCACGGTTTTTTTTTTCCGGATCCGGTATGGTGACGGATGTAATGTTGAAATGAGTTTGTACTTTTCATACGGGGGACACTGTTGGTGGGGACCCATTTACGGCAGGTACAAATTATGAGACCTGTTACTGTTCTTGCCGGGTACTAGGTACTGTTTATGAGACCCGTTACTGTTTTTACCAGGTAGGTACTGTTCATAAAGATCCATTACTGTTGTTGAAGTGCCGCTGCCGTTGACTGTTGCGGGAACAGTGAAATAAGAGAGGAGGCGGAAGTTTGGCCGTCCATGAAAATTATAGTATTGTATAAACACTTGAATAGCTGGATTTACCATAACGATCTCATCATGATGTTATTTACAATATTGAAATGTGAGCTGTCTACAACTCCCCAATGCAAATGATTTACTATCACATTATGATAATTATCATCATGAGCTATATATCTCGTAAATATATATATTTCATAATATCATAAATTAGTGCAACTGTCAGTGTCAACTGAGTTCAAACTGCTCTAATAATCTAGAAGCAGGTGGCAGGAAGAAATATTGGCGGCGTCAAAGACATTTCAACACCTGTACTCGTGCTCTAATCTGATTGCTACACCAAAGTGAAAATATCACAAGGTGATACATTGTTGCTCTTTCCTGTGGTCTCTCACCACCGGAGACGCAGCTTTTGCCGAGGGCTACCGGCTTTACCGAGGGCCAGATCTCGGGCACTCGGCAAATGCTCTCTTTGCCGAGTGCCAGCCCCAGGAGCGCTCGGCAAAATATAGCTCTCGGCAAACAGGCCTCTGCCGAGAGCCGGACACTTGGCAAACCGGCCGTCGGCAAAATCTGGACGAGAGGGTCACAGCGGCCACTGCCGTCAGTATTTGCCGAGTGCCTGCCGTCGGGCACTCGGCAATTTCTTTTAAAAAAAATTCTTTGCCGAGTGCCCTGCTCCTGGCACTCGGCAAATACTATAACTCGAATTTTTCTGCGCACCGTCGAGAACAAGAAGTTGGCCACCTTTGCCGAGTGCCCTGGGGTATGGCACTCGGCAAAGACTAGGTAATTTTTTTCGCACATTTTTGTCCAATCAAACATGAACTATTATACAATAGTATAGTGCCCGTGCTAACGCTACGGTTTCATTTCAAGGACACACATGAAAATAACCAAACAATGATATTTTTCGATAATTTAAGTCTTCACACAATTTGTACAGGTCCGAAATACAACATGATACATATATCCGAAGGATTTTAGAAGGTCATACAGTCGAGAACAAAACAGAGCACATAATCACGTCTATGAACTAACGGCTCGTTCTGATCTTTGCCATTTTTTTATCAGAAGTACCCAAGACTTGTGAATAGCTTCAGGTTCCTGAAATCATTGTCCCAAAAAAGTTGGGGAGTCTGCACATATAAAAAGCATGATCTTGGTATAAATAGTGGAAAATTTCATATTATTCTCTATGTCAGTTTGCCAGCAAATCTAATTAGTCAATAGTTAAGTTCACTATCTGATCACTTTACAATCTATTCCCAGTCAAGTAATTTTTTTACTGAGGCATGATTCTTTTTACACGATCTTAAATTAAATAGACAGCTCAAGAGAAAAGTGGAATGCTAAACTGGAGTTTGTCAATGCTAAAGTGAAAATGACTTAGAAATTTAAAATGATTTCACACAGGAGTAGACCTTCAGAACAGATGGGCTTTCAATGATATAAAATACAAACAACTGACCTGATCAACCTAGAACCAGCAATCCTGCTCCTTCAGTAATAGCAACATGGCCTTGCAACCACAACCTAAACAAAAAATATTCATAGTGCAAACACATGAGCATGCATATACTGAGGCTGCCAATCAAGAACTCGCACTATTGGTCAACCAACCTAGTGCTTTAGGTGTCCATCCCCAATGCCCCTAGACACTGCCAGGGAGCCCTGGACTCAACATGTTACACGGTAATTCACCACAAATCCACCCTGAAAAGCAAATGAGCAGGCACATAAGTAAAATTGCAGAACATTGTATAATTCATGCATGCTCGACTGTGTTAATTAATTGCTGAATCATCTAGTCGATTCAGATATCATGCATTGTTCAATTGCATTAGCAGTGTTTGTGGAAGAAAGGAGAAGGCTAGGAGATCCTGGACATACAGAGACGGAACCAGCGATTCTAACTAGGGGGGCCAAACAAATATGATCATATTTTTTTAGTGTACTAAAATATATGTAATTATATGATTCAACAACTTTTTAAATATTTTACACTATTTATAACCAAAATCATAATATTTGAATAAAAATAGGTGAAAATTAATATTTTTTAGCTGTAAATTCATATATTTATATAGGTATTAAAGGAAACTTACTGTGCTTGGGGGGGCCATGGCCCCTGCTAGCCCCCCTGGTTCCGTCACTGTGGACATACCAAATTTTCATTTCTCTCACTATTGACTCCTCATCCTCCTGGGAGGCCCGGTGGTCAGAGGTGAGCGCCCATGCCTTCCCTGCTCGGCTGAGCACCGCACGGCAGTCTCCAGCATTGGAGACGACCAGGCAACCGTTTTGGAGAACGGTTGTGATGCAGAAAGCGCCCACGCTCTCGTCCTCTTGAGGAAACAACGCAAATTTCAGAGGAAACAATATCAGAAGAGACATTTGAAGAAACAATATCAGAGAAAATTACTTACTGAATAAAACATGGCAGGAAGAAACAGTAATAGCCTTCTCATTTTTCTTGATAATAAATGACTCGTTAGGCACATCCAATTGAGAGATCAACTCAACAAATGCACTCAGAGATAAATGGGATTTTCTTCCATCATGGAGTAGTCCTGGTGCTTTGTAATTTTTTTTCTTAAGGTGGTCAGCAAGCTCTTTGCTGGCTGAGTGCAATATAAAAGTTTTTAAAAATTGCCGGCATATCCTACAACTTTGACAGGCAAATTTAAATCACAGTGAGCACCCCTTCCCTTCAGAGAAGGAAAGAGCTTACCAGGGCTCGCATTGCTACACCAGATCATTGTTATGTGCCACTCCTAGCTGAATACAAAAAAAGAAGGAAAAGTGCTGCCATGTTGCCTCATTAATTAAAATAGTATATACAAACCAGAATACTAAACATGTTTATAAAACAAAGCTAATGAGAGGGCCTTGAAAAACAATAGTAGAAATAAATCACCTAGTAGGCCTTGCATTGAAACATAGGCAAGGGTCCTCCACCAGTATAGGCCCATTCACCTATTTGCAGAACAGGATACGGATTAGAAAGCTCATGGAATTTGAATTTTAGAAACATAGAAGTACAAATTCTAAGCTATATATGTCAAATCATATCCAGATATTCTCAGCTATTGTCCACTGTACTTTGCAAAGTTAGCAATGCAAGCTCATGGTACAAATACCAATATACCATTAAAATAAACCATTGATCAGCTAATAAGCTACATACAGTTATTTCAATCAGGCGATCACGAAGAACAAGCTGAGCACCAATATCTTTAGACACCCTCCTAGCTGCCTGGAACTATCAAAGTACAGTATATGGTAGTAGAATTCAGTAGATCTCTTGCTTGATGATATTGTCAGGCTTCTACTCGAATTCTTGCCAATTCTTTCAATGTGATAAATTTTTGCTTTCTTAAACTAAAATTCAGAAGCAAAATAAATCAAGATGCATGCACCTTCTTGCCTGGCTTGACGTGCAATGTGACTAACATGTAGAAAAGCATCACACTTTTGCCCATTCCCCTGAAAAGAATATATGGTGTATATGCTTTGTGATTTTGCAAAATCAGCGATCCTATATTATAATATTATAGGATAAAAAAACAGGAAGCTTGTACAATACTAAGAAAGGAAAAGTGAAGGACTCGCCGAGGCAGCAAGAAGTTTGTTTCCAGCAATGACAGACATTTTTGTCCAATCAAACATGAACTATTATACAATATATATTGCAAACACCACATATATATCACCACAAGCACATTTACCACAAACCATTCATCTCAAATACATCTCACAACTAAAGTTCAAATACATAACAAGTTCATAAGATTGACAACCAAAGTTCACAACCAAGCTGCTTGCATCGAATTGACAACCAAAGTTCACGACAAAGTTCACATAGGATGGGCAGGTAGTCATCGCATCAGGCACAACTTTCTTGAGTGCTTGCCGCTTCCCGTGTCTCCACATCTTTGGATTTAGTAGCTGCTGTAAAAGAGTTGTGTTAGTTTAGAGACGGCTGGACAAGTTCTATTGTTTTAATTGGACAGTGTTATACATAAGGATTGAAGTTCAACTAAATGTACCCTTCTGGTGTCTCAAGTACTTCGGTTACTTCGTTCAAACTTGGTGCTATGCTCAAACATGGTGGTGAGGCAAAAGGATCGGCCTCATCTGGTGGTGTGGCCGGTGGTGTGTCCAGTACTAGGGTGGAACCTGAATCTCCTGATGAATGGGCGGGTGATTGAACTATGTAACCTGCATGAGAATCCGCATGAGGTAGTTTAATATTTGGATTGTTATATATCTCAAGTATGTGGTTAGGGGCGATGTATAGGATGGTTGTACCATACCTAATTGCAGAAGAGACCCTTGTTGTCCACCTCCACCTGCTTGTCCAGAAGGCCCTGCACCGTCCCGTGGGTATGGGTACAGTGTGTATCGGATCTGCATGGACATGGCTGCAATAAGAGTGAGAATTGTTAGAGCGAAGAGTGTAACATTAATGGAGCAAGGTTCTATTGTAACTGCAGTTACCGTTCTGATTATTCTGGATTGCATCTTGGGAACCCGGTGTATAGCCTTCTACATTGATCCAAATTGGCCACATGTACAACATAGAACCTCTGCGGATGGCTACATTTCATGTAGAAGGTATAGTTTCTCGGCATACATATGTCTTGAAGGTATAACTGAGATTCTCCCTATGCAATCTCAAATTGTGATGTGGACATATGTTCCCGAAGATTCTAGGTATGGTGATGGGTTGGCAAAGATGTGGTGGCAATCCTAGAACGGTAACCTTGAGATGTTCCCAAATTTCTGGTGATCGTGCACGTTTAGCTGGTGTCTGAGATGGGGTGGGGGGTGGCGTGCCATCGAAGGGTACTATTAAGGTACCATGGTAGGGAGTCCATGGATAGACAACAATCTTGCAGCCCTCAATGTCAATTTCTGGTGTTCTCAAGATTCTAGTGGCTTGGTCGGTTGAAGAGGCCCACACCAGGTAATTTGGTTCATATTTTATAATATTATCCACCGGAGCAAGAACCCCACACTTCTCGACAATTGCATGTTGTATCAGCATGCGATTAAGCTGATCCTGGTTTGCTGCTGGTGGGACCCTAAGAAGTACTGTGACGCCAAACCATTTTGGATCCTCCAAGGGGATCTCTCTTTCGCTGAAGATTGTGATGTTCTCCACCCGGTTGAAATATGCCATCAGTCTCTCCTCCTGCAACCGTGGGCTTTACCTTATTCTCTGGCGTACACGGGCCGTCAGTGGATGTACATGGGCCGGAGAAGCCAGTACGATTACGACATGGACTGGGTGAGGAGGACAGATGGTTTCTTGAAACATGCATTTGGCGAGGGTGCAGCTAAAGGGCATTCTCTAGTTTGGTGTCCCTGCAGCCACTGTGACAATAGGAGAAGGGTAAACAAGGACACCATGGGTAAACATCTTGTGATCCATGGGTATACGCTAGGCTACCACCGGTGGATCCACCATGGTGAAGCCGATCGTATCAGAGAGGAGGCCGTGAGACCACGCCTTGATGCTTTTGATGATGATGCTGGGGTAGCAGACATGCTAGATAACGCTCACCAAGCTCAGTTCGCTAAAGGACGTGACAAGGAGGAGATGGAGGCAAACGCAAAGGCTTTCTACAAAATGTTGGACTCAGCACAGAAACCCCTTCACGAGCATACACATGTTTCTCAGCTGGATGCTATTGAACACGTAATGGGTTGAAGGCCGAGTTAAACCTGAGTCAAGAAGGCTTCGATAAGATGTTGGCCATGTTTGGCACCATGCTACTGGAGAAGCACCTTCTTCCCCCCAAATTGTACGAGGCAGAGAAACTCTTTCGTATGCTCAAGATGCCATATGACAAGATACATGTTTGTCCGAAGGGGTGCGTCTTATTTAGGAAAGAACACAAGGATGCAAACTACTATCCGAAGTGTAAATCCTCTAGGTACCTGGAGGTAGACTCTGGTGATGGGTAGAAGAGGCAGCTTATGATCCCCGCAAGAGTCTTATGGCACCTTCTGTTCCTGTCGAGGATCCAACGGCTTTTCATGACCGAGGAATCCGCGAAATAGATGACATGGCACAAAAATGGCAAATGGTACAATCTTGGGAAGATGGCACATCCGGCCGATGATGAAGCATGGATGTACTTCAATGATAAACATACTGACAATGCAGATGAGGCTCATAATGTACGTGTCACGATGGCAACTGATGGGTTCAATCCTTATGGAATGATGGCTGCCCCATACACATGTTGGCCTGTGTTTGTTATCCCCCTGAATCTGCCCCTCGGCGTCTCCTTTCAACGACATAACGTATTCTTGTCGTTGATAATTCCTGGACACCCGGGGAGTAATATGGGTGTGTTCATGGAGCCTGTGATTAATGAATTGATCCACGCTTGGGAGAAAGGGGTATGGACATACGACCGAGCTATAAAGACAAGCTTCAAAATACATGTGTGGTACCACTACTCCCTGCATGACTTCTTGGCGTATGGGTTATTTAGCGCCTGGTGTGTTCACGTGAAGTTCCCATGTCTAGTATGCAAAGAAGTTGTGAGGTTCATTTGGTTGAAGAAGGGTGGCAAGTATTCATCGTTCGACAAGCATCGTCAATTCATCCCTTCTGACCATCCATTCAGACAAGACATCAAGAACTTTACGAAAGGTGTCACAGTGACAGACCCTAAATCACACTTCAAGAGTGATGCCGAGGTTCATGCTCAGATAGATGCTCTCGTGCCCAATGAAGGAGGTGGTTTTGTGGGATATGGTGAGGAACATATGTGGACTCATAAGTTCGGCTTGACTAGGCTCCCCTATTTCGATAACCTTCTTCTACCACATAACATTGATGTAATGCACACTGAAAAGAATATCATCGAGGCACTTTAGAGAACTCTCATGGACACTAACAAGTCTAAGGACAACATTAAGGCTAGAGTAGACCTGGCAATGTTGTGCGATAGACAGAAACAAGAGATGCGTCCTCCTAGTGGCCGAAACAAGAACTGGAAAAGGCCTAAGGTCAATTTTGTCTTGACAACCAATGACAGGAGGGAAGTACTGCAATGGATTAAGAACTTGAAGTTCCCAGATGGCTATGCAGCGAATCTAAGCAGGGGAGTGAACTTAGGCACTCTGCGAGTCAACGGGATAAAGAGTCATGACTACCACATATGGATTGAGTGGCTTCTTCCGACGATGGTCCGAGGCTACGTCCCTGAGCATGTCTGGCAAGTGCTAGCAGAGTTGAGCTATTTCTTCCGCCAGCTTTGTGCCAAGGAGATATCTCGGACCGTCGCTCAGGAATTGGAAAAAGTGACACCTATGTTGCTTTGTAAGCTAGAGAAGATCTTCCCACCCGACTTCTTCTTACCGATGCAGCATCTGATTGTGCACCTCCCGACCGAGGCATGTTTGGGGGGGCCGTGCAGGCCCGTTGGTGCTATCCGATCGAGAGATGTCTAAAGACTCTTTGTAAGAAATGTACAAATAAAGCCAGAATTGAGGCTTCCATTGCAGATGCATACATGCGGGAGGAGGTGGCAAACTTCACAACGCTATACTACAAGATGAACCTTCCTAGCAATCATAATCCACTCTCTCGTTACAATGCTGGCGAAAATGAATCGACCCTCGGCCTTTTCCAAGGACAACTCAGCAGTGCAAGTGGATCGACCATTAAGAAATTGAGAAATGAAGAGTGGCGTAGTATCACGCTATATGTGTTGACCAACCTTACCGAGGTGTAGCCGTTCATCAAGTAAGTTCTCAATGATCTTGTTTCGATACGCCGTCACTATTCTGCATCCAACCCCATTGATTCTTGTTCGGACAGGGAATTTGTTCGTGAATCCTGGCATCAACCTAGGGATCCTACCTAGCAGGAACAAGACACCCTTCTTTCGTGGGGTGCGGGAGCAGGGAGGCCTGATTTCATTTCTTGGTTCAAATGAAAGGTAATGTCCAATTTAGCTTGTACGTTCGATATTCCAAGTTGATCGTACGTTCGAATAATATAACGATCTATCATGCTTGAGCTTGTAGGCCCAGACCGATTCATCCATGAGTGACGAGTTGAAATAGGTTGCCAACGGCTGTCAAGTTAGGGTGAAGTCATTTACCGGTTATGACGTGAACGGATATCGCTTCCACACAACAAGATACGAGGAAAACCAGGCCAGTCAAAAAACCACAAATAGCGGAGTTTGTGTGCCCGGCACTGATGGCCTCGACTACCATGGCAGAGTTGAGGAGATATATGAACTCACATTTGATGGTGACAAACCTCTTAAACCTGTCATGTTCAAATGCCACTGGTTTAATCCTCGAGAAATGAGATGGACCCCTCATCTTGGGCTAGTCGAGATTCGAGAAGATTCCATCTATTCGGAAAAAGATGTCTACATTGTGGCTCAACAGGCCGTGCATGTGTATTACACACGATATGCCAACCAAGCCAAAAAGGAGCTTTAGGGTTAGGCTATTATGCACCAGGTATCTCCACATGGCAAACTACTTGCCCGAAATGATGACGATTACAACTTCAACGCAAACACATATGATGGAGAGTTCGATCAAGAAGATAAGCTACTAGGGATGTTTGAGATAGTCCTACCCGAAGCGAGCGAAATGGAAGTAGACAACGAAACGGTTGATGACGAGGACGATGGAGATGTGGTGCAAAATGCCAAGGACATAGAAATGCTTGAGCAATTACTTGTAGGCAATGACGACGAAGACAACATAGAACCTTCGGATAGTGTTGCCCATTTGGACAAATTTGACATTGATGACGAGACCTATGATCCCAATCATGAAGATTATTCCTAATACATGTAATACTATGTTTTTTAATTCTCAATTATTCTCAATTATGTTTTGTTTATTTATTTTGATTCTCTAATATATGTACTAATAAGTCTTGTTCATTCTTTGTGATTGCAGGTAATTGATCAAAGATGGTGAGCAACCATCCACGACGTGAGATGCCCTCGACTTACGCGAGAGCACGCCCTCTCCTCCTAGGTGTGGGGTCATCGTCAGGGGCAACGTCCGCAGGAGGTGACGGGAGGAGGAGCAGGGCCGGCCGCATGAGGCAGCGGTCTCCCACCCCACAAGAGGAGGTGCCGGAGGAGGAGCACGTGGCAGCCACGACCATGGACACGTCCTCGTTGGAGGACAAGGGCATTCAGCAGATGGACGAGGGAGGCGAGGCGCCTGAGGATGAGGGAGGTGAGGCCCGGGTGTCTACCAGCGAGGTCCTGTGAAGCTCCCTCCGTATCCGCTTCCTCACAACCGCCTAGTGATTTGGCCTATGGCGAAGAAGTAAGTAACTATAGATGCTATCACTGCTACTTCATATGATATGTTCGAAATTGTGGAGGGCCTGAAGAGTTTTGTCGGGTACTCCTTCACGCTCCCCCGCGAGCATCCTTGGTGTTTTGTGCAGGAAGTGGTACCCCGACATTGTCGAGTTGTCACTAGGGGGAATCGGGAGCCGACCTTCATGTGGGACAGGTACGCGCTGGCCCCGGTTGACCAGTACCGCGACAAGCAGGAGCGGGTACTGGCGGAGTTTTGGGTAAGTCTATCTCGCACAACATTGCTCAATACATCGCATTCAAGTCCTTTTTTTGAAATAATGATTGGATACATCATTTTTGTATGCAGAGGTTTTTTAAGCCTGAAGAAGGACTTGAGCCCCAGGCGGATCGGGCGACGCATACCACCTGTAGGAAGTACATCACCAACATGCACCACGAGTCGCGCCACCAGGCCCACATAGACTACTACATGTTGGTACGTAAAATGAGCATCAGAAAGACTGAAGCAAGACAGATGACGCTGACCCGGGAGCAGTACCTTAAGGTACAGTGATAAAATTGATATTGCTTCGTTTTGAGATTACATAGGTTCAATTTGATCTTCTAATATGTGAAATACTCGATGACTTGTAGGTGGTTCCCGGGTGGTGCCAGTCGTATGGCGACTGCTGGGCCGTGATCATGGACAGGTGGTTCATGCCGAGCTATATTGAAAGGCACGAGGCTCAGCGGGGCTGGCGTTTGCTGAGGCAAGGTCCCACTCACCATCAAGGCAGTCGGAGCCTCCCCGAATTCAAACAGGCATACGTAAGTGAATTCTTTTATCTATTTGGACGCTCAATTATTATGTCTGATTTCTCACCATCTTGCCGCCTTTCTCGCAGGAGGCTGCACACTCGGACGAGGAGGTCTTGGACTTCTCGGCGTGGGCTATGTCCCACATGGGCAAGGCGTCCTCTTCTGTCTCCTTCGACCCGGCTGCCCCACCCGAGGCGTACTCCGACCCGACCGTGTACACTAAAGTCCAGGAGTACACATCGGCAGTACAGGAGCTCCACGGGCTAGGGTACGACGTGCGCACCGAGCCCATTGATGCCTTGGCCATCATGAGGCTCGGAGGAGGCAAGAAGCACGAGCGGTTGTGGATTGCTGACGGCGCCATCGACTCCACCACTGTTCCAAATCT
Organism: Saccharum hybrid cultivar R570; assembly: GCA_038087645.1. Classification (NCBI taxonomy): domain Eukaryota; kingdom Viridiplantae; phylum Streptophyta; class Magnoliopsida; order Poales; family Poaceae; genus Saccharum; species Saccharum hybrid cultivar. Next base: position 22,430,929 of record JAQSUU010000135.1, read on the forward strand.
GGACGTGGTCCGAGCACAGAGCATGAGCTCCAGCCAGCCCATACGCCCATGGCCTAGTCCAACACTGCAGCAGGTCGATGAGCTCGAGGTAATTCCTGTTTTACTCGTCGTACATTGATATTGTAACACCTGAATTAGATTTGCAATACTGAAACATTGGAGTGCAATATTGCAGGCCCATATCCAAGAACAGGATAGGCTACATGCAGAGCAGACGGCGCTTCTGAGTGCTCAGCTGCAGGTCGAGCGGGCCGCGCGAGAGTCCCAGGAGAAGAGGTTGGCGGAGATGATGGTGATCATGCAAGCTCTTGGGCAAAAAATGGGTGTACCTGTGCATCTGTCAGCTCCTCCAATTCCTACTCCTACAACTACTCCTGTGAGTATCAAAGTTCACTTTTCGCTTGTGCTTTGCTTGTATGACATAGAAACCCAGACCACACTAGCTATAGGCAATTTGATAGGATTCTCTCTAAGTACTAAAGCTGTAGTTCTAGATTACTAGATGCAATCTCACACAGGCAACTAATTCTTTGTGCAGCCTCAGTCGGCGGGTTCAAATAATCCCACTAATGCGTCACCTGGTGATGGAGGTTACGCTACATAACTGACGTCTCAGAGGCAAGGTTGGTGAGGAGTGTGCTCGTGAGCGTCATCTGTCATTTGTGAATATGACTTGTGGTTTGTCGTTCGGACTTGGTGTAATAAACATGTGACCCGTGGTTTGGTTGAACATGTGACTTGTGAATGATGGTGAACATTTGTGATATATTGTGAGAAATGCTTTGTTTGTGATATATATGTGAGGATTATGATATTTGTGATATATATATATATATATATATATATATATATATATATATATATATATATATATATATATATATATTGCTTGTGTGGATGAAATGTAAAAAACAAAAAAATTGAATTTTAAGCACTTTGCCGAGTGATAGGCAAAGCTGGACAATTTGCCAAGTGCCATGACCATAGTACTTGGCAAAGAATTTTCAAAAAAAAAAGAAAACAACTTTTTTGCCAAGAGCTGTGAACATAGCACTCGGCAAAGAATCTTTTTTTTAAAAAAACAATATATTTGCCGAGGGCCAGAGCCAGCGGCACTCGGCAACGAATTTTCAAAAAAAAAAAACTAAATTCTTTGCCGAGTGTAACACCGTGCGACACTCGTCAAAGGAGCCGTCAATGGTGCCGGCGCCGTGACGACAGATTTTATTTGCCGAGTGACCTCCAGGCCACTCGACAAAATCTTTGCCGAGTGCCCAAGAAATGACACTCGGTAAAGAGGCCTTTGCCGACAAAAATGCCCCCGAGGGCACTTTGCCGAGGGTAAATATGCCTTTGCCGAGTGCCCCTGGCGCTTGGCAAAGCGTGCGTAACCTGTAGTGTCTCAGATGTTTCAAATTTTCACCAGTGCCCACTACATTCTGAAAAAAATGCCATACTCCTTCCTGCTGCCATTAAGTTCAGCCTTCGTGATTCTCCTCGAGAAGCCGCCAACTGGTGGAGTTTCTTCCCAAGCGTAAGCGTTGCAATGAGGAGCTGGGTTGGGGTGACAGAGATGTGGTGGTATAGCACATGTGGTATATGGTACAAATTTGATGCTCTGATCCTGAGACGAGATGAGCCCCCCAAATTATACCCGTCTGGGGGTCTTTATGTGATTCCAATAATCGTGAAAGGGCCTGCTCTGCTGGGGAGCTGCCAGCTGATGATCATGCATGCAAAAGGCGAAGAGGGATCGATCGCTGTTGGCAGCGTCAAAATGTTGTAATGTAGGAAAGGTGGCTAGGAAGACTAGACTATGCAAGGCAGGTTTTATGTGGGGGTTGCATATTCTCTGTATAGCTACCCGCCACAATCATGCAGCGGCCCATCCCCAAGGTAGAAGATGCCCCCTTCCATCATGTAATGTCCACATAAATCCCTCATGTATCTGCTTGGGGCTTGGATTCGTCGTATCTTCTGAAAATTATATGTGGATTATTAATTGCCACTGTGGAAGGGTAGTGTATATCATTTATTTATTTGATCATGTCACTTTATTTTACATGTGTTTCTCACTTCCTTTTTAAGACAAAAAAACAACCATGCATGTATGTTTCTCTCGTTTTCTGAACCACCCATCATGTGTTCCTCATTCGACTATATACTCCACATACTGTTTAGTAGTGAAAAACATTTCATTTCAAGAATACACAGAAGTGGTGTCCTTGTATTATTGAGCTCTTGGAAATGCTAGGCACGTCACTACACCAAACCAGAAATTCCTTAAGGGTCCAGGATTTCCTTGAGTGCAAAAATCCAACCACCAAGGAATTAACCAATTCCTAGGGGTTGTATAGTGAACCGCCGAGGTAATTTGTATCCTTAGCGGTTCCACTCAGCCTCTAAGGAAATGTGCAATTTCCATGAGTATTATTACGAACCGCCAAAAAAAACTAGCATTTCCTCAAAGTACTATCGCAAACCACCAAGAAAACTCCCATACTGTTTAGTGAGCCACTCCTCGTTTAGTACCCTGAACCCTAACATCACACATACCGCAGGTAAACATTGAGTGAAGTGGAATCATTAGTTCCTTGGACCAAGCAATGTTTAAACTTTCCGCATGCATTACTATTACTATTGCTTACTATTACTCGGAAGAGCTAGCTGTAGCTAGTACAAATATAGCATTATTTTATATTAATAGGAAATTAATAAACTAAAGCTTAACAAAATCACAGCCCGGCCTACTCTAATCAAATCTTTATCTCAGTCGGTCTGCTTAACACATCGCATGAAGCATGTAGATGACCGAATGAAATAATGCATCAGTTCGGATCAGTGAGTTGTCGACCGATCAGACTGTCAAGCTAGATAGCTAGCATCAGGAATGCATTAGCCACAGCACAAAAAAGCACGCCGCCATGCATTATTCCGATCCATGAAAATGGCAGCAGGGCATGCAGAGATCGATCGAGGATTCTTTTCATGTACGACTATGAGCCGGCTGGCCTAGCTAGTTGTGCAGTGATGGACGGCCTCCTGCGTGCGTGCCTTATGCAGATGATCGATCGATCTAGATAGCATGCAGATAGGAGATTGCATTCGTTTCGCTGACTCGTTCGCCCGCCCGCTGGGCAGGAAAATTGGCATCTCGATCGCGGTCGCGGCATGTCATCACCGTGCTGCGCCTGCGCGTACGTGTCATGTATATGGCGAATCAAATCTTTCCGCTGCGCCTGTCGGAAAGCATACATAGTTTGGCCCATTATTATTTCCAATCTCTATCTCCAGTTCTGCATCGACGATGGAGCTACCCGGCCTGCCGATCCATGCGCTTGCGTCCGCGCTCTATAATTTCCCAGCGCCTGCCGGCTGCCGGCTGCAGTCACTTCATGCTTGATTCCGACTGCTCTGACGATGGAATTATTCACCGCCCATGTGTGCAACGCTATCCCCTGTGGATATTCCTGCCACACGTATGACGCTTCAAAAAGATCTCAATCGGACCGGATGACAAAACCATTGAAACTGCGCTGCTATGGGGTGGAGTTGTTGATGTAAGATTGGAGACCCATCTCTTTCGCTCAAGCTGATTCGATCGCCCGTTAAAAAAGCTCAGGTAGATTTAGTTTTGTCCTAAGTCAATTATTCACTAGTACTGAAACGGTTTTTGTTGGCGCCCGCTAGTAGAAAATAGAAATATGGGGCGGCCATGGCTATGAACCATCAGTAGAGAAGATTTCCTAGGATTACCGTGGTACAGATCCTTTGTTTACACTAGCGGTAGTCTTAAGGCAACCGTCAGTTGAAATTGGATTTATAGTAGGGATAGTTTTAAGACAACCGCCGGTGTAAATAAATGATTTTGTATTGGCGATAATATAGAAAACCACTAGTATAGATATATTTTGCACTGACGATTTTCTTAACATGCCACCAGTATAATAATTTGAAATTCAGTTTTTTCATTTTTCAAAGTACCTCAGATGAAGAAACGACCTAAACCAAAGTTGTAATACTTGAGGAGATCTGCAACTTTTTAGTCGATGACTTTTTCCATTTGAAATCGTTTAGTGTCTAGAAATTTAGTTCTAAGTTTTCGAATTTTGAAATTCAAATTTTTAAAAATTTTCTAATGACCTAATAAACCAAAGTTATAGTACTCGAAGAGATTATTTTTTTTCATTTAAATTTGTTTAGCATCTCAAGTATGCATCCGTAAGTGAATACAAAAGGACTGTGTATCAGCCACTTATAGACATAAGTCACTTTAAAGTGTAGTAGTAAGGAAGCAACACATGAAGTTTGAGGTCGCAAGTTTGATGCCCTAAAGGTTAGCTGGTGGGCTTCTTCCATGTTAAAAAAAATGCTATTTTAGGCAAGATTTATGAATTCTAACGGTTCTCAAAGGTTGGCTGGAACTTCTTCCATGTTAAAAAAAATGTCATTTTTTTTGCATGATTACAAATTCTGGCGGTTCAAAAGCCAAGGCCAGTGCAATGTCGCCAAGTGCTACCTGAAAAACACCAACACACATATAATTCTAGATGAAATTCAATATGTGTCTTGATCAATGGGGGAGCTTAGTGCATATTGCAAATCAAAGTTGGCCATGGTCAACCTAGTTTTTGAAATTCCTTTGAAATAAAATAGTAATTTTGTTAGGCTCAAATATTAGTATATCTTTTTTTTTGCGTAAAAAATATTACTATATCTTGAATTTAGTACTATTGGCTACTCTAGATCTGTCATCAAACTCCACTGCCAATCTCCGGCATGGCATGTGGTGCAGGATTAAATGATCATCTATGCCTTCATAACTATTACTCTCTCCGATCCATTTTATCTAGCGCAAGTTAGAATGACACAGTCTCCAAGATTACACTTTGATAATTCATTTGCTTTATATTATATTATTTATGCTTATAAACTTATAATCATTAGATAGTATAATTCCTTACAAATCTAATCATATAAAATTTGTGTTATAATAATTAAAAATTATTAGCCTAATTATTGATCAAAGTTTTTAAAGTTTGAATCTTGATATGCGTATGTGCCAGATAAAATGGACCGGAGGGAGTAAGAGTGTAGTAGTATAAGACTAAAATCCATATTTCGTTCTAATAGAATACAAAATGAGATTTTAAATAAATGGAGCAATAGGAATAAGAGTTTCAACTTAACATACACAGAAAATTTGCAGTAACTAATAAAGATTATAATCTGAAGGTCAAAATCTAGATTGACAATGTCATGAGACATTGAATGCAACAAGAGTTGCCATAATTTATATTAAGATTTTAACTAAATGCATGCGTGTTGAAGACACATGAAGTAATTGGAGAGGGAGATAAACTATATATAGATATGGATGGACAAAACATGTCTCCTAATATTCTAGCATATGCTGAAGAACAGATTGTTGGGCTAGTGATCTCTAATAAAAAACCATTTTGACAAATTGACAGTTTCTTCGATTCAGAATTTATGACATTATTAGTGACATTCATACGGTCCACAAGTGAATTTCACTATTCTTTTCTTAGAAAACATGACAATCAAATAAATATAATTATACTGCAAAAGTAATTCATGAATCACTTAGTAACATGTATATATTATATTATTGACCTACATTATGGTCTAGATGTAGATGGTCACAGTTAGTGTTTTTACTGGTAGGAATAAGCGCAAAATATACGTTTTAAATTAGATCAATTCTCTAAGGCCATCCTCGGCGGGGTTTCATAGAGTTTCATGAGCATTAAATATGCTGACATGACACCGTATTTATGAAAAGAGATGTGATAAATGTTTCGTGGAAGTAGAGAGAGTTTTATAGGGATAGAACTCTTCTGCACTGCTTCTAACATATTACGTGTTGAAAAAACTGGAAGATGAAACTCCCACTGAGATTGGCCTAATATTAATATGGCTAGGCCATCTAATCAGGACTATGACCCCATTCACCAAATATTTTTTTACATGGTAAAACTCATTATTTGATCCTTTTTAACGTAATTCCTTGTTCCAACATTGACCGACACACCATATATTAGAGACAATAATTTGAAGTTCCATAGCATATAACGTTTGCATTATGTTGTAACTAGTCACATGCGTCCAGGTGCATGCATGAACCACTGTTTGTCTTTGACGTGGCCGATTTATTTCATTTCTCTGGTGGCCTTCGGAGATTCATCAATGCATGCATGAGGCCATCTTATCTATTCTCTTCAACTGTAGTACAGCGAGAAGACGAGCAGCCGCAGCCCGCAGGTCAACCAAGGATATGTACGAGTATTGAATTCCTCACGTGTCCGACAGTGTTATTCCATATAGTTGACCGTAAATAAGAAAGCAACAAGTGTCGATGCACATACAGAAATGCAGACATCACACATGATGCAACTAGAGGCTATATACACCTCGGGGACATCATGGCAACCCCAGTAATGCCGACTCAGGTAGCTAGCTCGTGTGGGATCTACGTCATCATTTATTTATTTTTAGGAGAAAAAAAAGAAGACCCAGCTCTTTAAAGTGAGCTAGTCTCTCGATGTTTAGGTTGTTAGCACAACTTGTTACGAATTTAGGCATTTTTATGTTAAATTTAATCTAAAAAAATCATAGTAAATTGGTGACAACATGTTTATGCACGTAAGTGATATTACTACTTGCACTAGTAGCAGATATGGACATGAACGACATACAGATCATAGCGGAAAATATATTGAATTTAAGAAATTCAAGAATAAAATTATATCCAGCGGAGGAACCCATGCTCAAGGCACCAACGGCTCCATGCGCATAGTCGATATAGTACATTGCTCGATGTCACGAACCACAGTCAATGCAGGGCAATATTCTGCAATCCCTCAAACGTCCATGTTCTTTATGTGTTCTTCCCTCGCGAACAAGGGAAGCAGTTCCCCTTTTATGCAGCAACAAACGAAGATGAAGAGCCAGGTGTATGAAGAGATAACGGTCATCATAGTGCATCCGTTACTAGTAACTTATAAAACCGATAATTCAATTGTCCATTATTAGTAACAGAAACACTAAGACATCATGACCCACTAACATATAATGGTCATCATGCACTTGACACTCATCAAGACGTCAGTAACATTAGCGGCATAAATTATCATGCTTGTTACACCCAATATTAACCATGGTCTTGGAATTATTCTTTGATTTAATTATTGAATAAAAATGGAACAGGTCCAATTAAATCCAACCATCCCCACCAAATTCCAAGACATAGAAAAATATTCTCAGCTACTAATATTTGATATACCGGTTTTTCAATGAAGAATGTTAAGTTGAACATCCATCTAGAACCAATGTTACACTTCTTCACAACTGAACAATGGACTATGCCCTTGAATTGATAGTTTTGTGTGAAATATGTTTCCCCTAAGTCCTTTGCTGATACAAGGCTGCCTAAAGCATCCTCTCTGGTTGGAGCATATAAGTCAAACTCCTGGGCCTTTCATGAATATTTAGAGATCACCCAAATCTCATAGACTGTGACTAACAGTTCGACTCATATAGGTGTGTTCCTCGGAAGATGTTCTGTAGGACAACATCTTTGCTTCAGGAAGTCATTTGGAACACATTAAGATAAAAAACAACCTTCCTTACAGCAGAGGAAGATGTGCATCTAGCATGGGCCAAGTTAAGGATCTTTCCTCACTATCTACAAATAGCTTGTTTTACTATCCTACTTCATGGGATCTCCGATCATATAGAACAGGTTACCACCATTGTAGACTTTATGTGGGTCTCAGGCCCATCTCACTCGATGTACTATCTATCACATTACGTGATAGTCCCTTAGTGAATTGATCTGCTAGATCTTTAGACGTATGGACATAGTCCAACGCTATCACTTCGGAGTTTCTTAATTTTTTGATAGATTTTAGTCGCTCTTAACAGGTTTTGTGGACTTCATGTTATCCTTAGAACTGTTTACCTTGATTATCATAGTCTGGTTATCACAGTTCATAGAAATAGTCAATATAGATTTTTCTACTATCGGTAAATCCATAAGGAGTTCACGAAGCCACTCTGTCTCAACGCCGGCGGTGTCTAATGCTATGAATTCTGCTTCCATGGTTGACCTCGTTAAGATGGTCTGCTTGCAAAACTTCTATGAAACAACGCCACCTCCAAATACAAACACATATACACTCATGGTGTGAACCTCATCTGCATCGAAATCCAGTTCACATCACATCACAATAACCCTCTAGTACCTTTGGGTACCTGGTATAGTGCATGCCATAGCTCACAGTACCTTTCAGGTAGCGCATTACTCTCTCAAGAGCATGTCAATGATTATCTCCCGAATTAGACACAAACTAGAGTAGTTTGCTCACAGCAAATGAGATATTAGGCCTTGTAGCGCTCGGCAGATACATAAGCGAACCAATAATTTGGGAGTATCTCAATTGATCCCTTGCTATTCTCTGATTTTTCCTCAATAGCACACAAGGGTCATAAGGCATAGGAGCAAGCTGACATTCACTAAAACCAAAGCAACTTCAAACCTTTTCCACATAGTGGGGTTGTAGCAGTATAACCCCACCATTGCCTTCTCTTAACAGCTTGATATTAAGAATAACATCAGTCTCTCCTAAATCTTTTATCTCAAAATTATTATACGAAAATTATTTAACCCCCTTGATCACATCAAGGCTAGTTCCAAAAATCAGTATGTCATCAACATATAAACACAAGATCACACCTTCGCCCCTACCATACCAATTGTAATGCCCCAGAGTCCAAACGGCTCAAATCCACTCTGCACTCTAAGCGAACCACACCAACCACCATCCCACTTATGCTTTCGTCCTCGCTTCGTGCAAAAGGATAACCCGAGGATGTAGGGATAGACTTTAGAAGACTTATATGTTGGTCTATCCCACCTTTAACAACCAAGGTGGGACTAAACTCTCCATAATATTTCATTAACATGCATATGGACCACTATGGGCTAAATTCCAAACTAGGCCGGATATCACATATACCCCCTCTCAAAGGAACCGACGTCCTCATCGGCCCAACACACCAACAACCAAGCACACGATGATCAGGAATGTTCCCTCTTAGCACACTCGGTCGTACATCCAGTACCGGCACATGTGCCACGCTATGTACCCCACAGGGCCTACACGCGCAATGAACCCTATGTCCACGCACCTGACCCACACATGCCCGTGGCCGCGAAGGTTGGTTCTGATACCATTTGTAATGTCCTAGAGTCTAAACGGCTCAGATCCACTCTGCACGCTGAGCAAACCACACCAATCACCATCCCACTTATGCTTTTGTCCTCACTTCACGTAAAAGGATTAACCCAGCGATGAAGGGATGGACTCTTGAAGCCTTATATGTTGGTCTATCCTACCTTTAACAACCAAGATAGGACTAAACTCTCCATAATATTTCATTAACATGCACATGGATCACTATGGGCCAAATTCTAAACTAGGCCGGATGTCACACCGATAATATACACATTTGTCAGCTTCGTTCACAACAAAGCCGACAGATGTCAAAGTTTTGTCGAACTTCTCATGCCATTGCTTAGGAGCTTGTTAAGGCCATATAAGGACTTCAATAATTTACACCATGTCTTCTTGACCATTTGCTACAAATCCATTTGGCTAATCCATATAGATCTCCTCCTCTGACTCTCCGTTAAGGAAAGCTGTCTTAACATCCATCTGATGAACGAGAAGACTATAAGAGGCTACCAGAGAAAGTAACACTCAAATTATGGTCAATCGAGCAATAGGTGAATAAGTATCAAAGAAATCTTTAGCTTCTTTCTAGGTATCACCCTTAGCCACAAGCCTTGCCTTGTATCTCTCAATAATATCATCAGGCCTAAGCTTTTTTTTGAACACCCATTTTCATCCTATGGTTTACACCCATAAGGACGTTCAACAACTTTTCAAGTTCCATTAGACATAACTGAATCCATCTCACTCTATACTACTTCCTTCCAAAGGTTAGCATCAGGGAAAGGAATATGCCTCTTCAATGGTTCTCCACAAGGTACACAATATAGTCATCACCAAAAGACTTTGTAGTCTTTTTTCTCTTAGTCTTTCAAGTGACTACAATGGCATCCTCTTTAGGACTCTACAAAGGGGGTTCCTCAAAATGTTCTATCAAAATAAATTACTCATAAGGTATTATAGTTTTATGACTAGATGTGCTAGGTGTATTTTTTATAGGAAATTCACTTTAAAAATATAGCATCTCTGGACTCCATTATAGTACCGACAAGCATGTCGGGTACTATAGAATTTACTATTAAGAGCCTATATCCAATGTGTGAATAGCATAACTAAGGAATACACAGTCAATAGTTTTAGGTCCAAGTTTGCGCTTCTTGTTAATTGGCACATTCACCTTGGCCAAGCAACCCCAAGTGCGCAAGTAAGAGAGATTTAATCTTTTCTTCTCTCATTCTTCAAATGGTGTGATTTCTTTATTCTTTGTGGGAACTTTATTCAGGACATAACACACTATAAAAATAGCCTCACTCCACCATTCCTTAGATAGTCCCACTATCCAACATGGTGTTAACCAACTCAGTTAGAGTGCGATTCTTTCTTTTGATAATCCTATTGGATTGTGGTGAGTATGGCGGTGTCTTCTCATGAATAATTCCATCTTCTACGCAGAATTCAGAAAATTTACTTAAAAGTATTCTCCACCACGATCAGACCTTAACTGTTTAATTTTCCTCTCAAGTTGATTTTCTACTTTAGCTTTATAGATTTTAAAATAATGCAACGCTTCATCTTTTGATTTTAGCAAGTAAATGTTGAAAAATCTAGTACAATCATCTGTAAATGTCATGAAGTATCTTTTGCCACCTTTAGTCAATTCGCCATTCATCTCACATAGATCGGAATGAAGTTCCTTGCCTCTGCAGCCTTGTGAGGCTTGAGAGGTTGCTTAGATTGCACATACACATAACACTTAGAACCTTTGACTAAATTAAAATTTGAGATTAAATTCAGATTTGCCAGCCACGACAGACAACCAAAATTAACGTGACAAAGCCATGAATGGCAAATATTTGACTCATCAGGGATAATAGCATTATTCACAACCTTATTACACACATCATCATGCAAAGATAAGCAAAACAAGCCTCCGTAATCATAACATTTACCAATAAATGTTCTATACTTTGATAGTACCATTTATTAGCCTCAAAGACAATTTTATAACCATCTCGACACAGTTGAGAGCCACTAACTAGATTCTTTCTGATAGAGAGGACATATTACACGTTCTTCAATAGCACCGTCTTTCTCGAAGTGAACTTCAGAATGACCGTACCAACACTAAGAACATGCACATGGGACCCGTTCCCCATTAGCTAGGCTCCAGTCCTATCGGCTTGATAAAAAGAAAACAAAGAAGTATCGACACACATATTTATGTTAGCCTTAGTATCCATCCACTACTTAGGTGAATGACAGACTGGAAGAATAGTAGATAAAGAATTTTCATATCTAGATGTTCCTCCTTCAGCCTCACTAACAACCATATTTGTAGCTTTCTCTTCTTGCTTGAATTTGTGGTCTAGGCACGCACTTGCTCAGTGCTCATCGCTCCCGCAAACAAAGCAACCACCTTTTTTGTTCTTTTTCTTCTTAAAAGTGGTTGATTTGGCTTCGAGTTGTTCTCTTACTTGTTCTTCTTCTTATTATGAGATGTATTGTTGTTTTTCCTCTGCACCATATTGGCAGCAGAAGTCTCAACTCATTTTCTACGGTTGTGTTTTGCTCTCGCCCTCTCCTCAACATTAAGAGACCCAATCAGCTCAGCGATGCTAAATTGTTATCTCTTGTGCTTTAGAGAGGTAGCAACATCCCTCCAAGAAGGTGACAACTTAGCAATAATACCGCCAGCCACAAACTTGTCGGGCAACACACATGGAAACTACTCGAGTTGCTTAGCTAGTGCCTGTATCTTATGAGCCTGTTCTACTACTAAATGATTATCAATCATTTTGTAGTTATACAGCTGCTCCATGATGTACAGCACACTACCAGCATCTGAAACACCAAACTGAGCATCAAGTGCATCTCATAATTGTTTGCCTATCATGCATACGATGTAATTGTCCTTGTATTTGCTATGAAGAGCGCTAATTATGGTGCCTCGAAACAGGTTATCGGCAGCCGCAAACTTTTGCTCCTCCTCAGGAGTAAATTGTTCGGGCTTCCTCTGCGTGGCGTGATAGCAATTCGTAGCAGTCAACCATAGGACCATCTTAGCATGCCATCTCTTATAATTTGTGCCATCCAAATCATCTGGCTTCAATGTAGCAGCAAAACCACTAACATAAAATTACCTAATATCAGTTTTTTGGATTGTTAGGAATTTAGGTATTTTCATGTTAAATTTAATCAGGAAAATCCATAGCAAACAAGAATAGAATTATACCCAGCGGAGGGACCCATGCTCAAGGCACCGGCGGCTCCATGCGCACTAGTCGACATAGTGCGTTGCTCGATGTCACAGACCACAGTCGATGCAGGACGATGTTCGCAGTGTAGTCCCTTGAACGTCCACCAGGAAGTAGACGATCCAAGAAAGAAGAAGAAGACATCGACAGTCATCAGGAAGAAGCGAGCAGTCACAGAGACACTCCCCAAAAACCTAATTGCTCGCACACCTGAGCAGGTGTCACTTGACGGACAACGGTTCTAGAGGCCTTGAAAGCTCTAGTTTGGTTTTGGTGAATTGATGAAACCCTAAGTGCTAACCTATGTGCTCTAATAATTATGAGATAGGTAGCACTTTTCAAGTGTTGGAGCAAATGGTGATGATCATAATGGTGGTGGCGATAGCCATGGTGATGATCAAGGGCTTGGACTTGGAAAAGAAGAAAGAGAAAAACAAAAAAGGCTCAAGGCAAAGGTAAATTTGATAGGGCTATTTTGTTTTGTTGATCAAGACACCTAATGGGTACGATCACATTTAGGATAGATAGTCATACTATTAAGAGGGGTGGAACTCGTATCAAAATACGGTTACCAAAGTGCAACTAGATATTCTAACTCATTGCATATGCATTTAGATTCTAGTGAGTGCTAACACCCTTGAAAATGTTTGTGCAAACATGCTAACACACGTGCACAAGGTGAACACTTGGTGGTTAGCACATTTTATCAAGGGTGGTGAAGTTGGTGAAGAGGTGCTGTTTTTGCACTGACCGGACGCTGGTCATGAAATGACCGGACTTGGTGGTGGTGCGTCCGGTCAGTTATAGTGAAGGTGGCATGCGTGGGCTTGTCTGGCTCAAGACCGGACGCTGCCCATTGTTTGTGATCTGAGGCGAGGGCCCGCGTCCAGTCACAGCTAATGTATTCGTGGTTTGCAAGAGTTGTAAGGACCAGACTCTGGCCTAAGTCCGATCACCTTTGAGCGGACGCGTCAGGTCATGAAAATCAGGTTCTAGAACCTCTAGGTTTAAAAAGCATCACAACCAGACTCAGGGAGTAGTGTGTCTGGTCGGTTATTGCTGGCGCGGGCAAGCGCATGCACCGGCGTGTTTGATCATGTCTAGCACGCGTTCGGTCATCACTTGACCACGAGGACGCTGTGAATCGACTATTGGGATCACGCAGTGGTGGTTCAAAGCGGGGGACACGTGGACAGCATCCAGTGACAGACACTGGGGGACGTGCGTCTGGTCGGTTAGACCTGTGCATCCGGTCGCCCCAAGGAAGGTGCAGAAAGAGGGCCAATGGCTCTATCCTTTAGGCTCCCTATATAAGTCATGTGGCCGGCTCTTGCTCTCTCTCTTGGCCAATTCTATTGACATAGCATCCTAGTGAGCATAGCCAAGCCCTCCACTCATCTCCTTCATAGATTCATCATCTTTGTGAGATTAGAAGTGAATCCAAGTGCATTGCTTGAGTGATTGCATCTAGAGGCAATTAGAGATTGTATTTCGCTACGAGATTCGCTTGTTTCACTCGGTGGTTGCCGCCACCTAGATGGCTTGGTGCAACGAGGATCATTGAGCGAAGGAAGGTGCTTGTCTTTGGCTCTAATCGTGGTGATTGTAAGGGGTTCTTGACCTTTCCTTGGTGGAGAGCCAAAAGGTACTCTAGTGGATTGCTCATGGCTTGGGTGATCCTCAGCTTGTGTTGGTTGTGCGGCACCCAATTGCGGGTTAGATGTGTGATGCCTATTAGTGTGTGAACCTCCAAGTAAGTGAATTGCCATAACGGGGACTAGCTTGTCGGTAAGCGAGTGAACCTTAGTGAAAAATCATTGTGTCATCTCGTCACCAAGATTTCATTGGTATTCATTGTGATTGATTGATCTTCACTTACCATGGTTCTATAAACATCGCCTCTCCTCCTTGTATTTACATTTTCTAGTATAGCTAAGCTCTTTAATGTAATTAGTTTTGAGAGCTAGCTTGTGTCTTGTCTAGTGGTTAGTGAGGCTCTTTAGTTAGTGTTTGAGAGCTCACTAACTTAGTGGTAGTGACATAGCATTGTGTGCTTCGAGACTATAGATATACTAGAATTATGGTAGGTGGCTTGCATTTTTAGTAGGCTAGTGCAAGAATTGCTTTGCCTCATTTTTGTCTAATCACTTTGCTTAGTGTTGTTGTCAAAATTTTTATAGGATATTCATCCCCCCTCTAGCCATTAGGACCTTTCAAGTGGTATCGGAGCCATGGACACCTTGATTTGAGGCTTAATAACCTTCGGTGTCAAAATGGCTTAAATCAACAACACCAAGAAGCCACCCCAATTTGATGCCACAAATTATACATATTAAAAGTCAAAGATGACCACTCATATCAAGTCAATCAATAGAAAGGTGTGGAAGGTGGTGGAGACCAAGATTGAGATAGCCAATCCGGAGAATTCCACCGCCGCTGAAGAAGTGCTTCTCCAAAATAATGATATTGCTCTTAGTGCCATTCATGATGCTATTGATGAGAGAACATTTGAGCAAATCAAGAACATTGAGATGACTCATGAGGCTTGGAAGAAGTTGGAGGAATCATTTGAGGGCACACAAGTGGTGAAGGGTGCCAAGGCATATATTCTCAAGGATGAATTTGCAAGCTTCAAGGTGAAGGATGATGAGAGTGTGCCGGAGATGTTCCATAGGCTACAAGTGCTAGTTAATGATCTTAAAGAACTTGGTGAAGAAGTGAAGGACAAGAACTTTTCTCATAAGTTCTTGAGATGCTTACCATCAAGATTTGGCATGTTGGTCACATTGCTTGTGAGGAGTGGTTTGGACACAATAACACAAAACCAAGTGTTGGGAGATGTGATGACCGATGACACATATAGAAATGATGATGAGAAGGAAGAAAAGAAGGAGAAGAAAGATGAGAAGAAGGATGAGAAGAAGAAGAGTGACATTCTAAGCCACATCATCCAAGGGCAAGGCAAAATAAGAATCATTAAGTGAAGATGAAGACTTTAGCTTTGATGAGATGGATGATGAGAAGATGGCTCTCTTTGTGAAGAGATTTGACAAGTTCATGGTGAAGAAGGGCTACCGTGCTAGAAGAAAGAAGTCTTCATCCAAGAACAAGGAAGAGTCAAGAAGGTGCTTCAAGTGTGAAAGCAAAGATCATCTTGTTGCTCAATGCCCATACAATAGTGACAATGATGATGATGATAAGAAGAGCAAGAAGAAGGACAAGAAGGACAAGATGACCTTTAAGAAGAAGAAGGGTGGTTCATGTGGTCACTTGGGATAGTGATGCTTCCTCAAGTGATGATGATGATTGTGATGATGACAAGACTACCAAGAACAAGGCTCTTGCTAGCATTGCCATAAATGAGAAGCCTTCTCTCTTCGACACTCTAGCGACTTATTTCATGGCCAAGGCCACTAAGGTATAAACTTGTGATGATGAATGGGATGAGGAACATGATAATGAAATTGAAATTGATGATGATGATGAACCCACTAAAGATGAACTACTTGACATGTTAGATGATGCTAAGGAACATTTTGACATTAAGAGAAGGGAATGCTAAGACTTGCGTAAGGAACTAAAAGCCCTTAAGCAAGCCTTTGATGAGCTCAATGCATCTTATGAGAGGTTTGTTGATAGTGGATAACGTCAATATTTTATATATGAATAAACAAGAGAAATTGTTTAAGTACATGAATATACATAGGTCTAGGGTTTAAATTGACAAATTCCACGAGTTTTAGTGAATCTCTATTTTCCACAGGATTATTCTAAAAAATGTAGGAAGAGGGACCTAATTGAGAAAAATGACAAAACTTGATCACGATGAAGGATACACTAGAAGACTATAGAAGACACTAGAAGACACGGGAACGAACGGGAGGATGAGACACCACCAGGTGGGGCTGGCCGCCACCCTTGTGCCGCCTGGCCCCCTATGAGGGGATTCATCCACGATCTTCTAGAGTATTCCTCCACTGCCTCCTAGGATGCATCTCCACCCTACGTCGAAGTCGGTTTGATCTAAGAAGTTACATTCAACCCCTAGGGCTATATAAGGACCCCTGCACCCCCTTAAAGCATCAAGTCATCAAGATATTCAGTTGAAGATCAATTCATCTAGAGCCAACCCTAGTTCCTCAGAGTTTCTCTAGATTAGAGCTTAGGTTAGTTAGATTAGATCTAGAGGGAGATCAAGCAATGCTTGGATTCTCGACGTTGGCAAGAGCGTGGTTCGGTATCTCTCTTGTACTTTACTCTATTTCTTTATTTCATTGAGATTGTATCATTGCTACTATGTTTATATCAACATTAAGCTTTATATCATTTATGTCATTGAAAGAAATGTTCATTATTTGCTCAAGTTTTGTATTTGGTGTAGCTAGATTATGGAAACCATGCATAAGATCGTATAGCGCTCACCCTATAGGACCATGGGTGAGTGATAGACATTATTTAAGCATGGTGCTTAGATATTTGTTTATCTACGGATGCCCTTATATGCCAGGATGTGTGGTAGATCGCGTAGGTGATAGCTGTGTTGAGTCCTTTGTAGTTCATCCCCTATATATATTGATGTTGGTAGTGAAAGGATCAAGATGCCCAAGAGGGGGGGGTGAATTGGGCTTTTCTAAAAATTAATTGCAAGAATTAAATCCTATAAGCCAAACTTCACCCCTAGTGCCTACTAGTGTTCCTTGTGATTCTACCGGTAAAAGTTTTGCACCCTAAGTTCCAATCCTAGTCTAGCATGGCAATTCTAGGAAAGTAAACAAGCAATGAAAGTAACACATGAAAGTAAATGCTCGAAAGTAAGGGTTAGGAACACGGCGATGTTTTTCTGAGGTATCGGAGAGTCGCCACTCCCCACTAGTCCTCATTGGAGCACCCGCACAAGGGTGTAGCTCTCCCTTGATCCGTGCAAGGATCAAGTGCTCTCTACGGGCTGATTCTTTGACACTCCGTCGTGGTGAATCGCCCAAAACCGCTCACAAGATGAGTTGGGTCATCCACAAGCTCGCCGGATGATCACCAAACTCCCAATCACCACCAAACCGTCTAGGTGATGGCGATCACCAAGAGTAACAAGCTAGAACTCTCACTTGACCACAACAAGCCTAATGAGAAGATGGATGCACACTTGCTACTCTCTAGTCACTAATGAGGGATCTCAAGCTTTGATTCTCAAAACACTACCCTCACTAGGGCTCTTGCACTCCCTTGCACTTGAAAGGTGTTTCTCAGCTGAACAAATGAGCAAGAGACCTCTAAAAGAGGTGGATGGGATGTATTTATACACCCCATAGACAAATCCAACCGTTACCAGCCAAACTCAGCAAAACACGCACTGACCGAACGCGCCGGTCGACGTGACCGGACGCGCCGGTCGAGTGTAATGGTCGAAAACCAGAACGATACCGCTGAGTGACCGGACACACCGATCAGGGATGACCGGACGCGTCCGATCGTGCAAGAACCTTACTATACTTTAACCTGATGCTCGACCGCGTCCAATCAGTGATGACCGGATGCGTTAGGTCAGCTAAGTACCTTACTGGAACGTGACCGGACGCGTCCGATCATTTTCCAGTCGTGTCCAATTATACTTTTACCCTCTAAAACACGTGTCAGACTGATCAACGCATCCGGTCCTCGCAGGGACCACGTCTGGTCAACCAGGTTGAAAACGCAGTGACTGTTAGTACTGACCGGACGCGTCCAGTCGTGACAGAGACCACGTCCGGTGAAGGGTAAACAGCTCAAATGACTTCGAAACACGATGCAACTTGAACCAAATTGCTTCCAACTGAACTTTGAGCTTTTCCTGAGCTACCTAGTGCTAAGTTTGACAAGTGTGCACCACACCTAAACAAAAGACTCACCTAGGTCAAGCTACTCGCTCATGCCCCCCTTTATAGTACGGCCAAAGGAAAAAAGCGAAGATCCTAACGACTATTCCGGATGTAACTCAACACCTTGACATCCGGAACTAACCGTCCTTAATCTTGTCGTTGATCCTTTGAAAATCGAAATGATTTCCATCAAGAGGCATGAATACCATAGTGCCCAAAGCGGTTATCAACCCCATGACCTAACTTATCAAAGTTTCTGCAAAACACACGTTAGTCATGGTAATAATGCGTTGTCATCAATTTCTGAAACCAACTCCCAGGGCCTAGATGCTTTCAATCTCCCCCTTTTTGGTGATTGATGACAACACTTAGATTCAGAAGATTTAAGAGTTGAGGTTTTCGAACATGCTTGGTTCACATAAGCAAAAAGCTATAAGCACAAGGGTTAGGAATTGCTTATTTGTTCCAAGCCAACTGAGTGTACTCACAAGATAAAACATGAAGAGTTAGTACACATAAAACATAGCTCATATGAAATTGGAGTAAGGCATGGAAGCACAACCTTATGAGCTAAAACTAATTAAGTGACATGATATATAATAAAGTCTCACAAGCACACTTGTCACAAAATGCAGGGTGAGAAATTAAACATGATGCATGAATGTAGCACACAAAGAAAACGAGACCCTCTATCAACACTCCCCCTGAATCTACTCTCTCTCCCCCTTTGGCATCAAACGCCAAAAAACAAAACTAAGGATCCGATGGGGGAACAGAAGCATTCGTGTCAGGTGCCAAGGAGCGTGGAGTGATCACAAACTACGAACTATCCTCCTCAGACTCTGAACTGTCAGCCTGACCCTCTGTAGATAGACGTGGCAGTGAAGCAGTTTGGGTCTGTAGAGTAGGTGCAGGAACTGAAGATGTAGTAGTAACAATAGGAGCAGTCTCTGTCACCTGAGCCTGAAAAATACCAAGAGTGGGAGGATCTGTCGAGGCAACTGACGACGCACAGTCTATGTAGTCCTGACCCCTGACACTGGAAGAACTACAGTCTTGGAAGCTGACATCCCTGAAGAGGTCACAACAGTGGTGTGTGAGGGTGTCGGCTGACCAGTCAGCTCGCTGTAGTAGGCACTCAAGTCAGTGAAAGGAGTGCCCGAGAGAAGGTGAGGTCTGGGCTGAGCTGGTGGAGTGAACCCTGTCTAAATAGGAGTGTAGCTTGGGGACTAAAAAGTCTAAGGACCTGCTGCTGGGGAGAGGTAAACTGAAAGCTCGGCTGTCCCTGACTCTGAAGTCCACTGGACTATAGTGCTAGAGTAAGGACAAACAGTGGTGGAGGTACCCCAACAGTGACGAGGTGTTGCAGGAGCTTAAGATACTACTGCTGGGTGGCTGCCTGCTGCCTCTGCATCTCAAACTGCTGCCTCTAAAACTCCAGCTGCTGCCTCTAGAACTCATCCTGACGAGCCAGAATCTGAGCAAATACGGCAGTTGTGTCCTAAGCCTGTCGCTGCATTTGTACCTCCTCTCTCTCCTGGGCCTGGGTTAGCCTCTCAAGTATAGCCACCATGGCTAGGTCTGAGCGGGAGGCTGATCCTGAACCACCGGCCTCATGGTCGTGAGACCGAGGAGAGCGGTACTGGGGGATGGGCTGGTAATCCTCATCAGTGCTATCAGTGGCAACATCCTCAACTGGATCAGCTGGCTGAGTATCAAGATCTGCAAGCTCGGCCTTAGCAAGACCCTCAACGGTCTCGTCCTGCTCAGCTGCTGTCTCTAGAACCTCTGGCCTCTGACACTGTCCTGGCCTAGGTGCTTGCTCTCTAGTCACTGAAGCCCACAACTATCGAATATCATACTCTGGAAATGCAGTAGTGGTATCAGATATCTCAGCTCTAATCTCTGCAGGCAGGTCACACGTAGATCGAATAATAAAACATATCCAATGAGCTTAAGGTAGCTGCCGGTGACCCTTGAAGCCCTTTGCTAAAGTGTCCTCCATCTCACATAGCATCAGATCCCAAATATCAAACGGTGTCTGTGAGATGAGGTGATGAACAACCTAGAGCTGCATTCGTGTCAGGCCCTCTCTGTATCCTAGCCTCGAAAGAAGAGTCCGCCTCACAATAGCATCTAGCACTCTGGCGAGGGGTGTCAAGCTAGCAGGTATACGTCTAGACCCCTCACCAAACGGCTCATGGAAGCAAGGTCTAATAAAATCTGTGGGTGGTACTGTACCTCTGTGAGGACGTCTCGATGGTGAAGTCTGTCCAAAGCACAGCTGGTGTATCTTCATCTCTGAAGAAGGGAGTCTGAGAATCTCCCGTACCCTAGTGCTGTACAGTCTGTGGTCATGGCCTCGGAATGCAAAGTGTATGAACTCATGAGCAGGGTCAATCCAAAGTGAGGAGTAGAACTTCTGACCCAAGTCCCGCAGTAAGCTCCAGTCCATCCTAGAAAGTCTGACAGACCAGGTAAAAAGGACAAGTGTGGATGGAGCTGCTCACCAACCACCTCAACTAAAGCGTCAAGTCGACAGACTCTCTGAGGTCAGAATGCAATCCCGCTGTCGACGTAGGCTTTGCAGAAATCCTCATGCAGAGGTGTGTAGAAGCCCTCTGAAGCTCAAGGATCCCGCTGAGGTGGGAACCACCGACTAACCTCGACAAACCTGAGAGCCTGTACCTATCATGCTATAGCTCTCCTAAGGCCAAAGTGCTCGACTGGGGGGTGATCTCGAGCCCTGGGAGGTGGATGACCTCCACGACGCTGGCCCTCTGGCCTAGGAGTCACCTGAGCATGCGTACGTCCTAAGCGACGACACGGTGGAGTCTGAGCGGTCTGCTCCTCTATCTCCTCTATGTCCTCTGTGGGCTGCTCTGTAGGTGGGTCCTCTGTGCCCTCTATGGCCTCAGTACCGAGCTGTCGACCATCAAGATGAAAGCGATGCTCGCCAATGTGAATTCCACTGCCTCTGCCACCCCTCTCTGCACGCTCTACTGCATCAGCGACAGCCTGTGCAATCTCTGCCTCAGTGGGTGTCCTCTTTCTCTTCTTGACGGCTAACTTCTTGCGCTTTCCATGGGCTACCTTTGTCACCCTAGGAGGACTTTCATCCCCGTCACTCAGTCCACCACCAACATTCTTGCAGCGAACCATACTGATAGAACTCTGTAACTGAGAAAACCCTGAAAGGCAAGATGGTGTACTGACACTCGTGAGGCTTGGCCTCAATCCGTATCCGCAGGCTTGGCCTCAGATTCACAGCTGATCACCTGACACACACAGAGCACCGACAAGACCCTCTGTAAAGATGGAATAGATAGAGCTACTATTAAGCATTATACTTTAACTATCAGACAAGCAAGGTCCTTATGAAAGCAAGCATACGAGATAAGAAAAGAATAGATCGCGATAGCTACCTCGGATGAGCAAAACTCTGATGAAAGGGTAAGAGACCTTGACGCACTAGGATTCCCCGAAAATGACAAACAAACGCTGGAGTACCGATAAGATCAAAGGATGTATTAGAATTTCACCGGGAATCCATCGGTAAACCCTATTAAAAGGATCAAGGCAATGAAATCACCTTGCGGAGTCGAACTCATGCGAAAGACCTTTGTGGAGAATGGTCAAAGAGAGTCGAAGACATCGCGACCGTTAGGGTTAGGTCGTAGGGTGCGACGGTCGGAGGCACGACTGCGACTGCCGGAGACAATGGACGTGCGCGGAGAGGAAAAGCGGCACGCATGACTGAGGAGCTGGCTGCGTGGGAGAGCAGCGGTGGCGCGGCTGCGTGGAAGATGGCTGCAGCGGCGTGCGGGATGGCTGCGGCGGTGTGCGGGGCAGCTGCGGCGACGCGTGGGGCAGCTGCGGCGGTGGAGAAGGCGCGGCGGCGCGCGGGGCAGCTGCGGCGGCGCGTGGGACAGCTGTGGCGGTGGAGAAGGCGTGGTGACACTGGAGAACTCGGCGAGGAGGTGGCTAGGGTACGGGTTCGGTGGATTGAAAAGGAAAAACAGTGACGGAGGTACGGTTAAAAAGGCTTAGATCCGCTTTTCTTGCGATGACCGGACGCGGTGGTCGACTGACCGGACACGATGGAGCAGCGTCCGGTCAGAGTCTAGTAAGCTCCTGGCACGACCAGACGCGTCTAGTTAGGGATGATCGGACGCTGACAGAGTCCAGTCAGAGTTTACCCGGGAACCCAACATGCATGACCGGACGCGGTGGTGGTGGCCGGGACCGGACGCGGTGGTCAGAACGTCAAGTCCGGTGCAGCGTCCGGTCACAGATCCTTGAGATGGTCTTTGGGATGACCGGACACGCTAGTGGTCGCTGGGACCGGACGCAGTGATGAAGCAGCATCACGTCCGGTCCAGTGTCCGGTCGCTGTAAAGCACCTTTCTTCAATCCGATCTTCGACGCGACTTCTCCCAATCAAGTTCCAATTCAAAGAGACTCAAATAAATACCAATTGGAACCTGATATGAGGGACCTCTCTCAAACCCTCAAGTTTTTCAAAATATTTTGCCTTAGGCTAGTATTATTTTTTAAGAAAATAAGCAATAAACACCCGAGGAGCAACGTATGGCCATGCAATAGAGTTTATGAACCCTTGGGAGCGTTAAATGCTCTCTCTATTCATGGACGAACATAGAGGTTTCTTAAAGCAAAACCAAAAAGAAACGACAAAGCAACAACGATGCATATGCAATGCAAAGCGAGAAAGGAAGACTAGGTTGCTTGTCAAGTTTGATCCACGGTTAGGCTTTTTCACTCCTCCAAAGGAGGGTTATCGTAACCGTGTTAGACAAGTTCTAGATGCATTGTGGAAATTTAAATATGACATATGATACAATGCAATGCAAGGGACAACACAAGCTTATTTTTTAAAGTTACTAGAATCAAGCACATTTAGTTCACTTCTCAACCTACAAAAGGTAGCCTCATCCAAAGGTTTAGTGAAGATATCTGCTAGTTGATTTTCACTTCTTACACCTTCTAGTGATATATCATTTTTAGCAACATGATCTCTTAGAAAGTGGTGGCGGATATCAATGTGCTTGGTGTGTGAGTATTGTACCGGATTATTAGCAATTTTAACGGCACTTTCATTGTCACATAAAAGTGGCACCTTATCAAGAACAACTCCATAGTCTAGGAGGGTTTGTTTCATATATAAGATTTGTGCACAACAAGCCCCCGCGGCAATGTATTCCGCCTCGGCGGTGGACAAAGCCACACTATTTTGCTTTTTAGATGACCAAGATACTAAGGACCTTCCAAGCAAATGGCACCCTCCGGATGTGCTTTTTCTATCAATTTTGCAACCGGCATAATCCGAATCGGAATAGCCAACTAGTTGGAATCTAGCTCCTTTGGGGTACCAAAGGCCAATGCTTGGGGTGTGCTTTAGATATCTTAAGTTTCTTTTTACGGCACTTAGGTGAGGTTCTTTAGGGCACGCTTGAAAGCGAGCACACATGCAAACACTAAACATGATATCGGGCCTAGATGAGATAAGGTACAACAAGCTACCAATCATAGAATAGTAGAGAGTTTGATCGATTGGTTTACCTCCCTCATTTAGGTCGAGATGTCCATTAGATGGCATTGGGGTCTTGATTGGCTTACACTCTTCCATCTTGAATCTTTTGAGAAGATCCTTGGTATACTTTTCTTGAGAGATGAAAATCCCTTCTCTCATTTGCTTGAATTAAAACCAAGGAAGAATGTTAGCTCACCAATCATTGACATCTAGAACTCCTTCGACATCAATTCACCAAATTCCTTGCAATAGTCTTCATTTGTTGATCCGAAGATGATATCATCAACATAGACTTGACAAATGAAGATCTCCCCATTAAGCTTCTTGGTGAATAGTGTGGTGTCGACCTTCCCAATAGTGAAGCCCTTCTCATTGAGGAAGTCCCGAAGGCGCTCATACCACGCTCTAGGGGCTTGCTTGAGCCCATATAGCACCTTGGACAACCTATAAACATGATTAGGATATCTAGGGTCTTCAAACCCGGGAGGTTGTTCAACATAGACTAGTTCATTTATGAAGCCATTTAAAAATGCACTTTTCACATCCATTTGATATAGTTTCATTTCATGATGTGATGCATATGCAAGTAGGATACGAATGGCTTCAAGTCTTGCAACGGGTGCAAAAGTCTCTCCAAAATCAAGACCTTCAACTTGAGAGAACCCCTTTGCAACTAGTCTTGCCTTATTCCTCACTACTATGCCTTGGTCATCTTGCTTGTTGTGGAACACCCACTTGGTTCCAATGACTCTTGCACCTTTTGGATGCTCTTCAAGTGTCCAAACTTGATTGCGGGTGAAGTTGTTCAATTCTTCGTGCATAGCATTCACCCAATCCGGATCTCAAAGAGCTTCTTCTACATTCTTAGGTTCAAGGCAAGAGACAAAAGAGTGATGTTCAACAAATAAAGCTAGCTTTTGAGATTGAGTCATTACACCCTTTGTAGGACTTCCTATGATGAGATCTTGTGGATGTGCTTGAAGTAGAGGTGAGTTTCTTCTATCAACCACTTGAGGAGATGGTTGGGGAGCATCAACATCTTGAGCTTGTGCCTCGGCTTGTTCATGAGAGATATGAGTGTTTTCATTTTCAACTCTCTCATTCTTATCATCATCTTGAGGCACATGTGATGAAGATGGTGGATTGATAATTTGTACATTGTCTTCATCATCCTTAGGCTTGATGTCTCCCACCGACATATTCTTCATTGCCTCCCTCAATGGTTCATCACCTACATCATCACAATTCTCTATTGCTCCTTGGGAGCCATTAGATTCATCAAATTCCACATCATATGTTTCTTCAACCAAACCGGTGGCATGGTTAAATACTCTATATGCTTTGGACTTTGATGAGTAACCTATAAGAAAGCCAATATCACAACGTTTTTGAAACTTCCCTAGGTGTTGACGCTTTTTATAGATATAGCATTTGCAACCAAACACCCGGAAGAATGAGACGTCCAACTTCTTCCCATTTAGCAACTCATAGGGAGTCTTGCCAAGAAACTTTTGTAGGAAGAGACGATTTGAAGCATAGCATGCGGTGTTGATTGCCTCGGCCCACAATTTTTCTGGTGTATTGTACTCATCTAGCATTGTTCTTGCAAGGGTGATCAAAGTCCGGTTCTTTCTCTCAACTACACCATTTTATTGAGGAGTGTAGGTTGATGAAACTTCATGCTTGATTCCAATCTCATCACAATAAGCTTCAATGTTTGTGTTGTCAAACTCTTTGCCATTGTTACTTCTAATTTTCTTTATCTTGACTTCAAATTCATTTTGAGCTCTCTGTGCAAACTTTTTGAAGCAATTTGCCACTTCGGATTTGTCATGAAGAAAGAAAGTCCAAGTGTATCTTGAGTAGTCATCCACAATCATAAGACAATAGAGATTTCCACCCAAGCTCTTATAAGTTGTAGGACCAAACAAATCCATATGTAGAAGTTCTAACACTCTTGATGTTGACATGTAAGCTTTGGTTGGATGAGTATTTGCAACTTGTTTGCCGGCTTGACATGCACTACAAGGTTTGTCCTTCTCAAACTTGACATCCTTCAAGCCTCTTACTAGTTCTTTCTTCAATAGCTTGTTGAGAGTGTTCATTCCAACATGACCAAGCCTCCTATGCCAAAGCCATCCAAGTGTAGTTTTGGTGAACAAATATGTCATCAAGTTTGCATCTTCAGAGGTGAAGTCAATGTAACAACCCAGAGATTTCCAGGAAACAAAAAAAAAATCACAACTGCAAAATTTTTTCTAAAAATAAACCTATGTTTGGTGAGGTGTCATATAGGAAACCTAACCTAGTTGCACAAGTAGCACCTAAAATAGCTAACTACATCTTTGCATTTAAACAAACATGCTTGAGTTGGATTTTATGTTCTTTGAATTGAATTAAAAGCAACAATATTTCTTGAATTAATTGCTTAAGTAAATAAATATAGAAATATAAACCTATCAAATAGTTGGAAACCAAAAATATGCTTAGTAGGACCCACTATGTTATACAAGTGTGGGCAATATGCTTTCTCACATACAAATGCATGGCATATTTAAAATGGGGAAAATACAAAATAGAAAAGCTTTTGAATAAATCAGATAAATGGGAAAGCCTTGATTTATTATAGAAAAGGAAAAACTCTTTTCGGCCTAGCCTTCAAACCAGCTGAGCCCGGCCTGCATCACGCCTGCGGTCTCGCGCGCACCCGCGCTCGACCGCACATGGGCCGGCCCAACAATCCGCTGGCGCCCGGCCTGCGAGCCAACCGCCAACGCCAAGGCGTATTCCTCCTTCCCACATCGCTGACGGGCGGGACCCGCCTTCATCCCCTTCCTCCCGCCCGATGAATCCTCTGCTTCGATCAGAGATAGAGACAGCGAGGGGACAGGGTCACGCACGGGGCGAGGGGAGATTCTCTCTGCCTCCACCGCTAGCCGTGCGCACCGAGCCACTAACCTGGTCCCGCACGCCAGTCGCTGACCCTCGCCAAACACGCACCGCGCGCGTGAAGCCGATGCCGCCATGGCCGCGAAATCGGTTGACACCGCCTGACACTGCCTGACACTGCCTGACACCTCCAACCATATGTGGAATTCGATTATGGCATCTCCAATTCGAATCACGCCTCTTCCAATCGCCCTAGTCTAGCCCAGGGCAGCATATCGACCCTCCGTGCCTACCGATTGCCATCGCACCGTCTGCCTTGCCATGGGCGAGCACAGGGTATAAAGCTCCACCCCGTGTCATTCCCAAGCCCCTTCCATTTTTTTCGCCACTGCCCTGGTGGTACCACCGCACACACAATACATCTCAAGAAGGGGAGAAAGGGGGGAAAAGGCCGCCACCGGAGCCGCCAGCCACCGTCGAGGAGCCACCGGAGCCCGGAGCGTCGACCGAACAACCACGCCGACGTTGCGGTTCTCCCTGCACGGCACCGACTCTACACTGCTCTGAATCACCTTTGCACCGATATCCTTTCATCATCGCCACCTACGGTGAGCCCACCGTCTCGCCCCGCTCACCGCCAGTTGTGCTTGGCATAGAACCATCTCGCCTGCTAGTACCATGGATCATCTAAATTCGTGGCCCTCATGCTTTGATCGCTCACTCACGCACACCTGGTGCGCACACCCGTTGGCTTGGCCGAGCCTTAGAGTTCGGAAATGCCACGACACGCCTCTGCACCGCGCACCATCGCCATGGCCACACCCCGCCATGGCGAGGTCTCGCTCTCGGTATACTGGGCAATAGAGGAAGGGAGAAGAGGTGCACAAGGTCATGTACACGCCCGCACTCACATACCAGAACCAGGCACCACGGTACCGAGCACCAGGAGCGCGGGCACACGCCACCGCGAGCACGTCCAGAGTGCGCTCGCCATGGCCAGCGCACGGCCATGGCGAGGTCGATCCCTCCGAATCAAGCCAGTAGAGAAGAAGGGGAGGAGCTAGATCATTTTGCCTTGGGAAGGGACGCGCTGTGCATGGCAATGAGGGGGAGGAGAGCCACCGAGGTAGCCGCTCGCGACCGCCATGCCGACAGCGGCGTGCTCGGGAGCGCGGTTGAGAAGCAGGGGAGGGAGAGGAGCTGCTGCCACGCTAGTCCATGCACCTGGTGCGCCTGGACCGAGAGAGGGAGAAGGCAGATGAACTTGGTTCACCACGGATCGAGTCTATGGTTTACAGACCCGCACTCAAACGTCCACCGTGAGCCACACTCCGTGGACCTGAGCCCATCTTCAAATCCGGAGTGTGACGTGGCACAGCCAGGAGCCGACACGTGTCTGGCCTAGCCCGGCCCAGACCGGCCCTACCCGACCTGTATCCAGCCCTGACCCAGCCCACCAAGGCCCGGTCTCGGTCCGGTCAACGTTGACCGTTGACCAGTCAACGGGACCCACCTGTCAGTGGCACTTTCAGACTCGACCAATCGGATGCTGCCACGTGTCACTGCCGGGAAATTTCCTTTTTCTTTTTCTTTTTCAGAAAATCATTTAATCTTTAGAAATTCATAACTTATTCATTTTAACTCAGAAAAATACCAAACCAGTCTCTAAACTTTTCTAAAAATGAGCTCTACATCTTAGGCTTGTGTTTGAGTGCATTTGGAATCTTTTGAATTTCTGTTGCTTCTTTGTGCACCTCTATAGGAGTCGTTAATGTGACTCTACATTACGATTAACAGAGCCGGAGGACCTGCCGACTGAGGAGTACGACCCTGACTACAGCGAGGACTTGGGTGACGACCTGCCAGGTGCCACGCCCCACCCATCTCCGTAGAACCTATTACGCATGCAAATATAGAATTGCTAGCGCTTTACTTTTTGTAAATTATTATTGATGATAGGCTGCATGGTAGATGCTTTACTTTGAGCCCTTTACCTTGTCGTAACCCTACTCCTGCTCACCCTGCTGTTAGGTTAGATGCTCGCATGTTACATATTACTGCTTTTACTCTTACTCGCATTATATCTGTGATGTGATGCCAGTGAGTGAGAGGCGTATATGTGTAAGGCACATAGTGCTGAGAACTTGATAAACCTGACTAAAGAACTGGGAAGATCTTGGCGTGTGTCTTGGGTGAGTGGTGAGGGTTGAGTCGATCGGACAGGATCCTACGACGAGTCTTTGGGGCAAGTCTTGCTGGAGGGGTGTGACCTGGGCATCCCTCACGAGAGATACCTGTGGCGGGTATATTGGGAGGTGAACTGGGGTGTTGGTTATCCTTGGTGGAGGTGCTGTCGTGGCACGGGGAAGATGGTGTTTCCCCCTAGAGAAGATATCCTGTCTGGTCACCCTAAGGACTGGTATGTCTTGAGAACTGGAACCATGGGACCTTCGTGCACACCACTCGCTCCCGATGGGCGGGAGATGATTACCCGACTGACTAGGGCGGTACCACTACTACTAGGTTGGAAGGTGATAGTGTAGGGAGGTACGGGCATGGGGACCCACACCCTCCTAAGACAGCGTAGTGACCTTGGGGGCCCGGTACTACGCCTCACAGTCTCAGCGTTTCGGTGGACTCCGGGGTGGCCCAGGGCTGAGTGGTAGGGTGGTACTGTACCGATTGGAAGGCAGTCGGAATCAGCCTAGACGAGCCGGATCGTCGAGGATGGCGATCTTGTGGATTACCAGGTGTACACGCTCTGTAGAGTTGATCGATCTATACATATAGCCGCGTCCGCGGATATGGACATTCCCATGACCTATGCTTCACTTGATTAGATGAGAGGAGTCCTTTCTACTTTCCCCCGGGTTTTGTGTTGGATTCTGGCTTTGGCCGTTGAGACGAGATCTGAGCGGGAGTCAATCTCGTCGCCTAGAGAGAGAGTGAGATGAGATGTGTTGTGTGTGATGGGATTGGGAAAATGTGTGTCTAAGATGAGTTAAAAACTGAGGAATATCTTATTAAAATATTAACTACTTGCATAGGAAACCCATAGCCTAAGTAGGTCTCTTTCTACTTCCCTCACTGCTTTCCACTTTCCACAAAGCATTGCAAGCATAGGGTGGGCGATGCGTGGCCAGTACCAAGTGTACTGATAGATTTTTGACAGGTTCCGAGCCCGAGTACGACTATGAGGGCGATGATTGGGAGAATTAGAGGGTCTGTTCTACGCTCAAGCTGGTTCCAGAAGATCGTTTTCCGCTGCTATCTATGTCGGATGCTGTTCCGGATGCTTGTGTGAGTGTGTTCTGCCCTGCGAGGTGAAGAGAATAAATTATGTAAAACTCTCTATTGTACTCTGATATTTGTGCATGACTTTATGTATCGCTGAGATTTGGGTAAACTGACGGAATGTTTCATCATTTTACACTTCATTTCTGTGGATTTCCCTTCGTGGAAATCAAGGACGTTTCAGTCAACAAGATAGAGATTGTTGTATCTAAAACCTTTGAAAATCATTTGCTTGTCATCTATCTTTGTAACTACCACTTCATTAGGAGTGAATAAGCATTGGTAGCCAAGGTCACAAAGTTGCCCAACGGATAGTAAGTTAAAACTCAATGAAGCAACATAGAGCACATTTGAAAGAGAGTGATAATTTGATATTGCAATCTTGCCTATACCCTTGACTTTGCTCTTTAAATTGTCCCCAAATGTGATCTTCTCTTGACATACCCCATTCTCTTCAAGTGAGGTGAACATACGAGGGTCACCGGTCATATGTTGAGTGCAACCACTATCAATAACCCAATGAGATCCACCGGTCTTGTAGTTCACCTACACAAGAGATCAAGCTTTTTGTTTAGGGACCCAAACTTGAGAGGGACCCTTGACTTTCTCAACTAGTGACTTGGCAACCCATATTTTCTTAGGCCTATTCTTGTTAGGGGGACCCAAGAACATGACTTTTATCTTTCCACTTGAATCTTTTCTAAGCATGTAATGAGCATTGAAAGCAAAGGGTCTAGCATGCTTGGGCAAGGGTTGTGGTGGTGGAGTTTTGCACTCATGAGCAAAATGACCTTCTTGTCCACACTCAACACATCTCTTTGGCTTGGGCTTTGACTTGCTTTGTTGTTGTTGAGCTTTATCCTTCTTCTCTTGATTTGCCAAGTAATCAATGCCACTTCTATCCATCTTCATGACGGTGTTCATGAGTAGCTCACTTTGCAAATGTTGGCCTCTTGTGAACTTGCTTAGGTCGGTCTTGAGATGCTCTTTCTCTTGCTTGAGCTTTTTGTTCTCTTCAATAAGTGACTCATTTGATGTTTGCTTTTCAAGAGCCATCAACTTCTTGCTCTCATTTCTAAGCATCTCATTTTCACTCTTAAGCTTGACATAGTCATCATAGTTGTCAGACTCAACCACATTCTTGCCTTTGCCGCTAGAGCCTTGCTCAATGTTCTCAATAATCAAGTCATCACATGATGTAGCTATATCAATCTTAACAACTTGGTTAGTAGCATCATGTGTCTCAAGAGCAAGCTCATTAGCAACAATAAGACTATCATAATTGATTTTCAATGTTGTATATTTATCTTTTAGCAAGTTGAGCCTAGTGATGAGTTCATCATGCTTCTTCTCAAGTTTATCATGTTCATCTCTAAGCTCTTTGTTAGAAGTTTTGAGCTCCTTGAGAGTAGAAGACATAATTTCATTTTGATCTTTGAGCTCATCACTAGTCTTATGTGCATTCTCAAGCTTAGATGAGAGTGAGTCATTTTCATGTTGGAGCTCATCATTTTCATTTCTAGTTCTTCTTATGATTTTAGATTATTTGTTCAACAATTTTACAAGTTCATCATAAGAAGGTGCATCATATTCATCATCACTATCACTATCATCATCATCACTCTCATTGTTTTGTACCTTTTGTTCACCCTTGGCCATAAGGCATAGGTGAGAAGTGGACGATGATGGTGAAGGTGATGGTGAAGGTGGTGATGAAGATGTCGGTGAAGATGAAGATGGCCCAATCACAAATGTGGTGACCTTTTCTTTCTCATCGTCGCTCTCATCGCCGGAGGACTCACATGATGACTCAATATCAGTGAGCCAATCACCAACAATGTAGGCTTTGACTCCCTTCTTCTTCTTGTAAAACTCTTTTCTATTGCCATCTTTATTTTTGTATGGCTTGTTCTTCTTCTTCTCATCTTCTTCATCACTTGAATCATTTCTCTTGCCCTTGTTCTTGTTCTTGTACTTGTCTTTTGGAGGCTTAGGGCATTGATGAGCTAAGTGGCCAAGTTCACCACAATTGTAGCAATCCATCTCAGATATTGGCTTCCTTTTGCTACTTGTGAAGAACTTCTTGCCATCGAACTTGATGCCACTCTTGTTGAGCTTCTTTAGCATCTTGGTGGTCTTTCTCACCATGAGTGCAAGTGATGCATCATCAATATCACTTTCACTTGAGCTTTCTTACACCATCATGGCTTGGCCCTTCTTATTTTTCTTGTCATGGCTAGCTTTGAAGGCCAAGTCCTTTTTCTTGGAAGATGATGAGCCCTCTTCCAGAGTGATGTGCATGTATATCTCATGTGCATTGATCTTTCCCAATACTTTTGTCGGTGTTGCGGTGGAGAGATCACTTTGGTGAAGCACGGTGACAATGTGCCCATACTTCTCAACGGGAAGAACACTCAAGATCCTTCTTGCAACATCCGATTGACTCATTTGAGTGAGTCCAAGAGCATTGAGATCCTCTACAAGAACATTCAATCGAGTGTACATTTCATTAGCACTTTCTTTGGGAAGCATCTCAAAAGAATTAATTTTCTTTAAAGCAATATGATAGCGTTCCTCACGCTCACTCTTAGTTCCCTCATGGAGAGCACAAAGGTTTTCCCACAATTCATGAGCGTTTTTGGTATTATGCACACGATTGAGGATATCCTTGCCTAGGCCTCGGTAGAGTGCATTTTTTTGCCTTTGTATTCCACCGGTCGTACTTCTCCTCGTCACCACTTAGGTTGGCGGGATCCTTGATAGCGGGAAGCCCTTCGGTTGTAGCTCTAAGGCACCCAACATCTATGGCTTCGAGGTACGCCTCCATACAAATTTTCCAATATGGAAAATCGTCTCCCTCAAAGGTGGGAGGTGGTTCTTCCCCATTAGACATCTTGCTCTAGGCGGTGAAGCCTAAATAAGGAGCAACTCGGCTCTGATACCAATTGAAAGGATCAAGATGCCCAAGAGGGGGGGGGGTGAATTGGGCTTTTCTAAAAATTAATTGCAAGAATTAAATCCTACAATCCAAACTTCACCCCTAGTGCCTACTAGTGTTCCTTGTGATTCTACCGATAAAAGTTTTGCACCCTAAGTTCCAATCCTAGTCTAGCATGGCAATTCTAGGAAAGTAAACAAGAAATGAAAGTAATACATGAAAGTAAATGCTTGAAAGTAAGGGTTAGGAACACGACAATGTTTTCCTGAGGTATCAGAGAGTCACCACTCCCCACTAGTCCTCGTTGGAGCACCCGCGCAAGGGTGTAGCTCCCCCTTGATCCGCGCAAGGATCAAGTGCTCTCTACGGGCTGATTCTTTGACACTCCGTCATGGTGAATCACCCAAAACCGCTCACAAGATGAGTTGGGTCATCCACAAGCTCGCCGAATGATCACCAAACTCCCAATCACCACCAAACCATCTAGTTGATGGCGATCACCAAGAGTAACAAGCTAGAACTCTCACTTGACCACAACAAGCCTAATGAGAAGATGGATGCACACTTGCTACTCTCTAGTCACTAATGAGGGATCTCAAGCTTTGATTCTTAAAACACTACCCTCACTAGGGCTCTTGCACTCCCTTGCACTTGAAAGGTGTTTCTTAGCTGAACAAATGAGCAAGAGACCTCTAAAAGAGGTGGAGGGCATGTATTTATACACCCCACAGACAAATCCAACCGTTACTAGCCAACTCAGCAAAACACGCACTGACCGGACGTGCCAGTCGATGTGACCGGACGCGCCGGTCGAGTGTAACGGTCGAAAACCAGAACGATACCGCTGAGTGACCGGACGCACCGATCAGGGGTGACCGAACACGTTCGATCGTGCAAGAACCTTACTGTACTTTAACCTAATGCTCGACCACGTCCGATCAGTGATGATCGGACGCGTCAGGTCAGCTAAGTACCTTACTAGAACGTGACCGAACACGTCCGGTCATTTTCTAGTCGCGTCTGATTATACTTTTACCCTCTGAAACACGTGTCAGACTGATCAACATGTCCAGTCCTCGCAGGGACCGTGTCCGGTCAACCAGGTTGAAAACGCAGTGACTGTTAGTACTGACCGGACGTGTCCGGTCATGACAGAGACCACGTCCGGTCAAGGGTAAATAGCTCAAACGACTTCGAAACGCGACGCAACTTGAACCAAATTGCTTCCAACTGAACTTTGAGCTTTTCCTGAGCTACCTAGTGCATCACACCTAAACAAAAGACTCACCTAGGTCAAGCTACTCGCTCATGCCCCCCTTTATAGTACGGCCAAAGGAAAAAAGTGAAGATCCTAACGACTATTCCGGATGTAACTCAACACCTTGACATCCGGAACTAACCGTCCTTAATCTTGTCGTTGATCCTTTGAAAACCAAAATGATTTCCATCAAGGGGTATGAATACCATAGTGCCCAAAGCAGTTATCAACCCCATGACCTAACTTATCAAAGTTTCTACAAAACACACGTTAGTCATGGTAATAATGTGTTGTCATCAATGTCCGAAACCAACTCCCGGGGCCTAGATGCTTTCAGGTAGAACCCGGTCTCGAAGGAGAGGAGGACTCTGTTTCCAACTTTCCTAAGTTGATGTTCCTTATGTGGCATAATTTGGCTATGATCACTAGATATAATTAATTAGACTAAGCATTTGACATGTTAGTAAGGCTACCTAGGAATTATCCTTCTAATATTCTAATTGGACTTAACCTATTGCTTAACTAGAGTGCTCTGAGTTACTATTTATTTATCATGATGATTGATCAAGTACTTATCATTTATATATCTTTATTTATTATCTTGTGACTTATCCTTGTTTCGAGTAGAGTATATGATATTGGTTCATTCTCTTATGCATATTCATAAATTATCAATACTATTGTATTCATAGTCATACCTTTCTAGTGGTAGAATTATAAATCGACAACCTAGCAATACTCTAGGTAAAATGCTACAATGGTATAATTATCTATCCGCTTATAGAATTTTTTTCATTCTTATCTTTATATTCTTTTTAGTCACATGAAATAATAGATTCTTGTTTAGTGTTATTCTTGTAGTAATGCTAGATAGAACAAATAAACATTTCTAAGTTCCTCACTAGGGATGACAACCTAGTTTAATATTAGAGATGAAGGTTAATTGATAGGTGGCTACTATAATAGTAACAAGTTAATAATTATCATATCATTTCTGGCACCATTGCTATTAGTAGGAGTAATTCTATTTTTACTAGTGGTGCTAAGAAATGCCAACAAGGCTAGAGGAAGCCCATGAGAAGCTTAGCAAGGCTCATGAGAAGCTTGACAAGCCTCACAAGAAGCTTGAGAAAGCTCATTTCTCTCTACTTGATGAGCAAAATGAGAAAGAGCATGTTGTAACATGTGATGTATGCTTAATTTGTGATATAATTGATGAATCATTCTATAAGCCTATCATTATTGCTCCCACTAACCCTTCTTGTAGCTCATCTAGCACATCAACTTCTACTTCACCTATGAGTGATGGTTTCACTTGTGATGCCTTACTTATGGTTGAGAATGAGACCCTTGTAACGGATCAACATGATTATACGAGATTAATTAAGAAAATCTTCCACCGAGGCAGATAATTTACCAAACTTAAGTCCGTACAACCCAAGATTCCGTGAAATCATGAAGGATTTCCAACCAACCAACATTCTAAACAAGATCGTGCTGATTTAGCAGCCACCGTCACATAGTACATAAAGTTCACAACGATAGTTGCATACATCGGAGTTTGGAATATAAAGTTATTACAACATAAGTTCAAATTATCATAGCGGAAGCAAGTAGTTTTAAAACCACACACACTTAGTTCAGATATAGTGCCAACAAGTAGTCATAGTCCACAAAAGCATGGGATAAGATAGACGGAGTGACCATTGCCATTGGTCCTGGTTGTCGCCCATCACCGGGTACAGACAGTTGACGCAATACCCATAGTACATCTGGCCATCTGCAACAATAATGGGAACAACGCCCTGAGTACGAGAAGGTACTCAGCTAGACTTACCCGTCATAAACCATAAATAAATGACGCTAAGGAGTATGCAAGGCTTTTATAAAATGGACTGGCTTGACTAGTTTTGCAGAAAAGCATAAGTTATCAGTTATGAACCATTTAAAATATAAGCATCAACTTAATTATACCTGATTAATCTAAGTAAGCACCTATGCTAGAGCAATCACTTGATTAACCATTAACATCAAAGACTACCATATCGGTTTAGCTTTCCAACATCATTCACGTAACCATCCGTGTTCCATCATTATTACTACGATGCTGTAGCTCGAGTCAAGTGCTCACTATCCAGGAGCGATGGCGATTCGAATCGATTCCTAACCAGCTGGTGATTTATTCCTCACACAAACCACACTTCCCCTGTCAGGGTCACTTAGATCACTAATAACACTTTCCAAGTAGCCGCAGGATAATAGTCATGGACCGCACTACCCAGGGACTGCCCGACTGCTAGGACGCACCTTGGGCTCACTCTTCGCATCCCCGTCATACCCCCTTCAGCACCAGTCTGCCAATCCGAGTTTATCCCGGCTCGAATAGTGTCACTAGCTTCGCGGTCGAAAGGTACTTTATTTGGCCAGCTAAATGTGAGGCATGCGTTCAACATGACAAGAGGGACGAGCAACGATCGGTCCTTAATCGACACAGACGGAATCACTATAGTCCAAAACCCTATAAGACTCCGCCCAGTCTATGTTTATCCATCAACACTTGGTTACTTTTCATGATAACAATTATAGCCAACCACAACCAGATATCCACCTATATATCGCAGGTAATAGGAAATCACCCGACTTCTACCAGTCTAAGCATGGCTAAGCAATACTTTTGATCCTAAACTAAAATAGGATTTCAGGCATATTTATGGGACAAGGAAAAGGTATATATGCAGCAAGTGTTTCACTTAACTCCTATAACTTAATGCAACAATATATAACTCATATATAAAGAATTGCTTGAGTAAAATAGGGAATTTAGAATGCTCCGGGGCTTGCCTCTTTCAAACGAACTAGGCTGGTGATCTACGCACTCGAACAACTCCTCTCCTTGTTCCTCTTCCTCGGGCACCTCCTATGCCTAGAGCTCTTGCAGATCGATCCAAGTCTGTTCTTTTGGCACTGCTATCGGCGACTCCTCCTACGATCCTGTATGATGCAATTGCATAAGTAACCATGTAGACAGTGCATCGAATGCGGTGGAATGCCATGATGACATGATATGCAGATGAGCACATTGAAACTGATAGTATAGATTAAAGATAAAAATCTTCTACAAGGTAGTCCACATCATCTAAGAACATGTACCACAAAACATGTCATCTACTCTTATACTAGTTAGCATATAATTCTCACCCAAGTGTTGCTACTCCTTGCCAAAACCCTAATACCTTAACCTATCAAGTAACACCAGCAAGGTAGTTTGATGCTTCAAAGATACACCAAACAATTTTTATTACTTTTAATCATTCATAAAGAATAACCTTTTATTTCCCATTTAAACTAGGGTTACACATTAACACCTATTTCTGTTGCATGTAAAAATCTACAAAACTTACAGTAGCATAGTCTTACTCCAAATAGCATACTATAGAAATTTTATGGGATTTGGATAAGTAAAACAATCTATACAAAATAAACAAGCTATAGCATAATAATGAGCATGAAAATACTTTATGCTAGCAAAGTATCAAACAACAGATATATTATTTTTCCTATGCTCTACACATTAAACAAGCACATCACAAAAATTATCACATGCATGTGTTATACAATTTTTGCTCTCTACCAAAATTAACAAAAATCATCAATTAAAGGCATTTGAACTACACTTCAATAATTTTTCATAGAACATGCCTCATAAACATTTTTCCTAGAAAGTACATCACTAAAGAAGACTAATGAAATAGGAACCATATTTTTCTAATCAATATTCTATTTACTAGACATTTTCTAAGATAACAGCAATAATAAGAATTAAATAAACCTACACAGAAAAGTAACACAAAATCATCATGCAATATTTTTTAAACTGTAGATCTACTCATGAGAATCACTACAAAGTTTGTTTCACAATTTTTGGAGCTATATTTCTCAAGATATAGATTTTTGAAAGCAATTTTTCACAAATTTCTGGAAATCGTTTATTTCATTTCTTTGAAAACCGGCTAGAACCCCACCCTGGGCGCACCCAGTCCAGTGCACCTAGGCTCGCTGTGCACGTGGGACCCTCAGGTCAATGGGGCCCACCCGTCAGCCGTAGCCGAAAGAGGCGGCGGTTGACCGGCTGCTCACCGCCGACAGCGAGGTCACCGGCGACAATGGTGAGCACCACCACACTCAGCTCGCCCGCGCGCACCCATGGAGGTAGTCCAACGAAGAAATGGCGGCCTAGAGCAAGCTTGGCTGCAGGAATGGCGGATGCGGCGGCACGGCTCAATGCCGGCGGCCTAGCTAGTGCTTGGTGTCGCGCGAGAGGGGGCAAAGCAATTTCGCAGGAGTGAGGTGGAGCTACTGACCACGAAAAAGAAGGAGGGGCGGAGTGGGGAGATTGGTGGGGCCACGAACTCCGGCGAGCTTCGAAGGACGCTGGCATGGCATGCCTTGCCAAAGGCGGGCCTCACCTTTGTGTGAAGGGGTGCGGGAGGTGCGCTGCGTCGAGGCGGAGCTCGTGCCCTTGCTTGCGGGGGCTCGGTGCGGGTGGAGGGGCGAAGGCGAGCACGGCGGCGGCAATGGCGTGGTGGCCGCGCGACTGCTGCTGGTGTGAGACGAGCGGGCGCAGGAGGAGGAAAATGGGGCGAGTGGAGAGGGTGAGCGCTGCGTGGGACGTTATGGTGAGCGGGGCGCAGGTGCGGGGGCCACCGAGTGCCACCCGGCGGCCGACGCCGGCGTACGGGCGCCACGGGGCGGGCGAGCCCTGCCATGGCTGGACGCGGCGTGAGCGCGCGCGGGAGTGGGGAAGGGGACGGTGCGGACGCGGGCCGGGCCGCAAGCGCTGGCGGGCCGAAAGCGGGGCGCCGGCCCAGTAACACTGAAAAACCCTTTTTCTTTTATATTTTAAATTCCAGATTTTCTAAATCATTTCAAATTTGAATTTTGGAGATGAAAAAGACATTTTCAAAAGTTGACCTCAAAACAAAAGTTGTTCAAAATTTAATTCTCTATAACTTTTATTCAGGGCATTTTTCAAAATTCCAAACAGATTTGGAATTGAAGATTTAAAGTCCAATTTTAAAATAAAAACT
Source organism: Saccharum hybrid cultivar R570 (assembly GCA_038087645.1). NCBI lineage: Eukaryota > Viridiplantae > Streptophyta > Magnoliopsida > Poales > Poaceae > Saccharum > Saccharum hybrid cultivar. The sequence continues at coordinate 22,470,309 of JAQSUU010000135.1, forward strand.
TATTTTTCTAGGATATTTTTAAAAGCAAATTTTGGGGAGATTTTGAATACAAAAGTTGCTCCAAAAATCATGCTAATTAATTCTAAGTTATTAAAAATTATAGCCAAACAAGTTTTACAACTCTTAGCAAGCAAATGCAATAAATATGTTTCAAACAGATGTTTTTCACACTTCAATTTAATTTTAACTTATATTGCATGTGATGATGAACATGTATGTGATGCTAATGCTCATGTTTTGGGATGTTAATGCATGCTTAACACCCAGGGGTGTTACAACCCTCAAGAAAGAGATAAATGAGCTCACTCACGCCTTAGGCAAAGCCTATGGTGGTGAGGGCTGCTTGCTTATGTGTTTGGGTAGGCAAAGAGCTTCTCTCTACAAAGAGGGATTGAGCTATACCCCAAGAAAAGCAAGGCGGCCTTTGCTCCTTACAAGACTAGTTTTACGAAGAATAATGGTTGGTTTTACACTAGTTGCAAGCAAGTTGGTCACATAGAGCAAAAATGTATGAACAAGAAATCATAAGCCAATGTATCCTCAATTAAGCTTGATTCTTTCTATGTGCTTACAAAGGGTACCAATAGTATTCATGCTAAGTTCATTGGTGCACTATGGATGGGCTCAAAGAAGAAAGTCATTTGGATACCAAAGAGCTTAGTGACTAAGCTTCAAGGACCCAAGTAAGTTTGGGTACCTAAAAAGAATTGATCTTCTTTTGTAGGTCAATTATAAAGCTAGAGGAAGACATTGGGTTCTTGATAGTGGGTCCACTCAACACATCACCGGTGATGCAAGAATGTTCAACTCAATCAACACTAATGATAGCAATGGTTATGATAGTATCACATTTGGTGACAATGGCAAAGGCAATGTTAAGGGGCTTGATAAGATTGCAATATCCAATGACATGAGCATTTTCAATGTGTTGCTAGTGGAGAGCTTGAACTTCAACTAGCTATCCATAGCTTAATTATGTGATCTTGGATTCAAGTGCATATTTGGAGTAGATGATGTAGAGATCATAAGTGTAGATGGCTCTACTTGATCTTCAAAGGCTTTAGATATGAGAATCTATACTTGGTTGATTTCAATGCTAGTGAAACTCAATTGTCAACATACTTGTTCACTAAGTCTAGCAAGGATTGGTTATGACATACAAGGCTTGGTCATATTGGAATGAAACAATTGAACAAGTTGATTAAGCATGACTTAGAGACTTGAAAGATGTCACATTTGAGAAGGACAAGCTATGTAGTGCATGTCAAGCCAGAGAACAAGTTGGAAACACCCATCCTAAGAAGAGCATTGATTTGTTTGGACCAACACAATACACTAGCATCGGTAGAAATAAATATGGCTTTGTGATAGTGGATGATTATACTAGATACACTTAGGCATTCTTTCTATTGGACAAGAGTGGTGTTTTTGCAACTTTCAAATCATTTGACAAGGGCATTCACAATGAGTTTGAAACAACCATCAAGAGAGTGAGAAGTGACAATAGCAGTGAGTTTAAGAACACTAGAATTGATGAGTTGTGTGATGAATTTGGTATTAGACATCAATTCTCGGCCAAGCACACTCCATAATAAAATAGCCTTGTTAAGAGGAAGAATAGAACACTTATTGACATGGCAAGGTCTACGCTTAGTGAGTACAATGTAAGTCAATCCTTTTAGGCTGAAGAAATCAACACGACTTGCTACTATAGCAACCGCTTATATTGTCACCCATTGAAAGAGAAGACACCATATGAGCTCTTGAATGGTAGAAAGCTCAATATTGCATACTTTTGGGTCTTTGATTACAAATGCTACATATTAAAGAAAGACATAAGATTGAACAAGTTTGACAAGAAGTGTGATGAAGGATTCTTGCTTGATACTCAACCACTAGCAAAGCATATAGAGTTTGGAATTTGGCAAGTTGTACTTTTGAGGAGGTACATGATGTTGAATTTGATGAAACCAAGGGTTCCCAAGATGAGAATGAGAACTTGGAAGATGTTAGAGGCATTCAACTTTCAAATACCATGAAGAACATGGATGTTGGTAAATTGAGGCCAATACAAGTGATTGATGAAGAAGATGATCAAGTGCAAGTGCTCTCTAACTCAAATGTGCAAGTTGATACAAATCAAGTAAGTTCAAGTGGCTCTCATGACAATATGCAAGATCAAGTGGCTAGTTCATCATCTCAACAGAATGTTCAAACAAGTGCAAGTAATGTTCCAATACTCCAACCAACTAATGTTGCAAGAGATCATCCATTGGACACTATAATTAGAGATATTTCTAGGGGTGTACAATTAAGATCAAAATTAGCATCATTTTGTGAGCATTCCTCATTTGTATCATTTATTAAACCAAAGAAGATAGAAGAAGTATTGAGGGATGTTGATTTGGTGAATGCTATACATGAAGAATTGAACAACTTTACTAGAAATGAAGTATGGGAGTTAGTGAAGAGACCAAAGGACACAATATGATTGGAACTAAATGAGTCTATAGAAACAAGCAAGATCAAGATAGGATAGTAGTGAGGAACAAAGTAAGATTGGTAGCACCAGGATACACTCAAGTAGAAGGTCTTGACTTTGGAGAAACATATGCTTCGGTTGCTAGATTGGAAGCAATTAAAATCTTGCTAGCTTATGCTTGTGCCCACAACATCAAGCTCTATCAAATGAATGTTAAGAGTGTATTTCTCAATGGCTACATCAATGAAGAAGTCTATATTGAGCAACCACCTGATTTTGAAGATGACATGAAGCCAACCATATGTACAAGTTGAAGAAGGCATTATATAGTTTGAAGCAAGCATCTAAAGAGTTCAATATGGGTAAGGTTGACACTACTCTTTTTATTAAGAAGATTGGTAAGGACTTATTTGTGTTACAAATCTATGTTGATGACATCATATTGGATCAACCAATCAAGACTTTTGAGAAGAATTTAGGAAGATGATGGCTAATGAGTTTGAGATGTCCATGATTGGAGAGTTGAGTTACTTTCTTGGTCTTTATATCAAGTAATTGAAGAATGGTATATTTGTGAGTCAAGGCAAGTACATCAAAGACATGCTCAAGAAATTTTTCATGAATGAAGCAAAGCCAATTAGTACACCAATGGGAACAAATGACAATTTGGATAGTGATACAAGTGTCAACATGGTGAATCAAAAGTTATATTGCTCTGATTGGAATCCTACTCTATGTGACTGCATCTAGTCCGGATGTCATGCTTAGTGTGTGTATGTGTGCAATATTTCAAGCCCCACCAAGAGAAAGTTATTTGAAGACTACAAAGAGAATATTGAGGTACTTGAAGCATATACAAAATATTGGTTTATGGTATCCCAAAGGATCAAAGTTTGAGCTTGTTGGACATTCAGACTCTGATTATGCGGGATGCAAGGTTGAAAGGAAGATCACCTTAGGCACATGTCAACTGTTGGAAAGATCACTTGTTTCATGGTCTTGGAAGAAGCAAAATAGTGTTGCATTATCAACCACCAAAGCTGAATATATATCCATCGGTAGATATTGTGCACAAATTCTTTAGATGAAGGCCACCTTGAATGCCTTTAGAATCAAGTTCAAAAAAGTGTCATTGCTTTGTGACAATGAGAGTGCAATCAAGCTAACCAACAATCCAGTTCAACATGGAAGAACAAAGCACACTGATATCCGCCACCATTTCATTAGAGATCATCAACAAAAAGGGAACATTTCAATTGAGAGTGTGAGTACCGAAGATCAACTAGCCGACATATCCACCAAGCCACTTGATGAGAAAAGGTTTTGCAAGCTAATAAATGAGTTGAACATATTGGATTTCTCAAATATGTGTTGATGCACGCCCACTTATATGACATGCCTCTCCTTCGAGCAACCAAGGTAAAAGTTGATTGGCATGCACACATCCTTTGCTAAGGACATGTTTAGTGCATCTAGTCATTCCTCATGTTTCATAAGCTTATTCATGAAAAATTAAATGAATTTGATGCTTGTATGGTACTACTATTGGTTCTATGCTTGACTTGATCTAGTGGTAGCGTATGACATGTTTGTGGACTTGTGAACCTAGTGTTTAATCTAGGAAATGAGTTATAAGTGTTTAACTCAACATGGAACAAGATAACCCTTGAAATAAGGTGTGAAGAAGTTTATCCTTGGATCAAACCAAGTTAAATATCTTTGGCAAGTATTCTAGATTAAACCAAATTTGGGAAAATAATCTTTACCCCATTTATTGACATTGATAATCTTAACCTATCTAAAATTAAAAATTTGTGGTCATTGATGACAAAGGGAGAGAAATTAATGCTCAAAGATAGTGAAAAGATGACATAGGGGGAGAAATATGAAAGTAAGGGGATCAATTAAAATTTGAGCACACAAGTAGGGGGAGCAAGCTCATGAACTTATATGATGCATTTGGATGTGCATTCACATATGCTTGCTTGCATTTGAAAAGTTTCAATTGAATATGCATTCTTGTGTGATGTATGCTTGTTGTAGGCTTGAATGATGAAATGAAAAACTAGCATGCATAAGATGATAGTTAGATGTGACTTGCATTTGCTCTCACAAGTAATACTAGAACCTTGCTTATAATGTTGATCTCACGGGGTATCTAGTGTTTGTGTTTTTCAAGTGATTCCAAGTGCTATCTAACTAACAATGGTGCTAAGGATGGTATATTTGGTGCACTCCGACTAGTATCATGCTTGAAAGGTCCATCTCTTATACCTTATCATCATTTGGTAGACATTTCTCTCCCACAACTCAAATCTATGGATATATGCAAGCTGCAATCCAAACTCTCAGCACATATGCAGGGGAGCTAATGCTACCATTTGGGGTTCATGAAACTTGTCCATATCCTTTACACATGGTAAAATGCTTGGGCAAGCAACATGAATTCAAAATGATTTCAATTTATGTCTTTGTAAAAGGGTTGTCATCAATTACCAAAAAAGGGGAGATTAAAAGCTCTAGTTTGGCTTTGGTGAATAGATGAAACCCTAAGTGCTAACCTATGTGCTCTAGTGATTATGATATAGGTAGAGAGCAAATGGTGAAGATCATAATGATGGTGGTGATAGCCATGGTGATGATCAAGGGCTCAAACTTAGAAATAGAAGAAATAGAAAAATAAAATAGGCTCAAGGCAAAGGTGAATTTGATAGGGCCATTTTGTTTTGGTGATCAAGACACCTAGTGAGTGTGATCACATTTAGGATAGATAGCCGTACTATTAACAGGGGTGAAACTTGTATCAAAATGCGGTTATCAAAGTGCCACTAGATGTTCTAACTCATTGCATATGCATTTAGATTCTAGTGAGTGCTAACACCCTTGAAAGTGTCTATGAAAACATGCTAACACATGTGCACAAGGTGAAACACTTGGTGGTTAGCACATTTGATCAAAGGGTGGAAAAATTGGTGAAGAGGAGGTGTTGTTTTGCACTGACTGGACTCGGTCACAAATTTACTGGACTAAGTGGTGGTGTGTCCGATCAATTATAGTGAAGGTGGCATGCTCGGGCTTGTCTAGCTTGAGACCAGATGCTGCACAGTGTTTGTGACCGGACATGCAGGGCCTGCGTCCGGTCACAGCTAATGTATTCACGGTTTGCAAGAGTTGTAAGGGCTAGACCCTGGCCTGAGTCTAGTCACCTTCGAGCAGACGCATTAGGTGGTGTAAAAATCATCACCACTGGACTCAGGGAGGAGCGTGTCCGATCGCTTGTTGCTGGCATGGGCAAGCGCGTGCACCGGTGCGTCCGGTCATGTCTAGCGCGTGTCCGGTCATCACTTGACTGCAAGGGCACTATGAATTGACCGTTGGGATAGCGCGGTGGTGGTTCAAAGCGAGGGACACATGGATGGCATCCAGCGATCAGACGTTGGGGGACATGCATCTAGTTGGTTGGACCTATGCGTCCGGTCGCCCCAAGAAACATGCAGACAGGGGGCCAATGGCTCTATTCCTTTGGGCTCCCTATATAAGTCATGTGGCTGGCTCTTGATCTCTTTCTTAGCCATTTCTATTGACATAACATCCTAGTGAGCATAGCCAAAGCCCTTCCACTCATCTCCATCATAGATTCATCATCTTTGTGAGATTGGGAGTGAATCCAAGTGCATTGCTTGAGTGATTGCATCTAGAGGCACTTGGTGATTGTGTTTCGCTGCAGGATTCGCTTATTTCTCTTGGTGGTTGCCACCACCTAGATGGCTTGGTGCAGTGAGGATCGTCGAGCGGAGGAAGGTGCTTGTCTTTGGCTCCAATCGTGGTGATTGTGAGGGATTCTTACCCTTTCTCTAGCGGAGAGCCAAAAGATACTCTAGTGGATTGCTCATGCCTTGTGTGATTCTTATCTTATGTTGGTTGTGTGACACTCGATTGTGGGTTAGGTGTGTGATGCCTATTAGCGCATGAACCACCAAGTGAGTGAATCGTCACAACGGGAACTAGCTTGCCGGCAAGCAAGTGAACCACAGTGACAAATCATTATGTCATCTTGTCACCGGGATTTCATTGGTATTAATTGTGATTGATTGATCTTTGCCTACCATAGTGGTATAAACATCACCTCTTCTCCTTGTATTTACATTTTCTAGTGTAGCTAAGCTCTTTAGTGTAATTAGTTTTGAGAGCTAGCTTGTGTCTTGTCTAGTGGTTAGTGAGGCTCTTTAGTTAGTCTTTGAGAGCTCACTAACTTAGTGCCTAGCATTGTGTGTGTAGAGATTATAGATACTAGAATTATGGTAGGTGGCTTGTATTTTTAGTAGGCTAGCGCAAGAATTGCTTCGTCTTATTTTTGTCTAATCACTTTGCTTAGTGTTGTTGTAGAAATTTTTATAGACTATTCATCCCCCCTCTAGCCATTAGGACCTTTCAGGCCTGCTCTCGCAACTCTCTGTTCACGCAGAGAATTGTGACGAGAATGACTGAGAGCAGCACAACAGCAGCATGGTGGTGTTCTTCGCTATGTGTTCTTCCCTCGTGAACAAGAGAAGCAGTCCCCCTTTATGTAGCAACAAACAAAGATGAAGAGCCAGGTGCATGAAGATATAGCGGTCATCATAGCGTGTCCATTACTAGTAACTTATGAAACTGACAATTCAATTGTCTATTACTAGTAACAGAAGCACTAAGACATCATGACCCACTAGCATATAATGGTCATCATGCACTTGACACTCATCAAGACGTCAGTTACATTAGCGGCATAAATGACCATGCTTGTTACTCCCAACATTAACCATAGTCTTGAAATTATTCTTTGATTTAATTATTGAATAAAAATGGAACAGGTTCAATTAAATCCAACACTACTTACATCTATCTAGTTATCATCCTTTGTTTTGGACCATATAGTTGTAAAAGCTATATCAGTGGAGAACTTATCTTTTAAGCTAGCTCTTGTTAAGATGGATATGACACATAGCTTTATGGGGTGTTTGGATAGCAGGGCTAAAAATTAGACGGCTCTAACCACCGATTTGCATTGCCCTTATTAGCCTAGTCATGTTTAGCTCTCCTATTTGGTATCAAAATCTAGGACTAATTTTTAGCCCTATGTATCCAAATATCCCCTTAGAGTTAGTAGGCAGCTCTAACTGTTGGAGTTGCCCTCATAAGTACTCCATGCATCCTCTTGCTATATGGAAATAAAAGCATCTAGGACCCTTGGTATCAAAAAAATTAATGAACATAAGTACTGTGACTAACATATATTTTGTAAGACATTACTTTTTTAGTCACAATACCAGAAATGATGGTTCCCTTTGCCCTATTTATAGATTCAAGTATTACAAAGGACACCCGTGAAGACTAAGCATTCTATTGTTCTAGGCCCCACTTGTTATCGGGATGGACTTAGAAAATAGAACATGTCTTTGTTTTCTTTGGCCATACTATAAAACGGGATAAGATGAGTAGCTTGACCTAGGCTATTGCTAAGAGTACTAGAGTGATGCACAATTGTGAAAGCTGACACTATGCAGCTTAGGTGTGGCCTTGAAAAGATGAGAAATTGATTATGAACTCAAAGAAGTTGAATTGGTTGAGTCAAGAGTTCAATTAGATTCAAAATTTAGCCATCACGAAATTGGGTGATCAAAGCCATTGGATCATTGTGCACTAATAGAGATATTGTGCGTATGGTTTTGTTGATCACCATATGATCCAGTGATGGTGGTTTTATGCTAGAAATTATCTGGGGACACGATGTGAAGTCAAGATTGATATTAGGCACAATTCCAGACTATCACATGATGATCCAATGCTAACTTAGTGGACTCAAAGGATTGTCCAGTGTTACTATGCTAATGAAGATAACATTGAGACACAAATCTTATGTGTAAAATATGTGTATAGTTTGGTTATGCTACGAATTAAGTTGTGTTAGGGACTAGGATAGAGAGATGGAGTTGAACTGTATATCCTAGTGAGCCATGAATATTAGGCAACCCCTATTGTAACTGTGAGATGACTTGGCGGTTGGTTTGGGCAGTGGCAAGGCTATATGAGTGCCTAGATGCTAGTGTAGCTGTTGTTCTATGAGGAAGAGGACCCCTAGCGTGCCTCGAGGATGTAGGAACATCGATGAACCTCATTAAAAAATATTGTGCCTCGGTATCATTTTTGCTTGTGTATTTTTCTTATATGGTATATACTTCTATTTGTTCAATTAGAGTAGATCTGTTTGGGTTGGATATAATCGTGCACACTAACAAGTGGTATCAGATCTCATGGTAAAAAAAACTAGAAAATCTCAAGGGTCACATGGTGACATGGGAGCCTGCTAACATCTCAGAGGTCACATGGGGTGTGTGTGACATGGAGCATTTGACTTTAGGCCTGGAGAACATCTTTGGAAGATCACATGGGGTTGTGTGATATTAAGAGTTGGGCCCGATATGTGATGGAGGAGTTTATTAGGTTTAGTCCCACATCAGAAATTGATGGCATGGGAGCACAACATATATATAAGGCGGGGGCAGCCCTCACTTATTAGGCTAGTCTTTTGGGTTAAGTTAGGCCCAATGCTTTGGTATGTTGTGGGCTCTAGTGGACCTAAGCCTAGGGAGCAGTGGCTCGTGGGTATAGTGAGCTAGGATGGACCCGTTGTGCACTCTAACATTATGATCAAGGATGATCCAACATTGAATTTGTGTTAAGAAGTGGAACGCTTGGTAACACCGCATTGTACTATTACCATGGGAAGTTGTTACGTGTTACTACTCATCATATGACCTGATTAGGGATTTAGGCATTCGAGGAATCATCCAGTGATGTCTGCTCTACCATACATCTATGAATGGCTAGCTACTCTTTTTGGCCTCTATATATGTGCTCTATAGCTCTTTGTAATCTATCTTCAACTAATGGTTCATATACACATATCTCATGGGTTTATGAAGTGTTTGAGAGCATTAGTAAGAGTTATCTATTTGAAGATTAAGGATTTTCTAGTGTTGTATCATGTTTGCATCTCTTGGCTAGGACTTGAATCAAGTGAAGATCAAGGCTTGTTACTCTCGGTATTTTCCAACACCTAGACAACTTGGTGTTAGTTATATTAGTTCATTCCATTGGTGGCTATTGTTGGATGGCCGAAAGGCTTTGTGGATGGTTTGAGACCCACCACTCTAGAGATAGAGATGATTTTAGCTTGTTTCCGTCCCCCTCTCTCTTGCATTGTACTTCATAGTTTCTGCCCAATCTATCACTAGGCTAAGTTTTATGGTAAAAGAAAGGTGTACCAAGGAAGTCTATACACCTCTAGCAACTCTGGTAATTCGGCGATATGTTTTCCATTGAGGTTTTTGTGCTGATGTTTTTGCAATCTTTGGAACTTCCAAAGATTTCTTTAGAACTTTCGTACATCCCTAGAAGTTCCAAACAAATCTCCAGAAGTTGCAGAGTGAACTAATCCACTACATTAGATTGCGAAAGAAAATTCAGGTTTTTAGGCTATTTGCCCCTCCCCCTCACTAGGTTGTGCAGATCCTTTCACTTTGCAGTGCACATCTCTCCCCCTTACCTTGTCAGATCATGCTCCCACTGTAGTTGACATCACCTCATCCTCTCTAGGCAGTGAGCTCGACGTGAGGCGGCAGAAGTGTGAACGGGATGAGTGTAACGGATCAACGTAATTATACAAAATTAAGTAAGAAAATCTTCCACCGAGGCGGTTAATTTAACAAACTTAAGCCCGTATAACCCGAGATTCCGTGAAATCACGAAGGATTTCAAAACCACTAACATACAACCAAGATCGTACTGATTTAGCAGCCACAATTCGCACGATACATAAATCTGATCATAAAGGTAAGATACATCGGAGTTCGGAAATAAAAGTTATTGCAACATAGTTCAACACAAAGTAGCGGAAGTAAATAATTTTACGCACACACACTTAGTTCAGTTACAGTGCCAGTCGATAGTCATGGTCCACAAAAGCAGTAGATAAGACTAACAGAAAGACCCTTGCCCAAGGTCCTAGTTGTCACCCATCGCCGGATACAGACAGTTGGAGCAGTACCCGTAGTACATCTGACCATCTGCAACAACAATGGGAACAACGCCCTGAGTACGAGAATGTACTCAGCTAGACTTACCCGTCAAAAACCAGAAATAACATGACACCAAGGAGCATGCAAGGCTTTACATAGTGGATTGGCTTGACTCCTTTGCGAAAAGCACAAGTTGTTACGAGTAAACTAATTTAAGTCCTTTTTGCATCATATTTATTATAACCTATTCAATCTAGGTAAGCACCTATGCTAAAGCAATCACTGGATTAACCATTAACATCAAAGGTTACCATCTCAGGTTTAGCATTTCCAACATTATTCACTTAACCATCAGTGTTTCATCATTGTTACTACGATGCCATAGCTCGAGTCAAGTGCTCACTAACCGGGAGCGACGGCGATTCGAATCGAATTCCTATCCAGCTGGAGATTTATTCCTCACACAAACCATGCTTCCCCCGTCAGGGTCGCGTAGATCACCAATGACACTTTCCGAGAAGCCGCGGGATAACAATCATGGATCGCACTACCCAGGGACCGCCCGACTGCCAGGACGCACCTTGGGCTCACTCTTCGCGTCCCCGTTACCCCCCTTCCACACCAGTCTGCCAACCCGAGTTTATCCCGGCTCAAAAAGTGTCACTAGCTTCGCGGTCGAAAGGTACTTTATTCGGCCAGCTAAATGTGGGGCATGCGTTCAACATGACAAGAGGGACGAGCAACGATCGGTCCTTAACTGACACAGACGGAATCACTATAGTCCAAAACCCTATAAGACTCCGCCCGGTCTCCGTTTATCCATCAACACTTGGTTACTTTTCATGATCACAATTACAGCTAACCATAACCTGGTATCCACCTATAACTCACAGGTGACAGGAAATCACCCGACTTCTACCTGTCTGAGCATGGCTAAGCAATTTACTCGATCCTGACCTAACAGGGTAAAAGATAATCTGGTGGCCAAGGTAATAATGCAACAACGGTTTCACTCAACTCCTATAACTTAGTGCAACAATATATAACTATAACTCATGCAATAAGGAATAACTTTTTATAAATTTAGGAGACTTAAAATGCTCCGGGGCTTGCCTCTTTCGAACGAACTAGGGTGGTGATCGACGCACTCTGGCAGTTCCTCGCCTGACTCTTCCTCCTCGGGCACCTCCTGTGCCTGGGGTTCCTGCTGATTCGTCCAAGCCTGCTCCTCCGGAACTGCTGCCTGCAACTCCTCCTGCGATCCTGTATGATGCAAGTGTATAAGGAAACATGCGAAGAATGCATCGAAATGCGGTGGAGTGCTTTGATGACATGAGATGCAGATGAGCACATGGAATGAGCAGTTTGAATATAATTATTTCTTCTACAAGGTAGTCAACGTCATCCAAGAACATGTAACCTAAAACATACACCTTATTCTTCTATTAGTTAGCCTACCATCTACACATACAAGTGAACCTAAGCTACCAAAGCTTACCAACCTAACTCATCCATAACATCAGCAAGGCATCATGATGCTTCAAAGATACACCAAACATATTTTATTTCTCTCAATTTCTCATAAAGAATAATCTTTTATTCCCTATTTGGCTAGGGTTACACAACAACACCTATCTCTGGTGTAGATAAAAATCTACAAAAATTACAGTAGACTACTCTTACCCTAACTAACCTACCACTAAATTTTCATGAGAATTGCACAAGTAAAACTGCCTGTACAAAATAAACAAGCTATAGCCTAATTGTGAGCATGAATTTATTTTATACTAGAAAAAGTGTCAAACAACAGATTTCACATTTTTCCTATGTTACTAACAGTAAACCAACATACTACAAAAATTATCAGATGTATGTTGTATACAAATTTTTCTCTATAATAAAAATAACAGATATTACTGATTAAAAGCATTTGAACTACACTTCAACATTTTTCCACAGAACATGCTTCACTGGCATTTTTCCTAGAAAGTACATCACTAATAAAGACTAATGTAACAAGAATCATATTTTTCCCTTTATTATTTTATTTACTACACTTTTTCTAAGATAACAGCATATATAACAATTAAATAAAAATGCACAGTAGAGTGTCACAAAAATCACATGAGATATTTTTAAACTGTAGATCTATTCAAAAGGAACATTTCACAATTTGTTTCATGATTTTTGGAGCTATAAATCTTGAGATACAATTTTTAGAAGCCTTTTTCAGATTTTCTGGAAATCAATTTCTTTAAAACCGAAAATCAAAACCGTCTTTAAACGCTACGCGCACCCCGCTGTGACACCCGAAACCGAGACGCTGAGATAGACAGGCGGGACCCATGGGTCAGACGGGCCCACCCGTCAGCCGCAGTCGACCAGAGGCGGTGTGGACCGCCGGGATCTCGCCGCCGGCGAGTCCTCCGACGACGGGGAGGGCACCATCGTGCTCCTCTCATCGATGCGAACCCAGTGGTGCCTAGTGGGTGGCCAGACGAGCTCGGCATCGAGCTCGCCGGCGTGCATGGCGGCTCGGTGGCACGGGATGCCGTCGGCCGGCCAACTCCGACCGAGAGGAGCCGCGCGGTGAGGTCAGTGAGACTCGTGGTGCAAGTGCGGTGCTCGTGCGCTCGAGAAGTGGGCGAGAAGTGGCGTGGAGGTGTGCGGCCCACGGAGCGGGTCGCTCCGGTGAGCTCGGCCGGAACTCCGGCGAGCCATTACCGCGGATGGAGGCCGAATCCTGGCGGGCTGTGGCGAGCACCGGATGCGCAACGACAAGGCGCAGCGAGGGCGAAGACGGAGACGGAGGCGGTGAGCCGGAGCGGCGGCTAGGCGGTTGCGGAGTTCGGGAGCCGGCGATGGCAAGGCGGAGCTCTGCTGCTGCTGCTGCGAGCGGGCGAGGGGGAGAATGGAGGGAGCAACCGAGGAGGACGAGCGCGCGGAGGGGGTAAGCGGGCGCGGACGCTGCGGGGGCCACAGGGCGCGTGTCGCGCGGCTCCGACGGCGTGCGGCCACACGGCGACCGAGCGCTGCCGCGGCGCCACGACGCCACGCGCGGGCGCGCGCGCGGGCGGGAGGGAGACGACGCGGGCGCGGGCCGGGCCGCCAGCGAAGCTGGGCCGAAAGGGAAGCCGAAGCCCACTAAGGCGAAAATCTGACTTTTCTTTTTCAAAATAATTTCCAGATTATTTCTTTGTTTCAAAATTGCATTAGGAGATGAAAAAGAGGTTTTCAGAATTTTGGCCCAAAATAAAAGTTGCTCCAAATTTTATTCTCTACAACTTTCATATAGAGCACTTTTCAAAATTCTCAATAGATTTTGAATTTGAGATTTAAAGCTAATTTAAAATCAAAAACTCATTTACTTAGAATATTTTTAAAACAGAATTTGAGGAAGACTTGAATTCAAAATTTTGCTCCAATAATCAAGTTGATTTATTCTAGATTATTTAAAATTGCTACTTCTCAAAAGTTCACCAACTTTTTAACACTTATATCAAATTAAATTTGAAAGAGCTACAATTCAAATAATGTTAATCATGCAATGATGTTGAATGCTTATGCTTTGAATGATAATGCATGCTTAACACCCAGGGGTGTTACAATGAGGTGGCGATGATGCAATCAAGATAAGGAGGCGGCACGGTAGAGAATCTCTATGTGAGGAGGCTACGGCTAGGGCGAGTAGGCAGTAATGGGTATTAGCCTCTTGGGTATGGGCTGGACCACTGAGGTGAGCCCCTCTTCTCTCTCCCTCGATCTGCTCTCTCAATCTCCCTCACCCTTTGCCTCTTGCAGATCTTCACAATGGCAAGTTGAATCTAATGAGGGGAGGAGCCATTTCTTCTCCCGACCTAGCTAGGTCTTGGATCTAGAACGGGATGGATCTGGCGGTGCTTCCTGAGATGAGTTGGCAGCCTGACATGGCCATTTCTCTCCATCTTGCTCTCCTGTCAATCTCGCTTGCACTCTATCTTTCTCTCTCCTCATAGGTGTGACAGTATGGCCGTAGTCGGCGTGACAGTGGGATATAGGAGGGCATGGTAGTACCAGAATTGACGCCATGGCAATGCCCTAGCGATCTAGATCAAGGCTCTGAGTGGTCTAGTTGGACACCTTGGACCGTCTTTTTTGGGGGGGGGGGGGGGGTAAACAGAGGCAGATATGTAGCACTACTTCTAAATAAAACTGGATTAACAAAGGCGGCATTGACTCAACAAGGCGGATTAGCTTTACTGTAGCAGTGCTGGCTAATAGCTAGCTTCATGTTTAGCGTTGGATCAGTCCCAACTTAGACATGCCTTTAGTTTTGGTTGGGTGAACACATGACATTCAGGACAGGTGAGAGATATGAAGATCTAGGGAGTAGCAGATGGCACAAGCACACAGGCGATGAGGCGGACCACCTGTCAAATTCTTATTAGCACTCATGCAGATTCCCTGGCCTGCCGGGCTATACATGGGTGCATGAAAGAAAGATTGTTCTCCAATTTAATTTATTCATTCATTAAGGTTCAAAGGTGCGTGGGCCATCTGTGGTTTTCGAGAGCATGTGATGCGGCTGATCGGAGATGCATGCTTGGAGAGCACAAAAGATGAAAAAGAAATATCGAACTCATCTCTTCTGGTAACTGCAACTTGTACGCCACGGGACCCTTTTTCTCTACGATCTGGTATGGTCCTATATATCTTGCAGACAGTTTCTTCTTGATTCCGAACCGTTTCTTCTTCATTGGGGTAACCTTCAAATAGACATAGTCACCTACTTGGAACTCCAATGTTCTTCTTCTCTTGTCTGCATAACTCTTCTGACGAGACTGGGCAGCTTGCATGTTTTGTTGGATAACACGGACCTTTTTCTCTGCCTCATCGACAAAATCAATTCCATAAAACCTTCTTTCTCCAGGCTCTACCCAATTTAACGGTGTCCTGCACTTCCTGCCATACAAGGCTTCAAAAGGTGCCATCTTGATACTCTCTTGGTAACTGTTGTTGTAAGCGAATTCTGCCAACGGTAACCAGGATTCCCATGAGCCTCTGGATGATAGTACACAAGCTCTAAGCATATCTTCTAGTACCGCATTAACTCTTTCTGTTTGTCCATCAGTCTGTGGGTGGTAAGCCGTGCTACGAATCAAACTAGTACCCAAACCTTGATGCAGATGTTCCCAAAAGTGAGAGGTAAACTGTGAACCACGATCGGACACAATCGTTTTTGGTATCCCGTGCAATCGGACAATCTCGGCAATGTACTTCTCTGCATATTGAGGTGGTCGGAATGTCGTCTTAACGGGCAGAAAGTGAGCTGTCTTGGTGAGACGATCTACTATTACCCAAATAGAATCATGCCCCTTTTGTGTGGTGGGGAGACCAGTGATAAAGTCCATACTTATATCATCCCACTTCCAATCGGGTACCGACAAGGGTTGCAGAAGTCCTGCAGGTCTCATGTGAAGAGCTTTAACTCTACAACACATGTCGCAACGAGCAACGTATGCTGCAATTTCCTTTTTCATCTTAGTCCACCAATAACAGGGTCGCAAATCTTGGTACATTTTACTACTTCCGGGGTGAATAGATAACTTAGAACGATGGGCCTCATCCATCAACTTGTTCTTAAGCTCTCTATCCTTAGGTACTACCAGGCGATCCTTGAACCATAACACTCCTTGGTCATCCAATCGAAAGTGTTTGGTGGGTTCTCTCTTCATCCTTTCTTTAATATGAAAGATTCCCTTATCTGTTTTCTGACCATCAATGATCTGGCTCTCCAGAGTACAACTGATTTGAATATTATGCAACACAGCAGGATGTAACAAATTGAACCCTTTTTCAAACAACGGTTGCACATCAATAGCATGGGATTTTCTGCTCAGTGCATCTGCTACTACATTAGCCTTTCCAGGGTGATAGTGCACGTTCAGATTATAGTCCTTTATCAACTCTAACCATCTCCTCTGTCGCATGTTCAACTCAGATTGGGTAAAGATGTATTTGAGACTCTTATGATCTGTGAAGATATTACACACATTACCCAACAAGTAGTGCCTCCAAATCTTTAGAGCATGCACCACTGCTGCAAGCTCTAAATCATGTGTAGGGTAGTTAACTTCATGCTTCCGCAATTGCCGTGAGGCGTAAGCAACGACTTTTCCATTTTGCATTAGCACACATCCTAACCCATTCTTGGATGCGTCACAGAAAACATCAAACGGCTTTTCTATATCTGGTTGGGCCAGAACAGGAGCAGTGGTCAACAACTTCCGCAAGGTACAGAAGGCTGCTTCGCACTCCTCTGTCCATACAAACTTATGATCCTTCTGTAACAGGCTTGTCATTGGTTTGGCAATCTTCGAGAAATCTGGTATGAAGCGACGGTAGTAACCGGCTAAACCAAGGAAACTGCGGACTTCATTAACTGAACTTGGTGACTTCCAGTTCATAACCTCTTGTACCTTACTGGGGTCGACAGAAATGCCATTTTCAGACAACACGTGGCCGAGAAAAGGAACTGTCCTAAGCCAGAACTCACACTTGCTGAACTTAGCATACAGTCGATGTTCTCTGAGTCTAGTCAAGACTATCCTGAGGTGTTCCGCATGTTCTTCTTCATTTTCTGAGTATATCAGTATGTCATCAATGAACACTATCACAAACTTGTCCAACTCGGGCATGAAAACCGAATTCATCAGGTACATAAAGTATGCAGGAGCATTTGTCAACCCGAAGGACATGACAAGATACTCGTACAAACCATATCTGGTAGAGAATGCAGTCTTATGCACATCTTACGGCCTAATTTTTATCTGGTGGTACCCTGATCTCAGATCTATTTTAGAGAACACTTTGGCTTTGGACAATTGGTCAAACAAGATATCAATCCGAGGAAGAGGATACTTGTTTTTAATTGTCACTGCATTCAGTGGCCGATAATCCACGCACATGCGTAAGGAGTTATCCTTCTTCTTTTTCACAAACAGAGCGGGGCATCCCCATTCGGACGAGCTGGGACGAATCAACCCTTTCCTTAGCAAATCCTGAAGTTGCTTTTTCAATTCTGCCAACTCATTGGGAGGCATCCGATAAGGCCTTCTTGAAATCGGTGCTGTTCCTGGAATTAACTCAATGGCAAACTCAACCTCTCGGTCTGGTGGAAGTCCAGGTAACTCCTCTGGAAACACATCTGGAAACTCACAGACCACTGGAATCTGGACTAGCAGAGTAGTTTGTATCGCACAAGATGTGCTAGCTAGGTCTACCCTCCGAGGTAGGACCACCCGAAAAGTGCCTTCCCCACTGGGTTCCTTAAGAGAGATACTCCTTCCTCCAACATCAATTACAACTCCCATTTGATTCATCCAGTTCATTCCCATGATCACATCCAAAACTAACCCTGGCATGACTATCAGGTTAAGCTTATATTGCCGGTTCGATATGTTTAGGGTTACTCCCTGAACAATCTGATTAGTCAACAGATCAGCCCCAGCTGAACTGATTTTATATGCACATTCCAATTCAACTATCTTTTGCTCATGTCTCTTAACGAATGCTTGACTTACAAAGGAATGAGATGATCCGGAATCAAACAAAACTACTGCAGGATGATTGTTGATAGAAAACATACCAGCTGTCACCGGTTCTCCCTCAGGGATGTCATCCACCGTGGTGTGGTGCACACGAGCTTGATACTGCGTTTGCTGTTTCTTAGGGTAGGGACAATACTTTGCAAAGTGTCCAGGTTGGTTGCAGTTGAAGCACGGTCCCTTCACCTGAGCCACAGTTCCAGATGAACTGCCTTGTCCTGCCTTTGCTGGAGGCAATGCCATCTTGAACGGCTTCTGGTTCCTCTGGGGTGGCTGAGCATTCTGATTCTTCCTTTGCGGTGGCCTAAACCTTGCACCTGGGGCAGGCGATCGATAAGCTGGGCGGTTGGCTACTGGGGTCCGGGACTGAGACGAACCCGACTCGAAAGCCCTCTTACGGATCTTGGAAGCAGCATACACATGGTTGTTCTTCTCTTGCTTCAAACAGTCGCTAACGAAGTCATTGAAACTAGTCCTTATGTTTGTACCCACATGTTTCATCATCTTGGGACTCAGGCCTCTCTTGAAACTAGCGATCTTCTTGGCATCAGTATCCACCATGTCCGGAGCATAACGGCTCAGGTTATTAAAGGCATGCAGGTATTGAGTCACAGTCTTCGTGCCTTGGTTTAATGCCAGGAATTCCCCAAGCTTCATCTCGGTCAGACCAGGTGGAATGTATGTTCCACGGAAGGCTTCAGTGAACTCCCTCCAAGAGATATGGGCATGGGGAGGAAAAGTGGTGCGGTGATGCTTCCACCACATTCCTGCCGGACCTTGAAGCTGATGAGCTGCGTACTCAGTCTTTAACACTTCAGTCATTCTTAAGACACGAAACTTATCTTCCATCGTATTAATCCACTCTTCTGCATCTAAAGGTTCTGCGGCTTCCTTGAAGATCGGTGGACGAGTATCCATGAAGTCCTTGAAACTGCTGTACGGATTTGCTTCGTGACCTCCCGGGTTTATCCCCCGGCGGGTATTATCTGCGATACTGCGCAGCGCCGCTTCCATATTCTGTTGCATGCTCTCCATGTTTCGTTGGCTTCCCAGGAATTGGGCGAAAAACTGTTCCGCAGTGTAAGGTGGAGGAGGCGGTGGTGGATCTCGGTCATCATTAGCAGCTGCACTGCCACCAGCCTCAGCGGTACCATACACGGTACGACGAGTGTTCGGCATCTGCCTGTTTCAGCAACAATAATTATTAGGTGATGTTGTAGGAATTGCGACCGAATGAAAAATCATGCCGAACTGAATTCACTGGAGAGAATAAATTCATACAATAAAACAGGGGCACAATAAGTCATTCCAATTAACACAACATCACTAATTATATTACTTAAAGCACACACATCGCGTCCATTACAACCAAGTTGCCAGCATACATACACTGGACTTTTGACGTTCGGACACCGCCACAAACACATCCAAGCTTTCCAACCTTACATCAAGCTTCAGTCTTTCTACTCATTATTACATGTCCAAAGTGCCAACAAGCAAAAGACCATGCAAACAGAACCTAGTAGCTAGTGCAACAACTACTAGCCTACTCATCGTGATCGCTATCTAGGTCCGAGACGTTGGCGTTGTCGCCAACTGCAGCGTCGTCGTGCTCCTCAGCTGGCGCCACGGGCTCTTCAGGATCTTCGTCTGCATCCAAATCCATCTCTGCTGCGCCAGGAAGGTCATAAGGGTTAAGCTGATTGTTCAGCCGATGGACCTCTTCATGCAAGTTATCGTTGTACTCTTCGGCATCAGCCAGCCGCTGCTCGAGCTCAAACTGCCTAGCTCTCAACACATTCTCTGCGGACCAGGCTTCATTCCTCTGATGGAGCACATGAGCCAACATGCTCTCAGCATTCCTGTGGGTGGTGGTCAGTTGCCCAAGCTGCTCTCTCAGGGCACGTACATCTCCCTCAAAAATTACAGTCCTCTGA
Organism: Saccharum hybrid cultivar R570; assembly: GCA_038087645.1. Taxonomy (NCBI): domain Eukaryota; kingdom Viridiplantae; phylum Streptophyta; class Magnoliopsida; order Poales; family Poaceae; genus Saccharum; species Saccharum hybrid cultivar. Next base: position 22,490,371 of record JAQSUU010000135.1, read on the forward strand.
GTGGCCTGATCTCTCTGACGAGTCAACTGAGCCATCTCAGCAGTGAGCCTCTCAATCTCGGCGTCGTGATCTCTCTGAAGCTGACGGCGGTCATCGCGAGCCTGACCAAGAGCACTAGAAACACGTCTCAGACTACCTTCCACTCCATCGAAGGCCCTCATCACTGCGAACATAGCACTCATAGCGGGGTTTGTCACTGTTCTGTGCCTCTGCTGCGCTAATCTCCAGAGATCTGCCCCTTGCTTGCTGCCACGAGTCAGTGGAGGGGTTGCCCCTCGGAAAGACTCCCACTATAGTTGCTGCCAACTCCTGAGGAAAGCGATCCATGATATCTCTCAGGATTCCAAAGGCTGCCCTCTCAGCGGCTTCTTCAGGGGTCCTGCCAGTTGACTCAAAACGCCAACCGGTCCACTCAGAACCATCACCTCGGGGACGAACTACTGCTTCCACAGTCACCAAAAGTCCTTCACCCAACCGCTCATTTGACCAAAAGTAGCGGGGCTCCATCCCATCATGATAGCCTACATAGCTGAGCACTCTCCACAAGAGTGTAGGCATCCTAAACTCTCCAAGAAAAGTGTGACGCTGGCGAGTGCACGGAGCAAGCTGATGACGGGGAGCTCTGCCGGTGGACTTGCGAGCGGTCTGCTTGGTACGTGCCATCTGTAGCAAAAATTTTTATTGCCGTGGTGAGAACAGATTTTTAAGTTGGCATTTTTATCGAAATGAGATAATCAACTTATAAGGGGAGGAACAGTGCCATGAATGAAATGCACACATGATGCATGCACGTTCAGTACGTCCTCACAAACTTAGAAAACTAATGACTACTAACGGAATAAACGGTGGCATACAACGATCTCTTGTAACGTAACTAACACGTACTACTCGAAAGCGTTGTTATGTACCTGCAGAAAGGAAATCACTTCAGCCCAAACCTCACAGTATGAAAACATGCAGAAAGCAGTAAAGTAAGTTACTCGCTCTACACGCATCCCCAGATACGAGTATAACGGTAACAACTACCCGAATCGTCGTCCTATTGACGGCATCGTCACTGCATGACGGAATTCCCCACAATGTAGATACCCTCATACGAACATGCGCAGGGCACGTAAGTATTTTGGTATCACATAAGCACTCCCCTAGATCGGCAGTGTATCCGACCATGCACTCACAACTCTCACTTACCAAGGCGTAGAGGTAAAGGATCCATACATTACCACTCAAGTGAATGGCACTCATACCATAGCACGCCGTATGAGCGACGAAATTTAAAATATGATGCAAACCCCCAAGTTAGTACTTAATTAAGCCACCTAGAGTCCTTATCGGGCATAAAGGATATGACCACTGGCACACTTTTAAGTTCAAAAGCTTATTTGAAAACACAGTTTTATTTTTAAATACTCATGTGAACAGTAGCATGCTAAACCATGCTCCGATGCCAGCTGTAACGGATCAACGTAATTATACGAAATTAAGTAAGAAAATCTTCCACCGAGGCGGTTAATTTAACAAACTTAAGCCCGTATAACCCGAGATTCCGTAAAATCACGAAGGATTTCAAAACCACTAACATACAACCAAGATCGTACTGATTTAGCAGCCACAATTCGCACGATACATAAATCTGATCATAAAGGTAAGATACATCGGAGTTCGGAAATAAAAGTTATTACAACATAGTTCAACACAAAGTAGCGGAAGTAAATAATTTTACGCACACACACTTAGTTCAGTTACAGTGCCAGTCGATAGTCATGGTCCACAAAAGCAGTAGATAAGACTAACAGAAAGACCCTTGCCCAAGGTCCTAGTTGTCACCCATCGCCGGATACAGACAGTTGGAGCAGTACCCGTAGTACATCTGACCATCTGCAACAACAATGGGAACAACGCCCTGAGTACGAGAATGTACTCAGCTAGACTTACCCGTCAAAAACCAGAAATAACATGACACCAAGGAGCATGCAAGGCTTTACATAGTGGATTGGCTTGACTCCTTTGCGAAAAGCACAAGTTGTTACGAGTAAACTAATTTAAGTCCTTTTTGCATCATATTTATTATAACCTATTCAATCTAGGTAAGCACCTATGCTAAAGCAATCACTGGATTAACCATTAACATCAAAGGTTACCATCTCAGGTTTAGCATTTCCAACATTATTCACTTAACCATCAGTGTTTCATCATTGTTACTACGATGCCATAGCTCGAGTCAAGTGCTCACTAACCGGGAGCGACGGCGATTCGAATCGAATTCCTATCTAGCTGGAGATTTATTCCTCACACAAACCATGCTTCCCCCGTCAGGGTCGCGTAGATCACCAATGACACTTTCCGAGAAGTCGCGGGATAACAATCATGGATCGCACTACCCAGGGACCGCCCGACTGCCAGGACGCACCTTGGGCTCACTCTTCGCGTCCCTGTTACCCCCCTTCCACACCAGTCTGCCAACCCGAGTTTATCCCGGCTCAAAAAGTGTCACTAGCTTCGCGGTCGAAAGGTACTTTATTCGGCCAGCTAAATGTGGGGCATGCGTTCAACATGACAAGAGGGACGAGCAACGATCGGTCCTTAACTGACACAGACGGAATCACTATAGTCCAAAACCCTATAAGACTCCGCCCGGTCTCCGTTTATCCATCAACACTTGGTTACTTTTCATGATCACAATTACAGCTAACCATAACCTGGTATCCACCTATAACTCGCAGGTGACAGGAAATCACCCGACTTCTACCGGTCTGAGCATGGCTAAGCAATTTACTCGATCCTGACCTAACAGGGTAAAAGATAATCTGGTGGCCAAGGTAATAATGCAACAACGGTTTCACTCAACTCCTATAACTTAGTGCAACAATATATAACTATAACTCATGCAATAAGGAATAACTTTTTATAAATTTAGGAGACTTAAAATGCTCCGGGGCTTGCCTCTTTCGAACGAACTAGGGTGGTGATCGACGCACTCTGGCAGTTCCTCGCCTGACTCTTCCTCCTCGGGCACCTCCTGTGCCTGGGGTTCCTGCTGATTCGTCCAAGCCTGCTCCTCCGGAACTGCTGCCTGCAACTTCTCCTGCGATCCTGTATGATGCAAGTGTATAAGGAAACATGCGAAGAATGCATCGAAATGCGGTGGAGTGCTTTGATGACATGAGATGCAGATGAGCACATGGAATGAGCAGTTTGAATATAATTATTTCTTCTACAAGGTAGTCAACGTCATCCAAGAACATGTAACCTAAAACATACACCTTATTCTTCTATTAGTTAGCCTACCATCTACACATACAAGTGAACCTAAGCTACCAAAGCTTACCAATCTAACTCATCCATAACATCAGCAAGGCATCATGATGCTTCAAAGATACACCAAACATATTTTATTTCTCTCAATTTCTCATAAAGAATAATCTTTTATTCCCTATTTGGCTAGGGTTACACAACAACACCTATCTCTGGTGTAGATAAAAATCTACAAAAATTACAGTAGACTACTCTTACCCTAACTAACCTACCACTAAATTTTCATGAGAATTGCACAAGTAAAACTGCCTGTACAAAATAAACAAGCTATAGCCTAATTGTGAGCATGAATTTATTTTATACTAGAAAAAGTGTCAAACAACAGATTTCACATTTTTCCTATGTTACTAACAGTAAACCAACATACTACAAAAATTATCAGATGTATGTTGTATACAAATTTTTCTCTATAATAAAAATAACAGATATTACTGATTAAAAGCATTTGAACTACACTTCAACATTTTTCCACAGAACATGCTTCACTGGCATTTTTCCTAGAAAGTACATCACTAATAAAGACTAATGTAACAAGAATCATATTTTTCCCTTTATTATTTTATTTACTACACTTTTTCTAAGATAACAGCATATATAACAATTAAATAAAAATGCACAGTAGAGTGTCACAAAAATCACATGAGATATTTTTAAACTGTAGATCTATTCAAAAGGAACATTTCACAATTTGTTTCATGATTTTTGGAGCTATAAATCTTGAGATACAATTTTTAGAAGCCTTTTTCAGATTTTCTGGAAATCAATTTCTTTAAAACCGAAAATCAAAACCGGCTTTAAACGCTACGCGCACCCCGCTGTGACACCCGAAACCGAGACGCTGAGACAGACAGGCGGGACCCATGGGTCAGACGGGCCCACCCGTCAGCCGCAGTCGACCAGAGGCGGTGTGGACCGCCGGGATCTCGCCGCCGGCGAGTCCTCCGACGACGGGGAGGGCACCATCGTGCTCCTCTCATCGATGCGAACCCAGTGGTGCCTAGTGGGTGGCCAGACGAGCTCGGCATCGAGCTCGCCGGCGTGCATGGCGGCTCGGTGGCACGGGATGCCGTCGGCCGGCCAACTCCGACCGAGAGGAGCCGCGCGGTGAGGTCAGTGAGACTCGTGGTGCAAGTGCGGTGCTCGTGCGCTCGAGAAGTGGGCGAGAAGTGGCGTGGAGGTGTGCGGCCCACGGAGCGGGTCGCTCCGGTGAGCTCGGCCGGAACTCCGGCGAGCCATTACCGCGGATGGAGGCCGAATCCTGGCGGGCTGTGGCGAGCACCGGATGCGCAACGACAAGGCGCAGCGAGGGCGAAGACGGAGACGGAGGCGGTGAGCCGGAGCGGCAGCTAGGCGGTTGCGGAGTTCGGGAGCCGGCGATGGCAAGGCGGAGCTCTGCTGCTGCTGCTGCGAGCGGGCGAGGGGGAGAATGGAGGGAGCAACCGAGGAGGACGAGCGCGCGGAGGGGGTAAGCGGGCGCGGACGCTGCGGGGGCCACAGGGCGCGTGTAGCGCGGCTCCGACGGCGTGCGGCCACGCGGCGACCGAGCGCTGCCGCGGCGCCACGACGCCACGCGCGGGCGCGCGCGCGGGCGGGAGGGAGACGACGCGGGCGCGGGCCGGGCCGCCAGCGAAGCTGGGCCGAAAGGGAAGCCGAAGCCCACTAAGGCGAAAATATGACTTTTCTTTTTCAAAATAATTTCCAGATTATTTCTTTGTTTCAAAATTGCATTAGGAGATGAAAAAGAGGTTTTCAGAATTTTGGCCCAAAATAAAAGTTGCTCCAAATTTTATTCTCTACAACTTTCATATAGAGCACTTTTCAAAATTCTCAATAGATTTTGAATTTGAGATTTAAAGCTAATTTAAAATCAAAAACTCATTTACTTAGAATATTTTTAAAACAGAATTTGAGGAAGACTTGAATTCAAAATTTTGCTCCAATAATCAAGTTGATTTATTCTAGATTATTTAAAATTGCTACTTCTCAAAAGTTCACCAACTTTTTAACACTTATATCAAATTAAATTTGAAAGAGCTACAATTCAAATAATGTTAATCATGCAATGATGTTGAATGCTTATGCTTTGAATGATAATGCATGCTTAACACCCAGGGGTGTTACAATGAGGTGGCGATGATGCAATCAAGATAAGGAGGCGGCACGGTAGAGAATCTCTATGTGAGGAGGCTACGGCTAGGGCGAGTAGGCAGTAATGGGTATTAGCCTCTTGGGTATGGGCTGGACCACTGAGGTGAGCCCCTCTTCTCTCTCCCTCGATCTGCTCTCTCAATCTCCCTCACCCTTTGCCTCTTGCAGATCTTCACAATGGCAAGTTGAATCTAATGAGGGGAGGAGCCATTTCTTCTCCCGACCTAGCTAGGTCTTGGATCTAGAACGGGATGGATCTGGCGGTGCTTCCTGAGATGAGTTGGCAGCCTGACATGGCCATTTCTCTCCATCTTGCTCTCCTGTCAATCTCGCTTGCACTCTATCTTTCTCTCTCCTCATAGGTGTGACAGTATGGCCGTAGTCGGCGTGACAGTGGGATATAGGAGGGCATGGTAGTACCAGAATTGACGCCATGGCAATGCCCTAGCGATCTAGATCAAGGCTCTGAGTGGTCTAGTTGGACACCTTGGACCGTCTTTTTTTGGGGGGGGGGGGGGGGGGGGGGGGGGGTAAACAGAGGCAGATATGTAGCACTACTTCTAAATAAAACTGGATTAACAAAGGCGGCATTGACTCAACAAGGCGGATTAGCTTTACTGTAGCAGTGCTGGCTAATAGCTAGCTTCATGTTTAGCGTTGGATCAGTCCCAACTTAGACATGCCTTTAGTTTTGGTTGGGTGAACACATGACATTCAGGACAGGTGAGAGATATGAAGATCTAGGGAGTAGCAGATGGCACAAGCACACAGGCGATGAGGCGGACCACCTGTCAAATTCTTATTAGCACTCATGCAGATTCCCTGGCCTGCCGGGCTATACATGGGTGCATGAAAGAAAGATTGTTCTCCAATTTAATTTATTCATTCATTAAGGTTCAAAGGTGCGTGGGCCATCTGTGGCTTTCGAGAGCATGTGATGCGGCTGATCGGAGATGCATGCTTGGAGAGCACAAAAGATGAAAAAGAAATGCTACTATTTCATAAGTGATATCTAAAAAGGACATCATACTATTGGCATATTTATCCTCATTCATAAATTAAAAAAAAGCATGTAACACCTGAAAAAACAAAGGCTACCACCACGCAGCCTCATATTTATAATGCAAATGAATACTCCTTCCACTCCAAATTATAAGATATTTTGATTTTTTAGATACATATCTTTTACTATGCATTTAGATATATACTATATCTATATACATAGTAAAAATAATGTATTTAAAAAAATAAAATGCCTTGTAATTTAAAGCAGATGGAGTATTAAGCTAGTTGTGCAAGTACTGTCTTCAAATTAAAGCACAAGAAGATTAATTAATGATTCTTTAAGGTTGATTTTTACTGACTTCTCTTAGGGCATATCAATGATCTAACTCAGAGTTAGCCGAATTAATTTTGTACTCGTTGAATGGTGCAAATATCAAGAGACTAGCGAAGAATTAGTCCCATACATGTCACGATACTCCTCTCTCTCTCCCAACACGATATGCCTACTGTTCTCTCTCATCTCCTCTATTTTTTTAGATAATGAAAAATTCCAGCTTCAGTGCTCTTAAAAAAGAGGCATCAGTCCAAAGTTAAACAAATACATCCACTTTAAACGCTTATAGCAGTTCCACATTATTATTGTAAATGGAATGATACGAAAAACTCTATGGCGCATGATTCTAAGACTTAACACACCTAAGTCATCCGATGTTCACGATCATCCGTTTGGCAGGGCTTCTTCAACGGCTTTAGGAGCCGTTTGGAGCCATTTTCTACCAAACGAGGTAAAATGAAACGGCTCCACCGATGAAGCCCCTAAAAACATGCTCTCACTGAGCTTTGGGGTGAGAAGGAGCAAAAAATAGTGGCTTCTCCTAGCTTCACCTCATCCTACGTGGCGTTCTGTGATAGTATATTTTAAGAAACTCTATATGTGGAACTGTTTTGCCAAACGATTTACCAAAACGGCTCCACTTTCACCGATAGAGCTGTTCATGGAGCTAAAAAAATGGCTTCACTAATGAAGCAGACCCGTACCAAATGGGATAGAGCCCACAAACGAAGCCAGTATCCCTCTGAATTAAACATGCAAAAGCGTTTTTGGGTGACATTCCTACTGTTGTCTCTCATGTCCTCCATATTTGTTTGCCAGTATATATTCGAACGGTGGGGCTGATGACGACCGTACCAAGCATGGTCCGTTTGACGGTGAACGGGGGAGTTAGCAATTAGTAAGATGGAAACTAAGGTCTTGTTTAGATGCACCTAAAAGTTAGAATTTTTTTACTCTTTCTGCCACATCAATTTTTAGCCGCTTGCATGGAGTATTAAATGTAGATAAAAAATAATTAATTACACAGTTTAGTTGAAAATCACGAGATGAATCTTTTGATCCTAGTTGGTCTACGATTGGATAATATTTGTCAAATAAGACGAAAGTAGTACTATTTATCTGGTTGAAAAAATTTGCAAAGTAAACGAGGCCTAAAGCGAGATGCCCCGGCCCGATGGAGCGGAGCGCTCTCGCCGGCTTTATGCATGGACTGCCCAGGATCGGAATGGGATGCTCCCACTTGCAAGATCAACCGAATCCACACGCACACACACACATCGATCAGGAGGCTCCACCTGCAGATATGATGATGAATAAAATAATGGACCAACGGCCAGATGAGGTCGGTGTTGGCGGTGCGCGCGGTTACTACACCTCACTTTGGCTTCGCGTATGTAGCTGATGAGCCTGTGCGTGCGTGGGCATGGAATTTTGTGGTGGGTCCTGTTGACCTCTCCTTATCTCTTGGGTTTTTTCTCATCCTCCTGCTCCTCCATTATTGCCGCAACATTATGTTCCTTGATCTTGATCCCTAGGAAGATGGAGATGTCTAGTGAGAGTGATGCAAAGAGCTTGCTTGCTTGCTTGCTCAGAATATGTGGGAATGAATTGCATTGGAGAAAAACGATTCAGTTCCCACATGGGCAGAGAAACATATTCCCAACGAGATAGATCATGAGGAGAATGACTGCGTATATACGTATGGTATATATATCATGTGTAGCTTTAAACGCATTGCCGCATACGAGCGATTACTTTACATATATAGGCTGCTTACCGTTTCCAGCATAGTATATATACTCCATAGTCGACATCTCCACATGTAACTGTGTGCTAATTGCTTGGTAACTGTCTAGTCTGACAAAAATGTTACCCGCATGCACAAAGCAACGTCTCTAAAGAAAACAGAGCGCTTGGTGATAGATTCTTTGTTCAATTCTCTTCACAGCGCATCTATTTCTTTCCATGTCTCCATCAATCCCATTTTTCTTTCCACCTTTCCAGGTTAACCTTAGAAACAGTGAACATTTATCCATGATGTACAGTTTGAAAGTTCTGTTGGGGAAGAATCTTCTGTTCTTGTTTATATGTTTGCTATATATGTATTATTTTTATCAGCTATCAAGTGCCTTTATCCTTTCCATGCACAAAACAAGCGTCTTAAATAGTATTATCCTAGCTCCATGCAGCCTCTAGCTTTCCCGACCAATCTTCAGTTTGGTTCCTGGCTTGTAGAATTTGTACAAACTTTTCCTCAATCATCAATCTTTTTGTCTCCTAAATATCTCTTGACATAGTTTTTTTTTGGAGTAGCTACTTTCGGGACTCTAGGCTTTCTAGATCTTCATCCTTGATAATAGACTAATTTTTAATTGAGGGTTGTCTGGTTTGCATGGAAAAGTAGCTTGGAGAAAACGTATGGACCAAAAAATCTGCATGTCATCATTGGTGAAGATCAAACACCCTTGCTAAGGGTTCTGTGATTTTGGTGGTTGAATGACAACATATCCAATAATATAGAACTTACATTGTTGGCTAGCATATATACAAAGTGTTATCTCATGGAGGCACGGAGCCGCCGCCTAGAGGTCTACATAAAAACAATGCCGCCGCCCTTGCTCCTAGGGCCTCACCGTCACCACGCCTCCGCCACGTCCCCTCTCCTTCTTCCTCTCCGGTGCATCTGCCGGAGGTAAGAAGGAGAGGGGACCCATCTCTTTTTTCCACAGTTTTTAGTTCCAGTTTATCTATGGTTCAGATGATTTTTGGTCAGGATTATGTTTCCTGCAATGACTTCGATGATTGCCACAACAAGATTACCGTTGCAGGCATCAATTTCATCAGTACGGGGCCAATTTGTGACCTTTATCTGCAAGGGAAAGAGTGCTTCTGGGATCCCCTACGAGTACAACGACTCTCGGTGATTGATCTCATCGTCGATGGTCGTGGAGAGGATTTCAAAGCCTCGAGGTGCAGCCTATGTCGTCCCTGACAATGCAATTGTTGATATTCTTTTAGTGATTTACATGTGTTTTGGACTCATTCCGAAGCGTTGGATCTTGCAGCATATCCAATAGTTTTAGGGTTGGTCGTTAGATCCGGCATAAGGACTACAGATCTGATGGCTGGGGTCTACAACTGGCTGGGCTAGGGGCCTGTTCTTTCTGGTGCTGGAGGCTTTGACCCTATCTCTCCAGCGTTCTGGGTGGCCTATGGTGGGTCGGCCAATCCGGCGAACAGATTTTTGGGTGAAAACCCTGCCCTGCATCTTGCTTTGGGCCGGCGGCGATGGTACCGACTATGCCATCTACCTTCTTGAAGGCATCGTTGAAGTTTCTGTTCATCGCGCCGGTCATTGGGAACGGTTCTAGGACGAAAGTCCTTCTCTTTCTCTTTGTTCAACTTGTTGGCATCTGTGGATGTCATCCCCTTCTTGGAGGGCTCATTGGAGCACTTCTGCTGCCATCCTGCCTTTCTTGCTAGAGTTGTTCTTGCCTGTGTTGTGTCTGCATGTGCTTTAGCTCCTTCTTCGCTTTGGTCTGTCCAGCTCGGATGTTTAGTGTTGCTGCTATCTCTTTTTCTTCGCAGCGGATACTTGGCCGCTTGCGCTCTTCTCGGCGTATGCTTGTCGTCGTTGTCGCTCCACTTTTTGATGGATGCTTTGCCGTCGCTGCTGCTGGGGCAGATACTTGGTCACCGACGTTGCTCCGGGCTCTACCTCAGGCAGTTGCTGCCGAGTGCGTGATGCCCCTTTGCGGATGCTTTGCCGCGTGGGCTCTGGCGGAAGCTTTGTCGCCATGGTTGTTTCTCGGTGAATGTTTTGCCACCGTGGCTTCATCTCCTTTGTTGTAATTTTCTTTGCAGGTCTAGTCGTTTAGGCTTGTGGTGGAGGGCCTCTTCCTATCACCTTTCTTATTGTTCTATTGTCGTTTAGGTTCCTAACCACTTTCTTTGTGGTTCTGTAATCGGCACTATGGGTTCTCCCATAGCTGCGTTGAGTAAGCCATTCTTTCAGCTGTCTACCTTCTTCTTAATGAAAAGACGCGTGAAGTTGTGCTGGAGAAACAAAAAATAGACAAAAAAAAACGGACCATTATATTGTACACGATAATCTTTGGGGAGAAAAACACCAATATTGAAACGCAACTGTACTGAACGAAGTGTATGGTCTTTGTCACTTTTGCTGGAATGGATTACCACCCTATGGAGAGCTGAACACATGATAGTATGAGACGAGTCAAGATAGTATGAGATCTCTGAAATAAGAAAGTACTAAAAATGTTTTTTTTTAAAAGAAAGGTTGCTGACCTTTACTATATGTATATGGATTAAAATTTGATGATACGTCTCCATTCACCGGTGACTACTATCACACTGACTGATGACAAGGACAAATGGAATTACAGATGGGGATCCAGTTCTTCCTCAGCAACCAAAATGTACAAAACCCTGATTGATCACCCGGTAGTGGATCATGCCTTCAAGTGGATCTGGAAAAGCTCCTGTCAACTGAAGCGTAAAGTTTTTTTTTCTGGTTACTCCTCAAAGATCGGCTTAGCACCAGGAACATCCTAAGGCTCCGTTCGGTTACATCATTCCGGGCCATTCCGTGCCCGGTACGGTTCCGACGCTATATAAATTTGTGAACAAACCGTTCGGCTAGGATTCATTTCCATGTAACTGACGGAGCCCAAGGAGGAAAAACATGGCCCTTGACAGCTACAACTGTGTGTTCTGCACTTCATCTGTGGAGGAAACCTCTCAGCGCCTCTTCCTCCATTCAGATTTGCTAGGCAATGTTGGAGTTTGCTGGGAATTGACATCCCTATAAATAGCAGCTTCCCTGAATCACTTCCACCTTCAAGAGACAAGGCTGCATCCTAAGTTCTTCATGGTTGCAGTTATCCTAAAGCTAGTCCATCTGGACAGCAAGGAACAATCTAATCTTCAAAGGGATTCAACCGAATACCCAGGGATGAAAGATGATCTTGTTTTAAGAATTGAGACTCGTTCTCTTTAGAGTGAAACCAAGCCTGCTGACTAGTTTTGAATTAGAGAAAATTGGTTGTGTTGTATTGAAAGATCACGATCTCCGTAAAATACCACTGAAAGTTTACGCCCCCGTAAAATACCACCGAAAGATTAGACCGTGAACTGAAAATAACATTATGTTAAAATGAAGTGGCGGATGTGACGGAACTCGCCGTGAACTGAAAGATCGCAATGTTCTCTTGGATGCTCGCCGCGAACAGGAACGGCTCCTGCGACACCACTGCCACCACGTGCCGCAGCACCCGCGGGTTGTGCTTGCGCACGTCCTTGCCTTCCAGGAGGGCGCGCCAGCACGTGGGCTCGTCGAACCGCTGCACCAGCGCTAGCAGCAGGTTCCGGTGTCCAGAAGCAAGCGTCCAGCAGCACGCGTCCTTGCCGAGTCGGAGAAGCTCGCGCCGGAACAGAAGCTTACTGCTGCTCTCCCCCTCCTCTCTTTGTAAGCTTTCATGTACTTGGCTCAAACTGTACTCTCTTTTTATTAAGTTTCTAATAAATTTCTGTAGGAGCTTGGGTCCCTCCAGTTTCCTCAAAAAATAGAAAATATCAAAGAAATAACATAACACAGTCACTGTTCAACTGATGGATTAACCATAATCTAGAGGTGGAAGTTCCTATTTTTTACAATAGTCATATATACTCTCCCGGACCCAAGCACATAAGAAACTTCTGAGCAAGTTAGTGTTGCTTACCAAGAAAAGGGAAGCAAGTTTTTTTTTCACAACAGTTCAAAGAAGCCCAAGATCAAATCGCTTAAGAAGGAACCATCACAAATATGAGTAGATTCCCACTGCTTTGACGTCAATCCTTCTAAAACTTACTTTCTAGATTATTATTTGGAGTCATTCGAATAAATATCGCTTTCTATATCTTCCACTTTTCAGCAGCTTTTCCATTTGTTGTACGTACTCTAGAGAGTCAGCCTCACTCTCTATCTTTAGCTACCGAGAAATCCAGAATATAAGATAACAATATTTAAATATCCAATTAAAGATGCTGTCATATGAATTTTTTTTATCAAAATCTTTATTCCTAACAATTAGAAAGGATATAACAATTATGAAAGCAACTCCGAACTAGCTAATGAAAATAGTTAGTAGCCTCCGACTAATGACATGGCTTGACAAAATTGTAGAGAAATCAGTTAGTGAAGATCTCCTATTTATACATAGAAAAAATTCATATCACGTTCTTTGAAGAAGTTTCTCAATATGACAAAAGAAAAGGAAATCCAGACAGATCATTCATTCCGTCCCATTGGACTCAAAGCCACTCAGCTGTCGTCACTCACCAGGAGCTGAAACCACACGATCTTCATCAGTACTTCACACGTTCACTATTACCCAAAAGATTACCTATCAATTCACCCTATAAGAATATACATATATTTGCAGCTGCCAGCAGAAAATGTAACTCAGTAATCAGAAAGTAATATACACATCTGAATGGACCTAGTTCTACTGTAATACAAGGAACGACGAAAACCAAATTCCTATTGAGACAACCCCTACAGTCACTACTGCTTGACTTAGTTCCAAGAACATGTTTGGTCTTTCATCGGGCAACGCCTTCCAATTTGTCCTCCTGCCAATATTTGTACGAATTGTCAGTAACTTGCAGCGGATGTTGAACTAGAAGCATGCACACATCAACCAAACTAACAATTAAAAGTTTTGAATGAGTACCCCAAGTCAGCTATGACTATGCTAATATTGTCTTGGGACCGTTGATCCTGTTGAGAATAAAAGGAAACATTATGACAGCATGTTTTTTATTTTGGAATGAACCCAAAACTATACTTAAACTAGCTTCATGATACAAAAAGAAAAGAACAACAGAAAAGATGAATGCGGCAGGCATCAATACCAGAGCTTTCTGACCAAGTGCCTCACAGGCCAACTACACAAACCAAATGAGTAATAAGTGAAAATACAGCATCAGTTGCAGAAAGGAAAATAATTACTATTGTTTTTCTCCACAGGATAAACTGAATACCTGGACATCACCATGTTGACGTAGTTGATCTCTGACAAAAGCTACAGCTTCAGAGCTACAAAAGCCAATCAGTTTACATGTCAGAACATCTAGCTTTCAATAGTGAATTACAATGTTTTGAAAGGAAAACTGTACATAAATATGAAAGGTACTTGGATAGACCTTTTTATGTAATCCCAAAGACCATCAGTTGCTAATAGAACAAATTCCACATCTGGTCCAAGCTCTACCAGAGATACATCAGGTGACGAGATTATTAGATCATCTTTAAATTTTATTCTGCAGAAAAAGAACTCCAGTGACATTAGAAGCGTCATAGACCTTAACAAGCTCAACTTTTGGCAAGTGCAAACATAGCCTCATTGTGTAAAAGTTTTAAGTTATGCAATTGGAGTATTTTTTTTCCATCAACTTTCACATTATGTGGCCACCACCTCAAAAACTGCCGACACCAATAAGACATAAATATATGTTGGATAAATAGTTTACTTGATACAGAGCAGATATTAAAATGGGAACAAACTCCATGGTTCAGAGCCATATCAGCCCTCTACCCTGAAGGGGCAGAAACACCAAAATGACTAAGATATTTATCATCTGATGATAATCTAATTTGTGGTGAGCATGAAGGAATGACTTTGATTACCATGGTTTAGAGAAAATGAACGGGAGTTGCAAATAATTTACTTTTCAGATAGCTTCAGGTAACTTGTGTTTCAGCAAAAAGAAGTCAGTTTCCTCAAACTAGCAATTTTTTGTGATGCCACAAATATAGATTGCTGTAAATGTAATTTTCATGATTTATTTATTTGTCACTTGCAATGATGCACTCACTAAAACATAGTTTTATTAAACCAACCATGAATAATGGTAACCAATAACCTATTAATCTTGAAACACAACATATGAACTTTGAGAGTCATTACATGCTACAGTTGCATGTGAACATATGAATTTTTAGGTGGGCATGTATACAAATATTCATGGAATAAAAGTTCAAGTGCTTTACCGTGAGATGAACTTATCAGTCCACCTTCCTTCTTTAACTCCTTTCACCAGCATTCTGTACAGAACCATAAAGGAATCTTAAAGACTAAAGAAGCTACTACTGAGAAATAACACAGTAAAAGGAGTACATAATGTGTGGACAAAGAGTTGAGTACAAGAGACAAACTCATTCTTTCGTGTCTTAAATCTTATGTCCCCAAAAGCACGAGATACAGATATGTCTCCACATATGCGCCCATCAACAATCTACAAGAAAAAAAACAGTATATTTCAACTTTGTAAAAACAAGAGTCAGCTTCCCATATACATTGAAAACAAGCCAAAACATGAGGCCTAAGGAACATGTTCTTTATTGCATACGATTAGCAAGGAGTAAAGGGTAAGGTTTTGAACTTAACATGTCCAGTCACCAACTTTATGAAGCTATGAATACAGTAGTATAGGGGCAATCTAGGAGAATGAGAAGAGCTCTGGCAGAGAAAACACACCCATCCACCTGCTGCTCTGATCCTCTTGACCTCTTCAAGGGACGTTTTGTTGTTCCCATATGGTCGATGAGAGCTGGTCAAAGCTTCAGGTCTTCCACCGCGTGATATCACCTGCTAATCAAGATTCAGAACTACCTTGTCATCATCACCAGAAAAGTTAGCTTGAGCTAGAAAAAAAAATCGGAGTCCTGTTGTCACTTGCTAGTTGCTAGGCTTGACAATAGGATGACACAACACACAGTTACACAAACATAAGACAGGTAATTAAAGAGGATTGTTGGTACCACGCAGGAGTCCCCAATGTGCGAGACAACAAGGACATCGTTCCTGAGAAACATGGCAGTTGCCGTAGCACCAGAGTCGTCGTCCTTGTCCGCTTGCTCGAGCCTGGAGGGAAGCAACGACATAACATGTAAGAACAAGCAGCAAGGAATTTAAGCCTGATGAGAAAGGCAAGAAAATTGGGAGATCGAATCCTGCAAACCAGTGTCCCTGACCAGGTGGAGAGCTTGGCGTCGACAGCGGCGAAGGCACGCTGGATGGAGGCTGTGATAGCGTCGAGATTCTTAGTGCTGAGCACCGCGCCGCCGTCCAACGCGGCTGCGCACTCCTTGTACAGCTCGTCCCTGAAACGCCACGAACAAGCAGCCGGGAACCGCGCTTCATGGAGGGGTAGGATTTTATCTATTTATTTATTTTAGAAAACAATAAATTTGGAAGGTGCCTGAGGAACTGGACGGCGGAGAAGCCGGCGTGTCCATCCAAGACGGCGGCGAAGGAGAAGCCGTCGAGGAGGGAGCCCGGGCGGAGCAAGACCTCATCCTCCATCTCGTCGCGAACGCCTTGCAGCTTGGCGCTGCCCCACTGGATGGCATCCAGCTGCGACGACGGGGGCCCCGCGGCCGCCACGCCGCCCGCCGCCGTTGCCTGGCACCTCGCGGCACGGCAAAAGCACGGGGCACCGGCCGCGGCGGCGAAGGTGAAGGTGGAGGGCGGCAGCCGCGGCACGCGCGGGCTCAGCAGCGCCATTTTGATTTGACCGCTAGCGACGCTGGAGTCGGGAGGGATAAGAGGCGAGCGGCACCGCAGACGAAATTCTGCGTCTGAGGCCGAGGCTGTCCCGTGGGACTGCCACGTCACATCGTTCGCTGCTAATCACTCGCCCGCTCCTGGTCGTTATAGTCAGTCCACACCAGCGGGGAAATGGAATACCTTTTTAACGTCTGGTTCTGGTATGGTTCTCGTATAACGGTACAAGGGTTAATGACTTAGAGCATCTTCAACAGATAGTCTAAATTTCACTCTCTATATCTTCATTTGGCTATCCATTTCCATAACATTCCTGCTCTATATTTTAGTACAGTCCAAGAGACTAGCCAAATCGCAATTATTTTTTGGAGCAAGACAAGGTAAACAAGACTTGGGTCCTCCTGTCAGGCTAATGACGGAGGATGGCAAGTGTGTTGCCGCATGCTATATTTGCCTAGCCAGGAGCATGATATGGCAAGCCTATTGGGCTGGCGAGGTGGATAGCATGACTGTTGGAGGCTTGTTTTCTGCCTTTTGGTTAGGCAAACGGGGATGGCAAGTTAGATGACTTGTCTTTTGGAGATGCTCTTATAAGCTAAAAAGTATTTAAAATTAGTTAATTTTTTAGCGAAGTGTAAAACTAGTTTTTAGCCAACTAGTGAGTCAACAACAACTAATTTGGACTAATTTGTAGACCCTGTTCAAGTATTACACGTATCTAGATCTCGGTCATCTGGTTCCGGTAGGATGTGGTGTTTTATTTTGTCCTAATAACTTAAACTTTCTGGGAATATAGAACAATGTAAAAAAAATATATTAATATCTCAAGACATATTCTATGATGAATTTAATTAAACTAATTTGATGTGGGTGTATTTTTTATGAACTTGATCAAAGTTAGAAAAATATAGCTTATGACAACTTAATGGTTGAATGTTGAAATGGAGAGAGAGTACACATGATATACTCCCTCTGTTCTAAATTATAGGACGTTTTAGCTTTATAGATTCATAGCTTAATCTAGAAAAACCAAAATGTCTTAAGCTTCTTGGTGCAATAAAAGTTTATAATTTATTGGCGGCAAAATTAAAAGTTAGACTATTGATCAACATTCGTATAGTTTATCTTAGCTTCTTTGTTGGAAAAGTTGATCTTTTTAAGATTTCCTAAGAAAATAGACCTGATTTAGCCGCCTATGACTGAAAAATGTTTTCAATTGGCTTTCATGATACGATCCAGCAAGGAGAAACACAGAGCAATAGAACAAACAGGGGACCCAACGAGGTTAATAGTGTGTCCCTTCATTTTAAGTTATAAGATATTTTGACTTTTCTAGATATATAGCTTTTGTTATGACTTAGATATACACTATCTTTAGATACATAATAAAACAATGAATCTAAAAAATCAAAACATCTGGTAACTTCAATGGGGAAGTATCTCATTGTTACTTTTAGTAGTTTTAATTTAGAAGACTTTTAACCGCAGAGTTCTAGTCCATTCTCTTTGTCTTGGCTCAATGGCTTCAATTTTGTTTGTTTTCGATTTCGGGTTTCTACTTCTTGGTGTCTTAGACTTCTAGCATATATTGTAGGTCGTCAACATAACTTCTAATGTCTTGTTTGAGGTGTTGATCACCGGAATCATCCCTTTGCCTAAGTGCAAGTCCACCTTGCATCCATTGAACTATACTTTGTATACTAGCAAACGTCGTTAGTCCAAATGGTCATGTTGATCATCAAACACCAAAATCCAAACTGAATGGACCGTAGAGGGTGCATTTTCCTTATAGATTCTGATAACGAACATCCTTGAGGGTGGCCCGATCTTCACGACAGTAGGTCACGAATCAAAGATAACTTGCTATGAACAGCGAGATAACTAGCTTTATACCTAACAAAGATTGGATGCAACCAAGAGACAAGGAGAGAGACACCAAAACCACAAAGACTTTGACTCGATCTTCAAACGACCCCAGAACCACAATCCAAAACTAATTCATACAAAACGGTGCAGTCGTACTGTAAACCGTAAAGCACGAACTAGGGGAACCCAGAGGGATCTCTTCACAAGTCCAAGAAGAACATGGAAGAACAAAGGTTTGAGTAAGACACTCGGCAGCTCGACTGCAATATCATGGGTTTATCAATTCATCAAAAAAGGTTCCTAATAGCTTAGAGGCAGGGGATATTTATACTAGGAACAACTCTCATAGTTAGGTGTAAAAATGAAATAGAGTTTCTGAAGATAGGCTATGTGAAAGGTCACCACGAGCCCGATGGTCTTCGTGTGATTGTTGGTCTCTAGAGTAGTTTCCACTAATCTGACCATAACTCCTTATTGGGAAGTAAAAAAGACAAGCCGTTTGTCGGGTGTGAAAATAGACTCAAGAAGCTTTCCAGCCATGTGCAGCATGCATCACGAAATTGTGTAGAATGGTACAGTTTTGCATGGGAAGTTGTACCAACATTCTGTCCCTAGAAAACTATTGACCTTCTGAGTAGTCTTCACTAATTTGGACGTATCTCAACATTGGGAAGTCCAAAATACTTGGAAGTGGTTCCATTGGAAACTAGACTTGATAACCTTTCCAAAATATCCTCATAGACCTTTATAGCTTTCAGAAATCAAAAGTTATGGTTTTTCTTTCTAGGTCCGGTCGGCCATCTGCGTCACTTTTTCTGAGTCTGATCGTCTGTCCGTGTTACTTTTCTGAAGAAGCCGTTTTGTAGTATCGTGTCTTAATCCTTCGGCCCTGTGCCTTCCACATCTTCATGTGTAAACCTAAGCAACATCAAGATAAAATATTTAGGTAGTATAATATTCTCATAAGTGTTAAAATTACAATCAGTTAGGAGTGAGTTCACCTCTTTTTGAAGAAGTAGTTTTGCACGGCTACGGGTAATGGGCCCTTCATACACTTGCTTATGTGAAACTTGAGTAACTGGTGGTATGTCCTCATCATCCTCTCTGTTGACGGTTGATAGTATCAATTTTAACCGTCAACAAAACATGAAAAAAGACCTAAAACATATTTACCACTTAGATATAGGGGGTCTACTGACGGAATTTCATGAGTTTTGGTGAATGTCTATTTCTGCAGGGTGTCAGCTGAAAAGAACCAAGAAAGTCCCACATATCAGGTTTACATAGAGACAAACGAGCTACACACAACTTTTCTGTAATCTGGAATGTACGAGAAGACTTTAGAAATAAACCGGAGGCAAAACAGGCCTGGAAGCCGGGCGGCCGCCCAAGGGGTAGGGGCGGGCGCCCGGGCTATAGAGCCAATCAGAGGTGATCTCGTGGATCCTGCCTCCACCGCCTTTGAGGATGAATAATAAGCGTTCATTGAGGTCGGTTTGATCCGACGGCTGTGGTGCTTCCTAGAGGGTTATATAAGCAAGGCCCCTAGCCCCTGGAGGAGGAATCCCATAAACCCTAATTTCATTAGCAACCTCCTCCGATGCTAATTTTGGGATGCTTATTTTTTTTCTATAGTGATTAGGCATATATAAAATAGAGCGTCAACTTTTACAGCATGGACGGTGAAATATAGACAACATGGGCTGAAATATGTTAGGAAAACAATGAAAATAAGAAAAATATATGGACCCACCCGACCATGTGGCTATGGAACATGCCAACATGAACAACGATGCTTAAAAAATCAATAAATTGTTTTGTGACGCACAAACTCTGTCATAGTTGATGGCATTTGTAAATTGGACTTTGTGACACAGAAAATGCCTATGTGACGTAGCAAATATCGACACTAGATAGAATTGGACTAGGTGTATGACGTTTTTATGACATACAACTTTTTACTGTCACTAAGTCGAAATGCCTACGACAGAATGTCATAAACCGGATGATATAATGACAATATGACCTGTTGTCATACTAAATACGTCAAAAAACCACACATTTCTTATAGTGATTGGTGTTTTTCCACCAACAGGACCTATGCACTTGATCTCTACCTTGTCTTTACAAGCAGGACACACTTCAAGAAAAATGAAGGGGAATTAGTTGATTTCCCAAACCCTACAAGTAAGAGTCTGAACCTACAACATGCACACTGAAAGAGATGTTGCCAGTTTCCACAATTAAAGTTTCAGTTAAAACTGCTAGACAAGCAAAAAAACATAGGTGACACCTTCCTCAGAGTTACCATCTCCAGAGGTGCAGTTATCAAGGTCTCTACCTATGGGATTAGATGGTGCACCTAAAGTGAACATGACGAGAAGTCCTATTCAGAGGACCTAAGTCACCAAACCTTCGCTAGGGAGGTAAACTTGATAGTTATCCATATTTCCTTTTTTTGGCATTGCATTCTCATTAAGCATATCTACTTTCCCACATTATCATAATCAATTTAGGTTGCATATTCACTTTGCTAGATCTGCATTAGAAAAGAAAATAAATATGTTTTGCATTGCATCTTAAACTACTAAGCCCCATGTGAATAAATTTATGGTATAAAACCCATAAATCTATTTGCTGTGGTGGCATAAAAATAAAATAAATTTACATTCATCATTCTTTATAATTTCTTGCATAGTGTAAAAGTATAAAAATATTGCTAAAGAGATCCTGCTAGAAAGATACATATTTTAAGAAGTTCTAGATGTTCAAGGTTTAGAGGTTTATCACTAACACTTAATCAAGTTCCACAAGCTTTGTTGTCTATTTGAGCTTCACAGAATTTAAAGGATCAAGGAAAGCTAGCCAACAGAAAGATGATATGTCTCCTGTTAGAGTGCTGTCTCAGTAGTCATCATCATGAGCACTCCGATGAATGGGAGTACAGCTTCACTGCTTGTCAGCTACATCAAGCAAGACTACGTCAACATCTAGCTTGGGGGAGAGCATCCCTCATGTATCTAGCTAAGTATTTTCTTACCTATCTATTTATTTATATATTTCTGCTTTGAGATATGAAACAAATAAAAAGATGCATAACCTTTAGAAAACCAAATAAATGTTTTCCTTTATATATATATATGTGTGTGTGTGTGTGTGTGTGTGTTTTTCTGTATGATCTTTAAGCTTGCTAAATAAATATAGGAGAGTGTGCTAAGTTTCATCTTGTTAAAATGAACCCCTAGAATAAACTCTTATATGGAAATGATGAATAGTTACTCTGCCATAATTCCTTTCAAGTACCTAGTTTTCAACCTCGAACTCTCCCAAGTTTTGAACACAACTATTTTGATCTAAGATTTGCTCTGAACCTGAAACTTGTGGGTAGCAAATGCTTGATCTAAGTCTAGATAGTTGGCGGATATGATATGGGAAGGTCTGAGCTGCTGTTTATCTTGTTCCTAGAGATACTAGAGTTCTGGACATTTTATCTTTTGAAAAACATAAAAATGTTGCATGATGAGTTCCTGTATGACGAGAGCTTGAATTCCTACCACAGCCATATGTACATGCTTGTAGACTAGGAAAACTTCCACTTATATTTACTGCCTGTGAGCATTGAGTATGGTCAAGCTATGTCGACCCTTAGGGATTGGTCATGCGGTTAAAATCAAGATTATGTACACACACCCATATATGCTGCTTCTACCCTAGAAGTATGCATCCACATACTTTCCATTTAGACACATCCCAAAATTGTTCTACTCCTACATTGGGAGTGAGCATAAAATAAAATTTCCTTCATCCATTGCTAGCCCTTTTGTTATGCAATAAAGCTCCAAGTATCCCTTTTGCTACTACCTCTATCCATATATCCAAAAAAGAGGTTTGGGTGCTCTAAAAAAAGAGAAAAGATAAGAAGAAAAAAAGAGAGAATAAAGGAAAGAGGACAAATGTCCCAACACAGAGAGGTTTTTAAGTAGCCCAAGTTCTCCCCAAGTTCTTCAAAGTTTAAGAGATGTATAAATCTCTTCATGGAGCAAAAGTAGAATTAGGTGTTCACCACTATCATTTTCTTACCCCTTCATTTCTACTCACCATCATCACCATTTCCACTACCACCATATATCCACTCAAACCATATACTTAGGACCACACACATGCACATCTTGATTTGATTGTATGGCTGGACTCATTGCTCTAGATCCATAGTTTGACTGTGCAATAAATGTTTGCAAGTATGTATTAGTTGTCTCCCCACCTATGAGCTCCACATAAGCCTATTAGTTGTAGGGTGAGAGAGAGAAGACACAATGTTACTCTACCTTATGCCAAAAATACCATATATCTTGAGAGAAGAGAGAAGGCATACACCATTAATGCCTTGGCAAGGATCCACAAATACCACAAATGAGAGACTTGAGAGGGTCATACAAAGAAATCTCTGAGTTTTATTTGAAAATATGCAAAATTTCCAGAATAAAGGTGATCAAAGAACTCGAGACATAGTGCTAGACTTGACTGTTCTGTCTTTCAATTATTCAAGACCCGAGTAAAGGCTACAAGGCCCATAGTGGAAGGTAATATGGGTAAGTTTGAAAGTCATGATAGTTCACTCTAATCCGGAGGAGAGTTCTTGTTTGAATGCATGTGTACTTTGAGGCATAAAAGCATTGTAGCAACTTCGGATCCATCACTGAGTTTATCTTTGCTCAAGGATGAGCAAAGGGTAAGCTTGGGGGAGTTGTTGACGGCAGATAAGTATCAATTTTAACCATCAACAAAACATGAAAAAGGACCTAAAACATATTTACCACTTAGATATAGGGGGTCTACTGATGGAATTCCATGAGTTTTGGTGAATGTCTGTTTCTATAGGGTATCAGCTGAAAAGAACCAAGGAAGTCCCACATGTCAGGTTTACATAGAGACAAACGAGCTACACACAACTTTTCTGTAATATGGAAAGTACAAGAATACTCTGGAAACAAACTGAAGGCGAAACAGGCCTGGAAGCCGGGCGGCTGCCCAAGGGGTAGGGGCGGGCGCCCGGGCTACAGAGCCAATAAGAGGTGATCTCGTGGATCCTACCTCCACTGCCTTTGAGGATGAATAATAATCATTCATTGAGGTCGGTTTGATCCGACGGCTGTGGTGCTTCCTAGAGGGTTATATAAGCATGACCCCTGGCCCCCTGGAGGAGGAATCCCATAAACCCTAATTTTATTATCTCTCAGCTAGGATTAGAGGCAGAGGTGTCCCATGAAAGGATGACCTCTCCTCCCTAGAGAATTAGGGCTAGACATTCCAATGTAGTAGATTAGATCTAGATGGGAGTTAGGTAGAGCGGAGCTGCGCTTCGGTTCTAGAGAAGTCTTCAGAGATTTGGTATTTCTTTGTATCTATTCTTTACAAGACTTATGCTTTATATATTTTCATCTTCTCTATTTACTTTATGCCTTTATTATGTATGGTTAGTATAGTTGTTATACCTTGGCATGGATCTTAGCTCATATTGAGTGCTTTAGTTATTGTGTATAGCTAGAGTAGTAATCGATAGTTTAGGCATGGTGTCTAGGCTATAGGTTACCTGAGGTTGTTCTCAACCCCACGTATAATTGTGTTAGCCCCAGAGGTGACAGCTCTGTAAGGCCTTCGTAATCCACCACGTTCGGGTTGATGTTCGTAGAGCTTTTGGCAGCCTTCCCCTGACTACTTTCTTCCCAGTCTCTTTCGAGAGTTGGAAAGGTACTGTTGCTCCAAAGTGTCATGTGTATGATCGCTATATCTCTATTCATGCTTTAGTTATTAAAGAACCAAAGTAATAGAGAAGTACATAGGGACATTGATCTCTCCCGTTGTCCTCTCACTTTAGCTAGCTACTCATTTATCATAGAATTCTCCTATGTGTGCTTTTATTCATATACCTATCATATATCATTTACCCTCTGCTTTAGTCTAGTTGGTTTACTAAGTTAGTAGATACATGATGGTGAATTATCAGATTCTTTAACCCTTGCTTCCCTATGGTAAAATATAAATAATGATACCTGGTTTACTCCCGGTAAAATGCTACAATGGTATATTCTGTGTGCTTGCGGAATCCTTCATATTTTAGTTGTACTTAATTTTTACCAACACTTTCCTTCTTGAAAAGGAGTTGTCCTTGACTCTAAAGCCTTGTTTGGTTCGGCTTTTGGCTGTGACTTTTGCCCCCAAAAGCCAAAAACTCAACCAAAGGGTCTAAAAGCACCACTTGCTTTAGACCAAAAGCTGATTTTGCTCTAGTACAAAACTAAAAGCAACCCTCCACCTGCTTCCATCTGCTTTTGGGTCAAAAAATACCCACCTGCCACTGGTTATGAAACATACTCCTACACGACGGCGCCCTAGCCCCCAGTGGCTAGCTCGGCCGGAGTTCCACCCCAGGCCAGAGATCCTCTCTGTTTCCTCTTCCCCTCGGACGAGCACGCAGGAACTCCGCCGCTACCACCTCGGTCGAGCGTGTGGGAGCCCTAGTGACCCAGCCCCACCACTGCTCGCAGCCCTACCTTGGTGGCCCTGCCCCATGGCTCTGGTGTGCTTTAAAGTGGCTCTAGAGAAGAAACCCTGTCCAGTCCACCGACCCTCTTCCTCCAGTCAGGCGGCGGCACTCTTCCTTAACTCCAGCCGCCTCCTGGAGCTGTCACGTAGCCGCCTTCTGCCTGCATCCCACGCACCACCCGGAGCCCATCGCGTAGCTGCCTTCCCTGCATCTTATGTGCCACCCTAAGCCCATCACGCGGTCGCCTCCACCTCGGCTGTGTCATGTGAGCTGGCGCTGCTTCCCTCCTCGCGAAGCTACATCGCATGAGGTGTCGCTACTACCCTCGCTAGCGCAAACACTGCTGCCATCCCGGATCTGCTCGGCGAGCCCCGTGCAGGCCACATTGGCCCCAGCGCCTGCAGCCGCGGGTGCGGCCTAGCATGCCGCCACCGATCGGCCGAGCAAACCCCGCCCCCGGCATAGTGCCCCCATCCTCCATGGCTGATTCCTTCTCTGTTCACCGGTGAGAGAAAGAAGAAGATGAATGGTTGTTGTCTATGATGTGTGGGGTCCGCTAGTAATTGAAAGAGGCTTTTCCAAAGCCACAGTTGATCAACCAAACATGCTTTCAACTTTCCTACTGCAGCTTTTCTACAGTAGTTTTTGCAAAAGCCACAACTCACAGCAGCTTTTGCAAAAACCACAGCTCAACTAAACAGGGCCTATCTCTTCTAATCCAAAGAATTGTGCTAGACCATCGACTTGTAGTATTGTGATAACATCTTGACCTTCTTCTTCCATCACAGCAAGGTGTTGGAATCTATAATCATATAAACCAAGTAGTAGCCTTGTAGGTGGAAACCTAAATGATCTGAAATTAAGTATAGCTTCCACCTTTCATCGATGCTTACAACTATCGGTGAGTGTTGATGTCCTTTGCACGGTCTCATCACCTCCCTTTAAGAAAAATCATCCACGACTTTTGTTTATCCAAAAATAACCTAGACAAAACAGAGGGTGGATGTACATGACAATTCCAATAATCTTTTATTTTGTTTTGTTCATTTGTTCCTTTATGATTCATATTGACATTATTTCTTTTTCCATGTAAGAAACATTCTCTCAACTTTGGTGAACCTGCAAATAGCTTTGAAGATGGGAGCACAATTTTTTTTCAAACCAATCATTTGATTCATGTTATCATGCTTTATTTTCACAAGATCACATATATCAGAAGGTAAGTATGAAACATTCTTGACATTCATATTGCACTGCCTGTCAAACCCAATAGTTCCAGACGATGATATAAAAAATTTGGTGAATGAATAGAACATGTTTGCATAAGATTTCTTTCTTTTGATAGAACATATGAACAAGGGAACAACATTTTTGGTTCTTTATTGAAATCAGTAACCGATCTTTTCATCTCAAGTTCAAACAAATATGGCTCACAAGAATTGTTGCAAAGTCTATTTATCTTTAAACTAGCAAGGTTGTCACAAGTTATAGAAATACCACAAACATAGAGTTTGCTTGCAGCATGATGTCCAATCAAATTGAATGTAGACTTGCAACATTAGGTAGTATTCAAAGATTTCATGGATGATATTCAAAAAACATTCTCAAGTATATTATTGATCTCAACACATTTATCAAACATGACATAGCTCACACATGAAGGATGAGATATTTTTGCAAAGAATTCATCATGAGTGTTCATTTTCACATTATCAAATTTATTTGCATGAAAAGTATCATATATATGAGTACAAAGTATCATGTATATGAACCATATCAAAGTATAGAAAAAATCATGTATGATTGAACATTGGTTATCAACTTGCAAAATTTCAACACATGTATGAACTTGTGAATCTACCAAATCAACATAAACAATTTGTGTAGTGTCAATTCCATTTGAACCATGTGTTTCATCGCAATTGCTTACCATTTTATTTTGCAAATTCAGATCTAAATTATTTTCATTACCTTTTAGACTTTGTGGTAGTGCAAGTATCATGGATGACGCTTCCGAACTCACACTTTCCTCGTCATGGTTCATATTTTGGGCAGCTGAAAGGTCCTAATGGCTAGAAGGGGGGTGAATAGCTAATTAAAAATTCTACAACAACACTAAGCCAAGAGGTTAGATAATTATGAAGTGAAGCGAATATTGCGCTAGCCTACTAAAAGTGCAAGCCACCTACCAGCAATTCTAGTCAATTATGATCACTAAGCACTCAAAGGCTAAGTCACTACTCTCTACACTAGTTGTGCTAGCTAAGAACTAATTACAACTAAGAAGCTAAGCTACACAACTAGCTACAACTACCACAAGCTCTACACAAGGTAAGTACACAAAGTAATACAAAAGAGTGGTAGAGGAAATATACCACTGTGGCAAGTGATCAATCAATGAATACCAAAGAATACCAAGGAGACAATGTAGATAATGATTTTTCCTTCGAGGTTCACTTGCTGTTGGCAAGCTAGTCCCCGTTGTGGCGATTGACTTACTTGGAGGTTCACGAGCTAATAGGCATCACACGCCTAACCCACAACCGGGTGCCGCACAACCAACACAAGATGATGATCCACAAGCCAAGCGCAATCCACTAGAGTTGCCTTTGGCGCTCCACCGAGGAAGGCACAAGAACCCCTCACAATCACAATAATTGGAGCCGAAGACAATCACCTTCCTCTGCTCGATGATCCTCCAATCACCGGGCCATCTAGGTGTCGGCAAACACTAAGAGTAACAAGTTCTCCACCAGGCCAAATCGCCAACTAGTGGCACAAGATGCTAGAACACTAAGCAATGCACTAGAGGCTCTCCAATCTCACTCAAGATGATGACATCAAGTGTGCAAGTGAGTGGAATGGTGTGCTCAGCTCCCAAAGGGTGTACACGGGTGTAGGAAGTGCCAAGAGAGTGGCCAAGACTAGCCACCACCTCTATTTATAAGCCCACAAGCAAAAAGAGTGGTTACCCCTTGGAGCCACTTTCTGCGAGGGCACCGAACACGGTGGTGCGGTCACCGAACAGGGGTGGCGGTGCCCCTCCAAGGGTCATATTCACTAGCCGTTGGGGCATCGGATAGGGTGGCGGTGGCACTGACCTAGGGGTGGCGGGGACCACCCAGGCAAACCCTCCGAAAACCCTGCTCTCTAGATAATTAGGGCGGTGCACTGCCCTAGGCATGGCGGTGCCCAGGTGGTGACCAAGCCCTCTTCCCTCGCTCTCGGTGAAAAACGGTGGCGGCACGGGACAGGGGTGGCGGTGCCCCCGGCAGTGCACCATCGCACCAGGGGCAGTGCACACCGCCACATGCGGTGCCAGACCCAAACTTCGCATCTCGGCCGAGTCTAGGTGGGCATCGCCCTACGGGTGGTGATGCCACTGGACACACTATGGCGTTCCCCCCTAGGGCAACACCAACTCCTCCCTCTTGGCCTCTTCCAGCTGGTCACCGCCCTAGGAGTGGCGGTGCACCGAACAGGGGGTGGTGGTGCCCCCCAAGATAGCACCTCATCCCCTTCTTCGCCTCCCTTAATTCCTTTGCAAATGTGTCAACACCACAAGTGTTTCACCATCACATGCAAGTGTGTTAGCATTTTCACGATCATTTTTGAAAGGTTAATCACTTCTCACCGATTGTGCACTAGGCCTAAAATGCAAATGAAAGTTTTCCAACACCTAGCGGCACTAGATGATCGAGTTGTCTGATAAGAGCCCCCTCTTAATAGTATGACCATCTATCCTAAGTGTCATCACACTATCTATAGTGTCTTGATCACCAAAACAAAATGGCCCTATCAAATATACCTTTGCCTTGAGCCCATTTTATTTTTCTCTTTCTTCTATTCCAACTCTGGAGCTTGATCATCATACATGTCCACACCACCACCTTAGACTTCATTTCATGTGGCCATCTCCACCCATGAGTGCCACTTAGCTCCATCACTTGGGTTGGACCAACCTATCTCAAATTCACACTTAGAGCATAGGGTTAGTCCAAATAGGTTTCATCAATTATCCAAAACCAAACTAGGGCTTTCAATGTCCCCCTTTTTGGTAATTGATGACAACCTCTACAAAGATATGAAATAAATTCAAATTTGAATCCATGTTGCTTGCCCAAGCATTTTTACCATGTATAAAGGATTTGGACAAGTTTCATGAACCTAAATTGGTAGCATTAGATCCCCCTACATATGTGCTAAGAGTTTGGATAGAAGCTTGCACATATGCATGGATTGGAGTTGTGGGAGAGTAATGTCTACCAAATGATGCTAAGATATAAGAGATGGACCTTTGAAGCATGATACCAATCGGAGTGCACCAATAATACCATTGTTGACGGTCACTAACATTAATTATAAACCATCAACATAACCTGCATATATATTTAATTCCATCACTAAACATAGGTATAGGGGTTTAAACTAATGAATTCCATGAGCTTTGGTGAATATTTGTATGCAGGAGGATTTATCCAAAAAAATAGCCCTAAGATCACTGTCATACACTCCAAACAAGCAAACTGGCGACAACATGTGATTCAACCCGCGGAAACTACGAAAGACAACTCTAGAAAGTTCCAGAAGACACCACTATGAAGCTTGGGTCGAAACTCCACCATAGTGGGCTGGCTAGCCCTCTAGGGAGGCCGCCAACCCAGTGTAGAGCCCGCTCACCCTCCACCACCTTGTACTCCTTCCTACGATCTACACCATTAATTCTAAGACGGTTTTAGGTCAGTTTATCCAACGGTGGTCGAGGGAGTTGATGCGGATCGATGACATGGCAATTCCTTGCCCTTTACTCCATCTCCCCTATATATACCAGCCCCTACCCCTATCCCTAGAGCCATCTTAAAACCCTAATTCATATCCTCCTCATCAGGATCAGAGCTAGCTATCCAAAGAAGATTAGTCCTCATTAGGATCTAGTCTTTAGAAATAGAGAGATGGAGAGTAAGAGAAGAGTTTGAAGGAGGTGCTGGCCTATCGGTGCTCTCTCTATGACTTGTACCTTGGCAGAAGTCAACCTACATCTAAGATTTCCCTGGTAATCAACTTTTGATTTAAGTAAGCAACGTGTTTATATTATTCTTCTGGTTTGCAAGTCTCATTTGAGTGCTTTCATCTATTGGCCTTAGGTTAAAGTATTATTCATAGTGTAAGCATGGTGCTTAGACTCAGTAACTCGTGGATGTACCCTACATTCCGGATCGGTGGTAGCTCACGAGGGTGACTCTTATAGCCTTGTTGATCCTCTGTAGTCCACCTCCCGTTTGTAGGCCTAGCAGGATCTTGTTACTAGGAAGAGCATACTCTATTTGTGTTCTTCCTTAGTAATTTCCCCAGATAGAACAGTAGAAGGCATAGCTTACTGAGATTAGAACTAGAAGACCTTAGCGATCCCCTCTACACTCCTGATTATCTTAAGTCTTGTTGCTACTCCGAGTTAAGATGGACCGTAGTTAGCCTCACACATTTTCCTGTGGATACAATACTTGGAATACTTCTAGGTGAAAGCTATAGTGGTATCTGTACGCTTGCGGATTTATCTGTGTGTGTCTTAATTAGACCAACAAGCTTTCTGGCTCCGTTGTTGGGGAAACAGTTGCTGAGTTAACTTCAAACCTATCTTAACCTTGTATCATACTCTTTTATCTTTTTATTCCTCCATTCTTTTCTTTTCTTTTCTTTTCCATTATGAATTCCACTCATATCTATCAATATGCTAAACCCATGAGCGCAAGCCTAGGGCCACCAAAATCTTTAGAGCCTATCCTAACACCTGGCTATGAGTCACGCTCGTGTTTTATAAAATTGATTCGGGATAAATCCTTCTCGAGAGAAGGCAACGAAAACCCATACTCACACCTATTAGAGTTTGAACGGACCTGTGCATGCTTGCGTATCGCTGGCATGTCTAACAAAACCTTAAGATGGAAGTTGTTTCTATTCTCTTTGATGGGAAGAGCTAAATATTGGTATAGTCAAACCGTAGGAAGTATGCAAGGAGATTGAGAAACTTTATGCTCTAAATTTTGTTTATGTTTATTTCCCATCTCTAAAGTGGTTAGCCTTCGAAAAGAGGTTCTAAATTTTAGACAACCAGAAGAAGAATCTCTTAGCACATCGTGGGATCATTTTAATGAACTCATCATCACTAGCCCGGACCTTGCCATTCAAGACCCTGTACTTCTTCAATATTTTTACATGGGTCTTAGCAAGGATTCCAGAAAATCTCTTAATGCAGCCTCTAGAGGAGCTTTCCTTCATTTGTCTGCTAGTGAAGCAAGGGCTATGCTTGATAGAACTAGTGAAAAGACTCCCTGCACTAGCATTCATAATGAACTCCTCGAGAAAGAGAGAGAATCATCTTCCAAACAAGAAGAGGGAGTTTTGATAGTCAAATCACAACCACTCCAATCCCAAGGTTTAGCTATCAATCATGAACCACCAATACCCCAAAATACCCCAAGAGAAGGAATTTCACTTTTAGAAATCCCTGTTGAAGACCTCTTTGGTGCTAATTTTGGGAGAACATTAAATTCTCATCTTCATAAGAGACATTTGAGTGAATATAATTCAAATTCTCTCAAGAAGAGACCTCTTAGAAAATGTCCTTATTCCCATATAGGACGTTAGGAAGAATTCAACGATGACATAGCCATAGAAGGAGAGCCAAGCCATTTAGAAGCCACTCATATCCTCTCCCCTTCTATGCCCACATTAGATGCCTTATCTAAACTCGTCTCTCAACCCACCCTTGACCCCGATGATCCCTCTTATGCTCTTTCTCCTAAGTCTCATGATGACCCTAGAAATCCACTAAGACAACCGAAGCATAGGAGTCATGAAGACCAAAAGGATGACCAAGAAGTGCAATGTCACACCCCAAAATTTTCATTTTGGGTTGTGAATCGAAAACACTAAATAAAATAAAAGGTTTCATGAATTTTCTAAAATTTTCCAAGATTTTATTATGTTGATTATAATTTAAACAATGAAAAATATGGTTTTCTCAAACTTTTGTAGTCTAATTTAATATATTTGTTGCATTCATGATGAGAGCATTAATGTTATTGTGTGAAAAATGAATTTAAAACACGTTTAAGACTCGAATAGGTTTTGCTCTATTTAAAAAAATAATAATAAAGTTCAAATTATGATTTAAAAAGCTCTCAAAAAATAGTTTGAATTTTAAAGTCTTTGAAAAAGTAATTTAAATATAATTTCTAAAATCATAGTCAAACTCTTTAATCCTTGTTTGACTAAAATCCTTTTAATCTCATGCCAAATCTTTGTCCATCCGCTCCATTATCCATCTCATTTCTCACCACGTGACCACATTTTAGTCCTTGAACAAAAATATCTATGTTCCTTGCAAACTCAGTTTCCTCTCTTCTTTTCTCACATATATTTCCTTTGTTTATATACTTAATCCTTTGTACGTCATAATCACTTCGACAAGAAAACAAACAGGCCTCCACGTTCTGCTAGCAAGCAAGCTTAATTATCTTTTTCTTCTATTCTTATCTTTTTCTATCACATCACTTGCTTCTTTATCGTACATCCCGTCAATCATGCCATTATTATGTACATGCATGCTACTAATATCTCTCTCCATCTACATGGGCTGCTTGCATTGATGCACAAGCGCATGCATGTACATAATAATGGCAGGACGCATGGCATGGGAGGCCTCCTCAGCTCCTCGTCACGCCGTCATCCATCATCTCTTGGTCGTCAAATATCAAGCGCTGGTGAGAACGAAACATCCTCCTTTAATTTGTCGTCGTTGATCCTTTTTCTGTTTAGCGCCGGCCATCATAGCGCTCCGTGGAACTGGAAATTAACTAGCAGCCTGAGTTTTCTTTCCATCAATAACCCAGTACAGAAATCCCTAGACCAGAGCTCAAAACCTCGAAGTAAGTCCATTCTGTGCCAAGAATATCTACGGTGCCTTTTATTTTGCAAGAAGAAACTGCCATCACCGTTGTGTGCAGAAATATCTTTGTTGCCATACATGAACAGCCTTCTGGAAGTAGCATGCACCTGATGGCGTGCATGTGCTCTCTGTAAACAAGTGCTAAGTCAATTGCATTTTCCCTTGGACCTCCTTTCTGTGCCGGCAAGTAATGGCAGGTGCATGTATTATTCAAGGAATCAAAACGTCTCCAATATATATACAATTCCTTAGACAAATTTCAATGCTCAAGTCAGGATTCTTTACATTCATTTATTTAATCCTTGTTGTCATCAGGAACTTAGCACGTGTCACTTTATTATCCTTCAGTAATTCTCGGCTCAGATTAGCACAGCCTGGCATCACGCATGTTGCTTTTGTCCTCGGCGACATCAGTTTGCTGATATTTATCCTTCCCAATATATGTTGCGTAGGCTATCCTTGATCATGACAGCGCATTCTTTTCTATTCCAATAAAAATATACAATTCCAGTAT
Organism: Saccharum hybrid cultivar R570; assembly: GCA_038087645.1. Lineage (NCBI taxonomy): Eukaryota > Viridiplantae > Streptophyta > Magnoliopsida > Poales > Poaceae > Saccharum > Saccharum hybrid cultivar. Next base: position 22,523,614 of record JAQSUU010000135.1, read on the forward strand.
ATTCTTGTTGTTTATCTTGGTAATGATATCTTGTTGATGCCGTGTACCTTTTCTTTTCCTTCTAAAATATAATTCCAATATTCCTATATAAATATCCCTTTAGCAATCTAACTCACATTCCTTTTATTGTTCTACATCATCTCGTTGTCATCCTTGTTGCTAGCCCTTAGATATCTCACCATAATTCCTTTTTGTGGCTTAAATTTATTGTTCCAAAAATATTTAGTTTATTTAAAGCGTCAATTTATGATTTAACCCCTAAAACTTCAAAAGCTCGCCATAACCGTTTTAGGTGTTTTTGCGCTCACGCGATCGTAGAATCACGTCTTCGTGTTAGAATCATTTTTGTAATGATTGATGATTGTTTTTAGGGTCACTTTCAGGTGCTTGAGCCAGTTGTTGCTATCGATAGAAGAAGATATGCGATGATGGTTTGGAAAGAAAAGTTGGAAAGTTGGAGCGAACAATTTGAGGCAAGTGTAACATGAGTTCCTTTGTTACCTAATAACCTTATAATCACTCTCATATGCATGTGTCTAATATGATGCTAAGGACTTTACCTAGTATTTTTGTACCCTCTTCCTTGTTACCTTGGGTTTATGCATATGGGTAGTTTTGCTTAGTTTACAATCACAAAATATTATAATGTTAATTCTGATTAATGACTTATGAAATCATTGGTTAAAATGGTGCTTTTCGGCAACATGGACAGGAAAGGAAGTTAGAGCATTGGGCCTTGTTGGGTGCTCTAGTCTGCTCTCCGTAAGGACTGAATCTTAAAGCGGCAACCCAGGACATCCGTACAGCCTTGATAATCAAAATGGGCATGATCTTAGTTGAATAGATAGTTTTCTCTAGCTTGTTAGTAGTTACCGAAAGTTTTCGGCGCAAGGGGGGAACTAGGTTGCAGAATGGCTTCTTGCCTGTCAAGATGTGTACTAGGCTGCGATCAAGGTGTGCCAGTCTCGAAGGGGGGCTCCATTCGCCTAGACATTGAAACCTCGCAGCTACTAACTTGTTAGGGTAATTAGTGAAAGGCTTCGTAGTGAACCCTACCGACTTACCTTGGAAGTGAGTCAAGAGGTTGGCCACCTCGGGCATAGGGGTATTTACGACTCATGGTGAAAGTGTACGCACTTTGCAGAGTTTGATCAAACTGATATATCAGCCGTGCTCATGGTCATGAGCGGCCTGGATCCTTTTCGAGTTAGATGGTTCTATGGATGGTTTGGGATATGATTAATCTTGATGGTGATAACTAATTATATTCATATGGGAGCCTTAAGCATAACTTAGAAACATAGACATAATAAATAAAATATGATCAACTAAAAATGCTTACCGCAGTACAACCAAGTCAAGCCTTCTTGAGTCTTGCATAATCTCATGGTATACATGCTGAGCATGGTGAGCTGACCCTTGTTGTTGTCACCAATAAAAATCCCAGATGGGTACCAGATGGTGATTTCAGTGAAGAGTTTCCTGAAGGTTTCCATGAGTATTAGGCGAGTGTTTCCCCCAGACAACCGTCCCTGTGGAGTATGGAGCCCCGAAGAGAAGATTAAGAATAGTTTCCGCTATGCTGTTATAATAGTTGTAAGTCTTGTTGTAACTATGTTCGATATATAATAAAGCATTGTTCATGATATTCTCCATATTTGTCTCTGTGGACATCCTGGGCACACATATAGTTAGTGCTTGGTATTCTTCGGAAAACCGGGTGCGACATGCAATGACAATGGCTGAAATGTATGAAGAACACTTATGCCATTGTTAAAGAATGGATGGACAAGTACGAAGCCTTATGGGTAGAGTCCAAACTTGGCCTAGATTCAAACGGTGAGTTAAAGTCAATTCCCTTTGCAAACATGATTCATCCAAGTTTGGAGGAGGTCTTAGACAAAATCAACCTGAGAACCACTAATCCATGGGAAATCTTGGAGAATAAAACGTCCAATGAATATCATAGGTATGGAATGATGGAGACAATGTTTCTGCCTATAGACATTCATGAAGATACACCATTGGAGCTTGAAAAGGAAGATGACATCGATGAGCATGGAAGTTACTTCATTAACTCATCAAATTCATGCTCACATGAGAAATCTCCTGAATCAATTGGTCTCTCCAACATTACCACACACGATATCTTCAACCCCCTCGTGCTTCCTATTCATAAAGATTTTAAAAGGGTGGTTGTAGATACATATGTTTATCATAAATATTATAGATCTCGTTGTATGAATCTTGAGATAGGTACACGAAGATTGGTGTTGGAGGGGAGACCACTTCACCAATTAGAAATGTGATTCAAAGGTTTCCTAAGGATGAGCTTATGTCCTAAAGCAAGCACTTTCAAGGATAACATGAGTTTTCACCTTCTGCTGTGATACCTTTGTGAAATAAGCATAGAAACATAATTGTGAAAAATTCCTTCGGGTAGTTTTGTCATTAACCATTCTAGGTTTAAAGCAAAAAAGGATGAACGATGGTGACTCAAGGTATATCCAACCAATCATCATGCAACATTGAATCACATCCATCTAAACTTGTCTTTGTCTTGCAAAATTCAAGCTGGGGGATGGGCATATTTGAAAAAATCCTATACCATGTTGGTAATTCATCTTGGTTATCTCTACCTTTAAATCATGCTCTTTCATCTCTAATTGAATAAATCTCTATAATGCTTTCATGTTACCTTGTCTGCCATAGTAAATTTTGGTTTGGAAGTACTTCCAAAGGTTTTTTTAAATTAAGCGAGGTGCTTAGGTTAAAATGCATTTCTTAATCAAATTAGACATGGAGTCTAGTTTGATTATTGAACTAAAAATTATCTTAGTAGATACTGGATATTTTGTTGGACTAACCCCTGCAGGAAACTCTCAATTTAATTTGGGTAAGTCATGAGGTAAATTCAAATCAGAGATGAAACAAGGCACATGACGAACTTCAATAATTTTGCATAAGAAGACATACCTCATTCAACTTGGATGAAAGAACTATAAGTATCAAAGATCATTCACTTTGTCTTTAGCTGCAAGTTACCTTTGCCTTGAAACCATGCTTGTATAAAACATGATCTCTATACTAAAGTAATTCCAAAACTATCTTTTCATTAGCATAGAGAGAAATTACATATTCTGGACAAACAACCCATGTTTGAAAATTGTATATTTCTTCGGGTTTGTGTTGTCCGCTAATCCTTTGCAGGCATAAAACAATGAGTGAGACAAAAGGTCTAACGAGGTGGCAAAAGATCGAAGAACAGAAAGATGGCATGACAAAAGAATGAGAAAGAAAGATTGCAATATTGGGGACAAGAAGCTCATGAACAACTCGTACTTCGAGGCTAGCTAAACAATAAAAACTTCAAGCAAAAGGGAAGGACCATCATGAGTCATCTACCCTTCGTCATATGCTGTCTTCACCCTCCAATGACAAGGGTAACATCCTAAGGTAAATGGTCATTATTTAAGAAGTTTTTTTTTCTGATTCTGGTATGCACATAAATAAGAAACAAACATGTTTGAGTTACAATTTCACTTAATCCAATCCGATTAACTCAACATGTTTAGTTCTTTAAACTTGTTCCTAACATCACTTTCTTCATCCCATAGTCTTAACCAAATAAACTATAAAGTGTACATCCTATCTTTGGAAGATGATGGTCATAATCATGTAAAGATTGACACATTATGTATAGATAGACAATCATTTCATGAGTTAAGCAACTAAACTCATTTTGCCAAATGTGCTTAAATGCTACATTCATGCTCACTATTTTGATCTTATCACCCATGACATAGTTGAACAAAGCACACAACATCAACTTCATCTTATTCAATGTGCCTAAGGTTAGAGAAGAATAAGTAAGGTTTTGGTCTTATTGGTGTTTTTCCACCAACAGAGCCCATGCACTTGATCTCTACATTGTCTTATGAACGGGACACACTTCAAGCAAAGTGTGGGGGAAGACACTCAATTCCCTAATTTCTACAAGTGAAGGTCCTAAATCTGTCAAACTAAAATCAAAACTCAAAATCAAGATGGGTTTGATGGAAGATTAGGTGACATCACCATTGGAGGCGTCATGTAACACCCTAAAAATTTGCATCAATTCAAATAGGTGAATATTATTCATTATGCATTTTTGTGAGCATACAAACTTAGAAAAATAATAAATTTTATTAATTTAAAATCAACTATAAGGCTAGCTACATGATTGTGCACTCATGCTGCTGCATTGGAATTTTTGTTTGGAGTGGTTTGATTCAAATTCAAAAGAGAAATTCAAAATCTATTTGGAATTCCTTGGAAAAATTGGAAAAAGAAAAAGAAAACGTTTTCCTTTTCATTCTTGGCTTTTGGCCCATTAGCCCAGCTGCCTCCTGCTTTCTTCCCCGCCTCCTTTTGGTCGGCCGCTCGGCCTTCCCGAGCCATTGGCCAGCGCGCACGGCCCGTTTCCCTGCCCTGCTCTCTTGGGCCGAGCCAGCCGTAGGCCCGTCTTCACGCGCACACGACCACGTTCTCCTTTCCTCTCTGCTTTTCGCTGACATCACGGGCCTGCGCGTCAGGGCTGCCTCCCTCCTCAAGCCATCAGCAACGACGCCTTCCAAATACATCATCGATCGAATCCCCTCCCTCAATCTCTTCTTTCCTTAGTTGGAGGACCTCTAGGCTATTTAATCCGATCTTGTGCACCCCTCCGCTCCATATTGCTCCGCAAATCGTAGTCACCGTCATCCTAAGGCGGCTACACCCGAGACGCAGCCCTAGCCGCCCACCATTTCAAGCCGTGGTTCGCTCTAGGACTATTCTTGGCTTCACTTTTGCCCTAGGTGAGCTCGCCATGTCCCGCTCTCCCTCCCTGTACCTTTCGTTTGTCGAATGGTGCATGGAGATACCGTTTCATCAAACTTCGATGAGCTCGGGCTGAGTCTGGCCATGGCGCTGCCGTAGGGCGACTATAGATGGTCGGCGGAGCTCTCCCCTTCTAGCTGGATTAGATCTGGGCCGTCCAAATCGAATCCAACGGTCGAAGATAGAAGATACCATTTCACCTGTATCTTTTTGCTAAAGAGTCCCTGTGGTTTTGCGTAATATAACCCATAGTCCAAAACATAAAACCCAAATCCGTTTTATTCATTTGAAAGCATATTTGATCTCGGTAATTCAAAAATATGTTTTCTGATATTTACAGTTTTGCCACTAACCTTGTTTTAGTCATAAAATCTCTGTTTTAACTCTGATTTGACCCGCTCAAATTGCGTTAGGTTCGTATTCGCGAGCTCTACATGATGATGCTACTATGCAGTAGGTTTGTAATATTTTAATTTCAAGTTTGAATTAAAGTAATTATTTATCTATAGGAAATCTTAGTAAAGTCATAACTTAGTCGTTTTAGCTCCGTTTGTCGTGATTTTCGCGTCTGTGTGATCCTAGCAAGTTGTAGATTCATTTTAAAGACTTTTTATCTTATTTTATTACTATTGGTGTACTATTCTAGTTATATTCTTGTTTGTTTTGCATGATTGCTTTTGGATGAATGTTGTTGCTATTGTTGATCGAGTATAGACGGTGAGCAATTCGTTGGTGACCAAGAGTTTTTCTTCAAGCAAGATCATCAGGACCAGTTTGATCAAGGCAAGTATAGCATGGGATTGTCCTTGTTGTCCTATTCACAATAAGCAAATGTAATCATTATGCATGTATTCCCTTGATAAGGATGACTTAGTTTTGATCCCTTACCTTGGCACCTATTATATTGCATTGAGTGGCGTTGCTAGTGCTTAACATGAACTATGATCATGTAATTTGACTAATGGAATATGCAATAAACATTAAAAGATGACTTTTTAGAAATATGCTAAAAGGGGCTAGAGCATTAGGCTATTTTATGGTGCACTAGTTTCTCTCCCTAAGGACTCATCTGTAAGCGAACATCTAGGACTTACAGTACAACTATGAGGGCTATATGGCTCTGGCTTTAGTCATATAGAAGGAGCTTTTCTACCTTGTTAGTGGTAACCTTTTTGGCGTAAGAATGGCTTGACGAATAGGGTATAGTGCGGCCTCTGTTCTTATGTGTATAGGCTGTGTGTCATTGTGCCATATGGAAGGGGGCTCTACATCTATTTGCCGAGTGAATCTAATGGCCCTAACCTGTTAGATGAACCTTTGAAAGACCTCATAGTGTTTCCCTGCCTGCTCACCTGGGAAGTGTTTTGGGAGTAATTAACCCGGGCATATGGGCAACACGACTCAGAGTGAAAGTGTACAACCTCTGCAGAGTGTAAAACTGTTATAACAGCCGTGCTCATGGTCACAAGTGGCCTTGAACCCTTATGGAATAGTTGTTCTCTAATGCTGAATAAGTTTTTGCTATTTGTTATTCATTTTACATTGATCATATGTTTATTGCAAGTCGAGACACATTGATGTTATAGATATGCTAAAATTGTGCCAATTAAAAGCTACATGCTATTAAGCCAATATTATGCCTTTGAGCCTCATGAACCCTATGTTACACTTGTTGAGTATGAGATGTACTTACGCTTGTTTATTTTTCTTACTTGGAGAAAAATCCTGGATGGGTAACAGATGGTGCAAAAAATGACTACTACTCCTACTTCCCTGAAGATTACTAGACTTGCAGTCAACCAGTCAATGTGCCTGTGCTTGGAGCTACCACGAGAGATTTATCTTTTTATTTACCACTATATTTGTGTAAAGACTATGTGTTAATAATCATGATGTAATAACATTTGTGATGATACTCCCTTTATAATTTGTCAGCTTATGTGTGATTGATCTCTAGGCGCACATAAGATTATGCATTCCATTTGGTCTTAAAATGGGTGTGACAAATTGGTATCAAAGCTTTGTTGACTGTAGGACGCAAGCATAGCTAGAAATGGTCGATTTAGTATCTTATTATTTTATGCTTATCATCTTGCTCTTGCTATTTGATAAATTTTTATGCTTCTTATGTCTCATTCTATTATGAAATTTTGCCTCTATTCTAACACTTCTAAAACTCTGTTGATGGTTCGTGCACACAAGACTGCCCGTATCACCACTAGAGGCCACTACCCACCTAGTGCCTTGCTTGCACCGAAAGAGCCACAAGAGGAAGCACCCCAGGAATAGGAGCAGATCCCGCTAGAGGAGCTCACTATTAAGGAGGATCTTACATATGAAGAGTTTTTGGTTAAAATTTTAGAGACTGCTGAAAGAGTCACGAGGAGTCGAATTATCAAGATGTGCAAAGTTCAGTGGAATCAGTATTCAGAAGTCGAGGCAACATGGGAATGTGAAGACGATTTGAGGAAAACCTACCCACAACTATTTGAGTAAGCATCGTCTGAATCTCGGGACGAGATTCATCTTAAGGGGGGTAGAATTTTTACACCCTAAAAATTTGCATCAATTCAAATAGGTGAATATTATTCATTATGCATTTTTGTGAGCATACAAACTTAGAAAAATAATAAATTTTATTAATTTAAAATGAACTATAAGTCTAGCTACATGATTGTGCACTCATGCTGCTGCATTGGAATTTTTGTTTGGAGTGGTTTGATTCAAATTCAAAAGAGAAATTTAGAATCTATTTGGAATTCCTTGGAAAAATTGGAAAAAGAAAAAGAAAATGTTTTCCTTTTCATTCTTGGCTTTTGGCCCATCAGCCCAGCTGCCTCCTACTTTCTTCCCCGCCTCCTTTTGGTCAGCCGCTCGGCCTTCCTGAGCATTTGGCCAGCGCGCGCGGCCTGTTTCCCTGCCCCGCTCTCTTGGGCCGAGCCAGCCGCAGGCCCGTCTTTGTGTGCACGCAGCCGTGTTCTCCTTTCCTCTCTACTTTTCATTGACATCGCAGGCCCACGCGTCAGGGCTGCCTCCCTCCTCAAGCCATCGGCAACAACGCCTTCCAAATACATCACCGATCGAATCCCCCCCTCAATATCTTCTTTCCTTAGTTGGAGCACCTCTAGGCTATTTAATCCGAGCTCGCGCACCCCTCCGCTCCATATTGCTCCGCAAATCGCAGTCACCATCATCCCGAGGCGGCTACACCCGAGACGTAGCCCTAGCCATCTGTCATTTCAAGCCGTGGTTCGCTCTAGGACTATTCTCGGCTTCACTTTTGCCCTAGGTGAGCTCGCCATGTCCTGCTCTCCCTCCCTGTACCTTCCGTTTGTCGAATGGTGCCCGGAGACGCCATTTCATCGAACTCCGGTGAGCTCGGGCCGAGTCCGGCCATGGTGCCGCCGTAGGGCGACTGTAGATGGCCGGTGGGGCTCTCCCCTTCTCACTGGATTAGATCTGGGCCGTCCAAATCGAATCCAACGGTCGAAGATAGAAGATACTGTTTCGCCTATATCTTTTTGCTAAAGAGTCCTTGTGATTTTGCGTAATATAACCCATAGTCCAAAACGTAAAACCCAAATCTGTTTTATTCTTTTGAAAGCGTATTTGATCTCGGTAATTCAAAAATACATTTTCTGATATTTACAGTTTTGCCACTAATCTTATTTTAGTCATAAAATCTCCGTTTTAACTCCGATTTGACCCGTTCAAATTGTGTTAGGTTCGTATTCACGATCTCTACATGATGATGCTACTGTACAGTAGGTTTGTAACATTTTAATTTTGAGCTTGAATTAAAGTAATTATTTATCTATAGGAAATCTTAGTAAAGTCATAACTTAGTCGTTTTAGCTCCGTTTGTCGTGATTTTCGCGTCTGTGTGATCCTAGCGAGTTGTAGATTCATTTTAAAGACTTTTTATCTTATTTTATTACTATTGGTGTACTGTTCTAACTATAGTCTTGTTTGTTTTGCATGATTGCTTTTGGATGAATGTTGTTGCTATTGTTGATCGAGTATAGACGGTGAGCAATTCGTTGGTGACCAAGAGTTTTTCTTCAAGCAAGATCATCAGGACTAGTTTGATCAAGGAAAGTATAGCATGGGATTGTCCTTGTTGTCCTATTCACAACAAGCAAGTGTAATCATTATGCATATATTCCCTTGATAAGGATGACTTAGGTTTGATCCCTTGCCTTGGCACCTATTATATTGCATTGAGTAGCATTGCTAGTGCTTAACATGAACTATGATCATGTAATTTGACTAATGGAATATGCAATAATCATTAAAATATAACTTTTTAGTAATATGCTAAAAGGGGCTAGAGCATTGGGCTATTTTATGGTGCTCTAGTTTCTCTCCCTAAGGACTCATCTGTAAGCGAACATCCGGGACTTACAGTACAACTGTGAGGGCTATATTTCTCTGGCTTTAGTCATATAGAAGGATCTTTTCTAGCTTGTTAGTGGTAACCTTTTTGGTGTAAGAATGGCTTGACGAATCGGCAGCGCGACCTCTGTCCTTATATGTATAGGCTGCGTGTCATTATGCCATATGGAAGGGGGGCTCTACATTTGTTTGCTGAGTGAATCTAATGGCCCTAACCTGTTAGACAAACCTTTGAAAGACTTCATAGTGTTTCCCTACCCGCTCACCTTGGAAGTGTTTTAGGAGTAATTAACCTAGGCATATGGGCAACATGACTCAGAGTGAAAGTGTACAACCTCTGCAGAGTGTAAAACTGTTATAACAGCCGTGCTCACGGTCACGAGTGGCCTTGGACCCTTATGGAATAGTTGTTCTCTAATGCTGAATAAGTTTTTGCTATTTGTTATTCATTTTACATTGATCATATGTTTATTGCAAGTCGAGACACATTGATGTTATAGATATGTTAAAATTGTGCCAATTAAAAGCTACATGCTATTAAGCCAATATTATGCCTTTGAGCCTCATGAACCCCATGTTACACTTGTTGAGTACGAGATGTACTTACACTTGTTTATTTTTCTTACTTGGATAAAAATCTTAGATGGGTAACAGATGGTGCAAATAGTGACTACTACTCCTACTTCCTTGAAGATTACTAGACTTACAGTCAACCAGTCAATGTGCCTGTGCTTGGAGCTACCACGAGAGATTTATCTTTTTATTTTCTGCTATATTTGTGTAAAGACTATGTGTTAATAATCGTGGTGTAATAACATTTATGATGATACTCCCTTTATAATTTGTCAGCTTATGCGTGATTGATCTCTGGGCGCACATAAGATTATGCATTCCATTTGGTCTTAAAATGTGTGTGACACATCATCACAAGAAACAAATCGAGGAACTTGATCAATGAACTTCATAGGGAGAAGTCTAGTTTGAAGGACTTACAACACCGAACCCTCACTAAAAGGGCTAACTTGGGGGAGAGGCACTCCCGTGTATCCAGGTAAGTATTCTTTCTCCCTTTGTTTTAGATTTTAGTTTCTTTTTAATAGTTAAAAAACGATGAATGAAACAAAATAAAAAGTTATCTTTATAATAAATATATATAGTAATAATGTGTGATCTAGTAAAATTGAAAACAAAATAAAAGATGTGTCTAGTTTGTTTAATTTATTTTTTAAAAACTGAATAAAATAAAGAGGACTCAGAATAATCTCTTAAATGGAAATGATGAATAGTTGCTCTATTGTAACTCCTTTCAAGTACCTAGTTTTTAGCCTCTAGTTCTCCCAAGTTTTGGATAAGATTGTTTTGACATAAGGATTTACTCTGAACTTGAAACTCGTGGGTAGCATATGCTCGATCTAAGTCTAGGTAATTGATAGATATGATATATAAAGGTCTGAGCTACTGTTTATCTTGTTCCAAGTGACACTAAAGTTCTAGAGATTTATCTTTTGAAAAATGCAAAAAATACTACATGATGAGTTCCTGTATGCCCAAGCTTAAATTTCCACCAGAGCCATACATGTTATTTAGGCTAGGAAAACTTTCATATATATTATGCTTGCTTTTGGATTGAGTTTTATCAAGCTTTGTTGACCCTTATGAGAGGCTTGTCATGCTCTTAAAATCAAGATCACGTACACACCACCCACATATACCTGCTGCTCCTACCCTGGGGGTAGGTGAAAAAAACATGCCTCCATATTGACTCACCTAAAAATGTTCTACTCCTACACTGGGGTGAACACAAAAACATGTTAGGTTTTTCATCCACCAAATAAATGCTCCAAGTTCTTGTTGCTATCTCTCAAAGTTTTATTGCAGAAAAGAGGCATGGGGCTATGCAAAATTTATTCATAAAAAAAGAGAGAGAAAGAAAATAAAAAAAGAAAGTTAAAAAATGGACAAGTGTCTGAGATATCTAAAACAATGGGTACTTAAATGCCCACCTGAAAAAAGATGAATAAGATAGCCCCTGCTCTCTAGCAAGTGTTTCCAAGTTTCAAAAGAGAGATAAGTTTTCAAGGAGCAAAGTAGAATTAGGTTAGCCACCATATATATCTACCATATATCCACACATGCACATCATGATTTGATTGTATGACTCAACTCTCTTTGGATCCAAGGTTTGACTTTACAATATATGCATTGCAAGTATGCTCTAGCTTTCTCCCTACCTATGAACTCCACATAAGCCTTAGTGGTGGGAAAAGAAAAAGGCATAACATCTTTATTGCCTTGGTGAGGATCCACAAATATGACATATATTGAGATACTTGAGGGTCATACAAAGGAATCTCTAAGTTTTATTTTGAAAACTTTAAAAAACTCCAGAACAATGATTGAACAAAGAACTTGAGACATAGTGCTTGACTTGATCATTCTATCTTTCAATTGCTCAAGAGCCAAGTGAAGGCTAAGAAGCCCCATGGTTGAAGGTAATATGGGTAAGTTTGAAAGTCAGATCAGTTTATTCTAATCCGGAGGAGAATTCTTGATTGAACGCATGTGTACTTTTGAGGCATGAAAGCATTGTAGCAACTCCTGATACGTTGCTGAGTTTGGCTTTGCTTAGGGACTAGCAATGGTTAAGCTTGGGGGAGCTTGTTGACTGTCACTAACACCAATTATAAACCGTCATCATAACTTGCATATATATTTAATTCCATCACCAAACATAGGTATAGGTGTTTAAACTAATGAATTCCATGAGCTTTGGTGAATATTTGTATGTAGGAGGATTTATCTAGAAAATAGCCTCGGGACCACTGTCATACACTCTAAACAAGGAAACCGACTACAACATGTGATTCAACCCGCGAAAACTGCGAAAGACAACTCTAGAAGGTTCTAGAAGACACCACAACGAAGCTTGGGCTGAAACTACACTATAGTGGCCTGGCCAGCTCACTAGAGAGGCTGCCCGGCCCAGTGCAGAGCCTGCTCGCCCTCTGCCGCCTCATACTCCTTTCTATGATCTACACCATTGATTCTAAGGTGGTTTTAGGACGATTTATCTAACGGTGGTCGAGGGAGTTGACGCGGATCGATGACATGGCAGTTCCTTGCCCCCTACTCCATCTCCCTATATATACCAGCCCTTGCCCCCCTCCCTAGAGCCATCCTAAAACCCTAATTCATATCCTTCTCGTTAGGATCAGAGCTAGCTATCAAGAGAAGATTAGTCCTCATTAGGATCTAGTCTTCAGAAATAGAGAGATGGAGAGTAAGGGAAGAGTTTGGAGGAGGTGCCGGCTTGTCGGTGCTCTCTCTATGGCTTGTACCTTGGCGGAAGTCAACCTCCATCTGAGATTTCTCTGGTAATCAACTTCTGTTTTAAGTAAGCAATGTGTTTATATTATTCTTCTAGTTTGCGAGTCTCTTTTAAGTGCTTTAATCTATTGGCCTTAGGTTAAAGTATTATTCATAGTGTAAGCATGGTGCTTAGACTCGGTAACTCATGGATGTACCCTACATTCCGGATCGGTGGTAGCTCACGAGGTTGACTCTTATAGCCTTGTTGAATCCTCTATAGTCCACCTCCCGTTTGTAGGCCTAGCAGGATCTTGTTACTAGGAAGATGTGGTAGAACCTCCTAAATTATATGTCCCACATGCACCTGTCATTGTCTCAATGACCTCTGACTGCTGTGCATGAGAACCAGATAACATAAGAAGTCTGTCGGGTGTCCTCGGAAAACCCGAATCATCCACATTTTGCAACTCACACAAGATCAATAAAGGAGTAACTACAACAGTATAGCATTTAAAACTTACATCAGAGTGCGAAAGAATAACAACAATAGATTTACAAATCAAGATTAAGTTAACTTTTTACAAACTTAACTTAAATTGTGGAAGTCGAGTAGAACTATAGAAGACAACTTAGGTAGAGCACCTAAGTTAGGAGAGGACAACCAGATCATGTTGAGCCCACTGACATGACCTAATTAGCAGCATTAGTCAGCACCTGCAACAGGGGTTAACAAACCCTAAGTACATGAGGGTACTCCGCAAGACTTATCCGACGAAAGGAAAAGACTCCAAGGATATGCTGGCTTAAGGAAAGTAGTGGAGCTAGAAAAGGAGAGTTTTGTAGAAAAGCTTTACTATAAGTGGATCCTTACTTTCAATCTTTCAGACTCATCATTAATTATGACTATCAAATGGGTGAACCTATACTATAGCAATCGCTTCTTAACATTCATCTCAAGATTCCAAAGTTGCATCCATTAACTACGATGTAGTTGAGGAGGTCAAGTCTCCTTGTCCAAGAAGCAGCGGCAATTTGAATCGATTATACCAAGCTAGGGATCCCTAACCATACGACATATGCAGGACTCAAACCTACATATATCAACCTTCACTCGGATCCTCCAACATGTGACCGGGTCCAGCGCCACCCGAGAGTATAGTACACCTCCAATCTAGCCCTTGGCCACGAGGGTACACGCTACTCTCACCATCTCTCCACTCCTAGTGCACGGTCGGCCATTCACATGATAGAATTACCGAAGTCCTTGGCTTACCAGAGCATGCGATCAGTTGCAAAGTCTCAACCAAATGGGACTACAACGAACAGTCCTTAACCGACACAGGCGGAGCACTACATCGACTCATTTCACGATGTAAGCCAACCACCCGGTCTTTGCTTAATATTACCATATTCTTATTCATATGTGTAACACCCCAGGTGTTTGGCTTCCTTAATTGCATTGCATTTCATAAGCATTAACATTAATCATCTCATTCATGAGTGTGAGCATCATTCATTTCATGCATGAGCTTATAATATGTGAAACATGCTTTTGAAACATTGCAACATGTGTTTATATTTCATGTGTGTTAAGAAGTGAGTAGTGTGCAACACACAAGTACCATATGTGCAACTTCCTTTTTAGACATGCCAACCACTTTAGTGTAACATGATTAGCAAGTGCTATGCAACACACTCATGCAACATGTGCAACATGATCTTGCAACATTTGGGTGGAATATTGATTTGCTTGTTTCAAAGTATGTGACACTAGAAATTTTTGTGTAACCAATGGGTAGAGTGGCTAATTAGGTCTTATAACACCTTAATTACCTTTAGGGTAAGTAGCGGAGCAATGTTCATGTTGACCAAAATTACCAAATTGCCCTTCCAAATGTGTTGACTAGGTTTTGACCCCTAGAATGCTTTGGTTTGACCATTTAAAAAGTCTAGCTTATAAATCTTGCATGGAGCAACCTTAAGCAAAGTTGTAGAGAATTTCATGAGAAACAAAAGTTCTAATATGGCCATCTCATGAAAATGACCAGAACATGCTAAAAAATGGCCCACAAGTCAGTTTGAGGGGCTGCCCAACACTTAGAAAATTTTCTAAGTCATGAACTGGTTTACAGTTTCAATGTACCCCACTTTAGGGCTCTGTAGTTTCAAATCTAGGCCGAACCAATCCTTGAGCCAATTGACAAAGTTGTTGTCCACGCATAGCTCTACAATTTTGTTGTTAACAACTAGTGCTAACTCAAGCTAGATTATGAGTTATGAGTCATTGAAATCGCGTTGTCAATCGGCTTATCACAGAGTCGGAGTCAAGTTCAGACATCGGCAGTGAACCCTGTGGCCGATCGCGCGCAGGGCCGTGCTGCCGCGTGGGTGCACGGTGGCGACCGTACGCCGGCCGGGGCCCCACCCGTCAGGCCACGAGGGCTTCAAGGGCGCCACGACGCCGCACTCCACCTCACTCGCGCCTCTGTCTCCTCTCTCGCTCTCTCCACGCTCAAGCGGAGAGAACCGAGCCGCCATTGCTGCTCTTGCTCCGACAAGCTCACACGTGTTTTCCACCGCACCACCGTGCCTCAAGCCCGGCCAATAACTACACCTTGAGCCCCTCTACCCACTCATCCCGTCCCTGCCCTCAGACGCACCTCGGTAAGGACAAATTGCTAGTTCCGCCACCGCTAGACCTCGTCGGTGTTCTCCCGCACGGCGGCTCACCGTGGCTGGGGTCTTCGGTGCTTCCACGGCGAGCGCTAGTAGGTGCATTAGGACCGGGGTAGTGCGGGGATGCTCACCGTGGGTCTAGGAAAGGGTCCCGAGGTCACCGCCGGCGAGGAGCACCACCACCGCTCTGCTGGTCCGCCATGCCCGCCAGCATCCCCCATAGCCGCAGCCATTGCTCCAATTAGTGGCACCCCTAGGTGCGCAAGGGAGAGGCGAATGTGCCTATGCCCTTGGTCTTGCCGGAGCTGTCGCCGACGACGAGTTCACCGTCGACCGTTTCCCCCCGCCTTTGTCTCGCTGACCGCGGGACCTGCTCGTCAGCACGCGCGGGCGGGAGGTCGAGCGTAGGCCGCGCGCGGAAGCGGGCCGCGCCGCTCGGGTTTGGTCCGCGCTATCGCGCGAGCAGGCGCGCGAGTTCTGGGCCGCGCTGGCGGGTCGGCCGGCCTAGTGCTCTCTTTTCGTTTTGAAAAATTCAGTTTCTTTATCATTTTCACAGATTTGATTGATGTTTGTGATTTTCATATCTAGGGTTTGGTAGATCCAAAAATGGTGATCCAAATTTTGTTGGGTTCCAAATAAAGTGTAGAATCTAGGAAAAATATCAAATGCTTATGTGATGTTTAATTTCTGGAATAATTAATTAGGGTTTTGAAATGTGTTTTAAATTGCATGCAAACTTGTTTAAATCATATCTTGAGCTTTTTTGTTCCAAAAATTATGAAAATTGGTGAGTATGTTATTTCATATATATACTATCTCTGGTAAAAGTTTGGATCCTATTGCTTGAGAAGTTTTCAAGTTATGATGTTTTTATTTTATATTAGGAGATACTTGGATGAATTTTCATAATTTTTCTATAGTTCCAGTAAAGGTAAAATTTTGGGAGTGTTGTTCTTAGGTTAGAATAGTACTAGGAAAAATATGAAATCTATTGTTTGACACTTTTCAGTAAGGTTTCCTATTTATGAAAAAATCAGCCTTTTTGTCTTGTGAATTTTGTGTAGAGAGTTTCTCCAAATAACTTTAGTTCAAATTTTTACAGCAACCTCCTTGTAGGCCAGAGAGTCTCCTGTAATTTTTATAGAATTGTTCTAAGTAGTTGAATATGAGTTTAATTTTTCACTTAATTAATTAAGTAAATTAAGAAAGGGGTTAAAATAAATGTTCTGGGTTGACACACCTTACTTTTTGGTGTTTTCATGACATGAGTGAACTAGTGGTATCATTGGTTTGGTCATAGGGGAAGTTTGACATATGAATAAATATTTAAATTTCACATTTCTAGGTTCTCTGGACAGCTGGTAGTAATTTTGGAGTTGAACTTTGATAAAATTGTTTGCTGGAAAACTTGTGAATACCAAAGTGGTAGTAAACTGGTTATACTAGCTTGTGTCAAAATTTGATGGCATTTGGCCTAGTAGTCTAGGAGTTATAGCTGTTTAAAGTGGCTATCCAGAAATGGCTGCTCTCGGTTTGGAGAGGACAGATTTCTGGAACTTTAGAATTTCGAATAGGTAAACTTTGGAATTAATATTGGAGTCTGAAAATGAATTGTAGAGTATTATATAAGCTTTCCAGATTATCTTGTATCATGCGTTTAGGATTTGGGAATCTCCAGTTTTAATAAGAATACGGAGCTGCTGTCCAGAATATGTTGTTACGATATTTGATGATTTGTTGTTGGTAACCTAAGTAATGTTGTTCTTATGATTTTTTAGGTGTTAGGGTCTTAACTGAATAGGAACATTTATACATTAGGTTGTGTGGATTAGGTAAGTACTTCTCCACCGGAGAAGAGATTTGCACGTAATATTGAAGTAACTTGAATAGAATACTTAAATTGATGCAATGCATTCCATTCCGAGCATATTGCATTCATTATGCATCAATGAGATTTATTGTGCATTCATGCAATAGGTGTACCGGAGGGGGTGACACTCCTCGAGTTCGAGGGAACAGTTCCGGAGGAGGACCAGGAGCAGCCGAGGGAGCCCGAGGATCCAGCCGGTGAAGGAGTGCCCGCAGACGGCCTACCTGAGTGCCCAGATCACCGTCCGTCCTCTTTTCTGAAAGGCAAGCCCCGGTGCCTGCTGACCTAATTGTTTTAAATATAAATCTTGAGTACTTTTACTTGTTTACTGCATTAAGTTGTAGGAGTTGTATGGAAACACTTGTTGCATTACACTTGTCCTTGTCCAGATATCATACTTAAACCCTAAATTAGGTTTAGGCCCGTGTTAATGCTTAGCCCTACTTAGTCCGGTAGAAGTCGGGTGATTTCTGATCATCCGTGAGATATAGGAATGGGTCCTGAGTGGCTATGTTGGCTATCGCGGATGGAACCATGCCTAAAAATGAATTAGAGACCGGGCAGGAGTTCGATAGTGCAGCCGCAAGATACTTCACGTCTTGGGTGCAGAGCTATGCCCATCTGAGTCGTTTAAGGACCGATTCGCTGTACGTCCTTGAGTCATATTGAACGCAGTCTAACACTTAGTTGGCCAGATAAGTCGTTCCAACCACGAAGCCGAGTAATTTGGTTCAGACCAGGAGTCGAATGGTAGGTCGCATCTTGGAGGAGAGAAACGTTGTGCTTGGGGACATTGGCGTGAGACCAAGGGGGGGGTTAGAGTCCCTAGCACCTAGCAGAGTGTCGCCCTTGGGGATGCGACATCATTTGAACCCGCGACGACTCCTGAATCGTACGAAAGGTGGCTTGTGCGACCCTGGCAGGGGCCTGCGCAGTGAGTGTTAGAAATACCCCTCCAGCTAGATAGGAATTCGATTCGAATCACCATCGCTCCCGGTTAGTGAGCACTTGACTTGAGCAGCGGCAACGTAGATCTCATTAAATTGAACAGATGGTTAAGCAAATGATATAATGTTGCCGCAAATTTATACCCGCTACGGATATAATAATAATATTGTTGTTTGTTTATACTCAAGTGAATGTTTAGTACAGGTGCTAAGATAGATGACAGGTTAATGTTAAAAATAAATGCTAGTATAGGTTAAAAGAGTTTAAATTACTTATGCTTTTCCGCAAAGGTAATGTCAGCCAGCTCCACTTATGAAAGCCTTGCATGATCCTTGGTGTCTCTTATTTTCCGTTTCAACGGGTAAGTCTAGCTGAGTACATTCCCATACTCAGGGTTTATTCCCTCCTGTTGCAGATGACATACTTTATCAGGGCTTCTGCAAGACCTGCCTCCACCCCGCGGGTGACGAGGACTAGATCACTCGGGCGTGATCGTCTGTTAGTTCCTTTCCTTAATGCTTTTGTGGGATGGTGATCTGTAATACTGGCAGTAGTATGTGAACTAATGCGTGTGTTATGCTTCTGCTACTTTACGAACTCGGTTTGTAATAATTTGCGACTCCGTGTGTTGTAAGCGAACTTCTGAACTACTTGTGAAATGTAACGTGTGATGTGTATGTTGAATGATGCGATCTTGGTTGTAAAAGAGTTGGTTTGAAATCCTTCGTGGTTTCGATTGACTACTGGGATTATATGGGTTCAAGTTCAAAAATTTGAGCGTTTCAACGCTTGTTTTTGTACTTGTGCTCTTATAATTTGGTCGGTTCTGTTACAACTGGTACCGGAGCAGAATTCAATATTAAACACATTATACGAGTATTTGAAAACAAAAGTGTTTGTTGCGAAAAGTGTTAAAAATCTGAAAATTATTTCTATAAGGATGCCAGTGATCACATCCCTAAGCCCAAATAAGGACTCTTAGGTGGCTTATTAAAAAGACTAACTTAGGGGTCTTGTTTGTTTTTGTTTCATCGTCCATACGGCGTGATATTGTATGGATACCATCCTCTTGGGTGGTAATGTATGGATCAAACACCTCGACGCTCTGGTAAGTGTGAGCTGTGAGAGCATGATCGTCCAACCGGCGGTCTATGGTAGAGTAGTTGTGGTTACTTGCATACTTACATGTCAAACCATGTAATTATGAAAGTACTTAATTGGGGTATATCTGTCGGGTAGTTGTGATACTGAAGTATATACATCAGGGATGTGTATATGGAAGGTATTTAGCTTACTGCTTACTTGTGTGCTTATATTGGGGAACTGTTGGGCTGAAATGAGATTTTCTGCAGGTACACTAACATCACAAACGAGTAGACCGATAGTTTCGCCTATATGAGAGAACGTATGTATGCCACCGCCTAGCGTTAGAAGTTTATGGTTCTACTAGGGTGAGAGGGCGTACGGAGCGTGCATGCATCATGTTTAATTCATGACATACATTGCATTTTACTCCCTCCTTAAAAATTTTGATGGTCCCGACTAAATTAAATTTCGTATCCCTAAATTATCCTCACTGTAAGTCATATCTTGTTGCTACAAATGGCTCGCACCAAGAGGACCGCTCGCAAGTCCACTAGAGGCAGGGCACCTCATCACCAGCTCGCTCCACGTGAGCCCCGCCCTGAGCCCACCGAGGCGGAAAAGTTGAGGGCCGAGTTGGCTGAGATGACTGCCGCTATAAATGCGATCCAGCAATAGTTGGAGCAAGTGATACATGATAGAGATCAGGAGACACTTGCGGTCCAGAGGTTGACTGTGGCAAATCACAACTGTCAGCGCATGCTGGTCCACGTGATGAACCAACGGGATGAAGCCTGGCACGAAGAGAACGTCCTAAGAGCTTGTCAGGTGGAGCTTGAGCAACAGATAGAAGCTGTAGAAGAATACAATGACAATCTTCATGAGGAAGTGCACCGCCTAAACAATCAGCTCAATCCTCTGCTTCCTCATAATAATGACGAGGATGAGGAGATGGGCTCTGGAGTCTTCATGGCTGAAGACGATGACGACGTGGAGGTCAATGGGCCACAGGATGTTCCACTAGAAGAAGAAGAAGATGATGAGGAGTTAGAGTCTATTAGTGACGTGGATGGCGGGGAGATCTTCGACACTAACTCCGAGGACGATGCTTAGAGTAGTCATCGACTAGCTATGATGCTAGAGTTACCTTTTGTGCCCTCCATGTGTGGGAGTAGGGCTTTGTAATAACTTAGCTTTTGGGATGTAATGTCGAACCCTATGTTATCCTGGATGTTAGTTGAACATGTTAAATTTCGGTCACAAATGGATATCTCATTGTGTTGTGTTCGGTGATGGTGTCACGATTAGCACCCTTCAGTGCCGCGACGAAACCGAGGGCCTCCTGTGGCGCGCGACATAAGGCTGTGCTGCTTGGCACGCGCTGGTATTGAGGTGGCTAGTCATGATCCACCATGGAACCCTACCCATGTGATGTCTCCTTGTGGTCATTTCTTGGTTAGCCTTCCTAGTTGGCTAGAAGTTTAGAGTGAATCCGGACACCCGTTACGTAAGGTTGAAATTCCGTTGATATCAATGTAACCTGTCCAGTCACGTTTGTGCTCCCTACATGCGAGCCATTAATAAATTTCATCTTTTCATCTAAAGATGTTCTGTTGTTATGCTCATCGCATAATTGCGTCAATTGGTGCACTTGATGAGTTTGTGTGGTTGTGATGAATCACTATGCCTCGGTTGCTTGCGAATTCATTTTTAATGAAATTAGTTTGGCATATTTACACAATTCATCTACAAATTTCCCACATCGTCAGTGCTCATTGGCTATGCATTTTTGCAAATGGCGTACAACCTCCGTCGTGGTCGTGGCGTTGAGGATGAGGAACAGCCACCCCCTCCTCCACCACCCACCTCAGCAGAGCTGATGCAGACGGTGGTTGAAGGTCAGCGTATGTTAGCAGACGCTATGCGCCAGCTAGTCGACTGGGATGCTCGCCATGGTCGTCAGGGACCGGCACCAAATCAGCATAGTGACTTCAAGGAGTTTCTGGATACCAAGCCCCCGCTCTTTAAGGAGGCAGAGGAACCTTTGCAAGCTGATGAGTGGTTGAATACCATTGAGCAGAAGTTCCGTCTGCTTCATCTGACTGAGGAGCTGAAGACTGAGTATGCTTCTCACCAACTGCATGGCCCGGCTGGTATTTGGTGGAGTCACTACCGCTCCACATTGCCTCCTAATGTCCTGATCACTTGGGACCAGTTTAAAATGGCTTTCCACGGGAATTACATTCCTCCAGGTTTGATGGCTATAAAGCACACTGAGTTCATGAGATTAACCCAAGGCAATAAGAGTTTGACGAACTACCTGCAAGCCTTTAACAATCTTGCAAGGTATGCAACTGAGTTTGTGGATACAGATGCTAAGAAGATTGCTAGCTTCAAGCGTGGCCTCGGTCCAAAGCTGATGAAGACCATGGGCACAAGCAAATGTGCTACTTTCAATGATTTTATCAGTGATGCTCTGACTCAAGAAAATAATAACTCTATCTATGCTGCTTCTAAGAACCGTAAGAGGGCACTTGAGGCAGGTGCTTCACAGTCCTGAGCTCCAGCTGCACCGAGGGCTCCTCCTCGCCCTCCTGCCACAAGTGCTAAGTTTCGTCGCCCGCAAAAGAAGGCGCCAGTGAAGACTGGGTTTCGCAAGGCATATACAGTGGCTCTACCAAAGGGTAATTCTGGTCAAGACAGCTCCAGTGTCCCTCCAAGCAACATGTCTTGCTGGAACTGCAACAAACCAGGTCATTGGTCTAGGAATTGTCCATATCCTAAGAAGAATGCACATCAAGGTGGCCGTCAGGGGAATGTTCATTATAATAGTATTGAAGAAATTCCATCTGGTGAGGTAATCACTGCTGGTAAGTTCCTAGTTGACCAATATTCTGCAGTGGTGCTATTTGATTTAGGTGCTTCGCATTCCATTATCAGTCCTATATTTGCATCAAAGTTTGCACATAAATTACATACGATTGATGGTGAGGGTTATTGCATTAGAGCTGCAAGTGGGAATATTTCCACAAACCAAGTAGTAGGAGATCTAGAGTTTGAAATAGAAGGGAGAAAATACTCGCTTACCTTGGTGGTATTGCCTGGATTAGGTATTGATGTTATTTTGGGCATGAATTGGATGAGTCAGAATGGGGTGCTCATTGATACATCCACCCGGGTAGTTATGCTGAGAGATCCTACTGATCAGAAAGGTTTTCTAGTGCAACTTCCCAGGCAGTTTGACCTTTCTAGTGAGGTTCATGCGGTGCAAGCGAAGGTATTAACCAATATTCCCGTAGTGAGTGAGTTTCCTGACGTTTTTCCTGATGATTTGCCAAGACTTCCTCTGGATCGAGATGTGGAGTTTAAAATCGAGTTGTTGCCTGGCACGGCACCTATCTCTAGGAGACCCTATAGGATGCCTCCGAATAAACTAGCTGAACTTAAGGTGCAATTGAGTGAACTTTTGAAGAAGGGGCTGATTCATCCCAATTCATCGCCGTGGGGATGTCCTGCGATATTTGTAAAGAAGAAGGATCAGTTGTTGCGGATGTGCGTAGATTATAGACCTCTGAATGCAGTCACTGTCAAAAATAAGTATCCTCTACCACGCATCGATATCTTGTTTGATCAGTTATCTAAAGCTAAAGTCTTTTCAAAGATCGATCTAAGATCTGGCTACCATCAAATTAAAATCTGTCCAGAAGATGTTCCAAAAACAGCCTTCTCTACCAGATACGGTCTTTATGAGTATCTTGTTATGTCCTTCGGCTTGACCAACGCCCCCGCACACTTCATGTACTTGATGAATTCGGTGTTTATGCCCGAATTGGACAAGTTTGTGGTGGTATTTATTGATGACATCCTGGTATATTCTGAAAATGAGGAAGACCACGCTGAACATCTGCGTATAGTCCTCACAAGACTGCGTGAACATCAACTATATGCAAAGTTTAGTAAGTGCGAATTCTGGCTTCGAGAAGTACCTTTCCTTGGGCATGTGTTGTCCGATGGAGGAATTATGGTGGATCCTGCCAAGGTACAAGAAGTACTGAACTGGAAGGCTCCTATCTCGGTTCACGAGGTTCGGAGTTTTCTTGGTTTGGCTGGCTATTATCGTCGCTTCATCCTAGATTTCTCAAAAATAGCCAAGCAATGACTCGACTGCTGCAAAAAAACATCAGGTTTGTCTGGACTCCTGAGTGTGATGCGGCTTTTCACAAACTGCGAACTCTCCTAACCTCGGCTCTGGTTTTGGCGCAACCGGATATCAAAAAACCATTTGATGTGTATTGTGATGCCTCAGGCATAGGTTTGAGAGGTGTTCTGATGCAGGAAGGCCAAGTAATTGCATATACCTCTCGACAACTTTGGAAGCATGAAGTGAATTATCCAACGCATGACTTAGAACTTGCTGCAGTTGTTCATGCTTTGAAAGCCTGGCGGCACTACCTGTTGGGCAATGTTTGTAATATCTATACTGACCATAAAAGCCTCAAATATATCTTCACCCAATCCGAGTTGAATATGTGTCAAAGAAGATGGCTTGAGTTGATTAAAGATTATAATCTCCAAGTGCACTATCATCCTGGCAAGGCAAATGTGGTTGCCGATGCTTTAAGCCGCAAGTCTCATTGCCACTCATTAGTTGAAAGTGATTTTCATCTGTCTCGCCTTCTACACCCAGCAATTCTGTACAACGTCACTGTCAGTTGCACTCTCAAGAGTAGAATTATTGAGCTTCAAAAGACTGACACTGGTATATTCCACATCAAGCGTAAGATGAAAGAGCAAGAAACTACACAATTCAAGGTAGATGAAGAGGGTGTACTATGGTTCAAAGATAGGTTAGTTGTGCCTAAGGATCGAGAGCTTAGAAATCAAATCATGTCTAAAGCACACTCCTCTAAGTTGTCCATCCATCCTGGTAGCAATAAGATGTATTATGATTTGAAGCCATACTATTGGTGGACCAAAATGTGGAAAGAAATAGTTGCATATGTTGCTAGGTGTGACACCTACTGTAGAGTTAAGGCTGTGCACATGAAAGCTGGATTGCTTCAACCACTTTTTATCCCAGGTTGTAAATGGGAGGAGATAAGCATGGATTTCATTGTTGGACTTCCCCCTACTGTCAAAAACCACAACTCTATCTGGGTAATTGTAGATCGCCTAACCAAGTCGGCTCACTTCATTCCAGTTCGAGTAGACTATCGTCCTACTGACTATGTTGAGTTATACTTCAATCAGATAGTTCGGCTCCATGGGGTACCTCGTACTATCGTTTCTGACCGTGGTCCACAGTTCACTGCTCATTTTTTGGAGCACTTGCAGCATCTTCTAGGAACCAAGTTAGTGAGAAGCTCTTCTTATCACCCCCAGACGTCAGGTCAGACTAAACGAGTTAACCAGATCTTGGAAGACCTGTTACGGGCTTGTGTTATTTCGTCCAAGGGTTCATGGGAGAAATGATTGCCTCTAGCTGAGTTTTCATATAATAATAGTTATCAAGAGAGCATTAAGATGGCCCTATTCAAAGCATTGTACGGTCGTAAGTGTAGAACCCCACTAAATTGGATAGAAGCTAGTGAGAGAAGGTATTACGGTATTGATTTTGTCAAGGAAGCTGAGGAACAAGTTCGTACCATCAAAATCCATATGGCTGTAGCTCAAGCTAGACAGAAAAGTTACGCTGATCGCCGTAGAAAACCGATTGAGTTTGAAGTTGGAGACTTCGTATATCTGAAAGTTTCCCCTATGAAGAGTGTACAACGTTTTGGTGTGAAGCGGAAGCTTGCACCAAGATACGTGGGTCCTTTTCAGATCATAGGAAAAAGTGGTGCTGTCGCATATAAGATCCAGTTACCCCCTGAAATGAGCGCCATTTTCAATGTTTTCCATGTATCCCAGTTAAAGAAGTGTCTTCGAGTTCCGGAAGAAAGAGTTCCATTAGGAGATATCAGGCTAGAATCCGATTTAACTTACGAAGAAAAGCCAATCCGTGTGATTAACACTCAAGAATGGGTAACTAGAAGTCAAGTGGTTAAGTGGTATAAAGTAATGTGGAGTAATCAGGGTAGTGAGAGTGATGCTACGTGGGAGTGAGAAGACTATTTACATGATGGTTATAAGGAATTCTATCAACAATGGTACGCTTTCCAAATCTCGGGATGAGATTTTTATAAGGGGGAGGGCTATAACACCCTAGGTGTTTGGCTTCCTTAATTGCATTGCATTTCATAAGCATTAACATTAATCATCTCATTCATGAGTGTGAGCATCATTCATTTCATGCATGAGCTTATAATATGTGAAACATGCTTTTGAAACATTGCAACATGTGTTTATATTTCATGTGTGTTAAGAAGTGAGTAGCGTGCAACACACAAGTACCATATGTGCAACTTCCTTTTTAGACATGCCAACCACTTTAGTGTAACATGATTAGCAAGTGCTATGCAACACACTCATGCAACATGTGCAACATGATCTTGCAACATTTGGGTGGAATATTGATTTGCTTGTTTCAAAGTATGTGACACTAGAAATTTTTGTGTAACCAATGGGTAGAGTGGCTAATTAGGTCTTATAACACCTTAATTACCTTTAGGGTAAGTAGCGGAGCAATGTTCATGTTGACCAAAATTACCAAATTGCCCTTCCAAATGTGTTGACTAGGTTTTGACCCCTAGAATGCTTTGGTTTGACCATTTAAAAAGTCTAGCTTAGAAATCTTGCATGGAGGAGCAACCTTAAGCAAAGTTGTAGATAATTTCATGAGGAACAAAATTTCTAATATCGCCATCTCATGAAAATGAATAGAACATGCTCAAAAATGACCCACAAGTCAGTTTGAGGGGCTGCCCAACACTTAGAGAATTTTCTAAGTCATGAATTGGTTTACAGTTTCAATGTACCCCACTTTAGGGCTCTGTAGTTTCAAATCTAGGCCGAACCAGTCCTTGAGCCAATTGACAAAGTTGTTGTCCACGCATAGCTCTATAATTTTTTTGTTAACACCTAGTGCTTACTCGAGCTGGATTACGAGTTATGAGTCATTGAAATCGCATTGTCAGTCGGCTTATGACGAAGTCGGAGTCAAGTTCAGACATCGGCAGTGAGCCGTGTGGCCGACCGCGCGCAGGGCCGTGCTGCCGCGTGGGCGCGCGGTGGTGACCATACGCCGGCCGGGGCCCTACCCGTCAGGCCGCGAGGGCTTCAAGGGCGCCACGACGCCGCACTCCACCTCACTCGCGCCTCTGTCTCCTCTCTCGCTCTCTCCACGCTCAAGCGGAGAGAACCGAGCTGCCATTGTCGCTCTTGCTCCGACGAGCTCGCACGCATTTTCCACCACACCACCGCGCCTCAAGTCTGGCCAACAGCTACACCTTGAGCCCCTCTACCCACTCGTCCTGTCCCTGCCCTCAAACGCACCTCGCTATGGACAAATCGCCAGTTCCACCACCGCCAGACCTCGTCGGCGTTCTCCCGCGCGGCGGCTCACCGTGGCTGGGGTCTTCGGTGCTTCCACGACGAGCGCTAGTAGGTGCATTAGGACCGGGGTAGTGCGGGGTTGCTCACCATGGGTCTAGGAAAGGGTCCCGAGGTCACCACCGGCGAGGAGCACCACCACCGCTCCGCCGGTCCGCCATGCCCGCCACCATCCCCCATAGCCGCAGCCATTGCTCCAATTAGTGGCACCCCTAGGTGTGCAAGGGAGAGGCGAATGTGCCTATGCCCTTGGTCTTGCCAGAGCGACCGCCGGCGGCGAGTTCACTGTCGACCGTTTCCCCCCCCCGCCTTCGTCTCGCTGACCGCGGGACCCGCTTGTCATCGCGCGCGGGCGGGAGGCCGAGCGCAGGCCGCGCGCGGAAGTGGGCCATGCCGCTCGGGTTTAGGCCGTGCTATCGCGCGAGCGGGCGCGCGAGTTCTGGGCCACGCTGGCGGGTCGGCCGGCCCAGTGCTCTCTTTTCGTTTTGAAAAATTCAGTTTCTTTATCATTTTCACAGATTTGATTGATGTTTGTGATTTTCATATCTAGGGTTTGGTAGATCCAAAAATGGTGATCCAAATTTTGTTGGGTTCCAAATAAAGTGTAGAATCTAGGAAAAATATCAAATGCTTATGTGATGTTTAATTTCTAGAATAATTAATTAGGGTTTTGAAATGTGTTTTAAATTGCATGCAAACTTGTTTAAATCATATCTTGAGCTATTGTGTTCCAAAAATTATGAAAATTGGTGAGTATGTTATTTCATATATATATACTAGCTCTGGTAAAAGTATGGATCCTATTGCTTGAGTAGTTTTCAAGTTATGATGTTATCATTTTATATTAGGAGATACTTGGATGAATTTTCATAATTTTTCTATAGTTCCAGTAAAGGTAAAATTTTGGGAGTGTTGTTCTTAGGTTAGAATAGTACTAGGAAAAATATGAAATCTGTTGTTTGACACTTTTCAGTAAGGTTTCCTATTTATGCAAAAATTAGCCTTTTTGGCTTGTGCATTTTGTGTAGGGAGTTTCTGTGAATAACTTTAGTTGAAATTTTTACAGCAGCCTCCTTGTAGCCCATAGAGCCTCCTATAATTTTTATAAAATTTTTCTAAGTAGTTGCATATGAGTTTAATTTTCCACTTAATTAATTAAGTAAATTACGAAAGGGGTTAAAATAAATGTTCTGGGTTGACACACCTTACTTTCTGGTGTTTTCATGACTTTAGTGAACTAGTGGTATCATTGGTTTGGTCATAGGGGAAGTTTGACACATGAATAAATATTTAAATTTCACATTTCTAGGTTCTCTGGACAGCTGGTAGTAATTTTAGAGTTGAACTTTGATAAAATTGTTTGCTGGGAAACTTGTGAATACCAAAGTGGTAGTAAACTGGTTAAACTAGCTTGTGTCAAAATTTTATGGCATTTGGCCTAGTAGTCTAGGAGTTATAGCTGTTTAAAGTGGCTATCCAGAAATGGCTGCTCTCTGTTTGGAGAGGACATATTTCTGGAACTTTAGAATTTCGAATAGGTAAACTTTGGAATTAAGTATTGAGGTCTGAAAATGAATTGTAGAGTATTTTATAAGCTTTCCAGATTATCTTGTATCATGCCTTTAGGATTTGGCAATCTCCAGTTTTAATAAGAATACGGAGCTGCTGTCCAGAATATGTTGTTACGATATTTGATGATTTGTTGTTGGTAACCTAAGTAATGTTGTTCTTATGATTTTTTAGGTGTTAGGGCCTTAACTGAAGAGGAACATTTATACATTAGGTTGTGTAGATTAGGTAAGTACTTCTCCACCGGAGAAGAGATTTGCACGTAATATTGAAGTAACTTGAATAGAATACTTAAATTGATGCAATGCATTCCATTCCGAGCATATTGCATTCATTATGCATCCATGAGATTTATTGTGCATTCATGCAATAGGTGTACCGGAGGGGGTGACACTCCTCGAGTTCGAGGGAACAGTTCCGGAGGAGGACCAGGAGCAGCTGAGGGAGCTTGAGGATCCAGCCGGCGAAGGAGTGCCCGCAGACGACCTACCTGAGTGCCCAGATCACCGCCCGTCCTCCTTTATGAAAGGCAAGCCCCGGTGTATGCTGACCTAATTGTTTTAAATATAAATCTTGAGTACTTTTACTTGTTTACTACATTAAGTTGTCGGAGTTGTATGAAAACACTTGTTGCATTACACCTGTCCTTGTCCAGATATCATACTTAAACTCTAAATTAGGTTTAGGCTCATGTTAATGCTTAGCCCTGCTTAGTCCGATAGAAGTCAGGTGATTTCCGGTCATCCACGAGATATAGGAATGGGTCACGAGTGGCTATGTTGGCTATCGTGGATGGAACCATGCCTAAAAATGAATTTGAGACCGGGCGGGAGTTCGATAGTGCAGTCGCAAGACACTTCACGTCTTGGGTGCGGAGCTATGCCTGTCTGAGTCATTTAAGAACCGATTCGCTGTACGTCCTTGAGTCATGTTGAACGAAGTCTAACACTTAGTTGGCCGGATAAGTCATTCCGACCGCGAAGCCAAGTAATTCGGTTTAGGCCGGGAGTCGAATGGTAGGTCGCATCTTGGAGGAGAGAAACGTTGTGCTTGGGGACATTGGCATGAGACCAAGGGGGGGGGTTAGAGTCCCTAGCACCTAGCAGAGTGTCGCCCTTGGGGATGCGGCATCATTCGAACCCGCGACTCCTGAATCGTACGAAAGGTGGCTTGTGCGACCCTAGCAGGGCCCTACGCGGTGAGTGTTAGAAATACCCCTCCAGCTGGATAGGAATTCGATTCGAATCGCCGTCGCTCCAGGTTAGTGAGCACTTGAATTGAGCAGCGGCAACATAGATCTCATTAAATTGAACAGATGGTTAAGCAAATGATATAATGTTGCCGCAAATTTATACCCGCTATGGATATAATAATAATACTATTGTTTGTTTATACTCAAGTGAATGTTTAGTACAGGTGCTAAGATAGATGATAGGTTAATGTTAAAAATAAATGCTAGTACAGGTTAAAAGAGTTTAAATTACTTATGCTTTTCTGCAAAGGTAATGTCAGCCAGCTCCACTTATGAAAGCCTTGCATGATCCTTGGTGTCTCTTATTTTCCGTTTCGACAAGTAAGTCTAGCTGAGTACATTCCCGTACTCAGGGTTTATTCCCTCCTGTTGCAGATGACATGCTTTATCAGGGCTTCTGTAAGACCTGCCTCCACCGCACGGGTGATGAGGACTAGATCACTCGAGCGTGATCGTCTGTTAGTTCCTTTCCTTAATGCTTTTGTGGGATAGTGATCTGTAATACTGGCAGTAGTATGTGAACTAATGCATGTGTTATGCTTCCGCTACTTTACGAACTTGGTTTGTAATAATTTGCGACTCCGTGTGTTGTAAGCGAACTTCTGAACTACTTGTGAAATGTAACGTGTGATGTGTATGTTGAATGATGCGATCTTGGTTGTAAAAGAGTTGGTTTGAAATCCTTCGTGGTTTCGATTGACTACCGGGATTATATGGGCTCAAGTTCAAAAATTTGAGCATTTCAGCGCTTGTTTTTGTACTTGTGCTCTTATAATTTGGTCGGTTCTATTACAATATGCTCTGATGATCTGTCATTAGGTCAGGAGAAGCAAAGATAAACCTATTTCTCGTGAACAATGAAATCACCATTCAACTTCTACCGAAGTCTAAGCATTACTAAGCATAAGAGATCGACCTACACGTACTAGTGGGATATTATCTGGATATAAATGTAGATCAAGGTAATCATGCAACAATGGTATCGACCAACTCCTACTAACATAATGCGCATTACACTAGACTTAAAGTGTAATACAACATTTTAAAATAGAAGAGTGGTTGTATGTCCAAGGCTTGCCTACATTGCAGAGTAGGTTAGCTACCACAGAGGGTCACAAGAGTTAGACTTAACATCATCACCACTGATGAAAACACCTTCTCCAACACTTGATCAACACGAGCACCATTGAATGATAACATTCATCCGAAGATTGGTCATCACAAACCTTCTCACTCATGTAAGCACTACACGTAAATGAATGATGCATTCTTTAGCATGATGAAATGCATGACATGATGCAGGGAATGCGTTGGTGAAAACATAACAAGATAAACTAACTTGAGTACAACTTTCTTTCACGGTACAGTTGCAAGTAGTTATCATAAATCATTTTTAATTGTTCTTCTAACAATTCAAAGGTTTACTTATTAAAACATGCTTACCAACTAAAGCTTTTACTAGGGAAAAACATGCACAAACAACATACAAGGAAATAAACAACTTTTACTTTTTACCCAAGAGGTTGCATACAAGAGGCAATCAAGACTACACACATACATCAACTAACGAAGTGCTTATTTAAACTTAAAAGCATATTTAGTTTGCATTGGTACAAGTTGATCATGAACATATTAAGAAGATAATTACTTTGACATTAAATTGTAGGTGTGTATGTGTATCATGGTCACCAATCACCTAAAATGCACTCAAGTCATATTAGGGTTTATGCTAATCAATTTGATAATTATAAACTAATAATTAAAGCATATAATTGAGGTTATAACAAACATCATACAAATGGTCCCAAACCTTTTGAGGAGGTTGGTATTATCATAAAACAATGTCAAAACAAATTTCATAATTTTTGGATATTTATTTTAGCCTATAAAAATCATGAAAGGTTCATTTATTAATAAAATAGGGTAATTTTAAAGTATAGCAAAACTACTAAAAATGCTCATTTAATATTTTCCTATGTAGAGCACATCATAACAAGGCTACACACATACTTTAATATTTTTATCACACACCAATATTTAGTTATGAAAATAACAAAATTAGCATTTAAAAGTATTCTTTGAAAAAGGAAAAGAGATCGACCTGTTCGGCCCAGCGCAAGCAGGCACGGCCCAAAGCGAGGGGCAGTCAGCCCACGCGCAGAAGTAGGTCAACCCAGGAGCGGCCTGGTCAGACGCGGCCTGGCAGGTTTGCATAAAGGCCCTTGAGGTTCCCTCAAATCAACCCGAGGTCCTAAGGCACTATTCATATGAGTCACGAAATTTACAATAGAACCCGAGGAAAACTCATATTCTCACCCCGAGGTCCTTCTTCTTTAAGGTAGGGAGTAGAGGAGGCGACCGGTTCTGGCTGGCTCAGGTCGACCGGAGGCCTGCCGGCAACGATGGAGTGGCAGCTCAGCATCCCTAGGCCTACGGAAATCCATGGGTCGCAGCGTCTTCACTAGAGGTGTCTCGCAGCCTCCTAGCCACGTGCACCCGCAGCGACAACAGTGACCTTGCCGGTGGTAGTAGCGCTGCAAGGCATGGCGGCCAACGAGGACCAAGGGAATGAGTGTGGGAGGGGCAGCGTGGGTAGGGGAACATGGTGGCATGGTCAGCTTGGTCTGGCATGGCCGGTAGTAGCCCGGTGTTGACGGTAGATAAGTATCCTTTTTAAACCGTCAACATAGCAAGAGAAAGGGCTAAAACATGTTTACCTACTAGATATAGGGGTTACACTGACAGAATTCCATGAGTTTTGGTGATTGTCTATTTTTGTAGGGGGTTATCAGAAAGAAAACCAAAAGAGGTCCACATGTCGGATTTATATAGAGACAAACAGGCATACGTATTAAAAAGAATACTATAGAATACTGGAGAAGGCGACCATGCAAACCTAGGCACACCTAGCAGCCACCCAGGGGCGGCCACCCAGGGGCGGCCACCCAGAGGGCAAGGGCGGCCGCCTCTCCCCCTCCACCAATCAGGGAGAGTCTCATGGATTATGCCTCCACCGACTTTGAGGATGAATAAAAATCGTTCATTTAGGTCGGTTTGATCCAAGGGCTATGGTGCATCCTAGAGGGCTATATATTCAGCTCCCCTGGCCTTAGGAGAAACCCTAATCTAATCTAATTCAGTTCAATTCAAGAGTTCATTTTCTCATCTAAAGAATTCAGAGAAGCCTAGAGCCACCATCTCAATTAGAGCTCCATAGTTTAGTAGCATAGCTACATAGGAATAGATCTAGAGGGAGTCAAGCCTAGCTTGGAATCCAAATCTGTCAGAGTTCTTGGTAATTTTCCTCTACATTCTTGTAATATTCATCATTGTTCTTGCTACTATGAATAGTACTTTATTTTATTCTATTATATTAGAATTGACTTTGCTCTATTTGATTATATTCTCAATTATATTGTTCTTAGTTTACTTTGATTATATGTTTAGCATAGTTGGACTAGAATTATGTTTATGCATAGGATCGTATAGCGCTTGCTCATTAGATCGATGGGTGAGTGGTAAATATTGTGTGTGCGTGGTGCCTAGACCGTATTTATCTGCGATTACACCCTATATTCCGGATCATGAGGTAGATCACGGGAGTGACAGTCCTATTGAGTCGTTTATAATCCTTCTCCCGAATATAGGACTAGTAGAATACACCTATTACACTGAAGAGATTGCTCTGTTCTTGATCTTCTTTGGTAATATCACTATGCATAGGTATAACCTTTTCCTGCCATGATTGCTAGATGTTATTGCACTAATAATTATATGCTTTGACCTTATAGTTAGAGTAACTTAGGATTTATCCTTGTAGATCGTCCTAGTCTATGCTAGTGTTATAAACTTAGAGTACTCTATTGAGATGATTATCATTGTTTTATGTGGCCATGTGCTCTCATTTATCATATGTCAATTACTATTCATTTCTATATTTTATGTGACACTTACCCTGTATGAGAAGATATATAAAGACAAGGTTAAGCTCTCCATTATCACAGGCAGTGCTCATTGCTCATTATCCAGCGCATTCCCTTCCTAGTGGTAAAATTATAAATAACAATACATGGATTACTCCTAGTTAAAATGCTACAATGATATTTTCTATGCGTTTGCGGAAACCCTTTTATTCTAGTTGTGCATAAGAAATGTCAACACCCGGCCATGCGCGAGGCGAGCTCAGTCTCCATGGCGGCATGACTACGATGGAACTGGCAGCGCGGGCATTCCCGGCTAATAGAGGTGGCGCAAGCAAGTGCAAATGATGCGCAAGGGCTGGTCGATGCTGCCTACGAGAGGAATTGGGCAAGGGTGACGCAACCATGGTAATTTTTGGCTGATGGATCAAGCCACGATGGCGGCGATAGAGAAGAGAAAAAGAAATAGAAAACGACGATGACTTGGTCTTTAACGGTGAGGACACGGCCTCAGGACTCGCCAGCACCTGCTTTCGCTTAGACATGGCAATAGCAACATGTCC
Source organism: Saccharum hybrid cultivar R570 (assembly GCA_038087645.1). NCBI lineage: Eukaryota > Viridiplantae > Streptophyta > Magnoliopsida > Poales > Poaceae > Saccharum > Saccharum hybrid cultivar. The sequence goes on from JAQSUU010000135.1 coordinate 22,557,550, forward strand.
ACGCACGAGAGAGCAGTGGGTGAGGGTAGCGGTTCATCGGCAAGCAGCTGCGTGGCTCTGCTGCTCCCTTACTACTGTTCCCGACTGAACCCTCCTCTTTCTCACTTTTCTAGCTCATGATTTCACTACAAAACTCGAGGAGATTCTTTAAGCAAAGTTGTTCCTTGATCTCCCATCCTCAACTTCCCTTAAAGGATCACTAGCAAAGGAGTTGTAGTTTTGAAGATTTTTCAAACCAAACAAGGGCACTTTGAAACTATTAGGACTGAAACAAGGTTTAGTTCCAAAACAAATTGAAACGGCCCCTTCATCACCCTTTTTCTCCAGATTTTCCATAGTGACTCGATGAGAGGCCTTAAGCAACCTCATACATTGATCAAGGATCTACAATATTGCTTAAAACCTCAACATAAAAAATTAAACTGGTTTTGAAAATTTTGAAGATCAAAGATGAGTACAATGGAACTGAAACTGGAAGTTTCAGTTTCAGGTTTTGAAACTATTTTCAGTTAGCAACTTTGAGCAATTAAATAAAGGAGCAACCATCAATCAAACCTATCAACTAATTATACAGTAGCACAGATCAAGTATAGGACTAAGCAAAGAAATGAAAGTTGGACATATTTTATTCATGGAAATTGATTTAATAAACACCTAAAAAATAAACTTAATAGCTGATTTTCAAGGACTTAGGCAAAATGCTTAAGTATGAAAGTTAGTATTAAATCCAATATTTGTGCTAAAAATAAACATGCTTGACTTATAAATATTACCAAACTTTGATGCCATAACATAGAACATGCTTTGAAATATAAAGTTTATATTTATCAAATTTTATTTGTTTAAGCAAATTTTCTTATATAAATTAACAAAGATCACTAAGCACTATTTGGCACTTATAACAACATTTCATGTATATGTGAAACATAACGTATTATGTGAAACATTTCTAGGCAACATATGAACCCTTATAAATGCAACATGGTAAAGCAACACATGAAACATAGGTGCAACATGAACATGCTCTTACTGAACATTACCATACAACCTATGCAACATATGAGTGCTTTTATGCAACAATGCTTGGTAATTATGCATGATAATGCTCATGATCAAGTTTTAGCTATTTCTTAACATCTGGGATGTTACAGAAGAGCATACTCTGTTTGTGTTCTTCCTTAGTAATTTCCCTAGATAGAATAGTAGAAGGCATAGCTTACTGAGATTAGAACTAGAAGACCTTAGCGATCCCCTCTACACTCTTGACTTTCTTAAGTCTTGTTGCTACTCCAGGTTAAGTTAGACTGTAGTTAGCCTCACATGTTTCCCTGTGGATACGATACTTGGAATACTTCTAGGTGAAAGCTATAGCGATATCCATGCACTTGCGGATTTATCTGTGTGCATCTTAATTATACCAACAACCATCCTTAGCACCATTATTAGTTAGATACCACTTGCAAGGACAAAGAACTATATACCTCATGAGATCAACATTATATGCAAGGCTCTAGTACCACTTGAAAAACTTGAAAGTAAGCAAGGCATATCTAATTATATATCATCCTATGCATGCTAGTTTTTTCATTTCATCATTCAAACCTACAACTAGCATAAACCACACAATGTCACATCCCAAAAATTCTGATTTTGGGTTGTGCATAGGAAACACAAATAAAATAAATATTTTGATATTTGGATAAAACTTTTCAAGTTTAGAGTAAGTTAGCATCAATTAGTTATAGAAAAAAATGAGAATCTTTAAATTTTTCTAAACTAATTTGACGGGCTATTGTTTAATGTGATGTTTGCTTGTTGCCTCTTATGTGTTGAGAGCGAGCAAAGTCTTTAAAAATACGTTTAGTAGGTCGATCTTTCTTCTCTGGCACACCTTTATCTTTTTTTTACAATCAATATTCCTTGTTTCCTTAGCTCAAGTTTTCATTGGGAGTTTCCTAAAATCTTTTCTTTGTAATACAAATCACTCCTTTTTCATTCCCTGTCCATCAATAAATCTCTGCAATCTTCTCGAGAATTTTTTCGGCTTTTTCTAGAACTTGTTTTGACTTGTCTATGAGCAAAATCTAATTTTTAGATGCTCTGAAATTACCTTTTAGTGAGCTCCAAATACTTTATTTGGGTTCCTCATGTTTTATAATGTCTTTAAGAATTTTCCTTGAATTTTTGGAGCTTTCAGAGTATTTTTTGTGGCTTAAATAATAATTCTAGATTTTTCTAGAATTATTTTATCCATGAAATTAATTAATTCCAAAAATAGGAAATATCTCATTTTTCACCAAAGCCCGTGTGCAATAATCCTAAATGCCCACTCATTTATTTACTAATGGGCCTTCATGATTAGTTAGGCCCATTAGTAGAGGTGGAGGGTGCAACATCAACTAGTACCATATTGCTAGTTGATGTGAAGGTGGAGAATTTTGCTCCCTATATATATGTACCTACCCTTTGGGCTAACCACACCAAAAGTATCGTAAATGGAGCCCTAGTTTGGGAATCCCTAAGTTAATAAATTAGATTTTTCCTATTCTTTCTTCACTGCCTCCAATGTCTCACCGAAGCCACCATCATCGTCATCACGAGGTTCGTCTCATCCTCTACACCATGGTCTTTTACGTCAAAATATCCTACACCATATAACCAGTCCCCTTGTTTTTCTCTTATTTCCCATCGAGGTTCTCCAGCGAACCACCGTGGATGAAAGTTCATCATTTTCTGCTCTTCGTTTTCCAGCCACCAGCAAGCTTGGCCAGGCCTCGCATCTCGGCCCCTTTCCGAGGGTGTACGAGCAGGGCAGCTATTGCCTGCCTTCGCTGCACACAGCTGCACAATGCGGCCCCGCTAGCCTAGCAGCCGAGCCAGCCCCACCTCGCCCTTGCCTGGTCGCTAGAAGGTTGCACGGCCGGAGCTCCAATTGACCAGAGTAAGCTACGAAATTCCTCCACCGTTCATTTATTTCGTAAACTATACATCCTTTTGACTTGTGCAACTTCTGATCAAATACATGTACCTTCTCCTACTGATTATGTTCCATAGCTAATTTGTTCACGCCTTATATACCCGTAGCTCAGATTTTGCTTGATCTTGTTGCGTTAGTTTTGTGGCGACGTAATTTACGTGTTAGTACCGACGATCGTCCTATCATATGGCTATGAATTTTATAATTTAAATATTAATTTGATTAACTTGCATGCCACTAGTTTTCTAATTTAAAAGCAATATAGGTGTTACACTTCAGTATTTTATACATAAATATTAATATGATTAATTACTAACCTAAATGTATTTCAAATTATAATGGGCTTAGTTTGAACACGATGAATATATCAAACTTGTTTAGATGCTCTCACCTGTGTTTTTATTTTGCAAAGTCAAAGTTTAACTTGATTAAATTTTATGACATTACTTATTATAAATAAAATATGAGTAGCTTCAACCCGACTTTTGAATTAAATTGTGTTTTGACCAAGTATGTTACCCTCATCAAGGATATGTACAGGGATGTGGTGACGTTTGTCCGAACATGTGATGGCGACACCAGTGACTTTTCAATTAAAATAGGACTGCATCAGGGGTCAGCTTTGAGCCCTTATTTATTTGCTTTGGTGATGGATGAGGTCACAAGGGACATACAAGGTGATATCCCTTGGTGTATGCTCTTTGCTAATGATGTGGTGCTAGTTGACGACAGTAGGGCGGGGGTTAATAGGAAGTTAGAACTATGGAGGCACACGTTAGAGTCGAAAGGGTTCAGACTTAGTAGGGCTAAGACCGAGTACATGAGGTGCGATTTCAGTGCGACTAGGCACGAGGAGGGAGACGTTAGCCTCGATGGGCAAGTGGTGGCCAAGAAGGATACTTTTCGGTATTTAGGGTCGATGCTACAAAAGGATGGAGACATTGATGAAGATGTTAGGCATAGAATTTCAGCCGGCTGGCTGAAATGGCGTCAAGCTTCTGGCGTTCTCTATGACAAAAGGGTGCCTCAGAAGCTGAAAGGTAAGTTCTATAGGACGGCGATTCGTCCGGCGATGTTATACGGTGCTGAGTGTTGGCCTACAAAAAAGGCGACATGTCCAGCAATTGAGTGTAGCAGAGATGCGTATGTTGCGTTGGTGTTGTGGGCACACAAGGAGGGATAGAGTCCGGAACGATGATATTCGGGATAGGGTTGGGGTGGCACCAATGGAGGAGAAATTGATTCAACATCGGTTGAGATGGTTTGGACATGTCCAACGGAGGCCTCCTGAGGCGCCGGTGCGTAGTGGAGTTGTAAAGCGGCCCGATAATGTAAAGAGCGGTAGAGGTCGACCTAAACTAACTTGGGACGAGTCCGTTAAGAGAGATCTTAAGGAGTGGAATATCTCCAAGGATTTAGCTATGGACAGGAGCGCTTGGAGATTGGCAATCAACGTGCCTGAACCGTGACATCTTTTTGTCTTGTGCCATTTATGTCCCTTTTTGTGTCTCCCTGTTTCTCGTCTCTTTTGGGTTTCATCTCTAGCCTACCCCAACTTGCTTGGGACAAAAGGCTATGTTGTTGTTGTTGTTGTTGTTGACCAATCTAATATTAATAACTTTGACATGGTTTGCTCAATTAAAATGAATCAAGCAAATAGCACCGTGCATGCATGTCAATAATGCAAGCTAGCGCGCGCCAAGGATGATGAGTATGCTAGCTTAGCAACGTGATCTTCTATCTAGAAGCGAAGGTTCCCCATGCCACATATTTATGTGTTTGATTAATATCTATGTAATTAGTTTTCCAAGTAAAAGAAATTTAGGGTTTTCACATTGATCTTTTATAAACACTTATTAATTTGATTAACGTCAACTTAATTATGTTTTCATTAATTATGAATTGTGTAGTTTAAACCCTATTATATAACTTCGATTAGATGCTCACATAAATCTATCTTTTGTAAAGTTAACTTGCTTGAATGATACATCAATATTTATAAATAAAACATGATTAGTTTTAAATTAGTTTCTAAACTAAAATATGATTTGTGTAATCTGAATTAATATGCTTCACATGGTTTTGCTTAAATTAAATATGTAGGCTTTTCTTTTCTTTTATAATATAAATTTTTCGGTCGTCGTTTCTTTTTCATCGTAGCTCCGATTAGAGTGCTTTTCGCGTCTATGTGTTCGTAGCAATGCGTAGATTAGTTTTCAAGTATTTTATTGATTGGTGTATTTTTCTAATTTAGTCCTATTGTTTGCTTCGTGTGTGATTGCATGGATGCTTGTGTGGTGCTTTATGATCTTGTCTAGTCGGTAAGCTATACGTAGTGAACAAGAAGCAGTGTTCTTTGAAGGTTTGGACTGAAGAAGAATCTGAGTTTAAGGCAAGTATAACATGGGATTATCCTTGTTATCCTATTCACTAAAAATACTATTCATATGCATGTGTCCTCCTTGACAACTGTAGCGATTATAACATAGCTATTGATTTCCTGTTCCCTTGTCACCTATGGGATGTGCATTTGGGTAGCTTGGCTAGTGCGAAAGTTATGAATAATGATCTTGTAATTTGACTAATGGATTATGCAACCAACCTTTTAAGATGACTTTCTTACTGTTAAAGGGTGCTAGAGCATTATGTTTTATGTTGCTCTAGTTTCTCTCCATAAGGACTCATCTGTGAATGAACATCTGGGACTTACAGTACAGCTGTGAGGGCTATATGGCTCTAGCTCTAGTTGTTTGAAAGACCTTTTCTAGCTTGTTAGTGGTTACCAAAAGGCATAAGAGGGGTCATGTCTAGTATGGTCTTGGCCTACTAAGATGGGTGCAGTCTTTTGTAAGTCGCCCCTTGGAGGGAGGTTCATGCTTTCCAATTGAGAATCCTTAGCGGCCCTAACTTGTTAGATGAACTTTTGAACGACTTTATATGATTTTTGGTGTTTTGGGACTAGCTACCCCATGCATTTGGAAATCATGACTCATAGTGAAAGTGTACACCTCTACGCAGAGTTTAATAAACTATTATAACAACCGTGCTCATGGACACAAGCGGCCTTGGACCTTCACGGAATTGATATACATTAATGGCTTTATGTTTTTACTATTTGTTATTCATAATTACCTGATCATTGTTGATGGAGGGAATTGTGATAAACCTATTGCTACTCTATCTATTAAAATGTATGATTCATAAAAACTAACCGCAGTAAACCAGTGTCGGTCTTTTGAGCCTCATGAACCCCATGTTATATTTGCTGAGTACGACATGTGCTCACCCTTGCTATTTCCCCCACACTCTAGTATGTAGTAAGGTGCTGCTTAGAAGAAGGATAAAGACGTAGTAAAGTTTCTAGAAGACTATCAGAAGTGCTTGGCATACGGAGCCCCCAGTCAGCCGTCCCTGAGAAGAATGGAGCCCGAGCAGAAGCTTAGCCACCGTTCTGCGATACTCTGATAGTTGTAAGTGTTAATATAGTATGTATTCTGCTTTATATAAATATTATTTTGATGTTTCTATTCTGTTGTTATATGTGTGGACTTCCTAGGCACACAGATAATGAGTGCTTGGTCTTCTTTGGAAAATCGGGCGTGACGCACAAGCATGTAATTTTAAATCTAAAACTTGTGCCATGCAAGCATACATATAAAATGCACATTCAAATGCATCATACAAGTCCATGAGCTTGCTCCCCCCTACTTGTGTGCTCAAATTTTAATTGATCTCTTTCCTTCATCATTTCTCCCGCTATGTCAATTTTCTCCTATCGCATTTATCTTTGTTTCTCTCCCCTTTGTCATTAATGACCACAAAGGTTCAATTTTAGATAGGTTAAGATTATCAATGTCAATCAATGGAGTGAGGATCATTTTCCCAAATTTGGTTCAATCTAGAACACTTGCCAAAGATATTTAACTCAGTTTGATCCAAGGACAAGCTTCTTTACACCTCATTCCAAGGGTTATCTTGACCATGTTGAGTTAAACACTTATAGTTCATTTTCTAGATCAAACACGAGGTTCATAAGTCCACAAACATGTCATATGCTATCACTAGATCAAGACAAACATAGAAGCAATAATGGTACCATACAAGCATCAAATTTATTTGATTTTCATGAATGAGCCTATAAAACATGAGGAATGACTAGATGAACTAAACAAGTCCTTTGTAAGGAATGTATGCCATGCCAAACAACTTTTACCTTGGATTGCTCAAAGGAGAGGCATGTCATATAAGTGGGGGAGTGCATCAACACATATTTGAGAAATCCAATATGTTCAACTCATTCTTTAGCTTGCAAAACCTTTTCTCATCAAGTGGCTTGGTGAATATATTAGCAAGTTGATCTTCGGTGCCCACACTCTCAATTGAAATGTCTCCTTTTGTTGATGATCTCTTATGGAATGGTGGCGGACATCAATGTGCTTTTGTTCTTGCATGTTAAACCAGATTATTGGTTAGCTTGATTGCACTCTCATTGTGACATAGCAATGACACTTTCTTGAACTTGATTCCAAAGTCATTTAAGGTGGCCTTCATCTAAAGAATTTGTGCACAATGACTACCGGTGGATATGTATTCAGCTTTGGCGGTTGAACGTGCCACACTATTTTGCTTCTTTGATGACCATAAAATAAGTGAACTTTCCAATAGTTGACATGTGCCCGATGTGCTCTTTCTCTCCACTTTGCATCCTGCATAGTGGGAGTCTGAATATCCAACTAACTTAAATTTTGCACCTTTGGGATACCACAAACCAACATTTTGTGTATGCTTCAAGTACCTCAATATTCTCTTTGTTGCCTTCTGTTGATACTAGATACGCACATGAAAGAATCAAAGAGAAATAATCTGCAAGCGCATGGATATCGGTGAGCACTTCAACTGGGAGATAATTCCAGAGTATTGTTCTTTATTTATCCACTAGGAGAAAATGTGCATCTGACTAACCCAAGTCTATACTTAACCCCTGAGCTACAAACAAGGTAATGAGCGACATAGAGAGAATTACTCAACAATCTTCCTCCAACCTATGGCAAGCTTTGCGACTATTGCTTTATGGGGGCACCTAAGGAAAAGAGACACCACAAAGGATGCTTAACCCTAGCACTTTGGGACCTACCTTACCTACTGACGGGAAGTGGGCTGCAAAGATAACAAAGGGACTGTCATCTCCCTCACTACTACCACGATTTTGCCTAGATAGGGAGCATCTATGAGTGAACCTAGCCCAAGCACCACGCTTATGCTATGAATGATTACTCTATTCAAGATCTCTACCATGGTAATGAATAAAGTAAACTCATAAACCAAAGAGCAATAATAACAATGAACTTACTAGTATTAGAAGTTGAATTGCCGAATGATCCTAGAACCAAGCCTCAGGCAAGGAGACTTCATCCTATAGGTACAACTAGAGAGGAGACACCGACAGGCCGGGCTTCCTCCAACTCTAACTCCACCCTATACTCTCTCTATCTATCTTGAATGCTAGGCTCTAGGGAGGAGATCCATGCAAGGGACCTCTCTCACTTGATCCTCTCTGGAAATAATGATTTAGGGTTTCATGGGATGCCACCTCTAGGAGCCAGGGGGCCACCTTATATAGCCCCATAGGATGCACCACAGCCATCGGATCAAACCGACCTAAATCAACGTATTTTTATTCATCCCCAAAGGCGGTGAAACAGGGATCCACGAGACTTGTTCTGATTAGTCCAGGTCACGAGGCTGCCGCCCTAGGGGTAGGGGTGGCCGCCCCTCCACCAAGCCAGTTTGGGCTCCTGTTTGGTCTAGAGCCTTCTCAAACCTTCCTGATTATAGAAAATTGATCGGATCCTGATTATCTCTATGTAAACCTGCCATGTGGACCTTTCTTGGTTCTTTTCAGCTGACACCCTGTAGAAACAGACATTCACCAAAACTTGTGGAATTCTGTTAGTATAACCCCTATTTCTAGATGGTGATCATGTTTTAGTCCTTTCTCATGTTTAGTTGACGGTTAAAAATAGGAGTTATCTATAGTCAATAAACTCCCCCAAGCTTACCCTTTGCTCGTCCCTGAGCAAAGATAAACTCAGTGATGGATCAAGAGTTGCTACAATGCTTTCACACCTCAAAAGTACACATGTGTTCAAACAAGTACTCTCCTCTAGATTAGAGTGAACTATTTTGACTCAAAACTTACTCATATTACCTTTCACCATGGGGCTTGTAGCCGTCACTTGGGTCTTGAGCAGTTGAAAGATAGAACAGTCAAGTCAAGCACTATATTTCTCGCTCTTTGATCAACTATTATTTTGGAGTTTTTTTGCAAGATTTTCAAATAAAACTCAGAGATTCCTTGTATGACCCTTTTAAGTCTCTCATTTGTGGTATTTCTAGATCCTCTCCAAGGCATGTGTGTAGTGTATGCCTTCTCTCTACTCTCAGAATATGTGGTATTTTTGGAATTAAGGCATATTGAGGTTGCCTTCTCTCTCTCACCCTACAACTAATAGGCTTATGTGGAGCTCATAGGTGGGGAGACAACTCAAACTCACTTGCATATATTGTGCAGTTAAACCGTGAATCTAGAGGAACCAAGCATACAATCAAGTCATATGTGCATGTGATTTAGGGGAATGGAATGAGTGATATGAAAGATGGTGATAAGGGGATGAATGAGGGGTGATAAATGGTGAGGATCTACTTCTACACTTGCTCCTCTAGGGATAACATACCTCCCTATATTTGGAAACTTTGAAACTCTTTGAGATGAACTTGGTTGCTTCTTTCTTTCTTCTCTACTTTTTTTCTTCTTTATTTTCTTCTTTTAGAGCAACCAATCCTTTTGAATGAAACTTATAGCAATGACAATAGGGAGTATCAACTAGAATAATGACTGGAGCTTTATTGTAGGTAGACAAAGATAGAATGACAATGAGTATTTTTGGGTGTTCACTCCTAGTGTAGGAGCATAACACTTTTTGAATGGATCAAAATGAATGGCGTATTTTTATGTGGGTGGATGAATGCGTACTCCCAGGGTAGGAGCAGCATGGGTGCGTGTCTCCAAGGTAGAAACAACACATGATGTGGTGGATGTGGATCTATATATGTGTGGTACTTCCAAGAACAGAAGTAGCACAGAATGAATGTAGCGTTATGAATGGGTGCACGCTTCTGAGGACAGAAGTAGCATAGATCAATGGATGAAGAGGACATAATGTTGACTTTAATTGCATGACTAATTCCTAAGGGTCAACACAGGTCAACTACACTCAATGCCTACCAAATGATATATATAAACAAAGCTGGTTTTCCTAATCTAGTAAGCATGTATATATGGCTATGGTAGGAATTTGAACTCTCGTCATAAAGGAACTCATCATGCAATTTTAGGATTTTCACAAATAAATTCTCTAGAACTCTAGTATCTCTAGGAACAAGATGGACAACAGCTCAAAACTTTCCCATATCATACCCGTCAACTACCAAGACTTAGATCAAGCATTCGCTACCCATAAGTTTCAGGTTCAGAGCAAATCTCAAATCTAAACAGTTGTGTCCAAAACTCGGGAGAGTGCAAGGTTGAAAACTAGGTACTTGAAAGGAATTACGGCAGATCAACTATTCATCATTTCCATATTAGAGCTTATTCTATAGGGTTCATTTTAGCAGGCAAACTCTTCACATACTCTCCTTTATTTTATTTAGCAAACTTAACAAATAGATAAATAAATAAGCTTGTGATACTTAGCTAGATACACGGGGGTGCTCTCCCCTAAGCTGGATGTTGACATAGTCTGTTGATGTTGCTGAGTGGCAGTGAAGGCGTACGGCTCCTCCTAGAGTGTCAGGGATGATGGATGTAGAGACAACACTACTACTGTTGAAGACAACACTCCAATAGGGGGACAAAACGTCCTTCTACCTGTTTAGCTCTTCTTGATCCTTTAAATTATGTGAAGCTCAAATAGACAACAAAGCTTGTAGAACTGATTAAGCATTAGTAATAAACCTCTAAGCCTTGGATGTCTAGAACCTTCTTAACATATAAACCTTTTTAGCAGGATCTCGATATTTTTGCATTTTTTTATATTTTATGATATGTAGATAGAAAAAAATATAACTAAGATGAAAACTTATTTTTATGCCACCACAGTGGATATCTTTGTGGGCTATTGCACCACAAAATGATTCGCATGGGGCTTAGCATTTTCTAGATGAAATGCAAGACAAAATTATTTTCTTTTCTAATGCGGATGTAGCAAAGTAAATATGCAACAAGAATTGCTTATGCAAAAAGTAAATATGCTAAAGGGAAAACTTATGCAATGCTAAAATGGGAAATATGGATAACTACCAAGTTACGTCTTTGGCGAGGGTTCGATGATTTAAGTCCTCTGAACAGGACCTCTTGTCATGTTTACTCCTTCGGTGCATCATTTGATCCCAAAGGTAGAGACCTTGAGAATTGCACCTCTTGCATTGGTAACTCTGATGAAGGTGTTACCCATGTTCTTTCCTTATCCAATAGTCTGAGATGAACCTTTAATTGCAAGGCTGGTGGCATCTTGTTTAGTATGCATGTTGCAGGTTCAGAACTTTATTACTGGAGCACCCTGTGATGAAGAGTAGATGCTTCTAGTGGTCCTTTCCCTAGACCTTATGCTACACTTATTGTTTCTTCTCTGCAGAGGATTAGTGGACAACACATACCCAAAGGAATATGCAAATAATAACAAGGGTAGAGTTGTCATAAAGCTAATGGTCATATTCTATGCTACAGAAAAATTGGATTGAACATTTTAATTAGCAAAGAACATTCACTCATCATTACTTCTCCTCTTAAAGATTGATTTTACTATGTCTTAAGTTTGATTTGTGTGTATGACATCTATAGAAAACATTCAAACTTATAGAGAGGGAGTAATTGCGAGTGGAGGGATTGCAAACCAGCGTGCTAGAGCGACGTGGGCTTGATAAGAGGAAGAGCATTGCTAGATCATCATTAGAGGAGTCGGCGGCCTTCCTCCCCCAAGCTTGTTGTCACTCATCACTGGAAGCCAAGTGTGACTGTTGAACCATCCCTCAAAGTGTGTTGTAACTCTATGTTCTTAGACACTATTTGTCCTCTGTTCTTAGTTCTATCGGAGAGGGCTCTTGATTCTATGTCCATTGAGCCAACATCTCTTCTTTGCATTCCGCTTTTGTTGGACTGTCCAATTCAGGCTATGAGGATACAGATAGTTGTATGATCTTCTTTTGTCAACCATTCTAGTTTTTTGTTGAGTCTTGGTTGACTAATTGATGTTTATTGGAGATGTAGACTTGAGTTCTTCCTTTTGTCTTCTAGCGGCATGGCGAAGAGTTGCAGTTAATGATACGCCATCCGTCTTAATGATCAAGGAAGGGACTTCATTTTATGTTTGTATGTAGGCTTCATCTCCAATGGCCTAGGGACATCATCTTGCAAATGTAGTTGCTCATGGTCTTCTTGGGCTTGGTTGGTAGTCAATCATTGATAGTGATTGGTTGACACAAGGATGCTTGCTTATCATTCCATTGTTGTCCTTGCTTCCAACGTGCAAGATGGTGTCTTCAAGAACAGTGAGAGCAGGTCTTTGATTGGCTAAAATGAGGTGAGTTGCACCTAGGTTCTCATTGGTGTCCTAGCTCGAGTTTTGGACTCAATGCTATGATGCCTTCAAAGTTGCTCATAGCATGTCGCCTTGTTCATCCACTTCCTTTGGGCGAGTGCTATTGATGTAGATCTTTCTTGTGGCACCCTTGTCTCCTTCTTTGTTCCATCAAGTTCTTCCTTGGATGATGAATGAGCTATTGTCTCCTTTGTGCAAAATTGTTGTCACTCTTTATCTCCATTATGAGTTTATCTCAAGACTTTCCCAATTTGATTTTAAAAGTTCTCCTATAGGGGTTAGTCCAACAAAATATTCCAACATCTACTATAGCATACTATCGGCTCAAAGATCAACCTAGACACCACCTCTAATTTAATTTAGGAAGGCATTTTTAACCTAAGCACCACGCTTAATTTAAAAGCCTTTGGAAGTAAGATCACCACTACTAAACTAGGCACCATGCTTCATTTAAGAGATGTATGAAACTACTCCAAACCTACACATATACTATAGCAAACGAAGGTAGCACGCGAGCATTATAGAGATTTACTCAAACAGTGATAAAAGAGCATGATTGTTGTTTAGCAAATTAAGCATGTCTTAAAGGTAGGGACAACCAAGATAATATAGCAACATGTAAGAGATGTATTTATGGAAGTATATCCCCCAAGCTTGACTTTGGCAAAATCAAGATTGGATGAATGTAATTCAATGTTGCATAATGATTGGTTGGACATACCTTATATTTGTCATTCCTTCAACCTTTTTGCTCCGAACCTGGAAAGGTTAGTGACACAAATACCCGAAGGAATATTTTCACAATTATAACTCTATGCTCATATCTCAAGAGCGGCGTAGCAGAAAGGTGAACACTCATGTCATGGTCTAGACTGCGCTTGTTTTAGGACACTAAGCTTGTCCTTGGGAAACCTTCAAGATGTGAATTGGTGAAGTGGTTTCCCCTCCAACACCAATCTAAGTTCACTATCTCAAAACACAATGAGATCTATAATATTTATGATAAGCATATGTGTCTACAACCACCCTTTCAACATCTTTAGGAATGGGGAGCATGAGGGGGTTGAAGATCTCGTGTGGGTCAATGTGAGAGAGACTAAGTGAAGCAGGAAATTTCTCATACGAGCAAGGAATTGATGGGGGTGTTTAAGAAGTAACTACTTCGCTCATTGAAGTCTCCATCATTTTCTACTTCCAAGAATGACTCGACATAAATGTCCAAAATTTCCCTTGGATCGTCTCTCGAATTGATCTCATCTAAGGCCTTATCCATCCATTCAATGGCAATAGCACATAGGTTTTTAATGCTCTCTAGCCATAAATGTTGCTCTTCATGATGGTCTTGATGATTCCTATGCGTGGGATATCTAAATGGTTTTCTAGGATCATTAGGAGGTTTAGGAGAAAGAGCATAGAATAAGTCATAGGGGTCAAGAATGGGTTTAAAGATGGGTTCGTATTCTATATCTAATGTGGGCACAAAAGGAGAGAAGATAAAGGTGGTTTCTAGATGGCTTTGCTCTCCTTCTATGGCATCACTTGGTATGCCATCCTTGAGTCTTTCTAAGTGTCCTTCATAGGGATTGGGTGTGAGACGCTTTCTAAGAGATCTCTTCTTGAGAAGATTTAAAGTGTATGTGCTAAAAGATCTCTTATGAAGCGGGAAGTTTAAACTCCTCCCAAAATCATCATTAAAAAGAATTTCTAAGGGTAGAATTACTTCTTCCCTTAGAGGGTTTTGGAGTACTACTAGTTTGGGATGGATAGCCAAATCATGGGATTAGAATGTTTGAAATGTGGCTATGAAAACTTCCTCTTCTAGTTTGGGGGATGATTCCTTGTCTACCCCTAGGATGTTATCATGAAGGCTAGTGCAAGGAGTGTGTCCACTAATAATAAGGACAAACCTTACTTCACTAATAGATAAAGAAAGGAAAACTCCTCCAAAAGCAGTATTATCAAGACCCATATAAAGATGTTGAAGAAGAACAGGGTCTTCTAAGGCTAGGTCTAAACCTAAATTTATAGGAAAATTAAAAGATTCCCTAAGTAAAGCAAAAAGTTCATTACCTACTTGATCAGAGGATAGGACTTTGGGTTCATTACCCTCTCTGGTTGAGGATAGGACCTTGGGTACATTACCCTCTTGATTAGAAGATAGGACTCTAGCTATAGAAAAGGGTTGGCTTTGACCTATTGCAACCAAACATGTGTGTACCTCATAGCTAGATGTCAGAATCATGGGCTCTAGTGGCTCTAGGCTTGTGCTTATGGGTGCAAGATATTGGTGGATAGGCATGGAATTTGGGTTATCCATAAGGATAGAAAAGAAAAGGCAAAAGAAAAAGACAAAAAGATAATACAAGGTTAAGCATGACTTAAGGTTATCTCAGCAGACCGTCTTTCTCCCCGGCAACGGTGCTAGAAATGCTTGTTGATACTAGATACACACACGAAAGAATCAAAGAGAAATAATCCGCAAGTGCATGGATATCGGTGAGCACTTCACCCCATAGATAATTCCAGAGTATCGTTATTTATTTATCTGCTAGGAGAAAACGTGCATCTGACTAACCCAAGTCTATACTTAACCCCTGAGCTACAAACAAGGTAATGAGCGATATAGAGAGAATTACTCAACAATCTTCCTCCAACCTATGGCAAGCTTTGCGACTATTGCTCTATGGGGGCACCTAAGGAAAAGAGACACCACAGAGGATGCTTAACCCCGGCACTTTGGGACCTACCTTACCTACTGACGGGAAGTGGGCTGCAAAGATAACAAAGGGACTGTCATCTCCCTCGCTACTACCACGGTTCTGGCCAGATAGGGAGCATCTACGAGTGAACCTAGCCCAAGCACCATGCTTATGCTATGAATGATTACTCTATTCGAGATCTCTACCACGGTAACGAATAAAGTAAACTTGTAAACCAAAGAGCAATAATAACAATGAACTTACTAGTATTAGAAGTTGAATTGCTGAATGATCCTATAACCAAGCCTCGGGCGAGGAGACTTGATCCTACAGGTACAACTGGAGAGGAGACACCGACAGGTCAGTCTTCCTCCAACTCTACCTCCACCCTATACTCTCTCTATCTATCTTGAATGCTAGGCTCTAGGGAGGAGATCCATACAAGGGACCTCTCTCACCTGATCCTCTCTGGAAATAATGATTTAGGGTTTCAAGGGATGCCTCCTCTAGGGGCCAAGGGCCCTCCTTATATAACCCCCTAGGATGCACCACAACCATTAGATCAAACAGACCTAAATCAACATATTTTTATTCATCCTCAAAGCCGGTGGAACAGGGATCCGTGAGACTTGTTCTGATTAGTCTAGGTCACGAGGCCACCGCCCCAGGGGTAGGGGCGGCCGCCCCTCCACTGAGTCGGTTCGGGCTCCTGTTTGGTCTAGAGCCTTCTCGAACCTTCCTGATTACAGAAAATTGATCGGATCCCGATTATCTCTATGTAAACCTGTCATGTGGGCCTTTCTTGGTTCTTTTCAGCTGACACCCTGCAGAAACAGATATTCACCAAAACTTGTGGAATTCTATTAGTATAACCCCTATATTCTAGATGGTGATCATGTTTTAGTCCTTTCTCATGTTTAGTTGATGGTTTAAAATAGGAGTTATCTACCGTCAACACCTTCAAATGACTTTCTCTTGGTGAGGCTTGAAATCTTGCACACATGCACACACTAACCATGACATCCCGCCTTGATGCTATCACATAGAGTTGGCTTCCAATCATAGAGCGATACAACTTTTGATCCACCATGTTGCCACTTGCATCACTATCCAAATTTCTATTTGTTCCCATTGGTGTGCTAATTGTATTGGCATCATTCATTCCAAACTTCTTGAGCATGTTTTTGATGCACTTGCCTTAACTCAAAAATATACCATTTTCAATTGCTTGATTTGAAGTCCAAGGAAGTAACTCAACTCTCCAATCATGAACATCTCAAACTCTTTAGCCATCGTCTTCCCAAACTCTTCATAAAAGTCTTGATTGGTTGATCCAAATATGATGACATCTCAAACATCCATTTGATAAAGCTTGATATTGTGGGCACAAGCATAGGGTAGCAAGATTCTAATTGCTTCCAATCTAGCAATGGGGGCATATGTTTCTCCAAAGTCAAGACCTTTAACTTGAGTGTAACCTTGCGCTACCAATCTTGTTTTGTTTCTTACTACTATCCTATCTTGATCTTACTTGTTTCTAAAGACCCATTTGATTCTAATCACATTGTGGTTCTTTGGTGTCTCCACTAATTCCCATAATTGATTTCTTGTGAAGTTATTCAACTCTTCATGCATAGCATTCACCCAATTAACATCCTTCAATGCTTCTTCTATCTTCTTTGGTTCAATGAATGGCACAAATGAGAAGTGCTCACAAAATGTTGCCAATCTTGATCTTGTTTATATACCTCTAGAAATATCTCCAATTATAATATCCAATGGATGATCTCTTGCAATATTGGTTGGTTGGAGTATTAGAACTTGATTGCTTGCACTTGGTTGAGATTATGTACTATCAACTTGTTGATCTTGCACATTGTCATGAGAGCCACTTGTACTAGCTTGATTTGTATCATCTTGCATATTTGAGTTAGAGAGCACTTGCACTTGATCATCTTCATCATCTATTACTTGTCTAGGCCTCAATTCACCAACATCCATGTTCTTCGTAGCATTTGAAAGTTGAATGCCTCTAACATCTTCCAAGTTCTCATTCTTATCTTGAGAACCTTTGGTTTCATCAAATTCCATATCATGAACTTTCTCAAGAGTACCACTTGCCAAATTCCAAGCTCTATAAGCTTTGCTAGTGGTTGAGTATCCAAGTATGAATCCTTCATCATACTTGTCAAACTTGCTCAATATCGTGCCTTTCCTCAAGATATAGCATTTGCAACAAAAAATCCGAAAGTATGCAATGTTGGGCTTTCTACCATTCAAGAGCTTATAAGGTTTCTTCTCTTTCAATGGGTGACAATATAAGCGGTTGCTACAATAGCAAGCCGTGTTGATAGCTTTGGCCCAAAAAGATTGACTCACATTGTACTCACTAAGTGATGAGATCCTAATATATAGGTATGTTAAGCCTCGGGTCCAATGGTTCCCAAACGAAGAAGACCCCCGACCGACCCCTTTAGGATCACCTAGGGGCTCGGGAGCTATGCCCATCGAGCACACTCGCGCAAACCTCTGGCAAAGAGATCCGATCGAGCCTGACTTGACCGCAGCTTCCACTTGGGGCTCAAGGACTTCCCCGAGCCTTGGGCTCCAGATCTACAACACTTTCAGGTCTGGCCCTTGGCTCCTGCCTGGCTAACGATGCTAGCCAAGGCCTGGGCACAAGAAGACAAGCCCCAGGCTATCGATGCCAGGGGCTCCCTGGTGTCACTCCTAAGGCATGCCCCTGCCAACTGCTCCTCTGACAAGGTCACATCTAGGGTGTGACATAAGAAGACAAAGCTTCCTGTGGCCTTCGAAGGCTTAGGGGCTTCTGGGCCCGCACGTTAGCCCCAGAGCCGACATCCTTTGCCACCAAGAGGAATCCAGAAGGTCTCACCCGGGGAAGGCCAGTCCAAGTCTACATTGTCTGACATGTAGAGTGTTAGAACAGAGCAGCCAGACGATGTCCAGGCTTCTTCGGCTCCAAGACTCTGGCGCACATAGATCATAGACTAAAACCCTCAAACCACCTTGTACTCGACCTTTCTCATTATATAAGAGATAAGGTCAGACCTAGAGGGGAGAGGATCTCAATTCGATCACCAGACATGCCACTCCATTTCATCTGCCTCCGCTCGGCACCAAAAGCAAGGCAACCTAGAGAGGGGCACCGAGAGCCTCTCCTCCACCGCATCCCACTATCTCCTTCCTCTCTAACAAGGGGAGACTCCACCGGTGGCAAGGCAACCTTAGGATTAGCATTGAGGTAACCCCCTACCAACTCTTCTTCCTTAACACTTTGTTGTAATCCTCCAGATTTTGGGTGCTCTTGAGTATAAGGATCATCAACTGCTGGACATAGCGACCAAATTGGCTCGAACTAGGATAAACCATTGCGTCTTCTCTGCATGATTCTTGTGTTCCTTAGTCCACCTGAGCCACTAGAGACCTCATACTCTAACACTGACTCGAACAATATGCTTGTCGTGGTTTCAACCCCATGATGGCTGGCACGCCATGTAGAGGGCAGCGTCAAGTGTGATTCTGGCTCTACGGTAGTTGGAACCACCCGCCTCACCACCGGAGCAAGTAGCACCACCCTAGACAGCAGTGTTTGCTTCCCCGGTGAGTTCTTTTTCATGGCCAAGGCCTTTGCTCTAGGCTAGGTCCTTGACTTTGGGAGCCTGGCCTACATCTCCGACTCCTACGGCAAGATTTGTCCACTCCACTGGGCTGCGCTAGCGGGCAACGAGCCCTCAACGCCATCTCCTCCGCTAGGACTCTTGGGAGCTAATCTCTGGTCTGTTAGATCCAGCGCGGTCTAGGCCTAAACCCCACCATGTTGGACCACCGCTAGATGTTCTACATGCTGGCCAACCTCTACCACCAGATCACCACCGGTGAGGTGCTCCCGCAGCCTGATCGCTTCTGGCACTACCTCCTGGACCTACCTTTTGGGATACATAGCATGGCGGCATCCATCCAGCTAGAGCTAGAGCACCACATTAGTTATGAGGTGCCATGGAGCACCATCCTCTCTGTCATAATGGGGACTGACATCCCCTCACTCCGCGCCTTCCTCGAGATTCTCTCAGGGAACAACCTGGAGTATGACTCCGATGACATTGACTACAATGACCCTCCACGCATGTCCTACCACATCAATGGCAAGGTTCAGCCTGAGGAGGCACCCGAGCTCAGGCCGTAGGACCAGAGTCCCCATAGCCGTGTGACCTACCTTCCGGAGAAGGCGGACCGCTTGCACACTCGGTAGGTGGACCTGGAGGCCGCTGAGGCAGAGCTCAAGCACCAAAGGTAGGACCTTGCGTGGTAGCAAACCGCGCACCCTCTTGACGACGACAACGACACCTGCATGGGGGCTCCTAGCGGCCTCTACTTTCCTCGCGCGGTGTACAACATGGCGATCGCCACTTGCCACCAGGAAGACATCTCCGACACGTCGGACCCGAAGACCAATGAGTGGCTGAATGAGACGAAGCGGCTCCTCCGCATCGCCCTCAAGCAGCAGGCTGAGATTTCAGCCTCTCAACATCATGCCATGCTCTCTTAGCTGTCCCAGACGACAGCCATCACCAATGGAGGGTTCTCTAACGCTTACACCCCACAGGTGGTGGGGAGCAACGATGACACCTCTAGCAACAGCTTTGATCGGCCACGGACCCGGGGTGCCAAGCCTCAGCAGGAGTGAAGGCGGGACCTTTCTCCTTGGTGTCCTCCCACATGCCACTAGATTGGCGATGACCACAACATCCGTGACACCATTGTAACATCTTGGTTTTTCAAGTGACCAAAAATACGAACCTTTTAAAATTTTTCCTGTAATTGTCTGAAGCATGTAGTTCTAGGTCTAACCTAAGCCTAAGCCACTAACAACTCGTTGCACTCATCTAGAATTGCTTGTAGGAAGTGCGTGTATTCCTGTGTAGTCTCCGTGTTTGGGTCTTGTTCATGTTGGAGTGCGCAAATCCGTAGCAACTTCCCCTTAATCTTTTGTGAATTTTCTCATTTCTTTTATAATCCTCTTGAATCTCTTTTCGGAATTCCTCTAAGAATTCCCTAAGTCTTATAAGGAAAATTCTTTTTCTTTTTTTTTCCATCAACTCCTTGTGGATTCATCTTGTAAGTTCCCTCAACATCTTTCTCGATCCTTTGATCCAAATTTATAGAACCATAGAGGGGGAAAAGTACTTTTTCCTTTTCCCCGATGAGTCCATTTTTTTAATTCCACACACCTTTTAAATCTCTCTCCTATATCCTTTGAATCAAAATTCACATAAAAGGAAAAACTCACTTTCCTTTTTCCTTTTCTTCCAATCCTTTAGAATCCCTCTGACCGTTTCTCGAAACACTCTCTCAAATCCCTTGTCATAATTCATAGCGGAAAAGAAATCTTATTCCTTCTCTCCTTGAATTAGTCTAAACCCCTCCTCAAGTTTGTCCTGAATCTTCTTTAAATTCCTCCCCAAATTTCTCAAGTCATAATTGGTAAAAGGAAAATTCTTTCCCCTATCTTCTACCCTAACCAGCCTATCTCTTCTTCTCATTGGACCGCTGCCCAGCCCAACCGTACCTGGCCTATCCACCATCCTTCCTTCCTCCCCCTTGGAGCCTAGCCACGCCGCCACCCTTCGGCCCACCTCGCGCACATAGCAGAGTCACGGCCCAACTCACCCATGCCTCGCTCGGCCCAGCCTGCGCACAAGCCTAGCATAGCCCCCTTCCTCCTCTCACCAAGCAGGCCCAGCTCATTGCTCTTTTTTTCCTCCGGCCCACACCGCTCCTCCTCCCTCTCTAGCCCGCTAGGCCTAGCCGGCCTCTCCTACTCGCGCGGGTGGCCTAGCAGGCCTAGCCCGACATAACTCCCTCCAACCCTAGCAGAAGCCAGAGCTCCCAGGCGCCACCGCCACTCACTGGGTGAAGCCTCACGCCCGCGCCCTGCCTTCCGTGCCACGTGATCGGCGCCACGTACCCCAAGCATGGCACAGACATCGAGGATCGCTGGAGCTTTTCTGAACCCTAGCCGATGCCACTATTTAAGCCCATAGTCGCTAGCCGCTCGGCCTCTCCCCACAGCGGCCACCACTCCTACATGCTCCCCCTCCGTGCTCATTGGTCCGAGGACCGCCACCTAGCCCTTCTTCCTCACACCGACACCGTGGCCCTACCACGTCGCATCGAGCCAGGCCACTGCTAGCTGTGGCCTCGCTGCCCATAGGCCAGCGACCTCACCGCATCGCACGCTTGGAGTTGTGCCCGGTCCGTCGTCTCTCGGAGCTACGCCACATCAGGTTCCTCTGCACCAATCAGCTTCGCCTCGGCACCTTGCTCCACCTCCGCCCTCGAAGGGAGACATGAGCCCCACCGCAACGTCCGTGGTCACCACGCAGACACGCTGCTTTGCCAAGCCCAGTGACCGCAACCACGACCGCGTTGCCATGCTCCATCGCCACAGCACCTCCATGCCCACAACACCCACACCATCTCCTTCAGACCGTGGGGCCCTTCCTCCTAGGTGAAGCCACCCTAGACCCGGAGCCCATCCTTGTTGCCAAGCCACGTTGACGTCACTGCTCGACGCCGACCGCCTCTGCTCTGCGTTTCGTGGCCGTCGCACCTCACTAGTGAGCATTATGCCAAGTTCCACCTTTTCTCCTTCCTATTGGTGCTCATCCATCTGACATCGGCCCTCGTGCCGTGATCCAACACCACTGTAGGAGGGCTGCAGCCCTGCTGCGTCATCGCTCGGGAGCCAAACATCGTCGCCACCTCGTTTATCATCTGTCTGGCCTTCGTGCTGCTATTCTCATGTCACAGGAAAGCAACGACCTTGTTGTGCCGATGCCGGACCTCATCTGACCATTCCAGACAGCAGCACCACCTCGCCGTGTCCATCTCTATGTCTGTCCTTCATGCTGTGATTTTCGCCTTGTAGGGTAGTTGCAATGCCGCCAGCCCTCATCGACTTTCTCGGCCGTGTCTAGCCCACAGCGGCCCTTCACCATCAAGGTCGACCCTTTGAACCTAGTTGACGTCAATCTCAACATCGGCAAGCCCTTGTTTTTCATTTCATACTTGACATTCCATACTTGATCATATATCTATATATTATCATTCATACTTACTACATGACCTATCTTTGTTGATCATATATTCTTGTCCATCTACATGATATCTCTATTTATTCTATGCCTATGTCATGCCTTCGCCGCCGGTCTACTTGTTTATCCATCCATCTCTCGAATGCTTGGGACATGTGCTATTCCGTGTAGTGTGGTTAGTTGTCGTGGTTCTTGTTGGGTTGTTCGTTTGTCATCAGTGGACTGTGTCTTCGAGCTAGTTGGGAAGCATTGTGTTCGTCTATCCCGGTCGTGGGTTTATCCCGCCATGGCCGTGGTGCCGAGCATAACTTGTTCCCCTGCGTTTTGTTGTCTTCATGGTGACATGATCGAGAGCTCCTACCTACGTCTCTAGGATGTGGCCACCATGGACTTGATGTCGTTATAGACGTGGTTCTCATCCGCACCATTCGAGCCCTATGAGACCTAATCTAGTGGGATATGAGTTAGGAGACGATGATCATGGTACCAGCAGATGCCAACTTGTGTAGGTACAGCTTGTGGCCACGGGTTCACCTCGCCATGACCATCGGGCTCTACCTCTCTTTCTCTCATTCTTGTCCTAACCACCTCGTATGTTTGTACCACTTCTACCACGGCGTTCCTTCGGGTCTAGCGATGACAACCGCATCACTAAGAGCTGCAGGAATAGCCTTGTGCCATTTTGTTGCATGGTTGTGGTGCCCTATGATTTGGTTTGGATCGTGGATCGTGCCTCCTTTTGTCCAACCTTCATATGTTCCATGACAAGTTGGTCGAAGGAGTGCGGGTTTCATTCTTTCTTCTTCCTCTCTTGTTCTCAATCCCAGTCGATCTAGTAAGATGTGGGTTGAGCCCATGGCTTGTTTGGTATTTGTTGCTCTTTTGATTCCACTTCCCCGATTCCCGTCTTTGCTTTGGCGAGTGAATCAAAGGAAGGTGAATCCTGTGTCTCTTCCCGTCTTTTGGTTTTGTCATGCCTAAGCCCTTGTATGCTTGTACCATGTAGACCATAGCATCTCTTTGGTTCTTGCGATGACAACCACATCACTAAGAACTTTAGGGATGTCTTAATTGCATTTAGTGCACCTAGGTCTTAGTACCCTACAAGTTGTTTGGGCGCTCGTGTCCTTTTGTGTGTCACTCCTTTCTTATGCCTCATCTTTTACCATGATGTGTGTATTGGGAGAAGTAGACTGCCTCTGCTCCTCTCTCCCCGTTCCACCCTCTTTTGGTTCTCGTCAATTATAATGGTGTACGGATTGAGAGAAAATAGAATTTCTCTTGCTTGTAGTCTTTTTGGTTCTCGTTAGTCTCCATGATGATTGGATCGAAAGCCACAAGCCGTGGTGTTTGCTTAGGATAAACTAGAGTCTATGCCATTTTATTTAAGCCATACAAGTCGACACGGTCGACCCGGGAAGTACTGGCTAGGCTAAGACCTAAGTTTGTGCTTAGCAAATCACCACTTGCATTTCTTTGGCCCAGGGATTGGACATCCACTGAGAGGGCTAAGTCATTCTCCCTTTTTGTGTTTTTCGATGTAGTTGTCTTTCTGTGCCTTGTTGCCTCTCCTTCCGCAGTCTTTCTAGGTTAGTGGTCTGATTGCTCTTTTGCTTGTCACTGTATCGAGGTAATTGCATCAAGGTTAGCGTTGATCGAATCAGAACCCGTTGGAGGAAGGACAAGCAGACGGAGGAAGGACCATGGAGGAGTATGACTACAAGTGCACCGAGGATCTCAGATACGACATTTAACAGGTGTTCCATGTCCCACCCAACCTTGTAGATCCTATTAGGCATGCTATAATGTAGATGCTAGTGCTTTACTTTTATGCAAATGAATTGTGATAGGTTGCATGGTAGATTTGCTTGCGAGCCATTACCTCGTCGCAACCTATTCCCCTGCACACCCGCTGTTAGGCTAGACGCTCGCATTCTACTTACTGCTTTACTTTCACTACACATTATACCTATGATGTGATGCTTGGTGAAGGGATAATGTGAGTGGATAAGGCACGTGGTGCCGATAACTTGGTAAAAACTGGATAATGAACATGGGGAGAGCTTGGCGTGCATCTTGGGTGTGTGGTGAGGGTTGAGTCGATCGGATAGGATCCTATGACGAGTCTTTGGGGCAAGTCATGCTGAAGGGGTGCGACCTAGGCATCCCTTGTGAGAGGTACCTATGGCGGGTGCATGTGTGAGCAGACAGGGTGTTGGTTATCTCGGTGGAGGTGCCGTCGAGGCACGGGGTGTTGGTTATCCCCTTGAGAAGATATCCTGTCCGGTCCCCCTAAGGACTGGTATGTCTTGAGAACCAGAATCATAGGACCCTTTGTGCACACCACTCGCTCCTGATTGGCAGGAGACGATTACCCGACTGACTAGGGCGGTGCCACTACTACTTGGTTGGAAGGTGCTAGTGTAGGGAGGTACGGGCATGGGGGCCCACACCCTCCTAAGATAGCGTAGTGACCTTGGGGGCCTGATACTACGTCTCACAGTCTTAGCGTTTTGGTGGACTCTGGAGTGACCCAGGGCTGAGTGGTAGGGTGGTACCATACCGGTTGGGAGGCAGTTAGCATCAGCCTAGGCGGAGCACCGCTGATGATGGCAATCTTGTGGATTTCTAGGTGTACACGCTCTGCAGAGTTGATCGATCTATACGTATAGCTATGTCCGCGGATATGGACATTCCTATGACCTACGCTTCACTTGATTAAAGAGAGGAGTCCTTTCTACCCTTCCCCTAGTTTTGGTGTTGGATCGGCTTTGGCCGTTGAGGCAAGGTACGAGCAGGAGTCGTCCTTGCCGCTTAGAGAGTGTGAGAGTGTAGTGAGATGTGTGTGATGCGATGGGAGAATGTGTGTTTGAAATGGAATAAAACTTGATGAACTATTATTATAAAATATTGATGAACTTGCATAGGAAACCTATAGCCATATATAGGCCTTTCTTCTACCATTGCATTTCACTTACCACAAAGCATACGCAAAAGGATAGGGTGGGGGGATAGTGGCCAGTACAAATTGTACTGATAGGTTTTGGACAGGTTTGGATGAAATCTACGATGACCACAAGAGTAGATGGTCTCGTGCCTATGCTTAAGTGTGGTTGAGAAGATGGAGTCTACACCCGCTAACATTCTACGCCAACTCTGATGACTACCGTGAAGGAGGAGCCTTCATCTGCCGATGCAACGACTCTGATGAAGATGTGTGTGCGTTTCCGCTAGATTAATCTATGTAATAGGTGTGTTAACCAGTGTTGTAAAGCCTTGTAACTTGTAATTCTATGATGTATGACTATGATATCAACTGATAATTGATAATGTGATGGATTGCTCTCGTGATCTACTACATTATAAATCGTATCTGTGGATTTTCCCTTCAAGGAGAATCGAGATCATTTCAACCATCGAGGCCAAATGTCATGCTCAGGCATGGTCCCGTACCCCTAAGCGACGGGGTGGGGCCCTACCCTAGATCACTTTGGCCCCTAGCATTTGAGGCAGTGATCTGGGTGCCCCCCTACCCCTGGCATTTCTGGCCACCGATGCACATCTCCAAGTACGATGGCAAGACGAACCTGGACCATTGGCTAGGGGACTATTGCCTCACCATGAACGCTGGGGTGTCAGACGACGACTTTGCTGTCTAGTACCTTCCTCTGCTTCTGTCAAGCTTAACGAGGGCTAGGCTTGAGCAGCTTGAGCCCGACAACATCTGCTGCAAGGGCAATCTCCGCGTGGTCTTCATCGGCCACTTCCAGGGTACCTACACCCACCCGGGGAACACATGGGATCTCCACAATGGCAAGTAGAGGGCTGACGAGACCCTATGGGAGCACATTCAATGCTTCTTGAAAAAGCGCAATGAGCTCCCAAACATCACTGATGCTGATGTGATCAACGCCTTCATCTATGGCATGACCTGCGAGGCGCTCGTCCACTCGCTTAGTTGCGAGACCCCATGCACAATGCAAGAGCTCCTAGACATCGCCACCCAGTATGCCACCAACGAGAAGGTCATCTGACCAACTTTAGCAGGAAAGCCAAGGCCACTGGCCACCTTAGTGGTGGCGATGGTGCTGACGACCCTGCCTCATCTCAGTGACACCACGACAAGTGGAACAAGGACCGAAAGTGCCGTGGGGAGGAGATGGTCGCCACGGCCGACCACGTCGCTAGACCTCAGCGCCATGGGTGACTTGCTCGCCTAGAATACTTCAAGAAGGCGCTCGAATCACCCTGTCCATTCCACAGGAGGCAGGTGAAGCATCTTCTCCTAGACTGCACCACCATGAAGGGCTACATCTGTAGCCACCTTAGCCAATAGGGCAAGGTCCAGAAGCCTGCCTCAAAGGCTGGTGACCCAGCAAGCGGCGCCTAGGAGGAGGACAACGAGTTCCCCAAGGCCGAGCGCTGCCTCATGATCTTTAAGGGCTCCTAGGCATATGAATCCCGCCGACAGCACCGCATCACCGAACAGGACATGAATGTCGTCCACACCCTCGCTGCCCTGACATGGCTCTGGTGGTCCCAGACAGCCATCACCTTCGAGCAGGAAGACCATCTCGATCGCGTCCCGCATCCGTTGCACTACCCGCTCGTGGCTAACCCGATCATGGGCAACACATGCCTCACCAAGGTGCTGATGGACGGGGGCAACAACCTCAACATACTCTACGTTAGCACTCTTGATAAGATGGCATCCCTCGAAACAGCCTACTCCCCATCAAGGCACCATTCTATGGGATCATGTCGAGGAAGGAAGCCGTACACCTCGGGCGCATCTGGCTCAATGTCACCTTCGGCCAGGTGAACAACTTCCACAAGGAGACACTCACCTTCGAGGTTGTTGACTTTCCCAATGTCTACCACGCCCTCCTCGGTTGACCATGCTTCACCAAATTCATGGACATCCCCAACTACACCTACCTCAAGCTCAATATGTCTGGCCCGAAGGGGTCATCACCGTCGAGGGCAGCTTTGAGCAAGCCTACAACTGCGAACAAGACTGTGTCACCCAAGTGACCGTGCTCATCACCCCCTGGGCTCCCGACGGCCCTAGCCACGACGTAGGAAGGGCGCTGGCGGAAGAAGCAACCAAGATGATGGCTGTTGACATTTCTTAGCTTCACTTAAGTTAAGTTGTCATCCCTAACATGATACTAGAAATGTGGTTATACTTATAATCATAACACTTACTCAAAAGATATATAAAAGAAAGATTATCCGCAAGCACACAGATAAAATACACCCTGTTGGTATAAATTAAATGCACAATAGAAAAGATAACTATCCGTAAGCGCATAGATATAATACTGTTGTAGCACTTCACCAAGATAATCCTGGTTTTAATATCGAACCTAAAGGAACGGTTGGTGACGATGACTGAGTATATAAACTTAACCCAATTCACAATCAAGCTCAAATAATAGTGAAAATAGGGAGACTACTAAGGACTATCTAATTCCAATCTCGATAAATTATGTTCTTAATTATTCATTCAGTGGGCGATAACTTTCAATAAGGGATGAAATTAAAGTTCTCCCCTACAAGCATGCATAAGCCTACCTTTACCTATTAATTGAAAGTGGACTACAGAGGATTCAATGAAGCTATAAAGTCACCATCACGAGCTACCACTATCTAGCAAATCAGGGGGCATTCACAAGTAATCCTAGTGTAAGCACCGCGCTTACACTATGAAAACAACTTCAACCTAGGTGCTACCAAGATCAAAGTACTCAAAAGACTTGCAAACTTGAAGAACAATACAACAAAATTACTTACTTGAATCAGAAGTTGATTACCAAAGAGTCTCAGAAGCAAGCCCCCTGCGAAGGAACTTGATCCCGATGAACACAACAGTGGAGAAGCATCGACAGGCCGAAACTTCTCCAGAACTCTGCTCTTCTACTCTATCTCTGTATCTCTAATTGAGACTAATCCTAAGATGAACTAGTCTACTCTTGATTGCTAGCCTAGATCTCTAGATATGGAATTGGAACTCTGGCTCTTCAGCTCTTGATCTGGCTTCCTTTTTCTCTAGGGGGGTCTGGCTCTTTATTTATACCCTGGTAGGATGCACATGACCCCTTCGATCAAATCGACTTAAGGGATGACCTAGATGACTCCTCAAAGGCGGTGCAGGAATACTCCAGAAGCTCATGGAAAGATGTAGAGGGGGGTTGCCGCCCAGCCACCCCTATGGCCGGTCGACCCCACCTGGCAGGGGCTGGGCCCCCGACTCGCTCTAGTGTCTTCCAGTGTCTTCTATAGTCTTCTAGTATATGCCTTGCGGCAAAATTTCATGAATTATTTTAATTCCTAGGTCCCTTTTGTCGACTTTCTGGACAACACCCTAGAAAATTATAAATCTCCAAAACTCATGGAATTTGTCAGTAATAACCTCCTATTCTATGATATTTATGCATACATGCAAGGAAATTTATTGATTTGTAACGTACGTTAACGACCGTCAACAAGATTCCCCCACACTTAGGCTTTTACTCGTTCACGAGAAAAGGTTGGTTCACAGAATAAATTATTTAAGACATTACTCTAGAATAAAACATCAACACAAAACTATTCCTAGTTATTCATGTACTGCAGGATTCAAAGTGTCTACCATAAATCTTTGAGTGGTTGAAGAACAGAACAGCTAAAACATATTACTCTCTTCATTCAGTCAAGTCAATTGGAGAATTAGTTTAAAATTTTGAAAACAAAACATAGCTTACCTTCTCCTCTTGTAGTACTCTCGAATCACTCATATATGTATAATTTTTGGATACTCACCAAGGCATAGATGATTGCCTTCTTTATCCTACTTCTAAAAAGCTTATGTGGATCTCAGGTAGGTATGAAGAATGTAAGAATATACTTGTGTTGCATATATTGTAAAGTCAAAACAAAGATCCAAGGAGAAAGATGCCATACTCTTAGATCAAGATGTGCATGTGTGTGGAATATATATAGTGGCTAACCTAATTCTACTATGCTCTTTAGAAACTTGTCTCTCTTATTTCGAACTTGAAAACTTTGCTAGAGCATATGGGCTATCTTTTCATACTTTTTGTTTCTTTTTCTCTCTTTTTTTACTTACTTGGACACTTGTCCATTTTTCTTATACTTTATTTTTGTATAGCCACATACCTCTCTCTTGCACATGGAATTTGAAGAGAAGACAATTACAAAGAACTCAGAGCATTTATTCCTAACAAATATTTTTGTGGTTTCTCCCAGTGTAGGAGTAAAACATTTTTAAGTGGATGAACAAGCATGTTTTTGTGTACTCCCATTGTAGGAACAGCAGATATATGTGGAGTGTACGTGATCTTGATCTTGAAAGTATGATAAATTTCTCAAAAAGGGTCAACAAGGCTTGACCAAACTCAACATAAATACAAGCAATGAATTGTAGAAGGTTTATATATATCATATATATGGCTCTAGTAGGACATTGCTTTTACTACTAAGGAGAGGTAATGCTATTTATTTTTATTTTTGAAATAAAAGTTCTCCAAAGACAAAACATCAATAATCAAGTTCTCATTATTCTACTGTCTCATATTCCTCAACAACTTAAGTAATCATGGGGTCCCTAATAATTAGTTCCCAACAGTAACATGTTTACCAGGAAAAGTATTATGTGAGTCTATTCTTAAGTCATGAATTAAATAATTTTTCCTGTCTATTTAAGTGTTTTAACATGTGATTTTCAATTCGGATCGTAACAAAAGACGACATATATATATAATTAAAGTATATTGGGCTCAAACCTGACCGTAGATGAAGCGAGGCGATAGAGGAAGAGGTGGTGGGCCAGCCAGCCATGAGACTGGCCATGCGGCCACCCAAGGGGTCCCCTTGGGGCCCACTTTGCTGTACGTGGTCCTCGATCAATTATCTTCTGAATTGCATAATTTTCGCGATAAATTTGTTTTTGTGGTCGCGGTGTGTCACCCCCACACTTGTTTTCCTATATATCTTTTTTGCACAACATTTGGAGACAAGCACATACCAAAAATAGAGAGAACAGGTAATCATAACAAAATAATAATAACAATAAGACACTTTATTCATTCTGAGCTAATACAATAATTAATAAATCGAGTAAATCAAAAACCTAAATCGAACTAATTTAACACACTTGTGCCTTATTGCTAAGATAACTAAGACATCTACTCCTTATTCTTATTCTTCTCAGAGAGCGCAACTATGATCCTAGTCAACCTACGGATCTCCTTAAGATCATCGGACTGCTAATTCTGCAGGTTGGTGATTGAACCAGCTTGGAGCTTGCTAGATATCTTCATAACTTCAACCATCTGGTTGAGAGCATTAAACTTTTCTTCCATCATAGCCATGGTCATCCTAGGACACTTTGCTTCTCTCTAAATCTGGGGTGCAGTAGATCTCTTGCCAGTTTCTCTTGGAGCAACATACTTGACTTGGCCAGGAGGTGCACGGATTCTATCAAGGGAGATGCGAGAGGTAGCATACTTTGCACAAGTCACATCCCCGAATCTGTTGGTAGTCACTGTTGATGGTAGATAAGTGTCAATTTTAACCATCAACATAGCATGAAAAGGGACTAAACAATAATTACCACTTAGATATAGGGGGTTTACTGACATAATTCCATGAATTTTGGTGAATATCTATTTCTATAGGGTGTCAGCTAAAAAGAATCAAGGAAGGGCCACATGTCAGGTTTACATAGAGACAACAGGCCACACATAACTTTTCTGTAATCTAGAAGATACGAGAAGACTCTAGAAACAAACCGGAGGTGAAACGGGCTCGAGAGCTGGGCGGCCGCCCAAGGGTTGGGGCCCGCGCCCGGGCTAAAGAGCCAATCAGGCTCCACCTCATGGATCCTGCCTCCACTGCCTTTGAAGATTAATAAAAAGTCATTGATCAAGGTCAGTTTGATCCGAGGGTTGTGGTGCTTCCCAGAGGGCTATATATAAGCAAGGCCCCTAGCCCCTGAAGGAGGAATTCCATGAAACCCTAATTCATTATTTCCAATTGGGATTAGCTGAGGAGGGTCCCTTGAATGGATCTTCTCTCTTAGGGCACATACAAGAGAGATTAGCTTTGTAGTCTCCATGTGAGATTAGAGTTCTTCTTCTAGATTGATAGAGTTAGAGTGGAGGGAAGAGTTGGAGGAAACCCAGCATGTCGGTGTCTCCTCTCCGGCTTGTACCTGCGGGATCAAGTCTCCTAACCCGAGGCTTGGTTCTAGGATTATTCGGTAATTCAACTTTTAATACTAAGTAAGTACGTTGTTATTATTGTTCTATGGTTTACGAGTTTACTTTATTCTCTTCCATGGTAGAGGGTAGGGTAATCGTCTGTAGCGTAAGCGTGGTGCTTAGGCTAGATATACTTGTAGATATCCCCTGTCTGGCCAAATCCATGGTAGTAGCATGGGACGTGACAATCCCGTTGCTTCCTTTGTACCCCACATCCCGTTAGAAGGATTGGTAGGATTAAGTGCCCTGGTCAAGCATCCTCTGTGGTGTCTCTTTTCCATCGGTATGTCCCCACAGACCAATAGTTTCATAGCTTACCATAGGTTGGAACCAGACTATCATCGTAATCTTCTCTAATCACTTATATCTTCGCTACCTTGTAGTGCGGCCTAGGGGTTGAGTACAGATTTAGGTTAGTCATCGCACGCTTTCTCCTTGCGGATAAACAAATATGATACTCTGGAAATATCTCCCAGGTGAAATGCCCACCGATATCCATGCGCTTACGGACCCTTTTCTGTGTGTGTTAACAAATATCAACAACCATTTCTGGCGCCGTTACCGGGGAGAAATACGTCAGCTGAGTTAATCTTAAGTCTTGCTTAACCTTGTATTATACTTTTATCTTTTTCTCTTTTCCTTTTGCCTTTTTTTCTATCCTTTTGGATATCCCAAATTCCACGCCTATCTATCAATATGCTGCACCCATGAGTGCAAGCTTAGAGCCACCAGAACCCATGATTCTCACATCTAGCTATGAGCTACACCCATGTATGGTTGCAATAGGTCAAAACCAACCCTTTCCTATAGCCAAGGTCCTATATTCTAATCAAGAAGGTAATGAACCAAAGGTCCTATGTTCTGATCAAGGAGAAAATGAACTTTTGGCTACACTAAGGGAATCTTTCAAGCATCTTATAAATTTAGGTTTAGACCTAGCCTTACAAGACCCTGTTCTTCTTCAACATATTTATACAGGTCTTAATAATATTGCCTTTGGAGGAGTTTTCCTTTCTTTATCCATTAGTGGAGCAATGTTTGTCCTTATTTGTAGACACACTCCTTGCACTAGCCTTCATGATGAACTCCTAGAGGTAAAGAAGGAATCATCCCCCAAACTAGAAGAGGAAGTTTTCATAGCCATATTACAAACTTTCCAATCCCACGATTTGGCTATCCATCCCAAACTAGTTGTACTCCAAAATCATTTGAGGAAAGAAGTAATTCTATCCTTGGAAATCCTTTTCAATAATTTTGGGAGGAGCATAAACTTCCCACTTCATGAGAGACCTTTTAGTACATATAGTTTGAATCTTTTCAAGAAGGGATCTCTTTGGAAGCTTTTCAAATCCAATCCCCTTGAAGGACATTTAGAAAGACTCAAGGATGGCATGTCAAGTGATGCCATAGAAGGAGATCAAAGCCATCTAGAATCCACTCATATCTTCTCCCTTTCTATTCCCACATTGTATATAAAATTCGAACCCATCTTTAAACCCATCCTTGATCCCTATGAATCTTCCTATGCTCTTTCTCCTGAGCAATCCTAGAAATCCACCAAGACATCTAAAGCATAGGATTCATCGAGACCATAAGGAGGATAGAGAAGAGCAACATCAATGGCAAAAGAGCATTAAAAACCTATGTGCTATTTCCATTGAATGTGTAGGCAAGTCCTTATATGAGACCTACTCGAGAGACAATACAAGGGAAATTTTGGACATTTATGCCGAATCACTCTTGGAAGTTGAAAATGATGGAGACTTCAATAAACAAGGAAGCTACTTTATAAAAATCCTATCAAGTCCTTGCTCGTATAAGAAATCTCCTGATTCACTAAGTCTCTCTAAATATTGCCCCACATGAGATCTTCAACCCCCTTATGCTCCCTGTTCCTAAAGATTTTGAAAGGGTGGTTGAAGACACATATGTTTATCATAAACATTACAGATCTTGTTGTGTTGAATCTTGAGATTAGTACACATAAACTAGTGCCATAGGGGAAACCACTTTGCCAATTCATATCTTGAAGGTTTCCTAAGGACAAGCTTAGCATCCTAAAATAAGCACTGTTCAGACCATGACATGAGTATTCACCTTTCTGCTGCGCTGCCCTTGTGAAATGAGCTTAGAGTTATAATTGTGAAAATATTCCTTTATGTATTCTTGTCACTAACCATTCTAGGTTGGAGCAAAAAGATTGAAGGAACAACAAATGCAAGGTATGACAACCAATCATTATGCAACATTGAATTACATTCATCCAATCTTAATTTTTGCAAAATTCAAGCTTGGGGGTAGACTTTCATAAATACATTTCTTGTCATGTTGCTACATTATCGTGGTTGTCCCTACCTTTAAGACATGCTTAATTTACTAAAACAACAATCATGCTCTTTCATCACTGTTTGAGTAAATCTCTATAATGCTTTCATGCTACCCTTGTCTACCCTAGTAAGTGTTAGTTTAGAAGTAGTGTACATGCTTCTATTGGCTTTTAAATTAAGCATGGTGCTTAGGTTAAACATCCTTCCTTAATCTGATTAGACATGGAGTCTAGTTTAGTTATTGAACTAAAAACTGCTAGTAAAGACAATGGTATATTTTGTTAGACTAACCCCTACAGAGAAACTCCAAAATTCAAAATGAGAAAGTCCTGAGATGAACTCATACTGGAGATGAAGAGAGACAGAATAATCTTGCATAAGGGAGACACAACTCATTCATAGCCAAAGAGAAAGAAGAAGAGTGCCACAAAGCATGATCCACAATCAAAGCACTCACTCCATGGAAGTAGGTGAACAAATATCCGTCATGCTACTTGAAGACAAAGACCATCGTGGAGGATTTCGAGTTGCAGTTGCATTCTCTTGTCAATTATTAATCATCGGGAATCAAGAAAGATTGACAAGAGGAGAGCATGCAACTTTCTGCACCCTCACTAGATTGAGAAGCTGATGCATGAGGAAGAAATGCCAACTCCTTTAGATGATCCAACCATGACCTTCCTCCTATCATGCTCTCATCGCTCTACATGCTGGTTTGCAATCTCTCAATTAACTATTGCTTTATTTCTATAAGTTTGAGTTATTTCATAATGCCTATATATGATAATCAAATATAAGATAAAATCAATCCTCTAGAAAAGAAGTAATAGTGAATGTTTCTGTGCTAGTATGTTCAAATAAATTCTTCTATAGCGTAGAAACTGACCCTTAGCTTTGTGATAACAATGCCCATATCATTACTTGTATACTCCTTCAGGTATGTGTGTCCACTAATGATTCACAGGAATGAAACAATAAGAAGAGCTAACGGTCCAAGCATAAATTGAAGAGAGAACGAAACATGGCATCACTAAATGTAAGAAAGAAAGAGTGCAACAGAGAAGACATTGGCGCATGAACAAAAGAACAAGAACGACCAACAAAGGAAAGCTTCCACAAGGTGTTATAGTGCTAGCATGCTCCAACATTAAAGGTAACATCCTAAGGTTAGTGATCATCACATTAAAATCCTTTCCTTGATGCTGGTATACACATAAATAGAGATCCAACCATGTTTGAGTTACAACCTCATTTAACCCAACCTAATTAACTCAACATGCTTAGTTCTCTAATCTTTGTTCCTGTCACCACTTTCTTGATCTTATAATCTTAACTCAATGATCTGAAATGATTGCACGTCTTTTCTTTGAAAGTTGATAGTTATAATCATGAAATCATTACACAATATGCATAGATAGACTATCCTTCCATAAGATTAAGAAATTTGATCTGCCAAATTGATTTAATGCTACATTCATGCTCATTGTTTGATCCTATCACCCATGTCAAGTTCAAGCAAAATACATAAACATCAACTTTATCTTGCTCAATATGCCTAAGGTTAGAGAAGAATAAACTTTTGGTTATGTTGGTGTTTTTCCACCAATAGAGCCCATACACTTGATCTCTGCCTTGTCTCTATGAGCAGGACCCACTTTGAACATAACAATAGAGGAGCTTGTCAACTCCCCAAGAATCCTACAAATGAATATCCTGGACCTATGAACATGTACAATGAGCAAGATACTGTCAGTTTCCACAACTAGTACTTCACTTCAAACTGTTGGAAGAGCAAGGACCATGAGTATCACCATCTTAAGAGGTGCAAGCTATCAAGGTATCTACTATGGGACCAGATGGTGCACCTACAGAATGAACATGGTAAGAGGTCCTGTTCAGGGAACCTAAAAACATTGAACCCTTGCCAAAAGGTAAAAATCAGTAGTTATCCATATTTATCCTTTTTCAGCATTGCATCAGTTTCGTTTTTCACATAGTTACTTTCCAGCAGTTGCATAATCATTCTCCTTTTAGCATGTTTACTTTTCTACATTACCATTACATTAGAAAATAAAATAAATATATGTTTGCTTTGCTGCGTCATAAATTATAAGCCCCATGTGAATAATTTTGTGGCATGTAAGGACCCATAGGAATATTCACTGTGGTGGCATAAAATAAAAATAAATATGCATTCATCTTATTATACTTTCTCTGCATTATAAAAATATAAAAAGTATTTGAGAGAAATCCTATTGAAACTCTACTTAAAAGAATCAAGAACAATCTTAAAAACTCTAGACAATTAAGGCTTGAGTGGCCAACCACTAACGCTTAATCTATTCCACAAGTTTTGTTGTCTATTTGAGTTCCACAGGATTTGAAGGACCAAGAAGAGCCAACAAGCAAGTGAAAGTTCTATCCACTGGTGGAGCACTATCTCAACAATCATCAACATCAATTAATGTTCCACTAGAGGAGGAAGAACATCCTTGTTGCCAGTCTACTACTTCATAAGATTGAACGACTACGTCAACATCCAGCTTGGGGGAAAGCACCCCCATATATCTAGCTAAGTATTTTCTTCTCTCAGTTTTACCTTATTCTTTATGAGTTTTCTTATTTAGTAATAATAATGTTCTAAAATAATAGAAACAAAATAAAAAGGGTGTGTCTAGTTTGTTTGTCTTTGTTCTTAAAGAAGTTGTTAATAAAAGAAGAATCTTGAATAATCTCTTGCATGGAAATGATGAATAGTTGCTCTGCCGTAATTCCTTTCAAGTACTTAGTTTTCAACCTCGAACTCTCCTGAGTTTTAGACACAACTGTTTTGATCTAAGATTTGCTCTGAACCTGAAACTCGTGGGTAGCGAATGCTTGATCTAAATCTAGGTAGTTGGCGGATATGATAATGGAAGGTTTTGAGCTGCTGTTTATCATGCTCCTAGAGATACTAGAGTTCTAGAGAATTTATCTTTGAAAGTTAAAAATCCTACATGATGAGTTCCTATATGATGAGAGTTTAATTCCTACCACAGCCATATATACATGCTTACTAGATTAGGAAAGACTTTCACTTGTTAGCTTAGCTGCTTGTAAGCATTGAGTGTGGTCAGTCTGTGTTGACCCTAGGGGATTAGTCATACGATTAAAATCAATATTCACGTGCACTCCACCTACTTATGCTGCTTCTACCCTGGAGGTATGCATTTAAATATTTTCCATTAGACACAACCCAACAAGTTGTTCTACTCCTATGCTAGGAGTGAATAGAACCCTTCATCCATTGCTAGCCCCTTTTGTTATAAGCTCCAACATTTCTGTTGCTATCTCTTATCTATGTTTCCAAGAAGATACTTGGGAGTTATTCCATCATATTCAGTTTCTTTAAAAAAATGAACGAAAAAAAGAAAAGAGAGTGGGAAAGAAAAATAAAGAGAATAAAAGGACAAGGGTCCTAATTATGAGAGATTTTTCAGCAACCCAAGTTCTCAGCAAGTTCTTCAAAGTTTAAGAGAGGTATAAATTTATTTCAAGGAGCAAAAGTAGAAATAGATATTCACCTTTTTTTCCTCTACCCCTTTATTTCCACTTACATCCACCATCATTACCACTATATACATATCCACTCAACCCATATTTAAGATCACACACATGCACATCTTGATTTGACTGTATGGCCGGACTTGTCCCTCTAGATCCATGTGTCTGACTATGCAATAAATGTTTGCAAGTATGGATTCCTTGTCTCCCACCTATGAGCTCTAGATAGACCTATTAGAAGTAGGGTGAGAGAGAGAAGGTATAATGTTACTATGCCTTATACCAAAAATAACACATATTTTGAGAGAACAGAGAAGGTATACACCATTAATGCCTTAGTGAGGATCTAGAAATACCATAAAGGAGAGACGTGAAAGGGTCATACATAGGAATCTCTGAGTTTTATTTGAAAACCCTACAAAACTCTGGAATAATAGTTGATCAAAGAGCTTGAGACATAGTGCTTGACTTGATCGTTCTGTCTTTCAACTGCTCAAGACCCAAGTGATGAGTACAAGCCCCATGGTAAAAGGTAATATGGGTAAGTTTGAATTCAGGATAGTTCGTTCTAATCTAGAGGAGAGTTCTTGTTTGAACGCATGTGTACTTTTAAGGCGTGAAAGCATTGTAGCAACTCCTGATCCATCATTGAGTTTATCTTTGCTCAGGGATGAGCAAAGGGTAAGCTTGGGGGAGTTGTTGACGGTAGATAAGTGTCAATTTTAACCGTTAACATAGCATGAAAAAGGACTAAACAATAATTACCACTTAGATATAGGGGGTTTACTAACATAATTCCACGAGTTTTGGTGAATATCTGTTTCTATAGGGTGTCAGCTGAAAAGAACCAAGAAAGGCCCACATGTCAGGTTTACATAGAGACAATAGGTCACACATAACTTTTCTGTAATCTAGAAGATACGAAAAGACTCTAGAAATAAACCGGAGGTGAAACGGGCTCGAGAGCTGGGCGGCCGCCCAAGGGTTGGGGTGGGCGCCTAGGCTACAGAGCCAATCAGGCTCCACCTCATGGATCCTGCCTCCACCACCTTTGAGGATTAATAAAAAGTCATTGATCAAGGTCGGTTTGATCCGAGGGCTGTGGTGCTTCCTAGAGGGCTATATAAGCAAGGCCCCTAGCCCCTAAAGGAGGAATCCCATGAAACCCTAATTCATTATTTCTCGTTGGGATTAGCTGAGAGGGGTCCCTTGAATGGATCTTCTCTCTTAGGGCACATAAAAGAGAGATTAGCTTTGTAGTATCCATGTGAGATTAGTGTTCTTCTAGATTGAGAGAGTTAGAGTAGAGGGAAGAGTTGGAGGAAGCCCGACATGTCGGTGTCTCCTCTCTGGCTTGTACCTGCGGGATCAAGTCTCCTAACCTGAGGCTTGGTTCTAGGATTCTTTAGTAATTCAACTTTCAATACTAAGTAAGTACGTTGTTATTATTGTTCTATGGTTTATGAGTTTACTTTATTCTTTTCCATGGTAGAGGGTAGGGTAATCATCTGTAGTGTAAGTGTGGTGCTTAGGCTAGAGATACTCTTAGATATCCCCTGTCTGGCCGGATCCATGGTAGTAGCGCGGGACATGACAATCTCGTTGCTTCCTTTGTACCCCACATCCCGTTAGAAGGATTGGTAGGATTAAGTGCCCTGGTCAAGCATCCTCTGTGGTGTCTCTTTTTCCATCAGTATGTCCCCATAGACCAATAGTTTCATAGCTTACCATAGGTTGGAACTAGACTATCATCGTAATATTCTCTAATCACTTATATCTTCGCTACCTTGTAGTGCGGCTCAAGGGTTGAGTATAGATTTAGGTTAGTCATCGCACGCTTTCTCCTTGCGGATAAACAAATACGATACTCTGGAAATATCTCCCGAGTGAAATGCTCACCGATATCTGTGCGCTTGAAGACCCTTTTCTGTGTGCATTAACAAATATCAACAGTCACCTTGATGAGTTTCTCATTATCTACAGCAGGTAGCAACTTGGTGCCTTGAGGGACAGTGACTTTCGGGCCTTTTAGGAGCAGCTTTGTAGGAGATGATGGGAGAGCGGGCTAGCGAGCTTAAGCAAAATAAGCTTGCTCATAATGACGACGTGGAGGAACTGTCGCCAGCTGCTCTAGCGGGATGACAGTGAGAGGATTGGGATCTAGCATAGGGATGATGGCCAGAGCTTCTTCCTTCGACTGGATCTTCTTGAGGTCAGATTTGTAGATGACGATCTCTTTTTCGGCCATTGGAGCTTGGACATGGAATGGAGCAGAATTTCTCTAAGGAGAGGAGAGGAGGCTTAAATAGGATGTGGTTGAAGGAGGCATGGGTATGTATTTATATGATGGTTTGGCTTGCAGAATAGGTCAAGATCTAGGGAGTAATGGATCTATATAAAAGAATATGCGATTTGTCGGTTAAATCTATGGGATTTAGACGAGGAAGGGTGTAGAAGACTCGCGAGGATCTTGATGAGGAGGACAAGGAGGTGGGTGGCCGGGCGGCCACAGGCCTGGCCAGTCGGCCCCATAGGTCATCCCCTTGGGGTGATCTTGTGTGCGGTGTCTTCTATTATTATTTACTACCCGATAAGTATTATTTCGCATATTTTCTCGTAACGAAAAAAGGATATCTTATATTGAGGCAAAATAATAAAATCTAATTCATCAACTACCTCAGAGGGTCTAATAGGTTCTAGAAAGATCTTGAGACGTTGGCCATTTACCTTAAATAACGTACCTTCATCTATGTGTAGAGTTACCGCTCCATGCGATGACGCGTTTACCACCGTAAATGGTCCTTCCCATTTGCTCCTTAATTTTCCATGCCCGAATAATTTGACCCTAGAATTAAAAAGTAATACCTTATCTCCAGGTGCAAACTCCTTCTTGATTCTCTTATCGTGCCATCTCTTGGTTCTTTCTTTATAAAGCTTTGAACTATGATAAGCTTTTTCTCTCCATTCTTCTAGCTCTGATATTTGCATCTTTTTCTTTTCTCTTGCAGCTTCACAATCCATGTGCCAATGCTTGATAGCCCAATGAGCCTTGTGTTCTAGCTCCACAAGTAGATGACAGGTCTTTCCATACACCAATTGGTATGGTGACATACCCAATGGTGTCCTGTAGGTAGTCCGGTAAGCCCAAAGTGCCTCTGGTAAAAGATCTTTCCATGTGGTTCCCATTTCATCTACCGTCTTCTATAGAATATTCTTGATCTGCTTATTTGATGTCTCTACCTAGCCACTTGTCTAGGAATGATATGATGTAGCGATGTTGTGATGAATTCCATGATCTTTCAAATATAAGTGAAACTTCTTGTCAGTGAAATATGTTCCTCCATCGCTAATCACCATCCTCGGTATTCCAAACATTGGGAATATTATTTCTTCAAACATCTTCTTGGAATATATTGCATCAACATTCTTGCATGGCATGGCTTCTACCCACTTGGATGCATAGTCAACTACCACCAATATATACTCGCAATTCTTTGATTTTAGAAATTGTCCCATGTAATCGATTCCCCAAACATTAAAGAGCTCTATCTGAAGATTGTTGGTGAGTGGCATGGCATCTCTTGTGTTGATGTTTCCATGCTTCTAACATGATACACATCTCTGGATAAAGTTCTTGGTGTCTTCATACATGGTTGGCCAAAAGAATTCACTCTGCCAAAATTTTGCATGAGTGCGGAATGCCCCATAATGACCTCCATATGTTGATGAGTGGCATTTCTGAATGATTTGAATGCCCTCCTCCACCGGTATACATCTTCTTAGTAGTCCATCAGCACATATTCTGAAGAGGTATGGTGGATCCCATAGGTGTTGATGACTCTTATAAATAAGTTTTCTTTTATTGTCCCCTGGTGGTACATAACCTGTAACCATAAAATTCACAATATCTGAGTACCAAGGGTCTAATTTTGTTACTTTAAAAAGCATGTCATCCCTTAGTGAGTCATTAATAGGTAATTCCTACAGATTTTTAAATTGCATTCTAGACAAGTGTCGACAACAAGATTTTTGACTCCCTTTTTATCTTTTATTTCTAAATCAAATTCTTGGAGTAATAAAATCTATCTTATCAAACATGGTTTAGCATCTTTCTTAGTGAGAAAATATTTTAAAGCAACATAATCAACATAAATAATAACTTTTACACCTACCAAGTAAGATCTAAATTTATCTATAGCAAAAACAATAGCTAGGAGTTCTTTTTCAGTTGTTGCATAATTAAGTTGAGCTCTTGGCAGAGTTTTACTAGCATAAGCAGTGGCATGATGCTTTTTAGCCTTTGTCTATCCTAGAATTGCCCCACAGCATATTCACTAGCATCACACATAATTTCAAAAGGTATTGACCAATTAGGAGGTTGAATGATTGGTGCAGAGATGAGTGCTTCTTTAAGAATATTAAAAGATTTCAAACATGCATCATCAAATTCAAAAGGAACATCCTTAGCTAACAAGTTAGTCAGTGGTTTAGCAATATGTGAAAAATCTTTTATAAACCTATGGTAAAAACCATAATGACCAAGAAAACTTTGAATCCCTTTTATATTCATAGGTAGAGGTAATTGTTCAATTACTTCAATTTTAGCTCTGTCTACCTCTATACCTCTTTCAGACACTAAGTGTCCTTACTATTCCTTCTCTAACCATAAAATGACATTTTTCCCAATTAAGTACTAAGTGCTTTTCTTCACATCTTTCCAAAACTCTATCTAAATTTTCAAGACAATCATCGAAAGTTTTTTCATAAATAGAAAAAATCATCCATAAAAACTTCCATGATTTCTTCAATCATATCAAAAAATATAGACATCATACATCTTTGAAAAGAAGCTGGAGCATTACATAATCCAAAAGACATTCTTCGATAAGCATAAGTTCCATATGGACATGTAAAAGTAGTTTTGCTTTGATCATCAGGGTGGATTGGAATTTAGTGATATCCCGAATAACCATCAAGAAAATAAAAGAAAGAATGATTCGCTAAACACTCTAACATTTCATCAATGAAGAGTAGCGGAAAATGATCTTTCTTTGTTGCTTTATTAAGTTTTCTATAATCTATGCACATTCTCTATCCAGTGAAGGTTCTTCGGGGGTATTAATTCATTCCTTTCATTTTTAACAACAGTCATTCCACCTTTCTTAGGTACAACTTGAACAGGACTAACCCACTCACTATGCATCACAGGATAAATGATCTCGACATGTAAAAGTTTCAAAACCTTCTTCTTCACGACCTCCCTCATCATATTATTAAGCCTATGCTGGGGCTCTCTAGATGGTGTAATTTTTAGATCAGTTGGAATGCGATGGGTGTAAAGAAC
The DNA here is from genome assembly GCA_038087645.1 of Saccharum hybrid cultivar R570. Lineage (NCBI taxonomy): Eukaryota > Viridiplantae > Streptophyta > Magnoliopsida > Poales > Poaceae > Saccharum > Saccharum hybrid cultivar. The sequence continues at coordinate 22,600,480 of JAQSUU010000135.1, forward strand.
AGGACTAATTCCTTTAAGGTCATGGAGTGAATAGCCAAAAGTAGCACGATGCTTTCTAACATAGTTATTAAGCACAAAGGTTCTTCTTGAGATAATTTATCACTTATGATTACAGGAGAATCCTGATCATTATTCAGAAAAGCATATTTAAGTTTAGAAGGTAAAGGTTTAAGTTCAATAGGGGGCTTAGGTGGCTCTAGCAATTCATCGAGAGGTTCAGGATCAGTGGGATCCTCATCTTCTACCTCATTGGTGAAAAACTAGACATCATCTTCTAAATTTGGTTCGATTAATTCTTCAAGAGATGCTACCTTAACCTCTTCTATTGATTCTAACTCAAGAAATGGCTCTACCTTAGTTTTCAAAGAGTGAATTATAGGCACAGAGAGCTTAAATCCTTTCCCAAGCCTAACATTTATTTTTCCTGTTTGTCCTTCTTGGATAAGTCTTTTTATAGGTTCCCCAATCAACACATCAAACTCCCAAACATCAAAGATGTAGAAATTCAATCAAACTCGAAAATCATTCACATAAATAGGAAAGGGCACACAAAATTCCTGAACTTAGAATAATACGTCTTGAAAGACTTTTTAACAATTTATTAGTCGGGGCTAATGGTATGTCTTTTAATAAATGTTTAGCAAATGTAGCAGATATAATATTAACACCTAGTACTGCATTATAAAGAGTTTCAAAAGGATATTTATATAATTGACATTGAATAGTGATAGAGGGAGAATTTATACGAATACTTTTATTTGAAAACTCTGATTCTTCTAACCACTCGTCACTCAAAATAGATATTAATTCTTTTGTTGTCTTTTTAAGAAAATCTACCTCATCAGAATGTGTAGGATCTATAGTTGCAAAATTTCTAGGCTGCTGAGGTTTCTTTATCAAATGATAATTTGAGGTATTTCCAAAATTAGTAAATAAATCATCCTCAATATCAAACAAAAGTCAGGAAGCAGAAATTCTTCCTCTTCCTTTTTATGGTAGTTCAGGTTCTACAATAGCTAAAGGTTGAGATGTTTTAGGCAAAAGTTCAGGTTCAGTTATTGAGATTTCTTCTTCTAACAACTTCTCTTCAGGAAGATCATTTAAAATGTTCATAAGAATAGTTTTTGTATGCTCAGCAGTGATATGCATGAACGCTCCTCTTGAGGCCAAATTAAGATATTTTCTAGTTTTTCTATTAAGGCCTATAAAGAAATGTTGCAAAAGCATAGGTTTTGAAAAAGCAAGACTAGGGCCCGAATTAACTATAGCATCAAAACGTTCCCAAGCCTCACCTAGTGATTCATTTTTCTGTTTCTCAAAACATATGATTTCTCTATGAAGTTTAGCAACTTTAAAGATAGGGAAAAATTGTAAACAAAAATTAGAGCATAAAACTTCCCAATCTCCTTGACTACTACCAACGTGACGATTATACCAACGTTTAGCCTTTCCCGTTAAAGAAAAGGGAAAAAGCTTCTATCTTAAAGTTTTATTGGACATGCCTTCAATGCTTAGGTATGCACAGGTCTGCTCAAAATCACCTAAGTGGGAATAGGGGTTTTCATTATCACTACTAGAAAAGACGTTTTCCTAAACTAAGTGAATTAATTCTGGGCGTAGCTCATAGCCAGATGATGTGATGGGTTTAGATGATTCTAGTGGCTTAAGGCACAATCCCTATGGTTCTCCATATAGATATAAAGGTGTAGGTATGGGTTCCATAGTAAAATAATAAAACTAAATTTAAAAACTAAAAATAAATAAAGATAAAAGTATAATACAAGATTAAGCTAAACTCAAAGTCAACTTAACAAAGAGAAAAACAATCGTTCCCCGGCAATGGCGCTAGAAATGCTTGTTGGTATAAATTAGATGCACACTAGAAAAGATAACTATCCGCAAGCGCACAGATATAATACCGTTGTAGCACTTCACTAAGATAATCCCGGTTTTAATATCGAACCTAAAGGAACGGTTGGTGACGATGACTGAGTCTATAAACTTAACCCAATTCACAATCAAGCTCAGATAATAGTGAAAATAGAGATACTACTAAGGACTATCTAATTCTAATCTCGATAAACTATGTTCTTAATCATTCATTCAGTGGGCGATAACTTTCAATAAGGGGTGAAATCAGAGTTCTCCCCTACCAGCATGTATAAGCCTACCTTTACCTATTAACTAGAAATGAACTATAGAGGATTCAATGAAGCTATAAAGTCACCTTCATGAGCTACCACTATCCAGCAAATCAAGGGGCAGTCATAAGTAATCCTAGCCTAAGCACCACGCTTACACTATGAAAACAACTTCAACATAGGTGCTACCAAGATCAAAGTACTCAAAAGACTTGCAAACTTGAAGAACAATACAAAAAAATTGCTTACTTGAATCAGAAGTTGATTACCAAAGAGTCTCAAAAGCAAGCCCCCTGCGAAGGAACTTGATCCCAACGAACACAGCAGCGGAGAAGCATCGATAGGCCAGAACTCCTCTAGAACTCTACTCTTCTACTCTATCTCTCTATCTATAATTTTGACTAATCCTAAGATGAACTAGCCTACTCTTGATTGCTAGCCTAGATCTCTAGATATGGAATTAGAACTTTGGATCTTCAGCTCTTGATCTGGCTTCCTTTTTCTCCAGGGGGTCTGGCTCTTTATTTATACCCCGATGGGATGCACGTGAGCCCTTCGATCAAACCGACTTAAGGGACAGCCTAGATGACTCCTCAAAGGCGATACAAGAATACTCCAGAAGCTCGTGGAAGGATATAGAGGGGGTGGCCGCCTGGCCACCCCTATGGCCGGCCGACCCCACCTGGTAGGGGCTGGGGCCTCGGCTCGCTCTAGTGTCTTCTATAGTCTTCTAGTATATGTCTTGCGGCGAAATTCCGTGAATTATTTTAATTCTTAGGTCCCTTTTGTCGACTTTCTAGATAACACCTTGAAAAATTATAAATCACCAAAACTCATAGAATTTGTCAGTAATAACCTCCTATTCAATGATATTTATGCATACGTGCAAGGAAATTTATTGGTTTGTAATGTACGTTAACGACCGTCTATAACAGAACCGACCAATTATACAAAATTAAGTAAGAAAATCATCCACCGAGCAGACAATTTAGCAAACTTAAGCCCGTATAACTCGGCAGTCCATGAAATCATGACAGATTTCAAACCAACTTACATACCAGCCAAGATCGTAATAAGTTTAGCGGTCACCTTCACAAATTACATAAAAGTTCACATCATGGATACATCGGAGTTTAAACGTAGTTATTACAAACCAAGTTCAAATAAAAGTAGTGGAAGCATTTAGTTCAAATCCACACACACACACTCACATGGAGTTTGAAATAAAGTGCCAGCTGATGATCATCTCCAACAAAAGCATTAGATGAGACATAGGAAACGACCACTGCCCATCGTCCTAAGCTTCACCCGTCGCAGGATAAAGACAGTTGATACAGTAGCCGTAATACATCTGCCCATCTGCAACAAGTGGGAACAAAGCCCTGAGTACGAGAAGGTACTCTACTAGACTTACCTGACATAACCGAAAACAAAATGACACCAAGGATTATGAAAGGCTTTATAGTAGGGTAGCTGACTCATTTGCAAAAAGACATTTTTAGCATTTATTTAACCTTTTCCAAAAGCTTTTATATCAAGTTAAAACTTTATTAACCTGCCAACTACATTTACACATGTACTAGAGTAAACATGTGATTAAACAAGTAAGGATAACCAATGATCAATAACAACTTTCATAATGTCATATTTCATATAACTATCCAAGTGTTTCAACAACGTTACTACGATGAAGTAACTCAAGTCAAGTGTTCACTATCCAGTGAATGATGGCGATTCGAATCGATTATTAACCAACTGGTAATTTATTCCTCACACAAACCTCACTCACCCGCTAAAGTGAGATATTGGTCACCGAGTCAACTATTTAGGTAAAGTCTTGAGTTTGCTAGGAACCACATGTACCCGGGGGCCGCCCGACTACACTTTGGCCTTATCATCGTGCCCCCGTGTCCTACCACACCTGCTTCGGTACAGTGCGCTGTGGGCAATCCACTCGTCCCGAATAATCTCCCAGCTTCGCGCTCGAAAGGCACATTATTCGGTCAGCTAAATGTAAGGCATGCGTTCCACATGACTCGAGGCCCAACAACGGTCGGTCCTTAACCGACACAGATGAAAAACACTATAGTCTGAAACCCTGTAAGTCTCCGTCCGGTCTCAATTTCAAATTAACACCTATAGCTCGCAGGTGATAGGAAATCACCTGACTTCTACTGGTCTAAGCAATCTAAGCATTTCTTGACTACGAATACTAGGGTAACAAGGATATGGTAGAACAAAGGTAAACAAGGTATAATGCAACAACGGTTGCAAACAACTCCTAAACATAATGCATCAATTAAGGTAAAGCATTAATAAAATATTTGCAAACCAGGAGGGAAATGCTCCAGGGCTTTCCTCTTTCGAAAGAGCTTGAGCGATGGTCAGAGCACTCTGGAAGATCCTCACCGACCTCCTCGTCGGCTTCGGGCACCTCCTGCTCTTGCACCTCGGGCTGCTCTTCCGGCTCCTCGGGAACTGCTACCGGAATTCCTTTCTGCAATCCTGTATGATGCAAATGTATAAGTGCTCATGCATAGGTGCATTGGAGAGATGACATGAAATGGTCATGATGCATGGAATGTAGATGAACATGTTTACTTTATGGGATAGAGTAGAAATACAACTCTTCTACAAGGTAGTCCACATCATCTAAGAACATGTACTAGTATACTACCACTACAATCACTCTTCTACCATGCCAAATCACCACAGCAATCTAAGATGCTTCAAAGATACACCAAAGCAAATCTTATTAACTAATCATGCATTAAAAAGGTTAATTAAACCCTAGTTGAAAATAGGTTTGAATGGCAACACCTCTTTTGGTAGCACAGAAAAATCTAAGAAAATTATAGTGGCTTACTATCATCTAATCTAACATGCCATAAAAAATTCATTGCTTTTGGATTACTAGAACTGCCTACACAAAAATAACAAGCTAGGGCCTAAATATGTGCATGAAAATACTTTGTATTATGAAAAGTATCAAACAATAGATTTAGTATTTTTCCTACATTTTACACAGTAAACAATCACTATATAAAAATTATTAGATGCATGTTTTATACAATTTTTGCACTCTATCAAAAATAACAAAAACCATCAAATAAAAGCACTTGAACTACACATCATAATTTTTCTACAGAACATGCATGACACATATTTTTCCTAGAAAGCACTTTACACAAGAAGATTAACAAAACTAGAACCATATTTTTCTGAGCTTTCTATGATTTATTATGCATTTATCAAGAAAACAGCAATTTCAATGATTAAATAAAAACTCTACAGAAAAGTGTTTCCAACTTGACATGCAATATTTTTACATCATAGATCTAGTCCTAAGAAGTCTACCAAAATTTGTTTCACAATTTTTGGAGCCAAAATGGGCAAGTTATGAATTTCTAAAGCATTTACATCTTTTCTGAAAAAAATCATTTTCAAAAATCCTTTTAAACATCAACCGCTGAAAACGCTGGGTGCACCCAGCGCAGTGCACCCAAATCCGAACACAGGCACTGACGTGCAGACCCCGCGGTCAACACGGTCCCACCCGTCAGCCGCGTAGGGGCAGAGCACGCCGTTGACCGGCGATTCCTCGCCGTCGGTGAGGTCTCCGGCCAAGCCAAGGTCACCTTGCTGACCACCTCAATCCTGCGAACTTGATGGCGCACACGCGGTGGCCAACGGGGTTCGGAAGACCGGTCACCGTCGTCCATGGTGGAACGGTGGCGCGGGTGGTCGCCGACCGGCCATTCCCGACCACAATACGATCACTGGAAGGGTGCTCGAGCACCGGTGAGCCGAGGCGAGCAAGATGCGCGCACAAGAAGGGAAGAAGGTAGGGCGCAGAGGAGTAGCCCACGGAGCGGAAATCTCCAGCGAGCTCGGCCATGCTCCGGCGAGCAATACCCGTCGAAGGGGGCCTTACCACGGGAAGCTGGTGCAAGCACGGGCTACGCGAGAGAGAGGCGGGGCTCGGAGCAAGATGGAGGCGCCGATGGTGCGCTGCGGTCGCCGGAACGGCAACGCCGGCGAGCTCACGCGCGGCTGAACAGTGCTGCTACGGCCGTGGGCGCGAGAGAGGCAAAGAGGGGGAGACACGAATGGAGAGGGAGACGCGCTGTGGTCAGCTAGAAGGTGGGTGAGCACGTGGTTGAGAGGGGGCCACCGGGCACCACCCGGCCGGTGTCACCGGCATGCGGCCGCCACGCGGCGTGCGACGTCTGCCACGGTCGGGATAGCGCGCGAGCGGGAGGGAGAGAAGATGGACGAGCTAGGCCTGGCCGGTGCAGCGGTGTGGCGCGGAGCGGATGCGAGCGCGCGGAGAGGAGGCTGGGCCGGCTTTCGGCAGCAGGTCAAAAAGGAGGCGGCGGCCCGCTAGGTGAAAATTGATTTTTCCAATTTTATTTTCAATAAATTTTCAAACAATTTCAAATAACAGTTTTAAAATCCCATTTGAGTAAGAAAATGACTTCTTTTGAAAATGGCCCAAAAATGAAAGTTGCTTAGAATTTAATTCTCTACAACTTTTATTAAGGGACCAACTCAAAACTCCCAATAGATTTTGAATTGGAGAATAAAAGCTAAATATGGAGGGTTTTTGACCATTTTCCAATAATATTTTTAAAAGCAAATTTGACAAAACTTTGAATACCAAAGTTGCTCCAAAATTTATGCTAACTAACTCTAGATGATTTACAATTATAGCCACCCATGTTTTATTAGCCTAGCAAGCATAATTACGGTGAAACAATTCTAAACAAGTGTATGCAACATTCACATTTCATAGCAATGTTTCAACTCAAAGATGCACCCTACTTCACTTATGATTATAAATGCAAATGATGCATTGTGCATATGATTTGCAATGCTAAATGCCTGCGTAACACTGGGGTGTTACAGCCCTCCCCCTTATAAAAATCTTGTCCCGAGATTTGGGTTACGAACCATTTATTATAAAAATCTTCATAAGCTTTTTGTAGATGTTCACCCATTTCCCAAGTTGCATCCCCTTCATCATGATGACTCCACTGTATCTTATATGTTTTCACCACACTATTTTGAGTAGCCCGCTCTTTAGTGTCCAAAACTCAAACCGGTTGCTCACGATATACCAAATCTGACTTGAGCTTTATGCCTCGGGGTTCGATCCTTTCCTCTGGAACGCGCAGACACTTCTTAAGATGTGATACATGAAAAACTAGGAATATAGGACCCATTGTCTCAGGTAACTCTAACTTATAAGCTACTGGACCCTTTCTTTCAAAGACCTTGTATGGTCCCACAAATCTAGCGGCAAGCTTTCTTCGAACTCCGAACCGTTTCTTCATCATCGGCGTGACTTTCAGATAAACATAGTCACCAACTTCAAACACAAGCGGTCTCCTTCTTTTATCCACATAGCTTTTCTGACGTGATTGGGTGGCTTTTATATTTTATTGAATGATATGAACTTTCTTCTCGGCTTCTTCTACAAAGTCAATACCATAATATCTTCTTTCTCCTAGCTCGATCCAATTTAGTGGTGTTCTACACTTTCTTCCATACAAAGCTTCGAATGGGGACATTTTGATACTTTCTTGATAACTATTATTGTAAGCAAACTCTGCTAAGGGTAACCATGACTCCCATGAACCCGTGGAAGATAACACACATGCTCTTAACATATCCTCAAGAACACATTAACTCTCTCGGTCTAACCATCTGTCTGAGGATTATAGGCAGTACTACGGATCAAACTAGTTCCCAATCCTTTGTGCAAATGTTCCCAAAAGTGAGCAGTGGATTGTGACCCTTTGTTAGACACTATGGTCTTCGGTATTCCATGCAATCTCACAATTTCAGCAATATACTTCTCGGCATACTGAGGTGGTCGATAATCTACCTTGACAGGTAAGAAATGAGCGGTCTTTATAAGACGATCCACAATCGCCCAAATCGAGTCATGTCCTTTCTGAGTAGTGGGCAAACCTGAGATGAAATCCATACTTATATCATCCCACTTCCAACTAGGTACGGACAAGGGTTGCAACAACCCGCCAGGTTTCATATGAATGGCTTTCACTCTACAACATGTGTCACATCTGGCCACATAGGCTACAATCTCTTTCTTCATCTTTGTCCACCAATAATGAGGTCTCAGTTCTTGGTACATCTTGCTACTTTCGGGTTGGATAGATAGCTTAGAAAGGTGAGCCTCATCCATAAGTTTATTCTTAAGCTCCTGATCCTTGGGAACAACAAGACGGTCATCAAACCATAACACGTCCTGTTCATCCACTCTAAAGTGCTTAGATGGTTCTTCTTTAATTTTCTCTTTGATGTGGAATACCCCTTTGTCGGTCTTCTGGCCTTCTATTATCTTACTCTCCAAAGAGCAACTAATCTAAATACTATGTAACACAGCAGGATGCATCAGATCGAACCCATCTTCAAATAATGGTTGCATATTCAAGCAATGTGACTTTCTACTCAAAGCATCTGCCACTACATTAGCCTTTCCAGGATGATACTACACATTCAAGTTGTAATCTTTGATCAATTCTAACCATCTTCGCTATCTCATGTTCAACTCTGGTTGGGTGAAGATGTACTTGAGACTCTTGTGATCGGTGAAAATATTGCACACATTACCAAGTAGGTAATGTCTCCAAATTTTTAGTGCATGCACTACTACAGCAAGTTCAAGATCATGTGTCGAATAGTTGACCTCATGCTTTCTCAATTGACATGAGGCATAAGCAATGACTCTTCTTTCTTGCATAAGAACACAGCCTAATCCAGTTTTCAATGCGTCACAAAACACATCAAAAGGTTTCTCAATGTCCGGTTGTGCTAGAACTAGAGCAGTGGTCAACAGTTCTGCAAAGTGTGGAAAGCTACTTCACACTCCTCTGTCCACACGAACTTGTGATCTTTCTGTAGCAGACTTGTCATTATCTTGGCAATCTTTGAGAAATCTGGTATAAAACGGCGATAGTAACCAGCTAATCCTAAGAAACTTCTAACTTCAAAAACTATGGTCGGTGCCTTCCAATCCATAACCTCTTGCACCTTGCTCGGATCTACTGAAACTCCATTTTCTGACAGAATGTGACCAAGGAAAGAAACTTTCTTCAACCAAAATTCACACTTGCTAAACTTAGCATACAACTTATGATCTCTAAGTCTGGTCAAGATAATTCTCAGATGCTCTTCATGATCCTTCTCGATCTCAGAGTACACCAGAATATCATCAATAAACACTACCACAAACTTATCCAATTCTGGCATGAAAACCGTATTCATCAGATACATAAAGTATGCAGGAGCATTTGTTAAGCCAAAAGACATGACAAGATACTTGTACAACCCGTATCTGGTGGAAAAGGCAGTTTTCGGTATATCTTGTGGCCTAATCTTGATCTGATGGTAATCGGATCTTAAATCTATCTTGGAGAACATTCTGGCTTTGGCTAACTGATCAAACAGAACATCAATATGAGGCAAGGGATACTTATTCTTCATAGTTACAGCATTAAGTAGCCTATAATCCACACACATTCTCAAAGTACCCTCTTTCTTCTTCTTCACAAATAATGCAAGACATCCTCATTCAGACTTACTTGGTCGGATAAACCCCTTTTTCAACAACTCCTCTAGTTGCTTCTTCAGCTCATCTAACTCATCCGGAGGCATCCAATAAGGTCTCCTTGAAATTGGAGCTGTCCCGGGGATCAACTTAATTCCAAACTCAACATCCCTATGTGGCGGAAGACCAGGTAACTCATCTAGGAACACATCCGGAAACTCATACACTACCGGAATCTGATGAATAGGAATGACTTCTATAGCACATGTCACACTCACAAGGTCTGTTCTTCTAGGCAATGGTACCTAAAAAGTACCCTCATCGTGGGGATCCTTAAGGGTAAGTACCCGACTCCCTATATCTATAACTGCTCCCTAATCCTTCATCCAATTCATCCCTATAATGACATCCAAAACTAGTCCAGGCATAACTATCAAGTTCACTTGAAACTTTTGACTTCCTAATTCAAGGGTTGCCCCTCGAACCATCTGATTGGTTAAAACATCAGCCCCCGCTGAACTTATACAGTAACCATAACTCAAATCTGTGCATAGTTGTTCATGTTTCCATGTAAATGCTTGACTCATAAAAGAATGCGATGATCCAGAATCAAATAGAACAACTACAGGGTGTTGGTTAATAGGAAACTTACCAGTGGTTACGGGCTCTCTCTTAGGAATCTCATCCATGGCGGTGTGGTGTACCTAAGTAGTATAGGTCTACTGCTTCTTTCTGGGCGGATAAGGACATAATTTTGAAAAGTGGCCTGGTTGATCACAATTGTAGCAGGGTCCCCTCACTATATCAGCAGATCCTATAGCTCCCTTAGAGCTGCCCTGTCCCGCAGTTGCGGCTGTCTTTGCTAGATGCACCGCCATCTTATACGGCTTCTACGGTCCCTTGTAGTTCTAGGTTTTCTGCTATGGTGGCCTAAACCTTGCACCCGGTGCAGACGGACGATAGGCATAACGATTAGCCATGAGGACTCTCGGCTGTGATGGTCCTGACTCAAAGGCCCTCTTGCGAGTCTTGGATGCAGTGTATGCGTTGTTATTCTTCTCTTGTTTCAGACAATCACTAACGAAGTCATTGAATCTGGTGCGAGTATTGGTACCCACATGCTTTATCATCTTCAGATTTAACCATCTTTTGAAACTGGCCATCTTCTTAGCATCCGTGTCAACCATATCAGGAGCATAATGGCACAAGTTGTTAAAGGCATGCAAATACTGTGTCACGGTTTTGGTGCCCTGATTTAAAGCTAAGAACTCTCCCAACTTCATCTCAATCAGCCCGGGTGGAATGTAAACTCCACGGAAGGCTTTAATGAACTCTCTCCATAAGATCTAGGCATTTGGAGGGAAGGTAGTGCGATGATGCTTCCACCACATTCCTGCTGGTCCTTGTAACTGATGTGCAGCATATTCTGTCTTCAATACTTCAGTTAGCCTCAACACACGGAACTTATCTTCCATGGTGTTGATCCATTCTTCAGCGCCAAGTGGCTCTGTTGCTTTCTTAAAAATTGGTGGTCTGGTGTCCATGAAATCCTTGAAGTTGCTGTACTGATTCACCCCATTGCCACCACCTTGGTTGTTACCACGTTGAATATTGTTGGCAAAGGTACGCAGAAAATCTTCCATGTTCTTCTGAGATTGCTCGGTATTGCGCTGACTTCTAAGAAACTGTGCAAAGAACATCTCTGTAGTGAGCGGAGGAGGAGGCGGCAAATGTGGTTCCGGGTGTGGCTCATTGTGGTTGACATTGTTTTCACCACTCCCACCTGCCCCCGGCACCATTACCACCAGTTTCAGCAGCCTCGTACGTGGCACGGTGAGTGTTTGTCATCTGCATATTTCAGCAACAAGTAATGATTAAGTGAAGCTATAGTAATTGTGAGTCAATGAAAAATGATGTCGTACTGAATTCATTGGAGAGAACAAATTCATACAATAAGATAGAGGCACAATAATCATATTCTAATTAAAACAACACCACTAATTCAATTACTTCAAAAGCAAACATCGCGTACATACAACCAAATTGCCAGCATACATACACTGGACTTTTATGCACTCAGGTATTGCATGACCAACCAAGTTCCAACATCCCACCAAGTCTCAAGGTTCGAAACGAGATACATCAAGATACATGAAGTCAAAAGAATGGTCATCACGACAGGACCTAATCGCTAACACAAAGCAACTAGCCTACTCCTCAGGGCCATCGTCGGGGTCGGAGACATCACCATCGCTACCATCAGTAGCGGTGTCATCGTCGTCAGCAGGTGCAACTGCAGGCTCGTCCTCATCGTCATCGAAGTCCATGCCAGTGGCGTCTGGAGGAGCATACGGGCCAATCCCGTTGTAGAGCATGTGAAACTCCTCGTGCAAGTTGATGTTGTACTCCTCTAGCTCATCAACCCTCTATCTCAGAAGGTCCCTCTCGTTCTAGGCTTCATTCCTTTCCTGAACCAGCTGTCCAATCATGCGGTCTACATTATTGTTGGCCTGAGTCAACATATGCACCCGCTGCATAGCACTATCACCTCTCTCTAGAGCTTGGTCTCGCTGCAAGCATATGTCAGCCAACTGCTCCTGCAAACTAGCTATAGCACGTGCCTGCTTCTTCTTCTTCTATTTTCTTGCCTTGAGCCGATCATCACCACGCAAACCAGTCAACATCCAATAGGTACACTCAAGACCCTGGTATGCTCTGATAGCTGCATACATAGCACTCATAGCGTGGTTGTCGCTAGCCTATCCTTCGTTTGGGCCTGTGACCAAGGCACTCCCTTGCGGCTGCACCCAAATAGCATCACGAGGATCATCTCTAGGAAAAGTGTCAGCCAGGGCTGCTTCTAGCTCATTGGGAAATCTGCTCATAATGTCCCTGATGACACGGAAAGCTGCTCCCTCTGCACCCTCAATCGGAGTGCGTCCCTCAAACTCCAAGTGCCAACCATCCCACTCTAGAGCATCACCAAGAGCAGGAACTGTGATCTCCACTACTACAAGTCCATCCTCGGCTAACTGGCTCTCACTCCAAGAGTACACCGGCTCCTGACCCTCTGGGTACCCCACATCATGGAGCACTCTCCAAAGCAAGGTTGGCATGCCAAACTCGCTTAGAAAGGTCTCCGTGCTGCGGCGCTCCCACGGGGCCAATTGGTGTCGGGGTGCTCTTTCACCTGTGGACTTACGGGCAGTCTGCTTCGTGCGGGCCATCTGTAGCAAAGGTTTTGATTACCCTGTGAGAACATATTTAAGTGATACAACTTTTATCAAAATGAGATAATCAATTTATAAGGGGAGGAATGCATGACATGAATGAAATGCACAAGTAATATGATGTATGTACGTTTCTTACGTTCTCACAAACTTATGAAATAAATAATCTCTAGCGATGAATTCGGTGGCATACAGACGATCTCTCAGATACGTAACTAATACGTTCTACATGAGAAACGTTGTTATGTACCTGCAGAAAATTCATTTCGGCCCAATTCCCCATGAATGCATGAAAGCAGTAAATTTATCTACACGCTCTACACGAATCCCTAGATACGCATACAACAGTAGTAACTACCCAAAATATCGCCCTATTGACAGCATCGCCTCAACGGACGGAACAACCACACATGCGACACTTTTGTAAAACATGCGTAAAACATGTAATTACTCCAGCATCATATAAGCACTCTCCCTAGATCGGCGGTGTATCTGATCATGCTCTCACAACTCACACTTACCGAGGCGTAGAGGCAATTGATCCATACATTACCACTTAAACAAGTGGCACTCATACAATAGCACGTCGTATGAGCAACAAAAGAGAAATATGATGCAAGAACCCTAAGTCAATACTTAAATAAGCCACCTAGAGTCCTTAACTGGGCATAAAGGATATGACCACTGGCAAACTTTTTAGTTTGAAATCATGTTTTTCAAACACATTTTTGTTTTAAATACACTTGTGAACAATAAACACGCTAAACCATGCTCCGATACCAGATGTAACAAAACCGACCAATTATACGAAATTAAGTAAGAAAATCATCCAACGAGCAGACAATTTAGCAAACTTAAGCCCGTATAACCCGGTAGTCCGTGGAATCATGACGGATTTCAAACCAACTTACATACCAGCCAAGATCGTAATAAGTTTAGCGGTCACCATCACAAATTACATAAAAGTTCACATCATGGATACATCAGAGTTTAAACATAGTTATTACAAACCAAGTTCAAATAAAAGTAGCAGAAGCATTTAGTTCAAATCCACACACACACTCACACGGAGTTTGAAATAAAGTGCTAGCTGATGATCATCTCCAACAAAAGCATTAGATGAGACGTAGGGAACGACCACTGCCCATGGTCCTAAGCTTCACCCATTGTAGGATAAAGGCAGTTGATATAGTAGTCGTAATACATCTGCCCATCTGCGACAAGTGGGAACAAAGCCCTGAGTACGAGAAGGTACTCGGCTAGACTTACCCGACATAACCGAAAACAAAATGACACCAAGGATTATGAAAGGCTTTATAGTAGGGTAGCTGACTTATTTGCAAAAAGGCATTTTTAGCATTTAAAGAACCTTTTCCAGAAGCTTTTATATCAAGTTAAATCTTTATTAACCTGCCAACTACATTTACACATGTACTAGCATAAACATGTGATTAAACAAGTAAGGATAACCAATGATCAATAACAACTTTCATAATGTCATATTTCATATAACTGTCCAAGTGTTTCATCAACATTACTACGATGAAGTAACTCAAGTCAAGTGTTCACTATCCAGTGAACGATGGCGATTCAAATCGATTATTAACAAGCTGGTAATTTATTCCTCACACAAACCTCACTCACCCGCTAAAGTGAGATACTGGTCACCGAGTCAACTATTCAGGTAAAGTCTCAAGTTTGCCAGGAACCACATGTACCCGGGGCCGCCCGACTGCTCTTTGGCCTTATCATCGCGCCCCCATGTCCTACCACACCTGCTCTGGTATAGTGCGCTACGGGCAATCCACTCGGCCCGAATAATCTCCTAGCTTCGCGGTCGAAAGGCACATTACTCGGCCAGCTAAATGTAAGGCATGCATTCAATATGACTCAAGGCCCAACAACGGTCGGTCCTTAACCGATACAGACGGAAAACACTACAGTCCAAAACACTGTAAGTCTCCGTCTAGTCTCAATTTCAAAATAACACTTAGTTATCCTAAGATGACATACTTATTCAAGCAGATCTAGATAACCACCTATAGCTCGCAGGTGATAGGAAATCACCAGACTTCTACCGGTCTAAGTAATCTAAGCATTTCTTGACTGCGAATACTAGGGTAACAAGGATATGGTAGAACAAAGGTAAACAAGGTATAATGCAGCAACGGTTGCAAACAACTCCTAAACGTAATGCATCAATTAAGGTAAAGCATTAATAAAATATTTGCAAACTAGGAGGGAAATGCTCTGGGGCTTGCCTCTTTCGAAAGAGCTCAAGCGATGGTCGGGGCACTCTAGAAGATCCTTACCGACCTCCTCGTCGGCTTCGGGCACCTCCTGCTCTTGCACCTCGGGCTGCTCTTCCGGCTCCTCGGGAACTGCTACCAAAATTCCTTCCTGCGATCCTGTATGATGCAAATGTATAAGTGCTCATGCATAGGTGCATTGGAGAGATGACATGAAATGGTCATGATGCATGGAATGTAGATGAACATGTTTACTTTATGGGATAGAGTAGAAATACAACTCTTCTACAAGGTTGTCCACATCATCCAAGAATATGTACTAGTATACTACCACTACAATCACTCTTCTACCATGCCAAATCACCACAGCAATCTAAGATGCTTCAAAGATACACCAAAGCAAATCTTATTAACTAATCATGCATTAAAAAGGTTAATTAAACCCTAGTTGAAACTAGGTTTGAATGGCAACACCTCTTTTGGTAGCACAAAAAAATCTGAGAAAATTACAGTGGCTTACTATCATCTAATCTAGCATGCCATAAAATTTTCATTGCATTTGGATTACTAGAACTGCCTACACAAAAATAACAAGCTAGGGCCTAAATATGAGCATGAAAATACTTTGTATTATAAAAAGTATCAAACAACAGATTTAGTATTTTTCCTACATTCTACACAGTAAAAAATCACTATATAAAAATTATTAGATGCATGTTTTATCAATTTTTTCTCTCTATCAAAAATAACAAAAACCATCAAATAAAAGCACTTGAACTACACATCATAATTTTTCTACAGAACATGCATGGCACATATTTTTCCTAGAAAGCACTTTACACAAGAAGATTAACAAAACTAGAACCATATTTTTCTGAGCTTTCTATGATTTATAATGCATTTATCAAGAAAACAACAATTTCAATGATTAAATAAAAACTCTATAGAAAAGTGTTTCCAACTTGACATGCAATATTTTTACATCATAGATCTGGTCCTAAAAAGTCTACCAAAATTTGTTTCACAATTTTTGGAGCCAAAATGAGCAAGTTATGAATTTCTAAAGCATTTACATCTTTTCTGAAAAAAATCATTTTCAAAAATCCTTTTATACATCAGCCGCTGAAAACGCTGGGTGCACCCAGCGTAGTGCACCCAAACCTGAACACAGGCACTGATGCGCGGACCCCGTAGTCAACATGGTCCCACCCGTCAGCCGCGTAGGGGCAGAGCACGCCGTTGACCGGCGATTCCTCGCTGTCGGTGAGGTCTCCGGCAAGGCCAAGGTCACCTTGCTGACCACCTCAATCCTGCGAACTCGATGGCGCACACACGGTGGCCAACGGAGCTCGGAAGACCGATCACCGTCGTCTATGGTGGAACGGTGGCGCGGGTGGTCACCGACTGGCCATTCCCGACCACAATACGGTCACCGGAAGGGTGCTCGAACACCAGTGAGCCGAGGCGAGCAAGGTGCGCGCACAAGAAGGGAAGAAGGTGGGGCGGAGAGGAGTAGCCGACGGAGCGGAAATCTCCGGCGAGCTCGGCCATGCTCCGGCGAGCAATACCCGTCGAAGGGGGCCTTACCACGGGAAGCTGGTGCAAGCACGGGCTGCGCGAGGGAGAGGCAGGGCTCAGAGCAAGATGGAGGCGCCGATGGTGCGCTGCGGTGGCTGGAACGGCAACGCCGGCGAGCTCGCGCACGGTGAAACAGTGCTGCTGCGGCTGTGTTCACGAGAGAGGCAAAGAGGGGGAGAAGGGAATGGAGAGGGAGACACGCTGCGGTCGGCTTGAAGGCGGGCGAGCGCATGCGCGAGAGGGGGCCACCGGGCACCACCCGGCCGGCGTCGTCGGCATGCGGCCACCACGCGGCGCGCGACGTCTACTGCGGTCGGGACAGCGCGCGAGCGGGAGGGAGAGAAGACGGCCGAGCTGGGCCGGGCCGGTGCAGCGGCGCGGCGCGGAGCGGATGCGAGTGCGCGGAGAGGAGGCTAGGCCAGCTTTCGGCAGTAGGTCAAAAAGGAGGCGGTGGCCCGCTAGGTGAAAATTGATTTTTCCAATTTTATTTTCAATAAAATTTCAAACAATTTCAAATAACAGTTTTAAAATCCCATTTGAGCAAGAAAATGACTTCTTTTGAAAATGGCCCAAAAATGAAAGTTGCTTAGAATTTAATTCTCTACAACTTTTATTAAGGGACCAACTCAAAACTCCCAACAGATTTTGAATTGGAGAATAAAAGCTAAATATGGAGGGTTTTTGATCATTTTCCAATAATATTTTTAAAAGCAAATTTGACAAAACTTTGAATACCAAAGTTGCTCCAAAATTTATGCTAACTAACTCTAGATGATTTACAATTATAGCCACTCATGTTTTATTAGCCTAGCAAGCATAATTACGGTGAAACAATTCTAAACAAGTGTATGCAACATTCACGTTTCATAGCAATGTTTCACCTCAAAGATGCACCCTACTTCACATATGATTATAAATGCAAATGATGCATTATGCGTATGATTTGCAATGCTAAATGCCTGCGTAACACCGGGGTGTTACACTGTCAACACACCCATTGTAGCATTTCACCCATGAATGTTCCAGATATTGTTATTTATACTTTACCATCGGGAGCTTAACAGGGTTTTTATGTAAGATAGTAATGGCTAGAGAGATTGACAAATAAACATACTTTTGTTAAAGCTCAAATAACCACACTTATCTTTACAGGGATAAGACAAGGTATAAAGGATAAATGTAATTGTGATAACAATGGAAATTCCAGAGATAGAGAGAGAGACTTTATAAATCAAGTAGAGTTAAAATAGGAGATAAATTAAGAGATTAGATTCCTAAGTCATTTCATATTTACTAAGTCTTTAGCGCACCCTAGTATATACACTATCATCTATAGCATAATCAATCCTTCATCTATGCATAAGGAACATTACTAAGGAATATCAAGAACAAAGTAATCCTTTCCTTGTAACCAAGTTCTACTTGGCCTATATTCGGGGAGTGGGCTACATAGGACTCAACAGAAATATCACACCCGTGATCTACCACTTGATGTCCTAGAATTTAGGGTGCATTCGCAGGCAAATATAGTCTAAGCACCATGCCTACACTACCTCTACCACTTAACTCACTCGAGGATTGAGCTAAGCACTTTGCGAACATATGCATAAAATCATTATCAATCATGACTATATCAAATATACAACTAGAATAAACTAAGAACATAATAAATAGAAACATAATAATATTGAAGTAGCAAAAAGTCGAATAACGAGATATAATGGAATTACCAGACCTCTCGACGGCGATCCGAAATCCTGAGCAACACCCAACTCTACTTGAATCTAGCTAGTTCTAATTCTATACTTGAAGTAGATCTCTAAATCCCTCTCTCTGGAAACCCTAGTTTCTAATCCTATCTTCAATAATGAGAATAAGAGATGCCTCAGGGGAGGGGTCTAGGTCTGGTTTTATACCCCGATGGGACGCACCGTGTCCCTTGGATCAAACCGACCTTGAACAACGATCAAGATGCGAACTCTAGGTCAATGGAGAACCGCCATATGAAGGATGAGGTGTGAAAGCATCTAGACCCCTAGAGTGGGTTTTGATAATTGATGACAACGCAACATTACTATGACTAACGTGTGTTTTGCAGAAACTTTGGTAAGTTAGGTCATGGTAATGGTGATTGTTTGGGCACTATAGTTTTCATGCCCCTATTGATGGAAATCGTTTCGGTTTTCAAAAGATTAATAACAAGGTTAAGGACAAACTAGTTCTAAGTGTCGTTTGGTGTTGGAGAGGCATTTAGAGTAGTTTAGGACTTCGTTTTTTTTTGGCCGTACTATAAAGGGGGTCATGAGCGGGTAGCTTGACCAAGGTGAGTCTATTGGTTTAGGTGTGGTGCACACTTGTCAAACTTAGCACTAGGTAGCTCATGTGAAGCCCAAAGATCATTTGGAAGAAATTTGGATCAAGTTGCATCATGATTCGGAGTAATTTAAGCCATGTTTGCTTAACCGGACGCGTCCGGTCAGTACAGTGGATAGAAGCAGAAGCAACATCACCGACCGGACGCTATGGTCTGACTGACCGGACACGCAGGTGGCACGGCCTACAGTCAGGAGAGCTAGGGTCAGTAACCGGACGCTAAGCCTGTCTAACCGGACGCCACTGTGGCCGAGTCCGGTCAAAGTACATAAAGGTTCTAGAGAGAGTTTCGAGTGACCGAACACATCTGGTCACCCCTGATCAGACTCGTCTGTGCGTCCGGTCACACAGCGCCCTTGATTTTCAAATCAACCGTTGCCACCGATCGGACACGTCTGGTCAGTATGAAAAATGCTGAGTTGGCACTTAACAGTTGGGATTGACTGTGTAACGGAACCGTCCAAATTATAAGAGCACAAGTACAAAAACAATCACCGGAGTGATCAAATTCTCGCACTTGAGCCCATATAACTCCGGTAGTCCAATGAAATCACGAGGGATTTCAAACCAACCAACATACAAGCCAAGATCGTAGTGATCCAACATAACAAGTCACATGTTACAACCATTTCACAAGTAATTCAATATACATCGGAGTTCAACATAGTTATTAGAACTTACATTGAAAAGTAGCGGAAGCAAAGTAATTTGAAACTAACATTGATCTTATTTCAAATACATGCCAGTACCACGGTCGACTTCCAACAAAAGCATTAGAGATAAGGTAAATAAGAAGGATCATGCCCGTGATCACACTCCGCCACTACGGCAGGAGTCAACCAACTCTTGCAGCCGCCATGATACATCACAACCTGCAACAAGTGGGGATAAAACCCTGAGTACAAGAAGGTACTCAGCTAGACTTACCCGTCAGAAACCAGAAATAAGGTGACACCAAGGATCATGCAAGGCTGATATGAAGTGGGGCTAGCTTGACAACATTTTGCATAAAAGCTTAATATAGATGATTAATCATTAATGCTTAAGCATCAAGTTAATTATCATTAACCTATCATCTATATTAGAACCTGTACTAGAGCACTCACTTTATTAGGAGCAAACAATATTAACCATAGCAGGTATAAATTGAGGCAACTTTCCATCGTGATCCAATTAACCATCAGTTCAATTTAATTGAATCTACGTTGCCGCTGCTCAAGTCAAGTGCTCACTAACCGGGAGCGACGGCAATTCGAATCGAATTCCTATCCAGCTGGAGGGGTATTTCTAACACTCACCGTGCAGACCCCTGCCAGGGTCGCACAGGCCACCTTTTCATATGATTCAGGAATTGCGGGTCCGAATGATGTCGCGACCCCAAGGGCGACACTCTGCCAGGTGATAGGGACTCTAACCCCCCCTTGGTCTCACGCCAATGTCCCCAAGCACATCCTTTCTCTCCTCCAAGAAGCAACCTACCATTCGATTCCCGGCCTGAATCACATTACTCGGCTTCGCGGTCGGAACAGCTTATCCGGCCAACTAAGTGTTAGACTGCGTTCAACATGACTCAAGGACGTATAGCGAATCAGTCCTTAAACGACTCAGACGGGGATAGATTCACACCCAAGACCTCCATGCCTTGTCGCTTCACTATCATCATCCCGCCCGGTCTCATTTCATTTTATTAACACATGGTTCCTTTCCACGATAGCAAATATAGCCAACCGTGCCATATATGAATATCCCTATATCTCGCAGGTGACAGGAAATCACCTGACTTCTACCACTTAAAGCAGGGCTAAGCATCTACTCGATCCTAATCTATGTAGGATTCAAGGATTCATATATTTGGACAAGGAATGATATAATGCAGCAAGGGTTTCCAACCAACTCCTATCACTAAATGCAACAATACTTATAACATATATAGAATTAATTGCTTTAAAGATAGGAGGCTTATAATGCTCCAGGGCTTGCCTGGGATCTGACTCAAGTTAGAGTATGTCAGATGAGTTCGCTTGGCGAGCATCTTCCAATCTACCACTTGTCCGGTCCTTCGATCTTCGGGATGGATCCACCAACTCCATCTTCGGGTTTGGCTCCACCTTAGATCCTTCACGCGTTTCTGCTAGCGTACCTAAATGAGGTGCAACAATGCATATGTATGAATGCATAGAAATGCAATAAACAAAGTAATCATGCAAGCATACCAAAGTTCACATAAACCCTAGAGCTAATTAACTTAATCCTCATTAAGACATAACATATAAGAGGGCAAGCACATCAATCAAGAAACAAGTCTCACAAGATTACAGGGTACCACTCAAGTATCATCAAAGATATGAGTCACATTTCAATACCCAAGCATGACAAAGTTAATCAAAGTACTAGAACTAGAAATTGCTACCTTCTGGACATCAGACCAACAGCTGAGTAATTTAATCATAACTGGAGATCTACAACTCCCAAAGACTTGCAAGAAGACATTCTGGAAAGCTTATGAAATTGTCTACAATTCATTTAATATCCACTAAGCCTGATTCCCAAGTTTAATTGGTCGAAAAGATGTAACTACAGACTCTGGTCTGCTCCAAACAGAGAGCAACCAAAACTGGAACCGGACTTTAAACATCTATAACTCAAAAACTACTTGACCAAATGATACCAAATTTTAACAGAAGCTAGATACATAAATTATCTACAACTTTTGTATAAACAAGTTTCACAACAAAGCACATTATCATAAACAACTTTGCCAAGTTTCCAGATCTGTCCAGAAACTTCATTTGCAAGAAATAATTATTAACTTATGTTGCAAACATATAATTGGACAAAACCAACTTTACCAACATTTCACACATGACTAATGAACACCAGAAAACTTAGTGTCCATTTCTAAATAAATTCTTTTAATGCCTTTTCTTAATTTATTTAAATAATTAGGTGGAATTATGAACACATATCAAAAGTACATAATAAATTCTACCAAAATTACAGAGGCCTACACATGCTCCCAAAAGTCTACTATCCAAATTTGAAACCATTTGGACATGTATAACAACCTCTATGAAAAAGACAAATGGCTATAGCAATAAATCATGTGAGAGCAAGTTAATTCCAAAACTCCATATTTTCTGTGAACACAAGGCCATATTATGAATCAATATGATAGAGAAACATCATACTAAGGTAATGGAACAAAATTTTCTATTTTATCATTTATATATTATTTATAAGCTATTTAGTAAGCCATAAACAAGTTAACTCAATAACTTGAGCATACAGTAAGCAATGGCCATGAAATTTATACAACAGTACATCCATAGCATGACAAGCCTACCATAAAAATTTCACACCAAATGGAGCAACACAACTCAAGATAAAAAATGACAAGCAATATGATGCAGATTTCCTTATTTAACAAGGTCAAATCAAAACCTTAAGAAAACAGTGAACAATTAGTGTGTTTAATATTTTTACTAGCAAGTACATGTCATCACAAAATTTACAAAACAGTAATCACTATTTTTGGAGTTCTAAAACTCCAGATCTTGCTCTGGTTAAGTTTAAAGGCATTTTTAGAGCATTTTTAAAACTTAAATAAAGACATCAGAAAACTTCTACAAACACCTTACAAATTATGACTCCACTGCCAAGATCTTTTCTCAAGGTTTCCAAAAAGTCCACATTTGCCATTTTTCGATTTTCCTAGCATGAGATATGATTTTTGGAAGATTTACAATTTCTCTGAAATTAAAAAACGCAATTAATTACCTAACCCTAGATCTGCTAGGTGTACCCGGCTATGCACCCGAAACTGCCACTGCTTAAACTGACGCGAGGGGCCCACGGTCAGGCCGGGCCCACCTGTCATATAAGAGGGAGCACAGGGATAAGAGGCGCTGGTCCTCGTCGCCTACCTCCCGACGCCAGCAGGGAAGGCGGTCGGTGGTTCCCGATGTCGGCCGGAGAGGGCCGGTGGCGGCGGAGGGGGGTGGCTCGAGCTCCTGCTTGTCCACCCGCACCCATGGGAGGTGGAAGCATGACCGGAGTTGGACCGTAGCCTTCTGACCACGCGAATAGACGGAGCAGTGGCGTCTGCGCCGGCGGCGAGGTGCTCCAGTGACCGAGAGCCTGGGCCAACGCGCACGAGGGGTGGAGCACGGCGAGGCGGAGGCGGTGACACACTCGGTTGTGACGGAGGTAGAGCACAGCAATGGTTGAGCAGAGCTCCACCGCTCGGCAATGGTGGTCGTGGCGGCGAGCTTCGGAAACTCGAGCTTGCGCGCGAGAAGGAGCGGAGAGGGATTGGGAAGAGCAGCTATGGGCGAGAAGGAAATGAGGATACACCCAGGCATTCCCCATCGTCATAAGAGCGGACAGAGAAGTTGGAGAGGACAACAATGGCGAGGTGTGTGCTGTGCATGGGCGCCACGTCCATCCCTTAGAGGACATCTGTCGAGTACGTGGTGGGCGTCGGTGAGGCCATATTGAACTGCGTTTTTGGGCTACATCCGAGCCGATTTGGACCTTGGGCCTAATACGAAGTTTGTTGTGTTGATGATGCTCTACAACTTTTATTAAGGTACCATAAGCATTAGGGCTCTAGATTAGGAGGTAATTAGCTCCAAAGTTTGCACTGTCAATGAATTAGTAGCAATGAGCAATTATCCAAATTGATGGTCAACATGAAATGCAACTGGTGCCATCTTCTCATATGTTCTACCCCATCATATAAGCACCAACTTTTACATTTGGACCTCCCCAAGTTACTTAACAAATTTTGGAGAACGCGACATGTCAATCTCAAGGTCATTTGAGCGACAAAGTTGCAAACATGCTGTTTTAGCAATTGATTTTGGAGATCCAAATATACTCCAAACGTAACAACACTTGATTCATTGTGTCCCTCAAGAATAGTAGTCCAACTCATATTAAGGAATCTAATTGAGCTACCATATGAAATTGGGAGATAAAATGTCACAAAGTAACCAACTTGCTGTTGTCACAACAAGGACTTAGAATATTTTTCTAAGTGCTGAAAACAGCAGCTGATTCCACATTGTGATCTCTATTTGACTAGGTTAGAGGCCAAACTAGCTCTTGACCATTAAACAAAGTTTGTTCTACACAAGATGAACTACAACTTTTGTTTAAGGTTAAACCTCATAACTGGTACAGAAGTCAAACTTTTACTTTGGTCAAAGTATCAACTCGATAAAGCCTAAACTAGGGTTTTAGGCCAATCGAGGCATTTTCTTGACATTTGCTCAACATGAACCCTTCATGACTTTTGTTGTAGAGTTCGTCTAGAGTCATTTGGGCAAGTTTGCATGGTTTGGCTGATGATCTACAATTCCATTCATTTAATGATGCAAGTTCCAATAGGAATGGAACTTATCATTTCATGTGACTTTTTGATTCCAAACTCTATGAAACTTTTCCAAGGCTTAAGATAGATAGTTATTGAGGTGGGACAAGTGAAGATACTTTGATAACAAAACCCAAGCATATATCTTTTAATTGAGCCTATATGTAAGCAAGGGTGCAACATCCAAGTTCCGATTAGGGTTTATTTCCATAGGTTTGACTTGGCATCGTCATCTCCACTAATTTATCATGTTTGAGCTGAAACCCACTACTTAATTGGTGATCAACACCTAGGGTGTTACAGCCCTCCCCCCTTAAAAGAATCGTGTCCCGAGATTCGGAATGGAAGACCTTTTAAGGAAGAGAGACACGTTATCTAGTTCTCAATATCTGCTATAGCATTCAGCTACAAAGCTTCAACATCGGTGAACAATTTGGCCAAAGGCACTTTCTAACACTGACTTTTCATGGTAAAATTTGTCTAAAGAATTCCCTTCATTGACTTCCATGAAGCATTGTTACTTTGGGAGGAATCCAAGATAGCACGTATAGCCTTCTCAGTGTACGAAGATCATTTGGTCCATGAGTGAACCACTCACAAGTATCTGACTCTTTAGTGAACACAACATAGTCCATATGAACTTTACATCAAACCAAAGTCTTCAGAAGTATACTCGTTGAAATGACTCTATATCCACACGGTTTTGAAAAGCAGTTCTCTACCAAAATGGCTTGAGTACAACCTTCCAAAAGGGTGAGATCATAGATGACAAACATTCTCTGAGGCTATAGGATACTGACTAACCAATAGACAGGGTCTAGGTTGGTCGTAAATGTTCAAACATTCCGATATCAACTAATGGAAAACTACTTGAGGTTCCATGTGTGTAGTTCTCTTTCTCTGATGACAACACTGTATTATCTGAGTTTGTCGAGGGGTCAATGAATGTGATGGCTGACTCTGTCGACTTCGTATTCCTGCCAACAGCTACCTAATAAGATACTTTTATCCAAGACAACAGTTATCTGGGTTGAATCAGATGCAACCTCTTGGTAAAAACATGTATAAGGTACCAAGGTATGTCATCATTGAAAAATAATTCCCAAAGAAAGATGTAACGAGGCCTTAAGGACAGCAAAAGTTATAATATTTACTAAACCGCGGGAAGTAGTCTACCACCAAGCGATTGAGTAAAATTTTCCTTTGTGACTTAGTTGCACTATAAGTTGAGTTGACTTGCAGCATAACAACTTTGTTAGGCCAACTTTCACCTTGAGGCTTCCTTTTTAGGATCAAACAGCAGCTCTAAGAGGGGAAATATGTTGTTTGACACTTTTCAAATTGCTTTTGATTCGCGATGGCATACATTGATTTGCAGAAACCAAGGCTGCTCGTACATTAGGGATACGAGAAAGCAAAAGCAAATGAAAGAGTGTAAACTAGTATCTGTGAGACCTCAAAAGGGTCATCCAACAGCAGATCTCGACTATTAAATTACATATCAATTCGAGGATGTACACGCTTTGAACTTGCGGGTTACTTTTGCAAGGCAAAACACATACTTTCTCTACTCTTCACCTTAGCTGATAGAACACCTTGCACTATCTGTGTGATTGTCCAAGATGGAATTGACTTGGTCACAATGGCTCTAGAAGATAGAATATCACTCAAGTTGTTGGCTAGTTGATTAACTTCTTGTTGGTTATTGCTCTGTAAGACATAGCCTTTGTAGTTACCAAAGAGTCGTTACCTAGCTGGAGATTAACCTTCCTATTGGTAACTAATCAGTTGCCTCTCAACACTAAAAAGTTTCAAATCTTCACTCTTGACCACAACACTGTGGTTGATGCAGAACAAATGGTTGCCATCGAAGTTAGCAAATAAGGAGTCACACCTGAAGGGTTGAGATGGCGGACTAGAGGGGGGGTGAATAGTCCTTTCTAAAATTAATCGCGTCGGCAAACCAAAACAAATGCGGAATTAAAACTATCGGTCTAGCCAAGACTACACCCCTCTATCTAAGTTCACAAGCACCTCACAAAGATCCTAAATATGTAACTAAGGTGCTTTCCTTAGCAAGAGCTCTCCTAAACAATTCTAGAGCAAGGTCACACAAACCTATGCACTAGTACTTTAGCAAAGCCGGGGAGCTCCTACACAATTCTAGTAAGCAAAAGCACGAAGCCACCTATGCTCACTAGCAAAGCTCAATAGCAAGGCAACTAATGCCAAACTAGAGAGCGCAAATTACTTAGCTACACAAACTAAGCAATATGACTAACAAGGTTACACAAACCAAATTAGCCACGCAACGGGAGCTACTTCTATGCTACACAAGCAAGAAGGTAACTAGCTAACTACACAAGCAAACTAGTTACAAGAGCAACTACACAAGAACAAATATATGAATGTAAATACAAGCTTGTGAATCGAAAGCAAACCACCGAGAAGATGTACACAATGTTGACACGGCGGTTTTTCACCGAGGTTCACTTGGTTGCCACCAAGCTAGTCCCCGTTGTGGCGATACACCCACTTGATGGATCACGAGCTAATTGACTATCAAGAGTCAAACCCTCAGCGGGTGCCGCACATCCACTCTCAAGATGGGGATCCTCCAAGCCACGAGCTTTACTAGAGTTGCTCTTCGCGATCCCCGTGGGGTGAGCACAATCCCCCTCACAAATCCTCCTCCGGAGCCACGCACAATCTCCACGCGTGCTTCAACGGAGTCGCAAGCCACCAAGCCGTCTAGGAGGTGGCAACCTCCAAGAGTAACAAGCACCACCGGCTTGCAACACGATCACCTAGTGCCACTCAATGCAATTCTCTCGATGCAACGCACTAGAATCGCTCTCTCACTCGATCCGATGAACACTATCAAGCATGAGTGAGTTAGAGGGCTTCCAAGCACTACCACATAAGCCACCAAGGCCAAAGTGTGCTCAGCTACCGCCCACGGCCGGCCAAGGCATCTATTTATAGCTCCACAACGAAATAGAGCCGTTACCCCTTCACTGGATCCTTTTCGGGATGACCGGACGCGGTGGTCAAAACTGACCGGACGCGGTGGTCAGTAGCGTGCTCCAACGGCTAGTTTTCGCGCGTACAAACTTGTATTGACCGGACGCGGTGGTCACTAATGGAACCGGACGCGGTGGTCGCAGCGAAACAGCGAACAGAGAGGTTCCAGCAAGCTCCCGAAGTGACCGGACGCGTCCGGTCATCACTGACCGGACTCGCTGCAGCGTCCGGTCATTTTCGCCCACGAAAAACACTGACCGGACGCGGTGGTCGAAACTGACCGAACGCGGTGGTCACGCGTCCGGTCACAGACCACCCTTCGGTAAAACGGCGATATCTCTTAGCTCCGAACTCCGATTTCGATGATCTTGGACATTTTGGAAAGCTTACTTAGAGGGCTACACAACCCACTAAAGCACTTGATCCAATTCACAATGGATCAAAGCAGTATTCCACTCTAAGAGCCATCCTAGTGTCCGAAGAACACCGAAAAACCTTTCTCTCTTCTCCAAGTTGATCAACACCAACTCCAACACCTTCTCCTTTGCAAATGTGCCAACACCACCATGTGTACACCACCATGTGCATGTGTGTTAGCTTTTCACAAACATTTTCAAAGGGTTAGGCACTCAACTTGCCTCGCCACTCGATCCTAACACGTATGCAAAGTTAGATCGCTCAAGTGGCACTAGATGACCGATATGCAAACAAGTTTGCCCCTCTTGATAGTACGGCCATCTATCCTAAACCCGGTCATAAACTTCTCTACACACCTATGACCGGTGAAATGGAAATGCCCTAGGTTATACCTTTGCCTTGCGCATTCCATTCCATCTCCATTGATGTTGATGCAACACATGCACCAACCAATCACCAAATGATATGATCCACTTCATATCATCACGTGACCGTATTGGTTCATCGATCTTGACCTCACTTGCTCTTCACCGTTGCGTCGGTCCATCGGCGCCAAGTCATGCTCAAGCTTCACCGTCACACGCGGTCCCTCACTTCAAAGCCTCTAACTTGCCCTTCACACTTGCAACCGGTCCATCGAGCCAAGCCTCATCATGATCTTTGCCACCTTGGTCACATGACTCCATGTCATGTCTCATATGCAATGAGCTCCTTCATGACACACTCATATGTGGACTAATTCCCTGTGTATCTCACATAAACACAATTAGTCCACCTAAGGTTGTCACTCAATTACCAAAACCAAACAAGGACTTCTCAATCTCCCCCTTTTTGGTAATTGATGACAACTCTACAAAGATATGGAAATTAAATTCTTTTAGACTTTATGCCACTTATCCAACATTTAAGCTCTATGTTAGAATTTGGATAAGCATCATAAAATCCAACTTGGTAGTGATAACTCTCCCTACATATGTGCTCAAATGGTTTGGTTTCAAGCTTGCACATATGCATAAATATGAAATTTGTGGGAGGGTTAGCACTACTAAGTGATGCTAAGGTGTATAGAATAAACCTTTGTAGTTCGATACCATTTGATAGCTTGATACCATTTGAAAATCACAAGTTTGCCATCATCCTTAGCATCATGAGTAGCTAGACATCAAAAATACTAGAAACCCCGTGAGATCAACATTATAAGTAAGGTTCTAGTTTTTCATGATAAACACAAGTCTAGCTATCATCCTATGCATGCTAGTTATCATATCATCATTCAAGTTCTATAACTAGCATACACCACATAAGCATGCATGTTAAATAAAAACTTATGCAATGCTAGCAAGCACATGAATATGCACAAGTCAAATGCAACCAATCAATGTTCATGAGCTTGCTCCCCCTACTTGTGTGCTTCTCTTGTCCAAGAATTTTGATCCTTCTCTTTTCTTCATTGTTGCTCCCTCTTTGTCCATTTCCATGTCCAAACCCCATCTTCTCATGATGTCCCCAAACCCCTCTCTTGGTGCATTGACATATCTTTGTTCCAACTTCTCCCCCTTTGTCATCAATTTCCATAAAGGGTGTATTTCTCATTGATACAAAGGCTTGCATTGGGGTAGATGGTTGAGACTTGAATATTGCGTTGTTGATGGACATCACCGCACATGTTGGAATGGCATTACTTGTATGTTGCTCTTGAGATACCACTTAGGATCTTTGACCTTGATACCATTAGGTGGGGCTCCTCCCCTATGTCATAGCATGGGTCATTCACTTGATAATCTTGAGCTCTTGTGTGTGAGGGAACTTTCTTCATTTGATGATCACTTAAAGTTGAGGATCACTTGTGGAACCACCGTCTTGTATAAATGATATCATGTGTAGAAATACCACGAATAAGTGTGTGATACCAATTTAAAGAATCCTCTATCATGGAACCACTTGTAGGATTTTGTCAATATGATCTTTTCTTGAACATTTGCTATCTTTATGAGTACCACTTGTAGGATATCACTTGTAGATCATGATCTAGACACCACTTGTAAATACCAATTGAAGAAATATTTTGAGTCTAGATACCATTTGAAACACCCTAGATATCCATTTGCATTGTTGTCTTGTGCTTGTACCCATATCATTGTCATGAGCTTCTAGTATGACTTGAACTAAGTTGATTTGCCTAAGATTCTAAGTCCGGTTTGATCCAATGACAAGCTTCTTCACTTCTCATACTAAGGGTTATCTTGCCAATGTTGTACTTGTCACTTGTTAGCAATCCAAACTAGATCAAGTACTTGGGTTCACTAGCTCATGAACAAATTCATACACATACCACTAGATCATTTAAACAATTCACGCAATAGTGATAGGCTATGAATTTAAACATTTCATTTGTTATGCATGATCCTAGTAAGCATGTACTATATGCACTAATCGCATACTAGTAAGGGATGAAATGATCATACACATTACAATGATACCTTTGTTATATTGGAGTAGAGGATAGTCACATAGATTTCAATTCATTACTCCAATAGCAATGTGAAGTCCAATTTATAAGCTTGGTGAAGACCAATCATTATAGAGAAATCCATTCTTCACCCATATGAAATGAGAACCACTAATAATCAAGTGCATTATCTCTTGTTGTGGTTGGCTTGCTTTTTCTCTTTTATCAATGCTTGCATGAGAGAAGTACTTATGATACCAATTTTATAACCATGACTAGCTCTCTTTTGGGTGTTGCTTGCTTTTCTTGATCAACCCTATTGATTGCTTCAATTAAGCATTTCAAATGTCCCTTGAATTCATCACTTCCATGTTAGCCTTCCAAGCCGGTGCTCGGTTTACCCACCCATGGGCGGCAAGCCCCCTCAGCAGGGAGAAGTGACCTCTCTCCAAAGAACCATCCTTGACACTTACTTGAATTGCCTTTGATTGATTGATCTATGGACTTAACTTGATGAGTAACCTTGAATTATTCTTTAAGTTCTTTTCTTTCTACTAAATGATCTCCAATCATTACTAGAACTTGAACCTCATCTTCATCTTGAGTTTGATCTTCATTTTCAAATTTGAGTACCAAATTTGTACACTAGGTACATTCCACAATCAATGTCCTTGTACTCATTTCTTGTCATGCTTCTAGATCAATTCAAAACCAAACTTAGGTGCCTCAAACACTTATAAATATGTTTCCAACTTGAGGACCTTTTACTTAAAGTGACTCTAGATCAATCCAATAATTGTCACTTTTCTGGCAGATTCTGTACCCTTGAAAGAATAATTCATATCTCCCAATGTACAGATCCAAATGCCATAAAATTTGGTGGAGATGTGACTCACTAAGTCATCTAGCAGCTGTAAAAATTTGAGATTCATTTGACATATAGATTGCTACCAGATTTCAAATCTTCCACCACTGCTACATGCTGAAAACTGCTGCACTATAGCTGACAAGATGTACTCCAAAGCCGAAGCATCTCTTATCCAATTCTCATGAAATTTGTACAGCATCTTATAACATAAGTCTAGAGCATGCATACCAAAATTCATGCCAATCCAAGTAGATTTGATCATCCAAACTCAGACTTGATCACTGCTAGCTCAGATTTTCAACTTTGGACAGATTTCAATACATTGAGCAATACTTCATCAAATATGAATCAAACTTGAAACTAACTTGTTTGAATACTTTCACAAGACATATATCCATCCAATCCACTTACTAAATGTCATCTCATGAATTTATCCAATACAAATCAATCCAAATTTGATTGCTAGGCATTTAATCCATTCAATCATCTCATAGCAAGCAACATTGCATATATATCCAATTCAATCAACTCATATGCACCCAAGTGAAATGATCAACAAGAGATATACCTTGGTTAGCTCATGATCATCCAATAGCAAGCTTTCAACTTGAATATTTGCAAGCCATCAAATATATCCAATAAATCACCACAATCTTGAATGTTGCACTTGTATGTTGTAGTATTTGGACTCCACTTATTTTGACTTGGCATTGGGATAGAATATGCACTAAGCTTTAAAACTTGATTCAACATATGATGACCAATATGAATCCAAATGAATCAAGCCTCCAATGCCGATGGTACCTATAAACAATCATCCACTTTTTGATGGTACCCAAACAAGTTTGGGTCCTCTCAAGTTAGGAGCAACATACTTAGGCAAAGCCTTAGTATGGGTAGCGGGATGTTTTGCAATAGCAACAATAGAGGTACCATTTACATCCTTTCTAAGCACATTAGTATCATCAATTGAAATATGCTTAGAAGTGTTACCTAGGGGACATGAATGTGCCATGTGTCCCCTTTCCCGGCATGAATAACATCTTCTCTTTGATTGAGCCTTTTCTTCATTGCTCATGTGATGCTTTTCATTGCCTTGTCTCTCATGAGTTGCTTGAGCCTTCTTCTCAAGCTTGGTAGGACACCCCGAGGCAAAGTGTCCCATATCTTCACACTTGAAGCACTTGATGTGAGCCAAATCTCTCTTCTTATCTTGAATCTTGCTCATCATCTTGGCATCTTGGATTTGCATTGGATATCTTCCTTTTCCACCCCTTCTTGTTTTCTTCTTCTTCATCATCAAGTCACCATCATCATCCTTGTGGTTGATCTTGACTTGAGATTGGGGTGTGGTTTCTTGCTCAACTTGTGGCTTTGGTTGAGGCTCTTTTTTGTTGCTTCACTAGTTTCTTGGTTGGGCACGTTGAGGTGAGATGACCCCAAGTGCGACACTTGAAGCACTTGACATGCTTGAGCCTCTCTTCTTCTTTCTTCAACTTGAGCTTTTCTTCATTAGGGCAACCAATTGCAAGATGTCCCATTTCATGGCATTTAAAGCACATAAAATGAGAGAGCTTCTCTTGTTCTTGCTTCTTTATCTCTCTTTCATATCTTCTCTTCCCCCATCTTTTGCCTTTGATATTGCTCTTGTTGAAGCCAATGCCGCTCATGTCACCGTAGCTTCTTTTGTTGTTCAACATGTGCTCAAAGGTGACTTTTGAGTTGTAGCACCTCTCTAACTTGTTGCTCAAATCCTTCACTTCATTTTTGAGCTCATTGTTCTCCTTCAAAAGGTTAGTCTCACAAGACATAGAAGTAGAACAAGCATATATATGTGAAGAACATGGCATATCTAATAAGTCATCACAAGAGGTGGATACATGCTTTCTCCCTACATCACATGGGTTAGTCACATTTTGCAATTGATCATTTGATCCATGTGATGAGCTCTCATTAATTTTAATTTTCTTTAATAACATCTTAAAGAGAGAAGCATGTTCTTGTACTAAATTATCATGAGCAACACTAAGTTCCTCATGAGCCAATTTTAGATCCTCATGTGAGCAAGTAGTAACATAAAGTAGATGCTTTTGTTGTTCACATGTGGTTTTTAGAAATGAGTTTTCATTTTCCAATTTCATGGTTTTAGCTTTCTCATTTTCTAAAGACATGTTCATGCTAGCAAGTCTACTAACAAGCTCATCATATGAATCAACATGATCAATCACATTATCATTTGATACCTTTGTGTCACCTAGTGACATGAAGCAATGTGATGTAGTGGATGGGCTTGTAGTAGCATCATCAAGGCCCGAGCATGAACCAACGTTGTCACCATCAAGTGTGCTTGGGGTAGAAACATCACTTGCAACACTTGATGCGTCATCACCATTCCTATCAAGTGAACTTGTGGTAGATCGATCATCATCATCACTTGACCATGAGGTGGAGCAATCCTCCACAACCTTCGTGTTGTGGTCATGCTCAACATCATCATGTGCAACCTCCTTGGGCTTGACATCATCATCATCATCGGTGATAGCTCCATACTTTTCATTGAGATAGGCCCATATCTCATGAGCGGATTTGAGGTCCATGATCTTACCAAAGATGCTATCATCCAAAGATCTATACATGATGTTAGTAGCTTGGATGTCAAGATCTAGGCATTTCTCTTGTGCTTGAGTTAGACTATCTTCATCCAACACATGAGAAAAGCCTACATCTACCATCCACCACATTTGAGGGCAAATAAACTTAAAATTGCATATCATCCAATTTTTCCACCGTGCAAAGTGTGTGCCATCAAACATGTGAGGACAATCAACATCTAGTACATATTCCGCCATCCTCTCGGGTCGGTGAAGACCACAAATGAGAGACCGGGCTCCGATACCAATTGAAGGGTCGAGATGGCGGACTAGAGGGGGGGTGAATAGTCCTTTCTAAAATTAATCGCGTCGGCAAACCAAAACAAATGCAGAATTAAAACTATTGGTCTAGCCAAGACTACACCCCTCTATCTAAGTTCACAAGCACCTCACAAAGATCCTAAATATGTAACTAAGGTGCTTTCCTTAGCAAGAGCTCTCCTAAATAATTCTAGAGCAAGGTCACACAAACCTATGCACTAGTACTTTAGCAAAGCCGGGGAGCTCCTACACAATTCTAGTAAGCAAAAGCACGAAGCCACCTATGCTCACTAGCAAAGCTCAATAGCAAGGCAACTAATGCCAAACTAGAGAGCGCAAATTACTTAGCTACACAAACTAAGCAATATGACTAACAAGGTTACACAAACCAAATTAGCCACGCAACGGGAGCTACTTCTATGCTACACAAGCAAGAAGGTAACTAGCTAACTACACAAGCAAACTAGTTACAAGAGCAACTACACAAGAACAAATATATGAATGTAAATACAAGCTTGTGAATCGAAAGCAAACCACCGAGAAGATGTACACAATGTTGACACGGCGGTTTTTCACCGAGGTTCACTTGGTTGCCACCAAGCTAGTCCCCGTTGTGGCGATACACCCACTTGATGGATCACGAGCTAATTGACTATCAAGAGTCAAACCCTCAGCGGGTGCCGCACATCCACTCTCAAGATGGGGATCCTCCAAGCCACGAGCTTTACTAGAGTTGCTCTTCGCGATCCCCGCGGGGTGAGCACAATCCCCCTCACAAATCCTCCTCCGGAGCCACGCACAATCTCCACGCGTGCTTCAACGGAGTCGCAAGCCACCAAGCCGTCTAGGAGGTGGCAACCTCCAAGAGTAACAAGCACCACCGGCTTGCAACACGATCACCTAGTGCCACTCAATGCAATCCTCTCGATGCAACGCACTAGAATCGCTCTCTCACTCGATCCGATGAACACTATCAAGCATGAGTGAGTTAGAGGGCTTCCAAGCACTACCACATAAGCCACCAAGGCCAAAGTGTGCTCAGCTACCGCCCACGGCCGACCAAGGCATCTATTTATAGCTCCACAACGAAATAGAGCCGTTACCCCTTCACTGGGTCCTTTTCGGGATGACCGGACGCGGTGGTCAAAACTGACCGGACGCGGTGGTCAGTAGCGTGCTCCAACGGCTAGTTTTCGCGCGTACAAACTTGTATTGACCGGACGCGGTGGTCACTAATGGGACCGGACGCAGTGGTCGCAGCGAAACAGCGAACAGAGAGGTTCCAGCAAGCTCCCGAAGTTACCGGACGCGTCCGGTCATCACTGACCGGACTCGCTGCAGCGTCCGGTCATTTTCGCCCACGAAAAACACTGACCGGACGCGGTGGTCGAAACTGACCGGACGCGGTGGTCACGCGTCCGGTCACAGACCACCCTTCGGTAAAACGGCGATATCTCTTAGCTCCGAACTCCGATTTTGATGATTTTGGACATTTTGGAAAGCTTACTCAGAGGGCTACACAACCCACTAAAGCACTTGATCCAATTCACAATGGATCAAAGCAGTATTCCACTCTAAGAGCCATCCTAGTGTCCGAAGAACACCGAAAAACCTTTCTCTCTTCTCCAAGTTGATCAACACCAACTCCAACACCTTCTCCTTTGCAAATGTGCCAACACCACCATGTGTACACCATCATGTGCATGTGTGTTAGCTTTTCACAAACATTTTCAAAGGGTTAGGCACTCAACTTGCCTCGCCACTCGATCCTAACACGTATGCAAAGTTAGATCGTTCAAGTGGCACTAGATGACCGATATGCAAACAAGTTTGCCCCTCTTGATAGTATGGCCATCTATCCTAAACCCGGTCATAAACTTCTCTACACACCTATGACCGGTGAAATGGAAATGCCCTAGGTTATACCTTTGCCTTGCGCATTCCATTCCATCTCCATTGATGTTGATGCAACACATGCACCAACCAATCACCAAATGATATGATCCACTTCATATCATCACGTGACCGTATTGGTTCATCGATCTTGACCTCACTTGCTCTTCACCGTTGCGTCGGTCCATCGGCGCCAAGTCATGCTCAAGCTTCACCGTCACACGCGGTCCCTCACTTCAAAGCCTCTAACTTGCCCTTCACACTTGCAACCGGTCCATCGAGCCAAGCCTCATCATGATCTTTGCCACCTTGGTCACATGACTCCATGTCATGTCTCATATGCAATGAGCTCCTTCATGACACACTCATCTGTGGACTAATTCCCTGTGTATCTCACATAAACACAATTAGTCCACCTAAGGTTGTCACTCAATTACCAAAACCAAACAAGGACTTCTCAACACCAGAGATGGTTGATTTCGACGGTATGGCCATTATGTATACAAGGTTAAAACTTGCATAATGTGACGATTGAGTCTGATCCAACGGATGACTTGTCCAACTGTAAGTGTTGTGTGTCCGGTTTATCCAATAGAGATGAGATACTTTGCTCACTAGATGACGTTCGTCAATACTGGGACAACTAAGTAGAGTCACTTGTCTACCACCTATTGCAGTTTGTTTAATGTTTATGTCGGTAATCTGTTCTTCAAAGGTTATCCTCGTAGCAACTTCAGAAGGACACTCCACTACTTTCGGTCCAATATAAGGGTCTTTTGATAAGATATGAAAAGACAACCAAGGAAGAAGGTCACGTGAAAATCACATCAGTATTGTTCTGCAATGGATTATGATTAGAAACCATGATACCAGCACGTGCCGAGCAGCACAACCTTGTGTGTGCACCCATAGGAGGCTCTCGGTTTCATCGCGGCACCATTAGTTGCTACTCACAACACCATTACTGAACATGCACCCGATGAGGAATTTCAAATGGCATGGATACAAACATTCAAGGGCTAACCACCAAGTCTACAGGCTCAGGCTCCTAAGAGAGAGAACCTAATTGCAGACAGCACCAAGAGATCATTTCACGTAACTCGAGTGTTGCCCTAAGATAAAGCTATTCGACACTCGTATGCTTACCGAGGACAAACAAGGTGACAACTATGGCACTAAATAAATAACAAGCATACATACAAACATCACAGTCAAGCATTGGAGAGATCCAATCCAATTAGCTTAAGCAATCATTACTAAGCACCAGGCTCTCCCAAAATAAACATTTATCTAAAACAAGAACTAACTACGAGTTTAGCCTAAGACAAACGCTAGCTAAGGTACCAACTTAGCATGTGCACAGAATCTGAACAGCAACACAGTAGTTACTTGTTTTAACCATAACTGAGGTTGTAGACATCCCAAAAAGGTGATCCTAGACTTTCTAGAAAACTTAGGAAGATGACTACACTTTAGTTATTCATACCAAAAGCTAAATCATAGGTTAGCATGGTCAAACATGCTGATGTTTCAGATCTGTACCAATATGGACAGAAAACTGACAAGAACTTCAAAAATGCATAACTGGAGTTCTAGGGACACAACAAGGCTGAGCCTTAACTTTATGTAAAGCTTATTAAGTTTTCTATAACTTTATTATTATCATATTAAGATGATTATACAGCTAACAAGGCCAAACCAGACAAAGAAGACATCTCTGCCCAGATTTGGACAGATTATGTCATTCCACTTTACAAGCTCATAACTAGAGATTTAGACCACCCCAATTAGTGATATAGGACACTTTGGAAAGCATAGAAAAAGTACTACACTTCTTCTATTATCTCCAAGACATGATTCCATATGCACACAGGTCAAACAAAGCAAACATTCAGATCTATTCAGAGCATAAGTAAAACCTGACAGTAAACTTCTAAAATTCATAACTCTCAAAGCATAAGACCTAGGGTCATAAAATTTTAGGACAAGCTAGAGAAGTAAGTTTGCTACAACTTTGATATTCTCTATAACCACAGAAAACACATTTATGACCACGAAAGCATCAATACATCAGAAACCGTTCTAGCAGCCAACGTTCAATAAGCAAAACAAAGCTTGCCTTTATTCTACTTAACAAGAGAGCACACAAACATGTTATTCTAGTAGCTCTAAATTTTGTTACCTTAGACCAACATGAATTTAATTCATTCATGAGAATCCCTAATTATTTAAGTGAGGTCTAAAGCATTGGCAAACGCTTGGGTGAACAACATATCCACCACTTGGCTAAGCTAGAGGATATCTCTAAGTTCAAGCATGTAGCCCCACTTATTTCTAGTAAGGCTAAGCACACATTTTTCTCAAGCAACATGGAACAAGGCATTTTTATTTTACTTCACTCAAGAAAGATAGTGTAACACATTGATCACAAGTTACACACTATAGATCAAGGGTGAGAGGAGCATAACTATGCATAAGGCAACAATCATGAAGATGCATGCTTCGTCCTATTCGTCCTCACAAGATTGCCAACCTAAAGTGGCGATCATGTTCTATGTCGGTGGCATAACACGCACTCTCTCGATATATAGCTAGTCGGCAACTACATTCAACTTACGCGTTCGTGGTTAGCATACCTGCAGAAAGATTTCATTGCAGCCCAACATTTCCCAATATAGCATATAATGAAAGCAGAGAAGTAAAATTCTAAGTACTCCCATGTACATATACCCTCGTATATATACATGTAGCACCAAAACTACCCGAATCATTCGATCACCCACAATTAAGTACCTTCATATATACATGTGTGTAACATGTAAATAATCCAGTAACCAAAACTAGCTCTCCCCTAGACCACAAGTTGTACGGTCATGCTCTCACAACTCACACTTACCTGAGCATAGGTGCGATGTTGCATAAAAGTAACTAGCAATATATATGGTTATTTTATATATGAAGGCTACCTCTAATCTGACACACTGGGTAGCATAGTGTGGGAGAGTCAACACACATACATACCTTGGCCTAGGCGTAGATGCATAATGAAAACCCCCAAGTTAGTACTTATATAAGCCACCTAATAATCCTTATATGGGCATAAGGAAATTGACCACTGGCATACTTAGATTTAGAATTCAGTTTTCACAAACCTATATATAGCTATAAGTTGATAAAACTGATTTTATAAAACAAAACATTTGTTTTAAATACACATATGACAAGTTTAATGTTGAATCTTGTGCCAATTCCAGCTGTAACGGAACCGTCCAAATTATAAGAGCACAAGTACAAAAACAATCACCAGAGTGATCAAATTCTCGCACTTGAGCCCATATAACTCCGGTAGTCCAATGAAATCACGAGGGATTTCAAACCAACCAACATACAAGCCAAGATCGTAGTGATCCAACATAACAAGTCACATGTTACAACCATTTCACAAGTAATTCAATATACATCAGAGTTCAACATAGTTATTAGAACTTACATTGAAAAGTAGCGGAAGCAAAGTAATTTGAAACTAACATTGATCTTATTTCAAATACATGCCAGTACCACGGTCGACTTCCAACAAAAGCATTAGAGATAAGGTAAATAAGAAGGATCATGCCCGTGATCACACTCCGCCACTACGGCAGGAGTCAACCAACTCTTGCAGCCGCCATGATACATCACAACCTGCAACAAGTGGGGATAAAACCCTGAGTACAAGAAGGTACTCAGCTAGACTTACCCGTCAGAAACCAGAAATAAGGTGACACCAAGGATCATGCAAGGCTGATATGAAGTGGGGCTAGCTTGACAACATTTTGCATAAAAGCTTAATATAGATGATTAATCATTAATGCTTAAGCATCAAGTTAATTATCATTAACCTATCATCTATATTAGAACCTATACTAGAGCACTCACTTTATTAGGAGCAAACAATGTTAACCATAGCAGGTATAAATTGAGGCAACCTTTCCATCGTGATCCAATTAACCATCAGTTCAATTTAATTGAATCTACGTTGCCGCTGCTCAAGTCAAGTGCTCACTAACCGGGAGCGACGGCGATTCGAATTGAATTCCTATCTAGCTGGAGGGGTATTTCTAACACTCACCGTGCAGACCCCTGCCAGGGTCGCACAGGCCACCTTTTCATATGATTCAGGAATCGCGGGTCCGAATGATATCGCGACCCCAAGGGCGACACTCTGCCAGGTGATAGGGACTCTAACCCCCCTTGGTCTCACGCCAATGTCCCCAAGCACATCCTTTCTCTCCTCCAAGAAGCAACCTACCATTCGATTCCCGGCCTGAATCACATTACTCGGCTTCGCGGTCGGAACGGCTTATCCGGCCAACTAAGTGTTAGACTGCGTTCAACATGACTCAAGGACGTACAGCGAATCGGTCCTTAAACGACTCAGACGGGGATAGATTCACACCCAAGACCTCCATGCCTTGTCGCTTCACTATCATCATCCCGCCCGGTCTCATTTCATTTTATTAACACATGGTTCCTTTCTACGATAGCAAATATAGCCAACCGTGCCATATATGAATATCCCTATATCTCGCAGGTGACAGGAAATCACCTGACTTCTACCGCTTAAAGCAGGGCTAAGCATCTACTCGATCCTAATCTATGTAGGATTCAAGGATTCATATATTTGGACAAGGAATGATATAATGCAGCAAGGGTTTCCAACCAACTCCTCTCACTTAATGCAACAATACTTATAACATATATAGAATTAATTGCTTTAAAGATAGGAGGCTTATAATGCTCCGGGGCTTGCCTGGGATCCGACTCAAGTTAGAGTATGTCAGATGAGTTCGCTTGGCGAGCATCTTCCAATCTACCACTTGTCCGGTCCTTCGATCTTCGGGATGGATCCACCAACTCCATCTTCGGGTTTGGCTCCACCTTAGATCCTTCACACGTTTCTGCTAGCGTACCTAAATGAGGTGCAACAATGCATATGTATGAATGCATAGAAATGCAATAAACAAAGTAATCCTGCAAGCATACCAAAGTTCACATAAACCCTAGAGCTAATTAACTTAATCCTCATTAAGACATAACATATAAGAGGGCAAGCACATCAACCAAGAAACAAGTCTCACAAGATTATAGGGTACCACTCAAGTATCATCAAAGATATGAGTCACATTTCAATACCCAAGCATGACAAAGTTAATCAAAGTACTAGAACTAGAAATTGCTACCTTCTGGACATCAGACCAACAGCTGAGTAATTTAATCATAACTGGAGATCTACAACTCCCAAAGACTTGCAAGAAGATATTCTGGAAAGCTTATGAAATTGTCTACAATTCATTTAATATCCACTAAGCCTGATTCCCAAGTTTAATTGGTCGAAAAGATGTAACTACAGACTCTGGTCTGCTCCAAACAGAGAGCAACCAAAACTGGAACCGGACTTTAAACATCTATAACTCAAAAACTGCTTGACCAAATGATACCAAATTTTAACAGAAGCTAGATACATAAATTATCTACAACTTTTGTATAAACAAGTTTCACAACAAAGCAAATTATCATAAACAACTTTGCCAAGTTTCCAGATCTGTCCAGAAACTTCATTTGCAAGGAATAATTATTAACTTATGTTGCAAACATATAATTGGACAAAACCAACTTTACCAACATTTCACACATGACTAATGAACACCAGAAAACTTAGTGTCCGTTTCTAAATAAATTCTTTTAATGTCTTTTCTTAATTTATTTAAATAATTAGGTGGAATTATGAACACATATCAAAAGTACATAATAAATTCTACCAAAATTACAGAGGCCTACACATGCTCCCAAAAGTCTACTATCCAAATTTGAAACCATTTGGACATGTATAACAACCTCTATGAAAAAGACAAATGGCTATAGCAATAAATCATGTGAGAGCAAGTTAATTCCAAAACTCCATATTTTCTGTGAACACAAGGCCATATTATGAATCAATATGATAGAGAAACATCATACTAAGGTAATGGAACAACATTTTCTATTTTGTCATTTATATATTATTTATAAGCTATTTAGTAAGCCATAAACAAGTTAACTCAATAACTTGAGCATACAGTAAGCAATGGCCATGAAATTTACACAACAGTACATCCATAGCATGACAAGCCTACCATAAAAATTTCACACCAAATGGAGCAACACAACTCAAGATATAAAATGACAAGCAATATGATGCAGATTTCCTTATTTAACAAGGTCAAATCAAAACCTTAAGAAAACAGTGAACAATTAGTGTGTTTAATATTTTTACTAGCAAGTACATGTCATCACAAAATTTACAAAACAATAATCACTATTTTTGGAGTTCTAAAACTCCAGATCTTGCTCTGGTTAAGTTTAAAGGCATTTTTAGAGCATTTTTAAAACTTAAATAAAGACATCAGAAAAATTCTACAAACACCTTACAAATTATGACTCCACTGCCAAGATCTTTTCTCAAG
This sequence comes from Saccharum hybrid cultivar R570, assembly GCA_038087645.1. Classification (NCBI taxonomy): domain Eukaryota; kingdom Viridiplantae; phylum Streptophyta; class Magnoliopsida; order Poales; family Poaceae; genus Saccharum; species Saccharum hybrid cultivar. Next base: position 22,643,046 of record JAQSUU010000135.1, read on the forward strand.
GTTTTCAAAAAGTCCACATTTGCCATTTTTCGATTTTCCTAGCATGAGATATGATTTTTGGAAGATTTACAATTTCTCTGAAATTCAAAAACGCAATTAATTACCTAACCCCAGATCTGCTAGGTGTACCCGGCTATGCACCCGAAACTGCCACTGCTTAAACTGACGCGAGGGGCCCACGGTCAGGCCGGGCCCGCCTGTCATATAAGAGGGAGCACAGGGATAAGAGGCGCCGGTCCTCGTCGCCTACCTCCCGACGCCAGCAAGGAAGGCGGTCGGTGGTTCCCGATGTCGGCCGGAGAGGGCCGGCGGCGGCGAAGGGGGGTGGCTCGAGCTCCCGCTTGTCCACCCGCACCCATAGGAGGTGGAAGCGTGACCGGAGTTGGACCGTAGCCTTCTGACCACGCGAATAGACGGAGCAGTGGCGTCCGCGCCGGCGGCGAGGTGCTCCGGTGACCGAGAGCCTGGGCCAACGCGCACGAGGGGTAGAGCACGGCGAGGCGGAGGCGGTGACACACTCGGTTGTGACGGAGGTAGAGCACAGCAATGGTTGAGCAGAGCTCCACCGCTCGGCAATGGTGGTCGTGGCGGTGAGCTTCGGAAACTCGAGCTTGCGCGCGAGAAGGAGCGGAGAGGGACTGGGAAGAGCAGCTATGGGCGAGGAGAAGGAAATGAGGATACACCCAGGCACTCCCCATCGTCATAGGAGCGGACAGAGAAGTTGGAGAGGACGGCAATGGCGAGGTGTGTGCTGTGCATGGGCGCCACGTCCATCCCTTAGAGGACATCTGTCGAGTACGTGGCGGGCGTCGGTGAGGCCATATTGAACTGCGTTTTTGGGCTACATCCGGGCCGATTTGGACCTTGGGCCTAATACGAAGTTTGTTGTGTTGATGATGCTCTACAACTTTTATTAAGGTACCATAAGCATTAGGGCTCTAGATTAGGAGGTAATTAGCTCCAAAGTTTGCACTGTCAATGAATTAGTAGCAATGAGCAATTATCCAAATTGATGGTCAACATGAAATGCAACTGGTGCCATCTTCTCATATGTTCTTCCCCATCATATAAGCACCAACTTTTACATTTGGACCTCCCCAAGTTACTTAACAAATTTTGGAGAACGCGACATGTCAATCTCAAGGTCATTTGAGCGACAAAGTTGCAAACATGCTGTTTTAGCAATTGATTTTGGAGATCCAAATATACTCCAAACGTAACAACACTTGATTCATTATGTCCCTCAAGAATAGTAGTCCAACTCATATTAAGGAATCTAATTGAGCTACCATATGAAATTGGGAGATAAAATGTCGCAAAGTAACCAACTTGCTGCTGTCACAACAAGGACTTAGAATATTTTTCTAAGTGCTGAAAACAGCAGCTGATTCCACATTGTGATCTCTATTTGACTAGGTTAGAGGCCAAACTAGCTCTTGACCATTAAACAAAGTTTGTTCTACACAAGATGAACTACAACTTTTGTTTAAGGTCAAACCTTATAACTGCTACAGAAGTCAAACTGTTACTTTGGTCAAAGTATCAACTCGATAAAGCCTAAACTAGGGTTTTAGGCCAATCGAGGCATTTTCTTGACATTTGCTCAACATGAACCCTTCATGACTTTTGTTGTAGAGTTCGTCTAGAGTCATTTGGGCAAGTTTTCATGGTTTGGCTGATGATCTACAATTCCATTCACTTAATGATGCAAGTTCTAATAGGAATGGAACTTATCATTTCATGTGACTTTTTGATTCCAAACTCCATGAAACTTTTCCAGGGCTTAAGATAGATAGTTATTGAGGTGGGACAAGTGAAGATACTTTGATAACAAAACCCAAGCATATATCTTTTAATTGAGCCTATATGTAAGCAAGGGTGCAACATCCAAGTTCCGATTAGGGTTTATTTCCATAGGTTTGACTTGGCATCGTCATCTCCACTAATTTATCATGTTTGAGCTGAAACCCACTACTTAATTGGTGATCAACACCTAGGGTGTTACAGACTGTGGGAAGTATAAATACATTCCCTACCCCTCCATTTGAGCTCTCTTGCTCATTTGTTTAGCTGAGAAACACCTTTCATGTGCAAGGGAGTGCAAGATCTCTAGTGAGGATTGAGATTTGAGAATCCAAGATTAAGGACCCTCATTAGTGACTAGGGAGTAGCAAGTATGCATACACTATAACACCCCAGGTGTTTGTCACTCATTAAGTAGTGGGTTTGAGCTCAAACATGATACATTAAGTGGAGATGACGATGTCTAGGCCAACCTACGGAGATGAGCCTAATCTAAACTTGGATGTTACTCCTTTGCTTTGCATATAGGACATTTTCAAGATATAAGCTTGGGTGGTGTTATGGCAATATCTTCATGTGTCTCACCTTAGTACCTATCTATATTGATCCATGGAAAAGTTTCATGAAGTTTGGAATCAAAAAGTCACATGAAATGATACGTTCTATTCTTATTGGAATTTGCACCACTAAGTGAATGGAATTATATATCATCAACCAAACCATGCAAACTTTCCCAAATGACTCTAGATGAATTCTACAACAAAAGTCATGAAGGGTTCATGTTGAGCAAATGTCAAGAAAATACCCCGATTGGCCTAAAACCCTAGTTTAGGCCTTATCAAGTTGCTACTTTGACCAAAGTGAAAGTTTGACTCCTGTACTAGTTGTGAGGTTTGACCTTAAACAAAATTTGTAGTTCATCTTGTGTAGAACAAACTTTGTTTAATGGTCAAGAACCAGTCTAGCTTCTAGCTTGGTCAAATAGAGCTCATAAGATTGAATAAGCTGCTGTTTTTGGAAGATCAGAAATTTTTCTAAGTCCTTGAGTGGCAGCAATAAGTTGACATGTTTGGTAATCTTTATCTCCCTAACCATGCTGAACCAGTCCATAATCCTTTAATAAAAGATGAAGTTTAGTTTGTGTTCTACAAACTTGGATGAAGAGCCCAAGCCTGAATCCATCTCTAAGCTGGTCAAATTGTGGATTGAAGGTTGTATATAGCTACTATTCTCAGCACTCCAAAGGTTCCTGGTCACCATGTTGACATCCGACGTTCTCCCAATTTTGTTAAGTAACTTGAGTAGGTCCAAATGTAAAAGTTGGAGCTTACATGATGGGGAAGAGCATACAAGAAGATGGCACCAGTTGCATTTCATTTTGACCATCAATTTGATTAGTTGCTCGTTGCTATCAAATCACTGACATTAGCAACTTTGGAGCCAATTATCTCCTGAGACAGAGCCCTAATGATTGTGAACCCTTAATCAAAGTTGGAGAGTATTTAGAGATGATCACATTTTGTTTTGGGCCCATTGTCCAATTCGGACCCGAGCCAGCCCAAAAATGGTCTCCAAGTCAGGCACAACAACGCACGACACATACTCGACACAATGTCCGAACCACTGACACGTGCTCTGGATGTGGCGGCCATGCTTGCATCGTGCCCCCACCTCCATGGACGCGTGCCTTGCTGCCATGCCGGGCGTTCTGTCGCTATAGAAGGGGAGAACCGAGCCTATGCGCTCACTCTCCGCCCTCCTCCGTGCTATCTCCCTCTCTGTTCACGCTGGGCACAGCGGCGCTCCTCTGGTCACCATTGCCGGCCGTTGGAGCAGAGCTCCTCTGCCACCATCGCTGTTGCCCGCCTCCTTGTGTTCCATCCAGCCCAAAGCTCGCTCTTGCCCTGCTCGACCTTTCCTTGGTGTGGCGCACCCTCCGTCGGACGGCCGAGCCGCTCGCTGTTGTTCTGCTCGGCCCCAAGCCACCGATGTGCGTGGCTGGAAGGCCGTCGGCCACCTCTGTCCTAGCTGACGAGTCCCTCCAGTGTGCCTCACTCCGGTGATGCCCCCGCACTTCTCCTCCTCGGCCCTCAGCCCCGGAGCATCACGTTCAGGAGAGCCGCCGCGGGTGAGCCGACTGCTCCCGTGGCCGGTCACCTACCGACCATCTTCCACCACATTGCGACCACCCATGGGTGCGGACGGGCGTGGTGATGCTCTGCCGCCACCGCTCGCCACTGGAGCCCCGCCCGGCTAGCCGGAGATCAGCCGGCCGGCATTCCCTCCCCTGCTCCTCTACTTCGTCCGGAGGAAGAAGAAGACAACTCCCCCCCTGTGTCTCTCTCTTTATATGACAAGCGGGCCCCGCTGGACCGTGGGGCCCACATGTCGGTTTAAGTAAGTGGCAGTTCTGGGGGTGTAACCGGGTGCGCCTAGCAAATTAAATAGAATTGTTTTATTCTAAATTTGAATTCCAGGTTTCATGTTATCTTTGAAAATCCATATCTCCTACTAGGAAAGTCCAAAAATGGCAAATGTAGACTTTTTAGAAACCTTGAGAAGATATATGTGCAGTGGAGTCATAAAGTATTAGGTGTTTGTAGATGTTTTCTGATGTCTCTATTTAATCTTGAAAAGTACTCGAAAAATGCTTATAAACTTAACCAGAGCCATATCTTGAGTTTTATAACTCCAAAAATAGTGATTCTTATTTTGTTAATTTTATGATGAAATGTACTTGCTAGGAAAAATATTAAACACACTAGTTGTTCACTGTTTTCTTAAGGTTTTGATTTGACCTTGATAAATAAGGAAATCTACATTATATTGCTTGTCATTTTTATATCTTGATTTGTGTTGCTCCAAATAATGTGAAATTTTTATGGTAGTCTTATCATGCTATGAATATACTGTGGTATAAACTTCATGGTCATTGCTTACTGTATGGTCAAGTTATTGATTTAACTTGTTTACGGATTAATAAATAGCTTATAAATAATATATAAAGGATAAAATGGAAAATGTTATTTCATTACCTTAGTATGATGTTTAACTATCATATTGATTCATACTATGGCCATGTGTTCATAGAAAATATGGAGTTTTAGGTTTAACTTGCTCTCACATGATTTATTGTATTAGTCAATTGTCTTTTTCATAGAGGTTGATATACTTGTCCAAATGGCTTGAAAATTGGATAGTAGACTTTTGGGGGCATATTTATGCCATTGTAATTTTGGTAGAATTTATTGTGCACTTTTGATAGGTGTTCATAATTCCACCTAATTATCTAAATAAATTAAGAAAATGTATTAAAAGAATTTATTTAGTAATGGACACTATGTTTTCTGGTGTTCATTAGTCATGTATGAAATGTTGGTAAAGTTGGTTTTGCACAATTATATGTTTGCAACATATGTTAATAATTATTTCTTGCTATTAGTAGTTTCTGGACAGTTCTGGGGGCAATGTAGATTACCCCATGTTAATGATGTTTTCTGAGCATCTTGTCTATAGTAAAGTTGTATATAGTTCACGTATCTAGCTTGTGTTAAAATTTGGTGTTATTTGGCCAAGTAGTTTTTGGGTTACAGATGTTTAAAGTCAGGTCCCAGATTTGGTTGCTCTCTGTTTGGAGCAAACCAGATTCTGTAGTTTCCTCTTTTTGACCCTTTAAACTTGAGAATCAGGCTTAGGTGATTAAAAATGAATTGTAGATAATTTCATAAGATTTCCAAAATATCTTCTTGCAAGTAATTTGGATTTAGGGATCTCTAGTTATGATTGATTTACTGAGCTACTGCATGTATGTCTAGATAGTGACAGATTTTAGTTTTAGTGCTTTGATTCACTTTATCATGCTTGTGTGTTGAAGTGTGACTCATATCCTTGATGGTACTTGGGTTAGTACCATGTGATCTTGAGGCTTGTGTCTTGACTAATGTGCTTGCAATCTTCTATGTTATGCCTTAATGAGGATTAAGTTAATTAGTTCTAGGTGCCTATGTGAACCTTGGTATGCTTGCTTGATTTATTTGTTTATTGCATTCCTATGTATTCATACATATGCACGGTTGCACCTCATTTAGGTACGCTAGCTGAAACATGTGAAGGACCTGATGTGGAGCTAACCAGAAGATGGTGTTGGTGGGCCTATCTCGGAGATGGAAGAATCGGACAAGTGCTAGAATGAGGGAATGCTCGCCAAGTGAGTTTCTTCTGACAAACTCTGACTTGAGTCGGATTCCAGGCAAGCCCCGGAGCATTATAAACCTTCTACCTTCAAAGCAATTAATTCTATATATGTTATAAGTATTGTTGCATTAAGTGGTAGGAGTTGGTTGAAAACCTTGCTGCATCAATATCACTCCTTGTCTAGATATATGAATCCTGAATCCTACATAGACTAGGGTCGAGTAGATGCTTAGCGTTGCTTTAAGTGGTAGAAGTCGGGTGATTTTCTGTCACCTGCGAGATGTAGGGATATTCATATATGGCACGGTTGGCTATATTTGCTATCGTGGAAAAGAACCATGTGTTAATAAAATGAAATGAGACCGGGCGGGACGACGATAGTGAAGCAACAAGGCATGGAGGTCTTGGGTGTGGATCTATCCCCGTCTGAGTCATTTAAGGACCAATTCGCTATACGTCCTTGAGTCATGTTGAACGCAGTCTAACACTTAGTTGGCCGGATAAGTCGTTCCGACCGCGAAGCCGAGTAATACAGTTTGGGCCAGGAATCGAATGGTAGGTCGCATCTTGGAGGTAGTAAGGATGTGCTTGGGGACATTGACATGAGACCAAGGGGGGTTAGAGTCCCTATCACATGGCAGAGTGTTGCCCTTGGGGATGCGGCATCAGTCGAACCCGTGACTCCTAAATGGTACGAAAGGTGGCTTGTGTGACCCTGGCAGGGGCCTACGCGGTGAGTGTTAGAAATACCCCTCCAACTAGATAGGAACTCGATTCGAATCGCCGTCGCTCCCGGTTAGTGAGCACTTGACTTGAGCAGCGACAACGTAGATTCAATTAAATTGAACAGATGGTTAATTGGATGACGATGTATATGTTGCCTCAATTTATACCTGCTATGGTTAATATTGTTTGCTCCTAATCAAGTGAGTGCTCTAGTACAGGTGCTAATATAGATGACAGGTTAATGATGATAAACTTGATGCTTAAGCATTAATGATTACTTATCTGTATTAAGCTTTATGCAAAATGTTGTCAAGCCAGCCCATTTTATATCAGCCTTGCATGATCCTTGGTGTCACTTTTATTTCTGGTTTTTGACGGGTAAGTCTAGCTGAGTACCTTCTCGTACTCAGGGTTTTATCCCCACTTGTTGCAGGTTGTGATGTATCATGGCGACTGCAAGAGTTGGTTGGCTCCTGCCGTAGAGGCGGAGTGTGGTCACGGGCATGATCCTTCTGAGTTACTTCTCTCTAATGCTTTTGTTGGAAGGAGACCTTGGTACTAGCATGTATTTGAAATAAGGGTGTTGTTAGTTTCAAATTACTTTGCTTCCGCTACTTTCGAACTTAAGTTGTAATAACTATGTTGAGCTCTGATATATATTGAATTACTTGTGAAATGGATGTAACATGTGACTTGTTATGTTGAATCACTACGATCTTGGCTTGTATGTTGGTTGGTTTGAAATCCCTTGTGATTTCATTGGACTACAGGAGTTATATGGGCTCAAGTGCGAGAATTTGATCACTTTGGTGATTGTTTTTGTACTTGTGCTCTTATAATTTGTGCGGTTCTGTTATAGCTAGTATCGGAGCAAGATTCGACATTAAACTTGTCGTATGTGTATTTAAAACAAAGGTTTTGTTTTATAAAATCAGTTTTATTAACTTATAGCTATATATAGGTTTGCCAAATCTAAATTTAAAAACTAAGGATGCCAGTGGTCAATTTCCTTATGCCCATATAAGGATTATTAGGTGGCTTATATAAGTACTAACTTGGGGGTTTTTCATTTATGCATCTACGCCCAGGCCAATGTATGAATGTATGATAACTCTCCCACACTATGCTACCGGTGTGTCAGATTGGAGGTAGCCTTCATATATGAAATAGTCATATATGTCGATAGATTTACTTTTATGCAACGTCGCACCTACGCTCAGGTAAGTGTGAGTTGTGAGAGCATGACCGTCCAACCCTCGGTCTAGGGGAGAGCTAGTTTTGGTTACTGGATTATTTACATGTTACACACATGTATATATGAAGGTACTTAATTGTGGGTGATCGAATGATTTGGGTAGTTTTGGTGCTACATGTACGTATACAGGGGTATATGTATATGGGAGTACTTAGAATTTTACTTTCCTGTTTTCATTGTGTGCTATATTTGGGGAATTGTTGGGCTGTAATGAAACTTTTCTGCAGGTACGCTAACCAAGAATGTGTAAGTCGAATGTAGCTGTCGACTAGCTATATATCGAGAGAGTGCGTGTTATGCCACCGACATAGAACCTGATCGCCACCTTAGGTTAGCAATCTTGTGAGGACGAATAGGACGAAGCATGCATCATCATGTAGTTGCTTTATGCATAACTATGCTCCTCTCACCCTTGTTCTATGTTAAGTAACTTGTGATTGATGTTATGTACTATCTTCCTTGTGTGGAGTTAGACATGAATGCCTTGTTCAATGTTGCTTGAATAGAAAGTGCTTGAGAAAAGTGTCTGTTTAGCCTTGCTAGAAATAATTATGGTTACCTGCTTGAACCTATAAATGTCCTCTAGTTTAGTCAAGGGGTGAATTTATTGTTCATACAAGCATTTGTAAATGCTTTAGACCTCAATTCAGTAATTGTGATTCTCATGAATGAATTAAATTCGTGTTGGTCTAAGGAATTAAAATTTAGAGCTACTAGAATAACATGTTTGTGTGCTCTCTTGTTAAGTAGAACAAAGGCAAGCTTTGTTTTGCTTGTTGGACGTGGCTACTAGAATGGTTGCTGTTGTGGTGATGCTTTCATGGTCATAATGGTGTTTTCTGTGGTTATGGAGAATACCAAAGTTTTATCTAACTTACTTTTCTATCTTGTCCTAAAATTTCATGACCCTAGGTCTTATGGTTTGAGAGTTATGAATTTTAGAAGTTTACTATCAGGTTTTGCCTATACTCTGAATAGATCTGAATGTTTGGTTTGTTTGACCTGTGTGCATATGGAATCATATTTTGGAGATAATAGAAGAAGTGTAGTACTTTTTCTAAGCTTTCCAAAGTGTCCTATAGCACTAATTTTGGTGGTCGAAATATCTAGTTATAAGCTTATAAAGTGGAATGACAGAATCTGTACAAATCTGGGCAGAGATGTCTTCTTTGTCTTGTTTGGCCTTGTTAGCTGTAGAATCATCTTAATATGATAATAAGAAAGTTATAGACAACTTAATAAGCTTTACATAAAGTTAAGGCTCAGCCTTGTGGTATCCCTAGAACTCTAGTTATGCAGTTTTAAAGTTCATATTAGTTTTCTATCCATATTGGTACAGATCTGAAACGTTAGAATTTTTTGCCATGTTAACCTGTGATCTAGCTTTTGGTATGAATAACAAACATGTGGAAAACTTCCTAAGCTTTCCAGAAAGTCTAGGTCACCTTTGTGGGATGTCTACACCTCAGTTATGGTTGAAACAAGTAACTATTGTGCTACTGTCCAGATTCTGTGCCCATGCGAAGTTAGTCACCTTAGCTAGCGTTTGTTTTGGGCTAAATTTGTAGTAGTTCTTGCTTTAGACAAAGCTTGTTAGGGGTGAGCTTGGTGATTAGTAATGATTGTTGTGTGCGAGCTTTTTGCTTGGTAATAGTTGTTTGAGTTTGTTTGTTTAATCTTCTTCATGTGTTTGCGTGAAGTTATGATGCGTGTATGTATGTTTGTTATCTAATTAGTGCCACAGTTGTCACTTTATTGTCCTCGGTAAGTATACGAGTGTCGAATAGCTTTATCTTAGAGCCATACTCGAGTTACGCGAAATGATCTCTTGGTGTCGTATCCAATTAGATTTTTTCCTTAGGAGCCTAAGCTTGTAGCCGTGGTTGCTTGTTTTGAATGTTTGTGCACCATGCCTTTGCTTGATATCTAAGCCTGAGCCTGGACCCTTAAATATTCGCGTATACCATGGTTGTCCTGCACCCGCACATGAATACCTTTGTTTGATCTACCAACCAAGATAGATTCTCTCCAACTCTTCCTTTGGGCCATAGTTGTTCAATGCCAAGTTGTAAGACCCTTAACTGAATCCATGTTGGACCTACTGATTGCCTCTCCTACAGGTGATCTGGTGCAATGATAATCTTTCGTCGTCTGATCTCAAAATTGTTTGCTTGTAAATTCATGTTTCTACCTTATAACTCAATCTCTGATTGACATATTGGTTCTTGTCCTTGAAGTTGGATTAATCCACCCCCAACATTCCCAAGTCTCAGAATGTTTATTAGTCTTGATCTCATGTTGTTGCTCAACATGATCGAATCTCCGTTAATTAATTATCTGGTAGTTTCCTTAGTCGATGCCAGGTGTGCGTGGAATTACGCACAAATCGCATGCCCAATCGCCTTTGGCAATGGAGCTATGTTCTCTTGTGAGGTGTTTTGATCTGTGAATAGCTTCCCTGTTGATTCTAAACCTTGTGACTACCTTTGCTTGCTATCCCTCCTTGTATAGCGCTTGTTCTTACAACCCATTGGTGCCACTTGAAATTTCATTTTCGTTGTCCGTTTAGTAATGGTGTTATGAGTAGCCGCTAATGGTGCCGCGACAAAACCAAGGGCCTCCTGTAGCTGCAGACATATGGCTGGCTACCTGGCACGCGCTGGTATCATGGTTTCTAGTCATGATCCATTCTAAAACGACATTCGATGTGTTATTTTCTCGTGTTCCTTTCTGGGTTATCTCTCCATATCGTATTATAAGATCCATATCTTAGACCGAAAGTAGTGGAGTTTCCCTTCTGAAGTTACTAAGAGGATAACCTTTGAAGAACAGGTCACTGAGATAAACATTAACAAACTGCAATAGGGGGTAGACAAGTAACTCTACTTAGTTGTTCCAGTATTGATGAATGTCACCTAGTGAGCAAAGTATCTCATCTCTATTGGATAAAAAGGACACACAACACTTAATGTTGGACAAGTTATCTATGGGACATGAATCGATTGTCGCATTATGCATATGACCGAAGCGATCCAAGTCTGAATCTTGTGTGCATAATGACCATACAATCGAAATCAACCATCTCTGGTTTGACTCCTTATCTGCTGACTTCGAGGGCAACCATCTGTTCTGCATCAACCATGATTATTGTGGTAAAGAGTGAAGATTTGGAACTTTTTAGTGTTGAGCGACAACTGATTAGTTACCAATAGGAACGTTAATCTCCAACTAGGTAACAACTCCTTGGTAGCTACGAAGGCTATGTCTTACAGAGCAATAACCAACAAGAAGTTAATCAACTAGCCAACAACTTGAGTGATACTCTATCTTCCAGAGCTAGTGCGACCAAGTCAATTCCATCTTGGACAATCACATAGATAGTGCAAGGTGTTCTATATCAGCTAAAGCGAAAAATTAGAGAAAACATGACCTAATTTCAATTAGCATCCTTGTGCCCTTAGGTGCCACAAATGGTTTTTGCTCAGACAAAGTGTTGAGGAATATTTGAAAGCGGTTCCTTATTCTTGTAGGAAGATCCTTCAGGCGGAGCATGTGTTTTGCCTTGCAAAAGTAACCCGCAAGCCCAAAGTGTGTGCATCATCGGATTGGTATGTAAATTACTGGTCGAGATCTGCTGTTGGATGGCCCTTTTGAGGTCCCACAGATACTAGTTTACACTCTTTCATTTGCTTTTACTTTCTCGTATCAGTAATGTACGAGCAGCCTTGGTTTCTGCAAATCAATTTATACCATCGCGAATCGAAAGCAATTTGAAAAGTGTCAAACAACAGATTTCCTATCTTAGAGCTGCTGTTTGATCTTAAACAGGAAGCCTCAAGGTGAAAAGTTGGCCTAACAAAGTTGCTACGCTGCAAGTCAACTCAACTTGCAGTGCAACTAAGTCACGAAGGAAAATTTTACTCAATCGCTTGGTGGTAGACTACTCCCCGCGGTTTAGTGAATAATTACAACTTTTGTTGTCCTTAAGGCCTCGCTGCATCTTTCTTTGGGAATTATTTTCCAATGATGACATACTTTGGTACCTTATAAATGTTTTTACCCAAGAGGTTGCATCTGATTCAACCTAGATAACTGTTGTCTTTGGATAAAAGAATCTTATTAGATAGCTGTTAGCAGAAATATGAAGCTAACAGAGTCAGCTATCACATTCACTGACCCCTCGACAAACTCAGATAATATAGTGTTGTCATTAGGGAAAGAGAACTACACACATGGAATAGAAAGTAGCTTTCCATTAGTTGATATCTGAATGATTAAACATTTAAGACCAACATAGACCCTGTCTATTGGTTAGTCAGTATCCTATAGCCTCAGAGGATGTTTGTCATCTTTGATCTCACCCTTTTGGAAGGTTGTGCTCAAGCCATTTTGGTAGAGGATTGCTTTTCAAACTTTGTGAACTTAGGGTCATTTCAATGAGTATACTTCTGATAATTCCGGTCTAGTGTAGAGTTTATACGGCCCATACTATGTTCACTAGAGAAGAATAGATACTTGTGTATGGTTAGCTTATGGACCAACTGATCTCTGTATACTGAGAACGAAGTACTGTGTTGTCTTGGATTCCTCCCAAAGTAACAATGCTTCATGGAAGTCAATAAAGGAAATTCTTTAGACAAAGTTTACCATGAAGAGTAAGTATCAGAAAGTGCATTTGACCAAATTGTTCACTGATGTTGAAGCTTTGTAGCTGAATGCTATAGCAGATATTGGAAACTAGATAACATGTCTCTCTTCCTTAAAAGGTCTTCCGTTCTGAATCTCGGGACACGATTCCTTTAAGAGGGGAGGGCTATAACACCCCAGGTGTTTGTCACTCATTAAGTATTGGGTTTGAGCTCAAACATGATACATTAAGTGGAGATGATGATGTCCAGGCCAACCTACGGAGATGAGCCTAATCTAAACTTGGATGTTACTCCTTTGCTTTGCATATAGGACATTTTCAAGATATAAGCTTAGGTGGTGTTATGGCAATATCTTCATGTGTCTCACCTTAGTACCTATCTATATTGATCCATGGAAAAGTTTCATGAAGTTTAGAATCAAAAAGTCACATGAAATGATACGTTCTATTCTTATTGGAATTGGCACCACTAAGTGAATGGAATTATAGATCATCAACCAAACCATGCAAACTTTCCCAAATTACTCTAGATGAATTCTACAACAAAAGTCATGAAGGGTTCATGTTGAGCAAATGTCAAGAAAATACCCCGATTGGCCTAAAACCCTAGTTTAGGCCTTATCGAGTTGCTACTTTGACCAAAGTGAAAGTTTGACTCTTGTACCAATTGTGAGGTTTGACCTTAAACAAAAGTTGTAGTTCATCTTGTGTAGAACAAACTTTGTTTAATGGTCAAGATCCAGTTTGGCTTCTAGCTTGGTCAAATAGAGCTCACAAGATTGAATAAGCTGCTGTTTTTGGAAGATCGGAAATTTTTCTAAGTCCTTGAGTGGCAGCAATAAGTTGACATGTTTGGTAATCTTTATCTCCCTAACCATGCTGAACTAGTCCATGATCCTTTAATAAAAGATGAAGTTTAGTTTGTGTTCTACAAACTTAGTTGAAGAGCCCAAGCCTGAATCCATCTCTAAGCTGGTCAAATTGTGGATTGAAGGTTGTATATAGCTACTGTTCTCAGCACTCCAAAGATTCCTGGTCACCATGTTGACATCCGACATTCTCCCAATTTTGTTAAGTAACTTGAGTAGGTCCAAATGTAAAAGTTGGAGCTTACATGATGGTGAAGAGCATACAAGAAGATGGCACCAGTTGCATTTCATTTCGACCATCAATTTGATTAGTTGCTCGTTGTTATCAAATCACTGACATTGGCAACTTTGGAGCCAATTATCTCCTGAGATAGAGCCCTAATGACTGTGAACCCTTAATCAAAGTTGGAGAGTATTTAGAGATGATCACATTTTGTTTTGGGCCCATTGTCCAATTTGGACCCGAGCCAGCCCAAAAATGGTCTCCAAGTCAGGCACAACAACGCACGACACGTACTTGACACAACGTCCGAACCACCGACACGTGCTTTGGACATGGCGGCCAAGCTCGCGTTGTGCCCCCACCTCCATGGACACGTGCCTTGCTGCCCTGCCGGGTGTTCTGTCGCTCCAGAAGGGGAGAACCGAGCCTATGCGCTCACTCTCCGCCCTCCTCCGCGCTCTCTCCCTCTCTGTTCGCGCTGGGCATGGCGGCGCTCCTCTGGTCGCCATTGCCGGCCGTCGGAGCAGAGCTCCTCTACCACCGTCGTTGTTGCCTGCCTCCTTATGTTCCATCCAGCCCAAAGCTCGCTCTTGCCCTACTCGACCTTTCCTTGGTGTGGCGCACCCTCCGTCGGACGGCCGAGCCGCTCGCCATTGTTCTGCTCGGCCCCAGGCCACCGATGTGCGTGGCTAGAAGGCCGTCAGCGACCTCTGTCCTAGCTGATGAGTCCCTCCAGTGGCCTCACTCTAGTGATGCCCCCACACTTCTCCTCCTTGGCCCGCAGCCCCCGGAGCATCACGTTCAGGAGAGCCGCCACGGGTGAGCCGATTGCTCCCATGGCCGGTCACCTACCGACCATCTTCCACCACATTGTGACCACCCATGGGTGCGGACGGGAGTGGTGATGCTCTGCCGCCACCGCTCGCCACTGGAGCACCGCTCGGCTAGCCGGAGATCGGCCGGCCGGCATTCCCTCCCCTACTCCTCTACTTCGTCCGGAGGAAGAAGAAGACCACTCCCCCCCTGTGTCTCTCTCTTTATATGACAAGCGGGCCCAGCTAGACCATGGGGCCCACATGTCGGTTTAAGTAAGTAGCAGTTTTGGGGGTGTAACCGGGTGCGCCTAGCAAATTAAATAGAATTGTTTTATTCTGAATTTGAATTTTAGATTTCATGTTATCTTTGAAAATCCATATCTCCTACAAGGAAAGTCAAAAAATGGCAAATGTGGACTTTTTAGAAACCTTGAGAAGATATCTGTGCAGTGGAGTCATAAAGTATTAGGTGTTTGTAGATGTTTTCTGATGTCTCTATTTAATCTTTTCATAAAGTATTAGGTGTTTGTAGATGTTTTCTGATGTCTCTATTTAATCTTGAAAAGTACTCCAAAAATGCTTATAAACTTAACCAGAGCTATATCTTGAGTTTTAGAACTCCAAAAATAGTGATTCTTGTTTTGTTAATTTTATGATGAAATGTAATTGCTTGGAAAAATATTAAACACACTAGTTGTTCACTGTTTTCTTAAGGTTTTGATTTGACTTTGATAAATAAGGAAATCTACATTATATTGCTTGTCATTTTTATATCTTGACTTTTTGTTGCTCCAAATAATGTGAAATTTTTATGGTAGTCTTATCATGCTTATGAATATACTGTGGTATAAATTTCATGGTCATTGCTTACTGTATGGTCAAGTTATTGATTTAACTTGTTTACGGCTTAATAAATAGCTTATAAATAATATATAATGGATAAAATGGAAAACGTTGTTTCATTACCTTAGTATGATGTTTATCTATCATATTGATTCATACTATGGCCATGTGTTCAAAGAAAATATGGAGTTTTAGGTTTAACTTGCTCTCACATGATTTATTGTATTAGTCAATTATGTTTTTCATAGAGGTTGATATACTTGTCCAAATGGCATGAAAATTGGATAGTAGACTTTTAGGGGCATATGTATGCCACTGTAATTGTGGTAGAATTTATTGTGCACTTTTGATAGGTGTTCATAATTCCACGTAATTATCTAAATAAATTAAGAAAATGTATTAAAAGAATTTATTTAGTAATGGACACTATGTTTTCTGGTGTTCATTAGTCATATATGAAATGTTGGTAAAGTTGGTTTTGCACAATTATATGTTTGCAACATATGTTAATAATTATTTCTTGTAATTAGTAGTTTCTAGACAGTTCTGGGGGCAATGTAGATTACCCCATGTTAATGATGTTTTGTGAGCATCTTGTCTATAGCAAAGTTGTATATAGTTCATGTATCTAGCTTGTGTTAAAATTTGGTGTTATTTGGCCAAGTAGTTTTTGAGTTACAGATGTTTAAAGTCAGGTCCCAGATTTGGTTGCTCTCTGTTTGGAGCAAACCAGATTCTGTAGTTTCCTCTTTTTAACCCATTAAACTTGAGAATCAGGCTTAGGTGATTATAAATGAATTGTAGAGAATTTCATAATATTTCCATAATGTCTTCTGGCAAGTCATTTGGATTTAGGGATCTCCAGTTATGATTGATTTACTAAGCTACTGCATGTATGTCCAGAAAGTGATAGATTTTAGTTTTAGTGCTTTGATTCAATTTGTCATGCTTGTGTGTTGAAGTGTGACTCATATCCTTGATGGTACTTGGGTTAGTACCCTGTGATCTTGAGGCTTGTGTGTTGACTAATGTGCTTGCAATCTTCTATGTTATGCCTTAATGAGGATTAAGTTAATTAGTTCTAGGTGCCTATGTGAACCTTGGTATGCTTGCTTGATTTATTTGTTTGTTGCATTCCTATGTATTCATACATATGCATGGTTGCACCTGATTTAGGTACGCTAGCTAAAACACGTGAAGGACCTAATGTGGAGCTAACCAGAAGATGGTGTTGGTGGGCCTGTCTCAGAGATGGAAGAATCGGACAAGTGCTAGAATGAGGGAATGCTCGCCAAGCAAGTTTCTTCTGACAAACTCTGACTTGAGTCAGATCCCAGGCAAGCCCCGGAGCATTATAAGCCTCCTACTTTCAAAGTAATTAATTCTATATATGTTATATGTATTGTTGCATTAAGTGGTAGGAGTTGGTTGAAAACCTTGCTGCATCAATATCACTCCTTGTCCAGATATATGAATCCTGAATCCTACTTAGACCAGGGTCGAGTAGATGCTTAGCCCTGCTTTAAGCGGTAGAAGTCAGGTGATTTCCTATCACCTGCGAGATGTAGGGATATTCATATATGGCACGGTTGGCTATATTTGCTATCATGGAAAAGAACCATGTGTTAATAAAATGAAATGAGACCGGGTGAGATGACGATAGTGAAGCAACAAGGCATGGAGGTCTTGGGTGTGGATCTATCCCCGTCTGAGTCGTTTAAGGACCGATTCGTTGTACGTCCTTGAGTCATGTTGAAGGCAGTCTAACACTTAGTTGGCCAGATAAGTCATTCCGACCACGAAGCCGAGTAATACAGTTCAGTCCAGGAATCGAATGGTAGGTCACATCTTGGAGGTAGTAAGGATGTGCGTGGGGACATTAGCATGAGACCAAGGGAGGGTTAGAGTCCCTATCACTTGGTAGAGTGTTGCCCTTGGGGATACGATATCAGTCGAACCCGTGACTCCTGAATGGTACAAAAGGTGGCTTGGCCGACCCTGGCAGGGGCCTGCGTGGTGAGTGTTAGAAATACCCCTCCAGCTGGATAGGAACTCGATTCGAATCGCTGTCGCTCCCGGTTAGTGAGCACTTGACTTGAGCAGCGGCAACGTAGATTCAATTAAATTGACCGGATGGTTAATTGGACGATGATGTATATGTTGCCTCAATTTATACCTACTATGGTTAATATTGTTTGCTCCTAATCAAGTGAGTGCTCTAGTACAGGTGCTAATATAGATGACTGGTTAATGATGATTAACTTGATGCTCAAGCATTAATGATTACTTATCTGTATTAAGCTTTTATGCAAAATGTTGTCAAGCCAGCCCACTTTATATCAGCCTTGCATGATCCTTGGTGTCACTTTATTTCTGGTTTTTGACGGGTAAGTCTAGCTGAGTACCTTCTCGTACTCAGGGTTTTATCCCTACTTGTTGCAGGTTGTGATGTATCATGGTGACTACAAGAGTTGGTTGGCTCCTGCCGTAGAGGCGGAGTGTGATCACGGGCATGATCCTTCTGAGTTATCTTCTCTCTAATGCTTTTGTTGGAAGGCGACCTTGATATTGGCATGTATTTGAAATAAGGGTGTTGTTAGTTTCAAATTACTTTGCTTTCGCTACTTTCGAACTTAAGTTGTAATAACTATGTTGAGCTCTGATATATATTGAATTACTTGTGAAATGGATGTAACATGTGACTTGTTATGTTGAATCACTACAATCTTGGCTTGTATGTTGGTTGGTTTGAAATCCCTTGTGATTTCATTGGACTACCGGAGTTATATGGGCTCAAGTGTGAGAATTTGATCACTTCGGTGATTGTTTTTATACTTGTGCTGTTATAATTTGGGCAGTTCCGTTACATCCACCTTCTCATTAGGCTTGTTGTGGTCAAGTGAGAGTTCTTGCTTGTTACTCTTGGTGATCACCATCACCTAGATGGCTTGGTGGTGGTTAGGTGCTTGGTGATCATCCGGCGAAGCTTGTGGATGACCCAACTCATCTTGTGAGCTGTTGTGGGCGATTCACCATGATGGAGTGTCAAAGAATCAGCCCGTAGAGAGCACTTGATCCTCGCACGGATCAAGAGGGAGCTACACCCTTGCACGGGTGCTCCAACGAGGACTAGTGGGGAGTGACGACTCTCCAATACCTCAAAAAAACATCGCCGTATTCCTAACCCTTTACTTTCAAGCAATTTACTTTCTCGCATTACTTTTGTTGCTTGGTTTATATTCTTAGAATTGCCATGCTAGACTAGGATTGGAACTTAGGGTGCAAAACTTTTATCGGTAGAATCACTAGGAACACTTATAGGCACTAGGGGTGAATTATGGCTTAGTAGGATTTAATTCTTGCAATAAAATTTAGAAAAGCCCAATTCACCCCCCTCTTGGGCATCTTGATCCTTTCAATTGATATCAGAGCCGAGTTGCTCCTAAATTAGGCTTAACCACCTAGAGCAAGATGTCTAATAGGGAAGGGCCACCTCCCATCTTTGAGGGAGATGATTTTCCATATTGGAAAATCCGCATGGAGGTGTACCTCGAAGCCATAGATGTTGGGTGTCTTAAAGCCACCACCGAAGGGCTTCCTGAAGTCAAGGATCCCGCTAACCCCATTGGTGACGAGGAGAAGTATGACCGGTGGAATGCAAAGGCAAAAAACGCACTCTACTGGGGCCTTGGCAAGGATATCTTCAATCATGTGCGTAATGCAAAAAATGCTCATGAATTGTGGGAAAACCTTTGTGCTCTCCATGAGGGAACTAAGAGTGAGCGTGAGGAACGCTACCATATTGCTTTAAGGAAGATTAATTCATTTGAGATGCTTCCCAAAGAAAGTGCTAATGACATGTACACTCGAATGTTCTTGTAGAGGATCTCAATGCTCTTGGGCTCACTCAAATGAGTCCATTGAATGTTGCAAGGAGGATCTTGAGTGTTCTTCCTGTTGAGAAGTATGGCCATATTGTCATAGTGCTTCACCAAAGCGATCTCTCCACCACAACACCGACACAAGTATTGGGAAAGATCAATGCTCATGAGATGTACATGCACATCACCCCGGAAGAGAGTTCATCATCTTCCAAGAAGAAGGATTTGGCCTTCAAAGCTAGCCATGACAAGAAAAAGAAGAAGAGCCAAGCCATGATTGTGAATGAAAGCTCAAGTGAGAGTGACATAGATGATGCATCACTTGCTCTCATGGTAAAAAAAGACCACCAAGACGCTAAAGAAGCTTAACAAGAGTGGCATCAAGTTTGATGGCAAGAAGAAGTTCTTCACAAGTAGCAAAAGAAAACCCATATTCAAAATGGATTGCTACAATTATGGTGAACTTGGTCATCTAGCTCATCAATGTCCTAAGCCCCCAAAAGACAAATACAAGAACAAGAACAAGGGTAAGAAAGATGAATCTAGTGATGAGGAAGATGAAAAGAAGAAAAATAAGCCATACAAGAAGAAGGATGGCAAGAAGAAAGAATATCACAAAAAGAAGAAGGGAGGCAAAGCTTACATTGTTGGTGATTGGCTCACCGATATTGAGTCATCATGTGAGTCCTCCGGTGATGAGAGCGACAATGAGAAAGAGAAGGTCGCCGCATTTGTGATTGGGTCATCATTGTCTTCATCAACATCTTCACCGCCACCTTCACTGCCATCGTCACCGTCATCATCCAGTACTCACCTATGCCTCATGGCCAAGGGTGAACAGAAGGTACAAAATAATGAAAGTGACGATGATGATAGTGATAGTGATGAT
The DNA here is from genome assembly GCA_038087645.1 of Saccharum hybrid cultivar R570. Lineage (NCBI taxonomy): Eukaryota > Viridiplantae > Streptophyta > Magnoliopsida > Poales > Poaceae > Saccharum > Saccharum hybrid cultivar. The sequence continues at coordinate 22,663,192 of JAQSUU010000135.1, forward strand.
GAATTTGATGCACCTTCTTATGATGAACTTATAAAATTGCTCAACAAATACTCTAAGGTCATAAGAAAGACTAGAAATGAAAATGATGACCTTCAAAATGAAAATGAATCACTTTCATCTAAGCTTGAGATTGCATAAAAGACTAGTGATGAGCTTAGAGATCAAAGTGAAATTGTGACTTCTACTCTCAAGGAGCTCAAAACTTTCAACAAAGAGCTTAGAGATGAACATGATAAACTTGAGAAGAAGCATGATGAGCTCAACACTAGGTACAACTTGCTAAAAGATGATTATACTTCATTGAAAGTCAATTATAATAGTCTTGTTGTTGCTAATGAGCTTTCTCTTGAGACACATGATGCTACTAACCAATTTGTTAAGATTGATATAGCCACATCATGTGATGACTTGATTGTTGAGTGCATTGAGCAAGGTTCTTGTAGCAAAGGCAAGAAAGTGGTTGAGTTCGAAAATTATGATGATTATGTCAAGCTCAAGAGTGAAAATGAAATGCTTAGAGATGATAACAAGAAGCTAGAAGGGTTGATGGCTCTTGAAAAGCAAACATCAAATGAGTCACTCGTTGAGGAAAATAAGAAACTAAAGCAAGAGAAAGAGTATCTCAAGACCGGATTGAGCAAGTTTACAAGAGGTCAATACTTGCAAAGTGAGCTACTCATGAACATTGTCATGAAGATGGATAGAAGTGGTATTGGTTACTTGGCAAATCAAGAGAAGAAGGCCAAAGCCCAACATCAACAACACAAATAAAAGCCCAAGCCAAAGAGATGCTTTGCGTGTGGACAATAAGGTCACTTTGCACATGAATGTCAAACTCCACCACCATAACCCTTGCCCAAGCATGCTAGACCCTTTGCCTTCAATGCTCACTACATGCTAAGAAAGGATTCTAGTGGAAAGATGAAAGTCATGTTCTTAGGTCCCCCAAACAAGAATAAGCCTAAGAAAATTTGGGTTGCTAAGTCACTAGTTGAGAAAATAAAGGGCCCTACTCAAATATGGGTCCCTAGGCAACAAGCTTGATCTCTTATGTGTGTAGGTGAACTACAAGACCGATGGATCACATTGGGTTATTGATAGTGGCTGCACTCAACATATGACTGGTGATTCTCGTATGTTCGCCTCACTAGAAGAAAATGGAGAATGTCATGAGAAGATCACATTTGGGGACAACTCAAAGGGCAACATCAAGGGTTTGGGAAAGATTGCTATATCAAATGATCACTCACTCACAAATGCTATATGTTGCCTCATTGAGCTTCAACTTGCTATCCGTTGGTCAATTGTGTGATCTTGGCTACCAATGCTTATTCACTCCAAATGAAGTGGTTGTATCAAAGATGGATGACAAGCAAGTGATATTCAAAGGCTTTAGACACAACAATCTCTATCTTGTTGATTTCACCTCCGAAGATGCAAATTTGATGACATGCTTGTTCACCAAGACTTCACTTAGGTGGCTTTTGCATAGGAGGCTTGCTCATGTTGGAATGAACACACTCAACAAGTTATTGAAGAAAGAGTTAGTGAGAGGCTTGAAAGATGTCAAGTTTGAGAAGGACAAACCTTGTAGTGCATGGCAAGCCAGTAAACAAGTTGCAAATACTCATCCAACAAAATCTTACATGTCAACATCAAGAGTGCTAGAGCTTCTACACATGGATTTGTTTGGCCCAACAACATACAAGAGCTTGGGTGGAAATCTTTATTGTCTTGTGATTGTTGATGACTACTCAAGATACACTTGGACATTCTTTCTTCATGACAAATCCAAAGTGGCCGCTTGTTTCAAGAACTTTCCTAAGAGAGCTGAAAATGAATTTGAAGTCAAGGTCAAGAAGATAAGAAGTGACAATGGCAAAGAATTTGACAACACAAACATTGAAGCTTATTGTGATGAGATTGAGATCAAGCATGAGGTTTCATCAACCTACACTCCTCAACAAAATGGTGTAGTTGAGAGAAAGAACTAGACTTTGATCACTCTTGCAAGAACAATGCTAGATGAGTACAACACACCAAAAAAATTATGGGCTGAGGCAATTAACACCTCATGCTATGCATCAAATCGCCTCTTCCTACAAAAGTTTCTTGGCAAGACCTCCTATGAGTTGCTAAATGGGAAGAAGCCGGACATCTCATTCTTCAGGGTGTTTGGTTGCAAATGCTACATCTACAAGAAGTGGCAACACCTAGGGAAGTTCCAAAGATGTTGTGATATTAGCTTTCTTGTTGGCTACTCATCAAAGTCCAAAGCATATAGAGTATTTAACCATACCACCAGTTTGGTTGAAGAAACATATGATGTGGAATTTGATAAATCTAACGGCTCCCAAGGAGCAATTGAGAATTGTGATGATGTAGGTGATGAACCATTGAGGGAGGCAATGAAGAACATGCCAGTGGGAGACATCAAGCCTAAAGATGATGAAGATGATACTCAAGTGATCAATCCACCATCTTCATCATGTGTCCCTCAAGATGATAACAAAAATGAGAGAGTAAAAAATGAAGACACTCATGTTTCTCATGAACAAGCCAAGGCACAAGCTCAAGATGTTTATGCTCCCTAACCTCCTCCTCAAGTGGTTGATAGAAGACACTCACCCCTACTTCAAGCACATCCACAAGATCTCATCATAGGGAGTCCTACAAAAGGTGTAATGACTCGATCTCAAAAGCTTGCTTCTTTTGTTGAACATCACTCTTTTGTCTCTTGTCTTGAGCCTAAGAATATAGATGAAGCTCTTCAAGATCTGGATTGGGTGAATGCAATGCACGAAGAATTGAACAACTTCATCCGCAATCAAGTTTGGACACTTGAGGAGCGTCCAAAAGGTGCAAGGGTCATTGGAACCTAGTGGGTGTTCCGCAACAAGCAAGATGACCAAGGCATAGTTGTGAGGAACAAGGCAAGACTAGTTGCAAAGGGGTTCTCTCAAGTCAAAGGCCTTGATTTTGGAGAGACCTTTGCACCCATTGCAAGACTTGAAGCCATCTGTATCCTTCTTGCATATGCATCGTATCATGAAATGAAATTATATCAAATGGATGTTAAAAGTGCTTTTTTAAATGGCTTCATAAATGAACTAGTCTATGTTGATCAACCTCCCAGGTTTGAAGACCCTAGATATCCTAATCATGTTTATAGGTTGTCCAAGGCGCTATATGGGCTCAAGCAAGCCCCTAGAGCGTGGTATGAGTGCCTTCGGGACTTCCTTATTGAGAAGTGCTTCACTATTGGGAAGGTCGACACCACACTATTCACTAAGAAGCTTAATGGGGAGATCTTCATTTGTCAAGTCTATGTTGATGATATTATTTTTGTCTCAACAAATGAAGATTATTGCAAGGAATTTGGTGAATTGATATCGAAGGAGTTCGAGATGTCTATGATTGGTGAACTTACATTCTTCCTTGGCTTTCAAGTCAAGCAAATGAGAGAAGGGATCTTCATCTCTCAAGAGAAGTATACCAAGGATTTTCTCAAGAGGTTCAAGATGGATGATTGTAAACCAATCAAGACTCCAATGCCATCAAACGAACATCTTGACCTAGATGAGGGAGGTAAACCGGTTGATCAAACTCTCTACCATTCTATGATTGGTAGCTTATTATATCTTACCGCATCTAGGCCCGACATCATGTTTAGTGTGTGCATGTGTGCTCACTTTCAAGCTTGCCCTAAGGAACCTCACTTAAGTGCCGTAAAAAGAATCCTATGATATCATAAGCACACCCCAAGCATTGGTCTTTGGTATCCCAAAGGAGCTAGATTTCAACTAGTTGACTATTCCGACTCGGATTATGCCGGTTGCAAAATTGATAGAAAAAGCACATCCGAAGGGTGCCACTTGCTTGGGAGGTCTTTAGTATCATGGTCATCTAAAAAGCAAAATAGTGTGGCTTTGTCCACCGCCGAGGCAGAATATATTGCCACGGGGGCTTGTTGTGCACAAATCTTATATATGAAGCAAACACTTCTAGACTATGGTGTTGTTCTTGATAAGGTGCCACTTTTATGTGATAACGAAAGTGTCGTTAAAATTGCCAATAATCCGGTACAACACTCATGCACCAAGCACATTGATATCCATCATCACTTTCTAAGGGAACATGTTGCTAAAAGTGATGTATCACTAGAAGGTGTAAGAAGTGAAAATCAATTGGCAGATATCTTCACTAAACCTTTGGATGAAGCTACGTTTTGTAGGTTGAGAAGTGAACTCAATGTGCTTGACTCAAGTAACTTTAAGAAATGAGCTTGTGTTGTCCCTTGCATTGCATTGTAATATATGTCATGTCTAAATTTCTGTAATGCATTTAGGGCTTGTCTAACACGGTTACGTTAACCCTCTTTGGGAGGAGTGAAGAAGTCTAACCGTGGATCAAACTTGACAAGAAACTAGCTTTATCTTCTTGTATTGCATTGCATTTGCATGGGTGTTGCTTTGTCATTTCTTTTTGGTTTCACTTTGAGCAACCGCTGTGTTCGTCCATGAATGGAGAGAGCATTTGATGCTCCCAAGGGTTTACAAACTCCATTGCATGGCCATATGTTGCTCCTTGGGTGTTTATCGCTTATTTTCTTAAAAATCAATACTAGCCCAAGGCAAACTAATTTGAAAATTTGAGGGTTTGAGAGAGGTCTCTCATATCAGGTTCCAACTGGTGTTTATTTGTGTCTTATTGTTTTTGGAACTTGATTGGGAAAAGTCACGTCGAAGATCGTAAGAGAAAAGATGAAGACTACTGACCAGACGCTGAACCGGACACGACGCTACTCGACCACTGCGTCCGGTTCTAGACATCACCTGCACGTCCGGTTTCGCGTAGTCGGCTCTCGGGTGGAATTCAGACCGGACTCTATCAGCGTCCGATCCACACTTAACGGACACATCCGATCGACTTTGGGACCTTACTGGACTTTGACTAGGTGCCTCTACAGCGCGTCCGATCAGTCGAGGAGCGCGTCCGGTCAATGTTTTGAAGAGCGGATCTTGTTCATTTCTCTAACCGATTTGCGGGGGCCTCTATTCTTCTTCCTCGCTCTCCTCACTGTACGCCGCCGTTTCACCTAACCCTAATCACATGCCTCAATCCCTCTTCTGATCTCCGGCCATCTGCCTCGCCTTCCTCGCGCCTCTATTGCGGCCAGCGGGCCTCTGATCTCTGGCCAGCTGTTGCCGCAGTTGCTGCTCGCGCCTCGCCTTCGTCGTGCCACCGTCGTGCCACTGTTGCTGCCCATGCTGCCCTCTCTCCCGTTGCCTTCTGCCGCGTGGCTCCCTCCTCCCTACTCAGGGCATCGCGCCTTCCTCCCGTGGGGGTGATTTTCGATGAGTTGCTTCTCCATGGCTCTCTTCCACTAGATGAACACCTCCCCTACAATGAACCTGTTCGATGCTTTGCCAAACACATCTCTCAGACCTCTGTGATTCACCTTGTGTTTTGTTTCCTGTTTCGACATTGCACTGATCGATTTTTGTTCCTGTGGTGCCCCCGCATGTCAAGGTCTTTCATCTCTTCATAGGATTCTCGGTCATCTAAGGTAGTAAGCCATGCTCTATTCTTTTCTTACCTCTTCTGCTTGCTCTAATAAGGACATTGCTCATCTATTAGTTGAAATATGTTGCTTACAAGTAGCTCTATCTATACCATTCTTGTAGTGAGCCGTGTCAGTGTTTTTGTGTGACAGTGGGCAGCTAGTTTAGTGAAAAATTGAACTCGGGGCCAAGCCCGTGGGCATGGATTGAGGCCAAGCCTCACAAGAGTCAGTTCATCATCTACTCAGCGACAGTCCTTTTTACAGTGATCTTGTCAGTCGTGAGTTGATTTAGAGGAAGTTCTTGCTTGACAGTTGATCTTTCAGTGTTAGTACTTCTTAGCCATAGAGTCTTGTTAGCATGGCCTGATGCAAGAATATTGGTGGAGCTCTGAGTGACGGGGACGGAAGTCCTCCATGTTTGACAGAGGTTGCCCGAGGCAAGCGTAAGAAGATCATCACCAAGAAAAGAAAGAGAACAGAGGAAGAGATAGCACAGGCAGTGGCTGATGCTACTGATCGAGCTGAGAGAGGAGGCAGAGGTAGTGGTATTCAGATTGGTGAGCATCGTTTTCACCTTGAGGGATGATAGCTTGGTACAGAGGCCACCGAGCAGACAGAAGAGCAGCTAGTAGAGCATGAAGAGGAGTCATAGGAGCAGACACAGCAGACTCCACCACGTCGTCGCTCAGGACGGACATGTGCTCAGGTGATTCCTAGGCCAGAGGGTCAGAGACGTGGAGGTCGTTCACCTCCCAGAGCTTGTGGTCAGCCCCCAGTTGAGCACTTTGACCTGAGGGGAGCCACAACATGACAGGTTCAGAGTCTTCATTTCGTCGAGGTTGCTCGGTGGTTCCCACCTCAGAGGGACATGAGAGCTTCAGACGGCTTCTACACACCTCTGTAGGAGGACTTCTACAGAGCTTATGTTGATAGTGGGATCGCTTTTAGACCATAGAGGGTTTGTCGACTAGAGGCTCTTGTTGCAGTTATTGGCGAGTAGCTTCGTCCCCATATCTCCTTTCTACCAGGATTATCAGATCTTCTAGGTCAGACAGGGGCATACTACGGCACATGGGTTAGAGAGTTTTATTCTTCTCTTTGGATAGACCCCGCTCACGAGTTTATTCATTTTGCTTTCAGAGGTCGTGACCACGGACTTTATAGTACCAGGGTATGGAAGATTCTGAGGCTTCCGACTTCAGAGACGAGGATCCACCAGCTCTATTTTGGTTAGACATGACCACTGAGGCGCACTCATAGGGGTACTGTGCCACCTACAGACTTAGTTAGACCGTGCTTTCGTGAGCCATTTGGTGAGGGGTCCAGACGGACACTAGCTATGATGACTCCTATTGCTAGAGTTCTTGATGCCATTGTGAGGAGGACACTGCTTCTGAGGTTGGGCTACCGAGAGGGTTTGACACGCATGCAGCTTTGGGTAGTTCACCACCTAGTCTCTTAGATTCTATTTGATATTTGGGATTTGGGATTTGATGCTCTATGAGATGGAGGATACGCTAGCAGAGGGCTTCAAGGGTCACTGTCAGCTACCCTATGCCCATTGGATTTGTTTTTTGATTCAGTGTGCTTGCGACCTTCCAGTTGAGATCCGAGCGAAGATCTCCAACACCACGACAGTTTTCCCTGAGTACGACATACGTCAGCTATGGGCCACTATCACTAGAGAGCAGGCACCTAGATAGAGTCAGCGTCAGAGAGTAGAGGTACCTAAGACTACAGCTGAGCAGGACCAGACTATTGAGGGACTTGCAGAGGTAGAGCTTGCTGACTTGGATGCTCAGCCAGCTGATCTAGACGAGGATGATGCCACCGACAGCACTAATGATGACTATCAGCCACTTCCTCGGTACCGCTCTCCTCGTCCTCACAACCATGAGGCGGGTGGTTCTGGTTCAGCCTCCCACATAGACCCAGCCAATGTGGCTATACTTGAGAGGATGACCCAGGCTCAGGAGAGGTAGGAGATTTAGTTGCAGAGACAGGCTCAGGACAATGCAGCTGCATTTGCACAGATTCAGGCTCGCCAGGACGAGTTTCAGAGGCAACAGCTAGAGATTCAGAGGTAGCAGACAACTACTCAGTAGCAGTACCTTGAGCTTTTGAGACACCTTGTTACTATTGGGGTCCCTACGCCTCTGTCTGTATTTACTCCAGCTTTACAGCCCGGTGGGCTTCAGAGTCAGGGACCATAGCAGAGATTTTAGTTTACCTCTCCTTAGCAGCAGTTGTCTCAGTCATTTTAGTCCCTCGACTATACTCCTATCCATACAGGATTCACTCCACCGGTCTAGCTTAGGCCTCACCTTCTGAATGACACTCCACTGTCTACAGACTTGAGTGCATCTTACAGTGAGTTGATCGATCAATCGACACCCTCCTAGACCATAGTTCTGACCACTACAGAGATGTTAGTTTTAGAGATAGTGGCTCCTTTAGTGATAGGGACCAGGACTACAGAGACAGTTCCTTTGTCAGTCACTTTGACTGATCCTCCTATGACTGGTACTCTTCAATCTCAGGTGACCGAGACTGTGGCTCTCGTGGCTACTACTTCGTCAGCTATTGCTCCTGAGTTACAGCTTACTGACCCACATACTGAGCAGATCCAGACCGCTTCACCTCCACAAGCACCTACAGAGGGTCAGTGTGACAGCTCAGAGTCAGAGGAGGACACCTCTCAGTTTTTGCTCACTCCGCGTTCCTCTGCACCTGACTCGACTGCTTCCATTCCACCATCGGACCCTTAGTTTTTGGCTCTTGATGCCAAAGGGGGAGAGAAAGTTTGTAGATTCAGGGGGAGTTGCGAGAGGGTTTTGGTTCTTTGTGTGCTACTTTCATGCATCATGTTTACTTCTTTGCACTTGCATTGTATTATATATATGGTTTTGTGTACTCTTGTGACATGTTGTGCTTCATAGGTCTCATACTTTATCATGTCACTTTATTAGTTCTAGCTCATGATGTCTTGCTTCCGTGTTTTGCTCTGATTTCTTATGAGCCATACTATTGTGTACTAACTCTTCATGTTTCTTCTTATGAGTACACCCTGTTGGCTTGGAGCACATAAGCAATCCTAACCTCTTTGTTCTTATTGCCTTTTGCTTATGTGAACCAAGCATGATCGAAAACCTCAACTCTTAAATCTACTTACTCGAGGTGTTGTCATCAATCACCAAAAAGGGGGAGATTAAAAGCATCATTTGGAAGAAACATTACTATGACTAACGTGTGTTTTGCAGAAACATTGGCAAGTTAGGTCATGGTAATGGTGATTGTTTGGGCACTATGGTTTTCTATTTTTGTACGTCCAAATGTTGTAAACAGACCCCTCCCTTTGCATACTATAAAAAGGGAGGGAGGGGCCCTTGATAGAAAAAAGAGGGAGAGAGAGGGGACGAGACCATGCGATGGCAATATACTAAACACACACACTCAAACACCACACACACACACACATAGAGACTTAGGAGCCATCCCTCTCTCGACCAAGCTTGTATCCCCCTACTACAAGCACTTAGGTATAAAGCAACACGAGTAGCAGTGAGCACTGGAAGTAGGAACGTTCAGCCCAAACCAGTATAGTCCTTATATCCGCCTTGCACACCATTGGAGGCTCCAATGCGCAGCATCATTCACTTGTCCCATTCTAGACACCCCCCGTTCTAGAACACTAACAGTTGGCGTGCCAGGTAGGGGAACTCTGTGCGCCATGTTCTACTCCACCAAGTCTTCGATGGCCAGAAACGACATCAACTTTGCTCCGGGCTCCCACATCTAGTTTGGGAGCCTTGAGTTCGTCATCGTCATCGGGGAGGGCTATGACCTCGACCTCCTTCCACCGACCAGTGAGCCCACCAGCTTCCTCGAGCCAGCGGCCAACCTATGACTCCGCTCCGATGAATTGAAGGGCACATGGCCTGACAAGTTCAGCTACCCTAGCGTACCATGAGTCGGCTAGCCCTGCCATGACAAGAAGGTTCGTAAATTGTCAACAAATATCTATCATCTCAATCTAAAGGCAGGAGAGGTACCAGAGGATCTACCCCAACATCTCATGCGCTCTATCGCTGATGTCCTAGCGTCGGGTGAGACAAGCTCCAACTCAGACTTCCTCGACTCTGACAATGACAACGATGACAAAGGCTGCACCAGCTTCACCAGGCTTTGAGAGATGCAATGCTTTTTGCGCATCAGTGACTACCTCCTCAATGATGAGCCATGTAGTGATGACTTTGTGGATCACTTCAACGGCCATGAGCTTTCATGGCCATAAAGGGAACAACTAGGTCCCTAGGTAGAAGTTGGTAAAACAATTGCTGAGCCCACCTCCCGTTGTTATCATTATTAATACTGCTATTGAGCTGCTCTTAAAAGTCTTCCTTTAAGTTAATCTTCATATTCCTTGCAATGTTGTATATACAAAGTCATCATGTACATCATGGTCATACATGCATCATACTACATCATTTGCACACGGTCCAAATCTGGCTCTAGAGTTCGTAGGTTGGCCCTGTGAAGGGGTTTCGACAGTCACTCCAAGCCAACAGAGTGAGGGATGGAATGAGGAGTGGCACACTAGCAGCCAGTACTCGGTTGCACCGAGCACCACATGGGACTCCTCGATCCATGTTCGAGTCTTGATGAACATTGGTCCAGGGTATTTTATTAGAAAAAGGTAACGAGCCACCGGGGATGGTCAAACGACCTTGGTTACCCTGCTGAACCAGTCGTTAAGAGTTTGGGGTCGGTCACTAGCTACCTCCGTTGGATCCCTAACGAATGGGAACCAGGGCCTCGCTCGAACTGAGAAACCCGATAGCAACTCAAACGGACACCACGTTTTTGACCCTAGGCAAGAGGGATGATGTGCCATTGTCCAACCCCTCCTTCTTTGTGGAGAAGAAGCACGAGGGGAATGCATTGGGCCTCCTGACAGGATCGACGCATGGGCAAAGATTTTTGGAGGCCCATTTGCAGGTACGACATCTACCTAGACCAATCGCCCGAAGTCAAAAAATGCCTGAGGGTAAAAAAGTCTAGCCAGTGGCTGTCCCTTTCATGCATTAGCATCAAGGAGCACCGACCCCGCCTCGGGACACGGTAATGGCAGTGGTCACATCAACCCTAACATGCTACGCGCACCCAGAAATGGTTCCTTCCTCGCAGGGAACTCCGCCAAACTCGCCACCGACGATGCTCCGGTGACGCTCTATACTAACCACATGCTAACCCAAAAATGAAAACAAGAGCAATAAAACTAAACACCAATTAAATCATCACAAAAAGTCCATTACAAACTAAAAGGCGTCGATGCGCCATAGGCAAAGTGAAACACAGAGAAAAAACCCTAACGAGGGGGAGCCTCTCTAGCACCTCCGCAGCAGGAACATGGGCGGGCACTGCCTCCCTTGCTAGGCCATAACACGCCACCAGATCCTCATGGTAGCATAGCTCCTCCCCCACTAGGAAGCCGCTGACTCCAGTGAGGTCCGCCTCCACTGACACCTCCGCCATGGTGAGGGCAACCCCCGCACCACGACGAATGCTGCTCTCGATGGCATTGAGGACGCGACGGCGTGCGCTCTAGAGACGCTCCTCCTAAGCACTTGGCATGACCCCTAGGAAGTTGAGGAAGGCGTCCATCATCGTGTGGAGACACTCCAGCTTCATCATCGCCTTTGATGGAAAAACCCCATTTCTATCAGATGAAAGCACAAAAGAAATTAGAAACAAGAGAAATAATACATACGAACGCCATGGTGATTGACATCCTCTAGCTGCTTGATGAGGGCATTTGCCCTCTCCTCGATGTCCACGGCCACAACACCCACCAGTGCCTGCTCCTCCACCTCCTTCACCACCTTGCTCCGATGGGTCGGCCCGAGCCATGGCAGCGATGCAAAGGAGGCTACTGGGGGAAAGGCCACTGGTGTTCAGTACGCGGCCAAACCCAGTGAAGGCCTGATCATCGGTACGATGGCGCTACGCTGCTAGAGGGTCATCCACCTCCTCGGATGCCCGAGATCCCTTCGGTGAGTCACCACACTCCATCAAGGCTAAAACTAAGTGGGGGGAGGGAATAGGAGAAGGAAGGCAAGTATAGTGAAAGGGTCGGGCTCTGAGCCGGGTATAAATAGACTCTAAGCGACCGTTCGGTTCCATAGCCTCTCAGGAAATCAATGTGGTCTCAATTCATGAACCGCCACCCTCTCCTCTCACCAAAACCACAAAGTTTCAAGCCACGAACCGTCGCCCACTTTTTCCACCAACTAAGCCATGGCGTGTCAAAACCGCACTCAATTACCTCTATCAAAAACCGCAACTACACCCTTTCATCTTCCTCTTCACACGACTAGATACCAGCACATCCATGGGCTGACCATGGGCCGCAATGAAAGGGAAAACACCTTTCACCAAGACTCGCCAAGAGAGGCCTTCTTTGGGCCCAACAAAATACACCAAGAACCATACCAAGAGCCGGTGAACGATGATTGGGATAGTCCACATACTTCGAACCAAGTTTCAAAGGCCCTCAGAGGGAATCGAAAGACTTGGCATGAAGAACCATCACAAAGAGAAGAGGCTTGGGGGTGGACCCCACTGTGACTAGCTAATGGCTTTTCAGGGACGCCCGATCTCTGAAGCATTCCAACTTTCATAGAGCAAAGGGCTCGGGGGCTAACCCCACCTTGTCAGACTAGCAAACGACCAAGGTTGCCCCTAGCTCTATGATCACACGCTTGAATCTCAGCCCTTGAAGGGGTACACTACCCCTCTGAGGCCTTGGGGGCTACACCCGGCGGGTGCGCTCACGCGCACCCACCGGAAAAAACCCTCAAGCACACAAAACAAATCGCTCGCTCATCTCTTAGCCTTTGGAGGAATAAAACTTATTCCTCCAAAGGCTTAGAGGCTACTATCAGGTACCAACAGAACAGGGTACCCCATTTTCATCGCAAAAACCACCTACCAAGACAAATGTTATAGCCCATGGCCCATCACAGCCGGCCCAGGCCTTACTCGACCCTCAAAGCATCATCCAGCGCTTGAGCCCTATGATGTCATCGAAACGCTCAACCCCTTTGCACAGCTACTGCTTCACTTGACCCCCACTATAACACACTATTGTGAGTACGCACAGGCCTCTACCCTTTCTTGTTAAAGAATAGGAGCTCGCCGCGTCATGTAGGACTGCCTAGGAACTTGTAACGCCTGATTCATAATCTAGTCAAGGCTTCCATGGTTCTTTCTCACCCCTACGACAGTAACAGGGAGAAGCTACACTACGCCACACCCTACCATGTCCACCTCACTGGGACAGGGAGCAATGGCCGTCCAGGCCCCCTACCTTTTCACCGGTGTAGCTTCAGGGCCATGAAATCTCCTCTATCATAATACCATGTCAGGGTATGGCCATGCCGCGTCAGCTATAGCCACGATAGGCCACCACTGCGGCAATGACTATGCAAATGTACATGAGGAAAGCTAGGAATAGGGAGCACCTTAGGGCATTCTTTTTCTATTTTCGTACGTCCAAATGTTGTAACCCAACCCCTCCCTTTGCATACTATAAAAGGGGATGTGTAACACTTCAAGTGTTTAGTCCTTAATTGCATTGCATTTGCATGGCATAAACATAAGCATGCATCATTCATGTTTGTTATTTTATGTGATGCAACACATGTAATTATTCTAGGGTTTGTTTGATTTATTTCATGAAGTATTTGATAGTTGGTGTAACAAAAAGGTAAGGTAGCCAATCATGACCTACAACACCTTAGTTATACTTAGGGTAACATTTGGAACAAGGTTCATGTTGACCAAAATTACAAAATTGCCCTCCAAGAGAAGTTTGACCACCATTGACCCTAGAAGGCTCTAGTTTGACCAATTAAAAAGTCTAATTTAGAGACCTTGCATGGAAGAGCACCCTTAAGTAAAGTTGTAGAGAATTTCATGAGGAACAAAAGTTATAATATGGCCATCTCATGAAAATGACCAGAGCATGCTCAAAAATGGCCCACAAGTCAGCTTGAGTGGGAATCAACACTTAGAAAAATTCTTAGTCTGGAAATTGGACTTTTCAGTTTCACTGTACCTCACTTTAGCAACTTGTAACTCACAAACTAGGCCAAACCAGCCTTTGAGCCAATTGACAAAGTTGTTGTCCACACATAGCTCTACAACATTGTCAATAGCACCATCACCTGGTTCTCAATAGTTTAGGAGATATAGTGTCGTGAAAATAGGGTTTCAGTCGGCTTAGTGACTGAAACTGGGTTTCAGTTTTCGGGTGACCCACTTTGGAGCTCTGTAGTTTCAAATCTAGGCCGAACCAGTCTAAGCTCCAATTGACAATTTTGTTGCCCTCACATAGCTCTACGAATTTGATGTTGTTGTCTTGGACCAAATCGCGCTGTGTTGGAAGATAATCAGCGTCGAACTTGCACTGACAGTCACCGTTCGGCCTCATCGGTCAGTCGACCTCGCCATTCAGTCGGACGGCCGACCGCGTCGTGGCGCTCGGGCAGAGCCCGGTGGCCGCATGGCGCGCGTGTTCTGCCGACGCCCCACGTCGCCTGCGAGCTCAGCATGAAGACCAGGACGACCCGCTTCCCCCTCCATTTCCATCGCCCTCCTTCCCCAGCTCACCGGTAAGGCGACCGAGCGTCCTCCGCCCCCACAGCCGGCTCCGCCGCCTTCGGTTGCGCCAACCACCACGCCACCACACCCGAGAGCTCACGAACAGCACCGCCTGCCCATACTCTACAACCTCCGCACATTGGGTCAGCCGTTGGGACAAGGTAGAGGGCAAATCACCCAATCAAACCTCGGCGGTGCGGAGCTCCGCCATGGCCGCCGCCATTGCGAGCTCACCACCGACGTCCCCTTTCACCCTCCTCTCTCTGTGGTCAGCGTTCGGAATAGTGTAGGCCTTTCCCTAGCTCTAGGCATGACCTTACCGTGGGATGCGACCTCGCCGGAGCGGAACACGACGACCACCGTCGTCGCGCTCACCGCACCGCATCACGGCACTCCGTGGTCAGGGTAGTTAGGACCTCTTCCAAACCTCCTTTCTACCTCAATAGATTCGCCCGGGCGTAGTGTAGCTCGTACCGAGCTTAGATATGGCCGTGCGGCCTCACCGGCGATGGCATACCCTCACCCGACCCTCACCGGCCGCCGCTCACGACGGCGAGCCCTCCCGCTCCAACCTAAGCTCATCCACTAGCATGAATCGAAGCGTTACGGAACGGGGAACGCGTGGGTGGGCTCGATTTTCCGGGCAAGCTTCCCTCCGACGAGCTTGGGCTCGCCGGAGCTCACGGCTGCCGCTCCCCTGTCTCCGGTCACTGACCGCGGGGGCCCGCCCGTCAGTGTCGCGCGCGGGCGGGAGCGCTGAGCGGGCCGCGCGCGCGCGAGTGTGGGCCGAGTTTTTCCGGGCCGGCCCAGTCGTCCGAAATGAAATTCATTTTTATTATTTTGTCACTGATTTTTGTACAAGTTGGAAAAATATAGATCTAGGGTTTTAATGATCCAAAAATCATGAGGTAAATTTTGTTAGGGTCTACATGATGTGTAGTATTTTAGAAAAATATAAATCTGGAATGTGATGTTTAATTTCTAGGAGAATTTAATAGATCCTTTAAATGTGTTTTGGAATGCATGCAAATTTGTTAAATTTATAACTTGAGCTGTATTGTTCCATAAATCATAAAATTTGGTGGGTAGGTTACTCTATGCTAGCCCTAGCTCTGGTAAAAATTTGGGCATCAGTGCTTAAGTACTTTTCAAGTTATAATGCTATCTTGTTATTTTAGGAAATGCTTAAAGGAATTTTAGTAATTTTTCTACATGTGTAATGTTCTTATAAATTTTTGGAGAATGTCTTGGTGTCTTAAAGTGTCTAAGAAAAATATGAAATCTGTTGTTTGACACTTTTCAATAGGGTTTCCTATTTATGCAAAAATCAGCCTTATCAGCTTGTGAATTTTGTGTAGGGAGTTCCTGTGAATAAATTTAGTTCAAATTTTTACAGTAGTCTCTTTTTGGGTCAAAGAGTCCTCTGTAATTTTTGTAGAATTTTGGGAGCAGTTTACATATATGTTTAAAATTCCACCTAATTAATTAAGTAAAATAAGAAATGAGTATAAATAAATATTCTAGGTGGGCACACCTTACTTCCTGGTGTCTTTGTGATATTTGTGAACTTGTAGTAGCATTAGTTTGGTTTTAGAGAATGTTTGCCACATCAATAAATATTTAACCTTTGTAATTTTAGGTTTTCTGGACAGCTAAGTAGTAATTCTAAATTTGGCTTTGATAAAATTGGTTGCTGGACAACTTGTAAATACCAAAGTTGGAGTAAACTTGATGAACTAGCTGGTGTTAAAATTTGGAAGCATTTGGCTTAGTAGTTTGAGAGTTACTGTTGTTTAAAGTGGCAGTTTAAAATCTGCTACTCTCTGTTTTGGAGAGGACAGATTCTGGAACTTGTGAAGTTTGACATGGAAAACTTAGGAGTTTGGAGTTGAGGTCTGAAAATGAATTGTAGTACATTTCTTAGGCTTTCCAAATTGTCTTAGATCATATCTTTCGGAATTGTAAATCTCCAGTTGTGATAAAAACAAGTAGTTGCTGTCCAGAATGCTTACTGTGGTGTTTTGATGATTTTTATGGTGTGATATCCTAAGACATGCTACTTTTGTAATTGTTAGGTGTTAGGGCCTTAACTGAGGATGAGCAGCTTTATCTTAGGTTAAGTAGATTAGGTGAGTACTTCTCTACTGGAGAAGAGATTTGCACGTACTAATAAAATAACTTGAATAGAGTATTTTATTCTGAAATGCATTTCATTCCGAGCATGTTGCACCCATTTATGCATCCATTATATTTATTGTGCATTCATGCAATAGGTGCACCGGAGGGGGTGACACTCCTCGAATTCGAACAAGCAATACCGGAGGAGGTGCTGAGTCAACCGGAGGAATTAGCAGAAGAACCCAACGTCGGGGAAGCTCCGTCAGAAGATCTACCCGAGTGCCCTGACCACCGGCCTTCAACTTTTCTGAAAGGCAAGCCCCGGTGCATGCTGAGCCCATCATTTTATAAATATATCTTGAGTACTTTTAATTGCTTATTGCATTAAGTTCTAGGAGTTATATGAAAACACTTGCTGCATTGTACCTGTCCTTGTCCAGATATCGTACTTAATCCTATATTAGGTTTAGGCACGTGTCAATGCTTAGCCCTGCTTAGTACGGTAGAAGTCGGGTGATTTCCGGTCATCCGCGAGATGTAGGAAGGAGTCACGAGTGGCTCTATGGCTATCGTGAATGGAACCATGCTTAAAAATGAAATTGAGACCGGGCGGGAGTTCGATAGTACAGCCGCAAGACACTTCACGTCTTGGGTGTGGAGCTATGCCCGTCTGAGTCGTTTAAGGACCGATTCGCTGTACGTCCTTGAGTCATGTTGAACGCAGTCTAACACTTAGTTGGCCGAATAACCCGTTCCGACCGCGAAGCCGAGTAATGTGGTTCAGGCCGGGAATCGAATGGTAGGTTGCTTCTTGGAGGAGAGAAAGGATGTGCTTGGGGACATTGGCGTGAGACCAAGGGGGGGTTAGAGTCCCTATCACCTGGCAGAGTGTCGCCCTTGGGGTCGCGACATTATTCGGACCCGCGATTCCTGAATCATATGAAACGGTGGCCTGTGCGACCCTGGCAGGGGTCTGCACGGTGAGTGTTAGAAATACCCCTCCAGCTGGATAGGAATTCGATTCGAATCGCCGTCGCTCCCGGTTAGTGAGCACTTGACTTGAGCAGCGGCAACGTAGATCTCATTAAATGAACTGGTGGTTAAGGGAATGATACAATGTTGCCACAATTCATACCTGCTCTGGATATAATGATGATAATTGTTTGATTACAACCAAGTGCATGTTTAGTACAGGTGCTAAGATAGATGACAGGTAAATGCTAAAAATAACTGCTAGTACAGGTTATAAGAGTATCAATTACTTATGCCTTTATGCAAAATGTTATGTCAGCTAGCCTCTTGTGTAAGCCTTGCATAATCCTTGGTGTCCTCTTATTTCTGGTTTTCGACGGGTAAGTCTAGCTGAGTACATTCCAGTACTCAGGGTTTATTCCCTCCTGTTGCAGATGACATGCTTTATCAGGGATTCTGCAAGACGTGTCTCCACCCTGCGGGTGATGATGACTAGATCACCAGGGCGTGATCGTCTTTATGTACTTTCCTCATGCTTTTGCGAGATGTCGATCATCCAGACTGGCAGTATTTAATTAACTAATGTGTGTGTTATGCTTCCGCTACTTTCAAACTTGGTTTGTAATATTTGCTACTCCGTGGTGTAAACTTATTCCTAGACTACTTGTGAAATGTATCGTATGATGTTGTATGTTGAATGATGCGATCCTGGTTGTAAGCAGTTTGGTTTGAAATCCTTCGTGATTTCGATTGACTACCGGGATTATATGGGCTCAAGTTTGAAAATTTGAGCGCTTCGGTGCTTGTTTTCGTACTTGTGCTCTTATAATTTGGTCGGTTCTGTTACAGGAGGGAGGGGCCCTCGTCGCTAACAGGCTCTAACTCCTCGTCTTCTTCTTCTTCTTCTGGCTCTTCTCCTGGTGCTTCTTCTGGTGCGGCATCTTGGGGCCCATTGACCTCCACTTCATCATCATTTTTAGCCATGAAGATTCCCGAACCCATGTTCTCATCTGCGTTGATATTTCTAGGCAGCAGAGGATTTAGCTGGTTGTTCAAGCGGTGCACTTCTTCATGAAGATTATCATTGTATTCTTCAGCATTCTCCAACTGTTGTTCGAGCTCAAACTGACGAGCTCTCAGAACGTTCTCCTCATGCCAGGCTTCATCCCTCTGATTCATGACACGGACCAGCATGCGTTGACAGTTGCGGTTTGCTACTATCAATCTCTGGACTGCAAGGGTTTCTTGGTCACGATCACGGATCACTTGCTCTAGTTGCTGACGCGCTGCATTCCGGGCAGCAGTCACTTCGGCCAACTCCGCCCTCAGCCCTTCCACCTCAGTGGGCTCAGGGCGAGGCTCACGTGGAGCGAGCTGGTGATGAGGTGCCCTGCCTCCAGTGGACTTGCGAGCGGTCCTCTTGGTACGTGCCATCTGTAGCAACAAGATACAACTGAAAGTGAGGATCATTTAGGGGATATGAAATTTAATTTAGTCGGGACTATTGAAATTTTTAAGGAGGGAGTAAATGATATGTATGATATAATTAAACATGATGCATGCACGTTCCGTACGCCCTCTCATCCTAGTAGAATCATAAATTTCTAACGCTAGGCGGTGGCATACATACGTTCTCTCATATAGACGACACTATCGGTCTACTCGTTTGCGCTATTAGTGTACCTGCAGAAAATCTCATTTCAGCCCAACAGTTTCCCCAAAATCAGCA
Source organism: Saccharum hybrid cultivar R570 (assembly GCA_038087645.1). Classification (NCBI taxonomy): domain Eukaryota; kingdom Viridiplantae; phylum Streptophyta; class Magnoliopsida; order Poales; family Poaceae; genus Saccharum; species Saccharum hybrid cultivar. Next base: position 22,682,241 of record JAQSUU010000135.1, read on the forward strand.
CACAAGAAAGCAGTAAATTAAATACTTTCCATATACACATCCCCTGATGTATATACTTCAGTATCAAAGCTACTCGATATAAAGATTCCCACAATTAAGTGCCTACATAATTACACGGTTTAAACATGTAAGTATGCAAGTCACCAAAACTACTCTCCCCTAGATCGCCGGTTGGATGATCATGCTCTCACAACTCACACTTACCAGAGCATCGAGGCAATTGATCCATACATTACCACCCAAGTGGATGGCATCCATACAATATCACGCCGTATGGACGACGAAACAAAAACAAACAAGGCCCCCAAGTTAGTCTTTATAATAAGCCACCTAAGAGTCCTTATTTGGGCTAAGGGATGTGATCACTGGCATACCTATGAAAATAATTTTTAATGTTTTAACCCCTTTTCATAATCAAATACTTTTGTTTTTAAATACTCGTACGATGTGTTTAATGTTGAATTATGCTCCGGTACCAGCTGTAACAGAACCGACCAAATTATAAGAGCACAAGTACAAAAACCAGCACCGAAGCGCTCAAATTTTTGAACTTGAGCCCATATAATCCCGGTAGTCAATTGAAACCACGAAGGATTTCAAACCAACTTGCTTACAACCAAGATCGCATCATTCAACATACAACATCGTACGTTACATATTGCAAGTAGTTCCGAAATAAGTTTACACACATGGAGTCGCAAATTATTACAAACCAAGTTTATAAAAGTAGCGGAAGCAAACGCACACCAGTTGTTTAACTACTGCCAGTCTTGTTGATCAACAACCCGCAAAAGCATCAGGAAAGTACATAAAAGATGATCACGCCCAAGTGATCTAGTCTTCGTCACCCGCAGGGTGGAGACAATTTTTGCAGAAGCCTTGGTAGAGCATATCATCTGCAACAGGAGGGAATAAACCCTGAGTACTGGAATGTACTCAGCTAGACTTACCCGTCAAAAACCAGAAATAAGATGACACCAAGGATTATGCAAGGCTTACACAAGAGGCTAGCTGACATCACATTTTTGCATAAAGGCATAAGTAATTGAAACTCTTATAACCTGTACTAGCAGTTATTTTTAGCATTTACCTGTCATCTATCTTAGCACCTGTACTAAGCATGCACTTGATTATAATCAAATAATTATCATCATTATATCCAGAGCAGGTATGAATTGTGGCAACATTGTATCATTCCCTTAACCACCAGTTCATTTAATGAGATTTACGTTGCCGCTGCTCAAGTCAAGTGCTCACTAACCAGGAGCGACGGCGATTCGAATCGAATTCCTATCCAGCTGGAGGGGTATTTCTAACACTCATCGAGTCACGCCTGGCGAGGGCTGCTCAGGTCATCTTTTGTACAGTTCAGGAATCGCGGGCCCAAATAATGTCGCGTCCCCAAGGGCGACACTCTGCCAGGTGCTAGGGACTCTAACCCCCCTTGGTCTCACGCCAATGTCCCCAAGCACATCCTTTCTCTCCTCCAAGATGCAACCTACCATTCGATTCCCGGCCTGAACCATACTACTCGACTTCGCGGTCGGAACGGCTTATCCGGCCAACTAAGTGTTAGACTGCGTTCAACATGACTCAAGGACGTAGAGCGAATCGGTCCTTAAACGACTCAGACGGGCATAGCTCCACACCCAAGATGTGAAGTGTCTTGTGGCTGTACTATCAAACTCCCGCCCGGTCTCAATTTTATTTTTAAAGCATGGTTCCATCCACGATAGCCATAAAGCCACTCGTGACTCCTTCCTACATCTCGCGGATGACCGGAAATCACCCGACTTCTACCATACTAAGCAGGGCTAAGCATAGACACGTGCCTAAACCTAATATAGGAGTAAGTACGATATCTGGACAAGGACAGGTATAATGCAACAATTATTTTCATACAACTCCTACAACTTAATGCATTAAACAATTAAAAGTACTCAAGATAGATTTATAAATTGATGGGTTCAGCATGCACCGGGGCTTGCCTTTCAGAAAGGTCAAAGGCCGGTGGTCAGGACACTCAGGCAAGTCTTCAGCGGCGTCTCCTCCGCCGACTGGTTCCGCTGGCTCCTCTGGCTGGTCCTGGATTTCCTCCGGAATCACTGGCTCGAACTCGAGGAGTGTTATCCCCTCCGGAACACCTATTGCATGAGTGCACAATAAATATCATGGATGCATAATGGGTGCAACATGTTCGAAATGAAATGCATTTCAGCAGTAAGAGTACTCTATTCCAGTCACTTCACCATTACGTGCCAATCTCTTCTCCGGTGAAGTACTTACCTAATCTACTCAACCTAAGGTATAGCTGTTCATCTTCGGTTAAGGCCCTAACACCTAACAAACACAAGAGTGACATTATTTAGGTTACCACATCTAACCCAAAATATCACAGTAAGACTTTCTGGACAGCAGCTACTTGTTTCTAACATAACTGGAGATTCCCAACTCCAAAAGATATGATCTAAGACAATCTGGAAAGCTTATGAAATGCACCACAAATTATTTACAGACCACAACACTTAATTCCAAAGTTTACCTAGTCGAAATTCTAAAGTTCCAGAATCTGTCCTCTCTAAACAGAGAGTAGCCAATTCTGGACTGTCACTTTAAACAGCAATAACTCCCAAACTACTAAGCCAAATGCTCCCAAATTTTGACACAAGCTAATTTAACAAGTTTACTACAACTTTGGTATTTACAAGTTTTCCAGCAAACACTTTTATCAAGGATCAAATCTAGAAATACTACCAGCTGTCCAGAAAACCTAGAATTGCAAAGGTTAAATATTTGTTTATGTGGCAAACATCCCCTAAGACCAAACTAATGTTACCACAAGTGCACATAGGTTACAAAAACACCAGAAAGTAAGGTTTGCCTACCTACATTATTTATTTATACTCATTTCTTAATTTACTTAATTAATTAAGTGGGATTTTAAACATATATGTAAACTGCTCCTAAAATTCTACCAAAATTACAGGAGACTCTATGAACCTGAAAGAGACCACTGTAGAAATTTGAACTAAATTTATTTAGAGAAACTCTCTAAACAAAATTCACAAGCCCAAAAGGCTGATTTTTGTATAATTAACAAATTATATTAAAAAGTGTCAAACAACAGATTTCTTATTTTTCTTAGACACTTTAAGGTACCAAGACATTCTCCAAAAATTTATAAGAACATTGCACATGTAGAAAAATTACAAAAATTTATTTAATATTTCCTAAAATAACAAGATAGCATTATAACTTGAAAAGTACTTAAGCACTACTGCCCATATTTTTACCAGAGCTAGAGCAAGTATAAATTAGCCTACCCACCAAATTTCATAATTTTTGGAACACTGAAACTCAAGATATGATTTAAACAAGTTTGCATGCAATCTAAAACACATTTCAAAACTCTAATTAATTATTCCAGAAATTAAACATCACATCAGAAATTAATTATTCCAGAAATTAAGCATTTCATATTTTTCCTAGAAACTACACTTTATTTGGAGCCCAATAAAATTTGGATCACCATTTTTGGATCTACCAAACCCTAGATATGAAAATCACAAACATTATTCAAATCTGTAAAATAATATAGAAACTGAAATTCCAAATAAAACAAAAAGGAACCACTGGGCCGGCCGACCCGACAGCGCGGCCCAGCTCGAGTGGCGTGGCCCGCTTCCGCGCGCGGCCTGCGCTCGGCCTCCCGCCCGCGCGCGCGCGCTCTGACGAGCGGGCCCCACTTGTGAGCGAGACGAAGGCGGGGGAGGAAAACGGTCGACGGCAAACTCGCCGCCGGCGGCAGCTCCGGCGAGACCAAGGGCACAGGCACGTTCGCCTCTTCCAAGCGAACCTAGGGGTGCTACTAATTGGAGCAATGGCTGCGGCTATGGGGGATGGTGGCGGGCATGGCGGACCGGCGGGGCGGTGGTGGTGCTCCTCGCCGGCGGTGACCTCGGGATCCTCTCCTAGACCCATGGTGAGCATCCCTGTACTACCCCGGTCCTAAAGCACCTACTAGCACTCGCAGTGGAAGCACCGAAGACCCCAGCCACGGTGAGCCGCCGCGCGGGAGAACGCCGACGAGGTCTGGCGGTGGCGGAACTGACAATTCGTCCTTACCAAGGTGCGTGTGAGGGCAGGGACGGGACGAGTGGGTAGAGGGGCTCAAGGCGTAGCTGTTGGCCGAACGTGAGGTGCGGTGGTGTGGTGGAACACGCGCGCGAGCTCGTCGGAGCAAGAGCAGCAATGGCGGCTCGGTTCCTCCGCTCTGCCGACGAGAGAGGAAAGGAGGAGGGAATGGAGGGGTGCGGTCGGAACGACAGCAGAGGCGCCCTGCTATGTGCTCGGCAGCTGGCCAAGGCACCAGGTCGCGCGTGGCGCATGGAGGACACGTGGCGGTGATGGCCTGCGACTGTCGGTGACTGAAGGTTCGTTTCAGAGCTCGATGGCGTCAGTTGACAGCGCGATTTTGGGTTCAATTTACTCCTAATCCAGTGAGAACCAGGTCTGGGTGATGTTGGCAATGTTGTAGAGCTATATGAGGACTACAACTTTGTCAATTGGCTCAAGGATTGATTCGGCCTGGATTTGAAACCACAGAGCTCCAAAGTGGTGCACTGTGAAACTGAAACATGTTTTCAGTCAGTGAATCCGACTGAAACCCTATTTTCAAGACACCACAACTCCTAAACCATTTAGAACTAGGTGATGGTCATGTTGACAATGTTGTAGAGCTACATAAGGACTACAAGTTTGCCAATATGAGTTGGGGCTAGTTTGGTCTAGTTTGCAAACTACAAGCTTCCAAAGTAGGCCACAGTAAAACTGGAGGGACACTTTTGAGACTTAGAAAAATTCTAAGTGTTGAGACAGCCCCACTAGCTGACTTGTGGGCCATTTTTGAGCATGTTCTGGCCAATTTCATGAGATGGTCATATTGAGACTTTTGTTCCCCATAAAATTCCCTACAACTTTGCTTAAGGGTGCTCCTCCATGCAAGGTCTCTAAGCTAGACTTTTTAATTGGTCAAACTAGAGCTTCCTAGGGCTAAATGCTGGTCAACTACACCTTGGAGGGCATTTTGGTGATTTTGGTCAACATGAACCTTGCTCCATTAGTGACCCTAAGTATAACTAAAGTGTTGTGAGATATAATTGGCTACTCTACCCTTTAGTTACACCAACTCCCTAGGGTCACATGATGTGAGCCAAACAAAACTTTAAAAACAAATCACATTTGTTGCAACCATATGAAATAACATGCAATGATGCATGCTTATGCTCATGTAATGCAATGAAATTATGGAGCTAAACACTTGAGGTGTTACAGCCCTCCCCCTTATAAAAATCTTATCCCGAGATTTGGAAAGCGTACCATTTTTCATAGAATTCCTTATAGCCATCCTGCAAATAGTCTTCCCGTTTCCATGTAGCGTCACTTTCACTACCCTGATTACTCCACATCACCTTATACCACTTAACCACTTTGCTTCTAGTTACTCGTTCCTGAGTATCTATCACCCGGACTGGCTTTTCTTCGTAAGTTAAATCAGACTCAAGCCTGATATCTCCTAACGGGACTCTTTCCTCAGGAACTCGAAGACACTTTTTGAGCTGAGATACATGGAAGACGTTGAATATGGCACTCATTTCAGGAGGTAACTGGATTTTGTACGCAACAGCACCACTCTTGCCTATGATCTGGAAAGGACCCACGTATCTTGGCGCAAGTTTCCGCTTAACACCAAAACGTTGGACACTCTTCATTGGAGAAACTTTCAGATAAACGAAGTCTCCAACTTCAAACTCGAGTGGTTTTCTATGACGATCAGCATAACTTTTCTGTCTAGCTTGGGCTGCAGCCATATGTTTTTGGATGGTACGGACTTGTTCCTCCGCTTCCTCAACAAAAGCAATACCATAAAATCTCCTCTCACCAGCTTCTATCCAATTTAGTGGGGTTCTACACTTACGACCGTACAAAGCTTCGAATGGGGCCATCTTAATACTCTCTTGGTAACTATTATTGTATGAGAATTTGGCTAGAGGTAACCATTTTTCCCAAGAACCCTTGGATGAAATGACACATGCCCGCAACAGATCTTCTAAGATTTGGTTAACCCGTTCCGTCTGACCAGATGTTTGGGGGTGATAAGCAGAGCTTCTCACTAACTTAGTTCCCAGAAGGTGATGCAAGTGCTCCCAAAAACGAGCAGTGAACTAGGGACCATGGTCAGATATGATAGTACGAGGTATCCCATGGAGCCGGACTATCTGATTGAAGTACAACTCAGCATAGTCAGTAGGACGATAGTCCACTCTCACAGGAATGAAGTGAGCTGACTTGGTTAGGCGGTCCACAATTACCCAGATGGAGTTATGATTTTTGACAGTAGGAGGAAGTCCAACAATGAAATCCATACTTATCTCTTCCCATTTCCAACCTAGGATAGAAAGTGGTTGAAGTAACCCAGCTTTCATATGCACCGCTTTAACTCTACAGCAGGTGTCACACCTAGCCACATATGCAGCTATCTCCTTCCGCATCTTGGTCCACCAATAGTATGGCTTCAAATCATAATACATCTTATTGCTACCAGGATGGATGGACAACTTAGAGGAGTGTGCTTCAGACATAATATCATTTCGAAGCTCTCGGTCCTTAGGCACAACTAACCTATCCTTGAACCATAGTACACCCTCTTCATCTACCCTGAACTGTGTAGTTTCTTGCTCTTTCATCTTACGCTTGATGTGGAATATACTAGTGTCAGTCTTTTGGAGCTCAATAATTCTGCTTTTGAGAGTACAACTGATAGTGATGTTGTACAAGACTGATGGATGTAGAAGGCGAGATCGATGAAAATCAGTTTCAACAAGGAAATGGCAATGAGACTTACGGCTTAAAGCATCCGCAACCACATTTGCCTTGCCAGGATGATAGTGCACTTGAAGGTTATAATCCTTAATCAACTTGAGCCATCTTCTTTGACGCATATTTAACTCGGGTTGGGTGAAGATGTATTTGAGGCTTTTGTGGTCTGTGTAGATATTGCAAACATTGCCCAACAGGTAGTGTCGCCAGGCTTTCAAAGCATGAACAACTGCGGCGAGTTCTAAGTCATGCGTTGGATAATTCACCTCATGTTTCCGAAGTTGTCGAGAGGTATATGCAATCACTCGGCCTTCTTGCATCAGAACACCTCCCAAACCTATGCCTGAGGCATCACAATAAACATCAAATGGTTTCTCGATATCCGGTTGTGCCAAAACTGGAGCTGAGGTTAGGAGGGTTCACAGTTGGTGAAAAGCCGCATCACACTCAGGAGTCCAGACAAACCTGGTGTCTTTTTGCAGCAACCGAGTCATTGGCTTGGCTATTTTGGAGAAATCCGAGATGAAGCGACGATAATAGCCAGCCAACCCAAGAAAACTCCGAACCTCGTGCACCGAGATAGGAGCCTTCTAGTTCAGTACTTCTTGTACCTTGGCGGGGTCCACCATAATTCCTCCATCGGACAACACATGACCAAGGAAAGGTACTTTTCGAAGCCAGAATTCACACTTACTGAACTTTGCATATAGTTGATGTTCACGCAGTCTTGTGAGGACTATACGCAGATGTTCAGCGTGATCTTCCTCATTTACAGAATATATCAGGATGTCATCAATAAATACCACCACAAACTTGTCTAATTCGGGCATGAACACCGAATTCATCAAGTACATGAAGTGTGCGGGGGCATTTGTCAGGCCGAAAGACATAACAAGATACTCATAAAGGCCGTATCTTGTCGAGAAAGCCGTTTTTGGAATATCTTCGGGATGGATTTTGATTTGATGGTAACCAGATCTTAGATCGATCTTGGAGAAAACTTTAGCTTTAGACAACTGATCGAACAAAATGTCGATGCGCGGTAGAGGATACTTATTTTTGACAGTGACTGCATTGAGAGGTCTATAATCTACGCACATACGCAATGATTGATCCTTCTTCTTTACAAAGATAGCAGGACATCCCCACAGTGACGAACTAGGACGAATCAACCCCTTCTTCAAAAGTTCATTCAATTGCACCTTAAGTTCAGTTAGCTCATTCGGAGGCATCCTATAGGGTCTCCTAGAGATGGGAGCTGTGCCAGGCAACAACTCAATTTTAAATTCCACATCCCGATCCGGAGGGAGTCCCGGCAAATCATCAGGAAAAACGTCCGGAAACTCATTTACTATGGGAATTTCAACCAACGCCTTTGCTTGCACAGCATGAACTCCCCCAGACAAATCAACTTTTCTAGGAAGTTGTACCAGAAAACCCTTTTGATCTATAGGATCTCTGAGCATAACTACCTGAGTGAATGTATCAATGAGTACCCCATTCTGACTCATCCAATTCATGCCCAAAATAACATCTATGCCTAAGCCCGGCAAAACCACTAAGGCAAGCGAGTACTTTCGCCCTTCTATCTCAAGCTCAAGATTCCCCACTACTTTATTTGTGGAAATATTCCCACTTGCTGCGCTAATACAATAACCCCCACCTTCAACAGTATGCAATTTGTGTGCAAACTCCGATGCAAACTTAGGACTGATAAAGGAATGCGAAGCACCTAAATCAAAAAGTACCACTGCAGGATGTTGGTCAACTAGGAACTTACCAGCAGTGACCACCTCACCAGATGGGATTTCCTCAATACTGTTATAATGAGCGTGCCCTTGACGGCCACCTTGGTTGACATTCTTCTTAGGGTAAGGACAGTTCCTGGACCAATGGCCTGGCTTGTTGTAGTTCCAGCAAGGCATGTTGCTAGGAGGAACACTGGAGCTGCCTTGGCCCGAATTACCCTTTGGCAGAGCCACTGTATATGCCTTGTGAAACCTAGTCTTCACTGGCGCCTTCTTTTGCGGAGGATGAAACTTAGCACTTGTGGCAGGGGAGCGAGGAGGAGCCCTCGGGGCAGCTGGAGCTTGAGACTGTGAAGCACCTGCCTCAAGTGCCCTCTTGCGGCTCTTAGAAGCAGCATAGATAGAGTTATTGTTCTCTTGAGTCAGAGCATCACTGATAAATTCATTGAAAGTAGTGCACTTGCTAGTGCCCATAGTCTTCATTAGCTTTGGGCCGAGGTCTCTTTTAAAGCTAGCAATTTTCTTGGAATCGGTATCCACAAACTCTGTGGCATACCTTGCCAGGTTGTTGAAAGATTACAGATATTCAGTCAAGCTTTTATTGCCCTGCGACAGCCTCATAAATTCTGTGTGTTTGATAGCCATAAGACCTGGAGGAATATAGTTCCCACGGAATGCGGCCTTGAACTGGTCCCAAGCAATCGGGACATTTGCAGGCAGTGTGGAACGATAGTGGCTCCACCAAATCCCCGCTGGACCATGCAGTTGGTGAGAAGCATATTTAGTCTTTAGCTCATCAGTCAAGCGAAGCAAACGAAACTTTTGTTCAATAGTATTCAACCACTCATTGGCTTGCAGTGGTTCCTCCGCCTCCTTAAAGAGCGGGGGCTTAGTATCAAGAAAATCCTTGAAATCCCTGTACTGATTGGGTTCTAGGCCCTGGCGGCCATGACGAGCCTCCCGGTTGGCAAGCTGGCGCATAGCATCTGCCAGCATGTGCTGCCCTTCGACCACGGTCTGCATCAGATCAGCCGGGGTAGGTGGTGGCGGAGGGGGTGGCTGTTCCTCATCCTCATTGCCACGACCCCAACGGAGATTGTACGACATCTGCAAAATGCATAGCCAATGAGCACTGACGATGTGGGAAATTTGTAGATGAATTATTGTAAACATGTCAAACTGACTTCATGAAATGGACTTCTCAAAATAATCATGGCACAATCATTCATCACAACCGCACAATCCATTCAAGCGCATCAATTGACGCAATCATGCGAGGGAATCCAACAAGATGTACTTTGATAAAGGCTCACTCACAAGGAGCACAGCGTTACTGAACCGTTTACGTTAATATCTACGTGATTTTTGTCCTTTCGACCGGTATTTGGATTCGATCTCAACCTTTTTAGTTGTCTGAGAAATGCTTCTTCAAACTGACCACAAAGAGACTTCTCAACGGTAGAGTTCTATGGTGGATCATGACTAGCCACCTCGATACCAGCGCGTGCCAAGCAGCACAGCCTTATGTCGCGCGCCATAGGAGGCCCTCGGTTTCGTCGCGGCACCGAAGAGTGCTAATCGTGACACCATCATCGAACGCAACACAATAAGACATCCAATTGCGATCGAAATTAACAGGTTCCAATAAACATCTAGGAAACATAGGGTTCGACCTTACATCCCAAAAGTCAAGTTATTACAAAGCTTCACTCCAACACAGGGAGGGCACAAAAGACGATTCTAACATCGTAGCTACGCGATGACTACTCTAAGCATCGTCCTCAGAGTCGGTGTCAAGGATCTCCCCGCCATCCTCGTCGCTAACAGGCTCTAACTCCTCGTCTTCTTCTTCTTCTTCTGGCTCTTCTCCTGGTGCTTCTTCTGGTGCGGCATCTTGGGGCCCATTGACCTCCACTTCATCATCATTTTCAGCCATGAAGATTCCCGAACCCATGTCCTCATCTGCGTTGATATTTCTAGGCAGCAGATGATTTAGCTGGTTGTTCAAGCGGTGCACTTCTTCATGAAGATTATCATTGTATTCTTTAGCATTCTCCAACTGCTGTTCGAGCTCAAACTGACGAGCTCTCAGAACGTTCTCCTCATGCCAGGCTTCATCCCTCTGATTCATGACACGGACCAGCATGCGTTGACAGTTGCGGTTTGCTACTGTCAATCTCTGGACTGCAAGGGTTTCTTGGTCACGATCACGGATCACTTGCTCCAGTTGCTGACGCGCTGCATTTCGGGCAGCAGTCACTTCGGCCAACTCCGCCCTCAGCCCTTCCACCTCAGTGGGCTCAGGGCGAGGCTCACGTGGAGCGAGCTGGTGACGAGGTGCCCTGCCTCCAGTGGACTTGCGAGCGGTCCTCTTGGTACGTGCCATCTGTAGCAACAAGATACGACTGAAAGTGAGGATCATTTAGGGGATATGAAATTTAATTTAGTCGGGACTATTGAAATTTTTAAGGAGGGAGTAAATGATATGTATGATATAATTAAATATGATGCATGCACGTTCCGTACGCCCTCTCATCCTAGTAGAATCATAAATTTCTAACGCTAGGCGGTGGCATACATACGTTCTCTCATATAGACGACACTATCGGTCTACTCGTTTGCGCTGTTATTGTACCTGCAGAAAATCTTATTTCAGCCCAACAGTTTCCCCAAAATCAGCACACAAGAAAGCAGTAAATTAAATACTTTCCATATACACATCCCCTGATGTATATACTTTAGTATCAAAGCTACTCGATATAAAGATTCCCACAATTAAGTGCCTACATAATTACACGGTTTAAACATGTAAGTATGCAAGTCACCAAAACTACTCTCCCCTAGATCGCCGGTTGGATGATCATGCTCTCACAACTCACACTTACCAGAGCATCGAGGCAATTGATCCATACATTACCACCCAAGTGGATGGCATCCATACAATATCACGCCGTATGGACGACGAAACAAAAACAAACAAGGCCCCCAAGTTAGTCTTTATAATAAGCCACCTAAGAGTCCTTATTTGGGCTAAGGGATGTGATCACTGGCATACCTATGAAAATAATTTTTAATGTTTTAACCCCTTTTCATAATCAAATACTTTTGTTTTTAAATACTCGTATGATGTGTTTAATGTTGAATTATGCTCCGGTACCAGCTGTAACAGAACCGACAAATTATAAGAGCACAAGTACAAAAACCAGCACCGAAGCGCTCAAATTTTCGAAGTTGAGCCCATATAATCCCGGTAGTCAATTGAAACCACGAAGGATTTCAAACCAACTTGCTTACAACCAAGATCGCATCATTCAACATACAACATCGTACGTTACATTTCGCAAGTAGTTCCGAAATAAGTTTACACACACGGAGTCGCAAATTATTACAAACCAAGTTTATAAAAGTAGCGGAAGCAAACGCACACCAGTTGTTTAACTACTGCCAGTCTTGTTGATCAACAACCCGCAAAAGCATCAGGAAAGTACATAAAAGATGATCACGCCCAAGTGATCTAGTCATCGTCACCCGCAGGGTGGAGACAATTTTTGCAGAAGCCTTGGTAGAGCATATCATCTGCAACAGGAGGGAATAAACCCTGAGTACTGGAATGTACTCAGCTAGACTTACCCATCAAAAACCAGAAATAAGATGACACCAAGGATTATGCAAGGCTTACACAAGAGGCTAGCTGACATCACATTTTTGCATAAAGGCATAAGTAATTGAAACTCTTATAACCTGTACTAGCAGTTATTTTTAGCATTTACCTGTCATCTATCTTAGCACCTGTACTAAGCATGCACTTGATTATAATCAAACAATTATCATCATTATATCCAGAGCAGGTATGAATTGTGGCAACATTGTATCATTCCCTTAACCACCAGTTCATTTAATGAGATTTACGTTGCCGCTGCTCAAGTCAAGTGCTCACTAACCAGGAGCGACGACGATTCGAATCGAATTCCTATCCAGCTGGAGGGGTATTTCTAACACTCATCGAGTCACGCCTGGCGAGGGCTGCTCAGGTCATCTTTTGTACAGTTCAGGAATCGCGGGCCCGAATAATGTCGCGTCCCCAAGGGCGACACTCTGCCAGGTGCTAGGGACTCTAACCCCCCCTTGGTCTCACGCCAATGTCCCCAAGCACATCCTTTCTCTCCTCCAAGATGCAACCTACCATTCGATTCCCGGCCTGAACCATACTACTCGACTTCGCGGTCGGAACGGCTTATCCGGCCAACTAAGTGTTAGACTGCGTTCAACATGACTCAAGGACGTAGAGCGAATCGGTCCTTAAACGACTCAGACGGGCATAGCTCCACACCCAAGACGTGAAGTGTCTTGTGGCTGTACTATCAAACTCCCGCCCGGTCTCAATTTTATTTTTAAAGCATGGTTCCATCCACGATAGCCATAAAGCCACTCGTGACTCCTTCCTACATCTCGCGGATGACCGGAAATCACCCGACTTCTACCATACTAAGCAGGGCTAAGCATAGACACGTGCCTAAACCTAATATAGGAGTAAGTACGATATCTGGACAAGGACAGGTATAATGCAACAATTGTTTTCATACAACTCCTACAACTTAATGCATTAAACAATTAAAAGTACTCAAGATAGATTTATAAATTGATGGGTTCAGCATGCACCGGGGCTTGCCTTTCAGAAAGGTCGAAGGCCGGTGGTCAGGACACTCAGGCAAGTCTTCAGCGGCGTCTCCTCCGCCGACTGGTTCCGCTGGCTCCTCTGGCTTTCCTCCGGAATCACTGGCTCGAACTCGAGGAGTGTTATCCCCTCCGGAACACCTATTGCATGAGTGCACAATAAATATCATGGATGCATAATGGGTGCAACATGTTCGAAATGAAATGCATTTCAGCAGTAAGAGTACTCTATTCCAGTCACTTCACCATTACGTGCCAATCTCTTCTCCGGTGGAGAAGTACTTACCTAATCTACTCAACCTAAGGTATAGCTGTTCATCTTCGGTTAAGGCCCTAACACCTAACAAACACAAGAGTGACATTATTTAGGTTACCACATCCAACCCAAAATATCACAGTAAGACATTCTGGACAGCAGCTACTTGTTTCTAACATAACTGGAGATTCCCAACTCCAAAAGATATGATCTAAGACAATCTGGAAAGCTTATGAAATGCACCACAAATTATTTACAGACCACAACACTTAATTCCAAAGTTTACCTAGTCGAAATTCTAAAGTTCCAGAATCTGTCCTCTCTAAACAGAGAGTAGCCAATTCTGGACTGTCACTTTAAACAGCAATAACTCCCAAACTACTAAGCCAAATGCTCCCAAATTTTGACACAAGCTAATTTACCAAGTTTACTACAACTTTGGTATTTACAAGTTTTCCAGCAAACACTTTTATCAAGGATCAAATCTAGAAATACTACCAGCTGTCCAGAAAACCTAGAATTGCAAAGGTTAAATATTTGTTTATGTGGCAAACATCCCCTAAGACCAAACTAATGTTACCACAAGTGCACATAGGTCACAAAAACACCAGAAAGTAAGGTTTGCCTACCTACATTATTTATTTATACTCATTTCTTAATTTACTTAATTAATTAAGTGGGATTTTAAATGTATATGTAAACTGCTCCTAAAATTCTATAAAACTTACAGGAGACTCTATGAACCAAAAAGAGACCACTACAAAAATTTGAACTAAATTTATTTACAGAAACTCCCTAAACAAAATTCACAAGCCCAAAAGGTTGATTTTTGTATAATTAACAAATTATATTAAAAAGTGTCAAACAACAGATTTCTTATTTTTCTTAGACACTTTAAGGTACCAAGACATTCTCCAAAAATTTATAAGAACATTGCACATGTAGAAAAATTAAAAAAATTTATTTAAGTATTTCCTAAAATAACAAGATAGCATTATAACTTGAAAAGTACTTAAGCACTACTGCCCAAATTTTTACCAGAGCTAGAGCAAGTATAAATTAGCCTACCCACCAAATTTCATAATTTTTGGAACACTGAAACTCAAGATATGATTTAAACAAATTTGCATGCAATCTAAAACACATTTCAAAACTCTAATTAATTATTCCAGAAATTAAACATCACATAAGCATTTCATATTTTTCCTAGAAACTACACTTTATTTGGAGCCCAATAAAATTTGGATCACCATTTTTGGATCTACCAAACCCTAGATATGAAAATCACAAACATTATTCAAATCTGTAAAATAATATAGAAACTGAAATTCCAAATAAAACAAAAAGAAACCACTGGGCCGGCCGACCCGACAGCGCGGCCCAGCTTGAGTGGCGTGGCCCGCTTCCGCGCGCGGCCTGCGCTCGGCCTCTCGCCCGCGCGCGCGCTCTGATGAGCGGGCCCCACTTGTCAGCGAGACGAAGGCGGGGGAGGAAAACGGTCGACGGCAAACTCGCCGCCGGCGGCAGCTCCGGCGAGACCAAGGGCACAGGCACGTTCGCCTCTTCCATGCGAACCTAGGGGTGCTACTAATTGGAGCAATGGCTGCGGCTATGGGGGATGGTGGCGGGCATGGCGGACCGCGCGGGGCGGTGGTGGTGCTCCTCGCCGGCGGTGACCTCGGGATCCTCTCCTAGACCCATGGTGAGCATCCCTGTACTACCCCGGTCCTAAAGCACCTACTAGCGCTCGCAGTGGAAGCACCGAAGAACCCAGCCACGGTGAGCCGCCGCGCGGGAGAACGCCGACGAGGTCTGGCGGTGGCGGAACTGCCAATTCGTCCTTACCAAGGTGCGTCTGAGGGCAGGGACGGGACGAGTGGGTAGAGGGGCTCAAGGCGTAGCTGTTGGCCGGACGTGAGGTGCGGTGGTGCGGTGGAACACGCACGCGAGCTCGTTGGAGCAAGAGCGGCAATGGCGGCTCGGTTCCTCCGCTCTGCCAACGAGAGAGGAAAGGAGGAGGGAATGGAGGGGTGCGGTCGGAACGACAGCAGAGGCGCCCTTCTATGTGCTCGGCAGCTGGCCAAGGCGCCAGGTCACGCGCGGCGCGTGGAGGACACGCGGCGGCGATGGCCTGCGACTGTCGGTGATTGAAGGTTCGTTTCAGAGCTCGATGGCGTCAACTGACAGCGTGATTTTGGGTTCAATTTACTCCTAATCCAGTGAGAACCAGGTCTGGGTGATGTTGGCAATGTTGTAGAGCTATATGAGGACTACAACTTTGTCAATTGGCTCAAGGACTAATTCGGCCTGGATTTGAAACCACAGAGCTCCAAAGTGGTGTACTGTGAAACTGAAACATGTTTTCAGTCAGTGAAACCGACTAAAACCCTATTTTCAAGACACCATAACTCCTAAACCATTTAGAACTAGGTGATGGTCATGTTGACAATGTTGTAGAGCTACATAAGGACTACAAGTTTGCCAATATGAGTTGGGGCTGGTTTGGTCTGGTTTGCAAACTACAAGCTTCCAAAGTAGGCCACAGTAAAACTGGAGGGACACTTTTGAGACTTAGAAAAATTCTAAGTGTTGAGACAGCCCCTCTAGCTGACTTGTGGGCCATTTTTGAGCATGTTCTGGCCAGTTTCATGAGATGGTCATATTGAGACTTTTGTTCCCCATAAAATTCCCTACAACTTTGCTTAAGGGTGCTCCTCCATGCAAGGTCTCTAAGCTAGACTTTTTAATTGGTCAAACTAGAGCTTCCTAGGGCTAAATGCTGGTCAACTACACCTTGGAGGGCATTTTGGTGATTTTGGTCAACATGAACCTTGCTCCATTAGTGACCCTAAGTATAACTAAAGTGTTGTGAGATATAATTGGCTACTCTACCCTTTAGTTACACCAACTCCCTAGGGTCACATGATGTGAGCCAAACAAAACTTTAAAAACAAATCACATTTGTTGCAACCATATGAAATAACATGCAATGATGCATGCTTATGCTCATGTAATGCAATGAAATTATGGAGCTAAACACCTGAGGTGTTACAGTAAAGTCTAATCCCTCTTTGTTGAGAGAAAATCTTTGGCTACCCAAGCACTTTAGCAAGCGGGCCTCACCACCATAGACATTGCCTAAGTCACGAGTAAGCTCATTTACCTCCATCTTGAGGGTTTCATTCTCAACCATAAGTGAGGCATCACAAGTGAAACCATCACTCATAAGTAAAGTAGTAGTGCTAGATGAGCTACAAAAAGGGTTAGCGGGAGCAACAATAGGATTATAGAAAGATTCATCAATTATATCACATGTTAAGCCTACTTCACATGTTATAACATGCTCCTTCTCATTTTGCTCATTAAGTAGAGAGGAGTGAGCTTTTTCAAGCTTTTTTATCCTTGCCAAGCTCCTCATGGTCTTCCTATAGACTCTCATGAGATGCACTAAGCTCATCAAAGGCTTTCCTAAGGGCTTTTAGTTCCTTAGTCAAGTCTTTGCATTCCCTTCTCTTAATGTCAAAATGTTCCTTAGCATCTTCTAACATGTCAAATAGTTCATCTTTAGTTGGTTAATCATTATTATCACTATCACTTTCACTTTCACATTCATCATCACATCCATCATCATGAGATTATACCTTAGTGGCCTTAGCCATGAAATAAGTTGATGGAGTGTCAAAGAGAGAAGGCTTCTCATTTATGGCAATGCTTGCAAGAGCCTTCTTCTTGGTGGCCTTGTCATCATCACTATCATCAACATTACTTGAGGAAGCATCACTATCCCAAGTGACCACATATGAACCACCCTTCTTCTTCTTCTTGAAGGTCATCTTGTCTTTCTTCTCCTTCTTCTCCTTATTGTCCTTCTTCTTGCCCTTCTTGTTATCATCTTCATTTTCACTATTGTAGGGGCACTTGAAGCACCTTCTTGGTTCATCCTTGTTCCTTGATGATGACTCCTTCATTCTTACTCGATAGCCTTTCTTCACCATGAATTTGATTAATCTCTTCACAAAGAGTGCCATCTTCTCATCATCCTAAGAACATGAGCCTTCATCTTCACTTCAGGTGTCTTGCTTGGCCTTGCCCCTTGTTGGCGGTCCTTAACTCCTAATTCTAACCGCCAATTCTCACATAAAATCTACACAAATGGACACCAAACTTAGAATTAGGGCTTATAACTAACAAGTTCCACAAAGTTTTGGTGTTTACATGTTTTGCAGGAGACAAATGCAGAAATACATAAAAACATACCAAAAGGCGCAATCTAGAGCAGCGTAAAGCAAACCTTGTGCAACAGAATCAAGAAAATGCCCACTCAACCAAATAAACTAGGTCAAACACTGACGTAGCTATGCTCCACACCCATCTAGCAGACCACCAGTAGAAGGTGGTGCTGAGGCAGCCCAGCTAGGGTGTGGGTGCGGCTGCACCCCAACTGGCCCCATTCAGCCCCAACTTTGGTCGGTTGCAACTTACTGCCATGCCTAGCGTCGGTGCTGAGGTGTTGCCCAAGTTCAATGCACATGGAGGTCGGTTTGGTACCTTCTATGTGGGGAGGAAGCATTTTCTAAAGAGCCCCCTCTTCTCCACCTATAAAAGGAGGCTCTCTCCCCCTCATTCCAACAACACACAAGAGCACAAGAGCATCACAAAGCAAGAGCAAGAGCATCTCCACTCCATAAGCATAGGGCCTAGCTAGCTCTAGCAACTTAGTAGGGAGAGATGTGAGGGAGAGTTCGGGGAAGAAGTACCAAGCTTATCAGTAACCTTCCCCCGCTTGTACCTTGGCGAACACCGGCTTTGTACCTCAATGGGTATTTAGTAAGTGCTTGTGATTCTTTGATTATAAAAGTATTTTGATTAGTTAAGCTATACTTTTTCTTGTTTGCAGGATCCTCGTCCATCCCCATGGCGGATGCTCTGGTAGAAGGGCCCTGATAAAGACAGATAACCCTTGCTAACGCACTAGAGTAGTAGTCGATAGCATGGACGTGGTGTCTAGGCTAGAGGCTACCTTCATTTGCCTCATACTCTTTGGTTGAGGGGTAGGTGGCAGGTGGTGGCAGCCCTGTCTATCCCTTGTAATCCCCCATGTTTGAGTACAGCGTAGAGCTACAAGCCGGTATCGCTTGGTAGACCAGGTGTACGACGGTGCCTGAAGTAAGCAAGTAGAAGTAGAGTTTATCTATCTTTAGACCCTAAGCCATAGCAATCCTTCTCTACCCTTATCAGCTATCCTTGTGTTGTCCTTGGATGAGTTAGCTAGAAGAAATACCTTTGTTCCCTGTGGAAAATACGATACCCTGAATACTTCCGGGTGAAAGCTACAACGATAATTCTATACGCTTGCGGATTAACTTCTATAGACATTAAGAAATACCAACAAGCTTTCTAGCACCATTGTCGAGGAACGGTTGCTATTCTCTTTGAACCTAGTTCATCCTCATATCTGTATCTTTTATCTTTTCTTTTTATATAAAAAACACAAAATATTTTCACCACAAAGCCATCATCATTTCAAAATCTTTCTGCTTCAAAGGGGGAGTTCCTTGAGCCATCACCAGTTTCAAAACCTAACCTCTCATCTGGCTATGAACTCCACCCTAGTCTAAAAGCCATGTGAAAGCATCTAGGCCCCTAGAGTTGGTTTCGGCAATTGATGACAACGCAACATTACCATGACTAACATGTGTTTTGCAGAAACTTTGGTAAGTTAGGTCATGGGAATGGTGACTGTTTTGGGCACTATGGTTTTCATGCCCCTTGATTGAAATCATTTTGGTTTTCAAAGGATTAACGTCAAGATTAAGGACGGTTAGTTCCGAACATCGAGGAGTTGAGTTATGTTCGGAATAGTCGTTAGGATCTTCGCTTTTCTCCTTTGGTCGTACTATAAAGGGAGGCATGAGCGAGTAGCTTGACCTAGGTGAGTCAATTTGTTTAGGTGTGGTGCACACTTGTCAAACTTAGCACTAGGTAGCTCAGGTGAAGCCCAAAGTTCAGTTGGAAGAAACTCGGTTCAAGTTGCGTCGTGATTCGAAGTCTTTTGAGCCATTTATTCTCAACCTGACGCGGTCTGTGCCTTGACCGGATGCATCCGGTCAGTACTGGCAGTCACCGCAGAATTAATACAATTGACCGGATGTAGTCCTCCCATGGACCGGACGCGTAGATCATGTTGACCAGAGTCAGAGAGGGTAAGTGTCGTGATTGGACGCGGCTAGGAACTTGATCGAACGCGTCTACAGTGCGTCTGGTCTAGTTCCAGAGAGGAACCAGGGAGTATAAATACATCTCCTACACCTCTATTTGAGGTCTCTTGCTCATTTGTTCAGCTAAGAAACACCTTTCATATGCAAGGAAGTGCAAGAGCTCTAGTGAGGATTGAGATTTGAGCATCCAAGATTAAGATCCCTCATTAGTGACTAGGGAGTAGCAAGTGTGCATCCACCTTCTCATTAGGCTTGTTGTGGTCAAGTGAGAGTTCTTGCTTGTTACTCTTGGTGATTGCCCCAGCAGCAGTACCTTGAGCTCTTGAGACACCTTGTTACTATTAGGGTCCCTCCACCTCCGTCCATCCTTACTCTAGCTTTACAGTCTAGTGGGCTTCAGAGTCAGGGACCACAGCCGAGCTTTCAGTTTGCCTCACCTCAGCAGCAGGTGCCTTAGGCGTTTCAGTCCCCAGGCTACACTCCTATTTAGACGGGATTCACTCCACCGGTTCAGCTTAGGCCTCACCTTCTGACTGGCACTCCATTCTCTACTGACTTGAGTGCGTCCTACAGTGAGTTGACCGGTCAGCCGATGTAACACCCCAGGTGTTTGCCTTGCATCTATGCATCCACATGAGCATGTGCACCATCATTTCATGTGCATTGTTCTTGAAACATGACCTTACAACAGTTGCAACATCCATGATTGAATGCATGTGTAGGTATATGTTTGTTTATTAATGCTAGCTTATATGTGTACAACACTTGTAGTAGTGTGATGTGTGACACAACACCTTGAAACATGATCATGAAACACATGCAACATGCCTAGTTAAACCATGCAACACATGCATGCAACATAATGTTGCATTAGCTTGATTGGTGATGTTTCAATGCACTTTGATGTGACTGTTGCTCATATCAGATGCTATTGGGTAAATTGTTGCTTGGAAATATTTTTTTACATGTTAGTTAAGCAATTTGACCTAGGGTTTATGTTTATGCCATGCCCTAATTCCATCTTGACTCATGTTTTGACTAGTTGACCATTAGGACCTTCCTTGTTTGACTTAACAAAAAGTATAGCCTAGAGTTTTTGCATGGCTGTGCCACCTTAACAAAGTTTGTGCCAAATTTCAGGAGAAACAAAAGTTGTTCAGTGGTCAACTCATGAAAATGCTTGGAACATGCCCTAACATGGCCCACAAGTCAGGTGTAGGGGCTGTTTTTCAGCACTGAAAAATCAGCTAAGTCTGGAATGGATTTCAATTTCATGTAACCATCTTTGGGAGCTTGTAGTTTGAAAACCAGACCAAACCAGCTCTAACCCATATTGACACTTTTGTAGTACTCACTTAGCTCTACAATATTGTCCATAACACCATCATCTAATTCTCACTGGTTTAGGAATTGTAGAGCAGGGAAATGTCAGGTTTAGTCGAGGCTTAACTGAAACTTAGTTTCAGTTTCTAGGTGACCTACTTTGGCGAACCATAACTCCCTAACCAAGCCGAATCAGTCTAAACTCCTATTGACAAACTTGTAGATCTCCTGTTCCTCTATAATTTTGCTAACTATGTCTCGCACCGAATCGGCCTAGATTAGGAGGTATAGCGTGCCCAATATCGTTCGTCAGTCGGTCATCGGAGCTCGATTCAGGCAAGTCAGTGAACGTTGTGGCCGACCGGTTCAGAGACTGGCCACCGCGTGGCGTCCATGCCCGCCCGTTCCTCCATGTCACGCATGCGAGCTCACTGATGAAAACCAGACCGACACCTCGCTCACCCTCTTGCTCACTCGCCAGTTCAATTTGTCACCGTAATCTCCACTAAGTCGAACGGCGGCTGGAGGTGAACTACCACTGCACCACTGCGCTGTCGCACCGCCGCCCTAGCTAGTGCAACCACCGCCCCACCTTGACTCCTGCTACACCCTTAACTTTCTCTCGTCGTGAGTTTTGCCACGGTAAGGCGGCAATACCACTCCACCGCCGTAGTAACCTCGCCAGAATCCTACCGCCCGAGCCCCTCACCGTGGTCCCGGCTCTCCGTTGCATTCATCTCCCCCTTGTCTTCTCAGTTAGCTTCGTGGTACCCGCGTGAAGCTCGTATCGAGCTCAGTCACGGCAATGGGGGCTCACCGTCGCTGGCACACGCCACCCAGCGCCGCCGCACCCGCCATTGCCGGTGGTAGGCCTGTTCCGGCTAACCCTAGAGACCCCGAGACCCCTTCATTGGTGCGGAATCACATGGGGAGCTACCACCGCCACCTCCTCCCTCCCCTGCCCGGTGTCTATGACGTGCGGGGCCCGCGTGTCGGCGTCCCTCCGCTGTCTTGGCTCGGTTGAGCCAGCGAGCTGGGCCGAGCAGCGTGAGTGGGCCACGCCGGAGTTTTGGGCCGCGCAGTCGCGTGCGGGCACGCGCGTCGCGGGCCGCAGTGGTGATCCGGGTCGGCCCAATAGGGAGTAGGGTTCCAGAAATTGGTTTCTGTTATTCTTTTTCACATATTTGTGTATAGATTCAAAAATACGTATCTCATGGTTGATAGATCCAAATGATGTGGTTCCAATTTTGTTGGGTTTCTAGTAATGTCTAGTTTATTTAGAAAATATAATATGTGGTATGTTGGTTAATAATTTCTGAGGGTTGCAATTAATCTTGTGATGCACTTTATTTAACTAAGTGATTTTTAGTAATTTTGTATCTCTCTATGTATTAATCCTATTGCCATGAAATTTTTGTGAGATGCTATTCATGGTTTAATGATGCTCTAGTTAAATTTTTAGCCTTGTTGGAGGTCATTTGCTCCAATTAGGAAATTCCTTTGTTATAGGTTTATTTAGCACTTATCTTTTTGTTATTTTGATATCTCCTAATCTACTTGTCAAAATTAGGTGAAATTTTTATGGTAGCCTCTTGTTAGCATATATTTGCCTCTGTAATTTTATTAGAATTTTATAGTTACATTTTATATGTGATGTCATTTATGCTTATGCACTCTAAATAAATAGAAAAGGGGGGATTAGATAAATAATTATGCTAGTGCCATGAATTGATTTGGTGTTACTTAAACATGATCTAACTATTAGTGCAGTTGGATAGGTCATTTGTGATGTTCTCAACATCACTTCATATTTAATTCTACAAATCTATCTTTTCTGGACAGATTTGCTGGTTAAGTAAGTTAAGCTATGTTAATGAGGTTTTCATGCTTGGGGAACTATAACAAAGTTGTTAATAACCTCATGAACTAGTTTCTGGTAAAATTTGGTGACAATTGGGACATATAGTTTAGAAATGGCAGCTGTCCCAAGCTGGGTTCAGTTTTGGAAGTGCTCTCTGTCTTTTAGAATAGATTCTGTACATGTGCTATTTTGACCTGGTAAATGATGAAATCATGCTTAGAGGTTTATAAATGAAATATAGACAATTTCATAAGCTTTCCATAATGTCTTCTTGCAAGTCATTTGGATTTGTAGAACTCCAGTTATGAGTGTTCTTAGCTACTACTAATAACTTGTTGGAAATGTTAAATTGCTGGAATCTTGTTATGTGTGTGTTTAGTCTTAACCTGGTGGCACTTAGTGGTTTCGTAGAGATGTTCAAACATGTTAATACCAGAGAGGAAATTTGCACCTAATCTTGAAGTGATTTGAATAGAGCACCACATAACTTGGTTTTGTGCTTATGATGTTGCTATGTCATTACATCCATCTTCACATCATTCATGCATGTTCATAAATCAGCATGTCATCCTTGGTGCATACATGAAATTCATTAGATGCATATACATGCAATAGGTGTGTCGAGGATCATGTCTCGAGCGAAGTCTCGCTGGGCGTGGAACCCGAAGTTGGAGTCCATTCGGGAGCCGATGGTCTAGTCCGCCGAAGCCGAAAAAGACGTGGGAACCGTTCTTGAAGCCGACCTTTGATCTCTCTTCTTTCGGTTAAGGCAATCCCCGGAGCATTATAAGCCTCCTACTTTCAAAGCAATTATCTATATATACATGTTATATGTATTGCTGCATTACATGATAGGAGTTGGTTGGAAAACCCTTACTGCATTGATAACACTCCTTGTCCAGCAATTCGAACCTTGAATCCTATGTAGACAGGATCATATCTATGCTTAGCCCTGCTGAATTAGACCGGTAGAAGTCGGGTGATTTCCTGTCACCTGCGAGATATAGGGACTTATCAGGTCACGGTTGGCTATGTTTGCTATCGTGGAAATGAACCATGTGTTAATGAAATAAAATGAGACCGGGCGAGATGACGATAGTGAAGCAGCAAGGCATGGAGGTCTTGGGTGTGGATCTATCCCCGTCTGTGTCGATTAAGGACCGAGACCTAGAGCCTTATATGTCATTTTGAATGCATGCCTGACATTTAGTTGGCCAGCCTGAGGTTGCCGACCGTGAAGCCTAGTAGCTCAACTTAGGCTGCGAAGTCGAAAAGTGAAAGTCACCTCAGAAGGGAGCCAGAGGGTCCAAGGGTAGGTGAGTTAAAAGTCCTGAGCATCCTGGCCACTGGTATCCCCGAGAACGCGACGCTGTTCGAGCCCACCCTAAGTTGTACCAAAGGTTATCTATGGCTGCCTTTGGCGGGGTTTGCTGGGTGAGTGTCAGGAATACCCCCCTCAGCTGAGTTGGAATCGATTCGAGTCGCCGTCTCTCCCGGATAGTGAGAAACTTAACTGGTTATCTCCAGCGTAGATACACTAATTATTAATGATGGTTCGGAATTGATGATAATGATGATGATGGCCTTATTATACCTCCTACGGTTAATATTGTTTGCTCCTAATAAAGTGATTGCTCTAGTACAGGTGCTAATCTAGATGACAGGTTAATGATTATTAACTTGATGCTTAAGCATTAATAGTTACTTATCTGTAATAAGCTTTTCTGCAAATGAGTCAAGCTAGCCCACTTTATAAAGCCTTGCATAATCCTTGGTGTCACCTTTGTTTCTGGTTTTTATTGGGTAAGTCTAGCTGAGTACCTTCTCGTACTCAGGGTTTATTCCCACCTGTTGCAGGTAGCAGATTCGTACTTGTTGTTGCAAGTATTGTCTTCGCCATGTGGGTGTGAAGACTAGACCATATGGGCATGGTCTCTGTAGTATCTCTTCTGGTATGCTTTTGCAGGATGTGACTATGTACTGGCAGTATTAGACTTCAAATGGTTTCAGAAATTATGTTGCTTCCGCTAATCTTTACTTTGGTTTTGTAATAAATTATTTGTACTCCGATGTATGAGATTACTTTTGAACTGTTGTAACAAGTGTTGTGTTATGTTAAATCACTACGATCTTGGCTCATTATGGTTTGGTTTGAAATCCCTCATGATTTCATGGACTACCGGAGTTATATGGGCTCAAGTTTGAGAATTTGATCGCTTCGGCGATTGTTTTTGGACTTGTGCTCTTATAATTTGGACGGTTCCATGATAGCTGGCATCAGAGCAAGATTCAACAGTTAAACATGTCATTTGTGTATTTAAACAAAAGCTTTTATGAAAAATCTTTATTCTAAACTAAAGAGTGCCAGTGGTCATATCCTATATGCCCAAATAAGGACTATTAGGTGGCTTACTAAGATACTAACTTGGGGGTTCTGGCTTGTTTTCTGTTTCGTTGTCCATACGGCGTGCTATTATATGGATGCCATCCGCTTGGGTGGTAATGTATGGATCGAAATACCTCTACGCCCTGGTAAGTGGGAGTTGTGAGAGCATTACCGTCCAACCGTCGGTCTAGGGGAGAGTAGTTGTGGTTACTAGCATACTTACATGATTAATCATGTGATTATGAAAGTACTTAATTATGGGTATATCTGTCGGGTAACTTTGATACTGAAGTATATACATCGGGGGATGTATGTATGGAAAGTATTTAGTTTACTACTTTCTTGTGTGCTATATTGGGAATTGTTGGGCTAAAATGCAATTTTCTGCAGGTACACTAACAATGTTTCCTGTAGAGCGACTAGTTATCGTTATTGAGAGAACGTGTGTATGCCACCGAACTATACGCTAGAAATTGCAAATTCTTCCTAGGTTTGTGAGGACGTACGGTTCGTGCATGCACCATGTTCGCATCATACATTGCATTCTACATTACTCCCTCCCTTATAAATTGCTTATTCATTCTTTAAAAATTTTCTTTCCTCCAAATAGTTGTCCCATAAATAGTTGCATTTCTTTCGTGAAGAATTGTTGTAGTCAACCAACCTAGTGGAGTGGTCAGTAGTGTCAGCCTTGAAACCCAATTCATACCTGGCCCGTGAAAGAAAGCAAGACACAATTTCAAGATGTATCTCCTCGAGTTGGGATGTGTTTTGATCTGCAACTCGCCTCTCCATTGCTTCTACCCTTGTATCCATCCTTGTTTGCTATCCTCTCTTTGGATGATACTGTTTCTACATGCCTAATTCCTGACACGTGAGGATTCCTCATGGGTATGTGTTCGGTAATGGTGTTGCGATTAGTACTCCATGGTGCTGCGATGAAACCAGGAGCCTCCTGTGGCGCGCGACACAAGGTTGTGCTGCTCGGCACGCGCTGGTATCAAGGATTGCTAGTCATGATCTATTATGGAGCTACACCAATGTGTTATCTTCTCATGAACCTTTTCCTTGGATGTCATTCCCTATCTTGTCAGAAGATCCGTACCTCAAACCAAGAAATTTCTCACTTTTGAGATTGGAATTTGTATAGTTGGATACAATCTCTTCCTCATGCTTATGTAATTCGTCAGCAGCCTTCCGACGTCATCAATGCTTACTAGTTTCACCTACTTGCAGATGTCTCGTCAGTTTTGCTCTAGCAGTCAGAGTTGTGGCAATACAGAACGGTCATCATCTCCTCCGCAACCTACCTCTACTGAGTTGCTACAAATGCTTGCCGAAAGTCAGCGAGTCTTAGACGAGAGTGTCAGAAACCATGTCCATCAGGAACCTGAGCCTGCCCAGTACAACAATTATAAGGATTTCTTGTATATTGAGCCTCCTATTTTTTGAGAAGTAGAAGAACCACTTCAAGCAGATGAATGGTTAAACACTATCGAATAGAAGTTCCGTGTGCTCAAGGTGGCAGATAACATGAAAACAGAATATGCTTCGCAACAGTTGCAAGGACCTGCAGGTATTTGGTGGTGTCACCATCGGAATACCCTACCTGAGAATATGGAAGTAGTTTGGGATCAGTTCAAGGAAGCATTTCGGGAACATTATGTTCCTGCTGGCCTCATGGCAATCAAGCACACCGAGTTTATGAAGCTCACCCAAGGAGACAAAAGCGTAACAGAATATCTACATGCTTTCATCAGCTTATCAAGATATGCTCCGGAATTTGTTAATATGGAGGTTAAGATCACAAGTTTTAAAAGAGGGCTATGTCCCAAATTGATGAAGGCCATGTGCAATAGCAAATGTGCAACTTTCAATGAGTTTGTCAGCGATACTATCCTTCAAGAGAACTATAATGTTGTGTACGCTGCTTCTAAGAGCCATGAGAAATCTCTTGAATCTAATGCATCTACGACCAATACTCTTGTGGTGATTACACCTCAGTATTATTCGTCTGGCATATCTACTAGATATCACCCATATCAGAAACAAGATCTGGTCAAGAGGAACAGTATTAAGAAAGGAAAGCCTAAGGCACCGCCAAGTAACCGGCCATGTTGGAATTGCAAGATGTCAGGTCATTGGGCCAAAGATTGTCCTCTTCCGTAGAAGAAATCAAATGATAATAAGGCAGATGTGTGTAAAGGATGGGTTCGATACACCACGGTGGAATCCATTCCTACGGGTGAGATTATCACTGCCGGTGTATTTTTAGTGAACCAACATCCTGCAATTGTGTTGTTCGATTCAGGTGCTTCCCACTCCTTTATCAGTTCAACGTTTACAGCCAAGCATGATATGAAGGTTGTTACTTTAGATAATAGTGGTTATAATATTAGTGCTGTCGGAAATAATATTTCAACTAACCAGTTGGTCTTAGGA
The DNA here is from genome assembly GCA_038087645.1 of Saccharum hybrid cultivar R570. Lineage (NCBI taxonomy): Eukaryota > Viridiplantae > Streptophyta > Magnoliopsida > Poales > Poaceae > Saccharum > Saccharum hybrid cultivar. Next base: position 22,710,028 of record JAQSUU010000135.1, read on the forward strand.
GCAAAGATCAAGATAGAAGGACGTCTGTATGATCTAGATCTCGTGGTATTACTAGGATTAGGCCTAGATGTAATCTTAGGTATGAAGTGGATGAGTGGAAACGGTGTTCTGATCGATACCTCTATGAGAGTGGTTATGTTGAGGGATCCAAAAGATCAACAAGCTTTTCTAGTGCAACTTCCTAGAGACGTTAGTCCTCAGACTACAGTTAACGCTTTGATAGCGAAAGCAAAAGAGATTGCAGAAGTTCCGGTAGTGTGTGAATTTCTAGATGTTTTTCCTGATGAATTGTCAAGATTACCTCTAGATCGTGATGTAGAGTTTAAGATTGAGTTAATTTCGGGTACAGCACCAATTTCCAAAAGACCGTATAGAATGCCGCCGAATGAGTTAGCTAAACTCAAGACCCAACTTAGTGAACTTTTACAGAAAGGGCTGATCTGTCCTAGTTCTTCTCCATGGGGTTGTCCTGCTATCTTTGTGAAGAAGAAGGACCAGTCTTTGCGTATGTGTGTAGACTATCGACCACTCAATGCAGTCACTATCAAGAACAAGTATCCGTTGCCTCGTATTGATATCTTGTTTGATCAATTATCTAAAGCAAAGGTATTCTCGAAGATTGATCTGAGGTCTGGTTATCACCAAATTAAAATCTATCCAGAAGACATACCAAAGACGGCTTTCTCTACCAGATACGAGTTATATGAATATCTTGTCATGTCTTTTGGTCTGACCAATGCTCCTGCACATTTTATGTACCTGATGAATTCAGTATTCATGCGAGAACTGAACAAGTTTGTGGTGATATTCATCAATGATATTCTCATCTATTCTGAAAATGAAGAAGAACATGCCGAGCATCTGAGAATTGTTTTATCCAGATTACGTGAACATAAGCTTTACACCAAGTTCAGCAAATGTGAATTCTGGTTAAAGAAGGTACCTTTCCTCGGTCATGTATTGTCTGGTGAGGGAATTTCAGTAGACCCGACTAAAGTACAGGAAGTTTTGGATTGGAAGGTACCAACTAAAGTACATGAAGTTCGAAGTTTTCTTGGATTGGCTGGCTACTATCGTCATTTTATTCTGGATTTCTCTAAGATAGCTAAGCCTATGATTCGACTACTTTAGAAGGATAGGAAGTTTGATTGGACTCTAGAGTGTGAGCAAGCTTTCCACACTCTACGGACTTTGTTGACATCAGCTCCTGTATTAGCGCAACATGATATTGAGAAACCGTTTGAGGTGTATTGTGATGCATCGGGTACTGGTTTAGGAGGTGTACTTATGTAAGAAGGCCGAGTTATTGCGTATGCTTCACGTCAGTTAAGAAAACATGAAGTTAACTATCCGACTCATGACTTGGAGTTAGCTGCTGTAGTGCATGCTCTGAAAATCTAGAGACACTATTTGCTTGGAAATCTATGCAATATTTATACAGATCATAGGAGTCTTAAGTACATATTTACTCAACCTGAGTTAAATATGCGCCAGAGAAGGTGGTTAGAGTTAATCAAGGATTATAACCTCTAGGTGCATTACCATCCTGGTAAAGCAAATGTGGTTGCCAATGCCTTGAGTAGAAAATCTCATTGCAACTCTCTGATAGAAGAAGATTTTCATTTGTCTCATCTCTTACATCCTGTTGTAATCCATCATATCACTGTAGATTGTTCTTTGAGAAGTAGAATCATTGAGTTACAAAAGGCTGATACTGGTGTATTTCAGATCAAGAGAAAGATGAAAGAGCAAGAAACTAACCACTTTCGAGTGGATGACAAAGGAATTCTCTGGTTCAACGATAGACTTGTTGTGCCCAAGGACAAGGAACTTAGAAACCAAATCATGGCTAAAGCCCATTCTTCTAAGTTGTCTATCCATCCTGGTAGTAGTAAGATGTATCAGGACCTCAAGTCGTACTATTGGTGGACAAAGATGAAGAAGGAAATTGCAGCCTATGTCGCTAGGTGTGATAATTGTTGTAGAGTTAAGGCCATTCACATGAAGCCTGGTTTACTCCAGCCTTTATTTGTTCCAGGTTGGAAGTGGGACGACATTGTTATGGACTATATCGTCGGATTACCAACCACCCAAAGAGGTTTTGATTCTATTTGGGTTATAGTTGATCGTTTGATAAAGTCTGCTCACTTTATCCCCGTGAAGAGTAACTATCACCCACACCAATATGCTGATATTTACTTCCAAGAAGTTGTACGTCTTCATGGAGTGCCTAAGTCTATTGTCTCTGATAGAGGGCCATAATTTACTGCTCGTTTCTGGGAGCGCCTACATCAGAATCTTGGAACTAACTTGATCCACAGTTCTGCTTATCATCCACAGACGTCGGGACAGACTCAGCGTGTGAATCAGATTCTTGAAGACATGCTTAGAGCTTGCATCATCTCTTGTAATGGCTCCTAGGAGAAATGGTTGCCTCTCGCTGAATTCTCTTACAACAACAGTTATCAAGAGAGCATCAAGATGGCTCCATTTGAAGCTTTGTATGGTCGCAAGTGTAGAACTCCTTTGAATTGGGTGGAACCTGGAGAAAGAAGATTCTTTGGTATTGACTTTGTAGAAGAAGCTAAGGAGCAAGTCCGTGCTATACAGAAAAATATAGCAACCGCTCAGGCTAGACAAAAGAGTTATGCAGATAAGAGAAGAAACCCTATTGAGTTTGAAGTAGATGACCATGTCAATCTGAAGGTGTCCCCTATGAGAGGAGTAAAACATTTTGGGATCAAAAGAAAGCTTGAGCCTTGATATGTTGGACCCTATCGGATCATCGAGAAAAGTGGAAGAGTAGCTTATAAGCTTAGTCTACCTTGTGAGTTGGGAGCTATCTTTCCAGTCTTCCATGTTTCTCAATTGAAGAAATGTCTCCGTCTTCCCGAGGAAAGAGTAGAAGTGAGACGCATCAAATTGAAATCTGATCTTTCTTACGAGGAGAAACCCGTATATGTTCTAGATACTCTGGAAAGAGTGACTAGAAGTTGAGTAGTCAAATTATACAAGGTGGTTTGGAGTAACCACGGAGAACGTGATGCAACTTGGGAAAGAGAGGATTATTTAAAGGACAACTATTCCACTTTCTATGAAAAATGGTACGCTTTCCAAATCTCGGGACGAGATTTTTATAAGGGGGGAGGGCTATAACACCCCAGGTGTTTGCCTTGCATCTATGCATCCACATGAGCATGTGCACCATCATTCCATGTGTATTGTTCTTGAAACATGACCTTGCAACAGTTGCAACATCCATGATTGAATGCATGTGTAGGTATATGTTTGTTTATTAATGCTAGCTTATGTGTGTACAACACTTGTAGTAGTGTGATGTGTGACACAACACCTTGAAACATGATCATGAAACACATGCAACATTCCTAGTTAAACCATGCAACACATGCATGCAACATAATGTTGCATTAGCTTGATTGGTGATGTTTCAATGCACTTTGATGTGACTTTTGCTCATATGAGATGCTATTGGGTAAATTGTTGCTTGGAAATATTTTTTTACATGTTAGTTAAGCAATTTGACCTAGGGTTTATGTTTATGCCATGCCCTAATTCCATCTTGACTCATGTTTTGACTAGTTGACCATTAGGACCTTCCTTGTTTGACTTAACAAAAAGTATAGCCTAGAGTTTTTGCATGGCTGTGCCACCTTAACAAAGTTTGTGCCAAATTTCATGAGGAACAAAAGTTGTTCAGTGGTCAACTCATGAAAATGCTTGGAACATGCCCTAACATGGCCCACAAGTCAGGTGTAGGGGCTGTTTTTCAGCGCTGAAAAATCAGCTAAGTCTGGAATGGATTTCAGTTTCATGTAACCATCTTTGGGAGCCTGTAGTTTGAAAACCAGACCAAACCAGCTCTAACCCATATTGATACTTTTGTAGTACTCACTTAGCTCTACAATATTGTCCATAACACCATCATCTAATTCTCACTGGTTTAGGAATTGTAGAGCAGGGAAATGTCAGGTTCAGTCGAGGCTTAACTGAAACTTAGTTTCAGTTTCTAGGTGACCTACTTTGGCAAACTATAACTCCCTAACCAAGCCGAATCAGTCTAAACTCCTATTGACAAACTTGTAGATCTCCTGTTCCTCTACAATTTTGCTAACTACGTCTCGCACCGAATCAGCCTAGATTAGGAGGTATAGCGTGCCCAATATCGTTCGTCAGTCGGTCATCGGAGCTCAATTCAGGCAAGTCAGTGAACATTGTGGCCGACCAGTTCAGAGACCGGCCACCACGTGGCGTCCATGCCTACCTGTTCCTCCACGTCGCGCATGCGAGCTCACTGATGAAAACTAGACTGACACCTCGCTCACCCTCTTGCTCACTCGCCAGTTCAATTTGTCATCGTCGTCTCCACTAAGTCGAATGGCGGCTGGAGGTGAACGACCACCGCACCACCACGCTGTCGCACTGCCGCCCCAGCTAGCGCAACCACCACCCCGCCTTGACTCCCGCTACACCCTTAACTTTCTCTCGTCGTGAGTTTTGCCACGGTAAGGCGGCAATACCACTCCACCGCCATAGTAACCTCGTCGGAATCCTACTGCCCGAGCCCCTCACCGTGGTCCTGCCTCTCCGTTGCATTCCTCTCCCCCACGTCTTCTTAGTTAGCTTTGTGGTACCCGCATGAAGCTCGTATCGAGCTCAGTCACGGCAATGGGGGCTCACCGTCACCGGCACATGCCTCCCAGCGCCGCCGCACCCGCCAATGCCAGCGGCAGGCCTGTTCCGGCTAACCCTAGAGACCCCGAGACCCCTTCATCGGTGCGGAATCACATGGGGAGCACGTAGGTGCCCTTGGCTTCGCCGACCGTTGAGCCACCGGCGAGCTACCGCCGCCGCCTCCTCCCTCCCCTGTCCGGTGTCTATGACGTGCGGGGCCCGCGTGTCGGCGTCCCTCCCCTGTCTTGGCTCGGTTGAGCCAGCGAGCTAGGCCGAGCAGTGTGAGTGGGCCGCACCGGAGTTCTGGCCCGCGCAGTCGCGAGCGGGCACGCGCGTCGCGGGCCGCAGTGGTGATCCGGGTCGGCCCAGTAGGGAGTAGGGTTCCAGAAATTGGTTTCTGTTATTCTTTTTCACATATTTGTGTATAGATTCAAAAATACATATCTCATGGTTGATAGATCCAAATGATGTGGTTCCAATTTTGTTGGGTTTCTAGTAATGTCTAGTTTATTTAGAAAATATAATATGTGGTATGTTGGTTAATAATTTCTGAGGGTTGCAATTATCTTGTGATGCACTTTATTTAACTAAGTGATTTTTAGTAATTTTGTATCTCTCTATGTATTAATCCTATTGCCATGAAATTTTTGTGAGATGCTATTCATGGTTTAATGATGCTCTAGTTAAATTTTTAGCCTTGTTGGAGGTCATTTGCTCCAATTAGGAAATTCCTTTATTAAGGTTTATTTAGCACTTATGTTTTTGTTATTTTGATATCTCCTAATCTACTTGTAAAAATGAGGTGAAATTTTTATGGTAGCCTCTTGTTAGCATATATTTGCCTCTGTAATTTTATTAGAATTTTCTAGTTATATTTTATATGTGTTGCCATTTATGCTTTTGCACTCTAAATAAATAGAAAAGGGGGGATTAGATAAATAATTATGCTAGTGCCATGACTTGATTTGGTGTTACTTAAACATGATCTAACTATTAGTGTAGTTGGATAGGTCATTTGTGATGTTCTCAACATCACTTCATATTTAATTGTACAAATCTATCTTTTCTGGATATATTTGGTGGTTAAGTAAGTTAGGCTATGTTAATGAGGTTTTCATGCTTGGGGAACTATAAAAAAGTTGTTAATAACCTCATGAACTAGTTTCTGGTAAAATTTGGTGACAATTGGGACATATAGTTTAGAAATGGCAGTTGTCCCAAGCTGGGTTCAGTTTTGGAAGTGCTCTCTGTCTTTTAGAACAAATTCTGTACATGTGCTATTTTGACCTGGTAAATGATGAAATCATGCTTAGAGGTTTATAAATGAAATATAGACAATTTCTTAAGCTTTCCATAACGTCTTCTTGCAAGTCATTTGGATTTGTAGAACTCCAGTTATGAGTGTTCTTAGCTACTGATGATAACTTGTTGGAAATGTTAAATTGCTGGAATCTTGTTATGTGTGTGTTTAGTCTTAACCTGGTGGCACTTAGTGGTTTCGTAGAGATGTTCAAACATGTTAATACTAGAGAGGAAATTTGCACCTAAGCTTGAAGTGATTTGAATGGAGCACCACATAACTTGGTTTTGTGCTTATGATGTTGCTATGTCATTACATCATTCTTCACATCGTTCATGCATGTTCATAAATCAGCATGTCATCCTTGGTGCATACATGAAATTCATTGGATGTATATACATGCAATAGGTGTGTCGAGGATCGTGTCTCAAGCGAAGTCTCGCTGGGCGTGGAACCCGAAGTTGGAGTCCGTTCGGGAGCCGGAGGTCCAGTCCGCCGAAGCCAGAAAAGACGTGGGAACCGTTCTTGAAGCCGACCTTTGATCTCTCTTCTTTCGGTTAAGGCAAGCCCTGGAGCATTATAAGCCTCCTACTTTCAAAGCAATTATCTATATATACATGTTATATGTATTGCTGCATTACGTGATAGGAGTTGGTTGGAAACCCTTGCTGCATTGATAACACTCCTTGTCCAGCAATTCAAACCTTGAATCCTATGTAGACAGGATCATATCTATGCTTAGCCCTGCTAAATTAGACCGGTAGAAGTCGGGTGATTTCCTGTCACCTGCGAGATATAGGGACTTATCAGGTCACGGTTGGCTATGTTTGCTATCGTGGAAATGAACCATGTGTTAATGAAATAAAATGAGACCGGGCGGGATGACGATAGTGAAGCAGCAAGGCATGGTGGTCTTGGGTGTAGATATATCCATGTCTGTGTCGATTAAGGACCGAGACCTGGAGCCTTCTATGTCATTTTGAACGCGTGCCTGACATTTAGTTGGTCGGCCTGAGGTTGCCGACCGTGAAGCCTAGTAGCTCAACTCAGGCTGCGAAGTCGAAAAGTGAAAGTCGCCTCGGAAGGGAGCCAGAGGGTCCAAGGGCAGGTGAGTTAAAAGTCCTGAGCATCCTAGCCACTGGTATCCCCGAGAATGCGGCGCTGTTCGGGCCCACCCTGAGTTGTACCAAAGGTTATCTTTGGCTGCCTTTAGCGAGGTTTGTCGGGTGAGTGTCAGGAATACCCCCCTCAGCTGAGTTGGCATCGATTCGAGTCGCCGTCTCTCCCGAATAGTGAGAAACTTGACTGGTTATCTCCAGCGTAGATACACTAATTATTAATGATGGTTTGGAATTGATGATAATGACGATGATGGCCTTATTATACCTGCTATGGTTAATATTGTTTGCTCCTAATAAAGTGATTGCTCTAGTACAGGTGCTAATCTAGATGACAGGTTAATGATTATTAACTTGATGCTTAAGCATTAATGGTTTCTTATCTGTAATACGCTTTTCTGCAAATGAGTCAAGCTAGCCCACTTTATAAAGCCTTGCATAATCCTTGGTGTCACCTTTGTTTCTAGTTTTTGTCGGGTAAGTCTAGCTGAGTACCTTCTTGTACTCAGGGTTTATTCCCACCTGTTGCAGATAGCAAATTCGTACTTGTTATTGTAAGTATTGTCTTCGCCATGTGGGTGTGAAGACTAGACCATATGGGCATGGTCTCTGTAGTATCTCTTCTGGTATGCTTTTGCAGGATGTGACTACGTACTGGTAGTATTTGACTTCAAACGGTTTCAGAAATTATGTTGCTTCCGCTAATCTTTACTTTGGTTTTGTAATAAATTATTTGTACTCCGATGTATGAGATTACTTTTGAACTATTGTAACAAGTGTTGTGTTATGTTGAATCACTATGATCTTGGCTCATTATGGTTTGGCTTGAAATCCCTCGTGATTTCATGGACTACCGGAGTTATATGGGCTCAAGTTTGAGAATTTGATCGCTTCGGCGATTGTTTTTGGACTTGTGCTCTTATAATTTGGACGGTTCCGTGATAGCCAACACCCTCCCAGACCACAGTTCTTACCACTATAGAGATATCAGCTTCAGAGACAGTGGCTCCTTTAGTGACAGGGACCGGGACTACGGAGATAGTTCCTTCGTCGGTTGCTTCGACTGATCCTCCCACGATTGGTACTCTTTAGGCTCAGGTGATAGAGACTGCGGCTCTTGTTGCTACTACTTCATCAGCTCCTGCTCCTGAGTTACAGCTTGCCAACCCACACACTGAGCAGATCCCGATCGCTTCACTTCCACGTGTACCTATAGAGGGTCAGCATGACAGCTCAAAGTCAGAGGAGGACACTTCTCAGTTTTTGATCACTCCACGCTCCTCTGCACTTGACTCGACTGCTTCTATTCCTCCTTTGGACCCTTAGTTTTTTGGCTCTTGATGCCAAAGGGGGAGAGAGAGTAGATTCAGGGGGAGTTGCGAGAGAGGGTTTCGGTTTCTTGGCTCTTTGTGTGCTACTTTCATGCATCATGTTTATATTCCCACACTTGCAATTTTTTTCATGTGTGCTTGTGAGATACTTGAGTAATATGTTGATTATCTTGTCTCTATTATATCATGTCACATGATTGGTTCTAGCTCATAAGGTTTTGCTTCCGTGCCTTGCTCCGATTTCATATGAGCTATGATTTTGTGTACTAACTCTTCTTGTTTTATCTTATGAGTACACCCTATTGGCTTGGAGCACATAAGCAATCCTAAACCCCTTGTTCTTATTGTCTTTTGCTTATGTGAACCAAGCATGATCGAAAACCTCACCTCTTAAATCTACTTAATCAAGGTGTTGTCATCAATCACCAAAAGGGGGAGATTGAAAGCATCTAGGCCCCTAGAGTTGGTTTCGGCAATTGATGACAACGCAACATTACCATGACTAACGTGTGTTTTGTAGAAACTTTGGTAAGTTAGGTCATGGGAATGGTGACTGTTTTGGGCACTATGGTTTTCATGCCCCTTGATGGAAATTGTTTTGGTTTTCAAAGGATTAACGTCAAGATTAAGGACGGTTAGCTCCGGACGTCGAGGAGTTGAGTCACGTTTGGAATAGTCGTTAGGATCTTCGCTTTTCTCCTTTGGCCATACTATAATGGGGGTATGAGTGAGTAGCTTGACCTAGGTGAGTCTATTTGTTTAGGTGTGGTGCACACTTGTCAAACTTAGCACTAGGTAGCTCAGGTGAAGCCCAAAGTTTAGATGAAAGAAACTCGGTTCAAGTTGCGTCACGATTCGAAGTCTTTTGAGCCATTTATTCTCGACCGGACGCGGTCTCTGCCTTGACTGGACGCGTCCAGTCAGTACTGGCAGTCACCGTAGAATCAATACGATCGACCGAACACGGTCCTCCCATGGACCGGACGTGTAGATCGTGTTGACCAGAGTCAGAGAGGGTAAGTGTCGTGATCGGACACGGCTAGAAACTTGATCAGACGCGTCTACAGTGCGTCCGGTCCAGTTCTAGAGAGGAACTTCGTTGACCGGACGCGTCCGGTCATCACCGATCGGACTCATCTGTGCATCCGGTCAAAGTACAGAAAGGTTTTTAGGCAACTGGACGTGTCCGGTTACTCCAGATCAGAGTCACTGAGCGTCCGGTCACTCAGCGCTGTTGTTTTTCAATTCGACCGTTGCTATCGACCGAACGCGTCCGGTCACGTCGACCGGCGCATCTGGTCAGTACGTAAAATGATGAGTTGGCACATAACGGTTGGAATTGACTGTGGGGAGTATAAATACATCCCCTACACCTCTATTTGAGGTCTCTTGCTCATTTGTTCAGCTGAGAAACACCTTTCATATGCAAGGAAGTGCAAGAGCTCTAGTGAGGATTGAGATTTGAGAATCCAAGATTAAGATCCCTCATTAGTGACTAGGGAGTAGCAAGTGTACATCCACCATCTCATTAGGCTTGTTGTGGTCAAGTGAGAGTTCTTGCTTGTTACTCTTGGTGATCGCCATCACCTAGACGGCTTGGTGGTGATTGGGAGTTTGGTGATCATCTGGCGGAGCTTGTGGATGACCCAACTCATCTTGTGAGCGGTTGTGGGTGATTCACCGTGACGGAGTGTCAAAGATTCAGCCTGTAGAGAGCACTTGATCCTCACGTGGATCAAGGGGAGCTACACCCTTGCGCAGATGCTCCAATGAGGACTAGTGGGGAGTGGCGACTCTCCGATACCTCTGGAAAACATCGCCGTATTCCTAACCCTTTACTTTCAAACAATTTACTTTCTCGTATTACTTTTGTTGCTTGGTTTACTTTCCTAGAATTGCCATGCTAGACTATGATTGGAACCTAGGGTGCAAAACTTTTTCTGATAGAATCACTAGGAACACTTGTAGGCACTAGGGGTGAATTATGGCTTAGTAGGATTTAATTCTCACAATAAATTTTAGAAAAGCCCAATTCACCCCCCTCTTGGGCATCTTGATCCTTTCACCATGGTTCGGGCACAACCCTTCTCTAGGCTTGATAACAAAAACCCATGCAATCACCTGCTAGATTTTGAGGAAATGTGTTCGTGCCTGAGCATTTCAGGTATGACACAAGAAACTCTTAGGTGGAAGTTGTTTCCCTTTTCTCTCATGGAGAAGGCGAAACAATGGTACACATTAGCCATAGAAAGTATGAATGGGGGCTGGGATGAACTTAAAGACAAGTTTTGTCTTGCATTTTTATCCATGTCCGTATCGGCTCTCTACCAAGGGCGGTCCTCAATTTTGAGCAGCGTAAGGAGTCTACAGGTTTAGCCTAGACCTGGTTTTCAACGTTAATACATGCTGGCCTAGACTTGTCATTACCCGATGGCGTGATTTTGCATCTCTTTCATTCGAGTCTTGACATAGATGCTGACCTATGCCTAGATGTAACTGCCGAAGGTCATTTCACACACAAATCTATGACGGAATAAGTTGAGTTTCTTGAGCACTTCATAGCCAAACATGCTTCTTCTGTCAAAAGAATCAAATGCCTCTAGGCAAAAGTCATGTCAACTATGAAGGAGTCCTCGTTGGTCGAATCCAAACTCGTACCATCCCTAGGTTTGACTTATGAGCCCCCACCCGATACATGAACACCGAAGGAAACAATGCTTCATCCTTTGAAGTTCCCTATCAGATTCGAGGATTATGGCAATACCTCAAAGATATCATGACACGAAAAGCACACAAAGGAAGTTTGCCCTAGAGCAGAACCATCTAAGGAGTGGTTAATAGAAGTGTAACATTCTTTTGAAGCAATTCAGATTCTTTCAACTTCCACGACCATGCCTTGTTCGTTAAGGGGGACAAACATAGAAGCCCAGCATAACCCCATGATTGGGACAAGCATCATGTCAGAATTACTAGCAAAAAACCTTTTGGGTAACATGTTGCTAGTCCCGACCAATAAACTCTTCCAAAGTCCTTTGGGACTATTCTTTGAGTATTGTGGGATTATTAGGGCCGTGCCAATTATCATAGACAAAATCAAGGTTTTCATGAACTTCCATATCTATGCCGTCCTTGAGTTTGATATTCTAATAGGCCACCCTCTTGAAAATCTTACTCAAGAGAAACCTTCCCATGGGGGCCTTGATGAAAAGTCAGGGGAAACTGCTTTCGCCACTCCTATCTTTCACCTAGAAGTAACATTGGCGAAGCAGCACCCCAACCAAGAACCGTTCGAGGAGGCGAAGTTCATTTCCCCATTCATTTCACATCCTTGTGAAGCTGAACATCCATCATCACCCTCGCCCGAACTCGAGCCATGTCCCTCTGGCCAACATGATATAACCCTCGAGAAAGAAAACTTATGGGCCATGGACAAACTTGAATCATCGAATCTAGAGCTCAAAATGAATGATTCCACAAATGAGCATGAAAGTTCCTCTTTTGAGTTTCCTCACATTTCATGCTCACTTTCAGAGTCTCTAGAGTTCATCACGCTTAGTACCATATGTCACAAAACCGTCCAAATTATAAGAGCACAAGTACAAAAACAATCACTGAAGTGATCAAATTCTAGCACTTGAGCCCATATAACTCCGGTACTCCAATGAAATCACGAGGGATTTCAACCAACCAACATACAAGCCAAGATCATAGTGATTCAACATAACCAGTCACATGTTACAACCATTTCACAAGTAATTCAATATACATCGGAGTTCAACATAGTTATTACAACTTAAGTTCAAAAGTAGCGGAAGCAAAGTAATTTGAAACTAACATTAATCTTATTTCAAATACATGCCAGTACCACGGTTGACTTCCAACAAAAGCATTAGAGATAAGGTAAATAAGAAGGATCATGCCCATGATCACACTCCGCCACTAAGGCAGGAGCAACCAACTCTTGCAGCCGCCATGATACATCACAACCTGCAAAAAGTGGGGATAAAACCCTAAGTATGACAATGTACTTAGCTAGACTTACCCGTCAAAAACCAGAAATAAAGTGACACCAAGGATCATGCAAGGCTGATATTGTCGGGTACCTAAAACTAGGGGTACCCACAATCAATGATCAAGAAAAAAACAAAACACTACCTGCAAACGAAACAAAGCCAAAATAGTGGACGAGACGCCTCGACTGCACTCCGACTCGTACGAGGCCAGCTCGACAAGACGCCTCGACTACGTTCTGACTCATATGAGGCACCCTCAACAGGACGCCTCGACCGCGTTCCCACTTGCACGAGGCTCGACAAGGCACCTCGACTATCGGGAAATCTCTGACTCGCATGACCCCGGGTCGGACCACTAGACCCATCTTATTCACCTACTCTGAAACAAAAGTCAGAGCATTTAATGTGACTACATGTTACTTCCTACTGTCATGGCTACAGTTGTGACCGATGTGGAAGCAACACCGGTGTCAAATCTCACTTTTTACCGCCCATCTCGGGATGGGAGGTGAAAACTTGTCACTATATACACCATACCACACACTGTTTTGCCACCGATCACCCTCGAGGGAGGATACAACAAGGTCCGTACCCCACGATCTCGGGGATTCGGCCGTATCCGCCCGTCCTTGACCCGGCCTCGACCCAGCCTTGACCTACCATCGGTCAGCAGGGAGGAAAGGCCGACGTGGCATAGGACTCGAGGTCTTTTCACCGTCTCGTCCGCTACGTCACCATGGTGTTCGGGGATGGCCGGTCATTCCTAGGGCACATCGCTACAACCACCTCTATAGGGATCGACAAAACTTCACCTTAAGACTCCCCTGGCGTCCCGGCCTCCTCTTACCCTATAAAAGGGCAGGTAGGGGCTCTACAAGGGGCACGAATAGACGGATGAAAGGCGAACAACGAACAACAGACAACGAAAAACCAGTCTCCATCCCACCAAAGAAGATCAACATCTCAAGCAATCTCCTTTGTACTCTCATTTTCCTTTGAGACCTAGGCTTGGTTCCCTCTCTCATAGCTTGTAACCCCTACGCAAGCACTTAGGTGCAAGGAAATACAATACTCCCTCCTCCCCGCTGGACGTAGGGCCTTCTTTTGCCCGAACCAGGATAAATCCCCGTGTATCCTCCTTGCATCACCATCTAGATTAGGGACACGCAGCATTTGATTCACTCGTTGGCTTAGGACCCCCGCGTGCCCTGCCTTTTTTCGCTTGGGGTTTGGTTTTTTGCGGTCAAGCTCCCGAGCCTCGTGCGCGCGAGGTCGATCAGAGTCTTGGCCGTCTTTTATCGTTCGACCCACACGCTCCCCTTTTAGAAAAAAAGGAGGAGGGGTGGGGAACATCGTACTACCCTCGTTTGGGCAAGTTCGGACGGTCTCCGGTGAGCTACTAACGAGAAATTCGAGTGGGAGCCCGTGCTCCATTCAGTAGGAGTCGACTAGCGGCCATGGAGGCACTCTCAAGAATGCCAAAGAGTAGTCGTGTGGATCTTGACTCCTTTCGATAGGATTCGAGGGCTCGATGCCTCCCTCTGAGGGGATTCCTCCATCGATCTCTCTTTTAGCCTCGAATACGTCTGGGGGTGCCTCGAGAGCGTGGCTCGAGCCCTAGCCTTGTATGGGCACATCCCTAGTCATCCCTGACTCCGTTACTCAAGGGCAGCTGTCGAACCCTGGTCGAGGGCTAGCTTTTGATCCCTCGAGGTTTATATCGGGCTTGGAGCCCATTACCCATGCATCTGGGAATATCCGTCCATGGATCCGTCTCCCACCTATTTAGGGCGCGTCTTTTCAAGAGGAGAAGCGAGATCGGCGTGGTAGTGGGCGGTAGTGGGCGGCGTGGTGCGACGGTTACGGCGTGCATGGCGGACACGTGCCCATATCTGCGGGTTTTGAGGGAGCAGTTAGGTAAGGTCATTGAATGAAAAAACTGCTCCTACCTTTTTGCCCGCCCGTTGGACTTCCATCGGGGTATAAGAGCAAGGCCCGGGGTTTTGTTTACCCTTACAGGCCCTTTGCATTCTTGCCTTCCTTGCCTTCTTCGCCCCCCTTTGCCATCTTGCGCCCTTCAGCCACCGTCCAGTGCCGGCATCGTTCCTTTGCCTGCGCCGTTCCTCTGACAACAATGGCGGGCAAAAGCCAAATCCTCCCTACGGATGCTTGGGCCCATTCCTCGATGACGGAGCGAAAGCTGGAGGAGTTGGTCCGCGACGGGCTTCTATGGCTGAGGGTGAGTCAGACCCAGCCAAAGTGGAGAGTGCTGTCGTTCGACCACCGGGAACCGGCGCCTCTAGAAGGCTACGTGGTGAGCTTCATGGCCTTCCACAAGAGGGGGTTCGGCGTGCCAGCTAGCCCCTTCATGCGGGCGCTCCTCCACTACTACAAAGTGGAGCTACACCACCTCACCCCCAACTCCATCTCGCAGGATGTCATTTTCGCAGCGGTCTGTGAGGGATACCTAGGGATAGAGCCACAGTGGAATCTGTGGCTCCACCTCTTTAAGGCGGAGCACTTCGCTAAGAAGGCAGGAGAGCGAGGGGTGCGGCGTGCAGTGCACGTGGGGAGCTACACCCTCCAAGTCCGGTTAGGTCGAGGCGACCAATACATCCCAACGCAGTTGATTTCTTTGAACAGCGGCTGGCACGACGACTGGTTTTACCTCCACAACGATGGCGACCAGCTACCGAGGTACTCCGGCCGGGTGCTGATGGCACGAGAAGAGAACTGGACGTATGGTGTTGTTTAGGATGACAAGCCAAACCTAGAGCTGCTCCTCGACGTGTTGAGGAGGCTCTATCAGCGCAGATTGACGGCGGGGATGGTGGCCGCGGTGTTTCTCCACCGGAGGGTGCTACCGCTGACGCAGCGTCGGCTCCGGCTCGACGAGATGACGCCAGAGGCGTCATTGGAGGGGAGCAGGATGTCTTACGAGTCCCTCTCCCTTGACGAGGTCGCCCGACGTGCACGGTGGATGGTGGGGAGTTTTCGGTAGGAGGACATCGATACGGTCCCGATGCGCCCACCTAGGGATTTGAGCCCCTAGTAAGTGTTGTTCTTGATGATCTTAAGTTCTTTTGCTTCCAGATTCCTTCCACTAACCCAGTCAAGGTCCGTGTATAGGATCTGTCGGTGGTCAAGGAAATGCGGTTGCCGGTTCTAGAAGATTGGGTCGCTCAGGAGGCTCGACGCCTCTTGGCGGCCCAGAAGGAGGAGAAGGACGCTGCCAAGAAACACCAAGTCCACAAGGCCCTCGAGTAGGAGGCATTGAAGAAGCGCCGTCAACAACAGAGTCTTGATGGGCTCCCGCTCGAGGAGTCTCCCTCTGAGATGGTCTCGGGGGAGGACGATGATAGTGGCGACGACAACGCCTGGTCACGGTACGACACCGTGACTTCCCTGGCGGACCTCCCTGATGTGCGCCCCTTTTCTAGAGCCCATTGGGGGGTCGACCTCCTAGGCATCGAGGGCACCCTCGGTGCCCGTTGAGGGGGAGGGAGAGCCAGGAGGGAAAGAGACTAGGGCGGGGCCTTCAGCGAGAGGAGCCGCCTCGTCTGGGGCCTTGCAAGAGTGGTCAGTGGTGCCACCCCCACGTGTCTGAGCGCCTCGGGCTCAGACGGCGGTCGGGGCAGCGGTGTCAGCATCAGAAGCCGGGGCACCATCGACGGGTGTGAGGACCCGAGGCCAGCTAGCCTCGGCAGCGTAGAGGACTTTGGACGCTCCACTAGCCAGGGCTCTGAGGAGCGCCCGACCAGCAGGAGGCTCGACGGTGGGGCCGTCGTAGGCGCCGTCGGGTGGCTCTAGCCTGCCGGGGTCTAGGCCCCTAGTTCCCATATCTGGGTAAGTTTTTCACCCTATTTTTCATGATTGGTGATCCCATTTTTTATTCTAACGTGCTTGTTAGTTGTTCAGTCATAAGCATAAGGCGGAGCTCGTGGGTCTGACTCCCGTAAAGGCGCTTAGGTCGGGCGCTGCTGTAATAATGCGAACGGCGGCCGACGACGCCGCCTGGGTCATGAAGTACCAAGCTACGGCGGAGCAGCTCAAGTTGAGGGAGGCGGCTGCCCAAGCGGGGGCGGGCACCCAGGAGGTCACTGGCTCTGACCCCACTGTGTGGGGGTCGGGGCCAGTGGAGGCGGTGGTCCCTAGCAGTGCTGGGCTTGAGGTGCCCAGCACTGGTGGGCCAGAGCCTGGGTCGACATCGACAGCCTAGGCGACCATCGAGGCCACTAAGGCCAAAACATCCGTCCGCGGCGCGGGGCGGGCGGATGTTGAAAAAACAAAGGAGGTGGTGGAGGCCCCGCCGGAGGCAGGGCGAGAGGTGGCGCAGCCGGAGGAGCCGCAGCCGCAGCAGGGCCGGCCAGGGGAGCCAGTGGTCATGGTGGAAAGGGGGGCGGTCGCACCACTGCCATCTTCCAGGCAGTGGTGCCAGTAGGCGAGGTGCCAGCCCCGCCGCAAGGGTCGACCCCAGCCCTGATCGACCTCACCCTCGATGACTCTCCTACTGACAAGGGGAAGTAGGCGACGGATGTCGAGGTAGCCGAGGCCTTGGATGGGGCCGATACCTCTGTGGCGTTGGGGGTGACCAGGCCAAGGCGTTGGCCGGGTGGCCGGACTTCGCTGGGTTAGCACTCGTGCGGGTGGAGGAGGAGCTTCCGCGCTGGGATAGGTCGACCCTTGAATTTAGGGACGCGTCCAACCCTAGCACCGAGCCCTTCTTTGCGCTCGAGGACAAGGACGAGGTGCACCACTAGGAGTACCTCGAGGGACTCCAAAAGCACACGATGCAGTCCCTACGTGTGGTTTCGGACACCCTGGCGTGGGGTATGTCGGAGGCCTTTGAGGTAAGCTGGATTTGTTAGTTTTTCCTTGCGTTTTATCCCTCCCTTTTCCTTGGTTCTGACTGTTAGATTTTAACTGTGGTCAGGAGCTCAAGGAGCATTCCCGCCGCAAGTCACTCTTCATTCATCATGAGAGTGGCGTGTGGGCGGCGCTTATCCATCAATGGGCTCTGGTTGAGGAAGCCAACAAGCGGCTCTCCCAGCAAAGCACCGAGACGGCCGAGCTTCGCGTCGCCTACGCGGCGGTTAAGGAGGAGGCGGCGCAGGCCTAGGAGGCCGAGGCCACGGCGCGTGAAGATGCGGCAAGGGCTCGGGAGGAGGCTGCCAAAACCCATGAGGACCTCGTGCCACTGCTGGCGCGTGTGAAGGAGCTCGAGGAGGACATCGCCTTAGTCGGCGGTCAGTGTGATGCCGTCAACATCCAGGTCAGGATGGTGTTCGCCCGCGTCAGAACCTTGGAAGACGAGGTTTTGATGTTGAGGGGGACGGTCCGTGACAGGGACGAGGCTCTTCGAGCGTCTGAGAAGACATGCGAGGAGCTACATGACGAGGTCATGGGTTGGCAGATCCATTTTGAGGGTAACCTTCTTGTTGTGTAGTGGCCTTGGCGTCGAGGTCCCAGGCTTACGCTAACTTGATGCTTGTGTTCTAGAGTTGGAGAAGGAGCAGCAGGCGGCTCAGGCGACGGCCACCTCGTTCTAGAACCTCTTCGAAGCCGAGGCCAGGCGGACTTAGTTGCTTTAGGGTGCCATCACCTCCGTATGCGACGGCCTGGGGGTCAAGCCCGATGCCGACACCGAGGATGGTGGCGCTGGGCCGCCTCGTCCGTGAGAGGGTACGAGGCGGGCTTCATCACAGCATGAAGAGGGCTCTGGTAGTCGTTCGGTCTGGGTTCATGTACGACATGGACCTCATCGCTGATGGCTTCATCATGGATCCAGATCGGACAGAAAAGGAGAACGAAGTCGCCTGCCTGGGCCTGATCGAGGCCGCTGAGGAGCCTAGGAGTCGCCTTGCCAAGCTCTTCGAGGTCAAGGTGGTTCCGCCTACTGATGATGAGGGCCTGTGAGCCAAACCTGGGCATGAAGGCCCGTGTTAGTATTCGTAACTTTGGTCACGATGGCCTCGGGGACCTTAAAACATTTAGATGTAAGTTCGTACTAAATGTCTATTTTTGTTTGAGTCTTTTGTTCCCTTTCTTGCTTGAATCGTATTCTTGCATGATTTTCTCAGCGCGCGGTTGCACCCCTTGGTGTGAGGGAGCGAGTGGAGGTACCATAGCTTGGAGGCATAGGCGATCTCGTGGCTCGGCAGCCCTCGAGCCTTAGGGTGTGTTTGCGGCCCCATGAATTATGTAAGAACTTGATTCAAAGTGTAGGGGAACGTTAGACGTGAGTTTTTTCAAAATCATGAACTTTTATTAGGTCTACTTAGCATGTGGTTGCACCCCTTGGCATGGGGGAGCAAGTGGAGGTACCTTAGCCCGGAGGCGTAGGCGATCTCGCGGCTCGGCAGCCCTCGAGCCTTAGGGTGCACTTGTGGCCTCGTTGACTTATGTAAAAGTTCTCTTATTTTTGAAAAAAATGTGAGTTTTTTGGGGACATAGGGGGTTCCCCCCTTGCAGCCCCCGAGGGAGGGTTGACTCTGAGGAAATAGGGTCGATCCTACCTAGTTTTTTATGAAAGAATGCTTTGAACACCGATGTATTCTTTATTCTATCATGGGATTGTGAAACAATTTATAGAGCCTCGATGCTTTAAGGAAAAAAGCGACGTAGCTGTTCAATGTTCTAGGCATTGGTGAAGATTTCGCCTTTCTTGTTCGATAGCTTGTAGGTGCCGGGCTTTAATACTTCTGCGATGATGTATGGCCCTTCCCACGGCGGCATGAGCTTGTGTCGTCCCTTGGTGTTCTGGCTTTGCCGTAGCACCAGGTCACCAACATTGAGGTCCTGCCTACGTACGTGTCTGTTGTGGTAGCATCGAAGACTCTGCTGATACCTGGCAGAATGCAACAGAGCCACATCGCGGGCTTCCTCGAGCTGGTCGAGGGCATCCTCTCTTGTGGCGTCGTTATTTTTCTCGTTGTAGGCCTTCAACCTCGGGGATCCGTATTCTACATCGGTTGGGAGTATAGCCTCGAATCCATAGACTAAGAAGAATGGAGTGAACCATGTGGCTCGACTCGGCGTTGTTCTTAGGCTCCATAGGACCGAGGGAAGCTCGGTAGGCCATTTCTTGCCGTGTTTGTTTAGCTTGTCAAAAATTATGGGTTTCAAGCCTTGTAGGACCATGCCGTTGGCATGTTCTACTTGGCCATTTGTTTTTGGATGAGCCACGGCCGACCAGAGCACACGGATGTGGTGGTTGTTGAGCCTCCCGAGCTCTCGGCCTCGAGGGCTCGGCAGGCTGCTCTAAGGCAGGCCCGCGTCGCCTTGAGGCAGAAGTCTCGGCTTGCTGCATGGCAGCGGCCTTGAGGAGTCCTTGGATTTCATCTTGGGCTCGACGGGTGTTGGGGTTCGATGGCTCGGGCATGTTATGAAGGAGCATGGCGGCGGCGACCACGTTCTAGCTGGCTTGACCAAAAACCGGGGGGTCGACCGCCCGATCCTCAACGATGCGACGATTGACGTCGTGGGCTCTTTCTCAAGCTCCTTCGCCATGTGCATGTGCTACGCGCTCTTGCTCAAGGGTTCACTGTAGTAGACGCAGGTTTTCTCATTCCTCGTCGAGCCTATCCTGTAACTTACGGATTTGCTCAAGCTGCATTCCTTGATCCACAAGGAATTGAGCCTCATCCTGCTCGGTAGGGAGCTCGACTTGAGGTGACATGTTCCTTCCTTCAACGGCTGCCTCATCCTCCGAATCTGACGCGCTATGTTGAAGCACTCGCGGGTCGGGTCGTAGGTGTCATCGACAGAGTCAGAGTCTGGAGCACCAAAATAGTAGTACGATGGGTGCATATGAGGTCGTTTGTCTCTAGGGTCGTAACGTCAAGAAGCAGTTGCATGGGGCCCCGTCTCTAGGGTCTTCGTAGGGTCCAGGTACTCGGAAGTTGGCGTAGATGCAACAAGGTCGAGAGTGGAGCGTAGATGGTGTCCGGGGAGTTCTTCATAAGCACTCATGCTGGTGCTTATAGAAGAAGCGTACGCCCGGGCAACCGAGTCTAGCCCAAACGGGAATGCTGATGAAGATGTCGTTCCTCGTACTGGTGTAGTCGGACCGGGTGGTGGTGGTGTCGCACCAGGCGGTAGAGCGGTGGAACTCCCTGTCGGCATCTTACCCTCAACCAAGCTCATCTTACATAGATCCTCAGCGAGGAATTCCGTGTTGGTGTCCGGCTAAGAGGCGTCATATCGAGGAATCCCATCATCCTCTGCAAGGCAGTGACGGTGGTTGCGCCGGGCTCACCGTCGCCTGGCGGCTCGTGCCTGACGAGAGCGACGATACCGGCGTAGCGCTCCCTCGGGCTGGGAGAGCTCGTGGTCCACGTCGATCGGGTGCCTGGGCAGGAGGAGGACCAAGTCATAGCCGTGGCCAAGTGACATGAACTCCAAACTCCCAAACTAGATCACCATGGCCAATGGGAGCGGGCATTCAGGGTCAGCCATCTAGAAAAATGGCGGGAAAATAGCGTTGGCACGCAGCTTCCCCTACCTAGCGCGCCAACTGTCGGCGTCTGGTCCTATAGGGGTCCTAAGCCAACGAGTGAATCAAATGCTGCGTGTCCCTAATCTGGATGGTGATGTAAGGAGGATACACGGGGATTTATCCTAGTTCGGGCAAAAGAAGGCCCTATGTCCAGCGGGGAGGAGGGAGTATTGTATTTCCTTTCTTTGGTGGGATAGAGACTGCTTTTTGTTGTCTGTTGTTCGTTGTTCGCCTTTTGTCCGTCCGTCCGTGCCCTTGTAGAGCCCCTGCCTACCCTTTTATAGGGTAAGAGGAGGCCGGGACACCGGGGGAGTCTTGAGGTGAAGTTTTGTCGATCCCTGTAGAGGTGATTGTAGCGACGTGCCCCAGGAATGGCCGGCCATCCCCGGACACCATGGTGACGTAGGGGACGAGACGGTTAAAAGACCTCAAGTCCTATGCAACGTCGGCCTTTCCTCCCTACTAACCGATGGTAGGTCGAGGCTGGGTCGAGGCCGGATCAAGGACGGGCGGATAAGGCCGAATCCCCGAGATCGTGGGGTACGGACCTTGTCGTATCCTCCCTCGAGGGTGATCGGTGGCAAAACAGTGTGCGGTATGGTGTGTATAGTGACAGGTTTTCAGCACCCATCCCGGGATGGGTGGTAAAAAGTGAGATTTGACACCGGTGCTATTTCCACGTCGGTCACAGCTGTAGCCATGATGGTAGGAAGTAACAGGTAGTCGCATTAAATGCTCTGGCTTTTGTTTCAGAGTAAGTGAATAAGATGGGTCGAGTGGTCTGACCTGGGGTCATGCAAGTCAAAGATTTCCCGATAGTTGAGGTGCCTTGTCGAGCCTCATGCGAGTGGGAACACGATCGAGGCGTCCCATCGAGGGTGCCCCATACGAGTCAGAACGTAGTCGAGGCGTCTTGTTGAGCTAGCCTCGTACGAGTCAGAGTGCAGTCGAGGCGTCTCGTCCGCTATTTTGGCTTTGTTTCGTTTGCGGGTAGTGTTTTGTTTTTTCTTGATCGTTGATTGTGGGTACCCCTAGTTTTAGGTACCTGACAGATATAAAGTGGGCTAGCTTGACAATATTTTGCATAAAAGCTTAATATGGATAAGTAATCATTAATGCTTAAGCATCAAGTTAATTGTCATTAACCTGTCATCTATATTAGCACCTATACTAGAGCACTCACTTGATTAGGAGCAAACAATATTAACCATAGCAGGTATAAATTGAGGCAACATTTCCATCATCATCCAATTCACCATCTGTTCAATTCAATTGAATCTACATTGCTGCTGCTCAAGTCAAGTGCTCACTAACCGGGAGCGACAGCAATTCGAATCGAATTCCTATCCAGCTGGAGGGGTATTTCTAACACTTACCGAGACACGCCTGGCAAGGGTTGCTCAGGTCACCTTTGGTACCATTCAGGAAAGCGCGGGTTCGACTGATGCCGCATCCCTAAGGGCAACACTCTGCCAGGCTGATAGGGACTTTAACCCCCCCTTGGTCTTATGTCAATGTTCCCAAGCACATCCTTACTACCTACAAGATGCGACCTACCCTTCGATTCCCAGCCTGAACTATATTACTCGGATTCACGGTCGGTATGACTTATCCGACCAACTAAGTGTTAGACTGCATTCAACATGACTCAAGGACGTACAGCGAATCGGTCCTTAAATGACTCAGACGGGGATAGATCCACACCCAAGACCTCCATACCTTGTTGCTTCACTATCGTCATCCCGCCCGGTCTCATTTCATTTTATTAACACATGGTTCTTTTCCACGATAGCAAATATAGCCAACCGTGCCATATATGAATATCCCTACATCTTGCAGGTGATAGGAAATCACCTGACTTCTACCGCTCAAAGCAGGGCTAAGCATCTACTTGATCCTAGTCTATGTAGGATTCAAGGATTCATATATCTGGACAAGGAATGATATAATACAGCAAGGGTTTCCAACCAACTCCTACCATTTAATGCAACAATACTTATAACATATATAGAATTAATTGTTTTGAAGGTAGGAGGCTTATAATGCTCCGGGACTTGCCTGGGATCCGATTCAAGTCAGTGTTTGTCAGATGAACTCGCTTGACGAGCATTCCTCCAATCTAGCACTTGTCCGATCCTTCCATCTCCGAGATAGATCCACCAACACCATCTTTAGGTTAGCTCCACATCACGTCCTTCATGTGTTTTACCTAGCGTACCTAAATGAGGTGCAAGAATCTATATGTATGAATGCATAGAAGTGCAATAAACAAAGTAATCATGCAAGCATACCAAAGTTCACATAAACACCTAGAGCTAATTAACTTAATCCTCACTAAGGCATAACATAGAAGACGGCAAGCACATAAATCAAGACACAAGTCTCATAAGATCACAGGGTACTAACCCAAGTACCATCAAAGATATGAGTCACACTTCAACACACTAGCATAGCAAAATTAATCAAAGCACTAGAACAAGAATCTGCTACTTTCTGGACATACATGCAGTAGCTGAGTAAATCAATCATAACTGGAGATCCATAAATCCAAATGACTTGGAAGAAGACATTATGAAAAGCTTAAGAAATTATCTACAATTTATTTAATATCAACTAAGCCTGATTCCCAAGTTTAATAGGTTAAAAAGATAAAACTACAGAATCTGGTCTGCTCCAAACAGAGAGCAACCAAATCTGGGACCTGACTTTAAACAGCTATAACTCCTAAACCACATGGTCAAATGCCACAAAATTTTAACAGCCGCTAGATACATAAATTTTCTACAACTTTTGTATAAACAAGTTTTACAACAAAGAATATTGTCATGAAGAACTTCGCTAAAATTCCAGATCTGTTCAGAAACCTCATTTGCAAGAAATAATTATTAACTTATGTTGCAAACATATAATTGGACAAAAACAACTTTACTAACATGTCACACATGACTAATGAACACCAGAAAACATAGTGTCCATTACTAAATAAATTCTTTTAATGTATTTTCTTAATTTATTTAGATAATTAGGTGGAATTATGAACACCTACCAAAAATGCACAATAAATTCTACCAAAATTACAGTGGCATACATATACTCTCAATAGTCTACTGTCCAAATTTCAAGTCATTTGGACATCTATATCAACCTCTATGAAAAAGACAAATGGATATTGCAATAAATCATGTGAGAGCAAGATACACTAATAACTCATTCACATAGCAACTAAAATTCATGAAATTTTTACCACACATCAAATATCATAGTAGTATCATGCCACAAAAATTTCACTTCATTTAGAGCCCTACAACTGTAGTTATGAAAATGACAAATAGAACTAGCATTGAAAACCTAGAAACATAGATCTATTTTTACAGCTAAAAATCTAAACTAAAACATGACATATTATAGATCCAATGCATAGATAATTTCACAAGGATTCCAAAAAGTCTTCATTTGCTATTTTATGAATTTTCTATGATTTACTATGAATTTTCAAAAATCAGTAAAAACTACCACAAATCAGTCCTTATGGCACTATTCATATGAGTCTATGATATTGCAGTTAGACCCCTGCCTTTTCTCGAATTCTGACTCAAGGTCCCTAGTCGCGAATCAAAATAGAGGAGGCGCCAGAGGTTGTCGGTGCTCGCGGTTCCGCCCAGAAGAGGGCTCGTCGGCGGCGTTGGAGTGGTGTGGAAGCATCTCCATCACCGGGCGCATCCACCGGTGCCCGTGGTTTGGCCCGAGATGGCCCGAGGTGGCCCGGCCACGTGCGCCGGCGGCCAAGCCCGCAACATCTCCGGCAGCGAGGCGCTCCAGCGATGCTGGGTCTGGGCGAGCGTGTGCATGAGGTGGAGCGCGACAAGGTGAAGGCAGTGGTGTATGCGGCCGTGGCTGTGGTGGGGTGCCGAGACGGGAATGGCAGCGGCGGCCGGAGCTCCAGCTCGGCCATGGCGGCGGCCATGGCGAGCGTGTGCTCATGGAGCAGCGCACTAGCAATGGGAGGCACCAAGGCTAGCGTGAGCGACTGAGGGAGGATCTCGGCTTCCACATTTGGAGAGGCAGGGCGCTGGGGCAAGCAATGGCACGGTGGAGGAGCGAGCAGTGGTGACTGCTGCTCAGCTCGTTGTCCCTGGCGAAGAAGAACAGCGAGAGGGAGAGCAGAATGGAGAGCAGGAAGGCGAGCGCTCGGCTTTTCCCGTCTCCACGCGGCACGAGCGTCGGCGAGGTGGCAAGCTGAGCGAGCACGACCGAGCCACGCGGTGTCAGGACCCTTCACACGGTCAGCCATGACGTGTTGCCTGAAATCAAAAATCCAATTCTACCTCAAACGTACGACTGAACCCACCATCTTTCCCCCTCTGTATCACCCAATCCAGTAAGTGTTTGCAAAAGCTTCACTAATATAAGTTGTAGAGCTACATGCCGGCTCCAACTTTTCTTAAAGCGTCAAGGTCTAATTCGGCCAGGATGGAGATATACAAGGCTCCAAAGTAGGGTACCCCAAACTGAATCCTGTAGTTCCGTTTCAGACCAACTGAAACTGCACTCTTCTCCCCTCTCTACTCCCTAATCTAGCCGGTTTCAGCACAAACCTTATTGATACAAGTTGTAGAGATAAGTGAGTACTACAACTCCTATTAAAGGTTCATGAACTAGTTCGGCCTGGTTTTCAAACTACAAGGCATCAAAGATGGTTACTTACAACTGGAAAACTGATCTTCAATTTCTCAGACAGCAAAATTTTGAGCTCCCAAAACCACAACAGATTCAAACTTTAGGGCTTGGTTACACTAAGTTAGAGGCCTATCTAGGTCTTGACCTCTAAACAAAGTTTGTTCTATATAACATGAACTACAACTTTTATTTAAGGTCCAACATCAAAACTTGTATAGAACCTGCAGTTCCATTTTGACCAAAGTAACATCACAATAAGGCTTAGATTATCCTTTGTGACCTATTGGAGCATTTTCAAGGCATTTGCTCAAGATGAACTTTTCATGACTTTTATTGTAGAGTTCATCTAGAGTCATTTGGGCAAGGTTGCAAGGTTTGGTTGATGATCTACAATTCCATTCACTTAATCACGCCATTCCAAGAAGGATATGACTTATCATTTCATGTGACTTTTTGATTCCAAACTTCATGAAACTTTTTTAGGGATCAATATAGTTAGGTACTAAGGTGAGACACATGAAGATATTGCAATAACACCATTCGAGCATATATCTTGAAAATGGCCTATATGTAAAGCAATGGTGCAATATCCAAGTTTAGGTTAGGGCTTATTTCCATAGGTTTGACCTTGACATTGTCATCTCCACTTAATCTGTCATGTTTGAGCTCAAACCCACTGCTTAGTGAGGGACAAACACCTGGGGTGTTACACCATATGCTTTCACGAGGACCACAACCATATCTCATTCCTTGTTTATAAACTGTTTACGAAAATGGTTGTGGTTGCCTTCATTTATCACAAATACTACAGATCTCATGAAAGCATTGTGGTACTAATCTTGCAGCTTGAACTTTATTGCTAAATGTTTGGTGGTAAGGCTGGGAACTATACCACCATTGATAGCTGCAAGAGAAAGTTCCCACGGTCAGGCTTAAGACCATAAATAAAGCACTGCCATGAGATACCCCGAATTATCATAAAAAATTAATTAATGATTATCATTAAAAAAAATTTAACAAAAGCAAGAACATGTTGTCAAGTAAGTATGCACCTTTGGGTATTCTTGGTTGCTAACCCTTTCAGGTTGAGATCAAGAAGAACAAGGTAAATATGATGCTGAAGAACATGGAAGCTGCATAAATCATAAACGTTGATGTTCTTTTGTGATGGAACACGCTCAAAGGGAGACCCCTGACATGACACACTTGACTTTTACACAAAAGTCCAAGTGTGGGGGAGAAAGTTCCATCCACACAAAAGGCCATCTTGGGCTAAAAAATGAAATGATGTCAGCTCTACCTTGCCATAAAAAAAGAGAATAGAAAAAAATCTATGAATGATAAAAAAGAGAAAAAATATATTATAAAAAAGGGAGAAATAATATGAGTGATAAATAAAGAGTATAGAAAAAAGAAGAGAGAAGGAGCATTCTCCTTTCCTAGACCTTTGCTATCACTAAGGCCATGGTCTACGCACACTAGTTGTGTGTGTAGCCTTGGTGATAACCTGAGATGGACCATGAACAAGCCACCGTTGCAGCAACTTCAAAATCTTCGTCCACATATGCTATCGGTAAGTAAACTTAGGTATGCAAAGATAAATAAATGTTCACCAACTTCTTTACTCACTTTTGTCTCCATAAGAATCCACCTACTCATAAAAAGTCTATGCTACCTTAGTTTATGTTGTATACTCTAGTTTGGATGTAATCACGCGTGACACACCCATAGGACCTTTAAATTAAGCATGGTGCTTAGGTTAAAATAGCCTACTTTAATCAAATTTAGACATGGTGTTTAATTTTGATTAATGAACTTTGAGTAATTACTTTCATAAACAATGGTGGTAACTTAAAATGGAGATAAATCAAGGTTAGATTTACATTGCAAATTCACATTAGCGTTGCCAGAGCATACAAAGTCTAGTGAACAAATAAATAATAACAAAAAATATAATAATAATAATAAAAAAATTAACAATAATAATAATAACAAATTTGGGTTCGCCGGTGTTCAAGCCGGTAGAGCCGTTGCTTGTTTCTATTTCTTTTGTTTCTTTATTAAATAAGCAGGTACAAGAATAAGTGTGAGGGAGATCTCTCAAGCATAACAACCACACACTCGAGATCTCCCCAACACGTTACATAACACCAAATGATCCAACTCGTAGAAAGACATTCATCTTCAACGGTGGTTTGTGCAACTCTTCCCTCAACTCTCTACAATTGAGTTTAAAACAAACATAATTCTGATCACTAAAAATGAACTCAATGAACCATCAATGCCCCATGCAAACCACACTTTGTTCAAAACTTTTTAAAAGTAACATGTTCGCAACATCTTTAAGATAGAAGCCCGCATGAAGTTTGTTCCATATACATACACTTACGCTTGTGGAAAAAATTTTAATAGGACAATCATGTTGACTAAGCTGTTGTGTGGTGTGATATAGTTCTGACTTAGAAATCCTACCATTTCTATTCATAGTACTTGGATAATTTTTTTTAATAAAAAATGTTATAAAACCATAGTATCACATACTCCTCATTTGGTGAGTAATTCCTGCCAAGGCCAAATATAACATCTAACAAGTTTTAAACCTTTCACATATGCTGCTTGTTTTTGTATTGAGTTTGGTCAAGTCTAGTTGACCCTTATTGAGAGATTTATCATGCTCCCAAGATCAAGATCACGTACACCCACATATATATGCTGCTCCTACACTAGGAGTACGCAAAAACATGCTTTCATCCACAAAAAATTATGTTCCTACATTAGGAGTAGACAAAAATTGTTTGTTAGATAAAAACTCCATGTTCTAAAAATAATGATCTCTCTCTAAATAAGTGATTTAGAAGAAGAGACATGGGCTATGCCAAAGTATGAAAAAAGAAAAAGAATATTTAGCATGAAGGTCCAAGAAAAAATAATAATATAGGGACATATGAAGGTACCACGGTATTGAAAAAAATGAGCACATGAAGGCTCAAGAAAAGAAATATATAGAGTTAAATGCACCACAGCCCCCTAAACTTGTAAGGGTGTGTCACATAGGCCCCTGAACTTTGAAAATGCATTTCTAGGCCCCTGAACTTGTCACATGGTGCACAGCAGACCCCTGAACAGTAGCATGCACGTCGGCCAAGTAGCGAGCACATGCCTATCGGCCAGTGAGCTGCCGACAGGGGCCCTATCGGCCGTTGAGCAGCCGACAGGCTTATATATGTCTATTTTTTTTATAACAGCTTCTAAATTTGTAATTAATCATAAAAAATATTATTTAAAAAATCGGTGCGGACCACGAGCTTGCATTGGGTCCCGTCCCGTTAGTCCCATGCACGTCTGTCGGCCCGTGCGCTGCCGCCGCCGCCGCGTGCGTGCATGTCTGGCGGCAGGACACGTAATACGGATATGGATGCCACGTACGGGCACACCACACATTTCTCGAACACCTGTCATACGTATAGAATGTGTAGATAGTGCATGTCGCAGCCAGGGGGTCCAGCCCGGTTAAGTTGTTTCATCAAATTCAAAGGTTGAATGCAGCTGTACGCTATGTTGCCCAGATACGGATACGAGTATACGCGGATACACTATTTTTAAAAAAACAATGACAATACGGCTTGGATATTTTAATATTAATAATTATAAATAAAATAACTAAGCATTAACTCTCATTATGTGTTGTAGCGAGAATTCTGAGTGGTCTGTTCATTTTATGGGACAACATGAATGAAGAAAAACAAAACAAAATAATCAGCTGCTTCGGTCCTCATATTCTCTCTGCTGTACATATCAAACGCCACCACCGCTCAGTCACAAACACACACAAGTGACTTCCTGGAAGATGAAGCAGAGGGTGTAGACTTACCATAGGGGCTCGCCGTCGGCCACTGTGATGTGGATCGCTGGTAGCGAGCACTATGTTTCGGCCAGGGGTTATAGCTCGCCGAGGAAGATGCCACAGGCCGCAGAGGGGTAACACGGGAGAGGAAGATGCAAGAGGAGTGATTGCTACTGCTCTGAAGGGATCATTGCCAGATGCTTTGGCTTGGGAAGGAACTCGCCTATAGCAGCGGCCGGCTCCAGAGGGGTGGCGCAAGGCACGAGGTGAAAGGAGACAAGAGATGCGGGACCCAATACAAGCTCGTGGTCTGCGCTAATTTTTTTAAATAATTTTTTTAATGATTAATTATAAATTTAGAAGCTGTTATAAAAAAATGGACATATATAAGCCTGTCGGCTGCTCAGCGGCCGATAGGGGTCCTGTCGGCAGCTCACTGGCCGATAGGCATGTGCTCGCTACTTGGCCGACGTGCATGCTACTGTGCCGGCGTGCATGCTACTGTTCAGGGGCCTACGGTGCACCACGTGACAAGTTTAGGGCCTGGAAATACATTTTCAAAGTTTAGGGGCCTATGTGACACGCTCTTACAAGTTCAGGGGCTTGTGGTGCATTTAACTCAAATATATATAGCCATGTCTCAAAATAAATAGTTAGAGAGAGATCATTTCTACAAAAGGAGTATAGTTTTAGTTTATCATTTTTCACACACTTGCACATCTTGATCTAAGAGTATGACACTTCTCTCCTTGGATCCTTGATTTGACTTTACAACATATGCAATACAAGTATGCTACTTTGTTTATCCCTACCTAAAGGTCCACATAAACCTTTTTAGAAGTAGGAGAAAACAAAAGAAGGCAAACTTTCCTATGCCTTGGTAAGTATTCATACACCACTGAGTGATTCGAGAGTGCCATTTGAGGAGTATAAAGTGAACTATGTTTTTGTTTGAGAAAAACTTTCAAAAAACTCTAAGTTGCTAAGATGTGAAATTAGGAAGATGACTTTATTTCGAGAACTGTTCCACTTCTCAATAACCCAAGTAAACATGTTAGCTAATGCCACATATCCCACTTGCATAAAGAATGTGTTGGAATAACTTTCATGTACAGTTGTATATCTTGGGATGTTATACTCATGATTATTTTATCTCTAAGCTTTGCTCAATGACAAGCAAAGAGCTAAGTGAGGGGGCTTGCTAGCGGTCCTTAACTCCTAATTCTAACCACCAATTCTTACATAAAATCTACACAAATGGACACCAAACTTAGAATTAGGACTTATAACTAACAAGTTCCACAAAGTTTTGGTGTTTACATGTTTTGCAAGAGACAAACATAGAAATACATAAAAACATACCAAAAGGTGCAATCTAGAGAAGCGTAAAGCAGACCTTGCGCAGTGGAATCAAGAAAAGGCCCACTCAACCAAAGAAACTAGGTCAAACACTGACATAGCTATTGATATTTCTTAGCATCACTATATACTAAGTTGTCATCCCTAGCATGATGCCAGAAATGCTAGTAACTAAAAGAACACTTGTAAACTCTGAGATAAGAATATATAGGTATCTACAAGCACATAGATAGATTACCATTATAGCATTTTACTAGGAATATTCCAGGTATTGTTATTTATATTTTACCATAGGGAGGACCTTTGGGGGTGGCTAGAGATGATGAACAAGTATGCACTACTTATGATGGAATCAATCACATAGCACATACTTTAACAGGGGTAAGCAAATAATAAATGATAAGTATAAACATTGATAATGCCCAGAGATAGACTACTCATAAGTTTTAGTAAGACTAGATCAACTCATTATCAGTCATGACTATATCAAATATACTACTAGAGTAAACTAGAACATAATAAATAGAAACATAGTATTGAAATAGAATAAAGTCATAACAAGAGGGATGCAATGGCTATACCAGCCTCCAGATGACAATGAATCCAGAATCCTGAGCAGGAGCCCGAACTCTACGAAAACCTTGCTAGCTAGCCTATACTAGAACTTTGAGTAGCTAATCTAATTCTTTGTCTCCTTGGCTTAATGGCTTTCCTTCTAGGAGGGGAGGTAGGGCTTGTTTATATAGGCCGGTGGGATGAACCAGAGCCCTTAGATCAAACCGACCCTGATCAACGGTGAAGATGCAAACCCTAAGACGGTGGAGGAACCGACGTAAGAGCATGAGGCTGACAGGTGGGTCCCTAGGTTGGCTGACCTAGGGTGGGGTCAGCTGTCCTGGGTCTCTTCCATGTGGGCCTCCCTTCAGTGAGTCGCCTTGTCGTGTCTTCTAGATTCTTCTTAACTAGGTTTCATGGTGGAATATGCTTTTTAGCCTGACGTCCTTGATATCTTGCCTCCTTTTCCTGATAAACCCCTGTAGAAATACAAATTCACCAAAACCTATGGAATCCTGTTAGTTTTAACCCTAATTCTATGTTGGAGGTTGATATATGTCCTTTTTCATGTTTC
This sequence comes from Saccharum hybrid cultivar R570, assembly GCA_038087645.1. Lineage (NCBI taxonomy): Eukaryota > Viridiplantae > Streptophyta > Magnoliopsida > Poales > Poaceae > Saccharum > Saccharum hybrid cultivar. Next base: position 22,741,988 of record JAQSUU010000135.1, read on the forward strand.
ATTGATAGTTTAAAATGAACAATAACTACCATCAACAGTAGCTACGCTCCACACCCATCCAGCAGACCACCAGGCGAAGGCGGTGCCAAGGCGGCCTAGCCAGGGTGCCGGTGCGGCCGCACCCCAACTAGCCCCGTTCGGCCCCAACTTTGGTCGATTGCAACTTATCGCCATGCCTAGTGTCAGTGCTGAGGGTTGCCCAGGTTCAATGCACGTGGAGGTTGGTTTGGTACCTTCTATGTGGGGAGGAAGCATTTTCCAAAGAGCCCCCTCTTCTCCACCTATAAAAGGAGGCTCTCTCCCCCTCGTTCCAACAACACACAAGAGCACAATAGCATCACAAAGCAAGAGCAAGAGCATCTCCACTCCATGGGCGTAGGCCCTAGCTAGCTCTAGCAACTTAGTAGGGAGAGATGTGGGGGAGAGTTCAAGGAAGAAGTACCAGGCTTGTCGGTAACCTTCCCCCACTTGTACCTCAGTGGACACCGGCTTTGTACCTCAATGGGTATTTAGTAAGTGTTTGTGATTCCTTTGATTATAAAAGTCTTTTAATTAGTTAAGCTCTACTTTTTCTTGTTTGCGGGATCCTCATCCATCCCCGTGAGGGATGCTCTAGTAGAAGGGCCCTGATAAAGATGGATAACCCTTGCTAACGCACTAGAGTAGTAGTCGATAGTGTAGACGTGGTGTCTAGGCTAGAGGCTACCTTTGTTTGCCTCATACTCTTCGGTTGAGGGGGTAGGCAACAGGTGGTGATAGCCTTGTCCATCCCTTGTAATCCCCCACATTTGATTATGGCATAGAGCTATAGGCTGGTATCGCTTGGCAGACCAGGTGTAAGCTGGTGCCCGAAGTAAGCAAGTAGAAGTAGAGTTTATCTATCTTTAGACCCTAAGCCATAGGAATCCTTCTCTACCCTTATCTGCGATCTTTGTGTTTTCCTTGGATGAGTTAGCCAGAAGAAATACCTCTATTCCCTATGGAAAATACGATACCCTAAATACTTCTGGGTGAAAGCTACAACGGTAATTCTGTATGCTTGCGGATTAACTTCTGTAGACGTTAAGAAATACCAACACCCTTGCACTTGGATGATGAACTGGCCTTGAATGCCACACTCTTCTTCTTCTTCTTCTTCTCATCCTTCTTCTCTTCTTTCTTTTCTTTGTTCTTTTTTTCTTCTCATCATCATCTCTATAAGTGTCATCGGTCATCACATTTCCCAACACTTGGTTAGGTGTCTAGCAAGGTGACCAACATGCCAAATCTTGATGGTAAGCATCTCAAGAGCTTATGAGCGAAGCCCTTGTCCTTCACTTCTTCACCAAGTGCTTTGAGATCATTGACAAGCACTTGAAGCCTATGGAACATCTCTGGCACACTCTCATCTTCCTTCATCTTGAAGATAGCAAACTTTTCTTTGAGGATATATTCCTTGGCACCCTTCACAACTTGAGTGCCCTCAAATGACCCTTCCAACTTCCTCCATGCCTCATGAGCCATCTTATTATTCTTTATTTGCTCAAATGTTCTCTCATCAATAGCATCATGAATAGCACTAAGAGCAATGTCATTGTTTTGGAGAAGCACTTCTTCGGCTGTGGTGGGATTTTCTGGATCAGCCATCTCAATCTTGGTGTCCACCACCTTTCACACTTTTCTATTGATTGACTTGATATGTGTGGTCATCTTTGACTTTCAATAAGGATAATTTGTGCCATCAAATCGAGGTGGCTTCTTAGTGTTGTTGATTTGAGCCATTTTAACACTGAAGGTAGTTAAGCCTCAAATCAAAGTGAACGTGGCTCTGATACCACTTGAAAAGTCCTAATGGCTAGAGGGGGTGAATAGCCTATTAAAAATTCCACAACAACACTAAGCCAAGAGGTTAGATAATTATGAAGCGAAGCGAATGTTGCGCTAGCCTACTAAAAGTGCAAGCCACCTACCAACAATTCTAGTCAATTATGATCACTAAGCACTCAAAGGCTAAGTCACTACTCTCTACACTAGTGCCATCTAAGAACTAATTACAACTAAGAAGCTAAGCTACACATGTGTTGTGCTAGCCTACAGGGAAGAACTTTTCTAGGAAGGCTTTCGAACATTTTGCCCATGTGTTGATGTTATCTTTGTTCGTGTAGAACCACTGCTTCACTTTTCCCACTAGGGAGAATGGAAACAAGTGAAGTAGTATGATGTCTTGAGCAATGTTCTTGATGACAACTGTGCTACTAATTTTCAGAAAATTCTAAAGATGACCACTAGCATCTTCATGTGCCTTTCCACTGAATGGGGTAGCTTGCACCATGTTAATGAGGCTTCGCTTGAGCTCAAACTCAAGGTTGTTGGTGTTAAGTGTTGGTCCAGTGCGGATATTTGTAGTGCTTGGAATAGTAAACTCACGCAGTGTCTTGTTAGCCATAGCTTAAAAAACTAATGTTGAGCTTTTTCTTGATTGATTTGATTCTGATGAATGGAGTTTGGTGAATCACAACCAACCCAGCAATACCCTATATATGATATAAACAAAAACAAACAAGGGTAAGCTTGTAAAAGCAGAGGTACAAGTTATGATTTCATCAATAAGTATGCATTTGATCATTCTCTTTGTAGCCTTTATTGCCCCTCCCTAGCAACAGAGCCAAAAATGTTTGTTGATATTTCTTAGCATCACTTTATACTAAGTTGTCATCCCTAGCATGATGCTAGAAATGCTAGTAACTAAAAGAACACTTGTAAACTCTAAGATAAGAATATATAGGTATCCGCAAGCGCACAGATAGATTACCATTGTAGCATTTTACCAGGAATATTTCAAGTATCATTATTTATATTTTACCACCAGGAGAAGCTACGGGGGTGGCTAGAGATGATGAACAAGTATGCACTACTTATGATGGAATCAATCACATAGCACATACTTTAACAGGGGTAAGCCAATAATAAATGATAAGTATAAACATTGATAATACCTAGAGATAGACTACTCATAAGTTTTAGTAAGACTAGATAGGAGATTAGTTAAGAGATTGAAAATTCTTATGTAGTTTCTTATTTACTAAGTCTTTCATACACTCTAGCACATATATAATCATGTATAGAATAATGACTCTTCATCTATGCATAAGGAACATTACTAAGAAAAATCAAGAACAGAGCAAGACTTCCTTCGCAACCAGGTTCTACTTGTTCTACATACAGGGACTGGACCATAAAAGACTCAACAGGAGTGTCACTTCCATGATCTACCACATGACCTAGCATATAGAGTGCATCCGCAGGCAAACAATATCTAAGCACCATGCTTACATAATATCAACCACTTAACTCACTCGAGTACTGAATTAAGCGCTTTGCAATCTTATACATAAACTCATTATCAATCATGATTATATCAAATATACTACTAGAGTAAACTAGAAACATAATAAATAGAAACATAGGATTGAAATAGAATAAAGTCATAACAAGAGGGATACAATGGCTATACCAGCCTCCAGATGACAATGAATCTAAAATCCTGAGCAGGAGCCCGAACTCTACAAAAACCTTGCTAGTTAGCCTATATTAGAACTTTGAGTAGCTAATCTAATTCTTTGGCTCCTTGGCTTAATGGCTTTCCTTCTAGGAGGGGAGGTAGGGCTTGTTTATATAGGCCAATGGGATGAACTAAAGCCCTTAGATCAAACTGATCTTGATCAACGGTAAAGATGCAAACTCTAAGGTGGTGGAGGAACCAACGTAAGAGCATGAGGCTATCCCTAGGTCGGCCGACTTGGGGTGGGGTCGATCGACCTGGGTCTCTTCCATGTGGTCCCCTCCTTCGGTGAGTCACCTTCTCGTGTCTTCTAGATTCTTCTCAACTTGGTTTCACGGTGGAATATGCTTTTTAGCCCGACATCCTTGATATCTTGCCTCCTTTTCCTGATAAACCCCTATAGAAACAGAAATTCATCAAAACCTATGGAATTATGTTAGTTTTAACCCCAATTCTATGTTGGAGGTTGATATATGCCCCTTTTCATGTTTTATTGATGGTTTAAAATGAACAATAACTACCATCAACAAACTCCCCCAAACTTAACCTTTGCTCGTCCCTGAGCAAACTGCTCAACCATAGATATATCATGAGTTATCAACTAAAAATTATGTTTTGGATTGGAGTAATTGATCTGACTTTCAAACTCAACCATATTACCTTCAAGTTCTTTATTTCACCTTTGTTGCAGAGTTTTTATAAGTTTTCCAAATAAAACTCAGAGATTCCTTTGTATGACTCTCTTAAGTCTCTCATATGTAGTATTTGTGGATCCTTACCAAGGCAGTCATGGTGTTATGCCTTCTCCCTCACCCTACAACTAATAAAGCTTATGTGGAGTTCATATGTGTGGAGACAGCACATACATACTTGCAAAGCTTATGTTGTTAAGTCAAACAAAGGATCCAAAGAGAGTTAAGTCATACAATCAAATCAAGATGTGCATGTGTGTGGAATGATAGGTGTATATGGTGGCTAATTCTAATTCTACTCTACTCCATGAAAACATATCTCTCATTTGAAACTTGAAACTATTTGCAAGAAAACATGGGCTATCTTATTTACATATATTTTTTCTTTTCTCTACTTTTTTTCAGGCGGGCATTGGAGTACCTATTGTTTTATTTATTCGGATACTTATTCATTTTTTCAATACTCTCTTTTCGAATAACTTTTGCATAGCTCATGCCTCTCTATTGTAATGAAAACAATTGAGATAGTAACAAGAATTTGGAGCATTTATTTTGTGCCAACCTATAGGGAATATATATTTTTTTGGTGTTTCCTCCCAGTGTAGGAATAAAACATTTTTGAATAGATCTAGATGGATGGCATGTTTTGGCACCTACTCCCAATGTAGGAGTAGTGCCAATGTGGGTGGTGTGTACATGATCTTGATTTTAAAAGTATGACAAAGCTCTCATAAGGTATCAACAAAGCTTGACTAAACTCAGTGCAAATGCAAGCAGTAATGATGTGTGGCTTTCTTAGTCTAGCATTCATGTATGGCTGTGGTAGGAATTCAAGCTCTATCATACAAGGAACTCATCATGTTACATTTTTAAAATTTTCAAGAAGTAAAGTATCTGGAATTTAGTGTCACTAGGAACAACATAAACAGTAACTCATACCTTCTTATATCATGTCTGTCAATTACCTAGACTTAGCTTAAGCATGCTCCCATAGATTTCAAGTTTAGAGTGAATGTTTAAGTCAAACCAATTTTATTTAATCTTCGGGAGAACACTAGGTTAAAAACTAGGCACTTGGAGCAACTATCCATCATGTCTTTTGTGAGCATCTTCAAAGTTCTCTTTATTTTAAGAATAGGAATTTAGAGCAAACTTGTACACACTCTTTTTATTTGATTTTCATTTTCATTTTTTAATATGCAAAATATAAATGAACTAAAAAGTAAAGAAAAAGAAATACTTATCTTGATATATGGGGATACCTTCCCCCAAGCTGCATGTTGCTGTCGGTGTTCAGTATGGCGGTCAAAACTGAGGATGGCCAAACAACCTACCCTAGTTGTGGTTCTGTTGGATTTAGTTCTGTAGGATCTCAGAGAGAGTTTGTACAGCCTGATCTTGCCATTGCTACTGCTGGTGAAGTGTATGCTGTATGGTGGCTTGATTCTCTTCAATGCCTCTAAGTCTGGTGCGAATCTCCTGCCTCTCCACCTGTTGTTCATGGTACTCTTGTCATGAGAAGGATGCACGGCTGGGCTAGAAGTGGTGGCCTCCAGAAGACACCTCCTGCGTATCAATAGAGTGGCATCCACTACCTTGGCGGTAATGATCAAAATAACCTTGCTACCACTGGGCACTTGCTCCTTGCTGCTAGGAACTATCAGAGCACTAGGGCGTGGCTTGCTCCCATGGACTATGTACAGCTTGGAAACCTTAAGAGAATCTTTTATGGTCAAAAGTTTAATAGGCGGTGTAGGTGGGGCCCTGTGGAGCAGTGTCTGTACCGTAGTAGCGTGGCGGTGGCCCTCGATCTATTCGCGCAGAAGCACTTATTCCTACAACTACACTAGATGGCAACACAATCAAAGAGTTCATGGCATACAAACCAAGACCCAGGCTAGGTAATGGGATCTCAGTTGTATGACCATGATAAATCATGATAATACTAGTATTTTTCCCCCTTCACCATTTGACCTTGCCGGAAGTAATCAATAATTATATATGGCCGCCCCCAGGAATATACAATGAGTTTTCCATTAGTCCAAGTTTATTGGGAATTCGAGTAATCAAAGAAGAATACTCGATCTTGCCCTTTCGTATGAAAATACCTGACCAATGGACTATCATGAATTGCACGGGTGACACCTTCCTACGTTTGATCATGGCAAACATCAATTTCAAGTCTTCTATCCTAACAATACGAGTGTCTTCCCTAGGAAAAAGGGTCATCCCCAACCACTTATGCATAAAATGCAAGGTAGGTAACTGAATAGAATTAGTACGGGGGTGGTCACAGACATCTTTTGTAACACCCCAGGTGTTTATCACCAATTAAGTAGTGGGTTTGAGCTCAAACATGACAGATTAAGTGGAGATGAGCCTAACCTAAACTTGGATATTGCACCCTTGCTTACATATAGGCTCAATTAAAAGATATATGCTTGGGTGTTGCTATCAAAGTATCTTCACATGTCTCACCTCAATAACTATCTATATTAAGCCCTAGAAAAGTTTGTGAAGTTTGGAATCAAAAAGTCACATGAAATGATAAGCCAAAGTCTTGTTTGAATTATAACTGAAACCTACCCTGAAACACTGAAATAGGTTTTATAATTCAAGAGTGACTTTGATAGCAACTTGAGTTCATGCAACATACCAATGCCACATATGCAACACATCTATGAAACATGTGGAACACCATAGTGAAACATTGGGAAGCATGTACATTGCAACAACAAATTGAAACAACTAAAACAAGGTGGTGAAACAATTGATGCATTGTATTGTTTCATTGTTTTCTAGCTTGTGATGCATGTACACTAATGTAAACCCTAAGTAAAGTGGTTGGTTATCCTCTAAACAACCTTAGTTACACTTAGGATGACTTTTGGAATAGTGTTCATGTAGACAAAAGTGGCAATTTAAGCCTCCAATTGATAGTTTGACTTGTTCCTCCATCTAGACCCCTTTTATTTGACTGTTTAAAAAGTGCTTGCTACAGAAATTGCATGTCAGTGCAACCTTTAGCAAAATTGTAGAAAATTTTATAAGGAACAAAAGTTGTAAAGGTGACAAATCTTGAAAAGGTGCACAACATGTTCAAAAATGTCCAACAACCCAGAAATTCCCTGCTGTTAGCCATCCTGAAAAATTCTAAGTGTTGGGGTCGAATTTCAGTTTCATGTGTACTACTTTGGAGCACTGTATCTCTCAAACTAAGCAGAACCAGCTCAAGCTTGTATTGGCAACTTTGTAGATCTCATGTAGCTCTACACTTTTGTCAATTGCTCCTCGAGCTAAATCAAAACGGTTTGAGAGCTATAGGAACGAGAAGGGGGCAGTTTCAGTCGGATGGAGAAGGACTGCATCGTTCTTCAGTTTGAATGGAGCTGAGCTCCAGGCCGACCGGTTTCAGGCTGCTTGCACCGCGTGGCGGCTGTACATCGACAGGAGGCCACGGTGTCGAGCCTGGAAGCCTTCAAGGCAACACCAACCCACTGCCTCGGCCCTCACTCTCTTCTTCCCCTCCTGCTCTCTCCCAAGGCGGAAAACAGAGCGCCGAACGCCGTCGTGAGCCTCGCCGCCATCGTGTGCACACCTCACTGCGTCGTAGCCCACCAAACCTTGCACCCAGCTCCGCATTGCTTCGCTTTGCACTATCATGATGTTGGTTTGGTTGTTGAGTTGAGGCATAGGGTGTGTTGCCCGGTTTCCTTTCCGCCGGAGCTCGGTCACCATGGCCGGAGCTCAAGCTTCCTCGTGGTCGACCCTCACCGGAGCCATTTCCCTCCCTTCTCGATCTTGTCTCGGGGTCCCCATAGCGTGTAGCTGCTGTAACCCTAGTGAATCCAAGCTCTACCGAGCTCATTCCGTCAGAACGGGCCCTGACACCGTGCACGCCCGCCATTGCTGCCCAAGAGCTCGAGTCCGATCTCTTCATGCCCATGCATTCTTTGGTCAATTCGATCTATGTCTAGGGTTTCTAGGTTAGTCTTCTTGTTGTGTGCTTAATGGAACCGCCAGCCGGAGTTTCACCGGAGCGGAACGCTGCGGCCCCGCCGCCGTCGGCACTGCCCCCCCCCCCATGGAGCCACCCGCGCACGTGGTCAGCTGGCCACCGACCACCTCGGCCCGTACTGCGGACGCCTATGGACGCGCCTCGCCGCCCTAGAGCTTTTCCACCACTTCCCCGCGGCCGCCGATGACCTCACCGGTCGGAGATGGCCGGCGGCAAACCTCCTCTGCCTCCTCTGTTTCCGGTGAACGGAGGAAGCCGAAGCCTCTTTTTTTTCTCTGTATCTCGGTGTATGACAAGTGGGCCCGGCTAAATAGCGGGTCCCGCCTGTCGGTTATGAAGTGACGGATCTGGGGTGTGTTTTCGGGTGGAGCTAGCAAATTAAGTTAGGGTTGTTCTACTTCTGTTTTTGAATTTCAGAAAATTTGTGAATCTTATAAAAATCATATCTCATGCTAGGTAATTCCAAAAATAGCAAAAGTGGACTTTTTGGAAACCTTGAGAAGAGATCTATGCAGTAGAGTCGTAAATTGTTACATGTTTGTAGATATTTTCTGATGTCTTTATTTAAGCCTTAAAAATGCTCCAAAAATGCTTATAAACTGGACCAGAGCCATATCTAGAGTTTTAGATATCCAAAAATAGTGATTCTTGTTTTGTTAATTTTGTGATGACATATACTTGCTAATAAAAATATAAAATGCATAGGTTGTTTCCGGATTTCAGGATGTTTGACCTAGATCTTGTTAAATGAAAAATAAATGCTTGTTTTCCTTGTTCTTTTTATATCTTGAGTTGTGATGCTCCAATTGATGTGAAATTTTATGGTAGGATTTTCATGCTATGGATGTACTGTGGTATAAATTTCATGGTCATTGCTTAATGTATGCTCAAGTTATTGATTTAACTTGTTTATAGCTTGATAAATAGCTTATAAATAAAATATAAATGATAAAATGGAAAATGTTGTTCCATTATCTTAGTATGAGGATGCTCTATCATTTTGATCCATACTATGGCCATGTGTTCATAGAAAATATTGAGTTTTAGGTTTAACTTGCTCTCACATAATTTATTGCTATGGCCATTGTCTTTTTCTTAGAGGTTGATATACATGTCCAAATGGTTTCAAATTTGGACAGTAGACTTTTGGGAGCATGTGTAGGCCACTGTAATTTTGGTAGAATTTATTGAGTATCCTTATAATGTGGTCATAATTCCACCTAATGATCTAAATAAATTAAGAAAATGTTTTAAAAGAATTTATTTAGTAATTGACACTATGTTTTCTGATGTTCTTTAGTCATGAGTGAAATGTTGGTAAAGTTGGTTTTGCCCAATTATATGTTTGCAACGGAAGTTAATAATTATTTCTTGCAAATGAAGTTTCTGGGCAGATCTGGAAACTTGGCAAAGTTCTTCATGATAATGTGCTTTGCTGTAGTACTTGTTTATACAAAAGTTGTAGATAATTTATGTATCTAGCTGCTGTTAAAATTTGGTGGCATTTTACCATGTGGTTTAGGAGTTATAGCTGTTGAAAGTTGGGTTACAGAATTGCTTGCTCTCTGTCTTGTTAGACCAGTTTCTGTGTTTGTATAAATTCGACATGTTAAACTTTGGAATCATGCTGTGATGATTATAAATGAAATATAGATAATTTCATAAGCTTTTCATAATGTCTTCTTGCCAGTCATTTGGAGTTGTAGATCTCCAGTTACGATTAAATTACTTAGCTGATGTTCTGATGTCCAGAAGGTAGCACTTTCTAGTTCTAGTACTTTGATTAACTTTGCCATGCTAATGTGTTGAAGTGTGACTCATACCTTTGAAAGTACTTGGGTTGGTACCTTAGGATCTTATAAGACTTGTGTCTTGATTTATGTGTTTGCAATCTTCTATGTTATGCCATAGTGAGGATTAAGTTAATTAGCTCTAGGTGTTTAGGAGAACGTTGGTATGCTTGTTTGATTACTTTGTTTATTGCACTTCTATGCATTCATACATATGCATTGTTGCACTTCATTTAGGTACACTAGCAGAAACGCGTGAAGGATCTAAGGTGGAGCCAAACCCGAAGATGGAGTTGGTGGATCCATCCCGAAGATCGAAGGACCGGACAAGTGGTAGATTGGAAGATGCTCGCCAAGCGAACTCATCTGACATACTCTAACTTGAGTCGGATCCCAGGCAAGCCCTGGAGCATTATAAGCCTCCTATCTTCAAATCAATTAATTCTATATATGTTATAAGTATTGTTGCATTAAGTGATAGGAGTTGGTTGGAAACTCTTGCTGCATTATATCATTCCTTGTCCAGATATACGAATCCTTGAATCCTACATAGACTAGGATCGAGTAGATGCTTAGCCCTGCTTTAAGCGGTAGAAGTCAGGTGATTTCCTGTCACCTGCGAGATATAGGGATATTCATATATGGCACAGTTGGCTATATTTGCTATCGTGGAAAGGAATCATGTGTTAATAAAATGAAATGAGACCGGGCGGGATGACGATAGTGAAGCAACAAGGCATGGAGGTCTTGGGTGTGAATCTATCCCCGTCTGAGTCGTTTAAGGACCGATTCGCTGTACGTCCTTGAGTCATGTTGAACGTAGTCTAACACTTAGTTGGTCGGATAAGCCGTTTCGACCGCGAAGCCGAGTAATATGGTTCAGGCCGGGAATCGAATGGTAGGTTGCTTCTTGGAGGAGAGAAAGGATGTGCTTGGGGACATTGGCGTGAGACCAAGGGGGGTTAGAGTCCCTATCACCTGGCAGAGTGTCGCCCTTGGGGTCGCGACATCATTCGGACCCGTGATTCCTGAATCATATGAAAAGGTGGCCTGTGCGACCCTGGCAGGGGTCTGCACGGTGAGTGTTAGAAATACCCCTCCAGCTGGATAGGAATTCGATTCGAATCGCCGTCGCTCCCGGTTAGTGAGCACTTGACTTGAGCAGCGGCAACGTAGATTCAATTAAATTGAACTGATGGTTAATTGGATCACGATGGAAAGGTTGCCTCAATTTATACCTGCTATGGTTAATATTGTTTGCTCCTAATAAAGTGAGTGCTCTAGTACAGGTTCTAATATAGATGATAGGTTAATAATAATTAACTTGATGCTTAAGAATTAATGATTGATCATCTATGTTAAGCTTTTTATGCAAAATGTTGTCAAGCCAGCCCACTTTATATCAGCCTTGCATGATCCTTGGTGTCACCTTATTTCTGGTTTCTGACGGGTAAGTCTAGCTGAGTACTTTGTCGTACTCAGGGTTTTATCCCCACTTGTTGCAGGTTGTGATGTATCATGGCGACTGCAAGAGTTGGTTGGCTCCTGCCGTAGAGGCGGAGTGTGATCACGGGCGTGATCCGTCTAAGTTATCTTCTCTCTACTGCTTTTGTTGGAAGTCGAACTTGGTACTGGCATGTATTTGAAATAAGATAAATGTTAGTTTCAAATTACTTTGCTTCTGCTACTTTTCAAACTAAGTTGTAATAACTATGTTAAACTCTGATGTATATTAAATTACTTGTGAAATGGTTGTAACATGTGACTTGTTATGTTGAATCACTACGATCTTGGCTTGTATGTTGGTTGGCTTGAAATCCCTCGTGATTTCATTGGACTACCGGAGTTATATGGGCTCAAGTGCGAGAATTTGATCACTTCGGTGATTGTTTTTTGTACTTGTGCTCTTATAATTTGGACAGTTCCGTTACATCTTCATTGGAAATTTCTTTCCAGAATTGGGTCCTCTCAAACTCTGGCATAATAGAATCTACATCTATGACACGGTCATCTCAAAAACCAAGATGCTGACTAAGTTCTTTCCATGTGAGGGAGAATTCTTTTGTAAACCTTCTAAAGGTTACTCTAGTATTAAAGAGTTGGAGGGTGTACAAAAATTCTACAGTAAGCAATTTGCAACCTGGCTTCTCTATAGTCTAGAAATTCTCCCACCCTATTTCATGAAATATAAATAGGAACTCGGTGTCCATACCTAACTCTTTCATGAGGCAAGGATCATAGATGCTTGTGAGGGTGAAGTTACGATCCTTCAATGCCATGTACTTCGATCTCTCTCCTCCCCTCAGCTTCATGTTCTTCTTCTCCATTAGGATGTTCATGGTGGTTGTTGACGGAGATGGTGAAGACTGAGCTGGTGAAGAGTCGATGTTCATTTTGGTTCTTGCCGAAGAGTTACTCCAGAGCGATCGGGACGATCCCGAGCGGGAAATCTTCCTCCAGAAACCACTCATCCTGCAAAAACTTAGTAGACAACAAAAACTTGTGGAGGTTAGTCGTCTAGGAATTGATGATTACTTTAACTATGTTGTGGACAGCAATTCTACTAAGGAGCTCTCTCCTCCTAACTTTCAAGATTTTTCTCTCAAGAACTTAGCAAAACTTCACTACTTCCTCTTCCTCTCAATTCACTTTCCTACTCAACTCTCAAGCTCTCCAAATTTTTCACTACGAGTTTCTAAATGTAGGAGGCAGAATGGAGTGTGGTGTGAGGAGAAATGAAGGCATGAGGAAGCAATTTATAGTTGGAGGTGGAGGTGGGTCGGCCGACCCCACCATGGGCCCATTTTGTGGTGCTCATTCCTAATGCCATCTCATGTGGAATCCAAGCAAAATAATGTGCCAACTTGTTTGCAGAATGACGGAGGCACCAGGTGCAAGAATAAAAATGAATGGAGCACATTAAAAGATGAGATATGCTATGAAATGTGGGTCCCAAGTGTGGGTCTGATAGACCTGTATTTTCTATGTATATACTATGCAAAAATATTACTTTTATGAAACTATGAAAAATGATGGTATTTTTATATTTTTGTGCCTCCATGGTAAATATTTCTTACAGGGTCTCTATGCTTCATAAAAATTATTCATATGGGGCCTAGATTTTTACTATGCCATGATGAGAATTTTTTTAAAATGCAAGTGATGAAAGTGAATATGCAATGAAAAAAATAAATATGGATAACTACCAAGTTACCTCCCGGCGAGGGTTCGGAATGTTTAAGCCTGCTGAACCGGACTTCTCCACTATTTATTCTTTGGGTGCACCATCCGATCTCAAAGATGGTAGTCTTGATGATTGATCCTCCTTTTCTTGCCATACCATGTTTACAGAGAGATTGAATTTTGGTCTTGGCTTCAATGTGAATCATTCTTCTTTTCCATTTATGTTGAATCTGATTTCTCTTGCTCTGACATCGATGTGAGCATTAGCGGTGCTTAAAAAGGGTCTCCCAAGGATGAGTGACACTTTTGAGTCCGATTGCATGTCTAGTACCATGAAGTCTGCTGGCACAAAGAAATATTTTATCTTTATCATAATGTTTTTAGTAATTCCCATAAGGTAGCGAATTAATTGATCAGCCAATTGTATGCACATTGATGTTGGCTCCAGCATTGAATAACTGAGGTTGTCAAAGACCGTCCTGGGCATCACACTGACACTTGCTCCAAAGTCAAACAGTGCATTGTTGAAGTGTTGATCTCTAATCGAGCAGTCTATAGTGGGACATCCAAGATCCTTCTTTTTTGTAGGTGATATGTTGAGGATGGCCGCACTATATTCTTCTGTCAGCTTAATCACCTCAGTGGTGGGCAGTGGTCTCTTCTTGTTTAAAATGTCTCTGAGGTACTTTGCATAGGTAGGGACCTATATAGCATCTAGCAGAGGTATATTGATATATAATTTCTGAATGACCACTATAAACTTACCAAACTGCTCATCCGTTTGGATTCTCCGATTTCTGTGCGGGAATGGTAAGAAGTTGGTGTCATGAAAATCTTGTCTCATTCCTAGATCTTGTGACTCTTGTGGGACAATTTCTTCCACTTCATCATCTTTCTTTTCTTCTAGTACTACTGGTGTTGTCGGTGTCCTTCCTGTCCCTTTTGGATATGGGGGATTTCAGGTAGACTTGCCACCTCTCGTGGATATAGCATTGACCTGCTTGTGGTTAGTAGCAAAAGGCAGTGCAGCAGATAACTATGCTATTTGTGGTTCTATCTTTTTGTTATAGCTAAGTTGATCTTTTATGGCAAAAGAAAAACTATCCATTTTAATATTTATGTTTTGCAGAATTTTATCATTAGCAGCAAGCTTTTTATCAATATTATCATTAATCTTAGCTTGCTCTAGAATCAGTTCTCTCAAGGATGGTTGTTTGGAGTAATTACCTGGGTACTTACCTTGGTAGTTGGATCGCTGTTGATTCCATCCTTACTTCTGTTGTAGTGGAGCAGAATTGTTGATAGTGTTTATGTCTTCTTGGAATTTAGGGAATTCCACTCCTAGTATTCTCCATGTCTGTTTTGAGCATTGAAGGCATCTTGAATAGCCTCATGATCTCTCTTGTAATTGTCTCGTTGTTCAAGCCAATTCAATAGTATGCCCATCTTAGTTGATAGTGCACATAATTCTTCTGGTGCCTCTTCACTCTTAGGGATAGTGTTGAATGTTGTCTTGGGACCACCTTTGGTTTTTAGCTATCCTTTCCATAAGAACTTCAACTTTCCCAATAGTGAGTGATAGAAATAATCCTCTAGCAGTGGCATCTAGATGTTCACGAGCCCTCTGAATTAATCCATGATAGAAGCCTTGCATGAGCAACCACCCTTCCATTCCATGATGGGGACAATCTAAAACATATTCTTGGAAACTCTCCCATGCTTCTAGAATGGTTTCTCCTTTCTGCTGTTGGAAGTTTGAAATCTTGCCTCTTAAGGCATTGGTCTTGCCTACAGGGAAGAACTTTTCTAGGAAGGCTTTTGAACAATTTGCCCATGTGTTGATGTTATCTTTGTTGGTGTAGAACCACTGCTTCACTTTTCCCACTAGGGAGAATGGAAATAAGTGAAGTAGTATGATGTCTTGAGCAATGTTCTTGATGACAACTGTGCTACTAATTTCCAAAAAATTCTGAAGATGAGCACTAGCATCTTCATGCGCCTTTCCACTGAATGGGGTAGCTTGCACCATGTAAATGAGGTTTGGCTTGAGCTCAAACTCAAGGTTGTTGGTGATAAGTGTTGGTCCAGTGCGGATATTCGTAGTGCTTGGAACAGTAAACTCATGCAGTGTCTTGTTAGCCATAGCTTCAAAAACTGATGTTGAGCTTTTTCTTGATTGATTTGATTCTGATGAATGGAGTTTGGTGAATCACAACCAACCCTTCAATACCCTGTATATGATATAAATAAAAACAAACAATGGTAAGCTTGTAAAAGTAGAGGTACAAGTTATGATTTCATCAATAAGTATGCATTTGATCATTCTCTCTATAGCCTTTATTGCCCCTCCCTGGCAACAATGCCAAAAATGTTTGTTGATATTTCTTAGCATCACTCTATACTAAGTTGTCATCCCTAGCCTAATGCCAGAAATGCTAGTAACTAAAAGAACACTTGTAAACTCTGAGATAAGAATATATAGATATCCGCAAGCGCACAGATAGATTATCATTGTAGCATTTTACCAGAAATATTCCAAGTATCATTATATATATTTTACCATAGGGAGGAGCTATGGGGGTGGCTAGGGATGATGAACAAGTATGCACTACTTATGATGGAATCAATCACATAGCACATACTTTAATAGGGGTAAGCCAATAATAAATGATAAGTATAAACATTGTTAATACCCAAAGATAGACTACTCATAAGTTTTAGTAAGACTTGATAGCAGATTAGTTAAGAGATTGAATTCTTATGTAGTTTCTTATTTACTAAGTCTTTCATACACTCTAGCACATATATAATCATGTATAGAATAATGACTATTCATCTATAAGGAACATTACTAAGAAAAATCAAGAACAAAGCAAGACTTCCTTCGTAGCCAGGTTCTACTTGTTCTACATACGGGGAGTGGACCACAAAGGACTCAACAGGAGTGTCACTTCCATGATCTACCACATGACCCGACATATAGAGTGCATCTGCAGGCAAACAATATCTAGGCACCATGCTTGCATAAAATCAACCACTTAACTCACTCGAGTACTGAATTAAGCGCTTTGCAATCTTATACATAAACTCATTATCAATCATGACTATATCAAATATACTACTAGAGTAAACTAGGAACATAATAAATAGAAACATAGTATTGAAATAGAATAAAGTCATAACAAGAGGGACACAATGGCTATACCAGCCTCCAGATGGTGATGAATCTAGAATCCTGAGCAAGAGCCCAAACTCTAGAAAACCTTGCTAGCTATCCTATACTAGAACTTTGAGTAGCTAATCTAATTCTTTGGCTCCTTGGCTTAATGGCTTTCCTTCTAGGAGGGGAGGTAGGGCTTGTTTATATAGGTCGGTGGGATAAACTAGAGCCCTCAAATCAAACCGACCTTGATCAACGGTGAAGATGCAAACCCTAAGGCAGTGGAGGAACCGATGTAAGAGCATGAGGCTTACAGGTGGACCACTAGGTCGGCCGACCTAGGGTGGGGTCAGCTTGTAACACCCCAGGTGTTTGCCTTGCATCTGTGCATCATATGAGCATGACATGAGCATGTGCACAATCATTTCATGTGCACTGTCATTGAAACATAACATTGAAACATCTGCAACATTTATGTTGAGTGTATATACTATGTGTATTCTTGCTTGTAGTAATAGCTCATGTATGCCTTAGACTTGTATTATTATGATGGATGACACAACATCTTGAAACATGATCATGCAACACATGCAACATGCTTAGTTAAACTATGCGACACATACTTGCAACACAATGTTTCAATAGGGTTTTTGTGTAGATGACACTTGTGATGCTCTAACATGATCTCTATTAGCTTAACTATGCTTAGGACACCTAATGGAGCACTGTTCATGTTGACCAAATTGACTAATTTGCCCTCTAGGTGAGGTTTGACCATGAGGTGACCTACAGAGTGTCTTACTTTGACTATTTAAAAAGTCTAACCTAGAGACCTTGCATGGATGTGCACCCTTTACCAAAGTTGTAGAGAATTTATCAAGGAACAAAAGTCTCAATATGGTCATCTCATGAAAATGAATGGAACATGCTCAAACAGAGCCCACAAGTCAGTTAGAGGACTGCTCAACACTTGGCAAAAAATTTTTAAGTCTGGCGCTGACTTACAGTTTCAGTGTACCCCACTTTAGGGCTCTGTAGATCCAAATCCAGGCCGAACTAGCTCAAGTTCTTATCGACAAAGTTGAAGCCCTCACATAGATCTACAAGTTTGTCAATTACACTTTGCACTAACTCGATCTAGATTGAGAGTTCTAGGGCTCCAAATTTGCTCGGTCAGTCGGCTTCCTTACTGTATTGGCATCTTCAGTTCAGTAGTTGAACTCGTTTCCATTCGTGGCCGACCAAGGATAGGGACCCAATGCCGCATGGCTAGCATGTGTCAAGGCTGCGCTGTCCTCGCGTGTTCAAGACCACCACGATGTCTTGCTCGCCTCATTCTCCTCCATTCCTTCTCTGCCTCGGCTTTCTTCTTCCTCCGCGCAGGCGGAATGCCACCGCTACTGCGTCAGCCATAGCTTCTCCATTCGGCCGCCATTTCCTAATCGAGCTCGACCAATCATTCTGCCTTGAGCTGCTCTAGCCCATGCTCCAATTCGCTAGCCTAGCCGAGCTGTAGGTAGGTGGCAAAAATTCGCTTTTGTCACGGTCGCCGCACTCGAAGCAATGCCGAGCTTCGCCACATGCGCTCCTGCTCGTTCACGCTTGCTTGTGTGTTGTAGAAGCTGTAGAGCTTGTTGGTTTAGACGCTACCGCATCGGGTCCATGGGGACAAGCAGCCACACTAGGCGTGCCTGCCATGGCCACTGCCGCACCGAGCTTCAATTCTTCATGCTTGCTTATCCGTCGGTTGAATTGGTTGGTGTTCCGTGATGCATAGGAGTAGAGCTAGCTGTGGGAGAGATGTTACTGATGAATTTGGCTCGGTTAGCGAGCAACGCCGCCACTCTGGCGAGCTTCTGTAGTCATCACGAGAGCACTACTCATAGCCGCGATGTAACGATCTATTTCATGCCGTGCTAGTTGGTTCGTTAGCTTTGCCATGTTGCCAGAAACCCGTAGATGTGCTTGTCTTGCCTTGCGATGGTCGTTTGCGCTGCCGACGACGAGCACCGCCGCCGCCATCCGCCCTCGTCGGCGTCGTGCATGGCTCGGTGCGGTAGAGATAGGGGAAATGGGTTGCCTAGATGCGGGTCAAGGTGGGGAGCGCAGCCATGCCATCGGATTCGCCGGAGGGGTCACCGGCGGCGAGGAAACGCCGGCCGGAGCTCCTTCCCTGCCTCTGTCTCTACGACAGTAGGGCCCCACATGTCGGCGTCACCCTCTTCCCTCTCTCTAATTCTGTTTGCTGGGCCTCGGTGGGCCAGCTCGTCCGGTTGGCCCATGGCCTTAGCAGGGCGAGTGGCTTCGGCCTATTTAGGATTTCTAGTTTTATCTTTTCTGGTTTGTTATAAATAGTTGTTGAACTTTGTAAATTCATAGAAATATGTAGAAAAATCATAAAAAGGTAAATGAGGACTTTTTGGAATCCTCAAGAAGTGTACTTTGCAGTAGTGTAATAAAATTTGTCATGTTAGTTTATGTTTTCTGAAGTTGGTAATTACCTTTGTGAAGCACTTTAATTAATTAGGTGACTTAGATAATTTTGTATCTAACTATATATTCATCCTTTTGCTGTGAAATTTTTGTGGGATGCTAAGCATGCTTTGGTGATGCTTCAGTTAAATTTTCATGAATTTTGGATGTCATATTCTTCAATTATCAATTCCCCTTTGTATATGTTTTATATTGATTATTTATGCCTATGCATTTAAATTAATAAGAAAAAGGCTAGTAAATAAATATTTCTATGAGTAACATGCCATGCTTAGTGTTCTTTGAGCATGTTCTAACTGTTGGGTAAGTTGGGTGTACCTATGGTGATGCTTTACGTAGCTTTTAGTAGACAAGTTTTTATAATTGCTATAAATGTCACTCCTCTGGACAGGTTGTAGAGGTTGGTAATTTGAGCTATGCTCCAAGTGTTTTCATGCTTCATGTTGAATACAAGAGTTGTAGTAAACTTTATGATGCGCCTGATGTTCAAATTTGGTGGCATTTGGCCACATTGTTTAGGAGTTATGCGTGTTTTAAATTGGATCCAGTTGCAGCCTACTCTCTGTTTGCCCAGAATAGATTCTGGGAATATTTGAATTCGACCTGATAAACTTATGAATCATGCTTTGGTATCTGAAGAAGAAATGTAGGCAATTTTATAAGCTTTCCAAAATGTCCTCTTGCAAGTCATTTGGAGTTTTAGAACTCCAGTTATGAAGTTTCTTAGCTACTGCTGTTAACTTGTTGGAATTGCTAAATTTCTGGAATCTTGTTATGAGTCTGTTTATTCTTAACTTTGTGGCACTTAGTGGTTTCTTAGGGATGTTTAAACATGTTAATACCAGAGGGGAAATTTTCACCTAAGATTGAAGTGATTTGAATAGAGCACCATATGACTTGGTTTGCGCTTATGATGTTGCCATGTCATTACATTCATCTTTGCATCCTTCATACATGTTCATAAATCATCATGTCATCCTTGGTGCATACATGAAATTCATTGGGTGCATATACATGCAATAGGTGTGCCAAGAATCGGGCCACGAGTGAAGCTTCGCAAGGTGTGAACCTCAAAGTTGGAGTCTGTTCGGGAGCCAGAGGTCCAGTCCGACGAAGCCGGAGAAGACGTGGGAACCGTTCTTGAAGCCGAACCTTGAACTATCTTCTTTCGGTTAAGGCAAGTCCCGAAGCATTATAAGTCTCCTACTTTCAAAGAAATTATCTATATATATGTGTTATATATGTATTGTCGCATTACGTTATAGGAATTGGTTGGAAACCCTTGCTGCATTGATAACACTCCTTGCCTAACAACTTGAACCAAGAATCCTATGTAGACAGGATTGTATCTATGCTTAGCCTTGCTTAATTAGACCGGTAGAAGTCGGGTGATTTCCTGTCACCTGCGAGATATAGGGCTTTACCTGGTCACGGTTGGCTATATTTGCTATCGTGGAAAAGAACCATGTGTTAATATGAATAAAAGATCAGGCGGGGTCTTACGGTTGTAGTGATGCCACCTGTGTGGATTAAGGACCGAGACCTGGAGCCTTCTATATCATTTTGAACGCATGCTTGACATTTAGCTGGCTAGCCTGACGTTGCCGACCGTGAAGCCTAGTAGCTCAACTCAGGCTGCGAAGTCAAAAAGTGGAAGTCACCTCGGAAGTGAGCCAGAGGGTCCAAGGGCAGGTGAGTTAAAAGTCCTGAGCATCCTGGCCACTGGTATCCCCGAGAACGCGGCATTGTTCAGGCCCACCCTGAGTTGTACCAAAGGTTAGCTATGGCTGCCTTTAGCTAGGTTTGTCGGGTGAGTGTCAGGAATACCCCCTCAGCTGAGTTGGAATCGATTCGAGTCGCCGTCTCTGCTAGATAGTGAGAAACTTGACTAGTTATCTCCAACGTAGATACACTAATTATATTGATGGTTCAGAATTGATGATAAGGATGATGATGACAACCATGATTAAACCGGATACGGTTATTTTTGCTTGCTTAGCTTAATCAAGTGATTGCTATAGTACAGGTGCTAATCTAGTTAGCAGGTTAATGATGATTAAGTTGATACTTAAGCAAATATTGGTTACTTATCTGTATTAATCTTTTCTGCCAATGAGTCAAGCTAGCCCACTTTCTAAGCCTTGCATACTCCTTGGTGTCACTTTATTTCTGGTTTTTAACAGGTAAGTCTAGCTGAGTACCTTCTCGTACTCAGGGTTTATTCCCACCTGTTGCAGGTAGCAGATTCATATTTGTTGCTGCAAGTATTGTCTTCGCCATGTGGGCGTGAAGACTAGACCATATGGGCATGGTCTCTATAGTATCACTTCTGGTATGCTTTTGCAGGATGTGACTATGTGCTGGTAGTATGTGACTTTAAATGGTTTCAGAAATTATGTTGCTTCCGCTAAACTTTACTTTGGTTTTGTAATAAATTATTTAGTACTCCAATGTATGAGATTACTTATGAACTGTTGTAACAAGTGATGTGTTATGTTGAATCACTACGATCTTGGTTGCTCTTGGTTTGGTTTGAAATCCCTCATGATTTCATGGACTACCGGAGTTATATGGGCTCAAGTTTAAGAATTTGATAGCTTCGGCGATTATTTTTGGACTTGTGCTCTTATAATTTGGACGGTTCTATGACAGCTGGTATCGGAGCAAGATTCAACACTAAACATATCATTTGTGTCATTAAACAAAAGCTTTTGTGAAAAATCTTTATTCTAATCTAAAGAGTGCCAGTGGTCATATCCTATATGCCCAAATAAGGACTATTAGGTGGCTTATTAAAGTACTAACTTGGGGGTTCTTGCTTGTTTTTCTGTTTCATTGTCCATACGGCGTGCTATTGTATGGATGCCATCTGCTTGGGTGGTAATGTATGGATCAAGATAACTCTACGCCCTAGTAAGTGGGAGTTGTGAGAGCATGACTGTCCAACCATCAGTCTAGGGGAGAGTAGTTGTGGTTACTCGCATACTTATATGTTCAATCATGTATCTATGAGAGTACTTAATTGTGGGTATATCTGTCAGGTAGCTTTGATACTGAAGTATATACATCGGGGGATGTATGTATGGAAAGTATTTAGTTTACCACTTTTCTTGTGTGTTATATTGGGAACTGTTGGGCTGAAATGTAATTTTCTGCAGGTACACTAACAACGTTTCTTGTAGAGTGACTAGTTATCGTTATTGAGAGAACATGTGTATGCCACCGAACTATACGCTAGAATTTTCAAATTCTTCCTAGGTTTGTGAGGATGTACGATTTGTGCATGCGCCATGTTCACATCATACATTGCATTTTGCATTACTCCCTCCCTTATAAATTGCTTCTCCCATTCTTTCAAAATTTTCTTCCCTCCAAATAGTTTTCTCGTAAGCGGTTGTATTTCTTTCATGAAGAATTGTGGTAGTCAACCAACCTAGTGGAAGAAAGCAAGACACCAATTCATGATGTATCTACTCGAGCTGGGACGCATCTTGATCTACAACTCGCCTCTCCATTGCTTCTAACCTTCTATCCATCCTTGTTTGCTACCCCATCTTTGGATGATGCTATTCTACATGCATAATTCCTGACATGTGAGGATTCCTCATGGGTGTGTGTTTGGTAATGGTGTTACGATTAGTACTCCATGGTGCCGCGACGAAACTGAGAGCCTCCTGTGGTGCATGACACAAGGTTGTGTTGCTTGGCACGCGCAGGTATCAAGGACTACTAGTCATGATCCATTATGGAGCTACACCAATGTGTTATCTTCTCATGAACCTTTTCTTGGATATCGTTCCCTATCTTGTCAGAAGATCAGTACCTCAAATCAAGATATTTTCTTCTTCTGAGATTGGAATTCGGATAGTTGGATACAACCTCTCCCTCATGCTTATATATTCATCAGCAACCTTCTGACGTCATCAATGCTTACTAGTTTCACCTACTTGCAGATGTCTCGTCAGCTTCGCTCTAGCAGTCGGAGTCATGGCAATATGGAACTGTCATCATCTCCTCCGCAACCTACCTCTGCTGAGTTGCTGCAAATGCTTGCTAAAAGTCAGCGTGTCGTGGACAAGGGTGTCAGAAACCATGTCCATCAGGAACCTGAGCCTATCAAGTACAGCAACTATAAGGATTTCTTGGATACCGAGCCTCCTATTTTCTGAGAAGCAGAAGAACTACTTCAAGGAGACGAATGGTTGAACACTATCGAACAGAAGTTCTGTGTGCTCAAGGTGGCAGATGAGATGAAAACAGAATATGCTTCACAATAGTTGCAAGGACCTATAGGCATTTGTGGTGTCATCATCGGAATACTCTGCCTAAAAATATGGAAGTAGTTTGGGATCAGTTCAAGGAAGCATTTTAGGGACATTACATCCCTTCTGGTCTCATGGCAATCAAGCACACCGAGTTTATGAAGCTCACCCAAGGAGACAAAAGCGTAACAGAATATCTACATGCTTTCATCAGTCTATCAAGATATGCTCCAGAATTTGTTAATACGGAAGTTAAGAAGATCGTAAGTTTTAAAAGGGGGTTGTGTCCCAAATTGATGAAGGCCATGTGCAATAGCAAGTGTGCAAATTTCAACGAGTTTGTCAGTGATACTATCCTTCAAGAGAAGTGTAATGATGTATATGCTGCTTCTAAGAGCCACGAGAAATCTCATGAGTCTAATGCACCTATGTCCAATACTCTTGTGGTGATTACACCTTAGAATTATTCGCCTAGCATATCTACCAGATATCATCCAAATCAAAAGAAAGGTTAGGTCAAGAAGAATAATATTAGGCAAGGAAAATCCAATGCTTCGCCATGTAACCGGCCATGTTGGAATCGCAAAATATCCGGTCATTGGGCCAAAGATTGTCCTCTTCCTCAGAAAAATCTAGAAGAAAGCAATCGGGAAGTGTGTAAAGGACATGTTCAATACACCATGGTGGAATCCATCCCTTCGGGTGAAATTATTACGGCTAGTGTATTCTTAGTGAATCCACATCCTACAATCGTGCTGTTCGATTTAGGTGCTTCCCACTCTTTTATCAGTTCAACATTTGCAGCCAAGCATGGTATGAAGGTCGTTACTTTAGATAATAGTGGTTATAATATTAGTGCTGCTAGAAATAATATTTCAACCAATCAGTTGGTCTTAGGAGCAAAGATTGAGATAGAAGGACGTCTGTATGATCTAGATCTCGTGGTATTACCAGGATTGGGCCTAGATGTAATCTTAGGTATGAAGTGGATGAGTGGAAGTGGTGTTCTAATCGATACCTCTACGAGAGTGGTTATGTTGAGGGATCCAAAAGATCAACAAGCCTTTCTAGTGCAACTTCCTTGAGATGTTAGTCCTCAGACTACAGTTAACGCTATCATAGCAAAAGCAAAAGAGATTGCAGAAGTTCCTGTGGTGTGTGAATTTATAGATGTTGTTCCTGATGATTTACCAGGATTACCTCCAGATCGAGATGTGGAATTCAAGATCGAGTTAATTCAGGGTACCGCACCAATTTCTAAAAGACTGTATAGAATGCTGCTGAATGAGTTAGCTGAACTCAAGACCCAACTTAGTGAACTTTTACAGAAAGGGTTGATCCGTCCTAGTTCTTCTCCATGGGTTGTCCTGCTATCTTTGTGAAGAAGAAGGACCAGTCTCTGCACATGTGTGTAGACTATCGACCACTCAATGTAGTAACTATCAAGAACAAGTATCCACTGCCTCGTATTGATATCTTGTTTGATCAGTTATCTAAAGCAAAAGTATTCTCAAAGATTGATCTAAGATCTGGTTATCATTAAATTAAAATCCATCCTGAAGACATACCAAAGACAACTTTCTCTACCAGATATGGACTATATGAATATCTTGTCATGTCTTTTGGTCTGACCAATGCTCCTGCACATTTTATGTACCTGATGAATTCAATATTCATGCGAGAGCTAGACAAGTTTGTGGTGATATTCATTGATGATATCCTCATCTATTCTAAAAATGATGAAGAATATGCCGAGCATCTGAGAATTGTTTTATCTAGATTACGTGAACATAAGCTTTACGCCAAGTTCAGCAAATGTGAATTCTGGTTAAAGAAGGTACCTTTCCTCGGTCATGTATTGTTGTCTAGTGAGGGGATTTTAGTAGACCCGACTAAGGTACAAGAAGTTTTGGATTGGAAGGCACCAACTATAGTGCATGAAGTTTGGAGTTTTCTTGGATTAGCAGGCTACTATCGTCGTTTTATTCTAGATTTCTCTAAGATAGCTAAGCCTATGACTCGACTACTTGAGAAGGATAGGAAATTTGATTGGACTCCGGAGTGTGAGCAAGCTTTCCACACTCTACGGACTTTGTTGACATCAGCTCCTATATTAGCGCAACCTGATATTGAGAAACCATTTGATGTATATTGTGATGCATTGGGTACTGGTTTAGGAGGTGTACTTATGCAAGAAGGCCGAGTTATTGCGTATGCTTTGCGTCAGTTAAGAAAACATGAAGTCAACTATCCAACTCATGATTTGGAGTTAGTTGTTGTAGTGCATGCTTTGAAAATCTAGAGACACTATTTGCTTGGAAATGTATGCAATATCTACATAGATCATAAGAGTCTCAAGTACATATTTACTCAACCTAAGTTAAATATGCGCTAGAGAATATGGTTGGAGTTAATCAAGGATTATAATCTCCAAGTGCATTATCATCCGGGTAAAGCAAATGTGGTTGCCGATGCCTTGAGTAGAAAATCTCATTGCCACTCTCTGATAGAAGAAGATTTTCATTTGTCTCATCTCTTACATCCTATCATACTCCATCATATCACTATTGACTGTTCTTTGAGAAGTCGAATCATTAAGCTACAAAAGACCGATACTGGTATATTTCACATCAAAAGAAAGATGAAAGAGCAAGAAACCAAGCACTTTTGAGTGGATGACAAAGGGATTCTCTGGTTCGATGATAGACTTGTCGTGCCCAAGGACAAGGAACTTAGAAACCAAATCATGGCTGAAGCCATTCTTCTAAATTATCCATCCATCCTGGCAACAGTAAGATGTATCAGGACCTCAAGCCATATTATTGGTGGACCAAGATGAAGAAGGAAATTGTAGCCTACGTCGCTAGGTGTGATAATTGTTGTAGAGTTAAGGCCATTCACATGAAGCCCAGTTTACTTCAGCCTTTATCTATCCTAAGCTGGAAGTGGGATGACATTGTTATGGACTTTATTATCGGATTACCAACCACACAAAGAGGTTTTGATTCTATTTGGGTTATAGTTGATCGTTTGACAAAGTCTGCTCACTTTATCCCTATGAAGAGTAACTATCACCCACACCAATATGCTGATATTTACTTCCAAGAAGTTGTACGTCTTCATAGAGTGCCCAAGTCTATTGTCTCTGATAGAGGGCCACAGTTTACTGCTCGTTTCTAGGAGCGCCTACATCAGAATCTTAGAACTAATTTGATCCGTAGTTTTGCTTATCATCCACAGACGTCAGGGTAGACTAAGCGTGTGAATCAGATTCTTGAAGATATGCTTAGAGCTTGCATCATCTCTTGTAATGGTTCCTGGGAGAAATGGTTGTCTATCGTTGAATTCTCTTACAGCAACAGTTATCAAGAGAGCATCAAGATGGCTCCTTTTGAAGCTTTATATGGTCACAAATGTATAACTCCTTTGAACTGGGTGGAACCAGGAGAAAGAAGATTCTATGGTATTAACTTTGTAAAAGAAGCTGAGGAGCAAGTCCGTACTATATAGAAAAATATGGCAGCTGCTCAGGCTAGACAAAAGAGCTACGTAGATAAGAGGAGGAAACCTATTGAGTTTGAAGTAGGTGACCATGTATATCTGAAGGTGTCCCCTATGAGAGGAGTGAAACGTTTTGGGATCAAAAGGAAGCTTGAGTCTCGATATGTTGGACCCTATCGGATTATTGAGAAAAGTGGAAGAGTAGCTTATAAGCATAGTCTACCTCGTGAGTTGGGAGCTATCTTTCCAGTCTTTCATGTTTCTCAATTGAAGAAATATCTCCGTCTTCCTGAGGAAAGAGTAGAAGTGAGACACATCAAATTGAAATCTGATCTTTCTTCTAAGGAGAAACCTGTATATGTTCTGGATACTCTGTAAAGGGTGACTCAAAGTCGAGTAGTCAAATTATACAAGGTGGTTTGGAGTAATCATGGTGAACATGATGCAACTTGGGAAAGAGAGGATTATTTAAAGGACAACTATTCTACTTTCTATGAAAAATGGTATGACTTTCAAATCTCGAGACGAGATTTTTATAAGGGGGGAGGGTTGTAACACCCTAGGCGTTTGCCTTGCTCTGTGCATCATATGAGCATGACATGAGCATATGCACCATCATTTCATGTGCATTGTCATTGAAACATAACATTGAAACATCTACAACATTCATGTTGAGTGTATGCACTATGTGTATTCTTGCTTGCAATAATAGCTCATGTATGCCTTAGACTTGTATTATTATGATGGATGACACAACATCTTGAAACATGATCATGCAACACATGCAACATGCTTAGTTAACCTATGCAACACATACTTGCAACACCATGTTTCAATAGGGTTTTGTGTAGATGAAACTTGTGATGCTCTAACATGATCTCTATTAGCTTAACTATGCTTAGGACACCTAATGGAGCAGTGTTCATGTTGACCAAATTGACTAATTTGCCCTCTAGGTGAGGTTTGACCATGAGGTGACCTATAGAGTGTCTTACTTTGACTATTTAAAAAGTCTAACCTAGAGACCTTGCATGGATGTGCATCCTTTACCAAATTTGTAGAAAATTTATCAAGGAACAAAAGTCTCAATATGGCCATCTCGTGAAAATGACTGGAACATGCTCAAATAGGGCCCACAAGTCAGTTAGAGGACTGCTCAACAACAACAACAACATAGCCTTTTGTCCCAAGCAAGTTAGGGTAGGCTAGAGATGAAACCCAAAAGAGACAAATAGAGAGACACCCAAAAGAGGACTGCTCAACACTTAGCAAAAAAATTTTAAGTCTGGCATTGACTTATAGTTTCGGTGTACCCCACTTTAGGGCTCTATAGTTCCAAATCGAGGCCGAACTAGCTCAAGTTCTTATTGACAAAGTTGAAGCCCTCACATAGCTCTACAAGTTTGTCAATTACACTTTGCACTAACTCGATCTACATTGAGAGTTCTAGGGCTCCAAATTTGCTCTGTCAGTCAGCTTCCTTACTGTATCAGCATCTTTAGTTCAGTAGTTATGAAGTTTCTTAGCTACTGCTGTTAACTTGTTTGAATTGCTAAATTTCTGGAATCTTGTTATGAGTGTGTTTAGTCTTAACTTTGTGGCACTTAGTGGTTTCTTAGGGATGTTTAAACATGTTAATACCAGAGGGGAAATTTGCACCTAAGATTGAAGTGATTTGAATAGAGCACCATATGACTTGGTTTGTGCTTGTGATGTTGCCGTGTAATTACATTCATCTTTGCATCCTTCATACATGTTCATAAATCATCATGTCATCCTTGGTGCATACATGAAATTCATTGGGTGCATATACATGCAATAGGTGTGCCAAGAATCAGGCCACAAGTGAAGCTCCGCAAGGCATGAACCTCGAAGTTGCAGTCCGTTCGGGAGCTAGAGGTCTAGTCCGACGAAGCCGGAGAAGACGAGGGAACCGTTCTTGAAGCCAAACCTTGAACTATTTTCTTTCGGTTAAGGCAAGCCTCGGAGCATTATAAGCCTCCTACTTTCAAAGCAATTATCTATATATATGTGTTATATATGTATTGTTGCATTACGTTATAGGAATTGGTTGGAAACCCTTGCTGCATTGATAACACTCCTTGTCCAGCAACTTGAACCTTGAATCCTATGTAGACTAGATTGTATCTATGCTTAGCCCTGCTTAATTAGACCGGTAGAAGTCGGGTGATTTCATGTCACCTATGAGATATAGGGCTTTGCCTGGTCACGGTTGGTTATATTTGCTATCGTGGAAAAGAACCATGTGTTATTATGAATGAAAGAACGGGTGGGGTCTTACGGTTGTAATGATGCCGCCTGTGTCGATTAAGGACCGAGACCTGGAGCCTTCTATGTCTTTTGAACACATTCCTGACATTTAGCTAGCCGGCCTGAGGTTGCCGACCGTGAAGTTTAGTAGCTCAACTCAGGCTGCGAAGTCAAAAAGTGGAAGTCACCTCAGAAGGGAGCCAGAGGGTCCAAGGGCAGGTGAGTTAAAAGTCCTGAGCATCCTAGCCACTAGTATCCCCGAGAACACGGCGTTGTTCCAGCCCACCCTGAGTTGTACCAAAGGTTATCTACGGCTGCCTTTAGCGGGGTTTGCTGGGTGAGTGTTACGAATACCCCCTCAGCTGCGTTGGAATCGATTCGAGTCGTCGTCTCTCCCGGATAGTGAGAAACTTGACTGGTTATCTCCAGCGTAGATACACTAATTATATTGATGGTTCATAATTGATGATAAGAATGATGATGACAGCCATGATTAAATCGGATATGGTTATTATTGCTTGCTTAGCTTAATCAAGTGATTGCTATAGTACAAGTGCTAATCTAGTTAGCAGGTTAATGATGATTAACATGATACTTAAGCAAATATTGGTTGCTTATCTGTATTAAGCTTTTCTGCAAATGAGTCAAGCTAGCCCACTTTATAAGCCTTGCATACTCCTTGGTGTCACTTTATTTCTAGTTTTTGACGGGTAAGTCTAGCTGAGTACCTTCTCGTACTCAGGGTTTATTCCCACTTGTTGCAGGTAGCAGATTCGTATTTGTTGCTGCAAGTATTGTCTTTGCCATGTGGGCGTGAAGACTAGACCATATGGGCATGGTCTCTGTAGTATCACTTCTAGTATGCTTTTGCAAGATGTGACTATGTGCTGGTAGTATGTGACTTTAAATGGTTTCAGAAATTATGTTGCTTCCGCTAAACTTTACTTTGGTTTTGTAATAAATTATTTAGTACTCTGATGTATGAGATTACTTATGAACTGTTGTAACAAGTGTTGTGTTATGTTAAATCACTAGGATCTTGGTTGCTCTCGGTTTGGTTTTAAATCCCTCGTGATTTCATGGACTACCGGAGTTATATGGGCTCAAGTTTAAGAATTTGATAGCTTCGACGATTATTTTTGGACTTGTGCTCTTATAATTTGGATGGTTCCGTGACACGGCTGACCTGGGTCTCTTCCAGGTGGGCCCCCCTTCAGTGAGTCACCTTGTTGTGTCTTCTAGATTCTTCTTAACTTAGTTTCGCGGTGAAATATGCTTTTTAGCCCGATGTCCTTGATATCTTGCCTCCTTTTCCTGATAAACCCCTGTAGAAACACAAATTCACGAAAACCCATGGAATCTTGTTAGTTTTAACCCTAATTCTATGTTGGAGGTTGATATATGCCCTTTTTCATGTTTCATTAATAGTTTAAAATGAACAATAACTACAATCAATAGTAGCTATGCTCCACACCCATCCAGCAGACCACCAGGCGAAGGCGGTGCCGAGGCGGCCTAGCCAGGGTGCGGGTGCGGCCGCACCCCAACTGGCCCCGTTCGACCCTAGCTTTTGTCGGTTGCAACTTACCGTCTTGCCTAGCATTAGTGCTGAGGGTTGCCCAGGTTCACTGGACGTGGAGGTTAGTTTGGTACCTTCTATGTGGGGAGGAAGCATTTTCCAAAGAGCCCCCTCTTCTCCACCTATAAAAGGAGGCTCTCTCTCCCCTCATTCCAACAACACACAAGAGCACAAGAGCATCACAAAGCAAGAGCAAGAGCATCTCCACTCCATGGGCATAGGCCCTAGCTAGCTCTAGCAACTTAGTAGGGAGAGATGTGAGGGAGAGTTTGAGGAAGAAGTACCGGGTTTGTCGGTAACCTTCCCCCGCTTGTACCTCGGTGGACACCAGCTTTGTACCTCAACGGGTTTTTAGTAAGTGTTTGTGATTCCTTTGATTATAAAAGTCTTTTAATTAGTTAAGCTATACTTTTTCTTGTTTATGGGATCCTCATCCATCCTCGTGAGGGATGCTCTAGTAGAAGGGCCCTGATAAAGATGGATAACCCTTACTAACGCACTAGAGTAGTAGTCGATAGCGTAGACGTGGTGTCCAGGCTAGAGGCTACCTTTGTTTGCCTCGTACTCTCTAGTTAAGGGGTAGGCAATAGGTGGTGATAGCCTTGTCCATCCCTTGTAATCCCCCACATTTGATTATGGCATAGAGCTATAGGCTGGTATTGCTTGGTAGACCAGGTGTAAGCTGGTGCCTGAAGTAAGCAAGTAGAAGTAGAGTTTATCTATCTTTAGACCCTAAGCTATAGGAATCCTTCTCTACCCTTATCTGCTATCCTTGTGTTGTCCTTGGATGAGTTAGCCAGAAGAAATACCTCTATTCCTTGTGGAAAATACGATACCCTGAATACTTCCGGGTGAAAGCTACAACGGTAATTCTATATGCTTGCGGATTAACTTCTGTAGACGTTAAGAAATACCAACACCCTTGCACTTGGATGATGAACTGGCCTTGAATGCCACACTCTTCTTCTTCTCATCCTTCTTCTCTTCTTTCTTTTCTTTGTTCTTTTCTTTCTTCTCATCATCATCTCTATAAGTGTCATCGGTCATCACATTTCCCAACACTTGGTTTGGTGTCATAGTGTCCAAACCACTCCTAACTAGCAAGGTGACCAACATGCCAAATCTTGATGGTAAGCATCTCAAGAACTTATGAGAGAAGCCCTTGTCCTTCACTTCTTCACCAAGTGCTTTGAGATCATTGACAAGCACTTGAAGCCTATGGAACATCTCCGGCACACTCTCATCTTCCTTCATCTTGAAGATAGCAAACTTTTCTTTGAGGATATATTCCTTGGCACCCTTCATGACTTGAGTGCCCTTAAATGACCCCTCCAACTTCCTCCATGCCTCATGAGCCATCTTATTATTCTTTATTTGCTCAAATGTTCTCTCATCAATAGCATCATGAATAGCACTAAGAGCAATGTCATTGTTTTGGAGAAGCACTTCTTCAGTCGTGGTGGGATTTTCTGGATCGGCCATCTCAATCTTGGTGTCCACCACCTTTCACACTTTTCTATTGATTGACTTGATGTGTGTGGTCATATTTGACTTTCAATAAGGATAATTTGTGCTATCAAATCGAGGTGGCTTCTTGGTGTTGTTGATTTGAGCCATTTTAACACTGAAGGTAGTTAAGCCTCAAATCAAAGTGACTGTGGCTCTGATACCACTTGAAAGGTCCTAATGGCTATAGGGGGGGTGAATAGCCTATTAAAAATTCCACAACAACACTAAGCCAAGAGGTTAGATAATTATGAAGCGAAGCGAATGTTGCGCTAGCCTACTAAAAGTGCAAGCCATCTACCAACAATTCTAGTCATTTATGATCACTAAGCACTCAAAGGCTAAGTCACTACTCTATACACTAGTGCTATCTAAGAACTAATTACAACTAAGAAGCTAAGCTACACAACTGGCTACAACTGCCACAAGCTTGACACAAGGTAAGTACATAAAGTAATACAAAATAGTGGTAAAGGAAATATACAGCCATGGCAAGTGATCAATCAATGAATACCAAAGAATACCAAGGAGACCATGTAGACACAATGATTTTTCCTTTGAGGTTCACTTGCTTGCCGGTAAGCTAGTCCCCGTTGTGGTGATTCACTCACTTGGAGGTTCACGTGCTAATAGGCATCACACGCCTAACCTACAATCGGGTGTCATACAACCAACACAAGATGAGGACCCATAAGCCACGCACAATCTACTAGAGTTGCCTTTGGCACTCCGCCGAAGAAGGCACAAGAACCCCTCACAATCACAGTGATCAGAGCTAGAGATAATCATCTTCCTCCACTCGATGATCCTCCAACCACCGGGCTATCTAGGTGTTGGCAAACACCAAGAGTAACAAGTTCTCCACTAGCCCAAATCGCCCAACTAGTGCCACAAGATGCTAGAACACTAAGCAATGCACTAGAGGCTCTCCAATCTCACTTAAGATGATAAAATCAAGTGTGCAAGCGAGTGGAGTGGTTTGCTTAGCTCCCAAAGGGTGTACATAGGTGTGGGAAGTGCTAAGAGAGTGGCCAAGGCCGGCAAGCAAAAAGAGTCGTTATCCCTTGGAGCCACTTTCTATGAGGGCACCAGACATGACGGTGCGGTGCCCCTCCAATGGTCATCCTTCACTAGCTATTGGGGCACCAAATAGGGTGGTGGTGGCACTGCCCTAGGGGTGGCAGTGACCACTAGCCAAACCCTCTGAAAACCCTACTCTCTAGATAATTAGGGTGGCGCACCGTTGTTGGTAAAAATTGACGCACACAGATAAATCCGTAAGCGCACGGATACCACTGTAGCTTTCACCCGGAGGTATTCCAAGTATCGTATCCACAGGGAAACGTGTGAGACTAACTACGATCTAACTTAACAAGGGGATGGTAACTTGGTTAAGGTTTAACTTAACTAAGAGTAGCAACAAGGTTAGGATAAATAGGAGCGTAGAGAGAATTACTAAGGCTTTCTTATTCTAACCTGGGTAAACTATGTCTTCACTGTTTAACTGGGGACATTACTTAGGGAAAGACACCAATAGAGGATGTGATTTCCTTCGTAATTGGGTCCTACTTGTCCTACAAATGAGAGATGAACTAAAAAGGATAGACGGGGCTGTTACCACCCGCTGCTACCACCGATCCAGAATGCAGGGTGCATTCACGATTAACCTAAGTCTAAGAACCACACCTACACTTAAGATTAATACTCTACTCCCCCTAGGAAGAGAATAAAGCACTCAAAAGAGTAACAAACCTGATGAACAACATAAACAAATGCTTACTTAAATTAGAAGTTGATTACCAGAGAAATCTTGAAGACAAGCTCAAGTAGAACTTGCATCCGCCAAGGTACAGGCCATAGAGGAAGCACCGATAGGCTGACACCTCCTCCAAACTCTTCCCTCACTCTCTATCCCTCTATTTTTTATTCATAAGACTAAATCCTATGGAGGACTAATCTTCTCTTGATAGCTAGCTCTAATCCTCATGAGGAGAATATGAATTAGGGTTTAGGGATAGCTCCAGGGAGAGGGCAGGGGTCTACTTATATAGCCGAGAGGGTGCAACGTGAGCCCTTGGATCAAACTGACTTAAGGAACGGTATAGATGCAATCCTAGGAGGTGGTGGAGGAACATTCTGGAAGCTGCTGATAGGTGGGGCCCACTAGGGACCGGGTGGCGTGAGGGGGAGACCGGCCAGCCCCACCTAGCAGGGTCCCATGCCCTACTTCGGTGGGGAGCTTCCTAGAGTCTTCTATATTCTTCTCATGTAGTTCCCGCGGCGTATTTCCATGATTTCGTTTGACAAATAGGTCCTCCTTGGATGTTTTCTGATTGAATCCTGCTGGAAACACAGATTCACCAAAACTTGTGGAATTTGTTAGTTTAAGTCCCAAGACTTATGTTGGTGATATCATTTGTGCCCTTTTACATGTTATGTTGATGGTTAAATATGGTTGTTAACTATCGTCAACAACCGGCCTAGGCATGGCGGTGCTCGGGCGGTGACCAAGCCCTCTTTCCTCGCTCTCGAGTGAAAAAAGGTGGTGGCACCAAATAGGGGTGTTGGTGCACCATCGCACCAGGGGCAGTGCACACTAGCACATGCGGTGCTAGCCCCAAACTTCTCTTCTCAGCCGAGTCCAGGTGGGCACCGCCCTACGGGCCCCCCTAGGGCAACACCAACTCCTCCCTCTCGGCCTTTTCCAGTCAGTCATTGTCCTAGGGGTGGCAATGCACCGGACAGGGGGTGGCGGTGCCCTCTGAGGCAGCACCTTATCCTCTTCTTCACCTCCTTTAATTCCTTTACAAATGTGCCAACACCACAAGTGTTTCACCATCATGTGCAAGTGTGTTGTAACACCCTGGTGTTACGAGCCGCTTAGCACCTCACTTAAAACCTAAGAGAAATTATCGCAACAAGTTCTCAAGGTTTACAATTTTACCTCATAGGAAAGGGTAATCAATAATGTCAGTAAAATTGGTTTATGTGAAAACATGCTAATGAGACTCTAATTAGAAAAATAGAACAATATGTTGTTTTAATTATTTGGCGTGAGAAATGATTTTTATAAATAAGAATAAAATACCACCTGTATGTAGTACTTAATAAAATTTGAAGTGTAAGTCGAGCAGATGAAAATACATCTTTTGTTTTGGAAAAAAAATATTGTTAAATAGTATGTTGCAAGCTCAAAAATCAAATTCGAAATTCAATTCTACCTAAACTCTAGATCGCGTCTAAGACAGAAAGAATTAATGGCAATGCCATTTTGACAATTGATTTCCAACAAAAATGAATAAGTACTTTACCTATGTTTTTGCATGGTTGGTTTCGTCAAAGTGTGTACTTGAGCTTGGTATAGGTTGCGGTTGTGTGAACGTCACTTCTCTCGCTCTAAAATTTCCCGAACATCGCTTGAACGTGCTATGAACCTCTGCGTTGGTGCCCTATTCGTGAACTGGCAATGGCAGTGACGAGCTACGTTGACGTTACGATCTCCTCCCCATTAGTTGCTCTCTGATCTTGGCAATCGATCATATGGTTAGCTTCTAGCACCGACTGTTGAGCATGGGAATTGTTTGAACCTTAGTTGCGTCATTCATTGACTTTCGCCTTTCTTTAAAGTTGGTGCACATCACCACATACGTTGTTTGGCTTATGTCTGCGGTCACCGTGCATGGGTCCCAAGCTGTGTGTTTGGCATGCTCGGCACGCCGTGCTACCGGCCTACCGCTGCCCTGCACCTTTGGGTCGCTTTGGTTGCTTCCACGTGAGACTGCAGCTGCCTGCCCCCTCACATCATGTTTCACTGCAAAGCTGCCGCTCGCGTCGTGCGCACGCCTGGGTGGTGTTGTGCAGGGCCGTGTTCCTGACCAGGTGAGCACACATTTCGTCTAGCGCTGTCCCCCTTCGTTTCACCGACCGTGGACTTGTGTCGCTATCGCCGCATCTGGGTCACTGGACCCCGGTCGCACTATTTGTGATGACTCTCTGCCTTGCTTGCCACTTGGCGACGTCAGTGGCTCCCGCTCGGTCTAGCCGCCCCAATTCATGCGCGTCATGTCAAGGCCCGCATCCCATCTTCTAGGTGCACGTACTCACTGCCACCCTCAGCCGGAGCCGCTCGTCTTTACTTGCCTGGCGGGCTCGTGTGCCCTCTCCGCGGTCGCGCACCAGCACACCATTCTCTGCCTTTTCAATTTGCCCAATTCAAGTTTCCATGCAGTGATTCCTCACACCAATAGGGAGCCTAGGAAGCTAGCTAGCCAGGGATCCGCAATAGAGCTCTTACCGCGCGTCGGGGAAGACGAATTTTGTGTTCCACTCGCCACCGGCCATGGGTGCTGCCGTAGCCCGAGGTTGGGGGTAAGGCCGCAGAATTGGTAGAGGTTCATTTCCTTGCACCCCTAAGCTTGCCTCGACCCTTTATTTCCGGTGCTCGTTTCCTTTTGGCCAGGGTGTGCATCGGCGACGTGCTGACGCGGCCATGTCAGCCTCAGAGCACCGCCGCCCTCTTAGCGCGCGTGGTAGGGTCATCTCGGCCCTCCTTTGCTCTAACCGCCACCACAGCGAGGACCGAGGTAAGCTCCAGATGCTTCACCACCACCTCTCCTTCTCCGTTAGCGCCTAGGGATGCCAGAATGGTCGTGCCATCGCATGGTTTCATCGTCGTCGCGGGTAGCATTTGGTAGTGCACCGTGGGGCTCCGTTTCGCTCCTCACCATTGCGTGTTGGCTTGTTGTTCCCCGGTGGCCGCTTAGTATGCCATTTCGGCCCCTAGGTGGCTGGTGTGGCCGCGCTGTGCCAGCCATGACCGTGTTGGCGAGCACAGTGGTGCCTTGGACCACCTAGTTGTGAAGACAAAATCACGCGGGGGCTTGGTCGCAAAACGTGAGTCTGTGGAAATACTGATTCATTCAGCAAGGGTTCTTTAGCAAATGCGACCATGTGTGTGCCTCCACTATGGGCCGCTTGTTGGGCTGGCCTATCTTGCGCGCGTGTTCACGCCGCGTATGGGTCGCGCTGGGCCATTGCGTCTCGCGCGCTGCCGTGCTCGTGCAGGCTGCCGAGCCGAGTTTGTGGCCATCGTCCCTTTTTGAATTCTAAAGTATTTTCCAATTAGCTTCTAAGCAAACTTGTAAATCCAAGATAAAAACATGTATGAATCCAAAAATTGTGAAACAAGTTTGGTTGGGTTCCCAAAATCATGATCTATCTAAGGGTGTATTTGGTGCATGTAGTTTCATGATATTTTTAGGTTTGCTCAAAGTATTTTGAGGCGCTTAAGATTATTAAGCATGAACTCGTAGGAATTATTATGATTAATCCATGATAGTATTGGTTCTAGAAATTTTACAGTGGCTTTATAATAGTATTATCTACTTACTGTAGTTCGATAGCTCCATAATAATAAATGTGTTAGGGTAGCCGGTGAACTCTAATTTGAATACATGTGTTTAAGTGGTAAAATGCTAAAGCAACAACTTGGGTTTCATAACTAAAATGTTAGTCAGAAAATAGCGCATTGCGGGTGGGAAGGATACATGGTTTAGTATGTTAGTCACTACGCTAGTTCGTTAGCTTGAGAGGCAAAATCGTATTCGAAATTGCTACTGTCGTGTTTATTTACGTCTCTGCATTGCATCCACGAATATCATAATAGGAGCATTGATGGATTGCGGAGTCATCTGGAGCAGTAGGAAAGATGATGCCTTGAAGATCGCATCATCGTGATGGAATGCTAATTTTGGTTATATTACCCAGGCAAGCCCCGGTGCATAACCCCTATTATTCTGCACTTTAATTTATGCTCGTGCATTAAGTTTAAAGGAGTTGAATGAAACCCACTTGCATATATATATATATATATATACTTATCCTATGAGTCTTACTAGTATGATAGGATCGTATAGTGTGCTATGCTATAGGATTCCGGTAGAAGTCGAGTGATTACCTATCACTCACGAGAGATAGGAAATATATTATTGTTGCTATTATCATATTACTATCACATGGAATATAAATATATTTGGATAATTGGAGACCAGGCAGAATGGGTTGCATGCACTTGGACTTGGTTGGGCAACAGAGCGGGGCTCTGATTGCATTTGTTCCGCCTGTGTCGATTAAGGACCGTTCGTTGCATTGGATTCTATAGTCAGGTCACAGACCTACTTGTCCCAAGCATATACTTGCTTATGGGGGTGAGAAGACTTGTTTCTCAACTGTCATGGGTTCTGGCTCTTTCCGGACTAGCTTTCTAGGTGGTTATATATATATATATATCGGTTGAGGAGGTCTAAGCACCATACTGACGCCGAGCCTGTAGTGTTGGGGGCTTAGAGTCCGAGCCTGGACGGGGACCTGGACCCCTTGACAGGAGTGGAATGGGTTGGTCTTGCTTGTGCCCGGGGTACAAGCAAGACGTGTGTTTTTGGGGCACCCAGCTGGGCACATTGATTCATGAATCGCCGTCAATTTGACAGTCTGACATGACTATAATCTGGCATCGTAGCAAGAACTATGGAAGATGGTAAAATGGTTCTGATTGCTTATCATCTGCTTGAAAGTAGCCTTGGTGCTTACATAAAATGGTTGGTTAATGAACTAATGAGGATTGCTATTAAAAAGGAATGTAAGGATGCACCTTTAGTAATGCTTCTTGCAAATGCAATAAACCCACAAGCCAGAAAGCCTTGCATAATCCTTGGAGTCTTTTTCTTTCCTCCTGACGGGTAAGTCTTGCGGAGTATAATTGAGTACTCAGGTTTTGTTCTACCTTGTTGCAGGTGACAGGTGCTGATAAGCAAACACTTATGTGTGGAAACCTCCTAGTGGGCTCAGCGAGGATTTCCTTTGCGATGCAGAGTAGAGTTTATTTATTAAAACTCTCACCAAAAGTTTTACAAGGAAAATACTATTAACCTATTATCATTTCATGCATATAAACGTTCTTCATGTTAATGTTTATCTTATCATTAAACAATTTCATTTCCGCTAAACTCTGATAACATTTTATATTCCACTGTTATAATCAAATAATGAATTACTCTGATGTTGTACTAAAAGCGATGTAAGAAATGCAAGGATGTTGTAAGATTTACTCTCTCATTTGTGATCCTGATGTAAAAATGTGGATCTTCAAGTTCTCCCTTGCGGTGTGCTTGACGGAATCGCATGGTTTAGTGTTCTCCCTTGGGTACTTAGGGTCTAATGGAAGATAAGTACTCTTGGGAGGGCATCAGATTAGGCGGTTCTGCCACATGTGTTAGCATTTTTACCATCATTTTTCAAAGGTTAATCACTTGTCACCGATTGTACACTAGGCCTAAAATACAAATGCAAGTTTTCCAACACCTAGTGGCACTAGATGATCGAGTTGTCAGATAAGAGCTGCCCTCTTAATAGTACGATCATCTATCCTAAATGTGATCACACTCTCTATAGTGTCTTGATCACCAAAACAAAATAGCCCTATCAAATATACCTTTGCCTTGAGCCTATTTTGTTTTTCTCTTTCTTCTATTTCAAGTCCAGAGCTTGATCATCATCACATGTCCACACCACCACCTTGGGCTTCATTTCATGTGGCATCTCCACCTATGAGTGCCACTTAGCTCCATCACTTGGGTTGGACCAACCTATCTTAAATTCACACTTAGAGCATAGGGTTAATCCAAATAGGTTTCATCAATTATCCAAAACCAAACTAGGGTTTTTAGTAGCACACAATTGGTTTAGATGAATGGCTACCTCCTCACTTCTCTCAACAAGTATTGAGTTGTCATGAGCAGCCATCTCTTCCTTATTCTCATTACAAGCCTGCACATTTGGAAAGACAACACTAGATGTAGAGATGAGAGTGTTAGTTTCAAAAATATCCTTACATGACTTGCATTCTAACTCTCTATTTTTCTGTGGTGTACCCTCACACGCACATTGTTGATACTCTCAACGTCACAGTGGGTGGAATCACACACCTCTCTTTAGTTTTCACTCTCTCTTAGTTTGGCTAAGTGGCTCTCATTCTCACATAGGTTTTGTTGCACAATCACTTCAACGTCTTAGGAAGCAACATATGCATACATGTCATACTTCACATCTTTTTATTCATGGACTTGCATCACACAAGGAACAAGACTAGAAGAAGGTATTATCATGTTAGTAGTAAATAATTCCTCACATGATTCATGTTCTTTTTTGCTCAATTTTTGTTTATCTCTCACACACATAATTTTATGACTCTCCTCCTCACATATGGTGGAATCTCTCATCTTTTTATTTTGAACTCTCACACTCAATTTTGGTTGGTGGCACTCTTTCTCACATGGGTTTTGCTGTCCATAGGACCTTCCTCGTGTCTCTTGCTGAATTTTTCTTTTGGTGGACACAAAATAATCTTCATCACCAGTAGCACACAGGGACGAAAACTACGCCCACAACCACCTCTGTCATGATGTCCACTTTGGCCAAAGAGACCACTACAGGAGTTGGTTGGGCTATGTTGTTGTGGAGCCCAACCTCCCACCATAGGAAGATGTTCATTGAACATTCTCTCCATGGCCTTCACTAGTAAGTTTTGTAGTTCACGTAACTCAAGCCACAAGACTGGTGGTTCTTTTTCTCTATGTTGACCACTATGAACACTTGAATTAGGTCCTGCCATGTTAGCACTTATGCAATAAAAGTGGAATAGGTAAATTTATGGATTCACACAACCACACCTCTTACTTACCAATGCTCTTTTTTGTTCTCAAGGACAGTGAGTGTGCTAGTGCAGCAGTTCAACAGATGTAATTGAGAGGTCGCAAGGATTACGAGTCGAACGTCCTAGTTTTAGATTTTGGTGGAGCTATAGGTGGCTATTCAAGGGAGGCTATGGTACTGCAAACCAAGTGGTTTGATGTGTTCAAAAGATATAAAGTTGCTGCTATTGAGAATACCACCAACTAAAAGGTCCTAATATAGCTAGAGGGGTGAATAGCCTATTTAAAACTCTACAAAACACTAGAGCAATTGATTAGTACAATAAATGGCATAATGCAAATTTGCTCTAGCTCTACAAGGGTTACAAGCCACCTATCCTAATAATTCTAGTTGCTATGATCACTAGTACACACAAGAGCTAAGTCACTACTCACTAAGCTAGTGTGCTCTCAAAGACTAATTAAAGAGCCACACTAACCAAACTAACAAGCT
Organism: Saccharum hybrid cultivar R570; assembly: GCA_038087645.1. Classification (NCBI taxonomy): domain Eukaryota; kingdom Viridiplantae; phylum Streptophyta; class Magnoliopsida; order Poales; family Poaceae; genus Saccharum; species Saccharum hybrid cultivar. Next base: position 22,783,185 of record JAQSUU010000135.1, read on the forward strand.
CTCAAAGACTATCTACACTAAAGAGCTTGGCAACTAGTTTACAAGAAATGTAAAGGAGTGAGTAGGGTGATTATACCGCTATGTAGAGGAATAAACCAATCACAAGATGAATACGAATTCAATCACCGGGAGACATCCAATCACAAGATGACACATGATTTTTCTCCTGAGGTTCACATGCTTGCCGGCACGTTAGTCCTTGTTATGTCGATCAACACTTGGTGGTTCGGGGGCTAATAGGTATCACACACCTAGCCCGCCACAAGGGCGCTGCAAGAACCTACGCACAAGTGAGGTAGCTCAATGACACAAGCAATCCAATAGAGTACCTTTTGGCTCTTCGCAGGGAGAAGGTCAAGAACCCACACAAGCAACTGATCGAGGCCGAAGACAATCTCCAACTCCACTCAATGATCCTCCAATCACCGGGCCATCTAGGTGTCGGCAAACACCAAGAGTAACAAGCTCACAACCAGCCGAAAGCTTCCACCTAGTGCCACAAGATGATGCAACTCAATGCAATGCACTAGAGGCTCACCAACCTCACTCAAATGATGAAATCAAGTGTCCAAGTGAGTGGATTGTGTTTGCTCAACTATCAAAGGGTGAGCAAAAGTGTGTGAGGTGCCAAGAGAGTGGCCAAAGCCGGCCACACTCTCTATTTATAGCCACACAAGCAAATAGACCCATTGGCCCTTTGGAGCTGCTGTCTGCGAGGTCACCAGATAGGGCAGTGCCTGGCACCGGATAGGGTGGTGACCTCCCTAATGGTTGAATTCCAACGGCTAGAAAATTGAACAAGGCATGGCGGTGGCACCGTCCTAGGGATGGCAGTGACCATCCCAGCCAAAGTCCCCAAAAACAACCCTCTCTAGAAAAAAGGGTGGTGCACCACTGCACCCGTGGTAGTGCCCCTTCGCCTGCGTCCTCTCTGGAGAAAAGGGGCAGCACACTGCCATCACCATGGTGGTGGCCATGGCAGTTGAAAGCCCTAGTTTGGTTTTGGCTAATTGATGAAACCTTAGTACTAACCTCTATGCTAAGTGTGTGAATTAGATGAGGTTGGTACAATCCAAGTGGTGGAGCTAAGAAGATGATCATGGTGCATGGTGATGACCAAGAGATGATCAAGTGCTCAACTTAGAAAAGAAGAACGCAAAAAACAAAAATGGGCTCAAGGCAAAGGTATAAGCAATAGGGCTATTTTTGTTTTGCACTCAAGACACCATAGATGGTGTGAGTGACTTAGGATCGATAGTCATACTATAAAGAGGAAAATCTTTGGCTAAATGGTTTGTCGAGTGCCACTAGGTGACATGATTCATGCATTGCATTTAGGAACCTAGTGTGCTAACATGTGACCCTTGTAAAATGCTTTGAAAAATGCTAACACACATGCACACAAGTTCTATACTTTATGGTTAGCAATTGGGAAGCAAGGGTGAAGTGGTCGTGGACTTAGAAAAAGAAAAAGAGGCACAGGTACCTAACCTGACTCTAGCTCAGGGGTGACCGGTCTCACCCCTGGCGTGTCCAGTCAGTGGACGCAGAGAGGGGCAGCTTTGGCTATGTGACCGAACACTGGTGGCATTGCACGACCTGATGTGTAGGCGGTGCGTCTGGTCATAGTGACGTTGATAGTTGAAATGTCCTTGATTTCTATGAAGGGAAATCCATAGAAATGAAGTGTAAAATGATGAAACATTCTATTAATTTACCCAAATCTCAGTGATACATAAAGTCATGCACGAATATCAGAGTACAATAGAGAGTTTTACATAAATTATTCTCTTCGCCTCGCAGGGCAGAACACACTCACACAAGCATCCGGAACAGCTTCTAATGTAGATAGCAGAGGAAACGATCTCCTAGAACTAGCTCGAGCGTAGAACAAACCCTCTAGTCCTCCCATCATCGCCCTTGTAGTCGTACTCGGGCTCAGAACCTGTCAAAAATCTATCAGTACACTTGGTACTAGCCACGCATCGCTCATCCTATGCTTGCAAGGCTTTGTGGAAAGTGGAATGCATTGAGGGAAGTAGAAAGAGACCTATTTAGGCTGTTGGTTTCCTATGCAAGTAGTTAATATTTTAATAATAAGATATTCCTCAGTTTTTAACCCATCTTATTCACACCTTTTACCCAAATCCCATCACACACCACACATCTCATTTCACTCTCTCTCTCTAGGCGACGAGACTGACTCCCGCTCAAATCTCGTCTCAACGACCAAAGCCGAAATCCAACATGAAACCCGGGGGAAAGGTAGGAAGGACTCCTCTCTCTAATCAAGTGAAGCGTAGGTCATGGAAATGTCCATATTCACGGACGTGGCTATATGTATAGATCGATCAACTCTGCAGAGTGTGTACACCTAGTAATCCACAAGATCGCCATCCTCGATGATCCGACTCATCTAGGCTGATTCCGACTGCCTCCCAACCGGTACAGTACCACCCTACCACTCAGCCCTAGGCCACCCCAGTGTCCACCAAAACACTGAGACTGTGAGACGTAGTACCGGGCCCCAAGGTCACTACGCTGTCTTAGGAGGGTGTGGGTCCCCATGCCTGTACCTCCCTACACTATCACATTCCAACCTAGTAGTAGTGGTACCACCCTAATTAGTCGGGTAATCGTCTCCCGCCCATCGGGAGCGAGTGGTGTGCATGAAGGTCCCAAGGTTCCAGTTTTCAAGACATACCAGTCCTTAGGGGGACCAAACATGATATCTTCTCAAAGGGGAAACATCGTCTTCCTCGTGCCACGACAGCACCTCCACCAAGGATAACCAACACCCCAGTTCACCTCACAATATACCCACCATAGGTAACTCTCATGAGGGATGCCCAGGTCACACCCCTCTAGCAAGACTTGCCCCAAAGACTCATCATAGGATCCTATCCGATCGACTCAACCCTCATCACTCACCCAAGACGCACGCCAAGATCTCCCCAGTTCTTTTATCAGGTTTACCAAGTTCTCGACACTACGTGCCTTATACATATACGCCTCTCACTCACCGGCATCACATCATAGATATAATGCGAGTAAGAGTAAAAGCAGTAATATGTAACATGCGAGTATCTAGCCTAATAGCAGGGTGAGTAGGAGTAAGGTTGCAACAAGGTAAAGGAATCAAAGTAAAGCATCTACCATGCAGCCTATCATCATATTATTGCACAAAAAGTAAAGCGCTAGCAATTCTATATTTGCAAGCATAATAGGTTCTATGGAAGTGGATGGGGCATGGCACCTGGCAGGTCATCACCCAAGTCCTCGCTGTAGTCGGGGTCATACTCCTTAGTCAGCAGGTCCTCCGGCTCTATTAAATGTAACGTAGAGTTGCATTAACGACTCCTATAGAGGTGCACAAAGAAGCAACAAAAATTCAAAAGATCCAAATGCACTCAAACACAAGCCTAAGATGTAGAGCTCATTTTTAGAAAAATTTAGAAACTGGTTTGGTATTTTTCTGAGTTAAAATGAATTAGTTATGAATTTTCAAAGATTAAATGAATTTCTAAAAAAGAAAAAGAACTGAAAAATCTAGGCAGTGACACGTGTCACGCTCTGATTGGCTAGAATAGAGTGAGTCGCTAACATGTGGGTCTAGGTCAACGGTCTGCGTTGACTGGTCAATGGTCAACGTTGACCGAGCCACGACCGGGCTCGGTTGGGCCTGGGCTAGGCCGGATTTGGGCTGGACTGGGCCGGGCTGGGCCCGCCACGTGTCAAGCGCTGGTGCTGCCACGTCACCTATTTGGATTCAAAAACCAGGCTCGGGCTGGTGAGCTTGGCTCACGGTGGTCTCATAGGGATGGTCCATGGACCTCTTAGCTAGGCTCATCATGGACGAGGTGCATCTCTCCTCCTTCCCTTCTCTGGCCCTTGTGCACCAGGTGCACCGAACCACCGCCCTAGTCCCTTCTCTTGCTTTCCCACACGGCGATGCTCCCACCGGCGGTGAGCATCTGATTCCAAGCCATGGTGGCTCCCCGACGGCTATCTAGGTGTCAACCGAGCCGCTAGCACATTGCGACTCTGATGTGCCGTGAACTCGGTGGTTTGGCGCCTCCAACGAGGTTTCCCATGGCGGCAGGCGGTGCTCCGATGGCGGCCGCGTTGGCATGGTGATCACGCGCATCTCTTTCCCCTACCCTTTCTTCTCCCACTTGCAGCGCGTGGCACGTTCCTTGCCAAGGCGAACGAGATAGTCCTCCTCTCCTTGCTTCTACCAGCCTAACACGGCAAGAACGGGACCTCGCCATGGTGAGCTCTAGCCTTGGTGGGCACGCTCCACGTCACGCTATCCCTCGGCGTTCCCAGGCACTGGTATAGCTCCGCAAGGCTATGCCATGCTCAAGTGTGTGCTCATGATTGATGGTGTTCATGAACGGAGGTCCGGGCGCGGCCTTGGCTGTCCCCGGTATGGTTTCGGCCGCGGTGGCACCGGAGCGCACACGATGGTGAGCAGAGGATGTTTGAGGGCGGAGCGGCTCACCTCAGGCTCGTGGCAGAAGGATAGCGGTGCAGTGGTGATTCGAGGTAGTGGAGTCAAGCGGCCGTGCAGTGACGCTTCCTGGCGAGGAAGAAGATAGCAGTGTCTCCTTCTCCGGTGTCCCGAGCGGCGGCGGCAGTCCGGCTCCTCCTCGCTGCTTTTCCCCTTTTGTTCTTCCCTCCTTCCCCTTCCTTGCAGCGTGGTGTGGTTAGAGGTGAGGCCACCTAAGGTGGCTTTGAAAAAGTTGGAGGGGGGCTAGGACGTCGGTGCTCGGCTTATATAGCCAAGCTCCGAGCATGGCGATGGTGGACGGTGATGGAGGTAGCTGGACCATGTGGCGTCCATCGAGAGGGGTTGGCGTAGGGTTTCGAGATGGCCAGGGAGTGGCGAACGGATTGGTGATGCCAATTCTTGGAATCGCGGCGGTTAGAGAGAATATGGTGGTGGCAGGCGGTGTCAGCCGATTGCGTGGCCATGGCGGCATCGGCTTCACGCGCGCGGTGCGTGCTAGGCGAGCGCATGAGACTGGCGTGTGAGACCGGGTTACGGCTTGGCGCGCACGGCTGGCAGAGGGGACAAAGGGAATCTCCCCTCGCGTGTTGCGTGCCCCTGCTCCCTCCTTCGATTTTCGTTGGGCGGAGCCGAGGAACCAGACGAGCGGGAGGAAGGGGATGACCCGCGAGACCCACTGGTCAGTGTCGCAAGGGAGATGAAGACGCGTTGCTCACTAGCGTCTGACGCGGGCCAAGGCGTTTGCGGCTGGCTGGGCTAGCCCATCGCGTGGTGAGCGCGCGTGCGCGCAAGGCCGTGGCGTGAAGCAGGCCGGGCCAGGCTGATTCAAGTAGCTGGGCTAGAAAGAAGTTTTTCCTTTTTCTGATTTATTTAAAAAGCTTTTCTATTTTGTTTGCTCTCCTTTACAAATTCATTTGCTAAATTAATTATCTCTTGATTCTATTTGCTTAGTCATGTGTTGCCGACATGAGTAAGCCCTAGTGGGGTACTCTAGAGATCGTTTAGGGTTTCAACTATTTGCCAAGGTTATAATTACATATTTATTTAATTTAAGCAACTCATTAAATAAATGTGACTATTTTTAATTAACAAAACAAAGAACATAAGAAGCAACTCATGAATATATAATTATAATGCAAAAAATGTAATTAAGTAGACTAGGTGCTACTTGTGCAAAAAGAGGTAGGTTTCCTACATGACACCGCACCAAACATAGGTCATTTTAGAAAAAAAATTTTGTAGTTGTGATTTTTGTTTCCTAGAAAATTTTGAGTTGTTACAACAGTGCAGTGGCTCGGCTTGCGGCGCATAGAGGACCGAACTCTAGACATGTCAGGTCGTGTCTAACCGGGCACGTCAGGTCGTTGAAAACTTGTTCATGAAGCTTACTGAAAGTGACCGAACTCCACGTGGTGGAGCATCCAGTCGTACTAACCGTGAGTTAGGTCACTGAGTGGGTGGCTCGGGTGCACGTAGGAGCGGACGCAGTGGCAGTGCGTCCGGTCAGGCATTTGGTGCGTCTAGTCACGTTCTTGATTGAGCGCTGAATGTTTTAACCATTAGGATCTAACGCATGAGGTTCAAAGTTGTGCCACGTGGACGCCATCCAATGACAGGATGTAGGAGATCGAACGTTGGGGTGCGTCCGATCAGCCGAGTCCGGTCACCCTGAGTCTGCCCAATGGCTCTTTGATCTTTGGGGCTCTATAAATAGGAAGGTACCGGCTTGGGGCTCACTCTCTTGGCACTTAGACAAACTTGACATCCTTGTGAGCCTAAGAAAACACCTCCCACTCATCTCCATCATTGATTCATCATTAAAGTGAGATTGGGAGTGATTCCTAGTGCATTTGCTTGAGTGATTGCATCTAGTAGCACTTGGAGATCATTGTGGCTGTGGATTTCTTGTTACTCTTGGTGGTTGCCGCCACCTAGATGGCTTGGAGCAGCGGTGGAGGTCCAGCACGTGTTGATGATTATTCGTGGCTGACTCTGGTGATTTTGAGGGGTCTTGTACCTTCCTCGGTGGAGAGCCAAAAGGTAACTCTAGTGGATTGCTCGTGTCATTGAGCTACCTTCACTTGTGGGTAGGTTCTTGTAGTGTCCAACATGTGGACGAGGTTTGTGTAACACCTCTTAGCCAACGAACCACCAAGTGTTGGTCGACACAATGAGGACTAGCGTGCCGGCAAACACGTGAACCTTGAGAGAAAAATTGGTTGTCTCTTGCCATTTGGTATTCTCTCGGTGATTGATTGATATTCATATTGTGATTGGTTCATCCCTTGACATGGCAGTATAACCTTACTCTCTCCATGAAATTCTCGCAAACTAGTTATAACAAGCTCTTTAGTGTAATTAGTTTTCAGAGCTTATCTTTGCTAGCGTAGCTTCTCGCTTACTTGAGCTCTTTAGTGTAGCTAGTTTTTGAAAGCTCATAGTGACTTAGTTATTGATTGACTTAGAGATTATAACAATTAGAATTATTGGGATAGGTGGCATGCAACACTTATTAGAGCTAGTGCAAAAAGTTTTATAGTCAATTAGTTATCTAACAAGTTTGCCTACTGTTTTGTAGATTTTAAATTAGGCTATTCACCCCCTCCAGCCAATTAGGACCTTTCAAGTGGTATCGGAGCCATGGTCACCATTTAATCAAAGGCTTAACAACCTTGATGCACAAAAGATGACTCAAATTGTGTTCAACCATGTTGGGGGTAAACCACCATTCTTTGATGGCACATCATTTGACTATTGGAAGAGAAAAATGAAGATGTACCTTGGTTCAATCAATGACAAGATGTGGGATGTGGTAGAGAATGAGTTTGTGTTTCTTGACCCTACCAATCTCATCAATAATGACAAGATCAACAAGCAATGCAACACCATGGCTCTCAACACAATATACAATGGTATTGATTCAAAAGTGTTTGAGCAAATCAAAGATCTTAAGAAGGCAAGTGAAGTTTGGGTGAGATTAGAAGAAACATATGAGGGCACTTCAATGGTAAATGGTGCCAAGCTCTACATGCTCAAAGACAAGTTATCCAACTTCAAGATGAAGGATGATGAGTCCATACCAGAGATGTTCTATAGGCTTCAAGTAATCATCAATGATCTCAAGAGTTTGGGTGAGAAGGTGAAGGATGAGGACTTCTCTCACAAGTTCTTGATGTGTTTGCCAAAGAGATTTAAGACATTGAGAACTATCATCTTTAGAGGTGGACTGAAGGATGTATCTCCTAATGAGGTACTTGGAGATGTCATGATCGAAAATTAATACAATGATGATGATGATGAGGTTGTGAAGGAGGAAGACAAGAAGAAAAGTGTGGCATTCAAATCTGGCACTTCATCCTCCAAGAACAAGAGCAAGGGCAAAGCAAAGAGGAAGATTCAAGTGATGAGGAGTGCTCCAATGATGATAGTGATGATGAAGCTCTAGCTCTCTTTGTGCGCAAGTTTGGCAAGATGATGAAGAAGAAGGGCTATCATACAAGAAAGAGAAGAGATCACTCCAAGAACAAGGAATATGTGAGGTTATGCTACAAATGCAAGAGTCCCGATCACATTGTAGCGGATTGTCCCTACAATAGTGACAATGAGGAGAATAAAAAGAAGAATAAGAAAGAAATGAAGGAGAAAGAAAAGAAGATGACCTTCAAGAAGAAGAAGAAGAGTGGTTCCTATGTTGTCACATGGGATAGTGATGCCTCTACCGATGATGACTCAACTGATGATGACAAGGCATCCAAGAAGAAGGCTCTATCAAGCATTGCTATCAACAACAAGCCTTCACTATTTGACACTTCATCATGCTTCATGGCCAAGGTCTCTAAGGTAAAATATGATGAGACTGATGATAGTGAATGTGAAAGTGATAGTGATAGTGATGATGATAATGAATTCTCTAATGAACAACTCATGGACATGCTAGAACAAGCTAATTCAATAATTAACAAGAAGAGCAAGAAGTGCAAAGATTTGCAAAAGAAGCTTGATGCTCTTGAGCAATCTTTTGATGAGCTCAATGCTACTCATGAGAGGCTAGAGGAAGCCTGGCAAAGCTCACACCAAGCTTGAAAAAGCTCACTCCTTGCTTCTTGAATAAGATAAAGAAAGGGTAATAGTGTCATGTGATGTGGGCATAACATGTAACTTGATTGATTAATCTTTTTATGAACCAATTGTTATTGCTCCCACTAACCCTTCATGTAGCTCATCATCCACTACCACCATCACTTCTACCTCTACTACTAGTGATGGTTTCACTTGTGATGCCTCACTAATGGTTGAGAATGAGACTCTCAAGAGAGAGGTGGATGAGCTCACTCACACCCTAGGCAAGGCCTATGGCGGTGAGGCCCGCTTGCTAAAGTGCTTAGGTAGCCAAAGGTTCTCTCTTAACAAAGAGGGATTAGGCTATACCTCAAGAAAGGCAAGGCATCCTTTGCTACTCCCAAAGCTAGCTTTGTGAAGAGCAATGGTTGGTTTTATAATAGATGCAAGCAAGTTGGGCACTTAGAGCAATATTACAAGAACAAGAACAAGAATATTAATGTATCCTCAATCAAGTTTGATTCTTGTTATTTGCTTACTAAGGGTGTGAATGGTGTGAAGGCTAAGTTCATTGATACACCAATTATGGGCTCAAAGAAGAAAGTCATTTGGGTACCAAAGTCCTTGGTAACTAACCTTCAAGGACCCAAGAAAGTTTGGGTACCTAAAAAGAATTGATCTTTCATAGGTCAATTATAAAGCCGTAGGAAGGCATTGGGTGCTTGATAGTGGATGCACACAACACATAACTAGTGATTCAAGAATGTTCAATTCAATCAATGAGAATGATGGCAATGGGATTGATAGTATAACATTTAGTGATAATGGCAAGGGCAAGGTCAAGGGGCTTGGTAAGATTGTAATATCCAATGACTTTGAGCATTTTGAATGTGCTATTAGTATAGAGCTTGAACTTCAACCTATTATCGGTAGCTCAACTTTGTGATCTCGGTTTCAAGTGCATATTTGGAGTTGATGATGTAGAGATCATAAGTGTAGATGGCTCTAACTTGATATTCAAAGGATTTAGATATGAGAATCTATACTTAGTTAATTTCAATGCTAGAGAAGCTCAATTGTCAACATGCTTGATCACTAAGTCTAGCATGGGTTGGTTATGGCATAGAAGGCTTGGTCACGTTGGAATAAAACAATTGAATAAATTAATTAAGCATGATCTAGTTAGAGGCTTGAAAGATGTCACATTTGAGAAGGATAAGCTATGTAGTGCAGATCAAGATAGAAAGCAAGTTGGCAACACACATCCTAAGAAGAGCATGATAAGCACATCCAAGCCATTTGAGTTGTTGCATATGGATTTGTTTAGGCCAACTACATATACAAGTATTGGTGGAAACAAATATGGATTTGTGATTGTGGATGATTTCACTAGATATACATGATTGTTCTTTCTAGTTGACAAGAGTGATACATTTGCAACCTTCAAGACATTTATCAAGAGAATTCACAATGAGTTTGAAACAACAATCAAGAAGGTGAGAAGTGACAATAGAAGTGAATTCAAGAATGCAAGAATTGATGAGCTATGTGATGAGTTTGGCATTAGGCATCAATTCTCGGCCAAGTACACACCACAATCTAATGGCCCAGTTGAGAGGAAGAATAGAACTTTGATTGACATGGCAAGATCAATGTTGAGTGAATACAATGTGAGTCACTTATTTTGGGCCGAAGCAATCAATACGGTTTGCTACTATAGCAACTGACTCTATTGTTACCCAATGATGGAGAAGACACCATATGAGCTCTTGAATGAAAGAAAGTCCAATATTGCATACTTTCGGGTTTTTGGTTGCAAATGCCATATATTGAAGAAAGGAATAAAATTGAGTAAGTTTGAGAAGAAATGTGATGAAGGTTTCTTGCTTGATTACTCCACTACTAGTAAGGCTTATAGAGTTTGGAATTTGTCTAGTGGTACTCTTGAGGAGGTTCATGATATAGAATTTGATGAAACCAATGGTTCCTAAGAGAAAGATGAAAATCTAGATGATGTGAGAGGCACTCAATTGCCCAATGCAATGAAGAAGATGGATGTTGGTGACAAAGATCAAGTGCTCTCTAACTCAAATGTGTAAGCTTATGGTTCTCATGTTCAAAATCAAGCTAATTCATCATCTCAAGTGCAAGATCAACAAATGGCTAGTACATTATCTCAACTAAATGACCAACCAAGTGCAAGCAATCAACTTCAAGTGCTCTAACCTACCAATGTTGTAAGAGATCATCCATTGGACTCCATAATTGGTGATATCTCAAGTGGTGTAGAAACAAGATCAAGGTTGGCATCATTTTGTGTACACTTCTCATTTGTGTCATCCATTGAACCTAAGAAGATTGATGAAGCTTTGAAGAATGTTGATTGGGTCAATGCTATGCATGAAGAGTTAAACAACTTCAAGACAAATCAAGTATGGGAGTTAGTTGAGAGGCCTAAGGACAATGTGATTGGAACCAAATGGGTCTTTTGCAACAAGCAAGATTAAGATGGGATTGTTGTAAGGAACAAAGCAAGATTAGTGGCTCAAGGTTACACTCAAGTTGAAGGTCTTGACTTTGAAGAAACATATGCCCCAGTTACAAGATTGGAAGCAATTAGGATCTTGTTAGCCTATGCTTGTGCTCACAACAATAAGTTGTATCAAATGGATGTGAAAAGTGCATTTCTCAATGGGTACATCAATGAGATTGTGTAAGTTGAGCAACCTCCCAGTTTTGAAGATAAGAAGAAACCCAACCATGTCTCAAGTTAAGAAAGGCTTTGTATGGTTTGAAGCAAGCACCAAGAGCATGGTATGAGAGGTTGAGAGATTTCCTACTCTCTAAAGGGTTCATCATGGGCAAGGTTAACACCACTTTCTTCACCAAGAAGATTGAAAAGGACTTGTTTGTGTTGCAAATCCATGTTGATGAAATCATATTTGGATGAACCAATCAAGATTTTTGTGAGTTTGGAAAGATGATGGCAAACGAGTTTGAGATGTCGATGATTGGAGAGCTTAGTTACTTTCTTGGTCTTCAAATCAAGCAATTGAAGAATGTCACATTTGTGAGTCAAGGCAAGTACATCAAAGACATGCTTAAGAAGTTTGGCATGGAGGATGCAAAGGGAATTAGTACACCAATGGGGACAAATGGAAACTTGGATAGTGATACAAATGGCAATATAGTGGATCAAAAGATGTACCGGTCTATGATTGGAAGCCTACTCTATATGACTACATCAAGGCCGGATGTGATATTTAGTGTATACATGTGTGCTAGATTTTAAGCCTCACCAAGAGAAAGTCATTTGAAGGCAACAAAGAGAATATTGAGGTACTTGAAGCATACACAAAATATTGGATTGTGGTATCCCAAAGGAGCAAAGTTTGAGTTGATTGGATATTCAGACTCCAATTATGTGGAATGCAAGGTTGAGAGAAGAAGCACTTCAGGCACATGTTAGCTATTGGGAAGATAACTTGTTTCTTGGTCATCAAAGAAGTAAAATAGTGTTGCACTTTCAACCACCGAAGCTGAATACATAGTCGCCGGTAGTTGTTGTGCACAAATTCTTTGAATGGTTTTGGAATCAAGTTCAAACAAGTGCCATTGCTATGTCACAATGAAAGTGCTGTGAAGCTCACCAACAATTCAGTTCAACATGCAAGAACAAAGCATATAGATGTCTGCCATCACTTCATTAGAGATTACCAACAAATGGGGGACATTTCAATTGAGAATGTGGGTACCGATGATTAATTTGCCAATATCTTCACCAAGCCACTTGACGAGAAGAGATTTTGTAAGCTAAGGAATGAATTGAACATACTTGACTTCTCAAATATGTGTTGATACACCCCCATTATATGACATGCCTCTCCTTCGAGCAAAGCAAGGTAAAGTTGATTGACATGTCATTGATCCATTGCTAACGACTTGTTTAGTGCATCTAGTCATTCCTATCATGTCTTAGGCTCATTCATGAAAATCAAATGAATTTGATGCTTGTATGGCACCACTATTGCTTCTATGCTTGATATGATCTAGTGGTAGCATATGACATGTTTGTGGTCTTATGGACCTAGTGTTTGATCTAGAAAATGAGCTATAAGTGTTTAACTCAATATGGTGCATGATAACCCTCATTTGGAGGTGTGAAGAAGCTTGCCCTTGGATCAAACCGAGTTAAATATCTTTTGCAAGTAATCTAGATTGAACCAATTTGGGAAAATGATCCTCACTTTACATGGTTTCACTCTAACCTATCTAAAATTTGAGCTCACCTTTTGTGGTCTTTGATGCCAAAGGGGGAGAAGTAATTCACAAAGATAATGTGATAGGGGGAGCAAACAAATGAAATGACATTGTAAGGAGATCAATTAAAATTTGAAGCACACAAGTAGGGGGAGCAAGCTCATAAACTTGTATGTTGTATTTGAAAGTGCATTACATATGTTTGCTTGCATGGCACAAGTTTTTAAATTACCTATTCATGCTTGTGTGATGTATGCTAGATTATAGAAAATGATTGATGAAATGAAAACTAGCATGCATAGGATGATAATTAGATGTGCCTTGCTTGTTTTTTTAAGTGTTACTAGAACCTTGCTTATAATGATTGATCTCACAAGGTATCTAGTGTTTATGTTTTGCAAGTTCTATCTAACCAACTATGGTGCTAAGGATGGTTTACATTGGCAACTCTAATTGGTATCACACTTTAACGGTCCATTCTTTACACCTTAGCATCATTTGGTAAAAATTGACTCCTATACTTCGTATCTAAGCATATATGCAAGCTCTTAAATCCAAACTCTTAGCACATATGTAGGGGGAACAATTGCCACAAATTTGGGTAGATGAAACTTGTCCATAATCTTTACACATGGTAATATGCTTGGGCAAGCAACATGAATCCAAGAAAATTTTATTGAACATCTTTGTGAAAAGCTTGTCATCAATTACCAAAAAGAAAGAGATTGAAAGCCCTAGTTTGGTTTTGGCTAATTGATGAAACCTTAGTACTAACCTCTATGCTAAGTGTGTGAATTAGATGAGGTTGGTACAATCCAAGTGGTGGAGCTAAGAAGATGATCATGGTGCATGGTGATGACCAAGAGATGATCAAGTGCTCAACTTGGAAAAGAAGAAAGAGAAAAATAAAAATGGCCTCAAGGCAATGGTATAAGCAATAGGGCCATTTTTGTTTTGCACTCAAGATATCATAGAGGGTGTGAGTGACTAAGGATCGATAGTTGTTAGGTATCAATGGTCCCTATGCCCGAAGACGACGCTAAGAACAAGCCTTTTGACAGGCCAGGAACATAATCAGGAACCTGGCCGACCCTTCAGTGTGGAACTCTGTCCCGACCGACCATAAGGAAAGTCTCACTTTGACCGACCCCAGGGGTGAGGGCTCTGCCTCGCCCGACCCCCTAAGCACGGGTGCCGCTGTAACACCCCAGGTGTTTGGCTTCCATATTTGCACTTGCATTTCATAAACTTGAGCATCATTCATTCATGCATGAGCTAATAATGTGTGAAACATGCTTTTGAAACATTGCAACATGTGCTTATATTTCATGTGTGTTTATGAAATGAGTTGTGTGCAACACCCAAATGCAACATGTGCAACTTCCTTTTGAGACATGTCACCCACTTTAGTGAAACATGATTAGCAAGTGCTATGCAACACACTCATGAAACATATGAAACATGGCTTGGAAACAAAAGTAGCAATTCACTTGTTTTTCCTTGTTTCAATGCATGTGATGCTTGATTTTGGTGTGATCCATGTGTGGTGTGGGTAATTATTCCCTACAACACCTTAACTACACTTAGGATCATTAGTGGAACAATGTTCATGTTGACCAAATTGACCAAAATGCCTCCTATGTGATGTTGACCAAGCCCTTAGCCTTAGAATGCTCTAGTTTGACTGTTTAAAAAGTCCAGCTTAGAGATCTTGCATGGAGGAGCAACCTTAATCAAAGTTGTAGAGAATTTCATAAGGAACAAAAGTCTCAATATGGCCATCTCATGAAAATGGCTAGAACATGCTCAAAACTAGCCCACAAGTTAGTCGTTGGGGCTGTTTTAGGACTTAGTGTTTTGGCTAAGTTTGAAACTAAAATACAGTTTCACTGTACCCTACTTTGGAGCCACATAACTCATAATCTAGACCGAATCAGTTCAAGATCCAATTGACAACATTGTTGTACACACATAGCTCTACAAAATTGATGTTATCACCTTTCGCAAATTCAAGCTAGATTAGGAGTAATGAGGACTCCAAATGGCACTGTCAGTCACCTAAATGGAGGTCGATTCAGTCGACTGTGGCCGACCAGGTTCAGACAACGACCGCCGCATGGGAGTACCGTGGCGTCCGTACGCCGGCTGTGGTCCCACCGGTCAGGTCCGAGCGGGTCTCTTGAGCACCATGACGCTGCATCCGCCCTCACATCCGCTTCTAACTCTCTTTCGCTCTCTCCCTGCCCAGGGCAGATGAACCGAGCCACCATTTCCGCCCTTGTTCCAGTGAGCTCGCACGCGCTCTCTACCGCGCCACCACGTCTCCAATCCGGCCACCAGCTCCGCCTTGAACCCCTCTACCCCTCGTCCAATCCACGCCATTAGCCGTACAACAGTAGAGCCACATTGCCATTTCCGCCACCACGAGGTCTCACCAGCATTCGTCCGCGCGACGGCTCACCATGGCCAGGGTCTCCGGTTCATCCTCTTTGAGCGCTAGTTGACGCATTGGAGTCAGGGTAGCGCTGGGGTGCTCACCGAGGGTCTAGGGTAGAGTGTCGGGGTCACCGACGGCGAGGTGCGCCACCACCGCCCCGTCGAGCCGCCATGCACGATGGTGAGCCCCCTCAAGCATCTTCGCCCTCGTGTACTTTAGGTCCACCAGTGCGGTTTTAGGTGCTGACCGTGATGGTGCCGTCGGCCTCGGCAGAATCGCCACCGGCGGCGAGCTCCGACCACCGCCACTCCTCCCCTGCCTCCTCTCGCCCTGTCTGGTGGGCCCCACCTGTTAGCGTGCGCGGGTGGGAGCGGGAGCAGGCCGCGGTTGTGGGCCACGCTGACATGTCGGGCTAGCCCAGTAGCAGTAGATTTCCATTTTATTTTGTTTTTCTTTATTTATTTCACAGTTTTGAATGCTATTTTGTGAATTTCATATCTCATGTTGTGCAGATCCAAATGGGGTGACTCCAAGTTTGTTAGGATCTGTGTGAAGTGTAGTATTTATGAAAAATATAAAATGGATATGTGTTATTCCAATTCTAGAAGATTTAAATAGGTTTTTGAAATGTGTTTTAAAGTAGATGCAAACTTGTTAAATGGATAACTTGAGTTGTAGTGCTCCAAAAATTATGAAATTTGGTGGGTATGCTATTTCATGTCTATACTAGCTCTAGTAAAAAATTGGGTACTAGTGCTTGAGTACTTTTCAAGTTATGATGTTGTCATGTTATATTAGGAGATACTTGAATGAATTTTAATAATTGTTCTGTATGTGCAATGCTCATGAAATTTTATGGAGTGTCCTGGTACCCTAAGGTTGCTAAAAAATATTGTTTTTGTTGTTTGACACTTTTCATCATGATTTGTTAATTATGCAAAAATCAGCCTTTCTAGCTTTTGAATTTTGTTTAGGGAGTCTCTATGAATAAATTTGGCTCAAAATTTCACATTAGCCTCCTGGTAGGGTATAAAGTCTCCTGTAATTTTTGTAGAATTTTCTGAGTAGTTTGCATATAAGTTTAATTTTCCACTTAATTAATTAATTAAATTAAGAAAGGGATTAAAATAAATGACTTGGGTGACCATACCTTACTTCTGGTGGTTTCATGTCATATGTTACCTAGTAGTGTCATTAGTTTGGTCATAAGGATAGTTTGACACATGAATAAATATTTAATTTTCACATTTCTAGGTCCTCTGGACAGCTGGTAGAATTTTTGGGTTTGGACCTTGATAAAGGTGTTTTCTGGGAAACTTGTGAGTACCAAAGTGGTAGTAAACTTATTAAACTAGTTTGTGTCAAAATTTGGTGGCATTTGGCCCAGTAGTTTAGGAGTTGTGGCTGTTTAAAGTGGCTGTCCAGAAATGGCTGCTCTCTGTTTGGAGATGACAGATTTGTGGAACTTTAGGATTTCGACTAAGTAAACTTGAGAATCAAGTCTTGAGGTCTGAAAGTGAATTATAGAGCATTTTATAAGCTTCCCAGATTGTCTTGTATCATATCATTTGGATTTTTGAATCTCTAGTTATGATGAAATTACTGATCTGCTGTCCAGAGCTATGTTATGATGTATTACGCTTAGGTTGGTGGCAAGCTTAAGTAATGTTGTTCTTGTTGATTGTTAGGTGTTAGGCCCTTAACTGAGGAGGAACAATTGTATATTAGGTTGTGTAGATTAGGTAAGTACTTCTCTACCGGAGAAGAAATATGCACTTTTTGTGAAGTGATTTGAATAGAGCACTACGACTATTGTAGTTACATTTCATTCCAAGCATGTTGCATTCCTTCTTATACATCCATGAGATTTATTGTGCATTCATGCAATAGGTGTACCGGAGGGAGTGACACTCCTAGAGTTCGAGGGAGCAATTCCAGAGGAGGTTCTGGAGTAGCCAGGGGAGCCAGAAGAACTAGCTAGCGAAGGAAGCGCCATTGAAGAGTTACCTGAGTGCCCGGATCACCGCCCTTCCTCTTTCCTGAAAGGCAAGCCCCGGTGCATGCAGACCTGATCTTTATATATCAATCATTGAGTATTTTACTTGTTTATTGCATTAAGTTATAGGAGTTGAGTGAAAACACTTGTTGCCTTATATCTATCCTTGTCCAGATATCGCACTTGAATCCTAAATTAAGTTTAGGCACGTGTCAATGCTTAGCCCTGCTTAGTGCGGTAGAAGTCGGATGATTACCGGTCATCCGTGAGATTTAGGTGAAGTGGGTCACGAGTGGCTATGTTAGCTATCGTGGATGGAACCATGCTTAAAGATGAATTTGAGACCGGGCGGGAGTTCGATAGTGTAGCCGCAAGACACTTTCACGTCTTGGGTGCGAAGCTATGCCCATCTGAGTCGTTTAAGGACCGATTCGTTGTATGTCCTTGAGTCATGTTGAACGCAGTCTAACACTTAGTTGGCCGGATAAGTCGTTCCGACCACGAATTCGAGTAATACAGTTCAAGGGTAGGTCGCATCTTGGCGGAAGTAAGGATGTGCTTGGGGACATTGGCATAAGACCAAGGGGGGTTAGAGTCCCTATCACCTGGTAGAGTGTTGCCATTGGGGATGTGGCATCAGTCGAACCCGTGACTCCTGAATGGTACCAAAGGTGACCTAAGCAGCCCTCACTAGGCGTGTCTCAGTGAGTGTTAGAAGTACCCCTCCAGCTGGATAGGAATTCGATTCAAATCGCCATCGCTCCCGGTTAGTGAGCACTTGACTTGAGTAGCGACAACGTAGATTCCATTAATTGAACAGATGGTTAAGTGGATTATGATATAATGTTGCCTCAATTTATACCTGCTATGGTTATTACTATTTGCTTATAATCAAGTGAATGTTTAATACAGGTGCTAAGATAGCTGACAGGTTAATGAAAAAAATAACTGCTAGTACAGGTTAAAAGAATTATTAATATTGATGCTTTTCCGCAAAATATGATGTCAGTCAGCTCCACTTAAGAAAGCCTTGCATGATCCTTGTTATCTTTTATTTTCCATTTCAATGGGTAAGTCTAGCTGAGTACATTCCCGTACTCAGGGTTTATTCCCTCCTGTTGTAGATGACATGCTATATCAGGGCTTCTGCAAGAATTGCCTCCACCCGGCGGGTGATGAGGACTAGATCACTCGGGCATGATCGTCTGTTAGTTTACTTCCCTTAATGCTTTTGTGGGATGTTGATCTGTAAGACTGGCAGTGGTATTTGAACTAAGTGTGTGTGTGTGTGTGTGTTATGCTTCCGCTACTTTATAAACTCGGTTTATAATAATTGCGACTCTGTGGTGTTGTAAGTTAATTTCTGAACTACTTGTGAAATGTAACGTGTGATGTGTTATGTTGAATGATGCGATCTTGGTTGTAAGCGAGCTGGTTTGAAATCCCTCATGGTTTCGATTGACTATCGGGATTATATGGGCTCAAGTTCGAAAATTTGAGCGTTTCGGCACTTGTTTTTGTACTTGTGCTCTTATAATTTGGTCAGTTCTGTTACAGCCGCCTCGCCCAACCCCTTGGGTATGGACCTAGCCATGTCCGACCCCTAGGGGAAAGGCTCTGCCTCGTCTGACCCTAGGGGCACGGGGTCAGTCTCGCCCGACCCCTTGGAAACGGTACCACCTCGCGCCAACCCCGGGGCTACAGGGTTGGCCTCGGGTGGGGCCACGGGCCCCTATGAGGGCCCCACCATCCCTAACCACTATGAACGCGGGGTGTGGGCCCATGACCATGCCCCTAACGCTAAGGAGGGGGTGGGTGCATGTTGACATGACCGGCCGCCACCACAAGCTATACCTAGGCACTCACATCCCCAATAGTGTCAGGTGGACCGACACTGTGCTGCTCGATCCCTGTGCGACTCTAGACAGGGGATCTGTCAACCATACTGCATGCTAGGAAGAGGTGGAGCGCCATGGCCAAGTGGCGGTGCCTACCTATAGGACCAGTGATAGATAGGGAATCATGACCAAAGATGGTGGCGCCCGCCTATAGCACCGGAGATAGACATAGCCACAGTACGTGCAGACCTTCGTTGTCGTCCACAGGACACACAGGACCTGCCTATGGAGGAGAAGGGCAGCACAGCCCTAGGACTATCTCCTTCTCTATGTTTTCTCTCTCTCGTGTACCCTAGGTCCTTCCCTTGGCCTATAAAAGGGAAGGCTAGGTGCCCCATTAGGGGAATCTCTCTTTCAATCATTCGAAAGCACCTTAACTCCACTTCACTTTCACTAGAGACCTAGGACCTCATCTCTCTCTCGATTGTTTGTAGCCCCTACTATAGACCCAAGTGCAAGTAACACGAACAACTCACCACTAGACGTAGGGACATTCTGCCTGAACCAATATACATCTTTGTGTCCTCTTTGCACACCATCCGAGCCTAAACACGCAATCACAGAAATTTACTAGCCGATGATTCCAAACACCGATAGTTGGCGCACCAGATAGGGGCCTTTTGCACATTTCATCGCTTTCAACAGGCTTCAGATGGCCAGCCACAACATCCACTAGACCTTGGGAGCACACGGCGCTTCTAGAGTCTGGACTTCATCTTCACCATGGAGGGAGAGCTGGTGTAGGCTATCACGCTCATCCAGTCTCCACCCCCCATTGGCCTCGACACGATCGTCAAGGCTCTTGAGGAGCTGCAACTGAATGCTCATGAGGCCCACGCTGTGGAGCGTGACCAGATCCTTGACTTTGACTCTGGGAGATTGGAGCACCAGCTTGCCATGTACCTAGGACCTCACCTATCCTAGGAGGACCTGCGGGCTCTCACCTTCTCCTTTGTCAACATCATGACATAGCTCACTGGCAGAGAGCCGCTCTCCCTAGACACTCTTACCTAGGGCACCTCGATAGTGTTCCCTTATGATTTGCGCAACACCACGCAGATCATCGAGCACCATATGGCATGATGCTTTTGTCCACCACCCACAAATGACGAGTTTGTGGGTATGGCCGACTACATCATGGAATCGATCCATGATCTCCTCGTGAGTGATTTGGAGTCAATCTCTGATTTCACCTCTAGCCAAGGGAGCTACCACCCCTTGCATGAATGCTTCATGGTGGAGATCACCGACAACACTCGCCGTGAGGCGACCCTGAAGGGCCCATCGCGAATGCCAATGATGGGCCCCTCATGAGGGAACGGGACTCCCCTATGCCCCATGGATGAGCATGGGACTACATTGGACGCAGAAGTCCTGCCCCACCGGCGTATGAACCAGCTGTAGGAGTGGCAGTGAGAGCTTGAAACCGTGAGACTCCAACTAGAGGAGGAGCATGCAATGCTTGAGCACGAGATCGCACAGCACCATGATGAGGTGCGTGCTCGTGCCCGCGACGCGCATTAGAGAATCATTGAGGACGATGACAGGCTCCCATGCTTCACCCAGGCAAGCTAGAACATAGTTGCAGTGATGGCTCTACTTTGAGGGCTTCTAAAGCCCGCGACACCCGAGGGACGCCATGCGCAACGTAAGATCCACATGCTGCTTGAGCGCTCAGTGGCGCAACAGGCGGAGAGCTCGGTGTCTTGACGACGCAATGCCAGCTAGCATGCATCATCAATGCACCACGACGGTGATGCATCCGCCCACCGGCCCCCTCACGACGGGGAAAAGACCACTGAGGACCGTGGTAAGGCCGCCTCTATCCACTAGTCGGCGCACGATGGCGGAAGGGCCATCTCGGCCCTAGTACATGGCCGACTTGGCAACAACCGCGACGCGTGTGACACCCTGAATGCCCATAGGCGTGAGCGGGAGGAGTAGAGAAGAGAGGCTGGTCACCGCTACAACTGCCATTGTGGCAGCCTCTATGACAGCGATGAGGACTGGAGCCGGAGCCCCCCATCGCCGGGGCCCTAGGTCTTCAGCCGAGACATCCTCAAGGCGCTCGTCCCGGCACGGTATCGTCCGCCAGCAAATGTCTAGAAGTATGCTGGGTAAATGAACCCTAACCTATGGCTCAAGGACTACCAGCTTGCTTGTTAGGCTGGCAGCGCAGATGGTGATGCCTTCATCATCCGCAACCTCCCCTTGTACCATGCTGACTCGGCACGTACATCGCTAGAGCACCTCCTGCCCAACGAGATTAGATGTTGGTTGGACCTAAAGTAGAACTTTGTGGGTAACTTCTAGGGCACCTATGTGCACCCTAGGAACCCCTAGGACCTCAAGAACTATTAGTAGAAGCCAGATGAAACTCTTCGCGATTACATCCGTCGCTTCTCCCGGCAGTGCAATGAGCTACCCAACGTCACCGACGCCGATGTAATTGGGGCTTTCTTGTCAGGGACCACCTGTGAGTCCCTAGTCCACAAGTTAGGATGCAAGCACCCACAGACCACCAATGAGCTCCTCAACATTGCCACCAACCACACTTCAGGCGAGGAGGCAGTCGGAGCGATTTTCGACCACGCCCGAGGCAAGGCCAAACGGGATGGGGACGCCGGCGAGGGTGCCTCCAACCGCTCAAAGAAGAAGAACAGGGGCAAGCAGTGGTTTGGGGATTCGCTCATGGCCACCGCAGAGCGCAAGGGCAAGAAGGCGCCTACCAAGGGTGCCTCGGATCACTTCGAGAAGATGCTCGAGGGAACCTGCCCGAACCACGCCTACCCTGTCAAGCACACCTACAAGGACTATGGACTTATGAAGAAGTTCTTGACCGGAGGCTCCAAGAAGGGGGATGGGAGAAAGAAGCCTGACCCCCAAGGAGATGATGCCGAGGAGAAGGAGGACACCTTCCTAAAGGAGACCGGCTGCCTCATGATCTTCGGCGAGCCAGTGGCGTATGACTCTAAGCGCCGGCAGAAGCTCGCACATCGCAAGGTGTACGTGGCCGAGCCGGCCACTCCCGCCTTCATCCGATGGCCAAGGTCCGTCGTTACTTTCGACTGCTCCGACCACCCGAACAACATTCCACATCTAGGTCAGTACCTACTTGTCATTGATCCAATCATCGACAAGAAGTGTCTCAGCAAGGTGCTGATGGATGGGGGTAGCGGCCTCAACATCATGTACGTCGAGACGCTTGACGCCATGGGCATCAATCAGTTGTGCATCTGACTGACCATGTAACACCCTAGGTGTTAAGCTAGCATATGCACTTGCATTGCATGAAACATGAGCATATGCATTCCATTCCATACAAAGCATCATGGATGTTTCACATGTTGCATTAGGTATGTTTCATTACTACAACATATGTTTCACATTTATAAAGTATATATGCCACTTATGTGTCACCATCCTATGTTGCACATGGCACCCTAGTGATGTTTTACATGTTTCATAAGTCATGTTTCATGTGTTGCATGACCAATGTTTCAATATAGAACCCTATGTTTCAAGTATAGTAAGAAATGTTTCATATGTGTCAAATACATGTTTCATGTGTTATATAAGCTTAAGGCTATATATAGTCTATGAAAATGTGTGTTTAGGGTCACAAAAATACCTTAGGCTCACTTAGGACAACAAATGAAACAAAGTTTATATTTATGGTTTTCTCAAATTCAAATTTGAAATAGGGGTTGACCAAGTTTGACCTCCTAGAGTGTTTTGTTTGACCAATAAAAAAGTGTTGCTTGGAGTGTTTGCATGTTTGTGCAACCTTAATGAAAGTTGTAGTAAATTTCATGGGGAACAAACTTTGTTTAAAGGCCATGTCATGAAAATGTGCCTAACATGCTCAAACATGGCTCTCAAGGTGAAAAACAGTGTTGTTTAGGGGACTTAGGAATTTTTGCTAAGTCAAATGCGATTCTAGTTTCATGTACCCGACTTTGGGGTGATGTAACTCCCAAACCATTGCAAATTTGAGGATGATCTCTAAAGCAATATTGTAGCCCTTGCGTAGCTCCACAAATTAAGTACATGGTCGTGAGTTTACACATCTCGCATTAATTTGCCATGGATCAAGAGTTACATGGTCGTGAAGTAGCGCTGTCAGTCGGCCTTGGGGGTGCTGGTTTCAGTTGGCTCAGCTGATTTGAATTGGTAGAGGGGGAGAGAGTGGCCGACCGTGTCAGGCTACGCACGCTACGTGCTAGTCGTACGCCGGCGACGGCCGGCCGGTCGAGCCAGCGCACAGACAAGAGGGTTGTGCCCCTGCTGCTCACTCTAGGCTGCTCCCACTCTCTTTCTCCTTCTCGCTCGAGCACAACAGAGGTGGAGCACCGAGCCGCTGCCACACCACCACAGCTCTACCATGCCCGCTCGCCGCCGTCATAGTGCCACCGAGCGATTTCTCCCGCCAATAGCTCTGCCACCTCCACCTCTACCTCGTCCCACTGCCACTACCGTGCAGCAGGCTTGGTAAGGCCACCTTTAGCTCGTCGCCACCGCAGACCTCGCCGGAGTTCCTCCGTGCAAGCACTCACCATGGCCCCATCTCCCCGGCGCATCTCGCCTCCTCGTGTCTTGCGTAGGCATATCTTAGAGTCCCGCGATGGTGTAGCCACCCTCACCAAACCCCACCATGGCTAGAGACGGCCGGCGCGCCACCGTTCTGCTCTGCCACCCACCATGCACGCTAGTGATGGTGCTCTAGTACACCACCGATCCCACAAAGGGCACCACTGGGTGCGGGTCATCGCGAGGAGTGCAATGGTGGTGACCTCACCACCGGTGGCCTCGTAGTGGATGAGCAACGGCTGGTCAACCACCGCGCCCTGCTCCTCTCTCTCTGTCACTGGGTCCATTGACTCACAGGCCCCCGCTATCAGCACCTCCGGGTGTTGTTGGGCTGGATCTTCCCAGGCCCGAGTTAGGGTTCTTAGGGTTTTCTTTTTATTCTTTTCATAGATTTTTATGCAAACTTTGGAAAATTGTAGAAATTCATAGAAAAAATAAAAAAATGCAAATGAGGATATTTTGGAATCCTTGAAAATAGATCCATCTGCTGGTGTGATAATATGATAGGGTATAGTGGAAAGTTTTCACTGTTTTCTATTATCTCTTTTATTTAGGGTTTTTCAAAGGGGAATTCTTAAACCAAGTTATAGTGCCCCAATTGGTTTCAGAATTTTATGAGAGGCTAGTTAGGATTTATGGGTTATGCAGCATAAATCTCATGATTTTTGGGTGCTATATGTTTGAGCTATTAATTTCCTTTGGATAATTATTAGTTTCTTGTGCTAATTTTCATGGTAAAAAGATATATTCAATGACCATGGAATTAAGTAGGCAATGTTCTTGCATATTGGTGAAGCTAAGAAAAATATGAAATCTATCGTTTGATACTTTTCAATATGATTTCCTAATTATGCTATTATAAGTTATGCTAGCTTGTCATTTTTGTGGAGGAAGTTATACAGGTTAAAATGGTATTAAATTTTTATAGTAGCCTATTAGGAGCATGGGAAAGCCACTGTAATTTTCTTAGAAATTACTGTACACTTTTGATATATGTTCATTATTTCACCTAATTATCTAAATAAATTAAGAAAGGCATGAAAATAATTTATTTAGGGATGGCCACTATGTTTTATAGTGTTCATTTGATGTGTACTAACTGTTGATAACATTGGTGGTGTTCCATTCTCGTATGTAGTGAAATATTATTTTCCATGATTTTCACTTATAGTGACTTTTTTGGGATAGGTTTTAGAGTTTAGCAAATTACCTAGTGAAGATGAGGTTTTTTATGAAACTTGTATATAACAAAGTTGTAGATAATTCACTTATCTAGCTTTTGTTAAATTTTCATAGTATTTGGCCAAGTGGTTTGTGAATTATGGCTGTGCAAAGTTGGCCTTCTGAACTAGTTGTTCTCTGGAATTCTGGAGCTGATTTGATAATTGTACTTGTTTCACCATGTAAAAGGGTGAATCGTGCTGAGATTATTAAAGATGAGTTGTAGGAAATTTCATAAGCTTTCTAAAAAGTCTTATCTCAGGGTCACTAGATTTGTATAACTCCAGTTATGATTGAAACAAGTAGCTATTGTATGCAGTCCAGAACTTGCTTGAAATAAGTGAATGACTTGGTTTCTTTGTATGAGCTTGATGTTGATGTTTAGATGCCTAGGCTAATTAAAATAAGTTGTTAGCTGCAGGTTCTAAGCCTCTTACAGATGATGAACAACTTTACCTTAGGTTGTTAGACCTTGGTGAGTGTATGTTTCTTTTTAGAGAAGAGATATGCACTTACTCAGTAAACGAGTGTTAATCTAGTAATTACCATGTCACCATTTGTTACATACACATGTGTATGCATCTCATTATGTCATATCATATCCTATGCATTCATAATACTTATGTTGTGCATATGCATGCAATAGGTATTCCCGAGGGAGTGACATTGATCGAGTTCGAGCAAGAGCGATCGGAGGGGCCACAAGCAGCTCAGGAGCAGGAGGTTCCGGCAGGAGAAGGAGTCAACGAAGAGGATCTTCCAGAGTGCCCTGACCATCAACCCTCCTCCTTTTTGAAAGGCAAGCCCCGAAGCATTATAAGCCTCCCATGCTTTTTATAAATGATAACTTAAGTCCTTGTGTTTGATGCATTAAGTAATAGGAATGAATTGGAAACACTTGCTGCATATACCGTCCTTATCCAGAAATGTATACCTCACTCTATATAGGTCCAGGATCGAAACTTATGCTTAGCTATGCATAGACCGGTAGAAGCCAGGTGATTTCCTGTCACCTGCGAGATATAGGTGGATACTGTATCACGGATAGCTATATTTGATATTGAGGAGACAACCATATGGTGATGTGATAATTGGAGACCGGACGGAATCTTATATGTTGGCGGTGTTTGGACTATAGTGATTCCGTCTATGTCGATTAAGGACCGTACCATTGTTAGCACTTCTGTCAAGATTGAACGCATGCCTCTCACTTAGCTGGCTGGATAAGTCATTCCGACCACGAAGCCGAGTAGCTCAACTCAGGCTGGGGACACGGCCTGTTAGAGTGTGCACATTGTAGGGAGTCGGATGTGAGTCCAAGGGCAGGCTGGGCCTGATCATCCAAGTAGCTGGTCAATCCTTGGGTGTGCGGTGCTAGTCTTACCCATGAATGGACTTGAGTTGTACCAAAGGAGACCTAAGGGACCATTGATCTGGTTGCCTAGGTTTGTGTTAGGAATAAATCCCCAACTGGTTGAAATCGATTCAAATCGTCGTCTCTCCCAGATAGTGAGAAACTTGACTAGCTTCGACATCGTAGTAACTTAATGAAAGGCAATGGTTATGATGGTTATGAAAATGCTACACTAGATATGGTGATTTTGGTGATGACTTAATTGTATACAACATGTTTGGCATAGGTTAGTTGCTAATCTAGATGGGATAGCTATAATTAACTTGATAATTGAATTGTAAAATGTGAAGTACAACTAATGGCTCTTCATGCAAAATGTCGTCAAGTTAGCTCCACTTATAAAGCCTTGCATGATCCTTGGTGTCATTTTATTTTTGGTTTATGACAGGTAAGTCTAGCTGAGACATTCTCATACTTAGGATTCATTCCCTCTTATTGCAGATGATATGATGTACCATGGCTACTGTTAGAATTGTCTTCACCCTACTATGGATGAAGATTAGACCATGGGGCATGGTCTCTCTAAGTTATCTTACCTATGATGCTTTTGTTGGAAATGACGGTGGTACTGGCATGTAATTGAACTAAGTGTTGTGTTATTTTCAAAACTACTTTGCTTCCGCTACCTGAACTTGGGTTTGTAATAATCTATGTGAACTCTGATGTATGTGAGCTATTTGTAAACTATTGGTTAAATGTGTTGTAACATGTGACTTGTTATGTTGAATCATGAAAGATCTTGGCTTGAGTATTGGTTGGTTTGAGATCCTTCATGATTTCATCGGACTACTGGGTTTATATGGGCTCAAGTATGACAGTTTGACTACTTCGGTGGTTGCTATTATACTTGTGCTCTTATAAATTGGACAGTTCTGTCATAGATCGGGGCACCTTTCCACGACATCATGCTGGGGAAATAGGCCAAACCTCTCGGGCAGATCGACCTGCTGTCACCTTTGGGGATAAGTCCAACTTTAGGACTGAAACCCTCACCTTCAAGGTGGTAGGTTTCCACGAAACCAACCACACCATCCTAGGGCATCCATGTTATGTGAAGTTCATGGCCATCCCCAACTACGCATACCTAAAGCTGAAGATGTCAGGCCCACATGGTGTCATCACGGTCGGCACCTCCCTCTAGCGAGCTTACGAGTGCGACTTGGAGTGTTTCGAGCTCGCCACCATGACCATTACCTCCGAGGAGCTCGCCACCACCAGGGTGGCAACAATCGAGGGGGCACCCAACTCCAAGCGGCCGGCGTGCTCCTTTGAACCCACGGAGAATACCAAGGAGGTCCCCGTTGATCCCACCAGCTCCGATGGCAAGGTGCTTCGCATCGGCTCTAACCTTTCCCCTAAATAGGAAAGTGCGCTCGTCGACTTCCTCCACATGAACAGCGATGTCTTCGCGTGGAAACCCTTGGATATGCCAGGCATTCTGAGGGAAGTCACCGAGCATGCCTTGAAGATCAAGCCAGGCTCCAAGCGGTTTAGCAACATCTACACCACTTCGATGAGGAGAAGCGCAGAGTCATCAGCAAGGAGATTGTGATGCTTTTGGTGGTTGGATTTATCAAGGAAGTGTATCATCCCAAGTGGTTAGCCAATCCTATTCTTGAGCGGGAAATGGAGAATGTGTGTTGACTATACTAGTCTCAGTAAGGCGTGTCCTAAGGATCCATTTCCTTTACCACGCATAGATCAAGTAGTCGACTCGACCTCGGGGTGCAAAATCCTCTGCTTCCTTGATGTGTATTCTGGCTACCATCAGATTGCGATGAAAGAGTCTGACCAGCTCATGACTTCTTTTTTCACCCCGTTCGGAATGTATTGCTATGTTAGCATGCCATTCAGATTAAAAAATGTGGGAGCAACATACCAGCGATGTATGCTCAAGTGTTTCGGCGATCTCATCGAAGAGACTGTCGAGGCTTACATGGATGATATCGTAGTCAAGTCCAAAAAGGTTGACTAGCTCATGGTCGACCTCGAAAAAACCTTCAAAAGGCTCTGAGAGAATGGCATAAAACTCAACCCTAAAAATGTGTTTTCGGGGTCATGAGAGGTATGCTACTCGGGTTCATCATCCCTGAGCATGGCATCGAAGCCAACCCAGAGAAGATTAGGGCCATCACTCGGATGGGTCCGCTTCAGAATGTGAAAGGGGTACACTGGATTATTGGATGCCTTGCGACCCTGAGCCATTTCATATCATGCCTCGGCGAGCAAGGTCTCCCCCTTTATCGGCTTCTGAAGAAAACTGACTGGTTCATGTGGACAACCAAGGCACAGGCAGCCCTTGACAAGCTCAAGGATCTCTTGACGAAGGCCCCAATCCTAGTCCCACCGATCGAAAGGGAACCGCTCCTATTGTATATCGTGGCCACCACGCAAGTAGTCAGTGCCACCCTGGATGTAGAGCAAGAAGAGGCAAGGCATGCTCTCAAGGTGCAACGCCCTGTTTATTTTATCAGCGAAGTCTTGGTCGATTCCAAGACCCATTATCCTTAAATCCAAAAACTCTTATACACTGTCCTGATCGCCAGGAGAAAGTTACGGCACTACTTCGAGTCACACCCTGTGATGGTAGTTTCATCCTTCCCCCTTAGGGAGGTCATCCAAAACCGAGATGCCATGGGAAGGATCGCCAAATGGGCGCTCGGCTGATGGGTGAAGGGATCACCTATGCGTCCCGAGCGGCTATCAAGTCACAGGCGTTGGTCGACTTTGTCGTGGAGTGGACTGAGGTCTAGACGCCGCTAGGGGCTGTCGATCAGGAGTACTGGACGATGTACTTTGATGGCTCGTTGACGAAGAAGGGTGCCGACATGGGACTCGTCTTTGTCTACACATGAGGTACATGGTCTGCCTCTAGTTCCCAACCTCTAACAACATGGCTGAGTATGAAGCACTCATCAATGGCCTACGCATCACCATTGAGCTGGGGATCTGACGGTTGGACATTCGGGGTGACTTGTAGCTCGTCGTCAGCCAAGTCATGAAGGAGTCAAGTTGTCATAACCCCAAGATGGCCGCATACTACCAAGAAGTGCGCAAACTGGAGGACAAGTTTGATGGCCTCGAGCTTAGTCACATTCCCCGATGGCTTAATGAAGCAGACGATGAATTGGTGAAGATGGCATCTGGCCGAGATCTAGTCTCGGCCAACATCTTTGCTAGCGATCAATACAAGCCTTCGTTCCATTTTGAAGAGCCAGGGCAGGCTGGTGACGAGCTGTCTACTTTAGGCTTAGGGGTAGGGGCCAGCAACAAATCTTTGGCCTTGGGCTCAGGAGCTGACCTCCCAGCTACCTTGCCCAACCCTGAGGTCATAGAAATCGACGAAGATGCAGAGGCGGAGCCTGACCCTCCAGCCGACTAGAGAACCCCATACCTCGATTGCCTCATCCGCGAAGCGCTCCTGATCGACAAGATAGAAGCACAACGGGTCACACGCTGCACCAAGTATTTTGTTGTCATTGGGGAAGAGCTCTACAAAAAGAGCCACAAAGGAATCCTACAGCGATGCAACCCCATCGAGCAGGGGAAGATGCTGCTGGACGACATCCACCGTGGATCGTGCAGACATCAAACTAGGCCAAGGACCCTAGTTGGTAAAGCTTTCTAACATGGCTTCTACTGGCCCACTACAGTAGCCGACACCAAGCAGATTGTTCGCACCTATGAAGGGTGTCAATTCTACGCCCGACAAACCCATATACTAGCTCAAGCACTCCAAACGATCCCTATCACATGGCCATTTGTGGTCTGGGGGCTCGATCTGGTCGGGCCCCTCAAAAGGGTGCCCAGGGGCTATATGCACCTACTCATCACTGTAGACAAGTTCACAAAGTGGATAGAGGCCGCAAAATTCTTCACGAACATCATCCACTGCTTTGGGGTCCCAAAACCCATAATCACGGACAAGGCACATAGTTCACGGGGAAGAAATTCCTCATATTTTGCAACAACAACCATATCAGGGTTGACTAGGCTGCCGTGGCACACCCCTGCATAAACAGACAAGTGGAGCGAACTAATGGCATTGTGCTCTAGGGCATCAAACCTAGGATCTTCAACAGGCTCAACAAGTTCGGCAGGCGGTGGATTGCGGAGCTTCCCGTGGTCCTTTGGAGCTTAAGGATGACCCCCAGTAGGGCCACAGGCTACACACTCTTCTTCATGGTATACGACGCTGAGGAAGTTCTCCCAACCGACCTCGTCCATGGAGCGCCAAGGGTCATGCAATACAGAGAGCAGGAGGCCAAGGAGTACCTTGATGAAACCCTAGATCAACTCGATGAAGCCCATGATGTTGCTCTCCACTCCACCAAATACTAGCAAGTGCTACACCGATACCACAGCCGTCGGATCAAGGGCCAAGCCTTCAATGTTGGGCACTTAGTGCCATGCCTCGTCTAGAGTAACAAGGATCATCATAAGCTTTCTCCATTGTGGGAGGGGTTGTACATCATCACCAATGCTCAAGCTATGACTTTTTTACCCTTAGATCATTTCTTAAGACATGCATGCACATATGAGGAATAGGAATGATGTTTCTGAAAAACACCATCTCTTACTCACTTCGCCCTCGGCTGCTAAGTAACGTCTAACCACAGCAACACCCCAGGGTCGACCCTTACTCAGGTGCTAGAAAGGAGTGTATACATGCAAAGGCACCCCACGTCTGACCCCTTTTACATCAAAGATTTCAAAGCTAGAGTCACGAAGAGACACACTGAGTAAAACTGGTCAGACCATGAGAAACCTATGCCCCAACGGCTATGGCACTCTCGCTCACCAGCGTAATCAGGATCTCTCGCCCATGACTTGAACTTTAGGATCTTCAAGACTAAACAGGAACAGATCGCAATGACCTCTTATACATTCAAAAGAAAAGAACACATAATCATTTATACGACCAACCCTAAAAACAAAATAATTGTTTCAAATCATTACAAGTTTTTTGGCACTTCGGCTCGAGCCTAACTGATCAGTTACCCCTCTAGGCGAGGACTGCGTCTACTATCCTATTTGCCAGGTCTTGCGAGAGGGGAGCCATGTCATCTTCCATCTTCTCCAGATCCTCGTCTTCATAGCTAGGCCTGTAACCTTGGCTCATCACACCTAGGTTGATAGACTCCACGTAGTGGGAGCGCGTGATGGTGAAGGCACGATTGATACCGGCCTAGAGGGTGCCCCTTTCAAGCTCTCGCACATGGTCCGAGATGAGAGTAATGTGGGCCACAAGTGAGCTCATCTTCGGTGGCTAAGGCACCCTAAGATCATGGCAGACTAGGTTGGTGGTGAGGCGCTCATTGTCATATGCCACAGTCTCCCTTTGTAGGGCCTTCTTCACCTTAGTCAGCTCTTTTTAGCTCTAGGCCAGATCCTTGGCAAGCCCAGTCGAGACACTCTTGGCCTCTAGCTTTTGGACTTTCTCCCTCTCAAGGTCGCTCTGGAGGGAGACACGTTGTCACTGTTTTGGTCACAACTCTCTCATACGACATCAAAACGGGGCATTCTTAGATGCGTTGGAAAGGGGATGACGACGCCATCATTTTGGATCTAGTCCTAGCTCCAGAAGGTCCATGGATCATTCTGTGTGACCACGTCAAGGTGCTACATCACCTATTTGGGCCAACTTGGCCATGTATTGTGTCGGGCCTTAAGCCCAAGTTGTGGGCACCCAACCCCTGGCCGTTCCCAACCCTAGGTCAAGTCTTAGCCGCTGCCGCTGTTAGACAATTGGGTTTTGTTTAGAGTTTAGTTTTCCATCGAGAAACTGAATCGTTCATTGTAACTGTGGTGACAAATCCTTTTACAGTGATTCAGGGCCCTCGTTCTTGATCTCCTCCACTATGTCGATTAGTCCTTTGGAACCGAGTTCTTGAACACTCTATTGAAATTCGCATCATTCATATTTGCAATTTCAGATTGCGTGTTTTTACCTTCTTGCTTGTGTTCTTCGATTCGCTTGCAGGAAAAGCCTTCTTGGCGAGGTCAATCAAGTTGTGCTTGGTTGATAACCAACGGAGCAGTGGTGTAATGGTTGCAGGGTTCGAATCATGTCTGATTTGAAGCCGGGTCGCCAACGTCGAGATCTCCACAAATCGAACTTACCGATTACCTCTCGGAAGATCGGGCCAGCATTCATCAATTGGTATCAGAGCTTTCAGGTTTACCGCGAGGTATAATCTCATTTGCCTTAGATTCATATTTGTTCATTACCTAGAGTCCACAAAAAGCCCAATACTATTTCAATTTCCGCTGTCCTATCACCTTTGTGCCTTTGCAATTTCGTTTTAGATTCGCGTTGTTGAGTTTGTGTCCGTGGTCGAGTCTTGTTGCTGGTTTAGGATTGTGTTCGTAGTCGTAGTTCAATCGCCAGTTGCTGTAATTTTTGTTTTCCGCCGCTATCCCATCCACCGTTTCCAAACAACAAGTCGAAGCCACCACATTACTCGACTTGCCCCGCCAGCCGCCTTGTGTAACTTCTCGCCACCGCGCAAACCCTAGATAGGTTGTCAGCCGCTCTTATTTTGCCTGCATCGCAGCCCTCCTTACATCATCAGGCGAATACCTACTGCTGTTAGTCATAGGAACCATCTTGTGATTGGTGCGAATACCTACTGCTGTTAGTCACAGGAACCATCTTGTGATCGGTGTTGGAGTTTAGGGACGTTTTGCCCTAACTGCCGTATTGTGTCTTCTGGAAAACATAACTTGAGATACCTTCGGTAAAACAGTCATAACTTTTCGCTCGTTTATCAAAAAAATCTAAAATTGTTTGAGCAGATTCTTGACACCATTTGAGGCCGACCCAAACTCGGCTACGTCCTGTTTGGTTTCATCAAAATTGCCAAAAAAAATTCAGGAAAATAAAGGAAAAAAATTGTCAAAGTTTTTGCACGCTTTTCAGAGAACTTGTTGTATTTCTGTAGACCACATCCCACCTCAGTTGTAGGTGCCAATTTTTGTGGTTGCATCTTTTGTGATCCTTGTTCAGAGAAAAATATAAAAAATAGAAAAAAAAAATAAAAAAGTTTGATTCCTACTAGTGCCTTTTGGGAAATTCCGGGAAAAATTCAGAAAAAAGGAAAAATTTGGGTTATTTGCTTGTTCTGTGAGTTCTTTCCATCGTCCTTTGCTTTCACCTTGTTGCGCTACGTCTCGACACGTCTTAGCCAGCAGCTGTGATTTGTACTTTGGATCCGGATTGAACAATCGTTAATCTGCATTCGTTAATTGCTAATCCTTGCTGTCATATTGTGTGCCTACCCATAGCTCCACATATTCTTCTGTCAGCACAGGTTCATCTTGCAACTGTACCCATGCTCAACAACAGATTACTTTGCCATTTTGATTTGGCTCCTGTTTGGCGTTGGTAAGAATACAGGCAAGACGGTGGTAAGCCGCTTGTGATTTTGCATTCCACTTTCACTACCACCACCACCACTTGTTTCCTTTTAGTTGATAGGGATAATACTTTGGTCTTGTCTTTTTCTATCTTCTAACCATGTTAGGATCTCCGACGAACTTCAATGAGTGCGTGTCAAAGGGTGAGCTTACAACGTTCATGACTGAACAACGCGATCTTATGACCGAGCTGACGTGCAATGTGAACAATTTGGTCACCCACATTGAACAACTCGAGCACCGCCTTCCCCCTCATCGTGGTGATGATGTAGATGCGGATGATTTTGGTGATGAAGATGCGGATGCTGACGGTTATGCCCATCGCCACCTCAACTTCAACCGTCGCGGTATGGGAGGTAATATTCAAGGTAATAATGATCCTTTTGCTAAAATTAAATTTAGCCTTCCTCCTTTTGCTGGTAATGTTGATCCAGAGGCTTATTTAGATTGGGAGCTTGCTGTTCAACAAAAATTTGATTCTCATAATGTTCCTGCTGAGCATAGAGTTAGACTTACTACTAGTGAGTTTACTAATTTTGCTTTGTTCTGGTGGAGTGATCTTTGCAATGCTAATAATGCTGCTGTTGTGCCTCAAACTTGGAATGCTTTAAAGCAACGTATGAAATCTCGTTTTGTTCCTCCTTATTACCAACGTGATTTACGTTTGAAACTACAAACTTTAAAACAAGGTGATAAAGGAGTCGAATCATACTATCAAGAATTGCTTATTGGTTTAGCCCGTTGTGGTATAATGAAGATGATAATGATTCTAGTGCTAGATTTTTTGGTGGTTTAAACCATGATATACAGAACATCCTAGATTACAAAGAATGGCGTAATTTTTCCCAATTGTATCATCTTGCTATTAAGGCAGAACGTGAAGTACAGGGATGCAAACAACACCAGCCTTTCAGGTCTAACAATGGGAGGACTTTTCAGCACCGTTCAGAGCCGGAGACGCCCAAGATTCCTGTTGCATCACAGCCGTCTACACCTTCCGGGGTAAGTAAATTGTCTAATGTGCAGAACAAAAGTGCCACTCCAGGTGTTTTCCCTCGCTCCTCCTCGTCCAGCTCTAAAATCATTTGCCACCGATGCAAAGGCATGGGCCATGTCATGAAGGATTGCCCCAGTCGTCGTGCTTTCATTGCTACCGAGGATGGATATGTAAGTGCTAGTGATCTTTAGCCCTTGTTGCTAACATTGATGCATATTCTACCGAGGGCGATCAAGACAAGGAGGTCATCATCATTGACTCCATGGCTGCTGCCACAAACTACCCTAGCCTTCTTGTGCAGCGTGTGTTGAGTACACGTGTGGGACATGAAGAAGAGATGACGATCCAACGCCACAATTTGTTCCACATGTATTTTATTGTGCAGGGTTCTCGTGTTCTCACTATCATTGATAGCGGGAGTTGCAATAACTTGGTGAGTTCAGATTTGGTTGACAAGCTTGGTTTGACCACACGACCACATTCGTATCCATATAAACTTCAATGGTTCAATAATAGTGGTAAGACTAAGGTAACTAAATCAGCACGCATTAGCTTTTTTACAGGCTCTTATCATGATACTGCTGATTTTGATGTTGTTCCTATGCAAGCTTGTTCCATTTTATTAGGTCGCCCATGGGAATTTGATAATGATGCTTTACACCATGGTGAACTAATACATACACTATCATACATAAGGACAAGAAAATTACATTGCTACCTTTGTCTCCTATGGATATTATTAAACATACTAATGAGATTAAAAATAAACCTCCAACTCACATTTCTAAAAATAATGGGATTAAGTTAAAAGGAGGTACTTTTCTTGCTACAACTTCTGCTACTGCTGAGTTATGTGATAATCCTGATGCGCCATGTTATACTATGTTTTGTCAACCTATTCTATCTGGTGCATTGCCTGCTGTCACTAACCTTTTGCAGGAGTTCGCTGATGATGGGATGAAGTCGAGGACGACTCCAATTCTAGAAGGAGGGGATGATGAGGACATCGCCAAGATGGAGTCGAGGATGACTCTAATTCAAGAAAGGGAGGATGATGAGGACATCATCACGCTGGACACACCGACGTTATGGTCTTCCCCAAGTTGCAATTCGTCCCCAACTCAGCTGCCACGTCACCCTCGGATTCAGCAGACACGTCGTCACTGTTTTGGTCACAACTCTCTCATACGACATCAAAATGGGGCGTTCTTAGATGCGTTGGAAAGGGGACGACGATGCCATCGTTTTGGATCTGGTCCTAGCTCCAGAAGGTCCGTGGATCATTCTGTGTGACCACGTCAAGGTGCTGCATCACCTATTTGGGCCAACTTGGCCATGTATTGTGTCGGGCCTTAAGCCCAAGTTGTGGGCGCCCAACCCCTGGCCGTTCCCAACCCTAGGTCGAGTCTTAGACTATAAATATAGCCGCTGCCGCTATTAGACAATTGGGTTTTGTTTAGAGTTTAGTTTTCCATCGAGAAACTGAATCGTTCATTGTAACTGTGGTGACAAATCCTTTTACAGTGATCCAGGGCCCCCGTTCTTGATCTCCTCCACTATGTCGATTAGTCCTTTGGAACCGAGTTCTTGAACCCTCTATTGAAATTTGCATCATTCATATTTGCAATTTCAGATTGCGTGTTTTTACCTTCTTGCTTGTGTTCTTCGATTCGCTTGCAGGAAAAGCCTTCTTGGCGAGGTCAATCAAGTTGTGCTTGGTTGATAACCAATGGAGCAGTGGTGTAACGGTTGCAGGGTTTGAATCATGTCTGATTTGAAGCCGGATCGCCAACGTCG
Organism: Saccharum hybrid cultivar R570; assembly: GCA_038087645.1. Lineage (NCBI taxonomy): Eukaryota > Viridiplantae > Streptophyta > Magnoliopsida > Poales > Poaceae > Saccharum > Saccharum hybrid cultivar. Next base: position 22,819,786 of record JAQSUU010000135.1, read on the forward strand.
AGATCTCCACAAATCGAACTTACCGGTTACTTCTCGGAAGATCGGGCCAGCATTCATCACTTGCTATGGTTAATATTGTTTGCTCCTAATAAAGTGAGTGCTCTAGTAAAGGTTCTAATATAGATGATAGGTTAATGATAATTAACTTGATGCTTAAGCATTAATGATTGATCATCTATATTAGCTTTTATGCAAAATGTTGTCAAGCTAGCCCCACTTTATATTAGCCTTGCATGATCCTTGGTATCACCTTATTTTTGGTTTCTGACGGGTAAGTCTAGCTGAGTAGCTTCTTGTACTCAGGGTTTTATCCCCACTTGTTGCAGGTTGTGATGTATCATGGCGACTGCAAGAGTTGGTTGGCTTGTGCCTTGTGGCAGAGTGTGATCATGGGCATGATCCTTCTTATTTAACTTATCTCTAATGCTTTTGTTGGAAGTCGACCGTGGTACTAGCATGTATTTGAAATAAGAGTAATGTTAGTTCAAATTACTTTACTTTCGCTACTTTTCGATGTAAGTTGTAATAACTATGTTGAACTCCGATGTATATTGAATTACTTGTGAAATGGATGTAACATGTGACTTGTTATGTTGAATCACTACGATCTTGGCTTGTATGTTGGTTGGTTTGAAATCCCTCGTGATTTCATTGGACTACCGGAGTTATATGGGCTCAAGTGTGAGAATTTGATCACTTCGGTGATTGTTTTTGTACTTGTGCTCTTATAATTTGAATGGTTCTGTTACAAACTTCTAGCTAAATATGAGAAGATAGCAGAAGCAAATGTCACCAATCGGTCAAAGAAAGTGCAATCTTCAAAATCACCTCCAAAGCACAAGTTTCAAGAGTGGAATTGGCAAGGAGATAGATCTCACGTAGCAGCAACATATTCTCCTTTTGAGCAGCCAATTCCTATGTCATATGGATCACAGCCCACATATTTTCGTCCTTATTCATCTTGGGGCTGGTTTGATCAAGAGGCACATGTTCCATCATATTTTAGACCACAATATATAGAATATGCAGCTCCTAGACATTCAGAGAGATCATCATCTTATAAATACTGTTTTGATCAAAATCAGTCTAGAGCTCAACCAAAGAAGAAAGTGGTAAAGCAAGTTTACTGTGTGAAGTATGATGGCCGAAAGAAGGAAAGTTTAGATCTGAGTTCAACTATTAAAAAGTCAATTACATTGCTAAAAAATCTGGCTATTGATGGCAAAGAAGTGGGAAAATCATCTATTGATAGTATAGGTGCCAAATCTGAACAAAAGAAGGTGAGAGTGCCCAAAGTCAAGAATGATTTGCCGCTATCCAAAACAAAAATAAAACCTATATGCTCAATCAGTTTATCAAAGTGGCAAGAAAAGAAATTGCAGAAGCTTAGTGCAGAGAAGCTAAAAGAAAAGGGCTTAGCATGGGTTCCTAAATGAAGAATTCAAGCTCAGAAGGATCATGCTCAAGCAAGTGTTGCAACAAAGGCAAAGGAGAGAAGAAGGTTTAAGAAACAATTGCCAAGTTGGAGGTTTGCACCAAATCATCAAAATCATTGGTCATGGCATCATCCATACTTTCTGCCTATGCCTATATGGAATTCATTCCCTAGTATGCATGGTTATACCTCAGCTCCTTATTTTGATCCTTGGTATGGATCTGTATGTTTTAGAGGGTTGCCAAATTATTTTGCTTGTCAATGATCAAGAGCCAAAATATTTATTTTGGTTATGCATGCTCTTATGGATGAATTCATATGGCCGATATTTTGATATCGCCCTTAGTGTAAAAATATAGCCGATGAGTGCTTTGTGACCATCGTGCTATTAGAAAGCCCCCATGAAATTTACTTTGATGGTTTTCAGGCCCGGGGGGCATGATATATGTATTTTGATTTACTTCATGGATGTGACAATATGATTAATCGGCTTGCAAATAAGGCCAAGGTGTTGGCATGATCATTATTTCTCACAATGATGTCGTTTGAGGCATTAAGTCGATTAAAATTACATTTGCACCAAAATTCAAGCCGAATGTGAATTTTTCTTATTCGGCTTGGCCATATTGCAATTCATGAAGTATGACATGTTGAAACCTATGGTGATTCTCTACTAGTGGTGCAACAAGTTGCTGGTATGTTTTAATGTTTAGAAAGATCACTAAGAGCTTGTCTTGATACTTGCCTTGACATCATTGGTTCGTTTGTCGAATTTCAAATTTGGCATGTTCTGGGGCATGAAAATCAAAAGGCCAACATGTTAGCTCAACAAGCATCTGGCTATGACATCAGTGGGTATAATTTTCATATTCAAGAATAGCCGATGCATAAAAATTTATATTTTTGTTGTGTAGGTATAGAAGAGTCAGTAACCAACCCCGATTCTCTGGCAAGCCAGTCGGCTTGGCTGACTATACCAGTCGGCCTAGCCGACTCCCCTGTGACCAGCCCAGCCAATGTGCATGACGAACTCTCAAATCAGCCTAGCAAAACTCCTAGTGATGTTGGGGCTACATGATTGGAGGACTCCCTTATTGGCATATCTACGAGATCCAAGTGCCAAAGTTGATAAAAGTGTTTGGTGAAGTGCTTTCAAATATGTGTTACACAATGATGAGCTTTACCGAAGAACCACCGAAGACTTGCTGCTGAAGTGCTTAGGAACTGATCAAGCAAGAATAGCTATGGGAGAAGTCCATGAAGGTATTTGTGGTACGCATCAATCAGTTCCAAAGATGAAGTGGTTATTGCGTAGAGCCAGTTTCTATTGGCCTACTATGATGACCGATTGCTTTCGCTACTACAAAGGATGTGAAGAGTGCCAAAGGTTTGGAAATATTCAGCTAGTGTCTGCTGCTATGCTTCATCCTATAATCAAACCGTGGCCTTTTCGCGGTTGGGGACTAGACTTCATTGGCCAAATTCATCCCCCATCTTCCAATGGACATCGCTTTGTGTTGGTTGCTATAGATTATTTCACTAAGTGGACCGAGGCAGTTTCTTTGAAGAATATGACACACAAGGAGGTGATTGAGTTCATCACTGAGCATATCATTCATAGATTCGGCATACCCCAAACATTAACTATAGATCAAGGGACTTCATTTATGTCTAAGGAAGTGAGGGACTTTGCCAAATTATATAAGATCAAGTTGCTCAAATCATCTCCATATTATGCTCAAGCTAATGGCCAAGCTGAGTCTAGTAATAAGACTTTGATCAAGCTTATCAAAAATAAAATTGAGGAGAATACAAAAAGGTGGCATGAAGTATTGTCTGAAGCTCTATGGGCACGTCACATTTCAAGGCATGGTGCTACAAAAGTTACTCCTTTTGAGCTAGTATATGGTCAAGAGGCCATGTTGCCTGTCGAGGTAAATTTGGATGCATACAGGCTTGCTAAGCAAAATGATCTATCAGCCATTGTGTATCATGATTTGATGATGGATAACATCGATGAGGTAACTGATGTAAGATTAAAAGCTCTCAAGGAGATAGAGAAAGACAAAGCTCGAGTTGCCAGGGCATACAATAAAAAAGTCAAGAGCAAATCTTTCCAAGTACGAGAATTAGTGTGGAAAACTATACTACCTATTGGATCGAAGAGCAATCAGTTTGGCAAATGGTCACCTAACTAGGAGGGTCCTTACAAAGTGATCAAAGTCATATACGGTAATTCCTATTTGCTAGAGACATTGCAAGGTGAACGTCTCAAAGTAGCATTCAATGGGAGATACTTGAAAAAGTATTTTCCAAGTGTTTGGCAAGAAGCCTAAGTGCTCTCCAAACAATGGCTAATACATGTATCGCCCTTAGAACAAAATGGTTGATGTATACATCGCCCTTAGTCACCATACAGCCAATGAGATGGGTATTGTTGTTGTTTGGTTTAATTATGTTTGTTTGATCAAGTGTTTTCATGTTTATGCATCATAAACCTAAAAACAGGAGGACATATGTTGACAACCAAAAATGTCCATTTTGTGAAGTTATCAAAATGTGTAACAGAGCTCACCATTGTGTTTCTCTCATCAAGATGGTCAAAAAACATATATGGAACGTCCAATTTGGGGTCCGGATGAGGGAGTTATGCCTCCGAGAAAATATCTGTTTGGGCTACCGGAACTTCTAGTCCGTACTTCCAGTCTGAGACCAGAACTTCTGGTGGCTGGTGGAGGAAGGCGCAGTTTTACGCAAAAATGAACTAGCGGTACTTCCGGTCCGAGAACAGAACTTTCGGTGAAGACCAGACTTCCGGTAGGTGTTTATTCCAAATCTAATTTTCAGATCTCGAACCGATTTGTTTCTAGATCGGTTTTTGGACATGGGAAACTTGGAAAATAAGCTTTGGAGAGGTTTTCTACTGGGATAAGACCACCCCCCTCTATATATATGAGAGGATCATGGCCAATTGAGTTCTCATCTATCCAATCGACATACAAACCAATCAATCTACTCCTTTTACCCCTTTTCTCCTCTCCTTCAACTTTCATGTTGTTCATCCCTTGATCCACGACCAAGGATGGCGCCCTAGGCTCGCCGGCCAACCTAGGGTAACTTGGTGACGTCCTTGCCCTGACGGGGTCCCTCCCGAGCAAGAGCTTCGATGGTTCCTTTGCTAGTTTGCCTGAAAACTAGCCGGTTCTTCGTCACGCAAGCACGTTGGTTATCCTTTGGTGGTTTGCTTATAAACCTCTTTGTGCTTCACCACATAAGAGTGATATCCTCGCTACGTTCTTCAGTCCATGGTGGCCCGGGCGTCCAATGCCCTTTCTGGTGTGTGATTCGGACCACATCCGACGTCAACACATGCGCAGACTAATTAACTTCCCAAAGACAAGATAATAGATGTTGGGCAGGGGGAGGTGTGATGGTCTATCGATCACGCTGTGTCAACGACGTGCACAACCTCTGCCTCCCAATGTCATGGCCACATAAGCTTATAGCCACCGTAATCGAAGTCACCGCCGTCGAGGAGGTAGTCACAGATGCTGACGAAGCAACATAGAGCCCCCAGGTCATCGAGCCTGGAGAAGTTAGCGCTGGCCCAACTGTCGTCGTCTTCGTTGGAGGTGGTGCCAGAGGCCATCTCGCTGGTCGCAAGGACTTCCACGATAGCCTACATATGGTGAGTCGGTAGATCCGCGGGGATCTCTCCCGTAGATGAATTGAGGTGAAAAGTAGTTAAGGACTAGCTGTGGGCTTCCTTGTGGCTGTGTGGCTTATCGGCCCGTGTCGATCTATCATGGGAACTTCCTGGCTAGTCACTCTCTAGGTCCTGCCCCTCGTCGACGCACAGGCAAAGGCTGGAAAGGGCCTTAGAGATGGCATCGATGTCGATGGAAGGGGGAAGAAGGACCAAATCGTAGTCCACTCCTGTGTAGAGGAAATCCAGGCTCCCATACCGGATATGGGAGCCTAGAGTGAAGCGGATGCAATGATCGGCCATCCGAAGCCTGACAAAGCAGATCGTGACGCGTAGTAGGCCCCTACTTGGTGCGCCAGTCGATGTCCAAAAAATAGGGGGTCTAGATAGAGCGACAAGTGAATTTGTATCTATGCGTCTAGGCCCGGATGGTGTGCAAAGCAAACACAAGGGTGTATACTGGTTCAGGCAAGAATGGACCTATGTCCAATGGATTCTACTGCTTCTCGTGTTGCCTCGCATTGGAGTGCTCGTAGTAGGGGTTATAAGCTTTCGAGAGAGAGAGCGGATCCTAGGTCTCTTCAAGGGAGGTGTGTGTGTGTCGTCATGAATCCTCTCTAGATGTGACCCCTGCCTCCCCTTTTATAGTTTCCAAGGGGAGGCTTGGGTTACATTTGTGGTAAAAAGGTGAAGTGGGAAAAGGCGACAAAGAAAAACAAAAAAGGTGGCCTCACGTGCGGCCGTCTTCCTCCTTATCCGGTGGGAGTAGTTTCTCCTATAGCGTAGAGATGCAACAGGCGTTGATTTTTTGGCCTCTCCATCCTCTGGTGCAACTTGCTGTGACCATGCTTCGTCCTATGGGCTTCTGTGCCGTCGAGGATGGGCGGTACGGGTGGTTGGATTTGCGTAGAGAGGGGGTAGGTGGTATAGTTGCCGTTACCCCCATCGCTGTAGAGGCATGAATGCCGTCGTGGTGGAATGACCAGGGTCATGTTGGGTCAGAGCGTGGCTCCTGTGTTCTTGTTCGCTGTGCACGATCATGTCCGTCCCATCGGTGGGAATGGGTGCCATGCTTGGGGACCCCCGTGGCTCCCCGCCTTGCTAGAGGGCTCCACGCGTCCCTCAGGCGAGGCAAAAGTATGCCAAGAGGGTCGGGTGCTCCTATGCTTACGTTTTAGGTGTCAGGCGCTTTGATGACGTCATGGGGCTCAGGCGAGGTGGAAGGCGTCCCTGAGCCTTGAGCGATTTAGTAGCTAACACGCTATTAATGCCCTTGGTTAGGTATGCCTACTATTGACACCCGACACCCTACATGCACGAATGGCGAACATCGGAGCGAGACCACGACTCCATTGAAGAATAGGGGTGGTGGCACGAGGATTAAGCTATGGTGGAAGGAGGCATGCGGTGAACCCTAATGAAGGCAATGACGGTGGTGGCAAGAAAATGAGAGCAAGAAACGCAAGCACAGATGACGAAGAGGGCGAGGTTGCGGAGCGTAAGGCGAGAGCAAGAAATGCAACCCCCTATATTTAAGATGGGGAGGCGAAAGGCGAACCGCCTGCCTAGATTCAGGCATCGTCCTATCCCGTCACAACCATCACATCATTCTGCCCAGTTGCACTCACGCCACTAACCGGCCGCTCCACTCGTAAGATGCGCCGAGCGATGGGTCGATGGCCACCAGGCCAGGAATCACCACAGACGAGTAGGGGCACAGGGCCAGAATGCTATATAGCCTAATAAGGTCAAGGAGTTCATAGGTTGGCCCAGCAACGGGTTTGACAACCACTCTGAGGCACCACTAGAGTAAGGGGTGGCAAAGGATGGGCCTGCTAGCGGCCAGTACCCAGGCGCCTAAGCGTCATGGGCATCCTAGTCCATGTTCGAGTCTTGACTATAGCTGGACCATGGTTTTTCCTCGAAGAAAGGAAACAAGCCCCTGAGACTAGTCAAATGGACCCAAGAACTATATGGATCGACCGTCAGGAACCTAGAGTCAGTTGCCAGCCGACCCAAGCCAGATCCCCGTGAATGGGAACCAGCGCCCCACTCAGACTAACCCGTTAACAACTCACCGAGCACCATGATTCATCCAGCAAGGAAAATCATGGCATGGCTCAACCCCTCCATTTTATCAAAAAATTCTTGAGGGATAAAGATCACAAGACAGGCTGACCCCTCGACTAGACCTCTGCTATGCTTAGGGGCTCAGGGGCTCGGACCCGCAAAAGAGACCCTGTGCTAGGTCGCACACAAACTATGAAGCAAACACCTAGGCACATGAGTGCCATGGGAGTCCTGACCCCTCGGTCTGACCCCCACTACACGTGGGGGCACGGGGGTCGGCCTCACAAAATATCTGGCGCCAAGTTGCTAGAAAACAGAGAAACGCTCATGTCGTAAATAAGGGTCAGAACTACTAAGATCGCAAGAGACAGTCAAAACCAACTAAGACCCCACCAATTTGGGGGTTAAGCATCCGACTACAGCAAGCATCGTTCGAAGCATTAGATGAAGTACCATGAATAATGGGAAACAAAAATAGATAGTCTTTATTAATAAGAGAAAGGCCCTAGGTACAAACTAAAGGGCCTCGAGGATGACCTCCTCAGAGGGCACCTCGGTGGCAATGGCGTCCGTGGCCTCATCGAAGTTCTCAATGAGCCTCTCATGATCGGCCACCCCCTTGCCTTCTAGGAAGCCAACCAAGAAGTAGAGCTCGTGGACCGGCTAGACCAGAGCCACCACTAGGGTGATGGCCGCTCCGCGGTGGACACCATATTCCACTGTGTCCATAATGCACTCAGGAATGTCAAGAAGGCACTCCTCGAGACGCTCACCCTCGGGTGCGCATGTAACCAATGGTGGTGCCCACGTCCTAGCCGAGTGTTTGTAGCTTCGTCCCCAATTCTGGCAAAAGCACATAGGAGTCAGAGAATGGACGAGCTAGGAAGGAGGAAAACAACTATCGCCAAAAGGACTTACCGGCCACCCGGTCATCGACGTCCGCCAATTGTGCGTGGATGGTCTCTGCCTCCACCTCGACGGCCCGGAGCGTCGCCTAGGTGGCCTCAAGGCATTCCTGGAGTAGCTCTGACTCCAAGACTAGGCTCACGTCCTATGCAACCCTAAACACAAGTGAAAGTCAGGAGGAAACTCACAATAGCAGTGGGTGGAAATAGGGAGATGCCTCTCTCACCTTTGATCGAACAGACGGCGTCGAAGGGGCCTCCTTTCCTTAGGCATGTCACCGACGGAGCGCTTCCCATGGTCCATGGATAAAGTGACAGAGAAGGAAAGGCAAGCGCTAGGAACCCACTGGTCAGGGCTAGAGTGGTAATGGACAGTGACGTACCATGGAAGCCATGACTTATAAAGAGCTTGCAAGGAGCCCAACCGGTGTCGACACAAACCATTGTAGCGAATGCGGCACAGCGCGCCCTTTCGGTTTCCCCCCATGCTCAAATTGGGCAGTTCGTAAAGCAGCGCCTCATCTCCTGCCCCATCTTAGGACTGGGCATGACTCTTGGCACCACAATAACAGAGGGGGTATGGAGCCAAAAATGTTCCTGCGGCCCGTTAAGCCTCAAAGGTGCGCGATGTGGCCCAGCAGTGATTTTGACAGCTGCCTGGAACACCCTAGAGTAAGGGGTAATGAAGGATGTGCCCGCTTATGGCCAATACTCAGATAGCTAGGCATCACGGACATCATGGCCCACGACCGAATCCTGACCGCTATTGGTCCAAGGAACTCCATCGAAGGAGGACAAATAGCCCCTAGGATCGACTAGACAGACCTAGGAACTATACACCCCTGCCGCCAGGGACCTAAAGTCAATGGGCTACCGATCAAACCCCTGCAACGCACCAAATCTTAGGGGTGGGACTCATAGGATGACCCAAAAAGTGTGGCCAAAGACTAATAGCAAAGAAAGCCTTTCAAGGAGTGCCCCACTCCTCTAAAGGCTCAGGGGCTACACCCATCGCGTGCACTCTAGACAATCCAAAAGCAATAGGAGGAGCAGATCTCAATGACCGAGGAAGCCCCTAAAGGAGTGCTTAGCTCCCCTGGGGTCTTGAGGGCTACTATCGGGTATCAATGGTCCCCATGCCCGAAGATGACACTAAGAACTAGCCTTTCGACAGGTCAGGAACATAATCATAAACTTAGCTGGCCCTTCAGTGTGGAACTCCATCCCGACTCACCATAAGGAAAGTCTCACCTCAACTGACCCCAAGGGTGAGGGCTCCGCCTCGCCCAACCCCAAGGGTGAGGGCTCTGTCTCGCCCGACCCCCTAAGCATAGGTGCCACCTCGCTCGACCCCTTGGGTGTGGGCCAAGCCACGTCCTACCCCTAGGGGAAGGCTTCGCCTCATCCAACCCTAGGGGCATGGGGTCCGTCTCGCTTGACCCCTTGGAAATGGTACCACCTCACCCAACCTGGGAGTTGCGGGGTCAGCCTCGGGCGGGGGCACAGACCCCTACGAGAGCCCCTACCACCCCCAACCACTATGACCACGGGGTGTGGGCCATGACCATGCCCCTAACGCTAAGGAGGGGGTGGGCACATCTCGATGTGACCGGCGACCACCACAAGCTATACCTAGGCACTCACGTCCCCAACAGTGTTGGGCAGACCAGCACTGTGCTGCTCAAACCCAGTGCGATTCCAGATAGGGGATCTGTCGACCATACCACATGCCAGGAAGGGATGGAGCACCCCGGCCAAGTGGCAGTGCCTGCCTATAGGACTAGTGTTGACGGTCATTAACGTCAACAATATATAGTGAAATAAACATGAGAGAATGGTCAACATACATGAAAACATAGAAGACTAGGGTATTATCTAATGAGTTTCATGTGCTTTGTTGAATTTTAATGTTTGCAAGGAGTTATGTAGAAAAGTGGAGAGAGATACCTAATTATTAAAAGAATTTTTGGAATTTTGCTGTGAGATAAATACTAGTATATTATAGAAGACCCCAAAAGACATCGGAACGAAGCAGAGGCCGAGTGCCTGCCAGGTGGGGCCGGCTGGCCAGGGCAGCCACCCCCTATGTGAAGTCGGTTTGATCCAATGGCTCGTGTGCATCCCACCAGGGTATAAATACAGGGGCAGACCCCCCTAAAGGCATCAAGTCATTTGAAGATCAGTTCATCCGGAGCCAGAAACCCTAGATCATCAGAGTTCCTCTAGTTTATAGCTTTAGCATAGTTAGATTAGGTCTAGAGGAAGTCAAGCTATGTTAACCTAGCTTGGATTCCTAACCATTGGCGAGCGTGGAGTTTTGGTAATGTTCTAGTTCTCCACTCTTATTGTAATTCTGTCTTTGCACAATTATTGCAATGTCAACATTATTCTTCATCTTTATTACATTCTTGAATGCATCACTCATTGTGTACTTCAATTCTAGTATAGTTAGGTTGCTATTTAGTTCGATCACATGTTCGCATAGCGCTTGTCTATTTGGCCATAAGATGAGTGGTATGCATTATGTAAGCGTGGTGCTTAGATGGTTTACATATCTGCGGATGCCTCCAGTTGTTTAGAGTCGTGTGGTAGATCGTGGGTGTAACTTTTATAGGCCCATTGAGTCCTTTGTAGTTCTCCCACTGTGTAGTGGATTATTGGTAGAGCAGCAATGTCTGGTTAAGGATATATTCGTATATCAGAGGTTTCTAAACTCAACTTCTCCTGTTCATGGCTCTATTGTGGTTGGGACATATGGTAGTATTACTTGACGATGAATATTAGTTGTAGTAGCTTGACATGTAACTTGAATACTTAGGAATTATGAGTGTAACTTGAATACTTAGGAATTATTCCTCTAATATTCTGATTGGATTACATTATTAGTAATAGTTAGGAAGGTCGGAGTGTATCTACTTATTTATTTATGATGAGTGATCATTACTATATATATATATATATATATATATATATATATATATATATATATATATATATATATATATATATATATATATATATATATCTTTTATCATTTGACTTATCCCTGTTATTGAGTAAGAGTGCATAACATTGGTTTACTCTCTTTATCATGAATATAAAGTTTATCAATACTCCAGATAGAAGTTTAGCTAGACCTTCCCAGTGGTAAAATTATAAATGACAACTTGGTAATACTCTAGGTAAAATGCAACAAAGGTGTAATTATCTGTCTGCTTGCAAATGCTCTTAATTGTTCATATCTTTATATCATTTATATTTTTGCCTACTCATATAAAATCATAGTGCCACTTATATACTTCTAAGCTTTATTCATTAGGGATGACAACCTAGTTCCATGCTAAGAAGTATAGGTAAATACAAAAAGTGACTAGTATTTAGAGACATGTTAATTTATTACCATGCATTTTTAGCACCGTTTGCTATTTAGCAATTGCGTTAATTAATGTCAACAAGCATTTTTGGCACCGTTGCCGGGGAAGGTATTAAACTTAGAAAGTATTGATAACTTATATTTATGAAAAGATCAAAGTAACCAATTGACCTCTAACTCAAATAGGCTTACCCTTGTTCTTGTCTATTTATTTATCTTATGCAGGGTAATGTATGGGCTTTGACTTTTCAGAGAATTACATAGACAACCCAGAAGCAATATTAAGGAAGACCAGAGCCAAGCTCAAGAAGGTTTCTGTAGAAAATTCAGAAGTCAGCCAAGCCAAGAGAAATTTAGCATTAGAATTTGAAGCTATGGCCAACAAGACTCTCCGTGAGTTCTCTGCTCCCATAATAGAAAACATTCGTACTGGACCTCAAGTCAACGTTGGAGAAGATGGATTTGAGCTCAAGCCTGTGCTCATTACCATGGTGCAAGCAAGTCAGTTTTGTGGAAAGGCTCATGAAGATGCAAGTGCATATTTACAATACTTTCTCAAGATCTACAGCACCTTCACGATCAAGGGAGTAACCAGAGATGCTATTCTACTCTGTCTTTTCCCATTCTCACTATTGGGGAAAGCCAAGCAGTGGTTATATGTCAACAAAGAGAGTCACACTACATGGGACCATTGCTTGACTGCTTTCGTAGCCAAGTTCTTTCCTACAGGCAAGACCAATGCTCTGCGTGGAAAAATTGCAAGCTTTCAGCAACAACATGATGAACCTATCGCTGAGGCATGGGAGCGTTTCCAAGATTACATAACAGAATGTCCACATCATGGGATGGAGAAGTGGTTGCTTATGTAGACCTTCTACCACGGGCTATTCATTAGTACCCTTGAATCAGTTGATGCTAGAGCTGGAGGTGCATTCTTGTCACTAAACCTCACAGATGCAATAGCGCTCATTAAGAAGATGGCCTCAAATTAGAGCTGGAATAAAGAACGTGTTCAACCTCACAAGAGAGGAGGTATGCATCAGCTCAAGGAAGCCGACACGGTGTCTACGAAGCTAGACCTCATAATGAAGAAGGAAGTCATGCACATCAGTGATTCTCACATGACTTGTAAAGAATGTGGAGATGTTGGACACTCAAGAGTCAACTGCCCAGAATTTTAAGAGGATGTGAACTACATCAATAACAACAACAACTGTCATCCTTAGCAGAATCAATGGAATCAGCAACAAAGGCCAAACTATCAAGGTGATTACCAAGGTAACTTTCAAGGTAATAATATTTATAGCAATTATAATGAACCACCTTTGATAGATTTAGTTGCTAGTCAATCTAAACTATTAGATCAAATGAGTAAGAAGGTAGCCTCTAATGATAAAGTTTTAGAAAATATAAATTCTAGAATGGATACCTTTACTTCTACTATTAAAAACCAGCATAGTTTTAATAAAATGATAGAATCACAATTAGCTCAGCTGGCAGCTGCTATTCCTCCACTAGAGAAAGGTAAAATTTTAGGCCAGCCAGAAGATTTAGAAACTACAAATCTTTCGATATTCACAATGCAGCCAACTACTACACTCAACCGGCAGAAGTGAAGTGGATTGACTATTCACTTCCCGACAAGAAAGGTAATCCAGGGAGACCTGTCATTCCTATCTCTATAGGATGCCATGTCTTTTCAGAAGTTGCCTGCGACTTCGACGCAAGTGCCAATATCATGCCTAAGGTAATTTATTAAAAGATATTAGGTAATCCTTTGTTGTACATAAATATGTGTTTGCAGCTTGCAGATTAGTCCATCTGCTACCTTGAGGGAGTACTAGAAGAAGCTATTGTTCATGTGGGGCAATCATATGTCCTAGTTGATTTTGTGGTAGTGGAGACAGGAGGAGATGAAAGATCACCAATCATTTTGGGATGACTGTTCTTATATACAACCAAAGCTATCTATGCAGAGCATGCCAAGATTATCTTTTCCACAAAAGACAAGAAAGAGAAGTTCTCATTCAAGGAACGCATCCTACACTCCCCTGCACACCCACAACTGTCGTACCTACTTGAAGAGCCAACAACACCAGCACCCAAGAAAAAGAACAACAGAAACTGGAGGAAGAACAAGCTCAGCCAAGTGCCAGAAGAAACTATCAAGTTGATCAATGTAGTCAACGCAGAAAGCGACCATTTGCTCACACAGCCATTTCTAGTCAAGAAGGATGATCCCGGAGTACCAACAATTGAATGCACAATCAAACAAAAGATCTTCCATAACACCTTCTATGACATTGGATCGGGTGCTAACATAATGTCAAAGGTAACATATGAATATTTATTTAGTAACGAACCATTGTACCTAACCTATATGTAGCTGCAGATAGCGGGACCCGTCGTTGAGATGGCCTGAAGGCGTAGCAAAGGACGTCCTAGTAAAAATTCAAGATTACTACATTCCTGCCGACTTTCTGGTTCTCGACATGCTAGGAGATGAAGACACACCGATCATCTTGGGGAGACCTTTCCTCAACACCACTGACGCAGTCATCTACATTGGATCTGGACAAATCCATTTCTGACTTCCAAAGGTATGCTATCAATTTCATATTTATACTAAACATGAACAACCGAAGAAGTCCCGATTAAGGAGGAGGCGCCAATCACGTCACCATTCATTCAAGGATGGATGGGCTAGATTTCCTGGAGTTACAATGTAACAGAACCGTCCAAATTATAAGAGCACAAGTACAAAAACAATCACCGAAGTGATCAAATTCTCGCACTTGAGCCCATATAACTCCGGTAGTCCAATGAAATCACGAGGGATTTCAAAACAACCAACATACAAGCCAAGATCATAGTGATTCAACATAACAAGTCACATGTTACAACCATTTCATAAGTAATTCAATATACATCGGAGTTCAACAAAGTTATTACAACTTAAGTTCAAAAGTAGCGGAAGCAAAGTAATTTGAAACTAACAACACCTTTATTTCAAATATATGCCAGTACTAAGGTCGACTTCCAACAAAAGCATTAGAGAGAAGATAACTCAGAAGGATCATGCCCATGATCACACTCCGCCTCTACGGCAGGAGCCAACCAACTCTTGCAGTCGTCAAGATACAGCACAACCTGCAACAAGTGGGGATAAAACCCTGAGTACGAGAAGGTACTCAGCTAGACTTACCCGTCAGAAACCAGAAATAAGGTGACACCAAGGATCATGCAAGGCTGATATAAAGTGGGCTAGCTTGACAACATTTTGCATAAAAGCTTATTATGGATAAGTAATCATTAATGCTTAAGCATCAAGTTAATTATCATTAACCTATCATCTATATTAGAACCTGTACTAGAGCACTCACTTTATTAGGAGCAAACAATATTAACCATAGCAGGTATAAATTGAGGCAACCTTTCCATCGTGATCCAATTAACCATCCGTTCAATTTAATGGAATCTACGTTGCCGCTGCTCAAGTCAAGTGCTCACTAACCGGGAGCGACGGCGATTCGAATCGAATTCCTATCCAGCTGGAGGGGTATTTCTAACACTCACCGTGCAGACCCCTGCCAGGGTCGCATAGGCCACCGTTTCATATGATTCAGGAATCGTGGGTCCGAATAATGTCGCGACCCCAAGGGCGACACTCTACCAGGTGATAGAGACTCTAACCCCCCCTTGGTCTCACGCCAATGTCCCCAAGCACATCCTTTCTCTCCTCCAAGAAGCAACCTACCATTCGATTCCCGGCCTGAATCACATTACTCGGCTTCGCGGTCAGAACGACTTATCCGGCCAACTAAGTGTTAGATTGTGTTCAACATGACTCAAGGACGTACATCGAATTGGTCCTTAAACGACTCAGACGGGGATAGATCCACACCCAAGACCTCCATGCCTTGTTGCTTCTCTATCGTCATCCCGCCCGGTCTCATTTCATTTTATTAACACATGGTTCCATTCCACGATAGCACATATAGCCAACCGTGTCATATATGAACATCCCTATATCTCGCAGGTGACAGGAAATCACCTGACTTCTACCGCTTAAAGCAGGGCTAAGCATCTACTCGATCCTAGTCTATGTAGGATTCAGGGATTCATATATCTGGACATGGAATGATATAATGCAGCAAGGTTTTCAACCAACTCCTACCACTTGATGCAGCAATACTTACAACATATATAGAATCAATTGCTTTGAAGGTAGGAGGCTTATAATGCTCTGGGGCTTGCCTGGGATCCGACTCAAGTTAGAGTATGTCAGATAAAACTTGCTTGGCGAGTATCTTCCAATCTACCACTTGTCCGGTCGTTCTATCTTCGGGATGGATCTACCAACTCCATCTTCGGGTTTGGCTCCACATCAGGTCCTTCACGTGCTTCAGCTAGCATACCTAAATGAGATGTAATAATGCATATGTATGAATGCATAGAAGTGCAATAAACAGAGTAATCAAACAAGCATACCAAGGTTCTCATAAACACCTAGAGCTAATTAACTTAATCCTCACAAAGGCATAACATAGAAGATTGCAAATGCATCAATCAAGACACAAGTCTTATAAGATCCTAGGGTACCAAACCAAGAACCAACAAAGACATGTGTCACACTTCAATACACAAGCATGGCAAGTTAATCAAAGCACTAGAACTAGAAATTGCCACATTCTGGGCATCAGAACAGCAGCTAAGTAATTTAATCATAACTAGAGATCCCTAAATCCAAATGACTTGCAAGAAGACATTCTGGAAAGCTTATGAAATTATCTATATTTCATTTATAATCATCACAGCATGATTCATAAGTTAAACAAGTCAAAAATACAAAGTTCCAGAATCTGTTCCTGACAAACAGAGAGCAAGCAATTCTGTACTCTAACTTTAAACAGCTATAACTCCTAAACCACATTGTTAAATGCCACCAAATTTTAACAGAAGCTAGATACATAAATTATCTACAACTTTTGTATAAATAAGTTTTACAACAAAGAACATCATCATGAAGAACTTTGCCAAGTTCCCAGATCTGTCCAGAAACCTCATTTGTAAGAAATAATTATTAACTTTCGTTGCAAACATATAATTGGGCAAAACCAACTTTACCAACCTTTCATACATGACTAAAGAACATCAGAAAACATAGTGTCAATTACTAAATAAATTCTTTTAATACATTTTCTTAATTTATTTAGATAATTAGGTGAAATTATGAATACCTATCAAAAGTGCACAATAAATTCTACCAAAATTACAGTGGCCTACAAATGTTCTCAATAGTCTACTGTCCAAATTTCAAGTCATTTGGACAAGTATACCAACCTCTATAAAAAAGACAATCAGCTATTGAAATAAATCATGTGAGAACAGGTAAAACCTAAAACTCAATATTTTCTGTGAATACATGGCCATAGAATGAACCAAAATCCTAGAGCAACATCATAATAAGGTGATGGGACAACATTTTCTATTTTATCGTTTATATATTATTTATAAGCTATTTATCAAGCCCTAAACAAGTTAAATCAACAACTAGATCATCCAATAAGTAGTGACCAAGAATTTTATACCACAGTACATACATATCATGATGAGACTACCATAAAAATTTCACATCAATTGGAGCAACACAACTCAAGATATAAAATAACAAGTAATATCATGTAGTTTTCCTTATTTATCAAGGTCAAATCACAATCTTAAGAAAACAGTAAACATCTAGGGTGTTTAATATTTTTCCTAGCAAGAGCAAGTCATCACAAAATTAACAAAACAAGAATCACTATTTTTGGAGTTCTAAAACTCTAGATATGGCTCTGCTCAAGTTGGTAAGCATTTTTGGAGCATTTTTAAGGCTTAAATAAAGACATCAGAAAATATCTACAAACATGTAACATATGATGACTCCACTGCATAGATCTTTTCCCAAGGTTTCCAAAAAGTCCACTTTTGCTATTTTTGGAATTACCTAGCAAGAGATATGCATTTTAGAAGATTTATATAATTTCTGAAATTCAAAAACGCAATTAACTACCTAACCCTAGATATGCTAGGTGCGCCCGAAAACACACCCAAGCGACCACCTTCTTAAACAGACAAGTGGGACCCCTGGTTGAGCCGGGCCCGCCTGTCATATGAGAGAGGGTCACAGGGGGGAAACAAGCGCCGGTCGTCTTCTTCCTCCGGCGCCAAGCGGGGAGGCGGTCGTTCCACGCGGCTCCGGCGAGGGGGTCGCCGACGGCGGTGGATGAGGGCGACATGAGCACCAGCGCGCCATGCCGCACCCGAGGAGGGCCGAATCCTGGCCGGAGATGCACTGTGACCTCCCGGCCGCATGCACGGCATCACGACAGGTCCCGGCTCCGGTGACCACGCGATACGGCGGCGAGGAGAGACCAAGAAGAAGTGCTTCGAGTTCGGCGTCGCAGGGCTGAGCTGTTGGCGGTGCTCATGGAGATTGAGGAGGCGCGGAACAGTTGAGCGCAGTGGCGGCTGGAGCTTGGCCATGGCGGCCATGGCGGTCTGGCTCAGGCAGCGGCACTCTGGCTGCGAGCAAGGCTTCCGAGGCGCACGCACTAGAGGGAGGAGGGGTTGGCGAAGACGTTCGCGCACGCAGCTGCGGCCGTGGAGGCTCGACGTGCCGGGAACGGGAGCGGCTGCTCGGAGCTTCGCTCGGTGGCTCCTATGGCAGTGCTCGCCGTGCCCGTGTGCACACGAGGAATGGATGCGTGAGAGTGGGAAGGAATGGGGAACGCTAAGGCCATCACGGGCGCTACAACCAGCACAGGGAGGAGGTCGGGGCGCGTGGAGGCAAGGCAGGAGCTCCGCCCGCGCATGGCCTCCATGTCCTGGCCACGCGTCGTTCACTAGAGCACGACGTCGAGCACGTGGTGTGCGTGAAACCGTCTGACTTGGAGGCAATGGTTGGGCTGGCTATGGGCCAAACTGGGCTATGGACCAATTGTCAAAGTTTTTCACCTCAGTATACTCTACAATTTTTATTTAAGCACCAAAGTCATAAGACCTACCGATTAGGAGATAATCAGTCCCCAAATCACCAGCGTCAACACGTTAAACTAGGGCTCGGTTTCGGGATTTTGCAATGCCAAACTTGGTCAAATTGATTCCGAATTTTTACATGTTGTCCTCCATTGAATTGTTTCCAACTTTTGTTAAGGGGTCAAACCAAGTTGCTTAACAATTTTTGGAGAACGTGACATGCCAATCTCAATGTCATTTGAGCGACAAAGTTGCAAACATGCTGTTTTAGCAATTGCTTTTGGAGATCCAAATATACTCCAAATGTAATGACACTTGATTCATTGTGTTCCTCAAGAACAGTACTCCAACTCTTATTAAGGAGCCTAATTGAGTTGCCATATGAATTTGGACGATAAAATGTCGCAAAGTAACCAACTTGCTGCTGTCACAACAAGGACTTAGAATATTTTTCTTAGCGCTGAAAACAGCAGCTGATTCCACATTGTGATCTCTATTTGACTAGGTTAGAGGCCAAACTAGCTCTTGACCATTAAACAAAGTTTGTTCTACACAAGATGAACTACAACTTTTGTTTAAGGTCAAACCTCATAACTGGTACAGAAGTCAAACTTTCACTTTGGTCAAAGCATCAACTCGGTAAAGCCTAAACTAGGGTTTTAGGCCAATTGGGGCATTTTCTTGACTTTTGCTCAACATGAACCCTTCATGACTTTTGTTGTAGAGTTCATCTAGAGCCATTTGGATAAGTTTGCAAGGTTTGGTTGATGATCTATAATTCCACTCACTTAATAGTGCAATTCAAACACTTAGTAAAACCATTCCAACCAGGATATAACTTATCATTTCATGTGACTTTTTGATTCCAAACTTCATGAAACTTTTCTAGGGATCCACATAGATAGGTACCAAGGTAAGACATATGAAGATATTGCAATAACACCATCCAAGCATATATCTTTGAAAATGGACCTATATGTAAAGCAATGGTGCAACATCCAACTTTAGGTCAGGCTCATCTCCATAGGTTGACCTTGACATTGTCATCTCCACTTAATCTATCATGTTTGAGCTCAAACCCACTGCCTAATTGGTGATAAACACCTAGGGTGTTACAGCCCTCCCCCCTTAAAAGAATCGCGTCCCGAGATTCAGAATGGAAGACCTTTTAATGAAGAGAGTCACGTTGTCTAGTTCCCAACATGTGCTATAGCCTTCAACTACAAAGCTTCAACATTGGTGAACAATTTGGTCAAAGCCACTTTCTGATACTTACTCTTTATGGAAAAATTTATCTAAAGAATTTCCTTCATTGACTTCCATGAAGCATTGTTACTTTGGGAGGAATCCAAGATAGCACGTACTGCATTCTCAGTGTACGGAGATCATTCGGTCCGTGAGCTGATCACTCACAAGTATCTGATTCTTAAGTGAGCATAGCATAGTCCGTATGAACTTTACACTAGACCGAAATCTTCAAAAAGATACTCATTGAAGTGATTCTATGTTCACAAAGTTTGAAAAGTAGTTCTCTACCAAAAATGGCTTGAGCACAACCTTCCAAAAGGGTGAGATCATAGACGACAATTATACTCTGAGGTTATAGGATACTGACTAAACAATAGACAGGGTCTATGTTGGTCGTAAATGTTTAACCCTTCCGATATCAACTAATGGAAAACTACTTACGGTTCCATGTGTGCAGTTCTCTTTCTCTGATGACAACACGGTATTATCTGAGTCTATCGAGGGATTAGTCAATATGATAACTGACTCAGTTGGCTCCGTATTTTAGCCAAATGTTACCTAAGAAGATTCTCTTATCCAAAGACAATAGTCATCTGGGTTGAATCAGATGCAACCTCTTGGGTAAAAACATTTATAAGGTACCAAAGTATGTCATCTTAGGAAAATCATTACCAAAGCAAAATGTAGTGAGGCCTTAAGGACAACAAAAGTTGTAAATATTCACTAAACTGTGGGGAGTAGTCTACCACCAAGCGTTTGAGTAAAATTTTCCTTTGTGACTTAGTTGCACTGTAAGTTGAGTTGACTTGCAATGTAGCAACCTTGTCAGGCCAACTTTCACCTTGAGGCTTCCTTTTTAGGATCAAACAGCAGCTCTAAGATGGAAATCTGTTGTTTGACACTTTTCAAATTGCTTTTGATTCGCGATGGTATAAATTGATTTGCAGAAACCAAGGCTGCTCGTACATTAGGGATACGAGAAAGCAAAAGCAAATGAAAAGAGTGTAAACTAGTATCTGTGAGACCTCAAAAGGGCCATCCAACAGCAAATCTCGACTATTAATTTACATATCAATTCGAGGATGCACACGCTTTGAACTTGCGGGTTACTTTTGCAAGGCAAAACACATACTTTCTCTACTTCTTCACCTTAGCTGATAGAACACCTTGCACTATCTGTGTGATTGTCCAAGATAGAATTGACTTGGTCGCAATGACTCTGGACGATAGAGTATCACTCCAGTTATTGGCTAGTTGATTAACTTCTTGTTGGTTATTGCTCTGTAAGACCTAGCCTTCGTAGCTACCAAAGAATCGTTACCTAGCTAGAGATTAACCTTTCTATTGGTAACTAATCAGTTGTCTCTCAACACTAAAAAGTTCCAAATCTTCATTCTTGACCACAATAATCGTGGTTGATGCAGAACGAATGGTTGCCATCGAGGTCAGCAGATAAGGAGTCACACTAGAGATGGTTGATTTCGACGGTATGGCCATTATGTATACAAGGTTAAAACTTGCATAATGTGACAATTGAGTCTTATCCAACGGATGACTTGTCTAGTAGTAAGTGTTGTGTGTCCTGTTTATCCAACAAAGATGAGATACTTTGCTCACTAGATGACGTTTGTCAATACTGGGGCAACTAAGTAGAGTCACTTGTCTAC
Source organism: Saccharum hybrid cultivar R570 (assembly GCA_038087645.1). Lineage (NCBI taxonomy): Eukaryota > Viridiplantae > Streptophyta > Magnoliopsida > Poales > Poaceae > Saccharum > Saccharum hybrid cultivar. The sequence goes on from JAQSUU010000135.1 coordinate 22,841,210, forward strand.
CACCTATTGCAGTCTGTTTAATGTTTATGTCGGTAATCTGTTCTTCAAAGGTTATCCTCGTAGCAACTTCAGAAGGACACTCCACTACTTTCGGTCTAAGATATGGATCTTATGATAAGATATGGAGAGATACCCAAGGAAGAAGGTCACGTGAAAATCACATCAGCGTTGTTCTGCAATGGATTATGATTAGAAACCATGATACCAGCGCGTGCCGAGCAGCACAACCTTGTGTGTGCACCCACAGGAGGCTCTCGGTTTCGTCACGGCACCATTAGTTGCTACTCATAACACCATTACTGAACATGCACCTGATGAGGAATTTTAATGACACAGATTGGGTTGATAAGGTAGATGCACGAATTTGCAAGCACACATTTTAGAGACCATAGTAGAGATACATTGCGTCACACCAGCTAACCTTTAGGAGAGGTAACCAAAAGGTCCAACATAGATTTGGGTATGGTCTCCACAATTGGCAACGTACGAACCATGGTCAAAGGCTAGCGTTGATGAAAGTTAACTTGGTTGGTCAGTCGATAAAGGCCTTCACAAAAAGGGTTGCAACACATCCATGACTCATACAAACATATAGGAGAACTAAGCTTTAGGCTTTCGGTCAAGCAAAGGCATGGATACAAACATTCAAAGGCTAACCACCAAGTCTACAAGCTCAGGCTCCTAAGAGAGAAACCTAATTAAAGACAACAACCATACAATTATGTAACGTGAATGTTGTTCTAGGATAAAGCTATGTGACCCTCGTATGCTCACCGAGGACAAACGAGGTGACAACTAGAGCAATACCCAGATACAAACACACATACAACATCACAATCAAGCAGTCCTTTGAGAAAATTCAACGAATGGTTTAAGCAACCCATACAAGGCACAAGGCTCACCCAAAACAAGCATTTATCTCAAGCATGAACTAACTACAAGTTTAGCTCAAAACAACGCTAGCTAAGGAAGCCAACTTAGCATGTGCCCAGAATCTGGACAGCAACGCAGTACTTACTTGTTTCAACCATAATTGAGGTTGTAGACCTTCTATAAAGGTGATCCTAGACTTTCTAGATAGCTTAAGAAAATGACTACTCTTTAGTTATTCATACCAACAGCTAAATCACAGGTTAGCATGGTCAAGCATGCTGCTGTTTCAGATCTATACCAACATGGATAGAAAACTGACAAGAACTTCAAAATTGCATAACTAGAGTTCTAGGGACCCAACAAGGCTGAACCTTAACTTTATTTAAAGCTTATTAAGCTTTCTATAACTTTCTTATTATCATATTAAGATGATTCTATAGCTAACAAGGCCAAACAAGATAAAGAAGACATCTCTGCCCAGATGTGGACAGATTCTGTCATTCCACTTGGCAAGCTCATAACTAGAAATTTCGAACACAAAAATTAGTGCTATAGGACACTTTGGAAAGCTTAGAAAAAGTACTACACTTCTTCTATTATCTCCAAGACATGATTCCATATGCACATAGGTCAAACAAACCAACATTTAGATCTATTTAGAGCATAAGCAAAACCTGATAGTAAACTTCTAAAATTCATAACTCTCAAACCATAAGACCTAGGGTCATGAAATTTTAGGACCAGCTAGATAAGTAAGTTAGCTACAACTTTGGTATTCTCCAAAACTACAGAAAACACCATTATGACCATGAAAGCATCACCACAACAGAAACCATTCTATCAGTCAACGTTCCACAAGCAAGACAAAGCTTGCCTTTGTTCTACTTAAAAAGAGAGCACACAAACATGTTATTCTAGTAGCTCTAAATTTTGTTACCTTAGACCAACATGAATTTAATTCATTCATGAGAATCCATAATTATTTAAGTGAGGTCTAAAGCATTGGCAAACGCTTGGGTGAACAACATATCCACCACTTGGCTAAGCTAGAGGATATCTCTAAGTTCAAGCATGTAGCCACACTTATTTCTAGTAAGGCTAAGCACACATTTTTCTCAAGCAGCAAGGAACAAGGCATTTTTGTTTTACTTCACTCAAGAAAGATAGTGTAACACATTGATCACAAGTTACACACTATAGAACAAGGGTGAGAAGAGTATAGCCATGCATAAAGCAACAATCATGATAATGCATGCTTCGTCCTATTCGTCCTCACAAGACTGCCAACCTAAGGTGGCGATCACGTTCTATGTCGGTGGCATAACACGCACTCTCTCGATATATAGCTAGTCGGCAACTACATTCGACTTACGCGTTCGTGGTTAGTGTACCTGCAGAAAAGTTTCATTGCAGCCCAACATTTCCCCAAATATAGCAAACAATGAAATAGGAAGGTAAAATTCTAAGCACTCCCATATACATATACCCCTGTATACGTACATGTAGCACCAAAACTACCCGAATCATTCGATCACCCACAATTAAGTACCTTCATATATACATGTGTGTAACATGTAGATAATCCAGTAACCAAAACTAGCTCTCCCCTAGACCGCAGTTTGTACGGTCATGCTCTCACAACTCACACTTACCTAAGCGTAGGTGCAACGTTGCATAAAAGTAGACTAGCGACATATATGGCTATTTCATATATTAAGGCTACCTCTAATCTAGCACACCGGGTAGCATAGTGTGGGAGAGTCATCACACATACATACCTTGGCCTGGGCGTAGATGCATAAATGAAAAACCCCAAGTTAGTACTTATATAAGCCACCTAATAATCCTTATATGGGCATAAGGAAATTGACCACTGGCATACTTAGGTTTAGAATTCAGATTTCACAAACCTATATATAGCTATAAGTTGATAAAACTGATTTTATAAAACAAAACCTTTGTTTTAAATACACATATGACAAGTTTAATGTTAAATCTTGCTCCGATACCAGCTGTAATAGAACCGTCCAAATTATAAGAGCACAAGTACAAAAACAATCACCGAAGTGATCAAATTCTCGCACTTGAGCCCATATAACTCCGGTAGTCCAATGAAATCACGAGGGATTTCAAAACAACCAACATACAAGCCAAGATCATAGTGATTCAACATAACAAGTCACATGTTACAACCATTTCATAAGTAATTCAATATACATCGGAGTTCAACAAAGTTATTACAACTTAAGTTCAAAAGTAGCGGAACCAAAGTAATTTGAAACTAACAACACCTTTATTTCAAATATATGCCAGTACTAAGGTCGACTTCCAACAAAAGCATTAGAGAGAAGATAACTTAGAAGGATCATGCCCATGATCACACTCCGCCTCTACGGCAGGAGCCAACCAACTCTTGCAGTCGTCAAGATACAGCACAACCTGCAACAAGTGGGGATAAAACCCTGAGTACGAGAAGGTACTCAGCTAGACTTACCCGTCAGAAACCAAAAATAAGGTGACACCAAGGATTATGCAAGGCTGATATAAAGTGGGCTAGCTTGACAACATTTTGCATAAAAGCTTATTATGGATAAGTAATCATTAATGCTTAAGCATCAAGTTAATTATCATTAACCTATCATCTATATTAGAACCTGTACTAGAGCACTCACTTTATTAGGAGCAAACAATATTAACCATAGCAGGTATAAATTGAGGCAACCTTTCCATCGTGATCCAATTAACCATCCGTTCAATTTAATGGAATCTACGTTGCCGCTGCTCAAGTCAAGTGCTCACTAACCGGGAGCGACGGCGATTCGAATCGAATTCCTATCCAGCTGGAGGGGTATTTCTAACACTCACCGTGCAGACCCCTGCCAGGGTCGCACAGGCCACCGTTTCATATGATTCAGGAATCGCGGGTCCGAATAATGTCACGACCCCAAGGGCGACACTCTGCCAGGTGACAGGGACTCTAACCCCCCCTTGGTCTCACGCCAATGTCCCCAAGCACATCCTTTCTCTCCTCCAAGAAGCAACCTACCATTCGATTCCCGGCCTGAATCACATTACTCGGCTTCGCGGTCGGAACGACTTATCCGGCCAACTAAGTGTTAGATTGTGTTCAACATGACTCAAGGACGTACAGCGAATCGGTCCTTAAACGACTCAGACGGGGATAGATCCACACCCAAGACCTCCATGCCTTGTTGCTTCTCTATCGTCATCCCGCCCGGTCTCATTTCATTTTATTAACACATGGTTCCATTCCACGATAGCACATATAGCCAACCGTGTCATATATGAACATCCCTATATCTTGCAGGTGACAGGAAATCACCTGACTTCTACCGCTTAAAGCAGGGCTAAGCATCTACTCGATCCTAGTCTATGTAGGATTCAGGGATTCATATATCTGGACAAGGAATGATATAATGCAGCAAGGTTTTCAACCAACTCCTACCACTTAATGCAACAATACTTACAACATATATAGAATCAATTGCTTTGAAGGTAGGAGGCTTATAATGCTCTGGGGCTTGCCTGGGATCCGACTCAAGTTAGAGTATGTCAGATAAAACTTGCTTGGCGAGTATCTTCCAATCTATCACTTGTCCGGTCCTTCTATCTTCGGGATGGATCTACCAACTCCATCTTCGGGTTTGGCTCCACATCAGGTCCTTCACGTGCTTCAGCTAGCGTACCTAAATGAGATGCAATAATGCATATGTATGAATGCATAGAAGTGCAATAAACAGAGTAATCAAACAAGCATACCAAGGTTCTCATAAACACCTAGAGCTAATTAACTTAATCCTCACAAAGGCATAACATAGAAGATTGCAAATGCATCAATCAAGACACAAGTCTTATAAGATCCTAGGGTACCAAACCAAGTACCAACAAAGACATGTGTCACACTTCAATACACAAGCATGGCAAGTTAATCAAAGCACTAGAACTAGAAATTGCCACATTCTGGGCATCAGAACAGCAGCTAAGTAATTTAATCATAACTAGAGATCCCTAAATCCAAATGACTTGCAAGAAGACATTCTGGAAAGCTTATGAAATTATCTATATTTCATTTATAATCATCACAGCATGATTCATAAGTTAAACAAGTCAAAAATACAAAGTTCCAGAATCTGTTCCTGACAAACAGAGAGCAAGCAATTCTGTACTCTAACTTTAAACAGCTATAACTCCTAAACCACATTGTTAAATGCCACCAAATTTTAACAGAAGCTAGATACATAAATTATCTACAACTTTTGTATAAATAAGTTTCACAACAAAGAACATCATCATGAAGAACTTTGCCAAGTTCCCAGATCTGTCCAGAAACCTCATTTGTAAGAAATAATTATTAACTTTCGTTGCAAACATATAATTGGGCAAAACCAACATTACCAACCTTTCATACATGACTAAAGAACATCAGAAAACATAGTGTCAATTACTAAATAAATTCTTTTAATACATTTTCTTAATTTATTTAGATAATTAGGTGGAATTATGAATACCTATCAAAATCGCACAATAAATTCTACCAAAATTACAGTGGCCTAAAAATGTTCTCAATAGTCTACTATCCAAATTTCAAGTCATTTGGACAAGTATACCAACCTCTATGAAAAAGACAATCAACTATTGAAATAAATCATGTGAGAACAGGTAAAACATAAACTCAATATTTTCTGTGAATACATGGCCATAGAATGAACCAAAATCCTAGAGCAACATCATAATAAGGTGATGGGACAACATTTTCTATTTTATCGTTTATATATTATTTATAAGCTATTTATCAAGCCCTAAACAAGTTAAATCAATAACTAGATCATCCAATAAGTAGTGACCAAGAATTTTATACCACAGTACATACATATCATGACGAGACTACCATAAAAATTTCACATCAATTGGAGCAACACAACTCAAGATATAAAATAACAAGTAATATCATGTAGTTTTCCTTATTTATCAAGGTAAAATCACAATCTTAAGAAAACAGTAAACATCTAGGGTGTTTAATATTTTTCCTAGCAAGAGCAAGTCATCACAAAATTAACAAAACAAGAATCACTATTTTTGGAGTTCTAAAACTCTAGATATGGCTCTACTCAAGTTGGTAAGCATTTTTGGAGCATTTTTAAGGCTTAAATAAAGACATCAGAAAATATCTACAAACATGTAACATATGATGACTCCACTGCATAGATCTTTTCCCAAGGTTTCCAAAAAGTCCACTTTTGCTATTTTTGGAATTACCTAGCAAGAGATATGCATTTTAGAAGATTTATATAATTTCTGAAATTCAAAAACGCAATTAACTACCTAACCCTAGATATGCTAGGTGCGCCCGAAAACACACCCAAGCGACCACCTTCTTAAACCGACAAGTGGGACCCCTGGTTGAGCCAGGCCCGCCTGTCATATGAGAGAGGGTCACAGGGGAGAAACAAGCGCCGGTCGTCTTCTTCCTCCGGCGCCAAGCAGGGAGGCGGTCGTTCCACGCGGCTCCGGCGAGGGGGTCGCCGACGGCGGCGGATGAGGGCGACATGAGCACCAGCGCGCCTCGCCGCACCCGAGGAGGGCCGAATCCTGGCCGGCGATGCACTGTGACCTCCCGGTCGCGTGCACGGCATCACGACAGGTCTCTGCTCCGGTGACCACGCGATACGGCGGCGAGGAGAGACCAAGAAGAAGTGCTTCGAGTTCGGCGTCGCAGGGCTGAGCTGTTGGCGGTGCTCGTGGAGATTTAGGAGGCGCGGAACAGCAGAGCGCAGTGGCGGCTAGAGCTCGGCCATGGTGGTCCGGCTCAGGCAGCGGCACTCCGGCTGCGAGCAAGGCTTCCGAGGCGCGCGCACTAGAGGGAGGAGGGGTTGGCGAAGACATTGGTGCACGCAGCTGCGGCCGTGGTGGCTCGACGCGCCGGGAACGGCAGCAGCTGCTCGGAGCTTCGCTCGGTGGCTCCTATGGCGGTGCTCGCCGTGCCCGTGTGCACACAAGGAATGGATGCGTGAGAGTGGGAAGGAATGGGGAACGCTGAGGCCATCACGGGCGCTACAACCAGCACAGGGAGGAGGTCGGGGCGCATGGAGGCAAGGCAGGAGCTTCGCCCGCGCATGGCCTCCACGTCCTGGCCACGCCTCGTTCACTGGAGCCCGACGTCGAGCACGTGGTGTGCGTGAAACCGTCTGACTTGGAGGCAATGGTTGGGCTGGCTATGGGCCAAACTAGGCTATGGACCAATTGTCAAAGTTGTTCACCTCAGTATACTCTACAATTTTTATTTAAGCACCAAAGTCATAAGACCTACCGATTAGGAGATAATCAGTCCCCAAATCACCAGCGTCAACACGTTAAACTAGGGCCCGGTTTCGGGATTTTGCAATGCCAAACTTGATCAAATTGATTCCAAATTTTTACATGTTGTCCTCCATTGAATTGTTTCCAACTTTTGTTAAGGGGTCAAACCAAGTTGCTTAACAATTTTTGGAGAACATGACATGCCAATCTAAATGTCATTTGAGCGACAAAGTTGCAAACATGTTGTTTTAGCAATTGCTTTTGGAGATCCAAATATACTCCAAATGTAATGACACTTGATTCATTGTGTTCCTCAAGAACAGTACTCCAACTCTTATTAAGGATCCTAATTGAGTTACCATATGAATTTGGACGATAAAATGTCGCAAAGTAACCAACTTGCTGCTGTCACAACAAGGACTTAGAATATTTTTCTAAGTGCTGAAAACAGCAGCTGATTCCACATTGTGATCTCTATTTGACTAGGTTAGAGGCCAAACTAGCTCTTGACCATTAAACAAAGTTTGTTCTACACAAGATGAACTACAACTTTTGTTTAAGGTCAAACCTCATAACTGGTACAGAAGTCAAACTTTCACTTTGGTCAAAGCATCAACTCGGTAAAGCTTAAACTAGGGTTTTAGGCCAATTGGGGCATTTTCTTGACTTTTGCTCAACATAAACCCTTCATGACTTTTGTTGTAGAGTTCATCTAGAGCCATTTGGATAAGTTTGCAAGGTTTGGTTGATGATCTATAATTCCACTCACTTAATAGTGCAATTCAAACACTTAGTAAAACCATTCCAACCAGGATATAACTTATCATTTCATGTGACTTTTTGATTCCAAACTTCATGAAACTTTTCTAGGGATCCACATAGATAGGTACCAAGGTAAGACACATGAAGATATTGCAATAACACCATCCAAGCATATATCTTTGAAAATGGACCTATATGTAAAGCAATGGTGCAACATCCAACTTTAGGTCAGGCTCATCTCCATAGGTTGACCTTGACATTGTCATCTCCACTTAATCTATCATGTTTGAGCTCAAACCCACTGTCTAATTGGTGATAAACACCTAGGGTGTTACATACAAGATCCAATGACATAGTCTTCGAACCAAAAGTAGAAGCTGAAAAGATTGAAGATGGGCCAGTCCAAGAACCTCGCTGGAACGAGTGAGAAAGAAGGTGAGAGATAAGAGCTAGCTCTAAAAACAGAAGCTAAACTTATGAAGAACCGAGTCAAGATGTGAAAGGAGAATAATGTAACGTTCGTCACACCACAAGAAGAGTAGGCATCTGAACCGTCATCAGGATTAGATGATGCAACCGATAAGTAAATACTCTCTCCTTCCCAGTCCTGTCAGTAGACTTTAAATGTTGCACCCTTGCCATGAGGTAATAATGGTAGTTATCTAAATACATTTGTTAGTTAAATTCATTTCATACATCTTGCATTATCAAAAAGAAAATAAAAAAACTTTATCGCATACTTGCCATCATCGTATTAAAATATATATATACTCTATCATATTCACTATTGTTGCACATTAAGAAAATAAAAATATATTTACTTTAATGCACATAGAAAAAAATCCTTATTGCTCTTACTTATGCATTATTAAAAATACTAAAGCCCCATGTGAATAAACTTGTGGTAATTCCCCATAGGAATATTTACTGTGGTGGCATAAAAATAAATATGCATGCATGTCATTTGCTATTACTTAATTGCATCATAAAATAAAAATCCTAAAAAAAGAGAGAAGAAGATAGAATAATTACTGCTAAAGTATGTCAAGTTAAATAAACTCATAAGGACAATCAATTGCTTGTTTAGCTGACCGCTAACCCCTTGTAAAATTCAAGCTTTGAGTTTTTGGTGTTCTTGTTGGAATATAAATTTGCAGGACAATACTATGACTAAAGAAAGAGTCTGCTCAGTGGCAACCAGTTGCTGCTGATGAACTCACTCTAAAGTTCATTCAATAACCGACCATAGCAACATCTAGCTTAGAGGAGGAGCATTCCCTACTTATCTAGCTAAGTATCTACAATCTTATTATTATTTTTCAAGTCTATTAGTTAAAAAAAACATACATAACAACTAAAACCAAATAAAAATGCTATATTAGTAAGTCTTAATTATATTAAGGTGTGATCATAGAGAATAAAAGTTTATATTTCTATCTAGTTAGGAGTCAAATAAAAAGATGAAGATTAAAATTTTGCATTGTAGATGATGAATAGTTGCTCTGGCGTAATTTCTTTCAAGTGCCTAGTTTTCAACCTTGAATTCTCTCGAGTTTTGGATATTACTACTTTGATATAAGAATTCACTTTGAACCTAAAACTTATGGGTAGCATATGCTTGATCTAAGTCTATGTGATTGAGGGATATGATATGAGAAAGTCTGAGCTGCTATTTATCTTGTTTCTAGCAATACTAAGTTCTAGAGATTTATCTTTTAAAAATTTAAAAATCATGATGAGCTCTTGTATGACAAAGCTTAAATTCCAACCAAAGCCAGATATAATATACATTTTAGATGAAGAAAACATTTGCTCATATATATTGCTTGTTTTGCATTGAGTTTAGTCGAGCTTTGTTGTATACCTTATGAGAGGTTTGTCATGCTTTTAAAATCACGATCACGTACACACCACCCACATATGTACTATTCCTACACTGGGAGTAGGTGCAATCATTCTCCATTTTCCACTCAGATCCACTTTAAAATGTTTTTCTCCTACACATGGAGAGAACACCTAAAAATTTAACCTATAGGACAGCCCCAAATAAATGCTCTAATTTCTTGTTGCAATCTCTCTCAAATATTTTGTATGAAGAAAGAAAAGGCATGTGGCTATAAAAAAAGAAAAAAAAATGGACAAGTGTCTGAAGTAGAATTAGGGGCAAAAGCCCACCTAAAAAAGAAGAAAAAAATAAAGATAGCCCATGTTTTTCTGCAATTGTTTTCAAATCTAAATGAGAGAAATGTTTTCAAAAGAGCAAAAGTAGAATTAGAATTAGACACCCTATATACACCTATCCAGCATATTTCATACACATGCACATCTTGATTTGATTGTATGACTTAACTCTCTTTGGATTCATTATTTGACTTTACAATATATGAGTTACAAGTATGTTTTTCCTTGTTTTGCCACTCCTATGAGCTCCACTATAATCCTTAGTTATAGGGAGAGAAAGGCATAACATTGTTAATGCCTTGGTAAGGATCGACAAATACCACATATATTGAGAGATTTGAGAGTGTCATACAATGAAAGCTCTGAGTTTCATTTTGAAAACTTACAAAAACTTTGGAATATCGGTTGAGCGAAGAGCTTGAGATATAGTGCTTGACTTCATTGTTCTGTCTTTCAATTGCTCAAGACCTAGTGAAGGCTAAGAAGCTTCAAAGTTGAAGATAATATGGGTGAGTTTGAAAGTTAGAGAAGTTTTGTTTAATCCAGAAGAGAATTTTTATTTGAAGACATGTGTACTTTTAAGGCGTGAAAGCATTGAAGCAACTCCTGATCCAAGTTTATCTAATTAGGCATTGCTAAGGGACTAGCAAAGAGTAAGCTTAGGAGATTCTTATTGACGATCGTTAACGTCAACAATATATAGTGAAATAAACATGAGAGAATAGTCAAAATACATGAAAACATAGAAGACTAGGGTGTTATCTGATGAATTCCATGAGCTTTGTTGAATTTTAATGTTTGCAGGGAGTTATGTAGAAAAGTAGAGAGAGATACCTAATTATTAAAAGAATTTTTGGAATTTCACCGCGAGATAAATACTAGTATATTATAGAAGACCCCAAAAGACACCGGAACAAAGTAGAGGCCGAGTGTCTGCCAGGTGGGGCCGGCCGGCCAAGGCGGCCACCCCCTTCTCCCCCCTTCCACGAGCTTCTAGAGTATTCTTCTATCGACCTTAAGGATCAACCCTAGCCCTATGTGAAGTCGGTTTGATCCAATGGCTCGCGTGCGTCCCACCGGGGTATAAATACAGGGGCAGACCCCCCTAAAGGCATTAAGTCATTTGAAGATCAGTTTATCTGGAGCCAGAAAACCTAGATCATCAGAGTTCCTCTAGTCCATAGCTTTAGCATAGTTAGATTAGGTCTAGAGAAAGTCAAGCTACATCAACCTAGCTTGGATTCCCGACCGATGGTGAGCGTGGAGTTTTGGTAATGTTCTAGTTCTCTGCTCTTATAGTAATTATGTCTTTGCACAATTATTGCAATGTCAACATTATTCTTCATCTTTGTTACATTCTTGAATGCATCGTTCATTGTCTACTTCAATTCTAGTATAGTTAGGTTGCTATTTAGTTTGATCACATGTTCGTATAGCGCTCATCTATTTGGTAATAAGATGAGTGGTATGCATTATGTAAGCGTGGTGCTTAGATGCTTTGCATATCTGTGGATGCCTCCAGTTGTTTAGGGTCGTGTGGTAGATCATGGGTGTGACTTTTATAGGCCCATTGAGTCCTCTATAGTTCTCCCCCTATGCAATGGATTATTGGTAGAGCAGCATTGTCTGGTTAAGGATATATTCATATATCAGAGGTTTCTGAACTCAACTTCTCCTGTTCATGGCTTCATTATGGTTGGGACATATGGTAGTATTACTTGACGATGATTATTAGTTGTAGTAGCTTAACATGTAACTTGAATACTTAAGAATTATTCCTCTAATATTCTGATTGGATTATGTTATTAGTAATAGTTAGGGAGCTCGGAGTGTATCTACTTATTTATTTATGATGACTGATCATTACTTATCACATATATATCTTTTATCATGTGACTTATACCTGTTATTGAGTAAGAGTGCATAACATTGGTTTACTCTCTTTATCATGAATATAAAGTTTATCAATACTCTAAATAGAAGTTTAGCTAGACCTTCCTAGTGGTAAAATTGTAAATGACAACTGGTAATACTCTAGGTAAAATGCTACAATGGTATAATTATCTGTCCGCTTGCAGATGGTCTTAATTGTTCATATCTTTATGTCATTTATATTTTTGCCTAGTCATATAAAATCATAGTGCCACTTATATACTTCTAAGCTTTATTCATTAGGGATGACAACCTAGTTCCATGCTAAGAAGTATAGGTAAATATAAAAGGTGACTAGTATTTAGAGACATATTAATTTATTACCATGTATTTTTAGCGCCGTTGCTATTTAGCGATTGCGTTAATTAATGTCAACAACTAGTGACAGACAGGGAATCATGACCAAAGACAGCAGTGCCCGCCTGTAGCACCGGAGACAGATGTAGCCATAGTACACACATGCCTTCGTTGTCGTCCATAGGACTTGCCCGCAGAGGAGAAGGGCAGCACAACCCCAGGGCTATCTCCTTCTCTATTTCGCTCTCTCTCTCTCTCTCTCTCATGTACCCTAGGTCCTTCCCTTGGCCTGTAAAAGGGAAGGCTAGGCGCCCCATTAGGGGGATCTCTCTTTCGATCATTCGGAAGCACTTCAACTCCACTTCACTTTCACTAGAGACCTTGGAGTTCATCCCTCTCTCAATCATGTGTAACCCTTACTACAGACCCAAGTGCAAGTAATACGAACAGCTCGCCATTGAATGTAGGGACATTTCGCCCGAACCAATATACAGCTTTGCGTCCTCTTTGCACACCACCCAAGCCTAAACACGCAATGATAGAAATTTACTAGCCGGTGATTCTGAACACCGATAATAGCCGTACTATAAAGAGGGGAAATCTTTGGCTAAATGGTTTATCGAGTGCCACTAGGTGACATGATTCAAGCATTGCATTTAGGAACCTAGTGTGCAAACATGTGACCCTTATAAAATGCTTTGAAAAATGCTAACACATGTGCACACAAGTTCTACACTTTGTGGTTAGCAATTGGGAAGCAAGGGTGAAGCGGTCACTGACTTAGAAAAGAAAAAGAGGCACGAGTACCTGACTGGTCTCTGGCTCAGGGGTGACCAGACTCACCCTCGGCGCGTCCGGTCAGTGGATGTAGAGAGGGATAGCTTCGGCTATGTGACCGGACGTTGCTGGTGTTGCGCGACCTGACATGCAGACGATGCGTCTGGTCGCAGTGACGTTGACAGCATAGTGGCTCGGCTTGCGGCGCAGAGAGGACTGGACTCTAGACGTGTCAGGTCATGTCTGACCAGACGCGTCAGGCTGTGTCCGACCAGACACGTCAGGTCATTGAAAACTCATTCGTGAAGCTTACTGAAAGTGATTGGACTCCACGTGGTGGAGCGTCTAGTCTTACTAACAGCAAGTCAGGTCACTGAGTGGGTGGCTAGGGCACGCATAGGAGCGGACGCAACGGTAGTGCGTCTGGTCATGCATTTGGTCCATTCGATCACGTTCTTTACTAAGCACTGAACATTTTGACCGTTAGGATCCGACGCGTGAGGTTCGAAGTGGTGCCACATGGACACCATCCGATGACCAGACGCAAGTGATCGGACGCTGGGGTGCATTCGATCAACCAAGTCCAATCACCCTGAGTCTACCCAATAGCTCTTTGATCGTTGGGGCTCTATAAATAGGAAGGTACCGGCTTGGGGCTCACTCTCTTAGCACTTTGACATATTTGACATCCTTGTGAGACTAAGAAAACACCTTCCACTCATCTCCATCATTGATTCCCATCAAAGTGAGATTGGGAGTGATTCCTAGTGCATTTGCTTGAGTGATTGCATCTAGTGGCACTTGGGGATCGTTGTGGCTGTGGATTTCTTATTACTCTTGGTGGTTGCCGCCACCTAGACAGCTTGGAGCAGCGGTGGAGGTCTAGCATGTGTTGGTGATTGTTCGTGGCTGACTCTGGTGATTGTAAGGGGTCTTGTACCTTCCCCAGCGAAGAGCCGAAAGGTAACTCTAGTGGATTGCTCGTGTCATTGAGTTACCTCACTTGTGGGTAGGTTCTTGCGGTGTCCAACGTATGGACAAGGTTTGTGCAACACCTCTTAGCCACCAAACCACCAAGTATTGGTTGACATAATGTGAACTAGCATGCCAGCAAGCACGTGAACCTCGAGAGAAAAATCGGTTGTTTCTTGCCATATGGTATTCTCCTGATGATTGATTGATATTCATATTGTGATTGGTTCATCCCTCGATGCGGCGATATAACCACCTTAGTCTCTCCATTAAATTCTCGCAAACTAGTTGTAACAAGCTCTTTAGTGTAATTAGTTTTGAGAGCTTATCTTATCTTTGCTACTGTAGCACATCACTTTGTTGAGCTCTTTAGTGTAGCTAGCTTTTGAGAGCTCATAGTGACTTAGCCATTGATTGACTTAGAGATTATAGCAATTAGAATTGTTAGGATAGGTGGCTTGTAACACTTGTTAGAGCTAGTGCAAAAAGCTTTATAGCCAATTAGTTGTCTAACAAGTTTGCTAAGTGTTTTATAGATTTTAAATTAGGCTATTCACCCCCCTCTATCCAATTATGACCTTTCAGCGGTGACCCCCTGCATTCAAGTCTAGAACCCCAGCCTTGGGTGAAAAGTGGTGGTGCCACCGGACAGCCCATGGCGGTGCACCACCGTGCTATTAGAGATGCACACAACCATGTCTGGTGACCACCCCACAACTGCCCTTTCTCTATCAAGTCTAGGTGGGCACCACCATAGGGGTGGCGGTGCACCAGACAGGGGGTGGGGGTGCCACCTAGGCACCTCTGCTAGCTCTCCAAGTTGCAAACTTTGTCGTGATTCAATCCATGGCAACTCGAGCTTCTTTCCGCAAGCGATGCTAACTCTCAAAGTGTTTCCTCAAAACATGTTAGAGCCAAGTTAGCATTTGTTAAAAACATTTTCAATAAATATTTTCACTTGCTCTCTGATTGTGCACTAGGCCTAAATGCAATGCATGAAGTCCAACACCTAGTGGCACTAGATGACCAAATTGTCTAGTAGAGATCCCCTCTTAATAGTACCGCCATCTATCCTGAATGTGATCACACTCTCTATAGTGTCTTGATCATCGAAACAAAATGCCTATTTATACCTTTGCCTTGATCTTCATAGGGGTTTTGTTTTTCTCTTTCTTCTTTTCTAAGTTGAGCACTTGATCATCTTTTGGTCATCACCATCCACCAAGATCATCCTCTTGCTCCACCACTTGGAATGGACTATACTCTCTTGTCTACACACTTAGCACTAGGATTAGTCCACATGTTTCATCAATTATCCAAAACCAAACTCGGACTTTCACCAACTTGAATATGTAAACTAAAATTTGTAGTTATACAACCTGCAACACAGCCCCTACTTTCAAATCTTTTCACTTCTCTTTTTTTAATGTTTCTTTCTTCTTTCCTCACCTTTTTTCAAAATCTTTTTTAACGCTAAGAGGGGTGCAAATAACAAATGAAAACAACATGATATATGTGAAGATGGTGACTAGCAACTTGATAAACACAACAACACAAAAGGTACAATACCACGAAAAGGCTATAGGATTTTTATGGCTTTTTCAATGGACTTTAGGAGATGAACAAAAATAGTAACAAATGAAGGATAAATCAAAGGTAAATATATGGATGATGGTGACACCTGCCATGACAACAAAATCTTTGATACTAGTTGATAAGGAACATCCTTGAGGGTGGCCTAATCTTCACGATAGTAGGTCATGAATCAAACATAACTTGCTATGAATAGCGTGATAACTAGCTTTATACCTGACAAAGGTTGGATGCAACCAAGTGACGGGGAGAGAGACACTAAAACCGCGAAGACTTTGACTCGATCTCCAAACGACTATAGAACCATAATCCAGAACTAATCCACACAAAATGGTGCAGCCATACTGGAAACTGTAGAGCATGAACTAGGGGAACCTAGAGGGATCTCTTCACAAGTCCAAGAAGAACAAGGAAAAACAAAGGTTTGAATAAGACACTTGGTAGCTCGACTGCAATATCAGGGGTTTATCAATTCATCAAAAAAGGTTCCTAATAACTTAGAGGCAGGGGATATTTATACTAGGAACAACCCTCCTAGTTAGGTGTAAAAACAAAATGGAGTTTCCGAAGATAGGCTATGTGAAAGGTAACCACAAAATAGATTCCCGAAGTGGTCTCACGTGATGTTGGCCTCTAGAGCAGTTTCCACTAATCTAACCATAACTCCTTATTGGGAAGTAAAAAAGACGAGCCATTAATTGGGTGTGAAAGTAGACTCAAGAAGCTTTCCAGCCACATTCAGCATGCATCACAAAGCCATGTAGAATGGTGCAGTTTTGCATGGGAAGTTGTACCAACATTCTGTCCCTAGAAAACTATTGACCTTCTGAGCAGTCTTCACCAATCTAAACATATCTCAACATTGGGAAGTCCAAAATACTTGGAACTGGTTCCATTGGAAACTAGACTAGATAAGATTACCAAAATGTCCTCATAGACCTTTATAGCTTTTGGGAATCAAAAGTTATGGTTGTTCTTTCTAGGGTCTGGTCGGCCATCCGCGTCACTTTTTTCTAGGTTCGGTCGTCTGTCCATGCTACTTTTTCGAAGGAGTCATTTTGTAGCACCGTTTCTTGATCCTTTGGCCTTGTGCTTTCCATGTCTTCATGTGTAAACCTAAGCAACATCAAGATAGAACATTTAGGTAGTATAACATTCTTAGAGGTGTTAAAATTACAATCAGTTAGGAGTAAATTCACCTCTTTTTGGAGTAGTTTTGCACGACTACACGTAATTGGCCCTATATACAGTTGCTTATGTGAAACTTGAGTAACTGGTGGTATGTCCTCATTAGATTCCCATTAGAATTCTTTCTCTAATAAATTAGAATCACTTTGTGGGACCATTTGGTAAGCTTATTGGATTCTTGAAACTAGAACTATAATCAAGAGAAATTAGGTTTTAGGTGTTTCTCTAGACTAGTTGAAAGGTCCTAATGGGTAGAGGAGGGGTAAATAAAAATTTTACAACAACACTAAGCCAAATGGTTAGACAATTATGAAACGAAGCAAGTGTTGTGCTAGGCTACTAAAAATGCAAGCCTCCTGTCGGTGTCTAGAGGACCGGGTGTCTAAATAGAGCGACTAGTGAATTTGTATCTGCGAGTCTTAGGCCTTGATGGTGTGCAAAGTGGACACAAGGATGTATACTAGTTTGGGCATGAACAACCCTACGTTCAGTGGGTTTTGCTGTGGTTCGTGTTGCCATGCACTGGGGTGCTCGTAGTAGGGGTTACAAGCTTTCGAGAGAGGGAGCAGATCCCAAGTCTCTTTGTAAGTGGTGGTGGTGATGTGTTGTTGTGGCTTGATCGCTTGATCGTTGATCTCTTGATTGCTAGATCGCCAGATCACCTCATCGATTTGGACATGGCCCCTGCCTCCCCTTTTATAGCTTCTAAGGGGAGGGCTAGGGTTACATTCGTGGTAAAAGGGTAAAACTAGGGAGAATGAAAGAGAAAGACAAAAAAGGTGGCCTCGGGCATGGTCGTCCTCCTCCTTATTCGGTGGGAGCAGTTCCCCTATAGCATGGAGACATGCGGGGTGTTGATCTTTTGGCCTCTCTATCCGCTGGTGCGACGTGTTGTGGCCATGCCTTGACCTGTACGCCTTTCTACCATGAAGGTGGGTGGCACGTGCGCCTAGATTTTCATAGCGAGAGGGTTAGGCGGCACAGCTGCTGTCACCCCCATTGCTGTGGAGGTGTGGATGTCATCGTGGTAGAATGACCGAGGTCATGTTGAGTCAGGGCATGGTTCTCGTGCTCTTGTTGACCGTGCACGGTCACGTCCATCATGTCGATGGGAGCGAGTACCATGGTTGGGGCCCCCGTGGCTCCTCGTCTGGCCTAAGGGTTCCACGTGCCCCTCAGGCGAGGTGGAATCACGCCGCGGGGGGTCGGGCACTTCCGATGACATCACCGGGGCTCAGGCAAGGCGGAGAGATGTCTCCCGAGACGCCTATCATGGCCGAGGCCTCTCCGCAAGGCTCAAGCGAGATAGAGTTTGACATTCATGCCTTGAGCGGCTAACATGCTGTTAGTGCCTTTGGCAAGTTGGTTTTCCAGGGGCCCCTATGGTGGGGCTTTAGCAATCGTGCAGAGATCCGTATTTTACCCCCTGTTGGGTACCCTAGGTATTTTGATACCCGACAGTAGCCCCCGAGCCTATGGAGGAGTGGAGCACTCCTTCAGAGGCTTGAGAACGAGAGACTGTGGGTAGTTTTCTGACTCATTTTTTGTTTTAGAGGAGGACTGTCTGGTGGGTGCACGCGAGCGCACTCGGTGGTTGTAGCCCCTGAGGCCTTGAAGGGATGGGTTATCCCTTCAAGGGCCTTTAATCAAGCAAGTGTGGCATTTCTTGTATGACCATGGGTCGGGCGGGGAGCCCCTGCGGCCTTAGCCTAGACCATTCGCTAGGTCAGGATGTGGGAGAAGCTCCTGAGCCCTTGCGCTCTACAAGGGTCTGACCGGATGGCCTCCCTGTTGTCGTATTGTTTCCCTCACGCTCTTTAGCAGAACGGAGGGGTATACATGGGCCCTCGTCATCCCATTTGGGCCTTATCGTGTTTTATTTGATTTTTTAGAAGACTTATCTAGGGGGTGCGCACGAGCGCACCCGCCGGGTGTAGCCCCCGAGGCCTTGGAGGGATGCGTTATCCCTTCAAGGGCTTTGAATCGAGCGAGTGGGTCCACCTAGGGAAGATGAGGGGTCGTGTTGGGCAGTTGTGGTTGTGACGCTACGTGTTGCGGTGCATGGGAAAGTGGGTGTCGAACCCATAGTGGGGCGTAAACCGTCTGTGAGAATGGTTCACCTTCCTCGAGGTGTAGTGTGAGACCGATGTAGTTCCCTTAGGAGATGAGCGGGGTAGTTGGGCGTATTGAATGCTTGGGAGTTGAGAGGCCTCCTCGGTGAAATTCCTATGTTTGGTGTTGGTAATTAGTGACAATACCTAGTACTAACCACATAGCAAAGACATGTGTGTAGCTATGATGTGGTTGGTGCAATGACATGGTGAAGCAAGGATCAAGCAATGGTGATGTGATCAAGTGCTTGCCATGATGGAGTTGGATGAAGGTGCAAAGCCAAATCATGGAGCTTAAGGCAAAAGTATATGATAGGGTTTTTCTTTTCGCATCCAAGACACCATAGAGGGTGTGGATGGCTTAGGATCGATAGTCGTACTATAAAGAGAGGAATTTCTGGAGCTATTGATCACTTAAGTGCCACTAGATGAAGATTCATTTGCATATGCATTTAGATCTAGTGGAGAGCTAACTTAACGCCACAAAAATGATTGTGAAAATACTAACACACATGCACATGGTGATATACACTTGGTGATGTTAGCATATTTACGAAGGCAGTGGAGTTTGAGCGGTAGAGAGGGGTTTGGGTTCCTCTCTCCCTCCCACCGAGCTTTTTTGAGAAGTGAAACGTCTATTTTCCACTGCACTGGAGGTGAAGAAATGGAGGTGAAAGTGTTGTTTTCTGTTGCACCGGACGCTAGCCAGAGCTACACTAGACGCTGGTGCCAGCGTCAGGTGCCTACTGAGCTGGCAGCGCTGTGTAGTGTGGTGCACTGGTGCGTCCAAGGGTTTCGCACCGGACACTAGTCGTGCACTGTTCATGCATCCGGTGAAGTGGTGACATTGGCAGCCTCGTGAAGCTCTGCATGCACCAGACGCTGGAGCGTCTGATGATGTGTTGTCAGACGCGTCTGGTGCATCAAAACCGGCTCTGGACCCTTACGGGACCGCATCGGACGCTGAGCGTCGAACGTTGAGCGCAGGCGTCGGACGCGTCCGGTGCTCGCTGAAATGACCATTCATCTTTGAATGAGCAGGGACATGTGGCGGCTATAGGAGCACCAGACGCTACTGGGTGCGTCCGATGCATGAGCGTCGGAGCGTCCGGTGCCCTCGTAATTTGCCCAACGGCTCTTTTCGAAGGGGTACCTCTATATATATGTGTTGGCCAGCTCTAGGGCTACTCTCTTGAACATTTTTTACTCTCTAACATCCTCTTGAGCTGAGCACATCCCCTCCCACTCATCTCCCTTGCTTGATTGCCTAATCAAAGTGAGATTGAGTGATCTCAAGTGCATTTGCTTATGAGTTTGCATCTAGTCAGCACTTGGATGTTCTTTTGCTGTAGGATTCTTGTTTCTCTTGGTGGTTGCCACCACCTAGATGGCTTGGAGCAGCGGTCGAGGTCCGGCATGTGTTGGTGATTGTTCATGGCCGGCTCCGGTGAGCTTGTTGTGAGGGGTTGTTGTGGTTCCCCGGCAGAGCGTCGAATTCCAACTCTAGTGGATTGCTCGTGCCGGAACTTCTCACCATTTGGTAGGTTCTTGTGACACCTTTTGAGAGGCTTGGTGTGTGATACCGATTAGCCACTGAACCACGTGGTGTAGGGGGACACAACGGGGACTAGCGTGCCGGCAAGCACGTGAACCTTGGGATAAATCTTGTGTCTCAATTGTGTTTGATCAATTGGATTTTATTCTAGTGATTGGTTACTTCATTGACTATCTTGGTATTCACTTTGATTGGCTCAATCATCCTCGGTATAACATTCCAAATCCCCTATTGCACTTACTTTGGTATCTATCTTGTTTAGCTTGTTGTTGTTCCTTTTGTTGACTATCTTGGTATTCACTTTGATTGGCTGAATCATCCTCGGTATAACATTCCAAATCCCCTTTTGTTGCTAGCTTGTGTAGTTCTAGTTGTAGTAGCTTTGTAGCTTTGCTAGCTTGTCTTGTGGCGGTTGTGTGAACCAAACTAGAATTATCAATTGGATAGGTGGCTTGCATCACCCCACTAGGCTAGGCAAAACTCGTATCTCGCTATTTGTGTTACTAATTAAATTGTTTGAGTGATATTTGTAGAAATTTTTGTTAGGTTATTCACCCCCCTCTAGCCATCAAGACCTTTCACCCCGGGCCCTTTATAACTGGGGTCGTGGTGCCCTACCCTGGCATCTCTCTTCTTCTATCCTTGATCTCTATTTTTTCTTGCCACCTTAGCCATGGAGCACGGCGACTCATCTAGGGGTTCCTATGTGGGTACGCCGAGAGAAGGGGATGGGGCGCCCTCTTGCCGTCGTCGCCTTTAATCCTGGCATTGCTTCTTCGTTGGGGTACGGGCAGTCCCAGAATGCGGTGGCCTAGGGTGTTCCTACTCTGCTCCAGGAAGCCCGGGAGGAGTTGGCCACCGTGAAGGCAGTGGTGACC
Source organism: Saccharum hybrid cultivar R570 (assembly GCA_038087645.1). Lineage (NCBI taxonomy): Eukaryota > Viridiplantae > Streptophyta > Magnoliopsida > Poales > Poaceae > Saccharum > Saccharum hybrid cultivar. The sequence goes on from JAQSUU010000135.1 coordinate 22,862,647, forward strand.
TCTCTAGAGGAGGTGGTGCTCGCCCGTTTGCAACGAACGGAGTCCGACCGTTGGTGTGTGGGTGAGTGATGTTCTGTTTCCTCATTTCGTTCTTCTAGTTGATCTAATGTCTGATCTCTGTCGTTTGTTTTGGGCAGAGCTGCTCATGGAGGTGGAGTCCCTCCGTAGAGCTGCCGACGTCCTGGTGGACTTTGTCCATGCCCCGACGGGGCGCCGGGAGGAGCGCCTTCTCAGTGCACGAGCGCTGATCTAGGCAGCAATCGAGCACGGCGTCTATCGAAGGGCGATCATCGCGCTGACAATGGCCCAGGCGGCAATGGACATGGAGCTCTAGGACGTCAAGGGCTTCCCAATGGGAGAGGGGTTAGGAGACTACGAGGACCTCCTCGAGGGCTTCAAACCAGTGGCGAACATCGTCGCTGCCCTGGTCCCTGCAAACTAGGTCCTCAATGAGGACCTGTAAGCCTAGTCTAGGACTCCCTTCCCCCATAAATGTAAAATAATTTATCTAAGGGTTGCCATGTTTTGTTTCCTTATTCTCATTATTTCGACTTGTATTGATTGATAATGGCGGTTGGCGAGGTCGCCGAGACCCTGCCTGTTGATGGTTTTCTTTGGGAAGGAACTAACTTGTATGCGTGTAGTTCTCAGGGGTTTTTGATAGATCGATCGGACGTTTGTAGCAGTTTCCCGTGTCCCGAGGCGGGGTCAAATGCATTCTTATCGAGGTTCCTGCCATGGACCAAAGGTGCGTTGGGGCGCTTGGGGGAGTTCGCTCATCAATTAGACATTTATGTCCCTAGGTCCCATGCCCCAAGGAGGGGTCAAACTCTACTGCCTAAGTCTTAGGATCGCAGGCCCATCGGGACGCTTGAGAAAGTTCGTTCATGGGTCAGACATTTCCGTCCCTAGGTCCTACGAAATCCTTAATGGCGCATGGTCCCAGTTAAGTGGATTTGTTAGCATATCCCTCACGCATCTTTTTTTGCAAAGAGGAGGGTTTGGGCAATGCCACGGCTTCCCTCACTAGGTCAAGCCATGGTGCCCATTGAGTTGCAATCGAGTCAATTCAAGTGAAGCCCCGGTTCCTGTTTGTAGGGATCCGACAGAGGTAAGCTATTGACTGGCTTTAAAATTTCCTGGCAGTTGGTTCGGGGAGTTCCCGGGGTCGTTCGACCATCCCCAAGGGTTCGTTGCCTTTTTCGGAAAAAAAAACTCCAAAACCGTAAATCGGCCTGGACTTGAACATGGTTCGAGAAGACCCATGATGCTCCGCGCGTCTGGGTACTAGCCGCTCATTACCCCTTCTTATACCATCCCTCACTCGGGTGGCTTGGAGCAGCTATTAAACCCTTCGTGGGCTAGCCTTCAAACTCCATGCCATAATTGGACCGTAAGGGGTGGAAACGTATCACGTAATTATTGCCAATAATTTAACTCTTGATTTAACGCGTAAATGATGAAATAAATTGTAGCAGATAACATGCAATGATTTCATTGGTACAAAAAGATTATGTTCGAACATAATAATATATCATAAGCAGGAGATGGTACGGTGATCTACCGACCATGGCGTGTCAACGCCGTGCACGACCTCCACCCTCCAGCGTTATGGCCACGTGAGCTCGTAACCGCCATCGTCGAAGTCATCATTGTTGAAGAGGTAGTCGCAGATGCTAATGAAACATCGTAGAGCCCCCGGGTCGCTGAGCCCAGAGAAGTTGGCGTCGGCCTAGCTACTGTCGTCCTCGTCGGAGCTGGTACTAAAAGCTATCTCGGTAGTCGTGAGTACCTCCGCGATAGCCTGCGCATGGTGAGTCGGTAGATCGATCGGCATCACTCGTCCCTGCGAACCTCCTGGGTAGTCGTTCTCAGGGGCCTGGCCCTCGTTCGTGCCCAGGCGAAGGTTAGATAGGGCCTCAGAGATGACGTCAATGTTGATGGAAGGGGGAAGAAGAACTAGATTATAGTCAACTCCCATGCAGATGAAATCTAGGTTCCCGAACCGGACGTGGGAGCCTAGGGTGAAGCGGATGCGGGGATTGGCCATCAAGATCTAGTAGATGGATCGTGATGCGTAGAAGGCCCCTACCTGGCGCACCAACTGTTGGTGGGAGCGAGTATCATGGTTGGGGGCCCTAGTGGCTCCCCGTCTTGCCTGAGGGTTCCACGTGCCCCTCGGGCGAGGCAGAATCATGCCGCGGGGGGGGGTCAGGCGCTTTCGATGACGTCGCGGGGGCTCAAGCGAGGCAGAGAGATGTCGCCCAAGATGCCTATCGTGCCCAAGGCCTCTCTGCAAGGCTCGGGCGAGATAGAGTTTGTCGTTTGTGCCTTGAGCGACTGACATGCTGTTAGTGCCTTTGGCAAGTTAGTTTTGTAGGGGCCCCTATGGTGGTGCTTTAGCAATCATGCAGTGCACTGTATTTTACCCCCTGTTGGGTACCCTGGGTATTTTGATACCTGACACCTCCTATCTACAATTCTAGTTGCTATGATCCCTAATTCACATAAAAAACTAAGTCACTACTCTCTAAGTTAGTGAGCTCTCAAAGACTAACTAAAGAGCCTCACTAACCAAACTAACAAGACACAAGCTAGCTCTCAAAATTAGTTACACAAAAAAGCATAGCTACACTAGGAAAGTAAATACAAGAGAGGCAGTGAGCTTTTGTACCGCCGTGGCAAGAGGTATACAATCAATCACAATGAGAATCCCAGAGAAAATGATGACTCGATGATTTATCCCCAAGGTTCACTTGCTTGCCAGCAAGCTACATCCTTATTGTAGCAATTCACCCACTTGGAGGTTCATGCGCTAATAGGCATCACACGCCTAACCTACAATCGAGTGCCGCATAACCAACACAAGATGGGGATCCATAAGCTACAAGCAATCCACTAGAGTACCTTTTGGCTCTCCACCAAGGAAAGGTCAAGAACCCCTCACTATCACCATGATCAGAGCCGGAGACAATCACCTTTCTCTGCTCGACAATCCTTGTTGCACCACGCTGTGTGGCAGCAACCACCAAGAGTAACAAGCGAAATCCATAGTGAAACACAATCACCAAGTGCCTCTAGATGCAATCACTCAAAGCAATGCACTTGGATGCTCTCTAATCTCTTCAAATGATGAATCAATCAAGTAGGATGAGTAAGAGAGAAATGGCTAGGCTCGGTAGGGTGTATTCTCAATAGAAATAGCCAAAAGGGTGAGCCCAAGCCGGTTACCATGTTTATATAGGGAGTCCCAACGAATAGAGTCGTTGGCCCCTCATTGTGCTGAAATCAGGGTGACCAGACGCACCGGTCAGTTTGACCGAACGCACGCTCACCAGCTTTCGGTCGTTGATCTCCGTCCATGTGTCCCTCGTGTTCAACGAGTGCCACGCGATCCCAACGGTCAAAGTGATCCCGCTAGCGCAGTTAGTCATGACCAGATGCGCCAGCGCGGAGTCTGGTCACACGTGCCCGTGCAGCTGGTCAGTCGAGACTGGACGCATCGCTGATCGACCTGATGCTCCACCACCACGTGTTCATTCAACTTCAATAAGGTTCTAGATCTAGCCGCTTTTACGTGATTGGACACGTCCACTTAGGTGTGACCGGACTCTGGCCAGAGTCCGGTCCTCTCTCGCCACTGCGCACCTAGTCCTTCGAGCCACGTCAGCGTATGTCATCGGTGACCGGATGCAGCCCCTGCGCCTCCGGTCCTCCACCTGGACCAGAGTCCGATCACAAAGCTGAGCGCACCCTTCACTGCTCGCTATTGACCGGACGCAGGCACCAAGTCTGGTCACTGCCTAGGCAGCGTCCGGTCAGCTCGAGATGCCTCCTCCATTTCTCAAACTTCACCACCCTTGATCAAATGTGTCAACCACCAAGTGTATCACCTTGTGCACGTGTGTTAGCAACTTTTCACAAGCATTTTCAAGGGTGTTAGCACTCACTAGAATCTAAATGCATATGCAATGAATTAGAACATCTAGTGGTACTTTGATAATCGCATTTCACGATGAGTTTCATCCCTCTTAATAGTATAGCTATCTATCCTAAATACACTCACACCCACTTGGTGTCTTGAGTGCCAAAACAAAAAGGTCCTATCAAATATACCTTTGCCTTGAGCCTTTTTGTTTTTCTCTTTCTTCTTTTCCAAGTTCGAAGCTTGATCATCATCACATGTCCAACACCATTGCTTTGGACTTCAATTGCTCCACCACTTGGATTGGTACTAACCTATCTCATAAACACTTAGAGCAAAGGTTAGCACCTAGGGTTTCATCAATTCACTCAAACCAAACTAGAGCTTTCACTAGTACGAAAACGAGAATCACTACCAAGTGATTATCCCTAAAATGTTTCTCTTTGTGGAATTTGGCAGGGATTCTAGTGATTCTACTAAGAATATGAAACGTTTCTCATTTCCAAATGCACCCTAACTACACAAAAAATGTTGGAAAAAGTCTACTTAACCCCATGAAGTATTGGGCAGTGTCAAACCTACACCCTAAACTACAAAATCGGGTAACGAGCACATTAAACTTTGCTAAACCATCTAATCCACCCCCTGGGGCGGTTTGGGAGGGCTGTTTTACCTACGTGGAGCGGTTTGGCCACGGTGGCGCTGGGTGAGCACATGAGGTCTGCTGATTGGGCTAAGACGGTGGGCCCCACCTGTTAGAAGCGTTCCCCCTGTAATACGCCTTTCCTTCCCCTCCCCTGTCTTAGTAGACAGCAGGAACCGCTTTGTCAGCGTGGGCTTCTCCTCATCGGGTCCCAGCAGCTGCAGCACCTGTGCCACGACACGGTCCTCCTGGACGAACCGCTTCCAGTTGTGGTGCATGGACACCAGGGCGCAGAGCGACTCGGCTGCCATCTCCCGCGCCGCGGGGCACTTAGACGCGCCAAGGACGCTCGCCAGCTCTGGCATGAACCCGGCATCGCCCATCGCCTTCTTGCTCTCCTTTGACACCTGGCACAGGAGGTGCGCCGCCTTCAGGGCATAGTGATACAGTGTGGTGTCGCCGTTGCGGAGGAGGGAGAGGACGCAGTCTAGGAACCCAGCGGTGAGGAGACAATCCGTGGAGGTGGGTGGCGAGAGGCAAAGCACGTCGATGGCACGGAGGGCCACCTCCCGAACCTTTGAGGAGGAGGAGGAGGGCGTCTACTGGTAGGAGGAGTCGAGCGCTGCGGCCAGGACACCGGCGAAGCGGTTCTTGTTGAGACGAACTCTCCTGAACCCTAATGTGCTCACCCAGCGCCACCGTGGCCAAACCGCTCCACGCTGTATGCCACGTAGGCAAAACAGCCCTTCCAAACCGCCCCAGGGGTGGATTAGACTGTTTAGCAAAGTTTAACGTGCTCGTTACCTGGTTTTGTAGTTTGGGGTGTAGGTTAGACACTGCCCAATACTTCAGGGGGTTAAGTAGACTTTTTTCCAAAAAATGTTCACTGCACCCTTCGCCTTTTCATTCTATCTTAATGTTGTCCTCATTGTCTTAGTTGCCAACTTGTCATTGTTATGAGCAAACGAGGATGAGTTCATAATCTACAAGGGATTAGAGTTAGAACATTTCAAGATTAGTTGATCATAAGAATTATCATGGAATGCAATACATGTTGGAAGGAGACCTAAGTTATATATGTGTTGACCATAAGAATTACTAGACAGACATAGTTTAATATTCTAGCTTGATGTCTAGGAAACATTGGTTGTTTCTTGCTCTCTGTTGGTGTTACCCAACTGGCAGGACTTCCTAGCTATTTCCTATCAGGTTTTGCTGACCGATAAGAGCCCTCTCCTATTCTTGATGATATTTTGAAACCATTAGCAATAACTGAAACTAACAGGAATGCTCTGCTCCTTGGTAGTGCTAGTTTTCACAGTGACATATCTAAGTTGGATTTTTACTATTAGTATATAAGGAGCCCAAAGTGTATTGTGGCCTCCTATTTTTCTCTACAAGTGGCAATGATGAGACACTAGTGTTAACATCGAATCAAAACTTTTCCATCAACCAATCCCATATGTGTGATACCATAAGGGTAGCTCATAATGGTCATGATGGTAACACTGATTAGTCACGTTAGCAATAGAAAAGGCAATGCTAGTTGATGAAATGATGTCATCCTCACTAATAATAAGATAGGGGGGTTTTGCTAACTTGGTTCCCTTGCTTTGCCTAACCATACCATGACAGGTAAGGCTAGATGTTTAGTTTCTCAATTAAAGCTCGCTTTGCCAAGCAAAATGGCTCACACTAACAAGGATTTCTTTGCTAGGATAGGAGAGCCAAATTCACTCTCTTGGCAAGTAAGGCTATTCATAGTGCTTTGTCTCATTATGCCTTACTAGTCTAGCACTAGGGACCGCCCACCATAATCAAACAGTGGTGAACCACAAAACTGAAGCTTGGCAGCTATCGGTGGCCCGGATGAAAACCAAATTGAATGTAGACCCTAGAGGGCTCAATAGTGGCAAAAAGGCTGAATCAAACCCAACTGGTAGAATTTAAGCTCCACCCACATTGAGTTGAACTCCTCTCCTGAATCATGAGGTCGTTGTCTTGGATTCAATCCCCTATATTGAGTTGTTTGTCCTCTATGTGGCCTACAAAATGGAGCATCACTATGTTACTAGCACGAGCTCCATCCTTCTCTCGCTGCCATCGTTAAGCAACTGCCAGTTTGCCATGCATCATTTGCCTCACTTTCTAGTGTTGCTATTGTGGATGATGCTATGCGACTTCTCGATTCTCTATTGTGCCTATCTTTGTTTCTTTCTTTCAATGATGATAGTAGGCCTCACTATGTTGAGACATAAAGAGAGGAGTTGGTAGTCAAGATAACAAAAAATGATGAGAAGTCTTACCATGCTTTGCCACAGCTAGGCCGGGCAAGGCTACCCCATCTAGGTACCAAAGATGTTTAGGGAGAATAGGAGGGAACTTAGAAGACAATAGAGAGCAAGAGAGAATTGACTCAATTATGTTCCTACAAAGGAAGGGAAAAAAGAAGCCTCGAATAAGCTTATCCATGTCATAAATGATTTTTACGGATAGAGGTGGGAGCGAAGGTTATCTAGCAGAACATCAAAACTTCTAGTGACCTTAGAGCAACTCCAACAGTTCCCCATCCCTCCTCCCCATCCTTGATTTTTGGCAAATTCACAGAAAACACTCTTCAACAGTTTTCCATATCTCCTCCCCATCTTTGGCAACTTGGGAAAAACCCATCCCCAGCGCGCATATATCCCGCGCTGTCTTCGGCTGCGCATCGCGAACGAACACGATTTCTTCCTGTGCTTCTTCTTCTTCCTGCGATTTCTTCTTCTACGGCACCGATGTAGTCCCAGAGGAAGCAGGAGGGCATAATGAGTGGCGGGCGCATGAAGGAGAGGCGGACGAGGCGGCGCACCTCCTCCGATCGGGGTGGTACGAGGAGCGTAGCGGCCTCCCCGACCCTAGCCACAGGGAAGAGCCCCTCCGCTAGGTCCTTCTCCTCGAGGCAGACCCCCGCGCAGACCAAGGCGACCCGATCGACAGCCTCGGGGAACATGGCGGACATCCGGTGGCCGACGAAGCTAACATAGCTGATGCCGACGAGGCCGAACCTAGGGACCCCGATGGCGTCCATGGCGGCCTTGATGGCGGAGGCCTGGAAGGTGTCGGAGCCATCGGGGAGGCGTGTGCAGGAGGCACCGAAGAAGACGAGGTCGGGCACGATGGGGTTGAAGCCGGTGGCGATGAGCGCGCGGAGGTAGGGTGCCCACTGCCACGTGGCGGAGGCGTCAAAGCCGTGCAGGAGGAGCGGCAGGTTCCACAACGACGGGCCCATGGGCATCCATCATGTGGATGGCGAGTTCTACATACAGAAGTTGTTCTAGACCTACGTGTTGTACCTGTTCATCGGCATCGCCATGATGGAGGTGAGCGGCATGGTGGAGATCAAGTGGGCGGGGCTCACGCTGCTGGACTGGTGCCGCAACGAGCTGTTCATCGCCGCGACGGGCGTGTACCCGGCGGCGGTGCTGCACAGCCTGCTCAGGCTCATCGGCCTTAAGGGCCTGCCGTTCAAGCTGACATCGAAACCGGTGTCCGCGAGTGGCAGCACACCGCGAGGGAGAGGTTTGCGGAGTTGTTCGAGGTGCAGTGGGCCTAATTTTGATTTTGCCAGTGAATTATGGCAAACTATTGGAGAGCAACCTTTTTTCCTTTGCCATACCATTGGGAGAGTTGCCAAACTCCAAGATTTGAGAAACAAAATATCCCAAACGGTTGGAGTTGCTCTTATCATAAACTTAGCCTATAAAATATAGAGAGCATCCTTCTATTTTTAGACAAGAACTTTATTTTTAATATATATATTATTCATTAATAATAAATAGAAGGTAGTGAAAATAAAGGGATGGCCTATTAGTGGACAAACTAGCTCATATGACAAATGGAGAGACTAGCGCCCGGGCGCCCGGACACCGTGTTCGTTCGGACTCTCGTGGCTACTACCCACCTATTTTCAATAATAATGATGATGATACTCTCAAGGCGCCTATATATATGCAGGTTCGTGCTCCGCTTCGTCTCATGCTCCGCGCCTGCTGCCACGCCCAGCTCCGCGCCTACTGTCGCACCTGCTTTGTTTCCCGCGCGCACGCTGCGCCCACAGGGACCACCTTTGCCTATGTTTGCTCATGAAACACTTGCAACATAAAGCATTTACTGCAACATATGTCCGAAATAGATGAAACATTACAACATACGTTTGCAACACGTGTATGGCACTACAACACATGCAACATTCAGATAAAACACTTGCAACATACGTTTGAAAATAGCTGAACATTTGAAATATACACTTGCAACATACATGTATAGCCAGTGCAACATATGCAACATTAAAAATCAAATTAAAGTAAAGCCACAAATTAGTTCGCTGATTAAAATATTTAACAAAGTTTAATTAAAGATACAATAAACTACAAATATTAAAATAAAAATAGAATACATTAAAAGTCATAAAACTATTTTTAAAATATCAGCACGATAATAGAAGGATGGACTCAGATCACCAAATACACAACTGCAAAGACAATTAAGGGCCTGTTAAACTTTAACAGGTGTTGACCATAGGGTTGACCATAGGGTGTTCGGATACTAATAATAGATTAATTAGGCTTAATAGATTCATCTCGTAAATTAATTTCAATATGTGCAATTAGTTTCGTAATTAGTATATGTTTAATACTTCATGTGTCAAACATTCGATGTGATATCCTACTATAAAAGAGCGAGTTTTTCTGAGGGGGCTCTCCCCCTATAGTAACCGTTCGATCTAGACGTCATGCTATATGGACCATCCGTCATTCATGATATTACATCTTATATATAAGACTCCTACCATGATACGTGAAGAAAAGATTTGGATTTGTTTATCGAAAAAGGAAAATCTATATCTATATGAGGCAACGCAGCTTACATGGCCTGGTTCGAAACCGACTAATCCATAAATCCAGACCATATCAAAAACTATATAGAAGTCATGCTTGGGTATGTTTGGGTCTATTACGCTATAAATTGTCGCACCCGAGCGGAACTAGCGCGTCGCGCCCGTCGTCTTCTCCTCCCTCGCGCTCTGGTAGGCCGTCAACGCAACGCTGTTGGTCCCCGACCCATAGCCGTGAGCGCAGTCCACCACCGGTCCCTAGACGCCATGCGTGCAGCCAGGATCCACGTCGTCCGTCGTACACCTCCGTCTCCGTACCCAGAGCACATCCAAGAGTAGCCTTCCATCGTCGGCATCCTCGTCGGCGCCATCGGCCTCCGTGCTCGACGTGGTCAAGAATGTGAGACTCTCACCTGCATCAGCACAGCAAGATCAATGCGCCTTGGATTTGAAGAAGCAAGATCGAACGTGACCTGTCCTTGCGCAGCACAGCATCACGGTGAAGGCAAGAAGCGGGTGCCAACCTCGTCACCGTCTACCCATCAACCAGTGGTTTCTAAACTGTCTCAACGTAATCGTTTATCGAGCACAGCAGCCAAGGTCACAAAAGCATAAAGAAATTGTTTATATCTCCACGTCATAAGAAGCGGTCAAACATTCACGCAACTGCACCAAAATCAAGAGCCCAATGGAGGGCCTTTCTCGTTGGCTTGCGCCTTAACACGATAAGGCGACAACACTGGCGACCTCCGCAGGAGGGTCTGCTGCTCCAGCCAACAAACGCAGCAGGAAGCCTGCAAACAATGAGGCAGAGGACGACGACTAGCACTGATAAGGACAGGACAGGCCTACGCTGTCCAAACAATTGCCCAATCTTTCACGGTGCAATGGTGAGCACAAGTAAAATCTTAGGTTATTCTCAAGCAAACTGCAGCAGGATTTATGTACTCTGTATGCGTCCGCAAACTAAACTCAAGAGCAAAATAGTATCACTAGTTATCCAGCAGCATAACGTTTCAATCAATCTACTAAAGTAATATAATTGTGCCAATAAACAAATAATACTTCTAGCCAGAATTCAAAGCGGTTCAATACCCAGCAGAGTTTTCAGTCCTTTCCAAATAAAGATTAACTATCACAGTTGCAATCACGACGAACAAAGGACAGATCGAATCAGCAGAATTATTTTTAACCGAAGATGTGGCAGATAAATCTCACAGAATTTATATTGCACAAAAAGATTAATTTATTCCAACTAACCAAACGCGACCACAATCTCGTTTGTCCAATCAAATATAATCAGCAGCAATAATAGAGGGATCGGCTTACATAAACTGCAATCCGAACCTTGATAGAAGTCTTCCACCCGTGGCACGACAAACCACGATCAGAAGATTTGAGAACTTCAAGAATTCCAAGCGACGCACCCAACCTGAGGCAGCTTGATCACGCACTCCACGCAGATACGCAAGAATCTGGAAGATAATCTTCAAGATGAAGAACCTGATGGGAACACCATCTAGGGTTTCACGAGCGGCGGCTCGACGGGAATAACTCCACGAATAAAATCCAATCTAAAAATTACACGGGATGTCACCTGGGCTATATAGCTCGTAGGCCAGCCCTACGTGTGCGCAAACACGGGGACACAGCCCGACTCACCTGGTTCAACCAGCACATGCGCACGCAGGCACCATAACGTGTCGGACTGGACTATGAAAACAAAGACTTGCTAAATAAATATAAACTAGCACCTGCTAGTAACTCCACGCATAGATAGAAACAATAAAATAATCCGGCAACAATGCAAAGCACTAGTACTAAGACCATCACGCTAATATATTTGAGCCAATCACACAAGATCTGATTGCTTGTATCTCGCTTCAAAGTTGGAGTAATCTGATCAACCAATAATGATTCAAGTGATGTCCGACTTGATCTCATAAAGCATCGAACCAATCTGCACAAATTGCTTTTCATATTGCTTGCGCAAATTAACTCGTTGGAAAATTAGCCTGGTTGACAAGATAGCAGTAGAAGATAAATCTCCTACCTTCTTCATATTTTGCCTTATATCAAATGAGAATGCACCCAGTTTTATGAAATAAGGATATTTAGTATTGTTAGCTGATAAATCACCGGGTATATTAACTTGTGGAGCCATGGTCTCATCAAGCACGAGCACTCCAAGAGGGAAGGGCCTGCGACACTGAAAGGTCCTTGTTTGGTTTTGGTAATTGAGTGACAACTTAGGTGGACTAATATGTGGTTATGTGAGATACACAGGAGATTAGTCCACAGGTAATGGTGTCATGAAGGAGCTCATTGCATATGAGACATGACATGGAGTCATGTGACCAAGGTGGCAAAGATCAAGATGAGGCTTGGCTCGACGGACCGGTTGCAAGTGTGAAGGGCAAGTCGGAGGCTTTGGAGCGATGGACCGTGAGGCGGTGAAGCTTGAGCAAGACTTGGCGCCGATGGACCGACGCAACGGTGAAGAGCAAGTGAGGTCAAGATCGATGGACCAAGGTCACATGATGATATGAAGTGGATCATATCATTTGTGATATGGTTGGTGCATGTGTTGCATCAATGTCGGAGGAGATGGAGTGGAATGCGCAAGGCAAAGGTATAACCTAGGGCATTTCCATTTCACCGGTCATAGGTGTGTAGAGAAGCTGATGACCGGGTTTAGGATAGATGGCCGTACTATTAAGAGGGGCAAACTTGTTTGCATATCGGTCATCTAGTGCCACTTGAGTGATCTAACTTTGCATACGTGTTAGGATCGAGTGGCGAGGCAAGTTGAGTGGTTAACTCCTTCGATAAAATGATTATGAAAATGCTAACACACGTGCACAAGGTGGTGATCACTTGTTGGTGTTGGCACATTTGCGAAGGCAGTGGAGTTTGAGCGGTAGAGAGGGTTTGGGTTCCTCTCTCCCTCCCGCCGAGCTTGCGAGCGCGGGATTCAGGCGTTTTTGAGAAGTTGAAATGTCTATTTTCTACTACGCCGGAAGTCGGAAAAGAAACGGAGGCGAACGCGGTCACAGAGGTGACCGGACGCAGCACCGGACGCTGCACCGGACGCTGCACCGGACGCGGTCACTATGGACCGGCGCGTCCGGTCAGTGCAGCGCGGGCGTCAGGCGCGCGGGCTAGGGTTTGACACCGGCGCGTCCGGTGACCCACGGGACCGGCGCGTCCGGTCTGGCGAACAGCGGGTCACGAAGTCATCGGACGCGGTGCGCGTCCGGTGACACACCATCGGACGCGTCCGGTGGTCTCGGGCGCTTACTGGACTCGCACCGGACGCGGGTACTGTGGCGTCCGGTGGTTGCGAGGAGCGCGTCCGGTGATGTCTTCGCGCGCGCGGGAACTGTGCGCACCGGTGCGTCCGGTGGTTCGCAACAGCGCGTCCGGTGTGTCGTTTGACCGTTGGCGCGCAGTGACCGTTGGTGGATCTAATGGACGAATTTGAATTCGGTGAACACGTGGACGTCGCAGGGGCACCGGACGCGGTTGAGCGCGTCCGGTGTGTCACGACCGGCGCGTCCGGTGCTCCCGCGGAAAAACGGACAAGTGGGGTAACGGCTCTATTTGACCGTGGGGTTATAAATAGACCTTGTGGCCGGCCTTGGCCGGTAGCTGAGCACACTTTGGCCTTGGTGGCTTATGTGGTAGTGCTTGGGAGCCCTCTAACTCACTCATGCTTGATAGTGTTCATCGGATCGAGTGAGAGAGCGATTCTAGTGCGTTGCTTTGAGAGATTGCATCGTGTGGCACTAGGTGATCGTGTTGCAAGCCGGTGGTGCTTGTTACTCTTGGAGGTTGCCACCTCCTAGACGGCTTGGTGGCTTGTGGCTCCGTCGAAGCTCGCAAGAAGATTGTGCGAGGCTCCGGAGAAGCTTTGTGAGGGGGATTGTGCTCACCCCGCGGGGATCGCGAAGAGCAACTCTAGTTGAGCGTGTCATTGAGCTACCACACTTTATGGTGGGTTCTTGCGGTGCCTTTTGAGAGGCTCGGTGTGTGACCGATTAGCCGCCGAACCACGAAGTGTTGGTCGACACAACGGGGACGTAGCTTGGTGGCGACCAAGTGAACATCGGGAGAAAATCACCGTGTCAACATTGTCTACTCTTCTCGGTGGTTTGCCTTCGTGCAACACAAGCTTGTATTTACTTTCATATATATACTTGTGCTTGTGTAGTTGCTCTCTTAACTAGTTTGCTTGTGTAACTTGCTAGTTGTCTTCTTGCTTGTGTAGCTAGAAGCTTCCCTTTGCGTGACTAATTTGGTTTGTGTAACCTTGTTAGTCACATTGCTTAGTTTGTGTAGCTAAGTAGTTTGCGCTCTCTAATTTGGCTTGTGTAGCCTTGTTATTGAGCATTGCTAGTGAGCTTAGGCTTTGTGCGCTTTGCTTACTAGAATTGTGTAGGAGCTCCCTCTTGCTTGCAAAGTACTAGTGCATAGGTTTGTGTGACCTTACTCTAGAATTGATTAGGTGAGCTCTTGGTAAGCTTAGCACCTTAGTTGCTTAATTAGGATCTTTGCAAGGTGCTAGAGAACTTAGATAGAGGGGTGTAGTCTTGGCTAGACCGTTAAGTTTAATTCCGCATTTGTTTCGGTTAGCCAACGTGTTTAAGTTTTAGAAAGGACTATTCACCCCCCCTCTAGTCCGCCATCTCGACCTTACAGACACTCACTATTTTGGGGTGATGGGGTCTACGGTGCTCGCTTCTGTGGCCAAAGACACTCGAAGAACTTTGGTGGCTGGCTGTGCTACTTTGTTCGGGGCAGACGGGTTGATCCTCGTGGTGTGATTAATCCCGGGGCAGTAATCCTCATGGTGTGGTGTCGTGGAAGAACAATAGGTTAGCTATTTCATGCCTATCGCTTTGGACCAAGAGATCAATGAATACGTACATTTTATGCCTATGGGAATTGTTTTCCACGTTCCAAACATGCCGTTATTTCTTATGCGCTTTTGTAATCTAAAAGCTGGAGAACATCTAGACCTAGCATGGCAAGCAGGTGTGCAGAACCAGCAGGACGCTGCTGCTACGTACGACAGAGGGCGGGCGGGTTCCTAAGGCCGCTGCTAATTAATAAAGCGTGACTTGGTGAAGGTTAGCTATTTTCTTTTCTATTCTTATCCAATCTTCGCAATATTGCTAATTGGTTAGGGTTATTTGCTCATATGTATTGACACATATTTTTATCGTAATTAAGCTCTGAACACTACTGATCTCATTGTCATCTTTATTGATATATGCATTAAGAAGTAACGAATAGATATTCATTGAGTTTAAAGCTAATAATTTAGTCTATCTAGCGTTATATTTACTGTGTAAAAAAGTTTTCGATAAACACGTACGGCACAGGTAAACCAAACACCCCCTAAATTAGCCCAGAAAGCCCAGGTCGTGGCCCGGGCAATAACGTAGCCCACGTCCGTGCACAGCCGCACACAGTGGTCGCCGGCTTTGCAGAGATCGGCCGGCCGCGGCATTGGCAACCGGTGAGGGGGATCGACGCAGCTCCAGCTACCGCCACCATCGCCGCCACAGCGGCGCATGCAGCAGCCGGCACGACGATGAGGGAGCGAGACGCGCTTCCAGCGCTGCCGCTCGCCCTCGGCCCGCCGCATCAAATCCCGCCGGCGCCCACCCGCGACCCGCGCGCCATCGCCTTCCTTCCTGACCTCGTGGGCCTCCCCTGGGTCGCCTACGCTGCCGGCTCCTTCCTCATCGTATCCCACCTCCCCTCCCCTTGCCGGGACGACAACAGCAACGGTAGCTGCTCCCCGTTCTTCCGCCAGGTCATCGACCTCCGCGCCCCCGTGTCCGCCGTCGCTTGGTGCGGCCGTGGGAGCGGAGAGGTCGCCGCCGCTGCAGACAATTCTGTATCCGTCTTCCAGCCGGCGCCCGCCTCTTCTCCAGGTCTGCTTCTCTGTCCAACTCAAATTCTCCTCGTCAGCTCGTCAGTTAGCTTAGACGGCTGTTGTGGCACGGCTCATTGTTTGGAGATTGGAATCTGCAGGTTCGTTTGGTTGGCTCCTGAGATGGTCTATCACCGAGACGTTCGCCATCACCGCTGTCTCCTGGACTGGCTGCGGCAATGGCATTGTGGCAGTTGGCTCAGGTGTTTCCATGTGGGCCAGATTGGAGTCCTCCTGGCAGCTCGCCTGGAGGTCTACGCCGCAGGTGCCGCAAGCCCTTGTCTCCACTACCTGCTCCGTGCAGGGTCCTGCCGCGACAGTGGCAGCTCTTGCTCCAGCTGAGGGCAGTGTGCCTGTTCTTGTGTTTCTGAATGATGCCAGGAGGGGGCTGGAGCAAGCTGAGCTTGTGCATCCTCAGCCTGTTTGTATGATCCAGTGGAGACCCTGTTCGTTATACATCCATGATCGGTCTGAGATCAGGAGAGAGATCCTCATGACTTGCTGCTTGGATGGGACTGTCCGGCTTTGGAGTGAGGATGAGGTGGCCAGGTCGAAGAAGCAGCGTGGTTTGCAAATATCATTCAGTGTCATTGCAGTAATGGAGGTGAACAACACTCTGAATGGAATCCTTGGAGTTGATATTAGTGTGAGATGGTCCATGGAGTCCGGCAGTGTTGTGTCGAGAGACGAACAAGGTAGATTCAAGTTGTTTTCAGGCGATTTGAGGGAGAGCCAGGTTGGTAAATGTGAGTGGCTTGTAAGTGTTGGGCCCGGGCCTTGCGTTAGCTTTTGGGCTGTCCATTGTTTGGATGATGTATTCCCGCCGAGGTACCCACGGATTACTTTATGGAAACAGAGCAAACTTCAGGGCTGGGGGGAGTCCTATGTTAACTCAGGCCCTCCAAAATCTATAGAACAGTCAATTTTTGTTGAGGCTGTCATCTCAAGAAGGTTATGTTCTGGTCCACCTGTAACATGCTTTTTGCTTCATTTGCTGGTGGACGATTCATTCGTTTGGTCAGCCTTATCCACCAGACTGTCAGCTGATTCTGGGAACCATGCTTCAAGTGATTCTGCTAAAAGTATCTTGTGTTGTTTGACTAAACCTGTCAAACACGATGGACATAAGGGTAGCATCAGACAAGTGGCTGTCCATCCATATAGCTGCGAAATAGAGCTAGCTGTCTCCATGGATTCAAACAGAATGATATTTTTCTGGTCTCTGTCAACCTTTTCAACTCTCATACCAACATTGCATGCACCTATGTATCCTTTATGGCAGCTGTTGTGCAAATTTGATTTGCGTAACATTTCTGAAGATGTCCAGTACTCATGTTTGTGTTGGGCGCCTTCTGTCACTCATGATAATAGATTTCTTGTCCTTGGAGGGGAAAGTGGAGCCGATTGTTTCATCGTCAGAATTCAGAAAGACGAGGTTCTTTCGTGCCAGAAAATTTTCACAATCCCCTTCCTTGCAGAAAGCAATGCAGAAGGGCCACCTGACAGCATTCATACAATACCATTAGCTTCTAAATGCAGCAGATGTTTTGTGAACAACAGTTTCCTAGTAGTATGTCTATGGAAGAAGACCTTCCAAGCTTTCTCATGGAAAGTAGTATTGCATTCAGAAAATCAATATGTCAATGGGAGATGTTTGTGTGGTTTTGCTCCTAGCTCACTTTCCACCACAAACCAAGGGGCACATGTATGCTTCAACAATGAAATGTTTTCAGCAGTTGTTTATGAAGGTTCTTCAGTCTTTCCTTCTGGCCTGGAGGGAGAATATCCCACGTGCATTTCTGTAATGCTGCTGAATAATACTGTACTGCCTATACAACAACATGACCCTTACAGAACTGTTCCAGGCTATCATATTGCTACTGGTTGCTCTGATGGCACTGTAAAACTTTGGAAGATGTCTTGTGCAGATAACTCTTTGCAGACTGAGAAAGAAAGACACATCTGGGAGCTAGTAGGCATGTTTGGTGCTCATCAAGGACCAATTGACACAGTTTTATTGTCAGGCTGTGGTAGAGTTATTACTGTTAGCAGAAATTTGAAGAAAAATAGCACCTCCATTCATATTTGGGAAGCAGTAAAAATCAGGGGGGATGGAAATTTTCTGCTAGAAGATACACTAATGTTGCAAGACCATATTGTTGGTTTAGATGGGCTATCCTTAGGTGATGGACGATTTCTACTTGCAGTTTATCTAGCTAATGAGTTGCATATATATTCTCATAAGCATCCTTCCTTCCAGAATGTACTACACACTGAGAATTCAAAAGAAGAGCATCTTTGGAGCTGTATTGTATTATCCCATTCTCATCATAATATTGTTGGCTTTCATTGGGGGCCAAAGGCAGCTGTTGTGCTTGTTCATGAGAACCATCTTTCACTCTTCAGTTCATGGCTAGTAACTGGAGATGATGAGTACATGACCCAGATACATTCTTGTCATGTAGTTCATGAGATGTTGCCATGTACTAACAATTTTAACGAAGCTACTTTTGGTAAACTCAAGTTACCAGAAAATTACAACAGTGGAAATGTTGATAGCAATGATGTCCTGCTAACAGACCAACATAGTCACTATTCTCATGGTTTATGGAGCTTATTGCATATAGCTGATAGATTGAGTGGATCACTGGCATCATATCACCCAAGAGCACTTGTCCAGTATCTTTATTCAGGTGTTTTTTTTTTCTGGATTTACCTAAAATATTCTCTCTCTCTCTCTCTCTCTCTCTCTCTCTCTCTCTCTCTCAATTCTACATTTATCTCAAGCGTTGCTAAGTTCATACGAATGGACATCTAGTTTTTAAAAACTTTGTCTAATGAAAAATAAGTAGTGTTTGGGGTATGCACATTAACATCTTTTAACTTGATTATAGACCTCTCTTTGAATGCTTAATTGCGCAATTGAAAATGATAATCTGGATTCTCATGGAAGAGTAATGTCCTATTATTATGATTTTATTAGGTTATATAGATACAACAAACTATTCCCTCCGTCCCAAAGTTTAAGCGTTTCTAGTTTTCTCCTAAGTCAAAGTATCCTAAGCTTGACCAAGTTTATAGAGAAGACTATTAACATCTACCCGATCAAGGAGTAAACTATGAAAATATATACCGCAATGGATGTAATGATGCTCATTTGATATCGAAAATGTTATTGTTCTTTTCTATAAGCTGGGTCAAACTTAAGGTAGTTTGACTTAGGACAAACCTAGAAATGTTTGTATTTTGGGATAGAGGGAGAAACTAGTAGTTCTTGTTGTGGTTTCAAGACTGCTATTGCTCATGGTGAAATTTATTTGTGGCTAGCAGAGCAAGATGTTAGATATTTTTTGTTATGGTGGGCAGCGGGTATCAACGGAGGAAGCGGAGTCGTGGCTGAGGAGCGAGCCATGCTGTGATGTGCCAGAGCGCAGTCACCAGGAGTCTCCAACGCGTAGACGTTCAGTTGATAGGATCCGATTGTTTAGGAGTTTGTTTGTTCCTTTGAGTTAGCAGCGAAGTTTGTTAGGATTTGAGTATAAGTATTGGAAACTGGATTAATGAAAAGGTTACCTGGAGATTGATCTAATCTCTCCCGCCCCTCTGTGTTCTCCCGTGCCCAAGCCGACGCCGATTACGGTGTCGCATCCTCGCCGCCGGGCTCCTAAGCCTCGACCACCCACCTCCCACTCATAGTTCCTACGCGGTAGTGCTAGCTCCAACAATTTTAGTGCTACTTTACCTTAGATTTTCAAGATGTTAGAGTTAATCTGCAGTTGAGTTTCGAGATACAAGTCTACTTTTGGCGTGATCTGCTGTTATTCTATGAGAAATCTAGACAAAGTTCTATGTGGCTCTTAAAAATCTTGTCATTTAGTGTATTCCAAAAGAGAACAATAAACTGCTGTGCCAAACTAAACCTGATTGTTTTAGTTCTAAAAGCTTTCCCCAGCCTGTTTGCAAGACATTAAACTTGATGGAACTGCTGTTTCCTGGAATGTCCCAGTAAGTAAGTTTGACCTGTCATAAATTGGAATAGCCAGGTTTGGATGGTTAATGTGTTCCTTTGAACCTTCTGATCTACAAATATACTAGCTTTTATAGCATCACCAGTAAATGGTGCTGTCAACCACATCTTACAAGAAGAGATAGAACATCTAGTGGGGATTAGCTTTATTAGAGTATATAGATACCCTAATCTTTGATACCATTCGACAAGATATATCCTTGCGGCCTTGCATAGTTTATTTAAAAATCACTTAGCATCCTACACAATTTTGTGCAAATCAAGTAACATAGTTGAGTCATTGATTCTTTTGTTGCTTGTGCATAGGTGAATGGAAACGTGTCGATGCTGCTCTGCACCATCTTGTTCAATCCATGAAAGTGAGTGAAACTTCGAAGGCCATGTCAAAGTGCAGTACATGCCATAAATCAGGCCATAGTATTCCAGAACTTCCTCTGTCTGAATACTTTGCAGCAACAGTGTCGAACAACATTTCTACCAAGGGGTTTATGTGGGGTGAAGACAGAAGTAACACAACTTTCAATCTGTTGTCACCTTCAACTTCATTTCTTTATGAGGATGGCAACTTAGGTTTCAATACTACAACTAGCGCATCTAAGAAACCAGAGATTGTTGATCTCCTTGATAAGAGTTTCAGCATATATGGTATAAGTGACTCAGAGAAAAATCAGATACTTGCAATTTCTGATCTTATGGCTGGAATCACTGATCAGAGCCATTCCTCTCCCTACAAAAACCTTGATGAAGCAGGAAGAAGGTAAGGGAACTTTGAAATATTTACTTATGAAAATTCATTGGTATTGCATTACTTGAATCTAGAGACTAGTTAGGAGGTGATCCTAGCTCAACTGGTTGGGTGGGAGGTGTGGTCATGCACCCAACCACCTAGGTTCAAGTCCCTCTTGGCTTGAATTTGGGTGCCTATTTTCTCTATTTTCTCTTCTAATGAAAAAAACGCCTAGTTCCTCCTAGGTTGGATCTTGTTTTTTTTTTTTTTGAATCTAGAGACTAGTTAAGTGTTTGAATGGGATTTATACTATCATATGTGGTTAAAGTTACACTAATTGATAATTTTATCTCTCTCAAGGTTCTGGGTTGCTGTGCAGTTCCAACAACTCCATGCTCTTAGAAGATTTGGAGATTCATCAGGGTGCCGTGTTGATTCTGCTTCCATAGCGTGGGCCTTCCAATCTGATTGTCAGGATGATCTACTTAATTCTGTGCTTCCTGCAGAGCCAACCTGGCCAGAGATGCAAAAGCTTGGTATAGGATTATGGTATACAAATGTGTCCCAACTAAGGACAAGGGTATGTGAATCCAAGCGATCCAATGCTTCAGAACTAATGTAACTTCTATAATTTTTTTCAAGAGAAAATGGATTTCATCATTTAAAGGAGTGGTAAACTAGAGCATGTCTTAGTGAACTGGCAAAGCCCTCGTGATGCACATTTTTGTATCAAATTCATACGGATCATGTTCTCAACCACTGAAAAGGCCGTTTATGTTTTTTTTTGTAATGCATGCTGCAGGTGCTAATAAGATAATTTAAACTAACACGTTGATCACTAATATCCTATATCAAGTGAGTGTTTGGATGAAGTGGATTTCGTTGCCCCTTGAAAATATTGATCCTAAAGATTCATGTCTATTTCCCATACCAAAACAGGCACTAATGTTCTTTCTGATTGCCTTGGTTAGAGTTAAATGCTCTGTTGCTTTTCCCCCAAAGAAGTCATTAAATTTGACTTGTCTGTGATAGGATTGCAGACTTTCTCAACTTATGTGATACTGTTTTATTATTGTTGTAATGCAGTTTCCAAATTTTAGGAATTAAGCATTAATGACTTTCCATTGATCTTTTGTGCCCTATCTCTAAACACCATAATGAAGGATTTTTATACTTGCAGTTATCTGGATAATCACCTGTGCTGATTAGGTATTTATGAAATTGTAGATGGAGAAGTTGGCAAGGTTGCAATATCTTAAAAGCAAGGACCCCAAGGATTGTGCTTTGCTCTACATAGCATTGAACAGAATAAAAGTGTTGGTTGGTCTTTTCAAGATTAGTAGAGATGAAAAGGATAAACGTCTATATGAGTTTCTGTCCAGAAACTTCCAGGTATTTCAGTCTGTTGTAACTTGTAAGTTCTTTATTTGATTCAACAACAACAACAACAACAACAACAAAGTCTGTCAGTCCCAAACAAGTTGGGGTAGGCTAGAGTTGAAACCCACCAAAAGCCCCTAGTCACAGTTCAGGCACTTCAATAGCTGCATTCCATGCACTCCTATTCAAACATAGATCTCTAGGTATATCCCAAACTTCCAAATCTCTTTTTATTGCCTCCCCCCATGTCAATTTTGGTCTACCTCTATCTCTCCTCATATTATTAGCTTGGCTTAGGACTCCACAATGCACTGGTGCCTCTGGAGGTCTCCTTTGGACATGACCAAACCACCTCAACCGATGTTGGACAAGCTTTTCTTCAATTGGTGTTACCCCTGGGCTGTCACATATATCATCGTTCCTAACTCGGTCCATTCTTGTGTGACCACAAATCCATCGCAACATACACATTTCTGCAACACTTAGCTGTTGAACATGTCGAATCTTTGTAGGCCAATATTGTGCTCCATACAACATAGCCGGTCTAATCGCCGTTCTATAAAACTTGTCTTTTAGTTTTTGTGGTACCCTCTTGTCACAAAGAATGTCAGAAGTTTGTCGCCACTTGATCCACCCTGCTTTGATTCTATAGCTAACGTCCGCATCAATATCTCCATCCCTGTAGCATCGATCCTAGATAACGAAAGGTATCCTTCTTAGGCACTACTTGATCTTCCAAACTCACATCTCCCTCCTCCTGTGCAGCTCCGCCAAAGTCACATCTCATGTATTCGGTTTTAGTTCTGCTTGTTTCATCTCCATACTAGTGGCTAAGTTTTTTACATTGGCTCGCCAAGCCTAACACAACCCTCCTCCTTTATCAGGGCTTGGGACCTGCTATGCTAGAACACCATAGGCACCCCAACATAGACGGAGTTATGTGGTTGTTTCTATTTGATATGTGTGGCTTTATCCTATAATTATCTTGCAATGTTCATATTTTAGATTCTTCAGGAAATATTTTAGATTCTTCAGGAAATAAGTAATGCTAGTTCTGGCACCTCATATGAGCCAGGGGACAGTTCATAGATTATCATTATGCTGGCAATCCTGGACTTTTTTGAGCCAGATGCAGATAATATGACAAAGGAATTTCAGGTTATTTTTTAATAATATTGTTTTTGAAATATTCGTTTTTTTAAAAAAGTACTGGTTTCCATTTTTGTTCAAACATATCATCATATAATCAATTTGCGAAAGGGTCTGTTGCTTAGGGCGCACAACAACCTTAGTAGCACCCCTGGTCCTAGGTTCCACTTCTTGTGGGAGTGAATTTAAACAAGTCTGGATTAAAAAACACCCCTCGTCGGCTGTGTTCCTGAGTTATATGTGTAACCATTTGAGTTGCTTCCAGTGTGATACACATGGCCGTAGGCATGTGTCTTAAATGTTTGTTGGCACGTCTATGGCAGCCACCCTTTGGGGTGTTTCTCGGTCTGCACAAGAGAAGCTTCTTCTTAGTGCAATGCCGTTGGACCAGTCTTCCCCCCGCAGGTTGATTTTTTCTAGAGCCTTGCCAAATGATTTGATGATTGCACATTTTCACCCTCCTTTGGCAGGTTCCTTTTGTGATAAGGTCATTCTATTGCCCACACAAATTGACGAGGGGTACATATATTTGTGAATGAATAACTAAGTTTTGTATTGGTTAAAAACACGAACTTCATATATACAAAAACAACGCTCTGTGTTGTAAACTATATTATTACATCACATTTATTGGGATGAATCTATTCAGGAAGAACGGCACAAGGCTGCTGCTCTAAAAAATGCTTATGTACTAATGGGAAGGCATCAATGGGAGCTTGCTATAGCTTTTTTTCTCCTTGGTGATGATACTTCATCAGCAGTGAATGTTTGTGCAAAGAACCTTCAAGATGAACAGCTCGCCATTGTAATTTGTCGGCTTGTTGAAGGATCTGGAGGGCCTCTGGAGCATAATCTCATTTCTAATGTGCTACTTCCAGATGCAGTTGAGAGAGGAGACAACTGGCTGTCAAGCCTGTTTGAGGTGTGTCATATACATTGTGGCTTTTGTCTAATTGCCTTTCCATTTTGCTATGTTGAGAATCAATATGAATTATTGTGGTTCCAGAGTTACAATCCTTCAACTTAACTTTATCTCATCTGAATCCTCAGTGGATGTTAGGGAATTATTGCCAGTCTGTCAATAGACTATTTGGTTGCCATCCAAAGTTGCTGATTGATCAAAATGTGCTTGCAGACCCAGAAGTGGGTCATTACTGTGCAATTCTCTCGACAAAAAGTAGTTTCAGAAACTCTGTTGGTGAAGCTGTATCTGCAAAGTTATCTAAGTTTTCATTTGCAGTGGCTGCATGTGCCTTGAATAAGTGTGGACTACCTGTAAGTTACCCTGTGCTGGCTGACTTTTCGCTTGTCCACCCTGTGTATCAGCATATTTTGTATCTATTATTTTGCATGATTCTAATTGTTGAACTTTTTTTCCCACTCATTAGCTTGAAGCACTTCAATGCCTATCTACTAACTCAAGCATAGATGTCAAGGATAGCATCATCTCACCTGGTGATGGAGACCACAGGATTTTTGATGGAATACTGAGACCCTTCTCTGCTTCTAAGAATTGGCTATCTTCATCTGTCATTAGTGGTGTTGAGTCTAACCTTAAAGTAACTATGGCTTCAAAGTATCTATCTAGCCTTCTGAGAAAGCACTCACTCTGTTCACAATGCAACGCATCATTATCTGAAGAAAAAGTCCTTAATGAGTACAACAATCATCAAATCGAAAAACTTATGCGTGATATTACAACAGTAATCTCAATATTTGATAAAAGGTTCTCCCTCAAATTGGCTGATATAGCTGAGAAGGTAATGCTGGTAGATAACAGCTGCTTTTATTTTGATAATTTCTGGTCAACTTTGAATGGTAGTTCATCCAAAAAATTTCCCTCTTTTGTTGCAGATACTAATCTTTTGTAGCCATGATGGTTTATTGTTTCTAGCGTATGTTTTGTTATGGGGTACTAGGTCACCAGATGTTGCAACTGATAATCGTATTCTTGAATGTCACCCTCTCTGCCCAATTGATTATCTGTTATTGTTTTCATTCAAAGAGAGCTGCAAGTTTCTTAGTCGATATGTTGTCTTCTCCTCCATGTGTTCTGTTCTGAATATGCAGCACACCAATTCTACTGCATGCGCACCTAAAGAGAGTCATAAGTACATTATAACAGGTATGTCAAATTACCTGAATGTCAGCAGGTTACTTCTTAGACATGACAGCAGTGGAAATTATATTCTGGATGACAGGTCAGCTGTGCTGGCAGTTATGGATCTGTTTGAGTACATTATAGAGTTTTCCTTTTCTTGGTTGTATTGTGACATAAAAGCATTACTTATCATGATAAATCCAGTTCTAGCTGCTTCTGTTAATGGGGAGCCCTTTCAAGTACTATTAGATCAACTGATGCATGCTATACGCCACAAAAATCATGATATATCATTGAATACAGAAGGAGGAATGCCCCGTGCTGCATTGAGTAAGACACAGTTAAAAAATAGTGTGAATTCAAATCTTTTAGCAGATGAGAAGTGGCATTTGGTAGGCGCTTCTGTGTGGATTCGGTTGGTATCTGTGATTGAACATCATCTAAGGGAATTCTTTGAAAAAGAAGGACTTGAACATGAAGCTGGTGTTAGTGGTTCGGAATTCAGGGGTCTTATCACTTCTGTTGCTGCAAAGTTTGTTATGGATTCCATTCATTTTGTGTCATCTTTGTTAGTAAAACTGCATGCATCGTTCTTGAGGAAGAAGTTACCGATGAATTCAAGTTCGAGTTTGCTCTTCTGGTTAGAGTCCAAGTTGTCTCAGCAACACCCAGTCAGTGATAGCTATGATCACCTCTCGAGAATTTCGCAGCTTTCAAACAGTGAGAATATGGAGGCGTTGTTTAATATTTTGTGGGAAATATCTGTTAATCCTGTGGATGTTTGTAATGCCTTTGTGAATGAAGGAGTTAATTGTTTTTCCTTAAGCAGCATAAATATCACTAGATCTTGGAAGGACATAACATGTCCTGTGGTTGAGTGTGATAAAGTTATTACTCAAAGAAGTGGAGAAGAACATGAACACAGACTTGGCTCCAAGAACAATGGGAAGGGACCGGGATTCACTGACAAAGCCTCTTCTAACGGTGAAGTGTTTTCTGAAACTAAAAGGAGAGAGTTGATCATACAAAAAGAGTTTCAGAGCCCAAGGGAAATTCTAAGGAGAAGCGGGGAGCTTCTTGAGGTATTTAATATAAGCCTACTGAGCCTTTGAAGATCATTTACTGTTTAGGGTACACATTGCTTCCCTTTCTAGTACTGCATTTTAACCTTTGCAGTGGCGCAGGCGATATGTCTTAACTCTGTCAATGAGAAACAAGCTGCTATTGCTACTAATCGAAAGGTATATTTTTAATCACTTCAGTATGTCATAAGTCATCCTGATTTTTTATATCATCACATCTTGAATGAGAAATTTATACCTGCATTGGATGAAATATATTCTTTTATTTTTGTAATATATTAAACTTTGTTGTATTAATGCTCTTCAGTTTTGCTGGCCAAACCTCATTTCAAGAGCTGTCTTTGTACAGTGTGTGCTGTTTGTCTAGCAAGTCATTGTGTCATATGGTTATGCTGCTGCATTGTTAGTATTGTATACCGACTAAGGGAAGCCTCTTTTCAGGGCCTTGTTTTCTTCAATTGGAGTGACAAGCAGCATGACAAGAATTTGTCAGAGTATGTCTGGTCAGGATCTGATTGGCCATTAAATGGCTGGGCTGGCTGTCAGTCTACACCTACTCCAACTTCTATTTCGTCTGGTGTTGGTCTTGGTCGGAAAAAAGGGTCACAACTTGGTTCAGGTGGAGCGACTGTAGGTTCGGTTTCGTTAGCAAAACCCGGAAGAGACCTAACTGGTGGTGGAGCATTTGGAATTCCAGGCTATGCTGGTATTGGGGCCTCTGGGTTTGGGTGGGGTGAACCTGAAGACTGTTATGGACGTCGTTGGGATCGAGAGGAGAGAGGGCGGCGGTGCTACAGTACCCGCGCGCTACAGTACCCGCGCGGGTACTGTTCACGTCGGCGAGCGACAGAGGGGGCCGGCGGCTAGGGCTATGAGGGGCGCTGGGAACGCCGGCCGCGGGGCTTCGCCCACGGCCGGCAAGAGAGAAGGTATTTCCTTCTAATCTCTTGCTTGATTAGATTGATACATCTCCTCTCCTTATATAGAGAGGATTTCTTGACTTACAAGCAAGGCTTACTTGACCCCTAAGCAAGCAACTAATTAACCCTAACGGGCTAAGGCCCAATAGGCCCTTGACTCCTCTAACACTACACCCCACCTGGACATGCAGCTCGTCCTCGAGCTGCAACCTAACGACGACTCGACGAAACAGAAACCTAACACCTAAAAATAAACCTTTTACATCTCGGCTTATTTTATTATTCTCAACCTGAAATAGACTCGAACTCTTTATTTTTTTTGACCCTGGAACATAAGGTGGAGACCGTCTGCACGCTGGATACGCACGTGTACAGCCACCTGGATCCCATGGGCACCATATGGATGAAAGCGGTGCATGTGTATGGCCACCTGGAATTGGATGTGGTCGTAGTAGCGACCAGCGGAGACGTCCTCGCGGTGGGCGGTGGCGGAATGCAGTGGCGCTAGGCAGTGCGTTCCTGCTGGTGGCAAGGAAGGGAGCGCCTCCCCTAGCGCCGTCGCTGCCCACGGGGTAAACAACCTGCACACCGCCCGTGGGAAAAACCGTATGTTGAAGATCCGCGGCGCAGCTGACAAGATCGAAGTCCTCCAGGCGGCGAAACACAACTTGGAGGGGCAGCGAAGGGGAGCAGGGCCGAATCAGCGGCAGATCACGCATCTCCCGCACTCGCCGACGTGCAAGGAAGCCGCGTGCAGCAGCCTGCAGCCGCACCGCAGCCGACATCCGAATCTGCTGGACGTCGGTACCCCTATAAAAGATGCCATCGGTGAATGGGTGCTGGAGGCTCGGCCCACCGGGAAAGAAAACAGCACCGGTGGTGGGTGTTGCAGCGACCGTCGCCGTGCTCGCCGGGGTGCTTCTGTTCTCGACGACCGGGAGCCCGCCGGCCGGCTGTGGCGGCAGCCAGCTGATCGGCTGCGGAAAAGGCCCGGGCGCCGGCGCAGGGAGACTGACCGAGGGCAGTTGAGGTGGGTAGATCGCCGGTGCGGTCGTCGGCGCCGGAGAACCCACCGGGAGCAATGGTGGGCAGATCGCCGGCAGCAGCGATCGGTTCTCCACCCGGCGAAGCTGACGATCCAGATTGGCGAACTGATGCTGGAGGTTGGCCATCTGATGCTGGAGGCCGTAGACGGCCGCCGTCAACGCCGCCAACGCGTCCGTGGGCGACGTAGAGTGCTGCGCTTGCAGGGGCGCCACGATGGCCGTGGCGGTGGTGAATACCGGCGGCGACGAGGCGGTGGCGGAACCAGAGATCGACATGGTCTCCGATACCAAATTGTTATGGACGTCGTTGGGATCGAGAGGAGAGAGGGCGGCGGTGCTACAGTACCCGCGCGCTACAGTACCCGCGCGGGTACTGTTCACGTCGGCGAGCGACAGAGGGGGCCGGCGGCTAGGGCTATGAGGGGCGCTGGGAACGCCGGCCGCGGGGCTTCGCCCACGGCCGGCAAGAGAGAAGGTATTTCCTTCTAATCTCTTGCTTGATTAGATTGATACATCTCCTCTCCTTATATAGAGAGGATTTCTTGACTTACAAGCAAGGCTTACTTGACCCCTAAGCAAGCAACTAATTAACCCTAACGGGCTAAGGCCCAATAGGCCCTTGTTTGAGGATTTCATTGATCCTCCAGCAACAATTGAGAACATCCATTCAAGAGCATTATCCCACCATCCCTCATTACCATTGTTTCTTGTTGGTTCAAGCAATACACATGTGTATCTGTGGGAGGTATACATTTTCTACCTACAACTCTGTTTGGATCGCAGTGGCTTTTCTAAAGCACTTCTTTCCTCCTAGATTTGGCAGCAGTTTTTAAGCATCTTTTTAGGAGCCATAACATCAAACTTTACTGGAACCAGTAAAGATTCCCATAGCACGCTATATTTCATGAATGATGTCTACTATGGGACTGAGTTCATTTATTAGTGTTAAACTATTTATAAGCTATATATACCCTATGTTTAAATATCCATTAATACCTTTGATTCTTACAACTTTTCAGTTTGATAAAGATAGTGCTATGGCTACATATGGTGTTCTACCTGCTGCTAATATTCCACCGCCTTATGCACTGGCCTCCATATCAGCTGTTCAATTTGATTATTATGGACAGCGGTTTGCCACTGCTGCATTAGATGGTACTGTTTGCACATGGCAAGTTGAAGCGGGTGGAAGAAGCAATGTCCATCCTACAGAGTCATCTATATGCTTTGACAGCCATGCCTCGTATGTGTACCAAACTCCATCCATGCAATGCAACAGCCAATAGCTGCTGCTTGGTACAGATCTCATTGTCTTACAGATAAGTTCTTTTGGTTACAGGGATGTTGCGTATGTGTCTGCAAGTGGATCAGTTGTTGCTTCTGCTGGATATAGTTCAAATGGTGCAAATGTTGTTATATGGGACACACTGTCTCCACCAGCCACATCTCAAACTTCTATCATGTGCCATGAAGGTAAGTTGTGAGCGTGAGCAATGCTTTATTGTTTACTGTTTGACTATTGGGAATAAATAATCATTATTCTTGAATAAGCAATGTAATACGATTAGTACGGGATAAATCACTAAATGTATACGACTATAGCAGACACACCTTGGGATCTTGTTGCATATTAGGATAATAGGAAAATGATTATGATAGTTTGTTTGCTGACTCTTGTGTTACCCTGTTATATATATCACAAAAAGTCTTTACATGGGCAAAGAGAAGTTTCACAATCCAGTTACCACTCTAGAAGGATCAGCTTTGTCATGTGGGGCCGACAGTACAGCCGCCGGCCTCGGACACGAGGAGCAGCCAGTGCAGCCCCCAAGGGCGCGCATGGCCTGGAAGCTGGAACAGCCCAAGGAGGCTTAGGCGGCTGAAGGGGCCTGAGTCATTAAGGCAATTAAGAGAAGCTGAGGAGATTAGGGAAGTTATTAGCCAGCTAGTAGTAAATGGCTGGCGCCAGTAGCAAGGAGCTGAGCTCCTATATATGTAACCCTGAACTCGTTGAATGAAGGCAAGAAAGAAGTTATCCCTAACCTCCCTCTCTCTGCTATCTTAATCTCACCCCTACTTTGGTAGTCCGGCAAAAACCCTGGCACCTCCATTACCTAGTTCGAGTTATGAACTGAGAAGCCAAGGGCCTCCATCTCTAGGCACCCAGGTCCTTGACAACTTGGTATCAGCTAGCCGGCGATCTTCTTCCACCTCCGCCCCGCACTCCAACCCTGCAGCCACCATGCCATCAGCTCCTGCTTCACCCACCGCCTCAGCAGCCTCCACTTCCTCGCCAATGGCTGAACCGTCCACCGCCGACCTGGCCAAGATGATCCAGGACCTCACCACCACCATGAACGCCTCCATCAGCGACCTTCAACAGCAGGTCACCGCTCTGCAACAGGCGCAGCCACCGGCGTTCTCCGGCTCAAAATCGCGAGGCTCGGGCCACGGTGACTGCCCACCTCGGTTCCAGAAGCTGGACTTCCCCAAGTTCGACGGGAAATCCGATCCGCTGGCCTTCCTTAACCGATGTGAGTCGGATTTTCATCAACAGCGTATTGCAGCCGAGGAGCAAGTTTGGATGGCGTCATACAACCTTGAAGACGGCTCCCAAATGTGGTTCCTCCAAGTGCAGCAAGACGAGGGTACACCGTCTTGGCGCCGCTTCTCCGAGCTCCTCAACCTCCGCTTTGGACCGCCGATCCGCTCCAACCCCCTTGGTGAGCTGATGGCGTGCAAGCGGACGAGCTCGGTAGCGGAGTACCAGAACCGCTTCGAGGCGCTGCTTCCTCGCGTCAGCACGCTCACGGAGGCGCAGCGCGTACAAGCGTTCACGGCAGGACTGCAGCCGCCACTTAGCCTCGACTTGGAAGTCCACAACCCACAGTCCCTCGTCATCGCCATGAGCCTCGCGCGCAAGATGGAGCTGCGTGAGCAATACTACCCCATCGCTGTTCCAGCTCCGCCTGCGCCACGGCAGGCCACGTGCGGCCTCTTGACGGGGCCACCACCACAGCTAGCCCTGCCGGCGCCCCCACCCCGTGCAGCCGCCCCTTCTCTCACCGTCGAGGGCCGCCAGGTGAAGCGGCTGTCCCAATCCGGGATGGAGGAGCGGCGCCGCCTGGGCCTCTGTTTCAGCTGCAACGAGAAATTTGGTAGGGGTCACAACCACGTCTGCCAGCGCATCTTCTTCCTCGATCTGGCCGAGGCCGCCGCCGACGACGATCCTGAGCAGAACGACGCCGCGGTTGACAGCCTGCTCATCTCACTACTCGCCATGGCAGGCGTCCACTCCAGCGAGACCATGCAGGTCCGCATCCAGTTGGGCGGGGTGTCCTTGCTGGCCTTGCTGGACTCGGGCTCCACCCACAACTTCGTGTCCAAGGAAGTAGCGGCGCGCACCTCCCTCAAGCTTCGACCCCGCGCCAACATGAAGGTCACGGTGGCGAATGGGGAACGGGTGCCGTGCCCCGGCGTCTATCGTGTCGTTCCCTTCTCCATCGACGGCGAACCATTCTCCACCGACTTCTTCGCACTACCTCTGGCTGGTTACGACGTCGTCCTCGGCACAGAGTGGCTGGCCTCCCTTGGCCTGATCCTCTGGGGTTTCGGTGCGCTCACCATGTCCTTCTGGCACCAGTCGCCAGGGGTACTGGTCCTTCTCTGTGGGCGTGCAGCGTGACTGACCTCCTGCCAGCCTGCTGGACGAGTTTGCCACCGTCTTCACCGAGCCGTCTGGCATGCCGCCACCTCGATCCCGGGATCATTGCATCAACCTCCTCCTGGGGTCCACGCCGGTGGCGGTCCGGCCCTACCGCTATCCCGCCGCCCACAAAGACGACCTGGAGCGCCAATGTACCACTATGCTGGCACAGGGGCTTATCCAGCGCAGCACATTGGCGTTCTCCTCCCCAGTCTTGCTGGTCAAGAAGGCCGACGGGACATGGTGCTTCTGCGTCGACTACCGTGCCCTCAACGCCATTACAGTCAAGGACGTCTATCCCATTCCGGTGGTCGACGAACTCTTGGATGAGCTGCACGGCGCCCGGTTCTTTACCAAGTTAGACCTTCGCTCCGGCTACCATCAGGTTCGCATGAACCCAGCCGACGTGGAGAAGACGGCGTTCAGAACCCACGATGGGCTCTATGAGTTCCTCGTCATGCCGTTCGGGCTGTGCAACGCCTCGGCAACGTTCCAAGCATTGATGAATGACGTGCTACGTCCCTTCCTGCGCCGCTTCGTCCTCGTCTTCTTCGACGACATCCTGATCTACAACGCCTCCTAGGCTGAACACCTCCGCCATGTGCGCGCTGTCCTCACCGTGCTGCATCAACACCGGCTGTTCGTTAAAAGGCCCAAGTGTGCTTTCGGCGTCGACTCCATCACGTACCTGGGGCACATCATCTCGGCACAGGGAGTGGCCATGGACCCTAAAAAAGTCCAGGCCGTTGCTGACTGGCCGCAGCCCCGCTCAGCACGCGCGGTCCGGGGTTTCCTTGGGCTTGCGGGCTACTACCGCAAGTTCGTCAAGGATTTTGGCGCCATCGCAGCCCCCTTGACGGCCCTACTGAAGGAGGGGTTTGCCTGGAATGAGGCAGCCAGCGAAGCCTTCACCGCCCTCAAGACGGCTATCATCACGGCGCCGGTACTGGCCCTGCCCGACTTCGCGCAGCCATTCATCGTTGATTGTGATGCTTCAACGCACGGCTTCGGAGCCATTCTCCTCCAAGACCAGCACCCCATCGCTTTCTTCAGCCGCCCCACTGCCCCTCAACATCAATCCTTGGCGGCCTATGAGCGGGAGCGGATTGGATTGGTGCTTGCCATCCGCCACTGGAGGCCGTACCTCTGGGGCCGCCGCTTTCTGATACGTACTGACCATTTCAGCCTCAAGTTTCTCTTGGATCAGCGGCTGGCCACCATTCCCCAGCATCATTGGGTGGGCAAGCTGCTGGGCTTCGACTTCTCCGTGGAGTACAAAGCGGGCAGCACCAATATGGTGGCCGATGCCCTGTCCCGCCGTGACACCAAGGAGGTAGCGATCTTGGCACTTTCTGGGCCGCGCTTTGACTTCATCGAGTGCCTGCGACAAGCCAAGGATCAGGACCCCGCGCTGGTCGCCATCAAGGAGGAAATCGCCTCCTCCCAGCGCATGGCTCCCTGGTCCCTCGTCGATGGCCTGGTCGCGTTCTAGGGGCGCCTCTACATGCCGCTTGGCACCCCCCTCCAAGAACTCCTCGCTGCAATCCACGATGACGGCCACGAAGGAGTCTAGCGCACACTCCATCGCCTCCGCCGTGACTTCCACTCGCCGAACATGCGTGCCGTGGTCCAGGACTACGTGCGCGCGTGCGCCACCTGTTAGTGCTACAAGTCCGAGCACCTGCACCCGGCAGGCCTTCTTCTTCCCCTGCCAGTACCCACAGCAGTTTGGGCGGACATCGGGATGGATTTTATCGAAGCCTTGCCGCGTGTGGGTGGCAAATCCGTCATCCTCACCATTGTTGATCGGTTCAGCAAATACTGCCACTTCATCCCGCTGGCTCATCCTTAGCGGAGTCCGTGGCGCAGGCCTTCTTCTCCGACATCTTGCGACTGCACGGTATCCCGCAGTCCATAGTCTCGGACAGGGACCCGGTGTTCACATCCATCTTCTGGGAAGAGCCGAAGAGCTGCTGCGCCTCGCCAGAGTCAAGCTCCACATGACGACGGCGTTCCACCCACAGTCTGATGGCCAGACAGAGGCAGCCAACAAGGTGATCGTCATGTATTTGCGCTGCCTGACTGGTGATCGCCCCCGGCAGTGGCTGCGCTGGCTGCCATGGGCGGAATACATCTACAACACCGCCTTCCAGTCAGCGCTCAAGACCATGCCATTCCAGATCGTCTACGGCCGCGACCCACCCTCCATCCGTTCCTATGAACCGGGCGAAACCAGGGTGGCTGCGGTGGCCAAAACCATGGCGGAACGCGATGAGCTGCTGGCTGATGCCCGGGCCCGGCTAGAGCAAGCCCAGGATGTCTACAAGCGGTTCTACGACAAGCATCACCGCGACACCCGCTACAGTATGGGTGACTGGGTCTGGCTTCATCTCCGCCATCGCGCCCCGGCCTCCCTCCACGGCGTCACCAAAGGGAAGCTGCGGCCCCGGTATTATGGGCCGTACCGCATCTCTGCCATCGTCAACGAGGTCGCCTACTGCCTCGAGCTCCCTCCCCGCGCCTGGCTGCACAATGTCTTCCACGTCGGGCTCCTGTAGAAGTTCGTGGGCACTCCTCCTGCCACCCCTCCGGCTCTGCCTCCGATGCATCATGGTGCCACTCAGCCGGTTCCAGAACGCACCTCGTGCACCAGGCTGGCCCGAGGCGTCTGCTAAGTCCTCATACATTGGCAAGGCGAGCCCTCGGCCTCCGCCACCTGGGAGGACATTGATAGCTTCACCGAGCGCTACCCAAGCTTCCAGCTCGAGGACGAGCTGCTCGTCGAGGGGGGAGTGATGTCATGACTCATGTGGGGCCGACAGTACAGCCGCCGGCCTCAGACACGAGCAGCAGCCAGTGCAGCCCCCAAGGGCGTGCATGGCCTGGAACAGCCCGAGGAGGCTTAGGCGGCTGAAGGGGCCTGAATCATTAAGGCAATTAAGAGAAGCTGAGATTAGGGAAGTTATTAGCCAGCTAGTAGTAAATGGTTGGCGCTAGTAGCAAGGAGCTGAGCTCCTATATATGTAACCCTGGACTTGTTGAATGAAGGCAAGAAAGAAGTTATCCCTAACCTCCCTCTCTCTGCTATCTTAATCTCACCTCTGCTTTGGTAGTCAGGCAAAAACCCTGGCACCTCCATTACCTGGTTCGAGTTATGAACTGAGAAGCCAAGGGCCGCCATCTCTAGGCGCCCAGGTCCTTGACAAGCTTGATGAGGTGTTGAGAGCATTTAAGTCAAATCCATTTGTTTTGAGCATTTTCCATGGTTCATTGCTATGTGCGAATATGAAACAAGAGAATTGCAGTGCATTCCCACCTTGTGCCTCATTTTCTGAACTCTTCTGCAGTAGAACCCAAGTTGCTCTTCCGTTCCGTAATGTGACTGCACCTTGATGCAGTATCCAAGGTTGCCCCAGGCTTGCAGCATGGGGTCATGACGTCTGCCCAAGTGTAAATATTAGCGCCATAAATGTGATTTTGAAAATTTTCCGAGTCCGCAACTGTATATTTTAGTTGTCCATAACTGAATACTCGTGTTGGTATGAATGCAAAGTGATCCACATCTATGTTTCTGAAAGAAACAAAATAAATTGGTTTTCTTTTCATACATAAATACATAATGTGAGCAAAGTCATTTCTTGTCGTTGAGTTTTATTGTATATGTTGCCTGCAGGCCAATCTCCTGTTACCAAAATACATCTTGTTCTTTCTTCTTTCTCTCAAATAATACAGTGAAAGATTAAATGAACCCAAGCACGGACTGAACATGGCCACACAGCAATATAGGGAGAAAAAAAAGATAGTTATACAGTAAAAAGTGTCATTTTTGGGTTGGATGCAGCCATGTTATGACTTTGGCCATTAATATCTTTTTTATTATTGAATTCCAATTGAACATTATACAATATATTTATCTTGAAAATAGTGGGCCTTGGAAAAGCACAAAGTCCCAACTAAGTACGTTACCCTCATCAAGGATATGTATAGGGATGTGGTGACGTTTGTCCGAACATGTGATGGCGACACCAGTGACTTTCTAATTAAAATAGGACTGCATCAGGGGTCAGCTTTGAGCCCTTATTTATTTGCTTTGGTGATGGATGAGATCACAAGGGACATACAGGTGATATCCCTTGGTGTATGCTCTTTGCTGATGATGTGGTGCTAGTTGATGACAGTAGGGCAGGGGTTAATAGGAAGTTAGAACTATGGAGGCACACGTTAGAGTCAAAAGGGTTCAGACTTAGTAGGACCAAGACCGAGTACATGAGGTGCGATTTCAGCGCGACTAGGCATGAGGAGGGAGACATTAGCCTCGATGGGCAAGTGGTGGTCAAGAATGATACTTTTCGGTATTTAGGATCGATGCTACAAAAGGATGGCGACATTGATGAAGATGTTAGGCATAGAATTTCAGCCGACTGGTTGAAATGGCGTCAAGCTTCTGGCGTCCTCTGTGACAAAAGGGTGTCTCGGAAGCTGAAAGGTAAGTTCTATAGGACGGCGATTCGCCCGGCGATATTATACGGTGCTGAGTGTTGGCCTACAAAAAGGCGACATGTCCAGCAATTGAGTGTAGCAGAGATGCGTATGTTGCGTTGGTGTTGTGGGCACACAAGGAGGGATAGAGTCCGGAACGACGATATTCGGGATAAGGTTGGGGTGACACCAATTGAGGAGAAATTGATTCAACATCGGTTGAGATGGTTTGGATATATCCAACGGAGGCCTCCTGAGGCGCCGGTGCATAGTGGGGTTCTAAAGCGGGCCGATAATGTAAAGAGCGGTAGAGGTCGACCGAAACTAACTTAGGACGAGTCCATTAAGAGAGACCTTAAGGAGTGGAATATCTCCAAGGATTTAGCTATGGACAGGAGCGCTTGGAGACTGGCAATCAACGTGCCTGAACCGTGACCTCTTTCTGTCTTGTGCCCTTTATGTCCCTTTATGTGTCTCCCTGTTTCTCGTCTCTTTTGGGTTTCATCTCTAGCCTACCCCAACTTGCTTGGGATAAAAGGCTATGTTGTTGTTGTTGTTGTTGTAATGTTGCAAGTTCTCTGCTTATAAATATATTATAAGAAACTTAACCCATGGGGCAAGACAGCCCACCACGACATTGCATCTAAGGTCAACAAAAGGCACCAAAGGTCATCCACCTAGGGGCTTTGCTTAAAGCGGTTGTGAAGTCGCCTAGGTCCACTCTGAAAGCGACACACAACGAGGCACCTTTTTTTTTTGGTGAGAACCAGGGTTCAAGCCCTGGTGTCAGCACTAACTGGGTGACTTCCACCATGCTACAAGCACGTTCTCAATAGCCGAAACTGTATATTATGATGGAAGTTACTGGTCAACCTTTCATTTTTAAGACCATGTTAATATCCGTATGTATTGTCTGTTCTTGAGTGCACATGCACTGTTCTTCAACCCTGCCTACTGGAAGACTATGATATCACAAGAAATTTCTTTCAAACATTGTTTAGATAGCCATGTTTACCAGTTCTGAACCCTTTTTGTTTTCTGCACTAGCCCCAGATCAAGTGGACATTTTCCAATTTACATTAGTAGCCCAGTGGGACTCAAATCTACACATGATTATATAAACGTGCATAATAGTAAATAGTCTTGAATACGTTTTATGACTTAGTTTGGGCAACATGGCCAAATTGTCATGAAGTTCAACGGTGGGATAGTAAACCACAAGGGGCCATGTGTTGCATACAGCAGCCTGACTGGGCTTGTGGCCTAGAGGTTTTTGGGAGGTGAATTTGAGTCCTACCCAGGTGGTTTTTGCCGTATTAGCAGCCATATCATCAGGTTTGCGCAATGTGATGTCTTTTTGTATAGCATATAGTATATTTAGTTGACCATGGACTTCATCTTGCAGGAGGAGCTCGGTCTATTTCTGTGTTTGATAGTGATAGAGGCTGTGGGTCTATATCACCGCTTGTTGTGACTGGTGGGAAAAATGGAGATATAGCTTTGCATGATTGCCGCTTCCTTTCTACTGGAAAGTCCAGGCATCATAGAATTACCACTGAGCATGGTGTCAAGGCATCTTCCATGCATGACATCAAATCTAGTACTTTTGGTGGTACCAACAGTGGGATGGTCTGGCATATACCAAAGGCTCATCTAGGTAACTAAGTGATACTGCATTGTACTCTTCAGAATTGAAGTTGGTTTCTCTGTCTGATCTTTTATCGTCCATCTTCAGGTAGTGTCACAAAGGTATCGACCATCCCAAATACCAGCTTGTTCTTAACTGGAAGCAAAGATGGAGATGTGAAGCTTTGGGATGCTAAAAACTCCCAGCTAGTGTTTCACTGGACAAAGATGCATGAACGACACACCTTTTTTCAACCAACTTCCAGGGGCTTTGGCGGTGTTGTTAGAGTATGTAGTATTATAAAGACGATATAAAATGTTTAATGACTTTGTTCGTAAATTTTGGTCATGTTATGATAAGAGAAGATAGTTATATCACATACTTCTCTTTTATTAACTATATACCTATGTATTTGCAGGCTGCTGTAACAGACCTCCAGATGTTGCCTAATGGTTTCGTTTCATGTGGGGGTGATGGTTCTGTGAAGCTTGTTCAGATAAAAGATGATCTCGCTGCAGCATATCAGCTTTAATACAAGCAAAAAGGGAAGAAGACATGCTAGAAGTTGTGATGGATCATGGATGCAGTTGGTCACTTGATATCATTCTATTTTGTTTCGTCCATGAGACTTTGAGATGCTTTACTCTTTGAAGGATGGCATAGAAAGGATGGAGCTATGATGTAAGAGCAGAGACATCTAGGCAATTTGACATCAGCATTTGTACATTGAGTTTTTATATGAGCTTGATATGTGGCTAGTCATACTGCCTCAGTGATTTTTTTTTTTTGAGGCCATGAGTTTTTGCACTCTGCACAAGGCAATGTGGACCATAAATCTTTGGAAATTTGTACAGTCAGTTATCTTGTTTCGTTGGCCAGGATGTTGATGATGGAGGATGTAAAGTTGTAAGCTAGAAGTAGGGAGATACCAAGCTACAATACGTTTTTGTCACTTAATACAGAAGTGCTGGGTTTAGGGTTAATGTACAATGGCAGGGCAAATGGACCAAACAAAGATTGTATTTGGTATGGGAGTATTTATGCGATTTGTTGAGTGGAGCACTGGCGTTAATGTTGTCATATTCATATCAACTCTGTATAGTTATGTAGCTATAATATTTCAAGAAAATCCTGTAGTTTCTACTTTCTACTCTCTCTTGCAATGCGTGAGAGGTAATTGCTTCTGTTACACCTGATGTTTCTGTGTTGTGTATTACAATCCTTGACTGTTACAGGTTTATCTGAGCATCTCTTACAGAAACAGGCAAGTGGGTGAGACATCTTGCTGAAACTAACCATCTTCAACTACATTCATGTAACCTTAAAGCTATTTCTATACAATGACGATATTTATATTGAGAACATAACACTTCGATGAAAACACTGATGTAGGAGTACGCAGAGATTGCGGTGCCATCCAATGGAGGGAGAAATCTTGTGGCTCAGTAGTCGTCAAAATAACCTGGCAGCGGCTCATCTTTTCTGGACTTGCGCCTGCTAAGGATGGACTTGAGAAACTTCTTGCTCTTCTTTGGGGTATGCTCACCATCCTTCGAGTCGTTGCTCCTGTCAGCCTGTGACCTCAGTGGTGCCAATTTCTTGGGCTGTGAGGTAGCCTGCATTTTAAGCAACAACAGATTAAAATGTCTCGGCGTAAGTATTAGAGTATCATTTTTTGGAAGATTCCATCACAAGCCCATGTGATTTACCTGAACCCTGACGCTTGATGTCTTGAGCAAGGATGCCTTCTTTGAGAGTGATGCAGACCTTGTCAGTGGAGTTGTCAAAGGAATTGGTGATTCTGATCGCTTATCTGCTTTTGCAGAAACAAATTGAAGGTTAAGCATGACTGATCTTGATATACAACTGTAGGGGCAGATCAGGAGCCTCGTTCTAATAATCTCCTGTAACTGCACAGCTGGAATGAACTGCACAGATGTTGATTATTCTACCTCTGTTGGTGGGTATAGCAGTCTTAGATGGTGCCATGGAATGTGCACGCTGTGCTGGTGATGCTGAACGTGCACGCTGTGAAGGTACTCGGGCAATTGATTGCACCTTTCTGCAAACAGTAAAAATTTCGTTGTCAACCTACCTGCAAAAGGAAAGAACGAGGAGGAAGGCAGTCCAAGCTTTTGGTTGTGCATCCTGGACTGACCTGAATGAAGGCTGCTTCTCTTTAGCTTTTGTTTCTGCTGCTAGCACAATACATTTCAGGTCAGTAGGAAGTTGACATTTATGGTACTTCATAGGCCTATTAATTGAAGAAGCGGTGAAGACTTTCTACTAGATGTTATGGTGCATTCTTACCACTGAATACTTGATGTATCTGAGAAGCCCTGTTTGTGACCTTGTTCATTTCCCTGAAGTTGGGCACGGCACTGGGCATTGACTGGTCTCCAGCTGCAATTGCCAAATGGATTTTAGATATCTTACCAAAGTTAATTCCAAGTTACTCCTTGCGTTCAGAATGTGCTGACAAGTTACAGTTGAGATACGAAACAAAGAATAGGATAGCTATACTCTTTTACCTGGCAAGATGTATCTCTTGTGATACTTAGGGGCAGTGATCACCAAGGATTGCTGTGAAAGGCCCTCTCTGTCCATACAGGCTTGGCTAACTTGAGTTCTCTGAAACCAATCGCTTCATTAGTAGTTCAAAAAGAGAGACGACTGGACTAATACAGATTCCAGGATGAGAAGCCTTTTGAAACCTGCTGGATGCCGGAGATCCGGAGATTGGCGTCTGCGACTTCATTGAACCTTTGATCGATTAGGCTGGAGACCTTGAAAGATATGGACCCCAGGTGGTCAACCGTGTTGACAAGGGCCTTCACGGCATACTCCTTGAGGTTCTTTGTCACCCTATGCAGATAAACATCCAGACCATCAGTAAATTCGGAGCAACATAAGCCAGAATGTGTGAAAAAAAATTCAACTGCAAGTGCATTCTGCTTGCAATTTTGCTTGATCTCGTGCGGGAAGCAGGAGGGAGGGATATGCGTACGACACATACGCCTGCTTTTTGTCTTCCTGCATGTAGGCAAGTTCAAAGTACTCTGCCGCGGAGTACAGCTGCGACCTTAGTGTCTTGAGATCCTGCAATTGAAAAAGCAATGTGGCCTTGTTTTAAGTGGTCAGCAAGCAAAGATATGTAGTAGTGTTTTTTGGAAAAGCTGGAAGGGAAACGAAACGAGATGGAGAAGAAGAATGCAGCGAGGAACACGAATCTGGTGGAAGGATGAGCCGACCTTGATGGTTTCAGAGAAGTCGAGAGTCTCCTGCATCTGCACCTCCTCCAGCGTGCTGCTCATCCCCACAAAACCGGGGCCTCTGCTCTCGAAGGACCCTACTGCTTCCACCATTGTCGCCAGCAAAACCAACTCCTCTATTGATGCTTTGCCTCTATTCCTGATTCGCTCTTTGACCACAGAGCCAGATGGGGGTGGAAGCCTGCAGCAAGCACGACGAAGAAGGCGAGAAGCAATGGTGGGGTGGAACTCAACGCCGTGCTGGGAAGAAGACCATGGCGGAAGAAGGAGGAGGTGCGCATATCATGAGTAAGCCTGGTCAAAATACCCGATACCCATTACCCATACCTGAATTACCTGAACCCGAGTCACCTGATCCTAAATTCGTATTGCGATTTTGATTACCCGAAATTAGTTTGGGTAATTCGGGTAATATCCTCCGGTACCCGAACTACCCAAAGATTTATTTTTGTCTTTCTATTTATCATATGTTGTTAGTTAAACACTTTCACTTGTCACTTTATTAGAATATAATTCTCTCTATTTGAACGAGTGACTGTAATATATTATTTTCTGCAAATTGCTATTGAAATTCTATACAAATTGCTGCTGAAATTATGTATAGATTGCTACTGAAATTTAGTGTAGTTTGTTGTTTTTCCGTAAATTTAGGTATATCGGGTAATACCTGAACCTGAACCCGAATTATCGGGTACCCGAATTTACGTGTAGTGTTTTTTCGGAACAAAAATCAGATAGCAGTTTTCATTACCCGAATTACCCGACCCGAAAAAATCGGGTAACCCGAACGCCCAGTCATGAGCACGACAGATATTTAACTAGTACTATAGGAGCAGTTGTTATGCTCCGGCAGCGGCAGCATCAGGTACATATGGTATAATAATGCAAGTTAAGGCAAAGCCAATGTGACAAGCGATGACTGCTGCAACTACTTATCTACTGAAAGGTGTTTTGGTGACCTGGTGAATGAGCTGCAAACATGGTAAATTGGATGGCCCTTACTCAGTCCCCACATTACGCTGGCAATCAATTCCAGCATAGGAGTACTATCATCAGCTCATCATGTCGAGTGATGCCTACATCCACTGCCACCAACAGTCACAATGCCTGATAGGTACAGCAGGGTGGAGTGAAGCTGGGCACTGGTTTACAGCAGTGTTTAGTTGGTTATGGGTCTCACTCTTACACCGACTGCGGTGGAGCAGATGAAAAGCTCCCAAGGATGAGATGAGATTTCGTTCGTTGGGATGCCTATCCCTGTGCTGTGCATGGCGGCCATCATTTCTGCCCATGCATATGGACCCACCTTACCTTATGTGTTTTCTTTCCTTTTTTGAGGGAAAAATGAAAACCAAACCTCCTTATGAATCAGGGGCGGAGGTTAGTGGAGGCGAAACTGGGCCTCCGCCCCCCCTTGCCTCACAAAATTTTCACAAGGTCTGCTGGCCCATCAATATGAAGTGCAACTATGTGTACTATCCAATGCTGTCAGCCCATTAAATAAAGTCCAAAAGCAATGCAAACTAGCTAGCTGGCCCAAAAATATGTAAGCATAATTCCTTGAGGCCCAAAAATCTGCACAAGGTTGCAGCGTTGGCCTAACTGCTCTCACAAAAAAATCGGTACAGTGATCAGGAATAGGCAATTCGGCCCCCCCTTGGATTTGGGCCAAGCTCCGCCACTGTTATGAATCATCACACCTCGCTTCCATCATAAGCACTCAATCAATATGTTTGTTGTTTTTTTAATTAAAAGAATTGCTATTTCTTTTATTATCACTTGATGACACAAGTTAACTAGTACAATTAAATCTTGCCTAGGACTACAATATTTGTGTACCAACAAAAGTGCTGTTCATCCGTACAATTTAGGAAAGAGTTGTGTGTGTGTGAGAGAGAGAGAACTTGAGAACAATGCGCCATCACGTACGCTGGGATTAACAAATGTCTCTCATGTTTGGGACATGATTAGCTTTAAGCAAAGTGAAAAAAAAAACTAAAGCATTGTGTCGTCCTCTCTATCCCATTCACATCCCACATTCCCACCCCATGACACAAGTCATATGATCGATCTTCCCATGCTTTTCTCCAATTCTTTTTTGTCCTTTTTCTTTCCTCTGTTTCAGATGATGTATGTCTGGAATCTGGATCACGTGTGCGCGCGAGATGGGTCTGCCAGTGCCAATATATTCAGGTTGTGTTCACTTCCCTATCCCAACCCAAAATATTTCCTCTTCTACCCATCACATCAAATCTTTCGACGCATGCATGGAGCATTAAATGTAGGTAAAAAAGATAACTAATTGCATAGTTTGTCTGTAAGTGTCGGGACGAATCTTTTGAGCCTAGTTAGTCCATGATCGAACAAATTTTGTCAAATAATAACGAAAGATGCTACAGTAACTTTTCACATACTTTTCGCGAAGTGAACACACCCTCAACTGCAGTTCAAATTGACGCACAT
This sequence comes from Saccharum hybrid cultivar R570, assembly GCA_038087645.1. Taxonomy (NCBI): domain Eukaryota; kingdom Viridiplantae; phylum Streptophyta; class Magnoliopsida; order Poales; family Poaceae; genus Saccharum; species Saccharum hybrid cultivar. The sequence goes on from JAQSUU010000135.1 coordinate 22,906,014, forward strand.
CGCGGCGGACTGGCGTGCTGGATAGAAGCATAGATTGAGAGATTCGTGAGGTCACAGTCAGTTCGGGCCAGCGCGTTCCTTTTGTCAGGTGCCAAAAAGTCCTAGCCTCGAAATAAATAATAATAAAAAAAAGTCCTAGCCTCCTATCCTAGCTAATGGTTGTCTGCACGATTTCTACTTTTAAATATCTTGATGAGATGTCCCATAATTCATAGCTAAGTCGCTCCCACGATGCCTCTAGTGTCAATCATGCATGTTTATATATATATATATATATATATATATATATATATATATATATATATATATATATATATATATATATGTTGTCTTTAAAAAAACGTACAATTCTTATAGTACTGTCAGTAATTTTTAGGCAAGACATTGTTGTTTTTGGCTTTTGCCGAGAATGCCACTAGCGAGTGGTCAATTACCCATTTTCAGTGCAAAATAAGCTATCGACTCAATTTGTTGTTCTGTAGCAAATGCACCTTGTTTCTGCGCTAAAAGTGAATTTTCAACTCGAATAGGAATAGAGCTTCTTTCCTCCTGCGTCATAGTGTAACCTTGGTCCGGCTGCGTACTTCTCACTTGAACCGCGGATTATATTTGGGTTATTTTCTGGTGGTAAGAAACTGATATACACATAAAAATAAAAAAGGAAAAAAATGTGAAATACCGTCAAGAAGAAATGAGATCCAAGTAGGGTGATAAGTCTTGTTCCGACTTTATCTGACGTTGGTGGGGAAATTCTAGTGTTTGCTAGCGGAGTCTGTTATAGCCGAAAAAAACTCTACTCTCTCCCTTCCCTCGCCTCACTTTTGAGAAGGCAGTTTGCATCACTAGAAGCGTGAAGAAACATGCCAAAAGCACGCCAGGTTCACCATCCTTCTGTCACAACGCTAGTGGCGCCTAACCCTGGGCACGAAAAACCGAATTCTCGAAACCAAACCGAACTACCCGAGAACCGAACCGAACTTCCCGAACCGATCGGTTTCGGTTCCTAGTTCGGTACCTGTTTCTGAGTACCCGAAATACCCGAGTACCGAACCGAAATTCCCGAAACGAACCGAAGTACCCGAAGTACCCGAATTTGCACAATCCTAGTTATATAAATATATATATATCCTAGTTATATATTATATTCAAAGCTGCACAATCTTACTTGTTTTACTTTACAAGACTTGTTTCAAGAGAAGGTGATGTCATGGAGATGCCTGTGGACTGTGGTATGTGCCTATGTGGAGCCGTGGTGGACGGCCATTGAGATTTATCGTTAAGTTTGTTGCTTGTCGAATGTTGTTTGTTTGCATTGGAGACTCTTATACTGCTTTAAGCTTCATATTCTCCCCGTTATGTGCATGAAAATGAGGCGAAATACTGTCGAAATTACATTTGAATGAGTTGTTTTTTTTTTATTTTTTTCATTTTTTCGGTTCCATTCGGGAATACCCGAAACCGAACCAAATTACCCGATCTCGAAACCGAATTACCCGAAACCGAACTAAGAACCGATCGGTTCCAATTCCTTGGTACCCGAATTACCCGAATACCCGAGGAACCGAACCGATCGGTTCCGGGTACCTGAATGCCCAGGGTGAGTGGCGCCTACTACCGAAGAAGCTAACAGAAGAGATGGCTGGAGAAGGGCAGAAGATGAAGAAGCAGATGCAGACCCTGCGCCCCCTACCAAGCAGATGATTCGGCCCAACAAGCGCTATGCCGGCCCAGAATGGATGACCCACTTGCCAAGGAGTCGTGCAAAATCAAAAGACTCAGGGAACGTTAACTGAGGACGAAAAGGAGAGGGAGGTAGGAAGAAAGGAGAAGGAACTGGCCGACTGTGTCCGGAGAAGGTTGAGGCGAGCTGAGCTCGTTGTAATCACCAAATCCGTAGCCACTTGATACTAATACAATTGTGATAGAGAGATATCGTATCAATTCGTACCAAAGGTCAATCGATCGGTGGGCACGATGGCGGTGACGCCCGTCGCCATATTTGAGACGGTGGCGCACCCTAATGATGACTTATTCCTCCTCTTCCTCACCAATCCACGCTGGGACGGTCCGTGACTATCTCCTCCGACCTCAGTACCTGACATAGGATCAGAAGTGGATCGGCAACATGGAAGCTCAAATCGGCGAATTGGCGGCGCTGATGAAGGAACTCCACGCTCAGAACACCTCCATCAAGCGCACCCTCAACGATAACCTCTCCACGCTCAAGGATATGGATGTCTGGCTGTCCCAAATCAACTCCAAGTTGGACGAGCTTCATCAATCTGTCCTGGACCTATGTCTAAAGGTGGATCAACTCTCATCGCAGTAGAAGGACTTTGATCCAGCGAAGCACACCTTCGACACCGAGTACATCGACTTGATGAAGCCGAAGGTTGCTCATCTAGCTGTGACCTTATCCGAGGTGGCTTCAGGGCCTTTTGGCCATGGCGCGACACACGCTCACCGTGGTCCTAGCAACGGGGTGGTCACCACCATCGTGCCAAACCTGGTTAAAGGTGTGACACCATTCCCTAATGTGTCATCTAGCAGTTATGATTCTCAGTTGCAGTTTCATTTGAATTAGGCCATTCCTCAATAGAATTTTCCAAGTTTGATTGCATGAGCCCAAAATCATGTCATAAACGTCGTGAATCATATTTTGATATCTCTTTTGTTCCTCTTAACATGTGGGTCAAATTAGATGTTATGAACTTTGTGGGTTCCATAGTCTTTTGGTCTCAGTCTGTAGAATCCATCCTTCAGTGGTCCTCTTGGCTTGATCTTCGCTCTGCCATCTATAGCCACTTTGAGCGTGCCCGAATGCCTCAATCATTAGTTCTTTCGTTCTCAAACAAACAATCACAGCTTCTACTTATATTGAGCAATTCAATGATCTGATTCATCATATTTTGGCCCATGACCCTTATTTCAGTCCTCATGTCATTACTAGTCATTTTGTGAATGGTTTAAAAGAGGGCATTTGTGTTTTTATTTTAGTCCACGGACCCTCTAGTTTGGATGCTGCTTGTTCTCTTGCCCTTTTGCAGGAAGAGGTGTTGCTCGAAGTGCATCCTCCAAGAACAAGACTATGATTTAATCTCCTCTGCAAACAAGAACAACCCTTGTAACAACTCCCCCAATGTCATAGTGATATGCGGAAGCGGTGAAACAATCGGTCTTGCAAGAGAAGTTGCACGATCTCAAAGCTTATAAAAGAGCCAAATGCTTATGCTTCAAATGCGGTGACAAGTGGAGCCCCAACCATGAGTGCTCTGCTACTTTTCCTTGAACTTGGTGGAAGAATTGTGGCAACTATTGACTGAAGAAGAGGCTCATTCTCCTTGGTGCATGCCACTTGCATTGATCGAGTGCCAAAGCATACAATTAGTCCGGTGATGCACCAAACACGTCTCCAAAGTCAATTTTCGAAGCCTTTTTCAATGTGCTCAACTCCATCAAGTGTATCAACATTTCACATGTGTGAGTTAGCATTTTTCAAGCATTTTGAAATACTTTTCTCTTGCACCTCACCATGACACTAAGCGTAATGCAAATGCACATGAGATTCACACTTAGTGGTACTAGATAACCATTGCAACTAAAGATTTTCCCTCTTTATATGCCTTATTCATCATCATCAAGTGGACCCTAGCTAATCATACTTATTGCAAGCATTAGTCCACATGGTAGGCACTCCATTAGCAAAACCAAACTAGGGCTTTCACCTATGAGCCCAATTTGGCCCATCTTTTGATGAGTGGGCCCCTACATGCCAGTCCTTCACAAAAAAGTGTGGATTTTCTGTTTTTGGCATATTTTAAGTATGAGTTATATTATTATACACTCCAATGCTGAATTTGTTGACTATAGAATTTAGTATCTAATGACCGTCACTAGTGAGTTGATGATCCTATCAATGCCACTCTACATTGATATTATTCATGTTGTGATTTTCTGTTTGTGACCAGCTTCTCACAAAGAAAAATGATTTGTGCCGCTTACTAGCCTCTCGCACACGAGCATTGGGGAACCAATGAACTAGTTGCATGTATGATATAAAAAAACTTAGGGCCCATTTAGATCCTTGGAATTGAATTCATATTAATAATCATAATTTAGACACATATTAATTAAGCTAATATGGTTGTATATGGATTATATTTGTATATTATTGTTGGCTACACAAGAGATACTTATGTGTTGCATTTCTACCATAGGAGAGCGAGAAGAAGAGCGTGTTATAATTAAATTGCAGAGTAGAAACATAGAATGGTGATCTGTAGAATCAATTTCCATCTCCTGCCTTAGGATAGACTTATATGTGAACTTTGGAAAGTGGTGGAATGTTAAATTCTAAGCTAAATAGTTTAATTTATTAAATGGATTTCAATTCCTTCAAATAAAAGGATCAAAACGGCCCCTTATATGTTTTTTTATGTTTTTCTTGTAATCATGGCTGTCGAAACATATTTCTCTTCTAGTTTAAACAACCATCAAATGTAAGCCATGATCATTAGAGTTGACTCAAGTTTGTTTCTTTCCCCTTCATTGACATCGATAGTGATGCAAGACTCTCCGCCTAGAAGGTTGAAGGAGCAAGGGTGTGTGGATCAGAAGTGGTTTGGTGATGTTTCATTGGTTGGTGAGGTATTAAGGTCCAACTTAGATAGTTTTTTTATGCGTGTAACACCTCCAATAGTTTTGACACTAATTGAATTATATAACTAGAAATATATCTGCACATTTATATGGGAATTGCTAATAAATTTTATGGATAGTATGGTAGACTATCGTGAACAAATAAATACATGTTAGTGGATGATGTGGCTTGCTGACATGAATAGCATGTGTTGACGGTGGATAACGTCAACATTTTATATGTGAATAAACAAGAGAAATGGTTAAAATACAAGAATATACATAGGTCTAGGGTTTAAACTAATAAATTTAATGAGTTTTGGTGAATCTTTGTTTTCCGTAGGGTTATTCCAGAAAATATAGGAAGGGGAACCTAATTGAGAAAAAGGACAAAACTTGATCGTGGCGAAGGATACGCTAGAAGACTATAGAAGACACCAGAAGGCACGGGAACAAACGGGAGGACGAAAAGCTACCAGGTGGGGCCGGTCGGCTCCACCACCATGCCGCCTGGCCCCCCTAGGGGATTTCTCCACGAGCTTCTGGAGTATTCCTCCACCATCTCCCAGGATTCATCAACACCCTTCGTTCAAGACGGTTTGATCCAAGGGCTTACGTTTAACCCATCAGGCTATATAAGGACCCCTGCACCCCCCCTGGAGCATCAAGTCATTCAAGATATTCAGTTGAAGATCAACTCATCCAGAGCCAACCCTAGTTCCTCATAGTTCCTTTAGATTAGAGCTTAGGCAAGTTAGATTAGGTCTAGTGGGAGATCAAGCAACGCTTGGATTCCTGATGTTGGCAAGAGCGTGATTTGGTATATCTTCTGTACTTTACTCTATTTCTTTATTTTATTTGAGATTGTATCATTGCTACTATGTTTATGTCAATATTAAGCTTTATATTATTTATGTTCATGAAAGCAATGTCCATTGTTTGTTCTAGTTTGATATTTGGTGTAGCTAGATTATGGATACCATGCATATGTTCATATAGCGCTCACCCTATTGGACCATGGGTGAGTGATAGACATTATGTGAGTGTGGTGCTTAGATATTTGTTTATCTGCGAATGCCCTTTTATGCCGGGAGGTGGTGGATCTCGTAGGTGACAACTGTGTTGAGTCCTTTATAGTCCATCCCCGTATATATTGATGTTGATAGAACCCGGTCGTGAAGGTTAGGAGGACTATGCTTTCGAATTTCCCTAGATGATGTTCCTTATGTGGCATAGTTGTGGCGATGATCACCATATATAGTTAATTAAAACTGCAGTGACTTGTTAGTAAGACTACCTAGGAATTATCTTTCTAATATTCTATTGGGCTTTAACCTATTGCTTAACTAGCGTGCTCTGAGTTACTATTTATTCATTTTGATGATTGATCAAATACTTATTATTTATATCTTTATTATTATCTTGTGATTTGTCCCTATTTTGAGTAGAGTATATGATATTGGTTCATTCTCTCATGCATATTCATAAATTATCAATACTAGTGCATTGCATAGAATAGTCATATCTTCTCAGTGGTAAAATTATAAATCGACAACCTTGAAATACTCTTGGGTAAAATGCTACAATGGTATAATTATTTGTCCGCTTGCAGAATTATTCTTCCTATTCTTATCTTTATATTCTTTTTAGTCACATGAAATAATATGTTTATGTCTAGTGTTATTTTTGCAGTAATGCTAGATAGAACCAACAAAGTTCATCACTAGGGATGACAACCTAGTTTAATATTAGAGATGAAGGTTAATTGATAGGTGACTACTGTAATAGTGACAAGTTAATAATTATCCTATCATTTCTGGCGTCGTTGCTATTAGTAGGAGTAATTCTATTTTTTGTAATGGAGTTAAGAAATGCCAACAAGCATTTTGGTGCCGTTGCCGAGGAAGGTATCTAGCATAAGAAGTATTGATAATTTTATGTAACTGCTGAGAATAAAAAATTAATCATTGATCTCTACTCATAACAGGCTTACCCTTGTTTCGTCTACTTGTGTATCTTATACAGGGTAATGTATGTGTAATCTTCCAGAAAACTTTGTTGATGATCCAGAAGCATTACTCAAGAAGACCAGAGCTAAACTCAAGAAGGTTCTTGCTCTTGAGTTGGAAGATCACCGAATCAGAAGAAGTTTGACACCAGAGTTTGAGGCTATGGCATAGAAGAGTCTCTGTGAATTCTCTGCTCTGACAACAGCAAATATTCATACTAGACCTGAAGTCAATGTTGGAGACAATGGATTCGAGTTCAAGCCTGCACTCATTACTATGGTGCAAGCTAATTAGTATTGTGGAAAGGCTCATGAAGATGCAAGTGCACATTTACAACACTTTCTAGAGACCTGCAGCACCTTCACTATCAAGGGAGTACCTAGAGATGCTATTTTACTCTGTCTTTTCCCATTTTCACTATTGGGGAAAGCTAAGCAGTGGTTCTATGCAAACAGAGAGAAACACACTACATGGAATATCTACTCAACTCCTTTCCTGGACAGGTTCTTTCCCACAGGCAAGACCAATGCTCTGCGCGGGAAAATTTTAAGCTTTTAACAATAACATGATGAATCAATCCCTGAAGCTTGGGAACGCTTTCAAGATTATATTGCAGAATGTCCTCATCATGGAATGAAGAATTGGCTATTACTGCAGACTTTCTATCATGGGCTAAACACTAGCACCTGTGAGACCATTGATGCTGCTGCTAGAGGTGCATTCTTGTCACTCAACCTCGCAGATGCAACATCACTTGTTGAGAAGATGGCTTCCAATCAGAGCTGAAATGAAGAACATGTTCAACCTCATAAGAGAGGAGGAGGTATGCATCAACTCAAAGAGGCAGACATGATGACTGCCAAGGTAGATCTGTTGATCAAGAGGCTCAAAGATCAAATGGGAGAAAAGAAAGAAGTCATGCACATTCATGATTCCCGCATGACTTGTGAAGAGTGTGGAGACACTAGACATTCAGGGAGCAACTGCCCTGAACTTCAAGAGGATGTGAACTACATGAACAACAACTATCGTCCTCAGCAAAATCAAGTATAGAATCAGCAATAGAGGCCAAACTATCAAGATAACTTTCAAGGTAATAATTATAATGCTTTAAATCAACCACCTTTAAGAGATTTAGTTGCTGGTCAATCTAGACTGTTAGATCAAATGACTAGAATGGTAGCTTCTACTAATAAAACTTTAGAAAATATAAGCACTAGAATGGATACCTTCGTGGTTGCTTGAGGGAGGAGACCTTCATGGTCGGACCTTAGTGGTCACCTCAACAACGAGGACATAGGAACTCCTATGTGGGGGTTACCAAACCTCGGGATAAATATTGTGTCCTGCGTGCTTATTGCTGTGGTGGTAGCTTTGACTACCCTTGTTCTTGTGTTTGCTTGTGTTCTTCCTCCCTACCCCCTATTCTTAGGTCGGAAGGCCCAATCTACAACTTGGGAAGGAGCCAAGCTTTGGGAACCTCAGCATCACCTTCAACATCATCAAGAAGTGTGGGGTAACACTTGAATCCAAAATCAAAACTCAATTTACTCTAATTTTGTAGCCTCTGTAGGGCACCGGTAGTACCGGATTGTCTGCACCGGTAGTACCGGTCTTCATAGACTGGTAGTACCGCTCTAGACAGACCGGTAGTACCGGTTAGAATTTAACTTCCGTAGTTGAGTTTCAGTTTTAGGTTTTAAAATAGGCCTATTCACCCCCCCCTTAGGATAATTAGATCCTTTCAATTGGTATCAGAGCATTGGTCCCTCGGATAAACGCTTCACCGCGTGAGGAGTAACATTGGCCAAGATGGATCCGGAAGTACAAAAGCAAATTGTTGATCAAATCACAGCTCAAATCACCGCATCCCTGCAGCTACAATAACAAGAGCAATTGACCAAGATGCAAGAGCAACTAGACAAGATGCAAGAGCTTCTAGACAAGAAGAATCAAGAGTCAACTAGTGAAATTGGTGGTGGTGATGCAAGCAAGACACCAAAGAGCTACAATAAGGCCGAGTTTGATTATGGTGGATCAAGCAAGAACAATAATCCTACCTTACCGATGATCAATCCCGGAAAGCCACCTCCATTTGATGGTACAAGGTACACCAATTGGGCTCATAGGATGAAGTTGCATCTTGTAGCCGCAAGATGTTGGGAAGTAGTGTATGTTGGTGTCAATCCACCTCAAGATCCTAATGAGTGGTCACTCGAAGATGAAAGAGACTTTCACCTCAATGCAACGGTGGAAACCTTGATTTTGCAATGCCTAACTCCGGAAGACAACAACAAGGTTAATGGAATGGTCAATGCAAAGCAAATTTGGGATACTTTGAAGGTATCATTTGAAGGAGACAAGAATGTGAGAATTGGAAACATTGAGCTCTTGCAAGGAAAGATTGAGAACTTTACCATGATTGAAGGAGAAACTACTCAAGCAATGTTTGATAGGTTCATGACCTTGATCAACAAAATTAGAGCACTTGGGGACACAAGATGGGATGACAACTCTACCGCATGGAAGATATGTAGAGTGTATAGACAGAAGAACAACATGCTTGCTTCGGTCATAATGGAGAGAGACAACTATACCACAATGACACCACAAGAGATGTTAGCCAAGTTGATGCATCATGAGGTACTTGATGATGAAGCAAAGGAAGCAAGTGTGCTAAAGAAGAGCATTGCCCTCACGACATCACATGGTAGTGAGTCAAGTCATTGCCACAATCTTGTTTTGTGGCAAAATCTAGCATGGGCTGGTTATGGCATCGCCGACTAGCTCATGTTGGCATGAGGAACTTGGCCAATCTTCAAAGAGGCGAACACATCCTTGGACTAACAAATGCTTCTATTGAGAAAGATAGGATTTGTAGTGCATGTCAAGCGGGTAAGCAACTTGGAGCCAAGCATCCCGCCAAGAACATCATCACTACAACAAGGCCACTTGAGTTACTTGACATAGATCTATTTGGACCCAATGCTTATATAAGCATTGGAGGTAACAAGTATGATTTTGTAATTGTTGAAGATTTTTCTCGCTTCACTTAGGTGTTCTTTTTGAAAGATAAAAGCGAAACCCAAGGGATCTTCAAGAAGTTTGCAAGGAGAGCTCAAAATGAGTTTGAAGTGAAGATCAAGAAAGTGAGAAGTGATAATGGTATGGAGTTTAGGAACACCAACATTGAAGCATTTCTTGATGAAGAAGGCATCATGCATGAGTTTTCGGTTCCACACACTCCACAACAAAATGGTCTTATGGAGAGGAAGAACCGAACGCTCATTGAAGCCGCAAGAGCAATGTTGGATGAGTACAAGATTTCAGAGAAGCGGTCAACACGGCATGTCATGCCATCAACCGATTGTACCTCCACAAGATAAGGAACAAGACCGCCTACGAGCTCCTAACCGGTAAAAAGCCTAAGGTGGATTACTTTAGAGTTTTTGGATGCAAGTGTTTCATACTTAATAAGAAATCCAAAAGCTCTAAGTTTGCACCAAAGGTTGATGAAGGATTCTTACTTGGTTATGGTACTAATGAACATGGCTACCATGTTTTCAATGAGGCCACCGACCAAATTGAAATAGCGGTAGATGTGACTTTTGATGAAAGCGACGGCTCTCAAAAGGAGCAAGTCAATGCTGAAATTATAGGCAAAGAAGAACCATCTCATCAAGTGATCAAGAAGCTTGCCACTGGTGAAGTTAGACCCATTGAAGATGAAGATAATGATGTGCATGTGCAAATTTCTCATGATCCAAACATGCATCATGGGTCAACCGATGCCCATGGTGATGCTTCCATCTCAAGAAGGGGTCATGACTCAAGAGAACAAGCTAGTCAAGATCCACCACAAGCTCAAGGAGACAACCAAGGTGGCAATCAAGACAATCAAGATCTTTATCCTCCAATCAATCAAGACAATGGAGATGAAGATGATGATCCAATCCAAACAAGAACAACCATCCCTCACCCAAGAGTTCATCAATCCATTCAACGGGACCATCCCGTTGATAGCATATTGGGAGACATACAACGAGGGGTAACAACACGCTCTCGTTTAGTAGTTTTTTGTGAGCATTACTCTTTTGTTTCTTCCAAATTGCTAGAAAGGGTGGAGGATGCTTTGAAGGACCCGGACTGGGTGATGGCCATGCAAGAGGAGTTGAACAACTTTAGTAGGAATGAAGTCTGGTCCTTAGTGGAGAGGCCCATGCAAAATGTGATAGGCACCAAATGGGTCTTCCGCAACAAAGAAGATGAGTATGGCATGGTCACAAGAAACAAGGCACTGTTGGTTGCTAAAGGTTTTACTCAAATTGAAGGTTTGGATTTTGGGGAGACCTATGCACCCGTAGCTAGGCTTGAATCTATTCATATATTACTTGCCTTTGCTGCTCACCATGATTTCAAGTTATTTCAAATGGACGTGAAAAGTGCATTCTTCAACGGCCCCCTCTCTGAAACCGTGTATGTGGAGCAACCATCGGGCTTTGAAGATCCACATCATCCCGATCATGTCTACAAGCTTGACAAGTCACTCTATGGGCTTAAGTAAGCCCCTAGAGCTTGGTATGATTGTCTCAAGGACTTCCTACTCAAACAAGGGTTTGAGATTGGGAAGGCCGATCCTACTTTATTTACTCACAAAGTCAATAATGATATCTTTGTATGCCAAATATATGTCGATGATATTATATTTGGTAGTACTAATGCGGCTTTTTGTGAGCAATTTAGTAGGATTATGACCAAGAGGTTTGAGATGTCCATGATGGGGGAGTTGACATACTTTCTTGGATTTCAAATCAAGCAACTCAAAGATGGCACGTTCATAAGTCAAACCAAGTACACCACCAACATGCTAAAGAAGTTTGACATGGACAAAGCCAAGCCCATGAAGACACCAATGCCTACAACCGGACATTTTGACCTTGATGGAGATGGTAAGGCCATAGATCAAAAGGTATATCGCTCCATAATTGGATCCTTACTTTATCTTTGTGCATCTAGGCCCGATATTATGCTTAGTGTGTGCATGTGTGCAAGATTTCAAGCTAATCCGAAAGAATGTCATCTCATGGCCGTTAAGAGAATTTTTTGGTATCTTATGCTCACTCCTAATCTTGTCTTGTGGTATCCCAAGGGCTCCACTTTCACTTTACTTGGCTATTCCGATTCGGATTATGCCGGTTGCAGGGTAGAGCGGAAGACTACATCTGGGACATGCCAATTTCTTGGTAGGTCCTTGGTGTCATGGAGCTCTAAGAAGCAAAACTCCATTGCCTTATCCACCACTAAGGCCGAGTATGTGGCGTTCGGTGCTTGCTGTGCCCAACTACTTTGGATGAAGCAAACCTTGAGAGACTTTGGTTGTGTGCAAAGCAAGATTCCTCTCTTATGTGACAATGAGGGAGCAATCAAGCTAGCTGACAACCCTGTAAACCACTCTAGAACAAAGCACATAGACATCCGCCATCACTTCTTGAGAGACCACCAAGCCAAAGGAGATATCGCAGTTCAACATGTGAGAACCGAATTCCAATTAGCCGATATCTTCACAAAGCCTCTAGATGAGTCAAGATTTTGTGCTTTGAAGCATGAGCTCAATATCGTTGATCCTCGTAACGTGGCTTGACATCTTGTGTAAACTTGTTTGCCATAGAGTAAGACAAAAACAAACTCTTGAGAAAAATGTTGTGTGCAAATTTCAAAATCTAATTTCAACATCTCGAATAAGTCCATTGTTATGTAATGGTTTCACGAAATCTGGACAAGTTTGAGGTGGTTTAGGTTTGCTACATGTTCACCACCCTATCGAATTTCTTGTGCTGTACATTTGAACCACAAGTAGTACCAGTGTACTGGACCGGTAATATCGGTTCCACTGGTAGTACCGCTCCAACCCCGGTAGTACCACCAGTTCATATTTGCGCACCATCGATCTGCGCAAACCTGACCCACCGGTAGTACCGGTCCTTACCGACCGGTAGTACCACTAGACCAATTGACCGCTGTATAAAAGGGCCGCGCGGTGACTTTCTTTTGACCATTCTCTTTGTCTCACCCTGTATTCTCCCCGATGGTGCTGCTGCTACTAGGGGTCAGGGGGAGGACACTAGTGCTCCGGCGAACTTTGTGGTTGGTAGTGAGACATATGTGGACCCTCTCACTTAGTCATGCCCAGTCAACACTGCTGCCTACGATGACCTTTTTGCCACTGCGGATGAGATGACCAGGACTAGTGGCTTCACCAGTACTGAGGCGGTTCTCGGACCTTCTACCTCTTCTACACCTTTTGGGAGGAGCCGCTACGACCACTACAGCGACAGTGAGGGATTCTCGGACTACTAGTGGCTACCATTTCTACCATTATCGTTTCTCGTGGCCTACCCTTTTTGGCACTTGATGCCAAAGGGGGAGTGTTAGGCTTTTATCATGATGTAATAGGGTAGTTAAAATTCGGTTATGTAATAACCCTATCTTAGTGGTGAACTATGTGATGAACTTCGAACTATTTGTGTGTGTTGGATGATTGTAAGCTAGACACCTATGCTTATTTGCTATATCATGCTTGTGTTAGCTTTCTTTCTATTGTGTTGGTGCAATGTTGTTTTAGAATGGTTATGATGGTTTTAAGTCCTTTTCTTTCTCGCATAACCATTCAAGTTCTCTTATTTCATTCTTTGGGAGATATCTTGTCATTTTGCATCACAGTACCTTGTTCTTCACACACTTTTAGGCACCCCACGGATTGCAAAATTTAGGGGGAGCTTGCTCTTAAATGTATGACATCTTGATTTGTATCAAGAGTTGAAATTCCAAATACAATGCATACATTAAGGGGGAGCTCAACTTAAATTTTGGAATTCAAAAGCTTAAAGTCTTTTAATTATTTGTAAGCCTAAGTTGGTTGTCATCAATTACCAAAAGGGGGGAGTTTGTAAGTGCATTTGCCCTCGATGTGGGTTTTGAATAATTAATGACAATCAAATTAGGGACTAACAAGTTTATTCAAGATGCATTCGCAGGTGTTAGTCCATTAAAAGATTAAACAATGACATTTGGTGACATGAGCACCCCTAAATTTTCTATGGACGGAAGGCACTTCGACTCAATCGGTTCACAATTTTATTGTAAAATTGAGTCATAGGAAACTCCGTACTATCAAGAGGGATGCAAAATAGGCTTGCTAGATATGGTTAGAAGTGCTCTTGTCAAACTTTTATGCGATTGAGAGACATCTTGCACTCGCACGCACTTAGAATATATATATATAGTTTTCTCTGCTTGCACCGGTAGTACCGGTCTGCTGGGCAGCTGGGTTGCGCGCGCGTGAAGTTGCAGAAAAATAAACTACTGGTAGTACCGGAGTTCTAGCGGTAGTACCGGTCTAGACCGGTAGTACCGGTAAGTCATTTTTTCACACGACTTCTGCGCAGCTCCAACGGCTAGATCTGGAGGACCGGTAGTACCGGTGGGACATCACCGGTAGTACCGGTAGTCATTCTGAACTACAGAGTATATATTCTTCTCTCCTCCACTTTTAACCGTGACCCAACACTATTCTACTCGTTTCCATCTGAGAAAAGAGCTCCCAAGCATTGAATCACCCACTCTCTCTCCCTCTTTGCTCCTAGCCTTCAATCCTTGCAAGATTAGAGCTAGAGAAGTGAGATCTGAGAGTGGGAGGCTTCGATCTACGACTTGAGCACTTCGATCCATTGTCTTGCTGATTTGTTTTGGATTTGTTACTCTTGGGTTCTTGGAACCCTAGCCGGCTAGGCATTCTTCGTGGTTGCCCGTGTTGAATCATTTGTGAGGGCATCCCAAAGTGTTTGTAATCACCCTCTCTCTTAGTGGAAAACTCAAGACAACCTTCATGGTTGCTTGAGGGAGGAGACCTTCGTGGTCGGACCTTAGTGGTCACCTCAACGACAAGGACATAGGAACTCCTGTGTGGGGGTTGCCAAACCTCGAGATAAATATTGTGTCCTGCGTGCTTATTGCTGTGGTGGTAGCTTCGACTACCCTTGTTCTTGTGTTTGCTTGTGTTCTTCCTCCCTACCCCCTATTCTTAGGTCGAAAGGCCCGATCTACAACTTGGGAAGGAGCCAAGCTTTGGGAACCTCAGCATCACCTTCAACATCATCAAGAAGTGTGGGGTGACACTTGAATCCGAAATCAAAACTCAATTTACTCTGATTTCTTAGCCTCTGTAGGGCACCGGTAGTATCGGATTGTCTGCACCAGTAGTACCAGTCTTCATAGACCGGTAGTACCGCTCCAGACAGACCAGTAGTATCGGTTAGAATTTAACTTCCACAGTTGAGTTTTTAGTTTCTGTTTTTTAAATAGGCCTATTCACCCCCGAGGGAGCTCCTACATGACTAGTGAAGCAAAAGCACAAAGCCCCTAAGCTCACTAGCAATGCTCAATAACAAGCCAACCAATGCCAAATTAGAGAGCGCAAATTACTTAGCTACACAAACTAAGCAATGTGACTAACAAGGTTACACAAACCAAATTAGCCACGCAAAAGGGGAAACTTCTAGCTACACAAGCAAGAAGGTAACTAGCTAGCTACACATGCAAACTAGTTACAAGAGCAACTACACAAGCACTATGTATATAAAGTAAATACAAGCTTGCATAGAGAGGATGCAAACCACCGTGAAGAAATACACAAAGTTGACACGATGATTTCTCACCGAGGTTCACTTGGTTGTCACCAAGCTAGTCCCCGTTGCGTCGACCAACACCTCGTGGTTCAGTGGCTAATCAGTATCCACAATCGAGCCTCCCAAAGGCACTGCAAGAACCTACCTTAATTGTGGTAGCTCAATGACACGCTCTACTAGAGTTGCTCTTCGCGATCCCCGCGGGGTGAGCATAATCCCCCTCATAAAGCTTCTCTAGAGTCTTGCACAATCTTCTTGTGAGCTTCGACGGAGTCACAAGCCACCAAGCCATCTAGGAGGTGGCAACCTTCAAGAGTAATAAGCACCACTAGCTTGCAACATGAACACCTAGTGCCACTCGATGCAACCTCACGATGCAATCGCACTAGAATCACTCAATCGCTTATTAATTCACAATCTAGCAAGCACAAGTTGGAGGCTTCTCAAACCAAGCACACACAAGGGCAACACATTCCCAAGGTGCTCAGCACCTGCCAAGGCTGGCCACCACTTCTATTTATAACCCCACGGTCAAATAGAGCCGTTACCCCTTCACTGGGCAATTTTCGCAACGACCAGACGCGCTGCACTGTGTCCGGTCACCCATGGCCGTCCACGTGTCCCCCTGGATTCAACCACAACTGCTTGATCCTCCAACGGTCACCATGTGCCAACAGTCACCAAGCGACCGGACGCGCTACTCGACTGACTGGACGCATAGGTCACGCACAGCCGTGCGCCAACGAGCCAGCGACCGAATGCATCGCAAGAAGAACCAGACGCCACAGTGCTAGTGTCCTGTCGTTTCCAGTAAGCTCTCACTTGCGACCTAACACGTCCGGTCGATCGTGACCTGATGCGCCACCGCGTCCGATCGACCTCGCGTGCTACGCAGCTTCTCTGGGGCTTGACCGGACGCACCGGTCCCATGATCGACCGGACGCTCCAGTTAGAAACCCTAGCTGCCCCTCATGCTCAACTGCTGCTGCCACTGACCGGATGTGTTCGGTCACTACTAGTGACCTCCGTTCACCTCCGTTTCTTCCACGATGACTTAGAGAAAATCTCCGCCACCAGGAGAGAGGGCGTCTCCACACTTCTCCACCTCTCAAACAACACCTCCTTTGCAAATGTGCTAACACACCAAGTGTACACCATCTTGTGCTCGTGTGTTAGCATTTTCACAATCATTTTCTTCAAAGGAGTTAGCCACTCAACTTGCCACGCCACTCGATTCTAGCAATGATGCAAAGTAAGATCACTTGAGTGGCACTAGATGACCGATATGCAAACAAGTTTGCCCCTCTTGATAGTACGGCCATCTATCCTAAACCCAGTCATGCACTTCTCTACACAACTTTTGACCGGTGAAATGAAATGCCCTATGTTATACCTTTGCCTTGTGCATTCCATTCCATCTCCTTCGATGTTGATGCAACACACGCACCAACCAATCATCAAATGATATGATCCACTTCATATCATCACATAACTATATTGGTTCATAGATCTTGACCTCACTTGCTCTTCACTGTTGCGTTGGTCCATCGACGCCAAGTCTTGCTCAAGCTTCACCGTCACACGCGGTCCCTCGCTTCAAAGCCTCCAACTTGCCCTTCACACTTGCAACCGGTCCATCGAGCCAAGTTATGTCTTGATCTTCTCCACCTTGATCACATGACTCAATGTCATGTCTCACGTGCAATAAGCTCCTCCATCATCACATGTGCAAGCTTTGCAACATCTCCAAGCCATTTCCACCTCCATGGCATATGTTGCTCACACACATGTACCAATGGACTAATCACCTGTGTATCTTACATAACACATAATTAGTCCACCTAAGTTGTCACTCAATTACCAAAACCAAACAAGGACCTTTCACCCACCCGCCAGGGCCGGCCAGCCACGGCCGCCCCAACCGCCCTGCCGTCCTAGCCATCCTGCCGCACCCCGCATGCCCCGGCTGGCCAGTCGCTGTCGCCTCCCCGTCCAGCCGCACGCAGTGGGCATTCACCTGCGCCCCGTCCCGCGGCCCTCCACTACGCCCTGCCTACCCTGTCTCCTCCCTTGGCTTGGCTGGTGCTGGGGCCAGGTGCCACGGTCTGGGGCGTAGGGTGGAGGCAAGTTGGCTAGGCATGTCCTCCCGCTCTCTGCCGCGAAGGCTACAGTTCGGCTTGGGCCGTTCGGTGCTAGCACCTCCTCGTTTGCTGCTACCGCATCATGCACTGCCATCATTGGATAGGTACATTTTGTGTATATGCAATGCAGTTAGTTAGGGAGGTTGAATTGTTGTGTATTAGTCAGTTGATTGATGTACTTAGGATGATAATGTGATAACCTATTTAGTTTAACTAGTTGGTGACCTAGTGATTAGGTGATAACCTAGTTAGATTATTTACATACTTAGTTAGCTAGCTATTTAGTTAGTTATAATTATTACGTATCCTTTAGGTGGATTGTATGTATGTAGCTAGTTACTATGTTATTTACGAAGCTAGTAGTTACCTAGTATGTAGTTGTTGGCACGTAATTTGGACTAAAGAAATTGTGTTTGAATTTATGTATGAACTAGATGGATAACATAGTGAGCATATATCATGGAGGCACCGTGAAAAGAGATCGCTATGGATATGTTGAGTTTGTTGACATGCAAAGCGTGCCTGTATTATTCAATGAGAAGCCTTCATTTAGTGAGTTAGTTGCAAGGGCTCAGGAGGAGCTACATTGCCATGGAGATGATGATGATGGCATCGCAGTTGATGGTATACTTCACCTAGGTTCCCTTCCCAATATCCTAAGGAAGATGACCCCAATTGGGTGAGCGGATCAGTGAGAGAACTATGTGAGATCGGCTATGAAGAGCCCGTTCCAAAGTTTGGACATGGTTGTGCATCGGGTGGTACTTGATTGCATCCCTCATGGGTTTTCCCCGCCAATGGGTCAGCAGGCACACTTTGACCCTCCCATCCCGGAACCTGATATGGATGCGGAGGTTGCGCCTATGGTTCTCGATGCCCAATCTGCCCCCAATGAGGTCCATAATTCTGAGGCAGTTGGAAATTACTATCAGACTCATGATGTTGTGGCACATCCTCCTCAGGAGATCTCTTTGACATAGAATCATCTGAATAAGTTTCTTATTTGCATCCTTTGGAGCTTACCCCCTTCCTTTCCTCCATTTTTCTCATTCGTTCCTCGTATTTCTGCTTATGTTGTAGGAGACATTCCTGACAATGTGAATGTGCCTCCTGTTGCTGCACAAGTGCAATATGGAGATGGATTCCGTGCCTCCAATACTGTTGAAATTATGAATGATTCAAATCCATATGAGATCGCAAGGGCTGTTGATTCTGATGATGATCGTCCTGTTGGAGAGCTGACGAAGAGTGACGTTGAGATGCTGAGGCGTATCTTCCCCGACCACTGTAATCCAAGAGTTCATGAGTTCAGCGATCTTG
This sequence comes from Saccharum hybrid cultivar R570, assembly GCA_038087645.1. Classification (NCBI taxonomy): domain Eukaryota; kingdom Viridiplantae; phylum Streptophyta; class Magnoliopsida; order Poales; family Poaceae; genus Saccharum; species Saccharum hybrid cultivar. Next base: position 22,924,806 of record JAQSUU010000135.1, read on the forward strand.
TTCATTCCAATCAGGCATTTGTAGAAGGACAGGATGATGAGCTGCTAGAAGCTCTCGAGGCCGGCCCTAGCATGGTAATTGAGAAGGGAAGGGTTTTCAAGGACCTCCCTGCATTGAAGAGGTGGTTGCAACAGTTTGCAGTGATACACAAAAGACCTTACAAGGTCTTGCATTCATATGCGGAGCGGCATTATACAGTTGTTTGTGACAAGGAACACTGCCAATGGAAGGTTTGTTAAAGGAAGCAAAAGGTCATCAAAAAATGGAAGATCACAAAAGTTGTCGGGCCATACACCTGTGCTGAACATGTGCTCACATTGAAGCATCGGCAATTGACATCTACCCTCGTTGCCAAGCGGTTGATGGAAATATTACAGGGAGAACCCAATATGAAGGTTAGAACAATTATAAGGACCATTGCGGTGTTGTATGCAGGTTATGTCATAACGTATGGTAAAGCTTGGAGGGCTAAGCAACGTGCATGGAAGATGATATATGGGGACTAGGAGGATGGGTACAAGCAGCTGCCAATACTTTTCAATGCAATTAAAGCAGTGAATCCAGGCATGCATTATGAGTACATCCCAAAACCAAACGCATGGAAGGATGGAAGGTAGATATTCTTTCATGCTTTTTGGTGCTTCCCTTAGCGTGTCAAGGCCTTTAGGCACTGTCGTCCCGTCTTCTCCATGGATGGTATGTTCCTGATTGGCAAGTACCAGGGCACACTTCTTATAGCCATATCCTGTGACGCAAACAACAAGTTGGTTCCTTTGGTATTTGCTTTGGTTGAGAAGGAGAACAATGACAGTTGGGGATGGTTCTTGAGGCTAGTCCGGATACATGTGGTTGGGCCTGGCAAGGAGGTTGGCATCATATCTGATAGGCACCAGGACATACTTAATGTCGTGCGAGAGCAGATAGATGGGTATGCACCTTTGCACCATCGTTGGTGTACTCGGCACCTTGCCGAGAATCTACTCCGGAAGGATGGTGTGAAGGATAACTTTAATCTGTTCCAGGAGGCTACCTAATAGCTTGAGGACAAGTACTTTCAGAAAAAGTTGGAGCAGGTCAGAACCGCATCAAATACAGAAGGTAGACAATGGCTCAGAGGTTTGATGAGAGATTTGGAGAAATGGACAAGAGCTCATAACGTCGAAGGATGGAGGTACGAGTTTTAGTGTAGCAAAATGGTTGAGTCATTCAATAAGATGACTACGTCGACATCGAGTCCTCCGACGACGAAGACACGGCGTATGACCAAGCGTGTAGGAATGCAGGTGGAGGCAGCACCAATCTTGGACAGAGTGGTAAGTCAGTTTCCTTAGTATTCTCACTTCAGTTGCGTACCAACACACATATTTTATGTCTTACTAACTTGCCGTTGTTTTCTTCATTGCAGGGAAACACCCTCAAATGCTCCATACAAAACATTGAGTGTTTCCGTCCGAGAGTCAGCAACAACGACATGCGTAAGTTCCTAGACATAAGCTTCTAAAAAACCATAACCCCATTTATTATGTTAAATTCTTTCGGTTAACAGGATTTTGTACAACAGAGACTGACACGTCGGCTACGCCATGTGACTGCTCGTTGTGGTTGCAGGACAGCCACGACATGAGACGTCCACGTTCCTTCCGCAGGCCTAGGAGGATTGGGTTCATCTAACCACACACATACAGGGTCCACATGCCATGGCGTTGCATATGAGGACGAGGACGACGAGGAGTGGATGAGAGGCACGAGGAGATTGGTCCGTCTCAGCTCGTCGACGCTCCTTCGACACAGCCTTTGCAGCCAACAGCACGTAGACGGCGCTAGCCTGGCCGTTACACTTCAGGCACCAATGCTCTTGGTAGACTAGGAGGCACATGTAGACTAGTGGTAGATGCTACTATGGACTACTATGGACTTTGTGGACTTTTAGTATGGACTATTATGCATTGCATGGACTATTACTATGGACTGTATGGATTGTATGGACTATTATTATGGACTGTATGAACTACTATGGACTATAATTGAGGATTGTGTGAACTATTAATATGCTCATGTGTATGGTTTTGGATGAATGTGGTATATATTTGTATATCTGAACATGTTGTATTGAGGTTATATATTCATGTCATATTTGTGTATGGATTGCATCAAAAAATAGGGGAAACTCTGCCAAATTTTTTTGTCTAATGTACATGTGTGCAGTACACCTATAGCATCTAGCCTTTACAATGATTTATCATTTCACTGTATTATATACAGACTTTTTCAGGTGAATTTATTGTGCGTACGAATATAGCCTTTTCATTTGAGCTTTCAACTAGGCTTTTTAGTCTGACTTCAAATAGTGATTGAAGTCTGAATTCAAATAGGCTTTTCAGTCGAGGAATCTAGGCTTTCCAGTGTCCTTCGATGTAGGCTTTTTAGTGATTCTAAGTAGGCTTTCTAGGAGCATTTACAACACAATACAATAGAAAGTAAACCTGCCTCCACCTATATATATGCATTGTGGGATGCCTTGCTAACCAAAACCAAAACCAAACTAGTATTTGGTTTCATTAGAGTCAGAATGTCTAGAGGGTTGTCTAGAGGAAAGGGTTTCAGCAGTGCAAGAGTGATTTCACCAAAGAGTGACCAGTGTACCATTTCCCCCCCCCCCCCCGAGAGCAAGAGTGATTTCACCAAAGAGTGCCCTCTCAGAGGATACGATAACCAGAAAGAAGATTGGCCAAAATACAAGTATGGTGAGGACTGTTTAGTGTAGATGTTCACCGAGGGGATGGATGGAGGTCGTCGCTTCTTCAAATGCCTGTGAGCATGGGTAATTGTTATTACTATTCATTTGTTAAATATGTTTCTTGATCGCACTACAACTTATAGGACATACTTATTGCAGTCTTCTGAGTCCGAAGAAAATTGTGGGTTCACTAGGTGTGGGTCGATCCTCGACCAATTTATCTGCATCAGAAATACATCTACTACCTACAGGACCGTATCTTCGAACTAGAAAGAGAAGTTAGCAGCGGTAACAAGGACGATAAAGATGATGACAACAACAATGGCGCCGGTTCCTAGGAGCCACTCTGCAATGATCCATATTGCACCTGCCCTAATCACAAGAACAAGAGGCCTCCGTAGCCACCCCCGCCACCGCCACCACCAACAATGGGAGGATACTGTGGAGAAGGTGCAACACAATTTGCTATGTGACCACACTACTAGGATGAACCTATCTTATTCACATGCCACATCCATGTGTTTGTTGTTTGATTTAATTACCTAAGGTATATTAGGTTAAGTAGAAGGACCTCTGTACCCTTGTTTGGTACATGTTTTTACATGCTATTTCATGTGCTTGTTGTTCGCTTCAATTACCTAAGTCATGTTAGGTTTAGTTCAGGACCTCTGTACTCTAGTTTGGTACATGTTCTCACGTGCCATTTCATGTGTTGTGCGTGTTGAATTATGTAATGCACTACTTCGTTAGGTTTTATTTGTAGTATGTGAACCATTCTCACTAACTCTGCAATATTAAATTGAATATTATGACCACAAATAATGATAACAACAAAATAATAAAAAAGTCCAATACTAGGGAACAGTAAACAGCAAAATAATACTAGAAGTACATGCCGACAAACTAAATAACGCAATACATGACCTAAGTATGTCCATACTTAAAGTGCATTACATGACAACACAATGAAAAGTCCAAGACTAGATAACATTGTTCATGAATAAACCATAGAACTAGCAAGTCATGGAGACTACTGAGTGCAATGAGGCCACTTTCCCTTCCTCAGGGCATCGAGATTCTCCTCCATCGCTTCTTTTGCTCAGTGCGTACACTCAAGCTTCTTCTTCCTCTCCTCCCTATACGCAGCAACACGCCTCATTTCCTCCTCTTCCTTGTGCTCCTTTTCTGCAGCCTCATCTCTGCGTCTCTTCTCCCTCATCTCCTTGTCCTCTGCCTCCCACTACAACAGTTTCTACATCCACTCCTTGTCTTCCTGCTTGATCTCAGTGTCGATTCACTGTTCAAAATCACATAGCGGTGGAAGGGTCTGCAATACATTCAAATGTTACACACCAAATAAACTATGTATGGCTTCATATGACACAAAATAATTATTACACAACATCAATTTCTCACCATCTTATTAATGCGGCACTGACGAAGTGTAGGCTCAAACGCAAAATTGTCACACATGCAATACCTTTGCCTATATGTGTCCTCTTCATCGGACTTAGCTACCTTGCAAGGATCACCGCAAAAGCACATGGGCACTAGAACACCACTAGGCAGCGAAGGCATTTTTGATCATCCGCCCATAACTACAATTCAACCAATTTCGTTCTAAGAACCGAAAGCAATAAACACTAAACCCTAAACCTAGGGTTTCCTATTTCACGGTCAACAATGAACCCATAATATAACAAGAAGCGCTGAGGTTACCTTGGTTTGTTAACTTTTCCATGCCTTGGCATCCTACGGTTGAATAATACAAATATTAAAAATTGCATAAAACCCTAAGTAATGATGATTATTCGGTTGCAAAATACAACTAATATATACCGAATCGATGCGAAAAAAATTAGGAGGGGAGCGAGGATACCTTGCTCTCGAAAATCTATAGATCAAATCTAAGTTTCCAAGTTCAATATGTCGATTCTTGAGGTAAGGCAAAGTGGGGAGAGCAAAAACCTGAGAGGGAGGAGGAAGAAAAGGAAGAAGCCTCAGCCAGGAAAGGGGGTGGTGATTTTAAATAGCATAACAGCGCCACAGATCTTGGCACCGGCCTCGGCGCCAAATACTAGGGCACCAAGATCAACGCCAAAGCCTACGGCGCCGTGCTGGCTGCCACGTCACCACCACGTCTGCGTCGACGCCTACGTGGCTCCAACAGCTAGGCGCCAAATACTCTGGCGTCGATACGTGTAAGCTCGGCGCCGATTACGTCGGCGCCGAGACGAGGGTCTAGATTTTGAAAGCATATCTCCAGGGACAGATTCGTGAAAAACTTTAAAAAAGAGACAAAAAAAAAACAAAAAATTTGGGAGCTAAGCCTTGACGGGAACGACTCGCGCATTGCAACCCGCCGAGGACAGCGGCTCCTGGAACGTGTTCTTGAACCTCAATGCGATCGTCTCATCCGGCGAACCAGAGAGCTCCCCTTTTTGAGCAGGCAGCGCACCCGTGATCGGCAGACGCATGCCGTCCACGAACTCTTGCAATGTCGACGGCCTCTGGCGGCCCATGCACGCTCTCTGCCGGGCCGGGTTCCCAGGCAGCAGCGTCATCTTCCACCACCACCGGCTCGACTTGGGTCTCGGCTGTCCCGACGTCGCTGACAGCTGGGCGATCAGGCAGCAGCTGCGGCTGGAAAGCTGCATCCACTTGCTCATCATGATGCATGCCACTATCGTCCAACGCTGCCCGCGTAAAGGCGACAGGAGGAATTACCCGAATCGTCCAAGGACCGTCGTCGAATGCAGTTTCGCCGTGCTCAATCGTTGGCAACCATGTCAGGGCGGTGAACTGGCGCGAAGCTCCCCAGTCCTGCGCTTGTTCCCAGTCCTGCAAGGGCAAGGGACAGGGAATCCTGCGCTGGTTCCCAGTCCTGCAAGGGCAAGAGACAGGGATCCGAGCTCATCGACCTCGTTCGCTTTCTCCTTTTCTTCAGGAACGGACAAGGCAGTCCCAGCCTCAAGCAGCATCAGTGTGGTTCAGGGTCACCCAGCTGTATGCTGACGACGGTGAACTCGCACTCTTGTACTGTAGCGACCGGGTGGCCTGCTTTCCCCGGCGCTCCCGCCGGTGAACTGGCGCGAGCCTCCCCCACGGCCTTCCCGGGCAGAGCGCGGACAGCCTTTGGCCGTGCAGACAGACAACAACGCTCGCCGGCCAGCAGTTTGAACTGGGCAACGCACCGTGCCAATCAACACCGTTGTTGATGCCACCTTCTGGAAAGTGGGCCATTTTCTGGCTACTATTTCATCACATCATATTGTTGTTCACAAAAAAATGAAAAATGTCATATAAGCAATACTTTGTTTATGATGAAAAATATGACACCTTGCATTGGAAATAGCAGGTATGTGCGTTTCACTTGATCATATATCGACCATCTTCCCCGGTCCGGCCCGGAAACAAAACTGAACACTGGCCAAGTAGCGCGGCACAGAACATGAGCAAGAGCTCACGCGTGTAAATACAATTACCAGTGCTAATAATACACGAGTAAATGCGCATGAGCACGAACACCGGAGCAATGAATGTTGGCATGATGATCGAGGGCGTTTCCCCTGGCCGCCGCCGTGAGAATGAATGAGCGAGCGAGTTCGCTCTGGAGCTCCTTCCTCATCTCATCATGGATGGGCTCGGGAAAGCGCGCGCGTGCCCACTATCGCTACTACTTACGCCTGCATGCGCGCATGCAATACACGCAATGCGCAGTTAATGGCCGGCTTGATCGGTTTTCGCAGCCAAAATCCACCCAAGATCTCCATCTCCCCGCAATTACTGCGCCACTTCTCCCTTTCCCATCATCTCCGATCCTCACCCTGATCGATCGCACACGTTCACATCCATCGTCACTGCCTCTGCTGCCTCGCTCCATGCATCTATCTATCTGGTCATCATCCGAGAGTATATATAACAAGTGTTCTACTAGTTCCTGCCATTGCCGCGTTACCTGTCTGTCGGCCATTGCCGCGCAATCTGGCCATCCTGCTTTCCTCCTGCACATCTATAGCTAGCTCTTCGTCCGTTGCTGCTTGCCACATGTCAACAATGGCGATGGCGCCATGCGACGGCGACGCCGACTGGTGCCACGAGCTGGGGGACTTCAACTTCAACCTGCTCTTGTATTCGTCGTCGTCCTCGCCGCACGCCATGGCCAGCAGCAGGTCAGTTTATTGGAGCGCCTCTGTATCTCGTGCACGCACATCTGATTTTGACAGTCCAGCAGGCCAGGTTGCTTCGCCTGACGGTTCACGGTTCTCGGCCTTCATCTCCTCGCTCCTTCCTGATGTCAGGCCGCGAGATTGTCTGCCGATCGCCGCTGCTCCTCCCGGACCCGGGGCCGGTGGTCACCTGCAGAGATGCGAAACCGAAGTCCTCGAAGCCTCTTCTGATGGCGCGTTTGCTGCGGCCGACTGCTTCTCGTCGGCTCTGATGAACCTGCACAGGTCAGTTCGTTCGTTGTTCCAACAATTAGTCATAAGGCCGATCTAGCTTGTTTAGTCGTTGTTTCGCGCAATGTCGATTTCCGAGCTCGTTCTTGAGTACTGATCGGTGACAAGTCGCGGCACGTTGCAGGGAGGACGACAGTTTCTACATGTCCATGTACTCTGCACCACCGCCAGCAGTCGGCGATCAGTACTGCTCCGACCAACTCCCACCCCTACCTGCCGACGGAGCACTGACGAGCCTTGACGACGCGCTCCTGCTGGCGCCGCTCAGCGACAGTGATCTTGAGGCCTTCGACAATGCCGACGAGCAGAAGCCTCCTCTCGACCAACTGATTATGATCCCGCCGGCGGTTCATCATCATCACGCCGCCGCCGCGACGCGAGCCCCACCAATCCACGGTACGACCGCTGGCCAAAATGCAGGTGTCGTCGTACATGCTCATCACAAGAAGGCCATGGCCATCGAGGACTCCTGTTTCCGACGAGGAGGAGCCGGCGGTGTGGAGATGGCCGTCGTCAGGCATCATGACGAGCGTCGTCAAGCAGGCTCTGCCGTGGTGCTGGTGCCGCCACCGCCGCCGCCGCAGCAGCCTCTTCCGCCGCCGTCACTGCCACGGCCTCGTCCAAGGAGGAGCGGCGGCGACCGGCAGTCAGCTCCGGCGGGGAAGACGAGGCTGGACCACATCGGCTTCGACGAGCTCCGCAAGTACTTCTACATGCCCATCACCAGGGCGGCGAGGGAGATGAACGTCGGGCTCACCGTGCTCAAGAAGCGCTGCCGCGAGCTCGGCGTGGCGCGGTGGCCTCACCGGAAGATGAAGAGCCTCAAGTCCCTCATGGCCAACGTCCAGGTGACGATCAGAGCACACCTTTTTTTTTCCTCCCCGAAGCACGATCGAATCATGCATGCAGAAAACGCACGAACGATGATTTGCATTACCGTGCCAATCAATAATCACCATTCATAGCGTCCATCAAGCCACGTCGTCCTGAATGCAAGCTGCATGGGTACGTGGATGCGTGCGTGCAGGAGATGGGGAACGGCATGTCCCCGGTGGATCTGCAGCAGGAGCTCGCGGCGCTGGAGACGTACTGCGCGCTCATGGAGGAGAACCCCTGGATCGAGCTCACGGACCGGACCAAGAAGCTGCGGCAGGCGTGCTTCAAGGAGAGCTACAAGCGAAGGAGGGCGGCGGCAGTCAGCATCATGGAGATGGATCACATCTACAGCTTTGGCCAGCAGCATGCTCATCATCACCAGCTGCCTCCGCCAACAAGCAGTGCTGACCTCCATGGCCAGCAGAGCAGCCGTTTCTATGGCTACTGAAAGATCGATAAGCAGCGACGTACGTATACAAAGGACGACACTTCTGTTTGCATATGGGGTAAAGTGGGACGAATATATACGGAGTCTTAACTGTCTTATCGAGAACAGGAAGCATCTATCAGCTGTGGACTGCGCGGCATGTCTATGTGTATATATAGTAACCATTTTAAGTACGAAATGATCCATGATTAATCTGAGCTACTATCAAAACTGGTTGGATTCATTTCTACACATACACTGGTTGAATGTTACTTTTTCCTTTCTCAAAATAGTTGATTTTCCTGAATTTTTATTCTCAGTCTCGATCATTTAGTTGTCCAGTTTCAAGCTTGAACAATTGAGCACTCGGGCATGTAACATCTAACCTCATTTTCCCTTGAAATAATTAAACGAACTGTGTAATGTCTATTGTAACTAATATTATTGCATCCGTTATCTGAATCACGAGCATCCAGCGTGCACCTTGCCTGAACACAAATTATTGTTCAAAACATTTTTTTAAGCCATTGTACAGATTGTGCAGTGAACTTGATTGCCCAAAATTTTGTTTTCGAGTACTAGCCGGATGCTGTCTGAGCCATACTAAAGTCAGTGGCAACATTTTATTTCTTATTTGTTGAATTCTTTTACTATCGTACAAATCATTGCCCGAGCAGTACACATACCGTATAGGCATAAAATAACCACCGTTACCTCCAAAAGGCACACTTTATATAAACATTCAAACGACTTTAAGATCTTTTACTAATAATTTGGCTAATAACTTTTAACTATTATCATATAAACTTGATAAAGTGAGATTTGTAAGCAATTGTACTACCAAATAATCATAAGTTTATAAGCATGAACAATATAATATAAAGTGGACTTTGAGGCATTGGGGCTCCCTTCACTTGACCTTTCAGAGCTTAATGCTCCTTTTACTGAGGAGGAAATTTGGGGATCATTCGCGATATGTCAGCAGATAAGGCCCCTCGGCCTGATGGATTCACTAGTTAACAAGGTCGCTTGGTTGGTAATAAAAAATGATGTGATGAATGCGTTGGTGGCCTTGTCAAATTTGCATACCTGCAGCTTCTATCTAGTGAATGGGGCAATCCTCATACTCCTACCTAAATCCTCGGAGCCGAAGGGGATAGGTGACTACGGTCCAATTAGTCTCATCCACAACTTTGGGAAATTGGTCTCAAAAGCCCTTGCTAATAGGGTCGCACCTCAGCTTAGTGCAATGATTCTGCCCAACCAAAACGCTTTTATGAAAGGTCATCAAATGCACAACAACTTCTGTTATGTCCATGGGACGACCAAGACATTGCATGCGAGGAAAGCACCCTTGCATGCTCTTCAAGATTAAAATTGTCAAAGCTTTTGACTCGGTGTCTTGGCCTTTCTTGCTTGAGGTCCTAGAGCATCTTGGGTTCTCCAAAGCTTGGACTAATTGGATTTTGGTGCTCCTCTCCTCTACAAGCACCAAGGTCATGGTTAATGGCATCCAGGGGAACGAGATCTGTCATGCCCGAGGACTTCGCCAGTGGGACCTTATCTCTAGTACTCTTCCTCATGGTCATGGAATTCATCAACCTCATCCAACGTGCTGATGAAATGGCCCTACTTCAACCATTGGGTTAAGGTCCATCACTCATAGGGCATTGCTTTATGCGGATGATGTTCGTGTGTTCTTGTCATCAATCGCCTCGGACATTGTGATGTTCGTCCAGTCCATCCTTTCATGCTTTGAGAGGGCAAGTGGACTTTCAACAAACCTTGCCAAGTGCAGTGTTACACAAATCCGTTGTGGTCCAGATGAGGTGCAGACCATTCAGAGTCATTTATGTTGCCTCATCAGTAACTTCCTATGCATGTACCTAGGCACTCCTTTGTCGATCACGCGTTAGCCTAAATCAGCTATTCAACTGTGAGTAGATAGGGTTGTAGACCGGTTGCCACCTTGGAAAGCTATAGGCTCCTAAACAGGTTGGGTTGTTTCATCCTCACCAGGTCGGCACTCACCGCCATCTGATCCATATCTCCATTTCGGTCAAGCTACAAGCTTGGGCTATATGTGCCATCGACAAGATCTGCAAAGCACTCCTTTGGTGTGGAATAGAGGCAGTGAATGGTGGACACTATTTTGTGGCATGGACAAAAGCTTGCAAACCTCCAGAGTTGCGGGGACTTGGCCTCTATGACCTGCTTCAGATGCGTTGGGAGTGGCTCCGGCGCATGGTGAAAGTCCTATGTTTGGCGTTGGCAATTAGTGACAATGCCTAAGTCCTAATCATATGCATAAGAATGTGTGTAGCAATGATAATTAGCACGAGACATGGTGAAGCATGATGATCAAGTGTGGATGATGAAGTGCTTACCATGGTGATGAAGGAGGAACAAGGTGCAACCCTATGATGATCAAAGCAAAGGTATATGCTAGGGGTTGTACTTTGGTAACCAAGACACCTAGTGGGTGTGGTTATATTATAGGATAGATAACTGTACTATAAAGAGGGGAATTATCGTATCAATTCTAGTCCTACATGTGCCTCTAGGTGACATTTCATTGGGCATATGCATTTGGATAGAGCTAATAATGCCTCGCAAAATGATTATGAAAATGCTAACATTCTTGCACATGACGATGATCACTTGGTGGTGTTAGCACATTTGCGTTGGCGATGGAGTTTGAGCGGTAGAGAGGGTTTGGGGTCCTCTCTTCTTCCCGCCGAGCTTGCGAGGCGGGATTCAGCGCTTTTCGAGAAATAAAACGCCTATTTTCCACTGCGCCGGACGTGAAGAAACGGAGGCGAACGGAGGTCACAGAGATGACCGGACGCGGGCTCAGCGTAACTGGACGCGTCCGGTCAGTGTCAGTGAGCAACGTGAGGGGCAGCTAGGGTTTCTAACCGGAGCGTCCGACGCCTCACGGGTCCGGCGCGTCTAGTCAACTTGGCGTGGAGCAGCATCAGCGAAGAGCTAACCAGACGCGGTGGCGAGTCCGGTCACGATCGACCGGACGCGTCTGGTCGTGGTGGGTGCTTACTGGACTCAAACCGGACGCTGGGTGTAACACGTCCGGTCAGTTCTGCAGCGCGTCCGGTCGGTGCTTCGCGAGTGCAGGCACTGTGTGATCGGCGCGTCCGGTCAATTCAAGTTGCGCGTCCGGTCACTCTAGTACGTGAACGAGTACTTTTAAGTGACCGTTACGATCGAACAAACGAAATTCAAAGTGAGACACGTGGCGTTCATCGGGGAGGTCGCGGTGGAGCGACCGGACGCTGTGCGCATCCGGTCAGGCCGGACCAGCGCGTCCGGTCACCCCGAGTGTGGCTATTTCGTGAGCCAAGGGCTCTATTCTTTTGGGGGCTCCTATATATACTTGGTGGCTGGCTCTTGGCTCCCTCTCTTGGACATTTCACATACTTGTGAGCACTTTGAGCTGAGCCAAAGCTTCTCCTCTCATCCCAAATCATCTCCCTTGCATTTGATTGCGATTCTTGAGTGAGATTGAGTGATTCAAGTGCATCGATCATTGATTTGCATCTAGAGGCACTTGAGGGATTGATTTGCTGCGGTTTTTCTTGTTACTCTTAGTGGTTGCCGCCACCTAGACGGCTTGGAGCAGCTTGGAGGCATGGCAAGTGTTGGTGATTGTTCCTGGCCACCTCCCGTGATCTTGTGAGGGGTTTGCACCTTCCCCGATAGAGTGCTGCAAGGTAGCATTAGTATATTGCTCATGTCATTGCAACTCCTAGCCATTTGGTAGGTTCTTGTGGTGCCTTTTGAGAGGCTCGGTGTGTGACCGATTAGCCACCGAACCACGTGGTTGAGGGGGACACAACGGGGACTAGCGTACCGGCAAGCACGTGAACCTCGGGATAAATCATCGTGTCTTCACTTCATTGATTGCGATTGATTTGTCTCGGTGGATTGGTTATCTTGGATATTATCTTTTGGATATTGATTGGTTGGCTCAATTCATCGCCCCTCAGTGAAATCTCTTGTATCTCTAACTTGCATTACATTTCAAGTAATTGGTTGTTTCCTCTTGCTAGCTTGTTGTTGTAGCTTGTGTAGATTTAGTTTTGTGTAACTTGCTAGCTTATTTAGTTGTCGCTCTTACGGTTTGACTTGTGCGGTTGAGTGAAATATATTAGGATTGTCATTTGGATAGGTGGCTTGCAACACCCCTTTAGGCTAAGCAAAACTTGCATCACGCTATTTGTTATATTGATAAACTTGTTTAGCATACTTTGTAGGAATTTTTATTAGGCTATTCACCCCCCCTCTAGCCATCAAGACCTTTCACATGGACTCAACAAAGTCCTCGCAGGGGTTTCAATCGCACATGAACAAAGTAGCTGTAGCCATGTCCGAGGCCTCTCTTTCGGTGAGGGTTTGGAAGGCATTGCACTCTATTTTGGAGAGATAAATGGGTAGACACTCGTTCCATCTTTGACATTGCACCTACCCTTCATGCTCTAGTTAGTATGTGCATTTGCAACTCTCGTACGGTTAAGGAGGCGCTCTATAACCATCGTTGGGTACGAGATATCTTCGGAGGGCTTTCTGTTCGTGCAATTTTGGATTATTTGCACATCTGGGACTTGGTAGAACGCATGACCCTCTCAGACATGCCAGATGCTTTCTTGTGGAATTGGACAGGTGATGCTCAGCAATCGACCTTGAGTGCCTATAGTTTTGGAAGGTGCTAACGCCAAACAATTGCAAATTCTTTATGTGGCTAGTCCTTGGTCGTTGTTGGACATCTGAGAGATTGCAAAGACATGGGCTGCCTAATAGAGGGAATTGCACGCTTTATTCACAAGAGTGCCTGAGACACTTCAGCACTTACTGCTTAACTGTGTTTTTAGTAGGAAAACATGGTTCAGGCTCTAAGAGAATTTGAGTTACAACCCCAGAACTAGCTGCCATCCTTAGAATCTTCCTGGGTAGGCTGGTGGCTTCAAGTAAGAAAGTCAATCTCGAAGCCTCGACATCGAATCTTTGATTCCCTCGTCGTCCTAATCACCTAGAAGATCTAGAAGGAACAAATGCTCAGGTGCTCATTAGAGGACAATCGCTTCGCCCAGTGCAGTTTGTCAATGGTATTAAAGAGGAAGCTCATCACAAGCTAAGTTGATCCTTTCAACTGCTCTTTGCGGTTTTAGGAGTGGTAGTTTCTAGTGTTGCTTGAGTTGTATGTAGTTTGGTGGTTCTTGTCTGTCTTTCTTTCTCTCTCAGTTTTACTTCATAGACACTCGACATGCTTTTTTGTTTCTTGTTAGTATGTTTGATTATGTACTTTATGGGTTGTATCACCTTCTCTTAGTGAAACATATGCATAGCATGTTCTCTAAAACATTTAATATAAAGAAAATGAATGGTGAAGTGTAATTTAGGAGACCATGTCATTCCAAGCTACGCCTTACAAAACGTAACGAAAGGCACCTTATAAAATGGAATGAAAAGATAGTAAAAAAATGTATTTCTGATGAAGTCACTTTGATAGCCGCTTGTACAAAGACACCATCATTAGCAGTATATTTTTTCTAGCAGTGGATTTGACGCTAAAACAGCCAAGACCACTAGAGGATCGGCGAGGCCAATTTGATGCTCGATTCATCAAGAACATTCATGAAAGCCTCCAAGGAAGACCCATTAGGGACATGTCCAGTGGGGGTGGTGTAAGTGCAATCAAGCCCTATCATAGGTTTTGGTGTTGATAACCACTAAATTAGAGGACTAATGAGATTTGTCAAGATAACTAGTAGAAAATTTATTATCGAGGATGTTATATCAAAAGGAGGAGCCCCCAATTACAAATGTGAATGGCATCTCACTCAAGGAAGGTTTAATTTCTTTTATTTTTCAAATTTGAGTATAGGAAAAGCTGTACTATAATGGGGGACACAAAAACTTGCTAAAAATGTGCAACCAAGTGTCAATCTTATGTCAAAACATCCTTGTTCCTCAGCCTTGATAGCCTTGCTTTCCACTCTGCCTTTCTGCAGTCCTGGCTAGTGCGACAGTATCGCACTTAACTGACCCTTGAGACCTGAGGGGTATTTACCTCTCTCTCTCTCTCTCTTCCAACGGTTTAGTCTTCTTCTCCAACGGTTCACTTTGATAGAACACAGCTATGCTCACTCTTCTCTCTCCTCCATTGGTAACCTTGAGCTCCCAAGCTTTCCCTTTGATTTCCCCATCAATCCTTAATAGAAAAAGGTTCCAAAAGTGATTAGAGAGTAGATCCACTGATTTCCAAAGCCTAAAGAGCACTTGGTTCATGTGTTTGGCCGGCGGTTGTGTTTGTTACTCTTAGAGCTTGGCTCCTAGCCGGCTAGAGCATCGCCTGATGAGCTTGCCAACCTTGTGGCAGCCCTGAGAGGTTTGTAACCATCTCTTGTAGCTAGTAAAATCACCCCTCATCTCAAAAGTTCACTCTCTTAACTTGAGAACGAGGTTGGGTTGCAAAGCCCTAAGCCTTGCGACATACTTCAACAACGTGGACTTAGCCAAGCCTTAGTGGTGAGCTTAACCATGGGATAATTCCTTGTGTCACCTTGTGCTTGTGTTGCTTTACTTGTTGTTCATATTGTTGTTGAGGTTATTCTAGGGTTTGTGGCCGATCTACTTGTGTGTGGTGTTCCTACCACTTCTAGCTATTGATCTATGACCTACACCTCTGCAAGAAGCTAAGAAATTTACCCTATCTAAATTTCATTCACTGGATTTTGAACTGTGAGCTCGACTCTCCTATAGGCATGGCCACAGTGCTAGTGCGGCAGTGCCGCGGTCCCAGAGCGGCACTACCACGGGTGAATTTAACTTCTGTTTGAGTTAAATTTTTATAGGCCTATTCACCCCCCTCTAGGTGCTCCAGTGATCCTACAAGTGGTATCAAAGCAGGTTACCTCATATATGCTTCACCTCGTGAGGTTGTAGGGTCGAGATGGCGGACTAGAGGGGGGTGAATAGTCCTTTCTAAAACTTAACCGCATTGGCTAGCCGAAACAAGTGCGAAATTAAAACTATCAGTCAAGCCAAGACTACACCCCTCTATCCATAATTTCTAGCACCTTATAAAAGATTCTAAACAAGCAAATAAGGTGTCATCCTAGCAAGAGCTCATCTAACCAATTCTAGGAGCAAGGTCATACAAACCTATGCCACTAGTACTTTGCACACTAGGGGAGCTCCTGCACAAACTAGTAAGCTAAAGCACAAAGCTCCTAAGCTCACTAGCAATGCTCAATAACATGGCTACACAAGCTAAATTAGAGAGCGCAAATTATTTGCCTACAAAAACTAAGTAATGTAACTAGCAAGATTATTAAAACCAAAATAGCCACACAAGGGAGCTGCTTCTAGCTACACAAGCAAGAAGGCAACTAGCAAGCTATACAACAAGAGCAACTAACCAAGCACTATGTATATGAATGTAAATACAAGCTTGTGTAAAGGGGATGCAAACCACCAAGAAGAGATGACAAGGTTGACATGGTGATTTTTATCCCGATGTTCACGTGCTTGCCAACATGCTAGTCCTCGTTGAGACAAGCTCCAAGGTTGCCGCCGGTCCTCTTGCTAGTAGTGACCCGCAAGTCACACTCTCCCACTTGGAGTGCTTACCACAAGCTCTAGCACTTGATCTACCCGGACCACTTGTCGCCGTTCGCATCTCACTTTACTAGAGTTGCTCTTCGTGGCTCCTGCGGGATGAGCATTGTCCCCCTCATAAATCCTCCTCTAAAGCTTTGCATGATCTTCTTGTGAGCTTCAATGGAGTCACAAAGCCACCAAGCCATCTAGGAGGTGGCAACCTCCAAGAGTAACAAGCACCACTGGCTTGCAACTCGAACACCTAGTGTCACTCGATGCAACCTCATGATGCAATCGTACTAGAATCACTCACTCACTTGATCGGATGAACACTATCAAGCTCAAGTGAGTTAGAGGGCTCCCAAGCACACCACCACAAGCCACATAGGCATGAGGGTGCTTAGCAACCATCCCAAGGCTAGTTTGCACTTCTATTTAGGGCTAAAAAGTCATTGCCCCTTCACTGGGTAAAAACCGAGGCGACCGAATGCGCAGGTCATAATGACCGGATGCGCCGGTCCCTGTGTCTGGTCCCTTCAATGCCACCACGTGTCACTAGTCGTTGGAACTAGCTGTTGCCGCCAACGACTAACTTACACGCGCACAGAACATAGCTGACCGGATGCACTACTCGACATGACCGGAGCCAGAGTCTGGTCATTTCCAGAGAGCTCCCCGAGCCTCCAAAACATGATCGGACGCGTCAGGTGCACCACGACCGGAAGTAGGCCAACGTTCGGTCCTCCCTGACCTCACTGCACATTGCCACATCAGCATGACCAGATGCTAAATAGTGTTTAGCTAGAGTCCAGTCCGCAGCGTCTACTCCACCACAGAAACTGATCGGACATGTAGGTGCTCCCTAGCCAGCGTTCGATCGAAGGCCAAAGCCAACGCCTATACTACAGAGCATGACCGAACGCGCCGGTGCAGCCGAGCCCAATGTCCGGTCACCTCCAATGACCACTTCTTACCTTCTTTTCTCCACCAACTTCTTCTCCTTTGCAAATGTGCTAACACCACTAAGTGTACACCAACATGTGCATGTGTGTTAGCATTTTCACAATTATTTTCAAAGGATTAGCCACTCAACTTGCCATGCCACTCGATCCTAGCAATGATGTAAAGTTAGATTGCTCAAGTGGCACTAGATGACCGATATGCAAATAAGTTTGCCCCTCTTGATAGTACGGCCATCTATCATAAACCCGGTCATAAACTTCTCTATACACCTATAACAGGTGAAATGAAATGCCCTATAGGTTATACCTTTGCCTTGCGTATTCTATTCTATCTCCTCTAATGTCGATGCAACACATGCACCAACACAATCAACAATAATATGATCCACTTCATATCATCACATGATCATATTGGTTCATTGATCTTGACTTCATTTGCTCTTCACCGTTGCATCGGTCCATCAGCGCCAAGTCTTGCTCAAGCTTCACCGTCACATGTGGTCCCTCGCTTCAAAGCCTTTGACTCACCCTTCACACTTGCAACCGGTCTATCAAGCCAAGTCATGTCTTTGATCTTCTCCACCTTGATCACATGACTCAATGTCATGTCTTATGTGCAATGAGCTCCTTCATCATCATATGTGTAAGCTTCACAACATCTCCGGGCCATCTTTATCGTCATGGCATATGTTGCTTACATGCATGTGCCTATGGACTAATCTTTTGTGTATCTCATATAAACACAATTAGTCCACCTAAGGTTGTCACTCAATTACCAAAACTAAACAAGGACCTTTCAGAGGTATGGAGCCCATAGGAGGAACTAGTGGCTCAAAGCCCATGGAGATTAGTCTGGAGCTAGTTGGCTTGCATGACACCAACAACAGTGAGCTAAGCGTGTTGACAGCAAGTGTCTCCACGCTCCCACATCTTGAGGCTACCAATGCCAAAAGAGTTCTTAATGAAGAAAAGAAGAAAAAGAGAAGAGAAGCAATAAAGCTCAAAAGAGAAGCAAGAGAAAAGAAGAAGGAGGAGCAGCGCTTAGAAGAGAAGAAAGCAAGAAAAGAAGAAAGAAGACTCAAGATAGAAGCTAGAATAAAAAGAAGAGAAGTAAGAAACAAGAAAGGACAAGAAGCAAAAGCCTCCAATGCATCTTCAAGTGAGCTATCTAGCAGCTCCGAAGATGGTGATGATGATGAGTCCTACCAAGTGCATATCAAGAAGGAGAAAAAAGAAAAGGGCAAGAAGAATGACAACAACAAATATGCTGTCGTATCCTTTAACTATTCTTCTATGTCTATGACTAACCATGATCGCAAGTCTTTCATCAATATGCCTGCGGACAAGTTACATCATTTTGATGGGACTAACTTTATCAAGTGGAAGCACTTGATGAGAGCCTATGTTATAGGTCTTCATCTTGACATTTGGGAGGTTGTTTTCAATGGATTTGAGCCACTAGTTGATCCTAAGAATCCAACCATGGAAGAAATGAGAATCATCCATCTCAATGGTCAAGCCACTAGTGTGATACTTAGTGCCTTAGATGGTGATGAGTACAATAGAGTGATTGGTGTTGATGTTGCCAAGCAAATATGGGATACCTTGCACATGAAGGGGTTGACAAAGTGAGGAAGGCAAGGATTGATTTGATGATGTTCAAGCTCAACCGATTTGTTATCTTGGATAGAGAAGGGCCACAAGAAATATTTGATAGGTTGATGGCTATGGTGGGCAAGATTAGAGACTATGGTTGTGATGAGCTAGATGATCATAAGGTTGTCAAGATTATGTTGAAAGCTTACTCACTAAGAAAGGAGACCGTAGTGACTCTAATTAGAGACAAGAAGAAATGTAAATACTTCACACCAAATGATGTACTTGGGAGAATCTTGACCTTTGACATGCAAAGAGAGGAAGCAAATGAGATGAAAAAGCTTGGGGAATTGCAAGCAAAGCTAGAAGGCATCAAGATCAACAAAGATGCAGCTCTCAAGGCCAACAAATCAAGCAAGCAAGGCTCTACTAGCAAGTCCAAGACCAACAAGCAAGACTCGACTAGCAAGCCCGAAGCAACAAAGCAAGTTCAAGAGGTAGTAGAGACCACATCATCCTCAAGTGAGAGTAAAAATAGTGATGACCAATATGAGAAAGTGGATGATGTTGCTCTCTTTATGAATAGGTTTCATAAAGGGTTGAAGAAGCAAGGGTACAAGGTAGTGAAGAGGAAGTTTCCCAACAAGAAGAAGAGGACATACTACAATTATGGTAGCACCAACCACTTTATTGCCAAGTACCCATATGAAATCAAAGGCCACAAACACAAGAAAGAAAGGAAGGAGGACAAGGCCGACCATAGGAAGAGCAAGAAAATTTTGGGAGAAGCACACATTAGGCATGAATGGGACTCAACTATTGAAAGCTCAAGTGAAGAAGATGAGAAAGTTGTAACCCTTGCCATCAACAAGTCATCTTCTCCACCAAGACTCTTCACAACTTGCTCGATGATGACTACTACTCCCCTCACATTTGTCTTCTAGCAAAGGATAAGAAGGTAAAATATAAATCCAAGGCCAAAGCTCCTCCACCTCCACCACCTAGTGATAACTCTAGTAGTGATCTTAGTGATAGTTCTAGTGATGATGAATCTAGTGATGAAGAAATTGATCAAATAACTAAAACTTAGATGGAAAGACCAAATTATTTATCACTAAACTCATGGAGAATTTAGAGAGTGTTCAAGCCAAACTAGAATCTAGAGAGGAAGAGGATCTCTATTTTGCTAGCAAGGAAGCTCTTGCATTAGAGAGAAGTGAGGTGGGATCCTTGCACAAGCCTTTGGCCAAAGAACAAGGGGACCATGCTATCACAAAGAAAGAAAATATGGCTCTCAAGAAAAAAGTATTGTGACTTAGATGAAAAGCACAAAGAACTTGAGCTGCAATATAACATTCTTTAGGATAACAACTCACATCCCTCTAAGGCAAAGGATATCTCTACTCCTTCCACTAGTCAAGGTTATGAAAAATGTTATAATCTTGATTTGAATGCTTATTCTACTAACCTTGCAAATATGGAGGCAAGGAGAAAGGAGATTGCTAGACTTAATGAGATCATTGGCAAGGCTTGCTTGAGTGGTAAGGCTCAAGCAAGTGACAAGAAGGTGAATGAACTTAAAGGGCCTCAATTCAAGCAAGAGGACATCCCTCAATCAAGCATAGGCTTGGACACATAACATGAGCCAAGACAAATGGAAGAAAGATAATAAATGGCTATGAGTGTGTTTAGTTAAGAGGAATGAAAGAATTGGTATAGACAGCCTGCACAGACAGAGGCAAAGCCGCAATCAAGAGTGGCAGCGGCACTGCCGCTCCCCACAGAAGTGGGAAGGCTACCAATTCTGATCCTGATCAGTCTAAGCCAAAGAAAAAGGTGTTCCAGTAGAAATAGGTTTAGCAAAAGCCAAAAGATTCAGTGTGGGGCACTATGAACAAGTATGCCTACCAATCCAAGTTCCAACCACCTCGATAAAGCTTGACTTCATGCTTTGTCTTGAGAAACAATAGCAGTAGAAAAGTGGATGCCAAATATGTTAGAAAGGAAACCAACATATATAGAAATACATCTATTTGGATTTCTAAATTTCTTCTAACTAACATGCAAGGCCCCAAGTCTAATTAGGGACATAAATCTAGCAACTAAATTTGTTTTGTAGGCATACTCCTCCGGTAGATCAAGTTGGGTGCTTGATAGTGGATATACAAATCATATGACCGGAGAAAGGAGTATATTCTCATCATATACCCCGAAGATGGACTCAAATGAAAATATTGTATTTGGAGACAATTCTAAGGGAGATGTGATTTGTCTCGGTAAAGTTGCTATAACCCTTGAGCATTCAATTATAAATTTTTTACATGTTGATTCATTGAGTTACAATTTATCCGTTTCTTAATTGTGTGAGATGGGCTACAATTGTCTCTTTATGGATAAGGGTGTGAAAGTCTTTAAAAGGGAGGATTACTCTATTGTCTTTATGGGTCGATTAAAGAATAAGATTTACCTAGTTGATTTCAACAAAGGTAAGACCAATCTTGAGACTTGTTTAGTGGCAAAATCTAGCATGGTTGTTGGCTTTGGCATCGCTGGCTAGCTCATGTTGGGATGAGGAACTTGACCAAACTTATAAAGATGAACACATCCTTGGACTAACAAATGTTCACTTTGAGAAAGATAGAATATGTCACGCTTGTCAAGATGGAAAGCAAGTTGGCGTACCTCACCCACCAAAGAGCATCATGACCACTACACAACCATTGGAGCTCATTCACATGAATCTCTTTGGACCAATCACCTACCTAAGCATCGGGGGTAACAAATATGGTCTTGTTATTGTTGATGATTATTCCTGTTTCACTTAGGTATTTTTCTTGTTTGATAAGTGCCAAGTTAGAGATAAAGTGAAGACATTTGTTAGAAGAGCTCAAAAGGAGTTCGGTCTTGTAACATCCCAGATGTTAAGAACAATTAAAAACTTGATCAGGAGCATAATTAGGGCATAAGCATTTGTTATCATGTCAAACAAGCACTTCATGTTGCATTGTTACATGTCAATGTTGCACATGTTTCATGCATAGCATGGTAATGTTTTTAATATTGCTTATGTTTCAAGTAAAGTAATGAAATGTTTTATATATTTTAATAGAATGTTTCATGTTACATTGTTAGGTTTCATATGTTGCATGTTAAGTTAATCAAGTTAGATGTTTAGAGGTTAATAACGATTACTTTTCACATATAAAAGTTGACCAAACTTTGTTGCTTTGTTTGCTACTATAATTAGTCTTTGATAATGCATAATTAGGTGTAATAGTTGATTAATGTGTAGCTCTAACTAATTCATTAAAGTTTGCTAATCAAAACTCCTTTTCAAAATCTCAAACATTGTTTTATATGTTTTAAATAACGAAAAGTGGTGTGTCATGCTTTGAGAATCTCTCTTCTTAATCCTTCTCAATTTCTCCTTGCCACCTCTTTGTCTTCAAGAAGCTTCTCCATGATACTTCCCTCCATGTGTCATGTCTTAAGTGGTAAATGGAGCAATTTGAATTTCTCTTCTCTTTTTCTCCACCTCTCTTTATCTCTTTCTTCCTCTGTGTTGAACAGAGCAGGGCAGGGGTAGTAGCCAACTGACGCTCCTGTCCTTCTCCTCTTCTCTTTGTCGGCACCACCATCTTACTTGCCCCTCCAAGCCACAGCAGCATCCGCCACCATCTTGCGCCTCTTTTGCACCCGCTTGCACCACCTCACTTCACCGGAGGACGCCAAGCACAGTCGTCTTCTTCCTCAGCTTGCTGCCGAGCAACTCACCTCCACCTGCAAAATTGGCCATAACCGCAGCACCGTATTCCAATTCATCTCGCAACCGTGATCGCCTCGCCCTTGCGCACCATTTTGACCCACCCGCACGCCCTCTTTCCATCAACATCGCCCGCAACCACCGCTCCCATCATGGCAGGTCAGCATGATAGCCAAGCTTGGGTCCACCGTGGTCAGCATGTCACGGAGCACCTCTTGATCTACCTTTCGTTGTTTTGGACTCCCCACCTCACCCTCATGCTCATCGGCTCCTCATTTTTGTCCCTATCACACAGGACACGCGGAGACGCGTCGTGGCCGCCAGAGCGCGCCACTGCCCTCAGCTCCGATGCTGGTCGACTCGCTCTGCTCCATCTCTATCTCTTCTAGGACATGCATAGGAATCATGGTGAGTCAGTAGATACGCCCGTGCCACCCGCCTTACCTCTACTACGTCGCAGAGGCCGGAGTACTACCGGCAACGGCGAGCACTGCCCCACCATCCCACCATGGCCGTGGGAGGGTTCGTTACTAATTGTAGCTCGGTCACTCAAGAGTGGAGGAGTGTTTGTGTGGGTGTTGTGAACGCGCTGGTGGAACCTATTTCACCGGAGGTTCCATCATCGTCGAGCTCCACCTCATCGAAGTGTTGTCGTCCGCTGTAGATGCTACTATACTTGTGTGGGTGCTCTAGGGATTCGTTCAGGGCTTGGAGAAGATGCGAGTAGGAAGAAGAAGCTGGCCGGGGAAATCCACGACACCGCTGTAAGGTCCTAGATGGCTAGAGGGGGGGTGGATAGCCTATAAAAAATCCTACACAAGCCACTAAGCAAACTTGTTAGAATAACAAACGGCACAAAGAGAGTTTTGCTTAGCCTACGGTTGTGATACAAGCCTCCTATCCACAAGACTAGTAGATTATAATCTCTAGTTCACACAAGGGCTAAGTCACTAATCTTGCACTAGTGAGCAAACTAACAACAACTAGCAAAGCTACTACTAGAGCTACACAAGATAATCTAGTAAATGTAAATGCAAGAGATAGGATTGTGAATCTTATACCGACGGTGGAGTGAAGATGTTGCCAATCACCAAGATGATATACAACCAATCAATATTGACAACAACACAATATGAAGACCAATCACCGGGAGACAAGAGACATAATATTTTTGTTCACCCGGTGTTCACTTGTGCACCGACAAGCTACGTCACCGGTTGTGTCGACCAACACTTAGATGGTTCCTCGGTGTGACCCTCAAGTCACTTGCCCCTCAAGGTACGCCCCGCAAGGCACCGCAAGACACCACTCTCAAGTGAGGTAACTCAATGACACGCGCAATGTAATAGAGTTGCTTTTGGCATCCCGCCAAGGAAAGCACAAGAACCTCTTACAATCAACCGGAGGTGGCCAAGAACAATCACCTTCTCTTGCCAACGCCTCCAACAATCTCCAAGCCGGCTAGGAGCGGTACTCTCCAAGAGTAACAAGAAATCCACCGGCTAAACCACCCACAAGTGCCACTAGATGCCCTCAAGCTATGCAATGCACTTTGGGATCACTCAATCTCACTTTTGATTTGCAATCAAGCAAGAGAGATGAGTGGGAGGAGATGCTCTAGCTCAAAGGATGCACAAGAATGTTAGAAATCACGAGAGACCTCCCCAAGGGCCAGCTAATAAGTATTTATAAGCATCCCATCCAAATAGAGCCGTTATACCCCTTCACTGGGTCTGTTCGGGATGACCGGACGCGCCGGTCATAACTGACCGGACGCGCTCAACCGCGTCCGATTCTC
Source organism: Saccharum hybrid cultivar R570 (assembly GCA_038087645.1). Lineage (NCBI taxonomy): Eukaryota > Viridiplantae > Streptophyta > Magnoliopsida > Poales > Poaceae > Saccharum > Saccharum hybrid cultivar. The sequence goes on from JAQSUU010000135.1 coordinate 22,949,042, forward strand.
CAACGGTCACTGACCCCAACGGTCAAACCAACGACTAGACGCGCCCTAGGCAATGACCGGACGTGCCGATCGCACTGAACCGCGCGCCCGTGAAGCAACGACCTGACATGCCCCTCGCAACGACCGGACGCGCCGATCGCACAGTATCACACGCCCGCGAAGTAACGACCGGATGCGCCCCTCGCAACGACCGGACGCGACAGTGCCCACATCCGGTTAGAGTCCAGTAAGCTCCTTCAACGATCGGACGCGTCCGATCATGTGTGACCGGACGCGCCTCGCGTCCAATAATCCTTGTGAACCACAGTTCTCTCTGGGCGACTGACCGGATGCGCTGGTCTCGTGAGTGACCGGACGCGCCGGTTACAAACCCTAACACACCCGCGTCTACGCTGTACTGACCGGACGCGTCCGGTCATACCATGACCGCGTCCGGTCACCTCTGTGACCTTCGTTCGCCTCCGTTTCTTTTTCGACTTCCGGCGTAGTGGAAAATAGGCATTTCAAGTTCCCAAAAACGCATGAATCCCACGCTCGCAAGCTCGGCGGGAGGGAGAGAGAGACCCAAACCCTCTCTACCGCTCAAACTTCATTGCCTTCGCAAATGTGCCAACACCAACAAGTGATCACCACCTTGTGCACGTGTGTTAGCATTTTCATAATCATTTTCGAAGGTTTTCCAGTTAGCTCACTAGGCCCTACATGCAATGCACTTCATGAATTCACCTAGTGGCACTCGTGCATCGAATAACCGATAAGACTTCCCCTCTTAATAGTTCGGCTATCGATCCTAAACCACTCACACCCTCTATGGTGTCTTGAGTGCAAAACAAAATGGCCCTATGGTTATACCTTTGCCTTGAGCCCATTTTGTTTTTCCAAAAGATATGATCCACTTCATATCATCACATGACTGTCTCGATCCATCGACCTTGACTTCACTTGCTCTTCACCGTTGCATCGGTCCGTCGGCGCCAAGTCTTGCTCAAGCTTCACCATCGCATGGTCCTTCGCTTCGAAGCCTCGACTTGCCCTTCACCCTCACAACCGGTCCATCGAGCCAAGCATCATCTTGGTCTTCATCATCTTGGTCACATGAGTCAATGTCATGTCTCATATTCAATGACCACCTTTATCTAAATCATCCACTTAGATACAAAGGTTAGTCCTAGGTTTCATCAATTAGCCAAAACCAAACTAGGGACTTTCAACCGCGGAGCTCGTCGGTGGTAAGCTCTGGCCGGCCGGAGCAGTCGCCGTCGGGGACGGCCAAAACAGAGAAGGGAGACGTGAGCGAGAGAGAGGGTGAACCTGGGCCACTTCGGCCATGGGCCGCGGTCGCAGCCTGGGTTGGCTCGGGCCGGATGAAGGGAGAGAGCGCGCGTGGGCCACACGTGTGCGTCCGAGATGTGGGTCGAGCAAGGGGAAGAAAGCAGGGAGCCGGCCTAGGTTGTTGATTTTCGTTTTTCTTTTTTCTGAAAAAATGCTAATTAGTAACAATTTTTGTTTATTTGTAGTGAATTAATTATAGCTCCAAAAATGGTAATTTTTTTGTGTAACCTCTTTGTACTGTGTATTATTTAGGAAAAATATAAAATGCCAATTTTGTTTATTTTTTATAGGTCAATTAATTAGCTCCATTAATTGATAAATGGCTTTTTCATAATTTTCTAGGCTTAATTAATTACCCAAAAATTATGAAAATCGTTTTGCCACTTAGTTATGATGTAAGCTTCCTAAAATAAAATTTTGAGATTAATTGGATAAATCAGATTTTATGCTTAATTTACGCTTTATTAATTAATTAGTTAATCAAATGATTAGTGTTTAATCATTTAGGGTTTTGTGTGATTTTTGGATTGATTGTGGACCTTGGGTCATTAACATGTGATGATCCATGGTATCTTATTGAGTTGCTTGAGCTCACGATTAACTTGTTAACTATGATTTCTTAATGATAATCAATGTGTTTAACAAAGATCATTAATGGTTAATGATTTCTAGTGTAAGTAATTAGTGGTCTTATGATAGACTTGTTATTAGATGCAACCTCTTAGGTAAAACCAAAGTTACGGTTAGTTAACCTTTAAATTAACCTTGTTAGCATGCAACTGTACTGCAAAAGAAAGTTGTACTCAGGTAAATAACTAATGTTTATCCTTTCTAAATGTCCCTTTTATACTATGCCTTGTTCATCATCATGCATCATGACATGCATTCCATCCTATTAAGTCTCGCATCATTTATATACGTGTAGTTTATACGAGTGTTTTGGATCGTGTCGATCAAGCTTCGGAGAAGGTGATCCACCCGTGGTGTTGGTGTCAAACTTGACTTCTACGAGAACTAACCACCGCTACAACGCAGGCAAGCCCTGGACATATAACCACTCTTCTATTTTATAAATGCTTTATTACACTTAGAGTCTAGTGTAATGTGCATTAACTTAGTAGGAGTTGGTTGATACCGTTGCTGCATGATTACCTTGATCTATATTTATATCCAGATGATGTCCCACAAGTATATGTAGGTCAATCTCTTATGCTTTGTATGCTTAGACTTCGGTAGAAGTCGAATAATATTTTCTTTGATCACAAGAACAGGTTTATTCCTTGCTTCTCTTGACCTAATGACAGGTCATGAGAGCATGTGGAAATGAATGTGAGAATGAACTTGAGACCGAACGGGGCATAGGAATCGTCTTTGGTGGTTGGTCCTGTCTGTATCGATTAAGGACCATCCGTTGTTGGCCATCGAGTCAAGGAGTTTTGGATAGTACTAGTCACATACCCAAGGAAGGGTAAGGCTTACTTCAGTTATTCCATCATGAGAACATCTAACCTCGCACTAAGAGTGGAGATATGGCGAGAGTAGCGTTGGGCCAGGTTCGAGGAGTATTGTACTCTCGGGTGGCGATGGACATGTTCTAGTTTTGGGTGACCCAAGTAAGAGTTGATATATGCAAGATTTGGTTCTACATATGTCGTGTGTTTAGAAAGCCCCAGCTGGGTAAATCAAGCGGTTCGAATCATCGTTACACCATGAGAAAGGAGTCTTGACCTTGCACCAACATCGTAGCAACAACTAGAACATGGTTACTGTTGGACTTGAGATGGAAAAGAAGTGAATAACTAGTGTGATGCTTATATTTATGATTGAAATGGATATAGGTGCAAAAGTTAGCTATAATTAGGCCATACTAAAACTGGAGCCAAAACTTAATTAAAAGTTTGAAAGCAAGGATCCACTGGTAGTAAGCTTTTCTGCAAAACTTCTCTTTTCTAGCTTCACTACTTCTCTTAAGCTAGCATATCCTTGGAGTCTTTTCTTTTCGTCGAGTAAGTCTTGCGGAGTACAATTGAGTACTCAGGGTTTGTTAACCCCTGTTGCAAGTGCTGACTGTTGCTTCTCATCAAGTCATGTCGGTGGGCTCGACATGATTTGGTTGTCTTCCCATGATTTAGGTGTTCTGCTTAAGTTATCTTCTGTAGTTCTACTCGACTTTCGCAATTAAGTTAAGTTTATAAAAAGTTAACTCATTCATGATTTGTAAATTTATTGTTGTTATTCTTCCGCACTCTGATGTAAGTTTTGTAACAAATGTTGTAATGTTGTAGTTACTCCTTTGTTGATCCTGGTATGAGTTGTCAAACATAGTTGAATCGGGGTCCTGTGAAGGCACCCGACAGATCTTCTTAGGTTATCTGGTGTATATGCATAGTTGTCAGAGGTCTTAGAGACAATGATAGGTGCATATGGGCCATATAATTTAGGAGGTTCTGCTACATATGGTATCAGAGCTCATACAATGGATCAGCTACAACATTACATTTGAAAACTTCAAAATGATTTTATAATATAAAAGGTTTTAAAGGTAACAAGTTAAAAATGGACTTCTATCTATTTTCTTGCTTGCTAGAAGACTTCATGAAGAATATACAGTGACTCAAGTACAAAGGCTTAAAGAAGTTCTTCAATTCTTCCTTAGAAGGTCAAGTAGAGAGTTAACTTCATCGACAAAGCTCTACTGAAGTACCTCTCGATAATCCGTCTTGTGCAGTGAAGATAGTGTATAAATAAAGCCCTATAATCTACTAACATGATGAAGATGAAGCACTCTCGACACTGAGAAGACGTATAGGACGAGCATATCTCATATCATGCATAAAATGATAATAAAATAATGATTAAAATTCCCTCCTTATATTCGGGAGTAGCTATTATTCGTTATAGCTGTTCTAGTGATGAATCTCGTCATGTACTAGGTTTTGTTTACCAATTGATAATCTTTTAGTCCATAAGTTCCTAATCCTTAGGAATTTATGGATATACCTTGCTATACACCGTTACTTCAAAATTAAAACCTAGGACAAATCCTCGATTCTCTTGTTATGCATGTGATCTACCTTGATTTCAATTAACTCGACACATGCAACCTCCTTGATGTCATTTGATGATGTGTGTGTTGATTGAATGTTACCATGATTGTGTCCTTTTAAGGTACCATGAACCATGACTTAGGTAACATCATCGAAACCTGGGGTCTCCTATGGCTTGTGACCATAAGGAAATACTGTTGGGCGCTCACTGTTATCGAAGTCTATGTCATGATCCCTTATAGTCCACAATTGGGGTGTTTTCATTCTTTGGACACTCTTTAGGGATTCAAAGTTGTTCTTTTGAATTCTCTAGATGCCTTGTGGTTGTGACCGATTTCTGATTTCAGTTACAATCTCGATATTACAAGATGAGGGTCACCACTGTTGTGCCCTATAATAGTGCCATGTCTCGTGACCACGGAGCTGCGACGGAACCTAGGCTCTCTTGTGTGCCCAAGTCACACAGGTTTCTGCTAGGTGCGTGCAGGTATCGAGGTCTATGGTCGTGATCCATTATAGCTCTGCAACTAATGTGCCCTCACTATTTGTGATATGTCTTGGGAATTCATGCCCATACTTCTTTTGAATTTTCTCAATCCTTGATGTTGGAACCATTATTAAATCGTGGTTGTAATCTTGATCTCTTCTATGAATATTTTCGTTTCAACAAGAAGATCCTACTTTCTTGAAATTTGCTACAATTGTGCCCTATAGTGATACCATGATCAGTGACAATGGTACAACATTGCATCCTGGAATCTATTATGGCTGATCACTGTAAGGGAATTCAGGGCACTCGCTATAATAAGGTCTATGATCATGATCCATTATAGTCTACAGTTGATGTGATTTTGATTCCCTTAGAACTTCTTTCTGAGTAATCCATGCTCCATGGATTCCCTAATACCTTGTTAATTACAACCATTATTTTGAAATCGGTTGTAATTCTTGAACCAATCCTTGTTGCTTTGTGAACTTTCTCAAGGTTAATGTGCTTCACACAATTCCTTTTCCATTATTTAACCCCACGGGTTATGCCGTTCTTGAAATCTCAGGACGAGATTTCTTTAAGGGGGGTAGGCTATAACATCCCAGATGTTAAGAACAATTAAAAACTTGATCAAGAGCATAATTAGGGCACAAGCATCCGTTATCATGTCAAACAAGCACTTCATGTTGCATTGTTACATGTCAATGTTGCACATGTTTCATGCATAGCATGGTAATGTTTTTAATATTGCTTATGTTTCAAGTATAGTACTGAAATGTTTTAGATGTTTCAATAGAATGTTTCATGTTACATTGTTAGGTTTCATATGTTGCATGTTAAGTTAATCAAGTTAGATGTTTAGAGGTTAATAAAGATTACTTTTCACATATAAAAGTTGACCAAACTTTGTTGCTTTGTTTGCTACTATAATTAGTCTTTGATAATGTGTAATTAGGTGTAATAGTTGATCAATGTGTAGCTCCAACTAATTCATTAAAGTTTGCTAATCAAAACTCCTTTTCAAAATCTCAAACATTGTTTCATATGTTTTAAATAATGAAAAGTGGTGTGTCATGCTTTGAGAATCTCTCTTCTTAATCCTTCTCAATTTATCCTTGCCACCTCTTTGTCTTCATGAAGCTTATCCATGATACTTCCCTCCATGTGTCATGTCTTAAGTGATAAATTGAGCAATTTGAATTTCTCTTCTCTTTTTCTCTACCTCTCTTTATCTCTTTCTTCCTCTCTGTGGAACAGAGCAGGGCAGGGGCAGTAGCCAGCCGATGCTCCTGTCCTTCTCTTCTCTTTGTCAGCACCACCTTCTTACTTGCCCCTCCAAGCCACAGCAGCAGCATCCGCCACCATCTTGTGCCTCTGTTGCACCTGCTTGCACCACCTCACTTCATCGGAGGATGTCATGCGCAGTCATCTTCTTCCTCAGCTCGCTGCCGAGCAACTCACCTCCACCTACAAAATTGGCTGTAGCCGCAGCACCGTTTTCCAATTCATCTCACAACCGAGATCGCCTCGCCCTTGCACACCACTTCGACCCACTCACACGCCCTCTTTCCATCAACATCGCCCACAACCACCGCTCCCATCATGGCAGGTCAGCATGACAGCCGAGCTCAGGTCCGCCATGGTCAGCATGTCATGGAGCACCTCTTGATTTACCTTTCGATGTTTTGGACTCCCCACCTCACCCTCATGCTCATTGGCTCCTCATTTTTGTCCCTATCGCACAGGACGCGTGGGGATGCGTCATGGTCGCTGGAGCGCGCCACCGCCTTTAGCTCCGATGCTGGTCGACTCGCTCTGCTCCATCTCCGTCTCTTCTAGGATGAGCGTAGGAATCATAGTGAGTTACTAGATACGCCTGTGCCACCTGTCTTACCTCTACTACGTCACAGAGGTCGTAGTACCGCCGACAATGGAGAGCACTGCCCTGCCATCCCACCATGGCTGTGGGAGGGTACGTTACTAATTGTAGCTCGGTCACTCAAGAGCGGAGGAGTGTTTGTGTGGGTGTTATGAACGCGCTGGTGGAACCTGTTTCACCAGAGGTTCCATCATCATCGAGCTCCACCTCATCGGAGTGTTGTCGTCCGCTGTAGATGCTACTATACTCGTGTGGGTGCTCTAGGGAATCGTTCAGGGCTTGGAGAAGATGCGAGCGGGAAGAAGGAGCTGGCTAGGGAAATTCGCGCCACCGCGAAGCTCGTCGGTGGTAAGCTCTGGCCGGCTGGAGCTGTTGCCGTTGGGGACGGCCAAAACAGAGAAGGGAGACGTGAGCGAGAGAGAGGGTGAACCTGGGCCACTTCGGCCTTGGGCCACGGTCGTAGCCTGGGTTGGCTCGGGCCGGATGAAGGGAGAGAGTGCGCGTTGGCCACGCGCGTGCATCTGAGATGTGGGCCGAGCGAGGGGAAGAAAGCGGGGAGCCGACCCGGGTTGTTGATTTTCGTTTTTCTTTTTTCTGAAAATGCTAATTAGTAACAATTTTTGTTTATTTGTTGTGAATTAATTATAGCTCCAAAATGGTAAAAATTTTTGTGTAACCTCTTTGTACTATGTACTATTTAGGAAAAATATGAAATACCAATTTTGTTTACATTTTTATAGGTCAATTAATTAGCTCCATTAATTGATAAATAGCTTTTCCATAATTTTTCTAGGCTTAATTAATTACCCAAAAAATATAAAAATTGTTTTGCCACTTAGTTATGATGTAAGCTTCCTAAAATAAAATTTTGAGATTAATTGGATAACTCTAATTTTATGCTTAATTTATCCTTTATTAATTAATTAGTTAATCAAATGATTAGTGTTTAATCATTTAGGGTTTTGAGTGACTTTTGGATTGATTGTTGACCTTGGGTCATTAACATGTGATGATCCATGGCATCTTATTGAGTTGCTTGATCTCACGATTAACTTGTTAACTATGATTTGTTAATGATAATTAATGTGTTTAACATAGATCATTAATGGTTAATGATTTCTAGTGTAAGTAATTAGTGATCTCATGATAGACTTGTTATTAGATGCAACCTCTTGGGTAAAAACAAAGTTGTGGTTAGCTAACCTTTAAATTAACCTTGTTAGCTTGCAATTGTACTGCGAAGGAAAGTTGTACTCAGGTAAATAACTAATGTTTATCCTTTCTAAATGTCCCTTTTATACTATGCCTTGTTCATCATCATGCATCATGACATGCATTCCATCCTATTAAGTCTCGCATCATTTATATACGTGTAGTTTATATGAGTGTTTTGGATCGTGTCGATCAAGCTTCGGAGAAGGTGATCCACCCGTGGTGTTGGTGTCAAACTTGACTTCTACGAGAACTAACCACCGCTGCAATGTAGGCAAGCCCCGGACATATAACCACTCTTCTATTTTATAAATACTTTATTACACTTAGAGTCTAGTGTAATGTGCATTAAGTTAGTAGGAGTTGGTTGATACCATTGCTATATGATTACCTTGATCTACATTTATATCCAGATGATATCCCACAAGTATATGTTGGTCGATCTCTTATGCTTAGTAATGCTTAGACTTCGGTAGAAGTCAAATAATGTTTTCTTTGATCACAAGAATAGGTTTATTCCTTGCTTCTCCTACCCTAATGACAGGTCATGAGAACATGTGGAAATGAATATGAGAATGAACTTGAGACCGGACGGGGCATGGGAATCGTCTTTGGTGGTTGGTCCCGTCTATGCCGGTTAAGGACCGTCCGTTGTTGGCCCTCGAGTCAAGGAGTTTCGGATAGTACTAGTCACATACCCAAGGAAGGGTAAGCCTTACTTCGGTTATTCCAACACAAGAACATCTAGGAGTGGAGAGATGGCAAGAGTAGCGTGTAACCTCGGGGCTAGAATTGGGCCGGGTTCGAGGGGTACTGTACTCTCAGGTGGCGATGGACACGTTCTGGTTTTGGGTGACCCAAGTAAGAGTTGATATATGCAAGATTTGGTTCTACATATGTCGTGTAGTTAGGAAGCCCTAGCTGGGTAAATCAAGCAGTTTGAATCGCCGTTACTCCATGAAAAAGGAGTCTTGACCTTGCACCAACATCGTAGCAACAACTGGAACATGGTTACTGTTGGACTTGAGATGGAAAAGAAGTGAATAACTAGTTTGATGCTTATATTTATGATTGAGATAGATATAGGTGCAAAAGTTAGCTACAATTAGGCCATACTAAGACTGGAGCCAAAACTTAATTAAAAGTTTGAAAGCAAGGATCCACTGGTAGTAAGCTTTTCTGCAAACTTCTCTTTTCTAGCTTCACTACTTCTCTTAAGCCAGCATATCCTTGGAGTCTTTTCTTTTCGTCGGGTAAGTCTTGCGGAGTACAATTGAGTACTCAGGGTTTGTTAACCCCTGTTGCAGGTGCTGATTGTTGCTGCTCATCAAGTCATGTCGGTGGGCTCGACATGATTTGGTTGTCTTCCCATGATTTAGGTGTTCTGCTTAAGTTATCTTCTGTAGTTCTACTCGACTTCCACAATTATGTTAAGTTTATAAAAAGTTAACTCATTCATGATTTGTAAATTTATTGTTGTTATTCTTCCGCACTCTGATGTAAGTTTTGTAACAAATGTTGTAATGTTGTAGTTACTCCTTTGTTGATCCTGGTATGAGTTGTCAAATGTAGTTAAATCGGGGTCCTGTGAGGGCACCCGACAGATCTTCTTAGGTTATCTGGTGTACATGCATAGCCATCAGAGATCTTAGAGACAATAATAGGTGCATGTAGGCCATATAATTTAGGAGGTACTGCTACAGGTCTTCCCATCAAGAAAGTAAGAAGCGACAATGGGACCAAATTCAAGAACACTCAAGTTAAGGAGTTTCTTGATGAAGAGGGCATCAAGCATGAGTTTTCAAGTCCACACATCCCTTAACAAAATGGTGTAGTAGAGAGGAAGAACTGAACACTCATTGATATGACAAGGACAATACTAGGTGAGTACAAGACTTTGGATTTATTTTGGTGTGACGCCGTTAACACCGCTTGTCATGCCATCAACTGCCTCTACCTACACAAGAAGTTGAAGAAAACTTCATATAAGCTTCTAACCGGTAACAAACCAAAAGTGTCTTACTTTAAAGTATTTGGTTGTAAGTGTTTCATACTTAACAAGAAACCTAAAACCTCTAAATTTGCACCTAAGATTGAAGGTTTTCTTCTTGATTATGGATCAAATGAGCCTGCCTACCATATTTTTAACAAAACCTTCGAGAGTTGAAATAACAGTAGATGTGACATTTAATGAATCTAATGGCTCTCAAGTAGAGCAAGTTGATTCCAGTGTTGTAGGAAAGAAGGATCCACCATGTGATGCAATCAAATAATTAGCTATCACGATATTAGGCCACAAGAGGATGAAGTCACTAATCTAGTGGTTTCCCAAGCTACTGATGAACAAGTTTCTGTTGACGTACCTGATGCTGAAGGGGAGCTAAGCCCTGCTATAAATCAGCAAAGCGGTAGTGCCGCACCCGCTCTGCAAACAGTAGCAAGTCTGACTCCAATTCGAGGACAAAACCTGCAACCAATATTTGAGTAAGAAGAAGATGAAGGTCTAGGAGATGAACAAGAAGTTGTTGAGCACCCAAGGCTCAAGCAAATCATTCAAAAAGATCATCCTATTGTCAATATCCTTGGGAGTCTTCGAAAGGGAGTATTGACATGTTCTAATTTAGCAATTTTTTGTCAATATTACTCTTTTGTTTCTCCTATAGAACCAATCAAGGTCGAAAAGGATCTTGAAGATGAATATTGGGTGATGGCCATGCAAGAGAAGCTCAACAACTTCAAGAGAAATCAAGTGTGGACCTTGGTGGAAAGACCCAAGATAAATATGATTGGCACCAAGTGGGTCTTCCGCAACAAGCAAGATAAAAATGGAGTGGTGACAAGGAACAAGGCAAGATTGGTCGCTCAAGGTTTCACTCAAGTAGAGGGCTTAGACTTTAAAGAAACATATACACCGGTGGCAAGGCTTGAAGCAATTCGAATTCTCCTAGCCTATGTTGCCCATCACAACTTCGAGCTATATTAAATGGATGTGAAGAGTGCATTCCTCAACGGCCCTATTCAAGAACTTATCTATGTTGAGAAACCACTAGGTTTTGAAGATCCCAAGTTCTCTAACCATGTTTACAAACTCCAAAAGGTGCTCTATGGGATTAAGCAAGCACCAAGAGCATGGTATGAATGCCTTAAGGAATTCTTGCTCAAACAAGGCTTTGAAATAGGCAAAGTTGATCCTACCATTTTCACTCGCAAAGTTGGTAAAGATATATTTGTGTGCCAAATATATGTTAATGACATAATATTTGGTAGTACTAATTATGATTTTTATGAGGAATTTAGTAAGATCATGACCAAGAGATTTGGGATGTCCATGATGGGTCAATTGAAGTTCTTCCTCCGATTTCAAATCAAGCAAGTGAAGGATGACACTTCTATTAGCCAAATGAAGTACACCCATGATACGCTCAAGAAGTTTAACATGGTGAATGCCAAGCCTATTAGTACTCCCATGCCAACCAATGGATATCTTGATCTCAATGAGAAAGGAAAAGCCATGGATACCAAGGTATATCACTCCATGATCGGCTCTCTAATTTATTTGTGCGTATCTAGGCCTGATATTATGCTTAGTGTGTGCATGTGTGCTAGATTTCAAGCCAACCTAAAAGAGTGTCACTTGGTGGCCGTTAAGAGAATCTTGAGATATTTAGTCACACTTCAAACCTTGGCTTGTGGTATCCTAAGGCCACTAAGTTCGATCTACTTGGGTATTCAGATTCCGATTACGCTGGTTGCAAAGTAGATCGAAAAAGAACTTTGAAGACATGTTAATTCCTTGGATGGTCCGTAGTGTCTCAGAGTTCTAAAAAGCAAAATTGTGTAGCCCTTTCCACCGCCGAGGCCAAGTATGTTGCGGCCGATGCATGTTGTGATCAACTACTTTGGATGAGGCAAACCCTTCGTGATTTCAGATGTCACTTTACCAAAATCCCATTATTATGTGACAATGAAAGTGCCATAAAGCTTACAAACAATCCTGTAGCCATTCAAGAACTAAGCACATAGACATCCGAAATCACTTCTTGAGAGACCACAAAGCCAAAGGAGATATCAAAATTCACCATGTGAGCACCGAAAAACAACTAGCCGATATCTTCACTAAGCCCCTTGATGAGTCAAGGTTTTATGCTTTGCATAGTGAACTAAATATACTTGATTCTTGTAATGTGGTTTGAAATTTAGCATGTCTCTGTTTGATCAACTAGTATCTAGGCAAAGGTTTTGAACATTTAATATTATGCTTCAAAATGATTTATAAAAGGCACTTTATGTATCATGATCATGGTCTATATTGTTTTTCTATTTTTGATCATGATATATAGGTGATATATGTCCATATCTTATATAGAGAGAGTCATATAGATTATAGCTAACTCCCACTATTTTAGGGAGTGCGGCACTGCCGCACGCCAAGCTCGGCACTGCCGCTGTCACTTCAAATCTCCACTGAGATTCGGCCCAATAGTAGTTACTGCAAGGTCCATTTATCTTCTACCTTATCTTTTCACTCATCCAGGGTAACTTCTCTCTCTCATTCTCTCCTTGACGCAACAACCTCACACCCTTCTCTCCTCTCGCGTGAGCGCCGATGCCGTCATTCTTGGCCGCGCACTGCCACCTCTGGCAGTGTCACGGCCGTGGTGGCCATCCTCCACGACGCCAGCAACAGCTGCAGCCCCTTGCTCGAGCTGCCTTCTCTTCTTCCCTCTCCAATCTGCGAAGATCGAAGGTATAACCCTAATCCATCCCGATCTATGCAAGGGAGTTGTTTCCTTGTTTGAAAACTATTTTTAGCGATTGCATGGTTTAGATAGATGTAGGTTTGATGGACAAATCAAATCAAAATGGTGGATTCATGGATGGAGTGCCACTCAAGTGTGTGGCAGTGCCACATGCCGGGTGCGGCAGTGCCACACTCGGCAGCATGATTTTGCTACTTTGAATAATATTCCATCAATGACTCCCCATTTTGGTTGGATTTGCGCACCAGATCTATATCTCTCTCAAGTATGTAGTTACTTTATCTCTCTAGCAGTCCACTCCATATCTAGTTAGGTCTGTTATGTTCTAAAATTGTCCTATGGCTTAGAAGAATATATGAGATGTGATCTGAGTATCTGAGAAGAAATGAGTCTTGGGAGAGTAAAGCACTAGGTGTGGCAGTGCTACCCTTAGGGTGATTAGTGCCACACCCCCTGACTAGTTTGGCTCAGGGTGCTTTTCTAGCTTGAGATTTGAATCATCTTAGTTATCCATATTGCTTCACATATGTTTTCCTATACCATATCCATACAGTTTCTTATTTGGACCTATACTTGTGCATAGATGGAGCCCAGAGACAGAGGCAAGAGGAAGATGGTTGAGAAAGATCACCACCGTCGTGGTCGAGGGAGATCATCTGCAGCTGGCAGCAGTGGTGCAACACCTCATGGTCATGGTGATAGGGGGAGGCATGATCAGTACATTGAGAATGAGGAACGGCAGGAGACACCTGGTTTTGCTACAGATGCTATTCCTGACACCCCACAACATCTCTATGAGTTTGATGGCAGATACATGAGAGACTTTGAGGGTGAGATCATTATGATACCTCCAGATGACTCCCGCTAGCATGCATTGTTAACTATTCCAAGAGTTGAAAGCTAGTGGAAGAAGCAAGAGGGATCAACCCCTATGCAGTGCGTAAGGATTTGGGCAGAATATATGAGATGTGATCTGAGTATCTGAGAAGAAATGAGTCTTGGGAGAGTGAAGCACAAGGTGTGGTACTGTTGCGCCTAGGGTGATTAGTGCCACACCCCCTGACCAGTTTGGCTTAGGGTGCTTTTCTAGCTTGAGATTTGAATCATCTTAGTTATCCATATTGCTTCACATATGTTTTCCTATACCATATCCATACAGTTTCTTATTTGGACCTATACTTGTGCATAGATGGAGCTCGTAGACAGAGGCAAGAGGAAGATGGTTGAGAAAGATCACCACCATCATGGTCGAGGGAGACCATTTGCAGCTAGCAGCAGTGGTGCAACACCTCGTGGTCGTGGTGATAGGGGGAGGCATGATCTGTACATTGAGGATGAGGAAAGGCAGGAGACGCCTGGTTTTGCTACAGATGCTATTCTTGACACCCCATAATATCTCTTTGAGTTTGATGACAGATACATGAGAGACTTTGTAACACCCTAGATTTTGCATTGTTTCAAAATAGATAAAATTGATTTAATTATGAATTTGTTTGTGCATTCAATTTAGGGAATAATAAAAATTGGTGAAAATAAAATAAATCATAAGGGTTAGTTACATGTTGATGCACTCATGCCGTTGCATTTTATTTATTGTGGTGACTGGTTTTGACAAAATCTAAAAATGATTTCAAAATTTGGTTTGAAAATGAATTGGAAAACTTGATTTGGAAAAAGAAATGAAATTCTTTTCTCTCCCTTGTTCTCGGCCCGCTAGCCCTCCCTTCCTTCTCTCCCTCGCGTTCTCTTGTTGGGCCGGCCCAAGCCGAAGTGGAGAGCCTCCACTTCCTTTCACTCGCTGACCAACCGGCCCTGCCCGTCAGCTCCTCCCCCAACCTCCTCTCGCCATCCTGCCCCGCACGGACGTAGGCAGCAACCGCCCATGCCCATGCTCCATGTCGTGGGAGCATTCCCCGCTCCCCGGCCCCTTTAAATGGATGGCGCTACCCCGTATCTGCCTCCCCCTGCTGCCCTCCTCGCTCCATTTTCGCCCTTGGAACCGCACCACCGCACGGCGGTGACCCACCGGAGCGCCGTCCGTCCCACCGCGTCGGTCATCGTCCCCGAGCTGCCTCGACTCCATTTATCTGCTCGGTGAGCTTTGCCTCGCTTCCATCTTTCTCCCCATGCCTTCATTTTCCCGAATGGTGGCCTCTAGGGCCATTTTCTTGATCACCGGCGAGGTTCTCGCCACCGGCCATGGCGGTCACCGCGTCGGTCGTCTTCCCCAGCCGCGAAAAGGGCATGGTTGTGGTCTCCATCGCCTCCGCATCATCCCGGTGCTTTCGGTTGTCAAATCGTGCACCGTAGCGCCGTTTTGGGCAACACCGGCGAGCTCCACGCCGCGGCAATGGCGACGCCACCATCTCCACCTCCAACTCTGGTGGTCACGCCCTTCTTCCCCTCTCCCATCCAATCCGGGCTGCCCATCTCCGATCGGACGGTCCAAATTCAACCGTACCCTTTCGTAGGTCAAATTGTTAAAGAGCCCCTCGGTTTCTGGCATATCCAACCCGCCGTCCTTGGCATACTCCCAGAATGCACATTCTCAATTTGAAAACGTAGTTTCTTCGGTTTAAATGAAAAATACGTTTCCAGTTTAATTACAGAATTGCCACTGCAGTAAAACGCTTATAAAATCGTCGTTTTAGCTCCGATTCGACCCGTTCAACTTGCGTTAGGTTCGTAATTTCATAACCTACGCGTTAATGCCACTGTTAGTTAGGTTTGCAACATTTAAAATTCTTGATTAGGTTAAGTTAATTAACTCGCCATAGAAATCTTGTTTAATTCATAACTTTTGTGTTGTAGCTCCGTTTTTTGTGAACTTCACGTCGTTGTGATCGTAGCGAGACGTAGAATATTTTCATAAACTTTTTATCTTGTTTTTATACTGCTGGTGTACTGTTCTAATTATAGGTTTGTTTGCTATGCATGAATGCTCCTGAAATGTGTATGTTGCCGTGTTGGTCGAGTTCATACGGTGAGGAGTACGTTGGGAACCAGGAGAACTTTGAAGACCAGCAGGACCAGCAGGAGTGTGAACCAAGGCAAGTATAGCATGGGCCTACCTTGTTGTCCTATTCATTATATAATATACTCATTATGCATGTGTCTAATATTGCTCGACTATAAGGACTTCCTAGCTAATTGATGACCTGTACCTTGATGCCTATGGGTTTATTGCATATGGGTAGAATGCTAGTGCTCTATTCAAACATGATCAATACTATGATTAATGGAACAAACGGATAAACATGATGGTAATAATTGAAATATAGGGTGATGGTGCAAATGATGTCGATCATGTTGCCCTAAACTCTCCGTAAGGACTTATCTGTAGGGCAAAATCTGGGACATATAGTGCAACCGTGAGAGTTATATGGCTCTGACTTTAGCTCAGTAATAGGATCTTTTCTAGCAGGTTAGAGGTTACCCGAAAGGGTGCAAGAGGGGCTTGCCACTTTGGGTATAGAACTGCCTCTGTTCTTGTGTGTATAGCCTGCGGGAATTGTGCCACAGAAAGGGGGTTCTCTATATCTGCCTGCCGAGGAAACCTCACGGCCCTAACTTTTTAGACGAGACCTATGGAAGGCTTCATAGTGTACCCTTCCCGCTCACCTTGGAAGTGTTATGGGAGTAATTAACTCGGGCATATGGGTAACACGACTCATGGGTAAAGATGCACAACCTCTGCAGAGTGTTAAAACTGTTATAACAGCCGTGCTCACGGTCACGAGAGGCCCGGAAAACTCACAGAATAAATGGTCACTTGTGAAGATGTTGTTCATGGTGAACTATGAAGGTATTATGATGATGATGGCGATGTTGATGATATAATGTTGATCAATGACTCTATTTAATTCTAGTATATGATCATGTGGGTTAATTTGGGAGCTTAAGCATAATTTGATGTTGATCAATAACAAAATGTTGACTTACTAAAATGCTAAATGCAGTAAACCGTGTCTGCCTTTTGAGCCTCATGAATCCCCATGTTATGCTTGTGGAGTACGAAATGTACTCACGCTTGTTTATTTTCTATTTTTGGATAAAAATCCCGGATGGGTACCAGACTGCCAGAGATTGGAGCTGATAGGCTTGTGATCAACCAGTCAGTTGTCCCTGTGGAGTGGAGTCTTCACCTGAAGACCGGAGTTTTCTTTCCGCTGTTTGCTATCTAAGGTTATATCTTTTATAATAAGTACGTTATATATTAAGCATTGTCATTTGATATTACCCTTATTTGTAGCTATATGTGAGATTTGACTTCCTGGGCTCACATATGGTGTGTATCTGGTTTTGTTCTTAAAACCGGGTGTTACAAAGTGGTATTAGAGCAATGCTGACTATAGGACGCAAGTCTAGTTAGGAATTGGCTGTCTTAAGGTTTAGGAATTGCTATAAGACCCTTATTCTATAAACCTTGATATTCCTCCTCTATTATTTCTCTACCCTTGATATTCATCTCCTCCTTGATACTTGTTTAAGCCTTTGTTCTCATCTTCACTCCTTGCTTGATATGCTTTTAGAATCTTGTCTCTTACCATCTTCCTGCGATATCGGAAGCGGAGCTTTAGGATATTTGCCCTTAATATGAATAGAACGATAGTATCGCAAGCTGAGTCAATGATTGAAGTATGCACCTTAATTGCTTGTTGAATTGTCATTATGCATGTGCTTGTTTTGGATCTTTGTAATGATTGTAATGATCTTGTGGGGATTGTCCACAATTTCATTTAGTCTATAGGCCTAAGGTATAAGGATTAATGAAGTAAATATGCGGGTTTTGGTTTTCTCCTGTTTTATCCATCCTATTTTCTAGAGCAGTCTGTGTTCGTCATGATATATCTCCAGATCTGGACATCCAAAAGTTATGGAACTTTTATAGATAAAAGAAGACTCTTGTATGTTTCATCTGCCGCTGGAATCAATTCCATAGCTGTTTTGGTTTGGGATTTAAGAAAATCACAAGACGATATAGCTATGCTGTCTGAAACCTAGAGTAGTTTTTGTGGTGCACAGTTTTCGGCCAAATTATGTTTGGAATAAGGAAAAGTGTTCTATACAAAAGTTGTAGAGGATTTCAACAGCTTTCCAACAGTATAAACTACAACTTCATTGGATTAACAGAATAGGAGTTACAGCTATTTTCCTGCGCTGCTGTTTTTCTACTCATGAGGAATTTCAGACTTCTTGTTCTTACTTATGCACATGAGTTTCCGTGGGATATCAGAATGTCATTATGATGGTTAACTCACTTGGAAGAAGATGCAAGCTACCCTTTGTTGTTCCCCTAGTTGATCTCTCTTAAGGGGGGTAGCCGAGTGAAGAAGTAACAAGATGAAGGTTTCTTACATTCAAGTACTCCACCTAGAAGAATTAGTTATCCCTATGGTTGAGAAGTCACCATCAAGCGCAGTTGGGTGTTAAATTTCAACATACCCAAGACAAGTCAGTGGCAAGGAGATATGGGACATCTACAAGGATCGTAAGAATCTAAAGGATATCTTCACTAAGTTGGTTTTGATCTTATGAAATCATCGATGAATTAGAGCGATCAATGATTATGGCATGGAAGTGTGTTAATACCCGGATAAGCAAAAGTTGTTGCCGATGCTCCTAGCATAAAGAGTGTGCTAGGGAGGTTCGGTCAACACCAAGGTTGAGTTGTGTGAGAAACTTGAGTGATGTCACCTATGCTACAAAGTGTATCACCTTGGAACAAAAGGAATTGCAAAGGTCAGTTGGAGGAATGGCATAAAGTACTAAGGGATTGTGCTTAAGAGTTGATCAGGCAATTAGGAGTAAGGTTGTTACAACGCGCAAGCTACAGTGTGCTTGTTGTGAGAAAATGAAGAAGATCCAAAGGCAGAGTATCTACATCTCTTTGATCACCATCTCCCGAATCTCGAGGACGAGATTCCTCTTAAGGGGGGTAAAATTGTTACACCCTAGATTTTGCATTGTTTCAAAATAGATAAAATTGATTTAATTATGAATTTGTTTGTGCATTCAATTTAGGGAATAATAAAAATTGGTGAAAATAAAATAAATCATAAGGGTTAGTTACATGTTGATGCACTCATGCCGATGCATTTTATTTATTGCGGTGACTGGTTTTGACGAAATCTAAAAATTATTTCAAAATTTGGTTTGAAAATGAATTGGAAAACTTGATTTGGAAAAAGAAAAGAAATTATTTTCTCTCCCTACCTCTTTTCTCCATTTTGGCCCGCTGGCCGATTTCCCCCTCTCCCTTGTTCTCGGCCCGCTAGCCCTCCCTTCCTTCTCTCCCTCGCGTTCTCTTGTTGGGCCGGCCCAAGCCGAAGTGGAGAGCCTCCACTTCCTTTCACTCGCTGACCAACCGGCCTCGCCCGTCAGCTCCTCCCCCAACCTCCTCTCGCCATCCCGCCCCGCACGCACGTAGGCAACAACCGCCCGCGCCCACGCTCCATGTCGTGGGAGCATTCCCCGCTCCCCGGCCCCTTTAAATGGATGGCGCTACCCCGTATCTGTCTCCCCCTGCTGCCCTCCTTGCTCCATTTTCGCCCTTGGAACCGCACCACCACGCGGTGGCGACCCACCGGAGCGCCGTCCGTCCCACCGCGTCGGTCATCATCCCCGAGCTGCCTCGACTCCATTTATCTGCTCGGTGAGCTTTGCCTCGCTTCCATCTTTCTTCCCATGCCTTCATTTTCCCGAATGGTGGCCTCTAGGGCCGTTTTCTTGATCACCGGCGAGGTTCTCGCCACTGGCCATGGCGGCCACCGCGTCGGTCGTCTTCCCCAGCCGTGAAAAGGGCATGTTTGTGGTCTCCATCGCCTCCGCATCATCCCGGTGCTTTCGGTTGTCAAATCGTGCACCGTAGTGCCTTTTTGGGCAACGCCGGCGAGCTCCACGCCATGGCAATGGCGGCGCCGCCGTCTCCACCTCCAACTCTAGTGGCCGCGCCCTTCTTCCCCTCTCCCATCCAATCCGGGCCACCCATCTCCAATCGGACGGTCCAAATT
This sequence comes from Saccharum hybrid cultivar R570, assembly GCA_038087645.1. NCBI lineage: Eukaryota > Viridiplantae > Streptophyta > Magnoliopsida > Poales > Poaceae > Saccharum > Saccharum hybrid cultivar. Next base: position 22,968,775 of record JAQSUU010000135.1, read on the forward strand.
CAACCGTACCCTTTCGTAGGTCAAATTGTTAAAGAGCCCCTCGGTTTCTGGCATATCCAACCCGCCGTCCTTGGTGTACTCCCAGAATGCACATTCTCATTTTGAAAACGTAGTTTCTTCGGTTTAAATGAAAAATAAGTTTCTAGTTTAATTACAGAATTGCCACTGCAGTAAAACGCTTATAAAATCGTCGTTTTAGCTCTGATTCGACCCGTTCAACTTGCATTAGGTTCGTAATTTCATAACCTACGCGTTAATGCCACTGTTAGTTAGGTTTGCAACATTTAAAATTCTTGATTAGGTTAAGTTAATTAACTCACCATAGAAATCTTGTTTAATTCATAACTTTTACGTTGTAGCTCCGTTTTTCGTGAACTTCACGTCGTTGTGATCATAGCGAGACGTAGAATATTTTCATAAACTTTTTATCTTGTTTTTATACTACTAGTGTACTGTTCTAATTATAGGTTTGTTTGCTATGCATGAATGCTCCTGAAATGTGTATGTTGCCGTGTTGGTCGAGTTCATACGGTGAGGAGTATGTTGGGAACCAGGAGAACTTCAAAGACCAGCAGGACTAGCAGGAGTGTGAACCAAGGAAAGTATAGCATGGGCCTACCTTGTTGTCCTATTCATTATATAATATACTCATTATGCATGTGTCTAATATTGCTCGACTATAAGGACTTCCTAGCTAATTGATGACCTGTACCTTGATGCCTATGGGTTTATTGCATATGGGTAGAATGCTAGTGCTCTATTCAAACATGATCAATACTATGATTAATGGAACAAACGGATAAACATGATAGTAATAATTGAAATATATGGTGATGGTGCAAATGATGTCGATCATGTTGCCCTAAACTCTCCGTAAGGACTTATCTGTAGGGCAAAAGCTGGGACATACAGTGCAACCGTGAGAGTTATATGGCTCTGACTTTAGCTCAGTAATAGGTTATTTTCTAGCTGGTTAGAGGTTACCCGAAAGGGCGCAAGAGGGGCTTGCCACTTTGGGTATAGAACTGTCTCTGTTCTTGTGTGTATAGCCTGCGGGAATTGTGCCACAGAAAGGGGGGTTCTCTATATCTGCCTGCCGAGGAAACCTTGCGACCCTAACTTGTTAGACGAGACCTATGGAAGACTTCATAGTGTACCCTACCCGCTCACCTTGGAAGTGTTATGGGAGTAATTAACCCAGGCATATGGGTAACATGACTCACGGGTAAAGATGCACAACCCCTGCAGAGTGTTAAAATTGTTATAACAGCCGTGCTCACGGTCACGAACGGCCCGGAAAACTCACAGAATAAATGGTAACTTGTGAAGATGTTGTTCATGGTGAACTATGAAGGTATTATGATGATGATGACGATGTTGATGATATAATGTTGATCAATGACTCTATTTAATTCTAGTATATGATCATGTGGGTTAATTTGGGAGCTTAAGCATAATTTGATGTTGATCAATAACAAAATGTTGACTTACTAAAATGCTAAATGCAGTAAACTGTGTCTGCCTTTTGAGCCTCATGAATCCCCATGTTATGCTTGTGGAGTACGAAATGTACTCACGCTTGTTTATTTTCTATTTTTGGATAAAAATCCTGGATGGATACCAGACTGCCAGAGATTGGAGCAGATAGGCTTGTGATCAACCAGTCAGTTGTCCCTGTGGAGTGGAGTCTTCACCTGAAGACCGGAGTTGTCTTTCCGCTGTTTGCTATCTAAGGTTATATCTTTTATAATAAGTACGTTATATATTAAGCATTATCATTTGATATTACCCTTATTTGTAGCTATATGTGAGATTTGACTTCCTGGGCTCACATATGGTGTGTATCTGGTTTTGTTCTTAAAACCGGGTGTTACAGACTTTGAGGGTGAGATCATCATGATACCTCCAGATGACTCCCGCCAGCATGCATTGTTAACTATTCCAAGAGTTGAAAGCTGGTGGAAGAAGCAAGAGGGATCAACCCCTATGTAGTGCGCAAGGTTTTGGGCATTGATTATAGATTTTGAAATGAGTTTCATTCCAACTTTTATGTCACTATCATTCTTGCATCCAAGAAGACCAAGATCATTAAGATACAGTATATTGATTGGAATGAGATGCAGGAGAAGGAGGAGCCTGAGTTTGACAAGATAATCAAAATTTGTGATAGGTTCTGGCTCTCAGACATCATGGGTTTCCAGTATAACTAGAATGAGGAGGTCCTTGCATAGTTTCATGCCACATACTTCTATGACCAGACCTCTGATGAGATTCACTAGATAACTGATGGTCGGCACTACCAAGTCGACTTTGTCACTTTCAGCTAGATTCTTGGCTTTGGGGAGGAGCACAGAGGCTATACATACACACATTATGAGCCTAGAGCTGAGATTAGAGAGATCAGCTACATGTGGAGAGACATCATGATTGCAGATGGCAAGAGGAGTGGTCTACACAGCTTCTATTACATCCTCAACAACCTCATCAGGTATACCATCAATCCAAATGATGGAGCAGTCTCAGATATTAATGGATATGTGAGGAATGTGTTGGGTAGGTTTGCTCCAAGTGGGGATAGATTCAATGTCCCTAGGTTCTTATGGACTGAGCTGAGACTTGCAGTGGAGGATGGAAGGAGGGGGCTACCCTATGCCCCTTACCTCATGTTCATGATTGAGAGGGTCACTGGATTTTATTTTCCAAAGGATGGGATGCACACTGTCTATAAGATTGAGAAGACCCATCCAGCTGCAGCTACTCAGGAAGCGGGGGGGCTCTTATGCTCATGTGGATGTCCCTGAGTCCTCCCGCTCTAAGACTCGCAGATGAGGCAAGATGAAGAAATTTGGAAAGTGGCTGAAGGCAATCTTTGGCAAGCGCACCTATGTAGCTGACAGAGAGTATGAGACAGCTTGAGCAGTGTCAGCAGCATCGACAGGACCTTCCACCACTTCCTCCTATTCCACCTCTACCTCAATTTGACCTACCTAGCCTGTCTGACACAGATTTAGATGATGAGGACGATGACGATGATGAGGAGCAGCATGTACGAGCATCAGATTGGGAGGAGACCCTAGAGGGGTACTGACAGAGACAGGAGCCGAGGTGTTCTACTCGCTACACCACCACCACTTATCATCAAGGCCGTGCAAGTATTGACTCTGACAACAACGACGACGGTGCAAGAATAGTTGCAGCAGGTAGCAGGGCTGCTAGAGGTGATGACATCGATTAGGAGGGCATCCAGAGGGATGAGGAGTGAGTTCGTTGATTTCTCATCTTTTCTCGCTTTTTGATGCCTGTTGCCAAAGGGGAAGAAAATTAGAGGGGTCAATAAACTTTTTCGACGCCATGTGTTTGCTGCAGGAGCTTCATGTCTTATCTGATGAGAGTTAGTCTTCATTAGGTGGAGAGTTTGAGAGTCGCTCAAAACTCTATTTGTGTAATAATGCTACCTATGTGACTTTATTTAAATCGGATATGGACATGTATCGATGAATGTGTGTTAGCTTGTCATATTTGTGCTAGAATGTTTATCTTTTCAATTATAATCTGCTGTGGTGCCTGATATGATCTGTGCTAGTACAGCAGGTATGGCACTGAGTGCGGCACTGCCGCACTCAGCTGGTTTCAGCAATCTCTTGTGTGTATTACTTGTCATTTGCATCACGGATTTATACATGACATAGGTTGCAGCACCCCACAGGAGTCATGGACGTAGGGGGAGCTCCCTTTCACCTCACTAAAATGTGAATCTTGGCCTATTATGCCAAATTAGGAATTCAATTCTCTGTTCACATATTCAGGGGGAGGCTCTACACCCAAGGCTAAAAAATCTCAGTTATATTTCATATCTTCTATAAGCTCTAATTGGGTTGTCACCAATCACCAAAAATGGGGAGATTGTAAGTGCAATCAAGCCCTATCGTGGGTTTTGGTGTTGATGACCACCTAATTAGAGGACTAATGAGATTTGTCAAGATGACTAGCAGGAAATTTATTACCAAGGATGTTATATCAAAAGGAGGAGCCCCCAATTACAAATGTGAACAGCATCTCACTCAAGGAAGGTTTAATTTCTTTTATGTTTCGAATTTGAGTATAGAAAAAGCCGTACTATAAAGGGGGGACATAAAAACTTGCTAAAAATGTGCAACCAAGTGCTCAATCTTATGTCAAAACATCCTTGTTCCTTAGCCTTGATAGCCATGTTTTCACTCTGCCTTTCTACTGTCCTGACTAGTGCGGCAGTGCCGTTCTTAACTGACCGTTGGGACCCAAGGGCGTATTTATACCTCTCTCTCTCTTCCAACGGTTCAGTCTTCTTCTCCAACGGTTCACTTCGATAGAACACCAGTTGTGCTCACTCTTCTCTCTCCTCCATTGGTAACCTTGAGCTCTCAAGCTTTCCCTTTGATTTCCCCATCAATCCTTGAGAGAAAAGGGTGCCAAAAGTGATTACAGAGCAGATCCACTAGTTCCCAAAGCCTAAAGAGCACTTGGTTCAGTTTTGGTTGGCGGTTCTGTTTGTTACTCTTTGAGTTTGGCTCCTAGCTAGCTAGAGCGTCGCTCGGTGAGCTTGTCAACCTTGTGGCAGCCCCGAGAGGTTTGTAACCATCTCTTGCAGCTAGTAAAATCACCCCCCATCTCAAGAGTTCACTCTCTTGACTTGAGAACGAGGTTGCGTTGCAAAGCCCTAAGCCTTAGTGGCATACCTCAACAACGTGGACTTGGGCAAGCCTTAGTGGTGAGCTAAATCAGGAGATAATTTCTTGTCTCACCTTGTACTTGTGTTGCTTTACTTGTTCATATTGTTGTTGAGGTGATTCTAGGGTTTGTGTCCGATCTACTTGTATGTGATGTTCCTACCATTTCTAGCTATTGATCTGTGACCTACAGCTCTACAGGAAGTTAAGAAATTTACCCGATCTAAATTCCATTCATTGGATTTTGAACTATGAGCTCGACTCTCCTGCAGGCGCGACAGTACCGCGGTCCTAGAGTGGCAGTGCCGAGGGTGAATTTAACTTCTGTTTGAGTTAAATTTTTACGGGTCTATTCACCTCCCTCTAGGCGCTCCAGTGATCCTACATGTGGCTCTAGGATTAGCAAGGCCACCTAGAACGCGAACGAATCTCGCTGAGAGAGTGGTACACAACAAAGGGGTTCAAAGAGCTTGAGGTAAAAGATAAAAAGTAAGGTAGATTGGGTCGATTAGATAGATGGATCTTTTAATTGGCAATGATCCTCTTATAAAAATAGAGGGGTGGTCTTATCCTAGTAAAAAAACCTATTTCACACATAATTTACAAGTTTTCTACAATATTAGGTGAGTTTCCAAAAAAATCTTGAAACAACCTCAAACTACCAAAACCGGTCTGGGCCGGTTTAATAGGGTTACGTGCACCTCCTGCCGAAACCAGCATGGGTCCGATTTTTACCGCTGGTTGTTGAGGTGTTGCCCGAACTGGCCTAGGCCGATTTTAATTGATTTTTACCTATTTGCTCTAAATTTGATCTTTTTCACTTGTATTTGATTTTTCAGTCTATCTTCACCTAATCATATTTTGGCTATCAACAAGGGTGTTACCTATCATATTGTAGATTTTTTTTCTCTCTCAAAGTCAAGATGTAGCAGTGCGCTCCACACTCCACAAGAGGAGAAGAGGAGCGCCAATTGTCAATGCTAAAGAGAGTAATTAGCTAATTAAGCATTATTGTTATTATTATTATTATTATTATTATTATTATTATTATTATTATTATTATTATTATTATTATTATTATTATTATTATCAACGTCGTCATCCTCATCTCTCACGAAATGTCACAGAAAGTAAAAACCGTTGCAACAGCTTACATTGCATTTCCTCTGTCTCCGAAGACGATCGATGGCAACCTCTGCGCGTATAAAGTACTATTCACTGATTTATTGTGAGAGAAAAACACTGATCTTCGCTGAAAAAGTACGGCCCATAAGACAAATGTAGATGGATGCCTCCTGCCCTCCTCCCCTGAACCAAGCTGTCCGTGGAGCTAAACTGGCTCCTAGCAGTGCAACTAGGTACAAATGGAAACCAAGGAAAGATTTTTTTTTGTCTGTTCACAAGTTTTGGCTGCTGACAAGTTTTTGAAACCAAGGAAAGATTTTGTCTATTTCTTGATTGTTATTATCGTCGTCGTATCACATATTCACATTTGCGGAAAGAGCAGACTCAATCGGCCCCTAGTTGTATTTGTACAACACGATCGATGATGGGTCCCGATCCACATACGGTCGCCTACACAAGCGTAGGTTACTCCAAAGTCGTATGCCCAACCTAATAGCCTATGCAACATTGAGTCTTTTCGCTACACGGCTTATTGAGCTTGTAGTTGTACACTTCTGATCTCCATGGGGCACCACAGGTTGCAATTTGACGCTCCCGATTATTTTTAGTAGTGTCCGTACCTCGTCGTTGCCGAACTTCAGCTCCATGGAGTAATCTGCTTGACACTCCTACGGATGCTTGCCTGCCAACAGTTCCATTTGTGTCATGTTACGTCAACCAAAATAATGGACATGATTATGTGAGCTATGCTGTTTTTTCTGGCGTATAAGTCCACTTCATGGCACTGAAAGAACAAAATGTTTACAAGAACCTAAGGAGAAATCAAAGATTGCCAAAGTTCAGAGTAACAATTTCATTTGATATAGATGGAATACACGACACTAGTACTACATTAATTTGAAAACTCGATAACAACCCAACGCTTTTCTTAGAAAACTCATCAACGGGCCAGAGTCATTGAAAGTACTTGTCATGTATAATATGTGCATGAATTCAGATTCAGCTTTTCTTTTATAGGTTATACCTTATAGATACTGTTGTAATTGATGGTTTGCTGATGCTAAACTGTGTGTGTAATGTGTTACAAATTGTTAGGTTTAGTCCCACATCAGTAATTGATGATGGGAGCACAACATATAAGGCGGAGGCAGCTCTCACCTTTCAGGTTAGTCTTTTGGGTTGAGTTAGGCCCAAGGTCTTGGTATGTTGTGGGCTCCGGTGGACCTGGGCTTGAGAGGGGTGCCGGCTCGTGGGTACAGCGAGCCAGACCAGTATCCACTGTGCACTCTAACAAGTTGTATCAAAGCCAGGTCACACGAGTTGGGCGTGATATGGAGCGTTGGACTCGGGGCCTGATGTGAAGAGTTGGGTCGATGTGTGACTACGTAATTGATGGTGGGGAGCACAACATATAAGGCGGGGGCAGCCCTTACCTATCCGGCTAGTCTTTTGGGTTGAGTTAGACCCAAGACCCTGGTATGTTGTGGGCTCCGGTGGACCTGGACCTGAGGGGCACCGGCTCATGGGTATAGCGAGCCAGGTCGGATTCCGCTACGTACTCTAACACAATTTTTCAACAAAGTAGACACAACAGAGTGAAGATGAGTGAAAACAAAGTGGGCATATGTTCAGGGTTTGGTTGGGAAGTAGCTGCCATCATGGTCGTCAGCATTGATTTTCTGTTCTGGTGAATCTATCAATGAGTGTTGAATTTGTGATACTGCGACAATAGAGGGTTATGAGGTGTTTTTTATGGTCATATTACACATTGTTTGCACTGATAAAAAGGTTAGATTCATATTTGGAATGCGGGCACTTGTAACTGTAACCGTAGAGGTGAGTAAATTACATTACATATGAAGAGGTTCAAGATACATGTATATAGGTGCTTGTAGAAGCTAGAGAAGCTAAGCTAGATGGAGAGCCATACGTTACACAAGTACAACGGATAATAAACGCTAACACTCCCTCGTAGTCTGAGCGACAGCGTCATAGACATCTAGTTTGGATCAAAACTCCTGGAAGACAGAGGTCGGGAGGCTCTGGGTGAAGATGTCGACATATTGTCGTCGGGACATGGAGTACGCGGACTTGACCGGTAGCAACACGATCTCGAACAAAGTGTAGGTCGATCTCCACATGCTTGGTACGTTGGTGCTGAACTGGATTGTTGGAGAGGTAGACAGCACTTATGTTGTCACAATAAACTAATGTAGCACGATGAAGAGGGTGGCGAAGCTCATCAAGAAGCTAATGTAGCCACAAAACTTCGGCAACACCATTCCGATGACCCGATATTCGGCCTCTGCACTGGAACGAGAGAGTCTATTGGCGCTTGGAAGACCAGGAAACCAAGTTGTAACCAAGGAATACTGCATAGCCAGATGTCGATCAATGAGTATCAGAGCAACCAATCCAATCGGCATCAGACTAGACAATAAGTCCACCGGTGGTGAGCGGTGAAGAGTTAGGCCATATGATAGAGTGCCTTGGAGATAGCGCAGGATGCGCTTCAGTGCAGCAAGGTGAGGTTCCTCGAGATCATGCATATATAGGCAAATATGTTGAACTGCAAACGCGATATCTAGTCGCATGAATGTCAAATATTGTAGAGCACCAGCGAGACTGCGATACTAAGTCAGATCATCAACAGGTAGACCATCGTCTAACAATTTGGAGTGGATGTCAACATGGGTGCTGCTAGTCTTGCAAGCACTCGTACCGGCGCGCTCCATCTCCAAAATGTCAAGTGTGTACTGTCGTTGAGAGAGAAAAAGTCCATCATCTTGGCGGGTGACAGAGACTCCTAGGAAGTGATGAAGTTGACCCATATCAGTCATAGAAAACTCTTGTTGAAGTGCTGCAATAATATGTCGGAGAAGGCGAGTAGACGATGCAATGAGAACAATATCGTCGACATATAGCAGGAGACCACATCATGACCCCGGTGATAGGTGAACAGTGATGTGTCTGACTTCGCCTCAACAAATCCAAGTGAGAGGAGGTGGGAAGCGAAAAGGTCCAGTATAATGCGAACAATCATCAAGTATAAAAAGATAGTACTTTTATCCCGAAACACTAGCAATATGTGATGTTCAGAGGTCACAATGTATTAAATCAAATTTATTGGGAGCTCTAGAACTAGAAGAAGTATAAGGCAAGCGCACATGGCGACCGAGCTGACAAGCATGACAGAGATGTTCGGGATCATCTTTATTACACGGAATGACATTGGAGCTAATAAGCTTGGACAAAGCTTCCCAGCCAAGGTGTCTGAGACGACGTTGATGCCAAAGAGAGCTGGGGGCGGCAACAAGGGTGGCGGTGCTGGTGGAGGGCAGGAAGAACTGATAGAGGTCATTGGAGCTATTGCACCTGGTGATCATGTTCTTGGTTTGCATGTCCTTCACATAAACACCAAACATGTCAAATTCGATGGAACAATTATTGTCAGTGGTAAAACGATGAATAGAAACCAAACTCTTAATGATGCTAGGGGCGACTAAAACATTATTAAGAACAAGATTATGGTGTGGAGACAAAAAAATGAGACTCGGTATGAGTAACGGGAAGTAAAGTCGCATTACCAACAATGATAGATGGAGTGCAGGATGAAGGAGGGGAAGTAGTAGAGAGTGTACCGGCGTCCGATGTCATGTGGGAGCCCACGCCAGAGTCGGCATTCCACTCAGAAGGTGCCGAAGGAGGGTTCAACGTCATCGTGCTGAATGAGTGAGCCAGGGATGGCTGATCCCATGAACCGCCCTGCATAGGCTTCGACAGTTGCTGTGGGTGCAACGGCGACGACATCATCTGCTGCTGCGGTTGTAGAGAAGCCGGCGCGAACTGCTGTAAAGGTGGAGCGTCCGATGCTCCCCCATAGTAGGGGACGGGGTGGCCGTAGGGAGGGAACCCAAAGGTGCCCAGTGGTGCAGCAACCATCGCCAGAGGAGGACGGGGGGCAACCACGGGGGCACGATCGTACGACCACATCTGCATTGTGCCCACCCAAGGGTGGGCAAAGGATGGATGCGGCGAAGCAGCACCACCCGGAGCGAAAGATGAAGAACTACCGGGAGCACTAGACTTTCCCCCACGACCACGACGACGGTTGTTGTTGTAGTTGTGTCGTGGACCGTTGGGGTTGAAGGGATCGGCCAGGCGTGACGATGGGGGACCAGTCGGACCAGTCGGGCACGGCGGAGGGTCAGCCACCATGGCCACGGGTGGAGATGGTGGCACGACATCAAGGTCAATCTCCTCCAATTGCAGGTGAGTGCGGGCCTCAGCGAACGTGGGGAACGGGCGACGCATCTTCAGGTTCGACATCATGTGCCGAAACTTGCTGTTGAGGCCGTGAAGGAGAGTAAGGACCATCTGACGATCACTGATGGGATCACCGAACTCACCCAGGGCGGCAGCCATGGTTTCAAGGCGGCGGCAATAATCCCCAACAGACATAGAGCCTTGACGGAGGTTGCGAAACTGAGTCTCAAGCAGTAGCGCACGGGACTCACTGTGATTTTGGAACTCATCCTCGAGGAACCGCCAGGCACCGCGAGCGTTGAACGAGTGAATCATCAAGGACTGAAGGAGGTCGTTGGAGACGGTGCTGTAGATCCACGTCAACACCATGCAGTCCATCCGGACCCAAATAGGGCGGCCCGGCAAGGCTTCATCGTAGAGGACGTGGCGAGTTAGGGCATACTTGCCCAACACCACGAGGAAGAGGCCGCGCCATTTGCTGAAGTTGTTGGCGGCCGAATCCAGGGTGACCGGGATCAACGTCTTGATATTGAGGACGGCGGTGGCCTGCGCCCAGAGCGCGGCATGATCGGCCTCGTGTTGGTCGAGGGCGAGCACGCGCTGGCGAGTGGCTTCGGCAAGGCACGCAGCCTCGTCAGCGACAGCTTCATCAGCCATGGGGCCCGGCGACTGCGGCTTGGCGAGCACGCGGAGGGCGCTGGTGATCCAGTCAGCAGCTGCCTGGCGAGGAAAGGCGCAGGTAGGCGAGTGGTCAGCGACGACGCGTGGAGCGGAAGGGGAAAGGATCAGTGGTGAATGATACCATGTAACCGTAGAGGTGAATAAATTACATTACATTTGAAGAGGTTTACTGTACATGTATATAGGAGCCCGTAGAAGCTTGAGAGGCCTGTATAAGCTAGAGAGGCAAACGTAGAAGCTAAGCTAGATGGAGAGCCATACGATACACAAGTACAAAGGATAATAAAGGCTAACAGTAATAACTCCACGGGAACGAAAATTGTGTTGGACTTTGTGAAGTTGTGATAGCAAAATTCACATCATACAGAGTGGACGATCGGATATACGAGCATCTCCAACAGATTGCTTCTACTCTCATGGTGTTGTAACCTCCCATAAAGCACTACTACTGGAGTTGTAGCAATACACTCTCATGGTGTTGTAACCTCATTTTTGCTGCGATTTTGAGGTTTGTGGTGAAAATTATGTTAAAGTTACACAGTAATTAGTAACTTACCGTAATTTTCTCTGTCCTACAACGGTTTAATTAGGATTTGCAGAACACAGGTCCCTACTAATTTTGGCTGTTTGATGTAATCGTTTTTAAGTTGAGAAGAAAGCACATAAATGCACCCCCCACCATTGGTCTTTTTCAATAAAAAAAAAAACAGAGCATGCTTGGCACAAGAAAGCAGAGCAGAAACGACGACGTACCCAGAGGTTAGACGTGCTCATGCTGGGGAGGCTCCGGTTCCGCCTGAGCCTAAACCTCGTGATCCTCACCGAGCCCTTCGGGGAGCCGTCGTCCTCCTCCGAGGCGACCTCGCGCCCGTCGGCGGGCCTCCCGCGACCGTGATCGTCGCCGCCGAAGCAGGTGGACACGGATGACGAGGAGGAGGACGGCGAAGACGGCGAGTACCACGGGGCGTCGGGACCCGCCGCGTCGCGTTCATGGATGTCGCATCTGTTTTTGTTTCTTCCCGCCGCGGGCGCCGCCGCCCTACGCTTGCTCCAGGTCCGAGAGAAGAGTGCCACGCCGGCGCTCGTCGTCCGCCGTAAGGCAGCGCCGCCGCTCCGGGCCCACCTCGGCGTCCTCCTGCCGCCGCCGGCGCGGGCGTAGTAGGGGCCCTGGAGCACGGTGTCCGCCGCGGTGAACGACGCCGGCACCTGCTGCAGCCGCGGGGGCAGCTTCAGCGGCAGGGGACGCGCAGCCTGGTCCTGACGATCGCCAGTTTCGCCTTCGGGAACGGGCCCGGCGTTGGCAGCATTCGGAGTCGTCGCGGCGGCGCAGGCGGTAGGCGACGCCTTGGGCATCCCGGGCGCCTCCTCCCAGAGGAACGGCACGGTGACGAGCGAGGGGCGCGGCGGCGTGTCCGGCGGGCCCGAGAACGCTGCGCCGCCGGCGCCCAGGTCGGCTACCCGGCCGGAGCGCGCGCGGACGGCGAACAGCAGGGGCGGCTGCGGGAGGGAGTGGGACGCCGGCTTCCTGCATGGCGCCGCCGCAGCGTCCGCGTCCATGGTTTGGCTAGTTGCTGGTGCTTGCACAACAGTGGCAGTGGTATCGTGCGCACTCTGGGTGGGTGTGTTGGATGGGTATAGTGAGTGGAGCACGGAGACGTACGCGTCGGCGTCCGCGACACGGTAAATGCCGAGGCGGAGGAGGAGACGGGAGACGGGAGGAGCTGAAGAATCGGAGGGGGCGGGGGAGAGGAGCGTCGTCGTCCGAACGCGTGAGCGTGACTGCGTGACCCTCCCGTTCGGCCGGCCTCCCCTGATAAATGGAAGCCGCGACGAGTCGTGACGGGCGATTACAGCTTGGGTCCCCTGTCCCATCCCATCCCGGTCTACAATTCCAATCTTCAACCGTGTCCCGTCGACCGACACCGAGGATGGCTGGACAAAGACAAAACAGACCTGTTTAGATGGCTTATAATTTTAAATTTTTACACTCTCTTCGTCACGTTGAATCTTTGACACATACATGAAGTATTAAATATAGATACAAAAATAACTAATTATACAGTTTGATTGTAAATCACGAGATGAATCTTCTGAGCCTAATTAGTCCATGATTGACACTACTTACCAAATACAAACAAAATTACTACAGTAATTAAATTCTTTTTTTTCATCTAAACACCCCAAGTATTCCACCGGGACCCGGACTGGGAACGCGGCCGGCCCGGCAGGCGGCAGCGGCAGTGGCTGCAGCACCGGTCCGTAACCAGAAGGCTGAAGGCGCGCCCCTGCCTAGCTTGGGTTGCACGAGCGATGCATGAAACAAAAGACCCTGCATTGCATACGTTCCATACTTTCATGGCGCCAATAGACGTGACGTGATCGCTTAGCTGCCAGTCTGCCACCGCGACTAGGATGGGTAAAATAAGTGCTCCGTCCACCTGCCGCCGAATTATAGCAATAGTTTGTTAATAAGTGAAAGTCCCTAGTTTGGTTTTGGCTAATTGATGAAACCTAGGATTAACCTTTTTACTCCCTAGTTTGGTTTTGGCTAATTGATGAAACCTAGGACTAACCTTTGTGTAACACCCCAGGTGTTGGTCACTCACTAAGCAGTGGGTTTAAGCTCAAACATGATAGATTAGTGGAGATGACGATGTCAAGGTCAACCTATGGAGATGAGCCTAACTTAGAGTTGGATGCTGCACCATTGCTTTACATATAGGCCATTTTCAAAGATATATGTTTGGATGGTGTTATTCCAATATCTTCATGTGTCTCACCTTAGTACCTATCTATAGTGACCTCTGGAAAAGTTTCATGAAGTTTGGAATCAAAAAGTCACATGAAATGATAAGTTCTATTCCTATTGGAATTTGCACCCTTAAATGGATGGGACTATAGGTCATCAAACAAACCTTGCAACCTTGCCCAAAAGACTCTAGATGAACTCTACAACAAAAGTCATGAAGGGTTCATATTGAGCAAATGTCAAGAAATTGCCTCGATTGGCCTAAAACCCTAGTTTTGGCTTTATCGAGTTAATACTTTGACCAAAGTAAAAGTTTGAGTTATGTACCAGTTATGAGGTTTGACCTTAAACAAAAGTTGTATTTCATCTTGTGTAGAACAAACTTTGTTTAATGGTCAAGAGCTGGTTTGGCCTATAACCTAGTCAAATAGAGATCACAATGTGGAATCAGCTGCTGTTTTCAGCACTTAGAAAAATATTCTAAGTCCTTGTTGTGACAGCAGCAAGTTGGTTACTTTGCGACATTTTATCTCCCAATTTCATATGGTAGCTCAATTAGGTTCCTAAATATGAGTTGTAGTACTTTTCATGATGGAAACAATGGATCAAGTGTCACTCAAAATGGAGCTTAGTTGGACCTTCTATAAAAGTTTCCAAAACAGCAAAAGGTTGTTTTATCACTTTTTGACCTTGACATGTTGACATGCCGCGTTCTCGAGATTTTGTTAAACAACTTCACATGGTCCCAATATAAAAGTTGGAGTGTAGATGGTGTAGAAGAGCATACAAGAAGATGGCACCAATTGCAATTCATTTTGACCCCCATTTTGGATTATTGCTCGTTGCTTTCAAATCACCGACATTGGCAACTTTGGAGCCATGTATCTCCTAAACCAAAACCCTAATGAGTAAAGTGTCTTAATAAAAATCATAGAGCATCATGTGGTCTTCGAACTTCATTTTGGGCCCAAGATCCAAATCGGCCCTTATCCCGCCCAAAAACGGCCTCCAAGACGCCTGGAACCGTGCCCGCCACATGTTCGACAGTTGTCCCATTACGGAGAGCGTGGCGGCCATGCACCAGAGCTCTTCGCCATGGACGTCGCACGTCCTCCTCTCTGCCATGTGTTCGCGCCTCCCTCAGTGTGGTGGAGCATTAGAGTGACCAGCCGAGCTCCTCCCTTTTCCTCCCTCACCTCGCCTCCCCGCTCCCATTCTCTCCGCGCACGCGCAGAACGCGGCCACACCATGGTCACGGTCGCTATTGCCGCACGGTAGTTCTTCCCCCCAACTGCTGTCGTGTTCTCCTTCCGTCCCAATCAAATGCACCACCATGTCTGCCTTCCCTCACTCCATCCTCGCGTGCGCTTGTTGCCGCCAAATCCGTCGAGGTTGGACCGCCGTCGTGCAGCTACGCCGACGAGCCACGAGCTCCCGTGGCCGGGTCACCTCGGACCGCTACCGGGTTAATTGAGCCCGCCATCAGCTTCGCCGTTGCAGGCCGCCCCTCCCGCGCCCCTTCCTCGGCCCCGTTGGCCGCCGGCAAGCTCCGGCGACGGAGCCGCCGCGGCAGCTTCGTCGGTCACCGTGGGCAGCGAGCCATAGTTCCCCTCTCGGTCGTCCACGACCACCGACCGAGTTGCTCGAGCACGGGGATGGACGTGCGGCCCAGTGCTTGCCGCCGTTGGCCTTCCCCTGGCCGGAGCAGGTGCCGCCGGCGAATCCCCCCCCCCTCCTCTGCTCCGTTCCACGGAGGAAGAAGAGAACACGTTGTGTACACCTTCTCTTAGTATGACAGATGGGCCCAACCGGACAGTGGGTCCCGCGGGATAGTTTAAGTAGTGGCTGTTTTGGGTGTGTTTTCGGGTGCGCCTAGCAAATTCGGTTAGGTATGGATAAATCCTGTTTTTGAATTTCAGATTTTATGTAAATCTTCTAAAATGCATATCTCTTGCTAGATAAATCCAAAAATAGCAAAAGTGGACTTTTTGGAAACCTTGAGAAAAGATCTATGCAGTGGAGTCATAATATGTTACATGTTTGAAGGTATTTTCTGATGTCTTTATTTAAGCCTTAAAAATACTCTAAAAATGCTTATAAACTTGACCAGAGCCATATCTAGAGTTTTAGAATCCCAAAAATAGTGATTCTTGTTTTGTTAATTTTGTAATGACATGTACTTGCTAGGAAAAATATTAAACACACTATTTGTTCACTGTTTTCTTAGGGTTTTGATTGGACCTTGTTAAATAAGGAAATCTGCATCATATTGCTTGTCATTTTATATCTTGAGTTGTGTTGCTCCAATTGGTGTGAAATTTTTATGGTAGGCTTGTCATGCTATGGATGTACTGTTGTATAAATTTCATGGCCATTGCTTACTGTATGCTCAAGTTATTGAGTTAACTTGTTTATGGCTTACTAAATAGCTTATAAATAATATATAAATGATAAAATAGAAAATGTTGTTCTATTACCTTAGTATGATGTTTCTCTATCATATTGATTCATAATATGGCCTTGTGTTCACAGAAAATATGGAGTTTTGGAATTAACTTGCTCTCACATGATTTATTGCTATAGTCATTTGTCTTTTTCATAGAGGTTGTTATACATGTCCAAATGGTTTCAAATTTGGATAGTAGACTTTTGGGAGCATGTGTAGGCCTCTGTAATTTTGGTAGAATTTATTATGCACTTTTGATATGTGTTCATAATTCCACCAAATTATCTAAATAAATTAAGAAAATGCATTAAAAGAAATTATTTAGGAATGGACACTATGTTCTCTGGTGTTCATTAGTCATGTGTGACATGTTGGTAAAGTTGGTTTTGTCTAGTTATATGTTTGCAACATAAGTTAATAATTATTTCTTGCAAATGAGGTTTCTGAACAGATCTAGGAACTTGGCAAAGTTCTTCATGATAATGTGCTTTGCTGTAGTACTAGTTTATACAAAAGTTGTAGATAATTTATGTATCTAGCTGCTGTTAAAATTTGGTGGCATTTTACCATGTGGTTTAGGAGTTATAGCTGTTGAAAGTTGGGTTACAGAATTGTTTGCTCTCTGTCTTGTTAGACCAGTTTCTGTGTTTGTGTAAATTCGACATGTTAAACTTTAGAATCATGCTGTGATGATTATGAATGAAATATAGATAATTTCATAAGCTTTTCATAATGTCTTCTTGCCAGTCATTTGGAGTTGTATATCTCTAGTTACGATTAAATTACTTAGCTGCTGTTCTGATGTCCAGAAGGTAGCAATTTCTAGTTCTAGTACTTTGATTAACTTTGCCATGCTAATGTGTTGAAGTGTGACTCATACCTTTGAAAGTACTTGGGTTGGTACCTTAGGATCTTATAAGACTTGTGTCTTGATTTATGTGTTTGCAATCTTCTATGTTAGGCCGTAGTGAGGATTAAGTTAATTAGCTCTAGGTGTTTAGGAGAACGTTGGTATGCTTGTTTGATTACTTTGTTTATTGCACTTCTATGCATTCATACATATGCATTGTTGCACCTCATTTAGGTACGCTAGCAGAAATGCGTGAAGGATCTAAGGTGGAGCCAAACCCGAAGATGGAGTTGGTGGATCCATCCCGAAGATCGAAGGACCGAACAAGTGGTAGATTGGAAGATGCTCGCCAAGCGAACTCATCTGGCATACTCTAACTTGAGTCGGATCCCAGGCAAGCCCCGGAGCATTATAAGCCTCCTACCTTCAAAGCAATTAATTCTATATATGTTATAAGTATTGTTGCATTAAGTGGTAGGAGTTGGTTGAAAACCTTGCTGCATTATATCATTCCTTGTCCAGATATATGAATCCTTGAATCCTACATAGACTAGGATCGAATAGATGCTTAGCCCTGCTTTAAGCGGTAGAAGTCAGGTGATTTCCTATCACCTGCGAGATATAGGGATATTCATATATGGCACGGTTGGCTATATTTGCTATCGTGGAAAGGAATCATGTGTTAATAAAATGAAATGAGACCGGGCGGGATGACGATAGTGAAGCAACAAGGTATGGAAGTCTTGGGTGTGAATCTATCCCCGTCTGAGTCGTTTAAGGACCAATTCGCTGTACGTCCTTGAGTCATGTTGAACGCAGTCTAACACTTAGTTGGTCGGATAAGTCGTTCAGACCGCGAAGCCGAGTAATGTGATTCAGGCCGGGAATCGAATGGTAGGTTGCTTCTTGGAGGAGATAAAGGATGTGCTTGGGGACATTGGTGTGAGACCAAGGGGGAGTTAGAGTCCCTATCACCTGGCAGAGTGTCGCCCTTGGGGTCGCGACATCATTCAGACCCGCGATTCCTGAATCATATGAAAAGGTGGCCTATGCGACCATGGCAGGGGTCTGCACGGTGAGTGTTAGAAATACCCCTCCAGCTAGATAGGAATTCGATTCGAATCGCCGTCGCTCCCGGTTAGTGAGCACTTGACTTGAGCAGCGGCAACGTAGATTCAATTAAATTGAACTGATGGTTAATTGGATCACGATGGAAAGGTTGCCTCAATTTATACCTGCTATGGTTAATATTGTTTGCTCCTAATAAAGTGAGTGCTCTAGTACAGGTTCTAATATAGATGATAGGTTAATGATAATTAACTTGATTCTTAAGCATTAATGATTGATCATCTATATTAAGCTTTTATGCAAAATGTTGTCAAGCTAGCCCCACTTTATATCAACCTTGCATGATCCTTGGTGTCACCTTATTTCTGGTTTCTGACGGGTAAGTCTAGCTGAGTACTTTGTCGTACTTAGGGTTTTATCCCCACTTGTTGCAGGTTGTGATGTATCATGGCTACTGCAAGAGTTGGTTGGCTCCTGCCGTAGTGGTAGAGTGTGATCACGGGCATGATCCTTCTTATTCATCTTGCCTCTAATGCTTTTGTTGGAAGTCGACCTTGGTACTGGCATGTATTTGAAATAAGATAAATGTTAGTTTCAAATTACTTTGATTCCGCTACTTTTCAAACTAAGTTGTAATAACTATGTTAAACTCCGATGTATATTGAATTACTTATGAAATGGTTGTAACATGTGACTTGTTATGTTGAATCACTATGATCTTGGCTTGTATGTTGGTTGGTTTGAAATCCCTCGTGATTTCATTGGACTACCGGAGTTATATGGGCTCAAGTGCGAGAATTTGATCATTTCGGTGATTGTTTTTGTACTTGTGCTCTTATAATTTGGTCGGTTCCGTTACAGCTAGTATCGGAGCAAGATTCAACATTAAACTTGTCGTATGTGTATTTAAAACAAAGGTTTTGTTTTATAAAATCAGTTTTATCAACTTATAGCTATATATAGGTTTGTGAAAACTGAATTCTAAATCTAAGTATGCCAGTGGTCAATTTCCTTATGCCCATATAAGGATTATTAGGTGGCTTATATAAGTACTAACTTGGGGGTTTTCATTTATGCATCTACGCCCAGGCCAAGGTATGTATGTGTGATGACTCTCCTACACTATGCTACCGATGTGTTAGATTAGAGGTAGCCTTCATATATGAAATAGCCACATATGTTGTTAGTTTACTTTTATGCAACGTCGCACCTATGCTCAGGTAAGTGTGAGTTGTGAGAGCATGACCGTACAACCTGCGGTCTAGGGGAGAGCTAGTTTTGGTTACTGGATTATTTACATGTTACACACATGTATATATGAAGGTACTTAATTGTGGGTGATTGATGATTCGGGTAGTTTTGGTGCTACATGTATATATACGGGGGTATATGTACATGGGAGTACTTAGAATTTTACTCCTCTGCTTTCATTGTGTACTATATTGGGAAATGTGGGGCTGCAATGAAACTTTTCTGCAGGTACGCTAACCACGAATGCGTAAGTCGAATGTAGCGGACGACTAGCTATATATCGAGAGAGTGCGTGTTATGCCACCGACATAGAACGTGATCGCCACTTTAGGTTGGCAATCTTGTAAGGACGAATAGGGAAACACATGCATCATCTTAATTGTTGCTTTATGCATAGCTCTGCTCCTCTCACCCTTATTCTATAGCAAGTAACATGTGATTGATGTGACACTATCTTCCGTGTGTGGAGTCAAACAAGAATGCCTTGTTCCATGTTGCTTAAATAGGAAATGCTTGATAAAAGTGTGTGCTTTGGACCTCACTTAAATAATTATGGATTCTCATGAATGAATTAAATTGGTGTTGGTCTAAGGTAATAATGTTTAGAGCTGCTAGAATAATAGGTTTGTGTGCTCTCTTGTTAAGTAGAACAAAGGCAAACTTTGTTTTGCCTATTAAACGTTGGCTGCTAGAGCGGTTTCTGTTGTAGAGATGCTTTCATGATCATAATGGTGTTTTCTATAGTTATAGAGAATACCAAAGATGTAGCTAACTTACTTATCTAGTTTGTCCTAAAAATTCATGACCCTAGGTCTTAAAGTTTGAGAGTTATGAAATTTAGAAGTTTATTGTCAGGTTTTGCTTATGCTCTGAATAGATCTGAATGTTTGTTTGTTTGACCTGTGTGTATAGGGAATCATGTCTTGGAGATAATAGAAGAAGTGTAGTACTTTTTCTAAGCTTTCCAAAATGTCCTATAGCACCAATTGTGGTGGTCTAAATCTCTAGTTATGAGCTTGTGAAATTGAATGACAGAATCTGTCCAAATCTGGGCAGAAATGTCTTCTTTGTGTTGATTAACCTTGTTAGATATAGAATCATCTTAATATGATAATAAAAAAAGTTATATACAAATTAATAATCTTTACATAAAGTTAAGGCTCAGCCTTGTTGTGTCCCTAGAACTCTAGTTATGCATTTTTGAAGTTCTTGTTAGTTTTCTGTCCATAGTGGTATAGATCTGAAACATTAGCATTTTTGGTCATGTTAATCTATGAATTTGCTTTTAGTATGAATAACTAAAGTGTAGTCATCTTCCTAATCTTTCTAGAAAGTCTAGGCTCACCTTTGTGGGATGTCTACAACCTTAGTTATGGTTGAAACACGTAACTACTGTGCTGCTGTCCAGATTCTATGCACATGCTAAGTTGGCTCCCTTAGCTAGCGTTCGTTTAGAGCTAAACTTGTAGTTAGTTCATGCTTGAGATAAATGCTTATTTTGGGTGAGCCTTGTGCTAGTATTGGTTGCTTAATCCCATTCGTTTGACTTTTCTCAAATGTCTGCTTGATTGTGATGTTGTATGTATGCTTGTTATCTAGGTAGTGCTCTAGTTGTCACCTCGTGCGTCCTCCATGAGCATACGAGGGTCACGTAGCTTTATCCTAGAACAATGTTCACGTACATAATTGTATGGTTGTTGTCTTCTATTAGGTTCTCTATCTTAGGTGCCTGAGCCTGTAGACTTAGTGGTTAGTCCTTGAATGTTTGTATCCATGCCTTTGCTTGGACAAAAACCCAAAGTTTAGTTCTCCTATATGTTTGCCTAAGCCGTGGATGTTTTGCAACCCTCTTTGTGAAGACCATTGTCGACTGATCCACTAAGTTAACTTCTATCAACGCTAGCCTTTGACCATGGTTCGTACGTTGCCAGTTGTGGAGACCGTACACAAATCCATGTTGGACCTTCCGGTTGCCTCTCTCAAAGGTTAGCCAGTGTGATGCAACGTCTCTCTATTATGGCCTCTAAATCGTATGCTTGCAAATTCATGCATCTACCTTATCAACCCAATCTATGCCATTTGAAATTCCTCATCGGGTGCATGTTCAGTAATGGTGTTGTGAGTAGCAACTAATGGTGCCACGACGAAATCGAGAGCCTCCTGTGGCTGCACACACAAGGTTGTGCTGCTCGGCACGCGCTGGTATCATGGTTTCTAATCATAATCCATTACAGAACAATACTGATGTGATTTTCACGTGACCTTCTTCCTTGGTTGTCTTTTCATATCTTATCAAAAGACCCTTATATTGGACCAAAAGTAGTAGAGGTTCCTCCTAAAGTTGCTAAGAGGATAACTTTTGAAGAACATGTCACTGACATAAACATTAACAAACCGCAAGAAGTGGTAGACAAGTGACTCTACTTAGTTGTCCTAGTATTGACGAGCGTCATCGAGTGAGCAACGTATCTCATTCCTGTTGGATAAAAAGGACACACAACATTTAATGTTGGACAAGTCATCTGTTGGATAAGAATCGATTGTCACATTATGCAAGTCTTAACCTTTGTATGCATAATGACCATACCATTGAGATCAACCATCTCTGGTGAGACTTCGTATCTGCTGACTTCGATGGCAACCATCTGATTTGTATCAACCACAATTATTATGATCAAGAATGAAGATTTGGAACTTTTTAGTGTTGAGAGACCACTAATTAGTTACCAATAGGAAGGTTAATCTCTAGCTAGGTAATGATTCTTTGGTAGCTACGAAGGCTAGGTCTTACAGAGCAATAACCAACAAGAAGTTAGTCAATTAGCCAATAACTGGAGTGATACTCTATCTTCTAGAGCCATTGCGACCAAGTCATTTCCATCTTGGACAATCACAAAGATAGTGCAAGGTGTTCTATCAGCTAAGGTGAAGAAGTAGAGAAAGTATGTGTTTTGCCTTGCAAAAGTAACCCGCAAGTTCAAAGTGTGTGCATCCTCGAATTGATATGTAATTTAATAGTCGAGATCTGCTGTTGGATGACCCTTTTGAGGTCTCACAGATACTAGTTTACACTCTTTCATTTGCTTTTGCTTTCTCGTATCCCTAATGTACGAGCAGCCTTGGTTTCTGCAAATCAATTTATACCATCGCGAATCAAAAGCAATTTGAAAAGTGTCAAACAACAGATTTCCATCTTAGAGCTGCTGTTTGATCCTAAAAAGGAAGCCTCAAGGTGAAAGTTGGCCTGACAAAGTTGTTATGCTGCAAGTCAACTCAACTTATAGTGCAACTAAGTCACAAAGGAAAATTTTACTCAACCGCTTGGTGGTAGACTACTTCCCGCGGTTTAGTAAATATTATAATTTTTGTTGTCCTTAAGGCCTCGTTACATCTTTCTTTGGGAATTATTTTCTAATGATGACATACTTTGGTACCTTATATATGTTTTTACCAAGAGGTTGCATCTAATTCAACCCAGATAACTGTTGTCTTTGGATAAAAGAATCTTATTAGGTAACATTTGGCAGAAATACGAAGCCGACAGAGTCAGCTTCACATTCACTAATTCCTCAATAAACTCAGATAATACAGTGTTGGCATCAGAGAAAGAGAACTGCACACATGGAACCTCAAGTAGTTTTCCATTAGTTGGTGTCTAAAGGATTGAACATTTACGACCAACCTAGACCCTGTCTATTGTTTAGTCAGTATCTATAGCCTCAGAGTATATTTGTCGTCTATGATCTCACCCTTTTGGAAGGTTGTGTTCAAACCATTTTGGTAGAGGACTGCTTTTCAAACTTTGTGAACATAGAGTCATTTTGATGAGTATACTTCTGAAGATTTTGGTCTAATGTAAAGTTCATATGGACTATGCTATGTTCACTAAAGAATCAGATACTTGTTAGTGGTTCGCTCATGGACCAAACGATCTCCATACATTGAGAATGCAGTACTGTGCTATCTGGGATTCCTCCCAAAGTAACAATGCTTCATGGAAGTCAATGAAGGAAATTCTTCAGACAAATTTTACCATGAAAAGTCAGTGCCAGAAAGTGCCTTTGGCCAAATTGTTCACCGATGTTGAAGCTTTGTAGCTGAATGCTATAGCAAATGTTGGGAACTTGATAACGTGTCTCTCTTCCTTAAAAGGTCTTCAATTCTGAATCTCGGGACGCGATTCTTTTAAGGGGGGAGGGCTATAACACCCCAGGTGTTGGTCACTCACTAAGCAATGGGTTTAAGCTCAAACATGATAAATTAGTGGAGATGACGATGTCAAGGTCAACCTATGCAGATGAGCCTAACTTAGAGTTGGATGCTGCACCATTGCTTTACATATAGGCCATTTTCAAAGATATATGTTTGGATGGTGTTATTCCAATATCTTCATGTGTCTCACCTTAGTACCTATCTATAGTGACCTCTGGAAAAGTTTCATGAAGTTTGGAATCAAAAAGTCACATGAAATGATAAGTTCTATTCCTATTGGAATTTGCACCCTTAAATGGATGGGACTATAGGTCATCAAACAAACCTTGCAACCTTGCCCAAAAGACTCTAGATGAACTCTACAACAAAAGTCATGAAGGGTTCATATTGAGCAAATGTCAAGAAATTGCCTCGATTGGCCTAAAACCCTAGTTTTGGCTTTATCGAGTTAATACTTTGACCAAAGTAAAAGTTTGACTTATGTACTAGTTATGAGGTTTGACCTTAAACAAAAGTTGTAGTTCATCTTGTGTAGAACAAACTTTGTTTAATGGTCAAGAGCTGGTTTGGCCTCTAACCTAGTCAAATAGAGATCACAATATGGAATCAGCTGCTGTTTTCAGCACTTAGAAAAATATTCTAAGTCCTTGTTGTGACAGCAGCAAGTTGGTTACTTTGTGACATTTTATCTCCCAATTTCATATGGTAGCTCAATTATGTTCCTTAATATGAGTTGTAGTATTTTTCATGATGGAAACAATGGATCAAGTGTCACTCAAAATGGAGCTTAGTTGGACCTTCTATAAGAGTTTCCAAAACAGCAAAAAGTTGTTTTATCACTTTTTGACCTTGACATGTTGACATGCCGCGTTCTCGAGATTTTGTTAAACAACTTCACATGGTCCCAATATAAAAGTTGGAGTGTAGATGGTGTAGAAGAGCATACAAGAAGATGGCACCAATTGCAATTCATTTTGACCCCCATTTTGGATTATTGCTCGTTGCTTTCAAATCACCGACATTGGCAACTTTGGAGCCATGTATCTCCTAAACCAAAACCCTAATGAGTAAAGTGTCTTAATAAAAATCATAGAGCATCATGTGGTCTTCGAACTTCATTTTGGGCCCAAGATCCAATTCGTCCCTTATCCTGCCCAAAAACGGCCTCCAAGACGCCTGGAACCGTGCCCGCCACCTATTCGACAGTTGTCCCATTACGGAGAGCGTGGCGGCCATGCACCAGAGCTCTTCGCCATGGACATCACGCGTCCTCCTCTCTGCCATGTGTCCGCACCTCCCTCAATGTGGTGGAGCATCAGAGTGACCAGCCGAGCTCCTCCCTTTTCCTCCCTCACCTCGCCTCCCCGCTCCCATTCTCTCCGCGCACGCGCAGAATGCGGCCACGCCATGGTCACGGTCGCCATTGCCGCATGGTAGTTCTTCCCCCCCCCCCAACTGCTGTCGTGTTCTCCTTCCGTCCCAATCAAATGCACCACCATGTCCGCCTTCCCTCACTCCATCCTCGCGTGCGCTTGTTGCCGCCAAATCCGTCGAGGTTGGACCGCCGTCGTGCAGCTACGCCGACAAGCCATGAGCTCTCGTGGCCGGGTCACCTCGGACCGCTACCGGGTTAATTGAGCCTGCCATCAGCTTCACCGTTGCAGGCCGCCCCTCCCGCGCCCCTTCCTCGGCCCCGTTGGCCGCTAGCAAGCTCCGGCGACGGAGCCGCCGCGGCAGCTTCGTCGGTCACCGTGGGCAGCGAGCCATAGTTCCCCTCTCGGTCGTCCACGACCACCGACCGAGTTGCTCGGGCACGGGGATGGACGCGCGGCCCAGTGCTCGCCGCCATTGGCCTTCCCCTGGCCGGAGCAGGTGCCGCCGGCGAATCGCCCCTCCCCCCCCTCCTCTGCTCCGTTCCACGGAGGAAGAAGAGAACACGTTGTGTACACCTTCTCTTAGTATGACAGATGGGCCCAACCGGACAGTGGGTCCCGCGGGACAGTTTAAGTAGTGGCTGTTTTGGGTGTGTTTTCAGGTGCGCCTAGCAAATTCGGTTAGGTATGGATAAATCCTGTTTTTGAATTTCAGATTTTATGTAAATCTTCTAAAATGCATATCTCTTGCTAGATAAATCTAAAAATAGCAAAAGTGGACTTTTTGGAAACCTTGAGAAAAGATCTATGCAGTGGAGTCATAATATATTACATGTTTGAAGGTATTTTCTGATGTATTTATTTAAGCCTTAAAAATACTCTAAAAATGCTTATAAACTTGACCAGAGCCATATCTAGAGTTTTAGAATCCCAAAAATAGTGATTCTTGTTTTGTTAATTTTGTAATGACATGTACTTGCTAGGAAAAATATTAAACACACTATTTGTTCACTGTTTTCTTAGGGTTTTGATTGGACCTTGTTAAATAAGGAAATCTGCATCATATTGCTTGTCATTTTATATCTTGAGTTGTGCTGCTCCAATTGGTGTAAAATTTTTATGGTAGGCTTGTCATGCTATGGATGTACTGTTGTATAAATTTCATGGCCATTGCTTGCTGTATGCTCAAGTTATTGAGTTAACTTGTTTATGGCTTACTAAATAGCTTATAAATAATATATAAATGATAAAATAGAAAATGTTGTTCTATTACCTTAGTATGATGTTTCTCTATCATATTGATTCATAATATGGCCTTGTGTTCACAGAAAATATGGAGTTTTGGAATTAACTTGCTCTCACATGATTTATTGCTATTGCCATTTGTCTTTTTCATAGAGGTTGTTATACATGTCTAAATGGTTTCAAATTTGTATAGTAGACTTTTGGGAGCATGTGTAGGCCTCTGTAATTTTGGTAGAATTTATTATGCACTTTTGATATGTGTTCATAATTCCACCAAATTATCTAAATAAATTAAGAAAATGCATTAAAAGAAATTATTTAGGAATGGACACTATGTTCTCTGGTGTTCATTAGTCATGTGTGACATGTTGGTAAAGTTGGTTTTATCTAGTTATATGTTTGCAACATAAGTTAATAATTATTTCTTGCAAATGAGGTTTCTGAACAGATCTAGGAACTTGGCAAAGTTCTTCATGATAATGTGCTTTGCTGTAGTACTTGTTTATACAAAAGTTGTAGATAATTTATGTATCTAGCTTCTGTTAAAATTTGGTGGCATTTTACCATGTGGTTTAGGAGTTATAGCTGTTGAAAGTTGGGTTACAGAATTGCTTGCTCTCTGTCTTGTTAGACCAGTTTCTGTGTTTGTGTAAATTCGACATGTTAAACTTTGGAATCATGCTGTGATGATTATAAATGAAATATAGATAATTTCATAAGCTTTTCATAATGTCTTCTTGCCAGTCATTTGGAGTTGTAGATCTCCAGTTACGATTAAATTACTTAGCTGCTGTTCTGATGTCCAGAAGGTAGCAATTTCTAGTTCTAGTACTTTGATTAACTTTGCCATGCTAATGTGTTGAAGTGTGACTCATACCTTTAAAAGTACTTGGGTTGGTACCTTAGGATCTTATAAGACTTGTGTCTTGATTTATGTGTTTGCAATCTTCTATGTTAGGCCGTAGTGAGGATTAAGTTAATTAGCTCTAGGTGTTTAGGAGAACGTTGGTATGCTTGTTTGATTACTTTGTTTATTGCACTTCTATACATTCATACATATGCATTGTTGCACCTCATTTAGGTACGCTAGCAGAAACGCCAAGCGAACTCATGCATTGTTGCACTTCTATGCATTCATACATACTTTGGTGGATCCATCCCGAAGATCGAAGGACCGGACAAGTGGTAGATTGGAAGATGCTCACCAAGCGAACTCATCTGACATACTCTAACTTGAGTCGGATCCCAGGCAAGCCCCGGAGCATTATAAGCCTCCTACCTTCAAAGCAATTAATTCTATATATGTTATAAGTATTGTTGCATTAAGTGGTAGGAGTTGGTTGAAAACCTTGCTGCATTATATCATTCCTTGTCCAGATATATGAATCCTTGAATCCTACATAGACTAGGATCGAATAGATGCTTAGCCCTGCTTTAAGCGGTAGAAGTCAGGTGGTTTCCTATCACCTGCGAGATATAGGGATATTCATATATGGCACGGTTGGCTATATTTGCTATCATGGAAAGGAATCATGTGTTAATAAAATGAAATGAGACCGGGCGGGATGACGATAGTGAAGCAACAAGGCATGGAGGTCTTGGATGTGAATCTATCCCCGTCTGAGTCGTTTAAGGACCGATTCGCTGTACGTCCTTGAGTCATGTTGAACGCAGTCTAACACTTAGTTGGCCGGATAAGTCGTTCCGACCGCGAAGCCGAGTAATGTGATTCAGGCCGGGAATCGAATGGTAGGTTGTTCTTGGAGGAGAGAAAGGATGTGCTTGGGGACATTGGCGTGAGACCAAGGGGAGGTTAGAGTCCCTATCAACTGGCAGAGTGTCGCCCTTGGGGTCGCGACATCATTCGGACCCGCGATTCCTGAATCATATGAAAAGGTGGCCTGTGCGACCCTGGCAGGGGTCTGCACGGTGAGTGTTAGAAATACCCCTCCAGCTGGATAGGAATTCGATTCGAATCGCCGTCGCTCCCAGTTAGTGAGCACTTGACTTGAGCAGCGGCAACATAGATTCAATTAAATTGAACTGATGGTTAATTGGATCACGATGGAAAGGTTGCCTCAATTTATACCTGCTATGGTTAATATTGTTTGCTCCTAATAAAGTGAGTGCTCTAGTACAGGTTCTAATATAGATGATAGGTTAATGATAATTAACTTGATGCTTAAGCATTAATGATTGATCATCGATATTAAGCTTTTATGCAAAATGTTGTCAAGCTAGCCCCACTTTATATCAGCCTTGCATGATCCTTGGTGTCACCTTATTTCTGGTTTCTGACGGGTAAGTCTAGCTGAGTACTTTGTCGTACTCAGGGTTTTATCCCCACTTGTTGCAGGTTGTGATGTATCATGGCTACTGCAAGAGTTGGTTGGCTCCTGCCGTAGTGGTAGAGTGTGATCATAGGCATGATCCTTCTTATTCATCTTGCCTCTAATGCTTTTGTTGGAAGTTGACCTTGGTACTGGCATGTTTTGAAATAAGATAAATGTTAGTTTCAAATTACTTTGCTTCCGCTACTTTTCAAACTAAGTTGTAATAACTTTGTTAAACTCTGATGTATATTGAATTACTTATGAAATGGTTGTAACATGTGACTTGTTATGTTGAATCACTACGATCTTGGCTTGTATGTTGGTTGGTTTGAAATCCCTCGTGATTTCATTGGACTACCGGAGTTATATGGGCTCAAGTGCGAGAATTTGATCATTTCGGTGATTGTTTTTGTACTTGTGCTCTTATAATTTGGTCGGTTCTGTTACACTTTGTATCTAAGTGGATGATTTAGATAAAGGTGGTCATTGAATATGAGACATGACATTGACTTATGTGACCAAAATGATGAAGACCAAGATGATGCTTGGCTCGATGGACCGGTTGTAAAGGTGAAGGACAAGTCGAGGTTTCAAAGCGAAGGACCATGCGATGGTGAAGCTTGAGCAAGACTTG
This sequence comes from Saccharum hybrid cultivar R570, assembly GCA_038087645.1. Classification (NCBI taxonomy): domain Eukaryota; kingdom Viridiplantae; phylum Streptophyta; class Magnoliopsida; order Poales; family Poaceae; genus Saccharum; species Saccharum hybrid cultivar. The sequence goes on from JAQSUU010000135.1 coordinate 22,997,714, forward strand.
GCGCCAATGGACCGATGCAACGGTGAAGAGCAAGTGAAGTCAAGGTCGATGGATCGAGACGGTCATGTGATGATATGAAGTGGATCATATCTTTTGGAAAAACAAAATGGGCTCAAGGCAAAGGTATAACCATAGGGCCATTTTGTTTTGCACTCAAGACATCATAGAGGGTGTGAGTGGTTTAGGATCGATAGCCGAACTATTAAGAGGGGAAGTCTTATCGGTTATTCAACGCACGGGTGCCACTAGGTGAATTCATGAAGTGCATTGTATGTAGGGCCTAGTGAGCTAACTAGAAAACCTTCAAAAATGATTATGAAAATGCTAACACACGAGCACAAGGTGGTGATCACTTGTTGGTGTTGGCACATTTGCGAAGGCGTTGGAGTTGAAATGCCTATTTTCCACTACGCCGGAAGTCAGAAAAGAAACGAAGGCAAACGAGGTCACAGAGGTGACCGAACGCTGCACCGGATGCGGTCATGGTATGACCGGACACGTCCGGTCAGTACAACGCAGCAGTCAGGCGCGCAGGTGCTAGGGTTTGCAACCGGTGCGTCTAGTCACTCACGGGACCGGTGCGTCCGGTCAGGCGCCCAGAGGGAACAGCAGTTCGCAAGGACGATCGGACGCGAGACGCGTCCGGTCACATGCGATCGGATGCGTCCGGTCATTGAGGGAGCTTACTGGACTCTAACCGGACGCTGGCACTGTCGCGTCCGGTCGTTGCCTGGAGCACGTCTGGTCGTTGCTTCGCGGGCGCGCGGTACTGTGCGATCGGCGCGTCCGGTCGTTTGAGCGGCGCATCCAGTCGTTTGACAGGCGCGTCCGGTCGTTGCCTGGGGCGTGTCCAGTCGTTGGTTTAACTGTTGGGGCTCAGTGACCGTTGGAGGATCGGACGCGGTTGAGCGTGTCCGGTCAGTTATGACCGAAGCGTCCGGTCATCCCAAAAAAGACCCAGTGAAGGGGTATAACGGCTCTATTCGGATGGGATGCTTATAAATACTTGTTGGCCGGCCCTTAGGGAGGGCTCTCGTGATTTCTAACATTCTTGTGCATCCTTTGAGCTAGAGCTTCTCCTTCCACTCTTCTCTCTTGCTTGATTGCAAATCAAAAGTGAGATTGAGTGTTCACAAAGTGCATTGCATAGCTTGAGGGCATCTAGTGGCATTTGTGGGTGGTTTAGCCGGTGGATTTCTTGTTACTCTTAGAGAGTACCGCTCCTAGCCGACTTAGAGATTGTTGGAGGCGTTGGCAAGAGAAGGAGATTATTCTTGGCCACCTCCGGTTGATTGTAAGAGGTTCTTGTGCTTTCCTCGGCGGAGCGCCAAAAGCAACTCTAGTGGATTGCGCGTGTCATTGAGTTACCTCACTTGAGAGTGGTGTCTTGCGGTGCCTTGCAGGGTGTGCCTTGAGGGGCAAGTGACTTGAGGGTCACACCGAGGAACCATCTAAGTGTTGGTCGACACAACCGGTGACGTAGCTTGTCGGTGCACAAGTGAACACCGGGTGAACAAAAAATATTGTGTCACTTGTCTCCCGGTGATTGGTCTTCATATTGTGTTGTTGTCAATATTGATTGATTGTACATCATCTTGGTGATTGGCAACATCTTCACTCCACTGTCGGTATAAGATTCATAATCCTCTCTCTTGCATTTACTTTACTAGTTTATCTTGTGTAGCTCTAGTAGTAGCTTTGCTAGTAGTTGCTAGCTTGCTCACTAGTGTAAGTTTAGTAACTTAGCCCTTGTGTGAACTAGAGATCATAGTCTACTAGACTTGTGGATAGGAGGCTTGCATCACAACCGTAGGCTAAGCAAAACTCGCTTTACGCCGTTTGTTATTCTAACAAGTTTGCTAAGTGGTTCTTGTAGAATTTTTTATAGGCTATTCACCCCCCTCTAGCCATCTAGGACCTTACAAGTGGTATCAAAGCCGTGGTCACCGTTTTAATCAAGGCTTAACATCCTTCGGTGTGAAAAATGGCTCAAATTGTGTTCAATCATGTTGGGGGCAAGCCACCATTCTTTGATGGAGTTTCTTTCTTTGACTATTGCAAAAGGAAGATGACTATGTACCTTAGCTCAATTCATGAGAAGGTGTGGGAAGTCACCGAGAAGAACTATGCAATCCTTGATCCCAACAACCTCACTCTCAATGATAGAGACAACCGCACTTGCAACCGGATGGCTCTCAATACCATCTACAATGGCATTGACTCAAAGGTGTTTGAGGGCATCAAGGATTTGGAATTTGCTAGTGAAGTGTGGACAAGATTGAGTGAAACATATGAGGGCACTAAGGTTGTGAAGAGTGCCAAGCTATATGGGCTCAAGAGTGAGTTTGAGAACTTCAAGATGAAAGAAGAAGAAACAATCTTAGAGATGTTTCATAGATTGCAAGTCATTGTGAATGATCTCAAGAGCTTAGGGCACAAGACACAAGACCAAGAATTTTGCCACAAGTTCTTGTTGAGCTTACCAAGAAGATTCAAAATGTTGATCATGATGCTACAAAGAGATGGGCTTGAAACAATGAAGCCCAATGATTTGCTTGGAGAGGTATTGACGTATGATAAGTATGACCAAGATGCCGATGAGAAGGAGAAGAAGGAGGAAGAAAAGAAGAAGAAGACCATGGCATTCAAGGCCACCTCCTCCAAGGGCAAAGCTACCATCATTGAAGAAGAAGAAGACAATAATAAAGATGAAGATTTTGAAATTAATGATGAGGTATTTGCTCTTATAGTCAAGAAAATAGGTCACATGTTCATTAAGAGAAGAGGCTTCAAGAATAGAAATGACAATTTCAAGAGCAATGATCAACAAAGGAAGTGCTTCAATTGTGATAGCACCGAACATCTTCAAGCCGAATGTCCCTATGACAAGAAGAAGAACAACAAGAGGGGCAAATTTGAGAAGAAAAAGAGAGAAGCCAAGATGACTTTCAAGAAGGGTAAAAATGGAGCCTATGTGGTCACTTGGGAAAGTGATGATGATGAAGAAGAAGAATCATCATCCAACAAGGCTTTTGCTTCCATTGCTATCAACAAGAAGCCATCACTATTTGATTCATCCTCTTCATGTCTCATAGCCAAAGAAACTAAGGTATTATATGATGAGAGTGATGATGAAAGTGAAATGGAATATGCTCATAATAGTGATAGTGATAATGATAATGATAATAAAAATGATGATGATGAACCAACTAAAGAACAACTATATGATTTGATGCAACAAACTAGAGACATAGCTATTGCCAAGAACAAGGAGTGTAAGAAGCTTTCAATGAAAGTAGCAATACTTGAGAAAGTTCTTAGTGAGCTTAAGACCACTCATGAGAGTCTAGTGGAAGACCATGAGGATCTTGGTAAGGCTCATTCCAAGCTTGAAAAAGCTCACTCATTGCTACTTGAGCAACAAGCAAAGAAGGAGGTTGTTGTATCATATGATATAGGTGTTACATGTGATATAATTGATGAATCCTCTTATGAACCTATCATCATGTCAAATACTAACCCTTCTTGTAGCTCTTCATCCACCAACACCGACTCTACCTCCACTACTAGTGATGGTTTCACTTGTGATGCCTCACTAATGGTTGAGAATGAGACTCTCAAGAAAGAGGTGGATGAGCTCACTCACGCCCTAGGCAAGGCCTATGGTGGTGAGGCCCGCTTGCTTAAGTGCTTGGGTAGCCAAAGGTTCTCTCTCAACAAAGAGGGATTAGGCTACACCCCCAAGAAAGGCAAGTCGGCCTTTGCAACTCTAAAGCCTAGCTTTGTGAAGGGCAATGATCGGTTTTGCAATAGATGCAAGCAAGTTGGGCACCTAGAGCATAATTGCAATAAAAAGAACCAAAGCAAGAAATTTTTTAATGCTATACCTTTTGATTCTTGCTATGTGCTTACCAAAGGTGTGAAAGGTGTGAAAGCTAAGTTTATTGGTACACCCATTGTTGGCCCAAAGAAGAAGGCTATTTGGGTACCAAAGAGCTTAGTTACTAACCTACAAGGACCCAAGCAAAAATGGGTACCTAAGCTTCATTGATTTGCTTGTAGGTCAATTACAAAGCCGGAGGAAGGCATTGGATTATTGATAGTGGGTGCACTCAACACATGACCGGTACATCAAGAATGTTTGACTCAATCAATGACAATGATAGTGGTATTGAATCTATCACATTTGGCAATAACAAGAAAGGCAAGGTTATTGGCTTGGGCAAGATTGCAATATCAAATGACTTGAGTATCTCTAATGTGTTGCTAGTTGAAAGCTTAGATTTCAATCTTCTATCTGTGGCACAAATATGTGATCTTGGTTACAAATGTATCTTTGGGGTTGATGATATGGAAGTCATTAGTATGGATGGTTCAAATGTGGCATTTAAGGGCTTTAGATATGAGAATCTCTACCTAGTTGACTTCAATGCTAGAGAAACTTCTTTGACAACTTGCTTAATCTCCAAATCAAGTATGGGTTGACTTTGGCATATAAGGCTTGGTCATGTTGGCATGAAACAATTGAAGAAGCTTACAACTCATAATCTTGTCAATGGTTTGAAAAATGTTGAATTTGAGAAGAATAAGCTTTGTAGTGCATGTCAAGCCGGGAAGCAAGTTGGAAGCTCACATCCAAAGAAGAGTACAATGAGCACATGCAAAGCATTTGATTTGATGCACATGGATCTATTTGGCCCAACAACATACTCAAGCATAGGTGGTAATAAGTATAGATTTGTCATAGTGGATGACTTCACAAGATTCACATGAGTATTCTTTCTTAGTGATAAAAGTGAAGTGTTTGACACCTTTAAGATATTTCTCACTAGAGTTCACAATGAGTTTGAGATTAGAATCAAGAAAGTGAGAAGTGACAATGGAAGTGAGTTCAAGAATACAAGAATTGAAGAACTTTGTGATCACTATGGCATTGGACATCAATTCTCGGCCAAGTACACTCCGCAATCAAATGGCCTAGTTGAGAGAAAGAATAGAACATTGCTTGATATGGCTAGATCAATGCTTCATGACTACAATGTGAGTCAATCATTTTAGGATGAAGCAATCAATACCGCTTGCTACTACATCAATAGACTATATTGTCATCAATTGCTAGAGAAGACCCTATATGAGCTACTTCATGGAAGAAAGCCCAATATTTCTTACTTTAGAGTGTTTGGTTGCAAATGCTATATCTTGAAGAAGGGCACTAGATTGGGAAAGTTTGACAAGAGATGTGATGAGGGGTTCCTACTTGGTTATTCAACTACAAGCAAAGCTTATAGAGTTTGGAACAATTCAAGTGGCATTCTAGAAGAAGTCCATGATGTGTAATTTGATGAAACCAATGGATCACAAGATGAAGAAGAGAATCTAGATGATGTTGGTGGAACTCTATTGGTTGAAGCAATGAAGAACATGGATATTGGGGACATTAGAGCAAAGCAAGTAATTGATATTCAAGATGATGATAAAGATCAAGTGCTCAATTCTCCATTCAAGCTAGCTAGTGACTCTCAAGTGCAAGATCATGGTGCTAGTTCATCTCATCAAAATACATCAAGTGATCAACCAAGCTCAAGCAATCAAGTGCAAGTACTCCAACCACAACATGTTGCAAGAGATCACCCCATTGATAGTGTTATTGGTGATATTAGAAGTGGTGTGCAAACAAGATCAAGATTGGCTATGTTTTGTGAGCATGCATCATTTGTGTCAACCACAGAACCAAAGAAAATAGAAGAAGCTTTGAGGGATGTCGATTGGATTATGGCTATGCAAGAAGAGCTTAACAATTTCACAAGAAATGATGTTTGGGAATTGGTAGAAAGGCCAAATGACTATAATGTGATTGGAACCAAATGGGTGTTCAAAAACAAGTAAGATCAAGATGGCATTGTGGTGAGAAACAAAGCAAGACTAGTTGCTCAAGGTTACACTCAAGTAGAAGGTCTTGACTATGATGAGACATATGCTCCCGTGGCAAGATTAGAGGTAATAAGGATTCTATTGGCTTATGCTTGTGCACACAACATCAAACTATATCAAATGGATGTCAAAAGTGCATTTCTCAATGGGATTATCAATGAGTTAGTCTTTGTTGAGCAACCTCCTGGATTTAAAGATGACAAGAAACCCAACCATGTGTACAATTGAAGAAGGCTTTATATGGCTTAAAGCAAGCACCTAGAGCATGGTATGAGAGGCTAAGGGATTTCTTTCTCTCTAAGGGATTCAAGATGGGTAAGGTTGATATAACTCTATTCACCAAGAAGATTGGGAATGATCTATTCATAGTGCAAATATATGTTGATGACATCATCTTTGGATCAACCGATCAAGCTTATTGTGAAGAATTTGGTGCTATGATGGCCAAAGAGTTTGAAATGTCTATGATTGGTGAACTTAGCTACTTCCTTGGTCTCCAAGTCAAACAATTGAAGAATGGGATATTTGTGAGTCAAGGGAAATACATAAGGAACATGTTGAAGAAGTTTGGAATGCAAGATACAAAGCCAATTTCAACTCCAATGAGTACAAATGGCAATTTGGATAGTGATTTTGATGGCAAAATGGTGAATCAAAAGGAATATCGGTCTTTGATTGGAAGTCTACTCTATGTCACCGCATCAAGGCCGAATGTCATGTTTAGTGTTTGTATGTGTGCTTGATATCAAGCCTCACCTAGAGAGAGTCATCTCATGGCCACAAAGAGAATATTGAGGTACATGCAGCAAACAAGAGATGTTGGACTATGGTATCTCAAGGGGTCAAAGTTTGAATTGATTGGATATTCGGACTCCGACTATGGGGGTTGCGAGATCAATAGAAAGAGCACAAGTGGCACATGTCAATTACTTGGAAGATCACTTATGTCATGGTTCTTAAAGAAACAAAATAGTGTGGCAATCTCTACCGCCGAAGCCGAATATGTGAGTGCAGGGAGTTATTGTGCACAATTGCTATGGATGAAATCAACTTTGAAGGATTATGGCCTCAACTTCAAGAATGTGTCATTGCTATGTGATAATGAAAGTGCAATCAAGATGACACAAAACCCGGTTCAACATGGAAGAACAAAGCATATTGATATAAGGCATCATTTCATTAGAGATCATCAACAAAAGGGAGATATTGCCATTGAAAGTGTTGGCACCGATGATCAACTTGCCGATATTCTTACCAAGCCACTTGATGAAAAGAGGTTTTGCAAGCTAAGGAATGAGTTGAACATTCTTGATTTCTCAAACATGAGTTGAATGCATCCCACTCGCTTATTGACATGCCTCTCCTTCGATATTGCAAGGTAAAGTTGATTGACATGTCATTCATCCTATGCTAAGGACTTGCTAGAGCATGTAGACAAAATAAGTGGTACGCATGAGCATTTATGATAAATCAAATGAATTTGATGGATATATGTTACCACTTTTGCTTCTATGCTTGCTTTGATCTAGTGGTTCTATATGACATGTTTGTGAGCTTGCAAACCTAGTGTTGAATCTAGAAGATTTGCTATACATGTTTAATTCAACATAGACAAGATAACCCTTATTATGAGGTGTGAAGAAGCTTGTCTTTGGTTCAAATCAAATTAAATATCTTTGGCAAGTATTCTAGGTTGAACCAAATTTGATAAATTCTAACCTACTCCATCAAACATTGTTTTCTCTCCACAATTTGATCCCATTTTTGGGTAAGTTGTTGACAAAGGGGGAGAGAAAAAGATGATTCAACATGATAAAGGGGTAAATAAAATTTTGATGAACACAAGTAGGGGGAGCAAGCTCATAAACAAAGTTGTTGCATTTGTTTGTGCATTCTCATATGACTTGCTCATTGCACATGTATTTAAATTCAATATACATGCTTGTGTGGTGCAATGCTAGTATAGAACTTGAATGATGAAATGATCTACTAGCATGCATAGGATTAGTTTACATATGGTATCTAGACGTGCCTTAAACTTTACAAGTGGTCCAAGAACCTTTACTATAATGTTGATCTCACGGGGTTCTTGAGTTGTGATGGTTGTCTAGTTATTTCATGATGCTAAGGATGGTGTAAAATGCAACTCCGATTGGTATCACGCTTCAAAGGTCCATTTCTTACACCTTAGCATCATTTTGGTAGAATTACTCTCTCAACACTTCTATCAATGCATATGTGCAAAGCTTTCAATCCAAACTTTATGCACATGTGTAGGGAGAGCTAATGCTACCAAAACTGAGCTTGTGATAATTGTCCAAACTTTACTTATGAGCAAAATGATTAGATAAGTATGACAAGTTCAAAACTTTTATTATCAAAATCATCTTTGTGAGGGTTGTCATCAATTACCAAAAAGGGGGAGATTGAAAGTCCCTAGTTTGGTTTTGGCTAATTGATGAAACCTAGGACTAACCTTTGTATCTAAGTGGATGATTTAGATAAAGGTGGTCATTAAATATGAGACATGACATTGACTCATGTGACCAAGATGATACTTGGCTCAATAGACCGGTTGTAAAGGTGAAGGGCAAGTCGAGGTTTCGAAGCGAAGGACCATGTGATGGTGAAGCTTGAGCAAGACTTGGCGTCGACGGACCGATGCAACGGTGAAGAACAAGTGAAGTCAAGGTCGATGGATCAAGACGGTCATGTGATGATATGAAGTGGATCATATCTTTTGGAAAAACAAAATGGGCTCAAGGCAAAGGTATAACCATAGGGCCATTTTGTTTTGCACTCAAGACACCATAGAGGGTGTGAGTGGTTTAGGATCGATAGCCGAACTATGAAGAGGGGAAGTCTTATCGGTTATTCGACGCACGGGTGCCACTAGGTGAATTCATGAAGTGCATTGCATGTAGGGCCTAGTGAACTAACTGGAAAACCTTCAAAAATAATTATGAAAATGCTAACACACGAGCACAAGGTGGTGATCACTTGTTGATGTTGGCACATTTACGACGGCGTTGAAGTTTGAGCGGTAGAGAGGGTTTGGGTTCCTCTCTCCCTCCCGCCGAGCTTGCGAGCGCGGGATTCAGGTGTTTTTGAGGACTTAAAATGCCTATTTTCCACTACGCCGGAAGTCGGAAAAGAAACGGAGGCGAACGGAGGTCACAGAGGTGACCGGACGCTGCACCGGACGCGGTCATGGTATGACCGGACGCGTCCGGTCATCCCGAAAAAGACCCAGTGAAGGGGTATAACGGCTCTATTCGGATAGGATGCTTATAAATACTTGTTGGCCGGCCCTTGGGGAGGGCTGTCGTGATTTCTAACATTCTTGTGCATCCTTTGAGCTAGAGCTTCTCCTCCCACTCTTCTCTCTTGCTTGATTGCAAATCAAAAGTGAGATTGAGTGTTCCCAAAGTGCATTGCATAGCTTGAGGACATCTAGTGGCACTTGTGGGTGGTTTAGCCGGTGGATTTCTTGTTACTCTTAGAGAGTACCGCTCCTAGCCGGCTTGGAGATTGTTTGAGGCGTTGGCAAGAGAAGGAGATTACTCTTGGCCACCTCCGGTTGATTGTAAGAGGTTCTTGTGCTTTCCTCGACGGAGCGCCAAAAGCAACTCTAGTGGATTGCGCGTGTCATTGAGTTACCTCACTTGAAAGTGGTGTCTTGCGGTGCCTTGCAGGCGTGCCTTGAGGGGCAAGTGACTTGAGGGTCACACCGAGAAACCATCTAAGTGTTGGTCGACACAACCGGTGACGTAGCTTGTCGGTGCACAAGTGAACACCGGGTGAACAAAAAATATTGTGTCACTTGTCTCCCGGTGATTGGTCTTCATATTGTGTTGTTGTCAATATTGATTGATTGTACATCATCTTGGTGATTGGCAACATCTTCACTCCACCGTCGGTATAAGATTCACAATCCTCTCTCTCGCATTTACTTTACTAGTTTATCTTGTGTAGCTCTAGTAGTAGCTTTGCTAGTAGTTGCTAGCTTGCTCACTAGTGTAAGTTTAGTAACTTAGCCCTTGTGTGAACTAGAGATCATAGTCTACTAGACTTATGGATAGGAGGCTTGCATCACAACCGTAGGCTAAGCAAAACTCGCTTTACGCTGTTTGTTATTCTAATAAGTTTGCTTAGTGGTTCTTGTAGAATTTTTTATAGGCTATTCACCCCCCCTCTAGCCATCTAGGACCTTACAAGAAGGCCTCTTCAGAACACGGGAACTTTTCCCTCTTCCTGTGTTTTCTAGTGAAAACGAATTGATTCCTGTGAAATTTCTATACAATTATTGTGAAATTACTGCGTTTCAAACAGGCCCTTAAAATACTAAGAATTGTCCAAAGCTCTAGTAATGGAGTAGTTTATTTACAACCACAAAAGGAACAACTCGTCCATGATAACTTACACGAAACCTTTTCAACACCACCCGCCATATCGCACACTTTAAATTGGGATTTGCTGGGTATTCAGTCCTTTGATATCAATGTTGTTATCACTGAGGAAGAAGTCCATTGGCTGTGATTCAAGGGGACTATTAGCAAATCTGTAGATAGACTTAGAGCCTGATTGGTTGATATACAAATTTTGATTATCAAAACTTAGACTAGCCAAAGTTTTGGCAACCATTTGGTTTGCTACCAAACTTTGCCAACATTTCACATTTAGAATGCCAAATCTATGGCAAAAAAATGTGCCCTTGTTTTAGCGACTTTTTTGCCAAATCTCTAGCATAGCAACTTTTAGTAGCCAACCAATCAGGCCCTTAATTTTTGTAGGTAATATGATAAAAATGCTAACACTTTTCTTTTCTTTAAGCTAGACATTGTCAAGGCATTTGACTCTATTAGAGCATCTCCAAGAGTGTTTCTAAAAGTCACTATCTAAATCATCATTTGGAGAGTTATTTGCATAAAATCATTTTTTATATGTTTCCACTTTCCAATAGCTTTGCTATATTTTGTGCGTACTCTAGAGAGTCATTCTCGCTATCTATTTTTGGTTGCGGATAAACCCATAATAGTAATTACTATATTTGGATAATCAATTAGAAAAGCTGTTGGATGGTATTTTTTACTAAAATCTATATTCCTAACGATTATGAGGGATATGGAGTCTCTTGGAGTTGCTCTTAGATGGAGTTATCTGTAGTCTCAATAGAGAGTATTATAACACAGTTGCAAGACTACCACATCCGCTTTTATATTGGTAACTGCGACAACGGGTTTCATCTAGATGAAACTCTCTCTGTCTCACTCCTTGTAATTAACGTGCCAACTTTGTCCCAGCATTAAATGAGAATGAAACCCCTTTGAAACCTCCATCAAAACTGACCTTAGAAGTTTTACAGAGGGATCCTTTGTTCGCTCATGGCCGGGGCTAAGACAACAGGGGAATTCCCTATACCTCTTCTTTGTATTATTGTTGTTGTTTCACTACAAAAGCTGTTAAATTCTGAGTAAACCTAACAATTACACAAGTGCTTACGTGAAGTCGAAGAATTGGATGTAGTGAGTATAGCGCGGATTTCACCATAAAAACTTAACCAAATGAGCTGGTGCAAACTAATTTGTTTTCACTCTGAAGTATCCTTACGTAGTTAGCAACCATGTTAGACAATTGGATAGATACACTGAGCTTTTTTATAAAAAAATTATTTGCATCCACTTTTTTTTTAAAAAAAAAACTCCCTATAAGCACACACACACACACAAGAATGAGTGCATTTGTCGAGTTTCTACTATAGCATGGCTGGATCCATTTGCTCTGTTTATCTCACTACTTATTGTCTTTCCTCCAGAGAACATCCAAATAAAATACCAGGTGACATCCATATACTACAAAGTATACAGAGGTTCCTGTCATCAGTAAAATCGTGTTGTGCTGCTCGCTACTTCACAGCTCTGTCGTTGCCTTGTTTCCTACGCCGCTCGGCAACCAAATGTCGCCCGCCCTTCGTCCACGGCGCAACCTCCCCTCAGAGAATTTTGGCACCAGAGGACGACGACGTACACGGCCCCCTGTTTTTCCTTTTTCATTTCCACACAGGCCCGTCATGTCAAAACCTTTGTTCCCAGCCTTCGTTTTCATCGGCACAAACTGACCCGTTCTCGGATGGATGACGTCAGGATAGTTTGCCGTTGCCTAGACGCCGAGGATAGCAGCTTGGCAAATCACGCTCACTAGTTCGGACGCCACTGTCTCAGGCTCTCAGCCGTAGAGAGGGAAAAAAAAAGACACCCACCCGTGGTTTTGGTACAACGAACAACCGTGCTCGGTGTTTACAGTATTGAATTGATAGACACCGGCGAGATGAAGACTAGTGAATGAACCAACGACTGCGGCTGTGTTTAGTTCCCAAATTTAGAGTTTACTGTAACGACAATGTAGCATTTCGTTTGTATTTAGTAATAATTGTCCAACCATTGACTAATTAGGCTCAAAACGTTCGTCTCGCAAAGTACAACCAAACTGTACAATTAGTTTTTGATTTTATCCACATTTAGTACTCCATGCATGTATCGCAAGTTTGATGTGACGGAGATTTTTTTTTTTGCATAGTGCACCTTTCAATGAACTAACCCATAGCCTGCTTTGGAAATGTAGTTAGTGCGTGCCAGCAGGAGATGGGTTAACCTCCAACAAAGGCAACAGGAAATTGCAACTGGGCCTGTTGCTAGTGCTGATTAATAAGGCCCATCAGGAAACTGCGCTTATTCTCAGTAGATCACAGTGTTTGCACTCTTTCATGTATGTGGCGCTTTCATAGGGAGCAGATAGGACGAGGCTGATTTAAAACGCAGGAGGTGAGACATCATGCTAGTTCGGTACCTTGCATATGTACTGATCCACTAGTTGGGCGGTACCTGTCGTATAGTCATGACAGCTGAATTTTGATAGCTTAGAATATCCATATTTGCTTTGATTATTTTGCTCTAGTTGTGGAATAGTGCCATCTTTAGACAAGTCTTATCTTAAATTTTCTATAGTCTGTCATCATTTATTTAGTGTTTAGATAGTTTATATGGCTTAATTGCAATTTGAGATATGAATATAGTTGCACAATATGACATAGATAATACACAATTATGCATACAGTCCTATGCATAATCATATAGACATATAGTGACATAGATCATTAGACAATACTCTCTCCGTCCCTAAATAAATAGATTACTAGCACAAAAAATTGTATACAAATCAATCAAACTCTAGGAGCTGAACGGTCCATTGGCCCCTCATATTTACTGTTCTCAAAGTCCCCTCGTATTTACTGCACCCTCTCCTTTTTTTCCTCTTTCCCAATAGGTCAGAGTAGTTAGCCAAATTATTAATTAGATATTATAAAGTTTGACTGTTAACCTACAAGAAATACCTTATAATTGGACCGGAGGAAATATAATACTTTGAATAATATTTAATACCGATTTTATTGTAGTGTAATACTATGAATAATATTATATAAACTCGCAATTATCAACATAAATATTATTCTCACTGTCAATATCATTTAGTTGTGCTAAATTGCAATCAACGGGGATGACTTAGACAACTTTAAATTCTAAATTTTGAAAACCTCAAAGAATTATTGGAATTTAAGAAGCAATAGTACGTGACGATTTAGAATTTACCTCATTAAAACAATCCCTAGATTATAACTGAACAACAGAAAAAGGTAATTGCATCTTTACCCATCAATTGGGGACTAGGAAACTCTAGAAATCAGCAAAAAATTATGATGTACATATGAAACACAAGTAACAAAGTGGGAATCGTCTAAAAAATAATAAAGTGGGAATTGGTGAACTCTAAAAATCGAGAAATCAAGTCCTTATTCATCAATTGCAGTTGTGAAAGGTCTTGATGGCTAGAGGGGGGGTGAATAGCCTATTAAAATTTTCTACAAAGACAAGCTAAACAAGTTTATCAATAAAACAAATAGCGAGATGCGAGTTTTGCTTAGCCTACGGGGTGTTTGCAAGCCACCTAATCAATTCACAATTCTAATAAATTTGTACTCAACCGCACAAGTCAAACCGCACAATTTAACTACAACTAAAGCTAGCTAGCTACACAAGCTAAAAGAAACACTAACAAACTAGCAAGGTAACTAAGAAATTAATACAAGAGAGAGTTAGGAGGATATCACCGAGGGGCGAAGTATTGAGCCAACCAATCAATATGATCAAGAGATGAATACCACAATATACAACCACCGGGATCGATCAAACACAATAAGAATGATGACACGAAGATTTATCCCGAGGTTCACGTGCTTGCCGGCACGCTAGTCCCCGTTGTGTCCCTCTTTACCACGTGGTTCGGTGGCTAATCGGTCTCACACCGAGCCTCTCAAAAGGCACCACAAGAACCTACCAAATGGCAAAAGGTTGCAATGACACGAGCAATTCACTAACGTTGCCTTTGGCGCTTCGCCGAGGTAGGCACAAACCCCTCACAATCACCGGAGGTGGCCAAGAACAAACACCAACTCTTGCCAACGCCTCCAAGCTGCTCCAAGCCGTCTAGGTGGCGGCAACCACCAAGAGAAACAAGAATCCCGCAGCAAATCAACCACCAAGTGCCAACTAGATGCAATCTCACAATGCAAATGCACTTGGATCACTCAATCTCACTTCGAATATGCAAAGAAGCAAGAGAGATGAGTGGGAGGGGAGTTGCTTAGCTCAAAGTGCTCACAAGTATGTCAAAATGTTCGAGAGAGAGAGCCTTGAGCCGGCCAACGAGTATTTATAGACGTACCCCTTCGAATATAGCCGTTAGAAACTTGAAACAGCCGAAGTCGCGTTGACCGGACGCGCTGGTCCAACTGACCGGACGCGCCGGTCGCGCAACGGCTAGTTTCGCGAAGCACCGACCGGACGCGCCGGTCGCAACGACCGGACGCGCCGGTCACGACCGGACGCACCGGTCCCGTAACTGACCGGACGCGCTGGTCAACCCTGAGCCGCGCACAACGAACCAGCGACCGGACGCGCTGAAGAACCGACCGGACGCCACAGTGCCCGCGTCCGGTTGGAGTCCAGTAAGCTCCCTGTACGACCGGACGCGTCCGGTCGCCTGTGACCGGACGCGCCTCGCGTCCGATCAAACAACTGAAAAACGCGCAGATACTGGACACTGACCGGACGCGTCCGGTCAAACAGTGACCGCGTCCGGTCCAGCGTCCGGTCACCACTGTGACCCCCGTTTGCCTCCGTTTCTTTTTCCGACTTCCGGCGTAGTGGAAAATAGGCATTTCATTTCCCCAAAATTGCCTGAATCCCGCGCTCGCACGCTCGGCGGGAGGGAGAGATGACCCCAAACCCTCTCTACCGCTTAAACTCCAACGCCATCGCAAACGAGCTAACATCACCAAGTGATCTCGTCATGTGTGAGTGTGTTAGCATTTTCACAATCATTTTTCGAGGCGATATTAGTTCTATCCAAATGCATATGATCATGAAATGCACATCTAGAGGCACTTAGGAGTTCAATAGCCGCGTCATTCCCCTCTTTATAGTACGGCTATCTATCCTATAATGTAACCACACCCACTAGGTGTCTTGGTTACTAAAACACAACCCTTAAGCATATACCTTTGCCTTGATCACGTAGGGTTGCGTCCAAATCCAAGTGTGGCCATCATGATCACCATGTCCATCTTGCCACCAACCTTGGAGTGTACTAATCCTCATATGCTACATACAACTTAGGCATAGGATTAGTACTTAGGCATTGTCACTAATTACCAACACCAAACATAGGACTTTCAATCTCCCCCTTGTTGGTAATTGGTGACAAACCTTTCACAAAGATATTATGATAAAATTTGATTGAACCTATGTCACATTGTCCAAGTATATTACCATGTGTAAGAATTATGGACATGTGATCATGAATTCAAATTGATAGCAATGGCTCCCCCTACATGTATGCTATATGTTTGGATTTTGGAAGCATACATGTTAGATAGGAAAGATTAGGAGCATTGTCTACCAATAGGTGCTAAGTGTTTTAGATTATAGACCTTTGAAGCGTGATACCATCGGAGTAGCGATAAACACCATCTTAGCACCTTGTGTAGTTAGATTCCACTTGGAAAAGCACAAACATAACTAGAAACCTCGTGAGATCAACATTATAAGCAAGGTTCTAGTACCACTTTGAAAAAACATGAAGCAAGAAAAATCTAGCTACTTCCTATTCATACTAGTACCTCAATGCATCATTCAAATTATATTAGCAAGACACCACACAAGCAAAGTATCAGAGAAAACGAAATGCATAACTATGCATCATACATATGAAGTGCACATGGAAATGCAACATTCATGCTTAAGAGCTTGCTCCCCCTACTTGTGTGCTCAAAATTTTAGTTGATCCCCTTCTTTTATCAATTCTCCCCTTTAGGTTTTCTCCCCTTTTAGAATCTATCTTGTGAACAATATTTTCTCCCCCACAACATTTTCTTCCCCTTTGAGTTCTATCTTTGTGAACAATATTTTCTCCCCCACAACATTTTCTTCCCCTTTGAGTTCTATCTTTGTGAACAATATTTTCTCCCCCTTTGGCACCAATTGACCACAAGGAGCAAACTTTAGATAGATTATCATGTTGAAATATGGGGTGAGGATCAAGTTTATGATTCAACCTAGATTGCTTGCATAAATAAAATACTTCGGTTTGATCCAAGGGCAAGCTTCTTCACACCTCACTAAAAGGGTTATCATGCACCATGTTGAAGCAAATATTTAGACAAGTTTTCGAGATTAAATACTTAGGATCACAAGCTACTTAAACAAGTTATATGCTACCACTAGATCATACAAGTCATGGAAACAATAGTGGCACCATATAAACTTCAAATTTATTTAATTTTCATGAATGATCCTAGAACATAAGAAATCATGACTAGATGCACTAAACATGTCCTTAGTATAGAATGGATGACATGTCAACCAATTGTACCTTGGGGCTCGAAGGAGAGGCATGTCATATCATGGGAGTGCATCAACTCATGTTGGAGAAATCAAATATGTTCAACTCATTCTTTAGCTTGTGAAATCTTTTCTCATCAAGTGGCTTGGTGAATAGATCAGCTAATTGATCTTCGGTGCCAACACTCTCAATAGCAATGTCACCCTTCTGTTGATGATCTCTAATAAAGTGATGGCGAACATCAATATGCTTTGTTCTTTGATGTTGAATCGGATTGTTGGTTAGCTTCACGGCACTTTCATTATCACATAGCAATGGCACATTCTTGAAATTGATTCCAAAATCCTTCAATGTTGCCTTCATCCACAAGATTTGTGCACAACAACTACCCGCGGCGATGTATTCGGCTTCGGCGGTAGATAGTGCAATACTATTTTGCTTCTTGGATGACCATGAGACAAGTGATCTTCCCAACAACTGACAAGTCCCGGAAGTGCTCTTTCTCTCCACTTTATCACCGGCATAGTCGGAATCCGAATATCCAACTAGCTCAAAACTTGCACCTTTGGGATACCATAATCCAACATCTTGTGTATGCTTTAGGTACCTCAATATTCTCTTTGTTGCTTTCAAATGACTTTCTCTTGGTGAGGCTTGAAATCTTGCACACATGCATACACTAAACATCACATCGGGCCTTGATGCCGTCACATAGAGTAGACTACCAATCATTGATCTATATAGCTTTTGATCCACCATGTTGCCACTCTTGTCACTATCCAAACTTCCACTAGTGCCCATTGGGGTTGTAATACTCTTTGCATCTTCCATTCCAAACTTCTTGAGCATATCTTTGATGTACTTGGTTTGGCTTATAAATGTTCCTTCCTTCATTTGTTTGATTTGAAGTCCAAGAAAGAAACTAAGTTCACCAATCATTGACATTTCAAATTCCTTTGCCATCATTTTCCCAAACTCATCACAATAATCTTGATTGGTTGAACCGAATATGATATCATCAACATATATTTGCAATACAAATAAGTCTTTCCCAATCTTCTTGGTGAATAGTGTTGTATCAACTTTGCCCATGACAAATCCTTTGGATAGCAAGAAGTCCCTCAATCTTTCATACCATGCTCTAGGTGCTTGCTTCAATCCATACAAAGCTTTCCTCAACTTGTAGACATGATTGGGTTTCTTGTCATCTTCAAAACCGGGAGGTTGCTCCACATACACCTCCTCTTGAATGTACCCATTGAGAAATGCACTCTTCACATCCATTTGATATAGCTTGATATTGTGAGCACAAGCATAGGCAAGTAAGATCCTAATTGCTTCCAATCTTGCAACCGGGGCATATGTTTCACCAAAGTCAAGACCCTCTATTTGTGTGTAACCTTGAGCCACTAGTCTTGCTTTGTTCCTTACTACTATCCCATCTTGATCTTGCTTGTTACGAAAGACCCATCTTGTTCCAATGACATTGTGATCCTTAGGCCTTTCAACTAGTTCCCATACTTCATTTCTCTTAAAGTTGTTGAGCTCTTCATGCATTGCATTTACCCAATCCGGATCTCTCAATGCTCTATCAATGTCCTTGAGTTCTTCCATTGACACAAAAGAAGAGTGACCACAAAATGATGTCAATCTTGATCTAGTTTGAACTCCTCTTTGTATGTCACCAATGATGGAATCCAATGGATGGTCTCTTGCAATGTTAGTTGGTTGAAGCACTTGGACTTGATTGCTTGGATGTTGATGTTGATCATGAGTTGAAGATGATGAACTAGCCACTTGTTGATCTTGTTGCACTTGAGATGATGTACTAGCTTGATTTTGCAATAGAGAACCACTAGCTTGTGTAATTGGACTTTGGAGCACTTGATCTTTGTCATCATCCACATCAATTACTTGTTTTGGTCTAATATCACCAATATCCATCTCTTTCATAGCATTACTCAATTGAGTTCCTCTCACATCATCCAAGTTATCTTCTTCATCTTGAGAGCCATTTGTTTCATCAAACTCAACATCATGCACTTCTTCAAGTAAACCACTAGCCAAATTCCAAACTCTATAAGCTTTGCTAGTAGTTGAGTAACCAAGTAGAAATCCTTCATCACATTTCTTCTCAAACTTGCTCAATCTAGTGCCCTTCTTCAAGATGTAGCATTTGCAACCAAATACCCGAAAGTATGCAATGTTGGGCTTTCTTCCATTTAAGATCTCATATGGTGTCTTCTCTAGGAACTTGTGGCAATAGAGGCGGTTGCTATAGAAGCAAGCCGTGTTGATTGCTTCGGCCCAAAATGAATGACTCACATTATACTCATTCAACATTGATCTTGCCATATCAATTAAGGTTCTATTCTTCCTTTCAACTAGGCCATTTGATTGAGGTGTATACTTGGCCGAGAATTGATGTTTGATTCCAAGCTCTTCACATAGCTCATCAACTCTTGTGTTTCTAAACTCACTTCCATTGTCACTTCTTATTTTCTTGATTGTGGTCTCAAATTCATTTTGCACTCTCTTGATGAACTTCTTGAATATGTCAAATACATCACTCTTGTCCACAAGAAAGAATACCCATGTGTATCTAGTGAAATCATCCACAATCACAAAACCATACTTGTTGCCACCAATGCTTGTGTATGTAGTTGGCCCAAATAGATCCATGTGCAACAACTCAAATGCCTTGGAAGTACTCATAATGCTCTTCAATGGATGAGTGTTGCCTACTTGCTTTCCGGCTTGACATGCACTACATAGCTTATCTTTCTCAAATGTGACATCCTTCAAGCCTCTAACTAAGTCATGCTTCACTAATTTGTTCAATTGCTTCATGCCAACATGACCAAGTCTTCTATGCCATAACCAACCCATACTTGATTTGGTGAGCAAACATGTTGAAAGTTGAGTGTCACTAGCATTAAAATCAACCAAGTATAGATTCTCATATCTAAAACCTTTGAAGATCAAGTTAGAGCCATCAACACTAACTATCTCCACATCATCAACACCAAATATGCACTTGAAACCGAGATCACACAATTGAGCAACCGAGAGAAGATTGAAGTTCAACTTTTCAACTAAGAGCACATTGGAGATGCTATGATCATTTGAGATTGCAATCCTTCCAAGAGCCTTTACATCACCCTTGCTATTGTCACCAAATGTGATGCTATCAATGCCACTATCATTTGATTTGAGAGAGTTGAACATTCTTGAATCACCGGTCATATGTTGAGAGCACCCACTATCAAGCACCTAATGCCTTCCTCCGGCCTTGTAATTAACCTACAAAACAAATTAATGTTTCTTAGGTACCCATACTTGTTTGGGTCCTTGGAGATTAGTCACTAAGCTCTTTGGTACCCAAATGGCCTTCTTCTTTGGGCCCACAATTGGTGTACCAACAAACCTAGCATGCACACCTTTCTCACCCTTGGTAAGCACATAACAAGAATCAAAAGGAATGTAAGGTACATTAGCATTTTTCTTGTTCTTGTTCATTTTATTGCAATTAATCTCTAGATGCCCAACTTGCTTGCATCTATTGCAATAACGACCATTGCCCTTCACAAAGCGAGGCTTTGGAGTAGCAAAGGCCGCCTTGCCCTTCTTGGGAGTATAGCCTAATCCCTCTTTGTTAAGAGAGAACCTTTGGCTACCCAAGCATTTTAGCAAGCGGGCATCCCCACCATAGGCATTGCCTAATGCGCGGGTGAGATCATCCACCTCTCTCTTGAGAGTCTCAACCACAAGTGATGAACCACTAATAGTAGAGGTAGAGTTGGTTGTGGTGGATGATGATGAGCTACATGAAGCATTAGTAGGACTAACAAATGAAGAATCATCAATAATATCACATGTTAGTCCAATATCACAAGTGACAATCACTTGCTCCTCCTTAGCTTCCTTCATGAGCTTCTTCAACTTGAGATCCTTTTCCTTGATGAGCTCAAGTAGAGTGGAGTGGGCTTCCTTAAGCCTAGTGTGAGCAACTTCAAGGTCCTCGTGGTCTTCCTTTAGACACTCACGAGAAGCCTCTAGCTCATCAAAGGATTTCCTAAGAGCTTTGAGCTCTTGTTCAATTCCTTTGCACTCCTTACTCTTTTTGAGAGCAACAAGCTCCTCCATCAAGGCATCATTTTCATTGCTCTTGGCAATGAGCTCTTGTTCCAAGATTTTATATTTCTTGGTTGTCCTCTTGTAGCCCTTGCTCATTTGATCTATTATGCCTAATAGATCATCCTTGGAGTAGTCCTCATCCTCCTCATCATCACTCCTACAATCATCACTAGCACAAGAATCATCATCACTATCATTATATTTTACCTTGGTAGGCTTGGCCATAAGGCATGTTGATGTAGTGTCGAAGATGGATGGCTTGTTGGAGAGGGCGATGTTTGCAATGGCTCGCCGAGTGGTCCTTTCATCATCACTAGAGCTTGCATCATCATCACTATCGGAGTTGTCACTATCCCAAGTGACTACATAACCACCACCCTTCTTCTTCTTGTTGAATGTGAAGCTCTTCTTTGCTTTCTTCTCATTCTCTTTCTTATCCTTCTTGTTCTTCTTGAGTTTCAAGTCCCCATTATGAAATCTCTTATCTTCATAGGGGCAATCCGCCACTATATGATCGGGGCTATTGCAATTGTAGCAAAGGGTCTTTGCCTTTATAGTGTCTCTCCTCTTCCTTGCCCCATATCCTTTCTTCTTCATGAACCTTCCCATCTTGTGCACAAGGAGGGCCATGGTCTCTTCATCGAATGGATCATCATCATCACTTTCTACCTTGCTCTTGCCCTTAGAGGATGAAGCCTTGAATGCAATGGGCTTCTCTTGCTTGACCTTGGTTTCCTTCTTCTCTTCTACCTCATCTTCATCATCATTGTATTGGGCATCGGTCATTATATCTCCAAGCACATTGGTTGGTTTGACCTTGTCCAATCCCTCTCTAAAAATCATTCTTCTCAAGGTGGCAAACTTCTTTGGTAAGCACATCAAGAACTTGTGTGAGAAGTCCTTGTCCTCAACCTTCTCCCTAAGCCCCTTGAGATCATTGACAATGACTTGGAGCCTATAGAACATCTCCGGGATGGATTCATCATCCTTCATCTTGAATGTGGAGAACTTGTCCTTGAGCATATATAGTTTGGCACTTTTTACCATTGAAGTGCCTTCATATGTTTCTTCAAGCCTTATCCAAAGCTCATTTGCCTTTTCAAGATCTTTGATTTGCTCAAATACTTTATCATCAATGGCACGATAGATTGTGTCAAGTGCCGCCGTATTGCATTGTTTGTTGATGCGGTCATTGGGAGTGAGGTTTTCCTCATCAAGAATGACGTATCCTTCTTTGGTCACATCCCAAACCTTCTCATGTATATTGCCTAGATATTGCTTCATCTTCCTTTTCCAATGATCAAAGGAAGAGACGCCATCAAAGAATGGAGGCTTGCCATTAACATGGTTGAACATAACTTGAGCCATCTTACACCGAGGTTGTTAAGCCTTACAAACGGTGACCACGGCTCCGATACCACTTGAAAGGTCTTGATGGCTAGAGGGGGGGTGAATAGCCTATTAAAATTTTCTACAAAGACAAGCTAAACAAGTTTATCAATAAAACAAATAGCGAGATGCGAGTTTTGCTTAGCCTACGGGGTGTTTGCAAGCCACCTAATCAATTCACAATTCTAATAAATTTGTACTCAACCGCACAAGTCAAACCGCACAATTTAACTACAACTAAAGCTAGCTAGCTACACAAGCTAAAAGAAACACTAACAAACTAGCAAGGTAACTAAGAAATTAATACAAGAGAGAGTTAGGAGGATATCACCGAGGGGCGAAGTATTGAGCCAACCAATCAATATGATCAAGAGATGAATACCACAATATACAACCACCGGGATCGATCAAACACAATAAGAATGATGACACGAAGATTTATCCCGAGGTTCACGTGCTTGCCGGCACGCTAGTCCCCGTTGTGTCCCTCTTTACCACGTGGTTCGGTGGCTAATCGGTCTCACACCGAGCCTCTCAAAAGGCACCACAAGAACCTACCAAATGGCAAAAGGTTGCAATGACACGAGCAATTCACTAACGTTGCCTTTGGCGCTTCGCCGAGGTAGGCACAAACCCCTCACAATCACCGGAGGTGGCCAAGAACAAACACCAACTCTTGCCAACGCCTCCAAGCTGCTCCAAGCCGTCTAGGTGGCGGCAACCACCAAGAGAAACAAGAATCCCGCAGCAAATCAACCACCAAGTGCCAACTAGATGCAATCTCACAATGCAAATGCACTTGGATCACTCAATCTCACTTCGAATATGCAAAGAAGCAAGAGAGATGAGTGGGAGGGGAGTTGCTTAGCTCAAAGTGCTCACAAGTATGTCAAAATGTTCGAGAGAGAGAGCCTTGAGCCGACCAACGAGTATTTATAGACGTACCCCTTCGAATATAGCCGTTAGAAACTTGAAACAGCCGAAGTCGCGTTGACCGGACGCGCTGGTCCAACTGACCGGACGCGCCGGTCGCGCAACGGCTAGTTTCGCGAAGCACCGACCGGACGCGCCGGTCGCAACGACCGGACGCGCCGGTCACGACCGGACGCACCGGTCCCGTAACTGACCGGACGCGCTGGTCAACCCTGAGCCGCGCACAACGAACCAGCGACCGGACGCGCTGAAGAACC
The DNA here is from genome assembly GCA_038087645.1 of Saccharum hybrid cultivar R570. Lineage (NCBI taxonomy): Eukaryota > Viridiplantae > Streptophyta > Magnoliopsida > Poales > Poaceae > Saccharum > Saccharum hybrid cultivar. The sequence continues at coordinate 23,021,317 of JAQSUU010000135.1, forward strand.
GACCGGACGCCACAGTGCCCGCGTCCGGTTGGAGTCCAGTAAGCTCCCTGTACGACCGGACGCGTCCGGTCGCCTGTGACCGGACGCGCCTCGCGTCCGATCAAACAACTGAAAAACGCGCAGATACTGGACACTGACCGGACGCGTCCGGTCAAACAGTGACCGCGTCCGGTCCAGCGTCCGGTCACCACTGTGACCCCCGTTTGCCTCCGTTTCTTTTTCCGACTTCCGGCGTAGTGGAAAATAGGCATTTCATTTCCCCAAAATTGCCTGAATCCCGCGCTCGCACGCTCGGCGGGAGGGAGAGATGACCCCAAACCCTCTCTACCGCTTAAACTCCAACGCCATCGCAAACGAGCTAACATCACCAAGTGATCTCGTCATGTGTGAGTGTGTTAGCATTTTCACAATCATTTTTCGAGGCGATATTAGTTCTATCCAAATGCATATGATCATGAAATGCACATCTAGAGGCACTTAGGAGTTCAATAGCCGCGTCATTCCCCTCTTTATAGTACGGCTATCTATCCTATAATGTAACCACACCCACTAGGTGTCTTGGTTACTAAAACACAACCCTTAAGCATATACCTTTGCCTTGATCACGTAGGGTTGCGTCCAAATCCAAGTGTGGCCATCATGATCACCATGTCCATCTTGCCACCAACCTTGGAGTGTACTAATCCTCATATGCTACATACAACTTAGGCATAGGATTAGTACTTAGGCATTGTCACTAATTACCAACACCAAACATAGGACTTTCAATCTCCCCCTTGTTGGTAATTGGTGACAAACCTTTCACAAAGATATTATGATAAAATTTGATTGAACCTATGTCACATTGTCCAAGTATATTACCATGTGTAAGAATTATGGACATGTGATCATGAATTCAAATTGATAGCAATGGCTCCCCCTACATGTATGCTATATGTTTGGATTTTGGAAGCATACATGTTAGATAGGAAAGATTAGGAGCATTGTCTACCAATAGGTGCTAAGTGTTTTAGATTATAGACCTTTGAAGCGTGATACCATCGGAGTAGCGATAAACACCATCTTAGCACCTTGTGTAGTTAGATTCCACTTGGAAAAGCACAAACATAACTAGAAACCTCGTGAGATCAACATTATAAGCAAGGTTCTAGTACCACTTTGAAAAAACATGAAGCAAGAAAAATCTAGCTACTTCCTATTCATACTAGTACCTCAATGCATCATTCAAATTATATTAGCAAGACACCACACAAGCAAAGTATCAGAGAAAACGAAATGCATAACTATGCATCATACATATGAAGTGCACATGGAAATGCAACATTCATGCTTAAGAGCTTGCTCCCCCTACTTGTGTGCTCAAAATTTTAGTTGATCCCCTTCTTTTATCAATTCTCCCCTTTAGGTTTTCTCCCCTTTTAGAATCTATCTTGTGAACAATATTTTCTCCCCCACAACATTTTCTTCCCCTTTGAGTTCTATCTTTGTGAACAATATTTTCTCCCCCACAACATTTTCTTCCCCTTTGAGTTCTATCTTTGTGAACAATATTTTCTCCCCCTTTGGCACCAATTGACCACAAGGAGCAAACTTTAGATAGATTATCATGTTGAAATATGGGGTGAGGATCAAGTTTATGATTCAACCTAGATTGCTTGCATAAATAAAATACTTCGGTTTGATCCAAGGGCAAGCTTCTTCACACCTCACTAAAAGGGTTATCATGCACCATGTTGAAGCAAATATTTAGACAAGTTTTCGAGATTAAATACTTAGGATCACAAGCTACTTAAACAAGTTATATGCTACCACTAGATCATACAAGTCATGGAAACAATAGTGGCACCATATAAACTTCAAATTTATTTAATTTTCATGAATGATCCTAGAACATAAGAAATCATGACTAGATGCACTAAACATGTCCTTAGTATAGAATGGATGACATGTCAACCAATTGTACCTTGGGGCTCGAAGGAGAGGCATGTCATATCATGGGAGTGCATCAACTCATGTTGGAGAAATCAAATATGTTCAACTCATTCTTTAGCTTGTGAAATCTTTTCTCATCAAGTGGCTTGGTGAATAGATCAGCTAATTGATCTTCGGTGCCAACACTCTCAATAGCAATGTCACCCTTCTGTTGATGATCTCTAATAAAGTGATGGCGAACATCAATATGCTTTGTTCTTTGATGTTGAATCGGATTGTTGGTTAGCTTCACGGCACTTTCATTATCACATAGCAATGGCGCATTCTTGAAATTGATTCCAAAATCCTTCAATGTTGCCTTCATCCACAAGATTTGTGCACAACAACTACCCGCGGCGATGTATTCGGCTTCGGCGGTAGATAGTGCAATACTATTTTGCTTCTTGGATGACCATGAGACAAGTGATCTTCCCAACAACTGACAAGTCCCGGAAGTGCTCTTTCTCTCCACTTTATCACCGGCATAGTCGGAATCCGAATATCCAACTAGCTCAAAACTTGCACCTTTGGGATACCATAATCCAACATCTTGTGTATGCTTTAGGTACCTCAATATTCTCTTTGTTGCTTTCAAATGACTTTCTCTTGGTGAGGCTTGAAATCTTGCACACATGCATACACTAAACATCACATCGGGCCTTGATGCCGTCACATAGAGTAGACTACCAATCATTGATCTATATAGCTTTTGATCCACCATGTTGCCACTCTTGTCACTATCCAAACTTCCACTAGTGCCCATTGGGGTTGTAATACTCTTTGCATCTTCCATTCCAAACTTCTTGAGCATATCTTTGATGTACTTGGTTTGGCTTATAAATGTTCCTTCCTTCATTTGTTTGATTTGAAGTCCAAGAAAGAAACTAAGTTCACCAATCATTGACATTTCAAATTCCTTTGCCATCATTTTCCCAAACTCATCACAATAATCTTGATTGGTTGAACCGAATATGATATCATCAACATATATTTGCAATACAAATAAGTCTTTCCCAATCTTCTTGGTGAATAGTGTTGTATCAACTTTGCCCATGACAAATCCTTTGGATAGCAAGAAGTCCCTCAATCTTTCATACCATGCTCTAGGTGCTTGCTTCAATCCATACAAAGCTTTCCTCAACTTGTAGACATGATTGGGTTTCTTGTCATCTTCAAAACCGGGAGGTTGCTCCACATACACCTCCTCTTGAATGTACCCATTGAGAAATGCACTCTTCACATCCATTTGATATAGCTTGATATTGTGAGCACAAGCATAGGCAAGTAAGATCCTAATTGCTTCCAATCTTGCAACCGGGGCATATGTTTCACCAAAGTCAAGACCCTCTATTTGTGTGTAACCTTGAGCCACTAGTCTTGCTTTGTTCCTTACTACTATCCCATCTTGATCTTGCTTGTTGCGAAAGACCCATCTTGTTCCAATGACATTGTGATCCTTAGGCCTTTCAACTAGTTCCCATACTTCATTTCTCTTAAAGTTGTTGAGCTCTTCATGCATTGCATTTACCCAATCTGGATCTCTCAATGCTCTATCAATGTCCTTGAGTTCTTCCATTGACACAAAAGAAGAGTGACCACAAAATGATGTCAATCTTGATCTAGTTTGAACTCCTCTTTGTATGTCACCAATGATGGAATCCAATGGATGGTCTCTTGCAATGTTAGTTGGTTGAAGCACTTGGACTTGATTGCTTGGATGTTGATGTTGATCATAAGTTGAAGATGATGAACTAGCCACTTGTTGATCTTGTTGCACTTGAGATGATGTACTAGCTTGATTTTGCAATAGAGAACCACTAGCTTGTGTAATTGGACTTTGGAGCACTTGATCTTTGTCATCATCCACATCAATTACTTGTTTTGGTCTAATATCACCAATATCCATCTCTTTCATAGCATTACTCAATTGAGTTCCTCTCACATCATCCAAGTTATCTTCTTCATCTTGAGAGCCATTTGTTTCATCAAACTCAACATCATGCACTTCTTCAAGTAAACCACTAGCCAAATTCCAAACTCTATAAGCTTTGCTAGTAGTTGAGTAACCAAGTAGAAATCCTTCATCACATTTCTTCTCAAACTTGCTCAATCTAGTGCCCTTCTTCAAGATGTAGCATTTGCAACCAAATACCCGAAAGTATGCAATGTTGGGCTTTCTTCCATTTAAGATCTCATATGGTGTCTTCTCTAGGAACTTGTGGCAATAGAGGCGGTTGCTATAGAAGCAAGCCGTGTTGATTGCTTCGGCCCAAAATGAATGACTCACATTATACTCATTCAACATTGATCTTGCCATATCAATTAAGGTTCTATTCTTCCTTTCAACTAGGCCATTTGATTGAGGTGTATACTTGGCCGAGAATTGATGTTTGATTCCAAGCTCTTCACATAGCTCATCAACTCTTGTGTTTCTAAACTCACTTCCATTGTCACTTCTTATTTTCTTGATTGTGGTCTCAAATTCATTTTGCACTCTCTTGATGAACTTCTTGAATATGTCAAATACATCACTCTTGTCCACAAGAAAGAATACCCATGTGTATCTAGTGAAATCATCCACAATCACAAAACCATACTTGTTGCCACCAATGCTTGTGTATGTAGTTGGCCCAAATAGATCCATGTGCAACAACTCAAATGCCTTGGAAGTACTCATAATGCTCTTCAATGGATGAGTGTTGCCTACTTGCTTTCCGGCTTGACATGCACTACATAGCTTATCTTTCTCAAATGTGACATCCTTCAAGCCTCTAACTAAGTCATGCTTCACTAATTTGTTCAATTGCTTCATGCTAACATGACCAAGTCTTCTATGCCATAACCAACCCATACTTGATTTGGTGAGCAAACATGTTGAAAGTTGAGTGTCACTAGCATTAAAATCAACCAAGTATAGATTCTCATATCTAAAACCTTTGAAGATCAAGTTAGAGCCATCAACACTAACTATCTCCACATCATCAACACCAAATATGCACTTGAAACCGAGATCACACAATTGAGCAACCGAGAGAAGATTGAAGTTCAACTTTTCGACTAAGAGCACATTGGAGATGCTATGATCATTTGAGATTGCAATCCTTCCAAGAGCCTTTACATCACCCTTGCTATTGTCACCAAATGTGATGCTATCAATGCCACTATCATTTGATTTGAGAGAGTTGAACATTCTTGAATCACCGGTCATATGTTGAGAGCACCCACTATCAAGCACCCAATGCCTTCCTCCGGCCTTGTAATTAACCTACAAAACAAATTAATGTTTCTTAGGTACCCATACTTGTTTGGGTCCTTGGAGATTAGTCACTAAGCTCTTTGGTACCCAAATGGCCTTCTTCTTTGGGCCCACAATTGGTGTACCAACAAACCTAGCATGCACACCTTTCTCACCCTTGGTAAGCACATAACAAGAATCAAAAGGAATGTAAGGTACATTAGCATTTTTCTTGTTCTTGTTCATTTTATTGCAATTAATCTCTAGATGCCCAACTTGCTTGCATCTATTGCAATAACGACCATTGCCCTTCACAAAGCGAGGCTTTGGAGTAGCAAAGGCCGCCTTGCCCTTCTTGGGAGTATAGCCTAATCCCTCTTTGTTAAGAGAGAACCTTTGGCTACCCAAGCATTTTAGCAAGCGGGCATCCCCACCATAGGCATTGCCTAATGCGCGGGTGAGATCATCCACCTCTCTCTTGAGAGTCTCAACCACAAGTGATGAACCACTAATAGTAGAGGTAGAGTTGGTTGTGGTGGATGATGATGAGCTACATGAAGCATTAGTAGGACTAACAAATGAAGAATCATCAATAATATCACATGTTAGTCCAATATCACAAGTGACAATCACTTGCTCCTCCTTAGCTTCCTTCATGAGCTTCTTCAACTTGAGATCCTTTTCCTTGATGAGCTCAAGTAGAGTGGAGTGGGCTTCCTTAAGCCTAGTGTGAGCAACTTCAAGGTCCTCGTGGTCTTCCTTTAGACACTCACGAGAAGCCTCTAGCTCATCAAAGGATTTCCTAAGAGCTTTGAGCTCTTGTTCAATTCCTTTGCACTCCTTACTCTTTTTGAGAGCAACAAGCTCCTCCATCAAGGCATCATTTTCATTGCTCTTGGCAATGAGCTCTTGTTCCAAGATTTTATATTTCTTGGTTGTCCTCTTGTAGCCCTTGCTCATTTGATCTATTATGCCTAATAGATCATCCTTGGAGTAGTCCTCATCCTCCTCATCATCACTCCTACAATCATCACTAGCACAAGAATCATCATCACTATCATTATATTTTACCTTGGTAGGCTTGGCCATAAGGCATGTTGATGTAGTGTCGAAGATGGATGGCTTGTTGGAGAGGGCGATGTTTGCAATGGCTCGCCGAGTGGTCCTTTCATCATCACTAGAGCTTGCATCATCATCACTATCGGAGTTGTCACTATCCCAAGTGACTACATAACCACCACCCTTCTTCTTCTTGTTGAATGTGAAGCTCTTCTTTGCTTTCTTCTCATTCTCTTTCTTATCCTTCTTGTTCTTCTTGAGTTTCAAGTCCCCATTATGAAATCTCTTATCTTCATAGGGGCAATCCGCCACTATATGATCGGGGCTATTGCAATTGTAGCAAAGGGTCTTTGCCTTTATAGTGTCTCTCCTCTTCCTTGCCCCATATCCTTTCTTCTTCATGAACCTTCCCATCTTGTGCACAAGGAGGGCCATGGTCTCTTCATCGAATGGATCATCATCATCACTTTCTACCTTGCTCTTGCCCTTAGAGGATGAAGCCTTGAATGCAATGGGCTTCTCTTGCTTGACCTTGGTTTCCTTCTTCTCTTCTACCTCATCTTCATCATTATTGTATTGGGCATCGGTCATTATATCTCCAAGCACATTGGTTGGTTTGACCTTGTCCAATCCCTCTCTAAAAATCATTCTTCTCAAGGTGGCAAACTTCTTTGGTAAGCACATCAAGAACTTGTGTGAGAAGTCCTTGTCCTCAACCTTCTCCCTAAGCCCCTTGAGATCATTGACAATGACTTGGAGCCTATAGAACATCTCCGGGATGGATTCATCATCCTTCATCTTGAATGTGGAGAACTTGTCCTTGAGCATATATAGTTTGGCACTTTTTACCATTGAAGTGCCTTCATATGTTTCTTCAAGCCTTATCCAAAGCTCATTTGCCTTTTCAAGATCTTTGATTTGCTCAAATACTTTATCATCAATGGCACGATAGATTGTGTCAAGTGCCGCCGTATTGCATTGTTTGTTGATGCGGTCATTGGGAGTGAGGTTTTCCTCATCAAGAATGACGTATCCTTCTTTGGTCACATCCCAAACCTTCTCATGTATATTGCCTAGATATTGCTTCATCTTCCTTTTCCAATGATCAAAGGAAGAGACGCCATCAAAGAATGGAGGCTTGCCATTAACATGGTTGAACATAACTTGAGCCATCTTACACCGAGGTTGTTAAGCCTTACAAACGGTGACCACGGCTCCGATACCACTTGAAAGGTCTTGATGGCTAGAGGGGGGGTGAATAGCCTATTAAAATTTTCTACAAAGACAAGCTAAACAAGTTTATCAATAAAACAAATAGCGAGATGCGAGTTTTGCTTAGCCTACGGGGTGTTTGCAAGCCACCTAATCAATTCACAATTCTAATAAATTTGTACTCAACCGCACAAGTCAAACCGCACAATTTAACTACAACTAAAGCTAGCTAGCTACACAAGCTAAAAGAAACACTAACAAACTAGCAAGGTAACTAAGAAATTAATACAAGAGAGAGTTAGGAGGATATCACCGAGGGGCGAAGTATTGAGCCAACCAATCAATATGATCAAGAGATGAATACCACAATATACAACCACCGGGATCGATCAAACACAATAAGAATGATGACACGAAGATTTATCCCGAGGTTCACGTGCTTGCCGGCACGCTAGTCCCCGTTGTGTCCCTCTTTACCACGTGGTTCGGTGGCTAATCGGTCTCACACCGAGCCTCTCAAAAGGCACCACAAGAACCTACCAAATGGCAAAAGGTTGCAATGACACGAGCAATTCACTAACGTTGCCTTTGGCGCTTCGCCGAGGTAGGCACAAACCCCTCACAATCACCGGAGGTGGCCAAGAACAAACACCAACTCTTGCCAACGCCTCCAAGCTGCTCCAAGCCGTCTAGGTGGCGGCAACCACCAAGAGAAACAAGAATCCCGCAGCAAATCAACCACCAAGTGCCAACTAGATGCAATCTCACAATGCAAATGCACTTGGATCACTCAATCTCACTTCGAATATGCAAAGAAGCAAGAGAGATGAGTGGGAGGGGAGTTGCTTAGCTCAAAGTGCTCACAAGTATGTCAAAATGTTCGAGAGAGAGAGCCTTGAGCCGGCCAACGAGTATTTATAGACGTACCCCTTCGAATATAGCCGTTAGAAACTTGAAACAGCCGAAGTCGCGTTGACCGGACGCGCTGGTCCAACTGACCGGACGCGCCGGTCGCGCAACGGCTAGTTTCGCGAAGCACCGACCGGACGCGCCGGTCGCAACGACCGGACGCGCCGGTCACGACCGGACGCACCGGTCCCGTAACTGACCGGACGCGCTGGTCAACCCTGAGCCGCGCACAACGAACCAGCGACCGGACGCGCTGAAGAACCGACCGGACGCCACAGTGCCCGCGTCCGGTTGGAGTCCAGTAAGCTCCCTGTACGACCGGACGCGTCCGGTCGCCTGTGACCGGACGCGCCTCGCGTCCGATCAAACAACTGAAAAACGCGCAGATACTGGACACTGACCGGACGCGTCCGGTCAAACAGTGACCGCGTCCGGTCCAGCGTCCGGTCACCACTGTGACCCCCGTTTGCCTCCGTTTCTTTTTCCGACTTCCGGCGTAGTGGAAAATAGGCATTTCATTTCCCCAAAATTGCCTGAATCCCGCGCTCGCACGCTCGGCGGGAGGGAGAGATGACCCCAAACCCTCTCTACCGCTTAAACTCCAACGCCATCGCAAACGAGCTAACATCACCAAGTGATCTCGTCATGTGTGAGTGTGTTAGCATTTTCACAATCATTTTTCGAGGCGATATTAGTTCTATCCAAATGCATATGATCATGAAATGCACATCTAGAGGCACTTAGGAGTTCAATAGCCGCGTCATTCCCCTCTTTATAGTACGGCTATCTATCCTATAATGTAACCACACCCACTAGGTGTCTTGGTTACTAAAACACAACCCTTAAGCATATACCTTTGCCTTGATCACGTAGGGTTGCGTCCAAATCCAAGTGTGGCCATCATGATCACCATGTCCATCTTGCCACCAACCTTGGAGTGTACTAATCCTCATATGCTACATACAACTTAGGCATAGGATTAGTACTTAGGCATTGTCACTAATTACCAACACCAAACATAGGACTTTCAATCTCCCCCTTGTTGGTAATTGGTGACAAACCTTTCACAAAGATATTATGATAAAATTTGATTGAACCTATGTCACATTGTCCAAGTATATTACCATGTGTAAGAATTATGGACATGTGATCATGAATTCAAATTGATAGCAATGGCTCCCCCTACATGTATGCTATATGTTTGGATTTTGGAAGCATACATGTTAGATAGGAAAGATTAGGAGCATTGTCTACCAATAGGTGCTAAGTGTTTTAGATTATAGACCTTTGAAGCGTGATACCATCGGAGTAGCGATAAACACCATCTTAGCACCTTGTGTAGTTAGATTCCACTTGGAAAAGCACAAACATAACTAGAAACCTCGTGAGATCAACATTATAAGCAAGGTTCTAGTACCACTTTGAAAAAACATGAAGCAAGAAAAATCTAGCTACTTCCTATTCATACTAGTACCTCAATGCATCATTCAAATTATATTAGCAAGACACCACACAAGCAAAGTATCAGAGAAAACGAAATGCATAACTATGCATCATACATATGAAGTGCACATGGAAATGCAACATTCATGCTTAAGAGCTTGCTCCCCCTACTTGTGTGCTCAAAATTTTAGTTGATCCCCTTCTTTTATCAATTCTCCCCTTTAGGTTTTCTCCCCTTTTAGAATCTATCTTGTGAACAATATTTTCTCCCCCACAACATTTTCTTCCCCTTTGAGTTCTATCTTTGTGAACAATATTTTCTCCCCCACAACATTTTCTTCCCCTTTGAGTTCTATCTTTGTGAACAATATTTTCTCCCCCTTTGGCACCAATTGACCACAAGGAGCAAACTTTAGATAGATTATCATGTTGAAATATGGGGTGAGGATCAAGTTTATGATTCAACCTAGATTGCTTGCATAAATAAAATACTTCGGTTTGATCCAAGGGCAAGCTTCTTCACACCTCACTAAAAGGGTTATCATGCACCATGTTGAAGCAAATATTTAGACAAGTTTTCGAGATTAAATACTTAGGATCACAAGCTACTTAAACAAGTTATATGCTACCACTAGATCATACAAGTCATGGAAACAATAGTGGCACCATATAAACTTCAAATTTATTTAATTTTCATGAATGATCCTAGAACATAAGAAATCATGACTAGATGCACTAAACATGTCCTTAGTATAGAATGGATGACATGTCAACCAATTGTACCTTGGGGCTCGAAGGAGAGGCATGTCATATCATGGGAGTGCATCAACTCATGTTGGAGAAATCAAATATGTTCAACTCATTCTTTAGCTTGTGAAATCTTTTCTCATCAAGTGGCTTGGTGAATAGATCAGCTAATTGATCTTCGGTGCCAACACTCTCAATAGCAATGTCACCCTTCTGTTGATGATCTCTAATAAAGTGATGGCGAACATCAATATGCTTTGTTCTTTGATGTTGAATCGGATTGTTGGTTAGCTTCACGGCACTTTCATTATCACATAGCAATGGCACATTCTTGAAATTGATTCCAAAATCCTTCAATGTTGCCTTCATCCACAAGATTTGTGCACAACAACTACCCGCGGCGATGTATTCGGCTTCGGCGGTAGATAGTGCAATACTATTTTGCTTCTTGGATGACCATGAGACAAGTGATCTTCCCAACAACTGACAAGTCCCGGAAGTGCTCTTTCTCTCCACTTTATCACCGGCATAGTCGGAATCCGAATATCCAACTAGCTCAAAACTTGCACCTTTGGGATACCATAATCCAACATCTTGTGTATGCTTTAGGTACCTCAATATTCTCTTTGTTGCTTTCAAATGACTTTCTCTTGGTGAGGCTTGAAATCTTGCACACATGCATACACTAAACATCACATCGGGCCTTGATGCCGTCACATAGAGTAGACTACCAATCATTGATCTATATAGCTTTTGATCCACCATGTTGCCACTCTTGTCACTATCCAAACTTCCACTAGTGCCCATTGGGGTTGTAATACTCTTTGCATCTTCCATTCCAAACTTCTTGAGCATATCTTTGATGTACTTGGTTTGGCTTATAAATGTTCCTTCCTTCATTTGTTTGATTTGAAGTCCAAGAAAGAAACTAAGTTCACCAATCATTGACATTTCAAATTCCTTTGCCATCATTTTCCCAAACTCATCACAATAATCTTGATTGGTTGAACCGAATATGATATCATCAACATATATTTGCAATACAAATAAGTCTTTCCCAATCTTCTTGGTGAATAGTGTTGTATCAACTTTGCCCATGACAAATCCTTTGGATAGCAAGAAGTCCCTCAATCTTTCATACCATGCTCTAGGTGCTTGCTTCAATCCATACAAAGCTTTCCTCAACTTGTAGACATGATTGGGTTTCTTGTCATCTTCAAAACCGGGAGGTTGCTCCACATACACCTCCTCTTGAATGTACCCATTGAGAAATGCACTCTTCACATCCATTTGATATAGCTTGATATTGTGAGCACAAGCATAGGCAAGTAAGATCCTAATTGCTTCCAATCTTGCAACCGGGGCATATGTTTCACCAAAGTCAAGACCCTCTATTTGTGTGTAACCTTGAGCCACTAGTCTTGCTTTGTTCCTTACTACTATCCCATCTTGATCTTGCTTGTTACGAAAGACCCATCTTGTTCCAATGACATTGTGATCCTTAGGCCTTTCAACTAGTTCCCATACTTCATTTCTCTTAAAGTTGTTGAGCTCTTCATGCATTGCATTTACCCAATCCGGATCTCTCAATGCTCTATCAATGTCCTTGAGTTCTTCCATTGACACAAAAGAAGAGTGACCACAAAATGATGTCAATCTTGATCTAGTTTGAACTCCTCTTTGTATGTCACCAATGATGGAATCCAATGGATGGTCTCTTGCAATGTTAGTTGGTTGAAGCACTTGGACTTGATTGCTTGGATGTTGATGTTGATCATGAGTTGAAGATGATGAACTAGCCACTTGTTGATCTTGTTGCACTTGAGATGATGTACTAGCTTGATTTTGCAATAGAGAACCACTAGCTTGTGTAATTGGACTTTGGAGCACTTGATCTTTGTCATCATCCACATCAATTACTTGTTTTGGTCTAATATCACCAATATCCATCTCTTTCATAGCATTACTCAATTGAGTTCCTCTCACATCATCCAAGTTATCTTCTTCATCTTGAGAGCCATTTGTTTCATCAAACTCAACATCATGCACTTCTTCAAGTAAACCACTAGCCAAATTCCAAACTCTATAAGCTTTGCTAGTAGTTGAGTAACCAAGTAGAAATCCTTCATCACATTTCTTCTCAAACTTGCTCAATCTAGTGCCCTTCTTCAAGATGTAGCATTTGCAACCAAATACCCGAAAGTATGCAATGTTGGGCTTTCTTCCATTTAAGATCTCATATGGTGTCTTCTCTAGGAACTTGTGGCAATAGAGGCGGTTGCTATAGAAGCAAGCCGTGTTGATTGCTTCGGCCCAAAATGAATGACTCACATTATACTCATTCAACATTGATCTTGCCATATCAATTAAGGTTCTATTCTTCCTTTCAACTAGGCCATTTGATTGAGGTGTATACTTGGCCGAGAATTGATGTTTGATTCCAAGCTCTTCACATAGCTCATCAACTCTTGTGTTTCTAAACTCACTTCCATTGTCACTTCTTATTTTCTTGATTGTGGTCTCAAATTCATTTTGCACTCTCTTGATGAACTTCTTGAATATGTCAAATACATCACTCTTGTCCACAAGAAAGAATACCCATGTGTATCTAGTGAAATCATCCACAATCACAAAACCATACTTGTTGCCACCAATGCTTGTGTATGTAGTTGGCCCAAATAGATCCATGTGCAACAACTCAAATGCCTTGGAAGTACTCATAATGCTCTTCAATGGATGAGTGTTGCCTACTTGCTTTCCGGCTTGACATGCACTACATAGCTTATCTTTCTCAAATGTGACATCCTTCAAGCCTCTAACTAAGTCATGCTTCACTAATTTGTTCAATTGCTTCATGCCAACATGACCAAGTCTTCTATGCCATAACCAACCCATACTTGATTTGGTGAGCAAACATGTTGAAAGTTGAGTGTCACTAGCATTAAAATCAACCAAGTATAGATTCTCATATCTAAAACCTTTGAAGATCAAGTTAGAGCCATCAACACTAACTATCTCCACATCATCAACACCAAATATGCACTTGAAACCGAGATCACACAATTGAGCAACCGAGAGAAGATTGAAGTTCAACTTTTCAACTAAGAGCACATTGGAGATGCTATGATCATTTGAGATTGCAATCCTTCCAAGAGCCTTTACATCACCCTTGCTATTGTCACCAAATGTGATGCTATCAATGCCACTATCATTTGATTTGAGAGAGTTGAACATTCTTGAATCACCGGTCATATGTTGAGAGCACCCACTATCAAGCACCTAATGCCTTCCTCCGGCCTTGTAATTAACCTACAAAACAAATTAATGTTTCTTAGGTACCCATACTTGTTTGGGTCCTTGGAGATTAGTCACTAAGCTCTTTGGTACCCAAATGGCCTTCTTCTTTGGGCCCACAATTGGTGTACCAACAAACCTAGCATGCACACCTTTCTCACCCTTGGTAAGCACATAACAAGAATCAAAAGGAATGTAAGGTACATTAGCATTTTTCTTGTTCTTGTTCATTTTATTGCAATTAATCTCTAGATGCCCAACTTGCTTGCATCTATTGCAATAACGACCATTGCCCTTCACAAAGCGAGGCTTTGGAGTAGCAAAGGCCGCCTTGCCCTTCTTGGGAGTATAGCCTAATCCCTCTTTGTTAAGAGAGAACCTTTGGCTACCCAAGCATTTTAGCAAGCGGGCATCCCCACCATAGGCATTGCCTAATGCGCGGGTGAGATCATCCACCTCTCTCTTGAGAGTCTCAACCACAAGTGATGAACCACTAATAGTAGAGGTAGAGTTGGTTGTGGTGGATGATGATGAGCTACATGAAGCATTAGTAGGACTAACAAATGAAGAATCATCAATAATATCACATGTTAGTCCAATATCACAAGTGACAATCACTTGCTCCTCCTTAGCTTCCTTCATGAGCTTCTTCAACTTGAGATCCTTTTCCTTGATGAGCTCAAGTAGAGTGGAGTGGGCTTCCTTAAGCCTAGTGTGAGCAACTTCAAGGTCCTCGTGGTCTTCCTTTAGACACTCACGAGAAGCCTCTAGCTCATCAAAGGATTTCCTAAGAGCTTTGAGCTCTTGTTCAATTCCTTTGCACTCCTTACTCTTTTTGAGAGCAACAAGCTCCTCCATCAAGGCATCATTTTCATTGCTCTTGGCAATGAGCTCTTGTTCCAAGATTTTATATTTCTTGGTTGTCCTCTTGTAGCCCTTGCTCATTTGATCTATTATGCCTAATAGATCATCCTTGGAGTAGTCCTCATCCTCCTCATCATCACTCCTACAATCATCACTAGCACAAGAATCATCATCACTATCATTATATTTTACCTTGGTAGGCTTGGCCATAAGGCATGTTGATGTAGTGTCGAAGATGGATGGCTTGTTGGAGAGGGCGATGTTTGCAATGGCTCGCCGAGTGGTCCTTTCATCATCACTAGAGCTTGCATCATCATCACTATCGGAGTTGTCACTATCCCAAGTGACTACATAACCACCACCCTTCTTCTTCTTGTTGAATGTGAAGCTCTTCTTTGCTTTCTTCTCATTCTCTTTCTTATCCTTCTTGTTCTTCTTGAGTTTCAAGTCCCCATTATGAAATCTCTTATCTTCATAGGGGCAATCCGCCACTATATGATCGGGGCTATTGCAATTGTAGCAAAGGGTCTTTGCCTTTATAGTGTCTCTCCTCTTCCTTGCCCCATATCCTTTCTTCTTCATGAACCTTCCCATCTTGTGCACAAGGAGGGCCATGGTCTCTTCATCGAATGGATCATCATCATCACTTTCTACCTTGCTCTTGCCCTTAGAGGATGAAGCCTTGAATGCAATGGGCTTCTCTTGCTTGACCTTGGTTTCCTTCTTCTCTTCTACCTCATCTTCATCATCATTGTATTGGGCATCGGTCATTATATCTCCAAGCACATTGGTTGGTTTGACCTTGTCCAATCCCTCTCTAAAAATCATTCTTCTCAAGGTGGCAAACTTCTTTGGTAAGCACATCAAGAACTTGTGTGAGAAGTCCTTGTCCTCAACCTTCTCCCTAAGCCCCTTGAGATCATTGACAATGACTTGGAGCCTATAGAACATCTCCGGGATGGATTCATCATCCTTCATCTTGAATGTGGAGAACTTGTCCTTGAGCATATATAGTTTGGCACTTTTTACCATTGAAGTGCCTTCATATGTTTCTTCAAGCCTTATCCAAAGCTCATTTGCCTTTTCAAGATCTTTGATTTGCTCAAATACTTTATCATCAATGGCACGATAGATTGTGTCAAGTGCCGCCGTATTGCATTGTTTGTTGATGCGGTCATTGGGAGTGAGGTTTTCCTCATCAAGAATGACGTATCCTTCTTTGGTCACATCCCAAACCTTCTCATGTATATTGCCTAGATATTGCTTCATCTTCCTTTTCCAATGATCAAAGGAAGAGACGCCATCAAAGAATGGAGGCTTGCCATTAACATGGTTGAACATAACTTGAGCCATCTTACACCGAGGTTGTTAAGCCTTACAAACGGTGACCACGGCTCCGATACCACTTGAAAGGTCTTGATGGCTAGAGGGGGGGTGAATAGCCTATTAAAATTTTCTACAAAGACAAGCTAAACAAGTTTATCAATAAAACAAATAGCGAGATGCGAGTTTTGCTTAGCCTACGGGGTGTTTGCAAGCCACCTAATCAATTCACAATTCTAATAAATTTGTACTCAACCGCACAAGTCAAACCGCACAATTTAACTACAACTAAAGCTAGCTAGCTACACAAGCTAAAAGAAACACTAACAAACTAGCAAGGTAACTAAGAAATTAATACAAGAGAGAGTTAGGAGGATATCACCGAGGGGCGAAGTATTGAGCCAACCAATCAATATGATCAAGAGATGAATACCACAATATACAACCACCGGGATCGATCAAACACAATAAGAATGATGACACGAAGATTTATCCCGAGGTTCACGTGCTTGCCGGCACGCTAGTCCCCGTTGTGTCCCTCTTTACCACGTGGTTCGGTGGCTAATCGGTCTCACACCGAGCCTCTCAAAAGGCACCACAAGAACCTACCAAATGGCAAAAGGTTGCAATGACACGAGCAATTCACTAACGTTGCCTTTGGCGCTTCGCCGAGGTAGGCACAAACCCCTCACAATCACCGGAGGTGGCCAAGAACAAACACCAACTCTTGCCAACGCCTCCAAGCTGCTCCAAGCCGTCTAGGTGGCGGCAACCACCAAGAGAAACAAGAATCCCACAGCAAATCAACCACCAAGTGCCAACTAGATGCAATCTCACAATGCAAATGCACTTGGATCACTCAATCTCACTTCGAATATGCAAAGAAGCAAGAGAGATGAGTGGGAGGGGAGTTGCTTAGCTCAAAGTGCTCACAAGTATGTCAAAATGTTCGAGAGAGAGAGCCTTGAGCCGACCAACGAGTATTTATAGACGTACCCCTTCGAATATAGCCGTTAGAAACTTGAAACAGCCGAAGTCGCGTTGACCGGACGCGCTGGTCCAACTGACCGGACGCGCCGGTCGCGCAACGGCTAGTTTCGCGAAGCACCGACCGGACGCGCCGGTCGCAACGACCGGACGCGCCGGTCGCAACGACCGGACGCGCCGGTCACGACCGGACGCACCGGTCCCGTAACTGACCGGACGCGCTGGTCAACCCTGAGCCGCGCACAACGAACCAGCGACCGGACGCGCTGAAGAACCGACCGGACGCCACAGTGCCCGCGTCCGGTTGGAGTCCAGTAAGCTCCCTGTACGACCGGACGCGTCCGGTCGCCTGTGACCGGACGCGCCTCGCGTCCGATCAAACAACTGAAAAACGCGCAGATACTGGACACTGACCGGACGCGTCCGGTCAAACAGTGACCGCGTCCGGTCCAGCGTCCGGTCACCACTGTGACCCCCGTTTGCCTCCGTTTCTTTTTCCGACTTCCGGCGTAGTGGAAAATAGGCATTTCATTTCCCCAAAATTGCCTGAATCCCGCGCTCGCACGCTCGGCGGGAGGGAGAGATGACCCCAAACCCTCTCTACCGCTTAAACTCCAACGCCATCGCAAACGAGCTAACATCACCAAGTGATCTCGTCATGTGTGAGTGTGTTAGCATTTTCACAATCATTTTTCGAGGCGATATTAGTTCTATCCAAATGCATATGATCATGAAATGCACATCTAGAGGCACTTAGGAGTTCAATAGCCGCGTCATTCCCCTCTTTATAGTACGGCTATCTATCCTATAATGTAACCACACCCACTAGGTGTCTTGGTTACTAAAACACAACCCTTAAGCATATACCTTTGCCTTGATCACGTAGGGTTGCGTCCAAATCCAAGTGTGGCCATCATGATCACCATGTCCATCTTGCCACCAACCTTGGAGTGTACTAATCCTCATATGCTACATACAACTTAGGCATAGGATTAGTACTTAGGCATTGTCACTAATTACCAACACCAAACATAGGACTTTCAATCTCCCCCTTGTTGGTAATTGGTGACAAACCTTTCACAAAGATATTATGATAAAATTTGATTGAACCTATGTCACATTGTCCAAGTATATTACCATGTGTAAGAATTATGGACATGTGATCATGAATTCAAATTGATAGCAATGGCTCCCCCTACATGTATGCTATATGTTTGGATTTTGGAAGCATACATGTTAGATAGGAAAGATTAGGAGCATTGTCTACCAATAGGTGCTAAGTGTTTTAGATTATAGACCTTTGAAGCGTGATACCATCGGAGTAGCGATAAACACCATCTTAGCACCTTGTGTAGTTAGATTCCACTTGGAAAAGCACAAACATAACTAGAAACCTCGTGAGATCAACATTATAAGCAAGGTTCTAGTACCACTTTGAAAAAACATGAAGCAAGAAAAATCTAGCTACTTCCTATTCATACTAGTACCTCAATGCATCATTCAAATTATATTAGCAAGACACCACACAAGCAAAGTATCAGAGAAAACGAAATGCATAACTATGCATCATACATATGAAGTGCACATGGAAATGCAACATTCATGCTTAAGAGCTTGCTCCCCCTACTTGTGTGCTCAAAATTTTAGTTGATCCCCTTCTTTTATCAATTCTCCCCTTTAGGTTTTCTCCCCTTTTAGAATCTATCTTGTGAACAATATTTTCTCCCCCACAACATTTTCTTCCCCTTTGAGTTCTATCTTTGTGAACAATATTTTCTCCCCCACAACATTTTCTTCCCCTTTGAGTTCTATCTTTGTGAACAATATTTTCTCCCCCTTTGGCACCAATTGACCACAAGGAGCAAACTTTAGATAGATTATCATGTTGAAATATGGGGTGAGGATCAAGTTTATGATTCAACCTAGATTGCTTGCATAAATAAAATACTTCGGTTTGATCCAAGGGCAAGCTTCTTCACACCTCACTAAAAGGGTTATCATGCACCATGTTGAAGCAAATATTTAGACAAGTTTTCGAGATTAAATACTTAGGATCACAAGCTACTTAAACAAGTTATATGCTACCACTAGATCATACAAGTCATGGAAACAATAGTGGCACCATATAAACTTCAAATTTATTTAATTTTCATGAATGATCCTAGAACATAAGAAATCATGACTAGATGCACTAAACATGTCCTTAGTATAGAATGGATGACATGTCAACCAATTGTACCTTGGGGCTCGAAGGAGAGGCATGTCATATCATGGGAGTGCATCAACTCATGTTGGAGAAATCAAATATGTTCAACTCATTCTTTAGCTTGTGAAATCTTTTCTCATCAAGTGGCTTGGTGAATAGATCAGCTAATTGATCTTCGGTGCCAACACTCTCAATAGCAATGTCACCCTTCTGTTGATGATCTCTAATAAAGTGATGGCGAACATCAATATGCTTTGTTCTTTGATGTTGAATCGGATTGTTGGTTAGCTTCACGGCACTTTCATTATCACATAGCAATGGCACATTCTTGAAATTGATTCCAAAATCCTTCAATGTTGCCTTCATCCACAAGATTTGTGCACAACAACTACCCGCGGCGATGTATTCGGCTTCGGCGGTAGATAGTGCAATACTATTTTGCTTCTTGGATGACCATGAGACAAGTGATCTTCCCAACAACTGACAAGTCCCGGAAGTGCTCTTTCTCTCCACTTTATCACCGGCATAGTCGGAATCCGAATATCCAACTAGCTCAAAACTTGCACCTTTGGGATACCATAATCCAACATCTTGTGTATGCTTTAGGTACCTCAATATTCTCTTTGTTGCTTTCAAATGACTTTCTCTTGGTGAGGCTTGAAATCTTGCACACATGCATACACTAAACATCACATCGGGCCTTGATGCCGTCACATAGAGTAGACTACCAATCATTGATCTATATAGCTTTTGATCCACCATGTTGCCACTCTTGTCACTATCCAAACTTCCACTAGTGCCCATTGGGGTTGTAATACTCTTTGCATCTTCCATTCCAAACTTCTTGAGCATATCTTTGATGTACTTGGTTTGGCTTATAAATGTTCCTTCCTTCATTTGTTTGATTTGAAGTCCAAGAAAGAAACTAAGTTCACCAATCATTGACATTTCAAATTCCTTTGCCATCATTTTCCCAAACTCATCACAATAATCTTGATTGGTTGAACCGAATATGATATCATCAACATATATTTGCAATACAAATAAGTCTTTCCCAATCTTCTTGGTGAATAGTGTTGTATCAACTTTGCCCATGACAAATCCTTTGGATAGCAAGAAGTCCCTCAATCTTTCATACCATGCTCTAGGTGCTTGCTTCAATCCATACAAAGCTTTCCTCAACTTGTAGACATGATTGGGTTTCTTGTCATCTTCAAAACCGGGAGGTTGCTCCACATACACCTCCTCTTGAATGTACCCATTGAGAAATGCACTCTTCACATCCATTTGATATAGCTTGATATTGTGAGCACAAGCATAGGCAAGTAAGATCCTAATTGCTTCCAATCTTGCAACCGGGGCATATGTTTCACCAAAGTCAAGACCCTCTATTTGTGTGTAACCTTGAGCCACTAGTCTTGCTTTGTTCCTTACTACTATCCCATCTTGATCTTGCTTGTTGCGAAAGACCCATCTTGTTCCAATGACATTGTGATCCTTAGGCCTTTCAACTAGTTCCCATACTTCATTTCTCTTAAAGTTGTTGAGCTCTTCATGCATTGCATTTACCCAATCCGGATCTCTCAATGCTCTATCAATGTCCTTGAGTTCTTCCATTGACACAAAAGAAGAGTGACCACAAAATGATGTCAATCTTGATCTAGTTTGAACTCCTCTTTGTATGTCACCAATGATGGAATCCAATGGATGGTCTCTTGCAATGTTAGTTGGTTGAAGCACTTGGACTTGATTGCTTGGATGTTGATGTTGATCATAAGTTGAAGATGATGAACTAGCCACTTGTTGATCTTGTTGCACTTGAGATGATGTACTAGCTTGATTTTGCAATAGAGAACCACTAGCTTGTGTAATTGGACTTTGGAGCACTTGATCTTTGTCATCATCCACATCAATTACTTGTTTTGGTCTAATATCACCAATATCCATCTCTTTCATAGCATTACTCAATTGAGTTCCTCTCACATCATCCAAGTTATCTTCTTCATCTTGAGAGCCATTTGTTTCATCAAACTCAACATCATGCACTTCTTCAAGTAAACCACTAGCCAAATTCCAAACTCTATAAGCTTTGCTAGTAGTTGAGTAACCAAGTAGAAATCCTTCATCACATTTCTTCTCAAACTTGCTCAATCTAGTGCCCTTCTTCAAGATGTAGCATTTGCAACCAAATACCCGAAAGTATGCAATGTTGGGCTTTCTTCCATTTAAGATCTCATATGGTGTCTTCTCTAGGAACTTGTGGCAATAGAGGCGGTTGCTATAGAAGCAAGCCGTGTTGATTGCTTCGGCCCAAAATGAATGACTCACATTATACTCATTCAACATTGATCTTGCCATATCAATTAAGGTTCTATTCTTCCTTTCAACTAGGCCATTTGATTGAGGTGTATACTTGGCCGAGAATTGATGTTTGATTCCAAGCTCTTCACATAGCTCATCAACTCTTGTGTTTCTAAACTCACTTCCATTGTCACTTCTTATTTTCTTGATTGTGGTCTCAAATTCATTTTGCACTCTCTTGATGAACTTCTTGAATATGTCAAATACATCACTCTTGTCCACAAGAAAGAATACCCATGTGTATCTAGTGAAATCATCCACAATCACAAAACCATACTTGTTGCCACCAATGCTTGTGTATGTAGTTGGCCCAAATAGATCCATGTGCAACAACTCAAATGCCTTGGAAGTACTCATAATGCTCTTCAATGGATGAGTGTTGCCTACTTGCTTTCCGGCTTGACATGCACTACATAGCTTATCTTTCTCAAATGTGACATCCTTCAAGCCTCTAACTAAGTCATGCTTCACTAATTTGTTCAATTGCTTCATGCTAACATGACCAAGTCTTCTATGCCATAACCAACCCATACTTGATTTGGTGAGCAAACATGTTGAAAGTTGAGTGTCACTAGCATTAAAATCAACCAAGTATAGATTCTCATATCTAAAACCTTTGAAGATCAAGTTAGAGCCATCAACACTAACTATCTCCACATCATCAACACCAAATATGCACTTGAAACCGAGATCACACAATTGAGCAACCGAGAGAAGATTGAAGTTCAACTTTTCGACTAAGAGCACATTGGAGATGCTATGATCATTTGAGATTGCAATCCTTCCAAGAGCCTTTACATCACCCTTGCTATTGTCACCAAATGTGATGCTATCAATGCCACTATCATTTGATTTGAGAGAGTTGAACATTCTTGAATCACCGGTCATATGTTGAGAGCACCCACTATCAAGCACCCAATGCCTTCCTCCGGCCTTGTAATTAACCTACAAAATAAATTAATGTTTCTTAGGTACCCATACTTGTTTGGGTCCTTGGAGATTAGTCACTAAGCTCTTTGGTACCCAAATGGCCTTCTTCTTTGGGCCCACAATTGGTGTACCAACAAACCTAGCATGCACACCTTTCTCACCCTTGGTAAGCACATAACAAGAATCAAAAGGAATGTAAGGTACATTAGCATTTTTCTTGTTCTTGTTCATTTTATTGCAATTAATCTCTAGATGCCCAACTTGCTTGCATCTATTGCAATAACGACCATTGCCCTTCACAAAGCGAGGCTTTGGAGTAGCAAAGGCCGCCTTGCCCTTCTTGGGAGTATAGCCTAATCCCTCTTTGTTAAGAGAGAACCTTTGGCTACCCAAGCATTTTAGCAAGCGGGCATCCCCACCATAGGCATTGCCTAATGCGCGGGTGAGATCATCCACCTCTCTCTTGAGAGTCTCAACCACAAGTGATGAACCACTAATAGTAGAGGTAGAGTTGGTTGTGGTGGATGATGATGAGCTACATGAAGCATTAGTAGGACTAACAAATGAAGAATCATCAATAATATCACATGTTAGTCCAATATCACAAGTGACAATCACTTGCTCCTCCTTAGCTTCCTTCATGAGCTTCTTCAACTTGAGATCCTTTTCCTTGATGAGCTCAAGTAGAGTGGAGTGGGCTTCCTTAAGCCTAGTGTGAGCAACTTCAAGGTCCTCGTGGTCTTCCTTTAGACACTCACGAGAAGCCTCTAGCTCATCAAAGGATTTCCTAAGAGCTTTGAGCTCTTGTTCAATTCCTTTGCACTCCTTACTCTTTTTGAGAGCAACAAGCTCCTCCATCAAGGCATCATTTTCATTGCTCTTGGCAATGAGCTCTTGTTCCAAGATTTTATATTTCTTGGTTGTCCTCTTGTAGCCCTTGCTCATTTGATCTATTATGCCTAATAGATCATCCTTGGAGTAGTCCTCATCCTCCTCATCATCACTCCTACAATCATCACTAGCACAAGAATCATCATCACTATCATTATATTTTACCTTGGTAGGCTTGGCCATAAGGCATGTTGATGTAGTGTCGAAGATGGATGGCTTGTTGGAGAGGGCGATGTTTGCAATGGCTCGCCGAGTGGTCCTTTCATCATCACTAGAGCTTGCATCATCATCACTATCGGAGTTGTCACTATCCCAAGTGACTACATAACCACCACCCTTCTTCTTCTTGTTGAATGTGAAGCTCTTCTTTGCTTTCTTCTCATTCTCTTTCTTATCCTTCTTGTTCTTCTTGAGTTTCAAGTCCCCATTATGAAATCTCTTATCTTCATAGGGGCAATCCGCCACTATATGATCGGGGCTATTGCAATTGTAGCAAAGGGTCTTTGCCTTTATAGTGTCTCTCCTCTTCCTTGCCCCATATCCTTTCTTCTTCATGAACCTTCCCATCTTGTGCACAAGGAGGGCCATGGTCTCTTCATCGAATGGATCATCATCATCACTTTCTACCTTGCTCTTGCCCTTAGAGGATGAAGCCTTGAATGCAATGGGCTTCTCTTGCTTGACCTTGGTTTCCTTCTTCTCTTCTACCTCATCTTCATCATTATTGTATTGGGCATCGGTCATTATATCTCCAAGCACATTGGTTGGTTTGACCTTGTCCAATCCCTCTCTAAAAATCATTCTTCTCAAGGTGGCAAACTTCTTTGGTAAGCACATCAAGAACTTGTGTGAGAAGTCCTTGTCCTCAACCTTCTCCCTAAGCCCCTTGAGATCATTGACAATGACTTGGAGCCTATAGAACATCTCCGGGATGGATTCATCATCCTTCATCTTGAATGTGGAGAACTTGTCCTTGAGCATATATAGTTTGGCACTTTTTACCATTGAAGTGCCTTCATATGTTTCTTCAAGCCTTATCCAAAGCTCATTTGCCTTTTCAAGATCTTTGATTTGCTCAAATACTTTATCATCAATGGCACGATAGATTGTGTCAAGTGCCGCCGTATTGCATTGTTTGTTGATGCGGTCATTGGGAGTGAGGTTTTCCTCATCAAGAATGACGTATCCTTCTTTGGTCACATCCCAAACCTTCTCATGTATATTGCCTAGATATTGCTTCATCTTCCTTTTCCAATGATCAAAGGAAGAGACGCCATCAAAGAATGGAGGCTTGCCATTAACATGGTTGAACATAACTTGAGCCATCTTACACCGAGGTTGTTAAGCCTTACAAACGGTGACCACGGCTCCGATACCACTTGAAAGGTCTTGATGGCTAGAGGGGGGGTGAATAGCCTATTAAAATTTTCTACAAAGACAAGCTAAACAAGTTTATCAATAAAACAAATAGCGAGATGCGAGTTTTGCTTAGCCTACGGGGTGTTTGCAAGCCACCTAATCAATTCACAATTCTAATAAATTTGTACTCAACCGCACAAGTCAAACCGCACAATTTAACTACAACTAAAGCTAGCTAGCTACACAAGCTAAAAGAAACACTAACAAACTAGCAAGGTAACTAAGAAATTAATACAAGAGAGAGTTAGGAGGATATCACCGAGGGGCGAAGTATTGAGCCAACCAATCAATATGATCAAGAGATGAATACCACAATATACAACCACCGGGATCGATCAAACACAATAAGAATGATGACACGAAGATTTATCCCGAGGTTCACGTGCTTGCCGGCACGCTAGTCCCCGTTGTGTCCCTCTTTACCACGTGGTTCGGTGGCTAATCGGTCTCACACCGAGCCTCTCAAAAGGCACCACAAGAACCTACCAAATGGCAAAAGGTTGCAATGACACGAGCAATTCACTAACGTTGCCTTTGGCGCTTCGCCGAGGTAGGCACAAACCCCTCACAATCACCGGAGGTGGCCAAGAACAAACACCAACTCTTGCCAACGCCTCCAAGCTGCTCCAAGCCGTCTAGGTGGCGGCAACCACCAAGAGAAACAAGAATCCCGCAGCAAATCAACCACCAAGTGCCAACTAGATGCAATCTCACAATGCAAATGCACTTGGATCACTCAATCTCACTTCGAATATGCAAAGAAGCAAGAGAGATGAGTGGGAGGGGAGTTGCTTAGCTCAAAGTGCTCACAAGTATGTCAAAATGTTCGAGAGAGAGAGCCTTGAGCCGGCCAACGAGTATTTATAGACGTACCCCTTCGAATATAGCCGTTAGAAACTTGAAACAGCCGAAGTCGCGTTGACCGGACGCGCTGGTCCAACTGACCGGACGCGCCGGTCGCGCAACGGCTAGTTTCGCGAAGCACCGACCGGACGCGCCGGTCGCAACGACCGGACGCGCCGGTCACGACCGGACGCACCGGTCCCGTAACTGACCGGACGCGCTGGTCAACCCTGAGCCGCGCACAACGAACCAGCGACCGGACGCGCTGAAGAACCGACCGGACGCCACAGTGCCCGCGTCCGGTTGGAGTCCAGTAAGCTCCCTGTACGACCGGACGCGTCCGGTCGCCTGTGACCGGACGCGCCTCGCGTCCGATCAAACAACTGAAAAACGCGCAGATACTGGACACTGACCGGACGCGTCCGGTCAAACAGTGACCGCGTCCGGTCCAGCGTCCGGTCACCACTGTGACCCCCGTTTGCCTCCGTTTCTTTTTCCGACTTCCGGCGTAGTGGAAAATAGGCATTTCATTTCCCCAAAATTGCCTGAATCCCGCGCTCGCACGCTCGGCGGGAGGGAGAGATGACCCCAAACCCTCTCTACCGCTTAAACTCCAACGCCATCGCAAACGAGCTAACATCACCAAGTGATCTCGTCATGTGTGAGTGTGTTAGCATTTTCACAATCATTTTTCGAGGCGATATTAGTTCTATCCAAATGCATATGATCATGAAATGCACATCTAGAGGCACTTAGGAGTTCAATAGCCGCGTCATTCCCCTCTTTATAGTACGGCTATCTATCCTATAATGTAACCACACCCACTAGGTGTCTTGGTTACTAAAACACAACCCTTAAGCATATACCTTTGCCTTGATCACGTAGGGTTGCGTCCAAATCCAAGTGTGGCCATCATGATCACCATGTCCATCTTGCCACCAACCTTGGAGTGTACTAATCCTCATATGCTACATACAACTTAGGCATAGGATTAGTACTTAGGCATTGTCACTAATTACCAACACCAAACATAGGACTTTCAAGTTGTAGTTGTAGAATCGAGGATTTGCATTGGGCCTTTGGGGTTACCTCTTCTAGAACTTGATAGAGGAAACAATAACCTCCGCATAGCTGCCATAGCCACCAGGATGTGGCAATCAAAGGGATTTTCCATCTATTGCACCGCCCCTACAAATTGGATTTCATAAAGGTCATCTGTCTATTGCATCGCCGATTTCCTAAGAATTGAGTTAGTCAAGTGCCGCCGTTACAAACCAGATTTCTAAAGGCGATTGGAAACAGAAAATCGATTTTTAGAGACGGTTCTATAAATCATTGCCTAGAAATTACAAATTTTGGCCCCAACAATAACATTTTTTTAATCTAGGGAGATCCCACCAGGCGCACCGTCACAAGTCATGGGGGCTCAAACCTATGACCTTAGGCCTCGCGTGGCTCTCCCGTATCACTCCACCAATAAGTCATTTGTGTCCATATAAGATATCTATCCTCACCATTTTATCTTCATCTGATTTTGAAATAAATATTTTTTAAAACATGAAATTATTATTTTTTTTATATTTTTTATAAAAATAATTTCCAAAAAATATAAAATGATATTAATTTCATGCTTAAAAAATATATAAAGAATAATTTCGTGCTTGAAAAAATATTGTACCTTATTTTAGAAAATTATTGATAGTAGGCAACATGAAAGGCCTGTATGACTCTAGTGTTGCATTCGATGCCAAGAGTAAAATAGTCATTTCGTGTTGCTTTTAATACCGTTGCCTTGTCAAACTAATGGAAGGGCCAATAACCCAAACAAAATTCTGTTTTTATAAGGCCAAGGAACCAGCCCCAACCCCTCCAGTTTGCCTAAGAAAGGGCCGAAGACTTTGGTTCCAGCTGTGCTGTTGCTGCATGTCCATGGGCCTAGCCTACTCTCGGCTTGCCCCTTGCCCATGGTATACGGCCTGCATAGTTGCGTCGCCAACTAACTGGGCCGTCCTCCCTTCCGCGCTGAGCTGGTAGGTGCCTGCCGAGGTCAAACATTTTTTTGGGCTGCCTCAATATCCTGATCGACTGGTAGTGCCGTAGTGGCGAAGCTCGGGACAGGGGGGGCGGTGGCGATCGTGAACATGTACTCGCTCGGAATCGGATTTTGAAGTCGTTTCGATAAAGTTTGGGTTAAACATTGGAAATATAAATTATCAATAACTTTTAAGTCGTTGAGTATGCAAATATAAAAATTATATGAATAGATTTGTTTTGAAAACTATTTTCATAAAAGTATATATATATATATATATATATATATATATATATATATATATATATATATATATATATATATATATCACTTTTCCATAAATATTTTTTATAAAAACAAGAGGTCAAAATTGTGTTTTGGAGACCGTGTCACTGTTCGAAACGACTTCTAAATCTGAAGGGAGTACATGAATAAAATAAGCAGACATGAGATATCATAGTAAAGTGCTATACGGAGGGCAGCGAGTGCAGCCACACCCACAAACCAGTAAGCATGTGACCTCGTGTGCACTAGTGATGACATGCGACTATGCATTGGTGGTCTTCAGCCGAGAGCAAACATGCATGCACTCTATGCACAAACTCACAAAGAGCAAGCTGATACCGGTGATGGCCGAGAGCAAGGGGGCCAACCGCCCAGGTTCGCCTCCACGTAACTCCACCCGTGCGAGAGAGAACGAGAGGTGATCGCCAAGTCATCGGGATCGGCCGACTCCGACCGGGCCGCCCCTTGCCACCGCGAGTCCGACGGACGCGTCCCTCCACGACCGGCGGCCCCTTTGCCACCGCGAGTCTGACGGATGCGTCCCTCCACCTCCCCGCTTCCACAATTGTGCTGTGTACAATTATTATGCCTGGTTTCGCATCATCTCATCCTGATATAGTCGTAACGGTATGCCTAGCGCCCAGATGTCCGACGTCAGAACACGTCCGGACACACCTCAAAAAACGACACCCACGTACACAAACAACGCCAGCATGCGTGCGCGCGTCCCCATCCGTAGCCTACCTCATACGCACCCCCATCCCGCCACCGCGCTGCCATCTTAGGCGCGCTCCCTCTGGCAACGCCCCCGCCACGCCCCTCCACAGGCCCTGCCACGCTGTACAATGCCACGCCCCCTTTGCAGGCCCCTGTGTGCAGCGTCACATCCCATCCCTGCCGCGCTGCCTTCTTCGCGTCCCTGGAAGACTGCTCCTTCGTCGAGGTCCGCACCAAGTCCCATGGCGGCCTTGTCTGCCAGCTACCAGAGACATTGCAACATGTGCAACACATAAGATCTACTTTTGAAACATTGAGATAAAATATTTGCAACAACATACGTATGTATAAAAACAGATGAAACAGTTAAAACATGCGTTTGAAACATGTATGTATAGCCATTTGCAACATGTGCAACACCAGATCAACTTTTCAAACATCAAAATAAAACATTTGAAACAAACCTTCTGACACACTTGAAATATAGGCTTACAATATGCATATATTATCATTGCAACATATGCAATATCTCATATCAACTTTTGCAATATTTAGATAAAACACTTGGAACACAAAGTCTAAAACGTCTAAAACACTTGAAACAGGCGTTGCCGGCGGCCATGGCCTACCTGGTGCAGGACTATGGCACAAAACCGTCAGAATAAAAGGATAATTATCCTGTCGGTTGATCAACCGTCAAAATAATTATATTTTCCCTGTCAGTTTTAAACCGCCAAGGAAATTGCAACCCACAAAAAATAAAATAAAATAAAATAAAATAAAATGGCATTTCTATACAATTCATAATATATTTAATATCATTTGCACCGAATCATATATATCAGCAGTCCAATATGAATCCAATACTCACAATTATTTTATATATATTAGTAGTCTAGCATGAATCCAATACATACAAAGATGTCCTAGTGTTTGCATCAACATATCAAAGCTATTTAGCATGAACGTAACAAGCTATTGCACAACCACGGAAGCACCGCTACTAGCTAAACATTTACTACCAGCACCTATACTGGACAAAGCACCGGATGAGGATGTTCCCAGAGTGGGGATCTTCTTTGGTCC
Organism: Saccharum hybrid cultivar R570; assembly: GCA_038087645.1. Classification (NCBI taxonomy): domain Eukaryota; kingdom Viridiplantae; phylum Streptophyta; class Magnoliopsida; order Poales; family Poaceae; genus Saccharum; species Saccharum hybrid cultivar. The sequence continues at coordinate 23,051,131 of JAQSUU010000135.1, forward strand.
ACTGGAGTGATTCTTTTCCACATCATCACCTGTCATATTCAAACAGTCAAAACCGCCATCCTGAGGTGAAGACCTAAAACAGCATCTATGTCAGCTACACAGGAGAATGTTAAACATAGAATTTTAAGGCATCCTGTATGAATGCGTACTTGACAGAACATCTGATTCTTCAGATACAACACGCATCCATGTCCATTCAATGGAAGACAAAGAAGGGTGAAGGCAAAATTGCATGAAACATAAGGATTAATCATGGTGACTAAACTTATACAATATTTCGGATGAAAACTCAAAGAGCAACTCATGAATTGACTTCAAAATCATGCATTCAGCTAAGCGGCAGGCATAGTGCAAAAATCAGAACAGTTAGCTAGCCGATTCACACCTTTCTTCTTCTTTATCACATCTTGAAACTGCCGTCATCAACACCAATAATAACTTTCTCGTAATCAAAAGCTGCAAACATGAAACATCAGAGAAATAAGATAATAATTCCCAAAGGAGGAACTGATAAACTCAAAGAGACATGAACCAATATTACATGGAATGTTTGCCAACTGTTTAAGACGAAGTCTCAAGAGATTAAATACATTGGTTGCATCATGTTTGCACAGATCAAGACAAAATTCATTTTTTGACTCTGTTTCCCATGTTTTATGTTTAATAATTATCACCACAAGTCACAGCATTCATTTTATTACAATCATGTAGCTCTAAGGTATTAACCAGGCCAATAAAATCTTCAAACACCTGTAAACCATGCAAATTGGAAACACTTTTGCAACTTACTCAACAACAGGTGGAGGTCAAACTAATCCCCAATTAACGGAGCCATCTGCAATTTCTGATGCATGACCTATTCAACTTATTTCAGGAAGTGGTAGAAAATTATCTACTAGAAAACTAGACAACTGCACTTCAGTTCTAATTTAACTAGGAAACATCTTTCTTATAAAAAACATCTCTGATTCAGCCCAAACAAAACATTTACTAGTAGTAATCTATATAGCTTTCGGACTGTAAAGCTGGTGAAAAGTGCCATAGCTTTTGTCAAGACTGGTTGCTTGTACCTTGTGCACTTGATTATGCCTGCTGCTACAAGACTCCACACTGTAACAAGCCTCCACATGCTTGATTATGCACAGTTAAAATCAGCATATGGTGAAAAGTCCCATACCATCAGAACAAAGCTGTGCTGCTAAACAAAGGTTAAAATCAGCATATGGTAAATATTCAAGATACAAGAAAAATAGAAAACAAGTGATTGATCTCGTATTTAATTTATTGATATGCACAGTTAAACTACAAATAATTGTGTACCTGTCAAACATTTTACTACTAAGGTATCCAGTTGCATCTCTTAGTATATGTCAAACATTGATACAAGAAAAAGGAGACTAGATGAAGAAGCATGCAGCAGTAACAATCATGAAGTCAGATGCCCATGGAACATTATGCAAAGAAAAAAAACATCATGACTAAGGTCCATTTTAAGATTGGAAAAAGTCTAAATAACCCCTGAACTATGGACCATGGAACACATAACCCTCTGAACTATGAAACGGTCTAATTTACCCCCTGAACTATCCAAAACCGTCTATTTTACCCTCTGGGTGGTTTTCGACGGTGGGTTGCTACAGTAACAGTAGGTTGATACAGTACCAGCGGTTTTGTCTTTTTAGTTTATTTTCGCTGAATATTTGAAAAATCATAGTAAATCACAGAAAAATCATAAAATAGAAAATCTAATTTTGTTAGACTCCACATGAGTAGATCTACACAGTGAACATATAATATGGTACGCTTTAGTACAAATTTTTTGCTATAACTTTAGTCTAAATTGGATTTTCCAATTAATATAAAGCTACAACAAAAACTGTGTACCAAAGTGTACCGTATTATATATTCACTGTGTAGATCTACTCATGTGGATTCCAACAAAATTAGATTTTCTATTTTATGATTTTTCTGTGATTTACTATGATTTTTCAAATATTCAGCGAAAATAAATAAAAAAGACAAAACAACTATTACTGTAGCAAACCCTGTTACTGTAGCAGAACCGCCCTCGAAAACCGTCTAGAGGGTAAAATAGACGGTTTTGGATAGTTTAGAGGGTAAATTAGACCGTTTCCTAGTTCAGGGTTATGTGTTCTAGGGTCAATAGTTCATGTGTTATTTAGACTTTTTCCTTTTAAGATTTGGAGCAAAGGCAAACATCAAAATTAGTTGCTTTAGCTACACAACTACTATGAACATAAATTTCTTGCAACCTGCACCTCGTGCCTAGTCATGAAAACAAAAAAGAGGTGCATTCCATCTAGATCGAGAGCATAAAGTGTCATAGAATTGCAAATTTCTCACAATATCCCTAAATCCAGTTTAAAAAATCGACTAAATTTGGACCAGATCTCAACAAGGACATCAGAATTACCACACAAATCCTCGTCGAAGAATCCTCGCACCCTTCCCCCGCCCTTCTTCCTCCGCCGGCCCCCGCCGTCGTCGTCCTCCTCGTCCTCGTCCTCGTTGGCCGAGTCCGCGCGGTGCAGGGTTCAGCGGGCGCGGCTGGGGCTCCTCCTCGCGCCCCCACCTCCGGCCACTCCGGCGTCGGCGTCAGGGGCGGGGCTCAGAGTGGGCGCTGCCGGATCTGGTGGTAGGAGAAGTGGCGGCGTCGGCGCCTGGGGCAGCAGGAGAAGTGGCGACGAACTGTCGGGCCCAAACCGGCGGCGTCATGGCGCGGATGGGCGGCATGGGGCGGGGATGGAGGAGGGGCGTCGCAGGGGCAGTTCTGCATGCGTGCGTGCGTGCGTGCGTCCGTCGCGAGGGACGGGTGCAAATGTGCGGTGAAGGGGCCGGCGGGGGTGCGGGCAAAGTGCGGATTAGGGTTGGGTGGGGTTCCTGGGAGGCCATCTCAATTGTCAGCCATCCAGATCCAGATAAACGGCTGAGGGAGAGCGAACGTAGCTGGGCCTGTGAGCCATATTGGGCCGATTTCACGTGGCAGCCGAACTCAAGTTGGTTCGGCCCGAGGTAGTTTAGTATTTTTTTTATTTTATCTTTATCTTTATATAGAAATATGTCTAAATTCTAAAAAATGCTGTTCCATAAAACTGTAATCAAATTATATTCATGAGTTAATGTCAAAATATATGTAAGAAGACATGTTCAATTGGAGCTCACATCCTGCAAATCAATGAAAAATTAAGTGTTTTGTCGAACATTACTCAAACTACTATTTGGGTGACTCCAACAAAAAAATTAATAATATCATAAAGTGGTCTAAAAATTCTATGAATTGGTATGGAGGCATAATGTAGCTGTATAAACTTGTCATAAAAATTTTAAATCATTTTAACAAAGTGGTACTATAGATGTTCACAAATGGACACATCTCTCACATAGTTTCAGATAATTATGTGAGAGATGTACCATTTGTGAGCAATATATGGCACCTCTTTTTTAAAAACATCTCAATTTTTTTTTGGAACATTGTACACTAAAAACATATTGTCATGCAAGTCTGTAGGATTTTCTAACAAAGTTTCGAATTATTACAATCATTTTTATGTTAATTTGGAGATAAAAGGATGAATTATCTATAGCAAAACAAATGATTTTTTTCATCCATCACTGATATGGCCTAGAGTGAAACATATGATCATAAATATAATTTTATAAAGTTTTTGGAATCTTATTGGAGGTACCCACTATTCAATTTGGAATTACTTTCGATAAGCGTGTAGAAATTCATTTAGACTGTAACAATAGAAAATTGGTTCCGAAAATTTTGAAACTTATACACAATAGTATGTATGTAGCCTATTTTATGTACAAAGATGTTTGGAGTATGAAAGACATTTTATAAATGTTGTTTCACAAGGTGCTTTCTCTATATACATGATTGGAAAACAAACATATGCAAAAGAACCAAGAAATAATAAATTAGTCTCCAAACAAATGTTGTTAATTGGTAGATCATGATATTAGACAGAACTTGGAAAAAGAAACATATCATTTGGAGTTAGCATGAAAGAGAAAAACTAGTTACAAAATTTCACAAATTAAAAAAGGAAGACCTTTTGTTCATGTTCTTGAGTTTCTAGTATTTTTTCTGTGTGTTTTTCCAGAAACCGTCAAGATAATTCTACTTACACTGACAGTTTATGCAATAACCGTAAAAAATATATGAAACTGTCAGAGAATTAGGAATTTTCCCGACGGTTATGTGTGCTCACATTTTAATTCGGAATTTTCCCTGACGGTGATTTAATTTCCCTGTGTGTTTTTCAGAAACCGTCAAGATAATATCAAATTTCCTGTGTGTTTTCTAGAAACCATCGAGGTAATTGTATTTACCATGACAGTTTATGCAGTAACCGTCAAAAAAAATTCGAAACCGTCAAAAAAAATTGAAACCTTCAGGGAATTTCGAGTTTCCAGTAGTGACTGCAGGCAGCTAGCTGCGGTAGCGAGTGGGAGAAGTGCCGAGCGTGGGAGCTGCGGCGGTGGCGGCTAGCGGCGGCGGCGAGCAGGGGAAGGTGGGGAGAGATGGGAGGGACTGGTGTGGGCCCCACCTGTCGGGTGAACAAGCAGCAGCCATGCTGGCTATGGGCCCACATGTAAGGGCCACGTCATACACAGTCAGCATGCCACGTCAATGTATAAAGCAGGTTATGACCCGTTTGGACCAAGATGACATCTGAAACCAAGTTCATGACAAAAAAAAAAGAGAGACCTAGATGGCACCGTTTCTCAAGTTGGAGGACTAGCCATGAATTTTCGTCGGCATTTTATTACTCTACTCAAGCCCTACCCAATAGTTGTGTGGGCGTGGAATTTGATACGGGGATTGAATATCCAGAGGCAGGTATAGTGGGCGTGGAATTTGATACGGGGATTGAATATCCAGAGGCAGGTATAGATAGTACTCCCTCCGTCCAACAAAACAAGCAATTATGGGAAGCGTGCCAGTCAAACTGACTCAAGTTTGACCAAGTTTATAGTAAATAGTATTAACATTTATGTCTCCAAATATATTTATTAAAAAAATATATTCTATAACTAATCTAATGATACTTATTTTGTATTATAAATATTAGTATTTTTTTATATAAATTTAGTCAAAGTTCAAACTGTTTGACTTCTCGAAAAGCGAGAATTGCATGTTTTTATGGACGGAGGGAGTAGTAGTAGATCAAGCGGCAGCGGCACCGATCGTACTCGACCTCCCGTACGTCTGTAGATGCTGAACTTTTTTGCATCGTAATATCACTGCACTGTTCCATTTCCGTGTTGTTTTGTCTTTTGTTCTTTAGGGGCGTTTAGTTTTCACCCAAAATTTTTTAGCCCCATCAAATCGAATGTTTAGACACATACATGGAGTATTAAATATAGAAAAAAAAACTAATTACACAATTTGATTGGAAACCACGAGACGAATCTTTTAAGCCTAATTAGCCTATGATTAGCCTTAAGTGTTATAGTAACACACATGTGCTAATGACGACTTAATTAGGCTTAATAAATTCGTCCCGTGATTTCTAGGCGAGTTATATAATTAGTTTTTTTATTAATATCTGAAAACCCCTTTCGACGTCCCATAAACATTCGATATGACGCTCAAAACATTTTCACCCACCAGATAAACACTAGCTTTTCCCAGAACGAGGACAACTGAGCGAGGCCTGCATCGATCTCTTCCTTCTCTATGTGGTAAAAGAAAAAGGAAAGTGCTCTAAAACTAAAAGGTTCGCTTTCCTTACGCACAAAAGGTACAATTCATTCGCCCGTTTGGAACGGAGGGAGCAGGTACGTTGCGATCAGCCAATCGGGGTTGAGGGTGTGTTCACTTCGCGAAAAGTAGACGAAAAATTACTGTAGCATCTTTCGTTATTATTTGGCAAAATTTATCCAATCATAAATTAACTAGGCTTAAAAGATTTGTTCCGACATTTATAGACAAACTATGTAATTAGTTATCTTTTTTACCTATATTTAATGCTTCATGCATGCGTCGAAAGATTTGATGTGATAGATAGAAGAGGAAATATTTTAGGTTGGGATAGGAAGTGAACAAGGCCTGATTAAAGACCGCTGCCTTTTGCTCGCACCGCATGAATCGAAGCCTCGGTAGCACTTCCGGAGTTCGACACCTGTCCCGCGACTGGTTTGTAAAAAGACCCTCCGATTTCTCAGAATCAACCCGCGGTCCAATTCAGAAAACACATGCTCCATCCCGTAGCCCTAGCCCGGGCCTCGTTCGGCTGGCTGGTGGCTGGTGGCTGAGACTGATTTATTGTGAGAGAAAAATACTGCTGGCTGGCTGGTGACTGGTGGCTGGTGCTGAACTGGTGTGAGAGAAAAACACTGCTGGCCGCCTGGCTGGCTCGCTTCATCCTCTCTCTCCTTTCTCTCTCCCCCAGCCGTCGCCGCCGCCACCATCACACCTCCGCCCCTCCCTGCCCAGTGCCCACTCCTCCCCGCACAGCCTCCATACTACCGTTGCTCAAGCATGGAAGCTGCGTGTCCTCAGCGGCATGGGGGGCGGAGGCGACGTGAGATCCGGTGGCGCAGATCAGACTGACCTCACCTACTGCCACGAATGGCATGGTCGATGGAAGAGGAGGCGCTAGCCCTTTCCCATGCCGGCAAGAGCATCGTCATCGCTCGAGCAAGGGAAGCTGTGCGGCCTCAGCAGCATGGGGAGCGCGTGGAGCCACGCGAGATCCACCAGCGTGTAGATCTGGCGAGATCGGTTGGCAAGTTCTAGAAGGCCTCCTATGATTCGGTGTAAGCTTTCCTCCTCATATTTCTTGTGGATGAATTGAAGGGGCTGGCCAGATCCATGGTCGCTTGTAGCGAGGATGCCTTGTCTGTGCGTATTCCCACGTCGGCGTGTGGGTTCAGGTCGGTGAGGAGCGGGCCGTCCATCTCGAGCTAAAGGCATCCTCTGTCTTGCTGCTCTGCATAGGTGCATCTTTGGTCATCCACCCGAGCTGCTTCATCCAATTCGATGTGGAGCCGTTCTACAACATCCAGGCCGCCGAGGCGGCGATGTCCCCGGCGCCGGCGCCGGGGCCAGGAGGCGGGTTTGTCAACGGAAGCGACCACTTGGGCCCAGGAAGCAACGGTGAGTCCACAACGCAACTCTTCCAATCTCCTATAGTCCCGTCACTTTCCTGACGCGTTTGATAGTTGACACTTCAGATCTTCTGCCATCCGGTCACTTTCCATACGCATTTCATAGTTGACGACCTGAGATCTGAGTTGTCGCCATGATAGTTGAGTAGTTGACACTTGCTCTCATCTTGACTCGGCAAAATTGACTATGAAATTTCTCCGTCTTCTCCGAACATGAGCACATGAGGTTACACCTTCTGAGAGAGAGCCGTGACGTGTTTATAAAGGCTGTTAAAAACGTTTTGCTTTTAGTCTGTCTGAAAAATGAATACAATTTTAGATACATTCTTGATTGGAGTTGCTGAAATTCAGGTTCCTTTCATAGGATGGTTTACTGTATATATTTTATACTAAAATTGAAGGTTTAGTTCGTTGCAATTTTTTAGGCATAATGTAATTTTTTGGTCTGAGAACCATTAGATAAAACCACAAATCCGATAAAATCTAATTTATATTGACAAAGACAATTAACAATTTACTATCATTTTTATAGTCTTTTTTTTTGTATCCAAGAGCCACACAGAACAATCCAGTTCCATCCTGGAGCCTTGTGGATTTCTATGTGCATTGCGTTCTTCTAGGAGCATGGGTATTATTTATTAGCAGTATTCGAGATGTTTTTGCGCTTTGTATTTTTTACCGGGTGAGGCCATACCCTCTGGAATATTGTAGAGCATGTACATCTAAGTCATTAGTAAGAAATGGGTCTGCAGTTTGCTCCATGAGAAGCTACTGTGTGCAGTTACTGTTGATATATGTCTGCTAGCTATTTTTTCCTTTTATAGTGCCACCTTTTATTCAGTGAAATATAACTGTAGTTTACTCTACCAATATGGATAACAAGTTACATATTTACATTCCTCACTGATGATTGATAGGTTGTCGCGTGGTTGAGAGAACAAGATCACTATGAGTGTTGGACAGGCAAATGGTAAGACTTTACACTACGAATTCCGGTGTTACCTCTTTAGTGGTCGGATGCTTCTACTTATAATTTTTTCATATGCATATACAGCTTTGTCTAGGTAATATTTGATCTCGAATGTGTGCCATGTTGCCACCATAGACTGAAATCATTCTTCTTTGTTTGTTACAATAGAGATGGACATATTAAAGGGCCTCAAAAAGGGTCGGGCGGTGCTGCTCATGGTCGGTCAGCCTTGTCGAAACAGAAGTTGAGCCCTTCTCTCACTGCTTGCATCTGTAGCTGGAGGTCAGTGCCCTCCTCTTTTTTTGTATGTCTTGTCTATTTTTTGATTGATGTGCTCATGTCCTGCGCTTGTGAATGACATTACCACTCCAGGAGGTCTTCAGTGCTTCGAGCGAACTCCATGAGCTGAGCGCAAGAAAATTGTCAGGCTATCTGATTACTCTGGCTACTGAATCCGGTGTTTGTGGATTTGTGATAAATTTGAATTCTTACAATTATGACACATAGTTTCCAGTGTTTCGTGCCAGGAGATTGATTAGTAGCTTAGGGCGTGTTTAGATGACAAAAATTTTTGGGAAAAGTTCCTGTAGCACTTTTTTTTGTTGTTATTTGGCAAAAAATATCTAACCATGGACTAACTAGGCTCAAAAGATTCGTCTCGACATTTACAGATAAACTGTGCAATTAGTTATTTCTTTTATCTACATTTAATGCTCCATGCATGCGTCCAAAGATTCGATGTGACGGGTACTGTGCAAAAAATTTTGGGTGTTTTTGGGCATCTAAACAGGCCCTTACTGAATATGGATATTAAATGAACGTATTGTTTGGTTAGTAGCTTACTGAGTATGTTGGTTGTCAAAAAATGTATAGCTGTAGGTTGTCAAAAGTATAGCTTATGGACCAAATATGCCAGAAAATTAAGCAAGCTGATAGACAATAGGTATCCCCTCTCTGTATGTATGCACATGGATCCTGTTGATCTTTTTTTTCTGCTGCTGTACAGTTTGTTGACTGTTAGCAAGAACTATAGATATGTAATGTGTTTAATATCTCAGTGCTCTACATCTTATTATGAGGCGTACGTCTCTCAAGTGTAGACACACTTTTATTTTATAGTCATTGTAGGGTGTCCGAAGGGCGCCTGATGTTCTAGTATAGTATATGGTGGCAACCCACAAGTAAGGAACACACACTTGTCCACGCCAAGTCGCAAACGATCGAACAATGAATTAATATTGCCAAGTTTTAATTGCGTAGCTCCTCCCACGATTTGCATATCAGCTGGTACACAGACGACACAAAGGAAGGGAAACGAACTTGTGGTTTGGCCAGCTGGTACACAGAGACATGCATGCAATAATATGAAAGTAGCGCAGATTTCTCCAAGCAAGCATACTTGTGGTTTGGGCGTGTGGGGGAAGATCGATCGAGATGTGCTTTGGATTTATTTGCAAATAAATGCCAGATCGCAGAGGTGGGCAAGACGAGATCAGTGTGCTGCTATACATAGCGCTGGGCACGTCAAAAGAAGCATGCAGGAAACAGTCCTGGTGTAGTTCCTATAAAATTTTGGATTCACCCATCGTATCGACATGCATGAAGTGCTAAATGTAGACGAAAAAACTAATTTCACAGTTTGGTTGAAAATCACAAGACAAATCTTTTAAACCTAATTAGTTCATGATTAACCTTAAGTGCTACAGTAACCCACATATGCTAGTGGCGGGTTAATTAGGCTTAATAAATTCGTCTCGCAGTCTCTAGGCGAGCTATGTAATTAGTTTTTTTATTAGTATCCAAAAATCTTTTTCGACATCTCATAAAACATCCAACGTGATACCTAAAAATTTTCTTTTCACCAACTAAACATAACCTAATTAATGGAGTAGTACAACTGTACTCCTGTCCAAGCTAAGGGCATCATCATATCCGCCTATAGCTAGGTGCTCATCCTAGCGGGCGGGCAGCCTCCTTCTCCTCGTCCCATCGCCTGTACAGTACGTGGATGCAGTGCGCACGGAATGAAGAGAGGGGGAGAGATGGAAAGCAAAGCTATCGAGGGGCGGTGCAGTGGGTTGGGTGACGAGCAGCGGCCGGGATCGGAGCAGCGAGCACGTCATCATATCGGATTGAGTTTGTAGCGTGAAGTGAAACCCGTTGCGTTTGCCCAGCCGGCCTGAGTAGAGATCGAAAGCAGGAGGGTCCGTTGTGACTTGTGAGCGTAAATTTCTGTTGTGCCCTGCCGCTTTTGATTTGGTCTGCTAAACTTTAGTCCATTTAATCACTTTTTATCCAAACACATGGATTAAATGTGACTAAAAGGGAAGCTAAGGCCCCGTTTGGTTTGGGTGTTAAAGTTTAACAAACATTATAGCACTTTCGTTTTATTTGATAAAAAGTTTTCAATCTTGGATTAATTAGGCTTAATAGATTTATCTCGTAAATTACTCCTAATCTGTGCTGACATGCATGCAATTAGTCTACATTTAGTACTCCATGCATTTGAGGGAACATTGATGTGATGGGAGTTAAATTTTAACTCATCCAAACCAAACGGGGCCTAAAGTTTAGTCACCAAGGGGAGCTAAACTGGACTAAATGGAGCTAAATCTCACCTTTTAGTCTCATTTATCCAAATACATGAACTAAAAGACCTCTTTTAGTCACCCAAACTAAACACCTAATAACTAAAGTTTAGTATATGGTTTAGCTACTAAAGTTTAACGAGTGGAAACCAAATATGCCCTAATAGCCAAAAAGGTAATGCAAACTGCAAAGGGACGTACCACTACTGTGTTTGTCTCACACTGCAGTACTGTCTGTTGTGGCCTGCCTGCCGGGGATGAGAACAACCAACCAAGCCCTCGTTTAGTTCCCCCAAGGCACCGTTTAGATGTCAAAAATTTTGCCAAAATTTTCAGATTCTCCGTCACATCGAATCTTTGAACGCATGCATGAAGCATTAAATATAGATAAAAAATAAAACTAATTACATAGTTTAGACGAAATGAACGAGACAAATCTTTTAAGCCTAATTAGACTATGATTGGACAATATTTGCCAAATAACAACGAAACTGCTACAGTAGCGTTTCGCTAAAAATTTTGCCAACTAAACAGCCTCCAATTCTCCCCAAATTTCACTATGCAAAAAGAAGATTCCCGGTCACATCAAAATGTCGGCAAATGCATGGAGTACTAAATGTTGATGAAATCAAAAACTTATTGCACAGTTTTGTTGTACTTTGCGAGATGAACATTTTAAGCCTAGCTAGTCAAAATTTAGATAATTTTTACCAAATACAAACGAAATGATATAGAAATTCTGATACAGTGTTTTTCTCCCCAATTCACCGAACTAAACGAGGCCCAAGGTAGTAGTACATAGAGGAATCCATCGATCCGCAGTGCAAAAGCACTGCATTTCTTGTGCGGTACGGTTCCGGCTGTGTTTCCTTAAAAAAAAAAAATACTGTGCAAACAAAAGATTCCCCGTCACATCAAACTTGCGATACATACATGGAGTACTAAATGTAGATGAAATCAAAAAACTAATTGTACAGCTTGGTTGTACTTTGCGAGACGAACGCTTTGAACCTAATTAGTCAACGGTTTGACACTATTTACAAAATAAAGCCAAAACGTGCTACGGTATTTTTTTTTACCCCGTTGTGTTGCAGGAACCCGGAGTCTCTAGCTCTGGCAGGGCCAGCGCTTTGCTGGCTCCGCTGGGCATGACACAACAGCACGCACGGTACTTGGAATTTTTTTAGATAAAGGGATAATTCATAGCCGGCTTCACCTATCAACGGATAAAATCAGATTAATTATTATGAAATTTCGTCCAAGGGCACAAATGCAGATTGTAAATAAAACAAGTTTACAGCCAATCAAACAGACAACCGAAACAAAATAAAGTTTTGACTAAACATGACCAATATACCCTGTTGACAACCATCCATTGGAACTAAAATACTGCAGAGTAGACGTCTCTAGATGCTGTCCAACTAGGGTCAGCTGATCCCGCAGATCATCATGCCGCTGCAATCTTGCCCATTGCTGAAGCCAGTGCGTTCCCCTGAAAAGCACCTACAAAAAAGATTTTGATATGCATTTATCAAAAACTACTCCAAATTGCCCAACAAAGCGCATATGCTGCTGTTAATAACAATGAATTATACTTTTGTTTGCTATTTTTGACCAACTAAAGAACAGGTCATTCATATCTTGGGGGTTGGAGAAATTCCAAAAAGTATTTGTAAAGCGCGCCACAGAAATTTGGCATAATCACAATCTAAGAAAAGATGTTTTATGGTTTCTGGAGAGTGACAGAAGCAGCACTGCCTGTCACCATTCCAGTTTCGTCAAGCCAAGTTATCCTAGTTAAAATCACACCTTTTATTAGATATCATAGAAAAACTTTTATTTTCATAGGTACTTTAATTTATCATATATCTTGTGACACTCTAACCCCATTGTTAATTAACACAGCATACATGGACCTAACCATAAAGCTTCCAGATGTGTTCAGACCCCAAACAAAGACATCTCTTTCTTCCAGTAAGTTAACATCCTATAAAGAAACAATAATTCTATGTCAATCCCTTAGGTTCGCACCCACTAAGTTTCGTCGAAAAGAAATATTTAGTGGAGATGAATTAAGTACTTGTGCCACAGAATCTTGTTTTCTTCTTACAATATTAAACAACGAAGAAAATTTATATTTAAGGGGTTTATTTCCCAACCAATTGTCTATCCAGAATCTGGTTTGTGATCCATCTTTCACTTTAAATGAACCAAAGTCCATGAAGGTGTCTTTGATATTCATTAAACTTTTCCAAAAATGAGAGTCTGTTGGTTTTTTAACGCAGCTCCCTAGAGTCTTATCTTTGATGTATTTGTTCCTTAAAAATTCCTACCACATGTCGTCTTCATTCAATAATTTGAAGAGCCATTTGCTTAACAAACACTTGTTCTGTATGTCCAAGTTTTGTATGCCTACACCACCCTGAACTTTGGGTTGACATAAGATTTCTCATTTGGCTAGTCTATATTTCCGTTTATGCTGGTCATTTTACCAGTAAAAACACGATCTGAAGCAGTCTATTTTTTTTTCTAATACGCCTCTCGACAGTTCGAAAAAAGACATCATGAACATCGGTAAACTAGAAAAGCACAGAGTTTATCAAAACCAATCGGCCCCCCACTGAAAGCATTTTGCCTTTCCATCCACTAAATTTCTTTTCGATTCTGTCCTCAATTACCTTCCAGTCTTTGTTGTTTAGTTTTCTAGTATTCATGGGTAGGCCAAGGTAATGAAAGGGGTATTTACCAATCACACAACCGAACAGTTGCAAATAGAACACTTCATGATCTTTGGCTTTGCTAAAACAAAATATTTCACTTCTGTGAAAGTTTATTTTAAGCCTCGATAGTTGTTCAAAGGTGTTGAGCAATAATTTCATATTTACTGCCTCTTCAACATCGTGGCTCATAAAAATTACAGTGTCATCCGCATACTGAAGAATAGATAGACCATCTTGAATTAGATTGGGAATAACCCCTTCGACCTATCCTGCTTCCTTTGCTCTGGCAATCAGTATGGCCAGCATGTCAACCACTATATTAAATAGTATAGGTGACATGGGATCACCTTGCCGTAAGCCTTTTCTTGTCTGGAAGTAGGAACCTAATTGATCATTAACCTTAATATTAACATTACCCCCTTGTGTGAAGTTTTCCACCCATTTACACCATTTTTGTGAGAACCCTTTCATTCTTAGCGTTTGTTATAAAAAAACTCCATTTAACCTTGTCATATACCTTTTCAAAGTCTATTTTAAAGATGACCCGTCCTTTTTTAGTGAAGTTCATGTAATGTTTCATGAAGTATTACTGCACCCTCCATGATATTCCTTCCTGGCAGGAAGGCCGTCTGAGTTGGTCTAATTATTTTCTAGGCTATGGTAGATAGTCTATTGGTTGCGACTTTAGTGAAGATTTTGAAAGAAACATTCAATAAACAAATAGACCTGTATTGTTGAATCACTTTCGCATCCTTCTTTTTAGGTAAAAGAATTATAGTTCTAAAATTAAGGCAATTTAGTGGTAGTACTCCCTGATGAAAATCCGTGAGCAGAGCCATCAGATCATCTTTGATTAAATTCCAGAAGACCTGATAAAACTCTGTAGGGAAACCATCCGGTCCGGGTGCCATATTATGTTCCATTTGAAAAATCGCAGCCCTTACCTTCTGTTGTGAGAAGGTATCTGTCAAGTACTCATTTTCCAGATCAGAGACCTGAGGGATGTCATTAGTCACGAGAGTTCTCTGATGGACCAAACAAGTTCTTATAATAGTTGGTGATATGCCCTTTGAGTTGAGCATCACCACTTATTATATTTTTACCATCATCCAACTGGAAAATACGAGTTTTTCGGTGTCTACCATTAGCTAGCAGGTGATAATATTTTGTATTTGCATCGCCTTCTAAAAGATGTTTGACTCCGGAAGAACTCCGCTAGCCTCTCATTTAGCACATGTTTTAGATCTAGTTCAAATTCATTAAGTATGGCAGTTTCTGCCTTCTTATCCAATTCATCTACTTTATTTAGAATGGTTGTCTTTTCTTTCTTGTAAACACCACTCACATTTTTTGCCCATCCTCTGAGGTATTGACGAAGCCTTCTAATCTTAGCTTGCCACCTCTGTATAGGTGAGCCATCAACTAGTGTACTTTGCCACACATCACTAACCATCTCACATAAATCATCCCTCAGCAACCAGCCCAATTCAAATTTGAATTGAGGTTGATAAGATGAGGGCGGCTTATTTGTGGAAAAAGGAGAGGTGTGTGGTCAGAGATCTCTCTAGTCAAAGCATGTATGGTGGTATGCAGATACTTAGTCTCAAAATATGGGCAGACTAGGACCCCTGTCTAATTTTTCAAAAGTTTGATTATGTAAATGATTAGTCCAAGTGAACTTTCTTCCCGACATTTCTATTTCTCTAAGATTTAAAGAATTGATCACAGCATTAAACATAAAAGGCCATCTATCATTATAATTGTCATTGTTTTTCTCATCTGGTCTCCGAATAATGTTAAAATCGCCACCTATGACAATAGGTAAAGCTTCTTTTGAACATACACGTACTATTTCAGATAAGAATTATGATTTTTGATCCATCTGTGCTGGTCCATATACCGAAATCAGATTAAATTTAAAAGCATCTTCTCTATGTCTAACCTTGAACCGTATAAAAAATCCCCTTCCTCGATTTCCCCGATGTCAAAGGATAATAAATGTATACCTAGAATTATACCACCGGACCTACCCTGCGGAGCCATGCAATGACAAAGAAAACCTGTGCCTGCGCAAATATTATTCAAAGTGGATTGCGGAAAATTTGCTCTACCAGTTTCCGATAAGGCAATGAAATCTAAGTTTTTTTTTCTTTTGTTAGATCCGACAGAAATCTATATTTCTTACAATCAGTAAACCTGTTGCGATTCCAAAATACGCCTTTCATCTAGAATAATTCTTGGTTTTTTTATTCTCTCTAGGACGAGGACCTCTCTGTGAACCTTTCTTCTGTGATACATGGGTTTGTGACACTTAGGGTCACAACCCCGTCACCTAGCCCTTTCGAGATTTCAGAACATATTAGATTTAAAGCTTCTAAGTCTATATTATCATCATTAAAACAAATCGTCGATGCATCATCAACCACTACTTTGTTTTCCTCCACTAATTTTTTACTCTCAATCATTCTATGTCCTTCTATATCTCTTAGAGATTTTAAAGAGTTAAAGATATCTTGTTTATTGTCCCAAGAATCACCCCTAAAGATTTAGGGGGGCGGAGGCGACGTGAGATCCGGTGGCGCAGATCAGACTGACCTCACCTACTGCCACGAATGGCATGGTCGATGGAAGAGGAGGCGCTAGCCCTTTCCCAAGCCGGCAAGAGCATCGTCATCGCTCGAGCAAGGGAAGCTGTGCGGCCTCAGCAGCATGGGGAGCGCGTGGAGCCACGCGAGATCCACCGGCGTGTAGATCTGGCGAGATCGGTTGGCAAGTTCTAGAAGGCCTCCTATGATTCGGTGTAAGCTTTCCTCCTCATATTTCTTGTGGATGAATTGAAGGGGCTGGCCAGATCCATGGTCGCTTGTAGCGAGGATGCCTTGTCTGTGCGTATTCCCACGTCGGCGTGTGGGTTCAGGTCGGTGAGGAGAGGGCCGTCCATCTCGAGCTAAAGACATCCTCTGTCTTGCTGCTCTGCATAGGTGCATCTTTGGTCATCCACCCGAGCTGCTTCATCCAATTCGATGTGGAGCCGTTCTACAACATCCAGGCCGCCGAGGCGGCGATGTCCCCGGCGCCGGCGCCGGGGCCAGGAGGCGGGTTTGTCAACGGAAGCGACCACTTGGGCCCAGGAAGCAACGGTGAGTCCACAACGCAACTCTTCCAATCTCCTATAGTCCCGTCACTTTCCTGACGCGTTTGATAGTTGACACTTCAGATCTTCTGCCATCCGGTCACTTTCCATACGCATTTCATAGTTGACGACCTGAGATCTGAGTTGTCGCCATGATAGTTGAGTAGTTGACACTTGCTCTCATCTTGACTCGGCAAAATTGACTATGAAATTTCTCCGTCTTCTCCGAACATGAGCACATGAGGTTACACCTTCTGAGAGAGAGCCGTGACGTGTTTATAAAGGCTGTTAAAAACGTTTTGCTTTTAGTCTGTCTGAAAAATGAATACAATTTTAGATACATTCTTGATTGGAGTTGCTGAAATTCAGGTTCCTTTCATAGGATGGTTTACTGTATATATTTTATACTAAAATTGAAGGTTTAGTTCGTTGCAATTTTTTAGGCATAATGTAATTTTTTTGGTCTGAGAACCATTAGATAAAACCACAAATCCGATAAAATCTAATTTATATTGACAAAGACAATTAACAATTTACAATCATTTTTATAGTCTTTTTTTTTTGTATCCAAGAGCCACACAGAACAATCCAGTTCCATCCTGGAGCCTTGTGGATTTCTATGTGCATTGCGTTCTTCTAGGAGCATGGGTATTATTTATTAGCAGTATTCGAGATGTTTTTGCGCTTTGTATTTTTTACCGGGTGAGGCCATACCCTCTGGAATATTGTAGAGCATGTACATCTAAGTCATTAGTAAGAAATGGGTCTGCAGTTTGCTCCATGAGAAGCTACTGTGTGCAGTTACTGTTGATATATGTCTGCTAGCTATTTTTCCTTTTATAGTGCCACCTTTTATTCAGTGAAATATAACTGTAGTTTACTCTACCAATATGGATAACAAGTTACATATTTACATTCCTCACTGATGATTGATAGGTTGTCGCGTGGTTGAGAGAACAAGATCACTATGAGTGTTGGACAGGCAAATGGTAAGACTTTACACTATGAATGCCGGTGTTACCTCTTTAGTGGTCGGACGCTTTTACTTATAATTTTTTCATATGCATATACAGCTTTGTCTAGGTAATATTTGATCTCGAATCATGTTGCCACCATAGACTGAAATCATTCTTCTTTGTTTGTTACAATAGAGATGGACATATTAAAGGGCCTCAAAAAGGGTCGGGCGGTGCTGCTCATGGGCACCGTTTAGATGCCAAAAAATTTTACCAAAATTTTCAGATTTCCCGTCACATCGAATCTTTGAACACATGCATGAAGCATTAAATATAGATAAAAAATAAAACTAATTTTACAGGTTAGACGAAATGGACGAGACAAATCTTTTAAGCCTAATTAGACCATGATTGAACAATATTTACCAAATAACAACGAAACTGCTACGGTAGCGTTTCGCCAAAAAAAAAATTGCCAACTAAACAGCCCCATGGTCGGTCAGCCTTGTCGAAACAGAAGCTGAGCCCTTCTCTCACTGCTTGCATCTGTAGCTGGAGGTCAGTGCCCTCCTCTTTTTTTTTGTATGTCTTGTCTATTTTTTGATTGATGTGCTCATGTCCTGCGCTTGTGAATGGAATTACCACTCCAGCAGGTCTTCAGTGCTTCGAGCGAACTCCATGAGCTGAGCGCAAGAAAATTGTCAGGCTATCTGATTACTCTTGCTACTGAGTCCGGTGTTTGTGGATTTGTGATAAATCTGAATTCTTACAATTATGACACATAGTTTCTGGTGTTTCGTGCCAGGAGATTGATTAGTAGCTTACTGAATATGGATATTAAATGAACTGTGTTTAGATCCATTGAAAAGTGCACTATGCAAAAAAAAAAAGATTCCCCGTCACATTAAACTTACGATATATGTATGGAGTACTAAATGTGGATAAAATCAAAAACTAATTGTACAGTTTGGTTGTACTTTGCGAGATGAACGTTTTGAGCCTAATTAGTCAATAGTTGGACAACTATTACCAAATACAAACGAAATGCTACAGTGTATTTTGACACTCCAAAATTTGGATCTAAACAGTGTATTGTTGTTGGGTTAGTAGCTTACCGATAGGGATGAAAACGGATCGGATACGGACGGATATCACTGATATCGTATTTGTTTTCATATTTATGTCCGGATTCGGATTCGAATACGGATAGTATAAAAATGTCGGATAAAATATGATTGGATATCGACATCATAAATATGTGATTTAAATATTCGGATACAAATACGGTATCGGATGTTAAATATCCGGACTCGGATACGGATGAATTAAAACCGCTCTAAACGAATTCGGTCTCGAATACGGTCGAAAAATATCCGTACCGTTTTCATCCCTACTTACCGAGTATGTTGGTTGTCAAAAAAATGTATAGTTGTAGGTTGTTAAAAGTATAGCTTATGGACCAAATATGCTAGAAAATTAAGCAAGCTGATAGACAATAGGTATCCCCTCTCTGTATGTATGCACATGGATCCTGTTGATCTTTTTTTTCTGCTGCTGTACAGTTTGTTGACTGTATAGCAAGAACTATAGATATGTAATGTGTTTAATATCTTAGTGCTCTACATCTTATTATGAGGCGTACGTCTCTCAAGTGTAGACAAACTTTTATTTTATAGTCATTGTAGGGCGCCCGAAGGTTGCGTACACTAGTAGAGAACAGACCTTTGATCCTCGGCCAAAATGGGCTCTAGTCCCGGAATTTTTTGCCCCCGGGACTAGAAATACCTTTAGTCCCGGTTGGTGGCTCCAACCGGGACTAAAGGTCCCTGCCCAACGGCTACTGCGCCAGACAGAGGTGGCAAGGACCTTTAGTCCCGGTTGGAGCCACCAACCGGGACTAAAGGTATACTTTTACTCCCGGTTGGTGGCTCCAACCGGGAGTAAAGGTCTACTCCCGGGCCGTGGCTGCGCCCGGGGTTGGAAAGTTACCTTTAGTCCCGGTTGGATCTATCAACCGGGACTAAATGTTCTCCCTTTATAAATCGGCCGTCTCCTCCTTCCTCCCCGAGCCCGAACTCAGCACATTTTGAAGCTCACTGGTGTTCTTGCTTCCTCCCTCCCTCCATTGTTCCTCCATCCATTCTTCGATTCCTCCGTCGATTCTTCAGTTGTAAAGGTTACCAATCTCATACTCTCATTTTTTACCATTTTCTTATGCCATTTTATTCACTATATATATTTATGGTTCTTTATTGTGGTTTTTTTTTTTCATTTGTAAGCAATTTGAGCTCAAAATCACTTTAAGCTTGCATATTTACATGAAAGAAGGTTAAAAATATCATTGTTTAGAGATGTAGATAATTTTATAGTTTGTTAATTTTATTTGTTTATAAAAGAAGAAATTTATAGTGTATTAAAAAATGAGTATAGAGAGTAGATGGCAACTGCTTCCGGGTCCTCGGCCTCTCATGGGTTTTCAAAGCGACTTAGGCCGGGCCTTCCTCTCATTCCATGTGGCAAGTGTCATGATGAGACGAAGATTGTGATGGAGTACCGAGTGAAGAAGGAGGGTCCCAACAAGGATCGTATCTTCTACAAGTGTCCGGATCGCAATGTGAGTTATTTTATCGTATTTAATGATTATGGTTAGTTTATACCTATTTTCATGATGGTTGTGATTAAAGTTCTAATTTTTTGTTTTAATTTCAGTGGGATGGCAGTGGACGATGTTCAGGCTTCTACTGGGAGGAAGAGTATGTTGAACTCGTGCAAAAATATCTTGCACAACAGGCAGATACGACGGCTAATGAGGCAGTGATCCAGCCGAAGAAGCCCAAAGATGTTGCACAATCGGGGGATCTGTCTGTTTTAGTTGAGATTGGTCGCGAAATCCTTGTGCTCCTGAAATGTATTTTAGCTTTAGTTCTTGTAGTGGTAGTTGAGATTGTCTACATTGTAGCGATGCTTTCATAAATTTGTATCTTTTGTGGTGGCACGCATGTTGTATAAATAATTAATTATGATCTAGGTTTTAATATGATATTTATGTCATGTAATGCAGATGAGCCGTCATTGGATGTATAATGCTGATCGCCGCTCACAAGAGTTCATTGACGGCGTGCATTCTTTATTACGTGCGGCCGAGACAAACAAACGCGACGGTTTCATGTGCTGCCCATGTGCCATATGTAAGAATACAGTGGAATATCCTTGCTCAAGGACTCTTCATTCACACTTGTTCAAGTCGGGTTTCATGCCAAACTATATTTGTTGGACAAAGCACGGAGAAACCGGTGTTGTAATGGAAGAAGATGAAGAAGAAAAATGGGACGACAATGATATTATTCCTGATGGTGCGTGCCTCAATGATACTGCAATGGGAGAAGCTGAAGAAGAGGTAGCCGTAGAAGATGAGCCGGCTGATGATCTTTGTCAGGTCATTCGTGATGCACAAAGAGAATGTGAAAGTGAAAAGGAGAAGATCAAGTTCGAGCGGATGCTAGAAGATCACAAGAAATTGTTGTACCCAACTTGTGATGCAGGGCAGAAAAAGTTGGGAACCACACTAGAATTGCTGCAATGGAAGGCAAAGAATGGTGTATCTGACAAGGGATTTGGAGAGTTACTAAAAATCCAAAAGAAGATGCTTCCGAAGTACAATGAATTGCCCGCCACTACCTACGAAGCAAAACAAGTTATCTGTCCTATGGGGCTAGAAATAGAGAAGATACATGCATGTCCTAATGACTGCATCCTATACCATGGCAAAGAGTACGAGAAATTAGATGCATGCCCGGTATGCCATGCGTCGCGGTATAAGATCAGGCGAGATGACCCTGGTGATGTTGAGGGCGAACGTCCACGTAAGAAAATCCCTGCCAAGGTTATGTGGTATGCTCCTATAATACCACGCTTGAAACGTCTGTTCAGAAACAAAGAACATGCAAAATTGTTACGATGGCACAAAGAAGACCGTAAGGTAGACAATATGTTGAGACACCCTGCTGATGGGTCCCAGTGGAGAGCAATCGACAGAGAATTCCCGGAGTTTGCAAATGACGCAAGAAACTTAAGGTTTGCTTTAAGTACAGATGGTATCAATCCTTTTGGAGAGCAGAACAGTAGTCATAGCACTTGGCCTGTTACTCTAAGTATCTACAACATTCCTCCTTGGTTATGCATAAAGCGGAAGTTCATTATGATGCCTGTGCTCATCCAAGGCCCGAAGCAACCTGGCAATGACATCGATGTGTACCTGAGACCACTTATTGATGAACTTCTCATTTTGTGGAATAAAGAAGGTGTACGTGTGTGGGATGAGTACAAACAGGAACACTTTGATCTGCGAGCATTGTTGTTCGTAACAATCAATGATTGGCCTGCTCTAAGTAATCTTTCAGGACAGTCAAACAAGGGATATAATGCATGCACACACTGCTTCGGTGATATTAGAGGTGTATTCTTGAAAAAATGTCGAAAGGTCGTGTACCTTGGCCATCGTCGATTTCTTCCTGCAAATCACCCCGTAAGAAAGAAAGGTAAGCATTTTAAAGGGAAAGCAGACCACCTGACCAAGCCTCGCAACCGAACCGGTGAGGATGTACTCGATATGGTCAATGATGTGAAAGTCGTCTTTGGAAAAGGACATGGAAGCCAACCTATTCCGAAAGACGCTAACGGTCACGCACCCATGTGGAAGAAAAAGTCCATATTTTGGGACCTACCCTATTGGCAAGTCCTGGAGGTCCGTAGCTCGATCGACGTGATGCACCTAACGAAGAATCTTTGTGTGAACCTGCTAGGCTTTATGGGTGTGTATGGAAAGCCTAAGGACACATTTGAAGCACGACAGGACCTACGTTGTTTGAGAGAAAGAGACAACCTGCATCCAGAGAAGACAGATGATGGACGCCATTACTTACGTCCTGCTAGCTACACTCTAAGCAAAGAGGAGAAGGAAATCATGTTTGAATGCTTAAACAACATCAAGGTACCATCTGGATTCTCCTCGAATATAAAGGGTATTATAAATGTGCCAGAGAAGAAATTCTGTAACTTAAAGTCCCATGACTGTCACGTTCTCATGACGCAATTACTTCCAGTTGCATTAAGAGGAATTCTACCTCCAAATGTACGTCTAGCCACCGTAAAGCTATGTGCATTCCTCAATGCAATTTCTCAGAAGGCAATTGATCCAACTGATCTAGCTAAACTACAGAATGATGTGGTTCAATGTCTCGTCAGCTTTGAGTTAGTGTTCCCTCCTTCCTTCTTTGATATTATGACACACCTCCTAGTTCACCTAGTCAAGGAGATTTTCACTCTCGGTCCTGTGTTCCTACACAACATGTTCCCCTTAGAGAGATTCATGGGAGTCCTGAAGAAATATGTTCACAACCGTGCTCGCCCAGAAGGAAGCATCGCCAAGGGCTATGGAACAGAAGAGGTCATTGAGTTCTGTGTTGACTTTATTCCCGACCTTGACTCGATTGGTGTTCCTGAATCGAGACATGAGGGGAGACTAAGCGGAAAGGGGACACTAGGGAGGAAAACATATATTGGTACGGATGATGATTATTTCAATAAAGCGCACTACACAGTTCTACAGAACTCCTCTTTGGTAGATCCGTATATTGAGACACACAAGGATCTCTTACGATCCGAGTTTCCAGGGAAGACTGAAGCTTGGATTACGCATAAGCACATGGAAACTTTCGGCGGTTGGTTGCGAAAAAAATGTCAAGGTGATGAGAGCATCCATGAGCAACTGTATTTATTAGCTATGCAACCATCATGGCATATCGTCACATACAAAGGGTACGAGATAAATGGGAACATATTCTACACAGTAGCCCAAGATAAAAGGAGTACCAACCAAAACAGTGGTGTCCGCATAGATGCCACAGACCCGAATGGGAATAAGCAGACATATTATGGACGCATAGATGAAATATGGGAACTAGAATATGCACCTACTTTGAAGATCCCATTGTTCAAGTGCCAATGGGTCAAGGTGACCGGAGGCGGGGTAACAGTAGACAACGAGTATGGAATGACAACAGTAGACCTTAGTAATATTGGGTACAAAGACGAACCATTCGTCCTTGCCAAGGATGTGAATCAGGTGTTCTATGTCAATGATATGTCTACCAAACCAAAAAGAGGGAAAAACGATAATGACTCAACCAAAGAGCCAAAGCGCCACATAGTTCTTTCAGGGAAAAGAGTCATCGTGGGAATTGAGGACAAGTCGGACATGTCAGAAGAATATGAAAAGGATGACCGAATTCCGCCCTTCAAAGTGAACAAAGACCCTAGCATCTTGGTAAATGATGAGGACACTCCATGGTTACGAAGCGATCATAACCAAGGGACATACGTAAAGAAGAAGTTCACTGCTGTGCCCACTTGATGATATAGTGATTTAATATAGTGTGTGTTTGAGATATTATGTAATAATTGTGAATTCAGATGTTTATTATGTCATGTTTCAAATTAAATCAATGTTTGATTTGGTTACTGAGTGATGAAATATTAAAATATTAACGTTAAAATGATGTGAAAACAAATTTCCTGTCCAAAACCAATAATTTTAATAATTTTAATTAAACAATACATTTTGCATTAACGAAATAATAAATATTAGTTACATTATGTTTCATAATTCTAACAAAAAATAAAAAAAGTTAGGTTATCGATTTTTCCTATGTGCAATAAACAAAAATAAAATTCATATTTTTAACAAAATAATTTTATGCCTTTTATTTAATTTACTATGTATTTAATAAAAACTATTGCATTTCTATTGTATTTAACAAGACTATTCCTTAAAACAGGCGGGAAACGAAACTGCAGGCCACCTTTACTCCCGGGTGGGAAGCCCACCCGGGAGTAAAGGTGGGCTGCAGTTTCGTGGCCCGCCAAAAAAAGCCTTTACTCCCGGTGCGTGTTACCAACCGGGAGTAAAGGTATACCTTTACTCCCGGTTGGTAACACGCACCGGGAGTAAAGGTATACCTTTACTCCCGGTTGGTAACACGCACCGGGAGTAAAGGTAGCTTTACTCCCGGTTGGTAATACGCACCGGGAGTAAAGGGTTTTTACTCCCGGTTGGTGGCTGGAACCGGGAGTAATTCTCCTCTGCTATATAACCTCCGGCGCCTGGCAGATCGATCCGCTCGTCTTCTTCCTCGTCGAACACCGCCGCCCTCTTCTCCTCGCACCGCGTCCGTTCGTCTTCCGTGACACCGGCGCCGCCGTCTTCTTCCTCGTGCGGCCTCCACCGCGCGCGCCCGTGCCCCTCCTCCGCGCCCGTGGCTCTCCACCGCGCCCTCCTCCGCGCCCGAGGCCCTCCACCGCGCCCTCCTCCGCGCCCGAGGCCCTCCACCGAGGACATAGATCAATGTTTGTTAACGAAATTTTATCCAAATATATTCATGTAGGGTTTTTTTTGAAGGATTTGTTGTAGGATATATAATGGTCAAATAGGAACTCAATTTTGATACCCAGTTTGTAAACTAAGCGTTTTTTAGTTTATCAAAAATATCACATGTTTCTTCATTTGTGAACTTTGAATATACAGATATAATATATTAATGTTGCTAAAGTAATATGAGCATTACATATTTTTTTCCGGGAAGACTATCTTCAAACTTTATATCATAGCATCAGAGATCGCCTGTAGAAGAAGAAAATAAATTCTTATCATTTCGGAAATAGTAATGGCTATATGAGCAATAAGACACATATACTTACATTTCATAATGACTTATACTTATATTATTAACATAGACTTTTCTCATATGATGAATGACTACATGGTTGACGTACTATATATTGGTTTTGTTTTTTGAAGCTAGATGGCCGACCCGAGAAATATGGATGAGGAGGAGTTGATGATGAATTTGATCAACACTGGCACTCAAGTTGCCGGCGATGGTGGTGCTAAAAATAACGTGCAAGAGGATGTAGATGACGGGAGTCAGTACTTAGCTCTTGAACAAAATGAGCAACAACATATTGGCCAAGTATATATTTTTTATTATTAGCTATATATATATATTATCATATGTCTTATGTGTGCTCATGACATTAAAAATAATGTTTATGTTTTGTAGCCCTCTGGATCGACATCAACAACTACAACGAAGAGTAAAAATGTTCGAGGTCCCAAAAAGCCATTGGAGGGTCGCTTCATCATCTCGGAGTTCAATGTGGATACAGGAGAACCGGGGGGGCCGAATAAAATGAAATTTGTGCACCACTGTGGTTACCTTGTACGGGACCGGCTCCCGATTAGTACCCGTGAATGGAAGAAGAAGACCAATGCTCCTCATATCAGTTTTGTCTCCGATCGTGACAAGGCGTTAATTTGGAATGATGTCTTGGTACATTTCACGCTCCAAACAGATGATTATGATGATATAATAGATGGTGATGAATTGAAGGAGCGAGTTAGGGATTGGGCAATGAAGAAGATGGCCACCCAGTTTCAGACTTGGAAGAAACACCTATACACGACGTATGTCAAGAAGAACATAGCACCAGATTTTACTGTCCCAGGCCCGATCTCAAAGCAGAGGCCCTATTGGGATGAGTTTGTACAGTACAAGACTTCGGAAGAGGGTGTGAGTCGAGTGATAAAGAACCAACGTAATGCCCAACAGAAGACATACCACCATACCTTGGGATCAGGTGGCTACCCGACTGCCATTAAGAAGTGGAACAAAATGGAAGCAGACCTTCTTGCCAAGGGTATCAGACCAGAATCACTCGAGTGGGGAGAACGTGCAAAGAATTGGTTTTTCGCTCATGGGGGAACACTAGACCAGGAGACAGGGAAGTGCGTTTATGGCGCAAGACTGCAAGAAGCAGCAGAAAGATTGTTTTATGCTCAGAGAGCTACTGCTAGTGGTGCGTTCAGGCCCAACAGAGATAAGGATGAGCTGACATACGCCATCGGGACTATTGAACATGGTGGCCGAACTAGAGGCAAAGGAAGTGTCTCGTGGGAGCATGGATTCCCTCAGGACAGACCTTCCTACAGAAGTCGCCAGAGAAAGAAGGAAGAAGAGGCACAACGGCTCCAGAGGTTGGAGGAAGCGGTGCGTGAAGCACAGGAGCGGAAAAAAAACCTTGAAGCGAGAATGCAGGAGGAAATCAAAAGGCAAGTGCAAATAGCAGTGAGTGCAAGCAAGCAGGCATCAGAGCCAGGAATCAACATTAGCCAATCTGTTCAGTTGAAAAGCAGCTGCGCTTCCACGGAGATACCAAATCAAGGGGACACAGGACTGCACTTCCCTGTGGATGACGTCACTGAACCTTGTACAACGTGTGAGCTACACATTCCGAAGGAGAATTCCACAATCAAGGTGGCTATCGGTCTTGTTAATCCTATCGACCGAACCAAGACACCAAGGATTCATGGGAATATAATCCAAGAAGGATATGCCACCATCTCGGTAGATAAAGCTGAAAAAGGTTTTAGTGATTTGCCTCTTGATATTCCTGGAGGTGATGGTGAGAAGACTCTAGGAGAAGCGGAGAAGACATTCATTCTATGGCGCAAGCGCTACATCATCATTCCAGGGATGTCGGCTCCACCTCCTCCTGAACTACCTCACCATAGGTACGTGCGGATGAAAACACTACATCATTAATTTGTATTGGCTTAAATAATTAACAATCTGCTCATAATAATATGTCATTCCTTTTTTTGTAGCAGATCCTCCCCCAACCTAAATCCAATTGTTCAATCGCCAGATCATCATAGTGCTCTGTACGATGACATTATGTTGGAAGACGAGGCTGCATCCACACCCTCTACAAGGAGGTCTCCAACGCCGCAGCCGCCACCTCCAAGGAGGTCTCCAACGCCGCTGCCAACACCTCCAAGGAGGTCTCCAACGCCTCCCCCGCCCCCGCCTACCAAGAAGCCTAGCAAGAGGCCAGCCCCTCAAACGAAGAACCAGTCCCCGCCTGCAAAGAAAGCCACCGTGAAACCAAGGGCTATTCCCAAAATAATATCTGAAGAGAAGGAAGAAGGAACTGATGCATATAAAAAAGACATGTCTAGATTCTATGACAAACTTAAAATGAATCAAGAAGCAAGGAGAAACCCAGAGAAACTGTACTTCTTCGTAGCTCCGGATATTTTAAGAAAAAATGTGACTTCTTACCAGCATCAACAGCGGGAATCTCGTAAGCCGTCCAAATCAACGTTATCAGACTATGACCGCACTCTCACCAAGTCAATTGAGGCAGCACAGAAAAAGAAGCGGGCAGGGAAAGGAGTTGCCCAACTCGGACAACAAGCGCACCAATCAATCCCCCCGCTAGTTGTTGGTAATGAATATGGTTCGAATTTAGGATTAATGCATCAGGCAAACATACCTCCGGATGTCGATTTGGATCACCTTGGTGAATTTCTTGATGAGACTGGTCTCGACCTTTACCAGATGTTTGGTGATGGAAACATTGAGAGTGCGGCGGAGGTTGATATTTGGAAGAAAAAATTTGTACTAGGCCAGAGTCTATACAACCCTCAAGCCTTATCTGATCTGGGGACGCAAATGTACCTGCTAAACAAGTGGTACATGCAGGCGTCTACCAGTGGAGACTTCTGCGTTGGTGTCAGAATTAGAGACGAACATTGGTTTCGTGGCGATGATGTTATGTATGTTGACTTTGCAGAATTTCATCAACTATGCCACCTGACCTCTCTGGACAAAGTTATCATTAGCTGCTATTGCCTGTAAGTAATAATTCTTTCGATCTATTATTAAACTCATCATATGTGTGTATATGCATATAAATTATCCTAACAAGTACTATATATATGCAGATTTACAATGACAGAGCTCAGAAAGGAAGGATGCAATGAAATTGGTTTTGTTGATCCCCATATAGTATTCAAAGACCCAATTACTCCAATGACTAATTGGAAGTCTGAGTCAGAGAGTAACCTCATGAACTTCTTAGTGAACCAACGCCACAAGAAGGATATACTCTTTCCCTATAACTTCAAGTGAGTGTTAATCATGTCGATCATAGCCTTAATGGCTCATATGTTGATTCTAGTTAATTAATGAGTGTTATGCGTTATATCCTATAAACATATGCAGCAATCACTGGATATTGATGGACATCGATCTGGTGAAAAGTCACTTGATAATCTATGACTCGATGAGAAAACCACAACAAGACTACCAAGATATGATAGATATTATCCAGAGGTAATTTCGGGATCTCTAGCAACTATATATACACACAAACATGATGATTAACTATATCTAATGATGTGGCAAATTTTTTATTGGGCAGTGTTTGGAAAACCTTTATTGAGAAGCAACGCATGGAAAAATGCAAAGCGCCACTGAATGTAATCCCATTGAAAGTAAGTCCCCTGAATCGCATCATCTTTATTAATTAAACATATAGCTTTCACCGGATCACCAGATTGGATGACAAATCTTTTTCTCGTAAAGTGGTGTCTGAGGCAGGAACAGGGGAACAACTACTGTGGTTACTATGTTTGCAAGTTTATCAAGGTGGTCTCCCAAAGAACTACAGAGAGACTCAAAGTACGTTAAAAATACACTATATATTCATTTAATTATTATTATTGATTGTGTTACTATGTCTTTATATATATATGTACATATATTAATTTATTTTCCTTTAATTCAAACCTGTAGACTCGATGGTTGGAGGAAAAGGTCATACGGCAAGACCAAATCAAAGCAATTCAAGAGTCTATAGCCGGATTTTTTAATGAGCAGGTCATCGATTCCAAGGGCGAGTTCTACTTCGACCCAACACTGCCATTGAAGCCAAGCTAGAGGATGAGAAGAAACTCGTTATGTCACAACAACTATAATGCAATCTTTTGTAATATATGCACATGAAATAATATAATGTAAAATACACATATGCATGCATGCATGTAAATATATATATGATGCATGCATATATATATATATATATATATATATATATATATATATATATATATATATATATATATATATATATATATATATATATATATATATATATATATATATATTTCTATGCTTGAATTGTGTGATTTAATACGTTCATTGTGCTTGAACCGAAACATACTATATGCGCGTATAAATGTATAATTAGCAGCGTACAATACGACTTCGAAAACCTATTTTGAAAAGAAAACAAAAAAATGAAAAGAAAAGAAAAAAAAACCTTTAGTCCCGGTTCGTATTACCAACCGGGACTAAAGGTGCTGGCCATCGTGGCATGTCAGGAGGCACCTTTAGTCCCGGTTGATGTTACCCACCGGGACTAAAGGTCCTCCTTTAGTCCCGGTTCCTCACCCGGGACTAAAGGACCCCCCTTTAGTCCCGGATGCTTGCTCCCGGGTGGGGAACCGGGACTAGAGGGGTTTCCCACCGGGAGTAAAGCCCGTCTCTGTACTAGTGGTAGCTCCTCCTCCCACGATTTGCATACCAGCTGGTACACAGATGACACAAAGGAAGGGAAACGAACTTGTGGTTTGGCCAGCTGGTACACAGAGACATGCATGCAATAATATGAAAGTAGCGCAGATTTCTCCAAGCAAGCATACTTGTGGTTTGGGCGTGTGGGGGAAGATCGATCGAGATGTGCTTTGGATTTATTTGCAAATAAATGCCAGATCGCTGAGGTGGGCAAGACGAGATCAGTGTGCTGCTATACATAGCGCTGGGCACGTCAAAAGAAGCATGCAGGAAACAGTCCTGGTGTGGTTCCCATAAAATTTTGGATTCACCCATCATATCGACGCACATGCATGAAGTGCTAAATGTAGACGAAAAAAACTAATTGCACAGTTTGGTTGAAAATCACGAGACAAAATCTTTTAAGCCTAATTAGTTCATGATTAACCTTAAGTGCTACAGTAACCCACATGTGTTAATGGCGAGTTAATTAGGCTTAATAAATTCGTCACGCAGTCTCTAGGCGAGTTATGTAATTAGTTTTTTATTAGTATCTAAAAATCTTTTTCAACATCTCATAAAACATCCAACGTGATACCTGAAAATTTTCTTTTCACGAACTAAGGGCCTGTTTAGTTCCTGAAAATTTTTGGAAAAAGCTACGGTAGCAAATTCGTTGTTATTTGACAAATATTATCCAATCATGGACTAACTAGGCTTAAAAGATTCGTCTCGTGAATTTCGTCTAAACTGTGTAATTAGTTATATTTTTTATCTATATTTAATGCTTCATACATGTGTCTAAAGATTTGATGTGACGGGGAATCTGAAAAATTTTACAAAATTTTTGGGTAACTAAACTGGGCCTAAACACAACCTAATTAATGGAGTAGTACAACTGTACTCCTGTCCAAGCTAAGGGCATCATCATATCCGCCTATAGCTAGGTGCTCATCCTAGCGGGCGGGCAGCCTCCTTCTCCTCGTCCCATCGCCTGTACAGTACGTGGATGCAGTGCGCACGGAATGAAGAGAGGGGGAGAGATGGAAAGCAAAGCTATCGAGGGGCGGTGCAGTGGGTTGGGTGACGAGCAGCGGCCGGGATCGGAGCAGCGAGCACGTCATCATATCGGATTGAGTTTGTAGCGTGAAGTGAAACCCGTTGCGTTTGCCCAGCCGGCCTGAGTAGAGATCGAAAGCAGGAGGGTCCGTTGTGACTTGTGAGCGTAAATTTCTGTTGTGCCCTGCCGCTTTTGATTTGGTCTGCTAAACTTTAGTCCATTTAATCACTTTTTATCCAAACACATGGATTAAATGTGACTAAAAGGGAAGCTAAGGCCCCGTTTGGTTTGGGTGTTAAAGTTTAACAAACATTATAGCACTTTCGTTTTATTTGATAAAAAGTTTTCAATCTTGGATTAATTAGGCTTAATAGATTTATCTCGTAAATTACTCCTAATCTGTGCTGACATGCATGCAATTAGTCTACATTTAGTACTCCATGCATTTGAGGGAACATTGATGTGATGGGAGTTAAATTTTAACTCATCCAAACCAAACGGGGCCTAAAGTTTAGTCACCAAGGGGAGCTAAACTGGACTAAATGGAGCTAAATCTCACCTTTTAGTCTCATTTATCCAAATACATGAACTAAAAGACCTCTTTTAGTCACCCAAACTAAACACCTAATAACTAAAGTTTAGTATATGGTTTAGCTACTAAAGTTTAACGAGTGGAAACCAAATATGCCCTAATAGCCAAAAAGGTAATGCAAACTGCAAAGGGACGTACCACTACTGTGTTTGTCTCACACTGCAGTACTGTCTGTTGTGGCCTGCCTGCCGGGGATGAGAACAACCAACCAAGCCCTCGTTTAGTTCCCCCAAGGCACCGTTTAGATGTCAAAAATTTTGCCAAAATTTTCAGATTCTCCGTCACATCGAATCTTTGAACGCATGCATGAAGCATTAAATATAGATAAAAAATAAAACTAATTACATAGTTTAGACGAAATGAACGAGACAAATCTTTTAAGCCTAATTAGACTATGATTGGACAATATTTGCCAAATAACAACGAAACTGCTACAGTAGCGTTTCGCTAAAAATTTTGCCAACTAAACAGCCTCCAATTCTCCCCAAATTTCACTATGCAAAAAGAAGATTCCCGGTCACATCAAAATGTCGGCAAATGCATGGAGTACTAAATGTTGATGAAATCAAAAACTTATTGCACAGTTTTGTTGTACTTTGCGAGATGAACATTTTAAGCCTAGCTAGTCAAAATTTAGATAATTTTTACCAAATACAAACGAAATGATATAGAAATTCTGATACAGTGTTTTTCTCCCCAATTCACCGAACTAAACGAGGCCCAAGGTAGTAGTACATAGAGGAATCCATCGATCCGCAGTGCAAAAGCACTGCATTTCTTGTGCGGTACGGTTCCGGCTGTGTTTCCTTCAAAAAAAAAAAAAAATACTGTGCAAACAAAAGATTCCCCGTCACATCAAACTTGCGATACATACATGGAGTACTAAATGTAGATGAAATCAAAAAACTAATTGTACAGCTTGGTTGTACTTTGCGAGACGAACGCTTTGAACCTAATTAGTCAACGGTTAGACACTATTTACAAAATAAAGCCAAAACGTGCTACGGTATTTTTTTTTACCCCGTTGTGTTGCAGGAACCCGGAGTCTCTAGCTCTGGCAGGGCCAGCGCTTTGCTGGCTCCGCTGGGCATGACACAACAGCACGCACGGTACTTGGAATTTTTTTAGATAAAGGGATAATTCATAGCCGGCTTCACCTATCAACGGATAGAATCAGATTAATTATTATGAAATTTCGTCCAAGGGCACAAATGCAGATTGTAAATAAAACAAGTTTACAGCCAATCAAACAGACAACCGAAACAAAATAAAGTTTTGACTAAACATGACCAATATACCCTGTTGACAACCATCCATTGGAACTAAAATACTGCAGAGTAGACGTCTCTAGATGCTGTCCAACTAGGGTCAGCTGATCCCGCAGATCATCATGCCGCTGCAATCTTGCCCATTGCTGAAGCCAGTGCGTTCCCCTGAAAAGCACCTACAAAAAAGATTTTGATATGCATTTATCAAAAACTACTCCAAATTGCCCAACAAAGCGCATATGCTGCTGTTAATAACAATGAATTATACTTTTGTTTGCTATTTTTGACCAACTAAAGAACAGGTCATTCATATCTTGGGGGTTGGAGAAATTCCAAAAAGTATTTGTAAAGCGCGCCACAGAAATTTGGCATAATCACAATCTAAGAAAAGATGTTTTATGGTTTCCGGAGAGTGACAGAAGCAGCACTGCCTGTCACCATTCCAGTTTCGTCAAGCCAAGTTATCCTAGTTAAAATCACACCTTTTATTAGATATCATAGAAAAACTTTTATTTTCATAGGTACTTTAATTTATCATATATCTTGTGACACTCTAACCCCATTGTTAATTAACACAGCATACATGGACCTAACCATAAAGCTTCCAGATGTGTTCAGACCCCAAACAAAGACATCTCTTTCTTCCAGTAAGTTAACATCCTATAAAGAAACAATAATTCTATGTCAATCCCTTAGGTTCGCACCCACTAAGTTTCGTCGAAAAGAAATATTTAGTGGAGATGAATTAAGTACTTGTGCCACAGAATCTTGTTTTCTTCTTACAATATTAAACAACGAAGAAAATTTATATTTAAGGGGTTTATTTCCCAACCAATTGTCTATCCAGAATCTGGTTTGTGATCCATCTTTCACTTTAAATGAACCAAAGTCCATGAAGGTGTCTTTGATATTCATTAAACTTTTCCAAAAATGAGAGTCTGTTGGTTTTTTAACGCAGCTCCCTAGAGTCTTATCTTTGATGTATTTGTTCCTTAAAAATTCCTACCACATGTCGTCTTCATTCAATAATTTGAAGAGCCATTTGCTTAACAAACACTTGTTCTGTATGTCCAAGTTTTGTATGCCTACACCACCCTGAACTTTGGGTTGACATAAGATTTCTCATTTGGCTAGTCTATATTTCCGTTTATGCTGGTCATTTTACCAGTAAAAACACGATCTGAAGCAGTCTATTTTTTTTTCTAATACGCCTCTCGACAGTTCGAAAAAAGACATCATGAACATCGGTAAACTAGAAAAGCACAGAGTTTATCAAAACCAATCGGCCCCCCACTGAAAGCATTTTGCCTTTCCATCCACTAAATTTCTTTTCGATTCTGTCCTCAATTACCTTCCAGTCTTTGTTGTTTAGTTTTCTAGTATTCATGGGTAGGCCAAGGTAATGAAAGGGGTATTTACCAATCACACAACCGAACAGTTGCAAATAGAACACTTCATGATCTTTGGCTTTGCTAAAACAAAATATTTCACTTCTGTGAAAGTTTATTTTAAGCCTCGATAGTTGTTCAAAGGTGTTGAGCAATAATTTCATATTTACTGCCTCTTCAACATCGTGGCTCATAAAAATTACAGTGTCATCCGCATACTGAAGAATAGATAGACCATCTTGAATTAGATTGGGAATAACCCCTTCGACCTATCCTGCTTCCTTTGCTCTGGCAATCAGTATGGCCAGCATGTCAACCACTATATTAAATAGTATAGGTGACATGGGATCACCTTGCCGTAAGCCTTTTCTTGTTTGGAAGTAGGAACCTAATTGATCATTAACCTTAATATTAACATTACCCCCTTGTGTGAAGTTTTCCACCCATTTACACCATTTTTGTGAGAACCCTTTCATTCTTAGCGTTTGTTATAAAAAACTCCATTTAACCTTGTCATATACCTTTTCAAAGTCTATTTTAAAGATGACCCGTCCTTTTTTAGTGAAGTTCATGTAATGTTTCATGAAGTATTACTGCACCCTCCATGATATTCCTTCCTGGCAGGAAGGCCGTCTGAGTTGGTCTAATTATTTTCTAGGCTATGGTAGATAGTCTATTGGTTGCGACTTTAGTGAAGATTTTGAAAGAAACATTCAATAAACAAATAGACCTGTATTGTTGAATCACTTTCGCATCCTTCTTTTTAGGTAAAAGAATTATAGTTCTAAAATTAAGGCAATTTAGTGGTAGTACTCCCTGATGAAAATCCGTGAGCAGAACCATCAGATCATCTTTGATTAAATTCCAGAAGACCTGATAAAACTCTGTAGGGAAACCATCCGGTCCGGGTGCCATATTATGTTCCATTTGAAAAATCGCAGCCCTTACCTTCTGTTGTGAGAAGGTATCTGTCAAGTACTCATTTTCCAGATCAGAGACCTGAGGGATGTCATTAGTCACGAGAGTTCTCTGATGGACCAAACAAGTTCTTATAATAGTTGGTGATATGCCCTTTGAGTTGAGCATCACCACTTATTATATTTTTACCATCATCCAACTGGAAAATACGAGTTTTTCGGTGTCTACCATTAGCTAGCAGGTGATAATATTTTGTATTTGCATCGCCTTCTAAAAGATGTTTGACTCCGGAAGAACTCCGCTAGCCTCTCATTTAGCACATGTTTTAGATCTAGTTCAAATTCATTAAGTATGGCAGTTTCTGCCTTCTTATCCAATTCATCTACTTTATTTAGAATGGTTGTCTTTTCTTTCTTGTAAACACCACTCACATTTTTTGCCCATCCTCTGAGGTATTGACGAAGCCTTCTAATCTTAGCTTGCCACCTCTGTATAGGTGAGCCATCAACTAGTGTACTTTGCCACACATCACTAACCATCTCACATAAATCATCCCTCAGCAACCAGCCCAATTCAAATTTGAATTGAGGTTGATAAGATGAGGGCGGCTTATTTGTGGAAAAAGGAGAGGTGTGTGGTCAGAGATCTCTCTAGTCAAAGCATGTATGGTGGTATGCAGATACTTAGTCTCAAAATATGGGCAGACTAGGACCCCTGTCTAATTTTTCAAAAGTTTGATTATGTAAATGATTAGTCCAAGTGAACTTTCTTCCCGACATTTCTATTTCTCTAAGATTTAAAGAATTGATCACAGCATTAAACATAAAAGGCCATCTATCATTATAATTGTCATTGTTTTTCTCATCTGGTCTCCGAATAATGTTAAAATCGCCACCTATGACAATAGGTAAAGCTTCTTTTGAACATACACGTACTATTTCAGATAAGAATTATGATTTTTGATCCATCTGTGCTGGTCCATATACCGAAATCAGATTAAATTTAAAAGCATCTTCTCTATGTCTAACCTTGAACCGTATAAAAAATCCCCTTCCTCGATTTCCCCGATGTCAAAGGATAATAAATGTATACCTAGAATTATACCACCGGACCTACCCTGCGGAGCCATGCAATGACAAAGAAAACCTGTGCCTGCGCAAATATTATTCAAAGTGGATTGCGGAAAATTTGCTCTACCAGTTTCCGATAAGGCAATGAAATCTAAGTTTTTTTTTCTTTTGTTAGATCCGACAGAAATCTATATTTCTTACAATCAGTAAACCTGTTGCGATTCCAAAATACGCCTTTCATCTAGAATAATTCTTGGTTTTTTTATTCTCTCTAGGACGAGGACCTCTCTGTGAACCTTTCTTCTGTGATACATGGGTTTGTGACACTTAGGGTCACAACCCCCGTCACCTAGCCCTTTCGAGATTTCAGAACATATTAGATTTAAAGCTTCTAAGTCTATATTATCATCATTAAAACAAATCGTCGATGCATCATCAACCACTACTTTGTTTTCCTCCACTAATTTTTTACTCTCAATCATTCTATGTCCTTCTATATCTCTTAGAGATTTTAAAGAGTTAAAGATATCTTGTTTATTGTCCCAAGAATCACCCCTAAAGATTTAGGGGGGCGGAGGCGACGTGAGATCCGGTGGCGCAGATCAGACTGACCTCACCTACTGCCACGAATGGCATGGTCGATGGAAGAGGAGGCGCTAGCCCTTTCCCAAGCCGGCAAGAGCATCGTCATCGCTCGAGCAAGGGAAGCTGTGCGGCCTCAGCAGCATGGGGAGCGCGTGGAGCCACGCGAGATCCACCGGCGTGTAGATCTGGCGAGATCGGTTGGCAAGTTCTAGAAGGCCTCCTATGATTCGGTGTAAGCTTTCCTCCTCATATTTCTTGTGGATGAATTGAAGGGGCTGGCCAGATCCATGGTCGCTTGTAGCGAGGATGCCTTGTCTGTGCGTATTCCCACGTCGGCGTGTGGGTTCAGGTCGGTGAGGAGAGGGCCGTCCATCTCGAGCTAAAGACATCCTCTGTCTTGCTGCTCTGCATAGGTGCATCTTTGGTCATCCACCCGAGCTGCTTCATCCAATTCGATGTGGAGCCGTTCTACAACATCCAGGCCGCCGAGGCGGCGATGTCCCCGGCGCCGGCGCCGGGGCCAGGAGGCGGGTTTGTCAACGGAAGCGACCACTTGGGCCCAGGAAGCAACGGTGAGTCCACAACGCAACTCTTCCAATCTCCTATAGTCCCGTCACTTTCCTGACGCGTTTGATAGTTGACACTTCAGATCTTCTGCCATCCGGTCACTTTCCATACGCATTTCATAGTTGACGACCTGAGATCTGAGTTGTCGCCATGATAGTTGAGTAGTTGACACTTGCTCTCATCTTGACTCGGCAAAATTGACTATGAAATTTCTCCGTCTTCTCCGAACATGAGCACATGAGGTTACACCTTCTGAGAGAGAGCCGTGACGTGTTTATAAAGGCTGTTAAAAACGTTTTGCTTTTAGTCTGTCTGAAAAATGAATACAATTTTAGATACATTCTTGATTGGAGTTGCTGAAATTCAGGTTCCTTTCATAGGATGGTTTACTGTATATATTTTATACTAAAATTGAAGGTTTAGTTCGTTGCAATTTTTTAGGCATAATGTAATTTTTTTGGTCTGAGAACCATTAGATAAAACCACAAATCCGATAAAATCTAATTTATATTGACAAAGACAATTAACAATTTACAATCATTTTTATAGTCTTTTTTTTTTGTATCCAAGAGCCACACAGAACAATCCAGTTCCATCCTGGAGCCTTGGCCTTGTTTAGATGTTGGAATTGGGAGGAGAAGTTGGAATAGTGTAGGTCACGTCGTACTGTAGCAACTTTTGTTTTTATTTGGTAAAAATTGTCCAAACTTTGACTAATTAGGCTCAAAATGTTCGTCTCGCAAAGTACAACAAAACTGTGCAATTAGTTTTTAATTTCACCTACATTTAGTACTCCATGCATGTGCCGACATTTTGATGTGACGGGGAATCTTCTTTTTGCATAGTGAAATTTGGGGTTGGATTTGGGAACTGAACAAGGGCCTTGTGGATTTCTATGTGCATTGCGTTCTTCTAGGAGCATGGGTATTATTTATTAGCAGTATTCGAGATGTTTTTGCGCTTTGTATTTTTTACCGGGTGAGGCCATACCCTCTGGAATATTGTAGAGCATGTACATCTAAGTCATTAGTAAGAAATGGGTCTGCAGTTTGCTCCATGAGAAGCTACTGTGTGCAGTTACTGTTGATATACGCCCTGTTCGTTTGGACTTATCAGCAGAATCAGCAGCCATCCAGCAGTGTTTTTCTCTCACAACAAACCAGCGAACAGTGCTTTCAGCACAATAAACCAGCGAAACGAACAGGCTGGTAATTAATAGGTTGTCGCGTGGTTGAGAGAACAAGATCACTATGAGTGTTGGACAGGCAAATGGTAAGACTTTACACTATGAATGCTGGTGTTACCTCTTTAGTGGTCGGATGCTTCTACTTATAATTTTTTCATATGCATATACAGCTTTGTCTAGGTAATATTTGATCTCGAATGTGTACCATGTTGCCACCATAGACTGAAATCATTCTTCTTTGTTTGTTACAATAGAGATGGACATATTAAAGGGCCTCAAAAAGGGTCGGGCGGTGCTGCTCATGGTCGGTCAGCCTTGTCGAAACAGAAGTTGAGCCCTTCTCTCACTGCTTGCAT
Source organism: Saccharum hybrid cultivar R570 (assembly GCA_038087645.1). NCBI lineage: Eukaryota > Viridiplantae > Streptophyta > Magnoliopsida > Poales > Poaceae > Saccharum > Saccharum hybrid cultivar. The sequence continues at coordinate 23,090,086 of JAQSUU010000135.1, forward strand.
CTGTAGCTGGAGGTCAGTGCCCTCCTCTTTTTTTGTATGTCTTGTCTATTTTTTGATTGATGTGCTCATGTCCTGCGCTTGTGAATGGCATTACCACTCCAGCAGGTCTTCAGTGCTTCGAGCGAACTCCATGAGCTGAGCGCAAGAAAATTGTCAGGCTATCTGATTACTCTTGCTACTGAATCCGGTGTTTGTGGATTTGTGATAAATCTGAATTCTTACAATTATGACACATAGTTTCCGGTGTTTCGTGCCAGGAGATTGATTAGTAGCTTAGGACGTGTTTAGATGCCAAAAATTTTTGGGAAAAGTTTCTGTAGCACTTTTCGTTGTTATTTGGCAAAAATTATCTAACCATGGACTAACTAGGCTCAAAAGATTCGTCTCGACATTTACAGATAAACTGTGCAATTAGTTATTTCTTTTATCTACATTTAATGCTCCATGCATGCGTCCAAAGATTCGATGTGACGGATACTGTGCAAAAATTTTTGGGTGTTTTTGGGCATCTAAACAGGCCCTTACTGAATATGGATATTAAATGAACGTATTGTTTGGTTAGTAGCTTACTGAGTATGTTGGTTGTCAAAAAATGTATAGCTGTAGGTTGTCAAAAGTATAGCTTATGGACCAAATATGCCAGAAAATTAAGCAAGCTGATAGACAATAGGTATCCCCTCTCTGTATGTATGCACATGGATCCTGTTGATCTTTTTTTTTCTGCTGCTGTACAGTTTGTTGACTGTTAGCAAGAACTATAGATATGTAATGTGTTTAATATCTCAGTGCTCTACATCTTATTATGAGGCGTACGTCTCTCAAGTGTAGACACACTTTTATTTTATAGTTATTGTAGGGTGTCCCAAGGGCGCCTGATGTTCTAGTATAGTATATGGTGGCAACCCACAAGTAAGGAACACATACACTTGTCCACGCCAAGTCGCAAACGATCGAACAATGAATTAATATTGCCAAGTTTTAATTGCGTAGCTCCTCCCACGATTTGCATATCAGCTGGTACACAGACGACACAAAGGAAGGGAAACGAACTTGTGGTTTGGCCAGCTGGTACACAGAGACATGCATGCAATAATATGAAAGTAGCGCAGATTTCTCCAAGCAAGCATACTTGTGGTTTGGGCGTGTGGGGGAAGATCGATCGAGATGTGCTTTGGATTTATTTGCAAATAAATGCCAGATCGCAGAGGTGGGCAAGACGAGATCAGTGTGCTGCTATACATAGCGCTGGGCACGTCAAAAGAAGCATGCAGGAAACAGTCCTGGTGTAGTTCCTATAAAATTTTGGATTCACCCATCGTATCGACATGCATAAAGTGCTAAATGTAGACGAAAAAACTAATTGCACAGTTTGGTTAAAAATCACAAGACAAATCTTTTAAACCTAATTAGTTCATGATTAACCTTAAGTGCTACAGTAACCCACATGTGCTAGTGGCGGGTTAATTAGGCTTAATAAATTCGTCTCGCAGTCTCTAGGCGAGCTATGTAATTAGTTTTTTTATTAGTATCCAAAAATCTTTTTCGACATCTCATAAAACATCCAACGTGATACCTAAAAATTTTCTTTTCACCAACTAAACATAACCTAATTAATGGAGTAGTACAACTGTACTCCTGTCCAAGCTAAGGGCATCATCATATCCGCCTATAGCTAGGTGCTCATCCTAGCGGGCGGGCATAAAGACGGCAACGGGGAATTCCCCGTCGGGGATTGCCTCCTCATCCCCGTCCCCACGGGGAGAAAAAATCCCCATCCCCGTCCCCGCCAAAGCTCACGGGGACGCTTTCTTCCCCATCCCCGCCCCCGCGAGGGGAAAAATCCCCGTCGGGGATCCCCGTCCCCGCATTAGTCCATCGCCACTCACGGTCAATTCATCACCATTCACGTAATGCCATCACAGATCAACACACTTCCATGGCTTGAATACACAAATAATATACATACATACATTTTTACTGATAAGAGTCCACAAATAAAAAGTTAAACTCAACAAAAAAAACACATCCAAATTGCTTCACTCGTCTCATCAAGCATTCAGCTCAAGGACGCAGATTTTGGACTCATCCCCACACAACCAAAACAGGATTCCAAAATAGATTAGGGGTGGAGACACGAGAGGGCCAAATCATGATGGATACTCATTGCTCAATGCATAGCTGTCACTTGATCTGCATCTTTATTGCAGTGTCCCGCTCGCGTAGGTCTCTGATGGTGTCAGCGGCAAGAGCCTTATTGCCTGGGAGAGCTGGGGACGAAGTGCCGAAGTGGATCTCGCCTCTTGTATGTGCTGGGGAGGAAGTCCCGAGCTGCAGGCAGCCGCCGGTCTTCGACGGATTCAAGGGGCTGGAGGTGGTGGCGTCTGGACTCCGGCGTGGATGCATGGTGCTGGCGAGCTGCTGGGTCGCGGGCAGTGCGGGGTGTGCGCTATGGTGTGGATGAGCGGCGGCTGGAGCCTGGAACGAATGAGGTTGGGAATGGGGAATTAGGGTTTGATGTTTACTCGTGCATACATATATACTTCACATAACTTGGGCCTTTAGATGGGCCTCGACTACTGGGCGCCTCAGGCTTGCTTGACAGGGCGGGTCGGCGGGGATCGGGGCCGGGGACAGGCAAACCATCCCCGTCCCCGTGATCCCCGACGGGGATTGATTTTCTACCAAGTTCATCCCCGTGGGGAATAGTTTGGCTCCATCCCCGTCCCCTAATAGGGGAATTCCCCGCGGGGAATCGGGGATCGGGGCACCGTTGACATCTTTAGGCGGGCAGCCTCCTTCTCCTCGTCCCATCGCCTGTACAGTACGTGGATGCAGTGCGCACGGAATGAAGAGAGGAGGAGAGATGGAAAGCAAAGCTATCGAGGGGCGGTGCAGTGGGTTGGGTGACGAGCAGCGGCCGGGATCGGATTGAGTTTGCAGCGTGAAGTGAAACCCGTTGCGTTTGCCCAGCCGGCCTGAGTAGAGATCGAAAGCAGGAGGGTCCGTTGTGACTTGTGAGCGTAAATTTCTGTTGTGCCCTGCCGCTTTTGATTTGGTCTGCTAAACTTTAGTCCATTTAGTCACTTTTTATCTAAACACATGGATTAAATGTGACTAAAAGGGGAGCTAAGGCCCCGTTTGGTTTGGGTGTTAAAGTTTAACGAACATTGTAGCACTTTCGTCTTATTTGATAAAAAAAATTCAATCTTGGACTAATTAGGCTTAATAGATTCATCTCGTAAATTACTCCTAATCTGTGCTGACATGCATGCAATTAGTCTACATTTAGTACTCCATGCATTTGAGGGAACATTGATGTGATGTGAGTTAAACTTTAACTCCTCTAAACCAAACGGGCCTAATGTTTAGTCACCAAGGGGGAGCTAAACTGGACTAAATGGAGCTAAATCTCACCTTTTAGTCTCATTTATCCAAATACATGAACTAAAAGACCTCTTTTAGTCACCCAAACTAAACACCTAATAACTAAAGTTTAGTCTATGGTTTAGCTACTAAAGTTTAACCAGTGGAAACCAAATATGCCCTAAGGGGTTGTTTAGTTGGTGAAAAAGTTTTGGTTCGGCTACTATAGCACTTTTCGTTTTATTTGGCAATTTATGTCCAATCATAGACTAATTAGGCTCAAAAGATTTGTCTCGTGATTTACAACTAAACTGTGTAATTAGTTTTTTCTTTCGTCTACATTTAGTACTCCATGCATGTACCGTAAGATTTGATGTGACAGATACTGTAGCATTTTTTGGGTTCACTTTTCGTGAACTAAACACGCTCTAATAGCCAAAAAGGTAATGCAAACTGCAGAGGGACGTACCACTACTGTGTTTGTCTCACACTGCAGTACTGTCTGTTGTGGCCTGCCTGCCGGGGATGAGAACAACCCAGGCCTCGTTTAGTTCGGTGAACTGCCGAGGAAAATACTGTATCAGAATTCACGTAGCATTTCATTTGTATTTAGTAAAAATTATTCAAATTTTAACTAACTAGGCTTAAAATATTCATCTCGTAAAGTACAACAAAACTGTGCAATTAGTTTTTGATTTCATCAACATTTAGTACTCCATGCATTTACCGATATTTTAATGTGACAGGTAATCTTTTTTTTTCACAATGAAATTTGGGGAGAATCGAAGGAACTAAAGAAGGGCCAACCAAGGGAGTAGTACAGTTGTACACGGGGATTGGGACGCAGAGACGGGAGGTACAGAGAGGAATCCATCGATCCGCAGTGCAAAAGCACCTGCATTTCTTGTGCGGTACGGTTCCGTTGTGTTGCAGGAACCCGGAGTCTCTGGCTCTGGCAGGGCCAGCGCTTTGCTGGCTCCGCTGGCATGACACAACAGCACGCACGGTACTTGGAATTTTTTTTTAGATAAAGAGATAGTTCATATCCGGCTTCACTGTCGATAGAATCAGACTAATTATTATAAAGTTTCATCCAAGGGCACAAATGCAGATTATAAATAAAACAAGTTTACAGCCAACCAAACGGACAACCGAAACAAAATAAGGTTTTGACTAAATATGACCAATATGCCCTGTTGACAATTATCCATTGGAACTAAAATACTGCAGAGTAGACGTCTCTAGATGTTGTCCAACTAGGGGCTGGTTTAGATCCGAAAAATTTGGCAAAATGACACTGTAGCGCTTTTCGTTGTTATTTGGCAAATATTATCTAATCATGTTCTAATTAGGCTTAAAAGATTCGTCTCGTTCATTTCGTCTAAACTGTGTAATTAGTTTTATTTTTTATCTATATTTAATGCTTCATGCATGTGTCCAAAGATTCGATGTGACGAAGAATCTGAAAAATTTTGCAAAATTTTCTGGGAACTAAACTGGGCCTAGGGTCAGCTGATCCCGCAGATCATCATGCCACTGCAATCTTGCCCATTGCTGAAGCCAGTGCGTTCCCGTGAAAAGCACCTACAAAAAAGATTTTGATCTGCATTTGTCAAAAACTACTCCAAATTGCCCAATAAAGCGCATATGCTGCTGTTAATAACAATAAATTATACTTTTTGTTTGCTATTTTTGACCAACTAAAGAACAGGTCATTCATATCTCGGGGGTTGGAGAAATTCCAAAAAGTATTTGTAAAGCGCGCCACAGAAATTTGGCATAATCACAATCTAAGAAAAGATGGTTTATGGTTTCTGGAGAGTGACAGAAGCAGCACTGCCTGTCACCATTCCAGTTTCGTCGAGCCAAGTTATCCTAGTTAAAATCACACCTTTTATTAGATATCATAGAAAAATTTTTATTTTCATAGGTACTTTAATTTACCATATATCTTGTGACACTCTAACCCCATTGTTAATTAACGCAGCATATATGGACCTGACCATAAAGCTTCCAGATGTATTCAGACACCAAACAAAAGACATCTCTTTCTTCCAGTAAGTTAACATCCTATAAAGAAACAACAATTCTATGTCAATCCCTTAGGTTCGCACTCACTAAGTTTCGTCGAAAAGAAATATTTAGTGGAGATGAATTAAGTACTTATGCCACAGAATCTTGTTTTCTTCTTACAATATTAAACAACAAAGGAAATTTGTATTTAAGGGGTTTATTTCCCAACCAATTGTCTATCCAGAATCTGGTTTGTGACCCATCTTTCACTTTAAACGAACCAAAGTCCATGAAGGAGTCTTTGATATTCATTAAACTTTTCCAAAAATGAGAGTTTGTTGGTTTTTTAACGCAGCTCCCTAGAGTCTTATCTTTGATGTATTTGTTCCTTAAAAATTCCTACCACATGCTGTCTTCATTCAATAACTTGAAGAGCCATTTGCTTAACAAACATTTGTTCTGTATGTCCAAGTTTTGTATGCCTACACCACCCTGAACTTTGGGTTGACATAAGATTTCTCATTTGGTCAGTCTATATTTCCGTTTATGCTGGTCATTTTGCCAGTAAAAACGCGATCTGAAGCAGTCTACTTTTTCTAATACGCCTTTCGACAGTTCGAAAAAAGACATCATGAACATCGGTAAACTAGAAAGCACAGAGTTTATCAAAACCAATCGGCCCCCCACTGAAAGCATTTTGCCTTTCCATCCACTAAATTTCTTTTCGATTCTGTTCTCAATTACCTTCCAATCTTTGTTATTTAGTTTTCTAGTATTCATGGGTAGGCCAAGGTAATGAAAGGGGTATTTACCAATCACACAACGGAACAGTTGCAAATAGAACACTTCATGATCTTTGACTTTGCCAAAACAAAATATTTCACTTCTGTGAAAGTTTATTTTAAGGCCCGATAGTTGTTCAAAGGTGCTAAGCAATAATTTCATATTTACTGCCTCTTCAACATCATGGCTCATAAAAATTATAGTGTCATCTGCATACTGAAGAATAGATAGACCATCTTGAATTAGATTGGGAATAACCCCTTCGACCTGTCCTGCTTCCTTTGCTCTGGCAATCAGTATGGCCAACATGTCAACCACTATATTAAATAGTATAGGTGACATGGGATCACCTTGCCGTAAGCCTTTTCTTGTCTGGAAGTAGGAACCTAATTGATCATTAACCTTAATATTAACATTACCCCCTTGTGTGAATTTTTCCACCAATTTACACCATTTTTGTGAGAACCCTTTCATCCTTAGCGTTTGTTGTAAAAAAACTCCATTTAACATTGTCATATACCTTTTCAAAGTCTATTTTAAAGATGACCCCGTCCTTTTTTTAGTGAAGTTCATGTAATGTTTCATGAAGTATTACTGCACCCTCCATGATATTCCTTCCTGACAGGAAGGCCGTCTGAGTTGGTCTAATTATTTTCTGGGCTATGGTAGATAGTCTATTGGTTGCGACTTTAGTGAAGATTTTGAAAGAAACATTCAATAAACAAATAGACCTGTATTGTTGAATCACTTTCGCATCCTTCTTTTTAGGTAAAAGAATTATAGTTCTAAAATTAAGGCAATTTAGTGGTAGTACTCCCTGATGAAAATCCGTGAGCAGAGCCATCAGATCGTTTTTGATTAAATTCCAGAAGACCTGATAAAACTCTGTAGGGAAACCATCCGGTCCGGGTGCCTTATTATGTTCCATTTGGAAAATCGCAGCCCTCACCTCCTGTTGTGAGAAGGTATCTGTCAAGTACTCATTTTCCAGATCAGAAACCTGAGGGATGTCATCAGTCTGTGACTCATCCAACATGATATGAGAGTTCTCTGATGGACCAAACAGGTTCTTATAATAGTTGGTGATATGCCCTTTGAGTTGAGCATCACCACTTATTATATTGTTACCATCCTCCAACTGGAAAATACGAGTTTTCCGGTGTCTACCATTAGCTAGCAGGTGATAATATTTTGTATTTGCATCGCCTTCTAAAAGATGTTTGACTCCGGAAGAAACTCCGCTAGCCTCTCATTTAGCACATGTTTTAGATCTAGTTCAAATTCATTAAGTATGGCAGTTTTTGCCTTCTTATCCAATTCATCTAGTTTATTTAGAATGATTGTCTTTTCTTTCTTGTAAACACCACTCACATTTTTTGCCCATCCTCTGAGGTATTGACGAAGCCTTCTAATCTTAGCTTGCCACCTCTGTATAGGTGAGCCATCAACTAGTGTACTTTGCCACACATCACTAACCATCTCACAGAATTCATCCCTCAGCAACCAGCCCAATTCAAATTTGAATTGAGGTTGATAAGATGAGAACGACTTATTTGTGGAAAAAGGAGAGGTGTGTGGTCAGAGATCTCTCTAGTCAAAGCATGTATAGTGGTATGCAGATACTTAGTCTCAAAATCTGTGCAGACTAGGACCCTGTCTAATTTTTCAAAAGTTTGATTTTATAAATGATTAGTCCAAGTGAACTTTCTTCCTGACATTTCTATTTCTCTAAGATTTAAAGAATCGATCACAACATTAAACATAAAAGGCCATCTATCATTATAATTGTCATTGTTTTTCTCATCTGGTCTCTTAATAATGTTAAAATCACCACCTATGACAATAGGTAAAGCTTCTTTTGAACATACACGTACTATTTTAGATAAGAATTGTGATTTTTGATCCATCTGTGCTGGTCCATATACCGAAATCAGATTAAATTTAAAAGCATCTTCTCTATGTCTAACCTTGAACCGTATAAAAAATCCCCTTCCTCGATTTCCCCGATGTCAAAGGATAATAAATGTATACCTAGAATCATACCACCGGACCTACCCTGCGGAGCCATGCAATGCCAAAGAAAATCTCTGCCTGCGCAAATATTATTCAAAGTGGATTGCAGAAAATTGGCTCTACCAGTTTCCGATAAGGCAATGAAATCTAAGTTTTTTTTTCTTTTGTTAGATCCGACAGAAATCTATATTTCTTACCATCAGCGAACCTGTTGCAATTCCAAAATACGCCTTTCATCTAGAATAATTCTTGGTTTTTTTATTCTCTCTAGGACAAGGACATCTCCATGAACCTTTCTTCTGTGATACAGGGGTTTGTAGACACTTAGGGTCACAACCCCCATCACCTTGCCCTTTCAAGATTTCAGAACATATTAGATTTAAAGCTTCTAAGTCTATATTATCATCATTAAAACAAATCGTCGATGCATCATCAACCATTACTTTGTTTTCCTCCACTAATTTTTTACTCTCAATCATTCTATGTCCTTCTATATCTCTTAGAGATTTTAAAGAGTTAAAGATATCTTGTTTATTGTCCCCTAGAACGACCCCTAAAGATTTAGTGGTATGTAGCAAAGAAGAATCATCGCGAGAAATAAAAGAGCATGGCTGGGGTTCATTACCTTTGTCTGGCATGGACTCTAAGTTTTTGTGAGCCTTCAATTTTGTTGCCTTCTCCACCGAATCTTGGTCCACAGTTGCTGCATTCCTCTTGCTTGATCTCACAGGTGACACTGTCCCACCATTCTGTACTTTCATCTTATTGAGAAGCCTAGAGTCATTTTTTGGATTCATCAGGTTGGCCTTCCACTGGCCACTACCATCTGGAGATACCCCATTCTGAGACAACACTATAACTGGTTTTTTGCTTGGTTGTATTGGGTTGCTTTGATGGACCAAAACCAACAATAGCATCCTCTTGCTGGACAGCACCCCGAGCTGCTTTGCCAGAGTTAGGTAGCTGATTACCAGATTCATTGTTAGGTGCCTGATCCTCATATTTTTTGCCGTCAATATCCATGTTCTCATTAGGTTTTTCCTCATTTGGTTTTCCGTCCTCAGGGTCCTCATTCTCCATGGTAGAGTCCATGTCTATAACCTCTGGCTCACCATTAGGCATATCCTCTTCCACCCTGAACTGTAGCTCGTAAACAAAATCCCCAATTACAACATCCACTAGATTAGGGATGAGACTAGGATCAAGCATGGCTACTTTCATTCTTGATCTGCCAAACTTCTTTGTGAATTTGGTGTCCACAGCTCGAGGAACACCTAGGATTAAGCCAATTGCCCAAATAATGGGAAATTCCCTAAACTCCTTAGGTAGTCCCCGAAACTGCACCCAAACCCTATCGATCTCATATTTGTAGACATCATCTTCAACACCCTTTTCAAAGCAAATTTTCCCCTTCACAGATTTTGTGTTCATGTCACCCCAGTTCACCATAGTATCCAGCAGGTCTGAAGATGGGAAATTAGTGGTGAAGGCATCTTTGCCTTTCTTCTCAATCACCCACTTGGTTTTACCTGGTAGTAGTTTTTCCAGTTCCACTGCCAACTGCTTAGCAGTAAAAGAACCTTCTAAAACACGTACTAGTGCTGATTTTTCTGCTACCTTTTCTTTGGGGTTCTCAACAACAGGAATAAAATAGAAGCCCAAACCTTCTATAACATATCCGCATGGTATAGCAGTAATATTCATTTTTTCACATTTGGGCAAACCTTAACGACATGATCACCACAACATATGTCACAATAGAGAACCGCAGTGCATTCATGTATGGTATGACCTTTAGTATGAGAACGATAACAAAATGGTTTACCCTTGCTCTTTTTTTCCCACGGTGAGACAACTCAGGCACTTCATTAGTCACTTTGGCTGTGTTTGCACTTGGTGGGATAGTTGCCTTCTGTGCTTTAGGTATGACTTGCGTCGTTGCTGCTGTGGAAGCCGAAATCGATGTGGATCCAGTAATATGTGAGGGCGCTGCCCCCAAGGTTTTGGGAACAGCACCTTGTTTCCCTAGCTCCTTCCCCTGTTCTTCCACCAAGGCCGCCATCTGTGGCATCCCCCCTGGCTGGTCGTGTTGGGGGAGGGATGCTGCCCCCTTGGTTGGCCGGGTTGTGGGGAGGGGCCTGTGGCGCCCGCCTTGACTTGCCGGCGCGTTTAGGAGGAGGGGATGCCCTCCCATGTTGTTCGGGTGCTGGGGGATGGCCTCCTGCCATGGGGTTCGGTGGCGGCACCGCGTCCTGATGGTGACGCGGCCTTCCGTGGTTCGGCCAACCACTGCGTCCTCGCCCACCACCATAGCCACCACCATAGGGCCGGCTACCACGACCGGCTCCTTGGTAGCCAGGGTTGTAGTCGAAGCCGTTGTAGCTGGATCCACCGTAGCCTCCATGCCCACCTCCATGTCCGCCATGCCCATGGCCTCGATCGCGCGAGTGGAAGCCGTGGCCTCGGCCATGTCCCCCAAACCCTGGATCAAATCCTAGGTTGAAGCCGGGGTTAAAGGTCGCGCCTCTTCCTCCACCACGCTCGCCAAAGCCTCCTCCATTGCCTGCCCCTTGTGCCACCATGGTCTTGCCCTCTCGAACAACCTCCGCAAAAGAATGGTGATGCAGTGAGGAGGGAAGTGGCAGCGGCTTTGGTGTGCAACGAAGATGACGTCTAGTGCCGGTACGGAGGAATAGGGCATTTAGTCCCTTCATGGGCCTAAAAAATTTTCTTGGCCCGATTTGAATATAGTTCGTATGTCTAGGACGTGCCTGATCCGGCTTCCCTGCCACACTACGCGAGCCGCACGCGGCCACGACCGGTAGAGCGGCGTCGGTAAGTGGAGGAAAATTCGGATCGACACCCTGAAGATACGGCTTTTCAAATTTTTTTGAAGAGTCCTTCTTCCTCGCCGTAGAGTGGCAAGCTGGCGATCTCGCCTTAGCCGGCAAGCATGATCCGCGGTGAGAGGCCGGGCTCCGGTGGGTAGCTTTGGCAAGGAAGTCATCCAGCGTCCTTGGTGGAGAAATGCAAGGTTCGGGTAGAGGACCCTACCATGGCACCCCCGCGAGCTTCTTTTGAACCATCGTCGAGTTGATGGTCTTCGGGAGACGGAGATCGCTAGACGTCAGATTCTTACCTGAGTCCAAAGCATGCTCAGCTCTGGATAGAAGATCAATCGTGAAACCAGCGTCGATGGCATCCCTGATGAACTCCGTCGTGGAAGGAGTCGCTAGGTCATCCTCCTCGGAGTCGGAGTCGCCCCCCTGTAAGGTCCTAGATGGCTAGAGGGGGGGGGTGAATAGCCTATTTAAGAAATTCTACAAGTACCACTAAGCAAACTTGTTAGAATAACAAACGGCGTAAGGCGAGTTTTGCTTAGCCAAGGTTGTGATGCAAGCCTCCTATCCACAAGTCTAGTAGATTAAGATCTCTAGTTCACACAAGAGCTATGTCACTAAGGTTACACTAGAGAACAAGCTAACACTACTAGCAAAGCTACTACTAGAGCTACACAAGATAAACTAGTGAATGTAAATGCAAGAGAGAAGATTGTGAGTCTTATACCGACGGTGGAGTGAAGATGTTGCCAATCACCAAGAAGATATATAATCAATCAATATTGACAACAATACAATATGAAGACCAATCACCGGAAGACAAGAGACACAATATTTGTTCACCCGGTGTTCACTTGTGCACCGACAAGCTACGTCACCGGTTGTGTCGACCAACACCTAGATGGTTCCCCGGTGTGACCCTCAAGTCACTTGCCCCTCAAGGCACGCCCCGCAAGGCACCGCAAGACCCCACTCTCAAGTGAGGTAACTCAATGACACGCGCAATGTAATAGAGTTGCTTTTGGCACTCCGCCGAGGAAAGCACAAGAACCTCTTACAATCAACCGGAGGTGGCCAAGAACAATCACCTTCTCTTGCCAACGCCTCCAACAATCTCCAAGCCGGCTAGGAGCGGTACTCTCCAAGAGTAACAAGAAATCCACCGGCTAAACCACCCACAAGTGCCACTAGATGCCCTCAAGCTATGCAATGCACTTTGGGATCACTCAATCTCACTTTTGATTTGCAATCAAGCAAGAGAGATGAGTGGGAGGAGTTGTTCTAGCTCAAAGGATGCACAAGTATGTTAGAAATGCCAAGAGACCTCCCCAAGGGCCGGCCAACAAGTATTTATAAGCATCCCATCCAAATAGAGCCGTTACAACCCACTTGTCCGTTTTTCGCGGGACCACCGGACGCGCCGGTGATAACAGACCGGACGCGCTCAACCGCGTCCGGTGCCCCAGCGATTTCAAATTCGTCCGTTAGAACCTCCAACGGTCACTGCGCGCCAACGGTCAAACGACACACCGGACGCGCTGTTGCGAACCACCGGACGCACCGGTGCGCACAGTTCCCGCGCGCGCGAAGACATCACCGGACGCGCTCCTCGCAACCACCGGACGCCACAGTACCCGCGTCCGGTGCGAGTCCAGTAAGCGCCCGAGACCACCGGACGCGTCCGATGGTGTGTCACCGGACGCGCACCGCGTCCGATGACTTCGTGACTCGCTGTTCGCCAGACCGGACGCGCCGGTCCCGTGGGTCACCGGACGCGCCGGTGTCAAACCCTAGCCCGCGCGCCTGATGCCCGCGCTGCACTGACCGGACGCGCCGGTCCACAGTGACCGCGTCCGGTGCAGCGTCCGGTGCGGCGTCCGGTGCTCCGTCCAGTCACTTCCGTGACCGCGTTCGCCTCCGTTTCTTTTCCGACTTCCGGCGCAATGGAAAATAGGCATTTCACTTCTCCGAAATCGCCTGAATCCCGCGCTCGCACGCTCGGCGGGAGGGAGAGAGGAACCCAAACCTCTCTATACCCGCAAACCACAGCGCGACCAACGCCACCTTTGCAAATGTGCCAACACCATCAAGTGTACATCTCCATGTGCTTGTGTGTTAGCTTTTTCTCAATCATTTTCAAAGGTTTTCCAGTTAGCTCACTAGGCCCTACATGCAATGCACTTCATGAATTCACCTAGTGGCACCCGTGCGTCGAATAACCGATAAGATTTCCCCTCTTAATAGTTCGGCTATCGACCCTAAACCACTCACACCCTCTATGGTGTCTTGAGTGTAAAACAAAATGGCCCTATGGTTATACCTTTGCCTTGAGCCCATTTTGTTTCTCCAAATGATATGATCCACTTCATATCATCACATGACCAACTCGATCCATCGACCTTGACTTCACTTGCTCTTTACCGTTGCATCGGTCCATCGGCGCCAAGTCTTGCTCAAGCTTCACCATCGCATGGTCCTTCGCTTCGAAGCCTCGACTTGCCCTTCACCTTTACAACCGGTCCATCGAGCCAAGCCTCATCTTGGTCTTCACCATCTTGGTCACATGAGTTAATGTCATGTCTCATATTCAACGACCACCTTTATCTAAATCATCCACTTAGATACAAAGGTTAGTCCTAGGTTTCATCAATTAGCCAAAACCAAACTAGGGACTTTCACCCCCATGGACCAAATTTTGGACCTGATAGGGGACGCCCCGGCCTGAACTTGAACGCCATGAATCGGCTTCGGTCGCTAAGATGCTTCCACCGTCGGAGACACTGCCCTCGACAACGCAGCACGTCCCTCCGCCCGCCGCCGATCATCCTCATCATATGCGTCATCCTCGTCTGCAACCGCCAGCGGTGAAGATGGCCGGAGCGCACGCATAGTCGCCGGAGCAAGCGTTAGGCGGCGCCCACGACGGCCATGCCGGCCGTTGCCGGACACGCCAACACCTCCGGCACGCATCCGGAGAGTGTTGTACTTGGATGATGGCGTGAATCTCAATGCCACCCTGACCTGTTGCTGTGGTGAATGCAATGCAAATCCGTCGTCTGCTCTTGGGTTATTTCTTTGCCAACGAGGCAACGAGGTAGAATTACCCAAGCTGCTGCTGCTACTACAAGTACATCGTTTTTTTAGAAAAGAAGTTTTCCACTCAAGAACCTAGGGTGTGTTCACTTCGCGAAAAGTAGGTAAAAAATTACTGTAGCATTTTTCGTTGTTATTTTGCAAAATTTGTCCAATCATGGACTAACTAGGCTCAAAAGATTCGTCTCGACATTTACAGACAAACTATGCAATTAGTTATCTTTTTTACCTACATTTAATGTTCCATGCATGCGTCGAAAGATTTGATGTGATGGGTGGAAGAGGAAATATTTTGGGTTGGATGGGGGAAGTGAACACACCCCTAGACGGAATTAGCATGCAACGGTAACTTCACTTGCACTAACACAGCCTGACCTGGACCAGCGGAGTAGGAGATTATGTTCGCTTGATCTACTTTTCAATCATGAAATAATATTTTTTCTCACAATATTTTAGTATAAATATCAGTATAAGTCAAATTTCAGCATAAGCGAACAGGGTTGTTTGTGCAAGAAGTGTATGTTTGTGCACAGACGACCCGACCTATCTTTAATAAACAACGAAATTGGATGCAAGTATATATCGGACATGCACAGTCCATCTGTTCGTCACCGGGCCACGCGCAATGGCCATAGGTAATCCTAGGAGCGAGCTAGCTTAGACGACAGGAGGCATGCTAGGGATGCATGTAGGCAGCTTCTTGTCCGTGGCCTTGTTTAGTTGCCCGGAATCGGCGCTGCCGGATTTACTGTGTGGCACTGTAGTTTACTGTAACATTTCGTTTGTATTTGGTAAAAATTATTCAAACATTGACTAATTAGGCTCAAAACGTTCGTCTCGCAAAGTACAACAAAACTGTACAATTAGTTTTTGATTTCATCTACATTTAGTACTCCAAGCATATACCGACGTTTTGATGCGATGGAAATCTTCTTTTTACAAAGTGTCGAATTCTGGATTCTGGACGGGACTAAAGCCTGTTTGATCTCACGCACGCCAATGATACTGCCGGAGCAGCCGCAGAGTGGGTAGCCAGCCCAGCCCCGGTAGCACGTACAGTACAATTCTCCGGCCGTGCGTCCAGCCTAGACTTCTTGGGCACCGAGCATCACCATCCTATCATATCCCGCTATGATACGTGGCAACAAGCAAGGTATATACCAGCTACGTATATACCATTCAGAAAATTAATACGGAGTACTAAACTTGCACAAGAGCACGCCTAGGCCTAGGCATCACTCCACAGTCCGTCCACACGTACGTACACATGGATGGGATCTGATAGGAGCAGAGTGCGTACCTCAGCAGGGGCAGGGGCACCGTGGAGGTATAGACCTTACGTAGTTGCATTTTTTGTGCTTCCAACGTGAATTTCAACTTTGATTGAAGAGATCGTTTGCGGCGCGAGCTGCTGTGTGTCCTCGCTCGTGTTCTCCGATCCGATGGACGTACGAAATCGATCGATACTCTCTCCGATCCTGTCACGCGCAGACGAGGGTGGATCCATTGGAACGAACGATCAAGCAACTAACCCCCCGCCCCCGCTGGGCAGGGCTGCATGCTGCTGGCAGATGCGCAGCCTGGCGCCCGTACGTGGCCGGGCGAGACCGGCATCTCTCTGCCTGCCTTCCGGTCTCCCTTTAGCGCCATCTCATCTCGTTCAGCTTTTGCAGGTTGTTGCCGCGCCCTGTGCCTGTGCGTGGCTCACAGCTAGCAGGGTAGCAGAAATATGCACGAAACTAGCAATGCGTGTTCGTTCCTGCGTTGCAACTTGCATGCATGCATCTTGCCGGCCGGGCCCGGAGCCCCGGCTAGACTATGCAAGCATGCACTATCCTCCGATCCGTCATCGAGATTTGAATTAAGCAATGCAAACATAACTCACACAGGCACAGCACCGGCCGGCGGCAAACAAAACAAAGGGCATCAAGAGTTGCTTGTTCTTTTCTGTCTCTGCGCGCGGTTAGGGTACGTACGGGTTCTGCTGCTTTTGCATGCAGTTGCAGGGCATCTTTTGACCGGGGCGGCCACGTCCTGCAACCGCCACCCACGAGAGGGATCGGAGAGAGATGGCCAGTGTGGCTTCCACGCACGCCCATCCCATCCCATGGAAACACAGCTGGGGCGCTGGGCATCAGGCGATGTGGGACCGGCCGATCGAACCCCCTCCCCTGGCCAACTGGCCTATATATTGTGATACTAGCCCCCGGCCCTCTCTCCTCACCCAAACTCTCCTGCGCAAGCCCCAAAACCCTCTTCCTTCTGCGGTTCTGCCAGGCCCAAGCGCCATGGTTTCCTTCGTCGTCCGCTCCGCTGGCTCGTGCGTCCTCCCGGTCGCGGGACCTCGCCGTTTCGGCGGCGGGAGGCTGCCTGTCGCGGCCGCCCCGGGCCACCACCGCGCAGGCCTGCTCGCCGGCTGGAACGTCGGCACCAGCGCCGGCCTCGACAGCCTTCGCCCCGGGATGCTGCTCTCCACGGTTAGCTCTTGAGAGCGAGCTCCCTCCGGTCATCTTGCTTTTATACTTGTTATTTCTCTACGTTTTCTGTCCGTTAATTTCTTCTCTCGATTCTTGTATTGCCTATGGATTACATACTATTTGCTTTCCTCTCTTTCTTGATGAAAAATGTGCCTAAGCACGGTCGGGGGTGAAAGAAATCTTGTCTCCGTGCGATTGCGATGGGAGTATTTCTGGATTATTAGTTTCTCGGTCATCGACACACAACACTGACTATATGCATTTTTTTTCATTCATGTTGGATGTTGGAAGCAGGGCGCGTCGTCTGCAGGCGAGAAAGAGCACCATTTCCTGGAAGCGCGCGAGGGATCTGGCGGAGGGCCTGGAGCTTCTAAGTCGGATCGTGTCGCCTGCCCTCCAGGCGCCGCTGCCGCTCACCTGGACATGGTACGCCGTGGTGCCCATGGAGTATGACAGCAAGGCGAGTGCTCCCAATGCAACCCAGCCATGCATGCAATCTTTTTTTCCTTGCTCGATCGGTTGCGTCCAGATTGTATTGATGAACCTTGTTTGCTTGTGTAGGCGGCCTTCTCTCTCATGCTTCAGCACACTTGCCGTACCGTCGAGGATGACATCCACTCCATGTTCGACGACGAGCCCACCACAAACTAGCAGCAGGTGCAAGAATGTTGAGGCCGCCACACGCTGTGAAGACTCAAGGAATTACCCGCCGGTTCCACTCTCGATCAAGTACTAGTAGTATACCAGTATGTAATGTAGTAGCATGATCATCGTTTCCGTTCCATTTCAGTCAGCAGTCCCCCTGCAGGTCAGGGTCATGTCGTTCTAGGTACTTCGTCGTCGTAGTATCCAGTAGTATGTATGGAGATGGAGTAGTACTAAGGTGTGCTCATCATGGCACGTTGAAGTGTGGCCATTATTGGCAAGAGTCGTCAGACCATGTCGTTGCGCCCATGGCGTAAAGCTATTGTTCATGTTCTAAACGAGGCCCAGTTTCTGCATCTTTCTCAGTTTGTGAATGTGCACGTATCTTTATTTTTCTTTTCAAGTGTTGTTATTATAGATATAGATATAGAAAACTAACGCTACCTCGGTGCTGAAAAGATGCGACGATTCTAGCTACCTCTCTCTGGAATCAAATTATACAAAATTTGACTAGTAAATTTATATAAAAAGAGACATCCATATCTATGACGTCCCAAAAATATAATATTTGTTCAATGAAAAAACTACTGCCGTTACTTATTTAGTTCTATATAAGCTTAGTTAATTTGAAAGAAATACATATAAACTTAGTTAAACTTAGAATGCTTAAGGTGCTTTGCCTTCCGATCCAACGACGCCAGGCCTCGACTGGAGCCAAGCAGTTCGTCGCCGCCGCGGCGTGCAGGCACGGCTCATGTCATTGTCGAAGCATTTGCATCGGTCGGCAGATTCTCTCTGCGGCACCGCGTCGAATGGGTGCGTGACGACCGAGGCTTTTCCCGTTTGGAGCGAAGCCTGCTCAAGCCATCGAGGCGTCTCACCCCGGTCCAATCGTCCAAACAGAACCAAGTGGCCTGACCCTTCCGTTTCGTTGATGAAGCCTGACCGTCTTTCATTTCGTTCGATCGGCGGGTGAGCCATGCCCTGATTGCCCTCCCTCACTCCTCTCGCTGCTCATAGTACATACATGGAACTGCACAATCTGATCCAACCAAATCTATGCAAACTATACCTGTAATGACTTGCCAACAGTACCAACTCATCATTAACTTTGTGCACATGCATACTAATTAATAATGCATTTTATAATCCCTACGGATGTGTTGGATCATTCACCAGAACAGCACGCGCGTGCAAGGACTTAGTCATTTCCTAAGTGTTTCCGTGGACAGTCCGATGATTTGGCGAAGGGTCCGCGGGTGCAAGAATTAAAAAGGGTGTGCTCGGGTTTTGAGATAAGGAATATTGATTTTTTACCGATCGGTCTAGCATTCTCGCGGAGGATCAACGGGAACATTGACCCTAGAGGCTAAGTGTTGGTTGTGTGTGCTCTGTGGGTGTTCTCCCGAACGGTCCCGGGTTCTGATGGTCGGTCCGTGGGAACAGCGACAGAACCTATGTTCTTCACAAGTTCTTGGTGTTCATAATTGATGTGACTTGGCTTGTGGATGATGTTTACCATACACGTGCAGGGGCCATTGTAACAGAACCAACTAATTATATGAAATTAAGTAAAAAAATCACCCGTCAAAGCAGATAATTTAGCAAACTTAAGCCCGTATAACTTGGTAGTCCGTGAAACCACGACGAATTTTAAACCAACCAACATACAAACCAAGATCGTACAAGTTTAGCAGCCACAGTCACATGTTACATAAAGTTCACAACCACATTGAAACACATCGGAGTTAAAACATACAGTTATTACAAACCAAGTTCATAATAAAGTAGCGGAAGCCAATAGTCTTAAAACCACACACGCATTTAGTTCAGATATAGTGCCAGGAGATAGCCATGTCCAACAAAAGCATTATGTAAGATATATGGAACGACCATGCCTTTGGTCCTAGTTGTCGCCCATCGCAGGATACATGCAGTTGATGCAATACCCATAATACATCTGGCCATCTGCAACAATAATGGGAACAACGCCCTGAGTATGAGAAAGTACTCAGTTAGACTTACCCGTCTTAAACTAAAATAAAGTGACACCAAGGAGTATGCAAGGCTTTCTTTTAATGGACTAGCTGACTCATTTGCTAAAAGCATAAGTTATCATGAATAAACAATTTTAAGTATTTTGCACCATATTTATCATAACCTATCATACTAGGTAAGCACATATACTAGAGCAATCACTTGATTAACCATTAATATCCAGTTACCATTGCAGGTTTAGTATTTCTAATATCATCCACATAATCATCCATGTTCCATCATTATTACTACGATGTCGTAACTTGAGTCAAGTGCTCGCTATCTAGGAGCGATGACGATTCGAATCGATTCCAAACCAGCTGGTGATTTCTTCCTCACACAAACCACACTCACCGATCAAGTGAGCTATAGATAACCAATGACACTATCCAGGTAAACGTCGCGGGGCAAACTGGGTCCGCAGTACCCAGAGACCACCTGACTGCTAGGAAACAGGCCTTGCCTGCCCTTGGGCTCACCCTTCGTGCCCCTGTCATACCCCCTTCAGTACCAATACGCGCATCCACGTAAATCCCGACCCGAATAATGCCACTAGCTTCGCGGTCGAAAGGTACTTTATTCGGCCAGCTAAATGTGAGGCATGCGTTCAATCATGACAAGAGAGACGGACAACGATCGTTCCTTAATCGACACAGACAAAAAACTACAAGCACCCCAGAACCCTGTCTGGTTGCCGCCAACTATTCCGCCCGGTCTTCAATTATCCATCAACACATGGTTATTTTCAGGATATCATCCATTCCATAGCTAAAGTATTCCAGTAATCACCTATATTTGCAGGTGACAGGAAATCACCGATCGCTACCGGTCTAAGCAGGGCTAAGCAGTTATTCGATCCTAAACCTAACAGGGTAAGAATATAATAAGGTAGGCAAGGATAATAATAAATGCATCAACGGTTTCACTTAACTCCTATAACTTAATGCAACAATATATAAAACTCATATATAATTGATTACTTTTATAAAGTAGCAGAGTTAGAATGCTCCGAGGCTTGCCTCGCTCGAACGAACTAGATTGATGGTCCACGCACTCAGGCAGGTCCTCTCCTTGCTCCTCTACCTCTAGCACCTCCGGTGCCAGGATTTCCTGTGGGTCGGCCCCAGCCTGCACCTCTTGTACCGCTACTTGCACTTCCTCCTGCGATCCTGTATGATGCATAGGTGTAAGTGATTATGCAAATGGTGTATCAGATGAGATGACATATGATGATCATGATTGCATGCAATGTAGATGAACACATTTAGCTTTATTGAACAGAATAGATGTAAAACTCTTCTACTAGGTAGTCAACATCATTCAAGAACTTGTACCACAAATGCATGTCATCTACTGCATTGTCTTCTACTATTAACCACCATTAGCTACCGCTAATTATCATAGGGTCATAACACAAATGCTACTACACTTCATCACAATAACTATACTAACTTGCCAAGTCATACCAGCAAGTTGACATGCTTCAAAGATACACCAAAGTGTACAAAATAAACTAATCATGCAATAAGAATCCCATTTTTATTTCACTTTAATCTAGGGCTACAACATCAACATATATTTCTGGTGCTCAGAAAAATCTAAGAAAATTATAGTAGTTCTATCATACTATATGTAGCCTACCATAAAATTTTCATTGTATTTGGATAAGTAAAACAACCTACACAAAAATGACAAGCTATGATGGATAAATGAGCATGAAAATACTTTGTACTGTGAAAAGTATCAAACAATAGATTTAGTATTTTTCCATGTTCTATACAGTATACAAACACTATAGAAAAAGTTTCACCTACATGTATTATTCATATTTTTGGCTCCAGCAATTTTACAAGAAATAACAAATAAATGCACATAAATTAGATGGCCATATTTTTCTACGGAACATGCATGATATATATTTTTCATAGAAAGTGCATCACATGACTAGATCAACAAAATAAGTTTCACATTTTTCTAACCTATATTGTATTTACTATGCATTTTCTAAGAAATTAGCATTTTAATCATTTAAATAAATCTACATATAAAAATATCACAAAAATGACCTTTTATATTTGTAACAGGTAGATCCAGCCACAAGAAGTCTAACAAAACTTGTTTCACCAATTTGGAGCAATATTTCTCAAGATAAAATTTTTAGAAGCTTTTTCATATTTTTAACAAGTAGATCCAGCCACAAGAAGTCTAACATAACGGCTATATTTGCTACGCCCACCCCACTCCCTCACCCCGGATCAACATAGTGAGACAGACAGACGGGCCCTCGGGTCAAGGAGATCCCACTCGTCGGTCAGGCCGAGCCGGGGCGACGTTGACCGGCGAGATCTCGTCGACGGCGAGGTCTCCGGCTAGGCCAAGGTCACCTAGAAGGCCACCGTCACCCCGCGAACTCCATGGTGCATGCACAGTAGCCTGTGGAGCTCGAGAAGCCGGCCGCCACCGTGCATGGCGGAGCGACAGTGCGGGTGGTCGCCGGCCAGCCATCTCTGGCCAAGAGACGGCATGGGGCGTGGCTCTCGAGCACCGGGGAACCAAGACGAAAGGAATACGCACAAAAAGAAAGGGAAATGTGGAGCGGAGAGGAGGAGTCCACGGAGCGGAGCTCTCTGGTGAGCTCGGTCGTGCTCCGACGAGCGATTCCCGTCGATAGGAACCCTACCATAGCTTACCGAGGCGAGCGTGGGGTGCGCGAGGTGGAGGCAGTGCTCAGGGCGAGATGTTGTGGCTGGCGCGGAGTGATGGTGGCCGGAACGGCCAACTCCGGCGAGGACGCGCGCAGTGCGGTGGCGGAGGCGAGCGCACATGTGCTCTGATGCTGCTGCTGCGTGGGCGAGACGAAAACACGAGCGAGGGGAAGTGCAGGGCGCGACTCGGCGGGTTATGGAGGGGCGCGGCTTGGTGGGGCCCACGGGACGCCACCCGTACGCTGTCGCTGGTGAGCGGCGGCCACATGGGGGCCGACCCCTGTCCACGATGGGGACGGCGCGGGCGCGCGGGAGCGAGCGCGCGGAGGCAGGCCGGGCCGCTTCGGCCGTGGGCAGGATCGGGAGGCAGCAGCCCGCTAAGAAAAGAAATTCATTTTTATTTTTATTTTTCAATCAAAACAACACAAAAATGTTATTTTGAACAAGTAAAAAGCATTTTCAAAGCTTGACCCCAAAACAAAAAGTTGTCCAAAAACTTTATTCTCTACAACATTGCTTTAGGGCACATTTTAAAATTTCAACTAGATTTTGAAATAGGAATTTAAAGTCCATTTAAATCAAAACCCCATTTTTCTAGATTATTTTTTAAAAGCAAAATTTGAGAAAATTTTGAATACCAACCTTGCTCCAAACTGTTTGTTGGACATTTCTATGTGGTTTATTTACTAAAACAAGCACATACAAGGTATGACACATCAACATGACATTAAATCTACTAAAACAAAACATTGGAACATGCATGTTTCATTAACATGTTTCAAGCCTATTGTTTTATGTGATACTTAGGGATGCTTGATTATGCTTATGAATACGTGATGATTGTTATGCACATGATTATCAATGCCTAATACATGCTTAACACTAGGGGTGTTACAGCTATCTAGGTATGTTTAGGTGATGTGTTGGGCTTGTGAAAGCTACGTTTTGAGCTTCTAAGTGCAAGGTGGTGCTAGTGATTAGAGATTAAATCATCCATAATAAAGAGGAAGAAATCCATGAACTTGGGCATGGCAACTTTTCTTTGAGATTGGGTGACCCTTGGGCCACCAAGATCATACTTGAACCTTGCTCTATCTTACTTACAAGAAAGAGATATGGATGGGAGTCTGGTCATGATTTTCTTACAAAAATCAAAGAAATTACCTTAGAGAGAAATTGGAGGGATGCATGAGATGATTGAGCAAGAGATGGCCTTGAGCTTACACTTGAAATGATGGAGCAATGAGAAATCTTCATCTTGCATCCGTGTATGGATTAAACCAAGAGTTAGGGTTTGCGAGATGATTTCAAGAAAATGAAAAGGGTATTTCTTGAGCTCACCCAAGAATAGAGATGGAGAGGAAGATCCCCTCCTCCTTGAGGTGATGATGCTTGAGTACTCCTTGATCTTCTTTTCTCTCTTCATTTTCTTCTCCTTTCTTCATTTCTCACTTGTTCTTCCTTGTTCTTCATTCGAGGAGAGAGAGGGGTGGTGGGGAATGAGTGGAGTGTGTGAGAGAGTGAGTGGAAGTGAGCTGGTTCAGCTGTCTTCGGTCTCTACTTTGTGCTGACATGTGAGTCCAAAAGGAGAGGAAGGAGGACAAAACTCATCTAAAGTGATTCTGCTGAATCATTGGTATGGCAGATGGTTTGAGAGATCATAGATTTTGGGAATTTTTATTTAGAGAGAAGGGTTTGACCTTGTGACCTTCACCTTCAATCAATGAGTATAGAAGTCGTCGTAGAGTTAGAGAACACTTCTTGAACAATATCTTGGAGAGTCATCATCAAGTCAATTGAAGGGTTGATTGGGGTTGGACGTAGTTGACTTAGGTCGATTAGAGGGAACCGATAGAGTTGAATAGCGAATATGGAGTTTTGGTCCTAGTAGAGATTGGGACAAGGGCCTAGAAGAATATGATAAGGTTGCCCATAGTCATAGAAGGATTGAGCTAGGGCTATAGCTCAGGGGTCCTAGGTGGATAAGTTCGGGTTCAAAACAAGCAATGGGGTGATCCAAAGGCTTGTGTCCATAGTTGTGGAGGGTTGGGTAAGAGCCTTGAGAGTACCAAGGGTGAGTTTGAAAAAAGTTTAATTTGGAACGACCGTTGGGACATGACAGGTCGCCTATGCAGATAAGGGTCAAAGAAGGTGCGATCAGCGTCGGCTTTGGATGGAGGCGTATGTGTGTGGAGAGAGAGAGAGAGAGAGAGAGAGAGTTGAGGGGAAGGGTGGCTATGAGAGTGGGAGAGATGGGTAGGGTTTAGGAGTTCAATTTTATATTGGACCATTATACGAACCGATGGTGAAACTCTTCGGGTTATCACCGCTAGTTTAAATTCAATCACCTTATAAAAAAATCCATCGAAGCACTTGTTTTACATACACAATACCAATGTCGAGTATATTATCTTGCCATTCTTACTTATTACAAGAAACAAAAAACTTTTCTCACTGGTTACATTGATTTGGTCAAACCATTGAGTCATCGAACAAGAAACTCAACCTAATATAAAAATATTTTTGTCGGACTACTTGAACAAAAATGTTGTTGACATTGGGTATGATCCAAATCATACACCAGCATGGCCTTGAACGCCTAGGCCGCCACGGACCGAAGAACGCAGCGAGGATGTCACTCTTTCATGGTGAAGAACGGAGAGGTTTACAAGCAAACCACCAAAGGATAACCAATATGCTTGCGTGACGAAGAACTGACTAGTTTTCAGGCAAACTAGCAAAGAAATTGTCTAAGCTCTCGCCCGGGAGGGACCCCGTCAGGGCAAGGACGTCGCCGGGTTGCCCTAGGTCGGCTGGCAAGCCTAGGGCGCCATCCTTGGTAGCGGATCTAGGGATGAACAACATGGGGTTGGAAGAGAGGGTAAAAGGGTTGGAGTAGAGGTAGTAAATTGATTTGTTTGACGATTGGATAGATGAGAACTCAATCGGCCATGATCCTTTCATATATATATAGAGGGGGTGGTCTTATCCCAATAGAAAACCTTTCCAAGCCTTATTTTCCAAGTTTCTCACAAGTTTGGAATAGTTCGGATCGGAATCCAAAATGTCATATCCGAACAGGGCTTTTTATTAGGTCTGTCGAAAGTTCCGACGCCTGTCGGAACTACCGACCTCCGTTAGGACTCCCGACGTGGGTATAACTCCAGGCCCCACCCGAGTAGGTTTTTTCAGGCTTCCCGGAAGTTCTGACATGTGTCGAAACTTCCAGCGGTGGAGCATATCTTCCCGGGGGCATAACTCCTTCATCCGGACTCCGAATTGGACATTCATGTTTTTTTGACCATCTCGACAAGAGGAACGCAATGGTGAGGTCCATTTCTTATTTTGACAATTTCACAAAATGGATAATTTTGATTGTCAACGAATATACTAAAATTTTTAGAACAAGTCAGGATGTCAAGCATTTGGCCAATCAATTTTTCACACAACAGGTCACGAACGTCCGCTCTGCCCAGCAGCCTGTACCCTACCCAACGCTACAATGGCCCCTGGTCATGTGGTTTTATATAAAGTAAAATTACTGATCTACTCTTTACTTGGACAAAATGAATAGAAAATATTTATAAAAATATTTATACTTGCCCTACACATTTTGGTACTATCCCTACCTATTTAGTATTTCTCGGTATATTTTCCTCAGTACTTACTATTTTTCCACTATTCAATTTTAATCCGTTCGATTTTGATTTGCCCTTTATTTAGAAAAAATATAAATAGAAAATATCTAGAAAAATATCGGTACTTGCCCTTCGCTTTGATCCATGAACCGTTTATATGTTTTGCATCCACTATAAAATATAGGTTTTTAGACCACATAAGTTTACAGTTTTTTTTATCGAACAAAGTGACACTGCTCTCTACCAAAATTCTGGACATCTGAGTGGTCTTCTCTGGACCAAAGGACCACGTCCCAAAACCCAAATAACACTATCAGCCGTTTAGGGGCAAGTTCCCGTGGAACCACTCAAAAAACTAGAAAAGGCACGCCGCGTTGGGCCAGTGTGGGACCATTTTATTGTAATAGTTTTTGTTTATCATTTTATTGTAATAGTTTTTGTTTATTGGTAATTTATTTGAGTACAACTTAGGTACAGGTATTGATTTGCTTGCTGTATTTTCGGAAAAGGCCAATGTTAAAGGAAGTGGTCGTTGTAATGCAGTAGTTTGTATTATTATTATTATTTTAAGATCGTAAATAGGGTAAAATCACTCATGGGGTAATATTTATGTGTAGGCAAGCATATCTATATCTATATCTACTGAGTTATGCGCACGTGATTAGGTTTGGTGTGGGTGAACTTGTTGATTACTCAATCGTTTTATTTTATGCGTGAGATGGGTAAGTTGTCATAAAAATTTCATAGTAATTTGAATAAAGAAACTAACTTAATTAATTATTAATTATTTACATAAAACTCTAGAGAAATGTAGATCCACATTTATATCAATAAAATTACACGAAAACATGTGATGTTATGTGTTTACAGTGCAGTGCTAGTTGTGTAGAGTTCAATAAATTTGTTTTGGTATTTTTCTGATTTTTATTTGATTTATTATGATTTTTACAAAATTTCAGTCGATTTAGAAAAATAATAAATTCATAGCAAAAATAGAAAACAGCGTCGGGCCGAATTTGGCTCACTGACGAGACCCAGGCCTGGCGAAAAGCAGGCCCGAGCTGAGGCAAGCCGGCCCATAAAACAAGCCCACACGCGGGATGAGGCTTGGATTGCGAGTTCAATTCATTAAAATCCAAGGGCTTTTTTGTAAAAAGAACTGAGAGGAGGTCAGACTACGGATTGATTTCGCTAAAGTTCGAGGGATTTTTTGAATAATGACCGGGGCTCGCACGATCCGGACTGTCCGTGCGCCCGATCGAACGGGAAAAGCAGGCGACGTGGCCACGCTCTTTTGCCAGAGAGCCCCCTGCAGATTTGTTATTAGAAGATTATTTGGTTAGCCTTCAAGTTCTAGTGGGAATAGAAGTGCAGAACTTAACCCCACAAGATTCAGTTGTTACATAAGCTAGGCTGCTTTGCCCAGCCGACCAACAAGTCTCAAGCCACTAGAAGCAGTGAAGGCCATAAAATAAAACGTCAGACGTACTGAACCCCCTCACCCTGGATCACCTCTCCAATGCGATAAGCAGGATTTGATCCATGGGTGTCTTCGATAATTCTGTCTACTGACTCTCTGCTTACCACAAGAACCATTCCGATGCCCATGTTGAATGTTCGCCGCATCTCTGAATCATCAATGTTTCCAGCCTACAAAATACATAATGACAACTGTTCAAGGTGACACTGTATCCACCGCATGCAGATGCTGAAAATCATAAGTGAAGCTCACGGGTGATTTGTTCTTGCCTGTTGAAGCCAATCGAAGACAGGAGGCACCTCCCATGACCCAGTAAAAATTTTTGCCCCGAGTCCAGAAGGAAATATTCTTGGAATATTCTCAGTAAAGCCACCACCAGTAATGTGGACTAGTCCTTTGACACCACCCTTGCTAATAATCTCAAGCACCTTTTTCATTTCATCAAACAATTTAGATTAGAAGTTCCGGAAAAGTCTGAAGGAAATAGGATATAAAGATACACAAGAAAACCCAACCTGCTTTACATAGATGACAGTTGGTGCCATTAGAGCTTCACCAACTGTAGTAGTTATGCCATCATTTCGTGGGAGCTGGTCACTCAAGGAAAGTCCACTTTTCTCTAGTACTCTTGAAAATTAAGGATTTCCAACCATCATTAACCAGATACATATAATGTTCAACAATAGGAAGAAATAAAATATAAAAAAATCTTAATACACTGATATATTACAGATTTGAAGTAAGTGGAATTGAAAAAGGTACGATACCTTCTAGCAACAGAGAACCCATTAGAATGAACCCCACTGGAAGGAAGACCTATAAGGACATCACCCTTAACAATGTTTTTTCCATCAATGACTTTATCCTTCTTCACAACACCCACAGCAAAACCACTTAGATCACATTCACCCTCTGCGCTGAAACTAGGCATTTCTGCTGTCTGTAATGATCAATCATTCAATAATCAGTTCAATTATTTTTGGATTTTCATAAAAGTAATACATATGAAATTAAAGTATAAAAAGCAAAAAAAAAACTCCTCATAAGTTGAAGCCGCAGGGATGGATTGACGGAAGGCAGGCCCCCATTGTTGACTCACTCGACCAACTCAAGCTAGGGCAAGAAGCTCGCCAGTGCAGTGCAGAGAAGCACCATAGCAGGTAAGTGATGTCAAACCTCTAAATAATCTTGGCCACGATCAACTCCTCCGCGGGCTCAGGAGTTACTGATGATAGTAATAACAAGAGCGTGTCAGAGCTTTTCCCTATGCGCAATGCTGGTGAGTGCTCAATGACCCGTTGCAGCGTCCACGGAAGGTTCCCACCGGAGCTGGCAGGAAAGTCATCGCCCAATACCACAGAGGAGGGAGCACCGGACTCATTGTTGTGATCATCACCACTTCACCAGTATGGGAAGGGGCAGGGTAGGCTGTGTACGATCTCCGGATTGTAGAGGCTGGGACCTTTTTCATTCACTTAATGAAATTTTCCCTTGTTCTAAAAAAAATGGGAAGGGGCAGGGTGCTGTGCACTGTCTGCGAACCTGGTGCCTCCTTCTGTGACCATAGCCACCATCAGGTTGAGCAGGCGCTGTTACTTCCAAAGGCGGCGGTGCAGGGGCTGTCGTGGGAACCGGCATTGATGATACCCTACGCCACTTGAGCCTCAGTGGATGCCGACACTCCAGCACTAGGCTTTGGAATGGCCAGCCATAGCGAACGGCTGGGGACAGGGAGAAAGACGCCTGAGAAAGGGTGGTGGCCGGCCTAGAACAGAGGACGCAACCTTGATGGTGGCTGCAAGGTCCACGATGGACGCGGGTGCATGATGGGTGGAGGTGCTGGTGTAGGAAGGGAAAGGATTGGGAGCTGGGAGATGGGACGTCGCGATGAGCCATAGAGCAAGGCATTTGACCATTCATATACAGCTATTGTGACTTACAAGGATAATACGCAGGGTTGAATTACTAAGTCATGGTAATTTAATTTCAGAAAATCTCACCTCTCCTAGGAGGAGACAATCTGATTGTTGGCACCCATCCACAATCCCCTTGATAACCTACAAAATATTTAAAGTAGTTATGGGCAAAATCAAAATGTTCCATGAGCATAAGGCCGGGAAAATAAGTATGAGCAGCGCAAAAATTATTTTGTTTCAGTGAGAAAATAAAGTGTCAGTACCTTCTCTGTAAGATCAACATCAAGCTTGCTAGTTATATACGAATCTAGGAACAGTAATGGTTCTGCACCTAAAGTTACAATGTCATTGACGCCCATTGCCACCTGTCACAATGACCTAAATCCATTCAGTCAATTTGCAACAGAGATAAGGAAAACAGCATACATCGCAACTAAGCTCATACCAGGTCAATGCCGATTGTATCATGAATACCAGTTTCAAAAGCAAACTTCAGCTTTGTCCCCACTCCATCAGTGCTAAGGTAATCATCCCCTGTTAAAACAAAGCAATATGAAAGCAAAATTCTAGAAAGAGCAGCACGAGGAAGGATAACAAACTTGATGTTATACTGCAGCATCAAGTGAGCAGTAGCAAATAAACCATCCAACTACATGGTACAGAATTCTACAATTGTCGCACTGACATATCTCGAGAAAACAAGAGCATTTAATTTGCACCTTTCACCCACTAAAATTGATAATTAAATTACACTTAATCACCCAACAAGGCCTTCGGTCTTCACTCTTCACCACGACCATTGTACACCCAACATGGTGGATAGGTTAGCAAAGATGAAGAGATGCCAGTGCATTACCCAAGGGGAAGAGGCCGCGGTAGCCGCCAATCCTAGGTGCCATCCTGGCGATGCGGCGCACAATCTCGGTCTCCCCGCCAGAGCTGGTGCCTGAGCAGGACACGGACGCGCACCGCACCCCCGCAGGACCCTGCCAGAAGTGGAGGCGCTGCGTCTGAGGCAGACCCCGACGAGCCACGCGGGTGGGGGCGGCAGCCGGAGAACCTGTCCGCGCGCCGATAAAGTGGAGGAAACGGTCGGCGGTCATGGTTATGGGCGTCGAGAGGAAGAACTTTGCTGTAGATGCAGGTGGTGGCGGTGGCGGAGGCGGAGGCGGAGGCGGAGGCGGAGGCGCTGAAAAGGGTGTGATTCGAAGCTGGTAGCCCCGAAGGGTTGGGACTTGGGACAACGTTGTTAATAGATTCCGGTATTTGTAGTTTGGATTGTAGGAATATCAAAGGAAAAGTACAGGAATAGCAAAACGGAGAAAAGGAACTGAGAATGCGCGTTTGGAACAAAGGAAATGCCAATTCCTTTCTCTGGAATCCTGCCGATAGATGCTCGTTTCGGAGGAAAAAAAGAATCCACTTCGATCTCTGTTTTTCGTTTCCATCGCGCTTGCCCGAGAAAACTCACACGAGCAAGAGATAAACGAACAGCTAATGACCATGAGAACGGAAGAATCGGACGTCGCACTTCTGTATCCGCTCGGCGTCCCCATGTCCGGCAACCACGCCACGCCGCCCGCGCTCGTCCGTCGTGCTGCCCGCGCTTGGCCGCTGCGTCGCTTCAGGACGCGTCGCCCGCCCCGCTCGCGGTCCCTCTCTGCGCCGCCCGCGCTTGACGGCCGCATCGCGCCGCCCCGCTCGCGATCTTGCCTCTCTGCGCCACCCTCACCCGACGGCCACGCCCAGCAGCCGCACGCGCTCCAGAGTCCAGACCGTGTTGTGCCTTTCTGATGAAAGGATTAGACGAGAGAGAGAGAGTGAAGTGCGTGTGAAAGGAACAAGTGGATGAGATTATTTCCACATTTTTATTTGCTTCCCACTTGCACGAATATGAGCTCGGTCGCTACGCCGAAAAGTCATGGCTAAAAGTACTATTCGCTAATTTATTATGAGAAAAAAAAATACTATTCTGATTGAAAAAAAAGCTAAATAATACAGATTATAAGACAAGCGAACAGGGCCATAGGCCTCACTTGCAAGATGGTCATAGATAACCTTTCAAAAAATGTGCAATCAGCATATTATCATTTCATTAATTAAACACTAATAATGATCATTTGTTATTCACATGTTATGTGATTCCAGGGTTATGAATTCCTGTGTTCCAAACACTTTTGTCTAGTTATTTCCTGTGTTTTTTTCCTTTTCCCTCCTATTTTTATGTTTTTCTCCATTCCCCTGTTTTTATTTCCTTCGTTCTAAACAAGGCCAAAAAAAAATCCTAGGGCAGGACGATCCTATATTACCCGTCAAAACATTGCCTCTATCTAATCTATATATATTATTAAATATAAAATAAGATCATGTCTGTGTTGTAATAGAAAAAATTAATTTTGACTAAATTTTGCCATGCCAAAAATTTGGCAAGCCAAAATGTTAGTATTTGGTTTTCTACCAAAAACTTGCCAATCTCTCACATTTGGCTTGCCAAATCTATCGTAATTTTTTTTGCTCAACTTTTGGCTGCTAAATCTTTGGCATGGCAAAATTTGGTCACAAACCAATCAAGCCTAATACTTCCCTATGTCCCTGAATAAATAGATTCCTTGAGTTATTTTAAGTTAAACTTTTTAATCTTTAACCAAATTTATTTTTAGTGAATTAACTTGAACCAAATTTTTAGAAAAAATTAAGATTTATAGTATCAAATTAATATCATTAGGTTTACCATAGAATATATTTTTATAAGGTGTTTATTTTATGTCGTAAATGTTATTACTCTTTTCTATAAAACTAGTCAAACATAAAAAAAGTTTGACCGGCACGGATTCTAGAAATTGATTTATTTGGGGACGGAGGGAGTAACATGATAATTCAAGTTTGGAAGTGTGTTGTACTCTTAGAAAAAACAATACTTTACACATAATATTTGCAATAGTTGGCTGTTAATTTGTTGGTTGTCAATACTAGCTTCTTTCATAATGCGTGCTTCGAGCGAAGGAGGAATATAATAGGAAACCTAAAAACTGAGGAGGGGAGTTGGGTGGTGAATGAAAAGGAAAAGAAGATGTTTATTACTAATGCAGCTTTTCAGGTTGGGAGTGGCGCTGATGAGGGGCAGGTTCAGCAAATTCTGGATGTTGTCCAGCCCCGAGTCACGCCCTATATGAACGAGCTGCTAACCACCGAGTTCATAGTATATAATAAGTTAAAGATGCACTCGATTCGATTGGTGATTTGAAGGCGCCTGGTCTGGATGGCATGCCGGCGGTCTAATTCAAGGAGTTTTAGGATATCGTTGGGGAGAAGCGGACATCCGAAGTGCTACATGTGCTCAATGGGCAAAAAATCCTCGACGGGCGGAAATGACACAGTAATTGCATTGATCCCGAAGACTGAGCGACCTGAAAAGGTGAGTGAACTCCAGCCGATAAGGTTATATAACGTGGTGTATATCAAAAGTGTTATCCAGTAGACTTCGCAATGTGTCGCCTGACATTATAACATTGAACCAGAGTGCATTCGTTCCGGGGAGGCTAATATCAGACAACATTTTGATTGCTTATGAGATCACACACTATTTGATGAATAAAAGGGAAGGAGATTTGGGCTATGCAGCGGTAAAATTAGATGTGAGTAAGACCTATGATCGGGTTGAATGTTTGGAAGTTATGATGCAAAGGATGGGGTTTGCTGGACAATGGATTAGCTTGATTATGGAATGCACAACAACTGTGTCGTATAGGATCAAAGTGAATGGGGAGTTGACTAATAGCTTCAAACCTGAGAGAGGGTTGCTGCAGGTTGACTCGTTGTCACCCTACTTATTCCTTCTCTGTGCAAAAGGCTTCTCTGCCTTGCTTCAAAAGACAGAAAGGGATGGTATGATTGCTGGAGTTAAAATCTGCCAGGCTGCACTGAGTATTTCACACCTGTTGTTCACCGACGACTTGCTTATTCTTATTCATGCAATGGAGGGGGACGCCAAACAGCTTTAGAACATCCTTGATCTATATGAGCATTGTTGTGGGAAGATGATTAACAAAGCAAAGTCAGTCATTTCTTTAGTAGAAATACAAAGGGGCAACAGAAGAGTGAAGTATGTGATCTACTACAAGTAACAAAAGAAACGATGAGTGCAAAATATCTTGGTCTACATATGTGTGTGGGTGGATCAAAAAAATGGTGCATTTGCTTACTTGAAGGACCAGATTTGGAAAAAGATACGAGGGCGAAAATAAAAGTTTCTATCTTGGGCGAGTGTTGACAGTAGTTAACTACTATTATAAACTGTCAACCAAACATGAATAAAGACATAAATCAATCTCCAACATAGACTTAGTGGTTAAACTGACAGAATTCCATAGGTTTTGGTGAATCAATGTTTCACAGGGATTAAACAGAAAAATAGCCAAAGATAGCCCACACGTCGGGCTAAAAAGCATATTCCACCGCGGAACCAACTTGAGAAGATTCTAGAGAACACGACAATACTCTCCGACGAAACTTGGGCCAAAAGGCCACGGAGGGGGACCTAGGTCGGTCGACCTGGGCCAAAGCCCAATCACGGCCCGCTTCGAATGTCGGTCTCCCACCGCCATTAAGGTCCAATCTTCACCGTAGATCAAAGTCGGTTTGATCCGAGGGCTCTAGTCATCCCATTGGCCTATATAAGCAACCCTATACCCCCTGAGGCAAAGGTGTCCTGAAACCCTAATTCATATTCTCCAGTCAGGTTCAATTGAGAGGGGTCCCATGAAAGGATTAACCTCTCAAGATCCAGTATTCAAGAGAGATTAGTCCTTATTAGGATCTAGTCTTTAGAAATAGAGAGGTAGAGAGAGTGAAGAGTTTGAAGGAAGTGCCGGTCTATCGGTGCTTCCTCTACGGCTTTTACCTTAGCGGAAGTCAACCTAAGTCTGAGATTTCTCTAGTAATCAACTTCTTATTTTAGTAAGCAACATTGTTTATATTATTCTCCTGGTTCGCAACTCTTTCAAGTGCTTTAATCTATAGGATGCTGTAGGTTAAAGTAGTAATTGTAGGTGTAAGCGTGGGGCTTAGACCTAGTTACTTGTGGATGCTCCCTACTTTCTAGATCGGTGGTAGATCTATATATATATATATTTGACGTTACTATATATATACACACACACCGTAGTCCGCCTCCCGTTTGTTGGCCAAGTAGGACCTGGTTGCTAAGGAAAGCATCATCTGTTGGTGTCTTTTCTTATGTAATGTTCTCAGATAGAATAATAGAAGACATAGCTTAACGAGATTAGAACAAGAAGACCTTAGCGATTTTCTCTACACTCCTGACCTTCTTAAGTCTTCTTGCTGCTCCGGGTTAAGTAGGACCATAGTTAACCTCACACATTTCCCTGTGGATATGACATTAAAAACCTCCGGGTGAAAGCTACAACGGTATCCATGTACTTGCGGAATTATCTGTGTGCGTTAAAATATACCAACAAGCTTTCTGGCACCATTGCCGGGGAAACGGTTGCTGAATTAGCTATGAACCTAGCTTATCCTTGTATCGTACTCTTTTATTTTTTACTTTTTTATTCTTTTATTTTTCTTTTTTGAATTCCACTCCTATCTATTAATTTGCTAAACCCACGAGCGCAAGCTCTAAGCCACCAGAATCTTTAAAGCTTATCCTAACACATGGCTATGAGCTACGCCCGTGTTTTATAAACATGATTCAGGAACAATTCTTCTCGGGAGAAGGTGATGCAAACTCATACTCTCACCTACGGGAGTTTGAACAGGCCTGTATATGCACGTATCTCCAGCATGTCAGATAATACCTTAAGATGAAAGTTGTTTCTGTTCTCTTTGACGGAAATAGCTAAACAGTGGTATAAAATGACCGTAGAAGTATGCAAGGAGATTGGAAGATGTTATGCTCTAAATTTTGCTTGAAATTCTTTCCCATCCCTCGAGTGGCCAGCCTTCGAATAGAAGTTCTAACTTTTAAACAGCACGAGGAAGAGCCTCTTGACGCATTCTAGGATCATTTTAATGACCTCATCATCACTGGCCCAGACCTTGCTATTCCAGACCTGATTCTTCTTCAATATTTTTATCTGGGTCTTAGTAAGGATGATGCGCAAGACCTTAATGCAGCCTCTAGAGGATCTTTCCTTTCTTTGTTTGTTAGTGAAGCAAGGGTTGTCCTTGATAAAATCATTGGACGCACCACATTTACTAGCATTCATGATGAACTCTCAGAGAAAGAGAAGGAATCATCCCCCGAATAAGAAGAGGAAGTCTTGATAGCCAAATCACGACCATTCTAATCCCAAGATTTAGCTATCAATCCCGAACCATTAATACCCTAAAATCTTTCAAGGGAAGAAGAAATTCCATCTTTGGAAAACCCTTTTGAATTTAAAGGTAACCTCATTGATTTTGGAAGAACAATGAAATCTCGTCCACATAAGAGACCTCCAAGTGAACATATTCCAAATCCTCTTATGGAAGAATCTCTTAGAAAACGTCCTTATCCTCATATAGGACATCGGAAAGAATTCAAGGATGGCACGTCTAGTGATGCCATAGAAGGAGAGCAAAGCCATTTAGAAGTCAATCCTACCTTCTCTTTCTATGCCTACACTAGATGTCTTATCCGAACCCATCTTTTAATCCATCCTTAACCCTGATGAATCCTCTTATGTTCTTTCTCCTTAGACTCATGATGACCCTAGAAATTCACCAAGACACCCAAATCATAGGAATCATGAAGACTACAAGGATGACCAAGAAAAGCAATGACAATGGTAGGAATGCCTAGATTATACGAAGAATATATATCCCATTATCAAAGAATGGATGGACAAGGACGAAGCCTTATCATTAGAATCCAAACTTGGCTTAGATCCAAATGGTGAGCTTAAACCAATCTCTTCAATAAACATGACTCATCCAAGTTTAGAGAAAGCCTTAGACGAGATCAATCCGAGAGACACCAATCCATGAGAAATCTTAGACAATAAATGACCAATGATTGTCATAGGCATGGAATGATGATTCCGCCAATAGACATTCATAAAGAAACACCCATGGAGCTTGAAAAGAAAGATGACATAGATGAGCATGGAAGTTATTTCATAAACATCTCTTTGAATCCATGCTCGCATAAAAAAATTTCCTGAATCAATTGGTCTCTCCAACTTTACCATACACGAGATCTTCAATCCCCCTCATGCTTTCTGTTCCAAAAAAAACTTTCAAAAGGTGGTTGTAGATGTATATATTTATCATAAATATTGTAGATCTCATTGTGTGAATCTTGAGATAAGTATGCAAAGATTGGTGTTGGAGGGGAAACCACTTCACCAACTTGAAGCACAATTCAAGGTTTCGCAAGGACGAGCTTGTGTCCTAAAGCAAGAACTTTTGAGAGATAACTTGAGCTTTCACCTTCTGCTATGATATCCTCGTAAAATGAGCATAGAGATATAATTATAAGAACATTCCTTTGGGTATTTTCTGTCTCTAACCATTCTAGGCTTGGAACAAAAATGACGAAGGATGACAATGCAAGAAAACTCTCAATTCAATTTAGGTAAGTCATGGGATGAATTCAAATCGAAGATGAAGCAAGGCACATGACGAACTTCAACAACTTTGCATAAGAAGATACAACTCATTCAACATGGATGAAAGAACTAAATAAAAACAATGAGTGAGGAAAAAGGCCTAACAAGGAGTCAAAAGATCAAAGAGCAGAAAGATAGCATGACAAAAGGATAAGAAAGAGGAGTACAACATGTGAGACAATATGCTCATGAACAACTCAAGATGCAAGGAAGGAAAGGACCACCAAGAAGTCATCTGTTCTTCATCACATGGTGTCATCACACTCCAATGATAAAGGTAACATCTTAAGGTAAGTGGCAATCATTTTCCTTTTAATCTTGATATGCACATAAATAAAGAAACAAACATGTTTGAGTTACGATTTCACTTAACCCAATCTGATTAATTCAACATGTTTAGTTCTTTAAAACTTGTTCCTAGCATCACTTTCTTAATCCCATGGTCTTAACCAAATGAGTTAAAAAGTGCACATCTCATTTCTAGAAGATGATAGTCGTAATCATGAAATCATTGGTACATTATGCACAGATAGACAATCCTTCCATAGGTTAGACAATTTAATCCTTTTTTGCCAAATGTGTTTAAATGCTCCATTCATACTCAATCTTCTGATCTTACCATCCATGTTATAATGGAACAAAATGTACAACATTGAATTTATCTTGTTTTATGTGCCTAAAGTTAGAGAAGGATAAATAAAATTTTAGTTCTGTTGGTGTCACCAACAGAACCCATACACTTGATCTCTACCTTATCTTTGCAAGCAAGAAACACTTTGAGCAAAGTGTGAAGAGGTTGTCAATTCCCCAAAATTCTACAAGTGAAGGTTCTGAACCTGTGAACATGCACACTGAGCAAGATGCTGCAAACTTCCACTATTAATGCTTCACTTCAAACTGCTGGACGAGCGAAGAATATGGGTGACATCATCCTCAGAATTACCATCTCAAGAGACGCAGTTATCAAGGTCTCCACCTTTGGGATCAGATGATGCACCTAAGGAATGAACATGGTAAGTCCTGTTTAGAGGACTTAAATCACTGAACCCTCGCCGAGAGATAAAATCGGTAGTTATCCATATTTACTTTTTCGCATTGCATGAATTATTTTTCCTTTAGTATGTTTATTTTTCTGCATTAGCACTGCATTAGAAAAGAAAATAAAAATATTTACTGACTGCACTGCATCATAAATTCTAAGTCCCAAGTGAACAATTTTTGTGGCGTGTAAAAACCCGCAGAAATATTCACCGTGGCAGCATAAAAAATAAAAATAAATATGCATTCATCTGGTTAGTTTTTTCTTTGCATCATAGAAAATATAAAAATACAAAAAATATTGAGAAAGAGATATTTGCTGAAAAGAAAAATGAGAAACAATCTCAAAGGCTTTGGACAACTGAGGCTTAAATAGCAAACCATTAACGCTTAATCTGTTCTACAAGTTTTGTTGTCTATTTGAGTTTCACAGGATTTAAAGGACCAACAAGAACTGACAAGCAAGTGGATCACTATTAGAGTATTGTCTCAACAGTCATCAACATCAATCAAAGCTCCGATAGAGGAAGTACATTTCCATTGTCAGTGTGTTACTCTATAAGATCGAACGACTACGTCAACATCGAGCTCGGTGGAGGAGCATCCCCATGTATCTAGCTAAGTATTTCTTTCTCCTTTTAGTTTTGCTATTTTAAAGTTTGCTAAATATTTGCTAAAGAAATAAAATGATGCATAACAAACAAAACAAAATAAAAATTTATCTTAGTTAGTTATATATATTAGTAAGGTGTGATCTAAAAACTCTGTAAATAAAATTAAAAAGTGTGTCTAATTTGTTTTTATGAGTTGAATAAATAAGAGGACTCAGAGTAATCTTTTAAATGAAAATGATGAATAGTTGCTCTGTCGTAATTCCTTTCAAATGCCTAGTTTTTAGCTTTGAATTCTTCCGAGTTTTGGATAAGATTGTTTTGATATAAGAATTTACTCTGAACTTAAAACTCATGGGTAGTGAATGCTTAATCTAAGTCTAGGTAATTGATGGATATGATATGGGAAGGTCTAAGTTGCTATTTATCTTGTTCCAAGTGACACTAGAGTTCTAGAGATTTACCTTTTGAAAAACATAAAAACACTACATGATGAGTTCATGTATGACAAAGCTTAAATTCCCACCAAAGCCATACATGTTATTTAGGCTAGGAAAACTTCCACATATATGTTGTTTACTTTTGCATTGAGTTTTGTCAAGCTTTGTTGATGCTTTATGAGAGGTTTGTCATGCTCTTAAAATCAATTGCATTGAGTTTTGTCAAGCTTTGTTGATGCTTTATGAGAGGTTTGTCATGCTCTTAAAATCAAGATCACATACACACCATCCACATATACACTACTCCTACACCTGGGATAGGCGCAAAAACATGCCTTTCATCTAGATCCACCCAAAAATATTATACTCCTACACTGGGGGTAAACACAAAAATATTGTAGGTTTTCCATCCACCAAATAAATGATCCAAGTTCTTGTAGATATCTCTCTTAAAGTTTTGTTGCAAAAGAGAGACATGGGGCTATGCAAAAGTTATTCATGAAAAAAGGAAAAAGAGAAAAAAAAAGTTGAAAAGAAATGGGCAAGTGTCCGAGATATCTTACATGCCCGCCTAAAAAAAGAGAGATGAATAAAATAGCCCCTGTTCTTTAGCAAATGTTTCTAAATTTCAAAAGAGAGATATTTTTTAAGGAGCAAAGTAGAATTAGGATCAGCCACCATATATCCATACACATGCACATCTTGATTTGATTGTATGACTTAACTCTCTTTGGATCCATTGTTTGACTTTACAATATATGCATTGCAAGTAGGCTCTAGCTTTCTCCCTACCTATGAACTCCACATAAACCTTAGTAGTAGGAAGAGAAAAAGGCATAACACCATTATTGCCTTGGTGATGATCCACAAATACCACATATTAAGAGACTTGAGAGTGTCATACTATGAAATCTTTGAGTTTTATTTTGAAATTTTCTAAAAAAACTCTGGAACAATGGTTAAACGAAGAGCTTGAGACATAGTGCTTGACTTGACCGTTCTGTCTTTCAATTACTCAAGACTCAAGTGAAGGCTAAGAAGCCCCATAATTGAGGGTAATATCGGTAAGCTTGAAAGTCAGAAAGTTTATTCTAATCTAGAGGAGAATTCTTATTTGAACATATGTGTACTTTTGAGGCATGAAAGCATCATAGTAACTCCTGATCCATTACTAAGTTTAGCTTTGCTAAGGCACTAGCAAAGGTTAAGCTTGGGGGAGTTATTAACAGTCGTTAACTACTATTATAAACCATCAACCAAACATGAATAAGGACATAAATCAATCTCCAACATATACTTAGGGGTTAAACTGACAGAATTCCATAGGTTTTGGTGAATCAGTATTTCGCATGGACTAAACAGGAAAAGAGCCAAAGATGACCCACATGTCGGGCTAAAAAGAATATTCCACCGCGGAACCAACTTGAGAAGATTCTAGAGAACACGAGAAGACTCTCCGACAAAACTTGGGCCAAAAGGCCACGGAGGGGGTTGGCCGACCTGGGCCTAGGTCGGACGACCTGGGCCAAAGCCCAATCACAGCCTGTGTAACACCCTGGTGTTAAGCTTGCATTAGCATTTGCAAATCACGAGCATAAGCACAATCATGCATGTCATTTCATGTGATTGTTTGTTTAGTTTAAATTCATGCTCTGTTACTTAGAATCTTGATAAAGTGGCACAAGTGCTTGATGTTTGACCACTAAAATAACTTAGAAATATTTAGGATGCGATTTGGAGTAAAGTT
The DNA here is from genome assembly GCA_038087645.1 of Saccharum hybrid cultivar R570. Taxonomy (NCBI): domain Eukaryota; kingdom Viridiplantae; phylum Streptophyta; class Magnoliopsida; order Poales; family Poaceae; genus Saccharum; species Saccharum hybrid cultivar. The sequence continues at coordinate 23,130,535 of JAQSUU010000135.1, forward strand.
TATATTCAAAGTTTTGCCAAATTATGCTTTTAAAATAATTCTCCAAAAATTAGGGTTTTGATTTAAATTGACTTTAAATCTCTACTTCAAAATCTATTTGGAATTTGGCTTTGTTTCTTTTGGCAAAGTTGTAGAGCATATTTTTTTCCTGAACAACTTTTATTTTTGGGTCCCACCTTGAAAATACCTTTTTATTGCTCAAAATGGGAAATTAGGGGTTGTTTATTTGAAAAATAAAAGAAAAACAATTTTCCTTTCTTTATGGGCCGCTCGCCTCCCATCCGGTCCATCTGGCCATGCCGGCCCGGCTTGCCTCCGTGCCCACCTCCCCGCCCGTGCGCGCGTTCGCCCGACCACGACAACACCTGCCCGCCGTGTGGCCACCGCTCGCTGGCGACGGTGTATGGGTGGCAAGCCAGCGGGCCCAACCGAGCCGCGTCCTGCCTTCTTGAGCCCGTCCGCGCCCGCTCCACCCCTATTCCTCTCCCCTTCGCATTGCCTCCTCTCACCAGCATCACAGCAGAGCAAGCCGTGTGGCTACTGCACCATTGCCGCCACCTTCGAGCTTGCCTCCGCCTCTCGGTGTTGTGCCTTGAGCCTCGCTTCGGCTCGAGTGACCCCGCCACACCACCACGCCCTCTTTTCATCGAGGTAAACGCACTTCGCCGCCACACATTGCTCGCTGGAGTTTGCCTCAAGCTTGCCGGAGCTTCATTCTATGCCGGTAGCACCTTTCTGCGCCTCCTTTCTTCCTATCTTCTTGCGCTTTTGCTTCACCTCGCCGTCATGGAGCCAAACCACCGCCTCTTGAGCCTTGCCGTGCTCCGGATCGACGAATTCACCGTGAACCGCTCTGCTGTGCCGCCATTGGCGACGGTGAGCTCGTACCCAAGCTCTCGTGGCCATGCAGCTAGCACCGTAGGGTCCGCTACACCGTGGCGAAGCCAACGGTGCCAAACGTGCCACCGGGAGCCACGCCGCCGGTCAACCTGGGCCTCTGCCCCCGGTGTTTGGCCAGTGGGTCCGGTTGACCCGTGGGTCCCGCTGGCAGCGACTCTGAGTGGAGCTGAAGGTAGAGCGTGGGGTGCACATAGCAATTTCAGATCCGGTTTTAAAAAGAAATGATTTGGAAAATGAATTCCACATTTTGTTTAAATGCTTTGCAAAATCATATCTCTTGAGATACTGCTCCAAATTAAATGAAACAAATTTTGTTAGACTTCTTATGAGTATATCTACAGTATGAAAATATTGCATGTCAATTTTGAGATACTTTTATATAGAGCTTCATTTAATTCTTGATAAATGTTGTTATCTTGTAAAATGCATAGTAAATCATGTATATATTAGAAAAATATGATTCCAATTTTGTTGATTTATTCATGTAATGTAATTTTTGTGAAAAATATATGACATGCATGTTATGTGGAAAAATATGGCTAGGTAATTTATGTGTATTAATTGCTAGTTTCTTATAAAATTGCTAGAGCCAAAAATATGAATAATACATGTAGGTGAAACTTTTCTATAGTGTTTCAATACTATGTAGATCATGGAAAAAATATGAAATCTGCTATTTTATATTTTTCATAGTACAAAGTATTTTCATGTGTAATTATGCCATGCTTTTTGCCATTTTTGTGTAGGCTGCTGTACTTGTCCAAATGCATTGAAAATTTTATGGTAGACTATATATTTCATGATGAAGCTAGTGTAAATTCCTTAGAATTTTTTGAGCACCAGAAATATATGTTGCTGTTGTAGCCTTGGTTTAAAATGAAATAAATGAACCTTTCTGTATCTATGATTAGTGTATATGTGTTGCTTTGGTGTATCTTTGAAGCACTAATAACTTGCTGGTACGAATCAATATATTAATGTTGTGTGATATGCATGCATGTTTTGGGTGTGTTGCAATCTTCTCTACTAGAGAGGAGATTTGCACCTACTCTGTTAAATAGAGTTAAACATGTTCGTCTACATACATGCACTCATGATCATCATATGCTATTTCATCTGATGCGTCACTTCCATAATCACTTATACATACGCATCATACAGGATCGCAGGAGGAGTTGGCAGTAGCAGAGCCAGAGGAGCAGGACGAGGGAGCACCGCAGGATGAGCCCGCACAGGAGGTGTAGGCAGACGAGGAGGCCGGTGAAGAGCTTCAGGAGTGCCCCGACCATCGTCCTAGCTCTTTTGAGAGAGGCAAGCCCCAGAGCATATCTCCCTCGGTTTGCAAATATTTAACTTATGCTTTAATTATGATTGATGCATTAAGTATAGGAGTTGATTACAACCATTGCTGCATTATTCCTTGTCTACCCTTGTTATTATATCCTTGCTATACCTTGGTAAACAAAGTTAAGTTAAATGCTTAGCCTTGCTTAGACCGGTAAAAGTTGGGTGATTTCCCGTCACCTGCGAGTTTTAGGTGGTTACCTGGATTACTGTTGGCTAAATGTGGCATCACGAAGTATAACCAAGTGTTGTTGAGAAATGGAGACCGGACGGAGTCTTGTAGGGTTTTGGACTGTAGTGATTCCATCTGTGTCGATTAAGGACCGATCGTTGTTGTCCCTTGAGTCATGTTGAATGCATGCCCCATGCTTAACTAGAAGGATAAGTCGTTCCGACCGTGAAGCCAGGAAACTATTTAGGCTAGGCATTGACCGCAATGCACTGTACTAGCGTAAGTAGTGAGTGGACATAGGGGCGCGATGCTAAGACCAATGAGCAGTCGGATGAAAGCCCAAGTTTGGTTTTGGTAATTAATGACACCAAGTTGCTAATGCCATTGTGATTAAGTGAATTGAGCTAGGCATGGCAACATATGTGGCAAGGAGTGGTGGCTACAAGATCACAAAGAGATGGTGCATGGACATGAAATGACGATCATGGTGGAGATGCACATGAAATGATGATCACGGTGATCAAGCATGAGGAGATGGACATGGAACAAAGTGATCAAAACAAAGGTATAATCATAGGGTTTGCTTTTGCCGGTCTAAGATGAGTAGAGAAGTGATTGACTGGGTTTAGGATTGATAGCGACTATCAAGAGGGGCAATCACGGTTAGCTCGTGAATCAAGTGCTACTAGGTCATCATCTTGATCATATGCATTAGGATCTAGTAGAGAGCTAACGTAACGCCTTGTAAAATGATTTTGAAAATACTAACACACATGCACATGGTGATGTACACTTGGTGGTGTTAGGATATTTGCGAAGGCGGTGGAGTTTGAGCGGTAGAGAGGGGTTTGGGGTCAGGCGGTTTTGAGGAAATGAAATGACTATTTTCCTTTACGCCAGAAGTGGGAAGAACTAGCAAAGTCGCGAAAGTGTTTCGTACTGAAAAGCACGCATCAGACGTGGCGTTCGGCTGCGTCGAACACTGGTCTGGCATCTGACGCCTAACTCTAGCTTGTGGAGCGCTGGTGACCGTGCATCAGACGCGCTGACGGTGCAACGTCGGACGCGTGACATCAGCGTCTATTGGCGTGGGCGTCAGCTGTGAGTAGAGGCAGCAGAGGAGCGTGGAGCACCTCACGCTAGAGTGTGTCTGTTGCCACACCAACGGGCGCGTCTGTTGCGAGTTCAAGCATTTTCGAGCCTGTCTGGACTGCATCTATTGCATCATCGGACGCGTGGGCTCATAGCGTCAGACACGTCTGGTATTCATGAAATTGACCGTTGGTTTTTTGAAGTGGCTAGATGTGTGGCGCTTCATGGTGCATCGGATGCGGCAACACGCGTTTGATGCCCCCGATCATGCTACTGTGAGGAGGCCAATGGCTCTATTTGTTTGAGGGCTTATAAATATGAGCATGGCCAGCCTTTGGGGGTTCTCTCTTGCAGATCTGAATACTTGAGGCATACTTTGAGCTAGAGAACACTCCCTCCACTCATCTCCTTGCTTGGTTGCATATTATAGTGAGATTGAGTGAGATTCAAGTGCATTGCTTAGTGATTTGCATCTAGTGGCACTTGATCTTTGAGTTGGCTGCGGATTTCTTGTTACTCTTAAGTGTTTCTCGACATCCTAGACGGCTTGAAGCAGCGGTGGCATTGAGCTCATGATTGGAGATTGTTTTGAGCCTCACCAAGTGATTGTGAGGGGTTCTTGAGCCTTCCCCGCGGGAGTTCGTGAATTGGCTACTCTAGTGGAGCTCGTGGCTTGGAGGATCCCCATCTTGTGAGTGGATATGCGGCACCCACTGAGGCTTTGACTCTTGATAGTCAATTAGCTCACGATCCATCAAGTGGGAGCATCACCACAACGAGGACTAGCTTGACGGAAAGCAAGTGAACCTCGGTAAAAAATCTTGTGTCATCTCTTTGCCGAGGATTTCATCTTGTGATTGTGATTGCATTGATTGATTGGTTCATTAGAAATATCTCTACTCATCAATGTCGGTATAACAATACATGCTCACTCCTTTACTTGTCTACCTTGCTAGTTACGCAGCTTGTTATCTCTTGTAGATTCTAGCTCCTAGTTTGTGTAGTGTATCTCTTTCACCTAGGATTAGAGTAAGTAGTGACTTAGCTTTGTTGGTGTAGATTAGAGATTATAGCCTTCATATCTACTAGAATTGTTTAGGAGGCTTGCATAATGTAGTTGAGCTAGTGCTAGAATTAGCTTCGCCATCTTTTGTACTAACTTTGTTGTTGAGTAAAGTTTGTAGAATTTTGAAATGGCTATTCATCCCCCCGCTAGCCATTTAGGACCTTAAATCGGGTGGCCCCTGGGTACGATGGTTCCTGTCGAACCCGAGACGTTTACCTGAAAAGTTGATTCGGTGACCTGTAGCTCTCCTTTGCAGGTGAGTGTGGTTTGTGTGGAGAATAAATCACCAGGTGGTTAGTAATCGATTTGAATCGCCATCGCTCCTGGATAGTGAGCACTTGACTTGAGCTACTTCATCATAGTAATGCTTATGGAACACTCAGATGGTTATGATGGTTATGATGAGAATGAAATGCTAAATGATCATATGGTTATCATTGATGGCCTTAATCAAGTGATTGCTCTAGTGCAGGTGCAAACCTAGATGACAGGTTAATGATTATAAACTTGAGGCAATAATACTGGGAAAAGTAGTTCTTAATGTTAAATGTGCTTTTTTTTGCAAATGAGTCAGCTAGCCCACTCTAAAGCCTTTCATACTCCTTAGAGTCACTTTATTTTTGCTTATGTCAGGTAAGTCTAGCTGAGTACATTCTTGTACTCAGGGTTTATTCCCACTTGTTGCAGATAGACAGATGTACTATGGCTATTGTATCAACTACTTGTACCTAGCTATGGGAGATGATTAGACCAAGGGCGTGGTCACTCTTTATCTCAACTCAATGCTTTTGTTAGATTTGATCAGTACGTGGCACTGTAATGAACTAAGTGTGTGCATGGTTTGAAAACTACTTGCTTCCGCTACTTCTATTTGAACTTGGTATTGTAATAACTCTTTATTTTGAACTTCGATGAATCTGTATTATGTGCGAACTTATGTAATCACGTGAATGGTGACTACTAAACTTGAATGATCTTGGCTGAGTTGTTGAAAAGTTTGAAATCCCTCATGATTTCACGGACTACCGGGTTTGTATGGGATTAAGTATGTTGGTTATTTGCTCTGACAGGTGATTTTCTTACTTAATTTTGTATAAATTGGTCGGTTCTGTTATAACCCGCTTCAAACATCGGTCTCCCACTACCATTGAGGTCCAATCTTCACCATAGATCAAAGTCAGTTTGATCCAAGGGCTCTGGTGCATCCTACCGGTCTATATAAGCAGCCTCATACCCCCTGAGGCAAAGGCATTTTGAAACCCTAATTTATATTCTCCAGTCAGGATCAATTGAGAGGGATCCCATAAAAGGATCAACCTCTCAAGAGCTAGCATTTAAGAGAGATTAGTCTTGATTAGGATCTAGTCTTTAGAAATAGAGAGGTAGAGAGAGTGAAGAGTTTGGAGGAAGTGCCAGCCTGTCGGTGCTCCCTCTATGGCTTGTACCTTGGCGGAAGTCAACCTACATCTGAGATTTCTCTGGTAATCAACTTCTTATTTCAGTAAGCAACATTGTTTATATTATTCTGTTGGTTTGCAACTCTTTCGACTGCTTTAATCTATAGGACGATGTAGGTTAAAGTAGTAATTGTAGGTGTAAGCGTGGGGCTTAGACCTAGTTACTTGTGGATGCACCCTACTTTCTAGATCGGTGGTAGATTCACAATTGTGATAGCTACTATATATATATATATATATATATATATATATATATATATATATATATATATATATATATATATATATATATATATATATATATATATATATATATATATATATATATATATATATATATATATATAGTTGAATCCTCCAAAGTCTACCTCCCGTTTGTAGGCCAAGTAGGACCTGGTTGCTAAGGAAAGCATCATCTGCTAGTGTCTTTTCTTATGTAATGTCTCTAGATAGAGTAATAGAAGACATAGCTTTCCGAGATTAGAACAAGAAGACCTTAGCGATTTCCTCTATACTCCCGACCTTCTTAAGTCTTGTTGCTGCTCTAGGTTATGTAGGACCATAGTTAACCTCACACGTTTCCCTGTGGATGCGATATTTAAAACCTCCGGGTGAAAGCTACAACGGTATCCATGCGCTTGCGGATTTATCTGTGTGCATTAAAATATACCAACGGCGAGGAAGGAAATTCTAATCAAAGCAGTGGCTCAAGTCATTCCTACATTTGCGATGGACTGCTTTGATCTAACAAAGTCCTTATGTGACCAGATTAGCTCTATGGTATGTCGGTTCTAGTGGAACCAGTAAGAGGGGAAGCACAAAATTCACTGGTTGGGTCAAGACACAATGATGAAACCGGAACATGAAGTGGGTTTGGGATTCAGAGATATTCATGCTTTTCAACCTCATAATGCTGGCAAAACAAGGTTGAGGGCTATGGAAACACCTTGACTCTTTATGCGCTCGGTTCTTGAAAGCAAAGTATTTTGCGAACTCATTGTAACATACCTGGGTGTTAAACATGCATTAACATCCCAAAGCATGAGCATTAGCATCACATGCATTTCATAATCACATGCAATATAAATAAAAACTAATTTGAAGTGTGAAAAACATCTGTTTGAAACATAATTGTTGCATTTGCTTGCTAGAGTTGTAAAACTGGTTTGGCTATAATGTTTAAATAACCTAGAGTTAATTAGCATGATTTTTAGAGCAACTTTTGTATTCAAACATGTGTTTGGCTAAAATCTTCCCAAATTTTGCTTTTAAAAATATTCTAGAAAAATGAGTTGTTATTTAAAAATTAGACTTTAAATCATTAATTCAAAATATGTTTGGAATTTTGAAAAATGCCCTAAATAAAAGTTGTAGAGAATTAAATTTTGAACAACTTTTGTTTTGAGGTCAACTTTTGAAAATGTCTTTTTTATCTTCAAAATTCAAATTTGAAATAAATTAGAAAATTTGGAATTTGGTTTATAAAAAGAAAAAAATGAATTTTTGGCTTGCTAGGCCTGCGCCCCACTTCCTTCCCGCCTGCTCAGGCCGGCCCGGCCCGCGTCCGCACCTGCCTCCACCCACGCGCGCGCACTCGTGGTGACCGCGGCAGAAGTCGGCCGCCACGTGGCCGTACGCCGCCGACGCCGCGCGCCACGCGCCCTCCGGTGGCCCCCGCGTCCCTCCGCGCCCGCCTACTCCCTCCGCGCGCTCGCCCGCCTCAGCTGCTGCCTTCATTCGCCTCCCCTCTCGCCAGCAGCAGCCGCAGAGCCATGGCGGACGCTCGTGCCACCGCTCGCCGTCGTCGCTCCACCACCACCGCACGCCCTCATGAGCACGTCTCCGGTCAATTCCTCCTGGTCTCAGCCTCGCCTCGCCTCCCTCTATCCAGTGCTCGCGCCATTTCCGCCGCTCGAGCAAAGGTGAGGCCGAATTTGGGTGTTTCCCTCCGCCGCCACGCCATGGCCGCCAGCACGGTCCGAGCGTGGTCGGAGCTCCTTCATCTCCTTTCTCCCTCCATTTTCCCCTTTTTACGTCCGCCTCCACCTCGCGGATCTCGCGCACGCCTCATCAGCTGCCACCGTGGCCTGCACTGACCGGCCATCGTGCGCCAGCGCCGTCGCCCCGCCATGCGCACCGGCGAGCTCAATGCCGAGCTCGTCTGGCCACGTTCTGAGCATAGGAAAAATAATAAATTTGTTGTTTGATACTTTTCCTAGTACAAAGTATTTTCATGCTCATGATTAAGCTATAGCTTGTTTATTTTGTATAGATTATTTTACTTATCCAAATCCCATGAAATTTGTGTAGTATGCTATTTGGAGTAGGACTATGCTACTGTAATTTTTGTAGATTTTTACATGCAACAGAAATAGGTGTTAATGTGTAACCCTAGTTTAAATGGGAAATAAAAGGTTATTCTTTATGAATAATTAAAAGTAATAAAAAGTGTTTGGTGTATCTTTGAAGCACCAAACTACCTTGCTAGTGTTACTTAATAGGTTAAGGTATTAGGGTTTGACAAAGTGTAGCAACACTTGTGTGAGAATTATATACTAACTAGTATAAGAGTAGATGACATGTTTTGTGGTACATGTTCTTGGATGACGTTGACTACCTTGTAGACGATTTTGTCTTTAATCTATACTATCAGTTTCAATGTGCTCGTCTGTATATCATGTCATCATTGCATTCCACCGCATCTGATGCACTATCTACATGTTTACTTATGCAAATGCATCATACAGGATTGCAGGAGGAACCGCTGGTAGCAGTGCCAGAAGAACCGACTTGGACCGATCCGCAAGAGCTCCAGGCACAGGAGGTGCCCGAGAAAGAGGAGCAGGGAGAGGAGTTGCCCGAGTGCGTAGATCACCAGCCTAGTTCGTTTGAAAGAGGCAAGCCCCGGAGCATTCTAAATTCCCTATTTTGTTCAAGCAATTCTTTATATATGTGTTATATATATTGCATTAAGTTATAGGAGTTGAGTGAAACACTTGTTGCATATATAACTTTTCCTTGTCCCACAATTATGCCTAGAATCCTATTTTAGTTTAGGATCGAAAGTATTGCTTAGCCATGCTTAGACCGGTAGAAGTCGGGTGAATTCCTGTCACCTGCGAGATATAGGTGGATACCTGGTTATGGTTGGCTATAATTGTTATCATGAAAAGTAACCAAGTGTTGATGGATAAACGGAGACCAGGCGGATTCTTATAGGGCTTTGGACTATAGTGATTCCGTCTGTATCGATAAGGACCGATTGTTGCTCGTCCCTCTTGTCATGTTGAACGCATGCCTCACATTTAGCTAGCCGAATAAAGTACCTTCCGACCGCGAAGCTAGTGACACTATTCAAGCTGGGATAAACTCGGATTGGCAGAGTGGTGCTGAAGGGGGTATGATGGGGACGCGAAGAGTGAGCCCAAGGTGCGTCTTGGCAGTCGGCTGGTTCCTGGGTAGTGCGGTCTATGACTGTTATCCCGCGACTACTTGGAAAGTGTCATTGGTGATCTAAGCAACCCTGACGGGGGAAGTGTGGTTTGTGTGAGGATTAAATCACCAGCTGGTTAGGAATCGATTCGAATCGCCGTCGCTCCTGGATAGTGAGCACTTGACTCGAGCTACAGCATAGTAGTAATAATGATGGAACACTGGTGGTTATGTGAATGATGTTGGAAAAGCTAAACATGATATGGTAACCTTTGATGTTAATGGTTAATCAAGTGATTGCTCTAGCATAGGTGCTTACTTAGATTAATCAGGTATAATTAAGTTGATGCTCATATTTTAAATGGTTCATAACTAAGAACTTATGCTTTTCTGCAAAACTAGTCAAGCCAGTCCACTTTATAAAAGCCTTGCATACTCCTTGGCGTTATTTTATTTCTGGTTTATGGTGGGTAAGTCTAGCTGAGTACCTTCTCGTACTTAGGGCGTTGTTTCCATTGTTGTTGCAGATGGTCAGATGTACTATGGGTATTGCGTCAACTGTCTGTACCCGGCGATGGGCGACAACTAGGACTAATGGCAATGGTCACTCCGTCTATCTTATCCCATGCTTTTGTGGACTATGACTTCCTACTAGCACTGTATCTGAACTAAGTGTGTGTGTGTGTGTTTTTTTAAAACTACTTACTTCCGCTATGTTAATTTGAACTCATGTTGTAATAACTTTATATTCTGAACTCCGATGTATTCAACTGTCGTTGCGAACTTTATGTACTATGTGACGGTGGCTGCTAAATCAGTACGATCTTGGTGGGGAATGTTGGTTGGTTGGAAATCCATCATGATTTCATAAAATATCGGGTTGTACGGGCTTAAGTTTGGTAAATTATCTGTCTCGGCAGAAGATTTTTTTACTTAATCTTGTATAATCATGTTGATCCATTACAGCTGGTATCGGAGCATGGTTTAGCATGTTACTGTTCACATGGGTATTTAAAACAAAACTGTGTTTAAAACCGAGTTTTAAAACTTAAGAGTGTGCCAATGGTCATATCCTTTATGCCCAGTTAAGGACTCTAGGTGCCTTATTTAAGTACTGACTTGGGGGTTTTTGCATCATATTTTTAATTCATCGCTCATACGGCGTGCTATTGTATGAGTGACATTCACTTGAGTGGTAATGTATGGATCAATTGCCTCTAGGCCTTGGTAAGTGAGAGTTGTGAGAGCATGGTTGGATACACTTCCGATCTAGGGAAGTGCTTATATGATGCCAAAATATTTATGTGTCATACGCATGTTTGTATAAAGGTATCCAATGTGTGGGAATTCTGTCATGTGGTGATGATGCCATCAACAGGACGATGATTCGGGTAGTTGCTACCATTATACTTGTATCTGGGGATGCGTGTAGAGCGAGTAGCTTACTTTACTTCTTTCTTGCATATTTTTCACACTGTGAGGGTTTAGGCTGAAGTGGTTTTCTGCAGGTACATAACATCGCTATCGGGTAGTATGTATTAGCTACGTTTACGAGAGATCGTTGTATGCCACCGTCCATGCCGCTAGTAATTGTTATTTCTAAGTTTGTGAGGACGTACGAAACGTTCATGCATCATGTTTGTGCATTTCATTCATGGCATTGTTCCTCCCCTTATAAGTTGATTATTCCATTTTGATAAAAATGACAACTTAATATCTATTCTCACTGGGGTAATAAAAATGTTGCTACAGATGGCACGCACCAAGCAGACAGCTCATAAGTCCACAGGCAGAGCTCCCCGCCATCAGCTTGCCCCACGCACTCATCAACGTCACACGTTCCTTGGAGAGTTTGGGATGCCCACACTCTTGTGGAGAGTACTCAGCTATGTTGGCTATCCCGATGGAATGGAGCCCCGCTACTTCTGGGCAAATGAGAGGTTAGGGGAAGGTCTTTTGGTTACTGTGGAAGCCGTTGTTCGTCCCAGAGGTGATGGTTCTGAGTGGACTGGTTGGCGTTATCAGTCAACTGGCAGGACCACTGAACAAGCCACTGAGAGGGCAGCCTTTGGGATACTGAGGGATATCATGGATTGTTTTCCTCAGGAGTTGGCAGCAGCTATAGTTGGAGTTTTTCCGAGAGGCAACCCCCCACTGACTCGTGACAGCAGGCAAGAGGAAGGTCCCTGGAGATTAGTGCAGCAGAAGCACAGAACAGTGATAACCCCGCCATGAGTGCCATGTTCGCAGTGATGAAGGCCTTCAATGGAGTGGAAGGTAGCCTGCGACGTGTGTCTGGTGCTCTTGGTCAGGCTCGCGACGACCGACGTCAGCTTTAGAGGGATCACGACGCCGAGATTGAGAGGCTCATTGCAGAGATGGCGCAGCTGACTCGTTAGAGGGATCAAGCTACCTGGAGGACTGTGGTCTTTGAGGGAGACGTACGTACACTGAGAGAGCAGGTTGGATGTCTGACCACCGCCAACAGGAATGCTGAGCGCATGTTGACTCATGTGCTCCATCAGAGGAGTGAAGCCTGGTCTACAGAGAATGTTCTGAGGGCTCGACAGTTTGATCTAGAGCAGCAGCTGACCAATGCAGAGGAGTACAATGACAACCTACATAAGGAGGTTCATTGGCTGAACAACCAGCTCTACCCCTATGTTCCTCCTGGTGCGGCAGAGATGGATCTGGATGAGGATGAAGATCACGAATAGCCTAAGGCACCCGCTGAGGATGACGACGATGCTGTGGATGGCGACAACGCCAACATCTCTGACTTAGACAGCGACCACGATGAGTAGACTAGTAGTTGTTGCGCTATCTACTAGGGTTTCGTTTGCATGATCTTTTTCTTAGTTGGCACGTTGGGCATGTAATGATGAGTAGAAAGACTAAGGCTTTGATGTAATGTTGGAAAACTTGGATGTGTTTATGGCGATATCTGAACGTCAAAAGTCCAGAGTATGTATGCTGGCAATTTGGTTGTTATGGAAGAGATGTGTGCGCTTTAGTAATCTAATTAGTGATGTTGTGTTAATTGGAATGACTTATTGTGCCCTAGTTTTATTGTATGAATTTATTCTCTCCAGTGAATTTAGTATGGCATAATTTTTCATTCACTCATGATTTCTACAACATCACCTAATAATATTGTTGCTGAAAGATGCAGATGTCGAACACTCGCCGTACCATGTATGATGCCACTGAGGCTAGTGGCAATGCCGCTAGAAATGAGAACCGTGATCCACCATCGCCTCCTCCTCCACCGTACACCGTGGAACAGTTCTTCGCATAGTTCCTCAGAAGTCAACACAACATGGAGAACATGCAGCAGAATATAGAAGCTGCATTGCGCAGTATTGCGGATAACACCCGCCGTGGAGTAAACCTAGGTGGGCATGAAGTAAACCAGTATAGCAGTTTCAAGGATTTCATGGACACCCGTCCACCAATTTTCAAGGAAGCCGCTGAACCCTTGGATGCAGAAGAGTGGATAAACACAATGAAAGACAAGTTTCATGTTTTGAGGATGACAGAAGTATTGAAGACCGAGTATGTAGCTCATCAGCTTCAAGGTCCGGCAGGGATGTGGTGGAAGCACCACCGCATCACTTTTCCACCTCATGCTCACATCACTTGGAGGGAGTTCACTGAAGCTTTTCGTGGAGTGTACATCCCACCTGGTCTGATAGAAATGAAGCTCGAAGAATTTCTGGCATTGAATCAAGGCACGAAGACTGTGACCCAATATCTACATGCATTCAACAATCTAAGCCATTATGCCTTTGACATGGTGAATACTGATGCCAAAAAGACTGCCAGTTTCAAGAGAGATCTGAATCCCAAGATGATGAAACATGTGGGTACCAACATGAGAACTGGTTTCAATGACTTTGTTAGTGACTGCTTGAAGCAAGAGAAGAACAATAATGCGTATGCTGCGTCCAAGACTCATAAGAGAGCTTTTGAGTCAGGTCCGTCCTAGCCTAGGGCCCCGATGGCAAATCGTCCCGCGTATCATTCGCCTACCCCTGGTGAAAGGTTCAGGCCACCCCAGCGGAAGAGTCAGAATGCTCAGCAACCTTAGAGGAACCAGAAGCCATTTAAGATGGCGTTGCCACAAACTAAGGTCGAACAAGGCAGTTCATCTGGAGCTGTGACTCAAGTAAGGGGACCGTGTTTCAACTGCAACCAACCTAGGCACTTTGCGAAGTTTTGCCCCTATCCTAAGAAGTAGCAGACACAGTATCAAGCTCGTGTGCACCACACCACCGTTGATGACATCCCAGAAGGAGAACCTGTGACAGCTGGTATGTTTTCTATCAACAATCATCCTATAGTAGTTTTGTTTGATTCTGAATCATCTCATTCATTTGTAAGTCAAGCATTTGTTAAGAGGTATGAGCAAAAGATAGTTGAATTGGAATGTGCTTATCGGATAAGTTCAGTAGGGGCTGATCTGTTGACTAATCAGATAATCTAGGGAGTAACCCTGAACATAGCGAACAGACAATATAAGCTTAATTTGATAGTCATGCCAGGACTAGTTTTAAATGTGATTATGGGAATGAACTGGATGAATAAGATGGGAGTAATAATTGATGTTGGAGGAAGAAGTATTTCTCTTAAGGAACCTATTGGAGAAGGCACCTTTCAGGTGATACTACCTCAGAAAATAGATCTAGCCAGTACAACTTGTGATGTCCAAACTACTCTTATAGCCAAGATTCGAGTAGTATGTGAGTTTCTAGACGTGTTTCTAGATGAGTTACATGGTCTTCCACCGGACCGAGATGTTGAGTTTGCCATTGAGTTAATCCCTAGAACAGCACCGATCTCAAGAAGGCCTTATCGGATACCTCCCAATGAGTTAGCCGAGTTGAAGAAACAACTCCAACATCTGTTAAAGAAGGGTTTGATTCGTCCTAGTTCATCTGAATGAGGATGTCCCGCACTGTTCGTGAAGAAGAAAAAGGATAACTCCTTACGCATGTGCGTGGACTATCGGCCACTGAATGCAGTGACAATTAAAAACAAGTATCCTCTACCTCGGATTGATATCTTATTTGACCAATTGTCTAAAGCCAAAGTGTTCTCTAAGATAGATTTGAGATCAGGGTACCATCAGATTAAGATTAGACCACAAGATATACCCAAGACCGTGTTTTCTACTAGATATGGTTTATACGAGTATCTTGTCATGTCCTTCGGATTGACAAATGCTTCTGCATACTTTATGTATCTGATGAATTCCGTCTTTATGCTAGAGTTGGATAAGTTTGTGATTGTGTTCATTGATAACACCCTAATATACTCAGAGAACGAAGAAGATCATGCAGAACATCTTAGGATTGTCTTGACTAGACTCAGAGAGCATCAGCTGTATGCTAAGTTTAGTAAGTGTGAGTTCTGGCTTAAGACAGTTCCTTTTCTTGGTCATGTGTTATCTGAAAGTGCAATTTTAGTAGACCCTAGTAAAGTACAAGAGGTTATGGATTGGAAGTCATCAACCACAGTTCATGAGGTCTGAAGTTTTATTGGTTTAGCCGGTTACTATTGACATTTCATACCAGATTTCTCGAAGATTGCCAAGTCAATAACAAGTCTGCTACAGAAGGAGCATAAGTTTGCCTGGACAGAAGAGTGTGAGGCAGCTTTCTGCACCTTGCGGAAATTGCTAACCACTGCTCCTGTTCTGGCACAACCAGATATAGAAAAGTCGTTTGATGTGTTTTGTGATGCATCTAAGAATGGGTTAGGATGTGCACTAATGCAAGATGGAAGGGTCATTGCTTATGCCTCACGTCAATTGAGCAAGCATGAGGTTAATTATCCTACACATGACTTGGAGCTTGCATCAGTTATGCATGCTCTAAAGATTTGGAGACACTACTTGCTGGGAAACGTGTGTAATATCTTTACAGATCATAAGAGTCTCAAGTACATCTTTACTCACTCTGAGTTGAACATGCGATAGAGGAGATGGTTAGAGCTGATAAAGGATTATAATCTGAATGTGCATTATCATCCAGGGAAGGCCAATGTAGTAGCAGATGCCCTAAGTAGGAAGTCACATTCTATTGTTGTACAGCCGTTGTTTGAAGATGGGTTCCATTTGTTGCATCCTGCTATGTTGCATAATATTTAGATCAGTTGTACCTTGGAGAGCAAAATCATTGAAGGTCACAAAACAGATAAGGGAATATTTCATATCAAGGAGAAAATGAAGAGGGAACCGACCAAACACTTTAGAGTGGATGACCAAGGAGTGTTATGGTTTAAGGACCACCTGGTAGTACCCAAGGATCGAGAGCTCAAGAACAAATTGATGGATGAAGCTCATCATTCTAAGTTGTCTATCCATCCTAGGAGTAGTAAAATGTAACAAGAGTTGAGACCTCGTTATTGGTGGACCAAGATGAAAAAGGAGATTGCAGCGTATGTTGCCCGTTGCGACATGTGTTGCAGAGTGAAAACTCTTCACATGAGACCCGCAGGACTATTGCAACCCTTGTCTATACCAGATTGGAAATGGGATGATATAAGTATGGATTTTATCACTGGTCTTCCCACCATACCAAAAGGAAATGATTCGATTTGGGCAATTATAGACCGCCTTACCAAATCAGCTCACTTTTTGCCAGTTAAGACAACTTTTCGACCACCTCAATATGTGGAGAAGTATATTGCTAAGATTGTCCGATTACATGGTATACCGAAGACTATCGTGTCTGACCGTGGTTCACAGTTTACCGCTCATTTTTGGGAGCATCTTCATAAAGGATTGGGTACTAGTTTGATTCGTAGTACAGCTTACCATCCGCAGACAGATGGGCAGACCGAGCGAGTTAATGCTATTCTTGAAGATATGCTTAGAGCTTGTGTGTTATCATCCAGAGGTTCATGGGAATCATGGTTACCTTTGGCAGAGTTCGCTTACAACAACAGTTATCAAGAGAGTATCAAGATGGCACCATTTGAAGCCCTGTATGGCAGAAAATGTAGGACACCGTTAAATTGGGTTGAACCTAGAGAAAGAAGGTTTTACGGGATTGATTTTGTAGATGAAGCAGAGAAAAAGGTATGTATCATCCAACAAAACATGCAAGCTGCACAATCACGTCAGAAGAGTTATGCAGATAAGAGGAGAAGACCACTAGAATTTCAAGTGGGTGACTACGTCTATTTGAATGTTACCCTGATGAAGAAGAAACGGTTTGGAATCAAGAAGAAACTTGCTGCTAGATTTGTAGGACCATACAGGATCATAGAGAAGAAGGGTCCCGTGGCTTATAAGTTGCAGTTACCAGAAGCGATGAGTTCCATCTTTCCAGTCTTCCATGTATCATAGTTGAAGAAGTGTTTGTGTGTTCTGAAAGAGAGAATAGAACCTCAGGGTATTCGGATCAATGCAGACTTGGAATACCATGAGCAACCTGTAACAGAACCGACCAATTATACGAAATTAAGTAAGAAAATCATCCACCAAGCAGACGATTTAACAAACTTAAGCCCGTATAACCCGGTAGTCTGTGAAATCACGACGGATTTCAAACCAACTTGCATACCAGCCAAGATCGTAATAAGTTTAGCAGTCACCATCACAAATTACATAAAAGTTCACATCGCAGATACATCAGAGTTTAAACATAGTTATTACAAACCAAGTTCGAATAGAAGTAGCGAAAGCATTTAGTTCAAACCACACACACACTCACACAGAGTTCAAAATAAAGTGTCAGCTGATGATCATCTCCAACAAAAGCATCAGACGAGACGTAGGGAATGACCACTGCCCATGGTCCTAAGCTTCACCCATCACAGGATAAAGGCAGTTGATACAGTAGCCGTAATACATCTGCTCATCTGCAAGAAGTGGGAACAAAGCCCTGAGTACGAGAAGGTACTCAGCTAGACTTACCCGACATAACCGAAAATAAAATGATACCAAGGATCATGACAGGCTTTATAGTAGGGTAGCTGACTCATTTGCAAAAAGGCATTTTTAGCATTTAAAGAATCTTTTTCAGAAGCTTTTATATCAAGTTAAATCTTTATTAACCTGTCAACTACAATTTCCCCTGTACTAAAGTAAACATGTAATTAAACAAGCAAGGATAACCAATAATCATTAACAACTTCCATCATATCAAATTCCATATAACTATTCAAGTGTTCCATCAATATTACTACGATGAAGTAACTTAAGTCAAGTGTTCACTATCCAATGAACGATGGCGATTCGAATCGATTATTAACCAGCTAGTAATTTATTCCTCACACAAACCTCACTCACCCGCTAAAGTGAGATATTGGTTACCGAGTCAACCATTCAGGTAAAGTCTCGAGTTTGCCAGGAACCACATGTACCCGGGCGCCGCTCGACTGCTCTTTGGCCTTATCATCGCGCCCTCGTGTCCTACCACACCTGCTCCGGTATAGTACGTTGCGGGTAATCCACTCGGCCCGAATAATCTCCCAACTTCGCGGTCAAAAGGTACATTATTCGGCCAGCTAAATGTAAGGCATGCGTTCAACATGACTCGAGGCCCAACAACGGTCGGTCCTTAATCGACACAGACGGAAAACACTACAGTCCGAAACCCTGCAAGTCTCCGTCCGGTCTCAATTTCAAATTAACACTTAGTTATTCTAAGATGACATACTTATTCAAGCAGATCTAGGTAACCACCTATAGCTCGCAGGTGATAGGAAATCACCTGACTTCTACCGGTCTAAGCAAGCTAAACATTTCTTGACTGCGAATACCAGGGTAACAAGGGTATGGTAGAACAAAGGTAAACAAGGTATAATGCAGCAACGGTTGCAAACAACTCCTAAACGTAATGCATCAATTAAGGTAAAGTATTAATAAAATATTTGCAAACCGGGAGAGAAATGCTCTAGGGCTTGCCTCTTTCGAAAGAGCTCGGGCGATGGTCGGGGCACTCTAGAAGATCCTCACCGACCTCCTCGTCGGCTTCGGGCACCTCCTGCTCTTGCACCTCGGGCTACTCTTTCGGCTCCTCGGGAACTGCTACCGGAGTTACTTCTTGCGATCCTATATGATGCAAATGTATAAGTGCTCATGCCTAGGTGCGTTGCAGAGATAACATGTAATGATTATGATGAATGAAATGTAGATGAACAGGTTTACTTTATTGTATAAAGTGGGAATACAACTCTTCTACAAGGTAGTCCACATCATCCAAGAACATGTACTAGTATACTACTACTACTACAAATATTCTCTACCATGCCAAGTCACCACAGAAATCTAAGATGCTTCAAAGATACACCAAAGCAAATTTTATTAACTAATCTTGCATTAACAAGGTTAATTAAACCCTAGTTGACACTATGTTTGAATAGCAACACTTCTTTTGGCAGCATAGAAAAATCTGATAAAATTATAGTGGCTTACTATCATCTAATCTTGCATGCCACAAAAATTTCATTACATTTGGAGTACTAGAATTGCCTACACAAAAATAACAATCAAAGGCCTAAAAATGAGCATAAAAATACTTTATACTATGAAAAGTATCGAACAACAGATTTAGCATTTTTCCTACATTCTACACAATAAACAATCACTATAGAAAAATTTATTATATGCATGTTTTATTCATATTTTTCTCGCTATCAAAAATAACAATTATCAACAATAATAAGCACTTGCACTACACATCAAAATTTTTCTACAGAACATGCATGGCACATATTTTTTCTAGAAAGTATATTGCACAAAAAGATTAACAAAATTGAAACCATATTTTTCTGAGCTTTATATGATTTATTATATATTTATCAAGAAAACAACAATTTTTAGATCATAGATCTGGTCCTAAGAAGTCTACCAAAATTTATTTCACAACATTTGGAGCCAAAATGAGTACACAAATATTTTTCAAAGCAATTTCTCAGAAATAAGAAATTCTTTTCTTTAAATCCTTTTCTCTGAAAATCGGCCGGAAAAGCTAGAGCCACCCAGAGTTGTACACACGCGCACACACACTGAGACAGACAGGTGGACCCACGACCCCACGGGTCAGTCACATGGAGAGGGAGAAGGACGCTGGCGGCCACAGCTCGCCGGCGGTGAGGTCTCCGGCCAGGCCAAGAGGATCGGGGTGATCTCCACCCTCACGCGAACTTAATGGTGCTCGTGGCGTGACCTAACGACCTCGGGAAGTCGACCGCCGTCGTGCATGGCGGAACGGCGGTGCGGTTCACCGACGGCGAGGCGCTTTCGGCCACGGTAAGGTGCGTGGAGGCGCTCGAGAGCATCGAGGACATGGTGGGGTACTGGTGCGTGAGAAAGGAGAGCGGGAGGTGAAGCGGAGGTGAGGTGCCCATGGAGCGGTTCTTCTCCGGTGAGCAGACCCAAACTCCAGCGAGAGATTAACAGAGATATGGGCTATACCGCGGTGAGCTAAGGTGAACACGGGTTGCGCGACGGGGCGAGGGTGCTCGGAGGAAGATGGAATCTATAGCGGTGAGCTGAGGCGACCGGAGCAGCCAACTCCGGCGAGCGCGTGCTCAGTCACGGGGTGGAGGCGGTGCGCGGGCTCTGCTCTTGCTGCTGGCGAGCTGAGGGAGTGGAGGAGGAGTGAGTGGGCACGGACTGGTGTGCCGGGGCGCGGGTGAAGGAGAGCGCGGCCGCGGGGGCCACCGAGCGCCACCCGGCCGGCGTTGCCGGGATGCGCTCGCCACGCAGCGGGCGTGGCCTGCCGCGGTCGGGATAGTGGGGCGCGCGAGCGGGAGAGGGAGAAGGCCGCGCGGGCGTGGGCCGGGCCACGGCACTGTTGCGGGCGCGCGCGGGGGGGAGAAAACCGGGCCACTTTGGCCAGCGGGCCGAAAGGGAAGCGGCGGCCTGCTACTGTAAGAAATGGTTTTCCAATTTTATTTCCAAATAAATTTTCAAATAATTCCAATTAACAGTTTTAAAATCCTATTTTGAGCAAGAAGATGACATTTTCTAAAAATGGTCAAAAAATGAAAGTTGCTTAGAATTTAATTCTCTACAACTTTTATTAAGGGACCAACTCCAAATTCCCAACAGATTTTGAATTGGAGAGTAAAAGCTAAATAGGGAGGGTTTTTGACCATTTTCCAATAATATTTTTAAAAGCAAAATTTGATAAAACTTTGAATACCAAAGTTGCTCCAAAAATTGTGCTAACTAGTTCTAGGTGATTTAAAATTATAGCCACACATGTTTTAGTAGCCTAGCAAGTATAATTAGGGTGAAACAATTCTAAACAAGTGTATGCAACATTCACGTTTCACAGGAATATTTTAACTCAAAATGCACTATACTTCACATGTGATTATAAATGCAATGATGCATCATGCGTATGATTTGTAATGCTAAATGTCTGCGTAACACCGGGGTGTTACACAACCGGTTCGAGTTTTAGATACTAAGGATCGAGTCACTCGGAATAAAGTGGTGACAACTTACAAGATTTAGTGGAGTCATCACGATGAGAGTGATGCGACGTGGGAAACAGAAGAATATCTGCAAACCGCTTATAAAGATTTTTACAACAAGTGGTTCGTAACTCAAAATCTCGGGACGATATTCTTATAAGGGGGAGGGCTGTAACACCCCTGGGTGTTAAGCATGCATTAACATCCTAAAGCATGAGCATTAGCATCACATGCATTTCATAATCACATGCAATATAAGTTAAAACTAATTTGAAGTGTGAAAAACATCTGTTTGAAACATAATTGTTGCATTTGCTTGCTAGAGTTGTAAAATTGGTTTGGCTGTAATGTTTAAATAACCTAGAGTTAATTAGCATGATTTTTGGAGCAACTTTTGTATTCAAAATCTCCCCAAATTTTGCTTTTAAAAATATTCTAGAAAAATAAGTTGTTATTTAAAAAATAGACTTTAAATCATGAATTCAAAATCTGTTTGGAATTTTGAAAAATGTCCTAAATAAAAGTTGTAGAGAATTAAATTTTGAACAACTTTTGTTTTGAGGTCAACTTTTGAAAATGTCTTTTTCATCTTCAAAATTCAAATTTGAAATGAATTAGAAAATCTGGAATTTGGTTTATAAAAAGAAAAAAAATGAATTTTCGGCTTGTTGGGCCTACGCCCCACTTCCGACCCGCCTGCTCAGGCCGGCCCGGACCGCGTCCATGCCTGCCTCCTCCCGCACGCGCTCGTGGCGACCGCGGCAGAAGCCGGCCACCGCGTGGCCGTACGCCGCCGACGCCGCGCGCCACGCGCCCTCCGGTGGCTCCCGCGTCCCTCCGCGCCCGCGTACTCCCTCCGCGCGCTCGCCCGCCTCAGCTGCTGCCTTCATTCGCCTCCCCTCTTGCCGGCACGGTCCGAGCGTGGTCGGAGCTCCTCCGTCTCCTTTCTCCCTCCATTTTCCCCTTCTTATGTCCGCCTCCACGTCACGGATCTCGTGCGCGCCTCATCAGCCGCCACCGTGGCCTGCACCGGCCGGCCACCGTGCGCCAACGCCGCTGCCCCGCCATGCGCGCTGGTGAGCTCAATGCCGAGCTCGTCTGGCCACGTTCTGGGCATCACCAGCTTTGTCTTATCGTGGGGAGTGTGTTGGTGGTGGTCTTGTCGCCGGCCACCTCGCCGACGGCGAGATCTCGCCGGTCAAACCTCTCCCCCTTTCTCTATGGCTGCCATGTGGGGCCAGTTGACCCGCGGATCCCGGCTGTCTGTCTCTCTATGTGATTCGGGGGTGATCTCGTGGGGTGCACTTAGAATTTTCAGCGACGAATTTTTGAAAAGGAATTTAAGAAATGCTTTTCAGAAATTACTTGAAAGCTTTAGAAATTCATAAATTGCTCATTTTAGCTCCAAAAATTGTGAAATAAATTTTATAGTGTTTCTCACGAGTAGATCTATGGTATAAAATTTTGCATGTCAAGTTTGAAATACTTTTCTGTATAGATTTATTTAATTCTTATAAGTACTGATATCTTAGAAAATATCTAGTAAATAGAATATTGATCAGAAAAATATGGTTCCTATTTCATTAGTCTTCTTTAGTGATGTATTTTCTAGAAAAAAATGTATTTGATGCATGTTCTGTGAAAATGTATTGAGGTGTAGTTCAAATGCCTTTAATTGATTATTTTTTTTTATTTTTGGTAGAGAGCAAAAATTGTATAACACATGCATGTGATAATTTTTGTGATGTGCTTGTTTACTGTGTAGAGCATAGAAAAAATAATAAATCTGTTGTTTGATACTTTTCCTAGTACAAAGTATTTTCATGCTCATTATTATGTTACAGCTTGTTTATTTTGTATAGATTGTTTTACTTATCCAAATCCCATGAAATTTATGTAGTATGCTATTTGGAGTGGGACTATGCTACTGTGATTTTTGTAGATTTTTACATGCAACAAAAATAGGTGTTAATGTGTAACCCTAGTTTAAATGGGAAATAAAAGATTATTCTTTATGAATAATTAAAAGTAATAAAAAGTGTTCGGTGTATCTTTGAAGCACCAAACTACCTTGCTGGTGTTACTTAATAGGTTAAGGTATTAGGGTTTGACAAAGTATAGCAACACTTGTGTGAGAATTATATACTAACTAGTATAAGAGTAGATGACATGTTTTGTGGTACATGTTCTTGGATGATGTTGACTACCTTATAGAAGATTTTGTCTTTAATCTATACTATCAGTTTCAATGTGCTCGTCTGCATATCATGTCATCATCGCATTCCACCGCATCCGATGCACCGTCTGCATGTTTACTTATGCAAATGCATCATACAGGATCGCAGGAGGAGCCGCCGGTAGCAGTGTCGGAAGAACCGACTTGGACCGATCCGCAAGAGCTCCAGGCACAGGAGGTGCCCAAGGAAGAGGAGCAGGGAGAGGAGTTGCCCGAGTGCGTAGATCACCAGCCTAGTTCGTTTGAAAGAGGCAGGCCCCGGAGCATTCTAAATTCCATATTTTGTTCAAGCAATTCTTTATATATGAGTTATATATTGTTGTATTAAGTTATAGGAGTTGAGTGAAACACTTGCTGCATATATACCTTTTTCCTGTCCCACAATTATGCCTGGAATCCTATTTTAGTTTAGGATCGAAAGTATTGCTTAGTCATGCTTAGACCGGTAGAAATCAGGTGAATTCCTGTCACCTGCGAGATATAGGTGGATACCTGGTTATGGTTGGCTATAATTGTTATCATGAAAAGTAACCAAGTGTTGATGGATAAACGGAGACCGGGCGGAGTCTTATAGGGTTTTGGACTATAGTAATTCCATCTGTATCGATTAAGGACCGATCGTTGCTCGTCCCTCTTGTCTTGTTGAACGCATGCCTCACATTTAGCTGGCCGAATAAAGTACCTTTCGACCGCGAAGCTAGTGACACTATTTGAGCCGAGATAAACTCGGATTGGCAGACTGGTGCTGAAGGGGGTATGACAGGGACGCGAAGAGTGAGCCCAAGGTGCGTCCTGGCAGTCGGGCGGTCCCTAGGTAGTGCGGTCCATGACTGTTATCCCGCAACTACTTGGAAAGTATCATTGGTGATCTAAGCAACCCTGATGGGGAAGTGTGGTTTGTGTAAGGAATAAATCACCAGCTGGTTACGAATCGATTCGAATCGTCATCGCTCCTGAATAGTGAGCACTTGACTCAAGCTACAGCATTGTAGTAATAGTGATGAAACACGGATGGTTATGTGAATGATGTTGGAAAAGCTAAACCTGATATGGTAACCTTTGATGTTAATGGTTAATCAAGTGATTGCTCTAGCATAGGTGCTTACTTAGATTAATCAGGTATAATTAAGTTGATGCTCATATTTTAAATGGTTCATAACTGAGAACTTATGCTTTTCTGCAAAATTAGTCAAGCCAGTCCACTTTATAAAAGCCTTGCATACTCCTTGGTGTCATTTTATTTCTGGTTTATGGCGAGTAAGTCTAGCTAAGTACCTTCTCATACTCAGGGCGTTGTTCTCATTGTTGTTGCAGATGGTCAGATATACTATGGGTATTGCGTCAACTGTCTGTATCTGGCGATGGGCGACAACTAGGATCAATGGCAATGGTCACTCCGTCTATCTTATCCCATGCTTTTGTTGACTATGACTACCTACTGGCACTGTATCTGAACTAAATGTGTGTGTGTGATTTTAAAATTACTTGCTTCCGCTATGTTAATTTGAACTCGTGTTGTAATAACTTTATATTCTGAACTCCGATGTATTCAACTGTCGTTGCGAACTTTATGTACTATGTGACGGTGGCTGCTAAATCAGTACGATCTTGGTGGAGAATGTTGGTTGGTTGGAAATCCTTCGTGATTTCACGGAATCTCAGGTTATACGGGCTTAAGTTTGGTAAATTATCTGCCTCGGCGGAAGATTTTCTTACTTAATCTCGTATAATCATGTTGACCCGTTACACTCATCAATGTTGGAGGCTAAATCCAAAGCGGGTATGTCATACACTTGGCGAAGCGTGTTGTGGGGTATTGAAGTGATGAAGGGTATGATCTGGAGGGTCGGAGATGGTAGGAACCTGAAAATCTGGGCCGACCCATGGTTACCAAGGGACTGCTCAAGGAAACCAATCACTCCTAGAGGCGCCAACTTGCTTACATATGTTGAGGGGCTAATTAACCCTATACCGGGCACCTAGGATGAAGAACTGATCAAAGACACTTTTGGTTAGGAAGATGTTCGAATTATTTTAGTCCTGCCGGTTCTGGACGGGAATGAGAACATGTTAGTGTGGCACTTTGACAAAAGCAGAAGATTTAGTGTCCGAAGCGCATATGAGATTTGTCGGGATGACCTTCTTAGGAACAAGACTCGGGGATGTGAGCAAGGAGGAAGTAGCCTATTGGGTAAGAAATTGCCCAAGCATCGTAATTGGGACACAAGACAAAGTTGTATTCATTTTGTGCCCCTACAGCATGCGTCAGAGGGGGTATTTATATGCCCTAATCTTCGTACATTGCACAAAATTACTATTTTACCCCTAACTCGAATGTTTACACCCCTTTTTAACTACAAGGGCGAAGTGGTAATTTTTCTCTACTTCAGTCTTCTTATTCCCTTTTGGTCGTTGTTCTCCCAGTGAGATCAGTCTTCTTATTTCTGCTTAGCCTTTCTTCATCTTCGTTGATAGCGAAGCCGACTTTATGCTAGCGAAGCCAAACTTTTGTCTTCGCTCCCGTCTTGTTCTTTAACCTCTTATTTCTTGGTGAAGCTGGATCTTTTCTCGTGAAGTGGAGAAAACGTCTTCGCTTTCCGTTTTTCCTGCAAACAAATACTATTACAAAGTTTCAGGGTTTTCTATCTCCAAAGTTTGGGGCTATGTTTTAGTGACGAAGTTAAGTTCCCAACATAGCCCGACCGATGACTCTGTGTGGCGCAAAATTTGTGAAATGAAATGTCCAAACAAAATAAAACACTTCCTATTGTGTCTCGCCCACAACAGCCACACCCCCTGAGGCATAACTTGGCACAACAAGGAATGAAGATAAATAGCACCTGACCGGTCTGTGGAAGGGCAGAGGAAGACGGTGGCCATCTTTTCTTCCAATGCAAGCTAACCAGACAGGTTTGGCAAGCCCTAATGTTAGAGAGAGAGAGAGAGTGGATGCACCTAGCAACCCAACTTTCTGCATGGGATGTAATGGCCTTTATCATGGAAGCAAAAGGAGGAAGACAAGCTCAAAATGGTGATCACGATGTGGTTCTTGTGGTCAGAGAGGAACACAATTCGAGAAGAAGGAATACGGATAAGTGTAGAAGTCCTAGCTCGAAGTATTAGGATTTATGCTGATGAAGTTATCAGGATGCTAAAGCCCGATAAATAGCGAGGGGAGAGAGTGAAGGGCCGATGGAGTAAACCACCGAAGGGGACTTGAAATTGAATTGCAACGCTTCCTTCAAAATGGAGACATCTTCAGGCAGCTGGGGGTTTCTCATTCGCGATCATGATGGCGATGTGCTAACTAGTGGGGGGAGATTGGCTACCTGTTGAGTGCCTTCCAGGCTGAGCTAATTAATCTCATGTCTGTTTGGAGTTCATAAATTTGGGCATTGGTAGGTTGATCCTGGAAACCAATGCGCTGATGGTGAAGCAAGCTCTCTCATTTGATAATTTCGACGCAATGCCAGAAGGAGGACAGGTGAACAAGCTCAAGTTTCTAGTGTCTTCTAGTTTCATACATTTTGAATGTGTTTTTAAGGGAAGGGATTGTAATGGAGCTGCTCATGCAATGGCGGAGCTGGGTTATGATTGTAATGGAGCTGCTCTTGCAATGGCGGAGCTGGGTTATGAGTGCACCCTGGGAGAGAGTTGATTACAAACTCTATATCCCATGTAACGTTCATGTATATGTTGATATGATGCTGATATTTCAGCAGATGAGTAATGCAAGTACCTAGTTTTTAAAAAAAAACATTTCCTCTATCTAATCTATATATTAATATATATATAATAGGATCGTGTCCGTGTTGCAATAGAAAAATAATAATAACATGACAATTCAAGTTTGAAAGTGTGTTGTATTCTTAACAAAAAAAACAATACTGTAAACATAATATTTGCAATAGCTTGCTGTTAATTTGTTTTACATTGACTATAATAAACAACGAACATACAGATCGTATATGTGATGTATATGTGGGAGAGATGAATGGGTATTATAAGTTCAAATTTTGTGCATGGTTGAGACTAAGAGAAGCAAAATCTTCTGTCTTAAGTGTATCATGTAATGACTTTAAATATTATATTATCTTAACATCATTGTGAGGGTATTACAGACCCGATAAGCACCAGTAGCCAAGTGGTGATCTACGATGCGAGCCGAACGAGCCCTTAAGAAATTCTACTAAAATATAAAACGCCGCCCACATCCAAAGTCTGAAACATGCTTTGTACTAAACCTCATAGATACACACCACCTCGTGGGAGTCCAACCCACAAAGATCGATCTTTCATTTACAGGAATTCGGAAATTGGCCAACTTTTCCTAGAACCAAATGCTAAACTCAACCAACCATCAGCAATATTGTCAATCGATCAATGAGGAAGAGGAAATGTACAATCAGATCTACCAAGTGTAAGCAGGATACGCATTGGAGAAGGAAGAATCCAAGGGGATGGGGGGAGAACAAAGGTATGATTAGGAGTAAATGAGATTATGTTGTTGCAATGTTGTTCATACAGAATTCCTCTCCTTGCATCGTCTCTTCCTTTGAGTACATACTAGCAAATATGAAAAATGAGAACATAAATGCTATATTTTATTCTTTTGTGAAATTGGTTAGCTATAATATAAGTTAATATTGGCAATAATAGAACAAAGTCCT
Source organism: Saccharum hybrid cultivar R570 (assembly GCA_038087645.1). NCBI lineage: Eukaryota > Viridiplantae > Streptophyta > Magnoliopsida > Poales > Poaceae > Saccharum > Saccharum hybrid cultivar. The sequence goes on from JAQSUU010000135.1 coordinate 23,158,343, forward strand.
ATGAAGTTTATATCAAATTGATACAACTTTGCTAGATTATTTCTTCCGTGCAAAACAAAAAAAAAATTGCTTCCTATCGAGGCATCCTATCGAACAAACACCAGGCAGACAGGACATGGGATCTAAGATATATGGAAACGGCTCACGATCAACCACGCAGTTGCTACGCCAACGCGGTGATGTGAGAGCGACTGTCAGGCAACCACTGGCGCCGTACTACCACGGTGCTTACGACAAGCACACTGCTTGGAGCTGTCATCCAGCTCTCTGTGTCACACACCCACGTCCTTCACTGCCATGAAAGGGAGGAGAGAAAAGGGGTTACCTGCGTTGTGCTAGCGGTCCTCTTCGCACCCGTTTGCTCCGGCGTTCCGATATGAGATTCAGGTTGGCACCCACTCCGTGCCGGCAAGTGGGTTAGCGGCCTCAATGCAAAGCCTCGTGGTGGCGCACGCCGAGCCTGGTGAGCATGGATGCTGAGCCTTAAAACAACGCATAGACGTCCCTCTTCACTCGTCGTCGAACTTCAGAACTTCACATAGACGTTGCACTTCACTCATCGCTCCACCCTCACATGACCTGGCTTTCCGTGGTGGGAATCCTCGCCAAGATGGGCATCTGGCACGGTGACACTGACGCCCTCATTCGCCTTTTGATGAGCAGATCACATAGATTCTCGGACGCCGACGGCGACGCTGACAGCTGCCGCAGGTCACGTACCAGCACAACGTCGGAGTTCACGGGGCACCCGACTCTATACACCATCCTCTGGGCCTTTTGTTGATCAACTCAAACACGTCCACCCAACACCGCCAAGGCTCGTAGAACCTGTCATCTGTGAGCTACACGACGCGAAATTGCCAGCGACCTGCGTGTTCTCGTACTGCTACAACCGACATCCGCAGCGTCGTTTGAAGGTGTACTGTACGTGCCATCGTACAATGAAGAAAACAAATCTAAAAAGAGGCTTGTTTCGGTGGTTGTGAAGTACTGCTAGTACTTTTAGATACTTTATATTTTTTTATTTTGAGAAACAAATAATTTAAGAAAGAAAATCAGTAAAAATAAATTAAGTGAGAGAAGGGTAGTAATAGGTGGAGCTTTAACGGAATATACTGTGTACGTGCCTTCTCCTTCACGGAGAAGCTATTTGACCGCACGACTCGACGTCCACAGATGTCGTGTAAAAAAGAGCAAGACCTGACGTCAAGATCGACCACGGGTACGAGCCGTTCCCGTGCGTGAAGAAGATGAGGGAGTTGCTGCCGGTGCTGGAGGCGAGCTGCTTCCTCTCCCTGCTGCTGCTGCCCAAGGCGACGGACGGGTCCAACACGCGGTACAACTCCCTGAAGGACACCCTCGTGCACGCGGACGCATGGCTGCTCTGTCGTCACAGGCCTCCGGCGGGCCCTTCATGTTCATGAACGTGCAGACGGAGGTGCTGCTGACCAAGATCTTAGGCGAGACGGCGCTATCGACCGTGAATATGGCCTCGCTGTCGGACCTGGCCGACATCGAGCCTGTACGGTTTCGAGGACTACCACGGCGTGGACATCGGCGTGGTGCGGGCCGTCCGGGCGACACGAGACTGGCGCTGGAGTTGCACCGCGCAGCGCGCAAGTCGTCCAAGCTGCTGGTGATGTCCTGCGTCGGCGGCGAGAAGGTGCTGCCCTGGATGGTGTCCACCGCCGGGAACGTCAAGTGCTTGGACACCATGTCGTTGAGCCAGAAGTTGTCACTGCACCGCCACACGCTCCACCCCATCACGCTGCACTTCCTCTGCCTAAGGACGCCGACGTCAAGAAGGTGGTGCCGCCGCTGCCTGTGCTCCTGCTGCCGTCGCCGCTCGACGTGGCGGCAGACGACCTCGACGGGCCGGCCGGGTCTTGCCAAAGGACTCGAGGGATTCGTCGTTTAGTTCCAAAACATCGACCTTCGAGACCTGCATATTTTGGTACTTTACGATACTTTCCTAGTATATTTTCACAGTCTAATGCGAACCAATGGATGGTCCATTTTTTTTCAATTTTCCAACAGATATATTAATATATGGAAAGAATCAGTGACGAAGAACAATCCCGCCATGGTACGACACACTAACAAGGCCTGGTTGGAGACACACGATCAAACAAAATCAAAATCGTATTCGGCAATATTATACGAGCAGCAATGCAGGGACTCTCGGAGGAAATAAAAACACGGACGTGTGAGAGCACTTGGCCGGCAATATTACGAGCAGCAATCGATCGTATTTGGATTAGCATTTCAACTATCTATATATGTTACCTTAAGAACTCAGGTTGGATTATGATTTTGATTTATCCAGGTTACCTCATGAAGACCTATCTATACCTAATAATAAAGAGACAAAATTTTAGACTCTTTTTTTCATCCATCCATTACTTCAGTCTACCTCCTTTTAGCTACCAGACGATGGAGAGTTATTTTTTTCTGTTTACCCATGCTCATACAAGAATCTTAATCTAAATAGGAATTCTTTTCCCTCACAGAATATGTTTATACTTTTCAATTCTTTACCTAGTCTATATATATCTAATAATAATATAATCTATACCTAATATTAAAAAGATAAAATTTCTCTCCACGTACTTTTTATCACATACTTTTTATCCGTTCATTTTCTTTTTCTCTCTCGAATCCTGAATGCATCCCCACATCTGCTCGGTCTCCTATCAATGTACATATAACGAGTCCTTAAGAGCATGTTCTTTTTTTTCCTATTTATTGGCCGGTCCCATAGAGGAGAGACCACACGTTCTCTCTTTTTAAATATTTTTTTGTTCTCCTTTTCCCTTGTCGTATCCTGTCCGGTTCGTATTTAGATTTCTCATAATTTTTTCCCTTTTTCCATGTTCAAGTAATAAATATGAATGAAAATAGAAATAGAAAGACAAATCTATACATATCTATATCTATATCTATATCTATATCTATACCTAATAATAATAATAAAGAGGCAAAATTTCAGGCTCTTTTTTTGTCTATCCATTCTTTTTGTGTGTCTTCCTCTAACTACCGAACGAGAGTTTCTTTTGTCCGGACTTATATATATAACTCGTGCTTATACGAGTTAGAATAGCTCACGTCTAGACCAATATGAAGTAGGAATCCTAATTTAAATAGATTTCTCAGATTCTGAGTACTCTAAATAGAACTTTCTATATATTATATTATATTATATCTAATAATAATAAAGAGGCAAAATTTCCTTGTCTTTGGTACCATTATTTTGGTCTGTCGTCCCTAACTAATTATGTGCCTTTTCATAGCAGCGGAATTGAACACAGGACAAGCGGCCTGGACAGATGTGTAGTGGAGTCGATTTGGAAAACGAGCACAACTGCTCACTGGGCTGCTAGACTCACGGCATCTAGGCAATCAAACAAAACTTTACATGACGGACTCCCCTCCGTAATTGACCCGAGTGTTGTCCTCCACCTTCCCCTAATCACAAAGTATGGATCGCTCCTGCCTTTCCAAATCTCCACGGGATCATAAAGTATTCGCGTACTCTGTTGAGCGAGAACACAAATCAACGATAACTTGGAAGGTGGCAAAGACTAGGAGAGAAAAGATACAAGACAAGATGAAAACGGACTCTAGGAAGCTACGCCAAGACAAGAACATAAATATCAGCTCAAATAAAAGAAAAATAATTCTCCTAGAAGAAGCCCGGGCAGGAAGCACATGGCGTCTGGAATCGAGACCCTGGAACCCCTTGCCCTTGTTGGAGGCTGCTCGAGGCACGCGCGGCACCGGCCGCCTCCGCCTCCAACGAGGGAGCTCATCCCACCAAATCGAAGGGCGTCCGGCGGCCGGCAGTGGTGCACGGTGGCAGGCTGGGGCCTGGGAAGCGCACACGCACCTGCGCAAAGCGGGTGGGCGTCAGCTAGGACGGCGGCCGGCACTGTGACTGCGGCCCTGCGTGGAGCCGTGAAGGGCATCCGGCGGCCAGCAGTGGCGCACGGTGGCGGGCTGGAGCATGGGGAGTCGGGTGGCTAGCTGCGTGCCGGCCAATAGTCAAGTTCGCGGCGGGGGCGCAGTTCTCATATGCCGGCGAAGGTGCAGCCCCGGAGTTGCCAGCCAGCAAGGTCCCAGTGGCCTCGGGGAGCAGAAAAAGCTAACGAGAAAATGGGCGGCAGGGGGAGGATGCCGATTGCGGAAGGAAGAAAAGGAGCAGCAAAACGACCGGCGGCCAATAGAGTTTTCTATTTTTCAACCCATTCAGTATCATATAAACAAAAGCATATTATATTTTTCCTGGTTGATTTCTTTTCTAAAAAATAATCAAATTTCCAATACAAAACGTATTCTAACATGGCTCCTTACAACAGGTATAAAACCCAAACCAGGAGAGGGCACCAATGAGACCAAACAAAATCTCAAGCACTTATTTGTCGATAGTCTATAAAGCAAAAAGGAAAAAAAAAACGACTAGATCTATTCTTTGACTCCAATATAAAAGACATGGACAAAAAAACACACCAGGAGAAGCATCATTTTCAAGCAAAGGACCTGCTAAAACAATGATAGAAAAAGATACATCCATGGTATTTATTATTAGGTATAGAATTCAGCGGCGCAGCTACAGACATCTCACGCACTCACATTCCTGGGCCGGGTCTACTCTGGGCCGGCAATGCAGACATCAGGCTTGTGAGTCCGTTCAACCCAACCAGGCCCAAGGACGGTCATGCTTTGGACGTCATCATCAGGGCGCTGCCATTGGGTGGTGCTTTTGTTGAGCACCCGTGGTTTCTTTTGTACTCGTATATCTCATGTTCTTCCTCATTGTCATGTTAGACAGGCTATTTTCCATGAGCTCCTATAAGATGTTCCTAAACTTTAGTGAAGTTTCTTATAAAAAAAATATTGTGAGTGTTTTTTTTATCATATCGTAATGGAAGCGAGTAATTTACAAGTAGATGATGTACTTGGATTATTAGAAGCAAATCAGGTTCGGTGGATATACAAAATCGATGATTAGATGTTTTGCTCTTTTGTGTGCACACTATAACTATTTGTTTAGCCATCTCTCAGAGAATTAGCATGAAGGCCAAAAAAGAGCGGTACAGTATCTGATTACTACTACTAAATATTGGCGTTTACTGTGTCTCGAAGATCAACGTGCTGCTGCCATTTGTTGAAGCAAGTCAGAAATACAGAGGACAGCATCGGGTATACTATACACTATCATATCATATCAGCGCGTCGTGCGGAGGATGCCGTGGAAGGTGAGCGTGCCCTCGAGGTCCCCGATGATCCGCGCGATCCGCACCTCCAGCCCTCGCTGCACGTCCCTCAGCAGCGCCCCGGCCACCTCCATCAGCCTCTTCATGTCCACGCCGTCTCCATCGCCGCCGCCGCCGGAGCGGTCGCGCGCGAGGCCCGGCGCGATCTTGGACTGCGTCTCCAGCAGCTTCTGCCCCGTGGCCACCATGAACCGCTGCAGCTGGAACGTCTCCTCCAGGAACTGCCCCAGCGCGGCGCTCTGGCTCTGGCTCTGCTCCCCCTCGCCGTGCCGTTCCCGCCCCGCGCTCCTCTTGCTCTCCTCCTGCATGCCATGAGACAGAGACATCAACGCATGATCCGGGAATGCTTTTCGATGATGGAATGGGGATTCGATTCACATCTCCTCCCCGTACCATTCTTGCGCAGAGGTCGTCGATCTTGTCGTCGAGGGACTGGTACCGCTTGACGTGCTTGCTCAGGAACGACATCATCGTGTGGTACCTCGACCTCGGCTGCTGCCTGCTGCTGCTGCTGCAACTGGCTTCACTCCCTGACGGTTTCGTTGCAGCGGCCTCCTCCTTGCATTCGTTGGCCAGCTTCTCCAGCACCAGCAGCTGCTGCTTCAGCCTCTTGATCTTGTACGACACCGCCAGCGCGTGGATGTCTGTCTTCCAAGCGGAGCTCTTCTGGCCAGGCGGCAAGACAACGAGCGCGAGCTCAGATGTCGCCTCTTGCTCTTGGGAGCTACTACCTGTCGTCTGTGCATTGCCCGGATCGGTGTAGACCTCCTTCTCCTCCTCGATCTCAGACCTGAAAGACTGCCGGCTCGCCGGGGCATCGTGTCTATCGTGTTCCATGGACGTTGCCGCGGCGGCGGCGCACGCGAGATCCCCGACCGAGACGACAAGCGCCTCTGTTGCATGCACATCCAGCTCCTTCCAATCCTCCTTGTGATCTTCTGCGGAGACGGCGACTACCTCGTCCAGCTTCGTCTGATACTTGCTGACCTCGGTGCTCTCTTGATGCCGCGAGCTTCCGGATGACATTGTTCTTTGGACGACCTTCACAGGCGAACAAGGGATGCTGTGGTCGTCGGGGCCGTCGTCTTGGCCACCGGCCGGCGTGCACATCTCCACACCAGGCGCCTGCGATTGGAGCGTCTCCAGCTGCTCCTCGAGTGCTCTGTTCTCGTTCGCCCTGTCCAGGAGCAGGGCCTCCAGCCCGGCGCTGTGCTTTTCGTGCCGCGCGAGACGCCCTTCCAGATCCTGGATCCGGCTCTGGAGACGCGTCGCCTCCATGCTCACCGCCCGCCACCGGAACGCCTCCAGCTTCTCGTCCTTGAGCCGCAGCTGCTCCGTGAACGCCTCGATCTCCGCCGTGTGCCGGTGCTTGATCATGGCCGTGTACTTCTCCGTCTCCATCTGGAACCACTCCTGCAGGCCTTGGTATTCCTCCACAGCTGCACGACGTATACAAAGAAAGAAGCACAAGCCTAGTCACAACTCTGAAACACTGCTCTTTCATGCTCACCATTTCTAAATTCTAATGACTAACGGGTTGACTAGTTTGCATTTTTGAAAGACAGTTGCGCTGTATTTTGTACTCAAACAAGACTTGTTAGAACGCAATAAAAACAAACTTTTTCTATCAATTGAATCCTGACAGCATATGCTGACCAGATTAGTTAGTAGACCGGCAGTACCATTTGTGAGCAGAGCAGGAGCTAGCAGAGCAGAGTACAAGACAGAACAGGTGGACATACCTGGCTTGTCGTCGACGTGGTTGGCATAGCGGTCGACAGATTCAATGGTGGTCAGCTCCTTCGCCGGAGCCTGCCGGTGGTCCTTCTTGCCGTCGCCCTCGACGTGGTCCACGAACAGTATCTTGGTGGTGTCATTGGTGGCGCGTGCAACGGCGTCGTGGGCCAGCAGCTTGTCGGCGGAGCTCCCGGCCGGCAGCGGCAGGTCGGCGGGTGCGCCCCGCGCCGACGACCTGGAGGAGCCCCGGCGGTGGCCACGGGACTCCCACATCTTGCGCCACCGGTCGGCCTCCAGCTCCGCCTGCTTCCGCCTGGCCTTGCACATCTTGACCTCCCTTACCAGCATCTCCCTGTCCTCCATGTCGATCTTGGACTTGCGCAGCATCGCGGAGAGGATCTTGTCCTTGTGGTCCGCGTCCCGGCGCAGGCGCGCGGCCTCGGTGGAGAGATCGGCGGCCGTGGCGGCCGCCTCGTCGCGGCGCTCCAGCGCGGCGCGGAGCTCGGCCTCCGCCGTGTCCGCGAGGCGCGCGGCGCGGGCCAGGTCCGCCTCCAGCTGCTGCTGCGCGGACGCGAGCTCCACGAACGCCGCCTTGTGCTTGCGCACCTCGGCCGCGTGCTCCAGCGCCTCCCTGCCGGCGCGCTCCCGCAGCTCCTCCGCGGACCGCTCCGCGGCCCGGAGCCGCTCCTCCGCGCCCTGCCGCCTCTGGACCTCCTGCTCCAGGGCCCTGTCCTTGAGCGCCACCGTGTCCCGCTGCTCCTCCACCTGGCGCCTGAGCTCCGCGGCCTCCTCCTCGCGCTTGGCCTCTCGCGCGCGCGCCGCGGCGACGACGGCGTGCACCTGCCGCCGCAGGGACTTGCGCTCCGCGAACCACCGCTGCTCGTGGGACGCGAAGATCCCCGCCACCTTCTCGTTGGCCCTGGCGTCCTCGGCCCGCAGGTGACGGAGCTCCTCGACCTGGCGCTCCAGCGCGGCGACCTTCTCTCGCAGCGCGAGCTCCACGGCGCGCGACCACCGGCACCCCCGCCGCCTCGCGCCACCAAGATCGAACACGCCGGCAGCTCTCCCCTGCGCCAGAGCGAAAGAAAAGCCGAGGTAGTAGACGGCGGCTGCGGCGGCGGAGTGCATCGAGACCGGCCAGGACGGCGCCGACGACGCCAATGGCAGCGCGTCATCAGCCGCCATCGCGGCCGCCGACCTCCCCCGTAGTTCTTGGCTCATACTAGCCACCATCGAGCGGGACTGTAGCAGCGGATCACTAAGCCAAGCTAAAAACTAGTGTCAATCAGTTGTAATTACACGATAGTTGTGCCAAACGGGCGATGGCTATGGCGGAGAGTTTAGTGCGGCGAGAGCAACGGCTGGCTCGGTGGTGGGCATGGCGGCGGTGAGCGGGATGGAGAAAGGAGAAGCAAGACGAGCTGCAAGATGAATGGAGTGATGGGGGCCTCCACAAGAAAATTGAGTTGGGCCTTGTTTAGATACCCAAATTCACTCTCAAATTCCATATAAAAAAGAAGATTTCCCATCATATCAAAATGTCGGCACATATATGGAGTACTAAATGTAGATGAAATCAAAAACTAATTGCACAGTTTTGTTGTACTTTGCGAGACGAATATTTTAAGCCTAATTAATCAATATTTGGACAATTATTATCAAATAAAAACAAAATTGCTACAGTGTGACGAGACATTTACTATGCAAAATTTGGTTTCCAAATTTGGGATCTAAACAAGGCCTTGGCAGTGGATGATTGAAGAAAGGCTGTCGCTGGTACGGAGGCGGTCAATGTGGGGAGCTCAGCTGGGGATTCCAAATGGAGCGCAACGGCCAGCGCACAAGGGGATGTGAGCTCAGTGGATAAGGCTGTGTTTAGTTGAAAAAATTTAGGTGAAAAGTTACTGTAGCACTTTTCGTTGTTATTTGGTAAAATTTGTTTGGATTAATTAGACTCAAAAGATTCGTCTCGAACTTTACAGAAAAACTATGTAATTAGTTATTTTTTTACCTACATTTAATGCTTCATACATGTGTTTAAAGATTTGATGTGATAGGTGAAAGAGAATATTTTGGGTATGCATGTCAAGTGAACGCGGCCTAAATAACAGCGGAGAAGGGTGGACTGGTGGTACAGTACAGTATAGAGTGGAATGCCTCTGTCGTCTAGTTGGTCTGTTCTTTTTCCTTTTATTAAAAAACAAACCAGTTCAGCTGTGTTTGATTCGACAAATTAATTATGGGAGATGCTAAATTTTAAGGATTAGCTGCCAAATGGTTTGTCCATAGCACACTATATGCACAAACGAAGAAAACACTAATGCTGTAGTACTTCTAAAACAATCACAATTCCGCCCTCTTCTGCTGCCAACATTGTTTCATCAACAGCAACAGCCAACAGTCTTTACCTCTTCTTTGTCTCTTCTATGTACTAATGCTGTAGTACTACTTGATATTGTCCAAAATAATACCGTAATCCTTATGGGAGGGGAGACTAAACCGCTTCCTTTGTTTGTCTCCGTACATTCATCGGCAGACAAGAACAAGATGCGGCAAGGCCCTTGGATTCAGCCCTCTACAGAACATAACTAACCCTCTTGTTTTTTTTTTTGACAATTAACTAACCCTTTTGTTTGCTCCCTTGTTTAATTATAATTTGCTCTTTCTTCTGCCGTTTTAGTTTTGGCGGTTAGGATCTCTCGGGGGGGAAAAGAACACAGCAGACAGAGGAGAGCAGGCATCTTTCTTCTCTGTCAAAGGTCAAAACCGACCATATCAGCCACGCCAGAGCCTGCCCTCTTTCTTTCTGGGCTGTCAGGACACTTTTTTCTCTGCTGGCTGGCTGCCGCTGGGGCCGCCGGCCGGCTGCATTCCCGTATGGCCGTATCCTCTGCATTGCTGCTGCATGTGGCCTCCGAAAGGCGCTTTTCTTGTCCCACGCCCACCAGGCCACACTCGGGTGGTGTGGTGGTAAAAACTAAAGGACGCTCAGCCAGTCAAGTCCTGGTAGCAAGCATCAACGATTCAACGATTCAAAGATGCTGCTGGTTGGTAGTCTGGTACAACAAGCTATCTTGTCCCTGGTACTTCCGCTAGTCCAGGACTCTAGGGTGGTGCCGGTAACGATTCAATCTTCAAAGTTGCTACGACTACCTCACCAACCGATCGAATTTACCCAAAGTATGGCACAAGGCAGCAACCGTCCATTTTTTTTATTTGTGTGCCTCCAACTTGGAACATGGTGTATGCTGAACACGCCTAGATCTAGTCTTCGGCAAACAATCCATGGCTGGATATGGCTTATGGCTCGTAGAGGGTGAAATGCATTGTGCGTTGTCTAGGTCTCTAAGCTCATAATTAAAATTTGGATTTCAGTTCCTATATATCATTGTAAGTTTGAGCCATCCGAAAACTGAAGCTCCTTAATCAGCACATACATGCTTAGTGTACGTGGTGTACGGGCAATTTGGTCTCAGATGCAGCATGCATGTTGATGATGATGATTTTAGATCTTGAGTGACATGCTATATGATCAAACTTGACCTATTTTTTTCTATCCCAAGCCCAACCAGTAGACGTTTTAGGTAGACCTGTCAGTTGGTTTGCAATGATAAATCTGCGAAGAAAGATTGTAGCTAGCAATGGAAGGTAGCTACAGTGCTGCTCGGGGAGGAAGAAAAGTATTTATAGAGTTATTTGTACAGACAGAAGATTAAGAAAACCGCCAATGTAAATATATCTACACTGATGGTAGGCTTAAGAAAACCACCGGCCCTAGATTTACATTGGTGGTCACTTAAACTGACCGCCATTGTAGACTCAGTGCCGGTCCAAGGATTTTGAGGTTCCTCTGGCAAACTTGTCGCGATGGCCCCTCCAGAACATGTATAAAATATTATAATATAGAGGTGCTAATTTTACTTGCAAGGCGAAAGCAAATCCAATAATATATTTTAAATTTAACATGTCTGATAATTATCGAGGAACAATGTAGATTAAAAAAGCAATATATTTGTTTTCTTTTCTCAGCCCCGGACAAATGTTTCTCAGGTAACATTCTAAAATTCTAACACTTAAATTAGAAGAAAAACATGACTATATGATTACAAAGTACTAGAAGTCTAGAATACTATACAAATAATTAATTTGGATTAAAAACGAAAAGGAAAAAATACCATGGGCCTAAACAACTGATCAGTGATCGCAATTCGCAAGAAGCCAAGAATCAAGATATCGTCGTCGTGGAGCCCTGCCTGGTCGTCGACATTGTGTGCCGTGTCCATCTTCGCGGCGCGCGCGGCTCGCCAGCTCCATGTGTGTGTGTGTCTGCACGTTGCGATCTCACGATCAGAGTGTGCTGCGTGGCTCCTCGCCTCCTCTCTGCCCGAGGGCCGTGGGGAAGGGAAACTAGGAAAGCAAAATCGATGTTGTCTTCTTGGACCGCCTGGCCAGTTCTATGTCTCTCTTCTCATTAGTTTGCTAATGCCTAATAGACTATAGGGTCTGAGGGTTTGTATACCTGGGCTTAGGCCTCACCCACGCCAGGGCCCTCGGCTGTCGCACCCCGTGCCCTCCCCCTAGGGCCGGCACTGTGTAGATTCAATTTACACTGGTGGTTGGCTTAAGTGAACCACTTTGGAGGTTTATAGTCACGGGTCCATGCGTCTGTTTCTACTAGTGTAGGTGTTAGAAAAAACCGTATGTAGTAGTGCTTGTATCCTACATTGTATGACTTTTTGTAAAAATAAATAGGTCACACCTGGATCCTACAAGTTACACTTACACTAAAAGTGCTCTGTGTGCATTATGATGACAATTTCCAAAACCACGTCATGCATTTATTGAAGTCTTCTCAAATGAAGAGAACATTACCCATCAATCATCTCTCATAAGATGGGTGAACGATATTTTGTAATAGATACTCTCCATGACAAGCTATCGTGACCCACAGCTGAGAACTCAACTTTCCCAAGATAGGATATATCGTCGTCTGCGATGATTATTTGGGTGCATTATTGCCTGATGAGTTAGCTACCACTCGCGATATTTCCTTCACACTACCGATATAACTCTAACATATTTATATAGAAAACGGACGAAATATAATCATTTGTTCATTCTCCCTTTCAGCATTCCTTCACACAACACAAGTTGTATGTAGCCAGTGATGGAAGGCATGCATGTTCGTTCCAGCTTATTAACTCACGTGAGAGAGGATATTGGGTGCTCCAATGATTGGAGTGGCCATGCACGCCTTCGATATCTTTGGATAGGACCGGACATGCTTGTACAGTTGTACGTATGTCTATAAGAATGTACTATGCTCTATCTAGTGTCGTTTTGCAGATACACTTGGGCCATCCCTCGTACTCTCCGTGATGTGGAACTGCAACGCACAGTGCCCATTTTGCGAGGCCTTCCAGGGATGATTATTGGAGTGAGAGCAAAACATATATAGTATATATTTGATTAGCCATGGTTAACGTTATCCAAGCATTGACCCTTAGCTACACCTGAGGGCTAGTGAGGTAGTGTACTAGCTCTAAGTTTATCCACCTCACACCAAAAAAAAGGCTAGCAAAAAGACAACTTCCTCTAATGGCCTTTCCTGGAGCCCAATTATGCATGGCAATTTTTTTTCTAGAAATGGCAGCAGTTCTACCTTTCAATTAAGGAGCAAAAGGATTTTCAACATTATACAAGTAGAAAAAGGTCTGGGTGCAACACAAAGAAACGACATAAGGAGACACACAACTAGACCTGAGCATTTTTTAGGCTAGATGAAAGAAAACCTAGATATTTTCTTTGTGATGATTTAGCCTATAATAAACCATGTTGTATGTGTTGATGTGGGATTATGGGGATTTAACACCACCTTAATTGTCAGGATGGGTTACAAGGTTTCTAGACTCCACACCATCATCCCCATGTTAATCCTTTGATAGCTTTACTCCAAAGCGCGGATGGAAATTTCTATTGGTGGAAGTTTGTGGCAGAGGCGGATCCGGGGTGGGAGTATGTCTTCTAGTTTTAGTATTTAGTGATTCAAAAGTTCAATTATATTGCAGGGCATTAGAATGGAAAAATATTTTGGTAGGAAAAGATGCACTTTGAGTCGATATCATGCAAGCCTTGTATTGTTTAGCCCTCCTCTTGGTCGGTTTCTGCATCCACCGCTGGTCTGTGGTTAACTCAGCGTGTATAGTGAGTCTAAGTTGTTTGGACTCTTAAGGCATTATGCATTTGGACTCTAAGGCCTTACACACAAACAGGATGTCCACTATTTTTCAAAGAAACAAAAAAATAATTGCATAAATTATTTTAGGTTGGCTTGAAATTTCTTTTCCAGACCCGAGCACCCGGCCTCAGAAGCAGCCACAAGCCCGGATTAGCCCAATCCGGCTTGGACCAGGCTAGTTTTACTCAAGTCTACCCCAAGTCTCACACTGCACAAAAAAAAAAGGTCTACAAAGGTGGACTATATGCCATTTTGCGCTTTTCTATGTCTTTGCTCTCAAAGCAACCTGCTGCACTGACTAGAAAACGTTCTTAAAATATGTCGATTGTATACTCTTTCCAAATTAATATCTCACATGATACAGATGGCCAAGGCGCCAAGCCATTGAAATTCCGCCGTTGTTCTTTTGGGATTTATTTCCTGGCCTCATTTCCCACCTGTGTTCTTGTCGCTGCTAGATTTTGGACAAGCGGGTCCACATTAAAACCGTGTCAGTCTAGAACCTAGTACTAGCTCCAAACAGCCTGGGCACAGAGCAGGTCAAGCACTCAAGGAGAGGTGAAGGCATTGACAATTCTCTTTATAAGTTAGCACTTGAGAAGTCAGATGTACTCAACTTTAACTATATATATATAATTACTATCATTTGTATTTATATAATAAATTTATTTAAAAATATAAATACTATTAATATTTTCTATAAATCTAGATAAATTTAAAGAAGTTTGACCGGTGACACGTAAACCATAGTAATAATAAATAAATAAATAAATAAATAAATAAATAAAGACAGAGGGAGTACTCCTGTTTTTACATAAGAGAACACACGCTCATTCAGATAGCACACGCTCTGTCCCACGCTCTCATTCAGATAACACACGCTGTCCCACGCTCTTTCGCAGTGGAGACGCAATAGTTGACTCACTATTGTTGAAGATATGAGACAACTATAACTAACGATTTCCTGGCAGCCGATATACCGAGGTGGTGCACTACAGATGATTCAAAACTACTCAGTACCTAGCTTGCAGTCTTGACAATGCAAGTAAGCAGTAATTAAGGCAGCAGTAAGCTAAACAAAAAGGCGTGTGACCTAATCAACAAATAGTTGGAGCTAGGTAGCCAGGCAGCTAGCGATCGTAATTTGCATCGATTTGCCTCCAAAACCGCAATGCGCCCGCCACACAACGTTAACCATCACGGGGCCGGCCGGACCGATTAGAGCAAGGATAATAATACACCCGGCTGCTGGCGGTGAGAATCCTTACAGCCTATCTCTCAGCCTACTTATATATTAGTTAGCTCTTTAACATTAATACATAGCCCACATATCTCTCTCATATAGTTTCTTGGTTCTTGTGTCTAAGTCAGCGGCAAACTTACAGCCCGTTATTTCTCTCTCTCCCCTCCTCTCTTCTCCACGTCAGCATTTATTCTGCTTATAGCCTGCTATTATACTTGTTCTCATTGGTTCCTTGAAACCAACCGAACACAAATCGAATGCACGTATCCCATGTAAAGTGCATGCAATGCTGGTCGAGTACGATGGACGCAACTGAGAGATACATATGCACACCCCCAAGGCCCCAACACCTGCGTATCTACTCATGCATGTAAGATTAATTTATAAGTAAAGCAGGGGACGACACGTCATCGATCACACCATACCCCTGTTCGTCTAAAAAAAACATCGCGGATCGTACGTCGGAGGCCAGGCCTGATCGGCTATCTTCTCTCTCTGGTTTATTTACAGCTCTCGAGCTCTTGAAGCCGCTGCACTTGGTGTTGGAGAAAGGTGGCGCCAACTAAACTTCACTGCAGAATAGCGAGCGTGACATGCCGGCCAGCCGGCCTTGTGTACTCGGCGGCTGCATCTGGCCAATCCATCATTGTTCCCGCGGCGCTGCATCTGCATGGTGGTGGGCGGGCGGGCGAAGCTTCTGTTCCTCCGACTCCCGCAGTGGCTGGCCACACAGACACAGATTTTATTTGCGACGCCGCCGACGGATTCATCATGGGAAGTACGTACTCCTCCTACTTGGCTGCTAGCTAGATGCGCGTAACGTACGTGGGCTAGCCAGCTTAGTCCAATAACTCGGTGATATGATCTCCCCCACATGTCATATGTGTGAGGGTCGGCAGGTTAAATGTGATTTCCGATTGCACGTACGCTCACGTTATGTACTATTGCGACGCCGTTACTACGGCTGGCTCCTGTGAAATTGCTGAAGATGTACATTACTCCGTATTGTCTTGCTCACAACCATTTGATGGGATTTAGCAGACTCAATCTTTTTCGTGCCTGTACAAGTTCGCTTGAACTTATCAGCCGTACCGTTTCAGCGAAATAACAGTGTTTTTCTCTCACAACAAATTAGCATCAGCCGTTTTTCTGACCAGTCGAACAGGGCCTAATGGTATATCAATGCACGATGCAGAGTTTAATTCCAAAACATATGTTCAGGTGTGGAGTCCAATTATAAAAAATGCATAGCACAACCATTGATAATCTTTGAACCTCGCTCCCCATCCATACGAGTTTGAGCGTCCTGGGGCACAATATGGAATTCGGTTCTCTGACGAGTTGAAACGTATGATGTGATCGCTAAATAAATCTTCAAATCACGAGTCGTCTAGATAATCACGCATTCAACGTCCCATTGCAAGTTTGCAACACACGAGTGTATATATACTACTAGTAGTATAGAAAAAGGTGATCAATTGATCATTATACTCTGTTGTAGCTTTGTCAGATCATGCCTGCAAACGGGGAAAATGAGAATTGCTATATTCTAGGCTCCTATTATTTTACTTTTTTTCATGTGAAACATCAGTCTTTGGATTGAGATTGAAAACGCTCATGGATTATTTTCAACCTTGGGCTCGTCTTTGAGTCATCGCCCTGCCCTCCACCAACTAACCTGCCTCATCCAGTCATCCTTGAGGCCGCCCGGTCACCGCATCTGGCCCCACTATTCCACTGTGCTAACCCCGCATGGTGGAAAACCTGTGTGCCTCCTCCTCCTTCTCTGACCCAAATCGTCATCCTCATCCACACAAAGCCAGTAGCGACCTTGCTGTTCCATCTCTCTATGCCCGCCTGCTCCATCTAGCAGGCCTTCTCCTCAAAGACCTTTTAAAGGCCGCACGGGATATAATTCCTCTTTGGCAACCCTCCATCCTGAAACCGAATCCCATCAACTAATAAAAATTCAAAATTCAAGCACCTGTGGTAAAGTAAATATGAAAATAAATTGCATAGGGAGACTATGCTATAGAAGGAGAGACACCGTGTATAGAACAAACGGCGTGACCCTTCTTGTATCGTCTTCAGTGTCATCAGGCTGTACGTTGACCATAATGCGTTCACTGACCTGGGCTTGTGGTTCCAATGTTGCCGACTTGGCACAATGCTGTTCGATCAACACTTCTGCTAGTACAAAATACTAGTGGCAGGCGCGCGCCCTCGCGCGCGTTAGGTGGGCACAGGACAGATTCTGAAGTCAGAAAACATGTTATATATAGAGAGTGTAATATGAGCAATAAGATAGGTAGATATACATCCAGTGTACACCAAGGTAAACAACAATTAGAATTTCTGTAGGCATCCACGAACACTAATCGTTGAAACATTCTTGTGAGGAGAATTCTGTCGTCTATTAGTCTGTTATGCTCCAGCCATTGGTGACAAACAATTGATAAGCAGAACTGCGAAATACAATTGTCATGAATAATAAACAGAAATATTTACATGTCAATGTTAACGGCGCTAATGTGGTGTATGCTAAAGCAGCAGCGGCATTACTATGGAATTGAATGGAACAGAAAAACATGCAATAGATTTAGGAAACAAAGGGGGAGATCACATGGAACTGAATGCATACCATTTTTACAGGAGCTGCAAAGGTTGAGTTGTTCATTTGATTTTGCACATATATTCTTCTTTATCATTGATGGTGTAAGGACCTTGATGTCGCCTAGAGGGGGGGTGAATAGGCGTGTCTAAAAATTTCTACACAAAACTCGAAGTCACTTGTCAGCAACTGTCGGAAGTCCCGACAGTTCAGGTCGGAACTCCCGACGTCGTCAGCAGTTCCGACGCAAACTGTCAGCAGTCCCGACGCCTACGGGGAAAGAACTACAAGTGCTCAAATGAACTTTGTGAAGCCAATAACTTACAACCCCACTTCCTAGTGGTAAGGTGAAGATGTTAGCTCACTTCCTTGATGCCAAGATGCCTCCAAACATAGATCGGGACCAAACCCTAGAATCACCACAAATCCAAGTATAGCAATGCAAAACACAAGAACACAAGTGAGACACCGATTTATCCCGTGGTTCAGCTCGCCACTAAGGCTTGCCTATGTCCACGTTGTTGAGGAAACCACACAGGCTTTTCGGGTCTCTTTCAACCCTATCCTCGTTCTCAAGTCAAGAGAGCAATCTCTTGAGATGAGGGGTGATTTCACTAGATGATTGGGGTGATTACAAACCTCCCGGGGCTACCACACAAGTTGGAAGCTCCACGGGCGACGCCTAGCCGGCTAGGGTTCCAAGAACACAAGAGTAACAAATGCAAATCCAACCGGCTTGATGAAGAAATCAAGTGCTCAAGCTTTCTTTGATGTTTCTCTCACCAAATCCCTTCTCTCAACTCAAACTCTTTCAAGATTTGAAGCTAGGAGCAAAGAGGAGAGAAGAGAGAGGCTCTTGGGTGCTAGGAGGCACTTCTCTGAAATTTGGGGCGTGAGAGAGTGAGTGGGCAACGGTTAGAAATGAGGGGAGAGCTATTTATACTCTTAGTAGAAATCTAACCGTTCAGATCTACGTTGGGACTGCTGACGTAGATCTCGGGACTGCTGGCCTTTAGAGAAAACACTGTTCATGCAAGGTTAAAAACACTGCGCAAAGGTCAACGTCGGGACTTCTGATTTACGTCGGGACTGCTGACCGTCGGGACTTCCGACGCAGCAGTCAGCAGAGCGAGCCGATGGGCCTAGCGTCGGGACTCCTAGCGAGGGTCAGGACTCCTGACCGTCGGGAGTTCCGACATACGTCGGGACTTCCAACGTCCTCAGTCACCGCACAGGCTAAGTGACTGGATGTCAGGACTCCCGGCGCAAGTCAGCACTTCCGACCGTCGGGACTCCCGACATACGTCGGGACTTCCGACACCAAAAGTCACTAAAACTATTCTATGTGCTCATGAGGTGCTAGAGTGTCTCTCTTATAATTTAGTTTTAATACTTGAGCACTCTATCTTCCTCAAACCAACTAGATTGGCATCCCCCTTTATAGTGCGGCATAGCCTAAACTCAAGATCAAAAGAATATTACCATTTTAACCACTTGAGTCTTCAATGTCTTCATATGTCACTTCTTCTCAATATCACTTCATAAGGGGATGCAATCAACTTCATCTTCTCTCTTTGAGCAAGTACAGCTTGAGCATGTGACTTGAACCATTTCAACACATGCGAGTTCAATCCTTGGCTTCAAGTCACTTCCACTAATGATTTGATCATCAATACAATATGACTCCTTATGGCTCAATTAGTACCTCGACTCAATGCAAGTACTCTCTTCTTCACCTTAGCCATGGTACCTCGGTCTACAAGCCATTGCTTGGCCTTCACCTTCGCTTAGTCCCTCAAAGCCCTTTCCTTGCTATCTTCACCCTATCGAGCCATACTCAAGTCACATCATATTAAGCATCCACTGAAAAACCATTTCTTCGATATTGTGATCCTTATTGCTTGAATATCTTCTTGATATGAATGTTGAGATCAATCAAGCTTGATATGTGAAATATCATATGGTTTGCCTTCTTATTGAACCTATATATACTTCTCATTTCACAATCCACAAGTTATGCAATAAACTCAATTTCCTGTTCAACACTTTGCAAACTTTGTCAGATCTTTAATGGTGTTGTCATTCAATTCACCAAAACCCACTAAAGGGCTAGATGCACTTACAGATGGTTTGAACCTCTGTAATCTGTTGAAAAAAAATTACAATTAGCAGGCACTTGTATATGTAAAAAAAGAGATAGGAAACTAAATAGGGAATGAAAACAGAGGAAGCTCTGAATTTAGCCTTTGTACTTTGCGAGAATTTTGGAAGAAAATATGGGAGGGCCAAAAATCTAATATATTGACATAATTGAAGTGGGACAGAGTCTCGATATAGCAAACTATGATCAATATGTAGAGTCGAGTGCGGGTAAGGTAGCGTGCAAGATTAATGGAATAGGCATCAAAGTGAATTTGTAGCTATGAGTCTCATTAGGCACCATGAATATCTTTGAAATGCGTGGAACTAATTCAAATTGCAAATAAGAAAGCAAAGAAGGATCTTATGAAGATTTTGGCCAAGCAGATGTGGATAACTAATTCAAATTGCAAATAAGAAAGCAAAGAAGGATCTTATGAAGATTTTGGCCAAGCAGATGTGGATTGGCAGATGTTGGTCTCGGTATCCATGAATAGAAAAATATGTGAAAAAGTAAATACAAAATCTACCAGAATGCTGCAATGACTATAGATTAGCCATATGTTCAGTGTGAGCTTACAGGAAGATGATGCAATGATGATTTGATGCTGAAGAAAATTCATTACATAGCCTACCAGGTGAGGTATTCTTTTTCTCATTTGAACAAACGGAGAAGAATGGTCAATGTAGAGCAGAGATAAAGATTTGTTGGTCTATCATAAATTAGCTATATATTTAGTGTGAGCTTACAGGAAGATGATGCAGTGATGACTTGATGCTGAAGAAAATTCATTTCATAGTCTACCAGGTGAGGTATTCTTTTTCTCATTTGAACAAACGGAGAAGAATGGTCAATGTAGAGCAGAGATAAAGATTTGTTGGTCTGTCATTAGCCTATGGAGGGTACTTTTTTTTCACGTTCCTATAGAGCAGCAGGTATTTAACAATAAACAGATAATCAGCCCGATTTTATGACTCAGGAAGGCAAACTTTTAAAATTGGCACCAATTTTCGTATTGAATGTTATATTTCCTGGCATGTCATACTATAGAATGTGTGGATATCAGATTCAGTTATTAGAAATGCTCCAAGTCGTTAACTCAGAAGCTAGAACACAAATGTGGGGAGAAAACAAACTGAATTGATAATGCAGTTGTGCAAGTGAATCTTTGATGCAACAAAATACTAAATGAATTGGAACATATGGATGAAAATCGAAAGGCTACTAATAGTTAAATGTCCACTATTTTTAGTAGTATACATGGAATTCAAATAGTTAGCAGAGCAATCGAGGAGATTTAAGTAAACAAATCAGAACCATGAATTCTTTGTACCCAAGATAATTTACAGTGGTACGTCTAACTGTGATAGCAAGGGAAATGAGGCCGTACGCTTTGCCTTCGACAGTGCATGTTCATGATGCAAATTAATGGGGTAATATTATCTTGGAAGACAAAGTTCACTATAGGTTGCACATATCGGCCTGTGATACCTCTGTAGCTGTAGATATAATATACCGATAATTCAAGCTGAGCCAACTACGGAACAATGATTGTAGAATTTGCAAGTTGATTCTGGTAATATAGTACACAGTGTATGTACAGCAATTTAACTGCAGAGTCTGGAGATGGGCTCATGTGAAATGTTGAGAAATAATTTTAATTATCAGACGCCACAACAACCTAATGGCGGACCTGTAGATAGTGAAAAATAAATTCAAATACCCGTTGTAGCAGTGGATTGGTTGGGTTAGAACTAATTCTAACAGATCCGTACTGAGAGGAAATCTACCAAATTCAAGAGAATAGAAGCAAGCTGGAAAGAAGGAGAGGAGGCGGCGGCTTACCTGGCAACGTGAATGATGACGTAGGGGTGGCTGGGTTGAAGGTCACAGATGGCAAGTCTGAGATGGTCTAAACTGTAGGATCCTAAATTAAAAAGTGGATGCTAGATACACAGGTGGTCCAAACTCTGAACATTTCTGTAGAGACATGATTCCTTACGCTATATGGTACGATATCGAGCTATTTTCAGATCAATGTGACCACGTTGGACAACCTCAATAGTGAACAGAGCAATATTTTTTTTAGAAGGGACGGCAAAAGCTTTGCCGTAATTTTTATTAGACGGAGAAAATAAAAATATAAGGGTCGGCCCAGTTTTTTGAGTGCAAATCAGGCCCAAAAACCACCAACTGGGAAAGTCCACAACTCATCCTAGTGAACAGAGCAATATGAAGACCCAGATGCATCACAAATGTAAACCAGAACCTACATTTAAAATGCCAAGTCATCAAGTTCGAAAACGACTACTCTTATCTGTAGTGGCAATAGGAATTCCAAGTTTACATGTGCTATTTTCCAACTTTAAAAAGCATTATTAATTGTAGGCAGTAAATTCCAGATAATAAATAGACCATGCTTAGCAAAGAAGGAAAGAATAAGAAATTGTGTCGAAATAATATTTATAGTAACGAATAAGAGAAAAGATGTTACCATCATGTCAGATGCATATGAAGCCTAGTAATAGTTTTTAGTAATACACCACGGCACATAAGGATTTGTAGAAGGGATATACAGAAAAGGTTAACCAAAGCTGTTTACTTTAAGCATCAATCGACTAATCCAAGATCTTAAGCTTATATAGGATATAAGGGGGATGTAATAATATAGTCTTATATTAATAACACATATGTACTAAGTATTAACACTAAGAACAAAATCTTCAGAATAAGAAACTCATGGTTCCATTGAAATCACTCCCTTTCATTGTTTTATACCAGTTCAAACCCAAAGAAAAGGACTCTTGTAAGCTCCAATGTAGTCTGAGATTAACTGGAGATGTCTGTCCATCAGATCATAACATTGGGTAACGAATGCCAAATTTTCATAGCAGGCCGAAGTAGGAAAAAAATAGCAAATGGCGAATGGTCAGAACATGAGACCATAATGAATGTGGAATGCACAAATTGGCAAATGGTAGGACAGGATATTATTTGCAAATAGGCTTGGACCATATAGAAAGTTGGCGGAGGTTCAGGCCTCAGTAATGTGTCAATCATCATTTGTTTATGAACCTGGAGCTTCAGGGCATGCTGACAGATGGGTCACTCTAAAAAAACTCCATAATATAGGTAACAGGCCATGCCCAGTACCTCACAGGCGAACGAACATCAGATCATATCCCTGAGCAATGGATATGGAATTTTCATCACAGGCATCTAATAGGCATGTGTTCCGGGTAACAAACAGTGGCGTGTGTTAGGAGGAGAAATTTTAAAAAGAAAACATTAGACCATAAGCAAATACAGACGGGAGTGACGCAAGTAGCCCATTAATGTCTTGCTGAATTAATGTCTTGCCGCATGAGCAGGTTCCTGAAATCCAAAACAAGGTACGTGGGGCTGAAAAACTGGTAAAAAAATCGACGATGCAAACTCATTGTTCTCTAATCGAAACTAAGGCCTCGTTTGGTTTGGTTTGGTTTTGTTAAAGTTTAACTCCCATCACATCAATGTTCCCTCAAATGCATGGAGTACTAAATGTAGACTAATTGCATGCATGTCGGCACAGATTAGGAGTAATTTACGAGACGAATCTATTAAGCCTAATTAATCCAAGATTGAAACTTTTTGTCAAATAAGACGAAAGTGCTACAATGTTTGTTAAACTTTAACACCCCAAACCAAACACCCCCTAAGGAAATATAACTATGCCGACAGCCTGACATCAGTTTTATTGACAGACCCATGCAAGTACAGGATGTGAAGATATATAATTCCAAGTGCTTCTACTATGAATATTTGAAGAAAAGAGCTGAGGAGAAAACATTTATCAGTAGCATATAAATAGTGGAGTTGTGGATGCCAGTCTAAAAAATCTATAGAAATTTTTATCAGTAACAAATAAATAGCACGGTTATGGATGCTACAAAATCATGGCACTTCATGGAACACCTATGGTGCATAAATCAAGAAAGGCAAGTTCAGCACTCAAAATTACCTATGACCAACAAGCTAATTAAAAGGGACATGCAGTGACAAAGAGCGTACATATAAATGCATCTGGTGACACAAAATCTGACATGGAGCCATGGAAACCAGGTAATCCCATAAAAAATGTATTTACTGTTTGTTCATTATACTGTATCTTAATAAAGGATTCATCTCAGTGAATGATAAGGGTGATAATGGGAATGACCAACTAAGGTGACATGGATGTCTCAAACTCATGAATAACCAACTAAGGTGACTTAAGTATTAGAATGAAGATAATTATTGGCAGCAAGAAAGACATGTAGTAATACGACATCGCCATATGTCCATATCAATCAATCCTACGAAATTGAAGGGAAAAACTTACAGAGGAGTCTACTGCAACTGCAAACCATTGATGTCATAAGGTATCTATATACGTTTCTGTCAATCTTTTGTTATTCGAAAGATCAAAATAAGCATTGTAAAAGAAAGGAAGGAATATAATGCAAGGTTAGTAGTGAGCAGATGGGACCATTTTGAGGCCACTAAGAATGTGGAATATCTGAAATGTTTGATGCAATGACTAACAAACGACCAGTACAAAATGGCACAGTGAGAAAGGAGAAATGAATGGATCAAAAGTTTGATTTGTCTTTGTAGCGGCCTATGTTTTAATATTCCTGATCTATGAGACCATGACCTCATATTCCATTTTGATAAACAAAGATCAGGCCAAAAAAGGTGAAACAAAGATGAGAACATGTATTTTCAATGGGAAATAGAAAATATCAGGATCTAGGTGTAACACCCCAGGTGTTTATTACCAGTTGAGCTCAACCATGACATGTTAAGTGGTGACAGATCAAATCTACAAAAATAAGCCACCACTTAAACTTGGACCATGCACCATTGCTTACATGTTGCCCTTTCCAAAAAGTATGCTTGAGTAATGTTGGATGTGCTTCTTTCATGTTCCTCATATCAATTTCCACCCACATGGGCGATTGGAAAAGTTTCATAAAGTTTGGAATCAAAAAGTCACATGAAATGATAAGTTATATGCTTGTTTGGATTATAACTAAAACTTGCCTTGCGTCCCATGGGAACTAGTGTTGTGCAACATACAAATGCAATATGTGAACACATCTTGGACACATGTGGAACACCCTAGTGGAACCTGTGTAGCATGTATCTTGAAACAACCGCATGAAACAACTATAGCATTTCGCTTGAATTCTACGTTTCAAGGCATGTGAGGCTTACACTTTTGTGCAACCTATGCATGGTGAGTATGTTTGGCCTCTACAACACCTTAACTACACTTAGGACACATCATGGAACAATGTTCATGTTGATCATTTTGCCTAATTGTGCTTCTAAGTGATGGTTGACCATGTATGGACCCTGGAACACTTTTATTTGATCATTTCAAAAGTGTGACTTAACAACTTTGTATGGCTGTGCACCCTGTAGAAAAGTTGTAGAAAATTTTATAAGGAACAAACTTTATTTAAGAGTCAAGTCATGAAAATGTGTGAAACATGCTCAAACAGGGCTCACAAGTCAGTTTTAGGGCTGATTTCTGCACTTAGCCATTTTAACGCCCCGATTTCAGCGTCTTCGACATTGGCATTCCGCGTTCTCCAAAATTTGTTAAGCAACTTGAGTTGGTACAAAAATAAAAGTTGAAGGTTATATTATGGAGAAGAGCATGCAAAAAGTTGCACTGAGTTTGACTGAGTTTTGACCTCCGAAGGCGAGTTTCCGTGACCATTTTCAAAACGTTGACATTGCCATATTGGGGACTAATTACCCGCTGATCTATTGCTCTACAGGCCGAGCTACCTTCATCAAAGTTGGAGAGTATTATCTGTAGATCAAACTTTGTTTTAGGCCCATCGACTAAGTTGGCCCGGAAGTGGCCCAAAATCAGCTCCCACACCGGCCACATTGTCGCCCGCCACGTGCTCGGTAAAATGCCTCTATGGGCGGCGCGTGTCCGCGAGCGTGGCAGCCATGCGAGAGCTTGCCCCACTCCATTGACGCGTGCGCCAGCCTCCTGCCGTACCTTAGAGCCCTCCAAAGCGGACGCCCAAGCTTCTCACTCCCCTCTCTCCCTCGTTCGCCCTCGCCTCCCTGCTCTCGGTAGAGCACGCCGCCGCCGGTGTTGCCTGCTGCCGCAGCCGGCCTCCTGCAGCCTCTGCCGGCCGAGTCCAGGGCCGAGCGTGGCTCTGGCTGGCCACGGCTGGCCCGGCCGCACCACCGAGCCGGCCTCCCCCTCGCCTCCCTGGCTGGCCGAAGCCCCTCGCCGATCGACCGAGCCGGCCTCGAACCTCCTCTGCTCTCCTCCAACTGAACTGGAGGAAGAAGATGACCGTGAGAGTATGACGTGTGGGTCCCGCCCGATTTCAATTGGTGCCCGAATTTACAGATTTTTCTTTTATCTTGTAAAATCTATATCTCATATTTGGTAGCTCCGAAAACTGTGACATTTGTTTTGTTGGAATCCTTGGGAAGTGCTCTGCATGTTAGGGTAACCGGTTGTGCCATGCATGCATGTGTTTGTGCTATAGAAATTCATTAGTGAAAAGTGGTTTTGGAAATGGATTAACTTGCTTTCATCAATATCTGGAGTTTTAGAAGTCCAAAATTAGTGATTCCAATTTTGTTGGTCTTCTAGTAATATGCACTGTCTAAGAAAAATATAAAACTTATAGATTGTTTCCGGGTTTCATGATGTTTTACCTAGATCTTGTTAAATGGAAAATAAATGTTTGTTTTCCTTGTTATTTTTATATCTTGAGTTGTGATGCTCCAAATGATGTGAAATTTTTATGGTAGGTTTGTCATGATATGGATGTACTGTGGTATAAATTTCATGGTCATTGCTTACTGTATGATCAAGTTATTGATTTAACTTGTTTATAGCTTGATAAATAGCTTATAAATAATATATAAATGATAAAATAGAAAACGTTGTTCCATCACCTTATTATGATGTTTCTCTTTGATGTTAGTTCATTCTATGGCCATGTGTTCATATAAAATATTGAGTTTTAGGTTTAACTTGCTCTCACATGATTTATTGCAATAGCTATTTGTCTTTTTCATAGAGGTTGATGTACTTATCTAAATGGCTTGCAATTTATACAGTAGACTTTTAAGAGTGATTGTAGACCACTGTAATTTTGGTAGAATTTATTGTGCACTTTTGATATGTGTTCATAATTCCGCCTAATGATTTAAATAAATTAAGAAAAGACATTAAAAGAATTTATTTAGAAATGGACACTAAGTTTTCTGGTGTTCATTTGTCATGTGTGAAATGTTGGTAAAGTTGGTTTTGTCCAATTATTTGTTTGCCACATAAGTTAATAATTATTTCTTGCAAATGAGGTTTCTGGACAGATCTGGGAACTTAGCAAAGTTCTTCATGATAATGTGCTTTGTTGTAGAACTTGTTTATACAAAAGTTGTAGATAATTTATGTATCTAGCCTCTGCTAAAATTTGGTGGCATTTGGCCATATGGTTTAGGAGTTATAGCTGTTTAAAGTTGGGGTACAGAATTGCTTGCTCTCTATCTTGTTAGACCAGTTTCTGTATTTGTGTAAATTCGACATGTTAAACTTTGGAATCATGCTGTGATGATATTAAATGAAATATAGATAATTTCATAAGCTTTTCATAATGTCTTCTTGCAAGTCATTTGGAGTTGTAGATCTCCAGTTATGATTAAATTACTTAGCTGCTGTTCTGATGCCCAGAAAGTGGCAAATTCTAGTCTAGTGCTTTGATTAACTTTGCCATGCTAGTGTGTTAAAGTGTGACTCATATCCTTGATGCTACTTGGGTTGGTACCCTGTAATCTTATGATACTTGTGCCTTGATTGTTGTGCTCGCAATCTTCTATGTTATGCCCTAACGAGGATTAAGTTAATTAGCTCTAGGTATTTTTGAGAACTTTGGTATGCTTGTTTGATTTCTTTGTTTATTACCTTTCTATGCATTCCTACATATGCATTATTGCACCTCATTTAGGTACGCTAGTAGAAACGCGTGAAGGATCTAAGGTGGAGCCAAACCCGAAGATGGAGTTGGTGGATCTATCCCGAAGATAGAAGGACCGGACAAGTGGTAGATTGGAGGTTGCTCGCCAAGTGACTTCACCTGACATACTCTAACTTGAGTCGGATCCCAGGCAAGCCCCGGAGCATTATAAGCCTCCTATCTTCAAAGCAAATTAATTCTATATATGTTATAAGTATTGTTGCATTAAGTGATAGGAGTTGGTTGGAAACTCTTGCTGCATTAAATCATTCCTTGTCCAGATATATGAATCCTTGAATCCTACATAGACTAGGATCGAGTAGATGCTTAGCCCTGCTTTAAGCGATAGAAGTCAGGTGATTTCCTGTCACCTGCGAGATATAGGGATATTCATATATGGCACGGTTGGCTATATTTGCTATCGTGGAAAGGAACCATGTGTTAATAAAATGAAATGAGACCGGGCGGGATGATGATAGTGAAGCGACAAGGCATGGAGGTCTTGGGTGTGGATCTATCCCCGTCTGAGTCGTTTAAGGACCGATTCGCTGTACGTCCTTGAGTCATGTTGAACGCAGTCTAACACTTAGTTGGCCGGATAAGTCGTTCCGACCGCGAATCCGAGTAATACAGTTCAGGCCAGGAATCGAATGGTAGGTTGCTTCTTGGAGGAGAGAAAGGATGTGCTTGGGGACATTGGCGTGAGACCAAGGGGGGGTTAGAGTCCCTATCACCTGGCAGAGTGTCGCCCTTGGGGTCGCGACATCATTCGGACCCACGGCTTCTGAACTGTACCAAAGGTGACCTGAGCAGCCCTCGTCAGGCGTGACTCGGTGAGTGTTAGAAATACCCCTCCAGCTGGATAGGAATTCGATTCGAATCGCCGTCGCTCCCGGTTAGTGAGCACTTGACTTGAGCAGCGGCAACGTAGATTCCATTAAATTGAACGGATGGTTAATTGGATCACGATGGAAAGGTTGCCTCAATTTATACCTGCTATGGTTAATATTGTTTGCTCCTAATAAAGTGAGTGCTCTAGTACAGGTTCTAATATAGATGATAGGTGAATGATAATTAACTTGATACTTAAGCATTAATGATTAATCATCTATATTAAGCTTTTATGCAAAATGTTGTCAAGCTAGCCCCACTTTATATCAGCCTTTCATGATCCTTGGTGTCACCTTATTTCTGGTTTCTGACGGGTAAGTCTAGCTGAGTACCTTCTCGTACTCAGGGTTTTATCCCCACTTGTTGCAGGTTGTGATGTATCATGGCGGCTGCAAGAGTTGGTTGGCTCCTGCCTTAGTGGCGGAGTGTGATCATGGGCATGATCCTTCTGAGCTACCTTATCTCTAATGCTTTTGTTGGAAGTCGACCATGATACTGGCATGTATTTGAAATAAGAATAATGTTAGTTTCAAATTACTTTGCTTCTGCTACTTTTGAACTTAAGTTGTAATAACTTTGTTGAACTCCGAGGTATATTGAATTACTTGTGAAATGATTGTAACATACGACTTATTATGTTGAATCACTACGATCTTGGCTTGTATGTTGGTTGGTTTGAAATCCCTCGTGATTTCATTGGACTACCGGAGTTATATGGGCTCAAGTGCGAGAATTTGATCATTTCGGTGATTGTTTTTGTACTTGTGCTCTTATAATTTGGACGGTTCTGTTACAGCTGGTATCGGAGCAAGATTCAACATTAAACTTATCGTATGTGTATTTAAAACAAATGTTTTGTTTTATAAAATCAGTTTTATCAACTTATAGATATATATAGGTTTGTGAAATCTGAATTCTAAATCTAAGTATGCCAGTGGTCAATTTCCTTATGCCCATATAAGGATTATTAGGTGGCTTATATAAGTACTAACTTGGGGGGTTTTCATTATGCATCTACGCCCAGGCCAAGGTATGTATGTGTGATAACTCTCCCACACTATGCTACCCAGTGTGTCAGATTAGAGGTAGCCTTCATATATGAAATAGCCATATATGTTGTTAGTTTACTTTTATGCAACGTCGCACCTACGCTCAGGTAAGTGTGAGTTGTGAGAGCATGACCGTCCAACCGCGGTCTAGGGGAGAGCTAGTTTTGGTTACTAGATTATTTACATGTTACACACATGTTTATATGAAGGTACTTAATTGTGGGTGATCGAATGATTCGGGTATTTTTGGTGCTACATGTATATATACGAGGGTATATGTACATGGGAGTACTTAGAATTTTACTTTCCTGCTCTCATTGTGTGCTATATTTGGGGAAATGTTGGGCTGCAATGAAACTTTTCTGCAGGTACGCTAACCATGAATGCGTAAGTCGAATGTAGCTGGCGACTAGCTATATATCGAAAGAGTGTGTGTTATGCCACCGACATAGAACGTAATCGCCACCTTAGGTTGGCAATCTTGTGAGGACGAATAGGACGAAGCATGCATCTTCATGATTGTTGCCTTATGTATAGCTATGCTCCTCTCACCCTTGTTCTATAGTAAGTAACTTGTGATCAATGTAGTACACTATCTTTCTTGTGTGAAGCTAAACAAAAATGTCTTACTCTATATTGCTCACCCAAGCGTTTGCCAATGCTTTAGACCTCACTTAAATAATTATGGATTCTCATAAATGAATTAAATTGGTGTTGGTCTAAGGTAACAAAATTTAGAGCTACTAGAATAACATGTTTGTGTGCTCTCTTGTTAAGTAGAATAAAGGCAAGCTTTGTTTTGCTTATTGAACGTTGGCTGCTAGAGCGGTTTCTGTTGTAGTGATGCTTTCGTGCTCATAATGGTGTTTTCTGTAGTTATGAAGAATACCAAAGTTGTAGCTAACTTAATTATATAGCTTGTCCTAAAATTTCATGACACTAGGCTTTATGGTTTGGGAATTATAAGTTTTAGAAGTTTGTTGTCAGAATCTGCTCATGTTCAGAATAGATCTGAATGTTTGCTTTATTTGACCTATGTGCTTATGGAATCATGTCTTGGAAATATTAGAGCAAGTGTAGTACTTTTTCTAAGCTTTCCAAAATGCTAAAGATCACTACTTTTGATGGTATAAATCTCTAGTTATGAGCTTGCAAAATAGAATGACAGAATCTGTCCAAATTGGGGCAGAGATGTCTTCTTTGTCTTGTTTTGCCTTGTTGGCTATAAAACCATCTTAATATGATAGTAAGAAAGTTATAGAAAACTTAATAAGCTTTACATAAAGTTAAGGCTCAGCCTTGTTGTGTCCCTAGAACTCCAGTTATACATTTTTGAAGTTCTTGTCAGTTTTCTGTCCATGTTGGTATAGATCTGAAACATCAGCATGCTTGACCATACTAACCTGTGATTTAGCTGTTGGTATGAATAACTAAAGAGTAGTAATTTTCTTAAGCTATCTATAAAGTCTAGGATCACCTTTATAGAAGGTCTACAACCTCAGTTATGGTTGAAACAAGTAGTTGCTATGCTGCTGTCTAGATTCTGTGCACATGCTAAGTTGGCTTCCTTAGCTAGTATTGTTTTGAGCTAAACTGGTAGTTAGTTCATGCTTGGGATAAATGCTTATTTTGGGTGAGCCTTATGCTTTATATTGGTTGCTTAAGCCCATTGTTTGAATTTTCTCAAAAGATTGCTTGATTGTGATGTTGTATGTATGCTTGTTATCTTGGTAGTGCCCTAGTTGTCACCTCGTTTGTCCTCGGTGAGCATACGAGGGTCACATAGCTTTATCCTAGAACAAAGTTCATATACGTAATTGTATGGTTGTTGTATTCCATTAGGTTCTCTATCTTAGGAGCCTGAGCATATAGACTTAGTGGTTAGTCCTTAAATGTTTGTATCCATGCCTGTGCTTGACCGAAAGTCCAAAGTTTAGTTCTCCTATTTGTTTGCATGAGCCGTGGATGTTTTGCAATCCTTTCTGTGTGAAGACCTTTGTCGTCTGACCAACCAAGTTAACTTTTATCAACGCTAGCCTTTGACCATGGTTCGTACGTTGCCAGTTGTGGAGACCGTACCCAAATCCATGTTGGACCTTCCGGTTACCTCTCTCAAAGGTTAGCCAGTGTGACGCAACGTCTCTCTTTTATGGCATCTAAATCATATGCTTGCAAATTCATGCATCTACCTTATCAACCCAATCTATGCCATTTGAAATTCCTCATTGGGTGTATGTTCAGTAATGGTGTTATGAGTAGCAACTAATGGTGCCGCGACGAAACCGAGAGCCTCCTGTGGGTGCACACACAAGGTTGTGCTGCTCGGCACGCGCTGGTATCATGGTTTCTAATCGTAATCCATTGCAGAACAACACTGATGTGATGTTTACGTGACCTTCTTACTTGATTGTTTTCCTATATCTTATCAAAAGACCCTTATATCGAACCAAAAGTAGTAGAGCTTTCTCCTAAAGTTGCTAAGAGGATAACCTTTGAAGAACAGGTTACTGACATAAACATTAACAAACTGCAATAGGTGATAGACAAGTGACTCTACTTAGTTGTCCTAGTATTGACGAGCGTCATCTAGTGAGCAACGTATCTCATTCCTGTTGGATAAAAAGGACACACAACACTTAATGTTGGACAAGTTATCTGTGAGATGAGAATCGATTGTCGCATTGTGCATGTGACCGGAGCTATCCAAGTTGAAATCTTGGGGGCATAATGATCTTACAATCGAAATCAACCATCTCTAGAATAACTTCCTATTCGCTAACTTCGATGGCAACCATCCGTTCTGCATCAACTACAGTCGTTGTGGTCAAGAGGAAAGATTTGGAACTTTTTAGTGTTGAGAGACAACTAATTAGTTACCAATGGGAAGGTTAATCTCTAGCTAGGTAACGATTCTTTGGTAGCTACGAAGGCTATGTCTTACAGAGCAATAACCAACAAGAAGTTAATCAACTAGCCAACAACTTGAGTGATATTCTGATATTCTATCTTCCACAGCCATTGTGACCAAGTCAATTCCATCTTAGACAATCACACAGATAGTGCAAAGTGTTCAATCAGCTGAGGTGAAGAATTAGAGAAAGTATGCCCTAGTTCTGATCTGTATCTTTGTGCCCATAGGTACCACAAACGGTTTGCCCATAACTTTATTGGACGAAGTGTCGAGGAATATTTGGAAGCGGTTCCTTATCCTTGTAGGAATGTTCTCCAGGCAGAGTATGCGTTTTGCCCTGCAAAAGTAAACTGCAAGTTCAAAGCGTGTGCATCCTCGGATTGTTATGTAAATTAATATGCGAGATCTGCTGTTGGATGGCCCTTTTGAGGTCTCACAGATACTAGTTTACACTCTTTCAATTGCTTTTGCTTTCTCGTATCCCTAATGTACGAGCAGCCTTGGTTTCTGCAAATCAATTTATACCATCGCGAATCAAAAGCAATTTGAAAAGTGTCAAACAATAGATTTCCCATCTTAGAGCTGCTGTTTGATCCTAAAAAGGAAGCCTCAACGTGAAAGTTGGCCTGACAAAGTTGTTATGCTGCAAGTCAACTCAACTTACAGTACAACTAAGTCACTAAGGAAAATGTTATTCAATCGCTTGGTGGTAGACTACTCCCCGTGGTTTAGTAAATATTACAACTTTTGTTGTCCTTAAGGCCTCGCAACATCATTCTTTAGTAATGATTATCCAATGATGACATACTTTAGTACCTTATAAATGTTTATACCCAAGAGGTTGCATCTGCTTCAACCCAGATAACTGTTGTCTTTGGATAAAAGAATCTTATTAAATAACTGTTGGCAGGAATACGAAGCCGACAGAGTCAGCTATCACATTCACTAACCCATCAACAGACTCAGATAATACAGTGTTGTCATCAGAGAAAGAGAACTGCCCACATGGAACCTCAAGTAGTTTCCCTTAGTTGGTGCCTAAATGAATGAACATTTACGACCAACATAGACCTTGTCTATTGGTTAGTCAGTATCCTAAAGTCTCAGAGTATATTTGCCGTCTATGGTCTCACACTTTTGGAAGGTTGTGCTCAAGCCATTTTGGTAGAGGACTGCTTTTCAAACTTTGTGAACATAGAGTCATTTTAACGAGTATACTTCTGATTATTTCGGTCTAGTGTCAAGTTCATATGGCCTATGTTGTGGTCATTAGAAAGTCAGATACTTGTGAGTGGTTCACTCATGGACCAAATGATCTCCGTACATTGAGAATGCAGTAATGTGCTATCTGGGATTCCTCCCAAAGTAACAATGCTTCATGGAAGTCAATGAAGGAAATTCTTCAGACAAATTTTACCATGAAGAGGAAGTAACAGAAAGTGCCTTTGGTCAAATTGTTCACCGATGTTGAAGCTTTGTAGCTGAATACTATAGCTGATGTTGGGAACTTGATAACGTGTCTCTCTTCCTTAAAAGGTCTTCCATTCCGAATCTCGGGACGCGATTCTTTTAAGGGGGGAGGGCTGTAACACCCCAGGTGTTTATTACCAGTTGAGCTCAACCATGACATGTTAAGTGGTGACAGATCAAATCTACAAAAATAAGCCACCACTTAAACTTGGACCATGCACCATTGCTTACATGTTGCCCTTTCCAAAAAGTATGCTTGAGTAATGTTGGATGTGCTTCTTTCATGTTCCTCATATCAATTTCCACCCACATGGGCGATTGGAAAAGTTTCATAAAGTTTGGAATCAAAAAGTCACATGAAATGATAAGTTATATGCTTGTTTGGATTATAACTAAAACTTGCCTTGCGTCCCATGGGAACTAGTGTTGTGCAACATACAAATGCAATATGTGAACACATCTTGGACACATGTGGAACACCCTAGTGGAACCTGTGTAGCATGTATCTTGAAACAACCGCATGAAACAACTATAGCATTTCGCTTGAATTCTACGTTTCAAGGCATGTGAGGCTTACACTTTTGTGCAACCTATGCATGGTGAGTATGTTTGGCCTCTACAACACCTTAACTACACTTAGGACACATCATGGAACAATGTTCATGTTGATCATTTTGCCTAATTGTGCTTCTAAGTGATGGTTGACCATGTATGGACCCTGGAACACTTTTATTTGATCATTTCAAAAGTGTGACTTAACAACTTTGTATGGCTGTGCACCCTGTAGAAAAGTTGTAGAAAATTTTATAAGGAACAAACTTTATTTAAGAGTCAAGTCATGAAAATGTGTGAAACATGCTCAAACAGGGCTCACAAGTCAGTTTTAGGGCTGATTTCTGCACTTAGCCATTTTAACGCCCCGATTTCAGCGTCTTCGACATTGGCATTCCGCGTTCTCCAAAATTTGTTAAGCAACTTGAGTTGGTCCAAAAATAAAAGTTGAAGGTTATATTATGGAGAAGAGCATGCAAAAAGTTGCACTGAGTTTGACTGAGTTTTGACCTCCGAAGGCGAGTTTCCGTGACCATTTTCAAAACGTTGACATTGCCATATTGGGGACTAATTACCCGCTGATCTATTGCTCTACAGGCCGAGCTACCTTCATCAAAGTTGGAGAGTATTATCTGTAGATCAAACTTTGTTTTAGGCCCATCGACTAAGTTGGCCCGGAAGTGGCCCAAAATCAGCTCCCACACCGGCCACATTGTCGCCCGCCACGTGCTCGGTAAAATGCCTCTATGGGCGGCGCGTGTCCGCGAGCGTGGCAGCCATGCGAGAGCTTGCCCCACTCCATTGACGCGTGCGCCAGCCTCCTGCCGTACCTTAGAGCCCTCCAAAGCGGACGCCCAAGCTTCTCACTCCCCTCTCTCCCTCGTTCGCCCTCGCCTCCCTGCTCTCGGTAGAGCACGCCGCCGCCGGTGTTGCCTGCTGCCGCAGCCGGCCTCCTGCAGCCTCTGCCGGCCGAGTCCAGGGCCGAGCGTGGCTCTGGCTGGCCACGGCTGGCCCGGCCGCACCACCGAGCCGGCCTCCCCCTCGCCTCCCTGGCTGGCCGAAGCCCCTCGCCGATCGACCGAGCCGGCCTCGAACCTCCTCTGCTCTCCTCCAACTGAACTGGAGGAAGAAGATGACCGTGAGAGTATGACGTGTGGGTCCCGCCCGATTTCAATTGGTGCCCGAATTTACAGATTTTTCTTTTATCTTGTAAAATCTATATCTCATATTTGGTAGCTCCGAAAACTGTGACATTTGTTTTGTTGGAGTCCTTGGGAAGTGCTCTGCATGTTAGGGTAACCGGTTGTGCCATGCATGCATGTGTTTGTGCTATAGAAATTCATTAGTGAAAAGTGGTTTTGGAAATGGATTAACTTGCTTTCATCAATATCTGGAGTTTTAGAAGTCCAAAATTAGTGATTCCAATTTTGTTGGTCTTCTAGTAATATGCACTGTCTAAGAAAAATATAAAACTTATAGGTTGTTTCCGGGTTTCATGATGTTTTACCTAGATCTTGTTAAATGGAAAATAAATGTTTGTTTTCCTTGTTATTTTTATATCTTGAGTTGTGATGCTCCAAATGATGTGAAATTTTTATGGTAGGTTTGTCATGATATGGATGTACTGTGGTATAAATTTCATGGTCATTGCTTACTGTATGCTCAAGTTATTGATTTAACTTGTTTATAGCTTGATAAATAGCTTATAAATAATATATAAATGATAAAATAGAAAACATTGTTCCATCACCTTATTATGATGTTGCTCTTTGATGTTAGTTCATTCTATGGCCATGTGTTCATATAAAATATTGAGTTTTAGGTTTAACTTGCTCTCACATGATTTATTGCAATAGCTATTTGTCTTTTTCATAGAGGTTGATGTACTTATCTAAATGGCTTGCAATTTATACAGTAGACTTTTAAGAGTGATTGTAGACCACTGTAATTTTGGTAGAATTTATTGTGCACTTTTGATATGTGTTCATAATTCCGCCTAATGATTTAAATAAATTAAGAAAAGACATTAAAAGAATTTATTTAGAAATGGACACTAAGTTTTCTGGTGTTCATTAGTCATGTGTGAAATGTTGGTAAAGTTGGTTTTGTCCAATTATTTGTTTGCCACATAAGTTAATAATTATTTCTTGCAAATGAGGTTTCTGGACAGATCTGGGAACTTAGCAAAGTTCTTCATGATAATGTGCTTTGTTGTAGAACTTGTTTATACAAAAGTTGTAGATAATTTATGTATCTAGCCTCTGCTAAAATTTGGTGGCATTTGGCCATATGGTTTAGGAGTTATAGCTGTTTAAAGTTGGGGTACAGAATTGCTTGCTCTCTATCTTGTTAGACCAGTTTCTGTATTTGTGTAAATTCGACATGTTAAACTTTGGAATCATGCTGTGATGATATTAAATGAAATATAGATAATTTCATAAGCTTTTCATAATGTCTTCTTGCAAGTCATTTGGAGTTGTAGATCTCCAGTTATGATTAAATTACTTAGCTGCTGTTCTGATGCCCAGAAAGTGGCAAATTCTAGTCTAGTGCTTTGATTAACTTTGCCATGCTAGTGTGTTAAAGTGTGACTCATATCCTTGATGCTACTTGGGTTGGTACCCTGTAATCTTATGATACTTGTGCCTTGATTGTTGTGCTCGCAATCTTCTATGTTATGCCCTAACGAGGATT
Source organism: Saccharum hybrid cultivar R570 (assembly GCA_038087645.1). Taxonomy (NCBI): domain Eukaryota; kingdom Viridiplantae; phylum Streptophyta; class Magnoliopsida; order Poales; family Poaceae; genus Saccharum; species Saccharum hybrid cultivar. The sequence continues at coordinate 23,195,176 of JAQSUU010000135.1, forward strand.
AAGTTAATTAGCTCTAGGTATTTTTGAGAACTTTGGTATGCTTGTTTGATTTCTTTGTTTATTACCTTTCTATGCATTCCTACATATGCATTATTGCACCTCATTTAGGTACGCTAGTAGAAACGCGTGAAGGATCTAAGGTGGAGCCAAACCCGAAGATGGAGTTGGTGGATCTATCCCGAAGATAGAAGGACCGGACAAGTGGTAGATTGGAGGTTGCTCGCCAAGTGACTTCACCTGACATACTCTAACTTGAGTCGGATCCCAGGCAAGCCCCGGAGCATTATAAGCCTCCTATCTTCAAAGCAAATTAATTCTATATATGTTATAAGTATTGTTGCATTAAGTGATAGGAGTTGGTTGGAAACTCTTGCTGCATTAAATCATTCCTTGTCCAGATATATGAATCCTTGAATCCTACATAGACTAGGATCGAGTAGATGCTTAGCCCTGCTTTAAGCGGTAGAAGTCAGGTGATTTCCTGTCACCTGCGAGATATAGGGATATTCATATATGGCACGGTTGGCTATATTTGCTATCGTGGAAAGGAACCATGTGTTAATAAAATGAAATGAGACCGGGCGGGATGATGATAGTGAAGCGACAAGGCATGGAGGTCTTGGGTGTGGATCTATCCCCGTCTGAGTCGTTTAAGGACCGATTCGCTGTACATCCTTGAGTCATGTTGAACGCAGTCTAACACTTAGTTGGCCGGATAAGTCGTTCCGACCGCGAATCCGAGTAATACAGTTCAGGTCGGGAATCGAATGGTAGGTTGCTTCTTGGAGGAGAGAAAGGATGTGCTTGGGGACATTGGCGTGAGACCAAGGGGGGGTTAGAGTCCCTATCACCTGGCAGAGTGTCGCCCTTGGGGTCGCGACATCATTCGGACCCACGGCTTCTGAACTGTACCAAAGGTGACCTGAGCAGCCCTCGCCAGGCGTGACTCGGTGAGTGTTAGAAATACCCCTCCAGCTGGATAGGAATTCGATTCGAATCGCCGTCGCTCCCGGTTAGTGAGCACTTGACTTGAGCAGCGGCAACGTAGATTCCATTAAATTGAACGGATGGTTAATTGGATCACGATGGAAAGGTTGCCTCAATTTATACCTGCTATGGTTAATATTGTTTGCTCCTAATAAAGTGAGTGCTCTAGTACAGGTTCTAATATAGATGATAGGTGAATGATAATTAACTTGATACTTAAGCATTAATGATTAATCATCTATATTAAGCTTTTATGCAAAATGTTGTCAAGCTAGCCCCACTTTATATCAGCCTTTCATGATCCTTGGTGTCACCTTATTTCTGGTTTCTGACGGGTAAGTCTAGCTGAGTACCTTCTCGTACTCAGGGTTTTATCCCCACTTGTTGCAGGTTGTGATGTATCATGGTGGCTGCAAGAGTTGGTTGGCTCCTGCCTTAGTGGCGGAGTGTGATCATGGGCATGATCCTTCTGAGCTACCTTATCTCTAATGCTTTTGTTGGAAGTCGACCATGATACTGGCATGTATTTGAAATAAGAATAATGTTAGTTTCAAATTACTTTGCTTCCGCTACTTTTGAACTTAAGTTGTAATAACTTTGTTGAACTCTGAGGTATATTGAATTACTTGTGAAATGATTGTAACATGCGACTTGTTATGTTGAATCACTACGATCTTGGCTTGTATGTTGGTTGGTCTGAAATCCCTCGTGATTTCATTGGACTACCGGAGTTATATGGGCTCAAGTGCGAGAATTTGATCATTTCGGTGATTGTTTTTGTACTTGTGCTCTTATAATTTGGACGGTTCTGTTACACTAGGTGGCAACAACAAGGTTGTATATCCTCAGGTACTCTAGATATAAGATGGAATACAGGTAGCTGATTGATTAACACACAAGACAATCTCTGTATGACCCGAAACATGAATAGAACAATTTATGTGTGTCATTACAGAGCACAATCATATCTTCAGCTAGTCCATATATGAGATGGAATACCGGTAGCTGATTGATTAAGGTACAAGACAATCATCTAGGAATAGTTTAGCAATTAATTTTATTTTGCTGTTGAACAATTTAATGCGAGACATGAGATTAAGATCAATTACAAAATCTAACAAAACATAAAGGGTGCAGTGGTTCGAGATGGAGCACACTTATCTGTGAAGGTGGAACAGTTAATTGGCGCCGTAGATAAACAGAGAACACAAAGAACGCAGGAACCCTAAGGAAGAGAATGAATTAAGATGAAATCAATCCCGCAAAAAAACGAAGCTAGGGTTTCATGCAGGAGCGAAGCACGCGTGCGGAGGATGGGGGAGAGGTAGGGGGCCGCCAGGCCCCACCCGAGCAGGAGCGCCACCCACAGGGGTGAAGGGTCGAGATGGCGGACTAGAGGGGGGTGAATAGTCCTTTCTAAAACTTAAACGTGTTGGCTAACCAAAACAAATGTGGAATTAAACTTATCAGTCTAGCCAAGACTACACCCCTCTAACTAAGTTCACAAGCACCTCACAAAGATCCTAATTAAGCAACTAAGGTGCTTTCCTTAGCAAGAGCTCTCCTATTTAATTCTAGAGCAAGGTCACACAAACCTATGCACTAGTACTTTGCAAGCAAGAGGGAGCTCCTACACAATTCTAGTAAGCAAAGCGCACAAAGCCTAAGCTCACTAGCAAGGCTCAATAACAAGCTACACAAGCCAAATTAGAGAGCGCAAATTACTTAGCTACACAAACTAAGCAATGTGACTAACAAGGTTACACAAGCCAAATTAGTCACGCAAGGGGAAGCTTCTAACTACACAAGCAAGAAGACAACTAGCAAGCTACACAAGCAAACTAGTTACGAGAGCAACTACACAAGCATAAATATATATGAAAGTAAATACAAGCTTGTGTTGCATGAAGGCAAACCACCGAGAAGAGTAGACAATGTTGACACGGTGATTTTCTCCCGAGGTTCACTTGGTTGCCACCAAGCTACGTCCCCGTTGTGTCGACCAACACTTCGTGGTTCGGCGGCTAATCGGTCACACACCGAGCCTCTCAAAAGACACCGCAAGAACCCACCATAAAGTGTGGTAGCTCAATGACACGCTCAACTAGAGTTGCTCTTCGCGATCCCCGCAGGGTGAGCACAATCCCCCTCACAAAGCTTCTCCGGAGCCTCGCACAATCTTCTTGCGAGCTTCGACGGAGCCACAAGCCACCAAGCCGTCTAGGAGGTGGCAACCTTCAAGAGTAACAAGCACCACCGGCTTGCAACACGATCACCTAGTGCCACATGAAGCAATCTCTCAAAGCAACGCACTAGAATCGCTCTCTCACTCGATCCGATGAACACTATCAAGCATGAGTGAGTTAGAGGGCTCCCAAGCACTACCACACAAGTCACAAAGACTATAGTGTGCTCAGCTACCGGCCAAGGCCGACCAAGGCATCTATTTATAACCCCACGGTCAAATAGAGCCGTTACCCCTTCACTGGGCAGATTTTGGGACGACCGGACGCGCCGGTCGTAACTGACCGGACACGCTCAGTCACGTCCGATTCTCCAACGGTCACTGACCCCCAACGGTCAAACCAGCGACCGGACGTGCCGCTGCCATGATCGAACGCGCCGCTGCCATGACCGGACGTGCCCCTGGCAATGACCGGACGCGCCGATCGCACAGTACCGCGCGCGCAACGACATGACCGGACGCGCTCCTTGCGACGACCGGACGCGACAGTGCCAGCGTCCGGTTAGAGTCCAGTAAGCACCTTCAACGATCGGACGCATCCGATCATGTGTGACCGGACGCGCCACGCGTCCGATCATCCTTGCGTTCTGCAATTCCCGCTGGGCGCATGACCGGACGCGCCGGTCCCGCGATTGACCGGACGCGCCGGTTACAAACCCTAACACCCGCGTCTGCGCTGTACTGACCGGACGCGTCCGGTCATACCATGACCGCGTCCGGTGCAGCGTCCGGTCACCTCTGTGACCTCCGTTCGCCTCCGTTTCTTTTCCGACTTCCGGCGTAGTGGAAAATAGGCATTTCAATTCCTCGAAAATGCCTGAATCCCGCGCTCGCAAGCTCGGCGGGAGGGAGAGAGGACCCCAAACCCTCTCTACCGCTCAAACTTCATCGCCTTCGTAAATGTGCCAACACCAACAAGTGATCACCACCTTGTGCACGTGTGTTAGCATTTTCATAATTATTTTACCGAAGGAGTTAACCACTCAACTTGCCACGCCACTCGATCCTAGCAACGATGCATAGTTAGATCACACGAGTGGCACTAGATGACCGATATGCAAACAAGTTTGCCCCTCTTGATAGTACGGCCATCTATCCTAAACCCGGTCATCAACTTCTCTACACACCTATGACCGGTGAAATGGAAATGCCCTAGGTTATACCTTTGCCTTGCGCATTCCACTCCATCTCCATTGATGTTGATGCAACACATGCACCAACCAATCATCAAATGATATGATCCAATTCATATCATCACATGACCGTATTGGTTCATCGATCTTGACCTCACTTGCTCTTCACCGTTGTCTCGGTCCTTCGGCGCCAAGCCATCACACAACTTGCCCTTCACCCTAGCAACCGGTCCATCAAGCCAAGCCTCATCTTGATCTTCTCCACCTTGGTCACATGACTCCATGTCATGTCTCATATGCAATGAGCTCCTTCATGACACCATCACATGTGGACTAATCTCTTGTGTATCTCACATAACCATATATTAGTCCACCTAAGTTGTCACTCAATTACTAAAACCAAACAAGGACCTTTCAATCTCCCCCTTTTTGGTAATTGATGACAACTCTATAAAGATATGGAAATTAAGTTCTTTTGGACTTTATGCCACTTATCCAACATTTAAGCTCTATGTTAGAATTTGGATAAGCACCATAAAATCCGACTTGGTAGTGATAACTCTCCCTACATATGTACTCAAATGGTTTGGTTTCAAGCTTGCACATATGCATAAATATGAAATTTATGGGAGGGTTAGCACTACTAAGTGATGCTAAGGTGTATAGAATAAACCTTTGTAGCTTGATACCAATTAGTAGCTTGATACCATTTGAAAATCACAAGTTTGCCACCATCCTTAGCATCATGAGTAGCTAGACATCAAAAACACTAGAAACCTCGTGAGATCAACATTATAAGCAAGGTTCTAGTTTTTGCATGATAATCATAAGTCTAGCTAACATCCTATGCATGCTAGTTATCAAATCATCATTCAAGTTCTATAACTAGCATACACCACACAAGCATGCATATTGAATTTAAGAACTTATGCAATGCAAGCAAGCACATGAATTATGCACATATCAAATGTAATCAATCAAAGTTTATGAGCTTGCTCCCCCTACTTGTGTGCTTTCTTTGTCTAAGAATGTTTGATCCCCTTACATTCTTCAATGTTACTCCCTCTTTGTCCATGTCCATGTCCAATCTTTCCAATCTCTCCCCAAAGTTCAAAAAGCTTTCATATCTTTGTCCAACTTCTCCCCCTTTGTCATCAATTTCCATAAAAGGTGTTCTTCTCAATTGATACAAAGGATTGTATTGGGGTAGATGGTTGAGACTTGAATATTGCATTTTTGATGGACATTACCACATATGTTGGAATGACAAACTTTATGGTTGCTCTTGAGATTCCACATAGGATCTTTGACCTTGATACCAATCGGTGGGGCTCCTTCCCCTATGTCATAGCATGTGTCATTCACTTGAGATACCACTTGAAGGATGAGGGTAGCATTTCTTGATTTGATCACTTAAAGTTGAGGATCACTTGTGAAACTATTGTCTTGCACGAATGATACCATGTGAAGATATCATGAGTAGGAATGTGATATTATTTGAAAGAATTTTCTAGTATGAAACCACTTTGAAGGATTTGACAATAATATTCACTTCTTGAACATTTACTATCTTCATGAGTACCACTTGTAAGATATCACTTGTAGATCATTATCTAGACACCACTTGTACATACCACTTGGAAGATCAATTTGAGTCTAGATACTACTTGAAACAAACTAGATATTTATTTTCATTGTTGTCTTGTGCTTGTACTCTTATCATTGTCATGAGCTTCTTGTATGACTTGAACTATATTGATTTGCCTAAGATTCCAAGTTCGGTTTGATCCAATGACAAGCTTCTTCACACCTCATGCTAAGGGTTATCTTGCCAATGTTGTACTTGTCACTTGTTAGCAATCCAAACTAGATCAAGTATTTGGGTTCACTAGCTCATGAACAAATTCATACTTATACCACTAGGTCAATTAACCATTCAAGCAATAGTGGTAGGAAATGAATCTAAAATTTTCATTTGTCATGCATGATCCTAATAAGCATGTACTATATGCACTAACCACATGCTAGTAAGGAATGAAATGATCATGCACATTACAATGATACCTTTGCTATATTGAAGTAGAGGATAATCACATAGATTCCAATTCATTACTCCAATAGCAATGTGAAGTCCAATTTATAAGCTTGGTGAAGACCAATTATCATAGATAAATCCATTCTTCACCCATATGAAATAAAAGACACTTATGATCAAGTGTACTATCTCTTGAGTTGTGGTTGGCTTGCTTCATCTTTTTGATTAATGATTGCATGAGAGAACTACTTAGAATACCACTTGAAATATATGACTAGCTCTCTTTGGGTGTTGCTTGTTTTTCTTGATCAACCCTTTTGATTGCTTCAACTAAGCATCACAAGTTCCCCAGATCACCACTTCCATGTTAGCCTTCCAAGTCCCAAACTTGGTTTCACATACACACGGCGGCAAGCCCCTCACTAGGGAGAAGTGACCTTTCTCCAAAGAACCACTCTTGATACTTACTTGAAATGATATAGTTTGATTGATCCAAATGATGAACTCAATCTTGATGAAAGATCCTTGAATCTGAATTTTAGTCCAACTCTTTCTACTTGTTTAAGTCCTTTTCTTTCTACCAAATGATCTCTAATCATCACTAGAACTTAAACTTCATCTTCATCTTAAGTTTGATCTTGATCTTCAGATTTGAGTACTAAACATGTATACCAAGTACATTCCACAATCAAATGTTCTTATACTCATTGCTCTTCATGATTCTAGATCAATCCAAAACCAAACTTAGGTACCTCAACCACTTGTAAACATGTTTCTAACTTGAGGACCTTTCAATTAAAGTGACTCTAGATTAATCCAATGATTGTCACTTTTCTGGCAGATTCTATACCCTTTAAAGAATAATTCATATCTCCCAATATACAGATCCAAATGCCATAAAATTTGGTGGAGATGTGATTCACTAAGTCATCTAGCAGCTGTAAAAATTTGAGATTCATTTGACATCCAGATTGCTACCAGATTTCAAATCTTCCACCACTGCTACATGCTGAAAACTGCTGCACTATAGCTGACAAGATGTACTCCAAAGTCGAAGCATCTCTTATCCACTTCTCATGAAATTTTTACAGCATCTTCTTCCATAAGTGCAGAGCATGTATACCAAATTTCAAGCCAATCCAAATAGATTTGATCACTCAAACATGGCTAAGATCACTGCCAGCTCAGATTTTTAATTTTGGACAGATTTCAATACATTGAGCAATACTTCATCAAATATGAATCAAACTTGAAACTAACTTGTTTGAATACTTTCACAAGACATATATCCATCCAATCCACTTACTAAATGTCATCTCATGAAATTATCCAACACAAACCAATCCAAACTTGATTACTAAGCTTTTAATCCAATCAATCATCTCATATCAAGCAACATTGCATATATATCCAATTCAATCAACTCATATGCACCCAAGTGAAATGATCAACAAGAGATATACCTTGGTTAGCTCATGATCATTCAATAGCAAGCTTTTACTCAAATAAATTGCAAGCCATAAAATAATTCCAATAAATCACCACAATCTTTAACATTGCACTTGTATGTTGTAGCACTTGGACTTCACTTATTTTGACTTGGCATTGGGATTGGATATACATTGAGCTTCATAACTTGACTCAATATATGATGAACAAGATGAAATCAATTTGAGTCAAGCCTCCAATGACATGGTACCTACACACATTCATCCACTTTTTGATGGTACCCAAACAAGTTTGGGTCCTCTCAAATTAGGTGCAACATACTTAGGCATAGCCTTAGTATGAGTAGCAGGATGTTTTGCAATTTCAACCAATAAGGTACCATTGCCATCCTTTCTAAGCATATTAGTATCATTAATTGAACTAGGCTTAGAATTCTCACCTAGGGGACATTAATGTGCCATGTGTCCCCTTTTCCGGCATGAGTAGCAACTTCTCTTAGATTGAGCCTTTTCTTCCTTGCTCATATGTTGCTTCTCATTGCCTTGCCTCTCACGAGTTGCTTGAGCCTTCTTCTCAAGCTTGGTAGGACACCCCGAGGCAAAGTGTCCCATATCTCCATACTTGAAGCACTTGATGTGAGCATGTACTTTCTTCTCGATTTGATTCTTGCTCATCATCTTGGCATCTTGGATTTGCATTGGATGCCTTGCTCTACCACCCCTTCTTGTTTTCTTCTTCTTCATCAAGTCATCATCATCTTTATGGTTGATCTTGACTTGATCTTGGGGCTTTGCTTTTGGCTCAACTTGAGACTTCTTGGTAGGGCAACACTTGGCAATATGTCTCACTTCATGGCATTGGTAGCACATGAGTTGGGATAGCTTCTTTGCATCTTGCTTCTTCTTAATCTTGCCCTTGCTCTTGTTGTAGCCAATACCACTCTTATCACCATATCTTCTTTGATTGGTCATGATATGCTCAATGGCGATTTTAGAGTTGTAGCACCTCTCCAACTTGTTGCTCAAATTCTTCACTTCACTTTTGAGCTCATTGTTCTCCTTCAAAAGGTTAGTCTCACAAGACATAGAAGTAGAACAAGCATCTAAATGTGAAGAATATGGCATATATAATAAGCCATCACAAGAGATGGATACATGCTTTTTGCCTATATCACAAGGGTCAGTAATATGTGATTGATCATTTGACCCAAATGATGAGCTCTCACTAGATTTGGTTTCTTCATTAGAAAGCTTTTTAGTGAGTAAAGCATGTTCTTGTACCAAGTTATCATGAGCAACACTAAGTTCCTCATGAGCCAATTTTAGCTCCTCATGTGAACAAGTAGTAACATAAAGTAGATGCTTTTGTTGTTCACATGTGGTCTTTAGAAAAGAGTTTTCATTTCCCAATTTACTTACTCTTTTCATTTCCCTTTTCAAGGCTCTTGAGAGTTTATATAAAAGCTCTAAATTTGGATCATCACAATCCACAACAAAACCACCAACATGTATCTTAGTGTTACCATGTGATGATGTTGAAGAGCTTGTTGAAGCATCACTCTCATAGCCATCATCTTCACCATCAAGTGTGCATGAGGTAGAATCAATGTGTGCATCACTTGTGGCATTATCATTCTTCTTGTCAAGTGATGTTGTGATATGATCATCTTTGTCATCACTTGACCGTGAGGTGGAGCAATCCTCCACAACCACCTTGTTGTGGTCATGCTCAACATCCTCATGTACATCCATCACTATGTGATCATCCTTCTTGAATTTTCCATCATCCCAAATTGAGGAGTCACCATAGTGATGCTTGAGCGCCGTCCACATGCTATGTGCACTTGAGAGACCCCTCACCTTGTCAAAAATCTCATCATTCAAAGCTTTGATTAGATAAAACTTAGCTTGTGCATCAAGTGTTCGGCAATCCTTTTGAGCTCGGGTACGGTTACCACACCCATCCAAGTCATGAGAAAAACCAACAACTATGATCCACCAAAACTTAGGGCCAAGAGCATGAAAATGATCAAGCATGTGATTTTTCCACCGTGCATAGTGAGTGCCATCAAAAATGTGTTCCACACAATCATCTAGCCCATAAGTCACCATCCTCTCGGGTCGGTGAAGACCGCAAATGAGAGACCCGGCTCCGATACCAATTAAAGGGTCGAGATGGCGGACTAGAGGGGGGGGTGAATAGTCCTTTCTAAAACTTAAACGTGTTGGCTAACCAAAACAAATGCGGAATTAAACTTATCGGTCTAGCCAAGACTACACCCCTCTAACTAAGTTCACAAGCACCTCACAAAGATCCTAATTAAGCAACTAAGGTGCTTTCCTTAGCAAGAGCTCTCCTATTTAATTCTAGAGCAAGGTCACACAAACCTATGCACTAGTACTTTGCAAGCAAGAGGGAGCTCCTACACAATTCTAGTAAGCAAAGCGCACAAAGCCTAAGCTCACTAGCAAGGCTCAATAACAAGGCTACACAAGCCAAATTAGAGAGCGCAAATTACTTAGCTACACAAACTAAGCAATGTGACTAACAAGGTTACACAAGCCAAATTAGTCACGCAAGGGGAAGCTTCTAACTACACAAACAAGAAGACAACTAGCAAGCTACACAAGCAAACTAGTTACGAGAGCAACTACACAAGCATAAATATATATGAAAGTAAATACAAGCTTGTGTTGCATGAAGGCAAATCACCGAGAAGAGTAGACAATGTTGACACGGTGATTTTCTCCCGAGGTTCACTTGGTTGCCACCAAGCTATGTCCCCGTTGTGTCGACCAACACTTCGTGGTTCGGCGGCTAATCGGTCACACACCGAGCCTCTCAAAAGGCACCGCAAGAACCCACCATAAAGTGTGGTAGCTCAATGACACGCTCAACTAGAGTTGCTCTTCGCGATCCCCGCAGGGTGAGCACAATCCCCCTCACAAAGCTTCTCCGGAGCCTCGCACAATCTTCTTGCGAGCTTCGACGGAGCCACAAGCCACCAAGCCGTCTAGGAGGTGGCAACCTCCAAGAGTAACAAGCACCACCGGCTTGCAACACGATCACCTAGTGCCACACGAAGCAATCTCTCAAAGCAACGCACTAGAATCGCTCTCTCACTCGATCCGATGAACACTATCAAGCATGAGTGAGTTAGAGGGCTCCCAAGCACTACCACACAAGTCACAAAGACTGTAGTGTGCTCAGCTACCGGCCAAGGCCAGCCAAGGCATCTATTTATAACCCCACGGTCAAATACAGCCGTTACCCCTTCACTGGGCAGATTTCGGGACGACCGGACGCGCCGGCCGTAACTGACCGGACGCGCTCAGCCGCGTCCGATTCTCCAACGGTCACTGACCCCCAACGGTCAAACCAGCGACCGGACGTGCCGCTGCCATGATCGGACGCGCCGCTGCCACGACCGGACGCGCCCCTGGCAACGACCGGACGCGCCGATCGCACAGTACCGCGCGCGCAACGACATGACCGGACGCGCTCCTTGCGACGACCGGACACGACAGTGCCAGCGTCCGGTTAGAGTCCAGTAAGCACCTTCAACGATCGGACGCGTCCGATCATGTGTGACCGGACGCGCCGCGCGTCCGATCATCCTTGTGTTCTGCAATTCCCGCTGGGCGCATGACCGGACGCGCCGGTCCCGCGATTGACCGGACGCGCCGGTTACAAACCCTAACACCCGCGTCTGCGCTGTACTGACCGAACGCGTCCGGTCATACCATGACCGCGTCCGGTGCAGCGTCCGGTCACCTCTGTGACCTCCGTTCGCCTCCGTTTCTTTTCCGACTTCCGGCGTAGTGGAAAATAGGCATTTCAATTCCTCGAAAATGCCTGAATCCCGCGCTCGCAAGCTCGGCGGGAGGGAGAGAGGACCCCAAACCCTCTCTACCGCTCAAACTTTATCGCCTTCGTAAATGTACCAACACCAACAAGTGATCACCACCTTGTGCACGTGTGTTAGCATTTTCATAATCATTTTACCGAAGGAGTTAACCACTCAACTTGCCACGCCACTCGATCCTAGCAACGATGCATAGTTAGATCACACGAGTGGCACTAGATGACCGATATGTAAACAAGTTTGCCACTCGATCCTAGCAACGATGCATAGTTAGATCACACGAGTGGCACTAGATGACCGATATGTAAACAAGTTTGCCCCTCTTGATAGTACGGCCATCTATCCTAAACCCGGTCATCAACTTCTCTACACACCTATGACCGGTGAAATGGAAATGCCCTAGGTTATACCTTTGCCTTGCGCATTCCACTCCATCTCCATTGATGTTGATGCAACACATGCACCAACCAATCATCAAATGATATGATCCACTTCATATCATCACATGACCGTATTGGTTCATCGATCTTGACCTCACTTGCTCTTCACCGTTGCCTCGGTCCTTCGGCGCCAAGCCATCACACAACTTGCCCTTCACCCTAGCAACCGGTCCATTAAGCCAAGCCTCATCTTGATCTTCTCCACCTTGGTCACATGACTCCATGTCATGTCTCATATGCAATGAGCTCCTTCATGACACCATCACATGTGGACTAATCTCCTGTGTATCTCACATAACCACATATTAGTCCACCTAAGTTGTCACTCAATTACCAAAACCAAACAAGGACCTTTCAAGGGGGCGCGCCCTCGCGTCGCGCCCGCCGCCGCATCGGGAGGGAAGGGGAGAGAGAGAGAGAGAGAGAGAGAGAGAGAGAGAAAGAGGTGAGGGAGAAACAGAGGCCAGAGGCAGGTGAGGGAGGGAGGAGGAGGAGGAGGGCGGCCACCGCCGCCGTAGGCCGCTCGCGCCTGGCGCCGTCGGCCCTGTCCGCGACGGGAGGAAGAGGGAGAGAGAGCGAAGAGAGAGAGAGAGGAGGGGAAAAAATCTAGAAGCAGAAGCGGGAGCCGCGGTATATATTTTGTTGTCCGGATTCTGAAGAGAAGCCAGAGAAGCAGAGGAGAAAAACAGAAGAAGCTAACCAGAAGCAGGAGAAACTGCTGACGGCGGAATCCGCTCCAAGCAACCTGGATCGTTGGACGCGAGATCTGATGGCCAGAAATATTTAGAGCGACGTGGACACCGGTTCTCCTTTAGGAGCCTGCGACGTTTGTAGATCTTAACTAGCTAGTACTATTTTTTCGAGGAGAGGAATGATACAAGGTAGCTTTCAGAGCAAGCGTATCGGCGCGTTCTGAGAAGCAAAGGCAATTAGACTATCATTAGTCGCAGGTTTCGAAAGATTGCAGTGCACCTTAGCTTATGGTTAGCTGGATTATGTATGCTTGGGTGCTTCTTGGAGCTGATAGCTAGATCACTGTCTTCCTAGCTTTTGTCGTTCGTAAAATAAAATAAAATGCACAGTTATCATCTCACATCTCTCGAGTACCTGCTTCAAGCGATATGAGGTCCTGATCATGCAGCGTATAGGCTACACCAAGGGTCCATCAGCGTCCGAACTTAAGGACTACGATAAGATCTTCGACGGCAATCTGACTGCGTCCAACATCGAAGCACTGGACACGCTCTTTATGGATGGCGGAAAGGGTTCATCTAGGCATGCAGCCACGAAGGCAGTCGCGAAGACGCAAGGCCACCTCCTAGGTTGCACCACTGCGTCGGTATTGGTTATTTTCCGTTTATGTAATATCGACGAAACGTGACTTCTTTTGGTAGGATGGTCTAGCTACGGCTGTTTTAGGGCGACCTCCTTCGACGCTCGACGAAAGCTTGTTGTTTGTTTGTTTAAACTCTTCTTCTTAATACAATGATATGTAAATATTTTGCATGTTCCGGAAAAAATCACATCTCACGAGACGACAAGTAGAGCTTGTAGATTTTCGTCGGTCTATCTTTCTTTTCTTTTCTTTTTTAGATTTTCGTCGGTCTATCTTGACCATTCAAATGTACTTCCCTACACTGTCATGGTTCCAATTTAAGGAGTCCCCAAAATAAAACACAGGCCCACGATGGAATTCCTTTATTGTAGTGGTTACGGCGCTTTAGTAGCTAGCACCTTAACGGCTTCGCTTTGATTTCCTGTGTAGCAAATTAATTTAGATTGATTGTGAAAAACCATCAACAGAAATGCTGAGGTGTATAATTAGGCCCGTTTAGATCCTTAGAATTGAATTCATTTTAATAATCATAATTTAGACACATATTAATTAAGCTAATATGGCTGCATATGAATTATATTTGTACATTATTGTTGGTTATACAAGAGATACTTATGTGTTGCATTTCAACTGTAGGGGAGTGAGCTGAAGAGCGTGTTATAAGTTGCAAAGTAAAAACATAGCATGGTGATTTATAGAATTAATTTCATCTCCCGCCCTATAAATTTGAGATAGCCTTACATGTGACCTTTGAAAAGTGATAGAATGTCAAATTCCAAGCCAAATAGCCGAATTTATTAAGTATATTTCAATTACTCCAAATGAAATGATCTCAAACGGTCGCTTAGGGATTTTTTTCAATCAATAAGAATTAACTTCTTCTACCTTAAAAAGCAATGCCTAAACTGAGGTCTTACTCTAGGCACATGAATTTTGAATTCCTTAATGACATAAAAGTTGTATATAGGTGTTTAAACATAACTAGTTCTGTAGTTGCAGAGGTCTTCATATAAAAAAAAACCTAGCTCGCAGGGGGGTCTTCATTTTGTCATGTTTCCAAAAATAACATAGAAGTAAAAGTAAACATTAGTAAGTTACTCCCTTCATTCCAAATTATAAGTTGTTTTGGCATTTCTAGATTCATAGCTTTTGCTATGTATGTAGATCTATGTTATGTCTAGATATGCAATAAAGCTATTAATATACAAATGTTAAAACATCTTATAATTTGTGACGGATGAAGTACTCTCAGTTCAAAAAGAATGTAAAATTTGTTTTTCGATAAATCAAATAATTATAAGTTTGATCAAATATAAAAAAAGTACCGATATTTTATAATGTAAAATATAAGTATCACTTGTCATAAAAAGTATTATCATAATAAAATTGTTTCAAGATATAAATGTTGATAAAATTTTCTATAAACCTAAGCAAACTTGGACTTTTTGGAAACGAATTTTCAATTTCTTTTAGGGAAAGAGTACCTGCGTATATTTGATGTCGGAGCAATATATTTAAGATTTTGAAATGACTACTGGTTAGGGTTATTCTTCATGACTTTTTCAATAAGTGGTTGAGGATTTTGTACGGTAGTCTTATCTCATTTTGTCTCCAAATCGAACACATGATAGTCACGAACATGAAAATAAAAGAAACATTTTACCTTCTTTTTTTTGAAAACAAAGCCGTATACGTGGATCGTGCACGCTATTTACAGCTCTTTCAGCCGCTCTTGCTCGATATCAAACGAACTGTAGCGCCCTGTACGTGCTGTCAAAGGGTGGAAAGAATAGAGTTTGATGAATGCAATACTGCAGCGCCAGTAGTGCGAGTATCTTGTCGTATTGGTTGGAGACAAGAATGCAAAAAGGAGGACAGGCAAGCACAAAACTAAAACTAAGGTCTCATGTATGTCTGTCGCTTCATCACAAACCCAAAAAAACGGTAATGCTCTCCTCTCCGACCGTTCGGACACCGCGTTTCCTAGTCCACATTGTTCGCTCCTACTCGTCACGTGCCCCGACCGCGACGCTCACTCCTGTCTGCGCCCGCGACATAGCGCCCCGCCTGCGACGCTAGCTCCTGCCAGTGACGCCCAATCCCCTTCCTCTGCGGCCTTTCTCCAGCGCAGGGGCACCGCGCCGCGCGAACTGCACCCGCCTGCCCTCCGTAGCCTTCTCTAACGTGGGGGTCGCTTGCTGCGGGCATTGCACCCGCCCAGCTGCTGCACCCCCACTTTGCGCCGGTGTCAATCTCCGCACCGGCATCAAGCTCCACGAGACAACGAGCTTCAATCCGTCCAAGCAGCAAGGTGACATTACGTTGAAAATGCATGTTGCAAGTGTATGTTTCAAGTATTCAGATGTTTCAGAGGTATGTTGCAAGTGTTTTATATTGATGTCGCAAAAGTAGATTAGGATGTTGCACATGTTGCAACGGCTATACACGTATATTTTAAGTATATATGTTTCAAATGTTTCATCTATTTCACACGTATGTTGCAAGTGTTTCATCTGAATGTTGCAAGTAGATATGGATGTTGCATATATATATATATATATATATATATATATATATATATATATATATATATATATATATATATATATATATATATATATATATATATATATATATATATATATATATATATATATATATATATATATGCAAGTGTTTCAGGTGTTTTTCATATGTATGCTGCAAGTGTTTAATCTAGATGTTTGCATATGTTTCCAATGGCTACACACGTGTTTTCAGGTTTTTTCTGGTGTTTTTGCAAGTGTTTTAGACTTATGTTGCAAGTGTTTCAGCTGTTTCGGACGTATGTTGCAAGTGATTTGGATGTTGCAAAAGTAGATCGGGTGTTGTATATGTTTGTAATTGGACCCACCTGCTGCAGGATGCCGGGGCGCCACCATGGGTCACCACGTGGGTGCCTGAGGCCGGCAGACGCATCCGTAGCGTGGCATCTACAGGCGGGGGCAAGTGACTGAGATCCACGTGGGTTTCTACGTGCGGGCACGGTGGGGCGCACAAAAACAAACGCGCGTGGGCTTCTTTTCGTGTGTGGCGCGGCCTTCCACGCGAAGGACGGAGGCATTCGATATTTTGAACGGCTCCGGACGTCCGGACCCTGGTAACGCCCAACAAAAAAAATAGCTGAGCTTAAGCATAGAAGATTTTTTTTTTGGCCTAGACTAATTATACATAGCGGCAGCACTCTGGACTGAAGTGATAGCGGACCCAGCCAGAAGTGCACGAGTTTCTTTCCACCGCTAACGAGCTAGTGGGTGCTGAATGTTTGGTGCATTGCATTTTCCTGCAGCTACTACTAGTTACTTGCCTCCAGAAGTCCAGAGTTCAGATCACCACACCATCGTCTTGTCAAAATATGTTCCAACGGATCGGAGAGCAGAGGACCCCTTGGGTGAAATCTCATCAAATACATACATAGTGTCCAAATTGGATCATCCTGTCTTTTGGGCATATTATAGTCAATATAAAGCATTTCGGGTCAAAGCTCAGCAGACCGTACAAACCTTCAATCAAGAAAAGAAAACTCAACAAAAGAGACAAATGGAAAAGAGAAAAAGATCGTGGTACAATATTTCGAAGGAACTGCCCCGGGAAGATATTAAGTTTACGGCCCATTTCTCAGAGCAATACAGGCCCATTTGGCACGAGACGAGCAGTTGGGTAGGCCCTAATATTTGTACATCTGCGACGCAATCGTGCTAGAGCCTAGAGCCCTTGCGCGCGACCTCGTGACGATGGGCCAGCCGGGCTTCTTTTCTCTTCACGTGAGCTTAGGCAGAGGTAACTCGATTTTCTTAGAGAACTTGGAAAAATAAGAAATAGTGCGAGACATGTGGCTGAAAAACCAGTAAAAGAAGTAGAGAGCACACGAAACCTAACGGAACTGTTTGTACGTGCATTGAAAACGACGGGATTGGATTCTGCAAATTACACTACGGCCATGCAACTGATTAGGATCTCAATCAAAAGCAACGGCAGATACACAAATTGCTTGTGCAGAAAAAACAGTTCGAGAAACAACAAAACACTGCGACTGAAAATTAGCCAAATAACCTATGTTTGAAATTATAGTTTACTTTGGCGTTGTCTAAACTCAAGCTTCTCTAAAACTATTGAAGTTTTTCAAAAAGTATATTAACATTTATAAGTTCGAACAAATGCTCATCAAAACACATTTGATATAGAATTTAATAAAATTAATTTGTTGCTATAAATATTGGTGTATTTTATATAAATCTAATCTAAACGAAAAGGTTTAACTTACAATAAAGCTAAAATAAACTAGTACGATTTAGAAAGGATGGAGCACGAGGAAAATGAGTCTTCATTCCTTGATTTCATCCATGTAGTCCGCATGGCATGGAAGTAAGGGCGCGTTTGGTTGATGCCCAAACCGCGCCGCACCGTGCCACACATTGGGCGCCGTAGTTTGGGCCAGCGTTTGGTTCACGCCCGAAGTTGCGGCATGCCACACCTGCGCCATCTGACTCCAGATCATTTTCGCTGCCAAATCGTGCCGTAGTTGCGGCGAACGAATTCGGCGCCGCAGTTGCGGCGCGGCCGCAGCTGAGGCGTGGCATCCGGCGGCCAGAACCAAACGCGCCCTAAGTCTTTTCTTAGGGCATCCCCAACGGTTGCTAAATAGTTAGCGAAACAAGAATTTTATTGGTTGTGAAGCAGAGAGGTGAACGTGCTAGCGAGTGCAGACTAGATAGTCTCGCATATCCCCCAAGAATCAGTCTCTCATAGCTCACAAGCCTTTTAGCTCTAGTGCTCTTTTTTTTATTGTTTCCATACCTTAAGTCGCTAGCGATTTCTTGCTTACCGTTGAGGACGCCCTTTTAGGCACGTAAGGCAGAATCGTAACGGCATGGTAAAATAACTTTTGTATTGGTACAAACATGGTGCGTGATATGCTTGCCTCTCTTCATGTTGTGTCATCCTAATCACGTCTTCTGGGAATATCTTTGTTTTTTTTTCGTTTATAGTATAAAAGCAATGTTTCAGACGTATTATTTTTTTAGAGAGTTTTGATTATTTTCGTAATCTATTCAAGAATGAGAAAAGAGAGACAGCGTATTGTATTGTAGCATACTAGCATTGTCGATGGCTTGCGTATCATTTTCATACTGTACCGGTCCAAACACAATTCAAACACACAGGTGTGACATATCATCCATCCTGTCGAGATCCTAGAGACAATATGGCGGTCGTGTTTATACCGTTGTTTGGAACGTACCATGGTACTGTAAAAGATTACGCTACTGTTCGTCCCCATCTGACATGGCCCCCTGAATCCTAGCTCAACTTCTCAGGCACATGACCCCCCGAGACTAGCGGCGCTCTGCCCCCGCTTTGCCTTCGAGGACGACGTCAAACGGCGGGTCAGTCCAAGTGCCGTCGAGGTGCCGCACGCCGGCTGTTTCGTACTACCCCGCATCGCCATGACGGAGGGGAACCTGAATCGGCGCAAGGGCCGGAGGCCGGTGGCCATCAGGCAGCAGCCCATGCCGTCCCTGTCTAGGCCGGGGCACCAGCACCCAACTACCACAAGACAAAGCCTCACCCAGAGCAGTGGCCGGACCACGTCCGTACGCGCGCGCCATGCTCTCCGGTCTCCAGTCCCTCCCGCTCGGCGGGCTTGGGCAGTTGGCCGGCTAATCCGTCCAATCGCGCGGCGCTGCCGGTGGTGTTCGGCGACCCCACGCGAGACGGCGCAGCGTTACCACTTACCACGCGCGGGGGCACGTCCCCTCCCGCGGCGCGCGAGGAAGGAGAGAGGCCTCGGGTCGGGTCCCATGCGATGCGATGCGACGTCGCCACGCTCGGTTGCCCGGCGTTCCTTCCGCTCCGGTGTGAATGCGATTGCCGATTGGCCGCGTAGGCGATCCCCGAGTACGCGCGATCCAGGAGATGCCATGCCAGACACCGCAGGCACCAGGCAGGCACGCGCACGTCACGGCTCCGTGTGCCTGACGAGTGACCATCGGCGGGCGGCGGGGGCTGGCTGGCTACCCACAAACAAGCATAGCATACCCGCTGCTGTTCAGGGTGGGCGGCTTACAAATTGGGAGTACTACTCACTCGTATCGTATGTGGCCATGCCAATGCCCTTGTTGCATGTCGTCGATCACTCATTCCCACAAACGGAAAGCCGCTGAGTTTTCTCAATTGACGATGTGTTAAGTTCCATCGAAAAGTGCACTATGAAAAAAAAAAATTTCCGTCACATTAAACTTACGATACATATATAGAGTACTAAATGTGGATAAAATCAAAAACTAATTATACAGTTTAGTTGTACTTTGCGAAATGAACGTTTTGAGCCTAATTAGTCGACAATTATTACTAAATACAAATAAAATGCTACAGTAAATTTTAACACTGCAAATTTGAGAACTAAACCCAGCCTAAACGTGGTGCCGCCGGGTCACTTCAGGAGTAGTACTCCTATCCTGCAGCAGCTTCGTGAAGCCACTGGAACGGAGACAGCTGGTATTTCGGTTCCCAGAAGAAACGCAACGGCAGGGCGGATGTGTGGCCAGTGCTTGGCAGACGCACTCGCGATAGTGTTGATCCCGCTCCGTCACCGAGAGGGCACCGCACGCGCAGAGTTTCTCCACAAGCGGACAGAAGCCAGGTCGTGGTCGGCCTTGCCCCCGCCCCCCCCCCCCCCCCCCCCCCCCCCCCCCCCCCCCCGTCCATGGCCCATGCATGAACGGTTCGGTGCGCTTGCTTTGCTCCCACTGATGAGAAAACGAAAAAAAACAAATTGTTCTCACCCCACCGGTGACCTTGAGGTAGGCGGTCTTGGGCGATCTGTTTCATTACTGCATGTACCGTGTACGTGATTGATCATCAACAAAAAATTGGAGAGCGCAGATGGAGCTGCCGTGGACAATGGGTCGCGCCACACCATGCCTGTACCTGAGGCACTTCTACCACGGTCCACGGCCTGCCTTCCGTTACAAAGCTCCTGTTTCTGCGACGGTTGACAATCTTTGGGATCTGAGGCTCGTGGTGGGGGGTGGGGATTCATCTTTGTTTGTTTACTTTCCTGTTCACTTGTGATTCGTTTGGAGTGCAGATTTTTTTTGTTTTTTAAAAAAGAGATCATGTCAGCTTTTATGAAATAGTGTGCCGAATTGTGTGACGGAACTCAGAAATGTGGAAGAATGACCTGCTTTGGCGTTGGATTGCGTCCGAATTTTGAAAAAAAAAATCACCGTGAAAATTTACAAAAAGGAATATGTCGGGGTTGGAATGATGCGGGGGTAAGCTCACCAAAATGGCCAAACGAGAGGCAACCAAAGAAGTTCGCATTGCTACGTACAGCCAGATGACTAACGCAGGCAACCAATGATCACCTATATAACATTGTTTAACTTTCTATCCATGTGAACCAAACAACACCAAATTGCATGACCTCTCATGCAGTGTAATACTGATGTGAATAACCAATCAGACCCTATATATGGAGTAGTATCTCCTAGCCCACTACCGTACTGAGCTGCATTGGCTTGTGATCCGCTCTCAAGCTGATGGTTTAGCTCGTTTGTAAAGCCTCATTAGAAATGTGAAAGCCTCTACCTTAAATTCAACAGTGCAATCATGACCACTAGATAGATTCTATTGTTTTAAAAAAATAATTGACCTCTGCATTCTACGGTTTAAATGGTTAATGAAATAGTTTAAACGGCATTTAAACAAACATAGGCACTACTCTCACCTTATATGGAGTAGCATTTAAACAGGTTAAACAGTACTACCTCCTAATAACACTTATTTGGTTAGTAAATTTTGATACTTTTTTAATACCTCCATCCTAAAAAAATAAATTCTAGTTCACCTCTTAGTCAAATTATCTAAAGTTTGGCCAAATTTATGAAAAATATCAATATTTATGACATCAGATAGCAATACTGCTAATATAGGAGTTAATCCAATGATAGGTATAATAACTATTGATACTTTTCTATTTAATTTTTCATAGAAAGTTTCTATGTAAATTTAGTTAAATTTATGATGCATTGACTCGGTACTATCATAGAATCATACCCTTTTTATAAATAGAAGGTGTATAAATTTAGTTAAATTTAAGATTGACCTGATGTTGTACTACATTAGTTCCAGTTTATCTTAGACCGAAGGCATAGAACAATATATACCTAAAATTCACTGGCACCATAAAGACCACTAGTCTCTATTGTGCCGTTTAGATCCGTGGGATTTCAAGAATCTAGATGAAAAAAAATATTAGAATCCTAAAATCTTATCCATATAGGATAGATTTTAATAGATTTTTTAAATCCAATAAAACATATCAAAAAAAATTATTCAGATTCTTAACATCATCCTAGTGGAACCAAAACAAACGGGATCTACATGGATTCACTCAGATATTTTGGGCACAAAAGTTGGCTCTCGGTCCTGAAAAATCCCATCAAGTCATGATAGGAAATGGGACTTGAGAACCCTAAACCTGGAGGGTCAATGTCGTCGTGTCTGTCACACTTGTTACATCCGTGTGAATGGAAGAGGACGTCATCATTTATTTGTATCGGCAGGCCAGGTATAGATTGTAAAAAAATTCGATCCGATAAATAGTACCACTTTCGTCTTATTTGACAAATATTGTCTAATCGCGGATCAACTAGGCTCAAAAGATTCATCTCGTGATTTCCAACTAAACTGTGTAATTAGTTGTTTTTTTACCTACATTTATTACTTCATGCATGAGTCCAAAGATTGATGTGATGGAGAGAGTGAAAAAATTCTAACTTTTGGAGTGTATCTAAGGGCCGGTTTAGTTGCAAAAAATTTTACAAAACGACACGGTAGCACGTTTCGTTGTTATTTGGTAATTAATGTCCAATCATAGTCTAATTAGGCTTAAAAGATTCGTCTCGTCTATTTCGTCTAAACTGTGTAATTAGTTTTATTTTTTATCTATATTTAATGCTTCATGCATGTGTCCAAATATTCGATGTGACGGGGAATCTGAAAAATTTTGTAAAATTTTCTGAAAACTGAGCCTAAACAAGGCTAGCATCAATCAGTATACCATCGAGAAAGCTGCGCCTGTACGGTACTCCAAGCAGAAGATGCACAACAGCTGTCATTTGTTAAGCGGTGATGTCGAAATTAAGCCAGAAAATGAACCACACACGGGTCGTTAGAGAGATGCAAACAGCTGCACCGCTACCGCTGCAGCTGTAGCAGAAGCGAGATACGTACGCTCTCTGTGTTTGCAATTTTTTTGTGTGCGACGAGGAAAATGTCCCGAGAGCTGAAAAGGGTGCAAGTGCAAGGAGCGTCTCATCTCACTGTTTGTATACGGCTGATGGATAGGATTCGGATGCGCTGACTGAGATTGAGGCTCAAAATTTTTTAAAATGATACTGTAGTATTTTCGTTGTTATTTAACAATTAGTGTCCAATCATGATCTAATTAGGGTTAAAAGATTTGTCTCGTGAATTTCGTCTAAACTGTATAATTAGTTTTATTTTTTTTATCTATATTTAATATTTCATGCATGCGTCAAAGATTCGATGTGACGGAGAATCTTAAAAATTTTTGTAAAATTTTAGGAACTAAACAGGGCTGATGCTCCCGCTTACCAACTACTGCTACTCCTAGAGCCTTTTTTTTCTTTTTAAAAGTTAAGTAGAGCCCTTTGTTTGCCACGTGGCAATAGATCAGAAGACCAATGCCGTCCTTCTAGAAACTCTTGCCGATTCAAAGGAGTAGCAGGGTTCACTCAAGCCCACCAAGCAGGCAGACACGTACTGTACGGTTGAAAACACAAGGCGACTGATGATAACAAGTGAAGGCGCGGCAAGATAAAAAAAAACCGCAGAGATTCAGTAGAATTAATTAATTATTACTTCTGAATTAGTTGGACTACGCGTAGAGTTGGGGCAAAAGGTAAAACAGCCCCGAGAAAGAAAAGGGTGTGCTTAGTGAAAATTGTTTTTGGTTTTAGCTACTGTAGCATTTTTTTATTTATCGGTTAGTGTCTAATTATAGACTAATTAGGTTCAAAAGATTCGTCTCGTAGTTTTCTACTAAACTGTATAATTAATTGTTTTCGTCTATATTTAATATTTTATACATATATAAAACATTCGATGTGACTGGAATCTTGAAAATTTTTAGAAGCAAACATGGCGCATCCGCGAAAACCTTCGCGATGAAGGCGTAGTAGACTGGACAGGGGTGTGCCTAAAGATGGCAACGGGGAATTCCCCGTCGGAGGATAAGCCACCATCCCCGTCCCCGCGGGGGGGGGGGGGGGGGGGGGGGAATTTTACCCGTCCCCGTCCCCGTGAACAACCACGGGGAGTCTTCCTTCACCATCCCCGATCCCCCGCGGGGATCCCCGTCCCCGCATAAAACAATATACACAGGCATAAATCTTGTAAGGTTGACAGATTCACACATGTATAAATCTAGCAGCAAGATTCATAGAACCAGATCTAGCATTAGCAATACATGTATGAACTAAACTACGAATTTACATTGTTCTGAGATTTGATTTCTGAGTTTCTGACCTTGCTTCTCCATCGGAGCTCAAGGGAGATTCAGATCCAGGTGTATCCATGTCCCTGCGAGCTGCGGCGGCGAGGATCCAACGAGGCTGACCTGCGACTGCTGCACGTGGACGTACAGAATCTCCGAGGCCGGCGGGAGACGGACGACCTGGAGACCTGGACGGAGGCCGGCGGGAGACGGACGACCTGGAGACCTGGACGGAGTGAAGATCCACCGAGCTGCTGGTGGCCGCCTCGCGCTCGTCGCTGAGCGCGGCGCGGTCGCGACTCCCAGGAAAAGGAGGGAGAGAGCCAGGCAGCACCGCAGCAGCGAGAGAAGGGACTGGAATACTGGATCTGGAATTTTTTGGATGGATAGGGGTGGACGGCGGTGGAGTCTGAGGGTGAGAATTAGGGTTAGCGCGTATATATACTTCGGGGCTAATGGGCCTTTTTTTACATGGGCCTTGCGCCCCTGGCTTGGCTGGCTACTTCGATTTGCTGGTGCTCTGCTTCACGGGGCGGGGATGCGGGGATCGGGGTCGGGGACCAGGATACCATCCCCGTCCCCGCCATCACCGACGGGGACAATAATTCTACCAATTCTATCCCCGTGGGGATCAATTCTACACCATTCCCATCCCCTAATGGAAGGATTCCCCGCGGGGAATCGGGGATCGGGTCCCCGTTGCCATCTTTAGGTGTGCCCCCGCGTGCCGCGACATCCACGTCTCGACGCGGTTTGGCCAGCTTCCCCGAAGCTTCCCTCCCGCCGCTCCCGGCCCCGCGGCACGCAGCCACGTCTCCGGCCTACTACTTGCCAACTGACGCCGAACGCACACGATGACGCGGCCCGCCCGAGTCAGCAGTCACACAGGCCACAATCACCACCGCCACGGGTACGAGACGAGACGCACCACCCACCCACCGAAGCGGCGATAAAACCGCCCTCGGCACACGCGGCGGCACCTCCACACTTTCACTTGGTTGGAGCTTCTTCCTTTTTCCATTGCTCTGCTTCGCGTCTGCCTCCCTCCTTGCCTAGCAGCGCAGGAACACAGAGAGCGATCGAGGCCATGGAGGGCTACGACCGCGAGTTCTGGCAGTTCAGCGACACGCTGCGCCTGCAGACGGCCGCCTTCTCCGGCCTCTCCCTCGGCGACTCCATCTGGTCCCCGGCCACCGCCGCTGACCGGCGCAACAACAACAACAACGACCTCTTTGCCGCCTCCGCGTCGCCCGCCGACGCCGCCGCCAAGAACAACGGCGGCGTCGGCCTCAAACTCAACGACGGCGGACCGGGCCTCATCGGCTCCGGGAAGCTCGCCTTCGGCGGCGGCAAGGCCGACCGCTACAACAACCTCCCCACCACCGCCGAGAAGGCCGCGTCCGTGTACAACAGCAGCAGCATCAACGTCAACGGCGGGTACGCCAAGAACAACAACAACGCCCTGGCGTTCAACAAGATGGGGAGCTACGGCGGCTACAACAGCAACGGCAGCGGTAACAACAACAGCGGGGAGGTGAAGAGCTACTTCAACAAGTCCGCCGGACGGGCGGCGAGCAACAGCAGCCACGGGCACGGGAACGCCGGCGGCAAGAAGGGCGGCGGCGCCGGGGAGTACGGCAATAAGAAGAAGCACGCCAAGAACGAGGGCAACAACGGCGGCGGCGCGGGGGCCACGGACAAGCGGTTCAAGACGCTGCCGGCGTCGGAGGCGCTGCCGCGGGGCCAGGCCATCGGCGGCTACATCTTCGTCTGCAACAACGACACCATGGACGAGAACCTCAGGAGGGAGCTCTTCGGTGAGTCACTGACCGATGACTGCAGGCACAAGAATTGAATCCATCTATCTGAATAAATAGGACAGCTGAAAAGGAACAATATCTAATACTAGTAATTAACTTGTTGATTGATTATGATGAACGCCAGCAGCATACTGATTAGTGTTTGATGGATGGATGGATGCAGGGCTGCCGTCGAGGTACAGGGACTCGGTGCGGGCCATCCGGCCAGGGCTGCCCCTCTTCCTCTACAACTACTCCAACCACCAGCTCCACGGCATCTTCGAGGTACCAATTCGTGATTCCCTTTCTCGCTTCTTCATTTGGAGTACTGATGGATCCGATCCGATTCCGATGACCTGCAGGCCGCGAGCTTCGGCGGGACCAACATCGACCCGACGGCGTGGGAGGACAAGAAGTGCCCCGGCGAGTCGCGCTTCCCTGCACAGGTACCAATCTGCTTCAATCCAGCCGTCTCCCAATTAATCCAGTGAGGACTAGGATAGCTCGAGGCCTCTAGTCATGGCGGATGATAGATCAGCTCAACCACTAGCGTGACTTTTACACTTGTTTGAATTGTTCAACAACACCAGACAGTACATCACACCGACAGACGAAGGGTAGACGCTAGCGTAGCGACCCATAACCCATTCACCTCACATGCTCCGACGACGGGTGGAATCGCAAAAGATTAGAGGCCCCGGGATCAGACCTCAAGAAACTTTTTAAAAAGTTGTCTATATAAACACCGTGTGGAACCAAACCGATTGGTTAGTTTAAGTGGAGCGATCGGCCTGCCTGGATTAGTCAGCAGATAGTAGGTAACAGGTCAGCATGCTTGGTTCCTAATTTTCGTCCTAGGTTGCTTGGTCAGTCGGTCACAGGCTGAAAGTGCGTCAGAGCATCTAGATGCTGCAACTGCAAGTGGTGTCAGGATGTCACATGTGGGTGTAGATTTAGCCTGTACCGTGTAGTTTCATCTGTTGTTTAAATTCACCCTAAATTCCACTATGAAAAAGGAGATTCTCCATCACATCAAAATATAGGCAAATGCATGGAGTACTAAATGTAGATAAAATTATAAACTAATTGCACAGTTTTATTGTACTTTGCGAGACGAACATTTTGAGTCTAATTAATCAATTTTTAGATAATTTTTTACACTAAAAAACAAAAGTTGCTACAGTATTTACTGTAGGTACAGTGCCCGTCTAAGGCTGGGTTTAGTTGGGAAAGTTTGGGTGAAAATTTATTGTAGCACTTTTCGTTGTTATTTGGTAAAATTTGTTTAACTATGGATTAATTAGATTTAAAAGATTCGTCTCGAACTTTACAGACAAACTATGCAATTAGTTATTTTTTTACCTACATTTAATGCTTCATACATGCGTTTAAATATTCGATGTGATGGGTGGAAGAGAAAATATTTTAGGTTTACATGACAACTAAACAGAGCCTAAACAAGGCCCTCCTCTAGAGGTGTACTCGTAGTTGTTGCCCAAGTGGTGACGCATGGTGCTCGTGATGTACAGGTGCGGGTGGCAACGCGGAAGATCTGCGACCCACTGGAGGAGGACGCCTTCCGCCCTATCCTCCACCACTACGACGGGCCCAAGTTCCGGCTCGAGCTCTCCGTCACCGAGGCCCTCGCCCTCCTCGACATCTTCGCCGACAAGGACGACGCCTGAGCCTGATCGAATCATGAATGAATGAACAAATAATGCATGGACATGTATCGTCATTCGTGTTCCGTCCTGAGACGGGAGTACACACACCACCACGGTGGAGTAGTATATATTAATAATAATTAATATAATATCCACCTTTGTTTGATATTAAGGGCTATGTATGAGGCAGGCGTACCATTGTTTTGTTTTTATATAACACTTGTGCGATGATTGCAGAGGACTAGCCCTCGTTTTTTGTAAGATATACTCCTAAGATATACTATGTATTATTCGGGTCCAGCTCATCTGTGAAATCATTTGTTCTTGTGATGTAGTACTATATAAATCAATGTAACGTAAGGATCGATTTATCAGTCGTAAAGAAATAGTGATTTCGTTTCGTAAAGTCAGCGAGCAGTATTTTTCAGCCAAGCCAACCGGGCAACTCTTCAAACACCAAACGCGTTTCTTTTGGATTGGAATGTCCCTGGCGACAATTACAATGCTCACGGCGCACCTCGGCTAGTATAACACTGTCTGAATGCTCCAGATTCGAAAGCATCAGCTACCTTCCAGACCATGACTCGGTCCAGTCAGTATAGCAGACACCATCGAGCTTTCAACCGATTCTAGAAGAGAACTCAGAACTCATCAACTCGCAGCGTCTGGAAGCAGATAGTAGCTGCACAACAAAGCATGGTCCTATTCGCTTGAACTTATTAGCCCGGCTTATCACAACAAAACAGCATCAGCCAGCTTATCAGCCGCAGAAACCATCGGCCGAACAACTCTCATGTCGAAGAACATCACAGTTAGCACCAGATAAATCAAGTCAGCCGCGGCCCACAGGGCCTATAACCTTCCATTCACCGATTTAAGTTTTAACACCTAAAACACATTTGTACAAAACTGCGGAACGGAGATCCAGAGGAGTAATATCAACAACCAGCAGATCCACAACAGAGCAAAAAAGGGTGGGGGAAGGAAATCTCTCCTCAAATACATCCGACAATCTATCTCCGGTCAAGAAGCATACGGCATCAAACATTCACCACCGAATTTTCTTCCCAAAGATTTCTCGCTTTTCTTCTCCTCCAGCTTCAACCAAACATATTATGCGGGGCAGGGTCAGCCACGAGCGAGCTGTGGTAATGGACCATATACCACCTGCCGTTCCAGAGCTCATACACGTTGGTCACATGGAACAGCACCGGGTCAACGTCAACATTCGCCTTCATGTTGACCCATGCCACCTCACCGAGCACACGGACACGGACATCCCTTATCTGGAAGGCAATGCCCTGCCCTCCATCTTGGCCCCAGTTGAATAGCAGGCCCCAGCTCTCCATCACTGCATTGTATCTGAGAAAGAACGGAAATGGATTAGCATATCTATGACACAAGTAAGGCCTGTTAGATAACGCCTCTTCAACAGTTCGATTAGGAAATCAATACTCATAAGGGGAATAAAATTAAAGGCTTTTTACAATTTAAATACAACACATTCATCCCAAATACAACACAACAATACTGAAGGTGTTAGCATCTATGACCTGACACACCAAGCCTATAGTTAATGGATTTAGTTCTATACTATATGGTATGGTTAGCTGGTTAATTACAGCTGCTACAAGACAGCAACCAATAGGTCCCGATACTGCCAAAGCATACAAATTTTAGTTCAGTTCTCACAAAAGAAATGGATATTTTAATGAGCACATCTTCATTTATGTTCACAGGTACAAAGGTTATTCAAAAGTGTACTTCATAAGATGAAAACTACATGTGTGCACACTGTTTTAAAAGGCAATCCCCCTAGCCCTCCTACTAATAAGCGACGAGACTACATGTATGCACACTGTTTTAAAAGGCAATCCCCCTAGCCCTCCTGATATGCGACGAGACGCTGGATACCCTTCAGCTGCCCATGTAGCATCTAGTGATTTTTCAGACATTTGTGTGTATAACTAGAAACTAGCACTTTTGTCAAAAAAAAAAAGATAAATCCAACCGATCTTCAGCATAGTTGCAAGATCTCAACAGTTGGAGCTACTAGAAGGGCAAGCAAAAAGGAAAGAACAAAAATTGAATATGGAGAAACTCTACATATAAGGATAGAAATAACAGAATGGCAGAAATTGGCATACCTATGCATAGGTGTGACTGTCTAATAGTATTATATATTAATAAATTATACAAATAACTAGACTTCACAAGTCACAAGCTATTTCTCACGGATATGGCCACAACTCTATGGTATGGAAGCCTTAAAAAATTTCTACTCTAGCCATGGTCTTATATATTGTGTCTAAGCAAGCATAATTCATAGCGTGTATGTGAGCCATGGTCTTATATGCTGTGTCTAAGCAAGGACGATTCATAGTGGGCGTGATTGGTTGGCCGTTTCCAGTCGGCACAGGCTAGTGAGATGCAGCTCCATATTGATTGGTTCGCTGCACAACACGAGCCAGGGCCTGGCCTGCGGCATGCAGCAAGCCCTGCCGAGCCTGGCCGTGGGGAAACGAGAACCGATTCCGTTTCCTCTGAGCCTGGCTCGTGGGGGTGTGAGCATGCGCTGTGACTCTGCGAGAGAGAACCAGTGCAGCTACAAGCCAGAAAGTAGGCAACCAAACAACAGATGTGTTCATCTAGTATGTACTAATACAGTCAACCAAACAAAATGATGTTGCACACAACAGGCCTGTCCTATCTCAGCCAGGCTCATAGGAGCGAGCCAGGCTCACCTCGGCACCAAACCAATCAGGCCCAGTGTGTATGTGTTTTTTTTTCTGAATAACTATCAGCAGAGCTTGATTTAGTAAAAGAAACAAAATTAATAGTTACAGTAATGCATTGGTGTGTCTATATAACAAAAAAAATCATGTGTTGACTCAAAACTTCTCTGCTTCTCCACCAATGATTCATAGTGTGTATGTTAGCCTTGTCTTATATGCTGTGTCTAAGCAACCACGATTCATAGTGTGTATTTTTTTTTTCTGAAGAACTATCAGCAGAGCTTAAAGTTTGTAGAAGAAACAAAATTGTAGAAGAGTGAGACTCTGATGTATTGGATTCATGATAGAGGGTGAACCCCCAGGGTACATATAGGCACAGAGTGCCAACCCTAACCCTAATGGGCCTTGCCCTACATGGGCTGGCCTGGGCTGGAGGCCCACACACACACACTCCAACATCCCCCCGCAGTCACAACGGGGGCGCACACACGATGAGACTGGAGACAAACAAAGCCGAAGTGATGACATCCCCCCCGCAGTCGCAACCATGTCGCGGCCGTTGTGGCTGGAGCGAAGAAGTGGAGGATAGCCCTCTTTGTGCCGAAGTAGCCGAGGTCGAGGTCGTCGTGGTCGTAGCCGAGGTAGAAGTTGCCGAGTCGAGGTGGCAGCGAAGACGGTCGAAGACGTAGTCGCAACACCGAGCTGTCATGGCCGCGGAACGATGAGCCGAGCCATGCGGCGTTAGGGGCGCCAGGCGATGGCAGCGCACCCGGATACCTCGGAGACCGCGCTCAGAGCAGGGGTGGCGGAGAAGTCGAGGTCCGCGCTCAGATCAGGGGTGGCGGAGGGGGAGAAATGGGGTGGCGGCTTTCCTGCCCGCCCTCGTAGAAGTCCCGCGCTCAGAGCAGGGGTGGCGGGGAGGGGGGCGTTGTCCGCGGTAGACGGCGAAGGGCGTGGACTCCGGACGAGCTTGCTTGACGACGACCGGCGGCGGGTGGCACAACCGCCTGGAAAGGCGGCGGCACCGGCGGTGAAGGCAGACCACGAGCGGCGCCGCTGCAGCCTGGAGGGCGCAGCAGCGGCCTCGTCCTCGGTGGTGTCGATGAAGACGACGAAACGGCAGGGCGACACAAAGCAAACAAATAGATACATAGCAGAGCAGCAGCGGTGGTGGTGGCGGCGAGGAGGCGGCGGATCCGCGCCGGCGGCGGCAGTGCGGGGAGGAGGCGGCGGATCCGCGCCTGGCGGAGCCTCTGCGCTCGCGCCGGCGTCGACGCCGGCCCCCCCAGAGCAGGGGAGGGCGGATCCACGCCGGGAGGAGGCAGGGCGGGGAGGAGGTGGTGGATCCGCGCCGGCCAGAGGCAGGGCGGGGAGGAGGCGGCGGCGGATGTCATCGGCGGCGGGGAGGGGGCGGAGGATCCGCGCCGGGATGCGCCCTGGCCGCCCGCGCCGGCCCCCGCAGCCGAGGCCGGAGTGGCGGCGGCGCTGGAGGCGCGCAGAGCGGCGGCGGCGGGGAGGGGGGCGGCGGATCCGCACCGGTGGAGCTCCCTGGCGCCGAGGACGAAGAGCGGCCGAGGAGGAGGCGGCGGAGCCGTGCCGGGCGGTCCTCTGCTGCTTGCTGCTCCTGCTGGGACGGAAAGGAAAAAGGTGGGTAGGGCTTGGTGCTCAGGTTGCTGCCCCTGGGAGTGGAGTTCGCTCCTCCCAGGGGCAGCGCAGCGGAAGAAGGAGTGGGAGGCGACCGGCAAAGATCAAACCTTCGGCTCTGGTACCATGTAGAAGAGTGAGACTCTGATGTATTGGATTCATGATAGAGGGTGAACCCCCAGGGTACATATAGGCACAGAGTGCCAACCCTAACCCTAATGGGCCTTGCCCTACATGGGCTGGCCTGGGCTGGAGGCCCACACACACACACTCCAACAAAAATTAATCATTACAATAATGCATTGATATGTGTGTATATACCAAATAATTCAAGTGTCGACTCAAAATCTCTCTGCTTCTCCACCAATGCAATGCAAGGATACCGGTCGGTGTCTCTCTAACAGGTATAAAATTGTATCAAACAAAATTTACTTCACATTGACCTAACATGCAATGAGTTAAAATTAATTTGCTAAGAACCTTATAACATACTCCATCCATTTTGCAATGTGTCCATGGCCACCCATTGGGCACAGAGCAAGGAAACCTAACATCTATGCAAACGAAGCAATAGATCAGCCACAACTAGGTGCACACCCCTTGGAAGATACAAGTCAACAAGTCTGTACATGCATTGGTTATTCCCTTCCAAATAAACACCTTGCATTTAAAGTCAACAACATAGGAATCATCGAATGGACAGACTTGTAAATAAACCATAGGCCCGCAAAGCAGAAGGATTAGAAACTAGAGAATAATTAGAACTTTGAATCGATCGCAGTGAAGTCAAGACATACCCAGTGCAGAACTCCCCAGTCGCATGAATACACTTGACATAGTCTGCATTAAGCCAAAAACGGCTCATTGCTGGCAAGGACCCTTCCCTGATGATATTGTAGAACTCTGCATTAAGGTTAATGATGGCTTTTGTGGCTGCATAGTATGCCTTCCATCCATTAGGAGGATTTATAGTACCCTGCTCCACCGTAAAATCCTGCAAGAGTTGATTTATTAGATTAAAAGGATGCAAAACAAAGTCAGAAATTATTATTAAAAAATCTTTCATCATAACCACAGGAATTGCTGTTTTAAACAGTCAAAATGCACAACTTCACAGCCACATCAAGGAGGGGAACAAAAGGAGAAATTCAACAAGTTACATCAATAACTTCTTATCCAATTAAAAGGTCATGTAAATTCAAATGGAACGCAGAAAACTAACCCATATGTTAAGTTGTGCGGAGAGTTAGAAGGGACAACTGTATGATAAACAAACACAGTATTATGATTTGCGAGCAGCCTAAAAACCCGGCAAACAAGTGTACATCCGTACATGTGCACAACACAAACTTTCTTGCTTGTCATAGGCAGTCACATGCCTATCAACATGGGAAGATTGTGAAAACACTAGGAAAGATTCGGAAACTGAAACAAGGTGAAGTCCTTCACGTCATATCTGGGTAACTTCCCTTCAGTTCAGAAATGGAAGTAGATGCCATGGCAAAGTTCAGGCCACCCGTGTGTCCGATGAGAGCTATGGACGTTCGCAACGGCTTACCAAAAATTTCAGTTACTGAGAGTAGGGATGAAAACGACCGGAAACAGTCCGTTACAATATTTACTATGCAGAAACGATTCCCAGTCGGTCGGAAACTCACCATATTTTCATTTTAACTATTTATTAACGACATAAATACAGTATTGAAAGAAATTAAAAAAATCAAAAGTTGAAATAAGGTAATGGTTGAAAACAGTCATAAAGGATATCACTATTTCGGAAATGAGTCCCGATAAACGAAATCTTCCATTCTCACTTTCATCCCAAACTGAGAAATCCATATGGATTCCGGATAGAATAACCGTACAAGGAAAATATCCTATCCACATGAGCTTTTGAATTAGGTCGTTCCATATCCCACCCCCTAACCTACCCTCATCGTCCCTCAATGACCCTAACGATACAATTGTATGCACCAGCAGAAAGGTAATACACCCAACCCTAAGACAGTGATGGTCCTTTTACAATGGAAACAAGCAGGGACGGATAAACTACATTGGCAATCAGACAGTAGAGCAGTCAAGGGGAAGTTCAGGGAGGGTTGTGGGCGCATCAGGCCCAGCAGCACACCTTGTGGTACAGTGCCTTCCAGGCGCCGTCGTCGTTGGCCGCGCGGCGCATGGCGGAGTTGGTCATGGAGAGACGGCAGAGGCTGGTGTAGTCGAGGTAGCTGAGCGCGTGGGTGGTGATCTCGGGCACGAGCTGCTCCATCATGGAGGGCGCCTCCGGCGGAGCCGGCTCCGACGCCTTCTTCTTGTTCTCCCCGCCCACAGCCATCTCGCCGTTGGTGGACTTGGCGTCGCGGCAGCCGCAGGAGGCGCAGCCGCAGCAGTTGAAGGGAGGGGATCGGTGCTTCTTTGAGGATGCGGGGGAAGAGGAGTGGAAGACCCAGAAGGCACAGGCGAGGCAGCAGACGGCGGTGGCACCGGCGGCGATCAGGACTCGGGCGCCGTCCATGCGGATGCGGACATCCAAGTCGCGGGGGCGACGGCGGCGGAGGAAGAAGAGGAGGTCAGGGTGTGGGGGTAGGGTTTGGACGGCATCCCATCACACGGAAGAGGAGGCTAGGGTTTTGTCGTTTGGGTTGGGAGGAGACGAGATGGGGGGAATGAATGAGCACGGAGCACGCGGGGGAGGGTCAGAGGGTGGTTTCTGGTTTCCGTTTCGGATCGAGGAAGACGAACAGAGAATGGATGCGATGCCACTTATGAACGGGGTTTGGGTTGAGCTTGGGCACCGTCACCGTGGACGCAATCGCCGGATCGGCGTTCGGTTCTGCGAAATCGTCGCATTCGGCGTCCGGTCGAGGGTGACAGGTTAGATGTCGACTTAAGTGGCAGCTAGTAGTAGTATGTTACTGGCAACTCTACCAATGTCTTTACTCCATCCCTAAAATATGAAATCTTTAGGTTTTTTATGTCAACACTGTTCATCTCACTATATTTTAAGATGTGTTTAATTTGATGGGTATCGTTAATAGGAGATGACAGTGTATAAACAAACGGGTGTTTGGTTCTCGAGCGAGTTAAACATGATATCCCGAAAAGAGAATATTTTTTTACGAATATCCTTGAAAGGAGAATATTTTTCTTGATGTTAGATATCCTGCCAACAAAAAATGCTTGGTTTTCTAATCTATGTAATTAGTGAATAATTAAGGATTGTTAATATGTTATATTATTGCTTAGTAATTATGATGGCAAAATTAATTTTGATAAGTGCTAATATGTTGATTAGTGTATGTTTTATATGCTAATTAGGATAATATGTGGTGCTAATTAGCATATTTTATTTGTAACTATATATATGCCCGTGCGTTGCACCGAGATCATAATTTATTTTGACTGGACCTCATTACTCAGACGCAGACGCGTGAGCTCCGAGGATTTCGTATTTGACGCGAACACATAGATTCGGTCTTCGTATCAGAACCGGGTAGGATGCGGACACGTAAGCTATGAATGGAGGATAATTCGTATCGGATGTGGCTCATGAGCATGACTGAGATTTGTTATCACCGGGTAGATAATTACTTTAGAGGCTTTTTATGTGTATATAGAAATTAATGACTATCACAACAGAATTAGTGTTAATACATATTTATTAGTGTATAATTAAGTGCTATTTTTAAATGATATAAATACAATTAGTCAAGTATTCTCGTCCCATCCACTCTTATCATCTAACCAAACAGAAAAATAATTTACTCCATCTATCCAACCAAACCAACAGCATGGATATCGAAATTTATGGATGATCCTATTTTAAAAGGTCCTAGTTTGGTCTCGGTAATTGAGTGACAACCTAGATGGCTAATATGTGTTTATGTTGAGATACACATATGATTAGTCCATAAATATACTAATGTAAGCAACATTTAAAGTCATGATGGAGAGACGTCTTTGGATTGCTGCAATTGCTCAACTAGTGTGTTGAAGGAGCTTATGGTATATGAGTCATGACATGATGTCATGTGGTTAAGTGAAAAAGATCAAGAGTTATAGCTTGGCTACAATGGACCGGGTGCAAGCGTGAAGGTCAGGCTAGAGGCTCGGGTGCGATGGATCGTCAAGACGGTGAAGCACAAGTAGAGAGCTTGACGCTGATGGATCGAGGCAATGGTGAAGAGCAAGCGAAAATTGCAACAAATGGACAAATAAGGTCACATAATGACATAAAAGTGAATGAGAGGATCTAGATGGAAAGAGGAGGGTGAATAACATATAAAATTTTCTTCTGCAAAAACACAATACTAAAGAAAAAATGACTAGCACAACAAATGATCCTGATAGCATTTGTTTCCTCTAGCTCTATATGTGTACACTCAGAGCGCTCTCGTGCCCTAAGTTTTGCTCTAGCTTCTTGATTGAGCTATTATCTCTGCAACTAAAAAGTTCCAATTGTTATCATCACCACCAACTAATCGGACCGCTCCCCTGATTGCCCTCGCACCGCGCGCGACTTCCTCCAGGAAAAAAAACTGTCCCACAACTAGAGATGGCAACGGGTACCCGAAACCCGAGTACCCGACGGGTATTACCCGATAAAGAGGCGGGTATGGAATGAATTTTCTACCCGTGGGTATGTTATTAGGCAAAATCCTATACCCATCGGGTATGCGGGTACGGGTGCGGGTGTATACTACCCATACCCGCATACCCGCGGGTAAGACATACCCGCAAAAATAACTAGCCAACCTCAGTTATTTTAGCGCATATAAGTCATGAATTTGGCCCATTGAGACATCCACTATATTTCTAGTAGATTGTCTTTGTTGTAATGATGCTAATAATATTTGTTAGCATGTGTTGTAACTTGTTGGAAGCTTAGAATGATTTATTTTTGCATGTGACTATTTGATATTTTTAGGTAATTTTCGGGTATGCTATCGGGTACGGGTTACCTGTCGGGTGAGAATTACCCGGCGGGTACGGGTATGGAACTATTATTTTACCCGCATGCGGGTACGGGTAACCCGACGGGTAAAATTTCACGGGTACGAGTACGGATACGGGTGAGCACAACCGGTAGGTAGCCGTTGCCATCCTGACCCACGACGCCGCCAGCCCCCGCCTCCCCATGACCCCACGACACCGCCAGCCCAAGCACGCGGTTCCTACCCACGATCCCTCGACATCGAGACATCCTCGAGTCGGCGTCCACGGTGCCCAGGCGGCGGGGGCAGAGCAGCCTCCAAACAGCGGAGGCGGAGCGACGACCCTGCGGCAAAGGCGGCGTAGTGTCCTGGAGCGCGTGGCGTCCCGGTGGAGGCCGAGCAGCGGAGGGCGGAGTAGCGACCCTGCAGCAGAGGCGGCGCAGCGTCCCGGTGCCCAGGTCTTCGTTAGGCACTTCGCCGGCGAGGAGAACCACCAGGTGTGCCAATCCCTTCTTTTTTCACCCGTAGCAACGCAGGCAGCGGTACTTCGATCCGGATTGCTAGGCACCGGTGCCAGCAGAGGAGAATCGCCACCTGCCCAGAGCTGGTCCGTAGGAGTGCCTGGGGACGAGGGCAGCAGCGACGGCGAGACCCTGCCACTGCTGATTCGGAGGAGTGCCTGGGGTCAGCGGCGGCGAGACACTACCAGCGCTGATCCGGAGGAGTGCCTGGGGCGGCGGCAGCGAGACCCTAGGAGAAGCGTTGGCGGTGGCGAGACGCTGGCGACGGCGCCGTACCAAGAGCAGCGGCATCGTGGACCTTGTGAACAACCCTTCACCGGCTGGCAGATCCTGCATATCAGCATCACAGCAACATGGGTTCCCCATAATCTCAGGTGACGAGGCTCAACTACTCAGGGCCCTTCTTCTACAGATCTACGCTGTCTTCGAAGTTCAATCACTCTGTACCTTATTCTTTCCTGTCACAGAAGTTCACTACTGTTCTTAACAAAATCGGGTCTTGCAATTTATAGGAAATAGTGGCCGGTAGTGTATCGAAGACTTTTGCGACCAGTTTACATGCCAAACAACATTAGTTCTTGATGAACAGCTGTTTGGGAACAGGTATATCTGTACAAGTTGGCCCATGCAACAGATTTATTATTTATACATGCTAAAAAGATCAATGCTCTTATATATAGTGAAAATGAATCCTGCTTATGTTTTCTAGACTTTAGTGCTCTAACCTCCGATTGTGAGTTGTTGAAAACGGTCTAGCATTTGTCATTTTTGTGTGTGTTAGTACTCTTTATTTTTACTCGAGTTCAGTTGTTGTTGACGACCTAAACCAACAGTGTAGTGTGTAGTTTTATCGTGGCAAGGATTTGATCCTGATTTAGTTAATTTTCTTTTATTTTAGGATTATCATGGAGTTGTAAGGATCTGATGGAAATTTGATTTCACACACAAGATCTGTCCAAACGGTGTATATATATTGGTAACTTTTCACACTCCCTATAAATCATTATGTGTCATTTCTGTTGGCTTGACCTTTTAATTTCGTTCATATATTCCTTAAGGCATCTGTTTGAGTGTGTTAACCATATCTTTTTAATTTCATCCATATATTCCTTAACGCACTATTCGAATTTGTTCACAGGACCAGATCGTAGAGTGGATGTTTAGTGATTGTTTATTTTTTGCGAACCATGTGTGCAGCAATTGTTGTGGTCTTGCACAAAGGAGATTGTAGCAGGTTTTGATGTGGCTGCCTGGCAGAAACTCTGCACCCATAATCTCAGGTGACGAGGCTCAACTACTCAGGGCCCTTCTTCTACAGATCTACGCTGTCTTCGAAGTTCAATCACTCTGTACCTTATTCTTTCCTGTCACAGAAGTTCACTACTGTTCTTAACAAAATCGGGTCTTGCAATTTATAGGAAATAGTGGCCGGTAGTGTATCGAAGACTTTTGCGACCAGTTTACATGCCAAACAACATTAGTTCTTGATGAACAGCTGTTTGGGAACAGTTATATCTGTACAAGTTGGCCCATGCAACAGATTTATTATTTATACATGCTAAAAAGATCAATGCTCTTATATATAGTGAAAATGAATCCTGCTTATGTTTTCTAGACTTTAGTGCTCTAACCTCCGATTGTGAGTTGTTGAAAACGGTCTAGCATTTGTCATTTTTGTGTGTGTTAGTACTCTTTATTTTTACTCGAGTTCAGTTGTTGTTGACGACCTAAACCAACAGTGTAGTGTGTAGTTTTATCGTGGCAAGGATTTGATCCTGATTTAGTTAATTTTCTTTTATTTTAGGATTATCATGGAGTTGTAAGGATCTGATGGAAATTTGATTTTACACACAAGATCTGTCCAAACAGTGTATATATATTGGTAACTTTTCACACTCCCTATAAATCATTATGTGTCATTTCTGTTGGCTTGACCTTTTAATTTCGTTCATATATTCCTTAAGGCATCTGTTTGAGTGTGTTAACCATATCTTTTTAATTTCATCCATATATTCCTTAACGCACTATTCGAATTTGTTCACAGGACCAGATCGTAGAGTGGATGTTTAGTGATTGTTTATTTTTTGCGAACCATGTGTGCAGCAATTGTTGTGGTCTTGCACAAAGGAGATTGTAGCAGGTTTTGATGTGGCTGCCTGGCAGAAACTCTGCAGAAACAGGGGGTCAAAGGTGAGTGCTTGATTACTGAATACTGATTCAGATAATGTACTTGTGCAAACTAGGGAATATATCTCATGAACTCCAACATTATTATTAGATGGAACTGGGCATATATCACATTTTTGACAAGGTCAGATAGCTCTATATCACATTATTATTAGCAACACATATATGCCCTGGACCGAGGTCAGGTATGCCATCCCTTCTCCTCCCTTCCTGCTGTGCAAAACTGAATCTTCTCTCCAAAGTGGCTCCTGCTCTCCTTTAGTGTTAAGCTCTCTCATGTAGATTCAGAATTTCAGATCAGGTTGGACTGGGAATAATTAAGTCACTTGTTGAGTCTATCAGCCGGAATAGTTAGCTGTAGCAGGCCACAACACCTGATTTAGGACAACGTCGTGTAGTGACTGCTTGACTATCTGAGCGAGGACAAGTTAGCACTGCAAAGGCTCTGGTTGAGTTTCCCTCCACTATGCAGGCTGAAATGATAATATATGGAAAATCATTCTATAATTTGAAAACAAAGGCAATTGAAGGTGTTAGTTCCGAAAGCAAATTTTGTTGTGTTCTGCTTCTCACAATTAACATGATCAATTTTTGTTAAAATCTGAGCACCATGGCTAAAGGTTTAATAAATGAGTCACCCTCGATTTTTGTTCAATCTATTGATATATTCAGGCATACGATATCCGTGTGACATCATTAGAAAGCACTTATATCCTCAATTTTTGATATATCAACTCAGGCGGCGCTGTGTTGAGAAAAGGCCCTCTTGGTTCAGTGAGAAAAGATGCATTCATGTACTTTTCTTCATTAACAATGTCGGTACCAACAGTATAGGGGTACCCACATCATCGATAATAAAAACAAAACGACTAAGCCACAGCAAAACGTAGCCCACCTCAAAACCGCACGTCAGGTCCGTCTCGTACGAGACCGGCTCGACGGAGCGCCTCGACCGCGCTCCGGCTCCGACTCGTACGAGGCACCCTCAACGGGAACGCCTCGACCGCGCCCTGTACGGCGAAGCACCTCGACCACACTCCGACTCGCATCAGGCCCAACGGAAAAATCTCCGACTCGCGTGACCCCGGGTCGGGCGCTCGACCCCCTCACTTCACCTACCCCAGGACAAAAGTCAGAGCATTTAATGAGATTACCTACTACCACCAACTGGTATGGTCGCAACCATGATCGACGTGTAAGCAATGCCGGTGTCAGCCTTCACTGTTTTACTGCCCATCCCATGATGGGAGGTGAAAGCTGTCACTATACACACCTTACCGTGCACTGTTTACCGACGATCACCCTCGAGGGAGGATACGACAAGACCCGTATTCCACAATCTCGGGGATTCGGCCTTATCCGTTCGACCTCGACCCGGCCTCGACGCCCAGCACAATTCAACAGGGAGGGAAGGCTGGCATGGCACGGTGCTCCGGGTCATTTCGTCGTCTCATCCCTGACGTCACCATCGTGTCCAGGGATGGCCGGCCATTTCTGGTGCACGTCGCTACAGTCACCTCAACAGGGATCGACAAAACATCGTCTCAAGGCTCCCCGGTACCCTGGCCTCCTCTGACCCTATAAAAAGGGCAGGCCAGGACCCTACGAAGGGACACAGACAACAGGCAAGACACAAGATAGAGATCAACATCTCAAGCAATCATCCTTGTACTCTTTTTCCTCTCTTTGAGACTTGGGCTCGCCGCCCTCTCTCGCAAGCTTGTAACCCCTACACAAGTACCTTGGTGCAAGGAAATACAAAACACTCTCCCCCGCTGGACGTAGGGCCTTCTTCGGCCCGAACCAGGATAAACCCCCGTGTGTTCTCCTTGCATCACCATCCAGGATAGGGACACGTAGCATTTACTAGTCGGTTTAGGACCCCCTCGGGACCGGACACCGACATTTGGCGCGCCAGGTAGGGGTACCGCTGCGTGTCAACGTCGTTTTCCCCGCCATTCTCTCCTGGATGGCTGACCCCGAACGCCCTATCCCGTTGGCCACGGTGATCTGGTTTGGGAGTTTGGAGTTCATGTCGCTTGGCTATGGCTACGATATGGTCCTCCTCCCGCCCAGGCACCCGACCGATGAGGATTACGAGCTCTCCCAGCCTGGGGGAGCACTCCGCCGGTATCGTCGCTCTCGGCAGGCGCGAGCCACCAGACGACGACGAGCCCGGCGCGCCCACCGTCTTCACCTCACGGAGGATGATGGGATTCCCCGATCCGGCGCCTCTCAGCCGGACGCCAGCCCAGATTTCCTCGTCGAGGGTCTGGGTAGGATGAGCTTGGCTGAGAGTAAGATGCCAACGGAAAATTCCGCCGCTCCCCCATCCGGTGAGACACCACCACTACCCGGATCAGCCATTCCGACGCGGGCAGTGACATCTCCATCACCATTCCCGTTTGGGCTAGACTCGGTTGCCCGGACCTACGCTTCCTCCATAAGCACTAGCATGAGTGCCTACAAGGAACTCCCCGAGCACCATCTACGCTCCACTCTGGACCTCGTTGCATCCACGCCAGCCTCTGATTATCTGGATTCTACGGAAAGCCCAGAAACAGAGCCCCGTGTGACCGCTTCTCAACGTCGCGATCACGGACGCAATCTGCAACGACCTCACATTCCCCCGTCATACTACTACTTTGGCGCTCCTGACTCTGACTCGGCTGATGACACCTACGATCCGACCCGCGAATGCTTCAACATCGACGTTGAAAGCACGTCGGAATCGGAGGACGAAGAGCCAGTCGAAGGAAGGCACACGCCACCTCATGTCGAGCTCCCTGCTGAGCAGGATGAGGCTCAGTTCCTCGCGGATCAAGGAATGCAGCTCGAGCAAATTCGCGAGTTGTAGGACAGGCTTGATGAGGAACGAGAAAACCTACACCTACTCCAACAAACCCTCGAGCGTGAGCGCGCGGAACGCGCACTTGGTGGAAGGGCTCGCGAGAGGGCCCGCGACGTCAACCGTCGCATCGACGAGGACCGGATGGCCGACCCCCCGGTCTTCGCTCGAGCCAGCCAAAACGTCGTCGCCGCCGCCATGCTCCTCCACAACATGCTCGAGCCATCAAACCCCGACGCCCGTCGGGCTCGAGATGAAATCCGAGAACTCCTCGAGACCGCTGCCATGCAGCAGGCCGAGAGCTCTGCCTTGAGGCGACGCGAGCCCGCCTCGGAGCAGCTCGTCGAGCCCTCCCGACAGGAGAGAGAGGCTTCGGTTCATCCCGAGCCTGCCCGGCGAAACCGGGTAGCTCCTGCCCCTGAGCCCACCGCCAACGACCGCGAACCTCGAGACACCCATGGCAACGTCGTCGAGCGCCGCACACGCAAGCATGGTGACGGCGTGGCTCGAGGCTACCACGTGCACAGGGGCGGACGCTACGACAGTTCGGAAGATCGTAGTCCTTCACCCGAGCCTCCGGGCCCTCGGGTCTTCAGTAAGGCTATTCGTGAAACAGTGCTCCCGGCTCGGTTTCGCCCTCCCACGGCACTCACCAAGTACAACGGCGAGACCAAACCCGAACTTTGGCTCGCCGATTTTCGCTTGGCGTGTCAGCTGGGTGGGGCCACCGACGACCGGGTCATCATTCGACAACAACCCCCGTTCCTCTCTGACACCGCCCGAGCCTGGCTCGAGGGTCTCCCACCTCGACAGATCCACGACTGGGACGATCTCGTGAGGGTGTTCGAGGGAAATTTCAAGGGGACCTACATGCGCCCTGGCAACTCGTGGGACCTCCGGAGTTGCAAGCAGAAACCGGGTGAATCCCTCCGGGATTACATCCGGCGCTTCTCCCAGCAGCGTACCGAGCTCCCCAACGTCACCGACTCCAACGTAATTATGGCCTTCCTCTTCGGAACCACCTGCAAGGAGTTGGTCCGAGAGTTGGGCCGTAACACCCCACTCACTGCCAACGGATTGATGGACATCGTCACCAACTTTGCCGCCGGCGAGGAGGCAGTTGGTGCCATCTTTGGTGGTGATCAGGACAAAGGGAAACAAAAGGTCGACGATCCCGCGGGCTCCAACCGAGGCTCCAAGAGAAACAACCGGAAGAAGAAGAAGAACCAGAAAGGCAAGCTCGAGGCCCCGCCCGACGAGCTTGTCGCTGCTGCCGAGCGCAAGAAACCTCGAGGCCCCCCCGGCGGGGGCATCTTCGACAAAATGCTCAAAGAGCCATGTCCCTACCACAAGGGACCCACTAACCATAACCTCGAAGATTGTCACATGCTCCGAGGTACTTTGAGGGCGTCGGCGTCAAGAAGGACGACAAGAAGGAAGACCCCAAGGGTGACGACAAGGATGGGGGATTCCCCGAGATCCATGACTGCTTCATGATCTACGGAGGACCCTTGGCCCGCCTCTCGGCGCGCCAGCGCAAACGAGAGCGGTGAGAGGTTTTCTCTGTACAGATGGCGGTCCCCCACTTCCTTGACTGGTCTGAGATGGCCATCACTTTCGACCGTGATGATCATCCTGAGTCCTGACTACGTCCCTAATCCAGGAGTCTACCCGCTTGTTGTCGATCCCGTCATCGCCAACACACGCCTCACCAAGGTGCTCATGGACGGTGGAAGTAGCCTCAACATCATCTACACCCAGACCCTCGACCTTCTGGGGGTCGAGAGAGCGCGCCTCTAACCCAGCGTCGGGAGCTTCTACGGAGTCGTGCCAGGGAAACGGGCAGAACCCCTCGGACGGGTCGATCTGCCTGTTTGCTTTGGCACACCGGCCAACTTCAGAAAGGAGACGCTCACTTTCGAAGTGGTCGGATTTCGTGGAACGTACCACACTATCCTCGGGCGCCCATGCTACGCCAAGTTCATGGCGATCCCAAACTACACCTACCTCAAGCTCAAGATACCAGGCCCAAACGGTGTCATCACTATGGGGCCCTCATATGAACATGCCTACGAGTGCGACG
Source organism: Saccharum hybrid cultivar R570 (assembly GCA_038087645.1). Lineage (NCBI taxonomy): Eukaryota > Viridiplantae > Streptophyta > Magnoliopsida > Poales > Poaceae > Saccharum > Saccharum hybrid cultivar. The sequence goes on from JAQSUU010000135.1 coordinate 23,239,642, forward strand.
TCGAGTGTGTCGAGCACGGTGAGGCTGTTTTGGAATCGGCGACCTTGGCTGCAGACCTCGACGGTCTCGCCAATGAGATTCCCGACCCAAAGCGCCACGTCGGCAGCTTCGAGCCCGCAGAAGACGTCAAGCTCGTGCCCCTCGACCCTGCCAATCCCAAAGGGAAGGTGCTGAGCATCAGTGCCACCCTCGATCCAAAATAGGAAGCAGTGCTCGTCGACTTTCTCCGCGCGAATATCGACATCTTTGCGTGGAGTCCCTCGGATATGCCGGGCATACCCAGGGAAGTCGCCGAGCACGCCTTGGAGATCCGGACCGGCTCCAAACCGGTGAAGCAACGCCTGCGCCGCTTCGACGAGGAGAAGCGCAGGGTCATCGGTGAGGAGATACACAAGCTGCTGGAGGCCGGATTCATCAAGAAGGTTTATCATCCCGAGTGGCTAGCTAATCCTGTATTAGTTAGAAAAAAGAGTGGGAAGTGGAGGATGTGTGTAGACTATACTAGTTTAAATAAAGCATGTACAAAAGTTCCCTTTCCTTTACCACGCATTGATCAAATCGTTGATTCCACCGTGGGATGTGAAACTCTCTCATTCTTGGATGCATACTCCGGTTACCACCAGATTAAAATGAAAGAGTCCGACCAGCTCGTAACTTCATTCATTACCCCATTCGGCATGTATTGCTACGTTATGATGCCTTTCGGTCTCCGGAACGCAGGGGCTATATACCAGCGATGCATGCAGCACGTTTTCGGGGAACACATCGGGTCGACCGTCGAGGCTTACGTCGATGACATCGTTGTCAAAACAAAACAAGCCAACGATCTGGTCAACGACCTTGACGTTGCATTCAAATGTCTCCGAGCGAAAAACATCAAGCTCAATCCTGAGAAATGCGTTTTTGGCGTTCCTCGAGGTATGCTTTTAGGGTTCATCGTGTCTAAGCGTGGCATCGAAGCCAACCCAGAAAAAATCACAGCAATAACCAAGATGGGCCCCATCCGAGATCTGAAGGGCGTATAGAGGGTCACAGGCTGCTTGGCGGCACTCAGCCGTTTCATTTCACGCCTCGGCGAAAAAGCGCTCCCACTGTACCGCCTCTTGAAGAAATCGGAGCATTTTTCCTGGACCCTCGAGGCTGAGGAAGCTCTTGCAAAACTCAAGGCCACACTCTCTAACTCACCGATCCTCGTCCCTCCGACCCCAGGAGAACCGCTCCTACTTTATGTCGCCACGACATCGCAAGTAGTCAGTGCGGTCCTGGTTGTCGAACGGGCCGAGGAAGCCCATACCTTGCTCGTCCAGAGACCGGTCTATTTCATCAGCGAGGTGCTCTCGGAAACCAAGGTACGGTACCCACAAATCCAGATACTGCTATATGCCGTCGTCCTGACACGGCGCAAGCTTCGACACTACTTCGAGGGTCACCCGGTAACTGTGGTTTCTTCTTTCCCCTTGGGAGAGATAGCCCAGAACCGGAAAGCCTCGGGTAGAATTGCCAAGTGGGCGGTCGAGCTCATGGGCGAGACCCTATCTTATGCGCCGCGCAAAGCTATTAAGTCGCAGGTATTAGCAGACTTCCTGGCCGAGTGGACCGACACCCAACTCCCCCCTGCACAGCTTTAGGCTGAGCTCTGGACCATGTACTTCGATGGGTCGTTGATGAAAACAGGAGCAGGCGCGGGTTTGCTCTTCATCTCGCCCCTCGGGGTTCACATGCGTTACGTCATTCGGCTTCATTTTCCTCTGTCAAATAACGTCGCCGAATACGAGGCGCTCGTTACAGGGCTGAGAATTGCCATCGAGCTCGGGGTCCGACACCTCAACGTTCGAGGCGACTCCTAGCTCGTGATCGATCAGGTCATGAGGAGCTCGAGCTGCCGTGATCCCAAGATGGAAGCCTACTGCCAAGAGGTGCGACGCCTCGAGGACAAGTTTCACGGCCTCGAGCTCAACCACATCGCACGCAGGTATAACGAGGCCGCCGATGAACTTGCGAAAATCGCGTCCAGTCGAACTACGGTTTCACCAGACGTTTTCGCAAAAGATCTTCAGTAGCCATCTGTCGACCTTGGGCCAGACGGAGGGGTCGACGGGACGTCACTTGACCCCCCACCTGAGGCAGAAGCCCCCTCGATCGGGGCTGAAGTCATGCAGGTGGAAGGTTCGAACCCTCCATATGATCTCGAGCTTGACTGGTGCGTTCCGTACCTCGACTACCTTATCCGAGGGGACCCCCCCCTCGGATAAGACCGAGGCTCGACGGATCGCCCGCCGGGCCAAAACCTTTGTGATCGTTGGCGACAGTAGAGAGCTGTACCGCCGCAGCCCTACCGGCATCCTCCAACGCTGCATCACGAATGAGGAAGGCAGAAACCTGCTCGACGATCTGCACTCGGGGGCTTGCGGTCATCACGCAGCGCCTCGAACCCTCGTCGGAAACGCTTTCCGACAAGGATTCTATTGGCCAACCGTGGTCTCCGACGCTGTCAAGTTAGTACGCTCCTGCAAAGGTTGCCAGTACTATGCGAGACAGACCTATCTCGCAGCACACGCCCTGCAAACCATTCCCATCACGTGGCCGTTCGCCGTTTGGGGGCTCGACCTTGTCGGACCTTTGAAAAGGACAACCGGCGGCTTCACCCACTTGCTCGTCTCAATCGATAAATTCTCCAAGTGGATCGAGGCCCGTCCCATCACCAGCATCAGGTCCGAGCAAGCTGTGCTCTTTTTCACCAACATTATCCATCGCTTTGGGGTTCCCAACTGTATCATCACAGACAATGACACTCAGTTCACCGGTAAAAAGTTTCTGGATTTCTGCGACAGCCATCACATCCATGTGCTCTGGTCAGCCGTGGCTCATCCAAAAATAAATGGCCAAGTGGAACGTGCCAACGACATGGTCCTGCAAGGCCTGAAACCCAGAATTTTCGACAAACTAAACAAACATGGCAAGAGATGGGCTGCCGAACTTCCCTCGGTCCTGTGGAGCTTAAGAACAACGCCGAGTCGAGCCACGGGGTTCACTCCGTTCTTCTTAGTCTACGGATCTGAGGCCGTGCTCCCCACTGACATAGAGTATGGATCCCCAAGGCTAAAGGCCTACAACGAGAGAAAGAACGACGCTGCAAGAGAAGACGCCCTCAACCAGCTCGAGGAAGCCCGGGATGTGGCTCTGTTGCACTCTGCCAGGTACCAGCAGGGTCTCCGACGCTACCATGATAGACACGTCCGCAAGCGTGACCTCAACGTCGGCGATCTGGTGCTACGGCGGAACCAAAACACCAAGGGACGGCACAAGCTCACGCCACCGTGGGAAGGATCATACATCATCACAGAAGTGCTAAAGCCGGGCACCTACAAGCTATCCAACGAGAAGGGCGAAATCTTCACCAATGCTTGGAACATTGAACAGCTACGTCGCTTTTTCCCTTAAAAAGCCTCGAGGCTCTATAATTTCTTTTCAATATCGTCAATAAAGAATACAACGATGTTCAAACTTTCATTTTGTAAACAATGAGGAAGGATCGACTCTGTTCTCCCAGAATCGACCCTCCCTCGGGGGCTAAAGGGGGGAACCCTCAGTCCCCAAAAAAACTTGAACTCTTTTTTCAAAAGTTGAAGAACTAACTCTTAAGTCAAACAACGCTGCGAGAGCGCCCTGGGGCTCAAAAGGGCTCTCGAGCTGCGGGATCGCTTACGCCTCCAAGGCTACGGTACCTCCGCTCACCCCTCATGCCTAGGGGCACGACCGCACGTTAAGTAGACCTAATGGCGGATCATAACTTTGAAAAGGAATACACCCCCTATCGCTTAGATCAGGTTCTTACCCGATCTACAAGGCCGCAAGAGGCACCCTGAAGCTCGAGGGTAGTCGAGCCGCGAGATCACTTACGCCTCCGAGGCTACGGTACCTCAATTCGCTCCCTTACGCCAAAGGGCGCAACCGCGTGCCAAGTAAATCATGCGAGAACACGATTCAAGCGATAAAGGGAAGAAAAGCTCAAATGAAACTTAAATAACCAAACACCGGTTCATGTTTTGAGTTTTTAAGGCCCCCGAGGCCACCACGACCAAAATACGAAAGACTAATTAATTACACGGGCCTTTGCGCCCAGATTTGACTCATAGGCCCTCATCGTCAGTAGGCGGAACCACCTCGGCTTCGAAAAGTGAGGCTAGGCGGCTCCCAGGCTCTTCTGCGGCTCCGATCAGCTCCAGGCAGGCGTCCTCGTTCTCCTCGTCCGTCCGATCCGGGTCTGTGATGAAGCCGTCTGCGACAAGCTCCATGTCAAATACAAACCCAGACCGGATGACGGCCAGCGCCCTCTTCACGCCATGGTGAAGGCTGCCCCGTATCCTTTCACGGATGAGGCGGCCTAGCGCCGCCATCCGGCGGACGAAGGAGTTCCCCGGGGCGTCCTCCCCGGTGTCGGCGTCGGGCTCGACCCCCAGGCCGTCACACACGGAGGTAATCGCGCCCTGGAGCAACTGGGTCCTCTGGGTCTCGGCTTCGAGGAGGCTCTGGAAGGAATTGGCAGACGTCTGGGCCACCCGATTCTCTCTCTCCAGCTCTGAAACAATAATAAACTGAATTAATACTAACACGGGGCCTCGACGTCGTGGCCGCAACAACCACACTTACCCTCGGTGTGGGTCCGCAAGCCCATGACCTCGTCGCGGAGCCCCCCGCACGTCTTCTCGAGCTCTTGAAGGGCGCCGTCCCTGTCACGAACGGTCGCCCTCAGCGCCTCGATCTCCTGGCAGGCGGTCTGGAGAGCCGCGTCCTTCTCCTGGATGGCTCCGTTCAGCGCCGTGATCTCGTCCTTCAGAGCGCCAAAGCGAGCTGTAACCTGCCTGATCTGGACGTTGAGGGCGTCACACTGACAGCTGACCTGGGAAACGTCCTCCTCGAGCTCCTTCACCCGTGCCGACAGGGGCTCGAGATCCCTGCGGGCCTGAGCAGCCTCCTCTCGAGCCTTGGTCGCGTCTGCGCGCACCATGGCCTCGGTCGCCCAGGCCTGCATCGCCTCCTCCTTCACCGCCGCATAGGCGACGCGCAGCTCAGCCATCTCGGCATTCCGATCGAAAAGCCATTTCTGGGCCTCCTCGACCAGAACCCGTTGCTGGGATAGCGCAGCCCACACGCCACTCTCATCTCGGATGAAGAGTGACTTGCGGCGGGAGTACTCCTTGAGCTCCTGATCACAGTTCGAAAAAACCAAAAAGATTAAGAGCCGAGGGAAAAAGACACCAAGAGAACCGCGAAAAGAGCTGACAAGTCAAACATACCTCGGTGGCATCCCGCACACCTCGCGACACGGTCTCCGTTGCCACATGAAGCACTCGCTCGAGGTGTCGACGGAGACCCTCGAGGTACTCCCAGCGGTGCACCTCGTCCCTATCGTTCAGGGTAAAGATGGGCTCGGCGTCGGGATTCGCGGCATCCCTGAACTAGAGGGACGGACCCCCCACTGCGGTATCTCCGCCTCCGCCCGCGCTATAGCCAGCGCGGCGATATCCAGCCACGAGGATGATGATCTGGCCAGGGCGTCTCCCGGCCCCGCGAAAGGACCGGCCTCGCCCGTGGTTCCCGCCTCTCCGACCGCCGTCGAGGCACCAGCCTGGTCCGCGGCCTCACCCCCTCGACTCCGACCACATATTTCCCCTTGTCTATGGGAGAGTCGTCGAGGGTGAGGTCCACCGTCATGGGCGCCAGCTCTTCTGTGAGGGCCGGCCCCTCGATCGCCGGCACCTCAGGAGCCGGCGCCTCGACAGCCGGCGCCTCTTCTTCTGGGGCCTCGGGCAGGGGCTCGGCAGCCCCACCCTCCACCGTAGCCGCCGGCTCCGCCGGCGGGTCTTGCTGCGGCTGCAGCTCTCCCGCCTGTGTCGCCTCCTGTCCCGCCACCGGTGGGACCTCCTCCATAGCCACGTCTGCATCCGCCCGCTCCGCGTCACGAACAGATGCTTTGGCCGTTGTGGCCTCGACGGCAGCCTCGGCCGTCGACGACGGCCTGGGCTCCGCCTCGCCCGTGCTGGGCGCCACCACCTCCGCCGATCCTGACCCCTGCGCGGTGGGGTCAGAACCGGCAGCCCCAGAGGCACCTACCGTCGCCTGGGCCGCCCCTGCTGCTGCCACAGCCGCTCCTTCGCGGCTTTAACCCGCTGGACCTAGCCGGCATCCTACGCCGCCGTCCGGTTAATGACGACGGCGCTCGCCCGAAGCGACTTCACGGGGGTAGGCCCCATCAGCTCCGCCTTCCGCTTTAACCTACAAAGTGAGAAGGAACGTCAGTGAACGGATCCAGAGAAAGACGGAAGAATCAAACACAAACACTTACCCGGAAATCGGCACCAAGGGCCTCGACCCCGGACGGTCCGAACCTCCCGGGGCGGCCGGCGGTGGCCTCGCGGCAGCCCCACCAACGGCCGGGCAGTCCTTAGGGCCCTGGACGGAACGCCGCCCTGCGTCCTCTGCGCCTCCGAGGCCAGCTGGCCCCAGGTCCTCACGCCTACCGGTGGCACCGCCGGGGCCGCTGCTCCAGCCTCCGCCTGAGCTGGCGGGGCCTGAACCGGTGCAGGCGGCTCGGTCGACCCCCCCTGCTGGGCCCGGGGTAAGGCGGCCCCTCCTGTCGAGGGGCCCGCCTCCTTCTCCGCCTCCTCCGTCTCCTCGACCACAACGACCGAGGAGGACGACCCCCCGACAGACTCCAACAGGGGGCGAATGTCGGGGAGGTCCCCCAGGCCGGTCGCGGCTTCATACCGCGACAGGGCGTCGTCGTCTTCACCGTCGCTGTCGTCGTCGTCCTCCCCCGAGACCGTCTCGGAGGGAGACTCTGCCAGGGGGACCCCGTCGATGGCCTGCTGGCGCCGAAGTTTCTTCAGCGCCTCCGCCTCCTTGGCCTTGCGGATCAGCCGCTTCTTGGTCGTCTCCTTGACTTGCTTCTTCTTGGACGCGTGCCGGCGTCGAGCCTCCCGGGCGGGCCGGTCCTCTGGGACTGGCGGCCGTGTCTCCCGCAACGCCGACAGATCCTGCGCGTCGGCCTCGACCAAATCAGTGAAATCCAAAAATAAACGAAACAAGCGAACGTACCGACCCAAAAACACTTACCACGGGCTCGAACCCCTGGGTAGGTCGCATGGGGACCCGGTCGACCTCCTCCACCTTGAAATTTCCCACCATTCGGCGCGCCCGCCGAAGGACCTCCTCGAGGACGAGGGACTCGTGGGACATCCGGCTCCCCTCCAGGGATGCCTCCGGAGTCATCTGGTCGAGGCGGAGGTGGCGCTGACACAGTGGCATCACCCTACGTCGGTGAAACGCCGTGGCCATCGCCGCCGCCGTCAAGCCCCGAAGGCGGAGCTACTGCAGCGCCGCCAGCAGCGGGTCCAAGCGCGGTTTCTCGGCCTCCGGGACTCCGTAGTTCCAGTTGTCCTCTCGAGCGGTCAGCACTCGAGCGATATACCTCGGCAACTGATTCTCATCGTTGCGGAGGTAGAACCAGCCCTCGTGCCAACCACTGTTCGAGGAGATGAGGTGAGTCGGGATATACAGATCCGCCCAACTCGACCTCACCTGCAGGACGCAGCTCCCTACTCGAGCCGCGCACCGGACCCCCTTCTCCCCCGCCTTATTGGCAAAAAGCTCGGCCTTGAAGAGGTGAAGCCACATATTCCACTGTGGCTCCACCCTCAGGTAGCCCTCGTAGACCGCCGCAAAGATGGCGGCCTGCGCAACGGCGTTGGGGGCGAGGTGGTGCAGCTCCACCCGGTAGTAGTGGAGGAGCGCGCGCATGAAGACGGTCGCCGGTACGCCGAATCCTCGCTCGTGGAAGCAGATGAAGCTCACCACGTACCCCTCGGGGGGTGCCGGCTCCCGGTGGGCAGGAGGCGGCGCAATCCACTCCGGCTACGACCGACTCGTCCTCGGCCGCAGCAGCCCATCCTCGACCAACTCCTCCAACCTCCTCTCCGTCACCGAGGAGGCGGCCCAGTCGTCGGCGGGAAGGATCTAGCTCTTTTCCGCCATTGGCGCTACGGAAGGTCGGACGAACGAAGAGGTTGCGGTGGCGGTGGCGATGTGGGCGAAGAGCGCAAGGGGCAAGGGCTGTCTGAGGCAGAGATTGCAAGAACGCAAAAGACCGGTGGAGAGACGGACCCCTAGACTTTGTTTTTATAGCCCCGCCGGAAGCCCAACGGCCGTACGAAAAGGTAAGAACAGTTTCCCGCATTTAATGCACTCACCTAACCGTTTCCCTCAATCTCGCAGGAGCTGGGCACGTGGCCGTCCCCCACACCGTAACCGAACGCCACGTTGTCCACTACCGCGCCGATCTCGCCATAAAAAGGCGCGCCTGGCTAACGGGCGGGGTGAGATCCGCGGACGGATATTCTTAGATACCTGGTAAACGGGCTCCGAGCCCGCCATAAGTCTCGAGAGAACGGAAGCTGGCCCTCGACCCGAGTTCGACAGCTGCCCTCGAGCAACGGAGTTAGGGACAACTAGGGGTGTGCCCGTGCATGGCCAGGGCTCGAGCCACGCTCTCGAGGCACCTCAAGACGTATTCGAGGCCAAAGAAGGGGGTTGACGTAGGAATCCCCTCGAGGGAGGCACTGAGCCCTCGGATCCCGTCGCAGGGAATCGACATCCACACGACCACTCCTTGGCATTTTTTGAGGGCACCTCCGGGTCATTAGCCGACTCCTAACGACTAGAGCACGAGATCTCACTCGAATTCCCTCGCTAGCAGCTCACCGGAGATCGTCGGAACTTGCCCAAACAGGGATAGTACGGCGTTTCCCACCCCTCCTCCTCTCTGAAGGAGGAGCGTGAGGGTCACACAACGAAAGACGGCCGAGACTCTGATCGACCTCACGCGCACGAGGCTCGGGGGCTCGACCGCAACGAACCATTCCCAAATAAGACGTGCAAAAGACCTCGGAGGAGTCTCAACACTCCACCGAGGCCTCGGGGGCTACACCCGGCGGGTGCGCTCGTGCGCCCCCACCGGAAAAAACTACGACGCTACGACTCCAGTTCATTAGCTAACAAACCTCTGGGAGAGTGATCCCACACTCACCCAAAGGCTCGGGGGCTACTGTCGGTACCAACAGTATGGGGGTACCCACATCATCGATAATAAAAAATAAAACGACTAAGCCACAGTAAAACGCAGCCCACCTCAAAACCGCACGTCAGGTCTATCTCGTACGAGGCCGGCTCGACAGAGCGCCTCGACCGCGCTCCGGCTCCGACTCGTACGAGGCACCCTCGACGGGAACGCCTCGACCGCGCCCTGTACGGCGAAGCACCTCGATCACACTCCGACTCGCATGAGGCCCAACGAGAAAATCTCCGACTCGCGTGACCCCGGGTCGGACGCTCGACCCCCTCACTTCACCTACCACAGGACAAAAGTCAGAGCATTTAATGAGATTACCTACTACCACCAACTGGTATGGTCGCAACTAGGATCGACGTGTGAGCAATGCCGGTGTCAGCCTTCACTGTTTTACTGCCCATCCCGTGATGGGAGGTGAAAGCTGTCACTATACACACCTTACCGTGCACTGTTTACCGACGATCACCCTCGAGGGAGGATACGACAAGACCCGTATTCCATAATCTCGGGGATTCGGCCTTATCCGTTCGACCTTGACCCGGCCTCGACCCGGCCTCGACGCCCAGCACAATTCAACAGGGAGGGAAGGCCGGCATGGCACGGTGCTCCGGGTCATTTCGTCGTCTCATCCCTGACGTCACCATCGTGTCCAGGGATGGCCGGCCATTTCTAGGGCACGTCGCTACAGTCACCTCAACAGGGATCGACAAAACATCGTCTCAAGGCTCCCCGGTACCTTGTCCTCCTCCGACCCTATAAAAAGGGCAGGCCAGGACCCTACGAAGGGACACAGACAACAGGCAAGACACAAGATAGAGATCAACATCTCAAGCGATCATCCTTGTACTCTTTTTCCTCTCTTTGAGACTTGGGCTCGCCGCCCTCTCTCGCAAGCTTGTAACCCCTACACAAGTACCTCGGTGCAAGGAAATACAAAACACTCTCCCCCCGCTGGACGTAGGGCCTTCTTCGGCCCGAACCAGAATAAACCCCCGTGTGTTCTCCTTGCATCACCATCCAGGATAGGGACACGCAGCATTTACTAGTCGGTTTAGGACCCCTCGGGACCGGACACCGACAAACATATAAAGCATGTTAGTAAAAAGCTGCTATGAAAAACTCTTTTTCTTCGGTCACACACAGTGCTTTGTTGGAAGTGGCGGTTTCATAATAATTAAGTCATTTGTTTCATTATAACTTACAGCTAGAGATGACTAGGTAGCAAGAGTTCAATCAGTGTATTTATTTCTTTGCTGGATATTCAGAGATTCATACAGATGCAATCTCTGTGTGCTCTATTAGAGCTTGTAGGCAGTAGTTCTAGATATTACATCACGGGCAAACCATATAGCAATAGGGATCAGAATTGTAATAGTCAGAGTGGTATAAATATGCATGTGTTGGATTAAATATTATCTGTCAAGCAGATGAATCTATCTGAACACACCGTGATTGTTTTCACTACCTCACTGAATTGTTTATGATCTTTGAGGCTTATTAGTGTTCTTATGGGATCAGCTGTATTTTATCTCTTATTAAATCAAATGGATTTTAGCACAAATGGGTTTGAAAAGCGTTACTTTGCTATTTCGAAATGACAATTTTTTTGTTGCCTGTACATTTAAAATAAATTTCTAGATGTGTATCGTTTTTATGGAGTCTCAACCAACTACTCATTTCTATCAAATATATAAATCTGGGTGATCTATGTCTATTTGTAATGCACTTGAATGATCCTGTTTTGCCTTTTCTTTTTGGTTCGCACAGATTTAGGAATGAACTCCCCGATCTAAGTGCTCAGCTGAAATGGCTGCCCCTGGATAAGGAACATTCTATATCGCGGTTTGAGCAAGCAGGCATTTCCAGTTTACCACGATGGCTTGCTGCCTGCCGGCCTCATTTAGCTCCGGGTCCATTTGTCCTTGGTCATTGGTCAAGGATGAATTCTGTAAGAATTCTGCTTTCTAGGAAACACATAACAATTGCTGAAATGGATGAATGGCAATAGATGGTTGAGCTCCTACAAAGGACTACATCTAATGGCCACGGATGCTGGCCTACAGACTACAGGCTCAAGCACAGTACAGAGATACATACTGTACCATTGTTTATTAATGGTGATGGTTGGCTACAAAATGAATATTACAAACATAATGCTCAAAATGGCTTTTTTTATAATAGAAACAAAACATGTTGAAATTTGAATTATCATGGTATTATTTAAAACCCGTAGCAACGCACGGGCATGATCCTAGTTATAGCAAATACTTTTAAATATATATACGTGTGTGCGCACGCTAAATTATTCAAATTCAAAGCCCCACTTCCATAATCGGTAGTTATTTATTTCAATCAAATGTGGCAATTATAGTTTTTATTTTTATTTAAATAATGTAAGAGACTTTTCGTAGCTTTTTTAATCTGGTGCAACGCAATACTATACATAACATGTGAAATAAAACTCGGTTAAAAAAAGCAGAATCTGCCGGAGCGCGATTATAAATAAATATTAATATTAAGGAAAAAGTCTACTTTTCCTCCTCCAATTTTCACGAAAGTCCGTTTTACCTCCCTCAACTCTAAAACCGGGCAAATCACCTCCCTCAACTTTTCAAACCGTGCATTTTACCTCCCTGGAGCAGATTCGAAGGCGGTTTTGCTACAGTAAACGGTGGTTTTGCTACAGTGAGGCGGTTTTGTCTTTTTCTTTTTTTATTTATTTCGGCTGAATCTTTGAAAAATCATATTAAATCACAGAAAAATCATAAAATGAAAAATCCAATTTTGTTGCACTCCACGTGAGTAGATCTACACAGTGAACATATAATATGATATCCTTTAGTACAAAGTTTTTGCTATGAAGGTTTTACCTTTTTCTTTTTTATTTATTTCGGCTAAATCTTTGAAAAATCATAGTAAATTACAGAAACATCATAAAATGGAAAATCTAATTTTGTTGGACTCCACATGAGCATATCTACACAGTGAACATATAATATGGTATGCTTTAGTACAAAATTTTTATTGTAGCTTTAGATCTATGCTTTTCTGTAATTAATTGAAATAATTCATAGCTGCAGCTTCTATAATTATTTTGTTGGACTAAAGCATACCATATTATATGTTCACTGTGTAGATCTACTCATGTGGAGTCCAAAAAAATAGACTTTCTATTTTATGATTTTTCTGTGATTTACTATGATTTTTCAAAGATTCAGCCAAATAAATAAAAAAGAAAAAGACAAAACCTTGGTAGCAAAAATTTTGTACTAAAGCATACCATATTATATGTTCACTGTATAGATATGCTCATGTGGAGTCCAACAAAATTAGATTTTCCATTTTATGATTTTTCTGTAATTTACTATGATTTTTCAAAGATTTAGCCGAAATAAATAAAAAAGAAAAAGGCAAAACCTTCATAGCAAAAACTTTGTACTAAAGGATACCATATTATATGTTCACTGTGTAGATCTACTCACGTGGAGTGCAACAAAATTAGATTTTTCATTTTATGATTTTTCTGTGATTTAATATGATTTTTCAAAGATTCAGCCGAAATAAATAAAAAAAGAAAAAGACAAAACCGCCTTACTGTAGCAAAACCACCGTTTACTGTAGCAAAACCACCTTCGAAACCGCTGCAGGGAGGTAAAATGCATGGTTTGAAAAGTTGAGGGAGGTGATTTGCCCGGTTTTGGAGTTGAGGGAGGAAAAGCGGACTTTCGTGAAAGTTGGGGGAGGAAAAGTAGACTTTTTCCTAATATTAATGACGTGAGTACTCAATGGGCCCTCAGCACTTCACGGCCCACGGGTCGAAGCCACCGGGCACCAGAATTGCTCCGGCTGGGTTACGGCTTTACGGCGTCTTCAAGAGAGGAGCGTCCACATAAAACATCCGCTGCGCCCGTGCGCTCTCGACTCTTCTCATTGCCTGTGCCTGTGCTGCCCCCGTTCCTTTCTCCTCCAGCAAGTAAACCCCGTTTCCACAGCGTCACGCACCGCCGCCATGCCGACCGGTGAGCTCCTCTCTCCCCTCCCCCTCCCCCTCCCCCTCCTATCCCGCCCCGGGCTGTCGATTTCTAGCGCCGCGGTATTGATCTCGTCGCCCACGAGTCCTCCGGTTCTGGGTCGAATCGGCGGTAGGTTATTATTATTATTATTATTATTATTATTATTTTTGTACTAATAAGTGCTCCGCTTGCGCCCGTGGAGGGGGCCTCTGCTCGGTTCGATTGGTCTCTTAGTCGAGGGGAAGTTCGGGGATCGGATTGCGGCGATGGATTGCTGTTGTGGCGCCGTAGCGTCGCAGGTTGCTTCGGGATTGTTTTGGTGGTTCCGGAAGTTCGCTTGGGAACATAGGGTTTGGTTCTGGATGCCAGACTCCACGCCCACGGAGGTGCTACATGGCGCTCTAGGCTCCTTTGCTGCTTGCTACAGGTACTAGGCTAGAATAATTGTATGTGTTGTGTGTCCTCTCTTGCGAAGTGTTTTTTTTGATCCATAGTGCTTGGAGGGACCTAATTTCGGCTAGGGCCATGCAAAGTTGTATGCCTAATTGCCCATATTCCTTGATGTTTGTTGCTTAATCTAAGTGTTAAACACACCACCACTTATGACAATGGTTTCTGGCTCACATCCAAAATGGAGATATAGACGACATAAGACTGAGCTACTCTGACTTGCTTTGATATTGTAGAATGCCAACAAATCAACAAACATAACCCTTGTTTTCATTTTTTGGGTTTCTGTTTTTGCCTTTTAGTGTGGGGGCATGCTGTGACTTATTGCTGTATGGTTACATTTGGCTGATGGAGGTGAACACTGCATTTGCTTTTTGTCACCTGCATACGGTTGCACTAGCATGAGGTCCTGAACCCCAGTTGTCTGTGACTGTGACCGTGACTGAGATATTTAGCTGGAATTGCAATGTGGGATCCTGTGGCATCTTGGTGTTCTGGCTTTGAAACACAGAGGTGGTGGTTGTAGGTGAGGCGCTCAGTTCTAGGCTCAAAGTTATAGGTGTCAATGGTTTAATTCCTCTTTTACGCATTGTGTTAAATGTATTCTCTTTGATGCCATGAATTTTTCACTGCCCACCAAAAGCAGCCAACTGGGCCTTGTACACTGTCCTTCAGTGGAACCATGCCACTTGTGCTTAGGCTTGTTGCTAGGGCTCACTGAATGTGATAAACCCTAGAAAATATAAGACATCTATAGCGAACATAGGCTGAATTGCAAACCTGATGTCTTTGTTTTGCGGTGTGGATTGTTTGTGTTTTGAGTGTATAATGCTCCTTGCTCCACCTGTTCCATTATTAATTTATTATAGAAAAATTGAAAACCAGTAAGTTTTACATTTATTTTTGCAAGCTGAAGTTATTTATTCACTTGATGTGCAGTTGTGTGTAGAATTCTGTTATGATAGTGTTGTATCTGTCCATAAGGGTTCCTTGCTCTTATTCTTTTGCTTCCTTTCATATATATGAATAATTCTGGTGCAATATTTGGCATTCTCTACTAGCTCCTTCTTTTGCTACAGTGCTCAATAAATCATTTTGCATGAAACTTCCTGTTGATTTTCTTTACAAGTTGTCTTAATATATTTACAAATCATAGAATGAAGGTAATTTTATCCATCTATAATTACTGGAGATAAGCTTCTGTTTTAACACCAGAATTTGGTGTTATGGCCTACTTCATAATATTAGTTCCATGTGTGCGCAGACATATTTTCTTTCATACTAAATGTTTTTTGAATGATTTCCAGTAAGCGTGAAATGGCAGAAGGAGGTCTTTCCAGGCATAGAGATTGACACTAGCCAGCCTCCGATTGTTTTCAAGAGTCAGCTGTACACACTAACTGGTGTGCCACCTGAACGCCAAAAAATTATGGTGAAGGGTGGAATATTGAAGGTGTACTATTTTGTTGAGTGCTTATAGATTCATTTGTGTCCATTGGGCATGCATACATTGTAATAACTGGATGACATGTTTGCTGTGCATAATACAGGATGATGCAGATTGGTCTACTTTGGGAGTGAAAGATGTGAGATGCTTGACTTATTTTCTGCGCTAATATTTTGTTGTATCAAGTGCTCAAATGCTGTATTATGTTGCCTCCAATTAGAACTGAATTTGAAATGCGCTCTGTAGGGCCAAAAGTTGATGATGATAGGCACGGCTGATGAGATTGTGAAAGCTCCAGAGAAAGGTCCAGTGTTTGTTGAGGATCTACCAGAAGAAGAGCAAGTGGTTGCACTGGTACATACTAGATATCATTCTGTGCATGTGCTGCCTATTCTTAGTTTGTTAGTTATTACCTTATCTGTTAAAGAATGAATGGTTAATTTGCTAATCATAGCTGATCGCGTGTACACGTCATGACAGCATTGTTTTTAAGGCGATAAGTCGAGCCGCGGCGACCCGCCCATTTGAGTCGACTAGGCGTTTAAGGCGCGCGGCGAGGCGACGCCATATGATCATCTTAATATATAATGCTACTAAAATTCAGAAGCAAATCATACCTTAATATTCTCAAGTCTTAGCATATAATACCATAATAAATAGTGCTACCACAGTGTTAGTGCACAACATAAAGTAGCAAAATAGTTCTCATCACTCAATAGCAACAAATTAGTTTCTAATGACTAGTGCTGCTAGGGCAAAACAAATATAAATAGCATAACTCCAGATCTGAAATCTAACGTGAGCATCATCTAGGGATGATCATTCAAGCAGTTTTCCATCTCCACTCTAATTGCAGTGGTAGTTTGATTGCACATCATTGTATTTCCAAAGCCACCCGCTAGATGCTTCTTCAGCCTTCTTATCCCTCCAAAAAGTGAGACACCACATAGAGTGCAGGCCACTACATCTTTGTTTTGAAGGTTTGGCCAGTAGCCATACTTCCATCCTGGATCCGCAGAGTTTCCCTTCCGAGCTAAATCAGTCCTGGGATCATAATTGCTGATGATGGAAGATGGACCTGCCATTGTGCTATCAGCTGTAAAAACAAAGAACTCGAGCGCTTCCAGTCAGCATCTGTATAACAAAGCCACAAGCAGAGGAAAAACATGGAAAGAAATAGAGGAAGAGGAGGGAAGCAGAGCTGCACAGGAGATGCGAACTGCAGAGCATATCCAAGTCGTGCAGAGGCAGTGCACATCCAAATCAAGAGCAGGGGCAGTGCACATCCAAGAGGAGGGAAGCCGAAGGGAGAGGAAGAGATGCTTATGTACCTATCCTGTGACCTTACAAAGAGAAGGAGGAGGCGCCGTGAATCAATCAGCAGAGATGAGGGAGGACCAGAGGAGGGCAGGAGGCGCAAATCAGGGTCGCGAATCAGTGGAGAAGAGGAAGGGAGGCTCGAATCGAGGAAAGAAGCGCGTGGAAGAGATGGGTTTTGACCTTGCGGGATATGTAGGCGCCTGATTTCCCGCCGGTCTCGTTGGCGCCCAAATCCCCTGCGTCCTTTCCCTCTCCCGCGCACAGCCCCTTTCTCACTCCCGCGCCCGCGCGCGCATCTTTTTTCCCGCTCCCGCGCTCGCGCGCGCAGCCCCCTTCCCGCGCCCGTGCGCACGCGCAAGCTCGTGCGGCGTCCGCCTCGGGCCATTCAGGCCTTAAACAGCGCCAAATCGCGCCTAGCCGATGACTTCTACTGCAAGGCGGACGCAATACCGCGATTGGTCGTGGCGAGGCCAACACCCAGCCTGGAAACTCGACTGGATGCCTAGGCGACGACTTAAAAAGCATGCATGACAGTATGCTTCCTGTGCACATACATGAAATGGGAGCATATGCTTTGTGTGTCCCAATGGCATTGGGCGATGGTAACTTGAAAACATATTCTTTAACTAGCAACTTGGGATTTTTTAATGTATTTATCATAGAACAGTCTAAATTGACATCTAAGAGTAGGAACTTTATGCGCAGGTAAGATCATCCTATTGTACAAGCCAATTTTGTTAAATTTGTGATAGATATTGTCTCTTCTTGCATGGTTAGCTGGCAATATTGAAATCATATCTTGTTGTTGCTGTGATTAGTATCAGTGATGTTACTTTTTTTTATCTTTTTGTTGCTAGTATTTATCATATTTACTGAAATGAGTTTGCCCTTCTAATATTTAGGGTCACAGTGCTGGTCTTTATAATCTTGGGAATACATGCTATATGAATTCCACGTTGCAATGTCTGCATTCTGTTCCAGAGCTGAAGTCAGCGCTGCTAAGGTTTAACCTAAAATTTCCTATGTATTAATTTTGAAGCGGCTTTCGATTTGGTGTTTGATTTCATTATTCTACTTGTCCAGCTATCCAGATACAGTAAGAGGTAATGGCATTGACCAAGCTTCTCATAATTTGACTCTTGCTACTCGTAATACCTTTGGTGATCTTGATCAAAGTGTTCGCCCTGTTGCACCCCTACAATTCTTGCAGGTAAGCTCGGCATCATTAAGCTATTGTATCTAGGCTAGTAAAGTATAGTTTTTCTTAGTTCTGGAGCAGAAGAGCTCATTTCATCATTGTTGTCCTTGAAATTCTATGAGTCAGGTGAGGGGAACTCTCTTGAAAATGTGAATGTCCATGGCATTTGTTTGTTCAGACATTTAAATTTTACTATTAGTTTATGCAAACTAGTGACTGCATCATTAGGCCCTGTTTGGTTCCGTGTCGGCGCCGCGTTTCAGCTGAGAACGCGAAAAAATCCCGCTGAACAGTCCGCGTTCGACGCGCATTGGACGGCCGCACGATACGTGAACCTTGGAAAAATGAACTGCACAATGGGAAATCGTGAACGCAGCATCCGAGCCGCGTTCGCTTAATTGCGGTTGCGCGTTGGCCGGTCGCGGAAACAAATAGGGCCTTAGATTTGTGATTAAATAGACTCACGGTATGATATTACATTTTATTATTGATAAAATATAGTTAGATGTCCTCATTGAAGATCATGGATATTCTTATAGTTATTGGAGATTATAAAAATTCTAACAACCACTAATATTTGAAAACAGAGGGAACATAGCTTACTGTTTCAAGTACTCTGTTACTATTTTGATAGTTCAAGAAAATATGGACTTTAATTTCCTCAGTATATATTGCCATGATTATGGAATTGTATGTTTTATGAAGTCCTACCTTATTGAATTATGTGATCTAGTTTGGTTGGTTGGAAGATTTTGAGGGCTCATGAGGGTAAAATATGAAGGGCAGGCCTGGTGCAGTTGGTGAGTGCTAGCTCGCCGAGTCACCAGGTCCTGGGTTCGAAGCCGTCTCTCTGCAGAATTTCTGCGGGGGTAAGACTTTGCTTCGGTTATTCCTTTCCCCAGACCCCACTCGTGTGGGAGCCTCTGGCACCGGGTCTGCCCCTTTTTTTATGAGGGTAAAATATGTATGATACTGACAGTTCTTTTTTTTGTCTGGTTTTGAGCAGACACTGCGTAAAAAATACCCGCAATTTGCGCAGCAGCATAATAATGTCTACATGCAACAGGTTCCTTCTAATCACCTACGTTTGAGTTTTGTTATCTACTCTTGAATTTCTGTAATGATGTTCATCTTTTTTTTAAAAAAAAAAACAGGATGCAGAAGAATGCTGGACACAGTTGGTGTATACACTTTCTCAAACTCTTACCTCAGATTCAAGGTAACCTGTTCGTTGTTGACTAATGGCACTTCACCCTGTCACCATTTATATTTATCGTATTTATCTTTGTGGTCCCTTTTTTAGATTCTACAAAGTAGAGTGGACCCCCTGTAATTTTTATGGCAATGTTTGGCTACTTTGCCTAAAACTATTTGCCTACCTTTTTTTTCCTATAGTGAATCTGCAGTTCTTCCGATGAAGCAACTATTTGGGATAGATCTTGTGAGCAGGTTCTCTCCCTCCCTCCCTTGTATTATATTCCCTATATATATGTATATGTTACTTTTTGTTGTACAATTGTAGTTTGGTGCGACTGTTTATTTTTTACTCAAACATGTTGGCACTAGCACCTAATGCCCAGGTGAGCAGCACCTGCTCCCCTTCCCTCTCCCTCTCCCCTGAACCAAGGAAGAAGAAGAGCAGAGCTCTTCTTCAGCACACACACACACACTGCTCAGTTTCAGCTGAAACTGAAGTCACAAGAGATGGTGGCAAGAGCTACATTTTCCATTGCATTGCTTCCTAATTTATACAAGCAAGCTACCAACTACATAGTACATGATGGTATGGCTGGGTACAGCTCCCATCACCTTGGTACAGCCAAGACATGGCTGGTGTACCTCTATCTACTCCTAGAACATGGTATACATCACCTTCTACCAACTATAGTACTAGGGATGGCCTATTGCCATACAAGCTGCAGTGTTCAGGGCTGGACAGCAGAGCTGACCATGTATCTGCCCTTGACTGCAATGGAGGATCAGCAGATTATGTCTAACAAAACAAGCAGGAAAGGTGTGCATAATAGCATATCATTATAGAAAAAAAAATATGGTACAGGACCAGTTCAAACCAGCAAAAGATTACGTGAGCTGTGCCACATGCTAATTAGACACCCGCCAAAAAGAACCCTGCTATATTAACACAAGGCTAATGATTCTGTTTTATACATCTTATACAGAACAAAGATGGTTCCAACATACAACATCATCTTATTTTATGTTTATAATTGGCCTTTATCTTATTGTTAGCTGAGTACTTGTTGTTTAGGTGTTTCATGTTCTGTTTCTATGGATAACCATTTGGTATTTGTCATAACGTCTGGTAGACTGGATATGCATGTTACAAAGATGAATTGCTTGCAGTGAACTTGTGATATTTGTTGATGAATGCTTTTACTTCTAGGGTCCACTGTGCAGAAAGTGGTGAGGAGAGCACGGAGACAGAATCAGTTTATTCCCTTAAGTGTCATATATCTCAAGATGTGAACCATCTTCATGAGGGAATTAAGCATGTAAGTGATGTTGTGCCACCCCCACCCTATTTTGTATCCCAAGTTCTATACCCAGTTTTTTCTGGTATGTATATCTGAAACTTCAAATTTGTAAAAGTAGATAATCTAGTTTTTGCAGAAATAACCTGCAACTATCACCTGCCTTCTCCATTCTTTCCTAAAATGAAAGATGACACCCGTACAAGCACCTCCAAGAACCCTTTTTTGTTATTGATGCATCGAAAGAGTTGGGCGCTGTTACATTTTGTGCTGTTCTTGTGTCTTCTATGTGGGAGGGGAAAGGGAAAATAAAATAGAATATCTTGTCATGTCCTGTCACATTAGTTTCCACAGATTCCTTCAGAATTTTCATAAGATGAAAAATCTCAATCATTCGCATTTTCTTTGTACAGGGTTTGAAGACAGAACTTGAGAAAGCTTCACCTACACTGGGTCGAACTGCAGTTTATACTAGAGAATCAAGAATAAATGAGCTGCCTAGGCAAGTACAATAAATCTTTGCATTTCACTTGTGTCCTCGTTTAAACAGAAAAAAAAAATACATAATACTCCTTCCTTTAGGTACTTGACTGTGCAGTTCGTTCGTTTCTTTTGGAAAAGGGAATCAAACCAAAAGGCAAAGATTTTACGAGTATGTTAGTTTCTTTTACTCCCTTCCGCTTGAACAATGATTTGATGATTATAGCAATTGGGTTTTATATGGAATCTTGTCATTTTTGTCTCTACTACTACTACTATGGTGTTAGACATGTTTTACCTTATTTGCTAAAATAATTCTCTTTTGTGTTTTTTTATTTCCAGAAAGTTGATTACCCACTGGAACTCGATGTTTATGAATTTTGCTCTGATGAACTGAAACAGAAGCTCCAAGCTCCTCGGCAGGTGCTCTCTTTTCACTATTTAGTTTTGAGTTGCCAACATTATTGTTGCAGTATTAATTTTGGATTCTCAATTTGCATGTAAAGATGCTGAGAGATGCAGAAAATGCAAAGTTTGGATTGAAAGCACATGGGAAAGCTAGCAGCTCAAAAGAAAATGAGGTAATGGTTGTGTTGTACCCAGGGTACATCGAATCATAAATAATAGCTGTGAAGAAATAAATGGATCAACGTCACATTAAGCTTTCAGTTTTTGGATCTTCAATCCATTGTCATGCAATTAGGGCATTTCATTTCAGGAGTCATCAAGTAGCGCTGGGGAATTGTCCAGTATGGACATTGACAAAGGCAAGTTGTTTGTTTCTGCCCTCATTTTGTAATAATAGAAGTGTGTGATTGCCTTGTTGTCAAACTTTATTTCTTGGGATTATATTTTTAAGATCCAAAAAGTTTCACCCTCTTACTTGTAATGATTGAGGACGAGGACACTGCTAGTGTTATCTTACTAGCTTTTGAACTTAGTTTGCTCATGTGTTAAATGCAGCTGAGTCTTCTCTACCAAAGAAACAATTAACTGGCGTCTATGATTTGGTTGCTGTCTTGACACACAAGGGAAGAAGTGCAGACTCTGGCCACTATGTTGGCTGGGTTAAGCAAGATGACGGTCAGTCAACTAGTATTACAGCTCAGTTACTATAATAAACGGCTTCACTTTATATTATTATATAGTTACTGAAATTTCATATTGACCATCAGGAAAATGGATCGAGTTCGATGATGACAATCCAAACATTCGCAAGGAGGAAGACATTTTGAAACTATCTGGTGGAGGTGAGCAACCGTCTTACACGTCAAATGAAATATGTCATGAACGATTTTAACGCAGACTAGTGTTTGTCTATACAGGTGACTGGCACATGGCTTATATCTGCCTGTACAAAGCCCGCATGGCGGAATCAAAGAGTTAGGCCGGAGTGGTTCTACATTTCTGTGTCACGAGTGCAACATTAGTTTTTGTGCCCGTGAATGATCGTGGTAATTATTTTCCAGTTCGCAAAGTGGCTACTGTCGAATTTGCTTCAATGCGGTTGGTCATTATTCGCCGGGATATGTATTTTAGGATTTCAAATCTAGTACATTTTGTGTTGTCAAAATATAGAACAAAGAAATTCAAGGGAAAGCTTTTGCCTTGACAGTGGATCCGATTGATTTGCACCAAGTGGTTTCATCCGTGTCTTCCTAATAAGAATGTATTTTTTTTAAAAAAAATCACAACTAGAGCCTGTCTGACAACCAAAGGTTTATCCTCATCTTATACTCTTATAAAACAAAACTCCACTAGCAATTTTTCTTGACATGTAAAGTGTCTACCTTATGATATCCACATCAGTGAAACATATCATCTACTAAAATACATTTAGTTATTCACATCAACGTGCTATGTTATCCACTAACATTAGTTTATAATAGTTTAATTTCTTTCTAAGAATTGTATGAGTAGTTAAATTTCATTTCAAATTAGTAGTTCTCGCAGCAACGCGCGAGGTGTTCTTCTAGTTTATATGGTGTTTGGATTCAGGACTAAAATTTAGTCTTTGTCACATATGTTATTCGGATGTTAATTAGGAGGGCTAACATTGAGCTAATTATAAAACTAATTGCACAAATGAGATGGAATTATTAAGCCTAATTAATTCATCATTAGCACACGTTAACTGTAGCACCATATTATTAAATCATGGACTAATTAGGCTTAATAGATTCGTCTTACAAATTACATTAGTCTTTATCTATGTAATTAGTTTATGTTTAATATTCCAAATTAATGCAAACATTCTTTGTGACAGAAACCCCAATGCAAGGGGAGCTCCCAATTTATTCTCTGGGTTAAATTTAAGGTGAGCTTTGCATTTATTTTTTAAAAATGGGAGCTCTGCTAAATAGATAATCAATTTCTACGTACTCTTTCCGTTTCAGAGTCATGTACACGGAGAATACATACTATAATTGTCACTGGCACATGCAATTATATCTTTTTTTAAAGCTATTCACGTCCATACCATCCACTAACATACATTAGTTATTCACATCAACATGCCCACTAACATACATTATATATGATATTTATCCGTTCATATAAATAAATATATGTATTGTAAATCACTCGTGATTCTCGCAGCAACGTGCAGGCTACCTTCTAGTATTAATCCTAAAGAGTAAAGTCCATCACCGGTCCCTAAACTTGTACCGCTTTGTCATCCCGGTCCCTAAACTTGCAAGTTGATCGTTTAGATCCTCAAATTTGTTCATCTGTGTCATCTCGGTCCCTAAACTTATTCGGCTATGTCATCCTGGTCCCTTAACTTCGTAATCACCCTATTCAGGTCCTCAAACTTGTTCAATTGTGTCATCCCAGTTTCTAAACTTGGTTTTAAGTCTCATCTGAGTCAAAACAGAGCGATCTAAGAACTCTATATCAAAAATTAATTCATAAATTTTTCATATGAGTTCGAATAAAGACAAACTTTATATTAAAATTATAGCCCTCGACGCAATCTACAACTTTGTAGTTGAAAAGTTTTTGAATTAAAACTGTTTAGGGTCCTAAAATATTATTGTAAGTTTATAGATTTTATAATTTAAAATTTAAAATTAAATTTTGGGACACTAAATGACTTCAAATAAAAAACTTTTTAACTATAAAGTTGTAGATCATATTGAGAACTATAACTTTCATATAGACTATGTCAGTATTTAAGATTGTTTGATAATTTTAAATTTTAAATTTTAAAATCTATAAACATACAACAATATTTTGTGACCCTAAACAATTTTAATTCAAACACTTTTCAACTACAAAGTTGTAGATCACGTAGAGGGCTATAATTTTGACATAAAATTTATCTTCATTTGAGTTCATATAAAAAAGTTATGAATTATTTTTTGATATAGAGTTTTTAGATCGTCCTGTTTTGACCTAAATGAGACTTAAAACCAAGTTTAGGGACCGGAGTGACACAACTGAACAAGTTTGAGGACCTAAACGGGTGATTTCCAAGTTCAGGGACCGGGATGACACAGCTGAATAAGTTTAAGGACCTAAACGGTCGATTTGCGAGTTTAGGGACTGGGATGACACAGGCAAACAAGTTTAGAGACCGGTAATAGATTTTACTCAATCCTAAACCTCCTTAGAGTTTTATCTCAATAGTATGCAAGCAATCCACCTTAGTGGTCCCTATCATATGTATGATAATTATTTGAGGGGGTCTACACACCATCTATTTCTACCTTCACGTGCTACACCATCCACTAACATCATCAGTTTATGATAATTATGTATCCTAAATTTTATAGTATACCCACTTTAATCTTACATAAAGGTTTCATATAATTCTATATATGATTTAATAGTATCCTAATATTACGATCCTAATGATAGTATACGTATGAATAACTTTTTAAATAATTTAGTTTTAATAAAATACTATTTAGAGTTAGAAGGTCGTTGAAAATAACACCAAGAATTGCACTTAAATGAACAATAAAATAACTGAAATGAGTACTATAGGTTACATCTTTACAACATTATGATAAATCCTATATAATATATACAATTTACAAAGTCTAGGATCCTGCTCGGTCCTATGATCATATTATATTTGACTAAAAATGAGTCTACTCCATCTATTTTGTCCTAAGTCAAACTATATAAAGTTTGACTAAATTTATAGAGAATGGTATTAACATATATCACATTAAAGATACTATCTCTATTCTAAATTATAAGTTATTCTGGTTTTTCTACGTACATAGCTTTTATCATGTATCTAAATACACACTATGTCTAGATATATAGTTTTTGCTATGTATCTCGAAAAGACAGAATAACTTATAATTTGGAACAAGTGAGTATAAATTATGAAAATATATTTCATAATAATGATGCTAATTTGATGTCTTAAGTTTGTAACTATTATTCTTCTTTGTATAATTTTGGTTAAAATTAATACAGTTTGACTTAGGATAAATTTAGAATCCTTATATTTTTAGAACTAGAAAGGAGGAAGTATATATTATGTCGATGAAAGCATCTAGGCCTCGGGAGTTGGTTTCGGCAATTGATGACAACGCATTATTACCATGACTAACGTGTGTTTTGCAGAAACTTTGATAAGTTAGGTCATGGAGTTGATAACTGCTTTGGGCACTCTGGTATTCATACCCCTTGATGGAAACCATTTCAGTTTTCAAAGGATCAACGACAAGATTAAGGACGGTTAGTTCCGGATGTCAAGGTGTTGAGTTTCATCCGGAATAGTCGTTAGGATCTCCGCTTCTTTTCTTTGGCCGTACTATAAAGGGGGGCACGAGCAAGTAGCTTGACCTAGGTGAGTCATTTTGTTTAGGTGTGATGCACACTTGTCAAACTTAGCACTAGGTAGCTCAGGTAAAGCTCAAAGTTCAGTTAGAAGCAACTCGGTTCAAGTTGCGTCGCGTTTCGAAGTCGTTTGAGCTGTTTACCCCTGACCGGACGTGGTCTCTGTCTCGACCGGACGCGTCCGGTCAGTACTAACCGTCACTGCGTTTCAACCTGGTTGACCGGACGCGGTTCCTGCGAGAACCGGACGCGTTGATCATGTTGACACGTGTCTCAGAAGGTAAGCATTCTAATTGGACGCGACTAGGAAGTGATCGGACGCGTCCGGTCACGTTCCAGTAAGGTACTTTGCTGACCTGACGCGTTTGGTCATCACTGATCGGACACGAACGAGTGTCAGGTCAAAGTACAGTAAGGTCCTTGCACAACCGGACGCGTCCGGTCACTCAGCGATGTCGTTCAGTATTTTGACCGTTACGTTTGACCGGCGCATCTGGTCACGTCGACCAGCGCGTCCGGTCAGTGCGTATTTTGCTGAGTTGGCAGATAACGGTTGGATTTGACTATGGGGTGTATAAATACATCCCCTTCACCTCTTTTAGAGGTCTCTTGCTCATTTGTTCAGCTGAGAAACACCTTTCAAGTGCAAGGAAGTGTAAGAGCTCTTGTGAGGGTAGTGATTTGAGAATCAAAGTTTGAGAATCCCTCATTAGTGACTAGGGAGTAGCAAGTGTACATCCACCTTCTCATTAGGCTTGTTGTGGTCAAGTGAGAGTTCTAGCTTGTTACTCTAGGTGATCACCATCACCTAGACGGCTTGGTGGTGATTGGGAGTTTGGTGATCATCCGGCGAGTTTGTGGATGACCCAACTCATCTTGTGAGCGGTTTTGGGCGATTCATCGCGATAGAGTGTCAAAGAATCAGCCCGTAGAGAGCACTTGATCCTTGCGCGGATAAAGGGGGAGCTATACCCTTGCGCGGGTGCTCTAACAAGGACTAGTGGGGAGTGGCAACACTCTGATACCTCGGGAAAACATCACCGTGTTTCTAACCCTTACTTTCAAGCATTTACTTTCTTGTATTACTTTCTTTGCTTGGTTTACTTTCCTAGAATTGCCATGCTATATTAGGATTGGAACTTAGGGTGCAAAACTTTTTACTGGTAGAATCACAAGGAACACTAGTAGGCACTAGGGGTGAACTTTGGCTTGTAGGATTTAATTCTTGTAATTAATTTTTAGAAAAGCCCAATTCACCTTCCCTCTTGGGCATCTTGATCCTTTCAATTGGTATCAGAACCTAGTTGCTCCAAATTTAGGCTTCACCACATAGAGCAAGATGTCTAATAGGGAAGGACCACCTCCCATCTTTGAGGGAGACGATTTTCCATATTGGAAAATTCGCATGGAGGCGTACCTCAAAGCCATAGATGTTAGGTGTCTTAGAGCCGCAACCGAAGGGCTTTCCGCTATCAAGGATCCCGCCAACCCAAGTGGTGACGAGGAGAAGTATGACCGGTGGAATACAAAGGCAAAAAATACACTCTACCGGGACCTAGGCAAGGATATCTTCAATCGTGTGCGTAATACAAAAAATACTCATGAATTATGGGAAAACCTTTGTGCTCTCCATGAGGGAACTAAGAGTGAGCGTGAGGAACACTATCATATTATTTTGAAGAAAATTAATTCTTTTAAGATGCTTTCCAAAGAAAGTGCTAATGACATGTACACTCGATTGAATGTTCTTGTAGAGGATCTCAATGCTCTCGGGCTCACTCAAATGATTCAATCGGATGTTGTAAGGAGGATCTTGAGTGTTCTTCTCGTTGAGAAGTATGGTCACATTGTCACCGTGCTTCACCAAAGTGATCTCTCCACCGCAACACCGACATAAGTATTTGGAAAGATCAATGCACATAAGATGTACATGCACATCACTCCGGAAGAGGGCTCATCATCTTCCAAGAAGAAGGACTTAGCCTTCAAAGCTAGTCATGATAAGAAAAAGAAGAAGGACCAAGCCATGATCGTGCAAGAAAGCTCAAGTGAAAGTGATATTGATGATGCATCACTTGCACTCATTGTGAGAAAGACCACCAAGATGCTAAAGAAGCTCAACAAGAGTGGCATCAAGTTTGATGGCAATAAGAAGTTCTTCACAAGTAGCAAAAGGAAGCCTATATCCGAGATGGATTGGTACAATTATGGTGAACTTGGCCACTTAGCTCATCAATGCCCTAAGCCTCCAAAAGACAAGTACAAGAACAATAATAAGGGCAAGAAAAATAATTCAAGTGATGAAGAAGATAAGAAGAAGAAGATCAAGCCATACAAAAAGAAGAATGACAAGAGAAAAGAGTTTCACAAGAAGAAGAAGGGAGGCAAAGCTTACATTATTGGTGATTGGCTCACCAATATTGAGTCATCATATGAGTCCTCCGACGATGAGAGCGACGATGAGAAAGAGAAGGTCGCCGCATTTGTGATTGGGCCATCATCATCTTCACCAACATCTTCATCACCACCTTCACCGCCACCTTCACCATCATTGTCCACTTCTCACCTATGCCTTATGGCCAAGGGTGAACGAAAGGTACAAAACAATGAGAGTGATGATGATGATGATGATGATAGTGATAGTGATGATGAATATGATGCACCTTCTTATGATAAACTTGTAAAATTATTAAACAAATACTCTAAAATCATAAGAAGAACTAGAAATAAAAATGATGAGCTCCAAAATGAAAATGACTCACTCTCATCTAAGCTTGAGAATGCATAAAAGACTAGTGATGAGCTCAAAGATCAAAATGAAGTTATGTCTTCTACTCTCAAGGAGCTCAAAACTTCTAACAAAGAGCTTAAAGATGAACATGATAAACTTGAGAAGAAGCATGATGAGCTCAACACTAGGCACAACTTGCTAAAAGACAAATATACTACATTGAAAATCAATTATGATAGTCTTGTTGTTGCTAATGAGCTTTCTCTTAAGACACATGATGCTACTAACTAAGTTGTTAAGATTGATATAGCTACATCATGTGATGACTTGATTATTGAGAGCATTGAGCAAGGCTCTAGTGGCAAAGGCAAGAATGTGGTTGAGTCGACAACTATAATGATTATGTCAAGCTCAAGAGTGAAAATGAGATGCTTAGAAATAAGAACAAGAAGCTAAAAGAGTTGATGGCTCTTGAAAAGCAAGCATCAAATGAGTCACTTATTGAAGAGAACAAAAAGCTCAAGCAAGAGAAAGAGCATCTCAAGACCGGTCTAAGCAAGTTCATAAGAGACCAATATTTGCAAAGTGAGCTACTCATGAACACCATCATAAAGATGGATAGAAGTGGCATTGGTTACTTGACAAATCAAGAGAAGAAGGCTAAAGCTCAACAACAACAAAGCAAGTCAAAGCCCAAGACAAAGAGATGTGTTGAGTGTGGACAAGAGGGCTATTTTGTTCATGAGTGCAAAACTCCACCACCACAACCTTTACCCAAGCATGCTAGACCCTTTGATTTCAATGCTCATTACATGCTTAGAAAAGAATCAAGTGGAAAGATGAAAGTCATGTTCTTGGGTCCCTAAATAAGAATAGGCCTAAGAAAATATGGGTTGCCAAGTCACTAGTTGAGAAAGTCAAGGGTCCCTCTCAAGTTTGGATCCCTAAACAAAAGCTTGATCTCTTGTGTGTAAGTGAACTATAAGACCGGTGGATCTCATTGGGTTATTGATAGTGGTTGCACTCAACATATGACCGGTGACCCTCGTATGTTCACCTCACTTGAAGAGAATGGGGTATATCAAGAGAAGATCACATTTGGGGACAATTCAAAGAGCAAAGTCAAGGGTATGGGCAAGATTACAATATCAAATGATCACTCTCTTTCAAATGTGCTTTATGTTGCTTCATTGAGTTTCAACTTACTATCCGTTGGGCAACTTTGTGACCTTGGCTATCAATGCTTATTCACTCCTAATGAAGTGGTAGTTTCAAAGATAGATGACAAGCAAATGATTTTCAAAGACTTTAGATATAACAATCTCTATCTTGTTGATTTCACCTCCGAAGATGCAAACTTGATGACATGCTTGTTCACCAAAACTTCACTTGGGTGGCTTTGACATAGGAGGCTTGCTCATGTTGGAATGAACACTCTTAACAAGCTATTGAAGAGAGAACTAGTAAGAGGCTTGAAGGATGTCAAGTTTGAGAAGGACAAACCTTGTAGTGCATGTCAAGCCGGCAAACAAGTTACAAATACTCATCCAACCAAAACTTACATGTCAACATCAAGAGTGTTAAAACTTATACACATGGATTTATTTGGTCCTACAACTTATAAGAGCTTGGGTGGAAATCTCTATTGTCTTATGATTGTGGATGACTACTCAAGATACACTTAGACTTTCTTTCTTCATGACAAATCCGAAGTGGCAAATTGCTTTAAGAAGTTTGCAAAGAGATCTTAAAATAAATTTGAAGTGAAGATAAAGAAGATTAAAAGTGACAATGGCAAAGAGTTTGACAACACAAACATTAAAGCTTATTGTGATGAGATTGGAATCAAGCATGAAGTGTCATCAACCTACACTCCTCAACAAAATGGTGTAGTTGAGAGAAAGAACTGGACATTGATCACCCTTGCAAGAACGATGCTAGATGAGTACAATACACTAGAAAAATTGTGGGCCGAGGCAATCAACACCGCATGCTATGCTTCAAATCGCCTCTTCCTACAAAAGTTTCTTGGCAAGACCCTCTATGAGTTGCTAAATGGGAAGAAGCCGGACGTCTCATTCTTCCGGGTGTTTGGTTGCAAGTGCTACATCTACAAAAAGCGTCAACACCTAGGGAAGTTTCAAAGACGTGATATTGGCTTTCTTGTTGGTTACTCATCAAAGTCCAGAGCATATAGAGTATTTAACCATGTCACCGGTTTGGTTGAAGAAATATATGATGTGGAATTTGATGAATCTAACGGCTTCCAAGGAGCAATTGAGAATTGTGATGATGTAGGTGATGAACCATTGAGGGAGCCAATGAAGAACATGCCGGTGGGAGACATCAAGCCTAAAGATGATGAAGGCGATGTACAAATTGTCAATCCACCATCTTCATCGCATGTGCCTCAAGATGATGACAAGAATGAGAGGGTTGAAAAAAAAGACACTCATATCTCTCATAAACAAGCTGAGGCATAAGCTCAAGATGTTGATGCTCCTCAACCTCCTCCTCAAGTGGTTGAAAGAAGGAACTCACCTCTACTTCAAGCACATCCACAAGATCTCATCATAGAGAGTCCTACAAAGCGTGTAATGACTCGATCTTAAAAGCTTGCTTCTTTTGTTGAACATCACTCTTTTGTCTCTTGTCTTGAACCTAAGAATGTAGAAGAAGCTCTTTAAGATCCAGATTGGGTGAATGCTATGCACGAAGAATTGAACAACTTCACCCGCAATCAAGTTTGGACATTTGAAGAGCATTCAAAAGGTGCAAGAGTCATTGGAACCAAGTGGGTGTTCCACAACAAGCAATATGACCAAGGCATAGTAGTAAGGAACAAGGCAAGACTAGTTGCAAAGGGTTTCTTTTAAGTTGAAGGTCTTGATTTTGGAGAGACCTTTGCACCCGTTGCAAGACTTGAAGCCATTCGTATCCTTCTTGCATATGCATCGCATCATGAAATAAAACTATATCAAATGGATGTGAAAAGTGCTTTTTTAAATGGCTTCATAAATGAACTAGTCTATGTTGATCAACCTCCCAGGTTTGAAGACCCTAGATATCCTAATCATATTTATAGGTTGTCCAAGGCGCTATATGGGCTCAAGCAAGCCCCTAGAGCGTGGTATGAGCGCCTCCAGGACTTCCTCATTGAGAAGGGCTTTACTATTAGGAAGGTCGACGCCACACTATTCACCAAGAAGCTTAATGAGGAGATCTTCATTTGTCAAGTCTATGTTGATGATATCATCTTTGGATCAACAAATGAAGATTATTGCAAGGAATTTGGTGAATTGATATCGAGGGAGTTCGAGATATCTATGATTGGTGAGCTAACATTCTTTCTTGGTTTTCAAGTCAAGCAAATGAGAGAAGGGATTTTCATCTCTCAAGAAAAGTATACCAAGGATCTTCTCAAGAGATTTAAGATGGAAGAGTGTAAGCCAATCAAGACCCCAATGTCATCTAATGGACATCTCGACCTAGATGAGGGAGGTAAACCGGTTGATCAAACTCTCTACCGTTCTATGATTGGTAGTTTGTTGTACCTTACCGCATCTAGGCCCGATATCATGTTTAGTGTGTGCATGTGTGCTCGCTTTCAAACGTGCCCCAAAGAACCTCACCTAAGTGCCGTAAAAAGAATCTTAAGATATCTTAAGCACACCCTAAGCATTGGTCTTTGGTACCCCAAAAGAGCTAGATTCCAACTAGTTGGCTATTCCAACTCGGATTATGCCAGTTGCAAAATTGATAGAAAAAGCATATCTGGAGGGTGCCATTTGCTTGGGAGGTCTTTAGTATCTTGGTCATCTAAAAAGCAAAATAGTGTGGCTTTGTCCACCGCCGAGGCGGAATACATTGCCACGGGGGCTTGTTGTGCACAAATTTTATACATGAAACAAACCCTCCTAGACTATGAAGTTGTTCTTGATATGGCGTCACTTTTATGTGACAATAAAAGTGCCGTTAAAATTGCTAATAATCCGGTACAATACTCACGCACCAAGCACATTGATATCCGCCATCACTTTCTAAGAGATCATGTTGCTAAAAATGATATATCACTAGAAGGTGTAAGAAGTGAAAATTAATTAGCGGATATCTTCACTAAACCTTTGGATGAGGCTACCTTTTGTAGGTTGAGAAGTGAACTAAATGTGCTTGATTATAGTAACTTTAAAAAATGAGCTTGTGTTGTCCCTTTCATTGCATTGTATTATATGTCATGTTTAATTCTCCGCATTACTTTTAGGACTTGTCTAACACAGTTACGATAACCCTCCTTTGGAGGAGTGAAGAAGCCTAACCGTGGATCAAACTTGACAAGCAACCTAGTCTTTCTTTCTCGCTTTGCATTGCATATGCATGGTTGTTGCTTTGTCATTTCTTTTCGGTTTGTCTTTGAGCAACCTATGTGTTCGTCCATGAATAGAGAGAGCATTTCACGCTCCCAAGGGTTCATAAAACTCTTTTGCATGACCATATGTTGCTCCGTGGGTCTTTATCATATATTTTCCTAAAAATAATACTAGCCTAAGGCAAAATATTTTGAAAATCTTGAGGGTTTGAGAGAGGTCACTCATATCAGGTTCCAATTGGTGTTTATTTGAGTCTTTTTGAATTGAAACTTGATTGGGAGAAGTCACGTCGAAGATCGGATTGAAGAAAGGCATTTTACAGCGACCGAACGCTGGACCGGATGCTGGACCGGACGCGATGCTGCTTCATCACTGCATCCGATCCCTACGACCACCAGCGCGTCCAGTTATCCTGAAGGCAATCTCAAGGATCTATGATCGGACGCTGGACCGGACACGACATTGTGACCACTGCGTCCGGTCCCGGACCCTACCACCGCGTCCGGTCAAGCGTGTTGAGTTCCCCGGGTGATCTCCGAACGGACTCTGTCAGTGTCCGATCAGCTCTAACCGGATGCGTCCGGTCGTGCCAGGAGCTTACTGGACTTTGACCGGACGCTGCTCCACCGCGTCTGGTCAGTCGACCAGCGTGTCCGGTCATCTTGTTAAAAGCGGATCTGCCCTTTCTTAACCGTTCGTTCAGATCTACTTTTTTTCTCATTCGCGTGCGCCGCCGCTGATTTCCTCCAAGCCCTAGCCGCCTGCCTCGCCGTCTCACACTGCACCACCGCAGCCGTTGCCCTTCTCAGCCACGCCGTGCCGCACCCGCTCGCAGCACCCCTCCGTCTCCACCGCTCGGGCGCTGCCGCTCCTTCTCCGCGTCACCTCCTCCACCGCCCCCGTCCGTGCGCCGCTGTCGACAGCCGTAGCCACGTGCGCTGCCACAACCGCTCCTCCTCTGCCGTGTGCACCACTGTAGCTTCTCCTCTACGCCATGCGCACCACCTCCGCCGCGCCGCACTGCCGGAGTCATGCTCCTCCATTGACAGAGCTTTGACCTAACCCTAATCCATCATGAAGTTTTGCGACAACCGTTCTTCGTCGAGGTCTTTTCACGCGATTTTGTCTCCGCAAGGTGATTTCACATTGCCTTGATCTTCCAATTAGGGTTTGTCGATGACTTTCCGTTGAAATTCTAATTCATCTATTGTGTGTCTCGGCACTTCAGCGCTCATCCGGCGTTTCTGTGGAACTCTCGCGCATCAAGGTCCCTCATCTTTTCACCGGAATCTCGCCTATCTGAGGTAGCTATCGCGATCTATTCTCTTCTTATCTTGTATGCTTGCTTTCATAAGGACCTCGCTCATCTGGTAGTTAAAATATAATGCTTAATAGTAGCTCTATCTATTTCATCTTTAGAGAGAGTCTTGTCGGTGCTCTGTGTGTGGTAGTTGATCAGTGTTGAATCCGAGGCCAAGCCTGTGGATACGGAATGAGGCCAAGCCTCACGAGTGTCAGTACACCATCTTTCACTATCGGGGTTCTCTCAGTCATAGAGGTTGGTCAGTATGGTTCGCTGCAAGAATGTTGGTAGTGCAGCAAGTGACGGGGACGAAAGTCCTCCCAGGTTGACAGAGGTAGCCCGTGGCAAGCGCAAGAAGATAGCCACCAAGAAGAGAACGAGAACACCCACTGAGGCAGAGATAGCACAGGCAGTCGCTGATGCAGCTGAGCTTGCAGAGAGAGGTGGTAGAAACAGTGGGATTCACATTTGCGAGCATCACTTTCATCTTGAAGGTCGACAGCTTGGTACTGAGGCCACAGAGGAGATAGAGGATGCACCTACAGAGCAGCCCACAGAGGACACAGAGGAGACAGAGGAGCAGACCGTTCAGACTTCACCGCGTCGTTGCTCAGGACGTACGTGTGCTCAGGTGACTCCTAGGCCAGAGGGCTAGCGTCGTGGAGGTCGTCCACCTCCCAGGGCTCGAGGTCACCCCCAGTCGAGCACTTTGACCTAAGGGGAGCTACAGCACGATAGGTCCAGGCTCTCAGGTTTGTTGAGGTTGGTCGGTGGTTCCCACCTCAGCGGGACCCCCAAGCCTCAGAGGGCTTCTACACACCTCTGCACAAGAATTTCTACAGAGCCTATGTTGACATCGGGATTGCATTCAGACCTCAGAGAGTTTGTCGACTCGAGGCTTTAGTTGAGGTTGTTGGTGAGCAGCTCCGTCCACACTTGTCATTTTTACCTGGTTTGTTAGACTTTCTGGGACGGACTAGAGCTTACTGCGGGACTTGGGTCAGAGAGTTCTACTCTTCACTTTGGATTGACCCTGCTCACGAGTTTATACACTTTGCATTCCGAGGCCGTGACCGCATACTATACAGCACCAGGGTACGGGAGATTCTCAGACTCCCTGCTTCAGAGACGAAGATTCACCAGGTGTGCTTTGGTCAGACTTCACCACCGCGACGTCCTCATGGAGGTTCAGTACCACCTACAGACATGGTCAGACCTTGCTTCCGTGAGCCGTTTGGTGAGGGGTCCAGACGTACACCTGCTAGCTTGACACCCCTTGCTAGAGTGCTTAATGCCATTGTGAGGCGGACTCTTCTTCCGAGGCTAGGATACAGAGAGGGTCTGACACGTATGCAGCTTTGGGTTGTTCATCACCTCATCTCTCAGACACCATTCGATATTTGGGATCTGTTGCTATGTGAGATGGAGGACACTTTGGCTGAGGGCTTCAAAGGTCACCGTCAGTTATCATATGTGCATTGGATCTGCTTTATCATTCGATCTGCGTATGACCTGCCTGCAGAGATTAGGGCTGAGATCTCTGATACCACTACTGCATTCCCAGAGTATGACATTCGACAGTTGTGGGCTTCAGTTACTAGAGAGCAGGCACCTAGGCTGGGACAGCGTCAGAGGCCAGAGGTTCTAGAGACAGCAGCTGAGCAGGACGAGACCGTTGAGGGTCTTGCTGAGGCCGAGCTTGCAGATCTTGATGCTCAGCCAGCTGATCCAATTGAGGATGATGCCACTGACAGCACAGACGAGGACTACCAGCCTATTCCCCGGTACCGCTCTCCTCGGTCTCACGACCATGAGGCCGGTGGTTCAGGATCAGCCTCCCGCTCAGACCCAGTCATGGTCGCTATCCTTGAGAGACTGACCCAGGCCCAGGAGAGGCAGGAGGTTTAGATGCAGCGACAGGCTCAGGACACAGCAGCTGCATTTGCTCAGATCCAGGCTTGTCAGGACGAGTTTCAGAGGCAGCAGCTAGAGTTTCAGAGGCAGTAGTTTGAGATGCAGAGGCAGCAGGTAGACACCCAGTAGCAGTATCTTGAGCTCCTGTGACACCTCATCACTGTTGGGGTTCCTCCATCACCGTCTGTCCTTACTCCAGCACTACAGTCCAGTGGACCTCAGAGTCAGGGACATCCGAGCTTTCAGTTTACCTCTCTCCAGCTGTAGGTTCCTCAGACCTTTTAGTCCCCGAGCTACACTCCTATTCAGACGGGGTTCACTCCACCAGCTCAGCCTAGACCTCACCTTCTAATAGGCACTCCTTTCACTGACTTGAGTGCCTCCTACAGCGATTTGACTGGTCAGCCGACACCCTCGCACACCACTATTGTGACCTCTTCAGGGATGTTGGCTTTCGAGATTGTGGCTCCTCCAGTGACAGGGATCGGGACTACAGAGATAGTGCCATCGTCAGTTGCCTTGACATATCCTCCCACAGTTGAAATTTTTTAGGCTCCGGTGACAGAGACTGCTCCTATTGTTGCTACTACATCTTCAATTTCTGCTCCTGCTCTACAGACTGAAAGGTCTTGATGGCTAGAGGGGAGGTGAATAGCCTTTTAAAATTTTCTACAAAGACAAGCTAAACAAGTTTATCAATATAACAAATAGCGAGATGCAAGTTTTGCTTAGCCTACGGGGTGTTTGCAAGCCGCCTAACCAATTCACAATTCTAGTATTTGCACTCAACCGCACAAGTCAAACCGAGAAGGTAACTACAACTACAACTAGCAAGCTACATAAAAGAGCTACTCTAGCAAAGCTAACTAGCTAGCAAAGATAACTAAGAAAGTAATGCGGAGTTGAGTTAGGAGAGTTTCACCGAGGGGTGAAGTATTGAGCCAACCAATATGATCAACAATGTATACCAAGATAACCGAACACCGGGATCAATCAATCATAATATGAAAGTGATGACACGAAGATTTATCCCGAGGTTCACGTGCTTGCCGGCACGCTAGTCCCCGTTGTGTCCCTCTTCACCACGTGGTTCGGTGGCTAATCGGTCTCACACCGAGCCTCTCAAAAGGCACCACAAGAACCAAACCAAATGGCAAAAGGTTGCAAATGATACGAGCAATTCACTAATGTTGCCTTTGGCGCTTCGCCGGGGTAGGCACAAACCCCTCACAATCACCGGAGGTGGCCAAGAACAATCACCAACTCTTGCCAACGCCTCCAAGCTGCTCCAACCCGTCTAGGTGGTGGCAACCACCAAGAGAAACAAGAATCCCGCAGCAAATCAACCACCAAGTGCCAACTAGATGCAATCTCACAATGCAAATGCACTTTGATCACTCAATCTCACTTCGAATATGTAAAGAAGCAAGAGAGATGAGTGGGAGGAGAGTTGCTTAGCTCAAAGTGCTCACAAGTATATCAAATGTTCGAGAGAGAGAGCCTTGAGCCGGCCAACGAGTATTTATAGACGTACCCCTTCGAATAGAGCCGTTAGAAACTTAAACAGGCGAAATCATGCTGACCGAACGCGCTAGTTGAAAGCCCAAGTTTGGTTTTGGTAATTAATGACACCAAGTTGCTAATGCCATGTGTTAAGTGTTTTGAGTTAGGCATAAGCAACACATGTGATGAAGGTGTATGTGGCAAGGAGTGGTGGCCACAAGATCACAAAGAGATGGTGCATGGACATAAAATGATGATCATGGTGGAGATGCACATGATGATCAAGTGAAAGAGAAGGATCTAAGAGCTCAAGGCAAAGGTATAACCATAGGGTTTTCCTTTTGCCGGTCTAAGATGAGTAGAGAAGTGATTGATCGGGTTTAGGATACATGGCCGACTATCAAGAGGGGCAATCACGGTTAGCTCGGAAATCAAGTACCACTAGATCAATGTCTTGAGCATATGCATTAGGATCTAGTAAAAAGCTAACATAACGCCTTGAGAAATGATTTATAAAATGCTAACACACATGCACATGGTGGTGTACACTTGGTGGTGTTAGCACAGTTTGTGAAGGCGGTAGAGTTTAAGCGGTAGAGAGGGGTTTGGGTTCCTCTCTCCCTCCCGCTGAGCTTGCGAGGCGGGATTCGGCGCTTTTTGGAGAAGTGAAATGACTATTTTCTATTGCGCCGGAAGTCGGAAAAGAAACGGAGGCGAACGGAGGTCACAGAGATGACCGGACGCTGGACCGAACGCGGTCTCTGTATGACCGGACGCGTCCGGTCAGTGTTCAGCGTCTACGCGGTTTTCAGTTTGATGATCGGACGCGCAGCGCGTCCGGTCACTGATGACCGGACGCGTCCGGTCATCCAGGGAGCTTACTGGACTCTAATCGGACGCTGGCACTGTGGCGTCCGGTCAGTTCAACAGCGTGTCCGGTCAGTTCTCCTGAGCGAACCAGAGCGCGCGACCGGCGCGTCCGGTCCCTCACGTAACCGGAGCATCCGGTCAGGCGTCCAAAAGGGTAGAGCGAAGCGGAGTAACGATCGGACGCGCGGCGCGTCCGGTCTCAACGGGAGCATACTGGAATGCGACCGGACGCGGGCACTGTCGCGTCCGGTCAATCGGTTCAGCGCGTCCGGTCACGGCAACGGCTAGTTCTGACACGCACTGTTTCTTGCTGTCGTGTAGTGACCGGACGCGTCCGGTCACCCTGACCAGAGCGTTCGGTCAGTGCGTTTTTCGCTGCGTCGTCTGTAACGGCTAGCTACGTACCCCTTCGTTATAAATAGACGTTGGCCGGGGTTTGAGGGTAACTCTTGCATATTTTGAGAACTAGAGACATACTTTGAGCTAGAGAACAACCCCTCCACTCATCTCTTTGCATAGTTGCACATCTTGAGTGAGATTGAGTGAGATTCAAGTGCATTGCTTGAGAGTTGCATTCTAGAGGCACTTGATCTTCGAGTTGCTGCGGATTTCTTGTTACTCTTCCGTGTTTCCCGACACGATAGACGGCTTGGAGCAGCGGAGGTGATTGAGCTCACAATTGGAGATTGTTGGAGCCTTCACCAAGTGTTGTAAGGGGTTCTTGATCCTTCCCCGCGGGAGTTCGCAAATTGGATACTCTAGTGGAACTCGTGGCTTGGAGGATCCCCATCTTGTGTGCGGTTGTGCGGCGCCCGCCGAGGGCTCGACTCTTGATAGTCGATTAGCTCGCGAACCGACAAGTGGGTGTATCGCCACAACGGGGAGTAGCTTGCCGGGAAGCAAGTGAACCTCGGGATAAATTCTTGTGTCATTCTCTTCCCGAGGACTTCTCTTGTATGATTGATTGATTGGTATTTCTCTTCTCTTCACGGCGGTATAATCACTCGAAGCTCTTCTCTCGTATTACTTCTCGTTTCTAGCTTATAGTTGTTGTTGTGTTTAGTGAATAGCCTTGTACTAGACTTGTGTAGGTGGCTTGCTTAATTAGTTAGAGCTAGTGCTTTTGCTTCGCCACCTTTCGTACTAACTCGTGGTTAAGTAATTCTTGTAGAAGTTTTAATTAGGCTATTCACCCCCCCTCTAGCCTATTTGGACCTTACAAGTGGTATCGGAGCCGAGGCACCGTTTATTTGAGGCTTAACAACCTACGGTGAAAAAGAAATGGCTCAATTAATCTTGCACATCAACAACACCAAGAAGGCACCTCACTTTGATGGCACAAATTATGCATATTGGAAGGTTAAGATGACCGCACACCTAAAGTCAATCAATAGAGAAGTGTGGAAGGTCACCGAAACAAAATTTGAGGTTGCTAATCCGGAAGCACCTACACCGGTGGAAGAGAAGAAGCTCCAATGCAATGACATTGCCATTAGTGCTCTTCATGAGGCATTAGATGACAAGACCTTTGAGCAAGTAAAGAACATTGAGATTGCTCATGATGCTTGGGCCAAGCTAGAAGAAACATTTGAGGGCACCAAAGGCACAAAGACCGCCAAAGCATATATCTTGCAAGAAAAATTTTCAAGCTTCAAGATGCAAGATGATGAGAGTGTACCGGAGATGTTTCATAGGTTGCAAGTCATTGTCAATGAGCTCAAGGCACTTGGTGAGGAGGTCAAGGACAATCAATTCTCTATGAAGTTCTTGAGAAGTCTACCCAAGAGATTTGATACATTGATCACCGTGCTAGTAAGGACTACATTGAAGGATTCAACTCCTCAACAAATATTTCAAGAAGTGATGACCGACGATTCATATAGAGAAGATGATGAGAAGGATGAGTTGGTAAAGAAGAAGAAGAAGGAAAATGAGAAGAAGGATGATGAGAAGAAGAAGAGTGTGGCATTCAAAGCCACCACATCCAAGGGCAAATCCAAGATTGAATCATCAAGTGATGAAGACTCAAGCTCTTGTGATAGTGATGACATTGATGAGAAAATGGCTCTCTTTGTCAAACAATTTGGCAAATTCATGAAGAAGAAGGGCTTTCGTGCAAGAAGGAGGAAGAACTCTTACAAGAAGAATGAGCATACCATGAGATGCTTTAGATGCCATAGCAAAGACCATCTCATTGCAAAGTGTCCTTATGATAGTGATGATGAAGATGCTATCAAGAAGGAGAGAAAGAAGCAAAAGAAGAAGCAAGAGAAGAAGGAGAGCTCTTATAAGAAGAAGAATGATTCTCATGTTGCTACATGGGATAGTGATGACTCCTCAAGTGATGATGAGGATGAAAACAAGAGTAAGAAGAAGGGACATGCTAGCATTGCCATCCAAGAGAAGGTCTCCCTCTTTGACACTCCATCGTGCTTCATGGCTAAAGCCGCTAAGGTATCATCCGATGATGAGAGTGATCATGATAATGCTAGTGATAGTGATAGTGATAGTGATAGTGATGAAGAAGAATTCACTAAAGATGAACTAATCACTATGCTAGAAGATTGCACTCAACATTATAAAGAATCTAGGAAGGAGTGCAAGGGCTTGCTTAAGGAAAAGAAAAAACCTTATGCAAGAACTTGATGAGCTTAGAGTGTCTTATGAGAGTCTAAAGGTAGACCATAAGAAGCTTCAAAAGTCTCACACCAAGCTTGAAGAAGCTCATTCCTCTCTAGTTGAAAAATGTGAAAACATGCCAACTAATGTTGAGAAAGCTAAAACTTGCAACATAGGCATATCATGTGATATAATTGATGAATCCTTTCATAAGCCTATTGTTGTTGCTCCCACTAACTCTTCATGTAGTGCATCTACATCATCCTCATCTAGTAGTAATGGTTTCACTTGTGACTCCACACTTATAGTTGAGAATGAAAATCTCAAGAAGAAGGTAAAAGAGCTCAATCACACATTAGCTAAGGCTTATGGTGGTGAGGACCGATTGCTTATGTGCTTGGGTAGCCAAAGAGCTTCTCTCTACAAAGAGGGATTAGGCTATAACCCCAAGAAAGGCAAGGCCGCTTTTGCTCCTCACAAGACTCGTTTTGTGAAGAACAATGGTAGCTATTGCAAAAGTTGCAAGCAAGTTGGTCACATAGAGCAACATTGCATGAACAAGAAATCCAATGCAAATGTATCCTCAATCAAGTTTAATTCTTTCTATATACTTACCAAGGATACAAATGGTGTTCATGCTAAGTTCATTGGTGCACCATGGATGGGCTCAAAGAAGAAAGCCATTTGGGTACCAAAGAGCTTAGTCTCTAACCTTGGAGGACCCAAACAAGTTTGGGTACCTAAAAAGAATTGATCTTGTCTTGTAGGTCAATTACAAAGCCGGAGGAAGGCATTGGGTGCTTGATAGTGGGTGCACTCAACATATGACCGGAGACTCTTGTATGTTCAATTCAATTGATACAAGTCAAAATGGTGGTTTTGATGCTATCACTTTCGGCAACAACAAGAAAGGCAAGGTCAAAGGGCTTGGTAAAATTGCTATCACAAATGACATGAGCATATCTAATGCGTTGCTAGTTGAGAGCTTGGATTTCAATCTTTTATCGGTGGCACAACTTTGTGATCTTGGTTTCAAGTGCATATTTGGTAGTGATGATGTTGAAGTCATAAGTGTTGATGGATCAAACTTGATATTCAAAGGATTTAGACATGGTAGCTTATACTTGGTTGACTTCAATGATAGTGAGACACAATTGACATCATGCTTGCTTAGTAAATCTAGTATGGGTTGGTTGTGGCATAGAAGGCTTGGTCATGTTGGAATGAAACAATTGAACAAACTTTTGAGGCATGACTTAGTTAGAGGATTGAAAGAT
Organism: Saccharum hybrid cultivar R570; assembly: GCA_038087645.1. Classification (NCBI taxonomy): domain Eukaryota; kingdom Viridiplantae; phylum Streptophyta; class Magnoliopsida; order Poales; family Poaceae; genus Saccharum; species Saccharum hybrid cultivar. The sequence continues at coordinate 23,281,553 of JAQSUU010000135.1, forward strand.
GTCACTTTTGAAAAGGATAAACTATGTAGTGCTTGTCAAGCCGGCAAACAAGTTGGAAATTCACATCCTAGTAAAAGTGAAATGAGCACATCAAAAGCATTTGAGCTATTGCACATGGACTTGTTTGGGCCAACAACATACACTAGCATTGGTGGCAACAAGTATGGTTTTGTGATTGTGGATGACTACACTAGATACACTTGGGTGCTCTTTCTCTATGACAAGAGTGATGTTTATGATCTATTCAAGTCTTTTATAAAGAGGGTGCAAAATGAGTTTGAGACTACCATCAAGAAGATTAGAAGTGACAATGGTAGTGAGTTCAAGAACACAAGAATTGAAGATTTGTGTGATGATTATGGTATTGGGCATCAATTCTCACCAACATACACTCCTCAATCCAATGGTGTAGTTGAAAGAAAAAATAGAACCTTGATTGATAAGGCTAGATCAATGCTTAGTGAATACAATGTGAGTCATTCATTTTGGAGTGAAGCTATCAATACGGCTTGCTATTGTAGTAACCGTCTCTATTGCCATAGGAAGCTTGGAAAGACACCATATGAACTATTGAATGAAAGAAAGCCCAACATTGCATACTTTAGAGTGTTTGGTTGCAAATGCTATATTCTCAAGAAAGGCACTAGATTGAGCAAGTTTGAAAAGAAATGTGATGAAGGGTTCTTACTTGGTTATTCTACCATAAGCAAATCATATAGAGTTTAGAATCTCACAAATGGCACCTTGGAAGAAGTTCATGATGTTGAGTTTGATGAAACCCAAGGGTCTCAAAATGAAGCTCAAAACCTTGATGATGTGAGAGGAGATCAATTATCAAATGCAATGAAGAACATGGACATTGGTGATATAAGGCCGATGCAAGTTGATGATGATGATATTCATGTAATCAACCAAAGTGTGCAAATTAATACAAATCAAGCAAGCTCTAGTGGTTCTCATGATGAAGTGCAAGTTCAAGGTCAAACAAGTGAAAGCAATCAACTCCCAATACTCCAACCTACTAGCATTGCAAGAGATCATCCGTTGGACCAAATCATTGGTGGAATTCAAAGTGGTGTTCAAACTAGATCAAGGCTAGCATCCTTTTGTGAGCATTACTCATTTGTCTCATTAGAAGAACCAAAGAAGATAGAAGATGCATTGAAGGATTCCGATTGGGTGAATGCCATGCATGAAGAACTAAACAACTTTGCTAGAAATCAAGTTTGGAAACTTGTTGAGAGGCCAAAGAACTACAATGTGATTGGTACTAAGTGGGTCTTTAGAAACAAGCAAGATCAAGATGGCATGGTTGTAAGGAACAAAGCAAGATTAGTAGCACAAGGATACACTCAAGTTGAGGGTCTTGACTTTGGAGAGACATATGCACCGGTTGCAAGATTGGAGGCAATTAGAATCTTATTAGCATATGCTTGTGCACACAACATCAAGCTCTATCAAATGGATGTCAAGAGTGCATTTCTAAATGGCTACATCAATGAAGAAGTTTATGTTGAGCAACCTCCCGATTTTGAAGATGACAAGAAGTCTGACCATGTTTACAAGCTAAAGAAGGCATTGTATGGTTTGAAGCAAGCACCTAGAGCATGGTATGAGAGGTTGAGGGACTTTCTCCTCTCTAAGGGGTTCAAGATGGGAAAGGTTGACACCACGCTCTTCACCAAGAAGCTTGGAAATGACTTGTTTGTGTTGCAAATCTATGTAGATGACATTATCTTTGGATCAACTAACCAAGACTTTTGTGAAGAGTTTGGAAATATGATGGCTAATGAGTTTGAGATGTCTATGATTGGAGAGCTTAGTTACTTCCTTGGACTTCAAATCAAGCAAATGAAGAATGGCACTTTTGTAAGTCAAAGCAAGTACATCAAGGACATGATCAAGAAGTTTGGATTGCAAGATGCTAAGCCAATGAGCACACCAATGGGCTCTAATGATCAATTGGGTATTGATAATAGTGGAAATATGGTAGATCAAAAGCAATACCGATCCATGATTGGAAGTTTGCTCTATGTCACCGCTTCTAGGCCGGATGTGATGTTTAGTGTATGCAAGTGTGCAAGATATCAAGCTTCACCTAGAGAAAGTCACTTGAAAGCAACCAAGAGGATATTGAGATATCTAAAGGGCACTCATGATGTTGGATTATGGTATCCCAAGGGGTCTAATTTTGAGTTGATTGGATATTCGGACTCCGACTATGGTGGATGCAAGATTGATAGAATGAGCACAAGTGGCACTTGTCAATTGCTTGGAAGGTCTCTTGTTTCATGGTCATCAAAGAAACAAAATAGTGTTGCACTATCTACCGCCGAGGCCGAATACATTAGTGCCGGTAGTTGTTGTGCACAATTGCTTTGGATGAAAGCCACCTTGAATGACTTTGGAATTAAATTCAAGAATGTGCCTTTGTTTTGTGATAATGAGAGTGCTATAAAGATGACACAAAATCCGGTTCAACATTCAAGAACAAAGCACATTGACATAAGGCACCACTTCATAAGAAACCATCAACAAAAGGGTGATATTAGCATTGAGAGCATTGGCACCGAAGATCAACTAGCCGACATCTTTACAAAGCCACTTGATGAAAAGAGATTTTACAAGTTGAAGAATGAATTGAACATACTTGACTTCTCCAACTTGAAATGAGTGCACCCCCACATTCTTATATGACATGCCTCTCCTCCAACATAGCAAGGTAAAGTTGTTTGGCATATCATTCATACTTTGCTAAGGACATGTTTAGAACATATAGACATATTTGCATGACAAATAGGCTCATTCATGAAAATCAAATAATTTTGATGTATATATGGTACCACTATTGCTTCTATGTTTGATTGATCTAGTGGTAGCATATGACATGTTTGTGGGCTTGCAAACCTAGTGTTGAATCTAGAAAATGAGCTCATGATGTGTAATTCAACATGGTCAAGATAACCCTTATACTTTATGAGGTGTGAAAAAGCTTGTCCTTGGATCAAACCGAATTACATATTCTAGGCAAGTGATCTAGGTTGAACCATAATTTGGACTCCCTCATATTGATTGACTTATCTCTCACTAAAATTACCTATTCTAGGCACCTTTTTGGTGATTGTTGACAAAAGGGGAGAGAAAAGTCACAAAGATATTGCAAAGAGGAAATAAAATATAATAAGAGGGAGAGAAAAGTCACAAAGATAAAAAGAAAAGTCACAAAGAGAGAAATTAAATTTGAGCACATAAGTAGGGGGAGCAAGCTCATGGATTATTTGTTGCATTTGTATGTGCATTAACATGATGAAATGTTGCATTGCAAAGTTTAATTTCGATATTCATGATTGAATGGTGTATGCTAGAAATAGAACTTGAATGATGATTTGTTGAGAGTAGCTTTACAAGTGGTATCTAGACACCTTTGCTTATAATGTTGATCTCACGGGGTACTTTAGTGTTTGTGATCTTTACAAGTGATAGATTACAAGTGGTGTCTAGCTACATCGATGCTAAGGATGGTATATAAAGGCAACTCCGATTGGTATCACGCTTTAAAGGTCCATTCTATATACCTTAGCATCAATTTGATAGTAGTAACTCTCTCAAATTTCAAATCCATACATATGTGCATAATTGAACCAACCTCATGGAAGCACATATATAGGGGTAGCTAATACTATCGAAATTGAAAATTGATTTTATTTCATATCTTTGTGATGGTTGTCATCAATTACCAAAAAGGGGGAGATTGAAAGCCCAAGTTTGGTTTTGGTAATTAATGACACCAAGTTGCTAATGCCATGTGTTAAGTGTTTTGAGTTAGGCATAAGCAACACATGTGATGAAGGTGTATGTGGCAAGGAGTGGTGGCCACAAGATCACAAAGAGATGGTGCATGGACATAAAATGATGATCATGGTGGAGATGCACATGATGATCAAGTGAAAGAGAAGGATCTAAGAGCTCAAGGCAAAGGTATAACCATAGGGTTTTCCTTTTGCCGGTCTAAGATGAGTAGAGAAGTGATTGATCGGGTTTAGGATACATGGCCGACTATCAAGAGGGGCAATCACGGTTAGCTCGGAAATCAAGTACCACTAGATCAATGTCTTGAGCATATGCATTAGGATCTAGTAAAAAGCTAACATAACGCCTTGAGAAATGATTTATAAAATGCTAACACACATGCACATGGTGGTGTACACTTGGTGGTGTTAGCACAGTTTGTGAAGGCGGTAGAGTTTAAGCGGTAGAGAGGGGTTTGGGTTCCTCTCTCCCTCCCGCCGAGCTTGCGAGGCGGGATTCGGCGCTTTTTGGAGAAGTGAAATGACTATTTTCTATTGCGCCGGAAGTCGGAAAAGAAACGGAGGCGAACGGAGGTCACAGAGATGACCGGACGCTGGACCGGACGCGGTCTCTGTATGACCGGACGCGTCCGGTCAGTGTTCAGCGTCTACGCGGTTTTCAGTTTGATGATCGGACGCGCAGCGCGTCCGGTCACTGATGACCGGACGCGTCCGGTCATCCAGGGAGCTTACTGGACTCTAATCGGACGCTGGCACTGTGGCGTCCGGTCAGTTCAACAGCGTGTCCGGTCAGTTCTCCTGAGCGAACCAGAGCGCGCGACCGGCGCGTCCGGTCCCTCACGTAACCGGAGCATCCGGTCAGGCGTCCAAAAGGGTAGAGCGAAGCGGAGTAACGATCGGACGCGCGGCGCGTCCGGTCTCAACGGGAGCATACTGGAATGCGACCGGACGCGGGCACTGTCGCGTCCGGTCAATCGGTTCAGCGCGTCCGGTCACGGCAACGGCTAGTTCTGACACGCACTGTTTCTTGCTGTCGTGTAGTGACCGGACGCGTCCGGTCACCCTGACCAGAGCGTTCGGTCAGTGCGTTTTTCGCTGCGTCGTCTGTAACGGCTAGCTGCGTACCCCTTCGTTATAAATAGACGTTGGCCGGGGTTTGAGGGTAACTCTTGCACATTTTGAGAACTAGAGACATACTTTGAGCTAGAGAACAACCCCTCCACTCATCTCTTTGCATAGTTGCACATCTTGAGTGAGATTGAGTGAGATTCAAGTGCATTGCTTGAGAGTTGCATTCTAGAGGCACTTGATCTTCGAGTTGCTGCGGATTTCTTGTTACTCTTCCGTGTTTCCCGACACGGTAGACGGCTTGGAGCAGCGGAGGTGATTGAGCTCACAATTGGAGATTGTTGGAGCCTTCACCAAGTGTTGTAAGGGGTTCTTGATCCTTCCCCGCGGGAGTTCGCAAATTGGATACTCTAGTGGAACTCGTGGCTTGGAGGATCCCCATCTTGTGTGCGGTTGTGCGGCGCCCGCCGAGGGCTCGACTCTTGATAGTCGATTAGCTCGCGAACCGACAAGTGGGTGTATCGCCACAACGGGGAGTAGCTTGCCGGGAAGCAAGTGAACCTCGGGATAAATTCTTGTGTCATTCTCTTCCCGAGGACTTCTCTTGTATGATTGATTGATTGGTATTTCTCTTCTCTTCACGGCGGTATAATCACTCGAAGCTCTTCTCTCGTATTACTTCTCGTTTCTAGCTTATAGTTGTTGTTGTGTTTAGTGAATAGCCTTGTACTAGACTTGTGTAGGTGGCTTGCTTAATTAGTTAGAGCTAGTGCTTTTGCTTTGCCACCTTTCGTACTAACTCGTGGTTAAGTAATTCTTGTAGAAGTTTTAATTAGGCTATTCACCCCCCCCTCTAGCCTATTTGGACCTTACACTGGTCCAACTGACCGGACGCGCCAGTCGCACAACAGCTAAGTCGCGAAGCACTGACCGGATGCGCTGGTCCAACTGACCGGACGCGCCGGTTGCACAACGGCTAACTGCGAAGCAACGACCGAACGCGCTTGACGCGAAGACCGGACGCGCTGTGAATGACCGGACGCGCCGGTCCCGTAACTGACCGGACGCGCTGGTCAAGCCAGAGTGGCGCACAACGTAACAGTGACCGGACGCGCTGAAGAACATGACCGGACGCGACAGTGTCAGCGTCCGGTTAGAGTCCAGTAAGCTCCCTGAACGACCGGACGCGTCCGATCGACTGTGACTGGACGCGCTTCGCGTCCGATCATCAAACTGAAATACGCACAGACACTGAACACTGACCGGACGCGTCCGGTCATGCAAAGATGACGTCCGGTTCAGCGTTCGGTCACCTCTGTGACCTCCGTTCGCCTCCGTTTCTTTTCCGACTTCCGGCGTAGTGGAAAATAGTCATCCCAAACCCTCTCTACTGCTCAAATTCCACTGCCTTCGCAAAATGTGCTAACACCACCAAGTGATCTCGTCATGTGTGAGTGTGTTAGCATTTTCACAATCATTTATCGAGGAGTTATTAGTTCTATCCAAATGCATATGATTATGAAATGCACACTTAGAGACACTTAGGAGTTCAATAGCCGCGTCATTCCCCTCTTTATAGTACGGCTATCTATCCTATAATGTAACCACACCCACTAGATGTCTTGATTACTAAAACATAACCCTTAAGCATATACCTTTGCCTTGATCACGTAGGGTTGCGTCCAAATTCAAGTGTGGCCATCATGATCACCATGTCCATCTTGCCACCAACCTTGGAATGTACTAATCCTCATATGCTACATACAACTTAGGCATATGATTAGTACTTAGGCATTGTCACTAATTACCAACACCAAACATAGGACTTTCACAGACCCAGACTGCTTCACTACCACGTGTATCTACAGAGGGTCAGCCTGACAGTTCAGAGTCTGAGAAGGATACTTCACAGTTTGTGATCACTCCACGCTCCTCGGCATCCGACACAACTGCTTCTGTTCCCCCGTCGGATCATTAGTTTTGTTTTTGGCGTTTGATGCCAAAGGGTGGAGAGAGTAGATTCAGGGGGAGTGTTGATAGAGGATTTTATTTTTTCTTTGTGTGCTACATTCATGAATCATGTTTACTTTCTCGCCCTGCATTTTGTGACATGTGTGCTTGTGAGATACGTGAGTCATATGTGGTCTATCTTGTCACTCTTTTATCTCATGTCACTTTTTTGGTTCTAGCTCATAAGCTTGTGCTTCCGTGCCTTACTCCGATTTTATATGAGCTATGTTTTATGTGTACTATCTCTTCTGTTTTATCTTATGAGTACACTCTGTTGGTTTGAAACACAAGTAATTTCTAACCCCTTGTGCTTATTATTTTTTGCTTATATGAACCAAGCATGTTCAAAAACCTCAACTCTTAAATCTTCTGAATCTAAGTGTTGTCATCAATCACCAAAAATGGGGAGATTGAAAGCATCTAGGCCCCGGGAGTTGGTTTCGGCAATTGATGACAACGCATTATTACCAAGACTAACGTGTGTTTTGCAGAAACTTTGATAAGTTAGGTCATGGGGTTGATAACTGCTTTGGGCACTCTGGTATTCATGCCCCTTGATGGAAATCATTTCGGTTTTCAAAGGATCAACGACAAGATTAAGGTCGGTTAGTTCCGGATGTCAAGGTGTTGAGTTTCATCCGGAATAGTCGTTAGGATCTTTGCTTCTTTCCTTTGGCCGTACTATAAAGGGGGACATGAGCGAGTAGCTTGACCTAGGTGAGTCTTTTGTTTAGGTGTGGTGCACACTTGTCAAACTTAGCACTAGGTAGCTCAGGTAAAGCTCAAAGTTCAGTTGGAAGCAACTCGGTTCAAGTTGCGTCGTGTTTCGAAGTCGTTTGAGCTGTTTACCCCTGATCGGACGCAGTCTCTATCTCGACCGGACGCGTCCGGTCAGTACTAACAGTCACTGCGTTTCAACCTGGTTGACCGGACGCGGTTCCTGCGAGAACCGGACGTGTTGATCATGTTGACACGTGTCTCAGAAGGTAAGCATTCTAGTCGGACGCGACTAGAAAGTGATCGGACGCGTCCGGTCATGTTCTAGTAAGGTACTTTGCTGACCTGACGCGTCCGGTCATCACTGATCGGACGTGAATGAGCGTAAGGTCAAAGTACAGTAAGTTCCTTGCACGACCGGACGCGTCTGGTCACCCCTGATCGGTGCGTCCGGTCACTCAGCAATGTCGTTCAGTATTTCGACCGTTACGTTTGACCGGCGCGTCCGGTCACGTCGACCAGCGCGTCCGATCAGTGCGTATTTTGCTAAGTTGGCAGATAACGGTTGGATTTGACTGTGGGGTGTATAAATACATCCCCTTCACCTCTTTTAGAGGTCTCTTGCTCATTTGTTCAGCTGATAAACATCTTTCAAGTGCAAGAAAGTGTAAGAGCTCTAGTGAGGGTAGTGATTTGAGAATCAAAGTTTGAGAATCCCTCATTAGTGACTAGGGAGTAGCAAGTGTGCATCCACCTTCTCATTAGGCTTGTTGTGGTCAAGTGAGAGTTCTAGCTTGTTACTCTTGGTGATCGCCATCACCTAGACGGTTTGGTGGTGATTGAAAGTTTGGTGATCATCCGGCGAGCTTGTGGATGACCCAACTCATCTTGTGAGCGGTTTTGGACGATTCACCGCGACGGAGTGTCAAAGAATCAGCCCGTAGAGAGCACTTGATCCTTGCACGGATCAAGGGGGAGCTACACCCTTGCGCGGGTGCTCTAACGAGGACTAGTGGGGAGTGGCGACTCTCCGATACCTCGAGAAAACATCACCGTGTTTCTAACTCTTACTTTCAAGCATTTACTTTCTTGTATTACTTTCTTTGCTTGGTTTACTTTCCTTGAATTGTCATGATAAACTAGGATTAGAACTTAGGGTGTAAAACTTTTTACCGGTAGAATCACAAGGAACACTAGTACTAGGGGTGAACTTTGACTCGTAGGATTTAATTCTTACAATTAATTTTTATAAAAACTCAATTTATCCCCTCTTAGATATCTTGATCCTTTCCGTCGATCCTAATAAGCAGTAACCCTGTTACCCTACTTCTAACAGAACCTTCGTATTTCCTACTGCAGTAACCAGATTCTTTCGTTACTTTCTGGTTAATCCAGGCCAAAAGGGTACAAGAACATGGGTTACGAACAAGATTGGACCTGATCCCTCGTTCCGAGTATTATTACTAGCTGTTGCCGGGCGACCGCGATGCGCCTGGTCCGCGCGATCCCCCCTCTCGTTCGCACCGCCTCAACGACGGCCGCGTCCTCGCCAAACCGGGTGCTGAGGGTAGGCGACGCCGTGCGCGAGCGGCGGCACTTCACGGGGGCGGACGTGGCGGCGTACGCGGCGGTGAGCGGCGACCGCAACCCGGTGCACCTCGACGACGGCATCGCCCGGGAGGTGGGCGGGTTCCAGCGCGGCCGCGTGGTGCACGGCATGCTCGTGGCCTCCGTCTTCCCTTCCGTCATCGCCGCCCACTTCGTACGCTCCCACCTCTTTCCCCGTGTGTGCATTTCGTCGAGCGGTACATGAGCATGGGCGCTAGACTAACACCGGGGCTTGGCTTCACTGTCGGTTGGTGCAGCCTGGCGCCGTGTACGCGAGCCAGACCCTGCGGTTTGCGGCGCCGGTGTACGTCGGAGACGAGGTGGTTGCTCAAGTCCGGGCGCTCCACATCCGGATGATGGCGGGGAATGGCAGCACAAGCCGGTACCTGTATGTCCTACGCAGCCGTCCTCTCCTCTTTATACCATACCAACGCAAGGATTAAGACTTCACCGTAACGTAACCCATACTCCGGTTGATTCCGCGCAGGGTAAAATTCGAAACCAAATGCTTCACTGAAAAGGATGAGGGCTCTCTCGCCATTGATGGGGAAGCCATGGCTGTCCTGCCCACGCTGGACTGGAGTTCAGAGACAGCAGGCAGTAGAATGCTACTGTACCAATAGACCCACCCCAAGTTCGTTTTACCAAAAATGCTATTGTGGCATTTTTTTCATGTGAATGTTACCATACATTTTCATTACAAATATATCACAACTGCAGTAAACATAGAAAAATGAATTCAATAGCAATGACAAATCGGTATTGTTAACAGAGTGGTCTCTAGTCCTAAGATTTAGGTTCCTTCATGAAACAATGACCTGTGTCTCCCACATCACTCTTTCTTTCACATCAGAAAAAAAACATGTGCCATTACAGGAGACAATCTATAAGGCCATGACGTTGTACCAATAAACTTGCCCTTGTCGCGCTTCCACCTTTGGATTGAAGCCGGCTGCTCCCTCACTGCACCCAATACACTACAACTACAAATGTGTGGACAGTGGATCCATCGTCTTAGAGCAACTTCAAGAGATCTCTTATATTGTATCTCCTATAAGTTATTTTAGGAGAGTACCTTAAAATCAGTTGAGGATATAAGAGAGAACACTATTGCAGCAAATTGCCTAAAACTTTGTCTGCTAATTTTTTTTAGGGATAGAGAGAGAGGGTTGTCTCCTTTATTTAGGAGAGAGAATGCTTCTTTTAGGAGATCTCTCAAAAATTATAGAGGAGATGAGATAGGAGATTTGCTACAACACCTCCATCTCCTAAAATGCTACTTTTTGTGTATGTAGGAGATTCCATAAGATATCTGGTGGAGATGCTCTTGGGTTCACTGAACCAACCAAATTATTGAGTTGCTTTTTTCACAGTTTTGGCCCATGGATTTATCTGCCGATTAAATCTACTGTTCTTCAGGCACTATGATGTCAAAAAAAAAAAAGACACCATCACCATGTAATATCATTATGCAGCTTACACGAAACAATAGTAGCAACGACGCAAAGAATAGAGACGTTCAAGATATCTGAAGCACCCGTTTAGGTTTTCGATAGGAAAAGCTCACATAATACTATATTAGTTTGGCAGTAGCTGTAGTACCTTAATCAAGGGCAAGGTGAAACACGATTTAACTGCCAGTTATTTTAAAACAAAAAAGATGTGGATTGGTGATCTTGGCAGAAGCCTGGACTTCTCAAGAAACAACTGCAAAATCTGGCGTGCCCTTGGTGCAGTTGCTTTCTGTACAAGAATTTCTCCAGTTCCAAGTGTACCTTCTTGACCTCACACAGTACTCTAATTTGATTTGGTTCTTCCGATAGTCCAAACATTATATGCAGGAATATCTCTTGCATAAAATGGAGTTTTCTTCCAGCTGTGTCAGTTCCAAAACTTATTTTGTAGGCCAAAATGACATCAGCAAAATCAGACAATTTCCGTATAGTGGCATATAGGAATGTCCACAGCTTATTCGAGAACTTTCTCTCCAGTTGAAAAGACATTCCACACCACTGTTCCTACTATGTACAGCACAACAGACACCTTAAACACACTATCCCAAGAACCTGCAATTAAAATATAAGAATAGACATAGTTAGAAAGTTAGAACGAATCTACAAGATGCTTTATAGTTATGCTACAACGAGGTATCCTTTTCAACCTGACCATCGCTCCTTAATTCGTAGTTGTCTTGTTTGGAATAACAGAAAAATACAACTTTTAATGCATCACTAGGAAAAAAAAAACTTTGATTTTTAAGCTTTCTTACCTTTCTGAAGAATGTAGCCAGTGGCAGCAGTACCAAATACTCCTGCAAGAACACCAGCAGTGTTTGACAGTCCGAGAAGTACCCCCTGCAATTTTTTGGGGGACATGAATTAGATGCAATTGTTTATGATGATAAGCCCAAAGAAAGCAAGGAAGATCAGTACTAGCATTAACACTAAAAACCTCTTATGTGAACTAGAGAACATTAAATCAGCAAAAATCTACTCGAATATATTACCGCATAACGTGGTCCAATGTCTTGGTGGTTTGAATACAGGCCAGACTGTGAAAAAGCATCGCTACCCTGAGAAAATGGACAGTAAAACCAGCAAACATTTATAATGACCAGTTATCGATTGTTGCCTGTTGGAAGCTACTTATAAATCCATATGATTGGTTGTTCTGAAGTGCATCAAACCTGACTGCATGCCATACATAACACAGCCATGGCTGGACTACGAACTTTGCTCAGCAGTGTCAAGAACAAGGCTGGTCCAAGGAAACCAATCGATTGCATGATCTGCATCAGTGAGGTTATAAAGTATTTCAAGATCGGTACCTCTAAGCATAACTGTTCTTATAAATTCACACATGAAATAAAATTACTGAAGGACAACTTACCTTACGAACGTTTGTTACAGAGATCCCTCTCTGAACAAGAGTATCAGCTATCCATCCACCAATATTCGCAAAAACAGCCATTGTCAGCCATGGCAAGACACAGAGGAGCCCGGACTCGGTTAGATTGAACTTCAGAACCTGGATAAAAGGATTTGGGGAGTACAACCAATGGCATGATATGCTATCATTATATAATTTAAACAATGAGGAAAGCCGAACATTTCACGGCATAACATTGTAGCAACCTGATTGTAGTATGTGGGCATCCATGTTAGAAGAATAAATGTTCCCCAGTTATGGCAAAAATGTGATATTATGAGAGCCCACACTGGAGCCTTTGATAGAATCAGCCTCCATGGTATGGAAGTGACAGGCTCCTTTAAAGGACTGCCACCTAGTATATGCCTCTTTTCAGCTTTACTTATCTCCGGATCATCTTCTGGAGAGCTGTGTGCCTAAATAAGAGTAGATAGTAGCCCTCAGCTAAATAAGCAAAATGAGTACAAAAAAGGGGGCATTGTGGATACAGCAACAGATAATACAAAATGGTATCTAAAGCAACCTTTTATAATTAACATATGTTCACTAAGTAAACCCATATGGAACAAAGAATATGAGGCACAAAGTAAGAAATAGGTGCAAGATTTGGTCTTACTTTGCTTTGCCACAGTGCAAACCAAACGATTCCAAGGGATCCAAATGCATAAAAGACAGAAGGCCAGCCAAATCTGCTAATCAACAGAGGTGAGAAAGCCAGGCCGGTGACTGACCCAAGGTACATTCCACTGTACACCAAGGCAAGAGATCTGCTTCTCTCTGAGACTGGGATCCATTTGGAAAGGATGTTGTTCATAGCAGGCATGGCAACACCCTGTAAAACCATAGATATATATATGAGAAAATCAATAATATAGATGGAACAAAACAAAATGATACAGCATTGTACTGTTGCAACTAGGAAACTTTTTCCTTAACACCTGCACCATCATGAATATCAACGAACTAAGTTGCATGTCCAGTAAGCACTTGAGTTTCACCAAAAATGCTATCAAGCCAGATAAGATACTGCAATGGTATATCACTTGATTTAATTTGCAGTATAATTTCAACAGCTATCATATAATATGGATTTTTCATCATCAGATCTTCTTTTCATGGATGCTGATCTACCTATGTAACCTGGGATAAATAGCACAAGTTCTACAGGACGCAATGTAGAGACAAGTATAAAACATCAACCTCGCCTATCCCCATGAAGGCACGCATGGTGAGTAAGCATGGAAGTCCAATCTTGGCAGCAAGGGGTGTAAGAACTGTCGCAAGTGACCACCATACAACCCCAAATCCTAGTACTACCTTACCACCAAACCTGTCAGCCCAAATACCTCCAAGAATCTGCACCAGCAATTTTCATTTGTAATGTCAGAAACTACATACCAAAGTGCACCGAAAAATTACATCGGAACAAACTACAGCAAGCAATAGCAAAGCACCTGTGTGAGAAGGTAACCCCAAAAGAAAGACGATTGGATTAGACCAACAGTTGCTGGATTCCAGCTGAACTCTGACGACATTGGAAGGATTGCAATGCTCATATTGACCTGGCAGAAATCAGCAAATGTTTTCAGGAAGAGAAAAGGAGAAGTGCATAATGGACTTAAACCCAACTGTTCTTATCAGAAAAATTGAGACAAAATACAAGAATTACTGTCTAACTCACACGGTCCATATTGCAAAGAAGGAATGCAAAGCAGCAGAGGAGAACGACCGTCCAGCGCCTTGGGAACTCCTGCCACCAGGGAACATCAGCAGGAACATTTGAAGAGCTCAAAGGTGATCCTGTAATTTCATACTGCTCTGCTTTACAGTCAGCACGTTTTCTGACTGGTAGTTTGTATTCTGGCTGGACACATGCACTCTCCAAACTAGTGAAGTTCTCTGACCTCCTTGGTTTCAACCAACCATTGTTTATTGGATCTGAAGACACAAAGCACTCAACCCTCGACAGAACCCTTCTCTTCATGCTTGCATTGTAGAATGTCCTAGTCAAATAATTTCTTGAAGAGTCCAAGACAGGTTGCAGAAATTGCCCAGACTTTTGTAGTCTTGCCATCGTAGTGCTCCTGGAATTTTGGAGCAGATAAGCAGTGCTCCTAGTAACATGTCGACCAAATCTTGCTCCTAGTAACACAGACTTGCTTTGTGGTGATGTGCAATATATCGGCTCATGTTGCCTCCCTGCAGAATACAAAAGGCATTAGATTTAAGATGAAGAGGCCTTGAGTGGAAAAGTAGTAATGATCTGTTGCAGCATTTCAACTTGCAAAGTGTTCAGGGGAGCAACAAAGACTAATCTTTATAGAACATAAGCAAGGCTGCTCAATTGTGCCAAACATGCAACAACAACAACATAGCCTTTTGTCCCAAGCAAGTTGGGGTAGGCTAGAGATGAAACCCAAGAGAGACGAGAAACAGGGAGACACATAAAGAGACATAAAGGGCACAAGACAAAGATCAGGTTTCAACTAAACAACTTTTAAGTAACAACAACAACAACAACAAACAGCAAAAGATGGAAAATTGATGGAAAATTCTTAATCGTACGACACAACCAGCAAAAGATCACCCCATATTCTTGCAGAATCTTATGGGAATTGCAACTAATGTACTCGTGATTTGTGGACTGGAACTTGGACTAAGTACCTTTTTCCCTTGAATTGAATTCTTTTATGGTGCTCCTATCACCCTCTGTAGAGGTATCATGAATTTATATTTGAACTGTTAGTTGGTACATGTTAGCTTTGCTTTGGTAGAGTAAGCATATAGGTCGTAAAATGCCAGTTTTAAGAAGATGATTTCAATCTAGAATATTAACTTCCCGGTTGTATTTAGTATGTCCCATGCAATCAATTATCCTAAAAGAATCAACTTCTAGAGTTGTCCTAAGACCCTTTTGTAAGTTTAACCATTTTTGTAAAAAGGAATATCAACATCTACGACACCAAATAAGTACACTATGAAAATATATTTTATGGTGTATTTATACTAATTTTGTGTCAGATATTGGTGTCCATTTATAAATTCGGTGAAACTTGCAAAAGTTTGATATAGGATAACTGTAGAAGTTGATTTATTTGAAGGACAGAAGTAGTACTACTATATCCGATTCAATAGATAATTAGTTCATGTCCTGCTTGACTTAACATGGATAGTGCATGGGTTAATTTTACAAATGATTTGTCCATTAGAGCAATATGTATACTGCAGCTCTAATCAAGTGCAGTTATGGTAATCCTGTACTCCCTCCATCCCAAATTATAAGGCATTCTAAGAATCTTGAAGAGTCAAAGGATCTCAAGTTTGACCAAATTTATAGGATAAGATAATAATATTTATGACACTAATTAAGTATCATTATATTCTTTATTAATTATATTTTCATAGTATACCTATTTGATGTTATAATTTTTTATAATTTTCTCTATAATTTTGGTCAAACTTAAGATATTTTGACTCTCTAAGATTCTTGGAATGCCTTATAATTTGGAATGGAGGGAGTATATTAAAACGTCATATCAAGTTTGGGTATGTTACTCCAATGATTTGACACTTTATTACCATTGAATTTAAAATATGCAGGGAAGATGAAGGGTGTGTACATAAGCTACTACTACATACAGGTACAGTAGTATGAATTCGGGTGCCATCTTAGCCAAGCTTACCGTAGCCGCGAACGATAGGCATCGAGAGGAGGCAGGGGCGGCTCTTCCCTTGTGGCGGAGTGGGGCGTGCGGCCGACGACACCCCCACACCACCTCTCCCCGCTACTCCGCACCCCGGCATCGGCAAGCCCGACCCGATTCCGGAGGGGGTGAATGAAGAAGCTAGAAGATGGATAAAGCGAGAGGGTATTATGAGGCAGCAGAGAGAGACGGTGGCTTAGGGGAGCATCCGCCGCCCATGGACGGGTGCTCTCCGCCGGTCGGCTTGGGCCTCCGCCGCAGCAGAGCAGCGGCGGTCTCACTCACCACGTTGCTACCGCGGGAGAGGAAGAAGCGGTAGAGAGCGCGCGGTGAGGAGATAGGATGAGCAAAGTGGAGAAGAAGTGGCGCCCCGCGGTGAGGGGAAGGGAGGGAGGGATGCCAACCGGGTTTGCGGGCGTGTCCCCGGCCGAGGCCACTGAATAGCCAACGACAGCTGTTTCAAAACCAGTGGTCAATCCCGCGACTCTTTTTTTTCTTTTCAAAAATCATTTTCACAACTTTCTTTATTTATTTAGTAAGTTATAAAATTATAGGTAGCTGGAACGTAGGGTCCCTAACGGGTAAGCTAAGAGAGCTAGTCGATGCAGCAATTAGAAGGCGTGTAAATATTCTATACGTTCAGGAGACTAAATGGAAGGGCCAGAAGGCGAAGGAGGTGGAGGATATTGGCTTCAAACTTTGGTACACGGGGACAACATCGGGTAGGAATGGTGTAGGCATCTTGATCGATAGCAGCCTTAAGGATAGAGTCGCTGATGTTAGAAGGCAAGGCGACCGGATTATCTTGGTCAAGCTGGTAGTTGGAGATTCGGCTCTGAATGTGATCAGTGCCTATGCCCTTCAGGTAGGTCTTAGCGAGGGCATCAAGAAGCAGTTTTGGGAAGATCTTGATATCATGGTTAGTACCGTGCCTATTAGCGAGAAACTCTTTATAGGAGGAGACCTCAACGGCCATGTTGGTGCGACTAATATAGGTTTCGAGCGGGTGCACGGGGGGTTCGGGTATGGTAGTAGGAATCAAGAGGGGGAGGATGTTTTGAACTTCGCGCTGGCCTATGACTTGTTGATAGCGAACACCCTCTTTAGGAAGAGGGAATCTCATCTAGTAACCTTTCGTAGTGGACAACACTCGAGCCAGATCGACTTTATCCTTGCAAGGAGGGAGGATAGACGTGCTTGCTACGATTGTAAGGTGTTACCTGGGGAGTGTGTTGTCCCTCAACATAAGCTTGTGGTGGCGGACTTTCGCTTTCGGGTACGTATCCACCGGGACAAACGGGCCAAGAATGCGAGAACAAAGTGGTGGAAGCTTAGAGGGGAAGCAGCGCAAACGTTTAAGGAGAGGATGCTAGACGAGGGACCTTGGAAAGGAGAAGATGCCGACGACATGTGGCTAAAGATGGCAACATGTGTTCGAAAGGTGGCTTTGGAAGTGTTTGGCGTGAGTAGGGGAGGCAAACGGGAAGCGAAAGACACATGGTGGTGGAATGACGAGGTGCAAAGGGCTATTAGGAAAAAGAAGGAGTGTTTCAAGCGTCTCCACCATGACAAGAGTGTAGCCAACGTCGATAGCTATAAAATAGCGAAGAGGGTTGCAAAGCGAGCTGTGAGTGTAGCAAAAGGTCAGGCGTATGATGGTCTTTATCAGCGGCAAGGCATGAAGGAAGAGGAGAATGACATTTATAGGATGGCTAGAATCTGAAAGGATCAAGATGCCCAAGAGGGGGGGTGAATTGGGCTTTTCTAAAAAAAATAAATGCAAGGAATAAATCCTACAAGCTGGAATTCACCCCTAGTGTCTACTTGTGTTCCTAGAGAGTCTACCGATACAAAGTTTTGCACCCTAGTTTCCAATCCTAGTCTAGCATGGCAAGTCTAGGAATGTAAACAAGCAATGTAAGTAAATACGAGAAAGAAAATGCTTGAAAGTAAAGGGGCAAGGAACACGACGATGTTTTTCCGAGGTATCGGAGAGTCGCCACTCCCCACTAGTCCTCGTTGGAGCACCCGCGCAAGGGTGTCGCTCCCCCTTGATCCGCGCAAGGATCAAGTGCTCTCTACGGGTTGATTCTTTGACACTCCGTCGCGGTGAATCACCCACAACCGCTCACAAGATGAGTTGGGTCATCCACAAGCTCCGCCGGATGAACACCAAACTCCCAATCACCACCAAGCCGTCTAGGTGATGGCGATCACCAAGAGTAACAAGCTAGAACTCTCACTTGACCACTACGAGCCTAAATGAGAAAGTGGATGCACACTTGTTACTCTCTAATCGCTAGTGAGGAACTCTCAAGCTTTGATTCTCAAATCTCTATCCTCACTAGTGCTCTTGCACTACCTTGCACTCCAAAGGTGTTTATCAGCTGATCAAATGAGCAAGAGACCTCTAAAAGAGGTGGTGGAGATGTATTTATACACCCCACAGACGAAACGAACCGTTACCTGCTGACTCAGCAAAACTCGAGCTGACCGGACGCGCCGGTCGTACTGACCGGACGCGCCGGTCGCTCGTAACGGTCGAAAACCGAAAAACACCTAAATGACCGGACGCACCGGTCAGGGGTGACCGGACGCGTCCGATCGTGCGTGGAGCTTACTGTACTCGCACCGGACGCGCGACCGCGTCCGATCGGTGATGACCGGACGCGTCCGGTCGTCTCAGGACCTTACTGGACTATGACCGGACGCGCCGATCATACCCAGGTCGCGTCCGATCGGGTGTTTCCCTTAAGTGACACGTGTTGACTTCTGACCACCGCGTCCGGTCCTCGCGAGGACCGCGTCCGGTGTTCAGAGCTGAAAATCTAGCCGCGGAACTGAACTGACCGGACGCGTCCGGTCATGCCAAGGACCACGTCCGGTCACGGGAAAACGACCCGAAACTCTCCGAAAAGCGTTACAACTTCAACCAAGTTGCTCCCAACTGAACTTTGAGCTATTCTAGAGCTGCCTAGCGCCAAGTTTAACAAGTGTACACCACACCTAAACATAGGACTCGCCTAGGTCAAGCTACCCGCTCATGCCCCCCTTTATAGTACGGCCAAAAGAGAAAAACGAAGATCCTAACGACTATTCCAAATGTCTCTCAACACCTCGACATCCGGAACTAACCGTCCTTAATCTTGACGTCACTCTTTTGGAAACCGAAACGATTTCCATCAAGGGGCATGAATACCATGGTGCCCAAAGCAGTTAAAACCTCCATGACCTAACTTACCAAAGTTTCTGCAAAACACACGTTAGTCATGGTAATAAAGCGTTGTCATCAATTGCCGAAACCAAACTTCGGGGCCTAGATGCTTTCAATCTCCCCCTTTTTGGTGATTGATGACAACACTCAGATATGAAAGATTGGAGTTGAGGTTTTCGAGCATGCATGGTTCACATAAGCAAAAAGCAATAAGCACAAGGGGGTTAGGAAATGCTTATGTGTCCCAAGTCAAAAGAGTGTACTCATAAGATAAGACAAAAAACGTTAGTACACAAATAGATATAGCTCATAAGTAATCGGAGTAAGGCACGGAAGCACAACCTTGGAGCTATAATTAGAAGGTGACAAGCGCTAACACTGTGACTGGATAAAACATTAAGGCTCAAGGTTTATCATACGACGACATGTCACACGAATGCAATGACTGAAAAGTAAACATGATGCATGAAAGTAGCACACAAGAAAGAACGAAAACCCTCTCTCAAAACTCCCCCTGAAACTACTCTCTCTCCCCCTTTGGCATCAAGCGCCAAAAAACTAATCTAAGGATCTGACGGGGGGACAGACGGAGTCGTGTCGGGTGCCGAGGTGCGCGGAGTAATCAGGAAGTGTAGAGAATCGCCCTCGGAATCTGAGCTATCTGGCTGACCCTCGGATGAAGCATGTGGCTGTGTAACTGTCTGGGTCTGAATGGCAGGAACAGGTACTGTCGTAGTAGTAATGATAGGATCCGTCTGAGTGACCTGAGCCTGTAGCGAGCCAGTAGCAGGAGGATCTGTGGAGGCAACTGACGAAGGTAGAGTCTCTGTAGTACCAGTCCCTGTTACTGGAGGAATAGCTGCCTCTGAAGCTGACAACCCTGAAGAAGTAGCAACTGTAGTATGCGAGGGCGTCGGCTGACCAGTCAACTCGCTGTAGGTAGCACTGAAATCACCGAAAGGTGTGCCTGTCAGGAGGTGAGGGCGAGGCTGGTCTGATGGTGTAAACCCCGTGTGAATAGGAGTGAAGCTCGGGGACTGGAAAGACTGGGGAACCTGCTGCTGTGGAGATGTGAACTGCAAACCTGGCTGTCCCTGACTCGATGGATCACTGGATTGCAAACCAGAAGTCAGGACGGAAGCAGGCGGAGGAACCCCAACAGTGACTAAGTGGCGCAGGAGGTCCAAGTACTGCTGCTGACTAGCTGCAGTCTGTCGCTGAATCTCGTACTGCTGTCGCTGCATTTCGACCTGTTGTCTCTGGATTTCAAGCTGCTGACGCTGAAACTCGTCCTGACGAGCCTGAATCTGTGCAAATGCTGCAGCTGTGTCCTGAGCCTGTCGCTGTATCTACTGTTGCTGCTGATCCTGTGCCTGGGTCAACCTCTCAAGTATTGCCACCATGGCTGGGTCTGTGCGGGAGGCTGAACCAGAGCCACCGGCCTCGTGGTCGTGGGACCGAGGAGACCGGTACCTGGGGATGGGCTGGTAGTCTTCATCAGTGCTGTCAGATGTCCCATCCTTAGGAAGATTAGCAGGCTGAGCGTCAAGATCTGCAAGCTCTGCCTCTGCAAGCTCATCAACTGTGGCGTCCTGCTCAGCTGCTGTCTCAGGAACCTCAGATCGCACACGCTGTCCTGGCACTGGGGCCTGATCTCTGGTGACTGATGTCCAAAGCTGACGGATATCATACTCAGGAAAAGCAGTGGTAGTATCTGATATTTCAGCTCGGATCTCTGCTGGCAGCTGAATAGATGATCTGATAATGAAGCAGATCCAGTGTGCATAGGGCAGCTGACGATTACCCTTGAAGCCCTCAGCTATGGTGTCCTCCATCTCACTAAGTATGAGATCCCATATATCAAACTGTGTCTGTGAGAGGAGGTGGTGAACAACCCATAGCTGCATCCGAGTCAGTCCCTCTCTGTAGCCAAGTCTGGGAAGTAGAGTGCGTCTGACTATAGCATCCAAAACTCTGGCCAGTGGTGTCAAACTAGCGGGCGTGCGTCGAGACCCTTGGCCAAAAGGCTCACGGAAGCAGGGTCGAACCAAGTCTGTAGGTGGCACTGTCCCGCCGTGAGGGCGTCTCGGAGGAGGAGTCTGACCATAACACAGCTGATGTATCTTTGTGTCAAAAGCTGGGAGTCTGAGAATCTCCCGCACTCTGCTGCTGTATAGGCGGTGATCGCGGCCTCAGAATGCAAAGTGAATGAAATCATGGGCAGGATCAATCCATAGTGAAGCATAAAACTCTCTGACCCATGTGCCGCAGTATGCACCTGTCCGTCCAAGAAGATCTGACAAGCCTGGCAGAAAGGACAGGTGCGGACGTAGCTGCTCTCCCACAACCTCGACTAGTGACTCAAGTCGACAGACCCTCTGTGGTCGGAAAGCAATACCGCTGTCAACTAGAGCTATGTAGAAATCCTCCTGAAGAGGGGTATAGAATCCTTCTGAAGCTCTGGGATCCCTCACAGGTGGAAACCACCGACTGACCTCCACGAACCTCAACCCCTGCACCTGACGTGCTGAAGCACCCCTCAAGTCAAAGTGCTCGACCGGGGGTGAACCTCTAGCTCTGGGAGGAGGACGTGCTCCACGTCGCTGACCCTCTGGCCTAGGAGACACCTGAGTACGGGCGCGTGTGGAGCGGCGACGTACTGGAGACTGAGCTGGCTGCTCCTCTGTATCTGCTGTAGCCTCTGGAGCCTCTGTGGTCTCTGTGGGTGGATCAACTGACATATCCTCTGCAGCTCTAGTATCCTCAGTGCCCTCAGTGGCCTCTGTGTCGAGCTGTCGACCTTCAAGATGAAAGCGACGCTCGCCTATGCGTATGCCACTGCTCCTGCCACCTCTCTCTGCCTGCTCTGCTGCATCTGCTACGGCCTGAGCAATCTCTGCATCTGTGAGTGTCTTCTTCTTCTTTCTGGCCAAGACCTTGACACGCTTCCCACGTGCAATCTCAGACCGACGAGGAGGACTGTCGTTCCCGTCACCAGAAGCACTACCGACGTTCTTGCAACGCACCATGCTGACACAGTGACTGAGAACCTCTGTAAGATGATGAACTGTCACTCAAGAGGCTTGGCCTCAATCCGTATCCGCAGGCTTGGCCTCGGATTTAGCAGACTGATCTCACCCTGACACACAACAGACTCGCTGCAAAGACGGAATAGAGAGATCTACTATAAACACATATATAACTAAAAGGTACGAATCCTAGAGATAGCAAGCATATGAGATACGATATGAATCGAAACGTGAAGCTACCTCGGATCGTCGAGATGACTGACAGGGTAAGGTGACCTAGATCGCGAGATTCCCCGAATTCGACGAACGAGCTCTGAAAGGACCGAGTCGAGATAAACAACTGAGTAATACGATCAAGATTAGCCCTAGCGACAAAATTGAATGAAATAGATCGAGATTGAACAAGTTGTCACCTCTTCTAGGGTTTGCCCTCTCCCCTATTGAAAGGATCAAGATTAGCCCTAGCGACAAAATTGAATGAAATAGATCGAGATTGAACAAGTTGTCACCTCGAGATCGGGTTAGGGCAAAACCCTAGGCAGGGGAGAGGGCAAACCCTAGAAGAGGAAAGCGGCCGAAGGATGAATGACGAGCTAGGGTTGGCACGGGGGAGCTGCGGCTGCTGCTGGCGAGGTGCACGGCGAGGCTGTTCGGCTTGCCGGCGGCGGTGGCGCGCGGCGCAGCAGCGGCGGGCGAGGGTGCGGCTGCGGGCGGCGCGGGAGCGGCCGGTGCGGCAGCGAGCAGCGCACAAGCGGCGAGCGCGTGCGGGCAAGGAAGGTGCGGCGCGGGCACGGCAAGAGGTCGCCGGCGGCAGGGAAGACGGTGAGGGGGCGGCGGAAACGGCGAGACGGCGACTAGGGCAAGGCGGCGGCGGAAACGCGTGCGGGTGAAAGAAAACCGGCCGAGGACGAACGGTTTTATGAAGGGGTTAGATCCGCGCGACACGTGATGACCGGACGCGGTGGTCGTTATGACCGGACGCGGTGGTACAGCATCCGGTCACACTCCAGTAAGCTCTTGGAGTGACCTGACGCGTCCGGTGAGGACTGACCGGACGCGGTCAGAGTCCGGTCGTTGGGAGTTCGGGAATTCATCGCGAATGACCGGACGCGGTGGTGGTAACCGGGACCGGACGCGGTGGTCAACAGAGGCGCGTCCGGTGCAGCGTCCGATCACTAGATCTGGAGTTGGTCTTCTGGATGACACTGCGTCCGGTGCAGCGTCCGGTGCAGCGTCCGGTGACTGTTCTTCGCCCTCCTTTGTTCCGAACTACGACGCGACTTCTCCCAATCAGGTTCCAATTCAAAGAGACACAAACAAACACCAATTGGAACACGAAATAAGAGACCTCACTCAAACCCTCAAAAAATTTTTAAAATAGATTGCCTTAGGCTAGTATTATTTTTAAGAAAATAGGCAATAAACACCCAAGGAGCAACGTATGGCCACGCAATAGAGTTTTTGAACCATTAGGAGCGTCAAAATGCTCTCTCTATCCATGGACGAACACAGAGGTTGCTCAAAGCTTAACCGAAAAGAAACGACAAGAACAACAACCATGCATATGCAATGCAATACAGGAAGGTAAAACTAGAAAGCTTGTCAAGTTTAATCCACGGTTAGGCTTTTTCACTCCTCCAAAGAAGGGTTATCATAATCGTGTTAGACAAGCCCTAGAGACATTGCGATAAAATAAACATGACAAATTATACAATGCAATGCAAGGGACAACACACGCTCATTTTTTGAAGTTACTAGAATCAAGCACATTGAGTTCACTTCTTAACCTACAAAAGGTTGCCTCATCCAAAGGTTTAGTGAAGATATCCGCCAATTGATTTTCACTTCTTACACCTTCTAGTGATATGTCATTTTTAGCAACGTGATCTCTTAGAAAGTGATGGCGGATATCAATGTGCTTGGTGCGAGAGTGTTGAACCGGATTGTTAGCAATTTTAACGGCACTTTCATTATCACATAAAAGTGGCACCTTTTCAAGAACAATTCCATAGTCTAGGAGGGTTTGTTTCATATATAATATTTGTGCACAACAAGCCCCCACGGCAATGTATTCCGCCTCGGCGGTGGACAAAGCCACACTATTTTGCTTTTTAGATGACCAAGATACTAAGGATCTTCCAAGCAAATGGCACCCTCCGGATGTGCTTTTTCTATCGATTTTGCAACCGGCATAGTCCGAATCGGAATAGCCAACTAGTTGGAATCTAGCTCCTTTGGGATACCAAAGACCAATGCTTGGGGTGAGCTTAAGATATCTTAGGATTCTTTTTACGGCACTTAGGTGAGGTTCTTTAGGGCACGCTTGAAAGCGGGCACACATGCACACACTAAACATGATATCGGGCCTAGATGCGGTAAGATATAACAAGCTACCAATCATAGAACGGTAGAGAGTTTGATCAACCGGTTTACCTCCCTCATCTAGGTCGAGATGTCCGTTTGATGGCATTGGGGTCTTGATTGGTTTGCATTCTTCCATCTTGAATCTTTTAAGGAGATCCTTGGTATACTTTTCTTGAGAGATGAAAATCCCTTCTCTCATTTGCTTTACTTGAAAACCAAGGAAGAATGTGAGCTCACCAATCATTGACATCTCGAATTCCTTTGACATCAATTCACCAAATTCCTTGCAATAATCTTCATTTGTTGATCCAAAGATGATATCATCAACATATACTTGACAAATGAAGATCTCCCCATTAAGCTTCTTGGTGAATAGTGTGGTGTCGACCTTCCCAATGGTGAAGCCCTTCTCAATGAGGAAGTCCCGGAGGCGTTCATACCACGCTCTAGGGGCTTGCTTGAGCCCATATAACGCCTTGGACAACCTATAAACATGATTAGGATATCTAGGGTCTTCAAACCCGGGAGGTTGATTAACATAGACTAGTTCATTTATAAAGCCATTTAAAAATGCACTTTTCACATCCATTTGATATAGTTTCATATCATGATGTGATGCATAAGCAAGGAGGATACGAATGGCTTCAAGTCTTGCAACGGGTGCAAAGGTTTCTCCAAAATCAAGACCTTCAACTTGAGAGAACCCCTTTGCAACTAGTCTTGCCTTGTTCCTCACCACTATGCCTTGGTCATCTTGCTTGTTTCGGAACACCCACTTGGTTCCAATGACTCTTGCACCTTTGGGATGCTCTTCTAATGTCCATACTTGATTGCGGGTGAAGTTGTTCAATTCTTCATGCATTGCAATCACCCAATCCGGATCTTGAAGAGCTTCTTCTACATTCTTAGGTTCAACACAAGAGACAAAAGAATGATGTTCAACAAAAGAAGCTAGCTTTTGGGATCGAGTCATTACTCCCTTTGTAGGACTCCCTATGATAAGATCTTGTGGATGTGCTTGAAGTAGTGGTGAATTTCTTTTATCAACCACTTGAGGAGGTGGATGAGGAGCATCAACATCTTGAGCTTGTGCCTCGGATTGTTCATGAGAGACATAAGTGTCTTCATTTTCAACTCTCTCATTCTTGTCATCATCTTGAGGCACACGTGATGAAGATGGTGGATCAACAATTTGTACATCGTCATCATCATCTTTTGGCTTGATGTCTCCCACCGGCATGTTCTTCATGGCCTCCCTCAAGGGTTCATCACCTACATCATCACAATTCTCAATTGCTCCTTGGGAGCCGTTAGATTCATCAAATTCCACATCATATGTTTCTTCAACCAAACCGGTGGCATGGTTAAATACTCTATATGCTTTGGACTTTGATGAGTAACCAACAAGAAAACCAATATCACAACGTCTTTGAAACTTCCCTAGGTGTTGACGCTTCTTGTAGATGTAACATTTGCAACCAAACACCCGGAAGAAGGAGACGTCCGGCTTCTTGCCATTAAGCAACTCATAGGGGGTCTTACCAAGAAACTTTTGTAGGAAGAGGCGATTTGAAGCATAGCATGCGGTGTTGATTGCCTCGGCCCACAACTTCTCCGGAGTGTTGTACTCATCTAGCATTGTTCTTGCAAGAGTGATCAAAGTTCGGTTCTTTCTCTCAACTACACCATTTTGTTGAGGAGTGTAGGTTGAAGACACCTCATGCTTGATTCCAATTTCATCACAATAAGCTTCAATGTTGGTGTTGTCAAATTCTTTCCCATTGTCACTTCTAATCTTCTTTATTTTGACTTCAAATTCATTTTGAGCTCTCTTTGCAAACTTCTTGAAGCAATTTGCCACTTCGGATTTGTCATGAAGGAAGAAGGTCCATGTATACCTTGAGTAGTCATCCACTATCACAAGACAATAGAGATTACCACCCAAGCTCTTGTATGTTGTAGGCCCAAACAAATCCATGTGTAGAAGTTCTAGCACTCTTGAAGTTGACATGAAAGCTTTGGTTGGATGAGTGTTTGCAACTTGTTTGCCCGCTTGACATGCACTACAAGGTTTGTCCTTTTCAAACTTCACATCCTTCAATCCTCTCACTAGTTCTTTCTTCAATAGCTTGTTAAGAGTGTTCATTCCAACATGAGCAAGCCTCCTATGCCAAAGCCAACCAAGTGAGGTCTTGGTGAACAAACATGTCATCAAATTTGCATCTTCGGAGGTGAAGTCAACAAGATAAAGATTATTGTATCTAAAGCCTTTGAATATCACTTGCTTGTCATCTATCTTTGAAACTTCCACTTCATTTGGTGTGAACAAGCATTGGAAGCCAAGGTCACAAAGTTGCCCAACGGACAACAAGTTAAAACTCAATGAAGCAACATAAAGCACATTTGAGAGTGAGTGATCATGTGATATTGCAATCTTGCCTATACCCTTGACTTTGCTTTTTGAATTATCCCCAAATGTGATCTTCTCTTGACATATTCCATTCTCTTCAATGGTGGTGAACATACGAGGATCACCGGTCATATGTTGAGTGCAACCACTATCAATAACCCAATGAGTTCCACCGGTCTTGTAGTTCACCTACACACAAGAGATCAAGCTTTTTGTTTAGGGACCCAAACTTGAGAGGGGCCCTTGACTTTATCCACTAGTGACTTGGCAACCCATATTTTCTTTGGCCTATTCTTGTTTGGGGGACCCAAAAACATGACTTTCATCTTTCCATTTGAATCTTTTCTTAGCATATAATGAGCATTGAAAGCGAAAGGTCTAGCATGCTTGGGCAAGGGTTGTGGTGGTGGAGTTTTGCATTCATGAGCAAAGTGACCTTCTTGACCACACTCAACACATCTCTTTGACTTAGGCTTTGACTTGCTTTGTTGTTGTTGAGCTTTTGCTTTCTTCTCTTGATTTGCCAAGTACCCAATACCACTTCTATCCATCTTCATTACGGTGTTCATGAGGAGCTCACTTTGCAAATGTTGGCCTCTTGTGAACTTGCTTAGGCCGGTCTTGAGATGCTCTTTTTCTTGCTTGAGCTTTTTGTTTTCTTCAATGAGTGACTCATTTGTTGGTTGCTTCTCAAGAGCCATCAAACCTTTTAGCTTCTTGTTCTCACTTGCAAGCTTCTCATTTTCACTCTTAATCTTGGCATAATCATCATGGTTGCTTGACTCAACCACACTCTTGCCTTTGCTACTAGAACATCGCTCAATGCTTTCAATGATCAAGTCATCACATGATGTAGCTATATCACACTTAACAACATGGTTAGTAGCATCATGTGTCTCAAGAGCAAGTTCATTAGCAACCACAAGACTATCATAATCAATTTTTAATGTGGTGTATTTGTCCTTTAGAGAATTGTGTCTAGTGATGAGCTCATCATGCTTCTTCTCAAGTTTATCATGTTGATCTTTAAGCTCTTTATAGGAGGTTTTGAGTTCCTTGAGAGTGGAAGACATCACTTCATTTTGAACTCTAAGCTCACCACTAGTCCTTTGAATATTTTCAAGCTTTGATGAGAGTGATTCATTTTCATTTTGAAGATCATCATTTTTACTTCTAGTTCTTCTTATGATTTTAGTGTATTTGTTTAACAATTTTACAAGTTCATCATAAGAAGGTGAGTCATATTCATCATCACTATCACTATCGTCATCATCATCACTATCATGGTTTTGTACCTTTCGTTCACCCTTGGCCATAAGGCATAGGTGAGTAGTGGACGATGATGGTGAAGGAGACAGTGAAGGTGGTGATGAAGATGTTGGTGAAGATGATGGCCCCATCACAAATGCGGCAATCTTCTCTTTCTCATCATTGCTCTCATCTTCGGAGGACTCACATGATGATTCAATGTCGGTGAGCCAATCACCAACAATGTATGCCTTTCCTCCCTTCTTTTTCTTGTGGAACTCCTTCTTTTTGCCATCCTTCTTCTTGTATGGCTTGTTCCTCTTCTTCTCTTCTTCTTCATCACTTGAATCATTTTTCTTGCCCTTGTTCTTGTTCTTGTACTTGTCTTTTGGTGGTCTAGGGCATTGATGAGCTAGATGACCAAGTTCACCACAATTGTAGCAATCCATCTCCGAGATTGGCTTTCTCTTGCTACTTGTGAAGAATTTCTTCTTCTTGCCATCGAACTTGATGCCACTCTTGTTAAGCTTCTTTAACATCTTGGTGGTCTTTCTCACCATGAGTGCAAGTGATTCATCATCAACATCACTATCACTTGAACCTTCTTGCACCATCATGGCTTGGCCTTTCATCTTCTTCTTGTCATGACTAGCTTTGAAGGCCAAGTCTTTCTTCTTGGAAGATGATGAGCCCTCTTCCGGAGTGATATGCATGTACATCTCATGAGCATTGATTTTCCCCAAAACTTGAGTTGGTGTTGCGGTGGAAAGATCACTTTGGTGAAGCACGGTGACAATATGTCCATACTTCTCAACGGGAAGCACACTCAAGATCTTCCTTGCAACATCCGATTGGCTCATTTTGGTGAGCCCAAGAGCATTGAGGTCCTCTACAAGAACATTCAAGCGAGTGTACATGTCATTAGCACTTTCTTTGGGAAGCATCTCAAAAGAATTAATTTTCTTTAAGGCTATGTGATAGCGTTCCTCACGCTCACTCTTAGTTCCCTCATGGAGAGCACAAAGATTTTCCCACAATTCATGAGCGTTCTTTGCATTACGCACGCGATTGAAGATATCTTTGCCTAAGCCCCGGTAGAGTGCATTTTTGGCCTTTGCATTCCACCGGTCGTACTTCTCCTCGTCACCACTTGGGTTAGCGGGATCCCTTATGGGGGGAAGCCCTTCGGTTGCGGCTCTAAGGCACCCAACATCTATGGCTTCGAGGTATGCCTCCATACGAATTTTCCAATATGGAAAATCGTCTCCCTCAAAAGTGGGAGGTGGTCCTTCCCCATTAGACATCTTGCTCTAGGCGGTAAAGCCTAAAAGTAGAGCAACACGGCTCCGATACCAATTGAAAGGATCAAGATGCCCAAGAGGGGGGGTGAATTGGGCTTTTCTAAAAAAAATAAATGCAAGGAATAAATCCTACAAGCTGGAATTCACCCCTAGTGTCTACTTGTGTTCCTAGAGAGTCTACCGATACAAAGTTTTGCACCCTAGTTTCCAATCCTAGTCTAGCATGGCAAGTCTAGGAATGTAAACAAGCAATGTAAGTAAATACGAGAAAGAAAATGCTTGAAAGTAAAGGGGCAAGGAACACGGCGATGTTTTTCCGAGGTATCGGAGAGTCGCCACTCCCCACTAGTCCTCGTTGGAGCACCCGCGCAAGGGTGTCGCTCCCCCTTGATCCGCGCAAGGATCAAGTGCTCTCTACGGGTTGATTCTTTGACACTCCGTCGCGGTGAATCACCCACAACCGCTCACAAGATGAGTTGGGTCATCCACAAGCTCCGCCGGATGAACACCAAACTCCCAATCACCACCAAGCCGTCTAGGTGATGGCGATCACCAAGAGTAACAAGCTAGAACTCTCACTTGACCACTACGAGCCTAAATGAGAAAGTGGATGCACACTTGTTACTCTCTAATCGCTAGTGAGGAACTCTCAAGCTTTGATTCTCAAATCTCTATCCTCACTAGTGCTCTTGCACTACCTTGCACTCCAAAGGTGTTTATCAGCTGATCAAATGAGCAAGAGACCTCTAAAAGAGGTGGTGGAGATGTATTTATACACCCCACAGACGAAACGAACCGTTACCTGCTGACTCAGCAAAACTCGAGCTGACCGGACGCGCCGGTCGTACTGACCGGACGCGCCGGTCGCTCGTAACGGTCGAAAACCGAAAACACCTAAATGACCGGACGCACCGGTCAGGGGTGACCGGACGCGTCCGATCGTGCGTGGAGCTTACTGTACTCGCACCGGACGCGCGACCGTGTCCGATCGGTGATGACCGGACGCGTCCGGTCGTCTCAGGACCTTACTGGACTATGACCGGACGCGCCGATCATACCCAGGTCGCGTCCGATCGGGTGTTTCCCTTAAGTGACACGTGTTGACTTCTGACCACCGCGTCCGGTCCTCGCGAGGACCGCGTCCGGTGTTCAGAGCTGAAAATCTAGCCGCGGAACTGAACTGACCGGACGCGTCCGGTCATGCCAAGGACCGCGTCCGGTCACGGGAAAACGACCCGAAACTCTCCGAAAAGCGTTACAACTTCAACCAAGTTGCTCCCAACTGAACTTTGAGCTATTCTAGAGCTGCCTAGCGCCAAGTTTAACAAGTGTACACCACACCTAAACATAGGACTCGCCTAGGTCAAGCTACCCGCTCATGCCCCCCTTTATAGTACGGCCAAAAGAGAAAAACGAAGATCCTAACGACTATTCCAAATATCTCTCAACACCTCGACATCCGGAACTAACCGTCCTTAATCTTGACGTCACTCTTTTGGAAACCGAAACGATTTCCATCAAGGGGCATGAATACCATGGTGCCCAAAGCAGTTAAAACCTCCATGACCTAACTTACCAAAGTTTCTGCAAAACACACGTTAGTCATGGTAATAAAGCGTTGTCATCAATTGCCGAAACCAAACTTCGGGGCCTAGATGCTTTCAGAATCCACGAGAGGAAGACAAGGGACATCAACCAAATAAAATGCATCAAGGATGAGACAGATCGACTTCTGGTGAAGGATGAGGAGATCAAGGACAGATGGATAGAGTACTTCGACAAGTTGTTTAATGGGGAGAATGAGGGTCCTGCCCTTGAGTTGGACGACTCATTTGACGATACCAACAGACGCTTTGTGAAGAGAATTCTGGAGGTAGAGATCGGAGAGACTTTGAAGAGGATGAAGGGAGGTAAAGCGATGGGCCCTGATGGTATCCCCATTGAGGTGTGGAGATACCTAGGCGCCAGAGCGATAGTATGGTTAACTAAGCTTTTTAACCTTATTTTTCTGTCTAACAAGATGCCTGAAGAATGAAAGAGAAGTATATTAGTACATATCTTCAAGAACAAGGGAGATGTTAAAAGTTGTACTAACTACCGTGGGATTAAGTTGATAAGCCATACGATGAAGCTCTGGGAGAGGGTTATCGAGCATCGCCTAAGAAGAGTGACACATGTGACCCAAAATCAGTTTGGGTTCATGCCTGGTAGGTCGACCATGGAGGTGATTTTCTTATTACGACAATTGATGGAGAGATATAGGGAGCAGAAGGACTTGCACATGGTCTTTATTGACCTCGAGAAGGCATATGATAAAGTACCGAGAAATGTCATGTGGTGGGCCTTGGAAAAGCACAAAGTTCCAACTAAGTACGTTACCCTCATCAAGGATATGTACAGGGATGTGGTGATGTTTGTCCGAACATGTGATGGCGACACCAGTGACTTTCCAATTAAAATAGGACTACATCAGGGGTCAGCTTTAAGCCCTTATTTATTTGCTTTGGTGATGGATGAGGTCACAAGGGACATACAAGGTGATATCCCTTGGTGTATGCTCTTTGCTGATGATGTGGTGCTAGTTGACGACAGTAGGGCGGAGGTTAATAGGAAGTTAGAACTATGGAGACACACGTTAGAGTCAAAAGGGTTCAGACTTAGTAGGAATAAGACCGAGTACATGAGGTGCGATTTCAGCGCGACTAGGCACGAAGAGGGAGACGTTAGCCTTGATGAGCAAGTGGTGGCCAAGAAGGATAATTTTCGGTATTTAGGGTCGATGCTACAAAAGGATGGAGACATTGATGAAGATGTTAGGCATAGAATTTCAGCCGGCTGGTTGAAATTGCGTCAAGCTTCTGGTGTTCTCTGTGACAAAAGGGTGTCTCAGAAGCTGAAAGGTAAGTTCTATAGGACGGCGATTCGTCCGGCGATGTTATACGGTGCTGAGTGTTGGCCTACAAAAAGGCGACATGTCCAGCAATTGAGTGTAGTAGAGATGCGTATGTTGCGTTGGTGTTGTGGGCACACAAGGAGGGATAGAGTCCGGAGCGACAATATTCAGGATAGGGTTGGGGTGGCACCAATTGAGGAGAAATTGATTCAACATCGGTTGAGATGGTTTGGACATGTCCAACGGAGGCCTCCTGAGGCGTCGGTGCGTAGTGGAGTTCTAAAACGGATTGATAATGTAAAGAGCGGTAGAGGTCGACCTAAACTAACTTGGGACGAGTCCGTTAAGAGAGATCTTAAGGAGTGGAATATCTCTAAGGATTTAGCTACGGACAGGAGCTCTTGGAGATTGACAATCAACGTGCCTGAACCATGACCTCTTTTTGTCTTGTGCCCTTTATATGCCTTTATGTGTCTCCCTGTTTCTCGTCTCTTTTGGGTTTCATCTCTGGCCTACCCCAACTTGCTTGGGACAAAAGGCTATGTTGTTGTTGTTGTTACAAAATTATAGATATATATAAGAGCATCTCTAACAGTATCTAAAAAATACTCTCTAAAAACACGTTTTCCAACCTTTGCAAAATATATTGGAAGACGTAAAAAAGCTACAACCCCAATAATTTCTAAAATCTCGTGCCTAAAAGGTAATTTTACATCACGAATCCTAAACTATTTCTAAATCATACTAACCACTTTTATAATTTATTTTTCTATTGTATATTTGTATCAGAAACTCTGTCCTGCTTTTTTTTCTTTCCCATGTTCTTCCACCTTCAGATTAGCGCTATTATACGCACGTGTAACTTTACGCGCGTGGAGGTAGTTTTTTTTCAAGTGCCAAAAGATTAGGAGGTGGGTTTGTGAGTTGTTGGAGATGGATTTTTTTTTAATCTTGTCAAAATTCCTGGATTGAGAGACTCTTTTGGGTATTCTTGAGATGCTCTAACTTATGCGCATAACTTTTTATATGATAATTCATCGTCATAGCTTCTCACCATGACTTTTTAATGTTTCTTTTTTAAAAAGATATTTAAATAACATTTATTTTGAAAACTACATTTATTTTGAAAACTACATAAACATCACAAATTACATCACAGAACATCGTATATATACTAATTGAATATCGCAAAGTAATATCATAAAATATCACGTGTATATGAACATCACCACATGTATATTACGTAGACATTACAAAATACATCATAGAAGATCATACCTACACTGCGCGAACATTGCCAAATATATCATAAACATCACATGCATACATAAGATTTATGTGTATAAATTTGTAATTTTCTAAGAAAATATAGTGATAAGTGTTGTCTATAAAATGTTATACATAAAGTTATGAGTATAACTTTATAACTTCTTAAAAAAGTTACAAAAATGATTTTTTTTCAAATAAAAAAGGTTGCAGGCTATGAATTGACGGCTGAATTTAGCCCAGCGGTTGTTTGCCGAATTGGAATTGGGGTCCCCCGGCACCCGTGACCTACATCGCCATCGGGCCGTCGGCCGGAGCTTTCGAATCCTCGATGCTCTTTAACGTTGTTTTGTAGTAGTTGTTGCTGTTAGGAATTGGGACCCACACCATCCGATTCGGGGACACGCGCAGCTCGCAAGGGCTCCCCAACGCATCTACCTGGCGTGCTGCCTCGACCACCACATAGGCGCCCAGGCCCAGCAGCATCCACCTCACGCAGCGCTCGAGCTCGAGACAGCCATGCCTTTGAAAAGAGCAGGGAGAATGAAAAGCGACGCTCTTGAAGAGAGACTATGGTGACGTCTAGAAATACTGACCTATCATTTGCCTGCGTTGGTGAAGCAGATAATGGCAGGCACACGGAAGCGGTTTCCTATGGGCCTGGATCGCTGGATGCGAGGTGGCTTCTATCTAACAATGTGATAAGCACATAATTAGTATATGTTAAGTGACATTAGTGCACTTGAGTGCTAATTAAGGCTTAATAAGAAAAACTATAAGTACTAAAACATACTCATATACAATGTATACATTTTACATTTTATCGTATGCGACATATTCTTATATAGACAACGAAACAACGTATCTACTCAGCCCAGATGGCTGAATACGAGCAATCGAACAGAGCTATCTTGCATGAGTCTGGCTCGATCGAGATGGTTTTCACTGTCAGCAAATACAGGCATATCACTTTGCCTAATCAGGACCCCATGACACGCCCAATGACGATACAAAGTTTCATATTCCCATAGATTGGATGTAACGAAAGCTAAAGCAAATAAAACAAGCACCCCGGGG
Organism: Saccharum hybrid cultivar R570; assembly: GCA_038087645.1. NCBI lineage: Eukaryota > Viridiplantae > Streptophyta > Magnoliopsida > Poales > Poaceae > Saccharum > Saccharum hybrid cultivar. Next base: position 23,316,199 of record JAQSUU010000135.1, read on the forward strand.
CAGGCGGTCTTAAACAGAAAGACTAGCAGTCGCAGCATTGAAAACATAATAGAGATGCAAATAAAATCCTATAGGTAGCATGAACACCAACAGCCATGGCTATTGCGAAGCCTACATGCTTAATCACCTAAACTGCTGATTAAGTACAGATGGAGCGTCTTTTAAATAATGTGATACGGTTATCCAACGGCCCTCCAAGGTGATGTAACTCTCATTTCCAGCTCCAACTAATCGTTGAGTAGTTCACCTCGATCATCAAGATGGCACTGTAGATGAAGGCCACAATACAACGTCAGTTTTGTAACACATTTCAGTGTCATGAATGCCAGTTAACGACTCGAAGACACAATACTTACTGTATGTCGAAGTGTCAATCTGCTCAGGCAGCTCCTTTATGTCAACCTCAAACCTCTCCTGCACCTGTAAGTATCAGATACATGAATTTCTGGTCAGGATTTAGTATGACATCATATTATATATAAGTAAAAAGAATCAATGTCAACAGTACAAACTTGATTGAGAACATCAGAATCAGATGCAGAAGAAACAAATGTTATTGCAAGTCCCTTGGTACCAAAACGTCCAGCCCGACCAACCTGCAGAGCTAAATGCGTCAGGAAGAGCCAATAGAATGACTATAACAAACCACCACTTCAAGGGGTGCAACAATTACCCTATGCAAGTATGTATCAGCAGAATCGGGCATGTCATAGTTCACGACAATGTTGACACGCTCGATATCGATTCCCCTACCAACCAAATCAGTAGCCACAAGAATCCTCTTGTGTCCTTCCTTGAAGTTCTTGTACCGGGTCAACCTATCAAAGCCACTGTTAGATTGATGGATCGGAAAGGAAAACGACCACATAATGCAAATGTATAGTTCACATGCAGATGCACATAGCTATTCACTACACAAAATATACATAGCCAATGGTTAACATCAGGAATATCACAAGTCGTAACATGTAATTGTTAGTGCCTCTGGAGATGAAAAGGGATACTGGAGTCAGTTTTTTTTTTCTCAAACACGCAGAGAGCGGCACATCTTTATATTACAGAGAGAGAAGAAAGGGGAAAAGAATGCCCATACAAGGCAGCCTAAATACCTCACGTAGGAGATAATATTTGGCTGGTAGACCTCACGTACAAGTTACAAAAACCATCCGTTACACAGAAATAACACACAATCCAACCAGGAGACTCAAAGTACATCTATACGACCAGCCAAAAGACAACAATACAACGGGCCAGTTTGGATTGATGCCGCCTGGGAAGCCTGCCTGGTCTAGGCAGCTTTTTAAAATTGCCAACTAAACAGGCCCAACATGTTGAAATCTTCCAATAAATTCAATAGTGTATGGACACACAAAGTTAAGCAAACATTGTGAAATTCAACTCAACATTCATCTTTAATATCAAGATTCACAAAAACACAAATAGTACTGTCAGCACTGGATAAAACATTTGGATTGAATTCTTACCTATTTTGTTAACTGACATCTAGGATTAATAAGTCTTTGACAGGGTTTTTTTTTTTCGTGAGACCCAATTACTCGCAGACGCTCACATACACGAGCGCACACTCACCCCTATGAACGCAGACACGCACACCCTACCCCTATGAGCACCTCCGAAGAACTGAGTTGGACCAGCAAATCTCGAGATTGACGAAGGCACCACAAACGCCTCGCTGTCGACGGGCATGTCGCCTACCACTGAAAGAATAATGCCGTTAAATCCAAGAATAAATCCAGAAAAATGCGAGCATCCGTGTCAAGTCGGGGAATTAAACCCAGGTGGGCAGGTTCCACCACAAGGAACCCAACCAGCTGAGCTACGCTCAGTTCGCAGTCTTTGACAGTTAACTTTTACAGGTTTGCTTAGTTTTATGTGTTCTACATACATGATCTTTTTTTATGAATTGTTTATATATTGGATTGCATCAAAGCTGAATTCACTAGTGAGGACAACGAAATCCATGGATAGAAAATAAAAAATATGCCTTATGGTTGTGAAGAACCAAAGAGGCAAAGACCAAGCGCATGTAGGTGTTTTGGCATTGCGCACTTTATACAAGATTTATGGTATGGCTTTAGTCTGCAGTCTGCACATAATTCAAAACATCATGATTCATGATGATATATATGAATAATAATAACTATGGTGCCATGTATGCCAACATACACCCAAATCATCAACATGGAATATAGCACCAGCTAGAAAACACGGATACTTCAGTTTACTGCCGTATCGCGTATCGGACACGTTTTGGACACGGATACGTATCCGATACGCAATGGATACGTATCGGCGGAGTATCGGATTTTTATTAATATTGCAAAATTCGGATACGCGGGCCTGGATACGTATCATTGCTGGGATACGCGTATCAGGGTTAAAGGATACGGCCCGGCCCAATTGCAGCAGCATATCCCATCGCCCTTGCCTACCTGCTACCCAGTGCGTCGCCCTCCTGCTCGCGCTCGCGCCGCATCCCTTCGCCCGCAGGCAGCAGCACGACTCCTCCCCCGCGCGGTGACGCCGCGAGCGCCGCTCGCCGCTCGCCAGCCACCGGCGACGAGCACCGGTACCTGCTCGCCGGCGACGAGCTCCGCCCCTGCTCGCCACTTCGCCCAGCCGCCAGTGGAGTTTCCCGCCTGCGCGGTGATGCCGCGAGCGCCGCTCGACGCCCGCCGGCCACCGGCAACGCCGTCCCTGCTCGCCGGCAACGAGCTCCGCCCGGCCCCTGCTCACGGCTTCGTCCGGCCCCTGCTCGTGGCTTCCGCTGCTCTGGTGAGTTCCAGCCCATCCCCATATCCTCGATCTCCTCTTCCTCAGCTCGTAGCTTCTTGATTTCTTCGATTCCTACTTCATCTTCCTCTCCCCATTCTCGATCTATGCAATTTCAGCAGGGGTAGTGTTCCTTCTTCCTTGTGTACAGTAGATGGCGTCTCCCAATTTGAGCGCTGCTAGTGGAAGTGCAAGTACTAGTGTAGGATCTGCAGTTACATATGAATTGCAACTGCAATGAGGTGCAAAAATATAGTGGAAAGATCCAAGCCAAAAATTTATTTCTCTGCCAACTGTTCCTTCATCTGCATTATTATTATTATTATTTTTTAATATGAAACGTATCCGCGTATCGGGTTTTTGGGAAGTTGGCGTATCCGATACGCGTATCCGTATCCGATACCGATACGCGTATCCGTATCCGTGCAATTTAGAGCACCAGTGTTGGAAACGGGTAAGAGCTCTCTTCTCTGTGGTTTTGATCACCAGAGACAGAAATTCCACTCTTTTTTCTGGACTGATAATTGGCTCTATTCCTTGCTTTCCTTCCTATTCAGCTCTATTCCTTGGTTGCTAAAAGGAGGGCTAAAAGACATACAGTACGTGAAGCTATGGTCCAGAGGAGCTGGTTCCTAGATATTCAGGGGGCTTTATCAGTTACGGCTCTTGCTGAGTATTTGGAGGTCCGGGAGTTAATAATGGAAGTCCATATCCAGCCTAATACACCTGATGAGCACTGTTGGCATTCTCATGCTCTTCAGGTCTCTAATCAACAAAGTCAGCCTACAAAGCATTGTTTATCGGGTCAATTTCTTTTGAACATTGTGAATTGATTTGGAGGACCTGGGCACCTAAGAAATGTCAGTTCTTTATTTGGCATGCTAGTTTCTACACGTAACAGATGTTGGACAACGGTTGGCTTGCAGAGGTTTTTGCCCCATCCAGGCCAGCGTCCTTTATGTAGCCAAGATGCTGAAAACATACAGCACATACTATCCAATTGTGTCTTCTCTAGACAGGTGTGGCCGCTCCTTTTCCGTTGCTATGGATTGCTGGATGAGAGTTAATAGTTTGGTTTCTGGTGAAATTAAGTGTGGCCTCAATTCGTTGATAGTCCTCACTGCTTGGAAGCTGTGGAATCACTGTAATGATTGTGTTTTCAATGGGGACAACCCTAGCATTCAGCTTGTTAGCCAAATCCTTGGAAGAGGCACACCTATGGGGCCTTGCAGGCGCTAGAGGTCTTTGCCCATTTAGAGGTTGCCAATAGCTATAAGATGATGGTTTTTGTTGGGTTGGGTTGGGTTGTGGTTTGATGTATAAGGCGTGTTTGCTTCCGGTACGAGTTTGTAAGAGTGTTTGTGTGAGCCTGGTGGGTGTGTTGTAATTATTTTTTATCTCCTTTTTAGTACAATGTTACGGAGCTCTCCTGCATATTCTACAAAAAAAAATGGCACCAGCAACATTGTATCACCCAGAAATATAATGAGGATGGCATCACTGCTATTTACAACACAATACAGCAAGTTCATTGACGTGTAACACCCCTAAAGCATATGGAAGTACAGTGACAGATATGCAACACCCCTAAAGCATATGGAAGTTCAGCAAACAAGAATAAGGATAACCTACAACACAGCTAGTAGCTAACTGATCTTAAATAACACACGTGAAAAGTTAAGCTCAGCAACATCAAAACATGGCAATATAACAAAAAAAAGGGCCACAGCAAAGGAAGACAGAGCACATACCTCTCTTCCTGTGTCATTCCAGAATGTATGCAGATTGAGGGGAAATTGCACTCGCAGAGCAATTTGTTGAGTTCTGCAGCTCTGCTAACACTTTTAACAAATATCACAACTTGGTTGAAGTCGAGCGCATCTAAAAGGTCATTCAACTTTCGGTTCTTCTCTGCCTCACTCAATTTGATATAGTGCTGGAACCAGAAATGAAAGGTTAGCACAAGATGAGCAGAATGAAAAAAAAGGTGGTTCAACTTTCTTATAAATAGTACATGTTACCTGAACTAGACCATGAAGGGTCAGTTTAGCCTCATCATCAACATAAATTTCCATAGGCTGTAAGGTAACAATGATAGATAAAGATATTAGAGTGCTGGAACCAATACAACTCCAGCCATTCCAAAAGGTACATATACATCAATTTATTTTTCTCATGTCAGAATTTTCTGCCTCCTGGAGCTTCAGTTATGCACTGAGGGTACTGGGATTTGACCATGCCAACAACATTCTTTGTGCTTGATATCAGAATTCCATCCAAAACAAAGCAGCTATGTCTGCACTGACCATGACATGGTACGAGCACCAGAAGCAGTTTGCATTGATGCAATGGAATCCCAGCACGAGTATAAAAATGTGGGTAGACAACTGATGAAACAAAAATGGCCTTGGATCTACCATATAATCACCCTCCCAAACCCGATTCCAGCATTCTCCCCCCAAACGGTTTATGCTGACAACTGAAGACTCCATTTCATCACTGACAAATGGAATGTGTACAGGTGCCAAATAACAAACGAAGGACTAGATTGTCACCAAAGAACTTCACTATCCACGAAGTTTGTAGCTTATAGGAATTGATAGGTTGTCAGCAAAGCAACCAGCAATCCCTTCCAGCTACTGACAATAGAACTGCCACCTATCCACCTATCATATTGTGCATAACCACCCGAGGCAAGGGGAGACAGATAGGAGGAAGGGCAATTGAAATGAGTTAGGCCATAGGACATTACGTCTTGCATGAATCTCTTGCAAACAGGTCGAATCTCCTTGCTGAGTGTTGCTGAAAACATCATCACTTGCTTATCATGGGGAGTCATTTTGAAGATCTCCTGGACATCTCTGCGCATGTCTGGAGAATACATACACAAGTTATTAAGAGAACTGAATACTATGACACAGTGTGAAATGAAGAAATGGACTGGATACCATAAGGTTAAAATGAACTATAGCAAATATAGGAATTTGCCAGAGACAACACCCTACCAAGTGATTCAAGCATCTTGTCACATTCATCAAGAATGAAATGCCGCACATTCTTTAAGGGAAGGTCCTTATCTCTAGCTAGAGCCAGTATCCTTCCAGGCGTGCCAACCACAATATGGGGGCAGTCATTCTTCAACAGATCCTTGTGGTTTTTTATGTGAACACCACCATAGAAAACAGCTACTCTTAATTCAGGAAGGTATTTGCTAAACCTCTCAAATTCATGGCAAATCTGCACGATGTTAAGTAATAAGACAGTCAGCATGTGCGGATACAGCCTTTTGTCCCAAGCAAGTAAAAAGTAAATTAAAAAGTAAAACAACAAATTCATGTGCGGATAAGTCAAACAAATTAAAAAGTAAAGAACTGAGAAAACAATATGTACCTGGTAAGCCAATTCTCTTGTGTGGCACAACACAAGTGCAGCTACTTGGCCAGCAACAGGATCAATCTGCTGAAGAGTTGAGAGGACGAAAACCGCAGTCTTACCCATTCCAGATTTTGCTTGACAGATGACATCCATTCCAAGAATAGCTTGAGGGATGCACTCATGTTGCACTGATGTGGAACCAAACAAAGTTGGAGCAGCACCCCAGTAAGAAAAAAAATCAACCTTCTTGTCCCATTAATGGAAAGCTATACCATATTCCCCTCCAGCAGAAAATGTCAGAAGAATTTGTACCTGAGCACCAGAAAACAGGAATTTAACTACCATACTATTACAGGGGCAGGTCAACAGTTATTATGCAAGGATAGATACTTGACTATTATTCTATGTGAGTCAATTTCAAAGAATGCCAGGTAAAGTGCAACAAGTTTTTTACGTGAACAACTTTTGGTTGAATTTACATTTACCTGTTTTATACTAGCATGATTTGATAATTTTTCACATATAACCTAACAATGAAATGCAAACATAAGCTTTGTGTAAGATTATCGACGCAACAGAAATGCACTAAGAAACATATGCCCGTGTTTTCCAAGTACACTAACACAGCAATAGCATGTGAAGGGGGACTCACAAACCTATAAAACAACCAGTTCTTGATTTAATGCTGTCCATTGACATGAAACATATCGAGGTATTCTTGAGTTTGACCAAATCAATGGAAACTCAGGTACTAATATTACTAAAAAAACCTTTTTATTCACAAGTATGGCTCAACTTCAAATGGCAAAAGTTACAGCTTGTAAAGCTAAGCAGTTAAAATGTGATGATACAAATTTTACAAAGGTGTTGCAAAAAGCCAAAAACTGAACTAGAATAAGAGGGGACATGATACTGGAAGGCAAACAGGTAACAATACTGGTAAACATGCAATTTTTGTTGACATTTGATTAAATTTGTTATGATTTGTCTTAGCCAACTTATGCATGCTAGCACTGAGCACCTGAACCCAACTTAATAAGATTAGATTCCCGTATCATGTCCAGTTAAAACTCCAGGTATCAATTCAATAGAATTATAACAAAGGTGCACAAAGCCTAAAGCAACTAGCTGCATAACCATAGCCGCTAGGCTATGGTTGAACAAAACTCACAATCAGATAGCTCTATTGCACTTCAACAGAGGGCCATCCCTGGGCAGGTGCAAGATGAGCACCTGCACAGGCCCCCAAATTCTTGATTAGACTAACCCTGTATTTATTTTGGTCAATAACTCAACTGTAAGTGCATAGTATCACTAGTTTAAATAAGAAGAATCCACCCAATTTGTTTATTTCTTGCTCTCTACGTATCTGTTGTGTTGGTGTTGTGGGCATAGTCACAAGATTTCCGGGTCGATCGGGTCGAGGGACGCGGGTCGACAATCCGAAAAAGTGTGGTACAAGAAGGGTATACCTCTGCGGAACGACAACCAAGCATTTGGTACGTGAATCCAAAGGTTTTGGTTCGACGTCCCGGTACAGAGCATAGAGTCATGGGTCGCGACTCTAGTGGTTTTGGATCGATGGCCACGGTACAAAGCATGGAGTCATAGGTCGTGAACCTAGGAGTCCTGGGTCGATGACCCCGGTACGAAGCCTAGAGACGTGGGTTTTGAACCCAGGAGTGCTAGGCCGATCGATGGCCCTGAATTGAGTCGACATAGGTATGTGATTTGGAGCAAGTTGGGTTTCTTTGAGACTGTATATTGGAACCAATTATTTTTTCCTTTTTTTTTTGACCGCACACATTAGGAAACAAAATCACATAGGAATTTTTTACGGATGCAAATCTGCCGCCACATGCGACACGAATTTTCTCAAAAAAACTAAATTACAGCTCGTAACCTGTACCGTCTCATTCTCATTAGAAAAACAAATAAAAATTGGAGAGCCACATGCTCAGTCCGTACTCCGTCAGTGCAAAATCCAGAAGAGAAAACATTACGGGGCCGCTGGCGGAGGCGGACTAGAATCGCGAGCCAATGTTCGACGCGACGACCGACGACGCCTCGAGCCATCGACGGGATTCCCTGTCCGACAGAGATGAAGTGCGGCGGCCGTCTAGCAAGTGTCGCGGCTCCGATTCGATGCCAAGACGGCGAGATGGGATTCCTTGTCCGACAGCCATGAAGTGCGGCGGCTGTCCAGCGAGCGCCCCGGCTCCGATTCGATGGCGCCACCGTCCTGACCGTTGACGAGATGCCGGTGCGGCGGCCGTCCAGACTCCAGTCACCAGCGAGCGCCCCGGTCCCGATCCATAAGTTTTTCTTCATCTGCATCTCGCCATCTTCGAACCATGCAGCAATGGGGCCGCGACCCATCTAGGATTGTGACTCTTCCCTTCTTCAACCCTGCTGCGATGGGTGCACGACCCATTTAGGATTGGGACTCGTCCCTTCTTGAATGATGCTGTGATGGGTGCGCGACCCGTACAAGAATGGGACGGCGACCCATCTCGTCCCCGAACCGTGATTTGGGACGATGAACCTGGTACGTGGTTCGCGGCATCGTCCCCGAACCCTGTGACTATGGTTGTGGGCACACAAGGAGGGATAGAGTCCGGAACGACGATATTCGGGATAGGGTTGGGGTGGCACCAATTGAGGAGAAATTGATTCAACATCGGTTGAGATGGTTTGAACATGTCCAACGGAGGCCTCCTGAGGCGCCGGTGCGTAGTGGAGTTCTAAAGCGGGCCGATAATGTAAAGAGCGGTAGAGGTCGACCTAAACTAACTTGGGACGAGTCCGTTAAGAGAGATCTTAAGGAGTGGAATATCTCCAAGGATTTAGCTATGGACAGGAGCGCTTGGAGATTGGCAATCAACGTGCCTGAACCGTGACCTCTTTTTGTCTTGTGCCCTTTATATCCCTTTATGTGTCTCCCTGTTTCTCGTCTCTTTTGGGTTTCATCTCTAGCCTACCCCAACTTGCTTGGGACAAAAGGCTATGTTGTTGTTGCTTGCTCTCTACGTATCTGTGTACTTGTTGCAAAAAATAAAGAACTGATTATATATGTTACCGGATTGTTAAGGTAGCCTTTTTCCTTCAACAGTGGAACAACATTTTTGTGTGGCGTTGGGGCCTCAGATAGTCAGTTTCAGTGTTCATGCCTAGGTATTATACTATTATCACACTATAACAGACTCTACCTGATGTTTAGCATGTCCTTATTCGAGTATCATATACTATTAACACACACTCTACCTGATGTTTAGTATACTTATTTGCAACCATTGTTCAATCCTCTATCCAAATCAACATACACATGTAATTTAGAACATTTACCCAATGTATATGGTCTAATTTTGACATACACTTTATATGAAAAACATTGACACTTCCATATAGTTTCTATGAAAATATGGTATTTCAAACAAAATGTGATTAATATCTTGAGTTGAAAGTACTTTACATAGTGAATCTAATAACATCAATCTTATGTCGCCTGTGTATTCTTTTTTATAGAGATTAAAGGTCAAAGTTAAAAATGCTTTTGACACAAGAACTGCTAAAACTAAATGTATTTTGAATTGGAGAGACTAGATCTTATCATGTCCTAAAATTTACATTACACAGGGTTCTTGATATGTTGGGAATGACCCTGCTTCAACACATATTAAGGAAGTCAAATAGCTTGATTTCAGGCACAAGACCATATTTAACATCCCTCAAACCGTGCATCACGCCTAAATGATAGTAAAGGGCATAGTTAGCAAGAAGAAGAAAAGTAAAGTAAAACTTGCCTTCGGAAGGATGCTCAAACCCGCAGTCCTGAATGGCGCGGAGAAGCTCCGGCTTGAGCAGGAAGTCTCTGAACCCCGAGCTGTGGATCCCCACGTACCCCCTGTCGACACACCGCGAAACCCCAATCGGTCAGATCAGACTACACAACCACGAAATCTAGCAAGCAAGAGCCCTCCCGTGGAACGTACTTCTTGACGACATCTGCGGAGCCGTTGGTGGCGGCGCCGTCGACGACATTCTCCACCTCCTCCTCATAGTCGACGAGGTCCTCCTCGTACACCTCGTTGTCCTTCGCCTCTCCCATCCTTCCTGCAGGCTGCGGTTGTCACCAACATCATGAACGCACGATATGAACATCACGGTGCGCAGACGAGGCGAACCGCCGAAACAGCCGCAGAAGAGCATCAAAACGCTCACCTCGAGATCTCGGGGACAGAGGAGAAGTGAACCGGGCGGTCCGCGGCGGAATCGACTGCAGAGAGAAGCGTCAAGCACGGCGATAAGAGGATGACGGGTGTTAGATTTCGGATCTAGGGTTCGTGGAGGATGAGAGGAAGCTAGGGTTTGGAACCTCGGGGCAGAATCGTGCGCGAATCGAATTGAGAAGGAAACTGAGGGTTGCCTGCGAGACGAGGCCGCGGGTGGGCGAGAGGAGTTTTGAAGAGGCGAGAGGAGTTCGAGGGATTGAGGCCGTGGATGGCTGGATGCCACAGGGATCCGCCGCCCACTTCGCGTCGTGGTACTCTGGTAGAGCAGTTTCTTTGACATAGCCACGTGCATGGTCCTCCATCCAAGTCAACTCGTCTCGCAAAACATCTATAAAAAAAACACTCGTCTCGCAAAATAATAATAATAGTAATAATGATAATGATAATAATAATAATAATAAAATCCTCTAAGTGAACTCAAGCACGCGTTTACGTAGTAAAGTAATAATTGACATAATAGTTATTATATTTCTATTTATGTGAAAATTGTCTTGTGTTAAGATGAAAATGATAGATTTATCTTAGTTTTGTAGGCGAGATGACACTTGTAACACCGTTTATATTTTTTATATCATTGTCTATGTCAGTCGTGGGAATCATATGTCATATTGTCACCACCTTGGCCACCGATGAGATCAACTCCGGGATACGAGTGGATCGAGCTTTGCAGATCTCAGAATGGGAAGACTAATACGACCTCTTTTTTCCCTTTTTATTTTCTTCTTCTCATCATTTAGACTCTTGGAACTTATAGACACTACTGTTGGTCTTCCACCCAGGTCGCATGGATGGTCGGACCACTTCTCAGTTAAAGCACTTGATCCCTTCTTTATTATAGGTGTTGCATTTTTGCCCCTACAAAATGTTGCTTATCACCAAGCAATGACATGACATGCATAACCTCGATCACTATCTAGACATTAGATTCCATGTTTAAAGCCTCTCTGTAACAGAACCGTCCAAATTATAAGAGCATAAGTACAAAAACAATCACCGAAGTGATCAAATTCTCGCACTTGAACCTATATAACTCCGGTAGTCCAATGAAATTACGAGGGATTTCAAATCAACCAACAGACAAGCCAAGATCGTAATGATTCAACATAACAAGTCACATGTTACAACCATTTCACAAGTAATTCAATATACATCGGAGTTCAACGTAGTTATTACAACTTAAGTTCAAAAATAGAGGAAGCAAGGTGATTTGAAACTAACAACACCCTTATTTCAAATACATGCCAGTACCAAGGTCGACTTCCCACAACAGCGTTAGAGAGAAGATAACTCAGAAGGATCATGCCCATGATCACACTCCGCCTCTACGGCAGGAGCCAACCAACTCTTGCAGTCGTCATGATACATCACAATCTACAACAAGTGGGGATAAAACCCTGAGTACGACAATGTACTCAGCTAGACTTACCCGTCATAAACCAGAAATAAAGTGACACCAAGGATTATGCAAGGCTGATATAAAGTGGGCTAGCTTGACAACATTTTGCGTAAAAGCTTAATATAGATAAGTAATCGTTAATGCTTAACCATCAAGTTAATCATCATTAACTTGTCATCTATATTAGCACTTGTACTAGAGCACTCACTTGATTAGGAGCAAGCAATATTAACCATAGCAGGTATAAATTGAGGCAACCTTTCCATCGTTATCCAATTAACCATCAGTTCAATTTAATTGAATCTACGTTGCCGCTGCTCAAGTCAAGTGCTCACTAACCGGGAGCGACGGCGATTCGAATCGAATTCCTATCCAGCTGGAGGGGTATTTCTAACACTCACCGTGCAAGCCCCTGCCAGGGTCGCACAAGCCACCTTTCGTACAATTCAGGAGTCACGGGTTCGACTGATGCCGCATCCCCAAGGGCAACACTCTGCCAGGTGATAGGGACTCTAACCCCCTTTGGTCTCACGCCAATGTCCTCAAGCACATCCTTACTACCTCCAAGATGCGACCTACCATTCGATTCCCAGCCTGAACTGCATTACTCGGCTTTACGGTCGGAATGACTTATCCGGTCAACTAAGTGTTAGACTGCGTTCAACATGACTCAAGGACGTACAACGAATCGGTCCTTAAACGACTCAGACGGGGATAGATCCACACCCAAGACCTTCATGCCTTGTTGCTTCACTATCGTCATCCCGCCCGGTCTCATTTCATTTTATTAACACATGGTTCTTTTCCATGATAGCAAATATAGCCAATCGTGCCATATATGAATATCCCTACATCGCGCAGGTGACAGGAAATCACCTGACTTCTACCGCTTAAAGCAGGGCTAAGCATCTACTCGATCCTAGTGTAAGGTCCAAATAGGCTAGAGGGGGGGGTGAATAGCCTAATTAAAACTTCTACAAGAATTACTTAACCACGAGTTAGTACGAAAGGTGGCGAAGCAAAAGCACTAGCTCTAACTAATTAAGCAAGCCACCTACACAAGTCTAGTACAAGGCTATTCACTAAACACAACAATAACTAAAAGCTAGAAACGAGAAGTAATACGAGAGAAGAGCTTCGAGTGATTATACCGCCGTGAAGAGAAGAGAAATACCAATCAATCAATCATACAAGAGAAATCCTCGGGAAGAGAATGACACAAGAATTTATCCCGAGGTTCACTTGCTTCCCGGCAAGCTACTCCCCGTTGTGGCGATACACCCACTCGTCGGTTCGCGAGCTAATCGACTATCAAGAGTCGAGTCCTCGGCGGGCACCGCACAACCGCACACAAGATGGGGATCCTCCAAGCCACGAGCTCCACTAGAGTATCCAATTTGCGAACTCCCGCGGGGAAGGATCAAGAACCCCTTACAACACTTGGTGAAGGCTCCAACAATCTCCAATTGTGAGCTCAATCACCTCCGCTGCTCCAAGCCGTCTACCGTGTCGGGAAACACGGAAGAGTAACAAGAAATCCGCAGCAACTCGAAGATCAAGTGCCTCTAGAATGCAACTCTCAAGCAATGCACTTGAATCTCACTCAATCTCACTCAAGATATGAAACTAATCAAAGAGATGAGTGGAGGGGTTGTTCTCTAGCTCAAAGTATGTCTCTATATCTCAAAATATGCAAGAGTTACCCTCAAACCTCGGACATCCTCTATTTATAACGAAGGGGTACGCAGTTAGCCGTTACAGACGACGCAGCGAAAATCACGCTGACCGGACGCTCCGGTCAGGGTGACCGGACGCGTCCGGTCACTACACGACAACCGAGAACAGTGCGCGTCAGAACTAGCCGTTGCCCTGACCGGACGCGCTCAACCGAGTGACCGGACGCGACAGTGCCAGCGTCCGGTCGCGTTCCAGTAAGCTCCAGCTGCGACCGGACGCGTCCGATCGCACGTGACCGGACGCGCCGCGCGTCCGATCGGCGCTACGCTGCGCTCGGCCTCTCTGGACGCTTGACAGGACGCTCCGGTCCCGTGAAGGACCGGACGCGCCGGTCGCGCGCTTTTCTTTTACGCCCAGTTGAACTGACCGGACGCGCTGGTCAGGCCAGACCAGCGTCCGGTCACAAACCCTAGCGCTCGCGCCGCGTTGAACTGACCGGACGCGTCCGGTCAAACCGTGACCGCGTCCGGTGCAGCGTCCGGTGCAGCGTAGTGACCTCCTTTCGCCTTCGTTTCTTTTCTGACTTTCGGCGCAGTAGAAAATAGACGTTTCACTTCTCCAAAAAGCGCCGAATCCCGCCTCGCAAGCTCGGCGGGAGGGAGAGAGGAACCCAAACCCCTATCTACCGCTTAAACTCCACCGCCTTCGCAAATGTGCTAACACCACCAAGTGTACACCACAAAAGTGCATGTGTGTTAGCATTTCACAATCATTTCTCAAGGCGTTATGTTAGCTCTTTTACTAGATCCTAATGCATATGCTAAAGACATTGATCTAGTGGCACTTGATTTCCGAGCTAACCGTGATTGCCCCTCTTGATAGTCGGCTATGTATCCTAAACCCGGTCAATCACTTCTCTACTCATCTTAGACCGGCAAAAGGAAAACCCTATGGTTATACCTTTGCCTTGCACTCTTAGATCCTTCTCTTTCACTTGATCATCATATCCATCATTATTATGTGCATCTCCACCATGATCATCATTTCATGTTCATGCACTATCTCTTTGTGATCTTGTGGCCACCACTCCTTGCCACATACACCTTCATCACATGTGTTGCTTATGCCTAACTTAGAACACTTTAACACATGGCATTAGCAACGTGGTGTCATTAATTACCAAAACCAAACTTGGGCTTTCACCTAGTCTATGTAGGATTCAAGGATTCATATATCTGGACAAGGAATGATATAATACAGCAAGAGTTTCCAACCAACTATCACTTAATGCAACAATACTTATAACATATATAGAATTAATTACTTTGAAGGTAGGAGGCTTATAATGCTCCGGGGCTTGCCTGGGATCCGACTCAAGTCAGAGTTTGTCAGAAGAAACTTGCTTGGCGAGCATTCCCCCACTAGCACTTGTCCAGCCTTCCATCTGCGGGGTGGATCCACCAACACCATCTTCGGGTTCAGCTCCACATCATGTCCTCCACGTAGTGCATCTAGCGTACCTAGATGAGATGTAAGATGCAAGTGTATGAATACATGGAAATGCAATGGACAATGCATCATATACAGTAAGCAAGACAAACACCATAATACACTCCATATGCATAGACACGTCATGTTGCTTAAATAAACATCTCTCAACCTAATATAAAAGATGGCAAGCATATTAGACATGGCACACAAGGTTTCACAAGATCTCAGGTGTATTAACTTAACTACCCTCAAAGGTATAAGTCACACTTACCAATATACAGGTAAACAACTATAATTGGCATCTATCAATTTCTAGACATGCAAACAACAGCTACAAGAGTTAGCTATAACCGGAGTTACACAAATCCAAATGACTTACAAGAAGACATTCTGGAAAGCTTATGAAATTCTCTACATTTCATATAATATCATCATAGCATGATTCTAAAGTTTAACATGTCAAATTTGCATAAACACAGAAACTGGTCTAACAAGACAGAGAGCAAGCAATTCTGTAATCCCGACTTTAAACAGCTATAACTCCTATACCACATTGTCAAATGCCACCAAATTTTAACAGAAGCTAGATATATAAATTATATACAACTTTTGTATAAACAAGTTTCACAACAAAGTACATTATCATGAAGAACTTTGCCAAGTTTCCAGATCTATCCAGAAACTTCATTTGCAAGAAATAATTATTAACTTATGTTGCAAACATATAATTTGACAAAACCAACTTTACCAATATGTCACCCATGACTAATGAATACCAGAAAACATAGTGTCCATTCCTAAATAAATTCTTTTAATGCATTTTCTTAATTTATTTAGATAATTAGGTGGAATTATGAACACCTACCAAAAGTACACAATAAATTCTACCAAAATTACAATGGCTCATATTATGCTCTCAATAGTCTACTGTCCAAATTTCAAGCCAATTGGACATGTATATCAACGTCTATGAAAAAGACAAATTACTATTACAAGAATTCATGTGAGAGCAAGATGAATCAATAAATCACTCCTACTACCACCAAAATTCATGAAATTTTTACCAAACATCAAACATCATAGGAGCAGCATGACACAAAAATTTCACATCATTTGGAGCCATACAACTGCAGTTATGAAAAAGACAAATACGACTAGCATTGAAAACCTAATCTGAAAAAATCTATTTTTACAGCGACAACATTAAACTAACACATGACATATTATTGATCCACTGCATAGAGAATTTTACAAGGATTCTAAAAAGTCATCATTTGTTATTTTTACGAATTTTCTATAATTTTCTATGCATTTTCAAAGTTCCTGCAAATCATCACAAAACAATTCTTGTGACACTATTCATCTGAGTCAATGACATTGCAGTTAGGCCCCTGCGTTTCTTCAAATTGTTGCCTGAAGTCCTTGTCCGGCGACGGCTGAGGGGCGAGGGAGCACCAGGGGACCCACGCGCACGCGCTGGTGGTCGCGGATGGCCGGGAGGCGGGCCATGGCGCCCTGGCCACGAGCACAGGAGCCCACGACAGAGGCGGCTCCGGTGACGGCGAACTGTGACGGCGGAGGGGCGGCCAGCAGTGGGGCTCTAGCTAGGATTTATGAAGGAGGTGGCGGTGGTGCACGCGGCGGGACGCGAGGGAGCACAGAGCGGCGGGAACACAGCGGCGGCGAACTTGTGAGCTCGAGCTCGCCTCTGCCATGGCGAGCGACAGAGAGAGGACAGGAGCGACGAGGACGAGGGAGTGAGGTAGGGAGATCTAGGAAGAGGGATCGGCGTCCTTTTGTACATCAGGCGTTTTCGAGGAGTTGAAACGACTATTTTCCACTACGCCGGAAGTCAAAAAAGAAACAGAAGTGAACGGAGGTCACAGAGGTGATCAGACGCTGGACCGGACGTGATCTCTGTTTGACCGGACGCGTCCGGTTAGTGTTCAACGTCTGCGCGTGTTTCAGTTTTCTGATCGGAAGCGGTGGCACGTCCGGTCACTGTCGACCGGACGCGTCCGGTCGATCTGGGAGCTTACTGGACTCCAACCGGACGCTAGCACTGTGGCGTTCGGTCAGTTCTGCAGCGCGTCCGGTCGCTGTTTCGTTGTACGCAGTCTCTGCTTGACTAGCGCGTCCGGTCCGTTACAGGACCAGCGTGTCCGGTGGTTCCCAGCGCGTCCGGTCCACGCAACGAGCGTGTCCGGTCAGTGCTTCGCGGCATAGTCGTTGTGCGATCGGCGCGTCCGGTCAGTGTGAACAACGCGTCCGGTCAGCGCGACTGCAGCGTTTTCAAGTGCGTAACGGCTATATTCGAATGAGTACGTCTATAAATACTCGTTGGCCGGCTCAAAACTCTCTCTCTTGGACATTGGACATACTTGTGAGCACTTTGAGCTAAGCAACTCCCCTCCCACTCATCTCTCTTGCTTCTTTGCATATTCGAAGTGAGATTGAGTGATCCAAGTGCATTTGCATTGTGAGATTGCATCTAGTTGGCACTTGGTGGTTGATTTGCTGCGGGATTCTTGTTTCTCTTGGTGGTTGCCGCCACCTAGACAGCTTGGAGGTGTTGGCAAGAGTTGGTGATTGTTCTTGCCCACCTCCAGTGATTGTGAGGGGTTTGTGCCTACCTCGGCGAAGCGCCAAAGGCAACGTTAGTAAATTGCTCGTGTTATTGCAACCTTTTGCTATTTGATAGGTTCTTGTGGCGCCTTTTGAGAGGCTCGGTGTGTGACCGATTAGCCACCGAACCATGTGGTGAAGAGGGACACAACGGGGACTAGCGTGCCGGCAAGCACGTGTACCTCGGGATAAATCTTCGTGTTATCACTTTGATATTGTGATTGATTGATCTTGGTGTTCGGTTGTCTTGGTATTCATTGTTGATCATATTGGTTGGCTCATTACTTCACCCCTCAGTGAAATTCTCTCAACTCAACTCCGCATTACTTTCTTAGTTATCTTTGCTAGCTAGTTAGCTTTGCTTTAGTAGCTTGCTAGTTGTAGTTGTAGTTACCTTCTCGGTTTGACTTGTGCGGTTGAGTGCAAATACTAGAATTATGAATTGGTTAGGTGGCTTGCAAACACCCTGTAGTCTAAGCAAAACTCGCATCTCGCTATTTGTTATATTAATAAACTTGTTTAGCTTGTCTTTGTAGAAAATTTTAAAAGGCTATTCACCCCCCTCTATCCATCAAGACCTTTCACAAGGTGGCGAGCATGCACGCGCACGGGAGGGCCACGCGGTGCTCGGTCACACCACGCGGCGCACAACTACTGAGATTGTCAGCCATGGCTTGTTCTCAGAATTCAAAAAAAATTCAATTCTACCTCAAACGTACGACCGAACAGCAATATTCTCCACTCCATATCTACTAATACAATTGATGATTCGGTGAACAAATTGCATGATTGTGTAGAGCTACACGAGTACTCCAACTTTGATTAAAGGATCAAAGTCTAATTCGGCATGGTTGGAGAGATACAAAGCTCTAAAGGAGGGTACCTCAAAACCGGATTCTACAGTCCAATTGCAAACCAACTAAAACTGTCTTCTTCTCTACCTTATAACTCCTATATCGTGCACTGATTTAATCAACCATTTTCACCATCAGCTAGATCTACACGAGTACTCCAACTTTGGTTAAAGGAGTTTGACCAGATTCGAAACGGTTTTCAAACTAAAATTCACCAAAGATAGGTACCCGAAAACGGAAGTCGCGACTTTCAGGCATCCCAGACTTAGCCAATTTTCGAACCCTGAAAATACCATTGGATTCAATTTCATGAGCTCGATTTGACCATGCTAGGTACTGAATTAGCTCTCAGACATTAAACAAAGTTTGTTCCCCATGATATGTTCTACAACTTTTATTTAAGGATCAAGGTCTGGATCAGCTTGTGTTGCAAGATATAAAGCTCCAGCGTGGGGTACCCGAAACTGAAACTCAATTTTGGACTTAGCCAAATCTAGAACTCTGAAAACAGCAGTTGTTTCCTTCTTGTGAGCCCTATTTGACTAGGTTAGAGGCCAAACTAGCTCTTGACCATTAAATAAAGTTTGTTCTACATAAGATAAACTATAACTTTTCTTTAAGGTAAAACCTCATAACTAGTATAGAAGCCAAACTTTCACTTTGGCCAATGTAGCAACTCGATAAAGCCTAAACTAGGGTTTTAGGCCAAATGAGACATTTTCTTGACATTTGCTCAACAGGAACCCTTCATGACTTTTGTTGTAGGGTTCATCTAGAGTCATTTGGGCAAGTTTGCAAGGTTTGATTGATGATCTATAATTCCATTCACTTATTGGTGCAATTCTAATAGGAACAGAACTTATCATTTCATGTGACTTTTTGATTCCAAACTTCATAAAACTTTTCCAGGGATCAATATAGATAGGTACTAAGGTGAGACACATAAAGATATTGCAATAACATCATCCAAGCATATATCTTGAAAATAGCCTATATGTAAAGCAATGGTGCAACCTCCAACTTTAGGTTAGGCTCATCTCCATAGGTTGACCTTGACATCGTCACCTCCACTTAATCTATCATGTTTGAGCTTAAATCCACTACTTAACGAGTGACAAATACCTGGGGTGTTACACTCTCCATGTTCTTCGATTAGCTAACAAGCATCTCTCCAAATCCCAGAGTCTCATTATAGAGTCATCAACGCAAGTTGATGCTCACAAACTATCGGCGCGCGTGAAACCCCTCCATCCTGATGATGCCATTCTCTGAACTTTGAAGTACTGACCGAACCTTTTAACATCTAGGTCCCATATAAACCAAACTCAACTAGCACAAACCAAACATGAGAAAAGTGATTTTGAGAAATATAAGTCACATGTTTTTGCTATGGTCTTGGATCACACAAAAAAGCACATCCTGATATTAAGGCATTTTATTATGTTTTAATTTTGAATCAATTAAGGTTTCCTATGCATGATTATGTCCATAAATTCTCTAACACCGGAAAAGATGTCATAACCCCCCCAAAAAGGTGATGTTATAAGTAACAATTACTATTGTGACAACTACTATTTTGCTACAATAGTCAATGGCTATATTGAGATCCATCATTCTAATGGCAGTCGAATAAACCTCCACTCACGAACAAGTTACAATATATTTTCACATATCATAGTTTTAGTCTAATGGATATCGTCTTACCTTTGTGTTTCTATTCACCATGAGTTTTTATCGGTGCTTCATGATATATGTTTTGCAATAATTATTTTTTCATTTATTGTTTGTGCGCCTGCAGCATCGCACGAGCCATTACCTAGTTTCCTAAAAGAAAGAGGAGCTGCAGAGCGGGAACCATCATGGTATTAATTTCTTCATTACAGAGTAGGAAGTGAGAGTAGCTCAGGCTTTGTTCGCTTGGCTAAAAGTATTGTTCGCTGATTTATCGTGAGAGAAAAACATTGTTCGTTGACTGAAAAAGTACCGCTTATAAGACAAGTGAACATGAGTTTAGTTGATTAGACCGGAGATGTGGGTGCATATTATTTTCTTAATAGAAGACCACATTGTTTCTTCTAGGTTGGCCTCTCCATGGTTGTGTATTTAAACGTCATAATAAGTAGTTCTCTATTTGCCACTCGGTTTCTATCTATCCTGGGCACTCAATTTGTTTCAATCGTAGAGTCAAGATCTAGCACCGTTAATTTGGAAGGAAAAAAGACTGTTTTGCCCTTGTGTTTCATGTGTAGCACATTGTCCAAAATATTATCCTGTCATAGTTCATATATAATCTGTGTAGAGAAATGGTACTGCAAAAATTGTTCAATCTTCCACAACAAAAAAGAATAAAAGGAAGATAATTGTTTGCTGTGATAATTTTTTTTGGTGTTACCGTTCATCCGCCCGTGCGATCCCGCCCGCCGTCCCTCTCCCCACCGCGTGAGATCACTGCACAGTTATCGCAGCCCTAGATGGAAAGGAAATCATCCAGCCCTAGAAGGAAGGTGGGATCGCAATCACCGACAATCACGCGCAATCACCATCATGCGTCTCATGCTCCCAACTGACTCCTAC
Source organism: Saccharum hybrid cultivar R570 (assembly GCA_038087645.1). Classification (NCBI taxonomy): domain Eukaryota; kingdom Viridiplantae; phylum Streptophyta; class Magnoliopsida; order Poales; family Poaceae; genus Saccharum; species Saccharum hybrid cultivar. The sequence goes on from JAQSUU010000135.1 coordinate 23,337,276, forward strand.
ATCTCCTAAACCTATGCCCCGCCTACCGTCCCTCGCCCTCTCCCCGGAAACCGCCCTCGCCCCCTCCCTAGAGGCCGAAGTGTGTGTCGCCCATAGTCGTGCGTCCCCGATGCCACCTCTAGGTGCTCCTTTTGCCTCACCCCCGACACTGACGTCACCTCGCGCCCCTGACGCCGCTGCTGCAGCCGAGCGGCTCCGATGCAAACGCGGATGCAGGAAATGGCGCCCGCCTCTCCGCCTCCTCCTGTTCCTATGGCGACGACGACGATGGGTACATCAACGTGGGCCCTGCCCTACTCGACGGCAGCAACCGGGGCCGCCAAGCCTCCACGACTTGCGCCACTGACGCCGCCAGACTGACCATCAACCTCGGCGCTCAGTTCTCCGCCCCTCTAATCCGCCCAGACATAGCTCCCTCCGTCGGATTCGCATTGCATTGGAGACACGCCGACCCACCACCAGGTTGCCGGACGTCATACTCACAGCTCACGGGCGACGGGGTCATGCCTCACAAGTCACATGATCACGCATGGCTACGAAGCGCCGCCCGGATAATGTTCGACCAAATGCCACACAAGGATGGCTCTTCTGTATTGGCGCATCCCATAAGCATCGATCATATTTGCTTTGTTTATACTCTTATCCCTTCAACTGTTTTTTTCCCTTTTCTTGTATGAATTTCTTCTGCGATAGATGTAGTGCGATTAGTTAATATTAGAGATACATGTGTTCTGGACGAATGTGGCAGAACCTCCTAAATAATATGGCCCACATGTACTTGTTATCGTCTTAAAGACCTATAACCACCATACATGTGTATCACAGAACTTAAGAAGTCTGTCGGGTGTCCTCGGAAAACCCGAATCATCACGATCTTCTGAACAGGATCACATTTCAGATGCATTATAGTATTACCACAGTTTATATAATAAATTACATCAGAGTACTAAAGCGGAAGTCTTACATAACATAAGTTCATAAACTCGTTGTTCCAAGCTTACAAAGCTTAAGTTTAGTTATTATAACCATAATAGTGGAGTAGCATTAGTAATATTATTACAATCACCAAAACGCGATGCTCTGCCCAAGAGCCAAACATCTTACTCATCGTCGCTTACCGCAAAGACGGTCATGCAATAGGGTCTGAAGCACACCTGCTCATGAGACGCACCTGCAACAGAGGTTCAACAAACCCTCAGTACGAAAGTACTCCATAAGACTTAAACGACGAAAAAGGATTGAGACGACTCAGAAATGCAGGATTAGAGGAATCAAGGTGAGGTTCCAGCAAGAATCAGGGTAAGATCAATGTTTTATTTCAGAATTAATCATCAATAGAATGTAAGTGATTCTAATCTAGATCATATAACTCATACAACTTCTTTCTTATTCTCCGACCAAAGTTCCACTTATTAACTATGATGTTGAACAGCAAATCAAGTCTCCATAACCGAGGAGCAACGACGATTCGAACTGCTTATCTACCCAGCTGGGGCTTCCTAACCACACGATATATGTGGGACTTAAACCCTCATATATCAACATGTACTCGGATCCTCCAAAACGTGACCGGGTCCAGCGCCACCCGAGAGTACAGTACACCTCCAATCTAGCCCTTGGCTACGAGGGTACACACTACTCTCGCCATCTCTCCACTCCCAGTACGCGGTTAGCCATTCACAGATTAGAATGGCCGAGGTAGGACTTACCACGGGTATGTGGTTAGTACTATAATGTCTCAACATACATAGTTCAACAACGAACGGTCCTTAACCGACTCAGTCGAATACACTACATGGGGATTCCTTTCCCGATGCAAGCCCACCGACCGGTCCAATTTATCATCATCATTATTCATCAAGTGGTTGTCCAACAACCCTTCAAACTTTGCTTAACATTTTTTAAGTTTTCTAATTAAGCATGGCTAAGCATATGAAGCATTTTAAATAAAAATAGTAACAAGGATGATATCGAAGTATTAAGGATGGTAATGCAGTAATTAGGTTATCACTCAACTCCTATTACTAATGTAATAAAGCATTAACATAAGTGAAGTAAAGCTTTTCAAAACGCAAGGAAGGGTTAAATGTAACCGGGCTTGCCTTGGTCGACGGGAAGTTCAGGTTCTGGGTCAGTACCACAAATATCAAATCCCACCTCCACGGACGTCGGCTCTTCTTCGGGGACGGATTCAACTTTGGCAATCTCCTCGTTCACGGGGACTACACGCGATGATAAGGTATGCTCAAGATGATAAAGTACTAAACATGATGCTTGATGGATGTATAACAAAGTTAATAACTTAAGTATAACTTTCCTTCACTGTACAGTTGCAAAGCAATCGATTCTAACCTAACCCTAACTTAGGGTTCGTTTAGGTTAATTATTCCGTTAAGAACTTTCGTTAATCACATGAAATAACACAAATTAAGTCTTAACAACGTATTTAAGAGAGCTCAAACAATCAATTAAGGGTGCTAAAGGTCATTAAGTGTTAATGACCCAAAGTCAACACTCAATCACAAAGTCAAACAACCCTAATCATTAAGCACTAATTATAAGATTAACTAATTAATTAATAAAGCATAAATTAAGAATAAAATTGACTTTGTCTAATTAAGCTCAAATTTTTATTTTAGGAAGCTTATATCATAACTAAGTGGCAAAACAAATTTTATAATTTTTGGACAATTATTTAAGCCTAGATAATTCATGGAAATTGCATTTATTAATTAATTGAGCTAATTAATTAACATACAAAAAGTAATCAAAATTGACACTTAGTATTTTTCCTAAATATTACACAGTACAGAGAGACTACACAAAAATTTTCACAAATCTTGGAACTCTAAATAAATCACAAAAAAAATAAACAAAATCTGTTAGTATTTAACATTTTAGAAAAAGAAAAACAAAATCGCCTCATAGGCCGGCCACTCCCTTCCTTCTCTCGCTCGGCCCAAGAGGACTGGGCGGCCCATCCCGTGCGTGTTGTCATTTTCCCTGGCCCAACTGACCAGCCGCCCCAAGACCTTTCCCTCTCTCCCCTCTCTGCTTGGGCCGAAGCCGACGCCATGGCCGAGCGGTGTCCGGCCGGTGGCTTGCTCGCCGGTGGCGATACTCCAGCGAGACAGAGCCCACTAGCAAGACCAGCAAGACCCCGTGACCATACCCAGACACTCGCCACAACAGCAGTCACACCAGAGGCATCCCCACGCCGGCCATGGCGACTCGGTGGCGGTGGCGTATGGTGCTTCGGCGAACAAAACCAGTAGATGCGAAAGCGAAAGCGTAACGAGCACCAAAGGCTCACCACGAACACGACAATGTGACTGCTTGAGGTAGAGAAGCGATGGAGGTGGCTGGCCATGGTGAGGGCGGTGATGGCGACATAGCAACGGCGGTGAGGCGTTGTTCCGGCTAACACAGGGCAAGAAGAGGAAAAACATCATCGCGATGAGCAACACGGCATCAAGGAGGACTCAGAACCCGAAGTGGTTGAGCTAGAGACTCACCGAGGCGGACTGGCCACGGGGAGCTCGATCACAGTGGCGATGGTGACCGCCACGAAGGAGAAGGTGGCGTTTCATGGCTCGGAACGAAGTAAGGCACTGCAATCGGACTCAGTGCGTGCGTGAAGGCAAGGGGAAACTGGTGCCACAGGGAATTGGAGCGGGAAGCAGCAGTGACGGTGAATTTTGCGAGCGCGGCAAGGAGCATCGGCAGCGAGTAGCAGAGAAGAAGTCAAAGACGGCGACGGGAGGCTATATAGGCGAGGCGAGACAACGTGAAGGCGACATGTGAGGGTGACTCTCCATGCCGAAGCAGCGGCTGGCGGTCGAAGGCGTGCCTAGAAGCGAGCCGAAGGCCGCCGGCGTCGGGCGGGAGGTGGCACCCTGCCGTTGGCTGGATTTCGACAATATTACAAAAATGCCACTGGTGAATTTTCAAAAAATTACTCTCAATTTTTCTATAGAAGTTGAAAATCTATAAATACAAATGTTGCTCAATTTTCAAAGTTATACAACTTTCTCAATATAAACATTTTCAAATTCAGCCTAGATTTTGAAATTTAAATTTGAATTTAAAAGGGGACATTTTTTGGAAATCGGTAAATTTAAAATTACTTTGAATTTTATATTGAAACTTCAAAAACTCAAAATACCAAAGTTGTACATTTAGGTAAGACCTACAACTCTGCTATTCAAAACATTTTAAAAATATGCCTCCATTTTGAAATTGGATTGGGGAGATGAAAAGGGGTCAAATTTGAGATTTGAATCTTTTCAAAAATTACTCCAAATTTTACACTGAAACTTTGAAAACTCAAAACACCAAACTTGTAGCCCTTGAAAAGATCTACAAACTTGGTTTTATTTTTTTTTTTCCAAATTTTGCTTAGATTTTGAATTATTCAAAAAGGGGTAAAATCAGGGTTTTGCATTTTAGGGTTTTCGGAAAGATTTCAAATTGAAACTTGATGTTCTATTAATTGGTGATTATTTAGTGATCACACCATCACCCAAGGGCATCATTGAGTCAAGCATCACATGTTTTACCAAATGCCACTCTTGGTTGACCAGGTTGACTTTGGAAATTCTTTTAATAATTCCTCAAATTTGAATTCGAATTCGAACCGGAAAACTTGTAACAAGTTTTGGACTCCAAAAACAAACTCAAACTTAAAGCTTTATTTTATAAGTTGGACTTGAGTTCATACCCTACAAGTGACACTAGTGTACAACACAATCGTACACCTCAACTTACATAGGGCACAAACTAAGTATTTGTGGTGACATTCGAAATTAGGGTTTTCGAATTCGAGTCACGCACCACAGAAACACAATCAACCTAGGAAACGTAAACTTATTTGAGTTGATGCACAATATGGTTAACTTAATCATGAATGCTTTGCAGTGCATATGATGACATGACATGTTTTTAGCTACTATAACACCAAGGGTGTTACAACGAATACTTACGCTTCTTGGTTCACGCCTTATTTCAGTTGTCACCTCAATTAGTTCATAGGGCCCAGTTCCATTTTATGTGAGGTAAGATATTTTGTCATTGTGTCTAGGTGTAATAGGATTTGGTAATACTAGATGTACATGTATTTTTGAAGAATAATACTTTGCTTCAAGATCCGCTCCTTACTGCAGGTGTTGCCTAATTAGTTCAGAGGGCTGTGGTGCCAGTGCCACTTTATGTGAGGTAATCTGCTTTGTCACTTGGCTCATATATAGTTCTTTGTGACTTTGAATGTCTATAGCAGTTATGAACACAGTCACACCAGTTATAGCAGGATCTTACTGATCCAGTTTGTCGTGATCCTATAGGTTCTTCTAAGCAAGTTGCCATTAGTTACTGCATGTGCTTCCAGGGACACTGTTATCTTTCCTTACAGATATACCTCTTGAAATGCCATGTGGGATTGCACTGGCGTCGATTTGCGCTTCAGATCTTTAGAACAACTATATGACACTGTCTACAAGCACGTAGTCTTCTACATCGCTTTAGAGTAAAATGTGTTAACAATTGAGCTTTTAATTGCTATAGCATTTTTCTTTTGCCACAAGAGGTAAAAATAGTTCTGACAACTCATCCCACCCAAATAAATCTTCGAACGTTGCAATAGAAGCACCTAAGAGTAGTTGTGAGTTTAACATCTATAGTTTATAAAAAGACTTTCTCGAGTTCGCTCGAAGTGCCGCTTTTTACTTATCGTGACATTATTTTTTTCCCTGCCTTAGCACACGGGCATGATCCTATATATAACTAAAGTGTTTATCATTTTTGTTCACATTGGTTTTGTCATACTTAAATGTTGTCTCCACGTGTTTATTTTGGTCGTATTGTTGTCTTATCAAATGAAACATACTAAAGGCACAAAATAAACTAAGATGAATTGGAGAGACAGGAGTGATCCAATCTATGGTAACAATAAATAGAGAGATTAGAGCTAATTCACCAGAAAAAAGAGGTGGCGATGAAATCACAAAATGCTGAAGGGGAGGCGAAATTAGGGGAGAGCTCAAGTAAATGAGCGGCTCAACTCCACAGGTCAAGAATGGCTCAAATGAATCTCAAATATCAAGCAACAACAGCTAAGGTAACACAGATCTCAAAGTTGAAGCCAATGACAAAAAATTTGGGTGCCAGCACAAAAATCACACATACAAAATACAGTAAAAGTGTAAATTTCTTGCTCCTGCTGCAATCTGATTTTGCAGTTAAGGTTAAACTTCCTTAAGTTGTAGTGCAATATAATTCAATGAAGGTTTAATGGAAAATAGGTTGTTGCTGATGTGTGTTTTCTGCTGCTAGAGGACCGAAATGTGCTAAAGGATGAAGTCCCCTCTAATATACATCACTTCTTTATTCTCGAAGCCATGTTCATAAGCATGTAGGTAAAAAACATTGACTAGCTTGCTTCTTTGATAGTCTTTCTTTTGTGTATGAACCGTCGTCATGAAGATTAGAACGGAGTATGTTTATTTTATTTATTCTGCCTCACAAGATAAGAATAGAGATAGGAAAAACAACAATAGTTGGTCCTTGGTGTTATAAACGCTAACAAAACGTGATGGTTGCCCAGCTTATGAAGAAAGAGAAAAGGGCAACCAGAATTAACTACTAATAACTCATATATGGATCACTGCAAGGTTTTTTATATTGCAAACTATGTTCAAAGCTTTTATTCTTTGGAAGGTTTTGTGTTTGTGAGTAAATCTGCTGATGTACCGAACTATACACCCAAAATGGAAAAAGGACATGATTTTTAAAATATTTGTTTTAGTGAACTACAGAACCAGCTATCAAATTCAATTAGCACATGGACTCGTGCTATCATTTGTATATGTTTCTTTGGACACATGACAAGAATTTTGATAAATGTATATGACTGATGTGATACTGGTACTTTGATCGGATCAAAGTGATGAAAAGTCATATTTTCTGCAATTTTAGAACACGTTGCCTAAATCAGACGTGCACGTATCTATAACATGAAAGAGACAATTTTCTGGACAGTTGTTTCAATTCAGAATTAAGCATCCTGTCAATTATATCAGAGCCAATCTCAACATATATTCATGTTTGCAAAAAAAAACAAGGTTTCATCTATTGATTTGTGGATTCTTACATGCACTTGGGGCAAATAATACATTTACATCTCACCAATGTTTAACTGTGCTGCTCCAAATTCCTACTTGTATGTGTTCAGATCTGCTCTAAAATAAGGTATTGTGATCGAACCAATACAATTGCTGTTTTGAGCACCAAATATAAGCAAATAGGAGTAATGTATGTTAACTGATTTTTTTCAAGTGCCATTCAGTGCTTTAATGTTTTCTGACAAGTATTCATATTAAGGATTCTTTAGAGAAAGGGGTGCATACTTGTAAGTTAATGGAAAAATGGTATACCTTTAAGGCTTTCTCTAGACTGCATCTTACTGTTGCAGGAAATGAGAGAAGGTAGTGAAGTGAGGCAAGCTAAACTTTTCTACTGATAAAATGTAAGAGCATCTCCAACAGTTTGCCATCTGGCTTTTCCATCGTTAATTTGGCAAAATAAGAAAAAACTCTCTCTAATAGTTTGGCATCCTCCCTCCCTATCTTTCCCAACCTCACAAAAATCTATCCTGAGTGCGCATATATGCGCGCAGCCTAGGAGCGCGCATCCGGAGTTTCCCGGCTCGTCTAGTAAAAAGGAGGAAAGACAGGGTTTCAGGTGAGAAAAGCGCAAGAGAGAAAGATCTGGTGGAAGGGCTTAAACGTGTATAGAAATAAATTTAGGGTTCCTGATACAAAACATGAGACCGAGTGCCGAGAAAAAAAAACTTTTTGAATAGAACTATAGAAAACTCTTGGAGATGACTTCTTTTTTCTCTCCATACTAATTTAGGAGTTGGCAAACACCATAACAAAATATGAAGAACTCTTGGAGATGCTCTGACTTGGTGAACTATTTACAGCTTGATGAGGTTGAGCCATACACAATAAAATTAGGGCTTCTGAAATTCATCTATGAACTGCAAAAGGATTAAGTTAGATCAATGTAGTTATAGTTTGGTTAGGCATTACCTGTTCCGTCCACACTTTGGTACTTCTACCGAAGTATAAAGCAAGCATAGCAGATAAAAGGACTGTGAAAAAGTTTGCCTTGCAATTTGAGAACTGTAGCATCCAGTCTCCTATCTACATATTTTTTTCGTATATCTGAATATGTCTTTCTTTTTAGATTCATTTATGTTTGATAGTACAATAGATGATTCATTTAATAGCCAGATAATTGGAATACCTCCACCATCTAATGGATGAATTTTTGTTGTTTTTTCTTCAGACAGTGAACCATGCTAATTGGCCACTGATTTGTCAAGGTTTGGCGCTGATTCTCGTTCTCCGCTAAAGTCGCCTTGCACCGGTCCATTATATTTAATTAATTATGGATACATTAGTTTTGTACTTTACTATTGTTGATACATATGGAGGTATCTTAACACAATCTATCTATTTAATCAATGGACTGCTCCTTCTATTTAATTGATTGATTTTATACATTTGTTTTACAGATGTGACTATATGTTTTGGAAGTCTATGTGTGTCAGTACATTTGGTTTGACTAATTGAACTCGCAAAATTTAAGGACCATAGCTCCTATCAATTTACTATCTTTTATCCAAACACATCAGTTCTACCCCATCTTGGTCATAGTTATAACTGAACGTTACCTATGCAATTTTTCAGAGTGGGAAGAAGGGGATGATCCCTTACCACAGTTCTTTTCCAGTTGCATCAAATTACATAGTTAATGTAGTTTGAGATTTCAAAGTGGGTAGAAGGGGCGCATCCTTTCAGAGTAGTTTTAGTTTTCATATATATAATCTAGATAGAAATTTGTATGGTTTGTTCAGATTTAATGGCAATTTTTTTTGAAACTAATAAGCTTTTTTTTGCAAATTCATGTTGTGACTTTTTTTGAGTTGGTGACATTTTTTTCCTTTTCCATCACCATCCACATCAAATTCATCAACACATTTAATGAACCTACAAAACTACACGTCGGTATTTAATTTTTACAATATTGTTGTCTTATCGTGCGATCCGTATGTTTTTAGTATAAAATGTTAGTTATCCCGTAGCAACACATGGGCACGCTACTTAGTGTAAAAAAATGTACTGCCAAAATATGTTTAATGTAAAAAAAATGCACTTCAATGTAAAAAAATGTACTGCCAAAATATGTTCAATGTAAAAGATATGGCACTTCATAAATAATGTGTGCAGAGAAATGGTACTGCAAAAATTGTTCAATGTAAAAAAAATGAACAGGCAAAATATGTTCCATGTCAAAAAACGGCACTGTTAAAAAATCTGTTAAAAAATCATTTTAATGTGCTAGTGGTGTTACACATGAAAACTATCACCACTGGAATCGAGCGCTTTGCCTAGTGTCGACGGCACTCGGCAAAGGGTGAAAAACACTCGGCAAAACTATCTCGGCAAATTTCTTAATGGCAAATGTAGCTTTGCCGAGTGTCATTTTTAGGGCACTCGGCAAACTCTTTGCCTAGTGTCCGTTTCACACTCGGCAAACAAAAGTCGTCGTCGGATGCGAGACGGCGTTATATAGTTTGCCTAGTGTCGACACTCGGCAAAACCATTTAAATTTTTTTTCTTTGCCTAGTGTCAGCACTCGGCAAAATTATTTTTTTAAAAAAAATTGGTTTGCCTAGTGTTCTTGTCATGACACTCGGCAAACTCAACGACACTAGGCAAATCAGGTTTCCAGAAATGCTCAGTATGCTCCCTTTGCCGAGTGTTTTGACCTGTATACTCGGCAAATTCACTCTTTGCCGAGTGTAACACTAGGCAAACTGATCTAAAACCGCCATTTTTATTTATTTTTTCCGTTCCATCCAAACAAACAGAATATGTACATAACAGACATCACCAATATCACATATATATCACCAACATCACTTATATATCACTAACAACATATATATATATATATATATATACATCACAAACATATCACAAATGTCACATGTCATACAATATATCATCACAATAAGTTCACAAGTAATCCAAGTGCTCCATCAATCACAACCACAAGTGCAAATAGAAGTACCATTAACAACCACAAATATCGTCATCAAGCTGGCGGCCAACGAGACTGATTTGGTGAAGGATTTGGTGAAGCATGAGCCACGTCATTCGATGCCGCCGATTGATTCTGCACAAAGGAGAAGAGATTGCATGTGTGACACAAGATAAATATATATCATACTTGACGAAAACATTTATACTCCCCTAAGTTTTAAGTAGCGTTGTGGTTTGACTCTAAGCATGAACATACAAACTAAAACATTCATACTCACAGGAGTAGCTGTATTAGGAGGTGGAGGTGGAGCGAATAGCGGCGGCGGAGCTTGATGACCCACAGCGGCGCCAAGACTAGTCACATAGGAGAACCACTACGACATCGTCCTCTGCTCGGCCTCCCGCTCGGCTGCCACCCTCGCCTCCAGCTCCTCCTGTCGCTTCTTCTCCTCCTCCAGTTGGGCCTACAATATTTCACTGCATTGTTACAATAATGCAAAGCTAAGGTATGTAAAAATCAATGAACGACGAATAAAATAGGAATAACCTGGAGTGCCTCTATCCGCCGTTGTGCAGTGTCCGGCCGAGGTCATATGGCCGGACTTGCGCTGGTGCTCCTTGCCCGGATCTGGGAGAGAGTGGGAGTAGAGCCAGTGTCAATTATGCCGTCGCCGAGATAGTACCGCCCATGCTTCTTGCCTCCTCCCGCCCCCATGACAAGTTCTCCATCAAAGTCTTGGGTGCTCGGATCGTACTCTGGCCCATTGATCGACCTTGCCATCTCAACATACTCACTGAGGCGGCTGTGGATGGACGCGTTGCTGTACGCCAAGGGAGGGTCCTCTGGGTTGTAGTCGACGTCGGACGTCGCCTTGCCCTTGTGGGCCAAAGCCCATGCCTTGAACTAGGAGCAAGGCTGGCCACCATGTGACGACGACTACGAGAAGAACAACAAGATTATTAGAAATCATGCAGAATTGAGTGTTAGAATAAATAAATGAATTCGCGTACCCATGTTTGTGCGTATCCGCTGAGGTTGCGGCTATCTTGATGGTGTGGTACACCTTCCATCATCAGACGGCGCTCCTAGCAAGCATTGTGCGTCTCCGCCCACTCGGGGGCGCACCACTTGTCCACCATGTATGCCCAGCACGCGGTGTGCTGGGCGCACCAAGACGGAATCACCTACACGTCATCAAGTATGTGACATATAAGAAGATCAAATTAAGCCTACTTAATCTCAAAAGAAATCAGTATTAATATTCTATATTTACCTCTATGTACTGTTGTCGGGTTAGCGTCATCGTTCTTGCGTCAGTTTTGGAGATCTTCGTGCGAAGGTACAACCCGTGGTATGTTATGACGGCTTGGATGCGCGCCTCGTAATGCAAGTCCTTCACGAGTTTTTTACAGACTTTGGTAGCCACCAAATCCGCCCTATCCTCCATTCCCTCCTCGCATCTGAAGAAATCTTGCATATAGACGTGAGGTATCTATTCATTATTAGAAGAATGTCCAATGAATGCAATGTATTGAGCAACGTAGTGCGAGGAGGACTTACCCACAGCTCTTCGTTCACCCGCTCTGCCTTGTTGAATAGCATGTCATCCCGATCTATAGCATCATCGGCTGCGGCGTAGTGGTCGAACGTGGTGGCTGGCGTCATCACTCTGGCGTACTCAACGAAGCCAGGAAAGTGCTCCTTGCACAGAAGCCTCAGGATGTCATTGACTTTGCGTGTGTGATAGCCTGCAGACTGTACAATCGTCCAACTCCTGCACAAGTGTTTAAGAAAAACTATTATTTTGTATTGTGATTTTCAACATATCATATGAAGTAGTGATGTTGGAAAGTGATTTCTCTCAATTAGGGCTAACCCTAGAAGGGTAGCTAAATAGGTTCCATACATGGGCCACATGGGCCTTAGCCTCATGGGCCTACATATACTCCAACACCCCCCCGCAGTCTGAACTACCGTCGCAGCGGAGTTCTAGGCTGAAACAAGAAAGAACACACACAACCCCCCCCCACAGACGCAACTAGCCACTGGTGATGTTGAGGCTGGAGCGAAACTCGGCGAAGGTCGAGGACGGGAGGCCTTTGGTGAAGATGTCCGCGAACTGGGAGGTCGTCGGGACATGAAGGACCCGCACCTCGCCCATGGCCACCCGATCACGGACAAAGTGGAGGTCGATCTCGACATGCTTCGTCCGCTGGTGCTGGATGGGGTTGGTGGAGAGGTAGACCGCACTGACGTTGTCGCAGTAGATCAGTGTGCTCCTGGAGGGTGGCGTGTGCAACTCAGCAAGCAGCTGTCGGAGCCAGGCGGCCTCCGCCACGCCGTTAGCCACGGCGCGGTACTCCGCCTCGGCACTGGACCGGGAGACCACCGGCTGGCGCTTGGACGACCACGACACCAGATTGCCGCCCAGGAAGACGGCGTAGCCGGAGGTGGAGCGGCGAGTATCCGGGCACCCGGCCCAGTCAGCGTCGGTGTAGACAACGAGGTCGGTGGAGGAGGCCCGGTGGAGGAGGAGGCCGTAGTCGAGTGTGCCCCGGAGGTAGCGGAGGAGACGCTTGAGAGCCGTGAGATGAGGCTCCCGGGGATCATGCATGTGGAGGCAGACCTGCTGAACGACATAGGTGATGTCCGGCCGAGTGAAGGTGAGGTACTGAAGGGCCCCGGCAAGACTCCTGTACGCAGTGGGGTCGTCCACCGGTGGTCCCTCAGCCTCAGACAGCTTGCCCTGAAGGTCGACCGGGGTGGAGCAGGGCTTGCAATCAGACATCCCAGCCCGCTCCAGGATATCCCGAGTGTACTGCCTCTGGTGAAGAAGGAGCCCAGCAGGACGGTGCTCAACAGTGACACCGAGAAAGTGATGGAGCTCACCGAGGTCCTTCATCGCAAACTCCTGCTGGAGAGCTGCAATGATCCGGCGGAGAAGATGCTCGCTGGAGGCGGTGAGGACAATGTCATCAACATAGAGTAACAAGTATGTAGTGTCGGCCCCATGGTGGTAGACGAACAGGGACGTATCAGACTTGGCCTCCATGAACCCCAGGGTCAGCAAGAAAGCAGCAAACCGGTGGTTCCACGCCCGAGGTGCCTGCTTGAGGCCATAGAGTGACCTGTTGAGCCGGCAGACCATGTCAGGGCGGGTGTTGTCGACGAACCCCGCCGGCTGACTGCAGTACACCGTCTCGGTAAGAAGGCCGTGGAGGAAGGCGTTCTTGACGTCCAGCTGGTGGACAGGCCAAGACCGAGCAAGTGCCAGTGATAGTACGGTACGGACGGTGGCCGGCTTGACCACCGGGCTGAAAGTCTCATCGTAGTCGACGCCGGGGCGCTGAGTGAAACCCCGGAGGACCCATCGAGCCTTGTAGCGCTCGAGAGAGCCGTCCGCTCGGCGCTTGTGAGTCCAAATCCACTTGCCGGTGACGACATTGGCGCCCGGCGGTCGGGGCACCAACTCCCACGTCTGGTTGGCGAGCAGTGCGGCATACTCCTCTTCCATCGCGCGGCGCCAGTGAGGGTCCAACAGGGCGTCGCGGACGGAGGAGGGTACCGGAGAGACCACCGCGTCGCCAGTCGAAGCCTCGAGGGCACGAGGCGGCAGGGTGCCAGCCCCGTGCCGTGTCACCATCGGGTGACACATGCCGCGGGTGTCGGTGAAGAAGCGGCGGGTGGTAGACCGGCGGGACACCACGGGCCGGCGGAGACAGTGGCGGTGGTGTCGGTGTTCCCGGCGGAGAAGGGACCGGAACCACGAGCGGCGGTGGCCGCGGCCTGCGCTGGTATACCCGTACCGGCGCGGCAAACCTCGACGGAGCCGCCGGGGCAGGTGCCGAGACAGGGTCCGGCGTCGGCAACCGGCACGACCCCCCCGGGGCAGAAGCGGGGGACGAAGGCCCCGGGGCTGCACCAACTGGAGAAGGCGGGGCCGCACCGGAGGACGAGGGGCCCGGACTCGCAGGGGAGCCGGGACCGACGGCTGGCTCAGAACGCGTCGAGGCGGTACCTGCAGGAGACCACAAAGAAGGTGGCTGGACCACCGGGTCAGTGGGAAACAGATCGGGTGGGTCAGTGACCGGAGGTGTAGTGGTGCTGGAAAAGGGAAAGACGGACTCATCGAAGACCACATGGCGCGAGATGAGAACACGTCGGGAGGTAAGGTCGAAGCACCGGTACCCCTTGTGATCAGGGGAGTACCCGAGGAAGACACAGAGCGTGGAGCGAGGGTCCAGCTTGTGAGAAGAAGTGGCAGCAGTGTTGGGGTAACAAGCACACCCAAACACGCGAAGGTGATCATACCGAGGCGGGGTACTGAAGAGGGCGTGGTGAGGAGTGGGAGCAGGACAGGCAGCGGAAGGAAGGCGGTTAAGAAGGTAGGTGGAGGTGTGCAGGCCCTCAGCCCAGAAGCGAGCAGGAAGAGAAGCCTGAAACAGGAGAGTGCGCACGGTGTCGTTTGTGGTGCGAATCATCCGCTCGGCCTTGCCATTCTGCGAGGAGGTGTATGGGCAAGACATGCGTAGCTGAACACCGTGAGAGAGGAAGAAATCTCGGGCGGTGGAGTTATCAAACTCGCGACCATTGTCACACTGGACGGCCTTGATGGTGAGACCGAACTGAGTAGACACCCAAGTAAAGAAGTGGAGGAGCGTGGTAAACGTATCAGACTTCGCACGAAGAGGAAAAGTCCACGAATAATGCGAAAAATCATCGACAACCACAAGATAGTACTTATAACCAGAAATACTGATAACAGGAGATGTCCATAGGTCGCAATGGACAAGATCAAAAATGCGGGCCGCATGAGAAGAACTAGAAAAAGGAAGACGAACATGTCGGCCCAATTGGCACGCATGACACAGTTGCTCATCATGAGCTCGAGTACAAGGAAGACCAGAGCTACGACTGAGCTGTATCAGGGCATCACGTCCAGGATGGCCGAGTCGCCGGTGCCAGGTAGTAGAGGAAGCAGAAGCGACGAAGGCAGCTGACAAAACGGACGGCGAAGAAGAAGAAGGAGCCGCCGGAAAGCGAAGAGTGTAAAGGGGCCCGGTGCTGTCACATCGGAGCAGAGGACGCCGGGAAGCCAAATCCTTCACAGTAAGACCAGAAGAGTCAAATTCCACAGAACAAGAGTTGTCAGCTGTAAAGCGTCGAATAGAAAGAAGATTATGAACCATGGAAGGAGCAACAAGAACATCAGGAAGACGAAAGGAGCCATGAGCACCGGCGGTACCCACAGAGGAGACAGGAATACAAGAACCATTTGCGACCATAATGGACGAAGGAAGAGATGAAGAGGGAGAGTGAACCGACGAAAGTATACCGGGGTCAGGAGTGGTGTGGTAGGTGGCCCCCGAATCGGCGATCCACTCGGGTCCGACCGGAGGTGTCAGGCCCATGGTGCCGAACGAGCGAGCCAGGGCCGCCTGATCCCAGCCCGCAACCCCCGGTGGAGCCCCGGAAGGTCCGGAGGGAGGAACCCACGGCGTAGTAGGCGGCGTAGCAGGGAAGACGCCGGGAGGTGCTCCGGTGAGCATGGCCACCGGTGGACGCGTGTCGGTCCCGGTGGCGTGGTAGGGCCACATGGAGATGCGCCCAGACCACGGGTTCTGGAAAGAGGGCCATGGTGCCCCCCCCTGTGGTCCACCGGGTACCGGGGCCTGGGTAGGTGCACCCCGGCCTCCGCCGCGACCCCCACCGCGGCGACGACGACCACCACGACCCCCCCCACTCGGCCCGGAGGGAGGGGGACCCAGGAGAGACGACGGTGGTGGAGCAGCCGTCCGTGGAGCAGACTGGCGCGGCGGAGTAGCAGCCAGAGCCGTCGAGGAGGCCCCCGGGGAAGCAGTGGAGCCCGGCTGGAGGCCCTGTGTGAGCTCCTCCATGACAAGATCGTCACGGACCTCCAGGAAGGTGGGAAAGGGCCTCTGGCGGGTGATCCACGTCCTGAGGTGGGCGTAGCGGTCACTGAGCCCCCGGAGGACGTTGAGGACCAAGATGCGATCCTCCACAGGCCACCCGAGGTCCCCCAGGGAGTCAGCCATGGACTTCATCCGTCGGCAGAACTCACCGACGGAGAGGTCACCCTGGACGAAAGTGCGGAAGCTCGCATCGAGGCGCAGAGCCCGGGCCTCAGCGTTGCCCAGAAACTGACCCTCAAGGGCCAGCCATGCCCGGCGCGCGTCAGGAGAGGTGCGGACGAGGTCGTGAAGGTCCAGGGAGATCGTTCCCAGAATCCAGGAGAGGACGATGCTGTCGAGCCGGATCCACGACGGCGTCTGGGCAGCGACCGGGGCGTCGAGGAGGACGTGGTCGTCGAGGGCGTAGCGGCGAAGAGTGAGAACCACCAGATCCCGCCAACGGGCGTACGAGGGCGACTCCGGCTCGAGGACGACCGGAACTAGCAGGCGAATGTTCTGGACCCCCCCCCCCCCCCCGCCTGGTAGTGCAGCTGAGCCACGAGCGGGTCGGCCGGGTCGTGCCAGAGGACGGCGGTGTGAGACGCGCGGCGACCCGGCGAGGCGGAGGAGTGGGCCCCAACGTCCTGGCCCCCAGGGTAGGTGAGTAGCCGCTCAGCCTCGGCGAGCTGGCGAGCCAGGGCATCGGCCGCTTCGCGCTCGTGCTCCCACACGAGGGCGGCCGCCCGCACGCGGGCCTGCCCCTCCGCGGCCGAGGCTCGGGCGGCGGCAAGGGCAGTGGCGAGGGACGAGGCGTCACGGCCGGCGTAGATATGAGAAAGAAGGGGTGGCGGGGCCGGGAAGGCCTGGGCACCGGCAGCAGACATGGTGCCGGCGTCCAGCCCGGCGCCGGGAAGGTGGATCCGCGGCTGCTGGAGGGCTGGCTGTTCGCCATCAGCAGCCGGGAGGTGGGTTTGAGGGTCCCCATCAGCCGGGAGACCCCCATCAGCAGCCCCCGGATGCTCCACTGCCGCCGAGGTGAGAACCTGGGCAGGGGCGGGTGCTCCAGGTGGTTCGGTAGAAGGAGGGAGGGGCTGGTGAGGTAGCTGGCGCAGTTGTGGGTGAGGAAGGACTGCGGCAGGAAGAGGGGAAGTCCCCAGGCCGGCGCCATGGAGATCCGCGCCAGGGAGTGTCGCCATGGGAGCAGGGGCGGCAGGGAGACCCGCCCTGGGAGCAGGGGCGGAAGGTCCAGGGAGGTAGGCGCTGGGGAGGGAGGAGCTAGGGAGGAAGGCGCCAGAGGGGATGGGGTGCTGGAGGCCAGCCGTGCCTGGGAGAAGGCCGGCGGCGGCGGCGTCCGCCCCCTGGAACCGCTCGGCGTCGGGCAGAGCAGAGGGAGCAGCGGCTCCCGTGAGGACCTGGGCCCAGGTGGTTGTGGAAGAGAGGGAAGGGAAGGGAGAGTAGAGGGAGGGAGGGAGAGGAGGCCGGCCAGCCATGGCACGCCGGCTCGCCGGCGATGGCCAGCAGGGGGCGGCGGCTGGAGGCTGGAAGAGGCTGGCGGCTGGAGGAAGCTAACCTAGGCTGGATACCATGTTGGAAAGTGATTTCTCTCAATTAGGGCTAACCCTAGAAGGGTAGCTAAATAGGTTCCATACATGGGCCACATGGGCCTTAGCCTCATGGGCCTACATATACTCCAACAAGTGATAACATCATAAGTTACTTACCTTTCCCCATCATGTCGAATCACCGGTCGTCTGTGAGGAGGTATCGGTCGCTGAGGGAGGCTCGTAGGACCTCGCAAGTAGATACCTGCGTCGCCAGAGGAAATGGACCCCCCTCCTGCCGCCTCATCCTCCTCCACCTCCTCGTCCCCGTGCTGCACCTCGTCGTCCCCCTACGAAACGTCCTCCTCTTCCCCATCCCCGGGCGTCACCTGCTCGTCCTCCTCACGTGACGGGGTAGGAGGCGACGGGTCCTTCCTGCGGCTCCTCCTCCTCCTCCTCCCCTGCGATGGCTCCTCATCTGCAGCAGGCGCTGCTGAGCGTGCTCTTTGGTAAATCGAGTGCACCCTCCTCTGACTACCGCCCACTATCTTTGTTCAATCACCTGCAATTAAAAAGAGTAAACAAGACGTATTAGAAAATAGCATAATTACAAAATACAATAGTATTACATGTATTAGAAATAACATAATTACAAAATAACATAGTATTACATGTATTAGAAATAGTCTTCATGATCCGAATTAGCTGGATCATAAGTCTCATCATCGCTATCAACCATGTCATAATCAACACTATCCGAAGGAGCAATGCTGTCATCATTGGCATTGTCTGAATGTAATCGCTCAAGCATTTGTAAGTCCTTCACATTTTGCACCTCATCTCTAGTGTCCTCGTCATGAACCCTTTCATTGTCTACTTCTATCTCCATCGCTTCGATTAAGTCTATCTCAAACCTCCCTTCTAGCCCCTCTTCTTGAAAGAACTCACCGTCATATGTGTTTGGGTCTAAGTTGTAATCTTCATCATTTGGGACATGTACTTTACCGTGTGGTGATACCTTGTGCACAATATTCCAACCCTTAACATGCTCTATGGTTTGGCACGCATATGGAAGATAATAAACTTGTGTGGCTTGTTGGGCAACAATATAGACATCGTCTCCTGGTAAGACCGAATCATGTCGAATTTTGACTAGCCCAAGATTAGAATATGTCCGTCTCATTACTTCAGGATCAAACCAATGGCATTTGAATATGACGGGATTAAGAGCTTTGGAACCATGAAACTTGAGTTCATATATTTCTTTAATTCTTCCATAATAGTCGACCCCATCTTGGCCAGGCGTAAAAACTCCGGTACTTGTGGTTCTTCGATTGGACCAACTCTGCTCGTAGCTTGTTGTGTGAAAGCGATATCCATTCACGTCATAACCAGTAAATGACCTGACCCTATATTCAAAGCCATCCACAACCTATCTCAACTCGGCACTCATAGACGCATCCCTTTGGCTCTGCAAGCTCAAGCCGGATAGATCGTTATATTTTTCGCACGTACGAGCAACTTGGAATGTCAAACTAATTACAAATTAAATTGGATGGTACCTTCTCTTTGAACCAAGATATGAAATCGGGCATTCCACTTCCCGCACCCTATCTAAGAAGGGTATCAGATTCCTGTGGGGTAGGTTCCCTTAATAGATTCCAGAATCGATTAAGAAATTCCCTGTACCAACGAGAAAGGAGGTTGGATGTAGAATAGTAACGGCGTATGGAACAAGTTCGTTGAGAACTTACCGCATGTACGGCTCCACTTCGTCAAGGTTGTTCAACACATATAGCGTGATACTACACCACTCTTCATGTGTCAAGGTCTTAGCGGTCGATCCACTTGCGCTTTCGAGTTGCCCTAAAAAAAGGCTGAGATTCGATTCATTTTCGCCAGCATTGTAACGAGGGGGTGGATTATGCATGCTAGGGAGGTTGTCACCATAGTATGTTGTTGTGAAGTTTGACACCTCCTCTAGAATATATGCCTCTGCAATGGAAGCCTCGATTTTGCATTTATTTCTACATTTCTTTCGAAGAACCTTTAGACATCTCTCGATTGGATAGCACCAATGGCCCTGCATGGGCCCTCCCATTCGTGCCTCATACGGGAGGTGCAAAATCAAATGTTGCATCAGATTAAAGAAGCCGGGTGGAAAGATCTTCTGCAACTTACACAGCAACACAGGTGCCATTCTTTCCAAGTCTTCAATCACGGTCCGAGATAACTCCTTGGCACAAAGCTGGCGGAAGAAATAGCTCAACTCTGCTAGCACTAGCTAGACATGCTCAGGGACATAGCCTCAAACCATCGTCGGAAGAAGCCGCTCAATCCATATGTGGTAGTCATGACTCTTCATCCCTAAGACTCGCATAGTGGATAAGTTCAGTCCCCTCCTCAGATTAGCTGCATACCCATCAGGGAACATTAACATTTGGATCCATTGTAGTACTTCCCTCCTTTGGACCTTGGTCAAGATGAAATCGGCCTTAGGCCTTCTCCATGTCTTGCCACGACTAGGAGGCTTCATCTCTTGGTTTGGTCTATCGCATAACGTTGCCAGATCCACTCTAGCCTTAGGGTTGTCCTTAGACTTTTCAGTGTCCATGAGTGTTGCCCAAAGTGCCTCGGCGATATTCTTTTTAGTGTGCATTACATCAATGTTATGTGGTAGAAGAAGGTCATCGAAATAGGGGAGCCGAGTTAAGCCCGACTTATGAGTCCACATATGTTGCTCACCATATCCCACAAAACCACCTCCTTCTTGATTGGCCACGAGAGCATCTATCTGTTCATGAACCACGACAGCAGTCATCACCTGGGGTGCAGGGTCTATCACTACAACACCTTTCGTAAAGTTCTTGATGTCTCGTCTGAATGGATGGTCAAGAGGGAGGAATTATCGATGTTTATCGAACGATGAATACTTTCCACCCTTCTACAACCAAATGAACCTCAGACCCTCCTTGCATATTGGGCATGGGAACTTCCTGTGAACACACCAGGCGCAGAATATCTCATACGCCAGGAAGTCATGCAGGGAGTAGTGGTACCAAACATGCATTTTGAAGTTTGTCTTTGTAGCCCGGTCGTATGTCCATACCCCTTCCTCCCATGCACGGACCAATTCATCAATCACAGGCTCCATGAACACACCCATATTATTTCCCGGGTGTCCAGGAATTATCAATGATAAGAATACGTTCTGTCGTTGAAAGCATACGCCGGGGGGGAGATTGAGGGGGATAACGAACACGGGCCAACATGTGTATGGGGCAGCCATCATTCCATAAGGATTGAACCCATCTGTTGCCAGCGCAACACGTACATTACGAGCCTCTTTAGCTTTCTCATGATGAATGCTATCAAAGCTAGTCCATGCTTCACCATCAGATGCATGTACCATCTTGTCAGAATTGTATCGTTTGCCATTTTTATGCCATGTCATCTGTTTCGCGGATTCCTCGGTCATGTATAACCGCTGGATCCTCGGTATGAATGGAAAGTGCCGTAAGATTGTCACGGGGATGTCAAGCTGCCTCTTCTGGCCATCACCAGAGTCTACCTCTAGGAACCTAGAGGATTTACACTTTGGATAGTACTTTGCTTCTATGTGTTCTTTCCTAAATAGGACGCACCCCTTCGGACAAGCATGTATCTGCTCATACGGCATCTTAAGTGCACGAAGGAGTCTCTGTGACTCGTACATGCTCTTTGGCAGAATGTGACCCTCCGGAAGCAGGGAGCCAATAACTGTCAACATCATATCGAAGGCGTCTCGACTCATGCTACACTGAGACTTTAACGCCATTACGCGTCCAATGGCATCCAGTTGAGAAACCTTTGTGTGGCCGTGAAGGGGTTTCTGTGCCGAAGAAAACATATCGTAGAACACCTTTGCGGTTGCCTCTGGCTCCTCCTCTGTACGTCCTTCAGCGAACTGTGCCTCATGAAAGTCATCTAACCAATCTGCTACCCCGACATTCTCATCATAATGCTCGACGCGTGGTCTCACCACCTCCTCTCTCATACGATCAACTTCACCATGGTAGACCCAAAGAGTATAGTCTGTCGTAAATCCATTCTTCCAAAGATGTTGCCCCATGACCATCTTTGTTTGTCTTTTCCTGTTTGCACAATTGCTGCAGGGACAGAAGATTTTACTCGCTCCTTTAGCAGCCTCGCCAAATGCCAGTTCCAAGAACTCATCGGTCTTGTTGATCCATTCATCGGTGACCTGACCCTGACTTAAGCGGCTCGTGTACATCCACTCACGGTCATCCATCCTAAAACATATATATCATAGAGTAATATAACCACCAATTGCATCTACACGATGTTCCTACCATCTAATAGGTGAGGATAGGTCCTAATCCCACCCGAGGATGCATAGATAATGTTAGTTCCCATGCTCTACTCCGATCCGAGACAGAATTTCGGCAGCACCTCCCCGCTGTTCTCCAGATACATGTCCTGGCAGGGAGAGTGTGTATCCGGAGAACAACGAGGAGATGATGCCGAAACTCTGTCTCGAGTCGGAGCAAACCATGGAAACTAATCCCATCTACGCATCCGTGGGCTGTCCAAAAAACGTGAACAATTCAAAGCAGATACAGTTATAGATATGCAAAGATCTGCATATTTCCAACCATATCTCTTTTGAACGGGAGACGCCTAACTGGGTAACGCGATACACAACCATGATACGGAAAGAGAGGTTATACTTTGGGTGGTGGTGGAGTCAGGCTAGCGGGGCCATGGCGGGCCGGTGCAGTGACGAGGCGACGTGGTGCAGGCAGACCCACAGCGGCGACGAAGACAATCGGGGTACTCCGGCTCGGCTCCGACAGGGTCTTCTCCTGCAAAAAAATGACAATAATGCAATTTGTTTCAAGAAAGAAATGACAGTAATGCAAATACAGATACTACAACTTCGTGTATAGTATATTTTCAGACTTGTTTTCTCTGATTCACAACAGAAAAAAAGAAGGCAACATAATTAGGTACATCTACAAATCATGACTTTTGCCATGCACCATTCACAGGTAGAAAGAATGAATCAGTAAAACACATGCTAGGTTAGCTTGTAGAAACAGGGAACACTCTAGTCCACACACTAGTTTAGGTGCAGCACGGATGCTGTTGTGCCTGAACCGTGAGCTTGTATACATCAGCATGGACCTATAGCTTTAGCTTTGCAGTAGCCTGCCAGCTAGGACTTATTAGATGAATGGATTTGCTGCACCATCTAGGCAATCAGTTATGACTCTGAACTTTGCTTTGGTTCAGTTTTGCCTTTCTGCTACCCATATGCTATATATAACCTACTTGACTAATCATCTACTTATCTTTCAAGTTCAGGCCAGTATTGTTAATGTAGCGCTCTCTGTTTGGCTGAAAGGAACAACCATATGACTGTGTCCTAGCAAAACCTGAAGAACAAGTGAAAAAGCTAGAACCTCAAGCAAAGTTTGCATCAGTAGAGAATTTATAAATTTTCCCTTTGCGTGAAATCACCATTTGGCTCCTTGTTTACCAAAACTACAATATCCACAAAACCTGATAGTAAGCAAGGTCATTCTCTCAGTCTCACTGATGCTTAAAGTAGGGTATCATCTGAAACTTGACTGTAGTCCATGTGTAATTAATTTTTTTCAGACAAACAGGTTGTTTCAAAATCATATTGGTGACCGCACCATTCAGAACTTTACATGGCAATTCATTTGCTTTACATTGCTAATACACCAGAGCTCTAATGCTCTTGCTGAGGGAGTCCCTGTGAGAATGTTCACTTACGTTTCCTGGCGTGAGGGAGGACCTGACGAAGGGGCCGACTCGTCCTCCTCCACCTCCTGGCGTGACAGAGGCACGGAGCAGCGACGCGCCCGGTGGCGGGTCGCGGCCGGTGGCGCGGGTCGCGGCAGGTGGCGGCGCGGGGCGGGGCCGGTGGAGGCGCGGGTCGCGGCCGGTGGTGCGGGTCACGGCAGGTGGCGGCGCGGGGCGGGGCCGGCGGCGCAAGTGGGGCCGGTGGCGGCCAGGCTCCTGCGCCGGAGGCAGCGCGGCTCCTTCACCAGTGGGTTCGCTGGTGCGGCCTCGTGTGTGTTGGTGTGTGTGGTGGCTGGTGTGTGTGTGTGGTGGCGGCGGGTGTGTGTTGGCCTGCTAGGTGTGTGTTCGGCGGTTTGCCGAGTGCCGTAGATCTGGCACTCTGCAAACTCAAACTGATTTTTTTTTTTCAAATCACGTCCAGATTATTATTAAAAAAACTTTGCCGAGTGCCATGGATCCGGCACTCGGCAAAGTCAATGTGATTTTTTTTTAATTTTAAAATCATGTACAGATTTTAAAAAATCAACTTCTAGAGCTTATAGATGTATTATTAAAAAGTTTATAGATGTTTTTTAATGCTATTTTTTATTTTAATAATCATATACAAATTTTAAAAAGTCAAATAAATATCACAAGTCGTAACATGTAATTGTTAGTGCCTCTGGAGATGAAAAGGGATACTGGAGTCAGTTTTTTTTTTCTCAAACACGCAGAGAGCGGCACATCTTTATATTACAGAGAGAGAAGAAAGGGGAAAAGAATGCCCATACAAGGCAGCCTAAATACCTCACGTAGGAGATAATATTTGGCTGGTAGACCTCACGTACAAGTTACAAAAACCATCCGTTACACAGAAATAACACACAATCCAACCAGGAGACTCAAAGTACATCTATACGACCAGCCAAAAGACAACAATACAACGGGCCAGTTTGGATTGATGCCGCCTGGGAAGCCTGCCTGGTCTAGGCAGCTTTTTAAAATTGCCAACTAAACAGGCCCAACATGTTGAAATCTTCCAATAAATTCAATAGTGTATGGACACACAAAGTTAAGCAAACATTGTGAAATTCAACTCAACATTCATCTTTAATATCAAGATTCACAAAAACACAAATAGTACTGTCAGCACTGGATAAAACATTTGGATTGAATTCTTACCTATTTTGTTAACTGACATCTAGGATTAATAAGTCTTTGACAGGGTTTTTTTTTTCGTGAGACCCAATTACTCGCAGACGCTCACATACACGAGCGCACACTCACCCCTATGAACGCAGACACGCACACCCTACCCCTATGAGCACCTCCGAAGAACTGAGTTGGACCAGCAAATCTCGAGATTGACGAAGGCACCACAAACGCCTCGCTGTCGACGGGCATGTCGCCTACCACTGAAAGAATAATGCCGTTAAATCCAAGAATAAATCCAGAAAAATGCGAGCATCCGTGTCAAGTCGGGGAATTAAACCCAGGTGGGCAGGTTCCACCACAAGGAACCCAACCAGCTGAGCTACGCTCAGTTCGCAGTCTTTGACAGTTAACTTTTACAGGTTTGCTTAGTTTTATGTGTTCTACATACATGATCTTTTTTTATGAATTGTTTATATATTGGATTGCATCAAAGCTGAATTCACTAGTGAGGACAACGAAATCCATGGATAGAAAATAAAAAATATGCCTTATGGTTGTGAAGAACCAAAGAGGCAAAGACCAAGCGCATGTAGGTGTTTTGGCATTGCGCACTTTATACAAGATTTATGGTATGGCTTTAGTCTGCAGTCTGCACATAATTCAAAACATCATGATTCATGATGATATATATGAATAATAATAACTATGGTGCCATGTATGCCAACATACACCCAAATCATCAACATGGAATATAGCACCAGCTAGAAAACACGGATACTTCAGTTTACTGCCGTATCGCGTATCGGACACGTTTTGGACACGGATACGTATCCGATACGCAATGGATACGTATCGGCGGAGTATCGGATTTTTATTAATATTGCAAAATTCGGATACGCGGGCCTGGATACGTATCATTGCTGGGATACGCGTATCAGGGTTAAAGGATACGGCCCGGCCCAATTGCAGCAGCATATCCCATCGCCCTTGCCTACCTGCTACCCAGTGCGTCGCCCTCCTGCTCGCGCTCGCGCCGCATCCCTTCGCCCGCAGGCAGCAGCACGACTCCTCCCCCGCGCGGTGACGCCGCGAGCGCCGCTCGCCGCTCGCCAGCCACCGGCGACGAGCACCGGTACCTGCTCGCCGGCGACGAGCTCCGCCCCTGCTCGCCACTTCGCCCAGCCGCCAGTGGAGTTTCCCGCCTGCGCGGTGATGCCGCGAGCGCCGCTCGACGCCCGCCGGCCACCGGCAACGCCGTCCCTGCTCGCCGGCAACGAGCTCCGCCCGGCCCCTGCTCACGGCTTCGTCCGGCCCCTGCTCGTGGCTTCCGCTGCTCTGGTGAGTTCCAGCCCATCCCCATATCCTCGATCTCCTCTTCCTCAGCTCGTAGCTTCTTGATTTCTTCGATTCCTACTTCATCTTCCTCTCCCCATTCTCGATCTATGCAATTTCAGCAGGGGTAGTGTTCCTTCTTCCTTGTGTACAGTAGATGGCGTCTCCCAATTTGAGCGCTGCTAGTGGAAGTGCAAGTACTAGTGTAGGATCTGCAGTTACATATGAATTGCAACTGCAATGAGGTGCAAAAATATAGTGGAAAGATCCAAGCCAAAAATTTATTTCTCTGCCAACTGTTCCTTCATCTGCATTATTATTATTATTATTTTTTAATATGAAACGTATCCGCGTATCGGGTTTTTGGGAAGTTGGCGTATCCGATACGCGTATCCGTATCCGATACCGATACGCGTATCCGTATCCGTGCAATTTAGAGCACCAGTGTTGGAAACGGGTAAGAGCTCTCTTCTCTGTGGTTTTGATCACCAGAGACAGAAATTCCACTCTTTTTTCTGGACTGATAATTGGCTCTATTCCTTGCTTTCCTTCCTATTCAGCTCTATTCCTTGGTTGCTAAAAGGAGGGCTAAAAGACATACAGTACGTGAAGCTATGGTCCAGAGGAGCTGGTTCCTAGATATTCAGGGGGCTTTATCAGTTACGGCTCTTGCTGAGTATTTGGAGGTCCGGGAGTTAATAATGGAAGTCCATATCCAGCCTAATACACCTGATGAGCACTGTTGGCATTCTCATGCTCTTCAGGTCTCTAATCAACAAAGTCAGCCTACAAAGCATTGTTTATCGGGTCAATTTCTTTTGAACATTGTGAATTGATTTGGAGGACCTGGGCACCTAAGAAATGTCAGTTCTTTATTTGGCATGCTAGTTTCTACACGTAACAGATGTTGGACAACGGTTGGCTTGCAGAGGTTTTTGCCCCATCCAGGCCAGCGTCCTTTATGTAGCCAAGATGCTGAAAACATACAGCACATACTATCCAATTGTGTCTTCTCTAGACAGGTGTGGCCGCTCCTTTTCCGTTGCTATGGATTGCTGGATGAGAGTTAATAGTTTGGTTTCTGGTGAAATTAAGTGTGGCCTCAATTCGTTGATAGTCCTCACTGCTTGGAAGCTGTGGAATCACTGTAATGATTGTGTTTTCAATGGGGACAACCCTAGCATTCAGCTTGTTAGCCAAATCCTTGGAAGAGGCACACCTATGGGGCCTTGCAGGCGCTAGAGGTCTTTGCCCATTTAGAGGTTGCCAATAGCTATAAGATGATGGTTTTTGTTGGGTTGGGTTGGGTTGTGGTTTGATGTATAAGGCGTGTTTGCTTCCGGTACGAGTTTGTAAGAGTGTTTGTGTGAGCCTGGTGGGTGTGTTGTAATTATTTTTTATCTCCTTTTTAGTACAATGTTACGGAGCTCTCCTGCATATTCTACAAAAAAAAATGGCACCAGCAACATTGTATCACCCAGAAATATAATGAGGATGGCATCACTGCTATTTACAACACAATACAGCAAGTTCATTGACGTGTAACACCCCTAAAGCATATGGAAGTACAGTGACAGATATGCAACACCCCTAAAGCATATGGAAGTTCAGCAAACAAGAATAAGGATAACCTACAACACAGCTAGTAGCTAACTGATCTTAAATAACACACGTGAAAAGTTAAGCTCAGCAACATCAAAACATGGCAATATAACAAAAAAAAGGGCCACAGCAAAGGAAGACAGAGCACATACCTCTCTTCCTGTGTCATTCCAGAATGTATGCAGATTGAGGGGAAATTGCACTCGCAGAGCAATTTGTTGAGTTCTGCAGCTCTGCTAACACTTTTAACAAATATCACAACTTGGTTGAAGTCGAGCGCATCTAAAAGGTCATTCAACTTTCGGTTCTTCTCTGCCTCACTCAATTTGATATAGTGCTGGAACCAGAAATGAAAGGTTAGCACAAGATGAGCAGAATGAAAAAAAAGGTGGTTCAACTTTCTTATAAATAGTACATGTTACCTGAACTAGACCATGAAGGGTCAGTTTAGCCTCATCATCAACATAAATTTCCATAGGCTGTAAGGTAACAATGATAGATAAAGATATTAGAGTGCTGGAACCAATACAACTCCAGCCATTCCAAAAGGTACATATACATCAATTTATTTTTCTCATGTCAGAATTTTCTGCCTCCTGGAGCTTCAGTTATGCACTGAGGGTACTGGGATTTGACCATGCCAACAACATTCTTTGTGCTTGATATCAGAATTCCATCCAAAACAAAGCAGCTATGTCTGCACTGACCATGACATGGTACGAGCACCAGAAGCAGTTTGCATTGATGCAATGGAATCCCAGCACGAGTATAAAAATGTGGGTAGACAACTGATGAAACAAAAATGGCCTTGGATCTACCATATAATCACCCTCCCAAACCCGATTCCAGCATTCTCCCCCCAAACGGTTTATGCTGACAACTGAAGACTCCATTTCATCACTGACAAATGGAATGTGTACAGGTGCCAAATAACAAACGAAGGACTAGATTGTCACCAAAGAACTTCACTATCCACGAAGTTTGTAGCTTATAGGAATTGATAGGTTGTCAGCAAAGCAACCAGCAATCCCTTCCAGCTACTGACAATAGAACTGCCACCTATCCACCTATCATATTGTGCATAACCACCCGAGGCAAGGGGAGACAGATAGGAGGAAGGGCAATTGAAATGAGTTAGGCCATAGGACATTACGTCTTGCATGAATCTCTTGCAAACAGGTCGAATCTCCTTGCTGAGTGTTGCTGAAAACATCATCACTTGCTTATCATGGGGAGTCATTTTGAAGATCTCCTGGACATCTCTGCGCATGTCTGGAGAATACATACACAAGTTATTAAGAGAACTGAATACTATGACACAGTGTGAAATGAAGAAATGGACTGGATACCATAAGGTTAAAATGAACTATAGCAAATATAGGAATTTGCCAGAGACAACACCCTACCAAGTGATTCAAGCATCTTGTCACATTCATCAAGAATGAAATGCCGCACATTCTTTAAGGGAAGGTCCTTATCTCTAGCTAGAGCCAGTATCCTTCCAGGCGTGCCAACCACAATATGGGGGCAGTCATTCTTCAACAGATCCTTGTGGTTTTTTATGTGAACACCACCATAGAAAACAGCTACTCTTAATTCAGGAAGGTATTTGCTAAACCTCTCAAATTCATGGCAAATCTGCACGATGTTAAGTAATAAGACAGTCAGCATGTGCGGATACAGCCTTTTGTCCCAAGCAAGTAAAAAGTAAATTAAAAAGTAAAACAACAAATTCATGTGCGGATAAGTCAAACAAATTAAAAAGTAAAGAACTGAGAAAACAATATGTACCTGGTAAGCCAATTCTCTTGTGTGGCACAACACAAGTGCAGCTACTTGGCCAGCAACAGGATCAATCTGCTGAAGAGTTGAGAGGACGAAAACCGCAGTCTTACCCATTCCAGATTTTGCTTGACAGATGACATCCATTCCAAGAATAGCTTGAGGGATGCACTCATGTTGCACTGATGTGGAACCAAACAAAGTTGGAGCAGCACCCCAGTAAGAAAAAAAATCAACCTTCTTGTCCCATTAATGGAAAGCTATACCATATTCCCCTCCAGCAGAAAATGTCAGAAGAATTTGTACCTGAGCACCAGAAAACAGGAATTTAACTACCATACTATTACAGGGGCAGGTCAACAGTTATTATGCAAGGATAGATACTTGACTATTATTCTATGTGAGTCAATTTCAAAGAATGCCAGGTAAAGTGCAACAAGTTTTTTACGTGAACAACTTTTGGTTGAATTTACATTTACCTGTTTTATACTAGCATGATTTGATAATTTTTCACATATAACCTAACAATGAAATGCAAACATAAGCTTTGTGTAAGATTATCGACGCAACAGAAATGCACTAAGAAACATATGCCCGTGTTTTCCAAGTACACTAACACAGCAATAGCATGTGAAGGGGGACTCACAAACCTATAAAACAACCAGTTCTTGATTTAATGCTGTCCATTGACATGAAACATATCGAGGTATTCTTGAGTTTGACCAAATCAATGGAAACTCAGGTACTAATATTACTAAAAAAACCTTTTTATTCACAAGTATGGCTCAACTTCAAATGGCAAAAGTTACAGCTTGTAAAGCTAAGCAGTTAAAATGTGATGATACAAATTTTACAAAGGTGTTGCAAAAAGCCAAAAACTGAACTAGAATAAGAGGGGACATGATACTGGAAGGCAAACAGGTAACAATACTGGTAAACATGCAATTTTTGTTGACATTTGATTAAATTTGTTATGATTTGTCTTAGCCAACTTATGCATGCTAGCACTGAGCACCTGAACCCAACTTAATAAGATTAGATTCCCGTATCATGTCCAGTTAAAACTCCAGGTATCAATTCAATAGAATTATAACAAAGGTGCACAAAGCCTAAAGCAACTAGCTGCATAACCATAGCCGCTAGGCTATGGTTGAACAAAACTCACAATCAGATAGCTCTATTGCACTTCAACAGAGGGCCATCCCTGGGCAGGTGCAAGATGAGCACCTGCACAGGCCCCCAAATTCTTGATTAGACTAACCCTGTATTTATTTTGGTCAATAACTCAACTGTAAGTGCATAGTATCACTAGTTTAAATAAGAAGAATCCACCCAATTTGTTTATTTCTTGCTCTCTACGTATCTGTTGTGTTGGTGTTGTGGGCATAGTCACAAGATTTCCGGGTCGATCGGGTCGAGGGACGCGGGTCGACAATCCGAAAAAGTGTGGTACAAGAAGGGTATACCTCTGCGGAACGACAACCAAGCATTTGGTACGTGAATCCAAAGGTTTTGGTTCGACGTCCCGGTACAGAGCATAGAGTCATGGGTCGCGACTCTAGTGGTTTTGGATCGATGGCCACGGTACAAAGCATGGAGTCATAGGTCGTGAACCTAGGAGTCCTGGGTCGATGACCCCGGTACGAAGCCTAGAGACGTGGGTTTTGAACCCAGGAGTGCTAGGCCGATCGATGGCCCTGAATTGAGTCGACATAGGTATGTGATTTGGAGCAAGTTGGGTTTCTTTGAGACTGTATATTGGAACCAATTATTTTTTCCTTTTTTTTTTGACCGCACACATTAGGAAACAAAATCACATAGGAATTTTTTACGGATGCAAATCTGCCGCCACATGCGACACGAATTTTCTCAAAAAAACTAAATTACAGCTCGTAACCTGTACCGTCTCATTCTCATTAGAAAAACAAATAAAAATTGGAGAGCCACATGCTCAGTCCGTACTCCGTCAGTGCAAAATCCAGAAGAGAAAACATTACGGGGCCGCTGGCGGAGGCGGACTAGAATCGCGAGCCAATGTTCGACGCGACGACCGACGACGCCTCGAGCCATCGACGGGATTCCCTGTCCGACAGAGATGAAGTGCGGCGGCCGTCTAGCAAGTGTCGCGGCTCCGATTCGATGCCAAGACGGCGAGATGGGATTCCTTGTCCGACAGCCATGAAGTGCGGCGGCTGTCCAGCGAGCGCCCCGGCTCCGATTCGATGGCGCCACCGTCCTGACCGTTGACGAGATGCCGGTGCGGCGGCCGTCCAGACTCCAGTCACCAGCGAGCGCCCCGGTCCCGATCCATAAGTTTTTCTTCATCTGCATCTCGCCATCTTCGAACCATGCAGCAATGGGGCCGCGACCCATCTAGGATTGTGACTCTTCCCTTCTTCAACCCTGCTGCGATGGGTGCACGACCCATTTAGGATTGGGACTCGTCCCTTCTTGAATGATGCTGTGATGGGTGCGCGACCCGTACAAGAATGGGACGGCGACCCATCTCGTCCCCGAACCGTGATTTGGGACGATGAACCTGGTACGTGGTTCGCGGCATCGTCCCCGAACCCTGTGACTATGGTTGTGGGCACACAAGGAGGGATAGAGTCCGGAACGACGATATTCGGGATAGGGTTGGGGTGGCACCAATTGAGGAGAAATTGATTCAACATCGGTTGAGATGGTTTGAACATGTCCAACGGAGGCCTCCTGAGGCGCCGGTGCGTAGTGGAGTTCTAAAGCGGGCCGATAATGTAAAGAGCGGTAGAGGTCGACCTAAACTAACTTGGGACGAGTCCGTTAAGAGAGATCTTAAGGAGTGGAATATCTCCAAGGATTTAGCTATGGACAGGAGCGCTTGGAGATTGGCAATCAACGTGCCTGAACCGTGACCTCTTTTTGTCTTGTGCCCTTTATATCCCTTTATGTGTCTCCCTGTTTCTCGTCTCTTTTGGGTTTCATCTCTAGCCTACCCCAACTTGCTTGGGACAAAAGGCTATGTTGTTGTTGCTTGCTCTCTACGTATCTGTGTACTTGTTGCAAAAAATAAAGAACTGATTATATATGTTACCGGATTGTTAAGGTAGCCTTTTTCCTTCAACAGTGGAACAACATTTTTGTGTGGCGTTGGGGCCTCAGATAGTCAGTTTCAGTGTTCATGCCTAGGTATTATACTATTATCACACTATAACAGACTCTACCTGATGTTTAGCATGTCCTTATTCGAGTATCATATACTATTAACACACACTCTACCTGATGTTTAGTATACTTATTTGCAACCATTGTTCAATCCTCTATCCAAATCAACATACACATGTAATTTAGAACATTTACCCAATGTATATGGTCTAATTTTGACATACACTTTATATGAAAAACATTGACACTTCCATATAGTTTCTATGAAAATATGGTATTTCAAACAAAATGTGATTAATATCTTGAGTTGAAAGTACTTTACATAGTGAATCTAATAACATCAATCTTATGTCGCCTGTGTATTCTTTTTTATAGAGATTAAAGGTCAAAGTTAAAAATGCTTTTGACACAAGAACTGCTAAAACTAAATGTATTTTGAATTGGAGAGACTAGATCTTATCATGTCCTAAAATTTACATTACACAGGGTTCTTGATATGTTGGGAATGACCCTGCTTCAACACATATTAAGGAAGTCAAATAGCTTGATTTCAGGCACAAGACCATATTTAACATCCCTCAAACCGTGCATCACGCCTAAATGATAGTAAAGGGCATAGTTAGCAAGAAGAAGAAAAGTAAAGTAAAACTTGCCTTCGGAAGGATGCTCAAACCCGCAGTCCTGAATGGCGCGGAGAAGCTCCGGCTTGAGCAGGAAGTCTCTGAACCCCGAGCTGTGGATCCCCACGTACCCCCTGTCGACACACCGCGAAACCCCAATCGGTCAGATCAGACTACACAACCACGAAATCTAGCAAGCAAGAGCCCTCCCGTGGAACGTACTTCTTGACGACATCTGCGGAGCCGTTGGTGGCGGCGCCGTCGACGACATTCTCCACCTCCTCCTCATAGTCGACGAGGTCCTCCTCGTACACCTCGTTGTCCTTCGCCTCTCCCATCCTTCCTGCAGGCTGCGGTTGTCACCAACATCATGAACGCACGATATGAACATCACGGTGCGCAGACGAGGCGAACCGCCGAAACAGCCGCAGAAGAGCATCAAAACGCTCACCTCGAGATCTCGGGGACAGAGGAGAAGTGAACCGGGCGGTCCGCGGCGGAATCGACTGCAGAGAGAAGCGTCAAGCACGGCGATAAGAGGATGACGGGTGTTAGATTTCGGATCTAGGGTTCGTGGAGGATGAGAGGAAGCTAGGGTTTGGAACCTCGGGGCAGAATCGTGCGCGAATCGAATTGAGAAGGAAACTGAGGGTTGCCTGCGAGACGAGGCCGCGGGTGGGCGAGAGGAGTTTTGAAGAGGCGAGAGGAGTTCGAGGGATTGAGGCCGTGGATGGCTGGATGCCACAGGGATCCGCCGCCCACTTCGCGTCGTGGTACTCTGGTAGAGCAGTTTCTTTGACATAGCCACGTGCATGGTCCTCCATCCAAGTCAACTCGTCTCGCAAAACATCTATAAAAAAAACACTCGTCTCGCAAAATAATAATAATAGTAATAATGATAATGATAATAATAATAATAATAAAATCCTCTAAGTGAACTCAAGCACGCGTTTACGTAGTAAAGTAATAATTGACATAATAGTTATTATATTTCTATTTATGTGAAAATTGTCTTGTGTTAAGATGAAAATGATAGATTTATCTTAGTTTTGTAGGCGAGATGACACTTGTAACACCGTTTATATTTTTTATATCATTGTCTATGTCAGTCGTGGGAATCATATGTCATATTGTCACCACCTTGGCCACCGATGAGATCAACTCCGGGATACGAGTGGATCGAGCTTTGCAGATCTCAGAATGGGAAGACTAATACGACCTCTTTTTTCCCTTTTTATTTTCTTCTTCTCATCATTTAGACTCTTGGAACTTATAGACACTACTGTTGGTCTTCCACCCAGGTCGCATGGATGGTCGGACCACTTCTCAGTTAAAGCACTTGATCCCTTCTTTATTATAGGTGTTGCATTTTTGCCCCTACAAAATGTTGCTTATCACCAAGCAATGACATGACATGCATAACCTCGATCACTATCTAGACATTAGATTCCATGTTTAAAGCCTCTCTGTAACAGAACCGTCCAAATTATAAGAGCATAAGTACAAAAACAATCACCGAAGTGATCAAATTCTCGCACTTGAACCTATATAACTCCGGTAGTCCAATGAAATTACGAGGGATTTCAAATCAACCAACAGACAAGCCAAGATCGTAATGATTCAACATAACAAGTCACATGTTACAACCATTTCACAAGTAATTCAATATACATCGGAGTTCAACGTAGTTATTACAACTTAAGTTCAAAAATAGAGGAAGCAAGGTGATTTGAAACTAACAACACCCTTATTTCAAATACATGCCAGTACCAAGGTCGACTTCCCACAACAGCGTTAGAGAGAAGATAACTCAGAAGGATCATGCCCATGATCACACTCCGCCTCTACGGCAGGAGCCAACCAACTCTTGCAGTCGTCATGATACATCACAATCTACAACAAGTGGGGATAAAACCCTGAGTACGACAATGTACTCAGCTAGACTTACCCGTCATAAACCAGAAATAAAGTGACACCAAGGATTATGCAAGGCTGATATAAAGTGGGCTAGCTTGACAACATTTTGCGTAAAAGCTTAATATAGATAAGTAATCGTTAATGCTTAACCATCAAGTTAATCATCATTAACTTGTCATCTATATTAGCACTTGTACTAGAGCACTCACTTGATTAGGAGCAAGCAATATTAACCATAGCAGGTATAAATTGAGGCAACCTTTCCATCGTTATCCAATTAACCATCAGTTCAATTTAATTGAATCTACGTTGCCGCTGCTCAAGTCAAGTGCTCACTAACCGGGAGCGACGGCGATTCGAATCGAATTCCTATCCAGCTGGAGGGGTATTTCTAACACTCACCGTGCAAGCCCCTGCCAGGGTCGCACAAGCCACCTTTCGTACAATTCAGGAGTCACGGGTTCGACTGATGCCGCATCCCCAAGGGCAACACTCTGCCAGGTGATAGGGACTCTAACCCCCTTTGGTCTCACGCCAATGTCCTCAAGCACATCCTTACTACCTCCAAGATGCGACCTACCATTCGATTCCCAGCCTGAACTGCATTACTCGGCTTTACGGTCGGAATGACTTATCCGGTCAACTAAGTGTTAGACTGCGTTCAACATGACTCAAGGACGTACAACGAATCGGTCCTTAAACGACTCAGACGGGGATAGATCCACACCCAAGACCTTCATGCCTTGTTGCTTCACTATCGTCATCCCGCCCGGTCTCATTTCATTTTATTAACACATGGTTCTTTTCCATGATAGCAAATATAGCCAATCGTGCCATATATGAATATCCCTACATCGCGCAGGTGACAGGAAATCACCTGACTTCTACCGCTTAAAGCAGGGCTAAGCATCTACTCGATCCTAGTGTAAGGTCCAAATAGGCTAGAGGGGGGGTGAATAGCCTAATTAAAACTTCTACAAGAATTACTTAACCACGAGTTAGTACGAAAGGTGGCGAAGCAAAAGCACTAGCTCTAACTAATTAAGCAAGCCACCTACACAAGTCTAGTACAAGGCTATTCACTAAACACAACAATAACTAAAAGCTAGAAACGAGAAGTAATACGAGAGAAGAGCTTCGAGTGATTATACCGCCGTGAAGAGAAGAGAAATACCAATCAATCAATCATACAAGAGAAATCCTCGGGAAGAGAATGACACAAGAATTTATCCCGAGGTTCACTTGCTTCCCGGCAAGCTACTCCCCGTTGTGGCGATACACCCACTCGTCGGTTCGCGAGCTAATCGACTATCAAGAGTCGAGTCCTCGGCGGGCACCGCACAACCGCACACAAGATGGGGATCCTCCAAGCCACGAGCTCCACTAGAGTATCCAATTTGCGAACTCCCGCGGGGAAGGATCAAGAACCCCTTACAACACTTGGTGAAGGCTCCAACAATCTCCAATTGTGAGCTCAATCACCTCCGCTGCTCCAAGCCGTCTACCGTGTCGGGAAACACGGAAGAGTAACAAGAAATCCGCAGCAACTCGAAGATCAAGTGCCTCTAGAATGCAACTCTCAAGCAATGCACTTGAATCTCACTCAATCTCACTCAAGATATGAAACTAATCAAAGAGATGAGTGGAGGGGTTGTTCTCTAGCTCAAAGTATGTCTCTATATCTCAAAATATGCAAGAGTTACCCTCAAACCTCGGACATCCTCTATTTATAACGAAGGGGTACACAGTTAGCCGTTACAGACGACGCAGCGAAAATCACGCTGACCGGACGCTCCGGTCAGGGTGACCGGACGCGTCCGGTCACTACACGACAACCGAGAACAGTGCGCGTCAGAACTAGCCGTTGCCCTGACCGGACGCGCTCAACCGAGTGACCGGACGCGACAGTGCCAGCGTCCGGTCGCGTTCCAGTAAGCTCCAGCTGCGACCGGACGCGTCCGATCGCACGTGACCGGACGCGCCGCGCGTCCGATCGGCGCTACGCTGCGCTCGGCCTCTCTGGACGCTTGACAGGACGCTCCGGTCCCGTGAAGGACCGGACGCGCCGGTCGCGCGCTTTTCTTTTACGCCCAGTTGAACTGACCGGACGCGCTGGTCAGGCCAGACCAGCGTCCGGTCACAAACCCTAGCGCTCGCGCCGCGTTGAACTGACCGGACGCGTCCGGTCAAACCGTGACCGCGTCCGGTGCAGCGTCCGGTGCAGCGTAGTGACCTCCTTTCGCCTTCGTTTCTTTTCTGACTTTCGGCGCAGTAGAAAATAGACGTTTCACTTCTCCAAAAAGCGCCGAATCCCGCCTCGCAAGCTCGGCGGGAGGGAGAGAGGAACCCAAACCCCTATCTACCGCTTAAACTCCACCGCCTTCGCAAATGTGCTAACACCACCAAGTGTACACCACAAAAGTGCATGTGTGTTAGCATTTCACAATCATTTCTCAAGGCGTTATGTTAGCTCTTTTACTAGATCCTAATGCATATGCTAAAGACATTGATCTAGTGGCACTTGATTTCCGAGCTAACCGTGATTGCCCCTCTTGATAGTCGGCTATGTATCCTAAACCCGGTAAATCACTTCTCTACTCATCTTAGACCGGCAAAAGGAAAACCCTATGGTTATACCTTTGCCTTGCACTCTTAGATCCTTCTCTTTCACTTGATCATCATATCCATCATTATTATGTGCATCTCCACCATGATCATCATTTCATGTTCATGCACTATCTCTTTGTGATCTTGTGGCCACCACTCCTTGCCACATACACCTTCATCACATGTGTTGCTTATGCCTAACTTAGAACACTTTAACACATGGCATTAGCAACGTGGTGTCATTAATTACCAAAACCAAACTTGGGCTTTCACCTAGTCTATGTAGGATTCAAGGATTCATATATCTGGACAAGGAATGATATAATACAGCAAGAGTTTCCAATCAACTATCACTTAATGCAACAATACTTATAACATATATAGAATTAATTACTTTGAAGGTAGGAGGCTTATAATGCTCCGGGGCTTGCCTGGGATCCGACTCAAGTCAGAGTTTGTCAGAAGAAACTTGCTTGGCGAGCATTCCCCCACTAGCACTTGTCCAGCCTTCCATCTGCGGGGTGGATCCACCAACACCATCTTCGGGTTCAGCTCCACATCATGTCCTCCACGTAGTGCATCTAGCGTACCTAGATGAGATGTAAGATGCAAGTGTATGAATACAT
Source organism: Saccharum hybrid cultivar R570 (assembly GCA_038087645.1). Taxonomy (NCBI): domain Eukaryota; kingdom Viridiplantae; phylum Streptophyta; class Magnoliopsida; order Poales; family Poaceae; genus Saccharum; species Saccharum hybrid cultivar. The sequence goes on from JAQSUU010000135.1 coordinate 23,375,435, forward strand.
GGAAATGCAATGGACAATGCATCATATACAGTAAGCAAGACAAACACCATAATACACTCCATATGCATAGACACGTCATGTTGCTTAAATAAACATCTCTCAACCTAATATAAAAGATGGCAAGCATATTAGACATGGCACACAAGGTTTCACAAGATCTCAGGTGTATTAACTTAACTACCCTCAAAGGTATAAGTCACACTTACCAATATACAGGTAAACAACTATAATTGGCATCTATCAATTTCTAGACATGCAAACAACAGCTACAAGAGTTAGCTATAACCGGAGTTACACAAATCCAAATGACTTACAAGAAGACATTCTGGAAAGCTTATGAAATTCTCTACATTTCATATAATATCATCATAGCATGATTCTAAAGTTTAACATGTCAAATTTGCATAAACACAGAAACTGGTCTAACAAGACAGAGAGCAAGCAATTCTGTAATCCCGACTTTAAACAGCTATAACTCCTATACCACATTGTCAAATGCCACCAAATTTTAACAGAAGCTAGATATATAAATTATATACAACTTTTGTATAAACAAGTTTCACAACAAAGTACATTATCATGAAGAACTTTGCCAAGTTTCCAGATCTATCCAGAAACTTCATTTGCAAGAAATAATTATTAACTTATGTTGCAAACATATAATTTGACAAAACCAACTTTACCAATATGTCACCCATGACTAATGAATACCAGAAAACATAGTGTCCATTCCTAAATAAATTCTTTTAATGCATTTTCTTAATTTATTTAGATAATTAGGTGGAATTATGAACACCTACCAAAAGTACACAATAAATTCTACCAAAATTACAATGGCTCATATATGCTCTCAATAGTCTACTGTCCAAATTTCAAGCCAATTGGACATGTATATCAACGTCTATGAAAAAGACAAATTACTATTACAAGAATTCATGTGAGAGCAAGATGAATCAATAAATCACTCCTACTACCACCAAAATTCATGAAATTTTTACCAAACATCAAACATCATAGGAGCAGCATGACACAAAAATTTCACATCATTTGGAGCCATACAACTGCAGTTATGAAAAAGACAAATACGACTAGCATTGAAAACCTAATCTGAAAAAATCTATTTTTACAGCGACAACATTAAACTAACACATGACATATTATTGATCCACTGCATAGAGAATTTTACAAGGATTCTAAAAAGTCATCATTTGTTATTTTACGAATTTTCTATAATTTTCTATGCATTTTCAAAGTTCCTGCAAAATCATCACAAAACAATTCTTGTGACACTATTCATCTGAGTCAATGACATTGCAGTTAGGCCCCTGCGTTTCTTCAAATTGTTGCCTGAAGTCCTTGTCGGCGACGGCTGAGGGGCGAGGGAGCACCAGGGGACCCACGCGCACGCGCTGGTGGTCGCGGATGGCCGGGAGGCGGGCCATGGCGCCCTGGCCACGAGCACAGGAGCCCACGACAGAGGCGGCTCCGGTGACGGCGAACTGTGACGGCGGAGGGGCGGCCAGCAGTGGGGCTCTAGCTAGGATTTATGAAGGAGGTGGCGGTGGTGCACGCGGCGGGACGCGAGGGAGCACAGAGCGGCGGGAACACAGCGGCGGCGAACTTGTGAGCTCGAGCTCGCCTCTGCCATGGCGAGCGACAGAGAGAGGACAGGAGCGACGAGGACGAGGGAGTGAGGTAGGGAGATCTAGGAAGAGGGATCGGCGTCCTTTTGTACATCAGGCGTTTTCGAGGAGTTGAAACGACTATTTTCCACTACGCCGGAAGTCAAAAAAGAAACAGAAGTGAACGGAGGTCACAGAGGTGATCAGACGCTGGACCGGACGTGATCTCTGTTTGACCGGACGCGTCCGGTTAGTGTTCAACGTCTGCGCGTGTTTCAGTTTTCTGATCGGAAGCGGTGGCACGTCCGGTCACTGTCGACCGGACGCGTCCGGTCGATCTGGGAGCTTACTGGACTCCAACCGGACGCTAGCACTGTGGCGTTCGGTCAGTTCTGCAGCGCGTCCGGTCGCTGTTTCGTTGTACGCAGTCTCTGCTTGACTAGCGCGTCCGGTCCGTTACAGGACCAGCGTGTCCGGTGGTTCCCAGCGCGTCCGGTCCACGCAACGAGCGTGTCCGGTCGGTGCTTCGCGGCATAGTCGTTGTGCGATCGGCGCGTCCGGTCAGTGTGAACAACGCGTCCGGTCAGCGCGACTGCAGCGTTTTCAAGTGCGTAACGGCTATATTCGAATGAGTACGTCTATAAATACTCGTTGGCCGGCTCAAAACTCTCTCTCTTGGACATTGGACATACTTGTGAGCACTTTGAGCTAAGCAACTCCCCTCCCACTCATCTCTCTTGCTTCTTTGCATATTCGAAGTGAGATTGAGTGATCCAAGTGCATTTGCATTGTGAGATTGCATCTAGTTGGCACTTGGTGGTTGATTTGCTGCGGGATTCTTGTTTCTCTTGGTGGTTGCCGCCACCTAGACAGCTTGGAGGTGTTGGCAAGAGTTGGTGATTGTTCTTGCCCACCTCCAGTGATTGTGAGGGGTTTGTGCCTACCTCGGCGAAGCGCCAAAGGCAACGTTAGTAAATTGCTCGTGTTATTGCAACCTTTTGCTATTTGATAGGTTCTTGTGGCGCCTTTTGAGAGGCTCGGTGTGTGACCGATTAGCCACCGAACCATGTGGTGAAGAGGGACACAACGGGGACTAGCGTGCCGGCAAGCACGTGTACCTCGGGATAAATCTTCGTGTTATCACTTTGATATTGTGATTGATTGATCTTGGTGTTCGGTTGTCTTGGTATTCATTGTTGATCATATTGGTTGGCTCATTACTTCACCCCTCAGTGAAATTCTCTCAACTCAACTCCGCATTACTTTCTTAGTTATCTTTGCTAGCTAGTTAGCTTTGCTTTAGTAGCTTGCTAGTTGTAGTTGTAGTTACCTTCTCGGTTTGACTTGTGCGGTTGAGTGCAAATACTAGAATTATGAATTGGTTAGGTGGCTTGCAAACACCCTGTAGTCTAAGCAAAACTCGCATCTCGCTATTTGTTATATTAATAAACTTGTTTAGCTTGTCTTTGTAGAAAATTTTAAAAGGCTATTCACCCCCCTCTATCCATCAAGACCTTTCACAAGGTGGCGAGCATGCACGCGCACGGGAGGGCCACGCGGTGCTCGGTCACACCACGCGGCGCACAACTACTGAGATTGTCAGCCATGGCTTGTTCTCAGAATTCAAAAAAAATTCAATTCTACCTCAAACGTATGACCGAACAGCAATATTCTCCACTCCATATCTACTAATACAATTGATGATTCGGTGAACAAATTGCATGATTGTGTAGAGCTACACGAGTACTCCAACTTTGATTAAAGGATCAAAGTCTAATTCGGCATGGTTGGAGAGATACAAAGCTCTAAAGGAGGGTACCTCAAAACCGGATTCTACAGTCCAATTGCAAACCAACTAAAACTGTCTTCTTCTCTACCTTATAACTCCTATATCGTGCACTGATTTAATCAACCATTTTCACCATCAGCTAGATCTACACGAGTACTCCAACTTTGGTTAAAGGAGTTTGACCAGATTCGAAACGGTTTTCAAACTAAAATTCACCAAAGATAGGTACCCGAAAACGGAAGTCGCGACTTTCAGGCATCCCAGACTTAGCCAATTTTCGAACCCTGAAAATACCATTGGATTCAATTTCATGAGCTCGATTTGACCATGCTAGGTACTGAATTAGCTCTCAGACATTAAACAAAGTTTGTTCCCCATGATATGTTCTACAACTTTTATTTAAGGATCAAGGTCTGGATCAGCTTGTGTTGCAAGATATAAAGCTCCAGCGTGGGGTACCCGAAACTGAAACTCAATTTTGGACCAAATCTAGAACTCTGAAAACAGCAGTTGTTTCCTTCTTGTGAGCCCTATTTGACTAGGTTAGAGGCCAAACTAGCTCTTGACCATTAAATAAAGTTTGTTCTACATAAGATGAACTATAACTTTTCTTTAAGGTAAAACCTCATAACTAGTATAGAAGCCAAACTTTCACTTTGGCCAATGTAGCAACTCGATAAAGCCTAAACTAGGGTTTTAGGCCAAATGAGACATTTTCTTGACATTTGCTCAACAGGAACCCTTCATGACTTTTGTTGTAGGGTTCATCTAGAGTCATTTGGGCAAGTTTGCAAGGTTTGATTGATGATCTATAATTCCATTCACTTATTGGTGCAATTCTAATAGGAACAGAACTTATCATTTCATGTGACTTTTTGATTCCAAAGTTCATAAAACTTTTCCAGGGATCAATATAGATAGGTACTAAGGTGAGACACATAAAGATATTGCAATAACATCATCCAAGCATATATCTTGAAAATAGCCTATATGTAAAGCAATGGTGCAACCTCCAACTTTAGGTTAGGCTCATCTCCATAGGTTGACCTTGACATCGTCACCTCCACTTAATCTATCATGTTTGAGCTTAAATCCACTACTTAACGAGTGACAAATACCTGGGGTGTTACACTCTCCATGTTCTTCGATTAGCTAACAAGCATCTCTCCAAATCCCAGAGTCTCATTATAGAGTCATCAACGCAAGTTGATGCTCACAAACTATCGGCGCGCGTGAAACCCCTCCATCCTGATGATGCCATTCTCTGAACTTTGAAGTACTGACCGAACCTTTTAACATCTAGGTCCCATATAAACCAAACTCAACTAGCACAAACCAAACATGAGAAAAGTGATTTTGAGAAATATAAGTCACATGTTTTTGCTATGGTCTTGGATCACACAAAAAAGCACATCCTGATATTAAGGCATTTTATTATGTTTTAATTTTGAATCAATTAAGGTTTCCTATGCATGATTATGTCCATAAATTCTCTAACACCGGAAAAGATGTCATAACCCCCCCCAAAAAGGTGATGTTATAAGTAACAATTACTATTGTGACAACTACTATTTTGCTACAATAGTCAATGGCTATATTGAGATCCATCATTCTAATGGCAGTCGAATAAACCTCCACTCACGAACAAGTTACAATATATTTTCACATATCATAGTTTTAGTCTAATGGATATCGTCTTACCTTTGTGTTTCTATTCACCATGAGTTTTTATCGGTGCTTCATGATATATGTTTTGCAATAATTATTTTTTCATTTATTGTTTGTGCGCCTGCAGCATCGCACGAGCCATTACCTAGTTTCCTAAAAGAAAGAGGAGCTGCAGAGCGGGAACCATCATGGTATTAATTTCTTCATTACAGAGTAGGAAGTGAGAGTAGCTCAGGCTTTGTTCGCTTGGCTAAAAGTATTGTTCGCTGATTTATCGTGAGAGAAAAACATTGTTCGTTGACTGAAAAAGTACCGCTTATAAGACAAGTGAACATGAGTTTAGTTGATTAGACCGGAGATGTGGGTGCATATTATTTTCTTAATAGAAGACCGCATTGTTTCTTCTAGGTTGGCCTCTCCATGGTTGTGTATTTAAACGTCATAATAAGTAGTTCTCTATTTGCCACTCGGTTTCTATCTATCCTGGGCACTCAATTTGTTTCAATCGTAGAGTCAAGATCTAGCACCGTTAATTTGGAAGGAAAAAAGACTGTTTTGCCCTTGTGTTTCATGTGTAGCACATTGTCCAAAATATTATCCTGTCATAGTTCATATATAATCTGTGTAGAGAAATGGTACTGCAAAAATTGTTCAATCTTCCACAACAAAAAAGAATAAAAGGAAGATAATTGTTTGCTGTGATAATTTTTTTTGGTGTTACCGTTCATCCGCCCGTGCGATCCCGCCCGCCGTCCCTCTCCCCACCGCGTGAGATCACTGCACAGTTATCGCAGCCCTAGATGGAAAGGAAATCATCCAGCCCTAGAAGGAAGGTGGGATCGCAATCACCGACAATCACGCGCAATCACCATCGTGCGTCTCATGCTCCCAACTGACTCCTACATCTCCTAAACCTATGCCCCGCCTACCGTCCCTCGCCCTCTCCCCGGAAACCGCCCTCGCCCCCTCCCTAGAGGCCGAAGTGTGTGTCGCCCATAGTCGTGCGTCCCCGATGCCACCTCTAGGTGCTCCTTTTGCCTCACCCCCGACACTGACGTCACCTCGCGCCCCTGACGCCGCTGCTGCAGCCGAGCGGCTCCGATGCAAACGCGGATGCAGGAAATGGCGCCCGCCTCTCCGCCTCCTCCTGTTCCTATGGCGACGACGACGATGGGTACATCGACGTGGGCCCTGCCCTACTCGACGGCAGCAACCGGGGCCGCCAAGCCTCCACGACTTGCGCCACTGACGCCGCCAGACTGACCATCAACCTCGGCGCTCAGTTCTCCGCCCCTCTAATCCGCCCAGACATAGCTCCCTCCGTCGGATTCGCATTGCATTGGAGACACGCCGACCCACCACCAGGTTGCCGGACGTCATACTCACAGCTCACGGGCGACGGGGTCATGCCTCACAAGTCACATGATCACGCATGGCTACGAAGCGCCGCCCGGATAATGTTCGACCAAATGCCACACAAGGATGGCTCTTCTGTATTGGCGCATCCCATAAGCATCGATCATATTTGCTTTGTTTATACTCTTATCCCTTCAACTGTTTTTTTCCCTTTTCTTGTATGAATTTCTTCTGCGATAGATGTAGTGCGATTAGTTAATATTAGAGATACATGTGTTCTGGACGAATGTGGCAGAACCTCCTAAATAATATGGCCCACATGTACTTGTTATCGTCTTAAAGACCTATAACCACCATACATGTGTATCACAGAACTTAAGAAGTCTGTCGGGTGTCCTCGGAAAACCCGAATCATCCACGATCTTCTGAACAGGATCACATTTCAGATGCATTATAGTATTACCACAGTTTATATAATAAATTACATCAGAGTACTAAAGCGGAAGTCTTACATAACATAAGTTCATAAACTCGTTGTTCCAAGCTTACAAAGCTTAAGTTTAGTTATTATAACCATAATAGTGGAGTAGCATTAGTAATATTATTACAATCACCAAAACGCGATGCTCTGCCCAAGAGCCAAACATCTTACTCATCGTCGCTTACCGCAAAGACGGTCATGCAATAGGGTCTGAAGCACACCTGCTCATGAGACGCACCTGCAACAGAGGTTCAACAAACCCTCAGTACGAAAGTACTCCATAAGACTTAAACGACGAAAAAGGATTGAGACGACTCAGAAATGCAGGATTAGAGGAATCAAGGTGAGGTTCCAGCAAGAATCAGGGTAAGATCAATGTTTTATTTCAGAATTAATCATCAATAGAATGTAAGTGATTCTAATCTAGATCATATAACTCATACAACTTCTTTCTTATTCTCCGACCAAAGTTCCACTTATTAACTATGATGTTGAACAGCAAATCAAGTCTCCATAACCGAGGAGCAACGACGATTCGAACTGCTTATCTACCCAGCTGGGGCTTCCTAACCACACGATATATGTGGGACTTAAACCCTCATATATCAACATGTACTCGGATCCTCCAAAACGTGACCGGGTCCAGCGCCACCCGAGAGTACAGTACACCTCCAATCTAGCCCTTGGCTACGAGGGTACACACTACTCTCGCCATCTCTCCACTCCCAGTACGCGGTTAGCCATTCACAGATTAGAATGGCCGAGGTAGGACTTACCACGGGTATGTGGTTAGTACTATAATGTCTCAACATACATAGTTCAACAACGAACGGTCCTTAACCGACTCAGTCGAATACACTACATGGGGATTCCTTTCCCGATGCAAGCCCACCGACCGGTCCAATTTATCATCATCATTATTCATCAAGTGGTTGTCCAACAACCCTTCAAACTTTGCTTAACATTTTTTAAGTTTTCTAATTAAGCATGGCTAAGCATATGAAGCATTTTAAATAAAAATAGTAACAAGGATGATATCGAAGTATTAAGGATGGTAATGCAGTAATTAGGTTATCACTCAACTCCTATTACTAATGTAATAAAGCATTAACATAAGTGAAGTAAAGCTTTTCAAAACGCAAGGAAGGGTTAAATGTAACCGGGCTTGCCTTGGTCGACGGGAAGTTCAGGTTCTGGGTCAGTACCACAAATATCAAATCCCACCTCCACGGACGTCGGCTCTTCTTCGGGGACGGATTCAACTTTGGCAATCTCCTCGTTCACGGGGACTACACGCGATGATAAGGTATGCTCAAGATGATAAAGTACTAAACATGATGCTTGATGGATGTATAACAAAGTTAATAACTTAAGTATAACTTTCCTTCACTGTACAGTTGCAAAGCAATCGATTCTAACCTAACCCTAACTTAGGGTTCGTTTAGGTTAATTATTTCGTTAAGAACTTTCGTTAATCACATGAAATAACACAAATTAAGTCTTAACAACGTATTTAAGAGAGCTCAAACAATCAATTAAGGGTGCTAAAGGTCATTAAGTGTTAATGACCCAAAGTCAACACTCAATCACAAAGTCAAACAACCCTAATCATTAAGCACTAATTATAAGATTAACTAATTAATTAATAAAGCATAAATTAAGAATAAAATTGACTTTGTCTAATTAAGCTCAAATTTTTATTTTAGGAAGCTTATATCATAACTAAGTGGCAAAACAAATTTTATAATTTTTGGACAATTATTTAAGCCTAGATAATTCATGGAAATTGCATTTATTAATTAATTGAGCTAATTAATTAACATACAAAAAGTAATCAAAATTGACACTTAGTATTTTTCCTAAATATTACACAGTACAGAGAGACTACACAAAAATTTTCACAAATCTTGGAACTCTAAATAAATCACAAAAAAAATAAACAAAATCTGTTAGTATTTAACATTTTAGAAAAAGAAAAACAAAATCGCCTCATAGGCCGGCCACTCCCTTCCTTCTCTCGCTCGGCCCAAGAGGACTGGGCGGCCCATCCCGTGCGTGTTGTCATTTTCCCTGGCCCAACTGACCAGCCGCCCCAAGACCTTTCCCTCTCTCCCCTCTCTGCTTGGGCCGAAGCCGACGCCATGGCCGAGCGGTGTCCGGCCGGTGGCTTGCTCGCCGGTGGCGATACTCCAGCGAGACAGAGCCCACTAGCAAGACCAGCAAGACCCCGTGACCATACCCAGACACTCGCCACAACAGCAGTCACACCAGAGGCATCCCCACGCCGGCCATGGCGACTCGGTGGCGGTGGCGTATGGTGCTTCGGCGAACAAAACCAGTAGATGCGAAAGCGAAAGCGTAACGAGCACCAAAGGCTCACCACGAACACGACAATGTGACTGCTTGAGGTAGAGAAGCGATGGAGGTGGCTGGCCCATGGTGAGGGCGGTGATGGCGACATAGCAACGGCGGTGAGGCGTTGTTCCGGCTAACACAGGGCAAGAAGAGGAAAAACATCATCGCGATGAGCAACACGGCATCAAGGAGGACTCAGAACCCGAAGTGGTTGAGCTAGAGACTCACCGAGGCGGACTGGCCACGGGGAGCTCGATCATAGTGGCGATGGTGACCGCCACGAAGGAGAAGGTGGCGTTTCATGGCTCGGAACGAAGTAAGGCACTGCAATCGGACTCAGTGCGTGCGTGAAGGCAAGGGGAAACTGGTGCCACAGGGAATTGGAGCGGGAAGCAGCAGTGACGGTGAATTTTGCGAGCGCGGCAAGGAGCATCGGCAGCGAGTAGCAGAGAAGAAGTCAAAGACGGCGACGGGAGGCTATATAGGCGAGGCGAGACAACGTGAAGGCGACATGTGAGGGTGACTCTCCATGCCGAAGCAGCGGCTGGCGGTCGAAGGCGTGCCTAGAAGCGAGCCGAAGGCCGCCGGCGTCGGGCGGGAGGTGGCGCCCTGCCGTTGGCTGGATTTCGACAATATTACAAAAATGCCACTGGTGAATTTTCAAAAAATTACTCTCAATTTTTCTATAGAAGTTGAAAATCTATAAATACAAATGTTGCTCAATTTTCAAAGTTATACAACTTTCTCAATATAAACATTTTCAAATTCAGCCTAGATTTTGAAATTTAAATTTGAATTTAAAAGGGGACATTTTTTGGAAATCGGTAAATTTAAATTACTTTGAATTTTATATTGAAACTTCAAAAACTCAAAATACCAAAGTTGTACATTTAGGTAAGACCTACAACTCTGCTATTCAAAACATTTTAAAAATATGCCTCCATTTTGAAATTGGATTGGGGAGATGAAAAGGGGTCAAATTTAAGATTTGAATCTTTTCAAAATTACTCCAAATTTTACACTGAAACTTTGAAAACTCAAAACACCAAACTTGTAGCCCTTGAAAAGATCTACAAACTTGGTTTTATTTTTTTTTTTCCAAATTTTGCTTAGATTTTGAATTATTCAAAAAGGGGTAAAATCAGGGTTTTGCATTTTAGGGTTTTCGGAAAGATTTCAAATTGAAACTTGATGTTCTATTAATTGGTGATTATTTAGTGATCACACCATCACCCAAGGGCATCATTGAGTCAAGCATCACATGTTTTACCAAATGCCACTCTTGGTTGACCAGGTTGACTTTGGAAATTCTTTTAATAATTCCTCAAATTTGAATTCGAATTCGAACCGGAAAACTTGTAACAAGTTTTGGACTCCAAAAACAAACTCAAACTTAAAGCTTTATTTTATAAGTTGGACTTGAGTTCATACCCTACAAGTGACACTAGTGTACAACACAATCGTACACCTCAACTTACATAGGGCACAAACTAAGTATTTGTGGTGACATTCGAAATTAGGGTTTTCGAATTCGAGTCACGCACCACAGAAACACAATCAACCTAGGAAACGTAAACTTATTTGAGTTGATGCACAATATGGTTAACTTAATCATGAATGCTTTGCAGTGCATATGATGACATGACATGTTTTTAGCTACTATAACACCAAGGGTGTTACAACGAATACTTACGCTTCTTGGTTCACGCCTTATTTCAGTTGTCACCTCAATTAGTTCATAGGGCCCAGTTCCATTTTATGTGAGGTAAGATATTTTGTCATTGTGTCTAGGTGTAATAGGATTTGGTAATACTAGATGTACATGTATTTTTGAAGAATAATACTTTGCTTCAAGATCCGCTCCTTACTGCAGGTGTTGCCTAATTAGTTCAGAGGGCTGTGGTGCCAGTGCCACTTTATGTGAGGTAATCTGCTTTGTCACTTGGCTCATATATAGTTCTTTGTGACTTTGAATGTCTATAGCAGTTATGAACACAGTCACACCAGTTATAGCAGGATCTTACTGATCCAGTTTGTCGTGATCCTATAGGTTCTTCTAAGCAAGTTGCCATTAGTTACTGCATGTGCTTCCAGGGACACTGTTATCTTTCCTTACAGATATACCTCTTGAAATGCCATGTGGGATTGCACTGGCGTCGATTTGCGCTTCAGATCTTTAGAACAACTATATGACACTGTCTACAAGCACGTAGTCTTCTACATCGCTTTAGAGTAAAATGTGTTAACAATTGAGCTTTTAATTGCTATAGCATTTTTCTTTTGCCACAAGAGGTAAAAATAGTTCTGACAACTCATCCCACCCAAATAAATCTTCGAACGTTGCAATAGAAGCACCTAAGAGTAGTTGTGAGTTTAACATCTATAGTTTATAAAAAGACTTTCTCGAGTTCGCTCGAAGTGCCGCTTTTTACTTATCGTGACATTATTTTTTTCCCTGCCTTAGCACACGGGCATGATCCTATATATAACTAAAGTGTTTATCATTTTTGTTCACATTGGTTTTGTCATACTTAAATGTTGTCTCCACGTGTTTATTTTGGTCGTATTGTTGTCTTATCAAATGAAACATACTAAAGGCACAAAATAAACTAAGATGAATTGGAGAGACAGGAGTGATCCAATCTATGGTAACAATAAATAGAGAGATTAGAGCTAATTCACCAGAAAAAAGAGGTGGCGATGAAATCACAAAATGCTGAAGGGGAGGCGAAATTAGGGGAGAGCTCAAGTAAATGAGCGGCTCAACTCCACAGGTCAAGAATGGCTCAAATGAATCTCAAATATCAAGCAACAACAGCTAAGGTAACACAGATCTCAAAGTTGAAGCCAATGACAAAAAATTTGGGTGCCAGCACAAAAATCACACATACAAAATACAGTAAAAGTGTAAATTTCTTGCTCCTGCTGCAATCTGATTTTGCAGTTAAGGTTAAACTTCCTTAAGTTGTAGTGCAATATAATTCAATGAAGGTTTAATGGAAAATAGGTTGTTGCTGATGTGTGTTTTCTGCTGCTAGAGGACCGAAATGTGCTAAAGGATGAAGTCCCCTCTAATATACATCACTTCTTTATTCTCGAAGCCATGTTCATAAGCATGTAGGTAAAAAACATTGACTAGCTTGCTTCTTTGATAGTCTTTCTTTTGTGTATGAACCGTCGTCATGAAGATTAGAACGGAGTATGTTTATTTTATTTATTCTGCCTCACAAGATAAGAATAGAGATAGGAAAAACAACAATAGTTGGTCCTTGGTGTTATAAACGCTAACAAAACGTGATGGTTGCCCAGCTTATGAAGAAAGAGAAAAGGGCAACCAGAATTAACTACTAATAACTCATATATGGATCACTGCAAGGTTTTTTATATTGCAAACTATGTTCAAAGCTTTTATTCTTTGGAAGGTTTTGTGTTTGTGAGTAAATCTGCTGATGTACCGAACTATACACCCAAAATGGAAAAAGGACATGATTTTTAAAATATTTGTTTTAGTGAACTACAGAACCAGCTATCAAATTCAATTAGCACATGGACTCGTGCTATCATTTGTATATGTTTCTTTGGACACATGACAAGAATTTTGATAAATGTATATGACTGATGTGATACTGGTACTTTGATCGGATCAAAGTGATGAAAAGTCATATTTTCTGCAATTTTAGAACACGTTGCCTAAATCAGACGTGCACGTATCTATAACATGAAAGAGACAATTTTCTGGACAGTTGTTTCAATTCAGAATTAAGCATCCTGTCAATTATATCAGAGCCAATCTCAACATATATTCATGTTTGCAAAAAAAACAAGGTTTCATCTATTGATTTGTGGATTCTTACATGCACTTGGGGCAAATAATACATTTACATCTCACCAATGTTTAACTGTGCTGCTCCAAATTCCTACTTGTATGTGTTCAGATCTGCTCTAAAATAAGGTATTGTGATCGAACCAATACAATTGCTGTTTTGAGCACCAAATATAAGCAAATAGGAGTAATGTATGTTAACTGATTTTTTTCAAGTGCCATTCAGTGCTTTAATGTTTTCTGACAAGTATTCATATTAAGGATTCTTTAGAGAAAGGGGTGCATACTTGTAAGTTAATGGAAAAATGGTATACCTTTAAGGCTTTCTCTAGACTGCATCTTACTGTTGCAGGAAATGAGAGAAGGTAGTGAAGTGAGGCAAGCTAAACTTTTCTACTGATAAAATGTAAGAGCATCTCCAACAGTTTGCCATCTGGCTTTTCCATCGTTAATTTGGCAAAATAAGAAAAAACTCTCTCTAATAGTTTGGCATCCTCCCTCCCTATCTTTCCCAACCTCACAAAAATCTATCCTGAGTGCGCATATATGCGCGCAGCCTAGGAGCGCGCATCCGGAGTTTCCCGGCTCGTCTAGTAAAAAGGAGGAAAGACAGGGTTTCAGGTGAGAAAAGCGCAAGAGAGAAAGATCTGGTGGAAGGGCTTAAACGTGTATAGAAATAAATTTAGGGTTCCTGATACAAAACATGAGACCGAGTGCCGAGAAAAAAAACTTTTTGAATAGAACTATAGAAAACTCTTGGAGATGACTTCTTTTTTCTCTCCATACTAATTTAGGAGTTGGCAAACACCATAACAAAATATGAAGAACTCTTGGAGATGCTCTGACTTGGTGAACTATTTACAGCTTGATGAGGTTGAGCCATACACAATAAAATTAGGGCTTCTGAAATTCATCTATGAACTGCAAAAGGATTAAGTTAGATCAATGTAGTTATAGTTTGGTTAGGCATTACCTGTTCCGTCCACACTTTGGTACTTCTACCGAAGTATAAAGCAAGCATAGCAGATAAAAGGACTGTGAAAAAGTTTGCCTTGCAATTTGAGAACTGTAGCATCCAGTCTCCTATCTACATATTTTTTTCGTATATCTGAATATGTCTTTCTTTTTAGATTCATTTATGTTTGATAGTACAATAGATGATTCATTTAATAGCCAGATAATTGGAATACCTCCACCATCTAATGGATGAATTTTTGTTGTTTTTTCTTCAGACAGTGAACCATGCTAATTGGCCACTGATTTGTCAAGGTTTGGCGCTGATTCTCGTTCTCCGCTAAAGTCGCCTTGCACCGGTCCATTATATTTAATTAATTATGGATACATTAGTTTTGTACTTTACTATTGTTGATACATATGGAGGTATCTTAACACAATCTATCTATTTAATCAATGGACTGCTCCTTCTATTTAATTGATTGATTTTATACATTTGTTTTACAGATGTGACTATATGTTTTGGAAGTCTATGTGTGTCAGTACATTTGGTTTGACTAATTGAACTCGCAAAATTTAAGGACCATAGCTCCTATCAATTTACTATCTTTTATCCAAACACATCAGTTCTACCCCATCTTGGTCATAGTTATAACTGAACGTTACCTATGCAATTTTTCAGAGTGGGAAGAAGGGGATGATCCCTTACCACAGTTCTTTTCCAGTTGCATCAAATTACATAGTTAATGTAGTTTGAGATTTCAAAGTGGGTAGAAGGGGCGCATCCTTTCAGAGTAGTTTTAGTTTTCATATATATAATCTAGATAGAAATTTGTATGGTTTGTTCAGATTTAATGGCAATTTTTTTTGAAACTAATAAGCTTTTTTTTGCAAATTCATGTTGTGACTTTTTTTGAGTTGGTGACATTTTTTTCCTTTTCCATCACCATCCACATCAAATTCATCAACACATTTAATGAACCTACAAAACTACACGTCGGTATTTAATTTTTACAATATTGTTGTCTTATCGTGCGATCCGTATGTTTTTAGTATAAAATGTTAGTTATCCCGTAGCAACACATGGGCACGCTACTTAGTGTAAAAAAATGTACTGCCAAAATATGTTTAATGTAAAAAAAATGCATTTCAATGTAAAAAAATGTACTGCCAAAATATGTTCAATGTAAAAGATATGGCACTTCATAAATAATGTGTGCAGAGAAATGGTACTGCAAAAATTGTTCAATGTAAAAAAAATGAACAGGCAAAATATGTTCCATGTCAAAAAACGGCACTGTTAAAAAATCTGTTAAAAAATCATTTTAATGTGCTAGTGGTGTTACACATGAAAACTATCACCACTGGAATCGAGCGCTTTGCCTAGTGTCGACGGCACTCGGCAAAGGGTGAAAAACACTCGGCAAAACTATCTCGGCAAATTTCTTAATGGCAAATGTAGCTTTGCCGAGTGTCATTTTTAGGGCACTCGGCAAACTCTTTGCCTAGTGTCCGTTTCACACTCGGCAAACAAAAGTCGTCGTCGGATGCGAGACGGCGTTATATAGTTTGCCTAGTGTCGACACTCGGCAAAACCATTTAAATTTTTTTTCTTTGCCTAGTGTCAGCACTCGGCAAAATTATTTTTTTAAAAAAAATTGGTTTGCCTAGTGTTCTTGTCATGACACTCGGCAAACTCAACGACACTAGGCAAATCAGGTTTCCAGAAATGCTCAGTATGCTCCCTTTGCCGAGTGTTTTGACCTGTATACTCGGCAAATTCACTCTTTGCCGAGTGTAACACTAGGCAAACTGATCTAAAACCGCCATTTTTATTTATTTTTTCCGTTCCATCCAAACAAACAGAATATGTACATAACAGACATCACCAATATCACATATATATCACCAACATCACTTATATATCACTAACAACATATATATATATATATATACATCACAAACATATCACAAATGTCACATGTCATACAATATATCATCACAATAAGTTCACAAGTAATCCAAGTGCTCCATCAATCACAACCACAAGTGCAAATAGAAGTACCATTAACAACCACAAATATCGTCATCAAGCTGGCGGCCAACGAGACTGATTTGGTGAAGGATTTGGTGAAGCATGAGCCACGTCATTCGATGCCGCCGATTGATTCTGCACAAAGGAGAAGAGATTGCATGTGTGACACAAGATAAATATATATCATACTTGACGAAAACATTTATACTCCCCTAAGTTTTAAGTAGCGTTGTGGTTTGACTCTAAGCATGAACATACAAACTAAAACATTCATACTCACAGGAGTAGCTGTATTAGGAGGTGGAGGTGGAGCGAATAGCGGCGGCGGAGCTTGATGACCCACAGCGGCGCCAAGACTAGTCACATAGGAGAACCACTACGACATCGTCCTCTGCTCGGCCTCCCGCTCGGCTGCCACCCTCGCCTCCAGCTCCTCCTGTCGCTTCTTCTCCTCCTCCAGTTGGGCCTACAATATTTCACTGCATTGTTACAATAATGCAAAGCTAAGGTATGTAAAAATCAATGAACGACGAATAAAATAGGAATAACCTGGAGTGCCTCTATCCGCCGTTGTGCAGTGTCCGGCCGAGGTCATATGGCCGGACTTGCGCTGGTGCTCCTTGCCCGGATCTGGGAGAGAGTGGGAGTAGAGCCAGTGTCAATTATGCCGTCGCCGAGATAGTACCGCCCATGCTTCTTGCCTCCTCCCGCCCCCATGACAAGTTCTCCATCAAAGTCTTGGGTGCTCGGATCGTACTCTGGCCCATTGATCGACCTTGCCATCTCAACATACTCACTGAGGCGGCTGTGGATGGACGCGTTGCTGTACGCCAAGGGAGGGTCCTCTGGGTTGTAGTCGACGTCGGACGTCGCCTTGCCCTTGTGGGCCAAAGCCCATGCCTTGAACTAGGAGCAAGGCTGGCCACCATGTGACGACGACTACGAGAAGAACAACAAGATTATTAGAAATCATGCAGAATTGAGTGTTAGAATAAATAAATGAATTCGCGTACCCATGTTTGTGCGTATCCGCTGAGGTTGCGGCTATCTTGATGGTGTGGTACACCTTCCATCATCAGACGGCGCTCCTAGCAAGCATTGTGCGTCTCCGCCCACTCGGGGGCGCACCACTTGTCCACCATGTATGCCCAGCACGCGGTGTGCTGGGCGCACCAAGACGGAATCACCTACACGTCATCAAGTATGTGACATATAAGAAGATCAAATTAAGCCTACTTAATCTCAAAAGAAATCAGTATTAATATTCTATATTTACCTCTATGTACTGTTGTCGGGTTAGCGTCATCGTTCTTGCGTCAGTTTTGGAGATCTTCGTGCGAAGGTACAACCCGTGGTATGTTATGACGGCTTGGATGCGCGCCTCGTAATGCAAGTCCTTCACGAGTTTTTTACAGACTTTGGTAGCCACCAAATCCGCCCTATCCTCCATTCCCTCCTCGCATCTGAAGAAATCTTGCATATAGACGTGAGGTATCTATTCATTATTAGAAGAATGTCCAATGAATGCAATGTATTGAGCAACGTAGTGCGAGGAGGACTTACCCACAGCTCTTCGTTCACCCGCTCTGCCTTGTTGAATAGCATGTCATCCCGATCTATAGCATCATCGGCTGCGGCGTAGTGGTCGAACGTGGTGGCTGGCGTCATCACTCTGGCGTACTCAACGAAGCCAGGAAAGTGCTCCTTGCACAGAAGCCTCAGGATGTCATTGACTTTGCGTGTGTGATAGCCTGCAGACTGTACAATCGTCCAACTCCTGCACAAGTGTTTAAGAAAAACTATTATTTTGTATTGTGATTTTCAACATATCATATGAAGTAGTGATGTTGGAAAGTGATTTCTCTCAATTAGGGCTAACCCTAGAAGGGTAGCTAAATAGGTTCCATACATGGGCCACATGGGCCTTAGCCTCATGGGCCTACATATACTCCAACACCCCCCCGCAGTCTGAACTACCGTCGCAGCGGAGTTCTAGGCTGAAACAAGAAAGAACACACACAACCCCCCCCACAGACGCAACTAGCCACTGGTGATGTTGAGGCTGGAGCGAAACTCGGCGAAGGTCGAGGACGGGAGGCCTTTGGTGAAGATGTCCGCGAACTAGGAGGTCGTCGGGACATGAAGGACCCGCACCTCGCCCATGGCCACCCGATCACGGACAAAGTGGAGGTCGATCTCGACATGCTTCGTCCGCTGGTGCTGGATGGGGTTGGTGGAGAGGTAGACCGCACTGACGTTGTCGCAGTAGATCAGTGTGCTCCTGGAGGGTGGCGTGTGCAACTCAGCAAGCAGCTGTCGGAGCCAGGCGGCCTCCGCCACGCCGTTAGCCACGGCGCGGTACTCCGCCTCGGCACTGGACCGGGAGACCACCGGCTGGCGCTTGGACGACCACGACACCAGATTGCCGCCCAGGAAGACGGCGTAGCCGGAGGTGGAGCGGCGAGTATCCGGGCACCCGGCCCAGTCAGCATCGGTGTAGACAACGAGGTCGGTGGAGGAGGCCCGGTGGAGGAGGAGGCCATAGTCGAGTGTGCCCCGGAGGTAGCGGAGGAGACGCTTGAGAGCCGTGAGATGAGGCTCCCGGGGATCATGCATGTGGAGGCAGACCTGCTGAACGGCATAGGTGATGTCCGGCCGAGTGAAGGTGAGGTACTGAAGGGCCCCGGCAAGACTCCTGTACGCAGTGGGGTCGTCCACCGGTGGTCCCTCAGCCTCAGACAGCTTGCCCTGAAGGTCGACCGGGGTGGAGCAGGGCTTGCAATCAGACATCCCAGCCCGCTCCAGGATATCCCGAGTGTACTGCCTCTGGTGAAGAAGGAGCCCAGCAGGACGGTGCTCAACAGTGACACCGAGAAAGTGATGGAGCTCACCGAGGTCCTTCATCGCAAACTCCTGCTGGAGAGCTGCAATGATCCGGCGGAGAAGATGCTCGCTGGAGGCGGTGAGGACAATGTCATCAACATAGAGTAACAAGTATGCAGTGTCGGCCCCATGGTGGTAGACGAACAGGGACGTATCAGACTTGGCCTCCATGAACCCCAGGGTCAGCAAGAAAGCAGCAAACCGGTGGTTCCACGCCCGAGGTGCCTGCTTGAGGCCATAGAGTGACCTGTTGAGCCGGCAGACCATGTCAGGGCGGGTGTTGTCGACGAACCCCGCCGGCTGACTGCAGTACACCGTCTCGGTAAGAAGGCCGTGGAGGAAGGCGTTCTTGACGTCCAGCTGGTGGACAGGCCAAGACCGAGCAAGTGCCAGTGATAGTACGGTACGGACGGTGGCCGGCTTGACCACCGGGCTGAAAGTCTCATCGTAGTCGACGCCGGGGCGCTGAGTGAAACCCCGGAGGACCCATCGAGCCTTGTAGCGCTCGAGAGAGCCGTCCGCTCGGCGCTTGTGAGTCCAAATCCACTTGCCGGTGACGACATTGGCGCCCGGCGGTCGGGGCACCAACTCCCACGTCTGGTTGGCGAGCAGTGCGGCATACTCCTCTTCCATCGCGCGGCGCCAGTGAGGGTCCAACAGGGCGTCGCGGACGGAGGAGGGTACCGGAGAGACCACCGCGTCGCCAGTCGAAGCCTCGAGGGCACGAGGCGGCAGGGTGCCAGCCCCGTGCCGTGTCACCATCGGGTGACACATGCCGCGGGTGTCGGTGAAGAAGCGGCGGGTGGTAGACCGGCGGGACACCACGGGCCGGCGGAGACAGTGGCGGTGGTGTCGGTGTTCCCGGCGGAGAAGGGACCGGAACCACGAGCGGCGGTGGCCGCGGCCTGCGCTGGTATACCCGTACCGGCGCGGCAAACCTCGACGGAGCCGCCGGGGCAGGTGCCGAGACAGGGTCCGGCGTCGGCAACCGGCACGACCCCCCCGGGGCAGAAGCGGGGGACGAAGGCCCCGGGGCTGCACCAACTGGAGAAGGCGGGGCCGCACCGGAGGACGAGGGGCCCGGACTCGCAGGGGAGCCGGGACCGACGGCTGGCTCAGAACGCGTCGAGGCGGTACCTGCAGGAGACCACAAAGAAGGTGGCTGGACCACCGGGTCAGTGGGAAACAGATCGGGTGGGTCAGTGACCGGAGGTGTAGTGGTGCTGGAAAAGGGAAAGACGGACTCATCGAAGACCACATGGCGCGAGATGAGAACACGTCGGGAGGTAAGGTCGAAGCACCGGTACCCCTTGTGATCAGGGGAGTACCCGAGGAAGACACAGAGCGTGGAGCGAGGGTCCAGCTTGTGAGAAGAAGTGGCAGCAGTGTTGGGGTAACAAGCACACCCAAACACGCGAAGGTGATCATACCGAGGCGGGGTACTGAAGAGGGCGTGGTGAGGAGTGGGAGCAGGACAGGCAGCGGAAGGAAGGCGGTTAAGAAGGTAGGTGGAGGTGTGCAGGCCCTCAGCCCAGAAGCGAGCAGGAAGAGAAGCCTGAAACAGGAGAGTGCGCACGGTGTCGTTTGTGGTGCGAATCATCCGCTCGGCCTTGCCATTCTGCGAGGAGGTGTATGGGCAAGACATGCGTAGCTGAACACCGTGAGAGAGGAAGAAATCTCGGGCGGTAGAGTTATCAAACTCGCGACCATTGTCACACTGGACGGCCTTGATGGTGAGACCGAACTGAGTAGACACCCAAGTAAAGAAGTGGAGGAGCGTGGTAAACGTATCAGACTTCGCACGAAGAGGAAAAGTCCACGAATAATGCGAAAAATCATCGACAACCACAAGATAGTACTTATAACCAGAAATACTGATAACAGGAGATGTCCATAGGTCGCAATGGACAAGATCAAAAATGCGGGCCGCATGAGAAGAAGAACTAGAAAAAGGAAGACGAACATGTCGGCCCAATTGGCACGCATGACACAGTTGCTCATCATGAGCTCGAGTACAAGGAAGACCAGAGCTACGACTGAGCTGTATCAGGGCATCACGTCCAGGATGGCCGAGTCGCCGGTGCCAGGTAGTAGAGGAAGCAGAAGCGACGAAGGCAGCTGACAAAACGGACGGCGAAGAAGAAGAAGGAGCCGCCGGAAAGCGAAGAGTGTAAAGGGGCCCGGTGCTGTCACATCGGAGCAGAGGACGCCGGGAAGCCAAATCCTTCACAGTAAGACCAGAAGAGTCAAATTCCACAGAACAAGAGTTGTCAGCTGTAAAGCGTCGAATAGAAAGAAGATTATGAACCATGGAAGGAGCAACAAGAACATCAGGAAGACGAAAGGAGCCATGAGCACCGGCGGTACCCACAGAGGAGACAGGAATACAAGAACCATTTGCGACCATAATGGACGAAGGAAGAGATGAAGAGGGAGAGTGAACCGACGAAAGTATACCGGGGTCAGGAGTGGTGTGGTAGGTGGCCCCCGAATCGGCGATCCACTCGGGTCCGACCGGAGGTGTCAGGCCCATGGTGCCGAACGAGCGAGCCAGGGCCGCCTGATCCCAGCCCGCAACCCCCGGTGGAGCCCCGGAAGGTCCGGAGGGAGGAACCCACGGCGTAGTAGGCGGCGTAGCAGGGAAGACGCCGGGAGGTGCTCCGGTGAGCATGGCCACCGGTGGACGCGTGTCGGTCCCGGTGGCGTGGTAGGGCCACATGGAGATGCGCCCAGACCACGGGTTCTGGAAAGAGGGCCATGGTGCCCCCCCCTGTGGTCCACCGGGTACCGGGGCCTGGGTAGGTGCACCCCGGCCTCCGCCGCGACCCCCACCGCGGCGACGACGACCACCACGACCCCCCCCCCCACTCGGCCCGGAGGGAGGGGGACCCAGGAGAGACGACGGTGGTGGAGCAGCCGTCCGTGGAGCAGACTGGCGCGGCGGAGTAGCAGCCAGAGCCGTCGAGGAGGCCCCCGGGGAAGCAGTGGAGCCCGGCTGGAGGCCCTGTGTGAGCTCCTCCATGACAAGATCGTCACGGACCTCCAGGAAGGTGGGAAAGGGCCTCTGGCGGGTGATCCACGTCCTGAGGTGGGCGTAGCGGTCACTGAGCCCCCGGAGGACGTTGAGGACCAAGATGCGATCCTCCACAGGCCACCCGAGGTCCCCCAGGGAGTCAGCCATGGACTTCATCCGTCGGCAGAACTCACCGACGGAGAGGTCACCCTAGACGAAAGTGCGGAAGCTCGCATCGAGGCGCAGAGCCCGGGCCTCAGCGTTGCCCAGAAACTGACCCTCAAGGGCCAGCCATGCCCGGCGCGCGTCAGGAGAGGTGCGGACGAGGTCGTGAAGGTCCAGGGAGATCGTTCCCAGAATCCAGGAGAGGACGATGCTGTCGAGCCGGATCCACGACGGCGTCTGGGCAGCGACCGGGGCGTCGAGGAGGACGTGGTCGTCGAGGGCGTAGCGGCGAAGAGTGAGAACCACCAGATCCCGCCAACGGGCGTACGAGGGCGACTCCGGCTCGAGGACGACCGGAACTAGCAGGCGAATGTTCTGGACCCCCCCCCCGCCTGGTAGTGCAGCTGAGCCACGAGCGGGTCGGCCGGGTCGTGCCAGAGGACGGCGGTGTGAGACGCGCGGCGACCCGGCGAGGCGGAGGAGTGGGCCCCAACGTCCTGGCCCCCAGGGTAGGTGAGTAGCCGCTCAGCCTCGGCGAGCTGGCGAGCCAGGGCATCGGCCGCTTCGCGCTCGTGCTCCCACACGAGGGCGGCCGCCCGCACGCGGGCCTGCCCCTCCGCGGCCGAGGCTCGGGCGGCGGCAAGGGCAGTGGCGAGGGACGAGGCGTCACGGCCGGCGTAGATATGAGAAAGAAGGGGTGGCGGGGCCGGGAAGGCCTGGGCACCGGCAGCAGACATGGTGCCGGCGTCCAGCCCGGCGCCGGGAAGGTGGATCCGCGGCTGCTGGAGGGCTGGCTGTTCGCCATCAGCAGCCGGGAGGTGGGTTTGAGGGTCCCCATCAGCCGGGAGACCCCCATCAGCAGCCCCCGGATGCTCCACTGCCGCCGAGGTGAGAACCTGGGCAGGGGCGGGTGCTCCAGGTGGTTCGGTAGAAGGAGGGAGGGGCTGGTGAGGTAGCTGGCGCAGTTGTGGGTGAGGAAGGACTGCGGCAGGAAGAGGGGAAGTCCCCAGGCCGGCGCCATGGAGATCCGCGCCAGGGAGTGTCACCATGGGAGCAGGGGCGGCAGGGAGACCCGCCCTGGGAGCAGGGGCGGAAGGTCCAGGGAGGTAGGCGCTGGGGAGGGAGGAGCTAGGGAGGAAGGCGCCAGAGGGGATGGGGTGCTGGAGGCCAGCCGTGCCTGGGAGAAGGCCGGCGGCGGCGGCGTCCGCCCCCTGGAACCGCTCGGCGTCGGGCAGAGCAGAGGGAGCAGCAGCTCCCGTGAGGACCTGGGCCCAGGTGGTTGTGGAAGAGAGGGAAGGGAAGGGAGAGTAGAGGGAGGGAGGGAGAGGAGGCCGGCCAGCCATGGCACGCCGGCTCGCCGGCGATGGCCAGCAGGGGGCGGCGGCTGGCGGCTGGAAGAGGCTGGCGGCTGGAGGAAGCTAACCTAGGCTGGATACCATGTTGGAAAGTGATTTCTCTCAATTAGGGCTAACCCTAGAAGGGTAGCTAAATAGGTTCCATACATGGGCCACATGGGCCTTAGCCTCATGGGCCTACATATACTCCAACAAGTGATAACATCATAAGTTACTTACCTTTCCCCATCATGTCGAATCACCGGTCGTCTGTGAGGAGGTATCGGTCGCTGAGGGAGGCTCGTAGGACCTCGCAAGTAGATACCTGCGTCGCCAGAGGAAGTGGACCCCCCTCCTGCCGCCTCATCCTCCTCCACCTCCTCGTCCCCGTGCTGCACCTCGTCGTCCCCCTACGAAACGTCCTCCTCTTCCCCATCCCCGGGCGTCACCTGCTCGTCCTCCTCACGTGACGGGGTAGGAGGCGACGGGTCCTTCCTGCGGCTCCTCCTCCTCCTCCTCCCCTGCGATGGCTCCTCATCTGCAGCAGGCGCTGCTGAGCGTGCTCTTTGGTAAATCGAGTGCACCCTCCTCTGACTACCGCCCACTATCTTTGTTCAATCACCTGCAATTAAAAAGAGTAAACAAGACGTATTAGAAAATAGCATAATTACAAAATACAATAGTATTACATGTATTAGAAATAACATAATTACAAAATAACATAGTATTACATGTATTAGAAATAGTCTTCATGATCCGAATTAGCTGGATCATAAGTCTCATCATCGCTATCAACCATGTCATAATCAACACTATCCGAAGGAGCAATGCTGTCATCATTGGCATTGTCTGAATGTAATCGCTCAAGCATTTGTAAGTCCTTCACATTTTGCACCTCATCTCTAGTGTCCTCGTCATGAACCCTTTCATTGTCTACTTCTATCTCCATCGCTTCGATTAAGTCTATCTCAAACCTCCCTTCTAGCCCCTCTTCTTGAAAGAACTCACCGTCATATGTGTTTGGGTCTAAGTTGTAATCTTCATCATTTGGGACATGTACTTTACCGTGTGGTGATACCTTGTGCACAA
Organism: Saccharum hybrid cultivar R570; assembly: GCA_038087645.1. Classification (NCBI taxonomy): domain Eukaryota; kingdom Viridiplantae; phylum Streptophyta; class Magnoliopsida; order Poales; family Poaceae; genus Saccharum; species Saccharum hybrid cultivar. The sequence goes on from JAQSUU010000135.1 coordinate 23,400,002, forward strand.
TATTCCAACCCTTAACATGCTCTATGGTTTGGCACGCATATGGAAGATAATAAACTTGTGTGGCTTGTTGGGCAACAATATAGACATCGTCTCCTGGTAAGACCGAATCATGTCGAATTTTGACTAGCCCAAGATTAGAATATGTCCGTCTCATTACTTCAGGATCAAACCAATGGCATTTGAATATGACGGGATTAAGAGCTTTGGAACCATGAAACTTGAGTTCATATATTTCTTTAATTCTTCCATAATAGTCGACCCCATCTTGGCCAGGCGTAAAAACTCCGGTACTTGTGGTTCTTCGATTGGACCAACTCTGCTCGTAGCTTGTTGTGTGAAAGCGATATCCATTCACGTCATAACCAGTAAATGACCTGACCCTATATTCAAAGCCATCCACAACCTATCTCAACTCGGCACTCATAGACGCATCCCTTTGGCTCTGCAAGCTCAAGCCGGATAGATCGTTATATTTTTCGCACGTACGAGCAACTTGGAATGTCAAACTAATTACAAATTAAATTGGATGGTACCTTCTCTTTGAACCAAGATATGAAATCGGGCATTCCACTTCCCGCACCCTATCTAAGAAGGGTATCAGATTCCTGTGGGGTAGGTTCCCTTAATAGATTCCAGAATCGATTAAGAAATTCCCTGTACCAACGAGAAAGGAGGTTGGATGTAGAATAGTAACGGCGTATGGAACAAGTTCGTTGAGAACTTACCGCATGTACGGCTCCACTTCGTCAAGGTTGTTCAACACATATAGCGTGATACTACACCACTCTTCATGTGTCAAGGTCTTAGCGGTCGATCCACTTGCGCTTTCGAGTTGCCCTAAAAAAAGGCTGAGATTCGATTCATTTTCGCCAGCATTGTAACGAGGGGGTGGATTATGCATGCTAGGGAGGTTGTCACCATAGTATGTTGTTGTGAAGTTTGACACCTCCTCTAGAATATATGCCTCTGCAATGGAAGCCTCGATTTTGCATTTATTTCTACATTTCTTTCGAAGAACCTTTAGACATCTCTCGATTGGATAGCACCAATGGCCCTGCATGGGCCCTCCCATTCGTGCCTCATACGGGAGGTGCAAAATCAAATGTTGCATCAGATTAAAGAAGCCGGGTGGAAAGATCTTCTACAACTTACACAGCAACACAGGTGCCATTCTTTCCAAGTCTTCAATCACGGTCCGAGATAACTCCTTGGCACAAAGCTGGCGGAAGAAATAGCTCAACTCTGCTAGCACTAGCTAGACATGCTCAGGGACATAGCCTCAAACCATCGTCGGAAGAAGCCGCTCAATCCATATGTGGTAGTCATGACTCTTCATCCCTAAGACTCGCATAGTGGATAAGTTCAGTCCCCTCCTCAGATTAGCTGCATACCCATCAGGGAACATTAACATTTGGATCCATTGTAGTACTTCCCTCCTTTGGACCTTGGTCAAGATGAAATCGGCCTTAGGCCTTCTCCATGTCTTGCCACGACTAGGAGGCTTCATCTCTTGGTTTGGTCTATCGCATAACGTTGCCAGATCCACTCTAGCCTTAGGGTTGTCCTTAGACTTTTCAGTGTCCATGAGTGTTGCCCAAAGTGCCTCGGCGATATTCTTTTTAGTGTGCATTACATCAATGTTATGTGGTAGAAGAAGGTCATCGAAATAGGGGAGCCGAGTTAAGCCCGACTTATGAGTCCACATATGTTGCTCACCATATCCCACAAAACCACCTCCTTCTTGATTGGCCACGAGAGCATCTATCTGTTCATGAACCACGACAGCAGTCATCACCTGGGGTGCAGGGTCTATCACTACAACACCTTTCGTAAAGTTCTTGATGTCTCGTCTGAATGGATGGTCAAGAGGGAGGAATTATCGATGTTTATCGAACGATGAATACTTTCCACCCTTCTACAACCAAATGAACCTCAGACCCTCCTTGCATATTGGGCATGGGAACTTCCTGTGAACACACCAGGCGCAGAATATCTCATACGCCAGGAAGTCATGCAGGGAGTAGTGGTACCAAACATGCATTTTGAAGTTTGTCTTTGTAGCCCGGTCGTATGTCCATACCCCTTCCTCCCATGCACGGACCAATTCATCAATCACAGGCTCCATGAACACACCCATATTATTTCCCGGGTGTCCAGGAATTATCAATGATAAGAATACGTTCTGTCGTTGAAAGCATACGCCGGGGGGGGAGATTGAGGGGGATAACGAACACGGGCCAACATGTGTATGGGGCAGCCATCATTCCATAAGGATTGAACCCATCTGTTGCCAGCGCAACACGTACATTACGAGCCTCTTTAGCTTTCTCATGATGAATGCTATCAAAGCTAGTCCATGCTTCACCATCAGATGCATGTACCATCTTGTCAGAATTGTATCGTTTGCCATTTTTATGCCATGTCATCTGTTTCGCGGATTCCTCGGTCATGTATAACCGCTGGATCCTCGGTATGAATGGAAAGTGCCGTAAGATTGTCACGGGGATGTCAAGCTGCCTCTTCTGGCCATCACCAGAGTCTACCTCTAGGAACCTAGAGGATTTACACTTTGGATAGTACTTTGCTTCTATGTGTTCTTTCCTAAATAGGACGCACCCCTTCGGACAAGCATGTATCTGCTCATACGGCATCTTAAGTGCACGAAGGAGTCTCTGTGACTCGTACATGCTCTTTGGCAGAATGTGACCCTCCGGAAGCAGGGAGCCAATAACTGTCAACATCATATCGAAGGCGTCTCGACTCATGCTACACTGAGACTTTAACGCCATTACGCGTCCAATGGCATCCAGTTGAGAAACCTTTGTGTGGCCGTGAAGGGGTTTCTGTGCCGAAGAAAACATATCATAGAACACCTTTGCGGTTGCCTCTGGCTCCTCCTCTGTACGTCCTTCAGCGAACTGTGCCTCATGAAAGTCATCTAACCAATCTGCTACCCCGACATTCTCATCATAATGCTCGACGCGTGGTCTCACCACCTCCTCTCTCATACGATCAACTTCACCATGGTAGACCCAAAGAGTATAGTCTGTCGTAAATCCATTCTTCCAAAGATGTTGCCCCATGACCATCTTTGTTTGTCTTTTCCTGTTTGCACAATTGCTGCAGGGACAGAAGATTTTACTCGCTCCTTTAGCAGCCTCGCCAAATGCCAGTTCCAAGAACTCATCGGTCTTGTTGATCCATTCATCGGTGACCTGACCCTGACTTAAGCGGCTCGTGTACATCCACTCACGGTCATCCATCCTAAAACATATATATCATAGAGTAATATAACCACCAATTGCATCTACACGATGTTCCTACCATCTAATAGGTGAGGATAGGTCCTAATCCCACCCGAGGATGCATAGATAATGTTAGTTCCCATGCTCTACTCCGATCCGAGACAGAATTTCGGCAGCACCTCCCCGCTGTTCTCCAGATACATGTCCTGGCAGGGAGAGTGTGTATCCGGAGAACAACGAGGAGATGATGCCGAAACTCTGTCTCGAGTCGGAGCAAACCATGGAAACTAATCCCATCTACGCATCCGTGGGCTGTCCAAAAAACGTGAACAATTCAAAGCAGATACAGTTATAGATATGCAAAGATCTGCATATTTCCAACCATATCTCTTTTGAACGGGAGACGCCTAACTGGGTAACGCGATACACAACCATGATACGGAAAGAGAGGTTATACTTTGGGTGGTGGTGGAGTCAGGCTAGCGGGGCCATGGCGGGCCGGTGCAGTGACGAGGCGACGTGGTGCAGGCAGACCCACAGCGGCGACGAAGACAATCGGGGTACTCCGGCTCGGCTCCGACAGGGTCTTCTCCTGCAAAAAAATGACAATAATGCAATTTGTTTCAAGAAAGAAATGACAGTAATGCAAATACAGATACTACAACTTCGTGTATAGTATATTTTCAGACTTGTTTTCTCTGATTCACAACAGAAAAAAAGAAGGCAACATAATTAGGTACATCTACAAATCATGACTTTTGCCATGCACCATTCACAGGTAGAAAGAATGAATCAGTAAAACACATGCTAGGTTAGCTTGTAGAAACAGGGAACACTCTAGTCCACACACTAGTTTAGGTGCAGCACGGATGCTGTTGTGCCTGAACCGTGAGCTTGTATACATCAGCATGGACCTATAGCTTTAGCTTTGCAGTAGCCTGCCAGCTAGGACTTATTAGATGAATGGATTTGCTGCACCATCTAGGCAATCAGTTATGACTCTGAACTTTGCTTTGGTTCAGTTTTGCCTTTCTGCTACCCATATGCTATATATAACCTACTTGACTAATCATCTACTTATCTTTCAAGTTCAGGCCAGTATTGTTAATGTAGCGCTCTCTGTTTGGCTGAAAGGAACAACCATATGACTGTGTCCTAGCAAAACCTGAAGAACAAGTGAAAAAGCTAGAACCTCAAGCAAAGTTTGCATCAGTAGAGAATTTATAAATTTTCCCTTTGCGTGAAATCACCATTTGGCTCCTTGTTTACCAAAACTACAATATCCACAAAACCTGATAGTAAGCAAGGTCATTCTCTCAGTCTCACTGATGCTTAAAGTAGGGTATCATCTGAAACTTGACTGTAGTCCATGTGTAATTAATTTTTTTCAGACAAACAGGTTGTTTCAAAATCATATTGGTGACCGCACCATTCAGAACTTTACATGGCAATTCATTTGCTTTACATTGCTAATACACCAGAGCTCTAATGCTCTTGCTGAGGGAGTCCCTGTGAGAATGTTCACTTACGTTTCCTGGCGTGAGGGAGGACCTGACGAAGGGGCCGACTCGTCCTCCTCCACCTCCTGGCGTGACAGAGGCACGGAGCAGCGACGCGCCCGGTGGCGGGTCGCGGCCGGTGGCGCGGGTCGCGGCAGGTGGCGGCGCGGGGCGGGGCCGGTGGAGGCGCGGGTCGCGGCCGGTGGTGCGGGTCACGGCAGGTGGCGGCGCGGGGCGGGGCCGGCGGCGCAAGTGGGGCCGGTGGCGGCCAGGCTCCTGCGCCGGAGGCAGCGCGGCTCCTTCACCAGTGGGTTCGCTGGTGCGGCCTCGTGTGTGTTGGTGTGTGTGGTGGCTGGTGTGTGTGTGGTGGCGGCGGGTGTGTGTTGGCCTGCTAGGTGTGTGTTCGGCGGTTTGCCGAGTGCCGTAGATCTGGCACTCTGCAAACTCAAACTGATTTTTTTTTTCAAATCACGTCCAGATTATTATTAAAAAAACTTTGCCGAGTGCCATGGATCCGGCACTCGGCAAAGTCAATGTGAATTTTTTTTAATTTTAAAATCATGTACAGATTTTAAAAAATCAACTTCTAGAGCTTATAGATGTATTATTAAAAAGTTTATAGATGTTTTTTAATGCTATTTTTTATTTTAATAATCATATACAAATTTTAAAAAGTCAAATAAATATTGACGTATTATTATATCTACTAGATGCTAATTTGTTCTAGTTAATCAAATTCTAAAATACTTTCTTAAATGCACTCTACATTGTATGCTCAATGCTTCCGTGAATATTCAGACATTATTTAATGCAATTATATATAGCTCAAATTCTATTTATCGAAATTATAAAATTCTATAATTGCGGTTAACAAATTAAAATTAGCAAATGGAACCGAAAAATTACTAATATTTCACATGAAACATTCTCTGTCATCTATTCACTGTACAAAAAGTTTGAAGTGAAACTCCAACTCGACACTCAATTTGACACCGGATCTTATCGGATCCTTCTCAACTCTCTGAAACTTGTACGGAGATGTTCCGATTTGTAAACATTGTACGTGACAACTTTCGTGAAACCTTCTCAAATTTTTATCATAGCCTCGACATATGATATCATGACATCTTGACAAATCTTGTGATTTTCAGACTTCGTTTGCTTTTTATATAATTTTAAAACAATTTGGTGAGAAGTTTGTGCTCATGTTTCATGAGGAAGATGTTCGAAATTTGATGTAACTTCGAGGATTTTAACGTTCTTCTATTTCAAATAACATGAATATCAATTTTCTATTCATTTTTTCAATTATTCAAACCTCCTGCAGTTCAAATTTAAGTTATCCCCAAAAATTCAATTAAATGAGATAAATTTACTAAATATAGCAAATAGATTGAGAAAGATACCAAACTTTAACATGGAGTCAAGGTTACTGTATGATGTTAGCGGAAAAAGTTTGGAGTCTAGAAGATGAAAAAAATAGTTTGCCTAGTGTCGAGAGAAAACACTAGGCAAAGTTGTCACTTTGCCGAGTGTCCAGTGAAAACACTAGGCAAAGTTCTCACTTTGCCGAGAGTCCAGCGAAAACACTCGGCAAATACTAACGGTGTGCTACCGGCCGTTGGCTCTGTCAAGGTTTGCCGAGTGGAACAGTTTGCCTAGTGTCAGGCACTAGGCAAAGCTAGAGTTTGCCGAGTGTAATTATTTGCCGAGTGCTTGACGCTAGGCAAACTGCCTGTTTGCCTAGTGCCTAACTTTGCCTAGTGTTAGGCACTCGGCAAACCACAGATTTGCCGTGTGTATTTATTTGCCGAGTGCGACACTCGGCAAACCGGTCTCTTTGCCGAGTGCCCGATGAAATACACTCGGCAAAGCATGTGACACTAGGCAAAAAAACGTGTCTCCGGTAGTGTATATGGGCAAAATAGTCTTTTCCCATCAAGTTAACGGCTTTAGTGGTCAGATCTAATAAAGTGCTATTTTAGAGAACTTTTATCTTTCTATGCTAAATAAGGAATTGCATCATTTTATGGTGCTAAATAAGAAATTTTCTCTTTTGAAATAGACTTCAATATCATGGGCCCGTGAGGTGCGACATGGATCTTTTTCTGTTTTGTGGTCTGGGTTGTCTTTGCTACGCGTCCAAACTAAAACTTTACGAGGACCCATCACCAATCGGCTGTTCAAACGAGACATTGTCGAAAATTTCAGTAAAAATTTTATGAAAAATATTTTCAGGCCCTATTTGGATACATAGACATAATAACTACTTGACTAATTTTAGTCCCTTTTTTTACGACCTATCTAAACATGTGGACTAATTGTTAGTCTATTAGTCATGAACTAGTTGTTAGTTCACTAGTTTACTCATAGGAGCTAATAGAACTAGTTGTTAGTCCTAGTCTATCCAAATTAAGCATGCCTTAAATCGAGGCATAGATTACTAGTACTGATATAATTACCGTGTTAGTGACTTATAGTGTACTACTAACCAGCCATGAGAACCGAGGCCCGAGGGGCCACATGGTATGGATGGGTGATCCTCGACCACTCCTCACGAAGATATGCATACATGTAGCGCCCAACCGCCCAAGAGCTAGCCACAAAAAAAAAAACCGCCCAAGAGCTGCAGGACACACGACGTACATACCTTTCACATCAATGGTAGGATGCGCGTGATTTTGCTGTCGTCCCATGCGTGTTCACGTGTCACGGGCGATTTTTCTCCATCCGACAGTAGCTGGACAGGCATCGGCGACATTCGTAGCACAGCTAATTAAACCGAGCGCGAGGCCAGGCGCCATCGGCCATTCACAGTTCACGCGACTGACCGGCCGGGAGCTAGCGCACGGCGAGCTAGAATGGCCACGGCCGGCGGAGGTGCGGGGAAGCTGAAGCTGCTGGGCGCCTGGCCGAGCCCCTTCGTGAACCGCGTGCGCGTGGCAAGGTGGTCATCCCGGACCCCGACCACATCGCCGAGTTCGGCAAGGTGCTGAAGGCACGCTCCGCTGCAGCTGCAGCCGGCAACTGAGCTCACGAGTGAATGTGTGCTGCTCTGCCTTCCTGATAAAACATGTTTTGTTTGTTTTGGCGAGGATAAAACATGGTCTGTTTTAGCAAACTATGCATGCTTGTTCTTATAATAATTGATTGATGAACATTGGCTCCTTTCGATTCATTCAAGAAAAAGCTGATTATTATTGATTGTTCATGCAAATTAGGATTTGCTGTATAGCCCTATGTTGTTGTTTGGTTCCTGCGCAACTTCATGATTTTTTATGTGTACGTAACAATTAGCATTGCTAAGGCCACACCAAGCAGGCAAGCACAGTACATGGTACTACAATACATTCATGATTTTAAAAAAATAAAAATAAAACCGAAAACTTATTAGGGGCATAACGACGTGTGGTGGACAATGTTTCTATTCGTATACAAATAATTAATTATGATATGTACGTGTGTGGTTCCTGATGCCAACTGATACGTGTGTAGTTTTGGATCAGCCGGTGTGGGTTGAATTAGAATGGGTGGTCCTGGATTTGTAAATTAATTTTAGGCCTCGTTCACTTCCCCATTCCAACCCAAAATATTTCATCTTTCACCCGTCACATCAAATCTTTCGACGCATGCATGGAACATTAAAGGTAGGTAAAAAGATAACTAATTGCATAGTTTGTCTGTAAATGTCGGGACGAATCTTTTGAGTCTAGTTAGTCCATAATTGAACAAATTTTGCCAAATAACAACGAAATATGCTACAGTAACTTTTTCAGCTACTTTTCGCGAAGTGAACACACCCTTAGAAAGAAAGACTGTATATCAACTGCACATTATTCTTAGAATATAGTGCAGATGAGAAAATGAATGAAAACAAAATTGATTAAGAGTCTGTCAAGATATATTGTAGAATAGTATATTTATTAGATGCTATCACCTAAGAAGTGCTAAGCCTTGCAGCCACAATTTGGTGGACGAATTGACTGCCCACGACGCGGCCATCTGCCTGCGAGGCTCGAAACCAAACAGGGGGCAAAGTCGCAGCACGTAATAAGCGGGCTAGCGGCAAGCGTGTTCACGTGGTCCTACAAGGCCTACCATCGCACACCTCCAGGCTACACTGACGATTCAGGTCGTATTCATTGACCCACCCGCCACCTACCGCGCGCAGCTCCTGTCTTCGCTGCAGGGCCGCCCAGCTATGGCATCAGACGACGCGGCGGCGGTGCGCGTGGTCGGCGGGTGGGCGAGCCCGTTCGTGATGCGGGTGTGCGTCGCGCTCAGGCTGAAGGGCGTGGCGTACGAGTTCCTGCAGGAGGAGCCGGGCAAGAAGAGCGAGCTGCTCCTCGCGTCCAACCCCGTGCACAAGCAGATCCCCGTGCTCCTCCACGGCGGGAGGCCGGTCTGCGAGTCGCTCGTCATCTTGCAGTACGTCAACGAGGCCTTCTCCGGCGCCAGGCCGCGGATCCTCCCCGCCGACCCCTACGACCGCGCCGTCCACCGCTTCTGGGCCGAGTACGCCGACGCCAAGGTACAGATCCGCAGCCATTTCATTTCAGCTGGAAATCGAATGGTAGCTCCACCTCGTGGCTGATCGATCTCCATTACTCGAAACCGAACTTGGGCAGCTCCCGACGGCGCTCCGGACGCTGAGGGGCATGATCGACGGCGACAAGGCCGCGGCGGCGGAGCAGGTGGCCGCAGCGCTCGCCCAGCTCGAGGAGGCCTTCACCGCGTGCAGCAAGGGGCAGCGTTTCTTCGCCGGCGACGACATCGGATTCTTAGACATCGTCCTCGGGTCGTACGTCGGGTGGTTCCGGGCAGCGGAGCGGGTCACCGCGCAGACGGTCCTCGACGAGAAGAGAACGCCACGGCTCGCGGCGTGGGCGGCGCGGTTCTGCGGGCACGAGGCCGTCAGGGACGTGATGCCTGACGCCGGAAGGCTCGTTGAGTTCGGCGAGGCGCTCCGCGCGGCGCTGGCCGCCAACGCCAACGCTCAACGGATGTGAGGGGAACGTGCTAGGCTTGATTTGTGATGCGAATTGAAATATCTGAACAAATTATCAACGTGTCAGCTCTAGCCATTGAGCTCACTGTTTAGAAATTGTTTGCAACACCGAGTTTTCATAGCTAAAAGAACTTAAGATCCACGGTTGTCGTGCGAAATTCTGATGTGCCAAACGAGGCAAACACTCGCATTCAGTCTCAAGCCGCTTTGCCCACTTTCAGCTCCATGGCTACTGTTCATACACTACCTACCGTAGGACGACTGGGTGAGGCAACACTAGCTTCATTCAAACGGCTTCATGCTACGGTAAAACTTGTTGGAGAAGTTTGAGTCCTTTTAAGCTATGCCAAAGAAGCCCTCGACACTAAATAAGTCACCATCCTATCATGGTAGTATAAATTCTACTGTTCCATCTATCCCGAAATACAAAGCACGGAAGGTTCAAAATTTGTCTCAAATCATAAGGTATTCTGGATTGCCCAACCCCATCTATACGTGCTTGACTTTTAAACCCAATCCATACATGTCTTTAAACATCATCTTGCGCAAAATGACTTCTATAATTGGTAGCCGAAACCAACCACATGCATGCATGTCTTTTTTAAACTACAGTATGTGTTACTAGTAAATTAAACAAGTTGACAACCAAGCTAACTAATTAGTGATGAATGGCAATTTAGTCTTTTACTAGCCTCCTTATTTGGTCCTAAAATTGCTTGATTGCCTTGCATTTTAGAATTGAATGAGTAGTAAATATATAACTCTACTACCAAATAGTTTTAGGGTTGCCTTTGCGATATATCCAAATTTTGCACCATTGGATCTCTAAATCAATGGCCATGATAAATTCTCTTCCCACCTTATCTCTTCTCAACTCCTCTACTCATGCGGTGCACATCCACCCTCGACCACAACCCTCTTCCAGTAGGCGCACACAGCCTCGTCGGCATGTCTGGCACACAGGAGGCCCACCCACTATAGCCATCTGCCCTCGATGGGTGCTCGCCCCACAATCCTTCCCATCTCTAGCGGCTCTTGCTACCGACGAATATCCCGCTGTTGTGGTCACTCCCATACTATTTGTCGGTCGTGATCAGGTCGACATTTGTGACCGCCCTCACCTTACATAATCAAATCGGTGAGCAACACCACCATTGTCTTTACTGCAACCACTGCCTGCTTCCATGCTACGCTGGAGCTCCCTCTAGGTCCACTAGAGATAGATAAGCACCTTCCACAAACCTCATAAGACTAAAAAGATCATCGTCGGAGCTCATCAGAGTAGGGGACATTCATCCATTAGCCAAGAAAAATGGATGTGGAGGCGAAGTTTTTCAATCCAATGCAATATAGGAAACTTAAAGAAAGGACCTCCATGCCATTATCCAAATAACCATAGCCCAAAACTTTGGTGATAACCCGATTAAATTGCAGGTGCTATTGTGCATTTGGAAGCCACCTAACAACCCAGTGTTGATCCAGTGGTGACGCTAAAACTATCATAGAAGAAACATCCACCAAGCAATACCATCAGTGCATAACTTTCTCCCATCCCATAGCATCCATCCACACCATCTTCCACATAATTTCTCATCCCCTCACGTCCTCACTTTCGGCCCAAAATGTAACACCTTTGGTGTAAGCAAGGAACTTAGCTTGATCATACGTGCATTAGTAAGTTTTTCGAGATTTAGTGTAAGATTAGTGTATAAGAAACTCCAAAAATATGAAGAGGTCAAAACAAAATTCTTAAACGAAATAAGGTAATAATCTAGATAAACTTAACCCGAGAAATTCAAAGAAGAAATACGGATCATGAATGAGTTTAATTTCAACCTAAGTTTAAGTGTTGATATTTAAAAACCTAGCTCCCAGGTTTAACTTGAAATTTAAACCACAAGAAATAAGGTGATTTGTTAAACTAAAAATCTAATGATAAATCAAGTATAGGAGAAAGACCCTAAAAGCCTAACATGTTATAATTTCATAAATATAGAAATAGTGTCTAGATTAATTGAGCTTCAAAGCTTATAAAGGTTAGGATTAGTCCTTTAGCTAATATAACTTCTATGAATAATTCCGGGACATTTACATATTTACCATTATTACGGATGACATCTTACACTGTGTCACTGACATGTTATTTTTTATACCACTCACATCGTAATGATGGTAAATATGTAAATATTCCAATAATTCCTAGGTTAATCTTTGAATAGAAATAGTGTGAATTAAGGAAAAGTAAACAGACAATCCAAATTAGATGTTTTCAACAAATTATATATTTATTAAGTACACAACAAAAACTACTTTCTTTATAGAAAAGGAATGCAATTATGAGATTCGTGTCAGTCAAACAAGCTCCAATTTGACTAAAATTTATAATGAATAGTATTAATATTTATGTCTCTAAATAAATTTATTATGAAATACATTTCATAATCAATCTAATAGTAGGTATTTTATATTATAAATGTTAGTACTTTTTAATAGTTTGGTCAAAGTTCGAATCATATAACAAAAAAAACTGAGAATTGTATTCTTTTTACGAGGGAAGAGTACAAACTAGAAAAACTCCAAGGCCTTGTTTAGTTGGCCCAAATTGGGACCGGCCAAATTGGGTCAAACACTGTAGCATTTTGTTTTTATTTGGTAAAAATTATCCAAACATTGACTAATTAGGCTCAAAACGTTCGTCTCGTAAAGAACAACAAAACTGTGCAATTAGTTTTTGATTTCATCTACATTTGGTACTCCATGCATGTGCCGGCATTTTGATGTGATGGGGAATCTTCTTTTTGCATAGTAGAATTTGGGGAAAAATTTGACATCTAAACAGGGCCCAATAATTTCAAATGGTAGGAGTGTCACGTGTACGTGAGCTGTCAGTTTCGATTAAAAATTGAAATTGAAATAGACAAAAGTACAGGGAAGTTAGTGCAAGTCCTGCTCTTCTTCCACCAGGAAACGAAACGACATCGCCAATCCCTAGCAGCAGACACAGCTACGGCGCGCGGGCCGGGATCCAATCCGGCATGGAGCCACTCCGGCGATCCGCGGGCGGCGCTGCCTCCGAGGCCTCCTCGGCGGCCGGATCGGACGCCGAGGACGACAGGTACTGCAGCGCCAACTCCGCCCTCGGCACGCCCAGCTCGATCGCTACCCTTCTCCCCTCCTCCGACTTCTGGGACCACCAGATGGACCTCCTCGACGACCATCCCGCCACTGCCGGATTCCCCAAGAAACACCAGCTCATCCGCCTCCAAACGCTGGCATCGGCGCAGTCGCGGCCGGAAACGGGTCCTCTTCCGGCGACTGCCGGAGTCGACGCCATCGCGCGGCAGGGGTCGAGTCCTGCTTCACCATATATTCCTCAGCTCCCCGATCACAACCAGGTGGGTTTGCTAGTGCTTCAGTTAATAACTTATTAAAGATGTGAATTTGAGCGGAGCAGTTGTCAATTTCTCTTCTCCTGACGTGGTCAGCTTGGTTTGGTTTGGACTGATGACTATGAGCATTTGCAAATGTAGTCGGATCCAACTGGTACGAGTTTTAGATGTCTTGAGGGTTTTGGCTCCCAAATTTGTTTGTCTTACCTTGCAAAAATGCTCTGCTCAGCCGGGGCAACAAAATATGTCCACCAAATTAGAAAAAAAAAGAAGGTTGGTGGGAGCTTCTGGGTTTATCGCCTATTCTGATATCTGATATGAAATTTAGATAAAAAAAATGCAAATTTACAGCAATAATTGTGTTCTGCTTATTCGTTACTTGACCACAACAAGGCTACTGATTGGTCTGTATCAAATCTCTACTAGTGCATCTTTGGGCTTTTATGCTAAAAATATATTGGTTCGGTGCTCCTTTACTTGATTGGATTGTAATATTCTAATTCTGACATACATGTGCTCATTACATTCTTGGGTTAACAGTCTCATATGCCTAAAAGAAAAGGACAAGTCTTGTAGCTCATTTGCTTGACCAAATTCTAGTATTAACTATTAAGTGAATCATGAATGTGCGTGTGTTAAGTCACATTGTTGGATTGACATGGTCTCTTTCTAACTATAGGTGAATGGATTTGGTGACAATGATTTATTTGATGATATGGTCCAAGAGATGGAACAAATTCTGCTCAATTCAGGGGAGCCACATGAAAATGGATCTTTTATGGATAATCGCAGGAGTAATGCTCGCCAGGCTCACCATTTCAGAGATGGCAGCACTACTGCCTCTACTTCTGGTACAGATGACGCCTATGTATGTCCTGTTCCTCAGTATTCTTCAAGAATTGATTGGGTGGAGGTTGTGGGGGCAAAGCAAAGAACTGGAGATGTTTCTTTCGGTGAACGGATGGTTGGTGTCAAAGAATACACTGTTTATTTGTTAAAAGTAAGGAGCGGTGAAGATGAATGGGAAATTGAGCGGCGATACCGTGAATTTTACGTGCTTTATCGGCAACTTAAGGACTTTTTTTATGAGAGAGGTTTGAATCTTCCCCCTGCATGGGAAAATGTTGAAAGAGAGTCAAGTAAAATATTTGGGAATGCGTCACCAGATGTTGTCAATGAGAGAAGTGCCCTCATTCAAGACTGCTTGCGTTCTTTACTGGTCTCAAGTTATCCATTTGGAATTCCCACCCCTCTGGTTAATTTTTTATCACCAGGGAGGCCTGGATACGAATATAGTTTTTTGAAAACTCTCATTCCACGATCTTTGCAAAGGCGAAGCAGTTATTTAAATTCCAAAGATTCAGATTGCAATGGAGGCCCACATGATGATTCTACCTCAATGGGCAAGACAATATCACTTATTGTGGAGGATAGGCCTCAGAAGTCGACCAGACAGTTGTTGGAATTACAGCATTACAACTGTGCGGGGTGCCATAGGCATTTGGATGCTGGTCGAACGTTGCTGCAAGAACTTGCACAGACTATTGGATGGAACAAACCTCGGTTTTGTTCTTACACTGGCCAATTGTTTTGTGCTTCTTGTCACACAAATGACACTGCAGTTCTTCCAGCAAGAGTTCTACACCACTGGGATTTTTCACTGTATCCAATTTCCCAGTTAGCAAAAGCATATTTAGACTCCATCTATGACCAGGTAATGATAAACTTAAATTGTATGTTGTTTATTTATTTGTTAGTTCTGAAATAAATTTACTTTCATACTTTTTCGGACCTGAAGCAAATGATGATTTGCATTTTCAGCCTATGCTCTGTGTAAGTGCAGTCAATCCTTTCCTATTCTCAAAAGTACCAGCTCTGCTTAACATCATGAGTGTCCGGAAGAAAATAGCAGCTATGCTTCCTTGTGTCCAATGTCCTTTCCGGAATTCCATACTTAAAGGACTAGGAGTTCGAAAATACCTTCTTGATGGGAATGACTTCTTTGCGCTTCGTGACCTCGTTGATCTCTCAAAAGGAGCTTTTGCAGGTACCATTCAGTTTTAACAAGATATTTCTGAAGTGCACAATCCAATCTGGGTGTAGACTTCTGTGCAACTTCTTTTTAATGTTAACTCCTGACACGTATGTCAATAAAAGAGGTTTAAATGGTAACTGCATCTATACATGCTGCTCCATTATTCAGCACAACCGGAATCTGTACTATACTGATGTTGTGTTTCCTCATCCTTTTGAGCTAATTCAGCAAATTATTTTTAAAACAGTTTTTAGGTATAATTGTTGCTTATGCTGCCCTTCTGAGTTCTGATTGCTGTTCAAGACTGATTAATGCTTGATGATCTAAAAGATTGATACCAAAATTATAAAACCTTAAGATGATAGTCAAAATCACATTCTCGGTGAGTTAGTTGCACCACTGACACAAATTCTGTTTGCTTCGAACAGCACTTCCAGTTAAGGTGCAGACCATATCAAACAGGATACTTGAGCACATCACTGAGCAATGCCTTGTGTGCTACGACAGCGGTGTACCTTGTGCTGCTCGACAAGCTTGTGATGACCCGCTGTCCCTTATATTCCCATTTCAGGTGCCCTGCCAAGTCTTTGCTTTCTAATTCATTTCAGCTTAATATAATATATACCCAGTGCTGAAAAAATCTGTTACGATTGTTGTAGGAGGATGAAGCTACAAAGTGCAGTTTGTGTGGGTCAATCTTCCACAAGCAATGCTTTAGAAAGATCAGTGTTTGCCCTTGTGGTAAGGCTTATAATGGCAGGAAGATCGCGGCACTTGAGCAAGCTGTACATGATGGCACGGGCATGCCATCAACGGAGTCTATTCAGCCTCCACCTTTCTCTTCATCTTCTGGGTTTTTCTCTGATATTCTCTCCAAAGCAAGGCCGGACAAGCTTTGGAGGCCGAGAAATAGCAGTCCTGTGATCCTTATGGGTTCTTTGCCAGATATGTCTATATGAGCTGAGTTGTATTTTTGTGCTCCATTGATTGTGTGATTTTGCCCCAAACAAGGCCATACTGTACAGTAGATAGGAGATTCTCCTAGTTTTGAATGAATGTAATAAAATAAAATAAAATGTAATCCTGCAGTGTTGTTACTAGCAGTATCACATACTGATACAGAAACGTCCTCCAAACAAACAAAAATTACATGAGGTGTGCGTGTAGATTTATTTTTTCTTGAACAATGAAAGAGCTGTGTCATTTCATTTAAGGGAGGAAATAATAAAAGGAGAGACTGAAGAAGCCCCTCCAACACACTCTAAGATACACTAGCAAAACAGCTAGACCGCTCCACGGTGAAGAAAGAACATGACCTGTAGTCAGTCAAGGCCGCTCCACGGTGAAAAAAAACACCCTAGCCAGTCAAGGCGTGTGCTGAGGTGGAGAGAGGGGGAGAAGGAAGAGAAGCAGGTTGTAAATTTTTATAGCTAACTTATGCATAAGAACCAATAAACTTTATGAGATAGAAAAGTAGGTTCTACAGAGACAATTATTATACGAGTGAGCTGATATGCGAATGATTAAGGAGTTTAGACCTTTGTGCAGTTCCTTGGGACTACTTCGGTGATATTTTACCACCAACTTGGAGAACCGGTTTGCAGTTCTTGAAGGCGCCAAGTCTGGTAGGTTTAGCTATTGAAAAATTAGGCACCATATGTGTCAGTCAAAAATACAAGAGATGAGGGTATACTAAATGGTTTCCTTGGCCTGATCACAAAGAGGACAGGCAAAAGCATATGGGAATCCAGCATGACGATCAGTTGTCTAACACCTACTGTTGACAGCTAACCGGGTAAATATTTTGCATTTCAGAGGAGCCCAACTATTTCATTTCAGCTTCCATGGTGCAAACTTGGTAGTCCCAATTTTTGTTGGCAATTGGATTGGTAGGCCAGATCATGATCTTGAGATATCCACTATTTGTGCCCAAAGCCAACGGATACATAGATCACAACCAAGGTTCTTTAAATTATGCACACCAAGGCCACCGTACCATATATTGCTGGACTCCCTCCCCAAAGATGGGACAGTTACCACAATTGGCTTGCTCTTGTCCTTTCCATAAGAAACCTCTTCTCCTTTTGTCAATAGCCTTGATGATGATGAGCAACTTTAGAAGATTCATAGCCATCAATAGGTAGATAGACTGATAGCTGCCAACTCTACAAGAACCATGATCAAGCGGCCATTCTATTAATGAGGGAGGCCTTCCATCCAGGTAAGTAGCTAGCAACCTTGTCGAACAAGGCCAGGATTGTAGGTTTGCTGATTGTGAGAGGGAGGCCTAGACAGGGGCATGAGAAATCTTTTATTGCACAGGATAAGATTTCAGGTAAAGTGTCAATTCTTCCTCAGTACACTGGATAGGAGAAGATAGAGGGGGATCCCCTTGTGGAAAACCGCGGTGGTGAAGGATTAGGCCGCCGGGCTCTCCGTTCCCTACAATTCGAGTGCAGAAGATGGAGAGCAATAAGAAAAGATCATGCCATCTTTCACTGACCCCAGATGTTGCGTGACCTAAAAATGGTCATGTCATCTTTCAATGGACTATATATGTTGCAGCCTTGCAGGATCTCAAGAAAATGAGCGTGCGCTTACAACATGGCGTTATACATTACTATCACCTTTGAGATTCAAACCCCGAGAAATTCACACGTCCTCCAGAGAAAAAAAATGAATAAGACCCCTTTGAATGCAAGAATTTCATACAAAAATATAAAAATTTCATAAGGATCAGTTTATATTTCATAGAGAAAACGTAGGAATCGGAGAAAATATATATATTCCGAAGTTGATGTTGTTATATAAAAATTTCACAAAGATCAGTTTATTTCATGGAAAAACACACAAAAAAACATCTCACACACTGAAATTGGTCTAAAATAGTTGGGTGCCTCACCAACAACGCCAGCTCACTAAAAGTTTTGGGGGCACATGGACCAAAATATTGAACGGCTAGACATTGGTGGGTAACTTTGACAAAAAAAAAAAGAGCACAAAAATGAATAGCGTGCAAAGTTCGTTGAAGGGAGCCGGCCCTCGCTAAACAGGCTGCAAAAGGTATAGGTTGGTTGTTCTTGTTTGGTTGTTTGCATGTATATAACGTAGCCGAGAAGATTAATGCCTGCATGAAGGCGTATCATATCATATGAAATAAAAATAGAAAAACAAGTGATCTTGTAACATTTATTTTACTTGAGTAACTACACTTTTAGTAGTCCCTATTTTACCACATTAATCACATATCAATAGCATTGTTAAGAAACTCCGCGCGAGCCAAGCTTGCCAGGAACACAAATGAAATTCGTATCTGAGATCTGAGAAGCAGGCTCTGGACTGTCTTTTACATTTGGGGAGAGCAAGTTCCAACTAGGATGCGGGCAACCAAATGCCTCAAAGGCGAATACGACTAGCCTGGCTGGGCAAAAACCAGCCGACCAAACAGGCTATAAGTGGTTTTGTAAACTATCATAAAGTATAAATTCAGACCTGACAATATATTTTATCATAAATCACTTCCAGAACTGGCAGTAAGACACCAGAACACAACAATGTCATTAAGTTTAACAACATAACATGACATGCATCAACAGTTTTGGTTCATATAGATGGCAGAGGTATCACTATCATATGTTCTACGAGACATTTAATGGCACACAAATGCATTTCTGTATTCTGGACTCTTGCAGATGGGAATGACTGCAGTTTGCATAACAGAGGCTTGTTGTCACATAAGATGCAGGCCACTCTCCGTCAGTTATTTCCATTCTGCACAGATGCATTTGCACGCGGATCATCCTCAGCAATCTCTCCATCCTCGTCTATGATACCTTCCTCGTCATCATCTCTGCTTTTGCTGTGGCGCCCTGGAGATGCAGGCTCAGGTTTCCCAGAAGGTTTGACATATTTGGCATCTGCCTCTGGCTGAACGTTGGGGCTCATCGAGCCACTGGCTTTGCCATTGTACACAGGACTATATGGAGCAGACTTGTCATCTTGTGGGCTGGGCGAGCGATCAAGATCAACCCTTTCCATCTTCCCATCTTCCACGTGGTCATCCTTGTGGTCAGAGTGGTTCACATGGTCATCCACAGAGTGAGATCTTGGAGGGCTTTTGTGCTCTGCATGCCCCGAGTTAGGCCGAGCAGATCCTGAAATAGCAGCAGTCTTTTCATACCTACGGCTAGCAACAGGGCTGCGACTCTTACTGCGGCTAGCACGATGGTTTCTATAGCTCCTGCTCCTGCTCCTACTCCGGCTCTTAGTCCTGCTACGTCTAGGTTCATGACGGCGTGACCTCTTGGGACTTGGGCTACGGCTTCTACTGTGACTTCTGCTACGGCTTCTACTGCGACCTCTAGCAGACCTACGAGATCGCCCATCAGTTTCGCCAGAGTCATACCTGTTAGCATCACAAAAAAAAAAGTCAGGGTCAGCATATGGACCGAGTATTATCATAACCTCGTAACAGATTCTTCTAAAAACAAAAACAAACTTCAGATATGTTACTCTTATTACTAATTTGAAATCATAACCTCCTATTCTTCTAAAAAATAAAACACTGAGCTAAACTTTTAGGGGTCCATAACAATTGCAACAAATAGGGTTGAAGTTTCTCCAAAGTGGTGCACATGCTGCCTTGGTTTTTAGTGCATTTACTACTATTACTAGGCCATTGTGAATATAATTATAAAAATGCAGCATATATGGCATATCCTAGCACAACAGACAAATCTCAGATTCACATAAAAGAAACCTGGTACAAAGTTTACCTGCCACGGCTACCATAATCATCCCTTCCACGACTGCCACGACCACTCCTTGAATCCAGTTCAGAACGTGAACCACCCCTGTCTGAGTGGGATGCCCAACGGTTCCTCTTCTTACCCCGCCCACCACCACGAGAAGCCATATCCTCTAAATCACGGGGCACCCGTTGGTTTGCCCCTTCCAGAATTTTGATTAGGTCAGCAGCATATTTTGAATCCTGATCACAGAAAAATGTATATGCAACACCAGTGGCACCAGCCCTTCCTGTCCTGCCAATCCTGTGAACATAGTCTTCAACACCAGTGGGGAAGTCATAGTTGATCACTACCCTGTGTAAAAAAAAACCAAGAAATGCTTCACTATTTTTCACTATTTTTGATATAAATTCTGACCAAAAAGGACCCACAAAGGCACAGATAAAGTGAAACAAACTGGACTAAGATCTCAATAGATAACCAATGCAACAGGTAACATATTCTGCAACCACTTCAGCAGTTTCTAAGTGGTGACACATGATGGTTCAAACATCTCTTATAATCTCTTAATCATCTAAATATGGAAATCAATAACAATACACAAAAATAATGCATCAGCAATAATAAATCAGCAACCTCCAAAGAAGATGAGTGACGCATGGAAACATGTTGACCTTTCTTCATTTTAATTAGTCCACGCGAGGTATTAACAAGCACTTTAGTCAATAATGTCCAATCTAATTTGTTTCTTCATTATTCCATCATACCATGACATAGAAATCAAAAGGCATACACACATGCATATGCATAACAGAGAATGGATAGTCTAACCTGATATCTTTGATGTCCAAACCTCGCGCAGCAACGTCAGTCGCCACTAAAATAGGTGACCGCCCAGATCGAAAATGATTCAGAACCTTCTCCCTTTCACTTTGGGACTTGTCACCATGAATGGCCGAAGCTCCAAACTGCCTGGTGAGTGTCCTTGCAAGTTGGTCACACATCCTCTTGGTGGTACAAAATATTAATATCTTTGAACCTGAATCCTGGGATCGTAATATCTGCTCCAGGCGCCGTTGTTTTTCTGAGGGTGTTATGACCTCTACATGCTGCACAGAAAAATAAAATAAGATAACATGAATATGTAATGTAGGATTTTTTTTTTGTGTAAGAGAAATAAGAACAGAACAGGAACTACCATTCATGCATCTTATAATAATGATAAATACTCAACACTTCCATACCTGAGTAATAGCACTATTAGCAACAAGCTCATCAACACTTCCAATTGTCACCTGTACAGGATGAACAAGAAGATCATCTGCAATCCTTCGGACTTCCTTGGGCCAAGTAGCAGTGTACATAAGGGTTTGCCGACGGTGAGGTAACTCTTTCACTATCTTCCGTATTTGTGGCTCAAAGCCCATGTCCAGCATGCGATCAGCCTCATCCAGAACAAGATACGACACTTGCTTAAGACTTACCCTTCGCATCTCCAAAATGTCATTTAACCTTCCAGGTGTTGCAACAACAACATCAACCCCTCTATCTAAATCTCTCAACTGAGGACCTTTAGGAGCACCACCATATAGGCACTATAAGCAGATTAAGAACCAAAGGTCAAACAATGAAAATATAAACCCAAGATCATGACACTCAGGCAAACAATAGAAATAGATCAACAAGTACAACATCATAATTCACAATATAACTTCAACACCTGGTCAACAGTTTAAAGTTTCCCTAAAATATTTTTTGCACTAATATCCTGGTCAAACATAAATTCATGACCATTTGTATATTAATAAAATAGATACAAACCGTGCAAGAAATTCTAGAAGATCTTCCAAATTTCACAGCTTCATCCAGAATCTGTGTTGCAAGTTCCCTTGTTGGGGCCAAAACTAGCACTGTTGGACCATTCCTAGTGCTGTTCTGCAGGCGCTTGATATGCATAAATCCAGGAAGTAGATACCCAAGAGTTTTGCCTGATCCAGTCTTCGCAATAGCTACTACATCTTGACTTTGCATAGCAATTGGCCATGACTGGGCTTGGATAGGTGTTGGACTTGCGAATCCAGCACGTTGTATCTACAAAAAGTAAAATGGGGGGAAAGCAACAAACAAGG
This sequence comes from Saccharum hybrid cultivar R570, assembly GCA_038087645.1. Classification (NCBI taxonomy): domain Eukaryota; kingdom Viridiplantae; phylum Streptophyta; class Magnoliopsida; order Poales; family Poaceae; genus Saccharum; species Saccharum hybrid cultivar. Next base: position 23,422,055 of record JAQSUU010000135.1, read on the forward strand.
GCAAAGTAAGGACACAGAAGAATTAATATAAGCACATAAATTTGATTAAAAATATCCCTTTTTAACTCTTCGTTGCGCAAATAAAGACAATGCATGAGGACGATTTAAGGCCGTACAAATAAAATGTGCACGCAATGTGTAGACTTGCGGACACAAGGCGAAGTAGAAAAGGCTCTAACAGAGTCCGTGGAGGCTCGCTCAGGCATGGATCGTTGATCCACGAGGCCCCTTCCAGCAGCTGCCACCCGATCCTATATATGGATGGACGTTGACAGCCTGGGCCAGACCTCCATGGGTCAAGCCCCAGAAGAGGCCCATCATCCATGCGAGGAGCCCTTTCCAAGAACTGGACGCAGAGCAACAAATCGGCCACCGTGGGTGCCGCGAGTGGGTGCCCCTTCGCGCCATGGGCAGCCCCCCGGGGAGGGAGCGAGCAGCCTCGGGCGTTCACCCACCTTGGCAGCTCCATCAACGAGACCTGCCCTCAGCCCGTCTCACTTATAGATTGGCCGAGGGCGCGCGGGGCAGCATACGACATTAGCTCCACCTTGGAGCAGATATCGCATCTGCCACAGATATGGAGATAAGCAGTCGGTACACGTAGCCAGCCCTGATTTAGCACAATGAAGCAAATAAAGAGAAACAAGCAGGCAACTGGAGCACATGTCCACGATCCATTTCGCTCGCCATATTTGAAGACCTTGGTCCCTTGCATGAGACTGTTAGGGTTAGAGTTAGATCATGAGTTAGGTGGGTTCACCCACGGAACCATACCTCCTTCAGAATTTCTGACGGGAAGCCACCAGCCTCAAATGAAGTTATTGGAGCCGGCACCTTATCCCCCTGCAACAAGAAGAGAGACCGGATCAGATACCATGGTACGAGCTTAGCTGCATCTAAAATTATAGCACGAGATGTGGCCGCGTACAATTCATACCGTGACGGTGATCTCATGGCGGCGGCGGTATGCCTCGGTGGACGGATCGTCGGCCACGGCTACCGGAGCCGGCTGGTGGTGGGAAGACGCCGACTTGGAGGACGCGTGCTCGTCGTGGCGCCTGTCGCGGTCGCGGTCCCTGTGGTCGCGCCGGGGCGGGGTGCGGGATCGGGATCGGGACCTGGACCTGTCGCGGCGGTCGCGGCTCCGGGGGGGCGGGGGAGGCAACGGGGGCGGGGGCGGTAGTAGCTGGTTGTCGGGGGGCATAGGCCGCTCGTACTGCGTCACGTTCGTCTCCGGGTTCCAGTAGTAGAGGTAGCCGGTGGTGCCGTCGACGAGGCCGCGCCACGGCTTGGGCAGCGTCGGGTCATCCGGGGCGTAGCGCGGGGCCGCGCGCCCGGATGAGCCACCCCCTCCTGACATCAGATCTGACCGGATCTTTGGTCTCCGGCAACGCCTGCTCCGCTGAGGCCGCGGAGGACGGCCGAGATGAGGGGCTCTGTAGCGGCGGCGGCGGCGGCGGCGGCGGCGGCGGCGGGCAGGACGATGCGAGGGTTTCGGATTTGTGTCTTTTTGCCCTGAACAATTTCACCGTGCTCTCGTTTTATTGTGTTTTTTAGGTGCTTGCGGAGTCGTGGTCGACTTGGAGGTTTGGAACTGTTTTCCAACTCTTTCAGGCCCAACCGAAGTGGCCCAAGACTCTGGATGAAAACGGTACGGATATTTTCCGACCGTATTCGGGACCGAATCCGTTTAGACTTCGTTTGGCACTAAGGGATCAGAACTCACGTGGTAGACTACCCACCAGGGGATGGGGTGATCCCCTGCCCTCCACCCGATCCCCACCCACCTGGTGCTCTAATCCCTTCAATCCCGTTGGTCATTTGGAGGCACCGTGACTAGCTCTGGATTGGCTCATTGCTGCAGTGCTTGTTGCACTGAACCGTGGAAGACCACAAAAATCATGAAACAAGCTCTAAAATTTAAGAAAATACTAATAAAATCCATGTCTAAAATTCAAAAAATAACAGAAAATACGCAAGAGAAACCATTTTAAAATTCATAAAAAGCGCATGACTTCTAAAATTCATCTCTAAAATCACAAAATATTAGAAAGATAGAAAGATGAACCAAAAAATAATATCAAAACAACTAAAAAATCATCAGAAAATTCAGCAAAAATACAAATTACTAATCTGAAATGTGCTGGACATAGCTCCACTTAATCCAATCCAGCAAGAAACATCTGGATATAGAACAACTTATCATGCCGGTCCATGTCGGATATAGGCAGCACACATGTTCTTTCATCTGGATATAAAGTCATAGTTTTAACGTGCTAGACTAAATGCATGTCGTTATCTCTCTCCAATATCATTATCAAATATTCTAGAAATTTAAAACTAAAAACTACAAGACTGAACATTCAGCTTTGGGGGTCTTGAAATGAACTCAACAGATCAACTATTTTTTTAATGGGTAAATGTTGCAGGATGTCTTTCATAACTCCACCTCCTCAGACCTGTTGAAAGCAAATATCAAAGGATGATGATGGATAATAATAAGCACAAATTAACATTACAATGGACATGCAACATGCTGGTTGCTACAGACTGAAAAGTCACAGTGAAAGTATATGTCAGGAACTGCCAATGGATATATGTCAATGTCAAGTACTAAGCCATTTTATCATCATCAAAAATAAAATGCACTAATGTTCTATATTAAAGAAGGGTCCAAAAATAGATTAGTTGCTGAGAGCCTAAGCCATGAGAGCAAACAAAGAAGAGATATGAGCCAAGAGTTAGTACTTGATAAAAAAAGACAGAAAATTCAAGTAACTAGACTAGTACATGCAAACAGATCCTTAAATAATTCCAGCAAATTTTGTGCAGTAGCTAGTCATGATGTACCAACACTAATGCTAAATGAGTGCTCCAAAATAGATTGCCGAAAACATATGTAATCTGAGCCAGAACATTTCAAAGTACTGATGCATTTTGTAGATTCAAGCCTAACATTTCGGGCTGGTTCGGCTGGTGGAAAAGCCGGCTGGTTTCGGCTGATTCAATAGTGTTTTGTGAGAGAGAATAAGCTGAAACAAGCTGAAACAAGCCGAAACATGACTTGCAGAACAGGGCCTTCAACTGATCTTGGTCGAATTGGCACAGCACCCAGAAAGCTATAATATATTAGTACAAAATATAAACTTTGGGAACCATCGAGCTGAATGCTTGCCAGCTAGCTGTTTACTACCTGCTGCTAGCTGGGCTGCTGCAATATGCTGAAAGCCAGCCTATGCAATGTGCTGCTGCCTAGTACTACAGATTAGCAAATGAGTAAAATCAAAGACTAACCAGTGTTTCAAAAAAAAATCAAAGACTAACCTCAAACCCAAAACTTCGTACTGTTTCTTCAGTTGCCTTGTTTCCTTTGTGTCTCCATACTGGTTCAAAGCAAAAGCTTTCTAGTGAGTTCATGAAAGTAACTAATACAAACACAATGATGAACTCACAAGGAGAGGATAGCAGCAGAAATATTTTTTCTTACTAGCTAGCAGTACCATTCAGTTATACTAAAAGGGTAAGCCAGAGCTTCTGTTCAGACAACAGAAATATTTTTGCTTATACCAATTAGTTACATGCTTACTACTCCTATGCAGCATACTCTGAAATATTTTTTCTTATAAAAAGTTTCTATGTTTGAAACAGATTAAATTTAACAGTGAAGAAAATGAAGACAATGCCAGTTAGCTTTGAAAAAAAAAACAAAGCATTTCTTCACAACTATTATCTAAAGGGAATTAAGAAATGCAAATAAACTTAAAAAATAATAAAGCTAAATAGGTAGGGATAACTAAGTCTATCTAATAGGCCAATTCAAACTACTCTTCTAAGAGCTTGCAACTCTGATAGAATCAAATAGAGTACAGATTGCATTAGCAAAGGCTGATAGGTTCATCGAAACAATAGAAAATAGAGAAGGAAACATAGAGTTGAGCAAACTCACATATACTAGATTGAATTTATATATATGACATGATAAGCTAGTTCATGCTACACAACGCTCCACATATCCGTGTGATAGGTCAATAACTAGTCTCAAGTTTCACGAAAGTAAATTTTAAACGGCAAAATAAGAATGACACTGAACATATAAAAGATCCAAGTGGTAAATATCTGAAGCTTATCAGATGTTTTTTCGCTGAGATCTTTACTCAATGACAGCCACAACAATGACCACCCACACCCAGTTCCCATCTAGCATTAATTACTTAAAATTGAAATATACATCAGGCATAAAAAAAGGCGATCATGCTCTGCATCATGAGGAGAGATGTACTGAAACTGACCAAATAAACAGATAGACATGTTGGACAGATGGGAGAAGGAAACAGAACAAAGCTAAACCTCCTATTGTCATCCCTTACTGCCAAATGAAAGCTGAACCATTATGTGTTGATCCTATGCACTGAAACATTAAGGACAAGATGTACACAACTGAAAATAATTTCTCCTACCAATACATACGTCCATACAGTCTTGAGCAACTCAGGATAATTAAACTGTATGCAATATTCTCCCTGTTTGGCAATATAGATTTAAGATCTATTCTACAAGGCAGACAGAAGAGAAACTGATGCAAACAACAAAACGCCAATGGATATAGGTCAAAGATGTGTGCACCTTTAACTGTAAGCAAGTCATTTCATCATCATAAAAAAAATATGCACTAATGTTCTATATTAAAGAAGGGTCCAAATCAATAAAATACAGCAGTAGAGAGTGGAGGAGTGGAGAGGGAGGGAGACCAAACCGAACCTGAAAAAGAAAGTGCCCTAGTTGAGTTGGTGTTGAGCAGATCCTGATCTTGGACGAAACAACAGCGCGGATCCTGGAAACACAGTGTCATACTAGCAGGTTCAAATATCCATCCATTGTTGTAAGGTAAGAAAAACGAGAGAGGAGGAAGGGAATTGAGAGGGGGAGATCCGCACCTCAGGACCTAGAGCTACCACCGTCTCCCTCGATGCCGGCAGGAACCCTGCCGCCGCCGCTGCGGTGTACCCAAACCCTAACAAGGGAAAGAGTGAGGAGAAGGGGATGGAGGTGAGGATGAGGCCGAGGAGGAGACGGAGGCCACGTACCTGTATCAAGCGCAAGCGGTGGTGGTTCCTCGCCGGCAGACCTGGCGGTGGAGTCGCGGTCGGGAGCTGTGGCGGCGGCGGAGTCGCCTGCGGAGCGACTCGCGCGAGTCGCGAGAAGAAGCGGCGCCAATTCCCGGCCTCGGGTGAGGATATTTCTTTCTCCCTTGGATCAGCTTGGGTGGAGCTGGTTTTTCTCCAACCCGGCATCACCCAAATGCAGTTTCTGTGCATCCACGTGGGTGGAACCCTGGCGTGGTTTGGTTTCCATGGGAGGCAGGGATCCACTCCAATCCCCGCTAATCCAACGCTATCCAAACGAAGCCTTAGAGGGGTTTTAATCCGTCCGTATCCGAGTCCGGATATTTAACATCCGATACTGTATCCGTATCCGAATATTTAAATCACATATTTATGATGTCGATATCCAATCGTATCCTATCCGTCATTTTTTATACTATCCGTATTCGAATCCGAATCCGGACATAAATACGAAAACAAATACGATATCAGTGATATCCGTCCGTATCTGATCCGTTTTCATCCCTGCCAAGACACCAAGGGCCGGTTATAATTGCAAATTTTTTTTGCAAATGACACTGTAGCAAATTTCGTTGTTATTTGGCAATTAATGTCCAATCATGGTCTAACTAGGATTAAAAGATTCGTCTCGTCCATTTCGTCAAAACTGTGTAATTAGTTTTATTTTTTATCTATATTTAATGCTTCATGCATGCGTCCAAAGATTTGATGTGACCGGGAATGTTGAAAAATTTTGTAAAATTTTTGGCAACTAAACAGGGCCCAAGTCTTAGGTTTGTTGTCGCTCCGATTGCCGCACTTGTTCACTCCCGAATTCTTTCGTCAGCACAAACAGTGATGAATACAAGCGCACCGGAATCAAAGAAGAAGGGGTGGGGGCAGCGGGGGCGGGCAGTGGGCAGAGCGGCTGGCAGCGAGGTCGCCGCGACCAAGGCGGTGGACAAGGCGGCGGAGGTGGCGGTTAGGGTTAGGGTTGATCGGGCAGTGAGGCTTCAAGAATCTCCCCAACTCTAGATTGCTGCCCGCCCGGCCGGGGGGGGGGGGGGTTGAGCGAGGCAGAGGCTACGCCGCCGAGCGGGCGAGGTAGGACAACCGGATGGGCGGAGGGGGCGAGCGCCGACGAAGTTAGGGGAGTGCAGGGGTGGTTGGTGGGCGGGGAGGTCGCCGACGGTCTGGACAGTGGTCGAGGTGGACGGGGGAAGAAGATGAACAATGTAGGGCGCGCTGGGGAAGAATATCTTATCTCACATACGAGTATATACACACACTACGGACAATGGTTATTTCCATCTTGGCAATCTATAATTAAAAAACTAATGACATATTTTATCAAAATAGTATCGACTAATTACCATATCATCTCTGCCATCTTTAGGACCTATTTGGATACGTGGGCTAATTGCTAGCTGGCTAAAAAATAACTAGAATTAATTAGCTTTAGTTTTGTTTAGAGATAGCTTTAGTGCATCCAAACAGGAGATCTAATAAATGGGCTAAATTTTTTAGCTTGTTAGCCATTCATAGCTAAATTGGGCTAATTCATAGTCTTAATCAGTAACTAACCATGTGTATACAAACATGCCCTTAGAGTATGACTATATACATGAGAGCTTGCATTATTAAGAGAAATTAGCTCAATATAATAACAACAGTGCCCCACGCCCCCACCAACCCACACGTACACACCACCACCACCACCACCACCAAGTCAACAACCCCACCCAAACACACCACAAAGTCATGGCAACATTGTACACCATACAACTTGTTCTACAATAAATGATTAGAAGGAAACAAAATGACTAAAAATGACATCAAGATTAGTTCAATAGCTAGACGCAGTGGCATGCAAACATATGGTGCTCATCTTTATCTAGCAATATCTCTAAAAGGGCTAGCTATTCCATACCTAAAAGGATGATATTTTGTGAAGTGCAGGGAGAGAAAAAATTCACTCCATCATTGTATGACATCAAGAAACAAGCCACACGAATTGAAGTTACATGTTTTAGCGCCAACAAACATTAGGCGATGCCTCAAAACATGTCGATCATCTACTAACCTTGATTCTGCAGTCCAATTCCCAAAATAATAAGAACCACAAACCAATCAATAGGGCTTCAAAATAAATTTTACTAATAGGCAGAAGCAATAAATGTCATATTGTGATATTACCGTACCTAACAAATGAATCAAAGAGATATATCAAAGTCACAACACATGGAATATTAATGACTACTTAATAATAATTAACAATAGGGAAGTGGTAATACCATAAGTAGTAGATCATTAACACTTTATCTCTTGAATAGTGACACGCGCAAGACTAAAGGAGATTACAGTCAATAAGCTGAAAACCATGTTTATTTTCTACTTGGTCTAGCATAAACAATAGTAGCTTGTAAAATACAAAGATTTTTGATGCCATACATCAGTGCAAAAGGTATGAGCAAGTGTGGTCCATACATGTCCATGTGCAATGTCATGACTTCCTATTGCTAATGGAAAATACCTTGTGTAACACCCCTGGTGTTACGAGCTCACTTAGCCACGAGGTTAAGACCGGAGAAAAATTACCGAAATGCGCTCCTCGGTTTAGATCTAAAACTCACATGGAATGATGAACAGCTCTTAGGTAACCTACTTTTCCAATTGAGAGGAATCAAATCAAAACCTAAGTAAATTTAGTTAGCATGTAAAGCTGTTAGTGAAAATCCTAACAAAAAAATAGAACAAGTTGTTTCAATTGTTTGGCACGAAAAACAATTTAAATAAGCAAAAATATGTAATACTTGAGCCTAGTGTTTAAGTAGAATTTACGAGCAAGTTATGTGAGTGAAAAATGAAAGTGTGATTCTAGAGGATAAATATCTTTAGCTAGTGTTCTTGGGGAGCTCAAAAATCGAATTTGAAACAAAGATCAACCCTTTTTGTTAAGTCGGTAAATCTTGGAATTTACGTTTAAAAGTGCCATTTTTGGTGATTTATATTGGGCAAATTGATTTAAGGGTGCTTAATTATTTTGTCCCTGCAGGGTAGTTTAAGGCTTAGACTATTGCCTAAGATGCCTGTTGGGAGAAACAGTTGAGGTTTAGATCTATTAAAAAATTAGAGCTAAAGTGTTAATAGTGGTTAGCCAAACTGAACCCTAGTTCGTCTATAGTTCAGTTTTGTGTAAGTTTGCTGCTCCATTTAGTAGCCGTATGTACCTTCTGGAGCCCTGTCGAATTGGTTTGGTCTCAACCGAACTAGTTTGGTTTTGGTCGACGCTTTAAAATGCATGCAGGGCACGAGTTTGGCCTTTTGGCTCCGTGGCCGCGATCACCGCGCTGTGGGTCGCGACACAGCCACTGAGCGTGCTCTGCCGCACTTGCGCCACGCCCAGTCGCTACCAGCGCTGCGGCCTTCTTGTGCCGTTGTACGTTCTGCTGCTGGCGCGCATTGCTCCGCTCGCATACGCCTGCGCCTGCGTCAGGCTGCCGCTGCCGCGCCATGCCGCGCTGCCGGCTAGCCGCTGCCCTGCCCTCGGGTTGCCTTTGGCTGCTTCCGCGCGGGGCCGCAGCTGCCTGCCTCCTCACGTCGTGCAACTCTGCCTAGCTGCCAGTCACGACGTGCGCGTGCCTGGGCGATGTTGTGGCGGCCGTCGTGGGGTCGATGTGGCGCCTGCCTCTGCCACTCGAACTAGCTACCCGCCAGGCATGCGGACATGAATCACTGCCATGCGACAGGTCGTTGACCCAGCCACTGTAGCAATGAGACATGTCCCTACATCGCTGTCCCGCTAGCCGACGCCGGCATTGTCCGCTCGCGCCCTGCCGCTCCAGGCTCGCGTCGCATCAACCCCTGTCGCGTCAACTATGAGCACATGCTTGGGTTGCCATTTTTCTATAGAAGCTGCGTCGTCTTAACAACTCGAGCCATCTGTGTGCCTTTCCCACGAGCGTGACCGCGGCATGAGCACCGCCTCCCCGCCTTTACGATTTGTCTAGCCCAAAGCTCCATAGTTCAATTCCTCGCTCAGGCAAGTAGCTTAGGAGGTTAGTTAGGTGCCCTGCTCTTATCTTGTCCGCTGGTGCCCTGGGCCCCCCTTTTGGCATCCTTCTTGCCTCCAGTCAGAGGCGTCGCCGCACCGTTGGAGTTGGGGTAAGGGCTCAAATTGGTTCGATTGTTTTTGACCTCGAGCCCGTCTTGACTTCGCCTATGCGGTGCTCGCCTTAGTTTCGCCTGGGATGCAGCCGGTGGTGAGCTGACGCATCGGGGTCCGCTCGGGGCGCCGCCGTGCGGTGCGGCCGTACGTAGCCAGACCACCTTAGCGCTCCTCCGCCTCAACCGCCACCGCAGCGCGAATCTCGGTGAGTTGCTGGTTCTTACCCGCTACCTCTACCCCTCCGCTAGTGCCTTAGGACGATAGAACGGTCGCGCCGCCGTGCGGAGCGACCTGACGTCGAGGGTAGGATACGGTAGTGCAGCACTGAGCTTCCTTCCGGGTTGCATCGCTGCGCGTTGACCCTTAGGTCCCTATTGGCCTATTAGTGTGTCGTTAGGGCCCTTAGCTGGCCAGCTTGGTCGTGCAGTGCTGGCCATGGCCGTGTCGGCGAGCGCGGTGGCGTCAGGGACCGCCTAGTTGTGAGGATGAATCTATCCAGGGTGCTCGGTGCAAAGCTTAAGTCTATGGTAATAGTGTTTCGCGGTACGGTTGAATTCTTGAAGAACGCGAGGGCTATTTTGCAAGTGTGCCAAGCGCGCGCAACGGGCCAGTTGGGCCGCCCTGCTGGTGCGTGACCTCATCCCGCGTGGGCTGCGTTGGGGTGTTGGGCCAGGTTGGGTTGCCGCCGGCCTTTTCATTTTCTAAAGCAAATTTCTAATATTAGCTTCTAAGCAAACTTGTAGAATTAAAATAGAATTTTGTAGGAGTCCAAAAATTATGGAACCAATTTCGTTAGAGTTCAAAAATCATGATCTATCTAAGGGTGTATTTGGTTCACGCAGTTTCATAGTATTTCTAGGCTTGCTTTAATTATTTTAAGACGCTTAAAATTATTAAATGTAAACTTGTAGTAATTTTTATGACAAAATGATGATAACGTTAGCTTTGAAAAATTTTATGGTAGCTTCATAAGGTTATTACATGCTCACTGCCATTGTTGTAGGTTCCGAATAATTAATTTGCTGAATTAGTTAAAGAGCTCTAGTTAGAGTATACATGTTAAATCGGTAAAGTGAATAAAGCAACACCTTGGGTTCACGTGACTAAAATACCGGTTGGATAAATCATGTCCTACTCAGTTGCAGGGGTACATAGCCTAGTACGTTAGAGTTAGCTCGAGAGCTTGCGAAGCGTATCGTGTTCTCCTAGTTGCAGTTATCATTGTCTATTTACGCCTCTCCGTTGCATACACGGATGGTTTAATAGGAGCGATGATGGATCGTGAAGTCATCCGGAGGTGGCAGAAAAGATGGTGACGAGATGATTGTGTCATCTGGATAGAATGCTAACATTTGGTTATATGTTACCCATGCAAGCCCCGGTGCATAACTCTTATTATTTTGCACTTTAATTTATGCTTGTGTATTAAGTTTAAAGGAGTTGAATAAAACCCACTTACATATATTTCTATTCTTATCCTATGAGTCTTACTAGTATAATAGGATCGTAGAGTGCTATGCTATAGGATCCCGTTAGAAGTCGAGTGATTACTTGTCACTCGCGAGAGATAGGAAATATATTATTGTTACTATTATCATATTACTATTACATGGAATATACCTGAATAATAATTGGAGACCGGGCGAAATGGGTTTGGATGGACTTGGACTTGGTTGGGCAACAGAGCGGGGCTCTGATTGCATTTGTTCCGCCTGTGTCGATTAAGGACCGTTCGTTGCATTGGATTCCATAGTCAGTTCACAGACCTACTTGTCTCGAGCATATACTTGCTTATGGGAGCGGAAAGATTTGTTTCTCTCTTGTCATGGGTTCCGGCTCTTCCCGAACTAGCTTTTTAGGTGGTTATATATATATTGGGTTGAGGAGATCTAAGCACTATACTGAGGGCGGGCCTGCAGTGTGTTGACACATCTATCGCCACCTAAGCTAGGTTATCATCCCCAGCATGACACTGAAGGTGCTGGTACTTAAATATGCAAATGCCCCTCTGAAAAAAATATAAAATCCGCAAGCACACAGATAATACCGATGTAGCATTTTAACCGGGAGTAATTCATGTATTGTTATTTATATTTTTACCACTGGGAAAGGATGCTAAGGATATTGAGCAATGAACATCACTACATGTGATAATGGAAAGCATAACCATGTCTTTATCGATCTCCTCATACAGGGTAAGTGTCACAAGATAAATAATATATATATGAATAAAGAATAATAAGAGATAACTGATAAGCACATAGCCACATATAATGATAAACATTTTAATAGATTACTCTAAGCATATAGCACTAGCAAGGATTAGGACGAACTATAAGAATAAATCCTAAGTTATTCTAACTATACCGTCAAAACATACGATGATTAGTGCAATTACACTTGGCAATCATGTCAAGAAAAGGTTATATCTACGCATAGTGATATTACTAAGGAAGATATAGAACATAGCCGTCACTTTCCCGCAATAGTTGTGCTCTGCCTGCCCTATACTCGGGAGGTGGACTACAAAGGACTCAACAGGACTGTCACTCCCGCGATCTACCACACGGTCTGGAATATAGGGTGCAATCGCAGGTAAATATGGTATAGGCACCACGCCTACACAATGTTTACCACTCACCCATGATATCAATGAGCAAGCGCTATACGATCCTATACTTAAATATAATTCTAATCGAACTATGTCAAGCACATAATCAAAGTAGACTAAGAACAATATAATTGAGAACATAATCAAATAGAGTAAAATCATATCCAATATGATAGAATAGACTAAAGTCATATTCATACAAATGATAAACTAGATGAATAATATAAGAACAAATACAAAAGTAGGAGAGAATTACTAAATATTCTCTTGACAGATTCGGAAATCAAGCAATGCTTGACTCCTTCTAGTTCTAATCCTATGTAGCTATGCTAAACTAGAGATCTAATTGAGATGGTGGCTCTAGGGCTTCTCTGAATGAATGGAATGAGTTCTCTCTCTAATGAATTGAATGAATTAGGGTTTCTCCTAAGGCCAGGGGCCTTGCTTATATAGCCCTCTAGGAAACATCACAACCCTTGTATCAAACCGACCTTCATCAATAACTTTTTATTGATCCTCAAAGGCGGTGGAAGCAGGATCCGCGAGACGGAGCCTGATTGGCTCTGTGGCCTGGGCGGCTGCCCAGGAGGTGGGGGCGGGCGCCCCACCTGTTAGCCCAAATGGCCCTCCCCTTCGAGGGAGTGCCTTCTCTAGTCTTCTAGAGTATACTTTTTCATAGTATGGTCGGTTTCTCTCTATATAAATCTGACATGTAGACCTCATTTGGTTCTTTCCTGATAACCCCCTGCAAAAATAGATATTCACTAAAATTCGTGGAATTCTGTCAGTGTAACCCCTATATCTAGATAGTATTTATGTTTAGGTTATTTCTCATGCTATGTTGACGGTTAAAAATGATACTTATCTACTGTCAACAAACTCCCCCAAGCTTACCTTTTGCTCGTTCCTGAGCAAAGATAGACTCAGTGATGGATCAGGAGTTGCTACAATACTTTCACGCCTTACAGGTACACATGTGTTCAAACAATAACTCTTCTCCGGATTAGAGTGAACTATTCTGATGAAAAACTCACTCATATTACCTTCCACCATGGGGCTTGTAGCCGTCACTTGGGTCTTTAGTAGTTGAAAGATAGAACGGTCAAGTCAAGCGCCATGTTTTAAGCTATTTGATCAACTATTATTCTGGAGTTTTGCTATATTTTTAAAATAAAACTCAGAGATTTCTATGTATGACCCTTCCAAGTCTCTCCTTTATGGTATTTCTAGATCCTCTCCAAGGCAATTATGGTGTATGCCTTTTTTCTCCTCTCAAAATATATGGTATTTTTGGTAGCATAGTAACATTATGCCTTCTCTCTCTCACCCTACTTCTAATAGGCTTATGTGGATCTCATAGGTGGGGAGACAGCGAAACATATATTGCATAATCAAAACTATGGATCCAAAGGAACGAGTCATAAAGTCAAATCAAGATATGCATGTGTATGGGTTGTATGGTAGGTGGTGGTAAATGGATAAATAGAGAATATAGTAGAAGTGGTTATAGAGGGGTAAAGGGATGATGATGGTGAATACTTAGCTCCTTTGAGAAATTTCATATACCTCTCTTAGAAACTTGAAAACTTTAAGGAAAGCTTGGGCTGCTAAATCTCTCTTTATTTTGAGTGGGACATTTGCCCTCTTTCTTTTGTTTTCTTTCTTTCTTTCTTCGTTTTTTTTCATAGAATACCCAAGCCTCTTTTGGAACATAATAACATGAGGTAGCATCACTGGATGTTTGGAGCTTTATTGGCTAGCAAGGGATAAAATGGATAATAGAAATATTTTTGGACAGTTCACTCCCAGTATAAGAGTAGAACTATTTTTCTGGGTGGATCTGAATGGAATATATGTGGATTCATACTTCCAGGGTAGAAGCAGAATATATGAGTGAATGTGGATGCGTACTTCTAGAGTAGAAGCAGCATATATAGGTAGAGTGTATAGGTGGATCTCGATTTTAACCGCATGACCAGTTCCTAAGGATCGACACAGCCTGACCATACTCAATGCTCACAAATAGTAAATATGAATGTAAGGCTTTCTAATCTATAAATAAGGATGAAAACGGTCGGAAACGGTCGAAAACGGACTTACGATATAGAAAAACGAAAACGGTCGGTTCGGGATATTTCTAAATTTAGCAATTAAAGAGTACAAAAAATGGTTGAAAATGGTTGTGAAACCAATTGAAACTGATAATTTTTCATGTTAAAAAACGGTTCATAATATAGAAAAAGAAAACGGTCAATTCGGAATATTTCTGTTCCGTTTTCATCCCTATCTATAAACATGTATATGGCTGTGGTAGGAATTCAAACTCTCGGCATACAGTAACTCATCATGTAGCAAGTTAATTTTTAAAAGATAAATTCTCTAGAACTCTAGTATCTCTAGGAACATGATAGACAATAACTCAAAACCTTCCCATATCATATCCGTCAACTACCTAGACTTAGATCAAGCATTCGCTACCCACAAGTTCAGGTTTAGAGCAAATCTTAAATCAAAACCATTGTGTCCAAAACTTGGGAGAGTTCGAGGTTGAAAACTAGGTACTTGAAAGGAATTACGGTAGAGCAACTATTCATCATTTCCATATAAGAGTTTATTCTAGGGGTTTACTTAGCTAGATGAAGCTTAGCACACTCTCCTATATTTATTTATCAAACTTAAAGATTATACAGAATATATATATGTATAAGAAAACATTTATTTGGATTTTTATAGGTTATGCATTTTTTTTATTTGTTTCATATATCAAAGCAAAAATAAGTAGGTAAAAAATATTTAGCTGGATACATGGAGGATGCTCTCTCCCAAGCTAGATGTTGACATAGTCTTACTTGATGAAGTAGGCAGACAGTGAAGTTGTACTTCTCTCATCAGAGTGCTTGTGATGATGATTGTTGAGACAACACTCTGACAGGGGACAGATTGTCCTTCTGTATGTTTGCTTTCCTTGATCCTTCAAATTCTGTGAAGCTCAAATAGACAACAAAGCTTGTGGAACTTGATTAAGTGTTAGTGATAAACCTCTAAGTCTTGAGCATCTAGAACCTCTTAACTCATGTATCTTTCTAGCAGGATCTCGTGTTGCCATATTTTTATACTTTTATATTTATACTATGCAATGAATTATAAAGCATGATGAATGCTTCTTTATTTTATTATTTATGCCACCACAGCAAGTCGACTTATGGGTTTTATGCCACAAATTTATTTGCATGGGGCTTAGTAATTTTATGATGCAATGCAAGACTATTTGTTTTCTTTTCTATGCAGAAATAAAGTGTAACTAAACTTGTGATAAAGGAAAGTAAATATGGTGCAAAAAATTAAATGCAGAACTAAAGAGAGAAATATTGATAACTACCAAGTTACCTTCTTGGCGTAGTGTTCGGTGATTTGGGTCTTCCGAACAAGACCTCTTGTTCGCTTAATCATTCTGGGGTACCTCAGATGGATCGAGTGGTGCCTCTAATTGTGCTGAATCTGATGTTGAATTTACCTTTACTTTCCATACCTGTTTTGTTGGTGAGGTTGACTTTGAGGAGAAAGCTTGCTCTTCTGTCTTATCTTCTTTGTTCTCCATGGTGACTGAGTCACTCTCTGTTGGTGATACAACTTCTCTCTTAGGAGATGTATTGTCTTGAGGGAATCGATCTTCATATCTTCATACTTCTCCTTCATAGTTAGCCCATCCATCCTTGTGGATCTGATTCTTCTAGGTGTGGTTACGACGCCTTCTTCTGGTTCTGTTCTTCTTGGGTTCTTCATCAACTATATAGTTACTGTTGAAATAGCAACGTATCTTCTCTGAGGGGAATTGAAAATGTACTTCTCCTGTTGCAATGTAGATGATGACTTTGGTGGTGCTTAGGAATGGTCTCCCTAGAATGATCGGTGGATTGTACTCATCTTCTCCCATGTCGATAACTAAGAAGTCAGTCAGGATGAAGTGGTCATTAATTTGCATGGGGACATTCTTAGCTATTCCGTCCACGAAGCGAAATGATTGGTCTGTCATCTGCAGCTGCGCATAGGTTGGGTCTAAAGGCATAGTACCATATAGATATTTATAAGTTACCTTGGCCATTATGTTGACGCCTGATCCAGTGTCACAGACAGCTTTCTAAAAGGAGCTCCTGTTGATTGTGCATTCAATGGTTGGGACACCTGGGTTGTCTCTCTTGAGCAAATATGGGGACTTGAGCTGATGATCATGCTCTCCGTGGACTACAGTGATCACTCTCGCTGACTCCATTTATTGTGGCTTCTTGTTCTTGTTCTTGTTCCTTCGATTGTTCTTCTTCTTTGGCTCATAGGGATGTTGAGGGTGTGCAGGGAACTGCAACACTCTGTCCTTGAAAAAGAAGGTCTCTCTTTTTCCTTTGATGTTGAAACATATCTTGGTAGTGTTGGCATACATGATAGCTCCAGCGGTGTTCAAGAACGGTCGTCCCAAAATGATGGGTGACTTCTCATCATCACCTGTCTCTATTACCACGAAGTCTATAGAAACATACGAGCTGCCTACTCGTACACATATGTCTTCTAAGATTCCCTTGTTGTAGCAAAGTGACTGATCTGCAAGCTGCAAGCACATGATTGTATACAATAAAGGATAATTAAACATTTTATCATAGATAACCTTAGGCATGATGTTGACACTTGCACCAAAGTCACATATAGCTTCATTGAAGTTCACGCTTCTAATGGAGATTGAGATGACAGGTCTTCCTGGATCACCTTTTTTAATTGGCAGAGTCTCATCGTTCCATCCTTTGGGGATATGGTCACTCCAATAACTTCCTGCATTAAATATGTCTATAAGATTTGCAGTTTTTAGATCTTCTGCTTGTCCCAGAATTTTACCTTGGTTAGCAGAAACAATGTTGGCAAGCTGTTGCAACTGAGACTCTAGCATCGTATTAAAGCTAAGCTGATTCTTAATAGCAGTAGAAAAGCTATCCATTCTATTATTAATTGTTTCTAATGTTTTATCATTGGATGCTAATTTCTTAGACAGGCTATCCATTAATTTTCCTTGATTAAGCACTAACTCTCTCAGAGGTGGTTGATTAAAAGAATTATTACCTTGATAATTATCTAAGTAGTTACCTGAGTAGTTAGGCCTTTGCTGCTGATTCCAACCTTGATTCTATTGAGGACGGTAGTAGTAGTTGTTGTTGAGGTAGTTCACATCCTCTTGTAGTTCTGGGCAATTGCTTCCTGAATACCTAGTGTCTTCACACTCTTCACAAGTCATGCGGGAATCATGAATGTGCATGACTTCCTTCTTCTCGCCGGCTCTCTCATCGAGCCTCTTCATAAGTAGGTCCATCTTGGCAGACAACATGTCTACCTCCTTCAACTAGTGCATACCTCCACCTCTCTTGCGGGTTTGAGTTCTTTCTTCATTCTAACCTTGGTTGGACGCCATTTTCTCCACAAGAGCTGTGGCTTGATTGATTGTAAGTGATAAGAATGCTCCTCCAGCAGCAACATCCATAGTCTCATGGGTACTATTGGTGAGCCCATGATAGAAGGTCTGCATAAGTAGCCAATTCTCCATTCCATGATGAGGACATTCTAGAATGTAGTCTTGAAAGCGCTCCCACGCTTCTGGGACTGACTCATCATGTTGCTGTTGAAAACTTGATATCTTCCCACGAAGAGCATCTATCTTGCTCATGGGAAAGAACTTCGCCAGGAAATTGGTGAAACAGAGTGCCCATGTAGTATTCTTCTCCTTATTCACATAGAACCACTGTTTTGCTTTTCCCAATAGTGAGAATGGAAAGAGGCAAAGTAGTATGGCATCTCTAGGGACATCCTTGATGGTGAAAGTGTTGCAAATCTCCAAGAAGTGTTGGAGATGAGCACTAGCATCTTCATGTGCCTTCCCACAAAATTGACTGGCTTGTACCATGTTGATCAACGCTGTCTTTAGCTCAAAGTTTTGCTCGATCTCTGCCGCAGGTCCAGTCTGGATGTTAGCTGTAGTTGGAACTGAGAGATCGCGGAGTGACTTGTCTGCCATGGCGTCGAACTCTAGTGTTAAGTTTCAAACTATGCTTGGTCGGCCTTCCGAATCAGAGATTGGAGCTTCAAGCTACGATGATGATGTGTCTGCTTGAACTCTCTTTAGCTTGGCTCTTACTCTTCTGAACAATAATTCTGGATTTTTGATAAAATTATCTGGATGGCCAAACCTGCTTATACATTACCCTATATATGATATATAAATAGATAATAGACAAGGGTAAGGTTGTATGAGTAGAGAAGGATGATGGTTTCTCGATCATATTAGTGGATGCAAGTGATGGTTCATTATCCTTTGAATAACAATTCAACCTTCCTCGGCAACAGCGCCAAAAATACTTGTTGACACCTCTAACGCCACCTAAGCTAGGTTATCATCCCCAGCATGACACTGAAGGTGCTGGTACTTAAATATGTAAATGCCCCTCTGAAATAAATATGAAATCCACAAGCGCACAGATAATACCGATGTAGCATTTTAACCGGGAGTAATTCAGGTATCGTTATTTATATTTTTACCACTAGGAAAGGATGCTAAGGATATTGAGCAATGAGCATCACTGCATGTGATAATGGAGAGCATAACCATGTCTTTATCGATCTCCTCATATAGGGTAAGTGTCACAAGATAAATAATATATATATGAATAAAGAATAATAAGAGATAACTGTGAAAGCATCTAGGCCCCGGGAGTTGGTTTCGGCAATTGATGACAACGCATAATTACCATGACTAACGTGTGTTTTGCAGAAACTCTGATAAGTTAGGTCATGGGATTGATAACTGCTTTGGGCACTATGGAATTCATGCCCCTTGATGGAAATCGTTTTGGCTTTCAAAGGATCAACGATAAGATTAAGGACGGTTAGTTTCGGATGTCAAGGTGTTGAGTTACATCCGGAATAGTCGTTAGGATCTTCCCTTTTTTCCTTTGGCCGTACTATAAAGGGGGGCATGAGCGAGTAGCTTGACCTAGGTGAGTCTTTTGTATAGGTGTGGTGCACACTTGTCTAACATAGCACTAGGTAGCTCAGGAAAAGCTCAAAGTTCAGTTGAAAGCAACTTGGTTCAAGTTGCGTCATGTTTCAAAGTCGTTTGAGCTATTTACCCTTGACCATACGCGGTCTCTGTCACGACCGGACACGTCCGATCAATACTAACAGTCACTGCGTTTTCAAGTTGACCGGACGCGGTCCCTGCGAGGACCGGACGGGTTGATCAGTCTGACACGTGTTTCAGAGGGTAAAAGTATAATAGGACGCGACTGGAAAATGATCGGACGCGTCCGGTCACGTTCCAGTAAGGTACTTAGCTGACCTGATGCGTCCGGTCATCACTGATCAGACGTGGTCGAGCGTCAGGTTAAAGTACAGTAAGGTTCTTGCACGATCGGACGCGTCCGGTCACCCCTGATCGATGCGTCCGGTCACCGCAGCGGTATCGTTCGGATTTTTGACCGTTACACTCGACCGGCGTGTCCGGTCAGTGCGTGTTTTGCTGAGTTAGCTGGTAACGGTTGGATTTGACTGTGGGGTGTATAAATACATCCCCTCCACCTCTTTTAGAGGTCTCTTGCTCATTTGTTCAGCAGAGAAACACCTTACAAGTGCAAGGGAGTGCAAGAGCCCTAGTGAGGATAGTGATTTGAGAATCAAAGTTTGAGATCCCTCATTAGTGACTAGAGAGTAGCAAGTGTGCATCCATCTTCTCTTTAGGCTCGTTGTGGTCAAGTGAGAGTTCTAGTTTGTTACTCTTGGTGATCGCCATCACCTAGATGGTTTGGTGGTGATTGGGAGTTTGGTGATCATCCGGCGAGCTTGTGGATGACCCAACTCATGTTGTGAGCAGTTTTGGGCGATTCACCGCAACGGAGTGTCAAAGAATCAGCCCGTAGAGAGCACTTGATCCTTGCGCGGATCAAGGGGGAGCTACACCCTTGCGCGGGTGCTCCAACGAGGACTAGTGGGGAGTGGCGACTCTCTGATACCTCAGGAAAACATTGCCGTGTTCCTCACCCTTACTTTCAAGCATTTACTTTCGAGTATTACTTTCATTGCTTGTTTACTTTCCTAGAATTGCCTTGCTAGACTAGGATTGGAACTTAGGGTGCAAAACTTTTACTGGTAGAATCACAAGGAACACTAGTAGACACTAGGGGTGAAGTTTGGCTTATAGGGTTTAATTCTTGCAATTAATTTTTAGAAAAGCCCAATTCACCCCCCTCTTTGGCATCTTGATCCTTTCAATTGGTATCGGAGTTGAGTTGCTCCTTATTTAGGCTTCATTGCCTAGAGCAAGATGTCTAATAGCGAAGGACCACCTCTCACTTTTGAGGGAGACATATTAGAAAATTCGTATGGAGGCGTACCTTGAAGCCATAGATGTTGAGTGCCTTAGAGCCGCAACTAAAGGGCTTCCCGCTATCAGGGATCCCGCCAACCCAAGTGGTGACGAGGAGAAGTATGACCGGTGGAATGCAAAGGCAAAAAATGCACTCTACCAGGGCCTAGGCAAGGATATCTTCAATCATGTGTGTAATGCCAAAAATGCTCATGAATTGTGGGAAAACCTTTGTGCTCTCCATAAGGGAACTAAGAGTGAGCGTGAGGAACGCTATCATATTGCTTTAAAGAAAATTAATTCTTTTGATATGCTTCCCAAAGAAAGTGCTAATGAAATATACACTCGATTGAATGTTCTTGTAGAGGATCTCAATGCTCTTGGACTCACTCAAATGAGTCAATCAGATGTTGCAAGGATGATCTTGAGTATTCTTCCCGTTGAGAAGTATGGTCACATTGTCACCGTGCTTCACCAAAGTGATCTCTCCACCGCAACACCGACTCAAGTATTGGGAAAGATCAATGCACATGAGATGTACATGCACATCACTCCGGAAGAGGGCTCATCATCTTCCAAGAAGAAAGACTTGGCCTTCAAAGCTAGCCATGAAAAGAAAAATAAGAAGGGCCAAGCCATGATGGTGTAAGAAAGCTCAAGTGAAAGTGATATTGATGATGCATCACTTGCACTCATGGTGAGAAAGACCACCAAGATGCTAAAGAAGCTCAACAAGAGTGGCATCAAGTTCGATGGCAAGAAGAAGAAGTTCTTCACAAGTAGCAAAAGGAAGCCAATATCCGAGATGGATTGCTACAATTGTGGTGAACTTGGCCACTTAGCTCATCAATGCCCGAAGCCTCTAAAAGACAAGTACAAGAACAAGAACAAGGGCAAGAGAAATGATTCAAGTGATGAAGAAGATGAGAAGAAGAAGAACAAGCCATATAAAAAGAAAGATGGCAAGAGAAAAGAGTTTTACAAGAAGAAGAAGGGAGGCAAAGCTTACATTATTGGTGATTGGCTCACCGACATTGAGTCATCATGTGAGTCCTCCGATGATGAGAGCGACAATGAGAAGGAGAAGGTCGCCACATTTGTGATTGGGCTATCATCATCTTCACCGACATCTTCATCACCACCTTCACCGCCAACTTCACCGTCATCGTCCACTTCTCACCTATGCCTGATGGCCAAGGGTGAACGAAAGGTACAAAACAATGAGAGTGATGATGATGATAGTGATAGTGATGATGAATATGATGCACCTTCTTATGATGAACTTGTAAAATTATTGAACAAATACTCTAAAATCATAAGAAGAACTATAAATAAAAATGATGAGCTCCAAAATGAAAATGACTCACTCTCATCTAAGCTTGAGAATGCACATAAGACTAGTGATGAGCTCAAAGAACAAAATGAAATTATGTCTTCTACTCTCAAGGAGCTCAAAACTTCTAACAAAGAGCTTAAAGATGAGCATGATAAACTTGAGAAGAAGCATGATAAACTCATCACTAGGCTCAACTTGCTAAAAGATGAATATACTACATTGAAAATCAATTATGATAGTCTTATTGTTGCTAATGAGCTTGCTCTTGAGACACATGATGCTACTAACCAAGTTGTTAAGATTGATATAGCTACATCATGTGATGATTTGATTATTGAGAACTTTGAGCAAGGCTCTAGCGGCAAAGGCAAGAATGTGGTTGAGTCCGACAACTATGATGACTATGTCAAGCTCAAGAGTGAAAATGAGATGCTTAAGAATGAGAACAAGAAGTTGATGGCTCTTGAAAAGCAAACATCAAATGAGTCACTTATTGAAGAGAACAAAAAACTCAAGCAAGAAAAAGAGCATCTCAAGACCGGCCTAAGCAAGTTCACAAGAGGCCAACATTTGCAAAGTGAGCTACTCATGAACACCGTAATTAATATGGATAGAAGTGGCATTGGTTACTTGGCAAATCAAGAGAAGAAGGCTAAAGCTCAACAACAACAAAGCAAGTCAAAACCTAAGCCAAAGAGATGTGTTGAGTGTGGACAAGAAGGTCATTTTGCTCATGAGTGCAAAACTCCACCACCACAACCCTTGCCCAAGCATGCTAGACCCTTTGCCTTCAATGCTCATTACATGCTTAGAAAAGATTCAAGTGGAAAGATGAAAGTCATGTTCTTGGGTCCCCCTAACAAGAATAGGCCTAAGAAAATATGGGTTGCCAAGTCACTAGTTGAGAAAGTCAAGGGTCCCTCTCAAGTTTGGGTCCTTAAACAAAAAACTTGATCTCTTGTGTGTAGGTGAACTACAAGACCGGTGGATCTCATTGTGTTATTGATAGTGGTTGCACTCAATATATGACCGGTGATCCTCGTATGTTCACCTCACTTGAAGAAAATGGGGTATGTCAAGAGAAGATCACATTTGGGGACAATTCAAAGAGCAAAGTTATGGGTATAGGCAAGATTGCAATATCAAATGATCACTCTCTTTCAAATGTGCTCTATGTTGCTTCATTGAGTTTCAACTTACTATCTGTTGGGCAACTTTGTGATCTTGGCTACCAATGCTTATTCACTCCTAATGAAGTAGTAGTTACAAAGATAGATGACAAGCAAGTGATTTTCAAAGGTTTTAGATACAATAATCTATATCTTGTTGACTTCACCTCTGAAGATGCAAACTTGATGACATGTTTGTTCACCAAAACTACACTTGGATGGCTTTGGCATAGGAGGCTTGCTCATGTTGGAATGAACACTCTCAATAAGCTATTGAAGAAAGAACTAGTAAGAGGCTTGAAGGATGTCAAGTTTGAGAAGGACAAACCTTGTAGTGCATGTCAAGCCAGCAAACAAGTTGCAAATACTCATCCAACCAAAGCTTACATGTCAACATCAAGAGTGTTAGAACTTCTACAGATGGATTTGTTTGGTCCTACAACTTACAAGAGCTTGGGTGGAAATATCTATTGTCTTGTGATTGTGGATGATTTCTCAAGATACACTTGGACCTTCTTTCTTCATGACAAATCCGAAGTAGCAAATTGCTTTAAGAAATTTGCAAAGAGAGCTCAAAATAAATTTGAACTCAAGATAAAGAAAATTAGAAGTGACAATGGCAAAGAATTTGACAACACAAATATTGAAGTCTATTGTGATGAGATTGGAATCAAGCATGAAGTTTCATCAACCTACACTCCTCAACAAAATGGTGTAGTTGAGAGAAAGAATCGGACTTTGATCACCCTTGCAAGAACAATGCTAGATGAGTACAATACACCAGAAAAATTGTGGGCCGAGGCAATCAACACCGCATGTTATGCTTCAAATCGCCTCTTCCTATAAAAGTTTCTTGGCAAGACTCCCTATGAGTTGCTAAATGGGAAGAAGCCGGACGTCTCATTCTTCCGGGTGTTTGGTTGCAAATGCTATATCTACAAAAAGCGTCAACACCTAGGGAAGTTTCAAAGACGTTGTGATATTGGCTTTCTTGTTGGTTACTCATCAAAGTCCAAAGCATATAGAGTATTTAACCATGCCACCGGTTTGGTTGAAGAAACATATGATGTGGAATTTAATGAATTTAACGGCTCTCAAGGAGCAATTGAGAATTGTGATGATGTAGGTGATGAACCATTGAGGGAGGCCATGAAGAATATGCCGGTGGGAGACATCAAGCCTAAGGATGATGAAGGCGATGTACAAATTGTTAATCCACCACCTTCATCACGTGTGCCTCAAGATGATGATAAGAATGAGAGAGTTGAAAATGAAGACACTCACGTCTCTTATGAACAAGCCGAGGCACAAGCTCAAGATGTTGATGCTCCCCACCCATCTTCTCAAGTGGTTGATAGAAGAAACTCACCTCTACTTCAAGCACATCCACAAGATCTCATCATAGGAAGCCCTACAAAGGGTGTAATGACTCGATCTCAAAAGCTTGCTTCATTTATTGAACATCACTCTTTTGTCTCTTGTCTTGAACCTAAGAATGTAGAAGAAGCTCTTCGAGATCCGGATTGGGTGAATGCTATGCATGAAGAATTGAACAACTTCACCCGCAATCAAGTGTGGACACTTGAAGAGCATCCAAAAGGTGCAAGAGTCATTGGAACCAAGTGGGTGTTCCACAACAAGCAAGATGACCAAGGCGTAGTAGTAAGGAACAAGGCAAGACTAGTTGTAAAGGGGTTCTCTCAAGTTGAAGGTCTTGATTTTGGAGAGACCTTTGCACCCATTGCAAGACTTGAAGCCATTCGTATCCTTCTTACATATGCATCACATCATGAAATGAAACTTTATCAAATGGATGTGAAAAGTGTATTTTTAAATGGCTTCATAAATGAACTAGTCTATGTTGGACAACCTCCCGGGTTTGAAGACCCTAGATATCCTAATCATGTTTATAGGTTATCCAAGGCGCTATATGGGCTCAAGCAAGCCCCTAGAGCGTGGTATGAGCGCCTCCGGGACTTCCTTATCGAGAAGGGCTTCACTATTGGGAAGGTTGACACCATACTATTTACCAAGAATCTTAATGAGGAGATCTTTATTTGTCAAGTCTATGTTGATGATATCATCTTCGGATCAACAAATGAAGATTATTGCAAGGAATTTGGTGAATTGATGTCGAAGGAGTTCGAGATGTCAATGATTGGTGAGCTAACATTCTTCCTTGGTTTTCAAGTCAAGCAAATGAGAGAAAGGATTTTCATCTCTCAAGAAAAGTATACCAAGGATCTTCTCAAAAGATTCAAGATGGAAGAGTGTAAGCCAATCAAGACCCCAATGCCATCTAATGGACATCTTGACCTAGATGAGGGAGGTAAACCAATTGATCAAACTCTCTACCGTTCTATGATTGGTAGCTTGTTGTACCTTACCGTATCTAGGCCCGATATCATGTTTAGTGTGTGCATGTGTGCTCGCTTTCAAGCGTGTCCTAAAGAACCTCACCTAAGTGCCGTAAAAAGAATCTTAAGATATCTTAAGCACACCCCAAGCATTGGCCTTTGGTACCCCAAAGGAGCTAGATTCCAACTAGTTGGTTATTCCGATTCGAATTATGCCGGTAGCAAAATTGATAGAAAAAGCACACCCAGAGGGTGCCATTTGCTTGGAAGGTCCTTAGTATCTTGGTCATCTAAAAAGCAAAATAGTGTGGCTTTGTCCACCACCGAGGCAGAATACATTGCCGCGGGGGCTTGTTGTGCACAAATCTTATACATGAAACAAACCCTCCTAGACTATGGAGTTGTTCTTGATAAGGTGCCACTTTTATGTGACAATGAAAGTGCCATTAAAATTGCTAATAATCCGATACAACACTCACGCACCAAGCACATTGATATCCGCCACCACTTTCTAAGAGATCATGTTGCTAAAAATGATATATCACTAGAAGGTGTAAGAAGTGAAAATCAATTAGCGGATATCTTCACTAAACCTTTGGATGAAGCTATCTTTTATAGGTTGAGAAGTGAACTAAATGTGCTTGATTCTAGTAACTTTAAAAAATGAGCTTGTGTTGTCCCTTGCATTGCATTGTATCATTCGTCATGTTTAAATTTCCGCAATGCATCTACGACTTGTCCAACACGGTTACGATAACCCTCCTTTGGAGGAGTGAAAAAGCCTAACCGTGGATCAAACTTGACAAGCAACCTAGTCTTCCTTTCTTGCTTTGCATTGCATATGCATGGTTGTTGCTTTGTCGTTTCTTTTCGGTTTAGCTTTGAGCAACCTCTGTGTTCGTCCATGAATAGAGAGAGCATTTGACGCTCCCAAGGGTTCACAAACTCTATTGCATGACCATACGTTGCCCCTCGGGTGTTTATTGCTTATTTTCTTAAAAATAATACTAGCCTAAGGCAAAATATTTGAAAAACTCGAGGGTTTGAGAGAGGTCCCTCATATCAGGTTTCAATTGGTGTTTTTTGAGTCTCTTTGAATTGGAACTTGATTGGGAGAAGTTGAGTCGAAGATCTATTTGAAGAAAGGTGCTTTACAGCGACCAGACGCTGGACCGGACGCTGGACCGGACGCGATGCTGCTTCATCACCGCGTCCGATCCCGGCAACCACCAGCGCGTCCGGTCATCCCGTAGATCTTCTCAAGGATCTGTGACCGAACACTGCACCGGACGCGACGTTGTGACCACCGCGTCCGGTCTCGGCCACCACCACCGCGTCCGGTCATGCGTGTTGGGTTCCCGGGTAAACTCTGACCGGACTCTGTCAGCGTCCGATCATCTCTAACCGGACGCGTCCGGTCATGCCAGGAGCTTACTGGACTCTGACCGGACGCTGCTCCATCGCGTCCGGTCATTCGACCACCGCGTCCGATCATCGCGTGAAAAGCGGATCTCAGCCTTTTTAACCATATGTTCAGATCTAGTTTTTCCATCCGCCGCCGCCTTCGTCGCTCCTCCACCCGAGTCGCCCGCTGCACCGCCACGCCGTCTTGCACCCGCCGTGCCTCCGCGCCGTCTCGCGCCCGTGCGCCGCCGTCCCGCGCTCGAGCTTGCTGCTTCGTGCGCCGCCGTCTCGCACCCGTGCACTGCTGCACCACCACGCCACCGTGTGAAAGGTCTTGATGGCTAGAGGGGGGGTGAATAGCCTTTTAAAATTTTCTACAAAGACAAGCTAAACAAGTTTATTAATATAACAAATAGCGAGATGCGAGTTTTGCTTAGCCTATGGGGTGTTTGCAAGCCACCTAACCAATTCACAATTCTAGTATTTGCACTCAACCGCATAAGTCAAACCGAGAAGGTAACTACAACTATAACTAGCAAGCTACACAAAAGAGCTACTCTAGCAAAGCTAACTAGCTAGCAAAGATAACTAAAAAAGTAATGCGGAGTTGAGTTAGGAGAGTTTCACCGAGGGGCAAAGTATTGAGCCAACCAATATGATCAACAATGTATACCAAGATAACCGAACACCGGGATCAATCAATCACAATATGAAAGTGATGACACAAAAATTTATCCTGAGGTTCACGTGCTTGCCGGCACGCTAGTCGTCGTTGTGTCCCTCTTCACCACGTCGTTCGGTGGCTAATCGGTCTCACACCGAGCCTCTCAAAAGGCGCCACAAGAACCTACCAAATGGCAAAAGGTTACAATGACACAAGCAATTTACTGACGTTGCCTTTTGCGCTTCGCCGAGATAGGCACAAACCCCTCACAATCACCGGAGGTGGCCAAGAACAATCACCAACTCTTGCCAATGCCTCCAAGCTGCTCCAAGCTGTCTAGGTGGCGGCAACCACCAAGAGAAACAAGAATCTCACAGCAAATCAACCACCAAGTGCCAACTAGATGCAATCTCACAATGCAAATGCACTTGGATCACTCAATCTCACTTCGAATATGCAAAGAAGCAAGAGAGATGAGTGGGAGGGGAATTGCTTAGCTCAAAGTACTCACAAGTATGTCAAAATGTTCAAGAGATGGAGCCTTGAGCCGACCAACGAGTATTTATAGACATACCCCTTCGAATAGAGCTGTTAGAAACTTAAACAGTCAAAATCGCGCTGACCGGACGCGCTGGTCCAACTGACCGGACGCGCCGGTCGCATAACGGCTAGCTACAAAGCAACGACCGGACGCGCTCGTCGCGCAGACCGGACGCGCTGGGATCGACTGGACGCGCTGGTCCCGTGACTGACCGGATGCACAGGTCAAGTCTGAGCAGCGCATGACAAAACAGTGACCGGACGTGCTATAGAACTGACTAGACGCCACAGTGCCAGCGTCCGGTTAGAGTCCAGTAAGCTCCCTGAATGACGGGACGCGTCCGATCGACAGTGACCGAACGCGCTGCGCGTCCGATCATCAAACTGAAACACGCGCAGACGCTGAACGCTGGCCGGACGCGTCCGTTCAAACAAAGACCGCGTCTGGTCCAGCGTCCGATCACCTCTGTGACCTCCGTTCGTCTCTGTTTCTTTTCTGACTTCCAACGTAATGGAAAAAGGTCGTTTCAATTCCTCGAAAATTCCTCGAAAATTCCTCGAAAAAGGACCCCAAACCCTCTCTACCGCTCAAACTCCAACGCCATCGCAAACGTGCTAACACCACCAAGTGATCTTCGTCATGTGTGAGTGTGTTAGCATTTTCACAATCATTTTTTAAGGCGATATTAGTTCTATCCAAATGCATATGATTATGAAATGCACATCTAGAGGCACTTAGGAGTTCAATAGCCGCGTCATTCCCCTCTTTATAGTACGGCTATCTATCCTATAATGTAACCACACCCACTAGGTGTCTTGGTTACTAAAACACAACCCTTAAGCATATACCTTTGCCTTGATCACGTAGGGTTGCGTCCAAATCCAAGTGTGGCCATCATGATCACCATGTCCATCTTGCCACCAACCTTGGAATGTACTAATTCTTATATGCTACATACAACTTAGGCATAGGATTAGTACTTAGGCATTGTCACTAATTACCAACACCAAACATAGGACTTTCACCGTGCCGTCTCGCGCCCGCGCACTGTCGCACCGCCGTGCCGCCGCGCTGTCTTGCGTCGCTGGTGCTCCTCCGCGCAGCCGAGCCACCGATCTCTCCCGCACTGCCACCGAGCCAGCTCCTCCTCTTGACCTAACCTAATCCGTCACGAAGCCTTGCGACAAAATCGTTCTTCGTCGAGGTCTCTTCGCGCGTTTCCATCTCCGCGAGGTGATTTCACTGCCTTGATCTTTCAATTAGGGTTTGCCGATGGATTCCCGGTGAATTTCTAATGCATCTTTTGATCTCATCGGTACTCCAGCGTTTGTCCGTCGTTTCCGGAGAACCCTAGCGCGTCAAGGTCTCTTATCCTTTCATCGGAGTTTCGCTCATCCGAGGTAGCTATCACGATCTATTCCTTTCGGATCTCGTATGCTTGCTTTCATAAGGACCTTGCTCGTCTGTTAGTTAAAATATAATGCTTAATAGTAACTCTATCTATTCCATCCTTACAGAGGGTCTTATCGGTGCTCTATGTATCAGGTGATCAGCTATGAATCCGAGGCCAAGCCTGCGGATACGGATTGAGGCCAAGCCTCATGAGTGTTAGTACACCATCTTGCCTTTCAGGGTCTTCTTAGCTACAGAGTTCTGTCAGTATGGTTCGCTGCAAGAATGTTGGTGGTGGACCGAGTGATGGGGATGAAAGTCCTCCTAGGGTGACAGAGGTAGCCCGTGGCAAACGCAAGAAGTTAGCTGTCAAGAAGAGGAAGAGGACACCCACTAAGGCAGAGATTGCACAGGCCGTCGCTGACGTTGTAGAGCGTGCAGAGAGGGGTGGCAGAGGCAGTGGAATTCACATTGGCGAGCGTCACTTTTATCTTGATGATCGACAGCTCGGTACTGAGGCCACAGAGGGCATAGAGGACCCACCTGCAGAGTAGCCCATAGAGGACCCACCTGCAGAGTAGCCCACAGAGGAGACAGAGGAGCAGACCGCTCAGACTCCACCGCGTCGTCGCTCAGGACGTACGCAAGCTCAGGTGACTCCTAGGCCAGAGGGCCAGCGTCGTGGAGGTCGTCTACCTCCTAGGGCTCAAGGTCACCCTCCAGTCGAGCACTTTGACCTCAGGGGAGCTACAACTCGACAGGTACAGGCTCTCAGGTTTGTCGAGGTTAGTCGGTGGTTCCCACCTCAGCGGGATCCCCGAGCTTCAGAGGGGTTCTACACACCTCTGCATGAGGATTTCTACAGAGCCTACGTCGACAGCGGGATTGCATTCAGACCTCAGAGAGTCTATCGCCTTAAGGCTTTAGTTGAGGTAGTTGGTGAGCAGCTCCGTCCACACTTGTCCTTTCTACCTGGTCTGTCAGACTTTCTAGGACGGACTGGAGCTTACTGCGGGACTTGGGTCAGAGAGTTCTACTCCTCACTTTGGATTGACCCTGCTCATTAGTTCATACACTTTGCATTCTAAGGCCATGACCGCAGACTGTACAGCACCCGGGTACGGGAGATTCTCAGACTCCCTCCTTCAGAGTTGAAGATTCACTAGCTGTGCTTTGGACAGACTTCACCACCGAGATGTCCTCACGGAGGTTTAGTGCCACCCACAGATCTGATTAGATCCTACTTCCATGAGCCGTTTGGCGAGGGGTCCAGACGTACACCTGCTAGCTTGACACCCCTTGCCAGAGTGCTAGATGCCATTGTGAGGCAGACCCTTCTACCGAGGCTTGGATACAGAGAGGGCCTGACACAGATGCAGCTTTGGGTTGTTCATCACCTCATCTCACAAACACCGTTTGATATTTAGGATCTGATGCTATATGAGATGGAGGACACTTTAGCAGAGGGCTTCAAGGGTCATCGGTAGCTACCTTATGCTCATTGGATCTGTTTCATTATTCGATCTGCATGTGACCTGCCTGCAGAGATTAGATCTGAGATATCTGATACCACTACTGCATTTCTAGATTATGATATTCGATAGTTGTGGGCTTCAGTGACTAGAGAGCAGGCACCTAGACCAGGACAGCGTCAGAGGCCGGAGGTTCCAGAGACAGCAGCTGAGCAGGACGAGACCATTGAGGGTCTTGCTAAGGCCAAACTTGCAGATCTTGATACTTAGCCAGCTGATCTAGTTGAGGATATTGCTACTGACAGCACTGACGAGGATTACCAGCCCATCCCCCGGTACCGCTCTCCTCGGTCTCATGACCATGAGGCCGGTGGTTCAGGATTAGCCTCCCGCTCAGACCTAGCCATGGTGGCTATACTTGAGAGGCTGACCCAGGCTCAGGAGAGACAAGAGGTATAGATGCAGCGATAGGCTCAGGACACAGCTGCCGTATTTGCTCAGATTCAGGCTCGTCAGGATGAGTTCCAGAGGCAGCAGCTGGAGTTTCAGAGGCAGCAGTTTGAGATGCAGAGGTAGCAGGCAGCCACCCAGCAGTAGTATCTTGAGCTCCTGCGACATCTCGTCACTGTTGGGGTTCCTCCACCACCGTCTGTCCTTGCTCTAGCACTACAATCCAGTGGACTTCAGAGTTAGGGACAGCCGAGTTTTCAGTTTACCTCTCCCCAGCAGCAGGTTCCTCAGACGTTTCAGTCCCCGAGCTACACTCCTAATCAGACGGGGTTCACTCCACCAGCTCAGCCTAGACCTCACCTTCTCTTGGCACTCCTTTCACCGACTTGAGTGCTTCCTACAACGAGCTGACTGGTCAGCCGACTCCCTCGCACACCATAGTTGTGACTTCTTTAGGGATGTCAGCTTCTGAGACTGTCATTCTTTCTGTGTCAGGGGCCGGGACTACAGAGACTGCCATCGTCAGTTGCTTCGACAGATCCTCCCACTCTTGGTGTTCTTCAGGCTCAGGTGATAGAGTCTGCTCCTATTGTTGCTACTACATCTTCAGTTCCTGCACCTGCTCCACAGACCCAGACTGTTTCACTGCCACGTCTATCTATAGAGGGTCAGCCTGACAGTTCAGAGTCTGAGGAGGATATCTCTCAGTTTGTGATCACTCCGCGCTCCTCGGCACCCGACTCGACAGCTTCTGTTCCCCCATCGGATCCTTAGTTTTGTTTTTGGCGTTTGATGCCAAAGGGAGAGAGAGAGAGTAGATTCAGGGGGAGTGTTGATAGAGGGTTTCGTTTTCTTTGTGTGCTACTTTCATGCATCATGTTTAATTTCTCGCCCTGCATTTTGTGACAAGTGTGCTTGTGAGACTTTATTATATATCATGTCACTTAATTTGTTTTAGCTCATAAGGTTGTGCTTCCATGCCTTACTCCGATTTTATATGAGCTATATTTTATGTGTACTAACTCTTCATGTTTTATCTTATGAGTACACTCAGTTGGCTTGGAATACATAAGCAATTCCTAACCCCTTGTGCTTATAGTTTTTTGTTTATGTGAACCAAGCATGTTCGAAAACCTCAACTATTAAATCTTCTGAATCTAAGTGTTGTCATCAATCACCAAAAAGGGGGAGATTGAAAGCATCTAGGCCCTAGGAGTTGGTTTCAGCAATTGATGACAACGCATAATTACCATGACTAACGTGTGTTTTGCAGAAACTCTGATAAGTTAGGTCATGGGATTGATAACTGCTTTGGGCACTATGGAATTCATGCCCCTTGATGGAAATCATTTTGGTTTTCAAAGGATCAACGACAAGATTAAGGACGGTTAGTTCCGGATGTCAAGGTATTGAGTTACATCCGGAATAGTCGTTAGGATTTCGCTTTTTTCCTTTGGCCATACTATAAAGGGGGGCATGAGCGAGTAGCTTGACCTAGGTGAGTCTTTTGTTTAGGTGTGGTGCACACTTGTCTAACTTAGCACTAGGTAGCTCAGGAAAAGCTCAAAGTTCAGTTGAAAGCAACTTGGTTCAAGTTGTGTCGTGTTTCGAAGTCGTTTGAGCTGTTTACCCTTGACCGGACGCGGTCTCTGTCACGACCAGACGTGTCCGGTCAGTACTAACAGTCACTACGTTTTCAACCTAGTTGACCGGACGCGATCCTTGTGAGGACCAGACGCGTTGATCAGTCTGACACGTGTTTCAGAGGGTAAAAGTATAATCGGACGTGACTGGAAAATGATCGGACGCGTCCGGTCATGTTCCAGTAAGGTACTTAGCTGACCTGACGCGTTCGGTCATCACTGATCGGACGTGGTCGAGCGTCAGGTTAAAGTACAATAAGGTTATTGCATGATCAGATGCGTCCGGTCACCCCTGATCGGTGCGTCCGGTCACTCAGCGGTATCGTTCGGATTTTCGACCGGTACACTCGATCGGCGCGTCCGGTCAGTGCGTGTTTTGCTGAGTTAGCTGGTAACGGTTGGATTTGACTGTGGGGTGTATAAATACATCCCCTCCACCTCTTTTAGAGGTCTCTTGCTCATTTGTTCAGCTGAGAAACACCTTACAAGTGCAAGGGAGTGCAAGAGCCCTAATGAGGGTAGTGATTTGAGAATCAAAGTTTGAGATCCCTCATTAGTGACTAGAGAGTAGCAAGTGTGCATCCATCTTCTCTTTAGGCTCGTTGTGGTCAAGTGAGAGTTCTAACTTGTTACTCTTGATGATCACCATCACCTAGACGGTTTGGTGGTGATTGGGAGTTTGGTGATCATCCGACGAGCTTGTGGATGACCCAACTCATGTTGTGAGCGGTTTTGGGCGATTCACCGTGACGGAGTGTCAAAGAATCGGCCCGTAGAGAGCACTTGATTCTTGCGCGGATCAAGGGGGAGCTACACCCTTGCGCGGGTGCTCCAACGAGGACTAGTGGGGAGTGGCGACTCTCTGATACCTCGGGAAAACATCGCCGTGTTCCTCACCCTTACTTTCAAGTATTTACTTTCGAGTATTACTTTTATTGCTTGTTTACTTTCCTAGAATTGCCTTGCTAGACTAGGATTGGAACTTAGGGTGCAAAACTTTTACCGGTAGAATCACAAGGAACACTAGTAGACACTAGGGGTGAAGTTTGGCTTATAGGGTTTAATTCTTGCAATTAATTTTTAGAAAAGCCCAATTCACCCCCCCTCTTGGGCATCTTGATCATTTCAAACTGATAAGCACATAGCCACATATAATGATAAACTTCTTAATAGATTACTCTAAGCATATAGCACTAGCATGGATTAGGACGAACTATAAGGATAAACCTAAGTTATTCTAACTATACAGTCAAAGCATACGATGATTAGTGCAATTACACTTGGCAATCATGGCAAGAAAATATTATATCTACACATAGTGATATTACTAATGAAGATATAGAACATAGCCGTCACTTCCCCATAATAGTTGTGCTCTGCCTGCCCTATACTCGGGAGGTGGACTACAAAGGACTCAACAGAACTGTCACTCCCGCGATCTACCACACGGTCCGAAATATAGGGTGCAATCGCAGGTAAATACGGTATAGGCACCACACCTACACAATGTTTACCACTCACCCATGATATCAATGAGCAAGCGCTATACGATCCTATACTTAAATATAATTCTGATCGAACTATGTCAAGCATATAATCAAAGTAGACTAAGAACAATATAATTGAGAACATAATCAAATAGAGTAAAATCATATCCAATATGATAGAATAGACTAAAGTCATATTCATACAAATAATGAACTAGATGAATAATATAAGAACAAATACAAAAGTAGGAGAGAATTACCAAATATTCTCTTGACAGATTCGGAAATCAAGCAATGCTAGGCTCCTTCTAGTTCTAATCCTATGTAGCTATGCTAAACTAGAGATCTAATTGAGATGGTGGCTCTAGGGCTTCTCTGAATGAATGGAATGAGTTCTCTCTCTAATGAATTGAATGAATTAGGGTTTCTCCTGGGGCCAGGGGCCTTGCTTATATAGCCCTCTAGGAAACATCACAACCCTTGGATCAAACCGACCTTCATCAATGACTTTTTATTGATCCTCAAAGGTGGTGGAAGCAGGATCCGCGAGATAGAGCCTGATTGGCTCTGTGGCCTGGGCGGCCACCCAGGAGGTGGGGGCAGGCACCCCACCTGTCAGCCCAAATGGCCCTCCCCTTCGAGGGAGTGCCTTCTCGAGTCTTATAGAGTATACTTTTTCATAGTATGGTCGGTTTCTCTCTATGTAAATCTAACATGTGGACCTCATTTGGTTCTTTTCTGATAACCCCCTGCAGAAATAGATATTCACCAAAACTCATAGAATTCTATTAGTGTAACCCCTATATCTAGATAGTATTTATGTTTAGGTTATTTCTCATGCTATGTTGATGGTTAAAAATGATACTTATCTACTGTCAACACAGTGTTGGGGGCTTATAGTCCGAGCTTGGATGGGGACCTAGACCCCTTGACAGGAGTGGAACGGGTTGGTCTTGCTTGTGCCCGGGGTACAAGCAAGACGTGTGTTTTTGGGGCACCCAGCTAGGCACACTGATTCACAAATCGCCGTCAACTTAACGGTACGACATGACTATAATCTGGCATCGTAGTAAGAACTATGGAAGATGGTGAAATAATTCTGATTGCTTATCACCTGCTTGAAAGTAGCTTTGGTGCTTACGTAGAATGGTAGGTTAATGAACTGATGATGACTGCTAACAAAAAGAAATATAAGGATGCACATTTAGTGATGCTTCTTGCAGATGTAATAAACCCACAAGCCAGAAAGCCTTGCGTAATCCTTAGAGTCCTTTTCTTTTCTCTTGACGGGTAAGTCTTGCGAAGTACAATTGAGTACTCAGAGTTTGTTCTACCCTGTTGTAGGTGACAAGTGCTGATAAACTGACACTTGAGTGTGGAAACCTCCTGGCGGGCTCAGCGAGAATTTCCTTTACGATGCGGAGTAGAGTTTATTCATTAAAACTCTCACCAAAAGTTTTATAAAGAAAATACTGGCAACTTGTTATCATTCATGCTTATATAAGTTCATCATGTTAACGTTGTCTTATTATTAAATGATTTTCATTCTGCTGAACTTTGATAACATTTTATATTCCGTTGTACCAATCAAGTAATGAATTAATCTAATGTTGTACTAAAAGTGATGTAAGAAATGACAAGGATGTTGTAAGCTTTACTCTCTTATTTATGATCCTGATATAAAAATGTGGATCTTCGAGTTCTCCTTTGTGGTGTGCTCGACGAAATCACAGAGTTTAGTGTGCTCCCTTGGGTACTTAGTGTCTAATAGAAGAGGAGTACTCTTGGGAGGACATTAAATTAGACAGTTCTGCCACACCTTATCTAGGTGCAAATGCTTGAGTGTAATCTAATTCAGTATAGCGGTGCATTTTTTACATGTTTATGGACAAACTTGGCATGTTGGTGAGCGGTTTTCAACCCTTAAAGCCAAATAGCTTTATACATGGCTTATTACCTTATGTAAGTTTGCACCTTAAAAATAATTGCATTACATCTTAAATTCATCTATATCTATATCTAATATTAAAAGGCCAAAATTTCTTTCCCATTTTTTTGTCTAACTCTCCCTTAATGAACTCTATGAATGTAGAAATCATGTCTATATATTCGTCTATCTACAACCCTTCTATTTATATATACGATATATGGGTTTCTTCAAATAACCTAGATAGTAATGAAAATAGATCCCTCCAATCCTAGATAGTTAGAAATCCTAATTCTAATCTAAACATATCCCTCTAATCCCAAATAATCTATAGAAATCCTAATTTAAATAGAAAAATAAAAGTATAATTTTGCATTTGTATGTGTACCTTATCTTATTTTATCTTACCCTTAATATTAAATCATAAAAAGTTTCTTCGTTCGGATCTTGTTTTTAATTTTGTTTTTTCACGTGTTTTGGTGTTTGTTGGTTTCATTTCTTTCCGTCATTTTTCTACGTCTATCTGCTTTTTTCCTTGTTTCATCTGCATGTTTTTTCTGTATTTTTGCTATTTTTCCAAGTTTCCATCCATTATGAGTTTTCTTTCGGTGGTTTATTGTGTTCTTGTTTTAAGATTTCATCCGTTTGGAATAAAACCTCCCGTTGAGCTCGCGAGAGGGTGCAAGAGAACGACAATAATGAGATGAGGCAGAGGATACATCAAGTGTAACAAAATTATGAGGACCTATACATGATGTTGGGTAGACCGAAATTATGAGGCCACATCAAGTGTAACGAAATTATGAGGACCTTTCTCTCTTAAGAGGGGAACTCAAAGTTTAAAACGGTTATCTAAATGTCACTAGGTGAATTGACTTCTTGCATGTGCATTAGGACCTAGTGAGTGTATGAAAACCCTTCAAAAATGTTTGTGAAAATACTAAATCATGTGCATAAGTATTTGGGACACTTTGGACTTAGTGTAGAGTCGAGATAGCGGACTAGAGGAGGGTGAATAATCCTTTCTAAAATTAAACATGCCAGCTAATAGAAACAAAAGCAAAATTATAATTATCGGTCTAGTCAAGACTACACCCCTCTATCTATGTTCACAAGCACCTTATAAAAATCATAAACAAGCAACTAAGGTGTCGGGATAGCTAGAGCTCACCTAACCAATTCTAGGAGCAAGGTCACACAAACCTATGCCACTAGTACTTTAAGTACGGGAGAGCTCCTACACAACTAGTAACCAAAAGCACAAAGCTCCTACGCTCACTAGCAATGCTCAATAACAAGACAACTAATTGTCAAATTAGAGAACACAAATTACTTAGCTATACAAACTAAACAATGTGACTAACAAGGTTACTAAAACTAAATTAGTCACCCAAGGGAGCTACTTCTAGCTAACAAGCAAGAAGGTAACTAGAAAGCTACACAAGCTAACTAATTACACGAGCAATTACACAAGCATAATGTAAATGAAAGTAATACAAGTTTGTGTCGCGCGGAATGCAAACCACCGAGAAGATGATGAAGACAATGTTGACACGGTGATTTTCTCCCGAGGTTCACTGGTTGCCACCAAGCTACGTCCCGTTGTGTCGACCGCTCACTTGGTAGTTCGACGACTAATTGGCATCACCCGCCAAGCCTGCACGTCAGGCACCACAAGAACCTACCCTGAAAGTGAGGGTAACTCAATGACATGCTCAACTAGAGTTGCTCTTCGTGATCCTCACGGGGTGAGCACAATCCCCCTCATAAATTGTCGGTGTTCTAGAATGAGAGGTGTCTAGAGATATGTGTCGGAGCCTCCGATGGTGTACAAGGTGGACACAAGATGTATACTGGTTCGAGCTGAATGTCCTTACTTTCAATGCTCGTTGCTGCTCGTGTTGCTTTGCACCGAAGTGCTTGTAGTAGGGGGATACAAGCTGGTCGAGAGAGGGATAGCTCCCAGGTCTCTATATGTGGGTGTGTTCGAGTGCTTGAGTGTGTGCTTAGTACATTGCCATTGTGTGGTGTTATCTTGCCATGCCGCGCCACGCTCTGGTCGAGGGTCCCTCCCTCCCCTTTTATAGTATACAAAGAGAGGGGTCGGGTTACTGTATTTGAATGTACGAAAATGGAAAGAGAATGCCCTAAGGTGCTCCCTATTCCTAGCTTTCCTCTTAGTTCGTGCTTTCACACAGTTGTCATCGCGGCGGTGGCACGCCGTGGCTGTAGATGACGTGGCGAGGCCATACCCTGACACGGTGTTATGATGAAGAAGATTTCATGGCCCTGAAGTTGCGCCGATGAAAAGGTGGGGGCCTGGACAGCCATTGCTCCCCGTCCCGTTGAGGTGGACATGATAGGGTGCGGCGTAGCGTAGCTTCTTCCTGTTACTGCCGTGGGGGGCGAGAAAGATCCATGGAAGCCTTGACCGGATCATGAATCAGGTGTTACAAGTTTCCAGGCTATCCTGCAGGACGCAACGAGCTCCTGTTCCTTAACAGGAAAGGGTAAGGGCCCGTGCGTACCTGTGGTAGTGCGTTACAGTGGAGATCGAGCGAAGCAGTAGCCATGCAAAGGGTCGAGCACCTCGATAACGTCATAGGGCTCGTGCACCTAGATGACGTCACGGGGGTCGGGCGAGACGGACAGAGGTCAGACGAAGCGGAGGAGCACTAGGAGGCTCGAGCGCTTGTCCTTTGGCTTTGGTTTTGAGTAGAGTGAGGCCTAGGCTGGCTGTGGTGGGCCGTGAGCCATTATTCTGCCTTGGTGGGTAGTTTTTGCGGTGAAAATGGGGTACCCTATTTTGCTGGTATCTGACACAAATCCTCCTCTAGAGCACCGCACAATCTTCACGCGTGCTTCAATGGAGTCATAAGCCACCAAGTCGTCTAGAAGGTGGCGACCTCAAGAGTAACAAGCACCATCGGCTTATAACTCGATCACCTAGTGCCACTCGATGCAACATCACGATGCAATTGCACTAGAATCACTCACTCACTCAATCGGATGAACACTATCAAGCTAGAGTGAGTTAGAGGGCTCCCAAACACACCTACACAAGCCACCAAGGCTCAAAATGCTCAGCTACCAGCCAAAGGCCGACCAACACTTCTATTTATAACCTCATGGCTCAAAAGAGCCGTTACCCCTTCACTAGGCATAGCTCGTGGCGACCGGACACGCTGGTCCACACGACCGAACGTACCAAGCTAGCGTTCGGTCGCTGGATGCGTGCCACACATCCACGCCTTCAAACACCGAGCGTCGATTTCCAACGGCTAGCTCTACGCACCAACAGTCAAGTGATGACCTGATGCACCTGAGACTAACCGGACGCACCAGATGTCGCGTCCGATCGTGCATGCCCATGCTCAACCAAAAGTCTGTGACTCACCACGAGCCAGCATCCGGTCAATTCCAGAGAGCTCCCTGAGTCTCTGTTTTGTGACCGGACGCGTCAGATCAAGCCTGACCGGATGTAGGCTAGCGTCCAGTCACTCTCCTATTGCCATGCGTCACAACTGCTTCTCATGCCATCACGTCAGCATACGTCATCGATGACCGGACGCGGCTCTAGCCGTCAGGTCACCCCTGAGGCCAGCGTCCGGTCACTTGACCAAGATCGCTCCCTCTTTGGAACATATGACCGGACACACAGGTCTCTCTGAAGCCAGCGTCTGGTCACTTCCAGTGACATCTTTTTCCCTCCGTTTCTTCACCGAGTTGATTCACTTTAAACACTTCTCCTTTGTAAATGTGCTAATACCATCATGTGTAAGTGTGTTAGCATTTTCACAATTATTTTTAAGGAGTTAGCCACTCAATTTACATCGCCACTCGATCCTAACATTTATGCAAAGTTAGATCGCTCAAGTGGCACTAGATGACCGATATATAAATAGGTTTGCCCCTCTTGATAGTACGGCCATCTATCCTAAATCGGTCATCAACTTCTCTACGCACCTATGACCGGTGAAATGAAATGCCCTAGGTTATACCTTTGCCTCGCGTATTCCATTCCATCTCCTCTAATGTTGATGCAACACATGCACCAGCATGATCAACAATGCTATGATCCACTTCATATCATCACGTGACCTTATTGGTTCATCAATCTTGACTTCACTTGCTCTTCACCATTGCTTCGGTCCATCGGTATCAAGTCATCACTCAACTTGCCCTTCACACTTGTAACCGGTCCATCGAGCCAAGTCTTATGTTGATCTTCTCCACCTTGATCACATGACTCAATGTCATATCTCATATGCAATGAGCTCCTTCATCATCACATGTGTAAGCTTTGCAACATCTCCGAGCTATTGTCACACCCCAAAATTTCTGATTTTGGGTTGTGCATAGAAAACACTAACTAAAATAAATATTTTAATATTTGGATAGAACTTGTCAACATTAGTTTAGGTTTCCATATATTTTTATTAAAGAAAAATAGTGCTTTTCAATTATTTTGAAATTAACCTGACGGGCATTGTTTGATGTGATGTTTGCTCGTTAACTCTTGTGTGTTAAGAGCGAACAAAGTCTTTCAAAATGCGTTTAATGGATCGATCTTTCTTCTCCAACACGTCTTTATTTTTTTCTGCAATCAATATTTCTTGTTTCTCATCTTAAGTTCTCATTGGTAGTTTCCTAAAATCTTTTCTTTATAATATAAATTGTTCCTTTCAGTTCCTCACGTGTCAATCAATCTCAGTGAACTCTTCGGAAATTGTTCTGGCTTTTTCTGGAGCTAGTTCACGCTTTTCTACGAGGGTTATCTAATTTTTAGATGCTCCAAAATATCTTTTCATGAGGTCCAAATACTTTATTTTGGTTCCTTATGTTCCATAATGTCTCTGAGAATTTTCTCCAAATTTTTGGAGCTTTCGGAGTATTTTTCGTGGCTTAAATAATAATTCTGGACTTTTCTAGAATTATTTTATCCATGAAATTAATTAATTCCGAAAATAATAAAATATCTCAGATTTCCTCATGCCCAAAGGCCCATGTCTTTATTTACTAATGGGCTTTAATAATTAATTAGGCCTATTAGTAAAGGTGGATGGTGCAACGTCAATTAGCACCATATCGCTAGTTGATATGGAGGTGGAGAGTTTTCCTCCCTATATATACGTACCTATCCCTTGGGTAAAAGCACACCAAAACTACCGTAGAGGAGCCCCTAGTTTGGGAAATCTCTCGTGTAGTAAATTATATTTTTCTCCTCCTTGTGTCGCCGCCGCCGCTGATCGATCCCGTGCTCCGCTGCTGCCGTCTGCTGCCTCGAGGAAAGCCCGTTGCCGCCAAGTCGAGCTGTACGTCATTGATCTTCTAGTTCATCGCTGGAGCGCTTTGTCCGTGAAGACACGACACCGCCGAGAACCTTCGCCGGGAGCCACCGTCTGCCCCGCCGAGACTCGCGTCGCCTCCGCTTCGTGTCCGTCCATGCAAAGTGCCGTGGTGAGATCACCGTCCTCCTATCTGTCTTCCAGTGCTCTTCTGTAGAAACCCGAGACTTCTATATTGTTTTTGCCGAACTCAAAGAAGAGCCGAGCTTCCGTCCATGGCGCCACCACCGGCACCAGGTCCCAAGTCGCACGCCAGCCCTGCATCCTGCCTCCTGTCACGCACGAACGAGCGCAAGCACGAGCGAGCAGAGCCAGCAGAACAGCCTGCCAGCCATGCGTGGCCATTTTGATTTTTGCTAGCTTGATGACATCACAATGGTGTCATGCTCACCTTACCCACACATTATTGCCGTTTTTCCTTTAGAAAAATAAATCCCGAAATACAATAGAAATACGTATACATATAATCTTGTTTAGGCCATATCATTTATGTTTTACGTCCGATTTGAGTCGTTCAAGTCGCGTTAGATTCATGTCGTCGCGCTCTACACGGTAGTGCTAATGTTTGTCATGTCTTATAGTTATGAATTTATTGATTGAAATACTAATATGATTACTAATAATTTAATAGCTCTTAATTAGAAAACGAATTAGGGTTGCGATGTTGTGCGTGTCAAGTTGTGATTGAGCCGATGTAAACTACACATGAGTAATGATGTTTATCATGTCACTTGATTATGAATTTATTAATTTGAATAGTAATTAGATTAATATATTTATTTAATAGCTTTCCAATTAAAAGAAATTCCGGTTTAAATCCGTTCTTGTTGTTTTGCAATAGTGCTGATCGAGGTTATGTGTTAGCAACAACGTTTAACATGTCTTATATCCTTAAAATTTATAAGTTAGATATTAATTTGATTTATGCTTGTGTAATTGAGTTTCTAATTAAACGCAACACAGGCAGTCTGTTCTAAATTAATGTTAATCTAATTAATATTAAACTAAATGTTTCTTTTGAATTATAAGATGTTTAGTTCAACCTTGAAACATAAGTGCTTTCGTTCAGTTGCCACATGTTTTCTATATATATAGTTCAATATTAAATTGATTAATATGATTAATGTATAATATATTTCAAATTAAAATTTGCTTAGTCTCAGTATGTTGCATATATGATAGACTTGCGTAGATAATTTCACATTACAGTACGTATCTGCTCTTCATAGTTATACGGCTTTAATCCTCGAACATTTATTCGTTTGGAATTTGTTTTGCTTCAATTAAGTTGCGTTAGATTCGCATCGACGTTCTCTGTGCAGTAGCACTAATGTTTTTCATGTCATATGCTTTTCCATATATAGCTGAATATTATATTAATTAATATGCTTGTTATTAGTTTTATAATTAAAAATAATATATAATCTTATCACGTTAGTCCTTTGTAACTAAGCATGAACTTAGCTAATGGCAACTTAAAATATGTTTAAATTATAATTTACTTAGCCCAACCACATATCTCATATAATTGGAATAATTGTTCTCACATGTTCTTTTATCTCTGCAAAGTCGGTAATACTTATAAATAAAATATGACCAGGGTTAAACCTAGTTTTGTAATTCAATTGATTAATCTAATTTTAGAATATCTCTTCAGAATGTTTATCACCTTATTTCAATAACTAAAATATATTAAGTTTATAGTCGGTCTTCTAAGTTATGTTGTAATCGTCTCGATAGTCGCGTGTTCTCTTTAATGGTAGCTCTGTTATCCGTCGTTCTTGCGTTTTCGTGACTGTAGCAACGTACCGTGTCCTTTAATGCGTTCTCTTTTAAAGCGTTTCTTTTGTTTGATGTATGTTCTTAGTTGTGTTTGTTGTTTGTTTACTGTGCTTGGTTGCTACGAGTAGAAGAAAGACTATCTGTGAGCACCGAAGATCCGAAGATGAAGACCAGAAGCTGAGTGCCAGAAGTTGCAAATAAAAAGATTAAGTTGAGGTTTTTTAGAGCAAGTTGCTTTGGGCATAAAGCAAGTTCTAAGGCAAGTATAGCATGGGATTATCCTTGTTATCCTATTCATAATAAGCAAATAATATCATTATGCATATGTTTCCTTGTTAAGGATGACTTATTGTTGATCTTATTCCTTGATACCTATTATACTGCATGGATTAGTATTGCTAGTGCTTAACATGAACTATGATCATGTAATTTGACTAATGAAATATGCAATAAACATTAAAAGATGATTTTTATTACTGTTAAAGGGTACTGAGCATGGGGTTACTTTGGTGCTCTCGTTACTCTCCATAAGGACTTATCTGTAAGCGAAAATCCGGGACTTACAGTACAACTGTGAGGGCTAAAATGGCTCTGGCTTTAGTCATATAGAAGGACCTTTTCTAGCTTGTTAGAGGTTACCCTTGTGGCGCAAATGGGGTAGAGCAGACTGTGGATCCCTGCGTGGTGTATCACACAGACTGACTTTGGAAACCTAACGGCCCTAACTTGTTAGACGAACCTTTGAAAGACTTCATAGTGAACCCTGCCGACCTTCCTTGGTAGTGGGTCAAGAGGCTGATCACCTCGGGCGAAAGGGTAAATCACGACTCACAGTGAAAGTGTACAACCTCTGCAGAGTGTAAAACTGTTATAACAGCCGTGCTCACGGTCACGAGTGGCCTTGGACCCTTATGGAATAGTTGATCATTAATAATGAATATGTTTTTGCTATTCGTTAATCATTTCACATGGATCATATGTTTACTATTTATATTGAGACACTTTGATATTATTGATATACTGAAATAATGCTAATTAAAAGCTACATGCTGATAAACCTATGTTATGCCTTTGAGCCTCATGAACCCCATGTTATATTTGTTGAGTTCGACATGGACTCACTCTTGCTATTTCCCTACACTCCAGTGTGTAGT
Source organism: Saccharum hybrid cultivar R570 (assembly GCA_038087645.1). Classification (NCBI taxonomy): domain Eukaryota; kingdom Viridiplantae; phylum Streptophyta; class Magnoliopsida; order Poales; family Poaceae; genus Saccharum; species Saccharum hybrid cultivar. The sequence goes on from JAQSUU010000135.1 coordinate 23,466,454, forward strand.
GAGGTGTTGCTCAGAAAAAGGATAAAGAGGTAGTGAAGTTTTCAGGAGTCTATAAGAAGTGTTTGGCATACGGAGCCCCCAGTCAGCCGTCCCTGAAAAGAATGGAGCCTGAAGTTTAGTCACCGTTCCGCGATACTCTGATGTAAGTATTAATATAGCTATGTATACGTTATATAATAACATTGTTTCTGATACTTTTTCATTCTGACATATGTGTGGACTTCCTGGGCACATATATGATTAGTCTGGTTTTGTTCTTTAGAAAACCGGGTGTGACAGCTATTTTCACCTTCATGGCATATGTTTCTCACACATATGTACCTGTGGACTAATCACCTATATATCTCATATTTTTAACACAATTAGTCCACCTAGGTTGTCACTTAATTACCAAAACCAAATAAGTACCTTTCAATCTCTTTCTTTTTGGTAATTGATGACAACTCTACAAAGATATGAAAATTAAGCTCTTTTGGATTCATGTTGCTTGCCCAAGTAATTTTAGCATGTGTAAATGATTTTGGACAAGTACCACAAACCCGAATTGGTAGTGTTGGCTCCCCCTACATATGTGCTAGAGTGTTTGGTTCTAAGCATGCACATATGCAAATATTAGAATTGTGAGAGAGTAATTAATACCAAATGATGCTAAGGTGTATAGAATAAACCTTTGAAGCGTGATACCAATTGGAGTTGCCATTTGAACACCATCCTTAGCACCATGGTTAGTTAGATAGCACTTGCGACACAAACACTAGATACCTCGTGAGATCAACACTATAAGCAAAGGTTCTAGTACCACTTGTAAAACATGTAAGCCACATATAACTATCATCCTATGCATGCTAGTTTTCATTTCATCATCCAAATTCTACAACTAGCATACACCACACAAGCATGCATATCAAATTTAAAACTTGAACTAAATTAATTTACCTAAGCTTCCAAGTCCGATTTGAACTAATGACAAGCTTCTTCACACCTCTTATAAGGGTTATCTTGCTAATGGTGTACTTATCATTTGTTAGCAATCCAAATTAAATCAAGTACTTGGGTTTACTAGCTCATGACCAAATTCATATACTAACCACTAGATCAATTAATCATTCAAACAATAGTGGTAGGCTATGAATTTCAAAGATTTTTATTTGTCATGCATGATCCTAATAAGCATGTACTATATGCACTAACTGCATACTAGTAAGGGATAAAATGATCATGCACATTATAATGATACCTTTATTATCTTAGAGTAGAGGATAGTCATATAGATTCTAATTCATTACTCCAATAGCAATGTGAAGTCTAATTTATTGTTTGGTGAAAACCAATCATCAATAATAAAATCCATTCTTCACCCATATGATTTGAGAACCACTAATGATCAAGTACACTATCATGATGTGGTTGACTTTGCTTCATTCTTTGATCAATGCTTGCATGAGAGAACTATTTGGAATACCACTTGAATTATTATGACTAGCTCTCTTTTGGGTGTTGCTTGCTTTTCTTGATCAACCATTTTGATTGTTTTAACTAAGCATCTCAAATGTCCCTCGGATCACCACTTTCATGTTAGCCTTCCAAGCACCACACTTGGTTTACCTACAAAAGGCGGCAAGTCCCTACACTAGGGAGAAGTGACCTCTCTTCAAAACACTCACTTAAAATGACTTGATTGATTGATCCAAGTGATGGAATTAATTTGATGAGTAATCTTGAATCCTTCTTTAAGTCATTTTTCTTTTTACTAAATGATTTCCAATAATCACTAGAACTTAAACTTTATCTTCATCTTGAGTTTGATCTTGATCTTCAATTTTAGTATCAAATGTGTGCCAAGTACACTCCACAATCAAATGGCCTTGTAGTCATCACTTGTCATGCTTCTAGATCAATTCAAAACCAACTTAGGTACCTCAACCACTTATAAATATATTTTTAACTTGAGGACCTTTCAATTAAAGTGACTCTTGATCAATCCAATAATTGTCATTTTTCTAGCAGATTCTGTACCCTTCAAAGAAAAATGCATATCTCCTAATGTACAGACCCAAATGCCACGAGATTTGGTGAAAATGTGCTTCACTAAGTCATCTAGCAGCTGTAAATATTTAGGCTTCATTTGACTTCTAGATTGCTACCAGATTCCAATTCTTCCACCACTGCTATATGCTAAAAATTGATGCACTATAGCTGACAAGATCTACTCCAAAACCAAAGCATCTCTTATACAATTCTTATGAAATTTGTACAACATCTTATACCATAAGTCTAGAGCATGCATACCAAATTTCAAGCCAATCCAATTAGATATGATTACTCAAACATGGCTAAAATCACAGCTCACTTAGATTTTGCTATATAGGACATATTTCAATTACTTGAGCTATTCTTCAACAAATGTGAATCAAACTTGAAACTAACTTGTTTGAATACTTTCACAAGACATATATCCATTCAATTAACTTACTCAAAGTCATCTCATGAATTTATCTAACACAAATCAATCCAAACTTGATTACTAAGCTATTTATCAATTCAAACATCTCATAACAAGCAACATTGCATATTTATCCAATTCAATCAACTCATATGCACCCAAAAGAAATGATCAATAAGAGATATACCTTGGTTGGTTCATGACCATCCAATTAGCAAGCTTCAACTCATATCTTTGCAAGCCATCAAATATATCAATAAATCATCCACAATATGAATGTTGCACTTATATGTTGATAGCACTTGAACTTCACTTAATTTTCACTTGGCATTGGGTTGGATGTGCACTAAGCTTCATAACTTGATTCAACACATGATGAACAATGAGAAACCCATTCAATCAAGTCTTCAATGCCGATGGTACCTACAAATGATCATCCACTTTTTGATGGTACCCAAACAAGTTTGGGTCCTCTCAAGTTAGGTGCAACATACTTAGGCAAAGTCTTAGTATGAGTAGCAGGATATTTGCAATAACAACCATAGAGGTATTATTACCATCCTTCCTAAGCATAGAATCATCATTAATTGAAATAGGCTTAGGAGTGTTACCTAGGGGACATGAATTGCCCATGTGTCCCCTTTCCCGGCATGAGTAGCACTTTCTCTTTGATTGAGCCTTTTCTTCCTTGCTCATGTGGTGCTTCTCATTGCCTTGCCTCTCATGAGTTGCTTGACCCTTTTTCTTAAGCTTGGTAGGATACCTTAAGGCAAAGTGTCCCATATTCTCATACTTGAAGCACTTGATGTGAGCATACATCTTCTTCTCATCTTGTGTCTTGCTCATCATATTGGCATCTTGAATTTATGGGATGCCTTGCCTTTCTACCCCTTCTTATTTTCTTCATCTTTTTCTTTAAGTCGCCACCATCTCCATGGTTGATCTTGACTTGCTCTTGGGGTGTCTTCTCTTGCTCAACTCGTGGCTTTAGTTGAGGCTCTTCTTGTTGCTTTACCAATTACTTGGTTGTGCACATTGAGGTGAGATGTCCCTAAGCGTGGCACTTGAAGCATTTGGCATGCTTTAGCCTCTCTTCTTCCTTCATCTTCTTTAGCTTCTTAATGTTTAGGCAACCATTTGCAAGGTGTCCTGCTTCATGGCACCGGTAGCATATGGAGTGAGACAACTTCAATTGTAGTTACTTCTTTATCTTCTTTGCCCTTTTTCTTTCGCCCTTTGTCATCTTCCTTTCGAAGCCAAGACCACTCTTGTCATCGAAGTTTCTTTGAGTCTTCAACATATGCTCAAATGTGACTTTTGAGTTATAACACCTCTCTAACTTGTTGCTCAAGTTCTTTACTTCTCTTTTGAGCTCATTGTTCTCTTTCAAAAGGTTAGTCTCATAAGACATAGAAGTAAAACAAGCATCTATATGTGAAGAGCATAGCATATCTAATAAATCACACAAGAGGTGGATACATGCTTCTTCCCTACATCACAAGAGTTAGTCACATGTTGTGTTTATGTTGTGTTTGATCATTTGACTCATGTGATGAGCTCCCATTCTTGTTAATTTTCTTTGAAAACAATTTAATGAGATGCATGTTGATCTAATAATTTTTCATAAGATGCAAGTAGTGTCTCATGAGTCAATTTTAGCTCACCATGTGAAGATTTAAAAACATCAAGTAATTTCTTATGTTCTTCACATGAGTTCTTTAGAAATGAGTTTTTATTTTCCAACTTCATTATTTTAGTTTTCTCATTTCTAAAGACATGGTCATGCTAGCAAGTCTACTAATAAGCTCATCATATGACTCAACATGATCAACCACATTAACATTTAATACATTTGCGTCACCTTGTGACATGAAGCAATGTGGTGATGTTGGAGAGCTTGTATAAGCATCACTCTCATAGCCCGAGCATGAACCATCATTATCACCATCAAGTGTGCATGGGGTAGCATCACCATGTGCATTACTTGAGGCATCATCATCAATCTTGTCAAATGATCTTGAGGTAGACTCATCATCACCATTACTGGACCATGAGGTGGAGCAATCCTCCACAATCACTGAATTGTGGTCATGCTCAACATCCTCATATTCCTCCTCCTTAGACTCATCATCATCATCGGAGAGCGCCCCATATTTCTCATTGAGATAAATGCAAATCTTATGGGCAGACTTTATGTCCATGATCTTACTAAATATACTATCATCCATAGATTGATAGAAAATGTTAGTAGCTTGGAAATCGAAATGTAGACATTTTTTTGCGCTTGAGTTGCATTCTTTCTATCAATCGCATGAGAAATGCCCACATCTAAGATCCACCACATTTGAGAGCAAATAAACTTAAAATTACAAGTCATCCAATTTTTTCATCGTGTAAAGTGTGTGCCATAAAAAATGTGTGGACACTCAACATCTAGCTCGTAGTTCGGCATCCTCTCGGGTCAGTGAAGACCACAAATGAGAGACTGTGGATCCGATACCACTTGTAGGGTCAAGATGGCGGACTAAAGGGGGTGAATAGTCCTTTCTAAAATTAAATGTGTTGGCTAACCAAAACAAAAGCAGAATTGTAACTATCGGTCTAGCCAAGACTACACCTCTCTATCTATATTCACAAGCACCTTATAAAGATTCTAAACAAGCAACTAAGGTGCCGGGCTAGCTAGAGCTCACCTAACCAATTCTAGGAGCAAGGTTACACAAACCTATGGCATTAGATGACCGATATGCAAACAAGTTTGCCCCTCTTGATAGTACGGTTATCTATCCTAAACCCGGTTATCAACTTCTCTATACACCTATGACCGGTGAAATAAAATGCTCTATGTTATATCTTTGTCTTTCGCATTCCATTTCATTTCCTCTAATGTTGATGCAACACATGCACCAACATGATCAACAATGATATGATCCACTCCATATCATCATGTGACCTTATTGGTTCATCAATCTTGACTTCACTTGCTCTTCACCGTTGCTTCGGTCCATCGGCGCCAAGTCATCACTCAACTTGCCCTTCACACTTGCAACTGGTCTGTTGAGCCAAGTCTTGTCTTGATCTTCTCTACCTTGATCACATGACTCAATGTCATGTCTCATGTGCAATGAGCTCTTTCATCATCACATGTGTAAGCTTTGCAACATCTCCGAGCCATTTTCACCTTCATGGCATATATTGCTCACACACATGTACCTGTGGACTAATCATCTGTGTATCTCACATTTAACACAATTAGTCCACTTAGGTTGTCACTCAATTACCAAAACCAAACAAGGACCTTTCACTTAGCACATAAGAGAGAAAGGGTTGAAGAAAAGTGCTAGAGGACGCCTATAGGAGGCGTCAGACTCTAATGATGAAAGCGTCAGACCATCTGCTGGTGGGTCTGACGCCTAACCCTAGCTCAGGCATGTAGCGCAACAACTGAGTCTCGTCGGACTCTCGGTACTGGTCCGACGGCCCTCAGACGACACACACACTGTTCATCATGGCAATCGTGGGTCAACACGCGCTGGGGCTGGTCAAGGCGGTCATCAGACTCAGACTTTGGTCCGACGTCTGAGGGCGAAAAGCGCGCTCTAGAATCTTACTGGATTGTATTAGACCATGGCCGGTGAATGGTCCAACGGTCGTCGAACCTCAATGACTCAGAGCTCTGCATGGATGAACGTTGGGCGACAAGCTCTGTGTTGAAGAGGTGGACAAGGTCAGCAGTAGGTTAATTTCCTAATTGTTCTTCTAGGGCCAGGCTCTGTGTTTCTCGAGACACTGTTGCCATCTTATTCTTGTGCTTGATGAGAGACTTGAATGCCCCCTTGGGGTTTGAGGCGGCAGTTGTAGCTGTAGGAGATGCCATCGATAAGGTGTAGCAGCGTAGGATTCCAAAACTCACAAAACTTGGCCCTGGACGGGTACAAAACTTGATGAAAAAAGCTTAAGGTTTTGTGTTTGTTTGGCAAACACCGGCGTTTCTCCATGTATAAAGGCTTAGGTCCACACGTCAGAAATAAATAATAATCAATCAGATCCATTAGATGTAAAATCCAAGGGTGAAAAAACTTGGGTGGGTAGAAGTATTCTAGGTGAGAGATATATTTATCAATCCCTTTGTTCTTTTATTTATAGTATAGATATAGATATAGAAATAGAAACTGACATCTCAAAAGTCAAAAATTTCTTTGGTATACATGTCTGTCGCACATGTGTCTACTAATCTACTATACTTAAATAGGAGAACCCACTAACTTATTTTCCTACAATTTGGTGAAGCCACATCATCCAATTTATTAGCAATCCTCTCCCTACTGAGTCATAATCGACTCCTCAAACGCGAAGAAGAGACACCGACGCTCGCATCAATTGATCTAGGAAATGGAAAAGGAAGCTAAGCCATCGCCCGTCCATTGATGAGTACGAATACTTGCAACAATTGATCCACCAGGAAATAGAAAAGGAAGCTTAGTCGTCGATTGATGAGTATTTATACATATATTCCTTCTGCATCTGTTGATTTGTATGGCCAGCCAATCTGCCATGTCCCCTCCATCCTTCCATGTAGATGTAGCACAAGCCATGCTGCTCGTGCCCAACAAATCAAAGCAGCTCTCAGTGACGGCTGTTGCGCGCCTTGCTACCCCACCAGATCCCCAACCCGGGCCTCCCATCGCCGCTCAATTCTGCTCTGCATTGCATCATGAAGATCGATCCTCTCCCGGATGACGGCGGCGCCCGACGTGGATCAGCGCCTGCTGGCTGACCTCGCCTCGCCCGCTGGGGAGGGAGCGTGGCTGCTTCGGCAATGCCAATGGCCGCGCTCGCCGGGGCGCCAAGCGGCACAGATTGTGTAGTTCCCACCGGCGGTGCAGGCATTGTTGTTGTCAGTTGGTGGAGATCGGTGGGACGGGTGGTGTGCCCGCCCTGGAGAAGTGGAGCCCATGTGAATTACGACATCTGCTATCACCCTCTGGTCCTAGTCGTTGATAGTGGGCTGCGTTCCTGTGAGTCTCGCCGTGGGTCGTGGCAGAAGCGGTAACTCGCCAGACCTGGTAGGAAAGTTTTGCTTGGTGTTGGCGGCATCTACCATGTCCCCTCCATTGTATGACACTGTATATGATTCTGTACCTTCAATATATCTTCCTTTTGATTTTACACATAATAAAATACAGTATATTCTATCAAATATTCAATTAGACATATAACACTATAAATTTCCGCAACAATACGCTGGGTGTCATCTGGTACTAGAATAAAATGCGTTGATTTTAAGCTAGATGACAAGCTACGTGTAGAAAAAAAAGCTAAAGAGTGTGCCAAACATCAAACATGGTGGACTCTAGCTTATGATAAGGCCACATGCTACTGAGGAGCTAATTTTGTGCCTTTTTACCTATCCATCAAAGGATTTATCTATTGTCACCCTAACCAATAATTGAGCTTTTTTTTGCCATCTACAACAAAATTTACTTTATTATAGTCTCGGTTGCCAAGCAATCCTAGCATATGTAAGGAAGCCTATAAGTTGGATAGAGAAAGAAACAATCAAATATATCTATATCTATACCTAATATTAAAGAGGCAAAATTTCTCTCCACCTATTTTTTTCGTCCGACCATTTCTTAACTAACTTCGTGAATGTGAAAACCATTTCAGATACATGTACACCTCTACTGTGAATATATGGGGTTTCTTTGGGTAACTTGAATAGGAATCATAATCCAACTAGTTTTCTTCTGTCATACGAGGCTTATTGGCTAGAATAACTTGATCCAATATATAGGAATCCTACTCGAAATATAAATAGAAAAGGAAATAAAAGTAGAAAGTAAACAAATATAAATTAGACAAAGCTATTTTTTGTGATCACTAGAGTTGATCGCGTGCATCAGCTCATGGTTCAGCTTTTGCACCCAGCTCCATGCCTGTTAATTAAGAGCAAAAAAACAATTCTTCCACCCTGTTCGCTTATGCTGATTTGTTGCGAGAGGAAAATATTGTTCGTTAGCTGAAGAGTAGTTCAAGTAGACAGGGAGGTCTTCTGTTGTCCGTCTAATTCGACTTTGACAAATTTCCCCTTTGTATTTTTCTAAGGCTACGTGGATGATTTTTCTGAGTGTTAACTTATGTCGTCCTTTTTTTCATCTGGGTAGAATCCCGAATGGACTCACGTCCGATTTACTCTCTCACCAGGCCATTTTTGTGTTCGAACTCATGTTCATTTTACTCTCCTGTTGTTGTTTTCCATTAAGACATATTTTTTATTTTGTTTCTTACGGTCACACATGCCAATTTTTCAGTTTTGTTTTGCACGATTTTTAAACCATTTTTATCCTGTTCCAAAAAATAATAAGTATAAAAAAACAAAGACCGTGACTCTTTCCTAAGAAGCAAAGATTTCTATCACTAAGTTAGTGATGTATTTTTAACCGATTAGGAATAAAATTTCTCATTTTGAAACTTGGTTCAGTTGATGGTCCAACTAATCAAACAACGAGTTAAGGTCTTACGATATTTGTTGTCCAATCCAGCCTAAATAAATTTATCTATGCCGCACAATATCCAAAATAGTCACCACGTATAAAGAAATACCAATTCTTGATACATCGATAAATAGCTAACTTGATACGAGTAAGAACAACTCGCATCTAGCAATGATACAGAGTTCTATTACTGTACGTATTGGCTTCCGTTGCAATGCACGAGCACAATTGCTAGTGCAAGAATAAATTATCAAAAGATAATTGCGTATATATAATATTCATTAGCTTTTGCTACCGCGGGCAGCACACCCAATGACGTTTTTGCGGCTAGGTCCCCTTGCTGCTGCACCTAATTTTCCTCAAGAGTCCGCCGGTCTAGAAACAACCTTGCAACGCCATTTCAGGAGGAAATGACACAGGCCTTTTTCCAGTCTGACCGCCAAGGAGCGTGCGCTCTCCCACAGAGAAGAATTAGACCCAAATCGAAAGCCACGAGCTGCGCAACGAAAACCCAAATCGAGTTCCCTTCCCAGTAGTCTCTGTCTCCCTGAGAAGAAGGGGGAAGACAGCTAAGTGCTTCGACAAGCGCCAGCCCTAGCGCAGGCCCCCCGGCGCCGGCGACGGCGACGGCGATGAGCCTAGGAGCCGAGGTAATCGAGCTCTCCAGCGACGAAGACGAGGAGCCCGTGCCCAGCACCACCGCCCTCGCCCGCCACGCTCCCTCGTCCCCTCCCGACGTCAAGCCGCACCTGCTCGCCGACGTCGATGTGAAGCCACTGCTGCTCCCGCCGCCGCTCCACCCCCCGGGCTACGGCGCGCTCGTGCCCGTGAAGACCGAGGAGCCCGTGCCCGTGCCCGTGGCCACCCTCACGCCGCCGCTCAGAGCGCTCCCGCCGCCGCGCCTCTGCCGCCAGTTCTGGAAGTCCGGCGATTACGTCGTCGCGCGCCGCAACCCCGACGCGGACGTCCCCGGTAGGCTATCGGTCGGATAAATCTCGGCCCCGATTTCTGCTGTCTCTTCGCTTTCCTTCGATTCTCTCGGTGGGGCTGGTGATCAGGCTGAGTGAGATTTGCGATTTGGTGGTGCGTGCAGGTGGGCGGAACCGGTTGCGGATAAACCCCAAGTTCCTGCACTCGAATGCGACTTCCCATAAGTGGGCCTTTGGCGGTATGGGACGATCCCCTCATTGGTTCGGGTTGTAGGATTGGCATTTGGCTACATTACTACGCCAAGCAACCGGATTTTAGGGACTGTTTTGGCTTCATTAGCATGAATAAGATGATCAACATAATTGTGCCCCTGTCCTGTACTGCTAACTGTGTCTCTTTTAAACTGTGATCTGTCTGTCTATTGATGTGAACTTGTAGTTTGGAGTATTGTATGTTCCCTTAAGAAAATTGAACTCTCACTTCCGAATGAAATGTAGCACTCACTTCAGTAACACAAAAAAGGACATTAGATGTTCTTCAATAGTGCTAGATGACTAATAAAATGGAAGTTTGTATTTGCCATATAAACACCCATTTGCTTTTACAATGGTTATGCTTGAAAATTAGGCACCAAGTGATGCACTCCTTTCACATCATTCATAAGTAGAGAGTTACCATTGTACGCCTATGAAAAAACATTAGCATTTTCACAACCTGGCTTATTTATCTTGGTTTCGACAATTTTCATCTGTATAATTCTTTTTGGAGAAATCAGCCATATATAGCATTCTAGTTTGAAACCTGTTGCATGCTTTTATATTTTAATTGCTCCGATTTGCATTATTTGTCACTATATGTACACTGATTTGTTCAATGTTGTTTTCCCTCATTTTCCTGCAGCCATTGCCGAGCTCCTTGACAATGCAATCGATGAGGTAACCAAGGATTTTTTTTGACATGTACAGAAAGAAACTAAGACATAACATGAAGCTAAGTATGTTTATTTTTATGACATATTTTCTCAGGTGAACAGTGGGGCAACATTTGTCCGTGTTAATAAATTTAAAAACCCACGGGATGGGAACCCCTCATTGTTGGTTCAAGGTTGCAATATTTATAATGTTAATCTGTTTGTTTTCATATGAACTGTTATCTGGATTGTAACCTTGTGGTGTTTGACATTGATAAGATGATGGAGGGGGGATGGATCCTGAGGCACTGAGACGTTGCATGAGCTTTGGATTTTCGGATAAGCAGTCTGACGCTTTCATTGGGCAATGTATGGCCTTGTCCTTGTAGTTCCTTGTGAATTAGTTGTCTTGAACCCCTGACCATTGAATTTATATTGCTTCTTGGTCAGATGGCAATGGTTTCAAGACTAGTACGATGCGGCTTGGAGCAGATGTGATTGTTTTTACACAAAACCAAAATAACTGGTACTTATCCTTTGCATTCATCCTTGGTACTTTTCTTTTTTTGACATCGAATTACAAACAAGCATTCTGTGATGGTACCTTTATCTTTTCTAACATAGGGGCACTAATATTTATCCTTTTTCAAGAGTACATACTAAAGTTCTAAGGAATAGAAGTGAAACAAGGACAGATGTTGGTCGATAGCAGTTTGAAGTGGGCATAAGGGCTTTTGTTTCCTTTTTCTCGTTCCTATTTGAGTAGAAATGTTTGATTATATCCCTGATTTCTTGTGAAATGATGGCATTCATTGTTTTTCAGTTTTTGTGTGCATGGGAACAAGTATCACTAGAATCTAATATGATAGCAATGTGTTCCATACGTTATTTACTGCGTGTTGCTGATCAGACATGGTCATGGCCGCATGCCGAGTTCCATTAATACTACTATGTTCCTGTTGGTCTGTTATATCATTTAAAATTGGATGACATCGCTTGATTCCTCTTTAGCTCTACTAAAATATCTCCACCTAGCTCATGTGTCTACTAAAGTAAAAGATTTCTGTTTCCTGTAGGGTGCCAACTAGAAGTATCGGCCTTCTTTCTTACACATTTTTGATGGAAACAGGTTGCGATGATGTGCTGGTGCCAACAGTGAGTTTGACGCTTTCTTTTCTATCTGACTGCAATTTTCATTTGAGCTATTTTCTAATTTCATCTATCATCTTCTGAGTTTTGACCTTGTGTGTCTTGCTGTCTTGCAGGTAGACTATCAGTACGATCCAACAACAACTTCATATGTTCAGATGTTGCGTCATGATCAGAAGCTCTTCTCTTCTAATTTGGCAATCCTTCTCAAATGGTCCCCTTTTGCTAGTGAAGCTGAGTTGCTTAAACAAGTATGCCATAGATATGAATTTATCTTTAAGATATTTATTGCTAACTTTTGAATGATTCTGATAATCTTGGAAAAAATGAGCTAGAGAAAGGTTATGGAAAATTGGGAGATGCGAAAAATTAACCAGTAGCCCTAAGTAAGGAGATGATTTTAAAATATTACAATACCCAAATAATTTGCCAGTTCTCAAAGTTTTACTTTATTTTTTGGTAGCATTCTGTGACTGTGTTAAGGCCAGTTACATAATGCTTGATACATCTTATTATTGGTTATTGGTAACTGAAAACATTTGAATTTTAAGTTTGCAAAAATCATGGCATTATGTGCTTTTGGCAAATACTAATGGATGCATCAATAGGTTCTTTTTTTTGTAATTTACCCAAGCAATTTTCTTAGGTCATATAATTCTTTAGGAGACGATTTCCTCGTAGAGTATGTGCCCCTATAATTTAGTGGGTGTCTATTGTTCAGGGCCAATTTACCATCATAGTTAGGAACTTAATGTTCATGTTCACTTCTGATTCAGTTTGATGATATGGGAGATCATGGAACAAAGATAATTGTATTCAACCTTTGGTTCAATGATGATGGGGATATGGAGCTTGATTTCAACTATGACAAAAAGGTTAGTAATGTTGGCCTCTGATTTCCTTGGATAAAAGTGCATGGAATCAGCTATCCACATGCCTGAACCATGAACAAGGCTTTAGAGCTCCTAATGATATTCCTATTGTTGATGCCTTTTTATATAAGTTTTCTTCTTTCTATTTTTTTTTCTTATCGGTGGAACAATGTTTGGTTTGGTTCTGTCATTTGTAGCCTGCCTCAACTTGCATAGAATTAAAAGGCTTTGCTGTTGTTGTGATGTTGGCCTCTGATAGAGCTATAGTGGTTGCTGTGAGATGACTTTTTTTTTTCCGTTGTCTTCTCCATATCTGTTCAAATATATCGTTTGATCGTTTCTTCCAAATTTTTGTTCAACCTTTTTTTTTTGCTCAAACACACAGGAGAACTGCGTATCTTTGTGTTAATAGAGAGTGAAATACAAAAAAATGTTAATAGAGAGTGAAATACAAAAAAACCTCACTTTGTCTCGCTCAGGAGAACAAAGTGGGTTACAACTGAGTTTTAGAGAAGTGTATGGAAAGACAGAACCAAAAAAAGGATTTTTAAACTAGCCCTTCAACCTGACGTAGACCAAGAGCCTGGAGTAGGGCTCCAACAAATCCCCAAAGTTTTGGGTCCTCCATGAGCACCCTCAAAGACACAAGTTTCTTTGTCTCCATAACCATAAGGCTCAAGCTTCTAAAATTGCTGTTGAAACCCGTTCTCTGTGAAGCATCAATCTGTTTGGTGGCCTTCCTCCACCAGTCCTCATTCTGTCTAGGAACCACATGACTAAGACCAATAGGAGTTGACACTGAATGCCAAAATTATCAAGCAAAGATACAAAAAGTATATGTGCTGGACCATTTCATCTTCCTGATCACACAACACAGTTATCAGGGTGTGGAAGGCCTCTTCTTGCTAATCTATCTGCAGTACCAACATTTATTTTTAATGGCAAGCCAAATGGACACTTTGCATTTAGACGGGGCCCAAGATTTCCAGACTCGCTACCATGGTAATCGAACCATAGAAGAAGGGCTGTAAGCCAATTTGGAAGAAAAGGAGCCGCTTGCCTCATGTTTCCATAAATGTCGATCCTGATCCATGGATAATTGAACCTCTCCTACCACCATCGGAGCAAGATCCACCAAGGTCTGGCCATGTAGCCAACGATCAGACGAAAAGAGGCTCTTTTTCACCATTTCCAACCAGAGAGATTACTAAAATGGCAAATATGGATCTCACATGAGGCTGAATTGGAATGTCCAAACCCATCCAAGGTCGGGTCGCATTGATTTTCCTCAACCACAACCATCCCATGTGCAAGGTCCAACCCATAATATTTAGATTCAAGATCCCTAGGCCACCGAAATCAATTGGTCTATTTACTTTCTCCGAAGTCCCAAGGTTCTATATATGGCCTTGATCACCCATTTCGTTACATTCATGGTGACTAACAGATAGATAGGGGTAACCAAGGGAACAAATCGAAACATAGTAGTCCTAGCAAGATTCATGAGATTTGCCTTCCAACCAGGGAGACGGTCTACAATCTTTTCAATCCAGGGTATTTGTAGGAGGAATAGAATTAGTGGAATTGCCGTTGAGCCTCGTGGCGGATTATATAGGAGCACATTGCTTAGGGGGCAAGAAACCTCCCTGAGAGATAAGACAAGTTAGGATTGCACGATCCTTATCTACCATATCTAGAGATATTCTAATATACTCTACATTCCCCCGCATAGCGGGAGTGGCGGAGACAGTGATACTGGAGAAGAAGCTAAAGGTTGTAAGCCACCGAGTTGACATTCCCCCTACAGTCATAACAGTTGATGTGCCATGGATGCTGTGGCTAGAGTGGAAATCGACGAGGGGCTCATGCAAGGTGGTGGTCCTTTGTGCCAATATCGAGGTAGCCAAGCGTGAGTGTAGAGTAGCCGTGGTTGAGGATGCCGTGCTGGAGATAGCCGTGGTCAACGTATCAATGGAGATAGCCGATGTCGAGGCGGTTGCACATGAAGCCGCTTTCCCCTGCTTATATATTCATTCATTTATTCTGCCAACTGGCCGAATGCCCAAATCGGCGGGATGCTTTACTTTGCATGCACAACTTTTGGCAACGCATGCAATAGGATGGATGGGGTCGCATCACATATATCCAACTGCCCAAGGTGGTCAGGAGTTAGAGCAAGTTCCATCCGAGTTCTCAGTTCTCACTAAAGGTGCTAGCTAGTGTGCTTCCTTCTTTTCTGACAGCAGGAACGGGAGGGTCAATGCAATCAAGCCGCCAAGGCCAATGCGTGTGCCAGGTTTGCTAAACCTAACAACATGTCGGTGATGAAAGCATGCAGTGGTGTTGCTAATATCGGACATACTAGGGAGAGGGCCCCAACCATTTGTCAGCATCTTAGGGACCAGCAGAGAGGGCCTTGACGACGGTTGCAGAACGGTTATAAGGGTTGGAGAAAACTCTCCTCACCGGCCTGGACAAATAACCCATTAAGCACATCCATAACCAATATGAGAAGGTGGTTATTACAAACATAACGCAATACCTTGGCTTCTATGGCCAAGCATAACTTAGGTGATAGTGGCTAGTGACAAAATTTATTTTCTTAGGGACTCCCATCTTTTAGTTTTCGGAGAAAGGAAACTACAAAATAACTGTCAGTTTGCTCGAAGAATACATTGGTTTAGAAGGAAACTAAATCTGACTAGAACTAGAAAATTAACTAAAATGTAACTTAGCAGAAATGGTGGCGCTTCTCCTTTATATAGTTCACTGATTCTCGCCCCCTCCCCCCCACTCCCACACACACACACCAACCCTTGACCATGTAAGATAGGCACGAGATGTATCTGTGTAGATGTTGGAATTGTTAAGGTGTAATAGTCAAAGGGTATTAGTGTAATCTCCTAGTCTAGGGTCCTGCGCCCGTCAGCTTCCTCCCGTCGCAGGCGCTTGGCCCGCCTTTGCCCGTTGCCGACATCTGCCCACATCGCGGCCCCACCGCGGGAGTCTCATAGTTCGTGCGCGGAAGTCACAGCTTGGAGTCCGCGTGTGTCCGTGCGGAGAGGGGACCTCGTCCATACGGATGACACGCGGACTAAACCCTAGACTAGGAGATTACATTAATACCCTTTGAATATACCTTAACAGGAATGCTCATCGGTATATCCTCGGCCTAATGAAATTGGACCAAAAAGTGTAGAGATCCTGCTGATCTGTTGGAAGTGAGCCATCGAAGTAGAAATCTCTCATATCGTGGAGTCATGAAATGGATTATGAGGAACTGACTGTTAGGTTTCATGCACCAACCAAGTGAACCCAAAAGCTTAAGCGATTGGGAAGAGGTTGGCAATCCACTAATACTTCACAACACTTCCACTCATGTGCAGCCAGAACAAGAACGTGGAAATAAAGAGGGGAGCGGAGGACTTAAAAGATGCCTCTACCAGGACTCGAACTCGAGACCTCTGGCTTTGATACCATGTTAGGTTTCATGCACCAAGCAAGTGAACCCAAAAGCTTAAGCGATTGGGAAGAGGTGGGCAATCCACTAATACTTCACCATTGTTTTCAAGTCGTCCGATTAATTGCGATTAATCGCAATTAATCGTCCTGGTCGGTCTCAGGTGACCGATCAGGGGTACTGTCGACATGTACAAGTCGTCCGATTAATCGCGATTAATCGTGATTAATCGTCCTGGTCGGTCCCAGGTCGACCAGGTCCGATCAGACGATTTGAAAACATAGTACTTCACAACACTCCCACTCACGTGCAGCCAGAACAAGGTGCAAACGTGGATATAAAGAAGGGAGCGGAGGACTTAAAAGATGCCTCTACCAGGACTCGAACTCGAGACCTCTGGCTTTGGTACCATGTTAGTTTTCATGCATCAACCAAGTGAACCCAAAACCTAAGCGATTGGGAAGAGGTGGGCAATCCACTAATACTTTACAACACTGGCATGATTCAATGCATGCTTAAGAAGTATTGTGTCAGTTGTGTCTGATACAGTAACATGTGCAGCTCTCATTACATGCTAGCTAATGGAAGTGTCTGTTAATCCTATACCCTATATGTTCTATTCTTTTATTGGTCTTGCCTTACAAATGTTTTTGGGAAGTTGTTATATAACCAGATCAACCATGGCCTGTACATTTGTCACTGAACAGTTGATCTATGCCTACTATCTTAGGATATCCTCATTACTGGGGCCCACAAGAAGGTGAAAACAAATAATCCGGAGAAGATTGCTGCACAGAACTATGTCTCAACTCGGCTTCGCTATTCTCTTAGAGTTAAGTATTGATTCCCATTTACTCATATGGCACTTTTTGTTTCTTTCTTAAGCTAACATTATTATTCGTTTTGGATTTAAACAGGCATATGCATCTATCTTGTATCTTCATGTACCTGATACTTTCAGAATTATCCTGCGTGGACGTGATGTGGAACCACATAATATAGTTAACGATTTGATGTATCGTGAGTGCGTGTTGTATAAACCACAAATTGCTGGACTTACAGAGGTACTTTGTAAATCGCATTTGCAAGCATGTCTGCATTTTTTTTTATCATTTTGATTGCTGGAATAAACCCTTTCATTGACTCAAAACTGTTTTCAATTGCTGTCTCATTTGATGAAAGAGAAATGTCTGGCCATTTAGTTATTTAGAATTTAGAATGACCAATAGGGAAAAGAAATGGGAAAATCTACATGAAACAATATTTCATCTGATAGAAATCTGGTTTCTCTAGTTCCTTGCCCCCAATTTTACCCATGAAGTGCAACATACAACCTTTCTGTGAAATGTAGTCCAGTCAGCCTTGGTGTTTGTTTTGTAGCATTTAGTACTTTGCATCGGTGATCTCGTGTATTCAAGAATTGCCCAATGGATCTTGAGGAAGTGCTCTCATAATTGCCCCTCTATGTTCATGCCTGTCATACATATCTAGTGACTTGCTAGTTTTTTCTTAATCATTTTTAGTTGTTAGGAAAATACTAATATTTTTAACCTATTTATACCTAACAACTTATCCTTTGGGTGAGGCTATATACTTGAAAGTGGAAATTGATATATCCTTGCTGATAGATCAGGCAGCCCTTGAGTGTTTCCTTTGATTTCTACTCCAACAAATATTCTCTGATTCCTTTGACCATGCGGGTGTAGCTTAAGTTTTATTTTTTTATTATATTATCAAATCAAAATTTTGATTTTCTTCTTTTAGAAAATCTCTCTGATCGGCCTCACGTTTTGCAGTCATCTGTAATCACAACCATTGGGTTTGTTAAAGGTGCACCAGACATAGATGTACAAGGGTTTAATGTATATCACAAAAATCGTTTAATATCGGTGAGAGCTCTACTTTGTATGCTACATGGTGCATGATGTTTCAGTTCACTTTTCTTTCCTCTTGCTGTCTGTTGTCAGTTGGGATGTAATTGTTTTGAAGCAGAAACATTTGTGTGCTTGCCAAATCTTTATTTAATTTGGAAGCCTTTGTGTTTATGGCAAAATGTTGTTTTAATTTGGAAAGAGTAGCATATAGTTCTTCTAAATAGTTATTTCTAAGAAGTAGCATATAGCAGAGTAGCACACATAGAATATTTTCTTCTTTCATTGTAGGCACTTGTACTTTGTGTTCCCCATCAGGTTAGCTAAGCTATCAACTTCTATAAAAAATTTCCTTAGATGCCATTAACTCGATAACCTAGTTTAGGTATGTGCGACATCATTTTCCAGAATGACATACTTGGTAAATTTTATATTGCTTTCGCTTAGTGACATCGGTAATATACATCATTTTCCAGAATGTCAAACGTCTGATTTTTTTTTCAGCCCTTCTGGAAAGTTGCAAACAACTCATACGGGAAAGGGCGAGGAGTTGTTGGTAAGAAATATTTGAATGAGTCATCCAAAAAGCAAGATATCAGTTAAAAATGATGTATATTTTCTTTTATTGATCTTTTCAGGCATTCTGGAGGCCAACTTTATCAAACCTACCCATGACAAGCAGGATTTTGAGAAGTCAGTCCTTTATCAAAGGCTTGAGATTCGCTTGAAAGAAATGACTTATGAATACTGGTAAAGCTTTTAGTTTTAGCTGGTTGTTCTTGTAGACATCTGCACTTTTGATGCCAGTTTTGTGTCCCAATCTCTTATAAACCCACAGTCCCACACAGATGCCTGTGCATTTTTGTGCATAGCACAAGGCCAAGTTCACGCACACTTGAAATAACATGCGAGCACACACTTGTGCATGCGCACAATTTGTACTGCAGATTTATGGCTCAGGACTAAGTGCTTTTCAGAGTAGTGTTACTTGAGAATTGCAGAGTTCACTATTCAGCATTATTTGCCTGTAAGCTTTCAAGAGCAAGGTTAGGACCAAGGGGCCGACCTTGTCCTCTAGTACATTAGGATTGACCTGTATAACTGTCTCACTTTATGCCTTTGTTTTGGCACACCATATGTTAGACATTTCATATTTTCAGTTACAAATGTAAAGAGCACGCCTTAAAAAGTTAACATAGAGAAGGTGCTAAGAGTTTAGTGCTATATGTCTATGTATCTGTTTAGACATTAGATTTCATCACTTCGTTCAATCTGAAATTTGAGTAGACAGTAGACTCTGCAACTTATAAGCTGAATGATACTAATACTTCATTGATACTAACCACCTGTTAGCACCTTATAAATATAGATACTATGAGACTTCTTAGTTATTGATCTGTTAGTTTTTGTCGTGCCATTCTTGTGCTCTTATATTGAGGAATGTCTTAATGTCATAAACGAATTCATGCCTGAACTAATTCTTTGTGCAGGGACCTTCATTGCCACCGTGTTGGTTATGACAACAAAAAATTACCTAAAGCAACCCGTGCTATTAATCGTGCCAATCATATGAATGGTGGCAGTTCCCCAATAAGTGCTCCACCTCGGTTGCTTGCAGCTGATATTCCAACAAGCAGCTGTGGTATACCTAGATTATCAGCCTCTGCAGCAAGAGAAAAGATCAATAGTCTCGATTCTCTTTCCAAGAGCCGTGAGTAATCCACTCATTATGTTCATTTTATAAAATGCCACTGTGCTTATTAATGTATTGACCCTTAGCAGCGATGGGATTGAAGAGGAAGTTTAATCCCTTCAGTGCTATGGCGGGCAGTGCTGATCAGGATGGGCTAGATCATGTGGATAAAGTAGTAAGTATTTACACAACATTGGCAGAGGAAGAATAATGCTCAGTCCATTCATTTTTGTTCGTTGTTTTACCTTGTCATGCTCTTTTTTGTTTGTCATTATAGGAATCCCTCAAAAGACATGGCAACATGTCCATAGCATATTTAGTGTTTACTACGCTTGCCAAGACTTCATTCTTTTGTTTGTTGGTCACCAAGGGTGGTGTGGAGATAAATAGTTTTATGATAACAGTGTTAGTATAGGGGCTGTGTGCTTTTCTTAATTCCTGTGCATAAGTCACCAAAAAAAAAGCAGAAGGAATAGCTGATATGTGCAGCCTCAGTTCGTTCTGGTCGCTATCAGCAAGAGTTAACTGGCCATCTAATTCTGTTTGGAGTCTACAATGTTAGGAGCATATTTGGTAGTTAGGGATACTGTAAACCCATATTGCCATGTGTATTTGGGAGACGTCTTGCCCCCCACATCTTGTACTCTATTCACATCACACAAATGCTCAATGGAATACATCCAATGCATTATACCAAATCCTTCCTGCTTTCATGGTATCATGAGTTTAGGGTTTTGATCCTGAGTCGAGGCTTCCGCCGCCATCGCGTCGCCCCCAGGGCCTGGGGAGATCGATCTCCACCAGGGGGCAATGCCCACCCTCTAGGAAGGTTTGGGCCGCGGATCTAATTGATCTGCTGGCCTAGCATCGAGCAGCAACAGATCATCAGATCACCGGCGCTGTGGGCATCGATGGGTTGCCGCGCTCCTCTTCCTCATCGATCCTCTGTGCCACCCCATCTAGTCACTGTTGTCGGCAACTAACTGTTCCCTCCTATCTGCGCCCATCTGCCTCCCCTCCCTCACTAGCATTGCTGCTGCCGCTGCCTTTGAGCGCGAGCGCGTGGCTACAGCGGAGTCTTGGGGACGTGGGGCGCTACTGTTGGGGGGCGTCAGGTCACCGCACCGTGGTGTCCGGTCATCTCGCCATCGCAAGTGGACGTCGGACCGTCGTGCCGCCGCCGGGCTCGTGGCCACCATCTGATCTGTTGCTGTCTTTTTTTTTTCATGATCAAAGAATGGGATTGCATCGCCTGGCTACCGATCCCTCAACGTTTGTTTGTTGAATCTCTCAAGGACGAGGTTGTCGTTACACATCTTTTCAGGCAGCAATGACACTGCTCATGGTCAAGCCATCTTCAAGGTCGCCACCTATCTAGGTTGGTGCCACCCATACTGCTGGTCCCCGTCACGGTCGCTCTGGATCTGAGTCAACCTGTTCCTGCCACCTCTGGGACTTTGTCGCTGACAGATAATGCATGAACGCTTGTTGATACATCTGAGCAGCCTGATCTACCTTCACCATCCGACCTTCTCTTTGTCCTCCTGCGGTTGTCGGCAGGAAGCTGGTGTGCCTCTATTGATGCTTTAGACTTACCTCCCTCCACAGCTTTGACCACGTCCACCTCAAGCTCGGCTACTTTGGTGACAAAAGGCAGTATCATCAGCATGAACTACTTGTCGGTTTCTACTTCAACCTCGGCTACTTTGCCTTTTTTTTCCTAGCCTGACCGTCTGCGATGCTCCAGCTACCACTGCGAGGGTGTGTTAGAGTATATTTGGTTGCTAGGGATATTGTAACCCCGTATTGCCATGTGTATCAGGGAGATGTCTCGCTGCCAAATCTTGTACTCTATATATACTGCCGAGGGCCCAATGCAATGCATCCAATGCTTTATACCAAATCCTTCCTGCTTTCATACAATCCCACGTTCACCAACAAGTAACAACACAACAACAGAAAAAAGGGGGTGGGGGTGGTGTGTTACCAAATCATTTTGTTTTCTGGTGCCCTCAGGCTATAAATGTGTATTTCAGCATTTCTGTACAATATAGAAGCAAGTTTTTTCGATGATAGATCACAGTATGTAATATAAATATTTAAAGGCTTCCTTTTATGACTAATTTTTTGTTCTCGTTTGACAATATCAGGATGTTTCTCAACGGAAACGGTTTAATGAATACAAAACTTTGACCCTGGAGAATGACAAGTTGCGTAATGAGTAAGTGCTACCACAACTTTCCTTCTAGCGGTTGTAAAGTCGTTTTCTGAGGGACAAACTATTGAGGTCAAACAATTAAGAGCAACTTTTTTTTCTTTCTTGCGTGCAATTCAACTCTTACTGCTAATGTAGCTTATGAGGAATAGGAATGCTTTTGCAACTCTTACTGCTAATGTAGCTTATGAGGAATAGGAATGCTTTTGCTGATAAGAGGGTAACCAATCACTTCTTTATGTCTGAAGTGCTGACATGCTGGGCTTCTTTTGGTAAGATCACCATAATTCGTGAACAAGTGAAAATCTGATGTAAGAACGAATTGATGTGGCTTATTCAAAGTAATAATCATGTTATCTTGCCCCAGTTTAGGACTTTAGACATAGTCAGCTGGGTACCTGCTAAATATAACACTTAATCACATTAACTGTAACATGTCATGCATGCCAGCTTTGCCCTTGTGGTGTCCAGTTGTCCAATTTTGTTTTGTTTGCATGATTGAATTTCAAAATACTTGCTATTATGTTAATGCTTGGTTTTCAGCAAAACGGTTTGAATAAAAATTGTAGAGCTGCAAATACTGGATGGCAATTTTGGTGTTACAACTTCATTTATTTCTTTTATTTTTCAGATGCTTACAATACGAGGAATCAGAGAAACAACTTGTCCTGAAGGTATATCTCTTCAGAAAGTAAACTAATGGATTTAACTTTTGTTTCACCTTTGCAAAACATAATTGCTAGAAGATGTGTCTCTATTGATTTGGGCTAACCCTAGAAGGGTAGTTATATAGGTAGGTGATCGTATCGAGGAGGGGTACCGAAAAGAGCGTGGTGTGGCGTAGGAGTGGGACAGGCAGCGGAAGGAAGACGGTTGAGGAGGTAGGTGGAGGTGCAGGCCCTTCGCCCAGAAGCGAGCAGGAAGAGACGCCTGAAACAGAAGGGTGCGCACGGTGTCGTTGGTGGTGCGAATCATGCGTTCTGCCTTGCCATTCTGTGAGGAGGTATATGTGCAAGACATGCGCAACTGGACACCGTGAGAGAGGAAGAAAGCACGAGAGGTGGAGTTATCAAACTCGCGACCATTGTCACACTGGATGGCCTTGATGGTGAGGCCGAACTGTGTGGACACCTAGGTGAAGAAATGATGAAGCGTGGAAAAAGTATTAGACTTCGCACGCAGGGGAAAAGTCCACGAGTAATGAGAGAAATCACCGACCATCACAAGATAGTACTTATAACTAGAAATACTGATAACAGGAGATGTCCATAGGTCGCAATGTACAAGATCAAAAATGCGGGCCGCATGGGAAGAACTATGAAAAGGAAGACGAACATGTCGGCCCAATTGACACGCATGACACAAATGCTCATCAGGAGCTCGAGTACATGGAAGACCGGAGCTACGACTGAGCTGCATCAGGGCATCACGTCCAGGATGGCCGAGGCGCCGGTGCTAGGTGGTAGAGGAAGTAGAGGCGGCGAAAGCATCTGACAAAATGGGCGGCGAAGAAGATGAAGTAGCCGCCGGGAAGCGAAGAGTGTAAAGGGGCCCCGTGCTGTCACATCGGAGCAGAGGACGCCGGGAAGCCAAATCCTTTACAGTAAGACCAGAAGAGTCAAATTCCACAGAACATGAATTGTCAGCTGTAAAACGACGAACGGAAAGAAGGTTGTGAACCATAGAAGGAGCAACAAGAACATCAGGAAGACGAAAGGAGCCATGAGCACCGGCGGTACCCACAGACGTGACAGGAAGACATGAACCATTTGCGACCATAATGGACGAAGGGAGAGAAGAAGAGGGAGAATGGACAGAGGAAAGTATACCAGGGTCAAGAGTGGTGTGGTAGGTGGCTCCCGAATCAGCGATCCACTCAGGTCCGACAGGAGGTGTCAGACCCATAGTGCTGAACGAACGAGCCAGGGCCGCCTGATCCCAGCCGGCAACCCTGGGTGGAGTGCCGGAGGGTGTAGCCCACGGTGACGTAGGGGAGACGCCGGGAGGTGGAGCACAAGTGAATATGGCCGCCGGCGGACGAGGCTCGCCACCGGGGCCGTGGAAGGGCCACATAGAGATGTGCCCGGACCACGGGTTCTGCAAGGAAGGCCATGGTGTTCCCTGTGGTGCCGTCGGCGCATGGTTGCCCCCGCCACGGCCCCTCCACATCCAGTGTCGCGGCGACGGCGACCGCCACGGCCCCCCCACCCCCGCTCGGCCCAGAGGGAGGAGGAACAAGAAGGGACGACGGCGGCGTAGCGGACGGACGCGGGGAAGCGAACAGACGCGGTGGAGTGGCCGCGAGGGCCGTCGAGGAAGTCGAGGACCCCGGTGCGGTAGCGGACCCAGGCTGGAGGCCCTGAGTCAGCTCCTCCATGACAAGATCGTCATGGACCTGGAGGAAGGTGGGGAAGGGGCGCTGGCGGGTGATCTATGTCCTGAGGTGGGCGTAGCGGTCGCTGAGCCCGCGGAGGACATTGAGGACCAGGATGCGGTCCTCCACGGGCCAGCCAAAGTCACCGAGGGAGTCTGTCATGGTCTTCATCTTTCGGCAGAACTCACCAACAGTGAGGTCACCCTGGACGAAGGTCCGGAAGCTCGCATCGAGCCGCAGAGCCCGGGCCTCGACATTGCCTAGAAACTGGCCCTCGAGCGCCAACCAGGCCTGTCGAGCATCCGCCGTGTTGCGGACGAGGTCGTGGAGGTCGACGGAGATCGTCCCGATGATCCACGAGAGGACGATGCTGTCAAGGCGCAGCCACGAGGGGGTCTGGGCCGCGAGCGAGGCATCGACTAGGACGTGGTCGTCAAGGGCGTAGCGGCGGAGGGTGAGGAGGACCAGGTCCCGCCAACGGGCGTAGGAGGGTGACTCGGGCTCGAGAACCACCGGGACAAGTAGGCGGATGTTCTGAACACCCCCGGCCTGGTAGTGGAGCTGCGTCACGAGCGGATCGGCCGGATCGTGCCAGATGACCGCTGTGGTGGACGCGCGGTGGCCCGTCGATCCGGAGGAGGTAGCCCCGAGGTCGTGGTAGGCAGGAGGGACGAGGCGCTACTTCACGTCAGCGATCTGACGGGCTAGGGCATCGGCCGCATCCCGCTCACGCTCCCAGGCGAGGGCTGCCGCGCGGACACGAGCCTGGCCCTCAGCAGCTGTAGCACGAGCGGCGACGAGTGCAGCAGCGAGAGTAGAAGCAGCATGACCGGGGTAGGGGATGGTTGGCGGCGGCTGAGGTAGGGTATGGAAGGCGTGAACGCCATCAGTGGCCGCCGCCACCGAGAG
Organism: Saccharum hybrid cultivar R570; assembly: GCA_038087645.1. Classification (NCBI taxonomy): domain Eukaryota; kingdom Viridiplantae; phylum Streptophyta; class Magnoliopsida; order Poales; family Poaceae; genus Saccharum; species Saccharum hybrid cultivar. Next base: position 23,491,777 of record JAQSUU010000135.1, read on the forward strand.
TACAGCGCCTGGGAAGAGGCCACCGGCGTCCAGGGCGCCAGGGAGAAGTCTGGCGGCGTCCAGACCCGCGCCGGGGAGGTGAGCCGTAGGGAGGTGAGCGGCGTCGGCGGGCAGCTCGGCAGCAGTAGCGCCCGGGCCCGCGGCTGCTGTGCCTGCGCCCGCGGCAGCGGCTCCTGCGCCCGCAGCAGCAAGGGAGGCAGCGGCTCCGGGGATCAGGACAGCGGCTCCGGGGGTCAGGACGGGCGGTGGGAGTGGCTCCAGCAGCACCCTGGCCGGCCGCGCGCCCAGCGGCGGGAGCAGCCGCGCCCAGGGCGGCAGGGGCGGCGGCAGGGGGCGGGCGGGCGGCTGGAGCTGTAGGGGCGGCGGCAGCAAAGGGCGGAGCGGCGATCTGCGCCCAGGAAGAGGAAGGTAGAGGTGGGAAGGTATGGAAGTAGGAAGGAGGGGGAGGAGGAGGCCGGCCAGCCATGGAGATGGCGGCGGCGGCGCCAACCAGGGGGCGGCGGCTGGGGGACGGAAGGAAGAGGAAAACCTAGGCTGTTGATACCATGCTAGAAGATGTGTCTCTATTGATTTGGGCTAACCCTAGAAGGATAGCTATATAGATAGCCATACATGGGCCTCATGGGCCTAGCCTCATGGGCCTAATATACTCATCCAACAATAATGTTAGACATAATTGCCCCAATCAGTTGAAATTACGTAGCGACCATCACTACTCAGACATGACAGTTAGCAACTGTGGATTTGTTTCCATGTCTTGCCTCTTGCCTTAAGAAAGTGGATTTTTAGCCTTGCACAGTGTTGGGCAGCTGAATTGGTGCAAAGAAAGTGGTACTAGCAGATGTTTTGCTTTGTGTGGGGAGTTAATTCTCCCTGCATTTGGTGTTGTGGAGGAAGTGCTCTTTTCACATCATCATATCAGCATAGATATAACTTTTCCATACTATTTTCTTAAAATACATCTTTCTTACTGTTTTTGGCAACTTACCGGGCTGGCTAGTTGTTGTGTTTCTCACCATTACGGCCGCAGGTTGTTGAAAGATTGAAATGGCTTGCTATCTGTTTATCACCATTACAGCCATGGCTTGTTGAAAGATTGAAATGGTTTGCTTGTAAGATAGTCTGTAGTTTTGGATCTTGTTGGTTGTATTTAGACCCTGATTGGTGTCCAAAGTCATATCTCCTCAATGTTCTCTCTAGATCTTGGCATTGTACTGAACTCATGTTCCGCTTACATGTTCTCGGGAGCTTTGGCATTTTAGAGGACTGATTTATAGGAGGAATAAAATATCATTCTCATGATTTTAGGAACAAAAGCTCCGATCTGAAATTGCTGAGGCAGAAAAGAAGTATCAGGAATTGTTAGTAGAGCTCAGATCATTGGACGTGAAGAAAGAGAAATAATGAACTCTCCACTTCATTGCCTGCTATACAATGGATTACTCATGTTTCTTTGCTGACTTATGAAGATGATGACTGGATTACTTACCGAGACCTGCAGCTATAGTTACGGAAGAACTGGTCCCTTGGACAAATGTTGTCTACTGATTACCATTCACTTGGTTCTGTTGGACTGCTGTAGATGTGTAATTTCGTTTCACTAATCCTCCTAGGGTCACGTGATGATGGAAATTGAGCATGTATTGTTTTGTAAAAGTCTGTAACTTTTATCCGAGTGTACAGCAGCGGTTTCAATGTTAATGGCCCAGCAACTCTACTCACTCTGCAGTGGATAGAGTTATAATTAGACTTTATACATTGTATGGCTCTGTTCACATTAGCTTATCAGTTAAAATCAACTAGCCATAAAATAGTATTTTTCTATCGCAATAAATCCCTAACACATCAGTGACTTTTCATAATCGTGACAATCTTAAATTCGTTGGGCTGTATTATCTTATGTTATTTGAGAGACGAGGGGGTTAGTCAAGCCTTTGACGTTGGGCTGTATTTCCTCTTCAAACCCCTTATTCTTTGACTCGTGCTCTGCCCGTCTGTTCAGGGGGTGTTTGGTCATGCGGACTAAAGTTTCTATCACATCGAATATTTGGACACATGTATGAAGTATTAAATATAGACTATTTACGAAACTAAAATCATAGATTGAGGCTAATTTGCGAGACGATTTTTTAAACCTAATTAGTCCATGATTAGACACTAATTGATACAGTAAAATGTGTTAATGACGGATTAATTAGGCTTAATAAATTCGTCTCGCGGTTTACTGACGGAATCTGTAATTTGTTTTTTTATTAGTATCTGAATACCTCATGTAACATCCAATATAACAACTATTAAACTTTAGTTCCTACAACTAAACATCAAGTCGTTTTAGTTTTGTCATAACATCTTGTCTAGTTTTGACCAAGTTTAGAGAAACATGTATAACATCAAACATGTTTATTAGATACATCATCAAATATATTTTGATAGTGCATTTACTTGATATTGTAGATGTTAATATGTTTCGTCAATAAATTTGATCAAAACAAAACGATCGAGGTATGGTTATCGACTTCCAGGCCTAACGATTGTGATTCGGAGATTTTGGAACTGTAACAGGGTAGATTGGCTTAAGCTCTTATGGCCTTTCTCAAAAGCAGAGAAACGTTCTCTCTCTTTTTTCTTTAACAAAAGAAAGTGATTAAAACTAGACAAGTTTGAGAACGACTTACAATTTGGAGTGGAGTATGCGGACTGGGATACAAAGTTTGTATAATTGTATCAGCGTATTCATATTTGTGGATTGTGGGATACAAAGTTGGTATCACCGTATTTTACGAGGGTGTGGCTAACGTCTGGACGCCCGCATTCGGACGTCAGCGCCTGCTGCTCCATTTCACGCACGTCCGCACGCACGCGGGAACCTCCGCGCTTCCCTGTTTGGACATCTGCATCCCCGCTACTTCTCGTGCCCACATGCACGTGGGATCGCACTCCCCTGTCTCCATCCCCCTCTGCTTCTCGCGCCCGGCGCATGCACGGTGCCCCAGTAGCTCCCATTTCACGCGCCCGGGACCGTTCGTGCCCCTGCCTCCATCCCCTCCATTTCCCACACGCATGCACGAGACCCTAGCAGCTGTAGCAGGCGGCTGCAATGGGTGGGTTCCATTGCAACATGTGAAACATCCGTTCTGATTTTGCAACATCCGGATAAAACGTGCGAAACAAATGAAACACTTGCAACATACGTCTGAAACACTTGCAAAAACACCAGAAAAAACTTGAAAAACGTGTGTAGCCATTGCAAACATATGTATCATCCGGATGAAGCACTTGCAATATACGTATGAAAAACACCTAAAACACTTGCACATATATATGCAACATCTGATATACTTTTGCAACACCCAGATGAAACACTTGCAACATACATCTGAAACATATGAAACATTTGGAATATATACTAGAAACATACGTGCATTGCCATTGCAACATGTTCAACATCTCGATCTACTTTTACAACATCGATGTAAAACACTTACAACATACCTATGAAATATCTGAAACACATAAAAATACTCTTGCAACATGCGCTTTCAATGCAATGTCACCTTGCTACTTGAACGAATGGAGGCTCATCGTTGCGGAGCTTGACGCCGGCATAAGGAGCTCACGTCGGCGCGGAGCTCACCGGTACAGTAGTAGCACAGGTAACTCGCCCGCGGGAAGGCATCACACGAAGCTCCTCCATTGCCTGCTTGTTGGAGTATCCGTCATCGAGGCTCGACAGCTCAGTGGCGTATGCGTGGAGTGGCCGTAGGCGGATGTTGCCGTGGAGGCAGAGTGGGGAAGGTTGGTGTTGACACCTGTGGAAGCACACAGAGACAAAATCCGCAAGCGCACGTGTATCGAAGTAGTTTTCACCCGGAGTATTATCGAGTATTGTATCTACGGGGAAACGTGTGTGTTGTCTAACAACTAGTTTATCCAGGGAAAGCAATCAAGGTTTAAGGTATGAGTAGAGAGGATTCCTATGGTTATGACCCTATGTGAAGCAAGGCTTATGATTCTAGTGTTTACTTCGGGACGCCGCTTAGACGGTAAAACACCGCTAATAGATAACTCTACCGATGCGACTACGATCCTAATAATTTAAGAACCTGCTCAATTCAGCATAGACTACAAAGGATATACGAGGCTGTCACCTCCTGCTGCTACCACACAACCAAGAAGCAGGGAGCAAACACATGTAGCCGATAGCCTAAGCACCACGCTTATGCTAACGATTACTACTCTAATTCAGAGATATAATAAGGACTAGAGTACTCAAAAGAACTATGAACCCGTGAACAAAAAAGCACAAAACTTACTTTAATAGAAATCAATTACCAAAAGTATCTCAGATGTAGACTTGGAGAAGCCTAGATCCGCCAAAGTACAAGCCGTAGAGATAGCACCGATAGGCCGGTACTTCCCCCAAACTCTTCCCTTACTCTCTCTATTTATATACAAAAGATATATCCTAACTAGAGGACTAATCTCTCTTGAGTACAATGCCCTGATCCTGAGATGAGATATGAATTAGGGTTTCAAGATGATCTCAGGGAGGGGGTAGCGGCTGCTATATATAGGCCAGAGCATCAATTCTAGACCCTCGGATCAAACCGACTTGAAAGAACGGTGGGGATGCAATCTAGGAGGCGGTGAAGAATCGACATTCGAAGGAGGGGCTAACAGGTGGGGTCCATAGGTCGCCCGGCCTGTAGGTGGGGCCGGTCGGCCCCACCTGGCAGCCACCTACCCTCCGCTTAGGCAGTTTGCCTTCTAGAGTCTTCTGGAGTTGTTTCGTCGAGGATAAATGCGATTTAATCTCACGATGGGGTCCCTTTATGGTTTTCTGATTAAATCCTCTTGCAAACACAGATTCACCAAAACTTATGGAAGTTAATTAGTTTAAACCCTAGACCTATATTTGGTGATGGAATTAAGTATATATGTAGGTTATGTTGACGGTTTATGATTGATGTTAACGACAGTCAACAAGCTCCCCCACACTTAACCTTTGCTCGTCCCTGAGCGAAGCTAAACTCAGTAATGGATCGGGAGTTGCTATAATGCTTTCACTCCTCAAAAGTATACATGTGTTCAAACAAGAATTCTCCTATGAATTAGAATAAACTGATCTGACTTTCAAACTTACCCATATTACCTTCAATCATGGGGCTTATTAGCCTTCACTTGGGTCTTGAGCAATTGAAAGACAGAACAATCAAGTCAAGCATTATGTCTCAAGTTCTTTGTTCCACCATTGTTTCGAAGTTTTTATAAGTTTTTAAAATAAAACTCAGAGATCCCATTGTATGACACTCTCAAGTCTCTCAATATACGTGGTATTTGTGGATCCTCACCAAGGCATAACTTGTTGTGCCTTTTTCTCTTCCTACCACTAAGGCTTATGTAGAGTTCATAGGTAGGGAGAAAGCTAAATCATACATGCAAAAGCATATATTGTAAAGTCAAACAACGGATCCAAAGAAAAATGAGTCATACAATTAAATCAAAATATGCATGTGTGTGGATATATGAGGTGGATATATGTGGTGGCTAATCTAGTTCTACTTTGCTCCTTGAAAACATATCTCTTTTAAAACTTGGAAATATTTTTGTAAGAGATTAGGGGCTATCTTATCCATCTTCCTTTTTTAGATGGGCATCTAAGTACCCATTGTTTTAAATATCTCGAACACTTGTCCATTTTTTCTCCACTCTTTTTTTCTCTTTTTTTTATGAATAACTTTTGCACAGCCCCATGTCTCTTTTCTGCAACATAATTTTGAGAGAGATATCAATAAGAACTTGGAGCATTTATTTGGTGGATAAAAAAACCTAACAAGCATATTTTTGTGTTCACTCCCAGTATAGGAGTAGAATATTTTTGGGTGGATCTAAATGAAATGCATGTTTTTGCGCCTACTCCCAGTGTAGGAATAGTGCATATGTGGGTGGTGTGTACGTGATCTTGATTTTAAGAGCATGACAAATCTCTCATAAGGATTATTGGTATAAATTAACACACATAAATAAATCCGCAAGCGAACATATACTATTGTAGCTTTCACTCGGAGGTATTTAAATATCATATCCATAGGGTAACGTGTGAGGCTAAATACGGTCCAACTTAATCCGCAGCAGCAACAAGACTTAAGAAAGTCAAGAGTGTAGATGAGATCACTAAGGTCTTCTAGTTCTAATCTTGGTAAGCTATGCCTTCTACTGTTCTATCTGGGGAGATGTCTTGTAAGGAACAAATGTAGAGTTTCTTCCCTATAAGCAACTAAAAGCCCTACTAGTCCTATTAACGGGAGGTGGACTACAGAGGATTCAACGAAGCTATAAAAGTCACCTTCGCGAGCTACCACCGATCCGAAAAATGAGGGTGCATTCATGAGTAACCTGAGTCTAAGCACCATGCTTATGCTACGAATTATACTTTAACCTAATGGTCATAGATTAAAGCGCTCAAAAGAGACTCTCAAACTAGAAGAACAATATAAACATGTTGTTTATTTTAATAAGAAGTCGATTACGAAAGAAATCGCAGACGTAGATTAACTTCCACCTAGGTACAAGTCGTAGAGGGAGCACCGACAGGCTGGCACCTCCTCCAAACTCTTCCCTTCTCTCCTCTCTCTATTTCTAAAGACTAGATCATAATGAGGACTAATCTTCTCTTGATAGCTGGCTCTGAGAGGTAGATCCTTTCATGGGACCCCTCTCAATTGATTCTGACTAGAGAATATGAATTAGGGTTTTAGGATGGCTCTAGGGAAAGTGTGAGGGGCCTGTATTTATATCCCTAGGGGTGCAACATGAGCCCTTGGATAAAACTGACTTGAAGGACAGCGTAGATACAATCCTAGGAGGCGGTGGAGGAAGCTTCTAGAAGCGGACTGCTAGGTAGGGCCACAGGGGCCGGGTGACCTCCCTCATGGGCCAGGCAGCTTGCTATAGTGGCCTCTTGGCCCACGCTTCGTCGTGGTGTCTTCAAGAATCTTCTAGAGTTGTCTTTCATAGTTTTCGCAGATAGAATCACTTGTTGCCGTCGGGTGGCTTGTTTGGGGTGTAAGACAGTGGTCCTAGGGCTGTTTTCTAGATAAATCCTCCTGCATATAAATATTTATCAAAGCTCATGGAATTCATTAGTTTAAACCCCTATACCTATATTTGGTGATGGAATTAAGTATATATGCAGGTTATGTTGATGGTTTATATTTGATGTTAGTGACCGTCAACAAGTTCCCTCTAAGCTTAACCTTTGCTAGTCCCTTAGCAAAGCTCAACTCAGCAATGGATCAGGAGTTGCTACAATGTTTTCACGCCTCAAAAGTACACATGTGTTCAATAAAAAATTCTCCTCTGGATTAGAATAAACCGATCTGATTTTCAAACTTACCCATATTACCTTCAACCATAGGGCTTCTTAGCCTTCACTTGGGCCTTGAGTAACTAAAAGACAGAATGATCAAGTCAAGTACTATGTCTCAAGTTCTTTTTTTCACCATTGTTCCGGAGGTTTTTATAGGTTTTCAAATTAAAACTCAGAGATTCTGTTATATGACACTCTCAAGTCTCTCAATATATGTGATATTTATGGATTCTCACCAAGGCAATAAAGATGTTATGCCTTTTGTTCTTTCTACCACTAAGGCTTATGTGGAGTTCATAGGTAGGGAGAAAGCTAGAGCATACTTGCAATGCATATATTGTAAAGTCAAACAATAGATCTAAAGAGAGTTGAGTCATATAATCAAATTAAGATGTGCATATATGTGGATATATCATGGATATATATGGTGGCTAATCCTAATTCTACTTTACTCTTTGAGAATATATCTCTCTTTTGATTTTTTGAAATACTTGCTAGAGAGCAGGGGCTATCTTATTCATCACTTTTTTTAGGCGAGCATCTAAGTACCCATTGTTTTAGATCCCCTTTTTTTTTTCTCAACCCCCATTTTTTCTTTTTTTTCTTGAATAGCTTTTGCATAGCCCTATGTCTCTTTTCTGCAACAAAACTTTGAGAGATAGAAATAAGAACTTTGAAGCATTTGTTTGGTGGATGAAAAACCTAGCATGTTTTTGTGTTCACCCCTAGTGTAGGAGTAGAATATTTTTGGATAGATCTAGATGGAAGGCATATTCTTACGCCTACCCCCAGTGTAGGAGTAGTGCATATGTGGTTGGTGTGTACATGATCTTAATTTTAAGAGCATCCAAACCTCTCATAAGGCATCAACAAAGCTTGACAAAACTCAATGCAAAAGCAAGTAGCATATATGTGGAAGTTTTTCTAGCCTAAATAACATGTATGGCTCTGGTGGGAATTCAAGCTTTGTCATACAGGAACTCATCATGTAATATTTTTGTGTTTTTTCAAAAAATAAATCTCCAGAACTTTAGTGTCACTTGGAACAAGATAAACAACAGATCAGACCTTCTCATATCATATCCGTAAATTACCTAGACTTAGATCAAACATATGCTACCCACGAGTTTCAAGTTCAGAGTAAATCCTTATTTCAAAACAGTCGTATCCAAAACTTGGAAGTATTCAAGGCTGAAAACTAGGTACTTAGAATGAATTACAACAGAGCAACTATTCATCATTTCCATTAAGAGATTATTCTGAGTCCTCTTATTTATTCAACTCCTAAAAGCAAACTAGACACATCTTTTATTTTGTTTTTAAGATCACACCTTACTAATATATATAACTAGCTAAGATAAGTTTTTATTTTGTTTTGTATGTTATGCATCTTTTTATTTCTTTAGAAAATATATAGCAAACTTAAAAATAATAAAACTGAAAGGAAAAGGAATACTTAGCTAGATACAGAGGGGGATGCTCCTCCCCCAAGCTGGATGTTGTCGTGGTCGAATGTTGAAGTGATCCTTCTTAGAGCAGGTTTATCAACGTATGTCCTTCTCATCCAGATGGAGTGAGTTGAAGGTAGCCTAGTGAACTTGCTCTTGATCATATGTATCATCTTTCAAAAATACTCCAACAAGAACACCATAAACTCATGGTACGGATTAGGATAAGGGGTTAGCGGTTAGCCGTTCAAGGATTTGCCTCTTGTGAGTTTAGACAGATTTTCTAAGTTGGTAAAAGTTTTAGCAGGATTTTTATCTTATCATTTTTGGATTTTCTATTTTATAATGCAGAAGGAAAATATGTATGCAACACCACGGTGAATATTTTCATGGATGTTTACACACCATAGATCTACTCACATGGGGCTTAGGATTTTTTATGAGGCAATGATGATATGCAGTAATAAAACTTTTTATTTTTCTTTTTCTAAATGCAATGCTAATGTAGAAAAGTGAATATGCTAAAGTGAAAATAATTCATGCAATGCTAAAAGTAAATATGGATAACTACCGATGTTACCTTTCGGCGAGGGTTCAAATTTTTAAATCCTCCGGACATGACTTTTTCTCCAATCTTATTATCCCTCGGGTGCATCTGTGGATCTCGAAGATGGAGGCGTTGATGGTTGCGCCTCTTGTGTTGGTGACTCTGATGATGTTGTCGCCTTTTCCTTCTATATCTGCTTGGTCTGTGGACTTAGGCGGAGTAGGTTCATCTTTCATAGGTGTTGGTAATTTAGTGTGGTGATGCTTCTGATGGTGGTGCCACCCTTGTTCTTTGCTTGTCCACCTGGTTGAAGTGAAGCATTAGTAGTGGAAGTTGGTAGCATCTTGCTCAGTGTACATGTTGACAGGTTCAGAACTTTCACTTGTAGAATTTTGGGGAATTGACAAACCCTCCTCACTTTGCTCGAAGTATGTCCTGCTTGCAAAGACAAGGTAGAGATCAAGTGCATGGGCTCTATTGGTGAAAAAACACCAACAAAACCAAAACTTTATTTACTTTTCTCTAACCTTGGGCACATGGAACAAGATAAAATTGATGTTATGCTTTTTTTTTTCCATTATAACATAGGTGGTAAGATTAGAAGATTGAGTATGAATGTAGCATTGAAGCACATTTGGCAAAAAGGGTTGAATTTCTTAACCAACGGATGGATTATCTATCTCTACATAATGTATCAATCTTTACATGATTATGACTATCATCTTCTAGAGATAAAGTGTGCAACTTTTTAGCTCATTTGGTTAAGATTGTGAGATCAAGAGAGTGGTGATAGGAGCAAGCTTAAAGAACAAAACATGTTGATTTAATCAGATTTAATCAAGCAAGTTTGTAACTTAGACATATTTGTTTATTATTTATGTGTCTATCAAAATCAAGGAAAACAATGACCACTTACCTTAAGATGTTACCTTCATCATTGGAGTGTGATGACACTATGTGATGAAGGATAGACGACTTCCGATGGTCCTTTCCTTTCTTGCATCTTGAGTTGTTCATGGATATCTTGTCTCACATGTTGTACTCATTTTTCTCTCATCCTTTTGTCATGCCATCTTTCTGCTCTTTGATCTTTTGACACCCTTTCAGACCTTCTACCTCACTCATTATTTTATGCCTAAAGGAATATACAATTATGAAACATGGGTTGTTTGTCCAAAATTTTGGGCAATTACATCTATGCTAACGAAAAGATGATTTTAGGATTACCTTAGCATAGATTGTGTTTATCATGTTTTATACAAGCATGGCTCAAGGCAAAGGTAACTTGCATCAGAAGATAGAGTGAATGAACTTTGATACTTACAGTTCTTTCATCCATGATGAATAAGGTATGTAGTTTTTACATCTATGATGAATGAGTTGTGTCTTCTTGTGCAAAGTTATTGAAGTTCATCATGTGCCTTGCTTCATCTCTGATTTGAATTCATCTGGTGACTTACCCAAATTGAATTAAAAGTTTCCTGCAGGGTTTAGTCCAACAAAATATCTGGTGTCTACACAAGCAACTTTTAGTTCAATAACCAAACTAGACTCCATGTCTAATTTGATTAAGGAATGAAGGCTATTTAATCTAAGCACCACGCTTAATTTAAATGTCTATGGAAGTATGTGTAGTACTTCCAAACCAAAACTTACTATGGCAGATGAAGGTAACATAAAAGCACTATAAAAATTTATTCAATTGGAGATGAAAGAGCATGATTGTTATTTAGCAAATTGAGCATGGCTTGAAGGTAGAAACAACTAAGATGAATTAGCAACATGGCATAGGATTTTTCAGAGAAGCCCATCCCCCAAGCTTGAATTTTGCAAGACAGAACTAAGTTTGGATGGATATGATTCAATGTTGCATGATGATTGGTTGAACATACCTGGTGCTGTCATCCTTCATTCTTTTTCTTTAAACCTGGAATGGTTAGTGACAAAAATACCCGAAGAAATATTTTCACAACTATATTTCTATAAGGGCAAAAAGGTGAAAGCTCATGTTATCTCTCAAAATTTCTTGCTTTAGGACACAAGCTCGTTCTTGGAAAACCATCGAATTGCGCTCAAGTTGGTGAAGTGGTTTCTCCTCCAACACCAACCTTCGTGTACATATCTCAAGATTCACACAATGAGATCTACAATATTTATGATAAATATATGAATCTACTACCACCCGTTTAAAATCTTTATGAATAGGGAGAAAGAGGGGGGGTTGAAGATCTCGTGTATGGCAATGTTGGAGAGACTAATTAATTCAGGAGTTTTCTCATGTGAGCATGAATTTGATGAGATGTTAGTGAAATAACTTCCATGCTCATCGATGTCATCTTCAAGCTCCGAGGGTGTTTCTTGATGAATGTCTATAGGCAGAAACATTGTCTCCATCATTTCATGGCTATGACATTCATTGGGTGTTTTATTGTCCAAGATTTCCCATAGATTAGTGTCTCTCACGTTGGTCTCGTCTAAGGCTTCCTCCAAACTTGAATGAGTCATGTTTATTGAAGAGATTGATTTAAGCTCTTCGTTTGGATCTAGTCCAAGTTTGGATCCTAACCATAAGGCTTTGTCCTTGTCCAACCATTCTTTAACAGCGCATATGTGTTCTTCATATATTCTAAGCAATTCTTAATACATTCCTGCCATTGTTGTTGCACTTCTTGGTCATCCTTGTGATCTTCATGACTCCTATGCTTCGGGTGTCTTAGTGGGTTTCTAGGGTTATCATGAGACTTAGAAGAAAGAGCATAAAAGGGATTATCAGGGTCAAGGATGGGTTAAAAGAAGGGTTCATATAAGACTTCTAATGTGGGCATAGAAGAGGAGAGGATAGAAGTGTCTTCTAAAGGGCTTGAGTTTCCTTCTATGGCATCATTAGACATGCCATCCTTGAATTCTTCCCAATATCCTATATGGGAATAAAGACACTTTCTAAGAGATCCCTTCTTGAGAGGATTTGAATTATAATCACTCGAAGGTCCCTTGCAAAATCGGAAGTTCAAACTATTCCCAAAATCAGCATCAAACAGATCATCCTCACAAGAAATTTTAAAAGGTTGACTTTCTTTTTCTCTTGGGGATTTGGATTCTAGGGTATTGATGATTCGGGGTTGATATCTAAATCTTGGAATTGGAGTGGTTCTAATTTGGCTATGAAAACTTCCTCTTCTTGTTCAAGAGATGATTCCTTCTCTCCTCGGGGAGCTCATAATGAATGCTAATGCAATGAGTCTTTTCACTAATCTTATTAAGCATAGACCTTGCTTCATTAGCAGACAAATGAAGGAAAGCTCCCCTAGAGGCTAAATCAAGGGATTCCCTAGAATCCTTGCTAAGACCCATGTAAAAATCTTGAAGGAGTATTGGGTTTGGAATAGCAAGGTCTGGGCTAGTTATGATGAGTTCATTAAAATGATCCCATGATGTACCAAGAGATTCTTCTTCTAGTTGTCTAAAATTTAGAACCCCTTTTCAAAGGCTAACCACTTTAGAGGTGGGAAAGAAATGTAAACAAAATATTGAGCATAAAGTTTTTCAATCTTCTTGCATACTTCTTACAATTAGATTGTACCATTGTTTAGCTATTCCTGACAAAGAGAATAGAAACAACTTCCATCTTAAGGTCTTGGCAGACATTCCAGCGATACGCAAGCATGCACAGGTCTGTTTAAACTCTTGTAGGTGAGAGTATGGGCTTTCGTTGCCTTCTCTCGAGAAGGGTAGATCCCAAATCATTTTTATTAGACACAGACGCAGCTCATAGCCAGGTGTTAGGATAGGATCTACAGATTTTGGTGGCCTTAGGCTTGTGCTCGTCAGTGCACCATATAGGCGGATAGGAGTGGAATTTATAATGAAAAAGAAAAGAAAAGTATGAAGGAATAAAAAGATAAAAGAATATGATATAAGGTTAAGCTAGGTTTGAAATTAACTTAGCAACCGTTTCCCCGGCAACGGTGCCAGAAAGCTTGTTGGTATAAATTAATGTACACAAATAAATCCACAAGCGCACGGATACCGCTATAGCTTTCACTCAGAGGTATTCAAATATCGTATCCATAGGGAAACGTGTGAGGCTAACTACGGTCCAACTTAGCCGGAGCAGCAACAAGACTTAAGAAGGTCGAGAGTGTAGAGGAGATCGCTAAGGACTTCTAGTTCTAATCTCAGTAAGCTATACCTTCTACTGTTCTATCTAGGGAGATGTCTTATAAGGAATAAATGCAGAGTTTCTTCCCTGTAAGCAACTAAAAGCCCTACTAGTCCTATTAATGGGAGGTGGACTACAAAGGATTCAACAAAGTTATAAAAGTCACCTTCACGAGCTACCACCGATCCAAAAAATGAGGGTGCATTCGTGAGTAACCTGAGTCTAAGCATCTTGCTTACATTACAAATTATACTTTAACCTAATGGCCATAGATTAAAGCGCTCAAAAGAGACTCACAAATTAGAAGAACAATATAAACATGTTGCTTACTTGAATAAAAAGCCGATTACCAGAGAAATCGCACATGTAGATTAACTTCCGCCTAGGTACAAGCCATAGAGGGAGCATCGATAGGTCGGCACCTCCTCCAAACTCTTCCCTTCCCTCCTCTCTCTATTTATAAAGGCTAGATCCTAATGAGGACTAATCTTCTCTTGATAGCTGGCTCTACGAGATAGATCCTTTCATGGGACCCCTCTCAATTGATCCTAACTAGAGAATATGAATTCGGGTTTCAGGATGACTCCAAGAAGGGGGGTGCAGGCCTATACTTGTGCAACTTGAGCCCTTGGATGAAACCAACTTAAGGAATGACGTAGATGCAATCCTAGGAGGCGGTGGAGGAACCTTTTGGAAGCGAGCTGCTAGGTGGGGCCACAGGGGGCCGGGCGGCCTCCCCCATGGGTCGAGCGGCCCACTACTATGGCCTCTCGGCCCATGCTTCATCATGGTGTATTCTGGAACCTTCTAGAGTCATCTTTCGCAGTTTTCGCAGATTGAATCACTTGTTGCAGTCGGGTGGCTTGTTTGGGGTGTATGATAGTGGTCCTAGGGCTATTTTCTGGATAAATCCTCCTGCATACAAATATTCACCAAAGCTCATGGAATTCATTAGTTTAAACCCCTATACCTATATTTGGTGATGGAATTAAGTATATATGCAGGTTATGTTGACGGTTTATATTTGATGTTAGTGACCATCAACAAGGGTCAACAAAGGCTGACAAAACTTAATGCAAAGCAAGTAGCATATATGTGGAAGTTTTTCTAGCCTAAATAACATGTATGGCTCTAGTGGGAATTCAAGCTTTGTCATACAGGAACTCATCATGTAGCATTTTTATGTTTTTCAAAAGAAATCTCCAGAACTTCAGTGTCACTTGGAACAATATATAAACAGTAGCTCAGACCTTCTCATATCATATTCGTCAATTATCTAGACTTAGATCAAGCATATGCTACCCATGAGTTTTAAGTTCAGAGTAAATCCTTATATCAAAACAATTTTACCCAAAACTCGAAAGAATTCAAGGCTAAAAACTAGGTACTGAAAAGGAATTATAACAAATCAACTATTCATCATTTCTATTTTAAGAGATTGTCCTCAGAGTCCTTATTTATTTAACTCTTAAAAGAAGTTAAAGCAAACTAGACACACTCTTTTTATTTTATTTTTTATTTTTTTACTAATATAGGGATAACTATTTATTTTGGTTTTAGTTTGTAGTTTTTTAACTAGAATAAAGGGAAATAATACTTACCTAGATACACGGGGGTGCCTTCTCTCCCAAGCTGGTTGTTGCCGTGGTTCTTTCATCATTTGTTGATGTTGTGCTCTTCTTGGGAGGTTTGCCTCCCCCACACTTGAATTCTATTACCTTGCATAAACAACATGTGGAGAGAAACAACGACTAAAGACTAGAGAGATCCTGGCAATATTTTAGCAGGTAAACATGGTTTTAAGGGGTTTTCACAGAGTAAAGTAGAAGAGCTGAATTGAAAATGTTATTTAAATTCTATGAAGTTTATTATATCTAATTCTTCTTCTAGCAATTGTGTGTCACGGAAAACTTTTAAACACTAATCATTTACCTTCAAGAGCATACGTTTGTCATTTTGAAGTGTGACAACTCCATGAGACGATGTGCTAATTACCTTGTAAGGTCCTTCCCATTTGCTTCGTAGTTTCCCATGCCCAAATAACCTCACTCTGGAGTTGAAAAGCAACACCTTGTCACCTGGTTTGAATTCCTTCTTTTTTAATGTTTTGTCATGCCATCTTTTTATCCTCTCCTTGTAGATTTTTGCATTATGATATGCCTTTTCTTGTCATTCCTCTAACTCAGAGAGTTGCATTTTTCTCTTCTTTCTAGCTGCTTCAAAGTTCATGTGTCACCTTTTTATGACCCAATGAGCTTTGAATTTCAACTCAATAGGTAGGTGACATGTCTACTCATAGACAAGTTGGTATGATGACATTCCAAGAGGTGTTTTGTAATATGTTCTATAAGCCCATAGTGCTTCGTGTAACTTATCTTTCCATGATGTTCCCATCTCATTGACAGTTTTCTACAAAATGTTCTTGATTGCTTCTTTGACGTTTCTACCTGTCCGCTAGTTTGAGGATGATATGGTGTCACGATGTTATGACAGACCCCATGATCAGATAAGAAATGCCAGAACTTTCTATCAATGAAGTGAGGATCTCCGTCGCTAATTGCCATGCGTGGAACTTTGAAAGTGTGGAAAGATAGTCTTAGAAAATATCCTCTTGGCGTTATTGGAATCTGCAGCTCGACATGGTAAAGCTTCAACCCATTTTGAGGCATAGTTGACTGCCACCATGATGTATTTGCACTGCTAGAATTTTAGAAATGGTCCCTTGTAGTCGATGCCCTAGAAATCAAAGAGTTCTAACTAGAGATTGGTGGTGAGTGGCATGGCATCTCTTGCATTGATACTCCCATGTTTCTGACATGAGATGCACCTCCATATAAATTCTTTGGTGTCATCGTACATGGTTGGCCAGAAGAATCCACTTTGCTAGATCTTAGCATTAGTGCGGAATGCCCCAAATGTCCCTCATATGATGATGAGTGGCATCTTTCAATGATCTTGATTGCTTCCTCAACCGAAACACACCTCCTGAGCAGTCCATCAGCACAGACTCGGTAGAGGGACGATTCATCCCATAGGTAGAGGTGACTTTCATGGATGAGCTTCCTCTTATTCTCTCCTGGTGGTACATAACCTGCAACCATAAAATTAACAATATTTGCATACCAGGGGTCGGATCCTCTAACTTTTAGGAGCATGTCGTCCCGTAGAAAGTCATTGATGGGCATCTCCTATGGATTCTCGAACTGCATTCTTGACAAGTGATCAGCTATAGAATTTTGTATTCATTTCTTATCTTTAATTTCTAAATCAAATTATTGAAGCAAAAGGATCCATCTTATAAACTGAGGTTTAGCATCTTTCATAGTTAGAAGATATTTAAGAGCAGCATGATCAGTGTAAACAATAACATTTGCTCCTACTAAGTAAGACCTAAACTTCTCAATAGCAAAAACAATAGCCAAAAGATCTTTTTTAGTTGTTACATAATTAAGTTGAGGTTCTGATAGAGTTTTACTAGCATAAGAAACTGCATGATGCTTTCTATCTTTCGTTCGACCCAAAACTCCCCCTACAGCATAATCACTAGCATCACACATGATTTCAAAAGGTAGTGACCAATTAGGGGGTTAAATGATTGGTGCAGAGATGAGTGCTTTCTTAAGGATTTGAAAAACATTTAAACACTCATCATCAAACTCAAAGGGAGCATCCTTGGCTAACAAACTTGTTAGAGGTCTAGCAATATGAGAAAAATCTTTTATAAAATGGCAACAGAACCCTGCATGACCAAGGAAACTTCGTACCCCTTTGACATTTGTGGGAGAAGGTAGTTGTTCTATTACTTCTTTCTTAACTCGGTCTACCTCAGTTCCCCATTTGGACACTAAGTGTCCAAGCACTATGCATTCTCTAACCATGAAATGATATTTTTCTTTAATTAAGGACTAAGTGCTTTTCCTCACATCTTTGTAAAATCTTGTCTAAATTTTCTAAGCCATCATTAAAAGTTTTTCCATAAATAGAAAAATCATCTATAAAAACTTTCATGATTTCTTCTATCATATAAGAAAATATAGACATCATGCACCTTTGGAACGAAGCTGGAGCGTTGCATAATCCGAAAGACATCCTGCGATAAGCATAGGTTCCATAGGGACAAGTGAAAGTAGTGTTGCTTTGGTCATCAGGATGGATCGAGATTTGATGATAACCTGAATACCCATCAATGAAACAGAAGAAAGAATGCTTTGCAAGCTGTTCCAACATCTCATCGATGAAAGGTAATGGAAAGTGATCTTTCTTGGCTGTCTTGTTAAGTTTTCGATAATCAATGCACATCTGCCATCCTGTGACTGTTCGTTGTGGGATTAATTCATCTTTTTCATTTTTTACCATAGTCATGCCCCCTTTCTTCGGTACAACTTGTACCAGGCTTACCCACTCACTATATGGAATGGGATAGATTATTCCTGCATGCAAAAATTTTAAAACCTCTTTCTTAAGAACTTCTCTCATCGTATTATTAAGCCTACGTTGGGGATCCCTAGAAGGTGGATATGCTGGATGTATGGGAATGCAATGGGTGCAAAGGGCAAGACTAATCCCTTTGAGGTCTTCGAGCGAGTAGCTAAAAGCAAAGCGATGCTTTTCTAAAATGGTAAGGAGCCAGAGGGTCTCGTCCTTAGAGAGTTTATCACTAATAATTATAGGAGACTCCCTATCTTTATTTAGAAAAGCGTATTTCAAACCTGAGGGAAGGTTTGAGCACAATGGAGGGTTTTGGCGGCTCTTGAGTTTCATCTAGAGGGAAAGGATTTCGTGGTTCTTCTTTGTCTTGGATGAAATCCTTGGCGTCTTCTTCAAGATCTTTGTTGGAGGCTTTGAGGAGAGAAACTTCCATAATCTCCTCCATTGGATCTTGCTCATGACTCAACTCTATCTTAACATGTAACAAGCGAGTGATGGGAATAGAAAGGTTTAGGCTTTTCCTGAGTCTTAGATTTATACTCCCCTTTCTTCCTTCATGTAGGAGTCTCTCTATTGGATGCCCTATCAAAAGATTGAACCCTCAAATATCTAAAACATAAAAACTAAGATACAACTTTGTTTTGTCTACTTTGATAGGGATAAGGTGAAAATTAAATTCCTTCGATAGGAAGGATTTACCCTGAGAGACTTTTTAAGAGTTTGGTTGTTGGAGTTAAGTGCATATTTTTAGGAAGGGTATGTGCAAAAGATTTAGACATAAGATGTACCCCTACAACTGGATTATAAAAAGCATCGAAGGAGGTTTTACAAATTTGGCAATGAATGTAGGTAGAGGGAGAATCTAAACGAATGATTTTAGGAGAAAGCTTGGATTCTCCCAACAACTCATTGCTTACGATCGTTATCAACTCCTTCATGGTCTTTTTAAGGAATTTCTCTTTGGTTGGGTCAGGAAGATGCTGGTTAGGTGCTGACGATGCCGAAGATTTCCTTATTGCATAATAATTCAAGGTGTTTCCAAAAATGTAGTAGAGCTCATCCTCGAATTCAAACATATTTTTTAAAGGCAAAATTTCTTCCTCCTTCGGTGGTTCGAGAACTTGGAGGATAGTTGAGGCTTTAAGTGGAGTAGTTAAAGGTTCGAGCTCAACTATCAAGGGTTCTTCCTCAGGAGTTTTCTCAACTATGTTTTCTGGGCCATTATTATGCACGCTGGTGTAGGGGGGTGTTATCTAGGATTTTTCTAAGGATGTTTCTCCCTTTACTAACAGAGCAGTGTAAGATGGCACCTCCAGAAGCTGTATCAAGAAGCTATGTGGTCTCCCCACTAAGACCCATATAAAAGTGTTGTAAAAGCATAGGTCTTGAATGGTAAGGTCAGGGCCAGAATTGACTAGGTCATTAAAATGCGCCTAAGCCGCACCAAGAGATTCTTTTTTTCTGTTTAAAAGATAGAACCTCTATTCAAAGGCTAACACTCTAGAGATGAGAAAGAAAGATAAGCAAAAGGTAGAGCATATAGCTTCCCAATATCCTTGTACACTCCCTACGGTTTGGGTATACCAATGTTTAGCTCTTCCTGTCAAAGAGAATGGAAATAGCTTCCACTTTAAAGTTTTATGTGACACGCCTGCGATATGCAAGCATGCATAGGTTTGCTTAAACTCTCCCAGGTGGGTATATGGGTTTTCATCACCTTCCCCTGAGAACGATTGTTCTTGGACCAAATTTATTAAACTTGAACGCAACTCATAGCCAGGTGTAAGGACAGGTTTCGAAGATTCCGGTAGCTCTAGTTGTGCGCCCATGGGAGCAGCGAATTGATTGATAGGCGTGATGTTATCCACTCTTAAAGATAAATAAAATAAAATAAAATAAAAGATACATAGACAAACCTAGTTCGATGAAATCACAACAACCGTATTCCTAGCAACGACGCCAAAAAACTTGTTGACACCTGTGGAAGCACACAGAGACAAAATCCGCAAGCACACGGGTATCGAAGTAGTTTTCACCCAAAGTATTATCGAGTATCGTACCCACGGGTAAACGTGTGTGTGTTGTCTAACAACTAGTCTGTTCAGGGATAACAATCAAGGTTTAAGGTATGAGTAGAGAGGATTCCTATGGTTATGACCCTATGCAAAGCAAGGCTTATGATTCTAGTGTTAACTTTGGGACGCCGCTTAGACGGTATATCACCGCTAATAGATAACTCTACCGATGTGACTATGGTCCTACTGATTTAAGAACCTGCTCAATTTAGTATGGAGTACAAAGGATAGACGGGGCTATCACCTCCCACTACTACCACACAACCAAGAAGTAGGGAGCAAACACAAGTAGCCGATAGCCTAAGTACCACGCTTATGCTTACGATTACTACTCTAATCTAGAGATCTAACAAGGACTAGAGCATTAAAAAGAACTGTGAACCTGTGAATAAAAGAGCACAAAACTTACTTTAATAGAAATCAATTACCAGAAGTATCTCAGATGTAGACTTGGAGAAGCTTAGATCCACCAAAGTATAAACCATAGAGATAGCACCAATGGGCCAGTACTTCCCCTAAACTCTTCCCTTACTCTCTCTCTATTTGTATACAAAAGATAGATCCTAACTAGAGGACAAATCTCTCTTGAATATGATGCCCTGATCTTGAGATGAGGATATGAATTAGGGTTATAGGATGATCTTAGGGAGGGGGTAGGGGCTGCTATATATAGGCTAGAGCATCAATTATGGACCCTTGGATCAAACCGACTTGAAAGAACAACGGAGATGCAATCTAGGAGGCGGTGAAGAATCGACATTCAAAGGAGGGGCCGACAGGGCAGCCACCTGCCCTCTGCTTTAGTGGTTTGCCTTTTGGAGTCTTCCAGAGTCTACTGGAGATGTTTTCACCATGGATAATTGCGATTTAATCTGACAATTGGGTCCACCTTGGTGGTTGTCGGGTACCACAATTAGGGGTATGCAAATTAGGATGAAAATCCACCTGTCCTCCCAAACCAAACATTAATCTGCCCCGTCTAAGGGAAAAATCAACTAAGGAGACCCACGGGCTAACTCTCCCCTTGCTGGGCCTCCAGCGAGCCACGTGAGCGTACTAGCCTATCTCTCCACTTCATCTGAGGCCTCACACAAGGGGTCTCGAAACATCTCCGACTCGCCTGAGACCCTAGCACTGGGCCACAAGCATAGGCCAACCAGTAGCATAATCACCGTCTCGTCCGAGTCCTAGAGATGATGTCATCTCTCTATTGTACTCTGATGCTGCCCTCCCATTGGCATGCTCAAGACCCCCTGTGACATCACCTGCACCCCCGCTTTGACCAACCGGACAAGGTAGGAATGATAGGGGTCAAATCACAACGCCTTCACCCATAACAGCATGGGGAAAAGCTGCCGGTCACTATGCTACCGATTTGAGCACTATACACATGATCTAGGCCTACACGGCATACGAGGCACCATTCTAGGACACTATTCCCACGATCTAGGCAAGATCACGCCGTGAAACGTCCTAGATTTCCACGAAGGGAAATCCACAGAAACGAAGTGTAAAATGATGAAATGATCCGTCAATTTACCCAAATCTCAGTGATACACAAAGTCATACACGATTATTAGAGTACAATAGAGAGTTTTACATAAATTATTCTCTTCGCCACATAGGGCGAAACACACTCACACACACAGCATCCTGATTAGCATCTTAGGCTGTAGGTTTCCTATGAAAGTGGAATGCATTGAGGGAAGTAGAAGGAGACCTATTTAGGCTATAGGTTTCCTATGCAAGTAGTCAGTATTTTAATAATATTAAGTTCATCAGGTTTTAACCCATCTTATTCACATGTTCTCCCAACCCATCACACACATCACATCTCATCTCACACTCTCTCTCTAGGCGACGAGATCGACTCCCGCTCAGATCTCACCTCAATGGCCAAAGCTAGAAACCAACATGAAACTCGGGGGAAAGGTAGAAAAGGACTCCTCTCTCTAATCAAGTGAAGCATAGGTTATGGGAATGTCCATATCCGCAGAAGCGGCTATACGTATAGATCGATCAACTCTGCAGAGCATGTACACCTGGTAATTCACAAGATCGCCTTCATTGATGATTTGGCTCATCCAAGCTAATTCCGACTGCCTCCCAACCGGTACAGTACCACCCTACCACTCAGCCCTGGGCCACCTTGGAGTTCACCGAAACGCTGAGACTGTGAGACATAGTACCGGCCCCCCAAGCTCACTACGCTATCTTAGGAGGGTGTGGGTCCCTATGCCCGTACCTCCCTACACTAACACCTTCTAACCTAGTAGTAGTGGTACCGCCCTAGTCAGTTGGGTAATTGTCCCCTGCCCATCGGGAGCGAGTGGTGTGCATGAAGGTCCCATGGTTCCGGTTCTCAAGACATCTAGTCCTTAGGGGGACCGGATAGTATATCTTCTCAAAGGGGATCACCAACTCCCCGTGCCACGACAGCACCTCCTCCAGGGATAACCAACGCCCTGGTCCACCTCTCACATATACCTGCCATAGGTAACTCTCGCAAGGGATGCCTAGGTCGCACCCCTCTGGCAAGACTTGCCCCAAAGACTCGTCGTAAGATCCTGTTCGATCGACTCAACCCTCACCACACACCCAAAACACATGCCAAGATCTCCCCATGTTCATTATCCAGTTTTTACCAAGTTTATGACACCTCGTGCCTTACGCACATACGTCTCTCCCTCACCAGCATCACATCATAGATATAATGCAAGTAAGAGTAAAGCAGTAAGTATGTAACAAGTGAGCATCTAGCCTATTAGCGGGTGTGCAGGAGTAACGTTGCAACAAGGTATAAGGTTCAAAGTAAAATTACCATGCAACCTAACATCCTATTATTGCATAAAAGAATAAGCACTAGCAATTCTAGTTGTAGCATGCATAATAGGATCTACGAGATTGGGTGGGGCGTGGCACCTGGCAAGTCATCACTGAAGTCCTTGCTGTAGTTGGGGTCGTACTCCTTAGTCAGCAGGTCCTCCGGCTCTGTTAAAAGTAAGATATAGTCGCATGAGCGACTCCTCTAGAGGTGCACAAAGAAGCAACAGAAATTCAAAAGATCTAAATGCACTCAAACACAAGCCTATGACATAGAGCTTATTTTTAGAAAAATTTGGACATTGGTTTGGTATTTTTCTGAGTTAAGATGAATTAGTTATGAATTTTCAAAGATTAAATGAATTTCTAGAAAAAGAAAAAGATAGATTTAATAAGGGCGTGACACGTGGCAGTAGCTGGTTGGCTAGAGGTGCATGTGGAGCTGACAGGTGGGTCCCGTTGTTTGGTCAACGGTCAATGGTCAACTTTGACCGGGCCAAGACCGAGCTCAGGCGGGCCGGGCTAGGGCTGGATACGGCCGGGTTGGGCCGGTCTGGGCTTGCCAGCCCAGACACATGTCAAGCGGTGGCTATGTCCACATGGCCGCTTGGGTTCAAAACAGGCTCTGGCCTACGTAGGCGTGGCTCACGGTGAACAAAGAGGTGGGGAGCTGTGAACCACAGACTCGGTTCGTGGTGGACCGAGCTCACCTGCCCTCTCTCCCTCTTGGTCCATGGTGCACCAGGTGCATGATCCAACACGTGAGTGCACCCTTCTCCCCTGCTCCTCATGGCGGCGCTACGCCGGCGGTGAGCTCACGCGATAGCGCACGGTGGTGGCTCAGAACGACTTCTAGTGGGCTCTACTGTCTCGCGGGTTCACCAACATTCCAAGGATGGAGTCTAGGTAGGGTCCTAGGAGCTCCAGCGGTGTCTCCCACGGCAGTGGGTGGCACTCCGACGTGCCTCAACTCTGACAAACTAGAGCAACAAGGCAACGATCCCCTCCATCTTGTATACGGCCAGATTCACGATGCCGAGGCGAAGCTCGACATATCCACAGCTTTGGCTATGGTGGTTGGAAATAACGAAAAACACCTCGTCATGGTGGTGCTCTAGGCGTGGTGACTCTGACATGGTGGAGTCAGACCAGATGCTCTAGGGCTCCTCTCTCTACTTCCTCTCGAGCACTGGGCTCCTTCCATCATGGCAAAAAACAATCAGGCCCCTCCTCCTCTTCTCTACTGTCTCGAGTCAAAAGGAACGGCCTCGCCATGTCCGTGCTTTGGCCATGGTGGGCACGCTCTAAGCGACTCAGTGATGGTGGCGTTCCCGAGCCGGTACGGCTCGGCAGGGCAGCACCGTGCACAAGTGTGTTTGCATGAGTGCATGTAGGTGCAAACGACGATCAGGCACCAGCCTTGGTCGTTCCTGATATGGAAACGATCACGGCGGCGCCGACATGTACATGGTGGCGAGCATGGAAGGCGGGGTACGGTGAGACATGGATCACCTTGGGCTCGTGGTGGCTAAGTGTTGGTGCGGTGATGAGTTGAAGCAGTGAAGAACAGTGGCCGTGCAGTGCGGACCGGTGGTGGAGAGGAGGAAGTCCGACGTCTTCTCCTTCTCTGGTGGGTTCGGACAGCGGCGTCGGCTTCGGGCTCCTCGATCCCTTCTTGCCCTTCCTTCCTTCTTCTCTTCTTCTCCCCTCCTTCTTGCGGTGTAGGGCGGCAATGGTGCCACCAGTGCGGTGGCTAGGAGGGTGAAGGGCTAGGGCAACGGAGAGGCTCTGCTTTTATAGCCGAGCTCGGCTATGGCAGGTGAACGGTGGATGCAGCAGCGGGGATGCGTGGAGAAGATCAAAGGATGCTACAGTAGGGTTTTGGGGGGCATGGCACGATCACGAAGGTACCGTGGTGCTCCCAATTTCGCGCAGCGGCTGGCCTGGCACTGTACGGTGGCACTAGGAGGTGGTTGCAGGTGTGGCCAAGGGGATGGTGTCACGGGGCGAGCGGGGCTCCAGCTGGGTGATGGTGAGTGCGGGAAGGCGACGTGGCGCGCTTGCGGGGCAAGGCGCAGTGGCTTGGAGCGCAAGGCTGGCGTACGGGGGAGACCGGGGGAATCTCCCCTGTGTAGGCGGTTGCTCTGCTTTAGCAAAACCGAGGGCGAGCGGTTGGGGATGACAACCGGGGATAGCTCGTCAGCATCAACCGGAGAAGGCACTGTTGTGTTGTGGTGCGATGCAGCGTGGGCCGTTGCTGGGCTGGTGGTGATCGAAAGAAGAGGAGCGGCTCCTGTCGTGACGCGGGGAGAAAGGTGGGCCTCCAGCTGGGCCGGTTATGCAGCGCTACGTGGGATCCGTGGCTGGTTGGACTGGCTCAAGGCGAGTGGGCCAGCTACGGTCGCAGCTGAGTGGGGCGGCTGTGCAAGGCTAGGCCAGCTTGGGTTGGGTAGGCCGGCTGGCAGCGTGACTCACAATCATGGTTGCAGGTAGAGGCAGGCCAGCTTGAGGGAGCAGGCCGAGCCAGGCGCTAGGCCAGAAGGGGTTTCTCCTTTTCTGTTTATTTCTCTTAGCTTATCTATTTTATTTGTTCGCTATTCTAGCTAAGCCATTGCTCCTAAGTGCATGTACATGAGTTGCCATCATGAGCATGCCCTAGTGTGGTCCACTAGTGGTCATCTAGGGTTCCAAGCCACCATGCCAAGGGTTGGCAACAACACACACAATGCCTTTAATTAAGTAAGTTAATTAAATGTTGTTGCTTTTTATTAATCAATACAAAAGAACTTAATAAACAGCTCATGCTTATTTACTTAAATGCAAGGATGTAAACATCTATAGTAGGTACTACTTGTGCAACTAGGGTAGGTTTCCTATATGACACCTCACCATACATGGTTATTATAGAAAAAAAAATTTGTAGTTATGATTTTTGGTTTGTGGAAAATTCTGGGTTGTTACACGCCGTGATTCCTGCCTCCAAGGCCTCGGTTCCTTACGCCAGTCAATCTACAAGGGCGAGCATGCCAAAGCCACGCCAGCCATGGGGCCAAGCGTGGGAAGGCCTCGGACATGGGCCAGTCTGCGAGCGTCACCGACCGTCTCACCCGAGACCGCCTCAGACCCGCCCGTAGGAGGCAACCCCAAGACGTGGGTCAACAAGACAAGCATCATATCACCTCTATGCCGGCCCGCGCCCATAACCGAGGCACATCCTGGCTACTGACGTTGTTCCACCCATCCCGCATCACTGTGTAGGTCAAAAAGCATACCATGCAACAACAAGTAAGGTCATAGTGGTGCGCATACCTGGGCATGTAGCGACAGTACCAAGAGTACCAGCACCATGCCTCTATAGTACAAACCACTGCACCATCAGATAAAGCCCTCCCGAGGCCTCGGGCTCCTTCTCCGACAAGGATCACACCGCCCACAAACATTTTGTAACCCTACACCTCCTTGAAACTATAAAAGGAGCAGACATGGACCATTCCAAAAATAGAAAAGGCAAATCCATAGGCCATTCGACTCATCAGGAGCGAATACACACACACACACACACACTCCACTCACATCTTGAGACCTGGGAGCTCCTTCCTCTCTCACCCATTTGTAACCCCTACTACAAGCGCTTTAGTGCAAGATAGTACAAGACTCCCCTCCACTAGACGTAGGGCATTCTTTGGCCTGGACCAGTATAAATCGCTTGTGTTCTTCTTGCACACCATCTGGATCCCCAACACGCAGACACATATTACTCGTTGGTGCTAGAACCGCCGTTTCATACACCGATAGTTAGCGTGCCAGGTAGGGGCGGTTTGTGTGTCACAACTAACTAATCCTACAGGGTCTAGGATGGCTACATTATCCTGCCTCCGCCCGATGACCATGTCCTCGGCGGCCGAAGGCAACGTCAACTTCACTCCGGGCTTCCACATCTGGTTTGGGAGTCTGGAGTTCATCATCACCGAGGAAGGCCACGACCTTTTCCTCGTCCCTCTGACCGATAAGCCTGCCAGCTTCCCCGAGCTCGTGGTCGACCTACGACGCCGTTTCGACGAGTTGAAGAACATGTGGCCCAACGAGTTTAGCCTGCCTGGTCTACCATGAGCTGCTCAGCCCTGCCACGACAAAAAGGTTTGCATGCCATTGACTAATGTTTACCATCTCAGCCCTAAGGCAGGTGAGGTACCGGAGAACCTACCATAATAGCTCAGGCACGCCATCACCGACACCCTAGCATCAACAGAGATGAGCTCCAACTCTGACTTCTTTGACTCTGACTACGGTGACGACTATGACAACGACTACCAAGGCAGCACCAGCTTCGCCAAGCTTCAAAAGATGCAACACTTTTTGCGCATCAGTGACTATCTCCTCAATGACGAGCCATGCAACAATGACTTCATTGATCGCTTCAACGGCTATGAGCTCTCATGGCTATGAAGGGGATAACCGGATCCCAACACAGAATTCAGTTTGCCGAGCCCGCCCCCCGTTATCTTTATTGTTAATACTGCCTCTGAATCGCTCTTAAAATTCTCTATGAGCTATTTTTTAACTCCCTTGCAATACCGTATGTATAAGTGCATCATGTACATGCATCATACATGCCTCATACATGTATCATACATACGTCATGCTGCATCATTTGCACACGGTCTGAATATGGGCCCGGAGTTCGTAGGCTGGCCCTGCGATAGGGTTTCGACAGCCGCTCTGGCCCAACAGAGTGAGGGATGGTGTGTGAGGAGTGCACAATAGAGGCCAACACCCGGGTGCCTCGAGCACCATATGGGACTCCTCAAACCATGTTCGAGCCTTGACGGACATCGATTTAAGGGTTTTTCACCGGAGAAAGGCAACGAGTCGTCGGGGTTGTGCCGAAATGACCTTGGTTACCCTAAATTGGTCATCGAGGGTATGAGGTTGGTCGCTAGATACCTACATTGGATCCTTAGTGAACGGGATCTAGGGCCTCACTCAAAATGAAATACCCGCTAGCAACTCAAACAGACTCCTCAAAAATGGCCCTATTCGAGAGGGATAACGTGCCACTGTCCAACCCCTCCTTCTTTGTGAAAAAGATGCGAGAGGGGAATGCATTGGGCCTCCTGACCAGATCAGGGCCACGAGTCTTGATTTTCAGAGGTCCAGATTCATGTGCATGGCCTACCGAGGCCTGCCAAGGCTCAAAGTGTGGGGACGAACCATCCAGAGCCTAGAAGGTGCCTAAGGGCAAAAAAAGTCTAGCCAACGGGCGTCTCTTCCACACGCCGGACACAAGAGTCGTTGACCTCGCCTCGGGACGCGGGGCGACAGGGGTCACATCAACGCTAAAACCCTACCTGCATCGTAGAAACGAATCCTAGGGAGGTCTCGGACCCAAATTCATGCGGCCGACTACTGCTGAAGGCCCCCCTGAGGCCTACCGAGGCCCACCATGGACTACCAAAACACGAAAGGTAAGGATAAGTCAAGAGATGTCGCCAAGGGCAAAAAAAAGTCTGGCCAACGGACGTCTCTTCCGCACGCTAGACTCAAGAGTCACCGACCTCGGCTCACGGCGTGGGGCGGCAGGGGTCACATCGACACTAAAACCCTACCTGCGTCATGAAAACGAATCCTAGGGAGGTCTTGGACCCAAATTCATGCGGCCGACTACTCCTAAAGGCCCCCTAAGGCCTACCGAGGCCCACCATGGCCTGCCAAAACACGAAAGGTAAGGATAAGTCAAGAGATATTGCCAGGGGCAAAAAAAGTCCAACCGGCGGACGTCCCATCCACACACTGGTCTCAAGGGTCGCTAACCCCGCCTCGGGCCATGGGATGGTAGGGGTCGCGTCGACGCTACAAACCCTACCCGCGCCTCGGGACAGGTACCTCCCCCTAGAGGACCCCGCCAATCTTGCCGCCGGCGATGCTCCAGCGGCTTTCCTCACTAACCAAATGGATATCGCAAATGAACAACAAACCAACTGATCAACAAAGGAATTTAAACCATAACTTTAGCATAGTTCACCATGAAAACAAAATAAATGACACCATGTGTCGCAAGCTAATAAACATAACAAAATAAAAAGCCCCGATGGGCAACGTCGCAGGGGAGCTCTACGAGGATCTGTTGGGCGAGGACAAGGGCGACCACCGCCTCCTTGGCCGAGCCATAGCATGCCACTAGATGCTCGTGGTGGTGCAGCAGCTCCTCCACAGGGAAGCCCTCAACTTCAGTAAGGTCTGCCCCCATCGATAGCTCTACCATAGCCAAGGAAACCCTGGTGCTATGACGGACACCGCTCTCGCTGGCGGCGGTAACACGACGGTGCGCAGCCCAGAGCTGGTCCTCCCTAGGACCTGGGGCGACCCCCAGGTAGTCCAGGAAGGTGTCTACCATAGTGCTAAGACCCTCCAGCTCCACAGTCACCTCTGACACACGAGATTCCATCCACGATTAGAAAAGAGATGTAAAAGAAGGAAGGAAGGAAATAGAAGGGAAGAGACTTACCGACACCAAGGTGGTTGGCGTCCTCCAGCTGACGGAGGAGGATATTTGCCCTTCCCTCAACATCCGCTGTCGCCACGTGAACGAGTGCCTGCTCCTCCGTCTGCTCCACCATCGGCCCCGATGAGCCAGCCTGAGCCTCGGGGAGGGCTTGACGAGAGGGGCGAGGATGGTGGAGGCTCCCCATTGAGATGCCGCCAGTATGCAGCTGGGGGCCGATCCCAATGAGGGCTCGGTCGCCCGTCCGGTGACGCTGCGCCACTGGGGGACTGTCCACCTCCTCGGACATTTGCAGGGAGTTGCCGCGCTCCATTGGGATCGTTCTAGGTGACAAGGAAAGCAAAAAATGGCGATGGGGGTGGAAAGAACGAGCGCCGAGCCAGGTATAAATAAGACCTGAATGACCGTTCGGCTGAACTGCTGCATAGGATAATCAATGCGATCTCAGAGCTCGAGTCGACGTTCCCACTTCCCGCTAAAGTTGAGTAACGGAATTGTCCCCTCCACTTCCCTTAGTTAAATCCTCGATGTTCCCACTCATCGCAACGCACTCATTTACCCCCAAACCATGGACTCTCGGGCTGACCATGGGCCACATGAGAGAAAAGCATTCTCCAAATTAGGTTTGGCCCAGAAGGGCCTCCCTTGAACTCCACTGCGACCCATGTCAAAAACCACATGGTGATGACTAAAGTGGCCCATCGACTTCTGGTCAAATCCAAGAGGCCCAAAGGGGAAGTCACGGGACGTTAACAAAGCCATCACAAAGTAAATAGGCCCAGTGGCTAACCCCACCAGGGGGATGGTCGAAGGGACCAACTCCCCGAGACCTCTCAGACCATCGTAAGCATAGGGCTCGAGGGCTAGTCCTATCATGTCAGTATAGCAAAAGACCGAAATCGCCCTCGGCCCCATGCACCCTTACTCAACTCTCAGCCCTCGAAAAGGGCGCACCACCCCAAGCCATGTCTAGGACCCAGTGGCTGTTGACCAGTGGAATCCCATCGGAGGAAGGCATCGAGCCCTCAGAGCCCATCAAATGGATTTGAGGTCCACTGGATGACCCTTGGGTGACTTGGAATGCGTCTCGGGACCACTAGCCGGCCCTAAGCGAACAAGGCTCGGGCCTCCACATGGACTCACCCATTTAACTGCTTACTGGAAGTGCTATTGTCCACTCACCAAGGGTAGCATGACATATTCCACCCCTTCTCTCTGTGAAAGAGACATGAAAAAAAGACGAGGCGCCCTTGACCGTCCTCTCGCCATGAGCAGAGGCTCGGGGGCTACCCTTGCACTAAGGCCGAGGGCTCAGATTCACACCCCGCATAAAGTCAAGACCGTGGAAGCATATCCTATCCTTCCAAGGCCTCAGGGGCTACACCCAGTGGGTGCGCTCACACGCACCCCCGAAAAAAAGCAGAACAAAGGCAAGCCGAGGCCCCGGCAACAACCTGGCTAAAGCTCGACAAAGAGCAAACCCGACTTACAGCCTCTGGAGAAGTATCCCTACTCCTCCACAACCTTAGGGGCTACTATCAAGTACCATAATTGGGGGTACCCAAATTAGAATGAAAATCCACCCGTCCTCCCAAACCAAACATTAATATGCTCCGTCTAAGGGAAAAATCAACTAAGGAGACCCACGGGCTAACTCTCCCCTTGCTGGGCCTCCAGCGAGCCACGTGAGTATACCAGCCCATCTCTCTACTTCATCTGATGCCTCACACAAGGGGTCTCAGAACATCTCCGACTCGCCCCAGACCCCAGCACTGGGCCACGAGCATAGGCCAACCGGTAGCATAATCACCATCTTGTTCGAGCCCGAGAGATGACGTCATCTGTCTCCACCTCGCCTGAAACCAGCCTCTGATGCTGCCCTCCCATTGGTGCGCTCGAGACCCCCTATGACATCACCCACATCCCCGCTCCGACCAACCGGACAAGCTAGGAATGACATGGGTCAAATCACAACGCCTTCGCCCATAACAACATAGGAAAAGGTTGCTGGTCATTGTGCTACCGATTTGAGCACTATACACATGATCTCGGTATGCGCGATGTATGAGGCGCCATTCTAGGTCACTATTCCCATGATCTGGGCAAGATCACGCCGTGATTCCTGCCTCAGAGGCCTTAGTTCCTTATGCCAGTCAATCTGCAAGGACGAGCATGCCAAAGCCACGCTAGCCATGGGGCCAAGCGTGGCAAGGCCTCAGACATGGGCCAGTCTGCGAGCATCACCGACCGTACCGCCCGAGACCGCCTCGGACCTACCCGCAGGAGGCAACCCCAAAATATGGGTCAACAAGACAGGTGTCATATCGCCTCTATGTCGGCCCATGCCTACACCCGAGGCACATCCTGGCTACTGATGTTGTTCCACCCATCCCGTATCACTGTGCAGGTCAAAAAGCATACCATGCAACAGCAAGTAAAGGTCACAGTGGTGCGCATACCTGGGCATGTAGCGAAAGTACCAAGAGTACCAGCACCATGGCTCTATAGTACAAACCACGCCGCCACCAGATAAAGCCCTCCCGAGGCCTCAGGCTCCTTCTTCAACAAGGATCACACTGCCCACAA
The DNA here is from genome assembly GCA_038087645.1 of Saccharum hybrid cultivar R570. Taxonomy (NCBI): domain Eukaryota; kingdom Viridiplantae; phylum Streptophyta; class Magnoliopsida; order Poales; family Poaceae; genus Saccharum; species Saccharum hybrid cultivar. Next base: position 23,523,714 of record JAQSUU010000135.1, read on the forward strand.
ACATTTTGTCACCTTGCACCTCCTTGAAACTATAAAAGGAGCAGGCAGGGACATTCCAAAAAGAGAAAAGGCAAATCCATAGGCCATTTGACTCATCAGGAGCGAATACACACACACTCCACTCACATCTTGAGACCTGGGAGCTCCTCCCTCTCTCACCCGTTTGTAACCCCTACTACAAGTGCTTCGGTGCAAGAAATACAAGACTCCCCTCCTCCACTGGACATAGGGCATTCTTTAGCCCGAACCAGTATAAATCGCTTGTGTTCTTCTTGCACACCATCCGGATCCTCAACGCATAGACACATATTACTCGTTGGTGCTAGAACCGCTGTTTCTTACACCGGCAATGATTTTCTGATTGAATTCTCCTGTAAACACAGATTCACTAAAACTCATGGAATTTATTAGTTTAAACCCCTAGACCTATGTTTGGTGATAGAATTAAGTATATATGCAGGTGTCGGTGTAAGAAACGGCGGTTCTAGGACCGACGACTAATATGTGACTGCGCGTCGGGGATCCGGATGGTGCGCAAGAAGAACACAAGCGATTTATACTGGTTCAGGCCGAAGAATGCCCTACGTCTAGTGGAGGAGGGGAGTCTTGTATTATCTTGCACCGAAGTGCTTGTAGTAGGGGTTACAAATGAGTGAGAGAGAGAGGAGCTCCCAGGTGAAAGCCTAAGTTTGGTTTTGGTAATTAATGACACCAAGTTGCTAATGCCATGTGTTAAGTGTTTTGAGTTAGGCATAAGCAACACATGTGATGAAGGTGTATGTGGCAAGGAGTGGTGGCCACAAGATCACAAAGAGATGGTGCATGGACATGAAATGATGATCATGGTGGAGATGCACCTAATATGATGGACATGATGATCAAGTGGTAGAGAAGGATCTAAGAGCGCAAGGCAAAGGTATAACCATAGGGTTTTTCCTTTTGCCGGTCTAAGATGAGTAGAGAAGTGATAGACCGGGTTTAGGATACATAGCCGACTATCAAGAGGGGCAATCATGGTTAGCTCGGGAATCAAGTGCCACTAGATCATTGTCTTGAGCATATGCATTAGGATCTAGTAAAAGAGCTAACATAACACCTTGAGAAATGATTGTGAAATGCTAACACACATGCACATGGTGGTGTACACTTGGTGGTGTTAGCACATTTGCGAAGGCGGTAGAGTTTAAGCGGTAGAGAGGGGTTTGGGTTCCTCTCTCCCTCCCGTCGAGTTTGCGAGGCGGGATTCGGCGCTTTTTGGGGAAGTGAAATGCCTATTTTCTACTACGCCGGAAGTCGGAAAAGAAACGGAGGCGAACGGAGGTCACTGTGGTGACCGGACGCTGCACCGGACGCGGTCACGGTATGACCGGATGCGTCCGGTCAGTTCAATCTGGTCAGCGTGCCGAGGGTTAATGTCCGGTCAGTTCAATCCGGTCACGTGCGATCAGACGTGTCCGGTCGTGTTAGGAGCTTACTGGACTCTGACCGGACGCCAGGTGAGGCACGTCCGGTCATAGCAACGATAACTTCTGACGCGCACTGTTCACGCTTGTCCTGTAGTGACCGGACACGTCCGGTCAACACATTTTGAACTATGTCGTCCGTAATGGCTAGCTGCGTACCCCTTCGTTATAAATAGACGTTGGCCGGGGTTTGAGGGCAGCTCTTGCACATTTTGAGACCTAGAGACATACTTTGAGCTAGAGAACAACCCCTCCACTCATCTCTTTGCATAGTTGCACATCTTGAGTGAGATTGAGTGAGATTCAAGTGCATTGCTTGAGAGTTGCATTCTAGAGGCACTTGATCTTCGAGTTGCTATGGATTTCTTGTTACTCTTTCGTGTTTCTTGACACGGTAGATGGCTTGGAGCAGCGGAGGTGATTGAGCTCACAATTGGAGATTGTTGGAGTCATCACTAAGTGTTGTAAGGGGTTCTTGATCCTTCCCCGTGGGAGTTCGCGAATTGGATACTCTAGTGGAGCTCGTGGCTTGGAGGATCCCCATCTTGTGTGCGGTTGTGCGGCACCCACCGAGGGCTCGACTCTTGATAGTCGATTAGCTCGTGAACCGACAAGTGGGTGTATCGCCACAACGAGGAGTAGCTTGTCGGGAAGCAAGTGAACCTCGAGATAAATTCTTGTGTCATTCTCTTCCCGAGGACTTCTCTTGTGTGATTGATTGATTGGTACTTATCATCTCTACACGGCGGTATAATCACTCAAAGCTCTTCTCTTGTATTACTTCTTGTTTCTAGCTTGTAGTTGTTGTTGTGTTTAGTGAATAGCTTTGTTATAAACTTGTGTAGGTGGCTTGCTTAATTAGTTAGAGCTAGTGCTTTTGCTTCGCCACCTTTTGTACTAACATGTGGTTAAGTATTTCTTGTAGAAGCTTTAATTAGGCTATTCACCCCCCCTCTAGCCTATTTGGACCTTACAAGTGGTATCAGAGCCGAGGCACCGTTTATTTGAGGCTTAACAACCTACGGTGAAAAAGAAATGGCTCAATTAAGCTTGCACATCAACAACACCAAGAAGGCACCTCACTTTGATGGCACAAATTATGCATATTGGAAGGTTAAGATGACCGCACACCTCAAATCAATCAATAGAGAAGTGTGGAAGGTCACCGAAACAAAATTTGAGGTTGCTAATCCGGAAGCACCTACACCGGTGCAAGAGAAGAAGCTCCAATGCAATGACATTGCCATTAGTGCTCTTCATGAGGCATTAGATGACAAGACCTTTGAGCAAGTAAAGAACATTGAGATTGCTCATGATGCTTGGGCCAAGCTAGAAGAAACATTTGAGGGCACCGAAGGCACAAAGACCGCTAAAGCATATATCTTGCAAGAAAAATTTTCAAGCTTCAACATGCAAGATGATGAGAGTGTACCGGAGATGTTTCATAGGTTGCAAGTCATTGTCAATGAGCTCAAGGCACTAGGTGAGGAGGTCAAGGACTATGAAGTTCTTGAGATGTCTACCCAAGAGATTTGATATATTGATCACCGTGCTAGTAAGGACTACATTGAAGGATTCAACTCCTCAACAAATATTCCAAGAAGTGATGACCGATGATTCATATAGAGAAGATGATGAGAAGGATGAGTTGGTCAAGAAGAAGAAGAAAGAAAATGAGAAGAAAGATGATGAGGTGTCTAGATACCGCTTGTAAAGCTACTCTCAACAAATCATCATTCAAGTTCTATTTCTAGCAATCACCATTCAATCATGAATATGAATTTAAGCTTTGCAATGCAACAATTCATCATGTTAATGCACATACAAATGCGACAAAAAAATCATGAGCTTGCTCCCCCTACTTGTGTGCTCAATTTTCATTTCTCTCCCCCTTACTATATCTTTCTCCCTCTTTGTGACTTTTCTATCTTTGTGACTTTTCTCTCCCCCTTTGTCAACAATCACCAAAAAGGTGCCAATTTTAGTGAGAGTCAAGTCAATCAATATGAGGGAGTCCAAAATATGGTTCAATCTAGATCACTTGCTTAGAATATGTAATTCGGTTTGATCCAAGGACAAGCTTTTTCACACCTCATAAAGTATAAGGGTTATCTTGACCATGTTGAATTACACATCATGAGCTCGTTTACTAGATTTAACACTAGGTTTGCAAGCCCACATACATGTCATATGCTACCACTAGATCAATCAAACATAGAAGCAATAGTGGTACCATATATACATCAAAATCATTTGATTTTCATGAATGAGCCTATTTGTCATGCAAATATGTCTATATGTTCTAACCATGTCCTTAGCAAAGTATGAATGATATGCTAAACAACTTTACCTTGCTATGTTGGAGGAGAGGCATGTCATATAAGAATGTGGGGGTGCACTCATTTCAAGTTGGAGAAGTCAAGTATGTTCAATTCATTCTTCAACTTGTAAAATCTCTTTTCATCAAGTGGCTTTGTGAATATGTCGGCTAATTGATCTTCGGTGCCAATGCTCTCAATGCTAATATCACCCATTTGTTGATGGTCTCTTATGAAGTGATGCCTTATGTCGATGTGCTTGGTTCTTGAATGTTGAACCAGATTTTGTGTCATCTTGATAGCACTTTCATTGTCACAAAACAATGGCACATTTTTGAATTTGATTCCAAAGTCATTCAAGGTTGCTTTCATCCAAAGCAATTGTGCACAACAACTACCGGCACTAATGTATTCGGCCTTGGCGGTAGATAGTGCAACACTATTTTGTTTCTTTGATGACCATAAAACAAGAGACCTTCCAAGCAATTGACAAGTGCCACTTGTGCTCATTCTATCAATCTTGCAACCACCATAGTCAGAGTCCGAATATCCAATCAACTCAAAATTAGATCCCTTGGGATACCATAGTCCAATATCATGAGTGCCCTTAAGATATCTCAATATTCTCTTGGTTGCTTTCAAGTGACTTTCTCTAGGTGAAGCTTGATATCTTGCACACTTGCACACACTAAACATCACATCCGGCCTAGAAGCGGTGACATAGAGCAAACTTCCAATCATAGACCGGTATAGCTTTTGATCTACCATGTTTTCACTATCATCAATACCCAATTGATCATTAGTGCCCATTGGTGTACTCATTTGCTTAGCATCTTGCAATCCAAACTTCTTGATCATGTCCTTGATGTACTTGCCTTGACTTACAAAAGTGCCATTCTTCATTTGCTTGATTTGAAGTCCAAGGAAGTAACTAAGCTCTCCAATCATAGACATCTCAAACTCATTAGCCATCATATTTCCAAACTCTACCAAAGATAATGTCATCCACATATATTTGCAACACAAACAAGTCATTTCCATGCTTCTTGGTGAAGAGAGTGGTGTCAACCTTTCCCATCTTGAACCCTTTAGAGAGGAGAAAGTCCCTCAACCTCTCATACCATGCTCTAGGTGCTTGCTTCAAACCATACAATGCCTTCTTTAGCTTGTAAACATGGTCGGGCTTCTTGTCATCTTCAAAACCGGGAGGTTGCTCAACATAAACTTCTTCATTGATGTAGCCATTGAGAAATGCACTATTGACATCCATTTGATAGAGCTTGATGTTGTGTGCACAAGCATATGCTAATAAGATTCTAATTGCCTCTAATCTTGCAACCGGTGCATATGTCTCTCCAAAGTCAAGACCCTCAACTTGAGTGTATCCTTGTGCTACTAATCTTGCTTTGTTCCTCACAACCATGCCATCTTGATCTTGCTTGTTTCTAAAGACCCACTTAGTACCAATCACATTGTAGTTCTTTGGCCTCTCAACAAGTTTCCAAACTTGATTTCTAGCAAAGTTGTTTAGTTCTTCATGCATGGCATTTACCCAATCGGAATCCTTCAAAGCATCTTCTAATTTCTTAGGTTCTTCAAGTGACACAAATGAGTAATGCTCACAAAAGGATGCTAGCCTTGATCTAGTTTGAACACCACTTTGAATTCCACCAATGATTTGGTCTAATGGATGATCTCTTGCAATGCTAGTAGGTTGGAGTATTGGGAGTTGATTGCTTCCAATTGTTTGACCTTGAACTTGAGCTTCATCATGAGTACCACTTGAGCTTGCTTGATTTGTATCAATTTGCACATCTTGATTAATCATATGTATGTTACTATCATCATCAACTTGCATCGGCCTTATATCACCAATGTCCATGTTCTTCATTGCATTTGACAATTGATCTCCTCTCACATCATCAAGGTTTTGAGCTTCATTTTGAGATCCTTGGGTTTCATCAAACTCAACATCATGAACTTCTTCCAAGGTGCCATTTGTGAGATTCCAAACTCTATATGCCTTGCTTGTGGTAGAATAACCAAGTAAGAACCCTTCATCACATTTCTTTTCAAACTTGCTCAATCTAGTGCCTTTCCTAAGAATATAGCATTTGCAACCAAACACTCTAAAGTATGCAATGTTGGGCTTTCTTCCATTCAATAGCTCATATGGTGTCTTTCCAAGCTTCCCATGGCAATAGAGACGGTTGCTACAATAGCAAGCCGTGTTGATGGCTTCACTCCAAAATGAATGACTAACATCGTATTCACTAAGCATTGATCTAGCCATGTCAATCAAGGTTCTATTTTTCCTTTCAACTACACCATTGGATTAAGGAGTGTATGTTGGTGAGAATTGATGTCCAACACCAAGATCATCACACAAATCTTCAATTCTTGTGTTCTTGAACTCACTACCATTGTCACTTCTAATCTTCTTGATGGTAGTCTCAAACTCATTTTGCACCCTCTTGACAAAAGACTTGAATAGATCATAAACATCACTCTTATCATAGAGAAAGAACACCCAAGTATATCTAGTGTAGTCATCAACAATCACAAAACCATACTTGTTGCCACCAATGCTAGTGTATGTTGTTGGCCCAAACAAGTCCATGTGTAATAGCTCAAATGCCTTTGATGTGCTCATTTCACTCTTGCTAGGATGTGTATTTCCAACTTGTTTGCCGGCTTGATAAGCACTACATGGTTTATCCTTTTCAAAAGTGACATCTTTCAAGCCTCTAACTAAGTCATGCTTCAAAAGTTTGTTCAATTGTTTCATTCTAACATGACCAAGCCTTCTATGCCACAACCATCCCATACTAGATTTACTAAGCAAGCATGATGTCAATTGTGTCTCACTATCATTGAAGTCAACCAAGTATAAGCTACCATGTCTAAATCCTTTGAATATCAAGTTTGATCCATCAACACTTATGACTTCAACATCATCACTACCAAATATGCACTTGAAGCCAAGATCACAAAGTTGTGCCACCGATAAAAGATTGAAATCCAAGCTCTCAACTAGCAACACATTAGAAATGCTCATGTCATTTGAGATAGCAATTTTACCAAGCCCCTTGGCCTTGCCTTTCTTGTTGTTGCCAAAAGTAATAGCATCAAAACCACCATTTTGACTAGTATCAATTGAATTGAACATACAAGAGTCTCCGGTCATATGTTGAGTGCACCCACTATCAAGCACCCAATGCCTTCGTCCAGCTTTGTAATTGACCTACAAGACAAGATCAATTCCTTTTAGGTACCCAAACTTGTTTGGGTCCTCCAAGGTTAGAGACTAAGCTCTTTGGTACCCAAATGGCTTTCTTCTTTGAGCCCATCCATGGTGCACCAATGAACTTAGCATGAACACCATTTGTACCCTTGGTAAGCATATAGAAAGAATCAAACTTAATTGAGGATACATTTGCATTGGATTTCTTGTTCATGCAATGTTGCTCTATGTGACCAACTTGCTTGCAACTTTTGCAATAGCTACCATTGTTCTTCACAAAACGAGTCTTGTGAGGAGCAAAAGCGGCCTTGCCTTTCTTGGGGTTATAGCCCAATCCCTCTTTGTAGAGAGAAGCTCTTTGGCTACCCAAGCACATAAGCAAGTGGTCCTCACCACCATAAGCCTTAGCTAATGTGTGATTGAACTCTTTTACCTCCTTCTTGAGATTTTCATTCTCAACTATAAGTGTGGAGTCACAAGTGAAACCATCACTACTAGATGAGGATGATGTAGATGAGCTACATGAAGGGTTAGTGGGAGTAACAACAATAGGCTTATGAACGGATTCAATTATATCACATGATATGCCTATGTTGCAAGTTTTAGCTTTCTCAACATTAGTTGACATGTTTTCACATTTTTCAACTAGAGAGGAATGAGCTTCTTCAAGCTTGGTGTGAGACTTTTGAAGCTTCTTATGGTCTACCTTTAGACTCTCATAAGATGCCCTAAGCTCATCAAGTTCTTGCATAAGATTTTTCTTTTCCTTAAGCAAGCCCTTGCACTCCTTTCTAGATTCTTTAAAATGTTGAGTGCAATCTTCTAGCATAGTGATTAGTTCATCTTTAGTGAATTCTTCTTCATCACTATCACTATCACTAGCATTATCATGATCACTCTCATTGTCGGATGATACCTTAGCGGCCTTAGCCATGAAGCACGATGGAGTGTCGAAGAGGGAGACCTTCTCTTGGTTGGCAATGCTAGCATTTCCCTTCTTCTTGCTCTTGTTGTCATCCTCATCATCACTTGAGGAATCATCACTATCCCAAGTAGCAACATGAGAAGCATTCTTCTTCTTATGAGAGCTCTTTTTCTTTTCTTGCTTCTTCTTCTCCTTCTTGATAGCATCTTCATCATCACTATCATAAGGATATTTTGCAATGAGATGGTCCTTGCTATGGCATCTAAAGCATCTCATGGTATGCTCATTCTTCTTAGATGAGTTCTTCTTTCTTCTTGCATGAAAGCCTTTCTTCTTTATGAATTTGCAAAATTTCTTGATAAAGAGAGCCATCTTCTCATCAATGTCATCACTATCACAAGAGCTTGAGTCTTCATCACTTGATGATTCAATCTTAGATTTGCCCTTGGATGTGGTGGCTTTGAATGCCACACTCTTCTTCTTTTCATCATCTTTCTTCTCATTTTCTTTCTTCTTTTTCTTGACCAACTCATCCTTCTCATCATCTTCTCTATATGAATCATCGGTCATCACTTCTTGGAATATTTGTTGAGGAGTTGAATCCTTCAATGTAGTCCTTACTAGCACGGTGATCAATATATCAAATCTCTTGGGTAGACTTCTCAAGAACTTCATAGAGAATTGATTGTCCTTGACCTCCTCACCTAGTGCCTTATTCATGATTGAATGGTGATTGCTAGAAATAGAACTTGAATGATGATTTGTTGAGAGTAGCTTTACAAGCGATATCTAGACACCTTTCCTTATAATGTTGATCTCATGGGGTATTTTAGTGTTTGTGATCTTTACAAGTTATGTATTACAAGTGGTGTCTAGCTACATCGATGCTAAGGATGGTATATAAAGGCAACTCCGATTGGTATCACGCTTCTAAGGTCCATTCTATATACCTTAGCATCAATTTGATAGTAGTAACTCTCCCAAAATTCAAATCCATACATATGTGCACAATTGAACCAAACTGATGAAAGCACATATGTAGGGGGAGCTAATACTATTGAAATTGAAAATTGATTTCATTACATATCTTTGTGATGGTTGTCATCAATTACCAAAAAGGGGGAGATTGAAAGCCCAAGTTTGGTTTTGGTAATTAATGACACCAAGTTGCTAATGCCATGTGTTAAGTGTTTTGAGTTAGGCATAAGCAACACATGTAATGAAGGTGTATGTGGCAAGGAGTGGTGGCCACAAGATCACAAAGAGATGGTGCGTGGACATGAAATGATGATCATGATGGAGATGCACCTAATATGATGGACATGATGATCAAGTGGAAGAGAAGGATCTAAGAGCGCAAGGCAAAGGTATAACCATAGGGTTTTTCCTTTTGCCGGTCTAAGATGAGTAGAGAAGTGATTGACCGGGTTTAGGATACATAGCCGACTATCAAGAGGGGCAATCACGGTTAGCTCGAGAATCAAGTGCCACTAGATCATTGTCTTGAGCATATGCATTAGGATCTAGTAAAAGAGCTAACATAACGCCTTGAGAAATGATTGTGAAATGCTAACACACATGCACATGGTGGTGTACACTTGGTGGTGTTAGCACATTTGCGAAGGCGGTAGAGTTTAAGTGGTAGAGAGGGGTTTGGGTTCCTCTCTCCCTCCCGTTGAGCTTGCGAGGCAGGATTCAGCGCTTTTTGGGGAAGTGAAATGCCTATTTTCTACTGTGCCGGAAGTCGGAAAAGAAACGGAGGCGAACGGAGGTCACTGGTGACCGGACGCTGCACCGGACGCGGTCACGGTATGACCAGACACGTCCGGTTAGTTCAATCCGGTCAGCGTGCCTAGGGTTAATGACCGGACGCTGGTCTGGCTTGACCAGCGCGTCCGGTCAGTTCACCTATGCGCAAAAAGTAGAGTGAGCGACCGGCGCGTCCGGTCCTTCACGGAACCGGCGCGTCCGGTCAGGCATCCAGAGGGGCAGAAAGCAGCGAAGTGGTGATCGGACGCGCGACGCGTCCGGTCACGTGCGATCGGACGCGTCCGGTCGTGTTGGGAGCTTACTGGACTCTGACCGGACGCCAGGTGAGGCGCGTCCGGTCATAGCAACGGTAACTTCTAATGCGCACTGTTCACGCTTGTCCTGTAGTGACCGGACGCGTCCGGTCACCCTGACCGGAGCGTCCAGTCAACATGTTTTGAACTGCGTCATCCGTAACGGCTAGCTGCATACCCCTTCGTTATAAATAGATGTTGGCCGGGGTTTGAGGGTAACTCTTGCACATTTTGAGACCTAGAGACATACTTTGAGCTAGAGAACAACCCCTCCACTCATCTCTTTGCATAGTTGCACATCTTGAGTGAGATTGAGTGAGATTCAAGTGCATTGCTTGAGAGTTGCATTCTAGAGGCACTTGATCTTCGAGTTGCTGTGGATTTCTTGTTACTCTTCCATGTTTCCCGACACGGTAGACGGCTTGGAGCAGCGGAGGTGATTGAGCTCACAATTGGAGATTGTTGGAGTCATCACTAAGTGTTATAAGGGGTTCTTGATCCTTCCCCGTGGGATTTCGTGAAATGGAAACTCTAGTGGAGCTCGTGGCTTGGAGGATCCCCATCTTGTGTGCGGTTGTGTGGCGCCCGCCGAGGGCTCGACTCTTGATAGTCGATTAGCTCGTGAACCGACAAGTGGGTGTATCGCCACAACGAGGAGTAGCTTGCCGGAAAGCAAGTGAACCTCAGGATAAATTCTTGTGTCATTCTCTTCCCGAGGACTTCTCTTGTGTGATTGATTGATTGGTACTTATCATCTCTACACGGTGGTATAATCACTCAAAGCTCTTCTCTTGTATTACTTCTTGTTTCTAGCTTGTAGTTGTTGTTGTGTTTTGTAACAGAACCGTCCAAATTATAAGAGCACAAGTACAAAAACAATCACCAGAGTGATCAAATTCTCGCACTTGAGCCCATATAACTCCGGTAGTCCAATGAAATCACGAGGGATTTCAAACCAACCAACATACAAGCCAAGATCGTAGTGATTCAACATAACAAGTCACATGTTACAACCATTTCACAAGTAATTCAATATACATCGGAGTTTAACATAGTTATTACAACTTAGTTTGAAAAGTAGCGGAAGCAAAGTAATTTGAAACTAACATTTATCTTATTTCAAATACATGCTAGTACCAAGGTCGACTTCCAACAAAAGCAGTAGAGAGAAGATAACTTAGACGGATCACGCCCGTGATCACACTCCGCCTCTACGGCAGGAGCCAACCAACTCTTGCAGTCGCCATGATACATCACAACCTGCAACAAGTGGGGATAAAACCCTGAGTACGACAAAGTACTTAGCTAGACTTACCCGTCAGAAACCAGAAATAAAGTGACACCAAGGATCATGCAAGGCTGATATAAAGTGGGCTAGCTTGACAATAATTTGCATAAAAGGTTAATATGGATAAGTAATCATTAATGCTTAAGCATCAAGTTAATTATCATTAACCTGTCATCTATATTTGAACCTGTACTAGAGCACTCACTTTATTAGGAGCAAACAATATTAACCATAGCAGGTATAAATTGAGGCAACCTTTCCATCGTGATCCAATTAACCATCCGTTCAATTTAATGGAATCTACGTTGCCGCTGCTCAAGTCAAGTGCTCACTAACCGGGAGCGATGGTGATTCGAATCGAATTTCTATCCAGCTGGAGGGGTATTTCTAACACTCACCGTGCAGACCCCTGCCAGGGTCGCACATGCCACCTTTTCATATGATTCAGGAATCGTGGGTCCGAATGATGTCGCACCCCAAGGGCGACACTCTGGCAGGTGATAGGGACTCTAACCCCCCTTGGTCTCACGCCAATGTCCCCAAGCACATCCTTTCTCTCCTCCAAGAAGCAACCTACCATTCGATTCCTGGCCTGAATCACATTACTCGGCTTCGCGGTCGGAACGACTTATCCGGCCAACTAAGTGTTAGACTGCGTTCAACATGACTCAAGGACGTACAGCGAATCGGTCCTTAAACGACTCAGACGGGGATAGATTCACACCCAAGACCTCCATACCTTGTTGCTTCACTATCGTCATCCCGCCCTGTCTCATTTCATTTTATTAACATATGGTTCCATTCCACGATAGCAAATATAGCCAACTGTGCCATATATGAATATCCCTACATCTCGCAGGTGACAGGAAATCACCTGACTTCTACCGCTTAAAGCAGGGCTAAGCATCTACTCGATCCTAGTCTATGTAGGATTCAGGGATTCATATATCTGGACAAGGAATGATATAATGCAGCAAGGTTTTCAACCAACTCCTACCACTTAATGCAACAATACTTATAACATATATATAATTAATTGCTTTGAAGATAGGAGGCTTATAATGCTCCGGGGCTTGCCTGGGATCCGACTCAAGTTAGAGTATGTCAGATGAGTTCGCTTGGCGAGCATCTTCCAATCTATCACTTGTCCGGTCCTTCTATCTTCGGGATAGACCCACCAACTCCATCTTCGGGTTTGGCTCCACAACACGTCCTTCACGTGGTGCATCTAGAGTACCTAAATGAAATGCAAGATGCAAGTGCATGAATATAAGGAAATGCAATAGATGATGCATCACACGTTAATCAAGGCAAGTATAAGGTTATAGTAAAGACACGTAAGCACATCACATTACTTAAGTAACCTTACACAAACAAACATGCTTAAATAGCAAAGAAAGCAATACCAAGCATGACATAAGATTTACAAAGTCTCAGGTGTAATAGCTTAATCACCAAAGACATGAATCACACTTAGCAATACCCAAACAAAGTAACCAAGCAATCATGTATTTTCAACAATTCTGGACATACATGCAGTAGCTGGGTAAATCAATCATATCTGAAGTTCTATAAATCCAAATGACTTGCAAGAAGACATAATAGAAAGCTTATGAAATTGTCCATATTTCATTTATAAACATCTAAACCTGATTCTAAAATTTACCAGGTCGAAATACAGAAGGTACAGAATATGTCCTGGAAGGACAGAGTGCAACATAAATCTGAACCCAACTTAGAACAGCTGTAGTTTCTAAACCATATGGCCAAATACCACCGAATTTTAACAGCAGCTAGATACATAAATTATCTACAACTTTTGTACAAATAAGTTTCATAACAAAGCACATTATCATGAAGAACTTTGCTAAGTTCCCAGATCTGTCCAGAAACCTCATTTGCAAGAAATAATTATTAACTTATATTGCAAACATATAATTAGACAAAACCAACTTTACCAACATTTCATACATGACTAATGAACATCAGAAAACATAGTGTCAATTACTAAATAAATTCTTTTAATACATTTTCTTAATTTATTTAGATCATTAGGTGGAATTATGACCACATCATAAAGATACTTAATAAATTCTACCAAAATTACAGGGGTCTACAAATACTCTCAAAAGTCTACTGTACAAATTTCAAGCTAATTGGACATGTATCTCAACCTCTATGAAAAAGACAAATAGCTATGGCAATAAATCATGTGAGAGCAAGTTAAACCTAAAACTCAATATTTTCTGTGAACATAAGGCCATATTATGAATCAATATGATAGAGAAACATCATACTAAGGTAATGGAACAACATTTTCTATTTTACCATTTATATATTATTTATAAGCTATTTATCAAGCTATAAACAAGTTAAATCAATAACTTGAGCATACAGTAAGCAATGACCATGAAATTTCTACCACAGTACATTCATAGCATGGAAAGACTACCATAAAAATTTTACATCATTTGGAGCAACACAACTCAAGATATAAAATGACAAGCAATATAATATAGATTCCCTTATTTATCAAGGTCCAATCAAAACCCTAAGAAAACAGTGAACAATTAGTGTGTTTAATATTTTTCCTAGCAAGTACATGTCATCACAAAATTAACAAAACAAGAATCACTATTTTTGGGGTTCTAAAACTCAAGATATGGCTCTAGTCAAGTTTATAAGTATTTTAGAGCATTTTTAAAACTTAAATAAAAACATCAGAAAACATCTACAAACATCTAGCATGTTGTGACTCCACTGCATAGATCTATTCTCAAGGTTTCTGAAAATTCCACTTTTGCTATTTTTGGAATTACCTAGCATGAGATATGGATTTTAGAAGATTTACATAAAATGGAAATTCAAAATCAGAATTAAAACCACCCTAACTGCATTTGCTAGGCGCACCCGGTTGTTTACCCAACTCAGCCACTACTTAAACCGACACGGGGGCCCCACGGTCTGGCCAGGCCCGCTTGTCATATAAGAGAGAGACACAGGGGGGATCGGTCTCCTTCTTCTTCCGTTCGCCGGAAAACAAAGGCGGCCGCCCCGCGGCTCCGGCCGGCCGGGGCGGTGCTCCGGCGACGAGCGGCAGTGGAGGAGTGGCAGGAGACTCGCGCACATCCCTTGGTAGCCATAGCTTGGCCAAAGGTGGCTCATGGCCACCCGACCACGGGAGCGGGCAGCTGCGGCGGTTGCACGGCGGTGGTGGTGATAGGGGGGCACGGCGGTCGCCGGAGTGGCCACGGTGAGGTCACGCGAGCAAGGCGGGTCGAGGGCACACCAGTGAGACAGAGCGGCTCGGTCAGAGGTGGCCCGAGATGGCCTGCCTACGAGTGCCGGCGATGATTCGGCGGCCGTGGCCGCGCGGTGATGAGGGACCGGCGGTTCCCAGCGGCGCGGACCTCGGCGAGCATGAGCACGGTGCACCAGAGATGGTGGCGAAGCTAATGTCAGTGCTCGTGGAGGGGGTGGAGGTGCGGAACAGCGAGTTCGCAGGTGACAGCGAGGTTGGCCTGCCGGCCATGGCGGGCTCGGCGTCTGTGCGAACAGAGAGGGAGTGAGGCGAGGGGATATGCGGAATGGAGCACGGCGAGCGCCCTGGGACTCTCCACATCCACTCAGGCGAAGGCAAGGCATGGACACGCAGAGGGCACGCGGCATTCATGGCGAAGACACTCTGGCGCATGGCCGCCACGCCCTCCCTAAGGGGACAATTCGTCAAGCACGTGGCAGGCGCCTCTGTGCCCGTCTTGGAGGCCGATTTTGGGTCGGTTCTGTTCATATTTGGGCCAAGGGCCTTGAACCAAAGTTGTTGGCCACATCATGCTCTACAATTTCTATTTAAGGTGCATCATCATTTGGGCCATGGATTAGTGGATAATTAAGCCTCAAACTAGCATTGTCACTGCATTGACAGCGATTACCAATCTTCAAAAATTGATGGTCACAACAAGTCCAACAGATGCCATCTTGTTGTATGTTATTCCCCATCATATAAGCTCCAACTTTTACATTTGGACCTACCCAAGTCGCTTAACAAATTTTGGAGAACGCGACATGCCAATCTCAATGTCATTTGAGCGACAAAGTTGCAAACATGTTGTTTTAGCAATTGCTTTTGGAGATCCAAATATACTCCAAATGTAATGACACTTGATTCATTGTGTCCCCCATGAACAGTACTCCAACTCAAATTAAGGAGCCTAATTGAGCCACTATATGAAATTGGAGGATAAAATGTTGCCAACTTGTCAACTTTCTGTTGTCCACTCGAGGACTTGAATATTTTTCTAAGTGCTGAAAACAGCAGCTGATTCCACAATGTGATCTCTATTTGACTAGGTTAGAGACCAAACTAGCTCTTGACCATTAAACAAAGTTTGTTCTACACAAGATGGACTACAACTTTCGTTTAAGGTCAAACCTCCTAACTGGTACAGAAGTCAAACTTTTACTTTGGTCAAAGTATCAACTTGATAAAGCCGAAACTAGGGTTTTAGGCCAATCGGGGCAATTTCTTGACATTTGCTCAACATGATCCCTTCATGACTTTTGTTGTAGAGTTCATCTAGAGTCATTTGGGCAAGGTTGCAAGGTTTGTTTGATGACCTATAGTCCCATCCATTTAAGGGTGCAAATTCTAATAGGAATAGAACTTATCATTTCATGTGACTTTTTGATTCCAAACTTCATGAAACTTTTCTAGGGGTCACTATAGATAGGTACTAAGGTGAGACACATGAAGATATTGTAATAACACCATCCAAGCATATATCTTTGAAAATAGCCTATATGTAAAGCAATGGTGCAGCATCCAACTTTAGGTTAGACTCATCTCCATAGGTTAACCTTGACATCGTCATCTCCACTCATGTTTGAGCTTAAACCCACTACTTAATTGGTGATAAACACCTGGGGTGTTACATGTTTAGTGAATAGCTTTGTTATAAACTTGTGTAGGTGGCTTGCTTAATTAATTAGAGCTAGTGCTTTTGCTTCGCCACCTTTCGTACTAACGTGTGGTTAAGTATTTCTTGTAGAAGTTTTAATTAGGCTATTCACCCCCCTCTAGCCTATTTGGACCTTACACCAGGTCTCAAGATGTGAGTGGAGTGTGTGTGTGTATTCGCTCCTGATGAGTTGAATGGCCTATAGATTTGCCTTCTGTCCTCCTGAAATGGTCCCTGCCCTCTCCTGTTATAGTTTCAAGGAGGTGCAAGGTTACAAAATGTTTGTGGGCGGTGTGATCCTTGTCGGAGAAGGAGCTCGAGGCCTCGGGAGGGCCTTATCCGGTGGCAGCGTGGTTTGTACTGTAGAGGCATGGTGCTGGTACTTTTGGTACTGTCGCTACATGCCCAGGCATGCGCACCAATGTGATCTTTACTTCATGTTGCGTAGTACGCTTTTTGACCTGTGCAGTGATGCGGGATGGGTGGAATGACGTTGGTAGCCAAGATGTGCCTCGAGCGTGGGTGCGGGCCGACATTGAGGCGATATGACGCCTGTCTTGTTGACCCACATCTTGGGGTTGCCTCCTGTGGGCGGGTCCGAGGCGGTCTCGAGCAAGACGATCGATGATGCTCGCAGACTGGCCCATGTCCGAGGCCTTGCCATGCTTGGCCCCGTGGCTGGCGTGGCTTTGGCATGCTCGCCCGTGGAACAGAGACCTCGAAGGCGGGAATCATGACGTGATCTTGCCCAGATTGTGGGAATAGTGGTGATACGCTCAGGGGGTCCCGATCTTCACGACGTAGGATGATCACCGATAACTAGCTGAAGAACAGCCGGATAACTTGCTACAGGCAGCGATAACTAGTGCAACCTGGCAAATAAAACTCGAAGCCAACCACCGTCTTTAACCGGCAACCTGAATCGAGGATTCGCCCAACCACACTCTCAAAGAACCAACCAACACAGCCTACAATCAATCGAGGAAACCTCAAAGGGAGTAGGAGCACCAATTGGGAGCGGATGAAGCCGCCGCTTCTGTAAATCTCGCAAAGGAAATCACAAGAGCAAAGGGGTAGAGATCTCTCTCAATATTTGTTAGCACACAGCTGAACAAAAGGGGGGTTTGTATTCTATTATCAAAAGTCTGAGATTGCAATGAGTCTAGGAGGTATTTATACTAGCAACAGCCCTGCTAGATAGGTGGAAACTCAAAAAGAAAAATATAAGACGCACTATGTGAACGGGCCTCCTTGAGATGCCTTCCTGGATAGTTTTCGCGTGGCTGCTGGTCTTCAGCGCAGTCTTCAGTGTTTTGGCAATAACTCTATCTTGGAAACTCCAAATGACATGCGGTTTGTTGGGTTGGAAAGTTAACTTGATAACCTTTCACACCATGTGCAGCATGTACCACGAAATATTGTAGATTGGTATAGTTTTGCATGGGAACTTGGACATCAGGCTGACTGCTGACTAGCTGACCAGTCTGTACTAAATCAGTCGAATCTCAACATTGGAGAATCCAAATCAAGTGAGAGAACTTGGGCTTGAAACTAGACTTGATAAGCTTTCCAACAAGTCCTCATGGGCCTTCATAGCTTTTGCGAGCAAAAAGTTGTGACTAATTCTTTCTGATGGTTCTGTCACACGGGACTGGCTCGAACGTGATCCTCCTCTTTGGTTCACCCTTGGTGTCTTCTTGTCATCCTCCGTGGTGCACCTAAGCAATAGCAACGTGCACGACTTAGGCAGTATATAATTCCCATTAACATTAAAATGATTTTCAGAAAGTAGCGCGTGCACCTCTTGTTGTAGCTTCTTGGCTCGACTACGTGTAATTGGTCCATCAAAGACTTGGACTGGTGATGGTATAACTTGACTTGGAGGTTGTAACATGTTGTTGGTTGTCGTGGTCATATCATCCTCCCCCCCTTGAAAAAGAGTCATCCTCGACTCTAATCCATCGAAGTCCAAAAATTGTGCTAGGCCAACAGGGGTAGATGCTATGTTTCTATTGCAATCTCCTTCTTCCATCACAGCAATGTGTTTGAATCTGTAATCATATAAACCAAGTAGTAGTCTTATAGGTGGAAACCAAAAGGATTTAGAATCAAGTTTAGCTTTCACCTTGAATGGATCCTTAGAATTAAGAGTGAATGTTGATGTCCTTGGTATGATCCTATCATCCTTCCTCTCTTCAAAAAAACTTGTCCTCTGCTTTTGCTCTCCTGAAAACAGTCTAAAGAAAATAGAGAGTGGATGCATATGCCAATTGCTATGATTACTTGTTGAAGATTGTTCATTATCTTCTTTATAATACATATGCACATTATTTCCTTTTCGATGAGATGAATAGTTTCTCAGATTTTGTGAACCTGAAATTAACTTTGAAAATGGAGGCACAAAAATTTCTTTTAAACCACTCATTTGATTCAGGTTATCATGTTTTATCTTTGCAAAATCAAACATTTCAACAGATGTGAACGAAGCATGTCTGGTATTCCAATAATTCTTGATGCTCAACTCATGCAAAGGTTTAGTAATGTACCTTTCATACTCAATGGTTCCACATGTATATAGAAAGACTTTGGGTGAATGAACCAAACACATTTGCACAAGATTTCTTTGTTTCAGTGAAGAATATGAACAAGAAAATAACACTGATTGTTCTGAACAACAAGCTCTAAACAATCTTTTTTATCTCAAATAAAGAAAAGTATGGTTCACAAGATGTACAACTCATTTTATTCAACTTCAATTCAGCAATGTTGTGACATGTTATGCAAAGAGCACAAACATAAAATTTATTTATAATGTAGTGTCCAATGATGTTAAATGTAAACTTGCAGCTGTAGGCACTATTCAAAGATTTCATAGATGATATATCAAGAACACTTTCAACCATTTTATTAATATTAACAAATTCATCAAGCTTGACATAGAACATACATTCAGCAGGAGATATTCTTCTAAAGAATTCAGCATGACTAATCAATTTCACACGGCCCACATTATCGACATGTAAATTATCATATATTTCAGTCAAAGTATAGCAATGGTCATGCATGATTGAACAATGTTTGTCAACTTTCCAAATTTCAGCACTTGTATCAACATGTGGATCAATCAAATCAGCATAAAGATTTCGTGTATACTCAATTTTAGTTGAAGCAAATTTGTCATCACAATTACTGGTCAATATATGTTGCAGATTCAGTTCTAAATTGTTTGCATTACCTTTCAGATTTTGTGATGGTGCATGAATGATGCATTGTATCTCTGAACTTTTACCTTTTTCCTTGTCATGGTTCAGGTTTTGCACAGCATAGAGTTGGTTCTCAATAATGGCAACCCTCGCATTTCTCTGGCCAAGTTTGGGGGTCTTTTGAGCAGCCATCTCCACCGAATCTTCTTTATAGACCTGCATGTTAGGAGAAACAACACTAAGAGTAGACATTAGTGGGTTAGTGTTAAAATCATCCATGCATGCCTTGCAATAAAGCTCTCTCTTTCTGTGTGGTGTATCCCTCACACTCATACTGTGGATACTCTCAATCTCACATTTGGTGGAATCACACAACTCACTTTTGTTTTTACTCTCACTCAATTTGGCTATGTGGCACTCATTCTCACAAGGGATTTGATGCATAATATCTTCAATGTCTTCTAGAGCAACATATGAATATCTTTCATCATTCATGACGTAATCGATTGCCATTGGGGCAGTAATGGTGGCAGCAACACCATCAGGTTTATCCTCTTCAAACAATGATGATCTCTCAATTGCTAATGTGGATTCATCTCCACTAATATTGCCTTCAATCTGAACTTTCTGTGGCATTGGAATAGCAATAGATGCAACCAAATAATCATCTTTGACCTCCTCCAAAGATGCTGGACTGGCATTAGTATAAGTGGAATCATGTGCACTAATCTTTCCTTCAATAATCTCAACACTCTGTGACATGGGGGAGCACAAAATTTCAGCACCACTGTCCAATAATTCATCACATAATGCAGCTGATGGTACAACACATCTTGACACCACATTTGTGCTTGGAACCATGTTGGTTTGAAACTTCAGATCCATTAGATCATGATGAACTTCATCTTGGACAGATTTATTACTAGCAATAGACGGCACAATAGCATCATCTTTGTGCTCACATTCAGCTCTCAAACTGAAACATTGATTGGCCTTCAAATTCAGATTAGATTCACCTTCAAAAATCAGAGTGTTGTCAACCTATTGGTCATAATTGGGTACTGAATTTTCATCAGATGACATAGAAAATTTCTGGACAGATTTGGAGCATATAACTTCTCCACTTTTAGCACTAGAACAAGGCTTAGAACTTTTAAGATCTGCAGCACTTGTGTTCAGACATGGTGGTAGTGCTTCTTGATGAAAATTTTTTAGATTTCCATGGCGTGGAACTGTAGCATGTTCCCTCAACTCAACACACAAAGGATCAGCCTCGATCAGAGAAGTACCTTCTCTAGTTTCACAACTCAACTGATGATCTTCCACAACTTGCATAGTGGCTTCTGCTACCTCACTTTGTGTGTCATGTGCAGCTGAATTTTCTTCTTGATCTTGCTCAAAACTAAGACAAACATTGATGGGAACATTTGTAACTTGATTCTCATCAACCTCAGATTGTAAATGGCACTTTGGGATAGCAACAACATCAAGAGATGGTGTAACACTATGATCCATTGTAATGTCACACACCTCACCATTTTCCATATCAATTTGGGACATAGAGCCTTCTTCTTGCTGCACAACAAAGTTCTTCTTGGAGTTGATTTGTTGATGTTCACTTCTCTTGGTACTAGAATCAACTAAAGAAACTTTTGGGACAACATGTCCTCTCTTCTTGCATGGACTTGATGATTGTTTTTTTCCAACAATGGAGGACATAATGGGCTGCAACTTAGCACTTTTATCTTGGCACAAACTAATGTTCTGGGTGACCTTGCCTTGCTGCACCTTCATAACTTTCTTTTCCTCTCTAATTGCACAACTTAGAAGATCTTGCATACTTCTAAAATATTTGCCCTCAAGTGCAGCAGCAATGTTACCATTAAGACCTCTCTCGAAATATTCCATTGCATTCATGTCATCAACAACATTTGCACGATGCAAGGAAGAATTCAGCTTATCATAATATGCTTGGACAGATTTACTACCTTGCTTCACACGCTGCAAACGACGAAGCAAAATCAGCCGATATTCCCTTGGAACAAATTCTTTTCTCATGGCCTTCTTCAAATCTTCCCAATTCTTGATGAGATGCTTATGTGGATATTGTTTCCACCAATCATGAGCATAATCTTCAAATTCAAGCACAACTCGTGATATCTCCTTGGCTTCTGAAAAATCTTGAACCTCAAGTTCAATCTCCATTTCTTCTGCCCAAACGAGAAATTCCTCCGGATCATTACTTCCATAGAATGGAAGATTGGTATATCTTCGGCCTGTCATGGTTATTGCATATGCAAAATAGCAAGCTTATATGTGGTATAGGAAAATATGTAGAACTCTCACAACCTCACCTCTCTTACCAACCAAAGCTCTTATGAATTCCCTGCCGCGGATTACAGAGAAACAAATGTGTGGTGGTAACTGAAAGTGATGGCGAGACGAATACAAGACTAGAGAGTACAGATTACGGTGGTTTTTATGTGGAGCTTGGTGGAGAATAAAACAAGGAATGCAATCTAAATTCTAGTTATTGTAATATTAAGTAACAATCCAAACTAGAAGTTCTCTGCCTAGTGCTGATCACAGAATATGAATGAGATGTAAATCGATCACACACACACGCAAGGAAATTTCAGATTTGATGCAAACAAGGAGCATGATTGGGATGCAAGTGTTGCAATCAAACCCAACCAAAATTTTGCACCTAAACAAGGATAGCACACTGGTTGCACTACTTGATATGAAAACTTTCAGCACTTGTGCACATAAACCTACTGATCTTTCAACCTTTCTTTCTCAGTTTTTCTCTATTCTTTTTTTTTATTTTTCTTTCTTCTCTTTTTTTTGACACACTTTTTTTTATAACTAAACACAAAGACCAGATTAAGACACTTACACAATTAAGATAAGAACAAAACACAACCGGTAGCTATAATAGGATCAAAGTTTACGCGAAGGACATAATATGAGTTTTCAGATTTTTTTGAAGGGATTTTCAGATATATAAAGAGGCTCAAAGGACACGCAAAGGATAATGATCAGCAACTAAAACAAAGACTCTAATGAACTGAAACTTAACAAAACTCACTAAAATAACAGATTGAAACAAAGGGCTAAAGCAATGTATTTTTCAGGCTTTTTGGTGGATAGGACGAAACAAAATATATAAGTAGCTAAGGGAAAAAATCCTACCGTGGTAACGAAAGCTTTGATACCAGATGATACGCTCAGGGGGTCCCGATCTTCACGACGTAGGATGATCACCGATAACTAGCTGAAGAACAGCCGGATAACTTGCTGCAGGCAGCGATAACTAGTGCAACCTGGCAAATAAAACTCGAAGCCAACCACCGTCTTTAACCGGCAACCTGAATCGAGGATTCGCCCAACCACACTCTCAAAGAACCAACCAACACAACCTACAATCAATCGAGGAAACCTCGAAGGGAGTAGGAGCACCAATTGGGAGCGGATGAAGCCGCCGCTTCTGTAAATCTCGCAAAGGAAATCACAAGAGCAAAGGGGTAGAGATCTCTCTCAATATTTGTTAGCACACAGCTGAACAAAAGGGGGGTTTGTATTCTATTATCAAAAGTCTGAGATTGCAATGAGTCTAGGAGGTATTTATACTAGCAACAGCCCTGCTAGATAGGTGGAAACTCGAAAAGAAAAATATAAGACGCACTATGTGAACGGGCCTCCTCGAGATGCCTTCCTGGATAGTTTTCGCGTGGCTGCTGGTCTTCAGCGCAGTCTTCAGTGTTTTGGCAATAACTCTATCTTGGAAACTCCAAATGACATGCGGTTTGTTGGGTTGGAAAGTTAACTTGATAACCTTTCACACCATGTGCAGCATGTACCACGAAATATTGTAGATTGGTATAGTTTTGCATGGGAACTTGGACATCAGGCTGACTGCTGACTAGCTGACCAGTCTGTACTAAATCAGTCGAATCTCAACATTGGAGAATCCAAATCAAGTGAGAGAACTTGGGCTTGAAACTAGACTTGATAAGCTTTCCAACAAGTCCTCATGGGCCTTCATAGCTTTTGCGAGCAAAAAGTTGTGACTGATTCTTTCTGATGGTTCTGTCACACGGGACTGGCTCGAACGTGATCCTCCTCTTTGGTTCACCCTTGGTGTCTTCTTGTCATCCTCCGTGGTGCACCTAAGCAATAGCAACGTGCACGACTTAGGCAGTATATAATTCTCATTAACATTAAAATGATTTTCAGAAAGTAGCACGTGCACCTCTTGTTGTAGCTTCTTGGCTCGACTACGTGTAATTGGTCCATCAAAGACTTGGACTGGTGATGGTATAACTTGACTTGGAGGTTGTAACATGTTGTTGGTTGTCGTGGTCATATCAAGTGGGCTAGAACGGCGCCTCGTATGCCGCACATGACTAGATCGTGCGTATAGTGCTCAAATCGGCAACACAGTGACCGGCAGCTTTTCCCCTTGCTATTATGGGCGAAGGCGTCATGATTTGACCCCTCTCATTTCTGGCTTGTCCGGTTGGTCAGAGCGGTGATGTGGGTGATGTCACAGGGGGTCTCGAGCATGCCAATAGGGGAGCGGTGTCAGAGGCCGGTCTCGGGCGAGGCAAAGACAGATGACATCATCTCTGGGGCTCGAACGAGACGGTGATGATGCTACAGGTTGGCCTGTGCCTATGGCCTAGCGCTGGGTCTCGGGCGAGTCGGAGATGTTCCGAAACCCCTTGTGTGAGGCCTCGATTGAAGTGGAGAGATGGGATGGTATGCTCACGCGGCTCGCTAGAGGCCCAGCAAGGGAAGAGTTAGCCCGTGGGTCTCCTTAGTTGATTTTTCCCTTAGACGGGGCAGATTAATGTTTGGTTTGGGAGGTCACATGGATTTTCATACTAATTTGGGTACCCATAATTGTGGTACCCGATAGTAGCACCCGAGGCTGTGGAGGAGTAGGGATACTCCTCTAGAGGCTGTTCGTCAGGTTTGCTCTTTGTCGGGCTTTAGCCAGGTTGTTGTTGGGGCCTCAGCTTGCCTTTGTACTGCTTTTTTCTAGGGGTGCACGCGAGCGCACCCATCGGGTGTAGCCCTTGAGGGCTTGGAATAATAGGATATTCTTCCAAGGGCTTGATTTTTTATGAGGGGTGTGAATTCGAGGCCTCAGCTTTAGTGCAAGGGTAGCCCCCGAGCCTCTGCTCATGACGAGAGGACGGTCAAGGGTGCCTCATCTTTTTTCGCATCCCTCACGCATCTCTTTTGCCGAGAGGAGGGGTGGAATATGCCATGCTATCCTCGGTGGGTGGGTAGTAGCACTTTCGGTGAGCATTTTAATGGGTAAGTCCAGGTGGAGGCCTGAGCCCTATTCTCTAGGGGTCGGCTTGTTGTCCAGAGACGCGCTCCTAGTTACCCGAGGGTCGTCCAGTGGGGTCTCGGATCTGTTCGATGGGATCTAAGGGCTCGGTGCCTCCCTCCGATGGGATTCCACTGGTCAACGCCTACTGGGTCTCGGACATGGCTTAGGGTGCCCTAGGGCATTATTGCTCGGGCTTGGCTACAGAGGGGCTCACCCTTATCCATCCCTGACTCTTTTGTCCTGGGGCGACCGTCGAACTCTAGGCGAGCTAGCCTTTGAACCCCTGGACCGTAGAGGGTTTCACACTCGTGGTTCCTTCTCGTAGAAGGTACCTAGCAAGAGGGTCGGTCATCTGCTATGCGCAGAGGACGGCCATGCCTTTTTAGGCGGTTTTCTCGGGGAGGTGGAACGGGCGCTGCAACGACCATGGCTGGATGGGACGTTTCGCCCGTGGGTGGGTGCAGTTAATGCAGCGCGTGCACACGCGCGTTTAGCGAGAAAAAAGAGAAAGTAATCATGGTAGTTCCCACAGTTTAAGCATTAAATGCGCTAGATTTAATTATCTCCTTAAATTTGCCTGCTCGTCTTCCCGTTCTTGCTATATAAGCGCGCACCGGGCGCTGCGTCCCCTTACCCTGCCATTCGCTCTTGCCTTCCTTGTTCCCGTGCCATGGCCATGAACAAGGAAAGCTAGAGTAAGGAGAGAGAAGAGAATCAAAGGGACCAACCTCATTGCCGTCGTCCCACCGCCGCCACTAATCTCATGGCCGCCGCAGCTTTGCCCGTGGAGCCTTAGAGCCGCTCTTCCATGACTTAGGAAAGGCTAGAGGAGCTCATCGAGGAGGATCTTCTCCACCCCATCATTGACGTCGTTGTGCCAGAGTGGATCGCACTGGAGGAGGGTGTCGACGTGCTGAATCCGCTCGCGGGCTATGTCCTCAGCTTCATGGCGTTCCATGAGCGGGGGCTGGGGATTCTGGCGAGCCGGTTCTTGCGGGCGCTCCCCTCCTGGTATGAGGTGGAGCTCCACAACTTCAACCCCAATGCCATCGCGTAGGCGGCTATCTTTGCCGCCATGTGTGAGGGGTACCTGCGTATCCCTCCCCATTGAAACCTCTGGCTCCACCTCTTCAAGGCAGAGCACTTCACCAAGGCAATCGAGAGCGGAGGCTCGTGGAAGATGGTGAGGGCTAGCGGTTGTACCCTACAGGTGCACCAAGAGCGATCGAGCCTATACATCCCCCGCCCAGCTTACGTCATCCAACAGGGGATGGTAGGAGGGCTGGTTCTACCTCCGCAACGACGACGGCCGGCTGCCTCCGTATACAAGCCATGTTGTGACAGAGAGGCTACCCAAGTGGAGATAGGGAGCCCCTGGTCCCGAGCAGCCCAAGCTGCAACCCCTGCTTGATGCCCTGAAGAGGCTGTGGGATGGCGGCCTTACCGTGGTCAGGGTCGTCATTGCCTTTCACCGGCGGTGTGTGCTACCGCTAATGGCGCGGTGGCTGCACTTGGACCAGATGGAGGAGGGAGCACCGTTGGAGGGGTGTTGGATGTCTGACATTTCCCTTACGGTGGTTTAGGTTACCAGGAGGGTGACCTACACGGTGGCCATGGGGTTCCCCGTGGCGCACCTGAACCGGGTCAAGATCCGTCCCACCCGGGGATATATCCCTCTAGTGAGTATGACTACCATTCTCGTACACTTCCCATCCTCCATGGATCTCCTCTTCTATCACTGATGTTGTTCTGTCGTTAGGGGCTCGAGAGGATGGTGAGAGACTCTGAGCCCCCGGTCCTAGAGGACCACGAGCGGCGGGAGCAGAACCGCCTCTTGGCTAAGGAGCATAAGATGAAGAAGGATGCTATGAAGAGGAAGAGCGATGAGATCATTCACGTGAGAGAGGCCCTGGAGAAGCGTCGTTGGCAGCAAGCGTGCGACGGACTTCCCCGAGAAGAGTCCCCGTTAGAGCTAGAATCGGACGGCGAGGGCTTTGATATTTTTTTGAATGAGGAGGAGGCACAGGGCTTCAGGGGCGTGGTGCCCCCACAAGGGGCTCCTACCAGGGGGCTGAGGCCTCTGGGGAGCTCGATGCTCCCGAAAGAGAGGGCAGGGGTCTAGCCCCTTGGTCCCAATGAGATGACGGTGCTGCGGGGGGGGGGGGGGGGGCTACCTTGGTGCCGAGGCCTGAGAGGCCCAGGGGGAGGCTGATGCTCCCAGGAGGAGGTGGAGATGCCTCGAAGCAAAGGGCTACCCATTTTGGGGCATCGATGGCTACGCCCGAGGCGGGGGCGGCAGACAAATCTTCCTCTGAGGAGATACCTCTGCCCCCTCAGAGGACCAAAGAAGCGGTCGTGGCTTCTGGAGATAGGCCTCCTACTCATGATGCCCCAGTGTCACCTGACTTGGGGTCTTCAATGGCAGAGGGCTCCCAGGAGGCCCAGCAAGGGGAAAGTTAGCCCGTGGGTCTCCTTAGTTGATTTTTCCTTAGACGGAGCAGATTAATGTTTGGTTTTGGAGGCCGGGCGGATTTTCATCCTAATTGTGGTACCCGACAGTAGGTTATATTAACGATTTATGATTGATGTTAACGACCGTCAACAGCTGGCGACGCGGTGGAGGCGGAGTATGGAAGGCAGGCGGCGCAGTGAAGGCGTGGCGCAATAGAGAG
This sequence comes from Saccharum hybrid cultivar R570, assembly GCA_038087645.1. Taxonomy (NCBI): domain Eukaryota; kingdom Viridiplantae; phylum Streptophyta; class Magnoliopsida; order Poales; family Poaceae; genus Saccharum; species Saccharum hybrid cultivar. Next base: position 23,551,195 of record JAQSUU010000135.1, read on the forward strand.
ATTTTTTTAACATCCGGATGGACGGACGCCCTGGCCGCCCCAGCATTACTGATTTTACATATATAAGATATGTAGTATAAGAGATGCAAACGGTTAAAGACCATAGTGGGCTAAGGCCAGTTTCAATGGGAGTTTCATGATTGCCATATAGATATTTTTTATGACATGGAAGTGTATTTAAGAAGAAAGAAACTCTCCTGACACGATTACCAACTCTCTATGAGTCTTGAAATTAAATGCCTATGAAACCATAGATTGAAACTCTCCACTGAGAGTTAGTGTTTTCGGTGGCGGAGGAAAGAGGGGCTGGAGGGGGCCAGGCACCCCCAACAGTCTGTTTGGTCTGCAATATAACCTCATATTTAGCAACTAATGATGGTAATTAGTGCATGCATGCAGTTTGCCTCTCCAAACTCCACTGTAGCCTGCGTGGGTGCGTTGGAGGTAAGTGTGTTGCTTTCCGTTAGCTCTCCTGTCGACATGCAACTCCGCCATCTCTTGCACTGCCAGCCGATCTGCTATGTAGTGGATGTAGCACATAGGCTATGAATCTACTAATGGATATACAGTTGCATGTATAGTTAATTCTATACCATCTTAGAATTTTTCTACATTAGATAGATGTACTTTCTGGAATGCATACATAACTCATTTTCCTTTGTTACTTGCTGTCATTTTTTTCACTCCTACGGTTTCTATTCAACGTGGCAACATTCTGATTTTCATTAGCTACTACTTCTATTTCAGATTCTAAGACGTTTTGATATTCCTAGATATATATTTTTCACTCTGTATCTAGACATAATTGTATATTTAGGTGTGTAGCAAAAGCTATGAACATAGAAAAACCAAAATGTCTTATAATTTGGAACAAAGGACAAATACTTAAAGATTATTGAATATGAGCTTCTAAGAAAATTGTTCATAGACACATTGGCTCACATGTTATTTGCATCCTAAATCTTTACAGACACCATGGTCCCCCCTGTGTTTGAATCCTAGCTTTGCCCCTGAGTGTTTTATTAAAGTTTCATTTCATTTCAAATGGCATGGCAGTCTTAGAAATAACGCCATAAAACTCCCACCGGAACTAGCCTAAGCCATGCCTTTGATTTTGAATGCAAGGAATATCATTTACTCCATTTGATAAAGAGTACAGTAGAATGTGACCTTTTTTGATCATTGAACTGAAAAAACCATGCAAATTACAAGACTCATCAGCATGTGTAGTTAAAAGGCTGGGTGAGAGGCATCGCGTATCCGTTGCTCCTCTGCAGGCACCCGACGCTGAGCGGCTGGATCGTCCCCCGCGCCTCGCCGTAGGAGTTCCAGCACATCGGCGCTACGGTGGCGCCCCCGGGAGCGGTCGCCGCCGGAGAAAGGCGCACATCCACCATGCTGACGGCGGTGCAGGGCCGGGCGTCGCTGCACGCCAGGCGCACCGGCTGGAACGAGTAGGTGCCGAACACGCGCCGGTACGCCACGCCGGTGATGGCCACCGCGCCGGTGCGGTTGGCGCACCGCGCGCCGCCCCTGTCACAGTAGAACTGGTCAATGACGATGGGAGTGGCCACGTTCGCCACCCTGACGTTGGAGAAGGTGATGTTCCGCACCGAGCCCACGCCACCCTGGTGAGTGAGGACATGTCATTGCTCATGCTGGTGAAATGGTGGTGAGCCATGGCCATGGCATGCGACTGTACGTGTTTATGCTTACCTGCCACGTCTTGATCCTGACCCCATACAGGGCGTTCTGGACAATGATGTTCTCCGCAACTATATCAGAGACACAGGCCAGGCTGTAGTCCTTCCCAAGTCCTCCTAGACTGCAGGAATTGAACGAACATTCCAAAGAAGATGGGCATGGTAGTAAAACAAACGTTATTAGGCCATGTTCAGAACACAGCAAACTGAACTCTTGCTTAGTCACACTCACACACACCTGATTCCGTGGCCGGGATTGCAGACTACGTTCTTGATGTGAACATTTGAGCACCCGGTTTGTATTGACACGCAGTCATCGCCTGAATGAAAGATTAATTAAAATGCTGTGCAGATCAGGCTTCAATATTTGAGCCATGAATATTATTAGGCTAGTTGTACTGTACTAATCCGCAAGAATAGGGGCAGTTCAGTTACCGCAGCCGATGGTTGAGCTCTTGATCTCGACGTCCCTGGTGTTCTGAAGATGGATTCCGTCGGTGTTGGGGCTGTCTCCGGGAGAAGAGATGGTGACGTTCTTCACCTTGATGCCTCCGGAGCTGTCGAACTTGAGGTGGCACTGCGGGCTGTTGGTGATCCGGATGTTTCGCATGCTAACATTGAAACTGTTGTAAAACCTTATCAGCTGGGGGGGGGGGGGGGGGGGGGGGGGAAGATATATATAGCTTTAGTTTAACAATCCTAGGATCCAGATCATGATCTAGGTAAAATTCTTATATAAATGATGTCTGCATGTGAAAGCGGTACATACCGTAGGCTTGACTCCTGGTGAATGCCAGTGCCCGGTAGACGTCTGCAGATAGAAGAAATGGAGAGAACGCACACGACAGGATTAGTCATCATCGATATCGACCTTGTTGGTGGTTAGTTATCAAAGCTTGCAACAATAAATAAATAAATAATTCCATGTCATGTGGAATTGTGGACGGAACCTGAGAAGTATTCGCTGGTGACGAGGCACTCTGCAGCGAAGTGATGCTCTGGCCATCCACCGTGCCGGCTCCCAGGATGCTGAAGTTTTGCAGCCACTTGAAGTTGAGCCACTGGAGAGGCCTCCTGGGCTTCGGCCACGAGCCCATTTCTGGTGGCGCTAACACGGTGCCATCGATCTGAAAAACCTTCCGCTATTAGCTGCTTCATTCTGCTGCACAGAAATGGAAGGAAGGAAAAATAACAAGCTTAAGGAAGAGAAGAAGGACCTGAAGGGTGAGTTTTGTGCTGCAGGGGCCTTGGAGCGTGACCGGCGAGAGGAGGAACCGGTGCCCCGACGGGAGCAGCACGGTGGCGCGTGGGACTCGGCATGCCACTTGCCATGCTGCTACAAGTGCCTGAAGAAGGCAGTTCAGTTTTACAAATATGATGAGTCACTAACTGCATGCATGGTCCATGAGAACCTCCTCATCATCTGAATATAATTCTAGCTAGTACCTCCGCGTCATCGGTGACGCCGTCCGCTGCGGCTCCGAACGACAGGACGCTGAGCGTTGTCCTCCCCGTCGACCTCGCCGCCGCCACCAGCGCCGGCGACGCCAGCAGGCACAGGAGCGCGCTGGTCACCAACAGCGCAGCCGAGGCGACGGGGCTCCGCATCTCCGCACGTACACTGATCGACTGAGCCTGCTAGCTATCCAGCCGCCAGCGTATGGCACATATACATATACTGTAATCAGCCGGACCGAGCGGAGCATGAAGATCGAAAAGCTGAAGGAGCATTTGCTTTGCGCCGGCGCGCGTGGGTTAGGGTTGCGCAAATTAAATGGTAGGCGCCATACCCTCACCAGCTTTTTCCATTTGAGGAAGCCATGGCGTGCGCCGTCGCTTGCCAATGGGTCTCATGTGTGAGCATCCATCCACTAGGTTAGTTCCTCATACTTTCTTTCTCTTTATTACTCCTGCTTAGCCTTAGTAAAGCACAACGCAACATGGTGAAGAATTCTTTTTGTTTCATAAGTGCACACATGTGAAAATTCTTTTTGTTTCTCAGACCAACGCCAGCCGCCCACATGGTGGAAATTCTGAAATGGGAACTGAACAGGTGGAGGGAAGAAACTGGAAAAGGAGTATTATAACCTGTTAGGGATCAACCTTTGTTGGTCCCTATGGCCATGGGCCGGGGCAATTCAAGTGCTCGGTTCAAGATCCAAGTCCTCGGTACTCACTTTTGGTTTGTTTGCAAACATTGTCGTGCTAAGAATGCCCTACAAGTAATCGAAAAAAAAGAATGCCAGTCAAGCGACCGATGTTTTTTCTTTTGAACCTAAGCAACCTCTTGACGTAGCTTTCTCTAATTCTAGATACTGGATGAAAACAAGTATTACAACAATAGTCAGAAAAAAGGGAGATACTGGCACCCGGACGTCTGGACAGAAGCGTGCGCTTGGACAACCGTGCCTCTTCCATCATGCACGCCGGTGGAAACGCCGCGCCCGCTGCTCCTTCCTCCTTACTCCCTCCTCTCTCTCTCCACAAGTCCAACGTCGTGCCTTCTCTCAGCGCCCACCGCCGCCCCCGCGTGCTCCTTCCCTCATCCCCTCCTCTCTCCGCATGGGCAAAACGCAGGAGTAGGGATGAGGAGGATGAACGTGCCCCGTCCACACGACCCCAGGTACGCTGCACACCTCAACCGCCGGCCCCAGCACGCCCCCCATCCACTGGCCCTGGCTCGCCGCGCCCCATCCCCCGGTCCCCAGGCCGTGCCCCATGACTCTCTATCTCTGAATATGAAACACTTGGATGCAACATACGTCTAAAGCAAATGAAATATTTGGAATATACACTTGAAACATGTGTGTGAAACATGTGCAACATTCAGATAAAACACTTGCAACTCGCAACATGAAAACACTTATTGCAACGTAAGGCTGAATGACTGAAACATTTCGAACATAATCTTGTGACATGTAGTGAAATATATGCAACATCCAAATCGAAACGCTTGCAACATACATCTAAAACAGATGAAACATTTTGAACAAACGCTTGCAACATGCCTTTGAAACACTTGCAACATGCCTCTGAAATACTTGTAACATATGCAACATCTACGTAAAACACTTGCAACATATATCTAAAACATTTGAAACACATGAGACATACGCTTACAACATGTGCTTTCAGCGCAATATCTCCTTGTTGTTTTGGAATAGAGGCTCGTCGGCGCTTGGTGTTCACTGGTGTAGAGCTATCCGCTCTAGTGGAGAAGGCCATGACAGGTTCGGTGGAGAAGACCACGATGAGTCCACGTGCTCAAGAAGGCCGCAGCGAGCGAGAGGCGTGGTGGAGAGGGAGGAAGACGGGCTGCTGCGCTCTGGCACGGTGGAGATGCCGCCTGGCGGAGCGGAGGCATGGTGGAGAGCGCGGTCGCTGAGGCGGCACGGCGGAGCGCGGTCGTGGTCTCGCGGAGACCTATCGCAGCTCTGCGTTAAAAGTGAGTTTTTTTAGAACGGTTGGGGGCGAATGGATGAGCACATAAAGGAGCGGTCGTTGGGCTAGCGCGGGCAGCCCACCATCTAGAGCGTTCGGCGCGGACGGACGCCCTATACGAAGAATTACCCAAAAAAGAAACATATTCTATATCTAAACTGCAACTCGTCGAGAAGACTGCGCAACAAGTTGTATGTTCCATTGCAATACACATGCATATTTTCTCTTTTTTCTATAAAAGTAAGACGGTATATGGACGACCAATAGTTAGATTCCATAGAGTGAAACCAGCCCATCTAAATTCGAGTAACTGAACTCAAGCACGGGAGCTTGCAATGGTGAGTTATTATTTCAGTGGCAACTGGCAAGTGACAGTAAGATGCTAATGGTGACTCTGTTAATCAAGGTCTCACAAAAGTAGCTTGTGTATGGATATGGTATTATAGGAGGTGAGTACTCGTTCGTATGTTATGCCGTATGCGAGCATGTGCCTGTATTGTGTTTCGCCAAATCAATCTAACAACTCGCAAAGAAAATTTTAGATACCCATGCACTAAGCACGTTGGATTGGATCATGCCCTCGAGTAGTGTGTGGCGGTGGTGTTGGTGACACTACTGAGAGAGCGGTATGATCAGAGATGCACTTTGGTGGAAGCAGTGACCGGTGAAGATTTTGTGGTGAGATGTTTGTATGCGCATCTCCAAGTCTCCAACCATCATGGATTGTTTCACCTTTTAGATCACGCTCCTCTCCTCACCGCACTTTGCCCCGCCATTCTGTCCTAAGGGGTCACTCCCGCAAGGCACAAGCACTACTCTCTCACCCTTGCTCCTACAATGGTGCACAACCAGAATTTTCTAATTCTCCTAGTGATGTGGGCTTCTCATAGTGTTTTAGCATTTAAAATTTAGTATAAACTTTTCCTACCAAATGTCTCCTAGTGAGGATTCTCATGTGCTATGACTAGTGGTAGTGTTTTATTATATTACTTAAAAACACTAGAAGAATTCCACCATTTTTGTAGGGGTGGCACCTTTCCTGAGGGTCTGTTTAGTAGGACTCCTCCTCGACTCCAGCTCCAGCTCCTCCGGAGAAACCTTACCAAACGTTTTCTCAGGAGAAACCATGCGAAACACTCTCTTAATCATCTCCGATCCTTGAACCAGAGGAGACGAGGCAATGTTCATGACTTTCTCTCCTTGAAGCAAACACACGTACAAACATGCCTCGAGTGTACAACTCCCTGTTTTCTGTGTTTTGTTTAAATAGGTGGCGCCTCTTGTAAAACATATCCGTGCCAAGTTTGGAGGTTGTTAATATGCCGAGGCATGTTTATTTATATATATAAAAAAGAGAGCATTGGAGCCTTCAACCACATTGCCGAGAGATTTGACAAGCGTGCAGCGGCGTGCTCGCCGCACCTCTGGTGAGTCATGCACATGGTTGGTGTCGGTAACTTGGCACAGAGTAGCAAAGGGATTTGAGAGTCATGGCCCTTGGGCGAGTGATCCGAACCCGATCTGGACCGGCGACACGGACGTGCCTTGGACCTTGGGGTCTCACCAGATCTGCGCACGCACTTTCAGTTCCAGTTTGCACCCTGCATGGGCTTTCCAGTTTGCACCAATCACACAAGCTGTTGCACAGAGAAAGGCGGAAAGCTATACTACTGTACCACTCAAGAAATGGCAACCCAATACAATTGTACTTGTAGCTGCACCAAATCAAATCATGCCCGATCTAACTCAACAATGGCGTTTAGGGGATGTTTGGTTGGCCGCCATCCCTTGCCAGCCGCAGTTATGGCTGCCACTGTAATGGCTAGCGTGTGTAGGCTGCGGCAGCTACAACTAGTATGTGTGTTGGATTTCGCCACAACTGTGGCGGCCATATTACTTGCCACCACGCCACAATTTCGGTGGCCGCGTCACACTTGGCATGGCGTGTTATGGCAGGGCACCAAATAGGCCCTTAGTACATCACTGGCCACCTCAAAATGCTTGGTGCGTTTCTCTTTCATGTTTGCATCCAATCCAATGGACTAATTGCATTGGCTACTCCATACATCCTAAAAAGTAGGATTCATCAACCAAATAATAAAATATTTAATCAGCCATGGGTGTTGACGGCCTCCTATACGAGGTTCTTGGGCGCGGGCCCCGAGTCACCGGCGGTGACCGCACGCGCCTACATGGCGGCGTCGCGCAGCGTCCGCGGCGTGCGCGCTGTTGAGAGATATTGTGTAGGCCTAGGTGTCAGTCACGGCAACTCCTCCTGTAGCTGAGCGCGGTCACCGTCCGCTCCCCACGCTGCGCACGCAGTGCGCCGATTGCACATTACGCAACCTGTGGTAACAAACATATATTTTTAAGCTCAATACAGAAGAGTGTTGGCTCCCAATTATCTTCTCTACATGGTATCGGAGGCACGGGTACCCCGATCCTGAAACCGCTCACCGCGATTCCTGCTTCGTGCCGCGATCTCTCCGATGCGCCGCGCTCGCCGCAATCCCCTTGCCCGCCGCTGCTCCTTCCATCTCCGCTGCCCTCTCCGATCTCATGGATCACATGGATTGTAACCCCCTGTTCGAGTCCGATGGATTCAACTCCAACTCCTCTGACGGCGAGTCCTTCACCGGGCCTTGCAACATCGCCGTTTCCACCCCTCCTGCTGCCGTCTTGCAGATGGTGAACATCCGTTCCCTTGTTCCCGTCGTCCTCTCCCTTGCCGACGCCAACTATGATGAGTGGCGGTGCTTCATGGATGCTTTCCTCGGCAAGTTCAGTCTCACCGACCACGTCATCGAGCCGCCCACCGCCTCTCAGCACCGTGATCACGATTGGTAGGTCGTGGATCAATGCATCCTTTCCTGGCTCTACATCTCCATCGCCAAGGATGTGCGCGACATCGTGCGCAGCCCCAAGGCCACGGCACACGCGGTTTGGACCATGATCCACGACCAGTTCCGTGACAACGAGCTTCACCGAGCTGTCTACCAGCCTGGAGGCCAAATTCCGCAACCTCGTGCAGGGCGACATGGACATTACTCAGTACACAGGGCGCCTCAAGAAACTCGCGGACGCGTTGCGTGATGTCGGCCAGCCAGTTCGTGAGACCAGCCGAGTGCTGAACATGTTGCGCGGCTTGAGCTCCAAATATCGCCACGCCATCCCCGCGATCACATCGAAGCAGCCCCCGCACACCTTCCTTTCGGCGCGGTCCTACCTCCTCCTAGAAGAACACTACGACAAGGAGCATGACAAGTCGACGGCTCATCAAGCCTTGCTTGCTACTGGTGGATCACGGCCGCACGCTCCTGCCACAGCCGATGGCGGATCCGGCTCCAACTCGGGCGCGGTCACCACTGCCCAGAAGCCCGCGGCGTCATCCACCAACAACACGTCGTCGTCACGCAACGACAATCACCGTGGCCGTGGACGCGGCGGTGCATCCCATGGTGATTCCGGTGCGCCGTGTCCACAGATGGGCTGGGCGCCAGGACACAATCCCTAGACATGCATGGTCCAATCCCTAGACATGTATGGTCCAGGCCTGACCCATGCCTTTCCGTGCGCCCGGCGCGGGCGTTCTCGGTCCTCGACCCGGCACCACACCACAGCAGGTCTACTACGCCGGTGCCCCGCAACAGTACAATGCTGTGGTGCCCTCTCCGTCCCAGCCTCCACTGGACCCGTGGAATCATCAAGCTCTTCTCGCCGCGCTGAACGCGGCCAACACTTCGCTATCTGGACCACAGTCGACGGAATGGTTCCTCGACACCGGCGCTACATCACATATGGCATCGAACGCTAGTATACTTCCCAATTCTCAGCCTGTTCTTATTCCCTGCCAATAACTGTTGGCAATGGTGCCACAATGTCAGTCACCCATCATGCATCTTCATCTATTCCCACATCCAAATCCCCGCTCCTCCTCAACAATGTTCTTGTTTTCCCTTCGTTAGTCAAGAACCTTATTTCAGTCCGTGCACTTATACGTGACAACAATGTTTCCATTGAATTTGACCCGCTCGGTTTTTCTGTCAAGGATCTTCCCACTCGTTCGGTGATCCTCCGATGTGATAGCCATGGCGAGTTGTACCCCCTGGTCCCAGCCGCGCCTGAGCTCCACACTGCCACGGTCCCCAGCATCGACTTGTGGCATCTGCGTTTGGGTCATCCAGGGCGTCATGTTCTTCGTCAGTCGCTTCCTCATCTCGAGTTCACCCCACCAACCAGTCATCCACTCTTTGTGAAGCTTGTCAACTTGGCAAACATGTTAGATTGCCGTTTACATCGTCCAGTTCAGTGTCATATGTACCCTTTCAGCTTGTACACGATGACATTTGGACATCTCCTGTACTCAGTTTCTCTGGATTCAAGTACTACCTTGTTCTTATCGACGATTTTACTCATTATGTTTGGACGTTTCCTCTACGCGCCAAATCTGAGGCTCTTGCTTGCATCTTAACCTTCCATGCTTACATCTGCACTCAGTTCCAACTTAGTTGCTATGCTGTTGGCACATTTGGAAGATGTGAAACAATGCAGTTTCCATGAGTGAGCGGACAACGCTGAACGGTGCATTGGCGGCCTGCAAATCGGAGGCCTATCTACGGTGAGCTCGCTCGCCTGACAATGACAAGGAAGTCGTAACTGGATGGTGCTCGATCTTAGCAAACGCAATGTAATTTTATTGAACTTTTGAACTTTGGATGAAACCTTTGTAATCTCCATAAAAAATATATTTAGCTGTAGAAAAATAAAATAATATCTGAAAAAATCTAGAAAATTCCTAAAACTTTCTTATCAACATATAAATATGTTTTAGAAACTTATCACAATAAAAAAACATAATACACAACCATCACAATAAAAACATTCTTAGTTTGGGTAAAGTAGTTAGACCCTATTTGGATAACTCTTTGATTATAAAAATCAGATTATATGATTAAATTTTGATTCAGACATGATTGATTATATGATAAACTATTATAACAAAATTCTTGATTATCATAATCCCATCATTCATGTGAGACCAGGTTATATGGGATTATGAGTGCTTGAAGTCCAACTTTGCCCTAACTGATTGTCTAACTTGTCAAACTATAAATGATAAGATATGAATTTCCCAGTTTAACCAACCATAATCTATTGACTCAAACACTCTAATTATATAATCCACAATCCAGATTATAATATATAGTCCTATGCATAATTCAGATTATAATAATCGAGTTGTGATTTAAACAGACCCTTAATAACTTTTTATCTTAGCTGGTTAAATTTTTTGAACTACTATTAGTTAGAGCAACTATAAGAGACTCTTTGTATCCTTCCTAATTTATAGAAATAGAGATTTTGGTATAAAAAAAACTCTCCAACAACCTCTATGATTGAATCTCCAAATGTAGACATCCTTTATTCTGGATTTCTCGCTAGCCAATGATAAAGGTGAGGGTGGCTCTCTAAAGTGCGTACAGGGTATAAAAAAGATGATGGAAAGTACAAAGATATAAAAAGTAATTTTTACTTAAATAACTCTCCCAAGTGATAATTTAGAAAGTAAATTTAAAAAAAAGATTCTTGAAAATTCTCTTAGACTATTGATCGAGACATTTAGATTTATTGGTGTCAATTGTAGCTGCCGGATTGAAATCAACTATGATTCCACCACTACTGGTGTTGATTTCAATACCGGTCTCGCTGTGGACTCTTCACAAAAGAAATGGAACCGACTTGCTCTGGATTTAGAGCAACTCCAAGAGACTTGTAAAATTAGATGCTAAATTGTGAGATTTAGCCATTATGTGAAATAGAAAGCCCATATAAAATGTAGAGTTTTACAACAGTCTAGATAAATTAAAAAACACTATAGCAAGCAGGACTCGCTAGGGACATGTGGTCAGCGAGAATGGTGGGATACCCACTTGGAAAAATAGAAACAATATAGACAAGCTATTGGAATGCTTGTTTTGGAGCACAATAGCTATAAATGGCTTCATGAATACATTTACCCAAGGCATAAACCTCAGACAAGACCGCGACAGGTGGCATAAACCTCAGACAAGACCGCGGCAGGCGGCAGCAGCCTGCCAGTTTCAGTGCCTTTGCCTCGTCGTCGCCATCACCCTCTTCGCTTGAACTTATCAGCCCGACTTATCAGCCATGGTATAATATTTTTCTCTCACAACAAAATAGCACCAATCAGCTTATCAGCCGCAGAAACCATCTAGCGAACAGAGTGATTGCAGTTTGAGAGCCTTCTCGTGGCAGTGAGGCGGTGAGAGCTAACTAGTAAGGGTACATGCCAGCGTTAGGTGTCCATGGTTGGTAGTATACCTCCGTCCCACGAAGAATGGAATTCTAGAGTTTAAATCTTGTAAAAAATGTAACGTAGAGTTAAGATCAATTTTTCTAGTGGATCCACCTATTAAAAAATCATTGCATGCCTAAAACACTACCATACCCTATCCATCCATGCATATAAATATTCTAAACTTCTGAAGAACATTCTAGAACTCTAGCACAGCATATGGGCGCACCCGCCAAACAATCCCAAGCAAGCTCAAAACACACGGCCTATCGGCCTACAACCAACGACAAACTTCAGAACTATCAGAACCATTTCTGCCAACTTGGCCATCAAGCGGAGTCACAACGTCGTAATCCTGTCCCGAAGACTGAGAAGCCGACATCTCCAACCTGAATTGCATTCCCCCATCCTAGCAAAGTCTTGGTGGCTGGTTCGCCAGCAACTCCAGCTCCTGAATCACTGAATTCACCTTGATCTCCAAATCTTGCGTATACATTGGCTTCCATCTTCTTAACATTCTTGCAATCCAGAGCAACACCGCTTTCTCCCCTGTCCACACTAGACCCTAAAAACACATCTTATTATGAAAATTCCACAAACACCAAATAACAGCTGAGCTTATAATGTTAGTAAAGACATGTTTCTTATTTGCCAGCCAAAAGGTAGCCATGTATTCAAAATCCTAGTCACTTCGCAAGTTTAGAATATCAGCAATCCTAGCCCAGATTCTTTTAGCCACACAACATTCAAAGAATAAATGTTTCACAGATTCTGGCTCATTACATAACAGACAAGTCTTATCAGTTACTTCTCTTCTTTTGGCTAGATTATCTCTGGTAAGGGCCTTGTTTTTTGTTATTAGCCAGAGAAAGATCTGGACCCTTGGTGGAATCTTAAGTTTCCACACCGCTGACACATAAACAGGAACTACACCTCTGTGGTTGATCACAGCATACAGAGATTGAACAAAGAACTTGTCGTTTGAGCTAAAGCTCCACATGATCTTATCATCATTCTCCTCTTGCAGATTTAAGTTCTCCACTATCCCTAATAACTCATACCACAAATTCATAAGATTCTCATAAATCGAGCATCTAAAAGATAGTCTTAGGACTTGTCCATCCCACACCTGACTAATAGTTTTCCTATGTTGGTCATTAATGACATACAAATGCCAAAACTGTATAGCTAAGCTAGAATTACCAAACCAAATATCCTCCCAAAACCTCACCCTCCTGCCATTGCCAACTACCCATTTGATCCCAATTTTAGTAGCTTGTAGAGCCCACATAACACCTCTCCAAAAAGGTGAGACTACAGTGTTATCACTGCATAACACATTAGGGTTATTAGTATTGTACTTATGGTCCACAATCTTCACCCAAATAGAATCAGATTGCAAACTATATCTAAAAACCCAAGAGCTAAGAAGGGAAAGATTAAGGTTTCTCATATCAGGAATCCCAAAACCACCAACCTATTTCTTCTGAGCCACTAGTTGCCAATTAGCTAAATGATATCTATGTCTATCTTCATTATTATTCCAAAGGAAATGAGACATATGAGAATTCAACATGGCAATGACCCACTTGGGAAACTTGATGACAGACATAAGATAGATAGGCACACTACTAAACAAGCTTTAAGCAATGTCAATCTACCAGCATAGGATAGCAATCTCCCTTTCCACCCAGCTATTCTTTTGATGATTTTATCAATGATAGGATGTAAATCCTCCTTTATCAAATTTGTAAAGTATAAAGGCACAACTAAGTATTTAATGGGAAACTCTCCCTTTTTACAACAAAAAATTTTAGAGTATTCATTTACTCTATCCTCCTCCATACAAGTAGTTAACAAAGCACTCTTATCAAAATTGATTCTCATCCTGTCATTTGTTCATAGCATAGCAAAAGCCACTTCAAATTGTTAGCCTTATCTATATCGTCTTCTAGAAAAGAAGAGTGTCATCAGCATACTGCAGACTAATCACTCCCCCATAAAAAATATGAGGTAAAAGCCCAGAAATCAGATTAGTGGAGGCAGCTTTCATAAGCATCCTAGTGAACACATCAGCTACTAAATTAAAAAGTAAAGGGGATACGGGGTCACCCTGTCGAAGCCCTTTCCCAGGTTTGAAATAGGAGATGTTTTCATCATTTATCCTCAAACACAGAGAACCACCTTTCACCAACTTTATAATCCAACTCACCCAAGTATCACCAAAACCCCTAGATAACAACATCCCCTCTAAAAAGGTCCAGCTGACTCTGTCATATGCTTTTTCCTAATCAAGTTTCAAAATAACCCCACTTTCTTTGTTCTTGTGAATGTCATGAATAATTTCATGAGCAGACACCACACTTTCAAGAATAAATCTACCCTTTATCAATGCGGTCTGGTTTTTCAAGATGAGTCTATCAGCAACTTTGATTAGTCTATTATTCAAAGCTTTGCCAAAAATTTTGAAGCTGCAGTTAAGTAAACTAATTGGTCTTAAGAAGTTTAGCCTCTGGTTCCTTAGGGATCAGTGTAATCACTGCATAATTCAGTCTATCTAAATTCAAATGTCCAGACTCAAAGTTCTTAACCAAATTCATAGAGTCTACCTTAATCAGGTCCCAAAAGTGGTGATAAAACATGAAGGAAAAACCATTTGGGCCAGGAGCCCCTCAGCATAGGATTCAAAAATAGCTACCTTAATTTCATCTTCAGTAAAAAGAAGTTTCCAACATTTCATTCTCTAGAGTGGTAACTTTATCATCTTCTCCCCAGAAATCCTCATCTAACTTCACCCCACTGACAAGTTCAGCCCCAAATAAATTTTTGTAGAAGTCAACCGAATGGTTAAGCATTAAATCATTATCTTCCAAGATCCCCTCAAGAGTCTCAAGACAAGTAATTCTTTTTTCCTATTTCTTTGGTTAGCCATTGCCTGAAAGTATGCATTGTTTCTATCTCCCTCTCTAATATTCCTATCTCTAGATCTCTGCTTTTCCTTTATTTCTTCCATGTTCCAAATTGTTTGTAGCTCTAAAATAATACTATCCATTCTCTCTTTCTGGCCTGGTAGCAGGCTTCCTGCTTCGTAGCTAATATCTAACAACTCAAACTCCTTAAGGAGCTCTAACTTAGTCTTCCTAATTTCAGCATTCACATTTTTAGCCCATCCTTTGAGCTTTTTCCTAAGAAGCCTAATTTTGAACAGCCATATTTCAATAGGATCAGTAAAGATACATTCAATTTTCCAAGCTTTATAAACCACATCTTTGAAACCAGGATGGTTTAACCACCATTTTTCAAATTTGAAAACACTAGGTTTTCTTGGTTCATCAACCCCAAAATTTATCACTAAAGGTACATGATCACTACCCTCACGTGACTTAGAAGTAACAAAAGCTAGGGGATACTTTTGCTCAAAGCTATTATTGCACAAAAATTTATCGATCGTAGCCAAAATTGGCTATTCTTGATTATTAGTCCATGTAAAAGATCCAGAGGAGCTTTTTAATTCTACCAAACCATGGAAATTGGCCCAATCATTAAAAAGATCTACCCATTTTTTTATTAACAATACCATTGTTTTTCTCCTTTAAATTGGCTACGAGATTAAAATCTGCCCCAAAAAGAGTTGGACCAGACCAATTTTTCATGGCATCGTGCAATTCTTGAATAAAGTCTGCTTTACCCTCCTCATAGGGGGAGCCATATACACTGACAAATCTCCATATAAATTTATCAATCACATTTTTAATCATAACTATAATACAAGAATTAGTTTTCCTCCAGGCTAAGGCCTCAAATTTTGTACTATTTAAACCCACCAGAAAACGACCAGCCGTCCCAGTTGCTGGTACATAGTTCTAGATAAAGTCCTTATGAACTTGGTTTAGAAAGGAATCATCAAACTTATCCTTCTTAGTTTCTTGAAAGCCTACAAAATCTAATTTATTATCCTCAACAAAATCTGTTATGTACTGTAGTTTACCTCTTTTATTGAGGCCTCTAACATTCTAGGTTGCTCCTATCATTTTCATTATTTTGGGAAGTTGAAGGCTTAAAGCCCTTACTAGTAATACTAACCCAGGATCTCTCTAACTCATCTTCCTTCTCCTTTAAAGGAGAGGTTATCACATTTTCAGAATGGGACACTAGCCTAGGGAAATCATCCACATTTAGAACAATATTTAAGTCAGAAGGGAGATTAATCTCCGGATTTTTTTCTATGAATTCTTTCCTTCCCGCTAAGTCCTTATCTCTTATGAGATTCACATTACTGACAATCATATTATCATCACAACCTAAGAAAATGTTAACACATTTTGATTTAGCAACTATAGTATCATTACTTTCAAAAGTAATAATCAGAGCAGGTTTAGTACCTTTGCACATATTCCTGTATTCTTTCAGTTCTTGGGCCTTTGCATCATGGTTTTACCATCTTCAGGATATCTTCTAGGTCTATATATCCATTGAACAGGACCCCACTGTCTCTATCTCTTCGGTTTCTTATTTTCAAGGATGACCTCAAAACTGGCCACTTGATTGACCTCCTTCACTTGGTTAATCAATTCTTCCATATTCTCATCTTCATCCTCATCTGAATCTTGTAATTCCATTCTTCTCAGAAGCTGGGAGCACTCCTCATTAGCAGTTTCATTCCTTGCTAGCTTTCTGAATTCCTCCCATTTGGAATGTTGAGACTCTTCAGTAAAGAAACTTTTCAGCTTGTTCCCTACTATCTGACAATCTGAAAGATTGGCTAGAAAACATTCAGGCGTGATCCATTCATCCAAATCCACATTCTCTTTTCTAGTTGTGTCACCATGATTATCAATAACCATCGACTTCTCAATACTATAGCTTGGATTTTGGAGTTTAAACTCCTAGGTTTTACCAATTCCTTTTCCAACAGAGGCATCATGGTTATCAGTACCCGCATATTTCTTAAGGCTATATTCTGGATGTTGGAGCTCAAGCTCCTTGGCTTTGTTCTTGTCCTGAGGAGTTAAAACTCCATGATTCAGATTGGTAATACTACCATTTTGAGGCATTGCTTCAGTCACACTTGCAGTTGGGATGTTAACCTAAAAGCTTTCCATATATTCTTTCAGCTGCCTCTCCTGATCAAAGGGATCTACAACTTTAGCTCCTCTACTCACTGTTTTTGAACCAGATGCATTGCTTGGTTTAGTAACAGGTGTCTTAAAACTCGATTTATCGCTAGCAGAAGTATCTTTCTTTGTCTGTTCTTCATTATCAGTGTCATAAAGATCATCAGCTTCCTCATCTCCATCCTTGTGACCATCACCACCACCATCATCATCATTCTCATTAGTTTTAGTCTTTGTCCCCTCAGACTCTGCCTCCACAGTAAAAGACACGACATGTAGCTTCTTATTCATTTCATACATCCTTTCCAGTGGGATCCTTGTATAGTTCTTACTGGCAATTTTAACTCTGACAGTCTTGTAGAAAGACTTGAAGAGAGTAGCCCAGTCAACTTCTACCATGATGCTAAAGCCAGATGCTATCTGAGCGAACACTTTCTAGTGACACCATCTCAGTGGGATCCCATGAATTTGAACCTAGACTTCTTGTAATTCACTACGATTTGAGATCTCCAATCCATTCGAGCACCTCCACTTGGACCCCATCCTTTCTGAGATTGAAAGATGGGTAATTCTTTATATCAGCCACCCTCTTGTTTGGTGGAAACCTCACTAGAAAGTTACCTTTCTCCAGCTCTCTGATTTGCCATGGCCAATTCTTGTCATAGATCTCAGACAATTCCCCTTCCAATTCTAGCAAACAAATATCACCAGAAATAACTCTCACCACTCCACAGTTAGTTAAATTGAGCCATTGGGTGGACTGAACACAGGAATTTCCACATGATAGAACCTGTAACACCCCAGGTGTTTGCCACCAGTTAAGCAGTGGGTTTGAGCTCAAACATGATAGATTAAGTGGAGATGATGGTGTCAAGGTCAACCTATGGACAGGAGCCCCAACCTAAACTTGGATGTTGCACCATTGCTTTACATATAGGCCATTTTCAAGATATATGCTTGGGTGGTGTTATTACAATATCTTCATGTGTCTCACCTTATTACCTATCTATATTGATCCCTGGAAAAGTTTCATGAAGTTTGGAATAAAAAAGTCACATGAAATGATAAGTTATATCCTTGTTGGAAGGACTTTACTAAGTGCTGGAATTGCATTATTAAGTGGATGGAAACATAGATCATAAACCCAACCTTGCAAACTTGCCCAAAAGACTCTAGATGTACTCTATAACAAAAGTCGTGAAAGGTTCGTGTTGAGCAAATGCCCCGAAAATGCTCCAATGGATCAAAAAGGATGATTTAAGCTTCATCGTGATCCTACTTTGGTCAAAGTATAATAGCAGTTTCTATATCAGTTTTGAGGTTAAACCTTAAATGAGAGTTGTAGTTCACTTTATGTAGAAGAAACTTTGTTTTTGGACCAAGAGCTAGATCAACTTGGAAGCGAGTCTAATCGGTGCACAAGATTTAAATTGCTGCAGTTTTCAGCACTTAGAATATTTCTAAGTCTGGAAATTCATCAACATCGGCATTGGCGTCTCGCGTTCTCCAAAATTTGTTAAGCATCTCAAGTTGACCCAAAAATAAAAGTTGGAGTTTACATCTTGATGAAGAGCATACAAAAAGTTGAGTTCAATTTGACGAAGTTTTGACCATCGAATGCAAGTTTTCGTGACTGTCGTCAAGGTGTTGACACTGCTATTTTGGCAACTAGTTAACCGCTAATCCATTGCTCTAATGACCTTGGCTCCTCAATGAAAAACGTAGAGATTCATGTGGGCTTCCAACTTCGTTTTTTGCTCGTGGTCCAATTCGGCCCGGAAGCAGCCCAAAATGACCTCCCACGTCGGTCTCACCATCGCCCCCCACGTGCTCGACGTTATGCCGCAGCGGGGAAGCGCGTGGCGGCCATGCAAGAGCTCGGCCCACCCTTGCCGACGCGCGTCCTCACGCCCCTGCTGCTCCTTTTATGGATGCCAAGCTGCCCCAGGCACTCCCCATCCACTCTAGCATCCTCTCCCTCCCTCCCTCGCTCTCGCGCTCCCACTCGCCCTTGCCGCTCGCGCGGGCGCGTCCGCCATGGACGGCCGGCCAAGCTTGCTGCCGCCCGTGTCCTCACCGCTCTAGGCCCTCATGGCCACAGCCACGTGCACCACCGCCTTCACCTCATCGTGCTGCACCTCGCGCGCACGCGCGCTGAAGCCGTAGCCGCCGAACTCGCCGTGCCGGCGTGCCGCCGTCCCTGCTCGCCGCCGGCGCACGTGGCCAGAAGGCCACGAGCCACCTCCCGTCGGTCCTCGGCCACCCACGGGTGCGCACTGGCCTCCTCTTGCTTCCCCACCACTTCCCCGACGATGGCATGGCCTCCCTTTGCCGGAATCCGCGAGCTCCGGCGACCCTCCTCTGTTTCAGTTCCGTCAGGGACCTCGCGCGACAATTCGACAGAAGTGAAGGGCCTATCTGCACTGTCATAGACTCAGATGAATAGTGCTCTTAGGACTGATTCGTAATTATTTTGCAGGAACTTTGGAAATTCATAGTAAATCGTAGAAAATTCGTAAAATAGTAAATGAGAACTTTTTGGAATCCTTGTGAAATTCTCTATGCATTAGATCCATAATATGTCATGTTTTAGTTTTAAGTTTTCTCTGTAAAAATAGGTTTGTGCAGCTAGGTTTTTAATGCTAGTTGAATTTGTCATTTTCATAACTGTAGATCTAGGGCTCCAATTGAAGTGAAATTTTTGTGGCATGCTACTCATATGATGTTTAATGTGTGGTAATTATTTCATGAATTTTGGTTGCCATATGAGTGAGTTATTAGTGTATCTTGCTCTCACATGAATTCTTGCAATAGCAATTTGTCTTTTTCATAGTGGTTGATATACATGTCCAAATGCCTTGAAATTTGTATAGTAGACTACTGGGTGTATGTAAGAGATACTGTAATTTTTATAGATGTTATTATGGACTTTTGTTATATGTTTATTATTTCACCTTGCTATCTAAATAAATTAAGAAATGCATTAAAAGAATTTATTTAGTGATGAGCACTATGCTTTTTGGTGATCATTTAACATGCACTTTATGATGGTTACATTGGTTGTGGCCAAATGTATGTTTAGAATATAAGTTAATATTTATTCTTGCAATTGATGCTTTCCTAGACAGTTTCTGGGACTTTGGTAATTGCACCATGAAAATGATGTTTGATGAGAAACATGCTTATAACAAAGTTGTAAATAACTCATTAATCTAGCTTGTGTTAAATTTTGGTGGCATTTGGCCTTATAGTTTGTGAGTAATGACTGTTTCAAGTTGGGTTCCAGAAATAGTTGTTCTCTGGAATCTCTGTACCAGATTATGTAATTATGCATGTTTGATTTGGTTAACTTGAGAATCGTGCTAAGATTATTAAATGTGAATTATAGACAATTTCATAAGCTTTCTAGAATGTCTTGTTGCATGGCTATTGGATTTGTATAACTTCAGTTATGATCCAAACATGTAGCTGTTGTTTGCAGTCCAGAAATTGTCAGATGCTAGTTATGGTTGTTTAATCCATGTGTTGCTAAGTGTGGCTTATGCCCTTATTGATGGTCAAGTTAAGATACTTGTGATCTTGTTAAACTTGTGTTATGCTTGATGTGCTTGCCCTCTTTAATTGGTTGTGTGATGTTAGTTAAATAGCTTTTGGTGTCTATGTCTGAATCGTGTGTTTACTTGAATAATTATATGATGTATCTTGTGTTACCATTCATCATATTCATACACATGCATCTTGCATCACATTTAGGTTCGCTAGATGCACCACGTGAAGGATGAGATGTTGAAGCCAAACCTAAAGACGGTGTTTGGTGGACCTATCCCGAAGATGGAAGGACTAAACAAGTGCCCGGATGGGAGATGCTCGCCAAGCGAGTGTCATTTGTCAATCACTAACCTAGTGTTCGATCCCAGGCAAGCCCCGGAGTATTTCTCTCCCTCGGTTTGCAAATATTTTATGTATGCTTTACTTTAACTGCTGCATTAAGTTTAGGAGTTGTTTGCAACCGTTGCTGCATTATACCTTGTTTACTATGTTCTACCCTATCCTTGTCACCTTGTCATTCGCAGTCAAGTAATTGCTTAGCTTGCTTAGACCGGTAGAAGTCAGGTGATTTCCTGTCACCTGCGAGCTATAGGTGGTTACCTGGATCTGCTTGAGAAAAGATGTCATCATGAAATAACTAAGTGTTAATGTGAAACTAAGACCGGATGGAAACTTGCAGGGTTTCAGACTGTAGTGTTTTCCGTCTATGTCGATTAAGGACCGTCCGTTGTTGGGCCTCGGGTCATGTTGAACGCATGCCTCATATTTAGCTGGCTGGATAAAGTACCTTCCGACCGCGAAGCTGGGAGATTATTCGGGCCGAGTGGATTGCCCGCAACGCACTGTACCAGAGTAGTAGTGGTAGGATACGGGGGCGCGATGATAAGGCCAAAGAGCAGTCGGGTGGCCCCCGGGTACATGTGGTTCCTGGCAAGCTGAAAGGTCCTTGTTTGGTTTTGGTAATTGAGTGACAACTTAGGTGGACTAATATGTGGTTATATGAGATACACAGGGAATTAGTCCACAGATGATTGTGTCATGAAGGAGCTCATTGCATATGAGACATGACATGGAGTCATGTGACCAAGGTGGCGAAGATCAAGATGAGGCTTGGCTCGATGGACCGGTTGCAAGTGTGAAGGGCAAGTCGAAGGCTTTGGAGCGATGGACCGTGAGGCGGTGAAGCTTGAGCAAGACTTAGCGCCGATGGACCGACGCAACGGTGAAGAGCAAGTGAGGTCAAGATCGATGGACCAAGGTCATATGATGATATGAAGTGGATCATATCATTTGTGATATGGTTGGTGCATGTGTTGCATCAATGTCGGAGGAGATGGAGTGGAATGCGCAAGGCAAAGGTATAACCTAGGGCATTTCCATTTCACCGGTCATAGGTGTGTAGAGAAGTTGATGACCGGGTTTAGGATAGATGGCCGTACTATTAAGAGGGGCAAACTTGTTTGCATATCGGTCATCTAGTGCCACTTGAGCGATCTAACTTTGCATACGTGTTAGGATCGAGTGGCGAGGCAAGTTGAGTGCCTAATTCCTTTGAAGAAAATGTTTGTGAAAATGCTAACACACGAGCACAAGGTGGTGATCACTTGTTGGTGTTGGCACATTTGCAAAGGTGGCGTTGGTCGCGCTGTGGTTTACGGGTAGAGAGGGGTTTGGTTCCTTTCTCTCTCCCGCCGAGCGTGCGAGCGCGGGATTCAGGCGATTTCGGGGAAGTGAAATGCCTATTTTCCATTGCGCCGGAAGTCGGAAAAGAAACGGAGGCGAACGCGGTCACGGAAGTGACAGGACGCTGCACCGGACGCCGCACCGGACGCTGCACCGGACGCGGTCACTGTGGACCAGCGCGTCCGGTCAGTGCAGCGCGGGCGTCAGGCGCGCGGGCTAGGGTTTGACACCGGCGCGTCCGGTGACCCAAGGGACCGGCGCGTCCGGTCTGGCGAACAGCGGGTCACGAAGTCATCGGACGCGGTGCGCGTCCGGTGACACACCATCGGACGCGTCCGGTGGTCTCGGGCGCTTACTGGACTCGCACCGGACGCGGGTACTGTGGCGCCCGGTGGTTGCGAGGAGCGCGTCCGGTGATGTCTTCGCGCGCGCGGGAACTGTGCGCACCGGTGCGTCCGGTGGTTCGCAACAGCGCGTCCGGTGTGTCGTTTGACCGTTGGTGCGCAGTGACCGTTGGAGGTTCTAACGGACGAATTTGAAATCGCTGGGGCACCGGACGCGGTTGAGCGCGTCCGGTCTGTTACGACCGGCGCGTCCGGTGCTCCCGCGGAAAAACGGACAAGTGGGGTAACGGCTCTATTTGACCGTGGGGTTATAAATAGACCTTGTGGCCGGCCATGGCCGGGAGCTGAGCACACTTTGGCCTTGGTGGCTTATGTGGTAGTGCTTGGAAGCCCTCTAACTCACTCATGCTTGATAGTGTTCATCGGATCGAGTGAGAGAGCGATTCTAGTGCGTTGCATCGAGAGGATTGCATCGAGTGGCACTAGGTGATCGTGTTGCAAGCCGGTGGTGCTTGTTACTCTTGGAGGTTGCCACCTCCTAGACGGCTTGGTGGCTTGCGACTCCGTTGAAGCACGCGTGGAGATTGTGCGTGGCTCCGGAGGAGGATTTGTGAGGGGGATTGTGCTCACCCCGCGGGGATCGCGAAGAGCAACTCTAGTAAAGCTCGTGGCTTGGAGGATCCCCATCTTGAGAGTGGATGTGCGGCACCCGCTGAGGGTTTGACTCTTGATAGTCAATTAGCTCGTGATCCATCAAGTGGGTGTATCGCCACAACGGGGACTAGCTTGGTGGCAACCAAGTGAACCTCGGTGAAAAACCGCCGTGTCAACATTGTGTACATCTTCTCGGTGGTTTGCTTTCGATTCACAAGCTTGTATTTACATTCATATACTTGTGCTTGTGTAGTTGCTCTTGTAACTAGTTTCCTTGTGTAGTCAGCTAGTTACCTTCTTGCTTGTGTAGCATAGAAGTAGCTCCCGTTGCGTGGCTAATTTGGTTTGTGTAACCTTGTTAGTCATATTGCTTAGTTTGTGTAGCTAAGTAATTTGCACTCTCTAGTTTGGCATTAGTTGCCTTGCTATTGAGCTTTGCTAGTGAGCATAGGTGGCTTCGTGCTTTTGCTTACTAGAATTGTGTAGGAGCTCCCCGGCTTTGCTAAAGTACTAGTGCATAGGTTTGTGTGACCTTGCTATAAAATTGTTTAGGAGAGCTCTTGCTAAGGAAAGCACCTTAGTGATATAATTAGGATCTTTGTGAGGTGCTTGTGAACTTAGATAGAGGGGTGTAGTCTTGGCTAGACCGATAGTTTTAATTCCGCATTTGTTTCGGTTTGCAGACGCGATTATTTTTAGAAAGGACTATTCACCCCCCCCCCCCTCTAGTCCGCCATCTCGACCCTACAATTGGTATCAGAGCCCGGTCTCTCATTTGTGGTCTTCACCGACCCGAGAGGATGGCGGAATATGGACTAGATGTTGATTGTCCTCACATGTTTGATGGCACACACTTTGCACGGTGGAAAAATTGGATGATATGCAATTTTAAGTTTATTTGCCCTCAAATGTGGTGGATGGTAGATGTAGGCTTTTCT
The DNA here is from genome assembly GCA_038087645.1 of Saccharum hybrid cultivar R570. Lineage (NCBI taxonomy): Eukaryota > Viridiplantae > Streptophyta > Magnoliopsida > Poales > Poaceae > Saccharum > Saccharum hybrid cultivar. The sequence goes on from JAQSUU010000135.1 coordinate 23,574,937, forward strand.
CATGTGTTGGATGAAGATAATCTAACTCAAGCACAAGAGAAATGCCTAGATCTTGACATCCAAGCTTCTAACATCATGTATAGATCTTTGGATGATAGCATCTTTGGTAAGATCATGGACCTCAAATCCGCTCATGAGATATGGGCCTATCTCAATGAAAAGTATGGAGCTATCACCGATGATGACGATGATGTCAAGCCCAAGGAGGTTGCACATGATGATGTTGAGCATGACCACAACACGATGGTTGTGGAGGATTGCTCCACCTCATGGTCAAGTGATGATGATGATCGATCTACCACAAGTTCACTTGACAAGAATGGTGATGATGCATCAAGTGTTGCAAGTGATGTTTCTACCCCAAGCACACTTGATGGTGACAACGTTGGTTCATGCTCGGGCCTTGATGATGCTACTACAAGCCCATCCACTACATCACATTGCTTCATGTCACTAGGTGACACAAAGGTATCAAATGATAATGTGATTGATCATGTTGATTCATATGATGAGCTTGTTAGTAGACTTGCTAGCATGAACACGTCTTTAGAAAATGAGAAAGCTAAAACAATGAAATTAGAAAATGAAAACTCTTTTCTAAAGAACTCATATGAAGAACATAAGAGCTTACTTGATGATCTTAAATCTTCACATGAGAAGCTAATGTTGACTCATGAGAAAGTACTTGCATCTCATGAGGAATTGTTAGAAAAACATGCTTCTCTCATTAAGATGTTTTTAAAGAAAATTAAAAATAATGAGAGCTCATCACATGGATCAAATGATCAATTGCAAAATGTGACTAACCCATGTGATGTAGGGAGAAAGCATGTATCCACCTCTTGTGATGATTTATTAGATATGCCATGTTCTTCACAATTAAATACTTGTTCTACTTCTATGTCTTGTGAGACTAACCTTTTGAAGGAGAACAATGAGCTCAAAAGTGAAGTGAAGAATTTGAGCAACAAGTTAGAGAGGTGCTACAACTCTAAAATCGCCATTGAGCATATCATGACCAATCAAAGAAGATATGGTGATAAGAGTGGTATTGGCTACAACAAGAGCAAGGGCAAGATTATGAAGAAGCAAGATGCAAAGAAGCTATCCCAACTCATGTGCTACCGATGCCATGAAGTAGGACATATTGCCAAGTGTTGCCCTACCAAGAAGTCTCAAGTTAAGCCAAAAGCAAAACCCCAATCTCAAGTCAAGATCAACCACAAGGATGATGATGGTGACTTGATGAAGAAGAAGAAGAAAACAAGAAGGGGTGTAAGAGGAAGGCATCCAATGCAAATCCAAGATGCCAAGATGATGAGCAAGATTCAAGATAAGAAGAGAGATTTGGCTCACATCAAGTGCTTCAAGTGTGAAGATATGGGACACTTTGCCTCGGGGTGTCCTACCAAGCTTGAGAAGAATGCTCAAGCAACTCATGAGAGGCAAGGCAATGAAGAGCATCACATGAGCAAGCAAGAAAAGGCTCAACCAAAGAGAAGATGCTATTCATGCCGGGAAAGGGGACACATGGCTCATTCATGTCCCCTAGGTAATAATTCTAAGCCTAGTTCAATTGATGATACTAATGTGCTTAGAAAGGATGTAAATGGTACCTCTATTGTTGCTATTGCAAAACATCCCGCTACCCATACTAAGGCTTTGCCTAAGTATGTTGCTCCTAACTTGAGAGGACCCAAACTTGTTTGGGTACCATCAAAAAGTGGATGATTGTTTGTAGGTACCATCGGCATTGGAGGCTTGATTCATTTGGATTCATATTGGTCATCATATGTTGAATCAAGTTTTAAAGCTTAGTGCATATCCAATCCCAATGCTAAGTCAAAATAAGTAAAGTCCAAGTGCTACAACATACAAGTGCAATGTTAAAGATTGTGGTGATTTATTGGATATATTTGATGGCTTGCAAATATTCAAGTTGAAAGCTTGCTATTGGATGATCATGAGCTAACCAAGCTGCTAGATGACTTAGTGAGTCATATCTCCACCAAATTTTATGGTATTTGGATCTGTACATTGGGAGATATAAATTATTCTTTGAAGGGTATAGAATCTGCCAGAAAAGTGACAATTATTGGATTGATCTAGAGTCACTTTAAGTGAAAGGTCCTCAAGTTGGAAACATATTTATAAGTGTCTGAGGCACCTAAGTTTGGTTTTGAATTGATCTAGAAGCATGACAAGAAATGAGTACAAGGGCATTGATTTTGGAATGTACTTAGTGTACAAATTTGGTACTCAAATTTGAAAATGAAGATCAAACTCAAGATGAAGATGAGGTTCAAGTTCTAGTAATAATTGGAGATCATTTGGTAGAAAGAAAAGGACTTAAAGAATAATTCAAGGTTACTCATAAAGTTAAGTCCATAGATCAATCAATCAAAGGCAATTCAAGTAAGTGTCAAGGATGGTTCTTTGGAGAGAGGTCACTTCTCCCTGCTGAGGGGGCTTGCCGCCCATGGGTGGGTAAACCGAGCACCGGCTTGGAAGGCTAACATGGAAGTGATGAATTCAAGGGACATTTGAGATGCTTAATTGAAGCAATCAATAGGGTTGATCAAGAAAAGCAAGCAACACCCAAAAGAGAGCTAGTCATGGTTATAAAATTGGTATCATAAGTACTTCTCTCATGCAAGCATTGATCAAAGAGAAAAATCAAGCCAACCACAACAAGAGATAATGCACTTGATTATTAGTGGTTCTCATTTCATATGGGTGAAGAATGGATTTCTCTATAATGATTGGTCTTCACCAAGCTTATAAATTGGACTTCACATTGCTATTGGAGTAATGAATTAGAATCTATGTGACTATCCTCTACTCCAATATAACAAAGGTATCATTGTAATATGCATGATCATTTCATCCCTTACTAGTATGCGATTAGTGCATATAGTACATGCTTACTAGGATCATGCATAACAAATGAAATATTTAAATTCATAGCCTACCACTATTGCTTGAATTGTTTAAATGATCTAGTGGTATGTGTATGAATTTGTTCATGAGCTAGTGAACCCAAGTACTTGATCTAGTTTGGATTGCTAACAAGTGACAAGTACAACATTGGCAAGATAACCCTTAGTATGAGAAGTGAAGAAGCTTGTCATTGGATCAAACCGGACTTAGAATCTTAGGCAAATCAACTTAGTTCAAGTCATACTAGAAGCTCATGACAATGATATGGGTACAAGCACAGACAACAATGCAAATGGATATCTAGGGTGTTTCAAATAGTATCTAGACTCAAAATATTTCTTCAATTAGTATTTACAAGTGGTGTCTAGATCATGATCTACAAGTGATATCCTACAAGTGGTACTCATAAAGATAGCAAATGTTCAAGAAAAGATCATATTGACAAAATCCTACAAGTGGTTCCATGATAGAGGATTCTTCAAATTGGTATCACACACTTATTCATGGTATTTCTACACATGATATCATTTATACAAGTCAATGGTTCCACAAGTGATCCTCAACTTTAAGTGATCATCAAATGAAGAAAGTTCCCTCACACACAAGAGCTCAAGATTATCAAGTGAATGACTCATGCTATGACATAGGGGGAGGAGCCCCACCTAACGGTATCAAGGTCAAAGATCCTAAGTGGTATCTCAAGAGCAACATACAAGTAATGCCATTCCAACATGTGCGGTGATGTCCATCAACAACGCAATATTCAAGTCTCAACCATCTACCCCAATGCAAGCCTTTGTATCAATGAGAAATACACCCTTTATGGAAATTGATGACAAAGGGGGAGAAGTTGGAACAAAGATATGTCAATGCACCAAGAGAGGGGTTTGGAGACATCATGGGGACATCATGAGAAGATGGGGTTTGGACATGGAAATGGACAAAGAGGGAGCAACAATGAAGAAAAGAGAAGGATCAAAATTCTTGGACAAGAGAAGCACACAAGTAGGGGGAGCAAGCTCATGAACATTGATTGGTTGCATTTGACTTGTGCATATTCATGTGCCTGCTAGCATTGCATAAGTTTTTATTTAACATGCATGCTTGTGTGGTGTATGCTAGTTATAGAACTTGAATGATGATATGATAACTAGCATGCATAGGATGATAGCTAGACTTGTGTTTATCATGAAAAACTAGAACCTTACTTATAATGTTGATCTCACGGGGTTTCTAGTATTTTTGATGTCTAGCTACTCATGATGCTAAGGATGATGGCAAACTTGTGATTTTCAAATGGCATCGAGCTATCAAATGGTATCGAACTACAAAGGTTTATTCTATACACCTTAGCATCACTTAGTAGTGCTAACCCTCCCACAAATTTCATATTTATGCATATGTGTAAGCTTGAAACCAAACCATTTGAGCACATATGTAGGGAGAGTTATCACTACCAAGTCGGATTTTATGGTGCTTATCCAAATCCTAACATAGAGCTTAAATGTTGGATAAGTGGCATAAAGTCCAAAAGAACTTAATTTCCATATCTTTGTAGAGTTGTCATCAATTACCAAAAAGGGGGAGATTGAAAGGTCCTTGTTTGGTTTTGGTAATTGAGTGACAACTTAGGTGGACTAATATGTGGTTATATGAGATACACAGGGAATTAGTCCACAGATGATTGTGTCATGAAGGAGCTCATTGCATATGAGACATGACATGGAGTCATGTGACCAAGGTGGCGAAGATCAAGATGAGGCTTGGCTCGATGGACCGGTTGCAAGTGTGAAGGGCAAGTCGAAGGCTTTGGAGCGATGGACCGTGAGGCGGTGAAGCTTGAGCAAGACTTAGCGCCGATGGACCGACGCAACGGTGAAGAGCAAGTGAGGTCAAGATCGATGGACCAAGGTCATATGATGATATGAAGTGGATCATATCATTTGTGATATGGTTGGTGCATGTGTTGCATCAATGTCGGAGGAGATGGAGTGGAATGCGCAAGGCAAAGGTATAACCTAGGGCATTTCCATTTCACCGGTCATAGGTGTGTAGAGAAGTTGATGACCGGGTTTAGGATAGATGGCCGTACTATTAAGAGGGGCAAACTTGTTTGCATATCGGTCATCTAGTGCCACTTGAGCGATCTAACTTTGCATACGTGTTAGGATCGAGTGGCGAGGCAAGTTGAGTGCCTAATTCCTTTGAAGAAAATGTTTGTGAAAATGCTAACACACGAGCACAAGGTGGTGATCACTTGTTGGTGTTGGCACATTTGCAAAGGTGGCGTTGGTCGCGCTGTGGTTTACGGGTAGAGAGGGGTTTGGTTCCTTTCTCTCTCCCGCCGAGCGTGCGAGCGCGGGATTCAGGCGATTTCGGGGAAGTGAAATGCCTATTTTCCATTGCGCCGGAAGTCGGAAAAGAAACGGAGGCGAACGCGGTCACGGAAGTGACAGGACGCTGCACCGGACGCCGCACCGGACGCTGCACCGGACGCGGTCACTGTGGACCAGCGCGTCCGGTCAGTGCAGCGCGGGCGTCAGGCGCGCGGGCTAGGGTTTGACACCGGCGCGTCCGGTGACCCAAGGGACCGGCGCGTCCGGTCTGGCGAACAGCGGGTCACGAAGTCATCGGACGCGGTGCGCGTCCGGTGACACACCATCGGACGCGTCCGGTGGTCTCGGGCGCTTACTGGACTCGCACCGGACGCGGGTACTGTGGCGCCCGGTGGTTGCGAGGAGCGCGTCCGGTGATGTCTTCGCGCGCGCGGGAACTGTGCGCACCGGTGCGTCCGGTGGTTCGCAACAGCGCGTCCGGTGTGTCGTTTGACCGTTGGTGCGCAGTGACCGTTGGAGGTTCTAACGGACGAATTTGAAATCGCTGGGGCACCGGACGCGGTTGAGCGCGTCCGGTCTGTTACGACCGGCGCGTCCGGTGCTCCCGCGGAAAAACGGACAAGTGGGGTAACGGCTCTATTTGACCGTGGGGTTATAAATAGACCTTGTGGCCGGCCATGGCCGGGAGCTGAGCACACTTTGGCCTTGGTGGCTTATGTGGTAGTGCTTGGAAGCCCTCTAACTCACTCATGCTTGATAGTGTTCATCGGATCGAGTGAGAGAGCGATTCTAGTGCGTTGCATCGAGAGGATTGCATCGAGTGGCACTAGGTGATCGTGTTGCAAGCCGGTGGTGCTTGTTACTCTTGGAGGTTGCCACCTCCTAGACGGCTTGGTGGCTTGCGACTCCGTTGAAGCACGCGTGGAGATTGTGCGTGGCTCCGGAGGAGGATTTGTGAGGGGGATTGTGCTCACCCCGCGGGGATCGCGAAGAGCAACTCTAGTAAAGCTCGTGGCTTGGAGGATCCCCATCTTGAGAGTGGATGTGCGGCACCCGCTGAGGGTTTGACTCTTGATAGTCAATTAGCTCGTGATCCATCAAGTGGGTGTATCGCCACAACGGGGACTAGCTTGGTGGCAACCAAGTGAACCTCGGTGAAAAACCGCCGTGTCAACATTGTGTACATCTTCTCGGTGGTTTGCTTTCGATTCACAAGCTTGTATTTACATTCATATACTTGTGCTTGTGTAGTTGCTCTTGTAACTAGTTTCCTTGTGTAGTCAGCTAGTTACCTTCTTGCTTGTGTAGCATAGAAGTAGCTCCCGTTGCGTGGCTAATTTGGTTTGTGTAACCTTGTTAGTCATATTGCTTAGTTTGTGTAGCTAAGTAATTTGCACTCTCTAGTTTGGCATTAGTTGCCTTGCTATTGAGCTTTGCTAGTGAGCATAGGTGGCTTCGTGCTTTTGCTTACTAGAATTGTGTAGGAGCTCCCCGGCTTTGCTAAAGTACTAGTGCATAGGTTTGTGTGACCTTGCTATAAAATTGTTTAGGAGAGCTCTTGCTAAGGAAAGCACCTTAGTGATATAATTAGGATCTTTGTGAGGTGCTTGTGAACTTAGATAGAGGGGTGTAGTCTTGGCTAGACCGATAGTTTTAATTCCGCATTTGTTTCGGTTTGCAGACGCGATTATTTTTAGAAAGGACTATTCACCCCCCCCCCCCTCTAGTCCGCCATCTCGACCCTACAATTGGTATCAGAGCCCGGTCTCTCATTTGTGGTCTTCACCGACCCGAGAGGATGGCGGAATATGGACTAGATGTTGATTGTCCTCACATGTTTGATGGCACACACTTTGCACGGTGGAAAAATTGGATGATATGCAATTTTAAGTTTATTTGCCCTCAAATGTGGTGGATGGTAGATGTAGGCTTTTCTCATGTGTTGGATGAAGATAATCTAACTCAAGCACAAGAGAAATGCCTAGATCTTGACATCCAAGCTTCTAACATCATGTATAGATCTTTGGATGATAGCATCTTTGGTAAGATCATGGACCTCAAATCCGCTCATGAGATATGGGCCTATCTCAATGAAAAGTATGGAGCTATCACCGATGATGACGATGATGTCAAGCCCAAGGAGGTTGCACATGATGATGTTGAGCATGACCACAACACGATGGTTGTGGAGGATTGCTCCACCTCATGGTCAAGTGATGATGATGATCGATCTACCACAAGTTCACTTGACAAGAATGGTGATGATGCATCAAGTGTTGCAAGTGATGTTTCTACCCCAAGCACACTTGATGGTGACAACGTTGGTTCATGCTCGGGCCTTGATGATGCTACTACAAGCCCATCCACTACATCACATTGCTTCATGTCACTAGGTGACACAAAGGTATCAAATGATAATGTGATTGATCATGTTGATTCATATGATGAGCTTGTTAGTAGACTTGCTAGCATGAACACGTCTTTAGAAAATGAGAAAGCTAAAACAATGAAATTAGAAAATGAAAACTCTTTTCTAAAGAACTCATATGAAGAACATAAGAGCTTACTTGATGATCTTAAATCTTCACATGAGAAGCTAATGTTGACTCATGAGAAAGTACTTGCATCTCATGAGGAATTGTTAGAAAAACATGCTTCTCTCATTAAGATGTTTTTAAAGAAAATTAAAAATAATGAGAGCTCATCACATGGATCAAATGATCAATTGCAAAATGTGACTAACCCATGTGATGTAGGGAGAAAGCATGTATCCACCTCTTGTGATGATTTATTAGATATGCCATGTTCTTCACAATTAAATACTTGTTCTACTTCTATGTCTTGTGAGACTAACCTTTTGAAGGAGAACAATGAGCTCAAAAGTGAAGTGAAGAATTTGAGCAACAAGTTAGAGAGGTGCTACAACTCTAAAATCGCCATTGAGCATATCATGACCAATCAAAGAAGATATGGTGATAAGAGTGGTATTGGCTACAACAAGAGCAAGGGCAAGATTATGAAGAAGCAAGATGCAAAGAAGCTATCCCAACTCATGTGCTACCGATGCCATGAAGTAGGACATATTGCCAAGTGTTGCCCTACCAAGAAGTCTCAAGTTAAGCCAAAAGCAAAACCCCAATCTCAAGTCAAGATCAACCACAAGGATGATGATGGTGACTTGATGAAGAAGAAGAAGAAAACAAGAAGGGGTGTAAGAGGAAGGCATCCAATGCAAATCCAAGATGCCAAGATGATGAGCAAGATTCAAGATAAGAAGAGAGATTTGGCTCACATCAAGTGCTTCAAGTGTGAAGATATGGGACACTTTGCCTCGGGGTGTCCTACCAAGCTTGAGAAGAATGCTCAAGCAACTCATGAGAGGCAAGGCAATGAAGAGCATCACATGAGCAAGCAAGAAAAGGCTCAACCAAAGAGAAGATGCTATTCATGCCGGGAAAGGGGACACATGGCTCATTCATGTCCCCTAGGTAATAATTCTAAGCCTAGTTCAATTGATGATACTAATGTGCTTAGAAAGGATGTAAATGGTACCTCTATTGTTGCTATTGCAAAACATCCCGCTACCCATACTAAGGCTTTGCCTAAGTATGTTGCTCCTAACTTGAGAGGACCCAAACTTGTTTGGGTACCATCAAAAAGTGGATGATTGTTTGTAGGTACCATCGGCATTGGAGGCTTGATTCATTTGGATTCATATTGGTCATCATATGTTGAATCAAGTTTTAAAGCTTAGTGCATATCCAATCCCAATGCTAAGTCAAAATAAGTAAAGTCCAAGTGCTACAACATACAAGTGCAATGTTAAAGATTGTGGTGATTTATTGGATATATTTGATGGCTTGCAAATATTCAAGTTGAAAGCTTGCTATTGGATGATCATGAGCTAACCAAGCTGCTAGATGACTTAGTGAGTCATATCTCCACCAAATTTTATGGTATTTGGATCTGTACATTGGGAGATATAAATTATTCTTTGAAGGGTATAGAATCTGCCAGAAAAGTGACAATTATTGGATTGATCTAGAGTCACTTTAAGTGAAAGGTCCTCAAGTTGGAAACATATTTATAAGTGTCTGAGGCACCTAAGTTTGGTTTTGAATTGATCTAGAAGCATGACAAGAAATGAGTACAAGGGCATTGATTTTGGAATGTACTTAGTGTACAAATTTGGTACTCAAATTTGAAAATGAAGATCAAACTCAAGATGAAGATGAGGTTCAAGTTCTAGTAATAATTGGAGATCATTTGGTAGAAAGAAAAGGACTTAAAGAATAATTCAAGGTTACTCATAAAGTTAAGTCCATAGATCAATCAATCAAAGGCAATTCAAGTAAGTGTCAAGGATGGTTCTTTGGAGAGAGGTCACTTCTCCCTGCTGAGGGGGCTTGCCGCCCATGGGTGGGTAAACCGAGCACCGGCTTGGAAGGCTAACATGGAAGTGATGAATTCAAGGGACATTTGAGATGCTTAATTGAAGCAATCAATAGGGTTGATCAAGAAAAGCAAGCAACACCCAAAAGAGAGCTAGTCATGGTTATAAAATTGGTATCATAAGTACTTCTCTCATGCAAGCATTGATCAAAGAGAAAAATCAAGCCAACCACAACAAGAGATAATGCACTTGATTATTAGTGGTTCTCATTTCATATGGGTGAAGAATGGATTTCTCTATAATGATTGGTCTTCACCAAGCTTATAAATTGGACTTCACATTGCTATTGGAGTAATGAATTAGAATCTATGTGACTATCCTCTACTCCAATATAACAAAGGTATCATTGTAATATGCATGATCATTTCATCCCTTACTAGTATGCGATTAGTGCATATAGTACATGCTTACTAGGATCATGCATAACAAATGAAATATTTAAATTCATAGCCTACCACTATTGCTTGAATTGTTTAAATGATCTAGTGGTATGTGTATGAATTTGTTCATGAGCTAGTGAACCCAAGTACTTGATCTAGTTTGGATTGCTAACAAGTGACAAGTACAACATTGGCAAGATAACCCTTAGTATGAGAAGTGAAGAAGCTTGTCATTGGATCAAACCGGACTTAGAATCTTAGGCAAATCAACTTAGTTCAAGTCATACTAGAAGCTCATGACAATGATATGGGTACAAGCACAGACAACAATGCAAATGGATATCTAGGGTGTTTCAAATAGTATCTAGACTCAAAATATTTCTTCAATTAGTATTTACAAGTGGTGTCTAGATCATGATCTACAAGTGATATCCTACAAGTGGTACTCATAAAGATAGCAAATGTTCAAGAAAAGATCATATTGACAAAATCCTACAAGTGGTTCCATGATAGAGGATTCTTCAAATTGGTATCACACACTTATTCATGGTATTTCTACACATGATATCATTTATACAAGTCAATGGTTCCACAAGTGATCCTCAACTTTAAGTGATCATCAAATGAAGAAAGTTCCCTCACACACAAGAGCTCAAGATTATCAAGTGAATGACTCATGCTATGACATAGGGGGAGGAGCCCCACCTAACGGTATCAAGGTCAAAGATCCTAAGTGGTATCTCAAGAGCAACATACAAGTAATGCCATTCCAACATGTGCGGTGATGTCCATCAACAACGCAATATTCAAGTCTCAACCATCTACCCCAATGCAAGCCTTTGTATCAATGAGAAATACACCCTTTATGGAAATTGATGACAAAGGGGGAGAAGTTGGAACAAAGATATGTCAATGCACCAAGAGAGGGGTTTGGAGACATCATGGGGACATCATGAGAAGATGGGGTTTGGACATGGAAATGGACAAAGAGGGAGCAACAATGAAGAAAAGAGAAGGATCAAAATTCTTGGACAAGAGAAGCACACAAGTAGGGGGAGCAAGCTCATGAACATTGATTGGTTGCATTTGACTTGTGCATATTCATGTGCCTGCTAGCATTGCATAAGTTTTTATTTAACATGCATGCTTGTGTGGTGTATGCTAGTTATAGAACTTGAATGATGATATGATAACTAGCATGCATAGGATGATAGCTAGACTTGTGTTTATCATGAAAAACTAGAACCTTACTTATAATGTTGATCTCACGGGGTTTCTAGTATTTTTGATGTCTAGCTACTCATGATGCTAAGGATGATGGCAAACTTGTGATTTTCAAATGGCATCGAGCTATCAAATGGTATCGAACTACAAAGGTTTATTCTATACACCTTAGCATCACTTAGTAGTGCTAACCCTCCCACAAATTTCATATTTATGCATATGTGTAAGCTTGAAACCAAACCATTTGAGCACATATGTAGGGAGAGTTATCACTACCAAGTCGGATTTTATGGTGCTTATCCAAATCCTAACATAGAGCTTAAATGTTGGATAAGTGGCATAAAGTCCAAAAGAACTTAATTTCCATATCTTTGTAGAGTTGTCATCAATTACCAAAAAGGGGGAGATTGAAAGGTCCTTGTTTGGTTTTGGTAATTGAGTGACAACTTAGGTGGACTAATATGTGGTTATATGAGATACACAGGGAATTAGTCCACAGATGATTGTGTCATGAAGGAGCTCATTGCATATGAGACATGACATGGAGTCATGTGACCAAGGTGGCGAAGATCAAGATGAGGCTTGGCTCGATGGACCGGTTGCAAGTGTGAAGGGCAAGTCGAAGGCTTTGGAGCGATGGACCGTGAGGCGGTGAAGCTTGAGCAAGACTTAGCGCCGATGGACCGACGCAACGGTGAAGAGCAAGTGAGGTCAAGATCGATGGACCAAGGTCATATGATGATATGAAGTGGATCATATCATTTGTGATATGGTTGGTGCATGTGTTGCATCAATGTCGGAGGAGATGGAGTGGAATGCGCAAGGCAAAGGTATAACCTAGGGCATTTCCATTTCACCGGTCATAGGTGTGTAGAGAAGTTGATGACCGGGTTTAGGATAGATGGCCGTACTATTAAGAGGGGCAAACTTGTTTGCATATCGGTCATCTAGTGCCACTTGAGCGATCTAACTTTGCATACGTGTTAGGATCGAGTGGCGAGGCAAGTTGAGTGCCTAATTCCTTTGAAGAAAATGTTTGTGAAAATGCTAACACACGAGCACAAGGTGGTGATCACTTGTTGGTGTTGGCACATTTGCAAAGGTGGCGTTGGTCGCGCTGTGGTTTACGGGTAGAGAGGGGTTTGGTTCCTTTCTCTCTCCCGCCGAGCGTGCGAGCGCGGGATTCAGGCGATTTCGGGGAAGTGAAATGCCTATTTTCCATTGCGCCGGAAGTCGGAAAAGAAACGGAGGCGAACGCGGTCACGGAAGTGACAGGACGCTGCACCGGACGCCGCACCGGACGCTGCACCGGACGCGGTCACTGTGGACCAGCGCGTCCGGTCAGTGCAGCGCGGGCGTCAGGCGCGCGGGCTAGGGTTTGACACCGGCGCGTCCGGTGACCCAAGGGACCGGCGCGTCCGGTCTGGCGAACAGCGGGTCACGAAGTCATCGGACGCGGTGCGCGTCCGGTGACACACCATCGGACGCGTCCGGTGGTCTCGGGCGCTTACTGGACTCGCACCGGACGCGGGTACTGTGGCGCCCGGTGGTTGCGAGGAGCGCGTCCGGTGATGTCTTCGCGCGCGCGGGAACTGTGCGCACCGGTGCGTCCGGTGGTTCGCAACAGCGCGTCCGGTGTGTCGTTTGACCGTTGGTGCGCAGTGACCGTTGGAGGTTCTAACGGACGAATTTGAAATCGCTGGGGCACCGGACGCGGTTGAGCGCGTCCGGTCTGTTACGACCGGCGCGTCCGGTGCTCCCGCGGAAAAACGGACAAGTGGGGTAACGGCTCTATTTGACCGTGGGGTTATAAATAGACCTTGTGGCCGGCCATGGCCGGGAGCTGAGCACACTTTGGCCTTGGTGGCTTATGTGGTAGTGCTTGGAAGCCCTCTAACTCACTCATGCTTGATAGTGTTCATCGGATCGAGTGAGAGAGCGATTCTAGTGCGTTGCATCGAGAGGATTGCATCGAGTGGCACTAGGTGATCGTGTTGCAAGCCGGTGGTGCTTGTTACTCTTGGAGGTTGCCACCTCCTAGACGGCTTGGTGGCTTGCGACTCCGTTGAAGCACGCGTGGAGATTGTGCGTGGCTCCGGAGGAGGATTTGTGAGGGGGATTGTGCTCACCCCGCGGGGATCGCGAAGAGCAACTCTAGTAAAGCTCGTGGCTTGGAGGATCCCCATCTTGAGAGTGGATGTGCGGCACCCGCTGAGGGTTTGACTCTTGATAGTCAATTAGCTCGTGATCCATCAAGTGGGTGTATCGCCACAACGGGGACTAGCTTGGTGGCAACCAAGTGAACCTCGGTGAAAAACCGCCGTGTCAACATTGTGTACATCTTCTCGGTGGTTTGCTTTCGATTCACAAGCTTGTATTTACATTCATATACTTGTGCTTGTGTAGTTGCTCTTGTAACTAGTTTCCTTGTGTAGTTAGCTAGTTACCTTCTTGCTTGTGTAGCATAGAAGTAGCTCCCGTTGCGTGGCTAATTTGGTTTGTGTAACCTTGTTAGTCATATTGCTTAGTTTGTGTAGCTAAGTAATTTGCACTCTCTAGTTTGGCATTAGTTGCCTTGCTATTGAGCTTTGCTAGTGAGCATAGGTGGCTTCGTGCTTTTGCTTACTAGAATTGTGTAGGAGCTCCCCGGCTTTGCTAAAGTACTAGTGCATAGGTTTGTGTGACCTTGCTATAAAATTGTTTAGGAGAGCTCTTGCTAAGGAAAGCACCTTAGTGATATAATTAGGATCTTTGTGAGGTGCTTGTGAACTTAGATAGAGGGGTGTAGTCTTGGCTAGACCGATAGTTTTAATTCCGCATTTGTTTCGGTTTGCAGACGCGATTATTTTTAGAAAGGACTATTCACCCCCCCCTCTAGTCCGCCATCTCGACCCTACAATTGGTATCAGAGCCCGGTCTCTCATTTGTGGTCTTCACCGACCCGAGAGGATGGCGGAATATGGACTAGATGTTGATTGTCCTCACATGTTTGATGGCACACACTTTGCACGGTGGAAAAATTGGATGATATGCAATTTTAAGTTTATTTGCCCTCAAATGTGGTGGATGGTAGATGTAGGCTTTTCTCATGTGTTGGATGAAGATAATCTAACTCAAGCACAAGAGAAATGCCTAGATCTTGACATCCAAGCTTCTAACATCATGTATAGATCTTTGGATGATAGCATCTTTGGTAAGATCATGGACCTCAAATCCGCTCATGAGATATGGGCCTATCTCAATGAAAAGTATGGAGCTATCACCGATGATGACGATGATGTCAAGCCCAAGGAGGTTGCACATGATGATGTTGAGCATGACCACAACACGATGGTTGTGGAGGATTGCTCCACCTCATGGTCAAGTGATGATGATGATCGATCTACCACAAGTTCACTTGACAAGAATGGTGATGATGCATCAAGTGTTGCAAGTGATGTTTCTACCCCAAGCACACTTGATGGTGACAACGTTGGTTCATGCTCGGGCCTTGATGATGCTACTACAAGCCCATCCACTACATCACATTGCTTCATGTCACTAGGTGACACAAAGGTATCAAATGATAATGTGATTGATCATGTTGATTCATATGATGAGCTTGTTAGTAGACTTGCTAGCATGAACACGTCTTTAGAAAATGAGAAAGCTAAAACAATGAAATTAGAAAATGAAAACTCTTTTCTAAAGAACTCATATGAAGAACATAAGAGCTTACTTGATGATCTTAAATCTTCACATGAGAAGCTAATGTTGACTCATGAGAAAGTACTTGCATCTCATGAGGAATTGTTAGAAAAACATGCTTCTCTCATTAAGATGTTTTTAAAGAAAATTAAAAATAATGAGAGCTCATCACATGGATCAAATGATCAATTGCAAAATGTGACTAACCCATGTGATGTAGGGAGAAAGCATGTATCCACCTCTTGTGATGATTTATTAGATATGCCATGTTCTTCACAATTAAATACTTGTTCTACTTCTATGTCTTGTGAGACTAACCTTTTGAAGGAGAACAATGAGCTCAAAAGTGAAGTGAAGAATTTGAGCAACAAGTTAGAGAGGTGCTACAACTCTAAAATCGCCATTGAGCATATCATGACCAATCAAAGAAGATATGGTGATAAGAGTGGTATTGGCTACAACAAGAGCAAGGGCAAGATTATGAAGAAGCAAGATGCAAAGAAGCTATCCCAACTCATGTGCTACCGATGCCATGAAGTAGGACATATTGCCAAGTGTTGCCCTACCAAGAAGTCTCAAGTTAAGCCAAAAGCAAAACCCCAATCTCAAGTCAAGATCAACCACAAGGATGATGATGGTGACTTGATGAAGAAGAAGAAGAAAACAAGAAGGGGTGTAAGAGGAAGGCATCCAATGCAAATCCAAGATGCCAAGATGATGAGCAAGATTCAAGATAAGAAGAGAGATTTGGCTCACATCAAGTGCTTCAAGTGTGAAGATATGGGACACTTTGCCTCGGGGTGTCCTACCAAGCTTGAGAAGAATGCTCAAGCAACTCATGAGAGGCAAGGCAATGAAGAGCATCACATGAGCAAGCAAGAAAAGGCTCAACCAAAGAGAAGATGCTATTCATGCCGGGAAAGGGGACACATGGCTCATTCATGTCCCCTAGGTAATAATTCTAAGCCTAGTTCAATTGATGATACTAATGTGCTTAGAAAGGATGTAAATGGTACCTCTATTGTTGCTATTGCAAAACATCCCGCTACCCATACTAAGGCTTTGCCTAAGTATGTTGCTCCTAACTTGAGAGGACCCAAACTTGTTTGGGTACCATCAAAAAGTGGATGATTGTTTGTAGGTACCATCGGCATTGGAGGCTTGATTCATTTGGATTCATATTGGTCATCATATGTTGAATCAAGTTTTAAAGCTTAGTGCATATCCAATCCCAATGCTAAGTCAAAATAAGTAAAGTCCAAGTGCTACAACATACAAGTGCAATGTTAAAGATTGTGGTGATTTATTGGATATATTTGATGGCTTGCAAATATTCAAGTTGAAAGCTTGCTATTGGATGATCATGAGCTAACCAAGCTGCTAGATGACTTAGTGAGTCATATCTCCACCAAATTTTATGGTATTTGGATCTGTACATTGGGAGATATAAATTATTCTTTGAAGGGTATAGAATCTGCCAGAAAAGTGACAATTATTGGATTGATCTAGAGTCACTTTAAGTGAAAGGTCCTCAAGTTGGAAACATATTTATAAGTGTCTGAGGCACCTAAGTTTGGTTTTGAATTGATCTAGAAGCATGACAAGAAATGAGTACAAGGGCATTGATTTTGGAATGTACTTAGTGTACAAATTTGGTACTCAAATTTGAAAATGAAGATCAAACTCAAGATGAAGATGAGGTTCAAGTTCTAGTAATAATTGGAGATCATTTGGTAGAAAGAAAAGGACTTAAAGAATAATTCAAGGTTACTCATAAAGTTAAGTCCATAGATCAATCAATCAAAGGCAATTCAAGTAAGTGTCAAGGATGGTTCTTTGGAGAGAGGTCACTTCTCCCTGCTGAGGGGGCTTGCCGCCCATGGGTGGGTAAACCGAGCACCGGCTTGGAAGGCTAACATGGAAGTGATGAATTCAAGGGACATTTGAGATGCTTAATTGAAGCAATCAATAGGGTTGATCAAGAAAAGCAAGCAACACCCAAAAGAGAGCTAGTCATGGTTATAAAATTGGTATCATAAGTACTTCTCTCATGCAAGCATTGATCAAAGAGAAAAATCAAGCCAACCACAACAAGAGATAATGCACTTGATTATTAGTGGTTCTCATTTCATATGGGTGAAGAATGGATTTCTCTATAATGATTGGTCTTCACCAAGCTTATAAATTGGACTTCACATTGCTATTGGAGTAATGAATTAGAATCTATGTGACTATCCTCTACTCCAATATAACAAAGGTATCATTGTAATATGCATGATCATTTCATCCCTTACTAGTATGCGATTAGTGCATATAGTACATGCTTACTAGGATCATGCATAACAAATGAAATATTTAAATTCATAGCCTACCACTATTGCTTGAATTGTTTAAATGATCTAGTGGTATGTGTATGAATTTGTTCATGAGCTAGTGAACCCAAGTACTTGATCTAGTTTGGATTGCTAACAAGTGACAAGTACAACATTGGCAAGATAACCCTTAGTATGAGAAGTGAAGAAGCTTGTCATTGGATCAAACCGGACTTAGAATCTTAGGCAAATCAACTTAGTTCAAGTCATACTAGAAGCTCATGACAATGATATGGGTACAAGCACAGACAACAATGCAAATGGATATCTAGGGTGTTTCAAATAGTATCTAGACTCAAAATATTTCTTCAATTAGTATTTACAAGTGGTGTCTAGATCATGATCTACAAGTGATATCCTACAAGTGGTACTCATAAAGATAGCAAATGTTCAAGAAAAGATCATATTGACAAAATCCTACAAGTGGTTCCATGATAGAGGATTCTTCAAATTGGTATCACACACTTATTCATGGTATTTCTACACATGATATCATTTATACAAGTCAATGGTTCCACAAGTGATCCTCAACTTTAAGTGATCATCAAATGAAGAAAGTTCCCTCACACACAAGAGCTCAAGATTATCAAGTGAATGACTCATGCTATGACATAGGGGGAGGAGCCCCACCTAACGGTATCAAGGTCAAAGATCCTAAGTGGTATCTCAAGAGCAACATACAAGTAATGCCATTCCAACATGTGCGGTGATGTCCATCAACAACGCAATATTCAAGTCTCAACCATCTACCCCAATGCAAGCCTTTGTATCAATGAGAAATACACCCTTTATGGAAATTGATGACAAAGGGGGAGAAGTTGGAACAAAGATATGTCAATGCACCAAGAGAGGGGTTTGGAGACATCATGGGGACATCATGAGAAGATGGGGTTTGGACATGGAAATGGACAAAGAGGGAGCAACAATGAAGAAAAGAGAAGGATCAAAATTCTTGGACAAGAGAAGCACACAAGTAGGGGGAGCAAGCTCATGAACATTGATTGGTTGCATTTGACTTGTGCATATTCATGTGCCTGCTAGCATTGCATAAGTTTTTATTTAACATGCATGCTTGTGTGGTGTATGCTAGTTATAGAACTTGAATGATGATATGATAACTAGCATGCATAGGATGATAGCTAGACTTGTGTTTATCATGAAAAACTAGAACCTTACTTATAATGTTGATCTCACGGGGTTTCTAGTATTTTTGATGTCTAGCTACTCATGATGCTAAGGATGATGGCAAACTTGTGATTTTCAAATGGCATCGAGCTATCAAATGGTATCGAACTACAAAGGTTTATTCTATACACCTTAGCATCACTTAGTAGTGCTAACCCTCCCACAAATTTCATATTTATGCATATGTGTAAGCTTGAAACCAAACCATTTGAGCACATATGTAGGGAGAGTTATCACTACCAAGTCGGATTTTATGGTGCTTATCCAAATCCTAACATAGAGCTTAAATGTTGGATAAGTGGCATAAAGTCCAAAAGAACTTAATTTCCATATCTTTGTAGAGTTGTCATCAATTACCAAAAAGGGGGAGATTGAAAGGTCCTTGTTTGGTTTTGGTAATTGAGTGACAACTTAGGTGGACTAATATGTGGTTATATGAGATACACAGGGAATTAGTCCACAGATGATTGTGTCATGAAGGAGCTCATTGCATATGAGACATGACATGGAGTCATGTGACCAAGGTGGCGAAGATCAAGATGAGGCTTGGCTCGATGGACCGGTTGCAAGTGTGAAGGGCAAGTCGAAGGCTTTGGAGCGATGGACCGTGAGGCGGTGAAGCTTGAGCAAGACTTAGCGCCGATGGACCGACGCAACGGTGAAGAGCAAGTGAGGTCAAGATCGATGGACCAAGGTCATATGATGATATGAAGTGGATCATATCATTTGTGATATGGTTGGTGCATGTGTTGCATCAATGTCGGAGGAGATGGAGTGGAATGCGCAAGGCAAAGGTATAACCTAGGGCATTTCCATTTCACCGGTCATAGGTGTGTAGAGAAGTTGATGACCGGGTTTAGGATAGATGGCCGTACTATTAAGAGGGGCAAACTTGTTTGCATATCGGTCATCTAGTGCCACTTGAGCGATCTAACTTTGCATACGTGTTAGGATCGAGTGGCGAGGCAAGTTGAGTGCCTAATTCCTTTGAAGAAAATGTTTGTGAAAATGCTAACACACGAGCACAAGGTGGTGATCACTTGTTGGTGTTGGCACATTTGCAAAGGTGGCGTTGGTCGCGCTGTGGTTTACGGGTAGAGAGGGGTTTGGTTCCTTTCTCTCTCCCGCCGAGCGTGCGAGCGCGGGATTCAGGCGATTTCGGGGAAGTGAAATGCCTATTTTCCATTGCGCCGGAAGTCGGAAAAGAAACGGAGGCGAACGCGGTCACGGAAGTGACAGGACGCTGCACCGGACGCCGCACCGGACGCTGCACCGGACGCGGTCACTGTGGACCAGCGCGTCCGGTCAGTGCAGCGCGGGCGTCAGGCGCGCGGGCTAGGGTTTGACACCGGCGCGTCCGGTGACCCAAGGGACCGGCGCGTCCGGTCTGGCGAACAGCGGGTCACGAAGTCATCGGACGCGGTGCGCGTCCGGTGACACACCATCGGACGCGTCCGGTGGTCTCGGGCGCTTACTGGACTCGCACCGGACGCGGGTACTGTGGCGCCCGGTGGTTGCGAGGAGCGCGTCCGGTGATGTCTTCGCGCGCGCGGGAACTGTGCGCACCGGTGCGTCCGGTGGTTCGCAACAGCGCGTCCGGTGTGTCGTTTGACCGTTGGTGCGCAGTGACCGTTGGAGGTTCTAACGGACGAATTTGAAATCGCTGGGGCACCGGACGCGGTTGAGCGCGTCCGGTCTGTTACGACCGGCGCGTCCGGTGCTCCCGCGGAAAAACGGACAAGTGGGGTAACGGCTCTATTTGACCGTGGGGTTATAAATAGACCTTGTGGCCGGCCATGGCCGGGAGCTGAGCACACTTTGGCCTTGGTGGCTTATGTGGTAGTGCTTGGAAGCCCTCTAACTCACTCATGCTTGATAGTGTTCATCGGATCGAGTGAGAGAGCGATTCTAGTGCGTTGCATCGAGAGGATTGCATCGAGTGGCACTAGGTGATCGTGTTGCAAGCCGGTGGTGCTTGTTACTCTTGGAGGTTGCCACCTCCTAGACGGCTTGGTGGCTTGCGACTCCGTTGAAGCACGCGTGGAGATTGTGCGTGGCTCCGGAGGAGGATTTGTGAGGGGGATTGTGCTCACCCCGCGGGGATCGCGAAGAGCAACTCTAGTAAAGCTCGTGGCTTGGAGGATCCCCATCTTGAGAGTGGATGTGCGGCACCCGCTGAGGGTTTGACTCTTGATAGTCAATTAGCTCGTGATCCATCAAGTGGGTGTATCGCCACAACGGGGACTAGCTTGGTGGCAACCAAGTGAACCTCGGTGAAAAACCGCCGTGTCAACATTGTGTACATCTTCTCGGTGGTTTGCTTTCGATTCATAAGCTTGTATTTACATTCATATACTTGTGCTTGTGTAGTTGCTCTTGTAACTAGTTTCCTTGTGTAGTTAGCTAGTTACCTTCTTGCTTGTGTAGCATAGAAGTAGCTCCCGTTGCGTGGCTAATTTGGTTTGTGTAACCTTGTTAGTCATATTGCTTAGTTTGTGTAGCTAAGTAATTTGCACTCTCTAGTTTGGCATTAGTTGCCTTGCTATTGAGCTTTGCTAGTGAGCATAGGTGGCTTCGTGCTTTTGCTTACTAGAATTGTGTAGGAGCTCCCCGGCTTTGCTAAAGTACTAGTGCATAGGTTTGTGTGACCTTGCTATAAAATTGTTTAGGAGAGCTCTTGCTAAGGAAAGCACCTTAGTGATATAATTAGGATCTTTGTGAGGTGCTTGTGAACTTAGATAGAGGGGTGTAGTCTTGGCTAGACCGATAGTTTTAATTCCGCATTTGTTTCGGTTTGCAGACGCGATTATTTTTAGAAAGGACTATTCACCCCCCCCCCCCCCTCTAGTCCGCCATCTCGACCCTACACAAGCTCGCGACTTTACCTGAATGGTTGACTCGATGACCAACACCTCACTTTAGCGGGTGAGTGAGGTTTGTGTGAGGAATAACTTACCAGCTGGTTAATAATCGATTCGAATCGCCATCGTTCACTGGATAGTGAGCACTTGACTTGAGCTACTTCATCGTAGTAATATTGATGGAACACTTGGACAGTTATATGAAATATGACATAATGGAAGTTGTCAGTGATCATTGGTTATCATTACCTGTTTAATTACATGTTACTCTAGTACAGGTGCAAATGTAGTTGACAGGTTAATAAAGATTTAACTTGATGCAAAGCTTTTGTAAAGATTTTCTAAATACTAAAAATGCCTTTTTGCAATTGAGTCAGCTACCCCACCAGAAAGTCTGTCATGATTCCTTGGTGTCTTTTATTTCTGGTTTATGATGGGTAAGTCTAGCTGAGTACCTTTTCGTACTCAGGGTTTATCCCCACTTGTTGCAGGTTGTGATGTATCGTGGCTACTGCAAGAATTGGTTGGCTCTTGCTGTAATGGCGGAGTGTGATCATGGGCATGATCCTTCTGAGCTATCTTGTCTCTCATGCTTTTGTTGGAAATTGACCTTGGTACTGGCATGTATTTGAATTAAGTAATATTAGTTTCAAACTACTTTGCTTCCGCTACTTTTGAACTTGAGTTGTAATAACTCTACTAAACTCCGATATATGTTGAATTACTTATGAAATGGATGTAACATATGACCTGTTATGTTGGACCACTACGATCTTGGCTTGGATGTCGGTTGGTTTGAAATCCCTCATGATTTTATTGGACTACCGGAGTTATAGGAGCTTAAGTACGGGAATTTAATTGCTCCGGCGATTGGTTTTATACTTTTGTTCTTATAATTTGGGCGGTTCCGTGACAGCTGGTATCGGAGCGAGGTTCAACACTAAACATGTCATATGTGTATTGAAAACAAAGGTTTTATTTGCAAAAATTAGTTTTTGACAACTTATAGCTACTACATATATAGGTTTGTTCAAATCTAAATTTTAAATCTAATTATGCCAGTGGTCATTTCCTTTATGCCCAATTAAGGACCCTTAGGTGGCTTAATTAAGTACTAACTTAGGGGGGTTTAATTTTGCATCTACGCCCAAGCCAAGGTATGTATGAGTGATAACTTGACCGCACTGTTACCCTGTGGTCGAATGGTAGAGGTAACCTTCATATATGAAATAGCCATATATGTCGCTAGAGTTACATTCTTGCAACGTCGCACCTACGCCAAGGTAAGTGTGAGTTAGGAGAGCATGACCGTTCAACCGTTGGTCTAGGGGAGAGTTAGCTATGGTTACTGTCATAATTACATGTTTAACCATGTATTTATGAAAGTACTTAATTGTGGGTACATTTGTTGGGTAGCTATGATACCGAAGTATATGCATTAGGGGATGTATGTATGGAGAGTATTTAGTTTACTGCTTTCATTGTGTGCTATATTGGGAGTTGTTGGGCTGCAATGAAATTTTCTACAGGTATGCTAACCACGAATGCGTAAGTTGAATGTAGCTGACGACTAGCTCTATATCGAGAGAATGCGTGTTATGCCACCGACATAGAACGTGATTGCCACCTTAGGTTGGCAATCTTATGAGGACGAATAGGATGAAGCATGCATCATCATGATTGTTGCTTTGTGCATATAACTATGCTCCTCCCACCTTTGTCCTAATAAATAAGTAACTTGTGATTGATGTGCTGCACTATCCTCCTTGTATGGAGTTAGTCAAGAATGCCTTTTCCATGTTACTTGAATAGAAAGTGCTTGAAATAGTGTGTGCTTAGCCTTGATTGAAATAATTAGGGTTATATGTTTGAACTTATAAATGTCCTCTAGTTTAGTCTAGTGATGCATGTGTTGCTCCTGCAAGCTCTTGCAAATGCTTACTCAAGTAATTGTGATTCCTATGAATAAACTAAACTATTGATTAGTCTAAAGTAAGAATGTTTGGAGTTACTAGAATAATGTGATTGTGTGCTCTCGTGTTAACACAACAAGCTTAAATATTGTTTTGCATGTAATGAACTTTGGCTGCTAGAACAATTTCTATTGTAGTAGTATTTCCATGGTCATAATAATGTAATCTGTGAATTAGTCCTTAGTGTGAATAATAAAGTTATAGATAACTTAGTAAGCTTTCCAATAAGTCTAGTACCACCTTAGTTTGATGCTTACAACTTATGTTTTGTTTAAAACACGTGTCTGCTGCGTTGCTGTCTATGCTCTGTGTATGTACTAAGTTGGTTACTTTAGCATGCTTTTGTTTTGGCTAAACTTGTAGTTAGTTCTTGTTGGATAAATGCTTGTTAGGTGTGAGCCTTCTGCTTAGTATCGAGTGCTTAAGCTAACCTGACTCGTTGTCTCAAGTGTTCGCTTAAAACAGTGATGTTGTGTAGATGCTTGTTATCTAGGTAGTGTCATAGTTGACCTCTCTTTTGTCCTCGGTGAGCATGCGAGTGTCGAATAGCCTTATCCTAGAACAACGCTCACATTGCGTAATCGCATGGTTGTCGTCTCTAATTAGATTCTCTCGTAGGAGCCAGAGCCTGTAGATGTGGTTGCTAGCCCTTGAATGTTTGTGTATCCATGCCTTGTTTGAACTGTAGGCCCTAGCATAGTCCCCTTATATGTTTGCTTAGGCCTTGGATGTCCGCTACCTTTTGGAGAATGCCCTTGTTCCATTGACCAACCAAGTTAATTCCTAACGAATGTCGATCTTGACCATAGTTGTTGCTTGCCAAGTTTTGGAGACCATAGCCAATTCCATGTTGGACCTCCCGATTGTCTCTTCTACAGATGATCCGAGCAACGCTAATCTCTCGTTGTCTGATCTAGAAATCTTTACGTACGAAATCAGGTGGCTATCTTATCAACCCAATCTCGGATCGATGTATCATTTTGTTTTGGAAGTTTGCTTAATCCATCTCCAACCTTCCCACGTCTTGGGATGTCTATCAGTCTTGATCTCATGTTATTGTCCAACATGACCGGAACCTTTCATCTGGTAATCACCTTGGTGAACGCAAGGCGTGCGTGGAAATAACCAAGAACCTTTGCTCAGTTGGCTTCGGCAATTAAGCTATGTTCTCTTGCGCTGTGTTTCAATCTTTGAATCGCCTCCTCGTTGACTCTAAACCTTGTAACTACCCTTGCTTGCTACTCCTCCCTTGTCTGGTACTTGTTCTTACCACCCAATCGGTGCCACTTGAAATTCCACTTTGTTTGTGCGTTTAATAATGGTGTTACGATTAGCATTCTATGGTGCCACGATGAAACCGAGAGCCTCCTGTGGGCGCGCACACAAAGTTGTGCTGCTCGGCACGCGCTGGTATCAGGTTGCTAGTCATGATCCATTATGAAACGATAGCCGATGTGTTATTTCTCGTGACCGTTTTCCTTGGTTATCTCCCTACATCTTATCTGAAGATTCATATCTCAGACCATATGTAGTAGAGCTTCCTCCTGAAGTTGCTAAGAGGATAACCTTTGAAGAACAGTTATCGACATAAACATTAACAGACTGCAAGAGATGGTAGACAAGTGACTCTTCCCAAGTGTCCTTGTACAATGTCGGTCATCGATTGAGCAATGTATGTCATCCCTGTTGAATCGAATGGGACCTAACACTAAATGATTGGACAAGTTATCCGTTGGAAAAGAACCGATCGTCACTTGGTGCATATGACCTAACTATCAAAGTATTGATCCTTGTGTGGATGACAGTCATACAGATGAAATCAACTCTCTCTGGTGTGACTCCTTATCTGTAGACTTCGATGCCGACCACTTGTTTGTGTCTCAACTGCAATTATAGTGGTGGTCAAGAGTAAAGGTTGGAACTTTGGAAATTGAGAGACAACTGATTAGTTACCAGTAAGAAGGTTAATCTCCAGTCAAGTAATGATTCTTCGATAGCTATGATCGTTATGTCCCGACGAACAATAGTAAGTGAAGAGGCCATGAAGCCGGTCAGCAATGCAGGTGTTGTATCTTCTCCAAATGTGCTATTAAGTCAATTCCATCTTGGACAATCACGTATATAGTGCAAGATGTTGTATTAGCCAAGTGAAGAACTAGAGAAAGCATGTCCCTAGTTTCGATCAGCATCATTGTGCCCCTAGGTACCACAAACGGTTTTGGTTCAAGGTTCTATTGGATGAAGTGCTAGAAAATATTCAGAAATGGTTCCTTATCTACGTAAGGATGCCCTCCATGTGGAATAATGCTTTATGCTATGTGAAAACAGCCCACAAGTCCAATGCTTGTGCATCGTCAAGATTGGTGTCTAGATCAACAGCGGAAATTGTTCTCTAAGAAACATGTCAGGAAGACTATAACCTCCATCCCCAGCTAGAGAAAGGCTACTGCTGCTATGAGAAAGATGAGAGAGTGCAAAACACACACCTCAACATGTGAAGCAAAAGAAAAGGAAGAACATGAAATCTGTCTAGAATTTTGTGGTACTACACCGGTTATCTTCAAATCGATGATTAGTGACTCAAACAAAGTCGGATTGACCCTAAACCTGGTAACCTCATTCCTTACTTATGACCCTTCAATGTCTTAAGTTGGTAGGAGTATTGGTTGAGTAAAACATCAGATTGAGAGATGACTTGTCAACTCGATTTGCTGCCATTTCAAAACAGAGCTATTTTGGTGGATGGATTGTCTGGATAGTCAAACAGTGTCTGTTGAGCTGAATTTTGGCGAGCAATTAGAAGACCCATGGATCTATATGCCCACCAAAAATTTGTGCATATTAGAACAATAGTTTGTGTGATATGAACAAAAAACAAAAGGGTACAAAATCGGCAATTTCTCTGTTGACTGCGATCATCCTTTGCATTGGAAGGTTATGTTTGTAATGCATGCTGTCACACCCGGTTTTAAGGACAAAACCAGACATACACCATATGTGAAATAAAGAAGACAAATCTCACATATAGCCACAGATAAGTGGAATATCAAAAGACAAATGCTTAATATACATAACACAATAGTATAAAAATATACCTTAAAGAGCAACACAGCGGAAAGACAACTCCGAACACCGGGTGCAATCTTCACTCCAGGATCAAACTAACTGGTTGATCACAAGCCTAACAATTCCAGAATCTAACAGTCTGGTACACTTCCTGAGATGTGGGGAAATAGCAAGAGTGAGTCCATGTCGAACTCAGCAAATATATCATAGGGTTCATGAGGCTCAAAAAGTTTGACACGGGTTTACTGCAATAGCTTTTAGTGAGTCATCTCTTTAACAATTGAGTAGCAACAAGTTTACCAAAATCCCAAATAACCTCATGATCATGTAAACGAGAATAATGTATAGCAAGAAACAATAATCATTAGTGAGCATCAATATCATCAGTATTATCATTATCATCAGTGTTCATCATTTATTCTGTAAGGGTCCAAGGCCACTCGTGACCGTGAGCACGGCTATTATAACAGTTTTACACTCTGCAGAGGTTGTACACTTTCACTGTGAGTCGTGATTTACCCTTTCGCCCGAGGTAGCTAATCTCTTGACCCACTTCCAAGGAAGGTCGGCAGGGTTCACTATGAAGCCTTTCAAAGGTTCGTCTAACAAGTTAGGGCCATTAGATTCACTCGGCAAACAGATGTAGAGCCCCCCTTCCAAATGGCACAATAACGCGCAGCCTATACACATAAGGACAGAGGCCGCACTATACCCGATTCGTCAAGCCGTTCTTACGCCATGAAGGAATACCTCTAACAAGCTAGAAAAGGTCCTCATACTTGACTAAAGCCAGAGCCATATAGCCCCCACAGTTGTACTGTAAGTCCCGGATGTTCGCTTACAGATAAGTCCTTAAGGAGAGAAACTAGAGCACCAAAAATACCCCATGCTCTAGCCCTCTTGAGCCATATTGCTTTAAAGCATCATTTAAATGTTTATTGCATATATCATTAGTCAAGTTACAGATCATGGTTATTTATCTTGAGCACTAGCATAAATACTACCCAATGCAATGTCCCATGGTTGTCAAGGTACAAGATACAAAAACTAGGATATCCTTAGTGGTAACAAGGTAGACACATGCACATGAATTAAGTATATTAAAGGTGAATAGGAAACAAGGATAATCCCATGCTATACTTGCCTTATACACCGATCCTTCGGTAAGCTTTAATCTTTGATGTCCTTCTTCTTCTTGGATCACCACGTGTATCTCACCGACTGGACTTGATCAATAAATCACCACACACACATCGAGCAATCATACACGAAACAAACAATAGATCTAAATTAGAACAGTACACCAAACATAAAATTAAGATGAAAAGTTTGTAGAACGAATCTACGTCTCTCTACGAATACACAGACGCGAAAAACACACTAATCAGAGCTACGGTTGAAAAGATACATCTACCGAAAGATTTGCTTAATACGTGGAAAAGAAAACTATAGGCTTCATTTATGTTAACTTTATTAATTCATAAAGATAAAAGATATTTTATAAACAATACGGATTGATTTAAGTCAATTTTAGATTTAAATTATAAAACAAAAGTAATACAACTTATATTTTATGTATAAAACTTAGTTACATAATCATTAATCAAGATATGATTTAAACTATGATTTTTATGAAATAGTAATGTAGTAAAAATTATTACTAATACGTAGATCTCGACGTTACGAAACAAACGCAACTAGAATGGACTATATCGGAGTTGAAATGAATAAGTTATGATTTAAACAAGTTTTACTTTGGTTAATTAATAGGTTAAATCTACTCATAAATTTCAAGTGTTGAAAACATGCCTAATAGTTGTATAAACATGTAGATAATGTAAATACGATCCTAGCGCAATTTGAATGGATCAAATCGGACTTAAAACGCAAAAGTTACGCATGAAATAAGGTTCAGTGGCATTTCTATGAATATTTGAACTCAAATTTGAATTAAAACAGTTTAAAATCTGAATTTAAATGTACTTTGGACTGGGCACACTAATTCAGGAAAATATAGGGTTTAAATCAGAAGAAAATAGGACCTAAAAGAAATTAGTTTGAACTAATTTGAATCGCGGGTTGATTTATTGGATACCGAGGGGCTATTTTGTAAAATAGGCACGACTGACTGCTGGGTTGACTCGGCTGCTGACCAGGCAGCCACGTGGCAGCACGCTGTTGGCGCGGTGTGCCACGCGTGCGGTGGACGCGGTGCGCTGGCGCCGTAGGCAGTGTCTACGGGTCCATGGTGGACCGGTTACTTAAAGCCGAAGAGGTACGCGATCTCGTCCATCCGGCGTGGATCTAACGGCTGTGGCGAGTTAAGGGCAGCAAGCCGCCGGGGAAGAAACACAGGACGGCGGCGCCATGGCCGGATGAAGCCCGAGCTCGCCGGAGCTTGCGAAGACGACCCTCCCGAGCACCGTTTGCCAAACCAAAAGCACCGGAAGAACGAGCACATCACGACGACCTTACCTCGCGCAAGAACGAAGCTGGAGAGGAACCGGAGGGCGGCGGCTAGCTCGGCAAGGCGGCGGTGGAGGCGGAGCTTCGACGGTGGCTCTCCCGGGACGTCGAGGCTAGGGTTTTAGGGGCTCAATGAGAAGCGGGGAGGCACGGGGTTCCGTTTTATAGCCCGGAGGCGCAAGGAAGCAAAGGAAAGGAAAGATTGGAGATCGATACGGATCGGGGAAGAGAGGGAAGGCGGCGTTCGGCCGGAGGAAGAAGGAAGGTGGAAGGAGACGCTGACAGGCGGGCCCGGTTCGTCAGTGACTCAGTGAAGCAGCGCGCGCGAGTTGGGCCGGCAGGCCGCGCCTGGGCTCGGCCCACGCGGGAGCGGGGCGCTGGAGTGAGCGGGCCGCGCGCTAACAGGCCGAGACGAGCTCTGGGCTGAAAACCGAAAGAAAATGATTTTCCTTTTCTTTTTCTTTTTCTAATTTTTCAAAGCCAAATTTCAAAGAATTTTCAAATCCAAATTGAATTTGATTTAACCACTCATCTCAAAAATTTAAATGCAACAGCATGAGTGCACAAACATGTTTCTACTCTTATATTTGATTTTAAGTTAATAAAAATTATTATTACTCTAAAGTTGCATGCTCACAAAAATATACAAAAATCATATTTTTCCTATTTTTCTTCTTTTCAAATTTTTAGGGTGTTACAATTCTACCCCCCTTAAGATGAATCTCGTCCCGAGATTCGGAAGATGATGATAAAAGAGATAGGGATAGTTCGTCTCTAGATTGTTCTTTACTTCATCGTGTAGTTCCATCGTCTTGATAAGAATTCCGTCTTACTTTGCATACATGTAACTAATCCCAAGATTTTTGATAAATGCTCCAAACAATACTCTGGTATCTCCAATCACTAGGCACCTTTCCTATAATATGAATTTTCTTCCTTAAAATACTTATCTTCCAACAGAGCCTGACGAATCTCTTAGTCAGAAGGAATTTCTACTACCAACCTTCAAAACATTAATGATTCTGGTCAAGTTGCTCAAATTTGGAATACGATTCTTAATCCTTGGTGTCACCCGAACCTTCTTAGCATTATTCTCCATTGCTAAGGGCATCGGCTGCGACTTTTACTTCTCCAAGTAATAGCACTTTTCCAAGTCCTAATCCATTTCATTCCAACGAGGATATCACAAATTCAAGACCAACTTAGCGAAGATGTCCTGTGGATTCTTGTGACCCTCCTATATGTCACTTTCCTTCTAAAAGACAGTACTCCATAGTGGAAAACTCCAGATAACACGTTAGGTAATTCAACCCACACTTCCTTAGTTGACTTAATGAACAAGGTACTATATTTTTCTTCTTGCATAAGGACACATCCCACACCTTGACAAGGTACATCATTGTAGATATGAAGCTCTTGTCTGGATCTGACAAAGCTAATACTTGGGTTTTACTTTAACCTTTTCTTAGGCTCCTTCAAACATTTGCCTGAGGTCTCTTAATCTAAACGAACTTAAAAGCTTCTCCAAAATTATTTGTTCCTCTGCTATGACTCCAGTAAACTCATGGTCCACTTTACTATCCTTGGTGTACCTATCTTCTAATTGGTCATTCTCATCTCCCTCAGGTAAAAGTCGACCACCTTGATACTCAATTCTTTTCCTTGACGGTGTTGTTAAGAGCATTGTGCACCGAGTACCATGAATCACTCCTTTGTGTGCACAGAGCCATCCATTACCAAGAACCACGCGAATTTTAAGTGACTCCAACACAATGAGTGTTGCGGTGAATTTTTCCTTGTTTATGACAAGACTGACATTCGGGCATATCTGATCTGCCTGCATTTCTCCCACTGGGGTTTGAGCTAGCAAAGGCCTCCTCATTGGACACTTCACCATCTTGCACGTCTCTTCCATGTCGGCGGAAATGAAAGAATGCGAAGCACTAGGGTCAAATAAAGCAAAAACTTGTACTGAACTTACTTGAATATAACCTCCCACTACTTTGGTAACTCCATGAATTTTATCCATATCCACATTGCTCAGTCTTCCATTGACATAGTTTAGCTGCGCTTTGCTTCCTTGAGCAGGCTTCTTATGGGATTTCCTTTTTCGCTTTCGTTGTTGTGGATTCTGACTTAGTTCACTCCCAACTTGCTCTTCAACATTGTTGTTTTGATAGTGCTCGGCTTCATCATACCCATAACATCCTTCAATGGCAGAAACATCAATCTTTTCCCACATACCAATGAGACACGTCATATAGGGCTCCTGAGTCATGAGACACTACACTTCCTATCATCAAGTGACCAACATCAGCAACACGAGCAAGTATAGATGATCATAATCATGAACTATCCAAAAGGACAACTCTTGTCTCCATGGGTCCAAAATTATCAACCTTGTTCACAAAACATTTTTGCTCAAGAGTGGCAACTCAATCATGGAGACTAACCAATACTTCCAACTAAAGAGTTCAATCTTAATAATCCTTCTTTACATTGGCTACCCCCCTTAAAATAAGAGACACTAAATAGGGTAGCTTTGAACCTTTTTCTTCTAGATGAGCTACTTAGCATAAAAGTGTTCTGACATCCCAATGATACTCTTGTGTATGGGTAAGAACAAGAAATCTGAAATTTCTCACGAGCAGAAAATCAGCAGTGCAGTAAAACAGCTGTAACTCTCATTTTGTTAACCCAATGAAGCTGTAGTTTACACCGATGAAAAGCTTATAAAATTCTCTGCAACTTTCTTATAGAACACACTTCCAGATTCTGTAGTTAACTTGGTCGAAAACAGTACTTATCAGAAACTGTTCCAGGTTTATGACAGCACATATACATTGCCTTATGCTTTTTGTATCTCCCAAACCAAAACAACTATGAGGGTGGTTCTTGCATTTAGAGAGAGATGTTGAAGTCCACTCTTGTCCAGAATTCTCTCATGATTTTTGGTCTTTCAAGAACAGATATATAAGTTGATAAAGACAGGCTGCTCCGAAAGACAAGATATAGAAAGCAGGAGATAACCAAAACCCAGCTATTTATTTCATTAATCCTTATACCTTATACATATAAACTAAATGAAATCATGGTCAAAACCCATGAGATCATTCCACTCATTACAAAATTCCAACTCAAGCATAAACATAAGCACAAAGCAACTAAACACTTAAATGTTCATTAGCCACACATTAAGATGACTCAACTTGGCTACTAATGGTTTTATTACACGGGACATAACTCCTATTCCTTAAACATGGTGTGATTGTAGCAGCATCCAGAGTAGATAACGTCTCTTACATTCCTTATTGCTTCATATGGACATCTGAATCTCTGCATCCCTCTTTACCATTCTTATAACTCATACCTTAAGATGAGTCAACCTGGTATCTCTCAGGTATAGATTTAATACCCTCATACTCAATCCTTTCTCCTGAAAGTGTAGTTAGAAACACTGAACATTGGGCATACTCAATCACTCCTTTACAAGTAGATAACCAGTCTATTCCAAGGATAACATCAATGCCCATTAATTCCAAAACAATGAGGTTTACCTTAAAATTTACCCTCTTTATGTCCAGACTAACTTTTGGGCATACGCGGTCTGCCTTTATTTCACCTCTTGGAGTTTTAATCATCACTGTTTTCCCCCTTGGAAGCATAAGTATGTTATGATCTTTTACATATTGTCTAGATATGAATGAATGTGAGGCACTGGGGTCAAACAAAACCTTAGCATTTCCTGAACTTACGGGAATTGATCCAAACACGACCTCCTTAGCTCCGGGAATGGTAGAAATATCCACATGTTTCAACCTTCCATGGATGTAATTTCTCTTTAATTTATTTCCCTGCACATGCTCCTTTTGGACATCCTGTCCTGGGTCTCGCTGTTGTGGATTCTTCTGTGGGCAAGATTTGATATAATGTCCTTCCTGCTGGCAATGATAACACTTTCTCTTAGCTGGATCTTTTGTGATGTCATACTCCAAGGAACTGTTGTTTGGTATGTTGCTATCTTGCTGGCCATAAAAGTTCACCTTCGTCCCTTTGGCTTGTTTCCTAGCTTGTTTGGCCTTTCGGGGTTGATACTCCTTATAGGTAATTGTCCATCCATCTATGACTACTTCATGGGGAGTAGTTTTAGCGGGAGGGGCTTCTAACTCTTCAGGGTTTAGATTTGTTTGACAGGGGATCAGGGCTGCATGTGACAATGTAGTAGAACTCGCTTGCTCATTGCTTTCCACTAGTGGTTCTAATGAGATTGCCTTTCTCTTCTTGTCCATGTTGATCGCAAAATTTGGATCCACCTTGACTTTCCCCTTATTAGACTCGTTTCGAAAACAGGGAAAACCATAATGCTTACAGCAGTGATATTGTTCCTGCTCTCCAAATGCCTTATTATCAACATCTTTATTGGATTTCATATTCTTCCAAACTTCTGCTACTTGTACCTTCTCTGACCCCTTGGATATGTTGGCTTGACCTTGAGATAAGCATCGTTGAGAATTCCCATGTTGAGCCATTTCTTCTAGTAATTGGTTTTGCATCGCTAATGGTTTCTTGTCAAAAGTGAGCAAGAGCGACACAATTCAGTCCTCTTAACCTCTGAAATCCACAGTCTTCTCGTCACGAGCCGTCTAATAGACAAGGAGAAAAGGTTCAAAATAGAGACAAGGTTTTTATAACAGAACGGGGATAGAATTAAGCATAACTTTGAGAAAATAACAAAGTTAAAGAGAAGCAAGAAATAGGCAACAATGAGAACATGTTAAACGTCCAGTTCTAACTAGGCTTGCGTCCTACAGTCAGCATTGCTCCGATACCAATCTGTCACACCCGGTTTTAAGGACAAAACCAGATATACACCATATGTGAAATAAAGAAGACAAATCTCACATATAGCCACAGATAAGTGGAATATCAAAAGACAAATGCTTAATATACATAACACAATAGTATAAAAATATACCTTAAAGAGCAACACAGCGGAAAGACAACTCCGAACACCGGGTGCAATCTTCACTCCAGGATCAAACTAACTGGTTGATCACAAGCCTAACAATTCCAGAATCTAACAGTCTGGTACACTTCCTGAGATGTGGGGAAATAGCAAGAGTGAGTCCATGTCGAACTCAGCAAATATATCATAGGGTTCATGAGGCTCAAAAAGTTTGACACGGGTTTACTGCAATAGCTTTTAGTGAGTCATCTCTTTAACAATTGAGTAGCAACAAGTTTACCAAAATCCCAAATAACCTCATGATCATGTAAACGAGAATAATGTATAGCAAGAAACAATAATCATTAGTGAGCATCAATATCATCAGTATTATCATTATCATCAGTGTTCATCATTTATTCTGTAAGGGTCCAAGGCCACTCGTGACCGTGAGCACGGCTATTATAACAGTTTTACACTCTGCAGAGGTTGTACACTTTCACTGTGAGTCGTGATTTACCCTTTCGCCCGAGG
Source organism: Saccharum hybrid cultivar R570 (assembly GCA_038087645.1). Lineage (NCBI taxonomy): Eukaryota > Viridiplantae > Streptophyta > Magnoliopsida > Poales > Poaceae > Saccharum > Saccharum hybrid cultivar. The sequence goes on from JAQSUU010000135.1 coordinate 23,609,359, forward strand.
TAGCTAATCTCTTGACCCACTTCCAAGGAAGGTCGGCAGGGTTCACTATGAAGCCTTTCAAAGGTTCGTCTAACAAGTTAGGGCCATTAGATTCACTCGGCAAACAGATGTAGAGCCCCCCTTCCAAATGGCACAATAACGCGCAGCCTATACACATAAGGACAGAGGCCGCACTATACCTGATTCGTCAAGCCGTTCTTACGCCATGAAGGAATACCTCTAACAAGCTAGAAAAGGTCCTCATACTTGACTAAAGCCAGAGCCATATAGCCCCCACAGTTGTACTGTAAGTCCCGGATGTTCGCTTACAGATAAGTCCTTAAGGAGAGAAACTAGAGCACCAAAAATACCCCATGCTCTAGCCCTCTTGAGCCATATTGCTTTAAAGCATCATTTAAACGTTTATTGCATATATCATTAGTCAAGTTACAGATCATGGTTATTTATCTTGAGCACTAGCATAAATACTACCCAATGCAATGTCCCATGGTTGTCAAGGTACAAGATACAAAAACTAGGATATCCTTAGTGGTAACAAGGTAGACACATGCACATGAATTAAGTATATTAAAGGTGAATAGGAAACAAGGATAATCCCATGCTATACTTGCCTTATACACCGATCCTTCGGTAAGCTTTAATCTTTGATGTCCTTCTTCTTCTTGGATCACCACGTGTATCTCACCGACTGGACTTGATCAATAAATCACCACACACACATCGAGCAATCATACATGAAACAAACAATAGATCTAAATTAGAACAGTACACCAAACATAAAATTAAGATGAAAAGTTTGTAGAACGAATCTACGTCTCTCTACGAATACACAGACGCGAAAAACACACTAATCAGAGCTACGGTTGAAAAGATACATCTACCGAAAGATTTGCTTAATACGTGGAAAAGAAAACTATAGGCTTCATTTATGTTAACTTTATTAATTCATAAAGATAAAAGATATTTTATAAACAATACGGATTGATTTAAGTCAATTTTAGATTTAAATTATAAAACAAAAGTAATACAACTTATATTTTATGTATAAAACTTAGTTACATAATCATTAATCAAGATATGATTTAAACTATGATTTTTATGAAATAGTAATGTAGTAAAAATTATTACTAATACGTAGATCTCGACGTTACGAAACAAACGCAACTAGAATGGACTATATCGGAGTTGAAATGAATAAGTTATGATTTAAACAAGTTTTACTTTGGTTAATTAATAGGTTAAATCTACTCATAAATTTCAAGTGTTGAAAACATGCCTAATAGTTGTATAAACATGTAGATAACGTAAATACGATCCTAGCGCAATTTGAATGGATCAAATCGGACTTAAAACGCAAAAGTTACGCATGAAATAAGGTTCAGTGGCATTTCTGTGAATATTTGAACTCAAATTTGAATTAAAACAGTTTAAAATCTGAATTTAAATGTACTTTGGACTGGGCACACTAATTCAGGAAAATATAGGGTTTAAATCAGAAGAAAATAGGACCTAAAAGAAATTAGTTTGAACTAATTTGAATCGCGGGTTGATTTATTGGATACCGAGGGGCTATTTTGTAAAATAGGCACGACTGACTGCTGGGTTGACTCGGCTGCTGACCAGGCAGCCACGTGGCAGCACGCTGTTGGCGCGGTGTGCCACGCGTGCGGTGGACGCGGTGCGCTGGCGCCGTAGGCAGTGTCTACGGGTCCATGGTGGACCGGTTACTTAAAGCCGAAGAGGTACGCGATCTCGTCCATCCGGCGTGGATCTAACGGCTGTGGCGAGTTAAGGGCAGCAAGCCGCCGGGGAAGAAACACAGGACGGCGGCGCCATGGCCGGATGAAGCCCGAGCTCGCCGGAGCTTGCGAAGACGACCCTCCCGAGCACCGTTTGCCAAACCAAAAGCACCGGAAGAACGAGCACATCACGACGACCTTACCTCGCGCAAGAACGAAGCTGGAGAGGAACCGGAGGGCGGCGGCTAGCTCGGCAAGGCGGCGGTGGAGGCGGAGCTTCGACGGTGGCTCTCCCGGGACGTCGAGGCTAGGGTTTTAGGGGCTCAATGAGAAGCGGGGAGGCACGGGGTTCCGTTTTATAGCCCGGAGGCGCAAGGAAGCAAAGGAAAGGAAAGATTGGAGATCGATACAGATCGGGGAAGAGAGGGAAGGCGGCGTTCGGCCGGAGGAAGAAGGAAGGTGGAAGGAGACGCTGACAGGCAGGCCCGGTTCGTCAGTGACTCAGTGAAGCAGCGCGCGCGAGTTGGGCCGGCAGGCCGCGCCTGGGCTCGGCCCACGCGGGAGCGGGGCGCTGGAGTGAGCGGGCCGCGCGCTAACAGGCCGAGACGAGCTCTGGGCTGAAAACCGAAAGAAAATGATTTTCATTTTCTTTTTCTTTTTCTAATTTTTCAAAGCCAAATTTCAAAGAATTTTTAAATCCAAATTGAATTTGATTTAACCACTCATCTCAAAAATTTAAATGCAACAGCATGAGTGCACAAACATGTTTCTACTCTTATATTTGATTTTAAGTTAATAAAAATTATTATTACTCTAAAGTTGCATGCTCACAAAAATATACAAAAATCATATTTTTCCTATTTTTCTTCTTTTTAAATTTTTAGGGTGTTACACATGCCAAGAACTTGCAATTGATAGGCATTAGAATGGAAGCCTCAATGACAAAAATAGATCAAGAAGGCTAGTTTTTCTATAGTGCAAGTCAACCTAACTTATTACGCAACTGCACCACGAAGGAAAATTGTGCTCAACCTGCTTAGTGGTGAACTAGTTCCCTAGTTTGGTGGATACTTGCAACTTTTGTTGTCTTCTAGACCTGGCTATTATCCTTTTGCAATAATGGTTCTCTAGTTCTGATGTGCCTCTGGTACTTTATATGTGTTTTTATTCAAGAGATTGTATCTGATTCAACCCAGATAAATGTTGCCTTTGTATAAGAGAATCTTTTTAGGTGACATTTGGCAGAAATCCAGAACCGACAGAGTCAGCTATCACTTTCACTGTTCCCTCAACAGACTCAAATAATACAGTGTTGGCATCAGAGAAAGAGAACTGCACACGTGGAGCAATATGTAGTTTTCCATCAGTTGGCATCTAAGTGAGTGAGTCATATATGACCGGTATAGACATTGTCCATTGGTTAGATGGTTTCTGATAGCCTCAAAGAATGATTACTTCGTATATGGATCCAACCCTTATCGGAAGTTGTACATGCTATGCCACTAGAAAAGTAAATGCTATGAGTAATTAGTCCATGCTCGTAGTACTCTCCGTGCACCATGAACGAAGTAACGTATTGTCTTTGATTCCTCCTAAAGTAGCAATGCTTCATGGAAGTCAGTGAAGAAAATTCTTTAGACAAAAGTTTCTGCATAGAGCGAGTATCAAAAAGTGTCTTGCCCAATTAGCCTCTCTGATGCTTGAAGCTAAGTAGCCTGATGCGCTTGTGGATGTTGGAATTGGATAACATGCTTCTCTTCCCTTGAAAAGTCCTTAGCACCGAATCTCGGGACGCGATTCTTTTAAGGGGGGAGGGCTGTAACACCCCAGGTGTTTGCCACCAGTTAAGCAGTGGGTTTGAGCTCAAACATGATAGATTAAGTGGAGATGATGGTGTCAAGGTCAACCTATGGACAGGAGCCCTAACCTAAACTTGGATGTTGCACCATTGCTTTACATATAGGCCATTTTCAAGATATATGCTTGGGTGGTGTTATTGCAATATCTTCATGTGTCTCACCATAGTACCTATCTATATTAATCCCTGGAAAAGTTTCATGAAGTTTGGAATAAAAAAGTCACATGAAATGATAAGTTATATCCTTGTTGGAAGGACTTTACTAAGTGATGGAATTGCATTATTAAGTGGATGGAAACATAGATCATAAACCCAACCTTGCAAACTTGCCCAAAAGACTCTAGATGGACTCTACAACAAAAGTTGTGAAAGGTTCGTGTTGAGCAAATGCCCCAAAAATGCTCCAATGGATCAAAAAGGATGATTTAAGCTTCATCGTGATCCTACTTTGGTCAAAGTATAATAGCAGTTTCTATATCAGTTTTGAGGTTAAACCTTAAATGAGAGTTGTAGTTCACTTTATGTAGAAGAAACTTTGTTTTTGGACCAAGAGCTAGATCAACTTGGAAGCGAGTCTAATCGGTGCACAAAGATTTAAATTGCTGCAGTTTTCAGCACTTAGAATATTTCTAAGTCTGGAAATTCATCGACATCGGCATTGGCGTCTCGCGTTCTCCAAAATTTGTTAAGCATCTCAAGTTGACCCAAAAATAAAAGTTGGAGTTTACATCTTGATGAAGAGCATACAAAAAGTTGAGTTCAATTTGACGAAGTTTTGACCATCGAATGCAAGTTTTCGTGACTGTCGTCAAGGTGTTGACACTGCTATTTTGGCAACTAGTTAACCGCTAATTCATTGCTCTAATGACCTTGGCTCCTCAATGAAAAACGTAGAGATTCATGTGGGCTTCCAACTTCGTTTTTTGCTCGTGGTCCAATTCGGCCCGAAAGCAGCCCAAAATGACCTCCCACGTCGGTCTCACCATCGCCCGCCACGTGCTCGACGTTATGCCGCAGCGGGGGAGCACGTGGCAGCCATGCAAGAGCTCGCCCCACCCTTGCCGACACGCGTCCTCGCGCCCCTGCTGCTCCTTTATGGACGCCAAGCTGCCCTAGGCACTCCCCATCCACTCCAGCATCCTCTCCCTCCCCCGCTCTCGCGCTCCCGCTCGCCCTTATCGCTCACGCGGGCGCGTCCGCCATGGACGGCCGGCCAAGCTTGCTGCCGCCCGCGTCCTCACCGCTCTAGGCCCTCATGGCCGCAGCCACGTGCACCACCGCCTTCACCTCATCGTGCTGCACCTCGCGCGCACGCGCGCTGAAGCCGTAGCCGCCGAACTCGCCGTGCCGGCGTGCCGCCGTCCCTGCTCGCCGCCGGCGCACGTGGCCAGAAGGCCACGAGCCACCTCCCGTCGGTCCTCGGCCACCCACGGGTGCGCACTGGCCTCCTCTTGCTTCCCCACCACTTCCCCGACGATGGCATGGCCTCCCTTCGCCAGAATCTGCGAGCTCCGGCGACCCTCCTCTGTTTCAGTTTTGTCAGGGACCTCGCGCGACAATTCGACAGAAGTGAAGGATCTATCTGCACTGTCATAGACTCAGATGAATAGTGCTCTCAGGACTGATTCGTAATTATTTTGCAGGAACTTTGGAAATTCATAGTAAATTATAGAAAATTCGTAAAATAGTAAATGAGGACTTTTTGGAATCCTTGTGAAATTCTCTATGCATTAGATCCATAATATGTCATGTTTTAGTTTTAAGTTTTCTCTGTAAAAATAGGTTTGTGCAGCTAGGTTTTTAATGCTAGTTGAATTTGTCATTTTCATAACTGTAGATCTAGGGCTCCAATTGAAGTGAAATTTTTGTGGCATGCTACTCATATGATGTTTAATGTGTGGTAATTATTTCATGAATTTTGGTTGCCATATGAGTGAGTTATTAGTGTATCTTGCTCTCACATGAATTCTTGCAATAGCAATTTGTCTTTTTCATAGTGGTTGATATACATGTCCAAATGCCTTGAAATTTGTATAGTAGACTACTGGGTGTATGTAAGAGATACTGTAATTTTTATAGATGTTATTATGGACTTTTGTTATATGTTTATTATTTCACCTTGCTATCTAAATAAATTAAGAAATGCATTAAAAGAATTTATTTAGTGATGAGCACTATGCTTTTTGGTGATCATTTAACATGCACTTTATGATGGTTACATTGGTTGTGGCCAAATGTATGTTTGGAATATAAGTTAATATTTATTCTTGCAATTGATGCTTTCGTAGACAGTTTCTGGGACTTTGGTAATTGCACCATGAAAATGATGTTTGATGAGAAACATGCTTATAACAAAGTTGTAAATAACTCATTAATCTAGCTTGTGTTAAATTTTGGTGGCATTTGGCCTTATAGTTTGTGAGTAATGACTGTTTCAAGTTGGGTTCCAGAAATAGTTGTTCTCTGGAATCTCTGTACCAGATTATGTAATTATGCATGTTTGATTTGGTTAACTTGAGAATCATGCTAAGATGATTAAATGTGAATTATAGACAATTTCATAAGCTTTCTAGAATGTCTTGTTGCATGGCTATTGGATTTGTATAACTCCAGTTATGATCCAAACATGTAGCTGTTGTTTGCAGTCCAGAAATTGTCAGATGCTAGTTATGGTTGTTTAATCCATGTGTTGCTAAGTGTGGCTTATGCCCTTGTTGATGGTCAAGTTAAGATACTTGTGATCTTGTTAAACTTGTGTTATGCTTGATGTGCTTGCCCTCTTTAATTGGTTGTGTGATGTTAGTTAAATAGCTTTTGGTGTCTATGTCTGAATCGTGTGTTTACTTGAATAATTATATGATGTATCTTGTGTTACCATTCATCATATTCATACACATCCATCTTGCATCTCATTTAGGTTCGCTAGATGCACCACGTGAAGGATGAGATGTTGAAGCCAAACCTAAAGACGGTGTTTGGTGGACCTATCCCGAAGATGGAAGGACTAAACAAGTGCCTGGATGGGAGATGCTCGCCAAGCGAGTGTCATTTGTCAATCACTAACCTAGTGTTCGATCCCAGGCAAGCCCCGGAGTATTTCTCTCCCTCGGTTTGCAAATATTTTATGTATGCTTTACTTTAACTGCTGCATTAAGTTTAGGAGTTGTTTGCAACCGTTGCTGCATTATACCTTGTTTACTATGTTCTACCCTATCCTTGTCACCTTGTCATTCGCAGTCAAGTAATTGCTTAGCTTGCTTAGACCGGTAGAAGTCAGGTGATTTCCTGTCACCTGCGAGCTATAGGTGGTTACCTGGATCTGCTTGAGAAAAGATGTCATCATGAAATAACTAAGTGTTAATGTGAAACTGAGACCGGACGGAAACTTGCAGGGTTTCGGACTGTAGTGTTTTCCGTCTGTGTCGATTAAGGACCGTCCGTTGTTGGGCCTCGGGTCATGTTGAACGCATGCCTCATATTTAGCTGGCCGGATAAAGTACCTTCCGACCGCGAAGCTGGGAGATTATTCGGGCCGAGTGGATTGCCCGCAATGCACTGTACCAGAGTAGTAGTGGCAGGATACGGGGGCGCGATGATAAGGCCAAAGAGCAGTCGGGCGGCCCCCGGGTACATGTGGTTCCTGGCAAACTCGCGACTTTACCTGAATGGTTGACTCGGTGACCAACACCTCACTTTAGCGGGTGAGTGAGGTTTGTGTGAGGAATAACTTACCAGCTGGTTAATAATCGATTCGAATCGCCATTGTTCACTAGATAGTGAGCACTTGACTTGAACTACTTCATCGTAGTAATATTGATGGAACACTTGGACAGTTATATGAAATATGACATAATGGAAGTTGTTAGTGATCATTGGTTATCATTACCTGTTTAATTACATGTTACTCTAGTACATGTGCAAATGTAGTTGACAGGTTAATAAAGATTTAACTTGATGCAAAGCTTTTGTAAAGATTTTCTAAATACTAAAAATGCCTTTTTGCAATTGAGTCAGCTACCCCACCAGAAAGTCTGTCATGATTCCTTGGTGTCTTTTATTTCTGGTTTATGATGGGTAAGTCTAGCTGAGTACCTTCTCGTACTCAGGGTTTATCCCCACTTGTTGCAGGTTGTGATGTATCGTGGCTACTGCAAGAATTGGTTGGCTCTTGCTGTAATGGCGGAGTGTGATCATGGGCATGATCCTTCTGAGCTATCTTGTCTCTCATGCTTTTGTTGGAAATTGACCTTGGTACTGGCATGTATTTGAATTAAGTAATATTAGTTTCAAACTACTTTGCTTCCGCTACTTTTGAACTTGAGTTGTAATAACTCTACTAAACTCCGATATATGTTGAATTACTTATGAAATGGATGTAACATATGACCTGTTATGTTGGACCACTATGATCTTGGCTTGGATGTTGGTTGGTTTGAAATCCCTCATGATTTTATTGGACTACCGGAGTTATAGGAGCTTAAGTACGGAAATTTAATTGCTCCGGCGATTGGTTTTGTACTTTTGTTCTTATAATTTGGGCGGTTCCGTGACAGAACCTCAGACCTTGGTTTACACTACCAACATCGCCATAGGATGATCATTCTTCCAAGTAGGATGGCATTCATATGGCGACCCACAATTCCACAGATAAAGTAGATTTTAGGCCTCTGACAGTTTCCCACAAAATGTCCCGGCTCCCCACAATTATAGCAAGTCAACTTCCTATAATGAGGATCAATCACATAGGGCGGGGCTCAGCTGATTTGGTACCTTGATTGTTCCCCTGTTGAAGACCTCTCCTAGGCAGAGGTGGGTGCTGTTGCCTAGGCGGCGGCTGCTGTCGCTGAGGCGGTTGCTGTTGCCGCTGCTGTTGCTAACGATTGAGTGTGCTGACGATTGAGTGGAGGTGGAGGACGAGGCGCCCGTGGAACCTGATCCTGCCGCCCCACGAACTGCTGGGTCTGAGGAGGAGGATACCTCCCTTGATTCTACTGTGGCTGTGGAGGAGGATACCTCGCCTGATTTTGCTGGATGGGTCGCTGAGGCCTCGGAGGTGGGGGGTACCATGGTTCCGAATGCCAGACCCAACGCCCTTCTTCCGCCATGGATCTCTTGAGTACTTCGACGTAGGTTTTCCTCGCTTCTTCTTTGCTCTAGATCTCCCCAAAACTGATCCTCACCGGTTGCTTCTCGATTCGCTCAAGTCGACCGACCGGGAAGCAATCCGCAGGAGAAAAACTCTTCCGCTCCACAAACTCTTTCCTGATCTAGCACATTTGCCCGAATTTGAGGTGGATTTTGCGGAGGATAGAACTCTAGGCTTGCTCAGTGGCGGTGGGGAGTTGATGGCCCAGAGCTAGCTAAAAAACTCGATGATAGCTTCGTCCTCCTCAACCACGGAAGTACCCAAGCCAACCCTAGCCTCAGCGGATGACTTCACCCTTGTTTCGCTGGTTGGTGGGTGCTCCCCTCCTCCCTTCTGACGCGCGGACCCGACCGAGCGTTCAGCCAGGGTGGGTGCGGCCATGGGGGTGGGTTGAGGTCGTGGACCAGTGGCGGTGGGGGAGACGATGTGGGAGCCATGTTGAATTCTCCACAAAAGAATGAACTGAAATGCGAGAGGGTAGTCTCTAACGTCGAAAATTAAGATTCACGTTTTTTTTTTGGAACGAGGGAGTAGATGCTTGCTTAATCGAGTGGCGTGGCTTACCGAACCAACGCGGCACACAGCCGCACAGGTGGCGTACCCAGTTGCCCACCGGCGCGGTTGGTGAGGTTGGCGCTTCAGACGCAAGCTATGTACGGATCAGAGGCCGTCGATCACCTGTCCACGCCTGATCAGATCACAGCCAATTCATAACGTCTCTTCTGCTGGGACGGTGAAATGTGCAATGCCTTGCAGCTACTTGTGGACAAGCCGCAAACGTGAATGCGCTGCTTACTGCTACTGTAGGCGCTAGCAATCTCCTGCAGCCAGAGTGTACAGAGTATCCGAATTCCGAAGCCCGGTCACGGAGGTGGAGCCGCCGTCCCGGGCTCCCGGCATCAAGGTGGTGGCATGACATCACGGTCGACTCATTCATTAATTGGCCCGGCACGCTCGCGCTGGTCGGCAACGAAACGCCGCCGCGGCGCCGCCCGGGAGACTTTTGTGCGCTCCAGGCCTCCAGACAATCACCTCGACCGCGCTCCTGACGTGTGCAACTCTCCGCGCTCCCGAGCCCAGTAATAAAACTCTCCCCTCCCGACCGGAACGCCGCGTCCGGCACCACCACCGCACGCGCCCGCCACGGCGCAACCCCGTTCCCGTTTCGTGCCACACCACACCACGCCATGGCGCCGTCAAAACCCCGCCTCGGCCTCCTCGCGCTCGCCATCCTCCTCGCGCTCTGCTCCGCGGCGTCCGCGGACCCGCGCACGTCCGTGGCGGGGCAGACGTGCGCGCCGGGCACGGCCGTCTCCGGCTCCACGCTGGCGGACAACTTCGTGCCCTCCATGGACGAGCTCAACACCAACGTCAGCGCGCACGGCTTCGGCACCTCCGCCGTCGGCTCGGGCCCCAACACGGTCTTCGGCCTCGGCCAGTGCTTCCGCGACCTCTCCCCCGTCGACTGCAAGCTCTGCTTCGCCGAGGTGCGGTCGCTGCTCCCCAAGTGCTACCCGCGCGTCGGCGGCCGCCTCTACCTCGACGGCTGCTTCGGACGCTACGGCAACTACTCCTTCTTCGGGGAGGCCCTCGACGCCGCCAGCGACTCCCGCGTCTGCGCCGAGGGGAACTACACGGGCGCCGACCCGCGGGCGTTCGGGGACGCCGTGCGCGCCGCGCTGGCCAACGTCACCGCCGCGGCGGAGGCTCCGGGGAGCCAGGGGTTCGGGGCGGGGTCTGCGGCGGTCGGGGCCGCCACGGCGTTCGCGATCGCGCAGTGCTGGGAGGTCCTCAACGGCACCGCCTGCGCACAGTGCCTCCGCGCGGCGTCGGACGCAGTGGCGCCCTGCGCGCCGGCCACGGAGGGTCGCGCGCTTTTTGCAGGCTGTTACCTCCGTTACTCCACCAGGCAATTCTGGAATGTCAACGCCACGGCGGGATCGGGCTCGTCAGGTACGACAAATTCAAATTCGGAAACCACATTATTCAACGCTTTGGCTGCTCTGCTCGCCCGGTTTAGTTCGATGCTGCTCAATGTTGACCAAACTCAGCGGATAATCACGTTTTTCTTTATGTTGCGTTGAAAATCAAAATCAATCGAAGAAAATCATGGTTAATCAACCTAACTTTATTGACTGAAGGTGTTGGGATTGAAACTGAATAAGGACCTGTTTAGTTTCCCAAATTCATCCCCAAATTCTACTATGCAAAAAGAAGATTCCCCATCACATCAAAATGCCGGCACATATATGGAGTACTAAATGTAGATGAAATCAAAAACTAATTGCACAGTTTTGTTGTACTTTGCGATACGAATATTTGAAGCCTAATTAATCAATGTTTGGACAATTATTAGCAAATAAAAACAAAATTGCTACAGTAGGGAACAGTGATTCGGCTGACCCCTATTTGGCCATCTAAACACGGCCTAAACCTAAAGATGTTTGACTTTGCCATGTACTAGAATGTAGGGAATGTAAAATTTGTCAAAACCAGCAACTAAACAGGCCTGTTTCGGATCACCTTTGCTTTGACCAAAGCATTTGCTAGTTTTCCCAATAGTTACTAGTTACTACTACTAGAAAGAAAGCCGACAGAGTTGCCGCAACATCAGTGCATATCTAAGAATAGTCTAGCTACGTTATCATCATTGCTAAGCCAATGTGAAATCCTTATTTGTTTGGAGGAAGAAAACATTTGACAATTTTTCACATATGAAAGGTTCTTGTTTATCTTGTCACCAATTACCTAATACTAGTATTTTTCTTGTTGACTAAAGGTGCACCACAAGTTTTCTCTCAGCTGCTCCTTTCATTTGTTCTCCTTGAAATAACTTCTCAATAATATGCAGGGCACAGTGGCATTTTGTGGATATTGCTGGGTTCATTTCTTGGTGCTCTTGCAATTGTTCTCGTCATTGCTTTTCTGGCATGGAAGAAAAGAAGCCTCAGCAGGAATAAAGGGTGCAACTCCTTCATAGGTCAGTTTCAGATTTAAAAGTTCAATATCTGAAAATTTTCTTCTTCGTACCTGATATATCTGTAATGGGCTACAGATATGTATGGAGATGGACTCTCCGTCAGAATTGCACAGTCTAGTTTAAATTTCAAATATGAAGAGTTAAGAAAAGCAACAAATTATTTTGATCCATCAAACAAACTTGGCCAAGGAAGTTACGGGGCTGTATACAAGGTATAAAAGGTTTACCTTATCTGAGATGTTAGTTTGACTTTCCGAGCAATAGGTTAAAAATGAAACATAAACTTTCAGATATTGACCCCAAGATTCCAACTCTGTAGGCTGTTCTTATGGATGGAAAGGAAGTAGCTGTCAAGAGATTATTCCTAAATACAAGGCAGTGGGCTGATCAGTTTTTCAATGAAGTTGACCTAATAAGTCAAGTTCGTCATAAGAATCTAGTTAAGTTGCTTGGCTGCAGCATGAATGGTCCAGAGAGTTTTCTTGTTTATGAATACTACTTCAACAAGAGCCTTGATCTCTTCTTGTTTGGTAAGGCCATGATGTGATGCTGTCTGTCACTAATGTTGTTTCATTTTTTTTTAACTTTTTGGCAATATTCTTTGAAGAGTTTCAAATTAGGATCGAGAATGACTAGCATTAGCCTAGATTTATTCAATCAGTATGATGCTATTGGTGAGTCAATTTTTTTTAGTATCTTGATGGGTTATTCTAAACATTGCCATTCTTTCTGTCAATGTAAGAGTAGGCTTCACTCATAATTGGCTCTGCCTTGCCAATCTTTTAAATTGCCATTTTTGTGCCAAAGTCAAAAAAGTGATAAAAGCTAAGGAAGCTATCATTCTTCGTGTTTTAATGTTAAAAAAAAAGTAAGTACATAACAGAATTCATGTTTGAAGAAACTACTTGAAGTAACTGTCCTACTTCATGTTTTGATACATAATTCATCTGATCCTTTCAAGTTCTGCCTAGAACTTGCTCTTTTGTTTTTTTTCCATTTCTTTTACAGAAAATTAGAATGGGTGTTCCAAAATTGCAATAACCGATTGACTTGTAATATTCTTTCAGATGCAAGTCGTAGAAGAAATTTAACATGGGATCTCAGGGTCGATATCATTCAAGGCATTGCTGAGGGGCTCTCTTATCTCCACGAGGAGTCAGAAATACGGATTATTCACCGAGATATCAAAGCTAGTAATATTCTGTTGGATGATAAATTGAAGCCTAAAATAACTGATTTTGGCCTTGCAAGAGCTTTTGGAGAAGATGTTACTCATCTTACCACTGGTGTTGCTGGAACATTGTAAGATCCTTTATCATATTCACAGAAGTATTTACAGGGTTATTAATTCTGTTGTCATGTCAATTGGTAATGGTGCAATTTGAGTTTCTAAACTAAACTCACAAAATAAGTGTCTTGCAGAGGCTACATGGCTCCTGAATACATAGTGCATGGGCATTTGACAGAGAAAGCTGATGTCTTCAGCTATGGTGTTCTTGTTCTCGAGATTGTAACAGGGAAAAGATGTAGCAACTCAAATGGTTCGCACGGAGGACAGTTTTTGTTAACAAAGGTACTACTATGATGTTATTGACCTCACTATTGAATTTGCTTGCTTTCTGTTATGATAGTTCTGTAATCATAATTTATATGCCTGGTCTGCATGTTCGCAAAAATGTGCTGGTACTCAATCTAATTGTCCATTTAGATTTACAGAAGAGGTCAAATTCTTTCAAAATCTAATTATGAGAAGAATGGGGGGCTAATAACGATCTGGGTAGAAGAGTTGTAGCTAGCAGCTTCATACTGGCCTAGTGGCATCTAGCATTTGCTATAATTTGTGTTTCTATTGATTTGGGCTAACCCTAGAAGGGTAGCTATATAGGTAGCCATATATGGGCCTCATGGGCATAATATACTCATAATCCAACACCCCCCCGCAGTCTGAACTACCGACGCAGCGGAGTTCCAGACTAGACAAGAAAGAAGAAAGAACACACACATAAGCCCCCCACAGACGCAACTAGTCACTGGTGATGTTGAGGCTGAAGCGAAACTCGGTGAAGGCCGTGGATAGGAGGCCTTTGGTGAAGATGTCCGCGAACTGGGAGGTGGTCGAAACATGAAGGACCCGCACCTCGCCGAGGGCGACCCGATCCCGAACAAAGTGTAGGTCGATCTCCACGTGCTTCGTCCTCTGGTGTTGGATGGGGTTAGTGGAGAAGTAGACCGCACTGACATTGTCGCAGTAGATCAGCGTGCTCCGGGAGGCCGGAGTGTGAAGCTCGGCGAGGAGCTGCCGGAGCCAGGAGGCCTCAGCCACGCCGTTAGCAACAACGCGGTACTCCGCCTCGGCACTGGACCTGGAGACCACAGGCTGACGCTTAGACGACCAGGACACCAGGTTGCCGCCGAAGAAAACAGCGTAGCCGGAGGTGGAGCAGCAGGTGTCCCGACACCCCGCCTAGTCGGCGTCCGTGTAGACGACGAGCTCGGCCGAGGAGGACCGGTGAAGGAGTAGGTCGTAGTCGATCGTGCCCCGGAGGTAGCGGAGGAGGCGTTTGAGAGCAGTGAGGTGAGGCTCCCGAGGATCATGCATGTGAAAACAGATCTGCTGAACTGCATAGGTGATGTCCGGCCGGGTGAAGGTGAGGTACTAGAGGGCACCAGCAAGACTCCGGTATGCAGTGGGATCTGACACTGGAGGACCCTCAGCCTCTGAAAACTTGCCCTGAGTATCAACTGGAGTGGAGCAGGGGTTGCAGTCAATCATCCCAGCCCGCTCCAGGATATCTCGAGTATACTGTCGCTGGTGAAGAAGTAACCCGGCAGGATGAGGCTCAACAGTGACCCCGAGGAAATAGTGGAGCACACCCAGATCCTTCATAGCAAACTCTTGCTGAAGAGCGGCAATGATCCGGCGGAGAAGTGGCTCACTGGAGGCTGTGAGGACAATGTCATCAACATAGCAGTAAGTACGCAGTGTCAACCCCATGGTGATAGATAAACAAAGATGTATCAAACTTGGTCTCCACAAACCCCAGTATCAGCAGGAAAGTAGCAAACCGATGGTTCTACGCCCGGGGTGCCTGCTTGAGACCGTAGAGAGACCTGTTGAGCCGGCAGACCATGTCAGGACGGGACGAATCAACGAACCCTGCCGGCTGGCTGCAGTACACTGTCTCGGTGAGCAGGCCGTGCAGAAAAGCATTCTTGACGTCCAGCTGATGGACGGGCCACGACCGAGCAAGCGCCAGTGAGAGCACGGTGCGGACGGTGGCCGGCTTGACCACCGGGTTGAAGGTCTCATCATAGTCGACCCCGAGGCGCTAGTGAAGTCCCGGAGAACCCAGCGAGCCTTGTAGCGCTCGAGAGTGCCATCAGCCCGAAGCTTGTGGGTCCAGATCCACTTGCCGGTGACGACGTTAGAGCCCGGTGATGAAAGCCCAAGTTTGGTTTTGGTAATTAATGACACCAAGTTACTAATGCCATGTGTTAAGTGTTTTGAGTTAGGCATAAGCAACACATGTGATGAAGGTGTATGTGGCGAGGAGTGGTGGCCACAAGATCACAAAGAGATGGTGCATGGACATGAAATGATGATCATGATGGAGATGCACATAATATGATGGACATGATGATCAAGTGGAAGAGAAGCATCTAAAAGCGCAAGGCAAAGGTATAACCATAGGGTTTTTCTTTTGCCGGTCTAAGATGAGTAGAAAAGTGTTTGACCGGGTTTAGGATACATAGCCGACTATCAAGAGGGGCAATCACGGTTAGCTCGGGGATCAAGTGCCACTAGATCAATGTCTTGAGCATATGCATTAGGATCTAGTAGATAGCTAACATAACGCCTTGAAAAATGTTTGTGAAATGCTAACACACATGCACATGGTGGTGTACACTTGGTGGTGTTAGCACAGTTTGCGAAGGCGGTGGAGTTTAAGCGGTAAAGAGGGGTTAGGGTTTCTCTCTCCTTCCCGCCGAGCTTGCGAGGCGGGATTCAACGCTTTTTGGAGAAGTGAAATGCCTATTTTCTACTGCGCCGGAAGTCGGAAAAGAAACGGAGGCGAACGGCGGTCACTGTGGTGACCGGACGCTGCACCGGACGCGGTCTCGGTTTGACCGGACGCGTCCGGTCAGTTCTCAGCAGTTGTCAGGCGCGAGGGTTTGTGACCGGACGCTGGTCTGGCCTGACCAGCGCGTCCAGTCAGTTCTCCTGTGCGCATAAAGAGAACGCGCGACCGGCGCGTCTGGTCTCTCACGGAACCGGAGCGTCCGGTCAGGCGTCCAGAAGGGTAGAGAGCAGCGGAGTGCTGATCGGACGCGCGGCGCGTCCGGTCACGTGCGATCGGACGCGTTCGATCGCGGTGGGAGCTTACTGGACTCCGACCAGACGCCAGGTTCAGCGCGTCCGGTCAATCGCTAGAGCGCGTCCGGTCACAGCAACGGTAACTTCTGACGCGCACTGTTCACGCTTGTCCTGTAGTGATCGGACGCGTCCGATCACCCTGACCGGAGCGTCCGGTCAGCTCGTTTTGAACTGTGTCGTCCGGTAACGGCTAGCTGCGTACCCCTTCGCTATAAATAGAAGTTGGCCGGGGTTTGAGGGTAACTCTTGCACATTTTGAGACCCAGAGACATCGTTTGAGCTAGAGAACAACCCCTCCACTCATCTCTTTGCTTAATTGCACATCTTGAGTGAGATTCAAGTGCATTGCTTGAGAGTTGCATTCTATAGGCACTTGATCTTCGAGTTGCTGCGGATTTCTTGTTACTCTTCCGTGTTTTCCGACACGGTAGACGGCTTGGAGCAGTGGAAGTGATTGAGCTCGCAATTGGAGATTGTTGGAGCCCTCACCAAGTGTTGTAAGGGGTTCTTGATCCTTCCCCGCGGGAGTTCGCGAATTGGATACTCTACTGGAGCTCGTGGCTTGGAGGATCCCCATCTTGTGTGCGGTTGTGCGGCGCCCGCCGAGGGCTCGACTCTTGATAGTCGATTAGCTCGCGAACCGACAAGTGGGTGTATCGCCACAACGGGGAGTAGCTTGCCGGGAAGCAAGTGAACCTCGGGAAAAATTCTTGTGTTATTCTCTTCCCGAGGATTTCTCTTGTGTGATTGATTTATTGGTACTTCTCATCTCTACACGGCGGTATAATCATTCGAAGCTCTTCTCTCGTTTTACTTCTTGTTTCTAGCTTGTAGTTGTTGTGTTTAATGAATAGTCTTGTACTAGACTTGTGTAGGTGGCTTGCTTAATTAGTTATAGCTAGTGCTTTTGCTTCGCCACCTTTTGTACTAACTTGTGGTTAAGTAATTCTTGTAAAAGTTTTAATTAGGCTATTCACCCCCTCTCTAGCCTATTTGGACCTTACAGGTGGCCGGGGCACCAACTCCCACGTCTGATTGACGAGGAGCGCGGCGTACTCCTTTTCCATCGTGCGACGCCAGTAAGGATCCAACAGGGCGTCACGGATGGAAGAGGGTACCGGGGAGACCGGCGCGTCGCCGGTCGATGCCTCAAGGGCCCGGGGTGGCAGTGTGCCAGCCGCGTGCCGTGTCACCATCGGGTGAACATGCCGCAGGTGTCAGTGAAGAAGCGGCGGGTGGTAGACCGGCGGTGCGTCACGGGCCGGCGGGGACTGAGGCGGTGGTGTCGGTGTCCCCGGCGGAGAAGGGACCGTGAGTGGCGGCGGCCGCGGCCTACGCTGGTACACCCGTACCGGCGTAGCGAACCGCGAAGGAGGTGCCGGGGCAGCACCGGGCGACGCCGACTGGCACGGCCCCCCCCGGGGCAGTATTGGGGAACGAGGTCCCCGGATCTGCGCTAGACGGAGAGGTCGGGGCCGCGCCAGAGGACGATGGGCCCGGACCCGCCGGGGAGTCGAGACAGGTGCCCGGCAAGGAGCGCGGCGAAGCAGTACCTGCAGGAGACCACGAAAAAGGTGGTTGGACCACCGTGTCAGCAGGAAAGAGTGTGGAGGGATCAGGAACAGGAAGGGTGGTGGGTGTGCTGGAGAAGGGAAAGACGGACTCATCGAACACCACATGGCGAGAGATGAGGACCCGTCGGGAGGTAAGGTCAAAGCACCGGTACCCCTTGTGATCTGGGGAGTACCCGAGGAAGACACAGAGAGTGGAGCGGGGGTCCAGCTTATGGGAAGAAGTGGCAGCGGTGTTGGGGTAACACGCGCACCCGAAGACTCGAAGGTGATCGTATCGAGGAGGGGTACCAAAAAGGGCGTGGTGTGGTGTAGGAGCGGGACAGGTAGCGGAAGGAAGACGGTTGAGAAGGTAGGTGGAGGTGTGTAGGCCCTCCGCCCAGAAGCGAGCAGGGAGAGATGCCTAAAACAGATGGGTGCACACGGTGTCATTAGTGGTGCGAATCATGCGTTCGGCCTTACCATTCTCTGAGGAAGTTTATGGACAAGACTTGCGCAACTGAACACCATGAGAGAGGAAGAAAGCACGAGAGGTGGAGTTATCAAACTCGCGACAATTGTCACACTGGATGGCCTTGATGGTGAGGCCGAACTGTGTGAACACCCAAGTGAAGAAATAAAGAAGTGTGGAAAAAGTATCAGACTTCTCACGCAGGGGAAAGGTCCACGAGTAATGAGAGAAATCATCGACCACCACAAGATAGTACTTATAACCAGAAATACTGATAACAGGAGAGGTCCATAGGTCGCAATGTACAAGATCAAAAATACGGGCCGCATGTGAAGAAGAACTATGAAAAGGAAGACGAATATGTCGGCCCAATTGGCACGCATGACACAAATGCTCATCAGGAGCCCGAGTACGTGGAAGACCGGAGCTACGACTGAGCTGCATCAGGGCATCACGTCCAGGATGGCCGAGGCGCCGGTGCCAAGTGGTAGAGGAAGTCGAGGCAGCGAAAGCAGCTGACAAAACGGACGGCAAAGAAGACGAAGTAGCTGCCGGGAAGCGAAGAGTGTAAAGGGGCCCCGTACTGTCACATCGGAGCAGAGGACGCCGGGAAGCCAAATCCTTTACAGTAAGACCAGAAGAGTCAAATTCCACAGAACAGGAATTGTCAGCTGCAAAACAACGAATAGAAAGAAGGTTGTGAACCATAGAAGGAGCAACAAGAACGTCAGGTAGACGAAAGGAGCCATAAACACCGGCGGTACCCACAGATGTGATAGGAAGACATGAACCATTTGCGACCATAATGGATGAAGGAAGAGAAGAGGGAGAATGGACAGAAGAAAGTATACCAGGGTCAGGAGTAGTGTGGTAGGTGGCTCCCGAATCAGCGATCCATTCAGGACCGACAGGTGGTGTCAGGCCCATCGTGCTGAACGATCGAGCCAGGGCCGCCTGATCCCAGCCGGCAATCCCGGGCGGGGTGCTGGAGGGTGTAGCCCACGGTGACGTAGGGGAGACACCGGGAGGCGGAGCAGCAGTGAACATGGCCGCCGGCGGAAGAGGCTCACCACCAGGGGCATGGAAGGGCCACATAGAGATGCGCCCGGACCACGGGTTCTGTAAGGAAGGCCATGGTGTGCCCTGCGGTGCCGTCGGCGCATGGTTGCCCCCGCCACGGCCCCTACGTCCAGTGCCACGGCGACGGCGGCCGCCACGGCCCCCCACCCCCGCTCGGCCCGGACGTGGCGGTGTAGCAGCAAGGGCCGCCGATGAAGTCGAGGATCCCGACCCGGAGGTAGGCCTTGGCTGGACACCCTGAGCAAGCTCCTCCATGACAAGGTCGTCACGGACCTGCAGGAAGTTGAGGAAGGGGCGTTGGTGGGTGATCCAAGTCCGGAGGTGGGCGTAGCGGTCACTGAGTCCGCGGAGGATGTTGAGGACGAGGATGCGATCCTCCATGGGCCAGCCCAGGTCACCGAGGGAGTCGGCCATGGCCTTCATCTTCCGGCAGAACTCGCCGACGGCAAGGTCCCCCTGGACGAAGGTGCGGAAGCTCGCGTCGAGGCGCAGAGCTCGGGCCTCGGCATTGCCCAGAAACTGGCCCTCAAGCGCCAGCCAGGCCTGGCGAGCGTCAGGCGTGTTGCGGACGAGGTCGTGGAGGTCGAGGGAGATCGTCCCGATGATCCAGGAGAGGACGATGTTGTCAAGGCGCAGTCACGAGGGGGACTGAGCCGTGACAGGGGGATCGGCGAGGACGTGATCGTCGAGGGCATAGCGGCGGAGGGTGAGGAGGACCAGGTCCCGCCACCGAGCGTAAGAGGGTGACTCAGGCTCGAGTACCACCGGTACGAGAAGGTGGATGTTCTGCATGCCCCCGGCCTGGTAGTGGAGCTGGGCCACGAGGGGATCAGCCGGATCGTGCCAGAGGACCGCGGTGGCGGGGGCCCGGTGGCCCGTCGAGCTGGAGGAGGCGGCGATGTCGTGGTGGGTGTGAGGGGCGAGGAGATGCTCTGCGTCGGCGATCTGGCGAGCCAGAGCATCAGCTGCATCCAACTCATGCTCCCAGGCCAGGGTAGCCGCGCAGACACGGGCCTGCCCCGCTGCGGCCGCTGCCCGGGCTGAGACAAGCGCGGTGGCGAGGGAGTCGGAGGCGTTGGCCTGGAGAGGTGCCACCCCGGCTCCTGGAGCAGCACGGGAAGGAGCAGCACCGTCCGCGCCCAGGAGGGCGGCAAGAGCCGCCCGGACAGGGGCCAGGCCAGCACCTGGAGCCGCACGGGATGCGTCCGCGCCCAGGAGGTCAGCAAGGGCGGCCTGGAGAGGCGCCACCCCGGCACCTGGAGCCGCACGGGAAGGGGGAGCGCCGGCCACGCCCATCCCGGCGGCAAGAGCCGCCTGGAGAGATTCTGCTCCGCTTGGAGTCGGGCGGGTAGGAGCAGAGGCTCCCGCCGCCGGCAGGGAAGGGTCGTCGGCTCCAACAGCCAGCCCACTGGGGCCCCCACAGCACCGGCGGCGGCAGCAGCAGGGTCTCCCGCGCCCGCGCCCGCCGGGTCCACGCCGGTGGCGAGAGCAGCCGCGATCTGTGGCGGGGCGGCTGGAGCAAAGCGGGCAGGCGGCGCGACGACGTGCGACCAGGGAGAGGGAAGAGGGGGGAAGTTGTGGTAGGAAGAGGGAGGGGGGAGGGAGGCCGGGAGGGAGGTCGTCCGGCCATGGCCGGCGGCGGCTGGGGCTAGGCCAGGAGGAGGCCACCGGCCGGCGGCTGAGCAGGGGAGGGTGGGGAGGAAAGAAAAACCCTAGCTTGATACCATGCTATAATTTGTGTTTCTATTGATTTGGGCTAACCCTAGAAGGGTAGCTATATAGGTAGCCATACATGGGCCTCATGGGCCTAGCCTCATGGGCCTAATATACTCATAATCCAACAGCATTGTTCATTAAAACTGAGATTGTAGAGCAGGTACTAGTATGCTGATTCATGTATTTCAGTAGAAAATTGAGAAGACTTTGCTGAAATAGTACTTTGGCCTATTGTTATGTTTAAATCATTTTAGAGTCTGTATATTAGGAATCATTTCAGAAATAGAAGTTCTAAACATTAATTTCCAGATTTAGGTGCACTTCACTCGCAGCATGCAAATTTGCATCTTTGTTGAAGGAAAGAGGAGTACAGGTGTAGTCAGCCTTAGAAACAAATCACTCTTCAAGATAAAGTGACCAACTAAAACAAATTACCAGACCTTTTACTTGACCATTCCAAGTTCCATCTATAATATAATGCGTCTAATATGAATAATTTCTTTAAATTCAAGGTATGGAAACACTACAAGGATAACAGAGTGGAGATGATTGTTGATCGAAGCATCTATGAAGACTCTATCAGGGATGAGGTCATGCATATACTGCAGATTGGACTGCTATGTACACAAGCAAATCCTGACGACAGGCCTACAATGGGGAAGGTGGTGGAGTTGCTGAGAAACCACAGGAATGCTTTGGAGATTGTCTTGAGTGACCCTCCATTTCTGAATGTCGATGCTGTTGAGGACATCAAAGAAGGGGAACATTCACGATTGCTGTCTTCAAATTCTGCTCCGTCACTGTCAGGCTCATCCCGATCTTACTTAAGTGGGAGATAAGCTTGGTGATTTTTTTCCTAGTTCTCAAGAGAAATATATTTAAGAGTTTGTACAGTTATGTGTTATGTAAAATGATCATGTTAGCAGATAGATCTTTTGAGAGGAATCCAGCATCCTATAATTCATAAAGTGTGCTAGACTGGTGGGCACCACCACAATTGTACATATTTTGTCCCACCATAATAAATACAAGGAGTTCATGTGACTTTTGCGATATAAATTTATATGATGCTCTTAATGAATGAAGCTAATAACCCATTGATGAATTCTGCACAGCTAAATGATATAAGTATCTGAGTTCAGAACATAAATCCTGGTTCAACTTTTTGACTGAAATTATTGATTTTCTGTAAGAAACATTTAAAATGGTAACTACAAAATCATGTCTGCTGGCATGTAGGTTTTTCAAGCAAATCTGTTTAATGTTTTCTAAATTATATATTTATAAGTTCCTTTTCTGTGATTGTACTTTTTCATGAGATTCACACTATCAGAAAGATTGAACAGAAATATATATTGATAACAGTGTTGCTACATGAGGCGCCGGTGTGTAGTGGAATTCTAAAGCGGACCGATAATGTAAAGAGCGGTAGAGGTCGACCTAAACTAACTTGGGACGAGTCCGTTAAGAGAGATTTTAAGGAGTGAAATATCTCCAAGGATTTAGCTATGGATATGAGCGCTTGGAGATTGACCATCAACGTGCCTGAACCGTGACCTCTTTTTGTCTTGTGCCCTTTATGTCCCTTTATGTGCCTCCCTGTTTCTCGTCTCTTTTGGGTTTCATCTCTAGGCTACCCCAACTTGGTTGGGACAAAAGGCTATGTTGTTGTTGTTGTTGTAACAGTGTTGCTACATCATGCCTAGGTACCTGAATTTTGTGAGCATATTATAAGGAAAAATTTGGGTGTTTTAGAGGAGTCCCAAATCCATATTAAAGGTGTTCTAAAAATTGGGTGAAATATTCCTCTCCAGACCTGAATTTTCAGTTGCACCAAATCTACTTAGAAATTGCACCAAAATAATCATCATAACTCTAGTATATTGAATATAATCCAGCATAAGTTGATAGTAACTAAAATTGGGGTGTGGGACAGAAGATTTGTACTTGAATCTTAGTTTTGTAACTTTCATGTATGCTATTAGGAATAAAGGAAAGCAAAAAGTTCAGGTGCGGAAGAGAAGATTTTCACCTGAGTACAGAGCAGACAGTATGGAGTAGCGCCCGCACCACGCCCCCCGCAACACCCCCCGCAAACCTTAATGATCTAGGTAAACTATTTTGTAATTAAAGGGTAAATGACCCCCTATTGATATTTGTCCCCCACTAAATCTAAACCCAGGCTTTGTCACTGGCGATTGGTAATCATTAAAATGGTAGTGGTACTCTTTATAGCTAAACTATTGTGTAATTAAAGGGTAAATGACCCCCTATTGATATTTGCAACCCCCCCCCCCCCCCCCCCAAATCTGAACCCTGGCTTCATCACTGGCGATTGATAATCAATTAAATGGTAGTGGTGCTCTTCGTTCTAGTATTTGTTGTTGATCATCTGAACATATCACCATAGGTGGAATGTCTTCAAATAGTTACTTAGTCTCTGGCCAAGAAAACCCTGGTAAAATATCCAAATCAGATAAAGGTACTGTAATGTTGACACTTCCAAATGACTTGAGCTTGGTGAAGTAAGTAAAATAAACATTTTTCATTTAAGTGAAGCAATATTTTTCTGCTGAACGCAGATCCATGATTAGGTTATTCTTTTCATGTAATTTCTATAAGGGCATGCCACTCTTTTGTATTCAACATAAAACTGAACGCCACAAATAACTTGGACAATAGAAAGGTTTACTAGTTTGATTCGCCAAAGGATGCTAGCTCAGTTGGCTAGTAGTTCCGGATGCACCCCTCAGGTCCTGAGTTCGAACCCCCATAGGAGCGGATTTTAGGCTGAGGGTAAAAAAAAATCTCCTCGCTCGCCCCAGGCCAAAGCACAGGTTAAGAGACGGCTCAGGTCTGGGCTCCCTGTGTACGCACAGGTTAAGAAACAACCCTCTCACGGAGCTTGGCTCCCTGTGTATGGATGGGGCGGGGGTTCGGAGATTTTCTCGATCTGCGTGAGAAGATCTTCTTCTTAAAGCCGGAATACCCGGAGGCTGTCTAGCCCCCGCGGATTGAGTTTTTTTTACTAGTTTGATTCCATGTGGAAATGGAATTTGGTTATGGATTTTATAACAGTGATCCCAATCATATTAGACCAGCAAAATAACAGTCCTGCATTCAAGTCAGTTAGTATCTCCACAACCAGACTGATAACTCGGCAGGCTAACTCTCGGGTTTCTTGTGAAGAGTTGAACTAACAAATAGTTTGAAACTTAGTTAATTAGTTTGTTCAGAGAGAGAAGTATGATGGGCATGCTATGTCAAGTCAAGTGGTAAGCTATCAGCATCACTGGAAATTCAATGAAAACGTCTTCATCATGCTACTACGTTTCAAATTTGATGTCTGGAAAACTGTACTGGTCAACATGGATAAATGATTCCACACATAGTTAATTGATGTTCAAAGTGTTCAGTTTGACCGATTAGAATGCCAATATAAATAAGGTGAGGTGTCATTCTCAAATTGGCTGACAGACTCATTCAAGGCTAATAGGGGTAGGGTTTTGTTGTCAGTTTATGCTGATTGTTATTCTAGATAGTTGTTTGCAAGATTGAAAATACTACCAGGGTTCTTCTGGAGTCATGGTAACTAATATCTCACAAAGGTTTGCAGGAAGTAAGGAACTCACTGGAGGGCAGGCAGCTGAAGGTATCTTTGTTGTGCCCCTCTCTACCCTCAAATTTCAGCAAAGAGTGTCAATAGCTCATGCTCTGTTTCCTTGCAGGCTTGTTTTCATCTACAAGCTCTTACAAATTTAATCTCTTACTTGTATACATCACCAGATTATAAAGATTTGTTCAGTGAACACTGGTGCTTGCTGAAGCAGACTTATTATCTTAGTATTTTCCAGCCTTTTCTTGCTTTGTTCTTCTTGTTTTAGAATCTTGCCATGAAATTCTAACAAGAACAAGAAGTAGAGTGGTTCAGTGTCTCCGGAATGAGATATTATTGTTCTTTTCTTCTGGCTCCTGTCATAATTGCCTGTTTCTCTTCCTGGGTAACAACCACTACCCTGGCTGACCCTCGGGCAACGGTGGTTCGTGAGTTCTGCAACAAAACCAAAGATGACGGTCCTGGGGCAGTTTGGGCCAACAACTTTGTGGTCGCCTTTGACAACCTGAACTCAGATCTCGAGCAAAAGGGATGGGGGATAACTTCCGTTGGGCAAGATCCTATTACCTTCTATGCGCTCGTGCAATGTCTGGAAGATCTTAGCAAGGTTGACTGCACGCTGTGCTACTCAGAAATAAGGTCTCTTCTCCCGAAATGCTATCCTGAAATTGGAGGCCGGATATATCTTGATGGCTGCTTCATGAGGTATGCAAATTACTCTTTCTTCGATGAGGTCTTGGACTCGTTGGATACAAGTGTGTGCTCCTCCAGTAACCACAGCTCAGACCAGCAGGGCTTCGGTTCAGCTGTGAATGCTGTGTTGAGTAATGTGACTTCCTTGGCTGTCAAGAGCAACAAAGGGTTTGCTGTTACTTCAGCTTTCAGATCAACAGAATTTGCAGCTTATGCACTTGCTCAGTGCTGGGAGAACCTGAACACTTCGAGCTGTGCTGCCTGTCTCAGTGCAGCTGCAGAATCGGTGGCTAAATGTGCACCGGCAGAGGAAGGCCGTGCACTCTTTGCTGGCTGCTTCATCAGATATTCGACAACACCTTTCTGGAACTCAGAGGATTCTGCGTCAATCTTCAGCTCAAAGAAACGGGTTGTTCTTTGGACAGTCCTGAGTTTCACTGTTGGTCTCATTCTTGTACTTATCGTTTCAGTACTAGCATGGAAGAAGAAGAAAGCTTGCAAGGCAGGAGAAGGATCATTGAGGGGTTAGTATTGTAGCTTGTCCTAAACTTTCTTTACTCCTTATTGATTCTGCTTTTTTTTAATGGCTCCAACTGCTTGAAAAACATGAGCAACTTCAGGCTTGTATGGCTCTGAACTTCCTGCAAGAATTTCCCTATCAAGTCTGAATTACAGTTATAAGGATTTAAAGAAAGCGACATGTTCTTTCAGTGTAGAGAACAAGATAGGCCAAGGCAGCAATGGTACTGTGTACAAGGTATATACGTGGATCTTTTTTTTTTGGTGCAAAGATGCTGTGTCTTGCAAGGCTGCAAAGTTCCTGTTACTCAGGGGTTGTAATTATTTCACATACAGGCTGTTCTTCCTGGTGGGAATGAAGTCGCTGCAAAGAGATTGTTCCTGAACACAAAACAGTGTGTCGATCAGTTCTTCAATGAAGTTGATGTGATAAGCCAAGTGCGTCACAAAAATTTGGTGAAATTGCTTGGATGCAGTGTCGATGGCCCGGAAAGCTTCTTGATATATGAATATCACTTCAACAAGAGCTTAGATCTGTCCATATTCGGTAAATTTAAATATTTAATACTCATTTCATTCTAGATTCATCCTATTGTATATTTTTCGTGCATGGTCAGCATGGACACTGGTTTCATGTTGAATTAGAAGACGTTTCTGGGTCCAAATTAAAGTTTTCGGCTAATGATACGGAGAAACAGTTTCTGGGTTCAAATTAAAGTTTTTATTTTTTAAAAGATAACAAACTTTTTCGTTGACCCACAAGGTTGTATTGTTACAGACACATAGTGGATTAACACAAGATTTTAAGAAGATGAACTGACTTTTTGCCACTTGCAATTCTACAAGAATATCAGCATTGAACAAGAACATAACTTGTGATTCCCTTTAGGGAGCTTAATATATGACTTATTCTTTGGTGATTATTATATGCCATGCGACATAGTAACTCAAGTACTATTCTTTTCTATATGTGCAGCTGATGACAAGAACAGGCATCTGGATTGGCAGCAAAGGTTCGATATTATTTTTGGCATAGCAGAGGGCCTATGCTACCTCCATGAAGAGTCAGAAACTCGGATCATTCACCGGGACATCAAAGCCAGCAATGTCCTGTTGGATCAAAAGCTGAAGCCGAAGATAACTGACTTTGGGCTTGCCCGAGTCCTATGCGGTGACAGAACTCATCTTACGACAGGAGTTGCAGGGACAGTGTAAGTAATACTTCGACAGCATGGTTATCTTCTGTTTTGATTGCTTCAGTTATGCACGATCTTTCTGACAGGCAATCGCAAAGATCTCACCAAGTGAGATGGCTGATGGCTCAATATATGTGCAGTGGTTATATGGCTCCTGAGTATGTCGTACATGGACACCTCACCGAGAAGGCCGATGTGTACAGCTTCGGTGTGCTGGTTATCGAGATCGTCACCGGGAAGCGGTGTTGTGAATCGACGGGGTCTCACTCTGGTCACTCACTTTTAGCAGAGGTTTGAACCATCTCTAATTCTCTGAACGTTGAAGCATAGATTTGGCTAATGAGGTCTGTATTTGGTAAAAGTCTAAATTTTGACCAGCATTAAGAGAAATGCTAAAGTAGTAACCTCTTTTCAAAAAAAGAAATGAAAAAGGGAATAACGCATATATCTGATATTCTGACATTGATGCGAATGCTGCTTTAAGCACCGAGCACGATAATGCTGTTGTGGATGGCTGCAGGTTTGGCACAGTTACAAGACCAACACGATGGAGAAAGTCGTTGACGCGAGGCTGCAGCAGGAGATAGTCGTCGACGAGATCACGCGCGTCGTGCAGGTCGGGCTGCTGTGCACACAGGCAAACCCCGACGAGCGGCCGGCCATGTCGAGAGTGGTGGAGCTGCTGAGGGACAGGGGCGGAGCGCGTGGCGACGCGGAGTTCGTCCTGGGCGACCCCCCGTTTTTCGAGGTCGAGATTGACGTCGGAGGAGGCGTCGACGGCGAAGCATGCACGCTGCTGCCCTGAAAGTCTGAAACTCGACCTCTGATGAGGTATCCGGGTTCAGATGTCTATGATTTATCGGACCTGGTTGTTAAGGTGCCTTTCTCATGTAATGAGCCTTGAACTAAAAGGTGCCCATTTTAAGGGCCACTTTGAAATCAGGAAGTTTATAGAAGTCAGTTCATTTTTATATTAAAAAAACACAAAATGAAAAAAAAATCCCCACATTTCACAAAGAGGCCCTAACATTTTTAGCTATAATAAACATGGAGACCCTATATTCGTCCAAAGATGCATCAATCAATCCATAAGTATATTGAGCAGCAAAAAGGTTAACACTTAAGCTATGGATAAAAACACTTACTTCATCCATCTGAAAATAAATCTTTATCTCGCGACATGAAAAGTCAATCAATATTAATTTTTTTTAGCGGAAAATACGGCCGGGGAGGCCCCCACTGTAAACTTTTTATTAAACAAAAAGAACTCCAACAAATCTATACAAGGAGAAACAAAAAGGGAAGAATGTCTCAGGTGGGCAGCAGGGATAATCAAGAGCAGTTGTACAAGAAAGGAAAACCGAGCGCTTAACAGAACTGAATCTAGCTTTTCCAAGAATCAAAGGACGGGCGGCCTCTGTCAAATATAAAGTTGTTTCTCTGCTTCCAAATCTGCCAGGTGGCAATGATGAAGGTCTCCATAAAAAAGGAGTTGTTATGTTGGACCTTGGCTTGCTGCATCATCTGGAAGAAATTCATTGTGAATTCCCAATTTATACCAAGGTGTTGCCAACAGGCTTGGCTAAAGGGGCAGCTGAAGAACAAATGAAAATGTTGTTTCTTCAATGTTGTTGCTGCATAGAACACAATTGTAGTTGTTTCCCTGAAGCTTGTGCTTTTTCCTTCTAAGAATATTCCTTGTGTTCAGTCTGTCCATCAAGAGGAGCCACGAAAAAACTCTAAGCCCTTGTTTAGTTCCCAATTGCACCCCAAAATTTCACTATGCAAAAAGGAGATTCTCCATCACATCAAAATGTCGGCAAATGCATAGAGTACTAAATGTAGATGAAATGAAAACTAATTGCACAGTTTTGTTGTACTTTGCGAGACGAACATTTTGAGTCTAATTACTCATTTTTTGGATAATTTTTTGCATAAAAAACAAAAGTTGCTACAGTGCCCCGACACGGGCACTGTAGCTACAGTCCCCGAATCGGGGCACCCAAGTCGGGAACTGAACACGGCCTAAGTTTGTTACCGCGTCTAGATTTCCAAATCCAAAGAAAAGGGGATGGGGCTGTATATTCTTGTAAGGAAAGTTGTAACAATTTGATGAGGAGTAGTTCTAATCAATCTTAATTTTGACTAGGCTTATAAAAATAGTATCAACATTTGTATTTTTAAATAGGCTTAATAGGAAAAATATATGGAGTAGTTAATCTAACTATGCTTATTTGACATCATAAATATTAGTATTTTTTAAATATATTTG
The DNA here is from genome assembly GCA_038087645.1 of Saccharum hybrid cultivar R570. Lineage (NCBI taxonomy): Eukaryota > Viridiplantae > Streptophyta > Magnoliopsida > Poales > Poaceae > Saccharum > Saccharum hybrid cultivar. The sequence continues at coordinate 23,638,571 of JAQSUU010000135.1, forward strand.
GTCAAAGTTGAGATTGCTTGACTTGTTAAACTGTGAGATGAAGATTTATTTTTGGATGGAATATCCATTTCACAGAACATGCACCGTCAAAATGTCAAATGAAGATGTTTAGGGCCTGTTTGCAATGTGGAAAAGTTTTTCTATTCCTATATTTTTCTTGTGGAAATGAACTAGATCTTATAAAATTCCTGCGTTTCAAACAGACCTGTATACCTAAACATGTTTTTTCCCAAAAAAATTTACCTTTTCTGCCACAAAATTTTTGGATGAAATGATTTATGAAAAACAAGCCTATGTCCTTGGATCATGGGTGGGTGTTGTAAAATTGGACGCTATGGAGCACGAGGGCTCCGCGAGAGAGGAGTCCTACTCAATTTCGACTTCCAGTCGGCCGGGATCCTAATCATATCTAGCTTTACCTTTGTCTGTTGCTAGCTGGTCGCGGCAGCTCGTCGTCCTAATTTGTCGGGCACTACCAGCGCCCGGACGTCCCCGTACGGATACCGGTAGCTGCAGTCGGTTTCCCCCTCCGTTTTACGTGCATCTACACGTGGGTCCGGGCCAATGGCAGATCCAGGAATTAGGGGGTGTTTAGATGCAAAAACTTTTGGAATTTGGCTACTGTAACACTTTCGTTTGTATTTCGCAATTAGTGTCCAATCATGGACTAATTTGGCTCAAAAGATTCGTCTCGTGATTTACAACCAAACTGTGTAATTAGTTATTTTTTTTATCTATATTTAATACTCTATGCATGTGCACATATACTGAAACCAGCAGTATAATATCAGATGATCAGCTGCTCCCAAGAATGCTGTGTGCATATACGTCAACGAAGAAGTTATGATTTTGTTTAAGCTTGACACTAAAATCTGCCGGTCATTTATTTTGGCCCAGAAAGGTAGGTTCCTTGTATATTTCTATCCTGGGGGGATGATGCACATGCACCAGAACCAACAAGGAGCAATGGGGAGTAATCGTTTTCAGAATACAAATACTACAAGGACTGATGAATTACTGCTCTCTTGATTAGGCAGTTGCTACCAGTACTACTAATGCAGCAGTGAACTAATCCTTTAATAACTCACGCAGTAACGCTTTTCTTTCCTAAATTTTTGTTTGCTATATTCTCCAAAATTATCAACTAATTACAAGGCAAGACAAAATTGAAGAAGCAAAATGTAATTCTTTTTTTACATAATATCACTTCGGTTTGATTGTGTTTGGATCTACTAAGGGTTACATAAATTTACTAAAATTACGAGAATAAGATCCAAACATCCCTCGTTCTTACTTACGTACGTGGATAACCACTCAGAATTCAATAACCCACTATCTCCACCAATATTATTTGAACTGTGCTGGAGCCTAGACCAAATACACATAAATACTTTTTCCTTATTCCCCTTCTGAAACATACATAAACCAAGATTTCTTAAGCTATATCATGTGCTACCGGATTACCAAACTCCATGGCTAACAAATTTGTTAGAGGAGGGGACACAAAAATTGATTTTTTTTTCTTTGGGAAGAAAACGGTGCCGCTGCACTGCAGAAGGTAAAGAGCAATGGAAAGCAGGGAGGGAAGGGGCTGGAAAGGCAGCAGAGAAGGAAAGAAAGAGAGCAAGAAAAGGCAGTAATCGGACGCTACGACGACACCCAGCGGCCAAGTGGTGCCGGATTTTTGTCAGTCTCCTCAACTAGTCTCTTGTATCCAACCTTCATTGCCGCAGTTCCGTTTCACATCCCCTCCTCTCCATTTCCACCCCCTCCCATGGCCTGAATTCCGAGCCCCCCGCCATTCGCCCCGCCCCCGAATCCGCCGCCTCATCGATCGCCCCGGTGCCGTGTGGAGAAGCGAGGCTCCGGTACTTTACCTGAAACCGTGTTTTTTTTTCATTTTTTTCAAGCCGCTGTTTCTTGCCGTTTGACCGCCTTGTTCCCCCAATATTTCGAACTTTCTTGGTGGTTCGGTTGAGGGGAAATGGTTGAATCTTTCTGGTCCGGATTATTGGTCCGGGAGTTCCGGGAGTTGGTACTTGCTTCTTGTGTTCTTGGAATGGCCTCGGGCTGAGGATTTTGGCTGGTTTGTTCCGATGCAGGTTCTTGGTTTCTTGGCGGCCGAATCTAAGGGAATATGATGGACGAAGGGGGAAGCCAAGGGATTAAGAAGGTGCATTTCAGGGATTCGTCCTCCCAGCACCCTATAGTTACCTACAAGAGGCGCCGGCAGCAGAAGCCACAGACACAGCAGCAACTGCCGCAGTCACCACCACCACAGCAGCAGCAACCGGAGCCACAGCCACAGCTGCAGCCGCTGCCGCTGCAGCAAGTGGAGCCACAGCCACAGGTGGAGCCGGAGCCAAAGGCTGGAGATGTGCCGGCACAGCAGGTATAATCATTTTAACTTTACAAGGAAACCTACAATACCTTTGTGTTGAAATGGAAAGCGATTTCATCTCCAATCTGTCACAGTTACTTGAAATTTGCAAATGCTACTGCCTGTAACCTATGTGCTCACCAGGTTTCCACATTCATCTTGTAAGTATCGAATAACATAGACATTATTGGTGTTTGCAAAGGACTGATTCTGCACTTGGTTGTTTTGTGTTAGAATGATGAGGATGTTCTTGGTGCATCATACAGGCAGTGCATTGGTAATATGCATTTTGCAAATACAGTAAGCATCATGAATTTGTTGGAGTTGCCTCCTGGAGTAAGGTTACCAAAATGATGAAATATTAGTGAGTAGATTAAGAGCTTGCTATCTAGATGCTTGTATAACTTTTTTATCAAATTAGGTTGATGACATAAGTCAATACTTGACATGTTATTCACATAAGGCTGAGTCCATTTTTTCCTGACTTGTATGTTCATGTTAGTACTTGTTGCTCATGCTGGTATTCTGTAGAGTAGAATCACATTTGGTCCTTCAGCAGGTGCGTATGAAATTGTCATAACAGTGTGTTGGTGGGTGTTGTACGTCTATCATTCTTTCTATTAATGCAATGATGCACAGATCTCCTGCATACTCAAGGAAAAAAATTACATTCGGCTCTGATTAGTTTATTATAAATCAATCAAAATTGGATGTAATGGAGGCGTGCCCTCTCCCTGTCTCTCTGCCTCACTATAAGAATGGGATACTATGGATCAAACATAGAATGTTTCTGCTTATTTAATATACTACTTTTTTAAAAAAAATCATCGCAGCTGATTGATAAACTCTGTAGGTTTCACCTTCTTAGGATGTAAGTGTGGGTTCTTTGATTCCATAGGACTAAATTATTCTAACAATTGAATTATTTTGGGTTAATTTGTATTATCTTTTTCTTGAAGAACTACATTGGTTACAACTTTTTTAACATCGACTCCTGGATTTGTGTTTTTCAATTTTCCCTTCAGTATGGAGGCCATTTTCTATTTAGTTTTCTTGTCATAGTTAGCTGCGTTGATACAAGGAAACTCCTCATGATTCGTATTCACAGATTAGTTATATCATATGGTTGCATTAATTTCATCAACATCATGAGAGAGGGGAATTGTTCTGGGCTGAGGCAAAAGGACTCTGTCAACGTTCCATGTATTTTTTATATTACAATGTCACAATGCAATTGAAGATACAACATTCTGTTCTGCACAGCCAACATTTTTCTGATTAACACATAGCTTTTGCATACGAGGAAATTTGATACCAGTATATTTTTTCCATGTTGAACAAAAAACCTTGAGTTGTACCTCAGCCTTTGGGCAAAAATAGAATACTATGCAGGCGATTTTCCTTTGCTTAACTTTAACTGTTCTCTTGCAATTTTGAATTTCGCTGCATCACTTGTTAAGGCGATTATACCTCATACATTTTACATTAGGCCATTCATTTGCTATGCCTTGACTGATCTGATGAACTTCAGATACATATGGCTAAATTACGTCTTACCTCTTCTACACCATGATTTGAAACTTTATAATTTTGCAGAGTAAAGATACTTTTTGGAAAAGTAGGGATATGGGATGGAAGTATGGCATAATGATTGATGAAAATAGACAACACTGGAAGTGTATGTATTGTGGCCTAATTAGGTACGGTGGTGGTGTATCTAGACTCAAACGGCATCTAGCTGGTGATTTAGATGTCAAAATGTGCCCTAAAGTTCCAGCAGATGTTGTTGAAGAGATAAGGGAGCATTTGTGGAAGAAACGAGAGAGACGGAGGAAGCGAGCTGCACAAAATGGTGGTGACAATGTAAAGACTAAGAGCCCTTCTGGTGATGCTGATGTCGAGAAGGATCTTCTACCTTCTGATTCAGTGCTTCCCGATGGAACGGGCACTAATGTTCTTGAAGAAGTCACTAACCAAACGAGTTCAGTTCATCACGATACTACTTCCAGGGTATATAAATGGACAATAAGCCTTTTATTTATTTTTCTCTTTGATTTGTTTTGTACCCAGTGTAACACCAACTGATTCTTACTTCTTTTGGGGGGATTGGGGGGTGGGGGGCTGAATCACTTAAATTTAGTAACATGTGCAACCATGTTAGCAGATGATTCCAATCTTTGGAAAGAAAAAATGGCCAAACTATAAAGGGTGATCCTATTTGGCTAAACCATTATGCATTGACCATTTGTGATAAGAATGGTGTCAATAAAATATAAAATTGCTTCGTAGCTGTGAGATTGTAAAATTGTCTAAATTGTATCCATGAAGACTAGCACTGAAGGGAAAAATGACTTAGGATGATAAACTGGCCACTGTTAACCTTTTGCACACTCCTTGTACCTAAGTACTTAATCAGCAACCGCTTAACTAATTTCAGATCTTCAACAAACTTTAAGTTTCTTGTGAATACTGACATTACCATTTTTTTTGACTGAAATACTGACATTACCATTAATCTTTTGTGTTCACAAAATTCAAATTGGTTTGCAGTTTCCGATGTTGCGAGCAAGGGATATTGGCTGGGAGCATGCTGTGGATCTTGATGGAAATAAAAGACGGTGGCAGTGCAAGTTCTGTTCTCTTTGTCGAAGTGGTGGTGTAACTACTTTGAAGGCTCATCTCATTGATGACAGCTGCCCAAACGTTCCAAAGGAAATTTCAAAGAAAGTATCAAACTTCATTGAAGAGAAAAGAGCAACACGCCTTCTTTTGAATAATTATGTCTTTAACGTTGATGAGGATTTCAACACACAAGTTCAAGGAGAAGGGACTGTAGAATATGTAAATGAACAACAACCTTCGAGAAATGCTACATATGTGCAAATATTAGATAAGGGTGCTATTAATGAGGTATCCTTGCTGTCCTTTTGTCTTCACCTTACAGTTTTGCCATATCATTAGTGCTCAATGCAGTATCCATATCATAGGGAAAGAAAAGAGAATTCTGAGGATTATTAGTGAGTCCAAATGGCTTGTGACACTTTGATGGCAAATTCTCATTTCTTTTTCAACATTTTCCCCTTGTAGCTAAGCATCAAATCTTTATTCTTGAGCCTTTAAGGGGGTTACCAAGCGGTTGGCATGTTGGGAATGTAGTACTCCCTCAGTCCCTCAATTTCTTTTATAAGGCATATTAGGATTTGAGAAAGTCTTTTAAGTTCCAGATGTACTATGATTAATAATTTCTCTTGCTATATATTATCAATTACGTCAAACTAACGGCATACTTAAAGACATGTGAAATATGAATCTGTTGATGCATCTTTTGTGCACTAAACATAATTTTGACTATTGGTCAAAATTTACAATGTTTGACTTTTTTTATTCGAATATGCCCCATATTTTGAAATGGAGGGAGTACTGTTACTTAGGGGCTATATCTTGTATGAACCTCTATATTTAGCATGACCAACACAACTAGTAGACATAGGGGGAGGGACGTTCTACAATCCTGCTACCTGAATTCATTATTTCCAGTGATGTGGACGAAACATACATCACTGGAATTAGCTATTTGTTTTAACATAAAACTTACCCCTCTTTTTTTGTGTGGGGAGAAGATAGCAGCTGGAAGCAAGCAATGTGGTGCAGAAAGTAGTGGCCAGCCAGTTGAGCGTTGTGATCAGCCTGAAGAGCAGTGCACAATGGATTATGGCAGGATGGATCAAGTGACTAGCAATAAGAACCAGATTTTGGACAAGAATACTGAGAATTCAAAAAATACCAAGGTACTTCACCTTCATAAACCTTAGAAGAAAATGAAAGTTGGTTGGCCCCAGAGGAAGCTGTCTCTTTCTCCCCCTATTATTGAGTTATTAGGTCTTTTTCTTATTTTAATAAACAAAATATTTCTGTTTTAAATAAAAAATATATACTATGCTTTGAGCTTTAAAATTGTTTGTAGATGTTGAAACCATGCCGGAAAAGTGAGTTTAACACAAGGAAGCACATAATTATTGTTGATCAAAGGCATTGGAGGTGTAGATACTGTGGCATGGATGGGTATGGTAAAAAGTTTTGGCTCCATCATCATCTAGCTGGTGCTTTTCGTCAGCCTAAGTGTCCAAATGTTCCTAGACAAGTCTTTGCAAAAGCAAGACGCCATGCTCTGACAAAGAGAAGGCTAAAAAAGAATAAAGCTGAGCAACAAATTCCTTCCAGTCCACATATTCTTGGCCAATCCAGTGAAGAACGGCAGAACAATGATCCATTATGTGGGAATCAGTCTCAACTGTCAATAAACAATGAACATAGGGAGGTACTGTTACTATTTGTACTCACTTTCCCTGTTTCTACTGATCCTGTGATGCCATATAATTGTTCATTATTCTGAGAATTAGAATAGCAATCCACTATGTGCCATCCTTCATTTGTTCATTATAGAGGTGCAAGATCACCGGTCTTCTATGCACTAGATCTATATCTTGTCCCTTTGCCAACTTTCTTCCACAGTTGAAGTTGCATTAATCATGTATACTAATCAGAATTCAAGTTTTTTTTTTCTTGAATACCCAGAAGAACCAGGATGTTAAGTTTTATTTGCAAAGCTTCCCTGATTAACACGATATGTATTGGCTTCTTTTAAACACATCTGAAAATGAAAACTGTCAGATCCAGCGTTAAGCTGGGATTTTGCTGATTGGAGCTGAAGTGACTTATAGATGACTCTCAATTTGGCATTGATTTTTTCTGCTATTCAGTGGAGCATGTTGTTTTATCATACTATTTGGAAACAAAACTAGTGGAACCCTACTTTGCCACTATGCCATTGAGCTATGTCAATGACAAGTGGGGCCTGACCCCACATGTCATTGACACACTCGATGGTGTTTTTGGCAAAGTGCAATCCCACTTATAGTATGGTGACAATCTCTATAGCTTTTATGCACAACATTTTGTGTCTCTTGTATGGTTGACTTTAGATGTTAATATAAAGCTGTATCAGACAAGAAATTGCTAAGAACCAACAAGATAACTTAATTTTTTTTTGGGCACTTGCACTTAAATTTTCCCCAAAGAAAAATCTTATTGGATATGAAATAATATGGACATTACACAATAGATGTGTTTTTGATGGTGTACCTCCTTGTTTGGCTAGAACCTTTTTGCTTGCTAGTGAGGAAATCCAGTTGTGGGTTTTGACTAGGGCTAAAGGTATTTTTTTACCTTTTCACGCAGTCGTCACAGTAGTGTGTGTGCGCTTTTTAAGGTTGCGGTTGTATCCTTTTCTTTCCTTGGCGCAAAGGTGATTTGTAGTCGTTTTGGGTGTGTGTGGTGTTTTGTAAGGCTTCCCCCATTTTTCTTCTTAATACAATGTACACAGGTCTCCTGTGTGTTCAAGAAAAAAATAAACATGTGACTTTTATAGTAATGATAATGACTAATTAAGTACAAAATGGTCTTACAAGTTTCTTTTAACTATACATAGGTTAACAAGACCATGATAACAAAGAATCTAATCTGTCTATGCGCAGATCATTGCTCAAGAAATTGCTATACAATAAGATTGTCCTGTAGCCAGGATAAAGGATGCAATAGGAATTTCCTAGGAGCTCTTAACTTCAAGAGATTCGTGTCAACCAACACCAATCTCTTCAATCAATACTTGTTTGGAGGCACCTCATCAAAGATGCATCTGTTTCTCTGTAACTAATGTGCCAGCATCCAGGAGTTATGAGCTCTATGAAAGGCCATTTTGTTATGATGAACATTACTCTAGCTGCTTCAAGTCCTATTCAAAACCCCAAAGGTCCTACATCTAAACTGGCAACCAAAGAACAAGTGATCACAATCTGATTGAATCCTGAGGTTTTTCTTCTTTAGCGGCCATGTTGATTTTAGCCATTGAGTATTATCCAAAAGAAAGTCGGGTGCAGACCTTTAGCTGCATTTTTTTTTGAAACGACCTTTAGCTGCATTCTGATTGAGAAGATAATTCCTAAAAGAATCATATCTCCAACTTAAAAAAAAAAACAGAACAGGAAACTGTTTGAGTGAAAGCATAGACTGTTACAGTTTGTTATGTCCAACTTAGTCTTTAGTTGAATTCATTCTTTCACCAAATGGTGTGTTTGTTTACTTTTCAGGCTGCTGTTTATCCCTTAGTTTAAGTTCATATTTAAGAGGCATGTTCTCTGAATTTTTAGGCACACAATTACCCTGCAGTGCTAAGGGACAGTGCATGGGAACATTCTCTGATATATGAGAAAGAAAACGGAAACTGGAAGTGCAAGTGGTGCAGTATTGAGGGTGATCATGGTTTAACTAGATTGAAGTGGCATCTTGTTGGATGGCAGGACCACCCTCAGTGCCCAAATATTCCAATGGATGTTGCTGAAAAGATGAAGGATCAAATGATGTCAAAGGAGGAGCAGAAAGCGAGATTAGGTTTATTTGACGGTAATGGCTATTGTGACGTGCTGTGCTCTTCTAAGAGTTCACAACTTGATCAGGACCATCTCACTGCAACAATACATGACAGATGTTCGTCCCAGGCTTTTGACCAAGCTAACAGTGAATTAAAAGGATGCAACATGTTATCCAGTACTAGTCTTCTTTCACAAGAGAGTTCCAATCCTCAGGTGCATCATGAGGATCCTCAGGTGTGTCATGAGCAAGAGAGGAACAAGGTTGCCACCTCTTCAGAACCTGGCTGTGAGCAAGGTCAGGGGATGCAGTGGCAGTCACAAAATAAGGTGTAGTAACCTTAGAGCTCTGGTACCATGTTAATTTCAGAAGCGGGGATTATTCACAACTGCACACTTTATTTAGTAGAATGTAGTACAAGGTAGCTAACCCTAGATTATGTGGCCCTTATAAAGTTATATAGTAGCTGTGCTCACCTAACAGATGCAATGTACATCTTTGGTGGTCTATTAGGAGTCTAGGGCCAGAATTCATGCAAACACAGTTTGTACGATATCATTTATAGCACCTTCTTGGCTGTATCAGCTATTCATACTACTGGAACTCATCATCAGCTGTAGTTGGATCTCTAGGCTGTACAAGGGTCCATATATGACTCCTTTGGTGCACCATTAGTTAGAACTAGCAACATGGATACTAGCAGTAAGTCAACACTATATTGACTAACTGGAACATTTTTCTTACTGAAAGACTTGTCATCTATGTAGAAGTAAACACTAATAGCACTTTCTTGCCTTCCTTAATCGCATGGAAATCAGCAATCCACGTGCCTGAACCATGAAGTAGTCTTTAGATCCCTTGGAAATATTACTATTATTAATGCCCTTTTATATAATCTTTTCCTTTTTGTTGGTGGTTCATGTTACTTGGGATTAAAAGACTTTTTGTTGTTGCTGTTTTACAACATTTCTGCTGACTAACGTGTTAAGTACTAAAAAGTGTTCATTGTGCAGCCAATGATGGAAGAAGGACCTCATGGGAATGGATTATGTGGTGACACAAACAAGTTGGAGGAACAAAGAAGTGACTTTGGAATTAGTGACTGCTGGAGATATGTGTTGGATGGACTAATGCATTTGCCTGATGTACAAGAGGATGCTGGAATTGGGATATGCATCCGTGATGCTCTTCTCTATGGTTGTGCTGAATTTGGCACAGTAAGTGGGAAAATCACAGACATTCTTGCATTGTTATATTATGTTAGCATTTAGTAATCTATAAAAAGGGCAGGCCTGGTGCAGTTGGTGAGTGCTAGCTCGCCGAGTCACCAGGTCCTGGGTTCGAAGCCGTCTCTCTGCAGAATTTCTGCGGGGGTAAGACTTTGCTTCGGTTATTCCCTTCCCCAGACCCCACTCGTGTGGGAGCCTCTGGCACTGGGTCTGCCCTTAGTAATCTATAGAACAATGAATTATCATATGCTACATACTCTTTGGATAAAACAGTAGGTCATCAACCCCTCTTCCTTTTGAGAATACTGTAGCTGTAATAATATATATAAAGGATAAATCATCATGATATCATCTTCAGTAATCTTTTTCTTGACTTATATCAGGTAGCTGACAAAGTGGAAATGGATCGTGATAAAACAGTGAATGCGAACACTGCTAAGTGCCAGAATATTCTTATGGACGTTTTAAGATCGGAGAACTTTGCTTTGTTGTGCAGTGTACTCTGCAGAACTGTACATCAAGATGGGGAAAGAACTAGATATTTTGATTTTGGTGTGATTGATTCAAGGATGAAAAATGGAAATTATGGGCATGAACCTGAATTATTCGTGCATGATCTGAAACTGGTACCAACTTCATGACTTTTGGGTTGATATTTCTTCTAGTTTTGTGTCATGTGCTTTGAAATTTTAGACTCCTATTAAATTGCAAACATAGTGTTGTTGCCCACACACGTCCAGGTGGGTGTGTGTGTGTGGGGGGGGGGGGGGGGTCCAAGCCTCCCCTTGTTTTTGTACATTATGTACTTCTTTATCTAAATGTGACACACAGCTCTCTTGCGTTGTTCGAGAAAAAGTTCAGATACACTATTTATTTTATTTTCTGCCTTTGTAAACAGTGTGTTTCAGCACTGCTATTTTTACCTATGCTGACCAGACATTTTTTTGGTGGGTATATATCTTATAAAGTTTTCATAGTGGTTTGTTAATCGTCATTTTTATATTGTTGCAGTTATGGGAAGATCTTAAAGTGGCTGGTCAAGATATTATTCACCTAGCAAATAATCTATCAAGCCTCACAGAGGACTCTTACGAAAAGCTGGCAAGTGCTTGATACCTGATTTATTTGAATTCTCAATATGTCTCAAAATTTTCCCCTAAACTTTCTGATTGACCTTTGTTTTGTTGCTTTTTAGTTCTAATAAGAATGCCTTGAATATCAGATATATTTGCATTTAATTGGTTCAGTTGTGTAGTTGGTATATACATTGGCACTGAAATTTGGAATCTGATATTGCATTCTCTAGGTTGGAAGAGAGAGAGGATCAGATGATGGTGAGCTCAATGTGAGTGCTTTGGTGCCAACATTTTGCTTTATTGGCTCTGCTGTTTAAATTATGCATTTCCTCACCTTGTTCAATATTGCACTACCTCTATTGCAGGGAGCTGTGGTGGCCAGGTCTGAACCCAAAGACCTAGTTCAATCAAATGCATTGGTACCCTTGACCTCACAAGGCTTTAACCAATTGGATCAACCTGGGCCTTCTGATCTTTCTGATGTATATAAAGACAGTATCTGCAACCAATGTGGAAAAGAATCAAGAGCCGGTACCGTTCTCAAATGTTATAGGTGCATGCTACCTTGCCACATTTCATGCATTGAGGTTACTGATTCATCCATTTCAACTGGAAGGTGGTGTTGTAAAAACTGCAGCGATGGCTCTAAGGAACCAGTTGAAGGAGACATGGTCTTAGCCCATAACTATCCAAATTGCTTGCATGAAAATTGTGTTGTCTGTGATAGACTTGCGGCCTGCAGGTCTCCAAAATGTGAAGTTGCACCTAATGATAACTCAAGAGAAATGGTTATTTCCCGTGTGGACTCCTTCGCTGACCCAGAACTGCCAGAGATTGATACATGTTACTCATGCAAGATATGTGGAGATACTGAAGAGGATGAGAAGAGGTTCTTGATATGCGGCCACGTCCACTGCCTATACAAGTACTACCACATTCGGTGCCTGAAGTCGAAGCAGATTTCTAGCAATGTCCAGCAGGACCAACCATGCTGGTACTGCCCATCTTGCCTTTGCCGAGTTTGTCTGTCTGACAAAGATGATGACCTGACCATTCTGTGCGATGGCTGCGACGAGGCTTACCATCTCTACTGCATAACACCTCGCCGTACTTCAATACCCAAGGGGCATTGGTATTGCTCATCGTGTAGCGTGGAGAGAGCAAAAGAGGGGATGAGACAGTATGAGAGGACGCTGAAGCTCCACCGGAAGGACGATGCAGGACTGCAAAGTTGGAATTATGATGGCGTGGACCTGCTACTATCTGCCGCAGAGCAGCTCAGAGAAGATGAGCAGCTGGTGACTTGTACAAATTAGCGTGGGACCTTTCATTGCAGCTAGACCCTGGTTCTTTTGCTCTCTAAAGTGGATTTTGGTGTTCCGAGACTTGAAGGATTTGTTGTTTGAAGAGGAGTGGCCTGCCTCAGGATCAGAAGGCTCGGGCAAGGGCACTCAACAAATTCAGTCCTCTCACGGACTGATGAAAATACAAGATCTTCAAACAGTGTTCGCCTTTTGAGCTGCGTGCTAGATGATAACAATGCTGTAGGAGATTTGTCTTCTGTCTTTTTGCTTTGTTGCACCTGCTTGAGGTGATACTTAACTAAATACACCTTACCGGTATCTGAACTGTAAGGGATGTTGTTAACTTCAAGGTGGTTACGTAGCTTGTATCTTGTGTGCTTGCAGGTGCAATTTTGCGGGAAAATCTCCAATTTGAGAGAGCAAAAATGTCTTTCAAAATTGCCTCAGGTTTTGTTAAGGCTGTTATTATGCTTTTGTGGTCTGAATTATTGTAGACATAGGCACATAGCATCTGACACTACATTGCAAGATGTCAAATTCCTTGAGAACTATTACGGCTATAACACACTACTCTGATTCTACTTAAGCCGCTACTCTGGATTGCCTAGCGAAGCATCAACAGCATCTATAGTTAGTTTTTGTAACAAATATTATTCAAGGAACAAGGCCATGGCCCATGCGTCTGTGCGGTCCATGCCTCCGTGCGGTCCATGCCTCCGTGGCGTGTTCACGTTGCGGCGCTGGGTTATTAGTCTGTTTCATGCAAGGTTCTACATAGAGGGTTACAATGGCGTTTGGCAATTTTGATCTGGGTTTGCGTGCTTTTGAAAGATTAATCAATTAAACACCTTATTCGTTTAGCATGTGCCTGTTAAGGTACTTTAAACTTCACCACAGCACATATGCTAGAACCAGGACGTTTTGTTGATAAAAAAAACTACTCTCAAATCAATGATTTAGAGTTTGTTTTTCATAGGTTTCTAGTAGAAGTTGTTTTGGAGCTAAACGACTTAGCCAAAAACTAAAAGATAACATTTTGGGAAGAATTTTTCATTTCAGAACTACAATAGAAATTATGAAAGATCCAAGCAAAATTGATCGCTTTTGGTTTAGAGCAAGTATAATAAGGGCCTGTTAGCGGACTTTATAAGGTGGAGAGAGATGAGGAGAGAGAAGAGATGTGAGTTATAAGAGCAAGTCCAATAATAGAGCCAAATGTCTGACTATTAGCTAAGTTGTAAGAGCCAATCTATATAATAGCTCTAAACACTCAACTAGCTGTTACATCTTTACTGAGCAAAAAGCACATGCACCGGAAAGCTCTGATAAAGCACAGCAGAAATCTTCCAATGGTAACTTGTACTGTGAGTAGCCGTTATAACTTCGGGGATCTATTCAGTGCGACATCTGATAGTTCTGACACATGTTAGCTCTACTGTACACAAAAAACACCCTCTCTGTTGTCACTCTCCAATGCACCTGCCCGGTGCCACACTGGAGAACTCCGTTGCATGATTTTGAATTTGTCGCCTCCTGCACATGCACTATTTCAAAGCTCCAGTGCAATCTCTTTGGTACACACCGAAAAGATGGGTTTGATCATGTGAAAACAACTTGACTAGGTCAATGTTCTGAAGCTCCAAGTAATTGCAAGTAATCACAACAACAACAAGCATGTGGGAAACAAAGATTTATCCCAAGGTTTGTCCAAACCAAAAAGGAGTGCCTACGTCCTCATTATCGAGGTGATCACCAAGGTTGAAGTCTATTTCACCTCCTTGCCTCTCTCGAGTGACCACGTAGTTCAACTTGAGCTTTCCACTAGAATTAATCGGGTGATACAAAACTCCTAAAAGGATCTATGGATGGCTCAAGGGGCGGTGAATAGCCTAATAAAATTTCCTTCAAAGACAAAGATACAACTAGGCACAATATTAGTAAAGGGGGTGATCCCTAATATTTCTACGCGCCAAGCCCAACACAAACAAGCAAGCCTTTTCTACATAATTTTAGTAGAAAGAGGAATAACTACTTACCAGCTAAAGCTCTCAAGCTACTCAAATTATGCTACTTAACCAATCGAGCTACATAAAAAAACAACTTATCGAATTACACTTCTAGACTAGCCAAGCTACACAAGCATAAGATAAACAATTAAATAGCTTAAGTGTATTAGAGGGAAAACCAATGGGGCAAGCGATGCAAGAATTTATCCCAAGGTTGGGTTGCTTGCCGGCAACCTACATTCTCGTTGAGGTGAGTCCTTGGATCATCACTCCTCTGCAAGCAAAGCAAGCCCTCAAGCTTGATGTCCTTTAACAAGTGAGAAGTCACTTGTAATATGGATAGCGATCCTTGGGGGAACTTGAGATATATTCATCCTTTGCCTATCCCAGCACAAGGAATCCATGTTCCTTTCCACCTTCAGGCAATCACAACTAGCCTTACGGCTAAGTGCGTCAGCCACTGCATTGGCCTTCCTAGGGTGATATTGGATGTTCAAGTCATAGGCCTTTATCAACTCAAGACATCTTCTTTGTCTCATATTCAGCTCTCGCTGAGTGAAGAAGTACTTCAAACTCTTGTGATCGGTGAAAATGTTGCATGGTTGCCCAAACAAGTAATGCCCCCAAATCTTCAAAGCATGAACCACAACATCTAACTCAAGATTATGAGTAGGATAATTCACTTCATTGGGCTTTAGTTGCCGTGAGGCATAAGCAATGATGTGCCCATCTTCCAATAGCACACAACCCAAACCCACATTCGATGCATCACAATACACATCAAAAGGCTTGGTGGTGTCCAGTTTGATACATCCGGTCCAGGTGGGGTTGGCCGAGGCCCAATAAATTAAGGTTGCCTGTACCCCAACAGTTCTTATATACACCCACTCGGAGAAAGGTCCAATGTCCCTAAAAGACTAGTCCAATAGGGGAAGGGTGGCTCTCTCTTTTAAGGTGGCTTCCTCCTCCCAAGCTAAGCAAGGTGGGATTATTCAGAGGCTCACACGATCGTCGTCCGACTACAACTAGGCCACTTGGCCTTTTTTGTTGCGTCTTTGCCAGCGGGTAATAGTGGAGGATGTCCTCATCATTCCCACCCCCTTAAACAAGGGCCCAGCTCCGATACCAAATGATACATCCGGCCCAGGTGGGGTTGGCCGAGGCCCAATAAATTAAGGTTGCCCGAACCCCAATAGTTCTTATACACACCCACTCGGAGAAAGGTCCAATGTCCCTAAAATACTAGTCCGATAGGGGAAGGGTGGCTCTCTCTTTTAAGGTGATTTCCTCCTCCCAAGCTAAGGAAGGTGGGATTATTCAGAGGCTCACACGATCGTCGCCCGACTACAACTAGGCCACTTGGCCTTTTTTTGTTGCGTCTTTGCCAGCGGGTAATAGTGGAGGATGTCCTCATCATCTAGATTATCACATTGTTACTAGTAGTATTCATGAAAGTGGTATCTAGCACATTAAATGGTGGTTCCACAAGTGATCCTCAACTTTAAGTGATCATCAAGAGAGAAAAGTTCCCTCACATATAAGAGCTCAAGTTTATCTAGTGGATAACCCATGCTATGACATAGGGCGAGGTGTCCCACCAGTTGGTATCAAGGTCAAAGATTCTACATGAGTGATCTCACGGTCTACAGTTGTGTCATTCCAAATATTTGTGATGGTGTCCATAAAAAATGCAAGATTCAAGTGTCAACCATCTACCCCTAGTGCAATCCTTTGCATCAATAAGAAGCACACCCTTTATAGAAATTGATGACAAAGGAGGAGAAGTTGGAACAAAGATATGTAAATGCATCATGGGGAGAAGTAGAAGTTGTACATGGACAAAGAGGGAGCAAAGAGAAGCACACAAGTAGGGAGAGCAAGCTCATGAACTTGTTTGTTTGCATTTGATATGTGCATACTCATGTGCTTGCTTGCATTGCATAAGTTTTAAATTTGATATGTATGCTTGTGTGGTGTATGCTAGTTGTAGAATTTGATTGATAAAATGAAAATTAGCATTCATAGGATGATAGATAGACACTTGGTATATTTTTCAAGTAATGCTAGTACCTTGTTTCTAATGTTGATCTCACAGGGTATCTAGTGTTTGTGTTTTCAAGTGATATCTAGCTATCCATGGTGCTAAGGATGAACTTAAAGGTGCAACTCCGATTGGTATCATGCTTCAAAGGTTAAAATTTTACACCTTAGCATCATTGGTAGTAATTACTCTCTCACAATTCCAATCCATACATATGTGCAAGCTTCAAACCAAACACTCTTAGCACATATGTAGGGGGAGCTAATACTACCAATTCGGGTTTGTGGTACTTGCCCAAAATCATTTACATATGGTAAAATTGCTTGGGCAAGCAACATGAATCCAAAAGTTCTTAATTTTCATATCTTTGTAGAGTTGTCATCAATTACTAAAAAGGAGAAGATTGAAAGGTCCTTGTTTGGTTTTGGTAGTTGAGTGATAACCTAGGTGAACTAATATGTGTTTAAGTGAAATACACAGGTGATGAGTCCACAGGAACACTAATGTGAGCAACACATGCCATGGAGGTGGAAATGGCTTGGATATGTTGCAAGGCTCACACATGTGATGAAGGAGCTCATTGCATATGATACATGACATGGAGTCATATGACTAAGGTGGAGAAGATCAAGACAAAACTTGGCTTGATAGACCGGTTGTAAGAGTGAAGGGCAAGTTGAGGACTTGGCGCCCATGGACTAAGGCAGTAGTGAAAAGCAAGTGAGGTCAAGATCGATGAACCAATATGGTCATGTGATGATATGAAGTAGAACATATTATTTGTTGATCAAGGTTGGTGCATGTGTTGCATCAACATCAAAGGAGATGGAATAGAATGCGCAAGGTAAATGTATATTTGTAGAGCATTTTATTTCACTGGTCATAGGTGTGTAGAGAAGTATATGACCAGGTTTAGGATAGATGGTCGTACTATCAAGAGGGGCAAACTTGTTTGCATATCTGTCATCTAGGCCACTTGAGCGATCTAACTTTGTGTTGTTGCTAGGATCAGGTGGCGTGTTGAATTGAGTGACTAATCCTTTGAAAAATGTTTGTGAAAATGCTAATACACATTCACATGGTGGTGTACACTTAGTGGTGTTGGCACATTTGCAATGGAGAAGTTGCTGGAGTTGAATTGGACCAACTTTAAGAGAAAAAGGTTTTTCGGTGTACTCCGAACTATAGGATGGTTCTTGGATTGGAATTCTATATTGATCCATTATGCTTTGGATCAAATATGCAAGTGGGATGTGTAGCCCTCTGAGTAAGCTTTCCAAAATGTCTAAGATTATCGAGATCGGACTTCGGAGCTAAGAGTTATAGCCGTTTTAGCGACAAAACGTCTATGACCGGACTCTGCGATCGGACGCGTTCGGTCAGTGCCTGCAAGTCTAGTCAGAGAGTTTGATTAGTGTTTCTTATGTGAGCAGGAGTGACCGAATGCTAGCAGAGTCCGATCAGTTGTGACAAGATGCATCCGGTCAGCAAAAGAGCTCTCTCGAACCTCTCTGGAAGTGACCGGACTCTGGGAGAGTCGAGTCTGATCATAGGAGAAAGGAGAGTCTAGTCAGTTGTGCAGAAGGGCATTTATGACCGAACTCGGCATCGACGCATCTAGTTGCTGGACCTTGGCATGTTCGGTCAGGAGTATGCGTGCGTGGGAGCTAGCGGTTGGCGAGCAATGGTCCTATTTGAATAGCGAGGTCACGTGGCTGCATCTCAGTGACCGGACTCTAGTATAGGCGAGTCTTATCATTTGGACAGGCGAGTCCGGTCAGTGCGAAAAGTGCCTAGTGAAGGGGGTAACTGCTATTTTAGACCTTAGGGCTATAAAAGGAGTGTGTGGCTAGCCTTGGCACATGCTTGGCACCCTTGGGACTTAGTGTCCATGCTTGAGGAGTGCTAGGAGAGCCTCTAACTCACTTGTGCTTGCAAGAGTATGAATCAATTATGAGTGAGTGATTCTAGTGCGATTGCATTGAGAGATTGCATCGAGTGGTACTAGGTGATCGAGTTGCAAGCCGGTGGTACTTGTTACTCTTGGAGGTTGCCACCTCCTAGATGGCTTGGTGGTGGTCTCCATCGAAGCACGCAAAGAAGATTGTGCGGTGCTCTAGAGAAGTGATTGTGAGGGGGATTGTACTCACCCCGTGGGAGTCGCGAAGAGCAACTCTAGTGGACGCGAGACGCGAAGGGTAACAAGTGGTCCGGCTGGGTCAAGTGCTAGAACTTGTGGTAAGCACTCCATTTTAGAGAGTGTGACTTGTGGGTCACCACTAGCAAGAGGACCGGTGGCAACCTTGGAGCTTGTCTCAACAGGGACTAGCGTGTTGGCAAGCACGTGAGCCTCGGGATAAAAATCACCGTGTCATCCTTGTCTTCCCAGTGGTTTGCATCCTCATTACACAAGCTTGTATTTACTTCATTTACATTATGCTTGTGCAGTTGCTCTTGTAATTAGTTAGGTTGTGTAGCTTGCTAGTTACCTTCTTACTTGTGTAGCATAGAAGTAGCTCCCTTGCGTGACTAATTCGGTTTGAGTAACCTTGTTAGTCGCATTGCTTAGTTTGTATAGCTAAGTAATTTGTGCTCTATAATTTGGCTTGTGTAGCCTTGTTATTGACCATTACTAGTGAGCTTAGGTGGCTTTGTGCATTTGCTTACTAGCATGTGTAGGAGCTCCCCCATTGCTTGAAGTACTAGTGGCATAGGTTTGTGTGACCTTGCTCCAAAAATTAGTTAGGTAAGCTCTAGCTAGCCCGGCACCTTAGTTGCTAGTTTAGGATCTTTTTAAGGTGCTTGAGAACATAGATAGAGGGGTGTAGTCTTAGCTAGACCAGTAGTTTTAATTCCGCATTTGTTTTGGTGAGCCAATGCGTTTAATTTTTAGATAGGACTATTTACCCTCCCCCTAGTCCGCCATCTCGACCCTACACTCGCCGTTGGACCCGGCACAGTGAGAGTCCAACATGGTCCAATATGCTCTAGAGAGGGTTAAAACCGTCAGACCCAACAAGTAGTCTGACGCTGCCACGTGTCTCGCCTGTGAACGCCTCCCACGCGCCTGATGACCGTCAAACCCAGGAACAGTGTTCCTGGCCAGTCCGATGCCACTGCCTCTTCTGCTCGTGCGCTAGGGTTACCCATAAGACTCGGCCAGGTAGGGTCCGACGGCTCCTAAGCCAAGGTCCAACGCCCCTATCTCAATTCTTTTCAAGCACGACCACTTCACCCTTGCTCAAATGTGCTAACCACCAAGTGTATCACCATTGTGCACGTCTGTTAGAATTTTTCACAAGCCTTTTCAAGGGTGTTAGCACTCACTAGAATCTAAATGCATATGTAATGAGTTAGAACATCTAGTGGTACTTTGATAACCGCATTTCACGATGAGTTTCACCCCTCTTAATAGTACAACTATCAATCCAAAATGTGATCACACTCACTAAGTGTCTTGATCACCAAAACAAAATGGCCCTGTCAGTTATACCTTTGCCTTGAGCCTTTTTGTTTTTCTCTTTCTTCTTTTCCAAATGAAGAGCACTTGATCATCATCACAAGTCCTACACCATCACCATAGACTTCATCTTTGCTCCACACTTGGCTTGGACCAACCTATCTTAATTTCACACTTAGAGCATAGAGTTAGTCCAAATGGGTTTCATCAATTCACAAAAACCAAACTAGAGCTTTCAGCAAGGCAAAGGTATAACTTGTAGGGCATTTTATTTCATCAATCAAAGGTTGTGTAGAAAAGTGTATGATCAAATTTAGGATAGATGGCTATACTATCAAGAGGGACAAACTTTTTTGCATATCGATCATCTAGTGCCACTTGAGCGATCTAACTTTGCACATGTTACTAGGATCGAGTGGCATGGTGAAAAGAGAGAAAAATCATTTGAGAAAATGTTTGAGAAACGCTAACACACATGCACAAGTTGTTGATCACTTGGTGGTGTTAGCACATTTGCAAAGGTGGTGAACAAGGTGAAGAAGGAGATGTTTTTGCACTTGGTGATGCTGCCTAAGTGGCACTGGACCGGCTATTGGTGGCACACCAGATAGGGTCCCTTAGTGGCTGAATCATGTGCACAAAAACATGTGTGCACCGGATCGGGTTGTAACACCCCTGGTGTTACATGCTTGCTTAGTGCTTAGGTTAAGGCCTAAGAGAATTAACGAACCTCAAAGTTTTAAAAATTTGAAACACACATGAAATGGTACATGTATCTTATATGATTCACTTCTGTAGTTAAGAAACATTGAGTGAATGTTGTAAGTTAGTTTATTTTAGGTGAAAATATGCTAATGAGATCATAATAAGAAAAATAGAATAAGTTGTTTTAATTGGTTGGCATGAAAAATGATTTCTATAAACCAAAGTGTAATATAGCTTAGGATTAAAAAGCGCCAAATTTGGAGGATTATTTTGTGCAAAATAATTAAATAATGTCTACATATTTTGTTTCTATGAGTTAGTATGAAGTATGGGCTATGTCATGATATGTTTGTTAGTTGAAATCGACAAGGTTTAGACCTTTTAAAAATTAAGGCAAAAGTGCTAGGGAATGTTAGTTCTAACTGAACCCTTGAATTCCCTTTGTCTGAAATGATAATAGATAATGCCATTTTGGCATTTAAATTTCAACAAAAATGCTTAAACACTAGTTTCATGCTTTTGCACTGTTGGTTGTCTCTAAGTGAGCATTTGAGCATCGTATAGGTCATGGTTGTGTTGGGTGTCGCGTTGTCTTCTTAAAAATTGCCTAAACATCATTAGAATGTGTTGTAACCATGTTAATGGCACTCTGTCCATGAACCGGCGTTCCAGAGACAAGCTCGTCTTGGCATTCCCCTATCTGCCTCTCTCGTCACTCCTTGGTCATGGCAATTGCTTCGCTAGACAACTGATAAGGTCGGCTTTAGGGTAGTGAGGTCGGTTGGATTCCAGTCGTGCTGGTAAACGGCTTTGGTTCGCTTTAAAACTCATGCACACCATCACTTGCACTTGTTCGACCTGAGTCTGCGGTCACCGCACGCGTGCAGCACTGCTGGCGCGGGGCTAAGGCTGTGCCCGGGCCACTACCGCTGGCCGGCTCGCATGCCCAGTCAGTGCAGTGCGGCGTCCATGGCCTGGTGCTGGCTAGCCTCGGCAGGCTATGACCTGGCTTTCGCTGCCGCTGTGTCGCGTGCAGGGTCGAGCCAAGGCAGCGGCTGCGTTGCTGGGCCAACATGGCGCTATTCCCGCCCTTTGTCTCACCTATTGCATCGAGCTTACGGATATGTGCCAGTGTCGCTACATTGGGGTCACAGTGGCGATGGTAATGTGTCTCTGCCTCGGTTGTTCCCGCTAGCCAACGCTAGTGAGCTCCGCGTGGGTCTGGTCACTCTATATCAAGCTCTTCATGCCAAGCCTCTTAGTCGGGCCAACCGTGCACGTGCTTGTTGTTGCCATCTATTGGAGTCGCCCATCTTAACCTGCTCGGGCTGCTTGTGCGTCCTATCCATGGCCGCCCCATGCGTAGAGGCCTCCGTTCCTTCTCCTCTTTCCCCCCTAAACCACCGCTTGGGCTTTGCATCAATTCCTCACACCAGTGGGTGGCCTAGGGAGTAGGCTAGCCATCCCTTTTCTTTCCAGGCCTGGCCGTGCACTATCGAATGGCAATTCGACGTTTTGCTCATCGTCGACCATGTGCGCACCGAGCCGAAAGAGTTGGGAGTAAGGCACGAGGGTTCAATTGCTCGTATTCCTGAGATCGCCTTGATTCCCTCTATCTGGTGCTCGCTTTATTTTGGCCAGGGCTCTCATCGTCGATGTGCTGACGCGCTGGTGTCTGCCTCAAAACGCCGCTGCCCCACCAGCTCATGCGTGCCAAACCACCACGGCACCCCTCTGCTTTGACCGTCACTGTAGCATGTACCATGGTGAGCTAACAATGCTCCCCCGCTATTTCTACCCTCCCGAGAGTGCGTAGGCTCGCCGGAATAGGCGCGCCGCCATGGAAGTTAGTCCGTCGCGTATACAGCATGTTAGAAGTCACCGTTTAATCTCTAATCACCGCCCAGGGTTTTGTCTTGGCTCCACGGTGCTAGTTGGCTTGCTCATTGGGCCGGTGTCTCGCTTGGCTAGGCGCAGTGCCGGCCGGAGCTGCACCGCTGCGCGCGGGGACATGGGGGACCGCCTTGTTGCAAAGGCGACATACTTTAGGGTGTTTGGTGCAAAGTTTGAGTCTATGGTAATAGTGCTTCGCTGTACTGCTTAATTCTTTAAGAATACAGGGGCTCTTGTGCAAATGTGCAAGTGTGCTCGAGCAGTGGGCCAGTTAGGTCAGCCTGCTAGCGCGGCTGCACCCCCGCGCGGGCCGTAACGGGCTGCTGGGCTGATTTGGTTGCCGCTGGCCCCTTTGGTTTTCTAAATCATTTCCTAATTTAGTTTCTAGGGTAAAACTTGAAAATTCGATATAAAATTCTACAGGCATCCAAAAATTGTGAAACTAATTTTGCAAGGTTCCTAAAATCATGATCTATCGGTTAGTGTAGTTGATTCGCGTAGCTCTAAAGTGTTTCAAGGTTGCTCTGAATATTTTAACATGCTTTAATATTGTTAAAATATGAACTTGTAGTAATTTTTATGATTAATCAGTGCTAGTATTAATTCTAGAATTTTTATAGCAGATTCTTAGTATTATTGTATGCTCATTGTAGTTTTTGTAGCTCTAGAATAATTAGTTTGCTAAAGTAGCTAATGATCCCTAGTTCGAATATATATTGAATCAATGAAATGGATGAAGAAGCACCTTGGGTTGGATAAATAAAATACTGGTTGGGAAATAACACCATATTAGACAGCGTGGATACATAGCCTAGTACGTTAGTCATTAGAGCTAGCTTGTTAGCTTGAGAGGCGTAATTGTATTTTTAGCATTGCGGTTACCATTGATTATTTACATCTCTGCATTGCATTCACAAATATCATAATAAGAATAACGATGGATCGCAAAGTCACCTGAAGTAGTGGAGAAGATGGTGTCTGGATGATTGTGTCACCATGATAGAGTACTAACTTTTGGTTATATCTTACCTAGGCAAGCCCTGGTGTATAACCCCTATTATTCTGCACTTTATTTCATGCTTGTGCACTAAGTTTTAAGGAGTTGAATGAAACCCACTTGCATATATGTCCTTACCCTATGAGTCTTACTAGTATGCCAGGATCGTATAGCCTATTGTACTATAGGACCTTGGTAGAAGTCGAGTGATTACTTGTCACTCGCGAGAGATAAGAAAGATATTATTGTTACTACTATTATGTTTATGTCACATGGAATATATATATATGGATAATAATTGGAGATCAGGCGGAACTGTACTTGGAAATTGGATGTGGTTGGTAATCGAGCGAGGTCTTGGTTGCACTTGTTCCGCCTATGTCGATTGAGGACCATTCGTTGCTGTGCATGGTAGTCAGGTCACAAACTTATTATCCTGAGCACATACTTGCGTATGGGAGCGGAAAGAGTTGTTTCTCTCTTGTCATGGGTTCTGGCTCTTTCTGGACTGACTTTTAGGGGTGAGAATTAGGTGGAGGTCTAAGCACCACACCAAGACCGGGCCTCAGGGGTTGGGGGCTTAGAGTACAAGTTTAGATGAAGACCCAGACCCCTTGATATGAGTGGAACAAGTTGGTCTTGTTTGTGTCTGGGGTACAAGCGAGACGTGTGTTTTTGGGATACCTAGCTAGGATATATTGATTCGTAAATCACCGTTTTCGTGAGACGATACCGACCTGGCTATGGTCTAACACCATAGTAAGAACTGGAAGTTGAAAGGAGGTAAAATGATTCTGATTGCTTACCACATGCTTGAAAGTAGCATAGGTGCTTACATAGAATGGTTAGCTAATGAACTAATCCTGACCACTAATAAAACTTGAACATAATGATGCACTTTTAGTAATGCTTCTTGCAGATGCAATGAACCCACAAACCAGATAGCCCTGCTGAAAGTCCCTAGTTTGGTTTTGGCTAATTGATGAAACCTAGGACTAACCTTTGTATCTAAGTGGATGATTTAGATAAAGGTGGTCATTGAATATGAGATATGACATTAACTCATGTGACCAAGATGATGAAGGCCAAGATGATGCTTGGCTCGATAGACCGGTTGTGAAGGTGAAGGGCAAGTCGAGGCTTCGAAGCGAAGGACCATGCGATGGTGAAGCTTAAGCAAGACTTGGCGCCGACGGACCGATGCAACGGTGAAGAGCAAGTGAAGTCAAGGTCGATGGATCGAGACGGTCATGTGATGATATGAAGTGGATCATATCTTTTGGAAAAACAAAATGGGCTGAAGGCAAAGGTATAACCATAGAGCCATTTTGTTTTGCACTCAAGACACCATAGAGGGTGTGAGTGGTTTAGGATCGATAGCTGAACTATTAAGAGGGGAAGTCTTATCGGTTATTCGATGCACGGGTGCCACTAGGTGAATTCATGAAGTGCATTGCATGTAGGGCCTAGTGAGCTAACTGGAAAACCTTCAAAAATGATTATGAAAATGCTAACACACGTGCACAAAGTGGTGATCACTTGTTGGTGTTGGCACATTTGTGAAGGCGTTGAAGTTTAAGCGGTAGAGAGGGTTTGAGTCTCTCTCTCCCTCCCGCCGAGCTTGCGAGCGCGGGATTCAGGCGTTTTCGAGGAGTTGAAATGCCTATTTTCCACTACGCCGGAAGTCAGAAAAGAAACAGAGGCGAACGGAGGTCACAGAGGTGACCGGACGCTGCACCGGATGTGGTCATGGTATGACCGGACGCGTCCAGTCAGCAGTCAGGCGCGCGGGTGCTAGGGTTTGCAATCGGCGTGTCCGGTCACTCGTGGGACCGGCGCGTCCGGTCAGGTGTCCAGAGGGAACTGAGATTCGCAAGGACGATCGGACGCGAGGCGCGTCCGGTCACACGCGATCGGACACGTCCGATCGTTAAGGGAGCTTACTGGACTCTAACCGGACGCTGGCACTGTCGTGTCCAGTCGTTGCCTGGAGCGCGTCCGGTCGTTGCTTCACGGGCACGCGGTACTGTGCGATCGGTGCGTCCGGTCGTTTGACAGTCACGTCCGGTCGTTTGATGGGCGCGTCTGGTCATTGCCTGGGGCACGTTCGGTCGTTGGTTTGACCGTTGGGGCTCAGTGACCATTGGAGGATCGGACGTGGTTGAGCGCATCCGGTCAGTTACGACCGGCGCGTCCGGTCATCCCGAAAAGACCCAGTGAAGGGGTATAACGGCTCTATTCGGATGGGATGCTTATAAATACTTGTTGGCTGGCCCTTGGGGAGGTCTCTCATGATTTCTAACATTCTTGTGCATCCTTTGAGCTAGAGCTTCTCCTTCCACTCATCTCTCTTGCTTGATTGCAAATCATAAGTGAGATTGAGTGATCCCAAAGTGCATTGCATAGCTTGAGGGCATCTAGTGGCACTTGTGGGTGGTTTAGCCGGTGGATTTCTTGTTACTCTTGGAGAGTACCGCTCCTAGCCGGCTTGAAGATTGTTGGAGGCGTTGGCAAGAGAAGGAGATTGTTCTTGGCCACCTCCGGTTATTTGTAAGAGATTTTTGTGCTTTCCTCGACAAAGCGCCAAAAGCAACTCTAGTGGATTGCGCGTGTCATTGAGTTACCTCACTTGAGAGTGGTGTCTTGCGGTGCCTTGTGGGGCGTGCCTTGAGGGGCAAGTGACTTGAGGGTCACACCGAGGAACCATCTAAGTGTTGGTCGACACAACCGGTGACGTAGCTTGTCGGTGCACAAGTGAACACCGGGTGAACAAAAATATTGTGTCTCTTGTCTCCCGGTGATTGGTCTTCATATTGTGTTGTTGTCAATATTGATTTATTGTATATCATCTTGGTGATTGGCAACATCTTCACTACACCGTTGGTATAAGATACACAATCCTCTCTCTTGCATTTACATTTACTAGATTATCTTGTGTAGCTCTAGTGGTAGCCTTTGCTAGTAGTTGTTCGCTTGCTCACTAGTGTAAAATTAGTGACATAGCCTTTGTGTGAACTAGAGATCATAATCTACTAGACTTGTGGATAGGAGGCTTGCATCACAACCGTAGGCTAAGCAAAACTCGCTTTGCGCTGTTTGTTATTCTAACAAGTTTGCTTAGTGGCTTGTGTAGGATTTTTTTATAGGCTATTCACCCCCCTCTAGCCATCTAGGACCTTACAAGTGGTATCAGAGTCATAGTCACCGTTTTAATCAAGGCTTAACATCCTTCGGCGTGAGAAATGGCTCAAATTATGTTCAATCATGTTGGGGGCAAGCCACCGTTCTTTGATTGTGTTAGTTCTTTTGCTCATTGGAAGAGAAAAATGACAATGTACATTGGTTCTATTCATGAGAGAGTTTTGCAAGTCACCGAGAATGATTTTGCTATCATTGATCCTGATCATCTCACTGATGAAGATAGAGCAAATAGAACATGCAATAGAATGGCTCTTAATACACTTTACAATGGTATTGACACAAAAGTATTTGAGGGCATAAAGGATTTAGAATTGGTAAATGAAGTATGGACAAGGTTGAGTGAAACATATGAGGGCACTAAGGTTGTGAAGAGTGCCAAGCTATATGGGCTCAAGAGTGAGTTTGAGAACTTCAAGATGAAAGAAGAAGAAACAATCTTAGAGATGTTTCATAGATTGCAAGTCATTGTAAATGATCTCAAGAGCTTAGGGCATAAGACACAAGACCAAGATTTTTGCCACAAGTTCTTGTTGAGCTTACCAAAAAGATTCAAAATGTTGATCATGATGCTACAAAGAGATGGGCTTGATGCAATGAAGCCCAATGATTTGCTTGGAGATGTATTGACCTTTGACAAGTATGATCAAGATGTTGATGAGAAGGAGAAGGAGGAAAAGAAGAAGAAGAAGACTGTGGCATTCAAGGCCACCGCCTCTAAGGGCAAAGCCTCAATTCAAGAAGAAGATGACAATGAAGAAGATGAAGAATTAGAAATTGATGATGAGGCACTTGCTCTAGTTGTCAAGAATATTGGCAAGATGTTTATCAAAAGAAGAGGCTTCAAAAAGAGAAATGACTATTTCAAGAGCAATGAGCAACAAAGGAAGTGCTTTAATTGTGATAGCACTGAACATCTTCAAGCCGAATGTCCCTATGACAAGAAGAAGAAGAACAAGAGGGGCAAGTTTGAGAAGAAAAAGAGAGAAGCCAAGATGACTTTTAAGAAGGGCAAGAATGGAGCCTATGTGGTCACTTGGAAAAGTAATGATGATGAAGAAGAAGAATCATCATCCAACAAGGCTTTTGCTTCCATTGCTATTAACAAGAAGTCATCACTATTTGATTCATCCTCGTCGTGCCTCATGGCCAAAGAAACTAAGGTAATATATGATGAGAGTGATGATAAAAGTGAAATGGAATATGCTCATGATAGTGATAATGATAATGATAATGAAAATGATGATGATGAACCAACTAAAGAACAACTATATGACTTGATGCAACAAACTAGAGACATAGCTATTGCCAAAGACAAGGAGTGTAAGAAGCTTTCAATGAAAGTAGCAATACTTGAGAAAGTTTTTAGTGAGCTTAAGACCACTCATGAGAGTCTAGTGGAAGACCATGAGGATCTTGGTAAGGCTCATTCCAAGTTTAAAAAGGCTCACTCATTGCTACTTGAGCAACAAGCAAAGAAGGAGGTTGTTGTATCATGTGATATAGGTGTTACATGTGATATAATTGATGAATCCTCTTATGAACCTATCATCATGTCAAAAGCTAACCCTTCTTGTAGCTCTTCATCCACCACCACCGACTCTACCTCCACTACTAGTGATAGTTTCACTTGTGATTCCTCACTAATGGTTGAGAATGAGACTCTCAAAAAAGAGGTGGATGAGCTCACTCACGCCCTAGGCAAGGCCTATAGTGGTGAGGCCCGCTTGCTTAAGTGCTTGGGTAGCCAAAGGTTCTCTCTTAACAAAGAGGGATTGGGCTACACCCCCAAGAAAGGCAAGTCGACCTTTACAACTCCAAAGCCTAGCTTTGTGAAGGGCAATGGTCGGTTTTACAATAGATGCAAGCAAGTGGGGCACCTAGAGCATAATTACAATAAAAAGAACCAAAGCAAGAACCTTGTTGATGCTATACCTTTTGATTCTTGCTATGTGCTTACCAAAGGTGTGAAGGGTGTGAAAGCTAAGTTTATTGGTACACCCATTGTTGGCCCAAAGAAGAAGGCTATTTAGGTGCCAAAGAGCTTAGTTACTAACCTACAAGGACCCAAGCAAAAATGGGTACCTAAGCTTCATTGATTTGCTTATAGGTCAATTATAAAGCCGGAGGAAGGCATTGGATTATTGATAGTGGGTGCACTCAACACATGACCGGTACATCAAGAATGTTTGACTCAATCAATGACAATAATAGTGGTGTTGATTCTATCACTTTTGGCAATAACAAGAAAGGCAAGGTTATTGTCTTAGGCAAGATTGCAATATCAAATGACTTGAGTATCTCCAATGTGTTGCTAGTTGAAAGCTTGGATTTCAATCTTCTATCCGTGGCACAAATATGTGATCTTGGTTATAAATATATCTTTGGGGTTGATGATGTGTAAGTCATTAGTATGGATGGTTCAAATGTGGCATTCAAAGGATTTAGATATGAGAATCTCTACCTAGTTGACTTCAATGCTAGAGAAACTTCTTTGACAACTTGCTTAATATCCAAATCAAGCATGGGTTGGCTTTGGCATAGAAGGCTTGGTCATGTTGGCATGAAACAATTGAAAAAACTTACAACTCACAATCTTGTCAATGGTTTGAAAGATATTGAATTTGAGAAGAATAAGCTTTGTAGTGCATGTCAAGCCGGAAAGCAAGTTGGAAGCTCACATCCAAAGAAGAGTACAATGAGCACATGCAAAGTATTTGATTTGATGCACATGGATCTATTTGGACCAACAACATACACAAGCATAGGCGACAACAAGTATGGCTTTATCATAGTGGATGACTTCACAAGATTCACTTGGGTATTCTTTCTTAGTGACAAAAGTGAAGTGTTTGATATCTTCAAGACCTTTCTCACTAGAGTTCACAATGAGTTTGAGATTAGAATCAAGAAAGTGAGAAGTGACAATGGAAGTGAGTTCAAGAATACAAGAATTGAAGAACTTTGTGATCACTATGGTATTGGACATCAATTCTCGACCAAGTACACTCCACAATCAAATGGCCTAGTTGAGAGAAAGAATAGAACATTGCTTGATATGGCTAGATCAATGCTTCATGAGTACAATGTGAGTCAATCTTTTTGGGATGAAGCAATCAATACCGCTTGCTACTACATCAATAGACTATATTATCATCCATTGCTAGAGAAGACCCCATATGAACTACTTCATGGAAGAAAGCCAAATATTTCTTACTTTAGAGTGTTTGGTTGCAAATGCTATATCTTAAAAAATGGCACTAGATTGGGAAAGTTTGACAAGAGATGTGATGAGGGGTTCCTACTTGGTTATTCAACTATAAGCAAAGCTTATAGAGTTTGGAACAACTCAAGTGGCATTCTAGAAGAAGTTCATGATGTGCAATTTGATGAAACCAATAGGTCACAAGATGAAGAAGAGAATCTAGATGATGTTGGTGGAACTCTATTGGTGGAAGCAATGAAGAACATGGACATTGGGGACATTAGAGCAAAGCAAGTAATTGATATTCAAGATGATGATAAAGATCAAGTGCTCAATTCTCCATTTAAGCTAGCTAGTGACTCTCAAGTACAAGATCATGGTGCTAGTTCATCTCATCAAGATACATCAAGTGATCAACCAAGCTCAAGCAATCAAGTGCAAGTACTCCAACCACAACATATTGCAAGAGATCACCCCATTGATAGTGTTATTGGTGATATTAGAAGTGGTGTGCAAACAAGATCAAGATTGACTATGTTTTATGAGCATGCATCATTTGTGTCAACCTTAGAACCAAAGAAAATAGAAGAAGCTTTGAGGGATGCCGATTGGATCATGGCTATGCAAGAAAAGCTTAACAATTTTACAAGAAATGATGTTTAGGAATTGGTAAAAAGGCCAAATGACTACAATGTGATTGGCACCAAATGAGTGTTCAAAAATAAGCAAGATCAAGATGGCATTGTGGTGAGAAACAAAGCAAGACTAGTTGCTCAAGGTTACACTCAAGTAGAAGGTCTTGACTATGATGAGACATATGCTCCCGTGGCAAGATTAAAGGCAATAAGGATTCTATTGGCTTATGCTTGCGCACACAACATCAAACTATATCAAATGGATGTCAAAAGTGCATTTCTCAATGGGATCATCAATGAGTTAGTCTTTGTTGAGCAACCTCCCGGATTTGAAGATGACAAGAAATCCAACCATGTATACAAGTTGAAGAAGGCTTTATATGACTTAAAGCAAGCACCTAGAGCATGGTATGAGAGGCTAAGGGATTTCCTTCTCTCTAAGGGATTCAAGATGGGCAAGGTTGATACAACTCTATTCACCAAGAAGATTGGGAATGATCTATTCATAGTGCAAATATATGTTGATGACATCATCTTTGGATCAACCGATCAAGCTTATTATGAAGAATTTGGTGCTATGATGACCAAAGAGTTTGAAATGTCTATGATTGGTGAACTTAGCTACTTCCTTGGTCCCAAGTCAAGCAATTGAAGAATGGGATATTTGTGAGTCAAGGGAAATACATAAGGGACATGTTAAAGAAGTTTGGAATGCAAGATGCAAAGCCAATTTCAACTCCAATGGGTACAAATGGCAATTTGGATAGTGATCAAAAGGAATGTCCCTCTAGCCATCTAGGACCTTACATCTGCATATCCTTGGAGTTTTTTATTTCCTTCTAACGGGTAAGTCTTGCGGAGTACAATTGAGTACTCAGGGTTTGTTCTACCCTGTTGCAGGTGACAGGTGTTTATGGAGCAGACACTTGTATGTGGAAACCTCCTGGTGGGCTCGGTGAGGATTTCCTTTACGTTACGGACATAGACTTTATTTAAAACTTCCACTAAAATGTTTACAAAGGAAAGATTTATAACCTGTTATTATCTCATGCAGAAAATGTTCCTCAAGTAAATGTTTAAACTTGTCTATAAATACATTTTTATCTCCTGGTGGGCTATGAATGTTGTAAGCTTTATCCTCTCATTTATGATCCTGATGGAAAGTGTGGATTTTCAAGTTCTCCCTTAGGGTGCTCGACAAGACTGCCTAGTTTAGTGCTCTCTCTTGGGTACTTTATGTCTAATAGAAGACAAGTACTCTTAGGAGGACATCAGATTAGGCGGTTTTGCCACATGGGTTACCGTCCTATTCTACCAAAGGGTGTTTTCATGGTGATTTTGGGCTTTGTGTGCACTAGATAGGGTGTCCTATGCACCAGATAGGGTGTTCTGTCACCGGACAGGTGCACCACCCTATTTTTCTAGAGAGCATGTTTTTGTGTTTTGGGTATTTGGAGCACAGGACTGGGTGTCTGGTGCACCGGACAAGTGTATGTAGCGGCTAGTTCAAAGTGACTATTGGAATTCGACCGTTGGAGTGGCTATCCGGTGCACCCGCGGCCTGTGCACTTTTTGCCCAATGGCTAGTTTGGGCTTGTGGCTATAAATAGGAGTGGTGGCTGGCCTTGGCTGGTTGCTGAGCTCCCTTGGGCCTTTGTGGTTGTGCTAGGTGTGCTTGGGAAGCCCTTAACTCACTTGTGTGCATTGTGATTACATCTGATTACGAATGAGTGATTCTAGTGTGTTGTATTGAGAGTTGCAAAGTGTTGGCACTAGGTGATCGAGTTGCAAGCCGGTGGTGCTTGTTACTCTTGGAGGTTGCCACCTCCTAGATGGCTTAGTCACTTGTCTCTGTCGTGAAGCCTGCAAGAAGCTTGTGTGGTGCTCCGGAGAAGTGCTTTGTGAGGGGTGTTGTGTGTTCGCCCAACGAGAGACGCGAAGAGCAACTCTAATAGAGTGAGATGTGAAGAGCATCAAATGGTTCGGCCAGGTCGAGTGCTAGAGATCGTGGTGAGCACTCCACGTGGGAGAGTGTGACTTGCGGGTCACCACTAGTAAGAGGACCGGCGACAACCGTGAGCTTGTCTCAATGGGGATTAAGTGGTTGGCAAACCACCGAACCTCGGGATAAAAATCATCGTGTCATCATCTTTCCGTTGTTGTTCATATATTGTGCTTGTGTTGTTGCTCTTGTGTAGTTAGTTTGCTTTAGTAGCAAAATAGTTGCTCTCTTGCATAACTGTTGGCTTGTGTAGCTTTGCTAGCTACTTTGCTTAGTTTATGTAGCTAAGTAATTTGAGCTCTCTAGTTTGGCTTGTGTAGCCTTTCTATTGAGTATTGCTAGTGAGCTTAGGTTTTGTGCGCTTTGCATACTAGCATGTGTAGGAGCTCCCCGGTTGTTTGAGTACTAATTGCATAGGTTTGTGTGTTCTTGCTAACTAGAATTGTTTAGGTGAGCTCTACCTTACCTTGCTCCAACGGCTTCATACAACAAACCCCTCCGATGTACAACAATGATGCACATAAGCACCAAGTGGTAAGAGGTATCCAAACCTCACTAAGCACTAAGCCTAAACCTAGAGCAACCACAATAACGGTGGTCTAACTAGCCTAAGCACTTCGTAAAACACCTACACTAGTCATCTAATATTTTCTAAGCATTTTTTTGTGGCTAAAGCACAAATGGATGACCCTAAACTCTCCACACACTTCTCTCGGTTGTAGCACACCTCAAGAGACTGAGCAATGGGGTATACATATAGCCTAAACATCCAAAACTAGTTGTTACACACTTTTCTGTACACCGAATTGATCTTGTGCTTACCACTGGACTAATTCGTTGGTGCCACGTTGACTAGCCATTTGAAAACTAGTTGTTTCACACTTTTCTGTGAGCATCGGATTGATCCGGTGGCCCCGGAGAAGAAGCACTATACTATAAGGTGCCACTGTGCCTTTTTAACACCGGATTAATTCATTGAGCACCGGATTAATTCAACGCAGCACCGTGGTTTTTAGCATGATATTGTTTTGTGTTTTGGGCATAAATTTTAGCTCCAAACTCCAATTTTGATGATCTTAGTCTTTTTGGAAATCTATTGAAGAGCTCTACAGCTTCGGACTCATATCATTATAATTTGAGCAGATCCAAAATCATGAGACAAGACTAATTCATTCACCTCTTTGTCTTGGCTTCAATGGTGTCAATTTTGTTTGTGTCTTCGTTTCTAGACTTCTACTTCTCGGTGTCTTAGACCTCTAGCATGTCTTGTATGTCTTTAACATGGCTTCTAATGTCTTGCTTGATGTATTAATCACTTCAATTTCCATGTTGCCTAAGTCCAAGCCAACCTTGCTTCCATTTGAACTTAACCTTGTATACTAGAAAACGTTGTCCAAATCTTCATGTTATTTATCAACAACAAAATCCAACTTAATGGCCCATAGGATCCACTTTCCTTACATTTTCTATAGAAATTGATACCTTAGAAAACTCCTAGGTGGAAGCTACATTAACGGTCATGCATTTGTGATTCATCTATGTGCCACCGCTGATGCCGTGGTGGCAATGGCAACAGTATTGATGTCACACTGGCGGTGTCCAAAAAGTTAAGGAGCTTGTTTCTTTGCTTTTTTATTTTGAAGATCAATTTTTTATGAGATTAATTTTTGTTTCAAACATTTATTAAAAGTTGCAAAACCATTTTTGGGGAGTTTTTTTTGTTATACTATTGGAGATGCTCTTATGGCATGCTTGGTTGGCTTCTAAGTATTGTCCAACTAAAATCATGACAAGCCAAAATCAAAGCTTGCCAATATTAAAGCAAAAAATGCACTTAACGTATATGCAATTCCTAGAGCTATAGTGACCAGCTCGGAAAATTCATGGATTTCATAGAGCTAGATGTCTATCCAACATTGTCTTAGGCCCGTTTGACAGAGCTCTAGCTCTAAGATATCTTAGAGGTGGTCATATGAAGCTTTGGAGAATCTTGGATTTGGAGCTGCAGGCACATTAAGTACGTTTGTATGACTTATTTTATTTAGATTTTAGATGATATAAAAAAATTTAAACCATTTTAATTTAGTCTATAGATCACAAATCTAGCATAGATCTCGGAGCTACAGCTGTAGTTACGGGCTGATCTGAGCCGTTCGGACCCAACCAACGGTCGCGGCAAATTGTCGTGACTGTTTGCTGCGGCCTTGTCGGAACACTAGCCTCACCGCTCGCTCAGCGGCCGCCGCGGCAGTTTCTGCTGGCTCTCGTCCGCCGCAGCCCGCAGTCTCCGCTGCGGCTCACGGACGCTCCCTGTCATCCTCCATTCCTCCTTCCTGATCAAAGCCTTCTTCTGCACCCGTTTTATCCCCGTCAGCCGGACTCGCCGAATTCTCCAAACCCTAGCGCCAAAATCCCCATTCCGGTAGCCGCAATCGGAGCCGGATTCTCTCGGTTTCCGGCTGGCGCCGGTATCGCGTCTCCGCATGATGCAGCGAGCAAGCTCATGAACTCGATGGACGAAATTAACCTGCTTCAGCAGGCGCAGCGGCAGCATCAGCACCACCTCATGGTGCGCGGCATCGGCGAGGAGATCGACCTCGAGATCGGCCCCGGCGACGACCCCTCGTTCTCCGGGGCTTCCTTAGTGGCCGTCACGTCCACGCACGACACTGTCGTCCACGCCGACGACCACAAGAGCCTCCTCATCCCGTGTTCGCACACCGGCGCTGCGGACGGGCTGGCGCCGCAGCAGCACCTGGCGCAGGGGGAGGAAGAGCATGACGGGATGCTCAGGCAGCCGTCGGGGCACACCAAGAAGAAGAAGAAGGTGGTGAAGAAATGGCGGGAGGAGTGGGCGGACACCTACAAGTGGGCCTACGTCGCCGTGCACGACAACACCACCAGGATCTTCTGCTCGGTGTGCAAGGAGTACGGCCGGAAGCACCGCCGGAATCCATATGGCAACGAGGGAAGCAGGAATATGCAGATGAGTGCGCTTGAGGAGCACAACAATAGCTTGTTGCATAAGGAGGCGCTCCGGTTGCAGTTGGCCTCCAAGGAGAAGTTGCAGCCTCCCGAGATCGAGAGGCCGGTCTATGTCAAAGGTTGGTGTTGTCGGCTTGTTGACCCAGCTTCCACAGTTATACTCGAGTTTCACCTTGGAACAGATGTAAGGACTAGGCAATGTGTAATAAATTTGTTTCTAAAATTAGTGTATTATTGGGATATTCCAGGAAATATGTTAACTTTCAGTTTTAATTGTGTATTGCTGCATTGTAAGAAGTAGATAACATGGTTTTCAAGATACCACATGTTTTATTCTGTTATGTGTAAGTGTGTAGCATATTCATGTCCAATAACAAGGAAATCCTATAACTAAATGTCCAATTGAAGAGACAATGCTAATATGACCATATCCGTTACTTCATCCTGTGCTACTGGTACATAAGTTGGCAAGTGCTTTATGTTCTACTAGAAAATGAACATAGCATGAAGCAGATATTCCAGTTTTATTTTATTTTTGGAGTGGAATTACCAGTTCAGCTTGAAGTTATTGTCATTTGTATATTCCAGTTTTATTTTCTTCTTGGAGCGGAATTACCAGTTCACCTTGAAGTTACTGTTATTTATAACTATATATGATATGTGATATCATCTGTGCTTTCACTTTCTTTATGCCCTTTATCCCAGTGCTCCATTTTCTATCAAACCAAAATGACTGTATGATATTATATCCCTTGCAACGATCCAACAACTCTATGATATATGACCTTGCTCATTTTTTTATCTGCATTTTGGAATTGTCTATTCCAGCTTTATCGAAAACAGCAGCATCAATACTTGAATGTGTCCTAAGGAGGGATCCCCATGAAGCTGAATATATACAATCCATCCAGGAGGTGGTTCATTCCTTAGAACCTGTCTTGGTGAAGAATACCCAGTAATTCTTCAAATCTCCCTCCATCCCTTAGAAATAATATGCCTAAACCTGGAGTATAACATAGTTTCATTTGATAATGTTTCAGATATATTCAAATTTTGGAGCGTTTGTTGGAACCTGAGAGATGCTTTATCTTCAGAGTGCCATGGATTGATGACAGAGGTGAAGCACATGTCAATAGAGGTTTCCGTGTGCAATTCAGTCAGGCGTTAGGTCCATGCAGGGGTGGTCTTCGGTTTCACCCATCCATGAGCTTAAGTGTGGCAAAGTTTCTGGCCTTTGAACATGTAATACTATACTTGTCTAAAATTCACTTTCATGCTACAACACATAAGCTATTTGTTTTTTTCCTTGTTTACAAGAAAGACATTGCCATAGGTTAAGTACCACTCTAGGTGAACTATGAAGTGCATTTGTGATGCTAATAACTTGCAGCCTTTGCTTAGCCACATCTGATTTGCTTAATGGATGCATTTTTTATGTTTACGTTGCTTTATGGCAGAACTTTGACATGCTATCCCATCATTGTCTTTCTTCCATACAGACTTTGAAGAATGCTTTGTCACTATATAAACTTGGAGGTGCTGCTGGAGGAAGTGATTTTGATCCAAAGGGTAAAAGTGATAATGAGGTGTGTACCGTATTTTGATTCCTCAGGACAATAACATTTTTTGCTGCATGTAAATCTCAAAATCTTGTCCTGTTAGATAATGCGTTTTTGCCAAAGTTTCATGGATGAGCTGTATAGATATTTGGGCCCTGATCAGGTACTTCCCAGTTGAACATGATACTCAGTTATTGGAGTTATTCATCTCTATTAGCTAAATGAATCAATGACTGTTCTTAGTCTCTAGTAGTATTTCAGACTTCGATCTTTTGGTCCAGGATTTTCCCGCTGAAGATATTGGTGTTGGTCCAAGGGAAATGGGTTACCTTTTTGGGCAGTATAGACGCCTTTCTGGTCATTTTCAGGTAGACTGGTGGTTCTGAAGTCCATCATATCCAGAATTTAGATTATGGGAAATTGTGGATACATCCTCAGTGTAGGGGGCGGGGGGTTATGAGGTTATTTGTTTAGTTTCTGCTTCCACTTCTTTGTTCATCAGTTCTCTCTTGTCTGTAGATTTCAATTGTCGTGCTTATGCAGGGAAATTTTACAGGACCTAAAATTTTCTGGTCGGGGTCAAGTTTTCGAACAGAAGCTACTGGATACGGGCTGGTAAAGTGCTACCTTAAATTTTCGTTTGGCTGGAGATAGTATGTTTTGTGGGTGCCATAGTTGTTTCGCAAGTAATATTTCTGTTGCATGTGTTGACTGGACCATTGTCCATGTTCAAAGTGAAACACCATATGAAACCATTCTGTCCGTGCAGGTGTTTTTTGCGCGTCTTTTACTTGCTGAAATGAACAAAGAGCTTAAAGGATTAAGGTTTCATACAGAGATCCATTGAGTTTTTCTTCGTTATAATTTAGCCTTTTGTTAGTTTCATACTATGCAATGTTTTCTGCAGATGTGTGATCAGTGGTTCTGGAAAAATAGCAATGCATGTTTTGGAAAAGCTTTTGCCTTGTGGAGCCATTCCTGTTACTGTCTCAGGTATACAGACTCAAAGGTTTCTTTGGACTACACAGAATATACATGGTTTGGAATTGCATCAATATTATTATTGGCATCAGATGTGCCTTGAATTAGGTGGATTTATCATGTCTACTCATATGTGTTTGCCACTTTGCCTATCCTTGACATACAATTTCACATCATTAATATGCACTCCCTCGGTTCCAAATTATAAGACGTTTTAGCTTTTCTATATTCATAGTTTTTGCTACGCACCCAGATATATGTTATGTCTAGATACATAAGGCTATGAATTTAGAAATGCCAAAACGTCTTATTATTTGGGATAGAGGAAGTAGAAGTTAACAATGCTCGTATATGATTTCAAAATAGAAATACAGGTCTATATACAAGTATTCTTCCAATGGGTTTTTGCGCTTGCTAGCTTTCCTTGAATTGCACTATAAGTGTTTTTTAAGGTTTCAATTTGTTCGTAGGCATATTTATTGCTTGCCAAATCGTTAGGTAGATTTCAAGCGTACCTACTATAGAAAAATAGTCATGTTAAGATAACTATACCATTTTTAATGAAGGGCTGATTGTTATACTGTTCCAGATTCAAAGGGATATTTGTTAGATGAAGATGGGTTCGATTATATGAAATATTCACTTCTAAGGGATATTAAGGCTCAGCAAAAGAGCCTCAAGTGGGTACATGCCTTTCCCTTATTTTTGGAGTGTGCATGTGGAGTTTTTTAGATATCTTTCTCCATTTATTCAAACAGGGAGTACTTGAAATCATATCCACATGCCAAGTATATTGATGATGCAAAACCATGGAGCGAGCAGTATGATGTTGCATTCCCTTGTTCATCACATAATGAGATTGATCAAGGGGAGGCTGTTGCAATCATCAACTCTGGTTGTCGTGTTCTTGTCGAATGTATGAAGTTTTGAATTTTGTCATTTCTATTTTCAGTTTCTGTTTTAAATTTTTATATTTATCATATGCTGATTAAAATATGTTGCCAACTGCAGGTTCAAATATGCCGTGCACTGTTCAAGCTGTTGATATCCTAAGAAAGGCAAAAGTTTTTGTTGCTCCAGCAAAGGCAACTGCTGCTGGTGGGGTAATGCACTGCTTGACTGCTCTTACAAATCCATTCACATGTCCTGGTGTGAGATGATAGTAGAACAATTTTGTAGCTTCTTTTAGCGTAAAAAATTTAAGAGCGTCATTTTTCATGTCTATCATTGCTGCACTTTTCACTTGGTACGACTTTGATGACAAGTATTTGTAGGCTGAAGTCATTATATATCTGTATATACTATCTATAGAGCTTGAGACTGTTATGTGTTTTTTCCGTTATCACAATTTATGCTTGTCTCTTGAAATAACAGGTAGCACTTGGAGAGCTTGAATTGAATCCAGAGTTTAATTTGATGCAATTGTCAGTGGAGGATTTTGAGAATAAAATTCAAGTAAACTCTGCTGCTCCTGACTAGTGCCATTGGTATTTTTTCCCTTCTGCTTCCCTGAGTTCTCTCTTTTTTTCTGTTGGATTTAAGCAGGATGCAATAAAGCAAACATATGAAAGGTCGGTCAAAGCTGCTCAAGATTATGGGATCATGAAAGATAGCCCTGAGTTTGTTTTCTTGCGCTTTGCAAAATCAGATGATGCTTTCACTTGGTTTCAGTCGAGAAGCTGACCCCCCCCCCCCCCCCCCCCCCCCCCCCCCCTGTCTCTCCATGCAGGTCTTTGGTCCATGGCGCGAACATTTGTGCTTTCCTTAATATTGCGCAAGCCATGGCTGACCAGGGATGTGTTTAGTTAGGCCTTTGATTCTGTCAAGAAACTTCAACTGGAGCTTTCTGCGAGGGGAAAAAATCTTCTGATAGACTGAAGTGTTTCGATGCTTAAACCTTGAGTAGTGCTGCACAAATCATTAAGCCCTACAAAACAGGGAGTAACTGGGATTCATTCACCCTTGTTTATTTATGCTAGAAATGTGTGCAACTAAGGTGCCGGAAAGAAAGCCAGTTTTGCGGTACAATTTAGAAGAGCTGAGGATGTAGATCACCGGTGTATCATCCATTGTTATGAACGTAAATGTCAATGGAAAGTTGATAGAAGCAACTCATTTGCATGCAAAGCCTATAGTCGCACCAACATCTGTAACACCAAAGTGATTTCATTAAATTTCCTATAAAATATGTTCTTATAGTGTAGATTTAATATATTTGAACTTTCAAAGTAGAGAAGATTGGCATAGGATGAAAAAAGTGACACAATTTGGAATGGAGGTAGTAGTATTATTAGATCTACCACTGACACAATTTATGTATTATTACATTCCCATGTCCATCAAATACTCGAAGGCTAAAACTTTGGGCTTTTTCGCCCCGCATGCTTCTCAGGAACCAGGGTCCGCAAAATTGAGAGATCTTTAATTTTTTTAGAGATAGGAGTTTTGAATATCTTTCCATAAATTACTATCGAGTTTTGTCCCAAGCATGCAACATG
Source organism: Saccharum hybrid cultivar R570 (assembly GCA_038087645.1). Taxonomy (NCBI): domain Eukaryota; kingdom Viridiplantae; phylum Streptophyta; class Magnoliopsida; order Poales; family Poaceae; genus Saccharum; species Saccharum hybrid cultivar. The sequence goes on from JAQSUU010000135.1 coordinate 23,679,151, forward strand.
CTCCACAAGGCAAAACACACATGTAGTAGCCGATCAAAAAGTACAGTAAATTATACAGCGAAGTATTAGGAAGCTTGATCTTCTAACTCCTTCAGCTTATATATTAACGAGAACCCACAGCCCCCTTGATAGAGCTTGAAAGCATCCACTCAGATACAACCAAATGATGAGAAGCCTCACAAAATAGTGGGCTCTAGAGCTACACTTGCAACATATAAGCACATTTGGCTTCCTAAGGTAAAGCTGTGCCCGAAAAGGTACTTTGTTTGGCCTCGAAGGTTAAGCTGTTGACTTCCCTGATTGTTCAGCTAAATAATGCTCAAGCATGTCCTCTTCATCGTCTGTACCAAATTAGGGCAACAAGTTTTGTAAGATTGGTTGCACTGGCAAAGTACATTTAATGTCATAAACAAAGAGTTTTCCAGAAGAAGTTTTACCTTCAAAGTCATCATCAAATTCAATGTCTTCCTCCTCTTCTTCATCTTCATCAGCAACTGTGCTTGCTCCTTTCTGAAAAGATGGTTTCATGTAAAGTAAATCTTAAAAGACAAATACGTAAATCCAACACACACATGGATTCATGTGAATAACTGAATGCGAGTGCATCCAAACAAGCGTTAAGAGGAAAGGTTTTATTATCTGGGATAACGAACCACTGCATGCCTTCCACTTTCAAAATACTGCCGTCCTGTGAGTTTCTTTTCCTTCGGGGCTGTAAGAGCTGAGTCTGGCATAAGTCTGCATGCCCAGAAAATGCAAAAGATCATCTAAACATACATTTGGGTACTTATATAATATTGGCATCAAACACCATTATATGGAAGATATTAAAAGTGTTAGGTTTAGAGATTCTATTGATTGGGGCTAACCCTAAATGGGTAGCTATATAGGTTCCATACATGGGCCACATGGGCCTAAACACGTACTCTAACACCCCCCGCAGTCTGAACTACCGGTGCAGCGGAGTTCGAGGCTGAACAAGAAAGAACACACACAACCCCCCACAGACGCAACTAGCCACCGGTGATGTTGAGGCTGGAGCGAAACTCGGCGAAGGTCGAGGACGGGAGGCCTTTGGTGAAGATGTCCGCGAACTGGGAGGTCGTCGGAACATGAAGGACCCGCACCTCGCCCATGGCTATCCGATCTCGGACAAAGTGAAGGTCGATCTCCACATGCTTCGTCCGCTGATGCTGGATGGGGTTGGTGGAGAGGTAGACCGCACTGACGTTGTCGCAGTAGATCAGTGTGCTCCGGGAGGGCGGAGTGTGCAACTCAGCAAGCAGCTGTCGGAGCCAGGCGGCCTCCGCCACGCCGTTAGCAACGGCGCGGTACTCCGCCTCGGCGCTGGACCGGGAGACCACCGGCTGGCGCTTGGACGACCAAGACACTAGGTTGCTGCCCAGGAAGACGGCGTAGCCGGAGGTGGAGCGGCGAGTGTCCGGGCACCCGGCCCAGTCAGCGTCGGTGTAGACGACGAGGTCGGTGGAGGAGGCCCAGTGGAGTAGGAGGCCGTAGTCGAGCGTCCCCCGGAGGTAGCGGAGGAGACGCTTGAGAGCCGTGAGGTGAGGCTCCCAGGGGTCATGCATATGAAGACAGACCTGCTGAACTGCATAGGTGATATCCGGCCGGGTGAAGGTGGGGTACTGAAGGGCCCCGGCGAGGCTCCTGTACGCAGTGGGATCGACCACCAGTGGTCCCTCAGCCTCAGACAGCTTGCCCTGAGTGTCGACCGGAGTGGAGCAGGGGTTGCAGTCAGTCATCCCAGCCCGCTCCAGGATGTCCCGAGTGTACTGCCGCTGGTGAAGGAAGAGCCCGGCAGGACGGTGCTCAACAGTGACACCGAGGAAGTGGTGGAGCTCACCCAGATCCTTCATCGCGAACTCCTGCCGGAGAGCGGTGATGATCCGGCGGAGAAGTGGCTCGCTGGAGACGGTGAGGACAATGTCATCAACATAGAGCAGAAAGTATGCAGTGTCGGCTCCATTGTGGTAGACGAACAGGGACGTATCAGACTTGGCCTCCATGAACCCCAGGGTCAGCAAGAAAGCAGCAAACCGGTGGTTCCACGCCCGAGGTGCCTGCTTGAGGCCGTAGAGGGACCTGTTGAGCCGGCAGACCATGTCAGGACGGGTGGAATCGACGAACCCCGCCGGCTGGCTGCAGTACACTGTCTCGGTAAGAAGGCCGTGGAGGAAGGCGTTCTTAACGTCCAGCTGGTGGACGGGCCAAGACCGAGCAAGCGCCAGCGAGAGCACAGTACGGACGGTGGCCAGCTTGACCACCGGGCTGAAGGTCTCATCGTAGTCGACTCCAGGGCGCTGAGTGAAACCCCGAAGGACCCATCGGGCCTTGTAGCGCTCGAGAGAGCCATCGGCCCGGCGCTTATGGGTCCAAATCCACTTGCCGGTGACGACGTTGGAGCCTGGTGGCCGGGGCACCAACTCCCACGTCTGGTTGGCGAGTAGCGCGGCATACTCCTCTTCCATCGCGCGGCGCCAGTGAGGGTCCAGCAGGGCGTCGCGGACGGAAGAGGGTACCGGGGAGACCACCGCGTCGCCGGTCGAAGCCTCGAGGACACGAGGCGGCAGTGTGCCAGCCGCGTGCCATGTCACCATCAGGTGAACATGCCGCGGGTGTCGGTGAAGCAGCGGCGGGTGGTAGACCGGCGGGGCACCACGAGCCGGCGGGGACTGCGGCGGTGGTGTCGGTGTCCCCGGTGGAGAAGGGAGCACGAGCGGCGGCCGCCGCGGCCTGCGCTGGTACACACGAACTGGCGCGGCGAACCTCGACGGAGGTGCCGGGGCAGGTGCCGGGACGGGATCCGGCGTCGGCGGCCGGCACGACCCCCCCGGTGCAGAAGCGGGGGACGACGGCCCCTGGGCTGCACCAACCGGAGAGGACGGGGCCGCACCCGAGGACGACGGGCCCGGACCCGCTGGGAATCCGTGATAGGGGACCGGCCCGACGCGCGGCGAAGCGTTACCTGCAGGAGGCCACGAAAAAGGTGGCTGGACCACCAGGTGTAACACTCCGGTGTTACGCAAACATTTGCATGGCAATCATATGCATGACATTTCATATCATCATAATCATACATGTTAATATTATAATTTGAGTGAAATAAAAGCTTAGAAAGTCGTATTTGAGGTGTAATGTATAATGTGCTAATCACATTCCATCAAAATTGTGCAACTAAAAATTTTATATCACTTAGAATTATAGGTCAAAATTTTTGGAGCAACTAAATGACTCAAAGTTTTGTCAAAAAGCTTGTTCAAAAATATTAATTAAAATATTCAAAAATCCTCTCTAAATTAGCTTTTATTCTTCAATTCAAAATCTATTGAGAATTTTTAGTTGGCCCCTTAATCAAAGTTGTAGAGAATTAAATTCTAAGCAACTTTTATTTTTGGGTCAATTCCAGAAAATGTCTTCTTGTTCAAAATGGGGTTTGAAATCTGTGTTTGAATTTGATTTGAAATGAAAAATTTGAAAAAAAATCAAATCCAGCTTAGCAGGCCGCCGCCTCGGATTCGGCCCGCTGGCCGAATCGGCCCGCGCCACTCCCGCGCGCGCGCCCGCAGCCGCCTCCGCCTCGGCTCGGCCCGGCCTGCCTCCGCGTCGCTCCTCTTCTTCCCGCCCGCGCGCGCGCGCTGTCGCCCCGGCAGAAAACGCCCGCCGCGTGGCGGCCGCATGTCGGCGACGCCACCGCGTGGCCGCCGTGGACCCCGCGCCCGCGCTCCGCTTCAAAATCGCCCGGGCACCTGATTTCTCTCCCACTTGCGCCTCGGTTGTTTCCCTTCTTCCTCCCTCCGGTGAAACCGCAGCGGAACACCGCTCGCCACCGAGCTCCGCCACCGTCCCCGCCCTGTTCCGGCACCGGTGGACCACCTCCGTCTAATTGCCCGTGCACGAGGCTCCGCCCCATCCTCCCCTCCTCCGAACGGGTGTCGCCATCCCCTCGTTTGCCTCGGTAGGGCTCAATTTTCCTCGCCTCGCCGCGCCACCGCGTCGGTGCCGTCGAGCCCGTGCCCCGCGCACCGCCTCACTCGCTCTCTCTCTGCCCTCCCGCGTCCCCTTCACGTGTTCGCTACTCTCGTGCGAGCATGTTGCGCTCCTTAGCTGGTCGCGGTTTGGCCGGAGCCAGCCGTTGGCCCTCGGCCGCCGCCGTGACGGCGAGACCCTGGACGCCGGCTACCGCGCTCCGTTTCCCCCTCCTCTCGGTGGACTGGGCTACGCCCTGTGGGCCGCGCCCCGAGCAGGCCGGCTCGGCCATTTCCCCCCCGCGCGCGATGCCAGGCCGAGAACGGCTATGGGCCGCTTGATTCCCCGGGCCGGCCCAGTGCCGTTATGAAAATCCATTTCCAATTTCTTTTATTATTCTTATTGAAAATGCTTTGGAAAAAAATATTTTAGTAGTCATTTCAGCTCCAAAAATTGTAAAATAAATTTCTAGGGATTCATTGGAACCAGATCTACAATCTAAAAATATTGCATGTCATTTTTGGGATACTTTTCTGTAGAGCTTTAATTAATTCTTAATATTGCTGATATCTTGTAAAATAGCTAGTAAATCCTATATATATCAGAAAAATATGATTTCAAGTTTGTTAATCTTCTTATATCATGTACTTCCTAGGAAAAATGTGTTTCATGCATGTGCTGTGGAAAAATGTTGAAGTGTAGTTCAAGTGCCTTTAATGGCTGATTTTTGTTATTTTTGCTAGAGAGCAAACTTTGTATAAAACATGCATGTGATAATTTTTGTACAGTCATAGTATGCTATAAAGAACCTAGGAAAAATATTAATTCTGTTGTTTGACACTTTCCATAGTACAAAGTAATTTCATGCTCATTTTTATGCTATAGCTTGTCATTTTTGTATAGGATGGTTTACTTATCCAAATGCCATGAAATTGTTATGGTAGTCTGTTTAGAGTAGTATTATGCTACTGTAATTTTCTTAGATTTTTAGGAGCATCAGAAATATATGTTGCTATTCAAACCTACTATTATTACTTAGGGTTTAATCAAGTATTGCTTTAAGTGTGATTAAGAAATTAGTAAAGCTTTGGTGTATCTTTGAAGCATTTCATAAGGTAGGTTAACTTAACATAATAGTAGTAGAAGAGAATGCAGTAGATGACATGTGCTTGTAGTGTATAGTTTCTGGATGATGTTGACTACCTTGCATTTCAACATATTCATTGCATTCATCTCCTTCGATGCATACTTGCATAAACACTTACGCGCATTGCATCATACAGGATCGCAAACCGAGAACCCAGTCGTCTTACCCGAGGAGCCAGAGGAGCAGATCGAGGTGCAGCAGCAGGAGGTGACAGAAGCCGAAGAAGAGGCCGGTGAAGATCTCCTTGAGTGCCCCGATCACCGTCCAAGCTCCTTCGAGAGAGGCAAGCCCCGGAGCATTTCTCTCCCGGTTTGCAAATAATTTATTATTAATTTTACTTAATTTGATGCATTACGTTTAGGAGTTGTTTGTAAACGTTGCTGCATTATACCTTGCTTACCTTTGTTAGACTATATCCTTGTTACCCTGGTATCCGCAGTCGAGTCAATGCTTAGCTTGCTTAGACCGGTAGAAGTCGGGTGATTTCCTGTCACCTGCGAGCTATAGGTGATTACTTGGATATGTTGGGTTGACTATGAAGTCATGGTATAACTAAGTGTGAAATAAATTTGAGACCGGGCGGAAACTTGAAGGGTTTCGGACTGTAGTGTTTTCCGTCTGTGTCGATTAAGGACCGTCCGTTGTTGTCCCTCGGGTCATGTTGAACGCATGCCTCACATTTAGCTGGCCGGATAAAGTACCTTCCGACCGCGAAACTGGGAGATTATTCGGGCCGAGTGGATTGCCCGCAACGCACTGTACCGGAGCAGTAGTGGCAGGATACGGGGGCGCGATGATAAGGCCAAAGAGCAGTCGGGTGGCCCCCGGGTACAAGTGGTTCCTGGCAAGCTCGCGACTTTACCTGAATGGTTGACTCGGCGACCAACACCTCACTTTAGCGGGTGAGTGAGGTTTGTGTGAGGAATAACTTACCAGCTGGTTAATAATCGATTCGAATCGCCATCGTTCACTGGATAGTGAACACTTGACTTGAGCTACTTCATCGTAGTAATATTGATGAAACACTTGGATAGTTATGTGAAAAATGGCATGGTAATCATTGTTAATGATCAATCGTAATCATTACTTGCTTAATTACATGGTTACCCTAGTATAAGTGCAAACATAGTTGACAGGTAATAAAGATTAGAATACTGCATGCTTTTGTAAACAAACTGTTAGTTTATATGCTTTTCTTGCAAATGAGTCAGCTACCCCACCAAAAAGCCTATCATGATTCCTTGGTGTCTTTTATTTCTGGTTTATGACGGGTAAGTCTAGCTGAGTACCTTCTCGTACTCAGGGCTTTGTTCCCACTTGTTGCAGATGGACAGATGTACTATAGCTATTGTATCAACTGTCTCTATCCTGCAATGGGCGAAGCATAGGACCATGGGCAATGGTCATTCGCTACTTCTCGTCTGATGCTTTTGCTGGAGATGGTCCCAAGCTGGCACTTTATTTAAAAATGTTGTGTGTGTGCGTGATTTGAACTACCGCTTCCGCTACTTTTATTCGAACCTGGTTTGTAATAACTATGTTTAAACTCCGATGTATTTTATGCCGCGAACATTTATGTAACTTATGATGGTGACCGCTAAACTTAGTACGATCTTGGCTGTTATGTAAAATGGTTTGAAATCCGTCGAGATTTCACGGACTACCGGGTTATACGGGCTTCAGTTTATTAAATTGTCCTTCCGTTGGATGATTTTCCTACTTAATCTCGTATAATTGGGCGGTTCTGTTACACCAGGTCAGTGGGAAATAGGGAGGGTGGGTCAGGTACCGGAGGGGTGGTAGTGCTGGAAAAGGGAAACACAGACTCATCGAACACCACATGGCGAGAGATGAGAACCCGTCGAAAGGTAAGGTCAAAGCACCGGTACCCCTTGTGATCCGGAGAGTACCCGAGGAAGACACAGAGCGTGGAGCGAGGGTCCAGCTTGTGAGAAGAAGTGGAAGCGGTGTTGGGGTAACACGCACACCCAAACACGCGGAGGTGATCGTACCGAGGCGGGGTACCGAAGAGGGCGTGATGAGGAGTGGGAGCGGGACAGGCCGCGGAAGGAAGGCGGTTAAGAAGGTAGGTGGAGGTGTGCAGACCCTCAGCCCAGAAGCGAGCGGGAAGAGAGGCCTGAAACAAAAGGGTACGCACGGTGTCGTTGGTGGTGCGAATCATCCACTCAGCCTTGCCATTTTGCGAAGAGGTGTATGGACAAGACATGCGCAACTGAACACCGTGAGAGAGGAAGAAATCTCGGGAGGTGGAGTTATCAAACTCGCGACCATTGTCACACTGGACGGCCTTGATGGTGAGGCCGAACTGTGTAGACACCCAAGTAAATTAGTGAAGAAACGTGGTAAACGTATCGGACTTCGCACGGAGAGGGAAAGTCCACGAATAATGCGAAAAATCATCAACCACAAGATAGTACTTATAACCGGAAATGCTCAGAATAGGAGATGTCCATAGGTCGCAATGTACAAGATCAAAAATACGGGCCGCATGAGAAGTAGAACTAGAAAACGGAAGACGAACATGTCGGCCCAATTGGCACGCATGACACAGTTGCTCATCATGAGCTCGAGTACATGGAAGACCAGAGCTACGACTGAGCTGCATCAGGGCATCACGTCCAGGATGGCCGAGGCGCCGATGCCAGGTAGTAGAGGAAGCAGAAGCGACGAAGGCAGCTGACAAAACGGACGGCGAAGAAGACGAAGGAGCCGCCGAGAAGCGAAGGGTGTAAAGGGACCCGGTGCTGTCACATCGAAGCAGAGGACGCCGGGAAGCCAAATCCTTTACAGTAAGACCAGAAGAGTCAAATTCCACAGAACAAGAATTGTCAGCTGTAAAACGTCGAATAGAAAGAAGATTATGAACCATAAAAGGAGCAACAAGAACATCAGGAAGACGAAAGGAGCCATGAGCACCGGCGGTACCCACAGACGAGACTGGAATACAAGAACCGTTTGCGACCATAATGGACGAAGGAAGAGATGAAGAGGGAGAGTGAATCGTCGAAAGTATACCGGGGTCAGGAGTGGTGTGATAGGTGGCCCCCGAATCAGCGATCCACTCGGGTCCGACCGGAGGTGTCAGGCCCATGGTGCTGAACGAGCGAGCCAGGGCCGCCTGGTCCCAGCCGGCGACCCCCGGTGGAGTCCCGGAGGGTGGAACCCACAGCGCAGCAGGGAAGGCACCGGGTGGAGGACCAGCAGGAGGAGCTCCGGTGAGCATGGCCACTGGTGGACGAGTGTCGTCTCCGGGGGCGTGGTAGGGCCACATGGAGATGCGACCAGACCACGGGTTCTGGAACGAAGGCCATGGTGCCCCCCGTGTGGCCCAGCCGGTGCCGGAGCCTGGGGGTGACCCCCGCGGCCACCCCCGCGGCCCCCTCCACGGCGACGACGAGAGCCACGACCCCCCCCCCCCACCTCCACTCGGCCCGGAGGGAGGAGGGCCCAGAAGAGACTGCGGCGGTGGAGCGGTCGACCGCGGTGGAGCAGACGGACGCGGCGAAGTAGCAGCCAGGGCTGTCGAGGAGGACGAGGACCTCGTGGAAGCGGTGGAGACCGGCTGGAGGCCCTGCGTGAGCTCCTCCATGACGAGATCGTCACGGACCTCCAGGAATGTGGGGAAGGGCCTCTGGCGGGTGATCCACGTCTGGAGGTGGGCGTAACGGTCGCTGAGCCCCCGGAGGACGTTGAGGACCAAGATGCGATCCTCCACGGGCCACCCAAGGTCCCCCAGGGAGTCCGCCATGCCCTTCATCCGACGGCAGAACTCGCCGATGGAGAGATCACCCTGGACGAACGTCCGGAAGCTCGCGTCGAAGCGCAGAGCCCGGGCCTCGGCGTTGCCCAGGAACTGACCCTCAAGGGCGAGCCATGCCCGGCGCGCGTCAGGTGAGGTGCGGACGAGGTCGTGGAGGTCCAGAGAGATCGTCCCCAGGATCCAGGAGAGGACGATGCTGTCCAGACGAAGCCACGATGGGGTCTGGACGGCGACCAAAGCGTCAACGAGGACGTGGTCGTCGAGGGCGTAGCGGCGAAGGGTGAGAAGCACGAGGTCCCGCCAGCGGGCGTAGGAGGGCGACTCCGGCTCGAGGACGACCGGAACGAGGAGGCGAATGTTCTGGACCCCCCCCCCCCGGCCTGGTAGTGAAGCTGAGCCACGAGCGGGTCAGCCGGATCGTGCCAGAGGACGGCAGGATGGGGCGCTCGGCGGCCAGGCGAGGTGGAGGAGTGGGCTCCAACGTCCCGTGGAGTGGGAGAGACGAGGAGGTGCTCCGCCTCGGCGATCTGGCGGGCCAAGACATCGGCCGCGTCGCGCTCACGTTCCCATGCGAGGGCTGCAGCGCGAACGCGAGCCTGCCCCTCCGCGGCGGCAGCCCGAGCCGCGACTAGAGCGACTGCGAGGGCAGAGTCCGGGCCCGGAGGTGGAGCGGTGATGAGAGAACTGGCGTTACCACCGAGGAGCAGCGGCGCTAGTAGAGGAGGGAGGCCGAGGCCGGACTGCACGGCAGAGGGAAGGACAGAGGGAAGGACAGGGGCTGGCTGCCTTGGACGGATGGCAGCCAGAGGATTGGCAAGAGGGGCGGGATCGGAGGTGATGATGGCGGGCTGGAGGTCTGGGCGGAGGTGCTGCTCGGCCTGGGGGCGGGCGACGGCGGGCTGAAGGTCCGGGCGCTGCTGCTGCTTGGCATGGGGCCGAACATCGGTGGCTGCCAGGGGCTGCACGGCCGCCAGAGGGGAGGAATCCCCCTCACCGGAGCCCCCCGGCATGCCGAGCGGCGGCGGGCCACCGCTGCCAGTCGCGGCCAGGGCCCCAACGGCGGGTGCGCCTGGAGGTCCGCCGGCGCCAGGAGTGGAGCGGCCGGCGATCTGGGCCCAGGATGGGGTGGAGAGGGAGGGGAAGTAGGCATAGTAGGAGGGAGGAGGAGAGGAGTGGTCGGCCATGGCTGCGGCGGCGGCTGGCCGGCCGGCAACCAGAGGCGGCGGCGGGTGGGGAGGAAAGGGAAGGAACTAGGCTGTTGATACCATGTTAGGTTTAGAGATTCTATTGATTGGGGCTAACCCTAGATGGGTAGCTATATAGGTTCCATACATGGGCCACATGGGCCTAAACACATACTCTAACAAAAAGTAAACAAGAGATTCCATGTAATCATCGAGGAAAACTTAATATGTAAACAAAATAGGAAGATTACTTAGCACGCTGTAAGGCCAACTCAGCTTCAAAACGTTCTCTCCAAGCCAGAAAGCTCTCCACAGTAACAGCTTCACCATGTGGTATAATAACCTAGCATGCACACCAAATACTTTTCATCAGTTATAAATTATACTTGCTGAAAGGGAAATAATCCATGATAGCATGATACGATATGTAACTTTGAAATTTGATTGCATAAGTGGCTCAGTAGGACACAACCAATCAAGCACTAGATTCCAAAAATGCAGCATCCAGTAGGATTCTAAACAAAACCACCAAAAGGTGGTCTTAGATTGAGAAACCAACCATACCAGAACAAGCCTGGATTAATTTCACGAACCACAGCCAATTCAAGATCTCCACTTGGTACAGCTGAACCCAGTTCCTACAGTTCATATAAAAGAAAATGCAGAACAGACAAGTGAATAGGTGTATACCTCCTCTTCTTCCGCTTCAGTTTCTTCAGGTTCCTCATCACCACCATTCTGACCATATTTCTCACTTAGCCACTCTTTGGCTGATGAAACAAGAGTGTAGACCATAGCCATGCCAAGATTCTCTGTTGCCTAAATGATGGGATATTCAACAGAATACAATGTGACATATCAGGTGACTGATAAGTGATAATGTGATGAACTCACAAGTCACAACCAATTAGAAACTTCTAATATGGTCTGGTCATATTGGAGCACAAGATCCAGCCAAATCTCAAAACGGATGTCATTGATAAGACTCGAATTAATTCACATGACCTTTCTACAAGTTCTCTGCTGTATAAGACTATAAAATACTAACTGTCTATGCTTTTTTGGTTCAATGCGAATTATTATAGATAAAAAAGAACTGTTTCACACTTTCACTTTTGCACAGTTAACAGTTATAGCTATGTCAGATTGACGCCAAACTTGGAGTTGGGTATTTTGCATACCTCTTGCTCAAGCTTTTCCTTCAGGGATGTAAGATCATGTGGTTTAATCCCTCGTACACTGCACAGATATGTTCCGATCCAATGCAAGAATTAGACAATCAGCATTCAGCACACATCTTATGCCAAAATAACCATGAACCGAAACCAACACTAGAATTTAATGGCAGAACCTTTTGACATTCAGTAGCGGAGGTTCATCAGGGTACTTCTCAGTGTGTGCAAAAATCAGGGCCAGTTGAACTGCAAATTAAAGCCAGACAGCAATCCAGTACATGCATGATGTTCTAGAACATTGAGAGTTGATTGATAATCACGATCATATATGTGCACATCTACAAATTTAGTTTTACCTGGGACATAAGCTGACTCATCAAAATCATCATCCTGCCAGTAGTAGTAAACAGGAAATAAGTGGGGTTTTTTTAGGAAATCAGTAGCATATTTGGAAAATAAACATCAAAAGAGCCTAATTCAATTCTCTCCGAACTCCCTAAAGCTTAAATGCACAGCTCTCAACCTTGCCACATTCCTCACTGGAACACATGGAGTTCTAACAAAGTGCAGCCATATCACACACTCACATGCTGCACTCGGTTAGGAGTTACCTGAGGAGAGAGTAGGATCTGGAAGCACCGGGCGGTGGTGGCGATCCCACTCTCACTTGGATCGATCTCTGCATCAGCACCAACACACAACATAACAACGATCAAATTTGGACAAGAAATTGGAATCCACAGCACGAGTCCCCAAAACAAAAGGCTTGGAGGAAGCAGTAAAACCCTTGATGTCGTCCATGAGGATGGCTTGCAGCGCCTCCACCTCCATCTCCTGCTCCTGCTCGTAGTCTTCCCGCGCCGCCCATCGCAACCATACACAAGCAAAGACGCGGTTAGCAGCAAGAGCAAAGCGGAGGAAGGAAGGGGCTTCAGGATTTGATTTGTACCGGCCATGATCGGTGCCGGTGGCGACGCTGCTGGCTGTACTTCGGCTTCCTACGGGGAAGGTGAGGACAAGACCTCTGCGGCGGTGCGGTGGAAGATTGGAGATAGGCGGGCGCACGGCGGCGGCTGCGTGCGTCGCCGGAGGAGGGGGGGGGGGGGGGTGAGTCGGAAGAGGAAGGAACTAGGATGGCTCGCTCCACTGTGGATGGGCCAGTCCACTAATCGGCCCAGGCCCACGAAACTGGCAGTCTTTGCCGTTGTTCATTGGATCATCTGATGGATCCCTTCACTGATGGATCCATGCCGAAATTTCTATAATAGTTTTTTTGAAAAATATTAGACCTCTGGGTATCATTTTTTTATGGATCCTAGGCCATGGCCTATGGCACCGAGGTAACACGTCTCCGCATGGTAGGCCATGGCGCCGAGGTCCGAGGCCCTATGCTAGTATGGCGGCCTACATGGCGATGCTACAGTGGGCGACCTCGGCGTTGTGGACTTGGCTTCGAGCTCGGCGCCGCGGATCTTTGCACCAAGGTTGGCACCCATAGCTTTTGGCACCAAGTTCTTTGACAAGGGGCCCCACGCGGTCTTTCCTTTCTAGTTGTCTCTCTTTTTTTCTCAAAATGTTTGACAATGTTAGGGGTGATTTAGGGTCTAGTTCAAAAATTAAGTTTGTAGCACACAACCCATTGTACAACTTTAATAAATTTTTTGGCCTGTAATGTTACATCAGAAGTGTTATGCTGAGGGCATCCGATCGTCCGGACGCACCCGTTGGCGGGCTACGACACTAGTCCAGCACCCCGACAATCGTATCCTCTCCAACACTCGGGCGCCTCCGTTCCGCGCCGCCGTGACCACACTCCACCCTGGCACCTCGGCGTTCTCCATGACATTCGAGTGCCCATCGTCTAGCATCTCCACCATGCCCGAGTGTGGCCGCCTGCCTTCCTCTATCTCCATCGCGCCTCCAACCCACCACCCGCCTTCCTCCATCTCCGTTGCGCCTCCAACCCGCCACCCACCTTCCTCCATCTTCGTCGTGCCTCCTGTCCGCCATGGCATCAAGGAGATGTTACGCTGAAAGCGCGTGTTGCAAACATATATTTTCGGTGTTTTCAGATGTTTCAGAGGTATGTTACAAGTATTTTTGTATCGGTGTTGCAAAAGTAGATCGAGATGTTGCAAAAGTAGATCGAAATGTTGCAGATGTTGCAATTGCTATGCACGTATGTTTCAAGTGTATGTTCTAAATGTTTTATCTGTATCACACATTCACACGTACGTTGCAAGTGTTTTCATCTGGATGTTGTAAAAGTAGATCCGGATGTTGCATATACATGCATGTTGCTATGTTTCATGTGTTTCATACGTATGTTGCAATTGTTTCATCTGAATATTGCATATGTTTGTAATAGTTTTCAAGTGTTTTTTCAGGTGTTTTTGCAAGTGTTTCAGATGCATGTTTTCATTGTCTTCTTTTGTATGTTACAACTGTTGCATCTGAATGTTTCAAAAGTAGATTGGATGTGTGCGGTAAGTGGCTGGCGGCGCGGGCGACGTTCGGGGTGGCACGAGCCCGCTTTTAAGGCACTTGCTCGCAAGGCCGACGTGCTGGGGTGCTCACTCGCTCGCTAAGCGGGTACCATCCAATGCTAGCGCCCTGAATCAGACGTCCAGGTGCTGGGAAGTCCCATGTTGGATCCATTTCTACATTAAAGAATACAGGATTGAGAAAATTATTTCCTTGGCCCTAGAAAAAGTGTTGCTTAGTTTCTTAGCCCTTCCGTTAGTTTGACGGGCTAATGGTGTTAAGTTGTACGCAAAATGACTCTTTTACCCCTAGCGCCGAAGGCTACAGTTCACAGGTCTTTTAGGTTGCCTCTATCGATAATTTTCCAAAATAAGATACAATATTTTTCAAGCATGGAATCATTATTTTTTTCAAGCCAGGGGTAAAAGAGTTATCTCGCGTACAGCTTAACACCGTTAGCCTATCAAACTAACAGAAGGGTCAAGAAACCAAAGAAAATTCGTTTTAAGACCAAATAAGCAAGTTTGAGAAAAAAAAAAGCTTGTGAAACTAAGCAACACTTTTTTTTAGGGCCAAACAAATAATTTTCTCCTCTAAATAAACAGTCCCTAACACGAATGCGCCAAAATTAGACACGGTCCGAGGTCAGGAAACGGACTCACAGGCCCAGCCCAGTGACAGATGCTTACCTAGCGTGCATCTCCCCCAACCACCGTATCGCTGCCACGCGCGACGCGCCGCAATCGCGTTCTCCCTCCGTTGTTTCTCCGACTCTCCTTGCCCGCCTAGAGCGAACAGCCGGCGCTGAGCTTCTTCTCCGGCAAAAGCGGCCGGCGCTGGGCTTCTTCTCCGGCAAAAGCAGCTGGCGAGGGACCGGCGGCGAGCCCCTTCTCCAGCAAATAGCGACCGGCGGCGATCCCCATCTACAGGCTACAGTAAAAAACGACCGGCGGTGAGCCTGTTCTCCAGGAAGTAAGATCTAATCATCTAAATCCCCGCAACTATCCCACTTTTCTTGTCTGCTGCTTTGGCAAAAAGCAACCCCAGGCATCCCGCAGTTCGCCATTCCTTGCTTCATCTCGGTGGCCAGGGTGATCTGCAGTCCCCTTCTTGTTTAACATCTCATCTTGCTTTTCTCTCTCTCTCTCCATCCATCCATACTGTCGAATCATGTCGGAAAGTGGAAAAAATACAGATTAACTGCTGAATTAGTTTGTTACATAAGTTATATGCTAAACTCTCCCAAATTTCTATTTGTCGATCTTATTGAACTTAATGTTACTTTGTTATTTTATAAATGGTTATTAGTACTAAAATATACTAGCTACATCCCGTGTCAGTGTGTTTTTTTACACAACAGCATATCCGCATGTCCGATACTTATTATTTTTAGAGTTTAAGGGCAATTGCTCCGGCCTTTCAATTAACATCAAAAGACCATGGTTCAGTTTACAGCGCATCAGTCCACGGAAATTTAAACGCGTCCACTTGGACATTACAATTCTCCTTCTAACTCAGACAAAACAAGATAACAGAGCAACTCCACTAACACCATTCAGACTATTATAGCGAGCTCAGATCAACGCATCGTCCAGTGCCTTCCACCAGGCGTTATATCCAGGAGTCATAGTCGAGCTGATCCCATCCTTGCCTTCCCAGTCATCTTCAACAGGCTCCGATACTTATTATGTATCTCGTATCTGGGCAACATAGCTCAGAACCTCATCAGTTTGGTTGGGTGCGGGCAAGAGGGGGAAGGTGGAGGCAGAGGTGGTTGTGGGAGATATGTCCTTTGGTATATAAGGCAATGGGGGGCTGCCACTGTGAGAGAGAAGATTATTGGCCTCATGGCATGATGGGCCAGACACCAAGGTCGATGCTGTCATCTGGGTGTCCCTACATTCCTGTGTTTTTCCAGTTTTTCAGTGTGCAGATACAATGGCTTCTGGTGATCCATGGCAGACACTGTATTTTCTGGATACTTGCGTCCACATCCATACCTTAGAGACGATAGGGGTGTTTGCAAATTAGCTCTAGTGAATTGTTCTTGCTACCCATAGTGGTAGTAGTAAGTGTGGCCCCCCTAGTTGCCTCCATGATGTGAACTTAAAGTGGGAGAGCTATCAGAAGGATCATTTAGGTGATATGCTTAATGCTTTCTATGCATGCCAATGGGGAAAAGGTATCATGAATTTCTTGAAAAATAAGAGGTGTAGATTACAATTATGTGGAGATGTCAATATGTTATATTAGCATATATGCTCCAAGTGTCATGTATTTTAGAAATGTGGTGATGCTAAGCAACTGACTATCCAAATTGGTTTCTGAACTTCATTGGGGTGAAGTTCTTTGATTTGGTAATCTGGTCTTTTCAAGTGTATAAATATTCTATATTTCAATGTTCTGGTGGATCGTTTTGAATTTCCCAAAAGCACACTTTTCAAAGATTAATGTTTATCACTTCACGTTTTAGATGTCCCCCCCTATTTTCCAGCTAATTGTGAAAATGTTTATCTCACTGCTATTTCGAACTTTATCACAGTGATTAGTATAATCTCGAGAAGTCTAAGCGTGTGAAGCCATTTTGGTGTGGACAATTTGACGAATGTATAGAAAATGTCAAGGTTGGAGCTAGTGTTCAAAAGACGACATATACAATGAAGAGAAATATGCTCACAGAGATAAGGCCATTCTTCATGCCCTTGAAATTGAGAAATCCCAGCAACCACTCAAAGGTAACGATCTCAAAGAGCACATTTTGTATTCCAGATTTAGCAGCCAGCTCATATAGTTGAGTATGTAGCTTTGTGTTCTTCCTTTTAATCTTGTATTTCAATGTAAATTTTATATGCAAATGGATGAAAGTAATACATAACCCTCTGAACTTCCATAGGAAGCATAGACCAAATATTTAACTGTTCTTTTTGTCAGGGCATTTAAGTACTTGTGGATCTTCTGTATCCATAAAGGATCAGATCTCAAAATCCATTGGTCAAACTACTGAATCTGAGATCGTAGATCCAAGATGGAAATCATTGGCTTTGTCACCCCTATTGGTCCTTTATCTGAAGAAAACCACAAGAGCAACAAGAATTTGTTGCCACTGGAGTGTGAAGGGACAATGGAATGCCACACACGAGACAATGATGCTGTTGGGTTGGATGCAAGATTGGAAAGTGTTTTCTGTGAGCCCACTGACTTTCAGAATAATATACAAGTTTATGATGTCGAGTTGACTGTTCTAGGAAACTACACAGGTCGCGGCTTGCCCCTTGATTTCCTTGAGAGTAAAACGACTGGTGAACCCATTATGGGCTACCCTGTTGATGTGGATGTTTTAGAGGATTGTTCTTCAGCGAGTATTCATGATCACCTCCCAGTGGTTAGGAGAATTGGGAAGAAGAGGCTGAGACGCGGACATGATGGAAGATGGATGAAGAGGACCCCACTATGTTTTCCCGGCATGTCCACGGCTGTGCGTGCCGTGTCCACCGCTGTGCAGACAAAAAAGAACTCAAGCAAGGACCCGGTACTTGAGGAATGCTCCCTGCTATTGGCTCTAGCTGCGAAAGCCTCCCTGCTGCATACATGAAGACCCGTAGGAGCCGCAGTTGATTCCAGCAGCATGGGAGTATCATATGAGAATGACTGACCATTCTTTCCTGGTTCCTGTGGCTCACCTTTGCCCCTTACACCTGAGGCGAGGTCGGCCAGGAGAAGCAACGGCTGCATGCTGCACTTCTTTGTACTTATGTTCTGCCTCTCCTCTGTGCTCCTGTGCGTTCGGTTGTGAGGAAAGTTGGGGCTATTTATGGTCGGAAGAACATGGAAGATCGAATTTTATTTTAATCTCAGCTGATACACAGCTGTTTCGATCTTTTCTGTTGGAAATTAGGGATGTACAGTGCTGTTGACTTTGTTGAGCTCCACATAACTTAGAGCTGATTTAGTGTAGTTTTTGTATGCCCCTACAGTATTAGTTCCTCTGGGTTTTCGGCCCTGTTCACCCGGCTTATAATCCGTCTTTTTCAGCTTGTTTTTTCAGCCGGAATAGTGTTTTTCTCTCACAACAAATCAGCCAACAGTGTTTTTCAGACGGCTTATCAGCACAGCCGAACGGGCTGATTCGTTGCTTAGAACAAACATTGGTCAAACATTAAGAACCACAGCATAAATAACTATCATTACATTATTCAGTTTGAAAACATGTTAGTTATATGCCTGCATTTGTATTCAAAATACTTGTAATATCTATTATGAATATATATATATATATATATATATATATATATATATATATATATATATATATATATATATATATATTCAAGAAAAAAATAGTGGATAGAGAATACAAGATTTCTTACTTCATCTATCCTGAAATATAAGGGATCTAAACATTCAAAATTTGTACCAAATTGTAAAGGAATCTATTAACCCTCCAACTTAGTTTTAAAAAGGCAACATTCGTATGCATATTGACCATTAATCTATATCTAATCTGTACCTAATAATAAAGAGGCAAAATTTTAGGCTCTTTTTTTTTGTCCATCCATTTTTTAGGTCCGTCTTCTTCTAACCACCGAACAATGGTGAGTTCCTTTTATCTAGACTTATATATATAACTCGTGCTCATACGAGTTAGAATAGCTCACGTCTAGACCAATATGGAATACGAATCCTAATCTAAATAGATTCCTCAGATCCTGAGTACTCTAAATAGACTCTTAATAATAAATAGGAAAGGATAAGAGTTATGTTCTTTATTTTGCACCGCTTTCTTTATTTACGCACGAGTAAGAATAGCTCGCGTCTAGACGGATATGGAGTAGGAATCCTAATCTAAATAGATTCCTCAGATCTGACGACATTGTTGTGTTTTTATTTCCTTTGACGGGATATATACGGTAGATTATAGGGACCGGTTTTTTTTAATGCTGGAAACTTTCTTTCCCCCAGAAAATGTTGGGAACTTCCATAATAGACCAGAGCCCGACGTTTTTTTATGGTGGAAGACCGAACAATATAATCAGAAAAATTGAAAAGGAAAAAAAGTACTATGATTATGTCATCTTTTTTATACACCTTACTTTTTTTTCTCTTTTGTCCTAACGTGTTCTCTTTTTTTCATCCTTACAAGCGTGTGCCATCCGAGCATCCGTAAGAGCATTTTACGGGGCGTTCACGGGTTACCCGTTCATCTAAGCGATTATTTTTTTCTCCTATAAATATTAAAAATAAAATGACTAAATTTAACCGTAATGCATGTTTGAACCATTGATCATTCTCTATATAAAATAGAGAAATATTTTCTATACGAGTTAGAGCATCGTGCCATGCATGGTGTGAAGTCTGATTCCAAAATAAATCAAAATGGATGATACAATCGGTAGAGTATGAATAAAAAATGAATTAGAACACCTAATGTAATTATTGGATAAATATTCAAGTCTCCAATGTACATATGAGTTAGAACAGTACACATCTAGCATACTATGGGGTCTGATTGAAGACGAATCATACACATGATGAAGCTTTTATTGAACAAATTTCTTAGAAGTCGAAACGGACAAGAACTTAGACTGAACATAACAAAATAGAAACAGAAAAAAACATGCAACAAAAAAAATCGAAAGGCTAAACACTGGCAAGGCATAGAGTTCGATGCAAAGACAAATTTAAATATATGATACAATCTCAAATACTATTCAAAATCTAATGCTTGAACATATATAAGAGGAGCATCACACGTTTGTTGGATAAATTTTCAACTTACAAATCATCTAGATAAATTACACAGCAAGTTACGTCTCCGTTGTAACGCACGAGCATGTTTGCTAATAATAATAAAGAGGCAAAATTTCAGGCTCTTTTTTTTGTCCATCCATTTGTTTGTCCGTCTCCCTCCGGATAATGGAAAGTTTCTTCCATCAGAACTTATATATATAATCCATACTCTTAATCCTAATCTAAATAGACCTTATCATGTTTGATATTGAATTCTAATCCTAATCTAAATAGAAAAGGAAAGTAAGAGTAAAAATTAGGCAAATATACAACATTTAGTCCTCACGTTCCTAATGTTTTTGTCCGTAGTTTTTTTTATCTGGCCCGCATGTTCCTTTATAGAGCATCCGCTTGATTCTATTTTATTTTTCCAAAATCTTTTTCTTCAGCTAAGGTGTTTTTTGTTCCTAATTTTTTTTTATCCACAAGTTTTTTTTGTCTAGCCTGCACGTTCCTCTGTTTTTTCTCAAATAAATGTAAAACCAAATAAAAAACACAACACTATTCTTTGAACCATTGCCCTTTTATGCAGTTTTGTGATTTGACTAAAAACAAAAACTATTTTTATTAAATTTTAGATTACTCGATGGTCCAACTAATCAATCAGTAAGATGATATCTTGATCAATTTACTTTCTAATCACGTCTAAATAAATATATCTCTACAATCCTCAACGGGAGTTGTCATGTGAAAAATTGAGTGGTCTCTTGTCATAAGCACCAGAATTCTCGACACATGAACGACTAACTCCTTGCCGACTTTAATCAGAGATTCCAACTACCGATTTTTATGGTCCTCGATTAAAATGACGAAACTAAATATTTAACTATAGAAACACATGGATAGTATGATACATTTACATCTAAATATTTCTATGCTTTTCCGCAAAAGAAAATATATTTTATTTAATTTGATACAAGTTTAATTGGACATTGTTATATTATTACCTATTTTAACTTATATTATAAATGTCATGGTTATCCTAAAATAAATTAGAGGTCTTAAATTTCATAGAAATGAAATAAAACATAAATAGACATGTAACACTTCCTATCATCATTTTTCATGAATGTATTTGATATTTTTTCTCCCGTTGCAAATTGTATATGGATACATCCACTTAGTATCTAGATTAAAATTGAATACGAATACGAATATGAATATCTATGTTGACACTAAGATAAATATGGATACCGGACCTGTGACATAGCGTGGGCTTAGTTTATATATTATTTTGAAAGTTTAGGGACCTAGATGATACACTTTGCAAGTTTAGGGGTTGCTCTAGCATCGCTTGTGCTAGCGTCGACCATCACATCAACAAACGGGTCTAGTCTGGATCTGTTTGGACCTGTGATATACCATGTGCCAAGTTTAAGGATCTAGATGTGCATTTTAGGAGTTTGGGGCCTAGATGACACCCTCCACTAAGTTTAGGAGCTACTGGTGCATTTTACTCTTAATTCTAACTAAATAGGGTATATGTCCTAGAATTCTTGGAACGCATTATAGTCAGAAGAGCAGTTGTCTCACAGTTACATGCCAATGATGGGTCCATTGGATTGCAGGATTTCAAGATGAACTAGCAAAAACCCCCCACGCTTTGCCACGGGTGCAACAAAGCAAGTTTGAAAGAGGCAAGCAGTGTGATAAAATTACAGATAGATTTATCTGCCAATTAGCTGACAACAACATGGTTCAAATAATAGCGTTGTAATGTCCAAAGGATGGACATATGGATGCAAGATTGGTCATTACACGTATTGAGATGCTACTTAGAAGTGGTAGTATTTTTAAAATTATTTTGCAAAGGTTTTTAAATTCATTTTGAACCGCCACTCGTCTCTAATGTCAACACAATTAGGATCTCTCAAGTGGCACTAGATAGCCGACATGCAAACGCATTTGCCCCTCTTAATAATACGACTATCCATCATAAACCCAACCAATTTAAAATTCTCTATAGCACCTCATGGCCAGCAAAACGAAACACCCTATGTTTCATACCTTTGCCTCATACATTTCAAATTTTCTTCAAATTGATGCCCGCAAGGAAACATTATCCAACATATTCACCAAGCCGCTTGATATTATCATCAAATCCTTGGCTTGTTCTTCATAAGTGATGTGGATCACTCAAAGCATCATATTGCCTTCATGTCCATCGACCTTACCCTAGCTTGATCTTCTTTGTTGCCTTGGTCCATCGGTGCCAAACTCTCTAATTGCACTTCACCGCCTCGACGGTCCGTCATGTCCCAAGCCTCTAGCTTGCCCTTTACTCTCTCACATGGTCCTTCGCAGTCAAGTCTCGCTTTGGTCTTCACCTTCCTGCCATGTTTGATTTGAGCTTTCCAGCATGCTATCAATCATATTTGTGACGACGCTCAACTCTTCTTGTGAACAAACCTACGTTTCATCACACACTCAATAGAAAGGTTAGACCACAAGCAGGGGTGGACCCATGGGGTATGCCAAGTGGGCCCTGGCATACCCTGTGAGACAGCTTAACATTAATTTAATATGCATATTGATGTTATATATAATTAGTTGACACTATTGACAACATAGATTTTATAGTGGAGCCTTTCTTTTATCAAATCCATCACCGTATGACCATGTTACCTTCCTTTTTGTTCTTTGCCGGCGAGTTTCCAAAGAATGTCTTGCTTAACCATCGAGACATGCATGAAAAATTTCAAATAAAAATATAATTTAAGTTCCTCTTGCACATTAATAACATGCATCATGTGCTTTAGGCCGTGTTTAGTTCTTTCAAAATTCCAAAAATTTTACAAGATTCCCCATCACATCAAATCTTTAGACGTATGCATGGAGCATTAAATGTAGGTAAAAAAAATAACTAATTACACAGTTTGTCTGTAAATGTCGAGACGAATCTTTTGAGCTTAGTTAGTCCATAATTGGATAAATTTTACCAAATAACAACGAAAAGTGCTACAGGAACTTTACACACACTTTACAACCATCTAAACACACCCTTATCTTTGTAGTATCAATGTCTTCTTCATGGGACATCACGACGATAACATGTGCAGACTCATTGGAGCATTCATGCGTGTGACTTCTCATATTGCTAAACCGACATCTACGACTTGAATGTGATTGCTTCCTCGTCCGTTGTCGTCGTCGTAGGTCTGCGCACACGCCGGGAGCACTTGATCGAGCAGGAAGGCAATTTGGACGGGCTCCGAGGACTTCATGTGCTTTCTAAAATCATTCTCTGTATTATAATGCCTAGCTTAGAGAAATATAGAGCATGATTTTAGAGAAATAAAATAAGAAACCAGTTTCATATTCTTCTGGCTAAAAATAAATTTTCTACCACTTCTTAAATATTAAATCAGATTTAGTATTTTTTAATGTATATTTATTTAAAAAATATTGCAATATTTTATCTATAATTCTTTTATAAAATCTAATTGATCTCCCTAAACTAGTCCAATGTATCTCTCCTATGGGCTCGTGGTTAATGCGGTGCTACATAGAATAGCTGACGTAGTGCCACGTCAGCCAAAACTATTTTCAAAATTACTCATGGGGTAAATCGGACATAAGATGGTTTTAAGAGTTGCCTAAAAGTCCAATTCTGTACAGACAGAGGTAAGTTGGACTCGCAGAGCGTGATTAGTTCTCTTGTCCACGTAGCCTTGATGGCATCTCGGAGCCAGGCTCCAGCGAAGCCAGGGTCTTTGCATGCAGGAGCGATTTGTTTGGTTCGCATTTTCATCCATCGTGTCTGAGCGCGAGACAGTGATTGGTTGCTTGCTCGGTTGCTCCTTGCTCACCTCGTGCAAGCATTAAGGGGCTGTTTGGTTGCCTGGCTCCACTCTGGGCAGGCTCTCCGCATGCAGTTTCTGCGTGTTTGGTAGCCCGCACCGGCAGTCGAGCTAGGCCCCCGCGATGCAAGATGCTCCTCCCAGCCAGGCCCGCTGGAAACGCAGGCATCGGGCGTTTCTGCCGAGCCAGGCCGGCGCGAGCGCACGCGCTGCATGAGAGTAGAGAGCAGCGGTGCAAGGTCAGCTCGTTCATGCAGGCAACCAATCACCTTCCCTGCTCGGCCATGCTGCATGCGCGCAGGCAACCAAACGGTGGGCGTTTGCATGACGGTAGCCTGGCTAGTGAGGGCCTGTCTCGGCCGGTGCGGTGCAGGCTGGGACATGCGAGAAACCAAACAGCCCCTAAGGGGCTGCACCTGGCGAGCCAGGAGCTCGATTGGTGCAGCCTCCCTTGTTTGATAGTGTGATCGGGATGATGGGCCAGTCTCGCACGGACGTTAAAGCACCCACAAGCCAGGCTCCAGGGAAATGGATTTCAAATCCGTTTTCTCCCAACCCAGCTCGCATGCTGCAACTTCGGGCCACGAGAAGCAGCGGCTGTGAGAGTGGAATGACTGGGTCCCTATCTCCATACATCCAAACAAACAAAGCCTGCACGAGCCAAGTTCAGCCGGCTGCAGGCAAACAAGCCTGCCTGCACCATATCAGCTTGACCCAAGTGATCCTGCCTCTTTCTAGCATGGCCCTGTCCTAGGCAAACAAACAGAGTCGAGCGCCCAACATGCGCTGCGCGAGCCAGGCTCGTGGCAGCCAGGCCGCGAGAGCCATTTTGCATTAATCAGGTCAGGCTCAGCTATTCATCCAGGCTCAGCTATACATTTAGACAACCAAACAATTTAATCTTGCATTCCATGGACCACGTCAGGTGATCTCCAGCCAACCAATCACGACCGTAGACTTTCTCCGTAGTGACATACTGTCACTGAAAATGGGCTTTGGGTCCTCTCGGAGCCCATTTGCTCCATCGTGAGCACCCAAAACGGCCCAACGCACACCCCTAACCCCCAACTCCCTTCTTCCTCCTTCCCCGGACTGTGTGCCCCCTCCGCTCCTTCCACACTCTTCTCCCCACCTGCACACCGAGAACCACCGCCTCCACGAGGCAGCCGTCGCCGCCGCCGCCGCCGCCGCCGCCCGGGTTCGCAGAGCCATCTCATACAAGCCATCTCTGGGTTTCTAAGGCCCCTCCTGATCTCTTGGACAAGAAAAGGAGATTTCTTGACTTGATTAGTTGGGGGAGGAACGAGAGGGGAGGCGATGGTGGTGGTGAGATAGGGATTGCAGACATACAGGGTGATGGGGAGCTGCGCGGG
Organism: Saccharum hybrid cultivar R570; assembly: GCA_038087645.1. Classification (NCBI taxonomy): domain Eukaryota; kingdom Viridiplantae; phylum Streptophyta; class Magnoliopsida; order Poales; family Poaceae; genus Saccharum; species Saccharum hybrid cultivar. Next base: position 23,703,869 of record JAQSUU010000135.1, read on the forward strand.
AGAGGAGGAGTGGCCCGGCGGCGTGACGGGGCCGGATGCCGAGGTCGGAGCGCTCGTCTGGGTGCGCCGCCGCAACGGATCCTGGTGGCCGGGCCGGATCCTCGGCATGGACGAGCTTCCCGAGAACATCGTCATCCCGCCGCGCTCCGCCGGCACGCCTATCAAGCTCCTCGGCCGCCCCGACGGCAGCATGTCCGTACAAACCCTCGCCCTACCAATAACTCAACTGCCCCCCTGTTGCCCTCTGTAATCTCTTTGTTATGCTCCTTGTTCATGCGTTGATTCCGCTTGCTCCCGATGATCCGTTGCCGCTACTGTTTGTCCTTGGTCTAATGCTCATTGGATAACCTTCTTTCTGAAAAAAAAAGGTCATTGGGTCACTCTCTCATGCTGTGTTCATCTCAAAGTTGGGCAGGGAACAATTTTTTGGGGTGTACCTTTTGATTTAGGTACAATGGGAACTTTGGAAGGGAGGGTACTGTGTATAGCTACCTCAAGCAAATTATTATTGCTGAAATATTTTTTTCTGGATGTTTGCATCCATATCTAGATAGCACCCTTAGCTCTAGTAGCGTGTTTGGTTTGGCGAGTGGTTCCTTGCGGAATCAATTGATGCAGCACGAGGACGTTCCGCAGTTTTAGGAAGAAGAATGACTCTGTCCGACGTTTTAGCTCTTTTGTGGTATTGGCTGGTGACAGATCAGTCGGTTACATATCGTGAACCAAACGACATATGTAGGCTTGGATACAGGATCGGATAATTCTGGATGTTATCATGATGCAAACTGAACATACTGTAGATGTTGTTCTTGTTACCCATGGTGGCAGCATGCCAGCATCAACTGAACGTATCTCTCAACCCCTTGTTGCCTGAACCTAGAGAATGGTATAGGTATCATAAGTATCCGTTAGATGATAAGGATAACAACCCCCTGTTGCCTAAACCTAGAGAGTGGTATAGGTATCATAAGTATCCGTTAGATGATAAGGATAAGCTTACCTTTCTATGTATGCCTTGGGGGGCCAAAACAATTCATGCATTTCTTAAAATTAAGACATTGTGTGCACAGTGATTGATCTATTTTCTTGGTGTATATTTGGTCTATGAACGTACTCTCCAAGTCATTGTGTAGTTTAAAAATTGTGCTGATACTAAGAAAATATTACCATATATAAGAAGTTGGATTTGAAATTTTTATTCAACAGGTGAATTAACCATTTGAAGTTGTATGCATGTTTTAGGCTTCAACATTTGCTTTTAACTTCCCAAACAAGTTCATAAATTAATGTTTATCACCCTTCCATTGCATTTTCAGATATTTTCTGTTTGTAGCACTGAACATCATCAGTTTACTAAAGTATTGACCTGCACTCTAAGTCTGAAAATGTCTATCTTACTTGCTGTTTTGGACTTTGCCACAGTGACTGGTATAATCTTGAGAAATCTAAACGTGTGAAGTCATTTCGGTGTGGAGAATATGATGAATGTATAGAAAAAGCCAAGGTTCTAGCTCGCCAGCAAAAGAGGACACATACTGAAGGGAGATATGTTCGCAGAGAGGATGCCATTATGCATGCCCTTGAAATCGAAAGGTCCCGTTTTCCAAATAATTGTGATGATCTTGAAGAGGACGCCACCAATGATATGTGTGCATCCCAGAATATATGTTCTGCAAAGTCTATAAATATAAATGGGCTCAGCAAAAAATCTCATGGTGCAAGGAGTCTGTATGATATAGAAGAAAATTCAGCTCAAGAGTCGTCTCAAGCCTTGACACTGTATAAAAAGCCACAAAATTTATCCTCTTCAAGCACTAGGTATGCATCGTCAAAAAGGAAGAAGCGGAAGGGACATAAAGATCATGAGGATGATACAGTTCAAGAATTCCAGCGTATGAGAGATCTTAGGGAGATTGGAACAAAGAATGTTCCCAAGCAGAAGTCTGGTGCAGCACTCGTTTCAGATGTACCTCTTCTTGAAAGTGGACCAAGCTTTGGCTATGATTTGTCCAGTGCCAATGGGATAAAAAAGGGTAAGCAGTCTCAGTCATCCATAAAAAAGAAACGGTCCAATATCGGGCAATCCTATGATAGTTTGAGTAAGAAAGATAGGCATCGCCCTCTATCAATGTTATCTGAAGATTCAGAAGTGTCTGGAACTTATTATCATTGGGACCCTTCAGGCCAGTCTTCTAGTCAGTACCCAGGAGGCCAGATACCCAATTTGTTTGAATCAAGTAGGGCAAAAAATATTTTTCCATCTGATGTAAATAACTGTTCCTACAGCTCAGGCACTTCGAGTTTGGAGACATTATTAGATACATCACACATCAATCATAATAAAGGTTCTGTAAATGCTGTTACTCTCAAGGATGCTGACCCATGCACGACTGGATTTCTCAATGATGACTGCCCTGATTATGATGGATTTCTTGATGCCGTTACTTTGGAGGGTGATGTTCTGCAGGAAGGTAAAAGTCAGTGCCATTTTTATTTTCCTTTTTTGTTGCACTATATTTGTCTTTTTTGGTGAAAAAATGGTTTGTATTTTAAGCAAACCTTATCTACTGTCTCCAATTAGATAGGTCAGTTACATGAATGTACACAAGAATAGTATTTGTGGATGTAACGTGTTATAACAGTAGATGAGGTTTGCGTAAGCGTTCAAGTCATGTGTTCAACTGTGTCCAATTAGATAAGTCAGTAGGCCATGTGGTGTTAGACAAATCACTTATTGGTAAAATTTCTTGTTTTCTTGTTCAGCAGAGTTCTTTTAGGTTTCTAGCATACAAATATGATTGGTTATCCAATTGGACTGCAGTTTCTTAGTCATTTGACATCATATTTTGATGCAAGTTTTACATATAAATGGATGGGACCCTATGATCTGATTTTATCACTCTGAACTAGCATATTGAGCGTTTTTTCTAATCTGTCTGGTCATTTTTTCCAGGTCATTTGGATACTTATGGATCTTGTGCATCCATAAAGGATCAAATTTCAAAACTGGGTAATCAAAGTACTGGCTGTGGCATAGGTGGCATACCTTCAACTCGGCATAATAGAAATTCCAAGAAGAAAAGCATAACGTCTGTCAATTTGATACCTAAAGAAAGCCACAAGAGGGATAAAAATTCGCTGCTGCAATGTGAAGGGATTATAAAATCGGAAGGTACTGTCTTTAGGCCTGCTGAACTTGAGGATAATACACAACATGCGACTCCTGAGCATGATGAGTCCTCTGAAACTATAAGCAACCATTCAAACTCTGAGAAGGGCACAACATCATTCCCCAATTATGTTCCGCTTCAAGTACTACCACCGCCTGGACAGCGGCCTGATCTGAAGCCTCCAAGATGCCCTGTAACGAGTCCAACCAAGAGAGCACGCGCAGATAGATTATATGATGTTGAACTGACTGTCCAAAGAAGCTACAAGGGTCATCATGTGCCCCTTGTTTCCCTCATGAGTAAATGGACAGGTAAACCAATTGTGGGGTATCCTGTCACTGTGGAGGTTTTGGAGGATAGTTGCCCCACAACAAGTAGAGATGAGCACCACCCGGTGATGGGCAATCTCGACTCCTTACTGAAGAGCAGAGTTGCAGAACCACGGCAAGCAAGATCTTCACATGCACCACGATCAAAATCTAAATCCAGTGGACGTAAAAGGGCCTCAGAACATGATTTGGACAAGTCTTGGCGGCCCCATACCAAGAAACCAGCATCTTCGCCGAGGAAAATGAGGAGGCTATCATCTTTCGCTGGCAGCCGGAGAGAGTGTGCAGACCAGAAGCCTGTAGTTGCACAAACTGGCGGACCAGCAGTCGCGTGCGTCCCACTTCGACTTGTTTTCAGTAGGATCAATGAAGCACTAAGCTTTCCGTTGAGACAAGAAAACCCCACCTGAAGTTGTGGCAGTTTTGCATTGCAGAGATAGAATGTGGGCAGACATATACATTTGCTAGGTTTCCTTTGTACATTAGTTACCATATTATCTAAAAGCTTATTGCCTGGCATATTTATATCAGTAAGTATATCATGATGTAATCTGTAGCCGCACTAGGCAATTACAACTTACCCACCATGAGACATGGGTCGAACATCCAATGGTTGGAGGAAATAAGGGGCATCAGTTGATGTGGCTTCATCTGACAGTGAAGGAAAAAATGGCAGCAGCCCTGTTCATATACATGTTATAAATTTCCCTCCTATTTGCCGGCAAATTTTAGTTGTTTTAGTCAAGTAGCAAGTTCCTGTATATAAAATTTCCTCATGTTTGCCGGCAACATTTAGTTGTTTTAGGCAAGTAGCAAGTTGCTGTATGTAATCAGTCATTGCAGCGATTGCAGGTCTTCGTGCAACTACTTGCAGCTTTGAGCATGAGTTGTCACCAGGCATATTAGTGTTGATGCTCGTCTCTACGGTATAGATGCTTGAATGTGCTAATTCTGTGACCTCACCGGTGCAGATTTTTGTCACATCGCATTAGGTCGAGGCATCTAGACTTTGGCATGGGAGAGCACTCAGAGAATACCGTGTGGGCAGGCATTCCAGTGAGACAAGCTGTTCTTGCCTCGTATGCAACTAGGTCAGAAAATGTTCTGCATGATAGGTTCACTCGGGTGATTGGTTATGCTACTTGTGTGTGAAGCCAGTAATTTTGCGACAATCTATATCTATATAGATGCATTATGGATGTGCATATTTTTAATTTCAGAAATGCTTACTTCCGAGGAGGCATGATCTGGGCGCTCGATATGCTCACCTGCACCCACTGTCGATTCACGCTCTGCTCTCCCCAGCCGTCCGATTCGTGCTCCCTCGCCCGCACATGTCGTCTTCTTCCCTAGCTCTGACGGCAGCTAGGGTTTCGGTAGGCCGCACCCCACCCCCTTCTTCCCCAACTCCGGCAGGCTTAGAAGAGAAGGGGCTTCGGAGAAGCAGGCTGGCCAGGCGGTGGGGACGGCGGTAGGACAATTTAGGGGCTCTGGCGGCAATGGAGGTGGCCAGGCCAGGTTAGGGCGAGAGCGTCGGTGGAGCTCGCCGTGGAAGAAGGACCTCGTCGGAGCTCACGATGACATGCATGAGGGGGAGAGGAACAAGGAGATCGCCACAGGCAATGGGAGGTGGAGGTGGGGGCACTCACGTGGTGTGGGGGGTAGGGGGGTGGGGGAGGGAGGGGTTGAGAGCGGTGTCACTAGAGCGAGGGGGGAGGGGGGAGCGGCATGCGGGTCGAGTGTGGGAGGAAGAAGATAAGTGGAGAAAGAAGGCGTGCAGGGCGAGAGCGCGTGTAGACAGAAATTTTATTTGCCTGCACAAGCGAAGAATAAAAAAAACTCGGCCGGTAGGGGAAGACCGCCCCTACGGTGTTGTACTTAAGAAGATTTCAGTACCTCGATCGAGAAACCCCCCAAACCCTGGCCCTGCCCCGACGCTAGGGACGGACACTGTGGGGACCGTTACCTGGGCCGGGACGCCTGTGGCACCTTGCCACTCTGGGCCGGCACCTCCAGTATCCCGTTACCACAGGCCGGACGGGCCGCCACCACTAGCGCTTTGGCACACGGGACCAGCGAGAGCGAGAGGGATTTTTTAACCCTCAGGCGAAATTCGCTCCCACTGTGAGTCGAACCTGCGCCGCCGGAGTGCTGACCAACTGATCTAGCATCCTTTGGCGCACAAGCGAAGAATAGTAAGGTGGTCCTTTTAATTTTTGTAAAAACTCGTTTTTCTAAAGGTTTTCACGATTCATCTAGTAGAGGGTCTGCGCTGAATATTTTTCCTAGGATCGATGTACTCGTTTAGATTATGAGCAGCTGGGGCACAACAGCCGTTTTATCTATAGGCGACAACATTCACCGGCTTGTGACGCCACATTCGCTTGCAGCAATTTTTCTATGAAAACTATCCCTTTTTATGGGTGGGTGGTGTGGAAATGGTAATATGCTAAGGGTAAATAGGTAGTGGCTCGTAGATTAACGACTGCTCATCATCAAAATAATATCCTCCAAACTCCAGCACTTCACACATCATTAGCTCATTATTAGTGCTAAAATGAGAAACGGTTTCATCCAACATCACATGAACACTGGAATAAGAACAGGCAGTTAAAACAGACCACATCATCTGCTTAAGCGTTGCCGTCAGTAGACATACTTTCAATAACCGACAGATAACACCGAGTTTTTTTTGGATAGTGATAGGCTTAATGTACAGGGATAGAGCAACCAAATTTAAGTTTTGCTTGCTGCACAATCACACTACTATGATCTAGAAAGACGATCAAGAGCAGCAGCTGCTTTGCTGAGAAACAGGCTGACCCCGCATTTGCACAGTTGCAGGCCTGCTAGCACCACTTGCAGCTGGTTGACTTGCCATCCTGTTCAAAAAAAGGAGAACGAAGATCTATTAGTTGCTCCCATATGCAGATGAACAATAGCAACAATAGTGATCATGCCATTCATGGCTTATTATTCACTTTGAATCATATGCAATAGTATGTTCCACAGTGTTCTTTGTTTGTACTCAGTCCCCCAATGCATATGTTGACATACTATACTTGATGACTCCAAAAGGAATGAGAAATTGCTGCCACACAAAGTCTACAACAAAGGATGCTGTTACCTGTTCTTTATCTCCCCTGCCATGGTCATGAATGCCTTCTCCACATTTGTTGCATCCTTGGCACTAGTCTCAAGGAATGGTATTCCGATCTCATCAGCAAGGGCCTGTGATGACAAGCAACATGCAGCCATTTAACTATCATCCAGGTTGAAAGCAGCATGTCCGGTATAGGTAATTAATGCAGAGAAAATGTTACCTTGCCAGCCTCATAAGAAACTACTCTGTTCTCAGCCAGGTCGCACTTATTCCCCACCAAAAGCTTGTTCACATTTTCACTGGCATACCTGTCAATTTCATTCAGCCACTGCTTGACATTGTTAAAGCTCTCCTGGTCAGTTACATCATACACGACCTATAGAAATACAACAAGGTTAAAAAGACCCAGATTAACAAAGATGAGATAATAATAGATACAAAAAGAAAAACGAAAAAGGAACAAAGAAAAAGAAAGCTCACAATAATGCCATGAGCTCCACGGTAGTAGCTGCTTGTGATGGTCCTAAAGCGCTCTTGGCCAGCAGTATCCCACTAAATCAGAAGAATGTGCAGGAACATCAGTGTCAAAGCTTCTAACTGTCATAAAATGTAACCTTCACTACAGTTGATTACTTACAATCTGCAGCTTTATTGTCTTCCCATCTTGCTCAACGGTGCGGATTTTCTAGCAGACCAGGAGGAAAAAAAAAAGGTCATACATGAGTAACAACTAGCAACGCATGCAAGCAATGGCACACTACGGAGGGAATCAGCTTTGTTTTATCTCATTCAGAAACCAACTTACAAAATCAACTCCAATAGTACTGATATAGCTCTCCAGATATGAATCATCCTGTAAAGTAAATGATAAGAAAGATCCTCACATTAAAACGGATGACCATAACAAGCACCTATTATGAGGGATGACGCCCAACAGAAATTCAGGAATACAGCTGTTTTTAAACACCATTCCATAAATGGTGGTACTGTATCGGAATGCTCTTATGGTTACATTTCACGATGGAAAATAATTGAGATTTGAGAGTATGTATAAGATGGCAACTCAAGCAAAAATCTAGTAGCACCTGCTGGATTCTGCGTGCTTTGTAATTTTCTACTTCAAAGTTTGATTCGATGAAATAATGTAATTGGCATAAGAATTAAAAACTTGACTATTTTTTTCTTCCAAAATTGACCAGAAAGCTACCCTAGACAGGTCAATATTTGATACTGGACCAAAGCAACATTTGCATATAAGTAAACCATTGAGCCAGGGACCAGATGGCCAAGTGTATGCAAAGGGGCCAATCACAACAAGTTATGGTAACAATGCCTATACAATGTCAGAAGTCATTTGACATGACTGTGAGTCAGACACCACTCACACCATGCCTTGGAGAACAGCATTTCATCTACCCTGGTAGGAGATGCATCATCAAAACTGAACAAAAAAAAAGACACTTCCTAGGTGTATGGACATTTTCCTTCCAGTGTTGTCATGGAGAATGCATTCAAGTTAAAACAGAAGACCCTGTTTCCTCATATGTGGTGCAAGGGAAGATAAGAATCCTCACCGCAAACCTCAGCAGCAGGCAAGACTTGCCAACACCCGAGTCCCCGATGAGGAGCAGCTTGAAGAGGTAGTCACTGCACAATAACAAGAGAATGTCATTAGAAATCATAACACAAGCATCTATATCTCATGACATCATCTCGGCTTCTGCCCACAAGCCAACACACCCTACAACGAACTTGGTGAACGCATCTACCACAAAAGCAAAGAGTAAAACAAAATAGTAGTGCCTCCAAACGCCCTGAGCAAACGGCTACGCGGGAGTAACGCGACCGAAAGAGCGCACATCGGCACATGCACGAATCTAGGTCGTTCCTAGGCTACCGGGGACGGCGCATCCAACAATCTGCTATTTCTGGCATGGGGACCGACAAAGCTAAGGCTCCAAGTACCGCGGCAACTACCAAGCAAAGGAGCAAGGGAGACCCTCTAAAAACCCACGATCGGGGCCGAATCGGCGACCCAAAGACCCGCCCAGGCGGCCGGCGGAGAGATCGGCGGGTTCCCCGACCTTCCCGACCACGCTCTAGATTCAACGAGCACGCCACCGACAGAATCGGAAACGGCAGCACGATTGGAGAGGGGGAGGAGGGAAGGGGAACTTACTACTCGGGATTCATGGCGACGGACGGGATGGGGCGCGGGGCCGGGAGGGACGAGGCGGCTCCTGCTCTCTGGGGGAGGCGACGACCGAGGAGGAGGGGAAGGAATTGGGAAGACGAGAGAACTAGCGGAGGGGGCACGGGACGGCGCAGAGAAAGAGGAAGGAAAGGAGGGGAAAGGAATAGGGGAAGCCTGATGGGTTGTCGAGTGGGGCACGCCTCCGTCGCGTCTGAACCTACCTTTGCCTGCCAGCCCGGTCCAGCTGTCCAGGCCAGGCCAGCAACGTGGAGAAAAGTTGGGCCACGACGACACACAGATTGTTCATGGCGTAGAGAGACGTGCTGTGTTTTGCGACAATCCTGTTTTTCTTTTTACACCTTTGTAACCTGTACAAACTCTAATAATGTCGAGCCTATAAAAGAACTCTAATGTCGACCTAAAAAAACCCAGTTTTTGCGACTATAAATTCAAGTCCTTAAAAACAATCCATATATCAAATCAATTTCGACGCCTATGGAGGACGGCCGGAGTGCACACGCAATGGCCGGAGCGGCGGCAGCTAAGAAGAAGAGAGAGAAGACGTCGCGGGAGCAGCCACGCCATCCGGTCCCTTTTGCTCAGATCCCCGGCCTCACCGACGCGTTGCGCGAGCGCCTCGAGGCACTTGGCGCAACAGAGCCGTCATTCATGATCGGAAAGTCTCTGGTGATGAGCGACGTGAACCGTGAGCAGGCGCGCTTGCTCTTCTCATGTAAGCGCGAGTCGCCGTCGCAGGTTACCAGCGTCTTCACCGAGACGGAGATGCAGTTCGTCGAGGACAAGACCGGGCTGCTCGTCACCGCGTTCGACCGTGCCGGCCGGAGCTACAACCTCACGTGCAAGTACCTCGTGTCCAACTCCGGCTACCGCTTCATCACCGGATGGAAGGCGTATGTCAACGACAACGGCCTGGGCGTGGCCATGCGCGTCGAGCTATGGTCGTTCCGGTCTCGGAAACTGCACAATCGATACGAGCTGCGCCAAGGAAAGGATGGAAAGGAGAAGGTCCCCGTCATGGTGGAGAGTGGTCACCCTGGTGGCTCCTTGGGCCTGGTCCTGCTGCAATATGAGAACGACCTGCTGGAGCCGGAACAGGCCGCCGCCGACGAGTCCGACGAGGCGCCACGGGTCCAGGAGATGGAGACAGGGCACATGGAGTCCAAGACGACGACGACCGCAGAGGATAATAAGCTAGCAGGAGCAGACGATGGCGGTACGTGTGCTGAGCCAGTCAAGTCCAAGACGACGATCGCAGAGGACAAGCTAGCCGATGATGGCGGTGAGTGTGCTGAGCTGATGATCAGGGAACGAAATACTGTGATCTCTAGGGACGAGGTGTTCCATGCCGCGATAGGGCTGCTTGAGCTAAAGAAGCATTATGGAGGAGGAGGAGGAGGTGGTGGCGGTGGCGGTGGAGGAGGTGGTGGAGGAGGAGGAGGTGGTGGTGGAGGAGGAGGAGGAGCAGGCGGCGGCGGCGGCGGCGAAGGAGGAGAAGGAGGCGGTGGCCGTGGTGGAGGAGAACTGGGAAGTTAAGAAGCAATCTTTAGGAAAAATAGAAATAAAGCCATAGAAAAAGCCACGTCGAGCTTCAAAATATTTATATTTTCAAATCGAAGTAATACATAGACACCTTAATTAAGAATTTAAGATGTAATCGTTGTTTGCATCGTAGGTCTGCTTTTTTCCTCTCTTTTTTACTTTTGTGATTATTACAAGAGATCAATGTAAGGTCCAAATGGCTAGAGGGGGTGAATAGTCTATTTAAAAATCTACAAGCTTTACTAAACAACCACGTTAGTATAAAAAGATAGCTAAGATAATTCTAGCACTAGTTCAACTATACTATGCAAGCCACCTATACAATTCTAGTGAAGCAAGGCTATGATCTCTAATACATACCAATAAGACTAAGTCACTAAGCTACTTACTCCTATGTAATAAAAGCTACACTAAGAATAGTACAAGAAAGTAAAGAGCAAGTGACTTGATTCTTATACCAACGTTGTAGAGAAGTAATGCACTCGAAGAATCAATCACAAGAGAAATCCTCGGCAAAAAGATGACACAAGATTTTTATCGAGGTTCACTTGCTTCCCGGCAAGCTACTCCTCATTGTGACGATACACCCACTTGTCGGTTCGCGAGTTAATCGACTATCAAGAGTCGAGCCCTCGGCGGGCGCCACACAACCGTACACAAGATGAGGATCCTTCAAGCCACGAGCTCCACTAGAGTATCAAATTTACGAACTCCCGCGGGGAAGGATCAAGAACCCCTTACAACACTAGGTGAGGGCTCCAACAATATCCAATTGCGAGCTCAATCACCTCCGCTGCTCCAAGCCGTCTACCGTGTCGGGAAACACGGAAGAGTAACAAGAAATCTGCAGCAACTCGAAGATCAAGTGCCTCTAGAATGCAACTCTCAAGCAATGCACTTGAATCTCACTCAATCTCACTCAAGATGTGCAACTAAGCAAAGAGATGAGTGGAGGAGTTGTTCTCTAGCTCAAAGGATGTCTTTAGGTCTCAAAATGTGCAAGAGTTACCCTCAAACCCCGGACATCTTCTATTTATAGCGAAGGGGTACGCAGCTAGCCGTTACCGGACGACACAGTTCAAAATGAGTTGACCGGACGCACCGGTCAGGGTGACCGGACGCGTCCAGTCACTATAGGACAAGCGTGAACAGTGCGCGTCAGAAGTTACCGTTACCGTGACCGGACGCGCTCTGGCGTTTGATCGGACGCGCTGCACCTAGCGTCCGGTCGGAGTCCAGTAAGCTCCCACCGTGACCGGACGCGCCGCGCGTCCGATCAGCACTCCGATGCGCTCTGCCCCTCTGGACGCCTGACCGATCGCGCGCTCTTCTTCTGCGCACAGGTGAACTGACCGAACGTGCTGGTCAGGCCAGACCAGCGTCCGGTCAGAAACCCTAACACTCGCGTGCCTGACAACTGCTGAGAACTGACCAGACGCGTCCGGTCAAACTGCGACCGCGTCCGGTGCAGTGTCCGGTCATCACAGTGACCGTTGTTCGCCTCCGTTTCTTTTCCGACTTCCGACGCAGTAGAAAATAGGCATTTCACTTCCTCAAAAAGCGTCGAAGCTCGCCTCGCAAGCTCGGTGGGAGGGAGAGAGGAACCCAAACCCCTCTCTACCGCTTAAACTCCACCGCCTTCACAAATGTGCTAACACCACCAAGTGTACACCACCATGTCCATGTGTGTAAGCATTTCATAAATATTTTCAAGGCGTTATGTTAGCTCCTTACTAGATCCTAATGCATATGCTCAAGACAATGATCTAGTGGCACTTGATTTCCGAGCTAACCGTGATTGCCCCTCTTGATAGTCGGCTATGTATCATAAATCCGGTCAATCACTTCTCTACTCATCTTAGACCGGCAAAAGGAAAACCCTATGGTTATACCTTTGTCTTGCGCTCTTAGATCCTTCTCCTTTACTTGATCATCATGTCTATCATTTTATGTGCATTCCTTCATGATCTTGCTCATCATTTCATGCACCAAATCATGTGGTCTTGTGGCCATCTCTCCATGCCATTTCCACCTCCATCACATGTGTTGCTTATGCCTAGCTTAATCACACTTGATATAAATAGCATTAGCAACTTGGTGTCATTAATTACCAAAACCAAACTTGGGCTTTCAATCTCCCCCTTTTTGGTAATTGATGACAACCATTACAAAGATATGAAATGAAATCAATTTTCAATTTCAATAGTATTAGCTCCCCCTACATATATGCTTTCAAGAGTTTGGTTCAATTATGCACATATGAATGGATTTGAATTTTGGGAGAGTTACTACTATCAAATTGATGCTAAGGTATATAGAATGGACCTTTGAAGCGTGATACCAATCAGAGTTGCCTTTATATACCATCCTTAGCATCGATGTAGCTAGACACCACTTGTAATACATCACTTGTAAAGATCACAAACACTAAAGTACCCCATGAGATCAACATTATAATCAAATGGTGTCTAGATACCACTTGTAAAGCTACTCTTAACAAATCATCATTTAAGTTCTATTTCTAGCAATCACCATTTAATCATAAATATGAATTTAAGCTTTACAATGCAATAATTCATCATGTTAATGCACACACAAATGCAACAAATAATTCATGAGCTTGCTCCCCTTAATTGATCTCTTTCCAATGTCATTTGCTCCCCCTTACTATATCTTTCTCCCCTTTGCAACTTAACTTTTTATCTTATGACTTTTCTATTTTTGTGACTTTTCTCTCCCCCTTTGTCAACAATCACCAAAAAGGTGCTAATTTTAGTGAGAGATAAATCAATCAATATGAGGGAGTCCAAATTATGGTTCAATCTAGATTACTTGCCTAGAATATGTAATTCGGTTTGATCCAAGCACCAGCTTCTTCACACCTCATAAAGTATAAGGGTTATCTTGAGCATGTTGAATTACACATCATGAGCTTATTTTCTAGATTCAACACTAGGTTTGCAAGCTCACAAACATGTCATATGCTACCACTAGATCAAATAACCATGGAAGCAATAGTGATACCATATATACATCGAAATCATTTGATTTTCGTGAATAAGCCTATTTGTTATGTAAATATGTCTATATGTTCTAAACATGTCCTTAGCAAAGTATGAATGATATGCCAAACAACTTTACCTTGCATTGTCGAAGGGGAGACATGTCATATAAGAATGTGGGGGTGCACTCATTTCAAGTTGGAGAAGTCAAGTATGTTCAATTCATTCTTTAACTTGTAAAATCTTTTCTCATCAAGTGGCTTTGTGAATATGTCGGCTCATTGATCTTCGGTGCCAATGCTTTCAATGCTAATATCACCCTTTTGTTGATGGTCTCTTATGAAGTGATGCCTTATATCAATGTGCTTCGTTTGTGAATGTTGAACCGGATTTTGTGTCATCTTGATAGCACTTTCATTGTCACAAAACAATGGTACATTCTTGAACTTGATTCCAAAATCATTCAAGGTGGTCTTCATCCAAAGCAATTATGCACAACAACTACCGGCACTAATGTATTCGGCCTCGGCGGTAGATAGTGCAATACTATTTTTTTCTTTTATGATCATGAAACAAGAGACCTTCCAAGCAATTGACAAGTACCACTTGTGCTCATTCTATCAATCTTGCATCCACCATAGTCGGAGTTCGAATATTTAATCAACTCAAAATTAGACCCCTTGGGATACCATAATCCAACATCATAAGTGCCCTTAAGATATCTCAATATCCTCTTGGTTGCTTTCAAGTGACTTTCTCTAGGTGAAGCTTGATATCTTGCACACTTGCATACACTAAACATCACATCCGGCCTAGAAGCGGTGACATAGAGAAAACTTCCAATCATAGACCGGTATAGCTTTTGATCTACCATGTTTCCACTATTATCAATATCCAATTGATCATTGGTGCCCATTGGTGTACTCATTGGCTTAGCATCTTGAAATCCAAACTTCTTGATCATGTACTTGATGTACTTCCCTTGACTTACAAAAGTGCCATTCTTCATTTGCTTGATTTAAAGTCCAAGAAAGTAACTAAGCTCTCCAATCATAGACATCTCAAACTCATTAGCCATCATATTTCCAAACTCTTTACAAAAGTCTTGGTTAGTTGATCCAAAGATAATGTCATCCACATAGATTTGCAACACAAACAAGTAATTTCCAAGCTTCTTGGTGAAGAGAGTGGTGTCAACCTTTCCCATCTTGAACCCTTTAGAGAGAAGAAAGTCCCTCAATCTCTCATACCATGCTCTAGGTGCTTGCTTCAAACCATACAATGCCTTCTTTAGCTTGAAAACATTGTTGGGCTTCTTGTCATCTTCAAAACCGGGAGGTTGCTCAACATAAACTTCTTCGTTGATGTAGCCATTAAGAAATGCGCTCTTGACATCCATTTGATAGAGCTTGATGTTGTGTGTACAAGCATATGCTAATAAGATTCTAATAGCCTCCAATCTTGCAACGGGTGCATATGTCTCTCCAAAGTCAAGACCCTCAACTTGAGTGTATCCTTGTGCTACTAATCTTGCTTTGTTCCTCACAACCATGCTATCTTGATCTTGCTTGTTTCTAAAGACCCACTTAGTACCAATCATATTGTAGTTCTTTGGCCTCTCAACAAGTTTCCAAACTTGATTTCTAGCAAAGTTGTTTAGTTCTTCATGCATGGCATTTACCCAATCGGAATCCTTCAAAGCATCTTCTAATTTCTTAGGTTCTTCAAGTGACACAAATGAGTAATGCTCACAAAATGATGCTAGCCTTGATCGAGTTTGAACACCACTTTGAATTCCACCAATGATTTGGTCCAATGGATGATCTCTTACAATACTAGTAGGTTGGAGTATTGGTAGTTGATTGCTTCCACTTGTTTGACCTTGAACTTGAGCTTCATCATGAGTACCACTAGAGCTTGCTTGATTTGTATCAATTTGCACACTTTGGTTGATCACATGAATATCATCATCATCAACTTGCCTTGGCCTAACATCACCAATGTCCATGTTCTTCATTGCATTTAACAATTGATCTCCTCTCACATCATCAAGGTTTTGAGCTTCATTTTGAGACCCTTGGGTTTCATCAAACTCAACATCAAGAACTTCTTCCAAGGTGCCATTTATGAGATTCCAAACTCTATATGCTTTGCTTGTGGTAGAATAACCAAGTAAGAACCCTTCATCATATTTCTTTTCAAACTTGCTCAATCTAGTGCCTTTCTTGAGAATATAGCATTTGCAACCAAACACTCTAAAGTATACAATATTGGGCTTTCTTCCATTCAATAGCTTATATGGTGTTTTCCCAAGCTTTCCATGGCAATAGAGACGGTTGCTACAATAGCAAGCCATGTTGATGGCTTCACTCCAAAATGAATGACTCATATTGTATTCACTAAGCATAGATCTAGCCATGTCAATCAAAGTTCTATTCTTCCTTTCAACTACATCATTGGATTGAGGAGTGTATGTTAGAGAGAATTTGTAACACCCCAGGTGTTGATCACCAATTAAGTAGTGGGTTTAAGCTCAAACATGATAAATTAGTGGAGATGACGATGCCAAAGTCAAACCTATGGAAATAAACCCTAATCTAAACTTGGATGCTGCACCCTTCTTTGCATATAGGCCATTTTTAAGATATATGCTTGGGTGTTGTTATCAAAGTATCTTCACATGTCTCACATCAATAACTATCTATATTGATCCCTGGAAAAGTTTCGTGAAGTTTGGAATCAAAAAGTCACATGAAATGATAAGTTATATGCTTGTTTGGATTATGACTAAAACCTGCCTTACATCCCATGGGAACTAGTGTTTATGCAACATACAAATGCAACATGTGCGACACATCTAGGACACATGTGGAACAACCTAGTGAACACATGTGTAGCATGTACCTTGCAACAACACTATGAAACAAGTGAAATAGAGCTTTGAAACAAGCATTTCAAATGTAGTGATTCCTATGTTTCAATGCATGTGAGGCCTATATTCTTGTGCAACCTATGCATGGTGTGTATGTTTAGCCTCTACGATACCTTAACTATGCTTAGGACACTTAATGGAGCAATGTTCATGTTGACCACGTTGACTAATTAAGTCTCTAAGTGATAGTTGACATTGATTTGACCTTGTTTGACCTAGAGAGCACAGTTGCTTGACTGTTTTAAAAGGGTAGCTAAAAGTGTTTTCCTGTAGCTGCACCCTTAAACAAAGTTGTAGAAAATTTGTTATGGAACAAAAGTTGTTTAATGATCATCTCATGAAAATAACCAGAACAATCTCAAAGGTGCCCCACAAGCCAGGAATAGGGGCTGATTGGCACTTGGAAAAATTTGGCTAAGTCCTTATGCTGTTTTAGTGCTAAGTGCCTTAGTTGGAGCTTTATATCTTGCAATACAAGCTGATTCAAATATTGATCCTTAAATAATAATTGTAGTTTGGTTTGAGTACAACAAACTTTGTTTAATGAGCAAGAGCTGATTTTGTGCCTAGCTTAGTCAAATAGGGTTCGCAAAATCGAATCTTGTGCTGTTTCCAGGGACGAAAAATTGGTTAAGTCTGGGATGACGGAATTCCAGGATTTCGTTTTCGTGTACCTATCTTTGGTGAATATTAGTTTGCAAACCATGTTGATTTTGGCCAAACTCCTTTAAGAAAAGTTGTCGTTCCCATATAGCTCTACACAACGGTGCAATCGGTTAGATCAATAATCAAATGGATTATGAGATAGAGAGTGGCGAAGAAGGTAGTTTCAGTCGGCTTGTAATTGGGCTGCAGATTTCAGTTTAAGGTTCCCTCCTTCGCAGCTCCATATCTCCCAATCTAGGTCGAATCAGAGTTTGATCCTTTGAGCAAAAGTGTAGTACTCATGTAGCACTACCACAAGGAGAAATTTATCAATCAAATCATCAAATGGTTTTGGAATTACAGAGCGAGGAAGTATGGGTTTTCAGTCGTAATTTCACAGTAGTATTTGGCTGGTCTTCAGTTTTTGAATTTGAGTCGAAGCCATGTCATGGCCGACAGGCCTCGGGCCGTGCTCGCCGCGTGTCATCCTCGCTCGCTGCATGGTAGCCACCTCATGCCCACGCGTCGTCGACCCGAACTATAAACACCGAGCGCTCGCCCTCCTTCTTTCCCTTGGTCCCCCTCGCTCGCTCTCTGTCCATCTCCCTCGCTCTTGCCATGAACGCTCGAGCAGCTGAGCAGAGCATCGCCACTGCTCGCTCCTCCCAACGCCGGCCACGCTCATGCAGCCACTAGCATCACCTTGCCCTCCATTGAACCGCGCCCGAGCTCCCAGCTCCCTCACTCACCTCTCCCTTTGCCTCGCCTCGCTCTCTCTGGCTATTGCATAGCGTGCTCGCCATGGCCGAGCTTGAGCTCCATGGCCGCCGCTGCTGCTGCTGCGTCGCTGCCACTGCTCCTGCGCCACTGCTGCTGCTGCTGCGTCGCTACCGCTGCTCCTGCGTCGCTGCTGCTGCTGCTGCGCTGCTGCCACTGCAGCTCACCACGGTGTCGCGTGGCCAGGCCGCCTCGGCCGGTCGCGGGCCAAGCCGAACAGCCCCGCGAGTGCGCGAGCAGGCCTTGACACTCCGCCGCCCCTCCTCCTTGCCGCCGGTGAGCTGTAGGCTGGCCGGAGTTTGCCACTTCCCGGCGCTCGCCTGCTCTCTGTACTGACGATGAAGAAGACGACCATAGTTCTGTCCCTATGACGAGTGGGCCCACCTCAAAGAGCAATGCCACCTCAAATTTACAGATTTTCTTTTATCTTGTAAAATCTATATTTTATATTTGGTAGCTCCGAAAATTGTGCAATTTGTTTTGTTGGAATCCTTGTGAAGTGCTCTACATGTTAGGGTAATCGATTGTGCCATGCATGCATGTGTTTGTGCTGTAGAAATTCATTAGTGAAAAGTGGTTTTGGAAATGGATTAACTTGCTTTCATCAATATCTGGAGTCTTAGAAGTCCAAAATTAGTGATTCCAATTTTGTTGGTCTTCTAGTAATATGCACTGTCTAAGAAAAATATAAAACTTATAGGTTGTTTCCGGGTTTCAGGATGTTTTACCTAGATCTTGTTAAATGGAAAATAAATGCTTGTTTTCCTTGTTATTTTTATATCTTGAGTTGTGATGCTCCAATTGATGTGAAATTTTTATGGTAGGATTGTCATACTATGGATGTATTTTGGTATAAATTTCATGGTCATTGCTTATTGTATGCTTAAGTTATTGATTTAACTTGTTTATAGCTTGATAAATAGCTTATAAATAATATATATATGATAAAATAGAAAATGTTGCTCCATTACCTTAGTATGATGTTTCTCTATCATATTGATTCATAATATGGCCTTGTGTTTACAGAAAATATTGAGTGTTAAGTTTAACTTGCTCTCACATGATTATTGCAATAGCTATTTGTCTTTTTCATAGAGGTTGATATACTTGCCCAAATTGATTGAAGTTTGGACAGTAGACTTTTGAGATCATATTTAGGCCACTGTAATTTTTGTAGAATTTATTGCGCACTTTTGATAGGTGTTCATAATTCCACCTAATTATCCAAATAAATTAAGAAAATGCATTAAAAGAAATTATTTAGGAATGGACACTATGTTTTCTCATGTTCATTAGTCATGTGTGACATGTTGGTAAAGTTGGTTTTGTCTAATTATATGTTTGCAACATAAGTTAATAATTATTTCTTGCAAATGAGGTTTCTGGACAGATCTAGGAACTTAGCAAAGTTCTTCATGATAATGTGCTTTGTTGTAAAACTTGTTTATATAAAAGTTGTAGATAATTCATGTATCTAGCTGCTGTTAAAATTTGGTATCATTTGGTCAAGTAGGTTTTGAGTTATAGATGTTTAAAGTCAGGTTCCAGATTTGGTTGCTCTCTGTTTGGAGCAGACCAGAGTCTGTAGTTTCATCTTTTCGACCAATTAAACTTGGGAATCAGGCTTAGTGGATATTAAATGAATTGTAGACAATTTCATAAGCTTTCCAGAATGTCTTCTTGAGGATTAAGTTAATTAGCTCTAGGGTTTATGTGAACTTTGGTATGCTTGCATGATTAAATTGTTTATTGCATTTTTATGCATTCATACATATGCATTATTGCACCTCATTTAGGTACGTAGCTGAAGCACGTAAAGGACCTAAGGTGGAGCCAAACCCGAAGATGGAGTTGGTGGATCCATCCCGAAGATCGAAGGACCGGACAAGTGGTAGATTGGAAGATGCTCGCCAAGCGGGTTTCATCTGACATACTCTAACTTGAGTCGGATCCCAGGCAAGCCCCGGAGCATTATAAGCCTCCTACCTTCAAAGCAATTAATTCTATATATGTTATAAGTATTGTTGCATTAAGTGGTAGGAGTTGGTTGAAAACCTTGCTGCATTATATCATTCCTTGTCCAGATATATGAATCCTTGAATCCTACATAGACTAGGATCGAATAGATGCTTAGCCCTGCTTTAAGCGGTAGAAGTCAGGTGATTTCCTGTCACCTGCGAGATATAGGGATATTCATATATGGCACGGTTGGCTATATGTGCTATCGTGGAATGGAACCATGTGTTAATAAAATGAAATGAGACCGGGCGGGATGACGATAGTGAAGCAACAAGGCATGGAGGTCTTGGGTGTGAATCTATCCCCGTCTGAGTTGTTTAAGGACCGATTCGCTGTACGTCCTTGAGTCATGTTGAACGCAGTCTAACACTTAGTTGGCCGGATAAGCCGTTCCGACCGTGAATCCGAGTAATACAGTTCAGGCCGGGAATCGAATGGTAGGTTGCTTCTTGGAGGAGAGAAAGGATGTGCTTGGGGACATTGGCGTGAGACCAAGGGGGGGTTAGAGTCCCTATCACCTGGCAGAGTGTCGCCCTTGGGGTCACGACATCATTCGGACCCGTGGCTCCTGAACTGTACCAAAGGTGACCTGAGCAGCCCTCGCCAGGCGTGACTCGGTGAGTGTTAGAAATACCCCTCCAGCTGGATAGGAATTCGATTCGAATCGCCGTCGCTCCCGGTTAGTGAGCACTTGACTTGAGCAGCGGCAACGTAGATTCTATTAAATTGAACGGATGGTTAACTGGATCACGATGGAAAGGTTGCCTCAATTTATACCTGCTATGGTTAATATTGTTTGCTCCTAATAAAGTGAGTGCTCTAGTACAGGTTCTAATATAGATGTTAGGTTAATGATAATTAACTTGATGCTTAAGCATTAATAATTGATCATCTATATTAAGCTTTTATGCAAAATGTTGTCAAGCTAGCCCCACTTTATATCAGGCTTGCATGATCCTTGGTGTCACCTTATTTCTGGTTTCTGACGGGTAAGTCTAGCTGAGTACCTTCTTGTACTCAGGGTTTTATTCCCCACTTGTTGCAGGTTACGATGTATCATGGCGGCTGCAAGAGTTGGTTGACTCCTGCCGTAGAGGCGGAGTGTGATCATGGGCATGATCCTTCTTATTTACCTTATCTCTAATGCTTTTGTTGGAAGTCGACCGTGGTACTGGCATGTATTTGAAATAAGATTAATGTTAGTTTCAAATTACTTTGCTTCCGCTACTTTTCATTGTAAGTTGTAATAACTATGTTGAACTCCGATGTATATTGAATTACTTGTGAAATGGTTGTAACATGTGACTTGTTATGTTGAATCACTACGATCTTGGCTTGTATGTTGGTTGGTTTGAAATCCCTCATGGTTTCATTGGACTACCAGAGTTATATGGGCTCAAGTGCGAGAATTTGATCATTTCGGTGATTGTTTTTGTACTTGTGCTCTTATATTTTGGACGGTTCTGTTACAGAATTGATGTCCAATACCAAGATCATCACACAAATCCTCAATTCTTATGTTCTTGAACTCACTACCATTGTCACTTCTAATCTTATTGATAGTAGTCTCAAACTCATTTTGCACCCTTTTTACAAAAGATTTGAATAGATCATGTACATCACTCTTGTCATAGAGAAAGAACACCCAAGTGTATCTAGTGTAGTCATCCACTATCACAAAGCCATACTTGTTGCCACCAATGCTAGTGTATGTTGTTGGCCCAAACAAGTCTATGTGCAATAGCTCAAATGCCTTTGATGTGCTCATTTCACTCTTACTAGGATGTGCATTTCTAACTTGTTTGCCGGCTTGACAAGCACTACATGGTTTATCCTTCTCAAAGGTGACATCCTTCAATTCTCTAACTAAGTCATGCCTCAAAAGTTTATTCAATTGTTTCATTCCAACATGACCAAGCCTTCTATGCCACACCCATCCCATACTAGATTTACTAAGCAAGCATGATGTCAATTGTGTCTCACTATCATTGAAGTCAACCAAGTATAAGCTACCATGTCTAAATCCTTTGAATATCAAATTTGATCCATCAACACTTATGACTTCAACATCATCACTACCAAATATGCACTTGAAGCCAAGATCACAAAGTTGTGCCACCGATAGAAGATTGAAATCTAAGCTCTCAACTAGCAACACATTAGATATGCTCATATCATTTGAGATAGCAATTTTACCAAGCCCCTTGACCTTGTCTTTCTTGTTGTTGCCGAAAGTGATAGCATCAAAACCACTATTTTGACTTATATCAATTGATTTGAACATACAGGAATCCCTGGTCATATGTTGAGTGCACCCACTATCAAGCACCCAATGCCTTCCTCCAGCTTTGTAATTGACCTACAAGACAAGATCAATTCTTTTTAGGTACCCAAACTTGTTTGGGTCCTCCAAGGTTAGTGACCAAGCTCTTTGGTACCCAAATGACTTTCTTCTTTGAACCCATCCATGGTGTACCAATGAACTTAGCATGAACACCATTAGTACCCTTGGTAAGCATATAGAAAGAATCAAACTTAATTGAGGATACATTAGCATTTAATTTCTTGTTCATGCAATGTTGCTCTATGTGACCAACTTGCTTGCAACTTTTGCAATAGCTACCATTGTTCTTCACAAAACAAGTCTTGTGAGGAGCAAAAGCGGCCTTGCCTTTCTTGGGGTTATAGCCAAATCCCTCTTTGTAGAGAGAAGCTCTTTGGCTACCCAAGCACATAAGCAAGCGGTCCTCACCACCATAAGCCTTAGCTAAGGTGTGATTAAGCTCTTTTACCTCCTTCTTGAGATTTTCATTCTCAACTATAAGTGTGGAGTCACAAGTGAAACCATCACTACTAGATAAGGATGAAGTAGATACGCTACATGAAGGGTTAGTGGGAGCAACAACAATAGGCTTATGAAAAGATTCATCAATTATATCACATGATATGCCTATGTTGCAAGTTTTAGCTTTCTCAACATTAGTTGGCATGTTTTTACATTTTTCAACTAGAGAGGAATGAGCTTCTTCTAGCTTAGTGTGAGACTTTTGAAGCTTCTTATGGTCTACCTTTAGACTCTCATAAGATGCCCTAAGCTCATCAATTTCTTGCATAAGGTTTTTCTTATCCTTAAGCAAGCCCTTGCACTCCTTTCTAGATTCTTTAAAATATTGAGTGCGATCTTCTAGCATAGTGATTAGTTTATTTTTAGTGAATTCTTCTTCATCACTATCACTATCATTATCATGATCACTATCATCGTCGGATGATACCTTAGTGGTCTTAGGCATGAAGCACGATGGAGTGTCGAAGAGAGAGACCTTCTCTTGGATGGCAATGCTAGCATGTCCCTTCTTCTTACTCTTGTTGTCATCCTTATCATCACTTGAGGAATCATCACTATCTACATGAGAATCATTCTTCTTATGAGAGCTCTCTTTCTTTTCTTGCTTCTTCTTTTGCTTCTTCCTTTCCTTCTTGATAGCATCTTCATCATCACTATCATAAGGACACTTTGTAATGAGATGGTCCTTGCTATGGCATCTAAAGCATCTCATGGTATGCTCATTCTTCTTGGATGAGTTCTTCCTCCTTCTTGCATGATAGCCTTTCTTCTTCATGAATTTGCAAAATTACTTGACAAAGAGAGCCATCTTCTCATCAATGTCATCACTATCACAAGAGCTTGAGTCTTCATCACTTGATGATTCAATCTTGGATTTGCCCTTGGATGTGGTGGCTTTGAATGCCACACTCTTCTTCTTTTCATTATCTTTCTTCTCATTTTCCTTCTTCTTCTTCTTGACCAACTCATCCTTCTCATCATCTTCTCTATATGAATTATCGGTCATTACTTCTTAAAATACTTGTTAAGGAGTTGACTCCTTCAATGTAGTCCTCACTAGCACGGTGATCAATGTATCAAACCTCTTGGGCAAGCTTCTCAAGAACTTCATAGAGAATTGATTGTCCTTGACCTCCTCACCAAGTGCCTTGAGGTCATTGACAATGACTTGCAACCGATGAAACATTTCTGGTACACTCTCATCATCTTGCATCTTAAAGCTTGAAAATTTTTCTTGCAAGATATATGCTTTAGCGGTCTTTGTGCCTTCGGTGCCCTTAAATGTTTCTTCTAGCTTGGCCCAAGCATCATGAGCAATCTCAATGTTCTTCACTTGCTCAAAGGTCTTGTCATCTAGTGCCTCATGAAGAGCACTAATGGCAATGTCATTGCATTGGAGCTTCTTCTCTTCCACCGGTGTTGGTGCTTCCGGATTAGCAACCTCAAATTTGGTTTCGATGACCTTCCATACTTCTCTATTGATTGACTTAAGATGTGCGGTCATCTTAACCTCCAATATGCATAATTTGTGCCATCAAAGTGAGGTGCCTTCTTGGTGTTGTTGATGTGCAAGCTTAATTGAGCCATTTCTTTTTCACCGTAGGTTGTTAAGCCTCAAATAAACGGTGTCTCGGCTCCGATACCATTTGTAAGGTCCAAATGGCTAGAGGGGGGTGAATAGCCTATTTAAAAATCTACAAGCTTCACTAAACAACCACGTTAGTATAAAATATGGCTAAGATAATTCTAGCACTAGCTCAACTACACTATGCAAGCCACCTATACAATTCTAGTGAAGCAAGGCTATGATCTCTAATACACACCAACAAGACTAAGTCACTAAGCTACTTACTCCTATATGATAAAAGCTACACTAAGAATAGTACAAGAAAGTAAAGAGCAAGTGACTTGATTCTTATACCAACGTTGTAGAGAAGTAATGCACTCGAAGAATCAATCACAAGAGAAATCCTCGGCAAAAAGATGACACAAGATTTTTATCGAGGTTCACTTGCTTCCCGGCAAGCTACTCCTCGTTGTGGCGATACACCCACTTATCGGTTCGCAAGCTAATCGACTATCAAGAGTCGAGCCCTCGGCGGGCGCCGCACAACCGCACACAAGATGGGGATCCTCCAAGCCACGAGCTCCACTAGAGTATCCAATTTGCGAACTCCCGCGGGGAAGGATCAAGAACCCCTTACAACACTAGGTGAGGGCTCCAACAATCTCCAATTGCGAGCTCAATCACCTCCGCTGCTCCAAGCTGTCTACCGTGTCGGGAAACACGGAAGAGTAACAAGAAATCTGCAGCAACTCGAAGATCAAGTGCCTCTAGAATGCAACTCTCAAGCAATGCACTTGAATCTCACTCAATCTCACTCAAGATGTGCAACTAAGCAAAGAGATGAGTGGAGGAGTTGTTCTCTAGCTCAAAGGATGTCTCTAGGTCTCAAAATGTGCAAGAGTTACCCTCAAACCCCAGACATCTTCTATTTATAGCGAAGGGATACGCAGCTAGCCGTTACCGGACGACACAGTTCAAAATGAGTAGACCGGACGCACTGGTCAGGGTGACCGGACGCGTCCGGTCACTACAGGACAAGCGTGAACAGTGCGCGTTAGAAGTTACTGTTACTATGACCGGACGCGCTCTGGCGTTTGATCGGACGTGCTGCACCTGCCGTCCGGTCGGAGTCCAGTAAGCTCCCACCGCGGCCGGACATGTCCGATCAGCACTTTGCTACGCTCTGCCCCTCTGGACGCCTGACCGGACGCGCCGGTCGCGCGCTCTTCTTCTGCGCACAGGTGAACTGACCGAACGCGCTGGTCAGGCCAGACCAGCGTCCGGTCAGAAACCCTAACAGTCGCGTGCCTGACAACTGCTGAGAACTGACCGGACGCGTCCGGTCAAACCGCGACCGCGTCCGGTGCAGCGTCCGGTCATCACAGTGACCGTTGTTCGCCTCCGTTTCTTTTCTGACTTCCGGCGCAGTAGAAAATAGGCATTTCACTTCCTCAAAAAGCGTCGAAGCCTGCCTCGCAAGCTCGGCGGGAGGGAGAGAGGAACCCAAACCCCTCTCTACCGCTTAAACTCTACCGCCTTCGCAAATGTGCTAACACCACCAAGTGTACACCACCATGTGCATGTGTGTAAGCATTTCATAAATATTTTCAAGGCGTTATGTTAGCTCCTTACTAGATCCTAATGCATATGCTCAAGACAATGATCTAGTGGCACTTGATTCCCGAGCTAACCGTGATTGCCCCTCTTGATAGTCGGCTATATATCCGAAACCCGATCAATCACTTTTCTACTCATCTTAGTCCGGCAAAAGGAAAACCCTATGGTTATACCTTTGCCTTGCGCTCTTAGATCCTTCTCCTTTACTTGATCATCTGTCCATCATTTTATGTGCATTCCTTCATGATCTTGCTCATCATTTCATGCACCAAATCATGTGGTCTTGTGGCCATCTCTCCATGCCATTTCTACCTCCATCACATGTGTTGCTTATGCCTAGCTTAATCACACTTGATACAATAGCATTAGCAACTTGGTGTCATTAATTACCAAAACTAAACTTGGGCTTTCAGTCACGTGTGCGCGTATCAGTACCCTTTATATATAACTTTTTGGAGTGTACCTGATGATTTATTATGTGTTTAGTTTAGAGGACGAAGAGTGATGGGAATATGGGATGCAGTGAGATCTTATTTTTATATTTTTGGTTTAGGCATAGTAGAGATAAGGTCCATTCCCTTGGGGAAAGATTTAGGGTGTATTCCTTCAAATAGAGGATGCTCGAGGACAAGCCCGTCCCTTTAAAATAAGGAGGGGTTCTCATGCGACCGGGCGAGCCACTGCGGCCGTGCAGGCCGAGCGCCAAGGCAGCAAACCGCGGCGAGCTGCATCAAGGTAGGGCGAGTGCAGGTGGGTGCATACTAGTGCGGAGCTGAAAGGACTAGATGACCATAGAGGGATGAATAGGTTATAAAAAAATTTCTCTAACTAGAGAGCAAGATTGTTAGTAAATAACAAGTCCTCATGGCAACTGCTTGCATTAGCTCTAGTTTCACCCAAGCAAGTCCCTACACAATTTTAATGGCTATTAAGTTCTACACTAGAGCACTACACCACACAAGAACCACAAGATAACAAGGCTATGCTAGCTAGCTAAACAAGAGAGCAACTAACAAGCTACTTTAGTCAAAACGTCATATAATTTAGAATGGAAGGAGCAGTGTTGTTTTATTCTGCAAAGAGTTCCTTTTAATACAAGAAACCAACATTGTATATTTACAATCAACTTGGGATCGATATAATAGCAAAATAGTTACCTCTTCCAAGTCCGATATTATTACATGATAACAATTATTGTATTTGCGTACGAGGACTGGTCTCTTAGGTACAGATAGAAACCAGAAAGAAATACTATTCAGTGTGTATCCAGAAGCCACATATGGATGAATAGTACAACGGACAAATTTGACATTATCAATCAAGAAGAACATAAAGAAACAGAAAAGCATGGCATCTAGGCAAGAATGAATCAAATTATTATTTTTTAAGAAAAGTAAAAGAAAAAAAGATAGATCAAACTCTTGTTCTACAGTGAGGTAGCCTTGAGTCTAGAGTCTTCATCTAGGAGAAGAGTGAACTTTTTTTTTGTTTTCAAAAAAAAGGGAAAAAAGAAAGAATAAATCAAACCCTCATGCTATACATATAGCGTGCAGTTGTAGTCTGCATCTAGACAAGAACGAAACAAATTAGTTTTGTTTGTGAAGAAAAGGAGAAAAGAAAGAAAGAATAAATCAGACTCTAATGCTACTGTAGATTCATACTTGTAGTCCTGTACAGGTCGTCGCAGGCCAAGAAATTCTTGTACATGCATCAAGCTCTGACGTCGGAGGCTCCTTCTTTGGCACCACCACGGGCACCGAGGCGGCTGGAGGACCTGGACGCCCGCAACGGGGCCGATCGCGGCGTGTCGTCGTCGCCGCCGGGCGTGCGCACGGACCTCGGCGAGCCGAAGCTGATCTGGCGCGCAAAGGCCACGACGGCCTTCGCCCACCTCTTGATCTGGACCTTGAGCTTCCCGGCGTCCACGTCCTTCAACGGGCCCGGCCCGATGCTGAGCTCCAGCCCCGAGAAGCAGCGGTCGTACCGAGCCGCCTTCTGCTTCCTGCTCCTGCTACCGCCGACGCTGCCGCCCCTGGCCATGTCGCCCTCCTCCTCCTCCTCCTCCCTCGCCACGGCGCCGTCGCCGTTCTCATGTCCCTCGTTGCCGCGCCGCGCCGGCAGCGACTTGCTGCCCACCGACATGGACGACGTCGTAGCCGCTCGCTGGCTATATGCTACCTGCGGCCGGGAAGCTTTATCCGGCCGGTTTCGTCTGTCTGACTATAATTTGCCGTAGCTTCTGAGAATTGGCTTTCGTGTTGGCTAATGGGGCTAATGGCAAGGCGCGCGTTATATATATAGCTCGCTCGCCAGCAGCTGCAGCACGCGTGGCGTGACGCGTGAGAGGCCGCAACAAGCACTCGGTCGCCGAGGCGGCTTTGCCTGCAGTGCAGTGACGTGCGTGGTGCTCCAACCCATGGCTCAAGTATTTGCTGATGTCGATGCATAATATATTTTCTCTAAAACTTATCCAGATATCTATTACTCCTACCTCTGTTTAAAAATATATATATATAATTCTCACTTTTAAAAAGTCAAATAATTTTAAATTTAATCGAATTATAAAAATACTAACATTTATGATAGTGATAAAAAGATAAATATTATTAGATTAATCATATAATATAATTTTATAATATATCTATTCCGAGTCATAAATTTTAATAATACTTTTCCTCAGTCAAACTTAATAGGATTGCATCCTTTGCTCGAGATATCACAATTCGCTGCGACCGCGGTCAGGAAACTTAGCGGGTCATCCTAGTGTCGATGATTATCTTTGAAGTAATTGCTTCTTCTACGCTTCCATAA
Source organism: Saccharum hybrid cultivar R570 (assembly GCA_038087645.1). Lineage (NCBI taxonomy): Eukaryota > Viridiplantae > Streptophyta > Magnoliopsida > Poales > Poaceae > Saccharum > Saccharum hybrid cultivar. Next base: position 23,732,440 of record JAQSUU010000135.1, read on the forward strand.
ATTCTTTTTCTTCGGAAACAAGTATCGTGCTCTATATTGAAATGAATCGCGACATGTGTAAAATCTCGGGGGATTTGGGAAACGAAAAAAAATTAACCGTAAAAAAAAACGAATGCTTCACGGGGGCAATTATTTGCATGGTTCCAAGGTGTCCCTCCAGAAAATTTACCCTGCGCGGCGTTGCTGTTACTAAACTATATCTTACAAAACTTTTGAGATTAATTATACGCTGTATGTAATAATATACTCTGCATAGAGTTGTCTTAAGTCAAATTTTTCAAACTTTAATTGAATTTCTAGAAAAACGTTACTGTAAAAATAAACATTCAAAATTGTGTTCTAGAGATTAATTACTTGTAACTAGAGAAATGCAATATATTCATATTGACTAGCAAAGATACAGTACATGTCCCGATGTCCGTGCATACGGGACGTACAACTTGTTGTGACGTCGACTGACAACTTGCGGCTCTGAGATTATTTAGGCCTCCTTCACTTCCCATCCCAACCCAAAATATTTCCTCTTTCACCCATCACATTAAATCTTTCGACGCATACATGAAAAATTAAATGTAGGTAAAAAAAATAACTAATTGCATAGTTTGTCTGTAAATGTCGGGACGAATCTTTTGAGCCTAGTTAGTTCATGATTGAACAAATTTTATCAAATAACAACGAAAGATACTACAGTAACTTTTCACCTACTTTTCGCGAAGTGAACACACACTTAAGGATCACATCATGCATTCCAATTCATTTTGGAATCCGGCGCTGGATTGCGCTACTCTAACTCTCACATGGGTAATGGAATCAGGTGCTATAATAATCTGTGTTCGCATGTCTTCTTTATATCTTATTTTTTTATATGCTTCTTTCTAATTTTATGTCATTAAATGTAACTAAAAGCTTATAATTATTTTAAGCAAACATGATATTAGTATTGACATATGCTTAAATTGTTTTAGTATTGCAACTTAATGTCCACTGTAGCATCCATAATCCGCTATGTAGACACTAATTCACGGCAAAGCTGCTATCTGGTATTTATTACTTTGATCCTGAGAGATGATGGTGTAGACTTGGTCGAAATGATAAAAAAAAACGAGGAACTAGTCCGCACGAATGGAGTAACAGATGCTTCTGGGAATCCCAGCGAAGCACTTGTGTTGGACATGAGCTGCACCTAGATGAGCCATCATCACGCGTTTGATTTTCGTTGGACTTCCAGATTCCGAACAGTCAGATCGGCTGGAATGGACAGCAGACAGCGCCCACCTTGAATTTGTTCTCCTTAATTCGAGAATATTCAAGCAACAGAAGCCATAAAAAAAGTCAGCAAGGATGTTTCAACCATGATTGCGCAATCACTTAAACAGAAAGGTACAAGCAAAGCAATCTCATCTCACCAAGAAATTTATAGGGTTGATTAAACAACAACAAACTACTTTTCCATCTTTTCTCTAACAAAAACTAACTGTATGACAGTCAGGACACAGCAGAAACTATATTATATATTACTACTAGAACATAAAACGGCACATCAAAATTGATGGATGGTGACATGTATATGAAACTTTTCTAAAGGTTATCAATGTTCTTCCTCACCACCGTGAGTTACTAATCATGGCCCATTAAGGCCATAACTAATTAACAGTTGAGGACTTGACAGCTCTAGCAAAAAGGAGATGCGGCGTTATATGCCAAAACCGGTGGAAGTCTGACATGTGGGCCCAAGTCACCGCAGCCTCACATTTGGTGGTATATATGTGAATTGAAAAATTACCCAGTGGCATATCGTAGACTTATCTAGTTTCTTCGCATTTAATTCAAGAGCACATCTTCACGGTATTGACTACTAGTAACTCCTAGATAGAACACGTTTTTTTTTCTTTTTGACAACTATTTGACATATGCAGTTTCATGTGATACCTCGAAGATGTCATCTTGTTTGACATGCCTCTGCCACCATCTGATCCTTCCCTATTCATTTTGCTTGTTTCCTTACGCTTCTCTTTCTTATCTGCCTTTGTTTTGTTGGACTTCACACTGATAACGCTGCGCGCAGACACTTTACCATTCTCTGCAGGGCCTTCTAAATTGTGCATTGTCATCGTTATCAGCTGTTATATACTTCTGTAGAAAGTTTGGATCCCAGTAGCTTCGTTTGCGGCTCCTCACATTTCTCCTGAGTGTTTTTCCAGATGATGTTAATGAAAGTGTCAATAAGGGGAAGGAAAACCTACATGCTTGGTTTCCTGAGTGAAAAATATGATGCAAGGAAACTGCATATTATTGCATTAAGAAGGAGAAACAAAATCTTTATAAGAAACGCAGACTCAAAATCATACACATAAATATAGTTTGATTTAGTATACTGGATTGTAACTTTGGTTTGTGCTTAACTTTACTTTTTTTATATACCAAGAGTTTGCCTCAGCTTTTATTGAAAGCCAATGCGCTTAACTTTACTTGATTTTAAAAAAAAAGCATAACCATACAAATTTTGTGACTACAGCAGTGAGCTACTAGCATGCCCATCATTTGGCCATGAATCTTGATGCTAACTTCGAATTGTAACTGTTACATGGAACTATGAAGTTTACAGAACGAAACTAGATGTATTTGCTTACCTCCTGTCGAGGTAAGGACGTAAGGTTGCTTCAATTTCTTTTCCTGCAATGCTATGAAGGTCGTGATATAAACTTGTGTGAAAGGATGGGAACAAGATCCAGAATCTGCAATACCAAAAGCATCGACGCTTGGAACAGCATATACGCAATCTTTTGCATTAGATAACTGTGTTTCTTACCTGATCATACTCAACTAAATTGTTGGACTTGGCTTCTGACGGCTTCATGCCATGCAGCAGTATGATGATACTTCAGCTGCGCGCGCTGAGCCACAGGGACCGAAGAGGGCCGTGCAGCCAAGCGCTTGCTCGCGCGAGTTGAAGTCATGGCCCCCCTCAGGCCCATGGAGCTTATGCGCGAGTTGGACTTCATCAACAGCCAGTCATCGGCGCCGGGTGCAGCATTAAATGCATATGTTGACCTATTATATTGTATGCTGATGATCTCCTAGAGTCGGCCATCAAGGCGATCAGGGCGGCCACTCAGCTGGGCAACAAGAAACTGTTCCAGGTCCTGGCAGCCATGGTTGTAGAGTCAGGTGCAATGGAGATGGAGGTTTCCTGAAGAGGATGATGCAGTTTTCAGTTTGCAGCTGTGTTTGGAAAATCAATGTATCCTAGTTTAGCGCCAACGCCGGCTGGTCTTCAACCGGTGAAGTTAGGTTTGCTTTCAATCGCAATGTGGTGTCAGTGGTGTTTGATTTGGTGGTGGTTGTTGTTGATCTGTCTGGGAGCCTCTGAAGATACGGCAGGCCCCCTAGAAATATATGGACCAAAAAAAAATGTTGACAAGCTAACGAGGGACTTCAAAAGAGCTCTGGACACTAGTGAACTGTTTGAAATCCGGTTGCAGAGAAGATTCACTTGGAGCAATGGGCAAGCCAACCCAATTATGGTTCACTGCCCCATTTTCCTCTGTAACTAGCAGCAACCTCCGAGACGGGTTGTGTTCAGGTTCGAACAGTTTTGGACGCGCGTTCTAGGTTTTGCAGAAGTTGTTGGAGCTGCTTGGGCGATGCCGACTAGGGAACCCCCTGATGATCATGCACAACAATTTGCTATACACCACAGCCCCGATATCTGCGGAACTGGAGAAGAACGCTTTTTAGCGACGCTAGATTACAACTGACGCTGGCGAATGATGTGACCCTACGCCTAGGGGCGAATCTAGGATATTATGTCATTGGGGTCAAGGACTAAGCAACGGGGTCAAAGACATGTTGATTCTCTATTTGAATGAGTAATTTGCTGGTAGATAAAAGAACTTTTAGTGTGTTTTCAGCAAGTTATCGGGCTTAGCTGACCCCAATGGTTACATGTAGATTCGCCCCTGCCTACGCCTGGATATCATATAGGAAAGCAAGGACTCCGGCCACTACTGGTCCTTAGCAGGAGGGGCAGTTCTCAAGCCTTTAATGGTCGCTCAACTAGGTAGTGAGTAAATTAACTTTGTAAACCAAAACCCACACAATCTAGGCTGCGGTAGGGAACGCTTCACGCATATGTAAGCAAATGTTGTTTGCTATCTCCTTCTTATTATTAAATAAAGCTGGGCAAACGGATCTTTCAAAGAAAAAAACAGTATGATGATACTCGACTAAATTGTTTTTTAACGTAATGGCAGGAGCTCCGCCTTTCAATTAAGAAGGATAGAGAGGTTTATGTACAGAGCAGGAGGGGCATTGCCCCCATTAGGATTACACGATGCCTTCCGCGATATTGCCCCTTCCCCAAGCTAAAGCACTCTTTCTTTGCTCGATATCCTCTTTTACCCTTAATGCCACTTGCATTGCTGACTCGTGGGCGTTGTCAAAAAATCTTCTGTTCCTTTCCTTCCATATGTTCCATAGCATGTAGATGACCATCCCGTTGAAGCGCCGTTTTTCTTGTTTCGCTATCTTGGTTGCGGCCTCTTCCCACCAAGACTTCAGGTGAGGTGGGTCTTGAGTGGGGTGGATCAACTGTACATCGAAATGCTCCCATGAAAGAACTTGGCTCTACACTGCCTTGGCGAAAGGGCAAAGGAGTGATAGGTGAAGGCATGTTTCCAAAGGTCCGTTACATAGGGCGCATTGGTCCTAATGAGGCCAACCTCTCTTCTGAAGATTATCCGCCGTCAAGACTTTTTCTTGCACCAGGATCCAAACAAACACTTTTCCTTTATTCTCAGCATGTGCTCTGCAAATGAGGTCAGTTTGGAATTTGCCATAGGAACCTTCGAACTGGATCCTGTACGCTAAACGGGTGGAGTAAGAAGCATCAGTTGTCCCGCCTCCAGACTATGGAGTCGCGAACACCCGGTGTCAACTGGATGTTTTGGAGCCTTATCCAAAGGGAGAAAAATTCCTCAACTTGGACTGCGGAGGTGATCCTGTCGCTTAGCGATCGGATCCAACTATAGTTTCAAAGTTCCTGTTGGACCGATTTGTTTTTCCTTCTCACCAAGTCGAACAAGTGCAGTGCTAAATATTTGGGTGCTTCACTGTCTAGCCAGCTGCTGTGCTAGAAACGAGCCTTTGCGCCATTGCCAATCGTGACCTTGGTTGATGAGTTGAAGAGCAGCCGGTTGGCTTCGTTGCAAGACAGTTCCGCGCCCGCCCAAAGTTTGGATTCATCCACTCAATCCTGCCAAAGCCAACGTAGGCGAAGCGTCCTGCCAAATTTTTCTAGATCCGGTATCCCCAAACCGCCAAGGTCTTTGGGCCTAGCAACTGTTGACCAGTCTAGTAGACAGTGACCGCCATTTGCATTTTCTTCACCTTTCCAAAGGAAGGATTTCCTAATTTTGTCGATTTTCTTCCTAGCCCAAGCCGCAAGGGGAAACACTGTGATGTGGTAGGTCAGCATGGATGAGAGGACCGAGGAGACTAGAGTGAGGCGACCAGCTCTCAACTAAATTGTTGGAATTGGCTTCTGACGGCTTCATGCCATGCAGCGATAGTACTGCTAGTCACTACTGTAATCATTAGAAACTATATAGAAAAAAACAATACAGTTAGATTTGTTGCACCAACATAATGTGAAGTTTGAAAATCCATACCTCATCGCAATCTTGAAATTGATATTGCCCGAAAGAAGTTCCCAAGAGCCGTGTGAAACTGTGTGAAATCTAAATACGTCTCCATAGAAAAGGAGAATGTGTCCTCCTATTGGGGTCCATGATAATATCGTCTCTACTCATCATGAGTAGTATTTCATCTATTCTAAATTATAAAATGTTTTGATTTTTCTAATCCATAGTTTTTGTTATTCACTTAGATATACACTATATCTAAATGCATAATAAAAATAATATATCTTGAAAAACCAAAACATCTTGTAATTTGGTTTCTCCTTGTCTTACCCACACCTCAACTTGCAGGTGGGGCGGGTTGTGGACCGTCCACCAGCCGCAAGTCTGTCCACCAAGCTATTAAGCGGGCTATGCGGGAGTCCGCTAGCCGCAAGGCTATGGCTGCAAACATCCAGTGGGATTGGCAGACAAACGTTTGAAGCCCGCTAACGTCCACAAGCACTTACGTACAACAAGCATATACGTAGACAGTTGAATGTTATTGAGACACAACTGTGTATCACATGTGCAGACAGCAAAGCACATATGCAAGCAGGATGGACACTTACGTATAGCAAGCACATATACAACAAGCACATATGCAGACAGCTCAATAAGATTCATCTAATATATTGTACTGAACACTTCGGTTAAGAAAATAGGCAAATTAATAGCAGGCAGCACTGGTTAAGAACAAGAGCATAATGGCATCCAAACAAATTAAGTTCACCTATTGTACTGAACCCTTCATTGTACTGAACCAAAATCATTGTTATTACAGAGTCCATAATTAAACAGTTTCCTTTTTTATAGGAATGCAATCCTCCATTAGTCTTTTGGTTCATTAGTCTTTAGGTGGTGCAGAGATGTTGGTATTGACTACATAGTCACAACTGATGATATACATGAATTAAATCAGAAACTTAACAGCATCATTGAAGAGGGTGAGAGGCTGCATGTAGACCCAGCGACTGGGGATCAAATAAGATTAGATCAAACAAGATCAGATGTTGACTTTGCTCCAGATCTTGAGCTTGATATTGTGGGCAGAGAGGTGGAAAACAACCGTGAAAATCTCATTGAACTAATAATAAAGAGAAATGATATTCAGTCTAGCAGACAAGTTCTAATTTTTATTCTAACTAATCCTCTCCATCATCTATATCCTCGGTTATCTTGAAGTCAGCATGGCCTGAAATAAGAAAATGTCTATTAGAATAGTAGAATATCTTCATTGTCTTTACACATGAGTAAATGACTAGTTCTAGTGTTCCACTAAGACATTCTTGCTATTCTTTTGCATTTGTACTGCATGCTGCTCCAAGGCCAGGATTGTGTGCTTGGTTTTGTCATCGTCAACCAAATATAATTATACTATACCGACGGGAAGAATATTTTTTAGTTCAATGATAATTACTAACCAGTACCAATAACATAAGAATCATCATATTAACTACTGGAACAATATAGAATCATAAAAATGGTCACAGCAGCAAATCCTCACCACACAACATAGAATCATAAGTTGCAGAACACTCCTAAAAGTGAAATAGGAAGAGTAATATCAACTTCTGTAGATCATGCAGTTCTTGGCAGATTAGTGGCAAAATCATGCTCATTAAGAAAATAGTGCAGCACTACTTATGTTGAATCACATGGGGCTGAATATTATTCATCAACAAAATAATGCAGCAACCTATGGCAGAACCAGCAGGGCACAATTGAAAGAAAACATACCTTCCGCTCTCAGCCAATCTTGGAGACACACCAGCACTTCTATATTGTTAGCCGGCTCCTATACTCACTAACAACTCTACCTGTAGTAGAAAATGTAGCTTCAAATGCTACAGTTGATGCAGGTGCTGCAAATACATTTCTGACCATAAGTGAAATTATAGGGTATTTAGCAGAATGCATCTTCCACCATTGCAGAACATCAAAGCTCTTTTGCCGAGGGAAAAGATCATCTTGGTAATACACATCAAGCTCATTTTTTGCTTTCCTCCTTCTCTGCTGTGTAAGGTATTGTTCCCAATCTGCCCAGTCATCTTCGTCATCAACAATCTCATCAATTTGTCTTGACTGCGAGTTGTTGTCATCAGGCAATGCTGGTGAATATGCAGTGAACACATTCTTCATTGTTGTCTTCACTTGTTCAGTGTATATGGGACCTTTCTCACCAAAACCCGCAGCCAAGCGAAACGCTAGAAAATTGAATTTAAACCTGGGATCTAAAACAACCGGAACACAGATTTGCAGCAGAGATAGGTCCCAATACTTTTGAAACTTCTCTTTCATCTTGACTGCCATTGCTGAAATGGAAGAATATGTGTTTGAAGCCTCCTTTTCTAGTCTTTCTTTGACCTCCAGAGGACATGGAAATAAAGGTTAGCTGTTGGGTATAGTGTACCTGAAACTGCATTTGTGCCATCATAGAAAATCTTGAATATGTCACAAAGTATGTATGCAAGTGCCCATTCTGGAGCTGATGGATTATCTATGTAACTCATATCCTGTAAGTCTAAAGCTTCAAATGTTGTTCTATAATCCGTTGCAGACTTTAGCATTTGGTAAGTAGAACTCCAACGAGTAGGCGCATCTAGAGGAGTACGCTTCTCACATGATATACCAGCTTGAACAATGATCTCCTCAAATCGCTCCTTACGAGCTTGTGAGCTTTTGATGTACTTAACACTGTCTCAAATGTGAGTAATAGCATTGTCAAGTATCTTAAATCCATCTTGAACGATAAGGTTCAGAACATGCGATGCACAACGCATGTGGAGAAGATCACCATTTGCGACAACCAGCTTTCTGTCCAAAAGATTTTTCTTCAAGTAACCAAACATTTTGTTGTTGTTCTTTGCATTATCTAGTGTAATACTGAAAAGCTTATGCTCTAATTTCCAATCCTGTAAGCTTTTCAATAAAGCACTGAAAATTGTGAATCCATCATGTGGTGAAGCAACCATACCAAAGCTTATAATTCTTTTCTATAATTTCCAATCATTGTCAATGAAATGACAGGTAACACATAAATACCTAGATTTTGTATTGATGTCCTGTAATACCCTAAAATTTGCTCTTTTCAAAATAGATGCAAAGTAATTTAATTTTGTATTCTAGTGCTCATGAAAACATAGAAAAATAATATTTTTCACTAAAATAAAATTTATCATAGGGTTTAGCAATATTGTGTGTACACATGCCGGTGCATATGATTTGATATGATGTTTGCTTATTGTTCCTTTGTGTGTTGAGAGTGAATAAAATCTTTAAAATACATTTAGTAGGACGATCTTCCTTCTCTAGCAAGCCTTTATCGTTTTTTGCAATCAAATTCCTTGTTTCTCAGCTCAAGTTTTCATTTGGAGCCTCTCAAAATATTTTCTTTGTAACCCAAATCACTCCTTTCAATTCCTCGTCCGTCAATCAACCTCTATAAACTTCTCGGAAATTTTTCTGACTTTTTCGGTAGCTTGTTTCTACTTATCTATGATCATAATCTAATTTTTAGATGCTTTAAAATATCTTATCATGAGCTCCAAATACTTTATTTGGGTTCCTCATGTTCCATAATGTCTTTGAGAAATTTTTCCGAATTTTCGGAGCTTTCGAAGTATTTTTCGCGGCTTAAATAATAATTCTGGACTTTTCTGAAATTATTTTATCCATGAAAATAATTAATTTTAAAAATAATAAATCTCTCATTTTCTCCAACGCTCAAAGCCCATGTGCAATAATCCTAATAAATCTCAAAGGCACATACATTTATTTACTAATGGGCTTAAATGATTATTTAGGCCTATTAGCGGAGGTGGATGGTGCAACGTCAATTAGCACCATATCGCTAGTTGACATGGAGGTGGAGAGTTTTCCTCCCTATATATATGTAGCTTCCCTTAGGAAAAGCACACCAAAACTACCGTAAGAGTAGCCCCTAGTTTGGAAAATCTCTGGTGTAGTAAATTAGATTTTCTCATCCTTCTCTCGTCGTCGCCGTCGCCGCCGCGCTGCCCAGCCCAGCGCTGCGTCGCCGCCGGTCGGCCAGCAGGCCCCGCGGCCAAGGCCGTCCTCGACTTCCCCCTCCGCGAGAGCAGCCTCCTATGGCCATCGCTGTTCTATACGTTCTATTGGTGATGACGATCCAAGGTTGAAGATGAGGTATTTACGAGTTCGCCACCGATCGTTAAATAATCATAGTTTATTCATTTTAATTCCATTTCAGTTCGTTATAGTTGCGTTAGTTTCATGTCATTGAGATCTATGTAGTAGAGTTATTAGTTTTCATATCACATATTTATGAATTTATTTTATTAAAATATTAATTGTGCCTATAATTAACTAATCGCTGATTAATTAAAGTCGATTTAGGTTTTTGATTTCGATTCGATTGCGCGAGTTTCATCACAGTGTGTTACATGTTAGCAATGATATTTAACGTGTCTCGTATCTTGGAAATTTATAAGTTAAATATTAATTTGATTAAGGATTATTCAATAACTTTTAATTAAAAGCAATTTAAGTTCTAATTTTGTTTTGCACAATTTAAGTTGCGTTTGGTTCGTGCTGACGTGAACTATATGTTAGGGGCAATGTTTTTCATGTGATATGTTTTTTTCCATATATAGCTAAATATTAAATTGATTAGTATATTTGCACACTAGTTTAGAATTAAAAAGCAATATATGTGCTTAACCTTGATAATTTATACCTAAAAGTTAATATGATTAATTGTTAACTTAAAAGTGTTTCTAGAATATAATTTGATTAGCTGAACAGGATACATATGTGATAAGTACGAGTAGATGCAGTCACATGCTTAATTCTTTTGCGAAGGTAAAGTTTAATTGTTATGTGATAACATTTATAAATAATACATGATTAGCTTTAACTCGACTTTTAAAACTAAATATATTGTGATTAATCTAAATCAATATTATTCATATAGTTTTTCTTAGCTAATCTAAAATAAGCTTGTAGTTGTTTCCTTTGTAATATAAAAAAACTCTCGATAGTATTATTGTTTAGCATGTTTTAATTTATGCGTTCAAATAAAATATTAATCTATATGCAATTAGTTTTCCAATTAAGAGCAATATAGGTTTTATACTTTGCAATTTTATAAATGTTATTAACATAATTTATTCCAACGTTAATGTGTTTCTAAATTATAACGTGATTAGTTTAAATACGAGTCCTAAATAAATTCGTTAGATGTTTTCAAACAATTACTATCCCTTCACAAATAAAGTTTAATTGGCTTAAATAGTATTTAATGTTTATAAATAAAACATGACTAACTTGGTTTTTTTTTCAACTACAATATAATATGACTAACATAATTAATGATATTTACACTGTTTTGCCTAGTTAAAATCAAAAGCCTATAGCTTTCTTTTTACCATATAAAGCGAATCTTCCGCTAGTCGTTTCTTTTGCACCGCAGCTCCGATTAGCGTGCGTTTCGCGTCTGTGTGTTTGTAGAAACGTATAGAATATCTTTAAAACATTTTTACTTGTTGTTTCACTTGTTTGGTGTACTGTTCTAATTATTATTCATTGTTTGCTTCGTGTATGATTGCTCGATGCATGTGTGGTGATTTATTGACCGAGTCCAGTAGGTGAGGTTTATATGGTGATTAAGAAGCTGTTCTCTGAAGACTAGAAGCTGAGAATTGGAAGCAGAGGATTGAAAGTTGGATACTAAAGGCTTTTGAGCGTATTGCTTTGGAGGAAAAGCAAGTTAAGACAAGTATAGTATGGGATCATCCTTGTTTCCTATTCACCTTTAATATACTTAATTCATGTGCATGTGTCTACCTTGTTACCACTAAGGATATCCTAGCTTTTATATCTTGTACCTTGACACCGGTGGAACATTGCATTGGGTAGTATTTACGCTAGTGCTCAAGATAAATAACCATGATACGTAACTTGACTAATGGTATATGCAATAAACATTTAAAAGATGTTTTAAAGCAACATGGCTCAAGAGGGCTAGAACATATTGGGTTGTTTTTATGGTGCTCTAGTTTCTCTCCTTAAGGACTCATCTATAAGCGAACATCCGGGACTTACAGTACAACTGTGAGGGCTATATAGCTCTGGCTTTAGTCAAGTATGAGGATCTTTTCTAGCTTGTTAGTGGTAACCTTCATGGCGTAAGAACGGCTTGACAAATCGGGTATAGTGTGGCCTCTGTCCTTGTGTGTATAGGCTGTGCATCATTGTGCCATTTAGAAGGGGGGCTCTATATCTGTTTGCCGAGTAAATCTAATGGCCCTAACTTGTTAGAAGAACCTTTGAAAGACTTCATAGTGAACCCTGCCGACCTTCCTTGGAAGTGGGTCAAGAGATTAGCTACCTCGGGCAAAAGGGTAAATCACGACTCACAGTGAAAGTGTACAACCTCTGCAGAGTGTAAAACTGTTATAACAGCCGTGCTCATGGTCACGAGTGGCCTTGGACCCTTACAGAATAAATGATGAACACTGATGATAATGATAATACTGATGATATTGATTCTCATTAATGATTATTGTTTCTTGCTATACGTTATTCACGTTTACATGGTCATGAGGTTATTTAGGCTTATGGTAAATTTGTTGTTACTCAATTGCTAAAAGATGACTTAATAAAAGCTAATGGCAGTAAACCGTGTCAAATCTTTTGAGCCTCATGAACCCCATGATATATTTGCTGAGTTCGACATGTACTCACTCTTGCTATTTCCCACACCTCAGGTTAGTGTCTGAAGTTAATAGGCTTATGATCAGCCGGTCAGTTTGTTCCTAGAGTGAAGTCTACACCTGGTGTTCGGAGTTATCTTTCCGTTGTGTTGCTCTCTAAGGTTATATCTTATACTATTGCATTATGTTTATTAAGCATTTGTCTCTTGATATTACACTTATCTGCGGCTATATATGAGATTTGATTTCTTTATTTCACATATAGTGTATGTCTGGTTTTGTCCTTAAAACCGGGTGTGACAGAGTAGACAGACCTTAGAATTTATATTCTTGATAATTTCTCGAAGGGATATCTTTTTCTCTTCATATGACCTCACCACATCCTCATTAACTGTAGTTCTAGAGACTATTCTGAATAGTGGGTTCAAAGTAGCAATGAATCTTCTAAATGGTGCATGATCAACTAAACTGAAAGGTAACTCTTGTAGAACAATGAAGTTAACCATCGCTTCACGAGAGACTTCTTGGTCAAACTTCCAGTTTTTCAGAGTAATTGCATCAGGGGATAGAGAACCTGTAGTCATATTCCCAACCATCTCATTCATTCTAATGCGTTCTTTTCATGTCTCTAAATGCCTACGACAAGTGCTTCTACCAGTATCTCGGTTTGCAGGAAAGATAACCAAACAGTGAAAGCATTTTTGCTTGTACAATTAAATTTCCATCATAAATTAGTTCAAATTCTTTCCAGATAGAAGATCTAAGTTTGCGCCTTTTAGTTTTTCTTGATGCATCTACATCATAAGTGAGGAAGTATTGATGAGGATAAATGTTAAGTACTAATATATAAAACATTTTTATCAATACAACCAAATAATATAAAATTGCAAGCTGCGAAAGATTGGTACATAACAAGAACTAGGCGTGAATTAAATTATAGCAGCATCCCATAAAATTCCTTTAATCTATGAACTAAGGCATGAGCAATCATAGGAGTAAAGACAATGAATGGTTCACATCAAAGAAAACACAAGTTAAATCTAACCTGGGACAAGAGAATTGGAAGTATCCATTGTTGTATCATCAGGAGAAGCTGAAGATGAGGACATTGAAGATGATGATCTATTCATTTCATCTGATGGTAACCCAGTGCATCTCAAGAAGATCTCAACCTTGGTGACAATAGGATCCTCTTTAGATGGGGTGACCTCATAATTTGCACATGCAACCCAGGGGACTTCCTTCACTTTCCTGTTGGGGGCTTTAGTGCATTCCTGCTAGTCGCCTTCCGTTTTGACAACAAGGACTTCACCGCAGCCACCGCGGCCATGCCTCTTGAAGCTGTAGAATTTCCTACTTCTTGACCAACCTGCTCTCCTAGCACAACGCACCTAAACTAATATAAAATGGACCTATCAGCAAGAATTACTGGATAGAAGAGTAGTACTGGACAGAACAGTAGTACTAATTAAATGAATATAAACTCATTTTAAAGGGCTGCTTACACTGGTAGCTGAGATTCAATTTGTTACAGGGGAAGCAACGCAGGATGAAGTTGCCCTCCATCTTGGGATCCACAGATTTGCTCTTCATGAGTGGGTTGGAAGTGAAAACCCGGGGGCACCTCCATAGGCTGGTGCAACTCTTGCTCCATTGATGAGTGCAATGTTAATTAAGCTAAAAAAATCCACTGAACAAAATCCATGTTATTAGTCAATTTAGCTACATAGCACACACACCTGGTTGATGAGGGCAACGGATGACCCTGAATATGGTGATCCGTCCATTGTGATTGATGATAGACCATCCCTTATCATAGAAGGGGACCTCAGGTATTTGGCTCCAAAGTGAAGTATCCTTGGTGATACTAGCACCCTGTTCAGTAGCGGGGACCTCACAAATTGCACGTGCAAAGCAGATGACTTCTTTCGCTTCTCTACTGGAGGCTTTGGAGCATTACAAGCAGATGGCTTCCATTTCAACAGCAATGACTTCATCACATCCACACTCCTTGAAGATGCATGCTTACTCATTTGTTCCACTGCTTCATGGCCAATCAACTCTTCTCGCACAACCTCAGGTGGTAGGGTCGCCATCTCAACACCAGCACATCTGGATAGAATAGTAGAGTACAATAATTTGTTAAGCCAAGATAAGTTGGAAATAGTGAAGCAACAGTAAATTGGTAAAAAAAGACTAATTGTTCAGGGATCAGATGTTTGAAACATATATATAAAGAACAAACAGTGTGAACAGGGCAACTAAAAATGGTGTAAATTTAAGTTCACTCAGGTGTTGACTCGCCAAATATAGCTGCATGCTCCTAGCTACTATATCACCAAACGTAATTAAGTGATTTAACAAATGCATCATCCGACATTTTGGCACTAGGCACTAGCAGACAAATAATTTGGAATATCTATCACTGTTCTTTACAATAGCATACATTATTTATTTCTGAAGAATAAAGCGCATGTTGATTTTTAGAGAGGATAATGGAGCACTAGTACTAGACTACTAGTACGCACATGTTGGAGCATATATCAGTAATTCTACATAAGAGAATGGAGCACTAGTCCACAGCATATATCAGCTGATTTCTACAGATGAGAATGGAGGGCTAGTACTAGTACTAGTACGCAATATGCACATGCGAGCATAAGAGATTCAGACATTTAGAACTGCATTATGAGTGTCAACTCTACAATCTGCTCCACTCCATATCAGTTCAGAGGTAAACAACCAAAACCAAAGGAAACCAAGCCAATCCTTACCCATATTGATCTGTCTGGAAAAAAATTGCAGGACGATGAAGCCACACCCGAGATCTGGCGTCGCCCCAATCTCGTAGAAGCCGGCGCCTAGATCTTGGAGGCTTCATGGCCCCCATCCTCTCCTGCCTCCTCTTGCTCCACCATGGAGGAGCTCAAGCTGAGGGCTAGGTTTTTGCCGCCCGCCACAGCCGGAACTGGCGTTCCCATCGGCGACAGCGGTAGAGTTCGCGTCTTCGGGAGGATGGCGACGCACGACTCCAGGCTATCATGACGGCGATAGCGGTAGGGTTCGGGAGGGGGAGGTGAACTTGTTGCGGGTTCTTGCAGATTCTAGCTTTTTCCCAACGGGCTTCACGGGTTAAAGGACACTGGGCCACGAAGAAAACGCAGCCGGGCCATAGTAGCCGCGAAGCAAAAGTTTGCGGGGCGAGCTTGCAGGTTGCGGTAAGAGCCCGCCCCGCCTGCAAGTTGACCCACACCTAGCTCCACTCTCCAGCGGCCTGGCCTTGGTGTTGCTGGCCAGCAAACCCTCCATCAATGGACCGCTGGGTCGCCGACCGGGCCTTAGCAGCCATGTTCGGAGATGTTTCTCGGAACGATGGGGACGAGAAATATGAAACAAAGTTCAACACTAGTACATTTTTTTGAAGGTTTTTGCACCAACCGTTCCCCACTTTTAGAAGATTTTTGCATTGACCGCTCCCGGAACAGGGAATATAACTGTTCCTTCCCACAACAAAGAACCAAGCGTCGGGCACCGGAGCATCCATACCATAGTAGATATACAGCACCATGCACGCATGGCATATTTATACACTTTACGGCACCGAAGCTACAAAGCAGTTCACCAGATAAAAATGTTTTCAAAACATTTGTTGGTGTGTATAAATATTAGATACTTTAGGGGCTAAGGTGTAAAATATAAATGATAGATAGAAGGGAACAGAGAAGGATCTAGAGTAGTATCGATCCATTCATCTATCCAGACTCCCCAAATGTAACTGTTCACGTTCTTTTCTCACACATCCTAGATCCACAAATTCCCCTCAAAATCACCAATTAATCTTCAATATGGTATCAGAGCAGGTTAATCCTATGATTCTCACTCAGTTTTTTTCGTTGATTGGCTGCTGGCGGGGTGCCCGAAGTCTTTGTTGCCATGGATTTGGGCTCTGTTGATAGGCGGAGAGGCCATCGTCCCCTTCGTAGTTGAGAGATTTCTTCAGCCTGTCCATTTTGGTGAGTCTGCGGCTTGCTTCTCAGTCCCTGCAAGTTTTCTGCTGTCATCTTGTTGGCCAACGTGAGGAAAGGCCAAGCAGCCTCCCTGTCTCTGTTGGTTCCTAGAGGCAGAAAGTCCTTCAGTGTAGTGGTACTGCTGTTCGTGCTTGCTAGTAGGAAGATGGTGTGTGTGACTTTTGATTGCTTCTTTTACTAGTTGCTATACTATTCAGAAGCATGGACAGTAGTGGAGGAAAGGAGGCTGATACTAGCATTGAAAAGCTTTGCCAAGTATTTAGCAAATTTTTAGAGCAGCAGCAATTGAAGGTAGCCCTAGAAATCATCAAACAAAGCATTGAGCCTAATCCGGTTAAATTATCAGTACTGGAGAATTATGTTAGTTGGGTGCGCCATGTTAAATTAATTATAAGCTCCCATGGATATGAAAATTTGCTTACTGTTGTGGATGAAGAAAAAAAAGAATGGAGATACAGGAAGCAAGCAAATCAATGATAAAGTGTTAGCATGGTTGTTAAGCAGCATGGAACCAACAATTCGAGAGCAAGTTGAAGTTATGGCCACAGTTGCAGAAGTATGGTCATCTTTGGAGAATCAATTTGCAGGTAAATCCAACAAGATTCAAGCGACCAAAATTATGCATGAGCTGACACATTTGAAACAAGGCACAAGGTCTGTGACTGAATATGCAGGTGAGATGAAAAAGCTATATAGAGACTTGCACTACTATCATCCTTTTGAGCCTATTGATAAGAAGGACATGGCTACATCATCATACATGGTTCCAATCATTTGTGGGCAAATTATTCCTAAATGGTTTAAATCAAGAATTTGACCTTCGTCATCAGCTTATCTTCTCTAAGTCTGAATGGCCAAGTCTAGATGATATTATTTCGAGCATTATTGAGGAAGAGACTAGGCTAAAGCATCCCAAAGTGGATGATTATGGAGGGATTGATGCCCGGGCTGCTTTATCGATGAAGGATAAAGAAAAAATAATATGTGATCAGTGTGGTCATGAAGGACATAAAATAGAGAAATGCTTCAAGTTGCATGGCTTTCCACCTGGGTGGAAAAAGGGGAAATCTCAACTAGGGGGGGTCTGAGGAGTTCGAGGTGCTAATTGGAATAAAGCAAATCATACTACATCCGAAAGGGAGCTTCCAGTGGTAGATGCTCAAGCTCTTGAGAAGTACAGCTCCACGCTCAAACTCTCTGAAGGCTCATCATCCACTTAGGCTTCCTCTACTATTTCCAGTTACCACACCAATTCCCAAGGTATGAAACACACTCAAACCCATACACCTAAACCTTGGATTATTGACTCTTGGGCCACTAACCATATGACAGGAGCATCCAATCTTTTCACTTCCTACACTCCTTGTTCAGGTAAGGATAAGGTGCGTTTAGCTGATGGATCCATGTCACCTATAACTGGATGAGGATCTGTCCATTGCACCAAAGCCTTATCTCTATCACCTGTTTTGCATGTTCCCAATTTCCCTGTTAACCTATTGTTCATTAGCTCTATCACTAAATCTCTCAATTGTAAATGTTGGTTTGATCCTTCTCATTGTGCTTTTCTGGAGCTAGAGACAAGGAGAATTCTTGGGACTAGGACCATGCATAATGGACTCTATTATCTTGATGAAGGAAGTGATGAAGTTGCTTTCGTGACCAAGATGTCTCCATGTCAAGAATTATTATTACTTCATTACAGGCTTGGACACCACTCTTTTGCTACTATGTCTCATATTTACCCATCTATTTTCAATGCATGCTCTAGAGAATCCCTTATATGTGATGCGTGTGAGTTTGCTAAACATACAAGGGTTCCCTATCCTAGTTTGGGATTAAGAAGCAACAAACCATTTGATGTTATTCACTCTGATGTTTGGGGACCATGTGAGGTGCACTCTATTTCTAGGCATAGATGGTTTGTCACTTTTATTGATGGTTTTAGTCGATATACTTGGCTTTATTTGTTAAAACACAAAAGTGACGTATTTGCAGTTTTTAAAGACCTGTGTGCTCTCATAAAAAATAAGTTTGGCAACACTATTAAAGTCTTACGTTCAAATAATGGTATGGAGTATGTTAACCGGGAGTTTGAAAATTTTCTCACTTTGAATGGCATTGAACATCAAATGACCTGTGTTAACACTCCAGAACGAAATGGAGTTGCAGAACGTAAGAATAGACACTTGCTTGAAGTTGCTCGTTCTTTAATGTTCACCATGAATGTTCCTAAGTTTCTTTGGGGAGAAGCGTGAAGACTACGACTTATTAAATAAATCGTATGCCCCTTCGTATTCTTGACAACAAATCTCCTACCAAATTACTTTTGAACTTGAATGGCTTCGTTGTTTCTCCTAAGGTTTTTGGATGTGTGTGCTTTGTGCATGACTACAAAAACAATGTTGGGAAACTTGACCCTCGTGCTGTGAAATGTGTGTTTGTTGGTTACTCTCCTACTCAAAAAGGTTATAGGCGTTGGTGTCCATCTGAGCATTGTTTCTTTGTGAGTTTGGATGTGACATTTCGTGAGAATGAACCCTATTATGGCCCAACCAATGATGCTGTAATTACTCTTTCTCCACCTAAAGTGCAACAAGAGGGGGAGAGTAATAGTGGAGGCATTCATTTGGGCTCTATTCTTGTTCCTACTTCAGGTGTTTCCCATGGTGATAATTCTATTCGTGGTCTGGGGGAGGACACCAACAATGATAATGGAGGTAATAATTCACCAACAATGATAATGGAGGTAATAATTCTTGTCATGGAGACATACGAGGTAGTTTTCCTTCTCAGGACATAGAGTCTCTTATGCACGAGGACTCAGGTACCAACTCTCATTCTCTTAGTCCTGATGCTCCGTATAGCATTCTAGAGCAAGGTGATAATCAAGTACCTCCTCAAGTTACTCTGATTCCTCCTAAAATTGACATTCCTATTGCCCTTAGAAAGGCAACTAGATCTTCCAATATTCCAGCACATCTTAAGGATTATGTTGGGTACAAACATGATATTGCTAACTTCATTTCCTACAAAACCTGTAGCCCATCCTTCCAAAGTTTTATTTCCTCTCTAGATTCAGTATATGTACCCACTAACTAGAAACAAGCTAAAGAGGATCCTAAGTGGAAGGAGGCAATGCTTGAAGAGATGAGAGCTTTGGAGAAGAATAAAACTTGGGAGCTTGTGGATCTACCACCAGGTAAGCAACCTATTGGGTGTAAGTGGGTTTTCACCATTAAGCAAACACTAGAAGGAAAGGTTGATAGGTACAAAGCTCGTTTGGTTGCGAAGGGATACACTCAAACTTATAGGATTGATTATGATGAAATCTTTGCACCTGTGGCTAAAATGAATTCAGTAAGAACACTAATATCTTGTGCTGTTAACTTGGATTGGGATATATATCAAATGGATGTAAAAAATGTATTCCTTCGTGGCAATCTTCATGAAGAAGTATATATGCACATTCCACCTGGCTTTGAAACAAGTCAAACCAATGGGAAGGTGCTTCGTTTGCATAGATCTTTATATGGATTAAAGCAATCACCAAGGGCTTGGTTTGATCGCTTTAGGCAATCAATGCTCAAAAGAGGTTATCTCCAAAGTAACGCTGATCATACACTTTTCTATAAACATGCTACAGGAAAGGTAGCAATTCTTATAGTGTATGTGGATGACATTGTGATTACTGGAGATGACTTCACTAAGATTACTGATTTAAAAAAATACCTTGAGGTAAAAGATTTGGGGCAATTGAAATATTTTCTTGGAATTGAAATTTCTCGGGGTCCCAAGGGAATCTTTCTTTCTCAAAGGAAATATGTTCTAGAACTACTGAAGGAGAGAGGTATGCTTGGATGTCGCCCTGCAGGCACACCAATTGAGCAAAATCATCGTTTATGTAAAGATGCAGGGACTCCAGTGGATCGAGAGTGTTATCAGAGGCTTGTTGGAAGACTTATATACCTCTCTCACACTCTACCTGATATCGCATTTGCTATAAGTGTGGTGAGTCAATTTATGCATAACCCTAGATCATCTCATATGGATGTTGTTTATCACATCTTGCGATATCTTAAGAGCTGCCCAGGGAAAGGCATTTTATACACACGACAAGGAAATCTACAAATTGAGTGCTACACTGATGCTGATTGGGCCGGTTTTTTGGATGATAGGTGATCAACTTCTGGGTATTGTACGTTTGTTGGAGGTAACCTAGTTGCTTGGCGAAGCAAGAAGCAAAGTGTTGTAGCACAATCCACTGCTGAGGCTGAATTTCGTGCTATGGCTCATGGTGTATGTGAGCTGATTTGGCTGCATATCCTCCTAAGTGAACTAAAACTATTTAGAGACAAGCCCTTGATGCTATATTGTGATAACAAAGCGGCTATTGATATACTCCCTCCGTCCTCAAATAAAGTGCATTCTAGCATTTGAAATTTATTCTCAAATATAATGCATTCAGGAAACAAGAAGATATTGTTTACTTAAATAAAATACATGATTATTTTGTCTAAGGAAAGTAATTCATGCACTTGCCATATTTTGTATAGGAGACTAAGAGTTCACCTTTTAATTATGTGAAAAGGAATTATATTTCAATACATTAGGAAGGTAAGTGAGGGGTACATGCGTCTATTACACTCTCCCTTATTTTGTCTGAAAATAGCCAGAATGCATTATATTTGAGGACGGAGGGAGTAGCCAATGTAACACCTCAGGTGTTTAGCTCCATAATTGCATTGCATTGCATGAGCATAAGCATGCATCATTTCATGTTAATTCAAGTGGTTGTAACAAATGTGATTTGTTTTTAAAGTTTTGTTTGACTCACATCATGTGACACTATGGAGTTGGTGTAACTAAAGGGTAGAGTAGCTAATTACATCTCACAGCACCTTAGTTATACTTAGGGTCACTCATGGAGCAAGGTTCATGTTGACCAAAATCACCAAAATGCCCTCCAAGGTGTAGTTGACCACCATTTAGCCCTAGGATGCTCTAGTTTGACCATTTAAAAAGTCTAGCTTAGAGGCCTTGCATGGAGGAGCACCCTTAAGCAAAGTTGTGTGGAATTCTATGGGGAACAAAAGTTCTAATATGGACATCTCATGAAAATGATCAGAACATGCTCAAAAATGACCCACAAGTCAGTATTAGAGGCTGTTTTGGGACTTAGCAATTTTGGCTAAGTGTGAAGCTGAAAACTCTTTCACTGTACCTCACTTTGGCAACTTGTAACTCACAAACTAGGCCGAACCAGTCCTTGATCCAATTGACAAAGTTGTTGTCCACCCATAGCTCTACAACATTGTCAACATCACCATCACCTAGTTCTAAATGGTTTAGGAGATATGGTGCCTGGGAAAATGGGTTTCAGTCGGTTAGTTAGCTGAAACTCGGTTTCAGTTTCTCGGTACCTCACTTCAGGGCCCTGTATGTCACTAACCAAGCCAAACCAGTCTCCGATCTCTCTTACCAACTTGTAGTCCTTGCATAGGGCTACGACTTTGCTAATTGGAGATTTCACTAATTCGAGCTCGTTTATGAGTTAATCAACGTCAAACATTCGCTGTCAGACCACCACGCCGGGCTCCATTCAGTCGATCGACACCGACAGCTTCGCGTCGTGGTGCTCGGGCAGAGCCTGGTGGCCGCGTGGCGCTCGCGCCCTGCCGTCGCCTCCACGACACGAGCATGCGCGCGGGCGTGAAGTCGGGGCCGACACCTCAACCCCCACCACTCGCGCCACAACTCCCCCTCTCTTCCGCTCTCTCCTCACCGAGGCGGAACAACCGAGCACCATTGCCGCCTCCACTCCGGCGAGCTCGTGCGCGCTCTCCACCGTACTGCCGCCCACAAAAACGCGTCCACAGCTCCGCCTTGAAGCTCGCTACCTCACCGTCCACTCCAAGCAGCCAATCACGCTTTGGTAGGGTCACATTTTCGTTTTCCACCGCCGCGGTACCTCGCCGGAGTTCCTCCGCGCGACGGCTCTCCGTGGCCAGGGGTCTCTGGGCGTCTCTGTCGCCCGCTTGTAGGTACGTTAGGGTCGAAGTAGAATGGGGATGCTCGTCGAGGGTTAGGGTTGGGACGTCAGGCTCACCGGCGGCGAGATTTCGCCACCACCGTACCGGTGGTCCGCCATGCCCGACGGCGAGCACCTTACCGTGGCTCTGCCGTCCCGTTCTTGCCACCAATCGGCTTAGCTCAATGACGTGGTCATGCTCGTCCGCTCAGCTTCGCCGGTCGGCTCACCGACGGCGAGCTCCGACGACCGTAGCTCCTCCCCTCCGCCTCTCTCTCTCTCTGACCGGTGGGTCCACCTGGTCAGTCGCACGCGCGCGCGGGCAGGAACCGTAGCAGGCCGCGCGCGGGAGCGGGCCACGCCGCGAGTTTTGGGCCGTGTCTGTTCCCGGGCCGGCCCTGTAACAAATAAGATTTATTTCATTTTTATTTATTCTGTCACAGTTTTAGATAAGATTTGGAAAATGTATATCTAGGGTTTTACTTGCCCAAAAATTATGAGATAAACTTTGTTAGGATCTACATGATGTGTAGTATTTTAGAAAAATATAAATTGGATATGTGATGTTTAGTTTCTGGGAGATTTAAATAGGTCTTTGAAATGTGTTTTGAATTACATGCAAACTTGTTTAAATCATATCTTGAGTTTCAGTGTTCCAAAAATTATGAAATTTGGTGGGTAGGCTAATTTATACTTGCTCTAGCTCTAGTAAAAATTTGGGCAGTAGTGCTTAAGTACTTTTCAAGTTATAATGCTATCTTGTTATTTTAGGAAATACTTAAATGAATTTTTGTAATTTTTCTACATGTGCAATGTTCTTATAATTTTTTGGAGAATGTCTTGGTACCTTAAAGTGTCTAAGAAAAATAGGAAATCTGTTGTTTGACACTTTTTAATATGATTCGTTAATTATACAAAAATCAGCCTTTTGGGCTTGTGAATTTTTTTAGGAAGTTTCTTTAAATAAATTTAGTTCACATTTTTACAGTGGTCTCTTTTTAGTTCATAGAGTCTCCTGTAATTTTTGTAGAATTTTAGGGGCAGTTTACATATATGTTTAAAATTCCACTTAATTACTTAAATAAATTAAGAAAGGGGTGTAAATAAATATTCTAGGTGGGCACACCTTACTTTCTGGTGTTTTTGTGACCTATGTGAACTTTTGGTAATATTAGTTTGGTCTTAGAGGATGTTTGCCACGTAAATAAATATTTAATCTTTGCAATTCTTGGTTTTTCTGGACAGCTGGTAGTACCTTTGGGTTTGGCCTTTGATAAAAGTGTTTGCTGGAAAACTTGTAAATACCAAAGTTGTAGTAAACTTGATAAACTAGCTTGTGTCAAAATTTGGGAGCAATTGGCTTAGTAGTTTGGGATTTATTGCTGTTTAAAGTGACAGTCCAGAATTGGCTACTCTCTGTTTAGAGAGGACAGATTCTGGAACTTGGGAAATTCGACATGGAAAACTTAGGAATTTAAGGTTGAGGTCTGAAAATGATTGGTAGTGCATTTATTAAGCTTTCCAGATTGTCCTAGACCATAACTTTTGGAGTTATGAATCTTCAGTTATGTTAGAATCTTTGAGCTGCTGTCCAGAATGTCTTACTGTGGTAACCTAAGTAATATTACTCTTGTGTTGTTAGGTGTTAGGGCCTTAACCGAAGAGGAATAGCTGTATCTTAGGTTGAGTAGCTTAGGTAAGTACTTCTCCACCGGAGAAGAGATTTGCACATACTGATAAAGTGACTTGATTAGATTATTGTTTTTATTTCTGAAATGCATTTTATCCCGAGCATGTTGCACCAGTATGCACCCATGATATTTATTGTGCACTCATGCAATAGGTGTTCCAGAGGGGATAACACTCCTCGAGTTCGAGCCAGTGATTCCGGAGGAAATCCAGGACCAGCCAGAGGAGCCAGCGGAACCAGTCGGCGGAGGAGACGCCGCTGAAGACTTGCCTGAGTGTCCTGACCACCGGCCTTCGACCTTTCTAAAAGGCAAGCCCCGGTGCATGCTGAACCTACCGTTTTATAAATTAATCTTGAGTACTTTTAATTGTTTACTGCATTAAGTTGTAGGAGTTGTATGAAAACACTTGTTGCATTATACCTGTCCTTGTCCAGATATCGTACTTACTCCTATATTAGGTTTAGGCACCTGTCTATGCTTAGCCCTGCTTAGTACGGTAGAAGTCGGGTGATTTCCGGTCATCCGCGAGATGTAGGAAGGAGTCACGAGTGGCTTTATGGTTATCGTGGATGGAAACATGCTTTAAAAATGAAATTGAGACCGGGCGGGAGTTCGATAGTACAGCCGCAAGACACTACACGTCTTGGGTGTGGAGCTATGCCCGTCTGAGTCGTTTAAGGACCGATTCGCTGTACGTCCTTGAGTCATGTTGAACGCAGTCTAACACTTAGTTGGCCAGATAAGCCGTTTCGACCGCGAAGTCGAGTAGTATGGTTCAGGCCGGAAATCGAATGGTAGGTTGCATCTTGGAGGAGAGAAAGGATGTGCTTGGGGACATTGGCGTAAGACTAAGGGGGGTTAGAGTTCCTAGCACCTGGCAGAGTGTCGCCCTTGGGGACGCGACATTATTCGGGCCCGCGATTCCTGAACTGTACGAAAGATGACCTGAGCAGCCCTCGCCAGGCGTGACTCGGTGAGTGTTAGAAATACCCCTCCAGCTGGATAGGAATTCGATTCGAATCGCCGTCGCTCCCGGTTAGTGAGCACTTGACTTGAGCAGCGGCAACGTAGATCTCATTAAATGAACTGGTGGTTAAGGGAATGATACAATGTTGCCACAATTCATACTTGCTTTGGATATAATAATGATAATTGTTTGATTATAATCAAGTGCATGCTTAGTACAGGTGCCAAGATAGATGACAGGTAAATGCTAAAAATAACTGCTAGTACAGGTTATAAGAGTCTCAATTACTTATGCCTTTATGCAAAAATGTGATGTCAGCTAGCCTCTTGTGTAAGCCTTGCATAATCCTTGGTGTCATCTTATTTCTGGTTTTTGACGGGTAAGTCTAGCTGAGTACATTCCAGTACTCAGGGTTTATTCCCTCCTGTTGCAGATGATATGCTCTACCAAGGCTTCTGCAAAAATTGTCTCCACCCTGCGGGTGACGAAGACTAGATCACTTAGGCGTGATCATCTTTTATGTACTTTCCTGATGCTTTTGCGGGTTATGGATCAACAAGACTGGCAGTAGTTAAACAACTGGCGTGTGTTTGCTTCCGCTACTTTATAAACTTGGTTTGTAATAACTGCGACTCCGTGTGTATAAACTTATTTCGGAACTACTTGTGTAATGTAACGTATGATGTTGTATGTTGAATGATGCGATCTTGGTTGTAAGCAAGTTGGTTTGAAATCCTTCGTGGTTTCGATTGACTACCGGGATTATATGGGCTCAAGTTCGAAAATTTGAGCGCTTCGGTGCTTGTTTTTGTACTTGTGCTCTTATAATTTGGTCGGTTCTGTTACAGCTGGTATCGGAGCATAATTCAACATTAAACACATCGTACGAGTATTTAAAAACAAAAGTAATTGATTATGAAAAGGGTTAAAACACTAAAAATTATTTTTATAGGTATGCCAGTGATCACATCCCTTAGCCTAAATAAGGACTCTTAGGTGGCTTATTATAAAGACTAACTTGGGGGCCTTGTTTGTTTTTGTTTCGTCGTCCATACGGCGTGATATTGTATGGATGCCATCCACTTGGGTGGTAATGTATGTATCAATTGCCTCGACGCTCTGGTAAGTGTGAGTTGTGAGAGCATGATCGTCCAACCGGCGATCTAGGGGAGAGTAGTTTTGGTGACTTGCATACTTACATGTTTAAACCGTGTAATTATATCGGCACTTAATTGCGGGAACCTTTATATCGGGTAGCTTTGATACTGAAGTATATACATCAGGGGATGTGTATATGGAAAGTATTTAATTTACTACTTTCTTGTGTGCTGATTTTGGGGAAACTGTTGGGCTGAAATGAGATTTTTCTGCAGGTACACTAACAGCGCAAACGAGTAGACCGATAGTTTTGCCTATATGAGAGAACGTATGTATGCCACCGCCTAGCGTTAGAAATTTTTGATTCTACTAGGATGAGAGGGCGTATGGAACGTGCATGCATCATGTTTAATTATATCATACATATCATTTACTCCCTCCTTAAAAATTTCAATAGTCCCGACTAAATTAAATTTCGTATCCCCTAAACGATCCTCACTTTCAGTCGTATCTTGTTGCTACAGATGGTACGTACCAAGAGGACCACTCGCAAGTCCGCTGAAGGCAGGGCACCTCGTCACCAGCTCGCTCCACGTGAGCCCCGCCCTGAGCCCACTGAGGTGGACAGGCTGAGGGCTGAGTTGGCAGAAGTGACTGCTGCCAGGAATGCAGCGCGTCAGCAATTGGAGCAAGTGATCCGTGATCATGACTAGGAAACACTTGCAGTCCAGAGATTGACAGTAGCACATCGCAACTGTCAACGCATGCTGGTCCATGTCATGAATCAGAGGGATGAAGCCTGGCACGAGGAGAACGTTCTGAGAGCTCGTCAGTTTGAGCTCGAACAACTGTTGGAGAATGCTGAAGAATACAATGACAATCTTCATGAAGAAGTACACCGCCTGAACAACCAGCTAAATCCTCTGCTGCCTCAAAATATCAACACAGATGATGACATGGGTTCGGGAATCTTCATGGCTGAAAATAATGATGAAGTGGAGGTCAATGGGCCCCAAGATGCCGCACAAGAAGAAGAAGAAGAAGATGAGGAGTTAGAGCCTGTTAGTGATGAGGACGGCGGGGAGATCCTTGACACCGACTCTGAGGACGATGCTTAGAGTAGTTATCACGTAGCTATGATGTTAGGATTGTCTTTTGTGCCCTCCCTGTGTTGGAGTGAGGCTTTGTAATAACTTGGCTTTTGGGATGTAAGGTCGAACCCTATGTTTCCTGGATGTTTAGTTGGAACCTGTTAATTTCGATCGCAATTGGATGACTTATTGTGTTGCGTTCGATGATGGTGTCACGATTAGCACCCTTCGGTGCCGCGACGAAACCGAGGGCCTCCTATGGCACGCGACATAAGGCTGTGCTGCTTGGCACGCGCTGGTATCGAGGTGGCTAGTCATGATTCACCATGGAACTCTACCATTGAGAAGTCTCTTTGTGGTCAGTTTGAAGTAGCATTTCTCAGACAACTAAAAATGTTGAGATCGAATCCAAGTACCGGGCGAAAGGTTAAAAATCATGTAGATATTAACGTAAATGGTTCAGTAACTGCTGTGCTCCTTGTGAGTGAGCCTTTATCAAAGTACATCTTGTTGGATTCCCTCGCATGATTGCGTCAATTGATGCGCTTGAATGGATTGTGCAGTTGTGATGAATTATTGTGCCATGATTATTTTGAGAAGTCTATTTCATGAAGTCAGTTTGACATATTTACAATAATTCATCTACAAACTTCCTACATCGTCAGTGCTCATTGGCTATGCATTTTGCAGATGTCGTACAATCTCCGTCGGGGTCGTGGCAATGAGGATGAGGAACAGCCACCCCCTCCACCACCACCTACCCCAGCTGATCTGATGCAGACCGTGGTCGAAGGGCAGCGCATGCTGGCAGATGCTATGCGCCAGCTTGCCAACCGGGAGGCTCGTCATGGCCGCCAGGGCCCAGAACCCAATCAGTACAGTGATTTCAAGGACTTTCTTGATACTAAGCCCCCGCTCTTTAAGGAGGCGGAGGAACCACTGCAAGCCGATGAGTGGTTGAATACTATTGAACAAAAGTTTTATCTGCTTCGCTTGACTGATGAGCTAAAGACTAAATATGCTTCTCACCAACTGCATGGTCCAGCGGGTATTTGGTGGAGCCACTATCGTTCCACACTGCCTGCAAATGTCCCGATTGCTTAGGACCAGTTCAAGGCCGCATTCCGTGGGAACTATATTCCACCAGGTCTTATGGCTATCAAACACACAGAATTTATGAGGCTGTCGCAGGGCAATAAAAGCTTGACTGAATATCTGCAATCTTTCAACAACCTGGCAAGGTATGCCACAGAGTTTGTGGATACCGATTCCAAGAAAATTGCTAGCTTTAAAAGAGGCCTCGGCCCAAAGCTGATGAAGACTATGGGCACTAGCAAGTGTACTACCTTCAATGAATTTATTAGTGATGCTCTGACTCAAGAAAACAATAACTCTATCTATGCTGCTTCTAAGAGCCGCAAGAGGGCACTTGAGGCAGGTGCTTCACAGTCTCGAGCTCCAGCTGCCCCGAGGGCTCCTCCTCGCCCTCCTGCCACAAGTGCTAAGTTCCGTCCTCCGCAAAAGAAGGCGCCAGTGAAGACTGGGTTTCGCAAGGCATATACAGTGGCTCTGCCAAAGAGTAATTCGGGTCAAGGCAGCTCCAGTGTTCCTCCTAGCAACATGCCTTGCTAGAACTGCAACAAGCCAGGCCATTGGTCCAGGAACTGTCCTTACCCTAAGAAGAATGTTAACCAAGGTGGCCGTCAAGGGCACGCTCATTATAACAGTATTGAGGAAATCCCATCTGGTGAGATTATCACTGCTGGTAAGTTCCTAATTGACCAACATCCTGTAGTGGTACTTTTTGATTCAGGTGCTTCGCATTCCTTTATCAGTCCTAAGTTTGCATCGGAGTTTGCACACAAATTGCATACTGTTGAAGGTGGGGGTTATTGTATTAGCGCAGCAAGTGAGAATATTTCCATAAATAAAGTAGTGGGGAATCTTGAGCTTGAGATAGAAGGGCGAAAGTACTCGCTTGCCTTGGTGGTTTTGCCGGGTTTAGGCATAGATGTTATTCTGGGCATGAATTGGATGAGTCAGAATGGGGTACTCATTGATACATCCACTCAGGTAGTTATGCTCAGAGATCCTACAGATCAAAAGGGTTTTCTGGTATAACTTCCCAGAAAAGTTGATTTGTCTGGGGAAGTTCATGCTGTGCAAGCAAATGCGTTGGCTGAAATTCCTGTAGTGAATGAGTTTCCGGACGTTTTTCCCGATGAATTGCCGGGACTCCCTCCGGGTCGGGATGTGGAATTTAAAATTGAGTTGTTGCCTAGCACGGCTCCCATCTCTAGGAGATCCTATAGGATGCCTCCGAATGAACTAGCTGAACTTAAGGTGCAATTGAATGAACTTTTGAAGAAGGGGTTGATTCGTCCTAGTTCGTCGCCGTGGGGATGTCCTGCTATCTTTGTAAAGAAGAAGGATCAGTCATTACGAATGTGCGTAGATTATAGACCGCTCAATGCAGTCACTGTAAAAAATAAGTACCCTCTACCGTGCATCGACATCTTGTTCAATCAGTTGTCTAAAGCTAAAGTCTTCTCCAAGATTGATCTAAGATCTGGCTATCATTAAATTAAAATCCGTCCTAAAGATGTTCCAAAAACTGCCTTCTCTACCAGATACGGTCTTTATGAGTATCTTGTAATGTCCTTCGGCTTGACCAACGCCCCCGCACACTTTATGTACTTGATGAATTCGGTGTTTATGCCTGAATTGGACAAGTTTGTGATGGTATTTATTGATGACATCCTGATATATTCTGTAAATGAGGAAGATCACGCTGAACATCTGCGTATAGTCCTCACAAGACTGCGTGAACATCAACTATATGCAAAGTTCAGTAAGTGCGAATTCTGGCTTCGAGAAGTACCTTTCCTTGGGCATGTGTTGTCCGATGGAGGAATTATGGTGGACCCCGCCAAGGTACAAGAAGTACTGAACTGGAAGGCTCCTATCTCGGTTCACGAGGTTCGGAGTTTTCTTGGTTTGGCTGGCTATT
Organism: Saccharum hybrid cultivar R570; assembly: GCA_038087645.1. Classification (NCBI taxonomy): domain Eukaryota; kingdom Viridiplantae; phylum Streptophyta; class Magnoliopsida; order Poales; family Poaceae; genus Saccharum; species Saccharum hybrid cultivar. Next base: position 23,762,726 of record JAQSUU010000135.1, read on the forward strand.
ATCGTCGCTTCATCCCAGATTTCTCCAAAATAGCCAAGCCAATAACTCGGTTGCTACAAAAAGACACTAGGTTTGTCTGGACTCCTGAGTGTGATGCGGCTTTTCACCAACTGCGAACCCTCCTAACCTCAGCTCCGGTTTTGGCACAACCGGATATCGAGAAACCATTTGATGTTTATTGTGATGCCTCAGGCATAGGTTTGGGAGGTGTTCTGATGCAGGAAGGCCGAGTGATTGCATATACCTCTCGATAACTTCGGAAACATGAGGTGAATTATCCAACGCATGACTTAGAACTGGCCGCAGTAGTTCATGCTTTGAAAGTATGGTGGCATTATCTATTGGGCAATGTCTGCAATATCTACACAGACCACAAAAGCCTCAAATACATCTTCACCCAACCCGAGTTAAATATGCGTCAAAGAAGATGGCTCGAGTTGATTAAGGATTACAACCTTCAAGTGCACTATCATCCTGGCAAGGCAAATGTGGTTGCGGATGCTTTAAGCCGTAAGTCTCATTGCCATTCCCTAGTTGAAACTGATTTTCATCGATCTCGCCTTCTACATCCAGCAGTCTTGTACAACATCACTGTCAGTTGTACTCGCAAAAGCAGAATTATTGAGCTTCAAAAGACTGATCCTGGTGTATTCCACATAAAACGCAAGATGAAAGAGCAAGAAACTACACAGTTCAGGGTAGATGAAGAGGGTGTACTATGGTTCAAGGATAGGTTAGTTGTGCCTAAGGACCATGAGCTTAGAAATGATATTATGTCTGAAGCACACTCCTCTAAGTTGTCCATCCATCCTGGTAGCAATAAGATGTATTATGATTTGAAACCATACTATTGGTGGACCAAGATGCGGAAGAAGATAGCTGCATATGTGGCTAGGTGTGACACTTGCTGTAGAGTTAAAGCTGTGCATATGAAAGCTGGGTTGCTTCAACCACTTTCTATCCTAGGTTGGAAATGAGAAGAGATAAGTATGGATTTCATTGTCGGACTTCCTCCTACTGTCAAAAATCATAACTCCATCTGGGTAATTGTGGATCGTTTGACCAAATCAGCTCACTTCATTCTAGTTAGAGTGGACTATTGTCCCACTGACTATGCTGAGTTGTACTTCAATCAGATAGTCCGGCTCCATGGGATACCTCGTACTATCATATCTGACCGTGGTCCCCAGTTCACTGCTCGCTTTTGGGAGCACTTGCATCACCTTCTGGGAACCAAGTTAGTGAGAAGCTCTGCTTATCACCCCCAGACGTCTGGTCAGACGGAACGGGTTAACCAAATCTTGGAAGATCTGTTGCGGGCATGTGTTATTTCATCTAAGGGTTCTTGGGAAAAATGGTTACCTCTAGCCGAATTCTCGTACAATAATAGTTACCAAGAGAGTATTAAGATGGCCCCATTCGAAGCTTTGTACGGTCGTAAGTGTAGAACCCCACTAAATTGGATAGAAGCTGGTGAGAGGAGATTTTATGGTATTGCTTTTGTTGAGGAAGCGGAGGAACAAGTCCGTACCATCCAAAAACATATGGCTGCAGCCCAAGCTAGACAGAAAAGTTATGCTGATCGTCGTAGAAAACCACTCGAGTTTAAAGTTGGAGACTTCGTGTATCTGAAAGTTTCTCCAATGAAGAGTGTCCAACGTTTTGGTGTTAAGCGGAAACTTGCGCCAAGATACGTGGGTCCTTTCCAAATCATAGGCAAGAGTGGAGCTGTTGCGTGCAAAATCTAGTTACCTCCTGAAATGAGTGCCATATTCAACGTCTTCCATGTATCTCAGCTAAAAAAATGTCTTCGAGTTCCTGAGGAAAAAGTCTCGTTAGGAGATATCAGGCTTGAGTCTAATCTAACGTACGAAGAAAAGCCAGTCCGGGTGATCGATACTCAGGAACGAGTAACTAGAAGCAAAGTGGTGAAGTGGTATAAAGTAATGTGGAGTAATCAGGGTAGTGAAAGTGACGCTACATGGGAACGGGAAGACTATTTGCGGGATGGTTATAAGGAATTCTATGAAAAATAGTACGCTTTCCAAATCTCAGGACGAGATTTTTATAAGGGGGAGGGCTGTAACACCTCAAGTGTTTAGCTCCATAATTGCATTGCATTGCATGAGCATAAGCAAGCATCATTTCATGTTAATTCATATGGTTGTAACAAATATGATTTGTTTTTAAAGTTTTGTTTGACTCACATCATGTGACACTATGGAGTTGGTGTAACTAAAGGGTAGAGTAGCTAATTACATCTCATAGCACCTTAGTTATACTTAGGGTCACTCATGGAGCAAGGTTCATGTTGACCAAAATCACCAAAATGCCCTCCAAGGTGTAGTTGACCACCATTTAGCCCTAGGATGCTCTAGTTTGACCATTTAAAAAGTCTAGCTTAGAGGCCTTTCATGGAGGAGCACCCTTAAGCAAAGTTGTAGGGAATTCTATGGGGAACAAAAGTTCTAATATGGACATCTCATGAAAATGATCAAAACATGCTCAAAAATGGCCCACAAGTCAATATTAGAGGCTGTTTTGGGACTTAGCAATTTTGGCTAAGTGTGAAGCTGAAAAAACCGTTTCACTGTACCTTACTTTGGCAACTTGTAACTCACAAACTAGGCCGAACCAGTCCTTGAGCCAATTGACAAAGTTGTTGTCCACCCATAGCTCTACAATATTGTCAACATCACCATCACCTAGTTCTAAATGGTTTAGGAGATATGGTGCCTGGGAAAATGGGTTTCAGTCGATTAGTTAGCTGAAACTCGGTTTCAGTTTCTGGGTACCTCACTTCAGGGCCCTGTATGTCACTAACCAAGCCGAACCAGTCTCCGATCTCTCTTACCAACTTGTAGTCCTTGCATAGGGCTATGACTTTGCTAATTGGAGATTTCACTAATTCGAGCTCGTTTACGAGTTAATCAACGTCAAACATTCGCTGTCAGACCACCACGCCGGGCTCCATTCAGTCGACCGACACCGATAGCTTCGCGTCGTGGCGCTCGGGCAGAGCCCGGTGGGCGCGTGGCGCTCGCGCCCTGCCGTCGCCTCCACGACACGAGCATGCGCGCGGGCGTGAAGTCGGGGCCGACACCTCAACCCCCACCACTCGCGCCACAACTCCCCCTCTCTTCCGCTCTCTCCTCACCGAGGCGGAACAACCGAGCACCATTGCCGCCTCCACTCCGGTGAGCTCGTGCGCGATCTCCACCGCACTGCCGCCCATAAAAACGCGTCCACAGCTCTGCCTTGAAGCCCGCTACCTCACCGTCCACTCCAAGCAGTCAATCGCGCTTTGGTAGGGTCACATTTTCGTTTTCCACCGCCGCGGTACCTCGCCAGAGTTCCTCCGCGCAATGGCTCTCCGTGGCCAGGGGTCTCTAGGCGTCTCTGTCGCCCGCTTGTAGGTGCGTTAGGGTCGAAGTAGAATGGGGATGCTCGTCGAGGGTTAGGGTTGGGACGTCAGGCTCACCGGCGGCGAGATTTCGCCACCACCGTACCGGTGGTCCGCCATGCCCGACGGCGAGCACCTTACCGTGACTCTGCCGTCCCGTTCTTGCCACCAATCAGCTTAGCTCGATGACGTGGTCATGCTCGTCCGCTCAGCTTCGCCGGTCAGCTCACCGACGGCGAGCTCCGGCGACCGCAGCTCCTCCCCTCCGCCTCTCTCTCTCTGACCGGTGGGGCCACCTGGTCAGTCGCACGCGCGCGCGGGCGGGAGCCGTAGCAGGCCGCACGTGGGAGCGGGCCACGCCGCGAGTTTTAGACCGTGTCTGTTCCCGGGCCGGCCCAGTAACAAATAAGATTCATTTTATTTTTATTTATTCTGTCACAGTTTTAGATAAGATTTGGAAAATGTATATCTAGGGTTTTACTTGCCCAAAAATTATGAGATAAATTTTGTTAGGATCTACATGGTGTTTAGTATTTTAGAAAAATATAAATTGGATATGTGATGTTTAGTTTCTGGGAGATTTAAATAGGTCTTTGAAATGTGTTTTAAATTACATGCAAACTTGTTTAAATCATATCTTGAGTTTCAGTGTTCCAAAAATTATGAAATTTGGTGGGTAGGCTAATTTATACTTGCTCTAGCTCTGGTAAAAATTTGGGCAGTAGTGCTTAAGTACTTTTCAAGTTATAATGCTATCTTGTTATTTTAGGAAATACTTAAATGAATTTTTGTAATTTTTCTACATGTGCAATGTTCTTATAAATTTTTGGAGAATATCTTGGTACCTTAAAGTGTCTAAGAAAAATAGGAAATCTATTGGTTGACACTTTTTAATATGATTCGTTAATTATACAAAAATCAGCCTTTTGGGCTTGTGAATTTTGTTTAGGAAGTTTCTGTAAATAAATTTAGTTCAAATTTTTACAGTGGTCTCTTTATGGTTCATAGAGTCTCCTTTAATGTTTGTAGAATTTTAGAGGCAGTTTACATATATGTTTAAAATTCCACTTAATTACTTAAATAAATTAAGAAAGGGGTGTAAATAAATATTCTAGGTGGGCACACCTTACTTTCTGGTGTTTTTGTGACCTATGTGAACTTTTGGTAATATTAGTTTGGTCTTAGAGGATGTTTGCCACATAAATAAATATTTAATCTTTGCAATTCTTGGTTTTTCTGGACAGCTGGTAGTACCTTTGGGTTTGGCCTTTGATAAAAGTGTTTGCTGGAAAACTTGTAAATACCAAAGTTGTAGTAAACTCGATAAACTAGCTTGTGTCAAAATTTGGGAGCAATTGGCTTAGTAGTTTGGGATTTATTGCTGTTTAAAGTGACAGTCCAGAATTGGCTACTCTCTGTTTAGAGAGGACAGATTCTGGAACTTGGGAAATTCGACATGGAAAACATAGGAATTTAAGGTTGAGGTCTGAAAATGATTGGTAGTGCATTTCTTAAGCTTTCCAGATTGTCCTAGACCATAACTTTTGGAGTTAGGAATTTTCAGTTATGTTAGAATCTTTGAGCTGTTGTCCAGAATGTCTTACTGTGGTAACCTAAGTAATATTACTCTTGTGTTGTTAGGTGTTAGGGCCTTAACCGAAGAGGAACAGCTGTATCTTAGGTTGAGTAGCTTAGGTAAGTACTTCTCCACCGGAGAAGAGATTTGCACATACTGATAAAGTGACTTGATTAGATTATTATTTTTATTTCTGAAATGCATTTCATCCCGAGCATGTTGCACCAGTATGCACCCATGATATTTATTGTGCACTCATGCAATAGGTGTTCCGGAGAAGATAACACTCCTCGAGTTCGAGCCAGTGATTCCGGAGGAAATCCAGGACCAGCCAGAGGAGCCAGCGGAACCAGTCGGCGGAGGAGACGCCACTGAAGACTTGCCTGAGTGTCCTGACCACCGGCCTTCGACCTTTCTGAAAGACAAGCCCCGGTGCATGCTGAACCTACCGTTTTATAAATTAATCTTGAGTACTTTTAATTAATTACTGCATTAAGTTGTAGGAGTTGTATGAAAACACTTGTTGCATTATACCTGTCCTTGTCCAGATATCGTACTTACTCCTATATTAGGTTTAGGCACGTGTTTATGCTTAGCCCTGCTTAGTACGGTAGAAGTCGGGTGATTTCCGGTCATCCGCGAGATGTAGGAAGGAGTCACGAGTGGCTTTATGGCTATCGTGGATGGAAACATGCTTTAAAAATGAAATTGAGACCGGACGGAAGTTCGATAGTACAGCCGCAAGACACTACACGTCTTGGGTGTGGAGCTATGCCCGTCTGAGTCGTTTAAGGACCGATTCGCTGTACGTCCTTGAGTCATGTTGAACGCAGTCTAACACTTATTTGGCCGGATAAGCCGTTCCGACCGCGAAGTCGAGTACTATGGCTCAAGCCGGGAATCGAATGGTAGGTTGCATCTTGGAGGAGAGAAAAGGATGTGCTTGGGGACATTGGCGTGAGACCAAGGAGGGTTAGAGTCCCTAGCACCTGGCAGAGTGTCGCCCTTGGGGACGCGACATTATTCGGGCCCGCGATTCCTGAACTGTACGAAAGATGACCTGAGCAGCCCTCGCCAGGCGTGACTCGGTGAGTGTTAGAAATACCCCTCCAGCTGGATAGGAATTCGATTCGAATCGCCGTCGCTCCCGGTTAGTGAGCACTTGACTTGAGCAGCGGCAACGTAGATCTCATTAAATGAACTGGTGGTTAAGGGAATGATACAATGTTGTCACAATTCATACCTGCTTTGGATATAATAATGATAATTGTTTGATTATAATCAAGTGCATGCTTAGTACAGGTGTTAAGATAGATGACAGGTAAATGCTAAAAATAACTGCTAGTACAGGTTATAAGAGTCTCAATTACTTATGCCTTTATGCAAAAATGTGATGTCAGCTAGCCTCTTGTGTAAGCCTTGCATAATCCTTGGTGTCATCTTATTTCTGGTTTTTGACGGGTAAGTCTAGCTGAGTACATTCCAGTACTCAGGGTTTATTCCCTCCTGTTGCAGATGATATGCTCTATCAAGGCTTCTGCAAAAATTGTCTCCACCCTGCGGGTGACGAAGACTAGATCACTTGGGTGTGATCATCTTTTATGTACTTTCCTGATGCTTTTGCGGGTTGTTGATCAACAAGACTGGCAGTAGTTAAACAACTGGCGTGTGTTTGCTTCCGCTACTTTATAAACTTGATTTGTAATAACTGCGACTCCGTGTGTGTAAACTTATTTCGGAACTACTTTTGTAATGTAACGTATGATGTTGTATGTTGAATGATGCGATCTTGGTTGTAAGCAAGTTGGTTTGAAATCCTTCGTTGTTTCGATTGACTACCGGGATTATATGGGCTCAAGTTCAAAAATTTGAGCGCATCGGTGCTTGTTTTTGTACTTGTGCTCTTATAATTTGGTCGGTTCTGTTACAGCCAACAATCCTGTCCACCATGATAGGACCAAGCATATCGAGATTGATCGTCACTTCATCAAAGAGAAGCTAGATAGAGGGATAATATGTCTTCCATATGTAAATTCAGCAAGTTAGATAGTTGATGTTCTAACAAAGGTATTGCCTGAAAAGACTCTCTTGTTTTTGTAGCAAGATGGGTCTATATGATGTATTCGCCCCATCTTGAGAGGGAGTGTTGGTGTATATAAATATTAGATACTTTAGGGGCTAAGGTGTAAAATGTAAATGATAGATAGAAGGAAACATAGAAGGATCCAGAGTAGTATCGATCCATTCATCTATCCAGACTCCCCAAATGTAACTGTTCATGTTCTTTTCTCACACATCCTAGATCCACAAATTCCCCTCAAAATCACCAATTAATCTTCAATAACATTTGCTGCTATGGCATAGGCATGGTGATTGGTGATACATCTATAAAAACTTTCACAGCAAAAGTGATCTGGTTCCTCCGACGATGTAACGCCGCTAACATGATCGTATTTTGACAGAGCATGCATCCATCCACTCGAACTGAAAACCATTCTTCGGAATCTGACCCCAGCTAGAAAAGCATATCTTCTTGTGTAAACTAAAGAACGATCCTGTGGTTGGCACAAGCACGACCGGAGCTGATTCTAGTGCTTGATATGAATCTGACCATCGGATATTCCACCCGCAAGCAAAAACTCCCTGAGGCTGTGGACCACGGGATCATCCTTCGAGCAAATGATCTCAACAGTCTTAAGATGCTCGCATGTAAACAGTCTATTTCCAGCCCAACCCATGAGTGCTCCAGGTACTTTAGCATGCTACAGACAGAGAAGAAACATACAAGTTTTACCTGCATGGTACATACATAAAGTTTTCATACGAGGAGAATATACATGTGGAGAGAAGAACGCACCTGTTTCAGTTTGAGACTCAGAGTTGGATGCTCCAGATTAGGTGAGTTCTGAAGGAAGGCTATCAGTCCATAGAAATTTGCATCCAGATACCAGTTGACGAGACTCAGGAACTTGAGATTGTTGAATTTCGGGCACCATTGCAAATCCATTCCCATCATCAGCTGCATGAGGTCAAAAAGATTAGGACATGACACAGAATCCATGCCATAGTCTAGAAAACTTTCTTGGTCCAGCCAACATGAAAAAAGAAGAAGAAGAAATAGTGGAAGCTAAAACTATTGCGAAACTTTCCAGCAGAACTGTAGACTACAGTTTCAGAATAGTGGACGAGAGAAACCACAAATGTCATCCACACTCTATAATATACTATGCTTATTGCTTCAAGAGAGTCTAGAACCCTATGCTTAGAACATGTCGCCCAGACTCTATAAATGACAACTGATACATCCACTCTATAATACTATGCAAATGTGATACAATCATTATAAAATATTCACATGAAAATCAGATTGTGCTATGGTAGTACTTTAGACCATCAACCATCCTATAGACATGACTTGTTATTAATAAACTATCATACAGTTAGATTTGCACTTACAGCACAACGACAAAATACTATTTGTAGGTCTCAGACATCAACTTATGAATACTTGCATGGATCCAGCAATGTCAAACAAAGAAGCATACCTCTTCTTGTCCAAAACCAAAACGAGAACTCCAATTTTGTGACACCAGAAAGGCCCAAGATAAATTGACGGATATCATCAACCAGTAGACCATTGTACATAAGCAGATCAATGTAAGCTGTCCGTAGTGATTCCATGTTCTTCACTAAAGGTATTCTGCTATAATCTCTATAAGTCAAATGATCAAAGAAGCCAAGATGAATGAGGTTTGGAAGAGAGAGAGAGATGCTTGATGTGCCAGATCATAGTTTGGAGAATTAAACCAACAATGACGCCCAATGGACAAGAACTTGAGTGTCTGGGAGGCAATCTCAATGTCTTCAATGGGGCATTCCTGTAAGATGAGACATTCCAGTGCCTTGCACCCCGTTTGGAGTTGCCGAAAGAAACCATCGGACAAAATAACTGAGTATAAAAGCAGGCTCGTCAGGTGTTGTGAAGTAAACACTGCATGATTGAGGTCCAATCTATCCTGCCAGGCGAAAATCTCGACAGACCGAGCTTCGCAGAGCAAAGCGTGGCGGATCCATAGGTTAGCTTCTGCGGAATCAGCATAGAGCCTGTCACCGTCGATGCAGTAGAAGAGGCGGAATTCGTCCAAGCTAACCGGGTTACGGAGCATGAGCAGACGGTTGACGAACTTCTTGAGCAGCGACCTGCCGTGGTCGTCGAGTTCGCCGCCGTCGATCTCGAACGCGCGCCACGAGGCGTTGATGCGGCGCGCGTCGCGCCAGAGGTCACGCCATAGCTTCGACAGCACGCACGTCTGCACGGCCTCGCGCGCGTCCAGGCAGGAGAGGACGCGGGGCAGGACGTCGAGGGGGAGGTCGTTGATCCCTGGTTCCGCCCGAGGAACGCGTGCTGGGGCCACGACCATCGCACCAGACGTCTCTGCCATGGGCTCGGGGTCGCCAGGCATTTCGTCGAGCAGGTGGTGCTCGAACAAGCTGCAGCAAGGCGGAATTGGAGGATTACGGTGAGCAAGCCATGAATGAATCCGTAGAACGGAATGGGGATGGAAATGGAGATGGCGCTACCAATAGCAACAGGTAATTGGGTGGAGATTTCCGGGCAAAATCGTAGCAAACGATTTAGTTTTTGGTTTTAAGAAGAGAAGGCAAGAAACGGGGACGAACCGTGCGGCGTGCGCTTCCGCCGCCCACGAAGACCCACCGGTTTGGTTTGGTTTGCTTGCCGGACCCCCAAGTGACACGGGTGCATTTAGACGATGGATTCAGTCCACTGCCAATGCTTCGACCATGCTTATATAACAAAACTTGGAAATTAGTGAGCAAACTTTACTCCTGCCTTTCGTTCCACGCATATGCAGAATACTTTTTTATACATGAAACAATTATTCTCAAGGAAGCAGGAGAAATCAAAAGCCAGATCAACATGTAAACATGATTTCAGTGAGAAGGGTCATAATCACATATGGAGATTAGGATTGAACTGCAACAACTTAACAGTCTAATGATCTATAGTACAAGTTTAATCACAGATAAATCCTACGCTATGCTCACCGTGTCATCACGCAGGCTGATGACACAGGGCAAACTCACTATCATTATATATATATGAAGTACATCGATGACTCTGTACACAGTCCAGCACTCCCCAGCTTCACTTCATGCCCTTGCAGTTGCAGGTGATGGAGCGTCGTCGTCATCCTCCACTGTGAACCACGGCATCTGGAGCGCGGCCGCCGCGGTGAGCCTGTCCCTGGGGTCGAACTCCAGCAGGCCGCGCAGGACGTCGAAGCCAGCCATCGACAGGCGCTCCTCTGGCACCGCGTCCCGCAGCTGGCTCGGCGTCGAGGCCGACACGCCTAGCGGCATCAGCGACACCTCATCGGGGATGCAGAGGAGGTGGACGATCTCAGCCAAATGCTCGCACTCGCTAACCTCGACCTTGAAGATGGGCTTCCCGGAGACAAGCTCCGCCATGACGCACCCGAGCGACCACATGTCCACGGGTGTGCTGCAGCAGTCCATGTCTCCCATCAGCTGCTCTGGCGCCATGTACCCGAGCGTGCCTACGACGAGCCTCGAGGTGTCAGGGGATGGCACGGTCACCGACCTGGCGTGCCCGAGGTCGCAGATCTTCAGGACCGGCCCCCGGCCGTCCTCCTTGCCGACGAGGACATTTGCTGGCTTAAGGTCGCAGTGCACGACGCCATGATCGTGCATGATCTCCACGCCGCCCAGCAGCTGCCTCATGATGCGGCGCGCCGCGGCCTCCGTGAACGGTCGGCCGTCGCGGCGGCGCGCGCCCATGACGTAATGCAGGCTGCGCCCGGCGTACTCCATGACGAGGTAGAGCTTGTCCTTGTCCGTCTTCCCTCCGCGCACCACCTCTCGGAACTCCACCACGGCGGGGTTCCCCATGCACGCCGCGAGCAGCGCAGCCTCGCGCAGAAGCGACTCTTCGCTGGTGCGCACGGACTTGACGGCGACCTTCTTGCCACTACGGCGGTGGCGCGCTTTCCACACGTCGCCGAAGGCCCCCACACCGATCTTGTCCAATTTCTTGTATGAGTCGACTCTGCCTATCTGGATGCTGTCAAGCGCGTCGCTCGTCCATGGTGTGACAGTCGACGATGCAGCAGCCGGCGTCGACATTGCGGCGGCTGACGGTGCTTCGTCTCCACTGCTGCCACTTTAGGCCGATCGACAGGACGCCTTCCGCTCGCGACGGCGGCAGCCACTTAGTGGGAGCTATACGCAGGTGCGCTAGAGCAGAGTGTGGAGGCTAACCTGTGTAGTGTTGCTTCTTTTTTTCCCTTTCTTGCTCAAGGAATTTTTTTTACAAGACTTGCTGAAGAATTGGTTTCCCTCGGACCGACAGTGATTCAACCAGGAGGAAGTGCGAGTGAGCAGAGGTAGCTTACTTCTAAGATTAGAACTGCTTGAATCAGAGAAGCTCTATGCGACGGCGCGACTCCGCGTCTCCCTCTCCCTCTCCCTGTCCCATGCGTCCACGCCCGCGCCTGTGCTAGAGAGGAAGAAGAAGTCGGCGGTGGCTAGGGTTCTAGCGACGGTGAGGTGGGCGGCTCAGCTGGTGGCGAGGAAGCTGCAGCCGGGAGCGGCGGGGGAGGAGGCAGGGTGGGGGAGGAAGGGCGCGACTCGAGGTGCGGCTGGTGGCGAGGAAGCCGCAGCCGACGGCGGGGTTGGGGGAGGAAGGGCGTGGCTCAAGGAGGAAGAAGACGTGGATCCAGGGTCACGCGTTCCTAGTGCACGCGACGGATTGCGACTTAAAGCTACGAGATTTTCGCTCACCAGCCAAATTTACCGAAATTGGAGAATTTTCTTAATTTGGAAAGAGCTAGATTAGGGTTAGGGGGATTTGAGTCTAGAGGATCGAACTCGCCAATGCCTTTGGCAGCGGCGGCGGGTACAGATGAAGTCAACGGCGCAATGACTGGCTTAGTGGTAGGTATCGCCAAGTGGCGGCCACGTGGTGGTGGCACCGCCTACCATACGAAGGCAAGATGGCGATCGAGGGAATCAGTGACGATGCTGAGATGATATACTAGTGGCGCCGACAACCATATAAAGAGGAGTGGTCATCAGGCAGAAGTAGTGGAGATATCACTGGTGCGCCTGAAGTTGGAGTTGGTGGAGGTAACCGGAGGTTAGGAAGACGCATAGTTCTTATCGGGACAAACGGGTGTAGAAAAGGTACATGAATGATGGATGGATAAAAAATGTCTAGATATGTTGATACCAAATCAATATCTATATCAGGCAAGTGTTACCGAAAGGAAAGGCTATCTATATATCGATCTGGTTGTGTTGACACCTGTCATATAGTGAATTGGCTTGAATAAATGCGGTGGATGCCTCTTTATATTCTTCTTCCACATCACTCGCCTCTCTTCTTATTTTGGCCCTATCTATAATGGAATATTCCAGGCATCAAACTCTAAGAGTAAAAGCAAAATAGTCTCTATATTATAAATATGACCACTATAAATAGTGTGCCTTTGAAATATAAATGGACGCTTGTGATGAGATTCAAACATAGGTGTACGCCAAGTCCTGGGGAGACAGACTCCCAACTGAAAGACCCCTCGCCCGACCCCTCCGAGATCACTCAGGGCTCAGGGGTTATAATCATTAGATACACTCACGTGTACCCTCTGGCTAAGGATCAGGCAAAGCCCGAGCACGCCCTTGGTCTTTGCTCAGGGCTCAGGGGCTCCCTAGAACCCCAGGCTCCTAACCAACAGCAGCCCGAGCTTGATCCCCGAGCTCAACCCCAACCCGAGCCAATGCACGGGCAGGAATCCTATGCCCCGAGCATCATTAGCCAACTTGTCGAGCATCCAAGGCTCGGGTCTCCTCAGCGTCACCCCGACCAATGGGCGCACAGCGCTGTCACCCACTCCTCCGACAAAGTCACCCAGGCGGCGTGATAGAAAAAGACAAGACCCTCCACCAACTCTAGGGAAGGGGGCTCCTAGGCCCGCTCGTCAGCACCCTAAGCCAGGCGCCTTCGCCTCCAAGGAAGCCTCGAGAAGGCTCACCCGGTGGAGGCCAGTCCAAGCAGATAGCCCTTGATGATTAGAGCGTCAGGGCTAGAAGAGCCGGATGACGCCCAAAGATCCCCCGACTCCACGACAATGCTAGGGTCCATCCACGCCGTGACGGCGCCCTCCTGGACTCCGAGCACATAGACCATAGACCCAAACCTCAAACCGCCTTATACCCGACCTCCCTTAGAATATAAGAGGGAAGGTCGGCACCTAGAGGAGGGAGGTCGAACTTAGAATAGACCAGAGCACTCCGAGCTCCGCTCAGAAATAGAGCAAGCAGAGAGGAACGACCGAGCATTCCTGCCCACGGCAATCTGGTGAGAGAGAGGAGTGTTTCTTCTTCTTCGCTGGGGAACAACCACACCGCCGACGAGCTTAGGATAGCACCGAGCCATCCTTTGCCAAATCTCTTTCTATTTCGTTGTAACCCCCTGTTTTTATTCTCTCTGTTGATACTTCTTAATGTCAATGTAAGCGCACAGAACTATCGTGTAGCAATTCACTCGGTGAGTACCAAGTGTCGAATTTATATTTTTCTAAAGGAAGACAGGAGGCTAATTTATAAATGATCACTAGGATTGCTAAAGGGAAAGCGTGTCCTTAGCCTAAGTAGGTGGACGGTAATGATGGTTGTGAGTGAACGAATGAGTGAACTGATAAACAAGCTAAACTAGAGGTAGGATAGCTAGGTGGGAGAGTGAGTAATATCTTAAGTAACAAAGATAAACTAATTGACTAGGAGGAATTCCTTAGTACTTCGGGGCACAGCTCGCCCACCAACTAGAAGAGTTAAATTGACAAGGTATGCCACGAGCCCTACGATTTAATAACTAGACTTATCATGGTGGAATACAGAGCATGGACAAGGCTGTCACCACTTGCCAACTACCATAATCATCTGAAGGCCTAGTCGTATCCACAGGTAGTCTATAGCCTAAGCACCACACTTAATCTATAAACTTACTACTGTTGATATTTTTTAATGCATACAGAAATAATCCACAAGCGCACGAAATTACCGTTATAGCATTTCACCCGGAAGTATTCAGGGTATCGTATTTTGCCAAAGGAACGGATGTGTAAGAGTCTCTTAACTAGTTCACCTAAGATAACAAGAAGAAAGATAGCTCGGGTAGTAAGGTTTTGTAAGGATAGAGATCCTAAGTTAAGATAGCTTTGCCACTATAGACTTGCTTCGGGCAACGGAGCGCACCTGGTCTGCCAAGGGATACTGTCTTATGACTCTACGCCGTACCCGGACGTGAGGGATTACGAGGGACGGACAGTGGGACAGGGCTATCGCCCCTACCGCCTACCCCACAACCGTGGAGTACGAGGCAAACAAAGGTAGCCTCTAGCCTAGACACCACGTCTATGCTACGGACTGCTACTCTAGTGTCGATCAGGGTTATCTATCTTTATTAGGGCCCTCTACTATAGAGTATCCGCTACGAGAGCGGATGACGAACCCACAAGTAAATAATGAACAAGACTAACTTAACGTAGAACTCACCACCAAAGAACACAGACTTTGTACTCCAAACAACACAAGGTCCGTCGAGGTACAAGTGTAGAGGGAGCCGACATCTCCGGTACTCCTCTCACTCTTACTCACTCACTCCATACACTAAAACTAGCTAGAGAGCTAAGATAGGAATGGAGTTCTTCTCTTCTTGTCGCATTGTGTCTCTTGTGTTGTGTCTCCCTTGATGTTTTGTCTTGGAATGAGGAGGGAGAGGTCCTCCTTTTATAGGTGGAGAGGAGGGATGTATTCCTTGGAATATTCCCTTGATCCCTTTGTTAATGCACCAAACCGACCTTAAACCGATGTCCTAGATACATTGAACCTGGCCCAACCCTACAGAAACATCATTGCAAAGGTGGTATCTAACAACCCATGAAAGATGAGTCCGAGAGGCCCCAATAGTGGTGCGGCCGCACCCCCAATTGGGCCCAAATGAGCCCAGCTTTGGTGGGTGGCCTTCTTTGGGCTTCTAGATGTGTCCTGCAAAGATTAGCGCCATTTGGAGAAGGTTTGCTTTGGGTCTTGGGCTTCTTTCTCCACCTGACTAGGCCCTGATTTGCCTGGTAAGTGGGCCTTCTCCCCTTGGGCTCATGTCGGGTGTTTGTTTCGCTATGTTCTTTGTGTACTTTTGGCACATTTCTCGCGTTTCCTGACATGTCCTCCTGCAAATGGTAAACCACCAAAACTCGTGAAATTCGTTAGTTATAAGTCCTAATTCTAAGTTTAGTGTTCATTTGAGTAGATTTTATGTGAGAGTTGGTGGTTAGAAATAGGAGTTAAGCATCGCCAACAACTACTTTGATCCGAACTTCGAAGAAATAGGATCAAAGCACCCTAACTAGATGGTGGAACCGGTACTAACGAATGATGACTAAACAAAAGGTAACCTATGATACTACTACTAAGAGCAAGCACCTAAGCTCACTACTGATGAACAATAACGAACAAGTACTTGAACCAAGCAAAGCAATAATACTAAATAAAGTACTAAAAGTAAAGTATTGAATAAAGTAAATGTGAAGTGAGTTCTCCGTCACGATCGGCGTCTTCGTCTCCGGCCAAGTCCTCAACTTTAGGAGCCTGGCCTACTCACCGACTGCTATGGCAAACTCCACTCGCTCAAGGAGGCCAAGCTAGTGGACAATGAGTCCCTGGCATCGTCTCCTCTGTCGGGCCTCTTGGGAGTAGATCTCAAGGTCCTTGCTCGGCAAATCCGGCTCGGTTTAGGCTCGAACCCCACCGTGTTGGAGCGCTACCAGATGTGTTACATGCTGGTGAACATCCACTATCAGATTGCCACCGGTGAGGTGCTATCGCCGCTCGAACGCTTCTGGTACTGCCTACCGTACATGCCATACGGGATCCAGAATGCGACGACGGCGTTCCAACTCGAGCTAGAGCATCTTGTCAGCCGGAGGCGCCACGCAGCACCATCCTCTTGGGTGCCGCGGGGACCGATGTATATTCCCTGCGCAACTTCCACAAAATCATCTCTGGGTATGGGCCAGAGTATGATTTTGACAACATCGGCTACTACTTCCCTACCCATGAGTGCTTCTACATCGACAGCGAGGTACCCACCAATGATGCCCCCAAACTCATGCCTCCGAACTTGAGTCCCACCAACCACGCAAACCACCTTCAAGAGAAGGCAGCGCGTCTGCAGTCCCGGTAGACAAACCTCGACGTCGTCGAAGTAGAGCTCAAGAGTTGAAGGGAGGAGCTTGAGCAGTAGCAGGCCGCTTGGCTCGACAATGACAACCGCACGGGGGCTCCTAGCATACTGTGCTTCCCCTGCGCAACCTACAACATGGCGGTCGCTGCCTGCCACCTCGAGGACATCTCTGATACCCCGAACCTAAAGACCAACTAGAGGCTCCATGAGGCAAGGCGGCTCCTTCACATCACCCTCGAACTGCAAGCCAAGAGCTCGGCGTCATGCCACCGCGCCACTGCCTCCAAGCCATCCCAGCTGACACCCACCATTAACAAGGACCGCTCTGACACGTGTGCCCCGCCAACGGGAGGTGAAAGCGATGACACCTCCACTGACACCTCAGATTGTCCAAGGACTAGGGGCGCCAAGCCCTGGCAGGAGCAAAGGCATGAGCCTTCCCCTCGTTGTCCACCTACGCACAACTAGATCAACAACAATTGGGATGTGCGTGACACCATCAAGGCCAGTCGCTATGCTCAGGCCAGGTCACAAAGCCCTGAGTGATGGGCAGGGAGCCCTATCATCGATCGATTTGGCCCCTGGCATTCGGGGCTAGAATCCGGGTGGCCTCCTACCCCAAGTGCTTCTAGCTGCCAGCCCACATCTCCAAGTACGACAATGAGACCAACCCCGTCCACTGGTTGGAGGACTACCACCTCGCCATGAGGGTCAGGGGGTCCAACGATGACTTCACCGTGTAATACCTGCCCCTGCTCTTATCAAGCTCAACGAGAGCCTGGCTCGAGCAGCTGGAGCCCGGCAGCATCCGCTGCTAGGGTAGATCTCCACTCAATCCTTCATTGGGCACTTCCAAGGTACGTACACTCGGCCCAGCACATCTTAGGACCCGCGTAATTGCAAGCAGAGGGCCAATGAGACCCTTCGGGAGTACATCTAGCGCTTCTCCAAGAAGCAGAACGAGCTCCCCAATGTCACCGACACCGATATCATCAACGCCTTCAACTATGGCATGACTTGTGAGGCGCTCGTCCACACGCTCGGACGTGATGCCCTGCGAATGACGTGGGAGCTTCTGGACGTCGCCACTAAGTACGCCACGAGCGAGAAGGCCATCCTGGCCAACTTTAGTGGCAAAGGCAAGGCTACCGTCCACCTTAGTGGTGACGCCAATGGTGATGATGTTGTCATGGCCAATCGCCGCCGTGATAAGAGGGGGAAAGACAAGAAATGCCGCAGGAAGGAGATGGTGGACGCAGCCGACCGCGCCACCTGGTCCCAGCCTCGTGGGAAGGGCCCGCGCCCCGAGCACTTCGAGAAGGTGCTCGAGGCGCCCTGATCCTTCCATAGAGGGCATGCCAAACACCTCCTCAAGGACTGCACAGCCATGAGAGGCTACATCTGTGGCACTCTCGACCTGAAGGGCAAGGCCTAGAAGGCCAGTGCGAAGCTGGACTTTGGCCAAGGTGAGGACACCGAGTTCCTCGAGGCCGAACAATGCCACATGATCTTCGGGGGCTCTTAGGCCTATGAGTCGCTATTGGCGATCCTTAACTCCTATTTTTAACCATCAAATCTCACGTAAAATCCATTCAAATCAACATCAAACTTAGTATTAGGGCTTATGACTAACAAATTCCACAAGTTTTGGTGATTTTTCATTTGCAAGAGGACATTTGAAAAAATACATAAAAAGGGCCAAGGCGGCGAGCAGGGAGGCATCGAGCGTGGCGGGGAAGAAACTAACGGAACAAAAAAGTAGAGCCCCTATGCTTGACCCGTGGGAATTTAGGTAGCCAAGAAATATGTGGAGCCAAATAGATAGCCTATTGGAGGTGAGGTTTTTACGTTTTTACCCCACTACTCAAATATGTAGAGTAGGATGTCTATTTAGGTAGTGTGGACATACTCTACAGGGAAGCAAGTCGAGAGAAAGGATGTAGATACATTTGCATACTTTTACATAGAGTTCTCTTTTTTTGGCGACATGCATATAAGGCTTGTTTGCTTGTTGTTTTTGGGAACTCACTTGACCCAGATAACGTCCCCTGGGATTGAATTTTAAGGGTCTGTGGTGGGATCAAACTATTTAGCCGGAACCTCCTAAACCATGGTATCAATCAAACAACCCCATAGTTCTTGATGTGCGATGATCTGAGCCCATGCCAACCATGGGCGGATCCAAAGGGTATTCCGGTATTCCCGGGAATACCCAACTATTTTGATATATTTTTTATGTATATATGTGTATATACTTATATATGTATATGTATAATACTATATTTTGCAATATTTTCACTCATTGCAGCCTAAAACAATAAAAAACAGCTTCTCGGCATGACTCCGCCATATTTTATAGTATTTTCACTAATTGCAGTTAAAAAACAGCTGATTTTTTTTTGTTGATGTGAAAGCAGGAATACCCAAGTTTGGAATCCTGGCTTCGCCACTGATGCCAACTATAAAAATGTCAGTTTGAAAAAAATGGTGACAGGTGGTAACAAAAGTAACTATATAAATGGTTTCTATGAAAAACAAAGACGAATCTTCCTTCTCTAAATTAACAAAATACACGTGCGCACACAAAACAAGAAAGAGTAGCATGGTGGCTAGAAACCAACCAGCCTTGAGGTATGATGATGGCACTAGTTAAGTGGTTAGCTACTGGTTACTCCCTCCGTCCATGAAAGAATGCAATTATGGGATTCGTGCCGGTCAAACTAGTTCAAGTTTGACTAAGTTTATAGTAAATAATATTTTGTCTTTAAATAAATTTATTATGAAAATATATCCTATAACAAATTTAATGATACTTATTTTGTATTATGAATGTTAGTACATTTTTACATAAATTTAGTTAAAGTTCAAACTGTTTGACCTTTTGAAAAACGAGGATTGCATTCTTTTAGGAACGAGGGAGTAGCTACATATTGTGGTGGAACGTGCCCAGTTCAGGAGCGCAGGACGTTCAGCTTTCAGAGCAGTTTAGCCTTCAATTCATGCCAGAAAAAGACCGAACAACAAAGAAGTAGCTAAAAGGAAATGGCCATGCATCAATCTATTTCCCTTTCTCATCTAGTCTAGCAAGGAAACATGGTGTTGTTATGTTTGGTTGAGAAACGTGAAGGCAAACGGTAACGGTATCAGAAAGCAGCGGGATATGAAACAAAGTAGCACAACACTGTCTTATTAGGTAATCAAAATAATAAATTGAATATTAGGGCCTTAACACCAATACAGCCATCCGATTAATTTATCGATGAACCTTGATACACTGCAAAGCAAATTCGCCGTAATGTTTGAAATTCAATGGACTGAAGTCAACTCTGGCCGCTACCTGGAGGTAAGAGCGTCTATAAGAGTACTCAATATTTTCTTCTCAAAATATGAAGTTTTATAACTCCTAAAAAATTATTGAAAGGAATAAAGAAGGTTATCTCCAAGAGTTTCTAATAATCCACTCCTAAAATATAGAAGATAATTTTACATCAGGAAATCTATACTATTTTTAAATTATCATAACCACTTTTATATATGATAATGATACGTATCATATGTCCGGATGGACGGACGCCGCTCATTACCCGCATCCGCTCATTCCTCCCGCCCCCTTCCCCCACCGCGGCGTCTCCACACGACGCAACAACGCTCCTCTGCAGAGCCACGCCCCGCAATCCACCCCCATGCGCGTCGCACGAGAGCGCGCCCCCCGCTGCCTCCCTTCCCTTCTCCTTCTCCGGTGCGGCGGCATCCCCGGCGCAAGTCCCCGCCGACCCCCTTCCTCACGGCCACCCCCTTCTTCTTCTCCGGCCGGCAACCCCTGGCCTCAACTCCAGTGTGGGGACAGGCGCGACCCCGGCAGTGGCCCCGGCACGGGCATAGATCTGGCGGGGCACACGGCCCTACTCCAGCGCGGGCGACCAACGTAGCCTCCCCCTCCCCTATGTTCCTCGACCCCGACGGATCCTTCCCCTACCCGGCATCCTTCCTCCACACCCCGGCGGCGCCCCTCCCCCAACACCGGCATCCTCCCCCACCGGGAGCCCCAATGCCCACAGATCCGGCGGCCATGGCGCTCCCTGCACTAGGATCTCTCTCTCCCCACCCTATGTTGCAATGGTATCTTTCAATTGTTGCAGAAGGTTCAGATGTATGTTGCAAAAGTAGATCGGAGGATGTTGCACTTTTGTTGATATGTTGCAAGTGTTTCAAAGGATTGTTGCAAGCACTTTGTTCAAAATGTTTCACCTGTTTCTAGACGATGTTGCAATTGTTTTTTATCTTGATGTTTTATATGCATCGCACAAATGTTGCAATTATACATTCCGAATGTTTCAGTTGTTTCAGTCTTATGTTGCAGCAGTTGTTCTATGTTGTTGCAAGTGTTTTTATTCGATCGTTGTTTCAAATGCTTCACACCAATGTTGCAATAATATGTTCCAAATATTTCAGCTCCTTCAACCTAATGTTGCAGCAGTTGTTCTGTGTTGTTGCATGTGTTCTATTTGAGCTTTTTATGTTGTTCGGTCAGGGAGGGGCGAGTCGGGCAGATGTTGGCGCGTGGCTCGCCGGGGGCCTAGCGGACGGAGGTGTTGGGGCCGGTGGACGCGGGTGCTACGGCTAGGGGGCACTAGGGCGTGCTCGTCGCGCGCGTGGGGTGGACGTGGCAGCCTGTGGGGATGGCAAGGGGACGGGCAGCGTGGTGGGATGGCAGCACGCTGGGAGACAGGCCGGGCGCGAGTGTGGGATAGGCCGCCATGGCTGGAACGTTACTATGTCGTGGATTGGATGGATCGGGATGGGACAATCGAGCGGCTCGGAGGGGCGTCCGGACGCGTGTTGAAGCCGGGCGTCCAGGGGCTAGGTGTGTCGTTTTATATATTCTCTCTCTTGTACATTTGCATCAGGAACCTTTTTCTACTCTTTATTCTTTTCACATCCTTCCACCTTTGGATTGTCCGACAAACCCGCGTGGGGAAAGAAGATACGCGCGACTCGAAAGCGCGTAACTTTACGTGCACCAAGGTGACTTTTTCCAAGTTCTAAAAGATTAGGAGGATGGATCACGACTTGTTGGAGATAGCTTTTTTCTCATCTTGCTAAAAAATAAGGATTAGGAAGAGATCTAGGGAACTCGTGGAGATGCTCTAATACCTACTGTCAGCTAATACAAATCTTACTCAACTTGCATTAATTTTACATTTTACAGCTTCGCCTCCTAACAAGCTCGTGTATTTTAAGTGGATTTGCCACATTTGTGAGATTAGGCCCTCAGACAACGATCACCTTCGTCATGCGCGAGAAACTGCGTGAACTTGTAGGAATGACTACTATCTAGCACCACCCCAAGTTGCATAATGTTTAGGTGTCCAACAGTTGGGCGGCATACTCTAGCTGAGTTTTCACAGCGTTTTTCATTCATCATTCATGATGAGAAGGGAGAACATAGCACCCACTGGGAAGGATTGGGAAGCCTAAGCTCCTACAGATTTGTCATACCTCATTCTAAATTTTGAAATGGTGTGATTGTAATTATATCGGTATGATTTATACTTGCCACTTCTCTCAAAATAAAAAACTTGTCTCACAAACATAGCATATGAACGGTGAGTTTTTCTGTACTCATCTGGTGTGGCGTCTACGAACAGTTCTTGATATATGTGACCTCGTGTGCATTTAGATCGTATTCTTGCATTATTCTTCAGAGGCCAACATTTTGCATTCAGATCATGAGATCACTGCGTACCGACATTGTCACTGATAGTAACATGAACGTTCAGTGTAGATAAGCACTGGGACATGTTTTTTCCTTACTGTGTTCTATGAGCATACAGACATTCAATATCCTTTTCTCCATATCGAGGATTGAACCATAACCGGAAGCTGATCTAATATGAAAACATTTGGAGCACAGTGCCGAGATATGGACATCATGTAAACCTGTGCAAGGAGCATCAAATTATCTTGCTTCATAGAATAATAAACGGGTTCAGAATTTTAGTGGTATGAACAACCCAAACCCCTGAGGCTAGCTTAGCTCAATTCCCAGATGTAGCTTTTCTAGTTCTTGGGAGTATTGAGAACAGAATTAAGACATCAGCTTAGCCTTAGAGGATTATATCATCTGATTGTACCAAAACACAAACACCACATAGTAGGCGGACCGACCTATAGGGCGAGCTTAGGCGGCCGCCCTAGGTCCCCTCCGGTGAGCACCACTAGTACCCCTGTTCTCTCGCCGGCGACGGCGTCCATCGAAGTTGAAGTGTGAGCGCAGGTCCGATGCGGCGATGAAAGGAGCCGCAGAGCCGAGAGGTTGAAGAAGGTGCAGCCCTGCTGGGCGCCTAGGCCGTCTTGCCATCTAAGGAATGGCCCATTTTCTGGCCCAGTTTGGCCCTTAAGTCTAACTTCTAAGCACCGCACACGCTAGAGGCAGAGGGAACGTGCTCGGGCTCGGCGGCGCCGCTCCAACTGGCGGCACGGCGGCGGCGCTCCCTGCCTCCCTCTCTACACCGGCGGCCAACGAGGAGCGAGCGGCGGCGAGTGGCCATGCGCTGCTACGCCCGGGCGGCCGAGGCGTCGAGCCCCGAAGACGCCAGCAGGCAGCGGCAGCCTGTAAGTTCATGGTGCTGTCATGTTTCATGGTGCTCTCTAGGTGCTTGTTGAATTGACTGAGTGAAAAAGGTGTCTAGATTGGAGCCTGAATGGAGAGTCCAGATTTCAGCGAATTCCTAGATCGCATCATACCTGTATAGCGATGTAGCCTGTATGTGATTGCATTTTATTTACAAATAAGTTAAATTATTGTGGCACGAAACTATAGTTGAAATTAGAGTGTATATCAGTATGAAAGTATATGCGCAAGAGAAAGAGAGGTAGAAAAAAGAAATATAGGGAGTTTCGAGTAATTTGATATGTATGCTGTCATTTTTAGTCAATTTTATAGCCGAAGTTCGCCCTACCTCCATTTTCGAGCTGGGTCCGCCACTGTAGTACACTACAATGCTCGGATGATTTGGTGAAATATGTACATGGACAGTGCGAACAATGGCACAACTCTGACTACGGCAAACGTATACCAGCAAAAAAATTATTAGTGAGCAGCGTACAGCTCATCATCTTTAGGAATTACAAGATATGATTACCCATTGGAACGGGAACTTCTCACTCCCCTAAACAGAATGGAAAACGTGATCGATACAGAAACAAATGACGCATTTTATCAATAGATACAAAAAAATCTTTTTTAATAGATTTACATATAAAGACAGGAAGAATTTAGTTCATGGTATAACTGTAAAATTAGCTGCTTCTATCTCAACTCTACTTTCAATTTATCTTTCACAGCTTCCCTGACATTCAACTGCATTTGAATTGCACAGATGATCAGATTCCGAATTAAGATGGAACAAAAAAAAACACTCCATGAGAATTGTTGCCAGTACCTGAAGATTGTTAATCTCCTCGTCCGTGAGTGAACGTTCCATTGACCTGTAGGCTATTCTATAGCAATGACTTGTCATGCCTTTCTTGTTGGTGAAATTATCAATAAGTTTTACCTGCAAACAAAAAAGTTAATTTCAAAATAATTTTAAGAGCTTTAAAATTCCATTATATGACCAAACTACAAATTGTAGATTGGATACACAGATAACAGATTAGGTTCCTCATATTAACCAAATGGATACTGGTGTTTGAAGGTAATGAGATCAAAACTCCTTATCACACCTGAAAAAGAGTTACCCTAAAGGAGTCGGCTAATCATTTAATCAAACTATAAATGACCCAAGAAAAGATGAATCATTACCAACAGGAGTACAGGACATTGGCAATAAGCCTGTCTATTTCAGTAGTTATACTTTCACCTAATATGAGGCTTTCTTATTATTCATAGCCGTCAGTCTAAAATGATCCATTTAATCCTTATCACTTATGCTATTGTTTGAATTCAGTTATTATACGAAATGACAACAGGAAAGCTGAAGGATCATATAAACTTGAAATGACTAAGCTAAGCCAATATGCATCAAATGTGCTGTTGTCATACCTCCTCAACAAGATCACCAGCAATTCCTCTGACAACCTCACATAAGTTGTTCTCTGTAAATGCATCATTGATCCAGAAACTCATATCCTTGTAACAAGGAGGAAACTAAACAAACAATAAACTGTCAGTCAGCATAATTGACACCAAGATGAAGATTATTTTCTCAAAAAATAAAGTGCAGATTAAATAAGAAACAGAAACGTAGAGATTATACCTTTGAAAATGGCTTGAACTTGACACCAAGCTTGCCTTCTGAGAACTGGGTAACATGAATGAATGCCTTAGAAACTAATGTTGATGAGAGTAAATCCAAACGAAGATGAACATGGCATCTCTTGTTAATACTATGTTAGATCAACATATGACATGACTTTTGTGCAGTTACACAGATTAAATCCCGTGGTACATATTAATGCAATAAGCCAATAAGATTAAAAATCTATACTACAAAGGAGCGAAGGAATTGAAAATTAATCGTCACCAAAAAACATCCTACCCACTTTAGATTTCATCCCTTAGATTATGTATCTAAGGCTTACAATTAATTGACATGTGGACCCACAAGAGAACTAAGGAACGTATGAAACATGCGTGTTTCACGTTGCACGCTGTGCTCCCTCACGTTTTTTTTCACCGCTAATTTTCCTACCTGCCCGCCATACCCACGCACACCGAAAACTCCCTCTCAGCAACGGTTCCAACGTCCTCTGCGGCTCTCTCCCCCCTCCGCTCCCTCCCGCATACAAATCCTCCCCACAATCCCCACGCGCCCCGCTCCAGATCCACGCACCCACCCACCCACCCACCCACCCACCGACGCCATCTCCGAAGAGCAACCCAACACCGCCGCGCACGAGAGAGCGAGGGCAGGATCCAACCGATGGCGACAATCCAGCACCAGGTGGCGGCGGCGCTGTCCGGGGACACCGCAGCAACCACAAAAAGATCCCCGCGGAGATGGACCCGCCGCTGGCGAGGCGCGTGGCGTCCAAGCAGCGGGACCGCCGACGAAGGCAGCGTCAGCTGCAGACCAGCAGCAACGGGGGTCGGTGCAGACTTGCTGGCCGTTGAGCCGGATAGCACAGCGGCCACAGCCTTGGTGACTATGGTCGGCGCGACAACGGCGCTGTCACGCCGGCGACGAGGGGCAGGAACCGGAGGTCTCGGAGACAGCGTTCTGTTGTGACTTGATGACAGAAACCGAGCGAAATACGTTTTAGGGTGCTCTGTCAGAAAATAAAATCCGCAAGCAAGATGCAATTTGGAAGCAATGGCAGCACATCTAAGCGATAATGTGCTGCAAATTACAACTGAGAAGATAATGAACTCAGCTAAAACAAGAAAGAGGAATTTTCAGGCTGGAAATAAGGCGCTAAAAGATTCTGCGGCTGATGGTGCTGCCTGCTCCTCTTGCCAGCCGTGAGCATTCTATCAGAGAAAATGAACCCTCAAGGAGCAAGATATTTAAGAGATCCGATGTAAGATTCCCGATTGATAGTTGCACTGCTCAGGGAACTGATATGAATTATCACAAGATGAAGAGTGCCGATTTGCCAGGGAACTTGGAGGAAGTAACCAAAAAAGAACATGTCCTGGCTACCGCTCTTTGCAGAAGTTAGAAGAATATAGGGAAAATGAAAATGTATCTTCTCTCAACTCCAGCAGTTTACAGGAGGGAAAAAAGAGGCAGGAAAAGGCATAATCGTTGCAAAAAAGCTACTTCACAGGATTCCCCAGCACCAACTGCTGCTGATAATTCTGGTTTGATGACATTCCTTTCTGAGAACTGTACTTCAGGTCTTAAACCAGAGGAACAGAGGAAGAAGCAAGATCAGAACAAGGCACCCATGACTTAGTTTTAGTCAACAATGCAAAGAGATCAGAACCATATGGTGTGAATTTAGAAGGCGCTATTGAAAAGAGCTGTGAACTGGGAACGAATAGTTTGGACAGCACCTTTGAAAATAGGTATGAGCTGTCAATTGGTTGATTAGCTTATTACTACAACTGCACGACCAGTCGACCACACTGTGTTTTTCTCAATTTCTGCTGTAGGTATGCAGCTAACCCTGTGCTTATTACCTACATATCTAAATTCTGTGTTTTAGTTCTTTGATTCTTTTGATAGCCTGCAATCTAATCATCGTTCTGATGAAACAAACATAATCAGAATTAAGATCTGTATGATACAATATTCATTGATGCTTGGACCATCGATGAGGTACAATTTTCTCGCAATTCATAGCTAAGTACAAACTTCACTCATCAGTTTGGTACTTATTATATGATACTTTCCCTTTCTTGAGTCAAATCACATTATCATTGAAGGTAATGATCTAGTTGGAGCTTGTATGATAATTTTTGCCTGACTAGTTTGTTGGTTCTCGTAATCTCCAATATCCAGGAATAAATTCTTCTTTACTATGTAGGTTCTTGTCTTCAGTGTTGCTCTATGTTCTTTTAGTTATTGGATTTGGGATTCTGAAAAAGTTAATATAAATTTAATTATTAATTCAATTAAGGTTGTACTGTATCATCATGTATTGTTGTATGAATAGTTACATTTTTAATACATATATATAGGAATTGATGTGTTAAAGTTCCATTATTATTATTCCTCCGTTGTATACGATTTTTTTTTTCAATGACACGTGCGTGCTGCATGTGCATGTCCATTAGTATGAACTAAACAATTAAACGAAGTTAGTATTGTCAATCTTTGAGTGTTGCCAAAACCAAGTTTATCATTTGTAATATTTTTAACTACCTCAGGGAACAAATGATTCCTAAGCATTAACCAACAACAGTTGTTACTAGCACTGAAAATTAATGTTAGGGATATTTCATTTAACTTGACAATTTAAGCTCTCAATCCTTAAATTTCAAAAAATTATAACCCCCAAAATATTTGAGATAAAAAAAGGAGTGAGTTTTGCAGAAAAGTAAATATGATTGAGCAGATGATGTAGCCTTCTCGAACATGGTAAATAGGTCACTATAAAGCTAACACAAATTGACCTACCCAAGTAGTTAGATAGCCAACTTGTAGTAGCAGTACCTGGGACGTGAACCGTTTATCATTCGACCAGAAGAGTCGAATATCTGGAATGTCAAAAAGGACCATTGCAAGGCGCTCCAAGCCCAATCCAAAGGCCCATGCCACATGGTCTCTCCTGCCATTTCTTTTCAAAATTTCCTGCTCAGTGACTCCACACCCCAAAACCTCCAACCAATCATCCTTAGAAGACGAGAAATTTATTCAGACTCATTCATGCCAATGTGACTTGTGCAACATGTTATACTTGAGCTTGTTACTATCAAAAATAGTTGACTACATCCAATATACCTGAAAATATATTTCGAGCTCAAAGGATGGGTTGGTAAATGGGAAGTAAGTGTCAACCCATCGCATCTCTACAGCACCTGCAGATGACATTTTTCTATAGTTTAGCTGAAACAAGGATCTATTTCATCATCCCCCGAATTGACAAGGAACAAGCTACAAGTGATTTACCAAATAGATGTCTTGTCAAGCCTTCCAGTATTTTCTTGAGTTCTGCAGCTGCATATGCTGTCCCATCCATGCCAGAACCTGACCATTCATCAGGAGAGAAGACACGGAACCCTTCCATCTGCATGCTTCAAAGATTATCAAAACAAACCTCATCGAGAAACATTTAAGTGAATATGGCAAAATAAAGTTACCTGATGGAAGACAGGATAGTGAGTTGAATCAATGGAATCCCTACGGTAAACATCTCCAGTTACAAGAAAGTGTGTATGTCCATCCCTTAGCAGCTCAGCTTGATGAGCACTGGTATGACACCTTAAGACCGTTTGACCATCAACATAATATGTGTCATTGTAACTCCGGCTTACATGATCAGAAGGGACCAAGACATCATCAAAATTCTGCAGCAAAGAACATTTATAAGTCAGCCAGAGGCCAAAAACTACCACATACCATTTTCCCTGAAGGTACGAATCCAAAGAACAAACACACAGCACATTCACTAATATCAGGGAAGAAGCCACGAGAGGGAAGGAATGAGCAATCAAAGTATTGAGCTTATACCAAAATTTGCATAGCATTGCATCCTGACTAGCTATTGGTGCCTTCTTAAGGGTATACTACTACTGCAGTTGATTATTAGCAGAAGCAGAATAGCATATATCGATTTAATATTACTACATGCAATTTGTACCACATACCTGCTTGACAGAAACATGGGGGCAAAGGTCATCAAACTTGTCAAACTGTCCAGTGAAGTTCTTGTCAAAGTAATTATAAATTGTGTTCTTCAGAATCCCAAGGGGATGGTTATCCCTCCTGTGCAGCTGCAGGCCGATCTTCGAAAAGATAGTGTCTGGCACGTTGTTTGTCGGGTCATCCTCCTTCACAACATCTACCGAGGAGGCGAGGACATCCAAAATGGACCAGTTCATGACAGTAAAAATCAGAACATACTAATTGCACAAAAAGCATGGTACATTTCAAGTCAATTTGCATTAATTCGACTGGAGTATAAACACACATGCCACTGTAGAAACATTTTGTCTCAAAGTGCACCACTAAAATGCAATGCAATGACTGTCAGAGCAATTCCACTGCCAAGGATCGAATGAAGAAGGCAATTACGCAACCAGTGAAGCAGGAATTTGAACTACCAATTCATAGCACACCAACATATTAGTCATTATGACATCTCCAATGCATCATGAATGAATGGAACCCTCAAACTCCTATCTCGGAAAAAGTGGAAGCAATTCAGCCAAAACAACCCTGCTCACAACCCCTGCCATCCTACCAAGATCCCGCCTTTACATTGTCACAGCTGGGGCCCCGAGGGTCCCTACTCACCCTCACGCGCGATCTTGACGCCGCCCACCTCAACGGCGGAGGCCGCCGCTCGGAGCCCTCTCGCCCCGGCCGACGCCGGCGCGACGGAGAAGAAGCGGGCGAGGAGGAGGCGGTGAGAACGCGAAGAAGGGGAGTAGAGGGGGCGGGTGGTGAAGGAGATGGCGGCGGCGGGGGGCGGCATGGGAAGCGTGGCCATGGCACGAACACGCGCGCGGAGGAGCCAGCAGCGAGCGGTTCGGATAAGCGGGCGCATGTCTGCGGCGCGGCGGATTCTTGTGGGCTGCAGAGGAAGAGTGAAAGCGAACCAGCGATTGGTTTGTGGGGGAAAACGGAGGAGGCCGTGGAGTAGAGCTCGAAACTGACGACGGTCACCTGGCCCAGTTGCGCCGCGTCGGAGCTCATGCCGCGCCCTCGCGCGCGGGCTTCCGCTATGCCTGTGCGGCACTGTGCTGCCCCTTCCCCTGCCCCTGGAGAATTTTTATATTTTAGTCCTTTTTTTATTTAATATTTCAATAACAATTGTGTCTATTTTTTTTCCAGATCTAACCCTTTCATTGTGCCACTTCCGCTGGCGTGACCAAATAACGTTGTCGCGCCATATGTACTGTCGCGACAAGATGTGCCACGTTGAATGGCGTTTTCGACATGGAAAGCCTTGTCGTGTCACTCCTGTTGACGTGATAGTATTGTTTTATCGCGTCGCGAGTGGCGCGACAATACTAAAGTTTAAAAAAAATTCATAATTCTTGATACAACGTCGGACGAAGATTATTTTTATATGAAAATTATAAAGCTCGATGAGATCTACGACTCTCTAATTTTAAGTTTTTTCATTTGAAGACGTTAAGATGCTCAAAAAATAATATAAAATTTCAACAGCATAATAATCGCATACTTACACTTGTCGCATTAGAAAAATAATATCTTTTCTGTGCGGTGTCAAATGAAGATACTTTTTATATCAGAGATCTAAAACTTTATAGTTTCGAGTTTTCATATTTGAGGTTGTTAAAATACTCGAAAAAATAATATAAAGTTTGAGCAGCATATTAGTCTGTAAGGATCTCTGGTAAGCCTAGAGGAAAGTGAATAGGCGTATCTAAAACTTTCTACACAAAACTCAAAGTCACTTTTCAGCAACTATCGGAAGTCCCGACAGTTCGGATCGGAACTGCCAACGTCGTCAGAAGTTCCGGCGCAAACTATCAGAACTGTCGACGCCTATAGAGAATGAACTACAAGTGTTCAAATGAATTTTGTAAAGCCAATAACTTACAACCCCACTTTCTTATAGTAAGATAAAGTTGTCAAAGTATTTTCTTGACCTTGGAGCACCATCAATTTATAGATCAGGACCAAAACCTAAGAAATAGCTTGAGAGTGACAAAGAAAATAACAAGTAATCTCAAGTAATCACAACAACAATGAGCACGCGAGACACAAGGATTTATCTCGAGGTTCAACTCGCCACTAAGGTTTGTCTACGTCCTCGTTGTTGAGGTGACCACTAAGGTCGGAGTCTCTTTCACCTCCTTGCCTCTCAAGCAACCACAAAGGTAAACTCGAGTTCTCCACTAGAAAATCAAGGGTAATACAAACTTTCTAAGGTTCTTTCACATATCAGGAGCTCTTGGACGAAACCTAGCCGGCTAGGATTTCAAGAACCCAAGAGTAACAAATGCAAATCCAACCGGCTTGACGAAGAAATCAAGTGCTCAAGCTTAAATCAATGTTTCTCTCACTAAATCCCTTCTCTCAACTCAATCTCTTGTAAGATTTAAATTTAGGAGTAAAGAGGAGGAGAAGGGGGGAGCTTGAGAGCTAGAGATCACTTTGCTGAAGGTTTTGGTCGAGTGAAAATGAGTGGGTGACGGTTAGAAGTGAGGGGAGAGCTATTTATACTCTTAGTTGAAATCTAACCGTTTAGATCTACGTCGGCACTACCGACGCAGATCTCAGGACTTCTGACCTTAACTAGAAGTACTATTCATCCAAGGTCAAAGTCCTAGCGCGAAGTTAACGTCGAAGGTTCTAACGTACGTTAGGACTGCTGACCATCGAGATTGCCGCCGAACGTTGGGACTGCCGACGCGAGCACACAACTGAGCCAGTTAGAGGCCCAGGCATCGGCGCTGCCGACGCGCGCACAGCTGAACTAGCCAGAGGGTCAGACGTCAGCACTGCTGATGGTCAAAACTGCTGACAAACGTTAGCACTATCGACGTCCACAGTCACTGCGCGAGCAAGTGACTGAACGTTAGCAGTTCTGGCGCGAGTCAGCACTTCTGACCGTCGAGAGTTCCAACATACGTCGGCACTTCCGACACCTAAGGTCACAAAAAAAATTATTCTACGTGCTCAAGGAGTGCTAGAGTGTCTCTCTTATGATTTAGTTTTAATACTTGAGCACTCTATCTTTCTCAGACCAACTAAATTTATATCCCTCTTTATAGTGCGACATAGCCTAGACTCAAGATCAAATATCAAAGAATTTAAACGCCTTTGAGTCTATCACCGCGTCATTTTATAACTCGAGTTCCACCATCTCATGTATTATCCTCATTCTTATTTTACCTGCTTGTTATCTTGATAAATCTCATTAGTCCTCTAATCATGTGGTCATTATCACCAAAATCCACAATTAGAGCTTGATTGCACTTACAATCTTTCCATTTTTGGTGATTGATGGCAATATAATTAGAACTTACAACAATATTGAAATGAAACTGAGATTTTCGAGCCATGGGTGTAGAAACTCCCCTAAATATGTGAATAGAGAATTGAATTCTCAAGTTAACATAAGAGGCCAAAATTCACATATAGAGTTAAGTGATGGGGCTCTCCCTATATCCATGCTTCTGTGGGGTGCTACTCACGGTATCACAAGAATATACGTGATGCGTATGACAAGTATGCACACAAACATCCAAGGTGATAGCAAAAAAAATTGTACCCCCCTCTCATTCTCCCCCTTTGACAACAAGCACCAAAAAACGAGAAAAGAAGGAAGAGGGATACAACAAACTTGATAAAAATATGATCAACAACATATAACCAAGACAAGTAGTGACCATAAAATATAAGTTCTCTTTTGATAAAGCATTTTGAAACACATTATGAACTTTTTGCAAACCTTTTGCCTAGATGCTAGTTGATCAATCAAAGGTGTGCAACATTTCAAATCACATTAAGAGAATCAAGTATATTTAGCTCACTACGCAAAGCACAAAACCTTGACTCATCGAGGGGCTTAGTGAAGATATCGGCTAGTTATTTTTTGGTGTTCACATGACGAATTTCGATATCTCCTTTGGCTTCGTGGTCTCTCAAG
Source organism: Saccharum hybrid cultivar R570 (assembly GCA_038087645.1). NCBI lineage: Eukaryota > Viridiplantae > Streptophyta > Magnoliopsida > Poales > Poaceae > Saccharum > Saccharum hybrid cultivar. The sequence continues at coordinate 23,795,225 of JAQSUU010000135.1, forward strand.
AAGTGATGTTGGACGTCTATGTGCTTAGTTCTTGAATGGCTTACAGGATTGTTTGCAAGCTTTATGACACTTTCACTGTCACACAATAATGGGATTTTGGTAAAGCGACATCCGAAATCACGAAGGGTTTGCCTCATCCAAAGTAGTTGAGCACAACATGCACCGGTTGCAACATACTCGGCCTCGGCGGTGGAAAGAGCTACACAATTTTGCTTCTTAGAACTCCAAGACACTAGGGACCGTCCAAGGAATTGATATGTCTCTGAAGTGCTTTTTCGATCTACTTTTTAACCGGCGTAATTGGAATCCGAATACCCAAGTAGATCAAACTTAGAGCCCTTAGGATATCACAAGTCAAGGTTAGGAGTGTATACTAAATATCTCAAGATTCTCTTAACGGCCACCAAGTGACACTCTTTCGGGTTACCTTGAAATCTAGCACACATGCACACACTAAGCATAATATCAGGCCTAGATGCGCACAAATAGAGTAGAGAGCCGATCATGGAGCGATATACCTTTTGGTCGATGACTTTCCCTTCCTCATTGAGATCAAGATGTCTATTGGTTGGCATGGGAGTTTTGATGGGTTTTACATTCGTCATGTCAAACTTCTTGAGCATATCATGAGTGTACTTTGTTTGGCTAATGAAAGTTCCATCCTTCAATTGCTTGATTTGAAATCCAAGGAAGAACTTCAATTCACCCATCATGGACATCTCAAATCTCTTGGTCATGATCCTACTAAACTCCTCACAAAAATCATGGTTAGTACTATGTTGACGGTAGATAAGTATCATTTTTTAACCGTCAATATAGCATGAAAAAGGACTAAATAATAATTGCCACTTAGATATAGGGGGTTTACTAACATAATTCCACGAGTTTTGGTGAATGTCTATTTCTGCAGGGGTCAGCTGAAAAGAACCAAGGAAGGCCCACATGTCAGGTTTACATAGAGACAAAATGACCACGCATAACTTTTCTGTAATCTGGAAGATATGAGAAGACTCTAGAAACAAACCAGAGGCGAAACAGGCCTAAAAGCCAGGCGGGCGCCCAACCCTAGGGGTGGCCGCCCCACCCAGGTGGCCAATTAGGCTCCACCTCCTGGATCATGCCTCCACCGCCTTTGAGGATCAATAATAATCATAGATCAAGGTCGGTTTGATCCGAGAGCTGTGGTGCTTCCTAGAGGGCTATATAAGCAAGGCCCCTGGCCCCTGGAGGAGGCGTCCCTTGAAACCCTAATTCATTATTTCCTGTGAGGATCAGTAGAGAGGGGTCCCTTGAATGGATCTCTCTCTTAGGGCACATATAAGAGAGATTAGTTTTGTAGTCTCCACGTGAGATTAGAGTTCTTCTTCTAGATTGAGAGAGTTAGAGTGGAGGGATGAGTTGGAGGAAGCCCTACATCTCGGTGTCTCCTCTCTAGCTTTTACCTGCAGGATCAAGTCTCCTAACCTGAGGCTTGGTTCTAGGATTCTTCGGTAATTCAACTTCTAATACTAAGTAAGTACGTTGTTATTATTATTCTATGGTTTACGAGTTTACTTTATTCTCTTCCATGGTAGAGGGTAGGGTAATCGTTTGTAGCATAAGCGTGGTGCTTAGGCTTGAGATACTCATAGATATCCCCTGTCTGGCCGGATCTGTGGTAGTAGCGCGGGACGTGACAATCCCATTGCTTCCTTTGTACCCCACATCCCGTTAGAAGGATTGGTAGGATTAAGTGCCCTGGTTAAGCATCCTCTGTGGTGTCTCTTTTCCATCGGTATGTCCCCATAGACCAATAGTTTCATAGCTTACCATAAGTTGGAACCAGACTATCGTCGTAATCTTCTTTAATCGCTTATATCTTCGCTACCTTGTAGTGCGGCCTAAGGGTTAAGTATAGATTTAGGTTAGTCATCACACGCTTTCTCCTTGCGGATAAACAAATACGATACTCTAGAAATATCTCCCGGGTGAAATGCTCACCGATATCCGTGTGCTTGCGGATTCTTTTCTATGTGCGTTAACAAATATCAACATACTACCAAATATTATGTCATCGACATATATTTGGCACACAATTATATCTTTATTGATTTTGTGAGTGAAAAGGGTAGGATCGACTTTACCTATTTGGAAGCTTTGTTTAAGCAAGAATTCCTTAAGGCATTCGTACTATGCTCTTAGTGCTTGTTAAACCCATAGAGCGCCTTTTGAAGTTTGTAGATATGGTTAGGAAACTTGGGATTTTCAAAACCCGGTGGTTGCTCAACATAGACAAGTTCTTGTATAGGGCCATTGAGGAATGCATTCTTGACATACATTAAGTCATGATGGACAGCAAAGGCTAGAAGCATTCGGATTGCTTCAAGTCTTGCCACCGGTGCATATGTTTCTTCAAAGTCCAAGCCCTCTACTTTAGTGAAACCTTGAGTGACCAATCTTTCCTTGTTCCTTATCATCATGCCATTCTCATCTTGCTTGTTGCGGAAGACCCACTTGGTGCCAATCACGTTCGTCTTGGGTCTTTCCACCATGTCCACACTTGGTTTCTCTCGAAGTTGTTCAACTCTTCTTACATAGCCATCACCCAATCCTCATCTTCAAGTGCATTTTCTATCTTAACTGGTTTCACAGGAGAGACAAAAGAGTAATATTAACAAAAATTTGCTAAATGTGAACGTGTCAATACCCCCTTTCGAAGACTCCCTAGAATGTTGTTGGCGGGATGATCTCTTTGAATGGTCTGCTTGAGTTTTGGGTGCTCGATGGCTTCTTGATCATCTGCTAGATCTTCAACTTCTTCTTCTTCAAAGATTGGTTGCAGGTTCTGTCCTCAAATTAGAGTTAGACTGGCTGCTGCTTCTGGAGGGGGTGCGGCACTGCCGCCCTGCTGAACTACAGCAGGGGTCTGCTCCCCCTAAGTGTCAGGTACATCAGTGGAAACTTCTTCATCAGCAACTAGGGGACCCACTAGATCAGTAGCTTCATCTTCTTGTGGCCTTATATCACCAATCGCCAATTGCTTGATTGCCTCACATGGTGGATCCTCCTTTCTTACAACACTTGAATCAACTTGATCTACTTGAGAGCCATTAGATTCATCAAATATCATGTCTACAGCTATTTCAACTCTATCGGAGGTTTTGTTGAAAACACGATAGGCATGCTCATTTGATCCACAACCAAGAAGAAAATCTTCATCAACTTTAGGTGCAAACTTAGAGGTTTTGGGCCTCTTGTTAAGTATAAAACACTTACACCGAAACACTCTAAAATAAGACACCTTTGGTTTGTTACCGATTAGAAGCTCGTATGAAGTTTTCTTCAACTTCTTAAGTAAGTAGAGACGGTTGATGGCATGACAAGCGGTGTTGACGGCTTCACACCAAAACAAATCTAAAGTATTGTACTCATCTAGCATTGTCCTTGCCATATCAATGAGTGTCCGGTTCTTTCTCTCTACTACACCATTTTGTTGAGGGGTGTATGGAGTTAAAAACTCATGCTTGATGCCCTCTTCATCAAGAAATTCCTCAACTTGAGTGTTCTTGAATTTAGTCCCATTGTCGCTTCTCCTTTTCTTGATGGGGAGACCGAAATCCTTTTGAGCTATTCTAACAAATGTCTTCACCTTGTCCCTAACTCGGCACTTATCAAACAAGAAAAATACCCAAGTGAAATAGGAATAGTCATCAACAATAATAAGACCATATTTGTTACTCCCGATACTTAGGTAGGAGACCGGTCCAAAGAGGCCCTATGGATAAGCTCCAATGGTTGAGTGGTGGTCATTATGTTCTTTGGTGGGTGAGGTATGCCAACTTGCTTTTCAGCTTGACAAGCGCTACATATCCTATCTTTCTCAAAGTGAACATTTGTTAGTCCAAGAATGTGTTCGTCTTTTTGAAGTTTGGCCAAGTTCCTCATCTCAACATGAGCTAGCCGGCGATGCCATAGTCAACCCATGCTAGATTTTGCCACTAAACAAGTCTCAAGATTAGCTTTCCCTTTGTTGAAATCAACTAGGTAGAGCTTATTCTTTAATCGACCCATAAAGACAATAGAGGAATTCTCCCTTCTAAAAAGACTTCCACATCCTTATCCGTAAATAGACAATTATAGCCCATATCATATAATTGAGAAACGGACAACAAATTGTAACTCAACGAATCAACATGTAAAACATTTGTAATTGAATGCTCAAGGGTTATAGCAACTTTACCGAGACCAGGCACATCCCCCTAGAATTGTCTTCAAAGACAATATTTTTATTTGAGTCCAACTTCGGGGAATATGATTGAAACATACTCCTTTCTTCGGTCATATGATTTGTACATCCATTATCAAGCACCCAACTTGATCCACCAGAGGAGTATGCCTGCAAAACAAGTTTAGTTTCTTGATTTAGGTCCCCAAATGTTCTTGGGGCCTTACATGTTAGTCACAAGAATCTTAGGAACCAAAATAGAAGTGTTAAGATAAACATTCCTATCATTGCCAACATATTTGGCAATCACTTCACCTTTACTGTTGTTCTTCAACATGAAGCACGAACTTAAACTCTATCGAGGTGCATGGGCCTTCGGTTGATAAGAATACTTATTTGGAGTGGCCCAGATTGAATTCTTTGGTTTCGGGGGCTCTTGCTTTGACTTGGAGGCCTCCTTCTTGGGCTTAACATGAGCAGAATAAAAAGAGGTAGCCTTCTTTTTTCTATGGGGGCGGCATTGCCGCCCGTCACAGCGGCACTGCTACCCTTGACTGGTTGTGCTGCTCGGGGCTGCTTTTGTGCCACCATTTGTGCAGGCTGATCTATACCTACTTTTTCCTTGCTCATGGACTGAACACACTCATATCTATTTATTACCTTGCTTCCATTGGTTTTGGCTCCTTTTGTATGCCCAAGTCCATCCTTGATATGAGGATGTCTCCCATTCTTGTATTGTGGCTTCTTTGACTGATCATCTTTGCCACTTGCTGCTTTTTTACCTTCCATGCACCTTTTACCTAGCATAGCGTTATGCCTAGCAATCTTTCTTTTCATTGCCTCTATGTTTTGCAAGGTTAGTGGAATAAAGATTCAAATCAAGATTATAATATTTTTCACAACCTTGGCTAGTGGAGGGAGTAGAGATGTCCTTTGCATTAGAGGGCTGTGGGGTGCTCTCGCAAAGAAGACTATATTATTGCCCAAGTTCTTTGTGCTTTTCAACTAAGTCACAATACTTTTGGTTGAGAGCAATATTTGCCTTCTTTGTGAGAGCATGGTCTTCTTGCTCTTTGGCCAAAGCCTTGCGCAAGGAGGCTACCTCACTTCTCTCTAATGTAAGAGCTTCCTTGCTAGCAATACAAATCTTTTCTTATGCGATAAGATCATCATCTCTAGTTGCTAGCTCGACTTGGACACTCTAAATCCTCCATTAGCTTAGAGATGAAGAGTTTGGTCTTAGGATCCAAATTTTTAATTACATTATCAATCTCTTTATCACTAGGTTCGTCATCACTAGAGCTATCACTAAGTTCACTACTAGAGATATCACTAGGGGGAGGAGGTTTGGATTTTGATTTGGGTTTTACCTTCTCACCCTTTGCCATGAGACAAATGTGAGGAGAGTAGTAGTCATCATCGGACATGTTGTTGAAGAGCGTTGGTGTGGAGGATGGCTTGTGAATGGCCACAGTTGCAATCTTCTTATCCTCCTCACTTAAGCAATCTTTTGTTAAGTACCATTCATGTCCACTGTGAGCCTCTTCCATATGCCTTTTGCTCTTTTTGTAATCGGTCTTGCTCTCTTTCTTGTCTCTCTTATAATTGTTGTCTTCGATTTCATGAGGACAATGAGCAATGAGATGTTCAGTGCTTTCACAATTGTAGCATAGCCTCTTCTTCTTATTTAGAAACTTCCTCTTCACTACCTTGTAGCCTTACTTTTTGAGCCCCATTTGATATCTTCTCAAAAAGAGAGCAACATCTTTCACTTTCTCATATTGTTTATTATCATTTTCATCTTCACTTGATGATGTTGTCTCTACTTCTTCTTTGACTTGCTTCGGTGCCTTGGGCTTGCTAGTTGATGCTTGCTTGTTGGACTTAGACTTGCTTGTAGAGAGCTATTTGGTTGACTTGTTGGCTTTGAGAGCTACATCATCGTTGATCTTGATGTCTTCTAGCTTTGCTTGCAACTCACCAAGCTTCTTTCTTTCATTTGTTTCTTCTCTTTGCATGTCAAATGTCAAGATCCTCCTAAATATATCATTTGGTGTGAAGTACTCAAACTTCTTCTTGTCTCTAATTAGAGTGACTACGGTCTCATTTCTCGATGAATATGCTTCCAACATAATTTTGACAACTTGGTGATCATCTAACTCATCACAACCATAGCCTCTAATCTTGCCCACAATAGTCATCAATCTATCAAACATCTCTTGTGGCTCTTTTTCATCTAAGATCACGAATCGGTTGAGCTTGGCCATCATCAAATCAATTCTTGCCTTCCTTACTTTGTCAACTCCTTCATGTGCAAGATGCAAAGTGTCCCATATTTGCTTGGTAACATCAATACCAATCACTCTATTGTACTCATCACCATCCAAAGCACTAAGCAATACACTTGTAGCTTTTCGTTGAGATGGATGATCCTCATTTCTTCCATGGTTGGATTCTTGGGGTCAACGGGTGGCTCAAATCCATTGCACATAACCTCCCAAATGCCGGGATGAAGACCTATAAGATAGGCTCTCATCAAGTGCTTTCACTTGGTAAAGTTAGTCCCATCGAAATGAGGTAACTTGCCCACGGACATATTGATGAAAGACTTACGATCATGGTTAGTCATAGACATAGAAGAATAGTTAAAGGATACAACGGCATATTTGTTGTCGTTATCCGTCTTGCCCTTTCCTTTCTTGTCCTTCTGGTTATGCACTTGATAGGACTCATCATCATCTCCATCTTCGGAGATGCTAGAGAGCTCACTAGAAGATGTGTTGGGAGCTTTGGCTTCTTTTTCTTCTTTCTAGCTTCCCTTCTCTTTCTTCTTTCTTCTCTCTTGAGCCTTCTGGCTTCTTTTCTTGCTTTCTTTTTCATCTAGCCACTGCTGCTCCTTCTTCTTTTCTCTTGCTTCTATTTTATCTTTTCTAGCTACCTTCTTCTTTCTTCTTCTTCATTTTGAGCTCTTTCAGCATCGGTTGCCTCTAGCTGCGGGAGCGTGGAGTTGCTCGCTATAGAGGCGCTGAGCTTGCTGTTGTCGGTGTCATGCAGCTCAATTCGCTTCGGATCAACATCCACCGGCTTCACGCCGCTACTTCCTCATCCGGGCTCCATACCTCACGTGGTGAAGTGTATACGAGGTAACTGACTCCGATACCACTTGTAAGGATCTCTGGTAAGCCTAGATAGGGGTGAATAGGCATATCTAAAACTTTCTACACAAAACTCAAAGTTACTTATTAGCAACTGTTGGAAGTCCCGACAGTTCGGGTCTGAACTGCCGATGTCGTCAGAAGTTCCGGCACAAACTGTCATAACTACCGACGCATATGGGGAATGAACTATAAGTACTTAAATGAACTTTGTAAAGCCAATAACTTACAACCCCACTTCCTTGTGGTAAGATAAAGTTGTCCAAGTGTTTCCTTGACCTTGGAGCACCACCAATTTGTAGATCAGGACCAAAACCTAAGAAATAGCTTGAGAGAGACAAGGAAAGAACAAGTAATCTCAAGTAATCACAACAACAATGAGCACGCGGGACACAAGGATTTATCTCGATGTTCAACTCACCATAAAGGCTTGTCTACGTCCTCGTTGTTGAGGTGATCACTAAGGTCAGAGTCTCTTTCACCTCCTTGCCTCTCTTAAGCAACCACAAAGATAAACTCGAGTTCTCCACTAAAAAATCAAGGGTAATACAAACTTTCCAAGGTTCTCCCACATATCGGGAGCTCTTGGGAGACACCTAGCGGGATAGGGTTCCAAGAACCTAAGAGTAACAAATGCAAATCTAACCGGCTTGACGTAAAAATCAAGTGCTCAAGCTTGAATCAATGTTTCTCTCATCAAATCCCTTCTCTCAACTCAATCTCTCGCAAGATTTGAATCTAGGAGCAAAGATGAGAATGAGGGAGCTTGAGAGCTAGAGAGCACTTTGCTGAAGGTTTTGGTCGAGTGAAAAATGAGTGGGTAACGGTTAGAAGTGAGAGAAGAGCTATTTATACTCTTAGTTTAAATCCAACCGTTCAGATCTATGTCGGCACTGCTGATACAGATCTCGGAACTTCTGACCTTAACTAGAAGTACTGTTCATCCAAGGTCATAGTCCACGCGCGAAGGTCAACGTCGGAAGTTCTAACGTACATCAGGACTGCTGACTGTCAGAACTGCCGACACGAGCACACAGCTGAGCCAGCCAGAGGGCCAGGCGTCGGCGCTGCCGACGAACATCAGAACTACCGACGCGCGCGCAGCTGAACTAGCCAGAGGGTCAGGCGTTAGCACTGCCGATGTCCACAGTCACTGCGCGAGCAAGTGACTGAACGTCAGCAGTTCTGGCGCGAGTCAGCACTTCTGACCGTCGGGAGTTCCGACATACGTCAACACTTCCAACACCTAAGGTCACAAAAAAACTATTCTACGTGTTCGTGAAGTGCTAGAGTGTCTCTCTTATGATTTAGTTTTAATACTTGAGCACTCTATCTTCCTCAGATCAACTAAATTTGCATCCCTCTTTATAATGCGGCATAGCCTAGACTCAAGGTCAAATATCAAAAAATTTAAACGCCTTTGAGTCCATCGTCGCGTCGTTTTGTAACTCGAGCTCCACCATCTCATGTATTATCCTCGTTTTTATTTTACCTGCTTGTTATCTCGATAAATCTCATTAGTCCTCTAATCATGTGGTCATTATCACCAAAACTCACAATTAGGGATTGATTGCATTTACATAGTCGTGCACTAGAACTTCTCGTCTCATGAAAATTATATTTTTCTTGAACTGTGTCAAATGAAGATACCTTCTATATCAAAGTTGTAGTTTTCGATGAGATCTATAAGTTTTTTTTAAAGTTCTTCATCTGAAGTTGTTAAGTTTTTCATTAGTGCTTAATATGTCCCTTAAATTTTGTATTATTTTCTCTTCAGCATTCTAACAATCTCAAATGAAGAACTTCAAAACTAAAAATTATAGATTTTATCGATAGCCACAACTTTGATATAAAAGGTATCTTCATTTGACAACTTAAAAAAAAATATAATTTTCGTGAGGCGAGAAGACCTGGTGTACGGCATGCTGCTAAAATTTTATATTATTTCCTTGAGCATCTTAACAATCTCAAATGTAAAAACTCAACTATAAAGTTTTAGATCTCATTTGGAGCTATAACTTTAATATAGAAAGTATCTTCGTTTGACACCGTACAAAAAAAGATATTATCTATATCTAATAATAAAGAGGTAAAATTTTTCTCTATCTATTTTTTTTTATCCGGCCATCCCTTGACTAACATTATGAATGTGGAAAATTGTCTATAGCCTTTCTCTTTATATAACTTGGAATTCTAATTCAATTACATCTCTCCGCTTTTAGGTGAATAGGAATCTTAATCCAAATAGGAAAAATATAATAATATGGACACTTAGAAATCTTAATCCAATTAGATCTCTTCAGTTTCGAGTAACCGGAATATAAATCTTAATCTAAATAAAAAAAATATAAGATAGTCTGTGATACATTTCTTTTTCTTTTTCTTTTTTCTGCTTTTTAGTTTTCCTGTGTAGCTATGGCCGGCCAGCCAAAACTAAATGGCCACTCTTTCTTTTCTTCCTTTTAATATATTATCCTTTCTAATAAAAAAATATATATGATCCTTGATTTTTTATCTATTTTTATTTTTATATATATGTATAGATGAGCTGTTACCACGCTAGCACATATATGTGATATATCCATACATAATATTAAAACAAAACATGTTTAGGTAATTTCTCATTCTCTATATGAATTAGAGTATTGTGTGATTGTGTCTCAATACACGGAGTACATGGAGTCCAGTTCTAAATTAAAAACGAGTGTATAACGTGATCACTGATTAAAATCTTTAAGTCTCTTGTGCAAATATAAGCAAGTGTAGCGCACATCCAGGTGGAGTATGAAAGTCCGGCCTCAACGTCCGAGTCCAAGAGAAATTTAAACGCATAATCATTGGAAAAATGTCAAAGCCATCAGTTCTCATACGAGTTATTTAAGTATGCATTCAGATATTATAAAATGAATTGGAACACAAGACTGATCTAAAGCCTCAAGTCATTCTTATAACTACATAAGTTGTATGTCCCATTGCAACGCACGGACATATTTGCTAGTATTTCTAATGCGACAAGCGCTAGTACGTGATTATTATACTGCTGAAATTTTATATTATTTTTTTGAGCATCTTCAACAACAACAACAACAACAACATAGCCTTTTGTCCCAAGCAAGTTGGGGTAGGCTAGAGATGAAACCCAAAAGAGACGAGAAACAGGGAGACACATAAAGGGACATAAAGGGCACAAGACAAAAGATGTCACGGTTCAGGCACGTTGATTGCTAATCTCCAAGCGCTCCTGTCCATAGCTAAATCCTTGGGGATATTCCACTCCTTAAGATCTCTCTTAACGGACTCGTCCCAAGTTAGTTTAGGTCGACCTCTACCGCTCTTTACATTATCGGCCCGCTTTAGAACTCCACTACGCACCGGCGCCTCAGGAGGCCTCCGTTGGACATGTCCAAACCATCTCAACCGATGTTGAATCAATTTCTCCTCAATTGGTGCCACCCCAACCCTATCCCGAATATCGTCGTTCCGTACTCTATCCCTCCTTGTGTGCCCACAACACCAACGCAACATACGCATCTCCGCTACACTCAATTGCTGGACATGTCGCCTTTTTTGAGCATCTTAATATTCTTAAATGAAAAAAAACTCAAAACTAGAAAGTTGTAGATCTCATCGAGCTCTACAATTTTCATATAAAATCATTTTCATCCGATGTCGTATCAAAGAGTTATGAATTTTTTAAACTTCAGTCTTGTCACGCCACTCCTGATGGCGCGACAAAACAATACTGTGACGCCAACGGGAGTGGCGTGACAAGATTTTTCACGTCGAAAGCGCCGTCTAATGTGACATATCTTGCCGTGCAAACGCATGTAGCGCAACAGCGTTATTTGGTCACGCCAGTGGGACTGGCGTGACTAAAAGGGTTAGATCTGCAAAAAAAAAATTAGATGTGTTTATTATTAAAATATTTAATAAAAAATAATTAAAAATATAAAAAATCCCCTACCCCCTACTCCTCCCCTACAGGCTTCTTCGAACGGCTGTATAGCCTTGGCCCTTGGGGAGGGATGGATAAAGGCCCTGTGGGTGGGTAGCGAGTCTATGTCACGTAGAGGACATAAATGCAGTTTGAAAAGTAAAAAAAAAAGTGGGATGAAAGAAATTCTTCAGGCAGTTAGGAGGTGGAAAAACAATGAGTTGAGAGAAATTTGGCCTTTTTAATATTACTCGCAAATATGCCCGTGTGTTGCAATGGGAGAAACAAAGTTATTGACAGTTTTCCCCTACATTGTAATTCTGATATTTCATATAAGTCAGTTGAAAGGTCCTACTATGGCTAAGGGGGTGAATAGCCTATTAAAATTCGATAAAACACTAGAGCAACTTGATCAATAAGACAAATGGTGAAATGCAAGTTTTGCTCTAGCTTTACAAGGGTTGCAAGCCATCTACCCAATCAATTCTAGTCACTATGATCTCTAGACACATAATTAGCTATGTCACTACTTGCTACACTAGGTGAACAAGGCTAGCAAGAAAAGCTACACTAACAATCTACATAAGAGAGCTAAAATACCCTACTTTGCGGGAAAGTAAATGAGAGGTCAAGATTGTTATACCGCCGCGTAGAGGATGAACCAATTGCCAAGATGATAGCCAATCAATACACCGGAAAAATACCAAATGGCAAGAGACACAAGTATTTTTCTCCCAAGGTTCACGTGCTTGGCGGCACGCTACGTCCCGTTGTATCGACCAACACTTGATGGTTCGACGGCTAAGAGGTGTAGCACGAACCTCGTCCAACCCGCAGACACTGCAAGAACCTACCCACAAGTGAGGTAGCTCAATGACACGCACAAAGTGTGGAACTTGTGTGCACGTGTGTTAGTATTTTTCAAAACAATTTATAAGAGTCACATGTTAGCACACTAGGTTCTTAAATGCAATGCATAAATCATGACACCTTAGTGGCACTCGATAAACCGTTTAAAAGGAATTCTCCTCTTTATAGTACGGCTATCGATCCTAAGTCACTCACACCCTCTATGGTGTTTTGAGTGCAAAACAAAAATGGCCCTATCACATATACCTTTGGCTTGAGCCCATTTTTGTTTTTCTTTTTTTTTTTCAAATGTGAAGCACTTGATCATCTTTTGGTCATCTCCATCATCATGACCATCATCTGGATCCACCACTTGGCATGGGACTTATCATTTTATGTCTACACACTTAGCACAATAATTAGTCTCTAGGTTTCATCAATTATCCAAAATCAAACTAGGCCTTTCATCAGCCAAGAGTTTGTTGCCGACATGTTAGACCGGGATTAGTTTGTCCATAGATTATTATGATGAGAGTTCTATCCTGACTTTCCATGTTGCTCCCTTCAATGGGGATTGCACTGGTACATGCATATAATTTAAGAGTATATTTATTTATACCGATCTCGGTAACAAACTGTTAGAAATTACTTCAGTTAAAACTTAAACGGGATTAGGATACATAATCTTAGACTTATAGATTAGTAGATCTCTTGAGTTTACCATCATTAGTAGAGGAGGAAGTCATTATGCTTTAGGTGCGGGGACCTGTGTCTACTTGGAGCGGGACCTGACACAGAGTTAGAGAAGGTATATCACGTAGTTATACGGTTGTCCCCGGCGTCCTCTTGGCAGCGGCGACTCCCTCCTTGGTCAACCTGCTGGTGATGGCGATGACCTCATCGATGAGATTAAAGGAGACATGGGGCGGTGGCCTTCCCTTTACTCCTGTGCTTTGGTTAGATCGGGTGCTTAAGGTTTGTTGTGGCTAACCTTTCTCATTCTGTTGAGATGGTTAGGGAACCTTCTTTTTTATATAAGCACTATGTAACGGAAGTCACAACTAGGGTTTAGTTTTGTGACCCCAGTCAGGTCGCGTACGTGGGGTTGCCTCCCTTAGGACTCGGCCACGTGACCCTTGCTGAGTCATCCAAACACAAACTGCTCAAGATCTCCGTTCACGATTTGATCCATCATATGAAGCAAGTGCAAACATAATTTCTGGTTTTGTGTCAAATGAGAAATGCAATAGTGATGTGAAGTGTATACCCTTCTTTTTTAGGAAGCGTTAATGGTTCAAAGGCCTATTTTTTGCTTTCTTTTTCACATTTATTTTGTACTCCAGATTTTTTAAAGTGGAAAAACACAATTACTTTGAAGAATAAGAAACCGTCGGCTCATGACTCCGACGGTAAAAAAAGGTGAAACTAAAAAAGGGGGGGGGGAATGATGGCATTGTCCGTGACTTTGAAGAATCGTGAATCGAAATCGAACAAAAAAAGAAGAATCGTGAATCGCAAACAATTTGGCTCTTGTACTTAAGATCGGAAAGGTGGGGTCCCGTGGGTGTCATGCGTGACGGAAGTTAGCGTAGCTAAAAGAAAAAAAAGTGTAAACATAAACGACTACCCGTCTGTGTCGTGACGTGGTGACTCTTCTACTTAAGATCGAAAAGGTAGGTGTTGTACGTGACGGAAACTACCGTAGCTGGAAAAAAAAACCCGTGGAAACAAAACCCGCTACCCGTCTATGCCGCGACGTGAGAGATTATAGCAAGCTCACTAACATACAGTAACACGAACGAAGAAGAAAGAGGTATAGATATAGATATGATGTTTAGTACAGGCTAGTTAGTTCAAAATATACATTCGTTTAAAAATGGGGTAGGATGAAACATGCCAACATTAAGCAAGAACAGAAATTCCTCGCAAAAAGGTACATTCAGCAATTGTCAATCATGGTTCGTGATGATCACTAGCACTAAGAAAACATAATTTTATAAGTTTTCTCCTGACCTGCTAGTGTCAGATTGTGGAGTAACAATGCACACGTTGGACATCAGAGGACCTAGGTATATTACATGTATCCATAAGGATTACCAATGATGTGTAACTAGCAGAGTCCTGTAAAGACGGCAACCACTTTTCAAGCAGAAGTTAATATGTTTGGACGTCAACTTTTCATCGTGTTGTCACCATTTTTCTTCTCATTAGCACGATGAAGGTGGTTGAAACCCTATGTTCGAACCAGATGCTGTATTTGCGTTTTAGCTAAAATGGTAGCTGCTTCTGCAAATCTCGGGATTGTGCCATTTTAGATTTTGCACACACTATATCCAACTTCTTCTGTTTTCAAGTCCTCACTCCAGTTCAAAAACTCTAACCCTCCAAACTGTACTTGCTTAATACCAACATGACTGTAGAAAATCAAACAGAAAACGGATGAGATTGCATTGTTCCACACAGGAATATGGTAACAAATTGTTCGTAACATGACCAAATACAGTAAGCACTAAGCAGTGTGAGCTTGGAAGAACCCACCACCACCACCACCACCACCCACCCACCCACACACACAATTAATCTGAAAAAAATGAGGCATTAAGAGGCAGCTGGAATATTATTTTTCATGAGTAACAATGGTATATTGAGTTATGATGAGGCAATAAAAAATATGTTTTCCTCCCTAATGGTGTGCCAAACCCCACAGCCCAATCTTGCCCTACTACAGGAACATCTTTCTAGCAAGAATTGCATTCCAAATCAGTAGTTACTACTTCCCTTCAGATAAAATGAAAGGTTTAGTTTGTTTGTCCTATAAAAAGAAGAGAAGTGGATAATGTGGACTACAGGGCTCACAAACATGGCAGTTCACAAAACATACTGCATTCCTGTGGGACAGGTTGCAGTGGAATCAAGCTGTGCCACATCACACACTTTTAATTTTTAGGGGCACCAAACAGAAAACCAGAACAAGATATAAATATACATGTGCACCATATGTTAGAGACCAGATGCTGATGAGCAGAAATAACATTATACACAGTAAATAAATTACCAAAATATTGACAATTCAAAAATCAAAAGTCTGGCTCTTACTCTGAGCTTATTGTTGTTAAGGCATTAAGCAGGATGTCTCGAAGCAATGGCTCATGAATACCAATGTCTACCCTGTGCAAGTTAATAATATGAAAATAAAGGGTCATGGGCTAAATCAATGTGATTACAAATTCAAAATGTATGCATTTGCATATTTTCTCTGGAATAAATATTTGTTTGAAAGGTATCACAGTGTTCAGAACATGGTGCAAAAAGGTACAATTTCACGCGGAGAGCTACAGCTTTCTAGAAAACCATTGAATTGCAGTGTCTAGTATTAAAAGGGAGTCAGTATTTTTTCAGTCAAAGTGGTCTAGCAGGCTTACTGCACCACAAAATTCATAAATCGCCTAAAAATGGTTTATCGTGATTAAACCCACATCGATGGAACTTATGTTGTGCATGGTCTTTTCGTATTTATGGTATTTTTCATTAGCTTGTTAACACAAATAGTTAGTGTCTGCAATCTAGAATGAGAATGATGCGACAACAGATGAGAGTAATCAAGAATTAGAGGAGTGGGAAATGGATAACACTTTAGTTCAATATTCACATGACAACATAAAAAGGTTACAGTCTACATTTTGTAAAGCCGGCTTAGAAGAGAAATAGTACACACCATATTCGTGCTAGATTATCTTGAATCTCAAGATCACCAATGTTGTAAAAGGACATCGGAGTGACGTTAGCTCCTTCAAGAGCATCATAAGTCGGCCTTTTACAATCTAAAGGCAACTGCGATAACTACAAAATAAACAAGTACTTTCGAAGTCATTTAGTGCAAAGCATAGAAGTTTGATAAGTTACCAACATTTTGAAGAAAAGAATGGAGGTCAGGAGAAGGATTATGTTACCCTGACTAGTATCAACTCATCCACATTGTTTCCTTACTATATTTGAAGGACATGAAAAGAAAATAAAAAAGACTGTCCAAATGACATTCAAAAAGTGTAAATGTGTCCAACCATTATACCTGCATATTCATAGAATTGCAACCACCAAGACAGCCTACTATATGCCATGATCGCAGAGACTGCAAGCACAATAAAAGGGAAGATGCAACATCCTGAGCAAACATGTGTATAGATTTGATACATGCTTCTTTTATAAGTGTGGTAAATACTTCCTGTTGGGGGAAAAATAAAGAGAAAGAACTCACATCAGAAATTAATGTAACATCTTTTGGCAACAGAGCATTGTAGAACTCGAACCATATATATGAATTGGAGAAGTCAAATAGAACAGGAAACAACCAAAACTCCATTAAGCAATTAAGAAAGATCTCCAAATGGTTGTCAATAGTTTTACTTCTTTGTTGACCATTATAAGGGACTTCTATGAGTTTTCACTAATAGTTGATCCAACATCGCATAGGATGTTGGTCTCGTGCTGAAAAGTGTTTTCACAAGATCAAGATTAACAATATACACCACAATATAGGTTTTTGCTGGTCAAGGATGGAGGTTTACACATAGACCATAAAGGTGTTGGGTGTGGGTCGCTATTTTGCTCTTCTGTTCTGATGAGCTATGAACTTGCTTTTGAAGAATCACTTGAAGAATTGTAAAAGAATTTAACACTGAAAGTTCCATTTAGGAGGCCAATTTTGTAAATGAAAATTTGTAGACTCATCAGTTTGAACTGCACAGTATAAACTAGTCCTACCTAGCTAACTGGATTTTGTACACATATATGGCAGCATCAGAGAAGCACATTACTTGTTGAAGACGACCTTCATGGGGTTTGGAGAGCCGGTCTTCGTTTGCACGATCTTGTGGCACTTCTTTCTTATCCTATCCTCCATCTGCACGAGAGCACAGTGGTGAAGCAAACACCAAATTATTCAACCGAGAATAAGACAAGGAAAGCCATTCATTCGTCAGAACAGAGAAGAGAACACGGGGACACCCACGCGGGTCTGGGCCTTCTTGGGGTCGTCGAAGTAGTCTCCATAATGTCTCCAATTTCGGGGTCATGGTCGTAGTCCTCCTCCTCGCCGCCGCCACCTGTCCAGCTCGGGAACCCTTCCTCCTGGAGCTCCGCTTCGTACTCGTCGTCGCTCTCTGCAGCGGCTGACGCGCTCAACGCCTCCCCTGCCCCCGCCGTGACCCGTCAGGCGACGAAGAGGGACGCGTGCCTGAGGCGAGCAGGGAAGGGACCCAGGAGACGCGTGCTCGGGCTCGGGGCTGCTGCTGTTGCGGGCGGGAGAGGCGGCAACGGGTAGGCGGTCAGGTAGCCGCTGAGGAGCGCAGAGAGCATATATGGTCCCTCTACGATGAGGTGCTCGTGCTCTTGCTGTTGCGGAATTACGTGTACTGCGCCTGCACTTGCTTGCAAAGGGCGTGATATGGCGTGGGTGACGTGGGGAGCACAAAGGATAGCGAGGCAATGGCATGGTGGGTTGTCGCCGGTGGCCACCATAGTTATGCATTTCTTTTTTTCCGATACATTGTTTGTGTGATGTTTTGTTAGTATATAATTGAATGGTATATTGAGGTACTGGCATAAATAGGAAGTAGTTAGATTTTTTTTGCTTCATGATTTCTAAAGTGGTACTAGAGCCTTGCTTATAATATTGATCTCATGAGGTTTCTAGTCATGCTTGTGCTTTTTCAAGTGGTATCTAACTACACAAGGTGCTAAGATGGTGTTTATCGCTACTCCGATGGTATCACGCTTCAAAGGTCTATAATCTAAAACACTTAGCACCTATTGGTAGTCAATGCTCCTATATTTTCCTATCTAAACATGTATGCTTCCTAAATCCAAACATATAACATACATGTAGGGGGAGCCATTGCTATCAACTTGATTTCATGATCACTTGTCCATATTTCCTACACATGGTAACATATTTGGGCAATGTGACATGAAGTCAATCAAAATTTTAGCATAACATCTTTATGAAAGGGTTATCACCAATTACCAACAAGGGAGAGATTGAAAGCTCTATGTTTGGTGTTGGTAATTAGTGACAATGCCTAAGTGCTAATCATGTGCTTAAGATTATATGTAGCAAAGGATAATTAGCACATAGCATGATGAAGCATGATGATCAAGTGTGGATGATTAAGTGCTTACCATGATGATGAAGGAGGAACAAGGTGCAACCCTATGATGATCAAGGCAAAGGTATATGCTAGGGGTTGTTCTTTGGTAACCAAGACACCTAGTGGGTGTGGTTATATTATAGGTTAGATAGCCGTACTATAAAAAGGGAATTGTCATATCAATTCTAGTCCTACATGTGCCTCTAGGTGACATCTCATTGAGCATATGCATTTGGATAGAGCGCATTCTCTTTGCCCTACGTGCTTAACTTGAAAATGAGCTAAAACTTGTGCTAAAGTGATACACATATTTGGTCTAGCTCATATGTGAAAGGGGCAAACGAGTCGAGCAAGCAAATCATCATCTCAGCATGAAATGACAGCGATATACGTCGGCTCCAGGAGCGACAGATGCCAAGGGCGCGTCTGTCGGGCAACCCTAGCTTCAGCGCGGTTTGGACGCGAGCGTGGCTCGACGATGGACGCCGTGCGTCAGCATCCATCAAAGACGACATCAGCAGCTCCGAAGGCCACAACAGCGCCAGACGCCGAGCGCGTCCGTCGGCGTCACGAAGGACGCGTCTGTCAGCCTAAAGATGGTCGCGGGACCTCTCTGGACAGCGTCCGTCGGCGCGACAGATGCCCGGGCATGCGAGTGAAGGACGCGTCCGTCGGTTGGAACTCAACCGTTGAAATTTGAAGCTTCGTGGATACGTGGTGTGATCCCATGCGACGAACACCGTGTGTCGCGTCTGTCGCTTAAGCGACAGACGCGTCTGTCGTGCACGATTGAAGCACAACGGCTCTTTGTGAAGGGGTACGTCTATAAATACCTCTTGGACGGCTCCTAGCTCTGACTCTTGGACATTTGACATACTTGTGAGCATTTTGAGCTAAGCCAAAGCATTCCCTCTCATCCCAACTCATCTCCTTTGCATTCGATTGTGATCTTTGAGTGAGATTGAGTGATTCAAGTGCATCGATCATTGATTTGCATCTAGAGGCACTTGGGGGATTGATTTGCTGTGGTTTTTCTTGTTACTCTTGGTGGTTGCCGCCACCTAGATGGCTTGGAGTAGCTTGGAGGTGTGGCAAGTGTTAGTGATTGTTCTTGGCCACCTCCCGTGATCTTGTGAAGGGTTTGCATCTTCCCGACGGAGTGCCACAAGGTAGCCATTGTATATTGCTCGTGTCATTGCAACTCCTGGCCATTTGGTAGGTTCTTGTGGCGCCTTTTGAGAGGCTCGGTGTGTGACCAATTAGCCACCGAACCACGTGGTTGAGGGGAACATAACGGGGACTAGCGTGCCGGCAAGCACATGAACCTCAGGATAAATCATCGTGTCTTTACTTCATTGATTGTGATTGATTTGTCTCGGTGGATTGATTATCTTAAATATCATCACTTAGAGTTATTAATTGGTTGGCTCAATTCATCGCCCCTCGGTGAAATATTTCTTACCCTACTCTTGCATTACATTTCAAGTACTTAGTTATTTTCTCTAGTGCTTAGTAGCTAGAGTAGAGTAGCTTATTTAGTTTACCTCTTGCGGTTTAACTTGTGCGGTTGTGTAACATTTATTAGAATTGTGTATTGGATAGGTGGCTTGCAAACCCCCTTTAGGCTAAGCAAAACTTGCATCACGCTATTTGTTATATTGATAAACTTTTTTAGCATACTTTGTAGGAATTTTTAATAGACTATTCACCACCCCTCTAGCCATCAAGACCTTTCACCAACACCTAGGTTAGGGTCAACCACGACCCCTTCTCCTGTCTTAGCCACACGGGAGACGCGACCTCTCCCCTATCACGACCCCTGTGTAGGACAGGAAGAGGCCGAGCATAGCTCAGTGTGCTTGCTCTGATAAGAGCAGGCGCTCCACACCAACCTCACAAAAGTCATATTGGTCCGGTCAGACGCCATCGCTGAGCCACTCCGCTACAACAAGACAAAACCGCATAAGCGGTGGCAATAGGTACGAAACTCACCACCTGAGTATGGACCGACAGGACATGCGTACGACCCCAGCTACTATAGG
Source organism: Saccharum hybrid cultivar R570 (assembly GCA_038087645.1). Classification (NCBI taxonomy): domain Eukaryota; kingdom Viridiplantae; phylum Streptophyta; class Magnoliopsida; order Poales; family Poaceae; genus Saccharum; species Saccharum hybrid cultivar. The sequence continues at coordinate 23,815,555 of JAQSUU010000135.1, forward strand.
ATGAGATCTGTGTCAAGAGTCTCGACCTAGAGACCTTCCTGGCTGGCGGAGTGCCCCGACCCCAATGATGCGGGTCGTGGCCCTTAGCCCCACGAGGCGACCAGGTGAACGATGACCTAGGGCGGCTACCTGCTATGGGTACGACGCTCCGAAAACCTAGAGACGACAGTAAAGACCACGACAGATGCCGTGTTGCTTAGGATAGCTGACGAACCATCACCGTCACTACAGTGCTACCACGACTAGCACAGTAGCACCATGTTAGCCCCTATCGTGATGTGGCCATAAGACCATGACGAGAGCCACACCCTGACGAACACCAGAAGATGGTGTAGCTTGTAATCCAAGTTAGTTAGGACCTCCCTCGGGCTCTCGACCCCTCGGTCGGGAGAACCTTCTCTTTGTAACAAACCCTGGCCCCGAACTCTATATAAGGGCAGCCAAGGCTCCCATCTGGGACATCCACACATTCTTCATCCTCTACCATTCCATTCATTCACCATAGCAGTAGGGCTCCTGGAGCTTCTCTTCGGGCTGCCCCTCATCTAGCATAGGTTCTACCACCTCTTTCACCATTCTTGCACCCCCCATTATAAGAACTTCAGAGCATTCAAGCGAGAAACACACACTCGATCACCTCTGAGACTGAACGTAGGGCTCTAGCCTAAACTAGTATAAATCCTCGTGTCTATTGGATACTACCATTGTCTTTCTAGAGCAGTATGGCAGTCGTATAAATTTACTAGTCCAGTTTACAAAACACCGATAGTTGGTGCGCTAGGTAGGGGACAGTCGCGCACTCTCGATTGTTGAGAAGGAAGCGATGACTCCTCGCACCGCTGATGGACTCATTGGTGGATTGGCCTGCAGCGGCCACATCCACCGTGAAAACTACGGGTTCATCGGCGCCAATGGGCCAGCGCCCACACCCGCCATAAGCCACAGTACAGACCTCCACCTTGGGAATCTAAGACTCATGGCCCGTGGTGGATACACACCTAGAACTACCCTCGGGGGCTGCATCCCAGGAGTTCAACTACCCAGAGGGGCCAGAACCCTCGCTTGTCACATGTCGTGGCTAGGTCTCCCGTCCAAGAGACCAAAGGACCACGGCTCACGACGAACTCGCCCAAGGAATGGCCTTGACTAGCCCTTCTAGGGAACCATGCGGTTAACCACACCATAGGGTCGACGCTCGCGTTCGCCTTTGGCCATGGACCAAACCTCCACCGTGGGAATTTGGGTCCCACAGACTATGGCGGTCGCACTCTCGGGACTGCCCCACGGGGGCTGCATCCTGGAGCCCACCTACGCAGGGGGTCTAGGGCCCTCTCTCATCACTGGACACGGCCAAGACTTCCACCCAGGAAGCTTGAGGTCCATGGCTCATGGCGAGCTCGCTCGAGGAATGGCCCGCAATGGCTACAACACTTTAGGGAATTGCGAGATTGCTCAAACCAACAGGTCAACGCCCATCATCGGCTACTGCTTGGTCCAGACTCGCCGCGTGAAGAAACTAGACTCGATGGTTGATCCATGCACTGGACAACACTTCCGCCTGTGAAACATAGTGAGCTAGCGCACGCACGGGCAACAAAGTTGCCCACCGCCACGCAGTGACATTACTGGTGAACAAGGGGTGGCCTAGCTATGTCACACAAGGTCAAGCCTAGGACCAAGATCCAATCCTACATAGAGGGCAAGCCGTATGACACAACTCCATGGGCTGCCACCTGTTGCACAGAGGCATGTGCATCCGAGGGAGCGGGCTCCTTGAGTGTGCCATGCCCCGCGACAAGCGGACCGAACCGCGCTACGGTCAAAGACAACTCTCATAGCAACAGGTCGTGACAACCCCCTATAGGGAGCGGCAACCACACACAAAGACAGAAGCGCAGCGCCTGCGTAGGTGCCAGTATGCACGAGCCCACATGGCCGGAAGATACAACAAGCCAAACGCCGAGAAGCCATCCTCGGGGGCTCATGGGCCTAGCGAGGATATCAAGCTGGCATGGACCAGCCTAAGGATGCTCGAGGGGTCGACCCACACCAGCTATAGCCGCTCAGGAACAGTGGAGAAGCAACCTCATCAGCTCGCTGCCCGAAGATCGCGGCAACTCCGTCACGAGCAGGTGCTCGGGGGCTCGCTGCACCCCGAGCAATGACAATCAATCCCACGATGGCTCCCGATACATCGATCAGTGACGTTATCCCTAATTTCGGCTGCTCCACCCAAGCACGTCCATGTGCACAGCAGGCTCACCCTTAGCCCTAGAATAATTTGACCGATCCGTGGAACGAGCCATGGAAAAGCATGCCCTCATGCCTCACCTCGAAGCTACCCAAATTTCTGAAGTCACTCGATCCGACCCACACAAGCAGCTAACCACAATTCACTCACAGGGGCCACACGCGAAGGTGCATCCACACGCTCCATGGTGTAGCACTGCTTGCCACTATCCCAATGACCCTTTTCTGAGCACTTCGCAACCGCTCCCAATGCCACGGCAAGCCGGCGACCCGTGTTTAACCTCATGTTTAGGCTACCTCGACCAACCCAACAGACCAGTTCCTAGGCAAGGCCAGACACCTGTGTGCGAGCTTGAGAAGAAGCGGGAAACCCGTTTGTCCGTGACCAAGGGTGCGAAGGAAAAGAGGGCTCGCGTCGACCTCTCACTTCCTTCTCGCATCGAACCAGATCTACCACCATCCCTTGCCTCTCTGCCGCCCCGATGGAGCACGCACATTTTAGCCCCGAGGGCCAACCCCCAGGTTAAAAAAACACGTCCGCAAGCACAGGGCTACGGGGATAAAGCACATTCCACTTCAGACAAAAAGTAAGCGAGATAGCAATAACATGACAAGCAAATACGACAACTATGCACCGTGTGTGGAGAGCCCAAACACCACCTATCACCAAATAGGGGACCAGCATCAAGCACCTCCGAGTGCACCCGCGACGGGGCAAAACGGTGAGCTGTCCCCTAACACCTTGACCGCTGCGTCAGGTTGTGCAACATTCAGCCCTAAAAGGCCAAACCTTAAACCAGGAGTCGCGCCCAAGATCACAGGGCAAAGGGAGAGGATCCCGAGCAATGAGTTCATCAAGGGCTGAATCAACAAAAGCGACCCATTTGCGGAACACTCGCGCTTGCCCGAACGATCGCGGTGGGCGCACCATCCAACCAGACGAAAACGTCAAGAACTCCTTGAGTCTCCAAGGATCACGACTCGCTCGGGAACACCGAGCGCCACGGCGCACGCCCAGATAGCCTACCAGGGCCACTTCATCTAGGACTGCGACAAACGCTCCCCCAGAGGGAAACCCAGTAGGGAACGACAAATGCATCGCCTCTCCCGGTTGCGGCGGAGTGCGCTGCAACACGCGGGCATGAATCACCACAGCCCGCTAATGGCTCAATGGCGAGCCTAACTAGACAAAAAGATTCACGAGAATTGACAACACAGAGGGCGAACAACTTGGGCAAAAACCCTTCACACCAAGGATCATTGGGATAAATCATTCAAGCAATTGACATTGGTGATGACAAAAGGAAAATCTGAAAAAACAACGCATACATCGGAGCCCCAAGGACTCATGCGTTCACCGATCACAACACTGTCCAAGACATTAGGACCACCAGCTTCTAAAGCTACGAACAAAGACATCTAGCCTATTGCATTACAAGACTAGATGGACTCGAGGTTGCAATAATTGTCGGATCCCCACCCGCTCGCGATGGACATCCGATGAAGCAGAGACACCGGTGCAAGGTGTCCCTAACCTTCAGAGCCGCACCATGAGTAGGAGAGGACTATCGAAAGAAGCCTCGAGGGCGACCACATCACAGAGCTTCCTCTAACATCTAAGGAATAGGAACCCACCAGAAACCGTCCCGATGCCGCTTCTAGTAGAGCTAGGGGAGGAACGCCTAGCGACGAGCTAGCAAGCGAGCCACCGAGCCAATGCTCAAATGCTCCTAGACCTAGAGTTGGGAGCCGCGTGCTCGCCAACAACAAAGGAGCCTAGCAGCCTAGCCCTCCAATGGCATCGTTCCCCCTATCTTCACGGAACTTCCTCTAACACCCACAGAGGATAAACGCTAGCAGGATGCGACGAAGCCTTATCTCCAAGGATCCCTCCTGGCGGTGACGAACTTGCTGGGACGGCCCGCAAGCCATGACGCTCAAAGAAGACAGCCATTCTCTCACTTGGATTGAACACTGGGGAAGACTCGAAGATTAGGGGAAGAAATGGGAGTGAGGCTCGCTACCCTCTTCCCCATCGACTTAAATAAATGGCATGAAGATGAAGGTGAAGAAGACGACAGTTCGTGTTCAAGACGGGCATAGGCCCCAGGACACGCTCGTAATCAAGTGGCAGAAGATGTGGTGGTTTAGCCTCCCAGGTGGCACAAGACCTAGCAACGGTCGCTAGAGGTACATCAAATGCATGCGTTTACTTTGCCAATCACTAACCACCTTCTCGCAAGCGTAGGAGGCGACCGAGCGAAAGATTGAGTAGTGGGCACCAGCACGGCAACATATCCCGAGTAAGCCTTGAACTTTTTGCCTTCATTATCTTTCGATTCACGCACCCACGATTTATGCCGCACAACCATTTACGAGAGGGTCCCGCCAAGACGCGACATGGCTAGGGGAGGTTGATAACCCCCTAGGGCCACACGCTGAGCGACCCTCCGCATCCATGACCCCACGTTGTGCTTAGGAAACCATCTCTTGAGCCAGTCCTTAGAAGGGCTCGAGGCCGCAAAAGGGATAGGGGTAGGAAGGAGATGGGCCCCATGGCTCTAATCGGTGGTGCGGAGCCACACGACCATCCCTCCCTATGTTTTAGTCATCCACTTCGAAGTCTCCTAGGTTGACCCCCTCTAGAGGGAGGCATCTTGCCCTCTAGCCACTATGGAGGTGGTTGGGGACCGATAGGATTGATGGCCAATGATTTATGGGACGTCTCGCGTGAGGCGTAGCCAAACTCCATGTTGATTGGGGAGGATATCGGGTCCCGCTTGAATTACCCATTGACTCTGATGAGGCGCACCACTCTGACCATGTGGTTATGCTGGACATGCTCCCCCCTCATGGGGTGAAACTAAAAAACCCACTTGTAACAAGGCATCATGACCCGTTGGGTCATAAAGAGGACTAGGGAGCAAAGAGGCGGGCACCGGCACCCTGAATCCTCGATTCTCAGTGGATAGCAACGCATCCCATGAGAGCCACAACCTTGGCAGGCCAAAATGAGACAATAACCTTTGGTCAAGGGAGACGCCTCTAAAATTTTGGCACAAAGCTCATAAAATACGAAAACAAGAGATAATCTCGGGTCAAAACCCAACAAATTATAAATCACCTTAGCCGAGCACCATGACACCTTTCAAGCAAACCCTTCTTTAAACTCTCATGACACGAGAGCGGTCAGCGCCACGAGGCCTGACAACCCTAGGCACGACAGTAGCTATAACAGAACTGACCAATGATACGAAATTAAGTAAGAAAATCACCCGCCAAAGCAGATAATTTAACAAACTTAAGCCCGTATAACCCGGTAGTCCGTGAAACCACGACGGATTTAAAACGAACCAACATACAAACCAAGATCGTACAAGTTTAGCAGCCACAGTCACATATTACATAAAGTTCGCAACAACATTGAAACACATCGGAGTTTAAAACATAAAGCTATTACAAACCAAGTTCATAATAAAGTAGCAGAAGCAAATAGTTTTAAAACCACACATACCCGTTTAGTTCAGATACAATGATAGGAGATAGTCATGTCCAACAAAAGCATCAGGTAAGACGTACGGAGTGACTATGCCCTTGATCTTAGATGTCGCCCATCGCAGGGTATATGTAGTTGATGCAATATCCATAGTACATCTGGCCATCTGCAACAACAATGGGAACAACACCCTGAGTACGAGAAAGTACTTAGCTAGACTTACCCATCTTAAACTAAAATAAAGTGACACCAAGCAGTATGCAAGGCTTTCTTTTAGTGGACTAGATGACTCATTTGCTAAAAGCAATAAGTTAATATAATGAACCATTTAAGTACATTGCATCATCTTTATTATAACTTATCAATCTAGGTAAGCATCTATGTTATAGCACTCACTTGATTAACCACTAACATCCAGTTACCAACTTAGATTTAGCATTTTCAACATCATCTATATAACCATCAGTGTTCCATCATCATTACTACGATGTCGTAACTCGAGTCAAGTGCTCACTATCTAGGAGCGATGGCGATTCAAATCGATTTCTAATCAGCTGGTGATTTATTCCTCACACAAACCATACTCAATGATCAAGTGAGTTACAGATCACCAATGACACTATTCAGGTATACATCGCGGGACAAACTGGGGCTGCAATACCTAGGGACCACTCGACTGCTAGGGATTAGGCCTTGCCTGCCCTTGGGCTCACTCTTCGTGCCCCTATCATACCCCTTTCAACACCAATACGCACACCTGTGTAGATCCCAACCCGAATAATACCACTAGCTTTACGGTCGAAAGATACTTTATTCGGCCAGCTAAATGTGAGGCATGCGTTCAACATGACAAGAGGGACGAGCAATGATCGGTCCTTAACCGACACAGACGGAAAACTATGAGCACCCTAGAACCCTGTCTGGTTGCCTCCAACTATTCTGTCTGGTCTCCAGTTATCCATCAATACTTGGTTATTTCTAGGATATCATCCATTCCACAGCTAAAGTATTCTAGTAACCACCTATAATTACAGGTGATAGGAAATCACCGATCACTACCGATCTAAGCAGAACTGAGCAGTCATTCGATCCTAAACCTAACAGGGTATACGAACATAATAAGGTAGGCAAGGATAATATTTAGATGCATCAACGGTTTCACTCAACTCCTATAACTTAATGCAACAATATATAAAACTCATATATAATTGATTGCTTTTATAAAGTAGGAGACTTAGAATGCTCCGGGGCTTGCCTCACTCGAACAAACTCGGATGGTGGTCTGGACACTCTTGAAGTTTGTCAACGGCGTCCTCTTCGGCCTGCACCTCTATTGGTATAAATTAAATGCACACTACAAAAGATAACTATCCGCAAGCGCACAGATATAATACCATTATAGCACTTCACCAAGATAATCTCGGTTTTAATATCGAACCCAAAGGAACGGTTGACGACGATGACTGAGTCTATAAACTTAACCCAATTCACAATCAAGCTCAGATAATAGTGAAAATAGGGAGACTACTAAGGACTATCTAATTCCAATCTCGATAAACTATGTTCTTAATCATTCATTATGTGGACGATAACTTTCAATAAGGGATGAAATCAGAGTTCTCCCCTACCAGCATGCATAAGCCTACCTTTATCTATTAACTGGAAGTGGACTATAGAGGATTCAACGAAGCTATAAAGTCACCTTCGTGAGCTACCACTTTCCAGCAAATCAGGGGGCATTCACAAATAATCCTAGCCTAAGCACCATGCTTACACTACAAAAACAACTTCAACCTAGGTGCTACCAAGATCAAAGTACTCAAAATAGTTGCAAACTTGAAGAACAATACAAACAAATTGCTTACTTGAACTAAAAGTTGATTACCAAAGAGTCTCAGAAGCAAGCCCCCTGGAAGGAACTTGATCCCAACGAACACAGCAGTGAAGAAGCACCGACAGACCGAAACTCCTCCAAAACTCTGCTCTTCTACTCTATCTCTCTATCTCTAATTGAGACTAATTCTAAGATGAACTAGTCTACTCTTGATTGCTAGCCTAGATCTCTAGATATGGAATTGGAACTCTGGCTCTTCAGCTCTTGATCTGGCTTTCCTCTCTAGGGGGTTCTGGCTCTTTATTTATACCCCGGTGGGATGCACATGAGCCCTTCGATCAAACCGACTTAAGGGACATCCTAGATGACTCCTCAAAGACGGTGCAGGAATACTCCAGAAGCTCGTGGAAGGATGTAGAGGGGGGTGGCCACCCGGCCACCCCTATGGCCGGCCGGCCCCACCTGGCAGGGGTTGGGGCCCCAGCTCGCTCTAGTATCTTGTGGTGTTTTCTATAGTCTTCTAGTATATGTCTTGCAGCGAAATTCCATGAATTATTTTAATTCCTAGGTCCCTTTTATCAACTTTCTAGATAACACTCTGGAAAATTATAAATCACCAAAACTCATGGAATTTATCAGTAATAACCTCCTATTCTATGATATTTGTGCATACGTGCAAGGAAATTTATTGGTTTGTAATGTATGTTAATGACCATTAACAAGATTCCCCCACACTTAGGCTTTTACTTGTCCTCGAGAAAAGGTTGGTTCATAGAATAAATTATTTAAGACATTACTCTAGAACAAAACATCAACACAAAACCATTCCTAGTTATTCATGTACTGCTGGATTCAAAGTGTCTACCATAAATCTTTGAGTGGTTGAAGAACAGAACAGCTGAAACAGATTACTCTCTTCCTTCAGTCAAGTCAATTGGAGAATTAGTTTACAATTTTGAAAACAAAACATAGCTTACCTTCACCTCTTGTAGTACTCTCGAATCACTCATATATGTATAATTTTTGGATCCTCACCAAGGCATAGATGATTGCCTTCTTTATCCTACTTCTAAAAAGCTTATGTGGATCTCAGGTAGGTATGAAGAATGTAAGAACATACTTGTATTGCATATATTGTAAAGTCAAAACAAAGATCCAAGGAGAAAGATGCCATACACTTAGACCAAGATGTGCACATGTGTGGAATATATATAGTGGCTAACCTAATTCTACTATGCTCTTTAGAAACTTGTCTCTCTTATTTTGAACTTGAAAACTTTGCTAGAGCATATGGGCTATCTTTTCATACTTTTTTCTTTTTCTCTTTTTTTACTTACTTGGACACTTGTCCTTTTTTCTTATACTTTATTTTTGCATAGCCACATACCTCTCTCTTGCACTTGGAATTTGAAGAGAAGACAATTACAAAGAACTCAGAGCATTTATTCCTAACAAATATTTTTGTGTTTTCTTCTAGTGTAGGAGTAAACATTTTTAAGTCGATGAACAAGCATGTTTTTGTGTACTCCCAGTGTAGGAGCAGCAGATATATGTGGAGTGTACGTGATCTTGATCTTGAAAGCATGATAAATTTCTCAACAAGGTTTGACCAAACTCAACACAAATACAAGCAATGAATTGTAGAAGGTTTATTTATCCTATATATGACTCTGGTAGGACATTGCTTTTACTACTAAGAAGAGGTAATGCTATTTATTTTTACTTTTAAAATAAAAGTTCTCCAAAGACAAGACATCAAGAATCAAGTTCTCATTAATCTACTATCTCATATTCCTCAACAACTTAAGTAATCATGTGGTCCCTAATAATTAGTTCCCAACAGTAACATATTTACCAGGAAAAGTATTATGTGAGTCTATTCTTAAGTCATGAATTAAATAATTTTTTCCTATCTATTTAAGTATTTTAACATGTGATTTTCAATTCGGATCGAAACGAAAGACGAAATATATATAATTAAAGTATATTGGGCTCAATCCTGACCGTGGACGAAGCAAGGCGAGAGAGGAGGTGGTGGTGGGCCGACCGGCCATGAACCTAGCCATGCGGCCACCTAGGGGGTCCCCTCAGGGCCCACTTTGACGTACATGGTCTCGATCGATTATCTTCCGAATTGCATAATTTTTGCGATAAATTTTGTTTTTGTGGTCGCGGTGTGTCACACCCACACTTGTTTTCCTGTATATCTTTTCTGCACAACATGTGGAGACAAGCACATACCAAAAATAGAGAGAATAGGTAATCACAACAAAATAATAATAACAATAAGGCACTTTATTCATTCTGAGCTAATACAATAATTAATAAACCAAGCAAATCATAAACTTAACTTTAAATTATGAACCTAAATCGAACTAATTTAACACATTTGTACCTTTTTGCTAAAATAACTAAGACATCTACTCCTTATTCTTATTCTTCTCAGAGAGCGCATCTACGATCTTAGTCAACTTACGGATCTCTTAAGATCATCGGACCGCTAATTCTGTAGGTTGGTGATTGAACCGGCTTGGAGCTTGCTAGATATCTTCATAACTTCAACCGTCTGGTTGAGAGCATTAAACTTTTCTTCCATCATAGCCATGGTCATCCTAGGACGTTTTGCTTCTCTTTCAATCTGGGGTGCAGTAGATCTCTTGCCAGTTTCTCCTGGAGCAACATACTTGACTTGGCCAGGAGGTGCACGGATTCCATCAAGGGAGACGCGAGAGGTAGCGTATTTTGCACAAGTCACATCCCCAAATCTATTGGTAGTCAACTTGATGAGCTTCTCATTATCTGCAGCAGGTAACAACTTGGTGCCTTGAGGGACAACGACTTTTAGGCCTTTTAGGAGCAGCTTTGTAGGAGGTGGTGGGAGAGCGGGTTGGTGAGCTTGAGCAAAATAAGCTTGCTCATAATGACAACATGGAGGAACTATCGCCAGCTGCTTTGGCGGGATGATAGCGAGAGGCTTGGGATCTAGCATAGGGATGATGGCCAGAGCTTCTTCCTTCGACTGGATCTACTTGAAGTCAGATCTGTAGACAACGATCTCTTTTTCGGCCATTGGAGCTTGGAGATGGAAAGGAGCAGAATTTCTCTAAGCAAAGGAGAGGAGGCTTGAATAGGATGTGGTTGAAGGAGGCATGGGTATGTATTTATATGAGGGTTTGGCTTGCAGAATGGGTCAAGATCTAGGGAGTAATGGATCTATATGGAAGAATATGCGATTTGTCGATTAAATCTATGGGATTTGGACGAGGAAGGGTGTAGAAGACTCGCGAGGATCGAGACGAGGGGAACAAGGAGGTGGGTGGCCGGGCGGCCACAGGCCTGGCCGGCCGGCCCCACAGGTCATCCCCTTAGGGTGATCTCGTGCGTTGTGTCTTCTATTATTATTTACTACCCGATAAGTATTATTTCACATATTTTCTCGTAAGGGAAAAAGGATATCTAATATTAAGGCAAAATAATAAAATCTAATTCATCAACTACCTCAGAGGGTCTAATAGGTTCTAGAAAGATCTTGAGATGTTGGCCATTTACCTTAAATAACGTACCTTCGTCTGTGCATAGAGTTATCGCTCCATGCGATGACGTGTTTGCCACCATAAATGGTCCTTCCCATTTGCTCCGTAATTTTCCATACCCGAATAATTTAACCCTAGAATTAAAAAGTAATACCTTATCTCCGGATGCAAACTCCTTCTTCTTGATTCTCTTATCATGCCATCTCTTGGTTATTTCTTTATAAAGCTTTGAACTATGATAAGCTTTTTCTCTCTATTCTTCTAGCTCTGATATTTGTATCTTTCTCTTTTCTCCTGCAGCTTCAAAATCCCTGTTCCAACGCTTGATAGCCCAATGAGCCTTGTGCTCTAGCTCCATAGGTAGATGACAGGTCTTTCCATACACCAATTGGTATGGTGACATACCCAATGGTGTCTTGTAGGCAGTCCGGTAAGCCCAAAGTGCCTCTAGTAAATGATCTTTCCATGCGGTTCCCATCTCATCTACCGTCTTCTATAGAATATTATTGATCTGTTTATTTGATGTCTTTGCCTAGCCACTTGTCTGAGGATGATATGGTGTAGCGATGTTGTGACGAATTCCATGATCTTTCAAATATAAGTGAAACTTCTTGTCAGTGAAATGTGTTCCTCCATCGCTAATCACCATCATAGGCATTCCAAACCTTGGAAATATTATTTCTTCAAACATCTTCTTAGAATGTCTTGCATCAGCATTCTTGCATGGCATACCTTCTACCCACTTGGATACATAGTCAACTGCCACCAATATATACTCGCAATTCTTTGATTTTGGAAATGGTCACATGTAATCGATTCTCTAAACATCAAAGAGCTCCATCTGAAGATTATTGGTGAGTGGCATGGCATCTCTTGTGTTGATGTTTCCATGCTTCTGACATGATACACATCTCTGGATAAAGTTCTTGGTGTCTACATACATGGTTGGCCAAAAGAATCCACTCTGCCAAATTTTTGCATGAGTGCGGAATGCCTCATAATGACCTCCATATGGTGATGAGTGGCATTTCTGAATGATTTGAATGCCCTCCTCCGCCGGTACATATCTTAGTAGTCCATCAGCACATATCCTGAAGAGGTACGGTGGATCTCATAGGTGCTGACGACTCTCATAAATATATTTTTTTTATTATCCTCTGGTGGTACATAACCTGCAACCATAAAATTCACAATATCCGAGTACCAAGAGTCTGATTTTGTTACTTTGAAAAGCATGTCATCCCTTAGTGAGTCATTAATAGGTAATTCCTGTGAATTTTTAAATTGCATTCTAGACAAGTAATCGGCAACATGATTTTTACTCCCTTTTTATCTTTTATTTCTAAATCAAATTCTTGGAGTAATAAAATCCATCTTATTAAATATGGTTTAGCATCTTTCTTAGTAAGCAAATATTTCAAAACAGCATGATCAGTATAAATAATCACTTTTGCTCCTACCAAGTAAGATCTAAATTTGTCTATAGTAAAAACAACAGCTAGGAGTTCTTTTTCAGTTGTTGCATAATTAAGTTGAGCTCCTGTCAGAGTTTTACTAACAAAACCAATGGCATGATGCTTTTTATCCTTTGTCTATCCTAGAACTGCCCCCACAGCATAATCACTAGCATCACACATAATTTCAAAAGATATTGACCAATCAGGGGTTGAATGATTGGTGCAGAGATGAGTGCTTCTTTAATAATATTAAAAGATTTTAAACATGCATCATCAAATTCAAAAGAAACATCCTTAGCTAACAAGTTAATCAGTGGTTTAGCAATATGTAAAAAATCTTTTATAAACCTACGGTAAAAGCCACAATGATCAAGAAAACTTCAAATCCCTTTTATATTCACAGGTGGAGGTAATTGTTCAATTACTTCAATTTTAGCTCTGTCTACTTCTATACCTCTTTCAGACACTAAGTGTCCTAACACTATTCCTTCTCTAACCATAAAATGATATTTTTTTCTAATTAAGTACTAAGTGCTTTTCTTCACATCATTCTAAAACTCTATCTAAATTTTCAAGACAATCATCAAAAGTTTTTCCATAAACAGAAAAATCATCCATAAAAACTTTTATAATTTCTTCAATCATATCAGAAAATATAGACATCATATGTCTTTGAAAAGAAGCTGGAGAATTACATAATCCAAAAGACATTCTTCGATAAGCTTAAGTTCTATATGGATATGTAAATGTGGTTTTGCTTTGATCATCAGGGTGAATTGAAATTTGGTGATATCGCAAATAACCATCAAGAAAATAAAAAAAGAATAATTCGCTAAACGCTCTAACATTTCATCAATGAAGGGTAGCAGAAAATAATCTTTCTTTGTTGCTTTATTAAGTTTTCTATAATCTATGCACATTCTCCATCCAGTGATGGTTCTTTAGGGTATTAATTCATTCCTTTTATTTTTAACAACAGTCATTTCACCTTTTTTAGGTACAACTTGAACAGGACTGACCCACTCACTATGCGGCACAGGATAAATAATCTCGACATGCAAAAGTTTTAAAACCTCCTTCTTCACAACCTCTCTTATCATATTATTAAGCCTACGCTGGGGCTCTCTAGATGGTGTAATTTCTAGATCAGTTGGAATATGATGGGTGCAAAGAACATGACTAATTCCTTTAAGGTCGTGGAGTGAATAGCCAAAAGCAGCACGGTGCTTTTCTAACATAGTTATTAAGTGCAAAAATTCTTCTTGAGATAATTTATCACTTATGATTATAAGAGAATCTTGATCATTATTCAGAAAAGCATATTTAAGTTCAGAAGGCAAAGGTTTAAGTTCAATAGGGGGCTTAGGTGGCTCTAGCAATTCATCGAGAGGTTCAGGATCAGTGGGATCCTCATCCTCTACCTCATTAGTGAAAAACTGGACATAATTCTCTAAATTTGGTTCGATTAATTCTTTAAGAGATGCTATCTTAACCTCTTCTATTGATTCTAACTCAGAAAATGGCTCTACCTTAGTTTTCAAAGAGTGAATTATAGGCACAGAGAGCTTAAATCCTTTCCTAAGCCTAACATTTATTTTTCCTGTTTGTCCTTCTTGAACAAGTCTTTCTATAGGTTTCCCAATCAACACATTAAACTCCCAAACATCAAAGATGTAGAAATTCAATCGGACTCGAAAATCATTCACATAAATAGGAAGTGCACACATAATTCCTGAACTTGGAATAATGTGTCCTGAAAGACTTTTTAACAATTTATTAGTCAAGTCTCATGGTATGTCTTTTAATAAATATTCAGCAAATGTAGCAGACATAATATTAACACCTACTACTAAATTATAAAGAGTTTCAAAATGATATTTATCTAGTTGACATTGAATAGTGATAAAGAGAGAATTTATACGAATAATTTTATTTAAAAACTCTGATTCTTCTAACCACTCGTCACTCAAAACAGATATTAATTCTTTTGTTATCTTTTTAAGAAAATCTATCTCAACAGAATGTGTAGGATCTATAGTTGCAAAAATTCTAGGCTGCTGAGGTTTCTTTGTCAAATGATAATTTGAGGTATTTCTAAAATCAGTAAACAAATCATCCTCAATATCAAACAAAAAGTCAGGAAGCGGAAATTCTTCCTCTTTTCTTTGTGGTAGTTCAGGTTCTATAATAGCTAAAGGTTGAGATATTTCAGGCAAAAGTTCAGGTTCAACTATTGAGATTTCTTCTTCTTCTAACAACTTCTCTTTAGGAAGATCATTTAAAATGTTCATAAGAATAGTTTTTGCACGCTCAGCAGTGATATGCATGAATGTTCCTCCTGAGGCCAAATTAAGATATTTTCTAGTTTTTCTATTAAGGCCTATAAAGAAATGTTGCAAAAGCATAGGTTCTGAAAAAGTAAGACTAGGGCCTGAATTAACTATAGCATCAAAACGTTCTCAAGGCTCACCTAGTGATTTATTTTTCTATTGCTCAAAACATATGATTTCTCTACGAAGTTTAGCAACTTTAAAGACTAGAAAAAATTGTAAATAAAAATTCGAGCATAAAACTTCCCAATCTCCTTGACTACTCCCAACGCGACGATTATACCAACGTTTAGCCTTTCCCGTTAAAGAAAAGGGAAAAACTTTCATCTTAAAGTTTCATTGGACATGCCTTCGATGCTTAGGCATGCACAGGTCTACTCAAAATCACCTAAGTGGGAATAGGGGTTTTCATTATCACTACTAGAAAAGACGTTTTCCTGAACTAAGTGAATTAATTCCGGACGTAGCTCATAGCCAGATGATGTGATGGGTTTAGATGATTCTAGTGGCTTAAGGCACGATCTCGGTGGTACTCCGTATAGATATAAAGGTGTATGTACGAGTTTCATAGTAAAATAATAAAACTAAATTTAAAAACTAAAAATAAATAAAGATAAAAGTATAATACAAGATTAAGCTAAACTCAAAGTCAACTCAGCAAAGAGAAAAACAACCGTTCTCCGGCAACGGCGCTAGTAATGCTTGTTGGTATAAATTAAATGCACATTAGAAAAGATAACTATCCGCAAGCACATAGATATAATACCATTGTAGCACTTCACCAAGATAATCCCGGTTTTAATATCGAACCCAAAGGAACGGTTGGCGATGATGATTGAGTATATAAACTTAACCCAATTCACAATCAAGCTCAGATAATAGTGAAAATAGGGAGATTACTAAGGACTATCTAATTCCAATCTCGATAAACTATATTCTTAATCATTCATTCAGTGGGCGATAACTTTCAATAAGGGATGAAATCAGAGTCCTCCCCTACTAGCATGCATAAGCCTACCTTTACCTATTCATTGGAAGTGGACTACAAGGATTCAACGAAGCTATAAAGTCACCTTCGCGAGCTACCATTATCCAGCAAATCAGGGAGCATTCACAAGTAATCCTAGCCTAAGCATCACGCTTACACTACGAAAACAATTTCAACCTAGGTACTACCGAGATCAAAGTACTCAATAGAGTTGCGAACTTGAAAAACAATACGAATAAATTGCTTACTTAAATCAGAAGTTGATTAATGATTACCAAAGAGTCTTAGAAGCAAGCCCCCTGCGAAGGAACTTGATCTCGACGAACACAGCAGCGGAGAAGCACCGACCGGTTAGAACTCCTCCAGAACTCTGCTCTTCTACTCTATCTCTCTATCTTTAATTGAGACTAATCCCAAGATGAACTAGTCTACTCTTGATTGCTAGCCTAGATCTCTAGATATGGAATTGAAACTCTAGCTCTTTAGCTTTTGATCTGGCTTCCCTCTCGAGGGGGGTCTGGCTCTTTATTATACCCCGGTGGGATGCACGTGAGCCCTTCGATCAAACCGACTTAAGGGATGGCCTAGATGACTTCTCAAAGGTGGTGCAGGAATACTCTAGAAGCTCGTGGAAGGTGTAGAGAGGGGTGGCCGACTGGCCCCACCTAGTAGGGCTGGGGCCTCGGCTCGCTCTGGTGTCTTCTGATGTCTTCTATAGTCTTCTTATATATGTCTTGCGGTAAAATTTCATGAATTATTTTAATTCCTAGGTCCCTTTTGTCAACTTTCTGGATAACACCTTGAAAAATTATAAATCACCAAAACTCATGGAATTTATCAGTAATAACCTCCTATTCTATGATATTTGTGCATACATACAAGGAAATTTATTGGTTTGTAATGTATGTTAACGACCGTCAACAACCTCCTATGCGGGCTCTTCCTGCGAGACTTCCTCAACTGCTTCCAGCTCGGTTGCTACCGATTGCTCCTATGATTCTATTATGATGCATAGGTGTAAGTGATTATACAAGTGGTGCATCAAATGAGATGACATATGATGATCGTGATTGCATGCAATGTAGATGGACACGCTTAGCTTAATTGGGCAGAATAGATGTAAAACTCTTCTACTAGGTAATCAACACCATCCAACAACATGTACCACAAATATATGTCATCTACTGCATTCTCTTCTACTACTAACCACCATTAGCTACCGCTAACTACCATTTAGTCATAACACAAGTGCTACTATACTTCATCGCCATAACTATACTAACATGCCAAGTTATATCAGCAAGTAAAAATACTTTAAAGATACACCAAAATGTGTAAAATAAACTAATCATGCAATAAGAAATCCTATTTTTATTTCACTTTAATCTAGGGCTACAACATCAACATATATTTCTGTACTCAAAAAAATCTAAGAAAATTACAGTAGCTTTATCATACTATAATTAGCCTACCATAAAATTTTCATTGCATTTGGATAAGTAAAACAACCTACACAAAAATGACAATCTATGATGGATAAAAGAGCATGAAAATACTTTGTACTATGAAAAGTATCAAACAACAGATTTAATATTTTTTCCATGATCTACATAGTCTACAAACACTGTATAAAAAGTTTCTCATACATGTTTTATTCATATTTTTGGCTCTAGCAATTTTACAAGAAATAGCAAATAAATGCACATAGATTAGATAGCCATATTTTTCTACAGAACATGCATGGCATATATTTTTCATAGAAGGTGCATCACATTACTAGACAACAAAACAAGTTTCACATTTTTTCTGACCTACATTGTATTTACTATGCATTTTCCAAGAAATCAGTATTTACAAGAATTAAATAAAGCTACATATAAAACATCATAAAAATGACATGTAATATTTTTAACAGATAGATCTATTCCCAAGAAGGCTAACAGAATTTGTTTCATCAAATTTGAAGCTAAATTGACCAAGATATGAATTTTTGAAGGATTTTAACATTTTCTGGAAAAGCATTTCTTAAATCATTTTCAAATCAGCCAGCAAAAGTGCTACATCCACCCAAAGCCGTGCACCCGAAACCACGAATGGTGGCTGACAGTGGGACCCGAGGCCCCACCTGTCATACACCCGAGAGAGGGGAGATCACCAGCGGCGAGAACTCACCGACGATGAGGTCTCCGATCAAGCCAAGGCTGCTAGTGTACTCCCCACCCTCGCGCGAACTCAGCGGTGCTCGTGGCGTGACCAAAGGAGCTCGGGAAGGCGGCCACCGCTGTGCATGGCGGAGCGGCAGCGCGGGTGGTTGCCGGTGGGAAGTTCCCGACCACGGCATGGCAAATGGAGGCGCCTAGGAGCAACCGCGACACAGTGCGGTGCTCGTGCGCGTGAAAAGAGGGCAGGAGGTGTAGCGAAGAGGGGGAGTGCACGAGGCGGAGCTCTCCAGTGAGCTCGGTTGTGCTCCGGCGAGCGATTCCCATCGAAGGAAACCCTATCACGGCTTACCGAGGCGAGTGCTGGGTGCGCGAGGTGGAGGCGGTGCTCGTGGCGAGATGTAGCGGCTGGCGGTGAGCAGCGGTGGCCAGAATAGCCTACTTCGGCGAAGGCACGCATGCGGGCGGTGGCAGAACTCGCCTATGCGTGCTCTCTGCTGCTGCTGGCTCGGTGGGAAGAAATGAGAGGGAGCAGGGGAGGCGGACGCTGCGCGGTGGGTGTAGGCAAGGCAGGAGGGGCGTGGGGGCCACTGGACGCCACCCGGCTGGCGTCGCCGGTGTACGGCCGCCACGCGACGGCCGCGGCCTGAGCGTGGCTGGGACGACGCGCAGCGCATGGGAGCGGGTGCGGGCGAGCGCGCGGGGCGAGCCAGGCTGCCTTCGGCCGTGGGCCAAGAAAGGAGGCGAGCGGCCCGGTAAGAAAGAAAATCCTTTTTCTTTTTATTTTTCAACTAAAACAGCACAAAAAATGTTATTTTGAACAAGTAAAAAGCATTTTCAAAGCTTGACCCCAAAACAAAAGTTGTTCAAAATTTTATTCTCTACAAGATTGCTTTAAGGTACATTTTGAAATTCCAACTAGATTTTGAAATAGGGATTTAAAGTCCATTTAAACCAAAACCCCATTTTTCTAGGTTATTTTTAAAAGCAAAATTTGTGGAAATTTTGAATACCAACCTTGCTCCAAATTACTTGCTAAATATTTCTATGTTGTTTATTTACTAAAACAAGCACATACAAGGTATGACAAGCATCAACATAACATTAAATCTACTGAAACAAAACATTGCAACATGCATGTTTCATTAACATGTTTCAAGCCTATATTTCATGTGATGCTTATGTAGGCATAATGATGATTATGTTAATGATTTGCAAATGCTAATGCATGCTTAACACTAGGGGTGTTACAGTAGTGACCTGAGCTCTAGGAGCTATGGCGCTGAATAGGGGCTTGCAGGACGCTCCCCTCCGTCACGAACATGGCGGAGAGATGCACCTCGCAAAACTATATCCAACGCCGCAGCTCCTAGAGCGCAACACACAAGGGTGAGAGGCGGCTTTCTTGTCGCCATCTCATAAGGACAGGGATGGCACGGTGGAACCGCCCACAGTGAGGACCACCTCGCACATTCGAGCCAGAGTGCTTCGGAGGCCGAGGGGTCCGCAAAGCTACGGTTCCAGTGACCAAGCCACCCAGTCCTGCCTAGGTCGCAAGATCCCTTCTAGCACCGAACGATAGATAGAAGGACGATGGCACTCGGTCAACATAAGAAACACTCAACTAAACTCGTGACACCTCTATCTCTTTCCCCTGACTCCCTTAAAACAAGAGAGACTAGCTCTCGAGCACAGCTTAAGCTAAAGGAAAGCTAGTATTTATAGGCCGAGAAACAGTCCATGTAGCCTAAGAGCCACCAACAACAACAGATGCCCATGGAATGTCGAGATAAGCAAGACCTTCATAAGGACAGGACAAATACAGTGTCGACAAAACCACTCGGTCCTGCTTGGGTTGCAAATCCCGATGAACGGCACACTAACACAGGCGAGGATCGGAAGTCATGTGCCATATCGTCAGGATGTCCCAGTGAAGTAAAGTGCAACGTCCACCAACCACACTAAAACGCATCAACCCACAAGGGGTCGAGCAACGAGGCTCGAATAGGCAGCGACCGTAGGCCCAAGCTCCGAACACGTATGTCAAGCGCTTTCCTAACCACTTTGTGATCACAAAAACACTCGAGGGCTACGGTCGGGGTTATAACCCTAGGTGTCTTAAGGCACCGATTAGTTAGTAGGTCACGCGGCCCGTAACTCGTATTAACAACGGTCCGAACGACCGAGGCCCAGCTAGGACAAACACGCCAGACCAACACCTAGGTCAGGGTCGGCCACGACCCCTTCTCCTGTCTTAGCCACACGAGAGACGCGACCTCTCCCCCATCACGACCCCTGGGCAGGACAGGAAGAGGTCGAGCATAGCTCAGTGTGCTTGCTCTACCAAGAGCAGGCGCTCCGCACCGACCTCACAAGGACCGATGTGACAGCAGTCACCTTGGTCCAATCAGATACCATCCCTAAGCCACTCCGCTCCAACAAGACAACACCGCATAAAGTGGTGGCAACGGGTACGAAACACATCACCCGAATATGGACCGACAAGACATGCATACGACCCCACCTACTATGGGATGTGATCCATGTCAAGAGTCTCGACCTAGAGACCTTCCTGGCTGGTGGAGTGCCCCAACCCCAACGATCGGGGTCGTGGCCCTCAGCCCCACGAGACGACTAGGTGAACGACGACCTAGGTGGCTACCTACTACGGGTATGACACCCTAGAAACATGGAGATGATAGCAAAGACCACGATGGATGCTGTGTTGCTCAGGACAGCTGACAAACCATCACCGTGGCTATAGTGCTGCCACGGCTAGCACAGTAGCACCACGTCAGCCCCTGCTGCGATGTGGCCACAAGACCATGATGAGAGCCATGCCCCGACGAACACCAGAAGACGGCGTAGCTTGCAAGCCAAGTTAGTTAAGACCTCCCTCGGGCTCTCGACCCCTCGGTTAGGGGAACCTTCTCTTTGTAACAAACCCTGGCCCTGAACTCTATATAAGGGCAGCCAGGGCTCCCATCTGGGACATCCACACATTCTTCATCCTCTACTATTCCATTCATTCACCATAGCAGTAGGGCTCCTAGAGCTTCTCTTCGGGCTGCCCCTCGTCTAGCATAGGTTCTACCACCTCTTTCACCATTCTTGCACCCCCCATTACAAGAACTTCAGAGCATTCAAGCGAGGAACACACACTCGATCATCTCTGAGATTGGACGCAGGGCTCTGGCCTGAACCAGTATAAATCCTCGTGTCTGTTGGATGCTACCATCGTCTTCCTAGAGCAGCGTGGCAATCATATAAATTTACTAGTCTGGTTTACAAAACACCGACACCTCTCCAATAATTCATTATCTTAACTCACGATCTTTGGGCAAAATCGATTCAATCATGAGAAAATATAGGTGTATCAATCGGCCAATCTAGAAGTGTAAGGATATGAGGAAGAATAAGGATTCCCAATACAGATGTACCAGAGAGAGAAGGTATAAATGTAGTTGAAAGTATTTGGAAATAATCCCTGATGCAAAATTATCTTCTATCTTTAAGCAGATGGATTTGGAAAGGTTAGAGAAACCTAGCAAATATGCTCCTAAGCCCCAACTTTTTTTAGCCAATTTGAAAACTTATTGATTTACCAATTGTTTTTTGAACTATTGGGGACGCTCTAAGTTCAGAATCAGAACCTAGTCATTCGGCACGAAAACAGTGGACAACTTGGTTTGGAATGAGATCGACCTAGATGGACTGAACATGCAAACCAAACATGTTGCATCCAATAGTATGAGCTAGCACTAGCTCTAAGCTAGTAAATATATAGGAGAAAAAGGTCGCAACAAGCAGCCTTGAACATCATGCTGTGAGAGAGGGATGTATCGTGAAGTGTACAACTAACATCTTACTTTTTGCACTATTTAGTTATTAAACAATTGGTTCAGCTAGACCATTAGAGATGCCCTTATGAATTTTGCAGTCACACCACATCAATAGCAACCAACTCATGGATCAAGGCAAATCCCATGTAAGCGAATTTGTTTTAAGGCCAGTCTTGGTGAGAGTTTCATGTTCTTGTTTCCAAGATTGTCTGGTGTTGGAAACAGTACAAACAAGTTTCATCCTCATAAAACTCATTTCATCCCATGAAACTTTTTCGTATATTTCTTCATTTATGCTATGCCACGACAGCTTATTTAATGCCCATGAAATTCCTATTGAGACTGGCCTAATTCCATATTGAAAAGGTTTTATGATGACGACCTTGAGCTCCTATGTTGTAGGATGTAGCTATATCATTTAGATGACAAAGTAACTGTAAAAACAGATTAGCACACAATAGGATGTGGGTAGAGAAAGAGCCTATATCCCCATCAAAAGCCATTTCCTTATTGGGTTTAGATAAGTAGGGTTTGTTAGATTATTGGATTAAGTTTTAGTCATTTAAAGTTTAGATCATCCAAACGGTTGGACTCACTACTCAAGAAGCAGATAAGCCGCCGTCTCTAACTCTTGAGCTTCTGTGCTATAGAATGTAGCCATAGCATCTGAAGGACAAAGTAGCCATAAAAATATATTAGCACACAATAGGGTGTGGGTAGAGAAAGAGTCTACATCCCTCCTTCAAAAGCCATTCCCTTATTGGGTTTAGATAAGTCGGGTAAGTTTTAGTCATTTAAAATTTAGTCTTAGATCATCCAACTAAAAAAGATTTTTAGAGACGGACCCGTCTCTAACCAATGGTGATTGTTAATTGCCTCGCCTTTCCCATGCCATTTTATTATTGGATTTAGGTAAGTTGAATAAGTTTTGGTCATTTAAAGTTTATAGTCTTAGATCATCCAAATGGTTGGACTCACAATAGGATGTGGGTTTAGATTAGCACTCACATGACTAATAGCAGTACGCCATGTATATGTTTACAAACAACTTAGTACGATAAGCAGTCTGTGTGTAGAATGTCATGTTATGTCACTGATATATCATCTACTTGTGCTTACATGTATCATCTTCTTGTGCTTTTGTCACATAATATCATGCTGTCTCTAACCTCTTAGGGTTAGGTCTAGGTTGTCAAGGATTGGTGTTTCTCCAATTAGCTGGGGATCACCGATAGACACTAATGGCATCTCTGGTAGAGGTGCTAAAGACAAAGAGTGAGTATTGGATATCTCTAGAGGTGAAAAACGATAAGATATGGTTCTACTTGGTATGTATCCCCTTATATTATGGATGGATATGGAGCTAGCTTGGCTTGGCTTGTTAAGCTAATGAGCTGGCTCAACTCAATTTATTAACTTAGCGAGCTAGAGTGTTAGTTCGGCTTGGCTTGTTTACCAGCTCAAGTTAGCTCGTTTGGCTCACGAGCTAGGTACAAAATCAAGAATAGAAAGAGAAATTTAGGTAACTTGTATTAAAAATGTCAGATTTTTCATATCAAATCGTCAACTTTTTCATTAGGGAATGGTAGATAACATTTGGATCCCATAAAATGTACAAACGTATCAATACACACAAAGAGATATTATGTACCAAAGAGAGGGAGATGTAGAGAGTTAATTTTGCTTTGTATCTGTGCTATTGTGTGTACCTTGTCCTAGCTAATGATTTAACCAGCGTGTGCTTGTTAGCAACTACTTGGTGGCTTTTATGGTGGAGGGCGAAGGTGGGATGATTGTATGGTGCAGTGTCAAGCATACCATCAATGTGTTGCAACTACCGGCTAGTTTGGAACTATGGCCCTATGAATGATGCACCATCGCATCGTAGCATAGGAGATATAAACAGTGACAACGGGAGGTGGAAAGGGAAATTGGGGAAGAGACAGAAGTCAGGGAGAAGGGGAAGAGTTGCGACCCATTGCAAGTGTAGCATGCGACGGTTGTCAAGGACTTGGTGTCTCTAGGGTTAGATAAGATGTTGGACCATAGTGTTATGTTGAGCCGATTCGAGAGCTACACAGGTTAGTTCTTTTTTGGGCTCATTTGGCCGCGAGCTAGCTCGCTAACTAATCGAACTAAATTGTTGGTTGAACTCGTAAAAAAAGTAAATAAGCCAAGCCAAGTTGAGCCTCCAACAAGCTGAGTTGATTGAGTTATATTGTCTATGCATACTTTTCATACAATACAAGTTCCATCTGGCGCTGGCTCAAATCGATGGCCAGTCCGGTACGGTTGGCATATATAGGGATGTAAGTAGACTAACCTGTAAATTCATGCTCCCTATGTACCGGTAATTCAAGTTATTTTGGACAGCGACATAGTCTCCAAAGCATAACTTTGACTTCTTATTTTTATAAAAAATATTTATTGAAAAGTGATATATGTTTATTTTTGTAAAAATACTTTTCAAGACAAATCTATTCATATTCATATGGTTTTCACATTTCCAAACTCAACAACTTAAAAATTATTTATGATTTATATTTCCTATGTTTGACCCAAACAGCCAAACCTTATCTAAAATGACTTGAGTTACCAGTATAAAGGGAGTATGTAATAAGCTTATTATTTTTATTATATAAGTCTTTACTAGCAAATATGCCCGTGCGTTGCAACGGGAGTTTGTTGCATGGTCACTTAAACCATATGTGGCTAGAAGATTTATTCAAGATCACATCATGTGTTTGAATTTACTCTGGAATCAAACTTTGTACTATATGGTACATGATAGAGTGACAGACTATGAAAACACTTTGTAATCCAATTCATTTTTGAATGGGACATCAGTTTATCAAATTGCACCAAAGTACTCTCTTCCTCAAAAAAATAATACACTTTTATGTGTATTTGTTGCATTGCAGCCATGTTTAGTAAAGTCTAGTTTTTGAGGTAGAAATCAAATTTATTGCTTATTTAATCTCCTAACAAATTAATTTGCAAAATGTATTGTAGATCTATTCATCTGACAAATTGATTTGTAAAATTTGCTGCAGATCTAATCACTTGACATGATAGTCGGTTTGTTTTTATATATATTTTAAACTTTATTTGTGATCTATTGCCTGAGGGAATGTTGGTTTTTTCTATCTATAGGAGCGAAGAGAAGTTTAATTGCTATTTTGAAACATATTTTCTGAGAACTTTTTTTTTGTGTAAAAGAGCTTTGGTGCTTTAAACAATTTGGATTGGAGTATAGTCTAAAATTGAGGATAGGGAAAAAATATTTTTTTATTTGTTTTCCAACTCCTCTTCCATTGTATCGGAGCTTAGGCTGATTTTTTCTTCTCTTCTTTTCTTTCCTTTCTTACGATGCTCGAGGAGAAATTTGATTCCAACGCTAACACAACTTATTGCCAGTAGCATGCAATGTGCATATGCAGGAGGAGCTCGAAATTGGCAAGTCTAGCAGGACAACATTACTACATATAATATATGCAAGCAATACCGTATTTCATAGTTTTATTTATTTATTTTTTTCTTACAAACGAAGTAAACTGCCAAGTCTAATAGCGGATAACATTACTATAAATAATATATGCAAACAATACTATATTTTCATAGTTTTATTTACTTATTTATTTTTCCTTACCAACCATAATAAGGTTGTCATATATTTGAAGGTGTTAGCACCGTTAAATGAAGGAAACTTCGTGAGCCTACACATCAACATGTATACCATGGTGGTAATCCCTTGGGAGTTGGAGGCTGGAACCACGATTCGAATCCCTCCCTCTGGTGGCATAGAATTTTTGGTTTTTTTCCCACAGGTGGGCTAGGGACTGGTGGCTGGACTGGGCGACGGGTGGGCGTGGGCCAAGGACCGGTGGCTTGACTGGGCCATAGGGTGGCCCTGATGCAATCGTAGTTTGATTCAAACTGTGTAGTTTGGTTGATGGAGTGGGCCGCCGAGTGAGTTGGCCTGGAGTGGAGAGCAAGTGGACCAGGATGGTTTAGCCAATTTGAATGAGATGGATGAAAAAAATAGCATGAAATTTTGCCTCTTTATTATTAGGTAGGTATATTTATATTTATATTTATATTTATATTTATATTTATATTTATATTTATATTTATATTTATATTTATATTTATATTTATATTTATATTTATATTTATATTTATATTTATATTTATATTTATAAGGGGCCAGTGGCTAACCCGTTTGCATAGCAAGGCACGTATACTGTATATACACAGAAGACCTACGATGACGCAACCCGTTGTCACCTTTTGCCTTTGCGTCTTTTGGGCCAGCACAGACCACGCGGTCCGGCCCACAGAATCCAGCTCAACCCTCTTTATCCAGCCCAGAAAAGGCAACCAAATCTCGTCTCTGCCTCTGCCTCCGTGACGGTGCCGTCCGACGTCGCCGCGCAGCCAGTCTGTCACGTGTCGCGGCACCACCCGCGCCCGCACGCCGTCGGATCCCCACCCCCACCTCCCCTCTTCCCGCAGCGCGGCAGCCGCACCTGCCAGCAGCGGCCATGGATCTGCTCCCGCCGCCGACTGACGCGCCAGACGCCGGCGGCCCCGGCGCCGGGGGGTCGGGCCGGGGGTTGCGCCGCGGGGTCGGGTTCCGGTCGCTGAAGCTTGTCAGCGTTGCCATGGACGAGACCCTGCCCGTCGACCCCGTCGGCGCCACCTACGGCCGCCTCGCCAACGGCCTCACCTACTACGTCCGCTCCAACCCAAAGCCACGCATGCGCGCCGCGCTCTCGCTCGCCGTCAAGGTCGGGTCAGTATTGCTACTATCGCAGCGCCTCTAGTTTGGCTCCCTGTTTACCTCCTTCGAGCGTTTGCTGACTTTCGTGTCGTGCTCATCGCTCGGTTGGTTCGCTCTTAGGTCGGTGGTGGAGGAGGAGGACGAGCGCGGTGTGGCGCACATCGTCGAGCACCTCGCCTTCAGTGCCACCTCGCGATATACCAATCACGACATCGTCAAGTTCCTCGAGAGCATCGGAGCCGAGTTTGGTGCCTGTCAGAACGCGCTCACCTCATCGGATGAGACCATCTACGAGCTGCTCGTACCCGTCGACAAGCCAGGCCTGCTCTCCCAGGCTATATCTGTCCTCGCTGAGTTCAGCTCAGAGGTGACTACACGGTTCCAGATTCTTACTGCTCGCTTTGTTATTGCAATCTCAGCTGATTGATGCTTGAGAGTTCAATGGCTGATTGATGCTTGCCAGAGAGTTCAATGTCTGATTGATGCCTGGAAACTAATGTTGGTCACAACTCACCAGGTTCGGGTGTCAGCAGAGGATCTGGAGAAAGAGAGGGGTGCTGTGCTGGAGGAATACAGGGGTGGGCGCAATGCAGCAGGACGGATGCAGGACTCCCAC
The DNA here is from genome assembly GCA_038087645.1 of Saccharum hybrid cultivar R570. Classification (NCBI taxonomy): domain Eukaryota; kingdom Viridiplantae; phylum Streptophyta; class Magnoliopsida; order Poales; family Poaceae; genus Saccharum; species Saccharum hybrid cultivar. Next base: position 23,842,843 of record JAQSUU010000135.1, read on the forward strand.
TGGGCACTGTTGTTTGAAGGTTCTAAGGTACTAGCCTCTGTCTTCATATAAGTGAAAAATTCTGTGTGCTGCAATGAGATCACTTGTTCCATCTACCATTTGTTCGTATAAATGAAAAATTCTGTGTTGCGATGAGATCACTTGTTCTATCATATACTATTTGTCACAATAGGTTAAACTTGCATTACTGAAGGTTGTTACGAATAAAGGGAGACTGAACTGGATTGTGGCATTGAGGCCTGATAAGGGGACTATATATAGAATACATGGGGATACAGGAGAGAAACCCTAGACTAGGGAGATTCCACTTTTCCGTGGCGGGATGCGTCTTATGGTGCTTAAATTTGGATTACCTTTTTCTGCCTTTTGTGTGACTCTGTTTGGGGTTGAAAATGGTGTATTATTATTAATTTACTCTTTACCAGTATGCAGAACGCCTGCCGATTGGTACTGAGAAGGTGATACGAACTGTTACACATGAGACTGTGAAGCGGTTTTATCAGAAATGGTACCATCTAAGCAATATGGCGGTATTTGCAGTGGGTGATTTCCCAGATACACAGGTTTGGATTATGCACATCTTTTTCACATGTATCTGTTCGAGAAATAAGAAATTAGAGGTATGTATCTGCAATGGTATTTACCATCCTTTATGTTCATGACTTAAAATTGCAGGCTGTTGTGGAGTTGATAAAGGAGCATTTTGGGCACAAAGCCCCAGCTCCCCACCCTCCTCCAGTTATACCAGAATTTCCAGTTCCATCGCATGAGGAACCTCGCTTTTCATGTTTTGTGGAATCTGAAGCCGCAGGGGTTGTTATTTCATATTCTTTTAAACAGATTTGATATATTTTATTAAGATCAGCTTTGTCTAATAATATACTTTTTTGTTTTCCTTTCTACCAAAAACAGTCAGCTGTTGTTATCAGCTGCAAGATGCCTGCTGGTGGAATTAAAACAGTAAAGGACTACAAGGATTCACTGGCAGAGTCCATGTTTCATTGTGCGCTAAATCAGAGGCTCTTCAAAATATCTCGTAGAAAAGATCCTCCTTACTTCTCTTGCTCCTCAGCTGCAGATGCTCTCGTCTGTCCAGTTAAGGCTTACATTATGACATCTAGTTGTCGTGAAAGGGGAACAGTTGAAGCTCTTGAGTCCATGTTTCTTGAGGTATTTTTGAACCTTGATCTCTGAAAGAATAAAGATAAAATATAGTATTCTTTCATAGTGCACTATTCAAGATTATGAGTGAATATTCAGTGTGAGTGCCACAAAAGTTGAAAAAAACTAAAGAGTGAGAAATTTGGCTCTAATAGCTTTAGAAGTTTCCTAAGGAAGCACCAACTATAGGGCATGATACGTTTCATAGCCATGCAGTCTGTCAACATCAGATATTAATCATGTCTTTGGGACAAGTACCAAATGAAAACAGGTCATGTTCCTTAAGGGTAGTTTTCATTCCCAGTAAAACCCTTCATATATAGTAGTATAAGAACACATAATCTAGTGTGCCATGTCATCAATTGATTGATCTTGTACAATTAGTTAAATCTTAGACTCTTAGTTTGCATCTTTTAGTGTGGCAGATGATTGATAATTAGCACATTAACAGGCATATGTAATGTAGATATCTGAATTTAAGGCTGCTGTCTAATCACTGCCACTTTCTCCAATTTCAAAATGGCATTTTGTTTCAAAACATCCTTCTGACAGGATGCTTCTTTAGGTTGCTAGGGTACGGCTCCATGGATTTTCTGACCGTGAGATATCCATTGTACGCGCCCTAATGATGTCAGAGATGGAGTCTGCATATTTGGAGCGTGATCAAATGCAATCAACCAGCTTACGGGATGAGTTTTTGCAGGTTTGAAATTTTATAGCTGTTTAATACAACTAAAATAAAATAAAATTTATATCATATGCATGCTAGTTGCTCTTCAGTTCTTATCCCATCTTGCGAATCAAAATATGTACCACCTTCTGAATTTCTGTTTTCAAATGACTTTACTTCAATAATATTGACTTGTACTAAGTCCACAACTCCACATGTTGGTCGACTATTTAAGTGAAATTTCAGGATCCCCCATCTATACAGCTTCTAAGCACATTAATGCAATTTATATTTTTCTTGCAGCATTTTCTTCGTGAGGAACCTGTTGTTGGGATTGAATATGAAGCACAGTTACAAAAGACTCTGCTTCCCCGTAAGCATACCTCTGTGTTGCCTAGTGTAAAAGCTTAGGTGTTAAATTCGTGATGTTATTTACCCTCTCCCTCATAAACCTCTATAACCAATTAATTTCTTATAAATCTACATACCGTCACCACAGTTGTTTAGTCATCTATATTTATATATGTTTACTTTCGACCAGATATTTCTTCTGCGGAAGTGGCAAAATTTGCAGAAAACTTTTCAACAGCCAGCAGCTGTGTTATCAAGATAGTTGAACCTCGAGCTCATGCTTCTTTGGAGGATCTGAAAGCAGTTGTGTCGAAAGTCAACAGTCTGGAAGAAGAAAAATCTATTTCTCCATGGGATGAAGAACAAATTCCAGAAGAAATTGTTGCCCAAGCTCCAGAGCCAGGGTATCTTTGTCTCCTTCATGTGTACTATTTTCGTTATTATCTGAATCTACCGTCTTCTCGTTCTTTGATTCTTATAAATCTTAACTAGCTGTATTGAAACCATTCTCAACTTTTTCTTTTGCTGTTTGAGGATTTTATTTTAGTATGTGACTGATTACCGCTATTTACCATATTCATTGTAGGACTATAATTGATAAAGTGGAGCACCCAGGCATAGGTGCCACTGAGATGATACTTTCAAATGGCATGCGGATTTGTTACAAGCATACTGATTTTCTTGATGACCAGGTTAGTAGTATCTATTAATTTTATGTCACCTTGCAGCCTGCTACTTCAGGCATTCCCATCTTAGTCACTGATATAGACATCTAGAACTAGAATACATTTTGACCAATTTATTCTATGAACATCAACTGCGTGCCACACTCTATATCTGTATTAGTTTTTTCTCCATGCCTACTATCATTTACCACATACATGGAATAGATCTGACGGTGCTTAATTCTAAGTATTCTGGGATTCTGAGGACTACAGCTACATTTGTTGGTCTTGGGATGTTTCTAAATCTAAAGTTGAAAAAAACAAACCTAGGAGGAATTAGGTGACATTTTATTAAGAAAAAAATAGGCACCCAAATTCACCTTGACTGTTGGAATATAAGTGAATTGCCCACCTCTCCCCATCAGCTTAAGCTTTTGGGGTGAACTGGTCGGTGCATGCAACTTAATATGGTATCGGAGCCAGAGGTCTCGAGTTCGAATCCTGGTTAGCGCAATTAAATAAAATAATTGTAGCTCGCTCCTATTTCCACGTCTGAGGCCTGAGGGAGCCTCCACGTGAGGGGGAGTGTTGGAATATAAGTGAATTGCCCACCTCTCCCCATCAGCTTAAGCTTTTGGGTTGAACTGGTCGGTGCATGCAACTTAATATTGACGAGGACTTGAATCTGGGTGGTCTGGGCATACATCCACACCCTCAACCAACTGAGCTAGCTCAGCTTCCTAAATCTAAAGTTTAAATATGATGATATGTTGTCAACCTGACTCTATTTACATGGGAAGTAATTGTCAACATGATTCAGGGTGTTTTCGCTGTTAGACTGAAATATATTCATCTAATAATAATAATATAAAAAATATAGTTTCCCATTTTTTTATGAGGAGTGAACAGAGGGAAGTTGTTTGTGTCTGCCCTAAAAACAGCTTCCATGTTCATTTGTACTTCAGTTTAGCATAATCACATGAATCTATTGTATTTGCACATTGAATAATTGTTTCACAAGAACTAAATTTATGCATATCGTAAAAGCAAACTACAACATGTTTTTTTAGATGTATAACCAATAGTGCCAAGCTTTTCCTTGTTCCTTGAAGCTCTCAAGGCACTTTATTTTTCATTATTGTGATATACTGAAGAAAAGATCAAATAAGTGACCTGTACATGAAATTTAGAAAGGAAGAAACATATGCAATATTAAATATAGACGGGAAGGGAATAGTTTCATGAATAGCTATCTAATGACCGTGTGAACTTATGCACTGTATAGAAACAATAATTTACACATTTATTGTAGGAACAACAATTTACCCTTACTTTTTCAACATTTTTCGACCAAGTTCACTGTCCGTTAGTTAAAGAAAACTGCATCTGATACTGTCATTTTAACTTCGTTTGGTCTGTTCTGGTCTATTATTGTGAAAGGGCACCTTTTTTTTTAAAAAAATGCAGGAGAGCTGCGTTTCATTGTATTAGAGAGATGAAAGGGCACTTTTGAATCAGGAAATTAGTTCATTTATTGTATTACATACAACTTTTAAATCATCCTTAAGATAGCATTTGTTCTCCCAATGTATACTATCATTATAGTAAATTCCCAGTCTAGTTTTCCTTGGGTCATTTATCATTTTGTTCAGAGAGGTGCATTTACAATTTTGCTTCTGTTGCAGTATTTAGTGATATACTTCATGTGTTTATATGCTTATTATTTATTTTCAGGTTGTTTTTACTGGCTTTGCCTATGGTGGTCTGTCAGAATTATCTGAAGCTGAGTATACTTCATGCTCAATGGGTTCGACCATAGCAGGAGAAATTGGTACTTTTGGCTACAGACCTTCTGTCTTGATGGACATGCTTGCTGGCAAGAGAGCCGAAGTTGGTACGAAAGTGGGTGCCTACATGAGAACATTTTCTGGCGATTGCTCACCTTCAGATCTTGAGACAGCTTTGCAGGTATGCTTCTGTTAAAGCATTCTTAGATACATCATACATGCTCAATTCAACACAAAGAAACACAGTTTACCTATAGCGATAGCAGCACCTGTTTCCTTTTTTCATCAAAATGTGGACCTATGCTTATACTTGACTGCGTACAGCTTGTTTATCAACTATTTACAACAAATGTGGAGCCAAGGGAGGAAGAAGTAAAAATAGTGATGCAAATGGCAGAGGAAGCAATCTATGCTCAAGAGCGTGATCCATACACTGCATTTGCGAATCGTGTTCGTGAAATAAATTATGGGAATTCATACTTTTTTAAGGTACTTAACTGCGCAAAACTTTACTCAGTTTTTTCCTTTTGTCATATCATATCCTAGAAATTTACTTTAGTTCTATATAATGCAGCCAATTAGAATAAGTGACTTGAAGAAGGTGGATCCAATCAGAGCATGTGAATATTTCAACAATTGTTTCAAGGATCCATCAGCTTTTACGGTGGTAATAGTTGGAAAAATAGACCCAGCTATCTCACTTCCACTGGTTCTGCAGTACTTGGTATGTTCTGTTCCTTTTTCTTATTGTCTGAAACAATGAAGCAACACTTAATAATGTTCATTAACTCAACTTTTTTTAGGGTGGAATACCTAGGGTACAGGATGCTACTCAACCACTTAGTCGTGATGATCTAAGAGGATTGCCATTCAAGTTTCCTGCAACCATCATTAGGTACTCCAGTGTTCTGTTTTGCATTTATATGCTTTGGGAGACTTATCTGTATATGTTTGTGTCATACATGCACATGCAGAGCTAAGCAAGCAATCTCTTTCTTTTCCCTGAATTATGCCTTTTTGATTACTGATAATCTTAGTGTACACCTTGTTTCCAGAGAAGTTGTCCGCAGTCCTATGGTTGAAGCACAGTGCTTTGTACAACTGGCATTTCCTGTTGTTCTTAAGAACACAATGATGGTGAGTACTGACTACTGAGTAGCAACCGAAACAGTCTCATTTTTACTGTTAATGATGAAGTGTTGTATCTCCCATATTAAGGTATTATATTCTTCTATTTGTGTAGACAGAAGATATTCACTATGTTGGGTTTCTTAGTAAACTTCTGGAAACGAAAATCATGCAAGTACTTCGCTTCAAATATGGGCAGGTTAGGAATATCAATCATATGCAAATCCAGATTGGGAATTCCTTAAACTTGGAGTTTAGAATCTGGGTTTCCTTAAACGAATCCTTATGTTATGCAGATCTATTCAGTTAACGTAGCTGTCTTCTTGGGTGGCAACAAACCCTCAAGAACTGGAGATGTTCGTGGAGACATAAGTGTGAATTTCTCATGTGATCCAGACATATCATCTAAACTGGTATGTCACATCAAGTCATTACACATTTTGGAATACATATATCCAATTGTTTTTTATGCAGCTTGAGTTTACTGACTCAGAATTTTTTCAGGTTGATTTTGTTTTGGAGGAGATATCATACCTACAGGTGGAAGGTCCTTCTGAAGAAGATGTATTGACCATCCTCGAAATTGAACAAAGAGCTCATGAAAATGGATTACAGGTTTAGTTGAATCCGTAATGCTCCAATTAGTGCTGATGCATATAGGTAGCCATTACTTTAGTTACAGCTCTTTGCATCTTTTACAAATTGCAGGAGAATTACTTCTGGTTGGATCGTATTCTGCGGAGCTATCAATCAAGGCTTTTTTCTGGAGATATTGGATCCACCTTTGCGGTAATACTGATTTTCTTTTTTCTGGTTCAGTGCTCTAGTATGTGTACTTCATTTTCCAGCTGACTTTTCAGTTTAAGGCAGCAAACATTGATCAGTAGATATGCTTGTAGCTTTTTAGCTGCATTACAAGCAATGCTGTTGACTGTTACACATGCTTGGCAGTCTGCCTTTTTGTTTTACGGTGAACATCACATTTGAAATGTTGCTCCTTCGTTTTTCTTTGTGCAGTTCCAAGAGGAGGGGCGCATAAAGGTTAGGGATGCTTTGATGCCAGAGACTGTGCAATCGGCCTTGCAAAGAGTTATACCTTTCCCTTGCAGAAATCAGTACACTGTGGTTATTCTTATGCCAAAGTCATCCTGTTGGGCGTCATTGAAGTCAATGCTTAGCTGGAGCTCTAATGGGGTTAGCAGAGATGCTAAGGTTCGAATCAAAGTTTTCATTTATTTGCAACATCCTATTCTCTTTTCAGCATGCTGAGCCTGAGAACCACTTCCTTGCAGATTCTTGCTGGCATGGCTGGTGCACTGGTGTTGGCAGTGAGTTTGTGGAGATACTCACGTAGTGCGCTAAAATCATAGTGTCTGATATACAACTAACCGTTTTTTTGGCTTCCAGACAGATCTGAAAATGGATCAGGTTAGGAACTGATATACGAGCTGTCAATAGATATTTGTTCTACCTGAGCACCTACCCGGTGTTTGGAGATTGGTAACAAAATTGGTAGCTAACAGATTCATTGCCGCATGTGTGCGTGTAGTCCCTGTAACCTCATTGGTTGTACCGCCGCGCATGTGCATTAGTCGTCGGTGTATAATAATGGCTACCCTCCTTTTTTTTTTCTTTTTTTTTCTTTTTTCTTTTTTTTGCGGAAAAGGCTACCCTCCCATTTGATTTCATAGGCAGGACTGAAGTAGTGGCAACTGTGGTAGAATGGTGGAAACTGGAAACCAAACATTGTAGATCGCTTTAGACTACCCGCACTCATAAACCTCTATATTCATCTTCTATACGTTCTAGTCAGCAAGATTCTTTCCTCTATACTCAATTCTCTCGTACCCATCCATCCTCTATATCATCCTCTATTCACTGTGGGACCTACTTGTCACTTTATCTAAATATATCCATGTGTGATCTAATTTTGAATGATTTATTGAGACGAATTTAATGGTGAAATTGAAATTTAATTTGGATTTTTGATTTGTGAGTTATAGCGTTTTTTTTTCTTTGTTTAGCTAGTGGGGCCTGTCACTATAGAGTATAGAGTAAGCACAGTGCCACTCTAAATATAGAGTGAGAGAAAGGATAGAGTATCGTTTTAGAGTACCTAGTGCAGCAGTTTTTACTCTATATTCATACTCTAAAGCTTTAGAGTATCGTTTTAGAGTACCCACTGCGGATTCCCATATGTGTGGACGGCTCTGTATCTGTACGTGTTTCCGATGACCCAGAATATGAGGGGAAAAAATAGAATGAGCAGGAAATGTGATATTTCTTTCTGCTGCTCCGTTCGTTGGCTAGGACAGCGTCCGAGCATGGGCAGGCGTCTTGATTTTGCCAGAATGTATATTGTCTGTCCGTGGTGGTTTTATTTCTCTCTGATTCGTTTCCGGAGTCAACAAAGATTAGCTTGAGGCAGCTGAATCTGACAGCTCTGATGTTGGGATTGCTATGGCTGTGGGCTGGTTTAGATGCAATTTTTTTTTACAAAATGATACTGTAGCAAATTTCGTTGTTATTTAGCAATTAGTGTCCAATCATGGTCTAATTAGGTTTAAAAGATTCGTCTTGTCTATTTTCGTCTAAACTGTGTAATTAGTTTTATTTTTTATCCATATTTAATGTTTCATGCATGCGTCCAAAGATTTGATGTGACGGAGAATGTTGAAAAATCTTGCAAAATTTCTTGCAACTAAACAGGGCCTGTGCCGAACACCCCCACGTGTATGTCTGGCTGTACTGTTCGTGTGCATTACTGGAGCCGAGCCGAAACGTGCAATCATCCAAAGCTGTAAAATGGCTGCAAAGTCCAGCGTCTGATTTGTACCCCTTCGGAAAAAGTGACACGTGGGAACAGCACGAGACTGCACGAGCCCTCACGTACAAGTTTCGGATAAAGGAGGAGCAGGAGGCGGGTCTTTGACGGTCCCACGGGTCTTTGACGGTCCCACGAGCCGCGCCGATCAAACCACACCGGCGTCCCCACGGCACGACGGACGGAGTACGGATAAGAATCCCTCTAGAGTCTAGACTCCTCTGCAGCCCCCGCGAGGCCAAAAGAGCAGCGGAGGCAGGCAAGCAAAGCAATCAGCCCACCTATGTACGTGCCCCAACTCTAGCGCCCTGTTCAGTTCTCAGAAAAATTTTGCAAAATTTTTCAGATTTCTCGTCACATTGAATCTTTGACATATGTATAAAGTATTAAATATAGATAAAAAAATAAAACTAATTACACAGTTTAGACGAAATGGACGAGATGAATCTTTTAAGCCTAATTAGACCATGATGGGACAATATTTGTCAAATAACAACGAAAATAACTACAGTGCTGTTTTGCAAATTTTTGTTTTATTTTTATCTAAACCGGCCCTAGGAGTCGCAAGGAGTCCAGACACCGGAAGCTGACAAGACGAGAGCAAATCGAAGCAGGACACGGCTGCTGGCGGCCGCATTCGGGAGGAGGAGGAGCACGAGGAGCCATGGCCGCCTGCCTGCACGATCACAGCTGCGAGGATCACAACTGCGCAGCCGACTGGTCGCTCTACAACCACATCGACGTCCCCAAGGTCCTGTAATCCCCCCCCCCCCCCTCTCACCTGTTGCCAGATTGATCCGCTACCCCCCTCCTCCCTCCTTATTGTGCCTTTGTTTTCGACGGCCTCGTAAGATTCCGTTGGTACCACGCGGCGCATCGGATTGTGCGACAGTGTACAGTACAATAGCGCGGTGAATAAGGATTTTAGGGCGGCAGTTGACCCCTTCTCGTGCCCGCAGGTGGTGGCTCTTAACGAATCTGTGCCCGGGAGCGTCAAGTCCGTCTTCAAGCCCTGGGAGCAGCGCCTTGACACCTCGGGGGTATGTACCAATGCCTCTTCATGTCCACGTTGCCTTAATTTTTCTTATTGGAAGCTAGGGTTCACCGGCTCAGTTAGGAGATGCAGAATGTGTACATCTAGTTCAGTAACCACCAAGAACAATTGTCCTTTTCTTATTACATTAGGACTTAGGACTTAGGAGTGATAAATTTGTAATGACCTTTTCTTCCTTTGTTGAGAATGCATCTTGTTGTGATCTAAAATCTCCAAAACGAAGGCATATCTAGTGAATTATCGTCATCTGTGAAATATGGCACGTGTTTAAGAATTATATAGATTAGCTGTCACTGCCACAATTCTGATGTTACACTCAAGGAATTTATAGTTGCCAACTTTCCTTCAAAGTTTTGTATATCTTTTTACTTTTATAAATACAGTCATGCTGGGTAGCTATTCATGATTCTATTAGTATACGAGGATTACCCCTTTTAAGGGGTAAAATGTGTGTAAAGCTTTAACGAGAGTAGCCATACGAGACTCAGAATAGGAGGAGAAATGTAAGCGGGCGGTAACTAGCATTCTGCATTTGCCTGGTAGCTAATGGAACTTTTTGAAATGTATGTTCTTCATTGTATGGTACAGAGAAGTCATTATTTTTCCTGTTGAGATCTTAGCTGGTCGCGCATGTAAAAGTTGTATGCTAAACTCTCCTTATGATAAATCAAAGCCGGGCAACCGGATCTTTCAAAAAAAAAAAGGTTGCAGGGAGCTTCATTTGCTCATGCAAGCTACATGGTAGTATGATGTAGACATTGATGATGTATTCTGCATTTTTTTTGGGGGGGGGGGGGGGGGGGGTGTGGGGTGGGGTGGGAGGATTGCTTGTATAGCACTCTCTCAGAATTGTTTTGCAAACATACCACTGCACGAGCTTGGGTTACTATTTAGCACTGGTTAGTGTCTCCGTTTTGTTCCATGTAGCATTGCAGCATCTGATTGTGCATGGATGACATAGATCTGCCCAAGATGCTCCACGACCGTTAACTTCTCTCTCTTCTCAATTTTGTCACTGCAGCAACATGGCCAGCCAGGGGCTCCCAGCGTCGTCCTTTGCCGCCAGTACTGCCATGCCTCGCTATAGAGGCTCATTCTCCTTATCTTGTCTCCTGCTTCGTGCCACCTCCGCGCCTTCCTCCCCTCTCTGTCCCCATGTTCATCCTCTATGCTAGCTGCCCTACTCATGGATGGTGGGGCCTGACCTACCATGGCAGCCATGGCCATGCAAGAGCGGGTCAAACTTTACACAGTGCCAGGGTGGCCACCTGATGCTGTCCCTTGGTGAGGCTGCACTGTGCTTGCTGAAGAGACCACATAGATCCAGAATATGCAGAGCAAATCAGTTGGGGCCTTGCATGAATTGAGTGGCTGCGGAGCGAATCAAGCTACAATTGATTCTGTTGGAGGCTCCTTCATGATTGCTTGATGCTCTAGCATGCGGGATTGACAGCATGGTATGAAGTGAAGGTGGGAACTTGGGGCTTGGGTTTAACACTTTAACTGCTGTGGGAGTGGTGGACTAAGCTGGAGGGGAAGGAGGAAGGGAAGGAGTGGTATCACAGAGGAAAACCAAGTAACTAAACAGTGCTAAATAGTAAAGTAGCTTGGAGAGTGTATGTTTTCAAAACGGTTCGGAAGTGTTATACAAGCAAGTTTCCCTTTTGTATTTATATAATTAGTGATTTTTCAGCTCAGATCCTGTTCCTTAAGTTCCCCATCATTGGTAAAATCTGCATTCTCATGAGCATTCTTGCTGCACCAGGGTTTTCTGGAGAGTAATGAGGGTGACCCTGAGCTACTTATTTTCATCCCGTAAGTAGCTAAGTCACTTGCTCGTTTGATGTATAGACATGTGCTCCCAAGTTACTTGTTTTCCTTTATTTTATTTTGAAAAGGTAATTCTAAGTTGCTTCATGACTTCTAGTTGAAGTATAGCAATGTGATGAAGTGTTTTTTAATAATTTCCTCAAACATAAGATTGGCTGAGGTAGTATTCAGTTTATGAACTATGTGGTGTTTCAGGAACAAGTATATTTATTATATGGAATAGTTTATCGGTTTTTTGCCCTTTTGTATTGTGATTGTACTCAACAGACAACAGTTCACTCCAGGGCAGTGCTTGAACATGTTGTACTTATCAATATTTATTCTCCTTTCTCCCTTTTTTTAATCTTTTAGTGGTTTGGTACTCAGCATTAATACTAGTAATACTTCTTTCAGAGGTTTAATACCCACATACCCAGAAATAGTTTGTTGAAATGATGTCTGCAGCACACATGTCAATCTGTACTTTTAAGACTTTTAATTATGTCCTTTTTGCACATCCTTCCATCAATTTTGTGAAATATCCTAATTCCTAAGGAAACGAGAATGTTTCTTTTTAGTGTGTATGAGCCCCCTTAAAGCATCAGGCACCATCTTAAGTTGATATTGCATGCCCTTGCAGAAGTTACTTCTTCAGTCTGTATGTATAATTGCATTGAATTCATGACCTTCCCATGAATTTCTGTATGTTGATATTTCACTTTTGGTGGAATATATCTTTATTTGGTTTCAGAGCTAAGAAATACCTTCCCCTTCTTTTGTCTGTATTTCTCATCCAAAAAATGTTAAACACGTGTAATCATGTTTTCCTGTTGGTTGTAGGTTCACATCAGATGTTAAGATCAAGAGCATTTCTGTTGTTGGTGGTGCTGATGGAACAAGCCCGTCAAGAATGAGAGCGTTAGTTTAGAGATATAGCTTTTCTTTTCCTTGTCCTTCTCTTTCTCATGGCATGATATTTATGAAGATTACCTTGACATGATCCAGGTTTATCAATAGAGAAGGCATTGACTTTTCAGATGCTCAAAACATGCAGCCTGTGCAGGTATGTATTCAATTTCTTTTTTTTTTCTATCCGTGCCATAAGTGGAAACTCCACTTTAATAATGTATATTTCTCCTAGGAATGGGAATTAGCGGAGAACCTGCAAGGAGCTCTTGAGTACCAAACAAGGTATGTTCTGTTTCTGTAATTGTTCATCCAGTGCCCTTTGGTTTTGGTAACAGATAAATATTTTCTGTTAAATCACGTTGTTAGAGCTTCAAATGTCTTTCTGAACATATGTTCCATTTGATAAACACTCATAAAGCTTGTGATAGACTCAAATTCATTAGATTTTTGCCCTGAGCCTGTGCAAATTAATAGACATTTTGCATGTAGGTACTGGACTACTCTAGGCCACTTTTGTTTTTTCTGTCTACTGAATAGCTTGTAACTACTCCATCCGTTTTTTATTACATGTCATATTAGATTTGTCCTAAGTCAAACATTTGTATCTTTGACCTTCGATTTCAAAATAAGTATATAGATTAATGGCATAAGTTTTATGTTTTTTAGATTCACTATGAGAATACTTCCATAATATATAATTTATATATTGTGAAACCATAAGAATTTTTTTGAAATAGATGGTCAAAGTTAGTAATGTTTGACTTAGGACAAAACTAATGTGACATGTAAAAAAAACGGAGGGAGTAGTATGCTCTTAAGTTCTCTTTATAGTTTGTACACGGAATAATTTCTCATTTGCTCTTCATACCTTTCTCCCCTGTTTCTCAGATATTCAAGGTTCCAAGGTGTGGCTAACCTAACTCTGCATTTCTCTGACAACTTTGGTGGTGATACAACTAAGATTTATTACATTGGACTACGTGGTGAAGCCACTCAGGTACTTAAGTTTTGTTTCGCTATTTATGTATAATAAAGAAAAAAACATAGTGGAACGCCATACTGATTCTTGATTGCTTCGTACTGCTTGTCCCAGAACAAAAGGGATGTAGTTGCGACAATTGTATATGAAGTCATGCCCAATCCTTCAGATCACAAGTAAGCTTTGTTATAATATTTGAGCTACTTAGTGTTTCACATCAAGTCTACTAGTGTTGATTGTAGTACAGTTGCACAAGGGAAATTTGACTTCTTATAATGTTGTATGACCTAGATAGTTTCTCCAGAGTTGATATCCCTTTAGCTTTAGGAAGTGTTCAAGTTAGTGATTTTGCTAAGGTGCCTCACAATAGGAAGAGAAGGTTCTTAGGTCCTATAAAATTGTTCCAGTCTTCCAGCAGGCTTAAAATTGTATCCATCTTGAAGCACACCTCTAGGTGGTAGGTGGAGCTGCTGGTTCCTTTCTAACCCTAATTTCCATATTGTTAAATCAACCTGCATCATTTGACTATGCTACTTCCTCTGTTCCAAATTATAGTTCACTTTGGTTTTTGTCCTAAATCAAATTTCTTTAACTTCCCGAGTTTATAGAAAAATACACCATCTATAACATCAAATTTGTTTCCTTAAATTCTCCATGTGCATTTATTTGAACTTTAAGAAGTTAAATATTTTTAAAAGTATTTGCCAAAGTTAGAGATGTTTAACTTACGACAAAGCTAAAGTGAACTACAATTTGGAATGGAGGGAGTAACATTTAAACTGGGAGTTTGCAAAGGGAATAAATGATCATCTTTGACCCATCTAACTGCTGAGTGCAGAAGCTGGGTTTCTCGTCTCTTTTGGGTTTCATCTCTAGCCTACCCCAACTTGCTTGGGACAAAAGGCTATGTTGTTGTTGTTGTTGTTGTTGTTGACCCATCTAACTGCTGAGTGCTAGCGGTAAGGATATTTTAATGAAAATGGTTTGCTTCACTCATTGTTAACAAGTGATAATACTTTAGCTTGTCGTGCTGGCAACTGAGGCCAGGTGTGACCCCATTTCTCTCTCCTGTGCAGAACAAAATCCGAGACCGGAGGTTTCTCGCATGTCGAGTAGGCATCATACAAGGTGAGGCATATCTGCTGTTCCAAAGCATAAAAGCTGAATTTCTCGTCTGATGATACTAGCTTGCCTTCTTTTTCTCATTTCTGTTTATTTTCTAATAGTTGGGTATGCATCATCAGCAGAGCTTGAGAAGCAGAAGCTGGGTACTGCGTTGCCTGGAGGCAAATTTGAACCTCGCTTCCCATCAATCAATAAGATAAATAGATAATCCCATCTGGTAGACTTTTAGCTTGACTTTTGAGCACATAACTCTGTACCTGTGGACGCTGTAACTGGTTTGCTAATGCTATCATCAGAGTTGGTCTCTTGTGTTGTTATCTTATTTCAGGTAGCTCTATTCCATTTTCCTGAAGCGGTTATCGTAGATATTTCTCCAGTGTGATCATGCAAACTCTTGCGGAAGCCGGAAGAGGCACTGAAATCCGATACAAGTGCTAAGCCAACTTAGCAGGAGTGGCCATTTATTTAAATAATCTGCCTGAACAACGCTTGCGTACTTGGGCGTTCACTTTAAATTAGCGGAACATGTGACATCGATGTGGGCCACGTAATATTTGTTGCATTTGAATTTGAAACTAGTACAAGAACGAACAGCTTTAAAACAAACCAACTTACGATTGCGACACAAATTTTCTTCTTTTAAGGATTGCAACGCATCGAAAGTACGTTTGAGAAATACATTTGAAGAAAGGTGGTGCGAACCCCCTAGATAGTAGATTTCCACAGGATCAATAATTTTCGATACATATACGGCGGCTGTCCGGATGCCGCGGCGGCTGTCCGGATGCCGCGCCCGCACTCATCGAACGACTACGGACTCGACCGCTCACCCCTCCCGCGCCGAACCAACCCACCCGTGCCGCACGCTGCTCCCGCACTCATCATTATCCTCTCGATCGCACACTTCCGCAGCGCTTGCGCCCCTCTAGTTCGACTGCTGCCCCGCGCCGCTTGCTGGGACGGACGCTGATCACCACCTCGCTATCACCCCGCCAGCCCGCCGGCGCTCCCTCCCTCCCTCCCCCCTCCGCGACCTCCATGCAACTCCGCACTCTTCAGACTCTAGTGACCCGGCTCCCACTCCCCCCACCGGAGATGAGGAGGACGACGGTGGCTCTGACAAGCTAGGTCGGTCCTTCTCTGGATCTGAGTCCTCCTCCTCCTCCGGATTTGAGCCCTCCTCCTCTGGATCTGAGGGACGCGGTGGTGGCTATGGTTCCGGCGAGCTATGAGGTCCTATTCCCTTCTCTCTCCGGCGAGCTCAAAGGTGATGGGCCAGGGGGTGTTTTGTATGCATTTTTTTTTGCTGTTTCTCCCGTGTTGCAATGGATTTTTTGGATGTTGCAACAGATGATTTTCGCATGTTGCAATGGGATTTTTTGTTGTTGCAACAGATATTTTTGTGATGTTGCAGTACTACTGCTTGAGATGTTGCAGTACATAATTTTCGATGTTGCAGCACATAATTTTCGATGTTGCAGCACATATTTTTTCGATGTTATAGCACATATTTTTTCGATGTTGCAGTATATGTTTTTCGATGTTGCAGTATATATTTTTCGTTGTAGCAGTGCATATTTTTAGATATTGCAGTACATGTTTTTTGATGTTGCACTACATATTTTTACGGTGTTGCAGTATTTATATCCTGATGTTGTACTACATAGTTTTTCCATATGTTTGCAATGTTTGCACTTAGGGACGCGGTGGCGTAACGGGGGACAAGGGCGTGGTGGGGAGCGGAGGAGGAGCGGGTTCCGTTCTATACGCGGGGGGTGGGCGGGGTTTCGTAAGGGACCGGCGTCCGGACGCACTCACGCACTGGACGTCCGGGCGCTAGAATCACCACTTTAGTAATTTCATTCCAATTGTAAGCTGCCTCATTTTATTTTATCAATGAATAAAGTTGTCTCCGGGTGTGTCTCACCGGAGAGACTTTGTTATTTCATCATGTTTTCTGTTGAATAAAAAATCAAGATTGCCACAAGATTCGGTGTGGGGGTTGATCAACCTCTTTACATTCAGATAATGTCCCACCATCACTGAAAGCGAAGCAAAGCAACCACTGCACCACGTGAAGGCATCCCTAGGGGGCCACTTGGCTAGGTCACCTTACCCTATGCAGGTCACCCGACCTAGCCCAGCAGCCCTTGTGGCCCACCTTAACATGTCTCACATGTTTGCACTCCTAAAGCCTTCCCTATGCAAAATTTTGCGATCAATCTCTAAATGTTAACAAAACTTGCTTAAAAATAATAAAACTTGACCCTAGATTGATCATGACAACGCTTAAGATTGGCTTGCATAAATTTTATTCCTTATCTTGCACTTAATGCTTATGGGCTACTTTTTATAGAATGACCTTCCTAAGTTGTGTTGTGAGATATATTAATGACAAAAGATGTTGCTTTTTTCTTTAATCATGACTTTGGAGATATTTATTTTCAACTGAATTAAATATCATGGCACCATGACTCAAATGTGATGATGAATACCTACAAAAGCCAAAGTTGGCAGTCATGTCATTACTAGCCTTCTACGTACTTTATTTGTCTCATTTTGAGCTTTGTCAAGCTTTGTGATCTAGGTAGAGAGATATGTCATCATTTCATAATCAAGTTCACGCACACACCACCTTATACATGCTAAGTTGCTAACATGCCTGTCATAACCACCACATGGTTGCACTCATGTCATCAAATCTCTCTCTCTCTCTCTCGTCATAAGGAGACATGGCTATGCAAGAGTATTAAAAAAATAGACACATGAAAAATCCAAGTATAGAAAAAAATATGGACACATGAAGGTCCAAGTATAGAAAAAAAATGAGCAAATGAAGGCTCAATATTATAGCAATGATAGCCATGTTCTCAAAGTTCAAAGAGAGAGCGAGAGAGGTCACTCGAAGGAGAAGAAACTCTCAACCACCTATTACCACACACTTGCACAATGAAAGTGCATCTAGCCCTTTAGTGGGTTTTGGATGATTGAATGACAACGTGATTAAAGGTCTAACCCGTTTGCTAAGTGTTGGACAGGAAATGGGTTATCTCATAGGTATTTGATGAAAGCCAAAATGATGCGTTGTTGTATAAACAATCTAGTTCAAACACAAGACAACAATGCAAATGTAACTCATGTAAGGCTTATTCATTGTGGGATTTCGATGACTCATATGAAAGCAAGCACGTTGAAAATAATTAATGAGACATGAGGGATTGCATATGGAATGGTCTCACTTTTTAGAGCTTGCTATATTGAAATACAATTATACGAACGATCTTAATGAATGATTCAACACCAAGTGTGACTTGATGGCTTGAGATGGTGAAGATAGCAAGGAAATGCTTTGAGGTACTAAGCAAAGGTGAAGGGCAAGCGACAGCTTGGCGACCGAGGAACCTAGCTAGAGTGAAGAAGGAAGTACTTGCATTTAGTTGAGGTACCAATCAAACTTTGATGGTCACATTGAAATGGAGGATCAAACACATTGGATGATTTTGTGGAAGTGACTTGATACATTTAGAGTTAACTCATATTTATTGAATGCAACCAAGTCACAGGCTCAAGATGGCCATGATCAAGGAGAAAATCAAAATCGACATGATGACACCCTCACTTGATGAAGATTGAAAGCTATGGCAATTGGTTTAAAGGAAATCAACTCAAGCGAATCAACTTCATTTACATTTGATCATGAGTTAATATGTTGTACTATTAAGAGGTATGCATCATGTTGATAGATACTTATTCATAAGTGCTCAAGCCAACCTATGTGAAGATAGAGTGTTTTGAGAGCCGAAAGAGCTAACTTGTTTTTGATGAGTCTAGCAATACCGGACGTGTCTGATATTTGCCTAGCCACAACTTTCTTAGTGTTTTCAGTTTGGTCCATCGGGAGTTTCGACAAACGTCGGGAGTTCTAGGGGTCAAAAGTTCCGGCAATCGTCGGGAGTTCCGACGCCTCACATACGCCACTAACTTAGTGACCGTTGGCGTTGTGCAGGCAATACCAGATGTGTCCGGTATTCCCCAACGACTAGTTTTTCAAAGGGGCAATAAATACCCCTAAGCCTCCATCTTTGGAGGTTGTTGATTCTGCTGACTTCCATACATGTTTTTGAGCCTTGAGAACACTCTCTAACCTTCTCTTAGTGAGTGATTGATTCAAACTTGCAAAATCCATCTTGTGGGTTGAGTGAGATTCAAATTGAGAGCAAGCCATCCTTGAGCACTTGTGCATATTTATCGATCTCATGATTTGCATTTGTTACTCTTAGACTCTTCGGCCCTAGATGGCTAGGCATCGTCGGAGAGCACCCAAGAGCTTGTGGTGTGCCTCGGGAAGTTTGTACTGGTTCGATTCCACCGCCGCAAGGGAAGGAATCAACTAGTGGTAGGAGAAAAAAGGAGTTGGAAAAGACTCTGGCTAGAGTGGCCTTCATGGTCCTCTAGAGCTGACCTTTGCTGGGTCACTCGCAGCCCCCTCAACGAAGAGTAGGACTCGACGGAGTCCGAACTTCGGTAAAACAAATACTGTGTCTTGATCTCTCTTTACTTTTAGTACTTGTGATCTCTTGTGTTGCTTGAGCTTGTAACAGGTTACTACCAAGTGACAGCAACTTTGTGTGAAGGGAGAAATAAAAAAAGATCAAAATTTAGAGTTGGTGTGCAGACCCCGTGTATACCGGACATGTTCGGTATTGGTCACCTATGCTGCTTTTATTTACCCACTGCGCTAACTTTGTGTTGTAGGGTTGTAGCTCCTAGAAATATTTTATATACCTTGTTTACTCAGTTGGTTAACTCGTGAGGGGTTTATTTCTCTGATTTGTAATTTCCAAGTCATCGAAAATTCCTATTCTAATCGTTTTCGCATTTTGAAGGGTTGAATTTTTAGAAATGCCTATTCACCCCTCTCTAGGCAGCATCCTCGGTCCTTTTAATTGGTATCAAAGCAAGGTCTCACTAAAAGCTTCACCACCGTGAGAAAAGGATGTCGACACCTAACAAGTTGGAGCCGGTGCTTCTCCAAAATGATGGTTCAAACTTTCTACCTTGGTCAATTCATGTACTCAATGCTTTTAGGACTATTAGTCCTCTTGTTGAGCATATTGTGGATGCAAGCATCCCTCTTCCTATAGTTGATTGGAGTAACTACAAAAGAAGAGAGATGTGTGCAACTCAATGCTCAAGCAATTAATGTCATTTTGAGTACATTGAGTGCAGAGGTTCTAGATGAGGCAATCTTCAATGGACAAACACCTCCGGAGAGTGCTCATCTCATTTGGACGAGACTTGTCGATTTGTATGGAAAGTCCAAATGTGATGAGGCATATGAGCTCGAGTCAATGGAAGACATGTCCATTGAATCTTCATACAGTGGAGAAACCTCAAGGAACCAGCGAAGCATCAAGCCGGAGCTAGAAGAGCAAGCCGCAAGTGTTGGGCTTTCCAGCTACTGGATGTGTCAGGTATGGCCCTGGCAGCAAAATAGCAAACCAGCTCTTGCGATGATGATCAAGCTCGGTGGCGGCCAAGTGTGAATCATGTTCATCACATCAAGATACTCATCACATGTGTCTCATGGCCAAGAAAAGCAAGAGGAAAGCCTCCAAGAAAGATCAAGTGAAGGAGAAAGCACATGTAGATGATCAAGCTGAGAGTGATGTTGAAGTTTAAGATAATTACAACCTTGATCATCTCACTCGCAAAGACAAGCTCATTATCATGAAGATAGTTGCAAATAATGATGAGCTAGAAGAAGAGAATGAGAAGCAAGAACAATCACTTCAAAAGCAAGAATTGTTTCTCATCTCCAAGTTGGAAGAACTAAAGGCTCTTAGTGAAAGGTATGAAAAATTACCAATTAAGCATGCTTTAGTTACTAACTCCTCTTCTAGTGTGACACAACTAGAAAAGGAAAACTTTGAGCTCAAGACAAGACTAGAAGAACTATCAAGAAAATACAATGTTCTGCAAGCTAACTATGTTCATCTCAAGTGCTCACATGAAAAGTTAGTAGAATCACATATCATGCTTGATGTAGCTCATGAGGTTGTGATTACATTGGTAAAATCTTCTCAACCTCCCACTCACACACTCACTTGTACACCATCTCATTTGAATACTTCTTGTACTAATGAGTGTGCTTCTCAAGCAAGCCAATCTTCGATTGACCAAAATCTCTTAGAAAATCATGAGCTCAAAGAAGAAGTAGAAAGGCTAAGAAAGGATGTGATTTGGTTAAAGGGTAAGGAGGAAGCACAAACTTCTCAAGATCACCATGATAACATGGTGAAGAAGCTTGAGAAGGGTTCAAACCTTGCTCCCTCCAAAACCCAACAAAAGAATCACACTTGAAGCAATGTTAAAGCAACCAAGAGCAAGAAGTTTGGAAAAAAGATTATGCTATGCTTGTAGATTGTATAAACATGAGTGGGCTATGTGTCCACACAAGATTTGGGCCGACATGGTTGAAGCTGTCAATCAAAAGGCTTCTACCAAGGTGGCCAAGCAAGTGAAGAGTGATGAGTCAAGGGCTTGTCTCACATGCAACAAGTTGGGCCATCCTACCAAGAATTGCCCCTTGTACAAAGAGGCAAGAAAGAGAGCCCAAGTTACAACAAGAAGATGCTATGGATGCAATGAGACGGGGCACATGATTGATAGGTGTCCCAACAAGCAAAACAAGCTTAGAGCAAATCAAGGCCACATATGCTATGCTTGTAGAAGAAAAGGGCATCTAAGCTACGATTGCCCAAATAGTAACACTTCTAAGCTGAACACATTTGGTTATGATAATATGCTTAGGAGAACCACGAATGTAGTTAGCACTAGCAAGGTGATGTGTTCACCACAAACTAGTACTAAGGCCATTTGGGTGCCTAAGCACTTTTTGACTAACTCAAGAGGACCCAACAAGAGTTGGGTACCAAAGTGTGCTTAGGATGTTGATGTAGGTACTTAGTGGTGAGATGAAGCCTTCGAGATGCTGAAGGGTCGAGATGGCGGACTAGAGGGGGGGTGAATAGTCCTTTCTAAAATTAATCGCGTCGGCAAACTGAAACAAATGCGGAATTAAAACTATCGGTCTAGCCAAGACTACACCCCTCTATCTAAGTTCACAAGCACCTCACAAAGATCCTAATTATGTAACTAAGGTGCTTTCCTTAGCAAGAGCTCTCCTAAACAATTCTAGAGCAAGGTCACACAAACCTATGCACTAGTACTTTAGCAAAGCCGGGGAGCTCCTACACAATTCTAGTAAGCAAAAGCACGAAGCCACCTATGCTCACTAGCAATGCTCAATAGCAAGGCAACTAATGCCAAACTAGAGAGCGCAAATTACTTAGCTACACAAACTAAGCAATATGACTAACAAGGTTACACAAACCAAATTAGCCACGCAACGGGAGCTACTTCTATGCTACACAAGCAAGAAGGTAACTAGCTAACTACACAAGCAAACTAGTTACAAGAGCAACTACACAAGCACAAGTATATGAATGTAAATACAAGCTTGTGAATCAAAAGCAAACCACCGAGAAGATGTACACAATGTTGACACGATGGTTTTTCACCGAGGTTCACTTGGTTGCCACCAAGCTAGTCCCCGTTGTGGCGATACACCCACTTGATGGATCACGAGCTAATTGACTATCAAGAGTCAAACCCTCAGCGGGTGCCGCACATCCACTCTCAAGATGGGGATCCTCCAAGCCACGAGCTTTACTAGAGTTGCTCTTCGCGATCCCCGCGGGGTGAGCACAATCCCCCTCACAAATCCTCCTCCGGAGCCACGCACAATCTCCACGCGTGCTTCAACGGAGTCGCAAGCCACCAAGCCGTCTAGGAGGTGGCAACCTCCAAGAGTAACAAGCACCACCGGCTTGCAACACGATCACCTAGTGCCACTCGATGCAATCCTCTCGATGCAACGCACTAGAATCGCTCTCTCACTCGATCCGATGAACACTATCAAGCATGAGTGAGTTAGAGGGATTCCAAGCACTACCACATAAGCCACCAAGGCCAAAGTGTGCTCAGCTACCGGCCATGGCCGGCCAAGGCATCTATTTATAACCCCATGGTCAAATAGAGCCGTTACCCCTTCACTGGGTCTTTTTCGGGATGACCGGACGCGTCGGTCGTAACTGACCGGACGCGCTCAGCCGCGTCCGATCCTCCAACGGTCACTGACCCCAACGGTCAAAACAATGACCGGACGCACCCCAGGCAATGACCGGACACGCCCGTCAAACAACCGGACGCGCCGCTTCGAACGACCGGACGTGCCGATCGCACTGACTCGCGCGCCCGCGAAGCAACGACCGGACGCGCCCCTCGCAACGACCGGACGCGACAGTGCCCGCGTCCGGTTAGAGTCCAGTAAGCTCCCTCAACGATCGGACGCGTCCGATCATGTGTGACCGGACACGCCTCACGTCCGATCGTCCTTGCGAAACTCAGTTTTCTCTGGACACCTGACCAGACGCGCCGGTCCCGCGAGTGACCGGACGCGCCGGTTGCAAACCCTAGCACCCGCGCCTGCGCTGTACTAACCGGACGCGTCCGGTCATACCATGACCGCGTCCGGTGCAGCGTCCGGTCACCTCTGTGACCTCCGTTCGCCTCCGTTTCTTTTCCGACTTCCGGCGTAGTGGAAAATAGACATTTCAACTTCTCGAAAACGCCTGAATCCCGCGCTCGCAAGCTCGGCGGGAGGGAGAGAGGACCCCAAACCCTCTCTACCGCTCAAACTTCATCGCCTTCGTAAATGTGCCAACACCAACAAGTGATCACCACCTTGTGCACGTGTGTTAGCATTTTCATAATCATTTTATTGAAGGAGTTAACCACTCAACTTGCCACGCCACTCGATCCTAGCAACGATGCATGGTTAGATCACACGAGTGGCACTAGATGACCGATATGCAAACAAGTTTGCCCCTCTTGATAGTACGGCCATCTATCCTAAACCCGGTCATAAACTTCTCTACACACCTATGACCGGTGAAATAGAAATGATCTTAATGAATCATTCAACACCAAGTGTGACTTGATGGCTTGAGATGGTGAAGATAGCAAGGAAAGGCTTTGAGGTACTAAGCAAAGGTGAAGGGCAAGCGGCGGCTTGGCGACCGAGGAACCTAGCTAGAGTGAAGAAGGAAGTACTTGCATTTAGTTGAGGTACCAATCAAATTTTGATGGTCACATTGAAATGGAGGATCAAACACATTGGATGATTTATGGAAGTGACTTGATACATTTGGAGTTAACTCATATTTATTGAATGCAACCAAGTCACATGCTCAAGATGGCTATGCTCAAGGAGAAACTCAAAATCAACATGATGACACCCTCACTTGATGAAGATTGAAAGCTATGGCAATTGGTTTAAAGGAAATCAACTCAAGCGACTCAACACCGTTTACATTTGATCTTGAGTTAATAGGTATGTTGTACTATCAAGAGGGATGCATCATATTGATAGATACTTATTCATAAGTGCTCAAGCCAACCTATGTGAAGTTTGAGTGTTTTGAGAGCCAAAAGAGCTAACTTATTTTTGCTGAGTCTGGCAATACCGGACATGTCCAGTATTTGCCCAACCACAACAACTTTCTCAGTGTTCTCAGTTTGGTTCATCGGGAGTTCCTACAAACATCAGGAGTTTTGGCAATCGTCGGGAGTTCCGACGCCTCACATACGCCACTGACTTAGTGTCCGTTGGCGTTGTGCAGGCAATATCGATGTGTCTGGTATTCCCCAATGGCTAGTTAACAACTAGTTTTTCAAAGGGACTATAATACTCCTTAGCCTCCATCTTTGGAGGCTGCTAATTCTGCTAACTTCTATACATGTTTTTGAGCCTTAAAAACACTCTCCAACCCTCTCTTAGTGAGTGATTGATTCAAACTTACAAAATCCATCTTGTGGGTTGAGTGAGATTCAAATTGAGAGATCCTTGTGGGTTTGATTCCACCGTCTCAAGGGAAGGAATCAACTAGTGGAAGGAGGAAAAAGGAGTTGGAAAAGACTGGCTAGAGTGTCCTTCGTGGTTCTCTAGAGCTAACCTTTGCTGGGTCGCTCGTAGCCCCCTCAACGGAGAGTAGGACTCGACGGAGTCCGAACTTCAGTAAAACAAATACTGTGTCTTGATCTCTCTTTACTTTTAGTGCTTGTGATCTCTTGTGTTGCTTGAGCTTGTTAACAGGTTACTACCAAGTGACAACAACTTTGTGTGAAGGTAGAAATCGAAAAAGATCAAAATTTGGAGCTGGTGTGCAGACCCCGTGTATACCGGACGTGTCTGGTATTGATACAAGAAATTCCAATTCTAATCGTTTCCGCATTTTGAAGGGTTGAATTTTTAGAAACGCCTATTCACCCCCCTCTAGGCGGCATACTCGTTCCTTTCACACAACTTGGTTTCTAGATTTGCATGGCATGTCCCTCCTAGGAACCATTGTTTGACTTAGCAATATAAGTAGTTCAAATATGCTCTACCATATCTTCTTTACCTAAAACTCCACATAAGCTTTAGAAGTAGTAGAGTCCATCTAAGGCTTTGGTGAGATTCATACACCACTAAGTGTCTAAGATACATGAGTCATGCTTTTCTTTGCAAAAATCATCAAAATCTCCAAAGAATATTGAACAGAGAGAGGTTGATTGACCTTTGATCAAAACAATTCCACTTCTCAATGGCTCAAGGATTGTCCTTAGACACTTCAAACCCACAGGTATGAGTAAGAGCATCTCTAGCAATTTATATATACTGTAAAGACAAACCCCACTAAGCTAATTATCTTGAACCTCCTAGCGCCACATCATCCACTTATCCTTTGCAATTAACACAAACCCCACTAAGCTATTATCCTGAACCTCCTTGCACCACATCATCCACTTATCCCTTTCAATTAACACCGTTTGATCATGTGCATGCATGCGTAGTAGTAGTTCGTCTTCCAAGTTCATGCACGCAATATAGTAGTAGATATATTTAGTTGTCCACATTAGAATGCTAAAATATAGATTCCTCTTTCATACTTGTGGCAACGCACGAGAAATCCTCCTAGTACTACCTAAAACAGACCCCCTACTTCTTTGTTTAAGTAGCCCCCTATTCTGAGACTACTCATTTTTTGTTGTTGTCTCCAACAGTACTACCTAAACAGACCCCCTATTTTATTTTCTCATAAATTTATGTTGCCCCTCTATGATCTCCATTTGTCCTCTAGAATTTAACCAAAAATATTTGAACCACAAATAAAGCACATAGTTCAAAGATAATTAATCAAAGTAGGATCCTACAAAGTTCAAACATACTTTAACAAAGTATGACAGAAAGTTCAACAATTGGAATTGGAACAAAATAAAAGCAAAGCTCAAATAGATGGGTTGCCACCAAGACCATCATCTTCTGCAGCACGACTACCGCCACTGGAACCACCAAGGCTTTGGGAGAACTCAGCCATCTTCTGTGCTGTGATTTGTGTCCTCATTGCGAAGACATAATTCTTCTGGTCTATACTTTCTAAAGTGTTAACATCACAAAACATTATCTTTTACTCTTGTTCCCACATCAACCGCTTCTCATCAACAGATATCCTACGCTCTTGAATTGCCTTGGCCTCTTGTCACCTCAAATCCTTTATCTTCCTTTCCTCTTTCTTCTCAACAAGCAATTCCTCAACTACATTCTTGTATGAGCCACCATCTCCTCCCTTGTTCTTGAGATGTTCCTTTGCACGCTTCCTACCAATGAGTCTTTGTGACATTTGAGAAGAATGAGAAGTTTGTGGGCTTCCCATACTTTCTCCTACTTCAATCTCATCAAGATTGATTGGACTGGATGCTGTGGCATTGCTAGTCTTTTGTTTCTTGGCATTGGTAGCCTTTCTCTTCTCTTTTGGATTAAGTGATTGGAACTTGGCTGAGTTCCTCACCTTGAGCCAGCAATGAAGAAAAGGAAATCCTTTCTTCTTTCCACCATAGGTGAGTTGTGCTTCCAATAACTACAATCAAAATGGAACAACAGGTTAACAAGATTACACATATGACAAGATTGCATAATTGACCAACATACAACAAGCTTACATGCTCTTGGTATGGAACTCCACTCGGGTGTCGACGCTCCACAGCCTCAAATATTTCCTGAAATTTTTGACACTCCTTAATTGTACCCCATCTATGCTCAAGTGAATTTTTAGTCCTATCGGACTCAAAGGTCCTGTTGGCATGGAAGTATTCCGTGATTCTTGCCCAATATGCCTTGCTGGGTTGCTCATTGCCAATGATAGGATTAGATCTCACGCTCTCCCAAGATATGCAAAGTTGGATATCTTCATCCTGTGTGAAGTTTGCAGTTCTTTTGGGGGCTTAGATTGAGAGGGTTCAACAGGTACATACATTGCAATTGAATCAATGGGGCTGTCGCCCAACAACAAATTTGTGTACGTGCCTTGAAAATCCATTGCAAACTAATTCGACAAGAAAAGAACATATAAATTTGGATAGAAAATTGCATAGTAAGTTCATACGTAGAAGACAGAGGAGGAGATTCAATCTGTAGGATGGGGCGGCGGAGAATGGACGACGCCCGGGCTCCTGGTGGCGCACGGGGATGGGAGGCAGTGAGATCTGGTCCGGCCGGGGTGGCGGGGATCTGCCTAGGCAGACAGAGTTCGATAGGGCGGCGGGGCGGCGGCTGGAGGCGCACGGGATGGCGAATGGAGGTGCACAAGACGGAGGACGGGGCGGAGGCACAGTCGGCTGGGGCTGAGGCTCCGTCGGCGGCCGGCCAGACACCGGTGGTCGCAGGGCAGCTAGCGGCGGGCCGATGGAAGTCGCGCGCGGTCGAGGGCTCGAGGCCACTCGAGTCGAGCGAGGCGAACAAAAAGGTGCGATTCAGTTTTGCACGGTGGAGTACGGGGCCAACAGGAATAGAGGGTGGGAGGAGAAAAATAGGAAGCTAACAAAGGTAGGGGGTCTGCTGGAGTTGAGTTTTTGACCTCCACTACCCAAATCAGGAGTAGGGGGTCAAGTAGAGGCATTGCTAGATATGCTATAAGTAATTTGGAATATCCTTTAGGCTCGCTTCATGTCTAAGTTATCACTCAATTATGGATTCATCGAAGTGTGGGGGAGCTTGTTGATGGTCCTTATACCCCATTTCTAACCATCAACATGTCCTTAAGCATATAAGCAACATAAAAGCAAGGATTTTGTTATAATTTTAAATGGATCCACTTGTACTTAGAGAAAATATTTATGCAAGGGCAAAACAGTAAATATCACAAAAGAACAGGCTTCTCGAAGGCATCTAGTAGAGCTGGCACGAACCCATGTCGACGGCTGTGTCACGCATTCCGTCGGGTACCTTGACCTCGCTCCTCCCAACCCCCACGTCGCCGTGGTCGACCTGATCGCCACCCACCTCACCGCCGTCACGGACGACGCCAAGCCCGTAGACCTCACCCGTCTGCTCCCCTTCCTCGGACACTCCCACCCGCTCCGAACCCTCCGCTTCGTCCTCGCGCTCCCGCCACCGCTCCAGCCCTCGCCTCCCCACCTTGCATTCCTTGCGCCCTCGCTCGCCTCCTCCCGCCTGTTCTCCCACGCGCTCTCTCACCTCATCCGCCTCCACCCGCGGCACGACGTGCTGCCCACGCTGCTCCTCGCGTCCGCCACCGCGCCGCACCCTTCCCTCCCGGGCCTCCTCGTCAAGGCTCTCCTCAGCGACGCCCGCCTCCGGGATGCGTTCCGCTCCGCCCTCCGCGCGGGCGCCCCCCAGACGCCACCACCTTCAACGCGCTCCTCGCCGCGCTCTCCCGCGCGGGCCGGTTCGATGAGCTATGGGCCGCAGCGCCATGGTGCGCGCCGGGGTGCGGCCCGACGCCCGTACGTTCAACATCCTCGTCGCCGCGCTCTGCCGCGTGGAGGACGCCGAGCGCGCGCAGGGGTTCCTCGAGGAGCTGGAGGAGCAAGGGTTCGAGCCAGACGTCGTGACGTACAACACCCTCCTCGCGGGCTACTGCTGCAAGGGGAGGCTGCCGGACGCGCTGGACCTGTTCGACGTAATGCTGCTGATTTGGTCTGGCACACCATCCTGATGGACGGGTTGTGCAGAGCCTGGAGGTTGAGCGATGCTCGCCGGATGTTTGACAGGATGGTGCAAGGTGGGTTGTGCCCTGACGCTGTTGCTTATAGTGTCCTGATCACAGGGTACTGTAATGAGGGACAACTAAAGGAGGCGAGGTCGCTGCTGATGGAGATGGCTGGGAGTGGGCTCTTGGACATAGCATTTGCTCTCAGGGTTGTCATTGAGGGTCATGTAAAATTTGGGAAGCTGCTTACCTGCTTGAACATGGTGGTGCCACTAAGGAAATATGGTATTGCCATCCCATCACAGAGTTATAGCTGCTTGATCAGTGCATTGTGTGAGGATATGCGCCCTAATGCTACGAGGGGTTTGCTGCAGTGGATGATAGAGGATGGGCACAGTCCTAGTTTGCAGGTGTACAATATGATTTGTGGATTGCTTCTGCCGATGTGATAATCCAAAGGAAATGTGAAGGTTGAGATGACCTCTAGAGAAGTGAAACCCAACTATGACACTTACCAGGCACTCATAGCCGGCCTTTGCAGATTGGGAAAGAGGTTGGCAGGTCAGTCAATAATGTTGGAGATGATTGAGTCCAACTTCCATCCGAATGAGGCCATTTGTGCTGCCTTGGTTTGTGGCTTCTGCAAGAAGGCGACCTTGATAGAGGAGAACTAATTGTGAAGTCGTTCGCGCTCGATTTTCAGATCTGCTGTAATGAGAGCTACAATGCATTGATGAGGACTAACTGCGAGATTAGGAGCACGGAAGAGTCACTAGCACTGCAGGACCGGATGTTAGAGCTGGGTTCATAGTTGTTAAGGCGTCGCTATACCGACGTCATATCGTCGCCATATCGCCGTGGCGTTTTTCTGGCTCTCGCCACGGCGACGCCACGGCTCCGGCATGTATGGCGTCCGCCATAGCGCCGTGGTGTCCCCGTGGCGCCGATTTGGCGTCCTGTGGTGCCTTTGTGCGCTATGGCGGGCGCAATAGACGGTGAGGGTGAGGGTGAGGCCGTGAGGGTACCTGTATAGGCCGAGTGGCCGATTGGAGCCCTCCGAGACCGAGCCCGAGACACAACGGCAAGCAACCCTCCGAGCCGCCGCCGCCGTCGGCCGCCGGGACGGTCGCACTCCGCCCGCCCCCGTGCTCGCGACCAGCTAGCCGTCGCCGTGGAAGGACACCGCGATCCCGCTGTCGGTGGAGGGTTCCTGCGCTGCGCCGCCATGGCCGCCCCTGCGCGCCACGGATCCGCGCTGCTCGGGGAGGGAGAAGAGGCAGCTGAGCCAGATCTGGCCTCGCCACCGCCGGATCCAGCCTCCACATGCGCCGATGCCACCGGTCAGAGAGGGAGAAGAGGGAGCTGGCTCCGGTCGGAGGGGTGCGGTCAGGTGGGAGAGAGGGAGGGTGCGGGGGAGGGAGAGGGGCGCGGTCCTGTGCGCCGTCGCTGGGGGAGAGGGGGAGTCGCTCGGGGAGAGGGGGAGAGGGAGTCATGCTCGGGAGCAGCCGCTCGGAGGAGAGGGAGTCGCGCTTGGGCGCTGTCGCTCTGGAGAGTGGAGTGAGGAGAGGAGAGAGAGTGGAGTCTCTAGGGTTTCTAATTTCGTTTATATATTGGTGATGGTAGTGGGCTGGTGTGGGCTAGCGGGTTGGGACTGATTTACCGAGACGGTTGAGTTAGGATGCATGGGACGACTTTTGAGAGATGAAAGATTTGGAAGTTTGAGAGATGAGAGAGTTCTGTCTTTTGTGCTACATTTACATTGCTATTTTGATTTGCTAATATTGTAGACTATACCTTTTAAGCTACATTTGCATCACCATTTGTCAATATAATTTTCTAATATCCTAGACTATAATGTATGTATTCGCCACGCCGATGTGTGTATGGCGTCGCCATGCCACGCGTCATAGACGCTGTAAAGGTGTGAAGGTGGTGGGTCGCCACGCCTCGCCACGCCGCCGTAAAAACTATGGCTGGGTTTTGTTCCAAACAGCCAGACTTGTCGATCTATTATCTACGTACATACCACATGCGGTGGGCAAATTTTTATTGAAGTAACCAGATTTGGCTGATGTGATTGTGCGAATACTAGGCAAGATTTGGTACTGGAGCAATGGTTTATAGATGCTACTTTATAAATTCTACCTGCTATTTCTATGTGGCAGTGCTCCAGATGGAGGCCTTTCATCAGCTACCTTTCATCAGCACTCACAGTTTCTTTGACCATCTGCTTCAAGGGAGTAGGCAACATCTGAAATTTGCTTATGTACTTACCGTGCATTGTTTGTGTGAGCATATCCTGAAACTGACAGAAATTTCGGTTCCTAAATTGTGGTTAACAGTTACAGTGTAAAAAATTGGCTTGTAATTTGATATGTTAAGTGAACACACATTGAAGCTCCATATGGGGCTCACTTGTCTGTACTGTACGTCACTAATGTAGCCATCTAGAATGTCTGAATGTGATAGATATTCAACCGTGCTGCGTTTCTAAATTTGGTGCTTTGCATTGAGATGATTACTCTTCTTCCTGTTCCAAAGCTTTTGCTTGTGCACATTTAACTCAAGGTTGGCATGCATGGATATGTTACCAAATCGGCATTGTGATTTAAAAACTGTGACTAGTCAGCATTATTGCTCCTGACAACATTGACATTCTGTGCAATCTTCATGTGACCAGCTAGCATTGGTATGTTTACAATCAATATACGCAACTAGATTTTGCCAAATCTTTCAGCACTCCCATTGGTAAGATGCTCAACAAAAAATCGTAGCATCACGACATATATTCTCTTTGCGCACAGATCACACTGAACTTATATAGCATTTTGTAAACTGTCATGGTTAATCAATTTGTATATCACTAAATGCATATGCAATATGGTATCGAACACAAACGGTAGCCCCCTTACAATAAAACAAGTCTCTTGTAACCTCTAACAACTGCTTAATCAAACTTTGTAGCGAGTAAATATCCACACACTTCACATAAAACACTTGCACATGGCAGGTTCATGAAAAAATAGCAAGGACATCAGTATTCATATTCACAAATTAAGAAAAGAAGAGAGCATATACAGAATGGCAGAAGCCAATTTGTTCTTGCACATGTTGGCGAAAATTGGAAAAATTAGCTGTGGGACAATTACACTTTATGAAATTGGTTGTGGGGACACTTAAATATATTTTTATTGCTCTAGGACACTAATTTCTTCATTGTAGGACACCTCACAGTGTACCTAAAGAAAATAAAAAAAAATTACAGTGTCCTACAGCCAATTTCATGAATGACATTGTCTTGTAGCAAAACTTGTCAAAATTGGAAAAAGTTGTTTTTCCAGGGCATGTTTGTTTAAGCATCCCTAGCAGCGTTTGGGCTAGGGATGAAGTGGGTTTCCCACAAACCCATAAATAGGCTTTACTTCTTGTTTACCACATGTAACAGACAAAATTAGTTGCTGATGCACGTACCAAAATGACTCAAGATGATGTGACATTTTTAGAAACATCAAAAATGAAACTCTCTATTAAGATTAGCCTAATGCACATGTCAACATGTTCTCTTACATCCCACAAATTAGTTGGTGGCACGTATCCACTAAATAACAACTAGAATGGAGGTGGGGAACCCGAAAGAGCATGTAGCGTAGTGGTGCAAGTACTTTATAGCACTTACTGGTCTAGGTTTATGTCATGTTGCTGTTAGGGTTGAGAGGGAGATAGTTAAGGAGAGCGATGCGCTGCGCTACAGTATCCGTGGTGCTACAGTACCCGCGGGTAGCGTTCACGGGCTAGGGCTGCGAGGGCGAGAGAGAGCCGGTCGGGCAAGAGGGAAGGTTTTTTCCTTCTTAATTCTTGCTTGATTAGATTGATACATCTCCTCTCCTTATATAGAGAGAATTTCTTGACTTACAAGCAAGACTTACTTACCCCAAGCAAGTGACCCTTATCTCTAACTAGCCCAACTAATGGGCTATGCCGCCAGCCTAGACCCAATAGGCCCCTAACATACTCTAACAGTTTAACTTCCCCGTGGTATCAAATTTTAGGCTGGTTAAAAATTTTCCTTCGCTAGCAAAGCCATGATTCAAGGATTTTCTCAGACAACTAGGTTGAGTTCTTCTACCTTACCAGCAATGCTTTGGGAAGATCATACCCCTGCTAGTTGAGTTTTTTTATGAAGATGGGGAACTGGTATCCGTAATGTATAAAGCCCTAGATTGAGATTTGAGAACCACATAGCATTCCCAAATGCTCTGCATGTAATAGGAAAAATTGTTTTATAGCTATTAAAAATATGTGGGCTAAACCCTTTATATGGTTCTGAAAATTAGTAAAAACAAAAGACAAACTTGAATACTCAAAGTCGAAGGCATCGGAATCAGATGTTGTAAAGATGATGCATGTGGATGACATCAAACCAAGGATGAAGTATGCGCCTCTGAAGTGGAGGCAGAAGCGGCCCCGTTGCGAATGCTTAGGGCGTCCCAAAACAGATTGCTACAAGTCAATAGCGACATGGAGGAGAGAGGAAATAAAAAGAGAAGAAAATGCTAGCTGCATGTCAGGAAAGAAAGGGGACCAGAAAGTCAGAGACAGTGAGTTTCTTGGACACCGTGTAAGCTTGTTGCTTGAGAACTTGATAGCGAGTTTGTTTTAGCATTCTTTCTCATTCATAAAGAATAAAATATAATTGACCCTTGTTGGATACGCACGTAGTACCATGTGAAGTGGAGGTAGAAGCGGTCCCCTTTAAAAATGTTAAGTTCAAGATTAGGATATTTGTTAGAGTATATGTTAGTGTTAGACAGTAGACGTATGGCCCATGGGCTTGCCATGGCCGGCTCCCCTAATGGCCTATATGTAATCACTGAACATGTCCATTGATGGTAATCTAAGTATTATCTGAACCCTAATACTCTCTCATGGTATCAGAGCTCGGTTTCCGATCCCGCTTCCGCTAGAGCCGCCGCCGTAGTGCCTCTCGCCGGCGCCCATCGCGCTGTCGCTGAGAGTCCCTCGCCGGCTCCCCTCCCCTTTTCCTTCCCATGGCCGACGATGACGCAGTTCAGCGCGCTGAGGCGGAGCGCCAGCGCCTGGAGGCCGAGCGCCAACGCCAGGACGCGGCGGCCGCCGCCAAGGCTGCTGCGGATCGCGAGGCCGCCCTCGACGCTCTCGAGGCTAAGCACGCCGCGGTTCACGCCCAGGCTCAGGCCGTCGTCAACATCAAGGTGCTGATCCCCATCACCCTTGATCGAGTTGCCAACAACTACGATCGCTGGCGCAAGGTTTTCCTCGTCATCCTCGGCAAGTACGCGCTCACCGACCACGTGCTGTCCGACGTCGCGCACCCCACGCGCTCGGCTTGGGTCCAGATGGATTGTACCGTGCTGTCGTGGATCTATGGCACCATCAACGCCGATCTACAGCAGCAGGTCATGCTCAAGGAGCCCTCCGCTCGCGTCGCCTGGCTGGCCCTCGACGACGAGTTCCTAGGGCAGCGTGAATCGCGCGCCCTCCTCCTCTCCGCCGAGTTCCGCAACTTCAAGCAGGGCGCCCTCAACATCACCGACTATTGTCGT
Source organism: Saccharum hybrid cultivar R570 (assembly GCA_038087645.1). Taxonomy (NCBI): domain Eukaryota; kingdom Viridiplantae; phylum Streptophyta; class Magnoliopsida; order Poales; family Poaceae; genus Saccharum; species Saccharum hybrid cultivar. The sequence goes on from JAQSUU010000135.1 coordinate 23,877,001, forward strand.
CGGTTGGAGACGATGGCGAGCGCCCTCGCTGAGTTTGGTGATCCCGTCAGTGATCGGACCCTCGTGCTGACGCTGATTCGAGGCCTCAACGGCACCTTCCGTCACATGATGTCGCATCTGAAGCTTCAGCGCCCCTTCCCCACGTTCAACGAGGCGCGGAATCTTCTTCTCCTCGAGGAAGTCGACCTCAAGGACGCGGCTGCCGACGATCCTCCGCCTCCTGCCGCTCTCTACACGTCCGGCAGTGGTGCTCCTCAGCACCCCTCCGGCGGACAGGCGGGCGGTGGTCAGGGGCGCGCCCCTGCTGGACAGTCCGGCGGGGGGCCGGGTCAGTTCGGCGGCTACTCTGACGGCGCCGGTGGACAGCGAAATAACCGCCGCCGCGGCCGCAACAAGAACAACGGCGGGCAGGGCGGCGGGCAGGGCCACCATCCGGCAGGCACAGGGAGTGGTCTCCGCCCTGGACCTCCACCACCGCTGGCCCCAATCCCCAACCCGTGGGCTGGCACGGTCCAGCTGTGGCCGCATCCTTACGGCCCCGGCGGCGTCATGCCTCGTCCTCAGCCGCCCGCTGCATTCCACGCTCAGCAGCAGCAGCCGTACATGCCGCAGCAGGCGCCGTACATGCTGCCGCAGAGTCCGGCGGGTGCTCCTCCTCCGGGTTTTGGCTATGGGGGTGTGCCCTCTTCGCCGATGGCGTCACAGCAGCAGCAGCCGCCGGCTCCCTGGACTCCTATGGCTGGCGGGTCATGGAACCAAGGCTCCCTCATCGACAACTTCAGCACCATGTCGCTCAACGTACCCTCGCCTGCAAACGAGTGGTACCTCGACTCGGGGGCCGGCTCCCACATGACCAACACCGCTGGTATACTCCAATCCTCCTCCCGTTCCTCTTCTTCACATCCTTCCTCCATTATTGTCGGTAACGGTGCGTCCCTCCCCGTTACTTCCGTCGGGTCCTCCTCTTTTATCACGCCGCGTCGGTCACTAGTTCTTTCTAATGTTCTCGTTGCTCCTGGCATTATTAAGAATTTGATTTCCGTTCGCCGCTTTACCACTGATAATAACTGTTCCATCGAGTTTGATCCGTTCGGTCTTTCTGTGAAGGATCTTCAAACCAGGAGCGTGATCGCCAGGTGCAATAGTTCGGGCGATCTCTACCCGTTCTTCATTGCACCCGCCACCAGCACCACCGCCCTCGCTGCCACTACTGCCACATCCACCCTATGGCATCGCCGTCTCAGCCACATAGGGTCTGATGCTTTGTCTAAGCTTATTAGCTCCAGGGTCATTTCATGTAATAAGTGCACCGCTGAACCTCTATGCCATGCTTGTCAACTAGGTCGTCACGTACGGCTTCCTTTTAGCTTGTCTTTCAGTCGTGCATCAAAACCTTTTGATCTTATTCATTGTGATCTTTGGACGTCTCCTATTTTGAGTGCCTCTGGGTATAGATATTATCTTGTTATTTTGGATGATTGCACTCATTATGCCTGGACATTTCCTCTTCGTCTCAAATCTGAGACCTTTGAGACGCTGTCCAATTTTTTCGCTCTTGCACGTACTCAGTTTGGCGCCTCTGTTAAGGCCGTTCAGTGCGACAACGGCCGCGAGTTTGACAACTCCTCGGCCCGCACGTTCCTCCTCACCCATGGTGCTATTCTCCGTATGTCATGTCCCTATACCTCCCAGCAAAACGGTCGTGCCGAGCGTACTCTTCGAACGATTAATAATATTATTCGTTCGCTTCTCTTTCAGGCTAGCTTACCTCCTGTTTATTGGGCTGACACCCTCCACACCGCCACATATCTTCTTAACCGTCACCCCACTAAAACACTGGCCGGCCGCACCCCTTACCTCGCGCTCCACGGCACCACGCCCTCCTATGATCATCTCCGCGTGTTTGGATGCGCCTGCTATCCCAACTTGTCCTCCACCGCCCGCGACAAGTTCTCGCCTTGCTCCACACTGTGTGTTTTTCTCGGGTATTCCGACACTCATAAAGGTTATCGGTGTCTTGATCTCCACTCAAATCGGATAATCGTTTCTCGACATGTTGTTTTCGACGAGTCCTCCTTTCCATTCGCCAACATGTCCACGTCTCCGGTTGATCCTAATACCTTAATTTTTTTGAGCGACGATGATATTGTCACTTTGCCTATTGGGCCTAGTGCTCCTTCTGCAGGTCCCTTGCCGGCCGCTCCTGAGGACACCGATGCTGCTGCCCCTGCGGACTCGCCGTCCCGGGTCGTTGCCAGCAGCGCCTCCGACCACGGCGCTCCCGGTGCTGCTGCCTCCGTGGACTCGCCGTCCCGGGCTGTTGCCAGCAGCGCCCCCGACGCCGCTGCTGCTGCCTCCCCTGGAGTCTTGGCGCCCCAGGACCCTGCTCCCAGTGCTAGTACCGCTGCCCCTGCCCAGCAGGTCGCTGCCAGCGGTACCCGGCGCACGGCCTCCACAGCGCCGCTCGCTATTCAGCCAGTGGTCAACGCTCACAGCATGCGCACTCGAGGCAAGTCCGGTTTCATCCAACCGGTCGATCGTCTCAACCTCAGTGCTGCTGCCCTCTCTCCGCTACCAGGCTCTGTTCGGACAGCTCTTGTTGATCCGAACTGGCGCGCCGCTATGCAGTCCGAGTTTGATGCGCTCAAGGCCAATGATACTTGGTCCTTAGTGCCTCAACCTCCTGGCGTCAACATTGTTACTGGTAAATGGGTTTTTCGGCACAAGTTCCTGGCAGATGGTACTCTTGATCGTTACAAGGCTCGATGGGTCCTGCGCGGTTTTACTCAGCGTCCTGGTATTGATTATGATGAAACTTTCAGCCCGGTTGTGAAGCCTGCTACTATCCGAGTCGTCCTCAGCTTGGCTCTCTCTCACTCGTGGCCGATGCACCAGCTCGATGTCAAGAATGCCTTCCTCCATGGTCATCTTACAGAGACAGTGTATTGCGCTCAGCCGTCGGGGTTTGTGGATTCAGCACATCCGGATCATGTTTGCCGTCTCAACCGGTCGCTGTATGGGCTCAAGCAGGCTCCTCGCGCTTGGCGCACTCGGTTTGCCACCTTCCTCACTTCGATTGGATTTGTTGAGTCGCAGTCGGATGCCTCCCTGTTCACTTATCACCGGGGCAGTGACGTGGCTTATCTTCTGCTATATGTTGATGATATTGTGCTCACAGCTTCGTCGTCTGGTTTCCTTCAGCGGATTATTTCAGCTCTTCGCCAGGAGTTTTCTATGACTGACATGGGTCCGCTTCATCACTTCTTGGGCATTTCAGTTCAGCGCCGCAGTAATGGATTGTTCCTTTCCCAGCGTCAGTATCTCTTGGATATTCTGGACAGGGCAGGCATGCGTGACTGCAAGCCTTGTAGCACGCCCGTGGAGACTCACTCCAAATTGTCGGCTGATGGTACACCTGTGACGGATCCTACTCACTATCGCAGTATTGCTGGAGCCTTGCAGTATCTCACTTTTACTCGTCCAGATATCGCTTTCGCAGTTCAGCAAGTGTGTTTGTTTATGCATGACCCCAGAGAGCCTCACTTCACCGCTATGAAGCGGATCCTCAGATACTTGCAGGGCAGTCATGATCTCGGCCTTCATCTCTCTCAGAGTGCACCACTCACTCTTACTGTGTACACTGATGCAGACTGGGCCGGGTGTCCCGACACTCGCCGTTCCACCTCCGGGTATGCTGTGTTTCTTGGTGACAACCTTATTTCATGGTCCTCCAAGCGTCAGGCAACAGTATCCCGTTCGAGTGCTGAGGCTGAGTATCGCGCCGTTGCAAATGGTGTCGCAGAGGCTTGTTGGCTGCGTCAGTTGCTTGGTGAGCTTCGCTGCTCTCTCCGCAGAGCTACCATCGTTTATTGTGACAACATCAGTGCTGTTTATCTCTCCTCCAATCCAGTCCAGCATCAGCGTACCAAACATGTTGAGATTGATCTACACTTTGTTCGTGAGCGTGTTGCCCTTGGCGAAGTTCGTGTGCTGCATATTCCTACCACGTCACAGTATGCTGATATCTTCACCAAAGGCCTTCCGTTATCAGTGTTTACAGAGTTCAGGTCCAGTCTTAATGTTCGCTGTGCTCCCAGTGCAGACTGTGGGGGTGTGTTAGACAGTAGACGTATGGCCCATGGGCTTGCCATGGCCGGTAACTCTGGGCATAATTAACCGAAGACCGAAGACCGAACCGAAAAGACCGAGACCGAGACCGAAAAGACCGAGACCGAAAAGTTCGGTCATGAGTTCGGTCCTGGCTCCCAACTAACCGAAGTAACCGATAGAAGTTCGGTCATATGTGTCGGTTAACCGAAGTGACCGAACTGACCGTAGTTCTGTAGACTTCGTTCGTAATGTACTGATGAAAGCCCATTGATTTGTGAGAACTGAGAAAGTTGTGTGCTAGAACTTGTCATAATAATGTGTGGTTTGTTTTATATATTGTGTTGTTATTTTTTTGCCTTCAAATAGCAAGCATGCTGTTGAAAATTGCTATAGATTCTGCTATTGTTTGTGGCTGCTACTCAGGTTCGGTTAGTTCGGTCGTGACCGAGACCGAACCGAACTAACCGAGACCGAACTTCCTCGGTCTTCGTTTTTTGCAAAGACCGATCGGTCCCAGGTTTCTGATGACCGAACTGACCGAATGACCGAGGAACCGAACCGGTCGGTTCGGTCTGACCGAATGCCCAGCGTTAATGGCCGGCTCCCCTAATGGCCTATATGTAATCACTGAACATGTCCATTGATGGTAATCTAAGTATTATCTGAACCCTAATACTCTCTCAGTTAGGATATCTCCACATATGATAGATTAGGATCATGTAATTCCGGCTTGCCTTATCTCTACGAGAAGCTTCTTATTGTACTCTTGTATAATCTTCTCACGAGGCTTAGGCTCAGCAATATATACAATCAATCCGATTCCACCAATTCTCTTTCTGCTACAGATAGATTTAGGGGTAAACAAGAAAAGGAGAAGATGATATATGACAGTTTTGGATTACAATTAAACAAAAATTATGCTAATTGCATATCAAGATTTTTACTGTCATGTCTATTGGCAAGCTTTTCATTTACATGTAATCTAATTGGTCCTGATGTCATAATGTATAAGAGTTGTTCAGAACAATGACATAGTACATCTGTATTATATCCACTGCTCACGGCTTCCCTAATGTACCATGATGACAACACCAAAGTCCGTGTCCACTCCAGTCCTTCATGTTATAGGGAACGGTGATCTCGCAGGGTGTCAAAGGGTCTTGTAAAAGTAGCAATGGTACATCTGACAGAAGGTGAAAGCTGCAATTGAGGAGTACACAATGCCAAGGAGTGACTTCAGCTTGGCATCATCTTTCTTGGCGGTGGTTCCTGCATTCTTTCTTTGCCATGAGCAAAAGATTCCACTCCCTTGCGACGCTCCCCACGCAAAAACTAGACACGAGAGGAGCATGTGATGACTTAGACCTTGTTTGGATGCATGTGTCACCTCAATCCACGTGTGTTGAAGGGGAATGGAATGAAATTTAGTTTAATTTCACTCCAATCCACTTCAACACATGTGGATTCAGATGAATACATGCACATCCAAACAAGGCCTTAATAAGAGGGGCAGCGTTGTGGGACCATGGAGTTTGTCAACGCAAATTGTGCTTTTGATCCCTTTGGGCATGCGCGGAGGACAACTTTTTTCTAGGACTGACACTATTATGTATCTGTGTTTATGTTGCCTTCACCGTAATTTACTAATTATCAATGGGATATATATGAATAAGTTTTCAAGTCAAATGAACCTCACCAAAAATCAAAGAAAGACAAAAGAGCTCCACCTCACGCATGCATCTAGTACTATATGAGATGCACCAATTTAATTAGAAAAAATAATCTGGAAGAAGGAGAGGTGTAAAATGGTAGGAATCATAATAGCTATACCTTGGATTTGAGGATGAGCTTGATTCAAAACAATGCTTTGATTATTTTGTCTTTATTAGAAAGAAATGATCACTTAATTTTGGAAAGAGAGTTTTAGCAAATCTTTTTAGACAAATCATTTGATCTCCGAAAAGTAAATGAGTTTAGGGTTTGAGAAAAGGTAGAGGATGTATTTTAATACCAAAATATTCCCAAATAAGACTAGGCACAAGTAGCTCTATGTTTAAATCGAAATCTTCCAAACAAAAAGGGGATGTTTTCAAGAAGGTTTTTAAAGCCCTTTTGTAAATAAAGTTTTATAAAATACTTTTGTAATAGAAGAGTCACAGTTTGAATTTGAGTGTGAGCTCAAATTCTAACTCTAAATATTCTTGAAATGTTTATTTCTTTGTATAAAATATATGTTTAAACATAGGGTCAAAACATTCTCAAGGCATTTTCAGAAAGGTACATTTCTAAGCTTTCAAAAGGTTGGTTGAAGTTGCTTTAGTAGTATAGACCAAGACAACTTGGTTCCAAAACGATGGAACCAATATTAGTTTGAAATAAATAAGGTATTGGTCCAAAATCAACATGACTGATTTGCAAAAGTAAACATTGCGGTAATGTTATTATTTAATACTCATCACATGTGGAAAAGATTGCATCCAAGAATGCTTTTGTACTGGCGAGAACAACTTTATGAAAATATTAACCGAGAGATAGCAGTTACACTTCAACGTGAACCCGTTACCCGTTGATAATGGCACCAGGCACAAGTAGTGAGTTACATTGACACATAACTTTATGAAAACATTAACCGAGAGATAGCAGTTATACTTCAACGTGAACCCTTTACCCGTTGAAAATGGTACCAGGCACAAGTAGTGAGTTACATCGACACATTGACGTAGATCTGCATAACCTAACCTCGAACGATAATCCTGATAGAATGCAACACCTGCAAAGCATCACTTAACTAGCACAACACTGACCAAAAAACAGAAACACTCATCTTACAAAACCCAACATTAAACTCTCCATCACTCTTACTATGGAATTTAGCAGGAAACTTGGCATGTCGTACAACACCATCCTGTTCATTTTCACCTTGCCAAGCCTTCACACCCAGTGTCAGCTCTGCGTCTTCATCAACTAGAACAACACATCTTGAAAGTGGAATGCTGCCATCAGACTCAACTGTTACATTACGATCACTGGAATTAAGCAACACTATTTTGTCTTCACCCATATAAAACATATGGGCAAAAAATATTCCATGGAAATCACTTGATCCTTCCGAGTGATGTATTTCAATGGTTGCCTCCAGTGGCACTTTCAGATGAGAGTATTTTACTTCTATTGTGCTACGCTTAGTTGACACTATGCGAGTCCGGACCAGGCCAGCCAAACTTTCACCATAGCTATTGTTGTTGTATCTGAAAATTGCAGCACTTAAAATTTTGTCCTCTGATGGATTGCTGCCAATGACTCTGAGCTCAACCTCAAACTCTGGAGGATCAATCAATGCAATAGCACGGCTAGGACCTGTAAGCTCCAAGTAGGGATCCTGCAAGGTATATCTGGTTTAAGACGCCAGTCCAAATTTCCAATAAACAAGATAAGATTGAAAGGATGTGGCAGGAAGGTGTTTTGGGATAAAATAACAAGCACAACCTATAACAAACTTATTGCGCATTGCTTATTTGCTAAAATAATACCACAGGCAGCAAACATTACAACAATGACTGGTACATAACTAAACAGAAATGCACTGAGAAAATGGATACTGAATAATCTTTGCGTAAAGCTTTAAGCACCTATTGGTCCATGCGAATATTTATCATTTTTTCCTAAATGCGAAAGATAAGTTGTACTGCAGGTTGTTTTATGGATATTTACTTTATCCAACTACCAAATGAAGAACAAATCAACTAATAAAAATACATGGAGTCCCTATCTAAGAAATTCAAGGAAGGTAATTTGTTGGTGGCTACTGAAACTTGTGATGAAGCAACAATATTCTCCCCTATCACACAATTTGCTGGCTGAATTACTTGGTTGGTCCACGACCGTCACAGATTGAAGTATAATTCAGGGTACACATGATAAACCAAGATTTGCCTGCTGAAATTTGACTTAGGCTGTATGCTAAATATTCAAATTTGCAGTTGATGGACAGGAAGATAAGGTGAGAGAGCGACAGACAACACAATAGCTCGGCCATAGATACCTCTGCGGTGAGGACTAGACAGTTTTCCTTGGAGCGATGGAAAAGCATGTTGCGCTTATAATCCATGGAGTCCCGCACAGAGACGAGGCCAAAGACATGAAGAGGCCACTCCAGGCCTTCCTTGATCTCGGTAACCTTGATCGTGAAAATCTCGTAGGCGTCGTAATCGATACCGCCGTAGCGGGGCGGCCCTGACTCTGTGTAATGCTTGGGACCAATTTCCGTCCCAGCTGGGACCGAAACAGCAGTAGCTCAATTAACAAATTACTCCAATTTCATAGGGGACTATGTAGATCTTGAGTCATATTATTATGTGGAGAGTCCGAGAACTTACTGGTTGCGTCCAAGGGACCGACGAACGGAGACATCGTCTCCAACCAATTGTTGCGAAACCTGTTCAGAATTGTGAGCAGCTCCTCCTCTTCGTCTTCATCGCGTGGCTTCTTCGTCGTTGGCCCTTCCTCTCCCTGCTGCGCAACCATCTCTCCAGCGCCTTGGTCCTCTACCTCTGAGGAGCCAAGGATATTCTCTCCTTTTCTATTCGATACAGGCTCCATCGGCGTCGCCGTCGCCGCCGCCAGGGGTGGAGAAGAGAACAGCTAGGGTTTAGTCTCGCTGTGGATCGGTCGGTTTTCATTTTTTTCATTTTTTTTAAGGGAGATCGGTTGGTTTTCTAGATCTGCAAATATCGGTGTGGTCACTCGGCAAAATAGAAAGTTTTTGAATTTTTTTTATGCTAGGGAAGGACATCCGATCCTCCGAACTCTCCCGTTCGCAGGCCGCGACACTAGCCCAATGACCTAATAGTCGTAGCCTCTCGTCCACACATCTGTAACCGTAGCCTACTATCTCTATTCTCCAGACAAAATCAACGCAGCTCGAGCGGACGCGCTCCTCCGCTGCACCGCTCGGCATTCTCCACGGTGACCGCAGGCCCGACAGCCAGCATCTCTACCGTGCGTGAGCACGGCAGCCCGCCTTGATCCCTCTCCATCGCATCTCCTAGCTGCCCGCCTTTCTCCCTCTCCACTGCGCCTCTGGCCCACCGCGGTCTTCTTCAAATCGTTGTCCGTCTTCTCCACTGGAGCAACGACAGCTTGAGCCGGACCCTACCACGGCCTTCTCCATCGGAGCGGCGACAGCTCGCGCCAGTACGAGATCGGGAGCGCCACCATCTAGCGTCGCGGTGATCCACCTCTCCCGTCACGGAAGGGGAAGTAGGGGAGGGCTGCGCCTTCGCCCCCATCCACCTCGCGTCGTCGACAGGAAGGGAAGCCCAACACCACCATAATTTCCCACTAGGTAGGTCATGACCGCGCGGCGACGCTATGTTTTAAGTGTTTCTAGACGTTTTCCAGACATGTTGCAAGCCTATGTGTTCAAGTGTTTCAGTTGTTTCAGATGTTTGTTTCAATTATTTTATGCAGATGTTGCAAAAGTAGATTGGGATGTTGCATATGTTTCAATAATTGTACACGTACGTTGCAAGCGTCTATCCCAATGTTTCATCTGTTTTTTACATGTATGTTATAAGTGTTTCAGGCGCATGTCTCAAGTGTTTTATCTGTCTTCTTTTGTATGTTGCAAGTGTTGCATATGGATGTTTCAAAAGTAGATTGAGATGTTGCACATGTTGCAATGTGTCGTGGGGTCAAAACCGTGACAAGCATTATTGTTCATCGGATGTCACTAAGTGTGGATCTCCGGTGACTCGGGTGGATTCAAGAAGACAAAGAGGACACATCAGTTTATCCTGCTTTGGAATATCGGGGCCTTACGTCCAGCAGCAGATGATTCTTGTATTCAAGAGCACCCAAATCAGGGGGTTACAACAAGAAGTATAAGTGATTTGGAAGGGAATCGCCCTATGCTAATCCTAGGCTCATCGGCGGTGAGGTCTCTTCCTCATCGGAGAGGAAGAAGACGATGGTGGTGAGGAGCTCTCGGTACTCCTCTCGGGCTGGCTCTGCTCTCAGTACAGAGCTCTGAGTTGTCGTGATGACTCTGTTCGATTGGATTGTTCTGCTTTCGTCGTCCTCCCCCCTCTGTAGGATCTGACCTCCCCTTATATACTAAGGTAGGTCCGGTACACGATGGTTTTGGGGGTTTAGTCTATGGTCTACATGCACTGGAGTCTAGGAGGGCATTGCTATGGTGTGGATAACCCCTGGTGTTGTCGTGGAGCCGGAGAAGCCATAGGCGTCGTCCGGCTGCTCTGCTCTGACGCTCTGACTGTTAGATCTTGTCGGCTTGGACCGGCCTCCACCAAGTGCACCTTTTGGAGGCTTCCTTGGTGGCGAAGGCGTTTGACTTGATGGGCTGACGAGCGGGCCTAGGAGCCCCCGAGCCCCTGAAGCCGGCATAGGGGTTTTGTCCCCTTGTGTCACACCCTGTGCGTGAGTTTATCAGAGGAGTGGATGACAGCGCTGCGCCCATTGGGTAGCACCATGGAGCCCCTGAGCCTTGGATGCTCAGGGTACCGGGTTCCAGCCTAGCCCTTGCCCTGCGCTAGAGGTAGGGGCAAGGATCAGGCTCGGGCTACCGTTGATCGGGAGCCTGGGGCTCAGGCGAGCCCCTTGGCCCTGAGCAGAGGCCAAGGGCGTGCTTAGGTCCTACCCGATCCTTTGCCCAAAGGTGCGTGTGAGCGCACCTGAGGGGTGTAGCCCCCAAGCAATCTCGGAGGGATCAGTCGGGAACCTCTTACCCTGGGACTTAACATATCCCAATGTTATGATCTCGTCACAATGGTTATGTTGCAAGTGTTTCAAACGCATGCCTCAAGTGTTTGATCTATCTTCTTTTGTATATTGAAAGTGTTGAATCTGGATGTTTTAAAAGTAGATCGGGATGTTGCACATGTTGTAATGGTGTTTCAACTGTATGTCCCAAATATTTTATCTGTTTTAGACGTATGTGGCAAATGTTTCATTCGGATGTTACCAAAGTAGATCTGGTGTTTGAATGATGTAGTGGGACCCACCTACCACAAGCCACAAGCTGCAGCTGCTGGGCCCGTGTGCATGCGTGTGGGAGCGGAGGGACGTGAGCGGTAGGCACGGAAAACAAGAGCAGACGCCACTACTACAAAAACTTTAATCGAGGCAGGCAAAATGGATTAACCAAGACGAGCATCACGTCCGCCTCGATCTATAGGTCAGTTAATTGTTATTTACCGAGGTGGGTCAAATACCCGCATCGGTGAAAGGTCCTTGTTTGGTTTTGGTAATTGAGTGACAACCTAGGTGGACTAATGTCACACCCCAAAAATTCTAATTTTAGGTTGTGAATAGAAAACACTAAATAAACTGAATGATTTTAATATTTAGATAAAATTTACTAAGTTTAGTTGAGCTAGCACAAATTTAGTTGTAGGAAAATGTGAATTTTCAAACTTTTCTGAATTAAATTGATGGGCTTTTGCTTGATGTGAGGTGATGTTTGCCTATTGTTTGACTTTGTGTTGTGAGTGTGTAAAGTTTTCAAAACACTTTTTGTAAATCGTTTATCTTACTCTAGCTTGTCTCCGTCTTTTTCTATCATCAATCAAAATTCCTTGCTTCCATAGTTTAATTTTTATGTGGAGCTTTCCTCTTATGCTTTGGATTTCTTTGAGATCATCATCTATCAATCTCTCTATTATGTCTCCTCGGAATTTTCTGAAACTTTGTTTTTCTACTTTTCTGGCAGCAAAAGTCATTTTTTAGAATGCTCTAAAATTTCTTCTCGTGAGCTCAAGATATTTTATTTGTGCTTGGATCATCCTTTTCTCTAGTATTTGTATAGGGGTCTCCAGCTCGAGATCCTTCTGAGCATTAGATAGGCAGACCTTCCCAGGCCCATCGCCTACCCTTTGCTGCCGAACCAGGTGCCAGTGAACCACCACCACTAGGCCGTGTACAAAGATGGACTCTACCACCGACTTAGAACTCGCATGTCAAGACGTGTATCTTGGTCATGATAAACCCAAGCACTACATATCCTGTTTGTTAAATCCTATACTTTTATAAAGCTAAATCCAACTAGAGATTTCTCTCAATATACAAGCTATCCATATCAACAATCCACTAGAACTTGCAATTATAGCCAACCAGCACATGTAATTATGATAGTTATCTCTTCATCCACTAACATGTATTTAGTTATCCACATAGATGTGTCATACCATTCACAAAAATTAATTTAAGATAGTTTCATTCATATAACTATAAATATAAATAATCTAAATTATCTGGAATCCCTGCAGCAATACGTGGGGTATTCTCCTAGTTTTTCATCCATCCTGTGCCCTAGCTTCCTTGTTAGCCGCCGCCGCTCCATTGACCTGCAACTTCCAAGCTTGCCTGCCATGCTTTGTTCACTGTCAAAATGGTGGAATTCTCCTAGTATTTTTAAGTAGTAATAAAATATTATCACTAGTCATAGCACATGAGAATCCTCACTAGTAGACATTTAGTAGGGAAAATTTATACTAAATTCTGAATGCCAAAATATTAAGAGAAACCAACCACACTAGAAGAAGTCTAAAATCCTGGTCGTGGTTGCCGCCGCTAGCCTCTCACTCGTAGGCCACGCTGACCTCTCCTCAGCAACAAGCAAGGTGCCGCCTGCCATGTTCCTACCGATCTCCAATGTGGCTCTGTCAGATTGAGTCATTGTTCCCGGCAATCTGCTATTCGCTTACCTACAATCACATGGCCTCACCGACTGTATGTGTTGGCACCGCCAACCACATCCATCACAGCATCGCACGCACGCCGGGCCGAGTCCATAAAATCCAAGATGTCGCCGCTAGCCCGCCAGCGCTGATCTTTTCCAACATCAAGATTGCTCCGAATGTGCCCTAGTTTGTTCATGCGTTGCGGCGCCGGCCACCGTTGAAATCTACTCAAACTATGTCAGAGAAGATATTCAGAAGGCGCTATGAAGAACGCAGCCATCGCCAGGTCGCTGGGAAGCTATTCAGACCTCATGAGCATTGTGCCATGGCCTGATCATCTACGCTGCTGGAAATACCGTAGGCCGTTCTCCATCTGCAAGTCCAACCACCGTCCGTCCTGACATCCTGATCCTGTATATGATCCACCACCCCTTGCAAAACTCCGGCCATCGATCCTTGTTTGCCATCAATGAGCACTGAACATTCATATGGTTCTTGTCTCTTTCTTTGCTCTCTCTAGTAAGCCCAGGCAAAAATAGCCTAGAACTAAAAACCGAACCGAAATAACTGAAACCAAACCAAACTAACCAAAATTGAATATTTCGGTTCCTAATTCGGTTCCCAGTTTTGAGTAATCGAAATATATCAGGTTAGTTTGGTTCTTGGGCTCGATTAACTAAAAGAACCAAATTCAAGCCCAGCCAGACTTTCAGCCCATCTATGCAAGCCCATTAACTCGAAGCCTAAGTATATATATTCGACCAAACATCCCTCCGTGACTCCCAGTTGAAAGGTCCTTGTTTGGTTTTGGTAATTGAGTGACAACTTAGGTGGACTAATATGTGGTTATGTGAGATACACAGGAGATTAGTCCACAGGTAATGGTGTCATGTAGGAGCTCATTGCATATGAGACATGACATGGAGTCATGTGACCAAGGTGGCAAAAGATCAAGATGAGGCTTGGCTCGACGGACCGGTTGCAAGTGTGAAGGGCAAGTCGGAGGCTTTGGAGCGATGGACCGTGAGGCGGTGAAGCTTGAGCAAGACTTGGCGCCGATGGACCGACGCAACGGTGAAGAGCAAGTGAGGTCAAGATCGATGGACCAAGGTCATATGATGATATGAAGTGGATCATATCATTTGTGATATGGTTGGTGCATGTGTTGCATCAATGTCGGAGGAGATGGAGTGGAATGCGCAAGGCAAAGGTATAACCTAGGGCATTTCCATTTCACCGGTCATAGGTGTGTAGAGAAGTTGATGACCGGGTTTAGGATAGATGGCCGTACTATTAAGAGGGGCAAACTTGTTTGCATATCGGTCATCTAGTGCCACTTGAGCGATCTAACTTTGCATACGTGTTAGGATCGAGTGGCGAGGCAAGTTGAGTGCCTAATTTCTTCGAAGAAAATGTTTGTGAAAATGCTAACACACGTGCACAAGGTGGTGATCACTTGTTGGTGTTGGCACATTTGCGAAGGCGGTGGAGTTTGAGCGGTAGAGAGGGTTTGGGTTCCTCTCTCCCTCCCGCCGAGCTTGCGAGGCGGGATTCGGCGCTTTTTGGAAAAGTGAAACGCCTATTTTCTATTGCGCCGAAAGTTGGAAAAGAAACGGAGGAGAACGGAGGTCACAGAGGTGCACCGGACGCAGCACCGGACGCAGCACCGGACGCTGCACCGGACGCGGGCTCTGTGCGACCGGCGCGTCCGGTCAGTGCAGCGTCGGGTCAGGCGCGCGGGCTAGGGTTTGACACCGGCGCGTCCGGTGACCCACGGGACCGGCGCGTCCGGTCTGGCGAACAGCGAGTCACGAAGTCTTCGGACGCGGTGCGCGTCCGGTCCCTCACCATCGGACGCGTCCGGTGGTCCAGGGAGCTTACTGGACTCGCACCGGACGCGGGTACTGTGGCGTCCGGTGGTTGCGAGCAGCGCGTCCGGTCTTGTCTTCGCGCGCGCGGGAACTGTGCGCACCGGCGCGTCCGGTGGTTCGCAATAGCGCGTCCGGTGGCTCGTTTGACCGTTGGCGCGCAGTGACCGTTGGAAGATCTAACGGACGAATTTGAATTTCGTGAACACGTGGACGTCGTAGGGACACCGGACGCGGTTGAGCGCGTCCGGTCTGTTACGACCGGCGCGTCCGGTGGTCCCGCGAAAAACGTGAGTGGAGGGGTAACGGCTCTATTTGACTGTGGGGTTATAAATAGACCTTGTGGCCGGCCTTGGCCGGTAGCTGAGCACACTTTGGCCTTGGTGGCTTATGTGGTAGTGCTTGGAAGCCCTCTAACTCACTCATGCTTGATAGTGTTCATCGGATCGAGTGAGAGAGTGATTCTAGTGCGTTGCTTTGAGAGATTGCATCGAGTGGCACTAGGTGATCGTGTTGCAAGCCGGTGGTGCTTGTTACTCTTGGAGGTTGCCACCTCCTAGACGGCTTGGTGGCTTGTGGCTCCATCGAAGCTCGCAAGAAGATTGTGCGAGGCTCCGGAGAAGCTTTGTGAGGGGGATTGTGCTCACCCCGCGGGGATCGCGAAGAGCAACTCTAGTTGAGCGTGTCATTGAGCTACCTCACTTGAGAGTGGTGTCTTGCGGTGCCTTGCGGGGCGTGCCTTGAGGGGCAAGTGATTTGAGGGTCACACCGGGGAACCATCTAAGTGTTGGTCGACACAACGGGGACGTAGCTTGGTGGCGACCAAGTGAACCTCGGGAGAAAATCACCGTGTCAACATCGTCTACTCTTCTCGGTGGTTTGCCTTCGTGTAACACAAGCTTGTATTTACTTTCATATATACTTGTGCTTGTGTAGTTGCTCTCTTAACTAGTTTGCTTGTGTAGCTTGCTAGTTGTCTTCTTGCTTGTGTAGCTAGAAGCTTCCCCTTTGCGTGGCTAATTCGGTTTGTGTAACCTTGTTAGTCACATTGCTTAGTTTGTGTAGCTAAGTAGTTTGCACTCTCTAATTTGGCTTGTGTAGCCTTGTTTTTGAGCTTTGCTAGTGAGCTTAGGCTTTGTGCGCTTTGCTTACTAGAATTGTGTAGGAGTCCCCTCTTGCTTGCAAAGTACTAGTGCATAGGTTTGTGTGACCTTGCTCTAGAGTTAAATAGGAGAGCTCTTGCTAGGGAAAGCACCTTAGTTGCTTAATTAGGATCTTTGTGAGGTGCTTGTGAACTTAGATAGAGGGGTGTAGTCTTGGCTAGACCGATAAGTTTAATTCCGCATGTGTTTCGGTTAGCCAACGCGTTTAAGTTTTAGAAAGGACTATTCACCCCCCCTCTAGTCCGCCATCTCGACCCTACAAGTGGTATCGGAGCCGGGTCTCTCATTTGTGGTCTTCACCGACCCGAGAGGATGGCGGCTTATGGGCTAGATGTTGAGTGTCCACACATTTTTGATGGCACACACTTTGCACGGTGGAGAAATTGGATGACATGCAATTTTAAGTTTATTTCTCCTCAATTGTGGTGGATCGTAGATGTGGGCTTTTTCTTTGCAATTGATAAAAAGAATGCAACTCAAGCGCAAAGTAAATGCCTACATCTCGATAGCCAAGCTACTAATGTTTTCTATCGATCTATGGATAGTAGCATACTTTATGAGATCATAGACTTCGAGTCCGCCCATGAGATTTGGGTGTTTCTAAATGAGAAATATGGGGCGATCTCCAATGATGATGAGCCCAAGGAGAAGGCGCATGAGGATGTTGAGCATGACCACAACAAGGTGGTTGTGGAGGATTGCTCCACCTCACGGTCAAGTGATGACAAAAATAATCATATCACAAGATCACTTGACAAGAATGATGACAATGCCACAAGTGATGCAAGCAATGATTCTACTTCATGCACACTTGATGGTGAAGATGATGGCTATGAGAGTGATGCCTCAACAAGCTCATTAATATCATCACATGGTAACACTAAGGTATCTATTGGTGGTTTTGTTGTTGATTGTGATGGTCCAAATTTTGAGCTTCTATATAAACTCTCAAAGGCCCTAAGAAATGAGATGGCAAAAACAAGTAAATTGAAAAATGAAAACTCATTTCTAAAAACCACATGTGAACAACAAAAGCATCTACTTTATGTTACTACTTGTTCACATGAGGAGCTAAAATTGGCTCATGAGGAACTTAGTGTTGCTCATGATAACTTGGCACAAGAACATGCTTTACTCACTAATAAACTTTCTAATGAAAAACTCAAAACTAGTGAGAGCTCATCATTTGGGTCAAATGATCAATCACATATTACTAACCCTTGTGATGTAGGCAAGAAGCATGTATCCACCTCTTGTGATGATTTATTAATACCATGTTCTTCACAATTAAATGCTTGTTCTACTTCTATGTCTTGTGAGACTAACCTTTTGAAGGAGAACAATGAGCTCAAAAGTGAAGTGAAGAATTTGAGCAACAAGTTAGAGAGGTGCTACAACTCAAAAGTCACCTTTGAGCACATAATGAAGACTCAAAGAAACCTTGGTGATAAAAGTGGCCTTGGCTTCAAGAAAAAATTGACAAGGGGCGAAAGAAAGCAAGAAAAGAGAATGAAGAGACTACTCCAAAAGAAGCTCTCGCATTCCATGTGCTATCGATGCCATGAAGTGGGACATCTTGCTAATGGTTGCCCAAACATTGAGAAGCTCAAGAAGATGAAAGAAGAAGAGAGGCTAAAGTATGTCAAGTGCTTCAAGTGCCGCACTTGGGGTCATCTCACCTCAATGTGCCCAACTAAGCAATTGGTGAAGCAACAAGTAAAGCCTCAACCAAAGCCACTAGTTGAGCAAGAGAAGACACTCCAAGAACAAATCAAGATCAACCATGGAGATGATGGTGACTTGATAAAGAAGAAAAAGAAAACAAGAAGGGGTGGTAAAGCAAGGCATCCAATGCAAATTCAAGATGCCAAGATGATGAGCAAGAATCAAAATGAGAAAAGAAATTTGACTCACATCAAGTGCTTCAAATGTGAAGATATGGGACACTTTGTCTCGGGGTGTCCTACCAACCTTGAGAAGAAGGCTCAAGCAACTCATAAGAGGCAAGGCATTGAGAAGCAACACATGAGCAAGGAAGAAAAGGCTCACTCTAAAAGAAGTTGCTACTTATGCCGGGAAAGGGGACACATGGCTCATTCATGTCCCCTAGGTAATGATTCTAAGCCTATTTCAATTGATGATAATATTGTGCTTAGAAAGGATGGCAATGGTACCTCTATGATTGCAATTGCAAAACATCCCGCTATTCATACTAAGGCAATGCCTAAGTATGTTGCACCTAACTTGAGAGGACCCAAACTTGTTTGGGTACCATCAAAGAGTGGATGATTGTTTGTAGGTACTATCGGCATTGGAGGCTTGATTCAATTGGTTTCATTTTGTTCATCATATATTGAGTCAAGTTATGAAGCTCAATGCATATCCAATCCCAATGTCAAGTCAAAATAAGTGAAGTCCAAGTGCTACAACATACAAGTGCAATGTCAAAGATTGTGGTGATTTATTGGATATACTTGATGGCTTGCAAATATTCAAGTTGAAAGCTTGCTATTGGATGATCATGAACTAACCAAGGTATATCTCTTGTTGATCATTTCATTTGGGTGCATATAAGTTGATTGAATTGGATATATATGCAATGTTGCTTGCTATGAGATGATTGAATGGATTCAATGCCTAGCAATCAAATTTGGATTGATTTGTGTTGGATAAATTCATGAGATGACATTTAGTAAGTGGATTGAATAGATATATGTTTTGTGAGAGTGTTCAAACAAGTTAATCTCAAGATTGATTCACATTTGATGAAGATTAGCTCTTGTATTGAAATCTGTCCATTATTGAAAATCTGAGCTAGCTGAGATCAAGTCTGAGTTTGAGTGACCAAATCATATTGGATTGACTTGAAATTTGGTATGCATGCTCTAGACTTATGATATGAGATGCTGTATAAATTTCATGATAATTGGATGAGAAATGTTATGGTTTTAGAGCACATCTTGTCAGCTATAGTGCAGCAGTTTTCAGCATGCAGCAGTGGTGGAAGATTTGAAATCTAATAGCAATCTATAAGTCAAGTGAAGCTCAAATTTCTACGGTTGCTAGATGACTTAGTGAATCACATCTCCACCAAATTTCATGGCATTTAGATCTGTACATTGGGAGATATGAATTATTCTTTGAAGGGTACAAAATCTGCCAGAAAAGTGATAATTATTGGATTGATCTAGAGTCACTTTAAGCGAAAGGTCCTCAAGTTGGAAACATATTTATAAGTGTTTAAGGTACCTAAGTTTGTTTTTTGAATTGATCTAGAAGCATGACAAGAAATGAGTACAAGGGCATTGATTGTGGAATGTACTTAGTGTACAAATTTGATACTCAAATTTGAAAATGAAGATCAAACTCAAGATGAAGATGAGGTTCAAGTTTTAGTAATAATTGGAGATCATTTGGTAGAAAGAAAAGGACTTAAAGAATAATTCAAGATTACTCATCAAGTTAAGTCCATAGATCAATCAATCAAAGGCAATTCAAGTAAGTGTCAAGGATGGTTCTTTAGAGAGAGGTCACTTCTCCCTGCTGAGGGGGCTTGCCGCCCATGGGTGGGTAAACCGAGCACTGGCTTGGAAGGCTAACATGGAAGTGATGAATTCAAGGGACATTTGAGATGCTTAATTGGAGCAATCAATAGGGTTGATCAAGAAAAGCAAGCAACACCCAAAAGAGAGCTAGTCATGGATATAAAATTGGTATCATAAGTACTTCTCTCATGCAAGCATTGATCAAAGAGAAAAAGCAAGCCAACCACAACAAGAGATAATGCACTTGATTATTAGTGGTTCTCATTTCATATGGGTAAAGAATGGATTTCTCTATAATGATTGGTCTTCACCAAGCTTATAAATTGGACTTCACATTGCTATTGGAGTAATGAATTGGAATCTATGTGACTATCCTCTACTCCAACATAGCAAAGGTATCATTGCAATGTGCATGATCATTTCATCCCTTACTAGTATGCGATTAGTGCATATAGTACATGCTTACTAGGATCATGCATAACAAATGAAATGTTTAAGTTCATAGCCTACCACTATTGCTTGAATTGTTTAAATGATCTAGTGGTATGTGTATGAATTTGTTCATGAGCTAGTAAACCTAAGTACTTGATCTAGTTTAGATTGCTAACAAGTGACAAGTACAACATTGGCAAGATAACCCTTAGCATGAGGTGTGAAGAAGCTTGTCATTGGATCAAACCGGACTTGGAATCTTAGGCAAATCAACATAGTTCAAGTCATACTAGAAGCTCATGACAATGATATGGGTACAAGCACAAGGCAACAATAAAAATGGATATCTAGGGTGTTTCAAAAGGTGTCTAGACTCAAAGTATTTCTTCAATTGGTATTTACAAGTGGTGTCTAGATCATAATCTACAAGTGATATCCTACATGTGGTACTCATGAAGATAGCAAATGTTCAAGAAGTGAATATTATTGTCAAATCCTTCAAAGTGGATCCATACTAGAAAGCTCTTTCAAATGGTATCACATTCCTACTCATGATATCTTCACGTGGTATCATTCATGCAAGACGATGGGTTCACAAGTGATCCTCAACTATAAGTGATCAAATCAAGAAATGTTACCCTCATCCTCAAGTGGTATCTCAAGTGAATGACACATGCTATGACATAGGGGGAGGAGCCCCACCTAAATGGTATCAAGGTCAAAAGATCCTAAGTGGTATCTCAAGAGCAACATACTAGTAATGTCATTCCAACATATGTGGTGATGTCCATCAAAAATGCAATATTCAAGTCTCAACCATCAACCCCAATGCTAGCCTTTGTATCAATTGAGAAGAACACCTTTTATGGAAATTGATGACAAAGGGGGAGAAGTTGGAACAAAGATATGTCAATACACCAAGTGAGAGGTTTGGGAAGAGATTGAACAAAGATATATCGTGAGAAGATGAGTTTGGATATGAAGATGGACAAAGAGGGAGCAACATTGTAGAAATAAGAAGGATCAAAATTCTTGGACAAAAGAAGCACACAAGTAGGGGGAGCAAGCTCATGAACATTGATTGGTTGCATTTGACTTATGCATATTCATGTGCTTGCTAGCATTGCATAAGTTTTATTTTTAATATGCATGCTTGTGTGGTGTATGCTAGTTATAGAATTTGATTGATGCTTTGATAACTAGCATGCATAGGTTGTTAGCTAGACTTATGATTATCATGCAAAAACTAGAACCTTGCTTATAATGTTGATCTCATGGGGTTTCTAGTGTTTTTGATGTCTAGCTACTCATGATGCTAAGGATGATGGCAAACTTGTGATTTTCAAATGGTATCAAGCTATCAAATGGTTTCGAACTACAAAGGTTTATTCTATACACCTTAGCATCACTTAGTAGTGCTAATCCTCCCACAAATTTCATATTTAGGCATATGTGCAAGCTTGAAACCAAACCATTTGAGCACATATGTAGGGGGAGTTATCACTACCAAGTCGGGTTTTATGGTGCTTATCCAAATCTTGACATAGAGCTTAAATGTTGGATAAGTAGCATAAAATCCAAAACAAGTTAGCAATTTACACTTTGTGTGAAGTGCTAGCTTGAAAAAGCTTAATTTCCATATCTTTGTAGAGTTGTCATCAATTACCAAAAAGGGGGAGATTGAAAGGTCCTTGTTTGGTTTTGGTAATTGAGTGACAACTTAGGTGGACTAATATGTGGTTATGTGAGATACACAGGAGATTAGTCCACAGGTAATGGTGTCATGTAGGAGCTCATTGCATATGAGACATGACATGGAGTCATGTGACCAAGGTGGCAAAAGATCAAGATGAGGCTTGGCTCGACGGACCGGTTGCAAGTGTGAAGGGCAAGTCGGAGGCTTTGGAGCGATGGACCGTGAGGCGGTGAAGCTTGAGCAAGACTTGGCGCCGATGGACCGACGCAACGGTGAAGAGCAAGTGAGGTCAAGATCGATGGACCAAGGTCATATGATGATATGAAGTGGATCATATCATTTGTGATATGGTTGGTGCATGTGTTGCATCAATGTCGGAGGAGATGGAGTGGAATGCGCAAGGCAAAGGTATAACCTAGGGCATTTCCATTTCACCGGTCATAGGTGTGTAGAGAAGTTGATGACCGGGTTTAGGATAGATGGCCGTACTATTAAGAGGGGCAAACTTGTTTGCATATCGGTCATCTAGTGCCACTTGAGCGATCTAACTTTGCATACGTGTTAGGATCGAGTGGCGAGGCAAGTTGAGTGCCTAATTTCTTCGAAGAAAATGTTTGTGAAAATGCTAACACACGTGCACAAGGTGGTGATCACTTGTTGGTGTTGGCACATTTGCGAAGGCGGTGGAGTTTGAGCGGTAGAGAGGGTTTGGGTTCCTCTCTCCCTCCCGCCGAGCTTGCGAGGCGGGATTCGGCGCTTTTTGGAAAAGTGAAACGCCTATTTTCTATTGCGCCGAAAGTTGGAAAAGAAACGGAGGAGAACGGAGGTCACAGAGGTGCACCGGACGCAGCACCGGACGCAGCACCGGACGCTGCACCGGACGCGGGCTCTGTGCGACCGGCGCGTCCGGTCAGTGCAGCGTCGGGTCAGGCGCGCGGGCTAGGGTTTGACACCGGCGCGTCCGGTGACCCACGGGACCGGCGCGTCCGGTCTGGCGAACAGCGAGTCACGAAGTCTTCGGACGCGGTGCGCGTCCGGTCCCTCACCATCGGACGCGTCCGGTGGTCCAGGGAGCTTACTGGACTCGCACCGGACGCGGGTACTGTGGCGTCCGGTGGTTGCGAGCAGCGCGTCCGGTCTTGTCTTCGCGCGCGCGGGAACTGTGCGCACCGGCGCGTCCGGTGGTTCGCAACAGCGCGTCCGGTGGCTCGTTTGACCGTTGGCGCGCAGTGACCGTTGGAAGATCTAACGGACGAATTTGAATTTCGTGAACACGTGGACGTCGTAGGGACACCGGACGCGGTTGAGCGCGTCCGGTCTGTTACGACCGGCGCGTCCGGTGGTCCCGCGAAAAACGTGAGTGGAGGGGTAACGGCTCTATTTGACTGTGGGGTTATAAATAGACCTTGTGGCCGGCCTTGGCCGGTAGCTGAGCACACTTTGGCCTTGGTGGCTTATGTGGTAGTGCTTGGAAGCCCTCTAACTCACTCATGCTTGATAGTGTTCATCGGATCGAGTGAGAGAGCGATTCTAGTGCGTTGCTTTGAGAGATTGCATCGAGTGGCACTAGGTGATCGTGTTGCAAGCCGGTGGTGCTTGTTACTCTTGGAGGTTGCCACCTCCTAGACGGCTTGGTGGCTTGTGGCTCCGTCGAAGCTCGCAAGAAGATTGTGCGAGGCTCCGGAGAAGCTTTGTGAGGGGGATTGTGCTCACCCCGCGGGGATCGCGAAGAGCAACTCTAGTTGAGCGTGTCATTGAGCTACCTCACTTGAGAGTGGTGTCTTGCGGTGCCTTGCGGGGCGTGCCTTGAGGGGCAAGTGATTTGAGGGTCACACCGGGGAACCATCTAAGTGTTGGTCGACACAACGGGGACGTAGCTTGGTGGCGACCAAGTGAACCTCGGGAGAAAATCACCGTGTCAACATCGTCTACTCTTCTCGGTGGTTTGCCTTCGTGTAACACAAGCTTGTATTTACTTTCATATATACTTGTGCTTGTGTAGTTGCTCTCTTAACTAGTTTGCTTGTGTAGCTTGCTAGTTGTCTTCTTGCTTGTGTAGCTAGAAGCTTCCCCTTTGCGTGGCTAATTCGGTTTGTGTAACCTTGTTAGTCACATTGCTTAGTTTGTGTAGCTAAGTAGTTTGCACTCTCTAATTTGGCTTGTGTAGCCTTGTTTTTGAGCTTTGCTAGTGAGCTTAGGCTTTGTGCGCTTTGCTTACTAGAATTGTGTAGGAGTCCCCTCTTGCTTGCAAAGTACTAGTGCATAGGTTTGTGTGACCTTGCTCTAGAGTTAAATAGGAGAGCTCTTGCTAGGGAAAGCACCTTAGTTGCTTAATTAGGATCTTTGTGAGGTGCTTGTGAACTTAGATAGAGGGGTGTAGTCTTGGCTAGACCGATAAGTTTAATTCCGCATGTGTTTCGGTTAGCCAACGCGTTTAAGTTTTAGAAAGGACTATTCACCCCCCCTCTAGTCCGCCATCTCGACCCTACACCAGTTCCCTCCCCCCAGCCGCCCCCAGCCGCCAGAGAGTTCTCCTCCCATCTCACCTCCCTTCGATAGCCACTTCCAGTTCTAGGCACCTCTACTCGACTACTCCTAGGCTCCCTGCTCCAGTGCTCCTAGGTCCTAGCTACCGCACGCAGCCACGCATGGGAGCTGCTGCATCTGGCCAACGCCCAATGACATAGAGGCGAGGCTGTAACACCCCATATACCACATAAGCCTAGGAGTCACTAACGTCCCTTCCCATATGCCAAAGCGCGAAAACTCGGCATCAAACCCCCATCAACAATGTAAACATGGAAGCAACAACGAGAACAAAGCTATGATTAAGACAAGTTCCAACACAAACATTATTATTATCTACAAATGGTCACCAAGCTAGTTAATTCTAGGTTTAATACAAGAAGACAAAAGTATCATTATTATCTCTAAATGTAGTTGAAATAGTGAAGATGTGCCGCCACTCCCATCCCTTCAAACAAGCATCCAAATCAAGCACCTAGAAAGATAAGAGGGGTGAGAATAAATCTTAGCAAGCAAACTGCCTAAACATGTCATTCAAACTACAAGTTCATTAGACATCGATTTAAACATAGAAGAATACATAGATAAATAAAGGTTCATGATAAGAATATTTATCTAATGAAATTTTCATAAAGAAATAAAGAGCATTATATAATAAATAAACCACCACCACAAACGAATAGAACAATACTCCTCATATACATAAAAAGAATACTCACTCCACTTCATGGCAACATAAAACTTCAATTCCAATAATCCTCAAAGAGTGCAAATGCAATGCATATACCATGTCCACTGCCTTCATACCCAACAAGGTATGAAGCTACATTGTACCCCTCCTCGGGCAACGTACGATGCTGTACCAGTACGGTTGTGACCATAGGTCAACGACATAATCCACAAGAGCACTCCGGAATAGTCATATAACTTTCTCGCTGACCTGGCTCAAGAGCACTCCAGAATAGTTATATACATTTTTGGGTGGATATAAATGGAAATCATATTTTTGCGCCAACCCCTAGTGTAGGAGTAGTGCATATGTGGGTTGTGTGTACATGATCTTAATTTTAAGAGCATGACAAATCTCTCATAAGGGTCACAAAGCTTGACAAAACTCAATGCAAAATCAAGCAGCATATATGTGAAAGTTTTTGTAGCCTAAATATCATGTATGGCTCTTGTGAGAATTCAAGCTTTGTCATACAGGAACTCATCATGTATCATTTTTATATTTTTCAAAAGATAAATCTCTAAAACTTTAGTGTTACTTGGAACAGGATAAACAACAGTTCAGACCTTCTCATATCATATCCGTCAATTACCTAGACTTAGATTAAGCATATGCTACCCACGAGTTTCAAGTTCAAAGTAAATCTTTATATCAAAACAATCTTATCCAAAACTCGGAAGAATTTAAGACTGAAAACTAAGTACTCGAAAGGAATTACAATAGAGCAACTATTTATCATTTCCGTTTAAGAAATTATCTAGAGAGTCTCTTTTATTTATTCAGCTCTTAAAAATCAAACTTAAAGAAACCTAGATACACACTGTTTTATTTTACTACTATAGGGATAACTATTTATTTTATTTTCATTCATCATTTTTTAACTATTTCAAAGAAACTAAAAACTAAAATAAAGGGAAAGAATACTTACTAGATATACGGGGATGCTTCTCCCCCCAAGCTAGCTCTCGACGTAGTTTGTTTTATCAAAGTTTTTTATTTTGTTTTATATGTAGATAAGTTCTTTCGTGCAAATGCAGAAAATAAACATGCTAAAGGAAATTTATGCAAATAGAAATAAATATGGATAACTACCGAGTTACCTCTCGACAAGAGTTTGGTGTTTTTAGTCCTTTGAACGGGACTTCTCCTCATAAAGTTTATTGATCGAGTACCTCGGTTCGCTCCGAAGACAAGGGTTCTTATGGTGGCATCTCTAATGGTGATGCTACCTTCTTTCACCAAACCCGTCTTGGTTTTGAATTTGATTTTGGTTTGTCAGGTTCAAAACTTTCACTTGTAGAAATTGAAGAATCGACTAACTTCTCTCACACTTTGCTTGAAGTGTGTCTTGCTCATAAAGACAAGATAGAGATCAAATGCATAGGCTCTGTTGGTGGAAAAGCACCAACAAAATCAAAACTTTACTTATTCTTCTCTAACCTTAGACATATTGAACAAGATGAAGTTGATGTTATGTGCTTTGTTCATTTATAACACACGTGATAAGATTAGAAGCTTGAGCATGAGTGTAGCATTTAAGTACATTTGGCTGATAGAGTTGAATTGCTTAACCCATGGAATGATTGTTCAACTTTTTCATCAAGCTTTACATGATTATAGCTATCATCTTCTAGAGATAAGGTGTGCAACTTTTTAGCTCATTTGGTTAAAACTATGAGATCAAGAAACTGGTGCTATGAACAAACTTTAAAGAACAAGACATGTTGAGCTAGTCAGATTGGATCAAGCAAGTTATAACTCGAACATGTTTGTTTCTTACTTATGTGCATACCCAAGTCAAGGAAAAGCTTTTTAAGTAATAATCATTTACCTTAGGATGTTACCTTTGTCAATGGAGCGTGATGACACCATGTGACGAAGAGTAGATGACCCGTGATGGTGCTTCCCTTTTGCTTGAAGTTTTCCTTAGCTTGTTCGGGTAGCCTTGCAGTTTGAGCTATTCATGAGTATCTTGTCTCCTAGATTGCACCCTTTCTTTCTCATCCTTTTGTCATGTCATCTTTTTGGTCTTTTGATCTTTGACATTTTGTTAAACCTTCCTCTCCACTTATTGTTTTATGTCTGTAAAGGATTAGTCGACAACACATACTCGAAGGTTTGTACAAATAATTCAAGGCAGAGGTAGTGTTGTAATAGGGTTGAAGGTCATCTTTCTCTGCTAAAGAAGAGTTGGTTTTAACTGTTAATTAGCATAGAACTTTTTATCCCATGTTTTAAATGATGTGTCTTTCTTCATCTTTCGATTTAAATCCATCTCGTGACTTACACAAATTGAATTTGAGAGTTTTCCGCATGAGTTAGTCTACATATATACAACCAAATTCTATACAAGCATGTTTTGATCCAATAGTCATGTTTAATTAATAATCCAAATCAAATTATACTAGTATAGAAAATGTAGTACTACAAAGATTTACTCAAATGGAGATGAAAGAGCATGATTGTTATTTATCGAATTGAGCATGGCTTAAAGGTAGAGACAACCAAGATAAATTGCAACTTGGCAAGAGGTGTTTTTAGAGAAGTCTATCCCCCAGCTTGAATTTTGCAAAATCAAGTTTGGATGATAGAACTCTCATGTGTGATTCAATGTTGCATGATGATTGGTTGGGCATACCTTGCGTTTTCATCCTTCATTCTTTTTGCTTCAAACCTGAAATGGTTAGTGACAAAAATACCCAAAGGAATATTTTCACAATTATATTTTTACGCTTATCTCGCAAAGGCTTTACAACAAAAGGTGAAAGCTCAGGTTATCTCAAAAGTGCTTGTTTAAGGACAAAAGTCCATCCTTGGAAAACCTTCAAATTGCGCCTCATATTGGTGAAGTGGTTTCTCCTCCAACACCAATCTTTATGTACCTATCTCAAGAACCATGCCAACAACAAACGCGTCTACAACCACCCTTTCAAATTTTTTATGAACAAAAAGCATGAGGGGTTGAAGATCTCATGTGTGGAAATGTTGGAGAGGCTGATTGATTCAGAAGATTTCTCATGTGAGCATGGATTTGTTGAGGTGTTCATGAAGTAGCTTCCATGCTCGTTGATGTCATCTTCCTTTTCAAGCTCCAAGGTTGATTCTTCATGAATGTCTAAAATTTCCTTTGGATTGGTAACTCTCAAGTTGATCTTGTCTAAGGCCTCCTCCAAACTTGGATGAGTCATGTTTATTAAGGAGATTGATTTAAGCTCACCCTTTGGATCTAAATCTGGTTTGGGTTCTACCTTTAACGATTTGGCCTTGTCCAACCATTCTTCACTTGCAACGACACATGAATGCTCTAGTCGTTGTCGTTGCTCTTCTTGGTCTTCCTTGGATCCTCCATGATTCCTATGCTTTGGTTGTCTTGGTGGATTTCTAGGACATCATGAGACTTAGTAGAAAGTGCATAAGAGGGATCGTCGGGGTCAAGGATGGATCCAGATAAAACATCTAATGTGGGCATAGAAGGGGAGAGGATAGGAATGGCTTCTAAATGACTTGGCTCTCCTTCTATGGGTTCACTAGATACCTTGAGTTTTTCTAGATGTTCCTCATAGGAATTTGATTTAGGACGCTTTCTAAGAGATTTCTTCTTGAGAGGATTTGAATTATATTCAGTTGAAGGTCTCTTATGTAGCAGAAAGTTTAGGCTTTTTCCAAAATCAGCATAAAAAAGGTCATCCTTAATTTCAATAGGGATTTCCAAAGCTGAAATTTCTTTTTTCCTTGAAGGATTTAGATTTTGGGGTACTGATGGTTTAGGATTGCTAGCTAAATCTTAGGATTGGAGTGGTTGTGATTTGGCTATCAAAACTTCCTATTTTTGATTAGGAGATGATTCCTTCTCTTTCCTAGGAAGTTCATCATGAATGCTAGTGCATGGAGTGATTCCAATGATTTTATCAAGGATAGTCCTTGGTTTAGATAAACAAAGGAAAGCTCATCTAGAGGCTATATCAAGGGATTGCGCAAAATCCTTGTTAAGACCCATATAAAAATATTGAAGAAGTATTAGGTCTGGAATAGCAAGGTCTGAGCCAATGGTTATTAAGCTATTAAAACGATCCCACGATGTGCCAAGGACTCTTTCTCTTTTTGTTTAAAGGTTAGAACTTCTATTCAAAGGTTGTTACTCTAGAGACGGGAAAGAAAAATAAACAAAATGTAGAGCATAGAATTACCCAATCTCCTTGCATACTTTCTACGGTTTGTCTGTACCATCGCTTAGCTCTTTTCGTCAAAGAGAACAAAAATAACTTCCATCTTAAGGACTCGTTAGATATGCCAGTGATATGCAAGCATGCACAGGTCTGTTCAAACTCTCGTAGGTGTGAGTATGGGTTTTCATCGTCTTCTCCCGAGAAGGATGGTTCCCGAATCAATTTTATTAAACATGGGCGTAGCTCATAACCAGTTGTTAGGATAGGCTTTTGAAAGCCCTAGTTTAGTTTTGGATAATTGATGAAACCTATGGACTAATCTTGAGCTAAGTGTATAGACAAGAGAGGATGGTCCAAAGCCAAGTGATGGAGCTAGATGATGGTCATGGTGATGGTCATGACCAGACTTGAAGATCAAGTGCTCCAACTTGGAAAAAAAAGAAAGAGAAAAATAAAAATCAAGGAGATCAAGGCAACGATATCAAATAGGTTTTTATTTTGGCACTCAAGACACCATAGAGGGTATAAATATGTTTAGGATCGACAACCGTACTATAAAGAGGGAAAATCTTTGTCTAAGCGATTATCGAGTGCTACTAGATGACATGATTCTTGCATATACATTAGGGACCTAGTGTGCTAACTTTTAACCCTTGAAAAATGCTTTAGAAAATGCTAACACATGAGCACACAAGTTCTACACTTTGTGGTTAGCAACTTAGAAGCAAGGGTGAAGGGTTTGAGGACTTAGAAAAAGAAAAGGAGGCGAAGGTTAGTGACCGGACGCTGGGACCTGCGCGTCCAGTGCTTAACCCTAGCTGTCGATCAGCTGAGGAGTACTGACCGAACATGCACCGAATGCAGGTTGTGCGTTTGATCATGCTGTACAGAGAAGTTGTAGGGTGGCTTGGCGACCGGACCCTAGAGGTTGTCATTGATCGGACGTGCATGGGGTGCGTCAGATCCATGATGACGTAAGCTGACATAGGTCATGTGTGCACGCGTTGTGAGGACTGGACTTTGGGGCGTGTCTGGTCACCTGTGACTTGACGCGTCCGGTCGTGAAAACCACGCTCAGGGAGCTCTCTGTGTAAAAATCGCTCTGATTGGACTCATGTTGTCAAGCGTCCGGTCACTTTGAGAGTTGCGTCCGGTCATGACTTAACTACATGAGTGATCTTCTAGTGATCATTGAGATCTAGCGGCTATAGTTCAAACGGGTGACGCTTGGTAGCCATCGGGCGATCGGACACTGGGATGCGTCCAGTCAGTGCATCCGATCGGCCCTGCGCAGAGCAACGACTCTTTTCGTTAGAGGGGGTCTATAAATAGACCTTGGCCGGCTTGAGGCTTTCTCTCTTGGCACTTTGACATACTTGACATCCTTGTGAGATCAAGCAAACACCTCTCACTCATCTCCATCATTGATTCATCATCATAGTGAGATTGGGAGTGATTCCTAGTGTGTTTGCTTGAGTGATTGCATCTAATGGCACTTGGGGATCGTTGTGGCTGTGGATTTCTTATTACTCTTGGTGGTTGTTGCCACCTAGATGGCTTGGAGCAGCAGAGGAGCATCGGCATGAGTTGGTGATTGTTCGTGGCCATCTCCCAGTGATTATGAGGGGTCTTGTGCCTTCCTCGACAGAGTGCCGGAAGGTAACTCTAGTGGATTTCTTGTGTCATTGAGTTACCTCACTTATGGGTAGGTTCTTGTGGCGCCAAGTGTTGGCTAGGTGTGTGATACCTATTAGCCATTGAACCACCAAGTGTTGGTTGACACAATAGGGACTAGAGTGCCGGCAAGCACATGAACCTCGGGAGAAAAATTGATTATCATCTTGTGATTGTATTTCTTCCGGTGATTGATTGGCATTCATTATGATTGGTTTATCTCACTTGCCATGGCATTATAATCACTCTACTCTCTCTTGCATTACTTTATTTATATTCTTGCCTAGTCCAAGCTCTTTAGTGTAGCTAGTCTTTGAGAGTTTGTTAGTTTGGTTAGTGAGGCTGTTTAGTTAGTCTTTAAGAGCTCACTAACTTAAAAAGTAGTGACTTAGATATGTGTGAACCTAGAGATCATAGCAACTAGAATTGTTAGTATAGGTGGCTTGCAACCCTTGTAGAGAGCTAGAGTAAAATTGCATTATGCCATTTAGTGTACTAACTATTTGCTCTAGTGAATTTGTAGAGAATTTTTATAGGCTACTCACCCTCTTCTAGCCATTTAGGATCTTTCAAGTGATATCAGAGCCATGGTCACCATTTAATTGAAGGCTTAACAACCTCGGTGTCAAAATATGGCTTAAGTTGTGTTCAACCATGTGGGGGGTAAACCACTATTCTTTGATGGTACATGTTATGATTATTGGAAGAGAAAGATGAAGATGTATCTTGGTTCAATCAATGATCAAGTGTGGGATGTGACAGAGAGTGACTATGTGATTCTTGATCCCACCAATCTCTCCAACCAAGACAAAGCAAACAAGCAATGCAACATAATGGCTCTCAACACCATCTACAATGCTATTGATTCAAAGGTGTTTGAGTAAATCAAGGATTGTGAAAGAGCTAGTGAAGTGTGGAAGAGATTGGAGGTAACATATGAAGGCACACTGGCAGTCAAGAGTGTAAAGTTGTATATTCTTAAGGACAAGTTGACAAGGTTCAAGACGAAATATGATGAGAGCATTCCGGAGATGTTTCATAGATTGCAAGTGATCATCAATGATTTGAAGGCGTTGGGTGAGAAAATCAATGATGATGATGTATCCCATCGGTTCTTAATGTGATTGCCTCCAAGATTTGAGATGTTGAGAATGCTCATCATAAGAGGAGGATTGAAGGAATTAACCCCTAACCAAGTACTAGGTGATGTCATAACATAAGAGATATACTGTGTGGAAAGGGAGAGGGTTGACAAAGATGAGAAGGAGGATGAAGACAAGAAGAAGAAGAGTGTAGCATTCAAGGCTAGTTCATCATCTAGGAACAAGGGCAAGTCCAAGAAAGATGAATCAAGTGAAGATGAAGATGCTAGTGACATTGATGATGAAGCTATGTCTCTCTTTATGCACAAGTTTGGCAAATTCATGAAGAAGAAGGGCTATAGTGCAAGAAAGAGAAGAGATAGCAACAAGGAGTATTACGTGGGAAGATGCTACAAGTGCAAGAGCAAGGATCATGTTGTAGCAGATTGTCCCTACAATAGTGACAATGATGAGGATAAGAAGAAGAAGAAAGAAAAGAAGGACAAGAAGGGAAAAAAAGAGAAGAAGGAGAAGAAGATGACCTTCCAAAAAAGAAGAAAGGTGGAGGCTAACTTAGGATAATGATGCATCACCAAAGGATAGTGACTCTAGTGATGATGACAAGAAGTCCAAGAAGAAGGCACTTGCAAGTATTACTATCAACAACAAGCCTTCTCTCTTCGACACTTCATCGACTTGTCTCATGGCAAGGCCCACCAAGGTAAAATATGATGAAAGTAATGATGATTGTGAAAGTGATGATTGTAGGAGTGATGATGATGAGGAGAAGGACTCCAAGGAGGCTCTCATGGACATGTTAGAGAATGCTCACACATGTCTTGAGATGAAGAGAAAGGAGTGCAAAGAATTGTGAAATGAGCTCAAAGCTCTCAAGCAATCCTTTGATGAGCTCAATGCTTCTCATGATAGTCTAAAGGAAGACCATAAGGAGCTTGGCAATGCTCACACTAAGCTTAAAATGGATCACTCCTCTCTCCTCGAGCAAGCCAAGAAGGATAAAGTCATTGTGACTTGTGACAAGGGCTCTATATGTGATTTAATTAATGAATCTTTCTTTGAGCCTATTGTTGTTGCTCCTACTCCCTTCTTGTAGCACTTTTACTTCCACCTCATCTACTAGTGATGGTTTTACTTGTGATGCCTCACTAATGGTTGAGAATGAGACCCTCAATAAGGAGGTCAATGAGCTCACTCGCGCCTTAGGCAAGGCCTATGGTGGTGAGGACCACTTGCTATGTGCTTAGGTAGCTAAAGAGCTCTCTATAAAGAGGGATTGGGCTATACCCCCAAGAAAGGTAAGGCAGCCTTTGCTCCTCACAAGACTAGTTTTGTGAAGAACAATGGTCAATTTTCCACTAGTTGCAAGCAAGTTGGTCACAAAGAGCATGATTGCAAGAATAGGAAATCACATGCTAATGTATCCTCAATTAAGTTTGATTCTTGTTATTTGCTTACTAAAGATGTCAATGGTGTGAAGGCTAAGTTTGTTGGTACATCCTTGTTGGGCCTAAAGAAGGCCATTTGGGTACCAAAGAGCTTAGTGACTAACCTTCAAGGACTCAAGTAAGTTTGGGTACCTAAAAAGAATTGATCTTCTTTTGTATGTTAATTATAAAGCCAGAGGAAGGCACTGAGTGCTTGATAGTGGGTGCACACAATACATGACCGGTGATTCAAGAATGTTCAATTCAATCAACACAAATGAGAGCAATGGTTATGATAGTATCACATTTGGTGACAATGGCAAAGGCAAGGTCAAAGGGCTTGGTCAGATTGCAATATCCAATGATTTGAGCATTTCTAATGTGCTACTAGTAGAGAGCTTGAACTTCAACCTTTTGTTAGTAGCTCAACTTTGTGATCTTGGTTTCAAGTGCATATTTAGTGTGGATGATGTAGAGATCATAAGTGTAGATGACTCTAACTTGATATTCAAAGGATTTAGATATGAGAATCTATACTTGGTTGATTTCAATGCTAGTAAAACTCAATTGTCAATATGTTTGTTCACTAAATCTAGCATGGGTTGGTTATGGCATAGAAGGCTTGGTCATGTTAGAATGAAACAATTGAACAAATTGGTTAAGCATGATCTAGTTAGAGGCTTGAAAGATGTCACATTTGAGAAGAATAAGCTATGTAGTGCATGTCAAGCCGGAAAGCAAGTTGGGAACACTCATCCTAAGAAGAGCATCATGAGCACATCTAAGGCAATTAAGTTATTGCACATGGATTTGTTTGGGTCAACAACATATACTAGCATTGGTAAAACAAATATGGATTTGTGATAGTAGATGATCTTACAAGATATACATGGATATTCTTTCTAGTTGATAAGAGTGATGTGTTTGCAACTTTCAAATCATTCATCAAGAGAGTTCACAATGAATTTAAAACTACAATCAAGAAAGTGAGAAGTGACAATAGTAGTGAATTCAAGAATACAAGAATTGATGAGCTATGTGATGAGTTTATGATTAGGCATCAATTCTCAGCCAAGTACACTCCACAATCAAATGACCTTGTTGAGAGGAAGAATAGAACCTTGATTGACATGACAAGATCAATGTTGCGCAAGTACAATGTTAGTCATTCATTTTGGGCTGAAGTAATCAACATGGCCTACTACTATAGCAATCGACTCTATTGTCATCCAATTTTAGAGAAGACCCCATATGAGATCTTGAATGGTAGAAAGCCCAATATTACATACTTTCAAGTCTTTAGTTGCAAATGATATATCTTGAAGAAAGACACTAGATTGAGCAAGTTTAAGAAGAACTGTGATGAAGGCTTCTTGCTTGGTTACTCCACTACTAGCAAGGCTTATAGAATTTGGAATTTGGCTAGTGGTACTCTTGAGGAGGTGTATGATGTGGAATTTGATGAAACTAATGGTTCCCAAGAGGAGGATGAGAATCTAGATGTTGTGAGAGGCACTCAATTGGCTAATGCAATGAAGAAGATGGACATTGGTGACATAAGGCCTAGAGAAGTGATTGATGTTGAAGATGACAAAGATCAATTGCTCTCTAACTCAAATATGCAAGTTAGTGGTTCTCATGATCAAAATCAAGCTAGTACAAGTGGTGCTCAAGTGCAAGATCAACAACAAGTGGCTAGTTCATCATCTTAGCCAAATGACCAACCAAGTGCAAGCAATCAAGTTCAAGTGCTCCAACCAACCAATGTTGCAAGAGATTATCGATTGGATTCCATAATCAGAGATATTTCAAAAGGTGTACAAACAAGATCAAGATTGGCATAATTTTGTGAGCATTTCTCATTTGTGTCATTCATCGAACCAAAGAAGATAGATGAAGCATTGAGGGATGTTTATTGGGTCAATTCCATGCATGAAGAGCTAAACAACTTCATAAGAAATCAAGTATAAAAATTAGTTGAGAGGCCTAAGGATCATAATGTGATTGGAACCAAATGAGTTGTGGCAGAACCACCCGAGGTAACACACTTTCGGAGGCACTTGTCTTCCATTAGACACTAAGTACCCTGAAAGTGAGCTAAACCAGACAGTTTCATCGAGCACACCCCAAGGGAGAACTCGAAACATTCCACAATTTTACACCTAGGATCCAATAATGAGTACAAGCTTACAATACTTAGTCTATTTTATACAACAAAGAGTCTCAGAAATTCTTAATTACAGTACCAAAGTTCAAAGTGTGATAAATTAAACAGCAGAATAAAATAACATCTAGCGAAGCGGTACAAGGATCAGTTTGTGCCCACTAGAAGAATCCTCCGCACAATAGCTAGCTTCTCAAGCAGCACCTGCAACAATGGTAAATAAACCTTGAGTACACAATGTACTCGCAAGACTTACCCGACTGGGAATATATTTCCTGACTCTCAAGGATTATGATAGGCTTTATGGCTTGTGGGTTCTTGTTTACGGAAAGCAATACTAAAAGTGAGTCCTTATTTCATTAGATTATTAGTAGCCATGTTAAATTCATTATCCAACCTTCTATGTAAGCACTTGTTCTATTATCAAGCAAAGGTTTAGCAATCAAAATCATTTTTCCATCTTTCATATGCCAGTTCTTACTATGGTGCCAGAGTGCAGTCAAGCCGTACCGTCACGTAGAAATGGCGATTCACGAATCAATGTGCCCAACTGGGTACCCCAAAAAACACACGCCTCGCCCGCACCCCAGGCACGAGCGAGACCAACCCGTTCCACTCGTGTCACGAGTTCCAGGTCCCCGTCCAAACTTGGACTCTAAGCTCCCATACTTGAGGTCTGGCCTCAATGTGGTGCTTAGACCTCCACTTATCTCCGCCTCCAATCAGTCGGTCCGGAAAGAGCCGGAGCCCATGACAAGAGAGTAACGAGCCTTCCCGCTCCCATAAGCAAGTATGTGCTTGGGACAATATATCTATGACTTGATCGGGGATCCAGTGCAACGAACGGTCCTTAATCGACAGGGACAGGGAAAACAGTGAAACCAAGCTATGCCCCGTGGCCACGGGACACAACCTGCTACACCCACCAATAGCCATACCATATCCCTGCCCGGTCTCCATTTCCTTTTTGAGTTTTATGATAATAATAATAATCACCTATTGTGAGTAACGACAGGTTACCCACGCTACCGACAAACCTAAGCAAAGCAACTACGTGATCCTGTACTAGTAAGACTCATGGGTAGATATATATATGCATGTGGGTATCATAAAATTCCTGCAACGTAAATGCACAACATATATATAATGATTTGTAAAATAAGGGTTATACACCGGGGCTTGCCTTGGGCAGGCAGGGTGTCAGTGAGGTCAGTCAGCGATGGCTCTAGGATCTCCTCCGTCATGAGAATCTCGTCCTCATACTCCTCGATGATCTCCTCGTACACCTGATCTCCTGCGGTGACGAACTCCACCAACTCGTTCTCTACATACATGCGATGACGATGATGCAACAATTTACTATTTCAGCAACAACAATTCTTAAAATTATAACACATAAACTACACTAATAAGCTAGCTCTAATGGCTAAGCTACTAACTATCTATCATCCTCATCAACCAAAGATTAAGCTTACCATACAAGTGTTTTATTTATAAATCACTACTATGCACTCATTCCTTTTAATGATTAATAGGTATTTAGCTACATACCTAACAATCTTGTTTAGGGCTATAAAAATTACATCAAGTACCCAATATTTCTAGGAAGCTACTATAAAAATTTCAAGGTCAAAGCTATCACGATTTCACCACAAGAATTCTTACAAATATTACCTTTGTAATATTAAGCATTCTCAATTAATTTGATGGTTCCTAAAGCCAACATATATAAGCACAACTAAAATACACCAACAGATGGAGCATAATTACAGGAGTCTAACAAAAATTATTGCATGATTTTTGGACACCTACATGATTTAATATAACATACCAAAGATAATGTCAAAACCAAATTAGAAAACACTTCTTAATTCGCTAGAAAAGGGAAAACGTATTTCCCCCGGCGTGGCCCACCAATGCGGCCCACACGCGCGCAGCGCATTCGAACGCGTGAGCGTGTGGTGGCCCGATAGCGTGGCCCACGTGAAACCGGCCCGTGATAGAGAGCTCGAGCGCGCTAGCGGTCTTGCAAAAGGGACCCTAGACTTAACCTATTTTACGCGAGCGTTGCAAGCACTATTCCTACAGTCGGTTAAATGCAAAAAGGTTCTCGCCTTTTCTCTTCCTCTCAACGGGGAAGTCCCCGACGTCCCCTTGCCCACCGGTGCAGCACCGGGCGGCACTGGCCGGCCACGCCGGCCACCTAGGGTCCCTACCGGCTCGGCTAGCAGGCCGACTTGCATCTGCGGCTCAAATGCCTACACTAGGCGGAGGTTCAGAAGCAGCAGAGCTCACGGGACTAGTGGCCACGCATGGCGGTGGCGCGGCCATTTCGGCCACCCAAGGCCCTAGCGAAGCACCTAGCTAGAGCTAGAGCATCTAGGACCTACCCAGGGCTTGGCCGCAGTGCTTATTAAAGTCGGGGAGTGGCGGAGGAGGCTGGCCGCTTGCGACCCGAGGGGTGCGACGGCGCACCGCGGTGGCACAACCACATTAGCAGCTCGGGCGATGCGGTAGGTGTGCGGTAAAGGTGCGTGGGGTGTAGGGGAGGTGGAGGTGATGCTTGTGGTGTGGTTGATTAAACGCGAGCTGGACAGGGATGGTTGGTTGCTCTCCATCCTTGCCACAGCGGCTTTATTGGGTCAGCGGCGAGCAATGCCAAAATTGGCACTCAGTCGAACACCAGTCAAGGTGGGGAGAGGTTGGACAGCTAGGCAACCCGCAGGCGGAGCCCTAGACAGGTCAAAATGGACGATGGAGCCTCCACCACGTCAAATTGATGGCGTGGCTCCGGTGGTCAAAGTGGTAGAGGAAAGGGCCGGTTCGGCTTGGTACGTCCTCGCCCCGGGCGAGACGTGGTGGACGACCTTGGCAACGTGATTGACGGGGCGCAGAGGTCCGCTTGACTGCGGAGCTGCGGTGAAGAGGTGCATGGCGCGGACGCGGTGGCAGTGGCAGCAGCTGCGTCTGGCGTGCGACAGGGGCAGCGTGGCAGCACGTGGGGTAGGTGGCCGCGGCGCTCAGCTGCGTGAGCAGCAGTAGCGGCCCCACGTGGCCTGCCTAGAGACGGCTAGGCAACGTGGTCATGGTCGCGATCGCGGTCAGCCCTCTGTGGCAGCACACGCACACAGAGCAACTGACACGGTGGCGTCGCGCCCCCAAGGGAGAGTGACCGCGCTCCCCAAAGAGCTAGTCCAAAAACGGGCCACACACGAATTTTAAAGCATAGACCACAACCAAACCGTCCCTTCTAGCCCTAAACCGACTTCACTACAGTCAAGGTGGTATATGAGGCTACTAAACTGAGCCATAACCCTACACCAGTCATTAGCCCAATTCCTCTAAACAAATAGCTAAACATGACCATGTCTGGCTGTCAACAGACCTAGAAACAGTCTTAAGTCCTTAAGCTGAATTTGCTCCAAGTTGCATTTCTAGGCTATTAGAAATAGTAGCTCACGATATCAATTCTCGCAATCAAACCTTTCATGGTCATCTATGAAGTTCGTACTTCAAACTTTATTAAGGTGACAAAAGTATGTTCTATAGCATTTTCATTCAATAAAAATTGGTTTACACCTCTATTTGCTATAAAGTGCACTATTGAATACTTTTCATTTTAACATTTTCATTGATCGTTTTAAGTTGCAAGACCTTATTTACACAAGTGATCACATGCAATAATACGTAAACATGATGCTCATGAAATGTTTAGTGACTTGTTTGATGCAATAACACTGAGGGTGTTACAACTCTTTCAAAACAAGCAAGATCAAGATGGGATAGTAGTAAGGAACAAAGCAAGATTGGTAGCTCAAGGTTACACTCAAGTTGAGGGTCTTGACTTTAGTGAAACATATGCCCCGGTTGTAAGATTGGAACCAATTAAGATCTTGTTAGCCTATGCTTGTGCCCATAACATCAAACTCTATTAAATGGATAGAAGAGTGCATTTCTCAATGGCTATATCAATGAAGAAGTCTATGTTGAGCAACCACCCAATTTTGAAGATGAGAAGAAGCCCAACCATGTTTACAAGTTAAAGAAGGCTTTGTATGGATTGAAGCAAGCACCTAGAGCATGGTATGAGAGATTGAGGGATTTTCTACTCTCTAAAGGTTTCATTATGGGCAAGGTTGACACCACTCTTTTCACCAAGAAGATTGGCAAGGACTTGTTTATGTTGTAAATCTATGTGGGTAACATCATATTTGGATCAACCAATGAAGAGTTTTTTGAAGAGTTTAGAAATATGATGGCTAATAAGTTTGAGATGTTCATGATTGGAGAGCTTAGTTACTTTCTTGGTCTTCAAATTAAGCAATTGAAGAATAGTACATTTGTGAGTCAAGGCAAGTACATCAGAGAGATGCTCAAGAAGTTTGGAATGAAAGATGCAAAGGCAATTAGTACACCTATAGGGACAAATGGAAACTTAGATAGTGATGCAAGTGGCAACATGGTGGATTAAAAGATGTATTGGTCTACGATTATAAGCCTACTCTATGTAACTGCATCAAGGTCAAATGTGATGTTTAGTGTATGCATATGTGAAGATTTCAAGCCTCTCCAAGAGAAAGTCATTTGAAGGCAACAAAGAAAATATTGAGGTACTTGAAGGATACACAAAATATTGGATTATGGTATCCCAAAGGAGCTAGATTTGAGTTGATTGGATATTCTGACTCCGATTATGTGAGATGCAAAGTAGAGAGAAAGAGCACATCAG
The DNA here is from genome assembly GCA_038087645.1 of Saccharum hybrid cultivar R570. NCBI lineage: Eukaryota > Viridiplantae > Streptophyta > Magnoliopsida > Poales > Poaceae > Saccharum > Saccharum hybrid cultivar. Next base: position 23,917,030 of record JAQSUU010000135.1, read on the forward strand.
GCACATGTCAATTATTGGGAAGATCACTTGTATTTTAGTCATCAAAGAAGCAAAAATAGTGTAGCACTTTCAACCACTGAAGCGGAGTACATTTCAACCAGTAGTTGTTGTGCTCAATTACTTTGGATGAAGGCAACTTTGAATGATTTTGGAATCAAGTCCAAACAAGTGCCATTGCTATGTGACAATGAGAGTGCCGTGAAGCTCACCAACAACCTGGTTCAACATGCAAGAACAAAGCATATAGATATCCGCTATCATTTCATTAGAGATCATCAACAAAAAAGAGGACATTTGCATTGAGAGTGTGGGCACCGATGATCAACTTGCCAACATATCCACCAAGCCACTTGATGAGAAGAGGTTTTACAAGCTAAGGAATGATTTGAACATATTGGATTTCTCAAATATGTGTTGATGCACCCCATTATATGACATGTCTCTCCTTCAAGCAAAACAAGGTAAAGTTGATTGACATGTCATTCATCCTTTGTTAAGGACTTGTGTAGTGCATCTAGTCATTCCACATATTTTATAGGCTTATTCATGAAAATCAAATGAATTTAATACTTGTATGGTACCACTATTGCTTCTACATTTGAAACAATCTAGTGGTAGCATATGACATGTTTGTGGGCTTGTGAACCTAGTGTTTAATCTAGAAAATGAGCTATAAGTGTTTAACTCAACATGGTCAGGACAACCCTTGAAACGAGGTGTGAAGAAGCTTGTCCTTGGATCAAACTGAGTTAAATATCTTTTGCAAGTAATCTAGATTGAACCAAATTTGGGAAAATGATCCTCACATAACATGGTTTCACCCATCCTATCTAAATTTGAGCTAATCTTTTATGCTAATTGTTGACAAAGGGGGAGAGAATTCACAAAAATAGTAAGATAGGGGGAGAAATTTAAGTTTGATAAAGTAAGGGGATCAATTAAAATTTGAAGCACACAAGTAGTGAGAGCAAGCTCATAAACTTGTATATTGCATTTGAATGTGCATTACATATGTTTGCTTGTATGGTACATGATTTTAAAATTCTATATCCATGCTTGTGTGGTGTATGCTAGTGTAAGCATTGATTGATGAAATAAAAAAACTAGCATGCATAGGATAGCTAGACACTTGAGTTAGTTTTATAAGTGGTGCTAGAGCCTTGCTTCTAATGTTGATCTCACGGGGTATCTAGTTTGTGTTGTTTCAAGTGGTATCTAGCAAACCAGGTGCTAAGGATGGTGTTTAAATGGCAACTCCGGTTGGTATCACGCTTCAAAGATCCATTCTTTACACCTTAGCATCATTTGGTAAACATTACTCTCCTACTCTTTTCTAATTCATGCATATGTGCAAGCTTTCAAATCTAAACTCTTAGCACATATGTAGGGGAGTAATGCTTCCAATTTAGGTTTATGAAACTTGTCCATATCCTTTACACATGGTAAAATGCTCGGACAAGCAATATGAAACCAAAAAGATTTCATTGAATATCTTTGTGAAAAGGTTGTCATCAATTACTAAAAAGGGGGAGATTGAAAGCCTTAGTTTGGTATTGGATAATTGATGAAACCTATGAGCTAATCCTTGAGCTAAGTGTGTAGACAAGAGAGGATGGTCCAAAGCCAATTGATGGAGCTAGATGATGGTCATGGTGATGGTGGTGACCAAACTTGAAGATCAAGTGCTCCAACTTAGAAAAGAAGAAAGAGAAAAATAAAAATCAAGGAGATCAAGGCAACGATATCAAATAGGTTTTTATTTTGGCACTCAAGACACCATAGAGGGTATAAATATGTTTAGGATCGACAACCGTACTATAAAGAGGGAAAATCTTTGTCTAAGCGATTATCGAGTGCTACTAGATGACATGATTCTTGCATATACATTAGGGACCTAGTGTGCTAACTTTTAACCCTTGAAAAATGCTTTAGAAAATGCTAACACATGAGCACACAAGTTCTACACTTTGTGGTTAGCAACTTAGAAGCAAGGGTGAAGGGTTTGAGGACTTAGAAAAAGAAAAGGAGGCGAAGGTCAGTGACAAGACGCTAGAACATGTGCGTCCGGTGCTTAACCCTAGCAGTTAGTCAGCTAAGGAGTACTGACCGGACGCTAAACCGGACGCAGGCCATGCGTCCTGTCATGCTATCTAGAGAAGGTGCAGGGCGGCTTGGCGACTAGACCTTGGAGGTTGTCATTGACCAGACACACAGGGGGTGCATCTGGTCAACGATGACGTACGCTGATGTAGGCCGTGTGTGCATGCGTTGGGAGGACTGGACTCTAGGGTGCGTCCGATCACCTGTGACCTGACACATCCAGTCGTGAAAACCACGCTCAGAGAGCTCTCTATGTAAAAACCGCTCCGATCGGAGTCATGTTATCGAGCATCCGGTCACTTTGAGAGTCACGTCTGGTCATGACTTAACTGCGTGAGTGATTTGCTAGTGACCGTTGAGATCTGGCGGTTGTAGTTCAAAGGGGTGATATGTGGCAGCCATCGGGTGACCAGACACTAGGGTGCGTTCGATCGGCCCTGTGTAGAGCAATGGCTGTTTTTGTTTGAGGGGGTCTATAATAGACCTTGGCCAGCTTGGAGCTTACTCTCTTGGCACCTTGACATACTTGACATCCTTGTGAGCCTATAAACAAACACCTCCCACTCATATCCATTATTGATTCATCATCATAATGAGATTGGAACTGATTCCTAGTGCATTTGCTTGAGTGATTGCATCTAGTGGAATTTGGGGATCGTTGTGGCTACGGATTTCTTGTTACTCTTGGTGGTTGTCACCACCTAGATGGCTTGGAGCAGCGGAGGAGCATTGGCATGAGTTGGTAATTGTTTGTGGCCATCTCTCGGTGATTGTGACGGGTCTTGTGCCTTCCCCGACGGAGCACCGAAAGGTAACTCTTTTGGATTGCTCGTGTCATTGAGTTACTTCACTTGTGGGTAGGTTCTTCCAGCACCAAGTGTTGGCTAGGTGTGTGATACCTATTAGCCACCGAACCACCAAGTGTTGGTCGACACAGTGGGGACTAGAGTGTCAGCAAGCACGTGAACCTTGGGAGAAAAATTGATTGTCATCTTGTGATTGGATTTCTCGCGGTGATTGATTGGTATTCATTGTGATTGGTTCATCTCACTTGCCATGGAGGTATAATCACCCTACTCTCTCTTGCATTACTTTATTTACATTCTTGCCTATTCCAAGCTCTTTAGTGTAGCTAGTCTTTGAGAGCTTGTTAGTTTGGTTAGTGAGGCTCTTTAGTTAGTCTTTGAGAGCTCACTAACTTACAGAGTAGTGACTTAGCTTTGTGTGAACCTAGAGATCATAGCAACTAGAATTGTTGGTATAGGTGGCTTGCAACCCCTGTAGAGCTAGAGCAAAATTGCATTACGCTATTTAGTGTACTAAGTATTTGCTCTAGTGAATTTGTAGAGAATTTTTATAGGCTACTCACCCTCTTCTAGCTATTTAGGATCTTTCAAGTGATATCAGAGCCATGGTCACCGTTTGATTGAAGGCTTAACAATCTCGGTGTCAAAATATGGCTTAAGTTGTGTTCAACCATGTTGAGGGTAAACCACCATTCTTTGATGGTACATGTTATGATTATTGGAAGAGAAAGATGAAGATGTATCTTGGTTCAATCAATGATCAAGTGTGGGATGTGACAGAGAGTGACTATGTGATTCTTGATCCCACCAATCTCTCCAACCAAGACAAAGCAAACCTGTGAAGAGTTTACTGTCGTGTGGGCACATCAACCGCCTATGTAGTGGTCATCAGCGTCGTCGCCTTATACTTCAACCTAATTGTCAGTGGTTTGGGTTCACTGTCAATTCGACTATAACAGATCCGTCCAATTTATAAGAGCACAAGTACAAAAGCAATCACCTAAGTGATCAAACCGTCATACTTGAGCCCATATAAACCTAGTAGTCTGATAAAATCATGAAGGACTTCAAACCAACAATATACAAGCCGAGATCGTAGTGATTCAACATAAATGAGTCACATGTTACAACACATTTCACGAGTAGTTCACATACATTAGAGTTCACTGAATTATTACAAACCAAGTTTGAAAGTAGCGGAAGCAAAGTAATTTAACAATAACACCACACTTAGTTCAAATACATGCCAGTTCCAGAGTCATATCCCAACAAAAGCATCATGATAAGATAACGTAGAAGGATCACGCCCCATGATCTAGTCCTCATCACCAGCGGGATGAAGGCAGTACTTACAGTAGCCATGATACATCATGTCATCTGCAATAAGAGGGAATAAACCCTGAGTACGAGAATGTACTCAGCTAGATTTACCCGTTGTAAACCAGAAATAAAGTGACACCAAAGAGTATGCAAGGCTATATCAGTGGGGCTAGCTTGACAACATTTGCATAAAAAGAGCTTGAGTAACATAAAGGAACCATTGTCATCTCTAGCATCAAGTTGAACTTATTCAATTAAACCTCTCTATGTTAGCACCTGCACTAGAGAAATCACTTGATTAAGTAGCAAGCATTAGTAACCATATCCGGTGTAGCATTGTGAATCATCATCATCATAACCATTAAGTTTAATTAGGTGTATCTACGTTGCCGCTGCTCAGTCAAGTTCTTACTATCCGGGAGAGACGGTGACTCGAATCGATTTCTACCCAGCTGGGGAATTATTCTTAACACAAACCCCGGCACACCTGCTCTAGGCAGCCATAGGTCACCTTTGGGACAACTCAGGAACCAATTTCACGGGTCTGATCAGCGCCGCACCCTTAGGGACACCAATCTACCAGGATGTTTGAACCCACCCTTGGGCTCATGCCATTGACTCCTAGCAATCCTTACTACCAACCAGGGTGTGCACTTTCACTTAACGGTTTCCTGGCCTGAGTTGAGCTACTCGGCTTCGCGGTCGGAACGAGTTATCCGGCCAACTAAGTGTTAAGCATGTGTTCAACATGACATGAGGATGTATAACAATTGGTCCTTAACCGACATAGATGGGGATAGATAGGCATCCAGGACCTCCATGCCATGTTGCTTCTCTATTGCAGTCCCGTTCGGTCTCCTATCATTTATTAACACTTGGTTATCTCCACGATAACAAATATAGCCAACCGTGACCAGCCACTCTGCTAATTCCGCAAGTGACAGGAAATCACCCGTCTTCTACCGGTCTAAGCATTTTATCCATTCCTGCACCTAAATAGGATTCAAGATATATGTAGTGGACAAGGAATGGATATATGCAGCAAGTGTTTCCAACACAACTCATATAACTTAATGCATCAAAACACTATACTCCAATTTAAGGTTTTGTAAAACATGGGAGACTTATAATGCTTCAGGGCTTGCCTTTTAGAAACGATGAGGGTTGATGATTTGGACACTCAAGAAGCTCTTCTTGATCGGTTCCTCCTTTCCCTCCGGTCTCCTGTGGCTACCCCACCAGCTCCTGAACTTGTTGCTGCTCCTCTAGAAGTCCTTGTTTAAACTCCAACAGCGTCACGCCCTTAGGAACACCTATTGCAATGCACATGCATAACATGAGAGTCATGAATGCATAAGATATGTAGTGTTACGATGAAATGTATAGCCATGTAAAGATGAACACATGAATGACATAATGATACAAGATTAACATTTATTTTATTGAGTAAGTGCATATCTCTTCTTGAAAACAAGAACTACACACTCACCAAGCTCTAACAACCTAAGATAAAATTGTTCATCTTCAGTAAGGGGCCTAGGACCTGCAACTAACAACTTATCTTAATTAGCCTAAGCACCTAAACGACAACATCAAGCTCATACAAAGCAAACAAGTCATCCACTCACGTTAAGCAATTTTTGGACTGCAGATAGTAGCTACATGTTTTGATCATAACTAGAGTTATACAATTTCAACCAATATGCAATAAGACTTTCTGGAAAGCTTATGAAATTGTCTATAATTCATCTTTAATCATATTAGCATGATTCCTAAGTTAACAAGGTCAAATAGGCACATTTATCAAATCTGGTCTAGAAATTTTAGAGAGCAACTAGTTCTGAAGACCAACTTTAAACAGCGATAACTCAAAAACCATTTGGCCAAATGTTATGAAAATTTAAAACAAGCTAGATAAGTGAGTTATCTATAACTGATTCACAGCAAACATCATCATTACCATGTAATTTGCTTAACTCTAGAATCTGTCTAGAAAAGTCACTACAAGTGAAAATTAGGGAAAATAATATTTCACTACATACAAGAATGGTAATTTGAGCACCACCGAAGTTATCAACCGTTAGCATACATCAAATGAACACTAGAAAATATAGTGACCATCTCTAAATAAATTCTTTTCATGCCTTTATTAATTTATTTAAATAATTAGGTGAAATAATAAACATATAGCAAAATTGCACAGTAAATTTTACAAAAATTACAATAGCTTATACATGTCCCCAATAGGCTACTGTATAAATTTCATAGAATTTGAACAAGTAGGACATTCTATGCAAAAATGACAAGCTTACATAGCTTATAATAGCATAAATAGAAAATCATAGTGAAAAGTGTCAAACAACAGATTTTATATTTTTCTTAGCTTCACCATGATACAAGAACATTGTCCAGTTAATTTTATGGTCACTGGGTATATATTTTTACCATAAAAATAGCACAAGAAACTAACATTTATTCAAAGGAAATTAATAACTCAAACATACACCACCCAAAATTCATGAGATTTTTACTGCAGCACTCATAATTCCTGACTAGCCTTTCATAAAATTTTCACATCATGTGGAGCGCTACAACTTGGGTTATGAATTTCTCTTTGAAAAACCCAAAATAAAAGATATAAATAAAAACAGTGAAAATGTTCCACTTGACACTATCATATTATCACACTAACAGGTAGATCTACTCACAAGGATTCCAAAATATCCTCATTTGTATTTTTCTGATTTTTTATGAATTTATATGATTTTCCAAAGTTTTTATCAATTTCAGGGAAAATAATAAAAAGAAAACCTACACCTAGAATCAATGACACGTGGGACCCATGGGTCAGCGGATCCCACAGGTCAGTCACCCAGACGCAGGGGCGGCCGTTGACAGGCTAAGAACTCGCCGACGGCGAGCGCTCCGGCGAAGTCGACCCCACCGATGTGTCCCCCACGATGATCCGCACCTGGTGGTACCTAGGGTTCAAGCTCTATTGGCCCTCAGCTACGGCGACGTCGCTCATGGTGGCTCAGCGGCATGGCTCGATGGCAGACTCACCGGAGCTGGCCATGCCGGTGCGACTACGGCCTCATCTAAGCTTCTACGCCCTACTGTGAACAAGGTGCACTCCCTGGATTAGGGAGAGGCAGTCGAAGATGACTCAACCATGTGCATGGAGCTAGGTGACGCTCGGTGCACTATGGCGACACTTGCCGTTCCGGTGAAGTGGCTGCAGATGGCTTTCCTCCATCAAGGGTTAGGGCACCGAGACCCATGGTGGTGTAGAAACGAGCACAAGAGAGAAGGGGACAGAAGAAGGGTGACCACAGCGAGCACGTGCTCGCGGCCATGGCGACGGCAGCGACAGAACTAGGCCGAAGGTCAATACCTCAGCTTGATTAGCATTACATTTATATCTCGGAGGTAGAGAGGGTGATGGGGAAGCTGTGGGTGGAGTTAGGCGGACGATGGAGCTGTGGTAGTGGTGTATTAGGCCGGGGGAGCTCACGGCGGCGCTCGGTGCTCTGCCTATTCTGGCTGGCGTGCGTGAGAGAGGAAGGGAGCAAAGCGAGGGAGTGAGTGAGCGTGGGTGAGCAGGGACGCACGGCGCCCTTCATAGCGCGCCCGGTCACATCACACCCAGCCCAGGCGATGGGCGCCACGCGGTGACCAACTTTTGGCGCCGGTCGGCCATGACCGGCCGGTTCAAACTGGTCATTAGAGCAGACATGGCCGACTGACGGAGCAAGTTTGAGAAACCCTACAACTCCTAATCTAGTGCAAATCAGTGAACATGGTAATAAGCAAAATTGTAGAGCTATATGAGTACTCCAAGTTTGATTCTACACACTTGGCCTAATTCTGCCTAGAATTCAAACTACAGTGCTCTGAACATGGGTACTTCAATACTAAACTGCAATTAGGACTTTGAATAATTCTAAGTTTCTAAACAACCCAAAAACTGACCTTGTGAGCCGTTTTTTAGCATGTTGTGCACATTTCTAGCTCAAGGTCATAAAATAAATTTTGTTCCTTATAAAATTTACTAAAGCTTTGCTTAAGGGTGCACTGTCATGCAAACAATCTAAGCAACACTTTTAAAGGTCAAACAAAACCACTCTGGAGGGACTCCTAGTCAAACTCAACCCTAGAAGCTTAATTAGGCAATGTCATCAACATGAACATTGTTCCATTTTGCATCCTAAGTGTAGCTAAGGTGGTTTAGTGATCAAACATCAACCACTTACATTAGTCAACACATGATCATAAGCATACACACATTGAAACATAGAATAACAAGGTATGTTTCATATGTTTCAATGGTATGTTTCACATGAGTGTGTCACATGTATGTTTTATTATGTTTCATGTGTATGTTTCATATGTAAATGCTCATGCATGAATGAATGATGCTTATGCTCATGCAATGCAAGTGCAAAAGTGCAAGCCTAACACCTAGGGTGTTACATCGATGGTCGAGACGCCTATGTAGAGTTTAACACCATCGTTACTTCAACATATGATCCGCCAGTACAAAGGTCATGGTCACCGTCGCCTTGCACCATGATCCACCTTTGATGATTGTTTAGTCGGTGTTGGATTACTAAAGGATCCGGCGGTGATATACTTTTGATCCTGCCGCATCATACGTATAGCGACGGTGACATAACTTCATCTGGTTTCACAATAGTTTCTAATTCAGCTGGGTCCTTAATAGCTTCATGAACACAAAGCATACATATATATAATCATTACATCCATAAATCATGTTCACAAACAAGAGTACTTTTTACAATAACAATGACCGCTACTATAACATCTTTTTCAACTGATGTCCTAACACAAGCGGTACATAGAGCATCATAGAGCATACTAAAGGTACTAATGTATACAGACTTACGTAACAAAACAACATAGTTGTGCTCCTTCTATGTGGCACTCCTACTTGTAAGGCAAAATGAATATAATTAGTGCATCCTTCGGATTGGTGGCCAATGCACCATGAAACCCCTCTTATTCATCTCTGATCCACAACCCGAACAAAGCAACAGAATTAATAATATTGAACATACCATACCTTTAGTTAACAAGCCAAAATTGGCCTATACATACATAGAATGAAAACAACTACCTACCTGAATAAAGACTATTGTGATGATGAAATGTAGGAAATGCACCTTTACTACTCTGCTAATGACTCCATGAACAATGGAACATAAGGAAGATAGTAAGGCATGTTCATATGGAAATGCCCTCTTGATCTATAAAAGCAGATGACACGGGCATGGATGACATGAACCTTTCTACGGTCCATGTCATATGCAATCAATGTTCTATCCTTCCCAATAAGGAAAATAAAATTTCATTCAGGGTGAACTATAATAACTCTGTACTCCTCATCACAAAGCTCAGAACCAACTTTAGTATTCATGTGTCCAAATAGTTCCTCCATATCCACAAGATGCTTCAAACTCCAGTTATCAGTACCATAGTCTTCAAGTATCCACACTAAAAGCCAAGACCTATTGCGAAAATTAGCACAACACACACAGGTGACCCTGAGCTTGATGGATGGACATTTTAGCACCACTTGTTTTATGAATTGTCCTCCATGTCTTTCCCTCCATATCCATAGCAACTATCACAGAGTACTCAAGCATGTGCATAAAACCATTAAGAAAAACATTTCTCAATTTTAAACGTAGAACAATACTACCCTTGCTCCATTTAGATTCCTTAAAGATCCATGCTATAGTTTTAGATGAGTAGATCTCCAGACCTACGCACGCACCCTCCACCTCAACAAATTCAATCACATGGAAGTGCGAGGATGTTGGGTAGAGGTGTACACGTGGACCACAATCAAGACCAACTAATTCAATAAACAGTTCAACCGAGGTAATAGTTTAATGATTATGCAGTACTCATACATACTAATCCAAAGGTTTCATCAATACATATAAACTTCATTTACATAAAAGTTTCACAAATTCTAAGACTTAATGTTGGATGGGTAGGCAGTTGCCAAGGTACTCAATTGGTTGATGTGGTCCCGGAAGCTACAGGTAGTGAACCATAGCGAAGTTGACAGCATCTCCGTCCATAGACACATTGTATCTATAAAGTATGTCTACTTCATGTCCAGTCCTACAATGCACAAAAATCTCTCCACAAACAGGGTCTTGAATGATTCTTATCAAATTGTGTAGTCTGAGAAGGTGACGAACAACAACTTCAATAGTCAATAGTCGGTCCAAGTGAATGCTCCATCCCTAAGTAGCAAACAACATCATCTGGGGTCCTGGTGCCACCCCTAGCCACCAAAACACAAGGTTTCTCACATTGAAATGGCTTCTTCCGAAGGTAAGACATCTAGAAATTCCTAATATGAACAAAACTGATACTGAACCCAAAACTAATTAGAACCAAATGCAAATAGGGGGTGAACGAATCCATCTAACCTTCACGGGGCATTGTCCATGATGTGTTGTCCATGACAACATTGCAAGGTGCTCGAGGTAGGGCAAGTACAGGCGACAGGTCAAAATGAAGATGAAGAAACAGGTGGAGAGAATGAGGATGAAGCAACAACGGGTGGGGAGAACTAATAGATTCGTATTTGGCATTTTTAGTTGGTCGAACCGCCGCCAAGGCACCAACAGGACCCGAGGGGAGTTGGGAACGGGCCGAACACTTCTAGGTTTGTTGCCAAATGGACAGTCTAGATTTATCAATAGCGAGAACGGATAGCACGGGATAAGTTAAAAAGTGTCCGTATTAAGCCAACCATTGCCATGCTAATCCAACACTATAATACGGCAACTGTCAGTGGTTAAACTGCTTTTAGATTCTCTTGGAAACAACTGCAATCGTACATGATAGTTTTTCCCTTTTCTTTCACAAATATACAGAAAAACAAAAAAACATTCATCGAGAGATCAAATCTATGCCCTGGCATTTTGGAAGTAGTATTGGAAAGAACTTGGACTATAATCAGGAGACCTCCAGTCATCAAAGGAGACGTCCTTCTCGGAGGACTGGTGGGCTAGCAAGTCGTCCTCGCTGGACGATGGGCTGCTTGAAAACTTGATGGGGCTGTCCGACATTTTCTTTATAGATTGGAAGAGAAGGGGATGATGGATGAAGAAGAGGGGTGGTTTCAGAGGGCACTGGGCTTGAAGTATATGTAGAGCAGTGGGTACGGCTCTTAGGCTTCGGCGGTGGAAGTAATGGTGATTTGACGGCCTTGGAAGTTGAGGCAATTCAACACTCACGCTGAATTTACTGCCACTTGACCAAATGCTAGTTTAGGGCCAGCATACAAAATGTGTATCCTAGTTAGCACTACTACACTTGCACCTTTCACAGCTGCATCGTAACCCACATCGCAGTCCAATTTTGGCCTCGGTAGTAAGCTATCAGCAGTGATACTCATAGCCATCACCACCGTGATAAGGTCCTTAATTCCGTCGTATTGGAGCACGACCCGTGTGTGTGGGTATGGATGAGGACATCACTCCTTCAGATTCCCCTGCTGATCCTCCAACCATTATGCAAGGTCTAATGACCCAAGCTCAAATGCGACAACTAAATTTAAAGGTGAGCTCATTCTTAAGTGATCCTTCATACTTTTGAGAATAAATTGCTACCTAATGATGTTATATTGCTTAGGAACATTAGAGAGGGTCATGAGGAACTTAGAGGAAGAGGTGGAGGTGAAGATGACCTGCAAGGACGTCCAACACAAGTCGTAGGACTGGTCCAACATGATTTCGAGTTTGCCTCGGCCTCCTAGACCAGTTTGCCATAAATTGGTCACCCAGGACGTATCTAGACATCGTTTTCGACGATCCACATATGGATGGAAAGCTAATTTGATAAGAAAACTAATAGAAGTGGTCCCACATCAAAATCCCATTAGAATCAATGGAAATTGTTGAAACAAGACAGTGTCTAGAATCTATCAGGGTGCTACATCACCGTATTTGGTCCAATGGGCCGTGTATCGTCTTTTAGCCTGTTAGGGGGGGCGCGTCCTGGGTAGGCGATGACCCTAAGACCTTTATAATCATTCGCTGCTGCCATCGTTAGGTTTTGGGGGGTTTTGCTTAGATTATTCTATCATTGACAGTCATCATCTATCGGTTTGTGGAACCCCAACTCATGTGCTTAATCATTCATCTGCAGTTTGTTCCAAATCTTTGAGCTGCGTTCTTTCGAGTTCTTGCTTATGTTCTTCATTTCACAGGCAGGGATTAGCCTTCGTGGTGAGGTCAACCGGTTGGAGACACGGTTGATAACTTAAGGAGACGTGGTGTTCAGATTGCAGGGTTTGGGTCTTTCGATCTGAAGCCGGATCGGTGTGTTGTGCTCCACCAAAATGATAAGTTATCATCAATTTGACGGAAGATCGGGAGTCATGTCCCCACCAAGTGGTATCAAAGCTAAGGTATACTATTAGGTTCACATCTATCCTCTAGTTTTGAGTGTTTTGCATTTGTCCCATAGTCCAGTGCCATACTCATTTTTCCTGTCCTAGAACCTTCCGCGCCATAGTATTTGCATATTTCAGTTTCAGAGTCCATCGTGTTGAGTTTGTGTCCTGGTTGAGGTCTTGTTATTGGTTAGGTTGTGTTAGAGTCTAGTTCATTGGTTTTTCCCCATCATTTCCATCAAACCCTAGCCGTCGTGACCAATTTTGCGCGCATTGTTCCCGTTTTGTCCTCTATTTCGGAGTCAGTTCTTAAACTGGTCATAACTTTCACAAACGAACTCCGATTAAGACGTCCTTTATATCAAAATTGATCAGCAAAAAATTTTAGAACTGTACGTCCCTCGCGTTGCCGGGTTTAATGAATTTATTTTTCCCAAAAACTGGTCACAAGAATGTCTTTTCGAGCCCGGAAGCTTTTTGTCAATTTTGAGCACATCTTCTGAATTTTCCACAGGCCACGTCTTTCACTTGTTTAAGCTTAAATTTTTTGTGGTTACTTCTTGTGTGCTCCTAAGTCAAGAAAAAAATAAAAAAAAAGAAAATGTCAAAGTTTCCCAAAAAACAACGATAGCCCAAAAAATAGAAAAAAGAGGGGCAAAAGAGGAACAATATCTGGAGGAGCACATAGAGAAGGCCTAATTGAGCTATGTTAGCATGTGCTATCTTGTGCTTTGTTCCTGTTGCCCTTGCTATCCATCATTCTCATTTCTCCATACTTGTTGTCACACATCTGGTACTTGGAACACGTTAGGCCAGCAACGAGAACAAGTATTTGGGACTATATTTCGGCATTACTATCTGTTACTGACTTGTGTGCCACATATACATATTTTTCTCTTTGTGTGCCTTCCAAGCTCCACATATTCTCCAAATCAGTACAGAAAAAGACCTTGTAATCACAGTGCCACTTCCTCATAGGTATCACAACCAAGCCGTCGGATACCATCCTCTGCTCGCGTTGGTAAGAACTTGGTAATACGTTGTGAGGGTGTGATTCCACCAACAGAACCCAAATAGTTCATAGGGTTTTTGTTGATAACTAACCATGCTAGACGACGTACCTATTTTGTCTAGTTAGTTTCAAGAACTGAAGGATCTCATGCTACAACAGATGGGCACATTAACGGACAAAGTTAGAGGCCTCCATCATTCTGTTGAGAGTGTGGACAAGTGAGTTTCCACCCTAACAGGTAGGATTCAATAGCTCGAGATCAATCCTCCCAAGCCCAATGATAATAAAGACGAGGAGGATGACGATGATGGTTTTCAAGAATTGGAGGAGGATGTTGTTTATGGTTCCGATGGTTTGCCTGACCACATTAAGACCAATGCGAACCGTCTGCGTAGAAGATGACTCCTCAAGAATAAAACAGGTATGGGAGGTAATAAGAACTGGCACAATCAAGGTAACGATGATCCTTATGCTAAAATTAAATTTACCATTCCACCTTTCCATGGGAAACATGATGCTGAGGAATACCTAGATTGGGAGATGACAATAGAACAAAAAATTGCTTCCCATCTTGTACCTAATCGCCATAAGGTTAGACAAGACACTAGTGAATTTAAAGATTTTGCTATAATCTAGTGGGATTCTTTGCAACAAAAACCTAATTCATGGGAAGACCTAAAACATGGAATGCATGATAGATTTGTTCATGTTTCTTATAAATGAGATTTGCGTAAGAAATTACAACGCTTAGAGCAGGGAGATATGTCTATTCAAGAATATTTTGCAGAGCTTCAAAAGGGCATGATTTGTTGTGGAATAAAGGAGGATCCAGAGGATAAAGTGTGTCGTTTTTATGGTGGTTTGAGATGTGAAATTTAGGATATTGTTGATTATAAAGATTTTAACACTCCCAACCAGTTGTTTTAGCTTGCTATGCTTGTAGAAAAAGAATTGTAGGGATGATAGTAGCAGCCGCCAAGGAGTAGGAGCAACTACGGCAGCTCCTACATGCCTAAGGTAATCATGCCACCACCCACCAAATCATCGGGTGCATCTCCTTCTACACCATCAGCAAGCACATGGTCTTCTCCACCAGCGAACACACATTCAGCACCACCAGTGACTTCCCCTTCGGGCGCTGGTAAGACTCGTTTGCAGGACCCGGCTAAGGGTGCCTCATCTGTGGCTTCCATCGGACGCTCTTCACCCATTCAGTGCCATCACTGCCAGGGACTTGGACATGTGGCAAGGGAATGTCCTAGCAAGCACGCATACATTGCTATAGAAGATGGAGGCTATGTTAGCACTTCTAATGCAGAGGAAGACATTGAAGAAGATCCTGCTTCAAATGAAGATCAATAAGGAGTTTCTTTGGGCTCAGATGATGTAGGAAGCTAGAAGATTTACATTGTGTAGCGCGTCCTCAATACACAGATGGAGAAGCAGAGAAGCAACAGCGCCATAACTTGTTCTAGATTTTATTTGTGATTAAAAATCAACGTGCATGGGTAATAATTGATGGAGGAAGCTACAACAACTTGGTAAGTGCTGATTTGGTCAATAATCTTGATTTGATGACGTGTCCTCACAAACATCTGTATCACATTTAGTGGCTAAACAACTCAGGTAAGGCCAAGGTAACTCAAACAACCTAGGTGCATTTTTCTCTTGGTCCATATTCTGATTTTGTAGATTGCAATGTGGTACCCATGCAAGCTTGCTCTCTTTTGTTGGGTCGACCATGGGAATATGATAATGATGCTATCCACCATGGTAGATGTAATACATATACTCTTATGCATAATGGACAAAAAATTACTTTGCAACCCTCAAATTGTACAAGTTGAAAAAGAGAGATTAGCTAGTGGGACTAAACAAGTTGCTGCTAAAACTGGAAATCAGCAAGTAATTAAATTAAAGAATCCAGTGATGTTTGCTACTAAACTTGATCTAGCAGAGATTGATGATGTGTGCTATGCTTTGGTATGCAAAGATGCTTTATTTTCAATGAATGATATTTCTAGCACTTTGCCACCTTCTGTCACTAACCTTTTGCAGGAATATAGTGACATGTTTCCAACTGAGATACCTCCAGGACTTCCACCTATTTGATGAATTGAGCACCAGATTGACTTGATTCTTGGAGTAGCCTTGCCAAACCGAGCTTCTTATAGAGTTGCTGGTATTTCTTAACGTTTGCAGAAAGAATCCGCAAGTGTACGGAATTACCGTTGTAGCTTTCACCCGGAAGTATTCAGGGTATCGTATTTCCACAGGGAATAGAGGTATTTCTTCTAGCTAATTCGTCCAAGGACAACACAAGGGGTAAAGTTGGAAAGGGTAGATATGGATTTCTATGGCTTTTAGGTCTAAGAGAAAATAAGCTCTACTTCTACTTGCTTACTTCGGGCACTGACCTAGTCTGCCAAGTGTTGCCAGCCTACGGCTCTACCTCGTACCCAAACGTGGGGGATTACAAAGGACAGATAGGGCTGTCACCACCTGCCGCCTACCCGTCAACCGTGGGGTACAAGACAAACGAAGGTAGCCTCTAGCCTAGACACCATATCTACACTATCAACTACTACTCTAGCGTTCCATTAGGGTTGTCCGTCTTTATCAGGACTCTCTACTAGAATATCCATCACGAGGATGAACGACAACCCACAAACAAGTAAAAGTATAGCTTAACTAATCAAAAGACTTAATTGCATAGAAATCCCGAACACTCACTTAGCGAAAAGCTCTGTTGAGGCACAAGTGCTCACTGAGGTACAAACTCGGGGAGACACCAATAAGTCCAGCACTTCCCCATACTCTTCCCCCACATCTCTCCCAAACCAAGTCTACTAGCTATGGCCTAAGCCTTGGAATGATGCTCAAGTGTGGCGTGCTATTCTCCTTGGTGTGTTGTTGATCAAATGAGGAAGGAGCCTCCTTTTATAATGGAGAGGAGGGGTGTCTTTGAAAGATGTTTCATCTCCAAATGGAAAGCACCAAACCAACCTCCTATGGGCATTTTGCAGGGAATATTCGGAGGGAATCCCACCCGCACCGTCATCAGCACCATTAATGGCACCGCCTCACCAAAGATGGACCCGAGACGTGCCAACAGGGGTGCGGGCGCACCCTAAAGGTGTCGTTTTGGCCTAATCTTTGTTTTGTAGGCCTCTAGGACTGCATGGGCCACTCTTGCAAAGTTTGGCCCCATTTTGGAGCACGTTTGCTTTAGGTTTTGGGCCTTTTCTCCCCGTGACAGGGCCCTGATTTGCCTGGTAAGTGGGCCTTCTCCCCCTGGGCTCATATCGGGTGATATTACACCTTGTCCTTTGCGTATTTGGGAGTGTTTTCCTTGTTATTCTGTCATGTCCACCTGTAAATGGTAAAACACAAAAACTCGTGAAATTGTTAGTTCTAAAGCCCTATATCTAAGTTTGGTGTCTGTTTGAATGGTTTTTATATGAGAATTGGCGGTTAGAAATAGGAGTTAAGGACTGCCAACAAGAGCCAATCCTGAGGAGACTAAGGAGATTCAGTGCCAAGTCCAAGATCTTTTGGACCGCGGGTATGTATGTGAGAGTCTTAGTCCTTGTGCCATTCCAGTTATTTTGGTTCCAAAAAAAGATGGTAGTTGGCGTATGTGTGTAGATTGTAGAGCCATTAACAATATCACAATAAGGTACCATCATCCTATTCCTAGGTTAGATGACATGCTTGATGAGTTAAGTGGTTCTATAATTTTTTCAAAGGTCGACTTGAGAAGTGGATACCACCAAATAAGAATGAAATTAGGTGATGAATGGAAAACTGCTTTCAAAACCAAGTTTGGCATGTATGAGTGGTTAGTAATGCCTTTCAGGTTAACTAATGCACCTAGCACTTTCACGAGATTAATGAACGAGGTTTTACGTCCTTTTTATTAGCAAATTTGTGGTGGTTTGTTTTGATGATATCTTGATCTATAGCAAGTCTTTAACTGAACATCTTAATCATCTACGAGCTGTTTTTGATGCTTTACGGGTTGCACGTTTATTTGGTAACCTTGAGAAGTGCACTTTTTGCACTGAACGAGTATCGTTTCTTGGCTATGTTGTGACCTCGCAGGGAATTGAGGTAGATGAAGCCAAGGTGCAGGCCATACAGAGTTGGCCAATGCCCACAATGGTGACACAAGTGTGGAGCTTTCATGGACTTGCAGAATTTTACTGTCGCTTTGTAAGGATTTCAGCACAATTGCAGCTCCATTGAATGAGTTGACAAAGAAGGGCGTTGCGTTCCACTAGGGAGAATAGCAAGAAGTGTCATTTGCTCTTTTGAAGGACAAGCATACTCATGCACCATTGCTACAACTTCCTAATTTTGGTAAGACCTTTGAGCTAGAATGTGATGTTAGTGGAGTTGGCATTGGTGGTGTTTTAATGCAAGAAGGTAAACCTGCTGCTTACTTTAGTGAGAAATTGAATGGGCCTATTCTTAATTATTCCACATATGACAAAGAATTATATGCTCTTGTTCGCACATTAGAAATGTGGCAACATTACTTATGGCCTAAAGAGTTTGTTATTCACTCTGATCATGAATCACTAAAACATCTTACAACTCAAAAAGAAATTGAACCATAGACATGCTAAGTGGGCTAAATTCATTGAATCTTTTCCTTATGTCATCAAACACAAGAAAGGGAAGGATAATATTATTGTTGATGCCTTGTCTCGACGATATGCTATGCTGTCCCAACTTGATTGTCGTATCTTTGGGCTTGAAACGTTAAGGAACAATATGCCAATGATGTTGAATTTAAATATGTGATGGAACATTGTAAAGAGGGACATACATGGAACAAATATATGCTGCATGATGGGTTTTTGTTTAGAGCTAACCACCTATGCATTCCAGTTGGTTTCGTTCGTCTTTTGTTACTGCAGGAGGCGCATGGAGGCAGATTGATGGGACATTTTAGTGCCAAGAAGATGGAGGAGGTGTTGTCCACACACTTCTTTTGGCCTAGGAAGTGGTGAGATGTCGAGCGGTTTGTGGCTTGATGCACCACGTGTCAAAAAGCTAAGTCCCAGTTGAACCCACATGGTTTGTACATGCCTCTTCCCATTCCTTCTATTCCTTGGGCTGATATTTCTATGGATTTTGTTTTGGGATTACCAAAGACTAAGAGGAGGAGGGATAGTATTTTTGTGGTGGTTAATCGTTTTTCTAAGATGGCACATTTTATCCCTTGTCATAAGGGCGACGTTGTTGTTCATATTGCTGACCTGTTCTTTCAAGAGATCGTTCGTATGCATGGTATGCCGTCAACAATTGTTTCAGATCATGATGCAAAATCTTGAGTCATTTTTGGTGCACTTTGTGGAACAAATTGGGGACAAAGCTGCTGTTTTCTACAACTTGTCATCCCCAAACTGATGGGCAAACTGAGGTAGTGAATCGAACATTGTCCACCATGTTGAGAGCCATTTTGAAGTGCAACTTGAAGATGTGGGAAGAGTGTTTGCCGCATGTGGAGTTTGCAAATAATAGGGCGGAACACTCCACCACCAAGGTAAGTCCCTTCCAGGTAGTGTATTGTTTTAACCCTCGTTCTCCTATTGATCTTTTGCCTTTACCTACCACTGAGAGGACACATAATGATACTAGCAAACGTGCTGATTTTGTTCGTAAGTTGCATGAAACAACTAAAGCAAATATTGAAAAGATGAATGAAAAGTATAGAATTGCTGGTAGTGAAGGTAGAAAAGAAATTAAACTTGAACCAGGTGATTTGATTTGGTTACATTTGAGAAAAGATAGATTTCTAGAGCTACATAAATCTAAATTAATGCCAAGAGCTGATGTCCTCATAAGATAATTGAGAAAATAAATGATAATGCATACAAACTTGAGTTGTCATCCGAGTTCAGGGTTAGTCCCACTTTTAACATTGCAGATTTGAAACCTTATTTGGGAGAAGAAGATGAGCTTGAGTCGAGGATGACTCTTTCAAGAGGGGGAGGATTATGAGGACATCACTCCTTCAGATGCCCTCACTGATCCTCCTACCATTATGCAAGGTCCAATGGCCCGAGCTCGAATGTGGCAACTAAATTTACAGGTGAGCTTGTTCTTAAGTGATCAATTTCATACTTTTGAGAATAAATTGCTATCTAATGATGTTATATTGCTTAGGAACATTGGAGAGGGTCATGAGGAACTTAGAGGGAGAGGTGGAGGCAAAGATGACCAGCAAGGACGTCCAACACAAGCCGGAGGCCTGGTCCAACACAATTTCGAGTCTATCTTGGCCTCTAGGACCAGTTTGCCATAAATTGGTCACCCAGGACACTTTTGGACTCTGTTTTCAATGATCCACATATGGATGGAAAGCTAATTTGATAAGGAAACCAATGGAAGTGGTCCCACATCAAAATCCCACAAAAATCATTGGGAATTGTCAAAACAAGTTAGTGTCCGGAATCTATCAGGGTGTTGCATCACCGTATTTGGTCCAATGGGCCATGTATCGTCTTTGAGCCCATTAGGGGGCGCATCCTAGGTAGGCGATGACCCTAAGACCTTTATAATCATTTGTCGCTGCCATCATTAGGTTTGGGGGGTTTTTGCTTAGATTATTCTATCATTGACAATCATCGTCTATCAGTTTGTGGAACCCCAACTCATGTGCTTAATCATTCATCTGTAATTTGTTCTAAATCTTTGAGTTGTGTTCTTTCGAGTTGTTGCTTGTGTTCTTCCTTTCACTAGTAGGGATTAGCCTTCATAGCGAGGTCAACTGGTTGGAGGCACAGTTGATAACCAGAGGTGATGTGGTGCTAAGATTACAGGGTTCTGATCTTTCGATCTGAAGCCGGATCGATGTGTCGTGCTCCACCAAAAAGATAAGTTATCATCAATATGACGAAAGATTAGGAATCACATCCCCCATCAAATGCACTAACACTGCTGCATGGCTTATGATGTGTCCATGATCAGATCCTTATTCTATCACATTAGAGCGTGACCCGCCTGTGTCGAGGCGAACATCACCGTCGCTTTAGCGTATGAACCGTCTGGTCATAGGGCATGGTCAGCATTGTGTTGCAGTACGATCCACCCATGATAATCCTTTAGTCAATGTTAGGTTACTAAATGATTCGGTGGTGATGCATTATTGACCCTTGCTGCATCGGACAAATAGTGGTGGTGATGGCCGTTTGCTTCACCAAAGGCGAGTGGTACGGCGAAGATGACAAAACAACCAACAGCCCTTATATCCAACGGTGATAGAATTGCATCTGGTTTTCACAATGTATTTACTAAATTCAGCTAGGCCTTAATAACTTACTGAATACACACCATACAGATATAATCATTACACATCATTCATCATGTCCACAATGAAGAGTACTTGTTATAATAACAATGCTCAACACTAACATAACTGTGTCAACTGATGAATTAACACAAGCGGTACATAGATAGCACAATAAAGGTTCTGCTTCCTATGGACTTACATAACTAAAACGAGGTATATATGCTCCACTCCTTCAGATTGGCACTCCTTGATTAGCTTGGTAGCCAATGCAGCATGGAACTCCTCTTCTTCCTCCAATAGCCATTGCAGAAGTAGAAGGTCCCCTGTGGCTATAATTTGGAGGCAAGGCGAAGTAGAAGGAATACTACTTGTATTCATTTGTTGTGTTGTGAATTTCTTCTTCATTTTTTCTCCTTCTAGTCTTCTTCTGAACAATGGCTCACGGTAAGCATCCAAGAGAGGAAACCCTAGAAGCCCCAAATCTGCCTCCGTGCCTTCGTGTCCCTCTTCGTCGCCAAGGGTGAGAGGGAATGATTTCTTGTCTCTATGGCTGCCTTGCATTAATCCTTTGAATATGTAGGGCTACCTCTCATGTTGTGGTACATTGGCCAACTCCGGCGGAGGTTGGACAACAATCGATTGTGCGTTCTATCAAAGCACATCTTGCTAGGTCATCTTCATCTTCATCCTCTGAGTCAGGTTAGGATATCTCGAATCTTATCCATGAAAGGAGAGAGGCCAAAAACCTGTATTCTGAAGCCACACTTGAGGTAGGTCAGCTTGAGCAATGTCTCAATGCCGTTAAAATAGCCGTCTCTGCATTTGAAGAAGAGACCAATGTTGCTCAGATGAGGGCTGATGAAGCTCATGCTAGAGCAGCAGGTAAAATTTCTTTGAAGAGACTTTACTTTTATATTCGTGACTTTATCCAATAACCCTTCATTTTCATTAGATCTTGAGGAATAATTGGCTACTTCTTATCGAGAGATCAAGGAGGCTCATCGCCGAGAGATCGACCTAGAGAATCGCCACCAAACCCTCCAACGTGCAGCACTTGGCACAATTGCAGCAGTCAATGCCAGGGGTGTTTCTCTTGAAGATCGCCTACAGGATATCCTGGTTCATGCCAGAGAAGTGGCAACTCATGGTGTCCTCTATGGTGCTTGTTGACGGTAGTTAACGTTCATCATAAACCATTAATATAACTTGTATAATGCACTAAAATGATCACTAATATAGGTTTAGAGGTTTAAACTAACAAATTCCATGAGTTTTGGTGAATCTATGTTTTCAACAGGGTTTAATCAGAAAACCACCAAGGGGGACCTATTCATCAAAGCAAATTACATTTATCTACAATGAAACCGACGTGGGAAGACTCTAGAAGACTCTATAAGGCAAACCACTAAAGCGAAGGGTAGGTGGCTAGCATGTGGGGCTGGCCGGCCCCACCTATAGGTTGCTCGGCCCCCTAGGCCCACCTGTCAGTCCCTCCTTCGAATGTCGGTTCTCCACTGCCTCCTATATTGCATCTACACTGTTCTTTCAAGTCAGTTTGATCCGAGGGTCCAGAATTGATGCTACCCCCAATATATACAGCCCTGTACCCCCTTCCCTGGAGCCATCCTAAAACCCTAATTCATATCCTCATCTTAGGATCAGGGCATCAAGAGAGATTAGTCCTCTAGTTAGGATCTATCTTTGTATACAAATAGAGAGAGAGAGAGTAAAGGAAGAGTTTGGGGGGAAGTACCGACCTGTCGATGCTACCTCTACAGCTTGTACTTTGGTGGATCTAGGCTTCTCCAAGTCTACATCTGAGATACCTCTGGTAATTGATTTCTATTTAAAGTAAGTTTTGTGCTCTTTTGTTCATGGGTTCACAGATCTTTTGAGTGCTCTAATTCTTGCAAGCTAGATTAGAGTAGTAATCGTTAGCATAAGCGAGGTGCTTAGGCTATCGGCTGCCTATGTTTGCTCCCTACTCTCTGGTTGTATGGTAGCAACAGGAGATGACAGCCCCGTCTATCCTTTTATAGTCCACATCAAATTGAGCAGGCTCTTAAATTAGTAGGACCGTAGTCATGTTGGTAGAGTTATCTATTAACGGTGCTTTACCGTTCAAGCGGCATCCCAAAGTGAACATTAGAATCATAAGTCTTGCTTTGCATAGGGTCATAACCATAAGAATCCTCTCTACTCATACCTTAAACCTTGATTGCTATTCCTGGACAAACTTATTAGACGACACACACATGTTTTCCTATGGATACGATACTCGATAATACTCTGGGTGAAAACTACTTCGATACCCATGCACTTGTGGATTTTGTCTCTATGTGCCTCCACTAGTGTCAACAAGTTTTCTAGCGCCATTGCCGGAGAAGCGGTTGTTGTGATTTCATCGAACCAGGTTTGTCCTTGTATCTTTTATTTTATTTTATTTTATTTTAAGCATGGATAACATCACGCCTATCAATCAATTTGCTGCTCCCACGGGCACACAACTAGAGCCACCAGAATCATCAAAACCTATCATTACACCTGGCTATGAGTTGCGTCCAGGTTTAATAAATTTGGTCTAGGAACAATCATTCTCAGGAGAAGGTGATGAAAACCCATATACTCACCTACGAGAGTTTGAGCAAACTTGTGCATGCTTGCATATCGCGGGCATGTCACATGAAACTTTAAAGTGAAAGCTATTTCCATTCTCTTTGACGGGAAGAGCTAAACACTGGTATACCCGAACCATAGGGAGTGTACAAAGAGATTAGAAAGCCTTATGCTCTAGCTTTAGCTTATCTTTATTTTCCATCTCTAGAGTGGTTAGCCTTCGAATAGAGGTTCTATCTTTAAAAAAAAGAAAAAAAATCTCTTGGTGTGGCACGGGCATGTTTTTATGACCTAGTCAATTCTGGCCCCGACCTTGCCATTCAAGACCATATGCTTTTACAACAGTTCTATATGGGGTCTTAGTGGGGAGACCACACAGCTTCTTGATACATCTTTTGGAAGTGCCTTCTTACATTGCTCTGCTAGTGAAGGGAGAAATATCCTTAGAAAAATCCTAGAAAACACCCCCTACACCAGCGTTTGTGACGATAGCCCAGAAGATGTAGTTGACGAAACTCCTGAGGAAGAACCTTTGATAGTTGAGCCTGAACCTTTAGCTACTCCACTTGAAGCCTCAATTGTCCTCCAAGTTCCCGAACCACAAAGAGGAGGAAGAAATTCTACCTTTAGAAAATATGTCTGAATTCGAGGATGAGCACTTCTTTGATTTTGGAAAGAGTTTTATTTTAAAAACTTATAAAAACTCTAGAACAATGGTGCAATAAAGAACTTGAGACATAGTGCTTGACTTGATCATTCTGTCTTTCAATTGCCGAAGTCCCAAGTAAAGGCTAAGAAGCCCCATGGTTGAAGGTAATATGGGTAAGTTTGAGTATTAGATCAGTTTATTCTAATTCAGAGGAGAATTCTTGATTGAACGCATGTGTACTTTTGAGGAATGAAAATATTGTAGTAACTCTTGATCTATTATTGAATTTGGCTTTGCTTAGGGACTAGCAAGGGTTAAGTGTGGGGGAGCTTGTTGACAGTAGTTAACGTTCATCATAAACCGTCAATATAACTTGTATAATGCATAAAACTGATCACCAATATAGGTTTAGGGGTTTAAACTAACAAATTCCATGAGTTTTGGTAAATATATGTTTTCAACAGGGTTTAATCAGAAAACCGCCAAGGGAAACATATTCGTCAAAGCAAATTGCGTTTATCCACAGCGAAATTGATGTAGGAAGACTCTAGAAGACTCCAGAAGGCAAACCACCAAAGCAGAGGGCAAGTGGCTACCATGTGGGGCCGGTCAGCCCACCTATAGGCCACCTGGCCCCCTGGGCCCACCTATCAGCCCTCCTTCGAATGTTGGTTCTCCACTGCCTCCCAACATTGAAAATATGATGGTGAGACAGACCTGAAGATTTGGCTGGTAAACTACCAACTCGCCATGAAAGCAGCATCCACACCGGATACATTTTTCATGATCCAGTACCTTCCGATCTACCTCACCGACTTCGCTAGAAACTAGCTAAACAACCTTCGAGAAGGCACGATCAAGCGATGGGTCGACCTCAAGAAGGTGTTCTGTAATCACTTTGAGGGGGCTTATACTAATCTAGGAACCTCGTGTGACCTCCTGAGATGCAAACACAAGACGGGCAAGAGTCTCTATGATTACATAAAGCGGTTCACGTAGCACAAGAATAATCCTGAGGACGTCCCCGATGCTAGCATCGTCACCGCCTTCACCGCCGGCGTTGACAGCAAACCCCTCATTCAGGACATTAGGTGAAGAAGAACATCAGTCTTCGTGACATGTTTGCCTTAGCCCACGAACATGCCAACGGCGAAGATTGCTTTAATGCTAGTAACGGCAAATATAAGTCATGACTCACTGACGACATGGACCAATCCAAGCTAACCAAGAAGGATCGTATGCATCGAGGCGAGCTCATGGCCAACGCCAAGAAACAAGAAGGCAAAAAATTCAAATAAAGCCATGGAAGCCATGCAAAAGTCGATGAGATCATGAACTAGACGTATCAAAACCATAGTTTCCCGGTGAATCACTTGACCAGGGACTACCATACTTACAAACATGAGATCATCAAAGCTAGCAAAGGCAACACAAAGGGCGGCCATCCAAAGAAAGGGAAGGGCAAAGTCGTTGAGGATGATGAAGGCGGCTACCCCAACATCGAAGGCGTCATGATCATCTTTAGGGGCCCATAGGCCTACGAGGATCACCGTCGTGAAAAGGTAACCCGGTGTCTCATCTTTGCCACTGCGCCTACAGTTCCTGTCTATTTAAGATGGTCGGAGTGCCCGATCACCTTCAATAGGGATGACCACCCTGATCACGTCATCGAGGCTAGTCGGTTCCCTCTGGTGGTCAGCGCAGTCGTGGGAGGCATAATGATGACCAAGGTCCTTATGGACGGAGGAAGCGGCATAAACATCCTTTACAAGGATGCGTTTGAAAAGCTAAACATTGAGACAAGAAAACTGCTTCCCCTACATTCTCCATTCCATGGGATCATCCTCGGACGACGGGTTATGCCCCTCGACATGATCACTCTGTCTATCATGCTTGGTGACTAGGTACACTACCACAAGGAGACACTCTCCTTTGAAGTCATGAACTTCAAGGGTCCTTACCATGCCATCCTTAGGAGACCCTACTACGCCAAAATCATAGCAATCCTCAGTTATGCCTACCTCAAGCTCAAGATGCTAGGCCCCGCGGTGTCATCACCATCATGGGTAGTTTCCAAGATGCATATGAGTGCGAGAGGCTGGTTGTTGAACAGGTCCAACAGGACCTGATCTTGGATGAGTCAAAACATGCTTATGAGGATAAACAAGAGACAGGCTTGCCCTGATCCCCAAAGCACCGGCTCACGCCATAAACCCTGGATAGCGTTTTATCTCCCGATTCTATGGTTTTCGCTTCGCCGGCTACACCAGTGCCACCAAAGGCACCCGATTTGCTCGAAGAAGCAAAACCAGAAGAAGAGAAAAATGACCCGGCCACCAGGGGGACCCCGTGACTGGGGCCTAGAGCACCAACGGTGCAAACCGCAATAAACTTTAGGTCAACCCCGAGCAAAGGATGGACAAACTCCACCAGTGCTGTTAACATGCACTAATCTTTGTTTTCCCACCTTTTTTAAAAAAAGAGCAAAAATATATGGTCACTATGCACGAAAGGGTCTCACGCCTCAAACAGCTAAGAAAACACTTTTCTAAAGAACGGCTCGGGGGCTATGTCCTAGATGCTACACATCTCCCCCGAGTAAAGCCATACTGGCTAGTCGACACTCGAGCTCAGGGGCTTTGCACTGACATGGCAACGCCAAAATAGTCACGTTGGTTAGTGTGGTCTCAGCACTCAGACATGTTATACTAACCTACCCAAGTGCTCGGGGCTACAACAATACAATCATGCAACTATCAGTCTGCAAAGCAAAATTTTATTCAGAAAATATTTTTACACAAAAAACCAAACCAGCAGGACCCGACCTCAATGAGGAGTGTCCTTGATGACTTGCTCTACATTTATAACTACCGCAATGGCATTGGTGGCGACGCTAAAATTGGCTATCAGTCGTTTGACATTGATGCCTTCGGGCACCTCCATCTGCGATGGGAACCCAGGTTCATCACATGCAGGTCCACCTCCGGCTGAAGACAGTGAGCGGCAGCAAGGGTCGCCGTAGCCCCATGGCGAACGCCATGTGCCGTTAACTTTCTGATTCGCGCTGGGAGGCAGAGAGCCTACTTGTCAAGGTCTAACCCTGTTGATTGCACCAACATGATAGCGGCCTCCACTACCCTCTCCAGCGCCACGCAGCGGTTGCTATTAATCCGCACCATTGCGGCACCGCCACATGCCCAATCCGCTAACTCGTCACGCAGATGAGTCACCTCCACCAGTCTATCGGCCAACTCCTCATTGGCCCAGTGAAGATCTGCCACTTTAGCCAGGACAGCGCCTAGCTGCTCTCGAATCGCTGAAAAACACAGAGGTTCAAAGTCAAGACAAGGAGCAATTTCACAAAGGAAGCAAATAAGTTCAACTCACCGGTGAGCTCAATGCGAGTCACCACATTTGCGGCCCTAGCGTCGGCCACCTCCCAGTCCACGGCACCAAGTGTGGTCTCGGCCATTGCAAGGCACTCCTTCTGTCGTTTCACCTCCCGACAACCATTTCAGAGGGATTGCCCGGCTACGGCCAGCTCCTCTCGCACGTTATGGATGTCATGCTCTTCTCCTTTGGCCTCCTCATCGTTGGAGGAAGAAGGTGAGGCCGACGATAGCACGGTCTGTGTTGTCAGGGGACGTGATGACGATAGGGCCTCTTGGACAATGGCGGGCCACGGTATCAAGCGCGCTGACGAGAAACCACAACACCAAGAAATGCATCAGATCCATCCCCAATGAAGTCAACAACAACATCTATCCTTACCCGAACCCCATCAAGCCCAGGCGGAAGGCCCGAGCAGAGGGAGATACGCCCCTCTTGGCAGATCCCTCCTCAGTCTCCTCCCACTGGTGCTTCTCTTTTGCCATGGACGGTAGGCAAGATCTGACGATAATAGGATGCGACAAGCGAAGGAAGGTGAGCGTGCAAAGGCTATTATGTAGATGTACTAACTCCCCTCTTTCATTCCTCTATTTTATAGGCAGGGGATGCACATGGTCAATGGAATCTAGCAGTCTCCATGGGCAAAAGCAAGAGTTAAGGCCGGGCTATGCCCCCTCGATCTCTGAGAAGCACATCTTCCGAGATAGACACGTGTGGACATGAGCCACCAAAACCGACGTCTCAGCTTCATGGAGAAGGAACCCATCCACGTAACCGCGGAGGCCGTAGGACCAAAAGGTCTAAAATTCAACGCACCGTCACCTGAGCCAGTGCAGGCGAGTGGTCTAACACTCAGATCGAGTACTCGGCCTGGCTCACCCCTTCAGCTAGTAATTTATTCGCTATTGACCCTACCCTTATAGAGTCAGGGGGTATTTGGGAGGGTCACCAGTCTGACTCTAAAACCTCTAACACTCAGTGTCATGTAAATCTTCCAATACCCGGATGAGCTCAAAGTACCTCATTTCAGCGGATGTGTGCCCCTTTGGGGAAAACTAGAAAACTGGTTGGCCCATGACTGTAACCAAAGTACGAGCTCCTGGAATCTAAAAAAAATAGTTTTATGACGTGCCCCACCTAGTCTAGCTTTGTCCTGTCGCTTCCTTCCAGTGAAGCAGACGTCCACTCGTTCCACCCGTTATCAGCTTGAAGAGTAACACACACAACTGTCGACAGCTGCTCACGTGTTCGTTACTCGCCCACAGTGGTGCCTGTAACACCCCAGGTGTTTAGCTCCTTAATTGCATTGCATTTACATGAGCATAAGCAAGCATCATTCATTTCATGCATAAGCTTATAATATGTTTATATTTCATGTGAAGTAAAAGTGAGTAGGGTGCAACACACAAGTACCTTATGTGCAATTTCCTTTGTGAGATATGTCAACCACTTTAGTGTAACATAATTAGCAAGTGTTATGCAACACACTCATGCAACATGTGCAACATGAGCTTGCAACATTTGGGTGAAAGTATTGAATTACTTGTGCCAAAGTATGTGACACTAGGAATTTTGTGCAACCAATGTGTAGAGTGGCTAATTAGGTCTTATAACACCTTAACTACAATTAGGGTAAGTAGTGGAGCAATGTTCATGATGACCAAAATTACCAAATTGCCCTTCCAAATGTTGTTGACTAAGTTGGACCCCTAGAGTGATCTGGTTTGACCAATTAAAAAGTCTAGTTTGGAGATCTTGCATGGAGGAGCAACCTTAAGCAAAGTTGTAGAGAATTTCATAAGGAACAAAAGTTCTAATATGGCCATCTCATGAAAATGATCAGAACATGCTCAAAAATGGCCTACAAGTCAGTATTAGAGGCTGTTTTGGGACTTAGCCATTTTTGCTAAGTGTGGAGCTGAAAACCGTTTCACAGTACCTCACTTTAGCAACTTGTAACTCACCAACTAGGCCAAACCAGTCCTTGAGCCAATTGACAAAGTTGTTGTCCACACATAGCTCTACAACATTGTCAATATCACCATCACCTGGTTCTCAATAGTTTAGGAGATATAGTGTCAAGAAGTTAGGGTTTCAGTCGGCGTTTATCTCTGAAACTGCGTTTCAGTTTTACCGGGCACCACTTGAGGTCACTATATCTCACCAACTAAGCCGAACCAGCCCATGATGTCTCTTACAAACTTGTAGTGCTCAAATAGGTCTACAACTTTGCTATTTGGAGGTTTCACTAACACGAGCTGGTTTAGGAGTTAATCATCGTTGAAGTCGCTCTGTCAGTCGGTCATCGATGTCACCATTCACCGCGATTCAGTTTCGTCAGAAGGGGGAGTGGCCGACCGGCCACAGGGCCTCGCCGACGCGTGGAGACGCGGTGGCGCCCGTACGCCGGCCCTGGCCCCACCGGCCAGACCACGGTGCCTTCAAGACTGCCACGACGCGTCGAGGCGGCCTCCATTCCTTCCCCCTCCCTTTTCCGGTTTCAAAACGCCAGAACCGAGCCGCCATTGCCGCTCCACCTCCGGCGAGCTCGCGCGCGTGTTCCACTGCATCACCGGCCACCAAATCACGCCAATTCCTCCACCTCACCACCCTACACCTCCTCGACCCACCGGCGGCCTTGATTGAACTCAAGGTGAGCCCTATTGTTACCTCCGCCATTCCCGAGAGGCCACCAGAGCTCCGCCATGGAGGCTCACCGTGGCCGGGGTAGCTCGGGCCTCTCTCCGTCTTCCCTTCCTACCTCAATAGCTCCGCCTAGCTGCAGTGAAGCTCGTACCGAGCTTAGCTGGGACCGTGCGGCCTCACCGGCAGCGGTACACCGCCACCCGACCCTCACCGGCCGCCGCTCGCGGTGGCGAGCCCCTCCCACTCCAACCCAAGCCGTCCTTCTTGCACGAATCGAAGCACCATGTGACGGAGAACGCGAGGGTGTGCTTGGTTTCCCGAGCGAGCTCCCCTCCGACGAGCTTGAGCTCGCCGGAGCTCGCGGTTCGCCGCCCCTCTGCCCTCTGTCACTGACCGCGGGGACCCACCTGTCGGTGCCGCGCGTGGGCGGGAGCCCGAGCGGGCCGCGCGCGCGCGCCGTGGGCCGCGTCCTTTCCCGGGCCGGCCCAGTATAAAATGAGATCTTTTTTATTTTTATTTATTTTTGCTACAGAATTTTGGTTAAGTTTGGAAAATGTAGATCTAGGGTTTTACTTGCTCAAAAATCATGAGATAAATTTTGTTAGGGTCTACATGATATGTAGTATTTTAGAAAAATATGATTTGGTTCTGTGATGTGTAGTTTCTGGGATATTTAAATAGGTCTTTGAAATGTGTTTTAAATCACATGCAAAATTGTTTAAATTATATCTTGAGTTTCAGTGTTCCAAAAATTATGAAATTTGGTGGGTAGGCTAATTTATACTTGCTCTAGCTCTAGTAAAAATTTGGACAGTAGTGCTTAAGTACTTTTCAAGTTATAATGCTATCTTTTTATTCTAGGAAATACTTAAATGAATTTTAGTAATTTTTCTACAAGTGCAATGTTCTTATAAATTTTTGGAGAATGTCTTGGTACCCTAGAGTGTCTAAGCAAATTAAGAAATCTGTTGTTTGACACTTTTTACTGTGCTTTGTTATTTATACAAAAATCAGCCTTTTTGGCTTGGGAATTTGGTGTAGGAAGTTTCTGTGAATAAATTTAGTTCAAATTTTTACAGTAGCCTCTTTTTGGGTCAGAGAGTCTCCTGTAATTTTTGTAGAATTTTAGGAGCAGTTTACATACATGTTTGAAATTCCACTTAATTACTTAAGTAAATTAAGAAATGAGTTTAAATAAATATTCTAGGTGGGCACACCTTACTTTCTGGTGTTTTTGTGACCTTTGTGAACTTGTAGTAGTATTAGTTTGGTCTTAGAGAATGTTTGCCACATCAATAAATATTTAATCTTTGCAATTTTAGGTTTTCTGGACAGCTGATAGTATTTCTAGGTTTGACTTTGGATAAAGGTGGTTGCTGGAAAACTTGTAAATACCAAACTTATAGTAAAATTGATAAATTAGCTTGTGTCAAAATTTGGGAACATTTGGCTTAGTAGTTTGGGAGTTATTGCTGTTTAAAGTGACAGTCCAGAATTGACTGCTCTCTGTTTAGAGAGAACAGATTCTGGAACTTTGGAATTTCGACTAGGTAAACTTTGGAATTAAGTGTTGTGGTCTGAAAACATTTTGTGGTGCATTTCATAAGCTTTCCAGATTGTCTTAGATCATATCTTTTGGAGTTGGGATTCTCCAGTTATGTTAGAATCTTTGAGCTGCTGTTCAGAATGTCTTACTGTGGTAACCTAAGTAATATTACTCTTGTATTGTTAGGTGTTAGGGCCTTAACCGAAGATGAACAACTATACCTTAGGTTGAGTAGGTTAGGTAAGTACTTCTCCGTAAATACTTCTCCACCGGAGAAGAGTTTTGCACGTACTAATAAAGTAAATTGATTAGATTATTATATTGTATTTCTGAATTGCATTTCATTCCGAGCATTTTGCACCTTTATGCATCCATGATATTTATTGAGCATTCATGCAATAGGTGTACCGGAGGGGGTAACTCTCCTCGAATTTGAGCCGGTGATTCCGGAGGAAATCCAGGACCAGCCGGAGCAGCTAGAGGAACCAGCCGGCGACGAAGCTCCTGCCGAAGATCTACCCGAGTGTCCTGACCACCGGCCTTCAACCTTTCTGAAAGGCAAGCCCCGGTGCATGCTGAACCTACTAATTTATAAATTAATCTTGAGTACTTTTAATTATTTACTGCATTAAGTTGTAGGTGTTATATGAAAACACTTATTGCATTATACCTGTCCTTGTCCAGATATCGTACTTAATCCTATATTAGGTTTAGGCACGTGTCAATGCTTAGCCCTGCTTAGTACGGTAGAAGTCGGGTGATTTCCGGTCATCTGCGAGATGTAGGAAGGAGTCACGAGTGGCTTTATGGCTATCGTGGATGGAACCATGCTTAAAAATGAAATTGAGACCGGGCGGGAGTTCAATAGTACAGCCGTAAGACACTTCACGTCTTGGGTGTGGAGCTATGCCCGTCTGAGTCGTTTAAGGACCGATTCGTTGTACGTCCTTGAGTCATGTTGAACGCAGTCTAACACTTAGTTGGCCGGATAAGTCGTTCCGACCGCGAAGCCGAGTAATGTGGTTCAGGCCGGGAATCGAATGGTAGGTTGCTTCTTGGAGGAGAGAAAGGATGTGCTTGGGGACATTGGCGTGAGACCAAGGGGGGGGTTAGAGTCCCTATCACCTGGCAGAGTGTCGCCCTTGGGGTCGCGACATTATTCGGACCCGCGATTCCTGAATC
This sequence comes from Saccharum hybrid cultivar R570, assembly GCA_038087645.1. Lineage (NCBI taxonomy): Eukaryota > Viridiplantae > Streptophyta > Magnoliopsida > Poales > Poaceae > Saccharum > Saccharum hybrid cultivar. The sequence continues at coordinate 23,950,040 of JAQSUU010000135.1, forward strand.
ATATGAAACGGTGGCCTGTGCGACCCTGGCAGGGGTCTGCACGGTGAGTGTTAGAAATACCTCTCCAGCTGGAAAGGAATTCGATTCGAATCGCCGTCGCTCCCGGTTAGTGAGCACTTGACTTGAGCAGCGGCAACGTAGATCTCATTAAATGAACTGGTGGTTAAGGGAATGATACAATGTTGCCATAATGATATACCTGCTATGGATATAATAATAATGTTGTTTGATTATAATCAAGTTCATGTTTAGTACAGGTGCTAAGATAGATGACAGGTAAATGCTAAAAATAACTGCTAGTACAGGTTATAAGAGTCTCAATTACTTATGCCTTTATGCAAAAATGTGATGTCAGCTAGCCTCTTGTGAAAGCCTTGCATAATCCTTGGTGTCATCTTATTTCTGGTTTTCGACGGGTAAGTCTAGCTGAGTACATTCCAGTACTCAGGGTTTATTCCCCCCTGTTGCAGATGATATGCTCTATCAAGGCTTCTGCAAGACGTGTCTCCACCCTGTGGGTGATGATGACTAGATCACTAGGGCGTGATCGTCTTTATGTACTTTCCTCATGCTTTTGCGGGTTGTTGATCAACAAGACTGGCAATAGTTAAATAACTGGTGTGTTTATGCTTCCGCTACTTTATAAACTTGGTTTGTAATAACTGCGACTCCGTGTGTGTAAACTTATTTCGAAACTACTTGCGAAATGTAACGTATGATGTTGTATGTTGAATGATGCGATCCTGGTTGTAAGCAGTTTGGTTTGAAATCCTTCGTGGTTTCGATTGACTACCGGGATTATATGGGCTCAAGTTTGAAAATTTGAGCGCTTCGGTGCTCGTTTTCGTACTTGTGCTCTTATAATTTGGTCGGTTCTGTTATAGCTGGTATCGAAGCATAATTCAACATTAAAAACATCGTACGAGTATTTAAAAAAAAAGTATTTGATTATGAAAAAGGGTTAAAACACTAAAAATTATTTTTAGGTATGCCAGTGATCACATCCCTTAGCCCAAATAAGGACTCTTAGGTGGCTTATTATAAAGACTAACTTGGGGGCCTTGTTTGTTTTTGTTTCGTCGTCCATACGGCGTGATATTGTATGGATGCCATCCACTTGGGTGGTAATGTATGGATCAATTGCCTCGACGCTCTGGTAAGTGTGAGTTGTGAGAGCATGATCGTCCAACCGACGATCTAGGGGAGAGTAGTTTTGGTGACTTGCATACTTACATGTTTAAACCATGTAATTACGTAACCACTTAATTGTGGGAATATATTTATATCGGGTAGCTTTGATACTGAAGTATATACATCAGGGGATGTGTATATGGAAAGTATTTAAATTACTGCCTTCTTGAGTGCTTATATTGGGAAACTGTTGGGCTGCAATGAAATTTTCTGCAGGTACTCTAACAGCGTAACGAGTAGACCGATAGTTTCGCTTATGAGAGAACGTATGTATGCCACCGCTTAGCGTTAGAACTTTAGTTTTCTATTAAGGTGAGAGGGCGTACGGAACGTGCATGCATCATGTTTAATTATATCATACATATCATTTACTCCCTCCTTAAAAATTTCAGTACTCCCGACTAAATTAAATTTCGTATCCCCTAAATGATCCTCACTTAAGTCGTATCTTGTTACTACAGATGGCACGTACCAAGAGGACCGCTCGCAAGTCCACTGGGGGCAGGGCACCTCGTCACCAGCTCGCCCCACGTGAGCCCCGCCCTGAGCCTACTGAGGTGGAAAGGCTGAGGGCAGAGTTGGCTGAAGTGACTGCTGCCAGGAATGCAGCGCGTCAGCAACTGGAGCAAGTGATCCGTGATCGTGACCAGGAAACTCTTGCAGTCCAGAGATTGACAGTAGCAAACCGCAACTGTCAACGCATGCTGGTCCGTGTCATGAACCAGAGGGATGAAGCCTGGCACGAGGAGAACGTTCTGAGAGCTCGTCAGTTTGAGCTCGAGCAACAGTTGGAGAATGCTGAAGAGTACAATGACAACCTTCATGAAGAAGTGCATCGCCTGAACAACCAGCTTAATCCTCTGCTGCCTAGAAATATCAACGCAGATGAGGACATGGGATCGGGAATCTTCATGGCTGAAAATGATGATGAAGTGGAGGTCAACGGACCCCAAAATGCCGAACCAGAAGAAGAAGAAGAAGATGAGGAGTTAGAGTCTGTTAGTGATGAGGACGGCGGGGAGATCCTTGACACCGACTCTGAGGACGATGCTTAGAGTAGTTATCACGTAGCTATGATGTTAGGATCGTCTTTTGTGCCTCCTGGGGTTGGAGTGAGGCTTTGTAATAACTTGACTTTTCGGGTGTAAGGTTGAACTCTATGTTTTCTAGATATTTAGTTGGAACTTGTTAATTTCGATCGCAATTGGATGTCTTATTGTGTTGCGTTCGATGATGGTGTCACGATTAGTACCCTTCGGTGCCGCGACGAAACCGAGGGCCTCCTATGGCGCGCGACATAAGGCTGTGCTGCTTGGCACGCGCTGGTATTGAGGTGGCTAGTCATGATCCACCATGAAACTCTACCGTTGAGAAGTCTCCTTGTGGTCAGATTGAAGTAGCTTTCTCAGTCAACTAAAAACTTTGAAATCGAATCCAAGTACCGGGCGAAAGATCAAAACTCACGTAGACTTTAGTGTAAACGGTCCAGTCACTGTTGTGCCTCTGTGAGTGAGCCTTTATCAAAATACATCTTGATGGGTACCCTCGCATGATTGCGTCCCTTTGATCCGCTTGAACGGATTGTGCGGTTGTGATGAATTATTGTGCCATGAGTATTTTGAGAAGTCTATTTCATGAAGTCAGTTTGACATATTTAAAATAATTCATCTACAAACTTCCCACATCGTCAGTGCTCATTGACTATGCATTTTGCAGATGTCGTACAATCTCCGTCGGGGTCGTGGCAATGAGGATGAGGAACAGCCACCCCCCCCCCGCCACCACCTACCCCGGCTGAGTTAATGCAGACCGTGGTCGAAGGGCAGCGCATGCTGGCTGATGCTATGCGCCAGCTTGCCAACCGGGAGGCTCGTCATGGCCGCCAGGGCCCAGAACCCAATCAGTACAGCGATTTCAAGGACTTTCTTGATACTAAGCCCCCGCTCTTTAAGGAGGCGGAGGAACCACTGCAAGCCGATGAGTGGTTGAACACGATTGAACAAAAGTTTCGTCTGCTTCGCTTGACCGATGAGCTGAAAACTGAATATGCTTCTCACCAACTACATGGTCCAGCGGGTATTTGGTGGAGCCACTATCGTTCCACATTGCCTGCAAATGTCCCGATTGCTTGGGATCAGTTCAAGGCCGCATTTCGTGGAAACTATATTCCTCCAGGTCTTATGGCAATCAAGCACACAGAATTCATGAGGCTGTCATAGGGAAATAAAAGCTTGACTGAATATCTGCAATCTTTCAACAACCTGGCAAGGTATGCCACAGAATTTGTGGATACTGATTCTAAGAAAATTGCTAGCTTTAAAAGAGGCCTCGGCCCAAAGCTGATGAAGACTATGGGCACTAGCAAGTGCACTACCTTCAATGAATTTATCAGTGATGCTCTGACTCAAGAGAACAATAACTCGATCTATGCTGCTTCTAAGAGCCGCAAGAGGGCACTTGAGGCAGGTGCTTCACAGTCTCGAGCTCCAGCTGCCCCGAGGGCTCCTCCTCGACCTCCTGTCACAAGTGCTAAGTTCCGTCCCCCGCAAAAGAAGGCACCAGTGAAGACTGGGTTTTGTAAGGCCTATACGGTGGCCCTACCAAAGAGTAATTCAGACCAAGGCAGCTCCAGTGTCCCTCCTAGCAACATGCCCTGCTGGAATTGCAACAAGCCAGGCCATTGGTCCAGGAACTGTCCTTACCCCAAGAAGAATGTCAACCAAGGTGGCCGTCAAGGACACGCTCATTATAACAGTATTGAGGAAATTCCCTCTGGTGAGGTTGTCACTGCTGGTAAGTTCCTAGTTGACCAACACCCTGCAGTGGTACTTTTTGATTCAGGTGCTTCGCATTCCTTTATCAGTCCTAAGTTTGCATCAGAGTTTGCACACAAATTGCATACTGTTGAAGGTGGGGGTTATTGCATTAGTGCAGCAAGTGGGAATATTTCCACAAATAAAGTAGTGGGAAATCTTGAGCTTGAGATAGAAGGGTGAAAGTACTCGCTTGCCTTAGTGGTTTTGCCGGGCTTAGGCATAGATGTTATCTTGGGTATGAATTGGATGAGTCAGAATGGGGTACTCATTGATACATCCACTCGGGTAGTTATGCTCAGAGATCCTACGGATCAAAAGGGTTTTCTGGTACAACTTCCCAGAAAAGTTGATTTGTCTGGAGAAGTTCATGCTGTGCAACCAAAGGCATTGGCCAAAATTCCAGTAGTAAATGAGTTTCCGGACATTTTTCCCGATGATTTGCCGGGGCTCCCTCCGGATCGGGATGTGGAATTTAAAATTGAGTTGTTGCCTAGCATGGCTCCCATCTCTAGGAGACCCTATAGGATGCCTCCAAATGAACTCGCTGAACTTAAGGTGCAATTGAATGAACTTTTGAAGAAGGGGTTGATTCGTCCTAGTTCGTCGCCGTGGGGATGTCCTGCTATCTTTGTAAAGAAGAAGGATCAGTCGTTGCGGATGTGCGTAGATTATAGACCTCTCAATGCAGTCACTGTCAAAAATAAGTACCCTCTACCACGTATCGACATCTTGTTCGATCAGTTGTCTAAAGCTAAAGTTTTCTCCAAGATCGATCTAAGATCTGGCTACCATTAAATTAAAATCCGCCCGGAAGATGTTCCAAAGACAGCCTTTTCTACCAGATACGGTCTTTATGAGTATCTTGTTATGTCTTTCGGCTTGACAAATGCCCCCGCACACTTCATGTACTTGATGAATTCGGTGTTTATGCCCGAATTGGACAAGTTTGTGGTGGTATTTATTGATGACATCCTGATATATTCTGTAAATGAGGAAGATCATGCTGAACATCTGTATATAGTCCTCACAAGATTGCGTGAACATCAACTATATGCAAAGTTCAGTAAGTGCGAATTCTGGCTTCGAGAAGTACCTTTCCTTGGGCATGTGTTGTCCGATGGAGGAATTATGGTGGACCCCGCCAAGGTACAAGAAGTACTGAACTGGAAAGCTCCTATCTCGGTTCACGAGGTCCGGAGTTTCCTTGGTTTGGCCGGCTATTATCGTCGCTTCATCCCGGATTTCTCCAAAATAGCCAAGCCAATGACTCGGTTACTACAAAAAGACACCAGGTTTGTCTGGACTCCTGAGTGTGATGCGGCTTTTCACAAACTGCGAACTCTCCTAACCTCAGCCCCGGTTTTGGCACAACCGGATATCGAGAAACCATTTGATGTTTATTGTGATGCCTCAGGCATAGGTTTGGGAGGTGTTCTGATGCAGGAAGGCCGAGTAATTGCATATACCTCTCGACAACTTCGGAAACATGAGGTGAATTATCCAACACATGACTTAGAACTCGCCGCGGTTGTTCATGCTTTGAAAGCCTGGCGGCACTATCTGCTGGGCAATGTTTGCAATATCTTCACAGACCACAAAAGTCTCAAATACATCTTCACCCAACCCGAGTTAAATATGCATCAACGAAGATGGCTCGAGTTGATTAAGGATTATAACCTTCAAGTGCACTATCATCCTGGCAAGGCAAATGTGGTTGCGGATGCTTTAAGCCATAAGTCTCATTGCCATTCCCTAGTTGAAACTGATTTTCATCGATCTCGCCTTCTACATCCAGCGGTCTTGTACAACATCACTGTTAGTTGTACTCTCAAAAACAGAATTATTGAGCTCCAAAAGACTGACACTGGTATATTTCACATCAAGCGTAAGATGAAAGAGCAAGAAACTACACAGTTCAGGGTAGATGAAGAGGGTGTACTATGGTTCAAGGATAGATTAGTCGTGCCTAAGGACCGAGAGCTTAGAAATGATATTATGTCTGAAGCACACTCCTCTAAGTTGTCCATCCATCCTGGCAGCAATAAGATGTATTATGATTTGAAACCACTTTATTGGTGGACCAAGATGCGGAAAGAGATAGCGGCATATGTTGCTAGATGTGACACCTATTGTAGAGTTAAAGCGGTACACATGAAAGCTGGGTTACTGCAACCACTTTCTATCCCAGGTTGGAAATGGGAAGAGATAAGTATGGATTTCATTGTCGGACTTCCTCCTACTGTCAAAAATCATAACTCTATCTGGGTAATTGTGGACCGCTTAACCAAGTCAGCTCACTCATTCCAGTTAGAGTGGACTATCGTCCCACTGACTATGCTGAGTTGTACTTCAATCAGATAGTCCGGCTCCATGGGATACCTCGTACTATCATATCTGACCGTGGTCCTCAGTTCACTGCTCGCTTTTGGGAGCACTTGCATCACCTTCTGGGAACCAAGTTAGTGAGAAGCTCTGCTTATCACCCCCAGACGTCTGGTCAGACGGAACGGGTTAACCAAATCTTGGAGGATCTATTGCGGGCATGTGTAATATCATCCAAGGGTTCTTGGGAAAAATGGTTACCTCTAGTCGAATTCTCGTACAATAATAGTTACCAAGAGAGTATTAAGATGGCCCCATTTGAAGCTTTATACGGTTGTAAATGTAGAACCCCACTAAACTGGGTAGAAGCTGGTGAAAGGAGGTATTATGGTATTGATTTTGTTCATGAAGCTGAGGAACAAGTCCGTACCATCCAAAAACATATGGCTGCAGCCCAAGCTAGACAGAAAAGTTATGCTGATCGTCGTAGAAAACCACTCGAGTTTGAAGTTGGAGACTTCGTTTATCTGAAAGTTTCTCCAATGAAGAGTGTCCAATGTTTTGGTGTTAAGCGGAAACTTGCGCCAAGATACGTGGGTCCTTTCCAGATCATAGGCAAGAGTGGAGCTGTTGCGTACAAAATCCAGTTACCTCCTGAAATGAGTGCCATATTCAACGTCTTCCATGTATCTCAGCTCAAAAAGTGTCTTCAAGTTCCCGAGGAAAGAGTCCCTTTAGGAGACATCAGACTGGAATCCGATTTAACTTACGAAGAAAAGCCAGTCCGAGTGATCGATACTCAGGAACGAGTAACTAGAAGCAAAGTGGTTAGGTGGTATAAAGTAATGTGGAGTAATCAGGGTAGTGAAAGTGACGCTACGTGGGAACGGGAAGATTTTTTGCGGGATGGTTATAAGGAATTCTATGAAAAATGGTACGCTTTCCAAATCTCGGGACGAGATTTTTATAAGGGAGGAGGGCTGTAACACCCCAGGTGTTTAGCTCCTTAATTGCATTGCATTTACATGAGCATAAGCAAGCATCATTCATTTCATGCATAAGCTTATAATATGTTTATATTTCATGTGAAGTAAAAGTGAGTAGGGTGCAACACACAAGTACCTTATGTGCAATTTCCTTTGTGAGATATGTCAACCACTTTAGTGTAACATAATTAGCAAGTGTTATGCAACACACTCATGCAACATGTGCAACATGAGCTTGCAACATTTGGGTGAAAGTATTGAATTACTTGTGCCAAAGTATGTGACACTAGGAATTTTGTGCAACCAATGTGTAGAGTGGCTAATTAGGTCTTATAACACCTTAACTACAATTAGGGTAAGTAGTGGAGCAATGTTCATGATGACCAAAATTACCAAATTGCCCTTCCAAATGTTGTTGACTAAGTTGGACCCCTAGAGTGATCTGGTTTGACCAATTAAAAAGTCTAGTTTGGAGATCTTGCATGGAGGAGCAACCTTAAGCAAAGTTGTAGAGAATTTCATAAGGAACAAAAGTTCTAATATGGCCATCTCATGAAAATGATCAGAACATGCTCAAAAATGGCCTACAAGTCAGTATTAGAGGCTGTTTTGGGACTTAGCCATTTTTGCTAAGTGTGGAGCTGAAAACCGTTTCACAGTACCTCACTTTAGCAACTTGTAACTCACCAACTAGGCCAAACCAGTCCTTGAGCCAATTGACAAAGTTGTTGTCCACACATAGCTCTACAACATTGTCAATATCACCATCACCTGGTTCTCAATAGTTTAGGAGATATAGTGTCAAGAAGTTAGGGTTTCAGTCGGCGTTTATCTCTGAAACTGCGTTTCAGTTTTACCGGGCACCACTTGAGGTCACTATATCTCACCAACTAAGCCGAACCAGCCCATGATGTCTCTTACAAACTTGTAGTGCTCAAATAGGTCTACAACTTTGCTATTTGGAGGTTTCACTAACACGAGCTGGTTTAGGAGTTAATCATCGTTGAAGTCGCTCTGTCAGTCGGTCATCGATGTCACCATTCACCGCGATTCAGTTTCGTCAGAAGGGGGAGTGGCCGACCGGCCACAGGGCCTCGCCGACGCGTGGAGACGCGGTGGCGCCCGTACGCCGGCCCTGGCCCCACCGGCCAGACCACGGTGCCTTCAAGACTGCCACGACGCGTCGAGGCGGCCTCCATTCCTTCCCCCTCCCTTTTCCGGTTTCAAAACGCCAGAACCGAGCCGCCATTGCCGCTCCACCTCCGGCGAGCTCGCGCGCGTGTTCCACTGCATCACCGGCCACCAAATCACGCCAATTCCCCCACCTCACCACCCTACACCTCCTCGACCCACCGGCGGCCTTGATTGAACTCAAGGTGAGCCCTATTGTTACCTCCGCCATTCCCGAGAGGCCACCGGAGCTCCGCCATGGAGGCTCACCGTGGCCGGGGTAGCTCGGGCCTCTCTCCGTCTTCCCTTCCTACCTCAATAGCTCCGCCTAGCTGCAGTGAAGCTCGTACCGAGCTTAGCTGGGACCGTGCGGCCTCACCGGCAGCGGTACACCGCCACCCGACCCTCACCGGCCGCCGCTCGCGGTGGCGAGCCCCTCCCACTCCAACCCAAGCCGTCCTTCTTGCACGAATCGAAGCACCATGTGACGGAGAACGCGAGGGTGTGCTTGGTTTCCCGAGCGAGCTCCCCTCCGACGAGCTTGAGCTCGCCGGAGCTCGCGGTTCGCCGCCCCTCTGCCCTCTGTCACTGACCGCGGGGACCCACCTGTCGGTGCCGCGCGTGGGCAATACTTAAATGAATTTTAGTAATTTTTCTACATGTGCAATGTTCTTATAAATTTTTGGAGAATCTCTTGGTACCCTAGAGTGTCTAAGAAAATTAAGAAATCTGTTGTTTGACACTTTTTACTGTGCTTTGTTATTTATACAAAAATCAGCCTTTTTGGCTTGGGAATTTGGTGTAGGAAGTTCCTGTGAATAAATTTAGTTCAAATTTTTACAGTAGCCTCTTTTTGGGTCAGAGAGTCTCCTGTAATTGTTGTAGAATTTTAGGAGCAGTTTACATACATGTTTGAAATTCCACTTAATTACTTAAGTAAATTAAGAAATGAGTTTAAATAAATATTCTAGGTGGGCACACCTTACTTTCTGGTGTTTTTGTGACCTTTGTGAACTTGTAGTAGTATTAGTTTGGTCTTAGAGAATGTTTGCCACATCAATAAATATTTAATCTTTGCAATTTTAGGTTTTCTGGACAGCTGATAGTATTTCTAGGTTTGACTTTGGATAAAGGTGGTTGCTGGAAAACTTGTAAATACCAAAGTTATAGTAAAATTGATAAATTAGCTTGTGTAAAAATTTGGGAACATTTGGCTTAGTAGTTTGGGAGTTATTGCTGTTTAAAGTGACAGTCCAGAATTGACTGCTCTCTGTTTAGAGAGAACAGATTCTGGAACTTTGGAATTTCGACTAGGTAAACTTTAGAATTAAGTGTTGTGGTCTGAAAACATTTTGTGGTGCATTTCATAAGCTTTCCAGATTGTCTTAGATCATATCTTTTGGAGTTGGGATTCTCCAGTTATGTTAGAATCTTTGAGCTGCTGTTCAGAATGTCTTACTGTGGTAACCTAAGTAATATTACTCTTGTATTGTTAGGTGTTAGGGCCTTAACCGAAGATGAACAACTATACCTTAGGTTGAGTAGGTTAGGTAAGTACTTCTCCGTAAATACTTCTCCACCGGAGAAGAGTTTTGCACGTACTAATAAAGTAAATTGATTAGATTATTATATTGTATTTCTGAATTGCATTTTATTCCGAGCATGTTGCACCTTTATGCATCCATGATATTTATTGAGCATTCATGCAATAGGTGTACCGGAAGAGGTAACTCTCCTCGAATTCGAGCCGGTGATTCCGGAGGAAATCCAGGACCAGCCAGAGCAGCTAGAGGAACCAGCCGGCGACGAAGCTCCTGCCGAAGATCTACCCGAGTGTCCTGACCACCGGCCTTTAACCTTTCTGAAAGGCAAGCCCCGGTGCATGCTGAACCTACTGATTTATAAATTAATCTTGAGTACTTTTAATTGTTTACTGCATTAAGTTGTAGGTGTTATATGAAAACACTTGTTGCATTATACCTGTCCTTGTCCAGATATCGTACTTAATCCTATATTAGGTTTAGGCACATGTCAATGCTTAGCCCTGCTTAGTACGGTAGAAGTCGGGTGATTTCCGGTCATCCGCGAGATGTAGGAAGGAGTCACGAGTGGCTTTATGGCTATCATGGATGGAACCATGCTTAAAAATGAAATTGAGACCGGGCGGGAGTTCGATAGTACAGCCGCAAGACACTTTACGTCTTGGGTGTGGAGCTATGCCCGTCTGAGTCGTTTAAGGACCGATTCGCTGTACGTCCTTGAGTCATGTTGAACGCAGTCTAACACTTAGTTGGCCGGATAAGTCGTTCCGACCGCGAAACCGAGTAATGTGGTTCAGGCCGGGAATCGAATGGTAGGTTGCTTCTTGGAGGAGAGAAAGGATGTGCTTGGGGACATTGGCGTGAGACCAAGGGGGGGTTAGAGTCCCTATCACCTGGCAGAGTGTCGCCCTTGGGGTCGCGACATTATTCGGACCCGCGATTCCTGAATCATATGAAACGGTGGCCTGTGCGACCCTGGCAGGGGTCTGCACGGTGAGTGTTAGAAATACCCCTCCAGCTTGATAGGAATTCGATTCGAATCGCCGTCGCTCCCGGTTAGTGAGCACTTGACTTGAGCAGCGGCAACATAGATCTCATTAAATGAACTGGTGGTTAAGGGAATGATACAATGTTGCCATAATGATATACCTGCTATGGATATAATAATAATGTTGTTTGATTATAATCAAGTGCATGTGTTAGTACAGGTGCTAAGATAGATGACAGGTAAATGCTAAAAATAACTGCTAGTACAGGTTATAAGAGTCTCAATTACTTATGCCTTTATGCAAAAATGTGATGTCAGCTAGCCTCTTGTGAAAGCCTTGCATAATCCTTGGTGTCATCTTATTTCTGGTTTTCGACGGGTAAGTCTAGCTGAGTACATTCCAGTACTCAGGGTTTATTCCCCCCTGTTGCAGATGATATGCTCTATCAAGGCTTCTGCAAGACGTGTCTCCACCCTGCGGGTGATGATGACTAGATCACTAGGGCGTGATCGTCTTTATGTACATTCCTCATGCTTTTGCGGGTTGTTGATCAACAAGACTGGCAGTAGTTAAATAACTGGTGTGTTTATGCTTCCGCTACTTTATAAACTTGGTTTGTAATAACTGCGACTCCGTGTGTGTAAACTTATTTCGGAACTACTTGCGAAATGTAACGTATGATGTTGTATGTTGAATGATGCGATCCTGGTTGTAAGCAGTTTGGTTTGAAATCCTTCGTGGTTTCGATTGACTACCGGGATTATATGGGCTCAAGTTTGAAAATTTGAGCGCTTCGGTGCTCGTTTTCGTACTTGTGCTATTATAATTTGGTCGGTTCTGTTACAGTGCCCAAACCGGGACACTGTTATATTGGCCTCAGGGCTCTAGGACAACATCCTTACTCTAGCACTAACGAGGTTTATGAAAATTCGTATCATGTCGCTTGACAGATCTCGAAGAAAAAATGTGACATCCTTAGTGCTCAAATGACCTGCTATAGGTCACCCTAAAAATTAACTGGCTTAGTGTCACGCGGGCGATGGAGGTGCACCTACCCCATCCTCATTATTGTTTACAACTAGGACTTAATGATGCGCAACCACTATTTACATGCTGGAATATGTCGAGAACCAACTTCTCGAGTATAGTGGTATTTCTACCCTAACATGGCATCTACGATGTCTTGGATGCTACGCTTCCGGTTATCGGGAACACCACCCGAACGCGGCATTAACAACATCCTGAGGGCTACGCTTAGGAAACTATGTTTCCCAATATGGGGTGTACCACCCAAGTCAGGCATTTACAGTTGCCAGGGGGCAACGTCCCTTGATGTATGGTGTACCACCGCCGCACTCGATACTTGAAGAAGATTCTCACTACCTAAGAAATGCTCTTGGTACTCGAACGGTGACATACTGGCTTCCCAATACTTGGGAATATCTAATTGTGTTGCTCAATACTTCGGCACCCGAAGATGCTCACTATGTACTCACAGTACGCAGAACTTACAGGGGAGACTGCAATGTCCCGAGGGCTTAAGCTACATGCTAGCTTATCATTAAGTCCTATGGGGGCTACTATCAGAGATATAGGCCAAGGGTACCTGCACCACCCATATATATGACTACCACCAAGCTATCAGCCTAGCAGCCATCAAGGAGGCCCGCAAGGGCTAACGTGATCAACCAACGTGGAGATCAAGGCAAACCAAGGTGGGCGTACCTGGACGATAGCAAGGATCAATATGTTGTAACAAACTAGGAAATAATCTGTTAGCCCGATCACCCTCTCTGTAACCCTATCTCTCCTACCTATATAAAGGAGAGTAGGGACCTCGTGCTCAGGATCCAATATTCCACCAATTCCATCTACCTCGTAGCTAGGAGCATCAGCCCCTATAATTGAGCATACGAATACAAGAGTCGTCGCACCACTAGAATAGGGATTAGCGTGTACCACACCCCGAACTAGTATAAATCTTTGTGTCTCATGTGCTACCATCTGATTCCGTCTACGTGATTACATTGCTGGATATTGCCGGAGCAAAACAATCCGATAGTAGGGCTCCGGCCTGAACCAGTATAATTCCTTATGTCTTTGGATGGTACCATTGTCTTCCTAGAGCAACGTGACATTCATATACATTCACTCGTCGGGTGACAAAACACCGACAGATATCCTTTGGTTGAACATAATATATAGAGGTATTGCAAAGTGCATAATTGGGGATGGATCAAAAGTTTGTTTTTGGGATGATTTATGGACAGATTCAGTTCTATACCTTCAGTATCCAAGGCTGGCCTCCATTGCTCGAGATATTGGTATTTTTGTACTCGAAGTAATGCAAGCAGAAGACTTGGACTCTCTATTTCTACTGCCACTATCTCAGCAAGCATTTGATGAATTGGATAGCCTTCAGGTACAATTGCAGGCACTGACGTATGATGAGCACACCAATGATTGTTGGACTCCAAGCTAGGGTAATTCCTATACATCGAGGTGCCTCTACTCGCATATCTTCAGCAACTTGGAGGCCGACCCAACTTTCCAAGCAGTGTGGAGATCAAGATGCACACCCCGAGTGAATTTTTTTGCTTAGCTGGTTCTTGTTGATAGGCTCAACACAAAGACAATGCTCCAACACAGACACCTTGACATCCAGGATGATGCCACATGTGTTATGTGCAATGAGGGAGAGCAGGAAACTATTTAGCACCTCTTCTTTGATTTCCCGTTTGCTAGAGAGTGTTGGGCGTCCATTAATTTCCACTAGGATGACACATTGCCTCTGCGGGATCGTTTGGCCAATGCAGGACAAAATGACAACCTTCCCTTCTTCACAGAGGTGGGCTCTGATAGCAGCTTGGGAGGTTTGGAAGATGTGGAATGACAAAGTTTTTCAGAGAAGCAATCCAGCCCCGGCTTTATGGCTTTCCAATTTTAAAAATCAAAGTTATCTCCAATTTATTAGATCATCCTTTTGCTTTTGGTTTGATGCTTTCAGTTAATGATTCTGTTGTAACTCTTTTTAAAATTTTTAATACAAATCACACTGTGGGGATCCCCCACAGTTTTCACCATCAAAAAAAACTTTTGAAGGCTATAACAATACTTTTATTGGGACGGAGGAAGTACTTACTATGTGTCATGATTCAGAAAATATGAATTCTTATTCCCGAGCGCGCAGGATCTGCTAGCTTGGCACGCACACCAGCATCCATCGTCCGATACGCACTGTTGCTCTCCCCAACCATTTGATTCACCTGGCCCGCGCCCACGCCCAAGCCCATTGGAGGCCACAACACTACCAGAAATGGAGAAGATACTGCCCCACTTCGGCTACCACACCACTGCCGCCCCCAACCCTAACTCCGGCGGCCTTAAAAGGAAGGGATTCGAGGAAGGGAGGCCGACTAGACAGTGGGAAGGGCGACGGGTGGTTTAGGTGCCCTAGCAGAGATGGAGGCGGCTAGGCCAGGTCAGGGTGGGGGCACCATGGCTGGAGTTCGCCGAAGGTCGCCACGGCCGATGGGGGAGAGGGGATGCGGGAGGGGGAAGGGGAAGAAGGAACTCGCCGCGGACGGTGGAAGGTGGTTGAGGCGATGGGGCACTCGTGCGGCCTACGGTGACACAGCTGCGGGGAGGTGCGGCTAGGGATGAGGCGTCGGGAAGGGAGAAGAAAGCAGTCGGGGGGAAGAAGAATAGTAGGCGGGGCGGGAGAGAAGGCGTGCAAGTGGATTTTTAGGGATTTAGAGAACTCCTAAAGATGCTCTTAAAACCCTTCATGTTGCACTAATCTCGTTGTAACGGACATGGGAGTATTTTTTATACCGTTGTAACGGACAGACAAGAGCCCAATACCACCAGCCCGACGACCCGACCCGGTCCTCGAGACGTCTCGAGCACCTGGCTGCCTTAAAACCTTTCGAATTTCAGATCATCTTCGTCTTGGCTCTCGCCCCTTGTGAGTAGCGGCGGCGAAGTGCCTCTTCGTCTCTCGTGAGCGGGAGAGGGAGGCCGGAGGCGGTGCTGTCACGCCAGTAATCTATCTTCCGTCCGGCGGCCGCTGCGAACAAAGTCCCGATCCCGGTAACTATCATTGCCCGCCAAGCCCCTTTGACCCTTTACCCAGTTCTCCTCCCCAATCCCGACTCTCTCGTCTCTCCCTATAGAGTCCGGAGCAGGAGGATGGCGCGGAGGCAGAGTGGCGGCGTCATCCTCCACACGGAATGTAGCAGTAGACTCAGCAGCCAGGCCCCGTCCCCCTAACTCCCCAACCCTAAGGTATGAAAACCTAGACCCTAGGGGACTAGTCACAGTAGATCTGATGTAGGCATATAGATGTAGCCGGTAGGAATTAAAGGGTTGATGGGTTGAATTATGAAGAGGGATGGGACATTGCTTCTGGTTTTTAGAAACATTGCTGTTTCTTTGTTTCCTTCCTGGCAAATTGATGAATTATATTTGTAATTTGTAACCGAATTGATCTGCAAATTTACGGTTGGTCACCGAACTGTTATGGGTTATACCGGATTTGTATTATGGAATTATTTGTGCAATATTGCCCTTTGGAAAAAATCGTGGGCCTACTGTATTTTTTTTTCTCACGATTCTGGTTGCGTGGATTTCTTTTTGCAGCAAGGTCATATTGCCACCTCTCCTCTCTGGCAATCTTGCTACCCCTGAGCTCCGTAGCTTTAAGCACACAAGATCTGGTCTCTCCCTAGATTAGACTGCCAAAGCTTTTCAAGGTACGTCCACGTCTTTGAATGACTATTTTACTGGCAAGATTCCAAACCCTAGAATTCATCAGCACAATAGAGGCATCAAACTGTGATGAAAACATGGCTTCCTATTTAATGTATTGTTAAGTTCTCTTTCTTTTTGGTAAGCAGCAACCACCAAAACCTATTTTGGTGTCGACCACATATAGTATCTCTTAAAGATAAAGAAAAAAGTATAAAAATTGGTCTAGCTATCTTTATCACTAGGTTTTGTTTATTGTACTTTTGTTAGGGCTAGTAAGCTTGGTGCAACATTTTGAAATTAAATAGATAATCAAAAGCTTTTGCAAGGTATGCCCACGCCTTTGGATGACTATTTTGCTGGCAAGATTCCAAACCCTAGAATTCATCAGCACTATAATGAGGCATCAAACTTTCATGACTTAAACGTCTTCCTATTTAATGATGTATTGATATAAGTTTCTTTCTTTCTTTGTAAGCAAAAATGCCAAATCCTATTTTGGTTTCGACCACATATAGTATCTCTTAAAGGAAAAAAGTGTAAAAATTATAGCTATCTCTATTACCTGGTTTTATTTATTATACTTTTGGTATGGCTAGTAGGCTTGGTGCAACATTTTGAAATTAAATAGATGACTAGAAACTATTAGGAATTCCTCCGTTCAAGTTGTTCACCCCATCCACTAAGATGATTGAGCATTGTTTTGTTGAATTTGTTCATCCTGTTGACTAAATGGAGAAAGTTGAGTTGTCAGGTCATGTTTGGAACATAACGTTTTCATAAGAAACGGTTCAATACATCCAAGATTCATGAAGAGTCACCTTGTTCTAAAGGGTTTCATGTACAGGAGCAACCAAATTTTTGTGGAATATAACTGGACGAGCTGACTGAAGATGATATTTGGGAGTATTTTTGTAAAAGGATTATCGTTTCTGTGCTATTATTATTGCTCAAAAAAATGTAATGGACTTGGATGAAAAAATTGTAATTGCTATGGGCATATTATGTGTTGTAATATTATTTTGGAATTAATGTTGACTCTTTTTGCTACAGGTACCATTATATCTTAACATTGATGAAAGTAAAGTAGTGTAGTTATAGAAGTAAAAGAATAAAATTTGTCTCACATCTTCGTGCAAGGTATGTTTTTCTAATATTTTAATGCTATCAGAAGGTTAGAAACATATGAAGTAAAAATGTTTAGAACTTCAGATTCATTATTTATTGCCACTTCGTGTTTCTGCACTTGTGGCCTAGAGGTCCTCTTCTGGAACTAGCATCATTGGATAATTATGCAAAGGGTAAAGTTGTAAGTGAATTCCCTTCCCTAAACCCCCACCTAGGGATCCCAAATAAAACGACAAACGTCGGTGGCTGAGAAAGAAACCAAAGCTGGAGAAGAGCGGAGCCAAGGATCAAGCCTTTCAAAGCCCAGTAAAATAGAAAAAGAGAAGCGCATGTTTCGCTTTATCCCCGCACTCCCTTCCTATGTGTGTTTGAGCGAAGCGAGGTGGAACCGTTCTTGCCCCTAAGGGTATAAGGTTGTTTATACCGAGCGAAGTGAGTATGGAGTGAGCTATAATTGACTGTAGGGATATTATAACGAACAGAGTAGTCTACGCGTGTATGCGTATATAGCTCACACATGCACATATATATGTGTACAGGTACGCTTCACACCGATCGGATTAACCCTCGTTTCCACTTTTCCATTTTATTTTGAAACGATGGAGATTTGCACAGGGAACAGACACAGGATTCATGGGACATTGAAGACAAAACGATGACATTGAAGTTGAACCGATTCGAATGGAAATATCTCGATAAGGGTTGGGTACCAAGAAATATGTCGAAAGAAATAAAATGGGAACTGTAATATATAGAACCAAGAAATACTGCTTCAGATGCTCATCCAACCGATTTGACACGGCAACACTGCCAACACATAAGTAACTATGTAATTCATACCATAAGGTTAATAAGATGACAATAGTACAAGCGTGCAAAATAAAAACCTAGAACACAAACCTGCCAGTAGTCCACAATGGAGTGGGTATTGAATTGTTGTAGTGCTAATTGAGTTGCATTAATGGGCTCCTAAAATAGGATATAGTGTGGTGGGGTCAATTGAGTTGTATTATTGTACTCCTAAAATGGGGATATCATGTGTACAAAATGGGATATCTCGGACAAAAGTGGTAAAAGCAAAAACGGATATCTCGGACAAAAACAGTAAAGCGAAAACCATCCAAAAAAGCCATGTTGTCTTCATAATGTCCACTCATTATTCATGTCTATTCATTCATTATTCATGTTCATTTTGAATACAAAAATAGCAAGGCCATTCTAAGCTCGCTTTTTGAGCAAATAGTACGTGTTATGGTTTGAATTGCACTCCTGTTGATAGTTTTGGTCTACTGCTTGTGATAATCAGATGATATGGAGTTTACTTATGTTAAATAATGTTGATGTCATTGCTGACTACATGGTGTATTGGGTCTAGCAGAGAGTGACCTGGTATAAGTGGGAAATTTGTACTAGTCAGCTTAAATGTACCATCGGTTTGCTAACTATGTGTTGGTGTAACAGGAAGTTTGTGTTTGCTGACTACGTGTTGTCAAGAATGAATGGCTAATAACAAGGGAGTGTTTTAGATCACGTACTTGTAGGAGAGTCTGATTAAATGTGTAAACTCAAACTTCAAGTGACGTTGAGGTTTGCTTTTTGTATCTTTCCTATTTGCATCACAAAACAATTTGGAAATAAAAATCCTTTAAAATGTACCATGTTTGTTTGCCAACATAGTTATTTGTACTGATTGGATTGTCTACATAATCGACAATGGTGGGTTCGTTATTGAAGTCTTATGTCATCAAATATTTGATCAATGACATAGTCTGGTTAATTGTCAATTTCTTGATTAATCATGCCTTTTCCCATCCATTCATTAAATATATTGATATTGCTCTGGTTAACCATTCTAGCTAATTCATGTTTGTGTTTAGTCACTGTAAGAATTTTACATGTCAGCAAACATAATTTTTCATGAATTGCAGAAAATCAAGGTTTCTTGATTAATGCCATTTTGCCCCTGGTTTTATGGTCACAGCGTTTCACAAGTTTCCTCCTTAACTAAATCAGTCGTTGTCTTGGACCATTATTCCTTTTGCCTCTGATGATTGGATACATATTAATTAATTACCACAAACAATCTTAAGACACAAGTCACCATGAGAAAAGAGTATTTCCTTGGAAGGTTCCAGATTCCAATGCTTGATGATTTTCTGCATTAACTTACAGTTTATACTTGGCAATACTGCTTCATTTAGTTACACCTGGTTCTAGTAATTTCGTGAGGCTAGCGATTGAATCCTGAACTGTTGCTTAGCATTTCTAGGACTTTAATGTTGGACAATTGGGCTACCATTCTTACATAATCTAACTTTATGCACACAGATAGATTGAACTCAACATATCACAAGTATTTTTTGTAATTATTTACATCCTTCAGTTGACTTTGAGGGTTTGAATAAGCCATTACAAAGCTGAAGGATTTATGTGTTGTTTTCATTCATTTGATAGAAAAACACGTTCTCATAAAGTTTACTAGGAACCAAACTATTTTATATGAAAATATTTTTTTTCTATGTAGAAAAATGATGCTGATTGGCCCGATTAGGGGGTTGCCTGTGTGTAATAAAGCTTCATGAAGTATTGCATGTTTTTCATTTATGATGTTCATAAACGAGTGACTATTTGTATCACTACCAAAGTATCTTGTTCTTACCTTGCAGATATGGAGCGCATTGTTTTTGATGTTGCTAATGCTTCCAGGGATTCTTTTGTCGAATTGATGGGAAGGATTGATGAGTTCTTTGATAGTCATGCCATTGTGCGATATCGAGGTGTTCCTCTGACTGTCAAGAATCCAGGATGGCTAATCATCGCCCTTGAGTTTGGGGAGCAGTCGTTAGATCTGGCTATAGACCCAAATGATGGCTACCTCAGTGCTTTTGGTGAGAGAGGAGACAGGGAAGAACATCCCTGGTTCTGCTTCCAGGATTGTCGATCAGATGGTTTGAATGGGCAGAAAAAGAAGCTACCAGTGGACTCTGGTTACGGCAGCCTTGTTGATGAAGATTGGTAAGTTATATTTGATTTGCTTAATACCTGTACTTATTATATCTCAATCAGCTTATATTTAATTTGTTGTTGTGGAGTTCATTACTACTGTACTGCTATTGCTGCTCCAGGGTAGGTGTCGTGGCTGGAATCCCTGCGCTACAAGACTGCTGCTATCGCCTCTCGACGTTCCTCAGGGCTCATAGGAATGCTGCCGTACCAGAAGCTGGCGTTGGTTTGACCACAGAGGAAAAGAGAGCACTTGCGAGACTCATATTCATGATATGTGAGCCATCCAGACTGCGCTCAGTAAGGATCTTTACGTCAGAGGTCATGGCCGGCTGGTCAGATGAAGTGGTAACTCGTGAACTGAGAACCAGGGTTAATGGCTGGTCGAAGATGTCGCGTTTTACCCTGCACTGTCTGGCACTCGGCATCAGGAATAGAGAAGATGAGTACGCAGCGGATGACATTGGTAAGAAGGAGCTCAAGGCCGTTGAATTTTTTGGAATGAAGACTCCGGAGGATGCCGTAGGTCCAAATGGTGAGCTACTTCTCGTAAGATGCAGGGACTACAAGAAGGACGATGAAAATGCTCGCCATCGTCGAAAAGCTTAATCTGTGCTGATGGAGTTTGACAGTACTGGTTTCCCACATATCTTTAGTCACGTCACAACGATATTTTCACATATATGTTTTCATTGCTCCGTGGTATATATGCACCAGACTAGCAGATACATATATCTTTTCACACGCAGGCAGTTCAATACCACGGAACGGTGATACAGTTTTACCACATTTCATATCAGTAACAGTGTATATGGGGCTCACTCCTTTAGTACAAAACGAGGTTTAAATATACCACTATGCCAGTGTGGAGCATGCTTCGAATTTGATTTTAGGAACGAATCTTCTTCCGTGGAAGAGTAAAAGAATGGATGTCCATCCTATTATTACTGTATATCAAGTGAGGGGGTGTTTAGTTGGAAGGTGAAAAGTTTTTGGGTGTCACATCAGATATTTTATAGGACGTTGAAAAGAGTTTTCGGATACTAATAAAAAAATAATTACATAACTCGTCTGCAAACTGCGAGACGAATTTATTAAGCCTAATTAAGCCGTCATTAGCACATGTGTGTTACTGTAGCACTTAAGGCTAATTATGAACTAATTAGGTTTAAAAGATTCGTCTCGTGGTTTTCCAACCAAACTGTGCAATTAATTTTTTTTTCGTCTACATTTAGTACTACATGTATATGTCCAAACATTCGATGTGATGGGTTGAAAAATTTTTGGGTGGGAACTAAAGACCCCCTGAGGCTCACCTGCACGGCTGCAGATATACTAAGGTCGGCGTCGGGCGCGGACAGGGCCATAGCCAGCTTTCTCGTTCGGAATGGCTCTTCATTGTTTTTCAGCTAAGGTCGGCGTCAGGCGCGGAGCCGAGTCTCACGGTTTTTTTAATTGAATTCATTCTAATAATTATAATTTAAACAAGGTTTTTGAAAAAAAATTATAATTTAGGCATCGATTAATTAAGCTAATATAGTTGTATATGGAATATATTTATATATTTATTGTTAGGCATACTAAGTACATGCTTATATGTTGTATTTTTATTATAAGGAAGTAAGTTAAAGAGTGTACTATAAGTTGAAGAGTAGTATTATAGTATAGTGATCTATAGAATTAATCTTTCACCCTATGAATTTGAGATAGACTTAGTTGTGAGTTTGGAAAAGTTATGAAATGTCAAATTCTAAGGCCTTATTTAGTTCCCCAAATTCATCCCCAAATTCCACTATGCAAAAAGAAGATTCCCCATCACATCAAAATATCGGCACATATATGGAGTACTAAATGTAGATAAAATCAAAAACTAATTACACAGTTTTATTATACTTTGCGAGACGAATATTTTAAGTCTAATTAATCAATGTTTGGACAATTATTAGCAAATAAAAACAAAAAACTACCGTAAATCGGAACAGTGATTTTGGCGCCGAATCTGGCCATCTAAACACGGCCTAAGTCAAATAGCCTAATCCATTGAGTAGATTTCAATTCCTCCAAAATAAAGGGACCCAAACGGCCCCTTAAACGTATTTGGTCCCACGAACGAATGCATTGTTATAGAATTTATAGCACAAATTAAAAGATCAAGGAAAATGGCTTCATACTTCTCTCTTAGAATGTAAACGTGCTCGGCGCTCCTCACTCGTGGGCTCACCGTTCTGGCTCCCCACCACGTCTATATGTATACAGTACACACCACCGGTCTCTGATTAATGAATCACCTACTTCCCCAGTGTTTTATGGTATCACAAACGATTCGCTCATGCGACCGTGATTCCGCAACCTCTAGCCGCCGCTGACTTCGTCGCCGGCTACCTATCCACCCGCCGCCAAGCACCTCGCCGGGTCTTCCACTGCCGCCGAGTTCCTCGCCCGGTGCCTTGCTGCCGCTAGTCCGCTCGCCAGCACCGTCAATCCACTTGACTGCACACGCTCCCGGCCGCTCGCGTGCTCCGCTCCGCTGCCCGCTCACATGCGCTCCTGCCCAGCAGCCCCGGCCGCCTGTCGTTGCCACTCACTTGCATGCGCTACAGGCTGCCACCCGCTCGGCCCGCCGCGCGTGCGCCTCATCCGCGCGCTTCGCTCGCTCGCTCGATCGCCGCGCATGCGCCTTGTCCGCGCACGATTCGCTCAGCCACGCACGTGACTTGTCTGCGCGCGATCTGAGCCCTCGCGCTCCCATCCACTAGCTCGCCTGCTCGCTCCACGCGCGCGACCCGCAAGCCTCGTGCTCTCATCCGCTCACCTGCTTGCTCCACACGCGTGCCCGCGTTCCTAGCACCCGTGCAACCCAAGCACGGGCATCCTCTTGCAACCTCTCCCCTTCCACCACTTAGTCGCGCACGCGCCTAGTCTGCGTGATCCTACATGTGCTCCACCGCTCGCCTGCCCCGCTGGTCCGTGCGCGATCCTTCCTGCACATGCTCTATCCGCTCGGCCGCTCGCTCGCCTCCTCGCGTGATCTTGCATCCACGCGCGCTTCATCCGCTCGGCTGCACGTTATCCAACCCACCAGCTCGCCCACTCGCCCAGGATGAAAACAGTCATAAACAGTCTGAAAATCTAAAAGCTCAATTTGGTTTTGGATAATTGATGAAACCTAGGACTAACATTTGATCTAAGTGTGTGAATTAGATGAGGTAGTCCAAACTAAGTTGTGGAGCTAGAAGATGGTCACGATGAATGTGATGGCCACATGTGATGATGATCAAGTGCTCAACTTGAAAAAGAAGAAAGAAAAATAAAAACCAAGGAGATCAAGGCAAATGTATTAAATAGGTTTTTGTTTTGGTGATCAAGACACTGTAGAGAGTGTGATCACATTTATGATCGATAGTCATACTATAAAGAGGGGAAATCTTTGGTTAAGCGGTTATCGAGTGCCACTAGGTGACATGACTCTTGTATGTGCATTTATGAACCTAGTGTGCTAACTTTAACCCTTGTAAAATGTTTAAAAATGCTAACACACGTGCACACAAGTTCTACACTTTGTGGTTAGTAAGTTGGATGTAAGGGTGAAGCGGTTGAGTAGTTAGAAAATGAAAAGGAGGCATAGGCAGAGGACCAGACGCTGGCTCTGTCCTGACCGGACGCTGCCTGGCTGAGTCCGGTCAATTATAGCCGAGTGACAGACTTGGCCGAGGGCACGAAGTTGCGACCGGATGCTGGCCTTGGACGCAGGGCATGCATCCGGTCAGCTGTTCTAGAGAAGGTGGCGCGGGGGTTCACGAGCGAACGCGGGCGTGGACGCGCGACCGGACACGACTGAGGCGCGTTAGGTCGTTGGTGACATACGCTGGCATCACCACTCTATGCGAGCGATGTGAGGAACGGACGCGTCCAATCTTGAAAAACGTGCTCAGGGAGCTCTCTACATAGAAATCGTCACGACCGGACTCTGAGGTTTCGGTGTCCGGTCATTCTCGAGAGGCGCGTCCGATCTCTATTTGACTTAATGATTGTTTAGTTACCGTTGAGATTTGGTGGTTGTTCTTGAATGCAAGAGGCCACGTGGTGGCAAATGCGCGACCGGACGATGGCACGGCGTGTCCGGTCAGCACACAGAGCCCCCTCCTTTGACCCTAATGGTTCTATTAGTTTGAGGAGCTCTATAAATAGTGTTTGGTCAGCTTGGGGCTCACTCTCTTGGCATTTTGACATACTTGACATCCTTGTGAGCCTAAACAAACATCCCCACTCATCTCCATCATTGATTCATCATTATAGTGAGATTGGGAGTGATTCCAAGTGTATTTGTTTAAGTGATTGCATCTAGTGGTAATTGGGGATCGTTGTGGTTGCGGATTTCTTGTTTCTCTTGGTGGTTGCCGCCTTCTAGATGGCTTGGGGCAGTGGAGGAGATCGGCACGAGTTGGTGATTGTTCATGGTCATCTCCCGGTGATTGTGAGGGGTCTTGTGCCTTTCCCGGCGGAGCGTCGAAAGGTAACTCTAGTGGATTGTTCGTGTCATTGAATTACCTCACTTGTGGGTAGGTTCTTGTGGCGCCCTTGTGGTGGGCTAGTTGTGTGATACCTATTAGCCGCTTGAAAGCCCTAGTTTGGTTTTGGATAATTGATGAAACCTAGCACTAACCTTTGTCATGAGTGGGATATGAGCTAGGTTGGTGCAATCCAAGTGTGGAGCATGGTGGCACTCAAGAGATGGTGATGATCATATGAAATGATGAGATGACCACATGTGATGATGATCAAGTGCTCAACTTGGAAAAGAAGAAAGAGAAAAACAAAACCCTATGGATATCAATGCAAAGGTACATCATAGGTTTTATTTTTGGTGATCAAGACACTATAGAGAGTGTGATCACGTTTAGAATCGGTAGCCGTACTATAAAGAGGGGAAATATTTGGCTAAGCAGTTATCGAGTGCCACTAGGTGACATGATTCTTGCATATGCATTTAGGAATCTAGTGTGCTAACTTTGGCCCTTGTAAAATGCTTTGAAAAATGCTAACACACGTGCACACATGTTCTACACTTTGTGGTAAGCAATATAGAAGCAAGGGTGAAGCGGTTGAGGAGATAGAAAAAGAAAAGGAGAAACTACACCTCGATCGGACGCAGGGGTCGTCCTAACTAGACACTACCCGGCGAGTCCGGTCATTTCTAAACCTTGGCGCGAAGCTGGCCGAGAGTGCTGAAGATCGATCGGACGCTGACTTGGTTCACACCGACGCGTCCGGTCACTTTCTGCAGAGGAGGTGTTGTGCACGATCGGACACGTGGGCCATGCATCACGTCTTTGCTGATGTATGCTGACGTAGGGTCCCCGGTGTTGGCGCGTGAGGAACTGAATTGACCAGACGCTGGCATGCGTCAGGTCACTAACGAGCGGACGCATCAGGTCGCTATTTTCATGCTCTGGAAGCTTACTGGACTCGACCTAACTCCGAGGGCATAGCTCACCTGTGTGTTAGGTCATTGGGTGGCTGGCTCAAGCACGCGCGTGAGCGGACGCTGCAGGGCAGCGTCAGGTCAGGTACGGGCACGTCCGATCAACACTTAGCTATTGTGCTGAGTCACTTGACCATTGAAATCGAGCGGCGCAGGTTCAAAGCGAGGACACGTGGTGACGATCAGGTGACCGGACGTAGGGTTCGGTGCATCCGGTCGACGCGCAGAAACTCCCCCTTTGAGCATAACGTCTCTATTTCTTTGGGGTCTATAAATAGTATTTGGCCGGCATGGGAATGACGCTCTTGGCACTTTGACATACTTGACATCCTTGTGAGCCCAGGCAAACACCTTCCACTCATCTCCATCATTGATTCATCATCATAGTGAGATTGAAAGTGATTTCAAGTGCATTTGCTTGAGTGATTGCATCTAGTGGCACTTGGAGATCGCTGTGACTGTAGATTTCTTGTTACTCTTGGTGGTTGCCGCCACCTAGATGGCTTGGAGTAGCGGAGGAGCTTCGACACGTGTTGGTGATTATTCATGGCCAGCTCCGGTGATTGTGAGGGGTCTTGTACCTTTCCCGGCGAAGAGCCAAAAGGTAACTCTAGTGGATTGCTCGTGTCATTAAGTTACCTCACTTGTGGGTAGGTTCTTACGGTGTCCAATCGTGTGAACGAGATTCGTGCAACACCTCTTAGCCGCCGAACCACCAAGTGTTGGTTGACACAACGGGGACTAGCGTGTCGGCAAGCACGTGAACCTCGAGAGAAAAATCTTGTGTCTCTTGTGTGATTGGATTTCTCCCGGTGATTGGTTGTCATCATATTGTGATTGGTTCATCCCTTGACGTGGCGGTATAATACCTTACTCACTCCTTTACTTTCCCGCAAACTAGTTGTTGCAAGCTCTTTAGTGTAGCTAGTTTTGAGAGCTTGCTTTGTAGCTTAAGTTCACCTAGTGGAGCTCTTTAGTGTAGCAAGTTTAAGAGCTCTTAGTGAGTAGAAACTTAGCTCTTTGTGTGCCTAGTGATCATAGCTACTAGAATTGTTGGATAGGTGGCTTGCAACCCTTGTAGAGTTAGAGCAAGTTTATATTTCGCTATTTGTCTTACTAATCAAATTGCTCTAGTTAGTTTATAGATTTTTAAATAGGCTATTCACCCCCCTCTAACTATATTAGGACCTTTCACCGCCGAACCACCAAGTGTTGGTCGACACAACGGGGACTAGCGTGCCAGCAAGCACGTAAACCTTGGGAGAAAAATCGTGTGTTATCTTGTGATTGGCTATCTCCCGGTGATTGAATTGGTATTCATCTTATGTTTGGTTCATTCCTCTACATGGTGGTATAATCACCCTACTCACTCTCTTACTTTCTTGCAAACTAGTTGTGTAGCAAGCTCTTTAGTGTAGCTAGTTTTGAGAGCTTACTTGCTAGCTTAGTTTCACCTAGTGGAGCTCTTTAGTGTAGCCTTGTTGAGAGCTCTTAGTGAGCAGTGACTTAGCCTCTTGTGTGCCTAGAGATTATAGCAACTAGAATTGTAGGATAGGTAGCTTGCAACCCTTGTAGAGCTAGAGCAAGTTTGCACTTCACAGTTTAGTTTACTAACGAATTGCTGTAGTGGATTTGTAGAGTTTTAAATAGGCTATTCACCCCCCTCTAGCCATATTAGGACCTTTCAAAACCCCTCAACCGTTTTCAACGTCTACATTTGGATACGAAAACGAAAGCAAAAGCAGTAAAGCCGGATGCGAAAACGAACGCGAACTTACGGAATATCGAGAATTTCGCAAACAAACCGGATCGAGTGGAATTATATCGAACACGGTTGGTATACAAAAAATCAATATGGAATACCCACCCGTAGGATCAACCCCCCTATGTTTTTCCTCATGCTAAAATTCACTAAAAATTAAAATTTTTAAAATTGTACAGCAAATTAAAACTTATTTTCTGCAAAAACTATTTTAAACCTTGCATTAAAATTCACCATATACATTTTGGTGTGTTGACGTGCTTTATGGAATTTATTTGTGGCACCAAAAATATTTGCCTTGAATCTCCAACCCAAACCCCTTCCTAGAATTCAAATTCAATCACTTCAAATCCTCCTCCTTGATTTTTTTGGGAATTACAAAACTTGTCACAAAAATACAAAATCTATTTGAGCTACTTTCTCCTCCCCCTCCCTATTGGGAATTCGGTATATTTGTCAGAAAATGCCTCTACTGTTTTCGTTCTGAATTCGAATTTTGTGTTCCGTATTTAGAGCCAAATTTGAATTTTGTTCGAAAATACGAATTCGAACGGATTAAATATAGAAAACAATGTGGTTTGGTACGGGCATTTCAGTACCGCTTTCATCCTTACGTGCAACCATGGCTTCCTTCCCACATGTGTGCCCCGGCCGCGATCCCTTGTAGCTCCTTTGCACGCCTCGCCCACCCTAGGCCATCGATCACGGCCATGGCACCCACTGACACCGGTGGACCTTGTCCCGGCGACGCCCTAGGCCCCGCACCTCCCCTCGGCAATCCCTTGTCAAGGACCATGCAGTTCTGGCCACACGGCTACGCCGGTGTTGACAGTCTTTAACTCCATATTTTGACCGCCAAATTAATCTAAAATGACAATTTTCCATGCTACATACTAATTAAGATATGTTTTGTCTAACGAGTTCCACGAGTTTTGGTGGCTTTGAATTGTTTTGCAGGATATGCTTAAAATCGCATTAAAAGGATATTAAATAGTACACATATAACTTGGCGAAAATCGGGCACGAAAGACATTCGAATTTTGTTTCATAGCAAAACAGTCTCAACAAAGATTTAGAGCACACATTGATAAGAGCTCGTCGAGACTATCGAAATGGATATATTATTTATATATTTTGGAAACCAAATAAGAGAGATATAAAATTCGCAAATTTAAAAGGCGCACTCCACAAAATTTGACGTGAGCATGCAGCCACCGTGGCCATCAGGCCATGCAAAAGCTGCAGGGGACAGCTGGGCCCCGCTGCTCCCCATGCAGTCCACACCCAGCAGTGGAGGCCGTCTCCAGCCTGCAGGTCAGCGCGACGGGCCGCGCGCAACACCGAGGCAGAAGTATATATGTCCATACAGCCCGCGGCACGATAGCCCGGTACGAAGCCCGTATTTTTGGCCCGACACGAGCACGGTCCGGCCCGGTGGCGTGCGGGCCCGGGCTGGCCTGGCCCGGAGTAGCAGGCCGTGCCTGGGCCTTACCCCAGGCACGACGTGCCAGCCCGGCACGGCCCGGCCAACAACCGCAGGCCCGGTAGCGGCCTGACCTCCCCCAGTCCCCCATGGCCTGCTAAAGGCCCATCACCCCTAACCCTAACTCCCCCCTCCCACGCACAGGCGCAACCCCTCCTCATAACCGCGCTGCACTCACAAAGTCGCCGCTCCCCCTTTCCCACGCACGTCGTGAGCAGCAGCCTCGCTCCTCTCGCCTTTGCCTCTCTCCCTCTCTTCCACATGGCAACGTCGTATCACCTCTCTCCCTCGCTCCCTTTCCGTGACTTGCCGGTGGGGTGCACCGCCGCGGGCTCCTCTCCTTCGCGAGGACGCACCTCGGGAGCGAGCGTGGCGTGCCCGAGCTCCGTCCCTCCACTACCTCGAGGCTCGAGCTTGGTCCGCCGAATCCCCTATGCCCGCTTGCTCTCTTCGCCAAATCTGGCATTGAGGGCCTCGAGGGAGAGCGCTCCTGCGGCTGCGGCCACCTCCATGCCTCCCCGCACGGCCCCACCTCCAGGGCGCGCGCGCCGGCGGCCGGATCTGCCTCGGGGGTGAGCAGGGAGCGCGTCGGCGGCCGGATGTGCCTCGGGGGCGAGCAGGCAACGCGTCGGCATTCAGATCTACCTCGAGGGCGAGCAGGGAGCGCATCGGCGGCCGGATCTGCCTCGGGGGCGAGCAACGAGCACGCCGGCGACGGCCGCCCTGCCTCCTGCTCTCCTCTTCCCTCTCTCTGTGGGCCTCGAGCCAACCCGTCACGCTGGATGGGCCGTGCTTCTCGGGCCGGCCCGGCCTGAAAAATGGCCCAGCAGGCCGTGCCTGGGCCGTTGGTTAGGCACGACGCCCGCCTCGGCATGGCCCGGGTGGCACGGCGTGCCGTGCCGGCCCGACTCCCTTCAGGCCGTGCCTGGCACGGGCCCGTGCCGGGCCAGGCCGGGCCGGCCCGTTGGCCATCTATAGGCAGAAGCAGCGCAGCAGCCCAGGACCAGGGTCACCCGTCCTGGCCTACCAGGTGTCCATGTCAGCAATCCGTGGCTCGCTGAGGCTATCCGCACTCGTGGTACTCTAAATTCATCATCTATACATCCTAGTCACCAAGATTCTCTTCTCTATACCCAATTCTTCTGCACTCATCCATCCTCTATATCATCTTCTATCCACTGTGGGACTCACTTATTACTTTATCTAAATATATCCATGTGAGATCTAGTTTTGAATAATTTATTGAAACAAATTTAATGGTGCAATCGGAATTTAATTTGGTTTTTTGGTTTGTGAGTTATAATATTTTTTTGTTACGAAAAAAAATTGGCATGCTCTCCCACGCGCTCTCCCTTTCTTCTGCTGCTCTCTCGCGCGCGGTCATCCTCCCGAGCGGGCCATGCACCGTCCTATAGCGCATGAACATGACAACGCCAAATACAGAGGATTGCGATCGATCCGGTAGCATAGCGTAGCATATAGAGGATACCGCTGCAGCTCTTTTCTACTCTATATGATACTACAGGGAGGTTTACCGTCTCCCAGTGCAGACAGCCTAAAGAAACATCTTGTAAATGCATCATGTACGATGATTTAGCGTGGAAACGCTCTGCAGCGCGTTCCTAGAAATGGTCCGGAACGGCCGTCCGTCCGCTATATGTAGCGGAGTCGCGCTCCCCCGCTATACACCATGGCCCACCTCCTGTCGTCTCCGCGCAACGGTCCCCCGCCCAAATCCTTGACCCAGAAGTCATGCGGCGTCGCGCCCCCGCCCCGCCATCGCCCTGCTCCCGCCCCTCCCCAGCGTCGCGCCCCCGACCTGCCATCCAGTTCGTCCGGCCGGAGCCGCCCGACGCCGTTCGGCCCTCGTGGCAGGCTGGCGAGAGGTGGAAGACGCCGGTTGGGTGGCAGCGGCACGGTGGAGTCACGCACGGCGGACTCGTGCCCGCGGAGTCGCGCCTAGCGGAGTCGTGCCGGCGGAGCGCTACCGCGTCCTTGCCCGTGCGTCCTGGCGAGGAGGAGGAGCGCGGCGTCCTGGCCGAGACAGAGCACCGGGAGGAGCAGGAGGAGGGAGCGGAGGAGGGCGAGGTCGAGCAGCATCGTGGCTAGGTGAAAGTCCTATGTTTGGTGTTGGTAATTAGTGACAATGCCTAAGTACTAATCCTATGCCTAAGTTGTATGTAGCATATGAGGATTAGTACACTCCAAGGTTGGTGGCAAGATGGACATGGTGATCATGATGGCCACACTTGGATTTGGACGCAACCCTACGTGATCAAGGCAAAGGTATATGCTTAAGGGTTGTGTTTTAGTAACCAAGACACCTAGTGGGTGTGGTTACATTATAGGATAGATAGCCGTACTATAAAGAGGGGAATGACGCGGCTATTGAACTCCTAAGTGTTTCTAGATGTGCATTTCATGATCATATGCATTTGGATAGAACTAATATCGCCTCGAAAAATGATTGTGAAAATGCTAACACACTCACACATGACGAGATCACTTGGTGATGTTAGCACGTTTGCGACGGCGGTGGAGTTTGAGCGGTAGAGAGGGTTTGGGATTCAGGCGTTTTCGAGAAGTTGAAACGATTATTTTCCACTACGCCGGAAGTCCGGAAAAGAAACAGAGGCGAACGGAGGTCACAGAGATGACCGGACGCTGAACCGGACGCGGTCCTTGCATGACCGGACGCGTCTGGTCAGTGTTCAGTGTCTGCGTATTTTTTCAGTTCGATGATCGGACGCGAGGCGCGTCCGGTCACTGATGATCGGACGCGTCCGGTCGTTCAGGGAGCTTACTGGACTCTAACCGGACGCTGTCTTTGTCGTGTCCGGTCTTTTTCTTCAGCGCATCCGGTCACTATTTCGTTGAGCGCTGCTCAGGCGACCAGCGCGTCCGGTCCTTCACGGGACCGGCGCGTCCGGTCAGTTGGACCAGCGCGTCCGGTCGTTGCTTCGCAGTTAGCCGTTGGGGACCAGCGCGTCCGGTCGTTTGGACCAGCGCGTCCGGTCAGTACTTCACGAGTTAGCCGTTGGGCGACCGGCGTGTCCGGTCAGTTGGACTAGCGCGTCCGGTCAGCCCGATTTCGGCTGTTTAAGTTTCTAACGGCTATATTCGAAGGGGTATGTCTATAAATACTCGTTGGCCGGCTCAAGGCTCGCTCTCTCGAACATTTGACATACTTGTGAGCACTTTGAGCTAAGCAACTCCCCTCCCACTCATCTCTCTTGCTTCTTTGCATATTCGAAGTGAGATTGAGTGATCCAAGTGCATTTGCATTGTGAGATAGCATCTAGTTGGCACTTGGTGGTTGATTTGCTGCGGGATTCTTGTTTCTCTTGGTGGTTGCCACCACCTAGACGGCTTGGAGCAGCTTGGAGGCATTGGCAAGAGTTGGTGTTTGTTCTTGGCCACCTCCGGTGATTGTGAGGGGTTTGTGCCTACCTCGGCGAAGCGCCAAAGGCAACGTTAGTATATTGCTCGTGTCATTGCAACCTTTTGCCATTTGGTAGGTTCTTGTGGCGCCTTTTGAGAGGCTCGGTGTGTGACCGATTAGCCACCGAACCACGTGGTGAAGAGGGACACAACGGGGACTAGCGTGCCGGCAAGCACGTGAACCTCGGGATAAATCTTCGTGTCATCACTTTCATATTGTGATTGATTGATCCCGGTGTTTGGTTATCTTGGTATTCATTGTTGATCATATTGGGTGGCTCAATACTTCGCCCCTCGGTGATATCCTCCTATTTCTCTTGTATTAATTTCTTAGTTATCTTTGCTAGCTAGTTAGCTTAGCTAGAGTAGTTCTTTTGTGTAGCTTACTAGTTGTAGTTGTACTTACCTTCTCGGTTTGACTTGTGCGGTTGAGTGCAAATACTAGAATTGTGAATTGGATAGGTGGCTTGCAAACACCCATAGGCTAAGCAAAACTCGCATCTCGCTATTTGTTATATTGATAAACTTGTTTAGCTTGTCGTTGTAGAAAATTTTAATAGGCTATTCACCCCCCTCTAGCCATCAAGACCTTTCACCAGGGTAGAGCGGGATGCGGTGGGGAAAGGAGAGAGGAGAGAGGAGAGAGAGATGTAGAGGATGACAAGTGGGCCCGCAGTTGGTAGTTGATATAGAGTATGAGATATAGAGGATGATGGGTGCGGAAGAAACGTGTATAAAGGAGAGAATCTTGATGACTAGAATGTATAGATGATGGAAATAGAGGATGATGAGTGCAGATAGTCTTAGGCTGTGTTTAGCAGGTGAAAAGTTTTTGGCGAAATATCACATCGGATATTTCGTACGATGTCAAAAGGAGTTTTCGGATACTAATAAAAAAACTAATTACATAGCTTGTCTGAAAACTGCGAGACGAATTTATTAAGTCTAATTAATCTGTCATTAGCACATTTGTTACTGTAGCACTTTAGTGTCAAATCACGGACTAATTAGGCTCAAAACGTTCGTCTCGCAATTTACACACAAACTATGCAATTAGTTTTTTATTTCGTCTATATTTAATACTCCATGCATGTACCGCAAGATTCGTTACTGTAGTTTTTAGTGAAAAGTTTTTGATCTAAACAAGGCCTTATGGACGTTTTGGTGAGTTGATCAACGGCCAGTTTGATCCGGTGGTCATCAGGGTGGCAGGATCTCTCCATGGACTGGAGGGCCCACCGTCATACACTAAAGCCATCTACTTATCTTTTGATATATTGAAAAACTTTGTCACATTACAATGATAATAAAATGATTTGTATGAGTTGTATTTAGAATCGGGGAATACTATATTGTTGTGGATCTAAAATGGCTTCACTAAATGCTTATAAAAAAAGTCATCATGACCTTCTTAATTAGGAAACCAGATGTGTGTACTCAGGATCCGTTTGGCATAGTTTCACCACCATCTTTATAATCTGTTTAATTTGAAGTTGTTTTTTACCAAACAGTTTTTTTTTGCAAATAGCTTCAATAAAGCTCCTTAAATCATGCTCACATAGGAATAAGTTGGGATGAAGCTGGAAATAATAGTTCACAGCTTCACCTCATACTTATGGGCCTCGTGTAGGATTCTATTAGAGCAAGTGTTAAGAAAACCTACATGTAGAGCTATTTTTGTCAAACGTTTTACTGAAACAGCTTTAGCTTACCGGAAAAACTATAGAGCCAAAGCAGGTTGAGTTGTGCCAGGGTCTCGGACTATTGAAACCGATTAATTTTACTCCTTAGGTGCCTTTTAAGACAGTTCCGGTCGACGTCGACGTGGCACTACGAGGTACCTTCCATGCTGGCCATTGGTCCCACATGTCAATCACTCTCTCTCTTTCCTCCTCCTAGTGCCTGCTTAGTGGGCCAAATGGAAAGCTTCTCGCGGCCTACTCCGAGAAGCCAAAGCCCGTGCGAGGGAGCTTTTCCGCAACGCCCCGCATCGGCCCCGGCCGCCTCACTCGCGCTGCTCCTCGCGCCACCCTCCGGCCTCTGCCGCCTCGCGCTGCCTCTCGCCCCCTCACACTGACCCCCCTCACCCTCCCTCGCCGGAGCCCCTCCACCACCGGGTGCTTCCCTCGTCGGAGCCCCTCCCCTATCAGGCGCCTCCCTCGCCAAAGACCTGTGAATGTGAGCCAGCTTTCGGGCTCCTTTGTCCTCTCTCTGCTCATCGTCTCTCTGCATGGGCACTGGCTAGAAGAGCTGCTTGTGTTGGCAGTGGTGGAAATGCAGCTGCCCGAGCTGCAGGCTTGAAGCTTGCTCCACGACCAGAGGAGTGGAATTCACTCTTCGTGTTGGAGTCGGCCATCTCCTCCTACAACAATGCAAGCGTGTACGCAGTATCCAAATTTGATGGGCACTGTAAAGCAACTATGATTTTAATGTCATGCCTAAGGCCATCCACAAAGCGGGTAGTGTAATAATGGAGATCAGGATTTGGCTGGTAGGCTTTGAGTTGGTCGAACAAGGTGGAAAATCTCTCAACATTATCAGTGACAGTAGAAGACTAGTGGATGTGGAACATTTGGCATGACAATCGGTCATATTGGTCATGGCTAAAGTGCTCATGCAGGAGTTTACAGAAGTCAGAACATGGAATACGATTAGGGTGTTGTGGGGGTATAGACCCATATACCCTCATGCCTCCACATGGGCCGCGCCAGACGTCGTGGCCCAATTCGCCAGAAAGGGCCACGCAGACCTCCGAACTGCTCAGCGAACCGTGCAGAGCAAGCAGAAACTACTTGACGGTCAAGGAAACCTAGTCGGTTAGGATAGACATCATGTCCTCCGTAGATACAGGAGTTGTAATTGGCTGGGATTAGATTCCTTAGATCTGTAACATTGCCCTCCGTACTATATAAGGCGAGCAAGGACCCCCTCAAAACATCTCATTACGCATCAATACAATCCACAAAGACACAGGACATAGGGTATTACGCAATATGCGGCCCGAACCTGGATAAATCTCATGTTCATCTTACATTACCATCTAGTTCGTTGTATTATGCACCTCCACCAATAATCTACTACCGTGGGCATACCCCTCGGTAGACAGCCGACCATATCTCGTCGACAGTGGCGCGCTAGGTAGAGGGTGTGTGTGCAGACTCTATGGCGAGCCAAATGGTCAACTTCCCTGCTTCCATAGTCCTTCCGGCAGGACTGACGTTCATGATCGAGACATTCACCTAGACCACCGGCGCTGACGGCCCCGCTGAAGCTGTGGAGGCGGTGCTAGCTCCTTCTGCGCCAACCGAATCTACATCGACAACGGTGGATTCGATCTTGGGACCAGTCTCGGGGTTGCCTCCTCCAACCACCCGCTGACCGCTTCCCCGCTATCAAGGGAGGCGTCTTGACAATACCGATCTAGTCGAGTCTATCGATCAGGTCACCACGGGTTTGGTCAAAACCCTAACCTTAGTAGATTTGATCAGAGATCGGTCTACTGAGGATCACTGTTCCTGACCAGCTCGGGCTGGCTGCCAGAGGTGCCCTGACCTCGATCTCATGATTATGGTGACTCTAGAAGGGCGGAAGGTTTGTTACTGACCGTTACCGACCAGCCTGAGGTCAGGGGATTACGAAGCCCTAATGGAGCACTCACCTAACACCTGAAACGATCTTGATTTTTCTCGAAGGGAAAATCCACAGATACGAATTATAATGTAATAGTCCACGAGGGCAAGCCATCACATTATCAATTATCAGATGATATCACAGTCATACATCGTAGAATTACAAGTTACAAGGTTTTACAACACTGGTTATTACACCTATTACATCGTATTCTAGTGAAAACACACACGTCTTCATTAGAGTCATTGTAGCGCATCAGTAGGTGAAGGCTCCTCCACGGGTAGTCATCAGAGTTGGCATAGAAAGTCAGCGGGCGTACACACCATCTTCAAAACCAAACTTGAGCGTAGGAACAATACCATCTAATCCTTCTACTTCGTTATTACTGCAAGTCAGGAAATCTGCA
Source organism: Saccharum hybrid cultivar R570 (assembly GCA_038087645.1). NCBI lineage: Eukaryota > Viridiplantae > Streptophyta > Magnoliopsida > Poales > Poaceae > Saccharum > Saccharum hybrid cultivar. The sequence continues at coordinate 23,986,139 of JAQSUU010000135.1, forward strand.
CACCGCCAGATGTGTGCAGGCCATGGTCAGCATCGATGAGCTTTAATGGAAAAGAGAAAAAGGGATCTGGTGATCCTAGAATATTTGGCTGCGGGTTTCCTATAATGCATGTATCAATATTTTAATAATGAGTTCATCAAGTTTTAACCCATCTCATTCACACACATGATCTCCCATTGAAAGCCCAAGTTTAGTTTTGGTAATTAATGACACCAAGTTGCTAATGTCATGAGTTATGTGTTTTAAGTTAGGCATAAGCAACATATGTGATGAAGGTGTATGTGGCAAGGAGTGGTGGTCACAAGATCACAAAGAGATGGTGCATGGACATGAAATGATGATCATGGTGGATATGCACATAAAATGAAGGACATGATGATCAAGTGGAGGAGAAGGATCTAAGAGCGCAAGGCAAAGGTATAGCCATAGGGTTTTCCTTTTGTCGGTCTAAGATGAGTAGAGAAGTGATTGACCGGGTTTAGGATACATAGCCGACTATCAAGAGGGGCAATTACGGTTAGCTCAGGAATCAAGTGTCACTAGATCAATGTCTTGAGCATATGCATTAGGATCTAGTAAAGAGCTAACATAACGCCTTGAAAATGTTTGTGAAATGCTAACACACATGCACATGGTGGTGTACACTTGGTGGTGTTAGCACAGTTTGCGAAGGCGGTGGAGTTTAAGTGGTAAAGAGGGGTTTGGGTTCCTCTCTCCCTCCCGCTGAGCTTGCGAGGTGGGATTCGGCGCTTTTTAGGGAAGTGAAACACCCATTTTCTATTGCGCCGGAAGTCGGAAAAGAAATGGAGGCGAACGGCGGTCATTGTGGTGACCGAACGCTGCACCGGACGCGGTCACGGTTTGACCGGACGCGTCCGGTCAGTTCTTCGCAGCAGTCAGGCGTGCGGGTGCTAGGGTTTGCAACCGGCGCGTTCGGTCCCTCACGGAACCAGAGCGTTCGGTCAGGCACCCAGAGGAGCAGAGCCAGTCGTAGAGCCAACCGGACACGCGACGCGTCCGGTCACGTGCGATCGGACGCGTCCGGTCGCAGTGGGAGCTTACTAGACTCTGATCGGACGCCAGGTGCAGCGCGTCCGGTCAAATGCTAGAGCGCGTCCGATCATGGCAACGGTAACTTCTGACGTGCACTGTTCACGCTTGTCCTGTAGTGACCGGACGCGTCTGGTCACCCTGACCGGTGCGTCCGGACAGTACATTTTTCACTGCATCGTCCGGTAACGGCTAGCTGCATACCCCTTCGCTATAAATAGAAGATGTCCGGGGTTTGAGGGTAACTCTTGCACATTTTGAGACCTAGAGACATCTTTTGAGCTAGAGAACAACCCCTCCACTCATCTCTTTGCTTAGTTGCACATCTTGAGTGAGATTGAGTGAGATTCAAGTGCATTACTTGAGAGTTGCATTCTAGAGGCACTTGATCTTCGAGTTGTTGTGGATTTCTTATTACTCTTTCATGTTTCCCAACACGGTAGACGGCTTGGAGCAGCGGAGGTGATTGAGCTCACAATTGAAGATTGTTGGTGCCCTCACCAAGTGTTGTAAGGGGTTCTTGATCCTTCCCCGCGGGAGTTCGCAAATTGGATACTCTAGTGGAGCTCATGGCTTGGAGGATCCCCATCTTGTGTGCGGTAGTGCGGCGCCCGCCGAGGGCTTGACTCTTGATAGTCGATTAGCTCGCGAACCGACAAGTGGGTGTATCGTCACAACGAGGAGTAGCTTGCCAGAAAGCAAGTGAACCTCAGTAAAAATCTTGTGTCATCTCTTTGCCAAGGATTTCTCTTGTGGTTGATCATTGTGATTGATTCTTCAAGTGCATTACTTCTCTACATCGTTGGTATAAGAATCAAGTCACTTGCTCTTTACTTTCTTGTACTAATCTTAGTGTAGCTTTTATCACATAGGAGTAAGTATCTTAGTGACTTAGTCTTGTTGGTGTGTATTAGGGATCATAGCATTGCTTCACTAGAATTGTATAGGTGGCTTGCATAGTGTAGTTGAGCTAGTGCTAGAATTAGCTTAGCCATCTTTTATACTAACATGGTTGTTTAGTGAAGCTTGTAGATTTTTAAATAGGCTATTCACCCCCCCTCTAGCCATTTAGACCTTACAAGTGCTATCAAAGCCGAGGCACCATTTATTTGAGGCTTAACAACCTACGGTGAAAAAGAAATGGCTCAATTAAGCTTGCACATCAACAACACCAAGAAGACACCTCACTTTGATGGCATAAATTATGCATATTGGAAGGTTAAGATGACCGCACACCTCAAGTCAATCAATAGAGAAGTGTGGAAGGTCACCGAAACAAAATTTGAGGTTGCTAATCCGGAAGCACCTACACCGGTGGAAGAGAAGAAGCTCCAATGCAATGACATTGCCATTAGTGCTCTTCATGAGGCACTAGATGACAAGACCTTTGAGCAAGTGAAGAACATTGAGATTGCTCATGATGCTTGGGCCAAGCTAGAAGAAACTTTTGAGGGCACCGAAGGCACAAAGACCGCTAAAGCATATATCTTGCAAGAAAAGTTTTCTAGCTTCAAGATGCAAGAAGATGAGAGTGTACCAAAAATATTTCATAGATTGCAAGTCATTGTGAATGAACTCAAGGCACTTGGTGAGGAGGTCAAGGACAACCAATTCTCTATGAAGTTCTTGAGAAGCTTGCCCAAGAGATTTGATACATTGATCACCGTGCTAGTGAGGACTATATTGAAGGATTCAACTCCTCAACAAGTATTCCAATAAGTGATGACCAATGATTCATATAGAGAAGATGATGAGAAAGAGGAGTTGGTCAAAAAGAAGAAGAAGGAAAGTGAGAAAAAGGATGATGAGAAGAAGAAGAGTGTGACATTCAAAGCCACCACATCGAAGGGTAAATCCAAGATTGAATCATCAAGTGATGAAGAATTAAGCTCTTGTGATAGTGATGACATTGATGAGAAGATAGCTCTTTTTGTCAAGCAATTTGGGAAATTCATGAAGAAGAAGGGCTTTCATGCAAGAAGGAGGAAGAACTCATCCAAGAAGAATGAGCATACCATGAGATGTTTTAGATGTCATAGCAAGGACCATCTCATTGCAATGTGTCCTTATGATAGTGATGATGAAGATGCTATCAAGAAGGAGAGGAAGAAGCAAAAGAAGAAGCAAGAAAAGAAGGAGAGTTCTCATAAAAAGAAGAATGACTCTCATGTTGCTACATGGGATAGTGATGATTCCTCAAGTGATGATGAGGATGACAACAAGAGCAAGAAGAAGGGACATGCTAGCATTGCCATCCAAGAGAAAGTCTCCCTCTTCGACACTCCATCGTGCTTCATGGCTAAGGCCGCTAAGGTATCATCCGACGATGAGAGTGATCATGATAATGCTAGTGATAGTGATAGTGATGAAGAAGAATTCACTAAAGATGAACTAATCACTATGCTAGAAGATTGCACTCAACATTTTAAAAATCTAGAAAGGAGTGCAAGGGCTTGCTTAAGAAAAAGAAAAATCTTATGCAAGAACTTGATGAGCTTAGAGCTTCTTATGAGAGTCTAAAGGTAGACCATAAGAAGCTTCAAAAGTCTCACAGTAAGCTTAAAAAAGCTCATTCCTCTCTAGTTAAAAAATGTGAAAACATGCCAACTAATGTTGAGAAGGCTAAAACTTGCAACATAGGCATATCATGTGATATAATTGATGAATCATTTCATAAGCCTATTGTTATTGCTCCCACTAACCCTTCATGTAGCTCATCTATATCATCCTCATCTAGTAGTGATGGTTTTACTTGTGACTCCACACTAATAGTTGAGAATGAAAATCTCAAGGAGGTAAAAGAGCTCAATCACACCTTAGCTAAGGCTTATGGTGGTGAGGACCGCTTACTTATGTGCTTGGGTAGCCAAAGGGCTTCTCTCTATAAAGAGGGATTTGGCTATAATCACAAGAAAGGCAAGGCCGCTTTTGCTCCTCACAAGACTCGTTTTGTGAAGAACAATGGTAGCTATTACAAAAGTTGCAAGCAAGTTGGTCACATAGAGCAACTTTGCATGAACAAGAAATCTAAAGCTAATGTATCCTCAATTAAGTTTGATTTCTTCTATATACTTACCAAGGGTACAAATGGTGTTCATGCTAAGTTCATTGGTGCACCATGGATGGGCTCAAAGAAGAAAGTTATTTGGGTACCAAAGAGCTTGGTCACTAACCTTGGAGGACCCAAACAAGTTTGGATACCTAAAAAGAATTGATCTTATCTTGTAGGTCAATTACAAAGCCGGAGGAAGGCATTGGGTGCTTGATAGTGGGTGCACTCAACATATGACCGGGGATTCTTGTATGTTCAAATCAATTGATACAAGTCAAAATGGTGGTTTTGATGCTATCACTTTCGGCAACAACAAGAAAGGCAAGGTCAAGTGGCTTGGTAAAATTGCTATCTCAAATGACATGAGAATATCTAATGTGTTGCTAGTTGAGAGCTTGGATTTCAATCTTTTATCGGTGGCATAACTTTATGATCTTGGCTTCAAGTGCATATTTGGTAGTGATGATGTTGAAGTCATAAGTGTTGATGGATCAAATTTGGGAGTGTAAGGCTTCCTAAGACCCGGTTCATAGGACATATTAGTCCTTAGGGTGACTAAGCAAGATATCTTCACAAGGGGTAACCGTTTCCTGCTTGACGGGACACCCAGCACCCTGTGCCATCACAACACCTACCATCCCGGGGCTTCATCCCACGAAGACACTCCACCCCGGGACCTCTCCCTGTCGCATTGCCCGCCACAGGCATCTCACATGGCGAACGCCCAGGTAGCGCCCTCCGGCAAGACTCGTCCTCGTGACTCGTCGTAGATCCTACTCGGTTGACTCGACCTTCACCACACACCCAAGACTCATGCCAAGATCTCCCCATGTTCATTATCACATTATTATCAGGTTATCGGCACCACGTGCCTTATCTCATTACGTCTCTCCCTCACTAGCATCACATCTCAGATATAATGCAAGTAAGAGTAAAGCGGCAAGTAGTAAGCGAGCGTCTAACCTAACAGCGGATGTGCAGGGGAAAGGGTTGTGACAAGGTAATGGCTCACAGGTAATCTACCATGCAGCCTATCACAATTCATTTGCATAAAAGTAAAGCACTAGCATCTACATTTTAACATGCCTAATAGGATTCTGTAGAGTAAGGTGCTGCCCTGACACCTGCGATGTCGAGGTAGTAGAGGTACAAGTCTGTTAGTTGGTGCAGTCGATCGGTACGAGTCTCCACCTCCCAGGTCAGCTCCACTCCACAGGTTCCGCTATCCTTGGCTTTCCTTTCCTCCAACGGGTTCCGGTCCGAACAACGTTACCTCGCGAGAGTGTCACACAAGGCAAGAGAACAGTCAATACTCTTGAAAAGACCAAGACTCAAAAGAGGCAACACTGAAAGAACATAAGAAGACCACTTGACCCTCTCTGCAGATATCCGATCCTTGGGCCAAAAGAACAGGGGTGGTCCTTTGCTGAGTACAAGCTTAAGCCTTAGCCTAGCCAGTACTTCTCGGGTTGATCGTGTCAACCTGTATGGCTTAAATAAAATGGTGTAGGCCCTAGCTCATCCTAAGCAAACACCACGACTCGCAGCTTTCGATCCGAACGTCACGGGGAAATAACGAAAACCAGAAGGAGCGTTCACTGCAGCTCCGATCTCTCTTAATCTACACGCCATTGCAATTGGCGAGAACTAAGAGAGGGTGGAACAGGGAGAAGAGCAGAGGGGTGGTCTACTTCTTCCAATACACACACCTTGGCAAGAGACGGGGCATCGAAAGAAGCGACACATAAGAAACACGAGTGCTTGAGATACTTGTAATGACCTAGGTGCACTAAATGCACTAAGACATCTCCAGGGTTCATAGCGGTGCGGTTGTCACCGCGAGAACCAATGAAATGCTACGGTCCAACCGGTACAAGCATACAAGGGCTCGAGCATGGAAGAGATGAAACACAGAAGAAACATGGGACTCCCCTTCCTATGATCTACACGCCATAGTAATTGACAGGAACCGAAGAAATGGAATCAAAAGAGCAACAAACACCAACAAGCGAAAGTCTTAATCCACATCTTACTAGATTGACGGGGATTGAGAACAAGAGAGGAAGAAGAATGGAATCCGCACTCTTTCATCCAACTCGTCATGTAACGGGCGATGGTTGGAAAGGAGACACGGACCCAAGATCCAAACCCACTCATAGGGCACCACAACGTGCAACTAAATCAGCACTTTGCTATTCCAATGGCTCACAGCGATGCGGTTGTCATCGCCAGATCCACAGAAACGCTATGGCCTAAGTGGCACAAACATACGAGATGGTTAGGATTTAAAACAAGCGAGCAAAAGAGCCCAAGAGAACAGAAGGGGCAAAGAGGTAGAGCCCGATGGTCATGGCGAGGTGGCTCGCGGCCATGAGCTCAACCTACACGGGTTGGCATTCGTTGAAATACAAAGGTTTTCTCCCAATCTTATCCCACTAGAGTTGGTCACGGAGGGTTCAAAACGTGCGGATAAGAACCACGTTGAAACAACTTCAAGCCCACGGTGACCGTGTCTTAGGGACGAAGATAGGAGCTCAAGTCTATCACTCGACAGAGACAACTAAAGCGCGAGAGAAGGGACATGCTTGGCGCTACGACCATGGCGAGGTGAACTCGCGGTCGCATCGAACAAGCACTCGCTCCCTCGACCGGCTTGACGGCACAGTCCTCAGATAGGCAAGGCACACACAACCCCATGACAACAACGAACCACAACTCGACTACCGGAAACACATGACACAACGGGGAGTAGCACATTTCCATAGCGACAAGAGAGGTAGACAAGTAGACCGGTGGCGAAGGCACGGCACAGGCATAGATACTGATGTAGATCATCGTGCATAGATAACCATAATAGATAGATCATATATCAAGTTGGAACAATGATATAGAGTCGTATAGATATGTATGTAATGTTAAGTAAAAGAATGGAAAACAAGGGATTTGCTGACGTCGGGGAAAGGCGTCGGCAAGGGTTCAAGGGTTCGACCTTGCGGTGGGGTTGCTGCGGCGTGCTCTGGCAAGTTGTGGCTAGCGGCTGGCCAACCTTGGCTAGCTGCATCTTGGGACGTGGCAGCCGGTGTCCCCGAGGCGTCGTAGCTCTAGCAAATGGTACAGCAAAATTGTTGTTTCTCTGCAAGCAAAATTCACAGCACGAAGACCGGACACAGAGAATGAACAGCGGCGAGATGGTGCTGCTGTCCAGAATGGTCAACGAGGTCCGGCAATGGCACAGCAGGGCCACATCCTCCCTGCAACAGTGGAGAGTGGTGGCATAGAGGCCAGGTTCAATCACAGATGGCGACGAAAAGAGCAAAAGACGGAGCTTTGGCACCCGGGGCTTACCAGCGATGGTCACATGGCTGGGCTAGAACGGTGAGGCAGAGGTGCTTGGCGATAGGGGCCTACGGCATGGCCTTGTTGGTCGCTGACAGAGGTCACAGTTCCCGAACAGGGGCACATCGAGGTGCCGCTGCTGTGCGCTCGAAGGGAGGCCGAATGAGGAGAGCTGCAAGACTGCCGCTTTGTGCTCACAGCGGCAAACCGGTCAATGTCGTCGATTGTACCCAAAAGAGAGAGCTCGGCTAGGAAGGGCTTACCCACGCTGTGAAGATGGTCGGGACAAGGCCGTGGTCTGTCGACAGTGCAGTGCACGGTGTGGTTGGTGAAAGGAACATGGCACGGCGTCGGTGAAGCAGACGGACACGGTGCGGGCTCCAGTCTGACGCGGTCACGGTGGAGTGCGGCTTGACGTGCCAAGGAGGCAGTAGCGCAGATGAGTTGCATGGGCGGCGGCATCGCGGTGGTCATCGCGGACGCGCGGCGTGATGGTGCTTAGCATCACGGAGTTGGCAGCGTGGAAGTCGCGATGGTAAAAGGAAGCAGCTTGGGTGGCGACGACGAGCTCCGGCGCGACGTCAGGGCAAGATCGGCACGCATGGCTGCTCTGTGCGCCCGTGCGACGAGGACGAAGATCGGATGCTCGGCATTGGGGCTGCCGAGCTCAGCGTGATCCTGCGGTGGTGCCGCAACGGGGCCGTGGCTCAGCTCGGCACGGTCCCCGTGGCGATGCGGAGCAGGGCGAGGCCGGCGGCGTTCGGCCCGGCGTGAGAGGAATGGTGAGCGCAGAGCAGCGGCGCAGCGTCGAGCTCTGCGGCCGGCAGCGACGCTGCTATCCGGGGCTGGCTGCAGTGAAGAGTGGCACGGGCAGCACGGAGCTCCGTGGCTCCTGCTAGCGAGAGGAACGGAGGAAGGGGGTGGCGGCGGCTGGTGAAGATGGAGAGGGGCAGCGGCTATGACGCGTTTTATAGGCACGACGCCTAGGGCGCCGATGTGATGGACGGCCGCGCATCTGTGTCCGTACGCGGCGGTGCACGTGACCGACATCCACGGGCGGAGGAGAGGCGTGGGGTTGGTTAGCGAGGCAAGAACGCTCGCGAAGCAGAGGAGTCCGGGCGGGCTACGCCCTGGCTGCGTCGTGGTGCGTCTGCATGGCACGGTCAAGGCAGGGCCCGTGCTGTCATCACGCATGGGTATCCGATGGGGGCAGCTGGCTCCTGCTGGGCTCCAGCAGCGGACGAAGAAAGGAGGTGCGCTGCACTGCTTCTCGCCTTGTACCAGAAGCGAAGAGGCCGACGACGTCGGTACGGAGAAAGGAAGGAAACGGCGAGGAACTGAAGGGAACGGAGGCTCTTGGCTTTATCCCCTGCTGTGGCTGACGAGCGGGGCCTAGAACCCTGCACAGGACTATGCACAAGTGGTGGTGGCTTTGCGGTTTGCTTGGTACGTGAGATGGAAACAGACGGCGGCGTCTCCACGTGTGATTCCGACCGAGGGGAGCTGGGTTGCTGTGCTCGTGCTGGCACTGGGCTAGTGGCCCACTGCTGCGGCTTCGGTTTATATCCAAGGCAGGCTAACTACGAAGAAATAAAGGAGCTACTGCATCAAAAGGGTGCCTCACGCTACCAATCATTTGGGCATTGGCGGACCCAGGCCTAGGGCCAGTAGGGCCGTGGCCCTAGTCGTCATGGCAAATAAACGCCATTTACCCACATTTGATGCACAAGTCAACATAACTAAGGAAGCGACACACGCTGGCTCGCGACTCTGTGATTTGGCATCCTCTTCCATCCCGTTCCTAGTTCCCACGATCGGCGGTGGCTACCCAGTGCCTTGTGGCATGCAACTGCGGTAGGCATGGATGGTGACTCCTCTGTCCTCTGTGCGCGGTGTATATATGTTCCAGCTGTAGAGCAGCAGTCCAAGTGCATAGCATATTAGCAATGGTCCCGCCAGAGCCAAGCCTCTCTAATGCGATTTGTGTTTTTTCTCTTTCCCTGATTTCACCTAGAATTGAACTAGAAGTTAAAGCTTATGATTAAATTTGTGCCAAATTATATATCGGAATTATAAATTTAGACTTGCATTCTTCTGTGCAATGTACACGCAGTGAAGAGGTATTTATTTTTATATTGCCATGTTCGTAGGTATTGTATCATATTATTAAATTAAACATGTAGTTCAAGCATCTTCTCAATTGAAAACTTTCCTTCATATTACTATAAATTTTTCTATAGACTACAGTGTAGTTTCCACTACTAAATTTTGGCCCTAGTCTTGATCAATTTCTGGGTCCGCCACTGCATTTGGGCATAGGAGAATGCACGTTTGCTAGTTCGTGTAGCCTGCTGGCCGTCCGTGCGGCACGAAGGGAGGCCATGGGATAGGTGGAGGGAGCTCACGTACTTGACAAGGCTAGCACATTAGCATGCACAAGCTAGCTCGTGCAGCTTGCTGGATATGAGATAAAGAAGAAAGGTTTCTTATTTAGGAATTATGAAACAAGGGACTTGATATGAGTTCGAAAGGGGATTTAAGAAGGGAATTCCCAAGAAGGATTAAGATGAAATTTTAAAAGAGAACTAAGACGAGATTCGAGATGGAATTTCAAGGGGATGATCAAGGGAATTTGAAATGAAATCCAAAATATGTTGAGATAAAATCCAAGGGAAATTGAGAAGGGGTCATGAGATCGGAGATGAATTTAGAAAGGATCCGAGAGGATCTTGCTACGAATTTGTGCACTCTGACACGAAACCCTAAACCACTAAGAACTCTGACACACTCCTACAAACAATTCTAAATGGATGCAACGCTTTGTTAGCGGGTTAGACTCGGGTTGACCTAGAAACTACATGTTTCACACGTAAGCAGGAAATTTTTTTAAAAAGTTCGTATTTTTTGTTGCCGGAAAAACCGGGATGTTACAACACCTACCCATACGGGCCGGTGAACGGAGCATCCGAGTACACCGCTTGCATACCACACCTATTCGTGGATCTCGCTGAGCATGACCACGCCTCGGATCTCTGTCTGATAGACCTGCCTGAACCAAACCATCCTGCGCCTACCGTTAACGTGGTGGAGATTAGTCAGATCGGAGAAGATTCACTCTCGACAATCCCAGAAGAAGGTACCGGGTCCACCGAATCTCACGGCACTAGCTATACCCGTACTCTCATCGATCCATACGGGCAGGAGTTCCTAGCCTTTCCACCTGGCTTCGGAGGAGCCGTCTTCACCGTTATCAACAACGAGCTCCCTCGTGACGGGGAGACCGATCAAGAAAGGGTTGCTCGGGAGGAAAGAAACGCCGATCGTAGGGCTCGGAGAGTCGACCTGGAGAATGCTGAAGAAGACGCGGTCGATGCAACCGCAGGTGGCCAGCACGATATCCGCCACGATCTAACTGACGCTTTCGACATGTGAGACAACCAGCAGGTGTTCAAGACGCCGAGCGCCAACATTGCTATCGCCATGAACGAACTCAACAAACTCCCTGAATCCCTGGTACTTGACGCTGTCAAAGCCTATTTGAAGGCGGCCACGGTCTAGGTCAACGAGAGGCGTACACCTGCTCCATCGGCGTCCACCACTCGAAGTCATCGCCAATGAGGCTCCTGGCAACAAGGAGGTCCTTATCTTTACTAGGGCCATGACATAAACTATGAGGCGCATCGTCCCCAAGATCAAGGCAGAAGGCACAATGCCGACCAGCGAGGCGAGCATGACGCCGATCAAGGGAGCGAACGTAACCAGCAAGGCGGGTGGGGAGCACGTCATGGAGGAGAGCGTGTTGCAAACCACGGTGGTGGTTGTAACACTTCAAGTGTTTAGTCCTTAATTGCATTGCATTTGCATGGCATAAGCATAAGCATGCATCATTCATGTTTGTTATTTTATGTGATGCAACACATGTGATTATTCTAGGGTTTGTTTGATTTATTTCATGAAGTATTTGATAGTTAGTGTAACAAAAAGGTAAGGTAGCCAATCATGACCTACAACACCTTAGTTATACTTAGGGTAACATTTGGAACAAGGTTCATGTTGACCAAAATTACTAAATTGCCCTCCAAGAGAAGTTTGACCACCATTTGACCCTAGAAGGCCCTAGTTTGACCAATTAAAAAGTCTAATTTAGAGACCTTGCATGGAAGAGCACCCTTAAGTAAAGTTGTAGAGAATTTCATGAGGAACAAAAGTTCTAATATGGCCATCTCATGAAAATGACCAGAGCATGCTCAAAAATGGCCCACAAGTCAGCTTGAGTGGTGATCAACACTTAGAAAAATTCTAAGTCTGGAAATTGGACTTTTCAGTTTCACTGTACCTCACTTTAGCAACTTGTAACTCACAAACTAGGCCAAACCAGTCCTGGAGCCAATTGACAAAGTTGTTGTCCACACATAGCTCTACAACATTGTCAATATCACCATCACCTGGTTCTCAATAGTTTAGGAGATTTTGTGTCGTGAAAATAGGGTTTCAGTCGGCTTAGTGACTGAAACTGGGTTTCAGTTTCTAAGTGCACCACTTTGGAGCTCTGTAGTTTCAAATCCAGGCTGAACCAGCCCAAACTCCAATTGACAAACTTGTTGCCCTCACATAGCTCTACAAATTTGATGTTGTCATCTTGGACCAAATCGAGCTGTGTTGGAAGATAATCAGCGTCAAACTTGCACTGACAGTCACCGTTCGGCCTCATCGGTCAGTCGACATCGCCATTCAGTCGGACAGCTGACCACGCCGTGGCGCTCGGGCAGAGCCCGGTGGCCGCGTGGCGCTCGCGCCCTGCCATCGCCTCCACGTCGCAAGCACCCGCGCGGTCGTGAAGTCGGGGCCGACACCTCCACCCCCACACTCGCGCTCACTCTTCTCTCCTTCACTCTCGCTCTGGCCGGGTTCACCGAGGCGGAAAACGGAGGCGCCATTGCCGCCGCAGCCCGCCCCGTGCTTGTGCAAGCTCACCGTCGCACCACCGTCCTCCAAATCCCATCCACCGCTCCACCAGCATCCCCTCCACCTCCTCCAACCGTTGCTTAACCGGATTGTGTAGAGGTGAGGGCGAATTTCGGTTTCCGCCACCGTGAGTCCTCGCCGGTGCACTGTCCGCGCGGCGGCTCACCGTGGCCAGCTCCCTACGGTCATCCTCCATTCTCACTAGTACATGTTTTGGGTTCCGGGTCGGGTAGAGAAGCCTAGGTGATGACGTTACCGGATGGGATGGCCAGTACACGTCGGAACACCGTCGTGCGCCGCCGCGCCATGGCCGCCGGTGCGGTGCTCACGCGGCCAGCGGCACTCACTCCACCTCCGTCCTTTTTCCGTGGCATGGAGAGGTCCGCCATGTCCTCAGGAAGTCGTAGCACACCTCACTTAGGTCCCTGACCCCCGGAGCTCGCCGGACCACCACCGGGTGCCGCCTCCGAGCCGCGGTCGCCATGGCCGTCGTAGCTAGGGTGGGATAGGTTCAACAAATCTAGGTTTGGTCGATGCGGGAAGTCACGGGGAAGCCGTTGGTGCTCCTTTCGTCGCCGGAGGCGCCGTCGTCGACGAGCTTGAGCTCGCCGGAGTCGCGGCCGTCTTCCCCCTTTCGCTCTCTCTCTCTGGCCTGCGGGCCCGCACTGTCAGCGCCGCGTGCGCGGGCGGGGCGCCGAGGCAGGCCGCGCGCTGGCTGGGCCGCGCTAGCAAGCCGGGCCGGCCCAGTTTCAAATAGGATTTATTTCATTTCTTTATTTTGTCACAGTTTTAAGTAAGGTTTGGAAAAATGAAGATCTAGGGTTTTACTTGCCCAAAAATTATGAGATAAATTTTGTTAGGATCTACATGATGTGTAGTATTTTAGAAAAATATGGATCTGGCATGAGATGTTTAAATTCTGTAAGAATTTAATAGATCCTTTAAATGTGTTTTGGAATGCATGCAAATTTGTTAAATTTATAACTTGAGCTGTAGTGTTCCATAAATCCTGAAATTTGGTGGGTAGGTTACTCTATGCTAGCCCTAGCTCTGGTAAAAATTTGGGCATCAGTGCTTAAGTACTTTTCCAGTTATTATGCTATCTTGTTATTCTAGGAAATATTTAAATGAATTTTTGTAATTTTTCTACATGTGCAATGTTCATATAACTTTTTGGAGAATGTCTTGGTACCCTAGACTGTCCAAGAAAATTAAGAAATCTGTTGTTTGACACTTTTTACTATGCTTTGTTATTTATACAAAAATCAGCCTTTTTGGGCTTGGGAATTTTGTGTAGGAAGTTCCTGTGAATAAATTGAGTTCAAAATTTTACAGTAGTCTCTTTGTGGGTCAGAGAGTCCCCTGTAATTTTTGTAGAATTTTAGGAGCAGTTTACACATATGTTTGAAATTCCACTTAATTACTTAAGTAAATTGAGAAATGGGTTTAAATAAATGTTCTAGGTGGGCACACCTTACTTTCTGGTGTCTTTGTGATATTTGTGAACTTGTAGTAGCATTAGTTTGGTTTTAGAGAATGTTTGCCACATCAATAAATATTTAACCTTTGTAATTTTAGGTTTTCTGGACAGCTAAGTAGTAATTCTAAATTTGGCTTTGATAAAATTGGTTGCTGGACAACTTGTAAATACCAAAGTTGGAGTAAACTTGATGAACTAGCTTGTGTTAAAATTTGGAAGCATTTGGCTTAGTAGTTTGAGAGTTACTGTTGTTTAAAGTGGCAGTTCAAAATCTGCTACTCTCTGTTTTGGAGAGGACAGATTCTGGAACTTGTGAAGTTTGACATGGAAAACTTAGGAGTTTGGAGTTGAGGTCTGAAAATGAATTGTAGTACATTTCTTAGGCTTTCCAGATTGCCTTAGATCATATCTTTTGGAATTGTAAATCTCCAGTTGTGATAAAAACAAGTAGCTGCTGTCCAGAATGCTTACTGTGGTGTTTTGCTGATTGATATGGTGTGATATCCTAAGACATGCTACTTTTGTAATTGTTAGGTGTTAGGGCCTTAACTGAGGATGAGCAGCTTTATCTTAGGTTAAGTAGATTAGGTGAGTACTTCTCTACCGGAGAGGAAATTTGCACCTACTCTTTTGAAGTGATTTGAGTAGAGCGTTAAATTGTTGTAATACATTTCATTCCGAGCATATTGCATCTTTCATTATGCATTCTTGGGATTTTTTATGCACTCATGCAATAGGTGTACCGGAGGGGGTGACACTCCTCGAATTCGAACAAGCAATACCGGAGGAGGTGCTGAGTCAACCGGAGGAATTAGCAGAAGAACCCAACGTCGGGGAAGCTCCGTCAGAAGATCTACCCGAGTGCCCTGACCACCGGCCTTCAACTTTTCTGAAAGGCAAGCCCCGGTGCATGCTGAACCTACTGATTTATAAATTAATCTTGAGTACTTTTAATTGTTTACTGCATTAAGTTGTAGGAGTTATATGAAAACACTTGTTGCATTGTACCTGTCCTTGTCCAGATATCGTACTTAATCCTATTTTAGGTTTAGGCCCGTGTCAATGCTTAGCCCTGCTTAGTACGGTAGAAGTCGGGTGATTTCCGGTCATCCGCGAGATGTAGGAAGGAGTCACGAGTGGCTCTATGGCTATCGTGAATGGAACCATGCTTAAAAATGAAATTGAGACCGGGCGGGAGTTCGATAGTACAGCCGCAAGACACTTCACGTCTTGGGTGTGGAGCTATGCCCGTCTGAGTCATTTAAGGACCGATTCGCTGTACGTCCTTGAGTCATGTTGAACGCAGTCTAACACTTAGTTGGCTGGATAACCCGTTCCGACCGCGAAGCCGAGTAATGTGGTTCAGGCCGGGAATCGAATGGTAGGTTGCTTCTTGGAGGAGAGAAAGGATGTGCTTGGGGACATTGGCGTGAGACCAAGGGGGGTTAGAGTCCCTATCACCTGGCAGAGTGTCGCCCTTGGGGTCGCGACATTATTCGGACCCGCGATTCCTGAATCATATGAAACGGTGGCCTGTGCGACCCTGGCAGGGGTCTGCACGGTGAGTGTTAGAAATACCCCTCCAGCTGGATAGGAATTCGATTCGAATCGCCGTCGCTCCCGGTTAGTGAGCACTTGACTTGAGCAGCGGCAACGTAGATCTCATTAAATGAACAGATGGTTAAGTAAATGATATGATGTTGCCGCAATGATATACCTGCTATGGATATAATAATAATGTTGTTTGATTATACTCAAGTGAATGTTTAGTACAGGTGCTAAGATAGATGACAGGTAAATGCTAAAAATAACTGCTAGTACAGGTTATAAGAACTTCAATTACTTATGCCTTTATGCAAAATGATATGTCAGCTAGCCTCTTGTGTAAGCCTTGCATAATCCTTGGTGTCCTCTTATTTCTTGTTTTCGACGGGTAAGTCTAGCTAAGTACATTCCAGTACTCAGGGTTTATTCCCTCCTGTTGCAGATGACATGCTTTATCAGGGATTCTGCAAGACGTGTCTCCACCCTGCGGGTGATGATGACTAGATCACAAGGGCGTGATCATCTTTATGTACTTTCCTCATGCTTTTGCGAGATGTCGATCACCCAGACTGGCAGTATTTAATTAACTAGTGTGTGTGTTATGCTTCCGCTACTTTCAAACTTGGTTTGTAATATTTGCTACTCTGTGGTGTAAACTTATTTCTGGACTACTTGTGAAATGTATCATATGATGTTGTATGTTGAATGATGCGATCCTGGTTGTAAGCAGTTTGGTTTGAAATCCTTCGTGATTTCGATTGACTACCGGGATTATATGGGCTCAAGTTTGAAAATTTGAGCGCTTCGGTGCTTGTTTTCGTACTTGTGCTCTTATAATTTGGTCGGTTCTGTTACAGTGGTCGTGGTAGACAACGCGGGGCCAACCAGGAAGTAGAGCAGCCTAAAGGTGACCTCCATGACCATCTTAGCACCAATCTGAATTTGAGGGATCACATCGAAAACAATTGAGAAGAGCGTCATGCATCTGAGATGCAGCGCAGATAGGAATACGATGAAGCACATGGCGCACCCGGCCGCGGCTATGCACCACGTGTTGGCCATATCCCCGGCCTCCGACCATTCACTGATCGGCTCCGTGCTATCGCTTGGCCAAGAAACTCTAAGCTCCACGATCTTGACACCTATGACGGGAAGGCCAATCCCGAACAGTGGATAACGCTCTATGAAATCGTTGTCCGAGCAGCACATGGCGATGAAGACGTGATGGAAAATTATTTGCCCATGGTCATCAACCAGTCTGTGAACCAGTGGCTTCTCAGCCTGAGGGAAGGCTCCATCGACACCTGGGCTCAGCTCAGAAGGGCCTTTATCGATAATTATATGGCCACTTGTCAGCAGCCCGGCAACAAGTATGATTTGGAGAAAGTCAGAGACTATCCAAACGGACCGTTGCGTGACTACATCTGCCGCTTCTCAGAGACGCAGATATCCATCCCTAACATTAACAACGATAAGGCTATCTCTGTGTTTATCAGAGGCCTCCGCCACCATGACGCTCTAAGGACCAAACTTCTTCGCAAGAGGCCCGACTCCGTTCAGGACCTTCTCACGATGGTGAAGAAGTAGGCAAATGCTAATGAAGCCGACCAGCAGATCAAGCAAGACGTTGGTCGGGCTCCTCGTCCTGACCAGCCAAATCACTGCCTAGACGACCGGCGTGATGATCGATGTCATGACGACCGTCGCAATGATCGGCGCAACGACAACCGCGACCGCCGCAATGACAATCGTGATCGGCGTCGGTAGGACAACTTTAGGGGGCGGTAGAGCCACAACCGACTGGCTGACAATGCCATCAACACCATCAAGCCAACGCCCAAGCATAACTATGAGGATGCCTATTCCAAGGTCCTTCAGGGTCCCTGCCTGGCTCATCCAGACTCTGGCCATACCATGAGGGATTGCAGGGGTCTGAAGTCTATCTACCACTCGGATGCCCGCAAAAGGCAGCGCGACGATGACAAAGACGATGACAAAAACGACCATCAGGATGACAAGAGGCCCGATGAGGAGGACAAGACCGAAGAGGAACGTGACAAGGACCCTCGTCACGCCTACAAGGATCCCGATAGAAGCATCCATAGTATCTTTGGTGGGAAAGTTGCCTTAGAGAACGGGCGACAGAGGAAGCTTACCGCCCGAGCTGTTTTGGCCCTCAACAACCCCGAAGGAAGAGTTGCCAACCCTAAGTATCAAAACTGGTCACACCAACCCATTACGTTCAGCAGAGCTGACCAGTGGGCCAATATTCCTGAGCTAGGGCGCTTCCCCTTATTTTAGACCCCGTCATCAGGAACGTACGATTTGAGAAGGTGCTCATCGACAGTGGTAGCGCCCTCGACATCCTCTTCCGCAATGCTCTAACCAAGTTAGACATTAAGCCGGAAGACCTTGAGCCTTACGATGCACCTTTCTGGGGAGAGCTTCTGGGGTAGACCTCTCAACCTTTGGGACAGATCACACTGGCAGTCCAGTTCGGCACCGCCGACCACTTTCGTATCGACTACGTTAATGAACATACCACGCCATACTCGGCCGACTAGCTCTGGCCAAGTTTATGGCGATACCGCACTACGTCTACCTGTTGAAAGTCCCTAGTTTGGTTTTGGCTAATTGATGAAACCTAGGACTAACCTTTGTATCTAAGTGGATGATTTAGATAAAGGTGATCATTGAATATGAGACATGACATTGACTCATGTGACCAAGATGGTGAAGACCAAGATGAGACTTGGCTCGATGGACCGATTGTGAAGGTGAAGGGCAAGTTGAGGCTTCGAAGCGAAGGACCATGCGATGGTGAAGCTTGAGCAAGACTTGGCACCGACGGACCAATGCAACGGTGAAGAGCAAGTGAAGTCAAGGTCGATGGATCAAGACGGTCATGTGATGATATGAAATGAATCATATCATTTGGAGAAACAAAATGAGCTCAAGGCAAAGGTATAACCATAGGGCCATTTTGTTTTGGACTCAAGACACCATAGAGGGTGTGAGTGGTTTAGGATCGATAGCCAAACTATTAAAAGGGGAAGTCTTATTGGTTACTCGACGCACGGGTGCCACTAGGTGAATTCATGAAGTGCATTGCATGTAGGGTCTAGTGAGCTAACTGGAAAACCTTTGAAAATAATTATGAAAATACTAACACACGTGCGCAAGGTGGTGATCACTTGTTGGTGTTGGCACATTTGCAAAGGTGGCGCTGGTCGCGCTGTGGCTTGAGGGGTAGAGATGGGTTTGGGTTCCTTTATGCCAGATGTTGGAAGAAGTGGCGAAGTCGTGGAACGTGTTTGCGCTGAAAATCGTGCGACAGACACTGGCGTGGGAGGCGACAGACGTGACCCTAGCGTCTGTTGGTCTGCCCCAGGCGTGGTCAGTAGAGGAGGAGGCGATGGACGTGCCAACGCTCACGTGATAGACGCTGGTGTCAGCGTCTATCTCTCGGTGTCTGGCGAGCGCACGAGCGTTAGACGATGTGTCGTGTCTGTTGACGACGCAACAAACGCGTCTGTCGGCAGTGCGCGGCATGGTGTTCTATGTGCCGCGTCTGTTGCTGCGACAGACGCTAGACTCGGCCACGATGGGCGCGTCTGACGCCCGACCAGAGGACACGTCTGTCGTCTCAGTGCGCTGCAGGCCTCTCTAGACCGCTTCTGTCGGTCCAGGGGGCGCGTTTGTTGCCTAGCGACGGACGCGTCTGTCGCATGGTGGAAAAGCGCGGCTGAGACTAGACCGTTGGTGATCAACGACTCTCGTTTGAAGGTGGGGACACGTGGCACGCGTAGGAGCGATGAACGCTACTATGCAGCGTCTGTCGGCTTGGCGACAGACGCTACTGTGCAGCATCTGTCACCCTCGTTTCTGTTGTGTGGAGGAGCTAACGGCTAGTTTCGAGGATGGGGGCTATAAATACTTGTTGGCCGGCCATTGGGGTGGTCTCTTGACATTTCTAACACTCTTGTGCATCCTTTGAGCTAGAGCTTTTCTCTCCCACTCATTTTTCTTGCTTGATTGCAAATCAAAAGTGAGATTGAGTGATCATAAAGTGCATTGCATAACTTGAGGGCATCTAGTGGCACTTGTGGGTGGTTTAGCCGGTGGATTTCTTGTTACTCTTGGAGAGTACTGCTCCTAGCCGGCTTAGAGATTGTTGGAGGCGTTGGCAAGAAAAGGTGATTGTTCTTGGCCACCTCCGGTTGATTGTGAGAGGTTCTTGTGCTTTCCTCGGCGGAGCGCCAAAAGCAACTCTAGTGGAATGCGTGTGTCATTGAGCTACCTCACTTAAGAGTGGTGTCTTGCGGTGCCTTGCGGGGCGTGCCTTGAGGGGCAAGTGACTTGAGGGTCACACCGGGAAACCATCTAAGTGTTGGTCGACACAACCGGTGACGTAGCTTGTCGGTGCACAAGTAAACACCGGGTGAACAAAAATATTATGTCTCTTGTCTCCCGGTGATTGGTATATTATGTTGTTGTCAATATTGATTGATTGTATATCATCTTGGTGATTGGCAACATCTTCACTCCACCATTGGTATAAGAATCACAATCCTCTCTCTTGCATTTACATTTTCTAGATTATCTTGTGTAGCTCTAGTTGTAGCTTTGCTAGTAGTGTTGTTAGCTTGCTCACTAGTGTAAAATTAGTGACATAGCCCTTGTGTTTACTAGAGATCATAATCTACTAGACTTGTGGATAGGAGGCTTGCATCACAACCATAGGCTAAGCAAAACTCGCTTTACGCCGTTTGTTATTCTAACAAGTTTGCTTAGTGGTATTTGTAGAAATTTTTATAGTCTATTCACCCCCCTCTAGCCATCTAGGACCTTACACCTGCTCCTGAAGATCCCAACCGAGAAGGGCGTACTCTCTCTCAAGGGCAATGTTCTCATCGCCTACAACTGTGAGAAGGAGGGTTATGCAACTGCTGAAGCCCTCGAGCTCTCGATCTGCATGCAGCAGTCCATCGCCGACACCAAGAAGATTCCTCCCGCCGATCTTGAGATTCCAATCAAAGAAGCCACCCATGCTGCTGTGAAGTCCAAGGAGACCAAAGAGGTAGAACTGGTCCCAGGCGACAAGTCCAAGACGGCTCCATCGGGGCTGCCCTAGACCCCAAATAGGAAGACACGCTCATTAGCTTCCTGAGGGAGAATGTTAGCATGTTTGCGTGGAAACCTACAGACATGCCCGGAGTACCTCGGGAGTTGATCGAGCACTCCTTGGATATTTCGAAGACCGCCAAGCCAATTAAACAAAAGCTACGACGGTTCGCTCAGGACAAAAAGGAGGTGATTAGGGTAGAAGTAAACCAGCTCTTAGCTGCCGGCTTTATCAAAGAGGTGTATCACCCAGAGTGGCTTGCCAACCCGGTTCTTGTAAGAAAAAAGAATAATAATGGAGGTTGTGTGTTGATTACACTGATCTCAACAAACACTGCCCTAAGGACCCCTTTGGTTTGCCTTGTATAAACGAGGTCGTAGATTCTACCGCTGGTTGCGAGCTCTTATCTTTCCTAGATTGCTACTCTAGTTACCATCAGATCTCTTTGAGAGAGGAGGACCAGATCAAGACATCCTTTATTATGCCCTTCGGTGCTTACTGCTACATGACCATGTCGTTTGGGCTCAAAAATGCAGGCGCAACCTATCAACGGGCCATCCACCTCAAGGACCAGATCAGAGATCAACTCATTGAGGCATATGTTGATGACATAGTGGTGAAGACCAAAGTAGCCTCTACCCTGGTCGATGACCTCGACAACACCTTCAAGGCACTTAATGAGTTTCAATGGAAGCTAAATCCCAAGAAGTGCATATTTAGTGTGTCGTCTAGCATATTGCTCGGCAACATAGTTAGCCATGAGGGCATATGGCCTAACCCAAAAAAAGTCGAAGCAGTCATGAAGATGAAACCGCCTAAGTGCGTCAAGGACATCCAGAAGCTAACCGGGTGTATGGCTGCTCTGAGTCAATTCATATCACGGCTCGGTGAAAAGGGCCAGCCATTCTTCAAACTCCTCAAGGCAAAGAAGTTTGAGTGGTCAGAGGAAGCTAACATTGCTTTTGCAGAGCTCAAGTAGTTTCTCACATCTCCTCATGTCCTGACGGTGCCCAAGGAAGGCGAAACTTTGTTGCTCTACATTGCGGCCACCAATCGGGTAGTCAGTACTACCATCATCATCGAGTGCGAGGAGGTCGGACACATGTATAAGGTCCAGCGACCAATGTACTTCATCAGTGAGGTACTGAACAAGTCTAAGACCCATTACCCCCAGGTTTAGAAGCTACTCTATGCTGTCCTGGTTACCTCTCGCAAACTGCGCCATTATTTTGATACTTACCCCATCGAAGTGGTCACTGAGTTTCTGTTGGGGGATATCTTGCGCAATAAAGACGCCAATAGACGCATCATCAAATGGGCATTGGAGCTTAGCCCATATTCTCAGGAATTTTGAAGCCGCACTATAATCAAGTCACAGGCGCTGGTCGACTTTATTGTCGAATGGACAGATATGAATACACCTGTCTACGACAGCACCCCCGAGCACTACAAGATGTTTTTTGATGGCTCCCTCAATATCGATGGTGCCAGGGCAGGGGTGTACTTCATCTCGCCATCTGGGGATAGGCTGAGCTATGTCCTCAACATCCATTTCAAGGCCTCCAATAATGCCATCGAGTACGAGGCGGCTCTGCACGGCCTTCGTATTGCCATCGAGCTCAACATAAAAAGACTCATGGTGTTCGGTGATTCTGCTCTTGTCATAAACCAGGTGAACAAGGACTAGGATTGTACCAGTGAATGATGGATGCTTACTGTGCGTAGATCAGAAAGCTGGAGAACAAATTCTATGGCCTTGAGTTCCATCACGTGGTCCGGGCTGACAATGAGGCAACTGATAAGCTGTCAAAGCTAGGATCAACCCGGGCAATGATTCCCCATGTAGTTTTGGTTCATGACCATGTCAAGCCGTCCATCGAGGAACAAGAGAAGCCCATGGCCGAACAGCCCTCTATAGACCAGCTGGTTGCTACAATTCCGACCACCGCCACAGACTGGAGAGAACCGTTCATCAGGTATCTTACCTCTGCAGAGGTTCCTCAGAACAAAACCAAGATGGAACGCCTCATACGGCGTAGCAAGCATTATGTGCTGGTCGAGGGGAACCTTATGTTCAAAAATACAAAGGAGGAAATATTACAAAAATGTGTGTCCTAGGAACATGGGTTGAAGATTTTAGAAGAGATCCATGCTAGCACTTGTTGCAACCATGCTGCTTCACGCACACTGGTCGGTAAGTCTTTCCGAGCAGGTTTTTATTGGCCTTCCACTGTTGCCGATGCCGAGAAGCTAGTCCGTCATTGTGAGGGGTGCCAGTTCTTCGCCAAGCAGACTCATGTTCTAGCCCATGAACTCTAGACCATTCCGGCATCCTGTCCTTTTGCATGTTGAGGACTGGATATGATCGGGCCTTTCAAGCCAGCTCCGGGAGGTTACCGCTGGGTTTACGTCATTATCGACAAATTCTATAAGTGGATTGAGTACAAGCCCTTAGTATCAGGGACTGAGAAGAAGGTAGCTGAGCTGCTCGATGAAGTTATCCACCGCTTTGGCCTGCCTAACAGCATCATCACCGACCTGGGGTTCACGTTCATCGGTAATAATTTTTGGAACTTCTATGATGACAGAGGCATAGTAGTCAAGTACGTTTTAGTGGCGCACCCAAGGGCTAATGGGCAGGCTGAGTGCATGAACGGTATGATCCTTGATGCTTTGAAGAAAAGGTTGTATAGGGCCAACGATAAACATCTTGGGAGATAGTTGAAGGAGCTGCCGGCCTGGTCTGGGGTCTGAGGACCTAGCCTAGTCGCAATACTGGCGTCTCCCCGTACTTTATGGTCTTCGGCTCTGAGGCTATGCTGCCAGCTGACATTATTTTCCAGTCACCACGGGTCAAGAACCATGACGAGGAGAGGTCATCCGAGGCCAGAGAGCTCAAGGTTAATTGCGTCGAGGAACACCGCCTTGACACCTACGCGCGCACGGCTAAATATCTGGAAGGCTTGCGCAGATACTATAACCGCAATGTCAAGGATAGATTTTTCATGGTCGGCGATTTGGTTCTGCGAAGGAAGCAGAAGACAGAAAGATTACATAAGCTAGCGTCACATTGGGAGGGCCCTTATATGGTCAAATAGGTCACTCGGCCTACTTCTTATAGGCTGTGTGATATCGACAGAGTCGATGTCCTGAATTCATGGCATATCGATCACCTTAGATGCTTCTACGCTTAATCCGCTACTAAGAAAGATATGTACCATTTTTGTACCTCAAGCGTTCAATAAATGTTTCATCCTATTTTTGTGGCCATCCCTTCTATGCATTGCATTATCTCCTAAATTTTCATTCAGTGGTTTGTCGACTTGTTTTTTCTCCTACTTGAGTTTCCCAGAGCTGGCACTATCTCTGACTTCTCCCTACGCGTGCATGAGATCCGTTCACTATGTTTCGGATGGTCGGCAGTCGCTCCCTGCTAAGGTCGGCAGTCTTATGCATGCCTAGGCTCCGTGCCTCACGCTCCGGACTGTTGATTAGGCTTGGGCTGGAGTAATTCTAGGACGAAATAAATACTCGTGCTTACCATAAAATATGATAAAAATAGAGATTCCACAACTAAACTCACAACTATGTATTATATAGAGATATAATAACAGGTCCGCATGGGCACCGAGTGCTCCATGCATTTACAAAAGCACCAACTGTTTCGTTCTAACTTAAACTACAAAATATAAGTTTTTCTCTAGTTCTCATCTATTGATTGGTCTGCCCAGTCTCACCATACAGGTCTACGTCGCTGATCATCTTTGCGGCCATCACCTGGGAGGTGGCTCTGAGCTGCTCTGCCTTCACCGGGTCGGTGTTGCTCGACACGCCAGCTTCAAGTCTCTTCAGGTCCACCCCGAGATAATGTGACCACACCACGGCCAGGACATGGGCAGCCACATACTCGCCAGCATCGTGGATGTATTGCTTGAAGCAGGCCCAGGAGCTCTGGCATTTCTCGACGATGGCCTCTGGTCGGGCTAGCCGGCCGGTAGGCCCCTCTTCTGGCTCCATACCGATCAGGTCTAGCACGGGCTTGATTCCTTCTTTCATCGCCTTGCACTTCAATGCCCAGTGGTCCTTTCCTTCATCAGCTCCTCCAGGTGCGCCTTGGCGTTTTGGCGCACGACTACATCCGAGCATATGACCACGCTGAGCATGATAAATTATACTAAGAGGAATCAACAACTGGGTGGTTGACCACTTACTTGAGAAGTCCTTGTCTAGCTTGGTCACCCGCTCCTTTAGCTTGGTGTTCTCGCTGGTCAGGCGAGCAACCTCGTCCTTGCGCTCCTTGTCGAGCTGGGTGTTCTTCTCTGCCAGCTCCTTGTTGCTCTCCGTTAGCCGAGCTAACTTGTCAACAAGGAGTGCCTTCTCTGCCTCCATGCCTGCGGAGCAGAGCATGGGCTATCAGCCAGTCATAATCAGAGTAATGTGCGAAGATTTTGTCATATACCTCTTTTTTTGGTCAAGCAGGTGGCGCTGCTCATCTACGCTAGTCTGCAGCGCGTCCCGTTCGCTCTGGACCAGCTATAACGCCTCTTGCAGGCGTATTATATCCCCCTTCAGGGCCTTGTTTTCTTCCACTGTTGGGACGATTATGTCAAAGCACCATTTTTGGTACTCCGATGTTTTTTCAATGCTCTGTAACACAATGAAGTATCAGTAACAGTAATTTCTGAGTAATAGCTTGATGGGCAAGATCAGGGTTCCAGTGCTCTTACCTTTATTTAGCCCATCAGGTCTTCTACTGTCCGCTATAGTTTGCGAACGGCCCGGTCCGAGTGGTCTTCTTCATAGAACACCCACTCGTCGCCCCGCTTTCTCATGATGCGGATGCATTGAGGTGCCACCTTTTCTTCTTCTGAGCGGATGATTTCTTCAATCTCCGCCTCCTCCTTAGCCAGAGTGGCCTCACCTGCTGGAGCCTTCGTGGCAGGGTTCCCAGTGCCGCTCTCCTTCACCACCACAACACCCATTGTACCGCCTAAGGCGGCACTGGGCTCCTCGGTAGTGGGCGTGGGCTCCTCACGCTGTTGCTCGGGGCTGCGCAGGTCAGCAGTCCCGCTGGGCCCGGCACGCTCCTCGGTAGCATGATTGCTTTCCCTAGCTGACGGCGGTTGGTTGTCAGTAGGGTGCTCCACATCTTCCGTGGACTCCGGCTTACACCAGCCTAATAAGCTACTGTATTCGGACATTACAAAGGGGGTTACAAAATTACTTACAGTTCTGAGCATCTGAATGTGGCCCTGAACGGCCGATCGCTCTAGCTTCCACTCCCTGCAGTGCAAGTCTCAGCCGTCTGGCTACCGCTCGCCCACCCCATGTTTGGTATGGCTGTCTGGGCCTATGTCGCTGCTGCGGAGCGGTGTGGGCGCCCTTGGGGGTGTCACTGCTCGGGGCGGTGTGGGCGCCCTTAGAGGCGTCACTGCTCGGGGCGGTGTGGGCTCCCTAGGCAGCGTCGGCATACGGGGCACCCCCTTGTGCCCTCTGCCAGCGTGCCAGTGGAATTTTGTTGTCGTCTTCTTCGTCATAGTCAAGTCAGCCACGACTCTGCATCGTTTCTGGCTGCTATCTTCATCGTCGATAATCAATGGAGCCCCCGTGCCTAGGGGGACCACAGACTTCCTTTTCTGGGAAGGCCCCTCTGGTGCGAGGCACTTCCCAATTGCCTTCCTTGTCATCCGTGGCTCCCGCGCGTCTACGTTGGCTGACCAGTCGTCGGCGGGCACGTCGGAGACGTATATTGTTTCCCGATCCTGGCCACGGATCTTGCAAGCATCAGGTCAGGAGTTACGAATGCGGACCAGTAACTATCAATAACAAATTGACATTGTGGGTGATTTTAGACATATCTGAGGAGACGGCGTTGTCAACTTGTACGCCTTCATCGTGCTCGGTAGCTGGCGGTATCCTGTCAGGTTGAACAGTTCCGCCAGCCACCAGTTCACCTCCTCGTGCAAGAGGATCCTCACAGACTCCCTGGTGGGGTCACCTGACCCCAAGTACTCATATAATGGGTGCACCCATTCCTTGCACGGTTGCACTCGCCTGCAAATGAAGTTCAGGGCTACTGTTGGCCCGTCCAGCTGGCTCTTGTCAAACATCCCGAGCAGCTCTTCAATCTATACCATTTCGGTGCTGGTCGGCCTTGCCGACCAGCTCTCCTACTGCTCAGGGATCTGTGCGACATCACAAGCGACGAATGGCTCTTGCTCTTGCTATATGTAGAACCACTTCTTGTACCAATCTCTCATGGATGAGCTGAGGGATACATTGAGGTACTCAGCCTTCATTCCATCATGAAGGTTTAGGTAAGCTCCCCAGCTACCTTGGATCCTCCCGCACCTCCTTTCTTCTTCAGACCAAAAAAGTGCCTCCATAGAGTGAAGTGGGGCTAGATGCCAAGAAATGACTCACAGAGGGCGATAAAAACCGACACAGAAAGAATAGAGTTAAGGTGGAGGTTGCAGATGCTAATCCTATAATAGTCGCACAACTTGCGAAGGAAGGGATGGCATAGATTCCCAAATCCACGCCAGTAAAAATCCTCAAAAACAACTATTTCGCCAGGACGGGGGTCTGGATAGCTCTCACCGTCTGACTTCCTCCATCCGCCGATTGCGGCCTCGACCATCACTTCAGCGGTGATGAGCTTCGCTAGGGTGGCCTCTGTGCTCATCGACTTGCTCTACTCCACCGCCATCAGCTGTGCTCTTGCTCCACCCATCTTCCTTTTCTTCTTCGGTCACATAATGCGATTGTGGTGTGAGGGGTGGTGCTAGAGCAGCTGGATCTAGCGATGATTGGATCTAGGGTTTGGCTTGCGGACGTGGTGGCGATGGAACTGGTGGAGAAGGCGGAGCGAACTGTGTGGAAGACGAACTGACATGAAATGGATATAGTGGGAGAAGTGAAGCACCGCCGTGTGGGTATTTATAAGAACGGGACGACCCTTCGACTTCCAGGGTTTTTGGGTAACCGCACCCGATGCGCCGCTTCCGCTCCCTCATTCATTATCTCCACGCGGGCCATACATGGGCCTTGACTATGGTAATGACTCTAGAGTGGGCCTATTTTGCTACATATGGTCCAATTCTAGCGTGCTAGTTCATGTTATGGCCCCACAACTGAGCTGGGGACTAAATCTGCAGTGGAGCTGCGGACTGGGCCCGCAACTGAGTTGTGGGTTGCCTCATAGATAAGCGTGGGGGCTGGCCTGTGGTAGAGCCATAGGATGTTTTTTGGGTCTACAACTGAGTTGTGGGACGTCTCGCAGCAGAGCTAAGAGTTGCCACATTGCCGAGCCATGGGTTTTTATCCACGACAGAGCTGTGGATTAGGTCCACAACAGAGCTAGGGACTAGCCCCACAGCAGAGCTAGAGACTGTGCTATGATGGAGTCACGGTGCATAATTCTCAGCTGAGTTGGGAACGTGCTCTTTAGACCCTGGCACCATGTGATCCAGTCACCTGCTGTCATGCTCGGGGACTAGTGAGCACACTTCACCTTGCGGTGAATGTGTTTATTTGGCTTTGTACTGTTTTTCTTTTAGACCCTGGCACCACGTGATCCAGTCACCTACTGTCAGGCTTAGAGACTAAGTGGGCACACTTTACCTTGTGGTGATTGTGCTTAACTTTTTTGCGAACATGATTTGTTGCATAGTGCTAGAGGCGCGACCCCTACCTTAACACGACTAAATCATGAGGATCATATCTCTTGACATTATGGCAGAGCCAATGGTGCCACACATCATTAACTTCCCCTAATGAAACTTAAGTGGGCACACTTCACCAGGGATAAACTATTTTTTCTTTTTCTCAGAGCACCATGCATTTTTCCGACAAGGCATTTTTCCGACCAATGCGGTGGTCGGCTATCAGCTGAACTGGTCGGAAGGATGGAAATATTCCTCGGCAGACCATCCTTCTGGTCGGGGGCTTCAGGGCTTCAAGCCTCACTGGTCGGAGAAGGACAAGATGGCGTGTTACTTCAAAATATATAGTGCTCAAGGACTAGCTGTGGGGGTATAGACCCATATACCCTCATGGCTCCACATGGGCCGCGCCAGACGAGGTGGCCTAATTTGCCAGAAAGGGTCGCGCGGATCTCCGAACTGCTCGGCGAACCATGCGGAGCAAGCAGAAACTACTTGACGGTCAAGGAAACCTAGTCGGTTAGGATAGACATCGTGTCCTCCGTGGATACAGGAGTTGTAATCGGCTAGGATTAGATTCCTTAGATCCGTAACCTTGCCCCCCATACTATATAAGGCGAGCAAGGACCCTCCTCAAAACATCTTATTACACATCAATACAATCCACAAAGACGCAGGACGTAGGGTATTACGCAATACGCGGCCCGAACCTAGATAAATCTCATGTTCATTTTGCGTCACCATCTAGTTCATTGTCTTGCGCACCTCCACTGATAATCTACTACCGTGGGCATACCCCTCAGTAGACTGACGACCATATCTCATCGACAGGTGTTCAAGGGACTCAATCCAGCGAGCAGCAGCACCCTGAAAGTGCATGCGGGACACCTTGACCCACCGACGAGGAGGCACATCATACATCTCAAAATAATCCTCGGCCTAAGATATCCATAAGCGTGTGGTTTCACCCTCATAAAAATGAAAGTTAAGCCTAGATAGGCAACCATTGTCACTGTGGTGATTGGCATTGTGGTGGGTTTCAGTGGGTGATTCATGAGGCTTGGTTTCAGGAACCGCTCCATGCTACATAGATGTACCCACATGTGAAGTGAGCTGCATACCATTGGCCGGGGAATGGGATTGAGGAGAAGTCTCCCCAATGCCATCTGCCCGTGTAGTCGAGAAGACGTGGTGCCTGCTGGGCCAAGCAGCCATGTTCCCGGCAGGTGAGCGCGTGGCGGTCTACTCCGACATGGGTGGTGCAGAGGAGATCACTCCCGTCGAAGCCGTAACTTGGTCGAGGAGGGATCGATCCCAGTACTTGGTCAATTTGTCGACCTTGAGCTTGAGGTCGTCAACCGCGCCCTCCGATTCCTGACGCCATGCCTCGAGCGCTCCAGCAGACTTGGTGATGAGGCAGACCCCATCCGCGTGGTGCTTCTCGACATCAGCGAGGAGCGCAGACTGGTAGAGCTCGGAGTCGGTGATGCGGCGCTCCCAGTTCAGATCGGAGTCGGCGAAGCGTTTGGTGATGGTGTTGTCGAACTCGGCGATGCGGTTGGTGATGCTGTCGTCGACCTCGGTGAAGCGGATGTCGAGCTTGCGGCTATTGTCGCTAAAGCGCTCATCCAGCTTGCGGTCCGATTCGGCGAACCGCTCGTCGATCTGCGCCTTCTGCTCCTTGAAGAGGCGATGCATCTCATCCAAGAGCAACTTCGAATCAGGATTCATCATACCCCTGCTGCGAGCAAAACACGTGTAATGCTGGTGCGGAGACGGCGGTGGCGGTGGTGGGGTGGGGATTGGTAAGCCAGGACCAAATCGGACCTCTCACGTGCTGGGGAATTACGCGAATCCAAATCGAATGCCCCTCGATCGGATTGCAGTGACCCGGAGCGTTTGCAAGAGATCGACGAATTCGGTAGAACTTGGTGAAGCGAAAGGAGGAATCGACGAATATCTGATACCATATGTGAGCAGGAACTAGAGCAGAGCAGGGATCGAACAGCAAAGAAGGGGGAGCAGTATAGTTCGGATGAATCTCGCTTAGAACAGGAAGTGCTTAGAACAAGTTTACAATTCTGTTCATGCATAATCCTTCCCCCTCTCCAAGGAACAGCACATATACTACTCCCGTACGCCACTGCCTGGCTGGCGTTGCTCATGCCCACTCTGGGCCTTGGGCTCGTATGCTGGGCCGCCGTTCACGAACACTCCGTCTTGGCCCATGAGCAGTACTGTCGTGGACGGCGCCTTCCTCTTCTCTTCCTGACGTCGACGGCCTTGTGTTGCTGACACTCTCCCGCTGCTTTCCATTACTTTCTCGCATCCTGCGGAAGAGGGGAGAGGCTCGAGCGAGAGGCTCGACCGCATCCAGGGGTGGGGCTCGGTATGGGGGGAGGCGAATGCGCCCTGGGCGACGCCGCTATAGGCGAGGAAACCCTAAACTACGACGGCGATGACGTCGAGATGGCCGACGCGGGCTCGGACACGGAGGAAGCCCTAGCAGCTGAGGTCTCCGCTGCAACTGGAGGAGCCGCCGGTGGTGGCGGGCACGCGGAGAAGGACGGACCGGAGGGAAAGAAGAAGAAGAGGAAGAAGAGGAACAAAGGGAAGAAGAACAAAGGGAGGCAGGATGGGGCGCCCACCACCATCGCTGACATTAATCGGTAAAACCTTTGCACTACTCACCTAGGGTTTTGTGTTTTGGGCTATGTTCGAATTGAGGATGCAAACTTTGGTTGGATACCGACTGGTAGTATTTTGTTTATGGCTATCGGGGTTCATATAGCACTGGAAGAATTTGTTCAAGGCCAGCTAACGATTTGGACATTTCGAACTAAAAACTGTTAGGGCCTGTTTGGATCCCTAGAATCGAAACCCATTCTTGGAATTAGATTCTAGGTATTAGATTAGATTCAACAAGAAAAGAATTTAGAATTACTCAGAAATTGAGTCAATTCAATTTTCTTGTTTGGATGTACATGGAATCCTTTTCTAAGAATCAATTTCAAATGTTGTTTGGATGATTGGAAATATGGAATATCCAAATGCAGCTGCTCTGTATACACAACAAAATTGATATCACTATCGCCCACAGAAAACTCAACCTCTCACTACCCAATCTTCTCTCTGCAAATAACAAGTATAATATCTTTCTACACAATGTCAGAGAGCATGATGTGGCCATCTTCCCTCACGAGGATGAGCATGACATGGTCGTGTTCTGGCTTTAGGTCTCTGTAGACCACTCCAAGCATATGCAGGTACTCCATCACAAGGGGCACTTCTGCTGCATAAAACATGCCAAAAATAAAAAGAAACACACACAACAGAACCTTCCAAAAATGCGTCTTCGAGAAAAAAAAATATGGTGTAAGTTGTTGTGCCTTATGTTACATGGCAACACTTCTTTTGATCTGAAGAGGTAGAGTTTAGCTTTTGAGATGTCTTCTTGGCAGACTGTTTTGTTTGATAAACAACTTATAGTTATTTGAATCGTGATTGATTTTTTTTATCATGTATTGATATTCAAAATCTGCTTTCCATTACCACTGATTTGGCCCAGGAAAGTCTGTTCTCCTTTTGCATCCAGTATATGTTAGGCTGCTGAATTTCACAAACTCCTTTTATCCCTGGTGCAGATTTGTCCTTGACACTTGCAAGCGCTTGAAGGAGAAGAAGTCATACCTTGTCTGGAATGCTGTTGGCTGCCTTGGTGTCACTGCTGTCACTGATCTTGTTAGAGAGGTATGCAATGCTTATGTTGAACAGTGCTGCACTACTGCTGAAAAATTATTAGAAGAAATAGTTTAACTAATAAGTGGTTTATTTCTTTTCTACTAAAGCAGTATAAATGCCATTGAATATTTGTATTTTAAGCTTTTGTTGACCTTTTGTTTTGCCTGGCACTTCAATGGTAGACCAGTATAGTAGTATTCCTATCCTTCATTGGAGATCTGTTGCCCACTGCTCTTACAAGCATCACTGCCTCGGTTATTTTTGCAGTTCCTTGGATTTGTTTGTTTTGTGTACTTGAGAGATTTGGAGTTATTTCAGGAGAATCTCTGAAAAATATTACCATCTACATACTTGATTTGGTGACAAATCAATTTGCAGTTAAGTTTCTATTTCATTGCTACAATGTTATGAACTCCTTAGCGTTAACATATACATACAAACAAACAAATGTCATTAACATTCAATTTTACGAGTTAGTATATCAATTATTGTGTTAAAACTGGTGTTTGGTTTGTAGATGTGTAGTTTGTGATACTTATATGTTTATTCCGCCGTAGTTATCCTAAATATATTTGATTCCAGGTGGAGGCTATTCAGAAGTGTGGTGGGCAGACTATTGCTGATGGAAGCCGTTTCCGCACTGGCGGTGGAATTCTCTGGAACATCTTAAAGTCACGGGAACCCAAGGCTTACAAGGAAATAATGGCCAAGGGGAAGGAACTTGAGGTACACTTTTTTATTATTATGAAGGGATTAGTTATGTGTATGATGCCTATACTACGAAAATAACAACAAAAACAGGTACAAAGTCATTCAGTCCCAAGCATGCTGGTGTAGGCTATAGATGAAACCTGACAAGACCCACAAAAGTGGAAAAAGAAATAACCTAGATATGCTTTAGCAATTATATACAGGAGATAAATGTAGTAACTTGTCTTCAACAACAACAACAACATAGCCTTTTGTCCCAAGCAAGTTGGGGTAGGCTAGAGATGAAACCCAAAAGAGACGAGAAACAGGGAGACACATAAAGGGACATAAAGGGCACAAGACAAAAAGAGGTCACGGTTCAGGCACGTTGATTGCCAATCTCTAAGCGCTCCTGTCCATAGCTAAATCTTTGGAGATATTCCACTCCTTAAGATCTCTCTTAACGGACTCGTCCCAAGTTAGTTTAGGTCGACCTCTACCGCTCTTTACATTATCGGCCCGCTTTAGAACTCCACTACGCATCGGCGCCTCAGGAGGCCTCCGTTGGACATGTCCAAACTATCTCAACCGATGTTGAATCAATTTCTCCTCAATTGGTGCCACCCCAACCCTATCGCGAATATCGTCGTTCCGGACTCTATCCCTCCTTGTGTGCCCACAACACTAACGCAACATACGTATCTCTGCTACACTCAATTGTTGGACATGTCGTCTTTTTGTAGGCCAACAATCAGCACCGTATAACATCGCCGGACGAATCGCCGTCTTATAGAACTTACCTTTCAGCTTCTGAGACACCCTTTTGTCACAGAGAACGCTAGAAGCTTGACGCCATTTCAACCAGCCGGCTGAAATTCTATGCCTAACATCATCATCAATGTCTCTATCCTTTTGTAGCATCGACCCTAAATACCGAAAAATATCCTTCTTGGCCACCACTTGCCCATCGAGGCTAACGTCTCCCTCCTCGTGCCTAGTCGCGCTGAAATCGCACCTCATGTACTCGGTCTTAGTCCTACTAAGTCTGAACCCTTTCAACTCTAACGTGTTCCTCCATAGTTCTAACTTCCTATTAACCCCCGCCCTACTGTCGTCAACTAGCACCACATCATCAGCAAAGAGCATACACCAAGGGATATCACTTTGTATGTCCCTTGTGACCTCATCCATCACCAAAGCAAATAAATAAGGGCTCAAAGTTGACCCCTGATGCAGTCCTATTTTAATTGGAAAGTCACTGATGTCGTCATCACATGTTCGGACAAACGTCACCACATCCCTGTACATATCCTTGATGAGGGTAAGGTACTTAACAACAACATAGCCTTTTGTCCCAAGCAAGTTGGGGTAGGCTAGAGATGAAACCCAAAAGAGACGAGAAACAGGGAGACACATAAAGGGACATAAATGGCACAAGACAAAAAGATGTCACGGTTCAGGCACGTTGATCGCCAATCTCCAAGCGCTCCTGTCCATAGCTAAATCCTTGGAGATATTCCACTCCTTAAGATCTCTCTTAACGGACTCGTCCCAAGTTAGTTTAGGTCGACCTCTACCGCTCTTTACATTATCGGGCCGCTTTAGAACTCCACTGCGCACCGGCGCCTCAGGAGGCCTCCGTTGGACATGTCCAAACTATCTCAACCGATGTTGAATCAATTTCTCCTCAATTGGTGCCACCCCAACCCTATCCCGAATATCGTCGTTCCGGACTCTATCCCTCCTTGTGTGCCCACAACATCAACGCAACATACGCATCTCTGCTACACTCAATTGCTGGACATGTCGTCTTTTTGTAGGCCAACACTCAGCACCGTATAACATCGCCGGACGAATCGCCGTCCTATAGAACTTACCTTTCAGCTTCTGAGGGTTGGGACTTTGTGCTTTTCCAAGGCCCACCACATGACATTTCTCGGTACTTTGTCATATGCCTTCTCGAGGTCAATAAAGACCATGTGCAAGTCCTTCTTCTGCTCCCTATATCTCTCCATCAATTGTCGTAATAAGAAAATCGCCTCCATGGTCGACCTACCAGGCATGAACCCAAACTGATTTTGGGTCACATGTGTCACTCTCCTTAGGTGATGCTCGATAACCCTCTCCCAGAGCTTCATCGTATAGCTCATCAACTTAATCCCACGGTAGTTAGTACAACTTTGAACATCTCCCTTGTTCTTGAAGATAGGTACTAATATACTTCTCCATTCTTCAGGCATCTTGTTAGACCGAGAAATAAGGTTAAAAAGCTTAGTTAACCATACTATCGCTCTGGCGCCTAGGTATCTCCACACCTCAATGGGGATACCATCAGACCCATTGTTTTACCTCCCTTCATCCTCTTCAAAGCCTCTCCGATCTCTGCCTCCTGAATTCTCCTCACAAAGCGTCTGTTGGTATCGTCAAATGAGTCGTCCAACTCAAGGGCAGGACTCTCATTCTCCCCATTAAACAGCTTGTCGAAGTACTCTCTCTATATGTCCTTGATCTCCTCATCCTTCACGAGAAGTCGATCTGTCCCATCTTTGATGCATTTTATTTGGTTGATATCTCTTGTCTTCCTCTCGCTGATTCTAGCCATCTTATAAATGTCCTTCTCCCCTTTCTTCGTGCCTAGCCGCTGATAAAGGCCATTATACGCCTGACCTTTTCCTACACTCACAGCTCGCTTTGCAACCCTCTTCGCTATTTTATAGCCCTCGATGTTGGCTACACTCTTGTCATGGTGGAGACGCTTGAAACACTCCTTCTCCCTAATAGCCCTTTGCACCTCGTCATTCCACCACCATGTGTCTTTTGCTTCCCGTTTGCCTCCCCTACTCACGCCAAACACTTTCGAAGCCACCTTCCGGACACATGTTGCCATCTTTAGCCACATGTCGTCGGCATCTTCTCCTTCTTCCCAAGGCTCCTCGTCTAGCATCCTCTCCTTAAACGTTTGCGTTACTTTCCCTCTATGCTTCCACCACTTCGTTCTCGTAATCTTGGGCCGTTTGTCCCGGTGAACACATACCCGAAAGTGAAAGTCCGCCACCACAAGCTTATGTTGAGGGACAACACACTCCCCAAGTAACACCTTACAATCAAAGCAATCACGTCTATCCTCCCTCCTTGCAAGTATAAAGTCGATCTGGCTCGAGTGTTGTCCACTACGAAATGTTACTAGATGTGATTCCCTCTTCCTAAAGAGGGTGTTCGCTATCAACAAGTCATAGGCCAGCGCGAAGTTCAAAACATCCTCTCCCTCTTGATTCCTACTACCGTACCCGAACCCCCCGTGTACCCGCTCGAAACCTACATTAGTCGCACCAACATGGCCGTTGAGGTCTCCTCTTATAAAGAGTTTCTCGCTGATAGGCACGGTACTAACCATGCTATCAAGATCTTTCCAAAACTGCCTCTTGGTGCCCTCGCTAAGACCTACCTGAGGGGCATAGACACTGATCACATTCAGAGCCGAATCTCCAACTACCAGCTTGACCAAGATAATCCGGTCACCTTGCCTCCTAACATCAACGACTCCATCCTTAAGGCTTCTATCGATCAAGATGCCTACACCATTCCTACCCGATGTTGTCCCCGTGTACCAAAGTTTGAATCCAGTATCCTCCACCTCCTTCGCCTTCTGACCCTTCCATTTAGTAGTAACTTGTCTTCATATCAAGTAATTTGTCATTTTCCTCAACTTTCTTCTACCTTTTCAAAACAACTTTGGAGTCACTGTGCATGCCCATCATTATCATAGAAACTTTGGGTATTTATTTCTTCTTTGAGGTATCACTGCCTGTGTGGACTAGAATTCAGTTCAGCATTAGATTGCTGCCTCTAATGAAAATAATTGAAGGAATCATTGTGAGTTTGCGTGCACCCCCCCACCCCCACCCCACCAATTTGTCGATGTGAAGAACTGAGACTAAATTACTGTTCCTTTCCCTTCGTTTTCATTTCTTCCCAAGACACTATTTTGAGCATTGTACTAAGGGTGTGTTCACTTCGCGAAAAGTAGGTGAAAAGTTATTGTAGCATCTTTCGTTGTTATTTGGCAAAATTTGTCCAATCATGGACTAACTAGGCTCAAAAGATTCGTTCCGATATTTACAGACAAACTATGCAATTAGTTATCTTTTTACCTACATTTAATGCTCCATGCATACGTCAAAAGATTTGATGTGATTGGTGGAAGAGGAAATATTTTGGGTTGGGATGGTGAAGTGAACAAGTCCTAACTAGCATTGATATTTTTCTCTGACATCTGTCAGTAAATACATGTTTTGGTGATCCTTTTACTAATTCACTAGTCTTTTCTCTTGTATGGAATTAACTTGTATAACTATTTCCTCCTTGCAGAAGCAGTTTCGGTATACTAAACGACCACGGATTAGCAGAAACGAAGATGCAAGTTCGCAGGGCAGTGCATTAATCGATGATGAAAGTGAAGCGCAAGAGCCAAAGGAAATGTTGAATGATCCTGAGCAGTTGGATGATGTGGAGGAGCCACCCGCATCAGACAACAAAGCTCATCGCAAACCACTGGCGGACAGAATTCGTGCTCCTGTTGCTTATGACGATCTGTTTGAAGAGGGAGAGATACACGAAGGAGAACCACAAAGTTGAAGCATTCCAAAGGTTATGCCTCGTCATGAGTTGTGAGACCCAAAGGAATGGGCACATAATTGCAAGAGCATGAGTATGAACTAATGAACTACCACTGCAGTGTAGCAATTTTTCCCCTAAACATCCCCGTGATCTTGCATCGATAGAAATTTTGTTGCGTTCAGTGAAACCAGTGTTGGGCCTGAATTCGATGGTCAATGGAAATCGTTGTTATATAAGTTTGGGTGTATAATGTTTTTTTTTCACCACACTATATTGAGGAAGAAACAATATTGCGGCTTTGCATTTACTAGCACTGTAGCATCGTCGTTAGGTTTAGTGTTGGCTCTGGCCTTGCTGGGGTAAAAATGCCAATGACATGCATTTTAAGTTGCTAGCCCTTATCCATCCTGAGTATGCTTTACGTAGTCACATGAAATAAGCTTATATAAGTATAGCAATGCTCAAGCTAAGGTTTCAACACCTAAGTTCCTCTTTGGAACAAAGCAATGTCCAAAGAATACAAAATAGATAAATGATCCGAGGTTATGAGCTTTCCAACTAAAGTGATCTAGGCCGCGTTCACTTCCCCCTCCCAACCCAAAATATTTCCTCTTACACACATCACATCAAATCTTTCGACGCATGCATGGAGCATTAAACGTAGGTAAAAAAGATAACTAATTGCATAGTTTGTCTGTAAAGTTCGAAACGAATCTTTTGAGTCTAATTAATCCATAGTTGGACAAATTTTACCAAATAACAACGAAAAGTGCTACAGTAACTTTTCAGCTACTTTTCGCGAAGTGAACACACCCCTAAGTAGTAATACTTGGATTCTTATGGCACTTCGAAATTCTTGCGTGAACTGTTTTTTTACTTTTTTTTGGAAAAGAAATAGGTGTAGCTAGTAATTTGTACATGAAGAGCTTCTGTAAAGAATTTGTGTCGCAATATTTGAGATTCAACTTTTGCTTACCCAATCGAAACATAAGTTCTTTTTGTATTTGCTTTTATTAAATATATATAGTTGTGTTATATACTCCCTCTGTCCCCTAAAAAAATATAATTCTCATTTTTCGATTAGTCAAACAGTTTGAAGTTTAATTGAAATTATATTAAAAAATACTAACATTTATGATACAAAATAAGTATTATTAAATTAATTATGTAATATAATTTATAGTTGATCTACCTGAAGACATAAATATCAATATCACGTTATAAAATTGGTTAGACTTAAGCAAATTTGACAGACACAAATCTCATAGTTATGTTTTTTTTATGGACGGAGTAGAATTTTCAACCAAAATTTAGGCAAATATCTTAGAATCTTGCTTTCAGTGCTGCCCCTTGACTTCAGTTCATTCTCTCATAAATTCAGGCGATTTCAGACCCTCATGACAGATTTCCAAATTTCCCCGCTACAAATTCAGCGGCTGAAAATTAGCAGAGTAATAATATAATAATTAATAAAGTTATATATTTCCATTTCCCAACCCGGCCCCACCGGAACAGGCAGCGCAAGAAAGGTCGAAGCGTCGTCTCTTCCGCACGGAGCCCTCGTGTAGTCGTGTCGTGCCCGACCTCCTGACTCCTGAAGAAATTCATAAGCGAGAATGGCGACGACTGCGACTAGGCGGTGGTGGAGGCGGCACGACGGCGGCGACGATGACCCCGACGACCTCGTCCCCATGGACACCCAAGGTACGATGCAATTTCACGCGCTCACCTTCCCGTTCCCCCGCCCTTGGGGTTTTAGACGCTGCTGACGCCACGAAATCGAATAACTGTTGCTGTGGCGATGCGTTTTGCAGAACAAGAGGAGCTGGTCCGGTTGCTGGAGGCGAAGCAGGCGCAGCAGAGCCGCCGTTGGAGGGTGCGTTTCAGATTCCCGATTCCTTCGGCCTGGCGTTATGGGAGGAGAGACCTTCCGTGGGCGCAGGGCTCTGGTCTGTGTCTAGATTTGGCGATTTCGTGCTCACATCACCTAATGTTTTGCGCAGCGCGTCTTCGCGGGGTTCCTCCTAGGCTACGCGGCCTTCCTTGTCTACTCCAGTTTCCACCACGCTTGGTCTCCCTGGGAGCTGGTTGGTTGCTTTCACGTATCAATTGTTCTTCCGTTTATGATGTTTAGTGGTCGTTTATCCCCAATTGTTGATGTACACCTGCCATCATTTAGGACCCCAAGATAATTCAGGCACTGTACAACGAGTTCCTTTTATGTTGGATTTGGATCATAAATATCAAAATCATGTTATGTACAGTTTGGTTCCCAACTCCTAAAGTTTAGTCCCTGTCACATCAGATGCTGGACACTAATTTAGAATAGACGAATCTATTAAGCCTAATTAGTCCATGA
The DNA here is from genome assembly GCA_038087645.1 of Saccharum hybrid cultivar R570. NCBI lineage: Eukaryota > Viridiplantae > Streptophyta > Magnoliopsida > Poales > Poaceae > Saccharum > Saccharum hybrid cultivar. The sequence continues at coordinate 24,025,763 of JAQSUU010000135.1, forward strand.
TTTGACAATGTGGTGCTACAGTGAACATGTGCTAATGATGGATTAATTAGGCCTTAATAGATTCGTCTCGCGAATTAGTCACGACTTCTGTAATTAGTTTTATTATTAGTATCCGAACACCCGATGTGATACCCAATATGACACCTCCTAAACTTTAGTCCCTGGATCCTTTAATTTTATTATTTTGTTTTGTACTTCTTAGGCTTTCTTGCTTCCTGATAACTGAAATGCTTGCAATAAATAATTAGTCACTAATGTATGCTTGGCACTACGAAGAATCATTATTATTGGAAGAATCAAGTTTTGCTCATTTGTGTAGTTATCTATTTGCCTTAAACTGTGCTTCTCAAATTAACAGCGGTACCATGCTTACTTCATGGAAGATTTGCCTGCACCGATGGTCATAATTGCAGGTTTGGTATCTCCTTCAACTATTTAGTTTTAGCTTGCCAAGTTCTAAACAAACAATGTGTTGATGCTTCGAACTGAATTATTTTGGATCACATTGTCATTTAGTCAAAGTTGACTAGGGTGCTTACTTATAATTTGATTTGCCACCAAAAGCAATTGTGAGCTTCTCCATGTTATCAGAAGATGTATTTATGATTTATAGACCACATATTCATTATAATGTACAATATTGGTGCTCATATAGGATCTTGATCTACTTTGCATAGTTGTGTTGTGTGTGCATGCACCATATTATTCACAATGCTTATATTTCTTACCTTGGTTCTGCCAGGGCTTCCCTGATCATTTGCATCAAAAGGCTGTTTAGACTCAGCAAGTGTTCATGATTATAATTTTATTAGTATGCTAATAGTAACTTGTTCTATTTGGTTCTCATTTTGTCCTAGGATCCCCATATAAAATGGAGAACACAGTGCTCATAGCTTGATAGGCACAAGGGCATATATATTACCCAACTCCAAATAGTTCTCCCAACACTTTGATCTGAAGATACATGTATGTTAAATTGCAGATTGGATAGCTGCTCTAGCATGCCTATTTGCTGTTAAAGGGTTACTACAGAATTCAGGCCCATCAAAGAAGTGGATGTGGTATTCGTGCTATATTGGCATTTTGGTAGCCATCTTTTGGACATACTACATATTAAGGTATATCATCTCAGTCAACTATTCATCTCTTTTGTCCTTCCTGCGTCAGTCAAATGCTTTGCTAAAATGTTAGCATCTCAATCAATTTCTATCATGACAGTACTATTCTGGCTGTTGCAGCTACAATAACACACAGCAAGCAATTCTAGGTATTGTCTTCTTCTGACTGTTGGTGTTGGTGTTGTAGGTTGCCAAGAATTCGATGGGATGTTGCATGGCTCCCACTCGGCCCTTTGATGTACGATGGACTTGAATTTCTCTTAAATATTCTTTCAGCGACTACTCATGAATAATAGTTTAACATACTATTGTCTTGTATATATGTGCCTATGCAGGGCTGGTGTGTTGAGCCTTTATGTGGACCATGTGTTGCTGGAGTCAATGCAAGATATCAGCACACTGAGAAGCTACATGTATAACTTCAAGGCCTTGTAGTTTTGAGTATAGTTTCCCTTGCTTCTATGTAGCTATATGTGGAACAGGTTCTGGCCATTTCTCAGTTTTTTAGTGGCAGAGTTGTAGAGGTACCTTATTACATCTTACATGGTGTGTTTACATGAATTTTTAACCTCAGTGACTACTTGTGCGTCATTTTTTATTAGTGGCGAGTGTATGTACAAGCTGTGATGTCAATGGGCACCACAGCTGTTTGAAACATTCCCCTGTTTCTACTGATGTTCTTGTTTGTATTATAAAAATTGATGATTTTAGAGGGGCTGACACAGCAGGGAGGCTTTTATTTTCATTTCAAATTTTGGGATGTCTCCCCCCCCCCCCCCCCCCCCCCCCCCCCCCCCCACCCCCCCCCGTTTTGTGTGAGAGGATGGCTATGTATTTCAGTGAGGACATGTTTGGTTTGGAGACGAGATTTGCCGGGAGTGGCCACCGCTCAGGCCTTGTTCACTTCCCCATCCCAACTCAAAATATTTCCTTTTCCACCCATCACATCAAATCTTTCGACGCATGTATGGAGCATTAAATGTAGGTAAAAAAGATAACTAATTGCATAGTTTGTCTGTAAATGTCGGGACGAATCTTTTGAGCCTAGTTAGTTCATAATTAGACAAATTTTACCAAATAACAACGAAAGATGTTATAGTAACTTTTTACCTACTTTTCGCAAAGTGAACACACCCTCAGTGTCACGGCCAAGTGAGAGAGGCCTTCCGTCAAGTACTTCACTACTCCTTATCTCGGCTCCGTCCAGTCCAATGCGAGTCGGGAACCCAAACAGATACCATCCCGCGTCGCCGTGATGGAAGCCTCGCCCTTGCCAATGCTCGCCGCCTCCCGCTTCCTGTCTGTGCCGCCGCTGCTGGCGCCGACATGCCCCCGCCTCACCGCTCCCTTCGTCCGCGCGGCCACGCAGACGCTGGAAGCGCCGGAGGCGGCCAAACCGCCGCGGCCGTCCCCGAGGCGCAGCGCCGTCGCTGAGGTCAAGGGGGCCCCGGACCCCATCGCCGCCCTCAACAGGTACTCCCTAGCACAGTTTGCTACTGGCTCTGGCGCGCTGCTTCCAGTGGCAGAGACGAGGGATGTCACGGATGCGGTCAGTAGTTCAGTGCTCATCGATTTCAACTGAAGCCGAACCCTGCAAATTACGCCCTTCGTGTGCAGGTTTGAGGAGGTACTGCAGACACAAGACTGCAACATAATTCTGCGCCACTGCGGGGACACTAGGCGTTGGGATGACCTCTCTAAGGTAGTGTCTGCCTGTCTGGGGCTTGCATTCTCTGGTGAATTGGTTCTGTGGGACTAGTGAGGAGAGTTGCCGATAGACAGACAGACAGCAAGCTACTGAACTTAGCGTGCTTCAGGTCTTCGAGTGGATGCAGGAGCGCGAGATGACCAACGCTGCATCTTATAGCAGCTACTTCAAGTACCTTGGACTGAGCCGTGACCCTGCGAAGGCGCTTCAAGTGTACGGTGCCATCAAAGACCGAATGATGAGGGTCCATGTCTCTGTCTGTAATTCGGTTCTCGGGTGCTTGGTGAAGAATGGGAGGTTGGAAAGCAGCTTCAAGCTCTATGACGAGATGATACGGGAAGGTCTATCTCCTGATCCATTCACCTACAGCACTGTATGGGACTTTGACCCTTTCCTTTATTTGTCTGTTAACATTGTGACATGAATCCTGTTTCGGCTAGGAGGGCATGATTTTGAAATAGATCTCTTGTGTCATCCAGCTGCTGTCAGGGTGTATGAAGTTGAAGCAGGGCTACACCAAGGCAATGGGATTGATCAATGATATGAAATCCCGTGGTCTTCAGATGGATATTGTGATATATGGCACTCTTCTGGCAATATGTGCATCTCATAACTACTGTGAGGAGGCTGAAGTATACTTTCAGAAAATGAAAGATGAAGGCCATAGTCCTAATCTGTTCCATTACAGCTCCCTGTTGAATTCATATTCAGAAAATTCTGATTATGGAAAAGCTGAGCTGTTGATGAAAGATCTGAGGTCCTCTGGATTAACACCAAATAAGGTCACTTGTTCTTGTTTGTTGGTCCTTTTATTAATTAGCTTGAATGTATAATCTTTCATAATATGCCAAAGGATATTCTTACCATAGTTTTTGAGGCGCCGCGGCGAGGCGCGGCGCCAAACCCCCTTCACAACGCCTAGGCGTTTGTGGCGGACGCCTAGGCGACGCCATACACACATTGTAAGGCGTTGTACTATAGAATTTTATATACTACTGCAGCACATACATACCTCGTTTGTTGCCAATTCTTGAGCCCAGGTTCCTTCCTTTCCTTTCCAAAAGCAGGTGCACACTAATCAAAGCAGGCATTATACTAATCAAAGAACAAGTGCAGAGAGTATAAAACTTCAGATTCAGAACAGAGCACGAGGAGGCAGAGCAGAACAGAGAGGATAATATACAGAGCACACATTAGAGCAGCAGCAGTAGACATTAGAGCAGGTGCAGACTATAATATTCACATTCACATTCAGACAACAGAGCAGCAGCAGACTATAATATACAGAGCAGAGCAGACACCAGAGTAGGAGATCTGGAAAAGCAGAGTGGAGGCGGGGGGCATACCAGGCGGAGGTGGAACTAGCCGACGGAGGAAGACTCGAGGCAGAGTCACGAGCAGTTACGGACTGCAGCACGACGAGGCTGGAGCGGCTCCAGAGCAGGGGCGGACGGGCCAGCGGAAGTGCAGGGCCGGCTCCGCGGCAGGGGCGGCCGGCCAGTGGACACGAGCAGAGGAGCACCCCAGCGGAGGTCGAGGTCCGTCCGCCGCCTTCTCTCTTCCTCTCCCCTCGCCCGCACTCGCGGTAAATGACTCGTGCGCGGTCGATTTCCCGCGCGAAGCGGCTATCTGGGCAGGCGCGCGGTCGATTTCCCGCGCCTCCCCACGGCGCGCGGTCGATTTCTCGCGGCGCGGTCCTTTTCCCGCGGGCCCGCGATCTTTTGGCGCCCTTTCCCCGCGAATCGGCGTGCGGCGTCTGCGGCGGAGCTCTAGGCGTCCGCCCGACACCAAATTTCTCCTAGGCGACGCCTAGCTCGATTAGGCGGACGCCATACCACTCTAGGTCGTGGCGCCCCCGACGCCCAGGCCCTCTTCCACGCCTTGTCGCCTAGGCGACGACTAGGCGACGCCTAGGCGACGCCTTAAAAACTATGATTCTTACATTAAGTAGGGGAAGTGTCTGCAAATCCCATCTAGCTGCAATCATAATTTTCTGCATGATACATAATTTGTTGAATGAGACTTGGATCAGCCCACATTATAGTGTCATGGAGAGCACTGGTGCTCGGGGCTCCTGAATGTTTCTATAACCTAGACACACATCTATAGCCCAGATTATAGTGTCATTGAGAAAACTGATGCTCGGTGCTCCTAAATGTTTCTATAATAGCCTCTTCACTTTGCAGTTATCTTTTGATTCTTTCTTGAAGTTCCATGTGGCTATACCTGTACTCAAGGTGTTTAGTGTTTACCTTGTATACATGTGTGTTTAGGTTGTGGGGTCTTTCTTGTACGACTTCTTTCTTCTATTAATTAATGCAATGATATGCAGCTCTTCCGTGTTTGGGAAAAGATAGGCTTATTTTATTTCCAGTCAGACTTTGATCATTGGTTTCTCACAAAATATATTGTTTATTGCTACGAAACCAATTTAGTGCAAAAAAGAACTTTGAAATATGGATCTAATTGTATAGTATATACACTAAACATACTTAGGATTTGATTAATCATTGGTCAAAACATGCAGAGTTTGATTTTTTTTTCAAAACAAATACTTATATTTTTGAAGTGAGGGAGTACCTTCAAAATAACATTGCACGTGCAGGTTATATTGACCACTTTGTTAAAGGTGTATTCTAAAGGAGGTCTCTTTGAGAAGGCTAAGGAACTGCTAACTGAACTGGAAGCCTCAGGTTTTGCACAGGATGAGGTAAAACATGTGGTCTCATACACAAGTATTTAATGTGCATACTTGCATGGTCCCTTGAAATTAGCTGGCTTTACATGCTATCATGATTCTTTAATCCTTGTACTGTATCCAGATGCCATACTGCATATTGATTGATGGCCTTGTCAAAGGTGGGAAGATACAGGAAGCAAAGATTCTATTTAATGAAATGAAAGAAAAAGGCGTCAAATCTGGTATGGAATATAGCTGGATAACAGATTAAACTTTCTTTTTTTCTAGTTTTTAGTTGCAAATGTATTGATATGTTTTTTCATAATATAATCTTTTAGGCTATAATTATTTGACTAGATTCAAATAAGCACGTTGAATTTTATTTAAGTTGTATCTCAGAAAATCGTACTACATTGTTGTGTTAATCTCATGCTTCTATTTAGAATCATCTAGCTTTTTGACCTTATGTGGCGTAGTGTGTCGTAATACTTCCTCTGATTCCAAAATGTAGTTTTAGGATTTTTTATCCAGTGATTTTTTTTTAACTTGGACAGTCGATATATGGAAAGTTACATAGATTCACAACACATGGTTGATGTAACCCTATTCATCATGGAAAATACTTTCAGAATATATTATTTTTACTATTTAGAATGGTATATTTCAACAAAAAGTGCAAGTCAAAGTTTCACATTGGTGACTGTTGCTGCCCTAACCGACTGAAACCAAGTGTGCTCGGATGTGTGTTGTAAGGGTTCTTGCCCCTTTTTTCTTCTTAATATAATGATACGCAGCTCTCCTGCGTGTTTGCGAAAAAAAATATCAGAGGAAGTAATAATTCTCTAGAGCTTTCCCATGCACTCACATGTAAACATCTTGTTGCTATGTATTACTGATCCTACAATAAACTATTTGTGTCTTGTTGACATTTTCTGTGGCCCTTATCTTGTCTCTGCAGATGGTTATGCATTTAGTATCATGATTTCAGCATTACACAGAGGTGGTGATCACGAAGAATCAAAACAGCTTGCAAAAGAATTTGAGTCTGAGGATGCATCATATGATCTGGTTATGCTTAATACATCACTGCGCACTTACTGCAGCACCAATGATATGGAGAGTGTAATGAGGTTGCTAAAGAAAATGGATGAATTGAACATATCACCTGATAATATTACATTTAATACCTTGATAAGGTACTTCTGCAATTCAAAGGTTTATCACCTAGCATACAAAACGGTTGAAGATATGCATACAAAGGGTCATCAATTAAATGAGGTATTTGGTTCTCGCAAATCATTTGTGAGTTCTATCATGGATCAAACCTCAGCTATCACATCCTTTTTACTCTGTCCATTCTTGATTAGAATCATAACTTTCTTTATTTTCTTTGCATTATTCCATCTTCTTATATTGTATTCCACATGGGGTTATAGTTCCTATTTTATTGGGCAGATTAAGTGGGAATGCAACAAGATGATAGGTTTATATGGTTTTGTAGTTTGATTGGTTCATTTTGTTGTCATCATAGTATAGCTTGAACTTGGTCGAATAGTTCCACGTTATCGTATGTTTGACCATTTACCATTGCTGACTGAACCATTGAATCAAAATGAGTATGCCTCTTTGCTAGAAGATGTGTCTCAATTGAATTAGGCTAACCCTAGAAGGGTAGCTATATAGGTAGGCATACATGGGCCTCATGGGCCTAATACACACACAATCCAACACCCCCCCGCAGTCTGAACTACCGGCGCAGCGGAGTTTCAGACTGGACAAGAAAGAAGAAAGAACACACACAAGTCCCCCCACAGACGCAATTAACCACTGGTGATGTTGAGGCTGGAGCGAAACTCATTGAAGGTCGTGGACGGGAGGCCTTTGGTGAAGATGCCCGCGAACTGGGAGGTGGTCGGAACATGAAGGACTCGGACCTCGCCGAGGGTGACCCGATCCCGGACAAAGTGTAGGTCGATCTCCACGTGCTTCGTCCGCTGGTGTTGGATGGGGTTGGTGGAGAGGTAGACCGCACTGACATTGTCGCAGTAGATCAGCGTGCTCCGGGAGGGCGGAGTGTGGAGCTCGGCGAGAAGCTGCCGGAGCCAGGAGGCCTCAGCCACGCCGTTAGCGACAGCGCGGTACTCCGCCTCGGCACTGGACCGAGAGACCACAGGCTGGCGCTTAGACGACCAGGACACCAGGTTGCCGCCCAAGAAGACGGCATAGCCGGAGGTGGACCGCCGAGTGTCCAGACACCCGGCCCAGTCAGCGTCAGTGTAGACGACAAGGTCGGCTGAGGAGGACCAGTGAAGTAGGAGGCCGTAGTCGATCGTGCCCCGGAGGTAGCGGAGGAGGCGCTTGAGAGCCGTTAGGTGGGGCTCCCGGGAATCATGCATGTGAAGACAAATCTGCTGAACTGCATAGGTGATATCCGGCCGGGTGAAGGTGAGGTACTGAAGGGCACCAGCAAGACTCCTGTATGCAGTAGGATCAGATACTAGGGGGCCCTCAGCCTCTGACAGCTTGCCCTGAGTATCAACCGGAGTGGAGCAGGGGTTGCAGTCAGTCATCCCAACCCGCTCTAGGATATCCCGAGTGTACTGCCGCTGGTGAAGAAGTAACCCGGCAGGACGAGGCTCAACAGTGACCCCGAGGAAATGGTGGAGCACATCCAGATCCTTCATAGCAAACTCCTGCTGAAGAGTGGCAATGATCCGGCGGAGAAAGGGCTCACTGGAGGCTGTGAGGACAATGTCATCAACATAGAGCAGCAAGTACGCAGTGTCAGCTCCATGTTGATAGATAAACAGAGATGTATCCGACTTGGCCTCGACAAACCCCAGAGTCAGCAGGAAAGCAGCAAACCGATGGTTCCACGCCCGGGGTGCCTGCTTGAGGCCGTAGAGAGACCTGTTGAGCCGGTAGACCATGTCGGGGCGGGAGGAATCAACGAATCCCGCCGGCTGACTGCAGTACACTGTCTCGGTAAGAAGGCCGTGCAGAAAGGCATTCTTGACGTCCAGCTGATGGACTGGCCACGACCGAGCTAGCGCCAGTGAGAGCACGGTGCGGATGGTGGCAGGCTTGACTACCGGGCTGAACGTCTCATCATAGTCGACTCCAGGGCGCTGAGTGAAACCCCGGAGAACCCAGCGAGCCTTGTAGCGCTCGAGAGTGCCATCAGCCCGACGCTTGTGGGTCCAGATCCACTTGCCGGTGACGACGTTGGAGCCTGGCGGCCGGGGCACCAACTCCCACGTCTGGTTGGCGAGGAGTGCGGCGTACTCCTCTTCCATCGCGCGACGCCAGTGAGGATCCAACAGGGCGTCACGGACAGAAGAGGGTACCGGGGAGACCGGCGCGCCGCTGGTCGATGCCGCAAGGACCTGGGGTGGCAGCGTGCCAGCCGCGTGCCGTGTCACAATCGGGTGAATATGCCGCGGGTGTTGGTGAAGAAGCGGCGGGTGGTAGACCAGCGGTGCGTCACGGGCCGGCGGGGACTGAGGTGGTGGTGTCGGTGTCCCCGGCGGAGAAGGTACCGTGAGTGGCGGCGGCCGCGGCCTGCGTTGGTACACCCGTACCGGCGCTGCGTACCGCGAAGAGGGTACCGGGGCAGCACCGGGCGACGGCGACCGGCAGAGCCCCCCCGGGGCCGTATCGGGAAGCGTGGTCCCCGGATCGGCGCCAGACGGAGAGGTCGAGTCCGCGCCAGAGGACGCCAGGGCCGGACCCGTCGGGGAGCCGTGACAGGTGCCCGGCAAGGAGCGCGGCGAAGCAGTACCTGCAGGAGACCACGGAAAAGGTGGCTGGACCACCGTGTCAGCGGGAAAGAGGGAGTGTGGATCAGGAACAGGAGTGGTGGTGGGTGTGGTGGAGAAGGGAAAGACGGACTCATCGAACACCACATGGCGAGAGATGAGTACCCGTCGGGAGGTAAGGTCAAAGCACCGGTACCCCTTGTGATCCGGGGAGTACCCGAGGAAGACAGAGAGTGGATCGGGGGTCCAGCTTGTGAGAAGAAGTGGCAGCGGTGTTGGGGTAACACGCACACCCAAAGACGCGAAGGTGATCGTACCGCGGAGAGGTACCGAACAGGGCGTGGTGTTGGTGTAGGAGCGGGACAGGCAGTGGAAGGAAGACGGTTGAGGAGGTAGGTGGAGGTGTGCAAGCCCTCAGCCCAGAAGCGAGCAGGGAGAGAGGCCTGAAACAGAAGGGTGCGCCCGGTGTCGTTGGTGGTGCGAATCATGCGTTCAGCTTTGCCGTTCTGTGAGGAGGTGTATGGGCAAGACATGCGCAACTGAACACCGTGAGAGAGGAAGAAAGCCCGGGAGGTGGAGTTATCAAACTCACGACCATTGTCACACTGTACGGCCTTGATGGTAAGGCCAAACTGTGTGGACACCCAAGTAAAGAAGTGAAGGAGCGTGGAAAACGTATCAGACTTCGCACGCAAGGGAAAGGTCCACGAATAATGTGAGAAATCATCGACAACCACAAGGTGGTACTTATAGCTAGAAATACTGATAACATGAGATGTCCATAGGTCGCAATGTACAAGATCAAAAATGCGGGCCGCATGTGAAGAAGAACTATGAAAAGGAAGACGAACATGTCGGCCCAATTGGCACGCATGACACAAATGCTCAGCATGAGCCCGAATACACGGAATGTCGGAGCTACGACTGAGCTGCATCAGGGCATCACGTCCAGGATGGCTGAGGCGCCGGTGCCAAGTAGTAGAGGAGGTAGAGGTGGCGAAGGCAACTGACAAAACGGACGGCGAGGAAGATGAAGGAGCCGTCGGGAAGTGAAGGGTGTAAAGAGGCCCCGTGCTGTCACATCGGAGCAGAGGACGCTGGGAAGCCAAATCCTTCACAGTAAGACCATAAGAGTCAAACTCCACAGAACAAGAATTGTCAGCTGTAAAACAACGAATAGAAAGGAGATTGTGAACCATAGAAGGAGCGACAAAAACATCAGGAAGACGAAAGGAGCCATGAGCACCGGCGGTACCCACAGAAGTGACAGGAAGACAGGAACCATTGGCGACCATAATGGACGAAGGAAGAGAGGAAGAAGGAGAGTGGACAGAGGAGAGTATACCAGGGTCAGGGGTGGTTTGGTAGGTGGCACCCGAGTCGACGATCCACTCCGGTCCGACAGGAGGTGTCAGGCCCATGGTGCTGAACGAGCGAGCCAAGGCCGCCTGGTCCCATCCCGCAACCCCAGGAGGGGTGCCGGCAGGTGCAGCCCACTGTGACGTAGGGAAGACACCGGGAGGTGGAGCGCCAGTGAGCATGGCCACCGGTGGATGAGGCTCGCCACCGGGAGCGTGGTAAGGCCACATAGAGATGCGCCCTAACCACGGGTTGTGGAACGAAGGCCATGGAGTCCCCTGTGGAGCCGTCGGCGCATGGTTGGCCCCGCCACGCCCCCCCCCCCCCACGTCCAGTGCCGCGGCGACGGCGACCGCCACGGCCCCCCCCCACCCCCGCTCGGCCCAGAGGGAGGAGGACCAAGAAGGGACGACAGCGACGTAGTGGACGGACGTGGGGAGGCGAACGGACACGGTGGAGTGGCCGCAAGGGCCGTCGAGGATCCCGGCGCGGTGGCTGGCCTAGGCTGGAGGCCCTGAGTCAGCTCCTCCATGACAAGATCGTCACGGACCTGGTGGAAGGTGGGGAAGGGACGCTGGCGGGTGATCCATGTCCTGAGGTGGGCGTAGCGGTCGCTGAGCCCGCGGAGGACATTGAGGACCAGGATGCGGTCCTCCACGGGCCAGCCCAGGTCACCGAGGGAGTCTGCCATGGTCTTCATCTTCCGGTAGAACTCGCCAACAGTGAGATCACCCTGGACGAAGGTCCGGAAGTTCGCATCGAGCCGCAGAGCCCTGGCCTCGGCGTTGCCGAGAAACTGGCCCTCGAGCGCCAGCCAGGCCTGACGAGCATCCGCCGTGTTGCGGACGAGGTCGTGGAGGTCGACGGAGATCATCCTGATGATCCACGAGAGGACGATGCTGTCAAGGCGCAGCCACGAGGGGGTCTGGGCCGCGACCGAGGCATCGACGAGGACGTGGTCGTCCAGGGCGTAGCGGCGGAGGGTGAGGAGGACCAGGTCCCGCCAACGGGCATAGGAAGGCGACTCGGGCTCGAGAACCACCTGGACAAGTAGGCGGATGTTCTGAACACCCCCGGCCTGGTAGTGGAGCTGCGTCACGAGCGGATCGGCCGGATCGTGCCAGATGACCGCTGTGGTGGACGCGCGGTGGCCCGTCGAGCCGGAGGAGGTAGCCCCGAGGTCGTTGTAGACGGGAGGAACGAGGCGCTGCTCCACGTCAGCGATCTGATGGGCCAGGGCATCGGCCGCATCCCGCTCACGCTCCCAGGCGAGGGCCGCGGCGCGGACACGAGCCTGGCCCTCAGCAGCTGCAGCGCGAGCGGCGACGAGTGCAGCAGCAAGAGTAGGAGCAGCCCGACCGGGGTAGGGGATGGTCGGCGGTGGTAGGGTATGGAAGGCGTGAATGCCATCAGTGACCGCCGCCACCGGGAGGAAAGCGCCGGGGAAGAGGCCACCGGCGTCGGGGGCGCCGGGAAGATGTCCGGCAAGTGTCCAGACCCGCGCCGGGGAGGGGAGCATCGGCGAGCGGCTCAGCCGCAGCGGCGCCCAGGCCCGCGGCTACACCGGCTGCGCCCGCGCCCACGGCTGCTGCACCCGCAGCAGCGGCTCCCGCGCCCGCAGCAGCAAGGGCGGCAGCAGCGCCATGGAAGAGTGCGGCGGTGGGAGCGGCGGCAGCAGTCCCCTGGCCGGATGCGCGCGCAGCAGCGGGGGCTACCGCGCCCAGGGCGATAGGGCCGGCGGCGGCGCGTCCAGCGGCGGGAGAAGCCGCGCCCATGGCGGCAGGGGGCGGGCAGGCGGCAGCTGCAGGGGCAGGGGCGGCGGCAGCAGAGGATGGAGCTGCGATTTGCGCCCAGGAGGAAGAAGGGAGGGGTGGAAGGTGTGGAAGGAGGGAGGAGGGGGAGGAGGAGCGGCCAGTCATGGAGATGGCGGCGGCGGCGCCAGCCAGGGGGCGGCGGCTGGGGAAGGGAGGGAGGAAAACCTAAGCTGCTGATACCATGCTAGAAGATGTGTCTCAATTGAATTAGGCTAACCCTAGAAGGGTAGCTATATAGGTAGGCATACATGGGCCTCATGGGCCTAGCCTCATGGGCCTAATACACACACAATCCAACACTCTTGTTTTGAGTTAGAGTAAATTGCACTCACCATACAACAACTATCTAAGTGGGTGCATATTAGTCCAACATCTTGTGATTTGTCCAATTTAATGCGGCAACTATCTAGGTGGGTGCATGCTGGTCCAATATCTTGTAGTCTGTTTGATTAGATGTAGAACTTTGCTCATTGATGCATATACGGTCCAAACACATGTGTCTGATGTCATTGGGAGCTACTATATCATAGCGTGCTCAGATCATCCAATGCTTAGCTGGAAACGCCGGGATAATGACTCTTTTGCAGGCAACCTTGATCTCTCTCATTGGATTTAATTTAGGCTTGGTCCATTTTTAATTCAATGAAATCAAATAAATCTTAGCCCATGTTAAATGCTATAGTGCAATATAGTTTAGTCTCATATGGGATTTTGACTAAACGTTGACTCAACTTAAATAGGTGAACTATGTGTGTTCCTATTAAAAACTTGAAGGGCACGCCACACGTCCGTGCGTGCTGCCGCCGCGCTGAGCCATGAGCATGCACGAGCCGGGCCACACCACGACATCTCTGCTCAACTGTGCCAGATGATCAAGTTTTTGGGGTGTGCACGGTTGAAAGTGCATCTAGGACCCTAATGGGTTTTGGCACATTGATCTTAGTACAATTAAGGGTGTAATGATATTTGTGAGATATGGACATATTATAAGCATACGTGGGAGAAACCCCCCCCCCCCCCCCCCCCCCCCCCCCCCCCCCAATTCAAATCGCCGCGACGTATTGACCATCGAAGGCTTACTTTAAATTTCTGTTTTGAATTTTAGTATAGAAAAAGTCTACTATTAAGGGGACACAAACCGGTAAGCTTAAGGGAACCAAGTGCTCACTACCTATCCTTTTGAACAAACAAACCTCAAAAAACCAATATTATAGTATAGAAAGAAAAACCCACTATACCGAATTTCATGAAAACCAATAACCGAACCAATCAGTTTAGGTTAACCGAATGCCCACCCCCTAAACAGAGGTGCAACTCTATCTCCACGATGGACAACCCACTTATCAACTTTAGCGAGCCATGAATGACCATGGGTAGAGGTGAAAACGGATTAAAAAAAGTATTATAGTATAGAAAGAAAAATGGTCAGTTTGGTATTTTTCATATTTGTGAAATTAATGGCAGTTTTTATATTTGGCCAAATTTAGAAATGGTATCATATATAGTAAACAATTCAAGCTAAGTGGTGGATGAGATGAGCGTGCTAGGGTATAGCTTCCAGTGACAATGATTCAGAGTGTACAAAGACACGACGTTACAATGCTTGGACCGTATATGCACCAATGACTCAATGAGCCATGTTCTCGCATCAAATTAAATAGATCACAAGATGTTGGACCAACATGCACCCACCTAGATAGTTGTTGTATTAAACTGGACAAATTACAAGATGTTAGACTAACATGCACCCACTTGGATAGTTGTTGTATGGTGAGTGCAATTTACTCTTTGAGTTATGATACCCTTCTAGAAGAGTGAGTGATGATTACACAACTTCCTATAATATACTTTAACTCAATCTTTTATTGCAGAAAACCTCTATGTAGTTGATAAAAAAAATCTGCATATCTTTTCCAGGAGCTTTGTTCCCATGTAATGGTACAGCTAGGAAAGGCAGGTTTTCCTTCTGAAGCATTTTCTGTGTATAATATGTTGAGATACAGTAAAAGAACATTACACAAATCTCTGCATGAGAAGGCCTTAGGCATCTTAGTTGCAGCAGAACTTCTCAAGGAAGCTTATATAGTTGTTAAGGTAATGAAATTCTACTGCTTCTGCATTTGCTACTGCAATCTCTTTTGTTTGTTTTCTGTGTCCCCACTAAGCAAATCAAATTGACAGGACAATGCTGATCTGTTATCTCCTGCTTCTTTGGAGAAGTTTGCTAAATCTTTCATGGTATCAGGCAATATAAATCTAATTAATGATGTGATGAAAGCACTAAACCGCTCCGGGTGGCGTATCAGCCAGGTGATGGTTCTGTACGTGTAGTGTCCTCTGATACCTGTTTTAAATTTAATGCGAATTTCAAAATGGTCTAATCATACTAGATGGTTTGTTCTGAAACTCTTATACTGAAAAACTAAAAATTTAAGTTAACTAGAGGCTTATGCCATCGGGTACTCTGAAACCGCAATTACATGTCAAGCGTGTAATTTCCATGGTACTATATCTTCTGATGTTCGCGGGATTGATAAATCTAATGATTAGACCTTGCACATTTCCAGTCATGACTTCTGAGTGGTGAGTGCCTGCACAAACATATGCAGACTCCAATATTTATTTCTAACTCATATGTCTGAACTCAGTTTACATACAATCTATCTTCCTTCAATTTTTATCAGACTTATGAAACTTTTTTTTGGTGCGACAAAGGTTTCCATGGAAATTAGTGAGAACTGGGCAGGATTTCAATTTCATTTTTTTAAAAAAAAAACTTGTTTTTGGGTGCCTTGTTTGTAATAAAATGCCTATATAGGTAAGAAATGATGAAACAGTGTCACTCCGGCGCTGAAGTGGTTTTTACAAGTTTCTGCAACCTGCTTTTAGCAGATCATGTTCTGTGGGAATGGAGCACTATCCCCAAGTTTCTACTACAGAAACTAAAGTAACTACAAGATTTCCTATATTCTCAACTTAATCAAGCTTAGTGATATCTTTGTTGCTTTGGCACTGACATATTCATAAGGTTGCTGTGAATGGGGATCTTAGAAACCAGAGTAATAAGATCTCAGAACTAGGATTAAAAAACATTAGCACGCCACTTGCAAGTAACTAGATGGTTTTGGGAAGCATTAGGTTTGGCTGAAAACAATGATGACCAAGAATTTGCTTGCTACCCTCTATGGTTTTGGGAAGCATTAGGTTTGGCTGAAAACAATGATGACTAAGAATTTGCTTGCTACCCTCTTTCTAAAATATCATACATAAGAATTTGTTTCTATAGACTTCACCACAATGTTCAGTACATGTTCTCTTTTTTGGTTTTCTTTTGGTAGCTTGCATTTACTGGTTGATCAACAGCCGGCCTATGCCTTTTCCTCCCAAGCTAATTGTGTTCCTCAGGACCAGTTGGAAACTTGTTTTGTGACCTGTTAAGTTTTCAGGTGAAGCTCAGGATTTATTCTAGTAGACTAAATAGGTTAGTGAAACTTTTAGCAAAAGTACAGTTAGTCGCAGCTGCCATATTTTAGTGTCATTTCCCAGATTGGCAGATCCACATTCCATATTCAAAGTTGAATCTGCATTTCATCATCTAGATGGAAGAATCCTCCTATCTGCTCTCTTGGCCGCCACTGGCTCCTGCTTTATCACTGGGCAAAATTGATGGCCAGAGAGGATGTCGTCAAACACTGTGAAGGCCCACGACAATCTAGTGGCTCGGGCTGAATTCTTTCCCTGTGACCACAAGTCTGCTGGCCTTATGGGCATTCCCTGTGCTGCTGCTTCCTGCCTAAAATCATCTCGTTCTGATTTCTTATATGATCTAGAAAACGTGTGGCTGGGTTAGCCTTTGCATGTTGTATTCTCTACTTATTTTGTTTAATTTCTTCAATAGAATAAACAATCTTAATTTTGGAGAAGAGAGATTGATGATGCTTTTCTTTTTCTGATGCCTTCCTGACAGTAGCAATGCACTGATTAGCTTTTGAGGAAAATTTTTATGATGGTGCAATTTTATTTCTACTACCTGCTGTCATGTGGGGCCACCATTACTCCCTAGATGGCGCCAGCAGCAGCACCATTCCAGGGACCAGTATGAAGGCAGGAGTTAAGAGGATTAAAGAGGGCAAGAATTAAGGGATTTAAGGAGTTTGTTTAGCAGGCCAAATGCCTATAGAAACCGTGTACCAGTCCTCATTTAGGGGCAAGCAATAACAAACCAATTTCTAATCTCCCTCTTTCTCTCAATCTCACCCCCTACACCGGCCATTCTCCTGGCAATGGTTATCCCTATCATCCCCAAATGAACTAAGGTTCATAACACCTGCACAGTCTGAAATGAACTGTTCTGATAGATCTATTACTCTATATTTTGTCGAATTTGATTTCTTCACTAAATCTTGTTATGTGCTCATACCTGAATCCTCATTTTCATGATAATTTTGTGATAATCTTCTTACTCCCAGAATCGCTGGTCTTGTCCACTGCAAAATTTTCTTGTTCGTGCTTTGGGTGTCATATTCCCCTGGTCCCTGATTTGGGCCTGATACTGTCAAGCTTCTGGACTTCAGGGTTGGCTTGGGCAGTACCAGGCTTTGTCAGGCCTGTCCTTGCCCCACATATGAGCAGCTATAGCAAGCATGCTAACTTAAACTTCCCTCCAACACTAAACACAACCATTGCATTTGCAGGACATCTTTGGGAGAGCAATCAAGAGATACATCCGGAAGCCTGATAAGAAGCAGCTGCTGTTGTGCCTCTTGGACTGGATGATTGGACAAGGCTATTCTGTAGACTCGTCATCAAGGAACTTGCTTTTGAAGAATGCACAACTTTTTGGCCAAAAACAAATTATAGCAGAAATCCTTTCTAAGCAGCAGACAGCATCAAGGACTATTGGCCAAAGACACAAAAAATGATAAAGGAAAGATTTTGTATATATAAGCTGTTCATATCCATCCAGGTACCTCCTTTGGTAAGCCATGATTGTTTGAGGATCAATTTACTGTGCTCTGAGGGATCAGTAAGAGACAAGATATCAGTTATCACCCTCATGTGCAGATATGCCTAGGCTGCAAACCAACTTTTATTAGGATTTCAGATTATGGTATGTGGTATATGTTGAATCAACTTGAGTTCTCTAACATCTCATGGCTAAACTTACGTAATGTCTGTTGTGGCCAGGAACTTTCCTGGGAGACAAACTTTTCCAGTAGCAGTACAGCTGGGAGTGGAGTACCGCCATGCTTGCAATGATATGTTTGTTAGATTATGTGTTGTCTGGAGGCTTACAGTAAGTTTTCAATACATTTCCATACAGCTAAAGCAGAGACAATTTGATTTGATTTTAGAGGATTTTGCATATGGCATTCAACCTCGTTTAGGTCACTGTACCTATAGACAGCAGCATACAGATTTAATTTTGTTGACAATTGTACAAGGTATTGTGTGCGTCTTGAACATGCACTTAACAGTTTCCTGAGAATGTAAGAAGGGTTACCAGACGTTCCAATGCAGTCAGAAGTTCTTTTACTATACTAGCACTAAACTATTTGAACTGAAACCAAATAAGCATGCTTTGATCAAACTCTGAAACACACTTTATTCTGAACATGACCTGTTATCTACTTGCTGCCTTGTTGCACTGGCCAGTCATATCCCAATGAAAAGGTTGATAAAAACATGCACATATTCCTAAAAAAAAGAATAATAAGAATCGAAAGACAAATGAAGGATACAAGAAAATAAACATCTTGGCCAATCCAAAATTCCAAAGAAAGGAACATGTGCTGCACCGATCCAATGCACTGTGTTTTTGTGAAGTAAAAGACAAGTTCCTGCATAGATTCTCACGGGAAGCTATGTCAGCTAATATTAAATAGTTAATAATTGCACAATATTTTTCGGAACTATAAATTCTGATTGTAAGCAGCACAAGCTGTCATCCATTATTAAACTAGTATTCTGTCCATTTACAAATATATAAAAATGAACTAATTAGCTTGTCCTAAACGTCATATATTTTAAAACAGAGGGATTACTTAATTAGTTTGGAGAAAAGAGGTAGCTTTGAAGATTGATTTCACCTTGTACATACGTGCAGGGTATCAGACATGTGGTTTTTTGTCCTAAAAAAGTGAGGAAATATGTTTGTGACCTGTTTTCTTTTTAGGAAAACTGGATTACATACTATTGTGCCTTTATGCAACAAAGTTTGGAACAGTTTTCTATGATTTTTAGAGGATGAATTGCTATTATAGCCCTGTTATTGTAGGATTGTCATGTGAAAAACTACGAACTAGCCTTTGAAACTCCTTTTCTTTTGCAGCCCAGGTAAACTGTAGCCATGCTGACATTCAATGTTTATCAGTTATCTCTATTGAAAGGCGTCAAGTTATTTGTCTTTATCACTAAATTGGTGCCAGTGTTGAGGTGAACTTGGAGAAAGAATCGTGCTTCAGTTTGGCAAAATTTATTTGCTGATGGTTATATAGGATGTCCTTTTTAGAGTTGCGTCTATGGCACGAACTGATAAACAGTGACATGAACAGATAGCTGCTGTACAATATTTTAGCTTTGAGGCAGAGAGCCTGAGTAATTTTTCTTATGCTAGGCGTCAGTTTTGTCTCTTGAGATATTCTGTTTGAGCTTAGCTGAATGGTGGGGACTCTATGAGTGAACGTGCACTAACCACCAGCAGCAGCAGGATCTTTTCAATAAATATCGTCCAATAAGTTTTGAGTCCACCTATATTCGAACACATATGATTCCTTCGCGTACAGTTTTGACCAGTTTTGCAGAATCTTGTTGCATGTCAAGCCTTCATAATTACGTGCCCATCTATTTGTCCTTTTATCTTCTTAAATCGTTGATGATACCTGGTAGCATGCGGTCCTCTTCGTCTTATGTAGCAACGAGGGGGGTTCATTGCATCCAGACATTTTGCAGTGCAGAAAGTAGTCATACTCGGCTATATTCATTGAGTGGGACATGTTTTCCCTTGTTGCAGGCGACCAGACTTTCAGGTACCAAAGCATATCATAGTTCCTATGAATTTTCCTATGGTGTAGTCATTATGTTCCAAAAAAAAATCAAGCAGCACATATGAGCTGCACGATAAGAAAATCAAGCTAACAAAATTTAGTGGTGCGTCTCAATTTCTTTTTTGCTATTGTTTGGTCTGGGTTTAACTCTGAGAGACCCAGCCCCTGACGATCTCAAGAACAAAATGGAAGGAAAGAATAAACCTGTAGGCATCGAAATTTATAAACATGGAGGCAACGGGGCTGAAATTCAGTGGAATTCTTGTGATAATGGTTTGAGGAAACGGCCTTTCGAAATTCTGGAGTAAATCATGTTTGAGTTTGAGTCCCTTGTTGATATTTTTCCCCATTTTTTGGGCAGATGGTGCCATCCACATCCACCTAAACTACTTGGCACCCTTCTTCACTCAACCCACTGATGACGAGAAGTTTACTCTGCTACGTATTTTAATCAGCCAGTGGACATTGGTGACTTGTGTGACCCTGATAAGATAAACTAGTAGCGCGAAGGCATCGTTGTCAGAGCGTACAAATCACAAAAAGAAAATTAGGGTGTGTTTAGTTGTCCCTGTAAAATTTTTGGAAGTACAGTAACTCTTTCGTTTGTATTTGATAATTAGTGTCCAATCATGGACTAATTAGGTTCTAAAGATTCGTCTCGTGATTTACAACCAAACTATATAATTAGTTATTTTTTTTACTTATATTTAATGCTCATGCATGTGTCTAAAAATTCGATGTGACGGAGAATCTTGTAAAATTTTTAGAATTTTGAAGGAACTAAACCTTAGGACAGGTTTGGAGGTGAGGACAAGCACAACACACAGGAAAGTGGGGCCAAGGCGAGCTATCGCGATCAACGATTGGGCCCGTGACAGCTCGTCGACTTTATTTTGGCACAGCATATTTTTCTTTTCTCCCGAATGACGGCTCTCACATTTCATCAACCATCAGTAACCGGTGTTACCATCCAAGCTTCTTTCTCTCTTTCTTCAAACCGTGTCGTTGTCAGTTGCCGTCATTTGGTGGATTGGAGATCGCTGGCCAGTCTCGGCAGTCAAGTGGAGGAATCTCGCAAGCAATCCAGAATTCCTGATCCCGTACGCGAGGAGGAGATGGTCACCAGCCACACACACTGGCGGAATCATCTTCCTGTGTCTGTGTCTGTGGCTGGCATGTAGGGCCCGTTGTAGATGTGTTCACTTCCACCATAATTGAGTCCTGATCAGTTGTCTCGCTAGAGGTTTATTGCAGTGCACCGCACAACACGCAATGCTGAAAGGTGAGCCGCGCAGCTATCACGCTGCACGGACATGCTTATGCAGCCTCCGAGCCCGCCAATGGCAAATTGGGGCAACAAGCACGCAATTGACCGATAGTACTCCGCTTGCAATCTCAATGACATGTTGCCTTCTCAAGATTCTTGTCTTGCATAGAAATATCATTTTGGTCTTTCACTTGCTATTGCACGAGAGGGACATGCATATGCAGATGACAATCGTATGCTAGATTAATGATTAATGAACATTAACATGAGCCCACCAATAAGAAGGGAAC
The DNA here is from genome assembly GCA_038087645.1 of Saccharum hybrid cultivar R570. NCBI lineage: Eukaryota > Viridiplantae > Streptophyta > Magnoliopsida > Poales > Poaceae > Saccharum > Saccharum hybrid cultivar. The sequence goes on from JAQSUU010000135.1 coordinate 24,046,803, forward strand.
CCACTCACTCGGGGTAAAAGAGTTTGCTGTCACCTGATTTCCTTTTTCACCTTTGAATCACCATCCAAAGGCTTTTGTATCGTCTTCTTCCTCCAACTTGTTGTCTACGTGCCCCCGAGCTCCTGCTTGCCCTAGACAACCGTTGTTCTACCGCTAACGTGGTAGGGTCGTGCTGGAGCTTCACACGGGTGCTGGCGCCATCGAGCTTAGACACAACCCTATCACGCTCGTGGCAGCCATCTCCCTACATCTTCCACTGCCACCTCCTCTCTACATCATCGTCTCTATCCAAATAGTCTCGATCCACCGCCTCTTGTCCAATGGCGGAACGACCACCTTCGTGACCATCACCGCCGTCGATCCAACCTGCCCTCAGAAAGCTTTTTAAGGCCAACAAATTTACAGACAAATAACTCCGATTTTAGAAGAGGAATGTTCTAGCCATCAGCGAGCAACATCCTTCGGGATTCCTTCGACCCGGGACCTATAGTCAGTATGGGAGTGTTAACATCAAGAATGGAAGGATTCCCATGCATGATGTGATATTTTAGGACAAACATTTCGAAGTCACCGGAGGGTGTTAACACTCTTCTTTTTTCTTGCCCCTTGTTTGCTTGGGGATGACCCTTCTTAAAGAGTCCTATCTTGGTATGCGCCCATGAAAGAATAGCTTAGACCTTGTTTGGATCCACTAATATTAAATAGTTAGCTAGCTAGCTAGCTATGAAAAAAGCTTGTTTGGATCCATCACTAATATGTGGCTGGATAGAACATCTTTTAGCATCCCTTCACCAACTAATGATCGAATTGGTGGTACCTCCACTTACTAGACAATAGTTGTGGATTTATTAGCAAGCCTATTTAGATCCTCACTTACTAATTTTAGCTGTTATAACTATTAGTGTTACTGGATTCAAATATATATGCCCTTATTGATATTAACGATTAGTGTTATTCCTTACAAAAAAATCAATTAGTGTTACTGAATCCAAATATATACTCTCTCCGTCCCAGATTAAAAGATGTTCTAGGGGACAACACATCTGAATGCCCCTATGAATACTCTCGTTGATGCACAGCTACCAAGGGGATGGCACAGCTTCTTGTTGGGGAGGTGATGATGATCGGTGCTGTACTCCTACTCTGGTATAGGATGACACCACGACGGAGGCTTAAACGACTTGTTTTCTAAGACATCTTTTGAATCTAAAATGACTTGTATTGCGGGACGGAAGGAGCATGCCCTTATTGATATATTAAAAGTGAGATCAAACTTTCCTCTTTGGAGAACACTAGTAGAAGTAGTGACTAAGAATAGGAAAGGTAGAATTGTTGAATCTTTAGTGCTGAAAGTGTCACCGTTGTCCCAACAGGTAAGCTGTTGATGAGGATTCCAGTGATGATGTAGCGGATGACGTTTCAACTGAGTGGCGGCCCCCGTGGAAAGCGACGCTCCAAAGGCAACTCCTCTCCCGACCGCGATTCCGACGCCCGTGGCTGTGCCTGTAGCTGTAGCCCGTAGGGCGGCGTGGGGCGTCTTGCGACGGCCGCTGCCACCGGCAGGTGCGGATCTGGGCCCACCGGCCAGCTGCTGCGCACAGAACTGCTGGAATCGTCGCTTATTAGCATGGCCCCTGGGCCCTGGCTCGCCAAGCGGTGAGGAAATACTACTACTAGAGGACAGATCGTAGAAAAAATATCTGCGGCAGCCGTCTGGTGAACTGGGACCCTGTTTAGTCCGTAAAAAGTTAGAATTTTTTTAATGCTAGTATTTCCGTTTGTATTTGACAATTAGGTACCAATTATAAATTAACTAGGTTCAAAAAGATTCGTCTCGTGATTTATAACTAAATTGTGTAATTAATTATTTTTTAATCTATATTTAATACTTTATACATGCGTGTAAAAGTTGATGTGATGGATAGATTTAAATTTTGGAGTGCCAAAATATACTATATCATTTCGTTTGTATTTGATAATAATTGTCCAATCATTGACTAATTAGGCTCAAAACGTTCGTCTCGCAAAGTACAACCAAACTGTGCAATTAGTTTTTGATTTTATCCACATTTAGTACTACATACATATATCGCAAGTTTGATATGACGAGAAATCTTTTTTTTTCATAGTGCACTTTTCAATGATCCAAACACAGCCTCGAATTCGGATCTTGGGTGTGTTCACTTCGCGAAAAGTAGTTGAAAAGTTACTGTAGCATCTTTCGTTGTTATTTGGTAAAATTTGTCCAATTATGGACTAACTAGGCTCAAAAGATTCATCCCGACATTTACAGACAAACTATGCAGTTAGTTATCTTTTTTACCTACATTTAATGCTCCATGCATGTGTCGAAAGATTTGATGTGATGAGTAGAAGATGAAATATTTTAGGTTGGGAGGGGAAGTGAACAAGGCCCTTGTACGGTCGCCGACTCGCCGTCCCTCATCAGAGACTACTCCAATAAAAACTAGCGGCCCTCCGCGAGCCGCGCTGGTTGCCTCGTCGAATTCGGATCTTGTACGGTCGCCGACTCGCCGTCCCTCATAAGAGACTACAATAAAAACTAGCGGCCCTCCGCGAGCCACGTGGCAGTGGCTATTGGCGCCTAGAGATTCCATGGTCCCCTTCTCTCTCTCTGCCAAAGACCGTGTCCTGTCACCTGTGTGTCATGCACCTGAACCGTCGCTTCAATGGGTCCTGTTTAGTTCCTAAAAATTTTTGTAAAATTTTTCAGATTTTCCGTCACATCGAATCTTTGACACATGCATAAAACATTAAATATAGATAAAAAATAAAACTAATTACACAGTTTAGACGAAATGGATGAGACGAATCTTTTAAGTTTAATTAGACCATGATTGGACACTAATTGCCAAATAACAACCAAATTTACTACAGTATCATTTTACAAAAAAATTTGTAACTAAACAGACCCAAGACCAGGAGTGTGCAGTGCAATGCAACCAACGGCGTTGGCAAATGTGTGTTTGGACTTGACAAGCCAGGACCATTACTCAAATCAAACCAGCGGCTATACTATAGTATACAAGCGCAAGGCTAATAATACAGCCCACCATTTGCTGTACAGGATCTTTGTAGCCATCTTTCTGTTCACCCTATAATAGTTAACTCTTCACTATTAATATATGACTCACTTATCTCTCTTGCTAAAAAAAAGACTCACTTATCTCTCTCACAGAGCTTCTTGGTTTCTGTGTCTAAGCCGGCTATAAGCTTACAACTCGCTTCTCATTTCTCTTATCTTCTCACTCCTCCACATCAACGTACAACTTACTTGCAACCCTTTATTATACTCGCTCTAAGTACTACCTCTGTCCTGAAAAGAATGCAACTATGGATTGTGTGCCACGAAAAGTGGTTCACATTTGACCAAGTTTTTAGTGAATAATATTCACAGTTATATCTTTAAATTAATTTATTATGAAAATACATTTCGTAATTAATCTGATGGAATTTATTTGGTATCATAAACATAGATATTTTTTTATCTATAATTGGTCAAACTTAAGGTACTAAAACGTGACACTGTGCTAGAATTGCATTATTTTAGAAACGGTGGTAGTATGAACTAATAGGTATATGACGACGACTTATATATCTCTACTCTATACTATTTTCTCGAATCAAATACAATGTACCTATGCGTAAAATGCACAAAGAAATTTCTTGCGCTAGCTACGTACTCCCTCCGTTCTAAATTATAAGTCATTCTAACTTTCTTGAAAGTAAAAGCATCTAAGTTTGACCAAATTTATATAATAAAATAATAACATTTATGAATCCAAATAAGTATTATTAGATTCTTCATTAATTATATTTTTATGGTACACCTATTTGATCGATGTTATATATCTTTGTAATCTTTTTTATAATTTTGATCAAACTTGAGATATTTTGACTCTACAAGAAAGTTAGAATAACTTATAATTTGAAACAGACGAAATACCTAGCTACTTGATCTAGTGAATATCTAGACGAACATGATCCATATATATGGAGCAAGAGAGCGCCAAGGCCAATTGAATTGACTAAGAGCAATTACATTACTATACGACAATGATCTAACCTGTCTCATACAAAGTCGTATGGTATTCTTTTATGATAGGGATGAGAGTGAGGTGAAAATTAAAACTATAAGACAACTTATTCACCATTATATGAGTTATTATTACCATACACAACTTACCTCGGTCCTTGCTTTTTTTAGACGAATTGGATTGGAGAGCTACCGGCTATATATATTAAAAAGGAAAAAAACTTCAAATTGGACAATACAATGAATCAATAATAACCTTGAAGGGTCGAGCAATAACAAAGCAACAATTGAAGCAACTCCTTACCTGGATGACAGAGTCATCAAGTAGATACATCATCGCAGCCCGTAGTCAACATTTTTTTACCAAAGGACAACAAGAGCTTGTTGATTGACTAAGGAAGCTTTTGAAAAGAAAGGAAGGGTGATGCTTGTTAAACAAAGCTGCGTGTGGGGCCGCCATGTATAGCTGTAGTTCCTGCTGTAGCATCAGTTATTGCTCAGGTTATGAATGACCCAATCTATCTATGAAACCACCCCTACTTTTAGCAAGGGGGCGGAAAAGAAGGGTCCTCTCTTACTCCTCTAGGAGTGGGCAGTAAGGAACTCATTGCTTGAGCATCACTCAGATAAGAAGGCAACACGCACCAGTGCTAGGGGCAGACGACCTACTGGACGGATCCTATATTTGGATCCTATCATGCGATAGAGAAATGACGTTGGCTCCATACCTTATGACTTGCTTATGCAAGTTTTGTTATGGGATGATGAAATTAAGAAACTTTGATAAATAATTCAAAAAGTAGCTCAGTCAAAAGAAAGGTTCCCCTGAGCCCCCCTCCCCCGACCTCTCTTTGTGTACCGCTAGGGATGCTTAACGCCACTTCGCCAACTGGCATAACCTGCGCTTTCGTGTCTCTTAGTGTGGTCAGCATTAGGTGTTTCCGAGCTACGAGGCTTACACCCATTCACATTAATTCATCCAAAGTTCATTGTTGTTCAAAAAAAAATCGAAAGCAGTGACTTGTATGTTATTGTAAGGTGATTCATTCATAATATTTATTATGTGTAGTTTCATGATGCTCAAAAAGTATATATATTTTGTAACCGGCTTTTGAGCTCCCACTGGAATCAAAATCTTTAGTTGGATCGCTACCATGTGAGGAGGTTTGATACAATACAAAACACCCATGCAACAAGTAGATTCCTGATAAATGAACCTTCTCCACCCCTTTCCTATCCAACGCAGAGCGGCAAAACTACTCGGTTGCAAAGTCGAAAAGCTCCCTCCCTCCTACTTAGGTGTACCTCTTCATTGGAGCAAACCATCCAGCAATTTCTTACATCCATTTAGAGTTCCCTTCTAAGCTGGCTACTCTAATTTTTATTAGATGAGGGAAATAAAAACACAAGAACAAAGGAACCATCTAACGCTTCTAGAGTAACCGTTTGTACAAAAATAACAAATGAGAATTGGGACGTAGCTAAATGTGTAAGGACCTTGATGTCGCCTAAAGGGAGGTGAATAGGCGTATCTAAAAATTTCTACACAAAACTCAAAGTCACTTGTCAGCAACTGTCGGAAATCCCACAGTTTGGGTCGGAACTCCCAACGTAGTCAGAAGTTCCGACGTCAGCTGTCAGCAGTCCCGATGCCTACGTGGAATGAACTACAAGTGCTCAAATGAACTTTGTGAAGCCAATAACTTACAACCCCACTTTCTAGTGGTAAGATAAAGTTGTCCAAGTGTTTCCTTGACCTTGAAGCGCCACCAATTTGTAGATCAGGACCAAAGCCTAAGAAATGGCTTGAGAGGGAGAGACAACAAAGAACAAGCAATCTCAAGTAATCACAACAACAATGAGCACGCGGGACATAAGGATTTATCTCGAGGTTTAACTTGCCACTAAGGATTTTCTACATCCTCGTTGTTGAGGTGACCACTAAGGTCAGAGTCTCTTTCACCTCCTTACCTCTCTCAAGCAACCACAAAGGTAAACTTGAGTTCTTCAATAGACAATTAAGGATAATACAAACTTTTCAAGGTTATCCCACAGATCGAGAGCTCTTGGGCGACGCCTAGCCGGCTAGGGTTCCAAGAATCAAGAGTAACAAATACAAATCCAACCGGCTTGACGAAGAAATCAAGTGCTCAAGCTTTGAATCAATATTTCTCTCACCAAATCCCTTTTATCAATTCAATTTCTTGCAAGATTTGAATCTAGGAGCAAATAGGAGAAGAAGGGGGAGCTTAAGAGCTAGAGAGAACTTCTGCTGAGGTTTTGGTCGAGTGGAATGAGTGGGCTACGATTAGAAAAGAGGGAAGAGCTATTTATACTCTTAGTTGAAATCCAACCGTTCAGATCTACGTCGGGACTCCCGAAGCAGATCTCAGGACTCCCGACGTATGAAGAAAATATTGTTCATCCAAGTCAGAAGTCCGCGTGCGCGAGCAAAGGGCCTAGCGTCAGGACCACTGACGCATGCCGGGACCACTGACATTAGCGCATAACCGATGCGAGCGCAAAACCGGTTGGCTTGGCGTCAGGACTCCCTGAAAGTCCCTAGTTTGGTTTTGGCTAATTGATGAAACCTAGGACTAACCTTTGTATCTAAGTGGATGATTTAGATAAAGGTGGTCATTGCATATGAGACATGACATTGACTCATATGACCAAGATGGTGAAGACCAAGATGAGGCTTGGCTCGATGGACCGGTTGTGAAGGTGAAGGGCAAGTTGAGGCTTCGAAGCGAAGGACCATGCGATGGTGAAGCTTGAGCAAGACTTAGCGCCGACGGACCGATGCAACGGTGAAGAGCAAGTAAAGTCAAGGTCGATGGATCGAGACGGTCATGTGATGATATGAAGTGGATCATATCATTTGGAGAAACAAAATGGGCTCAAGGCAAAGGTATAACCATAGGGCCATTTTGTTTTACACTCAAGACACCATAGAGGGTGTGAGTGGTTTAGGATCGATAGCCGAACTATTAAGAGGGGAAGTCTTATCGGTTATTCGATGCACGGGTGCCACTAGGTGAATTCATGAAGTGCATTGCATGTAGGGCCTAGTGAGCTAATTGAAAAACCTTTGAAAATGATTGAGAAAATGCTAACACACAAGCACATGGAGATGTACACTTGATGGTGTTGGCACATTTACAAAGGTGGTGTTGGTCGCGCTGTGGTTTGCGGGTAGAGAGGGGTTTGGGTTCCTCTCTCCCTCCCGCCGAGCGTGTGAGCGCGGGATTCAGGCAATTTCGGGGAAATGAAATGCCTATTTTCCACTACGCCGAAAGTCGGAAAAGAAACGGAGGCGAACGGGGTCACTGAGGTGACCGGACGCTGCACCGGTCGCGGTCACGGTGTGACCGGACGCGTCCGGTCAGTACAGCGCGGTATCGGGCGCGCGGGCTAGGGTTTGCAACCGGCGCGTCCGGTCACTCGCGGGACCGGCGCGTCCGGTCAAGTGCCCAGAAGGAGCTGCGGTTCGCAAGGACAATCGGACGCGGGGCGCGTCCGGTCACACGAGATCGGACGCGTCCGGTTGTCGAGGGAGCTTACTGGACTCCGACCGGACGCTGGCACTGTCGCGTCCGGTCGTTGCGAGGAGCGCGTCCGGTCGGTTGAGCAGCGCGTCCGGTCATAGCGTTTGACCGTTGGCGCACAGTGACCGTTGGAGGATCTAACGGTCGCATTTGAAATTTGAGGGACACGTGGACGTCGCAGGGCGACCGGACGCGGTTGAGCGCGTCCGGTCAGTTTCGACCGGCGCGTCCGGTCATCCCGAAAAAACGGTCAGTGGAGTGGCAACGACTCTATTTGTTTGGGGGTGCTTATAAATACTCGTTGGCCGGCCCTTGGGGAGGTCTCTTGGCATTTCTAACACTCTTGTGCATCCTTTGAGCTAGAGCTACTCCTCCCACTCATCTCTCTTGCTTGATTGCAAATCAAAAGTGAGATTGAGTGATCCCAAAGTGCATTGCATAGCTTGAGGGCATCTAGTGGCACTTGTGGGTGGTTTAGCCGGTGGATTTCTTATTACTCTTGGAGAGTACCGCTCCTAGCCGGCTTGGAGATTGTTGGAGGCGTTGGCAAGAGAAGGTGATTGTTCTTGGCCACCTCCGGTTGTTTGTAAGAGGTTCTTGTGCTTTCCTCGGCGGGACGCCATAAGCAACTCTATTGGATTGCACGTGTCATTGAGTTACCTCACTTGAGAGTGGTGTCTTGCGGTGCCTTGCGAGGCATGCCTTGATGGGCAAGTGACTTGAGGGTCACACCGAGGAACCATCTAAGTGTTGGTCGACACAACCGGTGACGTAGCTTGTCGGTGCACAAGTGAACACCAGGTGAACAAAAATATTGTGTCTCTTGTCTCCCGGTGATTGGTTTACATATTGTGTTGTTGTCAATATTAATTGATTGTATATCATCTTGGTGATTGGCAACATCTTCACTCCACCGTCGGTATAAGATTCACAATCCTCTCTCTCGCATTTACTTTTACTAGATTATCTTGTGTAGCTCTAGTGGTAGCCTTTTCTAGTAGTTGTTAGCTTGCTCACTAGTGTAAGTTAGTGACTTAGCACTTGTGTGAACTAGAGATCATAATCTACTAGACTTGTGGATAGGAGGCTTGCATCACAACCTTTGGCTAAGCAAAACTCGCTTTACGCCGTTTGTTATTCTAACAAGTTTGCTTAGTGGTGCTTGTAGAATTTTTATAGGCTATTCACCCCCCCTCTAGCCATCTAGGACCTTACAAGTGGTATCGGAGCCGTGGTCACCGTTTTAATCAAGGCTTAACATCCTTCGGTGTGAAAAATGGCTCAAATTGTGTTCAATCATGTTGGGGGCAAGCCACCGTTCTTTGATGGTGTTAGTTCTTTTGCTCATTGGAAGAGAAAAATGACAATGTACCTTGGTTCTATTCATGAGAGAGTATTGCAAGTCACCGAGAATGATTTTGCTATCATTGATCCCGATCATCTCACCGATGAAGATAGAGCAAATAGAACATGCAATAGAATGGCTCTCAATACACTTTACAATAATATTGACACAAAAGTATTTGAGGGCATCAAGGATTTGGAATTGGCAAATGAAGTGTGGACAAGGTTAAGTGAAACATATGAGGGCACTAAGGTTGTAAAGAGTGCCAAGCTATATGGGCTCAAGAGTGAGTTTGAGAACTTCAAGAAAAAGGATGATGAAACAATCATTGAAATGTTTCATAGATTGCAAGTGATAGTCAATGATCTCAAGAGCTTAGGGCACAAAACTCAAGATCAAGATTTTTGCCACAAGTTCTTGTTGAGCTTACCTAAAAGATTCAAGATGTTGATCATGATGCTACAAAGAGATGGGCTTGAAACAATGAAGCCCAATGATTTGCTTGGAGAGGTATTGACCTTTGACAAGTATGATCAAGATGTTGATGAGAAGGAGGATGAAAAGAAGAAGAAGACCGTGGCATTCAAGGCCACCTCCTCAAAGGGCAAAGCTTCAATTCAAGAAAAAGATGACAGCGAAGAAGATGAAGAATTGGAAGTTGATGATGAGGCACTTGCTCTAGTTGTCAAAAACATTGGCAAAATGTTTATCAAAAGAAGAGGCTTCAAAAAGAGAAATAATAATTTCAAGAGCAATGAGCAACAAAGGAAGTGCTTCAATTGTGATAGCACCGAACATCTTCAAGCCGAGTGTCCCTATGACAAGAAGAAGAACAACAAGAGGGGCAAGTTTGAGAAGAAGAAGAGAGAGGCCAAGATGACATTCAAGAAAGGCAAAAATGGTGCCTATGTGATCACTTGGGAAAGTGATGATGAGGAAGAAGAAGAAGAATCATCCAACAAGGCTTTTGCTTCCATTGCTATCAACAAGAAGCCATCACTATTTGATTCATCCTCTTCATGCTTCATGGCTAAAGAAGCTAAGGTATTATATGATGAGAGTGATGATGAAAGTGAAATGGAATATGCTCATGATAGTGATAATGATAATGAAAATGATGATGATGAACCAACTAAAGAACAACTATATGACTTGATGCAACAAACTAGAGACATAGCTATTGCCAAGAACAAGGAGTGTAAGAAGCTTTCAATGAAAGTAGCAATACTTGGGAAAGTTCTTAGTGAGCTTAAGACCACTCATGAGAGTCTAGTGGAAGACCATGAGGATCTTGGTAAGGCTCATTTCAAGCTTGAAAAGGCTCACTCATTGCTACTTGAGCAACAAGAAAAGAAGGAGGTTGTTGTATCATGTGATATAGGTGTTACATGTGATATAATTGATGAATCCTTTAATGAACCTATCATCATGTCAAATGCTAACCCTTCTTGTAGCTCTTCATCCACCACCACCAACTCTACCTCTACTACTAGTGATGGTTTCACTTGTGATGCCTCACTAATGGTTGAGAATGAGACTCTCAAGAGAGAGGTGGATGAGCTCACTCACGCCCTAGGCAAGGCCTATGGTGGTGAGGCCCGCTTGCTTAAGTGCTTGGGTAGCCAAAGGTTCTCTCTTAACAAAGAGGGATTGGGCTACACCCCCAAGAAAGGCAAGTCGGCCTTTGTAACTCCAAAGCCTAGCTTTGTGAAGGGCAATGGTCGGTTTTGCAATAGATGCAAGCAAGTTGGGCACCTAGAGCATAATTGCAATAAAAAGAACCAAAGCAAGAACTTTGTTAATGCTATACCTTTTGATTCTTGCTATGTGCTTACCAAGGGTGTGAAGGGTGTGCAAGCTAAGTTTGTTGGTACACCAATTGTGGGTCCAAAGAAGAAGGCTATTTGGGTACCAAAGAGCTTAGTTACTAACCTACAAGGACCCAAGCAAAAATGGGTACCTAAGCTTCATTGATTTGCTTGTAGGTCAATTACAAAGCCAGAGGAAGGCATTGGATTATTGATAGTGGGTGCACTCAACACATGACCGGTACATCAAGAATGTTTGATTCATTCAATGACAATGATAGTGGTGTTGATTCTATCACATTTGGCAATAACAAGAAAGGCAAGGTTATTGGCTTGGGCAAGATTGCAATATCAAATGATATGAGTATCTCCAATGTGTTGCTAGTTGAAAGTTTGGATTTCAATCTTCTATCCGTGGCACAAATATGTGATCTAGGCTACAAATGCATCTTTGGGGTTGATGATGTGGAAGTTATTAGTGTGGATGGTTCAAATGTGGCATTCAAGGGCTTTAGATATGAGAATCTCTACCTAGTTGACTTTAATGCTAGAGAAACTTCTTTGACAACTTGCTTAGTCTCCAAATCAAGCATGGGTTGGCTTTGGCATAGAAGGCTTGGTCATGTTGGCATGAAACAATTGAAGAAGCTTACAACTCACAATCTTGTCAATGGTTTGAAAGATGTTGAATTTGAGAAGAATAAGCTTTGTAGTGCATGTCAAGCCGGGAAGCAAGTTGGAAGCTCACATCCAAAGAAGAGTACAATGAGCACATGCAAAGCATTTGAGTTGATGCACATGGATCTATTTGGACCAACAACATATACAAGCATAGGCGGCAACAAGTATGGCTTTGTCATAGTGGATGACTTCACAAGATTCACATGGGTATTCTTTCTTAGTGACAAAAGTGAAGTGTTTGACACCTTCAAGACATTTCTCACTAGAGTTCACAATGAGTTTGAGATTAGAATCAAGAAAGTGAGAAGTGACAATGGAAGTGAGTTCAAGAATACAAGAATTGAAGAACTTTGTGATCATTATGGTATTGGACATCAATTCTCGGCCAAGTACACTCCACAATCAAATGGCCTAGTTGAGAGGAAGAATAGAACATTGCTTGATATGGCTAGATCAATGCTTCATGAGTACAATGTGAGTCAATCATTTTGGGATGAAGCAATCAATACCGCATGCTACTACATCAATAGATTATATTGTCATCCATTGCTAGAGAAGACCCCATATGAGTTACTTCATGGAAGAAAGCCCAATATTTCTTACTTTAGGGTGTTTGGTTGCAAATGCTATATCTTGAAGAAGGGCACTAGATTGGGGAAGTTTGATAAAAGATGTGATGAGGGGTTCCTACTTGGTTATTCAACTACAAGCAAAGCTTATAGAGTTTGGAACAACTCAAGTGGCATTCTAGAAGAAGTCCATGATGTGCAATTTGATGAAACCAATGGGTCACAAGATGAAGAAGAGAATCTAGATGATGTTGGTGGAACTCAATTGGTGGAAGCAATGAAGAACATGGACATTGGGGACATTAGAGCAAAGCAAGTAATTGATATTCAAGATGATGATAAAGATCAAGTGCTCAATTCACCATTCAAGCTAGTTAGTGACTCTCAAGTGCAAACTTATGGTGCTAGTTCTTCTCATCGAGATACAACAAGTGATCAACCAAGCTCAAGCAATCAAGTGCAAGTACTCCAACCATAACATGTTGCAAAAGATCACCCCATTGATAGTGTTATTGGTGATATTAGAAGTGGTGTGCAAACAAGATCAAGATTGACTATGTTTTGTGAGCATGCATCATTTGTGTCAACCATAGAACCAAAGAAGATAGAAGAAGCTTTGAGGGATGCCGATTGGATCATGGCTATGCAAGAAGAGCTTAACAATTTCACAAGAAATGATGTTTGGAAGATGGTAGAAAGGCCAAATGACTACAATGTAATTGGAACCAAGTGGGTGTTTAAAAACAAGCAAGATCAAGATGGCATTATAGTGAGAAACAAAGCAAGACTAGTTGCTCAAGGTTACACTCAAGTTGAAGGTCTTGACTATGATGAGACATATGCTCCCGTGGCAAGATTGGAGGCAATAAGGATTCTATTGGCTTATGCTTGTGCACACAATATCATACTATATCAAATGGATGTCAAAAGTGTATTTCTCAATGGGATCATCAATGAGTTAGTATTTGTTGAGCAACCACCCGGATTTGAAGATGACAACAAACCCAACCATGTCTACAAGTTGAAGAAGGCTTTATATGGCTTAAAGCAAGCACCTAGAGCATGGTATGAGAGGCTAAGGGATTTCCTTCTCTCAAAGGGATTCAAAATGGGAAAGGTTGATACTACTCTATTCACCAAGAAGATTAGAAATGATCTATTCATAGTGCAAATATATGTTGATGACATCATCTTTGGATCAACCGATCAAGCTTATTGTGAAGAATTTGGTGCTATGATGGCCAAAGAGTTTGAAATGTCTATGATTGGTGAACTTAGCTACTTTCTTGGTCTCCAAGTCAAGCAATTGAAGAATGGAACATTTGTGAGTCAAGGGAAATACATAAGGGACATGTTGAAGAAGTTTGGAATGCAAGATGCAAAGCCAATTTCAACTCCAATGGGCACAAATGGCAATTTGGATAGTGATCTTGATGGCAAAATGGTGAATCAAAAGGAATATCGGTCTTTGATTGGAAGTCTACTCTATGTCACCGCATCAAGGCCGGATGTCATGTTTAGTGTTTGCATGTGTGCTAGATATCAAGCCTCACCTAGAGAAAGTCATCTCACGGCGGTAAAAAGAATATTGAGGTACTTGAAGCAAACAAGAAATGTTGGACTATGGTATCCCAAGGGGTCAAAGTTTGAATTGATTGGATATTCGGACTCCGACTATGGGGGTTGCAAGATCAATAGGAAAAGCACAAGTGGCACATGTCAATTACTTGGAAGATCACTTGTGTCATGGTCCTCAAAGAAACAAAATAGTGTGGCAATCTCTACCGCCGAAGCCGAATATGTAAGTGCGGGGAGTTGTTGTGCACAATTGCTATGGATGAAATCAACTTTGAAGGATTATGGCCTCAACTTCAAGAATGTGCCGTTGCTATGTGATAATGAGAGTGCAATCAAGATGATACAAAACCCGGTTCAACATGAAAGAACAAAGCATATTGACATAAGACATCATTTCATTAGAGATCATCAACAAAAGGGAGATATTGCCATTGAAAGTGTTGGCACCGATGATCAACTTGCCGATATTCTCACTAAGCCACTTGATGAAAAGAGGTTTTGCAAGCTAAGGAATGAATTGAACATTCTTGATTTCTCAAACATGAGTTGAATGCACCCCACCCACTTATTGACATGCCTCTCCTTCGACATTGCAAGGTAAAGTTGATTGACATGTCATTCATCCTATGCTAAGGACTTGCTAGAGCATGTAGACATAATAAGTGGTATGTATGAGCATTCATGATAAATCAAATGAATTTGATGGATATATGTTACCACTATTGCTTCTATGCTTATTTTGATCTAGTGGTGGCATATGACATGTTTGTGAGCTTGTAAACCTAGTGTTGAATCTAGAAGATTTGCTATAAGTGTTTAATTCAACATAGGCAAGATAACCCTTATTTTGAGGAGTGAAGAAGCTTGTCTTTGGTTCAAATTGAATTAAATATCTTTGGCAAGTATTCTAGGTTAAACCAAATTTGATAATTTTTTTTAAACCTTACATGTGGTATCGAATTAATCTACTCCATCAAACACTTTTCCTTCTCTCCACAATTTGATCCCTTTTTGGGTAAGTTGTTGACAAAGGGGGAGAGAAAAAGATGATTCAACTTGATAAAGGGGTAAATAAAATTTATGATGAGAAAAAGATGATTCAACTTGATAAAGGGGTAAATAAAATTTGTTGATGCACACAAGTAGGGGGAGCAAGCTCATAAACAAAGTTGTTGCATTTGTTTGTGTATTCTCATATGACTTGCTCATTGCACATGTATTTAAATTCAATATACATGCTTGTGTGGTGCAATGCTAGTATAGAAATTGGATGATGAAATGATCTACTAGCATGCATAGGAATAGTGTACATGTGGTATCTAGACTTGCCTAAAGCTTTACAAGTGGTTAGCTTTACAAGTGGTCTAAGAACCTTTACATATAATGTTGATCTCACGGGGTTCTTGAGTTTTGATGGATGTCTAGTTACTTCATGATGCTAAGGATGGTGTAAAAGGCAACTCCGATTGGTATCACGCTTCAAAGGTCCATTTCTTACACCATAGCATCATTTTGGTAGAATTACTCTCCCAACACTTCTATCCATGCATATGTGCAAAGCTTTCAATCCAAACTCTATGCACATATGTAGGGGGAGCTAATGCTACCAAAACCGAGCTTGTGATAATTGTCCAAACTTTACTTATGAGCAAAATGATTGGACAAGTATGACAAGTTCAAAACTTTTATTATCAAGATCATCTTTGTGAGGGTTGTCATCAATTACCAAAAAGGGGGAGATTGAAAGTCCCTAGTTTGGTTTTGGCTAATTGATGAAACCTAGGACTAACCTTTGTATCTAAGTGGATGATTTAGATAAATGTGGTCATTGCATATGAGACATGACATTGACTCATATGACCAAGATGGTGAAGACCAAGATGAGGCTTGGCTCGATGGACCGGTTGTGAAGGTGAAGGGCAAGTTGAGGCTTCGAAGCGAAGGACCATGCGATGGTGAAGCTTGAGCAAGACTTAGCGCCGACGGACCGATGCAACGGTGAAGAGCAAGTAAAGTCAAGGTCGATGGATCGAGACAGTCATGTGATGATATGAAGTGGATCATATCATTTGGAGAAACAAAATGGGCTCAAGGCAAAGGTATAACCATAGGGCCATTTTGTTTTACACTCAAGACACCATAGAGGGTGTGAGTGGTTTAGGATCGATAGCCGAACTATTAAGAGGGGAAGTCTTATCGGTTATTCGATGCACGGGTGCCACTAGGTGAATTCATTAAGTGCATTGCATGTAGGGCCTAGTGAGCTAATTGAAAAACCTTTGAAAATGATTGAGAAAATGCTAACACACAAGCACATGGAGATGTACACTTGATGGTGTTGGCACATTTACAAAGGTGGCGTTGGTCGCGCTGTGGTTTGCGGGTAGAGAGGGGTTTGGGTTCCTCTCTCCCTCCCGCCGAGCGTGTGAGAGCGGGATTCAGGCGATTTCGGGGAAATGAAATGCCTATTTTCCACTACGCCGAAAGTCGGAAAAGAAACGGAGGCGAACGGGGTCACTGAGGTGACCGGACGCTGCACCGGTCGCGGTCACGGTGTGACCAGACGCGTCCGGTCAGTACAGCGCGGTATCGGGCGCGCGGGCTAGGGTTTGCAACCGGCGCGTCCGGTCACTCGCGGGACCGGCGTGTCCGGTCAAGTGCCCAGAAGGAGCTGCGGTTCGCAAGGACGATCGGACGCGGGGCGCGTCCGGTCACACGAGATCGGACGCGTCCGGTTGTCGAGGGAGCTTACTGGACTCCGACCGGACGCTGGCACTGTCGCGTCCGGTCGTTGCGAGGAGCGCGTCCGGTCGATTGAGCAGCGTGTCCGGTCATAGCGTTTGACCGTTGGCGCACAGTGACCGTTGGAGGATCTAACGGTCGCATTTGAAATTTGAGGGACACGTGGACGTCGCAGGGCGACCGGACGCGGTTGAGCGCGTCCGGTCAGTTTCGACCGGCACGTCCGGTCATCCCGAAAAAACGGTCAGTGGAGTGGCAACGGCTCTATTTGTTTGGGGTGCTTATAAATACTCGTTGGCCGGCCCTTGGGGAGGTCTCTTGGCATTTCTAACACTCTTGTGCATCCTTTGAGCTAGAGCTACTCCTCCCACTCATCTCTCTTGCTTGATTGCAAATCAAAAGTGAGATTGAGTGATCCCAAAGTGCATTGCATAGCTTGAGGGCATCTAGTGGCACTTGTGGGTGGTTTAGCCGGTGGATTTCTTGTTACTCTTGGAGAGTACCGCTCCTAGCCGGCTTGGAGATTGTTGGAGGCGTTGGCAAGAGAAGGTGATTGTTCTTGGCCACCTCCGGTTGTTTGTAAGAGGTTCTTGTGCTTTCCTCGGCGGGACGCCATAAGCAACTCTATTGGATTGCGCGTGTCATTGAGTTACCTCACTTGAGAGTGGTGTCTTGCGGTGCCTTGCGGGGCGTGCCTTGAGGGGCAAGTGACTTGAGGGTCACACCGAGGAACCATCTAAGTGTTGGTCGACACAACCGGTGACGTAGCTTGTCGGTGCACAAGTGAACACCGGGTGAACAAAAATATTGTGTCTCTTGTCTCCCGGTGATTGGTTTACATATTGTGTTGTTGTCAATATTAATTGATTGTATATCATCTTGGTGATTGGCAACATCTTCACTCCACCGTCGGTATAAGATTCACAATCCTCTCTCTCGCATTTACTTTTACTAGATTATCTTGTGTAGCTCTAGTGGTAGCCTTTTCTAGTAGTTGTTAGCTTGCTCACTAGTGTAAGTTAGTGACTTAGCACTTGTGTGAACTAGAGATCATAATCTACTAGACTTGTGGATAGGAGGCTTGCATCACAACCTTTGGCTAAGCAAAACTCGCTTTACGCCGTTTGTTATTCTAACAAGTTTGCTTAGTGGTGCTTGTAGAATTTTTATAGGCTATTCACCCCTCCTCTAGCCATCTAGGACCTTACACTCCCGACGAGTGCACGCGCACAGACCTTAGCGTCGGGACTCCCGACTCATGTTGGGACTCCCTGTAAGGTCCTAGATGGCTAGAGGGGGGCTGAATAACCTATAAAAAATCCTACACAAGCCACTAAGCAAACTTGTTAGAATAACAAACGGCGTAAAGCGAGTTTTGCTTAGCCTACGGTTGTGATGCAAGCCTCTTATCTACAAGTCTAGTAGATTATGATCTCTAGTTCACATAAGGGCTATGTCACTAAACTTACACAAGTGAGCAAGCTAACAACTACTAGCAATGGCTACCACTAGAGCTACACAAGATAACTAGTAAATGTAAATGCGAGAGAGAGGATTATGAATCTTATACCGACGGTGGAGTGAAGATGTTGCCAATCACCAAGATGATATACAATCAATCAATATTGACAACAACACAATATGAAGACCACTCACCGGGAGACAAGAGACACAATATTTTTGTTCACCCGGTGTTCACTTGTGCACCGACAAGCTACGTCACCGGTTGTGTCGACCAACACTTAGATGGTTTCTCAGTGTGACCCTCAAGTCACTTGCCCCTCAAGGCACGCCCCGTAAGGCACCGCAAGACACCACTCTCAAGTGAGGTAACTCAATGACATGCGTAATGTAATAGAGTTGCTTTTGGCACTCCGCCGAGGAAAGCACAAGAACATCTTACAATCAACCGGAGGTGGCCAAGAACAATCTCCTTCTCTTGCCAACGCCTCCAACAATCTCCAAGCCGGCTAGGAGCGGTACTCTCCAAGAGTAACAAGAAATCCACCAGCTAAACCATCCACAAGTGCCACTAGATGCCCTCAAGGTATGCAATGCACTTTGGGATCACTCAATCTCACTTTTGATTTGCAATCAAGCAAGAGAGATGAGTGGGAGGGAGAAGCTCTAATGAGGACATGCCTAGCATTCACTCATCTTCAAATGAAACTCCACTTGATATAGCTGGTCCAATTACAAGAAGTAGAGCTAAACAATTGGAGAAGGAAATTCATTCTCAGGTGAACGCTAACCTTATGTTTAATAATCAGTTTATGTTGAATGAGCCTATGCTTTTGAGTTCTTGTTCCAATGTCCTTAGGAATGATGGAGTGTATGAACCAGCATGGGATGAAGAAGGATTCAAGCCTCTGGACATCTGAACCAAGAAGCCTATGGTGTGTATGAATAAAAAGGTGGTTCATCACTTTTGCATGGGAATGCAACCAGAAGCTAGATGACTAACACATGGTACGAATTCCAAGCATCACCACAGATAGAATACAAGGAGTTAGATGGTGTTCTATAAGTGGATGGAAGCGTCTTCAAGTCTACTTTCCAGCCCATCAAATGGCTCATTATTTGGACTACCCAATAAAGAGTTATGCTCATTTTAGTAACTGCTGCCAGAAGCTAAAAAGACGCGCGAACCAGCCACGAAATCCACTAGTGCGTGCACATGCTGCCATTTACTCAAAGCTGAACTCCCCTATCTCTATATATATCTTGTACTAGACAATGAAAAGACAGATCTTGTTTTGGCTAAATTCAGAATACACAAACTCGTGGAGTTTTGTTTATGCGTGAGTCTTGAGAGGCTTGCAACATTTGTTCTTTCGATTTCTGAGGGAGTTGTAGAACGTCGAACTGCGGTTCACCCAGTTTGTGCCTTCACGTCTATAGGGCGTGATTGCGTGGGCTGTTTCGTCAGTACGTGGAAGGGTGATTGTCTCGATAGTTCGTCGCGTGGACAGCCTCGCGGTGCACTACGTCTTCACCAGGTCACGCAGTGACAAGTTATCAAGTTCGCGGATCATACGAGAAGATCGGGCCACACAACTTGCTACACGTATTGCATAGGCGTGTGCGCATCATCTGGTATCAAAGCCTCCGTTTCCTCAGTAGGATTGTTCTTGTTTTTGGTAGGATAGAGTTTAAATACCTACCGTCCACTGATAGCCAAAAAGAAAACCTACAGCCCAAATTCATACGTGCTACTGATTTTGTAGTATGCTTTATCGAGTTTTAATCCTTTAAGATTTGTCTAGTTGCTGAATTTTCTTTTCCACATCGTTCTAGTTGTTATCTTTGTTCTAATCATCAAATCGCTTGCTGCATGTACCAACCATCCCACCCTTGATCTGATCGTCTTTGCTTGCTGCATATATACATATATATAAACCCACCCGTCCCACCCTTGTTTTCTTTCCGCCACATATTCCCCAACCGAGTTTCTTGTTTTTGTGCTGCGCCATCCATCTTAGTGATCCTTATGCGCCCCTTTAGTTGAAAGTTGTGTTGCATTTGTCACAAAGGTTAAAAGAAAAGATGTCTATGGGTCAAAAGAAGAACTGAAAACAACGAGTTCTTGTTCCAAAAAAACAAAAAAAGGAAACAAAAGAAACAAAAGAGAATTGTGTTCAGCACACAAAAGGGGTTTGGGCAGCAACAAGTTACGGTTGGTGCAAATTGGTGTTCATCTATCCACTTCCTACATCTTGTTCCTTTCTTTTTACATCTTTTCCTTTATATTCAGCAACTTAGACTTGTGTTCTTGGATTATTATTCGGTTTTGCATCACTACATTTCAGTGCATTCCACTTACATATTACTCCACCAAGCTCCACTTATAAGCACCGTGAGTTGTTGCACCGTTGTCGCTGTTACAATCACTCTTCCACTACAGCTTACAACCACGGTTCTTGCTCTTTTCAGGGAGAGAAAGAACTTGTTTTGTAAGTGGTGAGGCAGTGATTCCACATATATATTGTCCTATTTTTCCCCCTCTACTAATATGGCAGGACGTGGAGTGGTGCCGCTGTTTCAGTGGAGGAATTTCAGGAGTTGCATACACAAATGCATGATTTGGTGCAGCAGCTCCAAACTCTCCAACTCGACATGCCACATAGAGAACCGCCACCAAATGAGGATGATGACATTGAGGAGGATGATGAGCCAGTGCGTCGTCCCGCTGGCCGTGGACGTGGCGGGCGTGGTCTTGGTTTTCCTAATTTTGGTCATGCTCGGCGCATTCCTATTCGAGGTGGAGGAGATTATGATGGTGATGCTGATATGTTGTCCGATATGGATGATCACCGGCATGGTGGCCATCGTGGTTATCGTAACCGCCATCGTCGCCGTGATGATGGGTTAAGCATAGTGAAAGTGTCTATTCCAAAATTTAATGGAAAAGAAAGTGCTGATGATTATTTTGAGTGGGAGACAAAGGTTGATCAGATCTTTGATTTATATACTTATCCTCCTGTCAAGAAAGCAAAGCTTGCTGCGATTGAGTTCACAGGTTATGCAATCACTTGGTGGAATCAAGTGTGTGCTGATTTCTGCCGCGTTGGACATGATCGTATTACTTGGGATGACATGAAACGAGAAATGAGGCAGCGATTTGTTCCTACACATTATTCTCGTGAGCTACATTTGCGGCTGAAACGTCTTGTCCAAGGTCATCATAGTGTGGATGAATATTTTTAGGAAATGGAAATGTGTCTACTTTGTACCGGTATCACTGAAGATGAGGAATCAACTATGGCTCGATTTCTGGTTGGTCTTAACAAACCAATCGCAGACAAGGTGGACATGACTAATTACAACACCATGAATGAATTGCTACATTTTGCAAAAAGGGCAGAAAGGCAGCTTGCTGAATCCTATAAGCACCGTGCTTCATTTTTAGCTCCTAATAATTCTCCTCCATGGCGCCATTCACAGCAGCACGGGTCAGGGGTGCACACACCTTCACCTGGTGCAACTTCTCATTCAATTTCAACTTCTGCCAAACATTTTGATTCAAGAGGCAAAGCTATAAGTTCTAATCAGTCCAGCTCCTCTGCTACTGCAGCCCCAAGGAAGACAAGTAAGATTGAATGTTTTAAGTGTGGTGGTCATGGGCATAAACAAGCTGAATGTCCCAATCGACGTACCATTATTGCACTTGCTGATGGATCTTATGATTCTCAAAGTGAAGAGTATGCAGAGTTTATCAATGTATTTGCAGACCAACATCTTGATACTTGTGAGTATTCAGCTGAGGATGGTACATTTGAGCTAGGTCTGAATTGTTTAGCCATTCAACCTATTTCAACTTTTGCTCACAATGACATGTTACAAGATGTTATTTCTCCATCTTCTGACGAGATTACTAGTGCTGATTTTGATGAGTTGCTTGCTGATTTTCCTGATTTGGAGCCTTCTACAATGAATACACCATCTCCTTCTTTGGTGGTTAGGAGAGTTCTTTCCATTCAGTTTGTTGCTGCTGAACAAGGACAATGCCATAATTTGTTTCAATCCCGATGCAAAGTGAAAGGCCAAGTGTGCTGTTTCATCATAGATGGTGGGAGCTGCAATAATATTGTTAGTGCTTTGCTTGTTGAGAAGCTTGGTTTGCAGCCACGTCGCCATCCACATCCATACCATATGCAATGGTTGAATAATTCCGGGACAGTTAAGGTTTCAGCCATGATTCGTTTAACATTTTCTATTGGTGATTATCATGGAGAGGTTGATTGTGATATTGTCCCCATGCAAGCATGCCATTTGCTGCTTGGTCGGCCCTGGCAATTTGATGTGGATTCGGTGCATTTTGGACGGTCTAACAAATACACTTTCATTGCTAATGACAAGAAGGTGGTTCTTGTTCCATTATCTCCAGAGGAGATCCATGCTTCAGATGTGGCTCGCATGAAAAGAGAGGCATCTGAAAAAAGAAAACTAAGTGAGACCCACAACACTAGTAAGGAAGAGAGTTCTAAACCATCCAGCCACATAAAGCCTCATTCCACTTTAAAACAGCCACACCAAACTGAGTGCTTATTTGTGAGCAGGAGTGATTTGAGAGATGTGAGAAACACCACAGCCCCATTCTTTGTACTGCTGTACAAGGAGGTTTTATTTTCCACTAACGACTTACCTAGCTCGCTGCCTAGTGTTGTTCTTGATTTGTTACAGGACTTTGAGGATGTTTTTCCTGATGAGGTACCAGCTGTACTTCCCCCACTTCGTGGCATTGAGCATTAAATTGACTTGGTCCCTGGTGCTTCTCTTCCAAATCGTCCAGCCTACCGCACCAATCCCATAGAGACAAAGGAAATTCAGCGATAGGTAACAGAGCTTTTGGACAAAGGGTATGTTTGTGAATCCTTATCACCATGTGCTGTTCCTGTTCTTTTAGTTCCAAAGAAAGATGGCTCTTGGCGCATGTGTGTTGATTATCGTGCTATCAATGTTATAACTGTTCGATATCGCCATCCCATTCCACGACTTGATGACATGTTAGATGAATGGAGTGGTTCCATCATTTTCACCAAGATTGATTTGCGTAGTGGCTATCATCAAATCCGCATGAAACTTGGTGATAAATGGAAAACAACGTTTAAAACTAAAATTGGTCTCTATGAATGGCTTGTGATGCCATTTGGCTTGACAAATGCTCCTTCAACTTTTATGCGCTTAATGAACCATGTTTTACGAGCTTTCATTGGCAAGTTTGTAGTTGTTTATTTTGATGATATTCTGATCTATAGTAAATCATTTGATGAACATCTTGATCATATCCGTCAAGTACTTGCTGTTTTGAGGGAAGAGAAATTGTATGGCAACATTGCTAAGTGCACCTTTTGCACAGACCGTGTTGTTTTCCTTGGCTTTGTTGTTTCCGCAGATAGTATTCAGGTTGATGAAGAGAAGGTTAAAGCAATCAAGGATTGGCCTACACCGGTCAATGTGAGCCAAGTTCGAAGCTTTCACGGTCTTGCAAGTTTCTATAGGCGTTTTGTCAAAAATTTCAGCACCCTCGCTGCACCCCTTAACAATCTCACAAAGAAGGATGTTCCATTCACGTGGGGCCATGACGAAGACCAAGCATTTCACACACTGAAAACAAAGCTTTGTGAAGCACCGCTGCTACACCTTCCTGATTTTGGTAAGACATTTGAGATCGAATGTGATGCAAGTGGTATTGGCATAGGAGGTGTACTGCTGCAAGAAGGTAAACCTGTTGCCTACTTTTCTGAAAAGCTAAATGGTCCACATCTGAATTACTCGGTTTATGACAAAGAGCTTTATGCCTTAGTTCGTGTTTTGGAAGTTTGGCAACATTACTTGTTACCTAAAGAATTTGTCATCCATTCTGATCATGAAGCTTTGAAATATCTAAAAAGTCAAGGCAAACTGAACCGTAGACATGCTAAATGGATTGAGTTCATTGAAACATTTCCCTATGTTGTAAAACATAAGCGTGGAAAAGATAACATTGTTGCCGATGCTTTATCACGGAGATGTGGTTTGGTTACACAATTAGATACAAAAGTGCTTGGTTTGGAATCCATTAAAACACTCTATGCAGCTGATTCTGATTTTAAAGAACCTTTCTCTCATTGCATTGCTGGAAAAGGCTGGGACAAGTATTATGTGCATGATGATTTTTTATTTTGGACTAACAAACAATGCATTCTAGCCTACTCGATTCGTCAAGTTCTTTTGTAGGAAGCACATGCTGGTGGCTTAGCTGGTCATTTTGGCGTCAAAAAGACATTGGACATGCTCTCCGATCATTTCTTTTGGCCACATATGCGACGTGATGTCCAGCGACATGTTGCACGCTACATAATCTGCTTGAAAGCTAAGTCCTGCCTTAACCCCCATGGTCTTTATACTCCATTACCAGTTCCGAATGTACCTTGGGAAGATATATACATGGATTTTATTTTGGGTTTACCTCGGTCTCAGAGGGGGAGGGATTCTATTTTTGTTGTTGTTGACCGATTCTCTAAAATGGCACATTTTATTCCATGTCATAAGAACGACGATGCTTCACACGTTGCTGATTTGTTTTTCAGGGAGATCGTTCATTTACATGGAGTGCCAAGGACTATTGTTTCAGACCGGGATACAAAATTTCTAAGCTATTTTTGGAAGACATTATGGGCTAAGCTTGGTACGAAGTTGTTATTTTCCACCAGTTGTCATCCGCAAACCGATGGGCAAACTGAAGTTGTCAACCATACCTTGTCCACCATGTTGCGTGCTGTGTTGAAAAAGAATTTGAAGCAGTGGGAAGACTGCCTTCCACATATTGAATTTGCTTATAACAGGGCAGTCCATTCCACAACAAACTTTTGTCCATTTGAAATTGTTTATGGGTTTAAACCGCATACTCCCATGGATCTTTTGCCTTTACCATTGTAGGAACAAGTTAACATGGATGCATCAAAGAGATCAGATTTTATCAAGAAACTACATGATGAGACAAGGAAAAATATCGAGAAGAAATCAGCACAATATGCAAAGCAGGCGAACAAAGGTAAGAAGAAGGTTACATTCCAGCCGGGAGACCTTGTGTGGTTACATCTACGCAAGGATCGTTTTCCCCAACATCACAAGACTAAGTTATCTCCTAGGGGTGATGGTTCGTTCAAGGTTCTCCAAAAGATAAATGATAATGCTTACAAAATTGAGCTGCCACCTGAATATTCCAATGTGAGTCCAACATTCAATGTCAAAGACTTGCTTCCATTTGTTGGTGAGCTTGAGTCGAGGACGACTCCTTCTCAAGAGGGGGAGGCTAATGAGGACATGCCTAGCATTCACTCATCTTCAAATGAAACTCCACTTGATATAGCTGGTCTAATTACAAGAAGTAGAGCTAAACAATTGGAGAAGGAAATTCATTCTCAGGTGAACACTAACCTTATGTTTAATAATCAGTTTATGTTGAATGAGCCTATGCTTTTGAGTTCTTGTTCCAATGTCCTTAGGAATGATGGAGTGTATGAACCAGCATGGGATGAAGAAGGATTCAAGCCTCTAGACATCTGAACCAAGAAGCCTGTGGTGTGCATGAATAAAAAGGTGGTTCATCACTTTTGCATGGGAATGCAACCAGAAGCTAGATGACTGACACATGGTACGAATTCCAAGCATCACCGCAGACAGAATACAAGGAGTTAGATGGTGTTCTATAAGTGGATGGAAGCGTCTTCAAGTCTACTTTCCAGCCTATCAAACGGCTCATTATTTGGACTAACCAATAAAGAGTTATGCTCATTTTAGTAACTGCTGCCAGAAGCTGAAAAGACGCGCGAACCAGCCACCAAATCCACTAGTGCATGCACATGCTGCCATTTACTCAAAGCTGAACGCCCCTATCTCTATATATATCTTGTACTAGACAATGAAAAGACAGATCTTGTTTTGGCTAAATTCAGAATACACAAACTCGTGGAGTTTTGTTTATGCGTGAGTCTTGAGAGGCTTGCAACATTTGTTCTTTCGATTTCTGAGGGAGTTGTAGAACGCCGAACTGCGGTTCACCTAGTTCGTGCCTTCACGTCTTTAGGGCGTGATTGCGTGGGCTATTTCGTCGGTACGTGGAAGGGTGATTGTCTCGGTTGTTCGTCGCGTGGACAGCCTTGCGGTGCACTACCTCTTCACTAGGTCACGCAGTGACAAGTTATCAAGTTCGCGGATCCTACGAGAAGATCGGGCCACACAACTTGCTACACGCATTGCATAGGCATGTGCGCATCAAGCTCTAGCTCAAAGGATGCACAAGAGTGTTAGAAATCACGAGAGACCTCCCCAAGGGCCGGCCAACAAGTATTTATAAGCATCCCAAACAAATAGAGCCGTTGTACCCCTTCACTGGGCGCTTTTCGGGACAAAATGGCCTTATGGTTATACCTTTACCTTGAGCCCATTTTGTTTTTCCAAAATATATGATCCACTTTATATCATCACATGACCGTCTCGATCCATCGACCTTGACTTTACTTGCTCTTCACCGTTGCATCGGTCCGTCGGCGCCAAGTCTTGCTCAAGCTTCACCATCGCATGGTCCTTCGCTTCGAAGCCTCGACTTGCCCTTCACCTTCACAACCGGTCCATCGAGCCAAGCCTCACGTTGGTCTTCACCATCTTGGTCACATGAGTCAATGTCATGTCTCATATTCAATGACCACCTTTATCTAAATCATCCACTTAGATACAAAGGTTAGTCCTAGGTTTCATCAATTAGCCAAAACCAAACTAGAGACTTTCAATCTCCCCCTTTTTGGTAATTAATGACAACCCTCACGAAGATGATTTTGATAATAAAAGTTTTGAACTTGTCATACTTGTCCAATCATTTTGCTCATAAGTAAAGTTTAAACAATTATCACAAGCTCGGTTTTGGTAGCATTAGCTCTCTCTACATATGTGCATAGAGTTTGGATTGAAAGCTTTGCACGTATGCATGGATAGAAGTGTTGAGAGAGTAATTTTACCAAAATGATGCTAAGATGTAAGAAATGGACCTTTGAAGCGTGATACCAATCGGAGTTGCCTTTTACACCATCCTTAGCATCATGAAGTAACTAGACATCCATCACAACTCAAGAACCCCGTGAGATCAATATTATATGTAAAGGTTCTTGGACCACTTGTAATGCTTTAGGCACGTCTAAATACCACAAGTAAACTATTCCTATGCATGCTAGTAGATCATTTCATCATTCAAGTTCTATACTAGCATTGCACCACACAAGTATGTATATTAAATTTAAATACATGTGCAATGAGCAAGTCATATGAGAATGCACAAACAAATGCAACAACTTTGTTTATGAGCTTGCTCCCCCTAGTTGTGTGCATCAAAATTTTATTTACCCCTTTATCATGTTGAATCATCTTTTTCTCTCCCCCTTTGTCAACAACTTACCCAAAAATGGGATCAAATTGTGGAGAGAAAAACAATGTTTGATGGAGTAGGTTAAAATTTATCAAATTTGGTTCAACCTAGAACACTTGCCAAAGATATTTAATTCGATTTGAACCAAAGACAAGCTTCTTCACACCTCATAATAAAGAGTTATCTTGCCTATATTGAATTAAACACTTATAGCAAATCTTCTAGATTCAACACTAGGTTTGCAAGCTCACAAATATGTCATATGCCACCACTAGATCAAAACAAGCATAGAAGCAATTGTGGTAACATATATCCATCAAATTCATTTGATTTATTATGAATGCTCATGCATACCACTTATTATGTCTACATGCTCTAGCAAGTCCTTAACATAGGATGAATGACATGTCAATCAACTTTACCTTGCAATGTCGAAGGAGAGGCATGTCAATAAGTGGGTGGGATGAATTCAACTCATGTTTGAGAAATCGAGAATGTTCAACTCATTCCTTAGCTTGCAAAACCTCTTTTCATCAAGTGGCTTGGTGAGAATATCAGCAAGTTGATCATCGGTGCCAACACTTTCAATGGCAATATCTCCCTTTTGTTGATGATCTCTAACGAAATAATGCCTTATGTCAATATGCTTTATTCTTCCATGTTGAACCGGGTTTTATGTCATCTTGATTGCACTTTCATTATCACA
Source organism: Saccharum hybrid cultivar R570 (assembly GCA_038087645.1). Lineage (NCBI taxonomy): Eukaryota > Viridiplantae > Streptophyta > Magnoliopsida > Poales > Poaceae > Saccharum > Saccharum hybrid cultivar. Next base: position 24,074,740 of record JAQSUU010000135.1, read on the forward strand.
TAGCAATGGCACACTCTTGAAGTTGATGCCATAATCCTTCAAAGTTGATTTCATCCATAGCAATTATGCACAACAACTCCCCATACTCACATATTCAGCTTCGGCGGTAGAGATTGCCACACTATTTTGTTTCTTTGAGGACCATGACACAAGTGATCTTCCAAGTAATTGACATGTGCCACTTCTGCTCTTTCTATTGATCTTGCAACCCCCATAGTCGGAGTCTGAATATCCAATCAATTCAAACTTTGACCCCTTAGGATACCATAGTCCAACATCTCTTGTTTGCTTCAAGTACCTCAATATTCTCTTTGCGGCCGTGAGATGACTCTCTCTAGGTGAGGCTTGATATCTAGCACACATACAAACACTAAACATGACATCCGGCTTTGATGCGGTGACATAGAGTAGACTTCCAATCAAAGACTGATATTCCTTTTGATCCACCATTTTGCCATCAAGATCACTATCCAAATTGCTATTTGTACCCATTGGAGTTGAAATTGGCTTTGCATCTCGCATTCCAAACTTCTTCAACATGTCCCTTATGTATTTCCCTTGACTCACAAATGTCCCATTCTTCAATTGCTTGACTTAGAGACCAAGGAAGTAGCTAAGTTCACCAATCATAGACATTTTAAACTCTTTGGCCATCATAGCACCAAATTCTTCACAATAAGCTTGATCGGTTGATCCAAAGATGATTGAAAGGATCAAGATGCCTAAGAGGGGGGGTGAATTGGGATTTTCTAAAAATTAATTGCAAGAATTAAATCCTACAAGCCAAAGTTCACCCCTAGTGCCTACTAGTGTCCCTTGGGATTCTACCGGTAAAAAGTTTTGCATCCTAAGTTCCAATCCTAGTCTAGCATGGCAATTCTAGGAAAGTAAATCAAGCAATGAAAGTAATACACGAAAGTAAATGCTTGAAAGTAAGGGTTAGGAACACGGCGATGTTTTCCCGAGGTATCGGAGAGTCACCACTCCCCACTAGTCCTCGTTGGAGCACCCGCGCAAGGGTGTAGCTCCCCCTTGATCCGCGCAAGGATCAAGTGCTCACTACAGGCTGATTCTTTGACACTCCGTCACGGTGAATCGCCCAAAACCGCTCACAAGATGAGTTGGGTCATCCACAAGCTCGCCGGATGAACACCAAACTCCCAATCACTACCAAGCCGTCTAGGTGATGGCGATCACCAAGAGTAACAAGCTAGAACTCTCACTTGACCACAACAAGCGTAACAAGAAGGTGGATGTACACTTGCTACTCCCTAGTCACTAGTGAGGGATTCTCAAACTTTTATTCTCGAATCACTACCCTCACTAGAGCTCTTGCACTTCCTTGCACTTGAAAGGTGTTTCCCAGCTGAACAAATGAGCAAGAGATCTCTAAAAGAGGTGGAGAGGATGTATTTATACACCCCACAATCAAATCCAACTGTTACCTGCCAACTCAGCAAAACACGCACTGACCGAACGCGCCGGTCGATGTGACCGGACGCGCCGGTCGAGTGTAACGGTCAAAAAACTGAACGACATCACTGAGTGACCAGACGCACCGATCAGGGATGATCGGACGCATCTGATCGTGCAAGAACCTTACTGTACTTTGACCTGACGCTCGATCGTGTCTGATCAGTGATGACCGGACGTGTCAGATCAGCTAAGTACCTTACTAGAACGTGACCGGACGCGTCCGATCATTTTCCAGTCGCGTTCGATTAGACTTTTACCCTCTGAAACACGTGTCAGACTGATCAACGCGTCCGGTCCTCGTAGGGACCGCGTCCGGTTAACCAGGTTGAAAACGCAGTGACTGTTAGTACTGACCGGACGCATCCGGTCGTGACAGAGATCGTCTTCGGTCAAGGGTAAACGACTCAAACAACTTCGAAACGCGACGCAACTTGAACCAAGTTGCTTCCAACTGAACTTTGAGCTATACCTGAGCTACCTAGTGCTAAGTTTGACAAGTGTGCACCACACCTAAATAAAAGACTCACCTAGGTCAAGCTACTTGCTCATGCCCCCCTTTATAGTACGGCCAAAGGAAAAAAGCGAAGATCCTAACGACTATTCCGGATGTAACTCAACACCTTGACATCCGGAACTAATCATCCTTAATCTTGTCATTGATCCTTTGAAAACCGAAATGATTTCCATCAAGGGGCATGAATACCATAGTGCCCAAAGCAGTTATCAACCCCATGACCTAACTTATCAAAGTTTCTGCAAAACACACGTTAGTCATGGTAATAATGCGTTGTCATCAATTGCCGAAACCAACTCCCGGGGCCTAGATGCTTTCAATCTCCCCTTTTTTGGTGATTGATAACAACACTTAGATTTAGAAGATTTAAGAGTTGAGATTTTCGAACATGCTTGGTTCACATAAGCAAAAAGCAATAAGCGCAAGGGGTTAGGAATTGCTTATGTGTTCCAAGCCAACTGAGTGTACTCACAAGATAAAACAAGGAGAGTTAGTACACATAAAACATAGCTCATATGAAATCGGAGTAAGGCACGGAAGCACAACCTTATGAGCTAAAACTAATTAAGTGACAGGATATATAATAAAGTTTCACAATCACACATGTCACAAAATGCAGGGCAAGAAATTAAACATGATGCATTAATGCATGAATGTAGCACACAATGAAAACGAAACGCTCTATAAACACTCCCCTTGAATCTACTCTCTCTCTCCCCTTTGGCATCAAACGCCAAAAAACAAAACTAAGGATCCGACGGGGGAACAGAAGCAGTCGTGTCGGGTGCCGAGGAACGTGGAGTGATCACAAACTGTGAAGTATCCTCCTTAGACTCTGAACTGTTAAACTGACCCTCTGTAGATAGACATGGCAGTGAAGCAGTCTGGGTCTGTAGAGCAGGTGCAGGAACTGAAGATGTAGTAGCAACAATAGGAGTAGTCTCTGTCACCTGAGCCTGAAAAACACTAAGAGTGGGAGGATCTATCGAGACAACTGATGACGACACTGTCTCTGTAGTCCTGGCCCCTAACACTAGGAGAGCCACAGTCTCGGAAGCCGACATCCCTAAAGAGGTCACAACAGTGGTGTGCGAGGGTGTCGGCTGACCAGTCAGCTCGCTGTAGGAGGCACTCAAGTCAGTGAAAGGAGTGGCCGAGAGATGGTGAGGTCTAGGCTGAGCTGGTGGAGTGAACCCCGTCTGAATAGGAGTGTAGCTCGGGGACTGAAAAGTCTGAGGAACCTACTGCTGGGGAGAGGTAAACTGAAAGCTCGGCTGTCCCTGACTCTGAAGTCCACTGACTGTAGTGCTAGAGTAAGGACAGACGGTGGTGGAGGTACCCCAACAGTGATGAAGTGTCGCAGGAGCTTAAGATACTGCTGCTGGGTGGCTACCTGCTGCCTCTGCATCTCAAACTGCTGCCTCTGAAACTCCAGCTGCTGCCTCTGGAACTCGTCCTGATGAGCCTAAATCTGAGCAAATGCAGTTGCTGTGTCCTGAGCCTGTCGCTATATCTGAACCTCCTGTCTCTCCTAGGCCTGCGTTGAAAGTCCCTAGTTTGGTTTTGGCTAATTGATGAAACCTAGGACTAACCTTTGTATCTAAGTGGATGATTTAGATAAAGGTGGTCATTGAAATATGAGACATGACATTGACTCATGTGACCAAGATGATGAAGACCGAGGTGATGCTTGGCTTGATGGACCGGTTGTGAAGGTGAAGGGCAAGTCGAGGCTTCGAAGCGAAGGACCATGCGATGGTGAAGCTTGAGCAAGACTTAGCGCCGACGGACCGATGCAACGGTGAAGAGCAAGTGAAGTCAAGGTCGATGGATCGAGACGGTCATGTGATGATATGAAGTGGATCATATCATTTGGAGAAACAAAATGGGCTCAAGGCAAAGGTATAACCATAGGGTCATTTTGTTTTACACTCAAGACACCATAGAGGGTGTGAGTGGTTTAGGGTCGATAGCCGAACTATTAAGAGGGGAAGTCTTATCGGTTATTCGATGCACGGGTGCCACTAGGTGAATTCATGAAGTGCATTGCATGTAGGGCCTAGTGAGCTAATTGAAAAACCTTTGAAAATGATTGAGAAAAAGCTAACACACAAGCACATGGAGATGTACACTTGATGGTGTTGGCACATTTGCAAAGGTGGCGTTTGTCGCGCTATGGTTTGCGGGTAGAGAGGGGTTTGGGTTCCTCTCTCCCTCCCGCCGAGCGTGTGAGCGCGGGATTCAGGCAATTTCGGGGAAATGAAATGCCTATTTTCCACTACGCCGAAAGTCGGAAAAGAAACGGAGGCGAACGGGGTCACTGAGGTGACCGGACGCTGCACCGGACGCGGTCATGGTATGACCGGACGCGTCCGGTCAGTACAGCGCGGTTTCGGGCGCGCGGGCTAGGGTTTGCAACCGGCGCGTCCGGTCACTCGCGGGACCGGCGCGTCCGGTCAAGTGCCCAGAAGGAACTGCGGTTCGCAAGGACGATCGGACGCGGGGCGCGTCCGGTCACACGCGATCGGACGCGTCCGGTCGTCGAGGGAGCTTACTGGACTCCGACCGGACGCTGGCACTGTCGCGTCCGGTCGTTGCGAGGAGCGCGTCCGGTCGTTGCGTCGTGGGCGCGTGGGTCAGTGCGATCGGCGCGTCCGGTCGTTCGACAGGCGCGTCCGGTCATCGGGACCGGCGCGTCCGGTCGTTATGAGAAGCGCGTCCGGTCATAGGATTTGACCATTGGCGCAGTGACCGTTGGAGGATCTAACGGTCGCATTTGAAATTTGAGGGACACGTGGACGTCGCAGGGCGACCGGACGCGGTTGAGCGCGTCCGGTCAGTTTCGACCGGCGCGTCCGGTCGTCCCGAAAAAACGGTCAGTGGAGTGGCAACGGCTCTATTTGTTTGGGGTGCTTATAAATACTCGTTGGCCGGCCCTTGGGGAGGTCTCTTGGCATTTCTAACACTCTTGTACATCCTTTGAGCTAGAGCTACTCCTCCCACTCATCTCTCTTGCTTGATTGCAAATCAAAAGTGAGATTGAGTGATCCCAAAGTGCATTGCATAGCTTGAGGGCATCTAGTGGCACTTGTGGGTGGTTTAGCCGGTGGATTTCTTATTACTCTTGGAGAGTACCGCTCCTAGCCGGCTTGGAGATTGTTGGAGGCGTTGGCAAGAGAAGGTGATTGTTCTTGGCCACCTCCGGTTGTTTGTAAGAGGTTCTTGTGCTTTCCTCGGCGGGACGCCAAAAGTAACTCTATTGGATTGCGCGTGTCATTGAGTTACCTCACTTGAGAGTGGTGTCTTGCGGTGCCTTGCGGGGCGTGCCTTGAGGGGCAAGTGACTTGAGGGTCACACTGAGGAACCATCTAAGTGTTGGTCGACACAACCGGTGACGTAGCTTGTCGGTGCACAAGTGAACACCGGGTGAACAAAAATATTGTGTCTCTTGTCTCCCGGTGATTGGCCTACATATTGTGTTGTTGTCAATATTAATTGATTGTATATCATCTTGGTGATTGGCAACATCTTCACTCCACCGTCGGTATAAGATTCACAATCCTTTCTCTCGCATTTACTTTTACTAGATTATCTTGTGTAGCTCTAGTGGTAGCCTTTTCTAGTAGTTGTTAGCTTGCTCACTAGTGTAAGTTAGTGACTTAGCTCTTGTGTGAACTAAAGATCATAATCTACTAGACTTGTGGATAGGAGGCTTGCATCACAACTTTTGGCTAAGCAAAACTCGCTTTACGCCGTTTGTTATTCTAACAAGTTTGCTTAGTGGTGCTTGTAGATTTTTTATAGGCTATTCACCCCCCCTCTAGCCATCTAGGACCTTACAAGTGGTATCGGAGCCGTGGTCACCGTTTTAATCAAGGCTTAACATCCTTCGGTGTGAAAAATGGCTCAAATTGTGTTCAATCATGTTGGGGGCAAGCCACCGTTCTTTGATGGTGTTAGTTCTTTTGCTCATTGGAAGAGAAAGATGACAATGTACCTTGGTTCTATTCATGAGAGAGTATTGCAAGTCACCGAGAATGATTTTGCTATCATTGATCCCAATCATCTCACCGATGAAGATAGAGCAAATAGAACATGCAATAGAATGGCTCTCAATACACTCTACAATGGTATTGACACAAAAGTGTTTGAGGGCATCAAAGATTTGGAATTGGCTAGTGAAGTATGGACAAGGTTGAGTGAGACATATGAAGGCACTAAGGTTGTGAAGAGTGCCAAGCTATATGGGCTCAAGAGTGAGTTTGAGAACTTCAAGAAAAAGGATGATGAAACAATCATTGAAATGTTTCATAGATTGCAAGTGATAGTCAATGATCTCAAGAGCTTAGGGCACAAAACTCAAGATCAAGATTTTTGTCACAAGTTCTTATTGAGCTTACCTAGAAGATTCAAGATGTTGATCATGATGTTGCAAAGAGATGGGCTTGAAACAATGAAGCCTAATGATTTGCTTGGTGAAGTATTGACCTATGACAAATATGATCAAGATGTTGATGACAAGGAAAAGGTGGAAGATGAGAAGAAGAAGACCGTGGCAATCAAGGCCACCTCCTCCAAGGGCAAAGCTACCATCATTGAAGAAGAAGAAGACAACAATGAAGATGGGGAATTTGAAATTGATGATGAGGCACTTGCTCTTGTAGTCAAGAAGATGGGTCACATGTTCATCAAGAGAAAAGGCTTTAAGAAAAGAAATGAGCAACAAAGAAAGTGCTTCAATTGTGATAGCACCGAGCACCTTCAAGCGGAATGTCCTTATGATAAGAAGAAGAATAAAAAGGACAAGTTTGAAAAGAAGAAGAGAGAGGCCAAGATGACATTCAAGAAAGGCAAAAATGGTGCCTATGTGATCACTTGGGAAAGTGATGATAATGAAGAAGAAGAAGAATCATCCAACAAGGCTTTTGCTTCCATTGCTATCAACAAGAAGCCATCACTATTTGATTCATCCTCTTCATGCTTCATGGCTAAAGAAGCTAAGGTATTATATGATGAGAGTGATGATGAAAGTGAAATGGAATATGCACATGATAGTGATAGTGATAATAATAATGAAAATAATGATGATGAACCAACTAAAGAACAACTATATGACTTGATGCAACAAACTAGAGACATAGCTATTGCCAAGGACAAAGAGTGTAAGAAGCTTTCAATGAAAGTAGCAATACTTGAGAAAGTTCTTAGTGAGCTTAAGACCACTCATGAGAGTCTAGTGGAAGACCATGAGGATCTTGGTAAGGCTTATTTCAAGCTTGAAAAGGCTCACTCATTGCTACTTGAGCAACAAGAAAAGAAGGAGGTTGTTGTATCATGTGATATAGGTGTTACATGTGATATAATTGATGAATCCTTTAATGAACCTATCATCATGTCAAATGCTAACCCTTCTTGTAGCTCTTCATCCACCACCACCAACTCTACCTCTACTACTAGTGATGGTTTCACTAGTGATGCCTCACTAATGGTTGAGAATGAGACTCTCAAGAGAGAGGTGGATGAGCTCACTCACGCCCTAGGCAAGGCCTATGGTGGTGAGGCCCGCTTGCTTAAGTGCTTGGGTAGCCAAAGGTTCTCTCTTAACAAAGAGGGATTGGGCTACACCCCCAAGAAAGGCAAGTCGGCCTTTGCAACTCCAAAGCCTAGCTTTGTGAAGGGCAATGGTCGGTTTTGCAATAGATGCAAGCAAGTTGGGCACCTAGAGCATAATTGCAATAAAAAGAACCAAAGCAAGAACTTTGTTAATGCTATACCTTTTGATTCTTGCTATGTGCTTACCAAGGGTGTGAAGGGTGTGCAAGCTAAGTTTGTTGGTACACCAATTGTGGGCCCAAAGAAGAAGGCTATTTGGGTACCAAAGAGCTTAGTTACTAACCTACAAGGACCCAAGCAAAAATGGGTACCTAAGCTTCATTGATTTGCTTGTAGGTCAATTACAAAGCCGGAGGAAGGTATTGGATTATTGATAGTGGGTGCACTCAACACATGACCGGTACATCAAGAATGTTTGATTCATTCAATGACAATGATAGTGGTGTTGATTCTATCACATTTGGCAATAACAAGAAAGGCAAGGTTATTGGCTTGGGCAAGATTGCAATATCAAATGATATGAGTATCTCCAATGTGTTGCTAGTTGAAAGTTTGGATTTCAATCTTCTATCCGTGGCACAAATATGTGATCTAGGCTACAAATGCATCTTTGGGGTTGATGATGTGGAAGTTATTAGTGTGGATGGTTCAAATGTGGCATTCAAGGGCTTTAGATATGAGAATCTCTGCCTAGTTGACTTCAATGCTAGAGAAACTTCTTTGACAACTTGCTTAGTCTCCAAATCAAGCATGGGTTGGCTTTGGCATAGAAGGCTTGGTCATGTTGGCATGAAACAATTGAAGAAGCTTACAACTCACAATCTTGTCAATGGTTTGAAAGATGTTGAATTTGAGAAGAATAAGCTTTGTAGTGCATGTCAAGCCGGGAAGCAAGTTGGAAGCTCACATCCAAAGAAGAGTACAATGAGCACATGCAAAGCATTTGAGTTGATGCACATGGATCTATTTGGACCAACAACATATACAAGCATAGGCGGAAACAAGTATGGCTTTGTCATAGTGGATGACTTCACAAGATTCACATGGGTATTCTTTCTTAGTGACAAAAGTGAAGTGTTTGACACCTTCAAGACATTTCTCAGTAGAGTTCACAATGAGTTTGAGATTAGAATCAAGAAAGTGAGAAGTGACAATGGAAGTGAGTTCAAGAATACAAGAATTGAAGAACTTTGTGATCATTATGGTATTGGACATCAATTCTCAGCCAAGTACACTCCACAATCAAATGGCCTAGTTGAGAGGAAGAATAGAACATTGCTTGATATGGCTAGATCAATGCTTCATGAGTACAATATGAGTCAATCATTTTGGGATGAAGCAATCAATACCGCTTGCTACTACATCAATAGACTATATTGTCATCCATTGCTAGAGAAGACCCCATATGAGTTACTTCATGGAAGAAAGCCCAATATTTCTTACTTTAGGGTGTTTGGTTGCAAATGCTATATCTTGAAGAAGGGCACTAGATTGGGGAAGTTTGACAAAAGATGTGATGAGGGGTTCCTACTTGGTTATTCAACTACAAGCAAAGCTTATAGAGTTTGGAACAATTCAAGTGGCATTCTAGAAGAAGTCCATGATGTGCAATTTGATGAAACCAATGGGTCACAAGATGAAGAAGAGAATCTAGATGATGTTGGTGGAACTCAATTGGTGGAAGCAATGAAGAACATGGACATTGGGGATATTAGAGCAAAGCAAGTAATTGATATTCAAGATGATGATAAAGATCAAGTGCTCAATTCACCAAACAAGCTAGTTAGTGACTCTCAAGTGCAAAATCATGGTGCTAGTTCATCTCATCGAGATACATCAAGTGATCAACCAAACTCAAGCAATCAAGTGCAAGTACTCCAACCATAGAACCAAAGAAGATAGAAGAAGCTTTGATGGATGCCGATTGGATCATGGCTATGCAAGAAGAGCTTAACAATTTCACAAGAAATGATGTTTGGGAATTGGTAGAAAGACCAAATGACTACAATGTGATTGGAACCAAGTGGGTGTTTAAAAACAAGCAAGATCAAGATGGCATTGTAGTGAGAAACAAAGCAAGACTAGTTGCTCAAGGTTACACTCAAGTTGAGGGTCTTGACTATGATGAGACATATGTTCCCGTGGCAAGATTGGAAGCAATAAGGATTCTATTGGCTTATGCTTGTGCACACAATATCATACTATATCAAATGGATGTCAAAAGTGCATTTCTCAATGGAATCATCAATGAGTTAGTATTTGTTGAGCAACCGCCCGGATTTGAAGATGACAAGAAACCCAATCATGTATACAAGTTGAAGAAGGCCTTATATGGCTTAAAGCAAGCACCTAGAGCATGGTATGAGAGGCTAAGGGATTTCCTTCTTTCTAAGGGATTCAAAATGGGCAAGGTTGATACTACTCTATTCACCAAGAAGATTGGAAATGATCTATTCATAGTGCAAATATATGTTGATGACATCATCTTTAGATCAACCAATCAAGCTTATTGTGAAGAATTTGGTGCTATGATGGCCAAAGAGTTTGAAATGTCTATGATTGGTGAACTTAGCTACTTCCTTGGTCTCCAAGTCAAGCAATTAAAGAATGGAACATTTGTGAGTCAAGGAAAATACATAAGGGACATGTTGAAGAAGTTTGGAATGCAAGATGCAAAACCAATTTCAACTCCAATGGGTACAAATGGAAATTTGGATAGTGATCTTGATGGCAAAATGGTGAATCAAAAGGAATATCGGTCTTTAATTGGAAGTCTACTCTATGTCACCGCATCAAGGCCGGATGTCATGTTTAGTGTTTGCATGTGTGCTAGATATCAAGCCTCACCTAGAGAAAGTCATCTCACGGCGGCAAAAAGAATATTGAGGTACTTGAAGCAAACAAGAAATGTTGGACTATGGTATCCCAAGGGGTCAAAGTTTGAATTGATTGGATATTCGGACTCCGACTATGGGGGTTGCAAGATCAATAGGAAAAGCACAAGTGGCACATGTCAATTACTTGGAAGATCACTTGTGTCATGGTCCTCAAAGAAACAAAATAGTGTGGCAATCTCTACCGCCGAAGCCGAATATGTGAGTGCGGGGAGTTGTTGTGCACAATTGCTATGGATGAAATCAACTTTGAAGGATTATGGCCTCAACTTCAAGAATGTGCCGTTGCTATGTGATAATGAGAGTGCAATCAAGATGATACAAAACCCGGTTCAACATGGAAGAACAAAGCATATTGACATAAGACATCATTTCATTAGAGATCATCAACAAAAGGGAGATATTGCCATTGAAAGTGTTGGCACTGATGATCAACTTGCCGATATTCTCACTAAGCCACTTGATGAAAAGAGGTTTTGCAAGCTAAGGAATGAATTGAACATTCTTGATTTCTCAAACATGAGTTGAATGCACCCCACCCACTTATTGACATGCCTCTCCTTCGACATTGCAAGGTAAAATTGATTGACATGTTTTTCATCCTATGCTAATGACTTGATAGAGCATGTAGACATAATAAGTGGTACGCATAAGCATTCATGATAAATCAAATAAATTTGATGGATATATGTTACCACTATTGCTTCTATGCTTATTTTGATCTAGTGGTGGCATATGACATGTTTGTGAGCTTGTAAACCTAGTGTTGAATCTAGAAGATTTGCTATAAGTGTTTAATTCAACATAGGCAAGATAACCCTTATTTTGAGGAGTGAAGAAGCTTGTCTTTGGTTCAAATCGAATTAAATATCTTTGGCAAGTATTCTAGGTTAAACCAAATTTGATAAATTTTTTAACCTTACATGTGGTATCGAATTAATTTCAATCTACTCCATCAAACGCTTTTCCTTCTCTCCACAATTTGATCCCTTTTTGGGTAAGTTGTTGACAAAGGGGGAGAGAAAAAGATGATTCAACTTGATAAAGGGGTAAATAAAATTTATGATGAGAAAAAGATGACTCAACTTGATAAAGGGGTAAATAAAATTTGTTGATGCACACAAGTAGGGGGAGCAAGCTCATAAACAAAGTTGTTGCATTTGTTTGTGCATTCTCATATGACTTGCTCATTGCACATGTATTTAAATTCAATATACATGCTTGTGTGGTGCAATGCTAGTATAGAAATTGGATGATGAAATGATCTACTAGCATGCATAGGAATAGTTTACATGTGGTATCTAGACTCGCCTAAAGCTTTACAAGTGGTTAGCTTTACAAGTGGTTAGCTTTACAAGTGGTCCAAGAACCTTTACATATAATGTTGATCTCACGGGGTTCTTGAGTTTTGATGGATGTCTAGTTACTTCATGATGCTAAGGATGATGTAAAAGGCAACTCCGATTGGTATCACGCTTCAAAGGTCCATTTCTTACACCATAGCATCATTTTGGTAGAATTACTCTCCCAACATTTCTATCCATGCATATGTGCAAAGCTTTCAATCCAAACGCTATGCACATATGTAGGGGGAGCTAATGCTACCAAAATCGAGCTTGTGATAATTGTCCAAACTTTACTTATGAGCAAAATGATTGGACAAGTATGACAAGTTTAAAACTTTTATTATCAAAATCATCTTTGTGAGGGTTGTCATCAATTACCAAAAAGGGGGAGATTGAAAGTCCCTAGTTTGGTTTTGGCTAATTGATGAAACCTAGGACTAACCTTTGTATCTAAGTGGATGATTTAGATAAAGGTGGTCATTGAAATATGAGACATGACATTGACTCATGTGACCAAGATGATGAAGACCGAGGTGATGCTTGGCTTGATGGACCGGTTGTGAAGGTGAAGGGCAAGTCGAGGCTTCGAAGCGAAGGACCATGCGATGGTGAAGCTTGAGCAAGACTTAGCGCCGACGGACCGATGCAACGGTGAAGAGCAAGTGAAGTCAAGGTCGATGGATCGAGACGGTCATGTGATGATATGAAGTGGATCATATCATTTGGAGAAACAAAATGGGCTCAAGGCAAAGGTATAACCATAGGGTCATTTTGTTTTACACTCAAGACACCATAGAGGGTGTGAGTGGTTTAGGGTCGATAGCCGAACTATTAAGAGGGGAAGTCTTATCGGTTATTCGATGCACGGGTGCCACTAGGTGAATTCATGAAGTGCATTGCATGTAGGGCCTAGTGAGCTAATTGAAAAACCTTTGAAAATGATTGAGAAAAAGCTAACACACAAGCACATGGAGATGTACACTTGATGGTGTTGGCACATTTGCAAAGGTGGCGTTTGTCGCGCTATGGTTTGCGGGTAGAGAGGGGTTTGGGTTCCTCTCTCCCTCCCGCCAAGCGTGTGAGCGCGGGATTCAGGCAATTTCGGGGAAATGAAATGCCTATTTTCCACTACGCCGAAAGTCGGAAAAGAAACGGAGGCGAACGGGGTCACTGAGGTGACCGGACGCTGCACCGGACGCGGTCATGGTATGACCGGACGCGTCCGGTCAGTACAGCGCGGTTTCGGGCGCGCGGGCTAGGGTTTGCAACCGGCGCGTCCGGTCACTCGCGGGACCGGCGCGTCCGGTCAAGTGCCCAGAAGGAACTGCGGTTCGCAAGGACGATCGGACGCGGGGCGCGTCCGGTCACACGCGATCGGACGCGTCCGGTCGTCGAGGGAGCTTACTGGACTCCGACCGGACGCTGGCACTGTCGCGTCCGGTCGTTGCGAGGAGCGCGTCCGGTCGTTGCGTCGTGGGCGCGTGGGTCAGTGCGATCGGCGCGTCCGGTCGTTCGACAGGCGCGTCCGGTCATCGGGACCGGCGCGTCCGGTCGTTATGAGAAGCGCGTCCGGTCATAGGATTTGACCATTGGCGCAGTGACCGTTGGAGGATCTAACGGTCGCATTTGAAATTTGAGGGACACGTGGACGTCGCAGGGCGACCGGACGCGGTTGAGCGCGTCCGGTCAGTTTCGACCGGCGCGTCCGGTCGTCCCGAAAAAACGGTCAGTGGAGTGGCAACGGCTCTATTTGTTTGGGGTGCTTATAAATACTCGTTGGCCGGCCCTTGGGGAGGTCTCTTGGCATTTCTAACACTCTTGTACATCCTTTGAGCTAGAGCTACTCCTCCCACTCATCTCTCTTGCTTGATTGCAAATCAAAAGTGAGATTGAGTGATCCCAAAGTGCATTGCATAGCTTGAGGGCATCTAGTGGCACTTGTGGGTGGTTTAGCCGGTGGATTTCTTATTACTCTTGGAGAGTACCGCTCCTAGCCGGCTTGGAGATTGTTGGAGGCGTTGGCAAGAGAAGGTGATTGTTCTTGGCCACCTCCGGTTGTTTGTAAGAGGTTCTTGTGCTTTCCTCGGCGGGACGCCAAAAGCAACTCTATTGGATTGCGCGTGTCATTGAGTTACCTCACTTGAGAGTGGTGTCTTGCGGTGCCTTGCGGGGCGTGCCTTGAGGGGCAAGTGACTTGAGGGTCACACTGAGGAACCATCTAAGTGTTGGTCGACACAACCGGTGACGTAGCTTGTCGGTGCACAAGTGAACACCGGGTGAACAAAAATATTGTGTCTCTTGTCTCCCGGTGATTGGCCTACATATTGTGTTGTTGTCAATATTAATTGATTGTATATCATCTTGGTGATTGGCAACATCTTCACTCCACCGTCGGTATAAGATTCACAATCCTTTCTCTCGCATTTACTTTTACTAGATTATCTTGTGTAGCTCTAGTGGTAGCCTTTTCTAGTAGTTGTTAGCTTGCTCACTAGTGTAAGTTAGTGACTTAGCTCTTGTGTGAACTAAAGATCATAATCTACTAGACTTGTGGATAGGAGGCTTGCATCACAACTTTTGGCTAAGCAAAACTCGCTTTACGCCGTTTGTTATTCTAACAAGTTTGCTTAGTGGTGCTTGTAGATTTTTTATAGGCTATTCACCCCCCCTCTAGCCATCTAGGACCTTACATGCGTCAGCCTCTCAAGTATTGCCACCATGGCTGGGTCTGAGCGGGAGGCTGATCCTAAACCACCAGCCTCATGGTCGTGAGACCAAGGAGAGCGGTACCAGGGAATGGGCTGATAGTCCTCGTCAGTGCTGTCAGTGGCATCATCCTGAACTAGATCAGCTGGCTAAGTATCAAGATCTGCAAGGTCGGCCTCAGCAAGACCCTAACGGTCTCGTCCTGCTCAGCTGCTGTCTCTAGAACCTCTGGCCTCTGACGCTGTCCCGGCCTAGGTGCCTACTCTCTAGTCACTGAAGCCCACAACTGTCGAATATCATACTCTGGGAATGCAGTAGTGGTATCAGATATCTTAGCTCTAATCTTTGCAGGCAGGTCACATGCAGATCAAATGATGAAGCAAATCCAATGCGCATATGGTAACTGTCGGTGACCCTTGAAGCCCTCTACCAAAGTGTCCTCCATCTCACATAGCATCAGATCCCAAATATCAAACGGTGTCTGAGAGATGAGGTGATGAACAACCCAAAGCTGCATATGTGTTAGGCCCTCTCTATATCCTAGCCTCGAAAGAAGAGTCCACCTCACAATGGCATCAAGCACTCTAGCAAGGGGTGTCAAACTGGCAGGTGTACGTCTGCACCCCTCGCCAAACGGCTCACGGAAGCAAGGTCTAATCATATCTGTGGGTGGTACTATACCTCCGTGAGGATGTCTCGGTGGTGAAGTCTGTCCAAAGCACAGCTGGTGAATCTTCGTCTTTGAAGTAGGAAGTCTGAGAATCTCATGTACCCTAGTGCTATATAGTCTGCGGTCATGGCCTCGGAATGCAAAGTGTATAAACTCATGAGCAGGGTCAATCCAAAGTGAGGAGTAGAACTCTCTGACCCAAGTCCTGTAGTAAGCTCCAGTCCGTCCCAGAAAGTCTAACAAACCAGGTAGAAAGGTTAGATGTGGATGGAACTGCTCACCAACAACCTCAACTAAAGCCTCAAGTCGACAAACTCTCTGAGGTCTGAATGCAATCCCGCTGTTAACATAGGCTCTGTAGAAATCCTCGTGCAGAGGTGTGTAGAAGCTCTCTGAAGCTCTGGGGTCCCGCTGAGGTGGGAACCACCGACCAACCTCGACAAACCTGAGAGCCTGTACCTGGCGTGCTGTAGCTCCCCTCAAGTCAAAGTGCTCAACTGGGGGGTGACCTCGAGCCCTGGGAGGTGGATGACCTCCACGACGCTGGCCCTCTAGCCTAGGAGTCACCTGAGCACGCATACATCCTGAGCGACGACGCGGTGGAGTCTGAGCGGTCTGCTCCTCTGTCTCCTCTGTGTCCTCTGTGGGCTGCTCTGTAGGTGGGTCCTCTGTCCCCTCTGTGGCCTCAGTACCGAGCTGTCGACCTTCAAGATGAAAGCGATGCTCGCTAATGTGAATCCCACTGCCTCTGCCACCCCTCTCTGCATGCTCTGCTGCATCAGCAACGGCCTGTGCTATCTCTGCCTCAGTGGGTGTCCTCTTTCTCTTCTTGACGGCTATCTTCTTGCGCTTGCCACGGGCTACCTCTGTCACCCTGGGAGGACTTTCATCCCCGTCACTCGGTCCACCACCAGCATTCTTGCAGCGAACCATACTGACCAACCTCTATGACTGAGAAAACCCTGATAGTGCAAGATGGTGAACTGACACTCGTGAGGCTTGGCCTCGGATTCAAAGCTGATCACCTGATACACATAGAGCACCGACAAAAACCTCTATAAAGATGGAATAGATAGAGCTACTATTAAGCATTATATTTTAACTACCAGACGAGCAAGGTCCTTATGAAAGCAAGCATACGAGATAAGAACAGAATAGATCACGATACCTACCTCGGATGAGCGAAACTCCGATGAGAAGGTAAGAGACCTTGACGCGCTAGGGTTCCCTAGAAACGACGGACAAGCGCTCACGGAGACAAAATCGCGCGAAGAGACCTCGACGAGGAACGGCCGAAGTGAAGTCGCAAACCATCACGACGGATTTGGGTTAGGTCAATGGGTGCGATGGTCGGAGGCAATCTCGGTGGCGAGGCTCGGCTGAGCGGCTGCCGGAGGCGATGCGCGGGCATGGGGAGGAGAAGCGGCACGTGCGGCTGAGGAGTGCAACGTCTGCGGCGGCGTGGCTGCGGCGGGGCGGCTACGGCGGCACTGGAGGAGGCGCGGCTGAGGAGCGGCAGCGCCGGTGCGAGACGGCGAGGAGGCGGCTAGGGTTTGGTGGTGACGGATTGAAAAGAAGACGACCGAAAAGAAGATCAGGATGTATGGTTAAAAAGGCTCAGATCCGCTTTTCATGCGATGACCGGACGCGCTGGTTGACTGACCGGACGCGGTGGAGCAGCATCCGGTCAGAGTCCAGTAAGCTCCTGGCACGACCGGATGCGTCCGGTTAGAGATGATCGGACGCTGACAGAGTCCGGTCAGAGATTTCCTGGGAACCCAACACGCATGACCGGACGCGGTGGTGGTGGCCGGGACCGGACGCAGTGGTCACAATGTCACGTCCGGTCACAGATCCTTGAGATAGTCTTCGGGATGACCGGACACGCTGGTGGTCGCTGGGACTAGACGCAGTGAAGAAGCAGCATCGCGTCTGGTCCAGCATCCGGTCTAGCATCTGGTCGCTGTAAAACACCTTTCTTCAATCCGATCTTCGACGCGATTTCTCCCAATCAAGTTCCAATTCAAAGAGACTCAAATAAACACCAATTGGAACCTAATATGAGGGACCTCTCTCAAACCCTCGAGTTTTTCAAAATATTTTGCCTTAGGCTAGTATTATTTTTAAGAAAATATGCAATAAACACCCGAGGAGCAACGTATGGCCATACAATAGAGTTTATGAACCCTTGGGAGCGTCAAATGCTCTCTCTATTCATGGACAAACACAGAGGTTGCTCAAAGCAAAACCAAAAAGAAACGACAAAGCAACAACCATGCATATGCAATGCAAAGCGAGAAGGGAAGACTAGGTTGCTTGTCAAGTTTGATCCACGGTTAGGCTTCTTCACTCCTCCAAATGAGGGTTATCGTAACCGTGTTAGACAAGTCCAAGATGCATTGTGGAAATTTAAACATGACATATGATACAATGCAATGCAAGGGACAACACAAGCTCATTTTTAAAGTTACTAGAATCAAGCACATTTAGTTCACTTCTCAACCTACAAAAGGTAGCCTCATCCAAAGGTTTAGTGAAGATATCCGCTAATTGATTTTTACTTCTTACACCTTCTAGTGATGTATCATTTTTAGCAACATGATCTCTTAGAAAGTGGTGGCAGATATTAATGTGCTTGGTGCATGAGTGTTGTACCGGATTATTAGCAATTTTAACGACACTTTCATTGTCACATAAAAGTGGCACCTTATCAAGAATAACTCCATAGTCTAGGAGGGTTTGTTTCATGTATAAGATTTATGAACAACAAGCCCCGCGACAATGTATTCCGCCTCGGCGGTAGACAAAGCCACACTATTTTGCTTTTTAGATGACCAAGATACTAAAGACCTCCCAAGCAAATGGCACCCTCCGGATGTGCTTTTTCTATTAATTTTGCAACCGGCGTAATCCGAATCGGAATAGCCAACTAGTTGGAATCTAGCTCATTTGGGGTACCAAAGACCAATGCTTAGGGTGTGCTTAAGATATCTTAAGATTCTTTTTACGGCACTTAGGTGAGGTTCTTTAGGGCACGCTTGAAAGCGAGCACACATGCACACACTAAACATGATATCGGGCCTAGATGCGGTAAGGTACAACAAGCTACCAATCATAGAACGGTAGAGAGTTTGATCAATCGATTTATCTCCCTCATCTAGGTCGAGATGTCCATTGGATGGCATTGGGGTCTTGATTGGCTTACACTCTTCCATCTTGAATCTCTTGAGAAGATCCTTGGTATACTTTTCTTGAGAGATAAAAATCCCTTCTCTCATTTGCTTGACTTGAAAACCAAGGAAGAATGTTAGCTCACCAATCATAGACATCTCAAACTCCTTCGACATCAATTCACCAAATTCCTTGCAATAATCTTCATTTGTTGATCCGAAGATAATATCATCAACATAGACTTGACAAATGAAGATCTCCCCATTAAGCTTCTTGGTGAATAGTGTGGTGTCGACCTTCCCAATAGTGAAGCCCTTCTCAATGAGGAAGTTCCGGAGGCGCTCATACCACGCTCTAAGGGCTTGCTTGAGCCCATATAGCGCCTTGGACAACCTATAAACATGATTAGGATATCTAGGGTCTTCAAACCCGGGAGGTTGTTCAACATAGACTAGTTCATTTATGAAGCCATTTAAAAAAGCACTTTTCACATCTATTTGATATAGTCTCATTTCATGATGCAATGCATATGCAAGAAGGATACGGATGGCTTCTAGTCTTGCAATGGGTGCAAAGGTCTCTCCAAAATCAAGACCTTCAACTTGAGAGAACCCCTTTGCAACTAGTCTTGCCTTGTTCCTCACTACCACGCCTTGGTCATCTTGCTTGTTGCGGAACACCCACTTTGTTCCAATGACTCTTGCACCTTTTTGGATGCTCTTCAAGTGTCCAAACTTGATTGCGGGTGAAGTTGTTCAATTCTTCGTGCATAGCATTCACCCAATCTGGATCTTGAAGAGCTTCTTCTACATTCTTAGGTTCAAGACAAGAGACAAAAGAGTGATGTTCAACAAGAAGCTTTTGAGATCGAGTCATTACACCCTTTGTAGGACTTCCTATGATGAGATCTTGTGGATGTGCTTGAAGTAGAGGTGAGTTTCTTCTATCAACCACTTGAGGAGATGTTTGGGGAGCATCAACATCATGAGCTTGTGTCTCGGCTTGTTCATGAGAGACATGAGTGTCTTCATTTTCAACTCTCTCATTCTTATCATCATCTTGAGGCACATGTGATTAAGATGGTGGATTGACAACTTGTACATAGTCTTCATCATCTTTAGGCTTGATGTCTCCCACTGGCATGTTCTTCATTGCCTCCCTCAATGGTTCATCACCTACATCATCACAATTCTCAATTGCTCCTTGGGAGCCATTAGATTCATCAAATTCCACATCATATGTTTCTTCAACCAAACCGGTGGCATGGTTAAATACTCCATATGCTTTGAACTTTGATGAGTAACCAACAAGAAAGCCAATATCACAACGTCTTTGAAACTTCCCTAGGTGTCGACGCTTTTTGTAGATGTAGCATTTGCAACCAAACACCCGAAAGAATGAGACGTCTGGCTTCTTCCCATTTAGCAACTCATAGGGAGTCTTGCCTAGAAACTTTTGTAGGAAGAGGCGATTTGAAGCATAGCATGCGGTGTTGATTGCCTCAGCCCACGATGTTTTTGGTGTATTGTACTCATCTAGCATTGTTCTTGCAAGGGTGATCAATGTTCGGTTCTTTCTCTTAACTATACCATTTTGTTGAGGAGTGTAGGTTGATGAAACTTCATGCTTGATTCCAATCTCATCACAATAAGCTTCAATGTTTATGTTGTCAAATTCTTTGCCATTGTCACTTCTAATTTTTTTTATCTTGACTTCAAATTCATTTTGAGCTCTCTTTGCAAACTTCTTGAAGCAATTGGCCACT
This sequence comes from Saccharum hybrid cultivar R570, assembly GCA_038087645.1. Lineage (NCBI taxonomy): Eukaryota > Viridiplantae > Streptophyta > Magnoliopsida > Poales > Poaceae > Saccharum > Saccharum hybrid cultivar. Next base: position 24,094,895 of record JAQSUU010000135.1, read on the forward strand.
TCAGATTTGTCATGAAGAAAGAAGGTCCAAGTGTATCTTGAGTAGTCATCCACAATCACAAGACAATAGAGATTTCCACCCAAGCTCTTGTAAGTTGTAGGACCAAACAAATCCATGTGTAGAAGTTCTAACACTCTTGATGTTGACATGTAAGCTTTGGTTGGATGAGTTTTGCAACTTGTTTGCCGGCTTGACATGCACTACAAGGTTTGTCCATCTCAAACTTGACATCCTTCAAGCCTCTTACTAGTTCTTTCTTCAATAGCTTATTGAGAGTGTTCATTCCAACATGAGCAAGCCTCCTATGCCAAAGCCATCCAAGTGTAGTTTTGGTGAACAAACATGTCATCAAGTTTGCATCTTCGGAGGTGAAGTTAACAAGATAGAGATTGTTGTATCTAAAGCCTTTGAAAATCATTTGCTTGTCATCTATCTTTGAAACTACCACTTCATTAGGAGTGAATAAGCATTGGTAGCCAAGGTCACAAAGTTACCCAACGGATAGTAAGTTGAAACTCAATGAAGCAACATAGAGCACATTTGAAAGAGAGTGATCATTTGATATTGCAATCTTGCCTATACCCTTGACTTTGCTCTTTGAATTGTCCCCAAATGTGATCTTCTCTTGACATACCCCATTCTCTTCAAGTGAGGTGAACATACGAGGGTCATCGGTCATATGTTGAGTGCAACCACTATCAATAACCCAATGAGATCCACCGGTCTTGTAGTTCACCTACACACAAGAGATCAAGCTTTTATTTAGGGACTCAAACTTGAGAGGGACCCTTGACTTTCTCAACTAGTGACTTGGCAACCCATATTTTCTTAGGCCTATTCTTGTTAGGGGGACCCAAGAACATGACTTTCATCTTTCTACTTGAATCTTTTTCTAAGCATGTAATGAGCATTGAAAGCAAAGGGTCTAGCATGCTTGGGCAAGGGTTGTGGTAGTGGAGTTTTGCACTCATGAGCAAAATGACCTTCTTGTCCACACTCAACACATCTCTTTGGCTTGGGCTTTGACTTGCTTTGTTGTTGTTGAGCTTTAGCCTTCTTCTCTTGATTTGCCAAGTAACCAATGCCACTTCTATCCATCTTCATGACGGTGTTCACGAGTAGCTCACTTTGCAAATGTTGACCTCTTGTGAACTTGCTTAGGCCGGTCTTGAGATGCTCTTTCTCTTGCTTGAGCTTTTTGTTCTATTCAATAAGTGACTCATTTGATGTTTGCTTTTCAAGAGCCATCAACTTTTTGTTCTTATTTCTAAGCATCTCATTTTCACTCTTGAGCTTGACATAATCATCATAGTTGTCGGACTCAACCACATTCTTGCCTTTGCCACTAGAGCCTTGCTCAATGCTCTCAATAATCAAGTCATCACATGATGTAGCTATATCAATCTTAACAACTTGGTTAGTAGCATCATGTGTCTCAAGAGAAAGCTTATTAGCAACAATAAGACTATCATAATTGATTTTCAATGTAGTATATTTATCTTTTAGCAAGTTGTGCCTAGTGATGAGCTCACCATGCTTCTTCTCAAGTTTATCATGTTCATCTCTAAGCTCTTTGTTAGAAGTTTTGAGCTCCTTGAGAGTAGAAGACATAATTTCATTTTGATGTTTGAGCTCATCACTAGTCTTATGTGCATTCTCAAGCTTAGATGAGAGTGAGTCATTTTCATTTTGGAGCTCATCATTTTCATTTCTAGTTCTTCTTATGATTTTAGAGTATTTGTTTAACAATTTTACAAGTTCATCATAAGAAGGTGCATCATATTCATCATCACTATCACTATCATCATCATCACTCTCATTGTTTTGTACCTTTCGTTCACCCTTGGCCATAAGGCATAGGTGAGAAGTGGACGATGATGGTGAATGTGGCGGTGAAGGTGGTGATGAAGATGTCGATGAAGAAGAAGATGGCCCAATCACAAATGTGGCGACCTTCTCTTTCTCATCGTCGCTCTCATCGCCGGAGGACTCACATGATGACTCAATATCGGTGAACCAATCACCAACAATGTAAGCTTTGCCTCCCTTCTTCTTCTTGTAAAACTCTTTTCTCTTGCCATCCTTCTTTTTATATGGCTTGTTCTTCTTCTTCTCATCTTCTTCATCACTTGAATCATTTTTCTTGCCCTTGTTCTTGTTCTTCTACTTGTCTTTTGGAGGCTTAGGGCATTGATGAGCTAAGTGGCCAAGTTCACCATAATTGTAGCAATCCATCTCGGATATAGGCTTCCTTTTGCTACTTGTGAAGAACTTCTTCTTCTTGCCATCAAACTTGATGCCACTCTTGTTTAGCTTCTTTAGCATCTTGGTGGTCTTTCTTACCATGAGTGCAAGTGATGCATCATCAATATCACTTTCACTTGAGCTTTCTTGCACCATCATGGCTTGGCCCTTCTTCTTTTTTTTGTCATGGCTAGCTTTGAAGGCCAAGTCCTTCTTCTTGGAAGATGATGAGCCCTCTTCCGGAGTAATGTGCATGTACATCTCATGTGCATTGATCTTTCCCAATAATTGTGTCGATGTTGTGGTGGATAGATCACTTTGGTGAAGCACGGTGACAATGTGACCATACTTCTCAACGGGAAGAACGCTCAAGATCCTCCTTGCAACATCTGATTGACTCATTTGAGTGAGCCCAAGAGCATTGAGATCCTCTACAAGAACATTCAATCGAGTGTACATTTCATTAGCACTTTCTTTGGGAAGCATCTCCAAAGAATTAATTTTCTTTAAAGCAATGTGATAGCGTTCCTCATGCTCACTCTTAGTTCCCTCATGGAGAGCACAAAGATTTTCCCACAATTCATGAGCGTTTTTAGCATTACACACACGATTGAAGATATCCTTGCCTAGGCCCTGGTAGAGTGCATTTTTTGCCTTTGCATTCCACCGGTCGTACTTCTCCTCGTCACCACTTGGGTTGGCGGGATCCTTGATAGCGGAAAGCCCTTCGATTGCGGCTCTAAGGCACCCAACATCTATGGCTTCGAGGTACGCCTCCATACGAATTTTCCAATATGGAAAATCGTCTTCCTCAAAGGTGGGAGGTGGTCCTTCCCCATTAGACATCTTGCTCTAGGCGGTGAAGCCTAAATATGGAGCAACTCGGCTCTGATACCAATTGAAAGGATCAAGATGCCCAAGAGGGGGGTGAATTGGGATTTTTGAAAAATTAATTGCAAGAATTAAATCCTACAAGCCAAAGTTCACCCCTAGTGCCTACTAGTGTTCCTTGTGATTCTACCGGTAAAAAGTTTTGCACCCTAAGTTCCAATCCTAGTCTAGCATGGCAATTCTACGAAAGTAAATCAAGCAATGAAAATAATACACGAAAGTAAATGCTTGAAAGTATGGGTTAGGAACACGGCAATGTTTTCCCGAGGTATCGGAGAGTCGCCACTCCCCACTAGTCCTCGTTGGAGCACCCGCGCAAGGGTGTAGCTCCCCCTTGATCCGTGCAAGGATCAAGTGCTCACTACGAGCTGATTCTTTGACACTCCATCGCGGTGAATTGCCCAAAACCGCTCACAAGATGAGTTGGGTCATCCACAAGCTCGCCGGATGAACACCAAACTCCCAATCACCACCAAGCCGTCTAGGTGATGGCGATCACCAAGAGTAATAAGCTAGAACTCTCACTTGACCACAACAAGCCTAATGAGAAGGTGGATGCACACTTGCTACTCCCTAGTCACTAGTGAGGGATTCTCAAACTTTGATTCTCAAATCACTACCCTCACTAGAGCTCTTGCACTTCCTTGCACTTGAAAGGTGTTTCTCAGCTAAACAAATGAGCAAGAGACCTCTAAAAGAGATGGAGGGGATGTATTTATACACCCCACAGTCAAATCCAACCGTTACCTGCCAACTTAGCAAAACACGTGCTGACCAGACGCGCCGGTTGATGTGACCGGACGCGCCGGTCGAGTGTAACGGTCGAAAAACTGAACGACATCGCTGAGTGACCGGACACACCGATCAGGGATGACCGGACGCGTTCGATCGTGCAAGAACCTTACTGTACTTTGACCTGACGCTCGATCGCATCCGATCAATGATGACTGGACGCGTCAGGTCAGCTAAGTACCTTACTGGAACGTGACCGGACGCGTCCGATCATTTTCTAGTCACGTCCGATTAGACTTTTACCCTCTGAAACACGTGTCAGATTGATCAACGTGTCCGGTTAACCAAGTTGAAAACGCAGTGAGTGTTAGTACTGACCGAACGCGTCCGGTCGTGACGGAGACCGCGTCCGGTCAAGGGTAAACGGCTCAAACAACTTCGAAATGTGACGCAACTTGAACCAAGTTGCTTCCAACTGAACTTTGAGCTATACCTGAGCTACCTAGTGCTAAGTTTGACAAGTGTGCACCACACCTAAATAAAAGACTCACCTAGGTCAAGCTACTTGCTCATGCCCTCCTTTATAGTACGGCCAAAGGAAAGAAGCGAAGATCCTAACGACTATTCCGGATGTAACTCAACACCTTGACATCCGGAACTAACCGTCCTTAATCTTGTCGTTGATCCTTTGAAAACCGAAACATTTCCATCAAGGGGCATGAATACCATAGTGCCCAAAGTAGTTATCAACCCTATGACATAACTTATCAAAGTTTCTACAAAACACACATTAGTCATGGTAATAATGTGTTGTCATCAATTGCCGAAACTAACTCCCGGGGCCTAGATGCTTTCAATGATGTCATCAACATATATTTACACTATGAATAGATCATTCCTAATCTTCTTGGTGAATAGAGTTGTATCAACCTTGCCCATCTTGAATCCCTTAGAGAGAAGGAAATCCCTTAGCCTCTCATACCATGCTCTAGGTGCTTGCTTTAAGCCATATAAAGCCTTCTTCAATTTGTACACATGGTTGGGTTTCTTGTCATCTTCAAATCCGGGAGGTTACTCAACAAAGACTAATTCATTGATGATTCCATTGAGAAATGCACTTTTGACATACATTTGATATAGTTTGATGTTGTGTGCACAAGCATAAGCCAATAGAATCCTTATTGCCTCCAATCTTGCCACGGGAGCATATGTCTCATCATAGTCAAGACCTTCTATTTGAGTGTAACCTTGAGTAACTAGTCTTGCTTTGTTTCTCACCACAATGCCATCTTGATCTTGCTTATTTTTAAACACCCACTTGGTTCCAATCACATTGTAGTCATTTGGCCTTTCTACCAATTCCCAAACATCATTTCTTTGTGAAATTGTTAAGCTCTTCTTGCATAGCCATGATCCAATCGGCATCCCTCAAAGCTTCTTCTATTTTCTTTGGTTCTATGGTTGACACAAATGATGCATGCTCACAAAACATAGCCAATCTTGATCATGTTTGCACACCACTTCTAATATCACCAATAACACTATCAATGGGGTGATCTCTTGCAACATGTTGTGGTTGGAGTACTTGCACTTGATTGCTTGAGCTTGGTTGATCACTTGATGTATCTCGATGAGATGAACTAGCACCATGATCTTGCACTTGAGAATCATTAGCTAGCTTGAATGGAGAATTGAACACTTGATCTTTATCATCATCTTGAATATCAATTACTTGCTTTGCTCTAATATCCCCAATGTCCATGTTCTTCATTGCTTCCACCAATTGAGTTCCACCAACATCATCTAGATTCTCTTCTTCATCTTGTGACCCATTGGTTTCATCAAATTGCACATCATGGACTTCTAGAATGCCACTTGAATTATTCCAAACTCTATAAGCTTTGCTTGTAGTTGAATAACCAAGTAGGAACCCCTCATCACATCTCTTGTCAAACTTTCCCAATCTAGTATCCTTCTTCAAGATATAGCATTTGCAACCAAACACCCTAAAGTAAGAAATATTTGGCTTTCTTCCATGAAGTAGCTCATATAGGGTCTTCTCTAGCAATGGATGACAATATAGTCTATTGATGTAGTAGCAAGCGGTATTGATTGCTTCATCCCAAAATGATTGACTCATATTGTACTCATGAAGCATTGATCTACCCATATCAAGCAATGTTCTATTCTTTCTCTCAACTAGGCCATTTGATTGTGGAGTGTACTTGGCCGAGAATTGATGTCCAATGCTATAGTGATCACAAAGTTCTTCAATTCTTGTATTCTTGAACTCACTTCCATTGTCACTTCTCACTTTCTTGATTCTAATCTCAAACTCATTGTGAACTCTAGTGAGAAAGGTCTTGAAGATGTCAAACACTTCACTTTTGCCACTAAGAAAGAATACCCATGTGAATCTTGTGAAGTCATCCACTATGACAAAGCCATACTTGTTGCCGCCTATGCTTGTGTATGTTGTTGGGCCAAATAGATCCATGTGCATCAAATCAAATACTTTGCATGTGCTCATTGTACTCTTCTTTGGATGTGAGCTTCCAACTTGCTTCCCGGCTTGACATGCACTACAAAACTTATTCTTCTCAAATTCAACATCCTTCAAACCATTGACAAGATTATGAGATGTAAGCTTCTTCAATTGTTTCATGCCAACATGACCAAGTCTTCTATGCCAAAGCCAACCCATGCTTGATTTGGAGATTAAGCAAGTTGTCAAAGAAGTTTCTCTAGCATTGAAGTTAACTAGGTAGATATTCTCATATCTAAAGCCCTTGAATGCCACATTTGAGCCATCCATACTAATGACTTCCACATCATCAACCCAAAGATACATTTGTAACCAAGATCACATATTTGTGCCACGGATAGAAGATTGAAATCCAAGCTTTCAACTAGCAACACATTGGAGATACTCATGTCATTTGATATTGCAATCTTGCCCAAGCCAATAACCTTGCCTTTCTTGTTATTGCCAAATATGATAGAATCAACACCACTATCATTGTCATTGATTGAGTCAAACATTCTTGATATACCGGTCATGTGTTGAGTGCACCCACTATCAATAATTCAATGCCTTCCTCTAGCTTTGTAATTGACCTACAAGCAAATCAATGAAGCTTAGGTATCCATTTTTGCTTGGGTCCTTGTAGGTTAGTAACTAAGCTCTTTAGTACCCAAATAGCCTTCTTCTTTGGGCCAACAATGGGTGTACCAATAAACTTAGCTTTCACACCCTTCACACCTTTGGTAAGCACATAGCAAGAATCAAAAGGTATAGCATTAACAAGGTTCTTGCTTTGGTTCTTTTTATTGCAATTATGCTCTAAGTTCCCGACTTGCTTGCATCTATTGCAAAACCGACCATTGTCCTTCACAAAGCTAGGCTTTGGAGTTGCAAATGCCGACTTGCCTTTCTTGGGGGTGTAGCCCAATCCCTCTTTGTTAAGAGAGAACCTTTGGCTACCCAAGCACTTAAGCAAGCGGGCCTCACCACCATAGGCCTTGCCTAGGGCGTGAGTGAGCTCATCCACCTCTCTCTTGAGAGTCTCATTCTCAACCATTAGTGAGGCATCACAAGTGAAACCATCACTAGTAGTGGAGATAGAGTCGGTGGTGGTGGATGAAGAGCTACAAGAAGGGTTAGCATTTGACGTGATGATAGGTTCATAAGATGATTCATCAATTATATCACATGTAACACCTATATCACATGATACAACAACCTCCTTCTTTGCTTGTTGCTCAAGTAGTAATGAGTGAGCTTTTTCAAGCTTGGAATGAGCCTTACCAAGATCCTCATGGTCTTCCACTAGACTCTCATGAGTGGTCTTAAGCTCACTAAGAACTTTCTCAAGTATTACTACTTTCATTGAAAGCTTCTTACACTCCTTGTCCTTGGCAATAGCTATGTCTCTAGTTTGTTGCATCAAGTCATATAGTTGTTCTTCAGTTGGTTCATCATCATCATTTTCATTATCATTATCATTATCATTTTCACTGTCATGAACATATTCCATTTCACTTTCATCATCACTCTCATCATATAATACCTTAGTTTCTTTGGTCATGAAGCATGAAGAGGATGAACCAAATAGTGAGGGCTTCTTGTTGATAGCAATGGAAGCAAAAGCCTTGTTGGATGATTCTTCTTCTTCTTATTCATCATCACTTTCCCAAGTGACCACATAGGCTCCATTTTTGCCCTTCTTAAAAGTCATCTTGGCTTCTCTCTTTTTCTTCTCAAACTTGCCCCTCTTGTTGTTCTTCTTCTTGTCATAGGGACATTCGGCTTGAAGATGTTCGGTGCTGTCACAATTGAAGCACTTCCTTTGTTGCTCATTGCTCTTGAAATTGTCATTTCTTTTTTTAAAGCCTCTTCTTTTGATAAACATCTTGCCAATATTCTTGACAACTAGAGCAAGCGCCTCATCATCAATTTCCAATTCTTCATCTTCTTCATTGTCATCTTCTTCTTGAATTGAAGCTTTGCCCTTGGAGGAGGTGGCCTTGAATGCCACAGTCTTCTTCTTCTTTTCTTCCTCCTTCTCCTTCTCATCAACATTTTGATCATACTTGTCAAAGGTTAATACCTCTCCAAGCAAATCATTGGGCTTCATTGCATCAAGCCCATCTCTTTGTAGCATCATGATCAACATTTTAAATCTTTTTGGTAAGCTCAACAAGAACTTGTGGCAAAAATCTTGGTCTTGTGTCTTGTGCCCTAAGCTCTTGAGATCATTCACAATGACTTGCAATCTATGAAACATCTCTAAGATTGTTTCTTCTTATTTCATCTTGAAGTTCTCAAACTCACTCTTGAGCCCATATAGCTTGGCACTCTTCACAACCTTAGTGCCCTCATATATTTCACTCAACCTTGTTCATACTTCATTTGCCAATTCTAAATCCTTGATGCCCTCAAATACTTTTGTGTCAATACCATTGTAAATTGTATTGAGAGTCATTCTATTGCATGTTCTATTTGCTCTACCTTCATCGGTGAGATGATCGGGATCAATGATAGCAAAATCATTCTCGGTGACTTGGAATACTCTCTCATGAATAGAACCAAGGTACATTATCATTTTTCTCTTCCAATGAGCAAAAGAACTAACACCATCAAAGAACGGTGGCTTGCCCCCAACATGATTGAACACAATTTGAGCCATTTTTCACATCGAAGGATGTTAAGCCTTGATTAAAATGGTGACCACAGCTCTAATACCACTTGTAAGGTCCTAGATGGCTAGAGGGGGTGAATAGCCTATAAAAAATCCTACACAAGCCACTAAGCAAACTTGTTAGAATAACAAACGGCGTAAAGCGAGTTTTGCTTAGCCTACGGTTGTGATGCAAGCCTCTTATCCACAAGTCTAGTAGATTATGATCTCTAGTTCACACAAGGGCTATGCCACTAAACTTACACTAGTGAGCAAGCTAACAACTACTAGCAAAGGCTACCACTAGAGCTACATAAGATAACTAGTAAATATAAATGCGAGAGAGAGGATTGTGAATCTTATACCGATGGTGGAGTGAAGATATTGCCAATCACCAAGATGATATACAATCAATCAATATTGACAACAACACAATATGAAGACCAATCACCGGGAGACAAGAGACACAATATTTTTGTTCATCCGGTGTTCACTTGTGCACCAATAAGCTACGTCACTAGTTGTGTCGACCAACACTTAGATGGTTTCTCGGTGTGACCCTCAAGTCATTTGCCCCTCAAGGCACGCCCCGTAAGGCACCGCAGGACACCACTCTCAAGTTAGGTAACTCAATGACACGTGCAATGTAATAGAGTTGCTTTTGGCACTCCGCCGAGGAAAGCACAAGAACCTCTTACAATCAACCGGAGGTGGCCAAGAACAATCTCCTTCTCTTGCCAACGCCTCCAACAATCTCCAAGCCGGCTAGGAGCGGTACTCTCCAAGAGTAACAAGAAATCCACCGGCTAAACCACCCACAAGTGCCACTAGATGCCCTCAAGGTATGCAATGCACTTTGGGATCACTCAATCTCACTTTTAATTTGCAATCAAGCAAGAGAGATGAGTGAGAGGGAGAAGCTCTAGCTCAAAGGATGCACAAGAGTATTAGAAATCATGAGAGACCTCCTCAAGGGCTGGCCAACAAGTATTTATAAGCATCCCAAATAAATAGAGCCGTTGTACCCCTTCACTGGGCGCTTTTCGGGACGACTGGACGCGTCGGTCGAAACTGACCGGACACGCTGCACCGCGTCCGATCACCCTGCGCCGTCCACGTGTTCTCCCAAATTCAACTATGACTGCTCGATCCTCCAACGATCACTATGCGCCAACGGTCAAACGCAACGACCAGACGCGCCGCTCAACCGACCAGACGCGCCGATCGCACAGCACCGCGCGCCCGCGAAGCATTGACCGGACGCGCTCTAGACAATGACCAGACGCGACAGTGCTAGCGTCCGGTTGGAGTCCAGTAAGCTCCCTCAATGACCGGACGCGCCCGATCGCGTGTGACCAGACGCGCCGCGCGTCTGATCAGCTTTACGCCACGCGCTACACTTCTGGGTGCCCGACCGGACGCGCCGGTCTCACGAGTGACCAGACACACCGGTGCGAAACCCTAACACCCGCGCGCCTAACTGCAGCGTTGAACTGACCGGACGCATCAGGTCAAACCGTGAACGCGTCCGGTGCAGCGTCCGGTCACCTCTGTGACCTCTGTTCACCTCCGTTTCTTTTTCGACTTTCGGCGTAGTGGAAAATAGGCATTTCAAGTCCTCAAAAACGCCTGAATCCTGCACTCGCAAGCCCGGCGAGAGGGAGAGAGGGACCCAAACCCTCTTTACCGCTCAAACTTCAACGCCTTCACAAATGTGCCAACACCAACAAGTGATCACCTTGTGCACGTGTGTTAGCATTTTCATAATCATTTTCGAAGGTTTTCCAGTTAGCTCACTAGGCCTTACATGCAATGCACTTCATGAATTCACCTAGTGGCACCCGTGCGTCGAATAATTGATAAGACTTCCCCTCTTAATAGTTCGGCTATCGATCCTAAACCACTCACACCCTCTGTGGTGTCTTGAGTGCAAAACAAAATAGTCTTATGGTTATACTTTGCCTTGAGCCCATTTTGTTTTTCCAAAAGATATGATCCACTTTATATCATCACATGACCGTCTTGATCCATCAACCTTGACTTCACTTGCTCTTCACCGTTGTATCGGTTCATCGGCGCCAAGTCTTGCTCAAGCTTCACCATCGCATGGTCCTTCGCTTCGAAGCCTCGACTTGCCCTTCACCTTCACAACCGGTCCATCGAGCCAAGCCTCACCTTGGTCTTCACCATCTTGGTCACATGAGTCAATATCATGTCTCATATTCAATGACCACCTTTATCTAAATCATTCACTTAGATACAAAGGTTAGTCCTAGGTTTCATCAATTAGCCAAAACCAAACTAGGGACTTTCACTCCCGATGACCAAGGTCGCGACGCAACTCGTTGGGACTCCTGACTCACGTCGGGACTTCCGACACTAACAGACCCAAAAACTATTCTACGTGCTCGTGGAGTGTTAGAGTGCCTCTCTTATGATTTAGTTTTAATACTTGAGCACTCTATCTTCCTTAGACCACTTAGATTTGCATCCCTCTTTATAGTGCGGCATATCCTAAACTCAAGGGCAAAAGAATATAACCATTTTAACCACAAAAGTCTTCAATGTCTTCATATGTCACTTCTTCTCAATATCACTTCCGAAGGGGATGCAATCAACTTCGTTTTCTCTCTTTGAGCAAATACAACTTGAGCATGTGACTTGAACCATTTCAACACAAGTGAGTTCAATTCATGGCTTCAAGTCACTTCTAATAATGATTTGATCCTCAACACAATATGACTCCTCATGGCTCAGTTAGTACCTCGACTCAATGCAAGTACTCTCTTCTTCACCTTAGCCATGGTACCTCGGTCTACAAGCCATTACTTACCCTTCACTTTTGCTTAGTCCCTCGAAGCCCTTTCCTTACTAACTTCACCATATCGAGCCATACTCAAGTCACATCATATTAAGCATCCATTGAAAAACCATTTTTTCAATATTGTGATCCTTATTGCTTGAATATCATCTTGATATGAATGTTGAGATCAATCAAGCTTAATATGTGGAATATCACCTATATATATTTCTCATTTCACAATCCACAAGTGTATGCAATACTCAATTTTCTGTTCATAACTTCGCAAACTTGTTAGATCTTTAATTATGTCATCATTCAATTTACCAAAACCCACTAAAGAGCTAGATGCACTTACAAAATGGTTGGATGATGCCAAAACACAACCCAACAAACACTACACCCATAAAACCACGGCTATCTCCTAAGAGTATTACAGGTAGCCATCCTGTGATAACGTGAAAGTTTATGTTGGATGGCATCTTTGATCAAAGTTATCTTGCTTGCAATTCCTGTTGTTGGAAAGTTCTTTGTTTTTGCTCTTTCCATACATTCCACCAAAAATATATCATTAAACCATCAAAATCCTTCTTATGATGTTTTGTCGAAACATGCTCTATATTTACGCCAATAACGACATATTGATCCATCTTGTATTATTTTCTAGATTTGATAAAGGATGAACCAAACCCTGATGATGGACCAGACCTCATGTATAAAAGGATAGTCCTTGCATAAATGCATCTACCTACTCTCCCCAAGTATAGATCTAGGCCGACATGAGCTGTGGCCTCAACCTAGCACTGTACATGTCAAGGTTTTCGATTTTAGTATTAAAAAGATTTCGGCCACCCCAAAATCACTGGAATTTAGCCGAAATTTCACTAATTTTTTTACAGACTTGCACAAGAAGTATGTTTTTTCCTAAAAAAATTGAGATCAAATTAACTTGATTTATAACTACACATCTATTGAGTAGAAGAATATGCAACATAAACAATAGAAAATATGAGTCTAGGGTTATATAGCACATGTATTAATGTATTACAAAATTTTGGATTTTTCTTTTGACCGCCACTAAAATTACTGAAATTCGCAAATTTCAGTGAAGTTTTGCCGAAATTTGAACCCTGGTGCCGGTTGCTTCCCTGCACCTCGCAAGATTAGTTAGTGTACTATGCAAAAGTACATTATCTTTTCTATTTGTTCAAGATTAGTTGAAACGCTTGCACGTGGGTTATTTATTTATTTTGTGAGGAATGCATGTGGGTTAATTGCTTTCTAGGAGAGGTTGCATGAACCTTCCCTTTTGTGTTGGCTTCGGCCACAGCAACCAAAGGAAAAAAGCTCCCTCATCCGCCCTATATCAAAAGCACAGATCTGTGACCGACTCGTCCCACGGAGCTACGGTGTTCAACGTGCATACACCCTGTTCACTTCTCTTATAGACCGTACTTTTTTAGGCAACGAATAATATTTTTCTCTCATAACATATCAGTAAATAATACTTTTAGCCATGACTTTTCAAATAAGCGAACAAGTTATATATATTATTTGCATTGGCTCACTCTCGGATGCTTTGTCTCGTGGAGAAATTTGAGCTTTCTTCATTCGACACCGACGTTTGAAAGTACACTCTCTCGTAATAGTTTGCAGTTCTGATAGGCACTATAGAGACCTGTCAGCTTTTCCGAAGTTTCACACACAGTGGTTCATACAAGAGGGGGCCTTGCGGTGATGTATTAGACTAACCGCAGTGGAAACTAAAATGATACTCTAAAACTTTAGAGTATGAATATAGAGTAAAAACTGCTGCATTGGGTACTCTAAAACGATACTCTATCTTTTCTCTTACTCTATATTTAGAGTGGTACTGTGCTTACTCTAAACTCTATAGTGACGGGTCCCACTAGCTAAACAAAGAAAAAAATGCTATAACTCACAAACCAAAAATCCAAATTAAATTTCGATTTCACCATTAAATTCGTCTCAATAAATCCTTCAAAACTAGATCATATATGGATATATTTAGATAAAGTGACAAGTGGGTCCCACAGTGGATAGAGTGGATAGAGGATGATATAGAGGATGAATGGGTGTGGGAGAATTGAGTGTAGAGGAAAGAATCTTACTGATTAGGATGTATAGAGGATGAATATAGAGGTCCATGAATGCGGGTAGTCTTATGACCCAACAAGTTTGATTGTTCCTTCCCACCCAACTAGTCAACTAGTCCATGCGTAAAGCTTTTTTTAGATGGTGTAAAGCTGTTACTGTTTATGTACTACTATATATATATACTGCACAATGAAAAATAAACACATTGTACTCTTGTGTGGCACACATTAAAGACACGATTGCATAGTGTAGCTAGTAGGCTGTAAGTTCGCCACACCTAGGATTGAAAGATGATTTACAACATAAAATTAGTTTTACGAACACCGGTACAAAAATCGATTTTTGTTGCGATTTTTTCACTAAAGGTTCATAGACTCCAGAAGGAAGGAAAAAGTCTACTTCACCTCCTCAACTATTGGGGTGGACTACTTAACTCCTCAACTATGAAACGGTCTATTCTACCCCCTGAACTTTTCAAAGTCTACTTCACCTCCTCAACTATTGGATTGCTACAGTACTCGTTGGATTATTACAGTAACATCGGGTTGCTACCGTGCCATGGTTTTGCTTTTCTTTTTATTTATTTCGGCTAAATCTTTGAAAAACAATAGTAAATCACAGAAAAATCATAAAATAAAAAAATCCAATTTTGTTAGATTCCACATAAGTAGATCTATACAGTGAACATATAATATGATATGTTTTAGTACAAAGTTTTTGCTGTAAATTTTGATCTATTTTTTTCTGTAATTTAGACTTCAATTTTGTTGTACTAAAGCATATCATATTATATATTCACTGTGTAGATCTACTCATGTAGAGTCTAAGAAAATTAGATTTTTCATTTTATGATTTTTTTGTGATTTACTACGATTTTTCAAAGACTCAGCCGAAATAAATAAAAAAGAAAAAGACAAAACACTCGCACTATAGCAAGACCGCTTTTACTGTAGAAACACAGCTGATACTGTAGCAACCACCGTCTGAAAACCGTCTGTAGGGTAATTTGACCGGTTTTAGAAACTTCAGATGGTAGAATAGACCGTTTCTTAGTTGAGGGGGTTAAGTAGTCTATCCCCCAGAGTTGGGGGTAAAGTAGACTTTTTCCCCAGTAGAAATGTAATTATAGGTACATGGCAATGAACCTCCATTGTAAATTCGTTTTTACCGGCAGCTTTCTTAAGTCTAGTAGTATTGGAAAAGATCTACAACTTTATAATTAAATATTTTTTCATTTGAAATCAATTAGGGCTCGGAAGTTATGTAGATCTCGACGAGATCTAAAATTTTGTAGTTAAAACTTTTTCGCTTATATCTGTTTAGGGCTTCAAATTTTTATTTTAAAATCTGATAGAGTGAATAGTAAGAGAATATTTTTGTCATTAAGACATAAGTGACTTTAAGGTGCAATGATAATAGGTGTGACATGCGAGGCCTAAGGTTCTAAGTTCGATTCCAGAGAACTGCATATGCACGTATTTCTCATGAAAATGTTACAGTGACGTTTCCTTTAGAAAACCACTATTGTATATATTTATAATGGCGATTCTTGGTCTTTCACACCGGTAAAAGTGCCGCGCAAGTTTGCTGCTTTTTTACTTGCCTTTCACACTGGCGGTAGGTAAAAGCACCGGTAGAAATATAAAAGATACCACCAGTAAAGATATTTTTTGTACTAGTGAAACATGCCTTGAAAAATATGTACTGATAATAATATATTTTTTATTATTTTGATTAAAGTACAAGGAGCTTAATTAAACACAAAACCAAAACACTTGAGCTGCAATCTGTTTTGGACGCAGTTGTTTAAAAAAAAACAGTTTTATTTTACAGAAAAACATAGGAATAAAGAAAAATTCCCATATTTCAAACATGGCTTTGTTTTTGGAATGGAGGGAGTAATTCATGTTTGATGGTCATGGAGGGAGTATATGAGTAATGAGTCCCACATGGCATTTATGCCATTTGCGAAGTATAGTATTGCGAAGTTCATTTAGAAAAGAGTGAATTCACGGTGTACAGTGCCAACAAAAAAAGAAGTGTATTTCTCCAAGGTTGGTTCTTAAAAGGCATAGTGTGCGATGACGTTTTTCTAAGCCACTAGCATAGTTTTACGAATCTACTTCTTTATTAATCAGTGAAGTACGATCGTGTACCTTCCCGATTCTTTTATCAGCGAGTATCCAGAAAGCGTGCACGTATGCACACACGAAACGTGCTTGACTCCGTTTAGGGCTTCAAATCTCTATTTTAAAATCTGTTAAAGTGAATACTAAGAGAATATTTATACTGTTAAGTCATATGTGAGTTTAGGGTGCAATGTTAAGAGGTGTGACACCCGAGGCCTAAGGCCGCATTTCTCGTGAAATTTTATAGTAGCGTTTTCCTCAAGAAAAATGCCAATGTAAAATATTTATAGTGACGGTTCCTGATCTATCACACTGGTAAAAACGTCAATAAACGCTTATTGATTTTTACTTGCCTCTCACACTTCAACACTAGCTGTAGATAAAAACGCCAATAGAATTATGAAAAATATCGTCAGTAAAGATATTTTTTGTACTAGTGAAACACGCCTTGAAAAATATGTATTGATAGTAACATATTTCCTATTATTCTGATTAAAGTACAATAAGCTTAACTAAGCACAAAACCAAAACACTTAAGCTACAATCTGTGTTGGAACGCAGTGTTTTCTTTTTTTAAAAAAAAGCACAACAATCAGTTTTATTTTATAGAAAAACACTGGAATAAAAAAATTCCCACATTGCAAACATGGCCTTGCATTTGGAATGGAGGGAGTAGTTCATGCTTGATGGTCATGGAGGGGAGTATATGAGTAATGAGTCCCACATGGCATTTGTGCCATTTGCTCTTTGCAAGATTGACTCTATATATATTTAGGCTTTTAAAAGTGTGTTTTTTGTGATATGAAACAACAATATGATAGTGCAAGTATAGTATTGCGAAGTTCATTTAGAAAAGAGTGAATTCACGGTGTAGAGTGCCAAACATAAAAGAAGCGTGTTTCTCCAAGGTTGGTTCTTAAAAAAAAAGTATAGTGTGCGATGGCGTTTTTCTACGCTAGCATAGTTTTATGAACCTACTCTTTATTAATCAGTGAAGTACGATGGTGTACCTCTCCGATTCTTTTGTCAGCGAGTATCCAGAAAGCGTGCACGTATGCACACACGAAGCGTCCTTAACTCTCCAATCTATTTCTCTAAACTAATCCCATTTGCATGAAAATGCTACAGTAGTGTACTATACATCGATGACTCATATAATATTAAATGAGATAGGTAATTAAAAGGTCAGATCAGAGACGGCCACTGCCGATTGATCCCCTATGCCTTCCATCGAATCGAAGAGGTTAGGCGCTCACCGCGCAAGAAAGAGTTCAAAAACCCAACGGCAGCCCGTATAAGGTGGCGGGTGCTGGGTGGCCAAAAGAAATATATATGTCAGCAATGATCGGTTGTTTTAGCTCCTCCCAACAATTGATTTTTTTTCATACATTTACACCGTCTTCTAGCTATATTTACACTGCATTATTACTAGATTTATAATGATGTATTAAGTGTAATTTATTGGACAGAGTGATGTAATTTATGGATAACACGGAATCTTAGATAAATATATGCCAAATTTTTTTAAAAAAACTACAATTTTTTTCTATGCATTCCAGATACCAGAGAAAAATATATCAAATTGTTCACAAATGTCATCAAATTGTTCACAAACTTACAAATTTACAAATGGAACAGACACCAGAGAAAACAGTGGCTAGTACTATAGGCAGTGCTCTGCTGCTAGATGTATACTGTACATAAACTGTTCCTAGCTGCACTGAGGTATTAGCTAGATATCCATTAATCCATGAGTATGTGACCGTATGCGTTCTCTGGACGAGTTGTCGGCCGGAGCCGATCAGGCCGCGGCCGCCGAATTAGCTTATCCAAGCTGGGCGTATAGCCTAGCGACGGGCACGCGCTGCGGTTTTCATGGACTGTCCTGTCGTCGTGTCGATGTACTCCCTTCGTCCCAAAATATCTTTGACAAAATATATATTAAAAAATATTAATATTTGTGATACATAATTGATATATTAGAAAGATATTTAAATCTAGTTTTTTAATATATTTATTTGGAGATACAAATGTTACACATATTTTCTACGAATCGAGTTAAACGTGTGACATGAAAACCGGAAATGACAAATATATTTAGACAGAAGCAGTAGTAGAGAGAGATGGATTGGAGAGGGGCGTATACGTGTGACGCCGACGGCGTCGCGGTCGACCGACGACCTACGCCAGGCCATCGGTGGTTGCGAGCAGCGCGTGAAGGAAAAGCCGGTTGATGGGAAGGCCTAAATCAACCGGTTGTATGCATATAGCGTTTCTGAAAGAAATCCTTGGTGGCCACGAAGAGGGGCAGTTGTTGCGAACGGAAATATCGAGCTCCAGAGTGACCAGGGGCCGCCGATGGATCCGTACGTGTTGAGCAGCAGCGGCCAGAGGCCTGGACGGCTGGACCTGGTGGTCCTTCGGTCCACGGAGCACAGGGCCCCGGCTGGCCGTCCGTCCGTCACCATCATCAATTCATCATTCAGGGGACTTTGTTAGGAGTACGTCGTGTAGTACCGGCTCTTCTTCTTCTTGCTTCCTTTTCTCATCTTGCCAGGGCCTCGACTCGGAGAAGGAGAATATTCCTACCTTTAAATGGCCGAGGAAGTTTAATCATTAAGGCTTGGATAAAAAGTTATGGCTGAAACTAAAAGTATTGTTCGCTGATTTGTTATGAGAGAAAAATACTATTTATTAGCTGAAAAGATACGGTTTATAAAACAAGCGAATATGCCTAAGACAAAAATCTTTTTCTAATTAGATTTCCATCTCAGCTTTGTATCATCAGGCCTAGAACAGCTAATAGCCTCCAACCACTATATAGATGACTTTGTTTGTTGAAGATTAAAATGGTTATTAACGAAAATGGCTGCAATGAGTTATGGCTACCGGCAACGGGATACCGAACGTAATAGTTATGGCTGCCATTAATATTGGCGATGAGACACCAGTCATACATACATGCAGTCGGATACGATCGATAATGCTCGATCGTACGCGTCCGGCCATCGGACACCGTACGGCCTAGGCCACCTCGCTACTCCCACTCACGTCGCTCGCTCACATCCATGACACGCGCTCTCTTCCATCGCCCGCCCCGCTCGTCATGTGCTCCTCCAATGTGGATTCGCCGCCTCCACCGCGCTTCGTGCTCGGAATCGCGCCTCCCGCTCGGATTAGTGCCGCCCTCCGTGGCCGCACGTTTCATCCGCCTGTTGCGATCACTGCCGAGGCCCATGCCTCGCCCCCCGGACTAGCGCCATCTCCGTGCCATTATGTGGCATCGAACTCCGCGCCAGCATCGAGCTTCACGTCAACGGGCCTTTTGCAACCGTATGTTTCATGCGTCTCATATGTGTGTTTCATCTAGATGTTACAAAAGAATCTGGTGTTGTAAGCTACACACGTATGTTTCAAGCGAATGGCCCACATGTTTCAGACGTATGTTGCAAAATGTATATTCCAAATATTTCAGTTGTTTCAACCGCATGTTGCAAGTGTTTTATCTGGCTGTTGCAATGACTATACAAGTATGTTTTAAGAGTATACTGCATATGTTGCAATGGTCGGACGAATGTTGCAGAAGAGATGAGATATTAGGACAAGAAAGGGGCGTAGCCGAGACAGAGCGCGACGGAGGACGGGGGCGCGGAGAGGGATGCCGCCGCGGCGTGGTGGGGATGGAGTGTGGCGAGCTTGACGCGGGGCGCAGCCGGGACGGGTTTGAGGCGCGGGATGGGTCGCGTGTGGCCGGACACGGTCGCTGGCGCGAGAGAGATCGCGGGCTGCCAGACACGATCGCTATTGCGGGATCTGTGCGAGCGTGGAGACGTCCATTACGAAGGGGGTATAGGCGTCTTAGCTGCCTCTGAACGTTCGGACTCTAGCCCCGCGATTTACAATAGCCATGACCAGATATATCCTTAAAAAAATGTTTGGGTTGGAATTCCTAGAGCACCTAAAACGAGGGTGCATTTGTAGTTTCCGCAACAAATACGAAATGTCACCTCCCGCCGGGCCCCACTTCGTGGACCCACGGCGAACTCTACGCTCTACGGCGCACGATAAAAGGCGACGTTGGAGGCTTTTCCTCCCGGACCCCAACCAAAACCTCTCCTGGCTCCTTCCCAACCGACTCCCAATTCCACTCTCGCGTCTCGCCTTCTTTCGTCCTATACGCAATGGTGGCCGCTCGCCTCCGCCTCGCGCTGCTACTACTCTCCGTGTGCCTCTGCTCCGCGTGGGCGCGCCCACGCCTCGAGCCGACCATCCGCCTGCCGTCCGAGCGAGCGGCGGCGGCGGCCGGCGACGAAACGGACGACGCCGTCGGGACACGGTGGGCCGTGCTCGTCGCCGGCTCCAGCGGCTACTACAACTACCGCCACCAGGTACGTTCCGTTCCTCTCTGGAAATCGAAATAAGCCCTCGCGCATGCTGCATCATCGGCTTGGCTGCTTACTCGATTCCCTCCCGTTCGCGTAATTTGATTTCCTTCGTGATGTGATGATTTTGCCTCTCGAAATCATCTATGCGGGCAACCTGTAGAACCTGATTCGGGGCAGGCCGCAGGAGTACGATTTGAATATTTGATATGACAGCTGATCATCCACAATTAAAGCTACAAAAGATTATTTCTCGCTGCCCAATCGGTGACTTTAAGAAAGCAGAACTTTAAGTTTTGTCCATTATTCCACCTGCACCGCCCGATAATAGTAATATACTGGAAGATTTTTCCGTTTTGGTCCACCTCATTCGCCGCATGAACTGGATTCGGTTCTCTTGTTTTGCCTCACCATTTTCTCGAGATGGGAAATTGAAAGGCCAGGTAGGTGAGAAACTTCTCTGACTTTTTGGGGCCTACATGTCACCATCAGTGTAGCGGGGAGCCGGCCAGCCGCCGGGATCAGACCAACCACTGATAAGGCCAAATATATAGTGCTGATATTTTATACCTGCCTAGAAACATGACAATTTAATTATTCATATTAAATGGAATCAAAATACTGTTCTGTTCCAAGTTACTACTACTAGCATATGATTTTTCCCCATCTATCCTATGTTTTTTATTGACAAAGAAAAGTTAACTACGTACTAATATAACAGTATCTTTTGTTGGAAGCTAATACAAGCTCTTTTTGGGATTGGAACTTGCAGGCGGACATCTGCCATGCGTACCAGATCATGAAGAAGGGAGGACTCAAGGACGAGAACATCATTGTCTTCATGTACGATGACATCGCGCATAGCGCAGAGAATCCGAGGCCCGGTGTCATCATCAACCATCCCCAGGGTGGCGATGTCTATGCTGGGGTTCCAAAGGTAATCCATATTTTTATTCCTTGAGTAAAGTTTACACTAGTTAGACATGTTCCAAGATTAACTTATTACTACTAAGTGGAGCGGTTGTGAAAAAGAAAAGTCACATCGTGACAGTATTATAATTAATGTATTTAGCCCCGAAAATATCAATAGCACCAAGTACTATAGTGAAAATGACAGAGTGCCTAAATTCCCATTGGCCTGACGTCTTTGGCCTATTTGTTGTGAACGACAAAACTGGATTAGTCCGCAATTTTGTGACGAAAAAAGCTTGGAGAACCTAATTACAATTGAAATTTGCACATACTAATGTAAATATCTCTCTCTTTATAACACTGATAGTTACGCACTCTTAGTCTCAATTGTCCATCCATTTGGCTTAAATTAATCTGTTCCCCACTGCAGGATTACACTGGGCGAGAGGTCAGTGTCAACAATTTCTTCGCTGTTCTGCTTGGCAACAAAACTGCTCTGACAGGTGGGAGCGGCAAGGTTGTGGACAGTGGCCCCAATGATCATATCTTTGTTTTCTACAGTGACCATGGAGGTCCTGGTGTCCTTGGTCAGTACTCACAACTAATCATAATTGATTTAATTCAGATTAGATGTTTCATTAGATAAAATTTCGGTGCGTACATGCATGTAGAACCAAAATAGGCACAGTTATTTACTCTGTAAAAAAAATTCAGGAATGCCTACGTATCCATATCTCTACGGTGATGACCTCGTAGATGTCCTGAAGAAGAAGCATGCTGCTGGGACCTACAAAAGCCTGGTATCATTAGTTATTTGTTCAGTTCTGCTCTGCAGAGTTGTGATATGTGAAGCAATGGCTTGAGGTATATGCGTATTCTTTCACCTTTTGTAGGTCTTTTACCTTGAAGCATGCGAATCTGGGAGCATCTTTGAGGGCCTCCTGCCAGATGACATCAATGTGTATGCGACCACCGCGTCAAATGCAGAGGAGAGCAGCTGGGGGACGTACTGCCCTGGCGAGTTCCCGAGCCCTCCACCGGAGTATGACACTTGCTTGGGAGACCTGTATAGTGTTTCTTGGATGGAAGACAGGTACTTGATTTTTTTTGTCTTTTTCGTTGCATTTTGGTACTGTGAAATATTGTCCAGAACCTGTCAAACCAATTCACATGTATTACCATGGATCTCTGTCTGTTTTGGTTTCATTCACATCAGTTAGTTAACAAAGAACTTGATAAACCAATAAGTTAGTTAACATAGTACTGTACGGATTTGTTATCTGGGAATGATTAACCAATTAGTATGGTACTAGTACCTGATAACTTGACTACCCTGTCTTTGTTAATTAAAGTCAGATGCTGAAGGATATGCATGTGTTACTTTTGCTCTACTTTTAGGTGCACATGCTTGTCAAGAAATTTATTAATTTTCCCCACGATATGATGCCTCGCAGCAGTTGTTTTGGACCATGTGCTCTGTACTTAACTTCATTAAAAAAGAATGAACTGAACATTTCAATCTGCGCAGTTTCCTTAATGGGATAGAGAAGAAATGAAATACTAGTAAAATGAGTCTTCACTAGCTATTGTGCTGCGCTGCCCTTCCCAGCTCACACTCTACTCTATGAGATGGACCAGATGTTACAGCAGACCACATTCTGTTGCTGCAGCAGTGCAGCTCAACTCAAACTATGCATGTAACTAGTTAGCGCCTAGCCCTTGTGTAGGCTGCAAATATAATAACCATAGAAATAGACTCATCAATTCTTTTGTAGTGCTCTGTTTTTTTTTTTTTTTGCCATACGTCTAATGATCTAAATATCGGGGTAGGTCAGCTGTGCATATAATCTTATTTCTTGGTTCATATGTTTAAACTTTGAAGAAAGATACCACTTTTCCTCATTTAGTGCTTATTTGAAATTTCTCAATGTTGACAGTGATTTCCACAATCTGCGAACGGAATCTCTCAAGCAGCAGTACAAGTTGGTGAGTGTTTCGAACTTGAATTTATTAAGCATTACCTTCCAGCAACGCTTCATTATGCCTAATCAATGTAATTTATTGGTTCATCAGGTCAAGGATAGGACAGCGGTTCAGGATACATTCAGCTATGGTTCCCATGTGATGCAATATGGTTCATTGGAGTTGAATGTTCAGAAATTGTTTTCGTACATTGGCACAAACCCTGCTAACGATGGCAACACATTTGTAGAAGATAACTCATTGCCATCATTTTCAAAAGCTGTTAATCAGCGTGATGCTGATCTTGTCTACTTCTGGCAGAAGGTTTGTAATCTTGATTGTTCTCAGAAGATCTCTTCATTCATTTCTTTTCAACAATTTATGCATTCATTTCGATGAACAAACCAACTGATTGGCTTCTTTATCTCTCATGAAGTACCGGAAATTGGCTGATGGCTCATCTAAGAAAAATGAAGCTCGGAAGGAATTGCTTGAAGTGATGTCCCACCGGTCTCATGTTGACAACAGTGTTGAGCTCATTGGAAGCCTTCTCTTTGGCTCTGAGGACGGTCCAAGGGTTCTGAAAGCCGTCCGTGCAGCTGGTGAACCTCTGGTTGATGATTGGAGTTGCCTCAAGTCCATGGTAAGCCTCTATTGACTATGCTTGCAGCTAAAGCATGAAAAATACTCTTGTTTTGCTTGCATTTTTGCATGCCTAACCAACCTCTGCATTTGCTTCAGGTTCGTACTTTTGAGGCGCAATGTGGGTCGTTGGCGCAGTATGGGATGAAGCACATGAGATCCTTCGCAAACATCTGCAACGCTGGCATCCTTCCTGAAGCAGTGTCAAAGGTTGCCGCTCAGGCTTGCACCAGCATTCCTTCCAACCCCTGGAGCTCTATCGACAAGGGCTTTAGCGCCTAAAAGCCATAGGTGAGGCGAAATATTACAGCCGCTCCACCACACCGAACTCCATTACATTACAGTACTCAGGGGGTCTTAGTTCTTGAACCATAGGTGAAGCAGACTTATACCATTATTATAGCTGTTCCACCGTACCAGATTACGTAGCTATGCCCAATTTCCGGTGTACATACATAGTCAGAAAGTTACTTGGCGATTGTATTGGTCATTGGTGTATATATTCCCTAAATAGTTTGTTAGCAGATGTGTAGTTTGTAATTCCATAAATGAAGAACGCATTGCTGCTATTTCTGTATAGCCGACTGATGTTCGTGTGAAACTTTACCTCATTCTTTGGACTATCCATGGTGGAATGCTTGCATGGAATCAATCCCTGAGTGATCCTTTATTCAAAATGAACCGTTTGTTCATTTCCATGTGAGGTTCGGTTTATTTTCAGTTGTAGGCTTGTGGCTGGTGACATCTGTTCCACTATGATGCCAAACAACAAATATGGGCAGTTTCATTTGTTTCGTTCTCTTTGTCACATTGTTTTGCACTATATACCTGCAGTAGTTACCCATGGAAATAAATAAAGAATTCCATCAATGAGAATCACAGTAGTCACTGTTCAGTTGCAAATTGTTCCCCCTTTCACCCCAAAGCATGCTGGGACTGTGTTAGCTGCCGGATTGACTTCGTTCATTCAGAATTGTCTTATACTGTACAATGTTTAAGCCTTCTGTGATGTACAGTACTACTTCCCTCCTATTTGTTCTCGCCAAATCTCAACATACACCGCCACGCTTACATGGGCCGAATCCATTGGTGAACTATAGTTGTATAATAAAAGGAACTTTTCCCCTGTGAGTATGTGACATTTTGCTAGAAATATTTGGACTTGGGTTTATTTATGTTTATTAGGCGGTGGTAGCAGCTCATTCCATGGCTTTATAAGCCCATATATATATATATATATATATATATATATATATATATATACACACACTAGGAGCTTAGGGCTTCCAATAAATATATCAAGCCCTAATCCAACCTGCAGGCCACCGAGCCAGCGACCTGGGCCAGTCCGATCTGGTTCAAATCGGTGCACACCCCCCTCCCTAACGCAAGATGTGGGACCCACCTAGCTAAGAAAAAAAAGAAAAAAAATCCCTTCCTCTCTCTCATGTCCCGACACTCGACGACGGCGCTCTCTCATCCCCTGATGGCCGGCGGCCCTCCCTCTCCCGGCGGCGCTCTTCCCTCGCTAGCGGTGCTCTCGCTAACGTCGCGCTCCTCCTCTTGGACGGCTGGGACGGCTGCTCCTCTTGGCGTGTGGCAGGGAGGGCCAGGGCGTACTCGCCAGCCGACGGCACTTGGTAGCGCTCGCGCCCGACCACGCCTGGGCCAGCGGGGCTCGCTCTGGGACGGCCGGCGGAGCTCGATGCCGCACGGCAGAGGGCCGCAGGGTCCCAGTCCCAGCCCAGGGGCGCCGATTGCACCTCCGTCCCCACGCCCAGATCCGGTCGGTGGCGCTCCTCTTCCCCACCAGCGGCAGGGACAGGCCCGTGCGGCCACGGTGACGGCGGCGTGGCTCTGCTGCAGGCCTCGTGCGGGCGCCAACGGGAGGGCCGAGGCGGAGAGCCACGGCGTCTCCTCCTCCACAGGCTAGGGCACACGTCCGTGGTTGTCCTTGCCCAACCAAGGGCGATGCGGCACGCCAGCCTCTTCGCAGCAGCGGCCTGCTCACGGCCGAGTCGGCAGGGGACGCACAACGGCTGGCTGGACCAGTCCATCGCGGTGGCCTAGCATGAGGCAACTGCTGCACGGCGGTAAGCGGCGGGCGTCGGTATCCAGGTCTTTTGCGTACGGCCTCCTGATGGTACGTATTGAATAGCCTTATGGATTTGATTACTGATGAATGATAAAATTCTCCTATTGCAGCAATACAATCACAGGAAAAGAGGATATGCAGAGGCACTAGCAAAACGGATCCCAGATGACCACTGGTGAAAGGTTGGGAGCAGCGGCTTCACAGAGGAATAGGTGGATTTTTTATGCACGTGGATTATGCTTTTGCTGCATTTTTTTCTCTACAATTACTAGATCATTGGATGCATAGTAACTGAAACAGCAAGATGATTGGGCTGCACCCAAGGAGCAATATCGTAAGTGCTGATATGTTGTCAGCTAAGTAGACAGTCCTTTTTTTTGATAAGTCGACGGGAGGGGAGAGAATCCCCCACCTGATTTAAATTATAGTGTGGCTCCAAAAGCCAGATGTTTGGGAAGTAGACAGTCCTGAAACTAACCATATGTGGATCTGCTGCTAATGATTATCTGTGCAGTTGTTTTACTTCATCCAGTTAGTGCATATTTGGTGGCTTATGAATTTAAATCAAATTACTTTTTGCTTGGTTGTTGGTGCATGTTCTCATTGCCGCGAAGATCGAGTGCAGATTTGATCTATTGTCTAGTGTTCGAGGGATAGATTAGGTTTATGTGAAGTTGGATTCAAATTGCAAGAAAAAAGTAATAGTTTTTGTGCATTACTAACATGCATCTCTATGCTCATTGCACAAATTGATCTATTTGTCTTGGTCGAGGATGTTTAGATTAGCTTTATGTGAAGTTCGATTCAAATTTCAAACAAATAATAATAGATTTTATGCTCTTTAAACATATGTTTGTGAACATATTCACTGCTGAGAGATGATTTTTATGTCATTTCTTAACACTTTTCATGCATTCTGAAGCAGATTTTTATGCCTATCATCGATATAATCTGATGCAATTGTAATCTTAATTTTTGAATGCATTGTTGCTTGTTAGACATAATCTGCTGATCCTCCATTGCAGTCAAGGGCAGGTACATGGTCAGCTCTGCTGTCCAGCCCTGAACACTGCAGCTTGTATGGCAATAGGCCATCCCTAGTACTATAGTTGGTAGAAGGTGATGTATACCATGTTCTAGGAGTAGGTAGAGGTACACCAGCCATGTCTTGGCTGTACCAAGGTGATGGGGGCTGTACTCAGCCATACCATCATGTACTATGTAGTTGGTAGCTTGCTTGTATAAATTAGGAAGCAATGCAATGGAAAATGCAGCTCTTGCCACCATCTCTTGTGACTTCAGTTTCAGCTGAAACTGAGCAGTGTGTGTGTGTGCTGAAGAAGAGCTCTGCTCTTCTTCTTCCTTGGTTCAGGGGAGAGGGAGAGGGAAGGGGAGCAGGTGCTGCTCACCTGGGCATTAGGTTCTAGTGCCAACACCTGGTATCGGAGCCGTACAAGTCGCTGGGTGTAGTCGCCGGTGATGGACACTGCTGCAGCGGGCGCAGGGGGCGGTGCAGAGGCAGCTGCGGCGGCGGCTGCAGCAGCGGCCATGGAGAGGCAGCTGGCCTCGGCATCCCAGCCCGCAGTAGAGGTGCGCACGGTGAGGGAGGTCGGCGGGTCCAATACCTGGCCGATGCTCACCCGCACCAACTACGGTGAGTGGGCTGTCCACATGAAGTGGAAGCTGCGCACGCGGCGGTGGTGGGCGGCGGTGGAGACCGGCAATGCCGGTGAGGATGCGGAGGTGGGCGTCATGGAGGCGCTCATGGCGTCCACGCCGTCCGAGTTCCATGAGGCCATCGGGTCGAAGAACACGGCGAAGGAGGCGTGGGACATGCTTGCGTCCTTCCGCCTCGGCTCGGACCGAGCCAAGAAGGCGAAGGCGCAGCAGCTGCGCCGCGAGTTCGACGACCTTCGTTTCAAGCCCGGAGAGGCCGTGGAGGACTTCGCGCTTCGGCTGCAGTCGATCGCGAGTCAGCTGGCCACCTACGGCAAGCCGGTCGACGACGAGGACGTCGTGGCCAAGCTGCTGCGCGTCGTGCCGGCCAAATACGCGCAGCTTGCCCTGTCCATCGAAACGATGCTGGACTTGTCCACATTGTCGCTCGAGGACGTCACCGGGCGGCTCCGCGCGGTGGAGGATCGCGCGCCGCCGGAGAAGGAGAAGCCCAAGCTGCTGTTGACAGAGGAGTGGTCGGCGCGGATGAAGGAGAAGCGCAAGACCGGGGAAGGCTCCAGTCGCGGTGGCGGTGACCGTGGCAGCGGCAACGGCGGAAAGCAGCGTGGCAAGGCACCGGCGGAGAAGAAGAGGGAAGAAGAAGTTCCCCGACCCCAATGCTTGCCGCAAGTGCGGCGAGGTGGGGCACTGGGCACGGGAGTGCCCAAACAAGAAGCCGGAGAGGAAGGAGGAGGCGCACCTTGCTCGGGATGACAGCGACGGCGAGCACGCGCTGCTGATGGGGGTGTTCTGCGCGGAGAGCGGCGAAGCAGAGGTGGCGGAGCTAGAGCAGAGGTCTGCGCCGCCGGTTGTTCACCTTGATGAGCCGCGTGCGCAGGTCCACCTGGGAGCTGCCGGAGACGAGTCAGAGCCGAGGTGGTACCTCGGCTCCGGGGCGAGCAACCACATGACAGGCTGCCGCGCCGCTTTCTCCGAGCTGGACGAGAAGCACGCCGGGAGCGTCAGGTTCGGCGATGGCTCCCGGGTGCAGATCCGAGGGCGCGGCACCGTGCTCTTCCGGTGCAAGAACGGAGAGCACCGCGCGCTCACGGACGTCTACTACATCCCGGAGCTCCGATCGAGCATCGTCAGCCTAGGACAGCTCGATGAGCACGGTGCAGAGGTGTTGATCCGCAATGGGGTGCTGCGCATCAGGGACCAGGATGGCCGACTCCTAGCTAAGGTATCGAGGTCCCATAACCGCCTCTACCTGCTGGATTTGAAGGTAGAGCAGCCGGTGTGCCTTGCGGCGTCGTGCTCGGAGGAGCCGTGGTTGTGGCATGGTCGATTCGGCCACCTGAGCTTCGACGCGCTTGGGCGGCTGGGGAAGATGGTGACCGGGCTGCCGCAGATCAAGCACACCGGCGAGCTTTGCGACAGCTGCCTGGCGGGGAAGCAGAGGCGGCTACCGTTCCCCAAGGCGACAAGGTATCGCGCGGCTGATCCGCTCGAGCTGGTCCATGGGGACCTTTGCGGGCCAATCACGCCGGCGACGCACGGAGGCCGGAGGTATTTCCTCCTGCTCGTGGACGACTGCAGTCGCTACATGTGGCTGCAGCTCCTGACGAGCAAGAGCGACGCGGCGGACGTCATCAAGGGCTTCAAGGCTCGAGCTGAGGCGGAGTCCGGGAAGAAGCTCCGGGTCTTGAGGACCGACCGCGGCGGTGAGTTCACGGCGGTGGAATTTGCCACCTACTGCGCCGAGGAGGGGGTGGGGCGCCACCTCACCGCGCCCTACTCACCGCAGCAGAACGGCGTGGTGGAGCGCCGAAATCAGACGATCGTCGGCATGGCGCGCTCCATGATGAAAGCGAAGAAGATGCCGACGACGTTCTGGGGCGAAGCCGTGACGACGGCGGTCTTCATCCTGAACCGTGCGCCCACGAAGGCCCTGAAGGGGCAAACTCCGTTCGAGGCTTGGCACGGGCGCAAGCCGAACGTGGTGTTTATGCGCACGTTCGGGTGTGTTGGCTACGTCAAGACAACCAAGCCCGGCCTCGGCAAGCTTGAAGACAGGAGCACGAAGGCGGTGTTCCTCGGCTACGAGGAAGGATCCAAAGCCTACCGGCTGTACGATGCGGCAAGGGGCAAGGTGATGGTATCCAGGGACGTCGTCTTCGACGAGGCGGCGGCTTGGGACTGGAATGCCGAGGAGCTGGAGGCGGAGCAGGGCCACGGGCTTGGAGACACGTTCGTTGTGGAGCGGCTGGTGGTGCACGGTCACGGCGAGGCGGAGCAGGCTCCAACGACCAGGGAAGCGGGAGAAGGGGAGTCGGCGGCCGGGGAAGCAGCAGAGCCCACGGCGGCGGAGGTGGAGGAACCACCTAGCCCACCGGGAGCAGGGCACTACAGCTCGTCGGGCCCAATGGCGGACTCCCCCCCTGTTTTGCACGAACAGGGGACGCCGGGAGCATCGATGGTGGAGTACGCTACTCCACCGTCCAATCTCGACGAGTTCGTGGACGCGTTCCACGAAGGGGAGGAGATTCGGTTCCGGCGCGTCGACAATGTCGTCGGCAACGCACCGGTGCCAGGACTGGCTGCGCGCCTGCTCGACGACGATCAAGCACTGCTGCTCATGAGCGCGGAGGAGCCGGCCACGTTCGCGGTTGCGGAGCGCGACGCGGAGTGGCGACGGGCCATGATCGAGGAGATGAAGGCGATCGAAGCCAACAAGACCTGGGATTTGGTCGATCCGCCGTCGGGCTGCCGGCCGATCGGACTGAAGTGGGTCTATAAGGTCAAGAAGGATGAACGTGGCGCCGTCGTCAAGCACAAGGCACGCCTGGTGGCGCGCGGCTTCGTGCAACGCGAGGGAATTGACTTCGAGGAGGTGTTCGCGCCAGTGGCGCGGATGGAGTCGGTGCGGCTCCTCGCGCTCGCGGCAGCCAAGGACTGGCAAGTCCACCACCTCGACGTCAAGTCTGCCTTTCTCAATGGCGATTTGGCGGAGGTGGTCTATGTCAAGCAGGCGCCGGGGTTCGTGGTGAAGGGCGCTGAGCATAAGGTGCTGCGCCTCAGGAAGGCCCTGTACGGGCTGCGGCAAGCGCCGAGGGCGTGGAACGCCAAGCTCGACGCCACCATGGCGGAGCTCGGGTTCGCACGCTGCGCCACTGAGCATGCGCTGTACACCCGCCGACGGGGGAAGGAGCACCTCATCGTCGGGGTGTACGTCGACGATCTCATCGTCACCGGGGCGCGCGCGCAGGACATTGCGCGTTTCAAGGAGGAGATGGGCGCCAAGTTCCGCATGAGCGACCTGGGAGCTCTGTCGTACTACCTCGGCATCGAGGTGAAGCAGAGCGCGGATGCAGTGAAGCTTGGGCAGCGCGCCTACGCGCTGAAGCTGTTGGAGCGGGCGGGCATGGCGGGCTGCAAGGCTGTGGCCACACCCATGGAGGAGCGGATCAAGCTCTCGCGGGCAAGCTCGGCGGCGAAGGTAGACGCTACGCTCTACCGAAGCATCGTCGGCGGGCTGCGCTGGCTCACGCACACTCGGCCGGACATCGCGTTCGCGGTGGGTTACGTGAGCCGTTTCATGGAGGATCCAAGGGAAGACCACTGGGCGGCAGTTAAGCGGCTGCTCCGCTATGTCCAGGGCACGGCAGAGCTGGGCATTGTCTTCCCCAAGCGCGGGAGCATCCAGCTCTCGGTGTTCAGCGAGGCACCGCCCAAGGCCTCGGAGGATGCAGCGCTGACGGTCTTCAGCGATGCGGACATGGCCGGCGACGTTGATGGGAGGCGGAGTACTTCGGGTGTCCTCGTCTTCCTCGGATCGTCGCCGATTGCCTGGCAATTCTTGAAGCAAAAGATGGTGGCGCTGTCGACATGTGAGGCGGAGTATGTCGCAGCAGCCACGGCGGCATGCCAGGTGGTCTGGCTGCGGCGGCTGCTGGCAGAGCTCACCGGAGCCCAGGTCTAGCCGCCGGCACTCAAGGTGGACAACCAGCCAGCAATTGCGCTGGCAAAGAATCCAGTTCTCCACGACAGAAGCAAGCACATAGATGTGTAGTTTCACTTTCTTCGTGATTGCGTCGATGGAGGGCAGTCGTCATCGAGTTCGTCGACACCAAACGGCAACTCGCTGACATCCTCACCAAGTCACTTGGTCGGCTTCGGTTCCAGGAGTTGAGGGGGATGATTGGCATGGTTGAGGTCAAGAAAGGACAGCAGGATTAGGGGAAGATTGTTAGACATAATCTGCTGATCCTCCATTGCAGTCAAGGGCAGATACATGGTCAGCTCTGCTGTCCAGCCCTGAACACTGCAGCTTGTATGGCAATAGGCCATCCCTAGTACTATAGTTGGTAGAAGGTGATGTATACCATGTTCTAGGAGTAGGTAGAGGTACACCAGCCATGTCTTGGCTGTACCAAGGTGATGGGGGCTGTACTCAGCCATACCATCATGTACTATGTAGTTGGTAGCTTGCTTGTATAAATTAGGAAGCAATGCAATGGAAAATGCAGCTCTTGCCACCATCTCTTGTGACTTCAGTTTCAGCTGAAACTGAGCAGTGTGTGTGTGCTGAAGAAGAGCTTCCTTGGTTCAGGGGAGAGGGAGAGGGAAGGGGAGCAGGTGCTGCTCACCTGGGCATTAGGTTCTAGTGCCAACATTGCTAAAACTATTTATGCATCGTTCACTAGTTCTCTGTGCATCGTTGTTTGCATGTTAGTTCTATGCACCATGATACAGGAATAGTGGATTTTGATGCACGCGTGAATTAGGACGATTTGGTACATCTTCAAATATTGACATCGTAATTTTTTTTGGATGCATAGAACTTAAACTCTACTCATTTTAAAATCATTGGTTTTTATGCTGATAAAAACAGAGTTCTATGCACAGCTAAAACACTTCTACACTTCTATATATTACTGATATATAATTATAGATATTGTTTGAGCAGTTTCTATGCGGTTTTTATTGCAGGAAATGAGGCCCTCTGCATCCGAGGATGAGCCCCTCTTCTATGCATTATCGTTGCTGCATATCTTTTGCAGGTGCTCTTTTATGCATTAACTATGCATTATCGGTGCTCTTTTTATGCATTATCTATGCATTATCGGTGCTCTTTTTATGCATTATCTATGTATTGTTGTTGCTGCATATCTTTGCAGGTACTCTTTTTATGCATTATTTATGCATTATCGGTGCTCTTTTTATACATTATCGTTGCTGCATATCTATGCATTATCGGTGCTCTTTTTCTGTGACCCGATGGCAGTGGTGCATGGCTGGAGGTCCGATGGCTGCAGCCAAGGCGCACTGTCCCAGTCTGCGGCTTTAGTGAGCTTGAATTGTCGGCGGCAGCTTTGGCGAGCTTGAATTGTCAGCGGCACCACCATACCAGTGTCGTTCCTCTTCTGTGTCTAGAGGTCCGGGCTTTAGTGAGCTTGAATTGTCGGCGGCAGCTTTGGCGAGCTTGAATTGTCAGCGGCACCACCATACCAGTGTCGTTCCTCTTCTGTGTCTAGAGGTCCGAAGAAGCTGGCAGCCGGGAAGCCCTCCCATGGTCAAACACGCCTCGGTAAGAAATTGATTTTTTTATGTTTCTCATTTGATAATCTCTATGCTTCACTTGTCTTCAATGATGATGCGGCAGTGCATGTTGCAGTCTCCTTGTTGTCTCTGGCCGAAGCCAAAAGTAGATTTCTATGCATGGTTAGAGCACTCATCTATGCGCTGCCTTGAACCATGGAGCTGACGTTGCTGGCGGGATGAGGAACGAGCCTTCTCGTGGGTTGTGGAAGCAGCTGCTCTGCCCTGCAGCTCGATGAGCAGCAAGTGGATTTTTTTAGTACTAATGGCTGCATGTGGATTTTTTTGTGCTGCTATACTCTTGTTTTTTTTCCTGTATGCACACATGAAATATCTAAGGAGTTTCTTTGTTTTCTTCTGGTCATGAAGTGTGCTTTTTGGATGTGCTTCACTACTTATCTGTGCATTTGTATTCCTGGATGTGTGAGCGAGCTCTCACGTCGGCCATGTTTTTAGGAGTGGTGTTGCGGCTACTAGTCTGGTAATTTGTTGTTCTGGTGAGCTATTGGTTTATATGCTGATAAGAATCGAGTTTATAAACTGATAAGAATTTGTTGTTCACGTGAAATGTTTGATTTATGCAAGAATTGAGTTTATATGCAAGTGCATATTGGTTTATATACTGATAAGAATCGAGTTCTATGCACGACTACTTATCTGTGCATTTTGTATTCCCTGGCGCAAGGTGTTGCTACATGGATGTTTTTGTTTTTGTGTTTCTTTTCTGTGTTCCTATGATTGCTTGTATAACTTTTTATACAAGGTAAACACGTAACTTGTATAAGGTTTCTACATCAATGTTTCATAATATATATACACTGTTAGAGCAGTTTTTATGCATTAACAAAAGTATTTTATACTCTAACGAATCATTTTTATTTTTTCACGCAATGTGAGCGCAAAAAAACATATATATGCATTTTTGACAGTGGTTTCTATGAACCAGAATCGCCACCATGTGGTATATTCCTAATTTTCAAAATTTATAGAACATGAGATCCGCGAGGTATAATAATTACTTATTTATTGCATAGAAAGTCGAGATAGTGCAACGCATAATAAACATTGTGTATATATCATCTTCCCTGTTCTCGTGAGGTATAATTGATGCTAGCTGCAGAGATGGAGCAGCAAAGTTTTTGTTGCCTATATCTCATCTTCCCGGTTCCTGCTTTGTGAAATATTTTTTTATGCTTCACTTGCAACATTTCTATGCATATACTACACTTGCTAAATTTTTATGCACATGATTCATGCAGCTAAATTTCTGTACCTATCAATATTTCTGATTCCCTCTGCTAGATTTATTCGTTTCTATCATTATTTACCCCTGTATGTGGTTGCTTGCTTTATTTTGTTCATGCCCACAAATTTTAATAGTTTCTGTTGCCTATATCTCATCTTGCTCAGGGAATTGATGCTAACTACAGAGATAGAGCAACAAGGTTTATGTGCAATTTATTTTTGACTTTTATGCAGAGATGGAGCAGGAATGTTTCTGTTGCCTATATCTCAATGTAGATGAAAACCCAGCCTTCGGAATCGGTAAGCAAGGCACGATCGTCTGGACGGGCGTCAAAATCAGCTTTCTGTGTAAGTTATTATGTTTTTATGCTTTGTTTTGGTCATATTATGTGTGTTGTTTGGAACTTTTTTATGCATTGATTTTTAGCCAGTCAGTTTGTTTTATGCATTGTTATTCAACACACTGGCCGGTGGTTAATACCTCACGTGTAAAATGTTTTCTATAAGTGTATAAAAACATCTTCTACAATGCATACAAACTCCCCCCAATATGTATAGAAATCCTTTGTTTTGCATATTTTGAATGTGTTGAGCTTGTTTATACAGACCCTAATAGGTACACAATGTTTAATTGAATTATACAATTGGATCCTAATTAAGTGGCTTGTTTTGTTGCTTTTGCACGGTCTAGGCCTTTTGTTGGAACCTTGTTTTGGAGATACTCTGTTTTTTAGGTTTATATCCAACTAGAATATGGTATTTTATTTTAGGTAAAATTAGTTTTCTCTGTATTTTTTCTTTGTGTGTTTTTTATGCACTGGTTTGGTAAGATTACACGTGTTGCTTCATACATTTTTATGCATCGCCTTTGGTCGGTCTATTGGTTCCTTTATGCCTTGTTGGTAGCATGAATAAAACGGTTATAAAACACCCTATATTAATTTTATCCTCTATAAGATGTACTTATACGAAATTCTATACATTGATGGAGCACATTTCTATGCATTTTTCAGAACACCTTTATATACATTGTTGCAACACTTCATATGCCTTTTGGTGCTATTGACATGTTTACTGCTAAGAAATGTTGGGGCACATTTCTATACATTGTAGTATCATACATTGTTGTACAATGCTCGAGGGAGTTAGGGTACGGTAATTGTGTTCATTGTGTGAACATAAATTTATACATTGTTGTAGCACATTTTTTCTATTAAATGTTGGAGCACATTTCTATACATTGTAGTATCAATTATCCATGCATTTATTGGAAGACTTCTATACACCCTTGCCGTCCCCAGCCCCTACCTCCCACTGGAGGCGGCGCGACCAGCAACGGCGTCGCCCCCTAGACCTGACCGGTGAAGGTGCGTCGATGCCAGATCTGGTAGCGAGGCTGTCGGGGCATCTCCTTGATTAATACGTATAAAAATTGTTCTTTATGCACTGTTGTAACAGATCTGTATACATTATTGCTGCACTTCTATATGCATTGCTGGAGCAAAGCTTTTGTATGCATGTATATACAAAATTTGTATGCATTTTGAGCGTTCCATCCGGAGCAGAATTTCTATACAATTTTTTGCACGTACTAAACATGTTTCTATGCATGGCTCTGAATTAATAATCATTGTTTTAATCTTATAGGAACTGGAGCAGCAAGAATGAGAGGAAGAAGAGGGACACACTGGAAATTAAAGTCCATCGGTAGGGTCATCGTCCGGCGGTGGCTGCCAGTGTGTCCAACACGGACTACTCGGGGGATGCAGCTGGCAGCGGTCTAACCTTGGGCATGGCGACTACGTGGCCTAAGATGAGGGCACGGTGTCGTAGCGTGATCTTCGATGTAGTCGATGAGTTAATGTAAATAGTTAGTTTGCTATATGTTGTGTTTATATGCTTGAATGAGATGAGTTATATGCGTGTTGTGAGACATCCTCGGCTTGCGGCGCTGGCGTAGTGTGATCTTGATGTAGTTGATATGTTGAGGACGTGGCTGTTACGACGTTTGTAACAATTGTCCTGCCAAGTGGGAAGGATTTTAGGTTTCTATGCATTGTTCATGTATTAATTAAACATCCGTCATGAGTTATTATGCATGGAACATTTTTATATTTGATTCCAGCTGAATGGATTATCATGCATTAAATAATTTTGTCGTCATGGTCTATGTATTGTTCTCATGTCAATTATACATCATTGTATTGGGAAGCATTATATTAGTGGAGGCAACCACAGTTCTGTTACGTGGAATCTCCATCTTATGGAGAGGTTTTTATTCAGCAACAAATTAATTTTTATTCATTCAACCTCTAATTTGTATGTAACGTGGCATGATTTAAATTTCAAATTTCAATCGTCCAAAAATAACGCATCTTGACATGTGATTCTATGCATTCAATCGTCAACATGTGACATGATTCAAATTACAAATTTTAGAGACGACGATATTGTCTCCATATTTTTATGTATCCAATCACTACTTTTGTATGCATCTTGACTAGTGATTATATACATTCAATCGGCCATCCGCGGCATGATTCAAATTACAAATTTATGAAAATAATTTTTTATTCATTCAACCAAACACTTTTATGCAACGTCAGAGCCAAAAACTTTTGTACACATCTTGAGTCTTGACTAATGATTTTATGCATCTAAATGACCATCACGTGACATGATTCAAATTTCAAATTTATGAATTTTAAAAATTTTCATAAATATATTCAAAATGGATCTTGAAATGTGCACAAAAATGTCAGGAGTTCAATGGTGAAAACCATTTTTGAATCGGATGCTTCGTTGAGGAATTATAGCAAAAAAAACGAAAGAGAATTATATGAAATGCATACCTGCATGCGTGTGTCAGCCTTGTCAGCTCGTGTCAGGTGCTGTCTGGTGGAACACCCAGCTCGGCGAGAGGTTTTTATGCGTCGACGAATTGACTTTAATTCATCCCACCACTAGTTTTTATGTATCATTGCGGCAAAAACGTTTGTACGCGGCCTGTTCCAGGATTTTATGCGTCCGACTAGCTGGGACCCCAGGAGGTCCCCCACATGTGCGCGTGTCAGCTAGGTGGATGGTTGGGTGGGTAACTTTTTTATTTTTACAGAAGGTTGGGTGGGCTGGCTGGCTGGCTGGGGCTCTCTATTACTATTGGCAGCCCCGGGCTCCCAATAGTTCAACCCTATATATATATATATATATATATATATATATATATATATATATATATATATATATATATATATATATATAACTATTACCTAGTAGCTAGCTACAGAATAACTTGTTCTGTAGCCAGATCAAACTCGTGAGCCCAACCGGTCACCAGCGCATCGTCCCAACTAGGCCGCCCATCCATTCATCCACCGTAACTCACGCTGCGGCTTTAACTCAGCTCGATCTAGTCCCCTCGGTACTAATACATCCATGCACCGTTTCAGTGCCCCAGATTTTACCGTCCACACAACCACCGAGCACTGTTTGCCTCTCTATCTCTCTCTCATCGTATTTTGCCAGATCCGTGCGTAGTGCGGCGCCCCTTCCGCCGGCGGCGTCCCGGCGACCGGCGACGGCCCTGCTGCCTCGCGACGCGACAGGAAGTGGCCCCACTCCCTCGCGACGCGAACGGCGGCGGCCCTGCTCCCGCGCGATGCGACCAGCGGCGGCCCCGGTCCCGGCGACGCCGGCTTGGATGGCCCCTCCCTGTCTTCTCCGGCGCGGCGCCCTCCCTGTTGGCCTGTTCGTGTCCTCCTCGTCGACTCGGAACCGCGACCTAGCCCGGATGTGCAGCTTGGTCGTTGGTGGCTCATCGGCCGGACATGAGGCAAATCGTCATTATCGATAGCCGTCGTGTGCGGATGACAGCCCGATGATGGATCCGTGATAGAGACCGCGTCCTCTCGTCCGGTGAGTGTGACGTCCTCAGCAGATCCGAATCCTTCTCCTGTTTATTATTTCTTGATTTGTTACTGTTCGTTCCCATCCATTGTTATTGTTCGTTCCCGTCCATACCAGTGACAGCCTGGAGGAAGGCCTTTGACGCAGTGCACGGATCCAGAATCTTTGGTCTATGGAGGAGCTTCTTCTCTTTTTTTTCTGACTTCGGAGGAGCTTTTCTCTCAAGGAACTCTTCTGAATAATGGATGTTGTATTAGATCCATGTAATGTAATGGATTTTTGTTAATGATTTTTGCGGATCTGAACAAATATAGAGGCCTTCATGTACTCATGTGCATGTTTAATTTTGATGCACAAATGCATCATTTTTTTTGCACAAATGTATCTAATATACTGCTATTAAGAATTCGAGCCAATATTTTACTCTGTATTTGCTTTTTGTTGCTTTGTATTATTTATTCCAAAGTTTCGATTAGTAGAATACAAAATTCTCGTAAATATTTTTTCTCAGTGCGGATTCTCGTAAATATTTCTTAGTGCCGATTATCGTAAATTTTTCTTAGTGTAGATTGTCGTAAATACTATTAGTTAAATTCTCGTAAGTACTTAATGCAGATTGTCGTAAATATTTGTTAATGCAAAATCTCGTAAATATTTCTTAGTGCTGATTCTCGTAAATATTTCTTAGTGCATATCCTTGTAGTAAATTAATACTCCACATAAGTAACATATTTTATGGTAAATCATTTACCAAAACCAACATTAGGCAAAATTTTGGTAAACCATGGCATAATGACGATAACTCACACATAAGGACAAAGATTTTAGTCAAACAAAACTAGAAAATAAAATTGTACAGCTAACGAGACTTACCATAAATAATATATGGTTACCATAGTAGACGGCATAATTACGACACACCTGCATGCTGCAGCCTTGGATGGGAGACAACGCCCCTGCTGACCGGTAATTTGGCGTTGATTACGATCACTAATGGCTCCGAATCAAGTGCTTTCATTAAACGACATCATTACTGCACGAAGCATGCACGCGCCTGGGAAGCATGCACCAGCCATGCACGCGCTGACGCGCCTGGTTCCGTGTGGGTGGTCGGGCGTGGCTACAAAATAAGCTATTTTATAGCTGGTTACGGAGTATACTCTCCCACCATGTCAGTGACCCATAATTCTGTGAACAGTGTTTCCGCCGTCGTGCCCACAAACAGTACCATGACATGCCTATAAATAGTGTCATGTCATATCCATGAACAATCCCACTATAACATGAACAGTACCAAATCATGCCATGAACCGTGCCCGCGCAACTGCGCGGGGCCACCTGCTAGTAACTTGTGATGCCTATGCTCCCCTTGGAGCCATTGTTCAGTACTTGTGACAATGTTCCTCTTTGATGAGTAGGCAAAGGTGCGACTAATTCATTGGACACGGCACAAGTGTTGGAATGTTGAAAATAAAACAGAATCAATCAATCAAGACGATACTCGCAGATGTATGCATCCATATGCAGTTTAGGCTTGCAAAAGGCACCAAATTAATTCAGATGAAATAATCTAAGACCTACAGAAACATGCAAAACATTCAAATCCTAATAACACCATATTAACTATTAAGCTGTGTACTTCTCCATTATCTAAAACAGCATCGTTAGTCGCAGTAGCACCCCTACATGATCACGCTTGCTTTCGGAAGCTGAAGAAACCAGCCGAGATGAGTTCGTGCAGTGCAGCTATGCAACGCGAACCAAGAACGTTGTTGGCATGGGAAGCATGCTGGATTCTGGTGCGGTGACGACGAAGCCCGGTCCTGCGTACATGGCCCGCGGCTTCCATAGTATCTCCTCCTCCGTGTCGATGTCGTTGCTGCCAGTACTGCTGCTCTCGCCGTCGTCGAGTTCCTTGGCCTGCGGCGGGCGATGCTTCTTGTGCACGTCCCGGCGCTCGGCGGACGACGCGCAGCTGATTGTGCACGTGCTGCTTACGAGGGGAGACGTGCTTGACGACGATGACGAAGCTGGGCTCGCTGCCTTCTTGTGCGCGTCCCACGCCCACCTGTCCACGGAGTCGGCCCGGCCGGGCTTGGGCGGCGGCGAGGTCGCGTTCTTGCCGCTGCTCCTGACGCTGTCGGCGGAACGAGGGCTTGACGAGGCTGAGGATTCTATGCTGGCCGGCTTGGTCTTGCGCGCGTCCCACCTCTCGTCGGAGTCGGCCCGTGCGTCGCCGCCATCCTCGGCCTCCCACCCAAAGCCGGCCCAAGTGGCCGGCTTTGGGCGGGCACTTTGGGAGGCCGAGGATGGCGGCGACGCACGGGCACTTTGGGAGGCCGAGGATGGCGGCGACGCACGGGCACGGCGTCGGGAGCAGCGGCAGCATCTTCCACTTGGGCGGGGTCGGGAGCAGCGCCGGGAGAGCCGCGAGTGCCATGGCAAGGTGCACGCGGGCAACTGGGATCGCCATGGATCCAAGACGGAGACGCGCACACCAGAAGGCACAAGTGCCGCCAAGTGAATCGAGGAGATGGATGAAACAGAGAGACGAGGGTCGGTGAGATGCATGATTCCCGGTAGCAGCAGTAGAAATATATAGGCCCCAGGGATGCCCAGCAATTCGGTCGAATCCTCAAGTGTTGTTCGTCAGGTTGAATCGGAGTCGGGGTCCGAAACTCCGAATGTATTTCATACAGCGACGAGACGCGTGGGCGCCACGCCATTTCTCTCCTAGTCGGATTCCGACTCAGTGCTTTCTCCGTCGATGCTCTGTTCTAGTAGCATATCAGATACGTCCGTGCGATTATAGGGGAAGAGACAACTATATACTAGTGTAAAGTGTAACGATCGGAGTCAGACGAACGCCAAGTCATTCACTGCAGTCGGATACAGTGATTGTCATGGCCTGTTGTTCGATGTCAATCGACGATCGTACTGTCCGACGACGATCCAACCTCGACGCCAGTAACTTTCTCATAATCTCCGGATCTCATCACACCGCTTCTTCATCGTCTCCTCTGGTACGGTGTGTGTCTCCTTCGTTCCATCAATGGCGATACCCGTTGCGCGCGTGCACCTTGCCAAGGCGCACGCAGCTGTTCCCGGGCTGCTTCCCACCTCACCCACCCAAGTGCACGACGATCCGGTCGCT
The DNA here is from genome assembly GCA_038087645.1 of Saccharum hybrid cultivar R570. Taxonomy (NCBI): domain Eukaryota; kingdom Viridiplantae; phylum Streptophyta; class Magnoliopsida; order Poales; family Poaceae; genus Saccharum; species Saccharum hybrid cultivar. The sequence continues at coordinate 24,136,544 of JAQSUU010000135.1, forward strand.
GCTCCCGGCGCCGCCACGCACCGTCATCCTTTTCAGTTCTCCTCCTAAGCCCAGCCGCGCTGACGACGTGGAGACGTGGGACGCGCACAAGATGAAACCAGGCGGCAGTGACAGCCCAGTGGAGGCGTCGGCGTCGGCGGCGGCGTCAGGTGGCCAACGTCCGCCCATGGACGGCAACAGCAGCAGTCCCGGGCGCACGTCGTCGTGCGAGAGGTGGGATAGCAACAAGAAGAGCGCGACGACGTCCCCCTCGGCGCGCAGAACCAGCAGCCGGGGAGGAGCAGCCAGCGACAGCAGCGGGCGTTCCAACAGCAACAGCCGCGTGTCCTCCGCTTCAGCCGAGCGCTGGGACGCACGCACACGAGAAGCTTCAGACTCAGAGGGCCCACGAATAACTCGATGACGGCGAGAGCAGTACTGCAAGCAACGACATGGGCCAGGACATGCCGTCGGCACCGCAGCCACCGCGGGCATCCTTCGCTTGACCGGATTTCGTTATCGCTCCGCCAGAGCGATTTAGCAAGCGAGGATTTTAGGTCACGCACGATCGATGGGCACGCTGGGGCGGGTCGGTGATGAGGGTGTGCGCGCGCGACATGGCCGAGCGCTCTGCTACGGGGTCACGACGTCAGCGCGGGCGGGCAGGCGTGGTGTGGCCACCACATGCGTGTGTATCTTTGTCTCCTCGTTCGTGAGCGCAAGTAGGAGTAGGAAGGTCCTCGTGAGTGCCTGGCCGGCTAGGCCGTCTCGCGCGCCGGGGAAAATGAGGTCTTGGTTGTTTTTTCCCCCATAAGAAACAACTTTATAATTAACAGCAACGAGCTGCAAAGATAGTGTCGGGTACCACAATTGGGGGTACCTAAATTAGGGCGAAAGCTCGCCGCAAATCAAGCACCCGATCTCCCCCTTTAAGGAAAAAAATCGACAGAGGAAGACCCATGAACCAAATCTTCCTTGGCTGGGCCTCCAGCAAGCCGTGTAGGCAGACCTGCTCGTGTCCACGCTTCGTCTGAGGCCTCCCACAGAGGGGTCTCGGAGCACCTCCGATTCGCCCAAGGCCTCAGCCCCTGGGGTCTCGGACACAGGACAACCCTCAACAGTATCACCGTCTCGCCCGAGCCCAGAGACGGCATTGTCCATCTTCGACTCGCCCGAGGCCAACCCTGATGCCGCTCTCCCATTAGTGCGCTCGAGACCTCCCATAACGTCACCCACGTCCTCGCGCCTGCCTAACCGGACAGGCCGGAAATGACCGGGGTCAAATCATCACGCCCACCACTATAACAAGCATGGGAGAGAGCTGCTGACCACTATGCCACCCATGACGGCACTATACGCACGATTCGTGCGCATACCAAGTACGAACAACTGCTTTGGACCACTATTCCCACGATCGGGATAGGATCGCGCCGTATTTCCCGCCTCCGAGGCCTCGGCCCTCTACGCCAAGTCAAACTGTAAGGACCAATACGCCACGCCGGCTATAGGACCAGACATGATGGGCGTGTCGCTACAATACCGAAAGATAGGAACCATTCCCTCAGCAGTGGCACGCATGCCTCGCCATGTAGCAGCAGTGCCAGGAGTACCGACGCCATGCCTCTACAGTGCAGACCACGACGCCACTGGATAAGGGCCCCCGAGGCCCAGGGCTGCTTCCCCAGCAAGGACCACGCACCGACATCTTGTAACCCTGCACCTCCTTGAGGCTATAAAAAGAGCATGCAGGGACCATTCTAGAGGACAATGACAGAAAAACCAAGTAGTGAAACCCTCACAAGCACAAGAAAACACACGAGCAAACGACTCTTCTGGACCTTGCGAGGGATCCGGAAGGGTCGCACGCACACGCGCACTCTACTCACGCCTTGAGACTTGGGAGCCCCTCCCTCTCTCGCTTTCGCTTGTAACCCCTACTACAAGCACTTTGGTGCAAGATAATACAGAACTCTCCTCCCTCACTGGACGCAGGGCATTCTTCAGCCCGAACCAGTATAAATCGCATGTGTTCTTCTTACACACCATCCGGACCCCCGACGCGTAGACACTCATTACTCGTTGGTGTTAGGACCGCCATTTCTTACACCGACAGATAGTTACACCAGTTAAGCCTAGAAATTGTAAAGCTTGTAAAACAATACACTGGGGCAAATGATACTCTACAGAACAGGCGCGTCCCAGGAAAATACGAGGCCTAGTTCAAAACACTAAGTGGAGACCTAATATCTAGTGCCAAAATAAGAAAATAATGGCAAATATCAATGTATTACTTATATTACAAAGTATAGCAGCATAGACCAAGAATTATACTTGTTATATAACCATCACTTGAGAAGCATAGCAGCATAGACCAAGATTAACTAAATAAAAATATAAAATAGGGACTGGGCATGGAATTTACCCAATGATCTGCGTCTCTGATCTGGTCTAGATTGTGATGAACAATGAATAATGACGAGGGCAAGGCCGAGGAATTGGAAGTCCATCCAGGCGACGAAGGCGGAAGGGTTACCTGGAAAATTAGAATTGTCGTGGCGGCTCTGTCTCTGGAAGAAAGTCACGATCATGACTTATGCTCCACCTCCAGCGGGCCACGTTTTTGGGCCAAGGAAGACAGCTTAGGCTGATTTTCTAATTAAAACAAAAGCTCAAAATTATTATATATACTTAGGATACTTAGTAAATCTTGAGACACATGATTTTTGGAGGCCCAGTTCGGTCGCATAGCTTGCACGGGCCCGAGGACACGCCTGCTACAAAACAGGTAAACTCCAGGGTAGCACTTTGAAGTGAGGGAGTTTGTAGAGCCAAGCTAGCACATCAGCCGTGTTGTTTAGATGCCTGTGGATCTTGTGAATGCTTGCTGAGTTCCCTCTTGCATCGTTGGCGAAGGTTTCAGTGAAGCACTTGATTCTCCGGTCCGGCGGATTGGAGATGTCGTTCTTGTTAAGAAAGTGAACTAATTGTTCACAGTCCGACAAGAAGTGAACACCTGAAAGATTAAGACTGTGGCTTACTGCAGAAGCAAGCGCAAGACTTGCTGCTTCCGCCATGATGACTAAGGAGCAATTGTCAAGTCTGGTTTTGATGTGGATTGCATGTGGCCTCTGTTCCTAAAAAATTAGGATGAATACCCCCAGTCCAGCAGGTCTTGGAGTGGGGTTCTGTTGATCTGGTTGAACGGATGCATCTACATAGCATCGAGTACCATTGAGCAGCGCTGGATTGTCAATGACATGGCTGTTCATCGTTTGTGCCTGCTGAGCTGCAATAGACATACCTTGCGATCCTAGAAGATTGAGCGGCAGTGCAGGTGTAGAAGTGGTATGTGTTTATGTTTGAGGAGCTTGGTCTGGTCCTGCAAGTGAAGTCAGCATACCTTGCAGTGTCTGGGATTGTTGTTGGGGGTGACATAGGCTGTGTTTAGTTCACCTGAAAAGTGCACTATGCAAAAAAAATTTCCTATCACATCAAACTTGCAATACATGCATGGAGTACTAAATGTAGATGAAATAAAAAACTAATTGTACAGCTTGGTTGTACTTTGCGAGACAAACGTTTTGAACCTAATTAGTCAACGGTTGGACACTATTTGCCAAATAAAGCCAAAACGTGTTACAGTACACTTTTTAGCATTTTTAGGGGAACTAAACACAACCATAGCTCCATCTATGATTGGTGGGTCGTTTTGTATTGGTTGTTGTTATAGGGCCTCCTGATGTGCGCTGGTGTGTGCCGCCACAGCGTGATGCACCTGCCAGGGAGTCCATGTCTTCCTCTGAAACCTGTTGTCATTTCTAGCCTTCCATATATACCACATAGTAGTTAGTATTTTAGTGAGGAGATCATCAGTAATAGAGGTGGGTATAACAGTCTGTAGGATGAGTTGCACGCCATCATTATCCTGGGGAAGATTATCTGTTCGAAGAGGAGGGCTTGTGAAGAACCAAACAACCCTAGGCAGTTGACAACGAAAAAATAGGTGTGCATCATCTTCCACTGCTCCACAGACTGTACAATGTTTGTCAATATGAGTACTATACCTTGATGCCCTTTCTCCAGTAGGTAGTGCTCTTCCGATCAATCTCCAGGTGAAGGCCTTGATCAGTGGTGGGAGATTCTTGCTCTTCCAGGCTTTCTGTAAAATGAGATTAGCATGGTTGTTAATGCTTCGGGATGCCTACTGTGGGAGTTGGATAAGGTCCTGTCTACTTGGGTGTCTGTAAATATTTTTGGTGGAGCATTTCCCATCTTTGGCTGGTATCCATCTGAGGATGTCATTTTGGTCACTCGGCACAATTGGCACCTCAGCAATTGCCTGCACAGCTTGACTATAAAAAATGTTAGCAATATAGTTACATTCCAAGTTCTAGACTCCGGTGCCAAAGTTCAGAAACCGTGGCCGGCATAGGCAGTGCAGGAGCATGTGGTCCTGTATGTTGTCCTTGTGGTTTAATTTGTGAACGGCTGTGGCTCCGGGCCAGAGAATTTTCACGTGACACGCGGCGTCGATGAGAGAAAAAAAGGCTACGGCTAAGCTCTGCCAGCTCCGAGCTAAGCTGCCCGCTAGTATGCGCTGGCACCAAAATGGCAGGGCGCCGAGGGTTGTGCATGGTCCGTTGCTATGGATCCACTATTTCCGGCTACGCGGTAACAATGGATTACGGTTTACCTGAAATTAGCAAATAGACGTGCCCTGTTCGTTTGGTTGAAACTTGGCTGATGCTACTGCTGATGCTGGTTTGTTGCAAGAGAAAAATATTGTTCCTTCGCTGAAATTGTGCTGTGACGGTCAGGTCAGTGAGACAAATTGCCAACAACCCATGAAGTTCATTGTACATAAGAAATATATTACTTTATACATCTGGGCTTTGTTCTTTTATTCCGGATATAATATAATCCACATGGAATCAGCAAAATGTTTCCTGTTCGTACAAATGAAACTGAAAAATTAAAATGCGCAAGTACAAATTAATTTCAATTATATCTACAAACTTAAGAGGCATATCATCAAGCATTATGCAAGCACAAAATTTCCCTTGAGAATATAAACCGAAGCTAAACTAAGGGGAATCCTACTGTTACCTTTGATGCAGCCAAACTAATCCCTGTTGCCTAATCATATGCGAGAACCGAGAGGATGGAGTACAAATCAATATAAAATAGACAGGTGTGTGGCAGTCAGGTCAATCGGACGAATTGCCAACAAAGCTTCTTCGTCGCAAAGGAATACGAAGCACCCTCAAAATAGCAAGTAGAATCACTTCGTAGGACCGACGCTCTGCTATGGTCCTACACACTGTTGAGCTTTGAATTGGCTGCAATTCAAAGTATAGAAACAACTTTTATAGACCAAGGGCGAGCAACAGCATTACACACCGATCTCAGGAGTATATGTTTTGTCGATTGGCAAAACCTTAACATCGGCACGACACAATTTGGGTCCCCGAACCCACAAGCCGGGGGGAGGGGGGATTGCCCCCGCCCTTGCTTGGGTCCAAAACCCGCCCGACTAGCATCTCTAGTGCCAGAGCAACTGCGAGCGGAGCGCAATAGTGAGAGCGACCGAGAGCAGAGCACAATAGTGGTAGTACCTTCGAGAGTGATGGAGATGCGGTCAGGACCCAGGCAGAGGTGGATGCCTCCAGGGTAATCGGTGCTGCATATAGCTTCATTTTGTTCCTTCTCCTGGCGCTGGCCGCTATCTAGTACCAAGTCACCAAAGCACGCCATCACCAAATTCAAGATGGTGATCATCTTCTCAGTGCCGTCGCTCGTGCCCACCTTAGCTGACGCGGCGATGTTTCTGCTACTTGTGGACCTTGGAGGCATCAACGAGTTCCTGAGCTACCTCGCGTCCTTCCTCCTCCCCACACTCCTGGCAGAGCGGGCGCATGCCCTAGTGGTGCAGCTGGCACATGCCACAGCTGGTGATACTAGTGCGGCTTGATGCCGTCCTAGTTTCTGCTAGTGCGGTGTTGTGCCATCTACTACTATGTAATGTATGTGATGGATGGACTAGTCGTTGTTGTGCTTCCCAGGGGCAGATCTGCCACCGAGGCTGGGGGCTCGAGCCCCGCACCCCCCTACCGTGGTTGCGCCCATGGAGCCCCCTTCAAATTTTAGCCATGAGAGAAGGTTAGGAGGGGCTTGAGGTTGAAGACGATGACAGGGGACCTATTATCATGTTCAGTGCCTAATTATATAGCCTAGAGTTTACAAAATAATATTCGAGGACCATTTGTAGCTTTTAGTGGTATTTTTGTAAATACAAACCCAACCGGAGAGCATAAAGTAAACCTTCTCTCTCACCTTCCCTTCGCTCTTTCAGTTGCTTTCCTCTTTTCTCTCCTTAGCTCTCTTGTTTTTGTTGGTAAAGCCAACACTGGCACCCACCGTGTTCAGCTAGTATCCTTCCACAACCCAAAACGAAAGCCGCAGACTCTTCGCGATACAACTTTGGCCTCAGAAGCTTATAGACCGGCACGCGAAGCCATGACGACACCACACGGACTGGTCCAAAGATCCCATGGTGAAATTCTCAGGTAGAGCGAAAAAACGATGGACCACTACTTCACGAAAAGGGCGACTAACGCCACTTCGCGATTGCACTGTAGTCACTATTCAGTTGCATAAATGAGAATCACAGTTGGCCATGTTCGCTTGTCTTATAAGCCGTATTTTTTCAGCCAACAAACAATGTTTTTCTTTCACAACAAATCAGCGAACAGTACTTTCAACCATAGCTTTTCAGCCAAGCGAACAGGGCCACTGTTCAGTTGCAAATTGTTCCCCCTTCTGCCCCGAAGCATGCTGGGACTGTGTTTGCCGGAATTGGAACCGGAGAGGAATTAGGGAAGGAAGCAAGAGCAGGGAAGCCTAGAAAGAGATTTAGGAACTACGAAATGATTGACTTCATTCATTCAGAATCGTCTTATACAAGTTATGCTGTACAATGCTTAAGCCTTCTTTTCTTTTTTTGAGAAACAATGCTTAAGCCTTCTGTGATGTACTGTTCTACTCCCCCCCTCCTATTTATCCTCGCCAAATCTCAACATACGCGGCCACGCTTACATGGGCCGAATCCATTCGTGGCCCGATACACTGTACACTGCCGACCGGGGCCGAGTACTCCTGCTAGGCCCATTTGCTCCGATCGCGATTCCGTATCTCGGGCAGCAACAGAAGCCTAAAAAAAACCCATTATTTATCCAAAACAAAACAAAGAAAAAGTAAAAGAGATTGGGAGAAATTTCTGGCTGTAGTATTCACAGAAATACGTGCCGTTAGTTGTTGTTGTATTATCTATGTGCACTCAACCAAGTGCTTGTGCTTAGTGCACAGAAGCAACCAAGTTCACAGAAGAGCACACAAAAGGTTACAAAAGTTCCCAATTGAGTCTTGATTACATTTATTTCATAGAGCAACTACTACAAACAAACCAAAGTTCATGCTTTGTAGTACATGAAAATGCACAGCACAACTCCTACAAACAAACTGGCCACATGCAACCACTTATTGAAACTCTGTTGGCCACCTAAGCTTCTAACATCAACACTAACAGCTTGAACAACATTGCTCAACAACTGCACAGAGTTCTGCAGTGCTTGTAATCCGGCCATCAGTGTTCCGGCATCCACGCCATCGCCATCGCTGATCGGCTTCCACATGAAGAAATCGCAATTGCTATTGCCCTGTTCACGAAATTGAAACCCAAGATAAAAAAGAAGAACCCTACCTAGATCGGGATTCAGATATGAAGGAACTGAGAAAACATGAACTCACCAAACCCCGTTTCGTGCAAGTGTAGAACTTCTTGTCCGGGTTCTTGGGGGTCCTCGACGTCCGCTCCACGACGGTTGGCGTCCGGCAGAAAGGGCACAAGGGCTGCCCACCCGTAGACGCCTGCCCACTCGCGCCACGCGAGCCTATTGATGATGAAGCACGCGAGCCTGTGGCCATCCCTACACCGCGCCGCGCCACGCTCGCGAGGCCCAACCGATCTCCGCCTGCGAAGACGCCGCCGACACTCGCCATATGCGGCTCCTGGCGAAGGGGAACGAGCTCGTGAGTCGTGGAGGAGAAAATGGCTATTGTGCCAAAACTGGGCTTCCTAATTTTGCCATCCCGAAAATGGAATTCCCTTTGTCATTCTCAAACGATACACACCCCGCAAATATGCCTGGGAAGAATTTATCTTCAAATTTAATTATTTTTTTTGCCATGGTATATTTGCCTTCCAATTTTGCCCCTGGCCTGTCTTTCCTTTGCCCCTGCTCTGTCTATCCTCTTCATTTGTTCACGAAGGCAGACGACACAGACGCAACGGAGCGCCCGACTGTGAACAGTAGCCCGACTATGAACAGTACCCGACTGTGAACAGTACCCCACCTCTGACCGTGTCGCCCGACAGTAGCCTGACTGTGAACAGTACCCAACTGTGAACAGTGCCCACCTCTGCGTCATTTGCAGCTTGTTCCTCTGCCAATTTGCTGCTTCCTTGGCTGCCTTCTTTCCTGCCACCACCACCTCCTAGGAAGCCTTTTATCCTGAGTTTTCTGTACCTACCTGCCAAAACCCCATAAGGCAAATCAACATCTGGCCAATCAATCATTATGTTGCCTAAAAACATAATGAAATACTAACAAATACTAATTGTATATATTCAAAACAGAGCACTAAAATTGGGTGCAGGAGGCTACTGACATCAAGGCCAATCAATCATTCTATTACGTTGCCTACCAAGCAACGATTTTGAACTTGTGACCCAAATAGTTAGTACACCAGAAACAATTGATTCCTCGTGTTTCAGCATAGACCCAGTTAGACAGTGTAAAAAGAACATATGGTCACATGGGGATCTTGTTTTCTAAACATGAATTTCACATCATCTCAAAACAAAACTCAGTTTCCAATAATTATGCATCACTACCAGACAACTTGAACAAGAGGGGCAATGGAACACGGCAAAAGGGGCACTCACTATTGCCACTTCCCCTTGCAGTCATCGAGCTTGCAGTCGAGTTCCCGGCCTGGCGTGCTCTCGTGGCGGCGGCCTGGCAAGGACACGGTGGGGCGGCGGCCTGGACGGTGACGCGGCGCAGGCTAGAGCAGATGGTCGGGGCGGTGGTCGCGGCCTGCCTAGACGCGCGGATCGTCAGTGGCGGCGGCAAGGAGCCCTTCCCTCCAGATCTCCCTTCCCTCTCTCCCTTGCCTGACCTAGCGGCGTCGCTCCGTTCTCTCTCGTCTGTGTCGTCTGTCTACGTGAACCGTCTGTCTGCGTGAACAACGGTGAATGAAGAGGAAAGATGGAATCAGGCCAGGTGCAAAACTCTAGAAGGCAAATATGCCATGACAAAAAAAAAATAATTAAATTTGAAGACAAAACGAGCGAATCTGGATGGCAAAATTACGAAGCCTAGTTTTCATAATGGCACAATCATCATTTTCTCGTCGTGGAGAAGGGGACGGATAAGGAAACGGCGACTGGGGACGGAGAAATAACGGCCGGCACCGGGCCGCTTATATTTTGGTCCAACCAGACCACGAGTTATAGGGTTCTTCTGGACGCGTTTACCCAGACCCGAACGAAGTCGCTCACGCCGTTCCGGGCAAAAAGAAAAATCTCGCAACTTCTTGACTCTTCCCCACCGCCGCCGCCGAGTCTCCAGCCCGCCGGCGCCCTCTCCATCTCATCTCCCGCCGGCGCGCGCGCTCTTCCCTCTCGACTCCACGCGCTGCTCCACCTTCGCCGCCATGTGCACCTAGCGCTGCCGTTCCCCTGCTGTTGCTGCTGTACTCCGGTGACAGGGTGGCGTGGGTGGCGCCTTCGCCAACCGGCGTCTTCGCGGTCAGGGAGAGGTCGGCTGGTGACCTTGGTGCCTTCCACCTCATCCATCAGCGACGTGACGAAGGTACGTGCCTGCCCCTTCCGCCTTGGGACCCAGAGCCCGTGTCGATTAGGGTTAGGGTTACAGGGCACTGACTTCGTCTTCCTCGCTTCATTTGTTCATGGCTAGGCGCTTGATGTAGTAGCTCTCCACCTCCCTTGTTGCAATGGCTAGTGGTGATGGCACTTGCCCGCCTTGGTAAGCACTTTACTGCCATGTATGTCTAGCTTTTCTGTAGTTGCTCGTGTTTTTTGATGTTTATGATGACGCCAGGCTCCGTCCTGGCAGTGCATTTAGGCTAGTTGTTAAGGTTCATCAGTTTGTTCTTGAGACCGAATATTAGTAAAATTGTTAGATGTCGGTACCTAATTTACTTGTACTACATGTTCAGCACTTGTTCCATACTGAATACTTAGGCAAGAATAAGAAAGTATATAAATTCTTTTGTGGCGCAATGGATGATTTAATAACTTTGGTGGTGCAATGGATGAGCTACTAAGTATTAACTGAAAGCATATAAATTCTTTTTGTTATTTCTTTAGCATATCTGCTGGTTAGCCTAGGACAATTATATTCTAGTTCTCAGCACAAACTATCTACTTAGAGGACACAGCTGGACAAGTTATATCGTTTTACCAAATAGCACCACTGTTTTTATGCCTAAGTTACTCATTTTGCTCGCCATTTCTAGGAATCTACGGTAAAGAACAAAGGCGCTGGTTATTGGTGTTAGCGGTAGCTGTTGGCTACGCACAGATCCCTTTTTCTGAATGGTAAGCTTTAGCTTTGTGATTGTGATATACATGACTAGCTTTGTATTGTTACATGGCAGAGATGTATCATGGTCCCTAAGAACCTTACTAAATTTTCTTTTATAGGCACGGCGGTGTAAAAGGCGTGCTTCATCATCTGCCAACAGAGGCACTAATTACAATGCATCACATGCGGGAGAGAGGGATGCTAATGCAGAGGACCAACATGCATCAGATGTGGGAGAGAGGGATGCTAATGCAGAGGACCAACATGGACATGATACTGCAGATGAGCAAGAGAGAGAGGTGCAGGCATCTCAACCTTCTGGTCGCCGCCAGAGAAGGAGGAAAGTCGCAAAATGGCCAAGCGACTAGATACATGTCAAGGAGCTCACGGAGGATGGGATGCCCACTGAAGAGGCTGCCCTGAGAAGAATGAGGAAGCTTGCTGGTTTGATTGCTAGAGAAAGGTTGAAGTTGACCATGCCTTCATTCGATCAGCTAGATGATGAAGAGAGGGACCGTTTATTTGATGAATATGTCCAGCCTAAATTGAAGTTTGATGACCATTTGAGGGATACAGCATGCTACATGATGATGAGGATGATAAACCATTCTTGGAGAACCTACAAAAGCGAGCTAGTACGCAAGTTTGTCTGCACAGGGTTGGATGCCAGGGTGAAGCACCCATACATTCCGCGTCAAGAATGGGAAGATTTTGTGAAACTACAGCAGACTGATGAAGCAAAGCAAAAAAGGGCGAGATTTCAGAAGCTTCGGGAGAGGAATAAGCACAACCATTGCCTGGGGACAGCTGGGTATGCTGGAGCATTCAAAAAGTGGGCGAAAGAGGATAGGTATTTAGCCTCCAAAGGCATCAGTAATCCTTGGCACAAATATCCTCTAGGTCGCTCTAGGAGTTTTCTGCGTGGACGGAGTAAGTTAGTTGTGTCTGAATCTTCTGCTGAGATTCAGTGGGGGTCAAAGTCAACTGAAAGGGTCTCTCAGCAAGTTGTAGAAAAACAAGCAGAAATTGAGTCTTCAGGGTGCACAGACATGGTCAGGGATAAAGATGTGCTCACACAGGTCTTGGGCCCAGAATAGACAGGACGCATTCGTGGTTTTTCTAGTTATAGTGGTTGGCAGTATTGGCCGGATTGCTCCAGCATGTATAGAAAGAGGAAGCGTTCAGATGTGGATGTGGAAGCCTTGAAAGATGAACTTCGTGAGGAGGTCCGTGGGGAGGTCATAGGAGATGTAATTACTTTTCTACGTGAGCATGGAATTAATTTGGCACTGCCCTCCAACACCCTTCCCTCTGTAGGTGGGAAGAGTAGTTGTGCCTCAACCTCAGATGCAGTCTGCAACAATGTAGAGTTGGATGGACCCGGTGGAAATTTATATCCAAATCTTTTGGACCATGTTAGACAGGTAGAGTGCACACTTGTAAGCAATCAGGTGGAGGTAGCAAAGGGAACCGCATTTCCACAACAAAAGGAGGTATATTCAGTTCCTGTACAAGATGGATGTATTGTTGTACTTGTTGATTTTGTATATCCAGAACATGAGAGCTTTCTGTTGAATCCGCCCCCAACCGATGAGATAACAACTCTTGGAGATGCTATGTACAAGAGGGTCCAGTGGAGGAAGGATTGCATTGTGATATCACCGAAGGTTCGTAGTAAAAGCTCATTAGAACGGTCATGGCTTGGTGGGTCAGCCGGAAATTGTGCTTCCAAGGAGCATGCACAAGGCCAAAAACAAACGAATAAGTCCACAAGTGGTCCAGCTAGATCTTCCACAGCCTCTAGAGCACCCGTGAGTAACACTAAACAGGACCAGCAGGTGCAGCAGGGTGCTTCCAAGGAGCATGCAGAAGACCCAAAACAAACTAATAAGTTCACACGTGGTCCAGCTGCCTATAGAGCACCCGTGAGTAACAATAAACAGGACCAGCAGGTGCAACAGGGTGCTTCCAAGGAGCATGCAGAAGACCCAAAACAAACTAATAAGTCCACACGTGGTCCAGCTGCCTGTAGAGCACCCAACAGTAACACAAAACAGTGCCAGCAGGTGGGTGTCAATCAGCAGCAGCAGGGGCACATGACCAAAGCGTCTACAAGTTCTCCTGAGTCTTCCTTATGGATACGGCCCAACTCCAAGTTCAATTTCGGACAACCAATGCTATCAGAAGAACTTGTGAACGCAGAACCTCAGCCCAAGTCCAAGTTCAATTTTGGACAGCCAATGCTATCAGAAGAAGAGCTTGTGAACGCAGGACCTGGGTGTGCTGATCTTCATGCCCTTTACATGAATGCATGTGCAGAGAATAGAAACACCGGGATAGTAGGTAGGATCGAGCGGGATTTTTTCTGGTGTGAGAACGAATCTGAGCCTCTTACCGTGCGATTTGAGGACTTGTTTAACCTCCTCAAACTTGATGCATTAGATGTAGGGATTCTTCGCGTGATAACATTGTATGTTACAATTTCTTCTCTTTTAGACTTGTTCATTTTTAGCTAGAGATGCTTTTCATATATTTGCATTGTTTGCTAAATTGCTTTTCTATACTTCTTTATTCCTAGGTACCTCATTGTATTAGCTAGGCAGAAATCTGTGCCTGTTGGCGTTCTTGATCCAGATGCATTGTCAATATCAGCCCTGAGACGTGATAGAGCTTACAACGTGGCGTATCTGGAAACATGCCTAATGAAATATGTCAAGGCAAAATATGTGATGTTTGCATATTACTCTAGTCGGCAATGGATTGTTGTCGTCATCGTTCCTAGCTGGTGCAAAGTGTTGTACATTGACTCCAATAGAGGCATGAAGACAGATTTGAGTCGGTTGATATCTGTGATAGATGAGTGAGTATTTTCTAACCTACTATTGCCCCTTTCTTAAATTTGTTACTGGAGTCCAACAAATGTTGTAACAACTCTTGTATTTGTAGGGCATATGGCAATTTCTAGGCCAAGGTGAAGAAACGGCGTACAAAATTCAAGTTGCAGCATGCCACCAAAGTTCTAGTTAGTAGTGCTTCACTTATAGTTTAATTTAGTGTTGTATTTATATTGTTAACCATGTTTGATGATATGGTTGCAGTGCAAGCAGCAAGATCTGAACAATAGATGTGGGTCTGGGTTCTTTGCAGCCCACAACTTGATGTGTATGTTGGTACAGACAGGTGCTGAGGATTCTAAGGTATGGCAGATCTAATTACTTACTAGTTGTTGTTCGTAGTTGAATGTGATACTAGTCTAATGCTGAAAACCCCAAGCTTCAGCATCCTGTCTTGTGGCTGGGTCCTGTGCTGGATCTGGATGGTAGATTCTTATAGAGCAAAATGCATCACTAGTCCACTACCTTTTTTCTCTGTGTCATCTAGGTTCATCACCTTCTAAAGTGCACCACTAATATCAAGTTGAGGTGTTTCAGATATTTGACTCCTTGAATATATTAGCTTTGTTGCAATCTGTGGTAAATAACCGAAAGGAGCATTCCAAAATCTGAAGGTGGTATGGTTTCAATGCTGAATTTGTCGCAATAACAGCTTGTTGCACTGATATATAACTGAACAACATTCAGGTTGTTGGTCTGAACAACATTCAGGTTGTTGCACTGATATATAAAGACCATAACAGGCCATCACGTTTTCATCTAGAGTATACATATAGGTTCCAAAAGAACATATGGACATTGTTATAGGATCTGTCCACCATACTTTGTCATCTAGAACATATGAACCCTCTATTTTCTCACACACTATATGTATATGTACTTAAGAACATACTATATAATAATCTATTTAGACTATATCAATAAAGTACCATGCAAAAAAATAATAAACAAAAAATACAAATGTTCAAATTGAAATTCAAACTTAGAGTTAGTCCAAATCTGATGACTTTCAGAAGACTAAAGCTGCAGTGATATTTCAAAAGAATAGAGGTGCAATAAACTTAAACTAGAGTTGCAAGCCTACAGCTTGCATCGGCTGACTGTGCCACTTCAGTTCAGCACAAGATCACAAAAAAGAGAAGTCTTGCTTCACTAGAGAAGTCCTGCAACCTGCTGCCATGTCCTCCACTGCTTCCATTTGAAAATTCTCCTCCACCACTAGCTTCATGTCCTCCACTACCACCACCAAAAGTGTTGTTGAACGCTGCCATCTTTTCAGCTGCAATTTGTGCCCCCATTGCTATCACATATGTCTTTTGGGAGGGGTCTAATGTGTTGAGGTCAGAAAACATAATCTTTTGTTCTTGCTCCTAGAGTATCTTCTCCTCGATTGCAATCTTACGCTGCTCTTTTTCTTGCTCCCAAAGCGTATTCTTCTCCTCATTTGCAATCTTACGCTCTTTAAGTAATAATTTGTGCTCTTGCAGTAGCTTGTTCTCCTGCCACCTATCCTCTCTAACTTTCTCTTTGTCTTGAAGAAATTTCTCTATCAAGTTGTAATCTCTTGATTATCCTCCTTTCTTTAGCTTCTCCTTTGCTTGCCTCCTCCCCATAGGTCGTTCACTACTAGGCATGGAAGAGTCAGGGGTTTGGCTCTTTGTACTCTCACCATCTTCTAAATCAAACACATCCGTTGCTGCTGGTGGTGAATTGCTTTCCCTAGGCCTTTTGTTGTTGATTGGAGACACGAACTTCTCACAATGTCTGATCTTCAACCAACAATTCAGGAAAGGAAATCCCTTCTTCTTTGGAGCATTGTTTGTAGTTGGAGATCACAATGTCTGAACTTCTCACATAATTGGAGATCTTCATCTGGAGTGTAGCTGGCAGCACGGATTGGCCTCCTCCTTGGAGCACTAGGTTGACTAGGCTGGGTACCAATGGGTAAAATTGCAATGTCATCAGCGTCAACATCACCGGACACCATCTGTGACCAATGACCTCCCTGCGACATATTCCAAACTGTGCAAAAAACAGCACACATACATATCAATTTGAATCACATATATAGTACAAAACTTTGTACAAGGATCTTCAGAAACTTCAGCAGGCTATCAGATGCTAAAAGTTGTGCTGCAGATGGAGCCAGATGCTATTACTGTTACATCACGAGCATACTAGGATCCAAAATAATTTCAAAAGTGCTACATTTCAGAAATAAAAAACATTCACCTATTCACCTGACCTCAAATTCTTAGACAAGAGTCAATGCTATTGCTAGGATCTTGCCACGGCAACAAGCAAGGAAATACTAAGTTATATGTGCTGCTCCTATTGCTACAACACGAGCATACTAGAATCCAAAACACGAGCATGCTATTCCTTTTGGATGACATGCGAGATTGCATCTGACCTGGATGAGTGCATCCGACCTGCTACTGTCCGGATGCGAGCAACAGAAAAAAACCAAAAGAATTTGAGATTGCATCTCACCTAGATGTCCAGCTAGCTGCAGTTGTTCCACGGTCACAGCAGAGACATGGGACCTCTTCCCAGGCCGGCCAGCGCCCGGAATCGCACAGCAATAGAGAGATCCTCGACCTAGGATGGGGCTGGACAGAGGAAGAAGAGGATATGGAGCTGGACGGACTCCAATCTGGCAGCCGCGGTTTCTGTGGGACAAGGAGGGAAGTCGGGCTTGCGCGGGAAAGATTGGCGGCGCGTGCGGGAAGGATCGAGCGTGAGGGGAAGGATGGAACACACGACCAGGGCTGGGCGAGAGCCCCTGCGTTTGAGGCCCAGAGGAAAGATTTTACTTTAAAAGGGCGTACCCAGTGCCGTAGGCTCCCGCACTACGGGGTCTGGGGAAGGGAAAATAGCCGTCAACCATTCCTGCATAAATGTGCAGAGGCTGGGGCTTGAGCCCTGGACCTCTTGGTCACAGGCGGTAAAGCTCTACCACTTGCACCAGCGCCGCCCTTCTGAATTTTTTACTTTAGCCCTCAAAAATAGGATGAGGGCCTTAATAGGGACCCTGCTGGAGATGATCTTAGATATTGTCAAAACCATTTCCACGAAGCCAAACACTCCAACTCAACTATATATACCAATGGCAACTGGGTATATGCAATCATTCGGGTCGATACATACTGCAGTTAGGATCTGTCCACCCTATTTTGTCTTGATGTGTCAACCGTCTAGGCATATCAGAGGCCTACAAGCTTCTAGAAATCCTCTTTTGCAAGCATCTAAGGACATATATAGAGTGTTGAACTTTCATTTAGGGTCAGCAAGAAGGTAGAACCTTGGGTTACTCCTCCTTAGTTCTTGTCCATAATCCCAAAGCAAACTTTATTGTTTAGCTTCATCCCCTAGTTCTTCATGGCTAGTCTCTTTGCTCTAGCTAGCTAGCTAGCTTTGATCTAGATGGTGTTAGGTTCCACTCTTTCTGAACACTCCTGCTGGTTAGTGTCATTTTCTGAACAGCCCTGAATGACTCTATGTACTTTGTCAGCCAACAGTTTGCTTGTGCACCTCTTGAGCTCCCATTTTTTCCTGACAAGAATGTGTCCCATTGTATATCTTGATCACCGGCCATTCCATTAGCTCTAGGGTCATTTGATGCATACAGTTCCCATGAAAAACACCGCAGATGGCATGGTACTCTTCCTCTCATTCCTTACGAGATGCACATCTACGCTCTCCCTCAAACTGTATTCTGTGACTGCCTTTCTAAGTAGCTCTACTGACTCAAACAACGTTCTAACCTTGAAGATAGGCAAATCTTTTGATACGAAAGACTTGAATCTGAGCCTATCTTGACCCTCTCCATCTAAATTAGGCAGGTTTTTTTGAAACTTGAATCAGGCAGTTGTATTGTAACTCATCATCACTGGACATATTCCATGATCAGCAGCAACTACTCCTCTAGACATCCTTGCTTTGCCTCTGTTTCCAGTAGATACATCTTCCCTTTGAGTACTCCTTCATCTTTCACCTGAATAGGTTGTCATCATCAGCTTTAATATCATTGTCTGTATCCACAAATTAAAGTCACTATCTTCTTCACTGTCTTCCTCAGTAAAATAAACTGTGCACTACCACTAGAAAATGTAGGGGGGAAATAGAAAATGTAGCACCCAATCGGTAGACAAGGTGTGGTCAACTTGGGTCGGCAGGCACGCTGGACAGGCACGTCGGATGGCTGGATGCTTGTAGGCAGATTTTGACCTATGCTGCAGCCCAACTAAAGATAATGGACGTAAAAGTGCACTTTAGAAGGTGATGACACACAGAAAAAAAGGTAGCTAGTGGACTCCTGGTGCATATTGCTCATTCTTCTTAAATATAGTAGTAGTAACTTGTTAATCAACCATATGTACTAGATGGCACCCTGAACATTAATTAAACAATTTTATGGTAGTATAGTCAGTAGTTAATTAGCCATGTACATGAATAAGACGTGTACTAGTAGTTTAAAAAGTTACTACTAATTAATTTTATTGTATATATGCTGCTTGTGGGATTGATGCATGTATATATCTTTATAAACTTATTCTGTCACGTATCTTTGGCTAATGCTGTGTTACGCAGGACCTTGACTTGTCAACCACGGAAGTCTGCGCGGAAGAGATTAGAACACAGATCGCCGATTTCATTCTGGAGTGGATTGTGGAGCCAAATGGCCAGTTCCATTCTCCTCTGGCTGCTAATGAACAATATGATGATGAATAATCGTGGAGCCACTGGAAGCATGCAAGTTGTCCCACCTGCGCTAGCTGCCTGAGACCCGCCATGCATGCATTGAATTGTATGCAGTGAGTTATTTCTGGCGTTTGAAACTTGAACATGAATTGATATGTGTTGTAGTGTTAAATCAGTCTAGACCATAAGTTTTTGTGGATTATTAATATGTGTGTCGAATCAGTGTGGACCAGTTTGTGGATTTTATGTGTCAAATCAGTGTGGACTAAATTTGTGTTTATAGAGCAACTTTGAGTAATTAAACTTAATCTGTGATGTATTTGTGTAATGAGATGTTGATCCACTAATGCTTAGCGTGTAATTCCTCGTTACTACAGACGCTTGAGAGATTAGCGTCAGTAGGTAAATTATTACCACCGACGCGTGTTCCCGCAAAGCGTCGCTACAAGAACATTAGTACAGACGTGTGTTGTATTTTTCACAGGCGCCCAAGAGCGTCGGTGTTACAGCTTATTACAGACGAGTGTCGTGGATCACAGACGGTTGTTATGCCACACGCGTCTGTAATAGGTATATATCACAGACACGCAAAGGTGCGTCTATAATTTATCATTATCACAGACGTCTTACGACAGACGCGCAGGAGCGTGTCTGTGATCACACTTAATGCGTGTCTGTAATGCCAAACTTTTGCATAGTGTCACATCCCAAATGGTACAACTACTGAAACGGAGTTTTTTACAATGTATGTAGAATGACAAAAATATTCCGATTCTAACATATCTGATGTTTCTTTTGCTAGGTCCGTCACCCCTGAATTCAGGCATGCATGCACTATGGTTTGGAATTTAGTACAACGTTAAATTTAAGAAACACTAAGATATTGCAGTCAGATATATGGTTGCATTTAAAAAAACACAGCGCCTCTGATTTTACGCAGCAACAAACAGTTTGTAAAGAACATTCAAATAAAAGGTCAAACAAGGCGATCCCGTGGCTCAGTACACATTAAGTCAGCTGTTAATAAATATAGCCCGGCACTCATGCTCAGTCCATGATGCAGGCATACATCTATATGCACGAGCAATGTAGAATGTATTATTTCATCAAGCTAAAAGAAGTTTAAACATGTATGAGTATGAAAAAGAAATTTTGAGAAGAAGGTTATGGTAGAGCGCACCCGAAAAAACAACGGCTTTATCTAGCATTGTAGGTCATTTAGATCTTGACCCTTTTTATGATAATGCTTTGTCCTCCAAACACGATTCTGTAGACAGCTGCTGTCCTAAAATTATCTCATGTTAGAATACGCTACATACTATGCAGATTGCTGCCGAGTTCCTGAGAAACGGCCCATGCAACGTAAGAAAGGGCTTATTGAAATACAGCAGCAAAAAAACTGAAGCGACAACGAAATGGAAGGGCGCACGCCATCGCGCGCATTGGTAGCGAAATGTGCTGGATATATAGAGTTGTACATGTAAGATTACTAATATTTCAATATAAAGCAACACATAACTTGAAAGATGCGTAGAAACAGTATTCAATATTTGAATTTATCGAAACAATATTCAATATTTGAATTTCTCGGATTTTGTTGCTGTAATAAACTGACACATTTATATGTAAGCATAGATCTCTCAGTTTACATATAAAAGAACTCAAACATGAGGAGAGAGTTCCCTTTGGCTTTGTTAAGAGAGGTAAAGACCACACCCTTTAGGGAGGCACTCAGTGTACTGTGAGCACCTGGGAGTGTCGGCAAAGAAACTTGACTGTATATAGAGTGTAGACAAAGGAATCTGACTGTATATAGCATAGGAGGCACAGATTAACTATAGTACTGCATCCAAATTATGGAAAAGGAAAAAACGGCAGAATATAAGGTCAACAAAGCAGGTACGCACCACTAACCAAATCTTTTTTTTGGACACTGCATTGAACTCTAATGTGAATATACCCAATAGATGAATCATTGTTTTCTCTTTTCTCCAAATGATAGAAAACTGGAGTTGTAACGACCAGTTGCATCTGCATCTTCAGTGTCTCAACAGGAGCACGGTCACCATGCATAACCTAGAGATAACATAAGGAAGACCACAATAGTCAGATAATGGGTTAGGAGAGATCCTGATTCCTGAGATAATCCAGAAGAAAAAATTTATTTAGATTGTCCATTACCTTAATCGTCATAAGCGTCTCGTTTGGACACTGCAGCATGGATGAGGTATGAAATGCAGATTTACCCTTTACATCAATGCTGCTGACTGATAAAAGCTCATCGCCCTGATGACTGATCAATTAACGTAAACAGTTATTTAAACTATGGACCTTAAACAAACATAAGAAATGCATCATTAATTAACATGTGCATGTATATAGAATCAAATATCACGCAACAGACACGCCCACAGGGCTTTGTCCACAAATCTAAATTTTCAAGCGAAAGACCTATTTGCTCAGAAAAGAGAGAGCCAGTAATCGCCTGCAATTTTTGTTCAGCCTACCCCCATAAATCTTATAGCCGAGGAAGTACGCTCTACAAGGGGAAATGGGGATTCAGATCTGCTATAGAAATTGTTGCGACGCAGTTTTATCTTGTAGCTTGTGCAATATATTCACAGAAATGCAAATTAGGAAAAGCATTAGAAAATGTAGTTCTCAACTACCAAACAAATCGCAGTGAGGATCTGCAGCTCCAAAAAAATGTGAGGGAGAGAGGATCTGGGGGAGAAGGCATGGGATGAAGGAGGAGGAGAAGAGGATGACTCACCGTCAGATCCAGCCACCGCCGTGCTGCCGCCGGCGCACAGGCACCTAGGGTTTCATCGAGTAGAGGAGCACAAGCTCCCCAGCGTGAGGACGCGTTGAGGAGCCCGCACGGAGGACGAGGGAGAGGGAGGAGGCCACGGAGCCCCTCCCGCATCGACGCACCGCCCACAGGGGCGCCATCGCCCGAACCCCACCGCCACCTCGCGCCCACCACCGCCTCCGGAGGGAAGGGGAGAGGGAGAGGAAGGGGAGGGAGAAACGGAGGATAGAGGAGGAGGAGGACGAGGAGGATGGGCGCCACCGCCGAGCCACTGGGAGAGAGAGAGGGGGAGGGGAGGCATGGGCGGGGGCGCGAGTGGCGGTGGCGTCGCACCGAGCTACGGGAGGAGCATATGAGTACGGGGAAGAGGTAAGTGAAAGGTCTTGATGGCTAGAGGGGGTGAATAGCCTTTTAAAAATTTCTACAAAGACAAACTAAACAAGTTTATCAATATAACAAGTAGCGAGATGCGAGTTTTGCTTAGCCTACGGGGTGTTTGCAAGCCACCTAATCAATTCACAATTCTAGTATATTTGCACTCAACCGCATAACTCAAACCGAGAAGGTAACTACAACTACAACTAGCAAGCTACACAAAGGAGCTACTCTAGCAAAGCTAACTAGCTAGCAAAGATAACTAAAAAGGTAATGCGGAGTTGAGTTAGGAGAGTTCAAACGAGGGGCGAAGTATTGAGCCAACCAATATGATCAACAATGAATACCAAGATAACCGAACACCGGGATCAATCAATCATAATATGAAAGTGATGACACGAAGATTTATCCTGAGGTTCACGTGTTTGCCGGCACGCTAGTCCCCGTTGTGTCCCTATTCACCACATGGTACGGTGACTAATCGGTCTCACACTGAGCCTCTCAAAAGGCGCCACAAGAACCTATCAAATGGCAAAATGTTGCAATGACACGAGTAATTTACTAACGTTGCCTTTGGCGCTTCGCCGAGGTAGGCACAAACCCATCACAATCACCGGAGGTGGCCAAGAACAATCACCAACTCTTGCCAACGCCTCTGAGCTGCTCCAAGCCGTCTAGGTGGCGGCAACCACCAAGAGAAACAAGAATCCCGTAGCAAATCAACCACCAAGTGCCAACTAGATGCAATCTCATAATGCAAATGTACTTGGATCACTCAATCTCACTTCGAATATGCAAAGAAGCAAGAGAGATGAGTGTGAGGGGAGTTGCTTAGCTCAAAGTGCTCACAAGTATGTCAAAGAGTGCTAGGAGAGAGCTTTGAGCCGGCCAATAAGTATTTATAGACGTACCCCTTCGAATATAGTCGTTAGGCACTTGAAATAGCTGCAGTCGTGCTGACCACACGCGCTGGTCGCGCGGACCGAACGCGCCGGTCGCACCGCGTAGCTCGACCGGATGCGCTGGTCCCAACCGACCGGACATGCTGGGCTTGACCGAACGCGCTAGTCCCATAACTGACCAGACGTGCTGGTCAAGCCTGAGCAGCGCTTCAATGAAACAACGACAGGACGCGCTGTAGAACTGACCGGACGCCATAGTGCCAGCGTCCAGTAGGAGTCCAGTAAGCTCCCTCAACGATCGGATGCGTCCGGTCAACCATGACCGGACGCGCTGCGCGTCCGATCAAAAAGCTGAGACATGTGCAGACGCTGAACACTGACCGGACGTGTCCGATTAAACAGAGTCCGCGTCCGGTCACCTCTGTGACCTCCGTTCGCCTCCGTTTCTTTTCTGACTTCCGGCGTAGTGGAAAATAGTCGTTTCAACTTCTCGAAAACGCCTGAATCCCGCCTCGCAAGCTCGCCGCGGGAGGGAGAGAGGGACCCAAACCCTCTCTACCGCTCAAACTCCAACGCCATCGCAAAAGTGCTAACACCACCAAGTGATCATGTCATGTGCGAGTGTGTTTAGCATTTTCACAATCATTTTTGAGGCGTTATTAGTTCTATCTAAATGCATATGATTATGAAATGCACACCTAGAGGCACTTAGGAGTTCAATAGCCGCGTCATTCCCCTCTTTATAGTACGGCTATCTATCATATAATATAACCACACCCCCTAGGTGTCTTAGTTACTAAAACACAACCCTTAAGCATATACCTTTGCCTTAATCACGTAGGGTTGCGTCCAAATCCAAGTGTGGCCATCATGATCACCATGTCCATCTTGCCACCAACCTTGGAATGTACTAATCCTCATATGCTACATACAACTTAGGCATAGGATTAGTACTTAGGCATTGTCACTAATTACCAACACCAAACATAGGACTTTCAATCTCCCCCTTGTAGGTAATTGGTGACAAACCTTTTACAAAGATGTTATGATAAAATTTTGATTGAACCCATGTCACATTGTCCAAGTATATTACCATGTGTAAGAATTATGGACATGTGATCATGAATTCAAATTGATAGCAATGGCTCCCCCTACATATATGCTATATGTTTGCATTTTGGAAGCATACATGTTAGATAGGAAAGTATAGGAGCATTAACTACCAATCGGTGCTAAGTGTTTTAGATTATAGACCTTTGAAGCGTGATACCATCGGAGTAGCGATAAACACCATCTTAGCACCTTATGTAGTTAGATACCACTTGAAAAAGCACAAACATAACTAGAAACCTCGTGAGATCAACATTATAAGCAAGGCTCTAGTACCACTTTGAAAAACATGAAGCAAGAAAATTTTAACTACTTCCTATTCATGCTAGTACCTCAATGCATCATTCAAATTATACTAGCAAGTCAC
This sequence comes from Saccharum hybrid cultivar R570, assembly GCA_038087645.1. Taxonomy (NCBI): domain Eukaryota; kingdom Viridiplantae; phylum Streptophyta; class Magnoliopsida; order Poales; family Poaceae; genus Saccharum; species Saccharum hybrid cultivar. Next base: position 24,160,357 of record JAQSUU010000135.1, read on the forward strand.
CACACAAGCAAAGTATCGGAGAAAAAGAAATGCATAACTATGCATCATACATATGAAGTGCACATGGAAATGCAACATTCATGTTTAAGAGCTTGCTCCCCCTACTTGTGTGCTCAAAATTTTAGTTGATCCCCTTCTTTTATCAATTCTCCCCTTTAGGTTTTCTTCCCCTTTAGAATCTATCTTTGTGAACAACATTTTCTCCCCCTTTGGCACCAATTACCACAAGGGACCAATTATAGATAGATTAACATGTCATGTTATGAGATGAGGATCAAGTTTATGATTCAACCTAGATTGCTTGCATGAATAAAATGCTTTGGTTTGATCCAAGAGCAAGCTTCTTCACACCTCACTAGAAGGGTTATCATGCACCATGTTGAAGCAAATATTTAGACAAGTGATCTAGATTAAACACTTAGGATCACAAGCTACTTAAACAAGTTATATGCTACCACTAGATCATACATAGCAAAGAAACAATAGTGGCACCATATAACCTTCAAATTCATTTGATTTTCATGAATGAGCCTATAACATAAGAAATCATGACTAGATGCACTAAACATGTCCTTAGTATAGAATGTATGATATGTCAACCAATTGTACCTTAGGACTCGAAGGAGAGGCATGTCATATATGGGGTGCATCAACTCATGTTGGAGAAGTCAATTATGTTCAACTCATTCTTTAGCTTATGAAATCTCTTCTCATCAAGTGGCTTGGTGAATAGATCGACTAATTGATCTTCGGTGCCCACATTCTCAATTGCAATGTTACCCTTTTGTTAATGATCTCTAATAAAGTGATGTCGAACATCAATATGCTTTGTTCTTTGATGTTGAACCGGATTATTGGTTAGCTTCACGGCACTTTCATTGTCACATAGCAATGGAACATTCTTGAAATTGATTCCAAAATCCTTCAATGCTGCCTTCATCCACAAGATTTGTGCACAACAACTACCCGCGGCGATGTATTCGGCCTCAGTGGTAGATAGTGCAATACTATTTTGCTTCTTGGATGATCATGAGACAAGTGATCTTTCCAACAATTGATAAGTCCCGGAAGTGCTCTTTCTCTCCACTTTGTCACCGGCATAGTCGGAATTTGAATATCCAATTAGCTCAAAGCTTGCACCTTTGGGATACCATAATCCAACATCTTGTGTATGCTTTAAGTACCTCAATATTCTCTTTGTTGCCTTCAAATGAATTTCTCTTGGTGAGGCTTGAAATCTTGCACACATACATACACTAAACATTACATCGGGCCTTAATGCCGTCACATAGAGTAGGCTACCAATCATTGATCTATATAGCTTTTGATCCACCATGTTGCCACTCTTGTCACTATCCAAACTTCCACTAGTGCTCATTGGAGTAGTAATTCCTTTTGCATCTTCCATACCAAACTTCTTTAGCATATCCTTTATGTATTTGGTTTGGCTCACAAATGTTCCTTCCTTCATTTGTTTGATTTGAAGTCCAAGAAAGAAACTAAGTTCACCAATCATTCACATTTCAAATTCCTTTGCCATCATTTTCCCAAACTCATCACAATAATCTTAATTGGTTGAACCGAATATGATATCATTAACATATATTTGCAACACAAACAAGTCTTTCCCAATCTTCTTGGTGAATAGAGTAGTATCCACTTTGCCCATGACAAATCCTTTGGATAGCAAGAAGTCCCTTAATCTTTCATACCATGCTCTAGGTGCTTGCTTCAATCCATACAAAGCTTTTCTCAACTTGTAGACATGATTGGGTTTCTTGTCATCTTCAAAACCGGGAGGTTGCTCCACATACACCTCTTCTTGAATGTACCCATTAAGAAATACACTTTTCACATCCATTTGATATAGCTTGATATTGTGAGCACAAGCATAGGCAAGTAAGATCCTAATTGCTTCCAATCTTGCAACCGGGGCATAAGTTTCACCAAAGTCAAGACCCTCTATTTATGTGTAACCTTGAGCCACTAGTCTTGCTTTGTTTCTTACTACTATTCCATCTTGATCTTGCTTGTTGCGAAAGACCCATCTTGTTCTAATGATATTGTGATCCTTAGGCCTTTTAACTAGTTCCCATACTTCATTTCTCTTGAAGTTGTTGAGCTCTTCATGCATTGCATTTACCTAATTTGGATCTCTTAATGCTTTATCAATGTCCTTGGGTTCTTCCATTGATATAAAAGAAGAGTGAGCACAAAATGATGCTAATCTTGATCTAGTTTTAACTCCCCTTTGTATGTCACTAATGATGGAATCTAATGGATGGTCTCTTGCAATGTTAGTTGGTTGAAGCACTTAGACTTGATTGCTTGGATGTTGATGTTGATCATGAGTTAGAGATGATGAACTAGCCACTTGTTGATCTTGTTGCACTTGAGATGATGTACTAGCTTGATTTTGCATTAGAGAACCACTAGCTTGTATAATTGGACTTTGGAGCACTTGATCTTTGTTGTCATCCACATCAATCACTTGCTTTGGCATAATATCACCAATATCTATTTCTTTCATAGCATTTGTCAATTGAGTTCCTCTCACATAATCTAAGTTATCTTCTTCATCTTGAGAACCATTGGTTTCATCAAACTCAACATCATGCACTTCTTCAAGTTGACCACTAGCCAAATTCTAAACTCTATAAGCTTTGCTAGTAGTTGAGTAACCAAGTATGAATCCTTCATCACATTTCTTCTCAAACTTGCTTAATCTAGTACCCTTCTTCAAGATGTAGCATTTGCAACCAAATACCCAAAAGTATGCAATGTTGGGCTTTCTTCCATTTAAGATCTCATATGGTGTCTTCTCTAGGAACTTGTGGCAATAGAGGCAGTTGCTATAGAAGCAAGCCGTGTTGATTGCTTCGGCCCAAAATGAATGACTCACATTATACTCATTCAACATTGATCTTGCCATATCAATTAAGGTTCTATTCTTTCTCTCAACTAGGCCATTTGATTGAGGTGTATACTTGGCCAAAAATTGATGTTTGATTCCAAGCTCATCACATAGCTCATCAACTCTTGTGTTTTTAAACTCACTTCCATTGTCACTTCTCACTTTCTTGATTGTGGTCTCAAACTCATTTTGCACTCTCTTGATGAATTTCTTGAATATGTCAAATACATCACTCTTGTCCACAAGAAAGAATATCCATGTGTATCTAGTGAAATCATCCACAATCACAAAGCCATACTTGTTGCCACCAATGCTTGTGTATGTAGTTGGCCCAAATAGATCCATGTGCAACAACTCAAATACCTTGGAAGTACTCATAATGCTCTTCAATGGATGAGTGTTGCCCACTTGTTTTTTGGCTTGACATGCACTACATAGCTTATCCTTCTCAAATGTGACATCCTTCAAGCCTCTAACTAAGTCATGCTTCACTAAATTGTTCAATTGCTTCATGCCAACATGACTAAGTCTTCTATGCCATAACCAACCCATGCACTACATAGCATGTTGAAAGTTGATTGTCACTAGCATTGAAATCAACCAAGTATAGATTCTCATATCTAAAGCCCTTGAAGATTAAGTTGGAGCCATCAACACTAACTATCTCCACATCATCAACACAAAATATGCACTTGAAACCAAGATCACACAATTGAGCAACCGAGAGAAGATTGAAGTTCAACTTTTTAACTAAGAGCACATTGGAAATGCTATTATCATTTGAGATTACAATCCTTCCAAGAGCCTTTATATCACTCTTGCTATTGTCACCAAATGTGATGCTATCAATGCCACTATCATTTGATTTGAGAGAGTTGAACATTCTTGAATCACCGGTCATATGTTGAGAGCACCCACTATCAAGCACCCAATGCCTTCCTCCGGCCTTGTAATTTACCTACAAAATAATTTAATGTTTTTTAGGTACCCATACTTGATTGGGTCCTTAGAGGTTAGTAACTAAGCTCTTTGGTACACAAATGGTCTTCTTCTTTGGGCCCATAATTGGTGTACCAACAAACCTAGCATGCACACCTTTCTCACCCTTGGAAAGCACATAACAAGAATCAAAAGGAATGTAAGGTACATTAGCATTTTTCTTGTTCTTCTTCATTTTATTACAATTAATCTCTAGATGCCCACCTTACTTGCATCTATTGCAATAATGACCATTGCTCTTCACAAAGCGAGGCTTTAGAGTAGCAAAGGCCGCCTTGCCCTTCTTGGGAGTATAGCCCAAACCCTCTTTATTAAGAGAGAACCTTTGGCTACCCAAGCATTTTAACAAGTGGGCATTCCCACCATAGGCATTGCCTAATGCGCGGGTAAGATCATCCACTTCTCTCTTGAGAGTCTCATTCTCAACCACAAGTGATGAATCACTAGTAGTAGAGATAGAGTTGGTTGTGGTGGATGATGATGAGCTACATGAAGTATTAGTAGGACCAATAAATAATGAATCATCAATAATATCACATGTTAGTCCAATATCACAAGTGACAATCACTAGCTCCTCCTTAGCTTCCTTCATGAACTTCTCCAACTTGAGGTCCTTTTCCTTGATGAGCTCAAGTAGAGTGAAGTGGGCTTCCTTAAGCCTAGTGTGAGCAATTTCAAGATCTTCATGGTCTTCCTTTAGACACTTATGAGAGGCCTCTATCTCATCAAAAGATTTCCTAAGAGCTTTGAGCTCTTGTTCAATTTCTTTGCACTCCTTACTCTTTTTTAGAGTAACAAGCTCCTCCATCAAGACATTATTTTCATTGCTCGAGCTCTTGTTCTAAGATTTTGTATTTCTTGGTGGTCCTCTTATAGCCTTTGCTCATTTGATCTATTATGCCCAATAGATCATCCTTAGAGTAGTCCTCATCCTCCTCATCATCACTCCTACAACCATCACTAGCACAAGAATCATCATCACTATCATCATATTTTACCTTAGTAGGCTTGGCCATAAGGCATGTCGATGTAGTGTCGAAGATGGATGGCTTGTTGGAGAGGGTGATGCTTGCAATGGCTCGCCGAGTGGTCCTCTCATCATCACTAGAGCTTTCATCATCATCACTATCGGAGTTGTCACTATCCCAAGTGACCACATAACCACCACCCTACTTCTTCTTGTTGAATGTGAAGCTCTTCTTTGCTTTCTTCTCCTTCTCTTTCTTATCATTCTTGTTCTTCTTGAGCTTTAAGTCCCCATTATGAAATCTCTTATCTTCATAGGGGCAATTCGCCACTATGTGATCGGGGCTATTGCAATTATAGCAAAGGATCTTTGCCTTCATAGTGTCTCTTCTCTTCCTTGTCCCATATCCTTTCTTCTTCATGAACCTTCCCATCTTGTGCACTAGGAGGGCCATGGTCTCATCATCGAATGGATCATCATCATCACTCTCCACCTTGCTCTTGCCCTTAGAGGATGAAGCCTTGAATGCAATGGGCTTCTCTTACTTGACCTTGGTCTCCTTCTTCTCTTCTTTCTCATCTTCATCATCATTGTATTGGGCATCGGTCATTATATCTCCAAGCACATCGGTTAGTTTGACCTTGTCCAATCCCTCTTTAAAGATTATTCTTCTCAAGGTGGCAAACTTCTTGGGTAAGCACATCAAGAACTTGTGTGAGAAGTCCTTGTCCTCAACCTTCTCTCCAAGCCCCTTGAGATCATTGACAATGACTTGGAGCCTATAGAACATCTCCGGGATGGATTCATCATCCTTCATCTTGAAAATGGATAACTTGTCCTTGAGCATATATAGTTTGGCACTTTTTTACCATTGAAGTGCCTTCATATATTTCTTCAAGCCTTATCCAAAGCTCATTTGCCTTTTCAAGATCTTTGATTTGCTCAAATACTTTGTCATCAATGGCACGGTAGATTGTGTCAAGTGCCGCGGTGTTGCATTGTTTGTTGATGCGGTCATTGGGAGTGAGATTTTCCTCATCAAGAATGATGTATCCTTCTTTGGTCACATCCCAAACCTTCTCATGTATATTGCCTAGATATTGCTTCATCTTTCTTTTCCAATGATCAAAGGAAGAGACGCCATCAAAGAATAGAGGCTTGCTATTAACATGATTGAACATAACTTGAGCCATCTTGCACCAAGGTTGTTAAGCCTTGAAACCGGTGACCACGGCTCCGATACCACTTGAAAGGTCTTGATGGCTAGAGGGGGGTGAATAGCATTTTAAAAATTTCTACAAAGACCAGCTAAACAAGTTTATCAATATAACAAGTAGCGAGATGCCAGTTTTGCTTAGCCTACAGGGTGTTTGCAAGTCACCTAACCAATTCATAATTCTAGTATATTTGCACTCTACCACACAAGTCAAACCGAGAAGATAACTACAACTACAACTAGCAAGCTACACAAAGGAGCTACTCTAGCAAAGCTAACTAGCTAGCAAATATAACTAAGAAGGTAATGCGGAGTTGACTTAGGAGAGTTTCACCGAGGGGCGAAGTATTGAGCCAACCAATATGATCAACAATGAATACCAAGACAACCGAATATCGGGATCAATCAATCACAATATGAAAGTGATGACACGAAGATTTATCTCGAGGTTCACGTGCTTACTGGCATGCTAGTCCCCATTGTGTTCCTCTTCACCATGTGGTTCGGTGGCTAATCGGTCTCACACCGAGCCTCTCAAAAGGCGCCACAAGAACCTACCAAATGGCAAAATGTTGCAATGACATGAGCAATTTACTAACGTTGCCTTTGACGCTTCGCCGAGGTAGGCGCAAACCCCTCACAATCACCGGAGGTGGCCAAGAACAATCACCAACTCTTATCAACGCATCCGAGCTGCTCCAAGCCGTCTACGTGGCAGCAACCACCAAGAGAAACAAGAATCCCACAGCAAATCAGCCACCAAGTGCCAACTAGATGCAATCTCACAATGCAAATGTACTTCGAATATGCAAAGAAGCAAGAGAGATGAGTGGGAGGAGAGTTGCTTAGCTCAAAGTGCTCACAAGTATGTTAAAGAGTGCTAGGAGAGAGCTTTGAGCTGGCCAACGAGTATTTATAGACGTACCCCTTCGAATATAGCCGTTAGGCACTCGAAACAGCTGCAGCCGCGCTGACCGGATGCGCTGGTCGCGCGGACTGGACGCGCTGGTCGCACCACGTAGCTCGACCGGATGCGCTGGTCCTAACCGACCGGACGTGCTGGGCTTGACCGGACGCGCTAGTCCCGTAACTGACCGGACGCGCTGATCAAGCCTGAGCAGCGCTCCAACGAAACAACGACCGGACGCGCTATAGAACTGACCGGACGCCACAGTGCCAGCGTCCGGTAGGAGTCCAGTAAGCTCCCTCAACGACTGGACGCGTCCGATCGACCGTGACCGGACGCGCTGCGTGTCCGATCAAAAAGCTGAGACACGCGCAGACGCTGAACACTGATCGGACGTGTCCGGTAAAACAGAGACCGTGTCCGGTCACCTCTGTGACCTCTGTTCGCCTCGGTTTCTTTTTTGACTTCCGGCGTAGTGGAAAATAGTCGTTTCAACTTCTCGAAAACGCCTGAATCCCGCCTCGTAAGCTCGGCGGAAGGGAGAGAGGGACTCAAACCCTCTTTACCGCTCAAACTCCAACACCATCACAAAAAGTGCTAACACCACCAAGTGATCATGTCATGTGCGAGTGTGTTTAGCATTTTCACAATTATTTTTCGAGGCATTATTAGTTCTATCCAAATGCATATGATTATGAAATGCACACCTAAAGGCACTTAGGAGTTCAATAGCCGCGTCATTCCCCTCTTTATAGTACGGCTATCTATCCTATAATGTAACCACACCCATTAGGTGTCTTGGTTACTAAAACACAACCCTTAAGCATATACCTTTGCCTTGATCACGTAGGGTTGCGTCCAAATCCAAGTGTGGCCATTATGATCACCATGTCCATCTTGCCACCAACCTTGGAATGTACTAATCCTCATATGCTACATACAACTTAGGCATAGGATTAGTACTTAGGCATTGTCACTAATTACCAACACCAAACATAGGACTTTCAGTAAGGTGGAGGCCGTTTTTTTGTGGAAGGATGGAGAAGGGGAATCAAAAGCCCACGTATATATTTGGTGGACCGGCTCCGGAGCAGAAGCCGCACGGAGCAGAGGGAAACACCGATGGAAGCGAATGAGCTGCAGAAGGCGCTTCGGATGAAATCTGGTCGAAGCAACGATGGCCATCCGATGCAAGATCCAATGGAGGGAAAAATTTCGGACGACCTGGCAGGGGTTTCCTATGGAGGATCAGCCCATCTTTGTTGGTTTAAAATACTACTAGATTCCTTCCAGAAATAATTGCAATTGCCAGGCTGCCCCCAACAACAGAATGTTTGCAAGGAACACACCCTCCACTGCAAGCCTGTGTCCAGCCCACCCACGGAGACTACTCCATGTCAAAATTGAAGGGAAACTGTACACATACAAATAGATTTTGGCGGTGTTTAGATGGTGGGATAAAAATTTTGAGGTGTCACATCCGATATTTTATAGGATATGAGAAGGGGTGTTCGGATGCTAATAAAAAAACTAATTACATAACTCGTCTGGAAACTGCGAGACGAATTTATTAAGCCTAATTAATCCGTCATTAGTACATGTTTACTGTAGCATGACATTGTCAAATCATGGATTAATTAGGCTCAAAAAATTTGTCTCACAAATTTATCGTAATATGTGTAATTAGTTATTATTTCGTCTACATTTAATACTCCATACATGTGCCCAAACATCCGATGTGATGGGGTGAAAAATTTTTGGGGAGAAACTAAACACCCCCTTGCCGACTCTGATGCACTACGAGTCGAATCCAGCAATAGCACAATAGCAGTTTTTATTAAGGCAACTTTAGTTAGGGGCCCTTTTGGGTCCCTTTATTTCAGAGGAATTAAAATCTACTTAATGGTTTATGTTATTTGGTTTGAAATTTAACATTTCATAACTTTCTCAAACTCACAAATAAGCCTATCTCAAATTCATAAGGTGGGAGATGAAAATAGATTATATAGATGATTGTGCTATAATTTTACTCTCCAACTTATAACACACTCTTCAACTCATTTCCTTACAATAGAAATACAACATATAAGTATGTCCCTTGTATGCCCAACAATAAATATACAAATATATTCCATATACAACTATATGAGCTTAATTAATCTATGTCTAGATTATAATTATTAGAATGAATTCCATTCCAACGGGCCCTTAGGTTATGGCCACGTTTAGTTCTCTAAATTCACCCTAAATTTCACTATGCAAAAAGAAGATTCCCCATCACATCAAAATGCCGGCACATGAAGTACTAAATATAGATAAAATCAAAAACTAATTGCACAGTTTTGTTGTACTTTGCGAGACGAACGTTTTGAGTCTAATTAATCAATGTTTGGACAATTATTACAAAATAAAAACAAAAATACTATAGTGTAGCACAGTCATTCGGGATCCCAATTTGGGGATCTAACCAGGCCTACATGTTTGCGTGGCAAAGTACCAACGGCCGGGCAACGGCCATGCTATCGAACAGAGGCTATCAGCGGCCTAGCACACAGGTTTGCATGGTCTGCCAGGCAAACAAAGCAAGGCAGCAAAACTGAGGCCCCGTTTGGTTTCCAGAGTTAAAGTTTAACTCTTATCACATCAATGTTCCCTCAAATGTATAGAGTACTAAATATAGACTAATTGCATGCATGTCGGCACAGATTATGAGTAATTTACGAGACGAATCTATTAAGCCTAATTAGTCCAAGATTGGAAACTTTTTTTGTTAAATAAAACAAAAGTGCTACCGTATTTGTTAAACTTTAACTTCTCTAACGAAACACCCTGAACAATTAAAGCTCTGTGTAGGCCATAGTGGTAGTGGCGACACTAGCTTTTGATCTTCTTCTCTTTAGCTCGCACATGCAGTGCAATCATGCGATGAAAGTGGTAGCTAGCCTCCCGTCCCGTCTGTAGTATTCCGCTGCTCTTTTGTTCATCAACAAAGTAGCTAGGCAGCAGTGAATTGAAGCACTGGATCTGGCTGGGTATAGCTAGCAGACGAGTTTGCGCCGCCGCCAACGAGACGAAAACAACTGAAATCAGGAAGCTTGTCCGTGACACATGGGGCCGGTCGAGGAAGAGACTACTCCACTCTACTGCATCAGCATCACGCTTGCATTGTCCAGGCTCCAGGATGGGTGTCCACCTCCTTTCTTTAATGAAATGTCGGGAACTCTTGACGTAATTTCAATCAAATAAGAAAAATGCCTGGAATTTATAAGGTTTATTTTTATATGTATCATCAAAAGATGAACAGTGGGGCCCTGAACTCCTGATTGAATGAAATCTGAATATTTCTTAGAGTTGAGTATCTCTTGCTCCAAAAACCAGTAGAGTTAGTTTCAAAAAAAAAAGAACAGTAAAGTTGAAGTTATGGGTATACCTTAAATAGTTCTTGGTTGAGATTTTTTTCCCCAAAAACAAGACAAAAAAAAAAGAAAGAGTTTTAAGGTTCTTTATATTTTTTTGCTAATAAGACACACTACAAAATCGAGTGGAGCGACCTGTGCCAACTGCCAAACATGAAAATACAGATGTACGTCTAATATGAAGTTTAAGAACGCAAGAATGCGACACGTTCTTAGGTGTTGTAAGGTCTGCTGGCATCTTGGGGACCGATCGACGGACCTTGTGCCAGAGCACAAAAGGATCGGACACGCACGGAATTAATATAAATGCAGATGTTTTGAATGATCCTAGTAGACATAATTTAAGCATCTTTTTATTTTTTTTAAAAAGACATAATTTAAGCACTGATTTGGACCGTCGCCGGTTAGGCGTAAGGATTAATTTTTGTGCAGAAGCTTCTGTGGCCACGCCTTTCAGTTGGAGACGCACATGATTGTTGTCAAGACCTCAAATATTAATTTTTTTTGGCTGGAAAGTCGCGTTTAATGTGGGAAAGTATAATTTCCCACGATTATACAGTACAGTAAGTAATAGAGAAACTAGTAGTGGCAGTATTAATAGTATATATACATATAATGGTAACATGTACTACTAGGTCCACTAACGACGGCGTAACGTGCGCGGCAATTTCTGGTGACGACGACGACTGAGTATCAAACCGACAAGCACGTCAAACACAGAGTCAATACTTTGCTTTGCTTTCACTGCCACTTATGAGCACTAGGGTAGGTTAGTTTTCTTTTTTATACGTATTTTGTTAAGAAACTTCTTAGGAAGCGCATTCAACTTCGGACATGCACATCATCTTGAATTCTTCCTGTGAAATCAAAGCAACGAGGGCTTGAAACACAAGGGTCAGATATATGTCCATGTCCCCAACATATATGCTGAAAATCTGAAATAAATGATGAAAGCTTGCTACGCAGGGCCGGGACGGTTCACCGGCGCATGATGATTGGGAGGTGTGTAATTAGCTTGACTTTATCCTTCATTCGGGTGTGTGTGCATGATTGCGTGGTGTAATTAAGTTGACCCTCCTTGTTCGTGAGACGTGAGAAAGAGAGGACCGTGTCTTCCTTCCTTCCTTGCCGGTGGCGTGTATATGTGAGTGGGGTAGGTTTGACAGCTATCCGTGACACCAAAGTTGCAACCACCCCTAGCTACAGCTGTTGCGATATACTCATCGCTGCAGATGCATGTACGGATGGAGTTAGAATTATTGGAACATATACAGTGATGGAGCTGGAAAGGTGTAGTACCTATAGTACCAAAGTGAACTCCATTCGTTCCTTAATCGAGAGTCCTAGCTAAGCTAGATAAGGAATGCCATTGCTGATACATGTGTGGTCTTGCAAGCTTATAGCTGGTAGGATCTGTTAGTTTGGACGGTACCTATATACAAGGAAGCTGCCGCTGCTGCACTTGCTTGATGGTGCGGACAAATTAATGGCTAGCTTGTAGTCGTCTCTCGATCTCCTCGCGATATGCCTGCGCCTATCCCTCGTTTGATCTGATTTCTCCAACAGACTTTTGTGAGCCGTGATCTATGATTCCGCGTACAAAATAAGGCCACGGCTGACGATGAAAGAATCGGGTAAACGTCGCTGTCCTGCCTTCCAGCCCGCGCCGCCCTCCCCAATAGGCGCAGGCAGCAGGCTTGAAGAGAACAACAACGTAACCGAATGAATATGATACGGGAATCGCAAATAGTGCATCATACGCGTCGACGCGTCGTTTTCGGACACAGGGGCCACAACAACAAAAGGGAGGGTGCAGTGTGGAGTTCGTGGCCACCAGGCGGCCGGTTCGCATCATGGCGCGATCGTCTGAATAATTGTTTGCCTTGCTGGTGATGGGGGGCTGCTTCTTTGTCTCGTTCGGCCGGCGCAGCCGCAAGGCCCCGCGACGGCAGCGGCTAGCGCACAGATTCTGGGGTCCGCGCCATTTGTGTGGACGCCCGCGGCGTGCACATGGATGCATGCCATCACGACACGAACAAGGAGGATAAAATAAAAGATAGTAAAGGAGAGCTAGTAGCACAAGTACCCCTTTATTTCGGTAGAAAATAAATCGGGCCAACAAACAAACAAAGCCAAACGTACGAGGAGCAGCACGCAGCCGTCTTTTGTGACAGGGACTGCAGCGCGCCCAAGCGTCGGGCGGCAAATTTTGCGTGCGCGTCCCGATCACATCGGCGCGGCGGAACAACACTCGTGGTGGCACGCGCGCAGCCACGCACCCTTTCCCGAGTGCATTGCAAAGTGCGCTCTCCCCTTGGCGACGAAGCAAACGGGACTGTGGGTGGGCGCTGCGCTGCGCAGCAAAATCGCGTACGGATCCGAAGTCAAGCAAAGCGACCCCGGACCCGACGCGTGCGTCGTCGTGTTTTCGGCAGCCGCGACCGCCGAGGTGGGGAATGTGGGATGCGGCGGGCGGCGCGTCCCCCCCAGCCATCTGATGACTGATGATCGTGCCCGTTCGTTCACACGTGCTTGTACATACACGGCAGGCACACGAACCTTCCTAATCCTCCATGGATAGCCTGTTCGTTTCGCTAGTTTATTGTGGCTGAAAGTACGGTTCGCTGGTTTGTTGTGAGAGAAAAATATTGTTGAATGGCTGCTGATTCCGCTGATAAGTTTAAACGAACAAGGTGGTTGCAAGTAAGTACGCGCCTGCGCCGCGTGCGTGTGCTCTTCGTACCTGCCGGCACGCAATATCGACGACCAGTTCCCTCCTGCGTGCTATTCTCGTTCGTTCTCGTATGAAATTAAAGTGCATAATATACACGCGTACTAGCTGTAGTACTTCCTCCATTCCAAATTACAAGGCATTTTAAAAATCTTAGATAGTCAAAACATCTTAAATTTGATCAAAATTATAGAGAAAATTATAAAAATTTATAACATTAAATAAGTATACTATGAAAATATAATTAAAGAAAAAACTAATGTTATTTAATTGGTGTCATAAATATTATTATCTTATCATATAAATTTGGTTAAACTTGAAATCCTTTAACTCTCCAAGATTCTTGGAATGTCTTATAATTTAAGACGGAGGGAGTATAATGCAAAGCGGCAAATTGCAAGGCTCGCACCGACTCGGTCTGTCTATCTATAGTGCCATCCCATTCATCAGTTAAAAACGGTGGTGAAAAAGAGCGGCACAAGCACAAAACGACGACGGCAAAGAAGAGGAATGGGCAACGAAAGGCAGAAAAGAGGCTGCCCGTCGCGTCCGTTCGTCTCGTCGGGCATGCATTTGCATTCAGGGCGCGCATTTAGGCCCGGTTTAGTTCCTAAAAAGTTTTGCAAAACTTTTTTTTAGATTCTCCGTCACATCGAATCTTTGATACATGTATGGAACATTAAATATAGATTAAAAATAAAAACTAATTACATAGTTTAGATGAAAAGGACGAGATGGATCTTTTAAGCCTAATTAAACTATGATTGGACAATAATTATCAAATAACAACAAAATTTGCTATAATATTATTTTGTAAAAAATTTTGCAACTAAACTAGCCCTTACTCGTGTGCACTACCCGCGCGCCCCAAATGCAATGGGGCACGCACGATCAGGCTGCAACTTTGCCGAATGCCGACCGACCACAACTCCCCATGCTTTAGTCGTCGACGTGCACGCCACGACCAGAAAAAAAAAGCCGTCAGCCCCTCACCAGCAGAGCACAGAGCCTTTACTACTGTCCACTGTGTGCCAAAAACAACCATTGTATCTCCTACAGTTTTTTTTAGTGGAATGTATCTCCTACAGTTTTTTTTAGTGGAATGTATCTCCTACAGTAGATATCAGTCTGCAAACATTGGTGGAATCAAATCCACCGTTGAGATGCTTGAGGCTTCGGTTTCACCTAGACATGTAGCTAGAGGCGACGCCAGCAGAAAACTTCACCGGAGTGTTCAACATTGCAGTCTGAGATTTTTAGAATTCTAAAATCCCCATCCAAACAGGCTAGTATATTCTACTAAATTTTAACATACATGCACAAAATCCAACAAAACACGTAAGACTTTTTTTTATCTAGACTGTTAAAATCCACTGGGATCCAAACGAAGCGTAAGAAAATAAGGAAAACAAAACAAAATACCTTGCAGAAAAGAAATAAACAAACAAGAATTTCAGCGAATAACATATACCCCCTATCTTGAGCGACTTTGGCTCCATCGAACCTGATGCCTCAGGCATTTCTCGAAACCACCACTTCACTGAGTACACAAATGGAAACGTTTTTATTTTGTTTCTCATTTTTCCAAAATCACCTACCTACTCCTTGTCTCACCGGCAAAATCGATTCTCAACAGAAGCAGAAGAGACCAAATTTGCAACGACCCAAATCAAATCACGGTGTTGTTTAGATACCCAAATTCACCCCAAGTTTCATTATAAAAAAGAAGATTCCCCATCACATCAAAATACCGGCATATGTATGAAGTACTAAATATAGATAAAATAAAAAAAACTAATTGTATAGTTTTGTTGTACTTTGCGAGACGAATATTTTGAGCCTATTTAATCAATGTTTGAACAATTATTACTAAACAAAAATAAAATTGCTACGGTGCTGTACAGTGAATTCGGTATACTGAATCGGGCATCTAAACATGGCCCACGGACCCGTGCCAGCTGTCACCACCAAGCCAGAGACCCGTTAGCCCGCAACTCCACCCGCGTTGGCCCTCTATAAATACGCACCCCTCCGCACCTTTCCCCACCACCAGCACCAGCGGAGATCTCGTGCTCGCCGCTATCATTCTTTCATTCTCCACAGCAACACATCCCCTGCCTTCTAGAACCTTCTAGCCGCCGCCGCCGCCACCACCCGTCGAAGCAGCAAGCAATGGCCGGAGTTGGATCGAAGGCCCTCGCCGTGGTCGCCGTCCTGGCGGCCGTCGCCCTCTCGGTGGCCTCCGCGGCCGACGCGCCCGCGCCCAGCCCCGTGTCCGCCGCCGGCGCCGCGTCGGCGCCCTTCGCCGCGGCACTCGTCGCCTCCGCCGCTGCCTTCCTCTTCGCCGCCGTGCGCCACTGAGCCGATGGGGCCTGATGCCTCATGCCTGCCTTCCTGCCTACCTAGCAGTACTTCCGCCGCCACCGCCGCCTAGATCTATTTATTGGAGTGTTATTCAGTAGTACTGGTAGTAGTAGGGAGATTTCTTCGTTGCTGTCGTGTCGTCGTCGCATTTTGGTCGGATCTGGTGTGTCCTTGGTGGAGGGAGGGTTTCTACCGTGTCGTGGTGTCGTTTGTGTGATCTGATCCCCCCTTGTAGATACTCTGCTATCTCGCCGTGATCGTGAGTGGTGATTCTGTCTGGTTGCTACTGATATATTATCATTTCTTATTATTGGTCCCATTTGAGATGTGCGTTGTTGCTAATCTATCTTTCTCTGCGCTTGATTTATCGTTATACTCTGCTGCGTTCTGTGTATTGTTATTCGCTCCATCGCTGCGAATTTCGCGTCGCGGTTGGGATCTGTGACGCGTTAGATTTGATTCTACTTCCGATCCGCGTCGCGTTGCATCGACGCAGGTCTTTTTGTGGCCAGGAATTAAACTAAGGCCCTGTTTAGTTCCTAATTCCACCCAAATTGCACTATGCAAAAAGAGATTTCCCGTCATATAAAATGTCGGCAAATGCATAAAGTACTAAATATAGATGAAATCAAAACTAATTGCACAGTTTTGTTGTACTTTGCGAAACGAACATTTTGAGTCTAATTAATCAATTTTTGAATAATTTTTTACACTAAAAAAATAAAAGTTGCTACAGTGTTCCGACACGTGCGCCCAAATTCGGGAACTGAACAAGCCTAATTAATTATTGACGATCTGAAAGACTGACTGACTGAGCTTAACGTATCTTGGTCAGTTGTGTTTCGATCTGGATTCAGGCAGGAGAATGAACCTTGGGGCGCGTGTAGTTTAATGCCCTTCCTCTGCTGACAAAGATTCGCCCTCTTGTTTATGAGGGTCGCAAAATTTATTTTGTGTAAACAGAAACGAATCGTGGTGCCCAACCTTCGTCAGTTCCGTAGTATTTTATTGAATGCAACAGCGGCAGAAATGCCGATCTCTGTTGAGGCATGGAGCCTTGCTGCGTGTACTGGCGAACCAATGCCCTGCTGCGTGTACTGGCGAGCGAGCAGGAGCAGGAGCAGCACATGATCGCTGTTGAGGCATGGAGCCATATGGCATGGGCCTCGCTTTTTGCTGCACTGCACTGACCTCTCCTTTGGACGGTCTGGTTCAGCTTGACCCAGACCTTTCCTGCCCTCCTCTTTTTTCATTTCTCAATGGCCAATAATATTCAGCATCAACAGTGCTAGGCACTGCTGCTATGCTAATCCTACGAGCAGTCAAACACGTACTCTTTCTTGTACTCTATCGATAGACTAGAAGACAGTCGTGCTTTGGCAGCTCGTGTAGTGGTGAGTATGGGACGGACGAGGGGGAGCTGAAGCGTGTAGTGTAACAAACGGTTTACTGCCCCTGTAGTACCTGTAGTGAGCGTGTATTATTCTGAGTCAGTCATGGACCATTGGGTTGGATCCGTGCGACACCAGACAGGAAAGAGCGCAAGGCCGAAGGCAGAGAGAGCCGCTCACCGCGGCACGTGAAACCATCATGCCGCCGAGCGCGCGCGCGCCTCTGCTCTGGCCTCTCGGGATGGCCGGCTGCCCGGCTGGGCTTTGCTCCTGTCTGGACTGGACCCTGTGTCCCTGCTGCAGCCATGTGCTGTCCCTCTTCTGTCCCGCGTAGTAGGCGGCTTGCGTTCCCATTGCCGCCTTTTGCAGTCGTTTTCTCGGTCGGACCGGTTGCGGGTTGCCAGCCTCCTCCGCCCTCCAGATGGGCATCAGCCATCTGGTGCTCTTACCAGCTTGTGCATTTGAGAATTGAGATTACCACCTCAAGCACATTTGTACCAACACGAAATAGTCCAAGCGATAAAACCTTCTTTAATTTTTGGCTACTTCAAATTCCGCTTACGCACGCACACTGACAGTGAAACCAGCAAGCAGGTAAGGTGATAAACTGATGATCACAATGCCATCGATGGGGGCAACAGGTGTCACAAAATGTTGGTAAGAAAGACAGTTTTCTTACCAAAATTTCTCTACACTGTTGCCGTGTGACGACTGACGAGGGGAAAAAGAAGCATATCCTCTCCTCTGTTTTTTTTCTCAACTAATGATGGGCCAGCCATCAAGGAGTTAACCCTGTCTATTCTCTTCTCCGTCTCCATTATGCGAGACACCAACGGGTAAACATGCCAGCTTGGTGAGAAGGACAGGTTGTGCGTGAGCATGACCCGGATGCTGCAACAGCAGTAGCAAGGAGTATCGTTCAAGCGTCCTGTCGTCTTCTCTCTTAATTTACCCCAAGATTTATGATCCTGTCGAGTCATCGTCGCTCCCTCAGTCCCTCTCATTTAAAGGATTCATCAACAGTTTACATGGCAGGGAGACGTCGACTTACAAATCACGGATCGCCGAAAAAAAATGGGTGTGCCAAGATCACAAATCACGGATATAAAAATGGTAGATAATAGGCGCTATTTCAATCGGCGCGCTGGACCGTCAGTGGTATGAGTATTTGTAGAACATAGATATAATCTGACATGATATAACCAAGATAAATAGCAAAGTGTTGACACAAAGATTGGTCACACACTAGCTAGGGCCTAGGGCTAGATTGTTCGGGTTGCTACGGACCGAAGAATGTAGCGAGGATCACATTTACGTGGTGAAGAACGGAGAGGTTTACGAGCAAACCACCAAAGGTTAACCAATCGTGCTTGCGTGACGAAGAACGGCTAGTTTACGAGCAAACCACTAAAGATTAACCAATCGTACTTGCGTGACGAAGAATGACTAGTTTACGAGCAAACTAGCAAAGAAATCGTCGAAGCTCTCGCACGAGAGGGACCCCGTCAGGACAAGGACATCGGCGGGTTGCCCTAGGTCAGCCGTTAAGCCCAGGGCGCTATCCTTGGTCGTCGGATCAAGAGATGAACACCAAAAATAGGGTTGGAAAAAGGATTAGAGGAAAAATAGTATATAGATGTAAAAAAAGTTAAATGTTGGGTCCTCAATCAACCATGCACCCCCTATTTATAGGGAGTATGAAAGCTCTAAGTTTGATGTTGGTAATTAGTGACAATGCCCAAGTGCTAATCATGTGCTTAAGATTGTATGTAGCAAAGGATGATTAGCACATAGCATGGTGAAGCATGATGATCAAGTGTGGATGATGAAGTGCTTACTATGGTGATGAAGGAGGAATAAGGTGCAACCCTATGATGATCAAGGCAAAGGTATATGTTAGGGGTTGTACTTTGGTAACCAAGACACCTAGTGGGTGTGGTTACATTATAGGCTAGATAGCCGTACTATAAAGAGGGGGAATGACGCGGCTATTGACCTCCTAAGTGTCTCTAGATGTGCATTTCATAATCATATGCATTTGGATAGAGCGCATATTCCTCGCCCTACGTGCTTAACTTGAAAATGAGCTAAAACATGTGTTTAGATGTTACACATATCTAGTATAAAGGGTGAAACAAGTGGAGCAAGAAAAGATAGAAATTTGCTTGAGTTAGAGGTGACAGACGCCGGCTCCGGGAGCGACAGACGCCGTGGGCGCGTCTGTCGGGCAGCCCTAGTTGTGGCTCTCAGCGCGCGCGCGACAGACGCGCGGACGCTTGAGCGACAGATGCGCTACGTCAGCGTCTGTCGCCTAGGGTTTCGCGGACGGGCGAGCGCGCGAGCGACAGACGCTCGGGCGCGTCTGTCGGGCTTTCACCAGACACGTCTGTCGGCTTGAAAACGGTCGCGGGTCTTTTCTAGACAGCGTCCGTCACAGCGACAGACGTCGAGGGAAAAACCGACGGACGCGTCAGACGCTGATGGAGATGACCGTTGAAATGTGAAGCTTCATGGACACGTGGCGCGATCGTATGCGACAGACGTCTGTCGCCCACGCAGAGCAGCCCAACGACTCTTTTCAAAGGGGCACGCCTATATATATTTGTTGGCCGGCTAGGGTATCTCTCTTGGCATTTTGACATTCTTGACAACCCTTTGAGCTGAGCAGCTCCCCTCCCACTCATCTCTCTTGCTTGATCGCATATTCGAAGTGAGATTGAGTGATCCAAGTGCATTTGCTTATGATTTTGCATCTAGTTGGCACTTGGGTGTTCTCTTGCTGCGAGATTCTTGTTTCTCTTGGTGGTTGCCGCCACCTAGACGGCTTAGAGTAGCTTGGAGGAGGTCCGGCACGAGTGGTGTTTGTTCGTGGTTGGCTCTGGCACTGTGAGGGGTTCTTGTGGTTCCCCGGCGGAGCGCCGAATTCCAACTCTAGTGGATTGCTTGTGTCATTGCAACCTCTTGTCATTTGGTAGGTTCTTGTTGCGCCTTTTGAGAGGCTCAGTGTGTGACCGATTAGCCACCGAACCACCTTGTTGAAGAGGGATACAATGGGGACTAGCTTGCCGGCAAGCACGTGAACCTCGGGAAAAATCTTTGTGTCATTACTTCTACATTGTGATTGATTGATCCCAGTGTTCAGTTATCTTGGAATTCATTGATCATCATTCTTGGTTGGCTCAATTCATCACCCCTCGGTGAAACCCCTCTAACTCACACTTACATTACTTTCATAGTTGTATCTTGCTAGTTTGTTTAGTGTAGCTAGAGTAGCTCTTTGCTTTGGTAGCTTGCTAGCTCTAGTTGTTTTTCTTCTTACGGTTTAACTTGTGCGGTTGTGTGACATTCATTAGAATTGTGTATTGGATAGGTGGCTTGCAAACCCTCTTTAGGCTAAGCAAAACTAGCATCACGCTATTTGTTATATTGATAAACTTGTTTAGCATACTTTGTAGGAATTTTTAATAGGCTATTCACCCCCCTCTTGTCATCGAGACCTTTCAGAGTAGGGGTGGTCTTATCCGTTGGAAAACCAATGTGGTACTATTATTATGTCGCTTTATAGTTTTTTCCTTAGATTGGGTCAAAACTAGCATGAGCCTCTTAAAATTGGCATGGGCCTAATTTGAGTGTCAACAACAAGATATGATAAATCAACTCAAGATATATAAGAAAGATATAGAGGATATAAGCAAGATAAAGCATACAGTAATAAGGAACGAGAATGCAAGATATAAATGATAAGATATAACCCCGAACTAACTAAGATTTGTATATGAATAAAAAAACTAGCCACTTAGTGTAGTTGTGGGCATCAAGCCGTAATACACCACACCAAGACATTGCAAAGAACCAAATAAACCATAAGCATAATAACAAGCACACAAGCATGCCCAAACAAGTTTACTAAACACACAAATGAACATTAAACCCCTTTCAGATGTATTGTGGAAGAAAAACTCTAATATTCATTTGTTTATTGTAGCCATCATCACATCACATTACACAATACTAAGGTAGGAGATAGTTCTAAAAACATGTATGTAAACAAGTTTTGAAGACAAGACTAGTAAATTAAAACAATTAGGTAAGGAGAGGGTAATCAAGAAGGATAAGTATATAACATAGCAAAAGTAACAAGATACAAAGAAATAAATGATGTTATATAACAAATTTCAAACCTTGAAATGATCGGCTTCTAACTAGTCTTACGTCCTACATTCAACACAGCTGTGGTACCACTTTTGTCCCACCTAGTTTTAACAATAGAACCAGATGAATTCATGCATATTATATGTGTTACAGGATCAATTTATACACAAACAATAACTTCATTAATGATAACTCAAAAACAATGCACTAGATAGTATCAAATATATTATTATAGACACTCAAAATCTTAACAAAAATACAAAGGAAACGTTTACCTTACATAAAAGGAACATTGCAGTAGCATCCATCAACTCCACATGAAGGTTGATGGTAGAAGCACGTACGCCTAGCACTTTGGAAGGTCTTCATGATACTCCTTCCAAGTTTGATTCTTCGAGCAACATGTTTGTTTGGATATAGCAAGGGTGAGTACACATCGTGCTTCCTGAGCTAGAGCTAGAAGAGCACTCCATTGAGCACCAAGGTAGGCCTCTAAGCATCTCATTATTTACAATTGCTTAATTTGAGTATGTGTTAGTTATTCCATTATGTGGACAATATGACTAGATACCCATGATAACCAAGTTAAGTTATTACCTCATTTATTCACAACTCTACCTTGAAGTCTTGATTGTTTACTTTAGCACATAATCCATTCTTATTTGCTTAGATACGGAAGTCAAACTTGTGATGGGTTTTCTCACGGTTTGCGTGATTATAGGGAATTGCTTGTCCAATAATGAACACTACAAAATAAGCTATAATCTAAACTTGACCAAGATAATGAATATGATCGAGGCGAGCAAGGGTTAGGGTCACGGCAAGACGGGATATCAAGTGACATAACTCGCTTGGCTAGTTAAGGACCATGACATCTGTTGTATTTAGGTCTTGAACATCACCTTGTACAAACCACTTGCCATGGATGGGATAGTAATCCTAGTACTGTGTTGTAACCAGATAACCTTGTGAATTTAGTGTGACTTGGGGGTGCGTGGTAGATAGACAAGCTAGTACCCCAAACCATCTCAAATCCTTCATGGGTAATTTGACTAGGCATGAGAAGGTTGAGGCGTGAGAGACTCCTAATGTACTGACGAGTCATATGGGTTGTATCCTTGTTTTTGAGTGGGTAAAACATGTACCCTTATATAGTCTTGAATGCGATTATTATTTGAAAACCATGCTCTTGGTTATGAACACGTTCTATGACTACTTGCTTCACTGTAGTATGCGATGAAAGGACTCATGGAAGATCAAGCTCCACCCTTGCTTATTTCATCATGCTTATTGGAACCTTGCTATGCTTAGAAGTAGTCAATAGACAACATTTACTTTATGCAAAAAATGTTTTTTATGCAACCTAACTTTATACCTCGCTAACGCCAAGATACGTAATCCTTTGTACAATTATTTGGGTAAGTATCGTGGAGTACAATTCTATGCACAGGGTGCTATTTTTGAGTTGTTTTGTAGGTGAGGATGCCCCTACCTATGGCTACTTCTATTCCCCTGATCCCTATTAGATGGCCAGCAATATCAGTCATAGGCCCCGAGGGTGGCATGGCTCATGGGTAGTGTTATATACTATGTTGTTAAATTTCTGTTGTAGCTTGTTGTTGAATGATGTGTGAACTCTTAAGATGTTAACTTCACCTATGTATCTTGAACTTGTACCGTAAAGACTTAACTTATGTTTTATGTTAAGTGAATGTGTCTGAGCTATATTGGAGGGTCCTCGCATCCCACCTTTTGTGCCTTTTGATATGCTTCTGTCGTTCTAGAGAATCATAAGTACAGCCAAGACCAGAGCATTGTGGCTACACTGTGCTTAGACCCTAGGTTCCAACAAGAGTTGCTATGAAAAGCCCCATTTTATTAAATAGTGTTGCATAAGCTATTAATCAAGTTACCATCATAAGCACATATCATTAGAAAGGGTTGAAGTAGCTAAGCAAGTTCACAACTACCCACATGTAAACCCATGTACAAGCAATTAAGGAATTATAAGTAAATTAGATAATCCTTAGGGTTTACAAAAATTAAACACATGTATATAAATAAAATGATTAAAGTGAATAGGCAAAGAACATGGTCAAGGGGCATTTACTTTCTCTAAATTGTTGTGACTGCTTTGTCTCTTCAAAATATTGCTCCTAGAATTTACCGTCTTGCTCTCCTTCCATACATAGTGAACATGATCACACAAAAGCACATACAAGCAAACAAACTTTATGTAAGTTAAACAGTACATCAAACATCAAGAGGAACCAAGGTTTTAAATACCGGGCTATAGCGTCACTATAGTTGCTGGAGAGAGACCACGCTAAGCTATTGTCACTTTTGCCGTTACGTCAACTATGACCGCTATATTATGCTATACCGCTGCTAAATTGCTTAGCTGTAGCTTTGAAATAGCGCCGCTATTTCAATTTCAGCTATAATAGTGACAATCTAATTATTACTTACTTGTATTTTGTTTTAAAGTTGGTATTTAGCAAAATTGAATGCTTGAGTTTCATGAATCATGCTCTAATATCATATTAAGTATTGTTTCCTACATCCCTAGAACCTTGAAAAGATATTTGTGTTTATCACATTTTAAGATTGTCTTGTTTTTATGTATCAATTGCTCATATTTTTTTATGATTTCCTTATAAACCGCTATCTAGCATAGCTTCGCTATAGCGGCGCTATAGCTGTATAGCCTTTGGAAAAAAGATGTCGCTATTTGCTATAGCCCGCTATTTAAAACTATGAGAGGAACATTAAGGTCCTAGAAATCACCCACTTGCTAGGAACTCATGAGCACAAGTTTTTCTTATAGGTTAAAATGTAAAAAGATTTACCAAAAGCATGTTTTGGGGGACTAAAACATAAACAAAAACTAGTTTTTGAGGTTTTTTTTGAAATCTACCCTATCATAGAAGATTTCACTTGTAAAATCATCAAATTCATGGAGGCTTCTTCAAAGACATGTCGGTGCTAACATGTCGTCTATTGACCCTTGGGATGACTTTGTCAAGGACCAGTATAAAGCGTTGATTATAGATTGAACAACCGAGAATCTTTCACCAAAGGGGTTTATGAGGACATTACCCATTTGTATACAAACAACACTATTTATGAAGGGCCAATTACTAGCACGATAATTTAATTTCGAGTGAGCTCATTCCAATGTACTTGCTTTTATAATTATGATAATAGATTGCTACTTACTAATATTATTATTCATAGGAATTATAGAGAGGTAAGGAAGTACTTGGAGAGAGGCATAGATGGAGAGGAGACTAGCGTGGGCTTCCCTTCCAAGGTGGAGGCCCAAGTCCGTCCAGGAGTAGCTTGCACTAAAATCATGATCCATGTCACTGCTATCGACATTCTACATATGCACACAAAGCTAATTAAGGAGGTAAAAATTTCAATGGCACCAGTCCCACATCCAAATTTCTTAGGAATCAAAGGGAATTGAGAAAACAATTATTTTTGTCACCACTAGATGGTCAAGTTCTCACTAGCCGCTGAAGTAACTGTTTCTCTTGATTTATCCGCCGCTCCTTCTCACCACCGGCGCACTGTATGGTGAGTACTATGCAGTTGCCCACCTTTTTAATTGTCATCGATCATCCGGTAGAGTCTTCACATTAGCTGTTGGGTTGTCTGGTGCCTTAATCTTCATAGTGCCCAAGTTACTGGATGTCACTAGATCATACACTGTTTGCACCATGCTATCCACTGAATAGTTCGTCAGATGGTATTCCTCAAGTCTTCAGCTTTGGTCAAACATTCGACCAAGACTCTATCGTCCAATGCCTTTGTATCCTTGACCACCGTACTTGTTGGATTTATTAGGGGCCAAACCCATTTTAAATTTAATAAATCAATAAAACTCTACGGTGTGTAACTGTTGGGCATTTAATATTTGTACCGGATTGAAACTCGACCAAACGTTGATTCGACTTATATGGTTAGACTTCATCCGTCCATATTGATAAGTTGAGAAAAGGATAAAGGCATGCCACACGCGCGCGCGCCAGCGAGTGGACGGGCGAGGCGTGGCCCGGTTTTGCCACTCACTCTCCATGATGGCGGGAGTTATAACTCTCGCGCCACTCACTCTCCATGATGGCGGGAGTTATAACTCTCGGGTGTAACTCTCTGAGTTAATGGCGGGAGTTATAACTCTCGGGTGTAACTCTCTGAGTTAATCCCGAGAGTTACCGTCTCTTCACTTGCCCCTCTCCTGGACTACCTGCGTGAGCCTCTTCCCCTCCCTCTGCGCGCTGGCATAAAAGAGACGGCACCATTTCCTCTAGTTCTCTCTCTCGGTACCTAGAACACAGAACAAAATCAGACCTCATCTTCTACTGCGGAAAGGTTTTCCCCGTCTCATACCTCTGCGCGCATAGAGATACGAGGGAGCAGGTGCCTCCGAAGCCCTTGCCGTCTGTGATCCCTACTCGGGGAGTACGACAATTAGGTTTTTGGGGAGCAACTACGCGACTGCTCGTTCCCGGTTAGTGGCATCTTCTTCCTCTGGACGCGGACGGGAACTGCACTGCGATCACCTTCCTGCATCAATTGCGGTCCACGACTTCGAGCAACGCACTATGGCGACTAGTGCGAATGGAGCCTCCGATGCCCTCGGCATGGGACCCTCCACTGGGTATATCCTATTCTCATCTCTTTGTCAATTCATGGTGTTCATGTGCTATGTTGTCTCTGTTACATTCTATATGCCATGGATATTTGTTTATGTGATACTCATGCTGGCTGGTATGTTTAGACTATCATGCTTATATGTTTTTGATAATGATCTTGGCTCATATATGATATATAACCTTATTGTTATATTTGTTTTGTCTTATCTTGGTACATATGAACATGTTGATCATCTTTTTGTATTCATGTGAATATATATGATGCTATGCTACAATTGTTTATTATCATACATGTCATCCCATGCAGTCATTATTTTTCAGAATTAAACTATATAGAAAATTGTCTAAATATCTAACAATCCAAAAACCTAATATTAGGCAATTTTCTCTCATTAGTTTTGCTGCTGAATTAAAACCTAATCAATTTGATAGAAAGAATTTCATGATTTGGCGTGCCGAATGGAATTGTGGCTCACTGCAATGAATTACTATCACGCCGCACTGGGGCGGCCTGAGAACTTGGCTCCTAAGGATGAGCCTAAGTTTCGGGCTGCTGATAACCTGTTCAGAGGTGCCGTGATCAGTGCTCTTCATCCCAAGTATGAGAAAAGCTACATTTCTTTTCCATCTGGCAAGGATTTATGGGATGCTCTTGAGACAAAGTTTGGTGTCCCTGATGCTAGGAGTGAGCTGTATCTTATGGAGCAGTTGTTTGATTACAAGATGGTTGAGAACCATTCTGTGGTTGAACAGGCTCATGAGATTCAGACACTGGCTAAGGAACTCGAGCTTTTTCCCTGTCCTTTACCTGACAAGTTTGTGGCCGGCGGTATCATCGCTAAGCTGCCACCTTCTTGGAAGGATTTTGCTACCTCTCTAAAGCATAAGAGGCAAGAGTTCAATGTGGCTGAACTCATTGGTACTCTTGATGTTGAGGAGAGGGTGAGAGCAAAGAACAAGGAAAAAGGGGTTGAGACCTCTTTTGCAAACATGGTGTAGAAAAAGAACTTATTTGCATTCCGTAAGTTCAAGAAAAAAATAATAACAAGAAGAAAGGATGCTGCTTTATTTGTGGTAGTGAAGAGCACTGGGCAAGTGAGTGCCCAGACCGCAAATTTAAGCAAGAACTTAAGAAGTCAGTCAACATGGTTACTACTGATACTGAAGGAGGAACATCTGGGTATGATAATTATTTACCTACTGTTCTTTTAGTTTGTAATTCACCTGAGTGGTGGATGGATCGTGGTGCAAATATTCATGTATGTGCTGATATTTCTTTGTTTGCTTTCTATCAGGTCGAGAGGACTGGAGCCTTGCTGATGGGAAACGGCTCACGTGCGCATGTTCTTGATGCTGGTACGATCAATCTGAAGTTTACTTTGGGGAAGACGGTGCTATTGAAGAACGTGCAGCATGTGCCCTCCATCAAGAAAAATCTTATTAGTGGTTCGATGATGTATCGAGATGGCTACAAAATCGTCCTTGAGTCCAATAAGTGTGTTGTGTCGAGACATGGTACTTTTATTGGTAAATGATATGATTGCGGAGGTCTGTTCTGCTTGTCTCTGCTTGTGTATGTAATAAGGTTGTGAACATCGCTAATATTTCTAATAAGTCAGATTTATAGCACTCACGCTTATGTCATATTAATTTTAGTTGTCTTATGCGGTTAGTAAATCTAACTTTAATCCTGAAAATTAATGTGGTCAAAAGTTCTAAGTGACACGTGTGTGTGCAATCGAAGCAACCCCGCAAGCCTCATAAGGCTGCTGAGGCGAGGAATTTGGCACCTCTAGAACTTGTTCATTCGGATTTATGCGAAATGAATGACGATTTGACTAAAGGCGGTAAACTATACTTCATGACATTTATAGATGATTGCACTAGATTTTGATATTTGTATTTACTTAAAACAAAAGATGAAGTGTTGCATTATTTTAAGGCCTATAAAGCTGAGGTAGAAAATCAACTTGAGAGGAAAATTAAACGATTAAGGTCCGATCGAGGTGGAAAATATTTCTCTAGTGAATTTACTGAATTCTGTGTGGAACATGGTATTATTAATGAGAAGACACCGTCATACTCACCACAGTCTAATGGTATAGATGAAAGAAAAAATCACACTCTAACTGAGTTGGTGAATGCCATGTTGGGTACTACGGGATTATCCAAGGAATGGTGGGGTGAGGCGATTTTGACAATGTGTCATGTCCTAAATAGAGTTCCTACAAAGAATAAAGAAATCACACCATTCGAGGAATGAGAGAAGAAGATACTAAATCTCTCCTACATGCGCACTTGGAGTTGTTTGGCCAAAGTGAATGTGCCTATCAACAAGAAGCGTAAACTTGGACCTAAAATTATAGCTTGTGTGTTCCTTGGTTATGCTATTCACAGTGTTAGGTATAAGTTCTTAATTATAAACTCTAAGGTACCTAGACGCTACATTTTTTGAGAATGAATTTCCCATGAAAACTACACCTAGCACAACTGGTCATGAATCTATAATTTCCCATGAGCATGAGCATGAGCATGAGATGTTCACACCGGTACAACAAATTGAGGAACCCCATGAGCAAAATCCCGAGGAGGATGACATTGTAGTCACCAGAAAGAGCAAGCGACAGAGAGTTGCTAAATCTTTTGGGAATGACTATATTGTGTACCTTGTGGATGACACACCAACGACTATTGAACAGGCATATTCCTCTCCTGATGCTGACTCGTGTAAGGAAGCAGTAAGGAGTGAGATGGATTCTATCATGTCTAATGGAACTTGGGAAGTTGTTGATCGACCTTATGGGTGCAAACCTATAGGGTGCAAATGGGTGTTCAAGAAAAA
The DNA here is from genome assembly GCA_038087645.1 of Saccharum hybrid cultivar R570. Lineage (NCBI taxonomy): Eukaryota > Viridiplantae > Streptophyta > Magnoliopsida > Poales > Poaceae > Saccharum > Saccharum hybrid cultivar. The sequence goes on from JAQSUU010000135.1 coordinate 24,188,917, forward strand.
GTTTAGGCCTGATGGTACTATTGAGAGGTACAAGGCAAGACTTGTGGCCAAGGGTTATACCCAAAAAGAGGGTGAAGACTTCTTTGATACTTACTCACCAGTTGCCCGATTGACTACAATTCGAGTATTGATTTCACTGGCAGCTTCCTATGGTCTGACCATTCATCAAATGGATGTTAAGACAGCTTTCCTAAATGGAGAGTTAGAGGAAGAGATCTATATGGATCAGCCAGATGGTTTTATAGCAAATGGTCAAGAGGGCAAAGCGTGTAAGTTATTAAAGTCGTTGTACGGCCTAAAACAAGCACCTAAGCAATGGCACGAGAAGTTTGATAAAACTTTGACATCAGCTGAATTTGTTGTGAATGAAGCTGATTCTTGTGTCTATTACCGGTATGGTGGGGGTCAAGGAGTTATCTTGTGCTTATATGTTGATGACATTTTGATCTTTGGATCAAGTCTTAGTGTGATTGAGGAGGTGAAGAAATTTCTATCAAACAATTTTGAGATGAAAGATCTGGGAGAAGCTGATATTATTCTTAATATCAAGCTCCTAAGAGAAGGTGATGGTGGGGTAACTTTATTACAATCTCACTATGTGGAAAATGTTATGAGTCGCTTTGGGTTCAGTGACTGTCAGCCTGCTCCCACACCTTATGATCCTAGTGTGCTATTGAGGAAGAATCGAAGAATAGCAAGGGATCAATTGAGATATTCCTAGATCATTGGTTCGCTCATGTATTTTGCTAGTGCAACAAGGCCTGACATCTCATTTGCTGTGTGCAAGCTGAGCCGATTTGTGTCAAACCCGGGAGATGATCACTGGCGTGCTCTTGAGAGAGTTATGCGCTATCTAAAAGGCACTATGAGCTATGATATTCGTTATACCAGACATCTAAAGATGCTGGAAGGCTATTATGATGCCAACTGGATCTCTGATGCTGATGAGCTTTATGCCACGAGCGGATATATGTTTCTGCTTGGAGGTGGCGTTGTTTTTTGGAAGTCTTGCAAGTAGACTGTCATAATGAAGTCTACAATGGAAGCAGAACTCACAGCATTAGACACTGCTGGGTCTGAGGCCGAGTGGCTGCGTGATCTCCTTATGGATTTACCGGTTGTTGAAAAACCGATACCGGCTATTTCTATGAACTGTGATAACCAGACGGTAATTACCAAGATTAACAGTTTTAAGGATAACATGAAGTCCACGAGGCACATTAAGAGACGATTAAAATCTGTCAGAAAATCGAGAAACTCTGGAGTTATTGCGTTGGACTATGTTCACACGTCCAATAATCTGGCAGATCAGTTCACTAAGGACCTATCATGAAATGTGATAGAGAGTGCATCGAGAGAGATGGGTATGAGACCCACGTGAAATCTACTATAGTGGTAACCTGTCCTATGTGATCGGAGATACCGTGAAGTAGGATGGTGAAACAAGATAGTAGTAGATTAAGAGGAAAGATCCCTTTCTGAGCTCATCTCTGATGCACATCTTTCCTTCTGTAAGGCAGGTTGGTTTATACCTTAATGTGTTCCAAGTGTCTTGGTCAAGAAGAGATGTTGTCCTACAGAACATCTTTTGAGGAACACACCTATATGAGTTAGACTACTGGTCATGGTCTATGAGACTTGGGTAATCTCTAAAAACTCATGAAAGGCACTGAAGTGTGACTTATAAGCTTCAAACAGAGGGGATGCTTGTTGCAGCCTAGTACTAGCAAAAGACTTGAGTGAATCTCACTTCACACAAAACTGTCAACTCAAGGCATAGTCCATTGTTTAGTTATGACTGAGTGAAACTTTTGTTCTAGATGGATGTTCAACTTAATAGTCTCCATCGAAACACTGGTATATCAAAGAAATGTGGATCTGAAGCAACATTGTTACAAACCCCAGAGTTTGGTGGGGATTGTTGGATTTATTATGGGCCAGGCCTATTTTAAATTTAATAAATCAATAAAACTCTACGGTGTGTAACTGTTGGGCATTTAATATTTGTACCGGATTAAAACTTGATCAAACGTTGATTCGGCTTATATGGTTGGACTTCATTCGCCCATATTGAGAAGTTGAGAAAAGGATAAAGGCGTGCCGCGCGCGCGCCGCCGTCGGCGGTGGCCGACGTGGGCGAGGCAAGCAGGCGAGCGAGCGGACGGGCGAGGCGTGGCCCGGTTTTGCCACTCACTCTCCATGATGGCGGGAGTTATAACTCTCGAGCCACTCACTCTCCATGATGGCGGGAGTTATAACTCTCGGGTGTAACTCTCTGAGTTAATCCCGAGAGTTACCGTCTCTTCACTTGCCCCTCTCCTGGACTGCCTGCATGAGCCTCTTCCCCTCCCTCTGCGCGTTGGCATAAAAGAGACGACACCAGTTTCTCTAGTTCTCTCTCGGTATCTGGAACACAGAACAAAATCAGACCTCATCTTCTGCTACGGAAAAGTTTTTCCCGTCTCGTACCTCTGTGCGCACAGAGATACGAGAGAGCAGGTGCCTCCGATGCCCTTACCGTCTGCGATCCCTGCTGGGGGAGTACGTCAATTAGGTTTTTGGGGAGCAACTACGCGACTGCTCATTCCCGGTTAGCGGCATCTTCTTCCTCTAGACGCGGACAGGAACTGCACTGCGATCACCTTCCTGCATCAACTGCGGTCCACGACTTCGAGCAACGCACTATGGCGACTAGTGCGAATGGAGCCTCCGATGCCCTCGGTATGGGACCCTCCGCTGGGTACATCCTATTCTCATCTCTTTGTCAATTCATGGTGTTCATGTGCTATGTTGTCTCTGTTACATTCTATATGCTATGGATATTTGTTGTGATACTGCCAAAGGATGTTAGATCAGTTGGTCTAGCACTCCGGCGACACCCCTCAGGTCCCGAGTTCGACTCCCGGTGGGAGCGAATTTCAGGTCTGAGGGTTAAAAAACCCCCTCGCTGGTCCCGTGTGCCAAAGCACTAGTGGTGCGGCCCGTCCGGCCTGCGGCAACGGATGTCTGGGCAACGGATGACCCGGCCTACGGGCAACGGAAGTCACCGGCCCGGCACCGGCCCAGCTAACGGTCCCCACGGTGTCCGCTCCTAGTGTCGGGACGGGGCCAGGGTTCGGGGGTTTCTCGGCTCGGGGAACTGAGAATTCCTTCTTAGTTGAAAGCCGTGGGGGCGGTCTTTCCCCCACCGGGTCGAATTTTTTTTATATTTGTTGTGATACTCATGCTGGCTGGTATGTTTAGACTATCATGCTTATATGTTTTTGATAATGATCTTGGCTCATATATGATATATAACCTTGTTGTTATATTTGTTTTGTCCTATGTTGGTACATATGAACATGTTGAACATCCTTTTTGTATTCATGTGAATATATATGATGCTATGTTGTAATTGTTTATTATCATAAATGTCATCACCATGCAGTCATTATTTTTTGGAATTAAACTGTGTAGAAAATTGTCTAAATATCTATCAGTACCGTCCACTACGTTCAATTGAATAGTACCCTATTCGGTTGATCACCAGACAACCACTCAATCATCCGATGGGTTCGTTCTCCTTGCCACCAGGCTTCTGGTGCTTGCAGTTGTCTTCTCTAGACTTCGCAACATTTGTCATATTTGTTTTTTTAATAAATCATTTGTCATATTTGTTGTTCTACTTTTGGGGGACAACACTGCTGATATTTGCATTTGTTGCCTCTCAAAACATTATATGAAATTCAAATGTGAAAAAGTGAAACGAATATACAAAGATAGACAAAGTCTTGAGGTGTATTGTGCCCCCATGTTTTCTCATTTAAAGGAGTCCTTTGTTGTACAAACACATATTCCCTCCATCCGAAGACAAAATCAACTTCTAGAGTTGTCTTATGTTAAACTTTTTAAAATTTGACAAACTTTAGAGTATCAACATCTACTCCCTCCGTTCCAAATTATAAGTCGCTTTGACTTTTTTAGTACATCCATTTTGTTATGCATCTAAATATAATATTATGTCTAGATACGTAGCAAAATGAATGAACAAAAAAGTCAAAGCGACTTATAATTTAGAACAGAGGAAGTATGGAATAAGATAAGAAAATATATTTCATTATGTATCTAATGAAACTATTTTGGTGTCATAAATATTGGTGCTCTTTTTCTATAAACTTAGGATAATTTAACTTTGAACAACTCTAGAAGCTGATTTGATTTGAGATGAATGCTTCGTTTTGCTGTTCTCTCGATTTCAGACAGGTCAAAGTTATGCGCTCATTTATAAGATTGTGTACAGCATTTTGGAGACCTCGCAAGAGTGCAGAAATTATTCAAAATTCTCATGTCAACTTCTATGAGTTGAAATTTCACAAGAAAAATAGAATCAACAGGCCAAGGATCTCGCATTTCAACTCTCAAGATATTTAAACATTCCCCAGCTCCAATAAAAACTTCTCTCCTCCAACCATATTTTTGAATGGCAACTAAATTAGCATGCTGGCATTTTCATTTTATATTTCACATGGACATGATTTTTCCTTCAGTAAAAAAGAAGAATAAGAATATACAGATTTGCAACAGGCTCTATATTTTTCCTTTTTTCACGATATTGGTCCAGAAACAACATGCACGGCATTCAAGGAAGCAATTAATAATTGAATAAAAGGATAGACGAACACATGAAAACCAATGATTTACAGTTAGGAGAATGTGCTACAGAACTGTATCAAAATGAGACTGTTGGATTCCATCTATCGACAAGCGTGTTAGCCTTATCGTCCAGTTGCTGAACAAACACGAACCCCTAGCCAAACAAGAAAACCCTCCAGCTTGGGTTTGTCTGCAATTGCAATTACAAAAACACATGCACAGCAGAAGAACAAAATTACATCATCCCCTCTTTGCTATTTGCTATAATTGGTCTGAGTATTGTGTTTCCATTGACGACCCTTGTTGTTGCAACGAGGAAGTCGTAGCCCATTCCTTCCTGCAATACACAAAGGCAAGAGGTATGAAGTGAAGAAAACTAAGAACTAAAGTGTGGTCCAACTTCCTCATACACATTCGAGAAAAAAAAGTGTGGCCCAACTAAAGAGAAAAAAATATTTCATAGTTAAAATTCAGGTCTTATCTGCAGTGAAAAAGTTCAGAGAAAGACTTTGTTCAGGTAAACAGTAGTTAGTGGTCAGGTTTGTTTTTAGTAGTGGTGTGGGGGAGGGCAGATCCATACAATCAACTTTCATAACAAAGGGGACAACAAAAATCACGAAAAAGAATTTACTATGTGCTAACCAATATAACATGGTTGCACCAAATTATTCTTATTGATTTAGTAGTTGAGAAAACAAAATCAGGAAAAAAAATACTCCTATGTACCATGGATACTGAAGTGAATTTTTGTATCTAAGAAAATACCTTGGAATCAATTTGCTCTAAACATCTGAAAACTGAGAAACAAGTAGGACAAGGCGTACCTGTGCACTAAGGAATCGAAGGGCAGCAATCTCAGCAAATGTGACACCACCAATAAATACAACCAAAACCAGAGAGCGATGACCAACCCTAGAATAAACAGAAATTTAGAAAGCAGATTTAGAACTGTGAGAATGCTAGGGGAATGGCCCACAATGTTTTCCATATCAAGACTATATAAGTTTTAGCACTCTTCTCTATTAAAATATGGTTTTGATTGAAGCATGAGATCATTCTCCCAGATCTGCTACATACTGTCCAGAAATTATCTGCTATGCATTTTGGTCCACATATTTCAGGGAAAACTGGTTGAGTAACACCAAAAACTTGACCATCTATGTCTGACGCGAAACATGACTAAGTACTTCTGCTGCGATCATTACTAACCAAAAAGTTTGGATAATGAAATAGCATGCACAATTTGGTGCATATCTATTTTAGATGGCCCTGAACCCAATCAGCACGACTGTGCTGGAAAACAGTGGCCTAGGCAAGGGCAAGGATAGCTGACGTACTAGGAGTTATGATACATTGTTTTTGCTTTCCTAGAGGAGATGCATGCCATCCTTATAATGATGAGATGACTTGATCCTTATGGAATGACATGATCCTAGAGAACTAATCTCCAAGGTTAATGAAACAATATAATCTAATCTTATCTCTAAACAATAATACAATCCAAAGACCCTAGGAAGGCATGGTGCTGCTCCTCCCCTCAGATACCAAGTGTGCTGTGCATGACATCTTCGGACCCCAATTTCCTTGAATTTGTATACAGAGTCAACATGGTGCCCATATCCCTCCCTTCTCTCTCCACTTCAATCATTTCTGTCCTGTTTGAATTGTTATACAGGGGTGAATTTACCTGTCAATACTCTGTTGAGCCCCTAAACCTGGATGTACCTCTGGTGACGAATTAATTGTCAAACCACCCTACATGAGTGAGAAAATCTTTTAAGGAAAAGATTTTTTTCTTTTGCTTCCCTAAAACGCGAAGTCAATTCAACGAGTTCCACTCACTCTTTTCAAATCCAGATGTGGGCCTGGCAATAGTTTCAACAGTTCTTCAATAGACCGCCTGCAAATTGAGAAATAAATTTCAGTGTGAGAAAGTATGTCGCAAACGTTCTACCCATTAATTAAGGTTATTAAGGACATGCATGCAAACCACTTACAACACAACAGCTGAAGCTTTCCCACCCGAAAAGGATGGGTGAAGCGTTGGTAAAAACTAGGATCTATTTTGAACTAAGAGAGCATAAATGTAGATAAAGGAAAATTGGGCGACACTCCTATTATACTGGATACTCAATCTAGTAGAAGAGATTTTTTGTAATTTATATCAACAAAATGGCTCATAGTTTCCACAACTTAAGTCTGCACAATTTATAAATATAAAAAGGAATTGGAAGGCTACATTCCTTTCTTGGACAAATTTCTTTCTTTACTGCATGTATGTTTTACCCAAGAAAGGAAATGAATAAAGATCATGTGTAATAAGAACTTTCCGTTACTCAAAGACCTAGATATTTTATTCTCCGATTTCTTTTGGCATAGAAACATTTCTTCCATAGGAAGTTAAACAATCCTTTCTGCGCAGATTACATTCAAAGAAACACGTCATCATCGTAAGAAAGTAAAGGGACACAAAGAAACTAGCATGAGAAACATACCATCCAGATCTCACTGCATGCTGAACAAGGCGAATACTAAGAGGTGCGTATCCAGAAAAGATGTAGGATATATCAGTCGGGCTGAGATTGACAATAAGAATAGATTAGTAGAAGTTGAAGGTGCAATTAGATATCGAATGGCTAGTTACAACGAGCTGAAGAATGGCCATAATTATGCCTTGAATAATCATTACAATGAAGCAGTGCATTGCAGGAAAACAAATAACTTCTAAACAAAATTAGAACTAAACACAATATTGACTCTAAAACATTTTGGTAAAAAATTAGGATGAAGTTTGAAAGGATGTACCGAAACAGTTCATATAACTTATATGAAGAAGACAGAAACAGTTTACTTTTCTTGAACATGCAGGAGACCTGTGTTATGGACGCTGTTGGGATCGAGAGGGGGAGAGTCGAGGGGAGCGGCGGCGGAGCTACAGTACCCGCGCGCTACAGTACCACGCGGGTACTGTTCATGCGCGAGCGGCAGAGGGCCGGCGGCTAGGGCTGTGAAGGGCGCTGGGAACGCTGGCCGCGGGGCTTCGTCCACGGCCGGCAAGAGAGAAGGTTTTTCCTTCTAATCTCTTGCTTGATTAGATTGATACATCTCCTCTCCTTATATAGAGAAGAGGTCTTACTTGACCCCTAAGCAAGCGACTAATTAACCCTAACGGGCTAAGGCTCAATAGGCCCTTGACTCATCTAACACTACACCCCACCTAGACACGCAGCTCGTCCTCGAGCTGCAACCTAACTCGACTCGGCTAGACACAAACCTAACACCTAAAAACAAGCCTTTTACATCTCGGCTTATTTTATTGACCTGAAATAGACTACGACTCTTTATTTTTGACTCCTGAAGATACGGCAGACACCCTCCGCGTGATGAACCTGCACGTGTGTAGCCACCTGGATCCCATGGAGCCCACCGGAACGAGAGGGGTGCACGGGTATAGCCACCAGGAATTAGTCGCGATAGCGACCAGCGGAGGCGTCCTCGCGGCGGCCGGTGGCGGAGCACGGCAGCGCTAATTAAGGTCCGCCTATGGGTGGCCAACCACCCGTGTCCCCAAACGTCGGCGCTGTAGACACTGAGTTCGCCACCCGAGGTGGCGATGCCACGCCCGATCTCCATGACGCAGCGGACGAGATCGGGGCCCTCCATGTGGCGAAGCGCAGCCTGGTGGCGAAGCAAAGGGGCACGGGGCACAGGCACCAGTTGCAACCCACGCATCTCCCGCGCCTGCCGTCGCGCCAGGAGTCCGCGTGCTGCAGCCTGTAACCGCACCGCCGCCAGGACCGCCTCTCGCATCTTCTGGCGCATCTCCTGCAGCCGCCGCCATGCTCAGAGACCGCGCGCAGCAGCCTGTAGCCGCACCACAGCCGACACTTGGTGAATAAGCAGCGGCTGCGCTGCGATGTCCTTTCGCTGCTTGATCTGTTGTGCGGTGTCTGCCTTCGCGCGGCGAAGCACAGCTTGGAGGAACTGCGACGGGTGCGGGGCTGAATCAGCTGCAGATCGCACAGCCGCCGCACTTGCCGGCGCGCCAGGAGGCCACGCGCCGCCGCCTGTAGCCGTACCGCCGCCGACACCTGGCGCGCAAACGCTGCCTAACGGCTCTCCATGGCGGCCAACCATGAGTTGAGGTGCGCCTGCTGTGCGTTGATGACGGCCAGCGTCTTGGCGATCTGATCCCATAGCGGCTCATCGGAACCTGACATCTCCGATACCAGATGTTATGGACGCTGTTGGGATCGAGAGGGGAGAGTCGAGGGGAGCGGCGGCGGAGCTACAGTACCCGCGCGCTACAGTACCGCGCGGGTACTGTTCATGCGCGAGCGGCAGAGGGCCGGCGGCTAAGGCTGTGAAGGGCGCTGGGAACGCCGGCCGCGGGGCTTCGCCCACGGCTGGCAAGAGAGAAGGTTTTTTCTTCTAATATCTTGCTTTATTAGATTGATACATCTCCTCTCTTTATATAGAGAAGAGGCCTTACTTGGCCCCTAAGCAAGCGACTAATTAATCCTAACGGGCTAAAGCCCAATAGGCCCTTGACTCATCTAACAACCTGTGTATCAGTGCATGCATTGGGGAATACAACTCCCTCTTTTTCAAAATGTAAAATGCTTTGGTTTTGCCTTAAACTTCTCTAACTTTGACCAATACAAAATTGTACCAACATCTACAACACCATATAAGTTTATTAACTCCACCACTAAATGTCTTGATAGTGCATTTATATGCTACTGTAGATGTTATAACTTGGTTATAAGTTAAAGAAGTTTGACTAAAGACAAAACTTAAACACTTTGCATTTTGGAATAGAGGCAGTATTTATGTAACCAGGCATATATGAAACCAAACGCTTGTAGCATGAGCAAATAGAACATAATGCAAAATATATATAAAGCCTCAAGAGTTAATACTTTGCCGTGTCATTTACGTCAACTATAAGCTGCAGTGCTCTTGTAATACCAACCCAATTGCTTCTTGATTCCTGGGTAGTACAACAATATGTCATTGAAGACTAGGAAGGCAAAAGAAAACAACATTGAAGAAACCACAGATGACTCTGAAGAAAAAGTTCGGTGACACTCAAATCTGACTAACCTGCCTCTTAAGAAGGCCAGCCTTCTCCAGATTGTATAACAAGTGCATGTGCTCAAAGCCATAACTACGAAGTATCTCCCGCCTAGCCAAAAAAAAAAAAGCAGAGTAAACAAGGATTAAGTGTACACTCAACAGCATGCTGTAATCTAAAAATACATTCTAATAAACATAGGATGCATATAACAAATGCACAATAATATCCTAAAGCACGTACTTTTAAACAGCATCTACTCCACAAATCCGTGTATTCCATCTTAAGTCTATATTCAATTCATGCATGCAAACAATAGACATTAAAAGGTGGATATTTCTTATTAAGGGTTTGCGTAGGGAGCAGCGCACTTGTCTTGCATTGGAGTATGAAGCATGCCTTACATTTGTTGATAAGACCCAACAAAATATCTTATGTTTGTGGAGCAATTATTATAGAGAATATGTGACTTAAATGGGGTCGTGACACATAATACTAAGAATGGTAGCACCTCCGCTAGTCTCAAATTTTTTGCACTGGGTTACGGGGTTCAAAGACGTTGTCTAGTTTATGGTCAGAAGCCCAGCCTCAGTTCGCTAGTCAAGGTGTCTCTGGCTAGACATGAGGACACTTTCAGTTTATAAACATGTAGGGCTATAAGACCATTGGCCTGGTCATCCTGTTATGTGATGTAAAGCCTTTATGAATATCTAATATTACACAGTATTTAAATTTATCATGTATGGATGGTGATTCATCAACTTTGTAAATTTATGCACTAGCTTGATCTGGGAGAGGAGGAAAATTACATGGATGCTTTATATTCAGTATTTCTGGGTACCAACACATCTATCTATTAGTTCATAAAAAGCTGGGAGAAAAGGCGCATCTCTGATGTGATAGATAGAAAGAAAATTGTGCTCCAAGACAGCCGACACTATCAACCCATTTACCATACATTTCATAAGTTGTAAAACAATTAACCAATAATGAACATAAAGCTTGTGCATAAGCAATAAAGGAAAAAGAAGAAAGTTTTATAAACAAACATAAGCATACCTCAAGTAATCAAAATTCTTCTTTGGAAGCCCAGCATTTGTAAGAGAAAGTAACACCAAAAGGCGAAGGACATTTTCAATAGCTTCCTGCTTATGGATCATCTCCTCAATGTACTCAAAGCATCTGGGGATGAAGTTAGCTTAGCTCATATATACCGGAGAGAACTAAAACAGGACTCGTGTGGTTAATTATGATATCGAAGAAAACATGTGGCCCAACTTAACATAAAATTTTGGCAGCTTTCATAGAAGTGTGAGAATAAAAAAATATCAGCACAAATGCAATTCAAAACACAAGTTCAACTTGGTGAAAGCTTAAGGAGAAAACTTTGCTTTACTCAATCACCAAGTTTCCTGCACGTCGATAAAAACAAGCATACAAAAAGGGATATTTTAAGCAAATGAGTAAACTTAAGGATAATAAGTGATGAATGAAGTATAAGAAAGAAACAGAAGAAAATTACAGGGTGTTTGGTTTGAGGATTGAACCATCCATCATCTTGTTTGGTTTGTGGAATAGAATAAGTTGATCCATCACCACCTCATTCCTCACAATCTAATAATCAGTATGAGGAATGAGGTAATTCCACCAAATTTGGGGGGATGGGTCCCTCTTCAAACCAAACACCCTCTTAAAGAGCAGGGGAAATAAAATAAAACACAGCTCCTCGGTGTTCAAAAGCAGAAAAAAAAAAGAAGGGCAGTGCAAAGATAAACTCACATTTCAAAGTTCTGAACCTCCAATATTGTTTGTTCTATGTCCAGTCGGGCATGAAAGGAGGGTTTCCCCGTGAACGATTGCAAGTGTTGTGCCAAATGAACATGCCTCTAAACAACATGCAATAAGTTAGTAAAATAATATCAGAGAAAAATGAAAGCATGCAATCAACTCACAGCTATCTCCGGTAGCGAGTGCAACCTCCTCACAAAATCCTTGAGCTCAGAAACGGACTGAGTCTGTTAAAAACCACAATATCGATTAATTAATTCCCTTCCCTTTTCTACATTGTACTAGCCAAAGGTAATTTACTGTAGAAATAAACAGGCATAACGTTTAAACAACACTGGACGCAAGACACACACTAAAAAGTAGTAAGTTCTTCATACTAAGAGTTCCATCAAAGCATGTCCACATTTAGACTAATTTTGATATTGCTATCCAAGCAATCACACCTAGATCACCAACTATTGTACTAAGAGATGCCCCCTGAATCTTCAAATAAGACAAATTTATTTAGGTCAAGCAGAGCTGTTGATTAACAATGTAAACGACATTTCTTGATACTTCAATATTTTTCTGATCTTGTGTAAATATTAAACCAGCTGCATCAGTCCAAATCCATATGACCATATCCATGTAACTTCTCAACAGCAGGCAAATGCTAAATGTCCAGGTTATCATAATCACAGGCACAAATCAAAGACTGAAAAGTGGGTATTGTCTAATATTTTTTTGCGAAGTTAAGCCTCCTGCCATTGATTCAATCCTCTGGCACGGTTGAAGAATAGAGGCAGATTAGACACTTTGTTTATCAATTGTCCTGATTGAAACAATTACAATCCATTATAGAGGCTTTCTCCAAAGAATTCAATCTTATCTCTAAAAGAAACTATGATTAACATACAAAATACTTGATTTGTTGGGGAACAATAATTCAATCTTAATATAACATGGGGACTCATTCTAATTCCAACAGTAAATAGTCTAAAAATAAATTTATATCAGTAAATCATCTGAAAGAGGTGGCCCATATTTAAATAAAGCACACACGAACTCGTCATTTGCATCCTTGCTCTTGAACAATGCTGTAAGTGACAACAGACATAGAGGACACACGGCAAAACACAACACACTTAATTCTTACGTTGGTGGATTTCACTTCCGCATAATCTTGCTGAATAGATGTTGCTTTTTGACGTAAAACCTGCAGTCAATACAATTTATAATTATTTCATATGGGTGGAAATGATGGTAGCTATAACTAAACAAACTGGAATTAGAAATGAAGGCTATGACAATAGCAGGTACAAATACAACCAAAACCACAAAGTTAGCACAAAGTTCCTTCACATGAATAAACAAAAGTTGAAGTCAGTGGAGTGAACCTGAACTACAACTTCAAAATTGAGGTCTCGGATCTCCTTGTACAACTTATCGCTGAAAAAAAAAACACCAATATAAATGCATAGCTCCAAATACAGCAAAATATCCTGTAAAAATGCAAGCCTATGTACAATAAGACAATTGCACACATATATTTGCACTATCTACAGTCACAAATAAGTACCAGTCTCTATCCAATAAATTTGTACGAAAGTAGTTTTCATGAAAAGCCAACTGGTACATTTCCACATAGTCAATCTAGGTACTCATGAAGGTAAGTTGATCAGACATCAGAAGTTTGATTGCAGACATTCACTTACTTTTGATAGGAAGGAGTAACGGATATTAACTTCAAAAACTAAGAAATCCATCAATAAAAATTATCTCAACTTTCTAGATCCAAAAGTTTCAAAACTGTGCAAAACAAACCATAAGTATCTTGATAATGACAAGGATGCCAATAGAGTAGCTAAGAATAAAAAACTAAATAAAAAAAGTACAATGCTGGGTTACAAAGTATTAGTTGGCACAAAGCAAATTTACAATTTAGTAACATGTACTCTCTCAATAACAAATACTATATTATACCCCGCGTGTTGCTGCTGGATTGCGGAGAATTTGAAATAAAATTAAATGGAGATGATGTGGGTAGCTTCCAATTGAGAGGTTGAAAGTTAGTGGGATGACATGGTTATTAGCGGGAGATGATGTGGATAGTTAGTGGGGATGATGTGGATGGCTTGCATGATGAGATAGACTTGTAGTGGGGATTAGCTTTATCTAGATATCGATCAGTCATTTAGGACAGCTAAAAAGGTTTGACTTATGGCAGATCTAAAATGACTCATATTTGTGACCAGGAGTATTTCAAAATTTAAAGAGCAGATTAATAGTCCCTAACTGAGGCAGGGAAATTTACCTTGAATTCAGTGGAACCTTAACCTTTTTCCCATCTTGTTGAGCTCCAATGATGCTTGCATCAACTTCCACTGAACCGTTATTAATTTGTAGCATCTGTAGAATATTACATGATCCTAGATATTTAAATTCAAATAATTTGAGATTCTATATCACTGTAGCAATGCAGAAGGTTTAGGGTTACAAAATGGATGATATATCATTTGTATGTATCGATTGCATTTATTTAGACCAAAAAGAATGTTTCAGGACCTATCATGCAGTGATGATGGGCGTGTTTGGATTGAGGCACTAGGAGCACTGCCTGGGCCAGGCAGCACTGCTCAGGAGCCAACCAAAGAGCCCCTAGCCAATGCCACCATATCTAGAGTTAAGTCATAAAGAACAACAGACAAAAAGAAGACAAGGCCTAATTAAGAAAAAGTCTTAGGCAACACTTCCCTGTTGCAAACAAAGCAGGTCAGCATGCAGCTGTGTATGCATTTCTAGATAAACTAAGATTACTGGATCATTATGTGCAATCTAGTAGCAGATATTTACTGAAACAGCATCATAGTTGCTAGAAGATGTGTCTCAATTGATTTAGGCTAACCCTAGAAGGGTAGCTATATAGTTAGGCATACATGGGCCTCATGGGCCTAGCCTCATGGGCCTAATACACACATAATCCAACACCCCCCCGCAGTCTGAACTACCGGCGCAGCGGAGTTCCAGACTGGACATGAAAGAAGAAAGAACACACACACAAGTCCCCCCACAGACGTAACTAGCCACTGGTGATGTTGAGGCTGGAGCGAAACTCAGTGAAGGTCGTAGACGGGAGGCCTTTGGTGAAGATGTCCGCGAACTGGGAGGTGGTCGGAACATGAAGGACCCGGACCTCGCCGAGGGCGACCCGATCCCGGACAAAGTGTAGGTCGATCTCCACGTGCTTCGTCCGCTGGTGTTGTATGGGGTTGGTGGAGAGGTAGACCGCACTGACATTGTCGCAGTAGATCAGCGAGCTCCGGGAGGGCGGAGTGTGGAGCTCAGCGAGAAGCTGCCGAAGCCAGGAGGCCTCAGCCACGCCGTTGGCGACAGCGCGGTACTCCGCCTCGGCACTGGACCGAGAGACCACAGGCTGGCGCTTAGACGACCAGGACACCAGGTTGCCGCCCAAGAAGACGGCATAGCCGGAGGTGGACCACCGAGTGTCCGGACACCCGGCCCAGTCAGCGTCAGTGTAGACGACATGGTCGGCTGAGGAGGACTGGTGAAGTAGGAGGCCGTAGTCGATCGTGCCCCGGAGGTAGCGGAGGAGGCGCTTGAGAGCCGTTAGGTGGGGCTCCCGAGGATCATGCATGTGAAGACAGATCTGCTGAACTGCATAGGTGATGTTCGGCCGGGTGAAGGTGAGGTACTGAAGGGCACCAGCAAGACTCCTGTATGCAGTAGGATCAGATACTGGGGGGCCCTCAGCCTCTGACAGCTTGCCCTGAGTATCAACCGGAGTGGAGCAGGGGTTGCAGTCAGTCATCCCAGCCCGCTCCAGGATATCCCGAGTGTACTGCCGCTGGTGAAGAAGTAACCCGGCAGGACGAGGCTCAACAGTGACCCCGAGGAAATAGTGGAGCACACCCAGATCCTTCATAGCAAACTCCTGCTGAAGAGTGGCAATGATCCGGCGGAGAAAAGACTCACTGGAGGCGGTGAGGACAATGTCATCAACATAGAGCAGCAAGTACGCAGTGTCAGCTCCATGTTGATAGATAAACAGAGATGTATCCGACTTGGCCTCGACAAACCCCAGAGTCAGCAGGAAAGCAGCAAACCGATGGTTCCACGCCCGGGGAGCCTGCTTGAGGCCGTAGAGAGACCTGTTGAGCCGGCAGACCATGTCGGGGCGGGAGGAATCAACGAACCCCGCCGGCTGACTGCAGTACATTGTCTCGGTAAGAAGGCCGTGCAGAAAGACATTCTTGACATCCAGCTGATGGACTGGCCACGACCGAGCTAGCACCAGTGAGAGCACGGTGCGGACGGTGGCAGGCTTGACCACCGGGCTGAACGTCTCATCATAGTCGACTTCAGGCGCTGAGTGAAACCCCGGAGAACCCAGCGAGCCTTGTAGCGCTCGAGAGTGCCATCAGCCCGACGCTTGTGGGTCCAGATCCACTTGCCAGTGACGACGTTGGAGCCTGGCGGCCGGGGCACCAACTCCCACGTCTGGTTGGCGAGGAGTGCGGCGTACTCCTCTTCCATCGCGCGACGCCAGTGAGGATCCAACAGGGCGTCACGGACAGAAGAGGGTACCGGGGAGACCGGCGCGTCGCTGGTCGATGCCGCAAGGACCCGGGATGGCAGCGTGCTAGCTGCGTGCCGTGTCACCATCGGGTGAACATGCCGCGGGTGTCGGTGAAGAAGCAGCGGGTGGTAGACCAGCGGTGCGTCATGGGCCGGCGGGGACTGAGTTGGTGGTGTCGGTGTCTCCGGCGGAGAAGGTACCGTGAGTGGCGGCGGCCGCGGCCTGCGTTGGTACACCCGTACCGGCGCTGCGTACCGCGAAGAGGGTGTCGGGGCAGCACCGGGCGACGGCGACCGGCAGAGCCCCCCGGGGCCGTATCGGGGAGCGTGGTCCCCTGATCGGCGCCAGACGGAGAGGTCGGGGCCGCGCCAGAGGACACCGGGGCCGGACCCGTCGGGGAGCCGGGACAGGTGCCCGGCAAGGAGCGCGGCGAAGCAGTACCTGCAGGAGACCATGGAAAAGGTGGCTGGACCACCGTGTCAGCGGGAAAGAGGGAGGGTGGATCAGGAACAGGAGTGGTGGTGGGTGTGGTGGAGAAGGGAAAGACGGACTCATCGAACACCACATGGCGAGAGATGAGTACCCGTCGGGAGGTAAGGTCAAAGCACCGGTACCCCTTGTGATCCGGGGAGTACCCGAGGAAGACACAGAGAGTGGAGCGGGGGTCCAGCTTGTGAGAAGAAGTGGCAGCGGTGTTGGGGTAACACGCACACCCAAAGACGCGAAGGTGATCGTACCGTGGAGGGGTACCGAAAAGGGCATGGTGTGGTGTAGGAGCGGGACAGGCAGTGGAAGGAAGACGGTTGAGGAGGTAGGTGGAGGTGTGCAAGCCCTCAGCCCAGAAGCGAGCAGGGAGAGAGGCCTGAAACAGAAGGGTGCGCACGGTGTCATTGGTGGTGCGAATCATGCGTTCAGCTTTGCCGTTCTGTGAGGAGGTGTATGGGCAAGACATGCGCAACTGAACACCGTGAGAGAGGAGGAAAGCCCGGGAGGTGGAGTTATCAAACTCACGACCATTGTCACACTGTACGGCCTTGATGGTAAGGCCAAACTGTGTGGACACCCAAGTAAAGAAGTGAAGAAGCGTGGAAAACGTATCAGACTTCGCACGCAAGGGAAAGGTCCATGAATAATGTGAAAAATCATCGACAACCACAAGGTAGTACTTATAGCCAGAAATACTGATAACAGGAGATGTCCATAGGTCGCAATGTACAAGATCAAAAATGTGGGCCGCATGTGAAGAACTATGAAAAGGAAGACGAACATGTCGGCCCAATTGACACGCATGACACAAATGCTCAGCATGAGCCCGAATACACGGAATGTCGGAGCTACGACTGAGCTGCATCAGGGCATCACGTCCAGGATGACCGAGACGCCGGTGCCAAGTAGTAGAGGAGGTAGAGGTGGCGAAGGCAGCTGACAAAACGGACGGCGAAGAAGATGGAGCCGTCGGGAAGCGAAGAGTGTAAAGGGGCCCCGTGCTGTCACATCGGAGCAGAGGACGCCGGGAAGCCAAATCCTTCACAGTAAGACCAGAAGAGTCAAACTCCACAGAACAAGAATTGTCAGCTGTAAAACGACGAATAGAAAGGAGATTGTGAACCATAGAAGGAGCGACAAGAACATCAGGAAGACGAAAGGAGCCATGAGCACCGGCGGTACCCACAGACGTGACATGAAGACACGAACCATTTGCGACCATAATGGACGAAGGAAGAGAGGAAGGAGAGTGGATAGAGGAGAGTATACCAGGGTCAGGGGTGGTGTGGTAGGTGGCACCCGAGTCGGCGATCCACTCCGGTCCGACAGGAGGTGTCAGGCCCATGGTGCTGAACGAGCGAGCCAAGGCCGCCTGGTCCCATCCCGCAACCTCAGGAGGGGTGCCGGCAAGTGCAGCCCACTGTGACGTAGGGAAGACGCCGGGAGGTGGAGCGCCGGTGAGCATGGCCACTGGTGGACGAGGCTCGCCACCAGGAGCGTGGTAAGGACACATAGAGATGCGCCCTGACCACGGGTTGTGGAACGAAGGCCATGGAGTCCCTTATGGAGCCGTCGGCGCATGGTTGGCCCCGCCACGGCCCCCGCCCCCCACGTCCAGTGCCGCGACGACGGCGACCGCCACGGCCACCCCCGCTCGGCCCAAAGGGAGGAGGACCAAGAAGGGACGACGTAGTGGACGGACGCGGGGAAGCGAACGGACGCGGTGGAGTGGCCGCAAGGGCCGTCGAGGATCCCGGCGCGGTGGCCGTCCCAGGCTGGAGGCCCTGAGTCAGCTCCTCCATGACAAGATCGTCACGGACCTGGTGGAAGGTGGGGAAGGGACGCTGGCGGGTGATCATGTCCTGAGGTGGGCGTAGCGGTCGCTGAGCCCGCGGAGAACATTGAGGACCAGGATGCGGTCCTCCACGGGCCAGCCCAGGTCACCGAGGGAGTCTGCCACGGTCTTCATCTTCCGGCAGAACTCGCCAACAGTGAGATCACCCTGGACGAAGGTCCGGAAGCTCGCATCGAGCCGCAGAGCCCGAGTCTCGGCATTGCCGAGAAACTGGCCCTCGAGCGCCAGCCAGGCCTGACGAGCATCCGCCGTGTTGCGGACGAGGTCGTGGAGGTCGACGGAGATCGTCCCGATGATCCACGAGAGGACGATGCTGTCAAGGCGCAGCCACGAGGGGGTCTGGGCCGCGACCGAGGCATCGACGAGGACGTGGTCGTCAAGGGCGTAGCGGCGGAGGGTGAGGAGGACCAGGTCCCGCCAACAGGCGTAGGAAGGCGACTCGGGCTCGAGAACCACCGGGACAAGCAGGCGGATGTTCTGAACACCCTCGGCCTGGTAGTGGAGTTGCGTCACGAGCGGATCGGCCGGATCATGCCAGATGACCGCTGTGGTGGACGCGCGGTGGCCCGTCGAGCCGGAGGAGGTAGCCCCGAGGTCGTTGGAGACGGGAGGAACGAGGCGCTGCTCCACGTCAGCGATCTGACGGGCCAGGGCATCGGCCGCATCCCGCTCACGCTCCCAGGCGAGGGCCGCCGCGCGGACACGAGCCTGGCCCTCAGCAGCTGCAGCGCGGGCGGCGGCGAGTGCAGCAGCGAGAGTAGGAGCAGCACGACCGGGGTAGGGGATACCGGCGTCCGGGGCGCCTGGAAGATGTCCAGCGGCGGCCAGACCCTCGCTAGGGAGGTGAGCGTCGGCGGGCGGCTCAACTGCAGCGGCGCCCAGGCCCGCGGCTACACCGGCTGCCCCCGCGCCTGCGGCTGCTGCACCCGCACCGGCGGCTCCCTGGCCCGCAGCAGCAAGGGCGGCAGCAGCGCCGTGGAGAAGGGCGGCGGTGGGAGCGGCGGCAGCAGTCCCCTGGCCAGCTGCGCGCGCAGCAGCGGTGGCCACCGCGCCCAGGGCGACAGGGGCTGCAGCAGCAGGACCTGCGGCACGACCAGCGGCGGGAGAAGTCGCGCCCGCGCCCATGGCGGTTGGGGCGGCGGCAGGAGCAGGGGCCGGGCAGGCGGCAGCTGCAGGGGCAGGGGCGGCGGCAGCAGATGGAGCGGCGATTTGCGCCCAGGAAGGGGAAGGGAGGGGTGGGAAGGTGTGGAAGGAGGGAGGAGGGGGAGGAGGAGGCCGGCCAGCCATGGAGATGGCGGCGGCGGCTCCAGCCAGGGGGCGGCGGCTGGGGGAGGGAGGGAAGAGGAAAACCTAAGCTGCTGATACCATGCTAGAAGATGTGTCTCAATTGATTTAGGCTAACCCTAGAAGGGTAGCTATATAGTTAGGCATACATGGGCCTCATGGGCCTAGCCTCATGGGCCTAATACACACATAATCCAACAATAGTAACAAAATGTAATTAACAATACAAGAGCAGAAGCAACAGAACAATGGGAAATATTACATCCTCTCTCTACACTCAAGTTGGAAAAACACAAAGCAAATTAGCCATTATATAATGGCTAGATGCTTTCTTAGATAGTTCTGGAGTGCTAAATAGGCCACCTCCAATATGCATCTGAGCACAACAATAGCGGATCAAGAAATCGTTCATTTGACCATGACATACTATTGTGTGTTAAAAAAAGGATGTTTCAGACATATTTTCTTTCTCGAACATACAGGAGCGCTGCATATATTTGTATTAATATAAAGAAAGCGAAATACAACAACCCACGTTGTCTCACTTAGGTGAACAAAGGGGCTACAGCTGAGGTTTCAGATTTTGACATCCTTTAACACCACCTAATACTTTTTACTGCTATTTTGTATTATTATTAATTAGGCTAATAAAAATGTTTAAGGGCATTCTGGAAGACTTTTTAATTGACAGATTTGCTGATATTACATTTATAAGACCATTCCAAATACTTTTCTGTATATCAATGTTGAAAGTAGGGCCTCTTTGGTGCGGCTCCAGCCCCGAACAGTTCCAGACAGAGCCACACCAAATTGCTTTCACGATAGAAGCGCTTCTGGCATGGGTGACAAAGGAGCCGGAGCGGTTTTCTACGTACGAAGGCGAAGCTGCTTTCTAGGTGCCCCTGCTCCGGCTCTGCATTCTGCGGTGGCGCAGTGGAGCTGGAGCGGCACCAAACAGGCTCTTAATAGTCACATGAAGTTTGCCAGAGAAAACATAATAGATTTAACAACTAAAGAGTTTTAGGTGGTCTTTGGTGACTTAAACTGCATTGGCACCAAAAAATATCGTTTAATCCTAACAGACATGCTGAAATCTGAACAGAGGATCTGGTGGAGGAGTCAGAAAGATGTATGCAGCAATCAACTTTTTCTTGTTGGTAAAAGAAAGGGAATTATACAATGTTTCTTGTTGGTTCCATCTTTAGATAAAGCGATATTAGAACATCATACAGATGCAGGTTCATAGTTCTATGATGACTTTACCATGGTTAACAGAAAACAGAAACAGATCACATGCTCATGAATTTAAGTCAGGATGGAAAGTTTCTATAGCCTACCTCATCCAACAAGCCTTCATACGTCAACTGAGAGCACATTGGTGTCACCATGTCCACCTGAATGAAATAAAATTAGAACAGATAAGAAAAAATATAATACATCAAAAAAGTATCACACCTGATATCACTGTAAAATGTATCACTTAATGACTTAAAGAGAAACGCATGGTCAAAACAGAAGACAAGAAGCACTAAATGATTGTTTTCGGAAATGAAAATCACAGTGCAAATAGAATATAATAGAATATGTACCTCTCTGTCTAGCAGAATAACAGTGTTTATCTCAGGAATCCCCATCTAAGACACCACAAAGAAAAAAAGATGGAACTAGTCAGGTTCAAATAAATTTAGAAACTTCGAGTCACAGAAGCAAAACATCAGTTGGTCTTACATCATCCATGTTGACTGGATCCTCTAGTTGCATATTATTCAACAACTCTGCAGCTTTGGTTGACGCCACACCCTTAGCCCTAACATTCGGGATAACTCCAAAGGCAAACTGGCAAAAGATGCAGTAATAAGCACAAATGCATAGTTTCAAGAATCTTATAAGTCAGTATAACAAAATACAACAGGGTATTAGGTCTTCTACTTAATGAATAGTCAACTTGAGATTTTCAACATTTCTAAAATTGGTACATACTCTGTACTCATGTCCATTTAATACCTCAGGCACAAATGCATGCATTAGGGCCTTTTTGGTTGGTGGCCTGGGCCAGCCAACACCATCCAGCCCCAGGCCACCAAAAATGCAAGCCTGGAATTGCTGCCTGGTAGGCAGCTTTCCTAGGGTCCAATCCAAACAGGCCACTAGTATAAGGAAGATATAGATACCTCTAATTTATGGATCGCTTTAGCAACATGCCAGATAGAACTTGTATCTCCTTCAATAAGGCATTCCTATAAAATCACAAGGGCTAAAATGAGATTCAGAATATCAGAAAGACAATGCTAGATATATGCACTAGTACCTGCAAAGAATGGTCAAGTTCAAAAGACAGGACATCGTCATCCAATGGAACTAGATATAAGGGATATTCTCCGAATGTCAGTTTCTGATGAACTTTCTCTTCCTCCAGGATCTGCAGATGCCAAGTAAAACAGTTCTTAGAAGCCATCTTCCAATCACAAACATGTTTTATTTCCATTCATCTTCATGGCAGCAGAAAAAGAAAGACACAGATCGCCTTCAAGGTATCTCATTTATTCTTCAAACATTAACATACATATATGCAAAATAATAATGTAAAGTCATGGTCAAAACAAATAATATTTCAGGCCTGATACGAATCATGTATGAGAATCATATATATAGTACAAACAGGACATAGCCAATGCTTAGCATGACAAATAAAATACACAAGGTGCTGTTGAACTCATGTCTAAGCATAGCCTAAGGGCAAAGGCATAAACTGATGAACTAGCTCCAGCCTGCCAAGTGCCAATTTCTGGAACCTATAGAAACCAATTTTCAACTAGACTCAGTGATATCTACTCATTCAAGCAAAACTATAATTGATTGAATGCATGAACATACAAGAATCAGAAGGTTCAAGGATACATGTCCATCTAACTGGGAAACGGTTATTACTTTCATTGTTATTTAGAACAAATCAACAGATCTGAGCATTGCAAACTATTCTACAGCACCCATACACATTATAGAACCCACTATTGGATTAGTTCAAACATGAAAAGAATAACAGATACCTTCTCACAAGCAACGGTGCGGCGAGGTACAAAGTAAAGGAAGTATTCCCTCTGGAGCCCTTTAGGTTCATCGTTCTTGATTTGACTTGCAATGAACTTCACGAAGCTCAGCTGAGAACGCACAAGATATATGATTTTTGGGCATTCCGTCTGCAGGGGTTCGGAGGAGAGAATCCGCAATTCCGCGCCATACTCCTGATAAGCAGAATAAAGGGTGTAATGAGCTAAGAAACTCTGGAATTAAACAGATGAACCAGGGTATACACTGTGACATGACCTAGACCTTGACATATGATATATATAAAATAAAATATAAAATGTACTAGCAAAGAATAATACTGCGGCACGGAGTTATTAAAGATAATAACCAGACAAGACTAGCATACACACAGTGTCATCGCACCTTTAGCAGCGATGTCTGAACAATCAGTGACAGAGTCCCAGCGAGCTTGGGATCAATGACCAAGCACTTCTTCCCCCTTATCTGGTACGCATCACAAAGTAAACCAAACTTCTCAGTTCAGTATCAACAACAAGACCACCGGAGATCATGGTTATAACGAGCAGCGGGAGACAGAAAACACACATTTTTTAGGATGCCTAGCAGGTCCTTCTGCGACTGCTCCCTACAAACAGATCGAATAAGCCTGTCAGAATCCAGATGCGTAACAGATAGGAGGAGGCGAGCGAATGAGACGGTTCACGATGGTGGGGGCACCTGAGGGCCGCAAGGTTGAGCGGCGCGTTGTCGAGATTGGGGATCTGCGCCATCTGCCCAGCGTTGAATTGAAAGGAATCTATCCAAGTCCGGGTAGATCTCTGCTCCACCCCAGCCTAAACAGAGGTGGACAATGGGGGCAGGAAAGAACGATTAATCAAGCAGTACAGGAATTTTCAGTATACACTATATAGTTACCACATCATCCAAGATCACAGAATTAAGCAATTTGAGCACGCACGAATCAATTGGCGATAAAGGATGACTGGATGAGGCAGAAATCGTGCAATACCTCAGGCTGATCGAGCGGGTTTGCGGCGGAGGCACGTCACGGGACGGACGGACCAGCGGGTGTCTACGGAGCAGTGACGCAGTCCACCGGCCAAGGGAGGCAGCTCGGGCGGCGGCGGCCCTCCGCGGCACCCGTCGTCTCCTCCGGCCGCCCAGCGGGATCACCGGCGTGGGGCGCTGCGAGTTCGATAGACCGAAGGTCGCCGGCGGCGGCCCGTATCGCTGAGACGAGATGGGCTGGGCTGGGCAGCACGCAGCCGTTGGTGGAAAAAAAAAGAAAATCGAGATTTCTTTTGTTTTTATCTTTTAAATTCGTTTTTGCAAAAATAAATCACCGGAGTTTACATACAGAAATATACTTCTTTCGCCATTCTGACTCTAAATTCGGTTTCTTTCACCGTCAACTAAAATTGTGGTTTTAAACGTTCCACTCAAGAATGTGGAATTTAGCTTTTCTGCATAATGCATCTTAATAAAATCAGAGCCTTATTATATGAGCTTAGATGGCGATGAGATCTACTGACTTTGAAGCACATAATTTTTTGTTTGAAATTATCTCGTGTTAAATAATTGATACAACATTCAGAAATATATGAAGGGGTGGTGGACTAGAAAGTTTATGCCTATAACGTTAATAAATTTATTCACGCCATTACATCCCATATCTCAAAAAATTATAACTTCTTATAGCAATTTATAGAGATATTTTTTTTATAAAAATAGCAATGCTCAATAAGCTCTACAGCTTTAAAGTTCACAACGCTTTTTATCCATCTTGGCATTGAAATAATCAATCAGTGTTCCCCTAAGCGTTAAACATTGGTTGATCACAATCACGAGTCATTTAGCCAACTAAGTAGGATAAATGATGGTTTAAACAAGTGTTTAAAGCGAACTCAATGGCTATTTAATTAATCACACAGGAGTGGCCTATTTGTACTATTTAAATAGGTCAATGGTGTTTAGGTGAATAGTGTAATCCAAACAATGTCTACTAGGTGAATACCCCGCGCGTTGCCGCGGAAATTGCTGATGATTTGAAATAAAATTACTTATACAAAGGGATCAACATTATAAATTAATGTTAGTGGATGACGTGACACGCTGATGTGGACAACTAAATGCATGTTAGTGGATGATGTGTTTTGCTGACATGTAGATCATAATTGCAAATGCTAGTTGGTCATAAATGCATCCGATAGTGAACCGATTAGGGAGACAGCTTGCATGTTTAAAGAAACTAGTAGGAATGCCCCGCGCGTTGCTGCGGGTCTGAAGTAGAAATATAAAGAAGTTAGACTAAGGATTAGAAGATGTATAGGTATAGATGCATTAGCACAATTATGCAGATTGTATCGATTGACATATAGGTTTCATCAGAAGATTTTGTGTTACTTTTCAAAAAAAATACTTGTTGCTACTATAACACATTGTTTTTCTCATTCTCTTAGTTTTTGCTTAACTTGTCCTTGCAAGATTTGTGATTCTCTTGTTAGACTTTGGACTTGTCCACAAATCAAATATAGATCGCCCAAATCTCATCCACCCGAACCCCTCACCCCTACTATACCTGAGGGTCATCCCCCGCCCCAAAAGTTCTAGGAGTTTTTCTTCATAAAATCATATATGTTTCGGAGGACTACATGTAATCCATATGATTTACATTTTTGCTAGTTTTTTTTCCTAGAAACGGCAGTTTTGCTAGGCTTTGCTTAGAAGCGGTTTAAATGTTTACAAAAAAGTTATCAAAATATATCCATGTGGGATCTTGTTTTGAAGAGTTTATTACGAGGAACACTATGGTGCAATTGGATTTTAATTACGATACTTGGTTTAGGTGCTATGACTTTTTTTCTATTTCAAAAGAAATAGCCAGTGGAGAGATAAATGAGGCTTAGTGGGCGCATGATATCACTTAGTGGGCAGATGACACCACTTTTCAGGATTGGACCAATGAGAAGCTAGAGAATAGGCTAGTGGGAGTTTGCTTTATTAGAAGTATAGATAGCCAGTAGAGATCTACGAAACATTATATCAGTTATTAGTTCGACACCAAGTTGGATTTAACAAATTGACACTAAGGTATTTTTAAGACAAATTGTCACTAAGATAAAATGACTCTTGTGTCCGTACTTATTGGAGGTAGTTCATATGAAAAGGTCGGTTGTCATTTGCTACCGCTTAGATAATTGTGGTAATTAATAAATTTGCATGCATCCATACAGTACGTAGTACTGTTAACATCCTCGTGCCAAAAAAAATCTGCATGTTAATATGGGAATTATAAGAACTGCTAATTTGTAACTTCAGCTCGCTGTAGTTGCTTATAATCCACGTTCATGTAACTTGGTTGCCCATGGTTTAGCAGCCTTGGGACAAGTCTGAGCCGGGTACTGTCTCAGTTTTGGACAGTATTCCAGCTTGTATCCATGACTAGGTGTCCAGGTGGCCAAAGATTTGGCCTCAATTGCTGCGTAATGGACTTTTTTCATGTCAAAAAAATCAGGATGTAAATGAAGTAAACGTGGAAGGAATCAAGGAATACTAAAACGACATGTTTTCTGTAAAAAAAAGTTGAATCATGTAATGTCAAGATTTTTTTTAGAAAGACACTCAAGAGAATAGAAGTTTTGTCCAGGTGGGATTAAGGGCGCTTTTGGTTCGTAGCCCCACCTTGCCACATGGCGCTGCACTGATTGCGCCACATTTTTGGCGCACATTTGGTTGGCTGCGGCAGTTATGAATGAAGTCATCGCCACATTTTTGGTGTGGGCGCAGCATAGGCGTGGCCTGCAACGGCGGCAACCAAATGCACCCTACAGTACAGAAACATTTTTTTAAGAGAAAGGAGATGGAGAAATTGGATGATCGTTCTCTCCGGAAACAATTTCAAAATACGTTGTCATGGTTTATGTAGATAGGAACTGTGTATAGTACTCCATCTATTTCAAAGTATAAGTCGCTTTGACTTTTTTGATACATCAAATTTGTAACGTACATAGACATAATATATGTCTACATACATAGCAAATTTCAAATTTGTAACGTACGTAGATATAATATATGTCCACATACATAGCAAATTCGATGTTCCAAAAAGTCAAAGAGACTTTTAATTTACAACGGGAGCAAGTGTTTTCACCTGAAAGTGATACATGCAAGTGCTCGATGCTCCTGCGTCTGAGGATCAAGTTATTTCTTTTCTTTTTTTTTTCTTCAATTCAATGTCTTTCAGAAAGTGCAACCGAACCTAACGATGCTCCCATCAGTTCAATGACTTTCAGAAAATACTTGAGTTTGTTTGCCAACACATATAATAGAAATTCATTAAGGTTCCCATCAAAGGAGTCACAGGGTCTGAAATCTGAAATTGCTTTCAATTAAATATACTACTAAACTGTACACCTGTCGGTCCTAGATTCATAGAAAGTGGGTATGCTGGTCTCCTGACCTGGATAGCTAGCTGGATCATCAGTAGGCAGTTAGGCTAGACTCCAAACCATTGGAAACTCCCCGTTCCAAACGGCATTGTTTGTCCTGAATTGTTAGGCCTTGACTTCAACTTTGTAATGGCGCTCCTTATGTCACCCGTAGGTGTGGATTAAAATATCACCGGCCCTTGAATGTTGGGATAATAATGTTATTACTGATGGTGATATAATGTTATTACTGATTGTGATATGAAAAGAGAAAAAACACGTCAATCTTCACAAACTTCCCGTTAATATTCTTTTTTTTATAAATGTTTTTTGTTTGATAAGAAGTTGGGCTTCACATAGGACCATCGACGCCAACCACTAGAATACTAATCGTGTGACACGTGCACCCTTCATTTCAAAAGGAAAGTCTATTATGCTTTTACCCATAGCGTATATCCAAGTACATAGCAAAATTCACATATATACTGATAGATAAGTCATAACAACTTATAATTTGGAAAGGAGAAAGAATATCATTTAATTTATCATGTAATATAGTTTCATAATATATCTCTTTGATATCATAAATGGTGATATTTTTCTCCTTTAACTTGGTTAAATTTATAATAATTTGATTTTGACTAAATCTATAATATCTTTTTTGGGATAGGAAAACAGTATGTATTATGTGCAATGGTCATACAATTGATAACTGATTGATACTGACATTTTATGACACATCAACAGCGGGCCTCTCTAGTAGCTGACAGTCTGCCACCACACGCCTCTGCCTTGCCATCGGCAATTAAGAGAAGCAAGGACTCTTTACTCTCTTTCTCTCTCACGTCAAAATTCTAGTTATAACCCTTCGATCTAAAATGTATTTCTGGGTATGCATATGCACCTAAAAATAAATTTATTTTGAGATGAGGAGTAATTTGTTAGGTTTTAGACTAAATAAACTTTACCCTTTCAAGCTATCTAGAGCATTATCTTCATTAAATCCTGCCTTGTTTTGTTTTCTCATGGAGGCCTATGATGTGTGTAGTTACCTATGTGTCCAATTCCATAATCTTCACAATTTTTTTTGTTTTCCATGGGTTGATATGATTGAAGAGGATAGTTAAGCCTCAATAACATATCTAGTGATAGGAGAGGCTCTTCATCCTTACTTCTTTAAAATTTAGCTCCTCTTCCAAACTTCAATGACTACAAAATTATAGTGGGGCTTTAGGAGGGGCTCCATGCTTCCACTAGTGGTAGGGAAGCTCGAGCCTCGGATGCCCTAGCTTTGGATCTACTCCTAAGTCTCATTATGTCTGAGTATTTGTATGGACCATCAGTTCTAGTATGGATGGCACTTCTAGTGCTAGATTTGTTCATTGATCATCTTTGACAATAAGGCATAAGACACTCTTTCAATGTGTCATATGCATGATGAAAAGTTTGAATGGTGTTAGCTCATATAGCTTTTCTATGGTTTGAGACTCATCATTGTAGATTATTAGAGGGGCGATGCTTAGAAGGTACCGGTTAGCATCACTGAGCTTCGATGTATCAGAGATATGTAATCACTGATGAGTGCACCAGAGTTGAAGAATGTGAAAGGAAAGGAGTTGAATATACTCTAATAATTGTTTTATTTTAATACACTACTACATAAATTTTAAAGGAGGCGGGCAAAAACGCTTAACGGAGGCGGGCGGGCCAACCGCCTCCAAGGTCATGGTTAATCGGGCCTTTACCGAGGCGGTTGGCCAACTGTCTCGGTTACCGAGGCGGGCTCTTTAACTCAACCGCCTCCGTTAATACCTATTAACGGAGGCG
Organism: Saccharum hybrid cultivar R570; assembly: GCA_038087645.1. Lineage (NCBI taxonomy): Eukaryota > Viridiplantae > Streptophyta > Magnoliopsida > Poales > Poaceae > Saccharum > Saccharum hybrid cultivar. Next base: position 24,217,917 of record JAQSUU010000135.1, read on the forward strand.
GTTACCCTAAGTGACCGCCTCTTTTAATTATTCAACCGAGGCGCGTTAAATGTTTAACCGAGGCGGTTTTTGTAACTTGCCCGCCTCCGTTAAGTATTTCCAGATTAAAAAAAGATTATTTATTTTTGTTTTATAATTTGAATTTGAAACCAAATTTTGTCACGTTAAAACACATAGATAGTAGAAAACATGTGTATGAATGATAAAGACATATATATTACATCCATTCATGTGTCGCCGTCCTTACGTTCCACCATGCATGCATGTGACACACTAAGTTTTTCATATTACATTAATGTTCACATAGTTAACAAAATCACATCACATGTTCATATGACAAGCTAAGGGCAGCTACTCGAAGATGTCCGACAACTTGTAGTCGGTCATGTCTAGAGTGTCGCTTCTCTAGTGGCGTAGATTCACATACTTCTCCTCCGTCCCTAGATCGCTCTTGTTGTAGAAGAAAGTTCCCCCAACATGACAACATTCGTCCGTGACAAGCTAACAAATGTCGGCTACTGTGTTAGTGATGGTCGTATGGTCAATCCTTTTCTTTTGCCACCAATTTTGGGATTTCTTCAGCTGCCGCCAGCTCTTGCTGAATCTCCCGCAAGCCCTAAGGTACTCACAAGTATAGTATCCACACAAGAGTGAGCCTTCAGGTTGCTTGGCGCACTGCATGCATGATATGTAACACATGATCATTAGTACTGGTAGTAGAGTGTAGAAGTAGTAATGTAGTAGTAAGAGTAGGAGTAGTAGTAGGAGTAGTAGGGTATTAGTAGGAGTAGTAGTAGGGTAGTAGTAGTAGTAGGGGTAGTAGTAGTTGTTGTAGTAGGAGTAGGAGTAAGTGGTAGTACTAGTAGGGTAGTAGGGTAATAGTAGTAGTAGTAGGAGGAGGAGGAGGAGGAGTAGGATAGTAGTAGTTGTTGTAGTAGTAATAGTTGTAGGGTAGTAGTTGTTGTTGTAGGGTAGTAGTAGTAGGAGGAGTTGTAGTAGTAGTAGTAGCAGTAGTAGTAATTGTTGTAGTAGTAGTAGAAGTAGGGGCATAAGGAGTAAGTATTAGTAGTAGTACCAGGAAATCTCGCCTCATGGCTAGTTTTGTGTCATACTTCTCCTTCTGCCTCTCGGACCTCCGATCATAGCAATTGGGGCATAGCAATTGGTGTCTTCCAAGTACTTCCTGTAAGCATTGTATGCCAACCATTAGTGTCAACAACAAATTTGATACATGCTTTGAGTGCAAAAAAGATGTGTCGTCACTTACTATCGCAGAACGCTTTCAAAATCCTTGTACCATTCTTTCTTCATTATTCGCAAGGAGTCGAATATGACAGCCTTTCTATCCTGAGGATAGATCACAAATACAATCCAGTGGCCCATGACGCCCAAGCTACACCATTGAAACAATATGGATCTCAAATCTTGAAATATGAAAAGTGGTGAACCCAATAGCTATTGTAGGTATCGTTTTGACTTACCCGAACTGGTGGGCGGCAATGATACACCCATTTTTCAGAATCTTCTTCATGGCTTGGAGGACATACTGTCCCTTTCTGAACTTGATCTCGCCTTGCATCTTAACCCGGGCAAGCACTCGCTCCATCCCGTCCAAGTTCACTAGCCTAGAATGTGTGTCCGGTACATCATGGCCAATGATGGCCCACTAGGTAATATGCATAGGAGATAGGTAGATAATATCTTGCCCTAGTTCCTTGCACACATATGATTGCATCCTGCAAGCACAAGTCGCTGTCATGGCATTGTAGTTTGATCGTAACGAACGTACCTACAGTGATGCAGAGGTGTAATAACTTACATGGTAAAAAGGGTGACTTGGGCGACGTCGAGGTCCTTGCACCGTAGCAGCCTATGCATGTCGTGGACGACAATGGAGAAATAAGCGTCATCTTCCAAGTGGGAGTACTCCTTGGGGACCCTCACAACAAATTGCTTCATGCCTAACTTCGCCGCATGCATATACCAGAGATGGAACCTCCGAACCTCCCATGGCTCCTCCTGGACGAGCTGGCCCAAGGACAACATGAACTTGCCATTCTCAAAGTTATCCGGGCAATCTGGCGTAAGGGGCCAAATTGATGACGGGGTACGCTCCCTATAATTGAGACAAGGAGTGAAAAAGTATGTTAGCATCATCGATCTACGCACACATAATCTGTTGACTATGTTTGGTTGCCATTAACATATATACCTTTCGAATGTTGCTGTGTACTTGTGCTCTTCAGCTATGTTGAATGCCGCCCATTCCTCCGTGATGAGGTGGGCGGGTTTGTCCCCCTCTTCTTCTGTAGGCTTCTTCGGCGTAGGTGGACATTGACCTTTGCCCTTGCTTGGAGGCGGTGTTTGGTGGCCCGGTGCACCCCCTGTATCTCCTTGTGGGTTGCTCATCTCGAGACGCGGGCTACGTGGAGGAGTGCTGCCAGGGCCGCCATCTGTAACACCCTCGGTGTTACTGCGTTAATAACTCGCTAATCATGCCATGAGCATCATGTCTTTTTATTATTATATGTGATCATGTGTGCTAATACAAATTGTGTGACCCAAAATGATCAACGAAAGTGCTAAATAAAAATAAATGTAGTAATTTAGTTTTTATCATGATTCTGTGATAATGTATGTATGTACTTTATTGATGAAGAAATTTTTCAAAAGTCAAACTGACACCCTCCCAGCGTACACACCTGTAACGTGCGAGCTGTGACAAGCACCGTGCTTTCTCGTCATGTCTGTGCCTTACCAGACCACACACTTACGCATACCACGGCACACGCATACTGAGTTATTGCATGCTGATCTTGCATGAGCTGTAAGCCACTTGCTTGCCTGAGTGCCCACGTGCATGCCTGCCTCTGTTGTCACGTCGCACTAATGCTATGTCGTGGTAGCGTTGCCTCCCAACCCATGCACTTACACACGCGTGTGCTCCAACTGCCGATGTCTCGCCATTATAGCATTGTGGCTGCACAAGCCATGTCAAGCTCGGCTGCGCACGTCCCACACACGTTACTTCGCAGCAGCCTCCACCAGTACGGAACAAAGTACGTGCAGCAGCTGCATATTTTCCACATGGATAGAGAGCAGCGTGCTACTAAGTCTACGTCGACCGGCCAATGCCCTCACTAGATGCCAACCACGCCGAGCCACTCAGCTTTTGCACGAAGACAGCCGAAATTCGTCGATCTCCGACGTTCGGCCATGTGTTCCTGAGCCCTTCGACGGTGAGCACCTCACAGACCATCCTCCTCCAGCCAGCAGCACGCTCAGCTCGCCCATGCTCAGCTCGTCCACTCGCTCGCTAGCTCTAGCTTCGTCTTGCTTCGCGTATACCGTATACGGGCGTGGGTTTGAGCCAGACCCGACTATCGTCGCAGGACGTGGTGAGTATCTCATGAGCTTCTCCGTGCTCTCCTCCCTCTCCTAGTGACTTTCTTCTGGCTCCTCTCCTTGCAAGTCGAGCTGACCTCGTGCTCATAGCAGCTCACCCATGGCGTACACGCATGGAGCAAGAAGAGCACCCGTAACCCCTTGCTATCTTTGTTGTATCCCTTCCCATACATGTATGTGTGACATGTGGGACCTGAGCAATAACTCACGCAAGAGCCATGCACAGCTAGCCATCCATCACGAGTGCACACATTCTCTAATTACGCTTATTCTTTTCCGCGTGATTAAAGTTCGGCAAACTCGTAGCGCCAAATACCATCTCCGATTACAGTGATTCTTGTTTCTAAATTCATCTAAAATCAAACTCTATCTTCCATATAAATTTCATAATTTTTAGAGTTTATTTGAATTTAGGTGATTTAGTTAATTATGCTATTTAGCTTCGTGTCGTTTTCATAGACGGATCAAATTGGTTTAGTTTTGTAAAATCTTTATAAATCCAAAATAGGTCCTAAAATCATGATTTATCTGTTAGTGACCTTAGTTATATATTTCTGTAATTTTCGTAGCTTCACATGATACTGTCTAGTAGGATAATTAATTGTTCACCAAAACTTAAATAAAATTAAATGGCAAGTGTATTAGAGTAATTAAGGTAGGTATTGAAGGAATTTTAGAAATGGTGATCAGTTTAGTACCTTAGCCATTAGAGCTAGCTGATATCTTGTCATGTAAGTTTCTACTTTTAAGAGTTGTTGTTGTCTAATTATTAATTTATTGCACCATCATTGCATGCATGTAGTGAACGAGTTGGAGGCGGACGTGGTGACCATCGACGACCAGGAGTACGAGGAGGTCGTGGAGGTGATCGAGGAGGTCCTTGCAGCGGAGGAGGTTCCGGAGCCGCCGACTGACTTTGTTGACTCCGTGCCTGCCCAAGGCAAGCCCCGGTGCATAACCCCTATTTTACTAATCACTTGGTATATATATATGTTTGCATTATGTTTCAGGAGTTGATATGAAAACTACTTGCACGTATATACCCACCTATGAGTCCTACTAGTACAGGTCGTGTAGATGCGATGCTTAGGATGACGGTAGCGTGGGTAACCTGTCGTTACTCACAATAGGTGATTATTATTGTATCACATGATGAGAAGGTGAAAGAAAATTGGAGACCGGGCAGGGATATGATTTGGGTACTGGTGGGTGTGACAAGTTATGTCCCGCGGCCACGGGCTTAGCTTGGTTGCATTGTTTCCCTGTCCGTGTCGATTAAGAACTGTTCGTTGTTATGGACAATAGTCTTGTCACAGATCTTATTATCTCGTGCACATACTTACGGATGGGGGTGAGGAAGACCTGTTCTTCGCTTGTCGTGGGATCCGGCTCTATCTGGACCAGCTTGATTGGTGGCGGGGATGGTGGAGGTCTAAACGCCTCACGTTGAGCGAGAGACTCAAGTGTGGTTGGTTTAGAGTCCAGGCTGGACGGGGACCTGGAACCCTCGCTAAGAGTAGAATTGGTTGGTCTTGCTTGCGCCCGAGGTGCAAGTGAGGCGTGTGTTGTTCGGGGTACCCAGCTGGGCACATTGATTCGCGAATCGCCGTCGTTTAGACGGTATGGCTTGACTATGGCATGACATCGTAGTAACAACTGGAATAAGAAAGTTGGTGGAAGAAAGGAAAGAAAGAGAAATGAGTCTGATTGCTTATCACTTGCTTGAAAGTAGAACAGGTGCTTACCTAGAATGTTTAGCTAATGTACAAAAAAAATGACTGCTAAATATTTACCATTAAGGACACACTTTAGTAAGCTTTGCAGGCAAAATGAAACAGCAAACCAAAAAGCCTTTCATATCCTTGAGAGTCGGGAAATATATATATTCCCACTAGTCGGGTAAGTCTTGCGAGTACATTTTGTACTTAGGGTTTATTTTACCCCTGTTGCAGGTGCAATTTAAGAAGTTGGCTGCTGTGTGGAGGATTCTTCTGGTGGGCACAGACGGATCCTTGTATCGCTTTCCGCTAGATGTTTAATTAGTTTCCGCTGTTTAATTATTGCACTCTGAACTATGGTATTGTAATGAATAAATTTTCAAGACTGCTAATGTATGAAATAGACTAAGTATTGTAAGCTTGTACTCATTATTGTATCCTGGATGAAAACGTGGATTATTCGAGTTCTCCTTCGGGTGTGCTCGACAGAGGTGTTTGACTTGGTTCATTATCGGAATACTTAGTGTCAATGGAAGACAAGTATTATCGATAATGTGCCGATTCAGACGGTTCTGCCACAGTTGGTACCAGAGCCAATTATGAATTTGCAAGCTTAATCACCTCTTTTTAAATTTAAAAATTTGACCAACAAAAGATTTGTGAAAAATAGGATTTGGTAAATTCGCATAAATAAGTATACGCCCTAGTAATATGGTCTATCTAGGATAGTGGCACTGATTTTATCTAATGAAAAGTTCTACAGGTACACTAACTTACGCATCGTATAAATCGACTAGTATGCGGTGAGTGAGTACACCATGTGCCAAAATATTCGCGAATGCCACTATATTCGGCTTGAGCGACGAATAGGCCGATACATGCATCATGAGCAAAAAAAAATTTAATTATACCCCATCACGTATAAGTTTGTTTAATAAATGATAGGGAATTAATAAAAATAAGTGCTCCAATTAACCATGGAAGTCTGATTATTTTATCCCTTATCAAGTGTATCTTTTCTTTGAGTCTGTCCTTGAATCTGGAAGTTTGTCCCTAATGGTGGATCCTTATATGATCACAGATGAGTTAGGGGTCTCATCATGGTAATGCCAGTGGTGGGGCTGTCCTTGGCCATGGTGGAAGTGATCAAGGCAATGATGGTGAGCATCAGGGGGATAGCAATGGGGTCCCAGTGTTGGATGCTGCACTACCTCGGGCACCAGTACCTCCTATGAATCCTGAAGAGATGTTGGCTAAGATGTTGACTGCCCGTCATGAGTCCAACCGTGTCATGGAAATGATGGCACAATTAGTTGGTGGCCTTGTTCGTGGGGGCCACGGTGATGGTGGTAGGAATGGGGATGGTGCTCGTGGGCATGACAGGCCTGACACCTATCATGACTTTTTGAAGACGCAGCCACCTACCTTCACACCGTCTGCTGAGCCTCTAGATGCAGATCATTGGCTTCGCACCATAGAGCAGAAGTTGATGTTGCTGCACAATGTGGCTGATGACCAGAAGGTGCACTTTGTTGCACAGCAGCTTCTAGGATCTGCTACTGCGTTGTGGGACACCTTCCAAGCCATGCAGCTTGCAGGTCACCGGGTGACTTGGCAGGAGTTTGTCACTGCTTTTCGTGAGCACTTTATTCCTGCTGGTTTGATGAGCAGGAAGTTGACTGAGTTTAAGGAGTTAAGGCAGGGTAATATGACTGTGGTGAAGTATGCAACCAAGTTCAACCATCTGGCTCAGTATGCTGGTTATCTTGTGGACACCGATCAGAAGAAGATGGATTGTTTTAGGGATGGTCTCTCTTGTGTCTTAAAGGAGAAGTTGTTCACTGGGGGCTATCAGACCTTTGGTGCATTGATGAGTGCTGCCATTTCTATGGAGGGACTTCAGAATGACACCCAATATGAGTGGAAGCGCAAGCGGGTGATTACTAGATCCTCTAGTCACCCACATGCGCAGAAGGTACAAGTTGTTAGGAGGGTGCCTTATTATTCTCAGGGTGGACAGCAGCCACGTCACTTTCAGCAAGCCACTTCAGTTCAGCACACTCAGTACCGTGCACCTACTCAGCAGGTGCAGCAGCCTCAGGGACAACAGTTCTAGCCTCATCAGGGACAGGGAAACAAGTCACCAGTTGTTTGTTTCAAGTGTGGCAAGGAAGGCCACTATGCTCGGGAGTGTCCTGAAAATCATCCTATTCAGTCTGCTCAGTCTGCAGCCAACTCTCGCTTGGTCAAGAGGACTATTATCAGGAAGAAGGTGCCTGTGAGCCGCTCAGGACATGTTAATTTCACTGTGGCTGAGGAGTTTCCACAGGGAGAGCCTGTGATGGCTGGTATGTTCTCCATCAACTCCCACCCAGCATATGTGTTATTTGATTCTGGTGCATCACATTCATTCATGAGTATGGGTTTCGTAGAAAGGCACAATATACCTACTACAATGATTTTTGTTGCATATAAGGTTAGCACCCCTGGTGCATAGTTATGTATTCAGACCCGGACTGAGACACTTAGCGTGGTATTGGCCACTCATTCTTATCGTGTCCAGTTCATGATATTGCCTGGGCAAAGTACAGATGCTATCTTAGGAATGAATTGGTTGGGAAGGAATGGTGTAGTTTTGGACCTTAACCATAGAGTGGTGGAGTTGAAGCTTCCTTCATCTGAGGATAGGATGTCCCTTATTATGCCACCAATCTCTTCTCTAGCAGCCGTCTCTAATACTGAAGCTTCTCCTGCTCTTGCCTCTATTCCTGTGGTCTGTGAATTTCTGGATGTTTTTCCTGAAGATTTACCTGGGTTACCTCCTGATAGAGATGTGGAGTTTACCATTGAGCTAGAGCCCGGTACTACTCCTATTTCTAGACGTCCTTATCGTATGGCTCCTCCAGAGTTAGCTGAAATGAAGAAGCAATTAGAAGAGCTGAGGGAGAAGGGATTTATTCGTCCTAGCACTTCACCATGGGGTTGTCCAGCTATTTTTGTGAAGAAGAAGGATGACACTCTTTGGATGTGTATTGATTATCGCCCCCTTAATGCAGTAACTATTAAAAATAAATATCCCTTGCCTCGGATTGATACCTTGTTTGATCAGTTAGCTGGTGCAAAGGTATTTTCAAAAATTGACCTCCGTTCTTAGTATCACCAAATAAAAATCTGGCCCCAAGATGTACCAAAGACAGCCTTTTCCACTAGGTACGGCCTTTATGAGTACCTAGTAATGTCCTTTGGTCTTACCAATGCTCCTGCATTTTTCATGTACCTCATGAACTCAGTCTTCATGCCGGAGTTGGATAAGTTTATGGTGGTGTTTATTGATGATATTTTAATATATTCAAAGAATGAAGATGAGCATGCCCGGCATCTTCGCATAGTCCTAACCAGACTACGCGAGCATCAGTTATATGCTAAGTTTAGCAAGTGTGAATTTTGGCTAAACCGGGTACAATTTTTGGGACATGTCTTGACCCCTGAAGGCATATCAGTGGACCCTAGCAAGGTGCAAGAGGTTTTAAATTGGAAATCACCAAGGTCCGTGCATCAGATACGTCAGTTCCTTGGCCTTGCCGGTTATTATCGGTGTTTCATTCCTGACTTTTCCAAGATAGCTAAACCCATGACCAAGTTGCTTCAGAAGGATGTCAAGTTTGTTTGGGGCCCGGCTTGTGAGGAGGCATTTCAAGCTCTGAAGAAGTATTTGACCACTGCTCCTATTCTTGCTCAACCTGATATTGGGAAACCATTTGATGTATATTGTGATGCCTCTCGGTCTGGACTTGGGTGTGTGCTTATGCAAGAAGGATGGGTAGTAGCTTATGCTTCCCGTCAGTTGAAAAAGCATGAAGTAAACTATCCCACCCATGATTTAGAGCTTGGTGCAATTGTGCATGCTCTAAAAATATGGAGGCACTTTTTGTTGGGAAACAAGGTAAATATTTATACGGACCACAAGAGCCTCAAATATATTTTTACTCAACCCGAGTTAAATATGAGGCAACGAAGGTGGCTTGAGTTAATTAAGGATTATGATTTAGAGGTGCACTATCATCCCGGCAAAGCTAATGTGGTAGCTGATGCATTAAGTCGGAAGTCACACCAGGAGGATGAGGAGTCTTTGTCTTTTGCTCATCATGAGGTGTTGGCACATATTGCCTTGGTTTCTGACTTGCTGGATCAAATTGTCTTGGAGCAGAGGAAGGACACTGAGGTGATTCCTCACATTAGGATGTTGATGGCTAAAGGACGAGGTCCCCATTTTAATATTGATGAGCAAGGTGTGCTCAGGTGCAAGAAGAGATTAGTAGTGACAGGAAGTGTTGAGCTTAGGACAAAAATCTTGGAAGAGGCCCACAACTCCAAGTTGTCCATTCACCCAGGGAGTAATAAAATGTATCATGATTTGAGGCATGTGTATTGGTGGCCCAACCTGAAGCAAGATGTGGCCAAGTACATCTCTGAGTGTGACATTTGTGAAAGAGTTAAAGCTGATCACCTGCATACACCGGGTTTGCTACAACCCTTGCCTATCCCTGCTTGAAAATGGGAGGATATTTCCATGGATTTTATTGTGGGTCTGCCCCGCACAGTAAGAGGACATGATTCTGTTTGGGTCATTGTGGATCGTCTTACCAAGTCAGCTCACTTTCTTCCGGTGGATAATAGGTTCACAGCCATGCAATATGCCAAGTTATATTTTGACCGAGTTGTTACTCTACATGGAGTTCCTCTCACTATAGTTTCTGATCGGGGATCAGTATTTGTGTCACGTTTCTAGGAGCAGTTGCAGAAGTGTCTTGGTACTCACCTTCTTAGAAGTTCTGCTTATCATCCCCAGACTGATGGTCAAACAGAGAGAATCAACCAAGTACTAGAAGACATGTTGAGGGCCTGTGTCATTTCTTTTCTTGAAAAGTGGGATGAGTGTTTGAGGTTTGCTGAGTTCTCTTATAACAACAGTTATCAAGAGAGCATTCGCATGGCACCTTTTGAGGCTCTGTGTGGCAAGAAATGTAAGACACCACTCAACTGGGTTGAGGTGGGAGACCGTGGTCATTTTGGGCCCGATCTCATTAAGGAGGCAAGAGATCAAGTGAGAGTCATCCAAGGTCACTTGAAGTCAGCTCAGAGTCGTCAGAAAAATTATGCAGACAAAAGAAGAAGGCCCTTGTAGTTCGAGGTTGGTGATTATGTGTACCTCAAGGTATCTCCCATGAGAGGTGTGCATAGGTTTGGTGTCAGAGGAAAATTGGCTCCTCGCTATGTGGGTCCTTATAAAATTTTGGAGAAAAGGGGTTCTGTTGCTTATCGTATTCAACTCCCAGATATCTTGTCAGCGGTCCATGATGTTTTCCATGTCTCCCAATTGAAAAGATGTTTGCGGGTTCCTAAAGAAATTGTGAAAATTGAATGCCTTTCTTTTCAACCCGATCTTTCTTATATTGAGCACCCTATCAAGGTTTTAGATGAAAAAGAAAGAATCACAAGAAACAAGGTGGTGAAATTTTACAAGGTTCAATGGCAAAATCATTCGGAGGATGAGGCCACTTGGGAGTTGGAAAGCTATATTTTGGAGCATTATCCTCATCTCATTCCTAGTTCGTCAAGGTAATCATCTTAAGTAATTAACTTGCTTATCTTTTTCCACACTAGGCACACACAAGAAATCTCGGGTCGAGATTTTCTTTAGGGGGGTAGAGCTGTAACACCCTCGGTGTTACTGCGTTAATAACTCGCTAATCATGCCATGAGCATCATGTCTTTTTATTATTATATGTGATCATATGTGCTAATACAAATTGTGTGACCCAAAATGATCAACGAAAGTGCTAAATAAAAATAAATTTAGTAATTTAGTTTTTATCATGATTCTGTGATAATGTATGTATGTACTTTATTGATGAAGAAATTTTTCAAAAGTCAAACTGACACCCTCCCAGCGTACACACCTGTAACGTGCGAGCTGTGACGAGCACCGTGCTTTCTCGTCATGTCTGTGCCTTACCAGACCACACACTTATGCACACCACGGCACACGCATACTGAGTTATTGCATGCTGATCTTGCATGAGCTGTAAGCCACTTGCTTGCCTGAGTGCCCATGTGCATGCCTGCCTCTGTTGTCACGTCGCACTAATGCTATGTCGTGGTAGCGTTGCCTCCCAACCCATGCACTTACACACGTGTGTGCTCCAACTGTCGATGTCTCGTCATTATAGCATTGTGGCTGCACGAGCCATGTCAAGCTCGGCTGCACACGTCCCACACACGTTACTTCGCAGCAGCCTCCACCAGTACGGAATAAAGTACGTGCAGCAGCTGCATATTTTCCACATGGATAGAGAGCAGCGTGCTACTAAGTCTACGTCGACCGGCCAATGCCCTCACTAGATGCCAACCACGCCGAGCCACTCGCTTTTGCACGAAGACAGCCGAACTTCGTCGATCTCCGACGTCCGGCCATGTCTTCCTGAGCCCTTCGACGGTGAGCACCTCACAGACCATCATCCTCCAGCCAGCAGCACGCTAAGCTCGCCCATGCTTAGCTCGTCCACTCGCTCGCTAGCTCTAGCTTCGTCTTGCTTCGCGTATACCATATACGGCCGTGGGTTCGAGCCAGACCCGACTATCGTCGCAGGACGTGGTGAGTATCTCATGAGCTTCTCCATGCTCTCCTCCCTCTCCTAGTGACTTTCTTCTGGCTCCTCTCCTTGCAAGTCGAGCTGACCTCGTGCTCATAGCAGCTCACCCATGGCGTACACGCATGGAGCAAGAAGAGCACCCGTAACCCCTTGCTATCTTTGTTGTATCCCTTCCCATGCATGTATGTGTGACATGTGGGACCTGAGCAATAACTCACGCAAGAGCCATGCACAACCAGCCATCCATCACGAGTGCACACATTCTCTAATTACGCTTATTCTTTTCCGCGTGATTAAAGTTCGGCAAACTCGCAGCACCAAATACCATCTCCGATTACAGTGATTCTTGTTTCTATATTCATCTAAAATCAAACTCTATCTTCCATATAAATTTCATAATTTTTAGAGTTTATTTGAATTTAGGTGATTTAGTTAATTATGCTATTTAGCTTCGTGTCGTTTTCATAGACGGATCAAATTGGTTTAGTTTTGTAAAATCTTTATAAATCCGAAATATGTCCTAAAATCATGATTTATCTGTTAGTGACCTTAGTTATATATTTCTGTAATTTTCGTAGCTTCACATGATACTGTCTAGTAGGATAATTAATTGTTCACCAAAACTTAAATAAAATTAAATGGCAAGTGTATTAGAGTAATTAAGGTAGGTATTGAAGGACTTTTAGAAATGGTGATTAGTTTAGTACCTTAGCCATTAGAGCTAGCTGATATCTTGTCATGTAAGTTTCTACTTTTAAGAATTATTGTTGTCTAATTATTAATTTATTGCACCATCATTGCATGCATGTAGTGAACGAGTTGGAGGCGGACGTGGTGACCATCGACGACCAGGAGTACGAGGAGGTCGTGGAGGTGATCGAGGAGGTCCTTGCAGCGGAGGAGGTTCCGGAGCCGCCAACTGACTTTGTTGACTCCGTGCCTGCCCAAGGCAAGCCCCGGTGCATAACCCCTATTTTACTAATCACTTGGTATATATATGTTTGCATTACGTTTCAGGAGTTGATATGAAAACTACTTGCACGTATATACCCACCTATGAGTCCTACTAGTACAGGTCGTGTAGATGCGATGCTTAGGATAACGGTAGCGTGGGTAACCTGTCGTTACTCACAATAGGTGATTATTATTGTATCACATGATGAGAAGGTGAAAGAAAATTGGAGACCGGACAGGGATATGGTTTGGGTACTGGTGGGCGTGACAAGTTATGTCCCGCGGCCACGGGCTTAGCTTGGTTGCATCGTTTCCCTGTCCGTGTCGATTAAGAACTGTTCGTTGTTATGGACAATAGTCTTGTCACAGATCTTATTATCTCGTGCACATACTTACGGATGGGGGTGAGGAAGACCTGTTCTTCGCTTGTCATGGGATCCGGCTCTATCTGGACCAGCTTGATTGGTGGCGGGGATGGTGGAGGTCTAAACGCCTCACGTTGAGCGAGAGACTCAAGTGTGGTTGGTTTAGAGTCCAGGCTGGACGGGGACCTGGAACCCTCGCTAAGAGTAGAATTGGTTGGTCTTGCTTGCGCCCGGGGTGCAAGTGAGGCGTGTGTTATTCGGGGTACCCAGCTGGGCACATTGATTCGCGAATCGCCGTCATTTAGACGGTACGGCTTGACTATGGCATGGCATCGTAGTAACAACTGGAATAAGAAAGTTGGTGGAAGAAAGGAAAGAAAGAGAAATGAGTCTAATTGCTTATCACTTGCTTGAAAGTAGAACTGGTGCTTACCTAGAATGTTTAGCTAATGTACAAAAAAATGACTGCTAAATATTTACCAGTAAGGATACACTTTAGTAAGCTTTGCAGGCAAAATGAAACAGCAAACCAAAAAGCCTTTCATATCCTTGAGAGTTAGGAAATATATATATTCCCACTAGTCGGGTAAGTCTTGCGAGTACATTTTATACTTAGGGTTTATTTTACCCCTGTTGCAGGTGCAATTTAAGAAGTTGGCTGCTGTGTGGATGATTCTTCTGGTGGGCACAGATGGATCCTTGTATCGCTTTCCGCTAGATGTTTAATTAGTTTCCGCTGTTTAATTATTGCACTCTGAACTCTGGTATTGTAATGAATAAATTTCCAAGACTGCTAATGTATGAAATGGACTAAGTATTGTAAGCTTGTACTCATTATTGTATCCTGGATAAAAACGTGGATTATTCGAGTTCTCCTTCGGGTGCGCTCGACAGAGGTGTTTGACTTGGTTCATTATCGGAATACTTAGTGTCAATGGAAGACGAGTATTATCGATAATGTGCCAATTCAGACAGTTCCGCCACACCATCATTGCCTTTGCCATCGCCGCCATTGTCATCGTCGTCACTTGGGCTACCCAGGGGAGACGATAATGGCTGTGAGGGCTGTGACACTGGCTTCGTCATTTTCAAGACAATATATGCCTTGTTCCACAGCACGCGCGTGCCGAGAGCTCGGCTGAGAGTCGTGTCTCCCTCTTTATTAGGAAAGCCTAGTTCATCATCGTCGTGGTGATCGTGTGTCCACACCACTTCTACCACGGCATACTCGGCACGGGATGGGCTTGCTGTGGTACCTGGCTTTAGGGTTGGGCGGCTATACCGCTCCATGCGCCACATTCTTCTTCTTCCCTGTCCTGCCCTAGGGCACCTGCAGCATGGCCTCTATTGGGCTCCATAATGTCATCGACTAGGTACCTTTGGAGTTGTGAGGTACCCGACACCATCTGTGGTGGCTTGACCCTGTTGTGGCAGCACACCAGCCTGGAGGAACATCTACGTCCTCAACTCCACCATCTTGGGGTCGGTGCTCACAAAAGCATCTTGTATCATCCCTATGATCATTTCCTTCACTGCCTCATCTTTGCCTTTCTGGACGAGCCCTTCCTTATATCTCTGCCTCGTGTGGTAAGAGGCGGCATCAGATTGCCATGACTCCACATTATTCTAGCTCTGCCTCAAGGATACGCCTTGGTCAGCTTGTCATGATCCCTGCAAGGTTCGAACTCCCCGCGTTCCTTGGCCGCCTTGATCGCGAGCAAAGCCTTCTCCGCCTTCTCGGTCTACGGCTCATTGTACTTGGTCTTGCCCTCCTTTAGCTTCTTCAGCCGACGGGCATAGAAGAAGTCACGTCCCCTCTCGTCGATGCCTTCCAATGGATTCTCCTGCCCGGCCTCAGCTGCCTCCCTTTCCTCCTGCCGCCACTTCTTCCTCTTACCGGCGTACCCTGTGTTGCCCAGGTGATGGTAAAGCGTGTTCCTCTTTGTGAGCTAGGAATACTTCTCGCCTTGGCCTTTGCGTCTTTGGTACTCATTTTTTCAAC
This sequence comes from Saccharum hybrid cultivar R570, assembly GCA_038087645.1. Lineage (NCBI taxonomy): Eukaryota > Viridiplantae > Streptophyta > Magnoliopsida > Poales > Poaceae > Saccharum > Saccharum hybrid cultivar. Next base: position 24,233,014 of record JAQSUU010000135.1, read on the forward strand.
AAACTCCTCCTAGACATATTTCTTTATGAAGTTGTAGTCTTCATAGGGTGTCTTCCCTTTCTGCACGTAGTTCTTATTGAGTTTGTACCTCAAGGTGCGAAGCGCTTTGCTTGCAATAACCATAGCATGTCTCCCACATAGTGCTTCAGTGTATTGATCCGGTGGATACACGAACCGCTTCTACATGTCTAGCCACACTTTATCCTTCAGGCCTTCTAGGACTTTCTTCCAATTCATATATGTGATCAACATGTGCTCCCTGACTAGACTAGAGCACTGGTTGCTGAAGACGCCAATGACAATTTCTAGCTCTAAGGGCTCTCCATGTGGCCCTATCTTGTATATCGCATGCACCTTGCTATGAACCTTGTGCCTCCCGTGTTGGCCCCTGTAACAGAACCGACCAATTATATAAAATTAAGTAAGAAAATCACCCGCCAAAGCAGACAATTTAACAAATTTAAGCCTATATAACCCGATAGTCCGTGAAATCACAACAGATTTCAAACCAACCAACATACAAACCAAGATCGTATAAGTTTAGCAGCCACAGTCACATATTACATAAAGTTCACAACATCTTTGAAATACATCGGAGTTTAAAATATAAAGTTATTACAAACCACGTTCATAAAGAAGTAGCGGAAGCAAATAGTCTTAAACCACACACACACATTTAGTTCAAATACAATGCCAGGAGAGAGTCATTTTCAACAAAAGCATTAGATAAGACATACGGAGTGACCATGCCCTTGGTCCTAGTTGTCGCCCATCGCCGGGTACAGGCAGTTGATGCAATAACCGTAGTACATCTGACCATCTACAACAACAATGGGAATAATGCCCTGAGTACGAGAAAGTACTCAGCTAGACTTACCCGTCTTAAACTAAAATAAAGTGACACCAAGGAGTATGCAAAACTTTATTTTAGTGGACTAGCTGACTCATTTGCGAAAAGCATAAGCTATCATGAATAAACCATTTTAAGTACTTTGCATCATGTTTATTATAACTATTCATCCAGGTAAGCACCTATACTATAGCAATCACTTGATTAACCAATAACATCTGGTTACCACTTAGATTTAGCATTTCCAACATCATCCATATAACCATCAGTGTTTCATTATCATTACTACGATGCCGTAGCTCAAGTCAAGTGCTCACTATCCAGGAGCGATGATGATTCGAATCGATTCCTAACTAGCTGATAATTTATTCCTCACATAAACCACACTCACCCGCTAAAGTGAGCTACAGATCACCAATGATACTATCCAGGTAAACGTCGTGGGACAAACTGGAGCCGCAGTACCCAGGGACCGCTCGACAGTCAGGACACACTTTGGGCTCACTCTTCGCGTCCCCGTCATACTCCTACAGCACTAGTACACGCACCCATGTAGATCTCGACCCAAATAATGCCACCAACTTCACTGTCGAAAGGTACTTTATTCGGCTAGCTAAATGTGAGGCATACGTTCAACATGACAAGAGGGACGAGCAACGATCGGTCATTAACCGACACAAATGAAAAACTAATAGCACCCCAGAACCCTGTCTGGTTGCCTCCAACTTCTCCGTCCAATCTCTAATTATCGATCAACACATGGTTATCTCTAGGATATCATCCATTTCATAGCTAAAGTGTTCCAGTAACCACCTAAAATTGCAGGTGACCAGAAATCTCCGGTCGCTACCGGTCTAAGCAGGGCTAAGCAGTTATTCGATCCTAAACCTATTAGGATAAGAATATCATAAGGTAGGCAAGAATAGTAATAAATGTATCAACGGTTTCACACAACTCCTATAATTTAATGCAACAATATATATGACTCATATATATAATAAATTGATTTTATAAAGTAGGAGACTTAGAATGCTCCAGAGCTTGCCTCGTTCGAGGGAACTAGGTTGATGATCAATGCACTCGGGCAGGTCCTCTTCTTGCCCCTCTTCTTCTAGCACCTCCTGTGCCTAGATTTCCTGTGGGTCGGTCCCGACCTATTCCTCTTGCACTGCTACCAGCACTTCCTCCTGCGATCCTATATGATGCAATTGTATAAGTAAATATGCAGACAGTGCATCGGATGCGATGGCATACAATGATCATGACAACATGATATGCAGATGAACACATTGTGACTTTATTGTATAGAATAAAGGTAAAACCTTTCTACAAGGTAGTCAACATCATCCAAGGACAGTTATTACGAATAGATGTCATCAACTGCATTCTCTTCCATTACTCACTCCCGTTCTTTTCTGCTAACTAACATGTAGCCCTAACATGAGTGCTACTATACTTCATCAACACAACCATACTAACATGCCAAGTGACATAAACAAAGGATTTTATGCTTCAAAGATACACCAAAGCTACATTATTAAACTAATCATTAATAAAGAATATTATTTTATATTTAATTTAAACTAGGGTTACAACAGCAACCTATATTTCTAGTCTATATAAAAATCTATAAAAATTACAGTAGCATAGCCATGCCATAATTAGCCTATGATAAAGTTTTCATGGTAATTGGATAAGTAAAACTGCATACACAAAAATGACAAGCTAGGGGTATAAATGAGCATGAAAATACTTTATACTACGAAAAGTATCAAATAATAGATTTAGTATTTTTCCCATGATCTACATAGTAAACAAACAATATACAAAAATTATTATATGCATGTTTTATACTAATTTTTCTCTCTAGCAAAAATAACAAAAATTAGCCAATAAAAGCACTTGAACTAGACATCAATATTTTTCTACAGAACATGCATGACATATTTTTTTCATACAAAGCAAATCACAAAATAAGACTAACAAAACTTGAACCATATTTTTCTAATAAATATTCTATTTACTATGCATTTTCTAAGAAAACATCAATTACAAGAATTAAATAAAGCCCTATATAAAAGTATTACAAAATTGGCATGCAATATTTTTAAATTGTAGATCTAGTCATGAGGGTCACAACAAAATTTGTTTCATAAATTTTGGAGCCATATTTATTCAGTTATGAATTAAACAAGTATTAATACAGATTCTGAAAAATCATTTTCTATATTTCCCTTTCAAAAATCGATATGGAAACGCTAGGTACACCTGAGGATGCACCCAGCCTCCACCCCACGTGACTGATAGTGGGACCCGAGGTCCCACATGTCACACACACGCACACAGGGGAGGTCACCGGCGGTGGGATCTCGTCGACGGCGAGGTCTCTGATGGAACGGTGGCCACCACCACCACACTCTACTCGGTGACCCGCACCCGCTAGGCTACAAGATGGAGGCATGGGAGCACGACAGCATGCTCGCCGGCGCGCATGGCGGCACAGCGGTGCTGGCGCACGGTGGCCAGCCGGAGCAAGCCGCAGTGGCGGCCAACGAGGTGCGCACGGGCTCCGCGAGATGAAGGCGAACACAAAATCGAAGAAAAATGGAGGGAAGGGGAAGAATGGAGCTCTAGCCATGGAGGGCCGAGCTCGGCGGCCATGGCACTGCCATGGAGGGGAAACACCGCGTGGGCCTTACCACGGCGCGAAAGGAGGCAACAGTGGGCGCACGGGGTGGCGGAGGTTGAGGCGGAGTCGTAGGCGGACTCAATCTAAGAATGGTGGTGCGGTGGTGAAGTTTGACGCCGGCGAGTGAAGTGACGGCGTGCGTCGGTGTGAGCTCCCGCTCGGCTTGCTACTGCTGCTGTGAGTGGGCGCGCAAGCGAGGAGGGGAGCAGGAGATAGAGTGGATGAAGGGGGAGACGGGGCGCAGACTAGGCAAGGTGAAGGTAGGCCAGCGGTGCCGCGCGGCGAGCTCACCGGCGTATGGCCGCCACGTGGCGTGTGCGGCCTGGCGTGGTCGTGACGTCACGCGCGGGAGCGGGCGCGCGCATGGTCCTGGGCCAGCGAAGTGATGCTGGGCTAGAAGTAAGGAACGTGGGCGCGGGAGCGGGGCGGAGCCGAGCCGGGCCAGCTTCGTGGGCGGGCCAAGAAGTGGGGCATGCGGCCCAAAAGGTAAAAACCGATTTTTATTTTAATTTTTCAAATCCAAATTATCTAAACAGCCCCAAATTCAAATTTTTAAGATGAAAATGACATTTTCAAAACTTGACCCCAAAACAAAAGTTGTTTAGAATTTTAAACTCTACAACTTTGCTTTATAGTGATTTTTTAAATTCCAACTAGATTTTGAATTAGAGATTCAAAGTTCATTTTAATTCAAAAACTCATTTTTCTAACTTATTTTTAAAAGCAAATTTTGAGAAACTTTTGAATACAAAACTTGCTCCAAATTTCAAGCTAAACATTTCTAAATTCTTTTCACTACCAAACAAACTTTTTTATTGACCTAATCAAGCACCCTCATGGCCTAGTTTTATTTAAACTAGCAATTTGTAACATCTATGTTTCGAAGTCATGTTTCACATGTTTCAAACCGACGTTTCCTTTATATTTCATGTGATTATGAATGCACGATGATGCTCATGTGCATGATTTGCAATGCTTAATGCATACTTAACACCCGAGGTGTTACAGCCCCTCTTCAGGTCTGACTTCTTGCCACTGGTCATTTTGGTTCAAGTGCTCGGGGTGGGACCGGATGCATGCCCCTCCTCTTCTTCCTCGAGGGGGGGTACTCCAAACACATAGGCACCACCAGCAGCTGTCGAGGACAAGAACTCGCATTAGTTTCATACTTAAGCGAGAAGCTCGTCATCATCTGCTGACATTGTGTTAGTTATTTACTTACGTGCCCTCATCATCCCGTGCTGGGGTGCGAGAATTTCATGTTGAAGGTCCTGTCTTTTCTAGCGTATAGGTCGGATCTAATTCTTCCTCCGTTTTACCTTTCTTCTCTGGCCTCGGTGTTAGCACCTCCTCCTCGTATGATTTGGAGCTCTTGTCTAATGATGACGAGCCTCCCTCATCACTAGTTGCCGGGCTTGGCTCGCGCCATTCTCTAGCAGGCTCGGCCGCCATTGGAACTATGAATAAGAGAGCGTTATATATATGGAGATTTCTCAATTTTATGAAGACAATGATATGTGCATTCATCTCAAAACATATATAAAGGAATCATGGATTATATTCATCTAAAAACAAGATTACATCCTTCTTCCATGTACAATGGTAGTTGGTATAGAAGAGTTTAAGAAAAGTACAAAAGAGTTTAAGAAAAGTACAAAATTATAGAATCAAAAAAATCATTTCCATATTTGGCTCAGATTTGTGCCATTGCAATCACATTGCTTCTAAACTGGTTGCTTGTATATGGTATACAAGCCATCCTAGTTTAGCGGCTCATAAGTATGGGGACATTTCATCATCATAGCCGCTGCCTCAGCATAATAAGTTTCACATCATTGCAAATGCCACTGCCTCAGCACATTTTGTTTAGAACTTTGAAACAATTCATCATTGGAAATGCCACAAAGTTTGAGAACAAGCTCGTGGACATCAGGTTGTTTCACCAGTTGTGTCATCACCATAGGCATCAAAATGAGAACAAATCAATAAGAGTAGAAGATAGTGAACTTAGGCACCATCATAGGATGCAAAAATCATGGGCATCATAGGAAGCAAAAAAACTTAAGCACATATCCAATGAACCAGTGAACTTAGGCACATCTCTAGTTATCTTAGGTAGCCGGGGACATGCACAAATTAAGCATCAATGAACTTAGGCAAAATATATCCAGTGAACTTAGGCAGCCACCAAAGTATAGGAGAGCAGCCAACAACCAGTAGTAGAAGTAGTATACTAGTAGCACTAAGTAGTAAGGATCAAAGCCACCAAAGATTACAAGTAGTAGGAGGAGGAGGAGTACGAGGAGTGGTAGTAGGAAGTAGTAGTAGGAAGTAGTTAAGTAGCAGTGCATAGAGTAGTAGTAGTAGGAAGTAGTATAGTTAAGTAGTAGTGGGAGTAGGAGTAGGAAGTATGATTAGAGGACAATATAGTAGCAGTATTATAGTGTAGTAGTAGTAGTAGTGTAGTGTGAGTAGAGTAGTAGTATAGAGTAGGAGTAGCAGTAGTATAGAGAAGTTTGATTTGCATCAGATTCTGTCCAGGAAAAGAAGGCCTGTGCAATTAAGTTCTCAGAACAAGTGTGCATATGCAACTACTATATGCAAGCCTGCAACCTAAACATTTTGGGCCATATTTGGCAGCAAGCCCAGCAACAAACTAACCCTAAATTTAGACATGTGCAAGCAACCAGTACATCAAGCACACCCAAATTTGGCAAAATTTGAGTTTAGTAGTAGTAATAGGCATGTGCAAGCACCTAGTATATCAAGCACCAAGTGGATAGCAAAGAGTGTTGCTAAAATTGGAGATAAGGGCATGTGCCAGCAGCTTTTAGTGACTATAGAGCAGTAGTGTAGTAGATAGTAGGAGTAGTAGGAAGAGTAGAAGACAGTGAACTTATGCACCATCATAGGATGCAAAAATCATGGGCATCATAGGAAGCAAAAATAACTTAAGCACTTATCCAGTGAACTAGTGAACTTAGGCACATATCTAGTTATCTTAGGCAGCCGAGGACCTACACAAATTAAGCATCAATGAACTTAGGCAACATATATCCAGTGAACTTAGGCAGCCACTGGAAAACAAAAGAACATACACAAATCATACCAAGGAAATAGGCAATGAAAGTAGTAGTGGCATCTTCTCAGTTCAAATTATGACATAATTAAGTTTGGCATCGTTGGCAGTGGCATCTGCTCAGTTCAAATTAACAATTTCCAACATAGGGTTGCATCACAGGCAGCATCATAGACAGCATCACAACCTCATAGGAACCATTGGGTGGACAAATCATACCAGGGAAGATGGAGCTAGGGAAGAAGTCAGGGAAGACGAAGCTAGGAAAGATGGAGCTGCCCGCGGACGAGGTCGAACATGAGGCCACGAACAGATCCAAGGAGAAGAACCTGGCCACGGTCAAGGGGCGCGGGCACCTTCGGTGGCGCTAGGGTTACGAGAGGGCACGACTGAAAGGTCTTGATGGCTAGAGGGGGGGGGTGAATAGCCTTTTAAAATTTTCTACAAAGACAAGCTAAACAAGTTTATCAATACAACAAGTAGCGAGATGTGAGTTTTGCTTAGCCTACGGGGTGTTTGCAAGCCACCTAACCAAAACACAATTCAAGTATATATGCACTCAACCGCATAAGACAAACCGAGAAGGTAACTACGACTAGCAAGCTACACAAAGGAGCTACTCTAGCAAAGCTAACTAACTTAGCAAAAATAACTAAGAAGGTAATGCGGAGTTGAGTTAGAAGAGTTTCACTGAGGGGCGAAGTATTGAGCCAACCAATATGATCAACAATGAATACCAAGACAACCAAACACCAAGATCAATCAATCACAATGTGAAAGTGATGACACAAAGATTTATCCCGAGGTTCACGTGCTTGCCGGCACGCTAGTCCCCGTTGTGTCCCTCTTCACCACGTGGTTCGGTGGCTAATCGGTCTCACACCGAGCCTCTCAAAAGGCACCACAAGAACCTACCAAATGGAAAAAGGTTGCAATGACATGAGCAATTCACTAACGTTGCCTTTGGCGCTTCGCCGAGGTAGGCACAAACCCCTCACAATCACCGGAGGTGGCCAAGAACAATCACCAACTCTTGCCAACGCCTTCAAGCTGCTCCAAGCCGTCTAGGTGGTGGCAACCACCAAGAGAAACAAGAATCCCACAGAAAATCAACCACCAAGTGCCAACTAGATGCTATCTCACAATGCAAATGCACTTGGATCACTCAATCTCACTTCGAATATGCAAAGAAGCAAGAGAGATGAGTGGGAGAGGAGTTGCTTAGCTCACAAGTATGTCAAAATGTTCGAGAGAGAGAGCCTTGAGCCAGCCAATGAGTATTTATAGACGTACCCCTTCGAATATAGCCATTAGAAACTTGAAACAGTCGAAGTCGTGCTGACCGGACGCGCTGGTCACACTGACCGGACACGTCGGTCGCACAACAGCTAGCTGTGAAGCGACGACCGGACGCGCTGGTCGCGCAGACCGGACGCGCTGGGATTGACCGGACGCGCTGGTCCCGTGACTGACTGGACACGCTGGTCAAGCCTGAGCAGCGCACAACGAACACAGTGACTGGACGCGCTGCAGAACTGACCAGACGCCACAGTGCCAGCGTCCGGTTTGAGTCCAGTAAGCTCCCTAAACGACCGGACGCGTCCGGTCGACAGTGACCGGACGCGCTGCGTGTCCGATCATCAAACTAAAACATGCGCAAACGCTGAACACTGACCGGACGCATTCGATCAAACAGAGACCACGTCCGGTTCCGTGTCCGGTCACCTTAGTGACCTCCGTTCACCTCCGTTTCTTTTCTGACTTCCGGCGTAGTGAAAAATAGTCGTTTCAACTCCTCAAAACGCCTGAATCCCGCCTCGCAAGCTCGGCGGGAGGGAGAGAGGACCCCCAAACCCTCTCTACCGCTCAAACTCCACTGCCTTCGCAAACGTGCTAACACCACCAAGTGATCTCGTCATGTGCTAGTGTGTTAGCATTTTTACAATCATTTTTCGAGGCGATATTAGTTCTATCCAAATGCATATGATTATGAAATGCACACCTAGAGGCACTTAGGAGTTCAATAGCCGCGTCATTCTCCTCATTATAGTACGGCTATCTATCCTATAATGTAACCACACCCACTAGGTGTCTTGGGTTACTAAAACATAACCCTTAAGCATATACCTTTGCCTTGATCACGTAGGGTTACGTCCAAATCTAAGTGTGGCCATCATGATCACCATGTCCATCTTGCCACCAACCTCGGAATGTACTAATCCTCATATGCTACATACAACTTAGGCATAGGATTAGTACTTAGGCATTATCACTAATTATCAACACCAAGCATAGGACTTTCAATGACGGAGACGCTAGGGTTCCGACGGTCGCTGACGAATGGAGATGCTAGGGTTTCAGTGTCCGGCGGCGGAGCTCCTCCCCCACGGCGATGGACAAAATCAGGGAAGAAGCCGATGCGGGGGCCCGGTCAGGGAACATGCGAGTTCTGGTGCGAGGTTGGAGCGCATGAGGTCAGGGGCGGGAGCAGAGGAGCTCGGCACCGGAGATGGCGGGCGGCGGTGGCGGGAGGCAAAAATTTGGACAGCCCTTCGGGGTCGTTTGCAAACCGGCGAAGGACTTAGAAAAATTTAGGGGAGAGGGGGGTATTTATAGGCCATGATTAACCGTGACGGGCGGCTTAGGGTAACTGCCTCGGTTGATATTTACCGAGGCAGGCGAGTTAGGCCGCCCGCCACGGTTAAGCTTATTAACCGAGGCGAGCAACTTATGGTGCCTGCCACGGTTAACTTTTTCTATTTGTAATTAAATTTCATCAAATGCATTGACCGATGTTGGCATCTTTTAGCATTGCTTAAGTTAAGTTGTCATCCCTGATGAGTACTGGCCCGATCTTCCGAGAGGTAACCGGTAAGTTTGATTTGTGGAGATCTCGACGTTGGCGATCCGGCTTCAAATCAGACACGATTCGAACCCTGCAACCATTACACCACTGCTCCGTTGGTTATCAACCAAGCACAACTTGATTGACCTTGCCAAGAAGGCTTTTCCTGCAAGCGAATCGAAGAGCACAAGCAAGAAGGTAAAACACGCAATCTGAAATTGCAAATATGAATGATGCAAATATCAATAGAGGGTTCAAGAACTTGATTCCAAAGGACTAATTGACACAGTGGAGGAGATCAAGAACAGGGGCCCTAGATCACTGTAAAAGGATTTGTCATCACAGTTACAATGAACGATTCAGTTTTTCGATGGAAAACTAAACTCTAAACAAAATCCAATTGTCTAACAGTGGCGGCGGCTGTGTTTATAGTCTAAGACTCGACCTAGGGTTGGGAACGTCCAGGGGTTGGGCGCCCACAACTTGGGCTTAAGGCCCGACACGATACATGGCCAAGTTGGCCCAAATAGGTGACGCAGCACCTTGACATAGTCACACAGAATGATCCACGGACCTTCTGGAGCTGAGACCAGATCCAAAATGACGGCGTCGTCGTACCCTTTCCAACGCATCCAAGAACACCCCGTTTTAATGTCGTATGAGAGAGTTATGACCAAAATAGTGACGACGTGTCTGCTGAATCCGAGGGTGACGTGACAGCTGAGTTGGGGATAAATTGCAACTTGGAAAAGACCATAACGTCGGTGTGTCCAGCGTGGCGATGTCCTCATCAATCCCTAACACGACACTAGAGATGTGATTGTACTTATGATCATGACACTTACATAAAATATAGAATAAAGGTTATCCGCAAGCGCACAGATAAAAATACACCTGTTGTAGCATTTCACCCAGGAATGTTCCAGGTATCGTTATTTATACTTTACCACTAGGAAAGGATATAAAATATAAAGGATATAGGCTATAACTTTTACACTCACATGTTATAAGAGAGTAACTAGATCACTATCTTTACTCAGAACAGGAATTCAATCATATGATAAAGATAATAAGATAAATAGTTCAAGATCATCCTATAAAGATCTTAGAGCATTCCCACCCTATAGCATTAGCGCTGATTAGAACAAGAGATTAGAGACTAATTCCTAGTTATTCTAATTATAAGTCATAGTATACATTGATTAGTGTAATTATATCTAGCAGTCATTGTATCAATTATAATATATCTTCACATAAGAGACATTTCTAAGGCGGATCAAGAACAGAGCGTAATCTAGCCTTGAAACCAGGTCTTACTAGGCCTATATTCGGGGAGTGGACTACTGTAACACCCCTGAATGTCAAGCATGCATTAACATCCCAAAGCATGACATTAGCATCACATACATGTTCTTCATCACATGTAATATAAGTTGAAATTAAATTGAAGTGTGAAAAACATCTGTTTGAACCCTAAATTATTGCATTTGCTTGCTAAGAGTGGTAAAACATGTGTGGCTATAATTTTTAAATCACCTAAAACTAGTTAGCACAAATTTTGGAGCAACTTTGGTATTCAAAGTTTTATCAAATTTTACTTTTAAAAATATTATTGGAAAATTGTCAAAAACCCTCCCTATTTAGCTTTTATTCTCCAATTCAAAATCTATTGGGAATTTTGAGTTAGCCCCTTAATAAAAGTTGTAGAGAATTAAATTCTAAGAAACTTTTATTTTTGGGTCATTTTCAGAAAAAGTTATTTTCTTGCTCAAAATGGGATTTGAAAACTGTTATTTAAAATTTGTTGGAAAATAGAAAATTGGAAAATCAATTTCTCACCTAAACGGCCTGCCGCCTCCCTTTCGGCCCGCTGGCCAAAGCGGCCCAGCTTTCCCCGCGCGCGCGCCCGCAGTCGCTCACCTGCGCGCCGCTGCCTCAGCCCAGCGCACTGCCGCAGCCCAGCCCACGCCGCGCGGCCTCCTTCCTCTCCCTCCCGCTCGCGCGCCCCACTGTCCCGACCGCGGCAGGCGTTGCACGCCGCGTGGCGGCCGTATGCCGGCGACGCCGGCCGGGTGGCGCCCGGTGGTCCCCTCTCGTGCACGCGCTCGCCCGCCTTCAAGTCGACCGCAGCGTCTCCCTCTCCATTCGCGTTTTCCCCCTCTCTTCCTCTCTCGCGCCCACGGCCGCACCCGCACGGTTCCGCCGCGCGCGAGCTCACCGGCATTGCCGTTCCGGCCAGCGCATCGCACCATCGACACCTCCATCTTGCCCCGAGCTCCGCCTCTCCCTCGCGCAGCTCGTGTTCGCACCAGTTTAATGTGGTAAGGCCCCCTTCGACGGGTATTGCTCGCGGAAGCATGGCCGAGCTCGCCGGAGATTTCCACTCTGTGGGCCACTCCTCTCCGCCCCACCTTCTTCCCTTCTTGCGCGCGCATCTTTTTCGTCTCGACTCACCGGTGCTCGATCACCCTTCCGGTGACCGTATCATGGTCGGGGATGGCCGGCCGGCGACCACCCACGCCACCGTTCTGCCATGGACGACGGTGACCGGTCCTCCGAGCTCTATTGGCCACCGTGTGTGTGCCATCAAGTTCGCGAGATCGAGGTGGTCAGCATGGTGACCTTGGCCTGGCCGGAGACCTCACCGCCGGCGAGCTGTGGCCACCGACGTCTCTCTCCCTCTCCCTGTGACTGACCTGTGGGGTCGCAGGCCCACATGTCTGTCTCCCCTCGCGCGCGTGTGTACGCTGCACCGGGTGTACCTAGCGTTTCAGCGGCTGATGTTTAAAAGGAATTTGAAAATGATTTCCAGAAAAGATGTAAATAGTTTAGAAATTCATAACTCGCTCATTTTGGCTCCAAAAATTATGAAACAAATTTTGGTAGACTTCTTAGAACTAGATCTATGATCTAAAAATATTGCATGTCAAGTTTGAAATACTTTTCTGTAGGGTTTTTATTTAATCACTAAAATTGCGGTTTTCTTGATAAATATGTAATAAATCATATAAAGCTTAGAAAAATATGGTTTCAATTTTGTTAATCTTTTTGTGTAATGTACTTTCTAGGAAAAATATGTGCCATGAGTGTTCTGTAGAAAAGTTATGATGTGTAGTTCAAGTGCTTTTATTTGATGGTTTTTGTTATTTTTGATAGAGAGCAAAAATTATATAAAACATGCATCTGATAATTTTTATATAGTGATTGTTTACTTGTAGATTGTAGGAAAAATACTAAATCTATTGTTTGATACTTTTTATAATATAAAGTATTTTCATGCTCTTATTTAGGCCCTAGCTTGTTATTTTTATGTAGGCAGTTCTAGTAATCCAAGTGCAATGAAATTTTTGTGGCATGCTAGATTAGATGATAGTAAGCTACTGTAATTTTCTCAGATTTTTCTGTGCAACCAAAATAGATGTTGCTGTTCAAACCTAGTTGCAATTAAGGTTTAATTAACCTTATTAATGCAAGATTATTTGATAAGATTTGCTTTGGTGTATCTTTGAAGCATCTTAGTTTTCTGGGGTGACTTGGCATGGTAGAGAATGTTTGTAGTAGTATGCTAGTACATATTCTTGGATGATGTGAACTACCTTGTAGAAGAGTTGTATTCCTACTTTATGCAATAAAGTAAACCTGTTCATCTACATCTTACTCATCATGATCATTACATGTCATCTCTGCAATGCACCTAGGCATGAGCACTTATACATTTGCATCATATAGGATCACAAGAAGTAACTCCGGTAGCAGTTCCCGAGGAGCCGGAAGAGCAGTCCGAGGTGCAAGAGCAGGAGGTGCCCGAAGCCGACGAGAAGGTCGGTGAGGATCTTCCAGAGTGTCCCGACCATCGCCCGAGCTCTTTCGAAAGAGGCAAGCCCCGGAGCATTTCTCTTCCGGATTGCAAATATTTGATTAATTCTTTACTTTAACTGATGCATTACGTTTAGGAGTTGTTTGCAACTGTTGCTGTATTATACCTTGTTTACCATGTTCTACCATATCCTTGTTACCTTGGTATTCGCAGTCAAGAAACACTTAGCTTGCTTAGACCGGTAGAAGTCGGGTGATTTTCTATCACCTGCGAGCTATAGATGGTTACCTGGATCTACTTGAAAAAGTATGTCATCTTAGAATAACTAAGTGTTAATGTGAAGTTGAGACCGGACAGAGACTTGCAGGGTTTCGGACTATAGCGTTTTCCGTCTGTGTCGATTAAGGACCGACCGTTGTTGGGCCTCGAGTCATGTTGAACGCATGCCTTACATTTAGCTGGCCGAATAATGTACCTTTCGACCGTGAAGCTAGGAGATTATTCGGGCCGAGTGGATTGCCCGCAACGCACTGTACTGGAGTAGGTGTGGTAGGACACGGGGGCACGATGATAAGACCAAAGAGCAGTCGGGCGGCCCCCGGGTACATGTGGTTCCTGGCAAACTCGAGATTTACCTAAATGGTTGACTCGGTGACCAATACCTTACTTTAGCGGGTGAGTGAGGTTTGTGTGAGGAATAAATTACCAGTTGGTTAATAATCGATTCGAATCGCCATCGTTCACTGGATAGTGAACACTTAACTTGAGTTACTTCATCGTAGTAATCTTGATGGAATACTTGGACAGTTATATGAAATATGACATGATGGAAGTTGTTAATGATCATTGGTTATCCTTACCTATTTAATTACATGTTACTCTAGTACAGGTGCAAATGTAGTTGACAGGTTAATCAAGATTTAACTTGATGCAAAGCTTCTGGAAAAGATTCTTTAATTGCTAAAAATGCCTTTTGCAAATGAGTCAGCTACCCTACCACAAAGCCTGTCATGATCCTTGGTGTAATTTATTTTCGGTTATATCGGGTAAGTCTAGCTGAGTACCTTCTCGTACTCAGGGCTTTGTTCCCACTTGTTGCAGATGGGTAGATGTATTACGGCTACTGTATCAACTGCCTTTATCCTACGATGGGTGAAGCTTAGGACCATGGGCAGTGGTCATTCCCTACTTCTCGTCTGATGCTTTTGTTGGAGATGATCAGCAGTTGGCACTTTATTTCGAACTCTATGTGAGTGTGTGTGGTTTGAACTAAATGCTTCCGCCACTTTTATTTGAACTTGGTTTGTAATAACTATGTTTAAACTCCGATGTATTTGCGACGTGAACTTTTATGTAATTTGTGATGGTGACCGCAAAACTTATTACGATCTTGGCTGGTATGTAAGTTGGTTTGAAATCCGTCGTGGTTTCATGGACTACCGGGTTATACGGGCTTAAGTTTGCTAAATCGTCTGCTTGATGGATGATTTTCTTACTTAATTTCGTATAATTGGTCGATTCTGTTACAGCTACAGAGGACTCAACAGGAATATCACACCTTCGATCTACCACTTGATGTCCCGAAATATAGGGTGCATCCGCAGATAAACAATGTATAAGCACCACACTTACACAATGTCGACCACTCACCCTCTGATCACAAGAATAAGCGCTATATGAACATGTGCTTGAATATAAATATAATCTAACTATGCTAAATATATAATCAAAGTAGACAATGATCATTATAACTAACAATATATAATCGATTAAGAATAAAGTCATATCAAGTAGAACAATATGATCAACAAGAACAAGAACTAGAAGAACAATAAGAACTAGATTAAGAACACGACGAACTAGACGATGAACTAGACGAACAAATAGAATAAATAGATCAATAATATTGATACAAGAGAGAAGTACAAGGCTTTACCGAGCCTCCTTGTGACACGATCTGGAATCCAAGCGAAGCTTGCCTCCTCTAATTCTATTCTATCTAGCTATGCCCTAAGTTTGGTGGAGCACTAAGGTTATCCTTTCGAGGGACACCTCTTGCTATGATTATGATTGATTGAATATGGAGGGGGATGTAACATCCTAGATGTTAAGAAACAATTAAAACTTGATTATGAGGCAACATCAAGCATAAACATCAAATGACATTCCATAAATGCATTCATGTTGCACATGTTACTTTAGTCATGTTGCATATGTTGCATGTGTTACATTTGTTATTTAAGCAATGTTTCCCATGTAAGGTTCATATGTTGCAGTAAACCAGTGTTTCACATGTTAGGTATATGCCTTGTTTCACATGTTATAATTCCTATGTTGCATAGTAATGTTCATTTATAGCTTTGCTATGTTGCAAATAAGATGTTTCATGTGTTGCTTTACAATGTTTCATATGTATCCATAAGGTGTTTCACATGTTAGCTATGCTTTGTTCATATGTTTCATATGATATGTTTCACATGTTTCATGCAATAATAGATCATAAGGTTCTTTATGGTTTATATATGAGAATTGGCTTAAGCAAATAAAATTTTGTTCAAATACAAGTTGTAGTGTTAATTGTGCTTTACAATGTGGGATCTATGGTTGAAAATATTTCTAAGTTAAATATGTTAAAAATTGAGTCCCAATATTGAATCTTATAACTAATTTCTATACTTACTCATTTATGGTTAAGTGATTGTCCTTAGTTATAAAGTTCAATATTTGGCACTTTATTAAATGAAAATTCATAAATAAAATATGCCCAACTTTTATTTCATTGATTGGTGTAATGCTTAAGCTTTGCTAGTATGCTTTTAAGAAGTAATGTGTGACCTATGCTTAGTCCTAAATTAATTCCTAAAGTGTGCTAACCAAAACAGTTTTAAAAACCTGAAACCAAAATCTCTCTTTCAGTTTCACTGAACCCTGGTTCGGCATTCAAAATCTCTTAAAGCTTTGATCTGTTGATGATGGTTCCTTAAGCAAAGGTGGAGAACTTGGATCAAGGAACAACTTTTATTTTGGGAGCAGATCAAGTTACTATATAAAAGTTGGAGAGAATAGAGGAGGATGTGGAGGGTTTTAGGCTATTTCTGAAACTACAGTTCTGTTTCAGTTCAGGGTTCAAAAGGCAGTTTCTTGTGTCTATCTTCTCCTTTCAAAATCTCCTCGATCTGGTCCGAATTGGAGTATGAGCATGAAATCAAAGTTGTAGAGAGCATCAAGGAGAACAACTTCTGTATTGAAAGATTTTCCTGTTCTTTTGTGGAATTAGGAGAAAAGAGGAGCTAAAGATGCACTATCAGGCTGCTACAGCACCACGACGGGAGCAGCTCGGCTGTCTGCTTCACTGGCGAGCTACCGTGCACCGTTTGGCCAACTCCGCGCCGCCTCTCGCGTTTGGGCATGTGGACGACCGCGTGGCTCACTCCAAAAGGTGCTCGTGCTCTCTCCTGGCTCGCCCTCGCCGTTTTAATCCCGCACCGGTCGCCCTCTCTTTCTTTCTTTCCTTTGCTCCATCGCTGGTGAACTCGGCCCGCCAGCGAAATTCATCACCGCCGCAGCAGCTCAACCCAATTTCCCTTGCCTACAATTTCGCCTTGCCCTCGCACACCTCCTTGACCTGCTCACCTTGCCTCTCATCGGCAGAATCAGTCGCGCGTTCGATTCCGGCCACGGCCGTCATCCATGGCCGTCGCACGCGCCTCCACCGTGGCCGGACCTCTACGGAGCACCTCTCGCCCTCTTGCTTGTTCCTATAGCTTTCTTGTGACCTCGTGATGCTCACCAGTCTCTCCGTTTTATCAGCCACGTGCTGGAGCGCACCATGCTGCCATGTACACCGCTGCAGCTCGTCGGCGCACGTGGGCAGCCCTCCACAGGCCGTCTCCGGCAAGCTACGGCAACCGGCAGATGCGCACGAGCCCCGGGATGCTTCCCCGCCTCTTCCTCGCCGCCGGCAGGCACCACCGTGGCCGGAAATCGCTGTCTCCGGCGTCCTCTGTTCTTCAAATCGCGATAGGGACTTCGCGCTAGAATAGAAGCTTTTCCAGGGGCCTAAGTGCGAAGACTGTGACTCAGGTAAATAGTGCCAACAGTGCAATTTTTCTTTTTCTTTTCTTATTTTGGCTGAAACTTTGGAAATTCATAGCAAAATCATAAAATAGCAAATAAAGATGTTTTGGAATCCTCATGACTAGCTCTATGCAGTAGAGTCATAATATGATAGGTTTTAGTGGAAAGATTTTGCTGTGTGTAGGTGGTTATTTATTTGTCTTGGAAATTAGAGTTTTCAAAGAATAATTAATATTTGTAGTTTCCATGCTCCAATTGATGTGAAATTTTTAGGGTAATCTCCTGATGCTATGTATGTGCTGTGGTAAAAATTTTATGACCATTGGATGTGATATGATTGAGTTATTGCTTCTTCTTACTTAGTGCTTGATAAATAGTGTTAAATTGATTTACAGTTAAATTGAGGAAGCAAAATATATTTTATGTAGATATGATAAATACAAGAGTTATTTAGAACTTCCATATCTTTAATTTCCTAGAATTTCATGATTTTAAGTCTAATGTTTTGAGAGTTAAAATTTTTTCAAGATGTCTATTAAATTATGCTTACTTTTTGACCTGATTCGTAAGATACAAATGTTTGGGCTATTTAGCTTGTGAATCATCTGTTGTCAATATTTATAAAGCTGTAGTACTTTTTATGAGCTTTCCAAAATGTTAAGAACCACTATTGTTGGTAATATAGAACTCTATTTATAGCTGTTGCAAGTGAGGTAACAGTTTCTGTCCAAATCTGGATAGAGATGTCTTTGTGGTGTTGTTTGACCTTGTTAGCTGTAGGATCGTCTTAAAATGATAATAAGAAAGTTATTGACAACTTGATAAGCTTTCTAGAAAGTCTAAGATCCCATTTGTTGGATGCTTGGATCTTTAGTTATGGTTGAGCGAAGTTGTGTATATGCTACTATCCTGATTCTATGAAAGTCATAAATTGGTTGTTTAAGTTAGCTTATGTGAAGATCATAAACGATTCTTTAAGCTAAGATATGCTTGACGTTACATACTACTTGTACATGCCTTTTTGTAATGTAGCTTTAGTCAGTAAGTTTGTATGCTAAATAAACTCATAACTTGTATGTTAAGTGTGAGATACTTCCTTATCTTAACATAATAAGTTGTGTAATGCTTGGTTGTCTGACTTAACCTCTAGTACTTAAGTTAAGTTGATATGATCATAGATTTGACTTGCTTAACTCTTATAATATGTGATATGCTTTACTCTTTGTTAAGTTCATGGTTAACTTGTTAAGCTAATAATTAAAGATGCTATGTGATAATTGCTTGCATTTGTATCATGAAGGAAAGTTGTACTCAAGTAGATGGCTAATGTTTATCCTTTCTAAATGTCTCTTGTATGCTATGCCTTGTTCATCATCATGCATCATGGCATGCATTTCATCATCTTAAGCAGAGCATTATTTATTACATATAGACGAAAGTGAGAAGATGCGTGTCGATCAAGCTTTGGAGAAGGTGTCGTCCACCCGTGGTGTTGGTGTCAAACTTGACTTCTACGAGAACTAACCACCACTGCAACACAGGCAAGCCCCGGTTGCATTTAAACCTTCCTTGTGTTTTGAAAAGCTTTACTTCAATTATGACAATGCTTTATTGCATTAGGTGATAGGAGTTGAGTGATAACCGAATTACTGCACTACCATCCTTGAAACTTCAATATTATCCTTGTTGCTATTTTATTTGAAAATGCTTAGTCTGCTTAGCCTTGCTTAAAAAGAAAACTTTGAAAATGTTTAGCAAAGTTTGAAGGGTTGTTGTGAAACAACTGAATGAATGAATGATAATGTTAATTTAAGATCGGTTGGTGGACTTGCATCGGGAAAGGAGTCCCACTGTAGTGTCTCCGATTGTATCGATTAAGGACCGTCCGTTGTAGTCCCATTTGGTCGAGACTTTGCAACTGACCCCATGCTCTGGTAAGCCTAAGATCTCGGTAATGCCATCATGTGAACGGCTAACCGCACACTGGAAGTGGAGAGATGGCGAGAGTAGTGTGTACCCTCGTGGCCTAGGGCTGGATTGAAGGTGTACTGTACTCTCGGGTGGCGCTGGACCCGGTCATGTGTTGGAAGATCTGAGTGAAGGTTGATATATGTTGGTTAGAGTCCTACATATGTCGTGTGGTTAGGGACCCCCATCTGGGTATAATCGATTCGAATCGCCGCTGCTTCTCGGATAAGGAGACTTGACCTCCGCAACTACATCGTAGTTAATAAATGGAACATTGGTCGAAGAATAAGAAAGACGATGTATGAGTTATCTGATCTAGATTAGGATCACTTACATTTTGTAATAACTAACGATGAAATAAAACATTGATTTTAAGGATGTACTCTTAGTAGCTTTTATGCAAAAGAACCTTGAATCTCGCAGGAACCCTACCTTGATTTCCTAAGCTCGCATCCCTGAGTTTTATCTCTACCTTTTTGGTCTGGTAAGTCTTGCGGAGTACAATTGAGCACTCAGGGTTTGTTAAACCCTATTGCAGGTACTGACTGGTGCTGTTAACCAGGGTCATGTCGACGGGTTTGATATGATCTGGTTGTCCTCTCTTGACTTAGGTGCTCTACCTAAGTTGTCTTCTGTAGTTCTACTCGACTTCCGCAATACAAGTTAAGTTTGTAAAAAGTTAACTTAATCATGATTTATAAATTCATTGTTATTATTCTTCTGCACTCTAATGTAAAGTTTTGTAACAAATGTTGTATTGTTGTAGTTACTCCTTTGTTGATCCTGGTATGAGTTATTAAACGTAGTTGAATCGGGGTCCTGCGAGGGCACCCGACAGATCTTCTTAGGTTATCTGGTGTACATGCATAGCCGTCAGAGGTCTTAGGGACAATGATAGGTGCATGTGGGCCATATAATTTAGAAGATTCTGCCACAGGAGATCTGGGGTATGGTTATATAGTTTAGACAGATGAATCGTGGCCCTCAGATCAAACCGACATTGATCAATGGTGGAGATACGTAGTAGAGTTCGGTTGGAATGCGTTGCGTGAAAGAGAACGTGATTGGCATCTCTGATAGGCCGACCGGCCTAGGGGTAGGGCCGGTCGACCCCCCTGGCGATGTCTCATCTCCCGCTTCGTTCTGGTGTCTTCTAGTGTCTTCCACGTCCTTCCCGTGCCAAGGTTTGGTCTGTTTGCACAATTAATCATATCATGATAGGTTTCTCCTTGTCCCAGATCATGTTTTAATCCTTGAAATATAATAATTCACAGAGCTATGGAATTTTGTTAGTTTAGTCCTTGAAACTTATGGTGGTGATTGTTCTAGGATGTTCTAGAGACTTCCCAAGTTGTATTCCACCAAGATGTGATATCTTTCTCTTTGAAACTCCAAATATAGCAAGTGCTATATCCGTTTCGATCATCTCGACGAGCTCTTCACAATGGTGCACTCTGTTTATCACTTGAGACACTTTTATATGGTAAAATATTGAATATCCTACAAAACAAGTGAGAACACCAACACTCGTGGAACTCGTTAGAATCAAACCCTACAACTATGCTTTATAAGTTTTTATATCAAATCAGGCATTAGTTGATGGTCTATAGTTGACATTAAGGACTGTCAACAACTGAGGGGTTTTACAATGTTTTAAAATCGATATTTAATTTCTAATGGTTTCTAAATTACATAGTAGAGTAGTAGGAGTAGTAGTGGTGGTAGGGAGTTGTACGAGGGTAGTAGTAGTAGGATTAGTAGTAGGGTAGTAGTAGTAGTAGGAGTAGTACTAGGGTAGTAGTAGGAGTAGTAGTAGTGTAGTAGTAGTAGGAGTAGTAGTGTATAGGAGTATTAGGGTAGTAGTAGGAGTAGTAGTGCAGTAGTAGTAGGAGTAGTAGGGTAGTAGTAATAGAGTAGTGTAGCACATGTTGCATATGTTGCAAGCGTTTGTTTGAAATGTTTCATGTGTTCTAGATGTATGTTTCATGTGTTTTGAGACGCATATGTTGCGACAACATGTTCTATATATTTCTTCTATTTGAGACGTATGTTGCAAGTGTTCTATCTGGACGTTGCGTATGTTACAACATGTTTTGCATATGTTTCACGCATATGTTGCAAGTGTAGTACGTAGTAGGAGTAGTAGGAGGAGTATTGTAGTAGTATATATGTATGGTTTCATTACAATAATAGGTAGTTACATAAAAGTTCATGTAAGTCAATAAGGTAGTATATTATTACACATAAATGTGTGGCATACATATCATTTTGTTGGAAGTGATCCTATGATGCTCTTCTTCTGACCATCGGAGTGGAACCAATGCTTCATGCCAGTCTTGATGACACGGTTCTCGACTAGCTTGATCTTGCGTGGATGATCGGTAAAGAGTGAGAACTCCACATAGTTGTTGTATTCTTCTAGACTTTGGACTCCATCTGCTCCCACGATCCTCTGCTTTCCTGACACAACCACATGCCTCTTGGAGTCTCCGAGCTTAGCGTAATAGGCTACTTGCGCGACGTGGTTTGCTAGTACCCACTGATCATCTTTGTAGCTGACACTGTGGAGCTCAATGATGGTTAGCCCAAACTCATCCACGACAACCGCCTTTAGCTTGACCCACTTGCATCGGAAGATGGGTATCTGTAGGTCACCATAGTCAAGTTCCCATATCTCTTCAATCTACCCATAGTACGTCTTGGTCTCCCCAGTGGCCTCGTCGATGCCCTCACATCGAACACTATTGTTCTGTGTCACGCTCTTCTTGTCCTTCTCTTTCATGTGGAACCTATATCCATTGATGTCATACCCTTTCCACGAGATGATTTGGGTGGACGGGCCGGATGCAAGCCTCGCTTCAGCAGATTCTCCATAGGGATGTATGCCCTGCTATTTGATCCACGTCGTGAAATTGATCTTGTGTTGTCTTTGTACCCATGCCTCCATGCGTCCACCACGAGTACGACGGATCTCCTCCAGGTGCTTCTCATCCCACTTGTCCATGACCACTAACTGATTAAGGGTGTTGTGATGAGCTTCTTGCAAAGTTTCCTCCACTACATTAGTGCGTACTTTCCTCCCCGTGCACTCTATCCCTGGGGTTCTGCCTTGTGCAGAGGGATAGGCGACCCAATCGCATTTCTATCCTGGATGTATGTGGTGCAGCAGTTAATGGCCTCCTCTGTTGTGTATGCCTCGATCATAGAGCCCTCAGAGTAAGCACGGTTATGGACGTACCTGTTCAGGGTTGACATGAACCTCTCGTACGTCCACATCTGATGCAGGTAGACAGGCCCAAGTTCCTATATCTGATCAACCATGTGCATCATTAGGTGTGGCATAATATCAAAGAAAGACGGCGGAAGCACATCTCGAGCTGGCAAAGAGTCTTTGCGATGAACTGTTTTAGGCCTGGCAAAGAGCTTCATTGATGACCTTTTGTGTGATGAAGTTGAAGAAGTAACCAAGGAGTGTGATGACCATCTTCACGTACTCTGGACCGATAGCCCTGATCATAATTAGGAGGAACACCATGAGCATGACATGGCAGTCATGTGCTTTGATGCTGGTGAATGAGAGGTCCTTCATTGAGACCAGGCACTTGATGTTGGAAGAGAAACCGGTCGACACCTTCATAGCCCTAAGCCACTGGCACACGGCCCTCTTCTCATCTATTGTGAGGTTGTAGCTCGCACCTGGAAGGTCCACTTTCCTGCTCTGCGCCGCCGGTGTCGGATGAATTTTGCACCTGATGTTCTCGTTGACAAGATCCAGACGTGACTTGAGACCATCCTTCGTCTTAGTCTTAATGTCTAGCAGGACCCCAATCGTGCTCTCGAAGACATTCTTCTCCAGGTGCATGCAGTCGACGGCATGGGGCGTATCTAGCTCCTTCCAGTATGACAGGTACTTGAGGAAACATAATTGCTTCTTGAATGGAACGGTAGGGGGACAGGCTGCGCTTCTTCTTCCTCCATCTTATCCCGCTTCCTCTTCTTTCTTGTTTTGGTCCATCTGCCTCAACTTTCTTCTTCTTTCTGAACTCGCCGTTTATGCCTTCACCATGTCAAACACCTTTTGCCCATAACTCGTCTTTTTTGGCTCGTCAGATTGAGGCTCAGCCTGGTTGTCGAAGAACTGATTCATCAAAGGATGCCGGTACCTATGCTTTTTGTTGAGAAATCGCTTGTGCCTCATGTACACCAACTTCTTGGATGCATTAAGATAAGTGTAGCAGGTACCATCGATGCAAACTACACAACCTGACTTACCTTTGATCTACCCCGATAGTGAAAAAAGGCCAAGGTAATCGGTGATGGTGACAAAGATGATGGCTTTTAGAGTGAACTCCTTCTTTAGGGACACATCCATCATCTTGACCCCGTCTTCCCATAGTATCTTCAAGTCCTCCATGAGCGGCTCCAGGAACACATCTACATCATTGCCTGGCTGCTTTGATCTAGAAATAATCATGGTAAGTAAAAGATACCTGCGGTTCTGACATAGATAGGGAGGTAGGTTGTAGATGGTGAGGATGACTAGCCAAGTGCTATGGGAGCTGCTGAGGTGACTGAACGGATTCATCCCATTGGTACTCAACGCGAACCTGACGTTCCTCGCCTCATCACCAAACGTCGAGAACTTGGCATCGAAACGCTTCCACTGCTCCCCATCGGAGGGGTGTCACAACTTTCCATTGTCCTTCTTGCGTTCTGCCGATGCATGCCAGGACATCAACTGGGCATCCTTTGGATTCCCGAATAGCGCACGCAAGCGATCGATCACGGGTAGGTACCACACTGACAGTGTAGGACTTTTCCTCTACATGTAACCCTCTTCTTCCTCATCCTGAGGACACAAGGCCTGCTTACTGGCTGTCTTTGCCTTCTTATGCCCTCTCTTGGGTCCCTCGTCATCCGTGTCCCGCAACAACAGGTATTTCTCTTGTACCGACTCGCGCCGTAGTGCGGACAGCTCTGCAATTTCTCATACTCGCCTCGATATAGGATACAGTGATTAGGGCATGCATGGAACCTTTTAAGCTTCATCGCCACTGGCCGGATCATCTTCTTCGCTCGATAGGTATTGGCAGGCCCCTTGTTACCCTCTGGGTATGTGTCAGCTAGTAGTTGTAACAGTTCATTGAAGCCAGTGTCGAAGAACCCATGGTGAGCCTTCAGCATCAGCAACTAGAGGTTAAAATGCAATGCCGTCCAATGCTTTAGACAACCCTTATACAGCAGATCAATTGCCGCATGCTTCATCTTTTTGAAATTCTCCAGCCACTTCAGATTCTCAAACAGAACGTCGTCCTTGTCCATACGGTTAGCAATATTTTGAAAAATCTCCACATCTTTAGGCCCTAACACATCAATCTGCTCACCATCCCTACCACCACCATCGTTGTCTGCCATGTATTCGAAAGGATCATGAATGCTAATGTAATCATGATTCGCACTATCACCGCCCGTTATTGCTGTTGATGCTGAGGGTTGTTGGCCTCCATCATTCACCGTCGACAAGTTTTCTCCGGATGCAGCGGTGCCAATTGGATCTGCTTCTTTGCCGTGATACTTCCAAAAGGTGTAATCCTTGACGAAACCATGCTGGATCAAGTGAGATTGCACCACGTTATCTTCCTAGAGAAGATTGTTCTTGCAGCTATTGCACAGACAAATGGTGCGATCCCGACCCAGATGGAGACGATGCTTTTTTGCAGCGACAACAAACTTTTTCACATAAACCAGGAAAGACATATCGTTGTTGACCCTCAGTAACTTGTACATCCACTCTTCTCTATCCATGACCGTGACCTTGCACACACAACGAGAATAAAGTCATATGAACATAGCAGTATATATAAGAAAAAAAAACATCCGAGTAGCTCTAGATCTAGTTTTCTCTCTCCTCCATCTAGATCTAGATCTAGAGAAAAACCACCTAAATCATGTAAAAGAGAGAAGATGAGAGTTGGAGAGTAAGAAATATACCTCTTGCGGTGCCCCCTTTCACCAAATCCAAGGGCAAAACCTCCCCCCTCTAAAATGGCCAATTTTAGGGTTTTGAGCTCAAAACCCTAAAAAATAGAGGAGGAGCCGCGGGGAGGAAGAAGGGGTGGCTGTTGTTATATAGGTACAAACTTAACCGAGGCGGACAACATAAGGGAACCGCCTCGGTTAATCGTGTATTAACCAAGGCGGTTGCCGTTATAGCAACCGCCTCCGTTAATATACATTAACTGAGGTGGTTGGGTTACGTCAACCGCCTCGGTTAATCATTTAACGAAGGTGGTTGGCTTAGGGCAACCACCTCGGTTATTGGGAGATTAACCGAGGCGGTCACATTATGTGGCCCGCCTCGTTTAACCTATTAACCAAGGTGGTTGATGGGCCGACAAGCTGGCCTCGATTAACCGAGGCGGGTTGCCGGCCCAACCGCCTCCAACATGCATTTTGAAACGTCTCCTAAAAGAAAATTATAGTACTGATAAGATCGAATGCTTGGATGTAAATCATACTCTCAACTTAATACAATTCTTGTCCCCTTCAGAAAAATTGTTAAGGTTAATGATAACAAAGTCAGTTCTACTGTGTTAGAGTCCCACCATGATTATCTTAAGATATTTAGCAATAGAGTTAGAATCAATGGCCAATTAGAGATTTATTTTAAAGTAATGACTCCAAGACATCCATGCTATTTTTCATCGATTGAGGTGCTTAAAATCCTTCTGCCATCTCAAAATAAATCAATATTTATAGTATCTTTATCAGGGTTATAACCCCGGGGTGCCTCAGGGCACCGATTAGTTAGCAGGCCACACGGCCTGCAATACGCTAGCTGGCGAAGGCCTGAACGACCGAGGCCCAGCCGAGCCAAGCAAGCTAGGCTGGATGCTAGGGCCAGGGTCAGCCATGATCTCTTCCTCCTGCCTTAGCCACACGGCGCACGACCTCGCCCCCGTCACGACCCTAGAAAGGGACGGGGAGAGGTCGAGCCCTGCTAAGTACACCCACTCTAGCAAGGGCAGGCAAACCTCACTGACCCCGCGAGGATCGAGGGACAGCAGCCACCTCAGTCTGATTAGATGCCAGCCTTGCGCCATAAAGGTCGGACAAGACAACACCGCCCTGAGGCGGTGACGACAGGCACAACAACCACCAGCCAGATACGGCTTGACATGACACATGTATGATCTCACCCACTATGGGATGGGATTCATGATAGGGGACTTGACTTAGAGGCCACCCAGGCCGATGAGAGCCATGACCCCAACGATCAGGATCGTGGCCTTTAGCTCCTCAAGACGACCAGCCAATCGACGACCTAAGGGTGGCTACCAACTCACGTATCGCGTCCTAGGAAACTAGGAGACAAGGACAAAGACCACGGCGGGGATCACGTCACATAGGACGACTGGTGAACCACCATTGTGCCTATAGTACCGCCATGACCGGCATAGTAGGCACCATGCCACACCTTGCTGCGACGTGGCCACAAGGCGATGACGACATCCACGCCCGGACGTGCACCACAAGATGGCATAGCTTACAAGCCATGTTAGCTAGGACCTCCCTCAGGCTCACGACCCTTCAGTCGGGAGAACCTCCTACTTTGTATATGCACTGGCCCCGAACTCTATATAAGGGTAGCCAGGGCAACCTTTCCAGGCATTCTGAGTCTCCTACTCATTCACCTATTCTCCATCGTAGTAGGGCTCCTGAAGCTTTGAAAGCCCTAGTTTGGTTTTGGATAATTGATGAAACCTATGGACTAATCATTATGCTAAGTGTGTAGACATGAAATGATAAAGTCCTATGCCAAGTGGTGAAGCCTAGATGATCATGGTGATGATGGTGATGACCACAATATGATCAAGGGCTTACTTGGAGAGGAGAAGAGGCAAAATCTTATGGAGCTCAAGGAAAAGGTATAGATAGGATTTGATTTTAGTGATCAAGACACCATAGAGGGTGTGATCACACTTAGGATCGATAGCCGTACTATAAAGAGGGGAATTTACGGGGCTATTGATCACTTAAGTGCCACTAGATGAGGATTCATTTGCATATGCATTTAGATCTAGTGGAGAGCTAACCTAACTCCTTCAAAATGATTGCGGAAAATGTTAACACACATGCACATGGTGAAGTTAAAAGGTCTTGATGGCTAGAGGGGGTGAATAGCCTAATAAAACTTTCTACAAAGATCACTCAAATAATTTAATTAGTAATACAAATGGCGGGATGCGAGTTTTGCCTAGCCTAATGGGGTGATGCAAGCCACCTATCCAATTGATAATTCTAGTTTGGTTCACACAACCGCCACAAGACAAACCGCAAGCTAGCAAAGCTACAAAGTTACTACAACTAGAACTACACAAGCTAGCAACAAAAAGGAACAACGACAAACTAAACAAGAAGATACCAAATTAAGTGCAAGAGGGGATTTGGAATGTTATACCGAGTGGCGATGATTGAGCCAACCAAAGTGAATACCAATATAGTCAATGAAGTAACTAATCACTGGGATGAAATCCAATTGATCAAACACAATTGAGACACAAGATTTATCCTGAGGTTCACGTGCTTGCCGGCACGCTAGTCCCCGTTGTGTCCCCCTACATCATGTGGTTTGGTGGCTAATTAGTATTACACACCGAGCCTCTCAAAAGGCACCACAAGAACCTACCAAATGGTGAGAAGTTCCGACATGAGCAATCCACTAGAGTTGGAATTCGGCGCTCCACCGGGGAACCATAACAACCCCTCACAACAAGCTCATCGGAGCCAGCCACGAACAATCACCAACACGTGCCGGACCTCCTCCACTGCTCCAAGCCATCTAGGTGGCAGCAACCACCAAGAGAAACAAGAATCTCACAGCAAAAGAATACCCAAGTGTCAACTAGATGCAAACTCACAAGCAAATGCACTTGAGATCACTCAATCTCACTTTGATTAGGCAATCAAGCAAGGGAGATGAGTGGGAGGGAATATGCTCAGCTCAAGAGGATGTTAGAGAGTTAAAATGTCCAAGAGAAACCTCTTGGAGCTGGCCAACACGTATTTATAGGAGCCCCCAAAAGAATAGAGTTGTTGGCTCATGAAACAGCCACACTCGGGGTGATCGGACGCGCTGGTCCGGCCTAACCGGACGCGCATAGCGTCTGGTCGCTCCACCGTGATCTCCCTGATGAACGCCACATGTCTTCCTTTGAATTTCGTTCGTTTGATCATAGCAGTCACTTAAATGAACTCGTTCACGCACTAGAGTGACTGGACGCGCCGATCAAACTAATTGGACACTCCTCGGCATCCGGTCGCCACTGACTCACGTTGCTGACCACGCAACCAGACATGCTGCTTAAACTAACCGGACACGTTACACGCGGCGTCCGGTCCGAGTACAGAAAGGGTTCAGAGAGGGTTTTTCGCGACCGGACGCGTCCAATCGCGACTGACCGGACGCGCCCAGCATCCGATCAACCCTGTGCACCTCGTTGCCTCACCGTGTATTTGATTGGACACGTTGGTCCCGCGATCGACCGGACGTGGCGGTCGAACTGACCACACCCGCACCGCGCGCTGCTCCGCCACTGACCGGACATGTCCAATCATACCGTGACCGCGTCCGGTCACTACTAGTGACCTCCGTTCGCCTGCGTTTCTATCCACGATGACTTAGAGAAAATCTCCGCCACCGGCGTAGTGGAAAATATGCATTTCACTTCCACGAAAGCGCCGAATCCCGCCGAGCTTGCTCGGCGGGAGGGAGAGAGGGCTCCAAACCCATCTCTACCGCTCAAACACCAACGCCTTCGTCAATGTGCTAACATCACCAAGTATACATCACCATGTGCATGTGTGTGAGCATTTTCACAATCATTTTCGAGGCGTTAAGTTAGCTCTCCACTAGATCTAAATGCATATGCAAATGAATCCTCATCTAGTGGCACTTAAGCGATCAATAGCCCCAGAAATTCCCCTCTTTATAGTACGGCTATCGATCCTAAGCCATCCACACCCTCTATGGTGTCTTGGATGCAAAATGAAAAACCCTATCATATACCTTTGCCTTGAGCTCCATGATTCGACTTTGCACCATCATCCAACTCCATCATGGCAAGCATTTGATCACATCACCATTGCTTGATCCTTGCTTCACCATGTCATTGCACCAACCACATCATAGATACATACATGTCTTTGCTATGTGATTAGTACTAGGTATTGTCACTAATTACCAACACCAAACATATGACTTTCAGAAGTACACTTGGTGGTGTTAGCACATTTGTGAAAGAGGTATAGTTTGAGCGGTAGAGATGGGTTTGGGACCCTCTCTCTCTCCTGCCAAGCTTGCGAGGCAGGATTCGGTGAATTTTCGGAAGTGTTCTTCACTATTTTTAGTGCACCGGACACTGGTTCTCAGAGCATCGGACGCTGGCCGTGCGTCCGGTGAATACGCCGTGCTGCAACCTCGCTAGAACCTAGCATTAGACGCTCCGGTGTTGCTACACCGGACGCTAAAGTGGTACTATTCATGCATCTGGTGGCTACATGACGTCAGCAGCTTCTTTGAACCCTCGTGTGCACTGGACGCAGTGGCGTCCGTTGACCCACCGTCGGACGCGTCCGGTGAGCGAAAAGCGTCTCTGGTTGCTTATTAGAGTGCATCGGACGCTTGGCGTCGGACTCTGAGTGCTGGGCGTCGGACGCGTCCGGTGCTCGCTAAAACAACCATTGAACTTTGAACACGCGAGACACATGGCGAGATTTGGTGCACCGAACGCTGCTGAGTGCATCCGATGCTTGTGCGTCGGAGCGTCCGGTGCCTCCGATTTTTGTCCAACGACTCTATTCGAAGGGGTATCCCTATATATACATGTTTGGCCAGCTAAGGGGACCCTCTCTTGGACATTTTGACATCCTAACATACTCTTAAGCTGAGCATACTCTCTCTCACTCATCTCCCTTGCTTGATTGACAAATCAAAGTGAGTTTGAGTGATCTCAAGTGCATTTGCTTGTGAGTTTGCATCTAGTTGGCACTTGGGTGAGAATTGGCTACGGGATTCTTGTTACTCTTGGTGTTTGCCGCCACCTAGACGGCTTGGAGGCAGCGAAGGAGTTGTGGAAAGAGTGATGTTTGTTCTTGGCCACCTCCAGGTGATTTGTGAGGGGTGTTGTGCCTTCCCCCAACAGAGCGTCAAAGGCAACTCTAATGAATTGTTCATGTCATTGAGTTACCTCACTTATGGTAGGTTCTTGCGGTGCTCTTGGGGAGCTTGGCTTTGGATTGCCAATTAGCTGCCGAACCATGAAGTTGTGGTCAACACAACGGGGACCTAGCGTGTCGGCAAGCACGTGAACCTCGGGAGAAAAATTGTGTGTCACCTTTGTGATTGATTTCTTGGATTTCTCCCGGTGATTGGTCTTCATATTATTGTGATTGGTTCATTCCTCGACGTGACAATATAAAGATCATATACATCTCTTTTACATTCCTCAAACTAGTTATAACAAGCTCTTTACTGTAATTAGTTTTGAGAGCTTGCATTATCTTTGCTAGTGTAGCTTATCACCTAGTTGAGCTCTTTAGTGTACCTAGCTTGTGAGAGCTCGTAGTGACTTAGCCTTTGATTGTTATAGTGATCATAGTTACTAGAATTGTTGGATAGGTGGCTTGCAACCCTTATAAAGCTAGAGCAAAATCACATTTCGTCATTTGTTATACTAACCTTTTGCTTTAGAGAGTTTGTAAAATTTTTAATAGGCTATTCACTCCCCCTCTAGCTATATTATGACCTTTCAAGCTTTCCTTCGGGCAGCCCTTCGTCTAGCTTAGGTTCTCCTACCTCTTCCACCATTCTTGCACCCCCATTGTAAGAACTTCAGAGCATTTAAGCGAGAAATATGCACTCGATCGTCTCTGAGACTGGACGTAGAGCCCCGGCCTGAACCAGTATAAATCATCATGTCTTTTGGATGCTACCATCGTCTTCCTGGAGCAGCGCGACAATCGTATAAGTTTACTAGTCCGATTTACGAAACACCGACAATATTTAACTCAAGATTTTTTATGTTTAATCAAATCAAATTTATAAAAATAAGCTTTATATAAAAATATTTCATTGTGTCTCTACTGATGATGATTTGATGTCATAAATCTTAACATTTTTCTATAAATTTAGACCCTGTTTAAATCGCAGAGACAGCAGTTAGTTGCTAATAATTAGTTTCTTGATCAAGCATGTCTAGTTAACAGTTCAGCTAATTATTAGCTGATACTTATTTCACTAGTTAAACCAAAGAAGCTAATAGCAGCTAATAATAGTTGTGACCTATTAATTTGTTAACTATTAGCCGCTAATAATAGATCCAAATAGTCCTTCAGTATAGCCGAAAATTTTTAACTTAAAATAGCTTTAAAAATTAATGGTAAAGACTTAATACAGGCCGGCCGTGCGTTTATCCAACCGCATGCACACCCTCCAGCCCGTACGCGCGAGCGGACACGCCTTGTCTCCACTCGATTCGTCTTCTACCTCCCTCTCTGTCGCTTCCTCTCTCTCATCCCCGGCGCCCGGCGAGGTCCTCCCCAATGGCGGCCGCCTCCCTGTGCCCATGCCTGTGCCTGCTCCCGCGCCCCACCTCCTCCCGATGCGGCTCTTTCCTCTCTCCGGCGAGCATAAGGTTCCGGCGAACTCCGTAGGATTCCGGCGTGCAGCCATGGCAAATCCGGCAGCGGAGGCGGCGGATCCACGCCAGGTGTTCATCGGCACTTGGCCACTCGCTGGTGACAAGCACCCACTAGGTTCATTCGCCCCTGCCTTCCTCCCCTTCCTGTTGCGCGAAATCGAGCTCCCCAACCCTAACGTAAGCTATTTGCTACTATGCCTCAGATTTGCGCCTCCCCGATCTCGTCTCCCTGCGAACCAGCGATCCCTCAAATCCATCGGCCCCATACCACCTCCGGCCACCACTGCTTGTAGGGGGCTGGGGCTCCTTCCAGCGCAGCTTTGCCTGGGGCCGAGCCGAGTCGAGGCGCGGAGCATTTGCAGGCTGCCTGCGCGGCTGCACCAGGGACCAGGCCGGCCGGCCGGCCAGCCCTTCAGCCCTCCACTGCATGTCTGCACCTTCCCCTGTCGGCTGCCAGCTACCTCCCGGCTCCTACGGTCCTATCTACCCAGGCTCGGCTCCTCCCACTCCCAACCTTCTCTCAGTGACCAATTGATAGGGAGGTGAGAATGTGAGATTCAGATCCTGTTCTGTTTTTTTTTTGTTTTGAATATTCAGTGGTTATGATTGAGTGATTTTAGTTCTAGTTTTGCTTACCTTGGTTGTTGTATTTGTAGTTAGTAATTTCATTTTTTTAATTTTGGATTCTAATTGCAGGCAGTACTTTTTAGTTTTCAATTTCAGTTTGCAATCGCAGTTAGTAACTTCAGTTAGGAATTGCAATTCCATGTAGTATTTCAATTTCCTTTTTTTTGTATTTGTTAGTATTTTTAGTTTTGTAATTTCAATGTGCTTTCAGTTAGCGTGCAGTTTGTAATATCAGTGAATTAGTTTTAGTCTTTGGTAGCTATGGTGTCATTTTCAATTGTATTTTCTATCTGGTATTTGTTAGTAATTTCAATTTTTATTTTCAATGTGCTTTCAGTTAGCTTGCAGTTGCAATATCAGTTACCAATTTTTGTGTTGTGCTGTCTCCGTTTGTTCTAGGCTTCTAGTAGAATCAGCAAGAATCGTAGTGAAATTAGAGAATGGTGAATTTGAACTATAGGGGGTCGAGTGCTGAGAGACATTAGGTTTTGGCCGTTTAGTACTGTTGGTTGCGTAGCTTTTGTGCGCAGCAGATTCCAGCCCCAATTTTTGTCATCTTAGATTCACAATGCATGTGCTGTACTACGGAGTTTTTAGTTTGCGATTACCTTAATTTGCTTGCTTGTAATTGGTTTGTCGTGTGTCTCGCAGTGGCTCGTTGGGCGATGACCCAGTCAAGGAATGGATTCTTACAGAAGGGAAGGCCATGCAGATAAAAGGGATCAGGTCTAGCGGGTGATTCTGAGTCCAGCATGCAAGTGAACCCAAATTGGGGGGTGGCGATTGATGCAGGTGACGCATTAGCACCCGCATAGATTTTTTAATTCACTGCGTTTTTGTGTCGCGCCCCATGATGAACACCGAAACTTGATATTCTAGTCGCTTGAAATTGCACACTAGTTTTTTTGTGGTGGCTTTTTTTTTTGCTGTTGTTGTGAACATTTCTGGTTCAGTTATTAAGGTAATATGACTTTGTAGAAAATAGTATTAATTTAATCACATTGGCTCTTTCTTTACATACAATTGTTTTTTATTTTAGCACACCACACCTTGTCTCTGATTGAATACATTTTTGTCCCGTTACAAACATAGATGCAATGCATAAACAAATGAAAACAGATACCATACTTTTGCTTTTTTAGAATACATAAATTGTCTATCTAGGAATTAATTTTTGCCTAGTGAATGATACTTAAATTGCCTAAGAAAATGCAATTCACTACGCCATTAGCAGCAGCAACCTGCTTGCAGATTGATGGAGAGACACTAATAGTCTGTTCGATTTGTAGGTTTTTATCTCCAATTTCAGTATTTGTGTGCTTGTCGAAGATATCTCTTGAGTCTGCATCTATCTAAATTTAACCAATTGCTAGTGTGATGTCTATACTATGGTGCAGTAAAGAAGAAAGCCTTGGCAGTGGATGTGTTTTGGGTATTTTATTTGTCAGGCCAACTAGATTGAGCAGCATAGCAGCATGGAGGAAGTGCAGAACTTACAACACACGCTAGACCTGTAGACCAAGTACAGTAAGGTATTAGTATTATTTACCAACTGCTAACCTCTCTCTCACTCTCTCCAGTTGGAGAATGATCTGTGTCTACCAAATTGTTATGCACATAATGTCAACTTTCTAGACCATAGTTCTCAGCTTCTTGCACAACAATTTCAATGTTGTTTTCTCAACATTCAAAATATGTATGATCAGCCCATATGATAATAATTCTATAATTTTGTGCTTTATTTCTGTGATGCAGAATCTAGATGTTTGTTCCTAGAATAACTGACCAGGGGATTTCCGATTTTGAAATCTAGTGCATCTTTTATGCAACAGAGGATGCAATCTAGACTAACAGAGGTTATAGGCACATTTTTTTTTGGTGTTGGGCACACATAATTGATACCAGATTACTAACAACGTCTGACTAAGGATATTAAATTGCTTAACTAATAATATTAAATTATTTAACTAGTGATATTAAATTGCTTAGCTAATGGTATTAGATTAATAGTGATATAAATTTTCTAAACTAATGATAAATGCTTAACTAAGTCTGTTTATCTAGCTTTTTATCTTTGGTCTGGATTAATTAACATTGTTACTATGAACTCAATCCAGCATGTGTATGAAATCGATCGTCAGAACACTGTTTACTTAAATCTTTCGATATTTAACATACAGTAAGTACAGTTTTTAGTCAATCTCTGATTTTTCCATCATTCTTGTACAGTATAATCTTCAATTATAGTTTAATCAAGTTATCAAGCAAGCATGGTTAGTTTCTATTTTTCTGTGAACTTTGATGTTTCTGATTCCTGTTACTATCTGCTAGTGGTGGCTGTTAGCAAGTTTCATTTATTGGTGTCTATTGCTTTCAGCTTGCTTCTAGGACTAGTGTCCCTTCTTTTTAGTTCTGATTTTGTGCTTTCAGTTAGCAAGTTCTAGTTCTAATTATGTGCTTTCAGTTCTAATTACCATGAAGACTAGTGTCGAGGAGACTAAAAAGTGAATTTACCATTTCCCCCCTTGCAGATATGCATTTAGAGCACATTGGTTCATTTATTTGATGCACCTTTTCCGCTGAGTAACACCTCTACATCCTTGATCAGTTAGACGTACCTGTACCTGATTGTTGAGAATGATAAAAGCTTCTTCGGTTGTGCACAAATATCTTTTAGCTGGTTTTCATCTTATGATATCTTTGGTTGCGCCTTTGTCAAAGGAGCTGGTCCTAGCGAGGCACCCGCAATGTTGGTTCTGAATTTTGCTCCTGCAAGATCAGTAAGAGAGGCTATACAGGAAGTCAAAATGGTCCAGGTATGTTCCTTTCATGAATTCAACTCATGGCATTCTATTTTCCAGCTTGTCTGCAGTCTGCATGCAAAATTTTCAGGCACATCTTTGATTCACACTTTCACTCTAGAAAAATTTCTACTACTCATTGCAAACTTGGGTAAAACGCTTGTTTTATTTCCTTTTGTGTAACTATCCTATTATTGCATTTGAAATGCTGCAACCCATTCATGGCAGCATCAACCAGTTATTTGTAGAGTTAGATGGAGACACAAAATTGCCACAATATTACTAATATCTTGCATGACTAAAGATATTAAATTGCTTAACTAGTGATATTAAATTGCTTTTAACTAGTGATATTAAACTAAGGAAGAAGTCTAAATAACCCCTGAACTATGGACCCTGGAACACATAACCCACTGAACTATGAAACGGTCTAATTTACCCCCTGAACTATCCAAAACCGTCTATTTTACCCTCTGGATGGTTTTCGACGGCGGTTTTGCTACAGTAACAGTGGGTTTGCTATAGTAAGAGCGGTTTTGTCTTTTTTATTTATTTTCGCTGAATATTTGAAAAATCATAGTAAATCACAGAAAATCATAAAATAGAAAATCTAATTTTGTTGGACTCCACATGAGTAGATCTACACAGTGAATATATAATACGGTACGCTTTAGTACAAAGTTTTTGCTGTAGCTTTAGATTAATTGGAAAATCTAATTTAGACTAAAGTTACAGCAAAAACTTTGTACTAAACCGTACCGTATTATATATTCACTATGTAGTTCTACTCATGTGGAGTCCAACAAAATTAGATTTTCTATTTTTATGATTTTTCTGTGATTTAATATGATTTTTCAAATATCCAGTGAAAATAAATAAAAAAGACAAAACCGCTATTACTGTAGCAAATACACTGTTACTGTAGCAAGCCCGTCGTCGAAAACTGCCCAGAGGGTAAAATAGACGGTTTTGGATAGTTCAGGGGGTAAATTAGACCGTTTCATAGTTCAGTGGGTTATGTGTTCCAGGGTTCATAGTTCAGGGGGTTATTTAGACTTTTTCCATTAAACTAATAATGATATTAAATTGCTTAACTAATAATAATTGCTTAATTCTATTTTAGCTAGCTTTTAATCTTTCGGTCTAGATTAGTTAATTGTCATATGAAAGAGTTCAATGATGATATTAAATTGCCACACATTGAGTTCGGAGCATGTCGACGGTGGCAAGTTCAACGTCGAGTAGTTGCTCAACATGAAAGAGTTCACCAATGCTTACCCTGGCGATGCCTTGTTATGGTCACGCTGTTGTTGTCCCCCAAGACGTGAATCGTGTGATGATGTCCGGAGGCGAGGAGGAGCATGGTGTGCAGCAGCCACGCGCTGATCCGGAGTACGGCGGCGACTTCAACTTCGATGAGTCGCTCAATATTGACGTGCAGAGCAGATGCTGGTGCAGCAGAATGTATATATGTTACCGACATATGATGCATAGTCTCTAAGTCCGATGATTTTTTGTTTTCCTACTTGTCACTTCATGTTATATAAGTTGCCTACTGATGTATATTTTTCTGCTTATTATTGTGTTCTAAAATGCTTTATAATATCTACTTTTTTGCCTGTCTGTTCTAAGATGTCTGAGATGCTAGACAAAACATCTCAAGATGTCTAGATTGACATGTGATGAATAATTTATTTTGATTTTGGCTTGCTTGGGTGAACATATCAATTTTATAATATTTTTAGATGTGGGCTAAATGACGTATGGCAAATCTAGGAGCAGCGAGCCTATTGTGGAAAGCAGAAAAGCGTTACGGACAGAAAAAACGAGTGGAAAAGCAAATTTACTAAAATAGGAATAATTATTAAATACTTGAGAACACTTTCCATAAATAGAGTGTGCGTGCCGTATGCTTATAGCATGCACTGTGCGTTACCTGCCTCCAAAATTAATTTATTCAGGAACAAACTGTATCATTTGAGGAAAGGAGTAACTCACTGGTCACATCAAGAGGTCGAGAGGGATTCCAAAGGAAGGCGTCGTTACCCTGTAATAATTGTGGCCTTGTGGGTCAATCTCATCCGGGCGGGTCACCGTCCATCCTTTTGCCGCACCAAACACTGCCACCTTGCCCCAGCTCATGTGTACAACACGCTGTCAACGTGGGCCCCCCCTATGATTACGGCTCCCTAATTACCCTGGAATATCTGTTAACCCCTCTGTATCTTCCCACAAAAACCGGGGTCAATAATCGTAACCGCCCTGTACGACAGTTCAGGCCAGGCTGTTAACTACCAAACCTCCCCTGCCCCCTATAAATCCAACCCCATGGCCTCCGCCAGCCCCATTCCTCCCCACGCCGCCGCCTCCACGCCTCCAGCAGAACCCTAGCTGCTCCCGCTCCGCCGCCGCCGCCGCCGCCGCCGCCTCGTCGTCCGTCCATCCGCATCGATTCGATGGCCCGCGTCTCCGCCGCCGCCGGCGCCGTGATCGCCGCCTTCGTGGCCGTGGCCGCGCTGGCCACCGCCGCCTCCGCAGCTGAGGCGCCGGCCCCGGCCCCGGCCTCCGGCGCGGGCGTCCTCTCGGCGCCGATCTTCGTCTGCTTCCTCGCGGCGCTGCTCGCCGCCTTCCTCCGCCACCACTGAGGAGGTGGTGGTGGTGGGCCCGCCGCCCCGTCTTCGTGCGTGCGCGTCTTCAGATCTAGTGGTACAGTGGTAGTGAGAGTCTGCAGTCTAGTAGTGGTAGTAGCAGGTATCGTAGCGGTGGTGACAGTGTTATGAAGAGGAGGCATTTGTTTTGGTCCGCGTGGCGGATGGATCTGAGGGTTTGGAGAGGTTTTTTGATGGTGGATTTGATCTAGCGTGATTGGTGTGAGTTTAATTACTATTATTATTTATTGTGTGCGTTTCTGTACCTACTGCTCGCCGGCTCTGAGAGGATTATTATTATGGATTTATGTTGTTGCGTCTTCTTTGTGCAGTACTCCTATGAAATAGTAGGTTTTTGTTTGCAGTCATTAATTTTAGGTTTACTGAAATTTCCTATTTCGACCGATGGTAGAAAATTGTTGCAAATTCTCAATTCTCCACATCACGAACGTGTGCAAAATCTCAAGTTTGCTCTTCACCCTCCTCCCCTGAAGGTGTGCAGTGTGCTTGGTCATTCAATCGTTGGGTTCGACGATTGATCTGGGCAGCTAGCGGATCTGATAGATTGGTCTTTGCCTCTGTCCTCATGAGTGTTTTTTTGAATTACTTTCCTCTTGAGTGTTTTTTTGGTTTGTCCTGTTGAGCATCTTAGCAGAAATGCAGAATAGCAGATGGATTTGGTTTGATATGGAATCTGTGCGTAAGACTGTCTCCAACAAGAGAGACCTTTCTCGATTCGCCGGTGGAGGTCGCGCGCGTGCATGCTCGCGTGCTTGCCGATGGAGGTCGCGTGCGTGCTCGCGTGCTTACCGGTGGAGGTCGTGCGTGGAGAAGAAGGTGCAGCAGAGTCCGCTCGGAGATTTGCTTAGCGAGGAGAGAGGCCACACTTTTTCGCGTTTCGTTTGGGCTGGCAGGCAAAATGCGTCGTGTGGGGTCATCCGTTTGAGCCGCAAAGCACTGTGCGAGACTTATTTTATGTTTGGGTGACTCTGTTGGAGTCAGTCTTATGTGTTCCGGCAGGAAGGAGAACAGGAAGCGCTTAGCTTAAAGGCTATGCAAGCGCGCGCACTCTGTACCTGTGCGATGCTGTTAGGACAGCACATGGGCCAGCGGTTGGGTTCGTTGTGACCACCTGGACACCTGGTCCACGCCCCCACCACCACCAGTGCACAACCCGCATCGCGATCCAAGTGCAAGTTTCTTCCAGAAATTCTGTGTATAATACGAGTATATACACTTGCCAAACGACGTTGCACTGATCCTGTTGCCTTGAATAAATAGAGGTGGCAATGATGCCACGGACCCTAAACTCACGTGACAAGCAACTGCTGTGAGCTACTGTAGAGTACTAGCCTTTCACCTCTGAAGTTTGAAAAAAGAAACAGAAAAATATAGCAACGAAACAATATTTTTGTGGCACAAAAAATAGATAAAATAACTGAGACTTTCATAAAAAAAATATCTGAAAAAAGGTGCAAACAAGGGACAGTGCATGATCTAAATCTGCAAAGACTCATCTCATCTACAATTTAATAGAGCATTTTTTATACAAAGTTACAAACTAGGTTCATAGCAAAATTAAATATCTTTGTTGGTCTTCAAACCACATACTAAAACATACTGCAACCTTCCTTCCTTTTCCTGGGCAATATTGCAAAACAAATCTTTCGTACCTTCAGCTCCTGCAAAGCAAGAATCAAAGGAAACTTAGTTAGCTCTTAAGTCTTAACTGTCTTTACACAAACAAAAAGGAAGAAAATTCTCACTGTTATCATTTCCTGTTTGTAGCCTTGTTAAGATTAAGACAAATAAGAAACAAACTAGCCTTACAGTGAACAAGCC
Source organism: Saccharum hybrid cultivar R570 (assembly GCA_038087645.1). Classification (NCBI taxonomy): domain Eukaryota; kingdom Viridiplantae; phylum Streptophyta; class Magnoliopsida; order Poales; family Poaceae; genus Saccharum; species Saccharum hybrid cultivar. The sequence continues at coordinate 24,272,958 of JAQSUU010000135.1, forward strand.
CTACTGTTATTTAGATTACAGTAATACTGAAAACTAATTGATAGTGCACTCGAGCAACAGAACGGTTGCTACAGCTACAGAATAAATAAACTCGGCTGATTCGCTTATGTTTGATAGTTTTTCCCTTTTTATATGCTACTGCAAGCATTCAACATCTTATATGTTTGAGTTCCAGCGTGTGGTTTCTTTATGCAGATATGCATATCTGTGAAAGAAAGTCCATGAGCATCCGTAACTCTGTTTCTAAAGTGGTTCACAGCCACCAGCTAGATTCATGCTTCCTTATTTCCCCATCTGAAGGTGAGCAGAGCAGAGGCACCAATTAAAAAAATAGCAAAATATTAGAGAACATGGAGAAACTAGTTCTGCTACCTAAAAGTTTCTCCATGTTCTTCTTCCATTGCATCTGTGATATGTTCTTAACTTGGCTTAAATCTTTCTTCATCTATGGACATGAAAACTCATGCGATAAACGTGAATACATGGGTTAGATCAGTACTGCTAGAGTTAAAAATAAGGGCAGTAAGACAGTAATACAATTGTCCAAAAAACAAAGAGTCGGTGCAAGTACCAAGTAGCAACTTTAATTTCGCGACCAAAATAAAAATAGCTCTGAATTTAAAAGTAGCCCAAAAACAATATAAAGCGTCACGACGGTGAGCTGCAACAGCTTCGGGCATCATTTGTTTGTTTTTTTTTCGAGATCGGGTTTTTACCCCGTTTTTCGGCATCATTTGTTTGTGCGAAGTCATGGGACAAGCCTCCGTGGCTCACGTGGGAAGAGCGAAGTCTTCCTGATGTTTTTCAGGGCGCAGAACAGCTTCACAACCCTCTCCAGGCCCACCCCAAAACCCCCATGAGGAGGCGCACCATAACTACAATAGAAAGCAAATTTTAAAATGAGTACCAGATACAGAAAGGGATCCGGAACAGAACTACGAGAATGCAACAATATTGTGCATCTGGGATAAGAAGACATACCTGAATGATTCAAGGTATGCTGAGATAGTATTTACATCAACTGCACACTGTACTGCACGATTTACCAACAGGTCAGGTATATGTATTCTTTGTGCTCCAGAAATGATCTCCTCACCTATGACATTAGCACATTGCTAAGTAAGTTTGGTCATTGATTAAAAAAAAGTTTAGGTTTGGCCATGGAAAGGAAAAACACATTTTCTTAACTCTAACACTGGTCCCAAAAGAAAAAAAAAAACAGCATCACATCTTTGATAATGAAATTATACTAGTATGTGGTAAGCATAATGCATATCTCGAATGAAGACATCAAAAGAATTGCTGTAAGCTGGGTTGTCATAACAAGGCATGCTGTAGAATGGACGGACAGCCAAAGGATATCGATAGAGAATGAAGAAATCCGTGCCATACCTACAAATAACACAGAAGGTTCGCTTGCAAAATAAAGAAACACAGTAGTTCAGCAATTGACTGGAAACAGATATATAACGTAAAAGTAGGCATCTTAGGCTGTGCAGCAAGGCAACAATAAAAGCGAATATAACTTATGCATATCAACAAGAATTAGTGAAGCATAAGTGGTGGAAAAATATAGGTCACCATGTTCGTTATCAAAGTAGAGAAAAGATGATTCAGGCCTCTAGCTGCAGATCTAATATCACTATACAAAGGGAAGAGGAGCAAAGTAGCAAATAGAATACCAGAGTTATCTTGGTACTTCGCAAATTGCACAGAACGAGATGACCAAGCTGGCCCATGATAGCCCCTGTTTAACCATGGGACAAGTTCACAACATGCCTACATATAGACCCTCTGACCCAACATATATAGCGCACGTATATTTCAAGATTCAAACTTCTTTGACAAACAATTAGTCGAACAATATGAAAAGTTTGTGCTACAGAAGTGGTTACTAGGGCTGGACGAAAAACTGAAGCTCATCAGCTCAGCTAGTTCATGGCTGGCTAGACTTGGCTCGTTGCAATTACCTAAGCCAGGCTTACCTTTCAGCTCATTAGAGATAATGGGTCAAGTCAAGCAGGCTTGTGAACCTCTCCAGAGCCAAACTAGAAGGAGCATCTAGCAATGGCAAACCAAAAACAGGCCCACGCAAACAGCCCAATAGCCAGCAATCCTAATCCTCCCAAAAACACTAAACTATCCGAGACCATGGGCCACCGCACGCATGTGACGCAACCAGCTGCCAGCTCTAGTTGTTTCTTTTACCCCTTTGGGCATCCCATGGTTATCCTTGTCCTGCAAGTGGAGCATGCATCCATAGACGACTATAAAAACACACTTTTGATGCCACCAAATTAAAAATAGAGAAGCAAGCGCAAAGGCTGCACTTGAGGATATGCATCTGCAAATCGCACATCACCAGCTTAGGACACAATTATTGGCATCCTTGTCTCTATTCCCTGGCTCACGAGGTGGCTCAAGTTGGCCAACAAGCCAAACCAAGCAAAACTTCACTCATTGGAACGGAAGGAGCACTTGGCATAGGATGGATCATCCCCACCTGTGGTTAGAACCAAACACCCTTACAGTGTTGCCCACGTTCTACCATCGCCAAACAGAACACTAAATTATCATTTCTAAAAGTGGGAGCAACAAGAAACGTATGATAAACTTACTTTTCCTTGACAAGTTGACCAAGCCTTTTCTCAGCATCAGTATTGAGGTCACCCATAGGAGTCGTTTCTGTTCCAGCATCCTGAGTCTACTTTTGTGTAGTCAAGTTGACATGTCAGGAAAAACAGGCCTATACCTTCAACATTTGAATTCCTTCCTCATAAGTGAGCTTCAAGGTTTGATCCAGATACTGCACAAATGGTTAGCGTATTTCAAGTCATTAGCTTGAGCAACAAAACCAGATGACTGCATCATGATGAGAACTATAAAATAAGCACGAATGTTTTACCTTCAGAGGTTCAAATGGATACTGCTTATTTATTGCCTCAAGTTCCTCCTTGCAGTTCTCATTCAAGTGTTTAAATATCGACAAGAATAATCCATCAACAATATCACAAACCTACATAAAGAACCAATTCTTATAGTAAAAAGAAACTTCAATAAATGAAATCGATCACTATTATTGTAATCTTACTTCAAAATAGTGCTCCTTAATCTCCATTTCAGCATCAAGACCAATAAACTCTGAGAGATGCCTGTGTGTGCGAGAACTTTCTGCTCTAAACACAGGACCAACCTCGAATACACGTTCAAATCCACCACAAATAGCCATTTGCTTGTGTAACTGTGGAGATTGTGCTAGACAAGCAGGCTGGCCATTGTATAAAAGATCGAATACAGCAGCACCGCCCTCACTGGATCCTGCAATCAGTTTTGGGGTATGGATCCCAACAAAGCCCTTGGACAACAAAAATTCTCCGAATCTCTGCATATGAACAGAAAAAAATAAGTTAACAGTCCATTGAAAAGATACGTATACATAAATAAAAGCAAACTAACAACCTGTGGAAATGCTGGCACACTTACGTTTTCAACTTGACACTGAATTCGAAATATTGCTTGGTTGGACGGTATTCGTAGGTCAATAGCTCTATAATTCAATCGGGTATCTTGCCCAACACGAATGTTCTGTTGTTGTCCATCCTTCAATCATAGCAATAATCAAATCATAAGATAAGATTGTAGAAACCATAGGCAAAACAAAGCTCGAGCATAAAGTTGCATCCTTCATTAAGTAGAATGCGGACAATTCACATATATAATTTAAAACAGTATAATGTTCAACCTTTTCAATCTCAATTTCACTCCGGGCTGCGTCCTCAAAGTTAATCGGAAGGGTCGGTATAGCCCTATTGACACAATAGATCTTCCTCACTTGAATCTCAACCTGCAAAGGCACCAAAAACCATCAATCAACGCGGTTCCCTTTTTTTCTGGTGCGGTTCCTGATGATGACAAATGCCCACGAATATATCGCAAAGGAGGAAAAGGTGGAACCTGCTGCGTGCAGCCCTTTATGGGGTCCTGATCGGGAAGGGAGACAACACCCTCGACTTCGACGATTGACTCTACGCTGAGGGATGCCGTGAATCGCACCATCTGCGTGCTGGTCCCAGCGTCGGCGCTAGCGACAAGCACGCATTGCACGGTGCTCATGCTCTGGCGCAGAACCAAGAAGACCATCTTATTGCCAACCTCGCGGATCGCTTGAGTGGCCGCGCGTACCAGTACGGAGCGGCCCACGGCGGCGGCATCGAGGTCGCAAACATTGGTCCACAAACGACCGGAGATGGCCTTAGACTGGATCTCCTCTAGGCTCTAGTGGTATTTCGCCATAGTTGGCTTCGAACAGATCGTCGGAACCATGAGTCGGCTGCTGGTGCTGCCAGCGCGCCAACTTCTCGGCTTTCCTGCAGATATGCGGGCTGCGAGCTCCTCGTCTGCGGTGGTCGAGGGAGCGGGTGGAGGTTCCGCCGACATCCTAGCGGCGGCGATAGACGATCAACGATGCGACGGCGGCGTGAATCAGAAAAAGAGGGGGTTAGAGTTAGGGTTATATAAGGCGACGGGGTGGGCTGCGTATCCGAGACCGTCACGGTCGGCCCTGCGTGATGGAGATGCCTATACGGCGGTTATGCACCTGTCAAGGCTATCCGCAGTCATCGTCCTCTAAATTCATCCTCTATCTATCCTGGTTATTAAGATTCTCTCCTCTAAACTCATTTCTCCCGCACCCATTCATACTCTATATCCATCCTCTATACCAACTACCAGCTGGTGGGGTCCACACGTCATACTCTTTTCCCTCCCTTCCCCTCTCCTCCCTCTTCTCTCTTCTCTATCTTCTTTTCCTGCTGCTTCCTCTGGCTGCCGGCACCCCTCCCTCCCTCCTTCAGCTCCTTCGCTGCTCCGCCCCTCCCTCCCTCAGTCGCGGATTTGGTAACTTTGCTCTGGTAAGTCACGTTGTAACTTTCGCACCCCCATCCATCGTTCATCACAGATTCAACGGCTCACATGCAATCAAGCAAAAAGTAGGAGTATTTTATTAAGCAGACAGCAAAGCTCCTACGGAGTACAGACGGCGCTCCTCCGCGCTGGCTTCATGCGCCGCCGCGCCGCGCTCCGGCCTCACACACCGCCGCGATGTCCCCGGCAGGGCTTGCCTGTATAGGCCCCGCGCTCCCGTGCGGCTTGCCCTCTCCGGCCTCACACGCCACTGCCCCGCGGGACTTGCCTATACAGGCCCCTCCGACTCCTTGCGCGCCGCTGCGCCACCCTGCAAGAGGAAGGCCCACGACATGCCAGCTTGGCTCGCTAGACCGCGGCACCAGCCGCCACGTCACGCGGCCGTGGATGTCCCCGAGGAACTTCGTCCCCACGATGGCTCGTCTTGTTGCCGACCGCTGCCGTGCCCGCTCGTCGCGTTACCGTCCGTCGCCTCCGCGGTACTTCTACGTCGACCTTGTCGTTGCTCGCTGTTGGAAACTGGTGGTAACCACCGAGTTCTCGATCTTGGAGCTGGCTTGCAGCCGGCCCGGCTCGATACGAGCCTGCGCTCCCACAGGTCCCAAGTCCACCAGAGCTGACAACATATAAGGCCTTTGGGCCTTCCCAACCCAAAAGACTAGCCTTATAGGTGGGTTGCTCTCCCGCCTTCGATTACCGATGTGGGACTAACCCCAACAATCTCCCCCGTAGTCACACATCGGTCCCAACTCTTCAACTCACACAAGTTGTGTGGCCAAGACGTTGTCATGACGGGGCCCCTCCTTTAGTGGGCTCCTGCGTCTATGTGTGATCCTGTCGAGATTTGTTACGGGTTTGGTTTTTTCTGACCATGGGCTCCGATACCAATTGTTGGAAACTGGTGGTGACCACCGAAGTTCTCGATCTTGGAGCTGGCTTGCAGCCGGCCCGGCTCGATACGAGCCTGCGCTCCCACAGGTCCAAGGTCCACCAGAGCTGACAACATATAAGGCCTTTGGGCCTTCCCAACCCAACAGACAAGCCTTATAGGTGGGTTGCTCTTCCGCCTTATATATATGTTGTGCTCCCCCACCATCGCTACACGATGTGGGACTAAACCCCAACACTCGCTGCAGCCGCGCTGGATAGGCATGGGCCCTGCCAATCTGCCAGGGCCAGTAGCCGATCCTCTGCGCGTCGTGCTGTGGCGCGCCCAGCTTGCCTCGCCGCGCATAGGAGCTGGTGGTCCGTGCGCCAGACTTTGGGAATCTGGCGAGGAGCGCCGCGTCATCAGCACTCTGCGCGCAGCCGGGGGCGCATCACCGCGGCGGCGACGCTCGGCCGGGGAACGGCCCTGCGACGGCGGCCGAGCCGCGCTCTGCCAGGGAGCGGCCCCGTGACGGGGGTGCTTGGCCGGGGCGCATCCGCGAGCGGCGATGGCGGCGCAGGCGCGCTCGTGCGGCCAGGGGCGCGTCTCCACGGCGGCCACATTCGGACGGGGCGCATCCCCACGGCGGCGGCGGCGCGTCTGTTGTGGTGGCGAGCTCGCGCGGCGGCGGCGCATCTGCGACGGTGGCGCGTCCGCGCAGAGACGAGGACCAAGGAGGCAAGGTTGACGGCAATCGGCACGGTGAGTGAGCGCATGGCCACTTCTGGCAGCGACTGACAGCCTATGCTCACAGGTCACAGCGCTGGACCCGAACTCTCTGCACTTCGCGAGCTCCTTGCGCACGCTAGTAGTGCTGGCTGCTAGCTCGCCGTGTCGCTCTCCGCGCTAGCTGCGCACGCTCGCCGCGTCCCCCTCCACGACGATCATGCTCGCTCGTCTCGTTCCAGGTCCGCGTCGTCCTCTGCGCCGCCAACCGTGAGCTCGCGGTGTCGCCCTCCGCGCTTGCCACGCCAGCCCGCGCGGCCGCGCCGTCCGCACACGCTCACAGCAGCTCTGGTCGTCGAACGCAGCGCATAGGCCCGCGGCGTCCGGACACGCTCGCAGTAGCTCTGGTCGCCGAGCGCAGCGCATAGGTCCGCGGCGTCCGGACACGCTCGCAGCAGCTCTGAACGCGAGCTCCGGGAGCTCCTGCGTCGTCTTCACGGGAGAGAAGCCAAGTCAAGGCTGAAAATGACTGAAGCCCTTTGATCTTGCGTCAACGGTGGAGATGTAGCGAAAGTTACAACGTGGGCAAGTCACTGAATCTGCGTCCCCCTCCCTCCCTCCCTCGGTCGAGCCGCGTGCGAAGGCGCGGGGAGCACCGCCACCCCCGGCCACTGGCGCCCCTCCCTCCCTCCTTAAGCTCCTCTACTGCTCCGCCCCTCCCTCCCTTCCTCGGTCGAGCCGCGCGCGCGGGCGCGGGGAGCACCGCCGCCCCCGGCCGCTGGCGAGCCGCGCGCGGGCGCGGGGCCGGCCGCCTCCTCCGGCTCCGGTGTGGAGCTCCGGTGTCGAGCAGGGCAAGCCGCGCGCGGGCGTTGCGGTGGAGGACGACCGGCGACGCCGACGGCGAGTGGGCGAGCGGCGGGCCCCGCGTGGGGCATAGCGGACGCCCGCTATTCCTCCAAATATGGCGGACGAACGGCGCTCCTCTAGCATACCGGATGGGGATAGAGGACCCGCTGCAGCCTCTCCGTCCGGTATCCGCGTACTGCAGGATGGGTTACCGGACGCGAGTGCAGTGAGCCTAAGCGAGTGTCAACGCAGTTTCAAGGATATTAAATATACGGAAAAAGTCTAATTGACCCCCAACTATTGGGGGTAGTTTAGTTTACCCCTCAACTATGAAACGGACTAATTTACCTCCTGAACTTTGCAAAACCGGCCAAATCACCCCCTCGAGCGGTTTTGGACGGTAGTTTTGCTACAGTAACAACGGTTTGCTACCGTAACAGTGGTTTTGTCCTTTTCTTTTTTATTTATTTCGTCTGAATCTTTGAAAAATCATAGTAAATCACAAAAAAATCATAAAATGGAAAATCCAATTTTGTTGGACTCCACATGAGTATATCTACACAGTAAATATATAATATAGTATGCTTTAGTACAAAGTTTTTGTTATATGAATTATTCAAATTAATTACAGAAAAAAATAGATCAAAATTTACAGCAAAAACTTTGTACTAAAGCATACTATATTATATGTTCACTGTGTAGATCTACTCATGTGGAGTCCAACAAAATTAAATTTTTTATTTTGTGATTTTTTTGTGATTTACTATGATTTTTCAAAGATTCAGATGAAATAAATAAAAAAGAAAAGGACAAAATCATTGTTACTGTAGCAAAATCGTTGTTACTGTAGCAAAACCACCGTCCAAAACTGCTCGAGGGAGTGATTTGGCCGGTTTTGCAAAGTTCAGGGGGTAAATTAGACCGTTTCATAGTTGAGGGGTAAACTACACTACCCCCGTCAATTAGACTTTTTCCTTAAATATACTGATGTGACATCGTATTAACGAAGAAGAGACGATAAAAGTTTCGGACTTGCTAGTGTCTGGACGTCCGATCCGGACGCTAGCATCAGCACAGAGAGGGAGCGATCGCCTAGCATGTCAGGCTCACGGGTGAGTACAGCATAAGTAGGCCCGTGCTGCCCCGGACGTTATCCGCGCTGCCAGGCGCTTCCCACACGCATAACTCATGTGCAACACCCTATTTACTTTTGAAATATTCAGATGCAACAGTTGCAATATAAAAAAAAGACAGATGAAACACTTAAAACAAATATCTGAAACACTTGCAAAAATAGCTGAAAAACATTTGAAAACCAATGCAAATATATGCAACATCCAGACGAAACACTTGCAAACATATGTATTAAACATTTGAAAACACTTGAAAACATATTCTTGTAACATAGATGTATATGTAATATCTAGATCTACTTTTTGCAACGTCCAGATAAAACACAAATACGTCATGAGATATTTGGAACATATGCTTAAAATATACGTCTGGTGTATATATTTTACTAACATCCAAATAGGGCTTAGGCGTGCACAAGAGAATGGGGATGCGAAATCCCCCGATCATTTCTGGACAAGCACCATCTTCGTGCCTAACGGCGGCCCACCAAGCATGGTCCAAAGCTTGATATTTATTTATTTATTTCCCGAAATCCCTGTTTTAAAGATATAATAATTAACTATGATAATGCCCACTTGAAAAAGAAAATTAAGTCATCAGTCAAGATAGGGAATTGCTAGCGTCCGCACGGACGCTGGTGCTAGCACCCTGTTTCTCGCGCCTGGTGTGCACACGCGGGGCTCGCGCCACCCACCCGACCAACAACACACAGAGACCGCTCGTGCCTCGTACACTTTCTATGCGCATGCAGGCGGGGACATTCTGTGCTCGCTCGACGGCGCCCTAGCAACAGCAGCAGGCAACTGCGGCAAGTGGTCCCATTGCAACATTTGCAACACCAGATCTACTTTTGCAATATCCAGATAAAACACTTGCAACATACGTCCAAAACAGTTGAAACACTTGCAACATATGTCAGAAACAGTTGCAAAACATCCTAAAACACTTGAAAGCCATTGTAAACGCATGTAATATCCAGAATTACTTTTGCAACATAAAGATAAAACACTTGAAATATATGCTTGCAACGTGCATGCTATGCAACGTCCAGATATACTTCTGCAACATCCAGATAAAACAATCGAAACATACGTCTAAAACAATTGAAACACCTAAAATATATACTTGCAACATGCGCATATAGCCATTGCAACATAGGCAATATTCACATGAAACTATTGAAAACATACTTCTGAAACACTAAAAAACACTTGAAACATGACGTCGTCGGCGACCACGGCCTACCTGGTGGGGAACTGTAATAGCCAACAAGCGACGCTCGGATGCAATGGAGAGGGATGATGGCTACAGGCAAGCGGCTGGTGCGGTGAAGAACGTCGCGCCGGAGCAGTCGCTGTGGACCATGCTGTGTTGGCTCGAAGAACTCAGTGGCGAGTGGGGAGTGGTGATAGGGAGATAGGAAGGTAGGCGATGACGCTCGAGCGCGGTGCAGCACGCCGCTGTGTTTCGGCCGCCGATAGCACAGTCGCAATGGAGCACGCCGTGATGGTGCGAGCACGACAGCAATTCCAGAGTGGGTTCGAGAATGGATGCAGGCATAGTGACGATTGGAGAGCAAAGTGACGGAGATTTTTTTTATTTTAAGCGACGCGAGATGGGTGCTTCTGTACTGGCTGTTCAAGTGGGTGTCGAGGCCCACCAACGCACGTCCAGACGAAACGAACACCCTACCTACTGTATTTTCGATCAAGATAACATCTCATCTATATATATACATAATAATAAAGAGGCAAAATTTTAGAATCTTTTTTTCATCCATCCATTCTTTTTTATCCGTTTTCTCTAACTACCGAATAATGGAGAGTTTCTTTAGTCCGGACTTATATATATATATATATAGCTCGTGATTCGCGTCCAGATTGGTATGGAGTCGGATTCTGAGATATAAACTGAATAGGAATAGATATCCTAATCAAATAGAAAAGAATAGATAAATACGACTGTTTTGTGGCCGGTTGGACTACATCACGTTTATCGTGGCCGTCGTAATCTATTTCGCACTGAATTTTCTTCTCTGGCCGTTTTTCATCTATATATTCTATTGATTATCCGTTTCTCAATTTTTTCTATAGCTTTTCTCAAACAAAGAAAAAGGAAATAATTATGGACTACAATGGATACAAAGTCCGATTTCAATATGCATTGGTTCACGTTCTTCATATTGCTTTGTGATTTGGACTCCGTGAACCACGCAACAGCTCGTGTTGCCCATGTAGTGGTGTGCTTTGGTTTTCTAACCTCGACCTCGTCGCGTGAAACGACAACACCTTGGTCTACTTGTTCCGCCGTCTAGGGAGGCAGCGACCAGCCTCAGTCGGACTTCTTCTCGCCCGACGTGGGACTGCAATGCCGTGGGCACGTTTCTTCATCATCGCATGGTCCGTGGCCACGCTCAAGGACTTCGACGACTTCACGCCGTCCAAGGTCATGAATGACACGTTTGTGCCGAAGTACGACTCCGTGGGCCCCGACGCACCTCCTGCTTTAGGTTGCTGCATGTGCTGACTTCCTGTTTGTTGGAACAAATCATCGCTTCCTCGATGGAGTTTGTGCATGCATGGCATGGTTAATGAATAGAATGATTCAACAAGATAAGGATGGTAGTAAAGATGAAACGAAGTTAGGTTTGGGATTTGGTAGATCACCCTCTTCAGGTGCGGCTGCAGGCGCTCGTCACGGAGATGCACCACTTCGTCATCGACGACGACAGTAGTGCTGTCCACTTCATCCAGAGTTTCGGACGTGGTCCAGCATCGCCCGCGGAGACATCACCATCGCTGTCGTGCCCTAGCCTCTTGACCGCATTCCTCACACCCCTCCAGGAGCCCGGGCACACCCACGACTGAGTGCCCTATTCAACCACACTCATGAGTACGGCGCGCGGTCGCATCTCCAGGCCAGCAATAACCGGTGGCAAGAAGGCGGAGTACGCCAGCACAATCCTACGTGTGACCGGTACGGTGTCCACCTTCCATGCACTTGTGGTCTAGGTCTAGTGTTGCAGGTGTGAAAGTCCTATGTTTGGTGTCGGTAATTAGTGACAATGCCTAAGTACTAATCCTATGCCTAAGTTGTATGTAGCATATGAGGATTAGTACATTCTAAGGTTGGTGGCAAGATGGACATGGTGATCATGATGGCCACACTTGGATTTGGACGCAACCCTACGTGATCAAGGCAAAGGTATATGCTTAAGGGTTGTGTTTTAGTAACCAAGACACCTAGTGGGTGTGGTTACATTATAGGATAGATAGCCGTACTATAAAGAGGGGAATGACGCGGCTATTGAACAACTAAGTGCCTCTAGGTGTGCATTTCATAATCATATGCATTTGGATAGAACTAATATCGCCTCAAAAAATGATTGTAAAAATGCTAACACACTCTCACATGACGAGATCACTTGGGGGTGTTAGCACATTTGCAAAGGCGGTGGAGTTTGAGTGGTAGAGAGGGTTTGGGGTCCTCTCTCCCTCCCGCCGAGCTTGCGAGGCGGGATTCAAGCGTTTTCGAGGAGTTGGAATGACTTTTTTCCACCACGTCGGAAGTCGAAAAAGAAACGGAGGCGAACGGAGGTCACAGAGGTGACCGGACGCTGAACCGGACACGGTCTCTATTTGACCGGACGCGTCCGGTCAGTGTTCAGCGTCTGCGCGTGTTTCTGTTTTTGATCGGACGCGGTGGCGCGTCCGGTCACTGTCGACCGGACGCGTCCGGTCGTTCAGGGAGCTTACTAGACTCCAACCGGACGCTGGCACTATAGCGTCCGGTCAGTTCTGCAGCGCGTCCGGTCACTATTTTGTGGTGCGCTGCTCAGGCTTGACCAGCGCGTCCGGTCCGTTACGGGACCAGTGCGTTCGGTTGAGCTTCGCGTGTCCGGTCATTGCGTGGAGCACGTCCGGTCGGTGGTTCGCGAGTGTAGTCGTTGTGTGATCGGCGCGTCCGGTCTGTTTAACCAGCGCGTCCGGTTAGCGCGACTTTGACCGTTCCAAGTTCCTAACGGCTATATTCGAAGGGATACGTCTATAAATACTCGTTGGCCGGCTCAAGGCTCTATCTCTTGAACATTTGACATACTTGTGAGCACTTTGAGCTAAGCAACTCCCCTCACACTCATCTCCCTTGCTTCTTTGCATATTCGAAGTGAGATTGAGTGATTCAAGTGCATTTGCATTGTGAGATTGCATCTAGTTGGCACTTGGTGGTTGATTTGCTGCGGGATTCTTATTTCTCTTGGTGGTTGCCGCCACCTAGACGGCTTGGAGCAGCTTGGAGGCGTTGGCAAGAGTTGATGATTGTTCTTGACCACCTCCGGTGATTGTGAGGGGTTTGTGCCTACCTCGGTGAAGCGCCAAAGGCAACACTAGTAAATTGCTCGTGTCATTTGCAACCTTTTGCCATTTGGTAGGTTCTTGTGGCGCCTTTTGAGAGGCTTGGTGTGAGACCGATTAGCCACCGAACCACGTGGTGAAGAGGGACACAACGGGGACTAGCGTGCCGACAAGCACGTGAACCTCGGGATAAATCTTTGTGTCATCACTTTCATATTGTGATTGATTGATCCCAGTGTTCGGTTGTCTTGGTATTCATTATTGATCATATTGGTTGGCTCAATACTTCGCCCCTCGGTGAAACTCTCCTAACTCAACTCTGCATTACCTTCTTAGTCATCTTTGCTAGCTAGTTAGCTTTGCTAGAGTAGCTCTTTTGTGTAGCTTGCTAGTTGTAGTTGTAGTTGTAGTTTCCTTCTCAGTTTGACTTGTGCGGTTGAGTGCAAATACTAGAATTGTGAATTGGATAGGTGGCTTGCAAACACCCTGTAGGCTAAGCAAAACTCGCATCTCGCTATTTGTTATTTTGATAAACTTGTTTAGCTTGTCTTTGTAGAGAATTTTAAAGGCTATTCACCCCCCCTCTAGCCATCAAGACCTTTCAAGTGGTATCAGAGCAGTGGTCACCGTTTGTAAGGCTTAACAACCTCGGTGTAAGATGGCTCAAGTTATGTTCAATCATGTTAATGGCAAGCCTCCATTCTTTGATGGTGTCTCTTCCTTTGATCATTGGAAAAGGAAGATGAAGCAATATCTAGGCAATATACATAAGAAGATTTGGGATGTGACCAAAGAAGGATACATCATTCTTGATGAAGAAAATCTCACTCCAAATGACCGCATCAACAAACAATGCAACACGGCGGCACTTGACACAATCTACCATGCCATTGATGACAAAGTATTTGAGCAAATCAAAGATCTTGAAAAGGCAAATGAGCTTTCGATAAGGCTTGAAGAAACATATGAAGGCACTTCAACGGTAAAAAGTGCCAAACTATATATGCTCAAGGACAAGTTCTCTACTTTCAAGATGAAGGATGATAAATCCATCCCGGAGATGTTCTATAGGCTCCAAGTCATTGTCAATGATCTCAAGGGGCTTGGAGAGAAGGTTGAGGATAAGGATTTCTCACACAAATTCTTGATGTGCTTACCCAAGAAGTTTGCCACCTTAAGAAGAATGATCTTTAGAGAGGGATTGGACAAGGTCAAACCAACTGATGTGCTTGGAGATATAATGACAGATGTCCAATACAATGATGATGAAGATGAGGTAGATGAGAAGAAGGAGACCAAGGTCAAGCAAGAGAAGCCCATTGCATTCAAGGCTTCATCTTCTAAGGGCAAGAGCAAGGTGGAGAGCGATGATGATAATCCATTCGATGATGAGACCATGGCCCTCCTAGTGCACAAGATGGGGAGGTTTATGAAGAAGAAATGATATGGTGCAAGAAAGAGAAGGGACTTCATGAAGGCAAAAAAGGTGCTTTGCTACAATTGTAATAGCCCCGATCATGTAGTGGCAAAGTGCCCCTATGAAGACAAAAGATATCATGATGGGGAGTTGAAGTTGAAGAAGAACAAGAAGGACAAGAAGGAGAAGAAAGAGAAGAAGAGCTTTACTATCAACAAGAAGAAGAAGGGTGGTGGCTATGTGGTCACTTGGGATAGTGATAACTTCGATAGTGATGATGATAGCTCTAGTGATGATGAGAGGACCACTCGGTGAGCCATTGTAAGCATCACCCTCTCCAACAAGCCATCCATCTTCGACACTACATCGACATGCCTTATGGTCAAGCCAACCAAGGTAAAATATGATGATAGTGATGATGATTCTTGTGCTAGTGATGGTTGTAGGAGTGATGATGAGGAGGATGAGGACTACTCCAAGGATGATCTATTAGGCATAATAGATCAAATGAGCAAGGGCTACAAGAGGACAACCAAGAAGTGCAAGATCTTGGAGCAAGAGCTCATTGCCAAGAGCAATGAAAATGATGCCTTGATGGAGGAGCTTGTTGCGCTAAAAAAGAGTAAGGAGTGTAAAGGAATTGAACAAGAGCTCAAAGCTCTTAGAAAATCCTTTGATGAGCTAGAGGCCTCTCGTGAGTGTCTAAAGGAAGACCACGAGGATCTTAAAGTTGCTCACACTAGGCTTAAGGAAGTCCACTCTACTATACTTGAGCTCATCAAGGAAAATAACCTCAAGTTGGAGAAATTCATGAAGGAAGCTAAGGAGGAGCAAGTGATTGTTACTTGTGATATTGGACTAACATGTGATATTATTGATGATTCTTTATTTGTTGGTCCTACTAATGCTTCATGTAGCTCATCATCATCCACCACAACCAACTCTATCTCTACTACTAGTGATTTATCACTTGTGGTTAAGAATGAGACTCTCAAGAGATAGGTGGATAATCTCACCCGCGCATTAGGCAATGCCTATGGTGGGGATGCCCGCTTGCTAAAATGCTTGGGTAGCCAAAGGTTCTCTCTTAACAAAGAGGGTTTGGGCTATACTCCTAAGAAGGGCAAGGCAACCTTTGCTACTCCAAAGCCTCGCTTTGTGAAGGGCAATGGTCGTTATTGCAATAGATGCAAGCAAGTTGGATATCTAGAGATTAATTGTAATAAAATGAATAAGAACAACAACAAGTTTCATGCTAAAATAGATTGCATTCCTTTTGATTCTTGTTATGTGCTTACCACGGGTGAGAAAGGTGTGCATGATAATTTTGTTGGTACACCAATTGTGGGCCCAAAGAAGAAGGCTATTTGGGTACCAAAGAGCTTAGTTACTAACCTCCAAGGACCCAAGCAAGTATGGGTACCTAAAAGACATTAATTTATTTTGTAGGTAAATTACAAGGCCGGAGGAAGGCATTGTGTGCTTGATAGTGGGTGCTCTCAACATATGACCGGTGATTCAAGAATGTTTAACTCTCTCAAATCAAATGATAGTGGCATTGATAGTATCACATTTGGTGACAATAGCAAGGGTGATGTGAAGGCTCTTGGAAGGATTGCAATCTTAAATGATCATAGCATTTCCAATGTGCTTCTAGTTGAAAAGTTGAACTTCAATCTTCTCTCGGTTGCTCAATTGTGTGATCTTGGTTTCAAGTGCATATTTGGTGTTGATGATGTGGAGATAGTTAGTGTTGATGGCTCTAACTTGATCTTCAAAGGCTTTAGATATGAGAATCTATACTTAGTTGATTTCAATGCTAGTGACACTCAACTTTCAACATGCTTGCTCACCAAATCAAGTATGGGTTAGTTATAGCATAGAAGACTTGGTCATGTTGGCATGAAGCAATTGAACAAGTTAGTGAAGCATGACTTAGTTAGAGGCTTGAAGGATGTCATATTTGAGAAGGATAAGCTATGTAGTGCATGTCAAGCCAGAAAGCAAGTGGGCAACACTCATCCATTGAAGAGCATTATGAGTACTTCTGAGGCATTTGAGTTGTTGCACATGGATCTATTTGGGCCAACTACATACACAAGCATTAGTGGCAACAAGTATGTCTTTGTGATTGTGGATGATTTCACTAGATACACATGGGTATTCTTTCTTGTGGACAAGAGTGATGTATTTGACATATTCAAGAAGTTTATCAAGAGAGTACAAAATGAGTTTGAGACCACAATCAAGAAAGTGAGAAGTGATAATGGAAGTGAGTTTAGAAACACAAGAGTTGATGAGCTATGTGAGGAGCTTGGAATCAAGCATCAATTCTCGGCCAAGTGTACACCTCAATCCAATGGCCTAGTTGAGAGGAAGAATAGAACCTTAATTGATATGGCAAGATCAATGTTCAATGAGTATAATGTGAGTTATTCTTTTTGGGCCGAAGCAATCAATACGGGTTGCTTCTATAGCAACCGCCTCTATTGCCACAAGTTCCTAGAGAAGACACCATATGAGATATTGAATGGAAGAAAGCCCAATATTGCATACTTTTGGGTATTTAATTGCAAATGCTACATCTTAAGGAAGGGCACTAGATTGAGCAAGTTTGAGAAGAAATGTGATGAATGATTCTTACTTGGGTACTCCACTACTAGCAAAGCTTATAGAGTTTGGAACCTAGCTAGTGGACAACTTGAAGAAGTACATGATGTTGAGTTTGATAAAACAAATGGCTCTCAAGATGAAGAAGAAAACTTGGATGATGTGAGAGGAACTCAATTGACCAATGCTATGAAAGAAATGGATATTGGTGATATTAGACCAAAGCAAGTGATTGATGTGGATGACCACAAAGATCAAGTGCTTCAAAGTCCAATCACTCAAGCTAGTGGTTCTCATGCAAAATCAAGCTAGTACATCATCTCAAGTGCAAAAAGATCAACAAGTGGCTAGTTCATCATCTCCAACTTATGATCAACATCAACATCCAAGCAATCAAGTCCAAGTGCTTCAACCAACTAACATTGCAAGAGACCATCCATTGGACTCCATCATTGGTGACATACAAAGGGGAGTTCAAACTAGATCAAGATTGGCATCTTTTTGTGCTCACTCTTCTTTTGTGTCAATGGAAGAACCCAAGGACATTGATAAAGCATTGAGAGATCCCGATTGGGTAAATGCAATGCATAAAGAGCTCAACAACTTCAAGAGAAATGAAGTATGGGAACTAGTTGAGAGGCCTAAGGATCACAATGTCATTGGAACAAGATGTGTCTTTCGCAATAAGCAAGATCAAGATGAGATAGTAGTAAAGAACAAAGCAAGACTAGTGGCTCAAGGTTACACACAAATAGAGGGTCTTGACTTTGGTGAAACTTATGCCCCGGCTGCAAGATTGGAAGCAATTAGGATCTTACTTGCCTATGCTTGTGCTCACAATATCAAGTTATATCAAATGGATGTGAAGAGTGCATTTCTCAATGGATACATCCAAGAGGAGGTGTATGTGGAGCAACCTCCCGGTTTTGAAGATGACAAGCAACCCAATCATGTCTACAAATTGAGAAAAGTTTTGTATGGATTGAAGCAAGCACCTAGAGCATGGTATGAAAGATTGATGGACTTCTTGCTATCCAAAGGATTTGTCATGGGCAAAGTGGATACTACTCTCTTCACTAAGAAGATTGGGAAAGACTTGTTTGTGTTGCAAATATATGTTGATGATATCATATTCGGTTCAACCAATCAAGATTATTGTGATGAGTTTGGGAAAATGATGGCAAAGGAATTTGAAATGTCAATGATTGGTGAACTTAGTTTCTTTCTTGGACTTCAAATTAAACAAATGAAGGAAGGAACATTTGTAAGCCAAACCAAATACATAAAGGATATGCTAAAGAAGTTTGATATGGAAGATACAAAAGGAATCACTACTCCAATGAGCACTAGTGGAAGTTTGGATAGTGACAAGAATGGCAACATGGTGGATCAAAAGCTATATAGATCAATGATTGGTAGCCTACTCTATGTGACGGCATCAAGGCCCGATGTGATATTTAGTGTATGCATGTGTGCAAGATTTCAAGCCTCACCAAGAGAAAGTCATTTGAAGGCAACATAGAGAATATTGAGGTACTTAAAGCATACACAAGATGTTGGATTATGGTATCCTAAAGGTGCAAGCTTTGAGCTAGTTGGATATTCAAATTCCGACTATACCGGTGACAAAGTTGAGAGAAAGAGCACTTCCGGGACTTGTCAATTGTTGGGAAGATCACTTGTCTCATGGTCATCCAAGAAGCAAAATAGTATTGCACTATCTACCGCCGAAGCCGAATACATCGCCGTGGGTAGTTGTTGTGCACAAATCTTGTGGATGAAGGCAACATTGAAGGATTTTGGAATCAATTTCAAGAATGTGCCATTGCTATGTGACAATGAAAGTGCCGTGAAGCTAATCAACAATCCGGTTCAACATCAAAGAACAAAGCATATTGATGTCTGCCATCACTTTATTAGAGATCATCAACAAAAGGGTGACATTGCTATTGAGAGTGTGGGCACCGAAGATCAATTAACCGATCTATTCACCAAGCCACTTGATGAGAAGAAATTTCATAAGCTAAAGAATGAGTTGAACATACTTGACTTCTCCAACATGAGTTGATGCACCCCATATATGACATGCCTCTCCTTCGAGCCCCAAGGTACAATTGGTTGACATGTCATACATTCTATGCTAAGGACTTGTTTAGTGCATCTAGTCATAATTTACATGTTCTAGGCTCATTCATGAAAATCAAATGAATTTGAAGTTTATATGGTGCCACTATTGTTTCTATGACTTGTATGATCTAGTGGTAGCATATAACTTGTTTAAGTAGCTTGTGATCCTAAGTGTTTAATCTAGATCACTTGTCTAAACATTTGCTTCAACATGGTGCATGATAACCCTTCTAGTGAGGTGTGAAGAAGCTTGCCCTTGGATCAAACCGAATCATTTTATTTATGCAAGCAATCTAGGTTGAATCACAAACTTGATCCTCACCCCATAATTCAACATGATAATCTATCTAAAATTGGTTCCTTGTGGTCATTGGTGCCAAAGGGGGAGAAAATGTTGTTCACAAAGATAGATTCTAAAGGGGGAGAAAATCCTAAAGGGGGAGAATTGATAAAAGAAGGGGATCAACTAAAATTTTGAGCACACAAGTAGGGGGAGCAAGCTCTTAAGCATGATTGTTGCATTTCCATGTGCACTTCATATGTATGATGCATAGTTATGCATTTCTTTTTCTCCGATACATTGCTTGTGTGGTGACTTGCTAGTATAATTTGAATGGTATATTGAGGTACTAGCATGAATAGGAAGTAGTTAGATTTTTCTTGCTTCATGTTTTTCAAAGTGGTACTAGAACCTTGCTTATAATGTTGATCTCACGAGGTTTCTAATTATGTTTGTGCTTTTCAAGTGGTATCTAACTACACAAGGTGCTAAGATGGTGTTTATCGCTACTCCGATGGTATCACGCTTCAAAGGTCTATAATCTAAAACACTTAGCACCTATTGGTAGTCAATGCTCCTATACTTTCCTATCTAACATATATGCTTCCAAAATCCAAACATATAGCATACATGTAGGGGGAGCCATTGCTATCAATTTGAATTCATGATCACATGTCCATAATTCTTACACATGGTAATATACTTGGACAATGTGACATGGGTTCAATCAAAATTTTATCATAACATCTTTGTGAAAGGGTTGTCACCAATTACCAACAAGGCGGAGATTGAAAGTCCTATGTTTGGTGTTGGTAATTAGTGACAATGCCTAAGTACTAATCCTATGCCTAAGTTGTATGTAGCATATGAGGATTAGTACATTCCAAGGTTGATGGCAAGATGGACATGGTGATCATGATGGCCACACTTGGATTTGGATGCAACCCTACGTGATCAAGGCAAAGGTATATGCTTAAGGGTTGTGTTTTAGTAACCATGACACCTAGTGGGTGTGGTTACATTATAGGATAGATAGCCGTACTATAAAGAGGGGAATGACGCGGCTATTGAACTCCTAAGTGCTTCTAGGTGTGCATTTCATAATCATATGCATTTGGATAGAACTAATATCGCCTCAAAAAAATGATTGTGAAAATGCTAACACACTCTTACATGACGAGATCACTTGGTGGTGTTAGCAAATTTGCAAAGGCGGTGGAGTTTGAGCGGTAGAGATGGTTTGGGGTCCTCTCTCCCTCTCGCCGAGCTTGTGAGGCGGGATTCAGGCGTTTTCGAGGAGTTGAAATGATTTTTTTTCCACTACGCCAAAAGTCGAAAAAGAAACGGAGGCGAACGGAGGTCACAGAGGTGACCGAACGCTGAACCGGACGCGGTCTCTGTTTAACCGGACGCGTCCGGTCAGTGTTCAGCGTCTGCACGTGTTTCTATTTTTGATCGGACGCGGTGGCGCGTCCGGT
The DNA here is from genome assembly GCA_038087645.1 of Saccharum hybrid cultivar R570. Taxonomy (NCBI): domain Eukaryota; kingdom Viridiplantae; phylum Streptophyta; class Magnoliopsida; order Poales; family Poaceae; genus Saccharum; species Saccharum hybrid cultivar. The sequence goes on from JAQSUU010000135.1 coordinate 24,293,719, forward strand.
CACTGTCGACCGGACGCGTCCGGTCGTTCAGGGAGCTTACTAGACTCCAACCGGACGTTGGCACTGTGGCGTCCGGTCAGTTCTGCAGCGCGTCCGGTCGCTATTTTGTGGTGCGCTGCTCAGGCTTGACCAGCGCGTCCGGTCTGTTACGGGACCAGCGCGTCCGGTCGAGCTTCGCGCGTCTGGTCGTTGCGTGGAGCGCGTCCGGTCGGTGGTTCGTGAGCGTAGTCGTTGTGTGATCGGCGCGTCCGGTCAGTTTGACCAGCGCGTCCGGTCAGCGCGACTTCGACTGTTCCAAGTTCCTAACGGCTATATTCGAAGGGATACGTCTATAAATACTCGTTGGCCGGCTCAAGGCTCCATCTCTTGAACATTTGACATACTTGTGAGCACTTTGAGCTAAGCAACTCCCCTCTCACTCATCTCCCTTGCTTCTTTGCATATTCGAAGTGAGATTGAGTGATCCAAGTGCATTTGCATTGTGAGATTGCATCTAGTTGGCACTTGGTGGTTGATTTGCTGCGAGATTCTTGTTTCCCTTGGTGGTTGCCGCCACCTAGACGGCTTGGAGCAGCTTGGAGGCGTTGGCAAGAGTTGGTGATTGTTCTTGACCACCTCCGGTGATTGTGAGGGGTTTGTGCCTACCTCGGCGAAGCGCCAAAGGCAACGTTAGTAAATTGCTCGTGTCATTTGCAACCTTTTGCCATTTGGTAGGTTCTTGTGGCGCCTTTTGAGAGGCTCAGTGTGACACAACGGGGACTAGCGTGCCGGCAAGCACGTGAACCTCGGGATAAATCTTTGTGTCATCACTTTCATATTGTGATTGATTGATCCCGGTGTTCGGTTGTCTTGGTATTCGTTGTTGATCATATTGGTTGGCTCAATACTTCGCCCCTCGGTGAAACTCTCCTAACTCAACTCCGCATTACCTTCTTAGTTATCTTTGCTAGCTAGTTAGCTTTGCTAGAGTAGCTCTTTTGTATAGCTTGCTAGTTGTAGTTGTAGTTTCCTTCTCAGTTTGACTTGTGCGGTTGAGTGCAAATACTAGAATTGTGAATTAGATAGGTGGCTTGCAAACACCCCGTAGGCTAAGCAAAACTCACATCTCGCTATTTGTTATTTTGATAAACTTGTTTAGCTTGTCTTTGTAAAAAAATTTAAAGGCTATTCACCCCCCTCTAGCCACAAGACCTTTCAACGTGCTGGCTCCCGATACTGAGTCCTGCCTCGGTGGTGCGCACCTCGCTCGATGTCTGGCCGCGTCGGCGACTTCCTGACCAACTCACTAGGGTTTTGGCGCTAGTCGGCTCCGCATGGTGATGGGGCACAGTGTAACAGATCAACATGATTATACGAGATTAAGTAAGAAAATCTTCCACCGAGGCAGATAATTTACCAAACTTAAGCCCGTACAATCTAAGATTCCGTGAAATCACAAGGGATTTCAAACCAACCAACATTCAACCAAGATCGTACTGATTTAGCAGCCATAGTCACATGCTACATAAAGTTCGCAACGAGAGTTGAATACTTCAGAGTTCAGAATAAAAAGTTATTACAACACGCGCACAAAATAACATAGCAGAAGCAAGTAGTTTTAAACCACACACACCCACTTAGTTCAGTTACAGTGTCAGCAGGTAGTCATAGCCCACAAAAGCATGAGATAAGACAAACGGAGTGACCATTGTCCTTGGTCCTAGTTGTCGCCCATCGCCGGATACAGACAGTTGACACAATAACCATAGTACATCTGACCATCTGCAACAACAATGGGAACAACGCCCTGAGTATGAGAAGGTACTCAGCTAGACTTACCCGTCAAAAACTAGAAATAAAAGACACCAAGGAGTTTGCAAGGTCTTTATAAAGTGGGCTGACTTGACTCATTTGCGAAAAGCATAAGTTATCAGTTATAAACCATTTAGCTATAAGCATCCACTTAATTATACCTGATTAGTCTAAGTGAGCACCTATGCTAGAGCAATCACTTGATTAATCATTAACATCAAATGTTACCATCTCAGGTTTAGCATTTCCAACATCACCCACATAACAATCATTGTTCCATCATAATTACTACGATGCCGTAGCTCGAGTCAAGTGCTCACTATCCAGGAGCGATGTCGATTCGAACTGATTCCTAACCAGCTGGTGTTTTATTCCTCACACAAACCACGCTTCCCCCGTCAGGGTTGCTTAGATCACCAATGACACTTTCCAAGTAGCCGCAGGATAATAGTCATGGATCGCACTACCCAGGGACCGCCCGACTGCCAGGACGCACCTTGGGCTCACTCTTCGCGTCCCCGTCATACCCCCTTCGGCACCAGTCTACCAATCCGAGTTTATCCCGGCTCGAATAGTGTCACTAGCTTCGCGGTCGAAAGGTACTTTATTCGGTCAGTTAAATGTGAGGCATGCGTTCAACATGACAAGAGGGACGAGCGATGATCGGTCCTTAATCGACACAGACGAAATCACTATAGTCCAAAACCCTATAAGACTCTGCCCGGTCTCTCTTTATTCATCAACAGGTGACCATAACCAGGTATTCACCTATATCTCGCAGGTGACAGGAAATCACCCGACTTCTACCGGTCTAAGCATGGCTAAGCAATTATTCGATCCTGACCTAACAGGGTAAAGAGGTATCCAGGTGGACAAGGATAATAATAAATGCAACAACGGTTTCACTCAACTCCTATACTTAATGCAATAATATATAAAACTCAGATATATAAAGAATGGCTTTTATAAAGTAGGAGACTTAGAATGCTCCAGGGCTTGCCTCTTTCGAACGAGCTAGGCTGATGATTAACGCACTCGGGCAACTTCTCTCCTGGTTCCTCTTCCTCGGGCACCTCCTGTGCCTGGGGCTCTTGCTGATCGGTCCAAGTCTGCTTTTCCGGCACTGCTACTTGCGACTCCTCCTGTGATCCTGTATGATGCAATTGCATAAGCAACCATGTAGACGGTACATAGGATGCGGTGGAATGCTATGATGACATGATATGCAGATGAGCACATTAAACTGATAGGATGAATTACAGACAACATCTTCTACAAGGTAGTCTACATCATCCAAGAACATGTGCCACAAAATAAGTCATCTGCTCTTATACTAGGTAGCATAAAATTCTCACACAATTGTTGCTACACTTTGCCAAACCCTAATACCTTAACCTACCAAGTAACACCAGCAAGGTAGTTTGGTGCTTCAAAGATACACAAAACACTTCTTATTTCTTTTAATTACTCATAAAGAATAAACTTTTATTTCCTATTTAAACTAGGGTTACACATCAACATCTATTTCTGTTGCAGGTAAAAATCTATAAAAATTACAGTAGCACACTCCTACTCCAAATAGTATACTACACAAATTTCATGGAATTTGAATAAGTAAAACTATCTGTACAAAATAAACAAGCTATAGCATAATAATAAGCATGAAAATACTTTGTACTAGAAAAAGTGTCAAACAACAGATTTCATATTTTTCCTATGTTATCCACAGTAAACAAGCACACCATGAAAATTATCACATGCATAAGTTATACAAATTTTGCTCTCTACCAAAAATAACAAAAATTATCAATTAAAGGCATTTCAACTGCACTTCAATAATTTTTCATAGAACATGCCTCATAAACATTTTTCCTAGAAAGTACATCGCCAAAGAAGATTAATGAAACAGGAACCATATTTTTCTGACCTTCCTTTAATTTACTACATATTTTCTAAGATATCAGCAATTTTAAAGATTAAATAAATCTACACAGAAAAGTATCATAAAACTAACATGCAACATTTTTAAACTGTAGATCTACTATGAGAAACACTACAAAATTTGTTTCACAATTTTTGGAGCTATAAAACTCAAGTTATGATTTTTGAAAGCTTTAAATAAAATCTGAAAATCCATTTTTCTTGAAATCCGAAAATTTCCGTCGGCTCAACGGCTACGCGCACCCAGATCTGTTTACCCCAAACCCTACTGAGTCGCTGCGGCTAGGCCCCCTGGGTCAAACCGACCCCACAAGTCGGTCACCCAGAGCGAGGGGAGACATTGACCGGCCGACATCTCGCCGACGGCGAGGTCATCGGCGGCGAGGTCGCCACCCTGAGCTTCACCCCGACGAGGCGAACCTAGCGGTGGGCCTAGCGGGGCCAGGGAAGGTGGGTAGCAGGCACGTCGGCGCGCATGGCGGCACGACGGTGCAGCTCATCGGCGAGAACTCGACTCCGGCCATGTCAAGACAGGCGGAGCGGTGCTGCGGCTTCGCGATGACAAGACGAGCACGAAGGGGTAGAAAAAGGTGAGGAAAAGCGAGTGGAGAGGCTCCGGCCACGGTGGCCGAGCACGGCGGCCATGGCGGACGCGGAGTAGAGGAATGCCCGATTGGGCTTTACCTCGACGTGAGCGGCGCTGCAAGCTCGAGCGAGGGACGGAGCAGAGCCAGGCGGATGCGCAAGCGGGGCGAATCGACAGGCGGTGTTGTGGTGAGGGCGCACGGCGCCGGCGAATCCTGCGGTGGTGCGGGCGCTGCGGTGGCTATGCGAGGGAGAGGAGGAGCGCATGGGCGAGGAGGTGGTCAGCGGGCAAAGGCGATGTAGGCGGAGCAGTGGGCAGCCAGGTGGGGGTGAAGGCCAGCCGAAGACGCCGCGCGGCGAGCTCGCCGGCGCATGGCCGCCACGCGGCGTGCGCGGCCTGCCGTGGCCAGACGCGCGTGGGCGCGGCGCGGGCGAAGGCAGGCAGAGGCGGGCGTGCGCGCGGGCCGGGTTGGCTTGCCGAGCTGGGCCGGAAACGGGGCGGCGGCCCGGTAAGCCCTGAAAATCTTTTTCTTTTATATTTAAAATTCCAGATTTTCTAAATCGATTCAAATTTAAATTTTGAAGATGAAAAAGATATTTTCACAAGTTGTCCCCAAAATAAAAGTTGTTCAAAATTTAATTCTCTACAACTTTCATTTAGGGCACTTTTCAAAATTCTAAATAGATTTTGAATAAATGATTTAAAGCCAAAATTTTAAATAAAAACTCACTTTTCTAGAATATTTTAAAAAGCAAAATTTGAGGAGATTTTAAATACAAAAGTTGCTCCAAAAATCATGTTAATTAATTCTAGATTATCTAAAATTGTAGCTAAATAAGTTCTACAACTCTAACAAGCAAATGCAACCATTTTGGTTCAAACTAATGTTTGTCACATTGCAATTCAAGTGAACTTATAATGCATGTGATGATAAACATGTATGATATGCTAATGCTCATGCTTTGGAATGTTAATGCATACTTAACACCCAGGGGTGTTACACACAGGGAGGAGTATGCGTGGTCGTTGTTGGGCTACGCGGACCTGGCTGCGCTACCGCAGGGCGGGCTATCTGGCACGGACCTGCGCGTGATCAGCTTGGGGATGCTGGGTGGGGCGAGCCAGCTCTGCTAGGACCGGCGCTCATGTACTTATATACAAAGTTATGCATTAATTTGATATACAAGTTTAATAAAACATTGTCATATTATTGATTGTAGCTTTAAAAGTAAAACACAAATAGATCTACAACGTTCATGTTCTCATTTCCTATGAATATTCAATTGCTTATATTTTTCGTTGCAACACATGGGCATATCCCTGGGCACTAGGAGTGATAAACAAACTGCCTATCACCACACTACAACATGTCATGTATTACAATAATACCTTTATATTTATTAGGTAAAACTTCTGCCATATAAATTTTCTTTCGTTTGATTTTTTGTTGGCCTTCCATCCGATTTCTTTTTTTGTTGCATCCATTATTAGGTGGTTTTTTTATTGATTTTTTTAAGAATAATTATTATGAATCTTTGAACCCTGATTTTTCTTTACGATTTTTTTCTACTATCAAGTTGTTAACATAATTTTGATTAGAAAATATTCAAACATAGATTAACATGTGATTCACCTAATCAAAATGTGAGTAGAAAATTTAAATAGTTTATTGTCTAACCTGGTCTAAATAAATGTATCTATACAATCACCAATGACAGCTAGTATGCGAAAACTCAACTTAAGTGAGTTTTCCATTTAATTCTTTGTTGGCATTAATATGTTGCCGCATCAAGAAGGTGAGCCCGAACACCATTCATAATAACTCTACATCTATATCAATAACACTGTCTCACCGAAAAGACGAGTCTGGATGTCATCGTGGCCAGCTCCGCATCTACACCTCGTGGCCAGCTCCGCATCTACACCAATGATACACGCCTAATGCACGTATGTGATCATCATAAGATAAATTAGAGCTTTTAAAGTTTATAAAAAGGGTAAACCATAAATACATATATAAAATTCTACCATCGTTTGCTATTAAGGTTTGATAGCTTTTTTTTCCTCCCGTTGCAACAACGTACAGACATCTTTGCTAGTCAAATAAAAAGCGGGAAAAAGACATAAAAGAGGTGAAAAACTGAAGCAAGAACTAATTATAAGCCTGACATCAACAACAATTAAACGTCTACTTATAATCTTATTCCCTTCGCGGACGAACTAGGCATATCGACAGGATTATTGGTTTCTTTGTGACAAGAATCAAAACAATGGGCGAAACAAAAGGACTTTCTCCTCCACCAATGGAAGGTCACCGCACCACCTATCCAATATATTTCGAAACTAACTAAACCGTTCAGCTTGCTTTTTATCCCCCAACATTAGCCTACGCCACGGACAAAAAATAGGAGACTAGATCCCTGCCGGAGGAGCTAATCCAAGTAGAAGAGTGTCACGATCTTCCGAAGGTTCTTGGCCTCCTGGCATGTTTCCATCAGCAGCTTGCTGTCATGGAACGCGAAGCAGATCACCTGTTGGACCTTTGAGATGATGTCCATATTGCATAACCTGAAGATTGCAACAGTTGTCATTAAGCATAAAAATGATATTCTAGTCAGAATATGTATTTATATAGAGATAAAAAGAAATGTGACTCGTCTTTCAGTCCATGTCCTTCTGAGCCGGCTAAAGGGGTAGTAGAAAAGCTACAAGATATTTATACACTTTAACAAATAGGCAAAAAGACAGACGCTGGTTTTCTAAAATAAAACTGATTAACCAAAAAAAAACATTTTGTCAAGGTAACAGTACAGTATCTATCCTTCGACAGACCCAATCTAGAGTTATTAAATATTAATCATGGCATCAATCGTGTCCACCGCTGGTTTTGATTCAGTGTCTTTTTATTCATGCAATCGTTCTGTAAATGAGGCAGCAGAAACTATTGCAAAATCTGCAGAACATAGTGTTTGGTTCAGTGCAGGGTAATGAAGTTCTGGATTGTACCCGAACCCTCAATGATCTATTTGAATTAAACAAGGTGCAATCTGTTTTGTCCAAAAACAAAGGATGCATAGCACCTGCACTAATGCAATCTCTGAAAAGAGCTGGAACTAAATGATACACTGCATGGACTGAATAGGTATATGCCGCACCACTGGTGACAAAAATATAGAGTATAGGAAAATTATGAGTAGTTGAAAAGGTAGCTCACTGACCTGCTAGCCTCAATTAATGGCAAATGATCGTACTGCGGTTTCTCGATCAAGTTTTGTACCTATAAAAATTTTTACAAAATGTTATTTAAGCATTTCAAATTTATCATATGGAAAAAAAATGCATCGGCAGGATGCTATTAAATTCGCAAGGCATGTTATTAGAATTAACACACACGACAGTGAATGCTTAATGATATGGCTTTTGTTTTCTAACACGCAGGAGAGCTGCATATCTTTATATTAGCTATCTAGCCAGAATCCCAGTTCGTAGAATAATGCTGATGGTTTCTTATTTCTGAACGATTCAAATGCCATGGTGAAACATTCCTAACCAAGTGATCAAGCTTGTTAAGGTCCTATGAAATCTTTCCACAACTTTGTGTCAATATGCTGAAAATATTGTGATGACTGATGAGCAGTCTATCAATCCATACAAAATCACTAAATGCCTATACTAAATATATAGAAACAAAGGTAAACTGGCGTGCATAGGGCTCTATCGTAACAGGTCTGGAGCTAAGTTTGACTAGAAAATGACCAATTCAGAAAAGAAACACCAGGAAGTCTCATCTCAGAATAGAAATATCAGGAGTTCTTACTTTAGACAGCAGTTCTTGGCTTTCAGGAGGCTGCTTCTTTAGACTTTGAGGTAAAATTACAGTAAGCAACTCTGGCTTTTCAGCTCTTAAAGCACCCCTGATAACAGCTGCATTTGTTCCAGAAGCACCAGATGTGAATATATGATTTTTCTGCAAATTATACACAAACATTATTAAGAATGCTAGAAGGATCAAAGATCATATGAAACACACTGGCATATAAATCAGGGAGATCATATGAATTACAATGGCACATAGGAACATACTGTAATGACCATAGCATAGCTCAGGATCTCAATAAGCTGTTGATGCATAAATCCCATGTTGCGGGTTCCAAAGAAACCTATTGCACGAGGTCCTTGCTGCTGAATAGCCAGCAGCTCCTGCATGAGCTCAAAATAAACGAGACCAATTCATAGGATAAATCAATTCATAAAGCCCATATATGCTAATTACCATTCATTATTGAAATTATGATTGTATCACACTAACTTTAAAAGGTTTAATAACCACTAAAGTTAACTTTTAATAGAAAAATCAGTTCGGTATAAAATGATCAGAAAAAGGTACCTGTGATCAGAAAAAGGTACCTGTAGGTAATCTAGATCTGGGATAGCCTTGTATTCTGGTTCAGCAACCGTTGCAGTGCCCTTTACAAGAGTCTCTACCTGAGTAGGAATCTTTACACCATCATCATCTGGCCCAAACTTAACAGCATCATCCCTTCCTTGACTGCTTACATCACCTTCATGCCCATCTCTTTGCATGTATCCACAGAGCAACTATACGAGCACAATAAAAACAGCCCTGGCAGTAAATCATTAGTGAAAACCAAATATATATGGAAATAAAAAGCCCAGTTTTTTTAAAAAAGGTTGAACCCATACCAATTAGTCAAAATTAGCAATCAAGTATATCCTGTATCTAGAGTAACACCATAGCACAAGAGAGGCTGCAGCCATTTAAGACAACCTAAATTCACCAGGTGGATTTATATGTGTGCTGTCAATTTTAAACCCAACTCTCCAGAGACATTGTGGAAAATATTGAATAAAGACAACAACAAAGCTGATAAGAAATTAAGAATCCCAAGTATTGGATTCTGAATAAATAAGGTCAAGCTGATTCCAATGGAGTATCAAATAGGAACTCTACTTTATCCTCTGAGCTACATTGTTCACCTTTTGAGGCATGCTAGAGAAAAGCTATAGCACAATCACTTTTGACATGTAATAAGAGTAGCCCACAGAATATATGTGAAAATGGTTAACTTTCTGAATGGTATTTTTTTTATCATTTACAGCCAGAAAGTTCCATATCAACTGATGTTGGTATTAATCCGAAGCTGCTATATGATTTAGCAGGCATAGCTCACATGCAGGGAAGGTGTGAATGCCGCTGTCCAAACTTTAGGCACAGGATCTAAGCAGTAGATACCAGCAACACAAGTAGGACTAGCTGTTACCATGGACCATAAAAAGATCAAATTTTGACTGATTTTTTTTTCTTTTCTGATTAGAATTTTGGGTGAACATTGAAGCTATGGTGATACAGGCTGATATGGCAATTTTGATGCGACTGCAAATTTTGGTTATTACACATTGTAGAGATTCAGCATACGTATAGGCTTGACATGAAAAAACAAGAATAACTGTTAAATCCTTTGGTACACAAGGAATTACCATAGAAACCAATACCGATTATATACATACTCAATTTGGGACCATATATAATCTGTCATCTATTAATTGATCTTTGAAGGTGTAATAATAAACATCACAAAATTTTCATCACAGCAGCAATGCAATCGAGAAACAGTTTAACAACAAAGCCAGAAAAAGAAAAAGAAAAGGTTCTAGTCCAACCCACGAATCATGCAGATCAAACAACAAATCAAGTTTATCTGTAGGAAGCAAGTACCCGGTTCAGAACACCCGGCGTGTGCTTCTTGGCCCCCAGAACGCATCCCAGCACGGCGCCGCCGCGACTCCGCGCGGCCGAGGAACAGGGCAAGAAGCCGCCAAGTCTGAGGTGAGTTGGCGGCGGCGTCCTCAACGAGGGAAGACCGGCAACGGGCGGCGCGGCGCAAGAACCCGCCATCGTCATCCACTCCCAACCGTCGATTCCAATCCACGAAGAGGAGGGAGGGAGAGAAGCGCTTCAACTGATGTGCGTGGCGGCGTTCTCGTGACCAGGCAAGGGTGGCTGCGCGGCGCGGCACAGGTCATGTGGGAGGGGAGGAGGAGGAGGGCATTGCAGGGTGGGCTGGGGATGAGACGAAGACGAGAGAGGAGAGGAGAGGAGAGGAGAGGAGACGGCACGGCACCAGTTGGGCTGAGGCCGCAACTGGCTGGTTTGGTGGCTTCCTCTGCCGGCCTCGCTGGCTGCCTGGCTGCTGTGGTGCGCGTGTGGGGAGGAGCTGGACGCCTTTGGATAACAGGTGGCGCACCACTTTTTTTTTTTTTTTTTTTTTTTTTTGCACTTGTGGCGCACCATCTCTGCTTGCGCATCTGTTCGCTGATTTATTGTGAGAGAAAAACATTGTTCGCTCGTTGAAAAAGTACGGCTTATAAGAAGCGAACAGGGTAATCCCTCTCGTCTCTGGCTCTGCGGTATACATGTTCGTTTGGTGGAGCTAGTTAAATTAAGAGTCTAAACTATAGATAGAATGAATTATCTAAGTGCCCTCAGTGTATCCAGTTCTGATATAGGATTTCTGAAGCTAGAAGTCCTAACTCATGGTGGAGCTAGAGCTCTGCTAAATGGATTGTAATATTTGTCTGTTCGACTGTTTTGGGGTTTCATTTAGAATGGGTATAAGCTTTTACTAACATACTAGAACAAATAACACCCCTTTACCATGAAAGACAACCTATATGGGTTTGGAAGGTCTACTATTGAGCTAGAGAAGTTGTGTAAGGGTCTGTTGTTTCATGTTTTTGCTAGCTTCTGTCAGTCAGAATCAGAAGTCAGAGAAAAATTGAAAAGCTGCTTTTGCTTTTCTGATCTTTATGTGCTGCGAAGCTAAAAATATGTCACAAATTCAGTAGCAAAAAGTAAAAAGCTAGAAACCCAGCTTTTGACCTAAAAGCCAAAAAGTTATATACAAATAGTTTCTCAAGTATTTGAATACTACATGATCTTGGTATGTCCAGTCACTACCACGGTTTTTTTTTATGTTGTGCAATTTTCTGATTCGCAGGTGGGATAATGTAACTGCTGAAGGCATTTGTGCTGCCTGAGCCTTTCTTGGTGCCCCAATTTTGTTATTTGGTTATGTTACTTTCATAATTCCTCGTGTTCACTGCACATAAACAATCACTGAAATACTACCAAGTTCGAACAACCATGTTTCCCAGATTATTTGCTGACTGAACATCACGCCAAATAATGCATGATCCCACAGTTGATCAGAAACCGATTATTACCAAAGCATGGAGATATCAGGATATGTACAGCCGTGGAATAACTTGGGAAAGCAATTATTGCTCAATCTAATTTAATTAACAGAGTGAAGCAAACATTATGTATCTACAGCTCATCATGGGGTTTTGCCTTATCAGTGGTGGCAGCAGGTTGCTGATGCTCGAGTAGATAGCGAGCTGCCAATGCTGCTTGCGCAGCCGCACCATAGGGGAGGGCATCTTCGTTGACGGTGAAGTAGGGGGAGTGATGGGGCGCCTGTAGTCCACGAGTCTCGTTGTACATGCCCACGAAGTAGTAGTAGGTCGAGGGGATCGCCTCAGCGTAGAACGAGAAGTCCTCAGCGCCCATTAGCGGTTGTCTGTCCCTCACGTTCCTCGACCCAACCATCTCGCTGGCCACATTCACAAAGAAATCATGGAGCTCAGGGCTGTTGATGGTTGGGGGGGAGAATGGACGGTCCTTTGTGAGGAAGTCCACGCTAGCGCTGCAGCGCTGCACAGATGCTTGAGACACAATCACCTGAGACATGAAAAACAAAGTAGCTGAGGTCCTCTATCCTCTGCAGGACAATCCACAGTGGAATTTTATATGTAAGATGTTTATAACTCCAGAGGTGAATATTGCTGGGAACTCCAGTGCGGATGTCAAGAGTTCTGACCATTGTGACCCAGATAGTTCCATCTACAAACCTACCAACCCCATAATAACTATGAGGAAACTGGTTTTGTAAATTCAGTAATACCATTACCAAGGTGAAAGCTACAAGCCTACAGCTACATCTGTAATTTTCATTAGAAGTAAAAAGTGAAAGAAAGAAAAAAACTACTACAAGTACTCAAACAGCAAATTACATCAGGGTCTGTATCCATGCAACTTTCCAAAAATTGAGTTTATTCATGAGAATAAGTGTCAGGAACTGCTCTTGTGCTCAAACTGACAGCAGTACAATCTAACACAAAAGCAGAATAACAGAATGCACCAAATTCTAGATGTGCACCAGCTTATTTGTTTACAATATACCTTTGGTCATAGAATATATTTAAATTATGTGACAGCACAGAGGATGTCGTGCCAGTGCCACTTGCAAGTATCCACTTCTCTAAAGCTATTGATGAAACTCACAGATCGATCTATTTAAAATTACTATTGTAGTTAGGTACAGTGACTGATTATCTTAACAGCAACTTCAAGTAGCCATATATTGAAGGCAATTTTGAATCCTTTATTTTCGTCTAAGAGAACCTGATCGTGGAAAAAAAAGAATTGACTAGTGAAAGAGTAACACAAAGTTCCCAAACAAATGCTCTTACCTCTTCAATTCGCTGCTTCAATTGATTAAAACTCTCTTTCAGAAAGGCTCGGAAGGTGCCACCTATAGTAACCGAATCAGGGATCACATTGAAGGCTCCACCTCCTTGAAACTTTCCAACTGTTACAACCTGCAGAACACAGCATGGATCCAAATAAAAAATCATAAAGTGGAGTGTAAATAAGGATAAATTGCCAAAGGTTCAACATAACAAAAGTACAATAGTCAGTGCACTGAACAAAATGATGGGAACCTGAGAGTAATGTATTGAATAAAAAAATTGTATAATTCTTGTGATGCAAAATCATTTTTGCATATGAAACTACAAATTTCTATATTGAACAATTTAAAAGTTTAAAACTTAAGTTTTGAATAGTATATAGCAATGTATAAGAAATACTCTGTGCTGCCTAGCTATAACAAGTCCAGGAATATTCGGGCTGCCTCCTTGGTAGTTTCCGTGTTAGGTTCAGGATAAAAAGTTCAACAAGATCTTGACAAATTTCAAACAATCTCGCAACACATGGCAGAATAATTTTATATAGTTTGTTCTATTCTGGTTCTGTAATTTAGACCAACAGGACAGAACTTCTATGGAAGGGAACTATGTAGATCATATAAATGGATATAGACAACGCCAATCAACAAAATGCTTCCATGCTTGGAAATTTATGGCATATAAGAACAAATTAAGTCAGCCAAGGATAGGGACGGTACCTGTGAGTCCAAGGGATCAGCTTCTCGGGAAACAAGTTGCTGAAGGCTCACAATAACATTTGAGGCAGCCAATATCGGATCTATAGTGTGATGAGGAAGTGCAGCATGCCCTCCCTTTCCACTTATTACGGCCTCAAAGAATCCACTCCCAGCCATAATAGGCCCTGGCCTGGATGCCAGTACACCAATAGGCACAGAATCAGCTATATGAAGCCCAAAAATGGCATCTATGTTTTCTAGAGCTCCAGCTTCTATCATTTTCTGGGCCCCACCGCCACCTTCCTCAGCTGGTTGGAAAACAAGAACCACTGTACCCTACATTAATAAACAAAATTTATAACCATAGAAAACTCAAGGGTGATTAAAATTCAAAGATTACAAGACAGTTCATATAACTGATATGGATTTGAACCTGTTCGCTTAACTGATAAGTCATGGCTGAAAGTATTGTTGGCTGATTTGTTGTGAGAGAAAAACATAATACCATGGCTGATAAGCCATGGCTGAAAGTTTAAGCGAACAGGCTGTAAGTGATTTAATCGTCGTTTGAGAAAAAAAGAACAGCAATTTAATACGAAGATTGCTCAATGTGGACTTCTAGGATTAGTTGTGTGCTTCCTAAACATAATTACTTAAATCAATATTGGCTGACTAATTGTGGATGCACGCTTTCCCTACAAAGAGAAACATAAGCAATTGATTAAAAGCATCTATTGTAACAAATAAAAAGGCAAAGAAAGAGCGATGTATTGCATTTCATAGATCTACACCTGAGACAAAAAAAATGACTTCCCTAGGCTAAAAGAAGCTACCTCTTACAAGTATAGCATCCATTTTAAGTTACACAAAATATAAGGAAGCTACCAGCAGATAATATTATGATACACTCTGTAGTCTTGGATCATGACATTTAAAAAGTAAAATTGGGTAAGAACTACTAGATGAGATATTTCTTTTTAAACAAACAAAAACTCCAAAAAAAACAGAGTCTCCATCTTTATCAGTTTCCCAAATCTACAAAGGATTGAGAACATGTAGCTTAATGCAATGAAAGCAAGGAAAGCATTGCAATATACAAATGTTAAACATCTTCTATAGTTTTTTTAAGGCTATTCTATCATTATTTAATCAACAAATCTCTTTTTATCATTGTCACAAATACAGAACAGAACTCCGCCTATGTTGACTGGAAGACTTTCTTAAGTCGTCTCATCATAGTCGGTCCCAAGCCCGGGTAAAGGAGGAGGGTGTGTTAAGGTATGGCGAACCAACAGTAAAAAAACAGCCACTCTCATGGATTTGAAACCCACAAGAGATTCGTTGGGGCGTAACCCTCTTAGCGACGCGCTACATCGGAACCCGGGTGTGGTGTTAAATGGGCAAGGGCCGGGTCGTCATCCCCTTAGTGGTGCGTCGTATCGTGACCCGGGTACGATGAAAAATGAGCAAGGGTCGGGCCGTCGCAACCTTAGTGGCGCGCTACATCTACGCCCGGGTGTAGTGAAAAATGAGCAAGGGTCTTCGTACTTCCCTCGACGGGTGCGAAGGGTAATAAAGCTAGCCGAGCCAACTAGGATTCGTCTAGGTAGCTGGAACGTAGGGTCCCTAACGGGTAAGCTAAGAGAGCTAGTCGATGCAGCAATTAGAAGGCGTGTAAATATTCTAAGCGTTCAGGAGACTAAATGGAAGGGCCAGAAGGCGAAGGAGGCGGAGGATACTGCCTTCAAACTTTGGTACACGGGGACAATATCGGGTAGGAATGGTGTAGGCATCTTGATCGATATGAGCCTTAAGGATGGAGTCGTTGATGTTAGGAGGCAAGGCGATCGGATTATCTTGGCCAAGATGGTAGTTGGAGATTCGGCTCTGAATGTGATCAGTGCCTATGCCCCTCAGGTAGGTCTTAACGAGGGCACCAAGAGGCAGTTTTGGGAAGATCTTGATAGCATGGTTAGTATCGTGCCTATCAGCGAGAAACTCTTTATAGGAGAAGACCTCAACGGCCATGTTGGTGCGACTAATGTAGGTTTCGAGCGGGTGCACGGAAGGTTCGGGTATGGTAGTAGGAATCAAGTGGGGGAGGATGTTTTGAACTTCGCGCTGGCCTATGACTTGTTGATAGCGAACACCCTCTTTAGGAAGAGGGAATCTCATCTAGTAACCTTTCGTAGTGGACAACACTCGAGCCAGATCGACTTTATCCTTGCAAGGAGGGAGGATAGACGTGCTTGCTTTGATTGTAAGGTGTTACCTGAGGAGTGTGTTGTCCCTCAACATAAACTTGTGGTGGTGGACTTTCGCTTTCGGGTACGTGTCCACCGGGACAAACGGGCCAAGATTGCGAAAACGAAGTGGTGGAAGCTTAGAGGGGAAGCAGCGCAAACGTTTAAGGAGAGTATGCTAGACGAAGGGCCTTGGGAAGAAGGAGAAGATGCCGACAACATATGGCTAAAGATGGCAACATGTGTCCGGAAGGTGGCTTCGGAAGTGTTTGGCGTGAGTAGGGGAGGCAAACGGGAAGCGAAAGACACATGGTGGTGGAATGACGAGGTGCAAAGGGCTATTAGGGAGAAGGAGTGTTTCAAGCGTCTCCACCATGACAAGAGTGTAGCCAACATCGAGGGCTATAAAATAGCGAAGAGGGTTGCAAAACGAGCTGTGAGTGTAGCAAAAGGTCAGGCGTATGATGGCCTTTATCAGCGGCTAGGCACGAAGGAAGGGGAGAAGGACATTTATAGGATGGCTAGAATCCGCGAGAGGAAGACAAGGGACATCAACCAAATAAAATGCATCAAGGATGGGACAGATCGACTTCTGGTGAAGGATGAGGAGATCAAGGACAGATGAAGAGAGTACTTCGACAAGCTGTTTAATGGGAAGAATGAGGGTCCTGCCCTTGAGTTGGACGACTCATTTGACGATATCAACAGACGCTTTGTGAGGAGAATTCAGGAGGCAGAGATCGGAGAGGCTTTGAAGAGGATGAAGGGAGGTAAAGCGATGGGCCCTGGTGGTATCCCCATTGAGGTGTGGAGATACCTAGGCACCAGAGCGATAGTATGGTTAACTAAGCTTTTTAACCTTATTTTTCGGTCTAACAAGATGCCTGAAGAATAGAGGAGAAGTATATTAGTACATATCTTCAAAAATAAGGGAGATGTTCAAAGTTGTACTAACTACCGTGGGATTAAGTTGATGAGCCATACGATGAAGCTCTGGGAGAGGGTTATCGAGCATCGCATAAAGAGAGTGACACATGTGACCCAAAATCAGTTTGGGTTCATGCCTGGTAGGTCGACCATGGAGGCGATTTTTTTATTACGACAATTGATGGAGAGATATAGGGAGCAGAAGAAGGACTTGCACATGGTCTTTATTGACCTCGAGAAGGCATATGACAAAGTACCGAGAAATGTCATGTGGTGGGCCTTGGAAAAGCACAAAGTCCCAACTAAGTACGTTACCATCATCAAGGATATGTACAGAGATATGGTGACGTTTGTCCGAACATGTGATGTCGACACCAATGACTTTTCAATTAAAATAGGACTGCATCAGGGGTCAGCTTTGAGCCCTTATTTATTTGCTTTGGTGATGGATGAGATTATAAGGGACATACAAGGTGATATCCCTTGATGTATGCTCTTTGCTGATGATGTGGTGCTAGTTGACGACAGTAGGGCGGGGGTTAATAGGAAGTTAGAACTATGGAGGCACACGTTAGAGTCGAAAGGGTTCAGACTTAGTAGGACTAAGACCGAGTACATGAGGTGTGATTTCAGCGCGACTAGGCACGAGGAGGGAGACGTTAGCCTCGATGGGCAAGTGGTGGCCAAGAAGGATACTTTTCGGTATTTAGGGTCCATGCTACAAAAAGATGGAGACATTGATGAAGATGTTAGGCATAGAATTTCAGCCGGCTGGTTGAAATGGCGTCAAGCTTCTGGCGTTCTCTGTGACAAAAGGGTGCCTCAGAAGCTAAAAAGTAAGTTCTATAGGACGGCGATTCGTCCAGCGATGTTATACGGTGCTGAGTGTTGACCTACAAAAAGGTGTCATGTCCAGCAATTGAGTGTAGCAGAGATGCGTATGTTGCGTTGGTGTTGTAGGCACACAAGGAGGGATAGAGTCCGGAACAACGATATTCGAGATAGGGTTGGGGTGGCACCAATTGAGGAGAAATTGATTCAACATCGGTTGACATGGTTTGGACATGTCCAACGGAGGCCTCCTGAGGCGCCGGTGCGTAGTGGAGTTCTAAAGCGGGCCGATAATGTAAAGAGCGGTAGAGATCGACCTAAACTAACTTGGGACGAGTCCGTTAAGAGAGATCTTAAGGAGTGGAATATCTCCAAGGATTTAGCTATGGACAGGAGCGCTTGGAGATTGGCAATCAACGTGCCTGAACTGTGACCTCTTTTTGTCTTGTGCCCTTTATGTCCCTTTATGTGTCTCCCTGTTTCTCGTCTCTTTTGGGTTTCATCTCTAGCCTACCCTAACTTGCTTGGGACAAAAGGCTATGTTGTTGTTGTTGTTGTTGTCACAAATACAGAACAGGTGCAAGGTAAACCATCAAAATTAATATAAACCACTAAAAACAATACATCAAATCAAATAGACATCCATGTTTGCCAAAATGAAGGATTGGGCATCCAAATAACTCTTGCTAATACTCATACTTTTAACAATCAATGATTTATCCATATTTAAATTTATTCAGTTATCTCACTCGAAGTTTGAAGAGAGAATTTCAATTATTTCAGAACTTTTCATTGTACAGTGAGAAATTCGCATTGCTTTATATACAGAAAAATATTTTAACCAACCATCAACTCATCACGATGCTCCTGAAGAATCTTAGCAGATCCCAACAGCATAGCAACATGTGCATCATGTCCACATCCATGCATCTTCCCGGGAACTTTGCTCTTGTGTTCCCATTCCACACTTTCCTGTAAAACAGGACATCAATTTTAACTGGTAGACAAATACAAGATAATCATAATTCTTTGAGCAGATGTAGTTTACTATAATCAAATTATCAAAAAAAAATTGAAATTTGATCCTACAATAATATTTAATTTTGATGATTAGTACATTGAGAAGCAACTCTCAACATGTAATCAATTCAACCCGTACGAAATATGGACCTATGACACCAGAAAAATACATACATAACATATCAATAGCAGGCTGTTCGAGAGCTGGTAAAACAAAAAAGAAAGAAGATATTTTGATTTTCACATTCACCAAGAGAAGAGATCATGCTCATGTGCACAATAAATTCAATCATATCAATCAGGTTCAAGAAGAACAAAATAATTATGCAATACACACAAATTACATATTTGTCTTGTCAATCACCACCTGGAACATGACCGAAGGTTCATATGACTGTTACAGATACACATAGGCAGCCCATGTGATTCATTTCAGTAAGAAGCCAAAGTTCTTTTTTCTGTACTGTATGTTCCTAATCAGGAAAGGCAGCTAGGGAACTACCTAGGAGTAGGTGCAGACCTGTTCCTCCCTTTTGTTACCAGTGACCAGGATGTCTGCATGAACTATACATACGCATACTCGATACTTGAATAGATCATTTCCATATCGCACGTGCTGGCCTCGATGGTCATTAGTCCTCACTTTGTATTGCGCCGCAACAAATTTCAATGGATAATGAATTCTAAAAAGAAATCAATGAGCAAATTTTAGCTTTCTGGTGACCACACTCCACAAGCTCTTTGAATCCCTGGCGTTCCTCTTCCCTTGACTAAGTCAAATTTAGTTTTGTGGCCACTAGAAGTGTGCAGGTCGTTTTTATAACCCAAGCTATTGGTTGAAACAGAAACGGATTGGATAACCAGAGCAGAGACATTTGCCTCTATCCTTAGGAAAAGACAGCAATAATTTATTTTCCAGAATCCGCAGCGAAATCAAGAAGCAGAGGAAGAGCAGCCAAGGGCCAGCGTAACCGGAGAAGGAAAAAAAAGGAAGGCGGTTACAGTTAGAGACCTGCAAGGGCAGCGCGTCCATGTCGGCCCGCAGAGCGACGAAGGGCGGGCCGCCGGTGCCGACTGTTGCCACGACGCCGGTGACTGCAAAGGGGTGCCTGTAGGGGATCCCCAGTGCGTCGAGCTCCCGGCGCACGAGCTCGCTGGTCTGGAACTCCTCGTACCCCAGCTCCGGGTTCTCGTGGATCCGCCGCCGCACCCCGACCATCCAGTCCGCGAACGCCGGCTCCTTGGCCCGGCGCAGGAGCTCCGCCGAGTCCTGCAGCGCCGCCGCCGGCCCCTCCGCCGCTAGGGACGGCCATGCCGCGGCGGCGAGGACGGCGAGGGCGAGGAGAAGAGGCGCCGCGGCGGCCATGGGTTGTTGGCTTTGGGTGGGTCTGGTTCGCGCGCGGTTCGCTGACGAGGCGGAAGGAATCAGGTGGGAGCGAGACACGACAGTGACCCGGCCTTGCTTTTGACGAGGCAAGGCGCACGAGGGCGGCGCCTGGTTTTTATTTTGATCTTGATCACGATTTTTTCTTGGCTTTTCCAAATTCAGGGGTGTTTAGAGGCGTCGGATCGAATATTTTATGAGATGTTGAAGGGTTTTCGATACTAATAAAAAAAACTAATTATATAACTCGTCTGAAAATCGCGAGACGAATTTTGTAAGTCTAATTAATCCGTCATTAACACATGTTTACTGTAGCATGACATTATCAAAATCATGAATTAATTGGGTTTAAAAAATTCGTCTCGTAAAGTTATCGCAATCTATATAATTAGTTATTTTTTCATCCACATTTACTCTATGTATCAAACATCCGATGTGACGGAGTGAAAAATATTTAGGGAGAAACTAAACACCCCCTTAGTTCATTCCTAAAACTTTACACCCTATCACATTGGATGATTGGACACATGCATGAGTATTAAATCACCCTATTCGGTTGGCTGTAAAAGCACCGTTGAACGGCTGATGCTGATTTGTTACGAGAGAAAAACGCTGCTGAACGGTTAACTGATTCTGGCAGATAAGTTCAAGCGAACATGGTGAATGTAGACTAAAAATATAACTAATTGCACATATTGTCGTGTATTTTACGAGACGAACTTTTTAGCCTAATTAATCCGTGATTAGACAATGTCATGCTACAGTAAACATATATTAATGTCAGATTAATTAGTCTTAATAAATTCGTCTCACAGTTTACAGATGAGTTTTGTAATTAGTTTTTTTATTAGTATCCGAACAACCCTTCCGATATCCTATGAAATATCGGACATGACACCCCAAAACTTAGGTCTCGTTTAGTTTTAGAGGTGTAAAGTTTTGGCGTGTTACATCGGATGTTTAATGGGACGTCGGGAAGGGTGTTTGGATACCAATAAAAAAACTAATTACAGAACTCGCTCGTAAACTATGAGATAAATTTATTAAGACTAATTAATCCGTTATTAGCATATATTTACTGTAGCACGATATTGTCTAATCACGGACTAATTAGGCTCAAAAAATTCGTCTCACAAAATACACGTAATCTATGCAATTCGTTATATATTTAGTCTATATTTAATACTCTATGTATGTGTCCAGCATTCAATATGACAGGATGTAAAGTTATGGGCCCGTGACTGCATTTTTTTTTTTGCCGCTCTGCGGGACTGCGGGCGTGTGCGATCGGTTGTGCTTTGGGCCTCGTTTAGATGCTCGATTTGACACCTGAATCACTGTTGAACACTGAAGCAATTTTATTTTTATTTAGTAATAATTGTTCAAACATTGATTAATTAGGCTTAAAATATTCGTCTCGCAAAGTACAACAAAATTATGTAATTAGTTTTTGATTTCATCTACATTTAGTACTCTATATATGTGCCGATATTTTGATGTGACAGAGAATCTTTTTTTGCATAGTGGAATTTAGGGGTGAATTTGGGTATCTAAACGAGACCTTGGATTGCCTGTCCCTCTTGGGTAGTCTTTTGTTTCAAGACGTCTACGACTCTTGGTTGTACATGTACTGATGGAATGTGTCGTTACGAGTCTCAGTCTCTTGAGACCCGAGCAAGTGGAACGGTTAGTTCTTGTCGTTCAGCCATTTGCAGGAAGATGGTCCAGTGTGCCCTTGCGCTCACCACTCACCAGGTGCGCTTTCGAGCAGCGTGCATCTCTGCATAATTAGAGCTGCAAACCGGTAAACTTCTTTCTTCTCCGAAAAAAATGTTTGTCGCCATTTTTTTTCCAACCGTGCCTAGACACATATTTTATTAGGAAGAGTAGAGAAACATTACAAGCTGCCCTGGCTCTGTTCATTTCGCTGAAATTTGGCTTATGCTGATGTTTTATACTAATTTGTTGTGAAAGAAAAACAATGTTCGTTCGCTGGAAAGTAGCATGTTCTTACTCAAACAATCCAATCATGCGTTGTTGATAGATGTATTATCTTTTTTACCTTTTTTTAGACTGATTTTGTCTTGCTTATCTCATATAAATTTGCATGAGCACCACATAGGTCGAACAACTAACTGTAGCGTGTAGCCTATTGTGGGATTATTATGAGCATTTCTAATATGTCCTTACTTTGTTTGTGATTTGGATAAACTCAATGTGGCATTTTGAAACGAGTTATTTATTTATTTACTTTTAGCTTAACTTTACTAATTTTGTTCTCGTATGTGTGAGAGAGAATAATATTTCAGACAAGAGAGAATTAACAAAGCTGAACATACGTATATTCGAAACCTATCATGTTTTTTTCGAATGAAACCTACCATGTTTATTCAGACATATCACCAACAACAACCCCTATTCTCTAACTGATAGTTACATGGTAGCCGATGAGCATGCCCCGTCCTTCTCCGCGCAAATACAGCCTTTATCATCACGGTCGGCGACGCTTTACCGCCTTGCCCACTCACTGCTGGACCAGAATCTAGAGTCAAGGAAGACAAAAATCCTAACCCACCCCGGCGAAGGTAGCATTAACACAGAGTTATCTAGTCATGCGAGAGCACGGCCATCATGCATTAGAATTCACTGGCAAATGTGCCCGTGCGTTGCAACGGAAAAAAAAACTAAACATAATGGAATAAAAATACAATCGTGATAGTTTTTTTTTCTTCTATTGCAAAACACAAAATTATTTTAACATGCAAATATTATAGCTTTAATTTTTATATTATGTCTGTGCTGCTACAATTAAATATTGGGTTCAATGGCTTTATTTGAGAACCCATAAAAATATAGTTATAATATATTTATGTTGGTGAAACTCCACCACACCCTGCCAAAAAAATGCACATTTGATTATTTTATAAGAGATCTATCCGATTATATTAGTCAAACTTATAGAAATTCAGTATAATCACCTTAACATGACTGATCGTAACCATGTCGGAGTTCGTGGATGTAAGGTGAGATGACCTTCGTGCCTGAGGCCCTCAAGCCTGAACTGCTTGTGTGTCTCCTGTAGCTCATCTCCGATCCACTCGGCCGGGGAACAACGTCACTCTGGATGTAGAGGTACCTCATCGCGATGACAGGAGGGATGAGTCGGCGAGACAATAACCAAATAGGGGAGCGAACCCGAGCGTATAGAAAGGCAGGCATTTTTCCGTATTTTTTTCAATATATAAAGCAACACGAGGCAATCACGTAAGGATACGACATGATCGGGCCTTTCTAAAACAAACACGTGGAATCCAAAACAAACACACACGTAAACATCCGAATAGGACAAGGACTCTTCAGCCTTTTTTCATATACACGACCCAATACGTTTTGGAATCGGACTCTGTATCACGGGCAGTGTTCGCCTAAACGGCCTAAATAGCTGCTAAACGGTAAACGGTGACAAACTGTTTTCTTTAGGGGGTAAACGGAAAATTAAACGGTCAAAAAACGGGGAAAACGGTCTAAACGGCCTAAACGGAACGGAGATAAACGGTATTAAACGGGCTAAACACCTATTTAAACGGGTGTTTAGGCGAACACAAGGTAAATCTAGTTAAGTTTTACATGTATAAATTTGTATACTTAAGTTTATTATATTTATAAATATGTACACTTTATTTGTTACATGCATAAATATGTACATTTGATTCTTTTCACATACATAAATATATATATACATACTAAAATAAATGATTTTTACTTGGATTAATATTTATAAATGCTAGAATAATTGATTTTACATCAAAAAAATATGTATATTTGGGTAATATTGTGTAAAACCGTTTAGACCGTTTTAATCCGTTTAAACACCGTCTAAACCGTTTAAACGCTAAAAGAGGGTGACTGACTGTTTAGCGTTTAGCGTTTAGGATAACATTGATCACAGGTTATATATATAAGTTCGGACGGAAGAAATTCTCCATTGTCCGTTAGTTAGAGGATACGGACCAAGAAAATGGGCGGACAAAAAAAAGGGGTGAGAAATTTTACCTCTTTATTATTAAGTATAATATACTATAATAACATGCGGAGTCACTTGGACGAACTGCGGCTTGGAAGTTTATTGAACAATTGATTCATGTGGTCGAAATTCATCTTAGAATTATATTTCGTACCATGCCGGATGCTCAACACATTTGGGCATGGGACACTTGGAGATTTATCCAATAATCATGTCATGCATTACGATTCTTTTCGGAGTCAGACTCAACACTATGCCTATAATCGTATCATGTATTCCAATCTATCTTGGAATTGGATTCCATACCATGTCTGGACACGCGTTTTTTTTTTGATAAAACTAGGACACGTGTTGTTCTAACTCGTATAGGGATATAATCGAGTCTTGAAAATTTATCTAATCGTTGTATTATGCAATCTAATTCATATGAGGTTTAGACTTTTGCATCGCGCCAGGAAGCTGGACGGTGTGTCCTAGTGACTAAAGAAGAAGAAACACTTCTTTCTACAATAATATAAAAAACAAATAAAGATAGGTATGTGCATAAATTCTAGTTACTAAACGTGTATCGATCGACTGGAATCATGTTTTTTCTAAATAATAACTTTTGTTACATGGACAAGGACCTATGTAAATAAAGTCCCATTTGGAGACTTACATATCATACCCACAAAATCCTACACAAACACGTTTAATTTGTTCTGGCTTGCACGTACGTGTACAACATGAACATGCAATCGGTTGATGTTGCTTGGCCTAGATACCGTGTTTGAGGAGGAATTTGATTTGACTGCGCGTCAGCTAAACCGCATGGAGTCCAAAACGACGGAGCAACGTGAGCATAATTATGAGAATCGGACTCCGTATGTGTGTTGTATATACGACCACACGCTTGTTGTATACACGACCCAATACGTTTTGGAATCGGACTCCGTATCGCGCTAGACAAGAACTAATCCAACTTTTTTTAGCACGGGTTATATATATAAATCCGGAGGGAAGAAACTCTCCATTATGCGGTAGTTAGCGGGAGATGGGCCAAAACAAATAGACGGACCAAAAAATAGGGGGTGAGAAATTTTGCCTCTTTATTATTAAGTATAAGTATAGGTATATACTAATATAATATATGACATTATTACTTGAGGTCTCTTACAACATTATACTGTAACTAATTTCAGATTAATTAATCCGTGCCAAACATCAAGTAATACTGTTCGACAGGAGCTAGTACAATAATGCTCGGTTGGTTCTCAAAAGCTCTCTTAAAGACACACAAAAGAAGAAGAAGAAGTTTCTCAGCTCCGCCTATAGGAATGTTAACCGTTATTCGTTGGACATTTGTTCTTAGCCCTTTTGCCGAGTGTTTGTCTGTGCGGTCATCCATACGAAGCGTCGTACAAGTTTGGATTCGATATTTGAAGCTATTCACAACGTGGGTACATTTTAGATGAAAATCAGTTTCTAGATACATGCAATGTATTTCAGATTACTTGTAACATGATGATGTACCCAGATATAACCTAATACAATTCTTCTATCATCTAAAAAAAAGAATCTTGATTGAAGGCACATAGAGACTCCATGAGCACGAAGCGATCGATCGTCCAAGGATTGCTGTATAGATTCATTATCTTGTGTACCTGGTGTGTACGAGAAAAGAAAGAAAGAAAAAGGAGGGAAACCTCCTATGAAGCCGAGCTGTGAGGGATACAAATAATAATTGAAATTATCCTTAGGCTTAGGACAGGTAAAGGGTTAATTTAAATAATGCCATTATAAATGTGGCGGTTTGGAAATTTACCATTATTATCCATCTATTTAGAAATATACCATTACAATTTGTTGTGCACTTGAGTCAGTGCCATTTTCTACGTTTGACTCAGGCTCTAGATCCATTTGCAGACATCTATACACATGCAATCTTTTTTATGGACTACATTACCCATGCTCTCCACCTCAATTATAGTGGACCCTGCGTGTCATCCTCTTCCCCCCACCAATCCATCTTCTTCCTCACAATCTCGCCGGCATCGGTCGCCGCCACCACAGCCCATGCTGCCTTGCCATGTCTCCGCCGAATACCCAGGTTGCACTTGTCCATCGCGCCCTCGCCTCCACGAGCTAGCCGCCCCCCACGCACCCACACGTCTACCAGCAGCTCACGTTGTGCCCGCGCCACACCAGCTCCATGACCGCACCCACACCTAGATTTGCGCCCGCATTACGTGAGCTTGACTCGCCATGGCTTGCTCCCGTCGGGTGCGCGGTGGCAATCGCAAGATGGTGGCGGAGAAGGAGTGACAGTGGTGGTTGTGCCTAGCAGCGATCATGCCATGGGAAGTGGCCGCGGTGGTTGGGGATGAGGATAGCCGCCACCGCATCTGCCAACGACAATATCTTCACATCTTTGGATCGTGGAGAAGAAGAAACAGAACGGAGAACAAAAGGGTATTTCGAGCAATACGACAGTAGATGGTCTGCAATTGGGTCCAAACGCATCCAAAACATATAAAATGGCATGCTTTGAGTAATATGCCAATTATACTGACATATTGACAAATAGATAAATAGTAATAGTAGATCTTCAATCCGTGATATTTATAATGGTGTAGTTCAAATTAACCCTTTGGTGTGTTTGGCAATTATATGGGAAGAGACATGAAAATGATTGGTGGGAGTTGACAGAGTGAGTTAAGCTAGAAATTTGATTTTTACTCCAAATCTCTCGTTTGTGTCATGAAAAGGAAATAAGAGAAGGAATGTATCTCCAGTTTAGTGTGGGGTCTTGAGTGAGAAATTGTATGAAAAGTCATGATAGGCGGTGAAGATTTATTTATCTTTTATTAAACACACAATTCCCATCGAAATGGAAGTTGATCCTCTGAACTCTCATTCTCATACCCATCAAAACTCTCACGCATAAAACAATCCAAACTCTCAACCCCCCTTCCAATTGCCCCCAAACAAATTGACCGCTTACACATGGGGCCATTTCGTTCCTTAGCTAGCAAAAACACTGTTATTTCGCTGAAACGGTACGGCTGATAAGTTCAAGCGAACAGGGCGATCGCGTTTGGATCCTTCACCAGGCCTCACCTTGCCTTGCTGGCTGGGAATCAACAGAAGAGATAAGTTGTCGGTGTTAAGACCCGGGAGGGCTCTAAGCCGACGAGTGAATTTGTGCTGCGTGTTCCCTACTCCGGATGGTGGTGCAAAGAGAATACCCGGGGGTTTATCCTGGTTCGCGCAATAGAAGGCCCTACGTCCAGCGGGGAAAGGAGAGTATTGTATTTCCTTGCATCTAAGTGCTTGTGTAGGGGTTACAAGCCGTGAGAGAGGGAACCAGTCCCAATTCTCAAAGAAAGAGTACAATAGAGTGTTGCTTGAGATGTTGATCTCAGAAGTGTGGGAGATGTCTCTCTTGTTTTTTCATCCTCCGTCGTCTGTCGTCCCCCCGGAGAGCTCTTTGCCCTCCCCTTTTATAGACTCAAGGGGAGGATAAGGCTTACATCGAACCCTAGGCGGTGCCTTGGAGGAAAAGTCGAAGCGAGCACATTGGTGTTGCTGTGGCGACGTGCCCCGGTGCGTGCCGGCCATCCCTGGGGCGTCGTGGTGATGTTGATGACGGGACGGCGGGACATCTAGAGTGCTGCAGTGGATGTGTGATTCCCTGTGGTCGACGTAGGGGTCATGGTCTCCTTGTTCAACTGATGGCGGTCGAGGCTGGGTCGGAACGTGGCTGAGTGAGGGTCGATGGGAAATGGATAAAGCCGAGCCCTAGAATTCCCGGGATATGACGGTCGGATAGTGCTAGTCATGGCGGGAATAGTGGCTGCCTTTTGTTGCCCATCCCGGCATGGCAGTAAAAGTAAGATTAGACGCGGATGTTGCTCCCACGCTGGTGGCGCTGTGGCCACGTTGGTGGGAGTGGTCGCATTAAATGTTTTGTCGGTGAGTAGGTGGGTGAGAGGGTCGACCGGGTCGACCCTGGGTCATGCAAGTCAGAGATTTTCTAGGGTCGAGACCTCTCGTCGAGCGAGCCTCGTACGAGTCGGAACGCAGTCGAGGGCGCCCCGTCTGTATATGCGCGTGGCCTAGATCGGCGTATCTATGTAGGTGGAGTCTTAACCTGATCCCTTTTAGGAGGTTCTAAGGGCGTGGATTCCACGGGGGATTGATCCTTTTTATTCGTTGGTTTTGGGTACCCCTAATTTAGGTACCCGACAGTAGCCCCCGAGCCTCTGCGCGAGTGTGGCCACTCTCGCAGAGGCTTGAGCAAGTTATGAACTGGGGTTGTAGTGTCATTGCTTTCCGGTGGATGCGTGTGAGCGCACCCGCCGGGTGTAGCCCCCGAGGCCTCGGAGGAGTGCGTGACTCTGTGGCAGAATCGCCTAATCTAATGCCCTCCCAAGAGTACTCGTCTTCCATTAGACCTTAAGTACCCAAGGGAGAACACTAAACTAAGTGATTCCGTCGAGCACACCGCAAGGGAGAACTCGAAGATCCACGTTTTTACATCAGGATCACAAATGAGAGAGTAAAGCTTACAACATCCGTACCATTTCTTACATCACTTTTAGTACATCATCAGAGTAATTCGTTATGCAATTATAACAGCGGAAAGGAACATTTATCAGAGTTCAGCGGAAATTAAATTATTTTATGACAAGCTAAATATTAACATGAAGAATGTTTAAATGCATGAAATGATAACAGATTAATAGTATTTTCCTTGTAAACTTTTGGTGAGAGTTCGAATAAATAGACTCTACTCCGGATCATAAAGGAAATCCTCGCTGAGCCCACCAGGAGGTTTTCACACACAAGTGTCAGCTTATCAGCACCTATCACCTGCAACAGGGTAGAACAAACCTGAGTACTCAATTGTACTCTGCAAGACTTACCCGTCACGAGGAAAGAAAAAAGACTCCAAGGATTATGCAAGGCTTTTTGGCTTGTGGGTTCTTATTTGTGAGAAGCAACGCTAAGAGTGTGTCCTTAATTTCTTACTTTTAATAGTCGTATTTCATTTCTTATCCAACTTTCTATGTAAGCACCTAGGCTATAATCAAGCAATGGTTGAGCAAAAGGAACCATTTCTTTATCTTTCAACTGCCAGTTCTTACTACGATGCCAGAGCGTAGTCAAGCCGTACCGTCACGCAGAAACGGCGATTCGTGAATCAATATGCCCAGCTGGGCACCCCGAAAAACACACGCCTTGCTTGTACCCTAGGCACAAGCAAGACCAACCCGTTCCCCTCCTGTCACGGGTTTCCAGGTCTCCGTCCGAACTTGGACTCCTAGCTCTCGTACTTGAGGCCCGGCCTCAATACGGTGCTAAGACCTCCACCTATCCCCTCCTCCAATCAGTCAGTCCAAAAAGAGCCGGAGCCCATGACAAGAGAGTAACAAGTCTTCCTAGCCCCCATCCGCTAGTATATGCTCGGGATAAGAAGATCTGTGACATGACCAGGGTCCATACAACGAACGGTCCTTAATTGACACAGGCGGAACAAATGCAACTAGAGCCCCGCTCTGTTGCCCAACCAGGTCCAAGTCCATCCAATCCGTTCCGCCCGGTCTCCAATTATCCATATACATTTATATTCCATGCGATAGTGGCATGATAATAGTAACCATATTATAATTCCTATCTCTCGCGAGTGACAGACAATCACTCGGCTTCTACCGGAATCCTATAGCATAGCATGCTACATGTCCCTAGCATACTAGTAAGACTCATGGGATCAGGACATATATATGCAAGTGGGTTTCATTCAACTCCTTTAAACTTAATGCACAAGCATAAAATAAAGTGCAGAATAATAGGGGTTATGCATCGGGGCTTGCCTGGGTAGAAATTAACCAAGTTAGCATTCCATCGCGATGATACGATCATCAAGACACCACCTTTCTGCTACTCCAGTCAACTCCACGATCCATCGTCGTCCCTATAATGATATATTCAGATGCAACGTAGAGACGTGAATAATCAGCGAAAATCGCAACGCTTAAAGTACAAAGCGGTCCTCTCAAGTTAACGAGCTATCCCTAATGGCTAACGTACTAGCCTGGTAACCCCGTCGATGAGTATAGCGTCATTTCCCGACACGTGTTTTAGTTACTCGGACCTAATACGTTGCTTCATCCATTTTACCGATTTAATAGATATTTAAACTAGGCCACTAGGGCCAATTAGCTATCCTAGCAACTGATTATTTTGGAGCTATAAAAATTACAGAGAGCAGATAATGACATTAGGAGTTTACTGTAAAATTTTTAGAGTCAACGCTTTTATCATTTGCTTACAAAAATTCTCACAAGTTTATTCTTAGCAATATTAAGCATTTTAGAATAATTAGCGAACTCCTAAAAATATTATACAACTATGTGGATAAAAGCATACTAACAGTTAGATCTTGTTTTTTGGAAGCTAACAAAATTGGTTTCACAATTTTAGGACTCCTACACATTTAGATATTGAATTTACAAGTTGGTTCGGGGAATTAATTTGAAATGTATTTAGAAAAGAAAAGGGCCCCCGGCCACCAAATTGGCCCAACGGTACACGGCGGCCCGCGCGGGAGTAGTTGCGAGCAGCAGGCTGGCCCATCCCACGGCCCGCGTGCGAGCGCCCGGCGCACTTTGCTAAAAAGCCCTCGGCTAAGCCAAAATTTGCGCGAAGCTTCCATCTACTATTGCACAAGAGACGCACGTTGCAGTAAGCACCCTGGAAATAAGTCGTCTTCCCAAAGGGGCAGTCCCCGACGTGCCCGCGCACGGCGGCGCCGCTCCGACCGGCACTCGGCTGCTGCGCCGGGCACCTATGACCCGCGCTGGCCCAACTACGAGGCCGACCCCCGTATACCATCCATACAGTGACGATTTGAAGTGGCGGAGAGCGGGGAGGCGCCCTAGGGTTCACTACAGCGGGGGGGGGGGGGGGGGCTATGGAGATGACGTGGCCGTTCCGGCAATCCAGCGCAACCCCAAGACAGTAGGGATAGCGGGGAAGCATTAGGGGCTTACCGAGGTGCGCGCCATGGCAACGGTTAGGGCAGAGGGATATCGAGGTGACCCGACCACGTGCGAGGGTGCGGTGCGGCGGCGCTCCTCGACTGACACCGACGCGTCAGCCCACCCCCGACGAGTGCACTGGCCGAAAAAAGGGAAGCACCAGGTAGAAGGAGTCAAGGAGAGTTCACAAGTATGAGCAATCGAACCGCCGGCAACCCCACCGGCCTTACCTCCAACCCACTGACCGCGGCGGCGCTCGTGGCCTGCGGTGAGCGAAACGCCAAAATTGCCGGCCGAAGACGCATGCCAGCGCCCGGGCGGGGGTCGAATGCTAACTGGCTACCCTAACTCGCTGTTGGAGCACCAAATCAGGGTGGCGTGCTATGAACCACGCGCAAACAAGGAAATGGCGAGGCTCCAGCGGGTGGTAAGGGCAGGCAGGCGGCTCCTTCCCGTGGCTCGGCCAGCCCCGGCCGAGGCAGCGATAAAAGCGCGAGAACTTGCGTGCGGTGCGGCCTGGAGGGAGTGGGTCATGGGGCACGGGAAGGGACAGCTTGCCCGGACAAAACACGGTCGGCGGCAACGGAACAGAGGAGGTACAGCGAGACGCGATTAAGAAAAACGTGGCCAAGCTCGGGCGGTCTCGCCATGCTGGCCAACGGGGCAAATGCTGCAGGGGAGCATCACTTCGGTCCTGTGGCCAAGTCAACCACTGGGCGCGTAGGCTCACAGAAGGCGTCGGTACGCGGAGCAGCGAACAGAGGCGGCAGCGGCGGAACAGCGACTACGGTCAGGCCTGCGTGCGACAATGCTGGCAGCGCGCGAGTGATAGCCAGCCGACCGGTCCCAGCATGACAGCGCACGCAAAGGTGACTGCGGACACCGGCCGAACACCAGCAAGAGGTGACGAGCACGAATATTAAAGCCGAGCAAAAACATCGATTCAACGGAGCATGGCTCAACCAATTTTGTGCACCTACAGTCGCACCAACAACTATCTATCGAAGCCATCGACACGGCACGAGAGTGACCTGAGGAAAAGATGGGAAGGTGCCAAGATGCGTTCGTCAAGACAAGTGCCAGTTCACGAACAGAGCAAGGAACAAAGTTCATCGCGTGCTCTAGGTAGCTTTGGCAATTTTTTTATGGAAGCAACGTGACCCCCAACATGCCGACAACCTATACCAAGCTCACGTGCCCACTTAGATGCAACCGATGGTACCACTACACCTAGCAAGTGCTTAGTCATTTCTTTCAAATTTAAATGTCAAAACGGCATTGTCATTACTCCCTTCGTTTTAGGTAGAATTGAATTTTGAATTCGATTTTCGGAGCTAGCAAAACTCTAGCTAACCATAATTATTCCCCAAACAAGAAGGTTGCACTTCCATTCGCATTATGTACTACATACAAAGGGTATTTTATTTTTGTTTTTCACATAAAACCAATTAACTGACATCATCTATTTATCATTTATGTGAGGCAAAAGATTTTTAAAACCCGAGAACTCGTTTACTTAATTTCTTTTGTTCCTAATCGGAGTGCTAAGCAAGCTCGTAACACCAGGGGTGTTACAACCAACCCCCTTAAAAAGAATCTCGTCCCGAGATTCGGGGCAAGAATCAGAAAAGGGGAAAACATGATTTCACTTCTGAGCAGAGATTACAAAAGGAGATTACACGACTTCGAAGACTACAACTCTCGGGGATCTAGAGGCATCACGACTAAGAACAAACTGATACAACTCACAACCTCTCTAGAAACCGACGAAGACGGGGACAATGGAAGAGCAAAAGGAAAACGGTTATCCAGAACATGGCATACGCCCAGCAGATCCAGAAACAAGAGACTGAGAACTCGAACATCGCGAACTCTAAAACCTAACCAACCAGAGATGAATTTGAACTTCTTCAATGGAACCAGATCCCTTCTTCTAGAGTTATGCCATCCCTCAGGCTGGTGACCCTAGATCTACGAGCAACGGCTGGATCTCGAGGCTCGGCCTCCAACTACTTCCTTCCCAATGGCTCCCGGGCTTCTCCCACCTGAGCTCAGTCGGAAAGGACTGACTCAAGGGGCTTTACTTTAGATTTGGAGGTGGGACGGAGGAGAGGCAAGCAAGGTGGCATTTATAGCCTGGTGGACGGAGGTGGTGGTGCAATGCACCGGAAGTGGAGGCAGCGTGGAGGAATCACCAGTGGGTCACAAGGTGGGGAACGTCGTCGCCAAGGTGCGCTCCCTGTGTGAGCTTGAGTGGGGAAAAAGGAGGGGATAGGGTTCACTCGGCAAGGAGGCGTGCGAACGACGGGCTTACAAGGGAAGAAAAGAGAGGGGGGTCCGGTACGGAAATGAGGGCAAAAATCGAGAGCCGACAAGCGTGCCGGGGAAAGAGGGGCATACAGTGCAAGGGCGAGGCGAGTGCGGCGCCATGCTACGGCCATGCGAGTACGACTCACATGGGCCCCACCACTGATGGCTTCCGCAGAACACAAAGTGACGGCGACCCGGCAAATGTAGAGCGGTCACCGAACACAGGGGCAACGTCCCATCGGTGTTCCAATTACTCCAGACTACTTCTTTTCCCTATCACTCTTCTCTTTCTGCTTTTTCCTTTGGAATCCAACTTGCAACAGCCTTTCGTGTAGACTGAGATCAGGACATACGTGCTTCTTCCAAAACCCCGCTATCTCGGTCACAATTGTGAGAGCACTACTCCATCAACTCGCTGTGGATTTCCCGTTAGAACACCAGGATATTGTTACCAAGGAGAACGTTTATAGCAAGGGCAGCACTGTGGTGTAACTCGGTAAAAGTGCTTGGTCAACAACCTCGATACCAGCGCGCGCCGAGCGGCACAACCATGTGGTCGCGATCCACTGGTGGCCCTCGGTTCCGTCGTGGCACCATAAGCGATTAACCAGACAACTATTACCAACTTACTTGCAGTAAAAGCAGTGGGGTCATAGATCACATAATTAGAAAAGAATTGCAAAGAAATTAAAGCAACAAGGGTTCCTTTTCAAAGCAAGGAACAAGGAAATTAAATCCCAAGGCGGATTTAAATCAAAGGAATTCAAGTGTTCTACTGGGACATCCACAATTAGTTGATACAGCGTCCTCTGTTTTCCAGTCACGGGTGATCTGCTGTATCAAAAAAAACTGTTCCTCTTGCAGCCCTCGTGATGTCATCTCAAGGACCAAAAGCAATCTATGAAGCCTAAGGAAACGTCGGAACAACACGATGGACAAACAAATACTCGTTCCAAACAGCCTTACACAGGTGCAACAGACAGGCACTCACTCCCCCACTCTCGACACAGCGCTTGCATCCTACGACTAGATGGCCTTAACAGCTACGGATGAAGACAACGGAAAGATTACAACCCTGGAGGACAGTGATAAAAACACTACCAACTACGGTTACATCTCCCCTAGGATGACTAATCCACTTCGTCGGGGCGAACGACTTCATTCCTGGGCTCTTGGGGCTTTTCTGCTGCACTGGGCTGCGGATCCGCTTCTTCTCCTAGCAGTGGTTGAGTGAGGGGAAAGAAGGGCTCTAACTCTGAGGCTTCCGTGGGCGGAGGTGCTGGCGGTACCGCAACACCAATCCTCCTCTCCAGCGGATGGACAGGGATCCCCTCCAAGATTAAGGGTTCCTGCCTTTCCGTGGCTAGCGTCCTACGCTTGGCCCTTGTGGCAAGGTAGGCGTCCCCTAGCTCCTGGGCATGTCGGTCTTGGTCCACCTTGACGGCTTCTGCCATGGCAGCCTCTCAACTCTCAGCGGCTGCTAGATTGGCATGAGCTTTAGCAAGCTACACTTCGAGCATCCTGGAGAAGATCTCAGCTTCCTCAGCACGGCGGAGACACTCCCTTAGCTCCGAGGCCTACCGGTCGTACTGCTCATCCAGGGCAAGCAAGTACGAGGTCAGGTGCACCGTGGTCGGGTTGTCCTCTTGCACGTCTGGACCTTGCAAGGCCTCCATGCGAGCCCTCCATACCTGTCGATTCTTGTCCCTTCATAGATCTGGCAGAGATGCCGCAGGGCTTTGCGGGCCGCAACTTGGTAGGTGTCGCCGAAGCGAAACCCGGTTGCGGTCACATTCTAGGCTTCAGTGATGTCGAGAAACTCCTCACTCTTACCAATGTAGACAGTGACCTTGCATCGCTCCGTGCCATGCTTCATGTACTCACGACCCTCATACTCGGGACGCTCCCGAACGCCGAGCTTTTGCAGGGTGGCATACAGGATTTTGGGGAAACCCTCGGTGTTTAGGCAGTAGCTGCTAACCTAGACTCTGGCCATCCTTATGGGTGGTTGTCACAAGGAAGGCTTGAAAAGAAGTTGGCTCAAGGGATAAGGGCCAAGTGAGCTGGGATGCACCGAAAGATGGTTCCAAGCGGCTACGTCTGCCCTCATATAAAGGCGGAGCGGCGAGTGGTCCTGCCACAGCCCACCCTCGAGCCATGAACGAGGGCCAGTAAAAGTGAACCACAAGATCTTCACATGCACAACGAGCGGTGACCGGGGTCATAAAGGGTTAGTACGACTGTAGGGCAGAGGTTCGACAAGAGCGCAGAAGGGGTACGACAACGTATGGGCTAGATAGGCATGAACCAACAGGCGTGCGAGACGCACGAGACTACAGTACCATCATGGCTACACTGACAAAGACTGGTCAACCTCAACAACTATTGCACAACAGCGTATGCTTGAATGCACGTCCTATCCGTCCTCACACTGTTACCACACATATAGGGCAACCGTTCTCAGATTTTTGGCACGTCGTGCTCTACCTGTAGCTAGTCGATGCTAGCGAACTAGGCACGGGGTTAGGGTACCTGCAGAAACTTGATTAAGCCTAACTAGGTCAGCAGAGTGTCATCTATCCTAGATACATAACCATAGTAATAGGGCTACTTAACTAACTTCACAGGCAAACACCCCAACTTTTTGAAAAGAATTTGTTGTCAAATTTGAATTTAGGAAAGACCTTGAAGCTTTATTGTCTCATTTATGCTCTGATACCACCTATGGCAGAATCACCTAATCTAATGCCCTCCCAAGAGTACTCATCTTCTATTAGACCCTAAGTACCCAAGGGAGAACACTAAACTAAGTGATTCTGTCGAGCACACCGCAAGGGAGAACTCGAACATCCATGTTTTTACATCAGGATCACAAATGAGAGAGTAAATCTTACAACATCCTTATCATTTCTTACATCACTTTTAGTACATCATCAGAGTAATTTGTTATGCAATTATAACAGCGGAAAGGAACATTTATCAGAGTTCAGCGGAAATGAAATTATTTTATGACAAGCTAAATAATAACATGAAGAATGTTTAAATGCATGAAATGATAATAGATTAATAGTATTTTCCTTTGTAAACTTTTGGTGAGAGTTCGAATAAATAGACTCTACTCCGGATCATAAAGGAAATCCTCACTGAGCCCACCAGGAGGTTTCCACACACAAGTGTCAGCTTATCAGCACCTATCACCTGTAACAGGGTAGAACAAACCCTGAGTACTCAATTGTACTCCGCAAGACTTACCCGTCAGGAGGAAAAAAAAGACTCCAAGGATTATGCAAGGTTTTTTGGCTTGTGGGTTCTTGTTTGCGAGAAGCAACACTAAGAGTGTGTCCTTAATTTCTTACTTTTAATAGCCGTATTTCATTTCTTATCCAACTTTCTATGTAAGCACCTAGGCTATAATCAAGCAATGGTTGAGCAAAAGGAACCATTTCTTCATCTTTCAACTGCCAGTTCTTACTACGATGCCAGAGCGTAGTCAAGCCGTACCGTCACGCAGAAACAGCGATTCGCAAATCAATATGCCCAGCTGGGTATCCCAAAAAACACACGCCTCGCTTGTACCCCAGGCACAAGCAAGACCAACCTGTTCCCCTCCTACCATGGGTTTCCAGGTCCCCGTCCGAACTTGGACTCCTAGCTCCCATTCTTGAGGCCCGGCCTCAATACGGTGCTAAGACCTCCACCTATCCCCGCCTCCAATCAGTCGGTCCGGAAAAGAGCCGGAGCCCATGACAAGAGAGTAACAAGTCTTCCTAGCCCCCATCCGCTAGTATATGCTCGGGATAAGAAGATCTGTGACTTGACCAGGGTCCATGCAATGAACGGTCCTTAATTGACACAGGCGAAACAAATGCAACCAGAGCCCCGCTCTGTTGCCCAACCAGGTCCAAGTCCATCCAATCCGTTCTGCCCGGTCTCCAATTATCCATATACATTTATATTCCATGCGATAGAGGCATGATAATAGTAACCATATTATAATTCCTATCTCTCGCGAGTAACAGACAATCACTCGGCTTCTACCAGAATCCTATAGCATAGCATGCTACATGTCCCGAGCATACTAGTAAGACTCATGGGATTAGGACATATATATGCAAGTGGGTTTCATTCAACTCCTTTAAACTTAATGCACAAGCATAAAATAAAGTGCAGAATAATAGGGGTTATGCACCGGGGCTTGCCTGGGTAGAAATTATCCAAGTTAGCATTCCATCACGATGATACGATCATCAAGACACCACCTTTCTGCTACTCCAGTCGACTCCACGATCCATCGTCGTCCCTATAATGATATATGCAGATGCAACGTAGGGACGTGAATAATCAACGAAAATCGCAACGCTTAAAGTACAAAGCGGTCCTCTCAAGTTAACGAGCTATCCCTAATGGCTAACGTACTAGCCTGGTAACCCCGTCGACGAGTATAGCGTCATTTCCCGACACGTGTTTTAGTTACTCGGACCTAATACGTTGCTTCATCCATTTTACCGATTTAATAGATATTTAAACTAGGGCCAATTAGCTATCTTAGCAACTGATTATTTTGGAGCTATAAAAATTACAGAGAGCAGATAATGACATTAGGAGTTTACTGTAAATTTTTTAGAGTCAACGCTTTTATCATTTGCTTACAAAAATTCTCACAAGTTTATTCTTAGCAATATTAAGCATTTTAGAAGAATTAGCGAACTCCTAAAAATATTATACAACTATGTGGATAAAAGCATACTAACAGTTAGATCTTGTTTTTTGGAAGCTAACAAAATTGGTTTCACAATTTTAGGACTCCTACACATTTAGATATTGAATTTACAAGTTGGTTCGGGGAATTAATTTGAAATGTATTTAGAAAAGAAAAGGGCCCCCGGCCACCAAATCAGACCAACGGTACACGGCGGCCCGCGCGGGAGTAGTTGCGAGCAGTAGGCCAGCCTATCCCACGGCCCACGCACGAGCGCCCGGCGCACTTTGCTAAAAAGCCCTCGGCTAAGCCAAAATTTGCGCGAAGCTTCCGTCTACTATTGCACAAGAGACGCACGTTGCAGTAAGCACCCTGGAAATAAGTCGTCTTCCCAAAGGGGTAGTCCCCGACGTGCCTGCGCACGGCGGCGCCGCTCCGGCCGGCACTCGGCTGCCGCGCCGGGCACCTGCGACCCGCGCTGGCCCAACTACGAGGCCGACCCCCGTATACCGTCCATACAGTGACGATTTGAAGTGGCGGAGAGCGGGGAGGCGCCCTAGGGTTCACTACAGCGGGGGGGCAGCGGCCTGCGGAGATGACGCGGCCGTTCCGGCGATCCAGCGCAACCCCGAGACGGTAGGGATAGAGGGGAAGCATTAGGGGCTTACCGAGGTGCGCGCCGTGGCAACGGTTAGGGCAGAGTGATATCGAGGTGACCCGACCACGTGCGAGGGTGCGGTGCGGTGGCGCTCCTCGACTGACACCGACGCGTCAGCCCACCCCCGACAAGTGCACTGGCCGAAAAAAGGGAAGCACCAGGTAGAAGGAGTAAAGGAGAGTTCACAAGTACGAGCAATCGAACCGCCGGCAACCCCACCGACCTTACCTCCAACCCACTGACCGCGGCGGCGCTCGTGGCCTGCGGTGAGCGAAACGCCAAAATTGCTGGCCGGAGACGCATGCCAGCGCCCGGGCGGGGGTCGAATGCTAACTGGCTAACCTAACTCGCTGTTGGAGCACCAAATCAGGGTGGCGTGCTACGAACCACGCGCAAACAAGGAAATGGCGAGGCTCCAGCGGGTGGTAAGGGCAGGCAGGCGGCTCCTTCCCACGGCTCGGCCAGCCCCGGCCGAGGCGGCGATAAAAGCGCGAGAACATGCGGTGCGGCCTGGAGGGAGTGGGTCATGGGGCACGGGAAGGGACAGCTTGCCCGGACGAAACGCGGTTGGCGGCAACGGAACAGAGGAGGTACAGCGAGACGTGATTAAGAAAAACGTGGCCAAGCTCGGGCGGTCCCGCCATGCCGGCCAACGGGGCAAACGCTGCAGGGGAGCATCACTTCGGTCCTGTGGCCAAGTCAACCACTGGGCGCGTAGGCTCACAGCAGGCGTCGGTACGCGGAGCAGCGAACAGAGGCGGCAGCGGCGGAACAACGACTATGGTCAGGCCTGCGTGTGACAACACTGGCAGTGCACGAGTGATAGCCAGCCGACCAGGCCCAGCATGACAGCGCACGCAAAGGTGACTGCGGACACTGGCCGAACACCAGCAAGAGTTGACAAGCACGAATATTAAAGCCGAGCAAAAACATCGATTCAACGGAGCATGGCTCAACCAATTTTGTGCACCTACAGTCACACCAACAACTGTCTATCGAAGCCATCGACACGGCATGAGAGTGACCTGAGGAAAAGATGGGAAGGTGCCAAGATGCGTTCGTCAAGACAAGTGCCAGTTCACGAACAGAGCAAGGAACAAAGTTCATCGCGTGCTCTAGGTAGCTTTGGCAATTTTTTTTACGGAAGCAACGTGACCCCCAACATGCCGACAACCTATACCAAGCTCACATGCCCACTTAGATGCAACCGATGGTACCACTACACCGAGCAAGTGCTTAGTCATTTCTTTCAAATTTAAATGTCAAAACGACATTGTCATTACTCCCTTCGTTTTAGGTAGAATTGAATTTTGAATTCGATTTTCGGAGCTAGCAAAACTCTAGCTAACCATAATTATTCCCCAAACAACAAGGTTGCACTTCCATTCGCATTATGTACTACATACAAAGGGTATTTTATTTTTGTTTTTCACATAAAACCAATTAACCGACATCATCTGTTTATCATTTACGTGAGGCAAAAGATTTTTAAAACCCAAGAACTCGTTTACTTAATTTCTTTTGTTCCTAATCAGAGTGCTAAGCAAGCTCGTAACACCAGGGGTGTTACAACCAACCCCCTTAAAAAGAATCTCGTCCCGAGATTCGGGGCAAGAATCAGAAAAGGGGAAAACACGATTTCACTTCTGAGCAGAGATTACAAAAGGAGATTACACGACTTCGAAGACTACAACTCTCGGGGATCTAGAGGCATCACGGCTAAGAACAAACTGATACAACTCACAACCTCTCTAGAAACCGATGAAGACGGGGACAATGGAAGAGCAAAAGGAAAACGGTTATCTAGAACATGGCGTATGCCCAGCAGATCCAGAAACAAGAGACTGAGAACTCGAACATCGCGAACTCTAAAACCTAACCAACCAGAGATGAATTTGAACTTCTTCAATGGAACCAGATCCCTTCTTATAGAGTTATGCCATCCCTCAGGCTGGTGACCCTAGATCTGCGAGCAACGGCTGGATCTCGAGGCTCGGCCTCCAACTACTTCCTTCCCAACGGCTCCCGGGCTTCTCCCACCTGAGCTCAGTCGGAAAGGACTGACTCAAGGGGCTTTACTTCAGATTTGGAGGTGGGACGGAGGAGAGGCAAGCAAGGTGGCATTTATAGCCTGGTGGATGGAGGTGGTGGTGCAATGCACCGAAAGTGGAGGCAGCGTGGAGGAATCACCAGTGGGTCACAAGGTGGGGAATGTCGTCGCCAAGGTGCGCTCCCTGTGCGAGCTTGAGTGGGGAAAAAGGAGGGGATAGGGTTCACTCGGCAAGGAGGCGTGCAAACGATGGGCTTACAAGGGAAGAAAAGAGAGGGGGGTCCGGTACGGAAATGAGGGCAAAAATCGAGAGCCGACAAGCGTGCCAGGGAAAGAGGGGCATACAGTGCAAGGGCGAGGCGAGTGCGGCGCCATGCTACGGCCATGCGAGTACGACTCACATGGGCCCCACCACCAATGGCTTCCGCAGAACACAAAGTGACGGCGACCCAGCAAATGTAGAGCGGTCACCGGACACAGGGGCAACGTCCCATCGGTGTTCCAATTACTCCAGACTACTTCTTTTCCCTGTCACTCTTCTCTTTCTGCTTTTTCCTTTGGAATCCAACTTGCATCGGCCTTTCGTGTAGACTGAGATCAGGACATACGTGCTTCTTCCAAAACCCCACTATCTCGGTCACAATTGTGAGAGCACTACTCCATCAACTCGCTGTGGATTTCTCGTTAGAACACCAGGATATTGTTACCAAGGAGAACGTTTATAGCAAGGGCAGCACTGTGGTGTAACTCGGTAAAAGTGCTTGGTCAACAACCTCGATACCAGCGCGTGCCAAGCGGCACAACCATGTGGTCATGATCCACAGGTGGCCCTCGGTTCCATCGTGGCACCATAAGTGATTAACCAGCCAACTATTACCAACTTACTTGCAGAAAAAGCAGTGGGGTCATAGATCACAGAATTAGAAAAGAATTGCAAAGAAATTAAAGCTACAAGGGT
The DNA here is from genome assembly GCA_038087645.1 of Saccharum hybrid cultivar R570. Classification (NCBI taxonomy): domain Eukaryota; kingdom Viridiplantae; phylum Streptophyta; class Magnoliopsida; order Poales; family Poaceae; genus Saccharum; species Saccharum hybrid cultivar. Next base: position 24,335,411 of record JAQSUU010000135.1, read on the forward strand.
TCCTTTTCAAAGCAAGGAACAAGGAAATTAAATCCCAAGGCGGATTTAAATCAAAGGAATTCAAGTGTTCTACTGGGACATCCACAATTAGTTGATACAGCGTCCTCTGTTTTCCAGTCACGGGTGATCTGCTGTATCAAAAAAAACTGTTCCTCTTGCAGCCCTCGTGATGTCATCTCAAGGACCAAAAGCAATCTATGAAGCCTAAGGAAACATCGGAACAACACGATGGACAAACAAATACTCGTTCCAAACAGCCTTACACAGGTGCAACAGACAGGCACTCACTCCCCCACTCTCGACACAGCGCTTGCATCCTACGACTAGATGGCCTTAACAGCTACGGATGAAGACAACGGAAAGATTACAACCCTGGAGGACAGTGATAAAAACACTACCAACTACGGTTACATCTCCCCTAGGATGACTAATCCACTTCGTCGGGGCGAACGACTTCATTCCTGGGCTCTTGGGGCTTTTCTGCTGCACTGGGCTGCGGATCCGCTTCTTCTCCTAGCAGTGGTTGAGTGAGGGGAAAGAAGGGCTCTAACTCTGAGGCTTCCGTGGGCGGAGGTGCTGGCGGTACCGCAACACCAATCCTCCTCTCCAGCGGATGGACAGGGATCCCCTCCAAGATTAAGGGTTCCTGCCTTTCCGTGGCTAGCGTCCTACGATTGGCCCTTGTGGCAAGGTAGGCGTCCTCTAGCTCCTGGGCATGTCGGTCTTGGTCCACCTTGATGGCTTCTGCCATGGCAGCCTCTCGACTCTCAGCGGCTGCTAGATTGGCATGAGCTTCAGCAAGCTGCACTTCGAGCATCCTGGAGAAGATCTCAGCTTCCTCAGCACGGCGGAGACACTCCCTTAGCTCCGAGGCCTGTAGGTCGTACTGCTCATCCAGGGCAAGCAAGTACGAGGTCAGGTGCACCGTGGTTGGGTTGTCCTCTTGCACGTTTGGACCTTGCAAGGCCTCCATGTGAGCCCTCCATACCTATCGATTCTTGTCCCAAGGGGGAAAGAACCGCAAGGGAGTACGAGCAATGGGCCCTTCATAGATCTGGCAAAGATGCCGCAGGGCTTTGCGGGCCGCAACTTGGTAGGTGTCGCCGAAGCGAAACCCGGTTGCGGTCACATTCTAGGCTTCAGTGATGTCGGGAAACTCCTCACTCTTACCAATGTAGACAGTGACCTTGCATCGCTCCATGCCATGCTTCATGTACTCACGACCCTCATACTCGGGACGCTCCCGAACGCCGAGCTTTTGCAGGGTGGCATACAGGATTTTGGGAAAACCCTCGGTGTTCAGGCAGTAGCTGCTAACCCAGACTCCGACCATCCTTGTGGGTGCTGGTCACAAGGAAGGCTTGAAAAGAAGTCGGCTCAAGGAATAAGGGCCAAGTGAGCTGGGATGCACCGAAAGATGGTTCCAAGCGGCTACGTCTACCCTCATATAAAGGCGGAGCGGCGAGTGGTCCTGCCACAGCCCACCCTCGAGCCATGCACGAGGGCCTGTAAAAGTGAACCACAAGATCTTAACATGCACGACGAGCGGTGACCGGGGTCATAAAGGGTTAGTACGACTGTAGGGCAGAGGTTTGACAAGAGCGCAGAAGGGGTACGACAACGTATGGGCTAGATAGGCATGAACCAACAGGCGTGCGTGACGCACGAGACTACAGTACCATCATGGCTACACTGACAAAGACTGGTCAACCTCAACAACTATTGCACAACATCATATGCTTGAATGCACGTCCTATCCGTCCTCACACTGTTACCAACATATAGGGCAACCGTTCTCAGATTTTTGGCACGTCGTGCTCTCCCTGTAGCTAGTCGATGCTAGCGAACTAGGCACGGGGTTAGGGTACCTATAGAAACTTGATTAAGCCTAACTAGGTCAGCAGAGTGCCATCTATCCTAGATACATAACCATAGTAATAGGGCTACTTAACTAACTTCACAGGCAAACGCCGTAACTTTTTGAAAAGAATTTGTTGTCGAATTTTGATTTAGGAAAGACCTTGAAGCTTTATTGTCTCATTTATGCTCTGATACCACCTGTGGCAGAATCGCCTAATCTAATGCCCTCCCAAGAGTACTCGTCTTCCATTAGACCCTAAGTACCCAAGGGAGAACACTAAACTAAGTGATTCCGTCGAGCACACCGCAAGGGAGAACTCGAAGATCCACATTTTTACATCAGGATCACAAATGAGAGAGTAAAGCTTATAACATCCTTACCATTTCTTATATCACTTTTAGTACATCATCAGAGTAATTCGTTATGCAATTATAACAGCGGAAAGGAACATTTATCAGAGTTCAGCGGAAATGAAATTATTTTATGACAAGCTAAATATTAACATGAAGAATGTTTAAATGCATGAAATGATAATAGATTAATAGTATTTTCCTTGTAAACTTTTGGTGAGAGTTTGAATAAATAGACTCTACTCCAGATCATAAAGGAAATCCTCGCTGAGCCCACCAGGAGGTTTCCACACACAAGTGTCAGCTTATCAGCACCTATCACCTGCAACAGGGTAGAACAAACCCTGAGTACTCAATTGTACTCCGCAAGACTTACCCGTCAGGAGGAAAGAAAAAAGACTCCAAGGATTATGCAAGGCTTTTTGGCTTATGGGTTCTTGTTTGCGAGAAGCAACGCTAAGAGTGTGTCCTTAATTTCTTACTTTTAATAGCCGTATTTCATTTCTTATCCAACTTTCTATGTAAGCACCTAGGCTATAATCAAGCAATGGTTGAGCAAAAGGGACTATTTCTTCATCTTTCAACTGTCAGTTCTTACTACGATGCCAGAGCGTAGTCAAGCCGTACCGTCACGCAGAAACGGCGATTCACGAATCAATATGCCCAGCTGGGTACCCCGAAAAACACACGCCTCGCTTGTACCCCAGGCACAAGCAAGACCAACCCGTTCCCCTCCTGTCACGGGTTTCCAGGTCCCCGTCCGAACTTGGACTCCTAGCTCCCGTACTTGAGGCCCAGCCTCAATACGGTGCTAAGACCTCCACCTATCCCCGCCTCCAATCAGTCGGTCCGGAAAGAGCCGGAGCCCATGACAAGAGAGTAACAAGTCTTCCTAGCCCCCATCTGCTAGTATATGCTCGGGATAAGAAGATCTGTGACTTGACCAGGGTCCATGCAACGAACGGTCCTTAATTGACACAGGCGGAACAAATGCAACCAGAGCCCCGCTCTGTTGCCCAACCAGGTCCAAGTCCATCCAATCCGTTCCGCCCGGTCTCCAATTATCCATATACATTTATATTCCATGCGATAGTGGCATGATAATAGTAACCAAATTATAATTCCTATCTCTCGCGAGTGATAGACAATCACTCGGCTTCTACCGGAATCCTATAGCATAGCATGCTACACGTCCCTAGCATACTAGTAAGACTCATGGGATCAGGACATATATATGCAAGTGGGTTTCATTCAACTCCTTTAAACTTAATGCACAAGCATAAAATAAAGTGCAGAATAATAGGGGTTATACACCGGGGCTTGCCTGGGTAGAAATTAACCAAGTTAGCATTCCATCGCGATGATACGATCATCAAGACACCACATTTCAGCTACTCCAGTCGACTCCACGATCCATCGTCGTCCCTATAATGATATATGCAGATGCAACGTAGAGACGTGAATAATCAACGAAAATCGCAACGCTTAAAGTACAATGCGGTCCTCTCAAGTTAACGAGCTATCCCTAATGGCTAACATACTAGCCTGGTAACCCCGTCGACGAGTATAGCGTCATTTCCCGACACGTGTTTTAGTTACTCGGACCTAATACGTTGCTTCATCCATTTTACCGATTTAATAGATATTTAAACTAGGGCCAATTAGCTATCCTAGCAACTAATTATTTTGGAGCTATAAAAATTACAGAGAGCAGATAATGACATTAGGAGTTTACTGTAAAATTTTTAGAGTCAACGCTTTTATCATTTGCTTACAAAAATTCTCACAAGTTTATTCTTAGCAATATTAAGCATTTTAGAATAATTAGCGAACTCCTAAAAATATTATACAACTATATGGATAAAAGCATACTAACAGTTAGATCTTGTTTTTTGGAAGCTAACAAAATTGGTTTCACAATTTTAGGACTCCTACACATTTAGATATTGAATTTACAAGTTGGTTCGGGGAATTAATTTGAAATGTATTTAGAAAAGAAAAGGGCCCCCGGCCACCAAATCGGACCAACGGTACACGGCGGCCCGCGCGGGAGTAGTTGCGAGCAGCAGGCCGGCCCATCCCACGGCCCGCGCATGAGCGCCCGGCGCACTTTGCTAAAAAGCCCTCGGCTAAGCCAAAATTCGCGCGAAGCTTCCGTCTACTATTGCACAAGAGACGCACGTTGCAGTAAGCACCCTAGAAATAAGCCGTCTTCCCAAAGGGGCAGTCCCCGACGTGCCCGCGCACGGCGGCGCCGCTCCGGCCGGCACTCGGCTGCCGCGCCGGGCACCTGCGACCCGCGCTGGCCCAACTACGAGGCCGACCCCCCGTATACCGTCCATACAGTGACGATTTGAAGTGGCGGAGAGCGAGGAGGCGCCCTAGGGTTCACTACAGCGGGGGGCGGTGGCCTGTGGAGATGACACGGCCGTTCCGGCGATCCAGCGCAACCCCGAGACGGTAGGGATAGCGGGGAAGCATTAGGGGCTTACCGAGGTGCGCGCCGTGGCAACGGTTGGGGCAGAGGGATATCGAGGTGACCCAACCACGTGCGAGGGTGCGGTGCGGCGGCGCTCCTCGGCTGACACCGACGCGTCAGCCCACCCTCGACGAGTGCACTGGCCGAAAAAAGGGAAGCACCAGGTAGAAGGAGTCAAGGAGAGTTCACAAGTACGAGCAATCGAACCGCCGGCAACCCCACCGGCCTTACCTCCAACCCACTGACCGCGGCGACGCTCGTGGCCTGCGGTGAGCAAAACGCCAAAATTGTCAGCCAGAGATGCATGCCAGCGCCCGGGCGGGGGTCGAATGCTAACTGGCTACCCTAACTCGCTGTTGGAGCACCAAATCAGGGTGGCGTGCTACGAACCATGCGCAAACAAGGAAATGGCAAGGCTCTAGCGGATGGTAAGGGCAGGCAGGTGGCTCCTTCCCGTGGCTCGGCCAGCCCCAGCCAAGGCGGCGATAAAAGCGCGAGAACATGCGTGCGGTGCGGCCTGGAGGGAGTGGGTCATGGGGCACGGGAAGGGACAGCTTGCCCGGACGAAACGCGGTCGGCGACAACGAAACAGAGGAGGTACAGCGAGACGCGATTAAGAAAAACGTGGCCAAGCTCGGGCGGTCCCGCCATGCTGGCCAACGGGGCAAACACTGCAGGGGAGCATCACTTCGGTCCTGTGGCCAAGTCAACCACTGGGCGCGTAGGCTCACAGAAGGCGTCGGTACGCGGAGCAGCGAACAGAGGCGGCAGCAGCGGAACAGCGACTACGGTCAGGCCTGCGTGCGACAACGGTGGCAGCGCGTGAGTGATAGCCAGCCGACCAGGCCTAGCATGACAGCGCACGCAAAGGTGACTGCGGACACCGGCCAAACACCAGCAAGAGTTGACGAGCACGAATATTAAAGCCGAGCAAAAACATCGATTCAACGGAGCATGGCTCAACCAATTTTGTGCACCTACAGTCGCACCAACAACTGTCTATCGAAGCCATCGACACGGCATGAGAGTGACCTGAGGAAAAGATGAGAAGGTGCCAAGATGCGTTCATCAAGACAAGTGCCAGTTCACGAACAGAGCAAGGAACAAAGTTCATCGCGTGCTCTAGGTAGCTTTGGCAAATTTTTTTACGGAAGCAACGTGACCCCAACATGCCGACAACCTATACCAAGCTCACGTGCCCACTTAGATGCAACCGATGGTACCACTACACCTAGCAAGTGCTTAGTCATTTCTTTCAAATTTAAATGTCAAAACGGCATTGTCATTACTCCCTTCGTTTTAGGTAGAATTGAATTTTGAATTCGATTTTCGAAGCTAGCAAAACTCTAGCTAACCATAATTATTCCCCAAACAAGAAGGTTGCACTTCCATTCGCATTAAGTACTACATACAAAGGGTATTTTATTTTTGTTTTTCACATAAAACCAATTAACCGACATCATCTGTTTATCATTTACGTGAGGCAAAAGATTTTTAAAACCCGAGAACTCGTTTACTTAATTTCTTTTGTTCCTAATCGGAGTGCTAAGCAAGCTCGTAACACTAGGGATGTTACAGACTCCTTTGAAGGCTTTAGTACGTCGTATCGTGGGACATTGTTTTGTTAGTTCCTGAAGCGCGTTTGGTCTCCTTCCATCGGAGTTGGTCAGATGCAGACATGCCCCCGAGCCTTCACGTGCATAAGGCCGATCAAGGTTTTTGCCCGTCTTTATCATTTGACCCTCACGCATCCTTTGGGCAAGGAGGAGGGGCGAGAACGCCGTACTACCCTCGACGGGTGAGTTTCGATGGTCCCTGGTGAGCTGTTAGCGGAGAATTCGAGTGGGAGCCCGTGCCCTATTCGATAGGGTTAGCTAGTGGCCGCGGAGGCACTCTCCAAGAGTGCTAAAGAGTTATCGCATGGATCTCGGCTCCGTTTGGTAGGATCCGAGGGCTAGATGCCCCCTCGAGGGAATTCAATTGCCGACCTCTCTTTTAGCCTTGAATATGTCTGAGGGCGTCTCGAGAAAGTGGCTCGAGCCCTGGCCTTGTATGGGCTCGTTCTCAGACATCCCTTACTCCGTTTACTCGAGGGCAGCTGTCGAACCCCGGTTGAGGGCCAGCTTTCAATCCCTCGAAGTTTATAGCGGGCTCGGAGCCCGTTGTTCCTTTGCCTGGAAATGACCATCTGTAGGTCTCCCTTCTGGCCCATTGGGGCACATCTTTTTAGGAGGGGAGCAGGAACGGCGTGGTAGTGGGCGGTGTGGCACGACGGTTGCGAAGCGGGTGGTGGACACGTGTCCTGGTACGTAGGTTTTGAGGGAGCGGTTAGGTAGGAGCATTGAATGCGAAAACTGTTCCTACCTTTTCACCGGATGCGTCTGTTCGCCTTCTACCGGGGTATAAGTACAGAACCCAGGGTTCCGTGTGCCCCCCACCAATCTTTCACGATTGCCCTTTCTTTCCTTCGCCCTCATCAGCCATCCTCTGCCGCCACCGTCATTCCTTCCCCCGTCGCCGCCGTAACCCGACTTCAACGCTGATGGCGGGAAAGAGCCATGTTCTCCTAGTGGAGGCATGGGTTCGTTCTTTGGTAATGGAGAGGAAGCTGGAGGAGCTGATTTGTGACGGTCTCTTGTGACCGAGGGTGAGTTGGGGCCAGCTAGAGTGGAGGGTGCCGCCGACCAGCCACCGGGAGCCGACGCCCCCGGAGGGCTACGTGGTGAGCTTCATCACCTTCCACGAGAGGGGGCTCGGGATGCCGCCGAGCCAGTTCATGCGGGCGCTCCTGCATTACTACGGGGTGGAGCTCCATCACCTCGCCCCCAACTCTGTCTCATAGGCCGCCATCTTTGCGGCAGTCTGCCAGGGGTACTTGGGGATGGAGCCCCACTGGAAGCTGTGGCTCCACCTCTTCAAGGCGGAGCACTTCGCCAAGAAGGCGGGCGAGAGGGGAGTGCGGCAGGCGGTGCCCACCGACAGCTGCACCCTTCAAGTGCGGGCGAGTCGAGGCGAGCTCTACATCCCAGCGCAGCTCATCTCGTCGAACAACGGGTGACACGATGGTTGGTTCTATCTGCGCAACGATGACGACCACCTGCCGAAGTTCTCTGGCCGGGTCCTGATGTCATGCAAGGACAACTGGTCGTACGACATCATCGAGGAAGACAAGCCGAAGCTGCAGCCGCTCCTCGACGCGTTGAGGAGGCTTCGTCAGCGCGGACTGACCACGGGGATGGTGGTCACCGCGTTCCACCGTCGGAGGGTGCTGCCATTGATGCAGCGCCGGCTTCGGATCGACGAGATGACGCCGGGCGTCTCGTTGGAGGGGAGTCAGATGTCGCACGAGACCCTTCCCCTCGACGAGGTTGCCCGGCGCGCGCGATGGATGGTGGGCAGCTTCAGGCAGGAGGACATCGACAGGGTCCTGATGCGGCCCACTCAAGGATTCGAGCCTCTGTTAAGTGTGGATTTCCCGGTGCTGGGTTCCCCTTCTTTTCTAGGTCTCGTAGATCTAACCTTGTCGAGTCTCTCACATAGGATCTGTCCGCGGTCAAAGATTCACCACCACCGGTCCCGGAGGATCGCGTCGCTCGAGAGGTGAGGCGTCTTTTCGCCACCCAGGAGAAGAAGGAGAAAGACGCCGCAAAACACGGCGTAATAGAAAGATTCATGAGCGCGAGACGCTGCTAAGACGCCGTCGCCAACACTGGCTTGAGGGTCTCCCTGAAGAGGAGTCCCCCTCTGAGATGGCCTCAGAGGAGGAGAGCGACGACAGCGGCAACAATGACGCCGGTCGCAATACGATACCGTGACTTTCCTCTCGCACCTCCCTAACGTGCGGTCCCTGCAGGGATCCGTTGGCGGGGGGTCGACTTCCCGAGCGTTGAGGGCGGCCTCTGTGCCTGTCGAGAGGGAGGAGGAATGACCAGAAGAGAGGGCCCATGAGGGGCCCTTGGAAAGGAGATCTGCCGAGCCAAAGGCTCCCTTGACGACGTCGGCAGCACCGAGGACGTGTGCCTAGTCGCCGCGCACCTCATTGGGAGGTGGGGCGGTGGCGTCGACGCCCGAGGTCGAGGTGCCATCGTCGGGTGTCAGGACTCAAGACCAGACGGCTTCAGAGGCCTAATTAACCTAGGCTCGAGGGAGTTCTGGGCCGACCAGAGGCTCAACGGAAGGGCCGTCACCGAGGGCCTCGAGGGGCTCGGGGAAGCCGAGGACTAAGCCTCTGATCCCCATGTTCGGGTAAGTGTTTTGCTTCATTTTCCAGACAAGTCTATTTCGTTCCTTGTTCTCATGTTCTGGTTTATTTGTGTAGCCTCAAGCGCAAGGCGGAGCCGGTGGCCTTGACGCCTGCCAAGGCGCTTAAGGCCAGCGCCACGTTGAGGATGTGGACACCGGCCAATGAAGCCGCCTGGCTCACAAGGTACTGGGCGATGAGGAGCGACTCAAGTCGATGGAGTCCTCCGTTCAGGCCGGTGGGAGCGTCGAGGAGGCCGTCGGAGCCGAGGAGGCCGCTCGGCGGCCTGAGTTGGTTGAGGCGGCCTCGGACGCTACTGGGCTTGGCCGGTCTGGAGGGGACGGTTGCGAACCAGGGTCAACCGTGAGGACCCTGGAGACCGTCGAGGCCACGGAGGCTGCCACATCCGCCCGTGACGTGGGGCAGGCGGATGTGGTAGAAACAAGTAACGTGGAGGAGACCCCGTGGGACGCGGGGCAAGAGGAGGAACTACGGGGACTATAGAAGGAGCAGGAGGAGCCGCAACGATAGCCGCAGCAGCAACAACAGGTAAAACGGCCGCTGGAGCCGCAGCCGGAAGCGAAGCAACACGAGCCAGGCCAGCCGGAGGGGCCGGTAGCTGAGGTGGCGTGGGAGGCTGCCGTCCCGCCAACCGACGCTCAAGCGGAGATGCTAGCCAGTGGGGGGCCACTCCCGCCCCAAGGGTCGACTCCAGCTGTGATCGATCTCACCGTCGACGACTCACCTTCCGACAAGGGGAAGCAGAAGGCGGACGTCGAGATGGTCGATGCCTCAGATCGGCCTGGAACTTCTACGGTGCCGGATGGTGATGCAATGGAGACGTCGGGTAGGTGGCCCAACTTTGCGGAGTTGGTGCTTGTGCGAGCGGAGGAGGAGCTTCCGTGCTGGGGTCGGTCGACCCTCGAATTCAGGGATGCGGCTAACCCTGACGCCGAGCCCTTCTTTGCCCTCGACGATAAGGATAAAGTGCAACATTAGGAGTACGTCGAGGGGCTCCGCAAGCACTCCAGGCGGTCTCTGCAAATGGTCACGGATACCTTAGCGCGGCAAATGTCGGGGGCCTTCGAGGTGAGTCGTGCTTGTTTCAATATTTCATTTGGCCCGTACCCCCCTTTTCTCCTTGGTTCTGATTTTGGGTTTGACCATGGTCAGGAGCTCAAGGAGCGATCATGCCACAAGTCACTTTTCATTCATCATGAAAGCGGCGTGTGGGCAGCACTTACTCGTCAACGGGCTCTGGTCGATGAAGCCAATAAGCGGCTATCCAAGAAGAGCGCCGAAGCAGACGAGCTTCGCGTCGTCCATGCGGCGGTCAGGGAGGAAGCAGCGCAGGCTCAGGAGGCCACGGCCAAGGCGCGTGAAGACGCGACCAAGGCTCAGGAGGAGGAGGCCAAGGCCCATGAGGACCACGCACCGCTATTGGCCCACGTGAAGGAGCTCGAGAAGGACGTTGCCCTTGTCAGCGGCCAGCGTGATGCCTTCAACGTCCAGATCGGGCTGGTGTCCGCTCGCGTCGAGACCTTAGAGAGCGAGGTCGTGACATTGAAGGAGATCATCTGAGCGAGGGATGAGGCTCTCTCAGGCACCGGCCGAGAGATCGAGGTGCTGAGGGCGACCATCCGTGACAGGGACGAGGTCCTTTGAGCAGCCGAGAAGGCGCACAGTGAGCTGCGCGATCAGATCGTGGGCTGGCAGACCCACACCGAGGGTAGGTTTCCGCCCAACTCTAATCTTGACTTGGGTTTCTTGTGTGTCGACTGACTTGATCTTATGATTTAGAGCTGGAGAAACAGCAGCGTGAGGCCTAGGCGATGGCCACCTCGTTTCAAGCCCTCCTCGAGGCTGAGGTTGGATGGAATCAACTGCTCTAGGGTGCGATCACCTTGGTGTGCGATGGCCTAGGGGTCAAGCCCAATGCCGATACCAAGGAGGATACGCCAGGGAACTCGTTCGTACACCGGATGACGGCGCTGGGTGGCCTTGTTCGTGAAAAGATTCGAGGCGCGCTGCATCATGGTGTGAAGAGGGCCATGGCAGTCATCTGGTCTGGGTTCGAGTATGACATGGGCCTTGTTGCGGATGGCTTCACCTCAAACCTGGATAGGACTGAAATGGAAAATGAGGCGGCTTGCCTGGGTTTGATCGAAGCTGCGGAAGAGCCCGGGGGTCGACTCGCGAAGCTGTTTGAAGACGAGGTGCTTTCTCCTGCCGATGACGAGGGCCTATGAGCCAAACCTGGGCATGGAGGCCCATGCAATTGAATTAGTTATCATTTGTAATTCATATTGTCATGGCCCCGTGGGCCTTTAAAACATTTTGATGTAAATATACACTTAAATGTTTTATTTTGTTTGAATCTTTCATTCCTTTTTCGTTCGAATCATGTTTTTACGCGGTTTTCTTGGCACGTGGTTGCACCCCTTGGCGTGGGGTGTAAGTGGAGATACCATAGCCTGGAGGCGTGGGTGATCTCGCGGCTCGACAGCCCCTCGTCCTTAGGATGGCCTCATGGCCTCGTCAACTACGTAAGAACTCATATCGAAACGTGTAGGAACGTTGGACGTCGGGCTTTCTTGAAGCCATAAGTTTTTACTAAGTCCTCTTAGCACGTGGTTGCTCCCTTTGGCATGGGGGAGTGAGTGAGGGTACCGTTAGCACGGACGCGTTGGTGATCTCCCGGCTCCGGCAGCCCTCGAGCCTTAGGGCACTCGCGCGGCCTTGTTGACTATGTAAAAGTTTTTTGAAAAAAGGAAAGCGAGTTTTTTGGGGGCACAGGGGGTTCCCCCCTTTCTAGCCCCTGAGGGAGGTTTGACCTTGCGATAAGCAGGGTCGAGCCTACCTGTTTTTCATGAAAGAATGCTTTTTGCACATGGGTGTACTTTTTATTTATTCATGTGGCTGATAACAAAGGTACAAAGCCTCGAGGCTCTAAGGGTAAAAGCGACGTAGTTGTTCGATGTTCCACGCGTTGGTGAAGATCTTGCCCTTTTCGTTTGATAGCTTATAGGTGCTGGGCTTCAATACTTCTGCGATGATGTACAGTCCTTCCCATGGTGGAGTAAGCTTATGTCATTCCTTGTTGCTTTGGCTTCACCGAAGCACCAAGTCGCTGACGTTGAGATCTCGTCTGCGAACGTGTTTGTCATGGTAGCATCGGAGATTCTACTGATACCTTGCAGAGTGCAATAAGGCTATATCGCGAGCTTCCTCAAGCTGATCGAGGGTGTTCTCTCTTGCAACGTCGTTGCTTTGCTCGTTGTAGGCTTTCAGCCTGGGGGACCCATACTCTAAATCGGTTGGGAGCACAGCAGGGGTGCCCAAGAATGGCGTGGTAGGTCCCGTGGAACCCAACCACCTCGAAAGCGAGGGTCTCCTTCCTGAAGTTGGAGGGGGTACGGGACAGACGGGCAGGTCGATCCGCCCGATGGGCTCTGCTCATTTCCCCAGCACAACTCCATGGAAGCCCCCGACGCTGGGTCAGAGGTGCGTCCTCTTGATTACCAGAAGGTCGAGCGTCTGGGCGTAGATAATGTTGAGGCTGCTACCACCGTCCATAAGCACCTTGGTGAGGCGCGTGTTGGCGATGATGGGATCGACGACGAGCGGGTAGACTCCAGGATTAGGGACGTAGTCCGGATGGTCATCACGATCAAAAGTGATGGCCATCTTGGACCAGTCAAGGAAGAGGAGGGTCACCAGCTGCACGGAGAAGACCTCTTTACGCTCCTGCTTGCGTTGGTGCGCTGAGAGACGCGTCGAGGATCCCCCGTATATCATGAAGTAGTCATGGATCTTGGGAAACCCCTCGTCCTTGTCGCTATTTTTCTCCTTAGGGTCCTCCTTCTTGTTGTCTTTCTTGATGCCTAAGCTTTCAAAGTACCTCCGCAGCATGTGGCAGTCCTCGAGGTTGTGGTTCATAGGTCCCTTGTGGTAGGACACGGTTCTTTGAGCATTTTGTTGAAAATGCCCCGCCAGGGGGTCCTCGAGGTTTCTTGCGGTCAGTGGCGGTGACAAGGTCGTCAGCTGCGGCTTTGCGCTTGCCCTGCTGATTTTTCTTCTTCCTATTGCTCCTTTTGGCGCCTCGATTGGATCCCTCAGGTTCCTCATTCTTGCGCTTCCCTTTATCCTGGTCACCACCAAAGATGGCACCGACCGCCTCCTCGCCAGCGGCGTAGTTGGTGACAATGTCCATTAATTTGTTGGCAGTGATGGGGGTGTTGCGGCCCAACTCTCGGACCAGTTCTTTGCTGGTGTTTCCAGAAAGGAAGGCCATGATGACGTCGGAGTCGGTGATATTAGGAAGCGCGGTGCGTTGTTTAGAGAAACGCCGGATATAGTCACGGAGGGACTCATCCGGCTTCTGTTTACAACTCCTGAGGTCCCAAGAGTTGCCTGGGCACATGTAGGTCCCCTTAAAGTTCCCTTCGAACACTCTCACAAGGTCATTCCAGTTATGGATCTGTCCAGGCGGGAGGTCCTCGAGCCACGCTCGAGCGGTGTCCGATAGGAATAGGGGGACCTATCGGATGATGACGCGGTCATTGGTGGCCCCTCCCAATTGACAAGCCAAGTGAAAATCAGTGAGCCAAAGTTCGGGTTTGGTCTCACCGTTATACTTGGTGAGAGTCGTCGGGGGGCAAAATCGGATCAGAAGCTGGGTCCTACGAATGGTCTTGCTGAAGACTCGAGGGCCCAACGGCTCGAGAGATGGACTGCGATCTTCTGAGCTATCATAACGTTCGCCCCTGTGCACGTCGTAGCCTCGAGATGCACCATCATCGCTTCTACGCCTGCGACGCTCGTTGATGTCATCACGGGCATCTCGGGGCTCGTGATTGTCGACGACGCGGTCACGGACAGAGGCCGCTTTGTCCCCCTGTGGTGCGGGCTCGGGATGAACTGAGGCCTCTTTCTCCTGTCGAGAGGGCTTCACAGGCTGCTCCGACGCAAACCCACGGCGCCTCGAGGCTGAACTTTCAACATGCTGCATGGCCGCAGCCTCGAGGAGACCTCGAATCTCATCGCGGGCCCGATGGGCCTCGGGGGTAGACGACTCAGGCATATTGCGGAGAAGCATGGCTACGGCGACGACGTTCTGGCTGGCCCGGTTGAAGACTGGGGGTTCGCCCGCCCAATCCTCGATGATGCGACGATTGACGTCGCGAGCTCTCTCTCGAGCTCCTCCACCACGTGCATGTGCCGCGCGCTCCTACTGGAGGGTTTGCTGAAGTAGGTGCAGGTTTTCTCGTTCTTCGTTGAGCATGGCTTGTAATTCCTAGACCTGCTCAAGTTGTGCTCCATGGTCCGCACCTAGAAATTGGGCCTCATCCCATGTGCCGGGGGGCTCAACGTGAGGTGGCGTGTCATTTCTTCCTCCGATGGTCGCCTTGGCTTCTAAATCTGACGCGGTAGCCCCATCGATATGGAAGCATTCGCGGGTCGGATCGTAGCTGTCATCGGTAGAGTCGGAGTCTGGGGCGCCAAAATAGTAATACGATGGGTGCATGTGAGGTCATCGATTTCTGGCATCGTAGCGGCTGGAAGTGATCGCGCGGTGCTCCGTACCAGGGCTCTCCGCAGAGTCCTAGTACTCAAAAGCTGGCGTGGATGCTACGAGGTCGAGGGCAGAACGTGGATGGTGCCTAGGGAATTCTCCATAGATGTGCATGCTAGTGCTTACAGAGGAGGTGTACTACTGGGCAACCGTGTTCAGCCCATATGGGAACGTCCGTGGCGGTATTGACCCTGCTATCGGAGAGGCTGCTCTTGATCCAACTAGAGGAGCCGCAATGGATGATGGGATGACAGGATGCCCTGCCGGCGTCTTATCCGTAGTCAGGCTCATCCCACGCAAGTCCTCAACGAGAGACGCTGCGTGTAGGTCTAGCTGAGGGGTGCCGAAATGGAGCGTTGTATCGCCCTCCTCGGGACGATGATGATGATGGCTACGCTGGGTATGCCGTCGCCTGGCTATTCAAGCCCGGCGAGAATGGTGATGCCGGCGTAGCGCTCCCCCGCACTGGGAGAGATCATAGTCGTGGTCAGTTGGGTGTCTGGGTGGGAGGAGGACCATGTCATAGCCGTAGCCAAGAGACATGAACTCCAAGCTCCCAAACCAGATCACCGTAGCGAGAGGAAGCGAATGTTCGGAGTCAGCCATCCAGAGAAATGGCAGGAAAGCGATGTTGTCACACAGCGGGCCCCTACCTGGCGTGCCAACTGTTGGTGTTAAGACCCGGGAGAGCCCTAAGCCGACGAGTGAATTTGTGCTGCGTGTTCACTACTTTGGATGGTGGTGCAAAGAGAATACATGGGGTTTATCCTGATTCGGGCAAAAGAATGCCCTACGTCCAGCGGGGAATGGAGAGTATTATATTTCCTTGCACCTAAGTGCTTGTGTAAGGGTTACAAGCCGTGAGAGAGAAAACCGGTCACAAGTCTCAAAGAAAGAGTACAATGGAGTGTTGCTTGAGATGTTGATCTCAGAAGTGTGGGAGATGTCTCTCTTGTTTTTTCGTCCTCCGTCGTCTGTCATCCCCCCCGGAGAGCTCCTTGCCCTCCCCTTTTATAGACTCAAGGGGAGGATAAGGCTTACAACAAACCCTAGGAGGTGCCTTGGAGGAAAAGTCGAAGCGAGCACTGTTGGTGTTGCTGTGGCGACGTGCCCCGGTGCGTGCCGGCCATCCCTGGGGCGTCGTGGTGATGTTGATGACGGGACGACGGGACATCCGGAGTGCTGCAGTGGACGCGCGATTCCCTATGGTCGACGTAGGGGTCGTGGTCTCCTTGTTCAACTGATGACGGTCGAGGCTGGGTCGGAACGTGGCTGAGTGAGGGTCGACGGGAAATGGATAAGGCCGAGCCCTAGAATTCCCGGGATATGACGGTCGGACAGTGCTAGTCATGGCGGGAATAGTGGCTGCCTTTTGTTGCCCGTCCCGGGACGGGCAGTAAAAGTAAGATTAGACGCAGATGTCGCTCCCACGCCGGTGGCGCTGTGGCCACGTTGGTGGGAGTGGTCGCATTAAATATTATGTCGGTGAGTAGGTGGGTGAGGGGGTCGACCGGGTCGACCCTGGGTCGTGCGAGTCGGAGATTTTTCAGGGTCGAGACCTCTCGTCGAGCAGGCCTCATACGAGTCGGAACGCGGTCGATGACGCCCCGTCTGTATATGCGCGTGGCCTAGATCGGTATATCCGTGTAGGTGGAGTCTTAACCTGATCCCTTATAGGAGATTCTTAGGGCGCGGATTCCACGGAGGTTTGCTCCTTTTATTCGTTGGTTTTATGTACCCCTAATTTAGATCCCCGACATAAGTATTTGGGGGTTGTTTAGTTGGTGAAAAAGTTTGGGTTCGGCTACTATAGCACTTTTCGTTTTATTTGGCAATTTGTGTCTAATCATGGACTAATTAGGCTCAAAAGATTTGTCTCGTGATTTACAACTAAACTATGTAATTAGTTTTTTCTTTCGTCTACATTTAGTACTCTATGCATGTGCCGCAAGATTCGATGTGACAGGTACTGTGTAAACTTTTTTGGGTTGCATGGGTAACTAAACAGGCCCTTGGTAGACAAGCTAGCTGCCTAGGGGCTTTTGCAAGCGAGGAAAATCCTTGCTACAACCGGAGAGCCGGTTCGACTTGCTCAACCAGGCAAGGTTATTGGTGCTTGTGCTGGTGAGGCTAGGCAACCTTGGCACAGAATCCAAACTTATGTCTATCCAGAACATCTTACCATCTTGGGACCTGTGTGGGCAAGATTTACCTTGCCCTTGGCAGTGAGCCAATTTGGCTCTCCTGGATGGCTAAGCTTTTTTGTTGGCTGCGCTAGAGAAGCGAGGCAAGGCAAGGCCAGCCCCAACCAGAAACCATCGACTACTCGTGTCCTTCCCCATTTCTTCCTTCGCCTCGACTCCTCCCGACGCGATCGCTCCAGAGAAAAAATCGAGGGTTTAGCCAGACGGTGACTAGGATCGAGTTCTGGGCGCCATGAGCGAGGTGTTCGAGGGCTATGAGCGCCAGTACTGCGAGGCGTCCGCCTCCCTCACCCGCAAATGCACCGCCGCCGCCGCCCTACAAGGAGGTAATCCTCCACCCTTACCAAATTGCGCTAGGCTCTTGTATCCTGGAAGCAATTTCGGTAGTCTCACCCTCCGAATCGTCTATTCATTGGATTTTTGGTCGCGCAGAGAAGTTAAAGCAGAAGGCGGCGGAGATCCAATCCGGCATCGATGGCGCTGAGGCACTGGTATCCCCTCGCCTCTCCTTTTTTTGGTTTTATTAAACATAGCCGATTCGTCCTTGTTACCATGTAGCCGAAGGATACACCACCCTCACGAAATCGCACTGAATTTGGCTTGGAATTATATTCAGCTGTAGGGAGAAAAAAAAAAGAAACAAGGAATGATCCTTCTTGAGAGCTGTATTTTGTATCGATCGCGGAAGAATTTCAATACAGATTGCATAGTTGTGTAAATCTAGGGACGTTTCCTTCTTTTAAGATCAGGTTAAGCGGTGATCAAATGAAAGTTTTCTTGTGTGGCACAAGACATGTATTGTATATTGGTAATGTTTTGGTTTTCAGATAAGGAAGATGGATCTCGAAGCAAGGAACCTCCAACCAAGCATTAGAGCTGGGCTCCTAGCAAAGATCAGGGAGTACAAGTCAGATCTTAATAACCTCAAGGGAGCGCTGAAGAGGATCACCAGTGGTAATGCACAGCAGGGGGCGAGGGAGGAGTTGCTGGAGTCAGGAATGGCAGATGCACTGGGGGTATGTTACCTTTTCTGGATTCATGAATCATTCTCATCTGGAGTGAATCATGCTCTTTTTGGTTTGTTAACAAGGTTGTGCAAGGCATGTCTATATCTGAACCATCATTTTCTATTGGTTATTTGTCAGAAATGACACATAAACATACCTGTTTGGTTGGTGTTAATTTGGCTTAAGTTCTGGGATTTTAGCTCTATGATCAGGGTACAAGTGTCTATGGCTCCTCAGTAAAGCATTGAACCTTCTAAATTACAGATGTGGAGCTACTAGTTGGCACAAAAGCAATGCCTTGCATGAGTAGCTAATGTCAGGATGTGCTCTTTGGTTGTCATGTACTTATAGTGAATGAATTCACATTTCATGATAAACACACTCTGAATGGTGAAGCACATGTTTTCCCATGTTGTTCATAAAAAATATCAATCAATTTTTGTTGAAGCAGCTCTATACCAATCTAGAAAATTCTAAAGACTACCCCTGTAGCATGGAGAAGCCAAAGCTATCAATAGTGTCTGCAAGGTGATAGTAATGTGTCCTGCATGCTATGGCATATGCTGTCCAGAATCCATATGGCAGGGTGTAGCCATATCAATCTGGCAACATTCATGAATCCATATGGCAGGGTGTAGCCATATCAATCTGGCAACATTCATATTCTGATGAAGCATGAGGCCCTTGTCCTTTTGCACGCACATATTTCTGATTCATCATCAATCTTAGATTTGTTTATTTGTTAGTTACATGGGTTTATCCTGCAACCTGCAAATAAAAAGTTGACGGTCTCCATGAGAGTCTAATTTTGTTTTTTGATGATCACACAGGTTTCTGCTGATCAAAGATCAAGATTGCTCAGGGCAACCGAGAGACAGAACAAAACAACTGATAGGCTCAGAGATAGCCATAAAACTATGCTGGAGACTGAAGATCTTGGTGTCTCCATCTTGCATGACCTGAATCAACAGCGCCAGTCTCTCTTGCGTGCTCATGATGTAGTAAGTATCTGTTTTCCTAATTCTACCGGTTTGAACTAATGCTTTGGTTTTGTTTTAAATTAAATTATCTTAAACCTCCAGTACTATGCAATTGGTTGAAAGGAAATCACTCACAAGTCGCAAGTTTCTCTCTACCTTATTCTGTTTCAGATTAGATGAAATGTAGCTTTCCATAGTCTACTGTTAAAAAAAGTTATGCAAACAAGTTTGTATGTGGATAATATGTTTGTTATGCCTTTTGATGTCAGCAAACATTAAAGGAGACAGTGTAGAGTGTAGACCCTGACCTACTTTTCTTCAATAGTTCCTTTTCCTGGTTATCCATAGTATCTACATTGGCCGAGTTTTAATAACTCTTCATTGTTTTTCATTTCTTGTCATGCATAGACTTGCTTTTAATTCCAGTTCCCCTTTCCATTTCTATGTTACTCGTGACTGATGTAATTGACAAGCATTGCACATGTTCATTAAGTTAAGTGCACCTATTTTCACATGCCTAAAGACATACATACCACTGTGGGGGCACACGCCTGAAACATTGAGCCCACTATCAATATGGAGAGAGCTTTAGAGTAATTAATTGCTGAGTGGGGATGGCTTGCATAGATAATAGATAGATGGATATCAATATATAAACTTATTATTAATTGAACCAGACGTCACCAAGATTGTATGGTTATCAGATATTCAGATCATCTAATGCATCAACTTGGATTAGAAAAACACGGTATAGCTTGTTCTTCAATACCAACTCGTAGTCCATAGTTTAAGTTCAAACAAATATGGGCGATAGTTGATGCCAGAGTCCATGCTGCCATGCACCGGTTAAATATAAGGAGCGTATGCTATGGAAACTAGCTTCTTGTGGAAACTATGGAAACTTCAATCAAGTCCACAGGATTCTAATCCGATGGCCTCAGCTGAAGGTGGGTTGTGCTTCATCTGAGATCATCGGATTAGAATCTTGGTGGAAGGGTTTAAGTGAATAAATGACCCACCTTCAGCTGAGCCCATCGGATTAGAATCCTGTGGACTTAGATTAAAGTTTCCATAGTTTCCACAAGAAGCTAGTTTCCATAGCATACGCTCCCTAAATATAATAACTGGTGTCCACAGTTACCAACATGCGGTTGTTGTCTATTTTGTTCAAATCTTCTGTTTCCCTTTTAACACCTGCTATGTAATCCTTATTTGGCACTGCAGTTGGATGAGGTGGATGACAATGTTAGCAAGAGCAGGAGGATCATTGGAGGCATGATGAGGAGAATGGATCGAAACAAGTGGATCATCGGTCTCATCGTAGCAGTCCTTGTCTTGGCTATCCTCGTGATTCTGTATTTCAAGTTCGTGCACTAGGGGATTGCCTTGCATTGGAGAGTAGTTTTCTACTGCGACCAGGACGAAGAGGAAGGCAGCTGTGGATTTTTTGCTTCTAACTAGATTTGCGATTTTGTGTTTTTCTTTTCTTTTCAATTTGATTTTTTTTTCTTTTTAGATCATATTTCTGTGGGGGTGTGCTTTTATGGTATCAAATGTGTTGTGTGAAGTTCAGGCCATGACATAGAGTTTTGTATATCTGATTGGTTTCTACTGAAAAGAAAAACTGAACGGATAAACAATAAGTATATTTGAGAATGTTGCAGCAGTTTTTTTTTAAAAAAATTCATGCCCAATAATAAAGAGGTCGGGTGAAAGCTAAGGCGTGTTATATTAAACATTTTCTCCATCTTAATACAAAAATACGAAAACATTCTGCGTGATTGAGAAAAAAGGTTGGGTGAAAGCCTCATTTTTTAACCATTTTTATTTTTACATTTGAGAGATCCATAGATGTTGCGGTGCTTTGCTTTCGTGGCATCTTCGTTCAGGTTAATCCCTCCGACCTAAAAACGGTATCCTAGCAATTCTAGTTGAGTACTATACGTAGGTTAGCTCTCCTAGGAGGGGACTCTTGATTACCGTATATTTAGGTGGGTGTATATTAAATCAGAATATCAGATAGGAAAAAGTCTACTTAACCCCCTGAACTATCAGCTAGTGTTTAACTTACACCCCTAACTATAAAACCGTCTGTTTTACACCATGAACTTTTCAAAACCGTTTAAATTACACCCTGGAGCGGTTTTGACTTTTTCTTTTTCTATTTATTTTCGCTGAATCTTTAAAAAATCATATTAAATCACAGAAAAATCATAAAATAGAAAATCTAATTTTATTGGACTCCATATGAGTAGATCTACACGATGAACATATAAATATAGTATGCTTTAGTACAAATTTTTTTTGTAGCTTTAAATTAGTTAGAAAATCAAATTTTGTCTGTAATTAATTGGAATAATTCATAGCTACAGCTTTTATGGTCCAATTGTGGTTAAATTTTTATAGTAAACTAATTATTATATACTTGAACTGTGGTAAAAATTTCATACTGATTGTATTATGTATAATTTAGTTATAGATTTATTTATATTTAACAAACATAAACCTAAATAAATCTATAACTAAGTTATATATGATCCAATGAGTATAAAATTTTTGCTATAGTTCAAGCATATAATAATAACCCCATCATAAAAATTTCGCCACAATTGGAACATAGAAGTTGTAGCTATGAATTATTCCAATTAATTACAGATAAAATTTGATTTTCTAACTAATTTAAAGCTACAGAAAAAATTTATACTAAAGCATACTATA
Source organism: Saccharum hybrid cultivar R570 (assembly GCA_038087645.1). Classification (NCBI taxonomy): domain Eukaryota; kingdom Viridiplantae; phylum Streptophyta; class Magnoliopsida; order Poales; family Poaceae; genus Saccharum; species Saccharum hybrid cultivar. The sequence goes on from JAQSUU010000135.1 coordinate 24,356,825, forward strand.
TTATATGTTCATTGTATAGATCTACTCATGTGGAGTCCAATAAAATTAGATTTTCTATTTTATGATTTTTATGTGATTTACTATGATTTTTCAAAGATTCAGTGAAAATAAACAGAAAAAGAAAAGTCAAAACCGAGGTTACTGTAGCAAAACCATAGTTACTGTAGTAAAACCGCCGTCCAAAACCGCTCCGGGGTGTAATTTGGACGGTTTTGAAAAGTTCAGGGTGTAAAATAGACGGTTTTATAGTTAGGGGTGTAAGTTAGACACTAGCTAATAGTTCATGGGGTTAAGTAGACTTTTTGCATATCCGATAACTCTGTACATGAGGCGAGACTCCGAGTGGTGAGAAGATGTGAACGCCCTGAGCAGAACTATCAACAACAACAACAACATAGCCTTTTGACCCAAGCAAGTTGGGGTAGGCCAGAGATGAAACCCAAAAGAGACGAGAAACAGCGAGACACATAAAGGGACATAAATGGCACAAGACAAAAAGAGGTCACGGTTCAGGTACGTTGATTGCCAATCTCCAAGCGCTCCTATCCATAGCTAAATCCTTGGAGATATTTCACTCCTTAAGATCTCTCTTAACGGACTCGTCCCAAGTTAGTTTAGGTCAACATCTACCGCTCTTTACATTATCGGCCCGCTTTAGAACTCCACTACGCACCGGTGCCTCAGGAGGCCTCCATTGGACATGTCCAAACCATCTCAACCGATGTTGAATCAATTTCTCCTCAATTGGTGTCACCCCAATCCTATCCCGAATATCGTCGTTCCGGACTCTATTCCTCCTTGTGTGCCCACAACACCAACGCAACATACGCATCTCTGCTACACTCAATTGCTGGACATGTCGTCTTTTTGTAGGCCAACACTCAGCACCGTATAACATCGCCAAACGAATCGTCGTCCTATAGAACTTACCTTTCAGCTTCTGAGGCACCCTTTTGTCACAGAGAACGCCAGAAGCTTGACGCCATTTCAGCCAGCCGACTGAAATTCTATGCCTAATATCTTCATCAATGTCTCCATCCTTTTGTAGCATCGACCCTAAATACCGAAAAGTATCCTTCTTGGCCACCACGTGCCCATCGAGGCTAACGTCTCCCTCCTCGTGCCTAGTCGCGCTGAAATCACACCTCATGTACTCGGTCTTAGTCCTACTAAGTCTGAACCCTTTTGACTCTAACGTGTGCCTCCATAGTTCTAACTTCCTATTAACCCCCGCCCTACTGTCGTCAACTAGCACCACATCATCAGCAAAGAGCATACACCAAGGAATATCACCTTATATGTCCCTTGTGACCTCATCCATCACCAAAGCAAATAAATAAGGGCTCAAAGCTGACCCCTGATGCAATCCTATTTTAATTGAGAAGTCACTGGTGTCGCCATCACATGTTCGGACAAACATCACCACATCCCTGTACATATCTTTGATGAGGGTAACTGAAAGCCCAAGTTTGGTTTTGGTAATTAATGACACCAAGTTGCTAATGCTATTGTATCAAGTGTGATTAAGCTAGGCATAAGCAACATGTGATGGAGGTGGAAATGGCATGGAGAGATGGCCACAAGACCACATGATTTGGTGTATGAAATGATGAGCAAGATCATGGTGGAGATGCACATGAAACAATGGACATGATGATCAAGTGAAGGAGAAGGATCTAAGAGCGCAAGGCAAAGGTATAACCATAGGGTTTTCCTTTTGCCGGTCTAAGATGAGTAGAGAAGTGATTGACCGGGTTTAGGATACATAGCCGACTATCAAGAGGGGCAATCACGGTTAGCTCGGGAATCAAGTGCCACTAGATCAATGTCTTGAGCATATGCATTTAGGTTCTAGTAAAGAGCTAACATAACGCCTTGGAAAAATGTTTGTGAAATGCTAACACACATGCACATGGTGGTGTACACTCGGTGGTGTTAGCACATTTGCGAAGGCGGTGGAGTTGGAGCGGTAGAGAGGGGTTTGGGTTCCTCTCTCCCTCCCGCCGAGCTTGCGAGGCGGGATTCGGCGCTTTTTGGAGAAGTGAAACGCCTATTTTCTATTGCGCCGAAAGTTGGAAAAGAAACGGAGGCGAACGGAGGTCACTGCGTGCACCGGACGCAGCACCGGACGCTGCACCGGACGCGGGGCGCGTCCGGTCAGTTCATCGCGGCGCGGGTGCTGCTAGGGTTCGTGCACCGGACGCGGGGCGCGTCCGGTCACGTACCACCGGACGCGTCCGGTCGCGTCGGGAGCTTACTGGACTCCCACCGGACGCGGGCACTGTGGCGTCCGGTGGGTCCTTCGGCGCGTCCGGTGGTTGTTTCGCGGTGCGCGGCTCGGTGCTGACCGGCGCGTCCGGTGGGTCACGGGACCGGCGCGTCCGGTGGCTCGGTCGAGCGCGTCCGGTCAACGGTAACGGCTAGTTGGACGAGCACTGTTCATGTCTGTCGCGTAGTGACCGGACGCGTCCGGTCACCCAGACCGGAGCGTCCGGTGCTCGCGATTTCAACTGCGTCGCTTCTAACGGCTAGTTGCGTACCCCTTCGTTATAAATAGATGGTGAACGGGTTTTGAGGGTAACTCTTGCACATTTTGAGACCTAGAGACATACTTTGAGCTAGAGAACAACCCCTCCACTCATCTCCTTGCTTGATTGCACATCTTGAGTGAGATTGAGTGAGATTCAAGTGCATTGCTTGAGAGTTGCATTCTAGAGGCACTTGATCTTCGAGTTGCTGCGGATTTCTTGTTACTCTTCCGTGTTTCCCGACACGGTAGACGGCTTGGAGCAGCGGAGGTGATTGAGCTCGCAATTGGAGATTGTTGGAGCCTTCACCAAGTGTTGTAAGGGGTTCTTGATCCTTCCCCGCGGGAGTTCGCGAATTGGATACTCTAGTGAAGCTCGTGGCTTGGAGGATCCCCATCTTGTGTGCGGTTGTGCGGCGCCCGCCGAGGGCTCAACTCTTGATAGTTGATTAGCTCGCGAACCGACAAGTGGGTGCATCGCCACAACGAGGAGTAGCTTCCCGGGAAGCAAGTGAACCTCGGGATAAATTCTTGTGTCATTCTCTTCCCGAGGATTTCTCTTGTGTGATTGTTTGATTGGTACTTCTCATCTCTACTCGGCGGTATAATCACTCGAAGCTCTTCTCTCGTTTTACTTCTCGTTTCTAGCTTGTTGTTGTTGTGTTTAGTGGATAGCCTTGTACTAGAATTGTGTAGGTGGCTTGCTTAATTAGTTAGAGCTAGTGCTTTGTGCTTCGCCACCTTTCGCACTAACTTGTGGTTAAGTAATTTGTGTAGAAGTTTTTATTAGGCTATTCACCCCCCCTCTAGCCTATTTGGACCTTACAAGTGGTATCGGAGCCGAGGCACCGTTTAATTGAGGCTTAACAACCTACGGTGATAAAGAAATGGCTCAATTAAGTTTGCACATCAACAACACCAAGAAGGCACCTCACTTTGATGGTACAAATTATGCATATTGGAAGGTTAAGATGACCGCACACCTCAAGTCAATCAATAGAGAAGTGTGGAAGGTCACCGAAACAAAATTTGAGGTTGCTAATCCGGAAGCACCTACACCGGTGGAAGAGAAGAAGCTCCAATGCAATGACATTGCCATTAGTGCTCTTCATGAGGCATTAGATGACAAGACATTTGAGCAAGTAAAGAATATAGAGGTTGCACATGATGCTTGGGCCAAGCTAGAAGAAACATTTGAAGGCACCGAAGGCACAAAGACCGCTAAAGCATATATCTTGCAAGAAAAATTTTCAAGCTTCAAGATGCAAGATGATGAGAGTGTACCGGAGATGTTTCATAGATTGCAAGTCATTGTCAATGAGCTCAAGGCACTTGGTGAGGAAGTCAAGGACAACCAATTCTCTATGAAGTTCTTGAGAAGCTTGCCCAAGAGGTTTGATACATTGATCACCGTGCTAGTGAGGACTACATTGAAGGATTCAACTCCTCAACAAATATTTCAAGAAGTGATGACCGATGATTCGTATAGAGAAGATGATGAGAAGGATGAGTTGGTCAAGAAGAAGAAGAAGGAGAATGAGAAGAAAGATGATGAAAAGAAGAAGAGTGTGGCATTCAAAGCCACCACATCCAAGGGCAAATCAAAGATTGAATCATCAAGTGAAGAAGACTCAAGCTCTTGTGATAGTGATGACATTGATGAGAAGATGGCTCTCTTTGTCAAGCAATTTGGCAAATTTATGAAGAAGAAGGGCTATCGTGCAAGGAGGAAGAAGAACACATCTAAGAAGAATGAGCATACCATAAGATGCTTTAGATGCCATAGCAAGGACCATCTCATTGCAAAGTGTCCTTATGATAGTGATGATGAAGATGCTATCAAGAAGGAAAGGAAGAAGCAAAAGAAGAAGCAAGAAAAGAAGGAGAGCTCTTATAAGAAGAAGAATGATTCTCATGTTGCTACATGGGATAGTGATGATTCCTCAAGTGATGATGAGGATGACTACAAGAGCAAGAAGGGACATGCTAGCATTGCCATCCAAGAGAAGGTCTCCCTCTTCGACACTCCATCATGCTTCATGGCTAAGGCCGCTAAGGTATCATCCGATGATGAGAGTGATCATGCTAATGCTAGTGATAGTGATAGTGATAGTGATGAAGAAGAATTCACTAAAGATGAACTAATCACTATGCTAGAAGATTGCACTCAACATTATAAAGAATCTAGAAAGGAATGCAAGGGCTTGCTTAAGGAAAAGAAAAACCTTATGCAAGAACTTGATGAGCTTAGGGCATCTTATGAGAGTCTAAAGGTAGACCATAAGAAGCTTCAAAAGTCTCACACTAAGCTTGAAGAAGCTCATTCCTCTCTAGTTGAAAAATGTGAAAACATGCCAACTAATGTTGAGAAAGCTAAAATTTGCAACATAGGCGTATCTTGTGATATAATTGATGAATCTTGTCATAAGCCTATTGTTGTTGCTTCCACTAACCCTCCATGTAGCTCATCTACATCATCCTCATCTAGTAGTGACGGTTTCACTTGTGATTCCACACTTATAGTTGAGAATGAGAATCTCAAGAAGGAGGTAAAAGAGCTCAATCACACCTTAGCTAAGGCTTATGGTGGTGAGGACCGCTTGCTTATGTGCTTGGGTAGCCAAAGAGCTTCTCTCTATAAAGAGGGATTGGGCTATAACCCCAAGAAAGGCAAGGCCGCTTTTGCTCCTCACAAGACTCGTTTTGTGAAGAACAATGGTAGCTATTGCAAAAGTTGCAAGCAAGTTGGTCACATAGAGCGACATTGCATGAACAAGAAATCCAATGCTAAAGTATCCTCAATTAAGTTTGATTCTTTCTATATACTTACCAAGGGTACAAATAGTGTTCATGCTAAGTTCATTGGTACACCATGGGTGGGCTCAAAGAAGAAAGCCATTTGGGTACCAAAGAGCTTGGTCACTAACCTTGGAGGACCCAAACAAGTTTGGGTACCTAAAAAGAATTGATCTTATCTTGTAGGTCAATTACAAAGCCGGAGGAAGGCATTGGGTGCTTGATAGTGGGTGCACTCAACATATGACCGGAGATTCTTGTATGTTCAAATCAATTGATACAAGTCAAAATGGTGGTTTTGATGCTATCACTTTTGGCAATAACAAGAAAGGCAAGGTCAAGGGGCTTGGTAAAATTGCTATCTCAAATGACATGAACATATCAAATGTATTGCTAGTTGAGAGCTTGGATTTCAATCTTTTGTCGGTAGCACAACTTTGTGATCTTGGCTTCAAGTGCATATTTGGTAGTGATGATGTTGAAGTCATAAGTGTTGATGGATCAAATTTGATATTCAAAGGATTTAGACATGGTAGCTTATACTTGGTTGACTTCAATGATAGTGAGACCCAATTGACATCATGTTTGCTTAGCAAATCTAGTATGGGTTGGTTATGGCATAGAAGGCTTGGTCATGTTGGAATGAAGCAATTGAACAAACTTTTGAGGCATGACTTAGTTAGAGGCTTGAAGGATGTCACTTTTGAAAAGGATAAACCATGTAGTGCTTGTCAAGCCGGCAAACAAGTTGGAAATAAACATCCTAGTAAGAGTGAAATGAGCACATCAAAGGCATTTGAGCTATTGCACATGGACTTGTTTGGGCCAACAACATATACTAGCATTGGTGGCAACAAGTATGGTTTTGTGATTGTTGATGACTACACTAGATACACTTGGGTGTTCTTTCTCTATGACAAGAGTGATGTTTATGATCTATTCAAGTCTTTTGTCAAGAGAGTGCAAAATGAGTTTGAGACTACCATCAAGAAGATTAGAAGTGACAATGGTAGTGAGTTCAAGAACACAAGAATTGAGGAATTGTGTGATGATCTTGGTATTGGACATCAATTCTCTCCAACATACACTCCTCAATCCAATGGTGTAGTTGAAAGAAAGAATAGAACTTTGATTGACATGGCTAGATCAATGTTTAGTGAATACAATGTGAGTCATTCATTTTGGAGTGAAGCTATCAACACGGCTTGCTATTGTAGCAACCGTCTCTATTGCCATGGGAAGCTTGGGAAGACACCATATGAGCTATTGAATGGAAGAAAGCCCAACATTGCATACTTTAGAGTGTTTGGTTGCAAATGCTATATTCTCAAGAAAGGCACTAGATTGAGCAAGTTTGAAAAGAAATGTGATGAAGGGTTCTTACTTGGTTATTCCACCACAAGCAAAGCATATAGAGTTTGGAATCTCACAAATGGAACCTTGGAAGAAGTTCATGATGTTGAGTTTGATGAAACCCAAGGATCTCAAAATGAAGCTCAAAACCTTGATGATGTGAGAGGAGATCAATTGTCAAATGCAATGAAGAACATAGATATTGGTGACATAAGGCCGAGACAAGTTGATGATGATGATATTCATGTGATAAACCAAAGTGTGCAAATTGATACAAATCAAGCAAGCTCTAGTGGTTCTCATGATGATTTGCAAGATCAAGGTCAAGCTAGTGGAAGCAACCAACTCCCAATACTCCAACCTACTAGCATTGCAAGAGATCATCCGTTGGATCAAATCATTGGTGGAATTCAAAGTGGTGTTCAAACTAGATCAAGATTAGCATCCTTTTGTGAGCACTACTCATTTGTGTCACTTGAAGAACCTAAGAAAATAGAAGATGCATTGAAAGATTCCGATTGGGTAAATGCCATGCATGAAGAGCTGAACAACTTCACTAGAAATCAAGTTTGGGAACTTGTTGAAAGGCCGAAGAACTATAATGTGATTGGTACTAAGTGGGTCTTTAGAAACAAGCAAGATCAAGATGGTGTAGTTGTGAGAAACAAAGCAAGATTGGTAGCACAAGGTTACACACAAGTTGAAGGTCTTGACTTTGGAGAGACATATGCACCGGTTGCAAGATTGGAGGCAATTAGAATCTTATTAGCATATGCTTGTGCACACAACATCAAGCTCTATCAAATGGATGTCAAGAGTGCATTTCTCAATGGCTACATTAATGAAGAAGTTTATGTTGAGCAACCTCCCGGTTTTGAAGATGACAAGAAGCCCAACCATGTTTACAAGCTCAAGAAGGCATTGTATGGTTTGAAGCAAGCACCTAGAGCATGGTATGAGAGGTTGAGGGACTTTCTTCTCTCTAAAGGGTTCAAGATGGGAAAGGTTGACACCACTCTCTTCACCAAGAAGCTTGGAAATGACTTGTTTGTGTTGCAAATCTATGTGGATGACATTATCTTTGGATCAACTAACCAAGACTTTTGTGAAGAATTTGGAAATATGATGGCAAAAGAGTTTGAGATGTCTATGATTGGAGAGCTTAGTTACTTTCTTGGACTTCAAATCAAGCAAATGAAGAATGGCACTTTTGTAAGTCAAGGGAAGTACATCAAGGACATGATCAAGAAGTTTGGATTGCAAGATGCTAAGCCAATGAGTACACCAATGGGCACAAATGATCAATTGGGTATTGATGCAATTGGTAACATGGTAGATCAAAAGCAATATCGGTCTATGATTGGAAGTTTGCTATATGTCACCGCTTCTAGGCCGGATGTGATGTTTAGTGTGTGCAAGTGTGCAAGATATCAAGCTTCACCTAGAGAAAGTCACTTGAAAGCAACCAAGAGGATATTGAGATATCTTAAGGGCACTCATGATGTTGGATTATGGTTTCCAAAGGGGTCTAATTTTGAGTTGATTGGATATTCGGACTCCGACTATGGTGGATGCAAGATTGATAGAATGAGCACAAGTGGCACTTGTCAATTGCTTGGAAGGTCTCTTGTTTCATGGTCATCAAAGAAACAAAATAGTGTTGCACTATCTACCGCCGAGGCCGAATACATTAGTGCCGGTAGTTGTTGTGCACAATTGCTTTGGATGAAGGCCACTTTGAATGACTTTGGAATCAAATTCAAGAATGTGCCTTTGTTTTGTGATAATGAAAGTGCTATCAAGATGACTCAAAATCCGGTTCAACATTCAAGAACTAAGCACATTGACATAAGGCACCACTTCATAAGAGACCATCAACAAAAGGGTGATATTAGCATTGAAAGCATTGGCACCGAAGATCAACTAGTCGACATCTTCACAAAGCCACTTGATGAGAAGAGATTTTACAAGTTGAAGAATGAATTGAACATACTTGACTTCTCCAACTTGAAATGAGAGCACCCCCACATTCTTAAAATGACATGCCTCTCCTCCGACATAGCAAGGTAAAGTTGTTTGACATATCATCCATACTTTGCTAAGGACATGTTTAGAACATATAGACATATTTGCATGACAAATAGGCTCATTCATGAAAATCAAATGAGTTAAATGTATATATGGTACCACTATTGCTTCTATGTTTTGATTGATCTAGTGGTAGCATATGACATGTTTGTGGGCTTGCAAACCTAGTGTTGGATCTAGAAAATGAGCTCATGATGTGTAATTCAACATGGTCAAGATAACCCTTATACTTTATGAGGTGTGAAGAAGCTTGTCCTTGGATCAAACCGAATTACATATTCTAGGCAAGTGATCTAGATTGAACCATAATTTGGACTCCCTCATATTGATTGACTTAACTCTCACTAAAATTGGCACCTTTTTGGTGATTGTTGACAAAGGGGGAGAGAAAAGTCACAAAGATAGAAAAGTCACAAAGGGGGAGAAAGAAATAGTAAGGGGAGAGAAAAGTCACAAAGAGAAAAAGTTAATAAGGGGGAGAGAAAGCATAAGATAAAACTTTGGAAAGGGATCAATTAAAATTGAGCACACAAGTAGGGGGAGCAAGCTCATGAATTATTTGTTGCATTTGTATGTGCATTAACATGATGAATTGTTGCATTGCAAAGCTTAAATTCATAATCATGCTTGTGTGGTGATTGCTAGAAATAGAACTTGAATGATGAATTGTTGAGAGTAGCTTTTTAAGTGGTATCTAGACACCTTTGCTTATAATGTTGATCTCACGGGGTACTTTAGTGTTTGTGATCTTTACAAGTGATGAATTACAAGTGGTGTCTAGCTACATCGATGCTAAGGATGGTATATAAAGGCAACTCCGATTGGTATCACGCTTCAAAGGTCCATTCTATATACCTTAGCATCAATTTGATAGTAGTAACTCTCCCAAAATTCAAATCCATACATATGTGCAAAATTAAACCAAACTCATGAAAGCACATATGTAGGGGGAGCTAATACTATCAAAATTGAAAATTGATTTCATTTCATATCTTTGTGATGGTTGTCATCAATTACCAAAAAGGGGGAGATTGAAAGCCCAAGTTTGGTTTTGGTAATTAATGACACCAAGTTGCTAATGCTATTGTATCAAGTGTGATTAAGCTAGGCATAAGCAACATGTGATGGAGGTGGAAATGGCATGGAGAGATGGCCACAAGACCACATGATTTGGTGTATGAAATGATGAGCAAGATCATGGTGGAGATGCACATGAAACAATGGACATGATGATCAAGTGAAGGAGAAGGATCTAAGAGCGCAAGGCAAAGGTATAACCATAGGGTTTTCCTTTTGCCGGTCTAAGATGAGTAGAGAAGTGATTGACCGGGTTTAGGATACATAGCCGACTATCAAGAGGGGCAATCACGGTTAGCTCGGGAATCAAGTGCCACTAGATCAATGTCTTGAGCATATGCATTTAGGTTCTAGTAAAGAGCTAACATAACGCCTTGGAAAAATGTTTGTGAAATGCTAACACACATGCACATGGTGGTGTACACTCGGTGGTGTTAGCACATTTGCGAAGGCGGTGGAGTTGGAGCGGTAGAGAGGGGTTTGGGTTCCTCTCTCCCTCCCGCCGAGCTTGCGAGGCGGGATTCGGCGCTTTTTGGAGAAGTGAAACGCCTATTTTCTATTGCGCCGAAAGTTGGAAAAGAAACGGAGGCGAACGGAGGTCACTGCGTGCACCGGACGCAGCACCGGACGCTGCACCGGACGCGGGGCGCGTCCGGTCAGTTCATCGCGGCGCGGGTGCTGCTAGGGTTCGTGCACCGGACGCGGGGCGCGTCCGGTCACGTACCACCGGACGCGTCCGGTCGCGTCGGGAGCTTACTGGACTCCCACCGGACGCGGGCACTGTGGCGTCCGGTGGGTCCTTCGGCGCGTCCGGTGGTTGTTTCGCGGTGCGCGGCTCGGTGCTGACCGGCGCGTCCGGTGGGTCACGGGACCGGCGCGTCCGGTGGCTCGGTCGAGCGCGTCCGGTCAACGGTAACGGCTAGTTGGACGAGCACTGTTCATGTCTGTCGCGTAGTGACCGGACGCGTCCGGTCACCCAGACCGGAGCGTCCGGTGCTCGCGATTTCAACTGCGTCGCTTCTAACGGCTAGTTGCGTACCCCTTCGTTATAAATAGATGGTGGACGGGTTTTGAGGGTAACTCTTGCACATTTTGAGACCTAGAGACATACTTTGAGCTAGAGAACAACCCCTCCACTCATCTCCTTGCTTGATTGCACATCTTGAGTGAGATTGAGTGAGATTCAAGTGCATTGCTTGAGAGTTGCATTCTAGAGGCACTTGATCTTCGAGTTGCTGCGGATTTCTTGTTACTCTTCCGTGTTTCCCGACACGGTAGACGGCTTGGAGCAGCGGAGGTGATTGAGCTCGCAATTGGAGATTGTTGGAGCCTTCACCAAGTGTTGTAAGGGGTTCTTGATCCTTCCCCGCGGGAGTTCGCGAATTGGATACTCTAGTGAAGCTCGTGGCTTGGAGGATCCCCATCTTGTGTGCGGTTGTGCGGCGCCCGCCGAGGGCTCAACTCTTGATAGTTGATTAGCTCGCGAACCGACAAGTGGGTGCATCGCCACAACGAGGAGTAGCTTCCCGGGAAGCAAGTGAACCTCGGGATAAATTCTTGTGTCATTCTCTTCCCGAGGATTTCTCTTGTGTGATTGTTTGATTGGTACTTCTCATCTCTACTCGGCGGTATAATCACTCGAAGCTCTTCTCTCGTTTTACTTCTCGTTTCTAGCTTGTTGTTGTTGTGTTTAGTGGATAGCCTTGTACTAGAATTGTGTAGGTGGCTTGCTTAATTAGTTAGAGCTAGTGCTTTGTGCTTCGCCACCTTTCGCACTAACTTGTGGTTAAGTAATTTGTGTAGAAGTTTTTATTAGGCTATTCACCCCCCCTCTAGCCTATTTGGACCTTACAGTAACGTACTTAGTTGGGACTTTGTGCTTTTCCAAGACCCACCACATGACATTTCTCGGTACTTTGTCATATGCCTTCTCGAGGTCAATAAAGACCATGTGCAAGTCCTTCTTCTGCTCCCTATATCTCTCCATCAATTGTCGTAATAAGAAAATCGCCTCCATGATCGACCTACCAGGCATGAACCCAAACTGATTTTGGGTCACATGTGTCACTCTCCTTAGGCGATGCTCGATAACCCTCTCCCAGAGCTTCATCGTATGACTCATCAACTTAATCTCACGGTAGTTAGTACAACTTTAAACATCTCCTTTGTTCTTGAAGATAGGTACTAATATACTTCTCCTTCATTCTTCAGGCATCTTGTTAGACCAAAAAATAAGGTTAAAAAGTTTAGTTAACCATACTATCGCTCTGGCGTCTAGGTATCTCCACACCTCAATGGGGATACCATCAGGGCCCATCGCTTTACCTCCCTTCATCCTCTTCAATGCCTCTCCGATCTCTACCTCCTGAATTCTCCTCACAAAGCGTCTGTTGGTATCGTCAAATGAGTCGTCCAACTCAAGGGTAGGACCCTCATTGTTCCCATTAAACAGCTTGTCGAAGTACTCTCTCCATCTGTTCTTGATCTCCTCATCCTTCACCAGAAGTCGATCTGTCCAATCCTTGATGCATTTTATTTGGTTGATGTCTCTTGTCTTCCTCTCGTGGATTCTAGCCATCCTATAAATGTCCTTCTCCCCTTCCTTCGTGCCTAGCCGCTGATAAATGCCATCATACGCCTGACCTTTTGCTACACTCACAGCTCGCTTTGCAACCCTCTTCGCTATTTTATAGCCCTCGATGTTGGCTACACTCTTGTCATGGTGGAGACGCTTGAAACACTCCTTCTCCCTAATAGCCCTTTGCACCTCGTCATTCCACCACCATGTGTCTTTCGCTTCCCGTTTGCCTCCCCTACTCACGCCAAACACTTCTGAAGCCACCTTCCGGATACATGTTGCCATCTTTAGCCACATGTTGTTGGCATCTTCTCCTTTTTTCCAAGGCCCCTCGTCTAGCATCCTCTCCTTAAACGTTTGCGCTGCTTCCCCTCTAAGCTTCCACCACTTCGTTCTCGCAATCTTGGCCCGTTTGTCCCGGTGGACACGTACCCAAAAGCGAAAGTCCACCACCACAAACTTATGTTGAGGGACAACACACTCCCAAGGTAACACCTTACAATCAAAGCAAGCACGAGTGTTGTCCACTACGAAAGGTTACTATATCAAAGTTAATTGCGATGCAAGAATAAAGTTAATTGCAAGAATAAAGTCGATCTGGCTCGAGTGTTGTCCACTACGAAAGGTTACTATATCAAAGTTAATTGCGATGCCGCATGACCCTCTGTCTGGGAATGGTGGATGGGGCTGCGTTCTGCGTGATGCGGATGGTGACGTCGTTTCTGCACAACATGGAAGGGTGGAAGCTTTGATGAGCGCTCTTCATGGTGAGCTGATCGCCATCATTCATGGTACCCAGGCGGCGACTGATGCAGGTGTAGGGCATGTCATCATCGAGACGGATGCAGTCGAGGTTGTGCAAGCGGTCTACCCTGATGCTTTTGAACTCAGCGCTGTAACCAATTTGGTTGCTGAACTTCGTAGCTTGTTAGATTTCAATTTCATTTCCTGGCATGTTCAACATTGCCCGCGTTCTTGTAACAAAGTAGCCCATGAGCTTGCTGCGCTAGGCAATGTGTGATCCGAATGAGGACCATGTTTTGGCCTCTTTGCCGGCAAACATCATCTATGTACTTGTTGAAGATTCAGCTATGTTTGAGTAATGGAAGTTGAATTTTCCCCTAAAAAAAGCGTTATCGTGACCTAGATTCAAAAAAAAATTACCGTGACCTACTCTTACTAGTACAGTACCCGTGTTAACGCTACGGCAGCATTTTAGAAATACACTTAAAAACAACCAAATAATGATATTTTTTTCCATAGTTTAAGTTTCACGCAATTGTTTGTAACAAACAACAAATAGTCAGATTCATTAATATTCACGTCTCATATATCTAGTTATTTAAACTGGTGAAACATTTAAATCCGTAAAACACTCAGGCATGTCATTCAAGATCCAAATCACCCTAACCAGAAAAAGCTTGCATACGTGGCACACAAATACAGCACCTAAATTATGGACATGATAGTGGTGGTGGCCATGATGAGCACATAATAGAGCATGCGGCATCTGATCTCGAGCCCCACGCTTAAGAGCAATGTTAATAGTTACATGCGGCTACTGGCTACTGCAGCTTTCTCCCATTCCACCCATATAGTTGTTAGGTCTTCACTATTGACATATAGCACACTTGTCCTTCTCACAAAGTTTCTCGGATCTTGTGCCTAAACTAGCTGTAAGCTTACAGCCCACTTCTCCTCTCTCTCTTCTTTCTCTTACACCTTAGCATTTAGCCGGGCCAGCTTGCAACCTGTTATTATACTTGCTCTAAGTGCATCATGCAATTACTTGCATATTAGGGTGATTTGGACCCAAGTGACATTTAGCAAGTGGGGACCTACATGTGTATTTTAAGAATATTTTAACAAGTGGGGACCTACATAGGGACCTAAATACACCTTAGGACAAGTTCATGAACCACCAATGTATTTTGCTTCAAACAAAAACAACTATTTATGCAGTGGTTAGGTGCCCATGACTCAGGAGAGGCCAGAATGTGCAGTGGTTGACAATCTCGAAAACCTTTCTCCCCCTTTAGGAGATCTTTAAAATTTGTGTTGGAAAGTTCACCAGAGTCTACACTTTTCATTTGATAAGAAGGATTTCCATTTTCACCACCAATTGCTTCAAACTTTTTAAGCAAAGCTATTCCACTAACCACCTTCCCAAAGACTCTGGTGGCCGGGAGGACGACTGACAGCAGGACGACATCCTCAATCGCCGGACTCTGCAGCAAATCAATCTGCCGCAACATCTCAACACATAATTCATCTTTACTGACAAGTAAAAGCATACTCTCGAAATGACTGGCAATATTTCAAGACAATCAAATCCAAAGAAAATCTGATAATTGAAACATAACTTTGAATTTTCCATCTTTGAATAACACTACATACAGAATCATGATCACTTTCTTAAAAATTATCGACAGGTAAGTCTTAACTACATGATAGATATATAGTATGTACAAAAGACAGCATATTCTGCAAAACGTGTTCAGGACAAACATACCAAGTGGCAGAATAGTAACTGTTCACCTTAATTTGAACAAGAGTTTGCTTTAGTAGATATCACAATCGAATGAAAAACATATACTGCTGGAATGTATCTCTGACTGAGACCTGAGTTGGTAAATTCATATCCTGCTAGTAGTGATCTAGATTTAGGATATCACCTTAGGCCTAGGAGTTCAAGTGACATTGCTGGATGCTCCCCGTTAGATAGTTCTGGATGCAGCCATGTGGTTCCCAACAGAGTTAACAAAGTAGGAAAGTGATCACCTCCTTCTGGTCTACTGTGCTAGATGACATGGATGACAACATGTGGCCCAGAATCAATAGAGGTGCAAGGAAATTCTGCAGCTGTTTCAAGGCATTCTCCTGGAAATTCCATCCTTCATCTGTATTGGATTCCCCTCCGCACCAAGAGATTGCATTTCATCAAAGGGGTGAAATAGTTAGTACTGATGTCACAAAACTGAAAATCACATGGTGTGCATAAATCATAATACATTTCTACTGCAAGAGCTATTTAGAAATTATAACTGGTATAACAATTCACCAAAGCAGTTGCAGCAAAAAGGAAATCATTAGTATGTTGCCCAGCATTGACTTCATGAAGATATGCGAAATACCTATTACATCATTACTCATACTAGTTGAATGCCCGTGCGTTGCTACGGGGATCACTTATCAGCCATCGCATATGCATGCATGAATCAATATTTTAACAAAAAAACTCAATTCAACTTTACATTGGTTCTTTTTGTCACAACATCATATATGTAATATGTAACAGAACCGTCCAAATTATAAGAGCACAAGTACAAAAACAATCACCGAAATGATCAAATTCTCGCACTTGAGCCCATATAACTCCGGTAGTCCAATGAAATCACGAGGGATTTCAAACCAACCAACATACAAGCCAAGATCGTAGTGATTCAACATAACAAGTCACATGTTACAACCATTTCACAAGTAATTCAATATACATCGGAGTTCAACATAGTTATTAAAACTTAAGTTCAAAAGTAGCGGAAGCAAAGTAATTTAAAACTAACAACACTCTTATTTCAAATACATGCCAGTACTAAGGTCAACTTTCACAAAAGCATTAGAGAAGATAACTCAAAAGGATCATACCCATGATCACACTCCGCCACTAAGGCAGGAGTCAACCAACTCTTACAGCCGTCATGATATATCACAACCTGCAACAAGTGGGGATAAAACCCTGAGTACGAGAAGGTACTCAGCTAGACTTACCCGTCAGAAACCAGAAATAAGGTGACACCAAGGATCATGCAAGGCTGATATAAAATGGGGCTAGCTTGACAACATTTTGCATAAAAGCTTAATATAGATGATCAATCATTAATGCTTAAACATCAAGTTAATTATCATTAACCTATCATCTAGATTAGAACCTGTACTAGAGCACTCACTTATTAGGAGCAAACAATATTAACCATAGCAGGTATAAATTGAGGCAACCTTTCCATCGTTATCCAATTAACCATCCGTTCAATTTAATGGAATCTACGTTGCCGCTGCTCAAGTCAAGTGCTCACTAACCGGGAGCGACGGCGATTCGAATCGAATTCCTATCCAGCTGGAGGGGTATTTCTAACACTCACCGCGCAGGCCCCTGCCAGGGTCGCACAAGCCACCTTTTCATATGATTCAGGAATCGCGGGTCCGAATGATGTCGCGACCCCAAGGGCGACACTCTGCCAGGTGATAGGGACTCTAACCCCCCCTTGGTCTCACGCCAATGTCCACAAGCACATCCTTTCTCTCCTCCAAGAAGCAACCTACCATTCGAGTCCCGGCCTGAATCATATTACTCGGCTTCGCGGTCGGAACGACTTATCCGGCCAACTAAGTGTTAGACTACGTTCAACATGACTCAAGGACGTACAGCGAATCGGTCCTTAAACGACTTAGACAGGGATAGATCCACACCCAAGACCTTCATGCCTTGTCGCTTCACTACCATCATCCCGCCCGGTCTCATTTCATTTTATTAACACATGGTTCCTTTCCACGATAGCAAATATAGCCAACCGTGCCATATATGAATATCCCTATATCTCGCAGGTGACAGGAAATCACCTAACTTCTACCGCTTAAAGCAGGGCTAAGCATCTACTCGATCCTAGTCTATGTAGGATTCAAGGATTCATATATCTGGACAAGGAATGATATAATACAGCAAGGGTTTTCAACCACTCCTACCACTTAATGCAACAATACATATAACATATATAGAATTAATTGCTTTGAAGATAGGAGGCTTATAATGCTCCGGGGCTTGCCTGGGGTCTGACTCAAGTTAGAGTATGTCAGATGAACTCACTTGGCGAGCAACCTCCAATTTAGCACTCGTCCGATCTTTCTACCTTCGGGATGGATCCACCAACTCCATCTTTGGGTTTGGCTCCACATCAGGTCCTTCACGTGCTTCAGCTAGCGTACCTAAATAAGATGCAATAATGCATATGTATGAATGCATAGAAGCGCAATAAACAGAGTAATCAAACAAGCATACCAAGGTTCTCATAAACACCTAGAGCTAATTAACTTAATCCTCACTAAGGCATAACATAGAAGATTGCAAATACATCAATCAAGACACAAGTCTTATAAGATCCTAGGGTACCAAACCAAGTACCAATAAATATAGGTGTCACACTTCAATACACAAGCATGGCAAAGTTAATCAAAGCACTAGAACTAGAAATTGCCACATTCTGGGCATCAGAACAGCAGCTAAGTAATTTAATCATAACTGGAGATCTACAATTCCAAATGACTTGCAAGAAGATATTATGGAAAGCTTATGAAACTCTCTACATTTAATTTATAATCATCACAGCATAATTCCAAAGTTTAATATGTCAAATTTACACAAACACAGAAACTGGTCTAACAAGACAGAGAGCAAGCAATTCTGTAACCTAACTTTCAATAGCTGTAACTCCTAAACCACATGGTAAAATGCCACCAAATTTTAACAGAAGCTAGATACATAAATTATCTACAACTTTTGTATAAACAAGTTTTCCAGCAAAGCACATTATCATGAAGAACTTTGCCAAGTTTCCAGATCTGTCCAGAAACTTTATTTGCAAGAAATAATTATTAACTTATGGTTCAAACAAATAATTGGATAAAACCAACTTTACCAACATTTCACACATGACTAATGAACACCAGAAAACTTAGTGTCCGTTTCTAAATAAATTCTTTTATTGCCTTTTCTTAATTTATTTATATAATTAAGTGGAATTATCAACACATATGAAAAGTGCACAATAAAATTCTACCAAAATTACAGTGGCCTACATATGCTCCCAATAGTATACTGTAAAATTTTCATGCCATTTGAACATGTATACCAACCTCTATGAAAAAGACAAATTGCTAATACAAGAATTCATGTGAGATCAAGTTAAACCTAAAACTCTATATTTTCTATGAACACATGGCCCCAGCATGAATCAATATGATATATAGACATCATACTAATCTAATGGAACAACATTTTCTATTTTATCATTTATATATTATTTATAAGCTAGTTATCAAGACATAAACAAGTTAAACCAATAACTTGATCATACAATAAGCAATGACCATGAAATTGATACCACAGTACACTCATAGCATGGAAAGACTACCATAAAAATTTCACATCATTTGGAGCAACACAACTCAAGATATAAAAATGACAAGTAATATAATGTAGATTTCCTTATTTATCAAGGTCAAATCAAAACCTTAAGAAAACAGTGAATAACTAGTGTGTTTGATATTTTTCCTAGCAATTACATGTCATCACAAAATTAACAAAACAAGAATCACGATTTTTGGATATCTAAAACTCCAGATCTTGCTCTGGTCAAGTTTATAAGCATTTTTGGGAGTATTTTTAAAGCTTAAATAAAACATCAGAAAACATCTACAAACATCTAACATATTATGACTTCACTGCATAGATCTTTCCTCAAGGTTTCCAAAAAGTCCACTTTTGCTATTTTTGGAATTAACTAGCACGAGATATGGATTTTCAAAGATAACATGAAATCTGAAATTCAAAAACAAAATCACTCAAACCCTACTTAATGCTAGGTGCACCCGGACGTGTACCCCAACTGTGCCTCTCATAACGCTGACATGTGGGACCTGCTGCCGGTTGGGCCCACCTGTCATGCTCACACATAGAGAGATAGAGAGAGGAGAGGCGCCGGTCCTCTTCCTCAAATCGGCCGAGCAGGGGAGGCCGGGCTCCTGCTGCTCTCGGCGGCGAGGTGGACACCGGCGACCGTGGTGGTGATGCACGGGGACAGGAGAGGTCCTAGGCACATGCCTGGGCGGTGTCGCTCGACCAAGCGCAGCCGGTGGTGGCTCGGTCCGGTTCGCGGCGGCCTACGAAGGGGGCGGAGCAGAGGAGGGGGGGCGGCTCGGCCGTCCGGCAGCAGGGGCAACGCCGGCGGCGAGGGAGGGGCGGCGCAGCACCCCTGGGTTCGCGCGCACTAGTAGGTGGCCACAGAGGACAGGGAGATGGGCCGTGGCGCCCTGGCCACGAGCACAGGGGCTTGCGGCGGCCATGGCACCGGTGGCCATGCTTCCCCGGCGGTGAGAGGAGCTCGGGATGGGCGCATCGGGGTCGACGTGTGGCGGGGAAGGCGATGCCGTGCTTGGCTTAGGGAAGGGAGGAGGGACGGCGTGGGCAGGAAGCTTGAGCCGACGGCGTCCATGGCGGACGTGCTCTAGCTGCGCGTTCGCGCGCCGCTGCCGAGGCGAGAGCGAGCGCAAGTGCGGGGAGGAGTGGGAGAGGAAGTGGAGTGAAGGAGCTGGGCGTGCGTCCGCACCGCGTGAGACGACGGCTTGCCTGCGGCAGAGCGCCCTTGACGCGTGGAGCAAGGGTGCGAGGCATGGTGACCGCGTGTCCCTGCTAGGGCCCCTCGTCGAACAGGTGGCATGCATTGCTGTTGGCATCTTGGGGCGCCATTTTGGGCCGGTTCTGTTCATATTTGGGCCAAGGGCCTTTAACAAAGTTTGAAGCCCGTTCAAAGCTCTATGATTTTCCTTTAGGGAGCAAAGTTATTAGAGTTGTAGATTAGGAGATAATCAGTCCCCAAATTACCAGTGTCAACCTGTTAAGCTAGGGCTCGGTTTTGGGATTTTGCAATGCCAAACTTGGTCAAATTGATCCCAACTTTTTACATGTTGTTCTCCAATGAATTGTTTCCATCTTTCATTTTTGGGTCAACTTGAGTTACTCAACAAAATTCGGAGAACGCGAGATGTCAATGTCGACGACGATGAATTTCCAGGCTTAGAAAATGCTAAGTGTTGGAAACAGCCCTAATTCTGACTTGTGGGCCCTTTTTGAGCATGTTCCACATATTTTCATGACTTGACTCTTAAACAAAGTTTGTTCCTTATAAAATTCTCTCCAACTTTGTAAAAGGGTGCATAGTCATGCAAAGCTTCTAGGTCCCACTTTTGAAATGGTCAAACAAAAGGGTTCTAGGGTCCATATATGGTCAACCATCACTTAGAAGCACATTTAGGCAAAATGATCAACATGAACATTGTTCCATTAAGTGTCCTAAGTGTAGTTAAGGTGTTGTAGAGGCCAAACATACACACCATGTATAGGTTGCACAAAAGTGTAGACCTCACATGCATTGAAACATAGAACTTAAGTGAAATGCTACAGTTGTTTTATCACCATGTTTCAATTGTCTCATGTGTTTGTTTCAAGATACATGCTACACATGTTTCACTAGGTTGTCCCACATGTGTCCAAGATGTGTTGCACATGTTGTATTTGTATGTTGCACAAACACTAGTTCCCATGGGATCTAAGGCATGTTTCAGTTATAATCCAAACAAGCATATAACTTATCATTTCATGTGACTTTTTGATTTCCAACTTCATGAAACTTTTCCAGGGATCAATATAGATAGGTACCAAGGTGAAACACATGAGGATATTGCCATAACACCATCCAAGCATATATCTTTGGGAAGGGACCTATATGTAAAGAAATGGTGCAACATCCAACTTTAGGTTAGGCTCATCTCCATAGGTTGACCTTGACATTGTCATCTCCACTTAATTTGTCATGTTTAAGCTCAAACCCACTGCTTAGTGAGTGACAAACACCTAGGGTGTTACATAATAGGCATGTTTAAATCTTTTTGTTACAACATCATATATGTGATAGGCATATATTCATTTAAGCAAAGGTATTGACACGCACATTGTTACTATATATAAATTTTGTATGAAACAATGTAATTAAAAAGACTTATTTGGTGCTTTTCAACACCAAACAAATTAAATCAAACTGAAGTAAACTCTTGTGCATGACGAATTAAAGTGGAAATATTGTATCCATCATAATATGTTTATCAAGTGTTCCTAATTACACCATTTCCTACAAAAATTATGCCTGTACCAATGTATGCCAACATCTTTAGTAGATTGAAATTAGCATAAAACACTCTAATTATAGACTCTAGTTCCTTTAAAATATATATAGACCTAGCTTGCAGTTATTTATAGTCTTTATTTACTTCGTTCAGAAATCACAGCCGCGACGAGCAGTGAGAAATTCCAAACCACTTCCTCCCAACTCTTCTCCAGTCTCCTGTCCTTCACTTCCCCCACCGCCGACTGTGGTCATTATACCATAAAACAAAGCATCTAGATCTGGTATGGTTACCTTTAAACTTTGCAAGTCAACACCATCAACTGCTATCTTGTAACCTTGTATGGTTGGGTGGTTTTGTACTCTTTAACATCTACCCATGCAACAGTTCCAAAGCCCCTGATCATTGTGGTTATTAGGAAGAATAGTTTGTCATAGCTCCTAATTTACACAAGGCTAATGACAAGCATAAAAAACAACTTTTTCATGAAAAGAAAAGTGCATGTTTCAAGATGTTTTTAGAATTTATAGAGCTGAACTCTAATATAAATGATAGGCAAACATGGGATAAAGGGCAAGACCAACCAGAAGTTCAAACCTTATGTTGTGAATCCTGTAATAGTAAAAGTTTCCCCACTATTTTGATGCCCATTGTTGAGGTTTTGCTACATATTGCTCATGAGCCCATTCCTGATGAATATGAACAAATAAGTTTAGTTCACAAAAGTTCTAACCAGGAATGGCAGAACAAAATATGACCCAACATTTCATATTAACAGTTTTCAAGATACATCATACATTCCGAATTCAAATCATGTCTCAAGAGCATGAAAAAGCAATCACTCCCTTCCCTTCTCATCCATGAGATAGTGTTACTGCTATGGTGCCTAGCTCTCCCTGGGATGGAACGAAGGTTGTATGTGTGTGTGATTGCTGGACGAGGCTTGAGGACGCCTGGAAGACAGCGCGGCGGCGCCGTGGCTGCTTGCGCACGCAAGTTAGGGCGAGATTACGATGAGACTCCCGGCTCCCTTGGGAAGCCGAGAAAACAATATGTTTTCTGCTTAAATTCTCAAAAGAGTCTTACAAGAATATTTATATCTCTTTTCTCTACTAAAAATAGAAATAACTCCCTAACAATACCAATATTTCTAATAATAGTATATAACGATAATTTGGGCCTGGAGCCCAACTCAGCGTACGCACATAGCCTTGCGTCCTCCTGCTAGCCACCTGAGCTCCTTCGTCGCGTATAAGAGATGCCGGTCATAACATCTCTCCCGGCCTGCGAAAACAGCTTGTCCTCGAGCTGGAAGTCGGGGTAGGCAATCTTGAACTCGTCGAGGCGCTCCTAGGTGGCATCATCAACAGCCATGCCACGCCACTTGATCAAAACCTGCCAAACTCCGCAACGCTGCAGCGCTTGCAAAGCGCGGTCCGGGACTGGCAGGATGCGGCCATCCTGCGTCGGAGGAAGAACACCGGACGACGCTGGAGGATCGCCGCGATGCGGCTTTAGCAGGCTGACGTGGCAGACCTCATGCAAGCGCGCGCCGGCGGGTAGCTGAAGACGATAAGCGACATGACCGATGCGTTCCAACACGCGGAACGGACCAGCCTATCGTGGCCCGAGCTTGTACTTGGCACGGGGGTCCAGAGACTGCGCCGTGCGGTGAAGAAGGCGCAGCCAGACCCACGTGCCGACGTCGAACTCCACCTCCCTGTGGTTAGCGTCGTAATACTTCTTTGCAAGCTGCTGGGCTTGAATAAGGCGTTGGCGAACCTCAGCCAGCATCTCGTCACGACTGCGAAGAAGAGCATCTGCAGCCTCGGTACGTGCAGTCCCCGGTCGATAAGGCAGGATGGCCGGCGGGGGGCGCCCGTACACCACCTCAAGGGGCGTCGCGCGGAGAGCAGTATGGAAGGAAGTATTATAGCAATACTCCGCCCACGAAAGACAATCCACCCAAGCGCGAGGCCGATCACCTGTAACACAGCGCAAATACATTACAATTACCTTGTTCACCACCTCCGACTGCCCATCCGTTTGGGGATGAAACGCCGTGCTCATACGCAGAGTCACGCCCGCCATCTTGAATAAGTCACGCCACACATGGCCGGTGAACACGGGGTCCCGATCGCTCACGATGGAGGTCAGAAACCCGTGAAGCCGGACGATGCCGTCGAAGAAGGCGCGGGCGACAGACGCCGCGGTGTAGGGGTGGCCGAGCGCGATGAAGTGTGCGTACTTCGAGAAGCGGTCGACGACGGTGAGAATGACCGACTTGCCGCCGACCTTAGGCAGCCCTTCAATGAAATCCATGGAAATATCTGCCCATACCTAGGACGGTACCTCCAGCGGCTGGAGCAAACCAGCGGGCTACAGGGAATCTGTCTTGTTGCGTTGGCAAGTAGTGCAAGCACGCACCCAATCTTGGACCATCGCCCGATCTCCTGGAATATAAAAATCCAAGCGAAGGCGATGCAGTGTCTTCTGGACCCCTTCATGGCCGGCACCATGGGCGAGCTGAACGGCTTGGTGCCGGAGATCACCAGAGTCAGGCACAAATATACGTGTGCCATGCAGCAAGAGGCCACCGTCCACGTGCCAGGGAGCGCCTATCTCACTGGCTTGCAGGCGCTCCAGCAGCAGTACAGCGTCCGGAGCAGCGGCTGTAGCACGGCGCACGTCGTCGAGGTAAGCGAAGGATGGCCCGGAGAGGGCCGCAGCTGCTGGTAGGTTGCCGTCATCCCCGGGGGCAGTCTCGGCATCATGGCGGGACAAAGCGTCCGCGACCGTGTTGAGGCGCCCCGGCCGATATTCCACGGCGAAGTCGAAACCGAACAGCTTGCTGACCCACTGATGTTGCGGCACCGTCGACAGGCGCTGGTCCAGCAAGTACTTGAGACTGAAGTGGTCCGTGCGTACGAGGAAGTGGCGCCCCCACAAATAAGGCCGCCAATGCCGCACAGCCTGCACCAGCCCAATAAGCTCGCGCTCATAAGCAGCAAGCTTGAGGTGGCGAGCGGCGAACGGATGGCTGAAGAAGGCGAGGGGCCCGGCGCCCTGATGTAGGACGGCGCCAAACCCCGCACCCGAGGCGTCACTGTCCACCGTGAAGAGCCTGTCGAAGTTGGGCATCTGCAGGACTGGCCCCGTAGTGAGGGCGCCCTTGAGTGCCTGGAAGGCCGTGGCGGCCTCGTCGTCCCAGGCAAACGCGTCTCACCGCAAGAGACGCGTTAGGGGCACCGCGATGATCCCGAAGTCCCGGATGAATTTCCGATAGTAGCCGGCGAGGCCCAAGAAACCCCGCAGCGCCCGAGCAGACCGCGGCATGGGCCAAGAGGCAACCGCCACGATCTTGTCGGCGTCCATGGCGACGCCTGCTGCAGAGATGACATGGCCCAGGTAGGCCACGGAGGAGGCCCCAAACGAACACTTGGAACGTTTGAGGTGCAGGCGGTGGGTGTGAAGAGCGTTGAGGACGACGATGATGTGCTGCAGGTGTTCCTCCCAGGAGGAACTAATCAGGATTTCATCAAAAAACACTAGCACGAACCTGCGGAGATATGGGCGGAGGACGTCGTTCATCAGCCCTGGAACATGGCCGGGGCATTGGAGAGGCCAAAAGGCATCACCAAGAACTCGTAGTGCCCCTGATGCGTGCGGAAGGCTGTCTTGCTGATGTCGTCTGGGTGCATCCGCACCTGGTGGTAGCCGGAACGTAAGTCTAGCTTGGTGAAGTAGTGGGCGCTGTGGAGCTCATCGAGGAGCTCCTCCACCACCGGGATGGGGAACTTGTCCTTGGAGGTCTTCGCGTTGAGGGCGCGATAGTCGATGCAGAACCTCCAGGAGTTGTCCGCCTTGCGAACAAGGAGGACCGGGGCGGAGAACGGAGATGTGCTGGGACGAATGATCCCCTGGTCCAGCATAGCGGCGCATTGCCGCTCCAACTCGTCCTTCTGGAGCTGCGGGTAGTGTTAGGGGCGGTGCCCGGAAGGAGGTGAATCCGGTGGTCGTAGTGGCGCGCCGATGGCAGGCCGCGCGGCTCGTCGAAGACCGAGCCGAACTGGAGCAATAGCCGATCCAAGAGGGGCTGGTCGGAAGAGGTGCAGACCGCCCGGACCTTGGGCTCCCTGGTGTCGTCGCAGGGGGAGCCCAGGCCCTTCCACAGGATGTGGCGTCCGGCTCGCGTGAAGGCCACGGAGAGGTTCACGCAGTCCCACAGAACAGGGCCGAGGGTCTTTAGGAATTTGAACCCCAGGATGAGGTCGAACTCACTGAGACTGATGCCGAAGCAGCTGATGGAGAACTCCTCGGTGCCGATGGTCAGGGCGACGTCACTAGCTAGGCCATGGCAAGGCACGCGGTCGCCGTTGGCCACGAGCACTCGCAGCGATGGATGCGGAACGGAGGGCAGCTGCAGACGACTGAAGAGGTCGGCGTTGAGGAAGTTAGTCGTCGAGCCAGAGTCGAGGAGAGCAACCAGACGGTGGCCGCGCACTGTCGCGTGCGGCAGCATGGCGTTCTTGGCCCGAACGCCCGCGAGCGCGTACAGGGACACAGTGGGATGTGCCCCTGCGGACGGCGCGTTGTCCACGGGCTCCAGGACAGGGGCGACGGCGGGCTCCTCCCGTAACACCGCCGTCGCGGCGACCTCGGCCGGAATCTCGGCGTCGACGTAGTCGTTGTTCTCCAAGTAGAACAAGCGCTGACAAACATGTCCACGGACATACGGCTCGTCGCAGTTGAAGCAGAGGCCCTGGCGATGCCGTTCCTGTTGCTCAGCCGGTGATAGCTGGCGGAACCACGGCTGTCCTAGATGTGTAGGCGCGGCCGGTTGCTGGCCCTGCTGACCAGCCCCCGCAGATGGAGCTGCCCCAGGTCTGGGCGGTGTATGGAGCCCAGGGCGCGCCGAAGGACGAAGGCCGCATTGCTGCTGCGGTTGTTGCGTAGGCAGGAAGGCAGCCGCGCGATGCTCGTAAGCCCGCGCGTAGTACATGGCGGACTGCAAGTCTTGCGGATGGTGCAGCTCCACATCCACCTTGATGTGCTCCGGCATGCCGCCGACGTAGAGTTGTGCCTTCTGACGAGCATTGTGGTCGCGCTCATGGCAGAGGACGGCGTTGTAATGCTCCGAATAATCTTGGACAGTGGAGGTGAAGGGCAGCCGAGCCAGCTCCACCAAACGAGTACCCTGCGTGGGCGAACCGAAACGCAGCTGGCACAGCGCGCGGAAACGCTCCCAGGCGGGCATGCCTTCATCTTGCTCGAGCGCGTAATACCATGTTTGGGCAGCGCCACGAAGATGGTACGATGCCAACCATGTGCGAGCTGAAGCCAAGGTGCGCTGCCCGCGGAAAAATTGCTCGCACTGGTTAAGCCAATTGAGGGGATCCACACTGCCGTCGTAGGTAGCAAACTCGAGCTTGTAGAATTTCGGCGGGTCAAGAACGCCGCTGAACGCTGCTTCCGCATGGGGCAGGGCGCCCGGAGGGCTGCCGCCTCCGAGGACCGCCGACGCGGTCACGGTAGGAGCGCCACCGTAGAGGAGCGTCCCGTCCGTGCCGCCGTAGAACGTCCCCGAGGTGGGAACCGAGGGAGCGATGGAGGCGGTCACTACGGACGGTGTAGGCGAGGTGGCCGTTGTGTAGATGGGTGCGGCCACCGCCCCTGCCATCGCCCAGGTCGGAACGTGGACGGTGAGGACGGCCACTGAAGAAGATGGAGGGGTACCCCCGTCCCGCTCTGCGGCATGCCGTAGGGGAAACGCGCCTGCTGTGACGCAGAGGGTATAGCCGGCGGTGGTGGTGGAGGAGGAGGCGCCGGTTGCGATGGGGACGGCGGCGGAAGGAGACCCGCCAAGGCCGACTGCATGGCAGCCATGTGTGCGGCTGATCTGATCCACCACCCCGGCCAGGGACTCCAAGGTCAGAGGTCCCCTAGTGGAGGCGTCCGAGATCTCGGAGGACGCCGCGGCCAACGGCGCGGAGAACAGCGGCGCAGAGGCCGCCGGCAGCGAAGTAGCGGCGCTCGGCGGGGCAGTGGTCATCGTGCCTGAGTCTGATACCAAGCTGCTATGGTGCCTAGCTCTCCCTGGGATGGAACGAAGGTTGTATGTGTGTGTGATTGCTGGACGAGGCTTGAGGACGCCTGGAAGACGGCGCGGCGGCGCCGTGGCTGCTTGCGCACGCAAGTTAGGGCGAGATTACGATGAGACTCCCGGCTCCCTTGGGAAGCCGAGAAAACAATATGTTTTCTGCTTAAATTCTTAAAAGAGTCTTACAAGAATATTTATATCTCTTTTCTCTACTAAAAATAGAAATAACTCCCTAACAATACCAGTATTTCTAATAATAGTATATAACGATAATTTGGGCCCGGAGCCCAACTCAGCGTACGCACGTAACCTTGCGTCCTCCTGCTAGCCACCCGAGCTCCTTCGTCGCGTATAAGAGATGCCGGTCATAACAGTTACCGATTCCAAATAATAGTAGCTCACACAGGAGTTATCAATTAGGGACATTTGATGTTGAAAAATCTCAGTCCAGAAAAGACTACGTACCAAAGAACAGTTGCTTCACAATAGGATTCAGAAATTACAATAGGATTCGAAAATCAGTCAGAACCCTCTCATATGGCTAAACATGCATGTAGTCAAGAGAAAACTAATTACTCAATTGATTACAAATCAAGCAACAAAAGGAGATTAAACATAAACCTGTTGTTCAGCTGGTAAAGGGTAAACATCACCAAATGTTTTGACTTGTGCGTTTGACAGTCCACTCCATCCAGGCACCTGTGAAGAAGATACCCACGGCATTACAAAGAATGAAAACTTATGCTCCATGGCTCCAGAAGGGTACTAAGAAACTTCAAACATGGACAACAAGAATGCATATTGGGTCAGCAAGTAAGTTCCTCGTATGGATTGCTAAGGGTGACAATGATTTTTTTTTGAGGGAAACAGGTGGGGTGATCTCCTACTGGGATTTTACTGCACAAGACATCAACAATGACAGTTGGAAACAGTGACCTAACAGAGTTTACCATTATTTTCTAAAATTGTACCAATAAGCAGCTAACTCACGGTCCATTGAATCATTAGCAAAGCCAACAAGTGAACAAAACCGATATCCACTATGACAGTGATGCATGCAAGACATGACAGAGCACTGGTGGCAAACCACGTCTGCTACACACAGAACTCAGGCAGAGAAGAGAAATATGAGATTTTGTTTCACAAACCGTGGAAGCCTCAAGAGGTTAGCCAGCAGAAGATACCTGTTCCATCAAATTGTGAACAACCAAAGCTGGCGAAGATAAACCATGGGCAAAAGTTACACCCTGCAACCCACTTGACATCGGTGTTCTAAACAGGCCAGCTCTTATCTACAGATGGACACCAAGATGGGATATGAAGAGAACTCTTACCATACTATCTAACATAATTATTATATCTCTAGAATTTTATGCTTAATTTCCGAAATTCAGATAACCCAAATAAACAACTAACACAACTCTGGGTACCTTCTTCTCAGTCATGATCCAATAATTAGCAGGCTGTACAGTTCTCGTTTAGCATCAGTATGGCTTGTACTGCACCATAGATGCCATCTTAAATAAAAAACAAAGGGGGTGGGGAGTAGACAACTACTGATGCATACGGGTCCTTATCCTTATTCAGGGGCAGCCATTTCAGCTGAGCACTTGGATCTAGGAGTTCATACCTAAATCTGTGCAAACCAAAAAGAAAAGGTAAAACAGGATCGTTCGAGCGCATAATTACAAAATAGACATAGATCACCCAGATTTAAATATTTGATAGAAATGAGTAGTTGGTTAAGGCTCCATAAAAATGATACACATCTAGAAACTTATTTCAAATATACAGGCAACAGAAAATTGTCATTTCGTAATAGCAAAGTAACGTTTTCCAAACCCATTTGTGCTAAAACAACAGGCATACAGCGCATCCCCAGATAACAGCTAGCAGGCCTCTCACAATTTGTTATTTTATCCAGGCACAGGGCCACGAAAATCTTAAATAAATGAAATGCAACTGTCGACAAGAATGATTCTCGGATGGTGCTTCAGTTTCTAAGTTGCTACGACTATGGATGTGGTAGAAGAGAGGCACAAAAAAACTGGAAGTCTCTGCTTGGATACAAGGGTATTTAAAAATGTAAGGATTCAGTTCAACTTCTGGAGTGATCCCCGATAAAGTAGTCAAAATTAAAATAATTCAATGGTTGTTCCATGGACTCATCAGTCATCGGCATTGAGGCTTTGCTCTGAACCTGGAACCCACTGGTGATTTGTAACTACTGAAAGGAGCACGGTAATGCTCAGGGCACCAATGCATTGCATAATGCAGTGATTTCTAACTGATGACAAATGTAGCGCAGTCACGGATATTATTAATTTTTTGCTCTCGAACACACAAGCATGATTAATAAAACAGGGCATGATTAATCTATCACCCATTGAAGGAAGGAAAAAAGTAAAACAATCACCAGGGGTCAGATTCCATTCATGCGTCCTATAACGTGGATAGAAAAATCACAACGTTTGGCAGAACCATGCACGCATCCACGGATGGCTTCACCACATTGGCATAGAAACAAACACCTGGTGGGCATGGAATGGCAGTGGCCAGTGAATCACCATTTGTTCAATATTGATCCATCACGTTGATTCTTATCAAGCAATTCGGATGATTCTTCTTCACAAAAGAGAAGAGACGAAGTAAGGGTGAGAAGAGATGGAAGATACCTTGAACGTCTCGTCAGCCGCCGCTCGCTGTTGGCCGCTGCTGTGGACTACGGGTGGGAACTGGGAAGGATCCGTGCCTCGTCAGCCGCCGCTTGCCGTTGAACCGTGCTTCGTCGGTCGCCGCTCGCCATTGACCGCGTGCTGGGTTGCGGCGGCGGCGGCCAGGTGCGCTGTGCCGAGGGGATTGGAGGGAGGCCAGCCACATTGAATCAACGGGAACCAAAAGGGCGAAAATAAAAATGAATCAATCAAGTCAGATACAAGGGGGCCAACCAGTCGGCGAAGAACTCGACGACTGCGAACGACTCTGATGAGGCCTGGAGGAAGACGGTGAAGTTGGACGCGTCGACGTCCACGGCCGCGTCCCCGTTCGATCGGCTTTGCGCGCCCTACGCCGAGCGAGCGGAGCGCGTCCGGCCCTAAGGCATGCACCGAGGATGGCGAGGGCGAGGAGGAGCCGCCTCCGCTGCTGGGTCGCTGCTCCGCCTCTGCCGTCTGCTTCTGTTTCGCGCACGTGGGGCGAGCTGCGGAGCTGGGGCGTCGTACGCGGGCGGACGGCAGTTCCACGGGACAGAGAGATAGCGCGGGGCGGGGCGAATCGTGCGAGGTGGGTGGCGGTTCCGCGGAGAGAGAGAGCGGGGCGGGCGATTAGTATAGGGGCAGGATTAGTTTAGGAGCGGGACGATTAGTCTAATCTAACGACTGGGTTGTTTTTAGTTGTAGAGATAGAGAAGAGATTTACAAGACACATGCTATACCAAGTTTCACTGATCAACTGATCAACTGAAGAAGAACAGCAAACAACAAATGTTGTACGTAGCTGAAGAAGAGTAGCTGATGCTAATCTGACACCTATTACCTGTATAACAAGAACACAACAAAATTTCACTGATCATCACGGGTAAACATTGAGATCCTGTTAATTGAATCTAAACACTGGGACTTTACAGGAATTGAATTGATGTGCAAAAGCTATATATGGCATTCATATGACACCTGCTGTGTAGTGCAACCAAGATAGACATGCTGGGCATTTTCACAAACATCTTATGAGCAATCACCGTGGTGCCATGATCCTAAGACTAAGCAAGAGTTCCCTAATCTACCCAGCAAAGAGTTGGTCAAACCTACCAGCAACAATGGCATGGACACGTGCTTACAGATGCACTTCCTTGTTCGTAACAATATGCTGACCGTATAGGTTGTCGGCGTGGCGGGCGGTTGCCGCGGGGGCGGATGGCGGCGAAGTCCTCGGCGATCTCGTCCCTGGTGAGCGCGGTGGAGAAGGCCTTCTTCCTGGGCAGGGCCTTGGCGATCTCATCCCTGGTGAGCGCGGCGGAGAAGGTCCTCTTCCTGGGTAGGGCCGCCGGCGGCGGCGGCGACGCGAGCGGCTGCCCTCCACCCGCCGACGCGGGCGCCTTCCCCGCGGCGTCCGATCTCGACGCGAGCGGTGCGGAGGTTCCAGGGGCGCGGGTGCTGCGACGAGGCCGTGGCACCGGGGGAGGAGGCCTGCTGCGTGTGCTGGTGCGGTGGCTTCTCCTTGTCCGGGCCAGCGGGCGACCGGCCTGGTGATGGAGGTAGCCACCGCGTGCTTTGCCTACCACGCGCCGCGTGCTTCTCCTGCCGAAGGGAGACGGAGTCCGCCACGAACGCCGCCGCCCGCTCCCTTGGCAGTCCCTCAGCCTCTGCCTCTTCCGTGGCCAAGATATGCTGGCCGGCCGCCGCTACCGCCGCGGCCGCCCTGGCAATCGAGCGCGCAGGGGCCCTGGCCAGCACGCCGCCGCCGCTGCCGCCGTTGCCTCCTTTTTGTGTTGTGTGTGTGTGTGTGTGTCGGCAGCGCGGCGCGGGATTCGATTGTGGCCGTGGAGGGAGTGCAGGGGCTGAGCGCGTGCGGGTGCGTTGATCGGCCATCCCATAAGTT
This sequence comes from Saccharum hybrid cultivar R570, assembly GCA_038087645.1. Taxonomy (NCBI): domain Eukaryota; kingdom Viridiplantae; phylum Streptophyta; class Magnoliopsida; order Poales; family Poaceae; genus Saccharum; species Saccharum hybrid cultivar. The sequence continues at coordinate 24,388,892 of JAQSUU010000135.1, forward strand.
AAGCGTGACTCGAGATGGCAACGGGTACCCGAAACCCGAGTACCCGACGGGTATTACCCGATAAAGAGGCGGGTATGGAATGAATTTTCTACCCGTGGGTATGTTATTGGGCAAAATCCTATACCCATCGGGTATGCGGGTACGGGTGCGGGTGTATACTACCCATACCCGCATACCCACGGGTAAGACATACTCGCAAAAATAACTAGCCAACCTCAGTTATTTTAGCGCATATAAGTCATGAATTTGACCTATTGAGACATCCACTATATTTCTAGTAGATTGTCTTTGTTGTAATGATGCTAATAATATTTGTTAGCATGTTTGTAACTTGTTGGAAGCTTAGAATTATTTATTTTTGCATGTGACTATTTTATATTTTTAGGTAATTTTCGGGTATGTTATCGGGTACGGGTTACCCGTCGGGTGAGAATTACCCGGCGGGTACGGGTATGGAACTATTTTTTTACCCGCATGCGGGTACGGGTAACCCGACGGGTAAAATTTTGCGGGTGCGGGTACGGGTACGGATGAGCACTACCCGTCGGGTACGTACCCGTTGCCATCTTGAAGCGTGAGGATCAAGAGCTATAGATTTTAACGTTGCTGGAATTTTGGGTGCAACTTTTTAGATCCATATAGATTGTCTCAGCGGGAGACATATTGGGTGCGTTTAGTTTCTCATTTCACCTAAAAAAAATAGATTTTGATCTATTATTTTGTTGAATGGAACTAAATACCATATAAAATTTTTTTGGCAAAAAGGTATCCATTCTCCATTTTGGAATTTGGCCCCAAGAGAACAAAAAGCCAAAAAGCCCTCACCTACGCCACGAAAAATTTGGTATTTTGGATGGAACTAAACACACCCATTGCATTTCATCATTTCAAAGTAGTTGACATTTTGCATTTTGCATTCCATGGAGAACTAAACACAGCCTTAGAATAGTTTGGATTATTCTACTCTCTCCGTCTCAAAAAAAAAGTGATGTTCTGCGATTTGAAATTTATCACAGAAAAAATAATGTTGTGAGCTTTAGACACGCTTTTGATCCACAGAAAGTCTGCATGCTTCCATGCAGCATATGTTAATTAGGCAAGTAAAACACGAGACATCTTTTTTTTAAGGGAATAAAGTCCAACAAACCAAGGGTATCAGGGACATTTCTCGTCTCTACTAATCTGTCCGAAAAATCCTAGAACGTCACTTTTTTAGGGATGAAAAGAGTATTATAGTATTGTTTTATTTTTTTTCTTCCCTTCGTTACAACTACCGTACATTGGCTCTGTTCACTTGGCTGATAAGCCATGATTGAAAGTATTGTTTACTGACTTGTTGTGAGAAAAAACACTATTCACTCAATAAAAAAATTAGGCTTATAAGATCAACAGGGCCATGGTCGTTACGATGTCAACGTCTTTTTTTTTTTACAAATAGCCCATTTTGCTCTTGCCTTCCTTCTCTCATGTCATCCTCCGGTCTCACTGCCTGCCGCCCGGGCCCGTACGCCCGGCTCAGCCTGCCATGCACGCCGCGCCGCAGGGCGGGCGTGCCTGCCCGGCACTCCTGCCCTCCGCGCTCTCCCGCGGACGCGTGCTCTCCCGCGCTGTGCCGCCCTACCCCTCGCGCCGCGTCGCCGTCGTCGCACTCGCACGGGCATCTAAATAATCGTGTTATTATTTTTTCCTGCAACGCAACGATATGAAAGAAAAACTGAATAAATAAACAATAAGTACGCATGTTTGAGAATGCTACTTTTGTCGGTTTTTTAATTTTCACTCCCGATAAAATAGGCCGGATGAAAGCCTCATTTGGCCATTTACTAGAGATCCATGGAAGTTGCGGTGTTTGCTTTCATTTTTTCGAAAGATCGGTGTTTGCTTAATTTCATGAAATTGCTTAATACGGAGAGCTTCCAAAACCGACTCCTAATCTTGATTGTTTGGTAAGATAAAAAAATGATCTCTAACAATTTCTTATTGTAACTCTCAATCAATTCACGCTTAGGAAAATCGATCCAATCGCTGTAGAAATATACACGCGCATATCGATGCTCAATTTGGATGTCGGAGAACAAGGAAAAAATATGGAGTAAGACAAGGTTTTCAATGCAAATGTATAAGAGGGAAAGAAAATATAAAAATGGTAAGGGTGACTTGAAAATAGTTTGGGATTCCTAATACAAAATTGCCTCAGCTAAGATTTTAGAAATAGTTGAAGAAATCCAATAAATGTGCTTCTAACTTCTTTTAGCTACTTGAAAAACTCATTGTTTTACCAACTGTTTTTTTGGAAACTCTTGACATGCTCTTACATAGTTACATTGTATACTCTCTCTCTCTCTCTACTAAAACAAGGCATCCTACCAATTTAAATATGCCCTTCAAGCTTAAAAAAATATAGCTCCCTTCATATTTGAATTGATAACATACATTAATGTTAAGTATGCATATGAATATTGTCTTCTTAAATTGAGTTGAGGCTACTTTATCCATCATTTTTTACAATTTATGATAAATTTTGAATGTTATAACTTATATTTCATGACCAAAATAGTATATATCTGATATATGAAATTATTACGGTTCATAGATGCCTGAATAGCCTGTCTACTAATTTTAGCAATCCCCTATTATGGCCTTGTTTAGTTCGTGGATGAAAAGTTTTTGGGTGTCACATCGGATGTTTCATGAAATGTCGGAAGGGGTGTTCAGATACTAATAAAAAAACAAATAATTACATAACTCGCCTGGAAACCGTGAGATGAATTTATTAAGCCTAATTAATCTGCTATTAGCACATGTGTGTTACTGTAACAATTATGACTAATTATGGACTAATTAGGCTTAAAAGATTCGTCTCGCGGTTTTCATGTAATCTGTGTAATTAGTTTTTTTATCTACATTTAATGTTTTATGCATATGTCCAAACATTCGACGTGACGGGGTGAAAAGATTTTAGGTGGGACCTAAACAGGGCCTATGTCTTCTGGCTTATCTAGTAGGTGTTGTACATTAAGATCAGTCAATCCAGTCTTTTTGTGATCGTCCATGCTCCTTTCATCTCAAAATAATAACTTTATATGTTTTTAAGAATTTATGATCGTCCAGTCTTGTTACATTCTACATGAATGTAGACCACTGTCTTCTTCTAATTCGGAAGCTGATTATAGATGCATAAAACAATAACTGTCAATTTCGAAAGATATCTTTCAAGAAAGGAATAGAAGATGAGAGCATACTATGTGTCTTTTGCCAGCATACTATAGGACGGATCGGAGTGGGGTTATGTGTTACAGTGTAGTATGCGCTTGTCAGGAGCGTTTTGTTTCACGGATTAAACTTTAGTCCTTGTCACAGTGTTACATGGGATGTGTGGACACTAATTTAGAGTATTAAATATAGATTAATTATAAAATTAATTGTATAGTTTGAGACTAATTTATAAGATGAATCTATTAAGCCTAATTAATCTATGATTTGATAATGTAGCGCTACAGTAAACATGTGGTAATGATGGATTAATTAAGCTTAATGAATTCATCTCGCTAATTAGTCTACTCCTGTATAATTAGTTTTATAATTAGCTCACGTCCATGGAAAGAAGTTGCATCGTAACTTCGTAAGTGATGAATGGTGTTAATTACTTTTCCATTGCGCACAGACCAGTAGCGTCCTTGCCTTGCCGGTAGCTTGGTACCCGGTAAGCCGGTTGCCGCGTTAGCTCTCGCTTGCATTGGAAGATTCCTGCGTTTTGTTACGAACCTACTAGCCAGTGAAACAGCTTGGGGCTTTCTTCCTCCTTGACCTCGAGTCTGGTGGCCCGGCGGTGAGCTGGACCTGAACGAGGTGCTTGTCTCACTGCCTGTTCTTTTTTTTTTCTCTCCACGCCAATCGCCATGGCGAGCGTGACGCCGTTGGAAGCTTCAGTGGAGGCGACGCTGAGCACCCTGCGAGCAGAGTTGCCGCAGTGGAGGGATCAGCCGTTCACCATCTTCCGCGTCCCCGCCTACGTCCGCGAGAGCAACCCGACTGCCTACGAGCCGCGCATGGTGTCCATCGGCCCCTACTACCATGGCGACGTCGCGCTCCGCGCCATGGAGGACCACAAGTGGCGCTACCTCCACGACCTGCTGTCCCGCAACACCGCCGTCAGCTCGTCCCTGCTGATCAAGGAGATGCGGTCCATGGAGTCCCGTGCGCGCGCGTGCTACAGCGAGCGGCCCGCCCTCGACTCCGACGAGTTCGTCCGGATGCTCCTCCTCGACGCCTCGTTCATCCTCGAGTTCTTCTTCAAGTGGCACACCAAGTGCCCCGACAAGCTCTGCGACGTCGCCTGGGGCCGCACGCTCATCACCAGCGACCTCCTCTTGCTCGAGAACCAGATCCCGTTCTTCGTCGTCGAGAAGCTATACGACGTCATCGTCGCCGGCGCGCAGGGCGGCAGCAGGGAAAACCTCTTCCATCTCTTCCTCGAGTACATGATCAACCCAAAGGACCTGATCGCCCTCCCTTCTGTCACCTGCGATGTTCATCACCTCCTTCACCTGCACTACGAGAGCGCCGTGCCGAAGCTGCCGCCGGAGCCCTCCAAGGTGCGGGTGACACCGCGCGCCACCGAGATGAGCGCGGCGGGGGTTACCTTTATACGGCGCCGGCGCAGCAAGGCGCGGGACATGTATGACGTGGCGTTCGATGGTGGCAGAGGCGTGATGGAGATACCCGCCATGGTGATCGACGACATGAAGAGGCCGCTCCTAATCAACCTGATCGCGTTCGAGCAGAGCCAGGGCAGAGAGGAGGCGGGCGTCGTTGCAAGCTACGTGTCGCTCATGGGCATGCTCGTCCGCACGTCGCAGGACGTGGAGCTGCTCCGCCGGTGCGGCATCCTAGAGAACCTGCTGGCCGACGACGACGAGGCCGCCCGGTTCTTCAGCCACCTCGGGGACGGCGGCGTCATGAACTACGAAAGGCAGGTCTTCTCCGGCCTGTACCAGGACGTGCAGCGATACTGCGGCTCGTGGTGGCACAGAAACAGGGCGTCGCTCAGGCGCGACTACTTCGGCAGCCCCTGGTCCGCCATTTCCTTCGTTGTCGCGGGGCTTCTCATAGCTCTCACCACTACGCAGACGTACTTCACTGTATTTCCCTCAAAATAACAGAAGTATTCCGTCACCTTAAAATACCAATATCTTCTAGAAGCGTTACTCCCCCGTTCCATTTTCTTTTGTTGGTCTATTTTGCTATGCAACCCTGTTCGTTTAGACTTATCAGCAGAATCAGCAGCTATCCAGCAGTGTTTTTCTCTCACAACGAACCAGCGAACAGTACTTTCAGGCACAATAAACCAGCGAAACGAACAGGGTTGTGTCTATTGACGGGTGGGAATAGAAATGTCCTCATTTGGGTTGACGAACACGCATGGTGCCCTGTATTTGTAAGACAAAAACTTAGGTGGGGGATGCGTCGAGCTTTATTGGGGGCCATGGCTCCACTTTATTTTTGCAATTATATAGAGGTTGCTCTAGTATTTATATATATACATTGCTAATGAAGTTTTATATTGTCCACCCTAATACTCCCGGAACCATGCATATTTTCTTGTTGATTCCTATATATTTATCACATGCACCCCACAAAGACATGGTTGCCGCGGATTCACAATATGCGTCTATGCACAAGCGTCTAATGCTAGGGATGGCGAGGTGTACATACCCAACGGCTAGGGCCACCGTATATCCGCACGTGCTAGGTGAAATTTTACCTGTCGGGTAACCTATACCCGCACGTGTGTAGGAAATTAGTTCTCCCGTACTCGGCCCTTGCAAGTAATGCTATCTAACCGGTAACTCAGTACCTGAGAGCATCCAAGGTGTTGACAGTTGAATGGCATTGAGTGCTGGTATAGGCCCTGAATGGTTGCCCTCGTGTCTGCACAAATCAACTGCTTGAAGAGGCTTAGGATGGCGAGGGAGCACAATGCGGACACGACGTTATCATAGCCGACTTTTTTAGTTTTAGCCTTTTTAAAAGAAAAAATATTCACATTTAGATCCCTGGAGGCTTCATTTCATTTTGTGGACCCTGAGCTCGGTGCCGTAGCAATTGGCGCCGATGTTACACGTCTTGGCGCCATGGTCATTGGCGTCGAGGTCCATGGTCATTTTCTGCGTGGTGTTGACATGGCGCCGACTCGGCACCGTGTATCTTGGCTCCGAGCTTTGGCCAACGGGCCCCACGTGGCAGTGTCCTTTGTTCATGTATTTCTCTGCTTTCTCGTCTTCCTCCTTTGCTGATTCGGATTTCAAATTCGTAGATCAAAAATTGCCCAAATAAAGTTGGGGTTTTTATGCATGGTAGCTTTTCTAGAGTACTACAAATAAATAAAGTTGGGGTTTTTATGCATGGTAGTTTTTCTAGTGTACTAGTTAGGGGGTGTTTGGGACTGCTTCGCTCCCGTTTTTGCAGCTCCGCTCCAGCTCTGCATTGCCAAACACCTCCAGCTCCAAGAACTCTGCTCCAAGAAAAAGGCAGAGCTAGAGACAAATTCCACGTTTTTAAGCATCTCAGGAGGTACTCCAGTTTTTGAAGGTTTATACTCCCACATGGAGTTGAGAGATAATTACCCACCGTGCCACTCATTAACCTTTCCCATCTGTATGACTTCGTTCCCCCTGTCGGGTATCAAGGTACCCAACAAACGGTGAAATACAACACATGTACGATCGTTAAAGCCCCACCATAGGGGCCCTAGTAAAGTCGACTCACTGAGAGCGCGGATAGCACATCAGTCGCTTGCGGCACGAGCGACAAACTCCATCCCACCCGAGCCATGCGGAGAGGTCTCGGGCGAGATGAGCGCCTCGGGCAACATTTCTCCGCCTCGCCCGAGCCCCCGTGGCGTTATCAAAAGCGCCTGACCCCCTCAGCTTACTTCTGCCTCGCCCGAGGGACATGTGTAACCCTCAGGCAAGACAGTGAGCCACGGGGACCCCCAACCGCAGCACCCGCTCCCACCGATGGGACGGACGTGACCGTGCATAGTCAACAGGAGCACGAAAACCACATCCTGACCCAACATGATCCGGTCATTCTACCACGACATCCATACCTCTACAGCGACGGGGGTAACGATCACTATACCACCTAACCCCCTTTCAATGCAAATCCGGGCACCCATGTCACCCGTCCTCAACGGCACAGAGGCGCACAAGACAAGGCATGGCCACAACATGCAGCACCAGCAAACGAAGAGGCCAAAAGATCAATGCCTGTTGTATCTCTGTGCTATAGGGAAACTGTTCCCACTAGATAAGGAGGAAGACGGCCACGCCCGATGCCACCTTTTTGTTCTTTCTCTTTCATTTTCATTTTTCACCTCTTTACCGCAAATGTAACCCGAGCCCTCTCCTTAGAAGCTATAAAAGGGGAGGCAAGGGGCCACAGTAGAGAACCGACAACAATCGGCAAGAGTTCACCACAATCAAGCAATCACACATCCACACACTAACCCACCACCCCTCACAAGAGACCTGGGATCTGCTCCCTCTCTCGAAAGTTTGTAACCCCTACTACAAGCACTCTAGCGCAAGGCAACACAAGCAGCAGCAAAACCCACTAGACGTAGAGCCGTTCATGCCCGAACCAATATATATCATTGTTTCCGCTTTGCGCACCATCCAGCCCTAGGCGTACAGATACAAATTTACTCGTCGCGCTGGTTCTCTAGACACCGATAGTTGGTGCGCCAGGTAGGGGACTTCTGCGTGTCACGATCCATCTCTTAGGTCTCGATGGCCAATCCCCACATCAGCTTCACTCCGGGCTTCCATATTTGGTTTGGGAGCCTAGACTTCTTTTGCATGGGAGTGGATCATGACCTGGTCTAGCTCCCCCCTTCCGCGTCGATCCACCATGGGTCCCTTCCGGGCCTCGACGATCGCGTCAGAGGCCAGGACCCCATTAGCATGGAGGGGAGAGCACTCCGTCATCCCCTGTTGAGCCACTTGGCACACTTCCCAACATCAACTATATCTCCGAGTCAATAGGTGGTCTATGTCTGCATGCCAATGAGGCACGGGCTTTCGGGGGCATTCGGCCCCATGAATCTGACCACCTGAGGTTGGAGTGTCAGCTTGACACCATCTTGGGACCGCGACCATCCCAGGATGGTCTCCATCACCTTCGTCCTGTCACCGCCAATGCCTTGTTGCAGCCACTGCTTTCCCCAGAGATAAGCGCCACACCAGCACAAATGGCATGGCCTTATGGGCTGCACAATGCTGCAAGGACTTACAGTGATTTCATCTAGCCCGTAGGGGATTCCTCTGTGGATTTGCTATGATATAACTGGGAGTCCCTCTTGGAGCTCCTCGTGGCTTCGGTGACGACCTCAAGTGTTGACTCCAAGGAGGACGATGGCACCTAGGCTGATTCTAATTTCCCCCGAGCTTAATCACCCGGGGGCTCAGCGCTAGTTCCTTGACGGTGACAACAACCTGCACGAGGGTTTTGACTCTGTCGATGAGAGTCTGACGACGAGAGTCGCCACCTGTCTCGAGAATGCTTCATGTGCGATGGGGAGGACCACGAAGGAACCCATGATGAAAATGAGGGCAAACGCACCTCGCCCAACTCCACAAACATCGCGCGCACATCCATGCCCCCTCCTATGGGGTAGGCATGGCCCCAGCTAGAGCAACTCTAGGAGCTTGTGAGAAAGCTCGAGGAGGAGCAACAGCGGCTGGCACAACTACGCGCAACGCTTGAGCAAGAGCTCAGGAGTCCAATGATGGCGGCGCGGCTCAACGTAGAGCTCGTGACGTCCACCAATGAATTTGCAATGACAACGGCGATGATCATCCGTCTCTTTTTGCCAGGGCAAGCCAAAATGTTGCCGCCGCAGCAGTCCACTTCTAGACAATGCCCAAACCATCGACTCTAGAGGGACGACAAGCCCACAGGGAGCTGTGTGCCCTTCTCGAATGTGCCACGGTGCAGTAGGCCAAAAGCTCCGCGTCTTGACAACATGGACCTGAGCCTGACTAGCCCACACCTTCAGCGACATGCAAGAAGGAAGCCTTGGTCCACCCAGAACAATAGAGAGCGGGGGACAATCCCCCATCTGTCCACGCCCACGTTGGTCACAACTACTATGCACGCAACATCCTCAACGCGCACAAAAGGCACAAGGAGGATGGAGCCAGCCGCGGTTACCACCCTCGTTGGGGTGGCCGCTACGATAGTGGGGAGGACCTGAGCCCATCGCCTGAACCCCTGGGACCGTGGGTTTTTAGCCAAGACATCCGCAACACGCCGTTCCCAGCACGGTTCTACCAACCTGTCAATGTCACCAAGTACTCTGGGGAAATGAACCCCGAGCTCTGGCTTGATGACTACCGCCTCACCTGCCAGTTGGGCGGCATGGATGATGACCGTTTCATTGTTCGCAATCTTCCTTTGTTCTTGGCTGACTCAGCGAGAGCCTGGCTAGAATATCTTCCGGCCCGACGCATCCACAACTGGGCCGACCTCATGAAGGTTTTCGTGGGGAACTTCCTAGGCACTTATGTCTGCCCTGGTAATTCCTAGGACCTCAGGAGCTATCGCCAAAAGCTGAATAAGACTCTCCGTGAGTACATTCGATGCTTCTCCCGGTAGTGCACCGAGCTGTCCAACGTGACTAACGTGTATGTCGTTGGAGCGTTCCTCATGGAAACTACCTACAAGGAGCTCATCCGTGAGTTGGGGCACAAAGGCCCATGCACCACCAGGGAGCTCTTGGACAATTCCACCAACTTTGCTTCTGGCAAGGAAGCAGTTGGGGCAACTTTCCATGACACCAAGGGAAAGGAGAAGCAGCAGGAGAATGCCGATGAGGGTGGCTCTAGCCATAACTCCAAGAAGAAAAGGAAGGCTAAGCAGCCGTGCAAGGATCCTCTTATGGCTATCATCGACCACAAGAACTCCAGGGCCCCTCTCGAGGGTGGTCCGAGAGTTTTTGACGAGATGCTTGATAAACCATGCCCGTACCACCAAGGCCCGGTCAAGCATACCCTCAAGGAGTGTGGCATGATGAAACACTACTTCAGGGCGCCCAGGGGAAGGGCGACGCCAGCAAGAGGTCTGAGGACAACAAGGGCGATGATAGGGAGAAAGACGACAACTTCCCTGTCATCAACAACTGCTTCATGATCTTTGGCAGCCTGTTGTGGGGGCATTAACCCCTATACCCTTACGGCTAGACTTGGGCTGGCCCAGACCAGAGGGCCCGGCCCATCAGAAGATGACGTGCGGCCCAGTCGATCTACTCGGTGTCCCACGCAAGGAAGGAAAGCAAACTTGGAGATCAAGCAAGATCCTGGTCGGTTAGAATAGGAATTCTTATCCGGCTAGCTATGGCAATTGTAACCGGGCAGGATTAGTTTCCAAATTTGTAACCCTGCCCCCGGACTATATAAGGCGAGTAGGGACCCCCTCAAAACACATCTCATTATACACAACAATACAAACCAGACGCAGGAAGTAGGTATTATGCCCTCACGACGGCCAAATCTGGATGAAACCTTGTTCTGTGTCTTGCATCACCATCTAGTTCGTAGCTTGCGCACCTATCTACCGATAAATCACTATCTTGGGCATACCCCTTGGTAGACTGCCGACCACATTTCATCGACAGTGGCACGCCAGGTAGGGGAGCTTCCCAGGCGAGCAAGATAGTCATCATCCCTGACTCCGCGACCGTGGCGGATGGTCTCTCGTTCACCATTAGCCAGATCACCTGGACCACCGGCGTCAACAACTTCACTGCCACTACCACGGAGGAGGCGCAGATCTGATCTACGTCAGCCACGTCTTCATCGGCTACGGTTCCGACCATGCTGGCTACGGCTCTGACCACCCTAGCAATGGCTCTGACCACGCCGATAACTCATCGACCACTTCCCCGCTACAAAGGAAGGGTGATCGACAACACCGACCTGATCAAAGCTATCGACCAAGTTGGCCACAAGCTCTCGCAAACCCTTACTCTGTGAAAGCATCTAGGCCTCGGTGTTGGTTTCGGCAATTAATGACAACACATAATTACCATGACTAACGTGTGTTTTGCAGAAACATTGGTAAGTTAGGTCATGGATATAATAACTGCTTTGGGCAATATGGCAGTCATGTCCCTTGATGGAAATCGTTTCGGTTTTCAAAGGATCAACGATAAGATTAAGGACGGTTAGTTCTGGATGTCAAGGTGTTGAGATACATCTGGAATAGTTGTTAGGATCTTTGTTTCTTCCTTTGACCGTACTATGAAGAGGGGCATGAGCGAGTAGCTTGACCTAAGTGAGTCTTATGTTTAGGTGTGGTGCACACTTGTCAAACTTAGCACTAGGTAGCTCGAGAAAAGCTCAGAGTACAGTTAGAAGCGACTTGGTTCAAGGTGCATTGCGTTTAGAAGACGTTTGAGCCGTTTACCTATGACCGGACGCGGTCCTGGACATGACCGGACGCGTCCGGTCAGTACTAAAAGTTAACTGCATTTTCGGCTGACTGACCGGACGCGGTCCTTGAGAGGACCGGACGCGGTGGTTAGGCCGACACATGTCTCAGAGGGTAAACAGCAAGATCGGACGCGACTGTGAAGAAGATCGGCGCGTCCGGTCACGTTCCAGTAAGGTCCAGCGGAGACCTAACGCGTCCGGTCTCCTATGATCGGACGCGGTCGTGCGTCCGGTCATCTTCCAGTAAGGTCCCGTGGTGACCTGACGCGTCCGGTCACCTATGACCGGACGCGGTGTTGCGTCAGGTCATATTTCCAGAGAGCTCTTGCATGATCGGACGCGTCCGATCCTCCCCGATCGGCGCGTCCGGTCATCTCAAACCGGCGCGTTCGGTCAGCACAGATCGGCGCGTCCGGTCTTTTAGTTCAAAGTTTCCGTTTTTGACCGTTACAACTGACCGGCGCGTCCGGTCATATCGACAGGCGCGTCCGGTCATATCGACAGGCGCGTCCGGTCAGTGCACGCCTGACTGTTTCGAAAGGTAACGGTTGGTTTTGTCTGAGGGGTCTATAAATATAACCCCTCCACCTCTTTAAGATAACTCTTGCTCATTTGTTTAGCTGAGAAACACCTTTGAAGTGCAAGGGAGTGCAAGAGCCCTAGTGAGGATTGAGATTTGCGAATCAAAGTTTGAGAATCCTCTCTAGTGACAAGAGTCTAGCAAGTATGCATCCATCTTCTCATTAGGCTTGTTGTGGTCAAGTGAGAGTTCTAGCTTGTTACTCTTGGTGATCGCCATCACCTAGACGGTTTGGTGGTGATAGGGAGTTCGGTGATCATCTGACGAGATTGTGGGTGACCCAACTCAAGTTGTGAGCAGTTTTGGGTGATTCGCCGCGACGGAGTGTCAAAGAATCAACCCGTAGAGAGCACTTGATCCTTGCGCGGATCAAGGGGGAGCTACACCCTTGCGCGGGTGCTCCAACGAGGACTAGTGGGGAGTGGCGACTCTCCGATACCTCGGCAAAACATCGCCGTGTTCCTATCCCTTACTTTCAAGCATTTACTTTCTTGCACTACTTTCATTGCTTGTTTACTTTCCTAGAATTGCCTTGCTAGTCTAGGATTGGAGCTTAGGGTGCAAAACTTTTATCGGTAGAAACACAAGGAACACAAGTAGGCACTAGGGGTGAAGTTTGGCTTGTAGGATTTAATTCTTGCAATTATTTTTTAGAGAAGCCCAATTCACCCCCCCTCTTGGGCATCTTGATCCTTTCAATTGGTATCAGAGCCGTGTTGCTCTATTTTTAGGCTTTACCGCCTAGAGCAAGATGTCTAATGGGGAAGGACCACCTCCCACTTTTAAGGGAGATGATTTTCCATATTGGAAAATTCGTATGGAGGCATACCTCGAAGCCATAGATGTTGGGTGCCTTAGAGCCACAACCGAAGGGCTTCCCCCCATAAGGGATCCCGCTAACCCAAGTGGTGACGAGGAGAAATACGACCGGTGGAATGCAAAAGCGAAAAATGCAATCTACCGGGCACTAGGCAAAGATATCTTCAATCGTGTGCGTAATGCCAAAAATGCTCATGAATTGTGGGAGAATCTTTGTGCTCTCCATGAGGGAACCAAGAGTGAGCGTGAGGAACGCTATCATATTGCCTTAAAGAAAATTAATTCTTTTGAGATGCTTCCTAAAGAAAGTGCTAACGACATGTACACTCATTTGAATGTTATTGTAGAGGATCTTAATGCTCTTGGACTCACTAAAATGAGTCAATCGGATGTTGCAAGGAGGATCTTAAGTGTTCTCCCCGTTGAGAAGTATGGACACATTGTCACCGTACTTCATCAAAGTGATCTCTCCTCCGCAACACTAACTCAAGTATTGGGGAAGATCAATGCACATGAGATGTACATGCACATCACTCCAGAAGAGGGCTCATCATCTTCCAAGAAGGACTTGGCCTTCAAAGCTAGCTATGAAAAGAAAAAGAAGAAGGGCCAAGCCATGATAGTGCAAGAGAGCACAAGTGAGAGTGATATTGATGATGAATCACTTGCACTCATGGTGAGAAGAACCACCAAGATGCTAAAGAAGCTCAACAAGAGTGACATCAAGTTCGATGGCAAGAAGAAGAAATTCTTCACTAATACCAAGAGGAAGCCAATCTCTGAAATGGATTGCTTCAATTATGGAGAACTTGGCCATCTAGCTCATCAATGCCCAAGGCCTCCAAAAGATAAGAACAAGAATAAGTACAAGGGCAAGAAAGATGATTCAAGTGAAGAAAAAGATGATAAAAGAAAGAACAAACCATACAAGAAGAAAGATGGCAAGAAAAGAGAGTTCTACAAGAAGAAGAAGAAGGGAGGCAAGGCTTATATTGTTGGTGATTGGCTCACCGACATTGAATCATCATGTGAGTCCTCCGGTGATGAAAGTGATGATGAAAAAGAGAAGATCGCCGCACTTGTGGTTGGGCCATCACCATCGTCATCAACATCCTCATCATCATCTTCACCGCCGTCCTCACCGTCATCATCCACTTCCCACCTATGTCTCATGGCTAAAGGTGATCGAAAGGTACAAAATAGTGATAGTGATGATAGTGATAGTGATGATGAATATGATGCACCTTCTTATGATGAATTAGTAAAATTGTTAAACAAATATTCTAAAATCATAAGGAGGACTAGAAATGAAAATGATGAGCTTCAACATGAAAATGAAACACTCTCATCTAAACTTGAAAGTGCACATGATGCTAGGGATGAGCTCATAGATCAAAATGAAACCATGTCTTCTTCTCTCAAAGAGCTTAAAATTTCTAACAAGGAGCTTAAAGATAAGCATGATAAAATTGAGAAGAGGCATAGTGAACTCATGACTAGACTCAACTCTCTAAAAGAAGAATATACTACATTGAAAATCAACTATGATACTCTTATTGTTGCTAATGAGCTTGCTCTTGAGACACATGATGCTACTAACCAAATTGTTAAGATTGATATAGCTACATCATGTGATGATTTGATTGTTGAGAACTTTGAGCAAGGTTCTAGCGGCAAAGGCAAGAGTGTGGTTGAGGCAAATGACTATGATGAGTATGTCAAGCTCAAGAGTGAAAATGAAAAGCTTAAAGTTGAGAACAAGAAGTTATTGGCTCTTGAAAAGCAAGCTTCAAATGAGTCACTCATTGAAGAAAACAAGAAGCTCAAGCAAGAGAAAGAGCATCTCAAGACCGGCATAAGCAAGTTCACAAGAGGCCAACACTTGCAAAGTGAGCTACTCATGAACACCGTCATGAAGTTGGATAGGAGTGACATTGGGTATTTGGCAAATCAAGAGAAGAAGGTCAAGGCCAAACAACAACAAAGCAAGACTAAGCCCAAGCCAAAGAGATGTGTTGAGTGTGGACAAGAAGGCCATTTTGCTCATGAGTGCAAAACCCCACCACCACAACCCTTGCCCAAGCATGCTAGACCCTTTGCTTTCAATGCTCACTACATGCTTAGAAAGGACTCTAGTGGAAAGATGAAAGTTATGTTCTTGGGTCCTCCCAACAAGAATAGGCCAAAGAAAATTTGGGTTGCCAAGTCACTAGTTGAAAAAGTTAAGGGTCCCTCTTAATTTTGGGTCCCTAAACAAAAGGCTTGATCTCTTGTGTGTAGGTGAACTACAAGACCGGTGGATCTCATTGGGTGATTGATAGTGGTTGCACACAACATATGACCGGTGATCCTCGTATGTTCACCTCACTTGAAGAGGATGGGGTATGCCAAGACAAGATCACATTTGGGGATAATTCAAAGAGCAAAGTCAAGGGTATAGGCAAGGTTGCAATATCAAATGATCATTCTCTCTCCAATGTGCTCTATGTTGCTTCATTGAGTTTCAACTTACTATCCGTTGGGCAACTTTGTGATCTTGGCTATCAATGCTTGTTTGGTCCAAATGAAGTGGTTGTTACCAAGATAGAAGACAAGCAAGTAATTTTCAAGGGTTTTAGATACAATAATCTTTATCTTGTTGACTTCACCTCCGAAGATGCAAACTTGATGACATGTTTGTTCACCAAGACCACACTTGGATGGCTTTGGCATAGGAGGCTTGCTCATGTTGGAATGAACACTCTTAACAAGCTTTTGAAGAAAGAACTAGTAAGAGGCTTGAAGGATGTAAAGTTTGAAAAGGACAAACCTTGTAGTGCATGTCAAGCCGGCAAACAAGTTGCAAACACTCACCCAACCAAAGCCTACATGTCAACATCAAGAGTACTAGAACTTCTTCACATGGATTTGTTTGGTCCTACAACTTACAAGAGTTTGGGTGGAAATCTTTATTGTCTTGTGATTGTGGATGACTTCTCAAGATACACTTGGACTTTCTTTCTTCATGACAAAACTGAAGTGGCAAGTTGCTTCAAGAAGTTTGCAAAGAGAGCTCAAAATGAATTTGAAGTCAAAATAAAGAAGATTAGAAGTGACAATGGAAAAGAATTTGACAACACCAACATTGAAGCCTATTGTGATGAAATTGGAATCAAGCATGAAGTGTCATCAACCTACACTCCACAACAAAATGGTGTAGTTGAGAGGAAGAACCGGACCTTGATCACTCTTGCAAGAACAATGCTAGATGAGTACAATACACCGGAGAAATTATGGGCCGTGGCGATCAACACCGCATGCTATGCTTCAAATCGCCTCTTCCTACAAAAGTTCCTTTGCAAGACCCCTTATGAGTTGCTAAATGGGAAGAAGCCGGACGTCTCATTCTTCCGGGTGTTTGGGTGCAAATGCTACATCTACAAGAAGCGTCAACACCTAGGGAAGTTCCAAAGATGTTGTGATATTGGTTTTCTTGTTGGCTACTCATCAAAGTCCAAAGCATATAGAGTATTTAACCCCGCCACCGGTTTGGTTGAAGAAACATATGATGTGGAATTTGATGAATCTAACGGCTCCCAAGGAGCAATTGAGAATTGTGATGATGTAGGTGATGAACCATTGAGGGAGGCCATGAAGAACATGCCCGTGGGAGACATCAAGCCTAAAGATGATGAAGACGATGTACAAATTGTCAATCCACCATCTTCATCATATGTGCCTCAAGATGATGACAAGAATGAGAGAGTTGAAAATGAAGACACCCATGTCTCTCATCATCAAGCCAAGGCACAAGCACAAGATGTTGATGCTCCTCATCCCACCCCTCAAATGGTTGATCGAAGAAACTCACCTCTACTTCAAGCACATCCACAAGATCTCATCATAGGGAGTCCAACAAAGGGTGTAATGACTCGATCTCAAAAATTCAATTCTTTTGTTGAACATCACTCTTTTGTCTCTTGTCTTGAACCTAAGAATGTAGAAGAAGCTCTTCAAGATCCGGATTGGGTGAATGCCATGCATGAAGAATTGAACAACTTCGCCCGCAATCAAGTATGGACACTTGAAGAGCATCCAAAAGGTGCAAGAGTCATTGGAACCAAGTGGGTGTTCCGCAATAAGCAAGATGATCAAGACGTAGTGGTAAGAAACAAGGCAAGACTAGTTGCAAAAGGGTTCTCTCAAGTTGAAG
Organism: Saccharum hybrid cultivar R570; assembly: GCA_038087645.1. Lineage (NCBI taxonomy): Eukaryota > Viridiplantae > Streptophyta > Magnoliopsida > Poales > Poaceae > Saccharum > Saccharum hybrid cultivar. The sequence continues at coordinate 24,405,978 of JAQSUU010000135.1, forward strand.
GTCTTGATTTTGGAGAGACTTTTGCACCTGTTGCAAGACTTGAAGCCATCCGTATCCTACTTGCATATGCATCACATCATGATATGAAACTATATCAAATGGATGTGAAAAGTGCATTCTTAAATGGCTTTATAAATGAACTAGTCTTTGTTGAACAACCTCCCGGGTTTGAAGACCCTAGATATCCTAATCACGTTTATAGGTTGTCCAAGGCGCTATATGGGCTCAAACAAGCCCCTAGAGCATGGTATGAGCGCCTTCGGGACTTCCTTATTGAGAAGGGCTTCACCATTGGGAAGGTTGACACCACACTATTCACCAAAAAATTCAAAGAAGAGATCTTCATTTGTTAAGTATATGTTGATGATATCATCTTCGGGTCAACAAATGAAGACTATTGCAAAGAATTTGGTGAATTGATGTCAAAAGAGTTCGAGATGTCAATGATTGGTGAGTTAACATTCTTCCTTGGGTTTCAAGTCAAGCAAATGAGAGAAGGGATCTTTATCTCTCAAGAGAAGTATACCAAGGATCTTCTCAAAAGATTCAAGATGGAAGAATGCAAGCCAATCAAGACCCCAATGCCAACTAATGGACATCTCGACCTAGATGAGGGAGGTAAACCAATCGATCAAACTCTTTACCGTTCTATGATTGGTAGCTTGTTGTATCTTACCACATCTAGGCCCGACATCATGTTTAGTGTGTGCATGTGTGCCCGCTTTCAAGCGTGCCCTAAAGAACCTCACTTAAGTGCCGTAAAAAGAATCCTAAGATATCTTAAGTATACTCCAAGCATTGGATTATGGTATCCCAAAGGAGCTAGATTCCAACTAGTTGGCTACTCCGATTCGGATTATGCCGGTTGCAAAATTGATAGAAAAAGCACATCCGGAGGGTGCCATTTGCTTGGGAGATCCTTAGTATCATGGTCATCTAAAAAGCAAAATAGTGTGGCTTTGTCCACCGCCGAGGCGGAATACATTGCCGCGGGGGCTTGTTGTGCTCAAATCCTATACATGAAACAAACCCTCCTAGACTATGGAGTTGTTCTTAAAAAGGTGCCGCTTTTATGTGACAATGAAAGTGCGGTTAAAATTGCCAATATTCCGGTACAACACTCTCGCACCAAGCACATTGATATCCGCCATCACTTTCTAAGAGATCACGTTGCTAAAAATGACATATCACTAGAAGGTGTAAGAAGTGAAGATCAATTAGCGGATATCTTTACTAAACCTTTGGATGAAGCTACCTTTTGTAGGTTGAGAAGTGAACTAAATGTGCTTGATTCTAGTAACTTTAAAAGATGAACTTATGTTGTCCCTTGCATTGCATTGTATTTTATGTCATGTTTAATTACCCGCAATGCATCTAGGGCTTGACTAACATGGTTACGATAACCCTCCTTTGGAGGAGTGAAGAAGCCTAACCGTGGATCAAACTTGACAAGCAACCTAGCTTTACTTACTTGTTTTGCATTGCATATGCATGGTTGTTGCTTTTGTCGTTTCTTTTCGGTTAAGCTTTGAGCAACCTCTGTGTTCGTCCATGGGTAGAGAGAGCTTTTTGACGCTCCCAATGGTTAAAAAAATCTATTGCATGGCCATATGTTGCTCCTCGGGTGTTTGTTGCCTATTTTCCTAAAAATAATAATAGCCTAAGGCAATCTATTTTGAGAAAGTTGAGGGTTTGAGTGAGGTCACTCATATCTTGTTCCAATTGGTGTTTATTTGTGTCTCTTTGAATTGGAACTTGATTGGGAGAAGTCGCGTCAAAGTTCGGAATGAAAAAAAGGTGTGAAAAATAGTAACCGGACGCTGGACCGGACGCTGCACCGGACGCAGTGCTGCTTCACCACCGCGTCCGGTCCCAGCGACCACCAGCGCGTCCGGTCATCCTGAAGACCGTCTTCTGTTCCTGTGATCGAACGCTGCACCGGACGCGCCCCTGCTGACCACCGCGTCCGGTCCCGGTAACCACCACCGCGTCCGGTCATCTGTCTCAGTCTTCCGGGAAAATCAAAACCGGACGCTGTCAGCGTCCGATCGTGGATAATCGAACGCGTCCGGTCATTCCAGGAGCTTACTGGAGTGTGACCGGACGCTGCCTCCACCGTGTCCGGTCATTCGACCACCGCGTCCGGTCATCACGCATAAAGCGGATCTCGCCCCTTTAACCGTACGACTGGATCTCTTTTTTCCTTTTTCATCTAACCTTGCTTTCGCCGCCGCCCTGTCCTGCGCCCTACGCCGCTGCCCGCGCCACCACCGCAGCCGCTGCCCGCGCCACCGCCGCAGCCGCTGCCCGCTCCACCGCCGCAGCCGCTGCCCGCGTCACCACTGCAGTCGCGCCTTGCGCCCGCAGCTGCGCCCTGCGCCCTGCGCTCGCGCCACCGCCGCCACGACTGCGCCACCACGCCCTTGTTTGCGCGCCGCCATTGGTTCTCCTCTGGCGATCTCCCCTGCGCCCTAGCCTCGTGTCGCGAACCGTTTGCCGTACACGATCTTCAAATCCCCTGCAAAGACCCCCATATCCTAACCCTAGGTTGCTAGGTTTTCATCTTCGAATCCTCGCGATCGTCTCCATCTCCGCAAGGTGACATTTTCTCCTTGGATTAGGGTTTACCGTTGATTTTTCGGTAATTTCTAATTCAATTGTCGTTCGGTCGTCGATTGTATTCCAGGGTTTCGATCGCCGTCTTCGGGTAACCCTATTTCGTCGAGATCATCTTCCGGTCATCGAATCATCTCTCGTCGAGGTAGCTATCGCGATCATCTCATGTCTTACCTCATATGCTTGCTATCTCTAGGGTTTCGTACCTTTAGTTTATATATGTTGCTTATAGTAGATCCATCTATTCCGTCTTTTCAGCGAGTCTGTCGGTTTGTCGGGGTGACTGTTGTTCTGCTGATTGAATCCGAGGCCAAGCCTGCGGATACGGATTGAGGCCAAGCCTCTCGAGTGTCAGTACACCATCTTTCAGAGGTTTTCCGACAGTGTGACAGCATGGTTCGTTGCAAGAATGCTGGTGGTGCTCCTAGTGATGGGGACGACAGTCCTCCTCGTCTGTCTGAGGTTGCGCGTGGTAAGCGCATAAAGATCATGGCCAGAAAGAAGAAGAAGACTCTTACTGATGCAGAGATAGCTCAGGCAGTGGCAGATGCAGCTGATGCAGTTGAGAGGGGTGGCAGGAGCAGTGGTATACGCATTGGAGACAGTCGTTTTCATCTTGAAGGACGACAGCTTGGTACAGAGACCACTGAGACCACTGAGGGCACAGAAGTGCCAATGGATGCAGATACTATGTCAGTAGATCCACCTGCAGCACCTTCAGAGGGGACAGCGGAACAGGCAGCTCAGACTCCATCACATCGCCGCTCCACAAGCACACGGACTCAGGTGACTCCCAGGCCAGAGGGCCAGCGTCGTGGAGGACGTCCACCTCCGAGAGTTAGAGGTACTCCACCAGTTGAGCACTTCGACCTGAGAGGTGCCACTGCACGTCAGGTGCAGAGTTTGAGATTTGTTGAGGTCAGCCAGTGGTTCCCACCTCAGAGAGACTCTAGAGCTTCAGAGGGATTCTATACTCCTCTCCAGGAGGATTTTTACAGAGCTCTTGTTGACAGTGGCATTGCTTTTCGACCACAGAGGGTCTGTCGCATTGAGTCACTTATTGAGGTTGTGGGTGAGCAGCTACGTCCGCATCTGTCCTATCTACCAGGCCTGTTAGATTTTCTTGGACGGACAGGTGCATATTGCGGCACTTGGGTTAGGGAGTTTTATGCTTCATTATGGATTGATCCAGCCCATGAGTTCATACACTTTGCATTCAGAGGCCGCGACCGCAGACTGTACAGCTCCAGAGTACGGGAGATTCTCCGACTCCCAGCTTCAGACACGAAGATTCACCAGCTCTGCTTCGGTCAGACAGCTCCACCTAGACGCCCTCATGGCGGTTCTGTGCCACCTACAGACCTGATCCGACCCTGCTTTCGTGAGCCTTTTGGCGAAGGGTCTCGTCGTACACCTGCCAGTCTAACACCGCTTGCCCGAGTCTTGGATGCTATTGTCAGACGCACTCTTCTTCCCAGACTTGGCTACAGAGAGGGACTGACCAGGATGCAGCTCTGGGTTGTTCACCATCTTCTTTCACAGACACCTTTTGATATTTGGGATCTAATGGTCAGTGAGATGGAGGACACCCTGGCAGAAGGTTTCAAGGGACACCGTCAGCTGCCCTATGCTCATTGGATTTGTTTTATCATCAGATCTGCACTTGAGCTGCCTTCAGAGATTAGTGCTGAGATAACTAACACTACTACTGTTTTCCTGAGTATGATATTCGTCAGTTATGGGCTTCAGTTACTAGGGAGCAGATCCCTGCACCAGGACAGAGAGAGAGACCTGAGGTGCGTGAGACAGCGGCTGAGCAGGATGTGACCATACAGGGTCTTGCTGAGGCAGAACTGGCAGATCTAGATGCTTAGCCCGCTGATATAGCTGAGGATGAGGCCTCTGACAGCACTGTTGAGGACTATCAGCCCATCCCCAGGTGTCGGTCTCCTCGGCCTCACGACCACGAGGCCGGTGGCTCTGGTTCAGCCTCCCGCTCAGACCCAGCCATGGTGGCTATACTTGAGAGGCTGACCTAGGCACAGGAGCGACAAGAACAACAGCTACAGAGACAGGCTCAAGACACAGCTGTTGCGTTTGCACAGATACAGGCTCGACAGGATGAGTTCCAAAGACAGCAGCTTGAGATACAGTGCCAACAGGTCGAGATGCAGCGTCAGCAGTATGAGATGCAGCGACAGAGTGTAGCCAGCCAGCAGCAGTACTTGGAGCTTCTGCGTCACCTTGTCACAGTTGGGGCTCCTCCACCTGCATCTATCCTGACTTCAGCTATACCTTTCAGCTATACCTTTTATGTGTACTAACTTTTCATGTCTTATCTTATAAGTACACTCAGTTGGCTTGGAATACATAAGCATTGTCTAACCCCTTGTGCTTACAGCTTTATGCTTATGTGAACCAAGCATGATCGAAAACCTCAACTCATATCTTCTGAATCTAAGTGTTGTCATCAATCACCAAAAAGGGGGAGATTGAAAGCATCTAGGCCCCGGTGTTGGTTTCGGCAATTAATGACAACACATAATTACTATGACTAACGTGTGTTTTGCAGAAACATTGGTAAGTTAGGTCATGGAGATAATAACTACTTTGGGCAATATGGCAGTCATGTCCCTTGATGGAAATCGTTTCGGTTTTCAAAGGATCAACGATAAGATTAAGGACGGTTAGTTCCGGATGTCAAGGTGTTGAGATACATCTGGAATAGTCGTTAGGATCTTTGTTTCTTCCTTTGACCGTACTATGAAGAGGGGCATGAGCGAGTAGCTTGACCTAAGTGAGTCTTATGTTTAGGTGTGGTGCACACTTGTCAAACTTAGCACTAGGTAGCTCGAGAAAAGCTCAGAGTATAGTTAGAAGCGACTTGGTTCAAGTTGCATTGCGTTTAGAAGACGTTTGAGCCATTTACCTATGACCGGACGCGGTCCTGGTGATGATCGGACGCGTCCGGTCAGTACTAAAAGTTAACTGTGTTTTCGGCTGACTGACCGGACGCGGTCCTTGAGAGGACCGGACACGGTGGTTAGGCCGACACGTGTCTCAGAGGGTAAACAACAAGATCGGACGCGACTGTGAAGAAGATCGGCGCGTCCGGTCACGTTCCAGTAAGGTCCAGCGGAGACTTGACGCGTCCGGTCTCCTATGATCGGACGCGGTCGTGCGTCCGGTCATCTTCCAGTAAGGTCCCGTGGTGACCTGACGCGTCCGGTCACCTATGACCGGACGCGGTGTTGCGTCAGGTCATATTTCCATAGAGCTCTTGCATGATCGGACGCGTCCGATCATCCCTGATCGGCGCGTCCGGTCATCTCAGACCGGCGCGTCCGGTCAGCACAGATCGGCGCGTCCGGTCTTTCAGTTCAAAGTTTCCGTTTTTGACCGTTACAACTGACCGACGCGTCCGGTCATATCGACAGGCGCGTCCGGTCAGTGCGCGCCTGACTGTTTCGAAAGGTAACGATTGGTTTTGTCTGAGGGGTCTATAAATATAACCCCTCCACCTCTTTAAGATAACTCTTGCTCATTTGTTTAGCTGAGAAACACCTTTGAAGTGCAAGGGAGTGCAAGAGCCCTAGTGAGGATTGAGATTTGCGAATCAAAGTTTGAGAATCCTCTCTAGTGACAAGAGTCTAGCAAGTGTGCATCCATCTTCTCATTAGGCTTGTTGTGGTCAAGTGAGAGTTCTAGCTTGTTACTCTTGGTGATCGCCATCACCTAGACGGTTTGGTGGTGATAGGGAGTTCGGTGATCATCCGACGAGATTGTGGGTGACCCAACTCAAGTTGTGAGCGGTTTTGGGTGATTCGCTGCGACGGAGTGTCAAAGAATCAACCCGTAGAGAGCACTTGATCCTTGCGCGGATCAAGGGGGAGCTACACCCTTGCGCGGGTGCTCCAACGAGGACTAGTGGGGAGTGGTGACTCTCCGATACCTCGGCAAAACATCGCCATGTTCCTATCCCTTACTTTCAAGCATTTACTTTCTTGCACTACTTTCATTGCTTGTTTACTTTCCTAGAATTGCCTTGCTAGTCTAGGATTGGAGCTTAGGGTGCAAAACTTTTATCGATAGAAACACAAGGAACACAAGTAGGCACTAGGGGTGAAGTTTGGCTTGTAGGATTTAATTCTTGCAATTATTTTTTAGAGAAGCCCAATTCACCCCCCCTCTTGGGCATCTTGATCCTTTCACTCTGGTAGATTCAATCCAAAATCAGTCTACCGAATAGGTACTTCTCCACCACAATAGATCTACCTGACCAGTTCGGGTCCACCGTCCAACATGGCTAGATACAGATCTAGTAGTCACCGCTACTCCTAAAGGACGTACGGTACGCCTTCACCCGGTTCCTACACCTGGCCTTAGGCTCTCTGAGTACCAAGTTCTGATGGAGGATTGCCAGGCCCTCCCATACGACTTGAAAAATGCTGCTTCCGAGTACGTGTATCGTACACCTCATCTGTTCATGGGTCCCATGGAGCAAGACCATGTTTCAGATTTTTACTTCCTGGATATACCTCGACCATCACCAGGCAATGCCATCAGCATGGTCGGTATCCAGGAGCATCATGAAGGTTCGGTTCATACACTGCCCGAGGATGGCGACTCCAGCACTAGATCTACACGATCAGTCCACACCGAGGCTCAACACCTCGAAGATGACGGATATGGTCTGGATCCACTACCGTACCCTCTGGGTTTCTCTCTGATCCCAAGGTTCCCACAAAGACATGGTGACATGGTGCTCAACATCAACAATGATGAGCCCGCATTCGTGGGAGAAACTGACAAGCAACAGCAACTTCACGAACAGTGTAACGCCGACCGCGCTGAACGCCGTCATCAGGAGGCTAAAGAACAAGAAGAGCATCAAAGGGGACCTCAACCTTGAGATCTAGCTGACGCCTTTGACAGAGTAGGCGATAGGCAAGTTTTTAGGACCCCAAGTGCTAACATGGTTGTCGCCATGGCCAACCTGGACTGATTACGAGACGCGCTAGAGAACCATGTGGTTTGCGAAGACATCAAAGCATATCTGACCACTGCCATGGGCTAAACCGTCGAGCTCGCCCAGTGAGCCCAAGATGCTACAAGCATGCCCATCGCATCTAGTCGGAGCTGTCGTTCCCGCGCTTTAGAACATCCAAGTCACCAACATCGTGACGGTCCGCCCGCACCCAATCCCCCATGTGGTGGTGGCGGCGGCAGTGGCGGTGGTGGCGATGGTGACGAGGGTGGACAAGAAGGTGGTCGAGGTCGTCGTGATAACAACTACAATCGTCACGGCAATCGAGATCAGGAGGTCGACCAGAACCCTCCTCGTGATCTCCATCACCATCTTCCTCCTCGCGACGTCCGCAGTCACATCACTAGTCATGCTAATGACCGCTAGGCCCATGAGAACATGTGCCGCATCTAGTATGACACCAAACACGGCCCCCGAGCCTCAAACAGTTTAGTCCTCATCTTCGACAAGTTGTCTGGCCAAGGAATTTCAAGCTTGAGAAGCTCAGAAAATATGACGACAAGGAGAACCCTGAAAGCTGGGTCACGCTCTACGAGATCACCGTTCGGTCCGCTACAGGTGATGAGCACGTAATGGCTAACTATCTTCTAGTTGTTCTTGATCAGGCAGGTCATCAATGGCTTCTCAGCCTCTCAAAGAACTAGTTTGACATCTGGTCGGCCCTTCGACAAGCCTTCATCAACAATTTCATCGCCACATGTGACCAGCCAGGCAACAAGTACGACCTCGAGCATATACATGACTGAGCAGGCAAGCCGCTGTGTGACTACATCCGACGCTTCTCGGATATGTGTCTCAAGATCCCAAGAATCACCCATGACGAAGCAGTCTCGGCTTTCATCAAAGGCCTTCGCCACCACGATGCCCTCAGAAGCAAGCTGCTCCAAAAATGGCCGTCTACGGTCTTTGAGCTCCTCGCTACTGCCAAGAACTATGTGGATGTCGAGAAGATCATTAAGGAAGACGTGGGTGGGTCATCACGCTCCGAGCACCCACCGCATCGGGATGAGAAACCCGATGACCGTAGTCAGAACAACAACTGCGAACGTCACGACCAGCGCAACAACAACAATCGCGACCACCGAGATAATCATGATAGGTGGCCCGATAATTGCGGTGATTACAGAGGCAAGCGCCCCTGCGAAGACGACCATGAGGTCAACGCAATCAAGAAACTTGCTGGTCACCGTGACTATCAAGAGGATTACAACAAAGCTTTGAAGGGTCCCTGCCAGATCTATCCCAAGTCCAATCATACCATGGAGAACTGCCACTTCCTCAAGAACATCTACACCAAGCAACTCGCTAATGATGATGCTCCAAAGGCCATTGACGATGGACCGTGGCGTGACGGTGATGACGATGATGATGACGACAGGATAGAAATCCTCGTCACCAATATGTCAATCTCACCAAAACCGTCCACTCCATCTTTGGCAGAAAGGTGTCTTTAGAGTCCAAGCATGAGTGCAAGCTGCTGAAGCGGGCCTGCTTGAACGTCGTCAACACTGATGACCTCATCTCCGATCCCAGGCTCCTGGCCTGGTCCCACCGCGAAATCTCCTTCAGCCGAGCAAACTGGTGGGCGGCAATTCCAAAACCTAGTCATTTCCCCCTCCTCCTCGACCCCTGCATCAACAGTGTCCGGTTCAAGAGGGTACTCGTGGACGGTGGTAGTTCCATCAACATCCTATTTTGCAGCAACTTGCCTACCCTTAAACTAACTCAGGCTGTTCTCAAGCCTTACGATGCACAGTTCTGGATCAACAGAGCTCCATACCTCTCAGGCAGATCATGCTTCCTGTGCAGTTTGGCAATCCATACCACTTCCGCACCGACTACGTCAACTTCATGGTCATGGACTTCGAGGGTACTTACCACACCATCCTTGATCGACCAGTGCTCACCAAGTTCATGGTTGTGTCATACTACTCTTACTTGGTGCTCAAAATGCCTACCGAGCAGGGTGTCCTTACTCTCAGAGGCAATGTTTACACTACCTATACCTTTGAAGAGAAAAGCTTTAAGGTGGCAGAGGCCACCGACCTCTCAGTTCGCATGGAGCAAACTCTGGTTGATGCCTCCGAGATTCCCGCCGGCAAACTGGAGATCTCAGAGCGCTAAGCACCACAGAAGAACATCAAGTCCAATGAGCATAAGGAGATTCAGCTGGTCGATGATGATCCTAGCAAGACGGCCCTTATCGGGGCCAACCTGGATCCTAAATAGGAAGATGTGCTCATCAGGTTTCTAAGGGACAACGTAAGCGTGTTCATGTGGAAACCCGCTGACATGCCCGGTGTTCCTCGGCACCTGATCAAGCACTCCTTGAACGTCTCGAAGACCGCAAGACCTATCAAGCAAAATCTATGACGGTTCGCTCGTGACAAAAAGGAGGCTATTAGGGTAGAAGTTACCTGGATTTTAGCAGCTAGATTTATCAAAGAAGTGTATCATCCTGACTGGTTAGCCAACCCGATCCTTGTATGCAAAAAGAATAATGAATGAAGAATGTGCGTTGATTATACTGATCTCAACAAACACTGCCCTAAAGACCCATTCCTCTTACATCGCATAGACGAAGTCGTTGATTCCACAGCTGGCTGCGAGCTGCTGTCCTTTCTCGATTGCTACTCTGGTTATTCCCAGATCGCTCTCAACAAGGACGATCAGATCAAGACGTCCTTTATTACACCGTTTGGCGCCTACTGCTACATGACTATGTCGTTTGGGCTTAAGAATGTGGGGCCACATACCAGCGTGCTATCCAGAAATGCCTTGCTGATGAGATCAAGAATGACCTGGTCGAAGCCTACGTCGATGATGTGGTCGTGAAAATCAGGGAGGCTCACACCCTGGTCGACAATCTCCAGTGTTCCTTCACGGCTCTCAACAAGTACCATTGGAAGCTTAATCCAAAGAAATGTATCTTCGGAGTCCCATCTGGTATATTATTGGGCAACGTCATCAGCCACGATGACATACACCCTAACCCAACAAAGGTAAAGGCCGTTTTGGACATGCAGCTGCCCAAAAACGTTAAGGATATCCAGAAGCTCACTAGATGTTTGGCGGCCTTAAGCCATTTCATCTCACGACTCGGTGAAAAGGGCCTGCCTTTCTTCAAGCTACTCAAGGCTTCAGAGAAGTTCATCTGGTCGAAAGAGGTTGACGCTGCCTTCACGTAGCTCAAAGAATTCTTAACCTCTCCTCCAATCCTTACAGCCCCTTAGAAAGACGACGTTCTTCTTCTCTATATTGCGGCCACCGATCGCGTGGTCTCCATAGTCATCGTGGTCGAGTGTGAGGAACCCAGCCACGTGTACAAAGTCCAGTGCCCTATTTACTTCATCAGCGAGGTGCTAAATGAGTCCAAAGCTAGGTACCCGCAAGTTCAAAAGCTGATCTATGCCATACTGATTATATCTTGAAAGTTGAAACATTACTTCGATGGATATCGGGTGGTGGTCAAGGCTAATTTCCCATTGGGAGACATCATTCGAAGTAAGGACGCTAATGGATGCATCGTCAAGTGGGCGATGGAGTTATGCCCTTATTCAATCGAGCTCTAGGGTCACACGTCCATCAAGTCTCAGGCTCTAGTGGACTTTTATTGTCGAATGGACATACCTTAGCGCACCTCCTGATCAGGGGCCAATCAAATACTAGAAGATGTATTTTGATTGCTCTCTGAACATCGATGGTGTAGGCACAGGTGTGCTCTTTATCTCACCAACCAAAGAACAGCTCTGCTACATCCTCAGGATTTATTTTCCTGCATCTAACAATGTTGTAGAATACGAGGCTGCCTCCATGGCATGCGGATTACGGTTGAGCTTGGTGTAAAATGTCTCCACGTCTATGGCGATTCGGCCCTAGTCATTAACCAAGTTAACAAAGATTGGGACACGACCAGTGAGAAGATGGATGCTTGTTGCAAAGAAATCAGAAAGTTGGAAGGCAAATTTTACGGCATCAAGAACAGACATGTGGTCCAGGACAAAAATGAAGTAGCCGATGAGTTGTCTAAGTTAGGGTCATCCCGAGCTAAAGTTCCACATGGCGTATTCGTCCAAGATCTTGTAAAACCATCAATCAAAGAAGAAGAAGACCAAGTGGTCGATTAGCAACTGGTGGCCACGGTTCCTCTGCCGATCAATACAGAATCATCTCCGACCACTCTTGCTGTAAGCCAACCCACTGATAATACTTGTAGGATAGAACTGGCTATACCAACCGAATAGAGAATGAACGACTTATGCGCCATAGTAAGCAGTACCTACTGGTCAACGGTGTCCTGATGCACAAAAATGCAAAGGAGGAAGTTCTGATGAAGTGTATCACTCGAGAAGCAGGTATTCAACTGCTCCATGAAATTCATAGTGGTACTTGCGGTAATCACGCCGCCTCTCAGACCCTGGTTGGCAAAGCTTTTTGAGTAGGTTTCTACTGGCCATCTGCCGTGGCCGATGTAGAGAAGCTAGTCCACCGATGCGACAGATGTCAGTTTTTCGCCAAACGTATACACGTACTAGCACATGAGATCCAGACCATACCAACCTCCTGACCCTTTGCATGCTGGAGACTGGATATGATTGGTCCCTTCAAGCCAGCCCTGACAACTTCAAATGTGTCTTTGTGTTGATTGACAAGTTTTCCAAATAGATAGAGTACATGCCTTTAACCAAGGCATCATCAGAGAAGGCAGTCGAGTTCCTAGATCAGATTATACACCGTTTTAGCCTCCCCAACAACATCATTATAGACCTGGGGACTCAGTTCACTGGCAGTGCATTCTGGGACTTCTGCGATGCAAGGAGCATAGTGGTGAAATACGTGTCGGTGGCGCATCCCAGAGCTAATGGGTAGGTCAAAAGAGCCAATGGCATGATTCTTGACGCGTTGAAGAAGAGGTTGTACAGGGAAAACAACAAAGCCCTGGAAGATGGCCTAAAGAATTGTCGGCTGTGGTCTAGGGACTATGAACCTAGCCTAGTTGCAACACTGGCGCCTCCCCATACTTCATGGTCTACGGTGCAGAAGCAGTGCTCCATGCAGATATCGCTTTCAGATCACCACATGTTGAGAACTTTAATGAAGACAGATCTGATGACGCACGTGAACTCGAGGTCAACTGCTCTAAAGAGCGATGACTTGACTCTTGTGTACGTACAGGCAAGTACCAAGTTGTACTACATAGATACTACAATAGGAATATCAAAGAATGTCTCTTCGTGGTTGGGGACCTGGTCTTGAAGTGGAAAACAAACCAAGAAGGCATGCACAAGCTCTCATCTCCTTGGGAAGGACTGTTTGAGGTCATCGAAGTCACCCGGCCTACTTCATACATGCTGGCTCACCTCGAAGGTACTGAAGTACCCAACTCCTGGCATATTGATAAGCTTAGGCATTTCTACCCGTAGAGCGCATAAATAAAGATATATACCTTTCTTGTACTTTGATTATTTCAATAAAGCTTATATGTTTTCTTTCGGTCACTCTAACGTGTTTATCTGGAGACTACTTTCTATCAATGTTTTATAAAAGACCAGTTGACAGACCACAAATCTTTCTCGAGTCCTCAGAGCCAGCCCCGTCTTTGATTTCTCCCCACGCATGCATGGGACCGGCTCTCTATGCTCCGAGTGGTCGGCGGGTGCTCCCTAGTCTGACCTGTGTGCTCTTACGTGTGAATAGGCTACGTGCCTCGTACTCCAACCATAGATCTAGCTAGGGTCATGTAACAGAACCGACCAAATTATAAGAGCACAAGTACAAAAACAAGTGCCGAAACGCTCAAATTTTTGAACTTGAGCCCATATAATCCCGGTAGTCAATCGAAACCACGAAGAATTTCAAACCAACTCTTTTACAACCAAGATCGCATCATTCAACATACACATCACACGTTACATTTCATAAGTAGTTCAGAAGTTCGCTTACAACACACGGAGTTGCAAAATATTACAAACTGAGTTCATAAAGTAGCGGAAGCATAACACACGCATTTAGTTCAAATACTACTGCCAGTCTTACAGATCACCATCCCACAAAAGCATTAAGGAAAGTAACTAACAGATGATCATGCCCGAGTGATCTAGTCCTCGTCACCCGCGGGGTGGAGGCAGGTCTTGCAGAAGCCCTGATAAAGCATGTCATCTGCAACAGAAGGGAATAAACCCTGAGTACGGGAATATACTCAGCTAGACTTACCCGTAGAAACGGAAAATAAGAGACACCAAGGATCATGCAAGACTTTCATAAGTGGAGCTGGCTGACATTACCTTTGTGTCGGTACCAACAGTACGGGGGTACCATAGCTATCGCCAAAACACTAACAAAAACCGAAACCAGTAGAAAAGATAGCCCGCTCGACGGGGCGCCTCGACCGCGTCCCGGCTCCGACTCGTACGAGGCCCGCTCGACGGGGTGCCTCGACCGCGTCCCGGCTCCGACTCGTACGAGGCCCGCTCGACGGGGTGCCTCGACCGCGCCCCGGCTCCGACTCGTACGAGGCCCGCTCGACGGGGCGCCTCGACCGCGTCCCGGCTCCGACTCGTACGAGGCCCGCTCGACGGGGCGCCTCGACCGCGCTCCGGCTCTGACTCGTACGAGGCCCGCTCGACGGGGCGCCTCGACCGCGCCCCGGCCCCTCGACGCCCTTTCTTTACCTACCCGGGACAAAAGCCATAGCATTCAATGCGGTTACCTACTACCACCGACCGACATGGCTACGGCATGGGTCAACGCGGGAACAATACCCACGTCAAGTCTCACTGTTTTACCGCCCATCCCGTGATGGGAGGTGAAAGCCGTCACTGTATCCACCATACCGCGCACTATTCACCATCAGTCACCCTCGAGGGAGGATAAGACAAGGTCCGTCCCCCGCGATACTGGGGATTCGGCCTTATCCATCCGACCTCGACCCAGCCTCGACCCGGCCCCAACGCTCGACTTAGCTCGAAGGACGGTATGGCCTGGCACTCTGGGTCATTTCACCCTCTTGTCCCGTACCGCGTCAGGATACCCAGGGATGGCCGGCCATCCCGAAGCCACGTCGCTACAGTCAACTCAACAGGAATTGACGAAACATCGCCTCAAGCCTCCCCTCGACTTGGCCACCTCTCGCCCTATAAAAAGGCAGGCCAGGGCGAACCAAAGGGGAAGAGGGGGAAGAAAAAACACGAAGCATCACAGAAAAAACGCGGAGCAACCATCTTTCTCCTTTTTCTCTTTGAGACTTGGGGCTCGACACCCTCTCTCGCCTGCTTGTAACCCCTACACGAGCACCCCGGTGCAAGGAAATACAAACCTCTCTTCCCCGCTGGACGTAGGGCCTTCTTTTGCCCGAACCAGGATAAACCCCCGTGTGTTCTCCTTGCATCACCATCCAGGAAAGAGTCACGCAGCATTTACTCGTTGGTTTAGGACCCCCTTGGTCCGAACACCGATAGTTGGCGCGCCAGGTAGGGGCACGCTGCGTGCAAACCTCGCTTTGTCGCCGTTCTTCCTGGATGGCTAACCCCGAACGCCCGATCCCGTTGGGTACGGTGATCTGGTTTGGGAGTTTGGAGTTCATGTCGCTCGGCTCTGGCTACAACATGGTCCTACTCCCACCCAGGCACCCGACCGACGAAGATTACGAGCTCTCCCAGCCCGGGGGAGCAGTCAACCGGCACCGTCGCTCCAGGCGGTCGCGGGCCGCCCGACGACGGCGAGCCCAGCACAACTACCGTCTCTACCTGACGGAGGGCGATGGGATCCCCCGGTCCGGCACCCCCCAGACAGGCGCTAGCCCAGATCTCCTTTTGGAAGATTTGGGAAGGATGAGCCTGGTCGAGGGTCGCGTGCCAACGAGGAATCCCGCCGCTCCCCCGTCCGGTGAGACACCACTGTCCATAGCATCTATTTCGCCACGAACAGTGACGTCCCCATCACCATTCCCGTTTGGACTAGACTCGGTCGCCCGGGTGTATGCATCCTCCGTGAGCACTCGCATGAGCGCTTATGAGGAACTCCCCGGACACCATCTACGCTCCACTCTGGACCTCGTTGCGTCCACGCCGGTTTTTGATTATCGGGACTCTACGGAGACACCGGAAACAGAACCCCGTGTGACTGCTTCTCCACGTCACCACCTCGGTGATGGTTGGCATCGGCCACACATTCCCCCATCATATTACTACTTTGGCGCACCTGACTCTGACTCGGCCGACGACACCTATGATCCGACTCGTGAGTGCTTCAACATCGACGTTGAAAGCACCTCGGAATCAGAGGACGAAGAGCCGGTCGAGGAAAGGCACACGCCCCCTCATGTCGAGCTTCCTGCCGAGCGAAACGAGCCCCAGTTCCTTGCGGATCAAGGAGCGCAGCTCGGACAGATTCGCGAGTTGCAGGACCAGCTTGACGAGGAACGCGAAAACCTGGATCTCCTCCAGCAAACCCTCGAGCGTGAGCGTGCGGAACACGCATTTGGCGGGAGAGCTCGTGAGAGGGCTCGCGACGTAAACCGTCGCATCGACGAGGACCGGGCGGTCGACCCCCCGGTTTTCGCTCGAGCCAGCCAAAACGTTGTCGCCGCTGCCATGCTCCTGCGCAACATGCCCGAGCTGTCAAACCCTGACGCCCGTCGGGCTCGAGACGAAATCCGAGGGCTCCTCGAGACTGCCGCCATGCAGCAGGCCGAGAGCTCTGCCTCGAGGCGGCGCGAAGCAGCCTCGGAGCGGACCCTCGAGCCTTCCCGACAGGAGAGAGAAGCCTCGGTTCATCCCGAGCCTGCCCGGCGAAACCGGGTAGCACCTGCCCCTGAGCTCATCGCCAACGACCGCGAGCCTCGAGACACCCGTGGCAACATCGTCGAGCGTCGCACACGCAAACACGGTGACGGTGTAGCTCGAGGCTACCACGTCCACAGGGGCGGACGCTACGACAGCTCGGAAGACCGTAGCCCTTCACCCGAACCTCCAGGCCCTCGGGTGTTCAGTAGGGCTATCCGTGAGACGGTGCCCCCGGCTCGGTTCCGTCCCCCCATGACTCTCACCAAGTATAACGGCGAGACCAAACCCGAACTTTGGCTCGCCGATTTCCGCTTGGCGTGTCAGTTGGGCGGGGCCACCGATGACCGGGCCATCATTCGGCAACTCCCCCTGTTCCTCTCCGACACCGCCCGAGCCTGGCTCGAGGATCTCCCACCTTGGCAGATCCACGACTGGGATGATCTCGTGAGGGTGTTCGAGGGAAATTTCAAGGGAACCTACATGCGCCCCGGCAACTCATGGGACCTCCGGAGCTGCAAGCAGAAACCAGATGAGTCCCTCCGGGACTACATTCGGCGCTTCTCCCGGCAGCGCACCGAGCTCCCCAACATCACCGACTCCGACGTGATTACGGCCTTCCTCTCCGGTACCACCTGTAAGGAGTTGGTCCGGGAGTTGGGCCGTAACACCCCGCTCACTGCCAACGGATTGATGGACATCGTCACCAACTTCGCCTCCGGCGAGGAGGCGGTTGGTGCGATCTTTGGCGGCGAGCCGGCAAGGGAGGAGCAGAAGGTCGACGACCCCGCGAGTTCCACCCGAGGCCCCAAGAGAAACAACCGCAAGAAGAAGAAAGGCCAGCAGGGCAAGCTCGAGGCCCCGGCCGACGAGCTCGTCGCTGCTACCGAGCACAAGAAACCTCGAGGCCCCCCCGGCGGGGGCGTCTTCGACAAAATGCTCAAAGAGCCGTGTCCCTACCACAAAGGACTCACTAACCATAACCTCGAGGATTGTCACATGCTGCGCAGGTACTTCGGGGGTGCCGGCGCTAAGAAGGACGACAAGGGGGAGGACCCTAAGGGTGACGACAAGGACGGGGAATTTCCCGAGATCCGCGACTGCTATATGATCTACGGAGGACCCTCGACCTGCCTCTCCGCGCGTCAGCGCAAGCGAGAATGGCGCGAGGTCTTCTCCGTACAGTCGGCAGTACCCCGCTTCCTTGATTGGTCTGCGGTGGCCATCACTTTCGACCGTGATGACCACCCAGACTACGTCCCCAACCCGGGGGTCTATCCACTCGTCGTTGACCCCGTCATCGCCAACACACGCCTCACCAAAGTGCTCATGGACGGCGGAAGCAGCCTCAACATTATCTATTCTCAGACCCTCGACCTCTTGGGGGTCGACAGAGCGCGCCTCCAGCCTAGCGTCGGGGGCTTCCACGGAGTCGTGCCAGGGAAACGGGCGGAACCCCTCGGGCGGGTCGATCTGCCTGTTTGCTTTGGCACGCCGGCGAACTTCCAAAAGGAAACTCTCACTTTCGAAGTGGTCGGATTCCGTGGAACGTACCACGCTATCCTGGGACGCCCATGCTACGCCAAGTTCATGGTGATCCCGAACCACACCTACCTCAAGCTCAAAATGCCTGGCCCAAACGGTGTCATCACTGTAGGGCCCTCGTTTGAACATGCCTACGAGTGCGACGTCGAGTGCGTCGAGCACGGCGAGGCTGTTTTTGGGTCAGCGATCTTGGCCGCAGACCTCGACGGACTAGCCAATGCGATCCCCGACCCAAAACGCCATGCCGGCAGCTTCGAGTCCGCCGAAGACGTCAAGCTCGTACCCCTCGACCCCGCTGATCCCAAGGGGAGGGCGCTGAGCGTCAGCGCCACCCTCGATCCTAAATAGGAAGCAGTGCTCGTCGACTTTCTCCGCGCGAACGTCGACATCTTTGCGTGGAGTCCCTCGGATATGCCGGGCATACCCAGGGAGGTCGCCGAGCACGCCTTGGAGATCCGGGCCGGAGCCAAACCGGTGAAGCAACGCCTGCGCCGCTTCGACGAGGAGAAGCACAGGATCATCGGTGAGGAGATACACAAACTGCTGGAGGCCGGGTTCATCAAGGAGGTTCATCATCCCGAGTGGCTAGCTAATCCTGTCTTAGTTAGAAAAAAGAGTGGGAAATGGAGGATGTGCGTAGACTATACTGGTTTAAATAAAGCATGTCCGAAAGTTCCCTTTCCTTTGCCACGCATTGATCAAATCGTTGATTCCACCGCGGGATGTGAAACTCTCTCATTCTTAGATGCATATTCCGGTTACCACCAAATCAAAATGAAGGAGTCCGACCAGCTCGCGACTTCGTTCGTCACCCCATTCGGCATGTATTGCTACGTTACGATGCCCTTCGGTCTCCGGAACGCGGGGGCAACGTACCAGCGATGCATGCAACATGTTTTTGGGGGGCACATTGGGTCGACCGTCGAGGCTTACGTCGACGACATCGTGGTCAAAACCCAACGTGCCGGCGACCTGGTCAGCGACCTCGACGTTGCATTCAAGTGCCTCAGAGCAAAAAACATCAAACTCAATCCAGAGAAATGTGTCTTCGGCGTCCCACGAGGTATGCTTTTAGGGTTTATCGTATCTAAACGTGGCATCGAGGCCAACCCTGAAAAAATCTCTGCAATCACCAAAATGGGCCCCATCCGAGATCTCAAGGGCGTACAGAGAGTCACAGGTTGCTTGGCGGCACTCAGCCGTTTCATTTCGCGCCTCGGCGAAAAAGCACTCCCTCTGTACCGTCTCTTGAGGAAATCGGACCATTTTTCCTGGAACCTCGAGGCTGAGGAGGCTCTCACAAAACTGAAAGCCACCCTCTCTAGCTCACCGATCCTCGTCCCTCCGACCCCGGGGGAACCACTCCTACTCTATGTCGCAGCGACATCACAGGTTGTCAGTGCTGCCCTGGTTGTCGAACGGGCCGAGGAGGCACACACCTTGCTCGTCCAGAGGCCGGTCTATTTCGTTAGCGAGGTGCTCTCAGAAACAAAGTGTCGGTACCCACAGATCCAGAAACTGCTGTATGCTGTCATCTTGACACGGCGCAAGCTCCGACACTACTTCGAGGGTCACCCGGTTACTGTGGTTTCTTCTTTCCCCTTGGGAGAGATAGCCCAGAACCGGGAAGCCTCGGGTAGGATTGCCAAATGGGCGGTCGAGCTTATGGGCGAGGCATTGTCCTATGCGCCGCGAAAAGCTATCAAGTCACAGGCGTTAGCAGATTTTCTGGCCGAGTGGACTGACACACAACTCCCTCCTGCACAGCTCCAAGCGGAGCTGTGGACCATGTACTTCGATGGGTCATTAACGAAAATGGGAGCAGGCGCGGGCTTGCTCTTCATCTCACCCCTCGGGGTTCACATGCGCTACGTCATCCGGCTTCATTTCCCTGCGTCTAACAACGTCGCCGAATACGAGGCACTCGTCACGGGGTTGAGAATCGCCATCGAGCTCGGGGTCCGACACCTCGACGTCCGAGGCGACTCTCAACTCGTGATTGATCAGGTGATGAAGAACTCGAGCTGCCGCGACCCCAAGATGGAGGCCTACTGCCAGGAAGTACGCCACCTCGAGGACAAGTTTCACGGCCTCGAGCTCAACCACATCGCACGCAGGTATAATGAGGCCGCTGATGAATTGGCAAAAATCGCGTCCGGTCGAGCCACGGTTCCACCGGACGTCTTCGCGAAAGACCTTCAGCGCCCATCCGTCGACCTCAGGCCAGACGGGGGGGTCGACGAGGCGTCGATCGACCTTCCACCTAAGGCAGAAGCCCCCTCGACCGGGGCTGAAGCCATGCAGGTGGAAGACTCGACGTCACCGCCTGACCTCGAGCCTGATTGGCGCGTCCCGTACCTCGACTACCTCATCCATGGGGACCTCCCCTTGGATAGGACTGAGGCTCGACGGATCGCACGTCGGGCCAAAACTTTTGTGATCATGAGCGACAGCAGGGAGCTCTACCGTCGTAGCCCTACCGGTATCCTCCAACGTTGCATCACGAAAGAGCAAGGCAGAAATCTGCTCGGCGATCTTCGCTCGGGGGCTTGCGGTCACCACGCTGCGCCTCGAACCCTTGTCGGAAACGCCTTTCGACAAGGATTCTATTGGCCGACCGCGGTCTCCGACGCTGTCAAGCTAGTACGCTCCTGCGAGGGTTGTCAGTACTATGCGAGACAGACTCATCTTCCGGCACATGCCCTACAGACTATCCCCATCACATGGCCGTTCGCCGTTTGGGGGCTCGACCTTGTCGGACCACTGAAAAGGACGACCGGCGGCTTCACCCACTTGCTCGTCGCAATCGACAAATTCTCCAAGTGGATCGAGGCCCGCCCTATCACCAGCATCAGGTCCGAACAAGCTGTACTCTTCTTCACTAACATTGTTCATCGCTTCGGGGTCCCCAACTGTATCATCACGGACAACGGCACCCAGTTCACTGGCAAGAAGTTTTTGGATTTCTGCGACAACCACCACATCCGTGTGCTCTGGTCGGCCGTGGCTCATCCAAAAACAAACGGGCAAGTGGAACGTGCCAACGGCATGGTTCTACAAGGCCTTAAGCCCAGAATCTTTGACAAACTAAACAAACATGGCAAAAGATGGGCTGCCGAGCTACCCTCGGTCCTGTGGAGCCTAAGAACAACGCCGAGTCGAGCCACGGGGTTCACTCCGTTCTTCTTAGTCTACGGGTCTGAGGCTATGCTACCAACCGATATAGAATACGGGTCCCCAAGATTGAAGGCATACAACGAAGTACACAACGACGCCACAAGACAGGACGCCCTCGACCAGCTCGAGGAAGCCCGAGATGTGGCTCTGTTGCATTCTGCCAGGTACCAGCAGGGTCTCCGACGCTACCACGACAGATACGTCCGCAAGCGTGACCTCAACGTTGGTGACTTGGTGCTACGGCGGAACCAGAACACCAAGGGACGGCACAAGCTCACACCACCATGGGAAGGGCCGTACATCATCGCAGAAGTACTAAAGCCGGGCACCTACAAGCTATCCAACGAGAAGGGCGAAATCCTCACCAACGCTTGGAACATCGAACAGCTACGTCGCTTCTTTCCTTAAAAAGCCTCGAGGCTCTTATTTCCTTTTTCATCAATAAAGAATACAGCGATGTTTAAAATTTCTCATTTCGTAATAAGGAAGGATCGACCCTGCACTCCCAGAGTCGACCCTCCCTCGGGGGCTGGCAAGGGGGGAACCCCCGGTCCCCGAAAAACCGAAAAAACTTGCGCTCTTTTTTAAATTTAAGAACCGTTTCTTAGATCGACTTCGCTGAAAGAGCACCCTAAGGTTCGAAAGGGCTCTCGAGCCTGGAGCATCACCTACGCCTCCGAGGCTACGGTACCTCCACTCGACCCTTGCGCCTTTTAGAGGTACGCCTTCACGCTGAGAAGATCTAAACAACGGTTCCTAAAATTAAAAAAGAACATACCCCCTGTCGCTTAGATCAGGCTCTCACACGATTTACTAGGCCGCAACATCACCCTGAAGCTCGAGGGCAGTCGAGCCGCGAGATCACTTACGCCCCCGAGGCTACGGTACCTCCACTCGCTCCCTTACGCCAAAGGATGTAGCTGCGCGCTAGGTAAATCACGCGAGAACACGATCCGTGTGATAAAGGGAAGAAAAGCTCGAGTAAAACTAAATCAACCGCGAACCGGTTTATGTTTCGAGTCTTTTAGGCCTCCGCGGCCACCGCGATCAAAATTCGAAATACTAACTTATTACATGGGCCTTCATGCCCAGATTTGGCTCACAGGCCTTCGTCGTCGGCAGGAGGAACCACCTCGGCTTCAAAAAGCGAGGCCAGACGACTCCCAGGCTCTTCGGCGGCTTCGATCAGCTCCACGCAGGCGTCCTCGTTCTCCTCGTCCGTCCGATCGGGGTCTGTGATGAAGCCCTCGGCAACGAGCCTCATATCAAACACAAACCCCGAACGGACGACGGCCAGCGCCCTCTTCACGCCGTGATGGAGGCCGTTCCGTATCTTCTCCCGGGCAAGGCGGCCCAGCGCCACCATCCGTCGGACGAAGGAGTTCCCCGGAACATCTTCCCCGGTGTCGGTGTCGGGCTCGACCCCTAGGCCATCACACACAGTGGTGATCACGCCCTGGAGAAGTTGGGTCCTCCGGACCTCGGCTTCGAAGAGGCTCTGGAAGGAGTTGGCGCACGATTGGGCCTCTCGGTTCTCTCTCTCCAGCTCTGAAACACAACAAACAAATTAGCGCCCAACGCGGGGCCTTCAACGTCGTGACTATAACAACCACACTTACCCTCGACGTGGGTCTGCAGGCCCACGACCTCGTCGCGGAGCCCCCCACATGTTCGCTCGAGCCCCAGGAAGGCGTTGTCCTTGTCACGGATGGCCGCCTTTAGCGCCTCGACCTCCTGCCGAGCAGACTCGAGAGCTGCGTCCTTCTTTTGGACGGCTCCCTGCAGCGTCGTGACCTCGGCATGGAAGGCGTCGCGCTGAAGACTGACCTGGGAGACATCCTCCTCAAGCTCCTTCACCCGCGCAGACAAGGGCTCGAGGTCCCTGCGCGCCTGGGTAGCCTCCTCCCGAGCCTTGTCCAGGCTTGTGCGCATCACGGCCTCGGCCGCCCATGCCTGCGCCGCCTCTTCCTTCAATGTGGCGTATGCGACGCGCAGTTCAGCCATCTCGGCGTTCCGATCGGATAGCCGTTTCTGGGCCTCCTCGACCAGAACCCGTTGCTGGGACAGCGCGCCCCACACGCCACTCTCGTCCCGGATGAAGAGTGACTTGCGGCGGGAGTACTCCTTCAGCTCCTGAACGCAATTCGAAAAGGTCACAAATCCGAAGAAAAAACAGCCTATCAAGCGAGCCGACGGGTCGATCATACCTCGGTGGCATCCCCCATACTCCGCACAGCGTCGGACGCCACTCGAAGCAACCGGTCGAGATGCTGGCGGACGCCCTCGAGGTACTCCCATCGGTGCACTTCGTCTTTGTCGCTAAGGACAAAGACGGGCTGGCGGACGCCCTCGAGGTACTCCCATCGGTGCACTTCGTCTTTGTCGCTAAGGACAAAGACGGGCTCGGCGTCGGGGTTCGTAGCGTCCCTGAACTCAAGGGACGCCCCCCCCACTTCGGCAGCTCCGCCTCGACCCGCGCTATCGCCAGCGCGGCGATGTCGGGCCACGAGGAGGACGACCCGGCCGGGGCGTCTCCCGGTCCCGCGGAAGGACCGGCCTCGCCCGCGGTATCCGCCTCTCCAACGGCCGTCGAGATACCGGCCTGGTCCGCGACCTCACCCCCCTCGACCCCTATCGTTTGTTTTCCCTTGTCCAGGGAGATGTTGTCGAGGGGAGCGTGAGGGCGGGCACTTACGACCGCCGGCGCCACCGGAGCCGGCACCTCGACCGACGACGGCTCCGGTACCCTCGCCTCGACCGTCGGCACCGCCGGAGCCGGCGTCTCTTCTTCGGGTGCTCCGGATGGGGGCTCGACCGCCCCGATCTCCACCACGCCCGCTGGCTCTGCCGATGGGCCTTGTCGCGGCTGTGACCCCTTCGCCAGGACCGTCTCTTGCCCCGACACCGACGCGACCTCCTCCTTGGTCACGTCAGCACCCGCCCGCTCCGCGTCGCGGACGGGTGCCTCGCTCGTCGCGACCGCAACGGCAGCCTCGGCCGTCCCCGACGGCCGGGGCCCCGCCTCGACCACGTCAAGAGCCGCCGCCTTTGCCGGTTCGGCCCCCTCGACGACGGGCTCCGGGCCGGCAACCGCCGCGGCGTCGGCCGACCCTTGCTGATGTCGCAGGCGCCCTTTCGCTGCCTCGACCTGACGGACCCAGGCCGCGTCCTGCTCCGCCGTCCGGTTGAGGACAACGGCGCTGGCTCGCAGCGACTTCACAGGGGTAGGCCCCATTGGCTCCGCCTTCCGCTTCAGCCTGCGAAGTGAGAAGAATTGTCAGCCGACGGACTTTGGGAAAGGCAGGACAACCAAGTTGAGATACTTACCCGGAAATCGGCACCAAGTACCTCGACCCTGCGTGGCTCGAGCCTCCCGGGACGGCCGCTGGTGGCCCCGCGGCGGCCTCACCAGCAGGCCGAGCGCTCCTGGGAGCCCCGGCCAACACACCGCCCTGCGCCCTTTGTGCTCCCGAGGCCAGCTGGCCTCGGGTCCTTACTCCTACCGGCGCCGCCGCTGATGACGACGCCGGTACCACCGTCTCCGCCCCTGCCGGAGCTTGCGAGGCCCCGGCTGGTGCGGACGTCCCCGACGACCCCTCTCGCCGGGTCCGGGGTAAAATGGCCCCTCCCCTCGAGGGGCCAGATCCCTTCTCCACCTTCTTCCCCTCGACCTCCTCGACCACGACGACCGAGGAGGACCCCCCCCCCCGATGGGCTCCAGCAGGGGGCGAATGTCGGGGAGATCCCCAAGCCTGGTCGCAATCTCATACCGCGACAGGGCATCTTCATCTTCATCGCTGCTGCCGTCGTCCTCCCCCGAGACTGTCTCGGAAGGCGACGGTGACAGGGGCACTCCGTCGATGGCTTGCTGGCGCCGACGCTTCTTCAACGCCTCCGCCTTCTTGGCCTTGCGGATCGCCCGCTTCTTGGCCGTCTCCTTGGCCTGCTTCTTCTGGGAGGCATGCAGGCGTCGAGCCTCCCGGGCGGGCCGGTCCTCCGGGACTGGTGGGCGCGTTTCCCACAACGCCGACAAATCCTACACACCGGCCTCGACCACATCAGCGAAATCCACAGAAAAACAAGAAAAGCGATACCTCAGCCCCGGGATACGTACCACAGATTCGCACCCCTCGGTAGGCCTCATGGGAACCTGATTGGCTTCCTCCGCCTTGAAGTTCCCGACCATCCGGCGAGCCCGCCGGAGAACCTCCTCAAGGGTGAGGGATTCGTGGGACATCCGGGTGCCCTCCAGGTTCGCCTCCGGAGTCATCTGGTCCAGGCGGAGACGACGCTGGCACAACGGCATCACTCTACGGCGATGGAAGCCCGCAGCCACCGCCGCAGCCGTCAGGCCCCGAAGGCGAAGCTGCTGCAGCGCCGCCAGCAGCGGATCCAAGCGCGTCTTCTCGGCCTCGGGCACTCCGTACGACCAGTGCTCTTCTCGAGCAGTCAGCACGCGGCCGGTGTACCTCGGCAACTGATTTTCATCATTGCGGAGATAGAACCAACCCTCGTGCCACCCACTGTTCGAGGAGATGAGTCGGGCCGGGATGTATAGATCCGTCCGACCCGATCTCACTTGCAGCACGCAGCTCCCCACTTGGGCCGCGGACAGGACGCCTTTCTCCCCTGCCCTCTTGGCGAAGAGCTCGGCCTTGAAAAGGTGAAGCCACAAGTTCCACTGTGGCTCCACCCCAAGGTAGCCCTCGCAGACCGCCGCAAAGATGGCAGCCTGCGCTACGGCGTTGGGGGAAAGGTGGTGAAGCTCCACCCGGTAGTAGTGGAGGAGCGCACGCATGAAGACCGATGCCGGCACGCCGAACCCCCGCTCATGAAAGCTGACGAAGCTCACCACGTACCCTTCGGGGGGCACTGGCTCCTGGTGGGCGGTGGGCGGTGCCACCCACTCCGGCCGCGCCGAGTTCGTCCTCGGCCGCAACAGCCCGTCCTCGACCAACTCCTCCAACCTCCTCTCCGTCACCAAGGAGGCGGCCCAGTCGTCGGCGGGAAGGATCTGGCTCTTTCCTGCCATCGATGTCGTCGGAAGGGGATGGGAGAAAAGGATGCGGTGGCTGCGGCAAGACGGGCGGAGAACGCGATGTGGCAGGGGATGTCTAGGGCAAAGGATTGCAGGGATGCAAGTAACCGGTGGGGAACGGAGACCCCAAGGCCTTAGCTTTATATGCTCGGACGGAAGCCCAACGGCCGCGCGAAAAGTAAGGAGCAGTTTCTCGCGATAAAACCGCTCGCCTAACCGTTTCCTTATATCTCGCAGGAACTGAGCACGTGGCCGCTCCCCACGTCGTAACCATACGCCGATAACGCGCCGGTCTCGCCTCCCGAAAAAACGCGCCCAGACAACGAAATATCTCCAGGTATGTCTTAAATGGGTGCGAAACCCACAATAAGTCTCGAGGGAACGAAAGCTGGCCCTCGAACGGGGTTCGACAGCTGCCCTCGAGCAACAGAGTTAGGGACGACCCAGGGTGCGCCCGTACATGGCCAAGGGCTCGAGCCACGCTCTCGAGGCACCCCAGGACGTATTCGAGGCCGAAGGAGAAGGTTGTGGTAGGAATCCCTCCGGGGGAGGCATCGAGCCCTCGAATCCTGTCGAAGGGAATCGAGATCCACACGACCACTTCTTGAGATTTTTGAGGGCGCCTCCGGGCCACTAGCCGACCCCTAACGAACGGGGCACGGGTTCTCACTCGAATTCCCCCGCTAGCAGCTCACCGGAGATCGTCGTAACTCGGGCCCAAACGAGGGTAGTGCGACATTCTCCACCCCTCCTCCTTTTTTCGAAAAAGGAGCGTGAGGGTCGTGAAAGACGGCCGGGACTCTGATCGACCTCGTGCGTGCGAGGCTCGGGGTCCCGACCGCAAAAATGGGTGCGAAGCCCGCAATAAGTCTCGAGGGAGCGAAAGCTGGCCCTCGAACGGGGTTCGACAGCTGCCCTCGAGCAACAGAGTTAGGGACGACCCAGGGTGCGCCCGTACATGGCCAAGGGCTCGAGCCACGCTCTCGAGGCACCCCAGGACGTATTCGAGGCCGAAGGAGAAGGTTGTGGTAGGAATCCCTCCGGGGGAGGCATCGAGCCCTCGAATCCTGTCGAAGGGAATCGAGATCCACACGACCACTTCTTGGCATTTTTGAGGGCGCCTCCGGGCCACTAGCCGACCCCTAACGAACGGGGCACGGGTTCTCACTCGAATTCCCCCGCTAGCAGCTCACCGGAGATCGTCGTAACTCGGGCCCAAACGAGGGTAGTGCGACATTCTCCATCCCTCCTCCTTTTTTCGAAAAAGGAGCGTGAGGGTCGCGAAAGACGGCCGGGACTCTGATTGACCTCGTGCGTGCGAGGCTCGGGGTCCCGACCGCAAAAATGGGTGCGAAGCCCGCAATAAGTCTCGAGGGAGCGAAAGCTGGCCCTCGAACGGGGTTCGACAGCTGCCCTCGAGCAACAGAGTTAGGGACGACCCAGGGTGCGCCCGTACATGGCCAAGGGCTCGAGCCACGCTCTCGAGGCACCCCAGGACGTATTCGAGGCCGAAGGAGAAGGTTGTGGTAGGAATCCCTCCGGGGGAGGCATCGAGCCCTCGAATCCTGTCGAAGGGAATCGAGATCCACACGACCACTTCTTGGCATTTTTGAGGGTGCCTCCGGGCCACTAGCTGACCCCTAACGAATGGGGCACGGGTTCTCACTCGAATTCCCCCGCTAGCAGCTCACCGGAGATCGTCGTAACTCGGGCCCAAACGAGGGTAGTGCGACATTCTCCACCCCTCCTCCTTTTTTCGAAAAAGGAGCGTGAGGGTCGCGAAAGACGGCCGGGACTCTGATCGACCTCGTGTGTGCGAGGCTCGGGGTCCCGACCGCAAAAATGGGTGCGAAGCCCGCAATAAGTCTCGAGGGAGCGAAAGCTGGCCCTCGAACGGGGTTCGACAGCTGCCCTCGAGCAACAGAGTTAGGGACGACCCAGGGTGCGCCCGTACGTGGCCAAGGGCTCGAGCCACGCTCTCGAGGCACCCCAGGACGTATTCGAGGCCGAAGGAGAAGGTTGTGGTAGGAATCCCTCCGGGGGAGGCATCGAGCCCTCGAATCCTGTCGAAGGGAATCGAGATCCACACGACCACTTCTTGGCATTTTTGAGGGCGCCTCCGGGCCACTAGCCGACCCCTAACGAACGGGGCACGGGTTCTCACTCGAATTCCCCCGCTAGCAGCTCACCAGAGATCGTCGTAACTCGGGCCCAAACGAGGGTAGTACGACATTCTACACCCCTCCTCCTTTTTTCGAAAAAGGAGCGCGAGGGTCGCGCAGCAAAAGACGGTCGGGACCCTAATCGACCTCGCGCGCACGAGGCTCGGGGGCTTGACCGCAACAAAATGTCCCCCAATCGAACGCAAACAAGACCTCGGAGGAGTCTCCATACTCCACCGAGGCCTCGGGGGCTACACCCGGCGGGTGCGCTCGCGCGCCCCCACCGGAAAAATCACGACGCTACGACTCCAGTTCTGACTAACCTCTGGGAGAGTGATCACACACTCACCCAAAGGCTCGGGGGCTACTGTCGGTACCAACAGTATGGGGGTACCACAGCTATCGCCAAAACACTAACAAAAACCGAAACCAGTAGAAAAGATAGCCCGCTCGACGGGGCGCCTCGACCGCGTCCCGGCTCCGACTCGTACGAGGCCCGCTCGACGGGGTGCCTCGACCGCGTCCCGGCTTCGACTCGTACGAGGCCCGCTCGACGGGGTGCCTCGACCGCGCCCTGGCTCCGACTCGTACGAGGCCCGCTCGACGGGGCGCCTCGACCGCGTCCCGGCTCCGACTCGTACGAGGCCCGCTCGACGGGGCGCCTCGACCGCGCTCCGGCTCCGACTCGTACGAGGCCCGCTCGACGGGGCGCCTCGACCGCGCCCGGCCCCTCGACGCCCTTTCTTTACCTACCCGGGACAAAAGCCATAGCATTCAATGCGGTTACCTACTACCACCGACCGACATGGCTACGGCATGGGTCAACGCGGGAACAATACCCACGTCAAGTCTCACTGTTTTACCGCCCATCCCGTGATGGGAGGTGAAAGCCGTCACTGTATCCACCATACCGTGCACTATTCACCATCAGTCACCCTCGAGGGAGGATAAGACAAGGTCCGTCCCCCGCGATACCGGGGATTCGGCCTTATCCATCCGACCTCGACCCAGCCTCGACCCGGCCCCAACGCTCGACTTAGCTCGAAGGACGGTATGGCCTGGCACTCTGGGTCATTTCACCCTCTTGTCCCGTACCGTGTCAGGATACCCAGGGATGGCCGGCCATCCCGAAGCCACGTCGCTACAGTCAACTCAACAGGAATCGACGAAACATCGCCTCAAGCCTCCCCTCGACTTGGCCACCTCTCGCCCTATAAAAAGGCAGGCCAGGGCGAACCAAAGGGGAAGAGGGGGAAGAAAAAACACGAAGCATCACGGAAAAAACGCGGAGCAACCATCTTTCTCCTTTTTCTCTTTGAGACTTGGGGCTCGACACCCTCTCTCGCCTGCTTGTAACCCCTACACGAGCACCCCGGTGCAAGGAAATACAAACCTCTCTTCCCCGCTGGACGTAGGGCCTTCTTTTGCCCGAACCAGGATAAACCCCCGTGTGTTCTCCTTGCATCACCATCCAGGAAAGAGTCACGCAGCATTTACTCGTTGGTTTAGGACCCCCTTGGTCCGAACACCGACACTTTGCGGAAAAGCATAAGTAATTTAAACTCTTTTAACCTGTACTAGTAGTTATTTTTAACATTAACCTGTCAGCTATCTTAGCACCTGTACTAAACATTCACTTGTGTATAATCAAACAACAGTATTATTATATCCATAGCAGGTATAAATTTGCGGCAACATTATATCATTTGCTTAACCATCTGTTCAATTTAATGAGATCTACGTTGCTGCTGCTCAAGTCAAGTACTCACTAACCGGGAGCGACGGCGATTCGAATCGAATTCCTATCCAGCTGGAGGGGTATTTCTAACACTCACCGAGTCACGCCTGGCGAGGGCTGCTCAGGTCACCTTTGGTATAGTTCAGGAGCCGCGGGTCTGACTGATGCCGCATCCCCAAGGGCAACACTCTGCCAGGTGCTAGGGACTCTAACCCCCCGTTGGTCTCACGCCAATGTCCCCAAGCACAACGTTTTCTCTCCTCCAAGATGCGACCTACCAGTCAATTCCTGGCCTGAACTGTATTACTCGGATTCGCGATCGGAACGACTTATCCAACCAACTAAGTGTTAGACTGCGTTCAACATGACTCAAGGACGTACAGTGAATCGGTCCTTAAACGACTCAGACGGGCATAGCTCCACACCCAAGACGTGAAGTGTCTTGCGGTCGCACTATCGAACTCCCGCCCGGTCTCAAATTCATTTTTAGGCATGGTTCCATCCACGATAGCCAACATAGCCACTCGTGACCCATTCCTACATCTCGCGGATGACTGGAAATGACCCGACTTCTATCAGACTAAGCAGGGCTAAGCATTAACACGTGCCTAAACCTAATTTAGGGTTTAAGTATGATATCTGGACAAGGACAGGTATAATGCAACAAGGGTTTTCATACAACTCCTACAACTTAATGCAGTAAACAAGTAAAAGTACTCAAGATTGATATATAAAACAAATGGGTCAGCATGCACCGGGGCTTGCCTTTCGGAAAAGAGGATGGGCGATGATCCGGACACTCTGGTAACTCGTCAACGGCGTGTCCTTCGTTGGCTGCCTCTTCGGGTTCTCCCGGCTGCTCCTGGTCCTCCTCCGGAATCGCTCCCTTGAACTCGAGGAGTGTCACCCCCTCCGGTACACCTATTGCATGAATACACAATAAATCTCATGGATGCATAATGAATGCAACATGCTAGGAATGGAATGCATTTCAACAATATAAGTACTCTACTCAAGTTACTTCAACATTACGTGCAAATCTCTTCTCCGGTAGAGAAGTACTTACCTAATCTACACAACCTAATGTATAAATGTTCCTCTTCAGTTAAGGCCCTAACACCAAAAAATTATAAGAACAACATTACTTAGGTTACCAACAACCAATCATCAAATATCGTAACAATATATTCTGGACAGCAGCTACGTATTTCTATCACAACTGTAGATTCAACAATCCAAATGACATGATACAAGACAATCTGAAAAGCTTATAAAATACTCTACAATTCACATTTAGACATCAACCCTTAATTCCAAAGGTTACCTAGTCAAAATTCTAAAGTTCCAGAAATCTGTCATCTCCCAACAGAGAGCAGTCATTTCTGGACAGCCACTTTAAACAGCTATAACTCCTAGACTACTAGGCCAAATGCCACCAAATTTTGTCACAAACTAGTTTACTAAGTTTCCTACCACTTTGGTATTCACAAGTTTCTCAGTAAACACTTTTATCAAGGATCGAATCCAAAAATGCTACCAGCTGTCCAGAGAACCTATAATTGTGAAAATTAAATATTTATTCATGTGTCAAACTTCCTCTATGACCAAACCAATGATACTACTAGTTCACACATGTCATAAAAACACCAGAAAGTAAGGTGTGTCACCCCAGAACATTTATTTCAACCCCTTTCTTAATTTACTTAATTAATTAAGTGAGAAATTAAACTCATATGCAACTGCTTAGAAAAAATTGTATAAAAATTACAGGAGGTTCCTTGGCCTACTAGGAGGTTACTATAAAAATTTGAACTAAAGTTATTTAAAGAAACTCCTTACAAAAAATTCACAAGCCCAATAGGCTGATTTTTACATAAATAGGAAACCTTATTGAAAAGTGTCAAACAATAGATTTCATATTTTTCCTAGTACCATTCTAACCTAAGAACAACACTCTCAACATTTTACCTTTACTGGAAATACAAAAAAATTATGAAAATTCATTCGAATATCTCCTAATATAAAATGACAACATCATAACTTGAAAACTACTCAAGCAATAGGATCCAAACTTTTACCAGAGCTAGTATATATATGAAAAAACATACTCACCAAATTTCATAATTTTTGGAACAAAGAAGCTCAAGATATGATTTAAACAAGTTGCATGCATTCAAAAATACATTTAAAGTTTCAATTTAATTCTTCCAAAAGCTCTACTACAAGTGCTCAAATTATATTTTTATTAAATACTACACTTCACTAAGAGTCTAACAAAATTTAAATCACAAATTTTGGATATGCCAAACCCTACATAAGAAAATCACAAACATCATTCAAATCTATGAAAAAATAAAGAAACTGAATTTTTCCAAAACAAAAAGAGAGCACTGGGCCGGCCGACCCGCCAGCGGGGCCTAGCACTTGCACGCCCGCTCGCGCGACAGCGCGGCCCAAACCCGAGCAGCACGGCCCACTCCCGCGCGCGGCCTGCGCTCGGCCTCCCGCCCGCGCGCGCGGCTGACGAGCGGGTCCCGCGGTCAGCGAGACAAAGGCGGGGGGGAGGGGAAAACAGTCGACGGTGAACTCGCGGCCGGCGGCAGTTCCGGCGAGACCAAGGGCACATGCACGTTTGCCTCTCCCTTGCGCACCTAGGGGTGCCACTAATTGGAGCAATGGCTGTGGCTAAGGGGGATGGCGGCGGGCATAGCGGTTCACGGCCGCGGTTCAGCCGGCTCCGGTGACTAGACGGCGGCGTGACCCAAATGGTCGGTCTTGTGAGCATCAGAGGCTCAAGGTGGACTCAAAATGCCAGAGAAGGGAGGCTCTGGGGTCCTAGTGAAGCACGGCCACGACGACGGTGGCACTCCGGTGAGAAACGCAAGAGGCGGACGGTGGTGGAGACGGCAACGCGGCCTTACCTTCACACGATTGACTCAACTATGAGGTGGAGGAGATAGGGGGGTTCAAGGCGGAGCAGCAGACGAGGTTTGGTGGACACTGGTGCGGTGGTGAGCGCGCGCGAGCTCGTCGGAGTAGAGGCGGCAATGGCGGCTCAGTTTCTCCGCTTGAGCGTGGAGAGAGCGAGAGAGAGAGGGCATGGCGCGAGTGAGAGGAAGGGCGGCGTCGTGGTGCCCTTGAAGACCTCGCATCCTGACTGGTGGGGCCACGACCGGCGTACGGTCGCCACCGCGCGTCCACGTGTCAGCGCAGGCCTGTGGCCGGTCGGCCACCGAGGGCGCTGCCACTCTGAAAGGAAGCCGACACAAGTGACTGACAGCGCTATTTTGGGGCCATATTACTCCTAATCAGGCCTGAATTAGCAGAAGATGATAATACCAAAATGGTAGAGCTACATGAGGACTACAACTTTGTCAATTGGCTCAAGGACTGGTTCGGCCTGGTTTGTGAGTTATAAGGTGTCAAAGTGAGGCACATTGAACTGAAATTTCACTTCCAGACTTAGAAAAATTTCTAAGTGTTGATCACCCCCCTTAAGCTGACTTGTGGGCCATTTTTTAGTATGTTCTGGTCATTTTTATGAGATGACCATATTAGAACTTTTGTTCCTTATGAAATTCTCTACAACAGGTTGCTCCTCCATGCAAGATTTCTAAGCTGGACTTTTTAATTGGTCAAACCAAATCACTCTAGGGGTCAAACCTAGTCAACAACATTTGGAAGGGCAATTTGGTAATTTTGGTCAACATGAACATTGCTCCACTACTTACCCTAAATGTAATTAAGGTGTTATAAGACCTAATTAGCCACTCTATACATTGGTTACACAAAATTCCTAGTGTCACATACTTTGAAACAAGCAAAGCAATATTTCACCCAAATGTTGTAAGATCATGTTGCACATGTTGCATGAGTGTGTGTTGCATAGCACTTGCTAATCATGTTACACTAAAGTGGTTGGCATGTCTCAAAAGGAAGTTGTACATGTGGCACTTGGGTGTTGCACACTACTCACTTCATAATACACATGAAATATAAACACATGTTGCAATGTTTCACATATTATAAGCCCATGCATGAATGAATGATGCTCAAGTTCATGAAATGCAATGCAATTAAGGAAGCCAAACACCTAGGGTGTTACAGCCCTCCCCCCTTATAAAAATCTCGTCCCGAGATTTGGAAAGCGTACCATTATTGATAGAATTCCTTATAACCATCATGTAAGTAGTCTTCTCGTTCCCACGTAGCATCCCTCTCACTACCCTGATTACTCCACATTACTTTATACCACTTAACCACTCGACTTCTAGTTACCCGTTCTTGAGTGTCAATCACACAGACTGGATTTTCTTCGTAAGTTAAATTAGATTCTAGCCTGATATCCCCTAATGGAACTCTCTCTTTAGGAACTCAAAGACACTTCTTTAACTGGGATACATGGAAAACATTGAAAATGGCGCTCATTTCAGGAGGTAACTGGATCTTATATGCGACAGCACCACTCTTTCCTATGATCTGGAAAGGACCCACGTATCTGGGTGCAAGCTTCTGCTTCACACCAAAGCGTTGTACACTCTTCATAGGGGACACTTTTAGACACACGAAGTCTCCAACTTCAAACTCAATCAGTTTTCTACGGCGATCAGCATAACTTTTCTGTCTAGATTGAGCTGCAGCCATATAGATTTTGATGGTACGAACTTGTTCCTCAGCTTCCTCGACAAAATCAATACCATAATACCTTCTCTCGCCAGCTTCTATCCAATTTAGTAGGATTCTACACTTACGACCCTACAATGCTTCGAATGGAGTCATCTTAATGCTCTCTTGATAACTATTATTATACGAAAACTCAGCTAGAGGCAACCATTTCTCCCATGAACCCTTGGACGAAATAACACAAGCCCGTAACATATCCTCCAAGATCTGGTTAACTCGTTCAGTCTGACCTGATGTCTGGGGGTGATACGCAGAGCTTCTCACTAACTTGGTTCCCAGAAGATGATGCAAGTGCTCCCAAACATGAGTAGTGAACTGTGGACCATGGTCTGAAACGATAGTACGAGATATCCCATGGAGCCAGACTATCTGATTGAAATACAACTCGGCATAGTCAGTAGGACGATAGTCTACTCGGACAGGAATGAAGTGAGCCGACTTGGTTAGGCGATCTATAATTACCCAGATAGAGTTATGGTTCTTGACAGTAGGAGGAAGTCCAACAATGAAATCCATGCTTATCTCCACCCATTTCCAACCTAGGATAGAAAGTGGTTGAAGCAATCTAGCTTTCATGTGCACAGCCTTAACCCTACAGCAGGTATCACACCTAGCAACATATGCAGCGATTTCTTTCCGCATTTTGGTCCACCAATAGTATGGCTTCAAATCGTAATACATCTTATTGCTATTAGGATGGATGGACAACTTAGAGGAGTGTGCTTCAGACATGATATGATTTCTAAGCTCTTGGTCCTTAGGCACAACTAACCTATCCTTGAACCATAGTACACCCTCTTCATCTACCCTGAAATGTGTAGTTTCTTGCTCTTTCATCTTACACTTGATGTGGAATATACCAGTGTTAGTCTTTTGAAGCTCAATAATTCTACTCTTGAGAGTGCAACTGACAGTGATGTTGTACAGAATTGCTGGGTGTAGAAGGCAAGACAAATGAAAATCACCTTCAACTAATGAGTGGCAATGAGACTTACGGCTTAAGGCATCGACAACCACATTTGCCTTGCCAGGATGATAGTGCACTTGGAGATTATAATCTTTAATCAACTCAAGCCATCTTCTTTGATGCATATTCAACTCGGGTTGGGTGAAGATATATTTGAGGCTTTTATGGTCAGTATAGATATTGCAAACATTGCCCAACAGATAGTGCCGCCAGGCTTTCAAAGCATGAACAACTGCAGCGAGTTCTAAGTCATGCGTTGGATAATTCACCTCATGTTTCCAAAGTTGTCGAGAGGTATATGCAATTACTCGGCCTTCCTGCATCAGAACACCTCCCAAACCTACGCCTAAGGCATCACAATACACATCAAATGGTTTCTCGATATCCGGTTGCACCAAAACCAGAGCCGAGGTTAGGAGAGTTCGTAGTTTGTGAAAAGCCGCATCACACTCAGGAGTCCAGACAAACATGGTGTCTTTTTGTAGTAGCCGAGTCATTGGCTTGGCGATTTTTGAGAAATCCAGGATGAAGCGACGATAATAGCCAGCCAATCCAAGAAAACTCCGAACCTCGTCAACCGAGATAGGAGCCTTCTAGTTCAGTACTTCTTGTACCTTGGCGGGATCCACCATAATTCCTCCATCGGACAACACATGCCCAAGGAAAGGTACTTCACAAAGCCAGAATTCGCACTTACTGAATTTTGCATATAGTTGATGTTCACGCAGTCTTGTGAGGACTATACGCAAATGTTCAGCGTGGTCTTCCTCATTTTCAGAATATACCAGGATGTCATCAATAAATACCACCATAAACTTGTCCAATTCGGGCATAAACACTGAATTCATCAAGTACATGAAGTGTGCGGGGGCATTGGTCATGCCAAAGGACATAACAAGATACTCATAAAGAGCGTATCTGGTAGAGAAGGCTGTTTTTGGAACATCTTCCGGACGGATTTTAATTTGATGGTAGCCAGATCTTAGGTCGATCTTGGAAAAGACTTTAGCTTTAGATAACTGATCAAACAAGATATCGATGCATGGTAAAGGATACTTATTCTTAACAGTGACTGCATTTAGAGGCCTATAATCTACGCACATCCGCAACGACTAGTCCTTCTTCTTTACAAAGATCACAAGACATCCCCACAGAGACAAACTGGGACGAATCAGCCCCTTCTTCAAAAGTTCATTCAACTGCACCTTAAGTTCAGCTAGTTCATTCGGAGGCATCCTATAGGGTCTCCTAGAGATAGGTTCCATGCCAGGCAACAACTTGATTTTAAACTCCACATCCCGATCCGGAGGTAGTCCTGGCAAATCATCGGGAAAAACGTTAGGAAACTCACTCACTACGGGAATATCAGTTAATACCTTCGCTTGCACCGCATGAACCTCACTAGAAAGGTCAAACTACCTGGGAAGTTGCACTAGAAAACCTTTCTGATATGTAGGATCTCTGAGCATAACTACCTGGGTGGATGTATCAATGAGCACCCCATTCTGACTCATCCAATTCATGCCCAAAATAACATCAATACCTAATCCCGGCAAAACCACTAAGGTAAGCGAGTACTTTCGCCCTTCTATTTCAAACTCTAGATCTCTTACTACTTGGTTTGTGGAAATATTCCCACTTGCCGCTCTAATACAATAACCCTCACCATGAACCGTATGTAATTTATGTGCAAACTTTGATGCAAACATAGGACTGATAAAGGAATGCGAAGCACCTAAATCAAATAGCACCACTGCAGAATGTTGGTCAACTAGGAACTTACCAGCAGTGACTACCTCACTAGATGGAATTTCTTCAATACTATTATAATGAACATTCCCCTGACGACCACCTTGGTTTGCATTCTTCTTAGGATACGGACAATTCCTAGACCAATGACCTAGTTTGTTGCAATTCTAGCAAGGCATGTTGCTTGGAGGGACACTGGAGCTGCCTTGGCCAGAACTACCCTTTGGCAGAGCCACTGTATATGCTTTGCGAAACCCAGTCTTAACTGGCGCCTTCTTTTGCAGGGGATGGAACTTACCACTTGTGGCAGGAGGGCGAGGAGGAGCCCTCGGTGTAGCTGGAGCTTGGGGCTGTGACACACCTGCCTTAAGGGCCCTCTTGCAGCTCTTAGAAGCAGCATAGATAGAGTTATTGTTTTCTTAAGTCATAGCATCACTGATAAAATCATTGAAAGTAGCACATTTGCTAGTGCCCATGGTCTTCATCAGCTTTGGACCGAGGCCACGCTTGAAGCTAGCAATCTTCTTAGCATCAGTATCCACAAACTCAGTGTCATACCTTGCAAGATTGTTAAAGGCTTGTAGGTAGTCCGTCAAACTCTTATTGCCTTGGGTTAATCTCATGAACTCAGTGTGCTTTATAGCCATCAAACCTGGAGGAATGTAATTCTCGTGGAAAGCCATTTTAAACTGGTCCCAAGCAATCAGGACTTTAGGAGGCAATGTGGAGCGGTAGTGAATCCACCAAATACCAGCCGGGCCATGCAGTTGGTGGGAAGCATACTCAGTCTTCAGCTCCTCAGTCAGACGAAGCAGACAGAACTTCTGCTCAATGGTATTCAACCACTCATAAGCTTGTAGAGGTTCCGCCGCCTCCTTAAAGAGCGGGGGCTTGGTGTCAAGAAAATCCTTGAAGTCACTATGTTGATGTGGTTCCGGTCCTTGACGACCATGCCGAGCATCCCGGTTGACTAGCTGGCGCATAGCGTCTGCTAACATGCGCTGACCTTCAACCACTGTCTGCATCAATTCTGCCGGAGTGGGTGGTGGAGGAGGGGGTGGCTGTTCCTCATCCTCAATGCCACGACCACGACAGAGGTTGTACGCCATCTGCAAAATGCATAGCCAATGAGCACTGACGATGTGGGAAATTTGTAGATGAATTGTGTAAATATGCCAAACTGATGTCATTTGAAATGAATTCGCAAACAATTGAGGCACAATAATTCATCACAACCACACCAACTCATCAAGTGCACCAATCTACGCAATTATGCGATGGACATAGCAAAAAGATATCTTCAGATGAAAAGATAGAATTTATTACTGGCTCACATGTAGGGAGCACAAACGTGACTAACAGGTTATGTTGATATCATGGAAGTTCACCCTTACGTAACGGTTGTACGGATTCAAACTAAACTTCTCGCCAACAAAGAAAGGCTAACCAAGAAATGACCACAAGGAGACATCACATGGGTAGGGTTC
Organism: Saccharum hybrid cultivar R570; assembly: GCA_038087645.1. Classification (NCBI taxonomy): domain Eukaryota; kingdom Viridiplantae; phylum Streptophyta; class Magnoliopsida; order Poales; family Poaceae; genus Saccharum; species Saccharum hybrid cultivar. The sequence goes on from JAQSUU010000135.1 coordinate 24,444,967, forward strand.
CATGGTGGATCATGACTAGCCACCTCGATACCAGCGCGTGCCAAGCAGCACAGCCTTATGTCATGCGCCACAGGAGGCCCTCGGTTTCGTCGCGGCACCGAAGGGTGCTAATCGTGACAGCATCACCGAACACAACACAATGAGACATCCATTTGTGACCGAAATTTAACACGTTCAAACTAACATCCAGGATAACATAGGGTTCGATATTACATCTCAAAAGCTAAGTTATTACAAAGCCCCACTCCCACACATGGAGGGCACAAAAGATAACTCTAGCGTCACAACTAGGCGATGACTACCCTAAGCATCGTCCTCGGAGTCAGTGTCGAAGATCTCCCCGCCATCCTCGTCGCTAACAGGCTCTAGCTCCTCATCATCTTCTTCTTCTTCTTTTGGTGGAACATCCTGTGGCCCATTGACCTCCACGTCTTCATCACCTTCAGCCATGAAGACTCCAGAGCCCATCTCCTCATCCTCGTCATTGTTGTGAGGAAGCAGAGGATTGAGCTGATTGTTTAGGCGGTGCACTTCCTCATGAAGATTGTCATTGTATTCTTCTGCAGCTTCTATCCGTTGCTCAAGCTCCACCTGATGAGCTCTCAGGACATTCTCCTCGTGCTAGGCTTCATCCCGCTGATTCATCACGTGGACCAGCATGCGCTGACAGTTGCGATTTGCCACAGTCAACCTCTGGACCGCAAGTGTCTCCTGATCTCTGTCATGTATCACTTGCTCCAACTATTGTTGGACTGCATTTCTAGCAGCAGTCACCTCAGCCAACTCGGCCCTCAACCTTTCTGCCTCGGTGGGCTCAGGGCAGGGCTCACGTGGAGCGAGCTGGTGACGAGGTGCCCTGCCTCCAGTGGACTTGCGAGCGGTCCTCTTGGTGCGAGCCATCTGTAGCAACAAGATATGACTTATAGTGAGGATAATTTAGGGGATACGAAATTTAATTTAGTCGGGACCATCGAAATTTTTAAGGAGGGAGTAAAATGCAATGTATGACATGAATTAAACATGATGCATGCATGTTCCGTACGCCCTCTCACCCTAGTAGAAACATAAAGTTCTAACGCTAGGCGGTGGCATACATACGTTCTCTCGTATAGGCGAAACTATCGGTCTACTCGTTTGCGCTGTTAGTGTACCTGCAGAAAATCTCATTTCAGCCCAACAGTTCCTCAATATAAGCACACAAGTAAGCAGTAAACTAAATACTTTCCATATACACATCCCCGATGTATATACTTCAGTATCACAACTACCCGACAGATATACCCACAATTAAGTACTTTCATAATTACATGGTTTGAACATGTAAGTATGCAAGTAACCACAACTACTCTCCCCTAGACCGCCGGTTGGACGATCATGCTCTCACAGCTCACACTTACCAAAGCGTCGAGGTGTTTGATCCATACATTACCACCCAAGATGATGGCATCCATACAATATCACGCCGTATGGACGATAACACAAAAACAAATAAGACCCCCAAGTTAGTCTTCTTAATAAGCCACCTAAGAGTCCTTATTTGGGCTAAGGGATGTGATCACTGGCATACTTATAGAAATAATTTTTAGATTTTTAACACTTTTCGCAAACAAACACTTTTGTTTTCAAATACTCGTATGATATGTTTAATATTGAATTCTGCTCCGGTCCTAGCTGTAACAGAACCGACCAAATTATAAGAGCACAAGTACAAAAATAAGCGCTGAAACGCTCAAATTTTTGAACTTGAGCCCATATAATCCCGGTAGTCAATCGAAACCATGAAGGATTTCAAACCAACTCTTTTACAACCAAGATCGCATCATTCAACATACACATCACATGTTACATTTCAAAAGTAGTTCGGAAGTTCGCTTACAACACACGGAGTCACAAAATATTACAAACTGAGTTCATAAAGTAGCGGAAGCATAACACACGCATTTAGTTCAAATACTACTGCTAGTCTTACAGATCACCATCCCACAAAAGCATTAAGGAAAGTAACTAACAGACGATCACGCCCGAGTGATCTAGTCCTCGTCACCCGCGGGGTGGAGGCAGGTCTTGCAGAAGCCCTGATAAAGCATGTCATCTGCAACAGGAGGGAATAAACCCTGAGTACGAGAATGTACTCAGCTAGACTTACCCGTCGAAACGGAAAATAAGAGACACCAAGGATTATGCAAGACTTTCATAAGTGGAGCTGGCTGACATTACCTTTGCGGAAAAGCATAAGTAATTTAAACTCTTTTAACCTGTACTAGCAGTTATTTTTAACATTAACCTGTCAGCTATCTTAGCACCTGTACTAAACATTCACTTGAGTATAATCAAACAATAGTAGTATTATATCCATAGCAGGTATAAATTTGCGGCAACATTATATCATTTGCTTAACCATCTGTTCAATTTAATGAGATCTATGTTGCCGCTGCTCAAGTCAAGTGCTCACTAACCGGGAGCGATGGCGATTCGAATCGAATTCCTATCCAGCTAGAGGAGTATTTCTAACACTCACTGAGTCACGCCTGGCGAGGGCTGCTCAGGTCACCTTTGGTATAGTTCAGGAGCCGCGGGTCCGACTGATGCTGCATCCCCAAGGGTGACACTCTACCTGGTGCTAGGGACTCTAACCCCCTGTTGGTCTCACGCCAATGTCCCCAAGCACAATGTTTTCTCTCCTCCAAGATGCGACCTACCAGTCGATTCCTGGCCTGAACTATATTACTCGGATTCGCGATCGGAACGACTTATCTGGCCAACTAAGTGTTAGACTACGTTCAACATGACTCAAGGACGTACAGCGAATCAGTCCTTAAACGACTCAGATGGGCATAGTTCCACACCCAAGACGTGAAGTGTCTTGCGGCTACACTATCGAACTCCCGCCCGATCTCAAATTCATTTTTAGGCATGGTTCCATCCACGATAGCCAACATAGCCACTCATGACCCATTCCTACATCTCACGGATGACTGGAAATCACCCGACTTCTATCGGACTAAGCAGGGCTAAGCATTAACACGTGCCTAAACCTAATTTAGGGTTTAAGTATGATATCTGGATAAGGACAGGTATAATGCAACAAGGGTTTTCATACAACTCCTACAACTTAATGCAGTAAACAAGTAAAAGTACTCAAGATTGATATATAAAACAAATGGGTCAGCATGAACCGGGGCTTGCCTTTCAGAAAAGAGGATGGGCGATGATCCGGACACTCCGGTAACTCGTCAACGGCGTGTCCTTCGTTGGCTGCCTCTTCGGGTTCTCCCGGCTGCTCCTGGTCCTCCTCCGGAATCGCTCCCTCGAACTCAAGGAGTGTCACCCCCTCCGGTACACCTATTGCATGAATACACAATAAATCTCATGGATGCATAATGAATGCAACATGCTCGGAATGGAATGCATTTCAACAATATAAGTACTCTACTCAAGTTACTTCAACATTACGTGCAAATCTCTTCTCCAGTAGAGAAGTACTTACCTAATCTACACAACCTAATGTATAAATGTTCCTCTTCAGTTAAGGCCCTAACACCAAAAAATCATAAGAACAACATTACTTAGGTTACCAACAACCAATCATCAAATATCGTAACAACATATTCTGGACAGCAGCTACGTATTTCTATCACAATTGTAGATTCAACAATCCAAATGACATGATACAAGACAATCTGGAAAGCTTATAAAATACTCTACAATTCACTTTTAGACATCAACCCTTAATTCCAAAGGTTACCTAGTCAAAATTCTAAAGTTCCAGAAATCTGTCCTCTCCCAACAGAGAGCAGCCATTTCTGGACAGCCACTTTAAACAGCTATAACTCCTAGACTACTAGGCCAAATGCCACCAAATTTTGTCACAAACTAGTTTACTAAGTTTCCTACCACTTTGGTATTCACAAGTTTCTCAGTAAACACTTTTATCAAGGATCAAATCCAAAAATGCTACCAGCTGTCCAGAGAACCTATAATTGTGAAAATTAAATATTTATTCATGTGTCAAACTTCCTCTATGACCAAACCAATGATACTACTAGTTCACACATGTCATAAAAACACCAGAAAGTAAGGTGTGTCACCCCAGAACATTTATTTCAACCCCTTTCTTAATTTACTTAATTAATTAAGTGAGAAATTAAACTCATATGCAACTGCTTAGAAAAAATTCTATAAAAATTACAGGAGATTCCTTGGCCAACTAGGAGGCTATTGTAAAAATTTGAACTTAAGTTATTCAAAGAAACTCCCTACACAAAATTCACAAACCAAAAAGGCTGATTTTTACATAAATAGGAAACCTTATTGAAAAGTGTCAAACAACAGATTTCATATTTTTCCTAGTACCATTCTAACCTAAGAACAACACTCTCAACATTTTACCTTTACTGGAAATATAGAAAAATTATGAAAATTCATTCAAATATCTCCTAATATAAAATGACAACGTCATAACTTGAAAACTACTCAAGCAATAGGATCCAAACTTTTACCAGAACTAGTATATATATGAAATAACATACTCACCAAATTTCATAATTTTTGGAACAAAGAAGCTCAAGATATGATTTACACAAGTTGCATGCATTCAAAAATACATTTAAAGTTTCAATTTAATTCTTCCAAAAGCTCTACCACAAGTGCTCAGATTATATTTTTATTAAATACTACACTTCACTAAGAGTCTAACAAAATTTAAATCACAAATTTTGGATATGACAAACCCTACATAAGAAAATCACAAACATCATTCAAATCTGTGAAAAAATAAAGAAACTGAATTTTTCCAAAACAAAAAGAGAGCACTGGGCCGGCCGACCCACCAGCGGGGCCCAGCACTTGCGTGCCCGCTCGCGCGACAGCGTGGCCCAAACCCGAGCAGCGTGGCCCACTCCCGCGCGCGGCCTGCGCTCAGCCTCCCGCCCGCGCGCACGGCTGACGAGCGGGTCCCGCGGTCAGCGAGACAAAGGCGGGGGGGGGGAGGGGAAAACGATCGACGATGAACTTGTGGCCGGCGGCAGCTCCGGCGAGACCAAGGGCACATACACGTTCGCCTCTCCCTTGTGCACCTAGGGGTGCCACTAATTGAAGCAATGGCTACGGCTAAGGGGGATGGCGGCAGGCATAGTGGTTCACGGTCGCGGTTCGGCCGACTTCGGCGACTAGACGGTGGCGCGACCCAAACGGTCGGTCCCGTGAGCATCAGAGGCTCAAGGCGGACTCAAAATGCCAGAGAAGGGAGGCTGTGGGGTCCTAGTGAAGCATGGCCACGACGACGGTGGCACTCCGGCGAGAAACGCGAGAGGCGGACGGTGGCGGAGACGGCAATGCGGCCTTACCTTCACACGATTGACTCAACTACAAGGTGGAGGAGATAGGGGGGTTCAAGGCGGAGCAGCAGACGAGGTTTGGTGGACACTGGTGCGGTGGTGAGCGCACGTGAGCTCGCCAGAGTAGAGGCGGCAATGGCGGCTCAGTTTCTCCGCTTGAGCATGGAGAGAGCGAGAGAGAGAGAGAGAGGGCATGGCGCGAGTGAGAGGAAGGGCGGCGTCGTGGCGCCCTTGAAGACCTCGCATCCTGACTGGTGGGGCCACGGCCGGCGTACGGTCGCCACCGCGCGTCCACGCGTCAGTGCGGGCCTTTGGCCGGTCGGCCACCGAGGGCGCTGCCACTCTGAAAGGAAGCCGACACAAGTGACTGACAACGCTATTTTGGGGCCATATTACTCCTAATCAGGCCTGAATTAGCAGAAGATGATAATACCAAAATAGTAGAGCTACATGAGGACTACAACTTTGTCAATTGGCTCAAGGACTGGTTTGGCCTGGTTTGTGAGTTATAAGGTGTCAAAGTGAGGCACATTGAACTGAAATTTCACTTCCAGACTTAGAAAAATTTCTAAGTGTTGAGCACCCCCCTTAAGCTGACTTGTGGGCCATTTTTGAGCATGTTCTGGTCATTTTCATGAGATGGCCATATTAGAACTTTTGTTCCTTATGAAATTCTATACGATAGGTTGCTCCTCCATGCAAGATTTCTAAGCTGGACTTTTTAATTGGTCAAACCAAATCACTCTAGGGGTCAAAACCTAGTCAACAACATTTGGAAGGGCAATTTGGTAATTTTGGTCAACATAAACATTGCTCCACTACTTACCCTAAATGTAATTAAGGTGTTATAAGACCTAATTAGCCACTCTACACATTGGTTACACAAAATTCCTAGTGTCACATACTTTGAAACAAAGCAAAGCAATATTTTACCCAAATGTTGCAAGATCATGTTGCACATGTTGCATGAGTGTGTGTTGCATAGCACTTGCTAATCATGTTACACTAAAGTGGTTGGCATGTCTCAAAAGGAAGTTGTACATGTGGCACTTGGGTGTTGCACACTACTCACTTCATAATACACATGAAATATAAACACATGTTGCAATGTTTCACATATTATAAGCCCATGCATGAATGAATGATGCTCAAGTTCATGAAATGCAATGCAATTAAGGAAGCCAAACACCTAGGGTGTTATAGGTCATATAGATTCCACAATATGACATGTCTTCTAACTGTTACAACTAAACTAGAACACTTATACATTCTAACTTAGTTATCAAACACAATATACAAGCTTAAAGCGTTTTTACACAAAAACAACACAAGCCTGTATTATTGCCAATAGTACTTTATTGCAAGCTTGCCTGACGAGGTACAAGTTTATGATAAACTAAACTATTGACTACTCTACAGTTATAGGCAACTAGCTACTTGAAGGTTGGAGCATGAGCTGGGCTTGGCTTATATTCTCCGCCCATCTATGGCTGTGGCGCTGCCTCCGCTAGTGGAGCCTGAGCCGCTGAAGTCTGGCTGGTCGTGACCGCAGGTTCTGACTGCTCTTTGCTAGAAGATTGCCCGGCCTAGGACTGGCTAGTTGAGACCGTAGTCCCAGGTGGTCAGCTCGAAGACCTTAGAGAAGATGTTGTCGGCATTCCTTGCGATGGCGGCATTGATGTTCCGCAAAGGTTTATATCACCGATGATCGTCACCGCTAGCTCAGCCAACTGGCCCCACAGCTCTCCCGCTTCTTGCACGCCAACTTCCTTGGGGTAGCCCTTAGCGAAGCGTGTGAAGTCGATCAGGGGATAATGTGCGCGCACCATGCTTAGAAAGTTGAGCACTGTCTATTACTCCTAACTACTGGGCTCGAGGTCTCCTTCATGAACTGTTGAAGTTAACCCTAGGTGAGCTGACACTTGTCTATTACTCCTAACTACTGGGCTCGAGGTCTGGGTGGTGGCAGTCCTGGATCGAGCAAGTTGAGCACTGGCCTGTTCCCCCGCACCATCTACGCGCAACGATCCTTCCAGAGGTCGCGGTCCTTCTGGATCTCTACAATATGCTTCTTGGCATTGGTCTTTAATGCTGCAGAAGGGCATTCTGGTCAGAAAAACACCAAAGGATATACATTAAGTAGTGAAACCATGATTAGGAAAATGGTCACTTACTGGTTATCTCTTGGTTTTTGGTCTTCACCTCCTCGGTCATCTTCATCGAATGGTCTCAGAGCCATGCGTGGTCCTCGACCAGCCGGGTATTCTCCGCCGATAATCGGGCGCACTCTTCGGCCACGCGCCTGTTTGCCGCTTGAAGCTTGGTGACTTCCTCCGTCAGGTCTACAACAAGCTCCAGGAGACACATAAATACATATGAATAGTATTTTTCAGTGCTTGGGGGTGTGCAGCTAAGATGAGTTACCTGCCCTTTCCCGCTCTTTCTGACTAAGCTGGAGGATAGCATTGAGCCTTTATGTCTCGAGCTCTGTCTGGTCCTTTTCAGTAGTCTTGAGCCGCTTGCGCAGCCGATCCACTTCAGCTATTAGCTCCTTATTGTCTTCGGAGATGCCTTGAATCTGGTCAAAGCACCGTTTACGGTACTTTGCAGTCTTCATGAGGCCCTGCAAGTCACATATAATATCATTTATGCGTGTCCACATACTAAGGCTGGTCTACGATAGTGATCAAGGAGTCCTCCTACCTATACTCTCCGATGAGTCGTCTTGTCACCCGCTCCACTGTCTCCATCTCCTTATCGATGGAGATCTCCTCGTGGCAAATGAAATGGTCTCCACATCTAAGACAGACATACACATGTTGCCACCCATCTTGTGGGTGCCCCTGGATTTCTTCGATGACATTGTCATCAGACTCAGCCGCCTGGTCCGCACTGGCCTGCTCTTGCTCCTGGCTCGGCCTAGCGGTCGATGGTCTCACCACCACTTTCCCCTGGCTGCGGCGTCAGGCAGACCACTTTGAGTTGAGCTCGGGGTGGCCGTGTCTTGCTTAGGCACATCTTGACTGGTCTCGGGGATGTGTCCTTATTCTGCGGATAGCTACCCTTCACTCAGTGTACTTGCAAGACTCTTCTCGGGCACCACCTGCCTAGGCACCTCCTGCTCGGTCACTTCCGTGGTCACCATGTTGACCGCATCCTTGCCCATCGTCGGCTCGACCATATTAGCTGTCATCATCGTCGGCTCTGCCCCCTTGGTGGTCTGATCCACCAACTGCTCAGAGCATGTTGTGGTGGTCGCTGGCATGGTCGCTCCAGCGGTGGCCAGTTGCTCGGGTTTCTCTATTGATGCCGAGCTAGCACGTGACAACAACACAATTACCCTTTACTTGCTCGCTATTGCTATCACTATACTATTTAATGAGTTTTCATGAACGTACAGATCTGAGCTCTAATGTACAATGGTGAAGGCATGGCACCGCGATTGCCCCTGGCTTGTGTGCTAGGCGGATGAACCCTGGCCTCCGTCCTGTGGTGGCGGCCTGGCTCGCTCTTCAGCCGCCATCATGCTCGGTGTCGGCCCCACTGGCGGTGTCTGGCCCTCTTGCCTTGTCTGCTCGCTCCTCTTCTTTCGAGGATTGAGCATATAGTTCGTCCTCTGACTAGTCTCGCACCATGCGACGACGTTTCCTGGTCGAGTCTTCTAGGCTCTTGTTTGCCCGAGAGCTTCCGGCCCTCTTCTTTGATTGATCGACGGTGACTGGACTCTTCCCAGCTACTGCCTAAGCCCTAGATTCGTGGTCGTCCTCGATGTGCACATTGCACCGCTACGCGTTCAGTGGTGGCGGCTCCACGCTTTGCGGGTGCTTGACTACAGGTGCCAATGACATGAACAGGTTATGTCTCTCCACGCCGTGCACCTGTATACATGCAAGACAAGAAAAATCAGAAATTTTTACTCTACGGTGGTCGGCAACACTTCTTAGAGCTAAGGGGTTTGGTTGTTTAGCTTTGGGGTTGGTCAGATGAGTTTATATGCAAGCTAGATCCTGCTCGGGGGGAGTTATTTTGGTCTGCCAGATTGAACAAATCCCCAATCCGACGTTTGACTTCGTCGTGGTCCAGATCCTCCGAATGCATCCTCATCTGGTTGGCTGAGCCTTAGTACTTGTACATGGTGTGCACCTTCCTCTGGCAAGGCTGCACATGCTGGCTAATGAAGCTCCCAGCCACAGCCAGCCCATCTAGGCATTTCCATGGGAGCAGCGCCATCAACTCCTCCACCTGAATGGCCAGTTCTGGTTGCTCATTCCAAGCCACCCTCTTGTCTGGAATATACCCGGCATCACAAAATGTAGCGTTGTTTGGCTCTTCACGAATAGAAAACCACTTCTTATACCAATCCCTGAGGGAGGTGTTCTAGGGGCAGTTAAGGTACTCTTGCTTCATCCCATCCTAAAGGGTCAGGTACGCTCCACCAGCAATTTTGGAGCCACCTAGGGACCCCTTCTTCCTCAAGCAAAATAGATATCGAAAGAGGTCGAAATGGGGTTGGATTCCCCCATACACCTCACAAAGGTGGATAAAGATTGAAACAAGGAGGATCGAGTTAGGATGCAGATCGCAAATCCCAATCTTGTAATATAGACATAGCCCTTGGAGGAAAGGATGAATCAGAACCCCAAATCCCCTCTTGAAGAAGTCTTCAAATACAACAATCTCACAGGGTTGGGGGTCAGGGAAGCTTTTTGAGTCCGGCACTCTCTAGCCTCCGAGCACCTTGTCATGAAGCACCCCCAGGCCGACGAGGTCGTTGATGGTCGATTCGGTGGACTTTGACTTTCACCACTCCTTCCTCATCACTTCGGCCCTTTTTACCGCCTCCGTCTTGGCCATCTTCTACCTCTCTTGCCTCTTTACTTTGGCTTAGCTGGTGTACAGAGAGCACGTCACTCCTAACGGCAGCGAGGTGTACTAATGGCGGTGGCGGAATCATAATGGGGCACGTGGGCTGGAGGAAGAAGGTGGTTGGTTTGCAAATGCGACTGTTGGGTGTAAATGGGGAATGGCCGCACAACAGCTATTTATCCTATTGACTGCGTTGTTCCACCTCCCCAAGATTTTTGGGATATGTGTGCGTGAAACATGGCACGATCCCTTCGATTTCCACTTTTTTCCCGGTTACCGTGCTAGTAAATGCACCCCTCGTTTCCTCCACGGGAGGGCCCACACTGGCATGCTTCATCTGGCGGATGGTTCATTGTGACACTGACATGGCAGACGAGCGTGACGATAACATCACATCAGTCAACTTTTTGTGATATCATGTCAGAGCAAGGAAGAAAGAAAAATACAAATTAAATACTATGAGTCAAATGGGAAGACAGTAAGAGATGCTCGGGGACTGGTCTGGCCATAGATTGTCACAGAACACCGAGCACATTATATTCCTTGACCAGGCTCGGGGACTCATCGACCACGTCTCACACTGCTTGGGGACTCGTCGACCACGTCTCATGATGCTCGGGGACTCGTCAACCATACCTCACGCTGTGCTCGGGGACTGCTTCAACCACCTCCGACCACAGCTCGACGCCTGATTTCCTTAGCTACATGTGAAATTGAAGTCACATATAGTTGAGAGATCATTACTTTTTAGACCTTACTACAAGGCTCATACTTCGCCTTCCAGCAAGCTCGGGGACTACATCGGTACGATGCACCTGTCGGTGCATCTCAGTATCAAGTTTCCATGGAGTTTCATTTTAGACCCTGGCACCATGTGCCTATGTCACCTACTACTAGGCTTGGGGACTAAGTGGGCACACTTCACCTAGTAGTGAATGTGTTTATTTTTCAACCCCTATGCTTTGTTTACCCTGCTTACATTTCTTTTTAGAAATATAAGTGGGCACACTTCACCTAGAAGGAAATCTTTTTCTTTTTTCTCTACGCACCATGCATTCTTCAGATAACTAGTCTTCACGAGGCTAATGGCTCTCTGTCTCAGCGGAATACTGGCGCGTTCATCGGTCAATGTTTCAACTGGTCAGAGTCAGCTCGATGACAGATCTCACTGGACGGAGAAGTTCAGGATAGCATGTCATCACAATGCATAGTGCTTGGGGACTAGCTGTGGGGGCATTAACCCCTATACCCTTATGGCTTGACTTGGGCTGGCCCAGACCAGAGGGCCTGGCCCATCAAAAGACAACGCGTGGCCCAGTCGATCTGCTTGGTGTCCCACGCAAGGAAGGAAAGAAAACTTGGAGATCAAGCAAGATCCTGGTCGATTAGAATAGGAATCCTTATCTAGCTAACTATGGCAATTATAACCGGTTAGGATTAGTTTCCAGATTTGTAACCCTACCCCCTAGACTATATTAGGCGGGCAGGGGACCCCCTCAAAACACATCTCATTATACATAGCAATACAAACTAGACGCATGACGTAGGTATTACGCCCTCACGGCGGCTGAACCTAGATAAAACCTTGTTCCGTGTCTTGCATCACCATCTAGTTCATAACTTGTGCACCTGTCTACCGATAAATCACTACCTTGGGCATACCCCTTGGTAGATTGCCGATCATGTTTCATCGACACTCGTGGCCTATGACTCCAAGCACCAGCGCAAGCTGGAATGTCGAGAAGTCTACGCTATTGAGCTAGCCACGCTAGCCTTCATTGACTGGTCCGGATTGGCCATCACTTTTGACCATGATGACCACCCAGATCATGTTCCTCAGCCAGGCTGATATCCACTGGTTATCGACCCCATCATCGGCAACACATGACTCACTAAGATACTGATGGATGGAGGCAACGACCTCAACATCATGTACGCTAAAACCCTTGACGCCATGAGGATCAATCGGACCTAGCTCTGTCCGAGCGGAGTACCCTTCCACGGTATCGTACCGAGAAAGCAAGCATTGCCCCTCAGGCAAATCGATCTGTCTATCACCTTTGGGGATCCTTCCAACTTCAGAAAGGAAACCCTCACTTTTGAGGTAATCGGGTTCCGTGGCACTTACCATGCCGTGTTGGGGCAGCCATGTTATGCGAAGTTCATGGCCATCCTAAACTACACCTGCCTCAAACTCAAGATGTCAGGCCCACCAGGGTCATCACTGTCCACACCACCTACCAGCATGCCTACGATTGCGACATGGAGTGCTACGAGTACGCCGAGGCCATCATCGAGTCCAAGGCACTTGCAACTGAGCTGGAAGTGCGCCTCAAGGAGGCACCCGACCCCAAATGGTCCACTGGCTCCTTCAAACCTGTTGAAGGGGTCAAGGAGGTCCCCCTTGACCCCAGCGGCTCCAACAGTAAGATGGTGCGCATTAGCACCGCCCTAGATCCCAAATTGGAAGCAGTGCTCATCGACTTTCTCCGTGCAAATAGCAACATGTTCATGTGGAGTCCCTCGGACATGCCTAAAATCCCGAGGGAAGTCACCGAGCACTCCTTGGATATTCAGGCCAGCTCCAAACCGGTAAGGCAATGACTGCACCGCTTCAACGAGGAGAAGCGTAGAGCAATTAGGGAGGAGATTCACAAGCTGCTGGTAGCCGGATTCATCAAGGAGGTGTTCCATCCCAAGTGGTTAGCTAATCCTGTACTTGTAAAAAAGAAGAACGATAAATGGAGAATGTGTGTTGATTACACTGGTCTCAACAAGGCTTGCCCCAAACACCCATTCCCTTTACCACACAACAATCAAATTGTCGATTCCACCTCAGGTTGTGAAGCCCTCTCTTTCCTTGATGCTTACTCCGGTTATCACCAAATTGTGATGAAAGAGTCCAACCAACTCATGACCTCCTTTGTCACCCTGTTCGGGACCTACTGCTATGTAACCATGTCATTTGGCCTCAAGAACATGAGGGCTACATACTAGCACTGTATGCTCACCGTTTTTTGGGGACCTCATCGGGCGAACCGTTGAGGCTTACGTAGATGACATCGTAGTCAAGTCAAAATGAGCTGATAACCTAGTTGCTGATCTCGATCAGGCATTCAAGTGCTTACGGACCAAGAACATCAAGCTCAACCTCAAAAAATGCGTCTTTGGGATCCCGAGGGGAATGCTACCGGGCTTTATCGTCTCCAAGCATGGCATCGAGGCCAACCCGGAGAAGATTTCTGCCATCACGAACAAGGGCCCAATCCGGGATTTGAAAGGGGTGCAGTGGGTCACTAGGATGCCTGGTGGTGCTAAAGCCGCTTCATCTCACGCCTCGGCGAACGAGGCCTGCCCCTATATCGACTCCTGAGAAAAATGGACCGCTTCACTGGACACCCGAGGCCTAAGAGGTGCTTGACGGCCTCAAGGCACTTTAAACAAAGGCCCTAATCCTTGTGCCCCTGGCTAAAGGGGAACCACTCCTACTATATGTCACGGTCACTACTCAGGTAGTGAGTGCCGCCGTCGTAGTGGAACAGTAGGAGGAAGGTCATGCTCTCAAAGTTCAGCGTTCGGTCTACTTCATCAGCGATGTCTTGTTCGATACCAAGACGCATTACCCACAGATCCAGAAGCTCTTGTATGCCATCCTCATCACCCGAAGGATGCTGCGCCACTACTTTGAATCGCACCCAATTACGATCGTGTCATCCTTCCCTTTGAGGAGGTGATTTAGAACCAGGAGGCAACAGAAAGAATCGCTAAGTGGGCAGTTGAACTCATGGGAGAAGGCATCACCTATGCTCCTCAGAAAGCCATCAAGTCCTAGGTCCTGGCATATTTTATGGTGGAATGGACCAAAACCCAAATGCCACTGGCACCGATAGAATAGGAGTACTGGACGATGTATTTTGATGGATCGCTGATGAAGAGTGGAGTTGGGACGAGACTCGTCTTCATCTCCCCCCTCAGCATGTGCATGAGGTATATGATCTGGATCCACTTTTTGGCCACTAATAATGTCACTGAGTATGAGGCACTTGTCAATGGTTTGCACATCACCACCGAGCTCAGGATTCGATGGCTCGACGTCTGAGGAGACTCCCAGTTGATTGTGGACCAAGTCATGAAACAGTCAAGTTGTCATGATCTAAAAATGGTGGCATACTGCCGAGTAGTCTGCCTCCTGGAAGAAAAATTCGATGGCCTCGAACTTAACCACATACTAGATGGTCGAACGAGGCAGCGGATGAGCTCATGAAGTTAGCGTGCGGACATGCACTAGCTCCCACCGGCATCTTTGCCAGCGATCTGTATAAACCCTTGGTCACTTACCCGGGGTCGACGCAGGACAGCAGCAAGCCACCCACGCCAACCTTGGGGGCTGGCTCGACCCTAGCCCCAATGGACCCCAAGGTTATGCAAATCGAGGATGACCCAGCCATAGGGCCCGACCCCCTGCCGGACTGGAGAATCTCGTACCTAGAATGCTTGGTTCACGACACACTCCCAACCGATAAAATCGAGGCTCGACGCCTTGCGCACCGCGCCAAGTCGTTTGTCCTGCTAGATCAGGAGCTTTACAAGCGGAGCCCCACTGGAATCCTACAACGCTGCATCCCCAGTGAGCAGGGGAAAAGGCTATTATAGGACATCCATGGAGGCATCTGCGTCCACCATGCAGCGCCACACACTCTTGTCAGAAACGTGTTCCGACAAGGCTTTTACTGGCCCATTGTTGTGGCTGACGCGACCGAGGGTACGCTCCTATGAAGGGTGTCAGTACCATGCTTGATAAACTCATTTACCAGCCCAAGTGCTCTAGACGATCCCCATCACTTGGCCTTTCATGATCTGGGGTCTGGAACTTATCTGGCTGCTTTAGAAAGCACCCGGGGGCTTTACTCACTTGCTTGTCGCCATTGACAAGTTCTCGAAGTGGATTGAGGTTCGGCTGATCACACAAATTAAATCTAAGCAGGCAGTGCTCTTCTTTACTGACATTATTCATCGATTCGGGGTCCCGAACTCCATTATTACCGATAACGGCGCACAGTTCACCGGTAAAAAGTTCCTAGATTTCTGCGACGATCACCATATCCGCGTGGATTGGGCAGACGTGGCACACCCCCGAATGAATGGGTAGGTCGAGCACGCCAATGGCATGATCTTGCAGGGGCTCAAACCAAGGATCTTTAACCGGTTGAACAAATTTGGCCGCTAATGGGTCACGGAACTCCTCGTAGTCCTTTGGAGTTTGAGGATGACCCCAAGCCGAGCAACGGGTTTCACACCTTTCTTCATGGTCTATGGATCCGAGGCCATCCTCCCCATTGACATGGAGTATGGAGTGCCAAGGGTTAGAGCGTATGACGACCAAGGCAACCAAGCGTCCCCAGAGGACGCTGTGGACTAGCTAGAGAAAGCGTGTGATGTCGCCCTGCTCCACTCCGCCAAATACCAGCAAGCCTTACGCCGGTACCACCATCATCGCGTGTGGGGTCAGGCGTTTAGCGTCAGGGACTGTCACACCCATTTTTAAGGACAAAAATAGGATGCATAAAAGACTCATGTGCGCCCCAGGAAATGATGACACACATAAGTAGACAAATTACATAGTATCATCACAGTGCTTATTACATAGCAAATAAATATTTAACACATAGTCTTATACAATAAATTGTAGCAACTAATAGCAGATCTCTAGTGGAAACTCCAAACACAGGGACACGATTGACTGGTTGACACCAAGACTAGTAATCATTATGATAATCATCTTCATAATCTTCATCTGTTATGGTGGAAATAGCAAGGGTGAGTCCATGTCGAACTCAACAAGTACAACACAAGGTTCATGAGGCACAAAAGGCGAGACACTGTTTGACTGCGTTTAGCTTTTAATCATCATATATTTAGCAATTGAGTAGCATCAAGATAATCCACTTCCCATTAATGAACCAATGATCAATTGTAATAAAGATAATGAATAGCATTAACATGAGCATAATAATAACAACAGTAATTAAGCTTGATATAACAATGGTGATCATCTATCTGTAGATGTTCCAAGGCCACCCGTATCCGTGGGCACAGCTAGTATACCAGTTTTTAACTCTGCGCAGAGGTGTATACTATAACACCTCAGGTGTTTAGCTCCATAATTGCATTGCATTACATGAGCATAAGCATGCATCATTTCATGTTAATTCATGTGGTTGCAACAAATGTGAATTTGTTTTTAAAGTTTTGTTTGACTCACATCATGTGACACTAGGGAGTTGGGGTAACAAAAAGGTAGAGTAGCTAATTATATCTCACAACACCTTAGTTATACTTAGGGTCACTCATGGAGCAAGGTTCATGTTGACCAAAATCACCAAAATGCCCTCCAAGGTGTAGTTGACCACCATTTAGCCCTAGGATGCTCTAGTTTGACCAATTAAAAAGTCCAGTTTAGAGACCTTGCATGGAGGAGCACCATTAAGCAAAGTTGTAGAGAATTTCATAAGGAACAAAAGTTCTAATAGGGCCATCTCATGAAAATGATCAGAACATGCTCAAAAATGGCCCACAAGTCAGTATTAGAGGCTGTTTTGGGACTTAGCCATTTTAGCTAAGTGTGGAGCTGAAAACCGTTTCACTGTACCTCACTTTAGCAACTTGTAACTCACAAACTAGGCCAAACCAGTCCTTGAGCCAATTGACAAAGTTGTTTTCCACACATAGCTCTACAACATTGTCAATATCACCATCACCTAGTTCTAAATAGTTTAGGAGATATAGCGTCAAGAAGTTAGGGTTTCAGTCGACGTTATCTCTGAAACTGCATTTCAGTTTCAAGGGGCACCCCTTTGGAGCTCTGTAGTTTCAAATCTAGGCCGAACCAGCCCAAACTCCAATTGACAAACTTGTAGACCTCATGTAGCTTTACAACATTGCCAACACCAACCAAGCCTGGTTCTCACTGGTTTGGGAGTTAATCGGCGACGAAGTTGCTCTATCAGTCGAACGGTGACGGACTCCATTCAGTCGGCAGCATCGACATTCAGTCGACCGGCAGCTTCATGCCGTGGCGCGCGGGCAGAAGAGCGGCGACGCGTGGTGACAGGGCACTGCCATCGCCTCCACGTCGTGAGCCCAGTCGAGGGATTGAACACCGAGCGGCCACCTCCAACCCCCCACTCGTGCTCATTTTCTTCTCCCTCCCTCTCGCTCTGGCCGGGTTCACCGAGGCAGAAAACGAAGGCGCCTTTGTCACCGCAGCCCGCTCTGTGCTCGTGCAAGCTCACCGTCGCACCCCGTCCTCCAAATCCCATCCACCGCTCCACCTAAATCCCCTCCACCCCCTCCACCCGTGGCTGGACCGGATTGTGTCGAGGTGAGGGTGAATTTCGGTTTTCGCCACCGTAAGTCCTCGCCGGCGCACTGTCCGCGCGACGGCTCACCGTGGCCAGCTCCCTACTGTCGCCCTCCATTCTTGCTAGTTCCTGTTCTGGGTTCCGGATCGGGTAGAGAAGCTTAGGCGATGATGTTACCGGCTAGGGTGGACGGGACACGCCGAAACACGGTCGTGCGCTGCCGCGCCATGATCACCGACGCGGTGCTCACGCGGTCAGCCGCATTCGCCCCGCCTCTGTCCTTATCCTTAGCTTGGATAGGTCTGCCATCTCCTCTGGAAGCCATAGCACGCCCAACCTAGGTCCCTGGCTCCCGGAGCTCGCCGGACCGCCGCCGGGTGCCGTCTCCGAGCCGCGCCCGTCATGGCCGTCGTAGCTAGGGTGGGATAGGGTTAGCAAAGCTAGGTTTGGTCGATGCGGAAAGTCACGGGGAAACCGTCGGTGGTCTTCCCGTCGCCGGAGACGCTGTCGTCGGCGAGCTCGAGCTCGTCGGAGTCGCGACCGTCTCCTCCCCTCTGCTCGTCTCTCTATGACCTGCGGGCCCGCGCTGTCAGCACCCGCACGCGGGCGGGATGGCTGAGCAGGCCGCGCGTGCGTCGCGGGCCGCGCGCGCGCGTCTTGGGCCGCGTCTTTTCCCGGGCCGGCCCAGTAACAAATCCGATTTATTCCATTTCTTTTATTCTGTCACAGTTTTAGATAATGTTTAGAAAATGTAGATCTAGGGTTTTACTTGCCCAAAAATTATGAGATAAATTTTGTTGGAATCCACAGGGTGTGTAGTATTTTAGAAAAATAGGAACTTGTTATGTGATGTTTGTTTTCTAGGATATTTAAATAGGTCTTTGAAGTGGGTTTTAAATCACATGCAAACTTGTTTAAATTATATCTTGAGTTTCAGTGTTCCAAAAATTATGAAATTTGGTGAGTAGGCTAATTTATACTTGCTCTAGCTTTGGTAAAAATTTGGGCAGTAGTGCTTAAGTACTTTTTAAGTTATAAGGCTATCTTGTTATTCTAGGAAATACTTAAATGAATTTTTGTAATTTTTCTACATGTGCAATGTTCATATAAATTGTTGGAGAATGTCTTGGTACCCTAGAGTGTCTAATAAAATTAAGAAATCTGTTGTTTGACACTTTTTTCTGTGCTTTGTTATTTATACAAAAATCAGCCTTTTTGGCTTGGGAATTTTGTGTAGGAAGTTCCTGTGAATAAATTTAGTTCAAATTTTTACAGTAGCCTCTTCTTGGGTCAGATATTCTCCTGTAATTTTTGTAGAATTTTAGGAGCAATTTACATATATGTTTGAAATTCCACTTAATTACTTAAGTAAATTAAGAAATGAGTTTAAATAAATTTTCTAGGTGGGCACACCTTACTTTCTGGTGTTTTTGTGACCTTTGTGAACTTGTAGTAGTATTAGTTTGGTCTTAGAGAATGTTTGCCACATCAATAAATATTTAACCTTTACAATTTTAGGTTTTCTGGACAGCTGATAGTATTTATCGGTTTGACCTTGGATAAAGGTGGTTGCTGGAAAACTTGTAAATACCAAAGTTGTATTAAAATTTGTAAATGAGCTTGTGTCAAAATTTGGGAGCATTTGGCTTAGTAGTTTGGGAGTTATTGCTGTTTAAAGTGACAGTCCAGAATTGACTGCTCTCTGTTTAGAGAGAACAGATTCTGGAACTTTGTAATTTCGACTAGGTACACTTTGGAATTAAGTGTTGTGGTTTAAAAATATTTTGTGGTGCATTTCTTAAGCTTTCCATATTGTCTTAGACCATATCTTTTGGATTTGGGAATCTCCAGTTATGTTAGAAATAAGTAGCTGCTGTCCAGAATGTCTTACTGTGATATTTTGGGTTGGATGTGGTAACCTAAATAATGTCACTCTTGTGTTTGTTAGGTGTTAGGACCTTAACCGAAGAAGAACATCTATATCTTAGGTTGGGTAGATTAGGTAAGTACTTCTCCTCCGGAGAAGAGAATTGCACATACTAATGAAGTGACTTGAATAGAGTATTTTATTTCTGAAATGCATTTCATTCCGAGCATATTGCACCTTTATGCATCCATGATATTTATTGTGCATTCATGCAATAGGTGTACCGGAGGGGGTAACTCTCCTCGAATTCGAGCCGGTGATTCCGGAGGAAGTCCAGGACCAGCCAGAGGAGCCAGCGGAACCAGTCGGCGAAGGAGACGCCACTGAAGACTTGCCCGAGTGCCCTGACCACCGGCCCTCGACCTTTCTGAAAGGCAAGCCCCGGTGCATGCTGAACCTACTGTTTTATAAATTAATATTGAGTACTTTTAATTGTTTACTGCATTAAGTTGTAGGAGTTGTATGAAAACAATTGTTGCATTATACCTGTCCTTGTCCAGATATCGTACTTAATCCTATATTAGGTTTAGGCACGTGTCAATGCTTAGCCCTGCTTAGTTCGGTAGAAGTCGGGTGATTTTCGGTCATCCGCGAGATGTAGGAAGGAGTCACGAGTGGCTTTATGGCTATCGTGGATGGAACCATGCCTAAAAATGAAATTGAGACCGGGCGGGAGTTCGATAGTACAGCCGCAAGACACTTCACGTCTTGGGTGTGGAGCTATGCCCGTCTGAGTCGTTTAAGGACCGCTTCGCTGTACGTCCTTGAGTCATGTTGAACACAGTCTAACACTTAGTTGGCCGGATAAGTCGTTCCGACCGCGAAGTCGAGTAGTATGGTTCAGGCCGGAAATCGAATGGTAGGTTGCATCTTGGAGGAGAGAAAGGATGTGCTTGGGGACATTGGCGTGAGACCAAGGGGGGTTAGAGTCCCTATCACCTGGCAGAGTGTCGCCCTTGGGGACGCGACATTATTCGGACCCGCGATTCCTGAACTGTACAAAAGATGACCTGAGCAGCCCTCGCCAGGCGTGACTCGGTGAGTGTTAGAAATACCCCTCCAGCTGGATAGGAATTCGATTCGAATCGCCGTCGCTCTCGGTTAGTGAGCACTTGACTTGAGCAGCGGCAACGTAGATCTCATTAAATGAACCGGTGGTTAAGGGAATGATACAATGTTGCCACAATTCATACTTGCTCTGGATATAATGATGATAATTGTTTGATTATAATCAAGTGTATGTTTAGTACAGGTGCTAAGATAGATGACAGTAAATGCTAAAAATAACTGCTAGTACAGGCTATAAGAGTTTCAATTACTTATGCCTTTATGCAAAATGTTATGTCAGCTAGCCTCTTGTGTAAGCCTTGCATAATCCTTGGTGTCATCTTATTTCTGGTTTTCGACGGGTAAGTCTAGCTGAGTACATTCTAGTACTCAGGGTTTATTCCCTCCTGTTGCAGATGATATGCTCTATCAAGGCTTCTGCAAAACTTGTCTCCACCCTGCGGGTGACGAAGACTAGATCACTTGGGCGTGATCATCTTTTATGTACTTTCCTGATGCTTTTGTGGGTTGTTGATCATCAAGACTGGCAGTAGTTAAACAACTGGTGTGTGTTATGCTTCCACTACTTTATAAACTTGGTTTGTAATAATTGCGACTCCGTGTGTGTAAACTAATTTCAGAACTACTTGTGATATGTCACGTATGATGTTGTATGTTGAATGATGCGATCCTGGTTGTAAGCAAGTTGGTTTGAAATCCTTCGTGGTTTCGATTGACTACCGGGATTATATGGGCTCAAGTTCGAAAATTTGAGCGCTTCGGTGCTTATTTTTTGTACTTGTGCTCTTATAATTTGGTCGGTTCTGTTACAGCTGGTACCGGAGCATAATTCAACATTAAACACATCGTACGAGTATTTAAAAACAAAAGTATTTGATTATGAAAAAGGATTAAAACACTAAAAATTATTTTTAGGTATGCCAGTGATCACATCCCTTAGCCCAAATAAGGACTCTTAGGTGGCTTATTATAAAGACTAACTTGGGGGCCTTGTTTGTTTTTGTTTCATCGTCCATACGGCGTGATATTGTATGGATGCCATCCACTTGGGTGGTAATGTATGGATCAATCGCCTCGACGCTCTGGTAAGTGTGAGTTGTGAGCGCATGATCGTCCAACCGGCGATCTAGGGGAGAGTAGTTTGGTGATTTGCATACTTACATGTTTAAACCGTGTAATTATGTAAGCACTTAATTTTGGGAACCTTTATATCGGGTAGCTTTGATACTGAAGTATATACATCAGGGGATGTGTATATGGAAAGTATTTAAATTACTGCTTTCTTGTGTGTATATATTGGGAAACTGTTGGGCTGAAATGAGGTTTTCTGCAGGTACACTAACAGCGTAACGAGTAGACCGATAGTTTCGCTTATATGAGAGAACGTATGTATGCCACCGCCTAGCGTTAGAACTTTAGGTTGAGACTAAGGTGAGAGGGCGTACGGAACGTGCATGCATCATGTTTAATTATATCATACATATCATTTACTCCCTCCTTAAAAATTTCAATAGTCCCGACTAAATTAAATTTCGTATCCCCTAAATGATCCTCACTTTCAGTCGTATCTTGTTGCTACAGATGGCACGTACCAAGAGGACCGCTCGCAAGTCCACTGGGGGCAGGGCACCTCGTCACCAGCTCGCTCCACGTGAGCCCCGCCCTGAGCCTACTGAGGTGGAAAGGCTGAGGGCAGAGTTGGCTGAAGTGACTGCTGCCAGGAATGCAGCGCGTCAGCAACTGGAGCAAGTGATCCATGATCGTGACCAGGAAACACTTGCAGTCCAGAGATTGACAGTAGCCCATCGCAACTGTCAACGCATGCTGGTCCATATCATGAACCAGAGGGATGAAGCCTGGCACGAGGAGAACGTTCTGAGAGCTCGTCAGTTTGAGCTCGAGCAACAGTTGGAGAATGCTAAAGAATACAATGACAATCTTCATGAAGAAGTGCACCGCCTGAACAACGAGCTTAATCCCCTGCTGCCTCGAAACAACAACGTCAATGAGGACATGGGTTCGGGAATCTTTATAGCTGAAGATGATGATGAAGTGGAGGTCAATGGGCCCCAAGATGCCGCACCAGAGGAAGCGCCAGAAGAAGAAGAAGATGAGGAGTTAGAGCCTGTTAGTGATGAGGACGGCGGGGAGATCCTGGACACCGACTCTGAGGACGATGCTTAGAGTAGTTATCACGTAGCTATGATGTTAGGGTTGTCTTTTGTGCCCTCCCTGTGTTGGAGTGAGGCTTTGTAATAACTTGACTTTTGGGATGTAAGGTCGAACCCTATGTTTCCTGGATGTTTAGTTGGAGCCTGTTAATTTCGATCGCAATTGGATGTCTTGTTGTGTGGCGTTCGATGATGGTGTCATGATTAGCACCCTTCGGTGCCGCGATGAAACCGAGGGCCTCCTATGGCGCGCGACATAAGGTTGTGCTGCTTGGCACGCGCTGGTATCGAGGTGGCTAGTCATGATCCACCATGGAGCTCTACCGTTGAGAAGTCTCTTTGTGATCAGTTTGAAGTAGCCTTTCTCAGTCAACTAAACACTTTGAAACTGAATCCAAGTACCGGGCAAAAGATCAAAAATCACGTAGATTTTAACGTAAACGGTTCAGTAACTGCTGTGCTCCTTGTGTGTGAGCCTTTATCAAAGTACATCTTGTTGGATTCTCTCGCATGATTGCACCATTTGATCCGCTTGAATGGATTGTGCGGTTGTGATGAAGTATTCTGTCATGAGTATTTTGAGAAGTCTATTTCATGAAGTCAGTTTGACATATTTACAATAATTCATCTACCAATTTCCCACATCGTCAGTGCTCATTGGCTATGCATTTTGCAGATGTCGTACAATCTTCGTCGGGGTCGTGGCAATGAGGATGAGGAACAGCCACCCCCTCCGCCACCACCTACCCCGGCTGAGTTAATGCAGACCGTGGTCGAAGGGCAGCGCATGCTGGCATATGCTATGCGCCAGCTTGCCAACCGGGAGGCTCGTCCTGGCCGCCAGGGCCTAGAACCCAATCAGTACAGTGATTTCAAGGACTTTCTTGATACTAAGCCCCCGCTCTTTAAGGAGGCGGAGGAACCACTGCAAGCTGATGAGTGGTTGAATACTATTGAACAAAAGTTTCGTCTGCTTCGCCTGACTGATGAGCTAAAGACTGAATATGCTTCTCATCAATTGCATGGTCCAGCGGGTATTTGGTGGAGCCACTATCGTTCCACACTGCCTGCAAATGTCCCGATTGCTTGGGACCAGTTCAAGGCCGCATTCCGTGGGAACTATATTCCTCCAGGTCTTATGGCTATCAAACACACAGAATTTATGAGGCTGTCGCAGGGCAATAAAAGCTTGACTGAATATCTGCAATCTTTTAACAACCTGGCAAGGTATGCCACAGAGTTTGTGGATACCAATTCCAAGAAAATTGCTAGCTTTAAAAGAGGTCTCGGCCCAAAGCTGATGAAGACTATGGGCACTAGCAAGTGCACTACTTTCAATGAATTTATCAGTGATGCTCTGACTCAAGAGAACAATAATTCTATCTATGCTGCTTCTAAGAGCCGCAAGAGGGCACTTGAGGCAGGTGCTTCATAGTCTCGAGCTCCAGCTACCCCGAGGGCTCCTCCTCGCCCTCCTGCCACAAATGCTAAGTTCTGTCCCCCGCAAAAGAAGGCGCCAGTGAAGACTGGGTTTCGTAAGGCATATACGGTGGCCCTGCCAAAGAGTAATTCGGGCCAAGGCAGCTCCAGTGTCCCTCCTAGCAACATGCCTTGCTGGAACTGCAACAAGCCCGGCCATTGGTCCAGGAACTGTCCTTACCCCAAGAAGAATGTCAACCCAGGTGGCCATCAAGGGCACGCTCATTATAACAGTATTGAGGAAATTCCATCTGGTGAGGTTGTCACCGCTGGTAAGTTCCTAGTTGACCAACATCCTGCAGTGGTACTTTTTGATTCGGGTGCTTCGCATTCCTTTATCAGTCCTAAGTTTGCATCAGAGTTTGCAC
Organism: Saccharum hybrid cultivar R570; assembly: GCA_038087645.1. Classification (NCBI taxonomy): domain Eukaryota; kingdom Viridiplantae; phylum Streptophyta; class Magnoliopsida; order Poales; family Poaceae; genus Saccharum; species Saccharum hybrid cultivar. Next base: position 24,469,543 of record JAQSUU010000135.1, read on the forward strand.
ACAAATTGCATACTGTTGAAGGTGGGGGTTATTGTATTAGCGCAGCAAGTGGGAATATTTCCACAAATAAAGTAGTGGGGAATCTTGAGCTTGAGATAGAAGGGCGAAAGTACTCGCTTGCCTTAGTGGTTTTACCGGGCTTAGGCATAGATGTTATCTTGGGCATGAATTGGATGAGTCAGAATGGGGTACTCATTGATACATCCACTCAGGTAGTTATGCTCAGAGACCCTACAGATCAAAAGGGTTTTCTGGTACAACTTCCCAGAAAAGTTGATTCGTCTGGGGAAGTTCATGCTGTGCAAGCAAAGGCGTTGACCGAAATTCCAGTAGTAAATGAGTTTCCAGACGTTTTTCCCGATGATTTGCCGGGGCTCCCTCCGGATCGGGATGTGGAGTTTAAAATTGAGTTGTTGCCTGGCACGGCTCCCATCTCTAGGAGACCCTATAGGATGCCTCCAAATGAACTCGCTGAACTTAAGGTGCAATTGAATGAACTTTTGAGGAAGGGGTTGATTCGTCCTAGTTCGTCACCGTGGGGATGTCCTGCTATCTTTGTAAAGAAGAAGGATCAGTCATTACGAATGTGCGTTGATTATAGACCTCTCAATGCAGTCACTGTCAAAAATAAGTACCCTCTACCGCGCATCGACATCTTGTTCGATCAGTTGTCTAAAGCTAAAGTTTTCTCCAAGATTGATCTAAGATCTGGCTATCATCAAATTAAAATCCGTCCTGAAGATGTTCCAAAAACTGCCTTCTCTACCAGATACGGTCTTTATGAGTATCTTGTTATGTCCTTCGGCTTGACAAATGCCCCCGCACACTTTATGTACTTGATGAATTCGGTGTTTATGCCCGAATTGGATAAGTTCGTGGTGGTATTTATTGATGACATCCTGATATATTCTGTAAATGAGGAAGATCACGCTGAACATCTGCGTATAGTCCTCACAAGACTGCGTGAACATCAACTATATGCAAAGTTCAGTAAGTGCGAATTCTGGCTTCGAGAAGTACCTTTCCTTGGGCATGTGTTGTCCGATGGGGGAATTATGGTGGACCCCGCCAAGGTACAAGAAGTACTGAACTGGAAAGCTCCTATCTCGGTTCACGAGGTCCGGAGTTTCCTTGGTTTGGCTGGCTATTATCGTCGCTTCATCCCGGATTTCTCCAAAATAGCCAAGCCAATGACTCGGTTGCTGCAGAAAGACACCAGGTTTGTCTGGACTCCTGAGTGTGATGCGGCTTTTCACCAACTACGAACCCTCCTGACCTCAGCTCCGGTTTTGGCACAACCGGATATCGAGAAACCATTTGATGTTTATTGTGATGCCTCAAGCATAGGTTTGGGAGGTGTTCTGATGCAGGAAGGCCGAGTAATTGCATATACCTCTCAACAACTTCGGAAACATGAGGTGAATTATCCAACACATGACTTAGAACTCGCCGCGGTTGTGCATGCTTTGAAAGCCTGGCGACACTATCTGTTGGGCAATGTTTGCAATATCTACACAGACCATAAAAGCCTCAAATACATCTTCACCCAACCCGAGTTAAATATGCATCAACGAAGATGGCTCGAGTTGATTAAAGATTATAACCTTCAAGTGCACTATCATCCTGGCAAGGCAAATGTGGTTGCGGATGCTTTGAGCCGTAAGTCTCATTGCCATTCCTTAGTTGAAACTGATTTTCATCGATCTTGCCTTCTACATCCAGCAGTCTTGTACAACATCACTGTCAGTTGTACTCTCAAAAACAGAATTATTGAACTCCAAAAGACTGACACGGGTATATTCCACATCAAGCGTAAGATGAAAGAGCAAGAAACTACACAGTTCAGGATAGATGAAGAGGGTGTACTATGGTTCAAGGATAGGTTAGTTGTGCCTAAGGACCGAGAGCTTAGAAATGATATTATGTCTGAAGCACACTCCTCTAAGTTGTCCATCCATCCTGGTAGCAATAAGATGTATTATGATTTGAAGCCATACTATTGGTGGACCAAAATGCGGAAGGAGATAGCTGCATATGTGGCCAGGTGTGACACCTGCTGTAGAGTTAAAGCTGTGCACATGAAAGCTGGGTTGCTTCAACCACTTTCTATCCCAAGTTGGAAATGGGAAGAGATAAGTATGGATTTCATTGTCGGTCTTCCTCCTACTGTCAAAAATCATAACTCCATCTGGGTGATTGTGGATCGTTTGACCAAATCAGCTCACTTCATTCCAGTTAGAGTGGACTATCGTCCCACTGACTATGCTGAGTTGTACTTCAATCAGATAGTCCGGCTCTATGGGATACCTCGTACTATCATATCTGACCATGGTCCCCAGTTCACTGCTCGCTTTTGGGAGCACTTGCATCACCTTCTGGGAACCAAGTTAGTGAGAAGCTCTGCTTATCACCCCCAGACGTCAGGACAGACGGAACGGGTTAACCAAATCTTGGAAGATCTGTTGCGGGCATGTGTAATATCGTCCAAGGGTTTTTGGGAAAAATGGTTACCTCTAGCCGAATTCTCATACAATAATAGTTATCAAGAGAGTATTAAGATGGCTCCATTCGAAGCTTTGTACGGTCGTAAGTGTAGAACTCCACTAAACTGGGTAGAAGCTGGTGAAAGGAGGTATTATGGTATTGATTTTGTTCATGAAGCTGAGGAACCAGTCCGTACCATCCAAAAACATATGGCTGCCGCCCAAGCTAGACAGAAAAGTTATGCTGATCGTCGTAGAAAACCACTCGAGTTTGAAGTTGGAGACTTCGTGTATCTGAAAGTTTCTCCAATGAAGAGTGTCCAACGTTTTGGTGTTAAGCGGAAACTTGCGCCGAGATACGTGGGTCCTTTCCAGATCATAGGCAAGAGTGGAGCTGTTGCGTATAAAATCCAGTTACCTCCAGAAATGAGTGCCATATTCAACATCTTCCATGTATCTCAGCTCAAAAAGTGTCTTCGAGTTCCTGAGGAAAGAGTCCCTTTAGGAGATATCAGGCTGGAATCCGATCTAACTTACGAAGAAAAGCCAGTCCGCGTGATCGATACTCAGGAACGAGTGACTAGAAGCAAAGTGGTTAAATGGTATAAAGTAATGTGGAGTAATCAGGGTAGTGAAAGTGACGCTACATGGGAACGGGAAGACTATTTACGGGATGGTTATAAGGAATTCTATGAAAAATGGTACGCTTTCCAAATCTCAGGATGAGATTTTTATAAGGGGGGAGGGCTGTAACACCTCAGGTATTTAGCTCCATAATTGCATTGCATTACATGAGCATAAGCATGCATCATTTCATGTTAATTCATGTGGTTGCAACAAATGTGAATTTGTTTTTAAAGTTTTGTTTGACTCACATCATGTGACACTAGGGAGTTGGGGTAACAAAAAGGTAGAGTAGCTAATTATATCTCACAACACCTTAGTTATACTTAGGGTCACTCATGGAGCAAGGTTCATGTTGACCAAAATCACCAAAATGCCCTCCAAGGTGTAGTTGACCACCATTTAGCCCTAGGATGCTCTAGTTTGACCAATTAAAAAGTCCAGTTTAGAGACCTTGCATGGAGGAGCACCCTTAAGCAAAATTGTAGAGAATTTCATAAGGAACAAAAGTTCTAATAGGGCCATCTCATGAAAATGATCAGAACATGCTCAAAAATGGCCCACAAGTCAGTATTAGAGGCTGTTTTGGGACTTAGCCATTTTAGCTAAGTGTGGAGCTGAAAACCGTTTCACTGTACCTCACTTTAGCAACTTGTAACTCATAAACTAGGCCAAACCAGTCCTTGAGCCAATTGACAAAGTTGTTGTCCACACATAGCTCTACAACATTGTCAATATCACCATCACCTAGTTCTAAATAGTTTAGGAGATATAGCGTCAAGAAGTTAGGGTTTCAGTCGACGTTATCTCTGAAACTGCATTTCAGTTTCAAGGGGCACCCCTTTGGAGCTCTGTAGTTTCAAATCTAGGTCGAACCAGCCCAAACTCCAATTGACAAACTTGTAGACCTCATGTAGCTCTACAACATTGCCAACATCAACCAAGCCTGGTTCTCACTGGTTTGGGAGTTAATCGGCGATGAAGTTGCTCTGTCAGTCGAACGGTGACGGACTCCATTCAGTCGGCAGCATCGACATTCAGTCGACCGGTAGCTTCATGCTGTGGCGCGCGGGCAGAAGAGCGGCAACGCGTGGCGACCGGGCACTGCCATCGCCTCCACGTCGCGAGCTCAGTCGAGGGATTGAACACCGAGCGGCCACCTCCAACCCCCCACTCGCGCTCATTTTCTTCTCCCTCCCTCTCGCTCTGGCCGGGTTCACCGAGGCGGAAAATGAAGGCGCCTTTGTCGCCGCAGCCCGCTCTGTGCTCGTGCAAGCTCACCGTCGCACCCTGTCCTCCAAATCCCGTCCACCGCTCCACCTGAATCCCCTCCACCCCCTCCACCCGTGGCTGGACCGGATTGTGTCGAGGTGAGGGTGAATTTCAGTTTCCGCCACCGTAAGTCCTCACCGGCGCACTGTCCGCGCGATGGCTCACCGTGGCCAGCTCCCTACTGTCGCCCTCCATTCTTGCTAGTTCCTGTTCTGGGTTCCGAATCGGGTAGAGAAGCTTAGGCGATGATATTACCGGCTAGGGTGGACGGGACACGCCGGAACACGGTCGTGCGCTGCCGCGCCATGATCACCGACGCGGTGCTCACGCGGTCAGCCGCATTCGCCCCGCCTCTGTCCTTATCCTTAGCTTGGATAGGTCTGCCATCTCCTCTGGAAGCCATAGCATGCCCAACCTAGGTCCCTGGCTCCCGGAGCTCGCCGGACCGCCGTCGGGTGCCGTCTTCGAGCCGCGCCCGCCATGGCCGTCGTAGCTAGGGTGGGATAGGGTTAGCAAAGCTAGGTTTGGTCGATGCGGAAAGTCACGGGGAAACCGTCGGTGGTCTTCCCGTCGCCGGAGACGCTGTCGTCGGCGAGCTCGAGCTCGTCGGAGTCGCGACCGTCTCCTCCCCTCCGCTCGTCTCTCTATGACCTGCGGGCCCGCGCTGTCAGCACCCGCGCGTGGGCGGGATGGCTGAGCAGGCCGCGCGTGCGTCGCGGGCCGCGCGTGCGCGTCTTGGGCCGCGTCTTTTCCCGGGCCGGCCCAGTAACAAATCCGATTTATTCCATTTCTTTTATTTTGTCATAGTTTTAGATAATGTTTAGAAAATGTAGATCTAGGGTTTTACTTGCCCAAAAATTATGAGATAAATTTTGTTGGAATCCACAGGGTGTGTAGTATTTTAGAAAAATAGGAACTTGTTATGTGATGTTTGTTTTCTGGGATATTTAAATAGGTCTTTGAAGTGGGTTTTAAATCACATGCAAACTTGTTTAAATTATATCTTGAGTTTCATTGTTCCAAAAATTATGAAATTTAGTGAGTAGGCTAATTTATACTTGCTCTATCTTTGGTAAAAATTTGGGCAGTAGTGCTTAAGTACTTTTTAAGTTATAAGGCTATCTTTTTATTCTAGGAAATACTTAAATGAATTTTTTAATTTTTCTACATGTGCAATGTTCATATAAATTGTTGGAGAATGTCTTGGTACCCTAGAGTGTCTAAGAAAATTAAGAAATCTGTTGTTTGACACTTTTTTCTGTGCTTTGTTATTTATACAAAAATCAGCCTTTTTAGCTTGGGAATTTTGTGTAGGAAGTTCCTGTGAATAAATTTAGTTTAAATTTTTACAGTAGTCTCTTCTTGGGTCAGAGAGTCTCCTGTAATTTTTGTAGAATTTTAGGAGCAATTTACATATATGTTTGAAATTCCACTTAATTACTTAAGTAAATTAAGAAATGAGTTTAAATAAATTTTCTAGGTGGGCACACCTTACTTTCTGGTGTTTTTGTGACCTTTGTGAACTTGTAGTAGTATTAGTTTGGTCTTAGAGAATGTTTGCCACATCAATAAATATTTAACCTTTACAATTTTAGGTTTTCTGGACAGCTGATAGTATTTATAGGTTTGACCTTGGATAAAGGTGGTTGCTGGAAAACTTGTAAATACCAAAGTTGTATTAAAATTTGTAAATGAGCTTGTGTCAAAATTTGGGAGCATTTGGCTTAGTAGTTTGGGTGTTATTGCTGTTTAAAGTGACAGTCCAGAATTGACTGCTCTCTGTTTAGAGAGAACAGATTCTGGAACTTTGTAATTTCGACTAGGTACACTTTGGAATTAAGTGTTGTGGTCTGAAAATATTTTGTGGTGCATTTCTTAAGCTTTCCAGATTGTCTTAGACCATATCTTTTGGATTTGGGAATCTCCAGTTATGTTAGAAACAAGTAGCTGCTGTCCAGAATGTCTTACTGTGATATTTTGGGTTGGATGTGGTAACCTAAATAATGTCACTCTTGTGTTTGTTAGGTGTTAGGACCTTAACCGAAGAAGAACATCTATATCTTAGGTTGGGTAGATTAGGTAAGTACTTCTCCTCCGGAGAAGAGAATTGCACATACTAATGAAGTGACTTGAATAGAGTATTTTATTTCTGAAATGCATTTCAATCCGAGCATATTGCACCTTTATGCATCCATGATATTTATTGTGCATTCATGCAATAGGTGTACCAGAGGGGGTAACTCTCCTCGAATTCGAGCCGGTGATTCCGGAGGAAGTCCAGGACCAGCCAGAGGAGCCAGCGGAACCAGTCGGCGAAGGAGACGCCGCTGAAGACTTGCCCGAGTGCCTTGACCACCGGCCCTCGACCTTTCTGAAAGGCAAGCCCCGGTGCATGCTGAACCTACTGTTTTATAAATTAATATTGAGTACTTTTAATTGTTTACTGCATTAAGTTGTAGGAGTTGTATGAAAACAATTGTTGCATTATACCTGTCCTTGTCCAGATATCGTACTTAATCCTATATTAGGTTTAGGCACATGTCAATGCTTAGCCCTGCTTAGTTCGGTAGAAGTCGGGTGATTTCCGGTCATCCGCGAGATGTAGGAAGGAGTCACGAGTGGCTTTATGGCTATCGTGGATGGAACCATGCCTAAAAATGAAATTGAGACCGGGCGGGAGTTCGATAGTACAGCCGCAAGACACTTCACGTCTTGGGTGTGGAGCTATGCCCATCTGAGTCGTTTAAGGACCGCTTCGCTGTACGTCCTTGAGTCATGTTGAACGCAGTCTAACACTTAGTTGGCCGGATAAGTCGTTCCGACCGCGAAGTCGAGTAGTATGGTTCAGGCCGGGAATCGAATGGTAGGTTGCATCTTGGAGGAGAGAAAGGATGTGCTTGGGGACATTGGCGTGAGACCAAGGGGGGGTTAGAGTCCCTATCACCTGGCAGAGTGTCGCCCTTGGGGACGCGACATTATTCAGACCCGCGATTCCTGAACTATACAAAAGATGACCTGAGCAGCCCTCGCCAGGCGTGACTCGGTGAGTGTTAGAAATACCCCTCCAGCTGGATAGAAATTCGATTCGAATCACCGTCGCTCCCGGTTAGTGAGCACTTGACTTGAGCAGCGGCAACGTAGATCTCATTAAATGAACCGGTGGTTAAGGGAATGATACAATGTTGCCACAATTCATACTTGCTCTAGATATAATGATGATAATTGTTTGATTATAATCAAGTGTATGTTTAGTACAGGTGCTAAGATAGATGACAGGTAAATGCTAAAAATAACTGCTAGTACAGGCTATAAGAGTTTCAATTACTTATGCCTTTATGCAAAATGTTATGTCAGCTAGCCTCTTGTGTAAGCCTTGCATAATCCTTGGTGTCATCTTATTTCTGGTTTTCGACGGGTAAGTCTAGCTGAGTACATTCCAGTACTCAGGGTTTATTCCCTCCTGTTGCAGATGATATGCTCTATCAAGGCTTCTACAAAACTTGTCTCCACCCTGCGGGTGACAAAGACTAGATCACTTGGGCGTGATCATCTTTTATGTACTTTCCTGATGCTTTTGCGGGTTGTTGATCATCAAGACTGGCAGTAGTTAAAGAACTGGTGTGTGTTATGCTTCCGCTACTTTATAAACTTGGTTTGTAATAATTGCGACTCCGTGTGTGTAAACTAATTTCAGAACTACTTGTGATATGTCACGTATGATGTTGTATGTTGAATGATGCGATCCTGGTTGTAAGCAAGTTGGTTTGAAATCCTTTGTGGTTTCGATTGACTACCGGGATTATATGGGCTCAAGTTCGAAAATTTGAGCGCTTCGGTGCTTGTTTTTTGTACTTGTGCTCTTATAATTTGGTCGGTTCTGTTACATATACTTTCACTGTGAGTCAACTTCCAAATGCATGGGTTCGCGACTCCCCAAAATACCGGAAATCATATAAAGCCACTTAAAGGTTCATCTAACAAGTTAGGGCCATTAGATTTACTCAGTAGGCAGATGTAGGAACCCCCATTTTCAAATCGCACAATTCCTTCTCGGCTATACTCATAGACTAGAGGCTGTCCTACACCTAACGTGTCAAGCCATTCTTACGCCATTTAAGGTAACCACTAACAAGCTAGAAAAGGTCCTTTAAATAACTAAAACCAGAGCCATATAGCCCTCACAGCTGTACTATATGTCCCGGATGATCACGTATAGATAAGTCCTTATGGAGAGAAACCATAGCATCAAAATAACTCACATGCTCTAACCCCCTTTTCAACAGTAATAAAATCATCATTAAAGGTTGGTTGCTTAATCCATTAATCAAATTACAAAATCATTGTTCATAATTAAGCACTAGCAGTAGCTACCCAAATGCATTCCCAAGGTTGACAAGGAATCAAGGTATCAATCGCTAAGTTATAATCTCTAATGTTGTCAAGGAGGACACATGCATATGTATGATAATTTCAGTGAATAGGACAACAAGGATGGTCCTATGTTATACTTGCCTTGATCAAAGCTTCTATGTTGATACTGCTGGTCTGGCTCAAAATAATACACCTAATCGTCAAGAAACTGCTCACCGTCTATACTCGATCACCAAGCATCAACACACAATCATCCGAGCAATCATACACGAAGCAAATAAAGAAACATAGTTAGAACAGTATACCAACAGTAGCAAAATAGTATAAAAAGCTTGTAAAACTCTTCTACACATTACTATGATCACACAAACATAAAGATCACGAAATTCAGATTTAAAACATGAAAGTTATGAATTTTCTAAGAATTCCTATAGATAAATAATTACTTTAATATAAACTCGAAAATTAAATTTTCCAAACCTACTGTATAGCTACACTAACATATAGAGCTCACAAATACGAACCTAACGCAACTTGAACAGGTCAAATCGGAGTTAAAACGGAGATTTTATAATCAAAACAAGTTTAGTGGCAAAACTGTAAATATCAGAAAACGTATTTTTGAATTACCAAGAAGAAATATGTTTTCAAAACAAAGAAACATAATTCCTGGATTACGCCAAGGACCACGGGTTCTATTTCATAAAAATGCAGGGGCTCTTTATGAATTTTACCCCTCGAAGGGGTATCTTCTAATCTAAGTCGTTGATCAGCGAACGGACGGCTGGAAACTTCCCTAGGAGGCGGCTCGACGGCGCTATCACCGGAAAACGCCAGCACGCGGCGGCGCCATTGTCGGCTTCATCAAAACTCGCCGGAGTTCTACATCCTAGGGTTTTAGGGCACCATAGACAAAAGAAAAGCATGGGGAGGGAGAGAAGAAGACGACGAGCTCACCAATGCAGAGAAGGAGGGCGCGGGCTAACCGGCAAGCTCCGACGATGGGCGGCAGTGAAGCCTAGGGTTTTCAACTCCCTAAGCTCGAGTTCATGGGGTTCGACTCAGAATTATGATGGAAAAAGAGATGAGGGGAAACACGACTACACTTTTATAGCCTCAAACATGACGTTTATGGATAGAAATCCCGGTTTACTCGGTGTATTCGGTTGAGGAGGTGTTCGTCTCCAGCTCGGTCACGGCATGAGGAAGAAGGCATGACTGACAAGCGGGTCCCACCCATTAGCAAAACCGGAGAGGAGAGCGTGCGGCCGCTGCAGCTCCCTGGGCCGGCCCACGCGGGCGCGAGAGGAAAGGGGAAAAACGGGCTCGGTTGGGCTCGGCCCAACCGCGAGAAGGAGAGAAGGGAGCAGGCCAGCTCGGGTGGGCTTCCAGGCCACCGGCTGCACAGGTAAGAGGTGAGTTTATATATTTTTTTGTTTTCTTTTCTTATATGAATTTGTTTTCCAAAGCCATTTAAAAATGGATTTTGAATTCAAATCAAATAAAACCAAAACCACACCACACAATAAAACAAATGTAACAGCATGAATGCATCATCAAATATTCCACCTAATATTTTAAATTTTAATTCCCATTAAATATTCTCTAAATTATTTAAGCTCAAAACTAAATCTCTTTTAACTCAAATTTTATCTAATTCAAAATTTTAAAATTTCTAGGTGTCACAGGGACTTAGTGCTTCGCCTCATATAGGACGGCAGAGGCCGTCACAAGCTGACGCCACCGTGGGAGGGCCTGTTCATCATCGTAGAAGTACTCCAACCCGACACTTACAAGCTGGCCACCGTAAATGGTGAATTCTTCACCAACGCTTGGAACATTGAACAGCTACATTGCTTCTACCCATAGATCTCTAGGCTTGTCACTTGTTTAATCTCAAAAGAATAAAAAGAGTCCTCATTGTCTCCTTCCTTTTCTAAACTCTAAGAAAGACCCAACCCTATATTTATTTAGGGTCAGGCCTCTCTCGGGGGCTAAAAGGGGGAACCCCCTAACCCAACAATGCGAAATTTTCTTGACACTTTTTGAAATAGTTTTTTGCACCTAACCCCTTACAGCGTTGCTTAAGAAAGCAGATGTTCTAGAAAGCGAGGAGCCCCTCAGGACATATCAATCGAATTGTGAGAAACCTACACCCTAGCGGTTACGGTTCCTTTGGTCACCAGTCTAGTCCTAGGGGTTCGACTCGTACTTCTAGCAAATCTGTAAGCTTAACACGATGTGGGGATCGGGCAGCCACTCGAAAAATTGTACGAAAAGATACCCATCCGACCCTCTAATGGTAGCTGGAGAACACGAGTATGTTTGGAGTACGAAGATCCTTGGGTCAAGTTAACTAGGCTGTGAAAAACCTATGCCCTTCAGCTACGGTACTCTTGCCCAACCGACTCTGACCCAAGGTATCAGACTCAACTCCAAACAATGCAAGACTCGACGCACTAGAAGGGTCGGGACGAACACAAAAATCTTAGAACAAAAGATAAAATGCAAGTTTTCGAAGGGGCCTTAGGGGCCACAGACTTGTTCAAAATCTTAAGTTCTTACATGGGCACCTTGCCTGACATTATTCATAGATTTAAAGGCGGGGGGATGACCTCTTCTTCAAACTTGGCCGCTAGAATCTTTGCCAGCTCTAGCACCTCCTCATCGATTGCATCAAACTCCTCCTCAGGGCCGTCGACATAACCCTCGCTAAGCGCCTCTAGGTCAATCTTCTGGTAATGAGACCTGAAGATGGCGAGCACACGTTGCATCCCAAGATGGAGGGCCTCCTTCATCTGGGTCCAAACCCGCTCGAAGGCGACATCAAAATGACCCCGCAGCTTGCTCGCTCCAGGGCACACCTGGACCGCTCTGAGAGTATCGCATAACAGCTCAGCGGTGGCACGAAGCTCGAAGTGCTCATGCTGCTCCATCTTTAGGGCCTCCCATGCTGACAAAAGCTCCACCTCCACCATGGCAAGCTTGCTCTTCGGTCCTAATCATCACAGGAGATAAGAAGCACATTTCGAGAAAGTGCTCAACAACAGACAGCCAAAGGCACTTTCCTTATAATTCCTTAGCCTGGCCAAGTCTTGCTGACGCCCATGGGCCACCGTGGCCTAGAGGTTAGGGCGATTCGAGACTCCAACCACCCACATTAAATGCGGCTGCAAAAATGTCTTGTCACATCTCGGATATCTCAATAACCATTCACACCCCCCCTATGAATCTGCTCTGACGCCTCGCACCCTTCGCCTCGCACGCCGCGCTTGCCATTATCCCGGCACCACGCGGGGCTCGGGCGCCTCTCCTCTCTACAAGCCGATAATAGGCCTCGGCAGATAAGAGAAGAATATGGAACTGCATATGCTCCTTCAGCCCAACTATAGTCTAGGGATTCAAAGGCTGGCCCACCATGGGTTCGACAGCCGCCTCAGAACTCTAGAGTCAAGAGTTAGGAGTGAGGCACCACCTTGATAGCAAGCCGGTACCCAACAAATGGAACCCGGACTCCACTTAGACCTACCTAAGAGCCACGGTTCATCCAACAAGGATGGCATGGTTTGACTCACCCCTTCTGTTCCCCTAAGGTACGTGCGAGGGATTGCACCAAAGATGAGTGGCCTTCCGACCAAACCGCAGCATCAAGCGAGGGCCCGGGGGCTACACTCGCGCCTCAACCGAACAAACGTCCATGACCCCACATCGAGCAAGGGCTTGGGAGCCATGAATGACCCATGCACAGTCACCCCCCATAATACTAGAACTCACATCGACGAAAAAATATGATTCATGAAACAGCGATGGGTCTTTTACAAGAATGCCGATAAGGCAAAATGCGAAAAAACCTATCCTTGGCCTCGACAACGATGTCCTTGGAACCTGACAAGGAATGCCAATTAGTAGGGCTTGACCTTGATACTGGCCAATGTTCAAGGTCCAAGATGCCTAGTGGCCTCCTCCATGATCCCCTCGGTGGGGACCAGGTCGACGACGGTGTTGGCTGCCTTATCGAAGTCCTCCTGAGACCCGTGATATATCAAATGATACATTCGACCCAAGTGGAGTTGGCTGTGGCCAGGTTGCCTAGACCCCAACAGTTCTTATGCACACCCACTCGGGGAAAGGCCCAATGTCTCTAAAAGACTAGTCCAATAGGGGAAGGGTGTGATGAGGACATCCTCCACTATTACCCGCTGGCAAAGATGCAACAAAAAAGGCCAAGTGGCCTAGTTGTAGTCGGGCGACGACCGTGTGAGCCTCTGAATAATCCCACCTTGCTTAGCTTGGGAGGAGGAAGCCACCTTAAAAGAGAGAGCCAACCTTCCCCTATCGGACTAGTCTTTTAGGGACATTGTGATGAGGACATCCTCCACTATTACCCACTGGCAAAGACGCAACAAAAAAAGGTCAAGTGGCCTAGTTGTAGTCGGACGGTGACCGTGTGAGCCTCTGAATAATCCCACCTTGCTTAGCTTGGGAGGAGGAAGCCACCTTAAAAGAGAGATCCACCCTTCCCCTATCGGACTAGTCTTTTAGGGACATTAGGCCTGTCCCCGAGTGGGTGTGCATAAGAACTGTTGGGATCCGGGCAACCTTAATTTATTGGGCCTCGGCCAATCCCACCTAGGCTAGATGTATCATTTGGTATCAGAGCTAGGCCCTTGTTTAAGGGGGTGGGAATGATGAGGACATCCTCTACTATTACTCGCTGGCAAAGACGCAACAAAAAAGGCCAAGTGGCCTAGTTGTAGTCGGGCAGCGACCGTGTGAGCCTCTGAATAATCCCACCTTGCTTAGCTTGGGAGGAGGAAGCCACCTTAAAAGCTGGATATATCAACCCATCATGGTCAGCTAGCTCCTCGCCCTCCAAAAGCCCCACCAAGTGATGGAGCATGTGCCCCGAACACACCTACGCCACCATCAGGGCCGCCGCCGCCCCACGATGGATGCCGAGCTCCACTGTGTCCCGAACACGATTGGGTAGATCCAGGAGGTGCTCCTCCCAATTCTCACCGTGGGCATGGACGAACCCCACCGTAGCGTCCGTAGCCTCCTAGATCCCTAGCAACTCCGCCTCTAGCTCTACTCCACGCATGAACGCAATGAGCGCGAAGAATGAGTGCAATTTATCAAACTAGAATGATGAGCAGGGAACTCACCGGCCACCCGGCTGTCCGCAGCCACCTGCTAATCTCGGATGACCTGCATCTCCCACTCCGCTACCTCGAGTGTGGTCTGGGAAACCTCCAAATACCTCCTAAGCCGTTGTACCTCTGTCTCTGCACTGTGGTTAGTGCATCACCTAACAGCGGCGCCGGCTCCGTGGTCGTGGCCAGAGGTAGCCGTCTCCTGTATCCACCACCAGAGGACGTCCCAGCTCTTGTCACACGGCGCCACGTGGATCACCTACCACCAGACGCATCGTAGCAGGGCGTTTACCTGGGTCCATGGTGTAACAGAACCGACTAAATTATAAGAGCACAAGTACAAAAACAAGCGCCGAAACGCTCAAATTTTCGAATTTGAGCCCATATAATCCTGGTAGTCAATCAAAACCATGAAAGATTTCAAACCAACTCTTTTACAACCAAGATCGCATCATTCAACATACACATCACACGTTACATTTCACAAGTAGTTTGGAAGTTCGCTTACAACACACGGAGTCACAAATTATTACAAACCGAGTTCATAAAGTAGCAGAAGCATAACACACGCATTTAGTTCAAATACTACTGCCAGTCTTACAGATCAACATCCCACAAAAGTATTAAGGAAAGTAACTAATAGACGATCACGCCCGAGTGATCTAGTCCTCATCACCCGTGGGGTGGAGGCAGGTCTTGCAGAAGCCCTGATAAAGCATGTCATCTGCAATAGGAGGGAATAAACCCTAAGTACGGGAATGTACTCAGCTAGACTTACCCGTCGTAACAGAAAATAAGAGACACCAAGGATCATGCAAGGCTTTCATAAGTGGAGCTGGCTGACATCACCTTTGTGGAAAAGCATAAGTAATTGAAATTCTTTTAACCTGTGCTAGCAGTTATTTTAGCATTAACCTATCATCTATCTTAGCACCTGTACTAAACATTCACTTGCTTATAATCAAACAATAATATCATTATATCCATAGCAGGTATAAATTCATGGCAACATTATATCATTCACTTAACCATCTGTTCAATTTAATGAGATCTATGTTGCCGCTGCTCAAGTCAAGTGCTCACTAACTGGGAGCGACGGCGATTCGAATCGAATTCCTATCCAGCTGGAGGGGTATTTCTAACACTCACCGAGTCACGCTTGGCGAGGGCTGCTCAGGTCACCTTTGGTACAGTTTAGGAGCCACGGGTCCAACTGATGTCGCATCCCTAAGGGCAACACTCTACCAGGTGCTAGGGACTCTAACCCCCCCTTGGTCTCACGCCAATGTCCCCAAGCACATCCTTACTCTCCTCCAAGATGCGACCTACCAATCGATTCCCGGCCTGAACTGTATTACTCGGATTCACGGTCGGAATGACTTATCCGGCCAACTAAGTGTTAGACTGCGTTCAACATGACTTAAGGACGTACAGCGAATCGGACCTTAAACGACTCAGATGGGCATAGCTTCGCATCCAAGACGTGAAGTGTCTTGCGGCTGCACTATCGAACTCTCGCCCGGTCTCAATTTTATTTTAAGGCATGGTTCCATCCACGATAGCCAACATAGCCACTCGTGACCCATTCCTACATCTCGCGGATGACCGGAAATCACCCGACTTCTACCGGACTAAGCAGGGCTAAGCATTGACACGTGCCTAAACTTAATTTAGGATTTAAGTACGATATCTGGACAAGGACAGGTATAATGCAACAAGGGTTTTCATATAACTCCTACAACTTAATGCAGCAAACAAGTAAAAGTACTCAAGATTGATATATAAAACAAATGGGTCAGCATGCACCGGGGCTTGCCTTTTAGGAATGAGGACGGGTGGTGATCCGGACACTCTGGTAACTCATCAATGGCGTTTCCGTTGCTGGCTGCCTCTTCAGGTTCTCCCGGCTGCTCCTGAACCTCCTCTGGAATTGCTCCCTTGAACTCGAAGAGTGTCACCCCCTCTGGTACACCTATTGCATGAATGCACAATAAAACTCATGGATGCATAAGAAGGAATGCATCATGCTCGGAATGGAATGCATTTAAGCAATTCTAGTGCTCTACTCAAATCACTTCAATAATACGTGCAAATCTCTTCTCCGGTAGAGAAGTACTTACCTAATCTACACAACCTAATGTATAAATGTTCCTCTTCAGTTAAGGCCCTAACACCTAAAAATCACAAGAACAACATTACTTAGGTTACCACCAACCTATCATAAAATATCGCAACAACACCCTCTGGACAGCAGCTAAGTATTTCTATCACAACTGTAGATTCAAAAATCCAAATGACATGATACAAGATAATCTGGAAAGCTTATAAAATGCTCTACAATTCACTTTCAGACATCAACACTTAATTCCAAAGGTTACCTAGCCAAAATTCTAAATTTCCAGAAATCTATCCTCTCCCAAACAGAGAGCAGCCATTTCTGGACAGCCACTTTAAACAGCTACAACTCCTAGACTACTAGGCCAAATACCACCAAATATTGACACAAGCTAGTTCAATAAGTTTACTACCACTTTGGTATTCACAAGTTGTCCAGCAAACACCTTTATCAAGGTTCAAACCCAAAAATGCTAACAGCTGTCCAGAGAACCTAGAAATGTAAAAAATTAAATATTTATTCATGTGTCAAACTACCCTTATGACCAAACTAATGATGCTACTTGTAGAAACATGACCCAAAACCACTAGAAACTAGGGTGTGCCAACCCAGGACATTTATTTCAACCCCTTTCTTAATTTACTTAATTAATTAAGTGGGAAATTAAACTCATATGCAAACTACTTAGAAAATTCTATAAAAATTATAGGAGGCTCTCTGGCCTACTAGGAGGCTACTGTAAAAATTTGAATTAAAGTTATTCACAGAAACTCCCTACACAAAATTCACAAGCCAAAAAGGTTGATTTTGCATAATTAATAAATCACATTGAAAAATGTCAAACAATAGAAACCCTATTTTTCTTAGCAACTTTAGGGTACCAGGATACTCTCTATGAAATTTCAGGAGCATTGCACATACAGAAAAATTATGAAAATTTATTCCAATATATCCTAATATAAAATGACAACATCATAACTTAAAAACTACTCAAGCAATAGCATCCAAACTTTTACCAGAGCTAGTTTATACATGAAATAACACACTCACCAAATTTCATAATTTTTAGAACACCACAACTCAAGTTATCCATTTAACAAGTTTATATTCATTTTAAAACACATTTCAAGGGCCTAATTAAATCTTCTAGAAAATAAACATCACCTATATATCTGATATTTTTCCTAAATACTACACTTCAACCAGAGTCCAACAAAATTTAAATCACAATTTTTGGACAAGCCAAACCCTAGATATGAAAATCATAAACATCATTCAAATCTGTGAAATAAATAAAGAAACCACAAAATAAAACCTAAACCGCTACTGGAACTGGGTCGGCCCGGGAATTTGCCGTGGCCCAGAGACGCGCGCGCCCACTCACGCAACAGTGTGGCCCAGCCAAGCAGCACGGCCCACCCCCGCGCGCAGCCTGCTCACGCGCGTGGCCCGCGCTCGGCCTCCCGCCCGCGAGCGGCTGACGAGCGGGTCCCGCGGGTCAGCGAGACAAGGAGCAGGGGGCGACGGTGACGACCGAGCTCGCCACCGGCGGGTCGGCCGGTGAAATCGAGACCACCGGCATGCTCACCGCATGATCCCGAACCGAATGAGGTGCTACGGTGACCCTAGAGGTGGCTAGGGAGTACTCGCGGCCGGTCAAGGCGGACGACGGGGTTCCGGTGGCGGTGCGCCGGCGACGGCGAGGCCACAATGCCTCGTCTAAGCTCGGTACGAGCTTCATGAGGGGACCAGGGAGCTAATGGAGGGAGAAGGGAAGACTGGGAAGGTCCCTAGCTATGCTGACCACGGCGACCATGTACTCCGGCGAGGTCCCGCTAAGGGCCGCGGTGACGGAAGTGACCAATGCGGCCTCACCTTAGCTCAAACGATCCAGGGAACGAGTGGAGGGGGTAGAGGAAGGCGCTGGGGTGCTGCTGATGGAAGGAATTGGGCTGAGGCGTGATGACAACGGTGCATGAGCATGAGGAAGCACGCGGCGGCAATGGCACCTCAGTGCTCCGCCCTGGCTCGAAGAGGGCGAGAGAGAGGGGCAGGGGCGCGAGTGAGGGGGAGTGCAGCGTCAGGGTGCTCTAGAGACCCGCTCGGCCTGACCGGTGGGGTCGCAGCCGGTGTACGGTCACCACCACGCGTCCACGCATCGGGGCGGGCCTGTGGCCGGTCGGCCACCGATGGCCCTGAAACTCTGAATGGAAACCGGCAATAGTGACTGACAGGGCAATTTTGTCGATGATTATCTCCTAAACCAGCTCGAGTTAGCAGAAGATGATAATATCAAAATTATAGAGCTACATGAGTACTACAACTTTTTCAATTGGCTCATGGACTGGTTCGGCATGGTTTGAGAGTTATAGGTTTCCAAAGTAGGGTACTGTGAAACGGTTTTCAATTTAAGACTTACTAAAAATTGCTAAGTCATAAAACAACCTCTAAGACTGACTTGTGGGCCATTTTTGAGCATGTTCTGGTTATTTTCATGAGATGGCCATATTAGAACTTTTGTTCCTTATGAAATTCTCTACAACTTTGCTTAAGGTTGCTTCTCCATGCAAGATTTCTAAGCTAGACTTTTTAAATGGTCAAACCAAAGCACTCTAGGGGGTCAAAACCTAGTCAACAACATTTGGAAGGGCAATTTGGTCATTTTGGTCAATATGAACATTGCTCCACTACTTACCCTAGATGTAATTAAGGTGTTATAAGATCTAATTAGCCACTCTACACCTTGGTTTCACAAAAATACAAGTGCCACATAAGTTGAAACATGCAAAATAATATTTCCCCCAAAATGTTGCAATATCATGTTGCACATGTTTCAAGACTTTGTTGTATCCATTGAACCTACCAAGGTGTACTAACAACATTGTCATGTTTCAAAGTATGAGACCCCATGTTGTAGCTACAAGTTGCACCACTCACATTTCATAAGCACAACAATTTCAAACAAGCATATTAGAGTATGTTGCATACTCATGTTGCAAACAAAATAAAGACATGGATGAGATGAATGATGCTCATGCTTATGAAATGCAATGCAATTATGGAAGCCAAACACCTGAGGTGTTACACATGGCAAAAGCGGGAAAGGATGATGTGGCGAGAAGGGAGCAAAGAGACTGTAGGCTACCATGAAGAACTAAGAGGAAC
The DNA here is from genome assembly GCA_038087645.1 of Saccharum hybrid cultivar R570. Taxonomy (NCBI): domain Eukaryota; kingdom Viridiplantae; phylum Streptophyta; class Magnoliopsida; order Poales; family Poaceae; genus Saccharum; species Saccharum hybrid cultivar. The sequence continues at coordinate 24,488,727 of JAQSUU010000135.1, forward strand.
AGGTGGGCTCCTGCGCCCCGCCTGTACCCGTATTTGTAAAGCCGTGTGAAAGGGCAACCGACTGGGCGCCAATCGCCAAACTCCCCACGAACGCGAAAGACTAGGCACCTCCCCACCTTCCCACGTGCCAAGGCATGAAGCGTCACAACAGTAACTGCCCGACATGACCCCTCATCTTCCCCAGGTGGACCCACTCGCTCAGTTCAAAGCCCTTGAAGGGATAACTCATCCCTCCAAGGCCTCGGGGGTTACACCTGGTGGGTGCGCTCGCGCGCACCCACCGGATAGTCCTCTCTAAATCAAATAAACCACAATGAGCCCAAAGGGGATGACAAGGGCCCACGCATAACCCTCTGTTCTGCTAAAGAACGCAAGGGAAATAATACGATAGCAAAAAGGTCATCCGGTCAGTCCCTTGCAACGCGTAGAGACTCAGGGGCTTCTCCCGCATCCTGACCAAGTGAATGGTCAAAGCCAAGGGCTCGGGGGCTCCTTACCCATCTCGTGGTCATACGAAAAACACCATACTCGCTCAATTAAAAGCCCTTGAAGGGATAACTCATCCCTCTAAGGCCTCGGGGGCTACACCTACCGGGTGCGCTCGTGTGCACCCAACGGATAATCCTCTTCAAATATAAAAACAAATCAAAAGTTGCCCATGGTCGCTCGTTCTCAAGCCTCTAAAGGAGTGCCCTACTCCTCCATAGGCTCGGGGGCTACTATCAGGTATCAAAATATTAGGGTACCCAATAGACAGTGAAATACGGTACCTTGTATGATCGTTAAAGCCCCACCGTAGGGGCCCTAGTAAAGTTGACTCACCGAGAGCGCGGACAGCACGGTAGTCGCTTGTGGCACGAGCGACAAACTCCATCCCACCTGAGCCTTGCGGAGAGGTCTCAGGCGAGATGAGCGCCTCGGGCGACATTTCTACGCCTTGCCTGAGCCCCCGCGGCGTCATCAAAAGCGCCCGACCCCCTTAGCTTACTTCTGCCTCACCAGAGGGACACGTGTAACCCTTAGGCAAGACAGTGAGCCATGGGGACCCCCTAACCATGGCACTCGCTCCCACTGATGGGACGGACGTGACCATTCATAGTCAACAGGAGCACGAAAACCACGCCCTAACCCAACATGACCCCCGTCATTCTACCACGACGACATCCATACCTCTACAGCGATGGGGGTAACGATCATTATACCACCTAACCCCTCTCAATGCAAATCTGAGCACCCATGTCATCCATCCTCAATGGCATAGAGGTGCACAGGACAAGGCATGGCCATAGCACGCAACACCAGCAGATGGAGAGGCCAAAAGATCAACGCCTATTGCATCTTTGCGCTACAGGGAAACTGTTCCCACTGGATAAGGAGGAAGACGGCCATGCCTGAGGCCACCTTTTGTTCTTTCTCTTTCATTTTTCACCTCTTTACCATGAATGTAACCTGAGCCCTCTTCTTAGAAGCTATAAAAGGGGAGGCAAGGGGCCACAACAGAGAAGCGATAGCAATCGGCAAGAGTTCACCACAATCAAGCAATCACACATCCACACACTAACCCACCACCCCTCACAAGAGACGTGGGATCCGCTCCCTCTCTCGAAAGCTTGTAACCCCTACTACGAGCACTTCGGGGCAAGGCAACACGAGCAGCAGCAAAACCCACTGGACATAGGGCCGTTCATGCCCGAACCAGTATACATCCTTGTGTCCGCTTTGCGCACCATCCAGTCCTAGACATGCATATACAAATTTACTCGTCGCTCTGTTTAGACCCCTAGTTCTCTAGGCACCAACACCCCCATACGCTTGTCTAGCCGTGACGCGTGACTCTTTCTTCTCCACGGCCGCAACCCATGACCCTAGCGTAGCTCACCTCTTTCCCTAGCGTCGTCGCTCTCATCTTCCGCGATGACTGTTTCCATGCTCTCCGTCGCGTCACCTAGGCGTCCATGCCATGCATCCATGGACACGCTCTACATGCAGCCCAGTGATGATGGCAGTGCCTTCGACGAGGACAATGCGGGTCCTGGTCTCCTAGATCCACCGTACTCATGAGCAAGTCTGGAGTCTTGATGTCAGGCCATGAGATTTCTTTCTCCTCTCTAAAGACCTTCGTGTTGATTCACAGGATACACCTCAGAATATTCTCTGCATATGTGCAATGCAGTGTAAAGGTTCAACTTCTTTTTATTGAGATGTAATCGATTACTGTTTCTGTGTAATGTTTTTTACTGAACCATGGATAATATATTGTCTCAAAAAAATAATTGATATGAGCACTCATGTTCCAAGGGTATAAATGGCCATCCCCATTGAAACCTCCTATTTCTAGAGCCAAAGTCAGACTGTTTGCCAAACAGTTCTACTTGCTCTACAAACTCCACAGAGGAGCTGCTCCATGGTGTTGGTGGAGCGAAGCTGCAAAAAGGGGAGCGGAGCAGTCCCAAACACCCCTTAGTACTCTAGAAAAACTACCATGCATAAAAACCCCAACTTTATTTGTAGTACCCTAGAAAAACTACCAACCATAAAAACCCCAACTTTATTTGGACAACTTTTGATCTATGAATTTGAAATCCAAATCAGCAAGGAGGAAGACAAGGAAGGAGAGAAATATAGGAACAAAGGACACTACTGTGTGGGGCCCACTAGCCAAAGCTCGGTGTCGCTGCTGCAACAACCCTGAAATCTTAGAACCCAAAAATCCCAACTTTGTAAAAACTTTTCTAAAAAGACCCTTGCTTTGTGAGTGATGCATATGCTAGGAAGACACCCTAGTTGCACAAGTAGATGCTAAGAATAGAATGAGTGATCATATGCATTAACACCACTCATGATTTGCTTCTTTTGATTCTCATGTCTTATTAATAAAATCCTAATCAACTTTTAAATTAAAATAAAAGTGTTCTTGCTGTGTGTGGGCCCATGCCCTGGCTTGATGTAAAATCCCTAATGTTGACCTAGTGGACCCACCTCAAGGGAGAAAGTTGTGTGCTAGTGTGTTTTCTAAGGACTTTATCATGTAAGTGTGCTTTAGATAGGTTGATTGATTCACTGTTATGCACTCGCTTGATTTGGTTCTTTGTAATGACTGTAGCTTTAGTGAATCTCGGGATGAGATTCTTGTAAAGGGGTAGTTTGTCACACCCCAAAATGAACCTTTATAAAATGATTTTTGTGGTCCAAATAATTTACTTTTTGCGGTCCAAACAATTTACTTTTTGGCCCTAGATTTGAGAAGTAATTACAAAAATATCGTTTTATTTACCAAAATACCTCTAAAACTTCAACAGCTCTTAACTTTCAAACCATAGCTCCTTTTTTAGTGGTTTTTGTGCTCACGCAATTGTAGAAACGAGTCCTGCATGTTAGTAACCTTTATAGTATATTTTTGTAATGATTGGTGTGCTGTTCTTAGGTAACTTTGATATGCTTGTTCCCATTGTTGTTGTCTTTTGAAGAAGAGTTGATCAAGGTTGATCCCGAAGGAAAGATTGAGTGCCCGAAAAACTTTTTGAAGGCAAGTGTCCTTGACCATATTTGCTCCTACTTTTGTTTTATTTTGAGTTAGAGTAGTTAGACCATTAGCTGCATGCAAAGTCTAAATCTGAATCTCATGTTAGGGTTTACTAGAACTTGTTATATCATCCTTGAAACTCGGTTTGGATGGGTAGAAGTCAATGCTTAGCTTGAAATCTTGGATGGGAAGGTTATAATTAATCTTGACTAATGATCTATGCAACATGGTTGGTAACCTTTTTAGCAACATGGTGATATTAAGGAAACCAACAGGATGGTTGGTTTTGGTGGTGGTATGTTGCTAGATTTTTGGGTAAATGTTTTCTAGTAGAAAGTTAAGATTGGTGGAGTGGGTTTTTGCTAGTTTCCTGCTTGGATTTTAAGGATCGATTCATGGACAAGTAACCTAGCAAAACAGCACAACCACAAGGCTAGTATGGGCTGGACCTGGCTAATTAATTAGTTCCTCCAAGTTATACTACATCAGGTAGGTTTATGTGGCACAAGTGGAATCCCCAAGGGTCTTTGACTTATGTACATGGGTATACCCTTAGTGGAGCTGTGAAACAAACTTTGAGGGGCTTATAAGGAAAATGGACCCTTGACCCATTTAGTTTGGATTTTGGTGTTTGAAAATCAGCATGACCAAGTTGGACTAATGAATTTGTAAGTGTTTATTTTATAGTGCAATAGGATGCAAACGTGGATTGGACCAAGATTGGAACATAGAGAATATGATCAACACTCAAAGGAAGGCGCTAGAGGATGTGTGATCAACCTAAAAGTGGAGCTAGGAGTCCAAGACACAAAGATTAAGAAGTCTAGAAGAAGGATCGCAAAGAAACGAACAAAGGGCAAAGTTGCAGTTGGCACCCGATAGGACTTTGTGCACTGGACAACACTATGCACCAGACAAGGCACCACCCTATTTTTTCAGCGCGACACACTTTCATATGTTGGGTATAACTTTTAGCTCCAAACTCCTTGGACTTTTCAAATAGCTAATGAAAATCTATACAACCTTGAACTAGTGGAAATCGAATCGGAGCAGTCTAGAGGGCACCGAACAGGGTGGCACCAGACAGCACTGTGCACCAGATAGGGCACTGCCCTATTTTTCCAGAGAGCAACGAATTTAGGACTAGTCACCTGGCAGGTGGTCACCAGATTGTTCAGTAGCACACTGCCATGTGAACAGTGCCCAACGGTCGATGTGTTAGAGACACAATGGCAAGTCCACGTGGTAGCACCAGACTATCCGTTTGGTGGCACCGGACTGTTCGGTGACCCTACAGAAATGTGCAGCTCGTCCACAATGGCTAGTTTTGGATTGGTGCATATAAATACCACCCCAACCAGCCATTTGAAGAGAGATGGAGCTGAGAGAAGCTAGTATTGTGCTTGTGCACCACTTTGGAGCTCTAGACTTGCATAAGGCGTAAAGATCACTTGGTGATTAGCGTAGGTGCTTTGCAAAGTGGTTAGGTTAGTTAGACCATGCTCACATGCACTTGCTCTAGGCTTAGGCCTAGTTGCTACTGAGGTTTGCATACCTCTAAACCAAAGGTGCTTGCGTGCACCATGCTTGTACTCAGCGGGGCTTGTAACTCTTGTGAGACCACACCAACAGTGTTTTGTGGTGTGGCTGCCACTGTGTACAGAGGGAACAAGGCCTGTGGCGGTTTGGTTAGAAGCTTGTAGTGAAGACAGCAGGGAGCAGTCCGAGAGTGGCTTGCCGGAAGGCACCGGAGACCCACTTGCATATGGGGAAGGCCTAGGGCCATCCACGGAGTTACCTGACTGAGAGCTTGGCCCTTGCGATGGATTCCTTGTGAGGGGCTCCAAAGAGGACTAGGGGGAAGCTTGAGTGCTTCTCGATACCTTAGTAAAAATACCAAAGTCATCGATGGGAGTTTGCATCTCTACCTCATCTTCAGCTTCCACATTTATATTGCTACCTTGGTTGTATGCTTTACCTTTCCTAGCTTAGTTGATAGGCTAGTTGGTAGGATTGGAACCTAGGTTGCATAACTCTTTACAGTAGAGATTGCAACACACTAGCAAAACTGTAGTTGAGCCGACGCCTTTTAGAGTGGTTGGGATGGATACCTCTAGGCCTCTGCACTTTGACGACATTGATTTCCCCTAATATAGTGCTAGAATGGCTAGCCATCTTGAGACGATAGATTTGGGTGTTGGAGAGTCACTCATGATGGGATGAAACCCACTAAAAATCCTAATAAACCCACCAAGAGTAAAGAAAAGGAAATTCATCCCAATGCTAGAGCTAAAAATTGCTTGCTTGAATCTTTTAGCATGAATGCCTTTAACTAAGTGTTCACTTTAAATACCACACTTGAAATTTAGTTAAATTTGCATGAGCTCCATGATGGAACATGCAATGTCTATGAGCAAAAATATTGCCTAACCAAACAAACCTATGATTCTTTTGAAATGAAAGAAAATGAGCTTGTTAAGGACATGTATTCTCGTTTAAATCTAATTGTTAATAAGCTCAATTCCATAGGTTTGAACAAGGTGAATGATGCGGACATTGTAAGGAAGATCATCTCCATGCTACCACAAAAGAAATATGCAAGCATCATCATCATCCTCTACAACATGGAGGACTTGAGCAACATGACCCCAGCCATCGTCATTGGCAAACTTGTGGTGTTTGAAATGTCACGCAAGATGGGTGAAGAATAAGCCTCTTCATCAAGCAAAGGGATAGCTCTCACATGTGGTGAGAAAAAGAAGATGAAGGGCAAACAAGTTGAAACAAGCTCAAGCTCAAGCTCAAGCTTCTTAAGTGAAGATGATCAAGAAGAAGATGAGATGATGATGATGATGAATCAAGTGATGATGACCAATCCTCCTCCTCCACCTTCGACCTTGATGAAGAATCAATCAAGCTTATCAAAAGGGTGGAGAAGATGATCCAAAAGCTCAATGTCAAGGGTATGGCCATCCAAATTCAAGATTGCATCTTCACCAATCAAAGAAGAGAGCAAAGAAAGAAAGGATATTATGGATGTGGAGAGAAGGGGCACTTTGTGGAAGTTTGCCCAAACAAGCCCACATCTAATACTAAGAAGAAGGCAAGAAAAGCTAAAGGCCAAGCCCTCACATCAATCAAGACTTCGGATGATTCATCATGTCAAGATGAAGCCCAACACAACAGGCACAGCCGCAAGCACTCATCATCAAGCTCGTCTCACGTGTGCCTTATGGCACGAGGTAACGAAAGTTCATCCTCCTCTAGTGAGAGTGATAGCGATGAAAATGATGATGAAGTAGTTTCATACGACGAGCTTAAGAAACAAGTCCAATTCTTTAATGAAGTTTGCATAAAACAAAGGAAACAAATTAGTGAACTTAAAAATAAGTACACTAAAACTAAAATAAAGAATTATGACAATGCTACCGATAAAGAGCTTATGATTATAATTGATAATCTAAAGTCCAAAGCTAGTTCACAAGATGTTCATGAAAATTTGCTCATTGAAATGAAACTTCTTGAAGAACAAAATAATGAGGTAGCTAGTAAACTTAAAGCTATTGGTAGCACCCCCGAGGCACCTAAAATTGATGAATCAAATGAAATAATTAAAAAGGATGCCTCTACTTCTTGCAATGATTTATGTGATTTAGACTCACCCTTTTGCGATCAAGTTTGTTTTGAGAAAATTGTTGTAGAAACATGCACACAAGAAGTCGCAATGGAAAATGAATAACTCAAGCAAGAAGTGGCTCGCCTCACTGTAGGGTTGAGATGGTGGACTAGAAGGGGGGTGAATAGTCCTTTCTATAATTAATCATGCTGGCTAACCGAAACAAATGTGGAATTAAAACTATCTATTGGGTACCAGTAAAACGGGTACCCCATTTTCACCGCAAAAACCATCCACCAAGACAAAATTATGGCCCATGGCCCATCACAGCCGGCCCAGGCCTTACTCTGCTCAAAACCAAAACCAAAGCCAAAGGATAAGTGCCCGAGCCCCTCAGCGCTCCTTCGCTTCGTCCGACCTCTCTCCATCTCGTCTTACCCCCGTGACGTCATCTAGGCGCCCAAGCCCTGTGACATCATCGAGGCACTCGACCCCTTTACACGGCTACTACTTTACTCGACCCCCCCCCACTGTAACACACTGCCACGGGTACGCATGAGCCCCTACCGTTTCCTGCTAAGGAACAGGAGCTCACCGTGTTGTGCAGGATTGCCTAGGAACTTATAACACCAGATTCACAATCCGATCAAGGCTTCCATAGTCCTTTCTTGCCCCCACTGCAATAACAGGGAGAAGGTACGCTACGCCGCACCCTACCATGTCCACCTCAACAGGACGGGGAGCAACAGCCGCCCAGGCCCCCACCTTTTCGCCGACACAACTTTAGGGCCACGAAATCTCCTTCATCATGACACCATGTCAGGGTATGGCTTCGCCGCATCATCTACAGCCACGGCACGTCACCACTACAACTATGACTGTGCGAATGCACGAACTAAGAGGAAAGCTAGCAATAGGGAGCACCTTAGGGCATTTTCTTTCTATTTTCATACATCTAGATACTGTAACCTAACCCCTCCCTTTGCATACTATAATAGCAGAGGGAGGGACCCTCGACAAAAGAGATGAAAGACAACACCTAGCAATGGCAATGTACTAAGCACATACATAAACACTCGAACACACCCACTCACAGAGACCTGGGAGCCATCCCTCTCTCGACCAGCTTGTATCCCCCTACTACAAGCACTTTGGTGCAAAGCAACATGAGCAGCAGCGAGCACTGGACGTAGGGATGTTCAGCCCGAACCAGCATACATCTTGTGTCCACCTTGCACACCATCGGAGGCTCCGACATATAGCATCATTCACTTGTCCCGTCTCTAGACACCCCTCGGTTCTAGAACACTGACACTATCGGTCTAGTGTAACACCCTCAGTGTTACGCCCTAAATAAAATGCTAAACCATGTCATGAGCATCATCCTCATGTGTTAGAACATGTGGAAAAGTGAAAATAAAATTTTGGTTGCACTAAAAATGCTTAATGAAGATGTTAGTTATGAAAGGTTCTAGTGCTTGTGTGTTATTGAGTAGGCTTATAAAGCAATTTTTATTGAGCAAAAATGTTATAAAACAATATGTGACACTTAAATAAAGTGTAAAGTACAAATCTTGTAGATGGCAATGTAACTCTTGCCTCAGAAAAATAATATTGCTAGCTAGTATTTCTAATAGCTTAGAAATGGAATTTGAAATCAAATCCAGCACAAGACTTAGAAAAAATTCGAGTCTAAAAACAGTGTGACAATGCTATGTTGGAAAATTAATTATACAAAATTTAGCTAAAGGTCAGTGGTATGTTTTTATTCCTTATGGTAGCCTGATGTACCCTCTTTAGCATGGTTTAGGTGGTTGGGCCTCAATCGGATTGATTTAGTTTTGGCAGACGCTTTAAAATTCATGCACGTCACGTGCCTTGGGCTGCCTAGTCTGCGCGCGTGGTCACCTCGCACGGCCACTTGGCATCGTGTGACCGGCCACGTCCTGCGCACGCGTGCTGCCACGTGTTGGTCGGCCGAGGCCGCCCTTGGCCTGGTCGTGGCTTGGTTGCGGTATAGCCATTGGTGGTTGCCGCGCTGCTGTCACCGCTGCTGCCCTCCCTGCTTCACGCGATGGCGCTGCCACTGTCCTTCTTGCCATCACGCGGTGGGCTTGTCCCTGCTGCCTAACGCATTTGCCTCGTTGTCATGTTCACACTCCCTGCAGCTTGACCCTGCCCTGATGGCGCTGCCACTATCGCACGCGCACATGGCGCACTCGCTACACCGGCACATGGCCATGCTCGTAGCCGCATTATCTCCACGTGCGCCTAAGCCCACCGCGACAGCCGTAGCTACCCCAACCGCCATCGTCCTTAAGTACGTCGCGCTGAGTACAGGCTGACCCTCTCTCTTCCCTTCCTTGTCGTTTCCACCCAGCATGACGCCGCTCATTAAATCCAGCAAGGAGACATCACCATCACCCAATTTGTCGCATCTTTGGCTCTGTCTTTAAGCCACCTAGCCGCTGGATCCCTTCCGGCCATGATTAGAGTGCGGCCAAGCTCCAATTTGGCGTTTTCCTCACCGCCAGGTCGTTATGGCCACGCTTGGCCGGTGCGGGTGGCAACCACCCCTCCCCAGGCCACTAGAGGCCAGCATCACTGCACCCTTAGCTTTGCCTCGATCCCCTCTTCGCTCTACGCCTCTCCGTCGAACCGCTACCCTTACCCGGCATTGCCATTGTAGCCGTGTCCGTCGCGGTGCGCCGTTGCATGGCTTGGCCGCATGCGGCTAGCCCTCCTCCGCCATCCGCTACTCCAACTGTTGCTTCAGCTAAATTCACAGTAAGCCCCTGATGCTCACATGCTATTTGGTTAGGCCTTTAGCTCCCCTAGTTTGCCAAAACGGTCGCGCCGCCATTGTGGATGGCCGTGCGTCGCCGCAGCCCTCACCAGTGAGCCTCGCCACTCTCACCGCCACCCAGCACAGCCGTTAGGGTTAGATATGGTGATCGACCTGCTAGATGGGTCCATGTAGGTCCCAAGTGGCCGACATAACCATCCTATGTCACTGCTCGCCGCGCCACCGCGTGCCCTACGTTGGGGATGTGCGCAAAAAAATTAGGAAAAACCTAGGGGGCTAAATGAGATTGTCAGAGAGAGAAGAATAGTGATCGGATTTTGTTGTAGTTTGGATAAAGGGTGAGGGCTCTTTTGCAAAAATGCCAGCACGCGGGGCCTTCCCCGTGCGTGGGCCGCGTCCGCGCGGGCTGCACCATAGTGGGCCACGCAATTCAATTCACCTTTTCTTTTTCTAAGGAATTAGCAATAGTTTCTATTTTAATTTCTGAGCTAGATTTGTATATTTAATATAAATTTGTATGGATGTCCAAAAATTGTAAAACAAATTTTGTTAGGTTCCTAAAATGCTGATCTACCTGTTAGTATAGTTAGTTCATATGTATCTATGTTGTCACTAAGGGCAATTAAATCATTTGAAAGTACTTAATATTATTAGGTTAATTATTGAAGGAATTTTTGTGGTAGATTGGTGATAGTAATAAGTCAGAAAATTTTATAGTAGCTTCATTATATTATTACGTGCTTACTGTAATTTTTGTAGCCTTAAAATAAGTTATTAGGGTAACTAAATGTCCCTTGTTTTGAATATATTAAATCTTTAGTAGAAATAAAGAGTAACATTGATTTATGTAACTAAGTATTTGTTAGTTGAGCATGATGCCTTGTTTGATAAAGATGATGCTTAGCTTAGTATGTTAGCCATTAGAGCTAGCTTGCTAGCCTAAAATGTGTAATCTTATTTTTAGAATTTCTGTTGCTTAAATAATAATTATTGCATCATCATCATCGCATGCATATAGAGATCGAGTCAGCGAAGACCATGATTCCCGATGAGCCCAAGTATGAGGAGATCATCGAGGAGTATGAGGAGGAGATTCTCATGCTGGAGGAGATCCCGGAGCCGCCACTGACTGACTCAGCTGACACCGCGCCTGCCCAAGGCAAGCCCCAGTGCATAACCCCTATTTCTCATATTCACTGTATATATGTGTGTTATGCATTTACGTTATAGGAGTTTTATGGAAACCACATATATATCAATCCTAAGAGTCTTACTAGTGCGGGTTCGAGTAGTTGCTATGCTTAGGCTGTCGGTAGTGTGAGTGGCCTGCCGTTACTCACAATAGGTGATTATTATTACTCTCATAATAAAATGATGAAAAGAAAATGGTGACCAGGCAGGGATAAGGAATGGGTTATTGGTGGGTGTAACAAGTGGTGTCCCAAGGCCATGGGGCTTGGCTTTGTTACGTTGTTTTTCCTATCTGTGTCGATTGAGGACCATCTATTGCTATGGATGGTAGTCAGGTCACAGACTTATTATCCTAAGCACATACTTGCTTATGAGAGTAGGAAGACTCATTGTTGTCTTATTGTGGGTTCCGACTCTTTTCGGACCGACTGATTGAAGGCGAGGAAAGGTGGAGGTCTAAGCACCACACTGGGACCGGGTCTCAAGTGTGGGGGCTTGGAGTCCAAGTTTGGACGGGGACCTAGACCCCTTGATAGGACTAGAATGGGTTAGTCTCGTTTGTGCCTGCGATACAAGCGAGGCGTGTGTTTTGAGGTACCCAGTTGGGATACATTAGTTCACGAATCACCGTTTCCGTGAGACGGTACGACTTGGCTATGGTCTAGCACCGTAGTAAGAACTGGAATATGGAAGGGTGTAAACTGGTTCTGTTTGCTCAACCCTTGCTTGGAAGTAGTTAGCTAATGAAGTAATCATGACTACAAATAAAACTTGACTTTAAGGATGCACTATTAGTAATGCTTTCTACAAACACAAGAAAATCAACAAACCATATTGCCTATCATATCCTTGAGAGTCAGGAAAATTATTCCCACTAGTTGGGTAAGTCTTACGAGTACATTGTGTACTTAGGATTCATTTTACCCAGTTGCAGGTGCAGCTTGAGGAGTTAGACCTTGTGTGGAGGATTCTTCTGGTGGGCTCAGATGGATCCGTGTATCATTTCCGCTAGATGTTATTGCAATTCCGCTATTTCATTATCGCACTCTGAACACTGGTATTGTAATAAATAATCCTCCAAGACCCTATGTTATATGAAATAGACTAAGTATTGTAAGCTCGTACTCATTATTGGATTCTGGATGTAAAAAGGGTATTTGTTCGAGTTCTCCCTTGGGGTGTACTCGACGGAACTGTCCATTTTAGCTCACTTTTGAGGTGCTTAGTGTCTAGTGGAAGACAAGCATCTTCGAAAGTGTATTATTTTAGGTGGTTCTGCCACATCTAGCCAAGACTACACCCCTCTATCTAAGTACTCGAGCACCTTATAAAGATCCTAATTATACAACAAAGGTGTTGGTCTAGCTAGAGCTCACCTAATCAAATCTAGTAGCAAGGTCACACAAACCTATGCAACTAGTACTCAAGCAACCGGGGGAGCTCCTATACAATCTAGTAAGCAAAAACACAAAGCTCCTAAGTTCACTAGCAATACTTAAAACAAGGCTACACAAGCCAAATTAGAGAGCTCAAATTACTTAGCTACACAAGCTAAGCAATGTGACTAACAAGGTTACTCAAACTAAATTAGTCACGCAAGGGAGCTACTTCTATGCTACACAAGCTAGAAGGTAACTAGCAAACTACACAAATAACTAATTACAAGAGCAAATACACAAGCACAATATATAGTAAATACAAGCTTGTGTATGGGGATCACAAACCAACGGGAAGATGATGACACAGTGATTTTTATCCCAAGGTTCACTTGGTTGCCACCAAGCTACTCCCCATTGTGTCGAGCGCTCAATTGGTGGTTCGGTGGCTAATTGGCATCACCCGCCAAGCCCACACGTTGGGCACCGCAAGAACCTACCCCAAAAGTAAGGGTAGCTCAATGACACGCTCTACTAGAGTTGCTCTTCGTGGCTCTCGCAGGGCGAGCACAATATCCCTCACAATCACTTTTCCAGAGCACCGCACAATCTTCTTTGCATGCTTCAATGGAGACCACCACCAAGCCGTATAGGAGAAGAGTAACAAGCACCACTGGCTTGCAATTCGATCACTTAGTGCTACTTGATGCAATCTCACAATGCAACACACTAGAATCACTCACTCGCAATGGATTTGCACTTCTCGCAAGCGCAAGTGAGTTAGAGGCTTCTCAAACCAAGCACACACAAGGGCAACACATCCCCAAGGTGCTCAACCTAAGCCAAGCCTGAGCTTCACCTCTATTTATAGCCCCAAGCCAAATAGAGTCGTTGAAGCAAAGTAGTTGGCTTCTACGAGGGCACCGGACACAGCAGTGCCTGGCACCGGACATGGTGGTGCTCTCCCCAATGGTCAAATTCCAACGGTCACCGGACAAGGTGGCGGTGGCACCGCCATAGGGATGGCGGTGACCACCCAACCATCCCTCAAAAAAGCAAGCCCCTAGAAAAAAGCAGCGGTGCACCACCCTAGGGGAAGCGGTGCTCGTGACGGTGACCATGCCCACTTCCCTCTCTCTTGGGTGAAAAATGGTGATGGCACCACCCTACCAGTGGCAATGACTAGGCGGTGCACCATCCTTGTCGAGGCGGTGAACATCGGGCACGCCGGTGACCATGCCCACGCTGCTCTTCTCGGCCGAGTCTAGGTAGGCACCGCCCTAGGGGTGGCGGTGCCATTGGACAGGGTGGTGGTGCCAACCCAGCACCTTCCTCTTGGCTTCCTCTAGCTGGTCACCACCATAGGGGTGGCGGTGCATCAGATAGGGCATGGCTGTGCCCTCAGGGTAGCACCCCAAGCCCGATTTTGCCTCCTTTTCTTCACCTTTTTTACCACCTTTGCAAATGTGCTAACACCACCAAGTGTTGACCATCTTGTGTATGTGTGTTAGCTTTTCACAAACATTTTCCAAAGGATTAGTCACTAAATTCACCACGCCACTCGATCCTAGTAACAATGCAAAGTTAGATCACTCAAGTGGCACCACATGACCAATATGCAAACAAGTTTGCCCCTCTTGATAGTATGGCCATCTATCCAAAACTAGGTCATAAAATTCTCTACACACCTATGACTAGTGAAATAAAATGCCCTATAGGTTATACCTTTGCCTTGCACATTCCATTCCATCTCCTCTAATGTTGATGCAACACATACATCAACCATATCACAAATGATATGATACACTTCATATCATCATGTGTCCTTGTTGGTTCATCGAACTTGACCTCACTTGCTTTTCACCATTGCCTTTGTCCATCGGTGCTAAGTCTTGATCAAGCTTCACTGCCATGCGGTCCATTGCTCCAAAGCCTCCAACTTGCCCTTCACGCTTGTAACCGGTCCATCAAGCCAAGCCTTGTCTTAATATTCTCCAGCTTGGTCACATGACTCAATGTCATGTCTCATATGCAATAAGCTCTTTCATCACATGTGTGAGCTTTGCAACATCTCTGAGCTATTTTCACCTCCATGGCATATGTTGCTCACACACATGAACCTATGGACTAATCACTTGTGTATCTCATATTTAAACATAATTAGTCCACCTAGGTTGTCACTCAATTACCAAAACCAAACAAGGACCTTTCAATCTCCCCTTTTTGGTAATTGATGACAACTCTACAAAGATATGGGAATTAAGCTTAAATGGATTTGAGTTGCTTGCCCAAGCAATTTTACCATGTGTAAATGATTTTGGACAAGTACCACAAACCTGAATTGGTAGTATTAGCTCCCCCTATATATGTGCTAGAGTGTTTGGTTTGAAGCTCGCACATATGCATAGATTGGACTTGTGAGAGAGTAATTACTACCAATGATGCTAAGGTGTAAAGAATTAACCTTTGATGCGTGATACTAATCAAAGTGCACATTTTAACACCATCCTTAATAGCATCAGTAGCTAGACAACAAAAACACTAGAAACACCATGAGATCAATATTATTAGCAAGGTTCTAGTACCACTTGTAAAAACACAAGTCTAGCTATCATCCTATGCATGCTAGTTTTCATTTCATCAATCAAATTCTACAACTAGCATACACCACACAAGCATATATATTCAATTTAAAAACTTATGCAATGCAAGCAAGCACATGAATATGCCATATCAAATGCAAACAACCAAGTTCATGAGCTTGCTCCCCCTACTTATGTGCTTCTCTTGTCCAAGAAATTTTGATTCTTCTCAATTCTTCAATATTTTTGTCCTTCTTAATTCTTCAATATTGCTCCCTCTTGGTCCATGTCCATGCCTAATTCCCAATTTTTTCCAACTTCTCCCTAATGCTTCTTCTTGCATATTTCATATCTTTGTCCACTCCCCCTTGTTGTCATTAATTTCCATAAAGGGTGTGCATCTTATTGATACAAAGGGTTGCACTAGGGGTAGATGGTTGACACTTGAATCTTGCATTTTTTATGGACACCACCACATATGTTGGAATGACACCACTAGTATCCCTTAACATACCTAAAAGGTCTTGATGGCTAGAGGGGGTGAATAGCCTATTAAAAATTCCTACAAAGTATGCTAAACAAGTTTATCAATATAACAAATAGCGTGATGCAAGTTTTGCATAGCCTAGAGGGTGTTGCAAGCCACCTATCCAAATAACAATTCTAATATATTTCACTCAACTGCACAAGTCAAACCGCAAGAGCGACAACTAAATAAGCTAGAAAGTTACACAAAACTAAAACCACACAAGCTACAACAAGCTAGCAAGAGCAAACAACCAATTACTTGAAATGCAATGCAAGTTAGAGATACGAGAGATTTCACCGAGGGGCGATGAATTGAGCCAACCAATCAATATCCAAAAGATAATATCCAAGATAACCAATCCTCCGAGACAAATCAATCACAATCAATGAAGTGAAGACACGATGATTTATCCCGAGGCTCACGTGCTTGCCGGCACGTTAATTCCTGTTGTGTCCCTCTCAACCACGTGGTTCGGTGGCTAATCGATCACACACTGAGCCTCTCAAAAGTCACCACAAGAACCTACCAAATGGCTAGGAGTTCCAATGACACGAGCAATATACTAATGCTACCTTGTGGCACTCCATCAGGGAAGGTGCAAACCCCTCACAAGATCACGGGAGGTGGCCAAGAACAATCACCAATACTTGCCACGCCTCCAAGCTGCTCCAAGCCGTCTAGGTGGTGGCAACCACCAAGAGTAACAAGAAAAAACGTAGCAAATCAATCCCCCAAGTGCCTCTAGATGCAAATCAATGATCGATGCACTTGAATCACTCAATCTCACTCAAGAATTGCAATAGAATGCAAAGGAGATGAGTTGGGATGTGAGGGGATGCTTTGGCTTAGCTCAATATGCTCACAAGTATGTCAAATGTCCAAGAGTAAGAGCTAGGAGCTGGCCAACACATATATATAGATGTACCCCTTCGAATAGAGTCATTAGCAATTCACTGGGCGTTTTTTGGGGGCGACAGACGCGTCTGTCGCCAAGCTGACAGACGCTACTGCCGCGTCTGTCGCTCCACAGAGCGGCCATGTGTCCCTACATGCCACTTCTCCAATGGTCAAATTTCCAGCGTCAGATGCATCCGTCACGGCTGAGTCCAGCATCTGTCACAGCGACAAACGTGGCACAGAGATTACTGCGCCGCGCTCATCCGACAGACGCGTCTGTTGCGTCGACAACAGACGTGACGCAGCGTCTGACGCTCACACACACCTTCGCGCACTGCTAATGCCACCACGAATAGACGCTGACGCCAGCATCTGTCGCGTGAACGTCTGCATGTTTGACGCTCCTCTTCAGTTACGCACCACCTAGGGTCAACCGACAGACGCATGGCCCGGCGTCTGTCGCCCTATGAGCCAGCGTCTGTCGCCTATATTTCATGCGTTTCTCAAGTTTTGTTTGCTCCACTTGTTTCACCCTTTCACGTATGAGCTATTCTAAGTATGTGTACCACTTTAGCACATGTTTTAGCTCAAGAAACACCACGTGACATCACCTCCAAAACTTGATATTGGCATAAAGGAAAATAGGCGTTTCAACTCCTCAAAAACGCCTGAATCCCGCCTCGCAAGCTCGGCGGGACAGAGAGAGGACCCCAAACCCTCTCTACCACTCAAACACCATCGCCATCGCAAATGTGCTAACACCACCAAGTGATCGTCGTCATGTGCAAGTGTGTTAGCATTTTCACAATCATTTTTTGAGGTGTTATTAGCTCTATCCAAATGCATATGCTCAATGAAATGTCACCTAGAGACACATGTAGGACTAGAATTGATACGACAATTCCCATTTTTATAGTACGGCTATCTAACCTATAATGTAACCACACCCACTAGGTGTCTTGGTTACCAAAGTATAACTCATAGCATATATCTTTGCCTTGATCATCATAGGGTTGCACCTTGTTCCTCCTTCATCACCATGGTAAGCACTTCATCATCCACACATGATTATCATGCTTCTCCATGCTATGTGCTAATCATCCTTTGCTACATACAATCTTAAGCACATGATTAGCACTTGGGTATTGTCATTAATTACCAACACCAAACATAGAGCTTTCAATACCTTGTGTAGGATCTTTGACCTTGATACCAATTGGTAGGACACCTCCCCGTACGTCATAGCATGGGTCATCCATTTAATTAACTTGAGATCTTGTTAGGGAGGGAACTTTCTTCACTTAATGTGCTTCACTAAGTCATCTAGCAGCTATAAAAATTTGAGCTTCATTTGACTCCTAGATTGCTACTAGATTTCAATTCTTCCACCACTGCTACATGCTGACAACTGCTGCACTATAGCTAACAAGATCTACTCCAAACCCAAAGCATTTCTTGTCTAATTCTCATAAAATTTGCACAGCAACTAATACCAAAAGTCCAGAGCATGCATACCAAATTTCAAGCTAATTCAAATAGATTTGATCACTTGAATTCAGATTTGATCTCAACTAGTTCAGATTTTCAATAAATAATAGATTTTAACACATTGAGCTATCTATCTTCAAATGTGAATCAACCTTGAAACTAACTTGTTTGAATACTTTCACAAGACATAAATCCATTCAATCCACTTATTAAAAGTTATCTCATGAACTTATCTAACACAAATCAATCCAAACTTGATTACTAACCATTTATCCATTCAAACATCTCATAGCAAGCAACATATGCATATTTATCCAATTCAATCAACTCATCTGCACCCAAATGAATGAGATCAACTAGAGACATACCTTGGTTAGACATGATCATCCAATAGCAAGCTTTTAATCAATTATTTGCAAGCCACATTAGGGTGCATCACATTGGACAAGGTAATTGCCAAGTGGGTTGGTGAATATTATGGACCCAAATTCCCCTTCCCATGTTAGGTAACTAGATCTACTTTCTTGTATTTTCAATTAGTATCTAGTTCCTATCCGTGCCTATGTTTGCATTTGCACGTTTAATCTTTGTTATGCATATACTAGGTAAATCATATGGTAGGGTTGCTCGGTTTCACTTTTAACCCTTGGAGCAAACCTACATGGTTTAAAATTATTTAGGAGCATGGCACATAGCTCGTATTACAAGTATATATCTTATATGTGCCAAAGTTCAAATTGTAGATAATTTTCCCCGAATGTCATCTTTCAAAGTGACATTTTGATTTTTAAAATCAATGTGCATGTCTCCTACAAATATTCTATGCTTGTATGCACAAATTTAGGGGGAGGTTATTCTACAAGTTGGATGCTTTGAGACTAACACCATTTCAAGCTTATCATGTGTATAGTAGTCTCATTGCAAGGAAAATGGAGTCCTTGGAGATAAGCATCATGCTTTCAAAATCCACCACCCATTACAAGTGGTGATATTTTGATTGATTTCTACATGTGGTATTTATAAACCAATATCATTATGTTGATTTCTAATTGGTATTCATATTCTTTCTCCTTGCAATATATAGATTAAACTCCCTTGTGCATTAATTTGCCAATTAGGCATATGCTTTTCCATCCATCATATGTATGCATATATTTAGGGGAGCTTAGTCTATGTAATGTGAGAGTCAAGTTTTGTGATCTATTCCACTCTACATATAAAAGATCACAAAATTTGACCCTCCCTTGTGCTACTAATGTCTTTCTTTTTGGTGTTTGATTCCAAAGGGGGAGAAATTATAGGACCAAAAAGCAAGCCCAATCCATAGATCAAAGGGGTGAACCCTAATTGGGAATGGTCCAAGAGAGGGAGAATAGTGGATTATGGATTTAGGGGAGGCTTAAGTCCATAATGCTACTTGGGGACATTTGCAAGCGCAAGATAAGTTTCCAAAGTGTCATACAAGTGTTATCTTTTAGCATCAATTAAACTTGCTTTTGCATTGCATCCTAGCAAGTAGATATATTTTTAATTCCACATTTGTTATTATTTGCTTGCTTTGGAGGTGTTGTCATTAAGCACCAAAAAGTGGGAGATTGTAAGGAAAATTGACCCTGGGCCCATTTAGTTTGGATTTTGGTATTTGATGATCAACATGACCAAGTTGGACTAATAAATTTGCAAGTGTTTATTTTATAGTGCAATAGGATGCAAACACGAAATGGACCAAGATCAGAACGTAAAGAATATGATCAACACTCAAAGGAAGACGCTAGAGGATGTGTGATCAACCTAAAAGTGAACCTAGGAGTCAAAAATGCGAAGATGAAGAAGCCTAGAAGAAGGATTATGAAGAAACAAACAAAGGGCAAAGTTGCAGCGGCACCGGATAGGATTGTGTGCACCGGCAACACTGTGCACTGGACAAGGCACCGCCCTATTTTTTCAGCGCAACATACTTTCGTATTTTGGGTATAACTTTTAGCTCCGAACTCCGATTTTAATGATCTTGGACTTTTCGGAAAGCTAATGAAAAGCTCTACAAACTTGAACAAGTGGAAATCAAAGTGGAGCAGCCCAGAGGGCACCGGACAGCACTGTGTACCAGATAGGGCACCACCTATTTTTTCTAGAGAGCAGCGAATTTAGGACTGGTCACCGGATAGGTGGTCCCCAGACTGTCCGGTGGAAAACCACCATGTGAACATAGAGCTCTTGATCTTCACCTATCCGGTGGCAGACCACCATGTGAACGCAGAGGTCCTGATCTTACTGGTGATGATGAACACGAGTGAACACAGAGCCTGATCACCACACACGCACACAGACACACGCGAGAGATGGAGAGAATGTTTTGGCGCTGCAGGAAACACAATTTTTCTATATTTGTTTGATGCTTATATAGGAATCATGCATACACAGGCTTGAAGCCCACCCACCACGATGCACATGCTACATGGTACGCCATTCTTTTCTTGGTCATCCGTGTGACATGCATGGCGAGCGCGTCATGGCGAGAAGATGCTTCCTGAAATAGCAGTCACTGCATGAACCATTCATGTCTCTCGTCCACCCAAGAATCTATGCTAAGCCAACATGCACTTAATGCACCTAATATGGATACTTAACAGGATTACAAGCAACATCCGGACCCACAGGCCATGGTCCGATTGCTAGGGTTCAGAGCCCCCAAAAGCCATCCTGGCTAGGGTAAGGTTCTGGACCCTTACACCATGGTCTGGACCACCTTGCCCACTAGGTCCGGAGCACACCAGAGACCTCTCTTTCCAACTTCTTCTTCTTTGCAAATATGCTAACACCACCAAGTGTACACTATCAAGTCCAAGTGTATTACAATTTCACAAACATTTTCCAAAGGATTATCACTCATTTCATCACGCCACTCGATCCGAACATGTATGCAAAGTTAGATCGCTCAAGTGGCACTAGATGACCGATATGCAAATAAGTTTACCCCTCTTGATAGTACGGCTATTCTAAACCTGGTTATGCACTTCTCTACACAACTTTTGACCGATGAAATGAAATGCCCTATAGGTTATACCTTTGCCTTGTGCATTCTATATATTCCATCTCCTCCAATGTTGATGTAACACATACACCAACAACCATCACAAATGATATGATCTACTTCATATCATCACGTGACCTTATTGGTTCATCGATCTTGACCTCACTTCCTCTTCACCGCTGCTTCGGTCCATCGGTGCCAAATCTTTGTGAAAGCTTCCCTGCCAAGCGTTTATCACTTCAAAGCCTCCGACTTGCCCTTTCCTCTTGCAACCGATCCATCAAGCCAAGCCTTATCTTGATCTTCTCCACCTAGCCACAAAACTCCATGTCATGTCTCATATGCTATGAGCTCCTTCATCTCATGTGTGAGTATTGCAATATTTCCAAGCCATTTTCATCTCCAACTCCATGGCATGTGCTGCTCACACTAGTGTAACTGTGGACTAATCACCTGTGAATCTCACATAAACACATATTAGTCCACTTCGGTTGTCACTCAATTACCAAAACCAAATTAGGGACCTTTTAGACAAACAACTCCCCGACAAGTTTATGGGGCCCTTGCTCAGGCCCAACTACACATCACTAGGATCCATTGATTCTTAGCCCCAAAGCCGAGCACACCGGCCAAGGGCTCAGGTGCCTTCAGAAGGACATCCGACCCACGTCAGCGGAAGCCACCACCGCAATCGGTCTTGTCATAGGAGATCGAGCTTAGCCCCTCGCCGCCATCGCAGACTTGACCTGGAAGGCTACGAAGGGCTCGAGGGCTCCTGACGAGAGTCAAACATTGGGGTATATTAAGTCCTTGGGAAAAAGGCTCCCGACCGACAAACCCCCTGACCGATCTCTCCAGGATCGCTCATGGGCTATACCCATCAGGTAGGCTCACGCGTACCCTCTGGTCAAAGTTGGGCAGAGCCCGAGCTTGCTCACTGCCTCCGCCCAGTGCTCGAGGGCTCCACAAGGACCTTAATCCCCGATCGATGGAAGCCTGAGCCTAGCCACGGCTTGGTTGCAGCCTGAACTAGCAGTCAGGCCAACAACCAATGCCCTAAGCGCTGGCTAGCCCACCGAGCATCTAAAGCTCGAGGGCTCCCTAGCGCTAGCCTAACCAAAGGGTGCGAGGTGCTGCCAAACGCTCCTTTGACAAAGTCACGCAGATGGCGTGACACAACAGGACAAACTGCTCCACTAGCTCCAGGGGCGTGGGCCTCCTAGGCCTGCTCGGTAGCCCCAGAGCAGGGTGGCCTTCACCACCAAGGAAGCCTCGAGAAGGCTCACCTGGTGGCAGCCGGTTCGCAGCAGACATCCCTTGGCGGTCAAGCGCCAGGACATCAACGACGTCAGGCAACGCCCACAGCTCCCCCGATGCCATGACAACATCGAGGTCCATCCACGCCGCAGCAGCACCCTCCTAGACCCCGATGCACGAAGGCTATAGACCGTAGCCCTAAACCTCCTTGTACCCGACCTTCCCCAGGATATAAGGGGAAGGTCGGCTCCCATAGACGGGAGGATCTTGTCCTTTCCCTCATTCGATAGGAGGCAGAGCACTCGAGCTCGGCCAAGAACAAAGCAACCGAGAAGAACACCAGACCCCACCGACAACCCAACAAGAGAGAGGAGCATTTCCCTTACTCGCTGGGAAGAAATCTCATCGTCGACGAGCCATAGGATAGCACCGAGCGATCCCCTGCTAAACTCTCTTTCTCCTTCGTTGTAACCCCTCAATTTGGGTGCTCTCGAATACAAAGAAGTACGCACTGCTAGATGTAGGGCCTCGAAAGCCTAAACCAGGATATATCGTCTTGTTTTCTCTTGTGTTCTTGAGTACCCGAGTCACTGGAGACCCCACACACTTGGCATCCGACGAACAACGATGCTTGCCGTGGTGGCGATCCGACAACACTTAGCTTGTGATTTCTAATTTGCATGTTTTCTCATGCGAGGCCATGTAATGCATGTCGAATTGGCTTGCTGTATGTGAATCTGTACGTGAACTTACGTGTGGGATCTCGTGAACTTATGTGTGCACCTTATTTATGTGTGAACTTTGTAGATTTGTGATCAGTTTGTATGTTTGCACTTGCAATGCACTTGTGGATTTTATATGCATTTGTAAAGGTAATTATGATGTATATGTACATCTTATATTGTTTAAGTTAATTGATTGGCATGTGCAAATATAGACAAGATAATGCTTCCGTGTTTAAAAATAAATTGCACCTTATTTTGTGCAATTTTGATAACCTAAACCATGTGAAAATAGTCTAAATAATTATCAAAACAAAATATATCAAATCTAAGCTCTGGCCTTGTTTAGATTCCCAAATTCACCCCAAATTCCACTATGCAAAAAGAAGATTCCCCATCACATCAAAATGTCGGCACATGCATAGAGTACTAAATGTAGATAAAATAAAAAAACTAATTATACAGTTTTATTGTACTATGTGAGACGAACATTTTGAGCCTAATTAATCAAAGTTTGCACAATTATTATCAAATAAAAATAAAATGCTACAGTGATTCGGCACGGTAAATCAGGGCACCGAATCGGCGATCTAAACTTGGCCTCTGCATTCATGTCTATCTCGCCTAGGAGTAAAAAGGTCAATTCGGGTATCACTAAACATCATTAGTGAGCAAATCTAACAAAAGTGTTATAAGAAGCAAAAATAAGTAACTTTAAAATAGAAAGGCCAAACAAATAAGCAGACCTTTTTTAAGGACCGGAAAAATTCTCTCCTTGTTTGTGGGCTCGCGCCTCACGTGAAAGCGTCCAATGATCTTGACTGACTTTTGTTGTCAAAAACAAAAATCTTGACTGACCTTATATAAAATACTGTAAAGAATCTTGACTGACAGGGTGACAGCCATAAGACTATCCTAAGTGGGTACTCTAAAACGATACTCTAAAGCTTTAGAGTATGAATATAGAGTAAAAACTGCTGCACTGGGTACTCTAAAACGATACTCTATCCTTTCTTTCACTCTATATTTAGAGTGGTATAGTGCTTACTCTATACTCTATAGTGACGGCCCCACTAGCTAAACAAAGGAAAAAAATGCTATAACTCACAAACCAAAAATCCAAATTAAATTTCGATTTCACCATTAAATTCGTCTCAATACATCCTTCAAAACTAGATCAAAAATTGATATATTTAGATAAAGTGACAAGTGGATCCCACAGTGGACTTCAAAACTAGATCAAAAATTGATATATTTAGATAAAGTGACAAGTGGATCCCACAGTGAATAGAGTGGATAGAGGATGATATAGAGGATGGATGAGTGCGGGAGAATTAAGGATAGAGAAGAGAATCTTACTGACTAGGACGTATAGAGGATAAATATAGAGGTCCATGAGTGCGGGCAGTCTAAGCCACTACCGTATGTTTGTGCTGCCGGAGCCGGACTGCAAAGGGCAATTATTTTTGAACAAATACTGCAGAAGGGCAATGATTTTCGCTTTCCTATCCAATCGTTTTGCTGGTAAAATTCTGTGTAATTAAGACCCTTTCGGACGCTGGAGTTTCATACAGTATATAGGAACCGTGTAGATTATTTTATAAAAACATCGGTTAATTTCCACTGAAAAATAAAAGAACATGATAATGCCATCCATTCCAAAAGAGATCTAAATGTGTTTCCATGTACGGTGTACTAAAGATGTAATTCTAGTACAGTGTTATGTTTTATTATCTTGAGTTTGAATAGGAATTTAATCAAACATGAAGCACTTTAATTAGCAAGCAACTTATAGTTGTTTTTTTCATTCCTGGATAAATAGATTTCTGGAGTTGTCTTAAGTCAAATTTTAAAAACTTTGACCGAATTTGTAAAAAACATCAATATTTATAATATCACACTAGTATAATGAGATGTACCGTAGAATATATTTTTATAATATATTTATTGTATATCATAGATGTTATTAGTCTTTTTTATAAAGTTAATCAAATATTTAAAAGAATTTTGGCTGCCACGATTTTAGAAATTGGGCCCTGTTTAGTTCCTAGAAAATTTTGCAAAATTTTTCAGATTCCCGTCACATCGAATCTTTGGATATATGCATGAAGTATTAAATATAGATAAAAAATAAAATTAATTACACAGTTTAGACGAAATGGACGAGACGAATCTTTTAAGCCTAATTAGACCATGATTGGACAATATTTGCCAAATAACAACGAAAAGAGATACAGTGCTGTTTTGCAAATTTTTTTCATCTAAACCAGCTCTTGGTTTATCTGGAGAGCCACGAGTATGCACACAGTAATTTCTCAGCGCAGTCGAATGCATCGGTCAGGCTGTCACTGCAAAGGGTATGCGCCGTGTTTAGATGCCAAATTCTGGACTGCCTGAATCACTGTTGAGCACTGTAGCAATTTTGTTTTTATTTGGTAAGAATTGTCCAAACATTGATTAATTAGGCTTAAAATGTTCGTCTCGCAAAGTACAACAAAACTGTGCAATTAGTTTTTGATTTCATCTACATTTAGTACTCCATATATGTGTCGACATTTTGATGTGATAGGAAATCTTCTTTTTGCATAGTGAAATTTGGGGTAAATTTGGGAAACTAAACAAGGCAACGGTGGCCCTTGCCGCTGATTTCTCAGCGCAGTTATGCTTCGTATGCACCTGTCACTTTCAGTCTGTCACTGCAGAACCCAAGGAATTCATGGTGGCCCCAGGGATATCGAGGTCAAGTCAACACCCAACAGCACTAGTACTGGGAAGACGGTGCCGTACCAAGTCATGATATGCATGATGACGCACCGCCCACTACTACCTGTGCCTTGTTTAATAAATATCGTTCAATCGTGGCTAGGCTCAAAAGATTTATCTCGTGATTTTTAACTAAATTGTGTAATTAATTATTTTTTACCTATATTTACTACTTTATACATGGGTCTAAAGATTGATGTGACGGAGAGAGTGAAAAAATTATAACTTTTTCATGTGCATCTAAACAAGGCCCGGGTATCGGCACGTAGTGTAAAAGGTGCTAGGAAACATATGATCCTGTGCTGTGACGGTGCTACGAGCAAAGTTATTTGGATTCAAAGTATGTTTTAGTATTAAAAAAATACTATGGTTTAATTAATAAAATACTTGTCCAAAAGCAACTGTGTATTTGGATACAAAAATTTTGGAGTCTCTAAACCATGGTTTTATAAAAATTATAGTCTTTTCGGAGTTCAAAAAACTCTGCTCATGAACTGTTTGTTTAAAACTATGGTTTTTTCTCTTTATTTTATAAAACCACGTTTGTATGATACTATAGTTTTCAAAAACTACATTCTCCAAACAGGCCTGAACAAGTTTAGGAGGGGTAGATAATTTCCATGAACTGCTAAGTACAGTTGTGATGCACCTTTCTCGCAAGACACTAGGGCGTTCTGACTTTTTGAAATAAATGTAGTTTTTACTTTATATATATCTTAAAAACTAAGTATTTATAAAAGTCATAATAAACTTATAAGTTAGAACAAAGAGAGTACTAAAAAGAGTAGTAACTCCTTTAGGCTTGTTTGTCATAGCTCCGACTTCTGTTTACAGTCCACGAAGGTAGGGGTAGACAATTTTGAACCCGAGAACTGGAAACCAAACCAAACCGAATTTGTATAACTTGAATTGTCGGTCTCCTCATGTTTGAATTTAGTCTTAATTTTATTTTAATTTAGTGATGGGTTCAGGTTTGAGTTCGGTGTTTGACCTCACGAAATGACCGAATAACCTGAATAAACCCTAACAACTAGTGAGTGATCATATACTATGTTCATGTGTTGTGTTTGTTGCTCTTGATCTAAGGTATAAACTTTTAAAGTAAACAAAAATTGCTATCTTTATAGATAACATATTTGGAAAGAAATGACTAAAACACTTATTTTGAAGAGTATGAAAAAATATACTAGAGTTATTCGGTCAATTTGATGCACAGAATAGAACGAACCAAATTATTTAAATTTTTTGAGTTTAGTTCCTATTTTTTTTTCTAGATTTTTTGTTCTAATTTTTTGGAACCAGAATTTTTAAAAGATTCAGAGGTTTTTGGTTGCACAGGATAAAGTTTAGTCCTTGTCACATCGGATATTTTGACACTAATTTAGAATATTAAATATAAACTAATTATAAAACAAATTGCACAAATTGAGACTAATCTGCGACACGAATCTATTAAATCTAATTAGTCCATGATTTGATAATGTGGTGTTACAATAAACATGTGCTAATCATAAATTAATTCAGCTTAATAGATTCGTCTCGCTAATTAACTTTAAAAGTGGGTGGTGGTGCCCACGCAGCCCTACCTGTTAAGTTGCCGCACACTATCTGCTAGAGCCGCACCACACCATGGCGCTTGTCAGACCCTCTCCAACCGACCGCAATTGTCTGTCTAGGTTCGCTAGTTATATGTGGCAACTCTTAAATCTCTAACAGTATATTACAAGTATGATACAAACCTGCAGAATATCAAGAATGGTATTAACAAAAAATCTCGTAGAAAACTTCAAATGACAACAGTAAAACAATCATGATAGATATTAAGACTTTGGCAAAGTCAACCGTGAATTTTATAAGCACAATTTTTAAAAAATACAAGTGATTGTTGCTCTCTCACAATTTTAGTTGACCTTATATATATATATATATATATATATATATATATATATATATATATATATATATATATATATATATATATATATATATATATATATATATATATATATATATACTAGTACACAAATAAACTTAGGTGATACAGGGTTTTATAGATGGGAGGCGGGCACTTTTTTTTTGGCCCGCCTCCATTATTGGCTGCAAGGCTAGCGTCCAAAGGCCCGCCTCCGTTAGTGCTTAATGGAGGCGGACGCCCTAACTTGCCCGCCTTCATTAAGGCTTCTTAACGGAGGCGGGTACCTTTACCCGCCTACCTCCATTATTCAATTAACGGAGTCAGGCAACTTAACGCGACCGCCTCTGTTAAGGTATCATTAATGGAGGCAGGCTGCGTTGCAGTGCCTGCCTCCATTATTCGTCTGCTATAAATGCACAACCAGTCGCCTCCTCTTCTTCCTCCTCACGTCTGCTCTTCCAATTTTTAGGGTTTTGGGATCCAAAACCCTAAAAATTGTGCAAAATATAGGGGGAGGAGTTTTGCTCTTGTTTTGTTGAAAGAGGACACCGCAAGAGGTAGAATCATGCTCTCCAAACCTCTCATCCCCTCTATTTGGCCTCTTTTGAGATCTAGATCTAGATTCATGGAGGAGAGAGGAAACTGTGATTTCTTTAGCTCTAGATCTAGATTTGTTTTCTTGTTTGTAATGCTTGCTTTATGTTGGTCTCAATAAGGTTTGCAGATATGTTGAGGTCTGAATGGATGTACCAGATAAAGAGAATGGAAGCGCGGTACTTGGTTCATGTGAGGAAGTTTGTTGCAGTTGCAAAAGCTCATCATCTGAGTCTAGGTCGGACGACAACCATATATCCGTGTTCTAAATGTACGAAAATGAAAGCCCACGCAGACAACGAGGTGAAATCTCACTTGATCAGGTTTGGTTTTGTCAAGGATTACACGTCTGGACTTTTCATGGCGAAAAAGATGTAGATGCAACTACCACTACCACTATGGGTGATGCATCTAGAGAGAAGACATCGTCATCGACGACGGTCAATGCAGAGCATGTCGGGCGAGAACCTGCTGCCTCCTCCTCGTCGGTAGCAGCAGCCGCACCCAGCGACGACACTCATGATTACATCACGATGGATGATTTCTTCCAAGATGTTGCGGACAATGATGGTTGCGGGGGTGGTGATGAGGATGCTGCTGTGATGGACCCATAGGGTGCGAAGCTTATGGAGAAAATAGCTAACCGGCTTGACGAAGATGACATATTGTTTGGTAGCCCGAGGTGGCTACAGAATTTTAAAGAGATGAAGCAGGCCGTAATTGACCCTCTCTATAAGGGTTGTCTGAAGCATTGGATGGCGCTACGTTTTAACCTGCAGATGCTGTTGTTGAAGGCTCAGCATGGCTTGACCGACACCGGCTTCAATGACTTCATGAGTGTCCTTTCTAACATATTGTCAGAAGGTAACAAAGTGCCCGCCAATACCTATCGGGGCAAAGAAGCTGATCCGGCCAGTAGCGATGAAACTTAGGAAGTTCGACGCCTGCCCTAACCATTGCATCCTTTACCGGGGAGAGCAGTATGAGAAGTTGGAGAGCTGTCCACACTATGGCGCTAGTCGATATAAGAGGAACGCCGGTTGTCGTGTGGACGCGAACGACGACAGACCCGCGGGCGGTGGGCTGAACAAGAAGAAGAAGGTGCCAAAGAAGAAGCAGATCTCGGCTCAACTGGACGAGGAAGAAGTGGGATACATGCAGAGGAAAAGCCCTGCACTATCGATGTGGTACCTGCCTGTGATTGACCATCTACGGGCTATATTTGGGAACCCCGAGGATGCTAAGCTGATGTCTTGGCATGCATCTGATGATCGCAAGAAAGGCGATGGCAAGCTGCGACACCTGTCCGATGGCAAGCAGTGGAAGGATTTCAACGACACATTCCCAGAGTTTGGAGAAGAGGCACGCAACGTTACGTTTGCGCTGAGCACCGACAGGATGAACCCGTTCGGTGACCTTAGCAGCTCACACAACACTTGGTCGGTCATCCTGACCATCTACAACCTACCTCCTTTGATATGTCAGAAGCGCAGATACCGTCGAGGACCACTTCAACAAGTCCAAGATGATGCCCTGGGCCTGCCTCGACGGACAGAAGAGGACCGTCATAGGATCACTTCCTTCAAAATGATATGTAATAATGTACTCATTGATATTAATGATCGAGAACGTACTTTTATGTATGCAACACCTATAGTACTCCCACACTCTACTACACCCACCACTGCTACCTTTACTACTCCTACTATGTTACTAAGTGGTATTGTACTAGTTCTTACTTCTACTATCATGTTTACCACTCTTGAAATGAATTATGTAATAAAAATAGTGAAAAACAATAAAACAGAGATAGTTTTTCAATAACGTGGAAAAACATAACCGAGGTGGGCAAATTAGGTGGCCCACCTCGGTTAATATTAATGGAGGTGGGCACTGCAACCCGCTCGCCTCAGTTAATATTAACCGAAGTGGGCTACCTAATTTGCCCACCTCGGTTATGCAGTGCCTATATAACCAACCTACGCCACAGCCCCACCCTTCATTCTCGCCGCGCGTTCGATTTCGTCCCCGAAAGGCTGTCAAAATTTTGAATCGCGCGCACGCCGCCGCCATTGCCGGCGTCCTCTCCCAGCCACGCCACCGCCTGCGCCCCCCCCCCTCGCGGTCTTACCCAGCTGTGCCCCTCCTTTTCCCCACCTCCACCGGAACCCTAGCGACAGTCCACGACGCTCTCCGCCGAAACCCTAGCGACGGGCTGCACCTCCGTCTCCATCCACCGTGCCATTCGCCATCTCCATCGACCGTGCCGCCTCCGTCCGCACTCGGTCTGCTCCCGCACCATCTGGTAGCAGGCTGAAAAATTTGCATAGTGTTCCTTGCTTATCACTTGGCACTCGATGGGAACTGATATCCTAGTTATGGCATCCAAAATTGATATCCAAGGAATTGAGTAGGCTAAAGTAGCAATGTGACATACCAAAATAAAATGTGCTTTTCCTTTATGTTACCCTAGTTATGCATCTTTGGTATGTTATATGCATCTTGATATTTTCTTTTGCTTCACAGGCAGCTAGTAGCTCAAGTGCTTTATTATTCCCATGCTTATGGTATATGTTGCCTATGATGCTTTTGTGCTTACAGTAGCTGCCGATGATGCCTGTATTTTGTTTGAACTGAGCATATGCAAATGCCTATGATGCCTTTATTTTGTTTGAACTGAGCATATGCTATTTTTCTGAGATCCACACTACCTATGATTCCTCTATTTTGTTTGAACTGAGCATATGCTATTTTTCTGAGATCCACACTGCCTATGATGCCTCTATTTTATTTGAACTGAGCACATGCCATTTTTCTGAGATTTACACTACCTAGTGTCCTATACTACCGTGTACTACTACTGTCTACTATTACTCTCTACTATTTACTATTCCTCTCTACTACTACTGTCCTATACTACTCTCTAGTACTACTATTGTCTTATACTACTCTCTACTACTACTATCCTATACTACTCTCTACTACTACTACTGTTGTCATATACTACTCTCTACTACTACTGTCCTATACTACTCTCTACCACTACTACTGTCCTATACTACTCTCTACTACAACTGTCTACTACTACTCTTTACTACTACTCTCTACTACTCTCTACTCTTTCTACTAGTACTCTCTGTACTACTACTCTCTACTACTACTTGCTACTACTTAGTACTACTTAGTACTACTCTCTATACTACCCAGGCTGCTGCTCTATGGCATATGTAATGATGAAAAGTTTAAACTTCTCTAAATATATGCTGAGGCAGTCTGCATTACTACTTTGCCCATCTGGGTTAACTGTTTTTGCCCGCCTCCATTAAGTTTTGTGTACTACCGATTGTTTGAGCGCTTCTCTAGCATATGCAATGATGACCTTTTTCAAATTTTTTAAAAAAAGTGCTAAGGCATTGGCATATGCAATGATGTGAACCCTTTTATGCTGAGACAGCGGCGATGATGATTGAATGCCCCCTACATGTAAGATGCTATAGACTAGGATGGCTTGTATACAAGCAACCAGTTTATAATCAATGGGATAACAATGGGGCAAATATGAGATATATATATATATATATATATATATATATATATATATATATATATATATATATATATATATATATATGCAAATGATTCTTTCTGTATTTCATACATTTGTATGTTTCTGAATAGACTAGAATTGTTAATGGCGATAACCTAATTCTTCTTAGGTTCGAATGGCTGAACAATCGGAGGCTAAGCGCGAGTGGTGTGAGGTTACCCCAGCTGATAGTGACAAAGTCGATATATATGTATATAGTTCTTAAGATCATGACTTGTCATATTTGAGTATGCATGTCAATTCTATATTGTGTGAATTGCCTGGTGCAGGAAGGGCATCATGGGTCACTGGGTTGCTTTCATAATCTATCCTTAGGATGGGGCGGCCGTCATATTTGACTCTCTTCAAGATATGAACAAAGCAGGCTACAAGGAATTTGAGGGATGTTTAAGATAGAAAGTGATGGTAGTTGGTACTTACTCTTTTACAGTTAACATACGTGTTGCAATTAATTGCCGCTGACACTAGGACTTTTCGTACAACGCATATAAGAAGTATGTGGATAATCCCGAGTGCTATGATAGGAAATCTAAGAAGAAGAAGAAGAAGTATGGTCATAAACTGAAAATCAGACGCCAATTCCTGGTAGGTATACTACTTAGGGCTACTACACTGCTACTACTACTTACTAGTTGCTATACTACTACTTACTACTACTTACTACTACTTCTTAATACTACTTCCTACTACTTGCTACTACTACTTCTACTTGCTAGTACTACTTACTACTATTTCCTACTACTACTTACTACTACTTCCTACTACTTACTACTACTACTTACTACTACGCCTACTTACTACTACTACTTATTACTACTTCCTACTACTTACTACTACTTCTACTTGCTACTACTACTTACTACTACTACTAACTACTACTTACTACTACTTCCTACTACTACTTATACTACTTCTACTTGCTACTACTACTTAGTACTACTTACTACTTGTAATTGCTACTTCTACTTACTACTTGTACTTGCTATTACTTGCTACTACTTACTACTTGTACTTGCTACTACTACTTAGTATTACTATACTACTTACTACTACTACTACTTACTGCTCTGATAATTGTGTACTGCTATGTATCTTGTTGTGCTACAAACAACCGGAAGGCTCAGTTATGTGTGGCTTCTATGTTTACGAGTACCTAAGGCAGTGCACACAATATAGTCAAAGCTGGCGGCAGCTCAAGAAAGCACAAGATTGGTGGGTAAAGGAGGAGGTCGACCAAGATTTTAGACAAACAGCCACCGACATCTGTAAGTTTGTCACTGAGGCCACGCATGAAGGGCGGCCGCCGTTCTTCCACACAGAAAGCGACCTAGCTTTGAATGAAAAGTACAAGAATATCAGAAACTAGAGCAAGGGGGATAAACCTCACTGACTACATAATGCTAGATATCTTTTCACTAACCTAGCTAGGTAGATAGCGGCGCCGGATATCTTTTCACTACCCTAGCTAGGTAGATAGCGGCACTTTGGCGTTGTAGATCTTGGTTCGATATGTAAACATTTGAAGTCGGTCGTCTCTATGATCTTCTAACTTCGAAACTTGAATGATGTTTTTGGATGACGTTGGATGTATGGCAGACAATGGATGGCACACTAGCAGTTAATGACAATGTGTTATATAGTTAATTGACAATGTGTTCTATGTTTGTGGTACGTAATATCAGTTTATACGAGTCTTCTTTATATGTGTGTGATCTGTGAAAATATAATTGAAATTCAAATTGGAATACCAGAGAGCTTTTTTTTATTTAAAGGGAAAATAATTAATAGAGGCGGGCAAGTAACAACTGGCCATCTCCATTAAAATAGGGCGTCCGCCTCCGTTAAGGTTTTAATAGAGGGTCCATTCTGCCTCGATTACCCGAGGCCTTTGATTGGAGGCGGACGCAAAACGCCCGCCTCCATTAAGCCAAAACGCCCGTCTCCAATAAGATTTGTGTACTAGTGTAAAGCTAGTGTTATATGACTTCAGGAGAGCTTCTCCTTGCTCCTTGCAAACTTTGAAAGAGACTCTTGTATTGATTTGATATAGTCTTTTTTTAAAAAAAGTTCTCTATACAGATGCAAGCACGAGTAATAAGATTTTACACTCAAAGTCCTAATTCACCGCGTAACAAGGCTGGCCATCCACCACGCGGGGTCATTCACGTTCGACGCTTTTCATGTCGTCGTCTGATCTAGGCGCCGCCGCCGCCTGCAAGTCTTCTTTCTCATTAGTCATTACCTCGATGCTTCTCCAAGGCTAAAGCATCACCGAGAAGTTCATGCGCGGTGCCTATATATACGGTAGTCCTCGCAAGGCTAGAGCATCACCGAAAACGCGTCTCTGGTACAGCTATACCCACTGCACGCTCCGTCGATCATCAGCTGGAATAATGCGCTGCGGCATCGGCAGCTACGCTTAGCTCTCCTCTGTCTTGCTTGAGCTCGTTTGTTGCCTTAGTGATATTACAGCACCAATTAGACGACTTCATGCGACCCTTGTCAGATCTAAATCTAGGCAAGCCCGATAAAGACTTCGCCGAGTGGTGGTCGCGGGCATGCTTCACGCACGGCTTGCAATCAGCTGGTGGTGACTGTCCACTCGTCGCCAGGTGGACCGTGCAAGAGGCCGCCGGGAAGCGGCGCCACTGGTATCCACTAGACGGCGTTACTGAAGGTGCGTAAGACCTTAGGTTTCTTCGTCGTCCTTCCGGACAATCCTATTGTCACTAATTATCATATGTTTTCCATTTTATCAATTATCACATGTTCATTTTAAATCATCTGTGTTAATTCTCCCGAGACATGCATACTAAAACAAGTTAAATAAAAAAAAGTAACTAGCTAGGAATCATTACCGTACGGTCATTGATTCTTTTTTTTGAAGCCGTACGGTCATTGATTCGGTAGACTATAAAGTCACTAGATCTATTGTATTCTCTATAAAAGAACAAGCGGTTAGGATGTCCAAGTAGCATCCTCATGTGCTGGGTTCAAACCCCCACGAGCATGTTCGTTCGCTGGCCGGAGGTAAAAAAATTCTCGTCGCTGGTTCCGCATTCCTAAAGTACAGGTCTCTGTGTTCGGGCGGGACTCAGCTCGGGGATGTCTCCCCGCAGACCAAGTTTTTTTTATTATGCTTCTAAAAAAATACTAACATCCCTGCTATTATACAAAAGTAATTTAAAATTATCTCCTAATTTACATCTGAATTACTCACATCAGTTCTCATTAAAAATAATCTAAAGAAAACTCCGTTTGCTAGTGCATATAAAGAGATGATCTTAGTTCTCTTCAATAGGCCGCTAGCCCCCCTCGGCAAACCATAACCCCTCGGCAAGGGCATTATTATTTATCTTTCCAACTAAAATAATGAATTAACTAAGTATGTACAGTCATATTTCTGTTCCATTATGATGGCTAACTTACCCACACTGCATTGCTCCGGTTGCATGCAGTTCACTTTACAGGAAAATTGCTTGATGGTACTGTGTTTGCATCGAGCCGAGAATATGGTACTTCAATGTTTACACCTGCAGAAGGTAAAACCACCAATTTGCAACTCTATTATTCAACTTTCAACTTTGTTCTTGGTTCATCCTTTTCTACTCTAACATTAAATCCATACAATTTCCAACATTGAATAATAATAGTCATTTGATCTATTGTATTTTCTAAACAGTTATACACCTGCATTGTTACCCCAAAAAAAATCTAAAGTAACTTACTAAAAAAGAATTTGCATCCAAATTTTCCGCATATGCCATTATGAAAAAATAAAATATGAATAGGGTAATGCATTAATTTTCATCTAAATTACTCAAACTCGTTATTAGTAAAAATAACCCCAAAGCACTTCTGTATATACTTATAAATTATCCACTTTTCCACAGTTATATAATACTCCCTCCATCCCCTAAAAAAAGTGATGTTCTTTGATTTAAAATTTGTCCTAGAAAAAATGATGTTGTGAGCTTTAGACATGCTTTTGGTCCACGGGAAGTTTGCATGTTTCCATGCAGCGCTATTAATTAGGCAAGTAAAGCACGGGACATCCTTTTTTAAGGAAATCAAGTCCAACAAACCAAGGGTATTAAGGACATTTCTCTTCGCCACTAATTTGTCTAAAAAATCCTAGAACGTCACTTTTTTTTAGACCGAGGGAGTATATAAAAACTAATTTAAGGTACACATATGAGGTATGTCACCCTTCACGCCGCATATAGTATCTTAGGAAGTGGTGATCATATCTTTCTACACGTCAAACACATGGCTCAAGCTAAGATTATTTTTGCTATAACCATATCAAACACACGTGTAAGTGTGATACAAAGAGAAAATCTATGATTAATAATGGAAAGTATATAGAGTAATATATGTAAATAAAGTCTAATAAACCAGACAAAAATAAAAATCTATCTAGTAGTGTGTTAATTAGGACATGAATAAATGAGCGAGGGCACAGATAAACAACTTTGTTAGCTATATGAGTCCTAGTTTTATTAAATTATTAGCATGTGCAGTAGCATGCTGAGTTGATGAACTAGTTACATGGATAATTGATATGAACTCTTGCTCTTGCTGTTAGCCAAGGGTGCATATACAATGAGATGATGTCAGTTGTTTTCAATGAGGTGATACATAGGGTGTTTCATTACATAGAGAAAATAAATAAGAGAGAAAAACTGCCAGCTAGCGATTATCAGTTGTTCAGAAATTTCTCACATCTCCCACTTACTCGCACGGATGCAATACATAAATAAAGTATGCTATATATTTGAAAAAAATGCAAAATACAGTATGGTTATGCATGTATGTATAAATAGCGACACATGGCCAGTCTTTATGAGATCCGGAAGGAGTCTTTATGACATTTTTAATTTGTCACGCAGATGATGTGATGATTGGCTTCAGCCTAGCTATTAGGTCAATGAAACCAGGGGAGAAAGCTGTATTCATCGTCGCTGCTGACCTTGCACGGACCTGGGATCGGCGTCCTACAAGTATCCCATGGAACATCCCTCCCGATCAAACACTATGCTTTGATATCGAACTCATCTCTATCACCATTGATATCCTCCATAATGGAGGAGTATTGAAAAAGATAATCAAGTTTGGAGAAGGAAAGGAGCACGAGCACCCCGGTGATTTGGATGATGTGTTTGGTAAATTATTTGTTTTCTTCCTAAGTTTGATTTATCAATCCTGAATTTACCAGTAATTATATAATCAGAGGAAACGAATCAATGATGGTTACACGATCTTATGACAGACAGACTTTAAAATGTCCATCAACAGTCAAATCTGCCCAGGATTTTATCTCAGGTCATTTTTGTATTTCTTTTGATAGTGAATTATAATGCTCGCCTAAAGGATGGAACTTCAGTATCCAAATCTGAAGGGGTTGCATTCAGCCTTGCAGACGGTAAGCACATAACAATTAACATGAATGGTTGAAAACATGAAGTTACTATGAGTTTTGTTAGTCCGTACTAAGGCAGGATCTAACATAGTTGATGATTCTAGGCTTCTTCTGTCCAGCATTGGCACATGCTGTGAAGACTATGGAAAAAGGAGAGGAAGCTGTAATTATCATTAAACCGGAATGTAAGTGTACCTCAATCTCGTAGCAAGGTCATGATTCTAGATTTGTGATATTTATTTGTCTATCAAAGATGCTTAATTGTATACACATATTATATGGATGTTAGCCACAAACCTTTTTTTTTGCCATAAAACCTTTGATTAGATCTTTTGATCTCCCAGTACCAACATTATTATCTACACTAATATGGCTTATATCCTCCAAAGCCTCCACTGAAATGCATTTAACTAATTGTCTAGACACACTTATACTAATTATTAGCTAATCATGGATGAGATGATATGGGGGTTGAAGAGAGAATTCATATCCTTTAATATTTGGTGTCGAGGTTTTTGAATAGGGAATTATAGGGCAAGTCATGATGGATAATGAGAATGTATTTATCTTTAGTACGATTCCCACCTAATATATTCCCGTCCCTCCTTCAAGGAATTGATTAGAGGGAGTTGGTCAAACTCGCATTCCTTATCTTAATTTCCACCAAAAATCCCACGCCCATGAAACAAATGAACAAAGAAAATTAAATTTCTAACCTCTAAACTCTTATTTTCTTTTTGGGTGTTCCCTCGCCGCTCTCTCGACGTACGCCGTAGATGGTTTTGGTGAACAAGGCAGGCCGTCCATAGGAAACGAAGCTGCTGTGCCACCTGATGCAACTCTTTATGTGAACCTCCAATTGATGTCCTGGATATCAGTTAGTTACGTTGGAGCGAATCGGGATATCATCAAGAAAATTATTACTACAAGTCCGCATAGCTACCACTACTTTAAGCAACCTTACAATCAAGCAGTCGTGAAAGGTATTTAACTGGCATATGGTTTGCCCATATATCTTGCCTAATTAAGAAATAATGCATGCATGAACAATTTAATGACAGTGCGGCTGATCGGTAAACTTCAAGATGGGACCGTTTTTGACCAGAGGGGCCATGACGAGGAGAAACCATTGGAGTTCACCATTGACGAAGGTTAATATTCAGTTATTAGAAAGTCTTTTTTTTCTTGGACATAGTATGTACAAACGGATCGAGATGATCATGTACACAACTTACACATGCACGTAGTACTTTGATTTCGAGAGAGACTTTGCCAACAATGAAGAATAGCATCTTCTTCTCCTATAACAATTTAGAAAAAAAAATGGAGCAAGTCCAACCAACCCCAACTACAAACTAAGGTAAAATTTGCAGGAACGGTTTATTACTTTTGCAGAAGTTAATCCTTTATAACGAATTGACGAGACCCTTATATGGAGTTGGCATTAATCAGTTTTAGAGTGTTCCTCTTGGAATGGAAGAAGCTTTTCACGCTCCACCACCGTGAAGCCTGCACCACTAATTTTAGCATTTGCCTATAGTAACAAGTACTATTAGTTTGTACTGTATGATTAGGCACTCCATCTGTTCTGAAATATAAGGGATCCAAGTTTTTCCTAGTCAAACTATACTAAATTTGATCAAATTTATAGAGAATAGTATTAGCATCTACCATATCAAAAAGATATATATATATATATATATATATATATATATATATATATATATATATATATATATATATATATACACACACACACATAATGTATCCAATTAAACTAATTTGAAGTCCTATGTATTTTTCTTCATTTCTATGAACTTGGTCGAAGTTAGTATACTTTGACTTAGGACAAAATTAATCCCTTATATTTGAGGACAGAGAGAGTATGTTGGATTTAATCGAGGATACAAAATGTGGCAATTGTGGAAAAAAAATCAGTAACATGTGCATTATTATTAAACACAGCTTATTTTTCTTCTGGTAAGACATACTAGATCGGTAGTCGTATATCCTGCCATCAACTTGCTTCAATCAATGAAATACAGTAAATGCATGTGGAAGTGTTAATGTGGCTTAACATGCTGCCGTCAAAACTTGTTACAACCTGCTTCAATGAAATGCGCAGAGCATGTTATATATGGCTTGGACGAAGCTGTGATGACTATGCGTGAGGGAGAAGTTGCCTCTTTCACCATTCCGCCTCAGCATGCGTTCGGCGTTGCTGGATCAAATCAGTATCAGCTTGCTGTCGTCCCTCCTAATTCTGTGGTGATCTACGAGATGGAGCTCCTCTCCATCCTTGATGCTGTATGATCTTTCTCCACACTTCATTATCCAAAGGGAATAAGATATCCCTATTTCTTTTGCCAAAAAAAGAAATATTGTGGACTGTACATTATGGAAATTTCTAGCTCAGGTCCAAGATGCATGGTGCCTCTAATCTCACTTCCTGTTCGAACTGATTTAGGAGCTGAAGCATCCGTGGCTGCAGAATATGACTTCTGAAGAAAGCATTGAAGCAGCAAAAATTAAGGAAAGGGACGGGGATGATCTGTTCAGCTCCGGAAAATATTTACGAGCCTACAGGAGATATTTAAGAGTTAGTTAATTTCCAGAGTAGTGCCTTTAATTTCTGTCCACTGACACATTACACGTGAAGACTGAACTTGAGCACTAAATATGCCTTGAAGGCCAGACAGATCCTACCGCCGTGCTTTGAGGAGCATTCTTATGGTCAAATCCAGGAACTACCAGATTGTCATCAATTCAAGGAAATGCTGATTTCGATCACATTGAAAAGTGCTGAATGCGCAGTCTTACTTCAGCGCTACGAACAAGCATCCGAACGCTACCATGAGGTACTTTTCTTTTTTCCGAAAAAATGTGGAGGTACTTC
Organism: Saccharum hybrid cultivar R570; assembly: GCA_038087645.1. NCBI lineage: Eukaryota > Viridiplantae > Streptophyta > Magnoliopsida > Poales > Poaceae > Saccharum > Saccharum hybrid cultivar. Next base: position 24,528,942 of record JAQSUU010000135.1, read on the forward strand.
TCTTTATCTCCCATGTTTGCTCCACATAGCGCACACCTTCGCCAAATGCAAAATTGTTCAGTTGGGTCTCACCCTTTTTTAGTTTTGAAAAAATTGCTGACATGCCTTCATTACATTTTTTCAACCAGTTCACACTATAAAATATTTAAGATTTCCCAGGTGTTTTTTCAATTGCGCACTTGAGGGTTACAGTTTTTCTTCACAATTTTCTTGCAAGTAGTGGAGGAGGATGTTGTACTATAATTTGGAAAATCCTTGAGACTGAAAACAAATTAACAACAAAGAATTTCCATCCCAAAAAAATCTTCCATTTACAAATAAGAGCATCTCTAAGAGTCTTCCTAAAGCTCATTCTCTAACTCATCATTTGGTAAGTCGTTTGCATAAAAATCATTTTCTATAACTTTTCACTCTCCAACAACTTTTCTATATCGTCATTTTTATTTTCTATCTTTGGCTAGCGAAAAATTTAGAATATAAGATGACTATATTTCAATAAACAAAAAAAGAAGCTATTGGAGGGAATTTTTTAATCAAAATCTCTATTCATAGATAATAGCAAGGATATAAAGAGTGTCTTCGAGTTGCTGTAACTCTCGGGACTATGCCGAACTAGACTAAAACCATTGGCTATTTGAAAAAATTTCAAAAGAAATACTAACAAATTCAGGTCATACTCATTAAAAAAAAAGCCATTTGGGAAATCTTCTAGTGTCAAGTCTCCTTGTTTAAACAAGTAATACACAAACTCTCCTGCGTATTCAGGGAAGAAAAGGATTTATGCCCATTTATCAGATCAAATTTTGAAAAGGTATGCTAAAAGTATGGGTGTCATGAAAAAGCTTTTCACAACGAACTGCATGACATTATTTTCATATGTCAATCCACATTTTATTCTTTATATACTTCTAGTCAAAACTAAAATTTAAAATGTTTTACTGCCAACATCCTAAATGGATTCATATTACATCTTTTTTGACAAAATATTCATATTTCGTCTTATCAGATTGAGAAGGTGATTAACTTAACTAACAAATGTAGGTGCTAGAGTATGACCCAGGGAATGCCAAAGCTCTTGAAATGGTGGCCCAGCCATTGCCAAAATCTCCGGTTGAAATAGATTCATATGCAATGACCAGGGGCTTGGAGGTATTCTCTTCTGTTAATGCTTTTGTCACAGTTTGCTGATACCTTTTGGTTGAGACTTGAGAACTCTTTTTTTAATCTAGTACATGACATCATATTAAAATAGTTAATAAATTACATGGACTTTAAATTACTTTTGTATTAAACAATTTAATATGTTTTTATACAAAAAAATACAATGACTGAATTGCAAAGGATTATCCGTAGCAATTTTATCCAAGAACAAGTAAACCTCCTCCTGGTCATTAAAGATTGCCATTTTGTACATGGACAAGGTTATCAGCACACTACTTGTCACTGATTACCGGTATATACGACAAAACATAGAAAAAGGCCATGTACGATAAAAACAGATCAGGATGTTTAGGTTCTCAGTGTTTTTACAGTCGATGTCGTATTTTTATGTTTGTATGAAAGGGCATCGAACTATATTTTAGAACTCGAGTGTGTACTGGGTGTGTCTTGTAAGGATTATTTACCCTTTCTTCTTCTTAATATAGAGATGTACAAACGACTCTCCCATGTGTTTAATAAAAAATAAACCATGTAAAAAATTAAACTATAATGACACAATGTACTAAGTTGTCACACAAAAAGAAAAAGGCACTGCAAAGGAGTGCCCCTCGGATCCAAAATTAAGTTAATTTGGATTTGTGCACAATAATTGGATAACTACATTGAGGGGGTACAATATAGATTATTTGTTAGATCTAGTTAATCTAGTAGCGTTGATCAGGGTGCATCTAAGTAGGATTCATGCATAAAAGCACGACGCAAAATGTAATTGCGTTATATATATATATATATATATATATATATATATATATATATATATATATATATATATATATATATATATATATATATATATATATAATCTCTGGTGCATTTTGGAGAGGGTTATACAAAATTACTTTTGAGACTCTACTTTTGGGTATTTGAGTATTGGCAGGTAATAAGTTATCACCATCTGTCCATCTCATTCTCATAGCCATAGATGAGAACACACTACGCACCCGTGACAGTATACATAATAATATTCATTCCTGCTACCACAGATCGGCACACGTCTTCTCTAGTAGACTAATAATTTGATTCCAAATGTTGAGCAGGATAGCCGAGCAGTCCTGCGCCCGCGGGTGCCACGCTCTGCGTCTGTCATGATGCCGAAGTATGACCGTGAACCTGGAAGAACAACAATATTTGTTCCAAGACTAGCGCTAGAGGCGAACGCAAGTCAGCCTCCCGTCTCAACTCCTGCGGCGACCGCGGGCCCTCAGCCTCAGCGTCCAGCTGCATCAGCGACGCCTGCTGTTGGCAGCAGCAGCAGCAGCAGCAGCAGCGCCACCACAGGCACCGAGAACCGAAGCTCCATAGCTCAAGTCATTGCCTCCCTAATAGGTTGCTTCGGTTTTCCCTCTCCACGCCATAATTCAAGTCATGGCCCGGGCCCCTAGTGCTCAGTGTGATTGAACAAGCACTAGTAGGAAACATCATCTATCAGGATCAGGATCCAGGACCCCGTTATGTTCGGTTGATTATTCACTAGTGGCAGGGCGCGCGCCATCGCGCGCAAATGCAGGCACGAATTCGAAGACACGGCAATGACAAAGCACCACGTAGAGGGTGGTTTGAGACAAATTAAATCATAAAAAGAGAAGACGGTAGCAGCACATGTACATGATTCATATTATATTAGTACTGCGACGACATTTGCTTGTTCTAAGTACTTAAATAGGTAGCTACATAAATTTCATTCAGAAGCAAAGGGTTGCATTCTTGGAATCGTCGTGGAGACAGTAGCAGGCTGGATATTACACAGTAAATATGCTGTAGAGGGAGTAGGTGAGTCTGTGTCTTGCTACCAAGCACCGCTAGATAGACGCAGAATAGCCTGGATATTATACGGCAAACAGGCCTTTAAACTGTTTTGTAGGGTACGACCATCTATAGGATCGGAAGCATTTTCATGCGCAAAAGGTTGATGCCGGCCCCTTGTAGATCACTACTACCTGCATTAGATCATAAGGAAACAATGTAACAGACAATGTTTTTTTTGGGGTAAGTCCTAAGGAAATCTAGAAGATTAGATGAAGCTAAAACGCAATGTATATTTGATAGTTGCTGAAACTTTAACTTTACAAACTGTTGGATATATACACTGTACTGATGATGTACGGAAATGATCAATAATTACTGTGATGCACATAGAGGCTCAGACTGTAGATAAAGAACTATGAAGAAGAGCTCTTTGTATTTAAAGAAGTTGGTAAAGTATTTTGAAACAGAGTGCCTAAGAAAGGTACATGGGCTCAGTATGTATATTTATGGCACGTTTCAGTGTACCTTATTAGTAGATGATAAGGCAAAAGGAGTAAGACAAGGTGGCGTTGATCGTATAACTGTCCTCTTTTAACTGAGAGTTTTCCATGTACCGTCTACATGGATGGGTTGGTATATAAATTGATAAAATACAGTCAGGTTTACTCTTTGCATGAAACATGTGAGCAATTGTTGATCAAAGCAACCGTAAGTTGAGTCCAACATATTAAAAGGTGGTATATGGTCAACTAATTAAATGGTAAAAATATGGTGCTGACCTCTTTGAGCTGCACATTGGTTAATCCCTCGGGATTTCAGTTCTAGCCCTGTCATTTTAATGTACATACTTGTTAAGAACTCTATACTCTTAAATAATTTTTTTGTTGCTTCTTGTTTTTGCTTCCTGCTCGTTTGTGGATTTACCTTTTTTGTCTGTGGCTGTGGTGGTGACCCTGTTGGATTGCTGATATCATCTTGTATCACTCCTGGTGCAGCCAAGCTCTCGTCGTCTGCAACTTGCTACATAAATGGAAGCAGGATCATTTGCTGAGTTTCAGGTACGGCCAATTCTATGGTAGTTGTCAAAGAGCAGTGTATATTGTATAGATTTATGAGGCGTACAAATATATGTATATGTGTATATTCTAAAGGACACAGGGGGAAAACATAGAAAACAAAACAAAACAAAAAAACTTCATTTATATAACAGAGAAGAATTATAGGAGTCAGTATCATGGATAAATTGGTAGCTTCAAAAAGGAAAAGATATTGTTGAGATTCATTAGAGTATTATGGATAAATTGCTAGCTTCAAAAGGTTGCACTTGTCCACAACTAAAGTTGTGTGGTTCTGACATCGCAATATGTAAAGTGTCATTTCATACAAATACCAATTCTAAAGGTGTACACTGCTGATTTATCCAACATTAGAAGCAGAAATGCAGAGTCCACATTCAGTGTAAGCATTTTAGTCAATTCATTCACATCTTGGATGCATCAAATCGGCAAATCGCTAACCTCCACCTCCTCCTGTTAGTTCATGCTTAACAACAAACTACATCTACAAGCAGATATCCTCAGCACAACACCCCATCAAAAAATCGATGTCACAGTGCATCAACATTCATACTACATGGAATCCTATTATTATTTTAATGAGGGGACATAATTGGGCAGAAGTTCAATTTCAATTACTCTGTGGAATCAGTTTCTGTACATAATTATGGTTCAGGGCACAGTACCATAAACGGTATCAAGCTCTATTGAAAATGAGCAAAACATGAACTGGGAAGCACTAAGAGAAGAAAGAAACTTACTTGCACATGTAATGGACCCAACACCAACCCCAGATGTGCTTGTACGAATCAAGTGGGATGTTTGTGCCTCTGCAAAATCCCCTTCATCTCGTCTCTTTGAGCGTAGGCTTGTAACAGGTCCGTCGTCCCTCCGACTGTCATTGTCGCTGTAGCCTGCATAAAAGAAGAGCACAAGCAAGAGAAACGTGGGAATGAGCATAAGCAGCAAAAATGTGTGGATGAGCAGAAGCAACAGGGCCACAGGGGCACCACCTGCTCCTGCATCGTCGCTATAACTCAAGCAATGGTCTGTCCGTTGTGCAGACCTCCGTACTCTTTTTGAGGCAGTAGATCAGAGCTTGGGAGGACAGGAATGCTAGAGAGTTCATCAGCATATATGAAGTTGACCATTGCCTGCATTTTGTTTTGGGGGGGTACAATAGTACAGTAAGGTGACATTTTCAATGAAATAATAACCTCTGTTTTTTTTCAAAGTAAGAAGTCCAAACTGTCAAAAATCTGAGGCATATCACTGTAAAGGAACAAACTAAGATTAGTTCTAACCGATTACATATGTAAATTATGTTGCAAGTGCACAATTCTGAATATTTTGAGTTTCAGCACCAAATTAAAAAACTAATCCAACAAATATATGCATCCCTTCAAGATTGACCTGTATACAGATATTTTCTTCATGTGGAGAGATTATTGACGTGCGCATAATAAAAGATCAGAATGACCCTCCAAAGGTCCGGTACATGGATACAATTTAGGCGTAGATTCCTCTGATCTATACTTGTTAAAATAATTTTACTTGGACACACAGATTTTGCCAAACATTCAAATATGTTTCGTTTGACGTTTGCAATGGCTTTATGAGATTCTAAGTTCGGTATAATAGCATTAGTGCCTTTTTTATATGAACTGGAAATGTAAAAACTGTACCCAATTTTTTTGGAAAAGCCAACTGGTCAACTCCTAAATATTGGTTTCGTCAGAAAAATGAAATAGCTAAGAACTGATTGATCATTGGTTTTGATTATGTGAGCGATACTCTATGAAACATGTGCAGTGACTTTAGGCTGCCCATTCAACCAGAAAACCACACCTAGTGTATAGAAATAGATATGACTTTGCATGACCAGAAAAAGGAATGAGCAGGAGCTGCAGAATCCTAAAACTGCAATGCTAAATTAACAGTTGCTGCAAAACTGGTTGCTGCAAAAGGATTGGCCAATTTATTGCCTAACAAGCTATTTTGGGCTCAAAGTTGATGAACTAAGTATGGACTAACAATTTATTGCCTAATAAGCAAAGTATTGCAGTTTTCAAGGATCCAACATATACCAAAAAAAGTTAGATTCTTTTGCAGTGTACCACGTGTCGTTTTATCAGGAAAAAAGTGCATCTTAGATGGGAAAAAGCATTTGTACATGAGGAAAAAGCTATTTTATAAGCATGCCCATCGGAACCTACATTGGAGCAATAGAAATGCGAAGCCTTACTATTGAAAACGTGATGAGATATGTGTTAGATTCTTTTGCACCATACCATGTGGGCTTTTTTAGGAAAAGAGAAGGTGCATCTTATAGATGGGGAAAAAACCAAAGTGAGCCAAAACTTTGTAGCTCAGTGGCATGCTAAGTGTATAAACAAAATTGAATTTTTAGCATTAAAAAGACCAAGGTAACATTGTTTGTTTTAAACGCAAACATGTTAACAGTGAAAGCTGAGAACACACAAGATAGACTGATGATAACTCAAGCGTGATTTCTGTAAGTTAAAAAGTAACAATTCACCTGGCACTAAAAGTAAGAGCATGTCCTTTTTCTAATTCCTGTGCAGCTTTATCTAGCAAAGATCAAAGCCCTTAGAGCTCAGAGAATCTAGGACTTTGTGCTCCTGCTGAACAAAGACACAACAATAAGCAGGTAGAATGGACGCAGTAATCAAAAAATGCTCCATTTTCAAAAACAATTCCAAATGCAGCAGAGGTACATATTACAGAAGGAGCAGTTTCAGTCTGATACTTAATAAACATGTTAGGAAAGAAAGGCCACACATCTAAATACAATCCGAACTGATGTTTCGTAAAATATGAGACCAAAGATCAATGATTTATTTATCTGAACAGGCTTGTCCAACAGTGAAAGTGGGAAGCATATTTGTATGTTTCTACAATCTAATAACTTGTCAGATGAACACAATCAAAATAAATGAAGTAGTGCATGCAGAAGTCGAAACCAATTCATTTGTTGTCCTTCTTAGGTAGGCGTACTATTCTTGTCAGATAGAAGCTCTCTGCAACAAGGCCAGTAGCCAAACACCTGATGTGGTATTGGTAAACTAAAGCACATTTTAGTGATCAATCTTAATAGTAAACTAAAGCACATTTTAGTGCTCAATCTTAATAGTCCACATGAGCACAAATAGGAGAGATGGGGAAGGAATCGTAAGGAATGTTCTGGGCTGTACCTTGAGGAGCACAAGAACAACCATGATGGGAATCGTCGCACAGCATTGCTGTAATAGATAGGGACAAGGTCAATAGACTTTGAATCAGCAACAGGAATATACTACGAACCTGAAACTAATCAATACACCACAGGATCGATCCCTTGGTGCAGCCGCCGTGTGCAGGCAGAGCAGGATGCCTGGGCACCGCGAGGAACCTCTACACGCTCTGAGATAGGGGGAGTTGGCAGGGAGAGAGAGAGAGGAAGTGACACTCACCTAGGGTTTCATGGAGCACAGGAGAAGGCGTGGTCCGGCGACCGGCGGGATGAAGCCACGCCGGAGATCATCGGCAAGGACGGATCAGCTGCGTCGTGGCTGGGAACGGCTGCCGTCGGCCCCCAGCGACCGGGGACGGCCAGCCGCCGAACCGGCGCAACACCCGGTGGGTGCCACCGTCGTCCTGCCCTTGCGGCGCGAGGGGGAAGGGCATGGAGGAGGAGGAGGAAGAGGAGGAGGGTGGGTACCACCGCATCGGCCACCGCCGAGGTGGCCTCGTGTCGTGGTGACCTCGCGCCGTCGCCCCGTCCGCGTCGCGAGAGAGAGAGCGAAGACGAGAGAGAGGAAGGGAAGAGAAGCTTCGGGAAGGAGAAGCTGAAGCTGAGTATATATTCGTTGCACCGGATTTGGGTGAGAAAGTAGAGAGAAGCCGAGGAGAAGTGGGGAAAGGTAAAGAGAACAGGAGAAGCCGGTGTCGGTAAAATCTGCTACAAGAAATCTAGACCGTCGAAGGGGCAGATCGGACGGCCGAGGGATTTTCAGGCGACGTGGACACCGGTTCTCCTTTAGGAGCCCGCGACGTTTGTAGATCTTAATTGGTCCTAGAACTTCTATTCAACGTGATGCTCTATTTTTTTTATCCTAATGTGTGACCGGTAAAACTGAATTGAGAAATTATGTGTTCGCTATCTATGCGATATGTGTGTGCCGCCCTCCAATTATTGTAACTTTCTGGTTGCCCAAGGTAAAGGCAGTAGGTGGTTTCAATAAAAAATGATATGCGTCTCATTTCCAGAAATATTGCATCTATCTTTGACGTACAAGTGCAAAAGCAAAACTCACAGAAAACTGATGAACCCCACTGCATAGTACCATGGAGATTCTACCAACTGATGATGCTAAATATCTATCTGGCAACGTATCTGGTGCAAATCAACCTCTCCGTGCAACCGTACTATCGGGTACCAAAACAAGGGGTACCCACAATCAACGATCAAGAAAAACAAACCCCTAAGAAAACCGCGCCAAAAACTCTGCCCACCGAGACGGGACGAGCCAAAACGACGAATGAAACGCCTCAACCACGTTCCAACTCGCACGAGGCTCGCTCGACAGGACGCCTCAACCAAGTTCTGACTCGCACGAGGCTCGCTCGATAGGACGCCTCGACTACCGAGAAATCTCCAACTCGCACAACCCTGGGTCGGGCCGGTCGACTCACCTCACTCACCAACTCTGAGACAAAAGTCAGAGCATTTAATGCAACCGCCAACCACTTTCTACCCTCATGGCTACAGCAACAAGCGGCATGGAAGCAGTACCAGTGTCAAATCTCACTTTTTACTGCTCATCCCGGGATGGGCGGTGAAAACCTATCACTGTACGCGCCATACCGGGCACTATTCTGCCACCGATCACCCTCGAGGGAGAATACAACGAGTACCGTACCCCGAAATTCCCGGGGACTCGACCTTATCCATTCATCGTCGCCCCACCTCGACCCGACCTCGACCAATCACCGGTCAAACAAGAAAGCAAGGCTTGCATGCCACAGGATCCGGAGTCTTTTCGTTGTCTCATCCTCTATGTCACCATGGTGTCCGGGGATGGCCGGCCATTCTTGGGGCACGTCGCTACAGCGACCTCCACAGCGCTCGACAAAACTTCACTCCTAAGGCACCCCCGGCGTCCCTACCTCCTTTGGACCCTATAAAAGGGTAGGCAGAGGACTCTACGAAGGGGGGCGAACGACGGACGACAAAAAGTCAGTCGCCATCCCGCCATAGAAGATCAATATCTCAAGCAATCTCCTTTGTACTCTCACTTTTTCTCTCTGAGACCTAGGATCGGCTCCCTCTCTCACAGCTTGTAACCCCTACGCAAGCGCTTAGGTGCAAGGAAATACAATACTCCCCCTCCCTGCTGGACGTAGGGCCTTCTTTTACCCAAACTAGGATAAACCTTCATGTATTCTCCTTGCATCATCATCCAGATTAGGGACACACAGCACTGATTCACTCATTGGCTTAGGACCCTCGCAGGACCGAACGCCGACAGTTGGCGCGCCAGGTAGGGGCCGCTGCGTGCCAACATTGTTTTCCTGCCATTTTTCTAGATGGCTAACCCTGAACGTCCACTCCTGTTGGCCACAATGATCTGGTTTGGGAGCTTGGAGTTCATGTCTCTTGGCCATGGCTACGACATGGTCCTCCTTCCGCCCAGGAACCCGACCGACGGTGACCACGAGCTCTCCCAACCTGGGGGAGCGTTGCGCCGGTATCGTCGTTCTTGTCAGGCACGCGCTACCAAGCGACGGCGAGCCCAGCACAACCGCCATCATCACCTCGCGGAGGGCGATGGTATTCCCTGATTCGACGCCTCTTAGCCAGACACCGACACGGATTCCCTCACTGAGGGTCTGTGTAGGATGAGCTTGGCTGAGGGTAAGATGCCAACAGGGAGTCCCGTCGCTCTACCGCCTGGTGTGGCACCGCCACCAACCTGTTCGACTACTCTAGTACCAGGAACGACGTCTTCATCAGCATTCCCGTTTGGACTAGACTCGGTTGCCTGGGTGTATGCTTCTTCTGTAAGCACCAGCATGAGTGCTTACGAGAAACTCCTCAGACACCATCTACGTTCCACCCTCGACCTCATCGCATCCACGCCAGCTTCTGAGTACCTGAACTCCATGGAGACCCTAGATACGGAGCTCCGTGCGACTGCCTTTCGACATCACGACCTCAGAGACGCACGACCTCACATGCATTGTTGTACTACTATTTTGGCGCTCCAGACTCCGACTCTGCTGATAACACCTATGACCTGACTCGCGAGTGCTTCAATATCGATGGAGCTATCGCGTCGGATTCGGAGGATGAGGCAGCCGTTGGAGGAAGGAACACGCCGCCTCAGGTCGAGCTCCCTATTGAACAGGCTCAATTCCTTGCGGACCAAGGAATGCAACTCGAGCAAATCCGTGAATTGTAGGACAGGCTCGACAAGGAACGAGAAAATCTACGCCTACTTCAACAAACCCTTGAGCATGAGCGCGTGGCATGCGCACACGGCGGAGGAGCTCGAGACAGAGCTCGCGATGTCAATCATCGCATCATCGAGGATCAGGTAGTCGAGCCCCCGGTTTTTAGTCAAGCCAGTCAGAACGTTGTCGCAGCCACCATGCTCCATCGTAACATGCCCGAGCCATCGAACCCCGAGGCCCGTCGAGTCCATGATGAAATCCGAGGACTCCTCGAGACCACTGCCATGCAGCAGGCTGAGAGTTCCGCCTCGAGGCGACGCGGGCTTGCCTCAGAGCAGCCTGCGGAGCCCTCCCAACAGGAGAGAGAGGCCTCGGTTCATCCCAAGCCCGCCCAACGAAACAAGGTGGCCTCTGTCCGTGAACGCATCGTCGACAACCGTGAACCTCGAGACGCCCGTGAAAACATCACCGAGCGCCGGAGGCGCAAGTGTGGTGACAGTGCAGCTCGAGGCTACCACGAGCACAGGGACGGGAGCTATGACAGCTCGGAGGATCGAAGTCCTTCACCCGAGCCACCTGGCCCTCGGGTCTTTAGCAAAGCCATTCGCGAAACATTACTCTTGGCTCGGTTCCGCCCCCCATGACTCTTACCAAGTATAACGGCGAAACCAAACCCGAACTTTGGCTCGCTAACTTCTGCTTGGCTTGTCAGTTGGGTGGAGCCACCGATGACCGGGTCATCATTCGACAACTCCCCCTGTTCCTGTCAGACATCGCTCGAGCCTGGCTCGAGGACCTCCCACCTCGACAAATCCATGACTAGAATGACCTTTGTGAGAGTGTTTGAGGGGAACTTCAAAGGGACCTACATGCGCCCCGGCAACTCATGGGATCTTCGAAGCTACAAACATAAGCCGGGCGAGTCCCTCCGGGACTACATCCGGTGTTTCTCCAAACAACGCACTGAGCTTCCTAACATCACCGACTCTGACGTCATCATGGCCTTCCTCTCTGGTACCACCTACAAAGAGTTGGTCCGAGAGCTGGACCACAGCACTCCCATCATTGCCAATGATTTGATGGATATTATCACCAACTTTGTCGCTGGCGAGGAGGCGGTTGGTGCCATCTTTGGTAGCGACCAGGACAAAGGGAAGCGCAAGGAAGAGGATCCCACGGGCTCCAGTCGGGGCTCGAAAAGGAACAACAAGAAGAAGAAAAACCAGCAAGGCAAACAAGAGGCCTCGGCCGATGACCTTGTTGCCGCTGCTGATCGTAAGAAACCACGAGGACCCCCCGGCGGGGGTATTTTTGACAAAATGCTCAAAGAACCATGTCCCTACCACAAAGGGCCCACGAACCACAACCTCGAGGACTGCCACATGCTCCGGAGATACTTTGAAAGCCTAGGCATCAAGAAAGATGACAAGAAGGAGGATCCCAAGGGAGACGACAAGGATGAGGGGTTTCCTGAGATTCATGACTGTTTCATGATATACGGGGGACCCTCGACGCGCCTCTCAACACGGCAGCGCAAACGGGAATGTCGAGAGGTCTTCTCCGTGCAACTCGTGACCCCCCTCTTCCTTGACTGGTCCGAGGTGGCCATCACTTTCGACCGTGATGACCACCCAGACTACGTCCCCAATCCTAGGGTTTACCCACTTGTCGTCGATCCCATCATCGCCAACACACGCCTCACCAAGGTGCTCATGGACAGGGGCAACAGTCTTAACATCATCTATGCCTAGACCCTCGACCTTTTGGGAATCACAAGGACGCACCTCTGACCTAGCGTCGGGGGCTTCCATGGAGTCGTGCCAGGGAAGCGAGCATAGCCCTTCGGGCAGGTCGACCTGCCTGTCTGTTTCGGCACTCCCGCCAACTTCAGGAAGGAAACTCTCACTTTCGAGGTGGTTGGATTCCATGGGAAATGTCACGCCATTCTTGGGCGCCCCTGCTATGCCCGGTTCATGGCAGTTCCCAACTACACCTACCTCAAGCTCAAAATGCTAGGCCCCAACGGTGTCATCACCGTCGGGCCCTCCTATGAGCACGCCTATGAGTATGATGTGGAATGCATCGAGCACGGGGAAGTCATCTTGGAGTCGGCAACCTTGGCGGTGAACCTCGACGGTTTGGCCGATGAGGTCCCCGACCCCAAGCGTCACGCCGGCAACTTCGAGCCCGCAGAAGACGTCAAGCTCATACCTCTCGACCCCATCGACCCGAAAGGAAAGGCGTTGAGCATTAGCGCCACCCTTGATCCCAAATAGGAAGCAATGCTCGTTGACTTTCTCTGCGCAAACATTGACATCTTTGCGTGGAGTCCCTCGGATATGCCGAGCATACCCAGGGAAGTCATCGGGCACGCCTTGGAGATCCGAGTCGACTCCAAATCGGTGAAGCAACGCTTGCGCCGCTTCGACGAGGAGAAGCACAAGGTCATCGGCGAGGAGGTCCATGAGCTATTGGAGGCCGGATTCATCAAGGAGGTTCATCATCCCGAGTGGCTAGCTAATCCTGTATTAGTTAAGAAAAAGAATGGGAAATGGAGGATGTGTGTAGACTATACTAGTTTGAATAAAGCATGTCCAAAAGTTCCCTTTCCTTTACCACGTATTGATCAAATCGTTGATTCTACTATGGGATGTGAAACTCTGTCATTTCTAGATGTGTATTCCGGCTACCACCAGATCAAAATGAAGGAGTTTGACCAGCTCGCGACTTCATTCATCACCCCCATTCGGCATGTATTGCTACGTTACTATGCCCTTTGGTCTCCAGAATGCGGGGGCTACGTACCAGCGATGCATGCAATACATTTTTAGGGAACACATTGGACCAACCGTCGAGGCTTACGTAGACAACATCGTTGTCAAAACCAAGAAGGTCAGTAATTTGATAAACGACCTCGACGTTGCATTCAAGTGCCTTAGGGCAAAGAACATCAAGCTCAACCTTGAGAAGTGTGTCTTTGGCGTTCCTCGAGGCATGCTCCTAGGGTTCATCGTTTCCGAACGTGGCATCGAAGCCAACCCAAAAAAAATCACTGCAATAACAAAAATGGGCCCTATCCGAGATCTAAAGGGCGTACAAAGGGTCACGGGCTGCCTCACGACCCTTAGCCACTTCATTTCGCGCCTCGGCAAAAAAGCGCTCCCACTGTATCGTCTCCTAAAGAAATCAGAACACTTTTTGTGGACCCTCGAGGTGGAAGAAGCCCTTACAAAGCTCAAAGCTTCGTTAACCAACTCACTGATCCTCATCCCTCCAACCATAGGGGAACCCCTCCTGCTTTACGTCGCCGCAACGACACAGGTGGTCAGCGCGGTCTTAGTTGTCGAGAGGGCAGAGGAAGGACATACCTTACTCGTCCAGAGGTCGGTCTACTTCATCAGCGAGGTGCTCTCGGAAACCAATCCATCAAATCCCAGGTGCTAGCAGACTTCCTGGCGGAGTGGACCAACACTCAACTTCCTCCGGTTTAGCTCCAGGCCGAGCTTTGGACCATGTACATCAACGGGTCGCTGATGAAAATGGGAGCAGGCGCGGGCTTGCTCTTCATCTCGCCCCTCGGAGTCCACATGCGCTATATAATCTGGCTTCATTTTCCTGCTTCCAACAACGTCGCCGAGTACGAGGCACTCGTCACGGGCCTACGCATCGCCGTCGAACTAGGGGTCTGACACCTCGACGTTCGTGGTGATTCCCAGCTCGTGATCGACCAGGTCACAAAGAGCTCAAGCTGCTGTGATCCTAAGATGGAAGTCTACTGCAAGGAGGTACAACACCTTGAGGACAAGTTTCATGGCCTCGAGCTCAACCACGTTGCACGCAGATATAATGAAGCCACCGACGAACTCATGAAAATCGCCTCTAGTCGAACCACAGTTCCACCTGACATTTTCGTGAGAGATCGCCATCGACCGTCCGTCAACATCAAGGCAGACAGAGGGGCCAACGGACCATCACTCGATCCCCCACATGAGGCAGAAGCCCCCTCGACCAGGGCTAAAGCCATGCAGGCGGAAGGCTCGACCCCATCGGCCAACCTCGAGTCAGACTAGTGTGTTCCGTACCTCGATCATCTCACTCGAGGGGACCTCCCCTCGGATAAGACCGAGGCTCGACGGATCACTCGCCGGGCCAAATCCTTTGTGATATTTGGTGACAACAAGGAGTTGTATCGCCGTAGCCCTATGGGCATCCTCCAACGCTGTATCACAAATGAGGAAGGTAGGAACTTGCTCAAATATCTACACTCGGGGGCTTGCGGTCATCATACGGCACCTTGAACCCTCGTTGGAAACGCATTCTGACAAGGTTTCTATTGGCCAACCGCAGTCTCTGATGTTGTCAAGCTAGTGCGCTCCTGCAAAGGATGCTAGTACTACGCAAGACAAACCCACCTCCCGGCTCACGCCCTGCAAACTATTCCCATCACATGGCTGTTCGCTGTTTGGGGGCTCGACTTGGTCGGACCCCTGAAGAGGACAACTGGTGGCTTCACCCACTTGCTCGTCGCCATTGACAAATTTTCCAAGTGGATCGAGGCCCGTCCTATCACTAGCATCAGGTCTGAGCAAGCTGTGCTATTTTTCACCGACATCGTCCACCGCTTTGGGGTTCCTAACTACATCATCACAGACAACAGCACCCAATTTACTAGCAAAAAGTTTCTGGATTTCTACAACAACCATCACATCTATGTGCTCTGGTCGGCCGTGGCTCATCCAAAAACAAATGACCAAGTAGAACGTGCCAACAGCATGGTTCTACAAGGCCTGAAACCGAGAATTTTTGACAAATTAAACAAACACAGCAAAAAATGGGCCGTTGAGCTCTCCTCGGTCCTGTGGAGCCTAAGAACAATACCGAGTCGAGCCATGGGGTTCACTCCGTTCTTCTTAGTCTACGGATCCGAGGCTATGCTCCCAACCGATGTAGAATATGGATCCCCAAGGCTGAAAGCCTTCAACGAGCAAAATAATGACGCCACAAGAGAGGACGCCCTCGACCAGCTTGAGGAAGCTCGCGATGTGGCTCTGTTACACTTAGTAAGGTATCAGCAAAGTCTCTGATGCTACCACGACAAACACGTCCGCAGACAGGACCTTAATGTCAGTGACCTGGTGCTACGGCGAAGCCAGAACAAGAGACGACACAAGCTTACTCCTCCATGGGAAGGGTCATACATCATCGCAGAAGTACTGAAGCCCGACACCTACAAACTATCGAATGAGAAAGACAAAATCTTCACCAACATGTGGAACATTGAACAGCTATGTCGCTTTTTTCCTTAAAACCTCGAGGCTCTATAAATTGTTTCACAATCCCATGATAGAATAAAGAATACATCGGTGTTCAAAGCTTTCTTTCATTAAAACCAGGAAGGATCGACCCTGTTTTCTCAGAGTCGACCCTCCCTCGGGGGCTGCAAGGGGGGAACCCCCTACGTATCCCCAAAAAACTCGCATTTTTTCAAAGAACAAGAGAACTATTACATAAGTCGATGAGGCCGCAAGCGCACCCTAAGGCTCAAGGGCCGCCGAGCCGCGAGATCGCCTACGCCTCCAAGCTATGGTACCTCCACTCACCCCCATGCCAAGGGGTGCAACCGCGCGCTAAGTAGACCTAGTAATAGTTCACGATTTTGAAAAAGCTCACATCTAACATTCCCATTCGCTTCGAATCAAGTTCTTACACGATCCACGAGGCTGAAAACATGCCCTAAGGCTTGAGGGCAGTCGAGCCATGAGATCACTTATGCCTCCGAGGCTATGGTACCTCCACTCGCTCCCTCACACCAAGGGGTGCAACCGCGCGCTAAGAAAATCATGCAAGAATACGATTCAAGCGAGAAAGGGAAGAAAAAACTCAAACAAAAATGGACATTTAGTACAAAATTACATCTAAATGTTTTAAGGCCCCTAAGGCCATCATGACGCAAGTTACGAATATTAACTTATTTACATGGGCCTTCATGCCCAGGTTTGGCTCACAGGCCCTCATCGTCAGCAGGCAGGACCACCTCGACCTCAAAAAGTTTTGCAAGGCGACCCCCGGGCTCCTCAGCGGCCTCGATCAGGTTTAGGCAGGCAACTTCATTCTCCTCGTCAGTCCGGTCTAGATCCGTGATGAAGCCATTAGTAATGAGGCCCATGTCATACTCGAACCTAGACCGAACGACCGCCATGGCCCTCTTCACGCCATGATGCAGCCCGCATCGTATCTTCTCACGGACGAGGCGACCAAGCGCCGCCATCCGGCGAACAAATGAGTTCCCCGGCGCATCCTCCTCGGTATCGACATCGGGCTCGACCCCTAGGCCATCGCACACCGAGGCGATTGCACCCTGGAGCAGCTGAGTCCACCCGGCCTCGGCCTCAAAGAGGTTCTAGAACGAGGTAGCCGTCGCCTAGGCCGCATGCTGCTGCTTCTCCAGCTCTGAAACACAAACACCAAGTTAGCATAAGCCTGGGACCTCAAGGCCAAGGCCAAAACATGACAAAAGGTTTACCTTCAGCATGGGTCTACCAACCCATGACCTCATCACGTAGCTCCTCGCGCGCCTTCTCTAACGCCTGAAGAGCCTCGTCCTTGTCACGGACCGCTGCCCTCAACGTCTCAACCTCCCGACCGGTGCCCGAGAGAGCCTCGTCCCTCTCTCGGATCGTCCCCTTTAACATCGCAACCTCGTCCTCCAAGGTTCTGACGTGAGCGGACGCCATCCCGATCTGGATGTTGAGGGCATCACGCTGACCGCTGACTAAGGCGACATCCTCCTCGAGCTCCTTCACACGCGCTAACAGCGGCATGAGGTCCTCACGAGCCTTGGCCGCCTCTTCTCGAGCCCTTGCCGCATCTTCACACGCCTTGGCCTTGGCTTCTCGAGCCTGCGCCGCCTCCTCCTTGACCGCTGCATGGATGACGCGGAGCTCGTCTACCTCGGCGCTCTTCTGGGATAGCCGCTTGTTGGCTTCCTCGACTAGAGCCCGTTGACAAGCAAGTGTCTCCCACACACCACTCTCATGACGAATAAAGAGTGACTTGCGGCGAGAACGCTCCTTGAGCTCCTGACCATAGTTAAAACCTAAAGGTCCGAACCAAGGAGAAAGGAAGGATAAAACGCAAGGAAAGACAAACAAACCCGGCTCACCTCGAAAGCCTCCGACATACCCCGCACCAAGGTATTTGTGACCATGCGCAGAGACTACACAGAGTGCTTACGGAGTCCCTCGATGAACTCCCAGTGCTGCACTTCGTCCTTGTCGTCGAGGGCGAAGAAGGGCTCGGCGCTAGGGTTAGACGCGTCCCTGCACTCGAGGGTCGATCGACCCCAGCGCGGGAGCTCCTCCTCCACCCATACAAGCGCCAGCCCTGCGTAGTCGAGCCACCTGGCAGACGCCTCGGCCAGATCATCCCCTAATGTCGCAGAAGTGCCGGGCCGATCCGGGGCATCGACCATCTCGACGTCTGCCATCTGCTTCCCCTTGTCAGAAGGAGGGTCATCGACGGTAAGGTCGATCACAGCCAGAATCGACCCTTGAGGCGGGGCTGACGTCTCGACTGTTGGCGCCACCGCCTGTACGTTGGACGGTGGCACGACCACCCCCATTTCGCCTCGACCGCCTGCTCCGTTGGCTGGTCCTACTGCGACTGTGGCTCCTCCTGCGCCGGTTGCGACTCTGGCTGCGCCGCCTTTTTCCCCACCTCTGACGGGGCCTCCACCACCTCTCTCGACTTTTCAACATCCGCCCGCCCCGCGTCGCGGACGGATGTTTCAGCCACAGTGGCCTCAACGGTCACCTGGGTCATCACGGTCGACCCAGGCTCTGACCCACCAACGCCAGGCACCTCGAGCCTGACACCGCTCGGGACTACCTCAACTGGCTCTGTCTCCCACGCGGTGTCACCAGAACCAGCGACCTCCTGGGCGCTTGCTCCCACCTTGGTGGCAGCCTCCCTCATCCTGAGCCGCTCCGTGGTGGCCTGGTACCTCGCGACCCAGGTGGCGTCGTCAGTAGGCGTCCACATCATCAAGGCGGCACCCGACTTGAGCGCCTTGACGGGAGTCGGAGCCACCAGCTCCACCTTGCGCTTGTGGCTGAGCAGCAAACAGACGTGTCAGAATAAAGAGCGAGATTATCGTCGATGGAAAGACAAGGTGAGGTACTTACTCGGATATGGGAATCAGGGGCCTAGACTCTGGCCTCCCTGAGCCACCCGACGACATCTGTGAGGGCCCCTCCGTTGAGCCTCCTGTTGGCCAGGTGCTCCTCAGAGCCCGGGCTGGCGGAGCGCCTAAGGACCTCTGTGCCGACGAGGCTATCTGGCCTCGAGTCCTTACGCCCGTCGATGGTGCCCTGGCCTCAGACGCCGACGTCGTTGCTCTGCCCGCCGGCAGAGTCCGAGGCGATCGGACTCACGGACGCGGCGCCACCGACCTCTCCTATGGGACCCCAGGCGAGGTAGCTCCCCTCTCTGAAGGCCCCACTTAGGCCCTTTCCTCTGCTGGCTCTCCTTTCTCCTCGACGGGCACCGAGACTTCCCTCGACGCCTGGGAGGTCGACCCCCCAACGGGCTCTAGCAGGGGCCACACGTTGGGGAGGTGAGCCAGAAAAGTCACGGTATCATACCGTGACCCGGCGTCGTCATCTCCGCTGTCTTCATCCTCCCTCGAGACCGTCTCGGAGGGGGATTCCTCGATCAGGAGACCCTCGAGGCTCTGCTGGTGGCGGTGTTTTTTCAATGCCTCATGCTCGAGGGCCTTCTTGACTTGACGCTTCTTAGCAGTGTCCTTCTCTTCCTTCTTTTGGGCAGCCGAGAGGCATCTTGCCTCCCGAGCAGCCTGATCCTCCGGAACCGGTGGCCACGACTCCTTGACCGCCGACAGATCCTGCACGGAGGCCTCGACCAACTTAGTCAAGGGAATTGGGAAGCAAAAGGACCCAAGGTTGTCAACGACGACACTTACCAAAGGCTCAAAGCCTTAAGTGGGGTGCATCGGGACCCTGTCGATGTCCTCCTGCTTGAAGCTCCCCATCATCCACCGTGCACGCCGGGTGACTTCATCGAGGGGTAGGGACTCGTGCGACATACGACTCCCCTCTAGCGAAGCCTCCGACATCATCTCATCAATCTAGAGTCGGCGCTGCATCAGCGGCAGCACCCTCCGGCGGTGGAACGTGGCGGCCACCATTCCCGCCGTCAACCCACACTGACGAAGCCTCCTCAACGCGTCGAGGAACGGCTGTAGTTTCGACTTGTCCTCCTCGACGACGCCGTACGTCCAGTTCTCCTCACGCAACATCAGGACCCGGCCGGAGAACCTCGGCAGCCGGTCGTCGTCGTTGCGCAGGTAGAACCACCGGTCGTGCCAACCACTGTTCGACGAGATGAGCTGCGCTGGGATGTACTGCTCACCTCGACCCGCCCGGACTTGGAGAGTGCAGCCCCTCGCATGCACCGCGCGCCGCACTCCTCACTCGCCCGCCTTCTTGGTGAAATGCTCTGCCTTGAAGAGGTGGAGCCACAGATTCCAGTGTGGCTCCATCCCTAGGTACCCCTCGCAGACCGTCGCAAAAATGGCAGCCTGCGAGATGGAGTTGGGGGCGAGGTGATGCAGCTCCACCTTGTAGTAGTGGAGGAGCGCCCGCATGAAGCGGCTCGGTGGCATCCCAAGCCCCCTCTCATGGAAAGCCACAAAGCTTACCACGTATCCCTCCGGGGGCGCCGGCTCCCGGTGGTCGAACGGCGGCACCCTCCATTCCGGCTAGGTCCGGCTCGCCCTTGGTCGCAGAAGACCGTCATGGACCAACTCCTCCAGCTTCCTCTCCATCACCAAGGAACGAGCCCACGCATCCGCAGGAAATATCTGGCTCTTGCCCGCCATGGTCATCGGAAATGGCGTGCGGCGGCGGCAGAGGAAGAAGTGACAGCGGCGGTGGATGGCGGCTGAAGGGCGCACAAAGAGCAAGAGGGCAGAGACACAAATGGCCTGTAGGGGGAATATGGGACCCCAGACCTCACACTTATACCCCGATGGAAGGTCAACAGGCGGGCGAAAAGGTAGGAACAGTTTCCGCATTCAATGACCTTACCTAACCGCTCCCTCAAAACCCACAGGTAAGGGCACGTGTCCGCCGTTCACTCTGAAACCATCGAACCACACCGCCCACTACCGCGCCATTCTTGCTTCCCCTCCTAAAAAGACGTGCCCCAAACGGGCTGGAAGGGGATCCGCGGACGAATATTCCTAGATGAATGGGTAACGGGCTCCGAGCCCGATATAAACCTCGAGGGATCAAAAGCTGGCGCTCGACCAGGGTTCGATAGCTGCCCTCGAGTAACAAAGTCAGGGACAACTAGGGACGTGCCCGTACAAGGCCAGGGCTCGAGCCACTCTCTCGAGGCACCTCCAGACGTATTTGAGGCTAGAAGAGAGGTCAATGGTGGAATCCCCTCGGAGGGAGGCATCGAGCCCTCGGATCATATTGCATGGAACTGAGATCCACGCGGCTGCTCTTTGGCATTTTTGAGAGCACCTCTGTGGCCGCTAGCCGACTCCTATCGAATGGAGCACGGGCTCCCGCTCGAATTCGCCGCTAACAGCTCGCCGGAGACTGTCGAAACTCGCCCGACGAGGGTAGTATGATGTTCCCCACCCTCCTCCTTTTTTCTAAAAAAGGAGCATGAGGGTCGAACGATAAAAGACGGCCAAGACTCTGATCGACCTCGTGCGCACGAGGCTCGGGGGTGAAAGTCCTATGTTTGGTGTTGGTAATTAGTGACAATGCCTAAGTACTAATCCTATGCCTAAGTTATATGTAGCATATGAGGATTAGTACATTCCAAGGTTGGTGGCAAGATGGACATGGTGATCATGATGGCCACACTTGGATTTGGACGCAACCCTATGTGATCAAGGCAAAGGTATATGCTTAAGGGTTGTGTTTTAGTAACCAAGACACCTAGTGGGTGTAGTTACATTATAGGATAGATAGCTGTACTATAAAGAGGGGAATGACGCGGCTATTGAACTCCTAAGTGCCTCTAGGTGTGCATTTCATAATCATATGCATTTGGATAGAGCTAATACGCCTCGAAAAAATGATTGTGAAAATGCTAACACACTCACACATGTCAAGATCACATGGTGGTGTTAGCACATTTGTGAAGGCAGTGGAGTTTGAGCGGTAGAGAGGGTTTGGGATCCTCTCTCCATCCCGCCGAGCTTGCGAGGCAGGATTCAGGTATTTTCGAGGAGTTGAAACGACTATTTTACACTACGCCAAAAGTCCGAAAAAGAAACGGAGGCGAACAGAGGTCACAGAGGTGACCGGACGCTGAACCGGACGCGATCTTTGCATGACCGGACGCGTTCGGTCAGTGTTCAGTCTCTGCGCGGTTTTCAGTTTGATGATCGAACGCGCAGCACGTCCGGTCACTGACGAACGGACGCGTCCGGTCGTTCAGGGAGCTTACTGGACTCTAACCGGACGCTAGCACTGTCGCATCCGGTCATTTTCTTCAGCGCGTCCGGTCACTGTTTCATTGAGCGCTGCTCAGGCGACCAGCGCGTCCGGTCACTCGCGGGACCAGCGCGTCCGGTCATTTCCAGCGCGCCCGGTCTGCGCGATGAGCGCGTCCGGTCGTTGCTTCACAGTTAGCCGTTGGGTGACCGGCGCGTCCGGTCATTTGGACCAGCACGTCCGGTCAGTGCTTCTTGTCTTAGCCGTTGTGCGACCGGTGCGTCCGGTCAGTTGGACCAGCGCGTCCGGTTAGCATGATTTCGGCTGTTTAAGTTTCTAACGGCTCTATTCGAAGGGGTACGTCTATAAATACTCGTTGGCCGGCTCAAGGATCTCTCTCTCGAACATTTTGACATACTTGTGAGCACTTTGAGCTAAGCAACTCCCCTCCCACTCATCTCTCTTGCTTCTTTGCATATTCAAAGTGAGATTGAGTGATCCAAGTGCATTTGCATTGTGAGATTGCATCTAGTTGGCACTTGGTGGTTGATTTGCTGCGGGATTCTTGTTTCTCTTGGTGGTTGCCCCCACCTAGATGGCTTGGAGCAGCTTGGAGGCGTTGGCAAGAGTTGGTGATTGTTCTTGGCCACCTCCGGTGATTGTGAGAGGTTTGTGCCTACCTCGGCGAAGCGCCAAAGGCAACATTAGTGAATTCCTCGTGTCATTTGCAACCTTTTGCCATTTGGTAGGTTCTTGTGGTGCCTTTTGAGAGGCTCGGTGTGAGACCGATTAGCCACCGAACCACGTGGTGAAGAGGGACACAACGGGGACTAGTGTGTCGGCAAGCACGTGAACCTCGGGATAAATCTTCGTGTCATCACTTTCATATTGTGATTGATTGATCCCGGTGTTTGGTTATCTTGGTATACATTGTTGATCATATTGGTTGGCTCAATACTTCGCCCCTCGGTGAAACTCTCCTAACTCAACTCCGCATTACTTTCTTAGTTATCTTTGCTAGCTAGTTAGCTTTGCTAGAGTAGCTCTTTTGTGTAGCTTGCTAGTTGTAGTTGTAGTTACCTTCTCGGTTTGACTTGTGCAGTTGAGTGCAAATACTAGAATTGTGAATTGGTTAGGTGGCTTACAAACACCCCGTAGGCTAAGTAAAACTTGCATCTCGCTATTTGTTATATTGATAAACTTGTTTAGCTTGTCTTTGTAGAAATTTTTTAAAGGCTATTCACCCCCCCTCTAGCCATCAAGACCTTTCAAGTGGTATCGGAGCCGTGGTCACCGTTTGTAAGGCTTAACAACCTTGGTGTAAGATGGCTCAAGTTGTGTTCAACCATGTCGGGGGCAAGCCTCCATTCTTTGATGGTGTCACATCTTTTGATCATTGGAAAAGAAAGATGAAGCAATATCTTGGCTCTATTCATGAGAATGTTTGGAAGGTGACACACCATGATTATGCTATCATTGATCCCGACAACATCACCAACAATGACCGCATCAACAACCAATGCAACACTATGGCTCTCAATACTCTCTACAATGGGATTGATGCAAAGGTCTTTGAGCAAATCAAGGATCTTGAGATGGCAAGTTAAGTGTGGACAAGATTAGAGGAAACATATGAGGGCACTTCCACGGTAAAGAGTGCCAAGCTCTATATGCTCAAGGATAAGTTTGCAAGCTTCAAGATGAAGGATGTTGAGTACATACCGGAGATGTTCTATAGGCTACAAGTTATTGTCAATGATCTCAAGAGCCTAGGAGAAGATATCAAGGACAAGAACTTCTCACATAAGTTCTTGATGAACTTACCTAAGAAGTTTGCTATCTTAAGGAAGATGATCCAAAGAGAGGGTTTGGACAAGGTGACTCCAAACCAAGTGCTTGGAGATGTCATGACCGATGCTCAATATGATGATGATGAAGATGAAGATGAGAAGAAGGAGATCAAGGTCAAGCAAGAGAAGACCACCGCATTCAAGGCTTCTTCTTCCAAGGGCAAGAGCAAGGTTGATGATGATGATGATCCATTTGATGATGAGATCATGGCCCTTCTAGTGTAAAAGATGGGTCGGTTCATGAAGAAGAGAGGCTATGGTGCAAGAAAGAAAAGGGACTTCATGAAGGCAAAGGAGGTGCTTTGCTACAATTGCAATAGCCCTGATCATGTAGTGGCGAAGTGCCCCTATGACGACAAAAGATATCATGATGGGGAGTTGAAGCTCAAGAAGAACAAGAAGGATAAGAAAGAGAATGAGAAGAAAGCAAAGAAGAGCTTCACATTCAACAAGAAGAAGAAGAAGGGTGGTGGTTATATAGTCACTTGGGATAGTGACAACTCCGATAGTGATGATGATGCAAGCTCTAGTGATGATGAAAGGACCACTCGGCGAGCCATTGCAAATATCGCCCTCTCCAACAAGCCATCCATCTTCGACACTACATCAACATGCCTTATGGCCAAGCCTACCAAGGTAAAATATAATGATAGTGATGATGATTCTTGTGCTAGTGATGGTTGTAGGAGTGATGATGAGGAGGATGAGGACTACTCCAAGGATGATCTATTGGGCATAATAGATCAAATGAGCAAGGGCTACAAGAGGACCACCAAGAAATACAAAATCTTGGAACAAGAGCTCATTGCCAAGAGCAATGAAAATAATGCCTTGATGGAGGAGCTTGTTGCTCTCAAAAAGAGTAAGGAGTGCAAAGGAATTGAACAAGAGCTCAAAGCTCTTAGAAAATCCTTTGATGAGCTAGAGGCCTCTTGTGAGTGTCTAAAGGAAGACCACGAGGACCTTGAAGTTGCTCACACTAGGCTTAAGGAAGCCCACTCCACTCTACTTGAGCTCATCAAGGAAAAGGACCTCAAGTTAGAGAAGTTCATAAAAGAAGCTAAGGAGGAGCAAGTGATTGTCACTTGTGATATTGGACTAACATGTGATATTATTGATGATTCTTTATTTGTTAGTCCTACTAATGCTTCATGTAGCTCATCATCATCCACCACAACCAACTCTACCTCTACTACTAGTGATTCATCACTTGTGGTTGAGACTCTCAAGAGAGAGGTGGATGATCTCACCCGCGCATTAGGCAACGCCTATGGTGGGGATGCCCGCTTGCTAAAATGCTTGGGTAGCCAAAGGTTCTCTCTTAATAAAGAGGGATTGGGCTATACTCCCAAGAAGGGCAAGGCGGCCTTTGCTACTCCAAAGCCTCGCTTTGTGAAGGGCAATGGTTGTTATTGCAATAGATGCAAGCAAGTTGGGCATCTAGAGATTAATTGCAACAAAATAAACAAGAAAAATGCTAATGTACCTTACATTCCTTTTGATTCTTGTTATGTGCTTACCAAGGGTGAGAAAGGTGTGCGTGCTAGGTTTGTTGGTACACCAATTATGGGCCCAAAGAAGAAGGCCATTTGGGTACCAAAGAGCTTAGTGACTAACCTCCAAGGACTCAAGCAAGTATGGGTACCTAAAAGACATTAAATTGTTTTGTAGGTAAATTACAAGGCCAGAGGAAGGCATTGGGTGCTTGATAGTGGGTGCTCTCAACATATGACCGGTGATTCAAGAATGCTCAACTCTCTCAAATCAAATGATAGTGGCATTGATAGCATCACATTTGGTGACAATAGTAAGGGTGATGTAAAGGCTCTTGGAAGGATTGCAATCTCAAATGATCATAGCATTTCCAATGTGCTACTAGTTGAAAAGCTCAATTTCAACTTGTTGTCGGTTGCTCAATTGTGTGATCTCGGTTTCAAGTGCATATTTGGTGTTGATGATGTGGAGATAGTTAGTGTTGATGGCTCCAACTTGATCTTCAAAGGCTTTAGATTTGAGAATCTATACTTGGTTGATTTCAATGCTAGTGACACTCAACTTTCAACATGCTTGCTCACCAAATCAAGTATGGGTTGGTTATGGCATAGAAGACTTGGTCATGTTGGCATGAAGCAATTGAACAAGTTAGTGAAGCATGACTTAGTTAGAGGCTTGAAGGATGTCACATTTGAGAAAGATAAGCTATGTAGTGCATGTCAAGCCGGAAAGCAAGTGGACAACACTCATCCATTGAAGAGCATTATGAGTACTTCCAAGGCATTTGAGTTGTTGCACATGGATCTATTTGGGCCAACTACATACACAAGCATTGGTGGCAACAAGTATGGCTTTGTGATTGTGGATGATTTCACTAGATACACATGGGTATTCTTTCTTGGGGACAAAAGTGATGTATTTGACATATTCAAGAAGTTCATCAAGAGAGTGCAAAATGAGTTTGAAACCACAATCAAGAAAGTAAGAAGTGACAATGGAAGTGAGTTTAGAAACACAAGAATTGATGAGCTATGTGATGAACTTGGAATCAAACATCAATTCTCGGCCAAGTATACACCTCAATCAAATAGCTTAGTTGAGAGGAAGAATAAAACCTTAATTGATATGGCTAGATCAATGTTGAATGAGTATAATGTGAGTCATTCATTTTGGGCCGAAGCAATCAACACGGCTTGCTTTATAGCAACCGTCTCTATTGCCATAAGTTTCTAGAGAAGACACCATATGAGATCTTAAATGGAATAAAGCCCAACATTGCATACTTTCGGGTATTTGGTTGCAAATGCTACATCTTAAAGAAGGGCACTAGATTGAGGAAGTTTGAGAAGAAATGTGATGAAGGCATCCTACTTGGTTACTCAACTACTAGCAAAGCTTATAGAATATGGAACCTATCTAGTGGACAACTTGAAGAAGTACATGATGTTGAGTTTGATGAAACAAATGGTTCTCAAGATGAGGAAGATAACTTGGATGATGTGAGAGGAACTCAATTGACTAATGCTATGAAAGAAATGGATATTGGTGATATTAGGCCAAAGCAAGTGATTGATGTGGATGATAACAAAGATCAAGTGCTCCAAAGTCCAATTACACAAGCTAGTACATCATCTCAAGTGCAACAAGATCAACAAGTGGCTAGTTCATCATCTCCAACTCATGACCAACATCAACATCCAAGCAATCAAGTCCAAGTGCTTCAACCAACTAACATTGCAAGAGACCATCCATTGGATTCCATCATTGGTGACATACAAAGGGGAGTTCAAATTAGATCAAGATTGACATTATTTTGTGCTTACTCTTCTTTTGTGTCAATGGAAGAACCCAAGGACATTGATAAAGCATTGAGAGATCCGGATTGGGTAAATGCAATGCATGAAGAGCTCAACAACTTCAAGAAAAATGAAGTATGGGAACTAGTTGAAAGGCCTAAGGATCACAATGTCATTAGAACAAGATGGGTCTTTTGCAACAAGTAAGATCAAGATGGGATAGTAGTAACGAACAAAGCAAGACTAGTGGCTCAAGGTTACACACAAATAGAGGGTCTTGACTTTGGCGAAACTTATACCCCGGTTGCAAGATTAGAAGCAATTAGGATCTTACTTGCCTATGCTTGTGCTCACAATATCAAGCTATATCAAATGGATGTGAAGAGTGCATTTCTCAATGGGTACATTCAAGAGGAGGTGTATGTGGAGCAACCTCCCGGTTTTGAAGATGACAAGAAACCCAACCATGTATACAAATTAAGAAAAGCTTTGTATGGATTGAAGCAAGCACCTAGAGTATGGTATGAAAGATTGAGAGATTTCTTGCTATCCAAAGGATTTGTCATGGGCAAAGTGGATACTACTCTATTCACCAAGAAGATTAGGAAAGACTTGTTTGTGTTGCAAATATATGTTGATGATATCATTTTCGGTTCAACCAATCAAGATTATTGTGATGAGTTTGGGAAAATAATGGCAAAGGAATTTGAAATGTCAATGATTGGTGAACTTAGTTTCTTTCTTGGACTTCAAATCAAACAAATGAAAGAAGGTACATTTGTGAGCCAAACTAAGTACATCAAAGATATGCTCAAGAAGTTTGGCATGGAAGATGCAAAGAGTATTACAACCCCAATGGGCACTAGTGGAAGTTTGGATAGTGACAAGAGTGGCAACATGGTGGATCAAAAGCTATATAGATCAATGATTGGTAGCCTACTCTATGTGACGGCATCAAGGCCCGATGTGATGTTTAGTGTATGCATGTGTGCAAGATTTCAAGCCTCACCAAGAGAAAGTCATTTGAAGGCAACAAAAAGAATATTGAGGTACTTAAAGCATACACAAGATGTTGGATTGTGGTATCCCAAGGGTGCAAGCTTTGAGCTAGTTGGATATTCGGATTCCGACTATGCCGGTGACAAAGTGGAGAGAAAGAGCACTTCCGGGACTTGTCAATTGTTGGGAAGATCACTTGTCTCATGGTCATCCAAGAAGCAAAACAGTATTGCACTATCTACCGCCGAAGCCGAATACATCGCCGTGGGTAGTTGTTGTGCACAAATCTTATGGATGAAGGCAACATTGAAAGATTTTGGAATCAACTTCAAGAATGTGCCATTGCTATGTGACAATGAAAGTGTCGTGAAGCTAACCAACAATCCGGTTCAACATCAAAGAACAAATCATATTGATGTTCGTCAACATTTCATTAGAGATCATCAACAAAAGGGTGACATTGCTATTGAGAGTGTGGGCATCGAAGATCAATTAGCCGATCTATTCACCAAGCCACTTGATGAGAAGAGATTTCACAAGCTAAAGAATGAGTTGAACATACTTGACTTCTCCAACATGAGTTGATGCACCCCATATATGACATGCCTCTCCTTCGAGCCCTAAGGTACAATTGGTTGACATGTCATACATTCTATACTAAGGACTTCGTTAGTGCATCTAGTCATAATTTACATGTTCTAGGCTCATTCATGAAAATCAAATGAATTTAAAGTTTATATGGTGCCACTATAGTTTCCATGACTTGTATGATCTAGTGGTAGCATATAACTTGTTTAAGTAGCTTGTGATCCTAAGTGTTTAATCTAGAAAACTTGTCTAAATATTTGCTTCAACATGGTGCATGATAACCCTTCTAGTGAGGTGTGAAGAAGCTTGCCCTTGGATCAAACCGAAGCATTTTATTTATGCAAGCAATCTAGGTTGAATCACAAACTTGATACTCACCCCATATTTTAACATGATAATCTATCTAAAGTTTGCTCCTTGTGGTCAATTGGTGCCAAAGGGGGAGAAAATGTTGTTCACAAAGATAGAACTCAAAGGAGGAGAATCACAAAGGGGGAGAAAATCGAGAAAAACCTAAAGGGGAGAATTAATAAGAGAAGGGGATCAACTAAAATTTTGAGCACACAAGTAGGAGGAGCAAGCTCTTAAACATGAATGTTGCATTTCTATGTGCACTTCATATGTATGATGCATAGTTATGCATTTCTTTTTCTCCGATACATTGCTTGTGTGGTGACTTGCTAGTATAATTTGAATGATGTATTGAGGTACTAGCATGAATAGGAAGTAGTTAGATTTTTCTTGCTTCATGTTTTTCATAGTGGTACTAGAGCCTTGCTTATAATGTTGATCTCACGAGGTTTCTAGTTATGTTTGTGCTTTCCAAGTGGAATCTAACTACACAAGGTGCTAAGATGCTGTTTATCGCTACTCCGATGGTATCACGCTTCAAAGGTCTATAATCTCAAATACTTAGCACCTATTGATAGTCAATGCTCCTAATCTTTCCTATCTAACATGTATGCTTCCAAAATCCAAACATATAGCATACATGTAGGGAGAGCCATTGCTATCAATTTGAATTCATGATCACATGTCCATAATTCTTACACATGGTAATATACTTGGACAATGTGACATGGGTTCAATCAAAATTTTATCATAATATCTTCGTGAAAGGCTTGTCACCAATTACCAACAAGGGGGAGATTGAAAGTCCTATGTTTGGTGTTGGTAATTAGTGACAATACCTAAGTACTAATCCTATGCCTAAGTTGTATGTAGCATATGAGGATTAGTATATTCCAAGGTTGGTGGCAAGATGGACATGGTGATCATGATGGCCACACTTGGATTTGGACGCAACCCTATGTGATCAAGGCAAAGGTATATGATTAAGGGTTGTGTTTTAGTAACCAAGACACCTAGTGGGTGTGGTTACATTAGAGGATAGATAGCTGTACTATAAAGAGGGGAATGACGCGGCTATTGAACTCCTAAGTGCCTCTAGGTGTGCATTTCATAATCATATGCATTTGGATAGAGCTAATATCGCCTCGAAAAAATGATTGTGAAAATGCTAACACACTCACACATGTTGAGATCACTTGGTGGTGTTAGCACGTTTGCGAAGGCAGTAGAGTTTGAGCGGTAGAGAGGGTTTGGGATCCTCTCTCCCTCCCGCCGAGCTTGCGAGGCAGGATTCAGGCGTTTTCGAGGAGTTGAAACGACTATTTTACACTACGCCGAAAGTCCGGAAAAGAAATGGAGGCGAACGGAGGTCACAGAGGTGACCAGACGCTGAACCGGACGCGGTCTTTGCATGACCGGACGCGTCCGGTCAGTGTTCAGTCTCTGCGCGGTTTTCAGTTTGATGATCGGACGCGCAGCGCGTCCGGTCACTGACGATCGGACATGTCCGGTCGTTCAGGGAGCTTACTGGACTCTAACCGGACGCTGGCACTGTCGCGTCCGGTCATTTTCTTTAGCGCGTCCGGTCACTGTTTCGTTGAGCGCTGCTCAGGCGACCAGCACGTCCGGTCACTCGCGGGACCAGCGCGTCCGGTCATTTTCAGCGCGCCCGGTCTGCGCGATGAGCGCGTCCGGTCGTTGCTTCGCAGTTAGCCATTGGGCGACCGGCGCGTCCGGTCGTTTGGACCAGCGTGTCCGATCAGTGCTTCTTGTCTTAGCCGTTGTACGACCGGCGCGTCCGGTCAGTTGGACCAGCGCGTCCGGTTAGCACGATTTCGGCTGTTTAAGTTTCTAACGGCTCTATTCGAAGGGGTACGTCTATAAATACTCGTTGGCCGGCTCAAGGATCTCTCTCTCGAACATTTTGACATACTTGTGAGCACTTTGAGCTAAGCAACTCCTCTCCCACTCACCTCTCTTGCTTCTTTGCATATTCAAAGTGAGATTGAGTGATCTAAGTGCATTTGCATTGTGAGATTGCATCTAGTTGGCACTTGGTGGTTGATTTGCTGCGGGATTCTTGTTTCTCTTGGTGGTTGCCGCCACCTAGACGGCTTGGAGCAGCTTGGAGGCGTTGGCAAGAGTTGGTGATTGTTCTTGGCCACCTCCGGTGATTGTGAGGGGTTTGTGCCTACCTCGTCGAAGCGCCAAAGGCAACATTAGTGAATTTCTCGTGTCATTTGCAAACTTTTGCCATTTAGTAGGTTCTTGTGGTGCCTTTTGAGAGGCTCGGTGTGAGACCGATTAGCCACCGAACCACGTGGTGAAGAGGGACACAACGGGGACTAGCGTGCCGGCAAGCACGTGAACCTCGGGATAAATCTTCGTGTCATCACTTTCATATTGTGATTGATTGATCCCGGTGTTCGGTTATCTTGGTATACATTGTTGATCATATTGGTTGGCTCAATACTTCGCCCCTCGGTGAAACTCTCCTAACTCAACTCCGCATTACTTTCTTAGTTATCTTTGCTAGCTAGTTAGCTTTGCTAGAGTAGCTCTTTTGTGTAGCTTGCTAGTTGTAGTTGTAGTTACCTTCTCGGTTTGACTTGTGCGATTGAGTGCAAATACTAGAATTGTGAATTGGTTTAGGTGACTTGCAAACATCCCGTAGGCTAAGTAAAACTTGCATCTCGCTATTTGTTATATTGATAAACTTGTTTAGCTTGTCTTTGTAGAAAATTTTTAAAGGCTATTCACCCCCCCTCTAGCCATCAAGACCTTTCAGGGGGCTCGATCGCAAAAGGCTAAACCTCAAACGAAAAAAGACAAAAAAAATGTCACGATACAAGAGCATTCCTTGATATAGCATACTAAAGACCTCGGAGGAGTCAAAACACTCCACCGAGGCCTCGGGGGCTACACCCGGCGGGTGCGCTCGCGCGCACCCACCGGAAAAAGCTATGACGCTACGACTCTAGTTCATGACTCACTAAACCTCTGCGAGAGTGACCCACACTCACCCAAAGGCTCGGGGGCTACTGTCGGGTACCAAAACAAGGGGTACCAACAATTAACGATCAAGAAAAACAAACCCCTAAGAAAACCACGCCAAAAACTCTGCCCACCGAGACGGGACGAGCCAAAACGACGAACGAAACGTCTTGACTACGTTCTGACTCGCACGAGGCTCGCTCGATGGGACGCCTCGACCACGTTCCGACTCGCACGAGGCTCGGTCGACAGGACGCCTCGACTACCAAGAAATCTCCGACTCGCACGACCCTAGGTCGGGCCGGTCGACCCACCTCACTCACCAACTCTGAGACAAAAGTCAGAGCATTTAATGCAACCGTCAACCACTTCCTACCCTCATGGCTACAGCAACAACCGGCATGGAAGCAGTACCAGTGTCAAATCTCACTTTTTACTGCCCATCCCGGGATGGGCGGTGAAAACCTGTCACTGTACGCGCCATACCGGGCACTATTCTGCCACCGATCACCCTCGAGGGAGAATACGACGAGTACCGTACCCCGAAATTCCCGGGGACTCGACCTTATCCATTCATCGTCGACCCACCTCGACCCGGCCTCGACCAACCGCCGGTCAAACAAGAAAGCAAGGCTTGCATGCCACATGATCCGGAGTCTTTTCACCGTCTCATCCTCTACGTCACCATGGTGTCCGAGGATGGCCGGCCATTCTCGGGGCACGTCGCTACAGCGACCTCCACAGCGCTCGACAAAACTTCACTCCTAAGACACCCCCGGCGTCCCTGCCTCCTTTGGACCCTATAAAAGGGTAGGCAGGGGACTCTACGAAGGGGGCGAACGACGGTCGACAAAAAGTCTGTCGCCATCTCGCCATAGAAGATCAACATCTAAAGCAATCTCCTTTGTACTCTCACTTTTTCTCTCTGAGACCTGGGATCGGCTCCCTCTCTCACAGCTTGTAACCCCTACGCAAGCACTTAGGTGCAAGGAAATACAATACTCCCCCCTTCCCGCTGGACGTAGGGCCTTCTTTTGCCCGAACCAGGATAAACCTTCGTGTATTCTCCTTGCATCACCATCCAGATTAGGGACACGCAGCACTGATTCACTCGTTGGCTTAGGACCCTCGCAGGACCGAACGCCGACACATACAAACTTCTAATCTGGGCTATATGATGTTGATCCAAGGGGCGTATGGGGATTGAGTAATTTTGCGCTTAACCGTCCGCTCCTAATCACACTTTTGTAAATCCCCCTCCCACTCCCCCTGCGTCCCCTTGGATCAATGTCATGTGCCCAGATTAGAAGTTTGCATGGTTGCACAGAGAGGTTGGTTTGCACCACATACGTTGCCTGTCTTAAAAGACATACATGCACAGTAAAGCTAGACAAACTACATAGAAGCTTCATTATGCCCTTCAGTGATAGTCAAATTCAGAGCAAATTTACCCAAGTCGATCTTTTACCAGTTAGCTAGCCTGTACTAATGATTTATTCCCAGTCCCAGGTCCATCAATATCTAATGCATAAAGACCAAACTGATCAATTGGGTACACTATGATTCAGATGTAGATCATCATGCGATGAGTACCAAACAAAAGTACATGTCGAAGGCATTAAGAATCTGAGATTCCGTTGCAACTAGCTTGCTTCATTCATCATCCATGTCAAATAACAATAAACGATGATTTTATCAAACCAACAAACTACTGATGTGCTACAAATGAAGAATGGGTTACGAATCTAGGCTAAGCAAGGTTGCGGCTATGCCTCCTCTCCTCCATCCGGCCGGCTCTCCTGCAAGCCGAGCAAGCCACTGCAACGGCTCGACGGCTCGGCCCCCAGCAGGCCAGCAGTGAGGATCTACAACAGTCAGTGAGGATCTGGTACAGCTAAGCGACTGCAGGAGGGCAGAGCCCGGCTATACGACCAACGGGTGTCGTTGCTGACAACAAGCAGATTGTCCCACCACCAGCCCTCGAGAATCTGCCATCTGATTAGCTGAAGGAGAAGCCAATGCTAGTCAGACCATTCCTACAGCTCCTTCAACGGCTGCAAGACCCAGCCCGGCCGCACGAGCAACGCCTGCACTTGCCGGCAACAGTGAGGCAACGGCACTGCTTCAGCGAGTACTTTTAACCAACAGTGTTTTTCTTTCACAATATTTCAGCATAAGCCGAATTTCAGCGAAACGATCAGAGGAGTCAACACCTATTGATGATGTCTGTTATGTCCATTATGTTCTGCGACCGCCTACTTTCTTGCTTCGGCCTTTGCTCATCATCCCTAAATTAACCATGGAATGGAAGCAAGCATCTGAATCAAGATTAGAGGAGTCAATACCTACTGATGATGTCTGTTATGTTCTGTTCTACCAAAATGCACAAGCATCAAATCTTTTGTGGGCTTATTTATGGCATTTGTTGAGAGGACATGTACGTGGTCCAATAGATTACTATGTCAGACTGATTACTCCTTGGCACTGATTGGGTGCAATGGTTTTGGTTTTCTGAATGCTCTGTATTTTTCTGAAATCTGAAAGAGAAGAAAAGAACACTAGTCGTTCATTGAACTGCAATTTTAGTGGCAACAGTTGTGCTCCAGTATATATTCTATTCCTAGCCGATCGGTCATGTGAAACATATTAATAGCCTATTTTGTTGTGGCTATACGAATGTCTATGTCATCACTGTATTTTTGTAAGGTCCATGTGACATGGCTATTTTAAGGTCGCAATGGCAATGTACTTTTACAAGACCTTGCGACCCTAAAATAGCCGGACTAGTAACTTGGGCGGTTTGTCCATAAACATTGAATCACTATACTTCACTAGTTTTTTCTACGGAAAAAGGGTGATCATGTGAAACCTGATATCATGCCTTTGAAGGATGGTCACATCTATAATATGGCACATTATAAACTCACTGCATTGACGCGCCCAATCGTACAACCCTGAATCAGTAACTTGACAGATTGGCCATTGACCTCTTGTGGTTTTCCAATCCTGATGTCATGCCTTTCGAGTAAAGGTGACAAATGAATACATTACAGCCAAGATTACTTTTCATGTTTCAAAGTTACTCCATTTGATTCACCTTTTCTTTTGATAGCATATACCATTGCATATTAGGTTTCACTATCTTAATGTCTGTCAATTTTACAGCATAAATGCTCAAACAAGGTTGTGACAACTGACGGCCAAGGCATAGATCAGCATTCTGCAAATGAAATGGAAACAAACATGCAGCTTTGGCCAAGATATTATTCGATCCTTGATCCATGAGTGCACTAAAATTAAGCACTAAATTGACGTGAACTAAGCACATCGATAGCAGCAAGTACATACTTGATCGTGCAACTCCTAGTTAATTAATAACGGTACCTAAAACTAGAAGTCATAGCAAGCAAAGGTCGCATCATATTCATATCGACAAGTGGTGATTCGTCTTAGGAACTCAGAATGCACATATCCCCTTGAGATGTCTTCAGAGTTCAGACCCATAAGTCACAATGCTCAAAAATCAGCAGCATGTTCAAGCATTAGTAGAAGATAAAAAGATCAGTTCGGATGGCCTCAGACCACATAGAACAATAGCAATCGGTCCAGGGCAATGCCTCTGTGGACACTATCACTGAAAACTTCACATGGTTCACGGCATCCACAGAATCAACAGATAGAAAAAGGGCGTCTGATTACGCACAACCTTTAGCCCAAATGTACCATTTATACACCTTCGATTCCAATACCTGACAGCCTCCAAGTCACTGGATCTAGAGAAATTTTGTCTTGCCACCCTTCTCAGGCTTCTTCACCTGTTGCCAATTACAATAATGTCAAGCTTCCATGGAGGAATAGCAATGATGATAAATATGGACTATATCATGATTGCTGGTGCAGGAAGCAAGTGCCTGCTTACCACTTTGAATGTTGACTGCAGCTTGCTTAGCTCAACGGGGCACTCTCCCTTCTCATCATACTCAGAAAATTCACCTTCAGAGCAGTCAATTTCAAAAGAAGTCCCGTGCACCTTAAAAAAGATGGCACACTGTTAGCACATCACACAACAAAAACTAAACAATTGTGACATGAGTACATGCAGAACTACCAATAAACTAAAATCCGCAAAAAGATGGTTTTAAATCAAACTCCCAGTTATTCAAAAGGTGAAACTTTCTAGATTTGGAAAAACAATTTAAAACAAGTCATAGACTTGTTACTGTGAAAGAAATCAAAGACATTTTATTTCTTCAGTGTGTGAACTATGAACATAAAGAATCGGTGTGTCAACTTAAAGAATAATACATTCGTAGGTCAGATGCCATACAAGCTACACACACATGGGAAACCCTATGCCACTTCAAAATAAAAGCACATATACATTTTAACACTTCTATGCTTAAGTAATGCACAATGTGAAAACAGATAACTGTAATATACCCTTGTATTAAGTAATGTGAAATGTGAAAACAAATAATTGTACCAGAGTTATGCCGTGCCCGAACCGTGACCTCTTTTTGTCTTGTGCCCTTTATGTTCCTTTATGTGTCTACCTGTTTCTCGTCTCTTTTGGGTTTCATCTCTAGCCTACCCCAACTTGCTTGGGACAAAAGGCTATGTTGTTGTTGTTGTTGTTGTTGTTGTGTAGTTATGCCATACATGGAAATGGAGTATTGAATATAACAAATCAAGCACACAGAAATGACACAGAGAATAGAATACCAGAAAGAGCTCATTTCTAGAATGTGTGAATAACTTCGAAAAGATTAATTATTTACAACTAATGTGTTGGTTTTGTATATGTAAGCAGTCATTAACATTCATGATATAAGATCAAGAAAAAACATACAGATTCAGCCTTCCAGCCATCACCAAAAGAAAACTCAACAGGTTCATAGCCTCTGCAGTCAAACACCATCAAACAAGTCTTCTCTTCTTTCTGGCTCTGCTCAATAGTAAGTGGCGTCCCATGACCAGGAATCATCACAATTGTTCCATCTCTCCCACAAAGCTTGCACTGGGAGAAGACAAAACATCATACACAGGAGGACATAGCTTACATGGTACAACAAAATAAACAAAGTCGATACACTATTACTGAAACAGTTTGTGTTCTCCTTTACGCCTTTGTTAGAAACCTCATGGAAAAAAATTAAACAAAGAACCTTATTATATGTATTGCAACAAGTTTTTTCCTCTATGCCTTTGTTAGAAACCTCAAGGAGAAAATTTAGATAAAGAACCTCAAGATATCAAATTGATTATTGGACAGAAAGTCATTCAGAAAGTTGTTATCGCTAATCAAATCATGACGTGGATTGCTACAACACAAAGGCTATTTTGACCAAAAAAAAGGTGAGGATCCTACATATACTGTCAAGGCACAAAATAAGAAATTTTTAAGCTTCCAGGTCAAAAATGACATTATGAGGTCTGGTACATATTATGTGCATACATAGCTACAGCAATAGAAGGTGCACAGTACCACGAAAGAGTGCTGAGGCTAGTTGTTTGCATTTGATCAATAAATAATATAAAATAATTGGAAAATGAAATTGGGAAAAAAGTTCTTTTAGCCTTAAAAATGGGACCATTTACATTGGGTCACATTTGATGTCCATAGTCTCACACACAATAAGTTTTATGCAAAATGTTCATGATAGTACATATTCATCTTGATAGCATATGATAAACCTCAAGTAAGGAGACATAGCAATCATATTCATATATATAAGTGAAGAACACATAGATGATAAGACATAATTATTGACTTCTTACATTGAATTTAGGTAGAACAGAAAACTATTTTTCTACCATGGAGATAAGGAATACAATAGTACAGAGCATGAGCATAATAGACAAAATAACTGCATTAGATGCCTACACAAGGTCAAAATAGACAGTGAGGTGCTTTCCCATCATGAGTAGTGGCAAAGGCACCTTGTTTCCTATGGTTCACTGGTGGACACTAGACTTTTGCATCATAAGATTTTTTAAGTGTAGAATATTTAAAGAAAGGTAGAAAGAACCTCATGGGGGATTAATAAACTATATTATCACAAAAGAACCAACAATGGAAAAATCATCACCCTGCCAATGATCACAATTCACAAGACAACAAATCATATTAACAAAAAATAAACCCCATTACTTGTGAATCCAAAAGCATATATTATATTTTCATGGGCAACCTAGTTTGCAAAATAGCATGACCCTTGATTAGGACCAAATGAACAATCCTCTGTTGTTGCCTTTTTACGCAAATATGACACCCGTCCACCCAATTCAATCCCCATTTTAATAATGAAATCAGTAGTCCTCATAGATTCCAATCCCAGCCTACTAAATAAATAACATAAAAGAAGGAAATCCAGAAGAGTAAAGGAATCTCAACGAACTACATCATCAGTCTCCTCATAGATTCCAATCCCAGCCTACTAAATAAATAACATAAAAGAAGGAAATCCAGAAGAGTAAAGGAATCTCAACGAACTACATCATCAGTCATCTCATTTGCTGTCCTCATACCATTCAAGTTCATCAAACAACCTAATAGAAAGTCAGCTGATATCGATTATCATCAGCAACACTAACAAGCACTGTGTGTTCATCAATCATACAAAAAGCACAGGAAAATCGCATTTCCTCTAAAAAAATGCATTTCTTGCTCACTTAAAAGCATATTATACTTAGAACACTAAACAGAGTTTACGATTGTATACAAATATAACTCTCCACACCCAATCTAATGCCGCTTTTACTTTTACCCAAGGAAAGAAAAATTGTTCACCAAATCCACTCTAGACAAAGGCAGGTGGATGTCTGAAGAAATGAGCCACCATCTACCAGAGTAATAAAAGTGTCTCGTACTAAACATCTAAACAATGTTAGCACCTTATAGACATACTAACAAGCTGATTGATCCATCTTCCATACTAACAAACACTCCTCAGTCCTCACATGCCACTCTTATCAAGCACACCAACATTACAGCAGAGGGAAGCCGAATCCATCCGGGCATCCGGCCACAGAGGTATGAGGAGGAAGGTGATGTATACGAACGAGGGTACCTTCTGGACGAGGTGAGCGGTGCCGTGTCCTTTGGGCAGGTCTACTTGCTCGCTGAGGGTGACGTAGGTGGACTTGGCGGTGACCTCCCCGCAGTTCTCGCACTTGAGCTGCGATCCAGCACAGAGAAGCGAGCGAGCAAACGCCGCGATCAGCGCCTTTCGCGATCGATATGAGGGGAACCGGAGCCGATCGAGCCAAGGGAGGAGAAGGGAATGGGGACACGGACCTTGAGGTAGTAGGGGAAGTTGGGGTCGTCGCAGCCGCGGCGGGGCTGCAGGTTGGTGAGGCCGTCCAGCTCCGCGCCCACCAACAGCGCGTAGTACACCATCTCCGCTGCCGCCTGCCTCCTAGGGTTAGGGCTCCGGGATCAGGGTTTGGTCCGATGCCGCCGACGGAGACGAAGGGGGGAAGGGGAATGGGGGTTTTTGCTTCGCTTCGGTTCGCCTTGCGGCTAAGGAAGGGAACGAATACGAAGGACGGAAGGAGAAGGACGAAACAGTGCTTGTGCGGTGCCATCGCCATTTGGACGAGAATGACCCTAAAGTTCGCGCGTGGATTGCGGGACCTGGGATGGTGGTAATTTAGTCATTTGGCACTGGCTGAGCGGCGCCTGGGGCCTGATAATCAGATTCGACGGGATTTCCAACTCCCACGCCCGTTTCGTTGGGACTTGGAGAAATCCACTTTCAGAAACAAAATTTTGATTTTTTTTTTATGATGCTAATAGTTTCGAGCAAAAGCTAACGATAGCGAAGCAACGGGGGAAAAAACCACGAACTCAGCCATCGACCATGAACAAAATGAGCATGGGAGAACAACACAGTAAACGCATGGTAATGAAATATCTTTTTTTTTTTGCGAAACGGTAATGAAATATCTTGATACAACAGCAATCATGGAAAGCATTCGTATCAATCATGAGGACCCAACTTATGCAGCCCAGATGACACCAAGGATAAACCAAATCTCCAGAAACTTGAGAGGATCGTAAATCCAATGGACCCTCCAACAAACTAAACGAAAATTTAGCTAGATCTGTCATCGTTTGGCCAGTCAAACAAAACATTAATTAAGCAGAGTAGTCACAGAGAAGATAAAGAACACGCAGAAGGTGAAATGCTTAGGCGCCATCCAATTTGTCCCACTGGGCTACTACCCAAATTTCAGCTAAGATAAGAAATGCATGCAATCACAAGTTATGACATATTGGCATCTGAAATACCATCAAGAACATCATTTACACTACGGAAGCCACAACATGCTATAAACGCTGCCTCCATGTAACTACCATTTGGGCACCTGTTCTGAAGCAACAGGGCTAGAAGGAGAACTGGAGCTAATCAAGAGAGCAACACAACATAGAAACGAGATCAAGAGTGAAGTCCACAGTAATTCACATATTAAGCGCGTGTCTATCAGCTCCGAAAGCACAAGCACTCTCGTGAAAGGGCAAGATCAAAGTCACTTCATAGAACAAGTGAACTACAACAACACCCAAATCTTATGTTCGATGATTGAACTAAAACCTATCTAATCAGTGATAAGAATAAGAAGATAGAACTTGTCTGACAGTCTGAGCTTGCAAACATACTTTCTGAACTCTGAACTGGGGCCACGTTTAGATTGCAAAAAATTTCAAACTGATAAATAGTACCACTTTCGTCTTATTTGGCAAATATTGTCCAATCGTGGACCAACTAGACTAAAAAGATTCATCTCGTGATTTCCAACTAAACTGTGTAATTAGTTATTTTTTTTTACCTATATTTACTACTTCATGCATGGGTTCAAAGATTGATGTGATAGAGAGAGTGAAAAAAATTCAACTTTTGAAGTGCATCTAAACGAGGCCTAGATATCCACAGACGGGGCCAACAAAAGCACAGACGGGGCCAACAAAAGAAAAATCTTATGGCCGATGAGCTCAGTCCAGTCACGATCACAATAAACTAGATCGAAAGTTGGGGTGCGTTCAAAAAGTAGCTGAAAAGTTACTGTAGC
Organism: Saccharum hybrid cultivar R570; assembly: GCA_038087645.1. Taxonomy (NCBI): domain Eukaryota; kingdom Viridiplantae; phylum Streptophyta; class Magnoliopsida; order Poales; family Poaceae; genus Saccharum; species Saccharum hybrid cultivar. The sequence continues at coordinate 24,570,041 of JAQSUU010000135.1, forward strand.
ATCTTTCGTTGTTATTTGGTAAAATTTGTCTAATTATGGATTAACTAGGCTCAAAAGATTCGTCCCGACATTTACAGATAAACTATGCAATTAGTTATCTTTTTTACCTACATTTAATGCTCCATGCATGCGTCGAAAGATTTGATGTGATGGGTGGAAGAGGAAATATTTTGGGTCTCGTTTAGTTCGGTGAATTGGGGAGAAAAACACTGTATCAGAATTCCTGTAGCATTTCGTTTGTATTTGGTAAAAATTATCCAAATTTTGACTAACTAGGCTTAAAATGTTCATCTCGCAAAGTACAACAAAATTGTGCAATTAGTTTTTAATTTCATCAACATTTAGTACTTCATGCATTTACCGACATTTTGATGTGACAGAGAATCTTCTTTTTTATAGTAAAATTTAGGGGAGAATTGGAGGAACTAAACAATGACTTGGGTTAGGAGGGGGAAGTGAACAAGGCCTTGGCATAGATTTTGTACGGTGTTGTATCAACACATCAGAAGCAAAAGAAGCCCCACTCTATTCTGCTCATCACAATCACATCAGTTGGGACGACCGGCACGGAGAGACCGGAGGCGATCCAGCCACTGGTCCTCGGGGACGCTGCCCGCCCACGCCGGCGGCGCGCCAGGGAACTCGACGCCGCGCATCGCGTCCACGATCCGCGCCGCGGCGCCCGCGGGCAGCGGGGCGCGGCGGCGACGCTCGTCCTCGGAGAAGGCCCGCGCCGCCGCCTCCCCGGGCCGCAGGTCTCCGTCCTCATCCTCCGCCTCCGCGTCTTCCGCCGCTTCGTCCTCGTCGGACGCGAGAGCCAGCGCGGAGATGCCGTTTCCTGCCTCGTCGAGGCGGTGGTGGGGCACGGCGGCGTCGAAGTAGTGGTCGGGGTCGGGGTCGGATTCGGAGTCGGAAACGGCGCCGGCGATTGGGCGGTAGTCGGATTCCGGCTCCGCGTCGGAGTCAGAGGCGGAGGAGTGCTCGGGGAGGGAAGCGGAGGCGGGAAGGTGCCCGTTGTCGGGGATGGACATGGCGGCCGCCGGCGAGGCGACGAGGAGGAGAAAAGCCAAGTGGGTTGTACTAGCGTCAAGCGCTTGGGTTGTTTGGGCCCTCCCCTCCGTGATGGCTTAATTAACGCTAGGCCACAACACAGTGCTCTTAATTTACGCAGGGCCAGGACGGCCGTGATTATTCACAACAATGAACATACTTTACCCTTTTCCGAGCATTTTGATCCATTAAGCGCTACTTCATCAATGCTTACTGCCATTGGAATTGATTATTTAAACAAAATTTGGTTTGATTTCGTAATTCAATATCCAAATAACATCCTCAATCAAATTATAAAAAAATCAATTTCTCTTCAAACTAATTTTTGGAATCTAATTGCTAGAGTCAGATTTGATTCCTTGGATCCAATCATGGCCTCTTTTAATTGTTTGTTTGTGTTGTACCTGAATGCGTGTTGCTATGCACAAAACATCACTTCATTTCTTTTTTCCTCAGTTAAAACCTGATAAATGAAATGTTAAGGAAAACAATTGATATTACTTTATAATGCATTGTTGTTGTCAAAATGGTTATTCCACAACAGGGTGATATTTCTTATAATGCATTCCCTCCGTGGAAAATAAGATGAGATCCCAAGTGTGCAGCATGGCGGGGTGGAGGGTTTCTCCGAGATGGGCGGCGAAGGCTGCATACAACAGCGAGGGCGAGCTCATCACGTGGCGTGGCGTGGAGGCAGCAACACGTCTAGTGACATGGAGGCAGTGACACGTTCAACAGCGTCAGAGGGCAAGTCGTTGACGCGGCGGCGCGTCCTGTGGCGTCAGCGGTGTCGGTGTTCGGAATCACCAGTTAGTAAATTTCTATTATTGCGCGTTTAGGCTCGGATGGTGTGCAAAGAGGACACGAAAATGTATACTGATTCGGGCTGAATGTCCCTACGTCCAGTGGCGAGCTGCTCGTGTGTACTTGCACTTTGGTCTATAGCAGGGGTTACAAACGGTTGAGAGAGGGATGAGCTCCTAGGTCTCTGGTGAACTTAGAGTTGAAGTACCTTTCGTTGGTTGAGAGAGAGATCCCCCTGGCGGGGTGCCCCGACCTTCCCTTTTATAAGTCAAGGGAAGGACCCAGGGTACAAGAGAGAGAGAGGAAAGAAGACAGAGAGGAACGACGGAGTGGACAGCCTCGGAGCTGCGCCGCCCTTCCCTCCGCCGGTGGGTCCTGCAGACGACAATGGAGGCTCAACATGCTGTGATTAGATCCGCCTCCGGCGCTATAGGCGAGCGTCGCTGTTTTGGTCATGATTCTCTCGTCCGTCACTGGTGCTACAGACGGGCGCCGTCCCTCGACCACGCCGTCCGGTCCGTCCCTGTCATACGATATAGCCAACCAATCTCCTTGTATGGAGTCACACGGGGATCGAGCTGCACAGTGCCGGTCCGCCGGCACTGTTGGAGACATGGGTGCCTAGGTATAGCTTGTGACAGCCGCTGGTCACGTCGAGGTGCCCCCGCCCCCTCTAGCATTAGGGGCATGGTCTGGGGCCCACCGCCCGTGTTCGTGGCGGTTAGGAGTTGGTGGGGCCCCCGTAAGATCCCGCGCCTGAGGGTGACCCCGTGGCCTCCCGGGTCGGGCGGGGCGGTTCTGCTCCCAAGGGGTCGGGCGAGGCGAAACCCCTGCCCCTAGGGTCGGACGAGGCGGAGCTTTCCCCTGGGGGGTCGGGCGTGGCTGGGCCCGTGCCCATGGGGTCGAGTGAGCCGGAGCCCGCACTCTTGGGGTCGGTCGGGACGGAGTTCCGCACTGAAGGGTCGGCCAGGTCATGACCACGTTCCTGATCTACCGACAAGCTGACTCTTACCGTTGTCTTCGGGCGTGGGGATCATTGATTGTGGCAGAACCGTCCAAAATAACACACTAACGGAGGTACTTGCCTTCCTCTAGGCACTAAGTACTCTGCCAGCGGCTATTCCAGTCGTTTCTGTCGAGCACACCCAATGGGAGAACTCGAAACCATCCACATTTTCATCCAGGATCCAATAATAAAAACGAGTACAATACTTAGTTTATTCCATACAACATAGTCTTCAGAAATAAGTTATTACAATACCAAGTTCAGAGTGCGGAATTAAAACAGCGGAAGTAAATATCTAGCGAGCGTAGCAAAGATCCATCTGAGCCCAGCAGACGATCCTCCACACAAAGCCTCAAGTAGCACCTGCAACAGGGGTAAAATAAACCCTGAGTACACAATGTATTCGCAAGACTTACCCGACTGGGAATAATTTCCCGACTCCAAGGATCATGATAGGCTTTTTGGCTACTGGTTCAAGTTTGCAGAAAAGCATTACTACTAGTGGATCCTTATTGCATTTCTTTTATTTGCCATCTTTTAGTTTATCAGCTAACCATCTATATAAGCACTTATGCTATTTTCAAACAAGAGTTGGTCAATACACTTCAGCGGAGGCAGGACGACTCAGCGGCTCGCAGAAGAAGGATAACTAACGCGCGCGACACACTTCAGCGGAGGCAGCACTCTAAATAACCTCGCAGCGCGTACCGGTGACAAAAGTTTCTTCGGATGAACAGTGTTCCTACACTGCTACAGTAATCTCTTCAGAGTCCTCTCGAGTGAACGATATTCTACGCGCTACAGTGTTCCTGCGCGTGCTACAGTAGATTCCTGCATGCTGCAGTGTTTTCTGCGCGCGATACAGTGCTTTCTGCGTGTTCTCAGGTTCGTTTTCGTGGAGGCAACACGACGTGTGGGCAGGGCGACGTTGATTTTTGCAAAACATGGTGGCTAATTAAGTATTAACTAACGCGTAAGTTGTGCGTGGTGTCTGCAGCCGCGGTCGGTCGTCGCCGTACGCGTGCTGCGCGGGCCTTGCGAGTGTGCGAGCGCGATCAGAGAATTAGGAAGAGGATGAATTACGAGCGATGAAGTTAGATCAGGATGATAACAGTTAGTTGAGCTGTGCTGGGGAATATTTGGACATGGAAAAATAATTAGAGCTCAATTGAGAATTAGTGCAACAAAATTTAATTTCTTACTTTGCCATCTACAATAATACATACATGATGCTCAAGACATGGTTTAGTGATTTGTTAATGCGGTAACACCGAGAGTGTTACAGCTCTACCCCCTAAAAGAAAATCTCGACCCGAGATTTCATGCGTGCTTAGTGTGGAAGATGAAGAACAATTCTTGATAAATTATTATCTTGACGTACAGGGAATAAGATGGGGATAGTGCTTCAAGATATATCTCTCTTGCTCCCAAGTTGCTTCAGTCTCTGTGTGATTCTGCCATTGGACTTTGTAAAATTTCACCACACTATTTCTAGTCACCCGTTCTTTCTCATCTAAAATTTTTATAGGGTGCTCAATATAAGACAAGTCTGGTTGGAGAGCTAGCCCTTTAATTTCCACAACTTCTTCAGGGACTCTCAAACATTTCTTCAGTTAAGACACATGAAATACATTGTGGACTGCAGATAAAATATCCAGGAGTTGGAGGCGGTAAGCAACTGAGCCACACTGTTTCAAAATCTTATAAGGTCCGACATAACGAGGGGCTACCTTTTCACCAATACCAAAACAATGTACCCCTCATGGGCTAGCAGGAGAACTGGAGCTAATCAAGAGAGCAACACAACATAGAAACGAGATCAAGAGTGAAGTCCACAGTAATTCACATATTAAGCGCGTGTCTATCAGCTCCGAAAGCACAAACACTCTCGTGAAAGGGCAAGATCAAAGTCACTTCATAGAACAAGTGAACTACAACAACACCCAAATCTTATGTTCGATGATTGAACTAAAACCTATCTAATCAGTGATAAGAATAAGAAGATAGAACTTGTCTGACAGTCTGAGCTTGCAAACATACTTTCTGAACTCTGAACTAGATATCCACAGACGCGCTCCTAGAGGGCCAAGATGACAAGATCAAAGTTCCAACAAAAGAAAAATCTTATGGCCGATGAGCTCAGTCCAGTCACGATCACAACAAACTAGATCGAAAGTTGGCATAGATTTTGTACGGTGTTGTATCAACGAACACATCAGAAGCAAAAGAAGCCCCACTCTATTCTGCTCATCACAATCACATCAGTTGGGACGACCGGCACGGAGAGACCGGAGACGATCCAGCCACTGGTCCTCGGGGACGCTGCCCGCCCACGCCGGCGGCGCGCCGGGAAACTCGACGCCGCGCATCGCGTCCACGATCCGCGCCGCGGCGCCCGCGGGCAGCGGGGCGCGGCGGCGACGCTCGTCCTCGGAGAAGGCCCGCGCCGCCGCCTCCCCGGGCCGCAGGTCTCCGTCCTCATCCTCCGCCTCCGCGTCTTCCGCCGCTTCGTCCTCGTCGGACGCGAGATCCAGCGCGGAGATGCCGTTTCCTGCCTCGTCGAGGCGGTGGTGGGGCACGGCGGCGTCGAAGTAGTGGTCGGGGTCGGGGTCGGATTCGGAGTCGGAAACGGCGCCGGCGATTGGGCGGTAGTCGGATTCCGGCTCCGCGTCGGAGTCAGAGGCGGAGGAGTGGTCGGGGAGGGAAGCGGAGGCGGGAAGGTGCCCGTTGTCGGGGATGGACATGGCGGCCGCCGGCGAGGCGACGAGGAGGAGAAAAGCCAAGTGGGTTGTACTAGCGTCAAGCGCTTGGGTTGTTTGGGTCCTCCCCTCCGTGATGGCTTAATTAACGCTAGGCCACAACACACTGCTCTTAATTTACGCAGGGCCACGACGGCCGTGATTATTCACAACAATGAACATACTTTACCCTTTTCCGAGCATTTTGATCCATTAAGCGCTACTTCATCAAAGCTTACTTCCATTGGAATTGATTATTAAAACAAAATTTGGTTTGATTTCGTAATTCAATATCCAAATAACATCCTCAATCAAATTATAAAAAAATCAATTTCTCTTCAAACTAATTTTTGGAATCTAATTGCTAGAGTCAGATTTGATTCCTTGGATCCAATCATGGCCTCTTTTAATTGTTTGTTTGTGTTGTACCTGAATGTGTGTTGTTATGCACAAAACATCACTTTATTTCTTTTTTTCCTCAGTTAAAACCTGATAAATGAAATGTTAAGGAAAACAATTGATATTACTTTATAATGCATTGTTGTTGTCAAAATGGTTATTCCACGACAGGGTGATATTTTCTTATAATGCATTCCCTCCGTGAAAAATAAGATGAGATCCCAAGTGTGCAGCATGGCGGGGTGGAGGGTTTCTCTGAGATGGGCGGCGAAGGCTGCATACAACGGCGAGGGCGAGCTCATCACGTGGCGTGGCGTGGAGGCAGCAACACGTCTAGTGACATGGAGGCAGTGACACGTTCAACAGCGTCAGAGGGCAAGTCGTGGACGCGGCGGCGCGTCCTGTGGTGTCAGCGGGTGTCGGTGTTCAAAATCACTGGCTAGTAAATTTCTATTATTGCGCATTTAGGCTCGGATGGTGTGCAAAAAGGACACGAAAATGTATACTGATTCGGGTTGAATGTCCCTACGTCCAATGACGAGCTGCTCGTGTTACTTGCACTTTGGTCTATAGCAGGGGTTACAAACGGTTGAGAGAGGGATGAGCTCCCAGGTCTCTGGTGAACTTGAAGTGGAGTTGAAGTATATTTCATTGGTTGAGAGAGATCCCCTGGTGGGGTGCCCCGGCCTTCCCTTTTATAGGTCAAGGGAAGGACCCGGGGTACAAAAGTGAGAGAGAGAGAGGAAAGAAGACAGAGAGGAATGACGGAGTGGACAGCCCCGGAGCTGCGCCGCCCTTCCCCTCCGCCGGTGGGTCCTGCAGACGACAATGGAGGCTCGCACATGCTGTGATTAGATCCGCCTCCGGCGTTATAGGCGAGCGTCGCTGTTTTGGTCATGATTCTCTCGTCCGTCACTGGTGCTACAGACGGGCGCCGTCGCTCGACCACGGCGCCTGGTCCGTCCCTGTCATACGATATAGCCAACCGATCTCCTTGTATGGAGTCGCACGGGGATCGAGCTGCACAGTGCCGGTCCGCCGGCACTGTTGGAGACATGGGTGCCTAGGTATAGCCTGTGGCAGCCGCTGGTCCACGTCGAGGTGCCCCCGCCCCCCTCTAGCATTAGGGGCATGGTCTGGGGCCACCGCCCGTGTTTGTGGCAGTTAGGGGCTGGTAGGGCCCCCCGTAAGAGCCCGTGCCTGAGGCCGACCCCGTGGCCTCCCGGGTCGGGCGGGGCGGTTCTGCTCCCAAGGGGTCGGGCGAGGCGAAACCCCTGCCCCTAGGGTCAGACGAGGCGGAGCTTTCCCCTGGGGGTCGGGCGTGGCTGGGGTCGGATGAGCCGGAGCCCGCACTCTTGGGGTCGGTCAGGACGAAGTTCCGCACTGAAGGGTCGGCCAGGTCGTGACCACGTTCCTGATCTGCCGACAAGCTGACTTTTAGCGTTGTCTTCGGGCGTGGGGATCATTGATACCTGGCAGCGGGGGTAGGTCGAGGAGGAGGCAGCGCATCCGGTGGCATTGGGGCGGCGGTGTGTCTGATGGCGTCACAGAGGTGGACAGGTGGAGCAAGTTGGGGAGGCGACGTGGTGTCCAGCGGCGTCGAGGCGACGGGGTTTCTATTTTCATGGGCGACAAACTTTTTATCGAAGAAGGGAGTGTCTGGTGAGACTTTTTTATCAGGGGAGGTTGGATCTAGATGGTGGGTGATTGTTTTGACGCTTTTTAGTTGTAGTGTAGAGATAGGGAATAAAAGAGATAGAGATTATCACTTGACTTGTACAACGATGGGTCATTGTCACTTGACTTTGTCGCCAAATGCCATTGGCTGCTTTCTGCTACTACAATGTTTATGCAGGGAGCTGTTTTGATCGGACTTACTGCATGCAAACCATACCATCTCCAGAAGTATGGTATAATTACTTGCTAAACTAATAGATCTAACAAGTTAATAGACGAAAATAACAACATTAATTTTTATCTTTCTCCAATAGACAACAGTCTCCTATAATAATTTTCTAAATGATTTTTGCATTAGGAACACCGCTATTTTTTACCAGCTGAACCTTTTTTTTAAATTTCTTTGTCTCTTACTGAGATTTCATATTTGGAATTTTAATCGAACCTTTTTTAAAAGTTTCTTTGTCTCTTATGGAGATTTCATATCTGGAATTTTAATTTATTTGTGCGTCCAATTTACTCCGATCTTCCGATAATGTCGAATGAGGAGTGGATACGGAGTTCCTCTGGACTTTCAAAACTTATGAGTCGAAGAAGATAATCTCTTTTATCAAATTGTTGAGGATTTTTTCTCTTTTTGCTAAAACATAAAGTGTTATTTTACAAAATTTCTGGAGATGCTCATAGTCTGGGTGGTAACTTGCTAACACTACTGGCATACACCCTGAGTCGATCCTGATACTCGCTGCGATCCTTGCTTTTGTTCGTCTGTGTCGATTCTTGATCATGTGACCAACTCTACGCTGCAGCGAAACGTTGGCACACTGGGCACCGTCCGAGCGCGCGCGGCCCATCGCCCGTGAAGATGCCAGGCCCTCCTCTATCTCTATCCGCAATTCAGGATTTGAAAGCGACATGAATTCAGTCAGCATTACGGTGACTGGGCAGAACAGAACAGCACACCAACAAGACAATTAACCATGCATTTTATTGTTTCATTCATTCAATTCCATCTTCTCTTATTCGTTCTGGCAGTAGGACCCACCCCAGGAGTGGCCCCCACGTGACAGAGCACACAACAAGCATGGTGTGGCATGGCGCGGTGGCGGTGCTATGAACACGACACACTAGTAACGAGACAAATTAAAGCTACACGATCGAAGCGAATTCATTCATTCAACAAGGAGGAGGCAAAGTCCCGAATTAAAGAAACCCCGGCCGGCCGGCCGGCCCAGATAAGACGCTGCTTGCTGGCGTGGATCGATCCTCTGCTCGATGACTCAGGCGTCCACGACCTCGTCGTCCTTGGACGCAATCACGAACTCCTCGCGTAACGCCGGCGACACCTTGGGGATGGTCCCGTCCACGGCGTTGGGCCTGCCCAGCGCCTTCAGCGCCAGGTGCGCCGCCTTCTGACCGGAGATCATCATGGCGCCGAACGTCGGGCCCTGCAATCAGATCGACAGACATCATATCAATTCCTGGTTCAGTGATGAGTAACGCAATAACAGGAGTAGCAGCTAGCTCTGTCTTCGTCCTCACTGACCATCCTCGGCGCGCCGTCAATCTCGGCGACCTCCATTCCGGTGACGATCATGCCGGGCACGACCTCGCGCGTGAGGCGCACGATCTCGTCCTCGGCGGTGTTCATGTCGAGCGCCTTCATCCCGGGCACGGCGCTGATCATGCCGATGTCCTGGAGCCTCTTGACGCCCGTGGCCCCGAAGGGCCCGTCGTGGCCGCAGGAGCTGACCACCACCTTGGCCTCCATCACGTTGGGGTCCATGCACGACTGCGTGTCGTGGTTCATGGACACCAGCGCCCAGTTGGTGACCACGCCGCCGACGCGCCCCTGCTTCACGATCAGGTCCTCCACGGCCACGGCGTTGAACAGCTTCACGTTGGGCCGCGCCAGGAGCGCGCTCATGATGGTGGACGTGAAGAGCGCCGCGTGCTTGATCACCACGTAGTCCTCGGCCTCGTCGTAGGCGACGCCCAGCTCGTCCAGGAACAGGTGCGCCGGCTTCCGCACCACCATGGCCGAGAACAGCTGCCCGCCCAGCCACGCGCCGCCGCCCGGGGACACCGACTGCTCCACGATGGCGATGCTGACCGTGGGGTCCTTGGAGAGCTCGTACGCGCAGGAGAGCCCCGCGGAGCCGGCGCCCACGACGACCACGTCGGTGTCGGCGTGGGTGATCATGTCCGTCATGTAGCGGCGGGTCATCTCGCGGGACACGACGGACTCCTTGATGGGGCTGAACCGGAACGACGTCAGGTCGTAGGGCGGGTTGGACGAGGAGATGGACGCGCAGATGGGGCCGCCGGCGGCGGGGCGCGGGGCGCCGGTGGACACGACCACGGACGACGGGGCGCGCGTGGCAGCCGGGAGCCGGGAGCCCGCGAAGGAGGACTTGAGGAGGCTAGACGCCGCGGTGGTGGCCATGATGGCTAGCTGCTGGGAAGGAGAAATCTTGCTGCAGCAGAGGCTCAGAGCAGTGTAGTGTGTGAGGGGATGAGGCTGCTGGCCGTGGACTGCGGTTGCGCTTGCTCTGCCGTCTGCCGAGGTTTAAGAAGGGGACGAGACGAGGGAGGCGCTCGCAGCAACAAATATCTTGGCTGGCGGCTGGCGCCATGCATGGCTACGTGTTAGCAGATGCGGCGTGGTTGGTCACGGGCACTCTGGGATCGCTGGCAGCAGCGTGGCACCCACCTGTGTATCAGCTGCTGCATGCAGATATTTTGGAGGGTGAATTGGTGTAGGATAGTAGAGATGTATACTTTTGGAACTTTCTGCGTGTACTGTACTGGAGTAAATATATCGGCTCCTTGGTTACCATGGATTGATGTAGAGACGATTCACTTCATTAATAACTTGGTGATCGTCGGCTGATTTAGCACATCGGTAAAAATATCTGTAGTGGTGGTCTCAACATCATCCACTCGTCAGGTGAATCATCATATCTTTGTATCTCCGTTTTGGGTGATATTTCCACATCATTTTCAAATATATATGTCATAATCCGCCTAAATTGTGACCGTTGAAGTACCTATCATGTCTCATAAGCAAATCCCACCACCTGCGACTGCGAGAAAGACGATGCCATGCAGCCAAGACACAAGGCACAACGCAAGCTCATACTGTCGTATATAGGGCTTGATCGGTTTACGATCAAAATTTACCGTGCCAAAGCTTTGGCAAACCAAAATTAGATAAAAAAATCTTGCCATAGATTTGGCAAACCAAATACCCTATGAGAGATTGGCAAGTTTTGATAGGAAACTAAACAATAGCCAAAATCATAACTTACTAAATCTTAAATAAGACAATTTTTTGATAATCAACCAACTATACCTACCCTGTAATCTCCATTATCTTGGCACAAATTACCGTGGCGTCATGCTTCTTCTTGGGCCACAATTGTAAAATCTGCACTGCACGACAAAATAGGTCACGTCCCCTCAAATATCTGCGCCACATGGTGACATACTATATATTTGGCCCCATATGATTCATGAAAGCGACCTTGCATCCAGAGAGGCCTTTCCTATGAAAGGATGAGGTTATTGTCCACCTTTCCTTTCCCTGCCTATGTTGTGATAACTAACAGCGTGTGACCCTTGCATTGGAGATTTAGATAGATCTTTCGGACCACTGTCCAAATGATCTTGATATTGGATATTTCATCAGGACGCACCAAGCACCAGCGACGTCTGCCTCGTATAACTAGATTATAATAACTGAATTAGCTAATTATGTAGTACTCTAAGCTGGAGGGAAAGACTGAATTAGTTAACTTGATTATAGATAGATTAGTTTAGGGACTGCCTATCAATATGAGCGGTGTACTCTCTCCATGTCCAAAAGTATTGACAGTTAAGATTAATAATAAAATAAAAAAATGTCCCCAAAACTCGTTTTTTTGCTTGCCGTGGAATCCAAATCAGTATCTTCATCCCATACACATTGACGCCATAATTGTGTCTTGGATCCATAAAGCTAATAATAATTAATTCTTTAAATCCAAACAGGTCCAGCTAATTGTTAGTTCACTATGTAGATAAAATCAGCTAATTGTTAGCTGCTAATGTTTGCTATGAACTATAAACTAGCTAGCTATTAACAGCTAATAGACCCAAACAGGACCTAAGGCTCTATTTTCGATCCAACTGTGCTAATAGTTATCTAACTAATAGCTAAAAAGCTACTGACTATGTAACTTGTAGCTAATTATTAGCATGGGCTGTTTGGAACTTTGGATCCACCAGCTAATTGGTGGTTGGATAACTTGTTGAAGGTGTATATGAACTTCACTAACTAAGAGACTGTTTGGATCCACCCAGCTTACTATATTAGCTATATGCCAGCCGAGAGAAACTAGCTAATAGCAAATTGTTAGCTAGGTGGTAGTTAAGACATTGGCTAAATTATTAGTTGAGTATCTAAGTAAGACCTTAGGTAAATTTTACCAGCTAACTCTTAGCTACATGAGGATCCAAATAGGCCCAAGGTATCCAAGCAATTTTAGATTGAACTAGAAGTGTGATAATAAAAGACTAACTTGCCTCTCACTGATTAGCTTCTTCAGTTGTCAACTTTTGCTTGATTTTCTACTAACGCATACTTAAAAAAATATTCACACATGTCACGAATTTTCGCTACCAATTATAGAAGTTGTTTTTTGCAAGATGGTATTTAAAATGCATGCATGGATGGGGATTTAAAACACAGGTACACATGGATGTTGTTGAACAATCCGAATACCTTACACTTTGAGATAAATTTTGAACGTTCGATACTCTATATTTCAGAACGAAGGGAGTAATTGTTAGCATAGCACACATCTACTTGCTAATAGTTAGCATGTCTATAATCTGAGTTTGTTTGGATCCCTACCCTACTTTGTAGCTGCTGCTACTACTAATGGATCTAAACAGGCTCTAAGTTAGGGAACAAATTCAAGTGCCTGCACAGTTAATCGTGAGTTCCCTAAACTAACTGCGTACGTTGAAAAGGCAACACAGCTAATTAATAGGGACATCCTAGTTATTCCACATCTTCCTTAGTCTGTCTCAACTCATGCAGAGCAAATCGGAGTGTAGAGTCTAGGACTCGGCTAGGTTCAAGTATCTCAGGCTGTTGCTGCCAATGTCGCCAGATTCAGTATTTTCATCTGTGCCCAGCGGTAACCCTTGGTTTACCGATGTTATGTTTAAACTCTATCTCCTCTTAATGAAATATGTACCTCATGCTATGGTCTAAAAAATAAAGATCTCAAGAATTCTTTTTATAGTAACTTGCTAGAGTATTGGCAAGATTTTTTATAGTAACAAGATATATGCCCGCATGGAGGTCACGTATTTATCTACACCAATGCACATGGCTTGCAGTTTAGACGAACATAATAACGAATCTACAAATCAATTACATTAAAAATATGAAGTCCATATCATTATCTAAATAGCACCTTAATTTTAGTTGTGCTCATTATTCATTCAAAATTTCAAAACAGTCGAGCACTGGAGCGGTTAGAGATAAGGTTATCTCATTTATTACCTGCCATCCACCACCATCCTTTATCCTTTCACATACGCCACCTGCAGTGGCGGATCCGGGGGCACCCCCAGTGAGCTTGATTTTGCATTTAAATTACTGTAGCTTAGCATTAAATCCATCATTAATCTTCAGCTTAAGCCTTAAATCTCCATTAGTTAGCCCCCAGGTGCTCATCCTGGATCCGCCACTGGCCACCTGCCTCCCTCACATAATCCTATCGCTTTCTTTATTTATGCTCTTCCTCTCTAACTGCGCAGCTCGATGAAAAAAAAATCCGCAGCGGGAGCGACACACGGCGCAGCTCACCACCAGAGCCGGCGAGCTAGTGGGGCTAGCCGGCACGACGGCAAGCTGGCCCGACGGGCTAAGTTCTGGTGGCTGGTCTTGGCGCGCATGCGCAGCAAGTCCCTAGCGTGCTGTCACGATGGCGGTGCAGCTGGTACTACGGCAAGCTTGCGCGAAGGGGATCTCGCATGGAGACTTGGCTCAGGGCTCTAGCAGCTCCCTCCCTCGGTCCATCGATGTCTTCCACCTTTGACACGAAGAGCTAGCCGGCACGTAGATTCTCCCCTCGGCGTCGTGGTACTTGGTGGGTAGCGAGTTGGCGCGTCAGCAACCTCCCCGACGCGAGTAGCAGTGGCGGGAGAGATCCCTTCGCTGGGTAGCCGAGCGGGGGCGTGATTTTGGCGGCGGCGTGTTGGTGCACTCGGACTCGGGAGTGACCAGCAGGAGTCGTTTTCGACTTGTATTTGTTTTTCGTTCACATACGGGATATATGCCCGTGCCTTGGACAGAGCCATGAAATTTTCCCACCTACGGTGACCTGCGTGGCTTACGGCTTAGATGAACATATTAAGAAATATACAAATTTAATTATGTAGACAATGTAAAGCCCGTTTCATGATGGCCTTTTTTGTTTTTTTTATTTGGCACTTCTCCTAACCTACAGGTTTTAATAGAAGTCAAGTAGGAACTGAGTTGGTCACGTAGTGATAGGGAACCTATAGGAAATAGAGTCATGTGCGTAGGAAGTCACGCGGGACTGGGAGAAGAGCCGAGCGAGGCGATTATTTCCTGCGCTGAAGATACCCCTAGAAATTCTTTAGGTGTAATAATAGATTTGTTAGAGTATCAGAATAACACGTGAGACTTCCATACAGTCTTGCAAGATGGCCAAAACCCTCTCATAACACCTAAAAAAGAGCTAAAAACATGGTTTTGAATTTTGACTGCTTTCTAAAATGTATTGGTTGAAAAAAGGAAGTTCCTCCATGAGTGGTTTTTTTTTTCTCTCTCGCCGTTAGAGTTTAGACATGGCAAGGGATATAAGACATTTAATTAGCGGCGGGTTTTGGGCAGTTGGGAATTGAGGCCGAGAATTCATTGTTGGAATCCTGTTTTCCTGGGCCAATGCAAGGCCAAAGATTTTGGGCTTACTTTTTAACAATATTACAAAATTTTGGGCTTATTTTTTGATAATATTAAAAAAAGAAAATATAGGCGTTGCTAAAAAAAAGGCTCATGATCCTAACAAATTTCTATGCGAAATTGAGTTCTGTTAGTTTATCCAGACATGTTTTTATTCCTTCTCAGGCTGTTAGTGTAACAATTGACAATATGACCTTTTAAATAATCGAGTTGTGATAAAATTTTATTCGACATTAAGGTGCATTAGAAATGCAAATAACTCCACTAAAGTTTACCAAAAAAATACAATTTGGTGCATCAAAATCAATTTTATATTCTTCATTTTTCACAACTCATTACAAATCTTATATAAAATAATATACTTTGTAAATCTAAAAGAATCATGATGCTACAATTTGAGTAATGCTCTTTCAAGACATCATATTAATAACTAGCTCAATAAAATAATTAATTACCCAGCCAATTGTTCTCGATCACGCAAAATGTTTTACGCGTCTTTATATTAAGGTAGAGAAAATGTTTAATACAACACGTCTTAGCGTCGCCCAAGGAGGCCTATACCTGGGCTGCCGATCGGACCCTCCTTAGTGTACGTAAGCTATGTTGTTACATTGCACAAGGATCAACCCAAATTGCGGTGCCGGCTAGGAGGCCTATGTCCGGGCTGCCAATCGGCAGCGGCGCTGTTTGCGCGCGCCGACCTCGCCATCCGCTGGGAACAACTAACACAGCGACTGCATATGAGCGGGGTCACCATTGAAAAATTCTTCGTATGCCTTCTTGGCCGACGCGATGGCATCCCACTGGTTAGCACCGGGCGCTTCGTGACAAGGTACTCACCTCGCTTGGTATCCAGCCAATTGTTTGTATAGCAGCCGTATTAATCAAACAAATGCACAAAAGGACTAAATTTATAGGAGAATATTGTTAAATTTGTCTATCTCGTGTGCTCGTAAAAACATAACCAGAGCCAAATTCTTAACATACAATTAGACCAAAATATACATATGCGATTGGCCGAGTTACCGTGAAGTCTGTAATAAGGTATTCTTTTTTCGCGAACGTGCTCTGCACTTGTGCCTAATGAGATATTTGTGTAATGACACTGTGATGCTTAGCCCTTTTTTTCTCCAAAAAAAAACATAACCGTACGAGTCACCCTGAAGTCAGAAAACATAAAGGAACCACAGAAAGCAAGGATATATTCTTTTTTTCCTTTGAACAATTTTCACTATCCACGGTCGGATATGATGGAACAAGTTCATCGCACTTTGTCAACTCAATCTACAGGTTGGCTAATAATGTACACATCATTTCTTTCTTTCAGAGGTACAAAGCAGACATACCCAAATGATCACTCCCAGAATAAGGAGCAGTACACACAGTCTCAGAGGGTCGCCATGGTTCACGCTTTCCTCAGGAAGGAAGGAAAAGCTTCACACCGCAAGCTGCATTGCATCACGCGTCATGTTTACGTACTTAACAAGGTCTAGAACTTGTCTACAGCAACGCCATCCCTGACAACCTCGTAGGCGTCCCGATTCCTGGTCTTGTTCATGCCGGCAGCAAAGTGCACCTTGGTGGCCTCGGTCCTGACCTCCGTCACCTTGGTCCAGATCAGGATCTTGGTCTTGAGGCCCTCGATGTGGGTCATCTTTCCCTTCTCCAGGTACCCCGACACGTTGGTGGAGAACCGCAGGACCGACGAGTCCTTGTAGCCCACCTCGCATGGCGACGCGATGTACACCGTAAGAAACTTGGTGTCTTCGTTCAACTCGTAGTTGGTCGCGTCCTGCGGGAACAGGCCTATTGGGAGGTCATACTCCTTGAGGAATTCAGGCAGTGGTTTCTGCATCTTCCCTGAAACCAAGCAGTGATTTACTCATCATACAAATAGTGAACAAAGGAAGCAAAAACCTTGTTTCCCTCACATTACATCCAACCATAGGTTTAAAGATCATATCTGATTGTTGTCTCCTGTAACAGAAAAAAAATCTGCAAATCTAACCATCGCAACAAACATTACCTTTGATTTTGTTGACCATCCATTTAGCTCCATCTCCAATGCTGCTAGAGACTGACTGAAAGTGGGAAAAGGTGAATAGTCAACACAAAGGAGTTTCTGTCTGCTGAAAGAATGTCTTGCAACGCTGTCATAACAATATAAATAGATCGTATAGTTTAGATACAAAGCCAGGGAGTAGAGCAAAGAAAACATTGAGGAATTGCTCAAACCATGTAATAATATAAAATGTTTACATTATGTAGCGAGCACAAGGCATGCCGCATGCATGAAAAGTAGTTTTTCTAAATGAATCCAAAAGTAGATTTACTTTATTCAACATGATCCCAATCCCCAATGTACAAGGCCTTGAACCATTGTAATATAAATGTTCAGGAGGTTCTGGCGACACCACTGAAGCATGCACAACTCGATCTTAAACTGACTGAAAATGGGAATAACTTCAGTTCTGGCTCAATTGTCAAGTTGGCCACCTTAAGGAGTGTTTGATTTGAGGAGTTAAAGTTTAACAAACACTGTAGCAATTTCGTCTTATTTGATAAAAAGTTTTCAATCTTGGACTAATTAGGCTTAATAGATTCGTCTCGTAAATTACTCCTAATCTGTACCGACATGCATGCAATTAGTCTACATTTAGTACTCCATGCATTTGAGAAAACATTGATGTGATGGGAGTTAAACTTTAACAAAATCAAACCAAACGGGGCCTTAGAAATCTCCCTTTAGCCAGGCACCATTCACACGTGATCTCGAGCAGCTGAATCCTCGCCTTGTTTCCTCCTTCAACCTATCCTTGAATCGGTAGCCCTCATTTCGTTTCGGTGCCATGAAGTTCTAAAGCTAAGCTTTCTTAGTTATTTTGCTATGTGGCATCATTCCGACAACCAATCATACAACAGCTTTTATTGCCATGGCCATGTGTAGCATTGCACCATGCAAACGATGCATTATGATCACTGCGTACTTAATTGGGTGGATTCCATTCAGAGAAACACAGTTTCTGAAAGGTATCCTTTTTTTTTCCTCTGAGTGAATTGATAACTAAGGAATCCTGAAATCATGCATGATCCACTACTTAAAAACATATGGTTTATTGAATATATCCAACACGTGTATTGTCAGATGTGCTACAGGTTTGTTGAATCTACTTCCTGAGCCCGCACGCTACACAATTAGGAATCGAAATTGCAGAAAGCATGCATGCCACTAGTTGTTTAAGTCAGGCTATATTTCCGACATGGCGACATGACCATGTTGTTTCTAAATGGATAACACAAGCCATCTCAGGATCTGAACGTAGCCATCTGCGGCAGGTGGAGGCCCACAAAATGCAATGCAACGAAACAAGAACCGGGTCACTAATTGGCCCGAAATGCACCACCGCATAATTGGTATATATCTCTCAAACTAAAAGTCATCGTCATGCAGGTTGTATAAACAGTGGTGATGAAGAAGAAAAAGGTGAGCAAGAAAGACCGACAGTCGATCTATCAATCCACTGGAACAAAATGCAACGGAATCAATGAAAATCTTTTGGAGGGGGTGCTTTTCTTTACGTTCATGTCGTCGAGCTCCTTGTTGGCCTTCTGGTTGAACCAGTAGCCGCCCACCTTCCCCATGATCTGATCCATCCCTTCCCTTCCCTAGCTTCCCTCCTCGATCTGTCTATCTATCAGTTGTTGCCTCGGCTTCTCCCAAGGATCGAATCAGGGTCGAGGATCTGGAACAGCAGCAATCTTTCCTCGTTTTTTTTTGTTGGAAAATTGGAATCCACTCGCGCGAGCGACGGAGTGGGCAAAGGAAGGGAACCAAGAAGAGGGAGGGGAGGGAATGCCGGCCGCGCCGGCAACCTCGTTCCTTCTGGTTTCCGTCGCAAACAGGTGGAGATTGCTTTGCTAGGTCGATTCTATTTTTAGGACGCAAATCGGGTGACCTGGATACAGATGGGCCCACCATTGTCCCCCTCGACAGTTGGACCGCGTCCGGGACTTCTTCAGCCTCGCTCGGAGCCTGTTGGGCTACCGGCCGGCCCACCTCGTTAATTAAAAGGAAAAAAAGGCCCGCGCACGTGACTCCACTCCAGAGTCCTCCGCACCAGCACGGCACTCCACGGTCCGCCTCGCCCCAGCGGCCCAGCCCCGGCCAGTGGCGTGCCTCGGCCACCGCCTCGTCCCCGCTCTCCGCCGACCCGCGCGCTTGCCGCACCACGCTCCGCCGGCGACCTCGACTCGTGGAGACGCACCTCCCCCCCGCGCGCTGGCGGCCGTGAGCACGCTGTCCTCCCCTGCGCCTGGCGGCCGAGCATCTCCCGGGCTCGAGTCGCGGGGCGAGGCCGCGAGGAGGACCAGCAGGACGTGTCGCGGGTCGAGTCACGCTCAGCACGGGGACGCCTGTCCTCAGCCGTAGCGACTAGCGGCGACTCATTCTACCGTTGCGGGTGCCCTTACAGGACCCGACCCGCATCGCATCGCGGGATCGTCCAATCAGAGCGCGCGTTGCACGTCATCCGCCTCGAAGCGGATACCGGTTCGGGGAAGACGCAACCCGGCAGCGGGCGTATACGAACAACAAGGCGGGTCAGACGCGGAGGGCGCACTTCGGATCTCGCTCGGCCATCGGACTGTACAAGGACGACAGGGAGAAGAGTACCGCGGGATCATCACCGTCAGGCGTCAGGTGCGTGCGCATACATCTTCGAATTCTGCTTGTCTCGCCTCTTCGAATTCGTGTGTTTAGGGTACCTGATTCGTCCAGATTTGGCCCCTAGATATGGTTGCCTCGTTTTAATTATCGGCTGCTGATTCATTGCTTATGCCGCCCCCGCAATTGTGCCATAACCCCAGGGCGTAGATCAGATACGTTTATGACTGGTAATGGATCGTGGCTAAACATGGGGATGGTTCCTCCGTGGAGCGAACCGGACGTGACACATAGATCCTCGGTCAGATGTTGATTGGATGAAGAAATTTGTTCACATATTTGTCTTTACAGATAGCTACGATTCTTGTTGCCTTCTTGCATTACCTTGAGCGAGCAATTGTAGTGGTAGTGACGGCAAGCTCCCTCTCCCGCCGGTGCTGAGCCCCTCATATGGAGTGACAGGGTGGGGCGCAGGGCCACGGGCCACGGGAGCGTTGGGAGGAGGGGTGGGTGGGGAGATCAGAGAGGCACGCCGAATGAGTGTGGGTGTAAGCGCTTCGCGCTTTTTAGTAGTAGAGATTTAACCTGACGATCTTTGGTTGCACGCTGAATGGTGCTAAATTGATGGGAAATTCGATGGTCCTGGTGGACCTTATTGATGGCTTTGGTCTTGGTTTGTATGTAATTTTTATATCATCCCTGTGTATGTCAACATGCCTGTTGATTTTGCAATGCTCCTCGCAATGAAACTGTATGCCTTCACTTATTCTATTCCTGTTACAAGCTAAATAATCTGGTGTGAAGCTTGTGCACGTATACCACTGTAATATATCATGATCTCTTCTAGTGTATAAGGTTAGTACGTGGTCTGCCAAAGTAGGAGCCTGGATTTATGCACAATTTAGAAATTGAATTTCAGCTTACTATCCCAGTCATAATTTCTGTTAACACCAGTAAAGTAAAATCAGAGTTCAAATTTTTGTGCTTAGTTGATCTTTGTAAGCATAGGAAAGCGAAATGATTGCTTTTCTGTTTCATCAATGAACAGCCAACTGCATAAATGCTACAGCTGTAGGTATTCTTAGCTAGATCTCCAAAATGTGAAACAAATATGTGATACCTGCTATTGACAGCCAACTGCATGTTGTGGTGTTCTCACAGTTTTAGTTTTTCAAGTATTGTATCTGAATCCTTTTACTGTCATGCAGAGTGTTAAGACAAGATGGTGGCCAATGGTGATGCACCTGCTAGAGGGAGTGCAGCGGCAGCTGCAAGCCTGCGTAGGCGTAGGACCACAAGCGGAGCTGCTGCTGCTGGAGGCGGTGCCAGCTCAATGCTCCAGTTCTACACCGATGAGGCTGCGGGCCGCAAAATGTCACCAAACACTGTTCTGATCATGAGCATTGGGTTCATCGCTGTTGTCGCTATGCTCCATGTTTTTGGGAAGCTGTACCGCACCTCCAACTAGGTTGGTATTACTATATCCAAGAAAGCAGAGTCCACCAAGGGAGGAACCTTATAGAGCGATTTAAATGGATAGCAAGTGACAATCAGAAAGGAACCTTGTAGAGCGATTTAAATGGATAGCAAGTGACTATCAGATTCTGAACTGTTATAGAAGTTTATTTATACAACTTGCAATGCTGAGGGCTATGATAAATCCCTGCGAGTCTTGTTTAGTCATTGCTTAATATTTTTGAAATGTGCTTGCATATGCTACTTTGTATTTCTGTTTACCTGATCTTGCCATTCAATCCTTGTTGCTTACCTTTCGCAATCTGCCTAATGGGCCATGCCGCCTTGGACCTGTTTTAGTTTCCAGCGGGACATAAAGATGTGTTAGGAGCTGTGAGCTGTGGCACTAACGCCTAATTATGCCTTGATTGATTGCTAAGTAGTGAAGGACCTGGTGCGATTAATTGTGCCTTGATTTTGACTTAAGTAGTGAAGGACCTGGTACATGGCAAGATGCAGGGCTTCATTGTGTTGCAGTGTTTCTTCACATATGCTGTGCCTGTATGTTATGTCGGTGATCTCTATGGCCTTCTCAAGGTTAGATCTATGCGAGTTAAGAAGCTGATACACTAAGCCAATATGGCTGGTGAGCACAAGTCACCGGTGGATAAAAAAACTCTGGTACAAGCAGCGATGCAAACCATTTCTGTACTCGTCACTGCATGATTTGCAAGCCTGTTTTTCCAGAACCTAGCTCTAGCAATCCTACACATTCTCACCCTGTGGGCACCATCAAATTGTCAAGCATTTGAGAATGGAGGTTTTATATCTAATTAGTATGCATACCAACAACCGAAAACAATGGCTAATCATTAATAACAACACAAACAGTGCCAGGACTTTTCGTCTTATAATCCGTACTTTTCGTCTTGTTTTTTCAGTCGTAACAGTGTTTTTCTCTCACAACAAATCAGCGAACAATACCTTACTTTTCGGCGAAGCCAACGGGCTCATTGACGCCTGCCATGCTTTCAAAAAAATGGATCTAATGGAACACACAGCAGTTGATTTGCAACACACAGGATAGCCACATCTCAAGTGCATACTGCATTCACGAAACATTCTCCCAAAACCCCTTTCAACTGTAGCATTATAATCCGTCCTCTCGCATTCCATTTCTATGTAAAACTGTGAATCGAGATTTCCTAGCTATGCATGTTTGATCAAACAATCAAGTATTTAAAAGAGTGGAGACATAAACTAATTACTCCCTTCGATCGGTGAAATTTTTTGTCAATGGGAGGTAGCAGTTCGGTTAATTAAACATTTGCTGGTCAGAAACAGCGTATTTTTTCGCACTGGAAATAGTAGCATGCACACCAACACCGGAAAACACTTGTTCATCATTAACAATATGCTCTATCCAAAAGTGTCAGGCATTCAAGCCGATAGGAAGTAGGAACGGCATGCAAAAGGATATCGAACCAATGCCATGATCGTAATAAGCATCAGAAATCGCTGAAACAGAACAAGCTCACCTCACCTCGGATTCATTCATGTTGCCAGGAAATAAATCAAGTGAGGCATAAAGCCAGCAAGCTTCTAAGAACACATCTCGTACGATTTACTAAGTCAAAGCTATAAATATGATGCAGCCCCAGATGATGATGAAGCAATGACCAAGTAACAAGAAAGCTGCACTTGCGAACAGAAACAGTACTGACTAATTAAACCACACCCCTCAAGTAAAGAGCAATGATTCCATTTGGATCCAGATATCACCTGCCATGAAGTAGGCATCAGCATGTAATTCTGTGGCCACGAATGAGTATTCCCACCAATTTTAAATATATGAAGTTTATTAGGTCAAACTAACTAGTTTGTTTTTAACTAACTAGTTGTCTTACACATCATATATTT
This sequence comes from Saccharum hybrid cultivar R570, assembly GCA_038087645.1. Lineage (NCBI taxonomy): Eukaryota > Viridiplantae > Streptophyta > Magnoliopsida > Poales > Poaceae > Saccharum > Saccharum hybrid cultivar. The sequence continues at coordinate 24,592,738 of JAQSUU010000135.1, forward strand.
AAAGTACTTTATACTGTTAACCATATCAAGAAAACCATTTTTGTTTGGTGCATATATATGGCACCTGAAAGCCCCATTAGCTACAGCATTCTACTCTATATCCTCAAATTTATTGTTTTCCCCTATTTTATCTAACATAACAAATATCTGCCTAGTTAAAGCATGAGAAAATGGAAGCACTAACCAATTAACATGTAAACTATAAAAACTAATGATATGCATATGAACACTGCAAAACCTACTCATCATCAACATATTACATATCTATGCAGAAGTGCTGAGCACTCCCAAAACTTGCTCATCAGCAACCATATACTATTACCAAGGCCACACAATTATTGATACAAATAAATATGCATTAATAAACCATGAATAACAGAACAAGATCACCTCTTGGGTTGATTGTCACTGCCAAGACATGTATCAGGGTGGCATAAAACCAGCAAGCTTGCATGAATCATGAGTCATGATGCCAATGCTAAATAAGATCCAGGTAAGGAGGCAATGACCAAGTAGCACTCCCAAATCACAGGAACGCTACGGCAATTGCAGAGACATACTAAATTTCTGACTTGTTAAATCACATAACAAAAGCATTTCATCCATTTCGATCCAAAATATCACCCCATCAGGTGCGAACACATGGTTTCATTCATCACTGCATACTGGTTCTTAGTTACCACTACTTGCAACTGCTAGTTACCATACCAAGCAAGCATTTGCATCTGCATTGCATATACTATGCCACTACTACTGCCTACTGGTCCCTTGCTACATCATACTGATACCGAGGATGATCATACCAACTAACGTGACAGAGGAAATTAAACGCAGCAGCAAAAACGAATGAACGTAAGCAGAACCATGTTCAGATCATGACCGCTAGCGACAGTGAGACAGGACGGCGGCGGGGCGCACCATACCAACCGCCGCGACGGCTGGCTTGGCGCTCGTCGATCAGACGCCAATGGGGTCGCCGAGATTCTGGAGGCAGCAGGCCGCGATCTCGAAGCAGAGGTATGCGTCGCGGGTCGCGTAGGCCCACTCCTCCTCGCCCAGGTGGTAGCTGCCCCAGTCCGCCTGCGCCACCTTGGCCGGGCAGCGCGCCAGACGCATCTCCGGCCCGAGCGCCACCCGTGCCATGCGCTCCAGGCTCAGGCCGCTCACCACCTTGGGCGGCCGCCACGTCTTCCCGAGATTGGTGGCCTCCTCCTCCTCGTCGGTGTCATAGTCGTCCCGATCGGCCTTGGCCTTCGCCCTAGCGAGCGCCGCCTTCCCCATCCAGTACTTGGCGGGCTTCTTCAGCGTCTTCTTCTCGACCTCCACCCCGGCGACCTTCCCGAATGCGAGCGCGAACAGATGCGTCAGCTCCTCCGGCGACGCCACGTGCAAGCCCCACTCCTTGGCCAGCTTCCTCGTGGCCTCCCGGGCGCCGAAGCAGGCGACGGTGATGCGCTTGTCGTCCAGGAACGCGCGGAGCTGGGTCATGTTGTTGCTGTAGAACTTGAGGCGGTCGCCGTCGTACTTGGCCTTGCGGACGCGGCAGCCTTCCGCCTCGGGGCTGTAGACGATGGCGCGGGAGCCGCCGAGGCAGAGCGCGATGCAGCGGATCGGGTTGTCGTGGTCGTTGGGGCTGAAGTCGGCGCCCCTCGCGCGGTCGGAGGGGTCATGGCCGCGCAGCGCGACGAGGCCCGCGACGAGGGGCGCGCGGAGGCGGCGGCCGCGGGCGACGGCGGAGGCCTCGGCGAGCCAGCGCTTGGTGACTTCGTCGCTCGAGGAGAAGGTGGTGTCGACGGCGGCCAGGTTGCGGCCGATCCGGAGTACGCCGACGTCGCCGTCGTCGACGAAGTCGTCGTCGCGCCGCCACCAACGTTGTCTGGGGGGATCGGGCCTCTCCAGGGTGATCTGCACAGGCCCCTTCATGGCGTTCGACGACGGCGGTGGATTTGGGAGGTGGGGAATGGGGTTTTGTGGCTTGGGGGAGGAGTTGGTTGTCGAATTGCTGGCTTGGTTGCGTGGAAGCCAGCCAGGAAGAGGCGCGGCGCGGGGAGGAGGATGTGATCTCTTATAGCTGAGGTAGGCAGCTCCACGTGGCTCGATCAGGAGCGTTCGCTTGCTTCCTGCGGTGCGATAGCTGTGGCCAGGGTTAAAAAAACCGCTCGGTAAACCGCAGTTTACCGTGGTTACCGGCCTAACCGGGCCGGACCGGTTCCGGTCCGGTCCGGTTAGGTATTCCTCAAATTCAAATTTAAAATTTGAAAAAAAAATGCTGAAAAAATTCCTAAAAATAGTTCATGATTTATAGAAGCTAATGGTGTAAAAATTTTTCAAATTCGAGTTCGTTTAGTATTTATTTATACGTATAGAAGTTTGAAAAAAAAGAAAAAAAATCCCGGTCCTGGCCCGTTAAGGCCCCCAAATTCAAATTTAAAATTTGAAAAAAAAAACAAAAAATGCTGAAAAAATTCCTAAAAATAGTTCATGATTTATAGAAGCCAATGGTGTAAAATTTTTTCAAATTCGAGTTCGTTTAGTATTTATTTATACGTATAGAAGTTTGAAAAAAAAAGAAAAAGAAAATTCCAAACTCAAACCGAGCGGTAAACCGCTCAAACCGAGCGGTTACCGCTCCAAACCGCCCGGTAAACCGGTGACAAACCGAACCGAAGGCGCGTTTGAATTCAAATTCAAATTCGACCGGTTACCGACCGGTTACCGGTAAACCGGACCGGTAAACCGGAACCGGAGGCCGGCGGTTTGGGGTGACCGGTCGGTAAAAAAAACCCTGGCTGTGGCTGGTAGTACGTCGATGGGAGTGGAGTTCTTCTAGAAGCTGCGGTGGTCTGCCGTTGCGGACAGACACACGGTGTTGGGGGCATAGAGGAGGGCGCACTGTTAAAGTACAGTGGTTTTCACCGCACTTAAAGAATCTTTATAGATTTGGAAATGGTGGACTGGGGTGAGCCGGCTCGTACTTTACCGGGCCAAAACCGATATAATTAACCACCAATTAGGTTGATGTTTGATGTCTCATTTAAATAGAGATCTAGCCCCACGTGTCAATATTTAGAAAAAAAAATATAAACATATTCCCTCTGTTTCGAAATAAGTCACATCTCGTATCTAGAAGTCAACTAATTTCAAGTTTGATTAGATTTATAGAAAATAACATCACCATTTGATTGATTTACTATGAAGGTATATAACTTGAATCATCTAGTGATGCTTATTTTGTATCATAAACATTATAGTATTTATATATTTGGTTAAACTTCAGATTGATTGACTTCTCGAAATTTGAAATGTGCGCTTATTTTTCGACAAAGGGAATATATACATACACATAGTCATATTCCACTCCTAGGCCTTGTTTAGTCACTTCGTACATGTGTGCAAACCTAATCTAATAGTTAGTAGATTAGCAAGACAAAGTTTTCTAACAAGCGCTAAAATAGATCCAAACATGTCTTATAGCGCACACATGCACATGTACTCTATAGATAAGGAACACACAGTGTATACTTGGTTGGCTATATGATTTAATCTGTGTTCTAGGCTCATTTATAGAACCTGTTCGCTTCGCAGAAAAGTCATGGCTAAAAGTATTATTCGCTGATTTGGCGTGAGAGAAAAATACTGTTCTGACTGAAAAAACAAGTTGAAAAAGTACGGATTATAAGACAAACGAACAGGGCCTAGCGACCATGTCGGCCAGATACAGACAAGGTCCTCTTAATTAGTTGCTTAGTGAGGTACTAAAATATACTCTCTTCGTTCCAAACTGTAAGCCGCTTTAGGTTTTCATAGGTCAACTATATCTAGTTTTAACTAAATTTATATATAAAATAAATGCATAAACACCTAAGAGCACCACATATTCTAATAGTGCATTTATTTGATATTGTATTTTTTTATATGTTTCATCAAAATTAGATAAGTTTGGCTTAGTATAGAACTAAAATAATTCATAATTTGAAATGGATTGTCCCTTCCTTATGGGTGATGGTGGGCCAACTGATTTCTTAGGTCCTGTTTGGCATAGCTTTACCAGCACCTTCATTAGTTGTTTTTTTTCCAAACACGTTTTTCCAAAACAGTTTCATGGGTAAAGTTCATTTTTTTCATGCTCTCCCGAAGAAATGAGGTGGGACAAAGCTGAAAAAAGGTAGCTTATTCTAGATTCACTTCGGTTCGGTTGGATAGGCCCTTGGTTCGATTATTCATCACCCTGGAGCTGCTCTTTGCAGCAAGCACTGCTATAGATTCCCTTTGGCTTTCAAAATGGTTCAGTGCAAACGTTTCGGCAATGAATTGCAACATCTTTCGCGTCAGATCTGATAGCAAAATCTTCGTTCAAACAAACAGGAAGACCAATATTGTAGGGGCGAAAGAACTGCTAATGAATAGATGCACAACCTTCGACGGCAACGGCATCCACAAGCAAAGGCGCAAAGCAATGTTCAGAACAGAAACAGTTAAAAGATGGTTCCAGCAGGCCAGCACAATAACTTTGGAAGTCAAATTCATTGCCCAGAATGCCTTACAGGTTTGACATTTACTGTACAACATAGATAAAACACTGAATTGTACAGCAGCCTATACTACCAGTATACATCAATCTCTACGACCCCGTACCACGTTACCAGTAGTCATTTCTGACTGCTGATTTCTACTATACCACTCATAGTCTATTGTATGTTACAGAAGCGCGGCTGTGTGATGAGCTCAACACAGTTAAAGTAACATATATATACCAATTCCATTCATTGCATATTCATGAAGGACTCCCAACTTCAGGGCCATCACTTCGGCGCACAACCTTGACTTACAACTATGCAGAGAACAGAAGATCGTATCATCCAATCTATGACAATTGGGTAAGCGCAATCAGTGGTCAGAATACATGAGCCACCATAATCTGCAGTTTGGGGAACCCTGTAAACTGCATTAAGCTGCCATCAAATGACACGACAGTATATGGTAACCAGCTACGAATCATTTTGCTTCCTCTCCATTTGTATTGACCGGAAAATCCGTGCTGCTGACTCTGAAGCTGTCTGTGCGTTATGCGGAACAACCCTGATTACATGGTTCTGCTGGTCCTGGCCTCCAGATGACGGCTGAGGCTGGGCATTCGGAACTGAAGCAGTCTGTGCGTTACGCGGAACAACCCTGATTACATGGTTCTGCTGGTCCCGGCCTCCAGATGATGGTTGAGGCTGGGCATTCAGAACTGAAGCAGTGGGAAAGAATGACACCGGGCCACTTCCATCACCTTGAGCTTGAAGCCTATCAAAAGGGCTGCTGGCGCTGCTGGCTTGTGGCTCACTGTCCCTTGATGCAAGAAATCTCCAAATGCCACTCGGGTGTGACATGTTACATGAGATCAGCGACTGCTGTTCCATGTGCCCATGAGGCTGTGGCGCAGCAGCATGGCTCCCTTGCTCCACTGCAGATGCTGGTGTTCCTGGATTGATCACTGGCATACTGAAAGGTGGGAAGTAGTTCATATGCATGGCAGGAGCACCAGGAGGGACCATATGCTGTGGCTGGTGAGGCATAGGAACACCATATGGTGTAGAAGGCAGTCTTAACGGAGTACAGTTGGCGTAAAATGGTGTCAACAGATTTGCAACTGGGGGACAAGGGCCAGCATAAGGCTTATAGACAAGACCTTCAGAAGGCGACATAACTGGGACAAGCCACTGATTCTGTGGTGGATTCATGCACCAGTTATTCTGTTTGTTGTCAGGAGCAACAGGAATAGCTGGAGGGTTGCTTGTAAAGGTTTCGTTTGCTGCAGCTTGATCATGATGGTTGTCGCTAAGTCCATCATCACGAGAATGGTGCGACGGGTTTCCTTCTGTGTTTTGTTTTGATAGCTCTGGTTGCTCAAGAGTTGGCTGGATATCATCTTTATTTGTGATTGACAGGGTCTGAACTTTCAAATTTCCTTTAGGAAGCTTGTTCCTTTTTCCCATTAAGGCATTGCCAAGGACAGGATCACCTTCAATAAGCAGATGTGGAGATGCTGCAATCAACTTCTGCACCTGCTTGGAAGTCAATTACAACTGGGTTATAATGGCATTGTGCAAAAGAATGTATCACATAAGCTAATCTAGTTATGAATGGGAAAAGGAAGAAAGATCTATTTATTTCCTGAAGACTCACTTTTATCAGCTTATGCAGCTCGAACACTTGGACAGCAAAAACCCTCTGCTGACTGTAGATTTTAACAGAACAAAGTGTCAAACATCAGAAAAAGCTATTATGCAGCAATCCGGAAATCAAGAAAGCAATATTTGCAATATCAGTCTAACAAGTAACGTACTGTTCTTTTGGATGAAAATATGTGTTTCTACTTAAAAAAAAAGCAAAAACTGAAGGCATTCAGGATTCATATTATCTACAGTTTATTAAAAAGTACAACAGCATAGCTAGGTACTGAAAACCAAACTAAGAGACATATCATCTTCATGTTTTTTCTTCCATATGACAATCAACTGAAAACTAAAAGAAAATGAAATTAAGCAAAGTGAAACATATAAAATAGTAATTTTCTAAACAATGCAACAAATACTTGGTACAGAACTACAAAACAGCTACTCAAGCACCATATACTCACTTCTGAATAGCTCTTCTCGCCTTCCAGAAATGCTTTGGACCAATTGCACCAACAATTTCATCTGGAGAGAGCTCCCACCCAGGTATGCATTCCACTGAGGAGTCAGATAAATCATCATTTTGCTCTCCATTGTGATGTTCTCGTTTTCTCTTTGCGCCACCTTCCCGTGGCCTTCTTTCCAGTAAATTAGAATTCCAGTTAGAGCTATCTACATCAGTACATGGTTTACAGGACGATGGATTTCTAGTTGCTGTAGGGTTCTTTGCTTCTGTGGATTTTCCATTCACGCTTGTAGGTTGGCGACTGTTATTGTCAGAACGATTTATATTACTCACCTTATTCCTCATTTCACATAGTTTAGCATATTTGTCTTTGAACTTTTCTGATGCCTGAATTGATGAATTCTTTTCATTAACTTCCACACCTTTTGATCCTTGCCCTGCTTCTTTCTCCTTAACCTTTGGAGAATTCATTAACCTCATATCAGCTTCATTGATTCTGTCCAAGTGCTTATTCACAGTACTATAGCACTTTGCAGATGATTTGGACACTGCAGAAGGACTTCTGTGTGGATTTGTAGCAGATTGGGGTTTTGATTTATCTGCATGTTCTTGAGTAGAATATCGATAAAATCTAGAAGAACAGATGGAAGGAACCATAAATTCATCATCATTGACCACTTTCTTCCCAGAAGACTTGATGGTGTTGCCCACTCTATGCTGTGAGGTGCACTCGGCAATTGATTTTGAAGCACAGACATCCTTGCTCTTGGTCTGCGAGGACATCCTCAGAGATTCTCTTCTTGTACTATTAGACTGCCCATTGATAGAGTTTCCTTTGAACTTTTCAGATGAGCGAGCAGGTTCATTTAAAGGCACATCGAAGGGCTGGAACAAAGTCCTGTCGTAACCATAAACCTGGATGGAGAAACTCTGTCAGTACTTTGTAAAATTTATTGAAAAAATTGTTAGAACTCTAAGTTCCTATCTTCGTTTGCCAAGGCCCATCCAGTTAGGATCCCTCCATGCAAACTGGTAGATAGTACTTTCAAAGCATCCAGCAACTTTCATTCTTTGCTCAAAATCCCAATTCATTCTTTGCTCACTGCTTTACCCCGCAAAATGGGGGAGAATAGGGAGAGAATCATGAGTGCAGGCAGCCCCTTGTTTTCTTTTCTTTTTTGCTATTATTTCTATGGGAATCTAACTATCAAGTACCTAATCTTTCTACCTCCGTACAACAACAACAACAACAACAACAACATAGCCTTTTGTCCCAAGCAAATCTTTCTACCTCCGTACAACAACAACAACAACAACAACAACATAGCCTTTTCTACCTAATCTTTCTACCTCCGTATTTGCAAGTAATTGATGTCTTGTCAGTGGTTGTACATTGGTTTGGTTGTACTCTGGAGTCTGGATATTTTTTTCTGTCCTCCAATTTTGTAGAAAATATGATAGACAAGCATATCATTACAGGATATATATTAAAGATCATAACAAATGAACCTACAAATAAATTTATGTCAGGCACTAGCTTTTCCTACTGATTGTTAATCATTTCCTATTTGTTTCTGAACCTTTCCATATGTACTACAAAGTAAACTCTCAGCAAAGAAACCCCCCCGTAATGTTTAATCCCAAACACATCACAAAATGGCTAGAATGGCAAGATGGTTGAAACAAAACTCAAGTGAATGAGAGCCTCAGTACAAGAGCTTCGCTGCAATCCACTAAATTAGGAGAGGCATAAGAATATACCTGTAAAATCAACCCCTAGGGAGATGGTATTCTGGACACACAGATCACTGTGGTTTTAAATACATGTGTGCTTACAAAAAGGTACATAGGTACTTTCCAAGCAGCAAAGTTTGGATCCTAAACTGTAACACAACTATAAGAGGGAGGATCAACATTTCAGCCTCAGATAGAAGATCACTGAGAAAGTCGTGCAGAGGATATTACCAGGTTGGATAACACCAGCAAAACTAGGAAAGTTCAGTACAGCTACCTCTCAGATTTGGTTTCTTTTCCCTAAATGCACAATCGAGTCGCTCGTTATCTGAAGTGGTTTGGGTCACTCACTCCGTCACTGTATTTCCATTTGTTATGTTACCTCTGATGGTCACAGTACTGGTAACTATGCAAGTATGCAGCTGCACACAACTTGGCCAAATTTCCTTGAGGACAACTGAGCAGTAAAAAACATGGTGACAGGGGTGCACAGATCAAGTATCTACAGCTTGGACTTTTTTCCATTGATCAAGCTTTCCTGTGGGTGATCCTCACATGTTTGTACTCTAAAAAAAACGAGATCCAACCTAGGAGGAACTAGGTGGTTTTTCATTAAGAAGAGAAATAGGCACCCAAATTCAGTCCAAGAGAGAACTTGAACCTCGTGGTTGGGTGCATGACCACACCTCTCACCCAAACCAGTTGAGCTAGGCTCACTTCCTACATGTTTTGTACTCTGGAATAGTTTTCCTGTCCTACAAACTCGCAGAACATTGGATAGTTGCTCATCTGTACAACATACACGCTGAGGATCCTAACAAATGAACCTGCAAATAAATGTGTCACGCACTGGGCCTCTAGCTTTTTGAACTGATTCTTGATCATATCCTCTCTTAGCTTGTGATCCTTTCTGTTTATGTACTAGAAACCTAGATACTTCCTACCAAGTGTTGCCACACATAATTAGAAAAATAGCTAGAATACTGAGTTGGGGGAATTGAGCACGAGTGAGCGTCCTCGATCCAAAAGCTTGTTCGCTGATGACGCCCCAAAGGAATTAGTTGTGGACATACAGATCACATGCTCGTGTGCTAGGCCACCATATATACTACTATAGGTTTGCAGGTTCGGCAAATGCGCTCACGGAAAAGTTGTAAGGATGCATGTCAGGAATTAATTTTTTCAATGTTTGAAAGAAGTACAGTAGTTGCCAAGAAGCAACAAAAACGGAAGCTCACTTAGCAGCTTGGGCAACAGCAGGAAAATTAGGGAAGTTGGTAGCAGCAGAGTTACCCCTCTGGGACCTTTTTCCCCTAATAAACATGTAAATGCAAGCACAGAGGTTTGCCTAGTTTGCCACGGGCTAAACTCAGCAGCAAACAACACAGTGAGGACGGGGGTTGAACTTTGAAGAGACGAATTCTGCGTTCCCGGGGACGGGAAAGTCGATCCTGAAAGCAGAGCAAACAGCGAGCGGCTCACCTGGGCAGCCGACGTGGAGGGCACGAGGCTGGCCCCCGCGGCGCGGGCGGAGGCGGCGGGGCAGCTGAAGCGGTTGGACGGCACGGTGAGCTGCTCGTAGAGCGCCATCTTGTTCCTGGGCGGAGCCCGCGGGCCGCCGCCCTTGCCTGCGTCGCTGACGTGGAGCCGCGGGAACAGCGGGCCCATCACCTTCCCTAGCTCCTCCTTGCCGCCTCCCCTCGTCATGCCCAGCCCAGGAGCCAGTAGCAGGCAGGCCGTATCAATCAAGCAGCAAAAGATCCCGAATCCTTAGCGGCAGCTTCGTTTCAGCCACCACGTTCCAGTGTCAGGGCCGGCGATGAGGGAGGGCCGGGTGCAGGCGCGCAGCTGCTGCCTCGGCGGCCATGGCGGCTGCCGGTGGAAGTGGAACTGAAAGGCAGGGAAAGTACAAGCCGGGAGAGGAGAGCAGAGGGGCGCACAAGATTGGGAGCGTCGCCGTCTGTGGACTGTGGTGGCCTCACGGGATTGGGGGTCGTTTGATTTTGATGGAGTTTTTGATGCCAAACCAAAAAAAAAAAAGAGAAGAAGAAAAAGAAGAAGGCAATGTTTAGATTCCAAAATTTGGAACCAAACTTTACATAGTAAGTGTCGCGTCATATTATAGCAATTTTGTTTTTATTTTGTAATAATTGTTCAAACATTGATTAATTAGGCTTAAAATGTTCGTCTCGTAAAGTATAACAAAATTGTGCAATTAGTTTTTTATTTCATCTATATTTAGTACTCCATATATGTGTCGGCATTTTAATATGACGAGTAATAGGAATTCTGCATAGTAAATTTGGTGGCCAAACTCTGGAATCTAAACCCGTGACTTGTTTAGTTCACCAAATTCATCCCCAAATTCGACCGTGCAAAAAGAAGATTCAACATCACATCAAAATGTCGGCACATGAATGGAGTACTAATATAGATGAAATAAAAAATTAATTGTACAATTTTTTTTACTTTGCGAGACGAACATTTTAAATCTAATTAATCAATATTTAGACAATTGTTACTAAATAAAAATAAAATTGCTACAGTGCTAAACAGTAATTCGTCGTCCCCAATTAGGGAATCTAAACACGGCCCAGACCGAAGAAGAAGAAGAGCGAATGCTCATCCACAGTCACAGAGGGTGGAGGTGGGCTCCACCATGAGAGGGAGAGACAGGAGTGGACGCTACGCTCTCTACACAACAGTGTTCATTCATATCGGCCTTTTGCCTTGCCTAGGACAGGAGTAGTGCCGGTTTGTTGAATTCGGCGACGAAAATGCGCTGCTGCCATTTCTGTTTTTAGGGGTTTTACCCCATACGGAGATTGCAGAGCAAAACTAGTAATACAAAAACAGTTTTCATGGAACAAGTAATACGAAAATGCGCTACTGTCAACATCTGTTTGTTAGCGTGCATTTCCTTGTTGCTCCATCACCAAAATATGTTAAATTACTTTTTTTTGGACAAGGCAACATCTATATAAGTATAGAGTGGTAAAAAAAATTTACTTCTCTAACTTTAACTATGTTTATAGCAACATACACTAAAATTTACAATGTCAAATTAGTTTAATTAAATCCACTATAAAATATAGTGATAGTGCATTTATTTTGTATTGTATATATGATAATATAATTTTCTGCAAACTTAGTTAAATTTAGAGGGGTTTAACATAAAATAAAATTAATAATGACCTACAATTTAGAATATAGAGTCTTTTTTCTGCCTATAATGTCCTGTTGCTCTGCAAGTCTGCATGCATGAAATCGACTTTATACTGTTGTTTAGCAACAAGTAATAAGCCTGTTTATTTTCACTTCCATCATATCTTGAAGTACCTTGGCAAATGGCTAGGTGAGCCAAGCCGTGTGAGCTTAGCATTATCCTTTGGGAAGTTCAAGCACTCTGTGGGGCCATGGCGCTTGGAATTGAAGCTCCACGGCCGACACGTATCACTTGGCCTTTGCATGAAAATACGAAATTCCTTTGCTTTGTGGATCGTGGGATATCCCTGCACACATTTGAAGCGCCACTTTGGATGAGAGAGCATCTACGTGGGTTGGTGATACTCTGGTGACAGGTGACAGGAACGATCAAGTCTTTTAGAAGCCAATCAATTTTAGATCTAGCTAAGTATTGGAAAAACACTATCAATATTAATGTTTTTGAATAAGTTTATTATAGTAATGTTGTGTGATTAATCTACTGATACTTATTTGGTATCATAAATATTAGTATATATATATATAATTAAATTTGAAATTGGTTAACTTATTAAAAAGCGTAACAAAATATGCTTCACTGTAGCCGGTCGATTTTTCTTTGTGTACACAAAATATTATGGGCATTGTTATAGTGTAGAGGATCAACTAGACAACGATTGAGAAGCCATATAATTTAGTTAAGAGGCATCATATAATTTATTGTACTTAAGAGTCACATCACATAGATGCAAACGCGCCTGATATAGTTGTTCAATTTGAGGTTGTTTGGTTTTATAAATCATAATAGTATATACTCCCTCTGTTCCAAATTATAAGTCGTTTTAACCTTTTTGGTTCATCTACTTTCTGGACCAAACAGACCCAAATAAAAAGTAGCGGGGTGGAAAGATGACAGAGAACCCAATTCCTCAACCAAACACACACTTTGTGATTGAGCCTAGTTTGATTATTTTGAATAGATGGATAAAGAGAATCTTAAGATCGAGGTACCACATTGTTGACAGTAATTTCACCATAATTTTGAATGGTCAAAATCCTCAATAAAGTGTCACCTTTGGACGGAAATAAGCAAAGTAGTAACGAATTTTGTGCCAATAACTTCGTTCCACATGTACATGTTCCTATTTGAATGTAGGGGCAAGAATAGAAGAAAACAGATGGTAGTGGGCCCACACAGGGGTCCGTTGACCCCCTTGTGGGCCCACCAAGGTCCATCTTCAGTGAAAAGCCAACAACACACTTCAATCTGTTGAGAGCCATTGGATGAATGCTTTCCCTATACAGACATAATTCAATGCACAAGGATTAATGGACCCAGAAATATCCAATGCTATAAGGAAAATAGACCCTATGGTCAATTAAGTTTGGATTTTAGTGTTTGATGAACAACATAACTATTTGGACTAATGTTGTTTGCCAGTATACAAAGTATATGATACATCCGGCCCAGATGGGGTTGGCCGAGGCCTAATAAATTAAGGTTGCCCGGACCCCAACAGTTCTTATGCACACCCACTCGGGGAAAGGCCCAATATCCCTAAAAGACTAGTCTGATAGGGGAAGGGTGGCTCTCTCTTTTAAGGTGGCTTCCTCCTCCCAAGCTAAGCAAGGTGAGATTATTCAGAGGCTCACACGGTCGCCGCCCGACTACAACTAGGCCACTTGGTCTTTTTTTGTTGCGTCTTTGCCAGCGGGTAATAGTAGAGGATGTCCTCATCAGTATAGTTCAATGGATGCAAGGTGGACTTGGACTTAGGCAAAGTGGTGGTCTAAATGATCAACACCTCGAGAAAGACATTATACGCCATGTTGAAGACTTGCAAGACATGCTAGAAGTCTAAGACACCAAGAATTAGAAACCTGGACGCAAATGTACAAACAAAATTGAAGCCACTAAAGCCGAGACAAGTAGATGGATGAATTGAAATTGTCTTATGATTTTGGATATGTTCAAATTGAGATGACTTTAGTTCAAAGTTGTAGAGCTTTTCATTAACTTTCCAAAAACTCCAAGATTATAAAAAAATGGAGTTCAGATCCAAAAGTTATGCCAGAAATATGAAAGTGTGACATTGTAAGGTCCAAATGGCTAGAGGGGGGTGAATAGTCTATTTAAATTTTCTACAAGCTTTACTAAACAAGTTAGTAAATAAGATGGCGAAGCTCTTCTAGCACTAGCACAACTAATCTATGCAAGCCGCCTACACAATACTAGTAAACAACAAGGCTAAGATCTTTAGCTCACACTAACAACCTAAGTTACTAGGCTAATTACTCATATGAGAAAAGCTATTCTACTCAAGCTAAACAAGGCAAAGAACAATAAGTAAAGAAGAGAGCTTGAATAGATATACCAACATTGGTGAGAAGAGATATGTCCAATGTTGGTATCAATCAACGTGATCACATACACAAATGAAATCCTCGGTAATAAGATGGCATAAGATTTTTTACCGAGGTTCACTTGCTTCCCGCAAGCTACTCCTCGTTGTGGCGATACACCCACTTGATGGATCGCGAGCTAATCAACTATCAAGAGTTGAATCCTCAGCGGGTGCCGCACATCCACTCATAAGATGGGGATCCTCTAAGCCACGAGCTCCACTAGAGTAGCCAATTCGCGAACTCCCGTGGGGAAGGCTCAAGAACCTCTCACAATCACTTGGTGAGGCTCGAAACAATCTCCAATCACGAGCTCAACACCACCGCTGCTCCAAGTCGTCTAAGGTGTCGGGAAACACCCAAGAGTAACAAGCAATCCGCAACAAACTCAAGAATCAAGTGCCACTAGATGCAACTCTCAATGCAATGCACTTAAATCTCACTCAATCTCTCTAAAGTATGCAACCAAGCATGGAGATGAGTGGAGGGGAAGTTCTCTAGCTCAAAGTGTGCCTCAATATCTCAAATGTGCAAGAGAGAACCCCAAAACCGGCCACCTCTTATTTATAGAGTGGGGAAGAGGAGCTAGCCGTTATGCCACTGTCGCGCCCAACAGACGCGTCTATCGCCTGACCGACAGACGCGGTCCGCGGTGTCTGTCGCACCAAGCGACGCCACATGTCCAGCTTCACTCGAAAACCAACGGTCGAGTATGAATCGTCAGACGCATCTAATGCTTTGAGCCTCAGCGTCCGTTGCGCGTTAGACGCTCTCCAGTAAGAGTCGAGAACGCTCGCGACAAACACGTCTGTCGGAACGTCGACAGACGCTCGTCCGCGTCTGTCGCAGCACGACCCCGAGACGCCCACTGCGCAGCACCGATAGACGCTGACATCACGCGTCTGTCGCATGAACGTGCCCGCGTCCGTCGCACCGCTCCAACACCGCGCGCCTAGGGTTAGGCGACAGACGCCCTGGCCAGCGTCTGTCGCAGCCATGCGCCGCGTCTGTCGCGTGTTTCTCAGCGTAAACCCGTTCCGCGACTTCACCACTTCTTCCAACTTTCGGCGTAAAGGAAATTAGTCATTTCCATTCCTCAAAAACGCTTGAATCTCGCCTCGCAAGCTCGGCGGGAGGGAGAGAGGACCCCAAACCCCTCTCTACCGCTCAAACTCCGTCACCTTCGCTAATGTGCCAACACCATCATGTGTATATCACCATGTGCATGTGTGTTAGCATTTTCACAATCATTTTTCAAGGCGTTACGTTAGCTCTCTACTAGATCCTAATGCATATGCTCAAGATGATCACCTAGTAGCACTTGATTCACGAGCTAACCGTGATTGCCCCTCTTGATAGTTGGCTATCAATCCTAAACCCAATCAATCACTTCTCTACTCATCTTAGACCCGCAAAAGCAAACCCTATGATTATACATTTGCCTTGATCACTTTGTTCCATATCCATCTCCTCATGCTTGATCACCATGATCATCATTTCATATGCATCTCCACCATGATCGTCATTTCATGTCCATGCACCATCTCTTTGTGATCTTGTGGCCACCACTCCTTGCCACATACACCTTCATCACATGTGTTGCTTATGCCTAACTCAAACCACTTAACACGTGGCATTAGCAACTTGGTGTCATTAATTATCAAAACCAAACTTAGGCTTTCAGACATGCTGAAAACAGGGTAGCATATAGTCCCATGATAATGGTCCGATGCTCTCCCTCTCCCTGAATAAATAGATTTCTAAAGTTGTCTTAAGTCAAGATTTTTATATTTGATCGAATAATTTAATTGAAGTAAGAAGTCTAGAAAAAAGTTAAGAGTTATGGTATCAAACTGATATCATTAGATTTACCATAGAATATATTTTTTGATAACGTGCTCATCTTATGGCACGGATTTTAGGAATTGATTTATGTGAGGACGGAGGGAGTATGGGGCCAT
Organism: Saccharum hybrid cultivar R570; assembly: GCA_038087645.1. Classification (NCBI taxonomy): domain Eukaryota; kingdom Viridiplantae; phylum Streptophyta; class Magnoliopsida; order Poales; family Poaceae; genus Saccharum; species Saccharum hybrid cultivar. The sequence goes on from JAQSUU010000135.1 coordinate 24,608,667, forward strand.
CACGCCCACCCGCGCGGGAAATGTGGACATGGGGAAGGGGGCCACCGATGGCACCACTCGTGCCCACCCCGAGCGCCTGTTTTAGCCGGCGCGCGACGACGCCGGCCTTGACCTTGAGCGCCTTCAGCGCCTCGACCGTGGCGTTGATGTCAGCCTTGGACGCGCCATCGCCGGCCTTGAGCACACGCACGGCCTCGGCCTGCTGGGCATCAGCTGCACCGCCATCAAGCCTGAGAGCCCTGGTGAATCTTGCGGCGGAAGGGAGAGGAGAGAAGAAGGGAGGGGAGATTTAAGGCGATTCAATTAGAGAAGAAGGAGAGGAGAGACGTCCCATGCGCGGACGACCTTTGTTGCAACTTGCAAAATGTACGTGCCCAACCACGCCAAACAGTGACACACGTTTATGATGAGGAAATGATATTAATATGGGAGAAGGAATATAATAACAATTAGATATGATTTTTTAATTTGTTGCATAGCTGCAAATGGTAATACTCCCTTCATTCCAAATTAAAGATCAATTTTACTTTTACTAAGACAATCTTTTAACTTTGACCAAGTTGTAAAGATATATTAGTATCTATAAGTTCAAATAAACGCACTACCAAAATATATTTCTTAGGAAATTTAGTGAAACTAAATCGATGTCATATTGATTAAAGTTAAAGTTAGTTATAATTTGGAACGATAGATTATATATGTAAATGGTATATATGGAGATAATATATTACGCAAAATAGTAAAAGGCTCCTCGTTGTAGGAAAAATATACTCATTCCGTTCTAAATTATAAATTATTCTTATTATTGTATCTTTTACTATGTGTATATATCTGCTAAATATAATGTATATCTACGTGCCGAAAAAAAACAGACCTGTATCTGTATGATTCGCAATGCATCTGCATGCATGGATGGTTAGATTGATGTAAGAGCAACTCCAACAGTTTCCATCCCTCCTCCCCATCCTTCATTTTTTAGCAAATTGACAAAAAAACACTCTCCAACAATTTCTATCTCTCCTCCCCATCTTTGGCAACTTCGGAAAAAAGCCTCCCGGCGCGGATATATGCGCGCGGTCTTCGACTGCGCATCGCAATCCATATCATCGGCGCGTACACGGTGATGCTGTACGAGCAGTCGCCATCGATCTTGTAGGTGACCAGCATGTCGAGGTTGACCACCGATGAGATCTCGCGCGCCGCCGCCATGGAGTCTCGCGCGGCCGCCGCCCCGGAGCTGCCTCGCTTGCGCGGCGCGATGTCGACGGCAGGTCCGCAGCTTGCGTCCGGCGATGTTCCGCCCGATTCGCTGCGTCCGCGAGTCTGCAGCCTGGCTCCACGCAGGTCGCCGCATCTGCCCTATCTCTCTCGCGGCCGCCCCGGAACCAGCGCTGATCGCAGTTCGCTACCGCCCGGTGCCGCCAGGATTGCCGTGCCCGCTCGCGGTGTGGTGCCCGCCGTGATTGCCGTCGCTCGCAGTGCTGTGCTCGCTCGCGGTGCTGGGATTGCCGTCGGTCGCGATGAACTCTGACGATAGTTCCTCCCGTGTATATGTGTATTGAAGTAATGCTCTTGGCCGGTTACTCTACTGCTTGCATGTACTGTTTGCTGGAGCACGGTCAAGCAGTAACTGGCCGCGTGGTGAACCTGCTTGCCTGATAGCCGGCTGCATGCAACTGTGCTGATGGCCGGGAAGCTGGCCGTCGCCGCCTGAGACGTGCAAGGGATCGGCACGAGCATGATCAACGCAGCACAAACCTGGGACGGTGAAGGCCGGCGGGAGGAGAAGGCCAGCAACGACGTGCTGGTGCCGGTCCTGGTTCCACGTGCTGCTGGCTCCGATGTGCAACCCGGTCGTGGTGGTGAAGGCCGTCGAGAGGACAAGGGGCTGGCTACGATCCAGACGCCGTGAAGGAGCTGCTCGAGGGAAGGAATGAAGTGGCAAAAAATATAGATGTGGGACCAAGTTTTGATTTTGGCAAGTGAAATATAGCAAACTCTTGGAGATGAGTTGTTTTTTTCCTCTCCATATCATTTTTGGAGTTACCAAACAATAAGATATGGGAAACAAAAAAAAAAAAGAAACTGTTGGACTTGCTAAGGGACCGGATTTGGATCGGATATGATGTCGGCACCGTACCGATGGCGCGCAAGAAAGAAATACCAGGAGTAGGTACTGGGGCTTGTTTAGTTCCCGAGTTGGCGAGGCCAATTCGGTATGCAAAAAATTGTCCAAATATTGATTAATTAGATTCAAAATGTTCGTCTCGTAAAGTACAACAAAACTGTGCAATTAGTTTTTGATTTCATTTACATTTAGTACTCCATGCATTTGCCGGTATTTTGATGTGATGAAAAATCTCCTTTTTACATAGTGGAATTTGGGGAAGGAATTGGGAACTAAAAAGGCCTAGGGTACTCCCTCTGACCCTAAAATATCTGTCGTCTGTGCTTTCCTAGAAACCACTTTAACTAAATATATATTAAAAATATTAATATTTATGGTATATAATTAGTATCATTAAAAAAGTCTTTGAACCTAGTTTTTTAATAAATTTATTTGAAGATATAAATATTATATATATTTTTTATAAATCAAGTCAAACTCGTGGCACGTACACCAATGACGACATATAATATGGGATAGAGAGGGAGTAGCTGAATGGGAGGCTGCCAAACGGCCATCAGGTCTCTGATCCGATCCAGAGAGAGAAGCACTGCCCTGCTGGTAGCCTAGGACTAGGAGGGCAGCAGTAGAGCACGCATGCAAATGTAAATCTCAGCCACAAGAGCTGTTGAGGTGTGCTTGCATTGGCTGGAGCCTGCAGAGCCAAGCATTATATTATATTTATATTAATAAGTCCTTGTTATTATTGTTCCTGCTTGCGGCGGTGGAGTTGGTCCAGTTTAGATCTAGAAAATTTTGTAAAAGAACAGTAGATTCTCTATCACATCGAATCTTTGGACGCATACATGAAGCATTAAATATAGATAAAAAATAAAACTAATTACATAGTTTAGACGAAATGGACGAGACGAATCTTTTAAGCCTAATTAGACCATGATTGGACATTATTTGCCAAATAACAACAAAAAAGCTACCGTGTCCATTTTGCAAAAAAATTTTGCATCTAAACCAGCCCTTGCTTGACCACTCGCACATCTTGTTCGATCGTGTTCTTGGTTTTGGATGTGCGTCCCTCCCTTCTCCTTGCCCGTGCTTGACTGCTTTGTCGCGAATGGCCATGCATTGATACATGCATGCGTGCGTGCATGACGCCGATGGCAGGCACAGGCGCAATCTCGACGGATCGAGCGTACAGGGTGGCCAGCTGTACTGCTTCTGCTAGAGGCCTGTTTGATTTTGCGGTAACGCTCTCACCAGTACCTCCATGTGTCCGGATGACCCGTTGGTGGGCCGTGATGCCCATGAGGTTTTCTTATCCGCTTCTACGCGGCACTGCTCGCGCGGCTCACCTGTATCGCAAAAAAAGAAAAGAAAAGAACACATCAACGTGCACTTCGCTCCGTACCCATGGCTGCCACAGGCGACACTGCCGCTCCCACCTCCACCGGTCAACGCCGCTAGCTTCGCACCATCCGTGTCTCCGCCCAACCTCTCTTTCCTCTCTCTCTCCCCCCTCTCCTGACGTGGCCCAAAGCGCAGCCACCTCCGCGCGCTGCGCACGATCGACCCAGCGGTGCCACAACCATGCGACGCAGCCCCCCCGACAAGGTGGCCGCTCACCCGCATCGCGCGCCGCGCGCCTCCGCCCCACTTTGTCTCGCTGCTCCTTCCACTAGATCCACTGCGTGGCGAGAGATCCGATGGTGGTGGGGACTACGGCGCCAACTGTAGGAGCTAGGGGGGCTGCTTGTCGAGCACACGATACCAGCGGCCACGAAGGGGTCCCCGACGGTCTCGTAGTAGGCGTAGTCCATCTGATCGATGGTGGCGGCGGCGCTGCTGCCCCTAGTGAATTCCACACGCCGGCGAGTGTAACACTCCGGTGTTACGCAAGCATTTGCATTGCAAATCATGAGCATAGCATGTCATGGCATTCATAATCATATGTGCTTAGGGTGTACCTTTAGTAAAATAAAAGTGTGGAAACTAGTATTGCATAACATGTTGTGATAATGTGCTAATGACATTCATCAAATTTGTGCAACTATAAATTTCATATCACTTATAATTATAAGGAAAATTTTTGGATCCACTAAATCACTCAAAGTTTTGTCAAAGATTTGTTTTAAAAATGATATTTGAAAATATTCAAAAATCCTCCCTAAATTAGCTTTTATTCTAAAAATCAAAATCTATAAGAGTTTTGAGGTTGGCCCCTTAATCAAAGTTGTAGAAAATTAAATTCTAAGCAACTTTTATTTTTGGGTCATTTTCAGAAAAGGTTCTTTTCTTGCTCAAAATGAGATTTGAAAACTATTATTTGAAATTATTTGAAAATATGAAATTGGAAATTCAATTTCTAACCTAAACGGGCCGCCGCCTCATTTTCGGCCTGCTGCTGGAAGCGGCCCAGCTCCGCCTCCGCACACGCGCGCCGCAGCCGTCGCCTCAGCCCGGCCCGCGTCCGCTCGGCCTCCTCCTCCTCCTCCTCTTCCCGCTCGCCCCGCGCCTCGCTGTCCGCCGCGGCAGAACGCGCCCGCCACGTGGCGGCCGCATGCCGGCGACGCCCCCGCGTGGCCGCCCGTGGACCCCGCGCGCGCTCCGCCTCAAATCTCCGCGCGCGTCCGGTCTCCATCCCACTCGCCACTCACTCGCTCCCTCTTTCCCTTCCTCCGGAGAAAACCGAGCGGGAGCGCCGCTCACCACCGCCATCCTCGCCTTCACCGCCGTGTTCCGACACCGGTGGACCACCACCGTTCGATTGGTCATGCATGAAGCTCCGCCACCTTCTCCTCTCCTCCGAACGGACCTCCGTTTGCCTTGTTCGCCTCCGGTAAGGCTCAATCGAGCTCTTTCCGCCGCGCCACCACGACGGGGCCGCCGAGCTCATGCTCCGCCCACCGTCTTCCTCGCTCCCTCTCCATCCCCCTGAGCTTCTCTCTTGAGTTCGCTACCTCCTCGCGAACACTGTGCACGCGCTCGCTGGACGGGTCATGGCCGGAGATGGCCGTTGGCCGTTGGCCACCGCCACGCCGTCGCGGCTCCGAACGCCGACGAGGACGCCCTGTCTCCCCCCGTCGGTCGTCACTGGGCCACGCCCTGTGGGCCGCGCCTCCGAGCGGGCCTGCTCGCTCTTTCCCCCGCGCGCGTGAACCAGGCCGAGAACGGCCACGGGCCGGTTTACTTCCTCGGGCCGGCCCAGTTTCAATAATGAAAATCATTTTCTGTTTTCTTTTATTATTCATGATGAAAAATATTATAGAAAATGTTTTTGTATTCATTTGAGCTCCAAAAATTGTGAAATAAATTTCTATGGACTCATTGGAACCAGATCTACAATATAAAAATATTGCATGTCATTTTTGGGATACTTTTCTGTAGAGCTTTAATTAATTCTTGATATTGCTGATATCTTATAAAATGGTTAGTAAATCCTATATGTATCAGAAAAATATGATTTCAAGTTTGTTAATCTTCTTATATCATGTACTTCCTAGGAAAAATATGTTTCATGCATGTGCTGTGGAAAACTTTGGAGGAGTAGTTCAAGTACCTTTAATGGCTGATTTTTGTTATTTTTGCTAGAGAGCAAACTTTGTATAAAACATGCATGTGATAATTTTTGTACAGTCATAGTATGCTATGAAGAACCTAAGAAAAATATTAATTCTGTTGTTTGACACTTTTCATAGTACAAAGTAATTTCATGCTCATTTTTATGCTATAGCTTGTCATTTTTGTATAGGATAGTTTACTTATCCAAATGCCATCAAATTTTTATGGTAGTCGGTTTAGGGTAGTATTATGCTACTGTAATTTTCTTAGATTTTTAGGAGCATCAGAAATATATGTTGCTATTCAAACCTATTATTATTTAGAGTTTAAGCAAGTGTTGCTTTAAGTGTGATTAAGAAATTAGTAAAACTTTGGTGTATCTTTGAAGCATTTCATAAGATATGTTAACTTAACATAATAGTAGTAGAAGAGAATGCAGTAGATGACATGTGCTTGTAGTATATAGTTTCTTGGATGATGTTGACTACCTTGCATTTCAACATATCCATTGCATTCATCTCCTTCGATGCACGTTTGCATAATCACTTACGCGCATTGCATCATACAGGATCGCAAACCGAGAACCCAGTCGTCTTACCCGAGGAGCCAGAGGAGCAGCTCGAGGTGCAGCAGCAGGAGGTGATCGAAGCCGAAGAGGAGGTCGGTGAAGAGCTCCCAAAGTGCCCCGACCACCGTCCGAGCTCTTTTGAGAGAGGCAAGCCCTGGAGCATTTCTCTCCCGGTTTGCAAATAATTTATTATTAACTTTACTTAATTTGATGCATTACGTTTAGGAGTTGTTTGCAAACGTTGCTGCATTAGACCTTGCTTACCTTTGTTATACTATATCCTTGTTACCCTGATATCCGCAGTCGAGTCAATGCTTAGCTGGCTTAGACCGGTAGAAGTCAGGTGATTTCCTGTCACCTGCGAGCTATAGGTGGTTACCTGGATCTGCTTGGATGACTATGAAGTCATGGTATAACTAAGTGTGAAATGAATTTGAGACCGGGCGGAAACTTGCAGGGTTTCGGACTGTAGTGTTTTCCGTCTGTGTTGATTGAGGACCATCCGTTGTTGTCCCTCGGGTCATGTTGAACGCATGCCTCACATTTAGCTGGCCGGATAAAGTACCTTCCAACCGCAAAACTGGGAGATTATTCGGGCCGAGTGGATTGCCCGCAACGCACTGTACCGGAACAGTAGTGGCAGGATACGGGGGCGCGATGATAAGGCCAAAGAGCAGTCGGGTGGCCCCCGGGTACAAGTGGTTCCTAGCAAGCTCGCGACTTTACCTAAATGGTTGACTCGGTGACCAACACCTCACTTTAGCGGGTGAGTGAGGTTTGTGTGAGGAATAACTTACCAGCTGGTTAATAATCGATTCGAATCGCCATCGTTCACTAGATAGTGAACACTTGACTTGAGCTACTTCATCGTAGTAATATTGATGAATCACTTGGATAGTTATGTGGAAGATGACATGATAACTATTGTTAATGATCAATGGTAATCCTTACTTGCTTAATTACATGTTACTCTAGCACCAGTGCAAACATAGTTGACAGGGTAATAAAGAGTTAATTACTGCATGCTTTTGGAAAGGAATTGTTAAGTTAAAAATGCTTTTCTTGCAAATGAGTCAGCTACCCCACCAGAAAGCCTATCATGATTCCTTAGTGTCTTTTATTTCTGGTTTATGATGGGTAAGTCTAGCTGAGTACCTTCTCGTACTCAGGGCTTTGTTCCCACTTGTTGCAGATGGGCAGATGTATTACGGCTACTGTATCAACTGCATCTATCCTGCGATGGGCGAAGCTTAGGACCATGGGCAATGGTCATTCGCTACTTCTCGTCTGATGCTTTTGCTGGAGATGATCACAAGCTGGCACTTTATTTCAAAATGTTGCGTGTGTGCGTGATTTGAACTACCGCTTCCGCTACTTTTATTCGAACCTGGTTTGTAATAACTATGTTTAAACTTTGATGTATTTTATGCCGCGAACTTTTATGTAACTTATGATGGTGACCGCTAAACTTAGTACGATCTTGGCTGTTATGTGAAATGGTTTGAAATCCGTCGAGATTTCACGGACTACCGGGTTATACGAGCTTAAGTTTGTTAAATTGTTCTTCCATTGGATGATTTTCCTACTTAATCTCGTATAATTGGGCGGTTCTGTTACAGCTGGTATCGGAGCATGGTTTAGCGTGATTACTGTTCATAAGTGTAATTGAAACAAAATTCTGTTTAAAAAGTGTGATTTTAAAACTAAAGGTGTGCCAGTGGTCATATCCTGTATGCCCAGTTAAGGACTCTAGGTGGCTATTTAAGTACTGACTTGGGGTTCTTGTACCATATTTCTCTTTCGTTGCTCATACGGCGTGCTATTGTATGAGTGCCACTTAATTGAGTGATAATGTATGGATCAGTTACCTCTACGCTTTGGTAAGTGTGAGCTGTGAGAGCATGATCGGATACACCGCCGATCTAGGAGAGTGCTTATATGATACTAGAATAATTATATGTTTTACACATGTTTTTATGAAAGTATCGCATGTGTGGGTGTTCCGTCCGTTGAGGCGATGCCGTCAATAGGACGATGTGTTTGGGTAGTTACTACCGTTGTAGAGCGTGTAGGTTGATTTACTGCTTTTATGCATTCATGGGGAATGGGCTGAAATGAATTTTCTGCAGGTACATAACAGCGTTTATCGTGTAGATCGAATTAGTTATGTATATGAGAGATCGTTTGTATGCCACCGAATTCATCGTTAGATGTCTTTATTTTCTAAGTTTGTGAGAACGTAAGACGCGCGCATGCATCATATTGCCTGTGCATTTCATTCATAACATGCATTCCTCCCCTTATAAAAGGATTATCCCAGTTTGATAAAAGTGACATCAACTTAAAATATGTTCTCACCGGGTAATTTAAAAACTTGTGCTACAGATGGTCCGCACGAAGAAGACTGCCCGTAAGTCCACTGGCGGAAGAGCACCCCGTCACCAGATGGCCCCGCGGGAGCGCTGCAGCACGGACACTTTTCTAAGCGAGTTTGGCATGCCCACCTTGCTTTGGAGAGTGCTCCATGATGTGGGGTACCCAGAGGGTCAAGAGCCGATGTACTCCTGGAGTGAGAGCCAGTTAGCTGAGGATGGACTTGCGGTAGTGGAAATCACCGTCCCTGCCCTTGGTGATGCGCCAGAATGAGATGGTTGGCATTTAGAGTTTGAAGGACGCACTCTAGTTGAGGGTGCAGAGGGTGCAACCTTTCACGTCATCCGAGACATAATGAGCAGGTTTCCTAATGAGATGGCAGCAGCTTTGGCCGGTACTTTCCCGAGAGATGATCCTCGTGATGCTATTTGGGTGCAGCCGCAAGGAAGTGCCCTGGTTAGAGGCCCAAGTGAAGGACGGGCTAGCGACAACCACACAATGAGTGTCATGTATGCAGCCATCAGAGCATACCGGGGTCTTGAGAGTACCTATTGGACCTTGACTGGTCTGCGTGGTGATGACCGACTTGAAGCAAGGAAGCAGAAGAAGAAGCAAGCACGTGCTATAGCTAGCTTGTAGGAGCAGTTGGCCGACATGAGCTTACAGCGAGACCGAGCTCTCGAGAGAGGTGAGAGTGCTATGCAGCGGGTACAGACGTTGACTCAGGCCAACAGAAATGCAGACCGCATGATGGGACAGCTAGTGCAGGAAAGGAATGAAGCCTGCAACGAGAGGGACCTTCTGAGACAGAGGGTCGAGGAGCTAGAAGGGTATAATGCCAACTTGCATGAAGAGTTTCATGCCCTCTACAACGGGATGGGCCCGTATGCTCCTCCGGACGCCGCCCAGATGGACGTCGACGACGCCGCCGCTACTAATGGTAGCGATGGTGACGCCTCCGACCTCGACGATGGCCCTGAGGAGTAGGCTAGTTGCCTTGCGTTAATAGCTAGGTCCTGTCGCGATGGCCTTCTTTTGGTTTTCATGTATCGTGTTGTATCCTGTTCGATCTTGAGACTGGTGATCTTTTGGATCTTGGTTGTGTATGCGATGCTCGAACGCATAAAAGTCCACTGTATGTATGCTGGCAACGTGGTTGTATGGAACGCGATGTTGCATTCGAAATAATTTGATTAGTGATGTTGTTTTAATTGAAATGTGATTATTGTGCCTCTGTTCTATTGCATGACTTGTTCTCTCCAATAAATTCAGTATGGCATGATTGTTCATTCGAATACAATTACTACCACTTCGCTCAATTATTACTTGTTGCTGAAATATGCAGATGGCAAACACTCGCCGTGCCACGTATGAGGCCGCTGCAACTGGTGGCAACGGTGCAGGGGCTGGTGGGGGTGGTGCAAACAACGTCAACCGCCAGGAGCCACAGCCAGAGCCATAATTGCCCCCTCCTCCACCGCTCACTGCAGAGGTATTCTTCGCACAGTTCCTTGGAAGCCAGCGTAACGCCGAGCAGTCACAAAGGAATATGGAAGATTTTCTGCGTACCATCGCTGAAAATGTTCAGAGAGGAAATAATCAAGGTGGTGGCCATGGGGTGAACCAGTACAGCAATTTCAAGGATTTCATGGACACCAGGCCGCCAGTTTTCAAGGAAGCAGCAGAGCCACTCGACGCTGAAGAATGGATCAACACTATGGAAGATAAGTTTCGTGTGTTGAGACTGACATAAGTTCTGAAAACAGAATATGCTGCACATCAGCTACAGGGACCGGTAGGGATGTGGTGGAAGCATCACCGCACCACCTTTCCTCCCAATGCCCAGATTACTTGGAGAGAGTTCACTAAAGCGTTTAAGGGAGTTTATATTCCCCCAGGGTTGGTTGAGATGAAGCTCGGAGAGTTCTTGGCCTTAAATCAGGGTACCAAGACTGTAACACAGTATCTGCATGCCTTTCATAGCTTGTGCCGCTATGCTCCAGACATGGTTGACACAGATGCAAAGAGAATTGCTAGTTTCAAGAGAGGATTAAGTCTGAAGATGATGAAGCATGTGGGTACCAATACCCGCGCCAGGTTCAATGACTTTGTCAGTGATTGCTTGAAACAAGAAAAGAACAACAACGCCTACACTGCATCCAAGAATCGCAAGAGGTTGTTTGAGTCAGGACCATCCTAGTCCAGAGTTGTCACTGCAAACCATCTTTCTTATCATCCGTCCGCACCTGGTGCAAGGTTCAGGCCGCCACAACATAAAACCCAGAACTACAGGGGACCACAGAAGCCGTACAAGATGGCCGTGCCGCCAGCAAAGATCACCACAGCTGCAGAACAGAGCAACTCCAAGGGAGCTATAGGATCTGCTGGTACAGTGAAGGGGCCCTGCTACAATTGTGGTCAGCCAGGCCACTTTTCAAAGTTCTGCCCTTATCCGCCTAAAAAGAAGCAACAAACTTATACTGCTCGTGTACACCATACCACCGTTGATGAGATTCCTGAGGGAGAGCCTGTAACTGCCGGTAAGTTTCTTGTTAACCATCACCCTGCGGTTGTTCTATTTGATTCTAGATCCTCGCATTCTTTTATGAGTCAAGCATTTGCACGGAAGCATAAACAACTATGCACAGAATTGAGTTATGGTTATCGTATAAGTTCAGCCGGGGCTGATGTGTTAACCAATAAGATGGTTAGAGGGGCAACCCTTGAGTTAGGTAGTCGGAAGTTCCAAGTGAACCTGATAGTTATGCCTGGACTAGTTTTGGATGTAATAATAGGAATGAACTGGATGAAGAACTGGGGGGCAGTCATAGATACAAGCAGTCGGATGCTTACCCTTAAGGATCCCTAGGCAGAGGGTACTTTCCTGGTACCATTGCCCAAAAGAACAGACCTTGTGAGTGTGACCTGTGCCATGGAAGTTGTTCCTATCCACCAGATCCCGGTAGTGTGTGAGTTCCCGGATATGTTTCTAGACGAGTTACCTGGCCTTCCTCTAGATAGAGATGTTGAGTTTAGAATCGAGTTGATCCCCGGGACAGCTCCTATTTCGAGGAGACCCTACCGGATGCCTCCGGATGAGTTAGCTGAGCTAAAGAAGCAACTGGAAGAATTGCTAAAGAAGGGGTTTATCCGACCGAGTAAGTCTGAGTGGGGATGTCCTGCCTTGTTCGTGAAGAAAAAGAAAGAGGGTACTCTGAGAATGTGTGTGGATTATCGACCTCTTAATGCTGTAACTATCAAGAATAAATATCCTTTGCCTCATATCGACGTTTTGTTTGATCAGTTGGCTAAAGCTAGAGTGTTCTCCAAGATAGACCTAAGATCAGGGTATCATCAGATAAAGATTAGGCCACAAGATGTCCCGAAAACCGCCTTTTCTACCAGATACGGGTTGTACGAGTATCTTGTTATGTCTTTTGGCTTAACAAATGCTCCTGCATATTTTATGTATCTGATGAATACGGTTTTCATGCCGGAGTTGGACAAGTTTGTAGTTGTCTTCATTGATGACATTTTAGTATACTCTAAGAATGAGAAAGATCATGAAGAGCATCTAAGATTTGTCTTGACCAGACTGAGAGATCATAAGTTGTATGCTAAGTTCAGCAAATGTGAATTTTGGTTGAAGAAAGTTCCTTTCCTTGGTCATATTCTATTTGAGAATGGAGTTTCGGTAGATCCGAGCAAAGTGCAAGAGGTTATGGATTGGAAAACTCCAACCACAGTGCCAGAAGTCAGGAGTTTCCTAGGGTTAGCTGGTTACTATCGCCGCTTTATCCTAGACTTCTCGAAGATTGCCAAGCCGATGACAAGTCTGTTACAGAAAGATCACAAGTTTGTGTGGACAGAGGAGTGTGAGACAGCTTTCCACACCTTGTGGAAACTGTTGACCACTGCTCCAGTTCTTGCACAGCCAGACATCGAGAAACCTTTTGATGTGTTCTGTGACGCATCAAAAACAGGATTAGGCTGTGTTCTGATGCAAGAAGGAAGAGTCATTGCTTATGCCTCCCGTCAGTTGAGAAAACATGAAATCAATTATCCGACACATGATCTTGAGCTTGCCGCCGTAGTGCATGCCTTAAAGATTTGGAGACACTATTTACTTGGTAATGTGTGCAATATTTTCACCGATCATAAGAGTCTCAAGTACATTTTCACCCAACCAGAATTGAACATGAGACAGCGAAGATGGTTAGAACTAATTAAAGATTACAACTTGAATATACAGTATCACCCTGGGAAAGCCAATGTGGTAGCTGATGCTTTGAGTAGAAAGTTACATTGTCTGAATATGCAACCCTTACTCGAAGATGGTTTTAATCTAATGCACCCTGCCGTGTTGCATAGTATTCAGATCAGTTGCACCTTAGAGAGTAAGATAATAGAAGGTCAGAAAGCAGACAAAGGGATATTCCACATGAAAAAGAAAATTAAAGAAGAATCTTCAAAACACTTCAGAGTGGACGAGCAGGACGTGTTGTGGTTCGACAACCGTCTTGTTGTTCCAAAGGATAGAGAGCTTAAGAATAAAATTATGGATGAAGCTCATCACTCTAAGTTGTCCATTCATCCTGGCAGTAGTAAAATGTATCAAGAACTAAGACCTCGTTATTGGTGGACAAAGATGAAGAAGGAAATTGCAGCTTATGTAGCCAGATGTGACACATGTTGTCGAGTGAAAGCTATTCACATGAAACCTGCTGGATTGTTGCAACCTTTGTCAGTACCTAGTTAGAAGTGGGATGATATAAGTATGGATTTCATCACAGGTTTGCCCACTACTCAGAAAGGTCATGATTCGATTTGGGTAATCGTGGATCGTCTTACCAAGACAGCCCACTTTTTGCCTGTCAAGACAGTTTATAGACCACCTCAATATGCCGAGAAGTATATTGCGGAGATTGTGAGATTGCATGGCATACCGAAGACTATCGTGTCTGACAGAGGGTCATAGTTCACTGCTCACTTTTGGGAGCATTTGCACAAAGGTTTGGGAACTAGTCTGATTCGTAGCACTGTCTATCATCCTCAAACAGATGGTCAGACTGAAAGAGTTAATGCTGTTTTAGAGGATATGTTAAGAGCTTGTGTGTTGTCTTCTAGAGGTTCATTGGAGTCGTGGTTACCTTTAGCAGAATTCATGTATAATAATAGCTATCAAGAAAGTATCAAGATGGCACCTTTTGAGGCTCTGTATGGCCGAAAGTGTAGAACACCTTTGAACTGGATTGAGCCAGGGGAAAGAAGGTATTATGGTATTGATTTCGTGGAAGAAGCCGAAAAGAAAGTTTATATCATTCAGCAAAATATGAGAGCAGCTCAGTCACATCAGAAAAGTTATGCGATAAGAGAAGGAGACCACTTGTGTTCGAAGTTGGTGACTATGTTTATCTAAAAGTCACGCCAATGAAAAATAAGCGGTTTGGAATACGCAGAAAGCTTGCCGCCAGATTTGTAGGACCCTACAAAATCTTAGAAAGGAAGGGTCCAGTGACTTACAAATTGGAATTACCAGAATCAATGGGTGCTATATTCCCTGTTTTTCACGTATCACATCTCAAGAAATGTTTGCGCGTTCCAGAGGAAATAATTGAACCTCGAGGCATAAAACTTAAGTCAGATCTGGTGTATCGTGAGCAGCCAATTCGAGTTTTGGATTCCAAAGAAAGGGCTACTCGAAACAGTATGGTGAAAACATATAAGATACAATGGAGTCATCATGATGAAGGGGATGCATCTTGGGAAACGAGTGAATACCTACAAAAAAGCATACGAAGATTTTTATAATAAATGTTTCGTAACCCAAATCTCGGGACGAGGTTTTTATAAGGGGGGAGGGCTGTAACACTCCGGTGTTACGCAAGCATTTGCATTACAAATCATGAGCATAGCATGTCATGGCATTCATAATCATATGTGCTTAGGGTGTACCTTTAGTAAAATAAAAGTGTGGAAACTAGTATTGCATAACATGTTGTGATAATGTGCTAATGACATTCATCAAATTTGTGCAACTATAAATTTCATATCACTTATAATTATAAGGAAAATTTTTGGATCCACTAAATCACTCAAAGTTTTGTCAAAGATTTGTTTTAAAAATGATATTTGAAAATATTCAAAAATCCTCCCTAAATTAGCTTTTATTCTAAAAATCAAAATCTATAAGAGTTTTGAGGTTGGCCCCTTAATCAAAGTTGTAGAGAATTAAATTCTAAGCAACTTTTATTTTTGGGTCATTTTCAGAAAAGGTCCTTTTCTTGCTCAAAATGAGATTTGAAAACTATTATTTGAAATTATTTGAAAATATGAAATTGGAAATTCAATTTCTAACCTAAACGGGCCGCCGCCTCATTTTCGGCCTGCTGCTGGAAGCGGCCCAGCTCCGCCCCCGCACACGCGCGCCGCAGCCGTCGCCTCAGCCCGGCCCGCGTCCGCTCGGCCTCCTCCTCCTCCTCCTCTTCCCGCTCGCCCCGCGCCTCGCTGTCCGCCGCGGCAGAACGCGCCCGACGCGTGGCGGCCGCATGCCGGCGACGCCCCCGCGTGGCCGTCCGTGGACCCCGCCTCAAATCTCCGCGCGCATCCGGTCTCCATCCCACTCGCGACTCACTCGCTCCCTCTTTCCCTTCCTCCGGAGAAAACCGAGCGGGAGCGCCGCTCACCACCGCCATCCTCGCCTTCACCGCCGTGTTCCGACACCGGTGGACCACCACCGTTCGATTGGTCGTGCACGAAGCTCCGCCACCTTCTCCTCTCCTCCGAACGGACCTCCGTTTGCCTTGTTCGCCTCCGGTAAGGCTCAATCGAGCTCTTCCCGCCGCGCCACCACAACGGGGCCGCCGAGCTCGTGCTCCGCCCACCGTCTTCCTCGCTCCCTCTCCATCCCCCTAAGCTTCTCTCTCGAGTTCGCTACCTCCTCGCGAACACTGTGCGCGCGCTCGCTGGACGGGTCATGGCCGGAGATGGCCGTTGGCCGTCGGCCACCGCCACGCCGTCGCGGCTCCGAACGCCGACGAGGACGCCCTGTCTCCCCCCGTCGGTCGTCACTGGGCCACGCCCTGTGGGCCGCGCCTCCGAGCGGCCCTGCTCGCTCTTTCCCCCGCGCGCGTGAACCAGGTCGAGAACGGCCACGGGCCGGTTTACTTCCTCGGGCCGGCCCAGTTTCAATAATGAAAATCGTTTTCTGTTTTCTTTTATTATTCATGATGAAAAATATTATGGAAAATGTTTTTGTATTCATTTGAGCTCCAAAAATTGTGAAATAAATTTCTATGGACTCATTGGAACCAGATCTACAATATAAAAATATTGCATGTCATTTTTGGGATACTTTTCTGTAGAGCTTTAATTAATTCTTGATATTGCTGATATCTTGTAAAATGGTTAGTAAATCCTATATGTATCAGAAAAATATGATTTCAAGTTTGTTAATCTTCTTATATCATGTACTTCCTAGGAAAAATATGTTTCATGCATGTGCTGTGGAAAACTTTGGAGGAGTAGTTCAAGTACCTTTAATGGCTGATTTTTGTTATTTTTGCTAGAGAGCAAACTTTGTATAAAACATGCATGTGATAATTTTTGTACAGTCATAGTATACTATGAAGAACCTAGGAAAAATATTAATTCTGTTGTTTGACACATTTCATAGTACAAAGTAATTTCATGCTCATTTTTATGCTATAGCTTGTCATTTTTGTATAGGATAGTTTACTTATCCAAATGCCATCAAATTTTTATGGCAGTCGGTTTAGGGTAGTATTATGCTACTGTAATTTTCTTAGATTTTTAGAAGCATCAGAAATATATGTTGCTATTCAAACCTATTATTATTTAGAGTTTAAGCAAGTGTTGCTTTAAGTGTGATTAAGAAATTAGTAAAGCTTTGGTGTATCTTTGAAGCATTTCATAAGATATGTTAACTTAACATAATAGTAGTAGAAGAGAATGCAATAGATGACATGTGCTTGTAGTATATAGTTTCTTGAATGATGTTGACTACCTTGCATTTCAACATATCCATTGCATTCATCTCCTTCGATGCACGTTTGCATAATCACTTACGCGCATTGCATCATACAGGATCACAAATCGAGAACCCAGTCGTCTTACCCGAGGAGCCAGAGGAGCAGCTCAAGGTGCAGCAGCAGGAGGTGACCGAAGCCGAAGAGGAGGTCGGTGAAGAGCTCCCAGAGTGCCTCGACCACCATCCGAGCTCTTTTGAGAGAGGCAAGCCCCGGAGCATTTCTCTCCCGGTTTGCAAATAATTTATTATTAACTTTACTTAATTTGATGCATTACGTTTAGGAGTTGTTTGCAAACGTTGCTGCATTATACCTTGCTTACCTTTGTTATACTATATCCTTGTTACCCTGATATTCGCAGTCGAGTCAATGCTTAGCTGGCTTAGACCGGTAGAAGTCAGGTGATTTTCTGTCACCTGCGAGCTATAGGTGGTTACCTGGATCTGCTTGGATGACTATGAAGTCATGGTATAACTAAGTGTGAAATGAATTTGAGACCGGGCGGAAACTTGCAGGGTTTCAGACTGTAGTGTTTTCCGTCTGTGTCGATTAAGGACCGTCCGTTGTTGTCCCCCCGGGTCATGTTGAACGCATGCCTCACATTTAGCTGGCCGGATAAAGTACCTTCCGACCGTAAAACTGGGAGATTATTCGGGCCGAGTGGATTGCCCGCAACGCACTGTACCGGAGCAGTAGTGGCAGGATACGGGGGCGCGATGATAAGGCCAAAGAGCAGTCGGGCGGCCCCCGGGTACAAGTGGTTCCTAGCAAGCTCGCGACTTTACCTGAATGGTTGACTCGGTGACCAACACCTCACTTTAGCGGGTGAGTGAGGTTTGTGTGAGGAATAACTTACCAGCTGGTTAATAATCGATTCGAATCGCCATCGTTCACTAGATAGTGAACACTTGACTTGAGCTACTTCATCGTAGTAATATTGATGAATCACTTGGATAGTTATGTGGAAGATGACATGATAACTATTGTTAATGATCAATGATAATCCTTACTTGCTTAATTACATGTTACTCTAGCACCAGTGTAAACATAGTTGACAGGGTAATAAAGAGTTAATTACTGCATGCTTTTGGAAAGGAATTGTTAAGTTAAAATGCTTTTCTTGCAAATGAGTCAGCTACCCCACCAGAAAGCCTATCATGATTCCTTGGTGTCTTTTATTTCTGGTTTATGACGGGTAAGTCTAGCTGAGTACCTTCTCGTACTCAGGGCTTTGTTCCCACTTGTTGCAGATGGGCAGATGTATTACGGCTACTGTATCAACTGTCTCTATCCTGCGATGGGCGAAGCTTAGGACCATGGGCAATGGTCATTCGCTACTTCTCGTCTGATGCTTTTGCTGGAAATGATCACAAGCTGGCACTTTATTTCAAAATGTTGTGTGTGTGCGTGATTTGAACTACCGCTTCCGCTACTTTTATTCAAACCTGGTTTGTAATAACTATGTTTAAACTCCGATGTATTTTATGCTACGAACTTTTATGAAACTTATGATGGTGACTGCTAAACTTAGTACGATCTTGGCTGTTATGTGAAATGGTTTGAAATCCATCGAGATTTCACGGACTACCGGGTTATACGAGCTTAAGTTTGTTAAATTGTCCTTCCATTGGATGATTTTCCTACTTAATCTCGTATAATTGGGCGGTTCTGTTACAGCGAGCCTCCATTTCGCAAGCATCAAGAAGATGTTGCGATGCGCTGAAATGCATGTTGCAAGCGTATGTTTCAAGTGTTTCAGATGTTTTAGAGGTATATTGCAATTGTTTCAGATGAATATTGCAAAAGTAGATCAGAATGTTACATATGTTGCAATGGTTGTACACGTATGTTATAAAGGTCTATTCCCAATGTTTCATATGTGTTTTTGGACGTATTGTTGCAAGTGTGTTTATCTTGACGTCGTATATGTTTCACACATATGCTGCAAGTATTTTATCTGGATATTGCATATGTTTGCAATGATTTTTATGTGTTTTTGCAAGTATTTCAGAAGCATGTTTCAAGTGTTTCATTTGCTTTCAGACGTATGTTGCAAGTGTTCCACTTGGATGTTTCAAAAATAGATTAGGTGTTGCACATCTTGCAATGCGTGTGAGAAGCAGAGGGGACACGAGCGGTCTCTCAACATAGTGTGAAACCCGGGCGCAGGTGGGGACGTGCTGTTTTCTTTTTGTAAGCACGGGCGTGGATGGCTGGTGCGAGCGCGAAACTGCAGTGTGGTTGTCCGGACACGAGCCTAGGACCGGACTACGACGAGGCTACTTGATACCTATGGCCAAAGATACGATAGTATGATACTCCTTCTGTCCATAAAAAAATTAGAAGTTAAACGATTTGAAATTTAACTAAAATATATAAAAGAAATAATGATACAAAATACTCACTCTATCCCAAAATAGAGGTCGTTCTCATTTTCCGAGAATTTTTTTTAATTTTGACCAATTATATATAAAAGAATACTAATATTTATAGTATACGGTTAGTATTATTAGATAGATCATTGAATATCTTTTATAATAAATTTATTTGGAGATATAAATATTACATGAATTTTCTACAAACTTAGTCAAAGTTGAGAAAGTTTGACCTGCACGTATTCCAAACAACTTTGTTTTTGAGACAGAGAGAAAGTATCACTAAATTAATTCGGAGTATATATATTTTTTTGTAGTAAACCTAGTTGGAGACATAAATGTTATAATTTACTAGCAGTGGTCCCTAAGGCCAGGTTTAGATTGGAGATGAAAAAATTTCATCGCACTGTAGCACCTTCGTTTGTATTTGACAATTATTGTCCAATCATGGCCTAACTAGGCTTAAAAGATTTGTCTCCTAAATTATAGACAAACTGTATAATTAGTTATTTATTTTATCTATATTTAATGCTCTATGCATACGTCTAAAGATTCGATGTGATGGAGAGAGAGTAAAAAAACTTGGAATCTAAACAAGGCCTAAAGTTGCATAGTGTTGTTATCTGGGTCCCAACTCTTGGATGTATGGGTCCCTAAACTAGTATGACAGTGTTATCGTCCCCAACTCTCGAATTTTCGTATTTAAGTCCTATAATTGTACGACGGTATCATCTAGATCCCCGAGTTTGCACGTCAACACACAGATAACGCTAATGTGGCAAGCTATTTATACATTGACATGCAAATTTAGGGACCTAGATGACATCACTTACTAATTCTAGGACTCAAAAATCAAAATGGAAGAGTCAGATACCCAGATGGTATCATCGTACAAGTTTAGGGACCCAGTGTGAGGGTATAACCCCGTATACCTTTATGGCAATACATGGGCCACGCCAATTAGAGGTAGTCTGGGCCGCAAGATCAAGGTGTGCGACGCACGACACTGCTCGCGTGCACTGCACACTACAAATTATATTAGACATTGTATAGTACCAAATAAGATACTTTACTTGTAACCCTGTCCCTTCAGAGTATATAAGGAGGGACAGGGTCCCCTAGCCGATAGGTCATCGCGGACCAGATCTCATACCCAATTAATACAAAATAACAGAGCATAGGACGTAGGGTTTTACGTCATGTTGATGGCCTGAACCTGTATAAATCTTGTGTCTTGTGTCTCTGTTACCATCCGGTTCCTGATTACGCGCACCTCTACCGATCAATCTACCATCGTGGGTATACCCCTCGGTGGACTGCCGACCACATTTCGTCGACAGTGGCGCGCCAGGTAGGGGTCGTGTGCGCTGATCCTTTGGCGAGCCAGATGGGAATTTCCGTTAGTTATCTACTAAAAATCGGGTGAGTCATTCTTAGCAGCGTTTTGGTTAAATCAATTCATCCAACGGTTACATGATACAGATTGATTTTTCTGCATGTAACGACTCATCTCTCTCGTTTGCGATCTATTTCGCTAACGTTGCCCTATAGTTCGCTGGGATTAATATCGAGAATTAACTCGACGAAGACGGACTCGGTGACTTTAGCGGTAAAAGCGTTTTCCAGATCAATGGCGGTTACTAGATCGGCGATCTGCAGCATGCCTCCGGGTCTCGTGGCCGCTTTCTGGCGATCAGTCAGGTGGGCGCATCATCTCGCTACGGCTCGTCTACCCGCACAAGCACGAGAGCCCTATCCCACCACGCAAGAAGACATCAGTCATGAGGGAGCGTATCAGTCCATGTTACCATGAACGTACATCTACATGCAAGCCAACTACAAGTTGGAGTGCGTACATACATGCATCAACGTGCAACACTTTGGGCCATCACCAAGGGAAGACGCACTGCCTACAGCAGCATGTACACGACCTCTTCATCGGCGTCTTCTCTAGCTTCAGCGAACCGTCCGAGCTTCCAAGCGAGCCTCCGAGCTGCATAGCGAGCTGCTCGGCCTACTTGCTTTGACCACCTGTCACGACGCAATGATAGATCGCCGCGAAAGACAGCGCTACAACAACCGTAACCACCGTCATGACGACAGGTCGGAAAGCTCGAGGGCTGGACAATTTCGTTGTCGCCGACCAAATTTCTGTCTAAAGATAAGTACACTTCTAATATTTATATTTAATACAATTTTTGCTATGATGTTTCTCCATAAATGTCCTCAACATGGTTATTCTCCAAACAACCTTTTGTTAAACGGTTTGCCGACCAGTTTCTTCTCCTACTTAAGTTTCCTAAAGCCGGCACTGTCTCCGACTTCTCTCCACACGTGTATGAGATCCGTTCACTACGTTTCAAATGGTCGACAATAGCTCTCTGGTGAGGCTGGCAGTCTTACGTGTGTCTGGGCTCCGCGTCTCACGCTCCGGGTTGTTGGTTGGACCAGGGCTGGTGAAACTCTAGAACGGATTAACTACTCGCGTTTACCGTAAACATGACAAAACAATTAAAAACAAAGTTTTTGCTTAAATTTACGACCGCATATTATACCGAGTATAATATCTCATGTGAGCAAGCACCGAGTGCTCCACCATAACTTATTTAATGTTTACGAAAACACCAAGTGCTTCATCACATCTTAACTGCATAAGCAATTTCACTAGTGCTGATTTTTCTCTCCAGAGTTCATATATTTTATTTTGTACACCATTACTACTCGTTCTCCATATTTATTTTTCAGGGACAAGGTTTGGTTGCCGAGCTTACGCTCGGGGACTGGATCTGTCAGGAAGAACAAGAAGATCATTGTTCGGGTGGTCGCACCACCTGGTAGCGGACTTCACTACTGATCAACTGGTCGGACTGGTCGACGCTCACGCGCCGACCAGTTACTGAACTGCTCGGTGCTCGCCGACCAGTTGGTCAGATTACTCGTCGCGTGGACTTCATCGTTAGCTGTGCTGAGGGCTCGCCAGCTGAGCTGGGGACTCCTCGGCGTTCGTTTTCTTCGTGCAAGAATCGCTAGCTGAGCTGGGGACTCCCTTAGTGGTCAGATTTTGCTACGTCTTTGTTTCGCTTTGATTAAGCTGGTGTGCTATCAAGTCGCTCCATGCTGTTCGGATCAGGGTGCTGATCTTGGGTAGCGTGTCGGAGGCCTTGATAAGTACATTTCAGACTTATATTCTTTGGCCCTGCTACAAGATTTTTTTTATCTTCTAGTAGGCTCGGGAACTACGTGTGTACATGTCGTCTTGCGACGACTATACTGATTTTTCTTCGCTATAGTATGAAGCCAACCGAACTAGGGATTCTACGTCAGCTGAGCTGTCACTTGATCTACAGCGGAGCTGTGGACTTTTTTCTTGACCCTGACACCACGTGACAGAGTCACCTACTATCAGGCTCGGGGACTAAATGGCTACACTTCACCTCGCGGTGAATGTAGTGATTCTCTTCTGACTACCCTCCTTATCGACTAAGGAGTCTAAGTGGCTACACTTCATCTGAGATGGAGAATTTTTAAAATTTATCTTGAGCCCCTTACATCCTTCTAGCAAGTCTTACTTGGTAAAGTCCGAGGTCAGATCACCAGTTGAATTGGTCGTCTTCAATTATCTTCGTTCGGATCACCATTTGAACTGGTTGGCTTCGTATTAAACTGTTCAGACTTGATCAAGACGGCGTTGCTCAGCGGATACAAGACACTCGGGGACTAACTGTGGGGTATAACCCCGTATACCCTTATGGCAATACATGGGCCACGACAATCAGAGGTGGTCCGGCCCGCAAGATCAAGGTGTGCGACGCACGACACTGCTCGGCGTGCACTGCACACTACAAATTGTATTAGACATTGTATAGTACCAAATATAATACTTTACTTGTAACCCTGTCCCTTCAGAGTATATAAGGAGGGGCAGGGTCCCCTAGCCGATAGGTCATCAAGGACCAGATCTTATACCCAATCAATACAAAATAATAGAGCACAGGACGTAGGGTTTTACGTCACGCTGACGGCCTAAACCTGTATAAATCTTATGTCTTGTGTCTCTGTTACCATCCGGTTCCTGATTACGCGCACCTCTACCGATCAATCTACCATCGTGGGTATACCCCTCGGTGGACTGTCAACCACATTTTGTCGACACCCAGATATCAAAATTTGAGAGCTAGGGAGCTAGATGGTACCGCCTTGCAAGTTTTAGGGGTCGTTGATGAATTTTACCTGCAATTTAACCATTTTTTTGAGAAAAAAATCACATTTATACTCCTAGACGTCTTAAATCCATCTTTGGACCATGGGGTCGGTGCCGTGGTAACATGTTTCGGTACCATAGGTCATGGCGCCGAGCCTTGAGGCCTGCCTGACGTGACCAGAGCTCGACGCCATGACGTAAATGAGGATTGTGGTTCGAATACAATGTAATGAGGATTTTGTCTTCAAAAAAACATAAACTCCACGTATGAGGTATTTCAGGGCATATTATTGCCTTCTTGAAACTAAGAAAGAACCACATAAAACACGAAACTAGAGTATTGTTTTCTAATGCGTACTACTATCTCTGTTCAAAATTACACATTATGGTGTATCTAAGGTATAATGTATATCTAATTACAAATACATAGCGCTGACATTACTTCAGCAGTACTTTTTAGCGAACAAACAATATTTTTCTCTCACAATATTTCAACATAATCATCAACATAAGCCAAATTTCAACGAAACGAACAGGGATAGTACTTTTTAGAAGAGATAATTAGGTGAATTAAATCCCCAAAATAACACCCATTACGTTATTAGGCAGATAAATTGTCCGTTTCCTGTCTGCCTGCGATGCAGTAGTCAAATAAGCATGTATATGATATATAAAGTGAAAATAAAGGTCTATTTGGCACGGCTCATAACAGCTTCATGAGCTGTTTATTTTTGCCAAACATTTATTTTCAAAACAGCGGTAGGTGAACTTGTTTTTCTCCTCCTCTCATAAAGACATGAGTTAGGATGAAATTGAAAATAGCAGCTTATCTCAGCTTCACTTCCATCAGCGGGTCCCAGTATGAACTAATGCCAGATGTGACCCTGTTCACGATGCAGCGCGCTGGCTCGGCCGGGGCTCGTGGCCGCCAGGGCACGGCCGCCGGGCGTTGTCGGATGCTCGCGGGCGCGGGCGCTCGAGTTCATGAGCAGAGCAAGCCGGGCTACGGTCGCTCGCCGGAGAGCAGGCTTCGCTGAACGCGGCCGCTCGAGTCGCGGGTTGCGGTAGCTCACCCGAGCGCAGACTTCGCCGGACGCAGCCGCCGCTCGAGTCGCGGGCGGAAGGAACCTGGGCCATGATCGCTCGCCTGAGCGCGGACCTCGCCGGACGCGGGTAGCCCTGCGCGCGGACGCGGCCACCGCTGAGATGCTGGCGCGGTTGTGTCAGGAGGGAAGGGGAAGAAGGTAAGGGAGGAGAATATAGTAATTATATCCTTTTGGTCCATAATGGGAAGTTGTTTTTACCAAATGAGTCTTTGAAATAGCTTTAGTTTCACCGAAAAAACTATTTGTGAAGCTGAAACCTAAAGAAACAGCTTCACAAGTAAAGTTGAGCTGTGTCAAATAGGATCTAAATGAAAAAGGGCAAATTGCTAGATGTATACGCTGCTGACAGTGGAACCGAATGCAAAATCTGGAGAAAAGATGCAGCAATTAAACACCAGTGGATCGCATACATTGACTCACACACTATATATATAGAGAGAGAATATTCAGTAGCTAGCTATAGAATAAGTTATTCTGTAGCCACCTCCATTTACGATAATTTTTATACTTAATTTACGATAAAGTGAATACATATTTACGATAGCTGTGTTACTATAACACTTATGGATATTTTCTGTAACGTTATAGTAAACCACTTAGAAGGAGTTACTATAATCACGTAAATTAATATAATAATCATCATAACTAAAAGTGGCTACAAAATAAGTTATTTTATAGCCAGCTATAGATCTATATATATATATATATATATATATATATATATATATATATATATATATATATATATATATATATATATATATATATATATATATATATATATATATATATATATATATATATATATATATATATATATATATAATAATCATCATAACTAAAAGTGGCTACAGAATAAGTTATTTTATAGCCAGCTATAGATCAATATATATATATATATATATATATATAGTCGAAAACCGCATGCAATTTGTTTGTATGCATATTATTACTATTGCAAAATATATGGTGCAGTTGGCCCTAGTAAACACACACTGTGGGACAAGGCGGAGCAGAAAAAAAAGGCCCATGAGACTGTCTCCAACAAGGGAGACCTAAACACAACACCCATTTTAGGTTTTGGCACAGGAAAGGGTCACACACCCATAACTCAGCCCTATTCAACAGCGATGCAAAAGCGGAACCCCATCCGGAAGCCGAGGACGCCGCCGAGCTGTCTACCTCGCCTGCCGCCGCGGCAACCCGCATCCCGACATGGAGGACGACCGTGCGGTCGAGGACGCCGTTGAGGTCCCGTGCGCCTCCTCCCCGGTCCTCATCCCTCCGTGGCGGCCGGCGAAGAAGACGAAGACGCGGCGCCGCGCGTGCTCTCTCCTGTGGGCACAGGCTCCGGCGGCGGCTCCGGCGCGAGCGCGAGCGCCGCCCTGCCCCGCCGCGGGGCGCGGCCCTGATGGCCGACGGAGGGCGTGGGCTTCGGCACATCTCTAAGCCGTAGCGGCGGAGGGCGCATCTCCAGGCTGCGGCCGGCACAGGCGCTTCCTCTGACGCGACAGCGAGCAGGCCACCTCGGCGGCGCGGGAGGCGTGCGCGGGCGGGCCACCACCGGAGATTTGCGTAGCGAGGAGAGAGACGACGCTTTTTTACGTATCCTTTGGGCTGGTAGGTAAAATGAGTCATGCGTTTGGGTCACCTGTTGAAGGATGATTTTGATAGGCAAAGCCGTGTTTAGGACGTATTTTTGGGTTTGGGTCTCCTTTTAGAGGCAGTTTGAACCGAGAGCGAGGCAGCTTTAGGGGCCGGCCGGGGAGCGGCAGCCCGCACGGGGCCAGAAGCCCATGACGTAGGGAAGCGCACGACGGCACGAGATGAGTCGAGGAAATGTGAGAACTGAGAAAGGATCAACAACGCCGATGGCAATCCTAGACCATTCTCATCACCAACCAAACCGTATATATGGTACTATTAACATGTAAGTATACTTATACGTAATGATCTCGTCACTTCCACCCGTATCAGACTATCCGCAGTGGGTACTCTAAAACGATACTCTAAAACTTTAGAGTATGAATATAGAGTAAAAACTGCTGCACTGGGTACTCTAAAACGATACTCTATCCTTTCTCTCACTCTATATTTATAGTGGTATCGTGCTTACTCTATACTTTATAGTGGCGGGGCCCACTAGTTAAACAAAGAAAAAAATGTTATAACTCACAAACCAAAAATCTAAATTAAATTTCGATTGCACCATTAAATCCGTCTCAATAAATCCTTCAAAACTAGATCACACATGGATATATTTAGATTAAGTGACAAGTGAGTCCCACAGTGGATAGAGTGGATAGAGGATGATATAGAGGATGGATGAGGTACGGAAAAATTAAGTATAGAGAAGAGAATCTTGCTGACTAAGACGTATCGTATAGAGGATGAATATAGAGGTCCATCATTGCGGGTACATACGCGCGCGTGCTGCGGGTGCCGTTGCGCTGACAACTGTTTTGACAGTCAAAAGAAGCGGATGGGCGCCATGTACTCCTTCGTAGTAGTACACTAGTACTGGATAACAACAACACATGCTGATTCGGGGAGGGAAGCATGCATGCATGGGCATGGATGATGCATGTGCGGGCCAGCACAGGAGACAGGATGTCGTCTGCTGCTACTGCTAGTGGTGGGCTTCTCGAGAGCAGAGCACGCTCGCTCGGCTCCAGTCCAATTTAGATTCCCTTCCACTGTGACTATCCTGACGCACGTGGGCCTAGGCCCATTCAGAATGTCCGCCGCAACCGTCCCTAAACCCCTTTGCGGTCGGTTGGGTTTCCTAGCTGCGCAGAATCTCCATTTTGACTATGACTATTTTTCTTAATTTTGCTTCTTATTATACGTATATATATATTACGAGACTATAGCCCTGTTGATCCTCTTGCTAAAAATTAGCTCATCTTATAATATATAATAGGCTAGGGCTAAGGGGTTATGAGCACCAATTAACTACTATTACCTCTTGTTAGCTAAGATTAGCCCATGTTTAGCCCTCCTATTTAGCATATAAAAATAGAGGTTAACCTGTTAGTACCCTAGATCCAGATAGACCCTATAATTATCTGCTTTCTTCTTTCTTCTTAACAAAGTATAGATACAGAGCTTCACATACATACACGTATAGACCCTATAATTATCTGCTTTCTTCTTTCTTCTTAACAAAGTATAGATACAGAGCTTCACATATCCTCGCCCTCTTATACTGCACATGCCACCTCGAGCAAGATTGGAATGGTAAATCTTGAAAAAAATATCACCGAGTAAAGAGATCTCTTTACTACCTAGAAATAGGTGGAGCCCAATTTGTTCAAAATGAGGTCAAATATTTACTAGCTAAAGCAGCTAATTCATTTGCTACTCTATTACAAGTTCTCTTCACCTCAGTGAGCTTCCACTCCTCAGGAGCTATGCCAAAATTCCTTCGCTTCAACAAACACAAAATCTTTTTCATATAGAAGTGACTACCCTAGCACAGTCCATTTCAGTATGATAGGGGAATGGGAATGGCACCAATAGCAACGAATTCCATACACCATACACACTACACCACAACCTTAAAACAACGACCGCTTTGGAGTTGCTAAAAGGCCTGTACAACGACGAACAGTCAGTTGCTAAAATGTTATAGCGACGGACCTGCCATTGCTACAAAAGATTAACCAACTAAATTAAACTACACTCTGTTTTGTCTATCTACATTAACTAGCTCTGATGGACGCTTCAAAATTAAATGCTATAGAAGCTTTTGGCATATAAACTTACTCCACTTAGTCCCTTTAGAATGCGGGATTTTTTTCTTCCTATTTACTATGTTTTCTATGAAAATGAACTAACACTGTAAAATTTCTACATGATTCCTGCAAAATTTCTGCATTCTAAAGTTGTCCTTGTTGAGCTAGACAAACAAAAGGCAGTGGAAAAAGGAAAACGAGCTTAAAGATGAAATGGATTGGTACTAGCGTAGCAAAAATAAGCTACTCAACTCCTTTAGTGCAGATTTTTACATGCCACAAACACACACAAAAAAGCCAAGCAAACACATATGCAGGCCATCATTTTATTTAGTGCCAGTCGTCGCATCTCAAGCCATAATAACTCAAGTTCACAATTGAGGTATATGTTACGCAAAAAAACAACTTTTTTCTTTCATCTCTAATCAAAACATGCGATTACCAAAAATATGATTCATAACAATCGATCACTGATTATTGACGGTTACTGATCCATGACAACGTTTTATTGTGGGCTTGGAAGATTATATATAGCTGATATATGATCAAAGGAAAGTAGACGTGGAGATAATGGATACGCAAGGTTACAAGAGGGGTGACTACGTGTGGGTAGATCACTACTATAGAAAAAAATAACTGAGGTGGGCATTATAACACAACCGAGGTGCAAAGGTCACAGTAAATAAATCTTTACCGAGGTGGAGGCAGTTGCAATGCCCGTCTTGGTTAATCAAATAGAAAAACAAAAAAAGAAAGAGCCCGTAGCACAACCCTAACCAGGCCTGGATCTGGGCCTCGCGTCGCCACCACTGCACGCCGCCGCCGCCTCAGCCGGGGTGCCCTCTGGATGCGCCCACGCTTTATGGATCCGCTGCGACGTCGTCTGGATCTGCCGTCGGGGGAGCCCTCTAGATCTGCCGTCTGGGTCCCGCGCCAACTGGATCTGCCATGCCATCGTCAGAGAAGAGCGCGGTCGTCATCGTCGCTTGCCGGATCCAGCCACCCCGCCACCGGATCCAACCTCGACCGCGCCGGCGCCTGCGCCACCCGACGCCGGAGGAGAGGGAGTTTCGAGAGGAGGGAGGGGACCCGCCACCTCCGCATCGCACGCGCTGGCAGTAGCCTCCTCCTCCTCCTCGAGAGAGAGGGGGAGAGAGAGAGGGAGGAGGTGGCCGGGGAGGGAGGGAGACAGGCTTGGGAGCGAGACACGGTGAGGGGCATGGCTGGGGGTTGGGAGGGGCGGGGTGGGAGTGGCAATGAAACCCTAACTCTCATATATATACAATCAGCGCGATTGGGCCGAGATGGGCTTCCTGCTGTGCCATTATTTACCGAGGTGGGCCGTATAGTGTAACCGTCTCCGTTCATGATTAACCGAGGCGGTTGTGTTATAATGCCTGCCTCGGTTAATAGGCATTAACCGAGGTGGTTTTGTTACATTATTGTCTCGGTTAAGTACTAACCGAGGTGGTTGCTGGCCTAGCTGCCCAGCCTCGAATAACCGAGGCGGGCAACCAGGCCACCCGTCTCGGAGCCACATTTGGAAACGCCATGCAAAAGTTTATTGTAGCAGTGGATGTCATGAATGTGTTGAGTTTGCCACTACTGAAAGAAAAAAATGAAGGTTTTCCTAAGGAAATAGACTCAAGGAGAAATGAAGAGATGAGGTGGTACCATCCTTCAGAGCTAAGAAATTTAACTTCCTGTCTGTTGGGACGCTCATTAGCCTTATCCATATTGATGTGAGACAAGACGACAGTGTATATAGTATCCAACATCACTAGTTAATAGTGGAAATCTTACTGTTACTAATTGAAGGGTTCAACTCAGTTTCACAATAATCCTTATGAGATGTGTTAGAAAAAATGATAAATACTAGACATTCTCACAAAAATTAGAAAGATAGAGTCATCAATTAAATCTCTAATCATCATCAATAATGATAAAAATCATTAGTAATGATAGTCGTTGGATCTATTTTGTTTTCTAAAAAAAATCCACCTCTACCATTATTTTTTAGACACGAGGATGACCCCATTCCCATTCTAAGAACGGAAATACAACATTCAAGAGTTTTAAAGAAGCAAAGAAACAAGACATGACAGCTAACAGAAGTGCGCTTGACCACCAGCGCAAGAGGAACCCATAGAACCAACAGACTGCGCTTTACCGCCAGCGCAAGAGGAAACATCATAACAAAAAAAAGATTAACCAGAAAGGACACTCAAACATCTTGGAAAAGAAGGATTCAAAAACTTCAGGAAAGATCCCACCATCGTCAGGATCAGCCACCGCCTGAAGATACTCCAGTTCTGACATAAAGATACTCAACTAGGAAAAGCACCCTGTAATAACATAGGTGCAGAGACCAAAATCACTTCCAGATCTATGATCTAATTCTTATGATTGCCACCACCATGGTAGCCTTGATGGTCTTCCTCTTTGACTGCCATCTTGTTTTTCTTGTTCGCCAGCATGTCCATTGCCGGCTTGAGCATAGAGTTGACTCCAGCTTCCAGCTCCTCCCTGTCCAGGCCTATATATAACCCTGCCCAAAATTTCATCAGTGCCCCGGCATGACAAATAATCTCAAGGGGACTCTTAATGAATTTGTTCTCAAAACAAGCATTGTTCCTGGCCTTCCAAATGGCCCAACAAATCGTAGAGACACCCAACACATGATATTTCTTGCCCTGAGGCAACCACTCTTCTAACCAAGTCCAGCAATGTTCCAGGCTTCTAGGAATGTTAGTGGCACCAAGACAACTTGCAACACATGCTCATACTACTTTGGCTACTGAGCATTTAAAGAATAAGTGTTCAATTGATTCATTGTTATCACAAAAGTAGCACTTAGGGTCACCAACCCAATTCCTTCTAAGCATGTTGTCTTTGGTAAAAACTGCCCCATTTGACATTAACCACATGAAAAACTTAATTTTGAGAGGGATTTTTTGAAGCCATTCAAGTTGGTGATTTTTTTATTCGTCACCATCATCAGTAATTTCCTTAATCTGGACATTTGTTTTTGCTCTTTGTTGCTTATTAAATAAATTGAATCTAACAGTTTCAATCTCCTTAAGTAAGTCAAAGGAATTACCATTATCATCTTCAATAACAACACCCATTTGTTTAGACAAGTTATGCATAGAGCTATGGGACAGATCAGAAAACATAGATGTTGATATGGATGTACCTTCTAAGTTTCTCTTCTTAGCAATGAATTCATTCTTCTCCTGGGTAGTCATGGTGATGTCCTTCTTCAACCTGTCACTCCTCCTCCTCTCTTGATGTTGATCTTTAGGCTTGTTCAGTGATACATTAATCTTCACAGGTTGAGTCCTCTTCTGACGGCTTTCCTCATCTATCAGCTTGTCACTCACCCTCTTGTCATGCTGCTGATCTTCAGGTTTGTTCAATGATGTATCAACCTCTATAGCTTGAAACAACTCCTGAGGTCTCTCCTCCTCAACATTCACACTCCCTAGAGTATTGATAATTTGATCATCAGGGAGAAATACTTCTAGAGATTCAGTAACAGAGATAGGATCAGTGTTAACTGTTATAAGCCCTTGGTCAGTGGATCCATTGGTATTTTTATCTCCTTCCTTCATCTGCCCCAGACTGGTGTTTCTTGGATCACCATTAACTTGTTCATTCTCAAAGATCCAGACCTGCCTATTAACTTCTTCCTCCTTGTTCTTGGAACATCCTTGACCACTATCTCCATATGCATCAATCCTCTTTAACTTCTCACCGAATGTTTCACTTTCTGTGTCTGAATCTTCAAAGTTATCAGGTATCTGTATTTTGTCTCTATCATCATTACCAACTTGCAAGATAGAAATCTTCTGTGCATCACTCATCAGATTATTCCCCTTGAAATTTCCCCTTCCAAATTTAGGCGGAGCAGAAGCTACCATTTTGTTACTTTGGCTATGACTGTTGCTTTGTCCAGCACCCATTCTAGAGAACTTCCCAGAAGACTTCTCACCCTATTTAGAGTTTGAACCAAGAGCAGATTTGTCATCATCTTTTGATTTAGGTTGCTGGTCATTACTGCTAACCCTGATGCCACCCTTGAACATTTTTTCATTCTCCTCTACTTCCACTTCCCTTTCATATGTGAATTCATGGATAAACAGCCCTAAAGTGCTCTGAGCAGTCCTTGGCACCTTAGTCACATCCCGACAAGCAATTCTCATCCTGACATAATCATGCCTAAATCTAGTTGATTCATCAATCTCCATCACTTTTTTGACTAGTCCACCAACTTTAGCAATAGTCCTGATGAACCTTTGATCAGAAGGTATGTCATGCACTCTAAACCATGCCATCTGGAGCATTCCTTTTGCACCCAAGCAAGGAGTCCAAGCCTCTACTTTCATCTGAGCTTCAGCACATTCCACAGGTAAGAATTTGAAGTGACACCACTGATTGATAATCTTAGCACTTGGAAACCTCATCACAAATTTCTTATCCCCAACAAGTCTTGCTTTCCATTTCTAGGTCTCAGAACCCATCAGATTTGTAAACTCCTGTTCAATCTGCTTACAAGTTGCTTCCCCTTCTATAATGGTGATAATAGCAAAACTCTCTTTTTCCTTAGCAACCCGTGGGTCAATGTTCTCCTCAATAAACAGAAAGCTTTGGTCTTCAACTTGAGTTGCACAAAGTTCAGGGGCAGAATTCCAAGGGATACACATCCTACAGTTGTATGTGACATGATTCCCCAGACCACATATCTCACAATTCAGACGTCTGCAGTCCTTAGATAAATGGTTGTAGAAACCACAGTGTTCACATGGGATATGGTACTGGTTGCCAGGGGGCCCTCTACTCAGATTCCCAGAAGTGTTGGAAGCATTGCTGTTCATACCTTGGAAGTTTGCCCCTTGCCTCATCTCAGTTGCATCTGAAGCTTCATCATCCCCCTTGCCCCACTTTTCTTTAGCCTGATCATCATTCTTCCCATGTTGTTCCCGACGCTCTTCGGCTTCACCTTGCTTTACTGCTTCTGCCACATGATGTTCTTTCAATTGGTCCCTTAGATCCCTGTTCGGCTGATCTTCTGCCCGCTTCCCTATACACTCCCAAACGTTCTTCCGTGCTCTAGTCCGACCATCGCCACGACCTTGACGCCCAGCACCAAAACCATCTTTCCCGTACCCCCACTGATCTCCTCCACCTCTATCCATCATCACCTTGACAATTTTGGCTGGTGAAGTTTTTAGAGCTGAGACGTAGGATTTAGTGGGAGACCCTCGCCATAGATGGCCAATGATTTTGGCGAGATTTGGAATCCTAAACCCTAGGTCGGCAGATGCTGGATGGGGATTATTGGAATTGGCCTGCGCGAGATTGGGAAGGTGAGGAGGGGAGGAGGGTACACGGTACCCTGACTCAGGATCACCCCAACCTCCCGCTCACCCCCCGCCAAAAACTCGACGCGTGTGCTCTGACCTGGTGCGGACCCTAGAATCCCAGCGGTGAGCTTCACCTTTGGGGGTGCCCTAAACCATCGGTCTTCTAGAGTCACGTTTACCACTGTCCCCTGCTTCAAATATGTCCCGCGCAAGTCCACCTTTCCATCGTTTACTCCCCGCTCACCGCCATTGACGGACCAGCAAAGCTCGATAGGGATCTCTTTGATCTTAACCTTCCCTTGTTCGATTCTCTCGAAAGGGAAGGACTCGTCTCCAACTCGATTGACTCCCAATTGCGATGAGGCCAGAGAACGACCCACACTATGCGTCTTCCCCTATTTACGGAAACTTCCCGCAAGCGGGGGGAACTCCTCCTCCCAGCGCTTCGGCCAGAACCACGTTCCACGCTTATCTTCAAGGGGACGTCTCTCCTTGTTGCACGACGGCGGCAAGCAAGAGACGTCGGGGCCGGCGAGGGCCGAGGCGACCCCTTCGTCGCGGGGAATGGGGCTATCCTAACCGACATCCGACCCCCCTTCGCTCAATAGAGAAGTTTCATCCACCTCTACCATTATGAAACATAATATAAAGTAACCCCGTAAATTTGTATCTAAATTGCCTATGGTGTCAGTATGATAGATAATCCAAATAACCATTTATTACATCTATAATTGCACTTATACCAACAGTAAAAATAAACCATGAAGGACCGAAAATGGCGACCAGAGGGGGGTGAATGGGAGCCTCAAATTTCTTTCAAAATATTTGGCTGCTGTCCCAAAGTTACCCCAAACACAAGTGAGTTGGCGAAACTAAAATACCCAAGCCAACTGGTGACAAGAGTACTTAGATCAATTCTTTGGAACGGTTAAATACCAACGCAACAGACGGAATACGATTCATAGCTCAGACGACCAAGCTACGGACGAAACATGAAATCAAGGCTAGAAAAATTGACAGGAAAAATCAGGTTGCTCACTGTTTAGCAATGATTACTTGCAGAAGCCGCACTGATGCAATCTCTGGTGGTTATCGACTTGCCCAGCTGTTGGACAGAGGTCCTCGGCCTCCTGAGCACGACCTGCACCAAACTTACCAACAAAGAGAGAAGAAATTGATTCTACAACTGTGAAAACCAAAACAAGTGAAAGAAGAAAATTAAAGCTTCTCAGATTGGCCAAAGATTGCTCTGGTATTTCATGGATGCAAGCAGCACATTTCTGACCAATCAAAATCAGGCACTGAGCAAACACATACTGAATTGAATGAACGCCTGTAGCAGCAACCAATGCTACTCTGGATACAACGGTGGCCACAGACTCCAAATGCTGTCCAGATGGACAATCACCGCACGGCGCTGGTGCTACTGGGCACTAGATGCGCTAGGTGCTGGTGCTCCTCTGCTCCTAGGCCCAAACGACGAACTGCAGGGTCTGCACATCGCCGGGACGAACGAACAAGCAGGGACACGACAAAATCACAGGAAGCGAACTGAGAGAGAGAGGGAGCAACAACGTGGCCTGCTGGAGCGTTGGACAAGGAGCGCTAGTCTCTGTGTCCACCTACACTGCTCAGCAACTGAAACCACGCACTGAAGAATTTCAACTGGAGCCCGACGAACACACGCGAAAAGAGCAAACACAGAAATGAAAGGATCTCTCTCGATTCAAAAGCTCTTGAGCTGAGATTTTGCACAGATGCAATTCAACCTAGCACGACCTCATCCCAAAAAAATCAACGCCCGAAATCAACCCAAACTCCTGAAAATTGAGATCGAACTCAAGAACGAAAAAAGGAAAAACAAGAACAAAAGAGCACCACAGTGGAAGACGAAAATCACAGGCTCGATTTAAGAATCCCGGAGAACAACTGGAGGATTCAGGCCTCCATTCCCACACCAAATCTCAGTTTACACAATTTTCTTCATTAGTGGACCTCTCTCATAAGCAAAGCAACTAGAGGAAGAAACCCCTAGAAGGATGAAACAAAATGAAGTGGGTGGTGAGGTGAAGATGGCTTGGGGCTGCCATCCCCTATTTATCAGGGCTATTACACACTCCCCTAATTGCCCTTGGATACATAAGAGCTAAACCATCAAGCCCAAGGGCGTAGAGGTCCAACTCGGTCTCCATGTTGATCCAACGGCCACCGCGCCTCCTCACTGGTAGCTTCGCCTCGACGCGAACCCCCGATGCCGCCACGTGCCGTCCGTTCCACCTCGGAACCTCCGCTCGGGTTTTGAGGCCCAAACCCGTAAACCCGCCTCCGATGGTTTTGAGGCCCAAACCATCAAACCGCTCCGCGAGTAGCGTACTCCATACGCGTCCCCCGCCATCCGACGCGTGTCACCTCCACGGTCAACACAGTCACTCCCATGTCTTCTCACGCTTGTCGATGTCCCAAGTGTCAGCCACCACGGCTAGCCACCCCGCCTTCGGGTCCCTCGGTCCAAGCCTCACGTCTGTCCTTCACCCCTCTGGTCCATCAGCACGGCACGTCCTCCTTGACCTTCACCTCGTCGTCGGCTACCGCCTCCGTGCTCCACACCTGCACAATACAAGCCAAGAGACATGTCGCACACAAGGCTTTCGCCAAGGTAGGGTTAGTCACCACTCAACCTACTTCGTGGACCACATTGACAATCACTCATCACAAAACGAACACACAAGGGTACTTGTCAACCTTTTGTTCGCAATCTCCCCCTTGATGAGTGCATTGTCAACACCAATACACGAACAGCTTGAGCAAAAGAAAAAGAAGAAGAATAGAAAAACAAGGAGCTCAACCAAATAACCAAAAAACCAAAGAAAAATCAAAACCAGGTCATTTGAAATGAGCAAAAACTTGGTCCCCAAAGACATGGGCAACGGCTCAACACAACCAAGTAAAACAAAGCTAGCCCTCAAGATGAGGCAACGGGCTCAACACCACTAGCAACAAATGAAAAGCCGAAAAACTGCTAGACCCTCCAGAAAAGGCAAAGGCTCAACACATCTAGCAAAAGCAACTCAAGTGCAGCTCCCCCTGAACAAATGCAATCTCACTCAAATGCATCTAGCAAAAGCAACTCAAGTGCAGCTCCCCCTGAACAAATGCAATCTCACTTAAATGAATGCATATCTTGTGATATTGTGAGTGTGGAAACTTCCCCCCCCTTGTTGACATATGCACTTATCAAGTTAGAGCCCAAGGAATGCAACCCCCCTCAAAGCATGCTATAAATGCATAAATGCACAAATGCAGAAGCTTCAAAAATTATAGCAAGTAGGTTGAAAAGATGCTCTAGCTGATGCTGTCATGTATACATATCAACAAATATAAGTGCTAGCAAATGCTCAAAGTGATCATTGTAGCAAGTTGGATCAAGTTTGAGCAATTTAAAGGAGGGTTCACCACCGAATGAGCACATAGCAAATATAGACAGGAGATCAACCTTGTGCTACACATGTATGCAAAGTGAACTACCCCAAAAAAAGTTCACACATCATGTCATGAGACAAACTTGTGATTTGATCAAATTTTCAATCAATTGAATTTTATCGGAGTTATGCAGCTTATCACCAATGTTTGTCAAACAAATGTGTGCGGGAGGTTATCGATGCCATCAAAACCTGACTTATTGATCATGTCAAGCCTATACCAAAAGCAATCAGAAGCTTAAGACAGTGATCTCGGTATCAATTACAGAGCTCAAGTTCACCCTTAAGTGCAATCGGGAGCTGTCTCAATACTCTGACATGGGACAGCAAAGACCCATCCCGATCTTTTCATACCTTGCTTTTTGTTTCAAGTTTTAGCATAATTTCAAGTTTCTCAAGCAAGTGTGTAACTCAAGGTATGAGCCGTAGCAACTAAGCATATATATGAAGCAAAAGGGTTCTCGACACACCTACACCTGCTAGTTGCCACAAGTAGTGGTGAACATGTTTCAAGTTTCATCAAGTGTTATTCAAGTTCACAATTGAAAAAGGCATTTTTAGCTCATATCAAGAGATCAAAGTGAGCCTAAGCAAAGCACATCATGTATATCCATAACATCCCCAACAAGAGCATAGTGTCAATCTAGCTACTATAAGGATGAAGCTCAAAATGCAAAAATGATACATGATGATATGATATGCAAATATGATACAAAAGCAAGAGCAAAAAGCAAAATCAAAAGTTAAACTAAAAACAAAACCAAAAACTAATGTACAAGAACCACAAACTTTCCTCTTCTAAAAAGGATAACAAACCCCAAGCTCTCCTCGCAAGCGAGCAAACTGGGTTTGGTCAAGAGGTTTGAAAGGTCCTTGTTTGGTTTTGGTAATTGAGTGACAACTTAGGTGGACTAATATGTGGTTATGTGAGATACACAGGAGATTAGTCCACATGTGATGGTGTCATGAAGGAGCTCATTGCATATGAGACATGACATGGAGTCATGTGACCAAGGTGGAGAAGATCAAGATAAGGCTTGGCTTGATGGACCGGTTGCTAGGGTGAAGGGCAAGTTGTGTGATGGCTTGGCGCTGAAGGACCGAGACAACGGTGAAGAGCAAGTGAGGTCAAGATCGATGAACCAATACGGTCACGTGATGATATGAAGTGGATCATATCATTTGGTGATTGGTTGGTGCATGTGTTGCATCAACGTCGGAGGAGATGGAGTGGAATGCGCAAGGCAAAGGTATAACCTAGGGCATTTTCATTTCACCGGTCATAGGTGTGTAGAGAAGTTTATGACCGGGTTTAGGATAGATGGCCGTACTATTAAGAGGGGCAAACTTGTTTGCATATCGGTCATCTAGTGCCACTCGTGTGATCTAACTATGCATCGTTGCTAGGATCGAGTGGCGTGGTAAGTTGAGTGGTTAACTCCTTCGATAAAATGATTATGAAAATGCTAACACACGTGCACAAGGTGGTGATCACTTGTTGGTGTTGGCACATTTGTGAAGGCGTTGGAGTTTGAGCGGTAGAGAGGGTTTGGGGTCCTCTCTCCCTACCGCCGAACGTGCGAGCGCGGGATTCAGGCGATTTCGGGGAAATGAAATGCCTATTTTCCACTACGCCGGAAGTCGGAAAAGAAACGGAGGCGAACGGGGTCACTGAGGTGACCGGACGCTGCACCGGACGCGGTCACGGTGTGACCAGACGCGTCCGGTCAGTACAGCGCAGGAGTCGGGCGCGCAGGCTAGGGTTTGCAACCGGCGCGTCCGGTCACTCGCGGGACCGGCGCGTCCGGTCATGCACCCAGAGAGATCTGCAGAACGCAAGGATGATCGGACGCGTGGCGCGTCCGGTCACACATGATCGGACGTGTCCGATCATTGAAGGTGCTTACTGGACTCTAACCGGACGCTGGCACTGTCACGTCCGGTCGTCGCAAGGAGCGCGTCCGGTCATGTCGTTGCGCGCGCGGTACGGTGTGATCGGCGCGCCCGGTCATTACCAGGGGCGCATCCGGTCATGGCAGCGGCGCGTCCGGTCATGGCAGCGGCACGTCCGGTCGCTGGTTTGACCGTTGGGGGTCAGTGACCGTTGGAGAATCGGACGCGGCTGAGCGCGTCCGGTCAGTTACGACCGGCGCGTCCGGTCGTCCTGAATTCTGCCCAGTGAAGGGGTAACGGCTCTATTTGACCGTGGGGTTACAAATAGATGCCTTGGCCGGCCATGGCCGGCAGCTGAGCACACTATAGTCTTTATGACTTGTGTGGTAGTGCTTGGGAGCCCTCTAACTCACTCATGCTTAATAGTGTTCATCAGATCGAGTGAGAGAGCGATTCTAGTGCGTTGCTTTGAGAGATTGCATCGTGTGGCACTAGGTGATCGTATTGCAAGCAGGTGGTGCTTGTTACTCTTGGAGGTTGCCACCTCCTAGACGGCTTGGTGGCTTGTGGCTCCGTCGAAGCTCGCAAGAAGATTGTGCGAGGCTCCGGAGAAGCTTTGTGAGGGGGATTGTGCTCACCCCGCGGGGATCGCGAAGAGCAACTCTAGTAAAGCTCGTGGCTTGGAGGATCCCCATCTTGAGAGTGGATGTGCGGCACCCGCTGAGGGTTTGACTCTTGATAGTCAATTAGCTCGTGATCCATCAAGTGGGTGTATCGCCACAACGGGGACTAGCTTGGTGGCAACCAAGTGAACCTCGGTGAAAAACCGCCGTGTCAACATTGTGTACATCTTCTCGGTGGTTTGCTTTCGATTCACAAGCTTGTATTTACTTTCATATACTTATGCTTGTGTAAGTTGCTCTTGTAACTAGTTTACTTGTGTAGTTAGCTAGTTACCTTCTTGCTT
This sequence comes from Saccharum hybrid cultivar R570, assembly GCA_038087645.1. NCBI lineage: Eukaryota > Viridiplantae > Streptophyta > Magnoliopsida > Poales > Poaceae > Saccharum > Saccharum hybrid cultivar. Next base: position 24,648,463 of record JAQSUU010000135.1, read on the forward strand.
GTGTAGCATAGAAGTAGCTCCCGTTGCGTGGCTAATTTGGTTTGTGTAACCTTGTTAGTCATATTGCTTAGTTTGTGTAGCTAAGTAATTTGCGCTCTCTAGTTTGGCATTAGTTGCCTTGCTATTGAGCATTGCTAGTGAGCATAGGTGGCTTCGTGCTTTTGCTTACTAGAATTGTGTAGGAGCTCCCCAGCTTTGCTAAAGCACTAGTGCATAGGTTTGTGTGACCTTGCTCTAGAATTGTTTAGGAGAGCTCTTGCTAAGGAAAGCACCTTAGTTACATAATTAGGATCTTTGTGAGGTGCTTGTGAACTTAGATAGAGGGGTGTAGTCTTGGCTAGACCGATAGTTTTAATTCCGCATTTGTTTCGGTTTGCCGACACAATTATTTTTAGAAAGGACTATTCACCCCCCCTCTAGTCCGCCATCTCGACCCTTCAATTGGTATCGGAGCCCGGTCTCTCATTTGTGGTCTTCACCGACCCGAGAGGATGGCGGAATATGGACTAGATGTTGATTGTCCTCACATGTTTGATGGCACACACTTTGCACGGTGGAAAAATTGGATGATATGCAATTTTAAGTTTATTTGCCCTCAAATGTGGTGGATGGTAGATGTAGGCTTTTCTCATGTGTTGGATGAAGATAATCTAACTCAAGCACAAGAGAAATGCCTAGATCTTGACATCCAAGCTACTAACATCATGTATAGATCTTTGGATGATAGCATCTTTGGTAAGATCATGGACCTCAAATCCGCTCATGAGATATGGGCCTATCTCAATGAAAAGTATGGAGCTATCACTGATGATGACGATGATGTCGAGCCCAAGGAGGTTGCACATGATGATGTTGAGCATGACCACAACACGATGGTTGTGGAGGATTGCTCCACCTCATGGTCAAGTGATGATGATGATCGATCTACCATAAGTTCACTTGACAAGAATGGTGATGATGCATCAAGTGTTGCAAGTGATGTTTCTACCCCAAGCACACTTGATGGTGATAACATTGGTTCATGCTCGGGCCTTGATGATGCTACTACAAGCCCATCCACTACATCACATTGCTTCATGTCACTAGGTGGCACAAAGGTATCAAATGATAATGTGATTGATCATGTTGATTCATATGATGAGCTTGATAGTAGACTTGCTAGCATGAACATGTCTTTAGAAAATGAGAAAGCTAAAACCATGAAATTGGAAAATGAAAACTCATTTCTAAAAACCACATGTGAACAACAAAAGCATCTACTTTATGTTACTACTTGTTCACATGAGGAGCTAAAATTGGCTCATGAGGAACTTAGTGTTGCTCATGATAATTTGGTACAAGAACATGCTTCTCTCTTTAAGATGTTATTAAAGAAAATTAAAATTAATGAGAGCTCATCACATGGATCAAATGATCAATTGCAAAATGTGACTAACCCATGTGATGTAGGGAGAAAGCATGTATCTACCTCTTGTGATGACTTATTAGATATGCCATGTTCTTCACATATATATGCTTGTTCTACTTCTACGTCTTGTGAGACTAACATTTTGAAGGAGAACAATGAGCTCAAAAGTGAAGTGAAGAAATTGAGCAACAAGTTAGAGAGGTGCTACAACTCAAAAGTCACCTTTGAGCATATGTTGAAAACTCAAAGAAACTTTGGTGACAAGAGTGGCCTTGGTTTCAACAAGAGCAAGAAGAATATGACCAAAGGGGAAAATAAAAGAGAAAGAAAGATGAAGAAGCTAGCTCGAGAGAAGCTCTCTCATTTCATGTGCTACCGATGCCATGAAGTGGGTCATCTTCACCAAACATGCCCCAACTTAGAGAAGCTCAAGTTGAAGAAAGAAGAAGAAAGGCTCAAACGCAAGTGCTTCAAGTGCCATACATGGGGTCACTACACCTCAATGTGCCCAAGCAAGAAACTAGTGAAGCAACAAGAAGAGCCTCAACCAAAGCCACACGTTGAGCATGAGAAGAAGAAAAAGAAAACAAGAAGGGGTGGAAGAGGAAGGCATCCAATGCAAATCCAAGATACCAAGATGATGAGCAAGAATCAAATTGAGAAAAGAAATTTGGCTCACATCAAGTGCTTCAAGTGTGAAGATATAGGACACTTTGCCTCGGGGTGTCCTACCAAGCTTGAGAAGAAGGCTCAAGCAACTCATGAGAGGCAAGGCAATGAAAAGCATCACATGAGCAATGAAGAAAAGGCTCAATCAAAGAGAAGATGCTATTCATGCCGGGAAAGGGGACACATGGCACATTCATGTCCCCTAGGTAACACTTCTAAGCATATTTCAATTGATGATACTAATGTGCTTAGAAAGAATGTAAATGGTACCTCTATTGTTGCTATTGCAAAACATCCCGCTATTCATACTAAGGCAATGCCTAAGTATGTTGCACCTAACTTGAGAGGACCCAAACTTGTTTGGGTACCATCAAAGAGTAGATGATTGTTTGTAGGTACCATCGGCATTGGAGGCTTGATTCAATTGGTTTCATTTTGTTCATCATATATTGAGTCAAGTTATGAAGCTCAATGCATATCCAATCCCAATGCCAAGTCAAAATAAGTGAAGTCCAAGTGCTACAACATACAAGTGCAATGTTAAAGATTGTGGTGATTTATTGGATATATTTGATGGCTTGCAAATATTCAAGTTGAAAGCTTGCTATTGGATGATCATGAGCTAACCAAGGTATATCTCTTGTTGATCATTTCACTTGGGTGCATATGAGTTGATTGAATTGGATATATATGCAATGTTGCTTGCTATGATATGTTTGAATGGATTAAATGTTTAAGTAATCTAGTTTGAATTGATTTGTGTTGGATAAATTCATGAGATGACATTTAGTAAGTGGATTGGATGGATATATGTCTTGTGAAAGTATTCAAACAAGTTAGTTTCAAGGTTGATTCATATTTGATGAAGTATTGCTCAATGTATTGAAATCTGTCCAAAGTTGAAAATCTGAGCTAGCAGTGATCAAGTCTGAGTTTGGATGACAAATCTACTTGGATTGGCATGAATTTTGGTATGCATGCTCTAGACTTATGTTATAAGATGCTGTACAAATTTCATGAGAATTGGATAAAAGATGCTTCGGCTTTGGAGTACATCTTGTCAGCCATAATGCAGCAGTTTTCAGCATGTAGCAGTAGTGGAAGATTTGAAATCTGGTAGCAATCTAGATGTCAAATGAAGCTCAAATTTTTACAGCTGCTAGATGACTTATTAATACACATCTCCACCAAATTTCATGGAATTTGGATTCGTAAATTAGGAGATATGAATTATTCTTTGAAGGGTACAGAATCTGCCAGAAAAGTGACAATTATTGGATTGATCTAGAGTCACTTTAAGTGAAAGGTCCTCAAGTTGGAAATATATTTATAAGTGTTTGAGGTACCTAAGTTTGGTTTTGAATTGATCTAGAAGCATGACAAGAAATTAGTACAAGGACATTGATTGTGGAATGTACCTAGTGTATAAATTTGGTACTCAAATTTGAAAATGAAGATCAAACTCAAGATGAAGATGAGGTTCAAGTTCTAGTAATGATTAGAGATCATTTAGTAGAAAGAAAAGGACTAAAAGAATAATTCAAGGTTACTCATCAAGTTAAGTCCATAGATCAATCAATCAAAGGCAATTCAAAGTAAGTGTCAAGGATGGTTCTTTGGAGAGAGGTCACTTCTCCCTGCTGAGGGGGCTTGCCGCCCATGGGTGGGTAAACCGAGCACCGGCTTGGAAGGCTAACATGGAAGTGATGAATTCAAGGGACATTTGAGATGCTTAATTGAAGCAATCAATAGGGTTGATCAAGAAAAGCAAGCAACACCCAAAAGAGAGCTAGTCATAGTTATAAAATTGGTATCATGAGTACTTCTCTGATGCAAGCATTGATCAAAGAGAAAAATCAAGCCAACCACAACAAGAGATAATGCACTTGATTATTAGTGGTTCTCATTTCATATGGGTGAAGAATGGATTTCTCTATAATGATTGGTCTTCACCAAGCTTATAAATTGGACTTCATATTGCTATTGGAGTAATGAATTGGAATCTATGTGACTATCCTCTACTCCAACATAACAAAGGTATCATTGCAATATGCATGATCATTTCATCCCTTACTAGTATGCGATTAGTGCATATAGTACATGCTTACTAGGATCATGCATAACAAATGAAATGTTTAAATTCATAGCCTACCACTATTGCTTGAATTGTCTAAATGATCTAGTGGTATGTGTATGAATTTGTTCATGAGCTAGTGAACGTATTTGATCTAGTTTGGATTGCTAACAAGTGACAAGTACAACATTAGCAAGATAACCCTTAGTATGAGGAGTGAAGAAGCTTGTCATTGGATCAAACCGGACTTAGAATCTTAGGCAAATCAACTTAGTTCAAGTCATACTAGAAGCTCATGACAATGATATGGGTACAAGCACAAGACAACAATGCAAATGATATCTAGGGTGTTTCAAATGGTATCTAGACTCAAAAATTTTCTTCAATTGGTATTTACAAGTGGTGTCTAGATCATGATCTACAAGTGATATCCTACAAGTGGTACTCATAAAGATAGGAAATGTTCAAGAAAAGATCATATTGACAAATCCTACAAGTGGTTCCATGATAGAGGATTCTTCAAATTGGTATCACACACTTATTCGTGGTATTTCTACACATGATATCATTTATACAAGATGGTGGTTCCACAAGTGATCCTCAACTTTAAGTGATCATCAAATGAAGAAAGTTCCCTCACACACAAGAGCTCAAGATTATCAAGTGAATGACCCATGCTATGACATAGGGGGAGGAGCCCCACCTAATGGTATCAAGGTCAAAGATCATAAGTGGTATCTCAAGAGCAACATACAAGTAATGTCATTCCAACATGTGCGGTGATGTCCATCAACAACGCAATATTCAAGTCTCAACCATCTACCCCAATGCAAGCCTTTGTATCAATGAGAAATACACCCTTTATGGAAATTGATGACAAAGGGGGAGAAGTTGGAACAAAGATATGTCAATGCACCAAGAGAGGGGTTTAGGGTTTGGGGACATCATGAGAAGATGGGGTTTGGATATGGAAATGGACAAAGAGGGAGCAACAATGAAGAAAAGAGAAGGATCAAAATTCTTGGACAAGAGAAGCACACAAGTAGGGGGAGCAAGCTCATGAACTTTGATTGATTACATTTGATATGTGCATATTCATGTGCTTGCTAGCATTGCATAAGTTTTTATATTTAACATGCATGCTTGTGTGGTGTTTGCTAGTTATAGAACTTGAATGATGATATGATAACTAGCATGCATAGGATGATAGCTAGACTTGTGTTTATCATGAAAAACTAGAACCTTGCTTATAATGTTGATCTCACGGGGTTTCTAGTGTTTTTGATGTCTAGCTACTCATGATGCTAAGGATGATGGCAAACTTGTGATTTTCAAATGGTATCAAGCTACTAATTGGTATCAAGCTACAAAGGTTTATTCTATACACCTTAGCATCACTTAGTAGTGCTAACCCTCCCACAAATTTCATATTTATGCATATGTGCAAGCTTGAAACCAAACCATTTGAGCACATATGTAGGGGGAGTTGTCACTACCAAGTCAGATTTTATGGTGCTTATCCAAATTCTAACATAGAGCTTAAATGTTGGATAAGTGTCATAAAGTCCAAAAGAACTTAATTTTCATATCTTTGTAGAGTTGTCATCAATTACCAAAAAGGGGGAGATTGAAAGGTCCTTGTTTGGTTTTGGTAATTGAGTGACAACTTAGGTGGACTAATATGTGGTTATGTGAGATACACAGGAGATTAGTCCACATGTGATGGTGTCATGAAGGAGCTCATTGCATATGAGACATGACATGGAGTCATGTGACCAAGGTGGAGAAGATCAAGATAAGGCTTGGCTTGATGGACCGGTTGCTAGGGTGAAGGGCAAGTTGTGTGATGGCTTGGCGCCGAAGGACCGAGACAACGGTGAAGAGCAAGTGAGGTGAAGATCGATGAACCAATACGGTCACGTGATGATATGAAGTGGATCATATCATTTGGTGATTGGTTGGTGCATGTGTTGCATCAACGTCGGAGGAGATGGAGTGGAATGCGCAAGGCAAAGGTATAACCTAGGGCATTTTCATTTCACCGGTCATAGGTGTGTAGAGAAGTTTATGACTGGGTTTAGGATAGATGGCCGTACTATTAAGAGGGGCAAACTTGTTTGCATATCGGTCATCTAGTGCCACTCGTGTGATCTAACTATGCATCGTTGCTAGGATCGAGTGGCGTGGTAAGTTGAGTGGTTAACTCCTTCGATAAAATGATTATGAAAATGCTAACACACGTGCATAAGGTGGTGATCACTTGTTGGTGTTGGCACATTTGTGAAGGCGTTGGAGTTTGAGCGGTAGAGAGGGTTTGGGGTCCTTTCTCCCTCCCGTCGAACGTGCGAGCACGGGATTCAGGCGATTTCGGGGAAATGAAATGCCTATTTTCCACTACGCCGGAAGTCGGAAAAGAAACGGAGGCGAACGGGGTCACTGAGGTGACCGGACGCTGCACCGGACGCGGTCACGGTGTGACCAGACGCGTCCGGTCAGTACAGCGCAGGAGTCGGGCGCGCAGGCTAGGGTTTGCAACCGGCGCGTCCGGTCACTCGCGGGACCGGCGCGTCCGGTCATGCACCCAGAGAGATCTGCAGAACGCAAGGATGATCGAACGCGCGGCGCGTCGGGTCACACATGATCGGACGCGTCCGATCGTTGAAGGTGCTTACTGGACTCTAACCGGACGCTGGCACTGTCGCGTCCGGTCATCGCAAGGAGCGCGTCCGGTCATGTCGTTGCGCGCGTGGTACTGTGTGATCGGCGCGTCCGGTCATTACTAGGGGCGCGTCCGGTCATGGCAGCGGCGCGTCCGGTCATGGCAGCGGCGCGTCCGGTCATGGCAGCGGCGCGTCCGGTCGCTGGTTTGACCGTTGGGGGTCAGTGATCGTTGGAGAATCGGACGCGGCTGAGCGCGTCCGGTCAGTTACGAACGGCGCGTCCGGTCGTCCCGAATTCTGCCCAGTGAAGGGGTAACGGCTCTATTTGACCGTGGGGTTATAAATAGATGCCTTGGCCGACCATGGCCGGCAGCTGAGCACACTATAGTCTTTGTGACTTGTGTGGTAGTGTAACAGAACCGACCAAATTATAAGAGCACAAGTACAAAAAAAAGCACCGAAGCGCTCAAATTTTCGAACTTGAGCCCATATAATCCCGGTAGTCAATCAAAACCACGAAGGATTTCAAACCAACTTGCTTACAACCAGGATCGCATCATTCAACATACAACATCATACGTTACATTTCACAAGTAGATCTGAAATAAGGTTACACAAACGGAGTCGCAATTATTACAAACCAAGTTTATAAAATTAGCGGAAGCAAACGCACACCAGTTGATTAACTACTGCCAGTTTTGATGATCAACAACCCACAAAAGCATGAGGAAAGTACATAAAAGATGATCACGCCCAAGTGATCTAGTCTTCTTCACCCGCAGGGTGGAGACAAGTTTTGCAGAAGCCTTGATAGAGCATATCATCTGCAACAGGAGGGAATAAACCCTGAGTACTGGAATGTACTCAGCTAGACTTACCCGTCGAAAACCAGAAAATAAGATGACACCAAGGATTATGCAAGGCTGACACAAGGGGCTAGCTGACATAACATTTTGCATAAAGGCATAAGTAATTGAAATTCTTATAACCTGTACTAGCAGTTATTTTTAGCATTTACCTGTCATCTGTCTTAGCACCTGTACTAAACATGCACTTGATTATAATCAAACAACATGATTATTATATCCATAGCAGGTATATCATTATGGCAACATTGTATCATTCCCTTAACCACCAGTTCATTTAATGAGGTCTACGTTGCCGCTGCTCAAGTCAAGTGCTCACTAACCGGGAGCGACGGCGATTCGAATCGAATTCCTATCCAGCTGGAGGGGTATTTCTAACACTCACCACGCAGGCCCCTGCCAGGGTCGCATAAGCCACCTTTTCATATGATTCAGGAATCGCGGGTCCGAATGATGTCGCGACCCCAAGGGCGACACTCTGCCAGGTGATAGGGACTCTAACCCCCCCTTGGTCTCACGCCAATGTCCCCAAGCACATCCTTTCTCTCCTCCAAGAAGCAACCTACCATTCGATTCCCGGCCTGAACCACATTACTCGGCTTCGCGGTCGGAACGACTTATCCGGCCAACTAAGTGTTAGACTGCGTTCAACATGACTCAAGGACGTACAGCGAATCGGTCCTTAAACGACTCAGACGGGCATAGCTCCACACCCAAGACGTGAAATGTCTTGCGGCTGTACTATCGAACTCCCGCCCGGTCTCAATTTCATTTTTAAGCATGGTTCCATCCACGATAGCCATACAGCCACTCGTGACTCCTTCCTACATCTCGCGGATGACCGGAAATCACCCGACTTCTACCGTACTAAGCAGGGCTAAGCATTGACACGTGCCTAAACCTAAAATAGGATTAAGTACGATATCTGGACAAGGACAGGTATAATGCAACAAGTGTTTTCATATAACTCCTACAACTTAATGCAGTAAACAATTAAAAGTACTCAAGATTAATTTATAAATCAGTAGGTTCAGCATGCACCGGGGCTTGCCTTTCAGAAAGGTCGAGGGCCGGTGGTCTGGGCACTCAGGAAGGTCGTCTGCGGGCACTCCTTCGCCTGCTGGATCCTCGGGCTCCTGCTGCTCCTGGTCCTGGACTTCCTCCGGAATCACAGGCTCGAACTCGAGGAGAGTTACCCCCTCCGGTACACCTATTGCATGAATGCACAATAAATACCATGGATGCATAAATGGGTGCAACATGCTCGGAATGAAATGCATTTCAGAAATAAAATACTCTATTCAAGTTATTTTATTAGTACGTGCAAATCTCTTCTCCGGTGGAGAAGTACTTACCTAATCTACCCAACCTAAGATATAGTTGTTCCTCTTCGGTTAAGGCCCTAACACCTAACAATACAAGAGTAATATTACTTAGGTTACCACAGTAAAACATTCTGGACAGCAGCTCAAGGATTCTAACATAACTGGAGAATCCCAACTCCAAAAGATATGATCTAAGACAATCTGGAAAGCTTATGAAATGCACTAAAAAATGTTTTCAGACCACAGCACTTAATTCCAAAGTTTACCTAGTCGAAATTCCAAAGTCCCAGAATCTGTTCTCTCTAAACAGAGAGCAGTAAATTCTGGACTGGCACTTTAAACAGCAATAACTCCCAAACTACTAAGTCAAATGCTCCCAAATTTTGACACAAGCTCAATTACAAATTTTACTACAACTTTGGTATTTACAAGTTTTCCAGCAACCACCTTTATCCAAGGTCAAACCTAGAAATACTATCAGCTGTCCAGAAAACCTAAAATTGTAAAGGTTAAATATTTATTGATGTGGCAAACATTCTCTAAGACCAAACTAATACTACTACAAGTTCACAAATGTCACAAAAACACCAGAAAGTAAGGTGTGCCCACCTAGAATATTTATTTAAACCCATTTCTTAATTTACTTAAGTAATTAAGTGGAATTTCAAACATATATGTAAACTGCTCCTAAAATTCTACAAAAATTACAGGAGACTCTCTGACCCACAAAGAGACTACTGTAAAATTTTGAACTCAATTTATTCACAGGAACTTCCTACACAAAATTCCCAAGCCAAAAAGGCTGATTTTTGTATAAATAACAAAGCATAGTCAAAAGTGTCAAACAACAGATTTCTTAATTTTCTTGGACACTCTAGGGTACCAAGACATTCTCCAAAAATTTATAAGAACATAGCACTTGTAGAAAAATTACTAAAATTCATTTAAGTATTTCCTAGAATAACAAGATAGCATTATAACTTGAAAAGTACTTAAGCACTACTGTCCAAATTTTTACCAGAGCTAGAGCAAGCATAAATTAGCCTACCCACCAAATTTCATAATTTTTGGAACACTGAAACTCAAGATATAATTTAAACAAGTTTGCATGTGATTTAAAACACATTTCAAAGACCTATTTAAATATCCCAAAAACTAAACATCACATAGCAAACTCATATTTTTCTAAAATACTACACCTCATGCAGATTCTAACAAAATTTATCTCATGATTTTTGAGCAAGTAAAACCCTAGATCTACATTTTCCAAACTTAACCAAAATTCTGTAGCAAAAATAAATAAAAAAGAAAAAGATCTCATTTTATACTGGGCCGGCCCGGGAAAGGACGCGGCCCACGGCGCGCGCGCGGCCCGCTCGGGCTCCCGCCCACGCGCGGCACCGACAGGTGGGTCCCCGCGGTCAGTGACAGAGGGCCGAGGGGCGGCGAACCGCGAGCTCCGGTGAGCTCAAGCTCGTCGGAGGGAAGCTCGCTCGAGAAATCAAGCACACCCTCGCGTTCTCCGTCACATGGTGCTTCGATTCGTGCAAGAAGGACGGCTTGGGTTGGAGTGAGAGGGGCTCGCCACCGCGAGCGGCGGCCGGTGAGGGTCGGGCGGCGGTGTACCGCCGCCGGTGAGGCCGCACGGTCCCAGCTAAGCTCGGTATGAGCTTCACTGCAGCTAGGCGGAGCTATTGAGGTAGGAAGGGAAGATGGAGAGAGGCCCGAGCTACCCCGACCACGGTGAGCCTCCATGGCGGAGCTCCGGTGGCCTCTCGGGAATGGCGGAGGTAACAATGGGGCTCACCTTGAGTTCAATCAAGGCCGCCGGTGGGTCGAGGAGGTGTAGGGTGGTGAGGCAGAGGAATTGGCGTGATTTGGTGGCCGGTGATGCAGTGGAACACGTGCGCGAGCTCGTCGGAGGTGGAGCGGCAATGGCGGCTCGGTTCTGGCGTTTTGAAACCGGAAGAGGGAGGGGAAAGGAATGGAGGCCGCCTCGACGCGTCGTGGCAGTCTTGAAGGCATCGTGGTCTGGCCGGTGGGGCTAGGGCCGGCGTACGGGTGCCACCGTGCCTCCACGCGTCGGCGAGGTCCTGTGGCCGGTCGGCCACTCCCCCTGCTGACGAAACTGAATCGCGGTGAATGGTGACATCGACGACCGACTGACAGAGCGACTTCCACGATGATTAACTCCTAAACCAGCTCGTGTTAGTGAAGCCTCCAAATAGCAAAGTTGTAGACCTATTTGAGCACTACAAGTTTGTAAGAGACATCATGGGCTGGTTCGGCTTAGTTGGTGAGATACAGTGACCTCAAGTGGTGCCCGGTGAAACTGAAACGCAGTTTCAGAGATAAACGCCGATTGAAACCCTAACTTCTTGACACTGTATCTCCTAAACTATTGAGAACCAGGTGATGGTGATATTGACAATGTTGTAGAGCTATGTGTGGACAACAACTTTGTCAATTGGCTCAAAGACTGGTTCGGCCTGGTTTGTGAGTTACAAGTTGCCAAAGTGAGGTACAGTGAAACGGTTTTTAGCTTCACACTTAGCCAAAATTTGCTAAGTCCCAAAACAGCCCCTAATACTGACTTGTGGGCTATTTTTGAGCATGTTCTGGTCATTTTCATGAGATGGCCATATTAGAACTTTTGTTCCTTATGAAATTCTCTACAACTTTGCTTAAGGTTTCTCCTCCATGCAAGATTTCTAAGCTGGACTTTTTAATTGGTCAAACCAGATCACTCTAGGGTTCCAAACTTGGTCAACAACATTTGGAAGGGTAATTTGGTAATTTTGGTCAACATGAACATTGCTCCACTACTTACCCTAAATGTAATTAAGGTGTTATAAGACCTAATTAACCACTCTACATATTGGTTGCACAAAGTTCCTAGTGTCACATTCTTTGGAACAAGTATTTCAATACTTTCACCCAAATGTTGCAAGCCCATGTTGCACATGTTGCATGAGTGTGTTGCATAACACTTGCTAGTTATGTTACACTAAAGTGGTTGACATGTCTCACAAGGAAATTGCACATAAGGTACTTATGTTTTGCACACTACTCACTTCTTACTTCACATGAAATATAAACATATCATAAGCTTATGCATGAAATGAATGATGCTTGCTTATGCTCATGCAAATGCAATGCAATTAAGGAGCTAAACACCTGGGGTGTTACAGCCCTCCCCCCTTATAAAAATCTCGTCCCGAGATTTGGAAAGTGTACCATTTTTCATAGAATTCCTTATAACCATCCCGCAAATAGTCCTCCCGTTCCCATGTAGCGTCACTTTCACTACCCTGATTACTCCACATTACTTTATACCACTTAACCACTTTGCTTCTAGTCACTCGTTCCTGAGTATCGATCACTCGGACTGGCTTTTCTTCGTAAGTTAGATCAGATTCCAGCCTGATATCTCCTAAAGGGACTCTTTCTTTAGGAACTCGAAGACACTTTTTGAGCTGAGATACATGGAAGACGTTGAATATGGCACTCATTTCTGGTGGTAACTGGATTTTGTACGCAACAGCTCCACTCTTGCCTATGATTTGGAAAGGACCCACGTATCGTGGCGCAAGTTTCCGCTTAACACCAAAACGTTGGACACTCTTCATTGGAGAAACTTTCAGATAAACGAAGTCTCCAACTTCAAACTCGAGCGGTTTTCTACGACGGTCAGCATAACTTTTCTGTCTAGCTTGGGCTGCAGCCATATGTTTTTGGATGGTACGGACTTGTTCCTCAGCTTCATGAACAAAATCAATACCATAATATCTCCTCTCACCAGCTTCTACCCAGTTTAGTGGAGTTCTGCACTTACGACCGTACAAAGCTTCGAATGGAGCCATCTTAATACTCTCTTGATAACTATTATTGTACGAAAATTCGGCTAGAGGTAACCATTTTTCCCAAGAACCCTTGGATGATATTACACATGCCCGCAATAGATCTTCCAAGATTTGGTTAACCCATTCCGTCTGTCCTGACGTCTGGGGGTGATAAGCAGAGCTTCTCACTAACTTGGTTCCCAGAAGGTGATGCAAGTGCTCCCAAAAGCGAGCAGTGAACTGGAGACCACGGTCAGATATGATAGTACGAGGTATCCCATGGAGCCGGACTATCTGATTGAAGTACAACTCAGCATAGTCAGTGGGACGATAGTCCACTCTAACTGGAATGAAGTGAGCTGATTTGGTCAAACGATCCACAATTACCCAGATGGAGTTATGATTTTTGACAGTAGGAGGAAGACCGACAATGAAATCCATACTTATCTCTTCCCATTTCCAACCTGGGATAGAAAGTGGTTGAAGCAACCCAGCTTTCATATGCACAGCTTTAACTCTACAGCAGGTGTCACACCTAGCCACATATGCAGCTATTTCTTTCCGCATCTTGGTCCACCAATAGTATGGCTTCAAATCATAATACATCTTATTGCTGCCAGGATGGATGGACAACTTAGAGGAGTGTGCTTCAGACATAATATCATTTCGAAGCTCCCGGTCCTTAGGCACAACTAACCTATCCTTGAACCATAGTACACCCTCTTCATCTACCCTGAACTGTGTAGTTTCTTGCTCTTTCATCTTACGCTTGATGTGGAATATACCAGTGTCAGTCTTTTGGAGCTCAATAATTCTGCTTTTAAGAGTACAACTGGCAGTGATGTTGTACAAGACTGCTGGATGTAGAAGGCGAGATCGATGAAAATCAGTTTCAACTAAGGAATGGCAATGAGACTTACGGCTTAAAGCATCCGCAACCACATTTACCTTGCCAGGATGATAGTGCACTTGAAGGTTATAATCCTTAATCAACTCGAGCCATCTTCTTTGACGCATATTTAACTCGGGTTGGGTGAAGATGTATTTGAGACTTTTGTGGTCTGTGTAGATATTACAAACATTGCCCAACAGATAGTGTCGCCAGGCTTTCAAAGCATGCACAACCGCGGCGAGTTCTAAGTCATGTGTTGGATAATTCACCTCATGTTTCCGAAGTTGTCGAGAGGTATATGCAATTACTCGGCCTTCCTGCATCAGAACACCTCCCAAACCTATGCCTGAGGCATCACAATAAACATCAAATGGTTTCTCAATATCCGGTTGTACCAAAACCGGAGCTGAGGTTAGGAGGGTTCGCAGTTGGTGAAAAGCCGCATCACACTCAGGAGTCCAGACAAACCTGGTGTCTTTCTGCAGCAACCGAGTCATTGGCTTGGCTATTTTGGAGAAATCCGGGATGAAGCGACGATAATAGCCAGCCAAACCAAGAAAACTCCGGACCTCGTGAACCGAGATAGGAGCCTTCCAGTTCAGTACTTCCTGTACCTTGGCGGGGTCCACCATAATTCCTCCATCGGACAACACATGCCCAAGGAAAGGTACTTCACGAAGCCAGAATTCGCACTTACTGAACTTTGCATATAGTTGATGTTCACGCAGTCTTGTGAGGACTATACGTAGATGTTCAGCGTGATCCTCCTCATTCACAGAATATACCAGGATGTCATCAATAAATACCACCACAAACTTGTCCAATTTAGGCATAACCACCGAATTCATCAAGTACATGAAGTGTGTGGGGGCATTTGTCAAGCCGAAGGACATAACAAGATACTCATAAAGACCGTATCTGGTAGAAAAGGCTGTCTTTGGAACATCTTCCGGGCGGATTTTAATTTGATGGTAGCCAGATCTTAGATCGATCTTGGAGAAAACTTTAGCTTTAGACAACTGATCGAACAAGATGTCGATACGTGGTAGAGGGTACTTATTTTTGACAGTGACTGCATTGAGAGGTCTATAATCTACGCACATCCGCAACGACTGATCCTTCTTCTTTACAAAGATAGCAGGACATTCCCACGGAGACGAACTAGGACGAATCAACCCCTTCTTCAAAAGTTCATTCAATTGCACCTTAAGTTCAGCGAGTTCATTTGGAGGCATCCTATAGGGTCTCCTAGAGATGGGAGCTGTGCCAGGCAACAACTCAATTTTAAACTCCACATCCCGATCCGGAGGGAGCCCCGGCAAATCATCGGGAAAAACGTCTGGAAACTCATTTACTATGGGAATTTCAGCCAACGCCTGGGCTTGCACAGCATGTACTTCCCCAGACAAATCAACTTTTCTGGGAAGTTGTACCAGAAAACCCTTTTTATCTGTAGGATCTCTGAGCATAACTACCCGAGTGGATGTATCAATGAGTACCCCATTCTGACTCATCCAAGTCATGCCCAAGATAACATCTATGCCTAAGCCCGGCAAAACCACTAAGGCAAGCGAGTACTTTCGCCCTTCTATCTCAAGCTCAAGATTCCCCACTACTTTATTTGTGGAAATATTCCCACTGGCTGCGCTAATACAATAACCCCCACCTTCAACAGTATGCAATTTGTGTGCAAACTCTGATGCAAACTTAGGACTGATAAAGGAATGCGAAGCACCCGAATCAAAAAGTACCACTGCAGGATGTTGGTCAACTAGGAACTTACCAGCAGTGACAACCTCACCAGATGGGATTTCCTCAATACTGTTATAATGAGCGTGCCCCTGACGGCCACCTTGGTTGACATTCTTCTTGGGGTAAGGACAGTTTCTAGACCAATGGCCTGGCTTGTTGCAGTTCCAGCAAGGCATGTTGCTAGGAGGGACACTGGAGCTGCCTTGGCCCGAAGTACTTTTTGGCAGAGCCACTGTATATGCCTTACGAAACCCAGTCTTCACTGGCGCCTTCTTTTGTGGAGGACGGAACTTAGCATTCGTGGCAGGAGGGCGAGGAGGAGCCCTCGGGGCAGCTGGAGCTCGAGACTGTGAAGCACTCGCCTCAATGGCCCTTTTGCGGCTCTTAGAGGCAGAATAGATAGCATTGTTGTTCTCTTGAGTCAGAGCATCACTGATAAATTCATTGAAAGTAGTGCACTTGCTAGTGCCCATAGTCTTCATCAGCTTCGGGCCTAGGCCTCTTTTAAAGCTAGCAATTTTTTTGGAATCGGTATCCACAAACTCTGTGGCATACCTTGCCAGGTTGTTAAAAGATTGTAGATATTCGATCAAGCTTTTATTTCCCTGCGACAGCCTCATGAATTCTGTGTGTTTGATAGCCATAAGACCTGGAGGAATATAGTTCCCACGGAATGCAGCCTTGAACTGGTCCCAAGCAATCGGAACATTAGCAGGCAGTGTGGAACGATAGTGGCTCCACCAAATACCCGCTGGACCATGCAATTGATGAGAAGCATATTCAGTCTTTAGCTCATCAGTCAGGCGAAGCAGGCGAAACTTTTGCTCAATAGTATTCAACCACTCATCAGCTTGCAGTGGTTCCTCCGCCTCCTTAAAGAGCGGGGGCTTAGTATCAAGAAAGTCCTTGAAATCACTGTATTGATTGGGTTCTGGGCCCTGGCGGCCAGGACGAGCTTCCCGGTTGGCCAGCTGGCGCATAGCATCTGCCAACATGCGCTGCCCTTCGACCACTGTCTGCATCAGCTCAGCCGGGGTAGGTGGTGGCGGAGGGGGTGGCTGTTCCTCATCCTCATTGCCACGACCCCGACGAAGATTGTACGACATCTGCAAAATGCATAGCCAATGAGCACTGATGATGTGGGAAATTTGTAGATGAATTATTGTAAATATGTCAAACTGACTTCATGAAATAGACTTCTCAAAATACTCCTGGCACAATAATTCATCACAACCGCACAATCCATTTAAGCGAATCAATTGGCGCAATCATGCGAGAGAGTCCAACAAGATGTACTTTGATAAAGGCTCACACACAAGGAGCACAGCAGTTACTGAACCGTTTACGTTAAAATCTACGTGATTTTTGATCTTTTGCCCGAGACTTGGATTCAATTTCAACGTTTTAGTTGACTGAGAAAGGCTACTTTAAACTGATCACAAAGAGACTTCTCAACGGTAGAGCTCCATGGTGGATCATGACTAGCCACCTCGATACTAGCGCGTGCCAAGCAGCACAACCTTATGTCGCGCGCCATAGGAGGCCCTCGGTTTCGTCGCGGCACCGAAGGGTACTAATCGTGACACCATCATCGAACGCAACACAATAAGACATCCAATTGCGATCAAAATTAACAGGTTCCAACTAAACATCCAGGAAACATAGGGTTCGACCTTACATCCGAAAAGTCAAGTTATTACAAAGCCTCACTCCAACACAGGGAGGGCACAAAAGACAACCCTAACATTATAGCTACGTGATAACTACTCTAAGCATCGTCCTCCGAGTCGGTGTCAAGGATCTCCCCGCCGTCCTCATCACTAACAGGCTCTAACTCCTCATCTTCTTCTTCTTCGGGTTCTTCTTCTAGTGCTTCTTCTGGTGCGGCATCTTGAGGTCTGTTGACCTCTACTTCATCATCATCTTCAGCTATGAAGATTCCCGAACCCATGTCCTCATCGACGTCGTTGTTTCGAGGCAGCAGAGGATTAAGCTCGTTGTTCAGGCGATGCACTTCTTCATGAAGGTTGTCATTGTACTCTTCAGCATTCTCCAACTGTTGCTCGAGCTCAAACTGACGAGCTCTCAGAACGTTCTCCTCGTGCCAGGCTTCATCCCTCTGGTTTATGACACGGACCAGCATGCGTTGACAGTTGCGGTTTGCTACTGTCAATCTCTGGACTGCAAGGGTTTCCTGGTCACGATCACGAATCACTTGCTCCAGTTGCTGACGCACTGCATTCCTGGCAGCAGTCACTTCAGCCAACTCTGCCCTCAGCCTTTCCACCTCAGTAGGCTCAGGGCGGGGCTCACGTGGAGCGAGCTGGTGACGAGATGCCCTGCCTCCAGTGGACTTGCGAGCAGTCCTCTTGGTACGTGCCATCTGAAGCAACAAAATAGGACTTAAAGTGAGGATCATTTAGGGGATACGAAATTTAATTTAGTCGGGAGTACAGAAGTTTTTAAGGAGAGAGTAAATGATATGTATGATATAATTAAACATGATGCATGCACGTTCCGTACGCCCTCTCACCTTAGTAGAAACCTAAAGTTCTAACGCTAGGCGGTGGCATACATACGTTCTCTCATATAAGCGAAACTATCGGTCTACTCGTTACGTTGTTAGTGTACCTGCAGAAAATCTTATTTCAGCCCAACAGATTCCCAATATACGCACACAAGAAAGCAGTAATTTAAATACTTTCCATATACACATCTCCAGATGTATATACTTCAGTATCAAAGCTACCCGATATAAAGGTTCCCACAATTAAGTGCTTACGTAATTACATGGTTTAAACATGTAAGTATGCAAGTCACCAAAACTACGCTCCCCTAGATCGTTGGTTGAACGATCATGCTCTCACAACTCACACTTACCAGAGCGTCGAGGCAATTGATCCATACATTACCACCCAAGTGAATGGCATCCATACAATATCACGCCGTATGGACCACGAAACAAAAACAAACAAGGCCCCCAAGTTAGTCTCTATAATAAGCCACCTAAGAGTCCTTATTTGGGCTAAGGGATGTGATCACTGGCATACCTAAAAATAATTTTTAGTGTTTTAACCCTTTTGCATAATCAAATACTTTTGTTTTTAAATACTCATATGATGGGTTTAATGTTGAATTATGCTCCGATACCAGCTGTAACAGAACCGACCAAATTATAAGAGCACAAGTACAAAAACAAGCACCGAAGCGCTCAAATTTTCGAACTTGAGCCCATATAATCCCGGTAGTCAATCAAAACCACGAAGGATTTCAAACCAACTTGCTTACAACCAGGATCGCATCATTCAACATACAACATCATACGTTACATTTCACAAGTAGATCTGAAATAAGGTTACACAAACGGAGTCGCAATTATTACAAACCAAGTTTATAAAAGTAGCGGAAGCAAACGCACACCAGTTGATTAACTACTGCCAGTTTTGATGATCAACAACCCACAAAAGCATGAGGAAAGTACATAAAAGATGATCACGCCCAAGTGATCTAGTCTTCTTCACCCGCAGGGTGGAGACAAGTTTTGCAGAAGCCTTGATAGAGCATATCATCTGCAACAGGAGGGAATAAACCCTGAGTACTGGAATGTACTCAGCTAGACATACCCGTCGAAAACCAGAAAATAAGATGACACCAAGGATTATGCAAGGCTGACACAAGGGGCTAGCTGACATAACATTTTGCATAAAGGCATAAGTAATTGAAATTCTTATAACCTGTACTAGCAGTTGTTTTTAGCATTTACCTGTTATCTATCTTAGCACCTGTACTAAACATGCACTTGATTATAATCAAACAACATGATTATTATATCCATAGCAGGTATATCATTATGGCAACATTGTATCATTCCCTTAACCACCAGTTCATTTAATGAGGTCTACGTTGCCGCTGCTCAAGTCAAGTGCTCACTAACCGGGAGCGACGGCGATTCGAATTGAATTCCTATCCAGCTGGAGGGGTATTTCTAACACTCACCGCGCAGGCCCCTGCCAGGGTCGCACAAGCCACCTTTTCATATGATTCAGGAATCGTGGGTCCGAATGATGTCGCGACCCCAAGGGCGACACTCTGCCAGGTGATAGGGACTCTAACCCCCCTTGGTCTCACGCCAATGTCCCCAAGCACATCCTTTCTCTCCTCCAAGAAGCAACCTACCATTCGATTCCCGGCCTGAACCACATTACTCGGCTTCGCGGTCGGAACGACTTATCCGGCCAACTAAGTGTTAGACTGCGTTCAACATGACTCAAGGACGTATAGCGAATCAGTCCTTAAACGACTCAGACGGGCATAGCTCCACACCCAAGACGTGAAGTGTCTTGCGGCTGTACTATCGAACTCCCGCCCGGTCTCAATTTCATTTTTAAGCATGGTTCCATCCACGATAGCCATACAGCCACTCATGACTCCTTCCTACATCTCGCGGATGATCGGAAATCACCCGACTTCTACCGTACTAAGCAGGGCTAAGCATTGACACGTGCCTAAACCTAAAATAGGATTAAGTACGATATCTGGACAAGGACAGGTATAATGCAACAAGTGTTTTCATATAACTCCTACAACTTAATGCAGTAAACAATTAAAAGTACTCAAGATTAATTTATAAATCAGTAGGTTCAGCATGCACCGGGGCTTGCCTTTTAGAAAGGTCGAGGGCCGGTGGTCTGGGCACTCAGGAAGGTCGTCTGCGGGCACTCCTTCGCCTGCTGGATCCTCGGGCTCCTGCTGCTCATGATTTTTGAGCAAGTAAAACCCTAGATCTAACAAAATTTATCTCATGATTTTTGAGCAAGTAAAACCCTAGATCTACATTTTCCAAACTTAACCAAAATTCTGTAGCAAAAATAAATAAAAAAGAAAAAGATCTCATTTTATACTGGGCCGGCCCGGGAAAGGACGCGGCCCACGGCGCGCGCGCGGCCCGCTCGGGCTCCCGCCCACGCGCGGCACCGACAGGTGGGTCCCCGCGGTCAGTGACAGAGGGCCGAGGGGCGGCGAACCGCGAGCTCCGGCGAGCTCAAGCTCGTCGGAGGGAAGCTCGCTCGGGAAATCAAGCACACCCTCGCGTTCTCCGTCACATGGTGCTTCGATTCGTGCAAGAAGGACGGCTTGGGTTGGAGTGGGAGGGGCTCGCCACCGCGAGCGGCGGCCGGTGAGGGTCGGGCGGCGGTGTACCGTCGCCGGTGAGGCCGCACGGTCCCAGCTAAGCTCGGTATGAGCTTCACTGCAGCTAGGCAGAGCTATTGAGGTAGGAAGGGAAGACGGAGAGAGGCCCGAGCTACCCCGGCCACGGTGAGCCTCCATGGCGGAGCTCCGGTGGTCTCTCGGAAATGGCGGAGGTAACAATGGGGCTCACCTTGAGTTCAATCAAGGCCGCCGGTGGGTCGAGGAGGTGTAGGGTGGTGAGGCGGAGGAATTGGCGTGATTTGGTGGCCGGTGATGCAGTGGAACACGCGCGCGAGCTCGCCGGAGGTGGAGCGGCAATGGCGGCTCGGTTCTGGCGTTTTGAAACCGGAAGAGGGAGGGGAAAGGAATGGAGGCCGCCTCGACGCGTCGTGGTAGTCTTGAAGGCACCGTGGTCTGGCCGGTGGGGCCAGGGCCGGCGTACGGGCGCCACCACGCCTCCACGCGTCGGCAAGGTCCTGTGGCCGGTCGACCACTCCCCCTGCTGACGAAACTGAATCGCGGTGAATGGTGACATCGACGACCGACTGACAGAGCGACTTCCACGATGATTAACTCCTAAACCAGCTCATGTTAGTGAAGCCTCCAAATAGCAAAGTTGTAGACCTATTTGAGCACTACAAGTTTGTAAGAGACATCATGGGCTGGTTCGGCTTAGTTGGTGAGATACAGTGACCTCAAGTGGTGCCCGGTGAAACTGAAACGCAGTTTCAGAGATAAACGCCGACTGAAACCCTAACTTCTTGACACTGTATCTCCTAAACTATTGAGAACCAGGTGATGGTGATATTGACAATGTTGTAGAGCTATGTGTGGACAACAACTTTGTCAATTGGCTCAAAGACTGGTTCGGCCTGGTTTGTGAGTTACAAGTTGCCAAAGTGAGGTACAGTGAAACGGTTTTCAGCTTCACACTTAGCCAAAATTTGCTAAGTCCCAAAACAGCCCCTAATACTGACTTGTGGGCCATTTTTGAGCATGTTCTGGTCATTTTCATGAGATGGCCATATTAGAACTTTTGTTCCTTATGAAATTCTCTACAACTTTGCTTAAGGTTGCTCCTCCATGCAAGATTTCTAAGCTGGACTTTTTAATTGGTCAAACCAGATCACTCTAGGGTTCCAAACTTGGTCAACAACATTTGGAAGGGTAATTTGGTAATTTGGTCAACATGAACATTGCTCCACTACTTACCCTAAATGTAATTAAGGTGTTATAAGACCTAATTAACCACTCTATATATTGGTTGCACAAAGTTCCTAGTGTCACATTCTTTGGAACAAGTATTTCAATACTTTCACCCAAATGTTGCAAGCCCATGTTGCACATGTTGCATGAGTGTGTTGCATAACACTTGCTAGTTATGTTACACTAAAGTGGTTGACATGTCTCACAAGGAAATTGCACATAAGGTACTTATGTTTTGCACACTACTCACTTCTTACTTCACATGAAATATAAACATATCATAAGCTTATGCATGAAATGAATGATGCTTGCTTATGCTCATGCAAATGCAATGCAATTAAGGAGCTAAACACCTGGGGTGTTACAGTAGTGCTTGGGTGCCCTCTAACTCACTCATGCTTGATAGTGTTCATCGGATCGAGTGAGAGAGCGATTCTTGTGCGTTGCTTTGAGAGATTGCATCGTGTGGCACTAGGTGATCGTGTTGCAAGCCGGTGGTGCTTGTTACTCTTGGAGGTTGCCACCTCCTAGACGGCTTGGTGGCTTGTGGCTCCGTCGAAGCTCGCAAGAAGATTGTGCGAGGCTCCGGAGAAGCTTTGTGAGGGGGATTGTGCTCACCCCGCGGGGATCGCGAAGAGCAACTCTAGTAAAGCTCGTGGCTTGGAGGATCCCCATCTTGAGAGTGGATGTGCGGCACCCGCTGAGGGTTTGACTCTTGATAGTCAATTAGCTCGTGATCCATCAAGTGGGTGTATCGCCACAATGGGGACTAGCTTGGTGGCAACCAAGTGAACCTCGGTGAAAAACCGCCGTGTCAACATTGTGTACATCTTCTCGGTGGTTTGCTTTCGATTCACAAGCTTGTATTTACTTTCATATACTTATGCTTGTGTAAGTTGCTCTTGTAACTAGTTTACTTGTGTAGTTAGCTAGTTACCTTCTTGCTTGTGTAGCATAGAAGTAGCTCCCGTTGCGTGGCTAATTTGGTTTGTGTAACCTTGTTAGTCATATTGCTTAGTTTGTGTAGCTAAGTAATTTGCGCTCTCTAGTTTGGCATTAGTTGCCTTGCTATTGAGCATTGCTAGTGAGCATAGGTGGCTTCGTGCTTTTGCTTACTAGAATTGTGTAGGAGCTCCCCAGCTTTGCTAAAGCACTAGTGCATAGGTTTGTGTGACCTTGCTCTAGAATTGTTTAGGAGAGCTCTTGCTAAGGAAAGCACCTTAGTTACATAATTAGGATCTTTGTGAGGTGCTTGTGAACTTAGATAGAGGGGTGTAGTCTTGGCTAGACCGATAGTTTTAATTCCGCATTTGTTTCGGTTTGCCGACACGATTATTTTTAGAAAGGACTATTCACCCCCCCCTCTAGTCCGCCATCTCGACCCTTCAAGGTTTAGTGAAGATATCTGCGAGCTGGTTGTGGGTGTCAACATGAATAAGGTCAATGTCCCCTTTCTCATAGTGGTCTCGCAAGAAGTGAAAACGAACCTCTATGTGCTTGGTTTTGGAGTGAAGAACGAGGTTTTTGGCTACACAAATGGCACTGGTGCTATCACAGAACAAAGGTACTTGCCTAAACTCTAAGCCATAGTCTCGCAAAGTAGCAACCATCCAAAGCAACTGGGAACAGCAAGCAGCAGCAGCTACATACTCAGCTTCTGTGGTGGATTGGGCTACAGAAGACTGCTTGCGAGAGGACCAAGACACAAGTGAAGACCTAAGAAACTGACAAGTCCCAGAAGTGGTCTTCTTCTCAGTACGACAGCCAGCATAATCCGCATCAGAGTAACCACAAAGAGAAAGAGAGGAGGAAGCCAAAAACCAAAGACCAAATTCGGGTGTGAACCGAAGGTACCTCATGATCCGCTTGACGGCTTGACGATGCGATGTGCGCGGCGAAGACTGAAAGCGCGCGCACAAGCAGACCGCGAACTGGATGTCCGGTCTCGTTGCCATCAGGTACAGCAACGATCCGATCATGCTTTAGTACTCCTTCTGGTCCACTGCTTCTCCTTCCTTGTCCTCGTCCAGGGCCGTCGTGGTCGACATGGGCGTCGAAAGAGGCTTGGCCTCGCCCATATCAAACTTCCTTAGAAGATCCTTGGTGTACTTGCCTTGGTGCACGAATGTTCCTTCACGTGTTTGCTTGATTTGCAGCCCGAGGAAGAATGTCAACTCGCCCATCATGCCCATCTCAAATTCCCTGCTCATAGTCTCAGAAAACTTTGCAACAAGAGCGTGAGAGGAACCACCAAAAATGATATCATCCACGTAAATCTGAACTAAAAGTGTGTCATTGCCTTGCTTGAGGAGAAACAAAGTTTTATCTATGGAACCCATCTTAAAGCCCTTAGCAAGCAAGAAGGCTTTCAAACGCTCATACCAGGCTCTCGGGGCTTATTTCAATCCATACAAGGCTTTGTGGAGTTTGTAAACATGGTTGGGATACTTGGGATTTTCAAAGCTAGGGGGTTGTCTCACATACACCTCTTCCTCTATGTACCCGTTCAAAAAGGCGCTCTTCACATCCATTTGATATAGCTTGAACCCTTTCGAAATTGCATAAGCTAAGAGCATCCTTATAGCCTCGATACGGGCCACAGGAGCAAAGGTTTCTTCAAAGTCTACTCCCTCTTTCTGACAAAACCCCTGAGCCACTAGCCTAGCCTTATTCCTCACCACCACTCCATCCTCACTTTGCTTGTTCTTGAAAACCCATTTTGTACCTATAGGGTGACACTCAGGTGGAGGTGGAACTAAGACCCAGACTTCATTCCTCTCAAAGTTTTGTAACTCCTCGTGCATAGCATTGACCCAATCGGGATCAGAAAGTGCGTGTCCAACATTTTGTGGCTCAAAATTAGCGACAAAAGCGGAATGAGCGAAATGTGAGATTTCATATGACCTTGAGCGTGTAACACGCTGACTGATATCGCCGATCATGGTTTGAGGCGGGTGACGACGCTGGATGTGCCGAGGGGCTTCCCTCAAAGATGTCGCCTCCCCCTCAATAGCTGCTGGGGCCTCCTCAGGTGCAGCCGACGTAGGCTGAGGAGGCGGCTCGTGCGGACCCCATGTAGTGGAAGAAGATGGATCTGGTCCGTGAGCCAAAGTAGTTGTCGTACACTCGACTGGAACAACCGAAGAGGTCGGCTCTGCATCTCCCCAATCAGCATCTTCCTCATTCTCCTCAACGAAGATGCTCTCACCAATCTCCTGATCACCTGCACTTTCAAAGACAGGAATGGAACAAGGCATGGTCTCGTTGAAAGTGACTTCACAAGTCTCTACGACTCGGTTAGTTTCAAGATTAAGTACTCGATATGCATGAGAATATAAAGCATAACCAAGAAAGACACCATCCGAGGATCGAGACTAAAATTTATCTAAATTACCTTGTTTCAGAATGAAACACCTGCATCCAAACACTCGAAAGTGGCTCACCTTAGGTAGTCGACCGAATCGCAGCTCATAAGAAGTTTTCTTCATGAAGGCTCGAAGAAAGATGCGATTAGAAACATGACACGCGGTGTTGATCGCTTCGGCCCAATATCTCCTAGGAGTCCTATGCTCATCGAGCATCGTCCTGGCCATCTCAACAAGGGTCCGATTCTTGCGCTCAACAACACCATTTTGCTGAGGAACATAGGGAGAGGAAAACTGATGCTCAAGGCCCAAAGAAGCACAAAAGGTTTCAAAGTGAGTATTATTGAATTCTGTGCCATTGTCACTGCGAATCGCTCTCATGGCATTCTTAGGGAACTCATTTTGCAATCGAAGAATCAAATCTCGAGCATGTGAAAAAGCCTCATCCTTACCCTCCATGAAAAACACCCAAGAGTAGCGAGAAAAATCATCCACGATCACTAGAACGTACCACTTCCCACCCTCTGACCGAACCCGAGCTGGACCAACCGTGTCCATGTGAAGTAGCTCGCCGGGTTTCTTGGTCATGACTTGATTCACAGGTGGGTGAGAAGCGGCAACCATCTTTCCATGAAGACAAGGGTGACACACTAAATCCTTCTTAAATTTCAACTTGGGCAATCCTTGGATTAGATCAAGTGAGCTCAACCTAGCTAGTAAGTCAAAGCTCAAATGACCAAGTCTCCTATGCCACTTCCAAAGCTCAGAGGAGGATCCGGCCACCAAACATTGAGAAGAGCCAAAGGAGTGAGAAAAATTAGCTCGAAAGACACGGCCAAAAGGAACAATATGGCAAACAAGATTTCCCTGAGAGTCAAGAACTCGAGACAAGCCGGTCTTAAAGCGCACTTCAAAGCCATCTTGAAGGAGTTGTGAAACAGAAAGCAAGTTGAAATGCAAGTTCGAAACCAAAGCAACATCCTTCAAGACAAAACTCTCATTGACCCAAATGGTCCCACGAGAAAGCACTTTACCTTTGCTATTATCCCTGAATGTGATGTACTCCTTACATTGCACGGGGTCGAGGCTGGAGAACCATTTGGAACTTCCGGTCATGTGGCACGAGCATCCGGAATCAATGAGCCATGTGTTCTCCAGACCTCCGTCCTGCATCAATAGAAAGACATAGGATGAGCAAATGGCACAACACTGGGGTTAGTAAACTGTGAAGGGTACCAGTGTTGGCTCATTTGCCCTAGAAAAGTGTTAGGAAAAACACCAAACATGCCATGTCACATTTGAGGAAAGCAGGCACCACGTAGGGAAAAACGTGGTCCGCTAGAGCTGTAGGACTGAAAGCCACTGTCATGAGGTCCAAAGTCATATTGATCATGATCTGAACCACGCCGGGCACGACCACCATGACCACCGCGTGGTCTAGCAACCTGAGGCCTAGCACCTTGAGGCATTGCACCTCTTGGCCTAGCATTGCGCCTCTGAACAAGAGGCACATGTACACCATGGGGTGGACGGTACATGTTCCGGTTGTTCAACTCATACTCCCGCTGCTCATCTCTCTTTCTCCTGAAGCAAAACTCAATAAGGTGACCATCCCTATGGCAATAGTCACAGTGATACCTCACCTCTCTCTTAGGTGGTTGTTGGCTCACTCTCTTGTGGGTATGGTTCACTCTTGGTAGCTTTTTGGCTTTAGGAAGGGGATCCTCAGAGATGTTCGGTAGAGTGTCAAGTGGATTTCTGAGATGGTTCGGTTTTGGAACCCAAACTTGTTTCTGAGGTGGAGCTCTTGGAGGTTCTTCAAACACTCCATCTTTCACAGTGGGTTCGGTAGGCTTAGGTGGATTGATCTTGATCAATTTGGGAGTAGTGGAAGGTTTCTCACTTGGGCTCAAACCACTGAACTCACTAACTTTGCCATAGACATTTTCACCCTTCTCACCTAGAGCAAAGCCTACTCCCGATGTCCCAGTTCCCCGTCTGAACTGGCTCATCATCATGCCCAACTGCGGTTCACTACAAGACACCCAATTCAAGATGGACCGAAGGTATGTGTTGTCTTCCTCGGATCTCATCTTGTCATGCCTGCAAGACTCAAGCTCCAACACCAAACTCTCACAACGTGCACACTCAACAACAGTGCTATCTGAACTGGCCTTCTCAAGAGTATGGATCTTGGCATTCTTCTCTGCCAGCTCAGATTGCAAGCCTGAACAAGACTTGCACGCACCCAACAAGCTAGACCTAGCCTTCAGCTCATCGTTCTCATCTAACAAGGCAGCATACTTAGATTGCAACTTAGAAAAGTTAGTCATATGAACAGCACATTCATCGCACTCAACCTCATTAGACACATGAACAACAAGCTTCTTAGCTTCCTCAAGTTCTTTCTCCATAACTTCTAGCTTGTCCTTAAACTCTTTCCTCTCACGAGCAGCATGTTTCAGCAACTTATCTTGGCTCATCAAAGTATCGGTCATGATATCAAGCTCGACAATAAGAGTGTCGACGGAGGGTTTTACCTCGGTAGAGTCGTCATCGCTGGGAAGCATGTCCTTGTTGGGCTTCACACCTTCATCCACGGCCATGGTGCAGTAGCCTCCGTGGATGGACTTGGCGACGAAGCAAAGCCCGGTCAACTTGTCCTCACGCCTCTTCTCGGACTCATCATCGCTCGAGGGAGAAGAAGACCGGTCGTCATCGGTGTTGTTGTCGAGGTTGCTGAGGGAGGCAAGGAAGGCGCGCTCTTGAGCCTTGGCCTTCTTGAAGTACTTCTTCTTTAGTGCCTCCTTGTCAAATCCTCCCTTCGACTTGTGCTTGGAGATGTACTCGCGCTTGTCCTTGCGCTTGCTGGAGTCATACTTGTCGGAGGAGTGCTCGTTCTTCTTAGGGCAGTGGGCAACAAAGTGGTCAGGATCTCCACAGTCGTAGCATCCTTCCTTCGGACCACCACCACGCCGGCAATTCAAGCGATTGTTGTGAAACCGCGAGAACCGGCTGATGATCAACGCCAGCTCGTGGTCCCCAAGACTCTCCATCTGCTCCTCTGTGACAGACACCAAAGAAGACAAGGCAAAAGACACCTGTGAAGGGTTAGCCAAAGAACTTGAGCCATTACCTGAGACCAAGGCCATAGTCGGTGCAGAGGGATTCTTGAGCTTGGCTTGGGTCTGGTAGTCGATCTCGGTGGACTTGAGGTTGCTGAAAAGCTCATCCACGGTGAGGGTCTCATACCCCGGAGACTCAATGATGGCGGTTACCTTCACATCCCATACCTTCCGATCTAGGGCATATAGAAGCTTGAGTGCCCTCTCATGATCATCATAAGGTAACTGTGCCTTGTTTGCTCGCATCTTGTTAACGATGGTCTGAAAGCGAGAAAACATGGCACCGATGGACTCGCCATCAAGCTGAGTGAAGTTCTCGTACTCCCTCTTATACGTCTCGTAGAGTCTGGTTTTGACCTGTGCGGTCCCCTCGTGATAGCTCTGAAGCCTCACCCAGATCTCCCGAGCAGTAGTACAATCAGAGACTCTCTCGAACTCCTGAAGCGAAAGACTCGAGAAAAGAATTGCGCGAGCTCTGCTATTAGCGTTGTGCTGATCTTTTTGATCTTGCGTGACACGAGCACGGGGTTCAAGCACAACGTAAGTAGCATCCTTGCAAATCTCCCAAACAAGCCAATCAATCCCCTGGAGATGCGCGGACATGCGGATCTTCCAATAGGGATAATTTGTTCCATCGAAGAACGGTGGTTTGCCGGAACCACGCTCCATGTCGCCTTCGTGGATCACGGACTGATTAAGGTGGAATGATCCTTAACAGGATCCGATACCAATTGAAGGACCGGAAATGGCGACCAGAGAGGGGTGAATGGGAGCCTCAAATTTCTTTCAAAATATTTGGCTGCTGTCCCAAAGTTACCCCAAAAACAAGTGAGTTGGCGAAACTAAAATACCCAAGCCAACTGGTGACAAGAGTACTTAGATCAATTCTTTGGAATGGTTAAATACCAACGCAACAGACGGAATACGATTCAGAGCTCAGACGACCAAGCTACGGACGAAACATGAAATCAAGGCTAGAAAAATTGACAGGAAAAATTAGGTTGCTCACTGTTCAGCAATGATTACTTGCAGAAGCCGCACCGATGCAATCTCTGGTGGTTATCGACTTGCCCAGCTGTTGGACAGAGGTCCTCGGCCTCCTGAGCACAACCTGCACCAAACTTACCAACAAAGAGAGAAGAAATTGATTCTACAACTGTGAAAACCAAAACAAGTGAAAGAAGAAAATTAAAGCTTCTCAGATTGGCCAAAGATTGCTCTGGTATTTCACGGATGCAAGCAGCACATTTCTGACCAATCAAAATCAGGCACTGAGCAAACACATACTGAATTGAATGAACGCCTGTAGCAGCAACCAATGCTACTCTGGATACAATGGTGGCCACAGACTCCAAATGCTGTCCAGATGGACAATCACCGCACGGCGCTGGTGCTACTGGGCACTAGATGCGCTAGGTGCTGGTGCTCCTCTGCTCCTAGGCCCAAACGACGAACTGCAGGGTCTGCACATCGCCGGGACGAACGAACAAGTAGGGACACGACAAAATCACAGGAAGCGAACTGAGAGAGAGAGAGAGAGGGAGCAACAACGTGGCCTGCTGGAGCGTTGGACAAGGAGCGCTAGTCTCTGTGTCCACCTGCACTGCTCAGCAACTGAAACCACGCACTGAAGAATTTCAACTGGAGCCCGACGAACACACGCGAAAAGAGCAAACACAGAAATGAAAGGATCTCTCTCGATTCAAAAGCTCTTGAGCTGAGATTTTGCACAGATGCAATTCAACCTAGCACGACCTCATTCCAAAAAAAATCAACGCCCGAAATCAACCCAAACTCCTGAAAATTGAGATCGAACTCAAGAACGAAAAAAGGAAAAACAAGAACAAAAGAGCACCACAGTGGAAGACGAAAATCACAGGCTCGATTTAAGAATCCCGGAGAACAACTGGAGGATTCGGGCCTCCATTCCCACACCAAATCTCAGTTTACACAAATTTCTTCATTAGTGGACCTCTCTCATAAGCAAAGCAACTAGAGGAAGAAAACCCTAGAAGGATGAAACAAAATGAGGTGGGTGGATAGGTGAAGATGGCTTGGGGCTGCCATCCCCTATGTATCAGGGCTATTACACATTCCTCTAATTGCCCCTGGATACATAAGAGCTAAACCATCAAGCCCAAGGGCGTAGAGGTCCAACTCGGTCTCCATGTTGATCCGACGGCCACCGCGCCTCCTCACTGGTAGCTTCGCCTCGACGCGAACTCCCCGATGCCGCCACGTGCCGTCCGTTCCACCTCGGAACCTCCGCCCGGGTTTTGAGGCCCAAACCCGTAAACCCCGCCTCTGATGGTTGTAACACCCCTGGGTGTTAAGCATGCATTAGCATCCAAGGCACTAGTCATAATCATCTCATACATGGTTATCATTGCATGCAATATAGACCCTTTTTATTTTAGAGTTGAAAAACAACTACTCAAAACCCAAATTTTGTATTTAAGTGCTAAGGAGTGATGAAACTTTGTGTAGCTACAATTTTAGATAATCTAGAATAAATAGACATGATTTTTGGAGCAACTCTTGAATTCAAATTCCTTCAAATTTTGCTTTTAAAAATATTCTAGAAAAATGAATTTTTACTTAAAATTTAGCTTTGAATCCCAAATTCAAAATCTAGTTAGAATTTTGAAAAGTGCCCTACATGAAAGTTATAGAGAATTAAATTTTGAACAACTTTTATTTTGGGCAAAAGTTCTGAAAACCTCTTTTTCATCTTCAAATTCAAATTGGAAATAAATAGAGAAATCAGAAATTTTAAATTATAAAATAAAAATGGTTTTTCATTTTAGTGGGCCGCGGCTTCCCTTTCGGCCCGTGAGCAGACGCCGGCCTGGCCCACTCACCCCCGCTCCCCTCCCCGCGCGCGCGCGCCCGCGCCAGCGCACGCCACGCTCAGGCCGTGGCCGCCGCTAGCTGCCGCTCGCCGTCTCCGGCGTACGGGTGGCGAGCCGTGGGCTCCACCGACCGCGCCACGCGCCCTAAAGCTGCACCCGTTCCTCCCTCACCAGCACACGCTCATTTTTGCCTCGCTCGGCTTCACACGAGCAGCAGCAGCCGCCGCTCTCGCCTCCTCGCGCCACCGCTGCTCCGCCCGAGACGAACGCCGCCGTCCCCGCTCAACGGCCGCGCCACCTCCCGATTCGTCTCGCCAGCGGCTCCGCCACCTTCTCCTCTTCTCCGAACGGGGCTCGGTATCCCTTGTTCAATGACGGTGAGGCTCAATTTCTCCTCTTCCCGCGCGCACCACCGTCGCCGGCCGCCGGGCTCGAGCTCCGCCACCGGCGCCCTCGCTCCCTCCTTCTTCCCTTGCTTCGCGTGGTCGTGCTCGCCATCCTTGCGCGGGAGTCATGCATGCTCGGGGTTGCAACTCGAAGCCGGAGGACGGCCGTTGGCCGACGGCGACCGCCGCGTCGCCCCGCGACGTCGGGACGCCGGCACCCGTGGCCGCGCCCCGCGCTTCGCCCCCCCTCTGCTCTCTGGGCCAAGCGGGCTTGGGCCGAACCAACGAGCCGGGCCGCCTTTCTTTTTTCCCGCGCGGCGCACCGGTTGAAAACGGCCGTGGGCCGGTGATTTCAAGTGGGCTGGCCCGTTAAACGATTTCCAAATTTCGTTTTTGAATTTCTATTTTTGTTTTGGGAAAAGAAAATACTTGAAAAATGTTTGGGTACAATTTATAGCTCCAAAAATCATGAAACAAAGTTTGAAATGTTCCTCTTGAATAGATCTACAGTTTAAAAATATTTCATGATAAAATTGTAACACTTTACTGTGCAAATTTATTTAATTGCTATAAATACTGATATCTTAGAAAATGTGTAGTAAATAAAATAATGAAGGGAAAAATGTGATTCTTATTGCTTTAATCTTTATTAGTCATGTACTTTCTAGGAAAAATATTGGTGAAGCATGTTCTGTGAGGAATTTTTGAAGTGTAGTTCAAATGCTTTTATTTGATAATCTTTGTTATTTTTAGTAGAGAGCTAAATTTGTATAGAACATACATGTGATCATTTTTGTGGTATGTTAGTTTACTGTTAGTAACATAGGAAAAATATGAAATCTATTGTTTGATACTTTTCTAGTACAAAATAATTTCATGCTCATATTTAGGCTATAACTGGTTTATTTTGTACAGGCAGTTTTACATATGCAATTCTCATGAAAATTTAGTAGTAGGTTAGTTAGGGTAAGAGTAATCTACTGTAATTTTTGTAGATTTTTATCTACAACAGAAATAGGTGTTGCTGTGTAACCCTAGTTAAATAGGGAATAAAATATTATTCTTTATGAGAAATTAAGAGAAATAAAATATGTTTGGTGTATCTTTGAAGCATCATTATGCCTTGCTGATATTATGGATGAGTTAGGTTGGTAAGCTTGGTAGCTTAGGTTCACTTGTATGTGTAGATGATAGGCTAACTAATAGAAGGATAAGGTGCATGTTTTAGGGTACATGTTCTTAGATGAAGTCGACTACCTTGTAGAAGAAATAATTACATTCGAACTGCTCATTCCATGTGCTCATCTGCATCTCATGTCATCAAAGCACTCCACCACAATTTAATGCATTTTTCGCATGTTTGCTTATGCACTTGCATCATACAGGATCGCAGGAGGAGTCGCAGGTAGCGGTACCGGAGGAGCAAGTTTGGACGGATCAGCAGGAACCCCAGGCACAGGAGGTGCCCGAGGAAGAAGAGTCAGACGAGGAGCTGCCAGAGTGCGTTGACCACCATCCTAGCTCGTTCGAAAAAGGCAAGCCCCGGAGCATTTTAAGTTTCCTATTTTATAAAAGTTGTTCCTTACTACATGAACTATAGTTATATATATTGTTGCATTAAGTTATAGGAGTTGAGTGAAACCGTTGTTGCATGATTACCTTGGCCACCGAATTATCTTTCACCCCGTTAGGTCAGGATCGAGTGAATTGCTTAGCCATGCTTAGACCGGTAGAAGTCGGGTGATTTCCTGTCACCTCGAGTTATAGGTGGATACCGGGTTATGGTTAGCTGTAATTGTGATCATAAAAAGTAACCAAGTGTTGATGGATAAATAAAGACCGGGCGGAGTCTTATAGGGTTTTGGACTATAGTGATTCCGTCTGTGTCGATTAAGGACCGATCGTTGCGCGTCCCTCTTGTCATGTTGAACGCATGCCTCACATTTAGCTGGCCGAATAAAGTACCTTTCGACCGCGAAGCTAGTGACGCTTTTTGAGCCGGGATAAACTCGGGTTGGCAGACTGGTGTCGAAGCGGGTGTAACGGGGACGCGAAGAGTGAGCCCAAGGTGCGTCCTGGCAGTCGGGCGGTCCCTGGGTAGTGCGATCCATGATTGTTATCCCGCGGCTTCTTGGAAAGTGTCATTGGTGATCTACGCGACCCTGACGGGGGAAGCAGGGTTTGTGTGAGGAATAAATCTCCAGCTGGATAGGAATTCGATTCGAATCGCCGTCGCTCCCGGTTAGTGAGCTCTTGACTCGAGCTATGACATCGTAGTAACATTAATGGAACACTGATGGTTAAGTGAATGATGTTGGAAATGCTATACCTGATATGGTAATCTAGATTGTTAATGATGAATCAAGTGATTGTTTTAGCAATAGGTGCTTACCTAGCTTGAATAGGTTATACTAAAAAGTGATGCAAAAAGTACTGGTATAGTTTTTCATAACAACTTATGCTTTTCGCAAATGAGTCAAGCCAGTCCAATCTATAAAGCCTTGCATGATCCTTGGTGTCCTTTATTTCTGGTTTTTGACGGGTAAGTCTAGCTGAGTACATTCTCGTACTCAGGGTGTTGTTCCCATTGTTGTTGCAGATGGTCAGATGTACTATGGGTACTGCTCCAACTGTCTGTATCCGGCGATGGGCTACAACTAGGACCTTGGGCAAGGGTCACTCTGTTCGTCTTATCTACTGCTTTTGTGGACCATGACCATCTACTGGCACTGTAATTGAACTAAGTGTGTGTGTAAAACTACTTGCTTCCGCTATGTTATTCTGAACTATGTTGTAATAACTTTTATTCCGAACTCCTATGTACTCCACTTTTATTGGGAACTCTACGTATCATGTGAACTGTGGCTGCTAAATCAGTACGATCTTGGTTGTATGTTGGTTGGTTTGAAATCCCGCGTGATTTCACGGAATCTCGGGTTATACGGGTTTAAGTTTGGTAAATTAACCGCCTCGGTGGAAGATTTTTCTGACTTAATCTCGTATAATTACGTTGATCCGTTACAGCTGGTATCGGAGCATGGTTTAGCATGTTACTGTTCACATGGGTATTTAAAAACAAAACTGTGTTTTCAACTAAGCTTTTAAATTTAAGAGTGTGCCAGTGGTCATATCCTTTATGCCCAATAAGGACTCTAGGTGGCTTAATTAAGTACTAACTTGGGGGTTTGCATCATATTTGAAATTTCGTCGCTCATACGGCGTGCTATTGTATGAGTGCCATTCAATTGAGTGGTAATGTATGGATCAATTCCCTCTACGCCTTGGTAAGTGAGAGTTGTGAGAGCATGGTCGGATACACTGCCGATCTAGGGGAGTGCTTATGTGATACCGAAATACTTACGTGCCATGCGCATGTTCGTATGATGGTATTCAAATGGTGGGGACTTCCGTCATGCAGTGACGATGCCGTCAATAGGACGATGATTTGGGTAGTTGTTACCGTTATACTCGTATCTGGGGATGCATGTTGAGCGAGTAACTTACTTTACTGCTTTCTTGCATATTTTCATACTGTGAGGTTGGGCTGAAGTGACTTTCTGCAGGTACATAACAACGCTTTCGAGTAGTACGTATTAGTTACGTTACAAGAGATCGTTGTATGCCACCGTTTATTCCGTTAGTAGTTATTAGTTTTCTAAGTTTGTGAGGACATACGGAACGTGCATGTATCATGATTGTGTATTTCATTCATGGCATTGTTCCTCCCCTTATAAGTTGATTATCTCATTTCGGTAAAAATGCCAACTTAAAAATCTGTTCTCACCGCGGTAATAAAATTTTGCTACAGATGGCACGTACCAAGCAGACAGCTCGCAAGTCCACCGGTAGAGCTCCCTGTCATCAGCTAGCTCCATGCACTCGTCAGCGCCACACTTTTCTTGGAGAGTTTGGGATGCCTACGCTCTTGTGGAGAGTACTCAGCGATGTAGGCTATCCTGATGGAATGGAGCCCCGCTACTTTTGGTCAAATGAGCGGTTGGGGGAAGGACTTTTGGTGACTGTGGAAGCAGTAGTTCGTCCTCGAGGTGATGGTTCTGAGTGGACCGGTTGGTAGTTTGAGTCAACTGGCAGGACCCCTGAAGAAGCCGCTGAGAGGGCAGCCTTTGGGATCCTGAGGGATATCATGGATCGCTTTCCTCAGGAGTTGGCAGCAGCTTTAGTTGGAGTCTTTCCCAGGGGCAACCCCTCCACTGACTCATGGCAGCAGGCAAGAGGAAGATCTCTGGAGATTGGCGCTGCGGAAGCACAAAACAGTGACAACCCTGCTATGAGTGCTATGTTTGCAGTGATGAGGGCTTTTGATGGAGTGGAAGGTAGCCTGAGACATGTGTCTAGTGCTCTTGGTCAGGCTCGTGATGACCGCCGTCAGCTTCAGAGAGATCACGACGCCAAGATTGAGAGGCTTAACACAGAGATGGCTCAGTTGACTCGCCAGAGAGATCAGGCTACCCAGAGGACTGTGGTTTTCGAAGGAGATGTGCGTGCCCTAAGAGAGCAGGTTGAGCGACTGACCACCGCCAACGGGAACGCTGAGCGCATGTTGACTCATGTGCTCCATCAGAGGAATGAAGCCTGGTCCGCAGAGAATGTGTTGAGGGCTAGACAGTTTGAGCTAGAGCAACAGTTGGCTTATGCAGAGGAATATAATGACAATCTGCATGAGGAGGTTCATCGGCTGAACAATCAACTCAACCCCTATGTTCCTCCTGGTGCGGCAAAGATGGATTTGAATGAAGACGAAGATCCTGAAGAGCCCGAAGCACCAATTGGGGAGCACCACGACGCTGCTAATGGCAACGAAGCCAACGTCTCGGACTTAGATAGCGACCACGATGAGTAGGCTAGTAGTTGTTACGCTAACTACTAGGTTCCATCTACATGATCTTTTGCTTTGTTGGCACGTTGGGTATGTAATAATGAGTAGAAAGACTAAGGCTTTGATGTAATGTTGGAAAGCTTGGATATGTTTGTGGCGGTATCCGAACGTCAAAAGTCCAGTGTATGTATGCTGGCAACTTGGTTGTAATGGACGCGATGTGTGCGCTTTAAGTAATCTAATTTAGTGGTGTTGTGTTAATTGGAATGACTTATTATGCCCCTGTTTTATTGTATGGATTTATTCTCTCCAGTAATTTCAGTACGACATGATCTTTCATTCAGTCGCAATTCCTACAACATCACCTAACGGTTACTGTTGCTGAAACATGCAGATGCCGAACACTCGTCGTACCGTGTATGGTGCCGCTGAGGCTGGTGGCAGTGCAGCCGCTAGTGATGACCGTGATCCACCACCGCCTCCTCCACCCTACACTGCGGAACAGTTTTTCGCACAATTTCTTGGAAGCCAACGTAATATGGAGAGTATGCAACAGAATATAGAAGCTATGTTGCGCAGTATCGCAGACAACACCCGTCGAGGAATGAACCCGGGTGGTCACGAAGCAAATCAGTACAGCAGTTTCAAGGACTTCATGGATACTCGTCCACCGATCTTTAAGGAAGCCGCAGAACCCTTGGATGCAGAAGAGTGGATTAATACTATGGAAGACAAGTTCCGTGTATTGAGAATGACTGAAGTGTTGAAGACTGAGTATGCAGCTCATCAACTTCAAGGTCCGGCAGGAATGTGGTGGAAACATCACCGCACCACTTTTCCTCCCCATACTCACATCACTTGGAGGGAGTTCACCGAAGCCTTCCGTGGAACGTACATTCCACCTGGTCTGACCGAGATGAAGCTTGGGGAATTCCTGGCACTGAATCAAGGCACAAAGACTGTAACTCAATATCTACATGCATTCAATAGCCTGAGCCGTTATGCTCCTGATATGGTGAATACTGAGGCCAAGAAGATCGCTAGCTTCAAGAGAGGCCTAAATCCCAAGATGATGAAACATGTGGGTACAAATATGAGAACTGGTTTTAATGATTTCGTTAGTGACTGTCTGAAGCAAGAGAAGAACAACAATGTTTATGCTGCTTCCAAGATCCGTAAGAGAGCATTCGAGTCGGGTTCATCCTAGTCTAGAGCCCCAGTGGCCAACCGTCCGGCTTATCGATCGCCTGCCCCAGGTGCAAGGTTTAGGCCACCGCAAAGAAAGATTCAGAATGCTCAGCAACCCCAGAGGAATCAGAAACCATTCAAGATGGCATTGCCTCAGGCGAAGATAGGACAAGGCAGTTCATCTGGAACTGTGGCTCAAGTGAAGGGACCGTGCTTCAACTGCAACCAACCCGGACACTTTGCGAAGTTTTGTCCCTACCCAAGGAAACAGCAAACGCAGTATCAAGCTCGTGTGCATCACACCACCATGGATGACATCCCTGAAGGAGAACCGGTAACAGCTGGTATGTTTTCTATCAACAATCATCCTGCAGTAGTCTTGTTTGATTCCGGATCATCTCATTCCTTTGTAAGTCAAGCTTTTGTTAAGAGGCATGAGCAAAAGATAGTTGAATTGGAATGTGCTTATAAAATCAGTTCAGCTAGGGCTGATCTGTTGACTAATCAGATAGTTCAGGGAGTAACCCTAAACATATCAAACCGGCAATATAAGCTTAATCTGATAGTCATGCCAGGGTTAGTTTTGGATGTGATCATGGGTACGAACTGGATGAATAAGATGGGGGTAGTAATCGATGTTGGAGGAAGGAGTATCTCTCTCAAGGAACCAAGTGGAGAAGGCACTTTTCGAGTGGTCCTACCTCGGAAAGTAGACCTAGCTAGCACAACTTGTGCGGTCCAAACTACTCTGTTAGCCCAGATTCCAGTGGTCTATGAGTTTCCCGATGTGTTTCCGGATGAGTTATTTGGACTTCCACCAGACCGAGATGTTGAGTTTGCCATTGAGTTAATTCCGGGAACAGCACCGATCTCGAGAAGGCCCTATCGGATGCCTCCCAATGAGTTAGCCAAATTAAAGAAGCAACTTCAGGATTTACTAAAGAAAGGTTTGATTCGTCCCAGCTCGTCTGAATGGGGATGCCCCGCTCTATTTGTGAAAAAGAAGAAGGATAACTCCTTACGCATGTGCGTGGATTATCGACCACTGAATGCAGTGATAATTAAAAACAAGTATCCTCTTCCTCGGATTGATATATTGTTTGACCAGTTGTCTAAAGCCAAAGTGTTCTCTAAGATAGATCTGAGATCAGGGTACCATCAGATTAAGATTAGGCCGCAAGACGTGCCTAAGACTGCGTTCTCTACCAGATATGGTTTGTACGAGTACCTTGTCATGTCCTTCGGATTGACAAACGCTCCTGCATACTTTATGTATCTGATGAATTCTGTTTTCATGCCAGAATTGGACAAGTTTGTGATTGTGTTCATTGATGACATTCTAATATATTCAGAGAATGAAGAAGATCACGCAGAGCACCTCCAGATTGTCTTGACTAGACTCAGGGAACATCAACTATATGCGAAGTTCAGCAAGTGTGAGTTCTGGCTTAAGACAGTTCCTTTTCTCGGCCACGTGTTGTCTGAAAATGGCATTTCCGTAGACCCTAGTAAGGTGCAAGAGGTTATGGACTGGAAGTCACCAACCTTAGTGCATGAAGTTCGCAGTTTTCTTGGTTTAGCCGGTTACTATCGTCGCTTCATACCGGATTTCTCGAAGATTGCCAAACCAATGACAAGCCTATTACAGAAGGATCATAAGTTTGTATGGACAGAGGAGTGCGAGGCAGCTTTTTGCACCTTGCGGAAGTTGTTGACCACTGCTCCTGTTCTGGCCCAACCGGATATAGAAAAGTCTTTTGATGTGTTCTGTGACGCATCTAAGAATGGGTTAGGATGTGTACTAATGCAAAATGGAAGGGTCATTGCCTATGCCTCACGTCAATTGAGGAAGCATGAAGTTAATTATCCTACACACGATTTGGAGCTTGCAGCAGTAGTGCATGCTCTAAAGATTTGGAGACACTACCTAATGGGTAATGTGTGTAACCTCTTTACAGATCATAAGAGTCTCAAATACATTTTTACCCAATCTGAGTTGAACATGCGACAGAGACGATGGTTAGAGCTGATAAAGGACTATAATCTAAATGTGCATTATCATCCCGGGAAGGCTAATGTAGTAGCAGATGCACTGAGCAGAAAATCACATGCTATTGATGTGCAACCGTTGTTTGAAGAAGGGTTCGATTTGCTACATCCTGCTGTGTTGCATAATCTTCAGATCAGTTGTACTTTGGAAGACCAGATCATTGAAAGTCAGAGGACAGATAAGGGAATCTTTCATATCAAGGAGAAGATGAAGAGAGAACCCACCAAACAATTTCGATTGGATGACCAAGGAGTGTTATGGTTTAAGGATCGCCTGGTGGTACCAAAGGATAGAGAGCTTAAGAACAAGTTGATGAATGAGACTCGTCATTCTAAGCTATGTATTCACCCCGGAAGTAGTAAGATGTACCAAGATTT
Organism: Saccharum hybrid cultivar R570; assembly: GCA_038087645.1. Taxonomy (NCBI): domain Eukaryota; kingdom Viridiplantae; phylum Streptophyta; class Magnoliopsida; order Poales; family Poaceae; genus Saccharum; species Saccharum hybrid cultivar. The sequence goes on from JAQSUU010000135.1 coordinate 24,688,527, forward strand.
GCGACCTCGTTATTGGTGGACTAAGATGAAAAAAGAAATTGCAGCATACGTTGCTCGTTGCGACATGTGTTGTAGAGTTAAAGCTCTTCACATGAGACCTGCAGGACTTCTGCAACCCTTGTCTGTACCCGATTGGAAATGGGATGATATAAGTATGGATTTCATCACTGGTCTTCCCACCACACAGAAGGGACATGATTCTATTTGGGTCATAGTAGATCGTCTCACCAAGACAGCTCACTTTCTGCCAGTTAAGACGACATTCCGACCCCCTCAATATGCAGAAAAGTATATTGCTGAGATTGTCCGATTACATGATATACCAAAAACGATCGTGTCTGATCGTGGTTCACAGTTTACCTCTTATTTTTGGGAGCATCTTCATAAAGGTTTGGGTACTAGTTTGATTCGTAGTACGGCTTACCATCCACAGACGGACGGGCAGACAGAACGAGTTAATGCTGTACTTGAAGATATGCTTAGAGCTTGTGTACTATCATCCCGAGGCTCATGGGAATCCTGGTTACCGTTGGCAGAATTCGCTTACAACAACAGTTACCAAGAGAGTATCAAGATGGCACCTTTTGAAGCTTTATATGGCAGGAAGTGCAGGACACCGTTAAATTGGGTAGAGCCTGGAGAAAGAAGGTTTTATGGAATTGATTTTGTAGATGAGGCAGAGAAGAAGGTCCATATTATCCAACAAAACATGCAAGCCGCACAGTCTCGTCAGAAGAGTTATGCAGATAAGAGAAGGAGACCATTGGATTTCCAAGTGGGTGACTATGTCTATTTAAAGGTTACCCCCATGAAGAAGAAACGGTTTGGAATCAAGCAGAAACTGTCTGCTAGATATATCGGACCATACCAGATTGTAGAGAAAAAGGGTCCCGTGGCGTACAAGTTGCAGTTGCCAGAAGAGATGAGTTTGATCTTTCCCGTCTTTCACGTATCCCAGTTGAAGAAATGTCTGTGTGTTCCAGAAGAGAGAATAGAACCGCAGGGTATTCGGATCAAGGCGGACTTGGAATATCGTGAACAACCGGTTCGAGTTCTGGATACAAAGGACCGAGTCACTCGGAATGAAGTGGTAACAACCTACAAGGTTCAGTGGAGCCATCATGATGAGAGTGATGCTTCATGGGAAACGGGAGAATATCTTCAAACCGCGTATAAAGATTTTTATGATAAATGGTTCGTAACTCAAAATCTCGGGACAAGATTCTTATAAGGGGGGAGGGCTGTAACACCCCTGAGTGTTAAGCATGCATTAGCATCCAAGGCACTAGTCATAATCATCTCATACATGGTTATCATTGCATGCAATATAGACCCTTTTTATTTTAGAGTTGAAAAACAACTACTCAAAACCCAAATGCTGCATTTAAGTGCTAAGGAGTGATGAAACTTTGTGTAGCTACAATTTTAGATAATCTACAATAAATAGACATGATTTTTGGAGCAACTCTTGAATTCAAATTCCTTCAAATTTTGCTTTTAAAAATATTCTAGAAAAATGAATTTTTACTTAAAATTTAGCTTTGAATCCCAAATTCAAAATCTAGTTAGAATTTTGAAAAGTGCCCTACATGAAAGTTGTAGAGAATTAAATTTTGAACAACTTTTATTTTGGGCAAAAGTTCTGAAAACCTCTTTTTCATCTTCAAATTCAAATTGGAAATAAATAGAGAAATCTGAAAATTTAAATTATAAAATAAAAATGGTTTTTCATTTTAGTGGGCCGCGGCTTCCCTTTCGGCCCGTGAGCAGACGCCGGCCTGGCCCACTCACCCCCGCTCCCCTCCCCGCGCGCGCGCGCCCGCGCCAGCGCACGCCGCGCTCAGGCCGTGGCCGCCGCGTGGCTGCCGCTCGCCGTCTCCGGCGTACGGGTGGCGAGCCGTGGGCTCCACCGGCCGCGCCACGCGCCCTAAAGCTGCACCCGTTCCTCCCTCGCCAGCACACGCTCATTTTTGCCTCGCTCGGCTTCGCACGAGCAGCAGCAGCCGCCGCTCTCGCCTCCTCGCGCCACCGCCGCTCCGCCCGAGACGAACGCCGCCGTCCCCGCTCAACGGCCGCGCCACCTCCCGATTCGTCTCGCCAGCGGCTCCGCCACCTTCTCCTCTTCTCCGAACGGGGCTCGGTATCCCTTGTTCAACGACGGTGAGGCTCAATTTCTCCTCTTCCCGCGCGCACCACCGTCGCCGGCCGCCGGGCTCGAGCTCCGCCACCGGCGCCCTCGCTCCCTCCTTCTTCCCTTGCTTCGCGCGGTCGTGCTCGCCATCCTTGTGCGGGAGTCATGCGTGCTCGGGGTTGCAACTCGAAGCCGGAGGACGGCCGTTGGCCGACGGCGACCGCCGCGTCGCCCCGCGACGTCGGGACGCCGGCACCCGTGGCCGCGCCCCGCGCTTCGCCCCCCCCCCTCTGCTCTCTGGGCCAAGCGGGCTTGGGCCGAACCAACGAGCCGGGCCGCCTTTCTTTTTTCCCGCGCGGCGCACCGGTTGAAAACGGCCGTGGGCCGGTGATTTCAAGTGGGCTGGCCCGTTAAACGATTTCCAAATTTCGTTTTTGAATTTCTATTTTTGTTTTGGGAAAAGAAAATACTTGAAAAATGTTTGGGTACAATTTATAGCTCCAAAAATCATGAAACAAAGTTTGAAATGTTCCTCTTGAATAGATCTACAGTTTAAAAATATTTCATGATAAAATTGTAACACTTTACTGTGCAAATTTATTTAATTGCTATAAATGCTGATATCTTAGAAAATATGTAGTAAATAAAATAATGAAGGGAAAAATGTGATTCTTATTGCTTTAATCTTTATTAGTCATGTACTTTCTAGGAAAAATATTGGTGAAGCATGTTCTGTGAGGAATTTTTGAAGTGTAGTTCAAATGCTTTTATTTGATAATCTTTGTTATTTTTAGTAGAGAGCTAAATTTGTATAGAACATACATGTGATAATTTTTGTGGTATGTTAGTTTACTGTTAGTAACATAGGAAAAATATGAAATCTATTGTTTGATACTTTTTCTAGTACAAAATAATTTCATGCTCATATTTAGGCTATAACTGGTTTATTTTGTACAGGCAGTTTTACATATGCAATTCTCATGAAAATTTAGTAGTAGGTTAGTTAGGGTAAGAGTAATCTACTGTAATTTTTGTAGATTTTTATCTACACCAGAAATAGGTGTTGTTGTGTAACCCTAGTTAAATAGGGAATAAAATATTATTCTTTATGAGAAATTAAGAGAAATAAAATATGTTTGGTGTATCTTTGAAGCATCATTATGCCTTGCTGATATTATGGATGAGTTAGGTTGGTAAGCTTGGTAGCTTAGGTTCACTTGTATGTGTAGATGATAGGCTAACTAATAGAATGATAAGGTGCATGTTTTAGGGTACATGTTCTTAGATGAAGTCGACTACCTTGTAGAAGAAATAATTACATTCGAACTGCTCATTCCATGTGCTCATCTGCATCTCATGTCATCAAAGCACTCCACCACAATTTGATGCATTCTTCGCATGTTTGCTTATGCACTTGCATCATACAGGATCGCAGGAGGAGTCGCAGGTAGCGGTACCGGAGGAGCAAGTTTGGACGGATCAGCAGGAACCCCAGGCACAGGAGGTGCCCGAGGAAGAAGAGTCAGACGAGGAGCTGCCAGAGTGCGTTGACCACCATCCTAGCTCGTTCGAAAAAGGCAAGCCCCGGAGCATTTTAAGTTTCCTATTTTATAAAAGTTGTTCCTTACTACATGAACTATAGTTATATATATTGTTGCATTAAGTTATAGGAGTTGAGTGAAACCGTTGTTGCATGATTACCTTGGCCACCGAATTATCTTTCACCCCGTTAGGTCAGGATCGAGTGAATTGCTTAGCCATGCTTAGACCGGTAGAAGTCGGGTGATTTCCTGTCACCTCGAGTTATAGGTGGATACCGGGTTATGGTTAGCTGTAATTGTGATCATAAAAAGTAACCAAGTGTTGATGGATAAATAAAGACCGGGCGGAGTCTTATAGGGTTTTGGACTATAGTGATTCCGTCTGTGTCGATTAAGGACCGATCGTTGCGCGTCCCTCTTGTCATGTTGAACGCATGCCTCACATTTAGCTGGCCGAATAAAGTACCTTTCGACCGCGAAGCTAGTGACGCTTTTTGAGCCGGGATAAACTCGGGTTGGCAGACTGGTGTCGAAGCGGGTGTAACGGGGACGCGAAGAGTGAGCCCAAGGTGCGTCCTGGAAGTCGGGCGGTCCCTGGGTAGTGCGATCCATGATTGTTATCCCGCGGCTTCTTGGAAAGTGTCATTGGTGATCTACGCGACCCTGACGGGGGAAGCAGGGTTTGTGTGAGGAATAAATCTCCAGCTGGATAGGAATTCGATTCGAATCGCCATCGCTCCCGGTTAGTGAGCACTTGACTCGAGTTATGGCATCGTAGTAACATTAATGGAACACTGATGGTTAAGTGAATGATGTTGGAAATGCTATACCTGATATGGTAATCTAGATTATTAATGATGAATCAAGTGATTGTTTTAGCAATAGGTGCTTACCTAGCTTGAATAGGTTATACTAAAAAGTGATGCAAAAAGTACTGGTATAGTTTTTCATAACAACTTATGCTTTTCGCAAATGAGTCAAGCCAGTCCAATCTATAAAGCCTTGCATGATCCTTGGTGTCCTTTATTTCTGGTTTTTGACGGGTAAGTCTAGCTGAGTACATTCTCGTACTCAGGGCGTTGTTCCCATTGTTGTTGCAGATGGTCAGATGTACTATGGGTACTGCTCCAACTGTCTGTATCCGGCGATGGGCTACAACTAGGACCTTGGGCAAGGGTCACTCTGTTCGTCTTATCTACTGCTTTTGTGGACCATGACCATCTACTGGCACTGTAATTGAACTAAGTGTGTGTGTAAAACTACTTGCTTCCGCTATGTTATTCTGAACTATGTTGTAATAACTTTTATTCCGAACTCCGATGTACTCCATTTTTATTGGGAACTCTACGTATCATGTGAACTGTGGCTGCTAAATCAGTACGATCTTGGTTGTATGTTGGTTGGTTTGAAATCCCGCGTGATTTCACGGAATCTCGGGTTATACGGGTTTAAGTTTGGTAAATTAGCCGCCTCGGTGGAAGATTTTTCTGACTTAATCTCGTATAATTACGTTGATCCGTTACAATGGTTTTGAGGCCCAAACCATCAAACCGCTCCGCGAGTAGCGTACTCCATACGCGTCCCCCGCCATCCGACGCGTGTCACCTCCACGGTCAACACAGTCACTCCCATGTCTTCTCGCGCTTGTCGATGTCCCAAGTGTCAGCCACCACGGCTAGCCACCCCGCCTTCGGATCCCTCGGTCCAAGCCTCACGTCCGTCCTTCACCCCTCTGGTCCATCAGGACGGCACGTCCTCCTTGACCTTCACCTCGCCGTCGGCTACCGCCTCCGTGCTCCACACCTGCACAACACAAGCCAAGAGACATGTCGCACACAAGGCTTTCGCCAAGGTAGGGTTAGTCACCACTCAACCTACTTCGTGGACCACATTGACAATCACTCATCACAAAACGAACACACAAGGGTACTTGTCAACCTTGTGTTCGCAAACCAAAATATGCCCTCAAATCTACAACCGAATTATCCACTATGTTAATATAAAAACATTTAAATATCCATAAAATACACATAAATATGTTACTAAATTATCCACTTCTAATGACATCAACACATGAACAACCAACTTAAAAGTAAACACACATGTGTACGTTTTAACTAAAATATAATGGCGTATCTATATTAACAGTGTATTTTCATACCATGTAATGTGTGTACCATATTTTCATAAAAAAATAATACCACGTATGGTTCTTTGATAAAAAAAATAGCATCTCAAGAAATGACGGAGGTTGGTGTAAACCAAAGGTGGCTATAACCTCCTAGTGTTTGGGATTTCCTTGGAATAAATAGTGATTATTAAGTTTAATTAATTTTCTTCAAGTGAGCACCATTGGACTATCTTAGATCTCACTTTAAGTTCTACCACCGATCACCATGTGCAACACTAAGTCATTATGCCATTGTGGTAATAAGAGTGCAATGTACAACCTAAAATCTTTATTTTTTTGATAAAAATACAAAAGGAGAGTTTTGAATAGAAGTTACATTAATCAGAAGCAACAACAATGAATTTTGAAAGTAAAAAAACATAGATTTATGACATCATGAAACATGGGCTATAAGCCTTAAAAGGGCCATATAATTTAAGCTAATTAAATCTTCAGCTAAATGTATATTGAAGACCAATTGAGATACATGCTGAGGGAAAAACTATATATGATATGGATGGAAAAACATATATAGTAACTAATAAACTTACCATGAATATGTGTATTTATAGTTTTTTGGAAATAAATAGAAAATAGAGTACATGGATAAATAATTTTTATTAGTTAGCAAAAATGAACTTCTAATGGCTATGCCTCTTGTTAGATTCCAGTCCTCCGTGCAGCAGCACACGCTGGTTGATAGGCTAGTAGAACACCAGATTGATCATAAGAAACAAATTTGAATCTGAGCACACACATAACGTCTATCTCATCTTTATTTCGAATAAACCCTACAAATCAAAGCTAAAGTCACCATGGTAATAGTAAATAATCAATGAAATAATGAAAAACAGTAGAACGAATCGGATTAAGATTCAGCATCCTATCAAGAATTGTTGACACGCTGCCCGAGAGAGCAAAAGGCAGGCCCGCTCGTTCTTCTTGCCTTTTAAACAAAGCGCTGGATTGAATGAAAAGGGAAAGGGAATGATTCCTTTACATCCCTTTTGATGCAGTGTGCGTGTCTGTGTGCCTCTCCGTCTGCAGCTTGCCCAGCGCAGGCCTGTCTAAAAAGCTCACCCCGGCCGGCCCTGACCGGTGGGGCTCGACGCACCGGCACCGGTGCCGGCATCGGCTCCGTCGTCGTCCTCGTCGTCCTCCTCGCCTCGGCGACGCCATTAAAATAACATTAGCAATAGCTTTATCGTCGTTGCTTTTGCTTTGCCGCGATGCCTTCCCTCCGATCGACGACGACGGCGACGCCGCCGGGAAAGCGAGCAATGATAGCCCTATCATAACCTTGAATCACCTTTGCTGCTAGGGTTTTAGCACGCACGCACGCATGCACAAATAATAAGATCATCACAGGCAAAGAGCTGCAGCAGCTTCAGCTTAATAATAATGCGTGTTAGAAAGGTGCCATGATGGTGTTTGGAGAGTTGCAAGTACGACCTGACCTCTTCATCTCATCTCCTCACATCACCATTTGGATCGGGACTTGGAAAGCTTGAGCACTTGCTAGCACACACGCACTGGAAAGCATATTCAGCTTTGCATGGATTCATGCACGCACATGAAAAGATGGAGACGACTAAGCTGCTGCTTAGACTCGATAACCCTAGAAAAGCTGGTTCGAAAAAGGGGCAAACTTTCCAAGACCTTTTCCTTGTGCTCGGCGAAAAAGGATTTTAGTTTATTCATTAATCTCCAAATCAAGTTTGAAGACATGCTGCACACATGCACTAGGCTTATTGATTTTCAAACAGAGATATTTTTCTCCTCGAAAGGAAGACAGAGTTTATAATGAACTAGAGTAAATAATATTAAGCCATCTTGCATCATCCTTGTTGCATTTGATTGGTTCCATCATCGATATGATCATCATCGTCTACCTAGTCTTTGAGCTAATAATGATGAAATACATCATAAGATGGATGGTCTCATGCACATTAGGCGGGAGATCGAGCATAAAAAAAGGGTTAACAACAACATGCATGCGTGTTACAAATCTATCATCGTCCAACTAAATGACTAAATCAGCTGGTCGATCAACACCTCCTGCTCCTCGTAGGGTTTCGCCTGCTGCTGGGAAGGCGAAGGGCATGGCACCGTTGCCATTGTTGTAGCTCATTAATGACCCAGCAGCAGCAGCCATGGTGGCGGTGGCGTCGTTGGCATTATTCGCAGTGGCACCGTAGTTCCGGCGGTCTAGGGTTTGCAGCTCCCGGACCTGTGACTTGAGGAAGCGGAGGTAGTTGGCGGCCTCGTCCAGCATGGAGGCGGTGTCCATCTTGGCGCCGCCCGGGACGAGCTTCTGCAGCACGCGGAGGCGCTCGCTGATGCGCTCCCGCCGCTGCCGCGCCGCCACCGTCTGCGGATCGGACGAGATGCGCACGTTGCGGCGGCGCGGGCGCTCGCCGGCGTCCTCGGAGCCGAGGGAGACCGGGCGCATCGCCGCCGCGCGGTAGATCATCTCCTTCACCTGCGCCAGCGCCTCCGTGTCCGGCTCGTACATGGGGTCGTCGACGCCGCCGCCGTTGCCCGCGGGGTTGTTCCGGCCGTCGAAGCTGATGCTGGACGAGCCGCTGCTGCTCAGCGACGACGGCTTCGCTGGTCTCTTGGCGGCGCTCGTGCTGAAGGCGATCTGGATGCCGCCTTCGCCCGCGGTGGTGGTACTGGACGCCAGGAGGCTGCACAGGGTGGTCTCCTGTGCTGCCGCATCTGCCACGGGTGACCGCTCGGCGGCGGCTTTCCTCTTCCTGTTGGGCCGGCGTTGCCTTTTGCCACCACTGGCACCGCCTCCGCCGCCTTGTTCACAGCTGAGGCTCGTCGTCGCGGTCACGGCCGCCGCCGTTGCTGGCGTCTCGTTGCTGGCGGAGAAGACCGGCGGCGATCGTCCGACGACGAGGCTGTTGCTGCCTCCGCTGTCAACCGCCGCGGTGGCTGTGAACGCGACAGCAGGTGTTGCTGGTGTGAGGTCGTAGTCGGGAGGCATCCCCATCGCGCCCTGATGGCGATGGTGATGCTGCTGTCGCTGCAGGACATCCGCGTCAACGTCCGCGTAGGCGGGCGTTGGCGTCGCCATCGCCATCGAGGGGAAGGCGACAGCTGCCTCCCCAACCACGCCACCACCGGCCGCCGGCTCCGCTACCGCTACCGCCTTGCCGGCGCAGCAGGCGGGCGCCTGCTGGATGACGATGCTGCCCTGCAGCTCCAGGATCGCCGCTGCCAGCGCCTCGTCGAGCACCAGCCTCTCCAGCACCGTCATGCCGCTGCCGCCTTCGACGACGTTCCCCACCACCTCCGGTGGCAGCAAGACGGCCCCGCCGTCGCCGGCACCGCCGCCGCCGCCGCTCCATGCGCTCTCGCGCAGAATGATATCGCTGAAGTTATGGTCCATCTTGGAAGAATGAGACCTGCGGATAAAGGATGGATCGGCGGGCGTGCTACTTGCAAGTTATTGCAAGTTAGCTGATCTGATCAGGAAGCACATGATGATGTGAGTATATGCATGGATGGATCAAATAAGCGCGTGCAAAGTTGGATGGCCACACAGATCGATCGAGACGCCGTGCATTAAATGGATGATGAAGAACTTGAACATATATGAAAGAAATGTGTTATTGCAACATAGGAGTACAGTACATACCTCTCTTGATTAATGCGCGACACAAAGCTAGCTCTGCAGCAGGTCTGATGGAGGTGGTGATGATGAGTACACCGTAGTAGCTAGGAGGAGCAGTGTGGTGAGAGTGGGGATGGCTGCCACTACACTCTCACGCGAGCGCGATCGAGCTGCAGCTAGCTAGGTAGCTGGTGCTGATGCAAGCTATGGCAAGCGAGGTGCAGACGGAGCATTCACTACTAACCGCTATAGATAGATGGAGGCAGGGGAGCCCTGCTGCAGCTGCAAAAGCACCATGGTCCATGGATGGATCAAGGAAAGAGCAACATGACAAGAAGATGGCTGCCTGCCTGCCTGCGGCGAGCTACACAGGGCTCAACTTTTGGATTTGCATTTGCTATGTGGGGAGCAATTTAAACATCTCTCTCTCTCTTCTTGTGTACGTATGCAGTAGCAAAAGGCTGCAGGGAGGAAAAGTATGCTCTTATAAAGAGGGCAACCAAGGGAATAGCTAGGGTGGATAGATAGATGTGTGTGCACCGCATTTGTATAGCACAAGCATATATGGGAGGGAGGGAGGGAGGGAGGCCGGAGGGGGACTACTATAGCTACATGCACACACTTGCCTTTTCCAAAACAAAAAAAAAATCATGTACTGCATACTTCACAACAGTAGAGTACATGGTCCCTCACTGTGCACACTTGACACTTTGTGCAGGGTTACAACGTGTTAAACTTTAACTCCTATCACATCAATGTTATGGTAAATGCATGGAGTACTAAATGTAGACTAATTGCATGCATGTCGACACAGATTAGGAGTAATTTATGAGACAAATCTATTAAGCCTAATTAGTCTAAAATTAAAAACTTTTTATCAAATAAGACAAAAGTACTACAATGTTTGTTAAACTTTAACGCCCAAATCAAACGGGCCCTAAGCTTCATCAGCATATAGCTGCCTGCCTGCCCCGGCCTTTAATGGTACTCGTATCACTCACTTCGGTATGCACCTCTAATTAATGGCCTCAATATATAACTGGGTTCTGAAAGATTTCCCAACTAACTGGGTTCTGAAAGATTTCCCAACTAACTTGGGGTAGAAATTGGGAACTAAGCCTTGTTTAGTTGGGGTGAAAAGTTAAAAACTTTTCAAGATTTCCCATCACATCAAATCTTTGAACGTATGCATGGAGCATTAAATGTAGGTAAAAAATAACTAATTGCACAGTTTGTTTGTAATTTGGGAGACGAATCTTTTGAGCCTACTTAGACCATGGTGGAACAATAATTACCAAATACAAACGAAAGTGCTACATCACTTTTCAGGTAATTTTTTTGCCATCTAAACAAGGCCCTAATTAGGGGTTTAATTGACACAGCTCAATTATAGGGTGCAATACTCTCCCTTAAGTCATAAAAGAGATGCCTTTGGACTCTGATAACTATAGTCGTGCAAAATATATAAGTAGAATAGCCGTTTTTGTCCTGAACTATTACTCGAGGCTCATTTTCATCCTTGAACTTTCAAAACGGTTGTTTTAGTCCTCAAACTATACTTTTAGGCTTAATTTCATCCCCAAATTGTGAAGATGATCGTTTCCATCCCCCAAACTTTGCATTTTGGGCTCAATTTCATCCATAAACTATCAAAGTCTATTTTGAGTTCAAACTTTTATTTTCAACTCAACTTTTGTTTATGGTTTTACGTGGAACGTTGCACTGTTGCACCAGGTCGGCTCCAACACCACTAGCAACTGGAGATGAAAAAAATATTTATTGAAAAACTCGTTAGTGGCCATTAACAATTTCAAGCAGTTACTTTTAATGTTACCTTATAATGTTACCGTTTTTATATATATTTGACTACATGATTTTTGTGGGAGCAATTACAGTTGCTTTGAACACTATTTATTTCAATAGCAGATCTATAGATTTTTCCTTAGCTACTTCTAGAGTCGGGCTCAACTAATAACCATCATGGAATATATATATATATATATATATATATATATATATATATATATATATATATATATATATATATATATATATATATTCTTAAATAGAAATATAACTATATATAAGGGTCTTTAAAACATTCAATCAAAATATTGAACAAGATCATGTTGAAAATTTAAACGAGTTTACTTCGAACAGTCTAAAAAGACACATTCCTTTTGTGCGAGGGAGTACAAGTGTACAACCAACAACCATCTTGGAGCCGTTCGGCTGTGCTGATAAGCCGGCTGAAAAACACTGTTGGCTAATTTGTTGTGAGAGAAAAATATTGTTCGGTTGAAAAAACAAGCTGAAAAAGACGGATCATAAGCCGAATGAACATGACTTGTTAGGGAGAGAGCCGAGGGACATGCACGCTACTATCTGTACTCCAATATATAATCCTATATGTCATCAGAAAATAAAGAATAGCAGGGCAGGGATCTGCTGCTTATTGCTTGGATTACTTTAACTAAGGCCTTGTTTAGTTGCCAAAATTTTTGGCAAAATGCAACTATAGTATTTTTGTTGTTATTTGGCAATTAGTGTCCAATCATAGTCTAATTAAGCTTAAAAGATTCGTCTCGTCCATTTCGTCTAAACTGTGTAATTAGTTTTATTTTTTATCTATATTTAATGCTTCATGTATGCGTCCAAAGATTCGATGTGACGGGAAATCTACTGTTTTTTTGCAAAATTTTCTGGATCTAAACTGGGCCTAACCTGAATGACACTTGTAACAGTATGTCACGAAGATATGCAGAGACGACTAATAAGTAATAAAGAGAGGCAAAAGACTGGCAGTATTAATTAGGCCATGTTTAGATACCAAAGTTTGTCCACCAAATTCACTATGCAGAATTTATATTCCCCATCACATCAAAATACCGACACATATATGGAGTACTAAATATAGATGAAATAAAAACCTAATTGTACAATTTTATTGTACTTTGCGAGACGAACATTTTAAGCCTAATTAATCAATATTTGGACAATTATTACCAAATAAAAACAAAATTGCTACAGTGTGCACGACATTTACTATGTAAAGTTTGCCCCAAAACTTTGGTATCTAAACAAGGCCTTAATTTGGCGCATCAGTTGCAACGCCATGATTTCATTATGATTAACACCATGTTCGTTTGAGCTATTCAGCAGAATTAGCAGTCATCCAGCAGTGTTTTTCTCTCACAACAAACTAGCGAATAGTACTTTCAGCTACAATAAACCAGCGAAACGAACAGGCTGTAAGTGCGAGAAAGGGATTGATCAAAGTGTACCTGATGTTTTTTTTAAAAAAAATTGAGCTAGGAGTATATATCTTGCATGCATGCACGGGGAGAGGCGAGCTCATGAGCACCACTGCTCCTTGTCTCCTCCTATACTATGCAGTATACATACTGTAATGTCATACATATACACTCCTATATACTGTACTTGTTTATTTGCACATGGTGTATGTACTATTAGCTAGATCGTCTTTGGTTAATGTAATACTATACACAGCCCAGAAATGAATGAAAAACAAACTAAAATTGAAAGAGTGGTAATACCAAGCAAATTGAAAGGTTTTTACTTAAATTACTACAGTACTATACCTCAGGAGTAAAGAGGTGTTTGGTTTGACGAGTTAAAGTTTAACCAACACTGTATCACTTTCGTTTTATTTGACAAAAAGTTTCTAATCTTGGACTAATTAGGCTTAATAGATTCGTCTCGTAAATTACTTCTAATCTGTGCCGCCATGCATGTAATTAATCTACATTTAGTACTCCATGCATTTGAGAAAACATCGATGTGATGGGAGTTAAACTTTAACCGTGAAAACCAAACAGGCCTAAGTATTTATTACTGGATAACTGACAGCTTTAACTTTGGGCACTTTCATGCATGCCCATATGCATTCCCAAGGTTAACAAGGAATCAAGATATCAATCACTAAGTTATAATCTCTAAGGTTGTCAAGGTAAACACATGCATATGTATGATAATTCAATGTATAGGTAACAAGGATAGTCCGGTATTATACTTGCCTTGATCAAAGCTTTCCAAGTGATACTGCTGACTTGGCTCAAAGTAATACTCTGAATCGTCCAGATACTGCTCACCTTCTATACTCGATCATCAACCAACAACACACATGCATCCAATCAAACAAACACGAAGCAAACAAAGAGATATAATTAGAACAGTACACCAACAGTAGCAAAACAGTAATAAAAGTTTATAAAACTCTTCTACACGTTACTACGATCACACAGACGCTAAGATCACCAAATTCGGAGTTAAAACGTGAAAGTTATGAATTTTCTAAGATTTCCTATAGATAAATAAATACTTAATTATAAACTCGAAAAATAAATTATCAAAACTGACTGTACAACTACACTAACATGTAGAGCTCGCAAATACGAACCTAACGCAACTTCACCGGATCAAATCGGAGTTAAAATAAAGATTTTATGACCAAAACAAGTTTAGTGGCAAAACTGTAAATATCCAAAAACGTATTTTTGATTTACCGGGAGAGAATACGCTTTCAAAACACGAAAACACCTTTTGGGGTTTACGCCAAGGGACGGCGGGTTCTAATTCATAAAAATACAGGGACTCTTTATGAAATCTACCCCCGAAAGGGTATCTTCTATTATCAACCGCAGATCTCAAGATGGACGACTCTCATTCATTCCAGGGAAAGCCGGCGGCGCTACCGCCGTGTTTCCCCCTCCCCACGGTGGCGCCATGGCCGGCGGCTCGCCGGAGATGCCAAAACTCGATCTAGACCTCACTACAAGTCATGCGGATAGTACCAATCGAAAGAGAAGCTTCATGCGACCTCACCTAACGCGGAAACGAGGGCAAGGGCGACTTAGGTTGATCGGATGGCTTCAAAGGACGGACGCCCGATCCCCTAAACACGGTAAAGACACAACAAGCCCTTAACGTCAAAATTGGGAACACAATTAAGTTCACAAAAGCAAGCTAAAACCGGTAGAACAACTTACAGTGGCTAAAAACCAAGGTGGCCGCCGAATTTCCCCCCAAAGCGGCCTCTAGCTTTTGCGGCGGCAGTTAAAGCTCAAACAATAGGGCTAGGTCTCTTTTTGATCTAAAACCGACCAGAACAACTCGGCTCTAGCTTAAATAGAGGATAATGTGACCAATTTGGGAATATATCCCCTACTTCGCGGATTTGATTTCTAGGCGGCGGTGGAAATCGTGACCGGCTCGGTTACGATTGAGGGAGGAAGAAGGTAAGTCTGACAAGCGGGGTCCAGTCGTCAGCGAAGCAAGGAAGGGAGAGGGCGCGGCTGCCGCGGCTCCTGGGCCGGCCCACGCGCGCCAAGAAGAAAAGCTTGGGCTCGGCTTAGCTGGGCCCCCAGGCCGAAAAGGTGAATTATTTTTTTTTATTCATCTATTTTCCAAAATCTTTTCAAATGAAATTTTCTCAACCAAACAAACTAAAATAAATCCACACAAAATAAATTAAATGCAACAGCATGAATGCAACACCAATATTTTCTTAAAATTTTAATTTCTCATTAATTGTTATCTAAATTATTTAAAATTTATTAACTCTAAAATTTGGGTGTTACAAATTCTACCCCCCTTAAAAGAATCTCGTCCTCGAGATTGGACTGCTTACTCAAACAGTTGCGGATATGATTTCCTCAATTTATCCTCTCTTTCCCAAGTTGCCTCTGCCTCTGAATATCGATTCCACTGCACCTTGCACATTTTAATAACCCGACTTCGAGTAACTCTCTCAGCAGTTTCTAAAATCTTGATCGGAAACTCTTCATATGTAAGATCTTCCTTAACAGTCAACTCTTCTAAAGGTATCTGTTCCTCAGGCACACCCAAACACTTCTTAAGTTGTGAAACATGGAACACATCATGTACTCCAGATAAATTTTCAGGCAACTCTAATTGATAAGCAACTTCCCCACGTCTATCAATAATTTTAAATGGTCCAACATACCTTGGTGCTAGTTTACCTTTCATGTTAAACCTCTTCACACTTTTCATAGGTGACACCTTCAAATAAACATAATCACCTACCTCAAAAACTAAAGCTCTTCTTCTATTGTCAGCATAACTCTTCTGACGAGACTGTGCTACTCTCAAATTCTCACGAATCACTCGCACTTGATCTTCTGCGTTTCTAAGAACATCTGTACCAAACACTTGAGATTCACCTGTCTGATCCCAAAACAATGAAGTTCTACACTTACGTCCATACAAAGCTTCAAACGGTGCCATCTTAAGACTCTGTTGATAACTGTTATTGTAAGAGAATTCTGCATAAGGCAAACTCTTATCCCAACTAGTTCCATATTGCAATGCACAAGCTCCCAACATATCCTCTAATACCTGGTTGGTCCTTTCAGTCTGTCCATCTGTCTGTGGATGATATGCTGTACTAAAATTCAATTTTGTTCCCAATGATTCATGCACAGCTTTCCAAAAATGCGACGTAAACTGCGATCCTCGATCAGATACAATCTTCTTTGGTACTCCATGCAAACAAACTATTCTTTCCATATATAAGGTAGCTAATTGTACTCCCGTGTATTTAGTCTTGACTGGTATAAAATGAGCAACTTTAGTCAATCTATCCACTATCACCCAAATAGAATCATAACCTTTCTGAGTACGCGGTAACCCCACTATAAAGTCCATACCAACTTCTTCCCACTTCCATTCAGGAATCTTCATTGGTTGCAACAATCCAGCAGGTCTCTGATGCTCTGCTTTCACCCTCTGACAAGTGTCACACAATGCCACATACTCAGCCACATCTCGCTTTAATCCAACCCACCAATATTTCTGTTTTAGATCCAAATACATCTTAGTACTACCAGGATGAATAGAATAAGCTGACTCATGAGCTTCGCGAAGAATTGCCTGTCTAACAGTTTGATCCTCAGGTACACACAGCCTCTTTCCAAACCACAAAATTCCATTATCATCCATTCGAAAGCCTGGTGACTTACCAATCACTATATCTTCCGCTACCTTCTTTAGTTTCTCATCCTTCAACTGACCCTTGTAGATTTCTTGCTCTAAGGTAGGCTCTATCACTAATTCCATTGTATTAGTAACAATTCCCAAATTCAAATATTCAAATTCAGCACATAACTCACTAGTCATAGTCAATGTCTGTATCTCATTGACATAACTTTTCCTACTAAGAGCATCAGCTACTACATTAGCCTTACCAGGATGATAGTGTATCTCAATATCATAATCCTTAATCAACTCTAACCATCTACGTTGCCTCAAATTCAGATCTGACTGAGTGAAAATATACTTCAAACTCTTATGATCAGTGTATATATCACTCTTATGTCCAATCAAATAATGTCTCCAAATCTTTAAAGCATGAACTACAGCGGCTAACTCCAAATCATGTGTAGGATAATTCAACTCATGCTTTCTCAACTGCCTAGATGCATAAGCCACAACTCTGCCTTCTTGCATAAGAACACATCCCAAACCTTGACGAGAAGCATCACAATAAATAGAAAACTTCTTACTCAAATCTGGCAAAACCAAAACAGGCGCTGTAGTCAACCTCTTCTTCAATTCCTCAAAACTAGCTTGACATTTATCTGACCACACAAACTTGGCATTCTTCTCTAACAGAGATGTCATAGGTTTAGCAAGTTTAGAAAACCCTTCAATGAACCGTCTGTAATATCCAGCCAATCCCAAGAAACTACGAATCTCACTAGCATCAATAGGTGGCTTCCAATTTAATACATCCCTTACTTTACCTGGATCCACTGATATCCCTCTATTAGAAATAATATGACCAAGGAAAGAAACTTCCTTCAACCAAAACTCACATTTACTTCGCTTCGCATACAACTTATGCTCTCTAAGCTTCTGCAACACCAACCTCAAATGTTCAGCATGCTCTTCCTCCGTCTTGGAAAATACCAGTATATCATCAATAAATACCACCACAAACTTATCCAAATATTCCATAAACACCTTATTCATCATGTACATAAAGTATGCAGGTGCATTGGTCAATCCAAATGACATAACAGTATACTCATACAATCCATACCTTGTAGTAAAAGCTGTCTTTGGAATATCAGAAACACGAATCTTCAACTGATGATAACCAGAACGTAAATCAATCTTAGAGAACACACAAGCACCTCTCAACTGATCAAACAAGTCATCAATCCTGGGCAAAGGATACTTATTCTTGATAGTTACCTCATTTAGTGACCGATAATCAACACACATCCTCTGACCGCCATCTTTCTTATCAACAAAAATAACTGGTGCTCCCCAAGGTGATGAACTAGGTCGAATAAAACCTTTATCTTGTAATTCTTTAATTTGTTTCTTAAGTTCTTCTAATTCATCTACTCCCATCCTATATGGTCGTTTGGCTATAGGTGCAGTTCCAGGAAGTAATTCAATAAGAAATTCAATGTCTCTGTCAGGTAGCATAACTGGCAATTCATCAGGGAAGACATCCGGAAATTCCTCAATCACTGAATTCTCCTTAATAGTATCTTCAAGCTGATTCACCACAGCGGTTGGTTGCTTCTGCACTGCTACATCCACATTGATTTTATCTCCATTAGGTGCAGTCACAACTACCACTTTTTGCTGACACTGAATCTCTGCCTGATTTTGCTTCATCCAGTCCATACCCAATATTACATCAATACCAGATGTCCTCAACACTATAGGAGTTATCTTAAACTCTACCCCCCTTAATACCATACTAATTGGAAGACAACGATTACTGGTTTGCATGGTACCTCCAGGTGAATTTACTAAGAGAGGTTCTTTCATAGCTAGCATGGGTATACTATGCATTTTAACAAAAATGTTGGATATGAATGTATGAGATGCTCCAGAGTCAAAAAGAACAGTTGCGGGAGTGGAATGTACATTGAACGTACCAATCATAACTTCTGGTGCATCATGAACTGTATCAGAAGACACGTGATTCACCCTTCCAGTACCAGATTGCCTCTGGCTGCTCTTCTGGCTCTGAGGAGTCTGCTGGTTCTGCTTCTCAGGACAATGATAAGACATATGCCCCTCTTTACCACATACAAAGCATCTAGTAGGCGTGCTGGGAGCACTATTCTTCATGGGAGTAACATTGGAATTTCCAGTGCGAGGAGTCTGTTGCCCAGTCTACTGATACTGTTGACGCTGTGGATATGATGAACGCTGTTGTGACTGATTACTTTGCCAATTCTGGGACCACCTCTGATTTGGATTACGATTCCACTGACTAACCGGTCCCTGAAACTTCTGATGAAAATCATGCTGAGAATTAGTGCGCTGACGGTTGTTGCTTCCTGAGCCTTGTACCTTCATTTTCCTCTTCCTGTCCATCTCTCTGCGCTCATTATCAAGCACAATAGCTTTATTTACCAGCTCTTGAAAACTAACATAGTTGTTCCCCTTCAACTGCAAGCGAAGATCATAATAAATTCCCTTCAAGAAAAGACGCTGTCTGTCTGCATCTTCCCTCACTTCATTAGGAGCATAGCGAGCCAACTGGGTAAATCTATCATGATATTCACTAACGCTCATCTGTCCCATCCTAAGGTTTCTGAATTCTTTCTGCTTCAGCTCAATTATACCTTCAGGAATATGACGAGCTCAAAAATCTCTAACAAACTCATTCCAAGTGATAGGAGGAGCATTGTCAGGCGTGCAGCTTGATACGACTCCCACCAAGTCTGAGCTGTCCCCTGTAACTGACCAGATGCATATAACACCTTCTCCATATCATTGCATTGGGCTATATTCAGCTGTTTCTCCACTACCCTCACCCAATCATCTGCCTCTAAAGGATCAGCAGTATGAGAAAACACTGGAGAGCGTCCCTTCAAAAATTCCCCACGCTTATCCCTCACTTGCACAGGCGGTGGTCCTCCTGCAGGGGGATTGTTCTGCATGTGCTGCATAAACATCCGCATCATCTGGTTCTGAGTTTGCATGAGTTCCTCCATAGTAATAGGTAGGTTAGCACCTCCACGACCTCTGCCACGACCTCTGCCTGACATCTGTTTCCAAAAACACAGAAATTGAAATTCAGTACGATCCGAGATGACGTATTCAATAGATAAGCAAAATCTGATTTTTCTGGGCGAACTCCAATTTCAGTAACTCAGTAAAACTGTCATATCTCGAGCTACAGACGTCCAATTCAGATGATCTTTACATGGTTGGAAATCTTACAAAATTATCTACAACTTTTATTCACAACACTTTTTCTGATTCTGTCAATAAATTAGCCAAAAACTGAACTTAACCGAAACTGTTTCAGAATTTCAGTCTGTGCAGTAACTCCAACTTGGAACAGATATATCTCTTAGCTCATAATAGATAATAAGGTGATTCTTGCGGGGTTGGAAAGATACAGAAGTCTAATTATTCCCAGTAAAATTTCTTAAATTTCTCACGAACGGATTTTAAGTTATTTCTAAAACATCCCAGACTGATCCAAAAATCAGCAAAGGACAGAACTAAGTTAACCTCATATTCAACTAATATATTTTGATCAAACTTAATATTCTTAACCATGGAACTTGTAGGCATGTCTACAAAACTCCAGCACACATTACAAAGATCCAAATCACACATTATCATAATAACAATCCATCAATCACACAATTGTTCACACCACAAACTGACTCTTAAAACAATCCAAACTTAAAATTAACCCGCAACTACTATCGTTCCTATTACATAGGGATTTTTTTCCTATTTCCTAATTAAGCTTCTCATAAATCTTGGGACGACCTAACTCCGCCCTTAATTGGTCAATCTCCTTATAAGCTTGCTCCTTAAGTTCTTTTTCCTTCAGCAACTCATCCTTCAAATCCATCTCATGGAGAGCCAATTCACGAGCTAATCCCACCGTAGCTTGTAAAGTCAAGGAGGAATCATCTGCAGGCGGCACGGTCCAAATACCCTTGTCATGTAAGAAACAAGGAAAATGCCGGAGTGCACCCTTTAACGTCTTGTCCGAGCGTAGACCATGGTAATAAACAAATGCATTGAAAGCGACATCCTCCATGCTGATCTCCATGGTTGCCCGGCTCACTCTGGTAATGAACTTTGACTCCACCTTAGACTCCTTAGTGATAGGATCCCTTTTCTTAACCCATAACTCCGTTTCCCAATAGGAATCCATCCATGGATGACTATACTCTGCACTACGATACTCCAACGTAGCTTCCCAGTCGTAGTAGTAGTTGTCCAAGGTTCTTGTCAACATGTCATGGAAGAAAGCATCAGCTTTAGGAACCATGATATGAAACTTCGTAGTCCACCCCATAACTACATTCTCCATTGGTGTATCACCAACTCTTGATTCAGCATCAGATAGCTCTTGATCACCATCTTCATACGGCTCCTGAGGTTTGAAACGGGCAACGTACTGTGCAGCTGACAGACGGGGATAAGGAGGCATCTACAAGATTTAGACATAGATTAGATAGAATCAATGTATTTTCGCAATAGAATAAAGTAGAGGAAGCATAAAACTTTAGTAATTAACAAGGTGAAAAGAGGAAGCATGAATTAAGTGAAGTATGGATGCTATTAACGACCATTCTAACTAGGCTCGCGTCCTACAGTCAACACGGCTCTGATACCAATCTGTCACACCCATTTTTAAGGACAAAAATAGGATGCATATAAGACTCATGTGCGCCCCAGGAAACAGTCGCACACATAAGTTGACAAATTACAAAGTATCATCACAGTGCTTATTACATAACGAATAAGTATTTAAGACATAGTCTTGAACGATAGATAATAATAACTAATAATAAATCTTCAGCGAAAACTCCACACAGGGACATGGTTGACTGGTTAACACCAAGACTAGTACTCATTCCGATAATCTTCCTCTATATCTTTATCTGTTATGGTGGAAATAGCAAGGGTGAGTCCATGTCGAACTCCACAAATATAACACAGGGTTCATGAGGCTCAAAAAGGCTAGACACTGTTTAACTGCATTTAGCTTTTAATCATATATTAGCAATTGAGTAGCATCAAGATAAACCACTTCCTATTAAGGAACCAATGATCAATTGTAATAATAATAACGAATAGCATTAACATGAGCATAATAATAATCAACAATAATTAAACATGATATAGCAATGGTGATCATCTATCTGTAAATGTTCTAAGGTCGCTCGTATCCGTGAGCACGGCTAGTATACCAGTTTTTAACTCTGCGCAGAGGTGTACACTTTCACTGTAAGTCATGATTTCCAAATGAGTGGGGAGATCAAGCCCAAACACCCGAGAACCATATAAAGCCACTCAAAAGTTCGTCTAACAAGTTAGGGCCATTAGATTCACTCGGCAGGCAGATGTAGAACCCCCCTTCCCTGTGGCACAACAACCGCAGCCTATACACACTAGGCCAGGGGCTCGCACTGCACCCAAAGTGGCAAGCCATTCTTACGCCATTTAAGGTAACCACTAACAAGCTAGAAAAGGTCTCTTGAACAACTAAAGCCAGAGCCATATAGCCCTCACAGCTGTACTGTATATCCCGGATAATCACGTACAGATAAGTCCTTATGGAGAGAAACCAGAGCATCAAAATAATACACATGCTCTAGCCCCCTTTTAACAGTAATAAAATCATCTTAAAGGTTGATTGCTTAATCCATTAATCAAATTACAAGATCATTGTTCTTAGTTTAAGCACTAGCATTAGCTACCCATATGCATTCCCAAGGTTAACAAGGAATCAAGATATCAATCACTAAGTTATAATCTCTAAGGTTGTCAAGGTAAACACATGCATATGTATGATAATTCAATGTATAGGTAACAAGGATAGTCCGGTGTTATACTTGCCTTGATCAAAGCTTTCCAAGTGATACTGCTGACTTGGCTCAAAGTAATACTCTGAATCGTCCAGATACTGCTCACCTTCTATACTCGATCATCAACCAACAACACACATGCATCCAATCAAACAAACACGAAGCAAACAAAGAGATACAATTAGAACAGTACACCAACAGTAGCAAAACAGTAATAAAAGTTTATAAAACTCTTCTACACGTTACTACGATCACACAGACGCTAAGATCACCAAATTCGGAGTTAAAACGTGAAAGTTATGAATTTTCTAAGATTTTCTATAGATAAATAAATACTTAATTATAAACTCGAAAAATAAATTATCAAAACTGACTGTACAACTACACTAACATGTAGAGCTCGCAAATACGAACCTAACGCAACTTCACCGGATCAAATCGGAGTTAAAATAAAGATTTTATGACCAAAACAAGTTTAGTGGCAAAACTGTAAATATCCAAAAACGTATTTTTGATTTACCGGGAGAGAATACGCTTTCAAAACACGAAAACACCTTTTGGGGTTTACGCCAAGGGACGGCGGGTTCTAATTCATAAAAATACAGGGACTCTTTATGAAATCTACCCCCGAAAGGGTATCTTCTATTATCAACCGCAGATCTCAAGATGGACGACTCTCATTCATTCCAGGGAAAGCCGGCGGCGCTACCGCCGTGTTTCCCCCTCCCCACGGTGGCGCCATGGCCGGCGGCTCGCCGGAGATGCCAAAACTCGATCTAGACCTCACTACAAGTCATGCGGATAGTACCAATCGAAAGAGAAGCTTCATGCGACCTCACCTAACGCGGAAACGAGGGCAAGGGCGACTTAGGTTGATCGGATGGCTTCAAAGGACGGACGCTCGATCCCCTAAACACGGTAAAGACACAACAAGCCCTTAACGTCAAAATTGGGAACACAATTAAGTTCACAAAAGCAAGCTAAAACCGGTAGAACAACTTACAGTGGCTAAAAACCAAGGTGGCCGCCGAATTTCCCCCCAAAGCGGCCTCTAGCTTTTGCGGCGGCAGTTAAAGCTCAAACAATAGGGCTAGGTCTCTTTTTGATCTAAAACCGACCAGAACAACTTGGCTCTAGCTTAAATAGAGGATAACGTGACCAATTTGGGAATATATCCCCTACTTCGCGGATTTGATTTCTAGGCGGCGGTGGAAATCGTGACCGGCTCGGTTACGATTGAGGGAGGAAGAAGGTAAGTCTGACAAGCGGGGTCCAGTCGTCAGCGAAGCAAGGAAGGGAGAGGGTGCGGCTGCCGCGGCTCCTGGGCCGGCCCACGCGCGCCAAGAAGAAAAGCTTGGGCTCGGCTTAGCTGGGCCCCCAGGCCGAAAAGGTGAATTATTTTTTTTTATTCATCTATTTTGCAAAATCTTTTCAAATGAAATTTTCTCAACCAAACAAACTAAAATAAATCCACACAAAATAAATTAAATGCAACAGCATGAATGCAACACCAATATTTTCTTAAAATTTTAATTTCTCATTAATTGTTATCTAAATTATTTAAAATTTATTAACTCTAAAATTTGGGTGTTACAAGGTAGCTACTAGTACTATATTGAAAGCATGTGAAGTACTCCCTCTTCCCCCAAGATAAAAGTCATTTTCGCTTCTCGAAAAGTCAGCTTTTTTAAACTTTAACTAATTATATATAAAAAAAATATATTAATATTTATAATACATAATTAATATTATTAGATAAATCGATAAATATATTTTCATAATAAATTTATTTAGAGATATAAATTTTGCATGTATTTTCTATAAATCTAATTAAAATCGAGAAAGTCTGACCTGCATGGATCTCATTACGTTATCTATTCTGAGACGGAGAGAACCCTAGTAGTAGGTGGTAGTATTTGTGACTGCCATGCATGCACATGTATCCTTCTGACACACGGTGATAGTCACATATGGAAACCGGAGCTAGCTGTCACCTCAGCCGGAACCTGGTGCATGCATGCATGGCCGGGACGGTGGTAGGGTAGGGCGCGCAGCTAAACATTCGTACAGCCCGACGACGTAAATACCCCATCAGCGAGCGAGCAGAGGTACAGATCATCCATGGATGGATGCCCGCGGCCTGCCCCCGGTTGGCGTTGACGGCCTGGATCTTTCGTGCCGTCCGTGCGTGGTACTGATGATAGATATACGACACATTTGGAAATAACAGCGATTAATTTACTGATGAATAAATTAGTTCCGGTACTTGGAAAAAAGAATATCATGTATCATGGGTTTGCGATTCAATAAAATCAAACCTATCTCGTATACAAACTCTAGTGGATCGTAAACCAAAGACTTTAGCACCATGATCGGAGGCAAGCTCAAACTCACTAATGCTAGTAACGAGAAGGAACAACAGAGAAAGTAGAGACATTCTTAGTAAGGTTGTCGGCAGTGCAAAAGTAGACGAAGCAAACCGTCGATAAAGATCCGCGAACACTGTCGTGAAGGAGGCCAGCGATAGGCGTCGCGACGGCGCTTCCCAAAAATCTGATACCGCCCTTACCCATGCGAGGACACAAGGGGATGTAGGCTTTGGAGATCTACTCTCTCGGCGCCAATGACACATCGACAATAGGAAGGGAAAGACAGAGGCGGCACAACACAGAGGTAATCACATATACGATATATATAATAACACATGTATCATAAATATATATGTCCACTGTATCAAAAGAAATTTATGTAGCCATAAAATAAGTTATTATATATTTTTTAGATAATGAAAGGGGTTCCAGCCTCTACATAATAAGTTATTATATACTCCTACCTATCTTATCTATCTACAAGTGTCAGCCTGGCCTTGGCCGTATGACAGTGACACATGCTGCTCCCATGATGTAACTTCCTAGTACTGTTTATTGGGATCGATCGGAGTTCTTCATCCTTCTCCTATATAGTCGTCCTATCCTTGCGTTGTACCGTGCATGCGGATCGAAGGGAAGGGATCAGCCCACCGGTAGACCTCTTTCTCATTTAATTTTATGCAAGTCCAGTGGAAATTACTCAGGTCTACGCTGCATAGGTTTTTGGAATTGTAAGGTAGATCAGGTCATCATCAGGGTACAATGTTGCAGTTCAATTTTGTTGCCAGGGACTATATGAAAAAAAAACCCACAAAAATTCACTGGTATGAATAGAAAATAATGCATCATGCTGCAAAACTACAATGATTTATTTATATAGATCCTAATAATCCAGCATAAAAATTGGTTGCCAACGTTTCTGTTTTGTACCACGCACAAATGCAGGTGTTTATTGTGGCGGCCTCATACTAGCAGGCAGGAGATATTTACAGAGAAAGTTACAAGGAATATAGGATGGATATGTAGAGAGGGGACCAAATTAAATCAATCAATATGTACAGGGGATAGGGAGGGTTGTAGCCCTGCTGCTAGATACTGTGTCATCATTTTGTAGCTACAGAGTGGTAGATCTAAATAATAACTGCGGGGCCAACTGACAAATTAAATAAAATACTCTCCTGGTCCTAAGATAAATCAATTTCTATAATAATCTTAAGTCAAACTATCTTAAATTTAATCAACTTTACAAAAAAAATATAACAATGTTATGACACCGAATAAGAACATTATGAAAATGTGTCCTCATGATGTATCTAGCTAGTGATACAAATTTGGTATCATAAATATTGGTCTTCTTTTCTATAATTTTTTTTGGTTAAAATTAAAATAGTTTGACTTAGAACAGCTCTAGAAGTTGATTTAATGGGATGGAGGTAGTACATTCTTGTATGTGCTATTAAATATATAGGGACCTGTTTAGATCTCTATGGCTAACAACTAAAATTAGCTCTAGTTACATTCGTCCTAACATGAGAGTTAATGAGTGGCTAATTTTTATCCAAGTACAACTAGCTAACAGTGGCTAATATAATAGTTCATTGCTAGGGATATATGCACATTTTAGTCTAGAAACCAAATATATATGGGCTAATAGTTAGATGGCTAATTTTTAGCCAGTTAACTTTTAGTCTCGACTAATAATTAGGCTTAGCTGATCCAAAAAGGCTCTAAACCGTCTATACATTTTCTCATTTTCAACTTCCATAAGGTTTTGCAATCAACAATTATATTTCTCCAACCATTTCTCAAATTGACTTCAGTGATGACTCGGATGAGTTTTGATCCATTTTATTATGTAGCGGCTTTTCGTAGTTAAAGAAAACACAATGGCATATATCATTGCAAAATATGCCCCCAAACTAATAAGCATAAGTGTTTCTTGTTGTTTGAACAATCATCAATTTACCAATAACTGTGACTAAAGCTCGCTGCAAAATGCCTCGATAATTAAATATAACTGTCTCTTCTTTGAAGAATAATCGATTGACTGAGTAGGTTCAGTTTTTTTTTTTTTGAAATGTAGTAGGTTCAGTTCCTGTACTTTACTATAGATTCAGTGATTCATTGATAAAGAAGGACTTACTAGTCAATCAAATTAATAATAAAACGCGTGGCAGACATGTGATTAATTGAGGAAACAAAGGAAACGGCCAAGTGGAGAATTAGACAAGAAGGATAGGACAATGTTTGCCTTGGCCATTTATTTATCACATTGTTGCAATGTTTGCTAGCTCTCCAGCCAGGGAAGAACTAACGTGATGACAAGAGAGAAAACAACAATGCACAAAGAGGCTGCTGCGCTGCTTTCATTTGGAGCCGCCTAATTTCTGATATGATCCAAACAGTGTCATGGTCAGTGGTTAGTAAGTAAATAACTGGACGATGTCCAACTAACTGCAGCTATATATACAGCTGCTAGCTAGTCTCTGCAGACAGCAGTACATGTGCATATCCATACACCAACGAGAAAGACCCAAGAGTGAGATTTGCATTGTAGGCACACCTTTTTTTTATATATATGTACAAAATGCACACAGTAAGTAGCGGCATATATATGCTTGTGAGTGGTAGACGACAAGTTTGGAGCATCTTGCCATGGAGAGTTTGTGTGGCGCAGCATTGGACGCCGGAGAAGAAAGAAATAATTGTCTGTGTGCGCCGCAGGCAAAGAGACAAGAACTGGGTGGGGTGCAAGTGCAGTTGTCGTTGAAAAGGGAGAGTATAAACCCACTATTTTACAACTGCGCGAGTATTTTAAGTGATTCACTATCGTAAAATTCCGTTCGAAGTATGCTATATGCGTGGTGTCTGCGTCCGTCCGAATACCTGTCAAAAATACTATTCTAGAACTAATACTTGTACCGCTATATGTATCTATTTATAAATCAATAGTTGTCCTATTTTCTTTTTTTTCACAATTTCGTGTACAGAAGCTAGCTCTCATAATGGCTTCCCTAGTTAACAAAATCAAAACATTTTTTTTGGCAATGTTACGATACTCCCTTTACTTACTAGAAGGTACTACCTCAACTAAATCTGAGCCATTAATTTTTTGAATTTTTATAAATCAATTAACCTAAGAAAAGAAATTTTATTTTGGCTACAAATAAATTATTTTGGGTTGTGTTTGAAAATATATATATGAAAGTGATGTAAGTAGATTCATCTCGAAATATAGTTTTATAAAAGTATATATTGACTATATTTTATAAATATTTTATAACAACAAGTAGCAGTCAAAGTTGTTTTTGGAGGCCGTATCGGTGTCTAAAACGACTTCCTTTAGGAATATGGAGGGAGTACAAGTTATTTGGTCATAAATGATGCATATGTTAGGGGGAACACAAACATGTATACATGTTGAGATGATATCTTAATTGGTTAATTGAAAGGATTACTATACATGTTGAGACAATATCTTAATTGGTTAATTGAAAGGATCACTAGGTCTAGTCAGAAGTTAAAAATATATTAGTGCCTAATCCAGGGAAAGGTTAGGTTTTCCTACAAGTGGACCCTTTACTTTGTTTAAGAGATCCTAATTATAGATCGAAAGGGATGTCATGTACTGAATGTGTAAAGAAAACATAAAAGATGCGGTACTAGGAACCGGTAACAGTTTGTTGTGGGTTTATACGTTGAACGACTAGTAGGTGAATGTTCAAGTGTTATTATGAGCCGGTAACAATCATGTAATGCTATTTTACATTATTATTCACACCTAAAATCGACCTCAATTGAACTCACATTGATCTACGCCGTGGATCTTCTCCTGACCTCTCATTGAAGATATCTCACACGCACTTCTTTTTTGTGACACCAAGAATTTGGATAATTTTGTCAGAAACTAAATTTTGAAATGAATCGGATGGGACTGGATTTTTTCCCCGACGTCGGAAACTGAGTCCTATAGAAACTGCGGTTCTAGCAACGTAAAGATCAAGCTGAACGTTTTTCATGTGTGGAGAACTCAAATCCATTATTAGAGATCAAGTGACCCGCGGAACAATATAATGTGGTCTACACTATTACATCAAGTGACCCGTGGAGCACATGATCTGCCGGGGACCCCTTGTTCCACCTAATACACTTTTCTGCAGTCCCTTGGGCCGGGCATGCTTGGGGACCCTGCTTGCCTGCCTGTACCTTCTGATATTCTTACATAAATAATGTAGGTGGCCTAGAGAAGTGTCACATCCCGTTCTAAAGAGAGGATGGATAAGCACAAACATGTCTTGATGCCATATATCCTGATTCCTATTTTGGCTTTGCAACTCCGTTATCCGGTAAACAGAGAGATACCGTTATGCAGCATAAACCTCCAATGTTGAAAACAAGTGTTCTAAGTTAATTAGCGGGTACTAATAAGTAGTGGGATAGATAACAATTTGCACGGGTGTGCAGTGAGGATGTCGGTCAATATAAACATTGGCCCCGTTCAACTGTGCTGATAAGCCGGCTGAAAACATTGTTGACTGATTTGTCGTGAGAGAAAAACACTGTTCCGACTGAAAAAAACTGAAAAGTACGAATTATAAGCCAGATGAACATGGCCATTATTGGCAGAGAATTACTAGTGATCTGCGTCAATTTCAAAACAAGCTAGATTTCTTATCCAAAATTTTCGATCCTGGATAGCAGGGATGCAATAGAAAAGAAAACACATTTACTTAACTTTCCCACATAATGATATCAGATAGGTCTAATTAACCTGAAACCGTCAACAAAAATTGAGGGCGCTTTTACATGCCCTCCATCCGTCCAAAAAAGAGTGCACATTTCGTTTTATTTTTGTGAAATTAACCAAATTCAAATATATAAAAAGTACTAATATTTAAGATATTGAATGAGTATTCTTAGATTAATCATGTAATATATTTTTCATATAAACCTATTTAGTGATACAAATATTGATATACAACTTCTAAATCTAGTCAAACTTGAAACTAATTACTCCTAGAAAAATGAGATATGCATCTCTTTTAGACGGAGGGAGTAGCTTTGTTGTGTGCCCCCTATTTTTTTTTCTTTTGACCGAAAATGTGCCCTAATTAAACTACCTCTTTGGAAATATAGTAAGTCCATTTAGTGTCCTAAATTAAAAAAAAGAAAACTTTAACTAGCAATATCCAATAAATATAGTCCTTTAGTCATTTTACTAGCTCATTACTACATGCCAGTGCAAGTTGTCCTAATGGCTACTAGACGGAGTATTTCCTTAAAGGAAACAAGTTAAATATTGTAAAGTTATTTTATGATAAATAAATGTAGTAGTGCCAATCTATATGAAAATTAAAATAGTCTTATAAAATACTTTTATAATGACCTTACATTTTGGAGCGAAAGAAGTTGCAAATAAATATGTTTTCACAAAAAAAAACATTCAACTCTTTCTCTGGACAACAGCATCTCCGTATATATGTATTCCTATGTTTTTCTAGTTGCTCACACAGTGCTTTGGGATTTGTAAAAGGGGTGCTAATCTGAAACGAAATTTTACTGTATACAAACACAGGTCAGTCTCTCAACATTTGGAACTGAATGTTTACATCTATCTTTTTTTTTTTTGCCGAGCAAGATAGTAGCGTTTATCGAGTTGACAAATACCAAATTCGTGAGATGTACTAGTAGTAGTACGCATGCGGATTGGCACACGAAGTCTAGGAATTAACTCATGGCAGATACTCTTTTTGCCTAACCATTGGGGCTTACAGGGGATTAAAAAAATACAAGGTCCGCTTGGTTGGTTTCAAATTCTTGTCCAACCAAAATTATGATAAGCTAGCCAAAACTTTTATCCTTCAATTGGTTGATTGCCAAAGAATTGACACACCAATGTTTATTATCAATGTTTTAGCAAGTCTCTAGAAACTTCTTAAATTGTATAAGAGAGAAAAATACTTTCTAAATGACACTCAATGAAATGCACACCTATATTTTTTTCCCATAACTTTAGCAAGCCTTGATTTTGGTTTGTCATGATTTTAGTTAGGCAAGAACTGAAAGCCAACCAAGCAGGTCTATATAGACGGATTAGACTTTGTTCGATAAAGACTCTTTTTTTAATTTTAACTGTCAATGAACAAAGGATCACAAGGATTCCACCTCTGCAAACGCTAGCGCTAACGATATCATATCACGGAGCGGATGGGAAGAGAATGATCAGTCAAAACGAGATTTGTTTGGTTTGAACATGTAACGATATCAGTTGCAGTATCCAGTCGCGATCTGAGCCACCGATCTTATTACACCAGGGTGGGAGGCGTAACAACTTTATACGTAGCGGTATCTGATTACGAGGGAAGCGACGGCAAGCACCGAAACAAACAAAAATTAACGGGATCTGTTGTTATCCGTTTGCGTTACAAATAACCGAACCAAACACTTCGATAATGTTAAATGATGTTCCGAATTAATTATCATCAAGAAAATCTATTTTCATAACATGTAGTCTCCATTTCATTTGAAGTTGCTTTTTTTTTTCAAAAATACCACCTTGAATAACGTACTATGCATGCATGTTATTTTTTCTGAGAACGTATACCTAAATGACTTATATTTTTGAGGTGAGGAATAAGTTGTTTAATTCCATATTTGCACAGTTAGATTAGACAAAGTTTAATCTCGTCTTTTAGAGCTAGTGCGTATGGGCCTTTTCAGGCACATTTTTCTCGTGTGTGTTGTTTCGTGATGTCACAGGACACATGCATGAATAGTTAAAACGTATGCTGTAGCAAGCTCAACCGTATTTGAGGTGTTTGTACGTCCTAGCTTGATTATTATGGCTTGTTCTGAATGACCTGCAACTATTCTATGCTTGTATAGAATTTTGCACGGGTCTGTTTGACAAACTGCAATGCCAATACAACTAGCGAAACCATGACCCACCATATGTATGTTTGTTGGAACTCCTGAATGCGCGCATATGCAGGTGGAAATCATCACTTCACCTCAATGGTACTACTGCTAGTACAGTACAGCAACAATAGGGCGTCCTAAACAGCTAGCTATTTGGTTGCTAAAAAAACAGGTAGCTATTTGGCTAGCTATTCTGACGTGGATAAGAAAAAAGTAGGAGAGAGAGTAGTCATTGGCGCCGAACAAATAGCTGATCTATTTTACGTAGTCAAGAATCTGAGAGAGAAACATGTGGGTCTAGCAGCGCATTGAAAAATAAGAATGTTTAAAATAGTTTTTGCTTTTGTCTCTCACCACCGCATAAGCTTAATACGTAGTTAGCACCACTGTGGACACCCTTATAGTTGCTGCAGTGCTCCATCTCAATCAGGTGGACTCCCCCGAGGTTTGGATTGGACTGGATTGCATTGACATCATTTAATCAGGGCAGTTAATTAATGAGACGTCAAGCCTGAAGAAGCGACACGTAACGGCTCTCAACTGGCAACACGTAGCCATCCCTTTCCTGCCGATGGAGTCGGATCAGAGCGGCGGCCAGCGGGCCTCCGCCGAGCATTTGGATTTTGGACCACCCGGCCGGCAATCGGCGTCGGTCCATTGGCCGGCCATCGGCGTCGGTCCATTGGCCGTATGCGAGTTATGCGGGCGGCCCACGAGTCCTCGTGGCCTCGTGGGAGATTGGGGCCCAGCCCCGGTGAGCCCTCGGCGCCAAGCGCGGCCGTCGCGGTCCGCTTGGTCGCGCTCGCGCCTTATCACACTTCACACGTCGGATCGGACGCGCCGCCGTCGGCGTCGCGCGTGGGGGGTGGCCCAGGCGGCGGATCCCGATCGGCTCACCGGCCTCAGCCGCAGCTTACGCTTCGCCCGCGGTTGTGAGAGTGAAACCGCGTCGCGTCGGACTTGTTCATCCTAAGTACCAATGCGGAAATTTCCCATCTCCAGGCCGGAGCTGCGTCTACTCTCGTGTGGATATTCCGACAGCAGTCGCCATTCCTCAGTCTCCACAAACAATCTGACACTCCTACTCCACTGTGCTGTGTCCCTGTGGACGGCGTACGCTGCCTGTGCGATGCTCGAAAACCCCCGGCTCTGAACCACGGCACGTCCGATCCTTCCGAAGGACAAAAACAAACACACGGGCGCTTAAGAGCGAGGCATGACAGAAGGAAGAACCAACAAGGTGATGATGGCGAAAACAAGAGCTTGAGAGGAGCTGGGGGTTGGCGAAAACAAGAATTGGTATTGGACAGCGGTGTAGTGTATCGCACGAGGAGAGGAACAGTGAAACAGGAGGTGCTCCTCCTGGGACGTCACGTACCCATCACCCTCCGTGCCGGTGCGCCAGTGCCTGGTCCTGGTCCATCCGGTTTGTTGCCGAGTCCAAAATTTTTGGCCTCTGCCTCTGCGTCTAGTTGAGTTGATGTATCTCCCCTCTCTCCCGTGGGGGTGGGGCTCCCCACCGCCTTCAATGATCTTTAGCCGGATATCCAGGCAAAGCATAGCTATAGCTAGTTTTGTTCCCGGCCCTCGCGTTGCCATCGCGCATTCAAAGCAAGATCTCCGAGCCAATCTTCCGCAAACTGACCTTACGGTGGTGGTAGGACAGCAGGCTCCGGCTCCAGTTCCTTCTTTTGGTGGTCACCCTCCTTTAGCGGCCGTTGGACCAGGGGACCTAATCAATGCGCCGCAATTACAACGATCGTTACCATGTTTAGTGCACAGGTGGGGGCTTAAGAGAGTGAAATCCAAAACATGCTTCCGCATCCTGACGCGTTAGCTAAAAAAGGCAAGAAATGAGAGTGGAACTAGGGCCTTGTTTAGTTGGCAAAATTTTTGGCAAAATACAACTGTAGCACTTTCGTTATTATTTAGTAATTAGTGTCCAATCATGATCTAATTATGCTTAAAAGATTCGTCTCGTCTATTTTGTCTAAACTATGTAATTAGTTTTATTTTTTATCTATATTTAATGCTTCATGCATGCGTCCAAAGATTCAATGTGACGAGAAATCTACTGTTTTTTTGCAAAATTTTTTGCATCTAAACTAGGCCTAGATGACGAGAAGTTGAGAGAGCAAGCACAGCACTGGCATAGGCCAAGTTGAAATCCTTTATTATTTTTTGTTTTCATGATCCACAGACGGAGATCCACGGTACCGCATTTTCATGATCCACCTTTTGTATATTTCCCCCTTTTTGCGTTCAAAAGATATAAGCAGTTGAAACATGGGTCACAAAGGGTAACATCTCTAGAACTCCAGCATTCGGCCTCTGAAGATGGCCTCGGCTTTCCTGACTTCCTTCACTGGTCCAATGATGAACACCTACATTTTGCACACAGATAAAAACAGGATCAGTAACAAAACTGAAATATGTTCATTCAGATCGTGCTTATATTAACTAACTAAAGACAACGGACGACTATTCAATATCTATGTAGTTCGGAAGAACCTCCTAATGTGATCTCATAATCTTACAATAACACTAACAACAATTGGCTTCAAACAGTTGTTGGCTAGTGAGTGCATACAGCTGGAAATGATTCAAGGCAATGATCGAGACATTTAGAGGCTTGTATCACGTGCAAATGAGATAGAAAATTTTCATCTGAATCCCCAAATAAACTCTCCAAGTCAGCCTACAGTGGTATAGTGCACCTCATCCAAAAGAGATACTCCCTCCGTCCAAGAAAACATGCAATTCTAGCACAGTATTATGGTTTAGTATCTCAAGTTTAATTAATTATAAATAAAAAAATATCAATATTTATGATATCAAATAAATATCATTAGATTCATTACGAAATGTATTTTCTTAATAAATTAATTTGAAGTCATAAATGTGAATAGTATTCACTAGAAATTTGGTCAAACGTAAACTACTTTTACTGGCACGCAACCCGTAGTTGCATATTTTATTGGACGGAGGGAGTATATATGTCTGTCCAACAGTGATCACAAATATACCTCGATCCCTAACATGCCATCAACATTTCTATGACGTGGGTTCAGGATTACTTGCCATAGACAAAGACATAGGCAATGGACGCATCCAGGACTAAGCATACACCAAGTTGCATATGAGAAATAATTACTAAAAGTCTGCCATGATAGGCAAACTGACAGTGAAAACAAAGATTGAAGGGAACTAATAAAAGTCTAAAACCCTATTCTCCATAGGGCAAAACAAAAGGGGAAAAAAAGAAATATTTGTGCAGAGCCCACCAATTCATTATTCAAACAAGGCTGGATCAACAATTTAGCAAAGCCCAGCATGACTGTCCAATATGAATAGATTATTTCTGACAAACAAGGCTGTGGGAAACATACCCTGTCTGGAGGCCCCTTAGCACCACCAATATGGATTTCAACACTGCCCACAAGAACCAAAAAAACAGAGAGGATTAATGAAGTTTAACAGCACAGAGGATGGGATGTTTACGAAATCAGACTCAAGATGTTTACTTGCAAGATTCTTTCACAGCCATTATCGTTGACCCCTTTCTGCCAATAACTCGTCCCATTTTCCCAGGAGGCACATCTAAGACTGATAGGATGTCAGCTTCAGGAACATAAACATCAGCTTCAATGTCATCTATCACAAACACAAAACGTCAATCAGCGCAAACGCTCTGCAATGTCAACATACTGATAAAATTGAAACTCTTTGGTCAAAGAACTAACAGATGCAATGTAAACACATCTGTGCCATGATCGTGAGGATCATATCTAGGACCAAACTAGGCTGTCAAAAGTTACAAGATTTATAAAACTCTGGGCCTACAATGTCAACTATGGCTGTTCAAAACCAGTTTTGCCAACCCATGAAAATGTGATTTGATCCAGCAGCCTGCTGCCTTTGCTGTAGCTATTTGCTGCCAGTGTCATGTATATTGCTAAACACAACAAGCAGTAAACCCGTATTACAATAACAGTCGTACATTTCACATTTTCTGAAAGACTCGAAACAAAAGGTAAAATGGATTTAGTATGTGGCAAGCTCCTTAATTTCAAACAGAAGGGTAGAAAATCTTATATGTACTGACCAGGGACAGGAGGAAGAGGTGTCCAATCTGCAAACTGGTTGTCGTTTAAGCAAAAGCACCTACAGTACAGCTCACTGCGAACTGCCAGACGCCATAAAGATACTTTGTTTAACTTTTCCATCATTTTCTCATAGATATTGAGAAGGAAGCGGACATCATCTGTGGCAGCTCGAACCATCATATCAGACAAGGGCCTAATTGTCCAAAAGTTAGGGTCCTGAAATCCATCAATTAATATTATTTGTCAGCTTTCCTCAGGAAGATATGCTATCAAAACAACAGAACAGCTAATGGCAAGACGTTATCATAGAAACTAAACACAACATTTCATATCCACAAGGATGTTCTAAATAGCAGGTTGCTGACCTGCCTTAGAAGGGTACGGACTTCTTCCTTTTCAGGATATAGTATGCCTACATAAAGCAGTACCACAGTATCACACCATATGGACAATCAAACAAAAAAAACATAAATAATGAGGAATGCAATGCACCACATAATACACCAAAATGAGAATACACAGTGCATAGGGAGCAGGATTAACAGATATGATGTTTGACAGTAACAGCACGTGTTTTGTTAAAAATATGAATGGTGGAACCAATATCATAGGCATCTAGCTGGGCTGCATGCGCCTGTGCAATTAGGTAGTAAAGAATTTTGGCTCAACAAAGATATCAGAAATATCACTTTGCTGAAATAAGTAGATAAAGATCAACCATAGGTTACTCACAGGCTGATAAGTGATAATACATGGTTAAGTGTCCATGCCATGCACTGAGTGATTATTGTGACGACTTGGAAACTTGCCGCAACCATGAGATACTACTTGCTACTCCCTCCGTTCCAAAATATAGGTCATTTTAGTTTTGTCCTTAGTCAAACTTTTCTAAGTTTGACCAAATTCATAGAAAAATACACCAAAATATACAACATCAAATTAGTTTAGTTATATCCGCTATTTCAAAGGCGTCGCCTAGGCATCCAGGTGTACCAAGCTCGCCTTGGAGGTCTAGTTACGCCTTGTCGCCTAGGCGATAAGGCATACCCAGCTCACCTTGCTGCCTTTGAAACCATGATTATATCCACCATGAAATATGTCTTGATAGTGCATTTTTTTTGTATCGTAGATGCTAATATATTTTTTCTACAAACTTGGTCAAAGTTAGAGAAGTTTGACTTAGGAGTTAGGACAACTAAAATGACGAATATTTTTCGAACAGAGGGAGTAGTTAAAACCAAAAAGCTCATAACCAAAAGATCACTATTGCACTACCACCTGCTGCAACTTGTTGGCACTAGCACCAAATGCCCAGGTGAGCAGCACCTGCTCCCCTTCCCTCTCCCTCTCCCCTGAACCAAGGAAGAAGAAGAGCTGAGCTCTTCTTCAGCACACACACAACACTGCTCAGTTTCAGCTCCTGAAACTGCAGACTCAAAGAGATGGTGGCAAGAGCTGCCTTTTCCATTGCATTGCTTCCTAATTTATACAAGCAAGCTACCAACTACATAGTACATGATGGTATGGCTGAGTACAGCCCCCATCACCTTGGTACAGCCAAGACATGGCTGGTGTACCTCTACCTACTCCTAGAGCATGGTATACATCACCTTCTACCAACTAAAGTACTAGGGTGGCCTATTGTCATACTTGCTGCAGTATCCAGGGCTGGACAGCAGAGCTGACCATGTACCTGCCCTTTACTGCAAGAGAGGAAGCATGGAGGATCAGCAGATTATGTCTAACAATCTTCCCCTAATCCTGCTGTCCTTTCTTGACCTCAACCATGCCAATCATCCCCCTCAGCTCCTGGAACCGAAGCCGACCAAGTGACTTGGTGAGGATGTCAGCGAGTTGCCGTCTGGTGTCGACGAACTCGATGACGAGCTGCCCTCCATCGACGCAATCACGAAGAAAGTGAAACTTCACATCTATGTGTTTGCTTCTGTCGTGGAGAACTGGATTCTTTGCCAGCGCAATTGCTGGCTGGTTGTCCACCTTGAGTGCCGGCGGCTGGACCTGGGCTCCGGTGAGCTCTACCAGCAGCCGCCGCAGCCAGACCACCTGGCATGCCGCCGTGGCTGCTGCGACATACTCCGCCTCACATGTCGACAGCGCCACCATCTTTTGCTTCAAGGATTGCCAGGCAATCGGCGACGATCCGAGGAAGACGAGGACGCCCAAAGTGCTCCGCCGTCCATCAACGTCGCCGGCCATGTCCGCATCGCTGAAGACCGTTAGTGTTGCATCTTCTGAGGCCTTAGGTGGTGCCTCGCTGAACACAGAGAGCTGGATGCCCCCGCGCTTGGGAAAGGCGATGCCTAGCTCCGTTGTGCCCTGGACATAGCGGAGCAGCCGCTTGACCGCCGCCCAATGATCCTCCCTTGGGTCCTCCATGAACCGGCTCACGTAGCCCACCGCGAACACGATGTCCGGCCGCGTGTGCGTGAGCCAGCGCAGCCCGCCGACGACGCTCCGGTAGAGAGTGGCTTCCACCTTTGCCGCGGTGCTCTGCTTCGAGAGCTTGATGCGTTCCTCCATTGGCGTGGCTACCGCCTTGCAGCCCGCCATGCCCGCCCGCTCGAGCAACTTCAGCGCGTAGGCACGCTGCCCTAGCCTGATGATGTCCTTCCCCTGCCTCACCTCGATGCCGAGGTAATAGGACAGAGCGCCGAGGTCGCTCATCCGGAAACGCGCCGCCATTTCTTCCTTGAAGCGTCCAATGTCTTCTGCTCGAGCTCCGGTGACGATGAGATCGTCGACGTACACCCCGACGATGAGGTGCTCCTTCCCCCGTCGGCGGGTGTACAAGGCGTGCTCTGTGGCGCACCGAGCGAACCCAAGCTCCGCCATGGTGGCGTCGAGCTTGGCGTTCCAGGCCCGCGGGGCTTGACGCAGGCCGTAGAGCGCCTTGCGCAGCCGCAAGACCTTCCGCTCCGCTCCCTTGACGACGAAACCCGGCGGCTGCTTGACGAAGACGGTCTCGGCCAGGTCCCCATTGAGGAATGCCGACTTGACGTCGAGATGGTGGACCGGCCAATCCTTAGCCGCCGCAAGCGCGAGCAAGAGCCTGACCGACTCCATGCGAGCGACCGGCGCGAACACCTCCTCAAAGTCCACTCCTTCACGCTGGACGAAACCGCGGGCGACAAGCCGCGCCTTGTGCTTCACCACGGCGCCACGCTCGTCCCGCTTCACCTTGAATACCCATTTGAGCCTGATCGGCCGGCATGCTGCCGGCGGATCGACCAGCTCCCAGGTGTGGTTGTCCTCGATCGCCTTCAATTCTTCAAGCATTGCCTTTCGCCACGCCGCATCGCGCTCCGCGACAGCAAACGTGTCTGGCTCTTCTGCGCTCATGAGAAGCAGAGTCTGGTCAGCGTCGTCGAGCATCCGCGCCGCCAGCCCTGGCACCGTCGCCTCGCCGACCACATTGTCCACCCGCCGGAATCTGACGTCCTCCCCTTCATGGAAAGCATCCACGAAATCTGAGACATCCGATGGTGGGGATGCGTACTCGATTGTGGCCTCTGCCGCCGGCGTTCCTAGTTCGGGCGAACCAGGGGATTGCTCCCCAGTTGGCCCAGGCGAGCTCAAATGGCCCGCCCCGCCTGGGCTGAGTGGCTCCTCCTCTGCAGTCGCCGGCTGCTCTGCTTCCACCACCGTAGGCTCTGGCGCCTGTGCTTCCCCGGCCACAGGTGGCTCCACCGCCTCACCATGGCCGCGGATCACCAAGTGCTCCACAGCAAACGTGTTGCAGAGTCTGCCACCGCCTTGGCCTTCCGCTGCTTCTGGCCCGTCCCAGCTCCATGCCGCGGCCTCATCGAAGACCACATCCCGGGACACCACCACCTTGCCGCCGACCGGATCGTACAGGCGATATGCCTTCGATCCGTCCTCATAGCCGAGGAACACCATGCGCGTGCTTCTGTCCTCCAGCTTGCCGAGGCCCGGCTTGGTGGCCTTCACGTGGCCGATGCAGCCAAAGGTGCGCAGGAACGTGACATTAGGCTTGCGCCCATGCCACGCTTCGAACGGTGTCACCCCCTTCAAGGCCTTGGTGGGCGAGCGGTTCAGGACGAACACCGCTGTGCTCACTGCTTCGCCCCAGAACTCCGCCGGCATCTCTTTCGCCTTCATCATCGAGCGCGCCATGCCGACGATAGTTTGCTTCCGGCGCTCCACCACACCGTTCTGCTGTGGTGAGTAGGGCGCCGTGAGGTGGCGGCCGACCCCCTCATCCGCACAGTAGGTGGCGAACTCCACCGCCGTGAATTCGCCACCGCGATCCGTCCGAAGCACCCGCAGCTTCTTCCCGGACTCCACCTCCGCGCGCGCTTTGAAGCGCTTGATGGCGTCCGCCGCGTCGCTCTTGCTCGTCAGGAGCTGCAGCCACATGTAGCGACTGCAGTCGTCCACGAGCAAGAGGAAGTACCTCCGGCCGCCGTGCGTCGCCGGCGTGATTGGCCCGCAAAGGTCCCCATGGACCAGCTCGAGCGGATCAGCCGCGCAATACCTTGCCGCCTTGGGGAACGACAGCCGCCTCTGCTTCCCCGCCAGGCAGCTGTCGCAGAGCTCGCCGGCGTGCTTGATCTGCGGCAGCCCGGTCACCATCTTCCCCAGCCGCCCGAGTGCGTCGAAGCTCAGGTGGCCGAATCGACCATGCCATAACCACGGCTCCTCCGAGCACGACGCCGCGAGACACACCGGCTGCTCTACCTTCAAATCCAGTAGGTAAAGGCGGTTACGGGAGCGTGTTACCTTGGCGAGAAGACGCCGCTCCCTGTCTCGGATCCGTAGCACTCCGTCGTGGATCAGCACCTCCGATCCGCGCTCATCCAGCTGCCCCAAGCTCACGATGCTTGAGCGCAGCTGCGGGATGTAATACACATCCGTCAGAGCGCGGTGCTCGCCGTTCCGGCATCGGAAGACGACGGTGCCCTGGCCACGGATGATGACCCTCGAGCCGTCGCCGAATTTGACCGACCCGGTCTTGTTCTCGTCGAGGTCGGAGAAAACGGCCCTGCAACCGGTCATGTGGTTGCTCGCCCCGGAGTCGAGATACCATCTCTGCTCGGGCTCATCGCCGACTGTGCCCAGTTGGACTTGCGCGCGTGGCTCGACAAGGTCGACAACCTGCGGCGCAATCCTCTGCTCCGCCTCCGCTTCCTCTGCTTCGCCATCCTGCAGCGCGCAGTACTGCCCCATCAAGAGCGCGTGCTCGTCATCGCTGTCCTCCCGAGCCAGGTGTGCCGCCTCCTTCTTCTCCGGCCTTTTGTCCGGGCACTCCCGCGCCCAGTGCCCCACCTTCCCACAGCGCCGGCAGGCGTTGGGGTCGGTGTTCTTCTTCTTGTCCACCAGCGCTTTGCCGCGCTGTTTTCCGCCGTTGCCACGGCCACGGTTACCACCGCCACGACTGGAGCCTTCCCCGGTCTTGTGCTTTTCCATCCGCGCCGACCACTCCTCCTCCGTCGGCAGCAGCTTGGGCTTCTCCTTCTCCGGTGGCGCGCGATCCTCCACCGCGCGGAGCCGCCCGGTGACGTCCTCGAGCGACAATGTGGACAAATCCAGCATCGTCTCGATGGACAGGGCAAGCTGCGCGTATTTGGCCGGCACGACGCGCAGCAGCTTGGCCACGATGTCCTCGTCGTCGACCGGCTTGCCGTAAGTGGCCAGCTGACTCGCGATCGACTGCAGCCGAAGCGCGAAGTCCTCCACGGCCTCACCGGGCTTGAATCGAAGGTCGTCGAACTCGCGGCGCAGCTGCTGCGCCTTCGCCTTCTTGGCTCGGTCCGAGCCGAGGTGGAAAGACGCGAGCATGTCCCACGCCTCCTTCGCCGTGTTCTTCGACCCGATGGCCTCATGGAACTCGGACGGCGTGGACGCCATGAGCGCCTCCATGACGCCCACCTCCGCATCCTCACCGGCATTGCCGGTCTCCACCGCCGCCCACCACCGCCGCGCGCGTAGCTTCCACTTCATGTGGACAGCCCACTCGCCGTAGTTGGTGCGGGTGAGCATCGGCCAGGTATTGGACCCGCCGACCTCCCTCACCGTGCGCACCTCTACTGCGGGCTGGGATGCCGAGGCCAGCTGCCTCTCCATGGCCGCTGCTGCAGCCGCCGCCGCAGC
The DNA here is from genome assembly GCA_038087645.1 of Saccharum hybrid cultivar R570. Lineage (NCBI taxonomy): Eukaryota > Viridiplantae > Streptophyta > Magnoliopsida > Poales > Poaceae > Saccharum > Saccharum hybrid cultivar. The sequence continues at coordinate 24,730,373 of JAQSUU010000135.1, forward strand.
TGCCTCTGCACCGCCCCCTGCGCCCGCTGCAGCAGTGTCCATCACCAGCGACTACACCCAGCGACTTGTACGGCTCCGATACCACGTGTTGGCACTAGCACCAAATGCCCAGGTGAGCAGCACCTGCTCCCCTTCCCTCTCCCTCTCCCCTGAACCAAGGAAGAAGAAGAGCTGAGCTCTTCTTCAGCACACACACAACACTGCTCAGTTTCAGCTCCTGAAACTGCAGACTCAAAGAGATGGTGGCAAGAGCTGCCTTTTCCATTGCATTGCTTCCTAATTTATACAAGCAAGCTACCAACTACATAGTACATGATGGTATGGCTGAGTACAGCCCCCATCACCTTGGTACAGCCAAGACATGGCTGGTGTACCTCTACCTACTCCTAGAGCATGGTATACATCACCTTCTACCAACTAAAGTACTAGGGTGGCCTATTGCCATACTTGCTGCAGTATCCAGGGCTGGACAGCAGAGCTGACCATGTACCTGCCCTTTACTGCAAGAGATGAAGCATGGAGGATCAGCAGATTATGTCTAACACAACTTAGCATAATCTACATCTACCACATTATGTTGCCCGTTGCTGCTACTAGATCTAGATCTAGAACAGAGCATAGAAAAAGAGGATGGAGAGGAAGGGTTGGCTTAGTGAAGTAGGACACGATGGAAGGATAATGAAGACTAATAAGTTGACAATAGTTGACAATGATGGCTGCCAGCAGCAAGGCCTGGACAACAGTGAAGAGGGATGGTGGCAATGGTTGCAACACACAAGAATTCACAAGAGTTGATGATAGGAACTTGCAGCAATGGAGGACAAGTGGTTCCTACAGGGGCCAATGGGCTAGTTTTCTGGCTTTCACTTCGTATGTGTTGGTCTAGGACTTTGGGATTCACCATAGCTGCACCGTTATTGGGTTCTACCAGTCCTAGATGGCTTGTTGTAATGATGTGGGACTAACTGAGCTGTTGGAATTGTGTGTGAAGCCTTGACACAGTCACACAGCTTCGCCTCGCACTCAAGACAGTCTTCGACCTTCCGTCAAAGGTCCCAGTAGGGCTACTTCGGCAGGTTGGTACTTGGTATCCCCAAACACAAGATTTAATACAGCTAACATAGGACTGAAAGCACATGATGCCTGAATTCTGCTATTATATTTGAAATTTGATTAAAAAAATACAACAGTCAAATAAAAACACCATCTTGGTTTGTTATATCTGCACACAAAAATAGAAAGCATCCTAATCATATTTATGCACTGAGTATACAGTAAAGCACACCATGCCTCCAGACTACTAAATCGCGTCGACAAGAATTATGGCCAAACACTTGCAATACATTCCATTGCATATGACATAAAGGCATGAAGCGTAAGCACATAGGTCAATCTTAAGCAAAAGCTGCACAAATTTATTTATTTTTTTTCAGGACTAAGTTTCACCATATAAAGTGAAAATTGCAGTGAATAAATCTACCATAGAAAATATGTAAAAAAGTCTGGTAGCATTCATGAAAAGGCATACAGCTTGAATCAGAGTATAGTACATACCACAGAATCGTTTATCAGCAAGAAGGCTGACAAAAGATATGTAATTGTAATCATCAGATGTCTTCTTTTTTCCTTCCTGCTCCTGCTCTTGTATCAGAGAATAAGCGATCTGCACACAATAATAGTAATTTAAGCCTTTCTTTCTTGTGGAGAATAACCACAGTATCCTACCTAGTACTACAGAGAACACTCTAGAAAGGGGGACGCCACACAAGTACTTATGCAGAGTACATGGTCCCTAGCTCATGATAATGCTAAGTTCTAAAGCTTTGTGCCGAAGAAGAGAACACGATCATACATTGATAATACAGATAAATTAACCCACTAATGAAAATTACTAGAAATTGTTCCTATAGAGCAAGTAAATATATGTGGTGACTGGTGATTACCTGTGTATCCATCACATTATGCAGTTTGATGCCAAACTGAAAATACAAAGCCTGCAAAAAGTGATAAAGTATAAACTAGTTAGTCAAGTTAATCTCCTAAAAGGACAAAAAGAAAACATAGCAAGCTAAAAGTTCTCAAATGCATAACTAGGCACCTCGCTGTCCCTTTTACAATCATGAATAACTTTGGTGATATGATCAGACTCAAGTGCGGGCTTACAAGCTTGAATAAGTTCTTTTCCACCCTCAATAGCATCAACTAGGTAAACAGCATCAGGGAATGCAAGCTGCAAAATAAAGACAACCAACAAAAGGTATCTCACATCAGGATCTTAGATGTAGAGAGATGGACACTTTAGGACAACCTCAAGAGCAAGACGAGTATATATAAAAGTTAGATGAAACAGTAGGCATATTAAGTCTAGGTGCATGAAAAGATACATTTAAATGTGTGACCCTTGAATTCAAAGTAATGAAGTACAATTTCTAGAAGAATCGATTCATGGAAAAATGAAGGCCATTGAAGGAAATGAAGTAACATTTTAGTCGACTTATAAGAAAAATGCATGGCTGCCACATACAGAGTGATGTCACAATCATGAAACAAAATCCTATAATACAAGATCATGCCTGATAAGGTTTACTTTTGCTCACCTGCATAATACAGAGAGCACCATTGCGACAGAGATCAACACCTTCACAATCAAATCCAATTACCAACTTCTGGGCAGCTGAGGGTTCAAGAAACTCGACTGGGAGTTGACCAGGTTTGGTAACGATATGATAAGGGGGGCATGGTAATTCTGGGTTGTTATCTGCAAGAGAATTCAAGTGATCAAAACAAAGCAACTAAAATTGGTTCATGGTGCACATCTGTACAAGCAACCCCAAATCAAGGGGAAATTATATGGACAAAAGCAGTTCCAAGTTCTGAGCAAGATAACCGATCCTAGGGAGCAAAAAATCTACCAAGAAAACACACAGGTAAGCTAGATGCAGCCAATTTCAGTGCCAAACTATTAAGTAAATGGGTGAGGTGTATGGGAATGGAACCATAAGAACCCCTTGTTCCAGAATTTCTGGTACAATGCAGCTACAAAACTAATTCCCTATCAATGCTAAAAAGAGTACTGATGAAGTAGCAAGCACCTATCGGCAGATAATTATCACAAGCACTAGGATATCTACAAATTATTTGCATATACAAAGTACAGAACTATTTACAGTTCAAGAGCACAAGTATTTCACTTGGAACTATCGGCATTCACTCCATGAAGTCGTCCTGCAATCCCGCCCCAAAAAAAATCCTACTCCTAGAGCAACCCGCACGAAGTGGCTAGCTGCGCAATCAAAAACCATCTACGAGCCCTAAAACCCTAAGATTAAACCATGACACAAAACGCTCCGACAAAATACAGCAAGGTAGAAGCTAAAGCACAAGTACACAAGGACTAAACGAACTCCCAGAACCCTAAAAGCAGCGGACGCCGATGCGGCCCCGCGAGCACAGACGCAGGGGCTCGCGCCGAGCGGGCGCAGCACTATGGCGCGAATCGTGGGGCACTTCAAGCGAAACGGAGCACCGGGCAGCAGGATCGCAGCAACCTGACCCGCGACGATTTACACCGCGAGCAGAGCAACACTGGGAGAGCCGAGCCGCCAGGAGGATGAAGAGAGAGAGAGGGGGAAGGCAGAGGCAAGTGCCGCACCTGAGGGGACGTCGGCGGCGGCGGCGGGGTCGAGGGGCTCGGAATGGTGGGAGGCCATCCCGATCCCCCACACGATCGCTCGCAGGGGGAGGGAGACAGGAAGCGGGAGCACCGGCGACGGAGAGGAACAAAGGAAGAAAAGTGTACACGAGGGATGCGCGGCGGCCCACGGATGGCTACAGTACTATAGTCGCCGTGCGGCTCCTGCAGCGACGGTTACTGCCGTGGGCCCTGCTCGTTTTTTCTGAAATCTGGCTTACACCGAGACGCTTGTGCTGATTTGTTGGGAAAGAAAAGTATTATTTGTTCGCTAAAAAATACGGTTAGAGTAGTGCCGCGGTGATCGGCTGGGTTTAGGCTTGGTCATTCATTGCGTAAGCTTCGCTGGTAGCCCAATCTGTGATGGTCATGCTGTTACACTGTCTGAACTATCGATCATATCAAATGTAATCTCACTCTTTCTTTCGAACTCCATAATCAGATATTATAGTGATTAAGAGAGACAAGGAAGAAAAGGGAACACGAGGGATGCGCGGTTGCGCCTAAGCTGGCTATAGTATTGTATAGTTGCCGCGCTGGTGATGCGGCAACGATTACCTGCCGTGTTCCGCGGCTGTAGGCTAGACATTGCATGGTTATTCATTGTGTGAGCTCCAGCGGTAGCCTAGTATGTGATGGTGATGCTGTTCCACTCTCCGACTACTGATCTACCATCATAATCTCACTTTTTCTATCGAACTTCAAGATCAGATATATCTTCGGCGACAAAGAGGAACGAGAAAGAAAAGGGGACACGGAGGGATGCGCGGCTACGCCTAGGCTGGCTATAGTACTGTACAGTCATCGCGCAGGTACGGCAGCAACGGTTACTACCATGTTCCGTGGCTGTCGGCTGGACTTGGGCATGATCATTCATTGCATGAGCTCCACCGACAGCACAATCTGTGATGGTGATGCTGTTACACTCCCTGAACTATCGATCTACCGTCGTAATCTCACTTCTTTCGAACTCCAAAATCAAATATCTTCAGCGACGAAGAGGAACAAGGAATAAAAGGGGACATGAGGGATGCGCGGCTGCGCCTAGGCTGGCTATACTACTATATAGTCGTCGCGCTGGTGCTGCGGTGACAGTTACTGCCATGTTCCACAGTTGACAACTAGGCTTGGGCCTGGTCATTTAGTGCGTGAGCTCCACCAGCCCAATCTTGTGATGGTGATGTTGTGCACTCTCTGAACTATCGATCTACCATCACAGTCTCGATTTTTCTTTCAAACTCCAGAATTAGATATCTTACGTGACGAAGAGGAATAAGGAAGAAAAGGGGACACGAGGGGTGTGCGGGTGCGTCTTATAGTCGCTGCGTCGGTGCGGCGACGACGGTTACTGCCGTGTTCCGCAGCTGTCGGCTAGGCTTGAGCATGGTCATTCATTGCGTGAGCTCCACCGGCAGCCCAATCTATGATGGTGATGCTGTTGCACTCCCTGACTATCGATCTACCATCGTAATCTCACTTTTTCTTTTAAACTCCAGAATCAGATATCTTGGGCGACAAAGACGAACAAAGAAGAAAAGGGGACACGAGGGATGCGCGGCTACGCCTAGGCTAGCTATAGTACTGTATAGTCGTCGCACCGGTGTGGCGGCGACAGTTACTGCCGTGTTCCGTGGCTCTCGTCTGGGATTGGGCATGATCATTCCTTGCGTGAGCTATGCCCACAGCCCAATATGTGATGGTGATGTTGTTGCACTCCCTGAACTATTGATCTACCATCGTAATCTCACTTTTTCTTTCGAACTCCAGAATCAGATATCTTCGGCAATGAAGAGGAACAAGGAAGAAAAGGGGACACGAGGGATGCGCGGCTGCGTCTAGACTAGCTATAATACTGTATAGTCGTGCGCGCCGTGCTGTGGTGACGGTTACTGTCGTGTTCCGCAGCTGTCGACTAGGCTTGGGCCTGGTCATTCACTGCGTGAGTTCCATCGACAGCCCAATCTGTGATGGTGATGCTATGCACTCCCTGAACTATCGATCTACCATCGTAATCTCACTTTTTCTTTCGAACTCCAGAATCAGATATCTTACGAGACAGAGAGGAACAAGGAAGAAAAGGAGACACAAGGGATGTGCGGCTGCGTCTAATAGTCGTCGCGTCGGTGCGGCGACGATGGTTACTGCTGTGTTCTCCACCGACATCCAAATCCGTGATGGTGATGCTGTTGCACTCCCTGACTATCGATCTACCATTGTAATATCACTTTTTCTTTCGAACTCCAGAATCAGATATCTTCGACAATGGAGAGGAACAAGGAGGAAATGGGACACGAGGGATGCACGGCTACGCTTAGGCTGGCTATAGTACTGTATAGTCGCCGCGCCGGTGCTGCGGCAACGGTTACTGCCGTGTTCCGTGGCTGTCGGCTGGGCTTGGGCCTGGTCATTCATTGCGTGAGCTCCACCGACAGCTCAATCTGTGATGGTGATGCTGTTACACTCTCTGAACTATCGATCTACCATCGTAATCTTACTTTTTCTTTCAAACTCCAGCAGATATCTTCGGCGCCGGAGAGGAACAAGGAAGAAAAGGGGACACCATGGATGCGTGGCTGCGCCTGGCTGGCTATAGTACTGTATAGTTGCTGTGCCGGTGCTGTGGCGACGGTTATTGCCATATAGTTGTTGTGTCGGTGCTGCGGCTACGCCAAGGTTGTTTGTCTTTCTTGCTCGATCTGTTACCGTCACAGACGCGAACCAAACAAATCAAGTATTGACTTCCATCGTTTACGTTAGCACTGTTTCTTTTAAACCCTTTACTTTTGCATATCCTTATATTAGTCTAACCAAACACTATCATAGCTTAAATTTGGTACTGTTCATGGATGTTTATACATCAATTACTAGCCCCCCTAAGATATGCCTCGGTGCTTGCTCTGGGCAAAAGTACATGATCACACTTACAAGTGACATGGGGACTGCAGCTCTGGAAAAAAGTACATGCTCTGGAAGAATAAAATGATATTTACTTCAATAGTTAATCATCGTTAGCCACTGCAGCTCAAATGGAAAATGAAGCATCGGTCATCGTTTTGGTATTTGAATCATCGAATTGGATACAGAACACTGTGGCTAGTCTAATAGTTGAGTCAAGCTCCGCCTCTGTATGGGGGCTGCTACTACTTAGACGGTCTCCAAGAGCGGAATCCATACCCAAAATACATCCTTCACGGTGCTTTGCCTACCAAAAAACAGGCTCCAACAGATGACCCAAACGAAAGACCCATTTTGCATACCAGCCGATTCGATACGCAAAAAAGCGTCATCGAGACTTGACGACGCAAATCTCTGGCGCCCTGGCAGGGAGCGGGGTGAGGCCGGTCCATGGCGAGGAGCGAGGAGCAGTCGACGGAGATGGTGGCGCTGGAGATGGGAAGGTCGTGGAAGATGTGGAAGCAGAGGCGGCGCTCACTGGCGAAGACGCCGTAGACGGCAGCGCGAATCCACCGGCGGATCTTGGCCTCGAGCGCGTCCCACTCGAGGCGCTGGCGCTCGAAGACGCGAATCTCCTCCCACCGCGCCACCACCATCTTCGCCGGCGGCCGCGAGCTGCTGCTAGTCCGGGCTGGAAGAAGAGGAGGAGGAGGACGAGGTGGGACCGCGGCGCCGACGGGGCGCGGCCAAGTGGGCCCGCAGACGGAGGCGCTCGGGCCTCGGTGGTGGCGCTCGGCGGCTCGGCGGGGAGGGAGGTAGCCAGCGCTTGGCCGGGAGGGAGGCGGGCGGAGCTCGGCGGGGAGGGAGGCGAGGAGGCGAGCGGTGCTCGGGGGCTCTCTTTTTGCGTTGGGTTTGCTGTGGGAGGCGAGCAGTTTTGGGTGCGTTGTTCTTTTCCTGTGGAGGACGTAAATCCTGGGTATGCTGTTTAGGTCACAACTGTTGGAGATAGTCTTTGCTCGAGGAAGCGTAGTTTTTTTTTTTGAAATGGAGAGAGCGTACGTTGGGACGAAAGAACTGGAGAAGCAACGAATTCGTAGTGGAAATGGATCTGTTTTTCAGCAACTCGGGTGATAGCGATGACAACAGCGACAGGGCCGTCAATTACTTAGCCGCGTGACCCCGCGTGAGCTCCACGTACGTGCGCCAGGAGGCCCAGGAGGCCAGGACCAGGAAGAATATTGTGTGTGTATGTATGTGTTGACCATCGCGGTCAACTGGCATTGGATGGAGGCATGGAGCAGATCCACGGCCTCAAGCGTTGTGTTTGTGGTGCTAGGGGTTCCATGGAGCAGCGGCAACGTAACGTCGCTTCGGTCATTCACCAGGCCTTCTCCATCGGAAGCAAAGCTGCAATGTCACTTAATTACTCACTGTACATACAATGCGCTGATGGTTTTACTGGCATAATTTTTCTCTCAGAATATGAATATTTGTTCCAACAAAACCCCTAGGTTCTGCACAAGCTCTTGTATTTTGCTCCTTGATTGATAGAATATACTTGGCAATAGAAAAAAAATCTCTCGAGTTTTTTTTTAAAAAAAAATCTGGCATAGCTTATTATAGTTGAGGCCTACAAGCAACTCGTGTTTCCTATAATTAACTTGCTAAACCAATAAATTGAGTTAGTTAACAAAATAGAAGTAGCAACCTTAATTTATTTTTCACTAGTATTTCCTATATTAGCTTTCTAAATGATTTTGCATTATGAACAACCAACCAAATCTCTTTTAATAGTTTATTTGTTTTTTACTGTTTGCTCACCTAGAAATTTTTATTTTCTTAATTTACTCGTGCCTTCAATTTACTCTGATTTTCTAAGAAAAAACGCTGGATGGAGAGAGGATACGAAATTCCTCTTGACTACGGAAACTTACAAGTTGGAAAAGACATTTGACAACATTTTATTTTTATTAAGGAGCTGTTTTAACAAACTGTTGGAGGGGATTTTTTTCCATTTTAATCAATAAAAAAACAAAATAGGAGGTTTATTATACAAAACTCCTACACACGTTGTACCCGAGTTCCAAAAGAGAGAGAAGAGGAATTGAGGCCTTGTTACGGCTACTCAGAGCATCTCAAGAGTCTTTCTAAATCTCGCTCTCTAAATCATTATTTGGATAGTCATTTGCATAAAAAATATTTTCTATATCTTTTCACTCTCCAACAGTTTTTCTATATCTCATGCGTACTCTGGAGAACCATTCTAGTCTTCTATATTTGGTTAACGAAAAATCTGGAATAGAAGATTACTATATTGGGATGATCATTTAGAAAAACTGTTAGAGATTAGTTTTTCATCAAAATCTCTATTCTTAGCATTTAGGAATAATATGGAGGGTCCCTTGGAGATGCTCTTAGGGCAGCCTCAACTGGAGATTTAGCTAGCTGAGGTGGCAACGAATCCAAATCTACATGCAAGACACAGTAAGCGTTGGGTAGTGTGCGAGACTACTGCTTCATTCGTCACTAGTTGTACTCTCTCACATCCAAATCAGCTAAAAAATGAGCCGGTTGGAAAAAAAACTCAGGCCGCGGGGTAGACACCCCAAAGCTATTTTAGTTTAAGGTAGAAAACTTCTCATCTAGCCCGAGAAAACCTTCTCACATCTAAATCAGCTAAAAAAATGAGCCCATTGAAAAAAAAACTCAGGCTATGAGGATAGATACCCCCGAGCTATTTTAGCTTAAGGTAGAGGAGTTCTCACCCAGCCCGAAAAAACCCCTGAATCCCATGCTCCGTCCGCGCACAGAGGCCCGATACCCGGTGAGAGGGCCGGTCCGTTTTACCTGTGCTTTGGGAACGCGGGACATGCGAGGGGTTTTTATCTACACTGCCGACCAAAAAATTCACCTGACCAAGGATTCAAACTCTGGTCACGGGAGACACCACCCAGAGGCTTACCAATTGGTCTAGCAACCGTAGGCAAATGAGGACGCGCTTGCTACTCCTTCAGCTACTTTGACTAAGGCAGTGTTTAGTTCCTTCAAAATTCCAAAAATTTTATAAGATTCCTCGTCACATCAAATCTTTGGACGCATGCATAGAGCATTAAATATAGGTAAAAAAATAATTAATTGCACAGTTTGTCTGTAAATGTCGAGACAAATCTTTTAAGCCTAGTTAGTCCATGATTAGATAAATTTTACCAAATAACAACGAAAAGTGCTACAAGAACTTTACACACACTTTACACCCATCTAAACACACCCTGATCATAAGTTGCTCGTCTCCTTCGCCTAGGTCATCCACCGTCACATTTAGGACTCGTGCGGTTACTGGAGATTGAATTTCGGCCTAACCGTTTCTTCGTAAATTTATATAGCGCAGGAACCGTCCCGGGCACGGAACGGCCCGTTCTGGAAGAAACGAACGCAGCCTTAGGCTTCTTTGGCTAGTCAGTCCATATACACGGACGAAAGGTAGGGGAGATTTCACAAACCATCATAGTTTTTTACAAGTCAATTTTGTCCTCACACACCAAAAAACAATATTGGTCGCCTAAGCTGGACTATTTCGTGTACACCAGCTTGTGTTGGTGGACATAGAAACACACATAAAAAAAATAAACCGTATATATTACTACTAGTTGACAAGGCTGTACATAACATACGTGGTATTAATTAATCGTATTTATACTGCTACAGATAGAATAATGTCGAAGACTTGTAGCAAGAATTCGTCAAAAACAGAGGAGAGACAGGATCGCCTATGTCATCGCCAGCCAATGGAAATGGATCCACGAAAAGACAAAGTTTCCATCTCCCTTCCACGCACGCCAACTCTAGGATGATTCAATCCACGCTCGCAAGCTAAGGCGCAGTTTAGATGTAAAAAAATTTGTAAAGGAACAGTAGATTCCCCGTCACATCGAATCTTTGGGCGCATGCATGAAGCATTAAATATAGATAAAAAAATAAAACTAATTACACAGTTTAGACGAAATGGACGAGACGAATCTTTTAAGCCTAATTAGACCATGATTGGACACTAATTGCCAAATAACAACGAAAGTGCTACAGTTGCATTTTGCCAAAAAAAATTGCCAACTAAACAAGGCCTAAATTGCATCAGCGCGCAATAATTGACCAGAAAAGAAAAACCAAGCAAAAGCTTGTACATTTAAAGACAAGAGAGCGTTTGGAGCTCAACCTCAATGAGAGCGTCCACGTCACTCCGATTAATTTTAGCCGTCCGATCTTCGATCCTACGGCTGGTGTTGCTGGAAGCCGCTTCCATCCGGAGCATATTCGCATGGCTTCTGCTGCTTCCGCTTCTACTCACCGCCAAATATATTAGCCAGCTTCTGATTCACACAACACACACTCCCTCTCTCTCTCTCGTCGTGTGCCCACCTCTCCTCCCGTCGTCCCTCCCCCTCTCTCTCTCGATTGCTAGGGCGGGCCGCCACCGCGCGCGTCCCGGTGGCGGCGGCATGGCAGGCCCCCGGCACGGTTTCCCGGTAGCCCTGACACGGGCGGGCTCCGATTCGGCAGCGGCTCGGCGCGGCGCCCTGCCCCCGGCGCACCACTGGCATAGCGACGCCCCGGCGCGGGCACCGTCCAGCGGCGGCCATAGGCACAGGGCGAGCACGCCCACCTCTCCTAGCTCCCTCCTCCTTTCTCGCTGCTCCGGTCCGGCAGCGGCCGCTAGCGCGGGGCAGGCGCGGCCGCCTCTCCCAGCTCCCTCCTCTTCTCTGGCTGCTCCAAGCGCAGGAGCGGTGCGCGGGCGCTCTCCACAACCGGATCTAGGGCCTCCATGGCCGGATCCGTTCATTCCCCCACCGGATTTGGTACGGTGGCGTCCTCTCTCAGGCGTCCGGCGTCGAGGATGTGGCATGGGGGCGTCCTCAGCGTGCGCGGCATCTACGTCGCCGCCGCCGCCGAGCCCTAGCGCTGACAACCCCCAGCTGCGCCACCGCCGCGAATCGCTGCCTGCTTCACCGGTGTCACCTCTACTGCAACGTGCATAGGGCTGCCCACCAGGTCTTCCCTTTCTTTTGTATCAGAGATGTAGGGCGTCAGGCGCGGCGGCGAGAGGGCCTCAGCGTGGCGGCCCTGGCGAGGGTGTCCTCCGGTGGAGCGAGCGGCCGTGGGATGGCTGCTCCGGCGGCTCTCGCTTGTTCCAACGACTCTTCGGCCAAATCCGTCGCTTGTGTGGCCGGATCCGTCCGCTCTCCACCCGATCTGTGCTGGACCCCCGGTGATCCTCATTTCCCCGATCTGTGCTGGACCCCCGGTGAGACCATCTCTTGTGTGGCAGATGTATCTTCTGTTCTTTGTTCTCAGCTTCACCACTGCTCCATGTAATATTATCCTTCATTTCCAGAATTTTCTTCTATACCTAATGACATTTCCGTTTCCTCTGTTCCTGGGTACTTTGCTTTGCGTTATTAATTGCTATCTATTGATAGTTTTGTTTCAGACTTCAGTTTTATAACACAAGAAAACTCTTGATTATGAAGTACCTTGAGCTGGTTAATTTGCTCTTGGTTGCTGGAAACAAAAAGGGATGGTCTCAATAAGCTGGAGGCCTCCGTTCTGGTGCTTAGCCAGTGCAAGCCATCTTCCGTATTGCTGGCTAAGCTGGTAAGGCAGTCATCAGCGCCATACCCCTTTGTATCTAGAAAGTGTGAAGGTCTCAGAGGCCAACTATATTGACAATAAAACTGTGATGAGAGATTATACTTGGAAATTAGTGCATGCCGATCAGTAGGTGCAACAAGCAGTTGTGGCAAAATGTTTTTTTTTAATGCAACCTTATGAAGTAATGATATTTTTGTCAAGGAATCATATTGTTCCGTTCTATCCTTTGCTTGTTATCTTTCCTTTTGTTTTACATATTGGTTTGGGAGTAGCGTGAACTTAAGTGCCAAGATGGATTAGTTAAAATGATGTAGGGGCTTTGATGCCTTTTACTTCTAGAGCTTGGACATTTTGTGTTTTCGGCAACAATGCCATAACTGTTCCGCAAACAAGAAAAGTGAGGAACCCAGTTACTTTGCATGTGTGCTTACTAGCTATTGCATTCGGTAGTTAGCAGTACATTGATACTGCGCCTATTATGAACAATTCCAGTGGTTTTGTAATATAAACTTTCTTCCATATTTTTCATAAATCTCAGGGAATAACAAGTAAAGTTAATCAGTTAATTATGCTTTTGCAGGCCTGCATAAGCTGTCCAGTGTGCTTGGAATATCAACATAGAAGAAGCCAGTCAACCTGTAAGTAGTCTTTTAAAATCTTCAGATTTATGCTGTACTTTGGCTGAGGTTCTAAAGAAACACTTTGGCTGTAAGCTTGATGTGTGAAGTGCTGGTGTAATGATTTATATTTTATTGGGTGGGGTTCCACCATTTTTGGATGGTGAGGATACGTCTACCCCCTATGTACTTTTTGCCTTGCCGTCTTGCTTCTGATAGTGCTGCACTGTTCTATTTTCTTTTGAACTTTGGTCTGCCTTTTGCAGAATCTGAACAAGGGATATTTGAACATGTTCTGAAAGGCAATCTTGATTTTTCATCTGATCTCTAGCCCAGTATTTCAGAGAGTGCAAAGGATTTGGTAAGGAAGATGCTAAAGCGTGATCCCAGATCGTCGCACGTCGCATGATTGGCAAACCAGTCCAGCAAGTTCTGAGAACGGCTATAAGTTCCAATGCATATCCAGCAGATATACCGAGAATGGTTTCTCTGAGATTCACCTTTGCAGTGAAACTAACCCAGCAAAGCTACTATAGAGCCCAAAAAAGCTACCAGGTAGCCTCTATTGTGACATCACACGGTCATCAGGTTGTTGTTCCACATGCCGCTGGAAATGGAGATGATGACCGTGCACCTACTCCTGGATCTGATGATGTCCTCTCTGGAGATGCTGATGACAACACAGACCAAAGGTCACCTGATTCTCTCCCAGGTGTTGGCCTGTCTTCACCGGTTGCGGCAGCTGTAAGTTGTTTCCATACACTTGCCATTGCCGTGGTCTTGCAACATTAATCTCACGTTACACCTGAGCGTTGTTTTCCTTACAGACTCCACCCCCACCTGTTGACATCACTGAGACACCCGTGGCAAAGAGCTCAACAAGGTAATGTATCTATCTTATGCCTTCGCAGCCGCCTATGATAACTTTCACCTGTGATAGTTATTTGTTGTCCATGTGCAGTGACAAGTCTGCAGAGAATACACATCCTACTGCTCGGAAGAGGCTAATGTTTGAGAAGCCTGGCAGTTCTGATCAGGTATACACAGAACTAGCACAAGACATGATATAGCCTTTCCGTCCGATTCTTGGTAGCACCTGTTTATTACCTGTGTCTTCCTTTCCTGCTAGGCACAGCTGCCAGAAGACAGTCTCCAGAAGAATCAACCTGCTGGTGAAACAATAGATGATGCCGCTCTAGACGTTACAGACAAAGGGTATGTGTGAGTCTTGCTACTTCTCAAACTATGCTGCACAGATGTGTCTCTTCCCTTTAAAATCATGCTTAGTATCCTATGTTCCTCCTTGCTTATCCAACTCCTCCAACCCAATGTGTTGACACCCATTTGTTGTTTCTGTTCCTACAGCATTGTGGCTGACAAGAACCTTGCTCCTGAGAAGAAGCGACCTCGCGGAAGTCGTTCCTTGGCCCAGGAGAGCGGCTAGATAAGGTTCATCCTGTCACTCCTTTCGCTTCTGCTTGCGCTCAACATCCCGTGAACCTGGAAAATTGATCTCGCTCCTTTACAGACGCTCGGTGTTGCTCCAGATCTTTTGACTGGATGGGCTCGCTGCCTCCTGCCATCCAAAGAAGACTTCTGCCTGCTTTTGGTGGCGAAGTATCCTCTGCGTCCCAGTGATCTTACAGTGTAGTTGTACTCTCAAGCCGTGCATCGGCGTCCAGGCATGAAGAACTTTTTAGTTTAGTCAGCCCTGTGATTGGGCCTGTGTATGTTTTATGTGTCTTGCAGCATCGACGTTGCCCAGCAGCGACGGCAACTCACGGCAAGACCTCGCGCGAGCAAACCAACCCGCCAAACTTATGAACCTCTGTAGTTAAGCACTCTGTGGAAGCTCTGGACCTTATGCTTCAGCGGCTATGTTAGGCTTCTAAATGTTTCTGCATGTTTTGTCTTAGCTACCCTAACGATTTTTTTTACGAAAACTGCTGTGGCCATTACTCGCGCGCATGGGCGCGCGCAAATCACTAGTCTAAATAAACGCAGCTCGTGTACAACTAAGAAAGAATCAAGCAATAGATAGATAACAGCAACCACGTACGCCCAGCCGTTGATCACTTGATCGATGGATTCATCTGTACCAATTTGATTTGAAACAACCCCTTGAGTTACATCTCATCAAACACTTGACTGACTGTGTCAGATCATCAAGAACAACATCTACCACCAAAAGCCCCACAAGTAGAAAGAAAATCGAAAGCGTCTACATTTTTTCTCTTATAACATGCATGACCAACATGATATATATACTGTACTCACCATGAATCCATGATGATACATCAAGCAACCTGCAAAGTGCAAAGCATGTGAAAAACAGAGAGGAGGCAGAGCCAAAACCATGGAGTAACCATCCATCCTTTCACGACCATCCGTAGACAAGGTTGAGGTATCGGTCCTTGATCCACTTGAAGCTCTTGCGGAAGGAGCCTTTCACCTTGCCCTCCACGCCGTACGCCTTGTACGCCGCCACCCGGCGCTTGCGATCCATGTCCGGGTCCGCCAGCGCCAGCCACCGCCGCTTCGACTTGCTCCGCTTCACCTCCTCCGCCCCCGCCCCCGCCCCGGGGCCGCCGTACTCGTACTGGTACGAGTAGGAGTAGGACGACGTCCCCATCCCGCCCCCGCCGGCGCTGTAGGAGTAGGACCGGAAGTCCGGCCGCGCGCCGCCGCCGCCGCCGCCGTAGTACGGCTCGATCTGCATGCGCCCGCCCGCGTACGACTTGGACCGGTCCATGGCTATCAGGCAGGCTATGGGTGGGTGGGTTCTTGGTCCTGGCGGTCGAGGCAGAGGAGAGGGAGATGATGACCGCGAGCACACGGCGATTAGTAATAGCTTAGCGATGGTGATGGTTGGGTTGGGACGACGAAGCAGAGGAGAAATGGTATGGAGGTGGAAGCTGCGGTGGTTGCGAATATGTGCTCCACTCGATTGGATTGGGCCTTTGAGTTACCAATTTCTCCCCCAAATTCCACTATATAAAAATAAGATTCTCCATCATATTAAAATATCGGCAAATGCATGGAGTACTAAATATAGATGAAATTAAAAACTAATTGCACAGTTTTGTTGTACTTTGCGAGACGAACATTTTGAGTCTAATTAATCATTTTTTGGACAATTTTTTGCACTAAGCTTTTGCCGATTCGGCCACCCGAATCCTGGATCTAAACACGGCCTTGGATGGAATGGAAACGCGCGTTTTTGCCAACTGTCTGTCGAAATATCGCCAGTTGACGTAGGAGTTTTTGCTCAAAGAACCCAAGATTTTTTTTTCTGCTTTTGATGAATTCTGGTTAGAAGAAAAGAAGGCTCTGTTTTCAAATAATCTAGGCCTGGTTTAGTTCACTCCAAAATGCAAAAAGTTTTCAAGATTCTCCGTCACATCGTATATATCGGTATATGTATGGAGCATTAAATGTTGGTAAAAAAATAATTAATTGTACAATTTGTCTATAAATATCGAGACGAATGTTTTGAGTCTAGTTAATCCATGATTGGACAAAATTTATCAAATATAAACGAAAAGTACTATAGTGCTTTTAAAAAAATTTAGAAACTAAACGTGGCCTAGAAGAGGCGCCGGCGGCATCTATGTGAATGATGTGGTGGCCTGACTTGCTTTAATTTTAATCTGAAGCGGGACAAGACAAATTGTTGCGGCGGCAGACTGCCGGTGGTATCTTCCGGTAGGTTTAGGGTGTGTTTAGTTCGCGAAAAATTTTGGCTTTAGTTACTGTAACAGTTTCATTTGTATTTGTCAATTAGTGTCCAATCATTGACGAATTAGACTCAAAAGATTCGTATTGTAGTTTTCTACCAAACTATGTAATTAGTTTTTTTCCATCTATATTTAATGTTCCATTCATGTGTCCAAAAATTTAATGTGATGAGAAATCTTAAAAATTTTTGGGAACTAAACATGGCCTTACATACACATGTGTAGCCCTGGGCATAATTAACCGAAGACCGAAGACCGAAGACCGAACCAAACTAACCGAGACCGAGAACGAACTAACGAAGACCGAACTTTTCGGTCACTAATTCGGTCCCTGCTTCCAACTAACCGAACGTTGTACGGTTAGTTCGGTCATAGGTCTCGGGTAACCGAACTAACCGAACATTTGAATTTTGTTGATATAATGTGTACTTTGGACTATTATTAGTGATATAATATTTATTCTAGTGGATTTATATCAACCATCACTCTTATCACTTTATTTAATCTATATGTTATTGTTATTTTTGCCATGAAATAGAAAAAGTTTTGCTAAATTTTGCTACAAATTATACTACTTAGTAGATGTTTTGTGAAGTTCGGTTAGTTCGGTCATGACTGAGACCGAACCGAACTGACCGAGACCGAACTTACTCGGTCTTGAGTTTTGAAACTAACCGATCGGTCTCTGTTTTTATATGACCGAACTTTTAAAATAACCGAAGACCGAGACCGATGGATTCGATCAGACCGAACGCCCAGGGCGACACATGTGGTGCGACCGAATTAGCGCTGATTGATTGATTGTTAAGCGGAAAGCAATTCATTTGGTTCGTGGGTCGGCCAGCTGACGCGGATAGTATTATGAGCGACTGACAGTCAGATACGGTTCGGTTGCCAAGGTGCCAGCAGAGAGAGTCCACGTATGCATGGGCTATCTGTGCATCAGTGCATGGTTTCATGGTTTGGTTCCTCCAAGCTCTCCGCAGGTTTCATGTCAAGGCTGTGAAAACCAAAAGGTTCAATTTTATTTTATTTTTTTTATTTTTTTTTGCCAGGAACGCCCCTAGGTGTTGTTTTGCGATGCACATGTTCTATTACTTTGGTACGTTTTCGATTCCTACGCCAACAACCCCAATGCACTATTTGATGGCTCCAGAAAAGAAAAGATGACGGTTATAGCAAACCTAATCTTTTAAAGATTGCAATGGCAAACTTTTATTGATCAGTTGGTTAGGTTCCTTGTGTTGAACTTGTCCATCCGAGTTTAAGTCTTCGACTTGTCACGGGTGCTCGTATTTTACTGAATTTATTTTAGGATTTAACGACGCTATGCTTCTAGTGGTAGGCGAAATCTGCATTGACAGCGAGACGCCTACAGTAACTCCGTGAATCTCGAGATCTGCCGGCTTAGTCCTTTAGAGACGCTCATAGGGTTCAAATGAGTGAATGTGCGTGCATGTTGTGGACGTCTTATGATACTGCGTAATTCTCAAAAAAATCAAGTGCAATATTGATCAACTTCTAGAAAAGAGTTGTCAAAGATTCTTCGAGGAGTTTAAGGCAGAGGAGGATCTACGGTTGTACCTCTCCCACTTCAAGCATGACCTACAAGACGCTGTGACAAGACGCTGTGACAACCTTGTCACGTGCTACCTCCGTCACTATATTTTAAATCAAAACTTTTTCAGATCTGACCAAATTTATATAAAAAAGGTGTCAAGATTTATAACACTAAATTAGTAGCATTAGATTAGATACATCATAAACTATATTTTCATAATATGGTCATTTGGTATCATAAATATTTGTATTTTTCTATAAATTCAATAGACATAAAAAAGTTGGACTTAAAATAATTCTAAAAATTGATTTATTTAGAAACGGATGGAGTAGATCAAAGAAGTCACCTTCATTCCTCACAATGAGGTAAAAAGACCCATGTAAATGAATTATCATCATATCCAAATACAATAGGTCAAAAGTAGATACTATGTTTGCTTCATTCAAGCCAGATATGATTGCCTTCGTTCAAACGTTGGCATATGGTAATAAGGAAAAGCACAAACAAACCGCATCAATAATGCATCTACTTTCTTTGGCCATACATATGTTTGGTTTTCTCACCCATAGAGCTTGTCTCGCCTCATGTTGCCTTGCCGGCATAAGAGAGTCAAATTGGCTTGTCCATGTAAGTAAAGAAAAACCTTGCTTTCATGGGCTACAAAGGCTGCTGGAAAGAGATCCAAACACAACAATTGTTTCAACTTCTTGCCTGGCAAGGTGACGCAAGCATCAACTAAGGCAAAGGGTGGAGCTAGAACTTGGGCTAGGAGGGTGCTAACTCCATTTCACCTCTAACATCTGTTAATTCCAAGCATAAGGAGCAGTATTCTAGCCGCAGGAGCAAAACAGTATAAAGAGATTTCATTGTCAAGATAGGTGCTACGCCAACAAATTCTACCTTCTAGTCCACCGATAACACCCCGTAATATTCGTACTTTATAAGGTTTATTAATGCAAATATAAAATTAATATACTTACTAGTTATTAACCACATCTGATTGTGTGTTGCATGTAATAAATAAGCCAAACCTTAAGTCAAATCTTTTCCTCGCCCTCTATTTCAAAGTTCTAACTAATTTTTTTGAAATAATAATTTAAAATGTTTCCATTAATCCGACACCTTATAGAGTTTCTAAAACTAAATTCAATTACCCTTTTTACAATAGAAAATATGGATTGAATTCCAGTTCTTAATTAAATTCAATTCAAAGCCTCAAATGTTTCTTCTCAAAAAACCCAAACCCTCTCTCTCATCCCTATCAAAAGAAGGTTTTCTAATTAATGTGTGTGTTTCACATACATGTATGTGTGAGATGGTTTGTGTTTGGTTTCACTTGGTTTCATTTGGAGTTATGGAGTTTATAAAACGAAAATCAATTTCCCTTTCTACAGTCAAAGATAGGGATGAATTCCAGCTCTTAATCGAATTCAATTCAAAGCCTCAAATGTTTCTACTCCAAAAACCCAAACCCTCTCTCTCTCATCCCTTTCAAAATAAGGTTTTCTAATTAATTTGTGTGCTTCACATACATGTATGTGTGAGATGGTTTGTGTTTTTGGTTTCATTTGGAGTTAAACAGTTTGGAAAACCTAATAAACTGAATAAAAAAGGAAAAGGGTTTTTTTTCCTAAAACCTATCCTTGCCTTTAGGATAAACCAGCCTTGTAAGGCACTTGCTGGCCTTCTCTCTCCTTCCACTTCATCTCTCTGCGACCGGCTCTATAACGACCTAAGTTCGTTGCAACCTAGGCAACCGTTTTGATTTATCAAAAGGAGTCAGTCACCAACCATCAGTGAAGACTTGCACCGTGAAATGCAACACTCAACATCGAGAACATCCATTCAATGACTTAGTCAATTCAACAAAGACAGGGAATACTGGACCGTCTGCTAGTACACCGTACCATCTGATAAAAGTCAGGGAAGAACAGAGCTAAGTGGAAATTAAGTTGTTTCTTATTTATGGACTTGGACCCACATGTCAGCACAAGTTGAGATACTTCACCAGTTGAAGGAGCACCCTCTCACCTATCCACTCATTTGCAAACACCCTCTCTCTCTACCTCTCAAGAACAAGGAAGAACCCTAGAACTACAGAGAGAAAGGAATGAAGAGAAGATTGAAGGAGGAAAAGAGGAAGAAGAAGAGAAGCATCAGCACCTCCCCATGGATTCCCTCAACTTCTTCAACATAGTCATGGTGAGCTTAAGAGAGTAGCTCCCATTTTGTGGATTTTCCCCAGAGTAGTTAATGTGTGGTTTTGACGGAGGTTGGAGATGATGGAAGCTTGGATGGAAGGAGAGTTGGATCTTCAATCCTCTGGCTATGGAAGCTCTTGATCTCGGAGCCAAGGATCTCTATCTCAATCTGAAGGTTTATCTCTCATCTCATGAGTTTTGGTTTAATCCCTAAGCCTTGAGCCACACTTAGTGAAACTAGCTTATGACCCAGCCATAGTGAGCCTAGTAAGCCACCTAAACTACCATAGGAATGTTTGGCACATGCAAGATGCACAACTCCACAAATCTAAGCTTGAAGCCTAGGATTACCTTGGAGCATAGGTTCTGTCGCCCATGTGACGGAGTGTCCATCAAACCGACGGAGTATCCGTCAATATGTAGGAAACCACCAAGGAACCTTATTCCCCATCAGCTTAGCATAGTGGAGTGTCCGTCACCCACGATGGAGTATCCGTTGAATTATAGAGAGTAGTAACCCAGCAACCCGGGAACACCCAGTTCATACCGGAGCATCCGTCGATTGACCGGACTATCCGATATGGACAGAGAACCCTAGAAGTGCCTAAGTCCCAAACCTATCAGAGTCTCCATGAACTCCATGAAGCGTCTGTTGATCAGTACAGAGCAAGACCAAAGACAAACCATCTCGGTATCCAGTACATCGGAGTGTCCGTCGGTAGAACGGAGTGTTCGCCAATCACAGGAAGAGTGAGCTAGCTTAAGCAACCTACTTGAGTAACCAACCTACAACCAAGAGAGCTTAGTCATACCCAATGTAGTAGTAGAGCCACAATTAGATGTCACTCCTTAAGTTCTAAGGTAGTAACCTAACCTTATTCACCCATGTTTCTCCTCATCGTTCTGATCGTCGATGTATCTCTTAGACGATCTTTCGTATTCTCTCAGGAACGTGCGTGAGTCTTCGTCGTCAGCTTCTAGATGTCTAGACGGCAGCACCATCAAGCAGGCACCCCCCTATTATAAACCCTACTTTGGATACTTATTGAGTTACATTATGAGTTATGCATTACATGTAGTCTTGGATAATGATCACTCTTATACTACACCTAGAGTAGCTTAATAATCTGTAGGAGCCTCTCATCTAAACAATGGGAATGGGAACGCTTAATGCTTATTGCTTAGTTGCTTGTGCAACGGTAGAAGTTGAGCATGAGAAGGGAACTCACACTCGCGCGTGTAGGATGTTAGAGCTAGATAATTATCTACTAAAATCAATGAGGGTACAACTTGACTTACCTTACTAATCTGGTGAAGGACTAATATCCCTAATATGGTAATCTTGATGATAACTTGGATATCTTACTCAGGCGAGGGGTAGGTCGTCGTGAGTGTGGGATCTCAGGCGACGTAGCTCTTGGAGCAGTAAGGACCATGTATTGGGATACGTAAGTCCGAGTAACCACCCGTACAGACCACATGTCGCGGATGGGGTTGACAAGCCAAGTTACTAGTTGCAACTTGTTTATCTGTAAAACTGGTAAGGGGGTGGCGTCGGTCGGGAATGTCTTGGACATTGATCGGGCACTCGCTCGAACCTTTCATATGACATTCGGGCCGGATTAGGGAAATGTTGGAGATGTGAGGTGAAGGATATGGGGATGCTACACTAGTCAAAAAACAAAAATTTTTGACCCCATAAACCAGGAACTACTGCTAGTTATAGATCACGGGATTACCACTAGATGCGCAGGTGCAGTGAAAGCGACTCGATGTAGTCGTATGCGTCGTAGCAGTGCCGTGCAGTTGCGAGGTCGTCCGTCTATTCGTCTCCTTCGTGCGGTTCATCCTTGTGCTCCAGATGCAGCACCTCCGAGGTATCCACACGTACAGGGAGGAAGCGTTGTGCCTCCGGACTGCTTGGTCCACGATGAGTAGTAGGCACAAGCGTGGGATGGGTGACGGCGGCTGCCAAATGGCGTCTCTTAGCCCTGGCCGCGCCCACCCCTTCCTTATATAAGCATCCTAATGAGCTCCTGAGTTGGAGGCCCATTAGTAACCCTAAGCCTTGTCTAATTTGGGTCCAACCCGAATCAGGCTTCCAGCCCCTTAAGCGTGCAACCCTATGGGTTCACGCACACATAGACACGGTTCGAGTACTTCTACTCGACCGATAGTTGACAGCGGCCTCTAGCAAGACGTGTCAACTCCTATATATATGCAAAGATCATATCAGACGAACCGCCACAAACCACATACATGTTATTCCCTTGCCTCATGATATTTGGTCTAACTCATAAGTTAACACTTAACCCAAGCACGGCCATGCATTTCTTGATCCAATCATTCGAGTGGTCCAGTGATATCTCTCTCACATGGAGAGAGGCAAATTCCTTCTTGATTGTCTATGTCTCATAGAATGTTTTCCGACAAACCCGAAAACCACCTTTATAACTACCCAGTTACAGAGTAGCGTTTGACAGTCCCTGAGTAGGTCGTTTCACATCTTGAGTACATACGACAATCTCAGGTCTAAGGACATAACATACATGATGTGTAAAGAGATAATAAAAACATCTCACTTTGGGTCAGTCTAGCCCCATGTCATACATGTGCCCACATTATTAGTTCGACATCTCTATGTCTATGACTTGTGAAACATAGTCATCAACTAATACATGTGCTGATCTAATATTCATGTGTGTCCTCACACGAACTCCGATTAGGGACAACTTTAGAATAACCATACAAGTAAAAGAGTTTCACAAATAATTCACATAATTATCGATCGATACAAGTTGTCTTTAATGGATATTCAATGAACACATAATATATCATGGATACAATCGCAATATCATCGTCTCTATGATTATCTCTAGGGCATATTCCCAACATGAGGCAACCCTTATCTCTGGTGCACGAGATAGGGAGGTTCGTCCCGTTTCTCTGTGTGGGTACAGTTGTACACCTCTGTAGAGTCTTGAAAGCATGGAGTCCCTCGGGATGGAACTATTCAGTTGTTCTTTCTTTCTATACCCATGGTAGCATGAACTATGGACTATGAGCACCTTGTTATAATGTTGAATACCTTTACTTCTATGTTGAGCATAGCATGTCATAATCTTAATGAACATCATTTCTTTCTGCACTTATGCAAATGCCCGATAATTACCCTATGCATCCACCAAATACTATGTATTGGAATTAAGTCCTGCGAGTACGCAACGTACTCACGATGCAGCCATTAAGTTGTTTTGTAGGAACGTTGTAGATCGATGGAGGTTGAGTCTCCATCACCACTGCCTAGTAGCATCAGGGAAGGGCGACCCCGAGTATGCTACATGTTAACTCCGTAGTCTTGTTCGAGCGACCTTGAGTGATTACTTTAGAATGGATTCTGGATCTTGTCCATTGGTTGGATCGGATCACGTAATTTATGTAAACTCTGTCTTGTAAGCTTTTCTATATAAGTTGTTTGAACATTGTCCATTAGACTATGTCAATTTGGTATGTGAACTACTACGTGCCACTCAACCTGATCCTGAAGAGGAGTTGCTTAGTGCGCTCCTAGGGGCCGTGCGATGTTGTCTTGCTTAAATTGAGCACGTCAAGTGGATGACACTCGATTTAGGTGAAGTATCATGACGGGCACCCCACAGGCTCGATCCAAGCTGCCAACTCCCTTCCCTTCTCCTTTCTAGTCCGGCCTGCCTTTCCTTGGCCCACCACTCATTCTTCTCTCTATTTGTTCCCTTTGCTCACAACCTAACTTGTCTCTCGCTTTGCCTCTTTACTGTGCTTCGGCAAGCATAAGGGTGATGTGGCCACCATCGACATCGACAAATACATGGCCGTCATCAAAGGCAACCAACTAGAATGAGGCTCTGACACTCTAGAGTCACACGCTGACATCGACAAACACATCCCAACAGTTCTTCTATCCCGAACATTCGATGAACCACCGTGTAATCCTTCGATACATCCTACATCCTCACATCCATGGTTTGTGTATGGAGGGCAGGCCAAATTCTGCTAGTCTACTCCTAAGTCCTAACAGAGAGCCAAATGTTCCAGGCCTCTAGGACGCTGGCAGCCGCCTGCTATTGTAGACAGGGGCGGAGCCAAGATTTGAGTATAGGGGGCAATAGACAAAGTTCATGTTGCTTGGTAGTCCTAAGGTGTAGAAGCTTCTAGAAGTTTGCAATGTAACCTTCAACACTCCCCCTCAATGCAAACACTCCTAGAAGATACTAGATATTATCACCATGGATCGAGCCTTCACCAGTACCTTTTGGAGGGAGTTGTTCAAGCTAGACAAGACTCCGTTGGAAGAACACCATTTGAAGTGTTGTATGGGCATGCTCCTCAGCATTTCGGTCTCAAGGACAGTGTGGCTAGCTTTGCTCCTAAGCTGGAAACTTGGATGCAAGAAAGGGAGTTAATGGAGAAGTTGGTACAACAACATCTATTACGAGCGCAACAGAGAATGAAGTCCTCCCTGACAGCTAAGCAAGGTGAGCCCAAGCTCTTCCTTTCCATCCCTGCCATAATTGATCAAGATAAGTGGCAACTTGGTACCGCAACTGTGCCAGAATGATTACTGCTTGAGGAAAAAGATTAGTGGTGCTCCGTGATACTCAGAAATGGTGCCTTCTACTGTAAAAATGGATAAAGACATGCCTAGAATATGAGAAAGATGCTTGGTCCTTTTGTTCCCTCGTCGATCTGAAGGTGAGCTTTGTGATGATATGTAAAACTTCTTTTAGTTTAGGCTACCTTTTCAATACTTTTCTGATAAAATGTGTAGTTCTTCTATTTTTATAGTTTGATTCTAAACTGAATTGAACCCTCTCTGTGTTGCATGATCTTGAAGCAGTCGAGGCGCTCACCAAGATTTACTCGCATTGCAATGCAATGTTGGCAAGATATTTCTTTCAATGTAGTGTTCTAGGAAGGGGTACTTGCAGCCTACCATTGACAACATGGTGGTGTTTGTGTCCATAGAGTGACCATTATCGCTGGAAGTATGGATGAGCTTGGGTGGTTTCAGAAGGCACGGGTACCTGTTCTCATGCGCTTTCAAGAATTACATGATGCTCAAGCCAAGAGTGATATACGGAGAAACACAATAAGTCAACAATTTTGAGTGCACCTTTTGTAATGTGGCTGCCTTGCGAATTAGCATAAGTGTTTTAGAGGATTAGCTGATCATCAAAAAATATTGTATGCATCCCATGTCACTAGAACGATTGATTTGTAGGAATATGAGATAAAGTGTACAAATGAAAAAGCAAAAGTTTTGATCCATTTCCTGTTGTCAAATTTTTTGTTGTTTTGAGCCATGCATCTGAGATGGTAAGGATTGCGATTCTTCATTACCTACAGATTTGTTTCACCTGTTATGCTGTTCGTAACTATATATTGTGAGTAATGAAATGTCACATTTTTGTACTTAGATCGAATGAGATAGAAGCTAGTAAATTCTGATAGTGCAGAATGTTGCAAACACTGCTCATACTACAATGTTGCGATTTTTATTGCTTCTAGCATTTTGCCAAGAGAAGGTCTAATGTACACTGAGCAATTTTTTTGTAGATGTAGTTGGCTGAACAAGAAAAAGACAGCCCTGAGAACTTTTTGATACTCGTGAACAAATAGAAGATTGAACAAACATTGAACAAACAGGGGATAAGTGTTCAAAGGTCATCGTTGAGGAATTGAAATGCAGAGATACCGACTTATACATATCAAAAACTTATCTGATTCTTGAAATAGCTCTCAAAGTACTCGTACAGTCTACCCCAATCTAGTAAGCAAGAACATAGACCAAAAAGTATAACGAGTGGACTTATTCTTATAATTATCTTGCTCCTTCAGCATTTAGCCCACCTTATACAACCCTGTAGATATCATAGCTGAGATCAGGTTAATTGTAAAAGATACTCCGTACAAAATTGCTAGAAAATGTAACACAATTTATAAGAGTTACTGCATGGGTCAAATAATCAAGATCATGTGCTTCTTCAATCATCTTCTCTTCTACTATAAGGGAACAATCCAAACTATTCTAGGTACACCCAGGAAAACATCCCCCGCTGAAGAGCCCAACCCCTGTGCACCAACCATATTATACCCAGAAAATTGTCTTCATTAAAATCAAAGGCTAAAACCCACACCTCACAAGCTTCATTGCAATCCAACGACCACGGTTGATTGTATCAACAGCGATGAGGCTTCAACGCACGCGCCGCACAGGCTTCAGCGCAGTCAACACAAAACAAGCCACGTTCGAGACTTGGTGTCGCCGGAAAATAAATAGAGAAAACCGTAGCCTAGTATCGTCCAACAAAAAAGGAAACCGCTGAGGACACCGGCCGCTATCGTCGCGAAGCCACGATCTCTGCGCGCAGGCCACAGACCCCGCGCCCTCCACTTGCTCGGCTGCTGCCTCCGCCGCGACGGCAGAGTCACTATTGTACCCACCGCCGAGGACACCGCCGTCGACGCCGCTAGCGAGGCCGCTATCTTCGCGCCGCCACGATCTCCGCGCGCAGGCCACGATCTCCATACCCTCATCGCCGACAGTCCGGCACCGGGCCTCGAGCGATGGGCACCGCGACGATCGTAGTCCAAAGCCCCCGCGCCGCGATCGCGGTGCCCTCGGCGGCGGCGCCGTCAGCACTCGATCAGCGACTGCAACTAGGCCTGGAGCGAGCACAACAACCTCCGCAGCGCTGACGTCACGCTCAAAGCCTCCGCAGCCCTGCCGTCACGCTCAATCGAACCAGGCGATATCCAGCACCGTCTTCATCATCACGTGACGCTACCACACGTATCGCTCAGTGCGAGACTCTTCCAGTTCCAGGTTGGGTCACTTTCTAGCTTTTAATTTCGAGCCATGCACACACATGGATTCCAAACTTCTGAATTTAGTTGCCTGAGGATGACATGAATTTCAGTTGAGATTAGACGAACTTGTGCAAGCGCTCCGCTCTCATTTCATGAACTGCCCGGAGCTCTGCTTCTATCTTCCGCTCATACACCTATTAAATTTATTTTGGATATTACAACCAAAAGATCCATAAATGAAATATATTTGACACGAACATAACTATCTTATTGAACTAAGTCAGGCGGGTTCAGAGATAAAACATAAAATCCAACTTATTCTTGCAATGCATTTTCAAACCTACAACTAATGCAAAACTATGCAACTTCGTCGAAAATGCACATACATACAATCTTTATTTTAAGCAGGGGAATGCTAACACACATGTCAAGCAGGCGAAGCAGTGATGGTTAGTTGTCTTTGAGTAAAACCGGCAATGGCTCCAGCCTCCGTTAGCAGAGCCATCACCTACATAGTGCATGTTGGTTCAGTAAGAGTTTTCCTGAAATCCCATTATGAAAAATTGATAATCAATATGCAGAGTCCTAAAATATGAAGCACATAGAGACCGCTAAATGTTTGCCATGAGTGTAAACTCATTAATTTGTGCTTGGAATCCCAATATTCAGCTTGAAAGAATATGATTTGGCACTTCATTTGTCAGGTGATTTGTTCTTTTTTTCTGTTGACAAACAGGAGAGGAAATTTATTTATATAGAGACCAAAGCTGTACAGAAATATTTGCAAAGGACTGTACAAAGAAGAAGCAAAAAGGAAACCAGTGATTTGGTCTTTGTTATAGATGCTTTTGTATTATTAATTGATTATTTGTTAGCATTACATGCCTCTTGCAAGTTGTTCAGTATAGTTAATTAGCTTTGGACTTGATGTGGCCCGTAGCATTAGCAGTGTCATAAATCTTTGTTTCATAAAAAAAACATTCAGCAAAAATGATAAATGTTGCCGCAAGTAGTTGACAATGTCCTTCCTGAGAGATACTCACGATGCGCTAAGCGGTATCACCAACATCACAGGTATGTTTTTAATTATCGAGATGTATGCAACACTTCTCACGATGGCTTACTGATTTCCTAATATATATGTCCAAATGCCCACTTTAGACGAGGCGGCGCGGAAAAGGGAGGAAAGGAACCGGCAACAACGAAGACGTCAAGCTTTATGTTGGTTTATCAAGGGGTATCAAGATCAACAACAAGAATTTTGGCTAAACCAAAAGAGGAATCGGATCCTACAGGGAAGAGTACCAAAAATATTGTTTACAAAGACGTCCTGCACGGTGAATAACGGTAGGTATACTCAAACCATTTTATCAATCCTCATGTGAACATATATTGCTGGGTAGGAACTTGATATTTTTTGGCCATATTGCCGTTGTGCTCGCTCCAGGCCTAGTTGCAGTCGCCGATCGAGTGTTGATGGCGCCGCCACCGAGGGCACTGCGATCGCAGTGGGGGGGCTTTGGACTGCGATCGTCGCGGTACCCGTCGCTCGAGGCCCGGTGCCGGACTGCCGGCGATGTGGGTATGGAGATCGTGGTCTGCGCGCGGAGATTGTGGTGGCGCGAAGATAGCGGCCTCGCTGGCGGCGTCGACGGCGGTGTCCTCGGCGGTGGGTACAACAGCGACTCTGCCATCGCGGCGGAGGCAGCAGCCGAGCAAGTGGA
This sequence comes from Saccharum hybrid cultivar R570, assembly GCA_038087645.1. Classification (NCBI taxonomy): domain Eukaryota; kingdom Viridiplantae; phylum Streptophyta; class Magnoliopsida; order Poales; family Poaceae; genus Saccharum; species Saccharum hybrid cultivar. Next base: position 24,759,291 of record JAQSUU010000135.1, read on the forward strand.
GGGCGTGGGTCTGTGGCCTGCGCGCAGAGATCGTGGCATCGCAACGATAGCGGCCGGTGTCCTCGGCGGTTTCCTTTTTTTCTTCGGTGATGCCAGGCTATGGTGTTTTCTCTATTTTTTTCCGGTGACACTAGGTCTCGAACGTGGCTCATTTTGTGTTGACCGCGCTGAAGCCTGTGCAGCGCGCACGTTGAAGCCTCATCGTTGTTGATACAATCAACTGTGGCCATTGGATTGCAATGAAGCTTGTGAGGTGTGGGGTTTAGCCTTTGATTTTAATGAAGACGATTTTCTGGGTACAATATGGTTGGTGCACAGGGGTTGGGCTCCTCAGCGGGGGATGTTTTCCTGGGTGTACCTAGAATAGTTTGGATTGTTACCTTATAGTAGATATAGAGATGATGGATGAATAACCCAACCAATCACTTACTCAAACATGGGTAAATCAAGAGCTAGGATGATATATAAATGATAAATAAACACTCAAAGTACTCCTTAAGATAGCAACAACAAGTCTAAGTAGATACAAGAGAAATTAATTCCTAAGCCATTCTAGTCATAAGTCATAGCATACATTGATGTGCATAAATGCTTAGCAATGGTTTAAAGATATTTATATCTATGCATAAGGGACATTAATAAGAAAGATCAAGAACAGAGCCTTACTTCTATAGCAATCGGGTCCTACTTGACGGGAGGTGAACTACAAAGGACTCAACAAGGCTATCACCCTCGCGATCTACCACACGATCCAAAATGTAGGGTGCATCCACATGTATAAGCACCACACTTGCACAATGTCGACCACTCACCCTGTTCGAACATAAGAGTGAGCGCTTTGCGATCTTATGCATAAACATAATAATGATACTAAGCATATAATCAATGCAAACCATGAACATGATAACTATGAACATGAATAATATTAAGAATAATGTCATAAAAATGTAGCAAATAATAAAGGATATAGAGGGCTTTACCAAGCCAAACTCTTGATAGGATCGGGAATCCAAGCAAGGAGCTTGACTCTCTCTGGATCTAACTTAGCTAGCTATGCTTATGATTATTTGTGGAGCTCTAAGGTTCTTCTTCTTCATCTCTTCAGATGATGGAAGAGGATGCTTGAGATGCCCTGAAGGAGGAGGTAGGGGGTCCTTTTATAGAGGGCACTAGGAGCCCTGTGGGCCCATGAATCCATCGCAACGTCAAATCTGAGCCCTTGATACTAATCGACCTTGAGCAATAACATAGATTGAACCTTGGAGGCTGTGGAGAACCGACGTAGGAAGGAGAGACTGAAAGGGGGCCCCACTGGGCTGACTGGCCTTCAGGTGGGGCCGACCGGCCCACACTCTGTCTGGTGGAGTCAAGTCACGGTGGTTTGCCTTGTACGATGATTCTAGACTCTTCCAAGTCGGTTTCATCGCGGATGATCGTGATTTGATCTGATGATTGAGTCCACCTTGCCTGTTTCCTGAATAAATCATCCTAAAAACATAGATTCGCCAAAATTTATGGAATTTATTAGTTTAAACCCCTAAACCTATGTTGGTAATCATTTTCATGCATTTATACAAGTTATATTCATGGTTTATGATGAGTGTTAACTACCGTCAACAACGTTCTATTGTCACACACACGCGCACACGTGTGCGCGCGCACATAGAGAGAGAGATTTATATCTATGAATCAAGCTTCAACTGAGTAAATGAAGACGGGAAACAGGAGATGACATCCAATAAAAGGAACTTACTCATTAACACTGCCCGGTTGCAATGAGCATAGCGGCATTTCACCAATTAGCAGGACATATGTCAGGTAAAGCTAAGAGTCAGAGAGAGATAGGGTTATCACAAGTGAGAGGAGAGTTGGGCTTACGTATAGCAATGGTTGTTGGTCAATGACTGAAGTGCATCAACTGTAAAATGGTTCTCATCATAAAGGACATGATAATGGATGGGCGGACTCATTCTCTGACAAGAAAATATTCAGACTCTCAATAACTGACAAACAGTGCTCTTGAAAACAATGTGCACCAAGGTCCCAACATGAACTTACTTGAATACTATTAGTAGTGTTGTCGGCAATGACAATTCCTGCAGCAGAAAAATGAAGCAGAAGATATTCCTAATCAGCAAATGCTTGCAGAAGCAGCAGGCAGCGGCTATGTGTTCTGAATAACGGTGTGACACAAAACGCACTAACCCTAGAGAATGTTTCCACTTTTGTTGCGTTCAAAAAAAAAAAATGTTTCCACTTTTGTCAGTTCTGTCGCGCCTTCCATGAACCTCAGGGAAAAGCTATGATTATTGGCATGGAACCCAGCAAGGAATTCAGAGGAGTGTTGAAGCCATTACTTTTGTCATCGCCTCTGACATGTGTTCTGATAATCAGCTTCTAGTGGCTTCAATACAATTAGCACTTGAATCAACCGACTTGAGAAAACTATGAATGGTCTTTCTCTTTTTACTATTATATCTAAAATCAGAAAGGGAATTTAGATAATGATTATTGATTAGATAATCAGTCGGACCACAATTACTAAAATAATAAGGGAGCAGGCTAGTAGTAGTATAGCACCTTACTGGTTACCAAGCTGTGCGATGCGGCAGGCATGCAGCAGCGGCACAAACAACAGGAGTGCAAGGCTGCACGGGCGCACACGGCGTCTCTCCCATCTCTAGACTTGGGCAAGTGGAGGAGGCGCAGAGACGCCGGACGCGGACTTGCCGAGCGCGAAGAGTCGAATTGAAGAATACGAACAGCCGCAGAGACGCTTCGCGTTCAACTTGTGACATCGTGGTGGGAACGAAGAAAATTCGTTTATGGTGAGGCAATCCAACCACAGATGAGAAGTGTTTTATCTATCGTGACCTTGACAACAAACTATCAATGAGCTCTGAAGAAGAATGCCAAACGTGCTGATGGATGGAAGACGCCACCAGAGGGAACCTTGCTTCTGGATATAGATGGCAGCTACAAACTAGAGAGGGGTGATGGAGGCACTGGAGGGATTATCAAAGACTCGGCTGCTACGTTTATAGCTGCATCATATTGTTATCTTGATCATGTTGTGGATGCCCCAACAGCGGAGGTGTACGCTCTAAGAGAAGGGCTCCTGTTAGCCCAACATATTGGTTGCTAATGACTCATCATTCAATCCGACTGTTTTGAGGTGGTGGAGAAAATGAAGCAGGGAGGTTTTTCAGCAACAGCTGGTGCGCCAATATATGATGAATGTGTGGTACTCTGGCAGGATTTTAATTCTATCTCTATAGATCATTGTAATAGGGATATCAATAGAGTAGTGCACAATTTAGCGAGTTTACCTATTTAGTCAAAGAATTCTTGTATTTGGGTCGATGAACCTCCTAGCTTTATTATTGAAGCCCCAGTGAACGATGTAACTCTGTTTTCAAATCAATAAAGTGCGCCAGATGGCTTCCCTGAAGCATCTAGATGGAGAGGGCTAAGTCTAAATGGGTTGCATCTAACTAGGCCTCAAATACACTGAGGCCCGTTTAGATCCTTGAAATTAAATTTATTTTAATAATCATAATTTAGACATATATCAATTAAGCTAATGTGGTTGTATATAGATTATATTTGTATATTATTGTTGGCTATACGAGATATATACTTATGTGTTGCATTTGCACCATATGGGAGCGAGTTGAAGAGTGTGTTATAAATTACAAAGTAGAAACATAGAATGGTAATCTATAGAATCAATTTCCATCTCCCACCCGATGAATTTGAGATAGGCTTATATGTGAACATTGAAAAGTGGTGGAATGTCAAATTTCAAGCCAAATAGTCTAATTTAAGTAGATTTTAATTCCTCCGAATAAAAGGATCCAAACGGGCCCTTAATGTCTTGGCTGAATTAGGAGGAGCTAAACTATATATATATATATATATATATATATATATATATATATATATATATATATATATATATATATATATATATTATTGTATGGTACTTGGGTACTAATAATTATTCAGTACCCAACATCCTATTAGGCAGGCAAACATTATTTATGAAGGGCCAGCCAGAAGAAGTGATACGCCACGGGGTCCTGATCTTCACGACGTAGGATGAACACCAGATAACTAGCTTCAAAGAAGTCAAGATAACTTGCTGCAAGCAGCAATAACTAGTGCAACCTGGCAAATTAAATAAAACTCGAAGCCAACCAACGTCTTTAACTGGCAACCTGAATCGAGAATTCGCCCAACCACACTCTCAAGGAACCAACCAACACAACCTATAATCAATCGAGGAAACCTCAAAGGGAGTAGGAGCACCAATTGGGAGCAGATGAAGCCACCACTTCTGTAATCCCGCAAAAGAAATCACAAGAGCAAAGGGGGTAGAGATCACTCTCTCAATATTTGTTAGCACACATCTAAACAAAATGGGTTTTGTATTTCGATTATCAAAAGTTTGAGAATGCTTATGGAGCAATGGGGTATTTATACTAGGAACAGCCCTCCTAGATAGGTGAAAACATGAATGAAAAAAAGATAAGATAGACTATGTGAAAGGGGTTCCACAAAATGAATTCCTAGAGAGTTCCCACGTGACTGTTGGTCTTCTGCGCAGTCTTCAGTGTTTTGACAATAACTCCACCTTGGAAAGTCCAAATGATGTGTCATTGGTTGCGTTGGAAAGTTAACTTGATAAGCTTTCAAACCATATGCAGCATGTACCACGAAACATTGTACATTGATACAATTTTGCATTGGAAGTTGAACGTCTGGCAGACTGTTGACCTTCTGACCAGTCTTCACTAAAATTGGTCGGCTCTCACAATGGAAATTCCAAACAGCTCAGCTCTAGTGGCATTGAAAACTAGACTTAATAAGCTTCCCAAAATGTCCTCATGGGCCTCCATAGCTTTTGGGAATCAAAAGTTATGACTGATTCTTTCTGATGGTTCTGTCATGTTGTACTTGTTCGAGCGTGGTCCTTCCATATAGTCCACTCTTTGTGTGTTCATGTCATCCTCCTTGGCGAACTTGACCAATAGCAATGCACACAAATTAGGTAGTATATAATTCTCACTAATGTTATAATGGGTTTCACAAAGTAGCGCGTTCATCTTGTGTTGTAGTTTCTTTGTTCGACTATGTGTTAACAGTCCATCAAAGACGTGATATGGTGTAGTTGTAGGTGATGTTCGGGTTGGCCTTGGTGCATCTTGAATTGGTGATGGCGTGGTCATATCATCCTCCCCCTTGAAAAAGAGTCGTCCTCAACTCTAAACCATCTAGGCCCAATAATTGTGCTAGGCCAACAGGGTTAGATGCTATATTTCGGTTACCATCTTCTTCTTCCATCACAGCGAGGTGTTTGAATCTGTAATCATATAAACCAAGTAGTAGTCTTGCAGGTGGAAACCAAAAGGATTTAGAATCAAGTTTAGCTTTCACCTTGAATGGGTGCTTAGAATTAAGAGTGAATGTTGATGTCCTTGGCATGGTCTTATCACCCTTCCTCCCTTCCAGAAAACTTGTCCTCTGCTTTTATTCTCCTGAAAACAGTCCAAAGAAAATAGAGAGTGGATGCATATGCCAATTGCTATGATAACTTATTGAAGATTGTTTATCGTCTTCTTTACAATTCTTATGCACATTATTTCTTTTCTGGTGAGAGAAATAGTTTCTCAAATTTTGTGAACCTAAAATTAGTTTTGAAAATGGTAGCACAAAAATTTCTTTTAAACCACTCATTTGATTATGTTTTATCTTTGCAAAATCAAATATATCAAAGGATGAGAATGAAACATATTTGATATTCCAATAATTCTCGATGCTCAACTCATGTAAAGGTTTAGAAATGTACCTTTCATACTCAATGGTCCCACATGTGGATTGAAACTTGTTGGACGAATGAATAGAACAAGTTTGCATAGGATTTCTTTCATTCAAAGAAGAATATGAACAAGGGAATAACTTTGATTGTTCTGAATAGCAAGCACTAAACAATCTCTTCATCTCAAATAAAGAAAATATGGTTCACACGATGTATTGCTGATTCTATTCAACTTCAATTCAGCAAACTTGTCGCATGTTATGCAAAGGGCATAAGCATAAAATTTATTTACAGCATGGTGTCCAATGAAGTTAAAAATAAACTTGCAGCTGTAGGCACTATTGAAAGATCTCATAGATGATATATCAAGGACACTTTTAAGTATTATATTAATGTCAATAAATTAATCAAGCTTGACATAGAACATACATTCAGCAGGAGATGTTTTTGTGAAGAATTCAGCATGACTAATAAATTTCACATGTTCCACATTGTTGACATGTAAAGTATCATATATATCAATCAAAGTATAGCAATGGTCAAATATAATTGAATAATGGTTATCAGCTTTCATGAATTTCAGCACGCGTATGAACATGTGGATCAATCAAACTAGCATTAAGATTTTATGTCTGGTCAATTTCAATTGAAACAAATGGGTCATCACATTTTCTCACCAATTTGCATTCTAAATTTATATCTAGATTATTTTCATTACCTTTCAGGTTTGATGATGGTGTAAGTACAATAGAATGTATCTCTGGATTTCTACCTCCTTCATTGTGATGATTCAAACTTGGGACAACAAAGAGTTGATTTTCTACAGTGGACATCTTCTCATGCTTCTCATGATGTGTAGTAGTGTTAAGAGCAGCCATCTCTTCATATCTTCCACTGCAAACCTGCACATTGTGAGAAACAACACTAAAAGTAGAGATTAGTGGGTTAGAGAAAACATCCTCACATGTTTTGTAATGAAGCTCTCTCTTTTTGTGTGGTGTATCCCTCACACTCTTTTTGTTGATGCTCTCAACCTCACATTTAGTGGAATCACACAGCTCACTTTTGTTTTCACTCTCACTCAATTTGGCTATGTGACTCTCATTCTCACATGGATATTGGTGTACAATGTCTTCAACGTTTTGTGGAGCAACAAATGAATAGGTGTGATCATTCATGGTCTCTTCTAGTGGCATTGGGACAGCAATAGTCGCTGGATGACAACCACCTTTTGTCTTCCCAAAAGCCATTGAACTTGCATTAGTTGAAGAGGAATCATCTTCATCAATCTTGCCTTCAATCTGAACATTAAGTGGCTTGTTGGGGAACAAAACTTTAGCACAACTGTCAATTATTTCCTCAAATAATGAAGCTGATGGTACAACAAATCAGGGCATCACATTTGAGCTTGGAACAAGATTTGTTTGAAACTTCAGATTGGTTGTAGCATGATGAACTTTATCTTGGACAGATTTGTCACTTCCACTTGATGGCACAACACAAACATCTTTCTTCTCACATTCAGCTCTCAAATTGAGACTATGGTGGATCTTTAACTTTAGATTAGATGCACCTTCAAAACTTGAAATGTTGTCAAGGTCTTGATCATAGTTTGGTACTGATTTGTCACCATACTGAATAACATTTTGGCCAGCTTTGGGGCAACGAACTTCACCACAAATGGCACTAGGACAAGGCACAAAACTTGTATGATCTGCAGCACTTGTGTTCACACATTGTGATGGTGCTTCTTGCTGAATAATTTTTAGACTTGCATGATGGGTGACTGTAGCAGGTTCCTTCAATTGAACACACAAAGGATCAGCCCTGAAAAGAGAAGTGTGTTCTCTAGTTTCACAACTTAGTTGATGATCTTCTACAACTTGCATAGTGGCTTCTTCTAGCTCAACTTGTGTGTTATGTGTAGCAGATTTTTCTTCTTTCTCTTACTCAGAATTGAGACAAACACAGATGGGAATATTAGGAACTTCTTCCTTCATAGTTTCAGATTGTAACCAACACTTTGGGATAGCAACTCTCTCAAGAGTTGGTGTAACATTATGATCCACAGTACCATTACACACCTCATCATTTTCCTTATCAACTTGAGGCACAAAGCTATCTTCTTGCTGCTCAATAGAATTTTTCTTGGAGTTGCATTGTTGGTGTTCACCTCTTTTAGAACTAGAATTAACTGATGAAACTTTTGGGACAGCATGTCCTCTCTTCTTGCATGGAGTTGATGATTGCTTCTCCTCTCCAACAATAGAGTATACATTGGACTATAGCTTATCACATATGTCTGTAGCTTATCACATATGTCTTGGCATAAATTAATGCACTGTGTGATCTCATCTTGCTGCACCTTCATAAGTTCCTTCTCCTCTTTGATTGCACAAATTAGAAGACCTCTAATACTTCTAAAATATTTTCCCTCAATTGCAGCAACAATATTAGGATTAAGACCTCTCTTAAAGTATGTCATTGCATTCATGTCATCAACAACATTTGCTCGATGAAAGGAAGAATATAGCTCATCATAATATGCTTGGACAGATTTACTACCTTGCTTCACACGCTGCAAACGACGAAGTAAACTAAGCCCATTCTCTTGGAACAAATTCCTTTCTCATGGCCTTCTTCAAATCTTCCCAATTCTTGATGAGACGTTTATGTGGATATTGTTTCCACCAATCAAGAGCATAATCTTCAAATTCAAGTATGGCTCGCGATATCTTCTTGGATTCTGAAAATTCTTGGACTTCAAGTTGAATCTCCATTTGCTCCTGCCAATCAAGAAATTCCTCTGGATCCGTACTTCCATAGAATGGAAGATCAGTGTATCTTCGGCTGGTCATGGTTTATATATATGCAAAATAGCAATCATATATATGGTTTAGGATATCATGTGGAACTCTCACAACCTCACCTCTCTTACCAACCGTTATGAATTCCCTGCGGATTACAGAGAAACAAATGTGTGGTGGTAACCGAAAGCGATGGCAAGGCGAATACAAGACCAGACTACCGATTACGATGGCTTTTATGTGGAGTTTGGTGGGGAGTGATACACAAGGAATGCAATCTGAATTTTAGTTGTTGTAAAGTTAAATAACAATCCAAACTAGAAGTTATCTGTCTAGTGCTGACCACAAAATATGAAAGAGGTAAATGGATCACACACACGCGCAAAGAAAATTTTAGAGTTGATGCAAACAAGGAGTATGATTGGGATGCAAGTGTTGCGATCAGACCCAACCAAAATTTTGCACCAAACAACGAATAGCAACTGGTTGCACAGCTTGATGTGAAAACTTTTGGCAATTGTGCACTTCAAACAAATTGATCTTAAACTTCTTTCTCCTCAACTTTTTTTACTTTTCTTTCTTCTTTTTTTTGACACACTTTTTTTATAGAACTAAACACAGGGATCAGAGATAACACTTGCACACTTATGATAGAAACAAAAACACAACCCGTAGCTATAACTTGATAGGATCAAAGTTAACATGAAGGATGATATAGGCTATAGATTTTTTTGTGGGGATTTCCAGATATGTAAAGGACACATAAAGGATAATGATCAACAACTAAAACAAAGACCCTAATGGACTGAAACTTAACAAAACTCACTAAAATAATATATTGAAACAAAGGGCTAGAGCAAAAAAAATTCAGGCTTTTTGGTGGGTGGGACGAAACAAAAATATATGTAGCTAAGGGAAAAGAATCCTACCGTGGTAACGAAAGCTTTGATACCAGATGATATATCACGGGGTTCCGATCTTCACGACGTAGGATGAACACTAGATAACTAGCTTCAAAGAAGCCAAGATAACTTGCTGCAAGCAGCAATAACTAGTGCAACCTGTCAAATAAAACTCGAAGTCAACCACCGTCTTTAACCGGAAACCTAAATCGAGGATTCGTCCAACCACACTCTCAAGGAACCAACCAACACAACCTACAATTAATCGAGAAAACCTCAAAGAGAGTATGAGCACCAATTAGGAGCGGATGAAACCGTCGCTTCTGTAATCCCGCAAAGGAAATCACAAGAGTAAAGGGGTAGAGATCACTCTCTCAATATTTATTAGCACACAGCGGAACAAAAAAGGTTCTGTATTTCGATTATCAAAAGTCTGAGAATGCTTATGGAGCAATGGGGTATTTATACTAGGAACAACCCTCCTAGATAGGTGAAAACACGAAATGAAAAAGATAAGATAGACTATGTGAAAAGGTTTCCATGAAATGAATTCATAGAGAGTTCCCACGTGGTTGTTGGTCTTCTGCGCAGTCTTCAGTGTTTTGACAATAACTCCACCTTGGAAAGTCCAAATGATGTGCCATTGGTTGCGTTGGAAAGTTAACTTGATAAGCTTTCAAACCATGTGTAGCATGTACCACGAAACATTGCACATTGATACAGTTTTGCATGAAAATTTGAACGTTTGGCAGACTGTTGACCTTCTGACCAGTCTTCACTAAAACTGGTCGGCTTTCAGAATGGAAATTCCAAACAGCTCGGCTATGGTGGAATTGAAAACTAGACTTAATAAGCTTTTGAAAATATCCTCATGGACCTCCATAGCTTTTAGGAATCAAAAGTTACGACTGATTTTTTCTGATGGTTCTGTCACGCTGGACTGGTTCAAGCGTGGTCCTTCCATGTAGTCCACTCTTTGTGTGTTTATGTCATCCTCCTTGATGAACCTGACCAATAGCAATGCACACAAATTAAGTAGTATATAATTCTCACTAATGTTATAATGGGTTTCACAAAGTAGCGCGTTCACCTTGTGTTGTAGTTTCTTTGTTCGACTACGTGTTAACAGTCCATCAAAGACATGATATGGTGTAGTTGAAGGTATGTTTAGGTTGGCCTTGGTGCATTTTGAATTGGTGATGGCGTGGCCATATCAAGAAGTGCTTAATCTTCGGCGCGGCGGCACCGAGACTTTCCAGAGCTCCTTTGTTTTGTTTAAGGTTCTAAATAGTTTTATTAGAGAGCTGGTTTATAGATATCTAAATTTCCATTTGTTCTTAGAGTTGCTCTTAGCTATTGATCACTTGACTTTGGGTTCGGCGTTCTTGAATCCAACCGCAAACATGTTCTGCAAACACATATGAAAGAGCGAGATTGTGAGCCATGTATAATTTACACAATACATACATTGTTGAATTGATGGTCAAATCATTTTATTTTCATTAGAATTTTTTAGGAATTGATGGTCAAACCATTTTATTTTCGTTAGATTTTTTATGGTTTTTCTATACGGTATCTCATGGAGAGATTAACATGAAGGCTCCATTGATGATTTTCAATTAGTAACAATAGTATAAAACAGGTGATCAAAGCTAAAAATAGTTTACATAGTAGGATGAATTTAAATCGACCTATGTTTGGAATAAGAGGGAGTGTATGACAACCAGGATGCTCATATTTTTTACGTCAACAGTTTCCAACAGTAATAAACAATATCAAGTCTCACTAGGGATGACAATTTCCGTCGATTGAGATCAGAAAAATAGGGATGACAATTTCCCTCGAGATAAAAGAAGTAGCACGAACTAGTGACTAAGATGACGAGTGTTATACGGCGGTGGACGTGAGCTCGACCTTCCGGCCGCCGTCGACGAACCGGTTCCAGTACCAGTGGTTGGCCCAGATCCGATCCATCTCCTCGATGGGGATCCCCTTGGTCTCCGGCAGGAAGAAGTAGACGAAGAGCGTCATGGCGATCTCCCAGGCGCCGAAGAAGTAGAAGAGGCCGAACTTGAGGTGGCAGAGCAGCATGAGGAAGATCTGCGCGATGACGAAGGTGAAGATCATGTTGAAGACGACCACCGCGCTCTGCGCCGCCGACCGGATCTCCAGCGGGAAGATCTCGCTGGGCACCAGCCACCCCAGCGGCCCCCACGACCAGGCGAACGCCGACACGAACACGCAGATGCAGAACACCACCCCGATCGCGTACGACCGCGAGATCACCGCCACGCCCGTCGTCCCGAACTTGACGGCGATCAGCGTCCCAAGCACGAACTGCATGCAGCCATGGATTGCATTGCGCATCATGTTTGTTGTTATCATCAATTGCACTTGCCAAAGTTAAGTTTTCGACAAGAAAAGAATGTTGGCCCTGAAGAATTCTGTTGTGTACCTGGGCAAGGATCATTTGGATGCCGCCCTGAAGGAGCAGCTTGCGGCGGCCGAGTCGGTCGACGGTGGCGATGGAGACGAAGGTGGCAAACATGTTGACGAGGCCCGTGATGACGGCGGACATGAGCGAGGCGGTGCCGCCGAAGCCGATGGTCTTGAAGAGCACGGGGGCGTAGAACATGACGACGTTGATCCCCGTGAGCTGCTGCAGCGTCGGGATGAGGAGCGCCATCACCAGCTGCGGCCGGTACCGGCGCTGCAGGAGGGTCCGCCACGGGTTCTCGATGGCCCTGGTGGCCTCGCTGGCCGCCAGGAGGTCGTCGAACTCCAGCGAGACGTCGTCGGTGCCGCGGATGCGCCGGAGCATGGCGCGCGCGCTCTCCACCTTGCCCCGGGCGACCAGGGAGTTGGGCGTGTCCGGGAGGAAGATGGAGCCGCCGACCATGATGACGGCCGGGACGGCGGCCAGGCCGAGGCCGATGCGCCAGCCCCAGCCGCCGGCGATCTTGGCCGTGAAGTAGTTGATGAGGTTGGCGATGAGGATGCCGATGGTGATCATGAGCTGGAAGCTGATGTTGAGCATGCCGCGCATCTTCGCCGGCGCCATCTCTGACAGGTACAGCGGCACGGACTGCACACACGGGAACACATGAATACATGGTTTTCATACATATCAAACATTTTGATTGAAATTACTAATCGATCCAGTTTTTCCGATCCCTCTATCTGCAAAATATCGGACCGCGATCGATCTTATCCTGTTGACGTGTACACATGGACTAAACCGTTACAGATGCATGAGTGCATGCACGTAATAACTAAATACTAGAATTATCACGTGCAAAAAATAAAGAAAGGAGATCTCTAACTCTAAGATTAAAATTAAGGGCGGCCACTCACTTGATTGCTGAACCCGACGCCGATGCCGAGGAAGATCCTGCCGATGATGAGCATGGCGACGTTGTGGGCGAGGCCGTTGAGGACGGCGCCGACGAGGAAGATGACGCCGCCGCCGAGCATGGACACCCTGCGGCCGCACCTGCTGGTGATGTATCCGGCGAAGAGGGAGGCGACGAGCGCGGCGAGGTAGAGCGAGGAGGTGAAGAGCGTCAGCAGCACGATGTCGAACTTGCAGTACTGGTTGGTCTCCACCACCTCCTGCTCCTTGGCGTACACCGACGGGAAGAATTGCTTCAGGAACGGGTCCATGGACGTCACACCGCCTGCACGCATGCAATGCAATTTGTTCGTCGATCATCGACGATGAATGGTGGACTGGACTGGACGACGGAGATGAGCAGATCGATTATTACGTACCTGAGATGCCAATGTCGTATCCGAAGATGAGGCCGCCGGAGGAGGCGACGAGGCAGGCGAGGAAGACGAACACCGTCATCTTCCCCGGATATTGCTTGCCCTTCTCGGTGAAGCTGCCGCCCGCCATGATCGAATCAGCCGAGAGGATCGGATCGGAAGGAAAAGAGAGTAGAAGTAGCCGGTGGAGCGAAGGGATCGAGTAGGAATTTATAGAGGTTTGTTAAGAAGAGTTACTACGATATATATATATATATATATATATATATATATATATATATATATATATATATATATATATATATATATATATATATATATATATATATATATATATATATATATATAGCTGTAGAGAGCCTTATCCCGTCTTATCCAATTATAATCGTGGTAAGTAAACCGGCCATATCCATCAAAGGGTACTGCTGCGTGTATACCGCACGTGTACATATCCAAGTCATCTGGCCATTATTCGATCACCGGCCCCCGAGAAGTCTGGGCGATGACGGGCTTCGGCTCAATCCGGGCAGGTCCATCTATTTACCACTGATGACCCCGGCCTCTAATATTTACGTGAAGCTCCACACTGGGAAAAAGTCCAATCACTACTACTAAAACTTTTTCAAGATGGACAAAATGAATTTACCCAGACGGGCATCACAACCGTCTCGGTCCAAAGATCATGGTAAATCAAATCTTTACCGAGACGGTTCAGATGCCGTCTCGGTTAATCAAATAAAACAACAAAAAACCCGTGGACAGACCCGCCGAGACCATCCACGGGCCCGCCGAGCCCATCCACGCACCGCTGGCCGTCGTCGTCGTCGCTGGATACGCCGCCGGAGCCCGCGCCCGCCCTGGATCCGCTGCCGGAGGACGAGCCCGCCCTGGATCCGCTGCCGGGAAGCGCGCCGGATCTTAACACCTCCTCGCCGGGACCGCCGCGCTGCCACCGTGAAGGAGAGGGAGAGAGAGCGCCTCGGCCAGAGCTACCGCCAGAGGCCGCCGGAGGAGCTCCTCGCCCAGACCCGTGTCGCTAGAGGTGCTCCTCGGCTAGATCCGCCTTTGTGGGGGAGAGGGGCGCCGTGGGGTAGCCACCACCGGAGGAGCTCCTCATCTAGATCCACGCCTCTGGATGTGCTCCTCGGCTAGATCCATTACTATGGGGGAGAGGGGTGCTGTGGGGGTAGCCACCGCTCGCGCTCAGGAAGAGGGGTGCTGTGGGGGAGCAGTGGGGGAGAGAGCCATCGTGGGGAAGGGGGTGCAGTGGGGGAGAGCGGTGGGGGAGAGGGGCGCCGTGGGAGAGAGCGGTGGTGGAGAGGGTCGCAACTTAGAGCGTCGTAGGGGAAAGAGGCGTGTCTGGAGAAGGGGAGGGGCTGGAACAGTGGGCTAGGGTTTGCTCGGTATATATACTTCTAGTCAGAAATCGGGCTCTCGTGGCCTTCGCCAATAGTTAGTGGGCTCGGTCATATTAACCAAGGCGGGCCATTTTAAGAGGCCAACCTCTGAAAATGGCTTGATTTTTGGAGGCTAAGGCTCGCCTCCGAAAATAAATTTTGCGAGGCGGTTGATTGTGACCGCCTCGTTTAATCCCAGACATTAATCGAGACGGTTCAAATGTCAGCTCGTCTCCGAGACCATTTTCCAAATGCCTTGCATAAATTTTTTGTAGTAGTGAATATAATAATACTAAAAGATAAAAATTGCAATTACTACTTGATATAGTATATGCTTTGGTCGTGCGTTGCACGGAACCCGGTACATATTGGAATTGGACTTCGTATATCGCTAGACATGAGTTGTTCTATATAAGCACGGCTAATGAGTCCAGGTCATATACAAGATATTGACGGCGCAATCCAATACTTTTTAAAATTAGACTTTGTATCGATCATCATTAGACACGCGTTATTCTAACTTGTATGAGCACAATCCCAAGCGAGACATGAAGGTGTAAGTACAGTTTGAGAAATAAAAGAAGCAGGCTACAAGAAACTATTCAGTACTTAGTAGTTAGAGGGAAGTTGAAAAAATATAGGATAAATTTTTGACTCTTTATTAGGTACTAGCAAATATGCACGTGCATTACAATGGAGTTACAATCTATTTTGCTGCTGGTAGCCTAAACGTGGCTACATGGCAGAGTTGTGCATGGGCACAACTACAGCGAGGTGGCTTGAACTTTTAGCATGGTGACCACAGTAGCACACGTGCAGTGTCACCAGCCACGGTCCAGGCAGTTTAGGCCAGCGCTGCGGCGGCCACCATGTGGACCTGCCCAGCAATACGAGACGGCGCGGTGGGGCAGCATAGCGCTTGTGCAAGCACGGCTTCAGTAGTCGTTGACCGGGCATGATTCCTGCGGTGATGTGGACGTGGCCTGACAACCGTTGTTGAGCGAGTGGGCAACCTTGACGGTGTCCATAGGGATTAAGAAGAGTAGTGCACGTAGAGAAGAATTGATTGTGCCATCGGTGTGCACGACAATCACTACACCACAACACTGCATCACCGTCAGGCATCTGACGCTAAAAAATATATTTATCGATGGATGATCTGACGCTAAAGATAACTCACAGACGATCTGTCACTAATTCCTCATTTAACGCCGTAGGTAATCATATTTAATGTTGAATTATGTGTCTCTAAAAAGAGGTATACCGTCAATCTGTCTGTTGCCAAAAAGAAGTGATCCCCACCTAGCTCGTAAACCCGACTCGGTGGAGGTCAGATTGGCAATGAGTAGCTGGACCTCACGAGGGTTCTCGCTCTCGTTTCTCATAAACATTTCAGTTTTTTTTTATTTTTTAAGGATAATAAAAACTTAAAAAGTCAGAACAGAAAGTACTCCAAACGGATGGAAACTAAAAAGGCAAAAAAAAAAATTAAAAGGACATCTCGAAATGGAGGGCACTTGAAGAAAAAAAGACAAAAAAAAACAGGAAGTAGAGACAGACGGAAGCGTAAAATAGAAAAAAAAACCACCCACGAGGCCACCGCAACTCAGTACTTGAGGACAACCGGAAAACTAGGTCGCAACTATATAAGTCTAAATGGGCCAGGCCCGCTGGGCTGGCACAGGCCCGATCTGAAAAAGCACGGCACTAGCCCGGTGCGGCATGACCTGCCTCGTGCCTGTGCCTAGCCCGGCCTGGCATCGTGCCCGTGCCTAGGCCACCTCGGCCCGTAGTGCTGGCCCGGGCATGGCACAGTTTTTGGTCTGGCACGATGTGACCTGGCTATTTCTGATCGTTGAATCCTCTTTAGATGAATAACAGCCGTTGGATGAAACCCTAACAGTAAAAGCAATCCTCCCACAACTCTGAGTTTCCTATCCTCATCCCGCAGCTCCCCATGCCCCGTGCCTTCCCTCCTAGACCGCCGCTCCTCGTTCTCTGTTCCCTCCCGCAGCGGGAGTCTTACTCAGCGCATGTGCGCCAGCAGGATTAGCAGCGCGCGCCCACCTAAATTAATAGCGACGCGCGTGCACCCGCAGACTGAGCAGCGCACGTACGTATTCTGACATACTTTCTTCTTTCTTTCTCATGTCTAGCTTTTCACTGTCCACTTTTCATTTTTCACTGCCCACTTTCCACTTTTCACTTTCCACTATCCAGTTTTTCTCCCGTTTAGATTCTACGAGCTATTTTTTTTCTCTTTCGGGATATCGGGTTTGTGGGAGATGAAAAGGGTGAGGAGATGGTTTGACATCCATATGGAAGTGGAAGTATTATTTTTAAAAATTCATATACCTTATGTTCCATAATACTTTATACAGGATTGATAATTCAACCGATACAGGAAAAAATAAAATTGGTTATCATAAAAAAAAGAGAAAAAGTACATCTTATTTGTCAACATACAAATAGCTAAATATAAACCACATGTGGCTTCCGTTTTCTTCGATATCAAAATAGTTGTCATTAATATCTAAAAAAAATAATACAAGATAAACAAATTAAAAATGCATGAAGTTATATAAACTTCGTACTAAGTTCAAAATTTTGTACTAAAAGATTAAAAAATTTAAACTATCACATTATATAATTTTGCATGGCTAGGTTTAAAACTTTACACTCAGAATTTATAAAACTTTGAAATTTAATATTACAAACTTTATACTTCTAGCTACAAAACATTGAACTATGACATTTTAAAATTTGTGCTGCCACGTTTAAAACTTTACACTAAGAATTTATAAATTTTCAACTATGACACAACAAAATTTGTACTGCTAGGTTCAAAACTTTACATTTAAAATTCATAAACTTTGAACCATCACGTTATAAACCTTGTAATGCTAGGTTAAAAACTTTGAACTATCACATTACAAAATTTGAAATGAGGTTCAAAAACTTTACAATCATAATTTATAAAATTTGAACTATCGCATTATAAACTTTATAATGCTAGGTTCAAAACTATACACTCAAAATTTATAAACTTTGAACTATGACATTACAAACTTTATACTGCTAGGTTTAAAACTTTGAACAATCATATTATAAACTTTATGCTGCTAGATTCAGAAATTTACACTTAGAGTTTACAAACTTTAAACTATGACATTACAAACTTTATAATGGTAGGTTCAAAACTTTAAACTAACACATTATAAACTTTTGTTCTAATACAAGGTTCAAAACTTTATAATTCTAAAATTTACATTTTAAATTAAAAAACATTATACTAGCATCTTTAAAAACTTTGTACTTTAAGAATTAAAAAATTATATTTCAAACTTTGTTTTTAAAATTGAGGAACTTTATACTAGCACATTTAAAACTTTGTATTTCAAACTTAAAAACTCTGTAATTTTAAACTTTATATTAGCATATTTAAAAATTTATAATTTAAAGATTTAAAAATTTATAATTTTAAACTTTATTTTACACTGACTCATTTGAAACTTTGTACTGAGATGCTATGACCTTTGTACACCTAAAATGGAACTTTGTAATTTAAAACTTTGCACTAAATTTTTGAAAACTTTTTACTACCACATTCGAAACTTTATATACCCGAGTGCAAAACTTTATAAACATGTAAATTATCTCGAAACATATCCAATATGGGTCTAGTTTTACAGTTCTCGTTGTAACGAACGTGCTGGTGCAAACGGAATTACAAAAGGATGCTTCATAAGAAAGTTATCACATTTTAAAGTTTGTATACCATTTGTAAATAAAAAAACAGCTCTGACACAGAACCCACGTGACCCTCTCCCTTCACACGCTCATCGTTCGGTCCTGCCTTCCGCTTGCACCACGCGTCTGTACTTTTCACTGTTTACTCTCCACGCTCGTCCCTTGTCTCCGCTTTTCTTGCGCCACGCGTCCACGCGCTGGTACATGGCGCAGCGCGCGCGTCGAATAGTGATTGGGCTCCCGCAGCCTCTCCCCACGGCTTCCTTTACTGCATCGGCTCCGGTGGCAGCGACGCAATGGCTGCAGCGGTGATGGCGCGGTACAGCGGTGGCTCCTCTGCTCCCCATGTCAACGGTGGTGTGGAAGACGGTGGCGGCGTGAGGTCTACAGTGGCATGGCGCGGCAACGTCGCGGGGCGTGCGGTGGCGTGGCGTGGCCTCGCTCGTCGAGCCAGGGCCGCAACGGGCACCGCGGGCCGCCGTGCCCAGCAGCACGGCACGACACCGTTCAAGGGCCATAGTGCAATGCCTGGGCCGCGACCTTGGCACGACGACACTATCAGGCACGGCACGGCACGGCGAGCCGTGCCCCGTCGTGCCATGCCTCATCGTGCCTGGGCGGCCCGTTTGGCCATGTGTAGTTGCAACCCTAGGAACACCTAGCTACTAACAAAAAAACAACGACCAAAAGATTCTACTGTATAAACAAACTAGAAACTCGAGGCTATCCATCCGTAGTAAGCAGTCTTGTCGCCATCTGGAATTATTGTATCTCATCTTTAGATAGCAATATGACTTGTCTTGGTTGTAGGAAATTTTGTTGGAAGGTCCTTCTGTTTGGCTCTTTTCAAACGCTCCACAAAAATAGATTATATAATGAAAAAAATCTACGTAATCCCCTGATATGATATATATTGTGGTATACATAACACCTTTAACTATAAAATCAGATATTATACACATTAAACTTGAATCTGTCTACCCAACAACGGGTTGTTTTAGCCTGTTCCAACAACCAGATTTTACCCATGCACTTACATTGTCTTGTACCTATATTTACACCATCTTATTACTATATTTACAATGATTTCTTCAGTGTAAATCATTGGATACAGTGATGTAATTTGAGAAAAATTACAGATCTCAGATAAAAATATGCCAAAATTTTAAATTATTTTTTATGGATTGCAGATATCAGAGAAATACATGTCAAATATGTCAAATTCTTCACAAATCCTTCACAAATTAAAAAAAAACAATATCCTACGGCGGCAGCCTGCGCTGGTGGAGGCGATGTGGAGCGTGCGCTGTGCTGTGCTGCTGCACTCGGCCGCATCCGTGCCGCCGTGTGCTTGCGTGCGTGCGTGCATGCATGCTATCTTGCTGATGGGCTGGCACTGCGGCGAAGCCACAACGGTGATTGGGGCGGGGGCCGGTCAGATGAGGAAGCCAAGCGCGCGATACCGCCCGTCGGTCCTTCATCGCTCGGCCAGGAAATCGTTGTTCCCAGAGGGGTTGCAAAACCAGACCAAATAACCCTTGGGCTGATTTTCCTAGCGGTTTTGCACATGTGGCACTCCACGCTGGCTTGTTTGATGACGTGACCACTGGCGGAGCCTCGTGTAGGCCATACTGGGCCATGGCCCTAGCGAGTGGCAGCACGTGGCAGCAGCGCCAGCGGCAGGCACCGCGAGGGCGAGGCCAGAACACGACCCCGCGGCTCACGACGGCGGCGTGCAGTCCGACGGCGAGCTGGGTCCTGCCGATCCCAGCGCCGGTCACCTCTGCTTCTGCCCCTAGCTTTCATCGGCCGTGAAGCTACGGCGGTTGTAGAGGAGGAGCACACGGTAGGAAGAGTACTGCGTCATACGACGGTCGCTGCCGCGTTCATCGGCCACGGTGATCACCGTGCATGCGTAGGGTCTAGTGGGGCTGTCCGTCGAGTTCGCGCCCAGCCTGACGGTGTGGGTGACCCTCGAGTTCGTGCAGCGGCGGCGAGGCGGCCGTTTTGGGACGCCACCATGCGGGATGCGCCGTCCACGAGCGCGGTGAACGAGGCTGGAGACGCGAGGCCATGACGGACAGGGGCAAGGGTCGTGGACAGGACCTTGCGGGGCGAGCTCCGCGAGCTGCGCGGCCGGGTCAGTGACGACCGACAAGACGACCTGGGGGTGATGTCATCGAAACAAGCCAACGTTGCACATGTGCAAAACCACTAGCAAAACCAGCCTAGGGGGTTATTTGCCTGGTTTTTGTAAAGTTTAACGTGTAGAATACCCGATTTTATAGTCTAGGGGGTCATGTAAACCACCTTAGATAGGTTAGGGGTTTGCAGACTTTTTCCCTTATATAATCCCATCCACATGGGCGGATCCAGGGGTATTCCCTGATATTTCCAGGAATACCTAACAATTTTGATGTTCTCTCAAGTATATATGGACATATATTTATACATATAAATATGTAATGTAATATTCTCTAGTATTTTCACGGATTGTCACCCACAGCAGCCAAAAACGGCGGTAGGAATACCCAAGAATGAAATCTTGGCTCCGCCACTACCCATCCACCTTTTTCCCTTTGTCCCCTGTCAAATTAAAGATGACATTTGCGCTAGTAACCATGTAGCGACCCCTCATTGGCACCGAATCCACAAACTGTCAATCAAAACCATTGTTTTACAACTGTAACGTGTTATACCTGAACTCTTCATCGAATCAATTTAGAGCTCTGCCTTTGTCGATTCATATCCTTTCTATTTTTCATTCGATAATGATTTCACACGGGTGTCCATGCGGACGGACGCATCTCCCCCACTCGCTATTGCGTCTTCGCTCCCTCTCGTCCGCACCCTGCCGAAAAAATAAAATTCTCCACTACGCCCTCTCTCGCTCCTATCCGCCTCCATCGCGCGCAACCGCCTTCACCACGCTGCCTGCTCACGCGCGGCCGTGCTCACCGCACCCGTGCTTGCCGCGGCTGTGCTCCACTACGATGTCTACTCGCCGCGGCCACCTCCACCAAGTTGGCGAGCTAGCGAGGGGAGTGAACTTCGTGTGAAGCCGTCCTGTCGCGCAAGTTGCCCTCGCCACTGCCGCACAACGAGCTTCATTTGCTTGACTATAGAATGGTTCGATTGTACTCGTAAATCGCAATACTTGACACTGCGCATGAATGAATAGTTGATAGTGTTGCTGATGTTTTCATTATTATACTTTATCATTAACAAATATTTTTATACCCAGTGCGTGCATGTATGCAAAGGTAAACAT
The DNA here is from genome assembly GCA_038087645.1 of Saccharum hybrid cultivar R570. Lineage (NCBI taxonomy): Eukaryota > Viridiplantae > Streptophyta > Magnoliopsida > Poales > Poaceae > Saccharum > Saccharum hybrid cultivar. Next base: position 24,781,007 of record JAQSUU010000135.1, read on the forward strand.
GTCCGGGACGACTGGAAATCCTGCCAAGCTGCAGAGGTAACACAAAGGGCCCACTCGCGAGCTTTGATGATGGGCTCTCTACCTCTACGCTGTTGGTGGACTAACTCGTTTCGCAAACGGAGCCCGTCGTACCGCGAAAAGCCCAACCCAACTTTGTGGAACGGGCCCCACTTCTTCGTCACCGCACTCGCAGGGTTCCGCTGCCACCTCAGGTGCTGCGCTTGCAGCCGAGGCGGCCGCCACCCGCCGTGACGGCGATCTCGTGCAGGCGCCGCCCAAATTCGTTGAGCTTGATTCAACATTCCACTGCCGGTTAGGAAGCCTCACGTATTTCCCTATACCCTAGCGCCGCTATTCGCCCCACCATGCGACACCTCAACGGCTAAACCGCTGGACGCCCTTGCTTGCTCGCCGGCCTCTCTGCTCCTCGCTCGATACATTTGAGATCCTCCTTTTCCTTCGAGGTAATAACCCTTGTCGCCTTGCCTGCTTTCCACTAATTTTTCGCTTTGCAGAATCTCAGAGTATAAATTATGGTTAAACCCGTGTCCATCCATTCACATTTTGCAAATATATCATACAGTAGCTGGGATGGAATAAAAGTGACATAATTGGCCACCTTATATAGGACTCTCCTGCAGTGTTCTCCATCTAGTGCTGAATTACTGACTCAACGATGTTAGATTGATCTCTCCTCTAATGAGCCCAACGGCTCATTAGGCCTTTGATCCGCGCCCTGATCGGGGGCGCCCAGCCCAATAATGGCTGGTGGGCCCCCGTCGCGCAGCGCTATATAAAGGAGGTGGGGAGCCGGGGCTCGAGTCACGAGGTTCACCTGAGCCGCCTTTCCCCACCTACAACCCTAACCGATCTCGAGGGTCGCGCTGTGAGCGACGGGAAGCACCGCCGCCGTCACTGCATCGCGCTCCCCTTCTCCGACCGTCGCTGCCCGTGCGCAGCCACCATCAACGTTCGTGATGGCGTCCGGATCGAACTCCAACCTTCCTACAGACGGTTTGCACCACCTAACTCCCCTTTCTCCCTATCTTCCTCTCGGATCCGGTAGTTCTATCACTAGGAACTTTGTCTACTACTTGTTTCACTGGTTTACCCCACTGGATCTATGTCCTAGCGGTACTATTAGCCTAACAGTGATGCTATTAGTATAAACATTGGTATCAGAGGACTGAATCTAGGTGTAGAACCAGTTTGGGGGAAAGAAACTGGAACAATCCTAACTACGAAACCCTAGAAGGGTTAAAGCAAAGAAACCAATGACCGATCTCGGATCGGAAAAGTATACTGGAACCCTAACATAGCAGGTAGATCTAGACTTGGGGAATAGAAAAGAGAGAAAAGAACCGATTTGAAATCGGAAAAGAATTCGAAAAATCAAACACTAACCCTAACCCTAATCGGGTACAAGAAAAGAAGAGGGGACAGGGGCCTACCTACGGCTCCGACCCCGTCACACCGCCAGCTCGTCTCCATGGCCGGCTCACCACCGGACGACAGTAGACGCCGGCGGCATCGCCACCGCGCGGAAGACCACAGAGCCGCGAGAACCGCGCTTCACCGGCAACAGGGCACCACCATGCGGCCCCTCGACGGCGGCGTGCTCAGCCTTGGGCGAGCACGCACGCCGGCGAGAGGGCGCGGGACGGCGCCATCTCTCCTTTTCTCCGTGGGCGCCATGGGGGCCACCGTTGCCTCTGTGCTCGGTTGGTGACAGTGAATGGAAGAGAGAAAAGAAAGGAGGAGGAAGGCGAGCTCGGCCGCACTTGCTCCGCGCGGCGCCACCTTTTTCCTCCGGCAGCCATGGGCGAGAGCTGATGCTCTGTCGCGGCGCAAGAGCTGGAGAGAGGAGAAGCAAATGAACCTAGGGTTTGGGTGCAGCCGATGGATGGGGGTTTTGATCTCCCGATTTGGATGGCTCACCGTTGGATCAAAAGGAACGGGTGAGATCAGCTTACGGCTTGCTGGGCTTCTTTCGGCCCAGGCGGGCGCGCCAAATTCCGGCCCAGGCCCAAGTTTGGGCCTGGTGCACGGGTGAGCGCGGCAATGGAATGGCTGCGGGCCGGTTTCCCTTGCTGGGCCGCAAGAAATGCTAGGCTGAAATGGCCTAAAAGATAAAGTTTTCCATTTTATTTCCAGAAACAATTGTATATGCGTGTTTTTCATGAATTTTAACTCAATTTTGATGCAAATTTCTGGGCAAATTTTATCCAACGATATTATTTGTTCAGACAACAGTAGAATTATTAAAGTGCTTCTGGAAAATATTATGAGAATATTAAAAGTATTTCCGCTGCGTACTTAAAAATGTTATTTCATTATTAAATTCGAACCAACGAGAGAATTTAATTTTAAAAAATAGATAGATTTTGAACTGATTATAATATTGTTATTATTCTGACCAACGTTGATTAATAGCAGTATTATGATATTATTATGATTTTATCATGCATTAATTCTATTTCTGCCCAACGGTGATCTAGAATTAGTGTAAAAAGGATGATTTTTGTATGTCTTAATTTTGACCAACGTTGGAATTAAAGCATGCAATTATTCATGTTATAATTATGTTCTCACTTTATATGACTTATATTTTCAGGAGGTTACTCTTTGATGGGGTTTATCAAAGATATCCCACCCCTCAAAGGTGACAACTACAACGGATGGAAAAAGAAAATTGACATCGCCTTTGTTTTGGCTGAGGTGGATTGGGTGGTCACCACACCATGCCCCAGTGAACCTGTGGCACCGGTGAGGGAGGCCAATGAGTCTGATGCTGAATGACAGAAAAAAGAGAGGGACCATGCTCCCGTACAGATGGCATATGACCTACAAAAGCAAAAGTGGGTCAATGCCAACAAAAAGTGTGTTGCTGTCATAAAGAACACAATTGAGCCTACCATAATGGGCTCAATCCAAGAGTGTGACACTGTCACAGAGTACTTGGAAAGGATAAAGAGTCAATTCTATGGCTCTTTAAAGACATATGCTACTCAGCTGATAAAGCAGCTGGTGACAGAAAAATATACTGGAAGTGGTCATGGCAATGGCATAAGAGAGCACATATAAAAAATGAACCATTTAAACAACAAGCTAAAACCAATGGATCTAGCTCTTACGGAAGAGTTTCTTGTCCATTTGATTTTTGCTTCTTTACCAAAAGAGTTTGACACATTTGTTGTCAACTACAACATTCAGCCCGAGAAATGGGATCTAGAACGTTGTATGGCGATGTGTGCACAGGAGGAAGAGAGGATAAAAGCCGTCAATGGTGGTACTCTCAATTTTGTTAAAGACAACAAAAGAAAGAATTTCAATGCCAATGCCAACTCTCCCTCAAAGCCAAAGGGCAAAGCTCCCATGCAGCATCAGCCTCAGCAGAACAAATTCACAGTGAACAAAGATCAGTGTCTTCACTGCAAGAAGACGGGACATTACAAGAAAGATTGTCCCGAATTTCTAAAGATGATCATGGCAAAGCAAGGTGAGAACATGATTACGTTTATAAATGAATCCCTGTATGTACAGTATTCGAAATCTACTTGGTGGATTGACTCAGGAGCAACTGTTCATATTGCAAATTCTTTACAGGGATTCCGTTCGACGAGAACTACGCAAAGAAGCGAAAAGCACGTTAAAGTCGCAAATGGAGTCCAAGCAGACGTCGAAGCTGTTGGCGATGTTTCCTTAGAGCTTGCTGATGGATTCATTCTATTGTTAAAAGATGTTTTATTTGTTCTGTCATTACAAAGAAACTTGATTAGTGTGTCATGTTTGGACAACGATATATTTGATTGTCATTTTGGAGATGGCAAATGTGAAATATTATGTAATAATGAATGTGTTGGCCTTGCTTTTTAAAAGCAAGATCTTTATTTGTTATCACTTCGTGAAAATGTGAATTCCGTATGTGATGCGAATGATAACGTATTCTCGTTTGTGAACGTGAATAGAAAACGAAAGAGAACTCAAGATGCGTCGTCGAAATTATGGCACTGTCGTTTAGGCCATATTTCGAGGGGGAGAATAGAGAGACTAGTTAAGAATGATATTCTTCCTCCATTAGAGTTCTCAGATTTTGAACAGTGCAGAGAATGCATTAAAGGAAAATACACAAAGCAAATTTAAAAGGATGCTAAACGAAGCACAGGAATTCTACAGATAATTCACACAGACATCTGTGGTCCTTTTCCTGTGAAAAGTGTGGATGATTTTGATTCGTTCATAACATTCACAGATGACTACTCCCGTTATGGTTACATTTATCCAATTAAAGAAAGAAATGAAGCGTTAGATAAATTTAAAATATTTAAGGCTGAAGTTGAAAATCAGCATAATTTAAAGATTAAAGTGGTCAGGTCTGATCGTGGTGGGGAGTACTACGGTCGGCATACCCCATATGGTCAAGCTCCTGGACCCTTTGCAAGGTTTCTACAGGAGAATGGCATAGTAGCCCAGTATTCTACACCGGGCGAACCTCAGCAAAACGGAGTAGCTGAAAGGCGAAACCGTACCTTAATGGATATGGTGCGTAGTATCATGAGTTACTCTGACTTGCCATTGAGTCTATGGATGGAGGTGTTAAAAACCGCCATTCATATTCTAAATAGAGTACCAAGCAAAGCGGTGCCCAAAACATCATATGAATTGTGGACAGGAAGAGAACCCTCACTAAAACACTTACGTGTGTGGGGGAGTCCTGCTGAGGCAAAAGTGTTTAACCCAAATATTGGGAAGCTAGATCCCAAAACAGTTAGCTGCCATTTTATTGGCTATCCTGAAAAGTCAAAAGGTTTTCGTTTCTACTGTTCAGATAGATACACAAAATTTGTAGAAACGAGACACGCTGTTATCTTAGAGGATGAAATGATGAGGGGGAGCATGGTGGCTCGAGAAATTGTTCTTGAGGAGAAGCGGGTATGTGTGCCCACTCCGATGATTCAGGAACCATTCTTTGAACTACCTGTTCTTGTTACACCAACAGTGCCAGATACTGTAGTGCCAACACCTGTTGTGAGTTCTCCTGTGGTGACAGTAAATAATGATGAGGAACCTGTCCTTTAGGAACCTATACAAACTGATGTCATAGATGAGGGGGAGCAACAACAGCCCCAAACTGAAAATGTGCCAAATGTGGAGGCCCCGAGAAGGTCCCAAAGAGCTAGAAGATCAGCTATACCTGATGATTATGAGGTGTATAACACTGAAGAATTTCAAATGGAGGGTGATCCCACTTCATTTGAAGAAGCCATGAGAAGTGATAATCCATCCAAGTGGCTTGAGCCCATGGAAGATGAAATAAAGTCAATGAGTACCAACAAAGTTTGGGACTTAGAACCTATTCCTAAAGGAGCCAAGACAGTAGGCTGTAAATGGGTCTATAAGACAAAACGTGACTCCTAAGGGAATATTGAAAGGTTTAAAGCGCGACTTGTGGCAAAAGGTTTCACACAAAGAGAAGGGATTGATTACAATGAGACGTTTTCTCCAGTCTCATGTAAAGATTCCTTCAGAATTATAATGGCATTAGTGGCACACTACGATTTAGAGTTACATCAGATGGATGTAAAAACGGTATTCCTGAATGGGGATCTGGAGGAAAATGTTTACATGGCTCAACCAAAAGGTTTTGTCATGGAAGGAAAAGAACGAATGGGATGCCGCTTAAAGAAATCGATTTATGGGTTAAAGCAAGCTTAAAGACAGTGGTATTTGAAGTTTGACAGAACAATAAAGAATTTTGGGTTTAAAGAAAATATTGAGGATAATTGTGTTTATGCAAAGTTTAAGAATGGAAGGTATATCTTCCTAATCCTGTACGTAGATGATATCTTACTTGCTAGTAGTGATGTTCATCTACTACTGGAGACAAAGAAGTTTTTATCTTCAAAATTTGATATGAAAGATCTTGGTGAAGCGTCTTTTGTTTTGGGCATAGAGATTCACCGAGATAGAAGTAAAGGGGTATTAGGACTATCACAAAAGGCATACATAGAAAAGGTTTTAAAGAAATTCAGTATGCATAAATGTAGTGCATCACCTGCACCCATGGTCAAGGGCGACAGATATGGGGATTTTCAATACCCAAGGAACCAATACGAGCTCGATCAAATGAAAGTGGTTCCATATGCTTCTGCTGTCGGAAGCCTACAATATGCTCAAGTGTGCACGCGCCCTCACTTAGCTTTTGTTACCGGGTTGCTTGGCAGATTTCAAAGTAATTCAGGAATTGAACACTGGAAACTGGTAAAGAAAGTCTTGCGATATTTGCAAGGTACGAAAGGCCTCATGTTGACGTATAGAAAATCAGATTATCTCCAGATAGTGGGGTATTCGGATTCTGATTATGCGGGAGATGATAGAAAATCCACGTCTGGATACGTGTTCACTCTCGCAGGAGGAGCAATTTCATGGAAAAGCTCAAAACAAACCGTCACTACATCGTCCACAATGTATGCCGAGTTTGTAGCGTGTTATGAGGCAACGGGGCAGGTGAACTGGCTAAAGAAGTTCATACCCGGTTTGAAGGTGGTCGACAGCATACATAAGTCACTAAAGTTATACTGCGATAATAATCCAGCAGTACAGTACGCTCACAACAATGGGTCAAGTGGTGCTGCCAAACACATTGACATAAAGTATTATGTTGTGAAGGATAAAGTCCGGGATCAAATTATAAATCTTGAGCATATAAGCACTGAAAAGATGCTCGCGGATCCGCTTACAAAAGGCTTACCGCCCAACGTGTTCAGAGAACATGTAGCCGGCATGGGTTTAAGGGAAAGCCTATGACTCCTGGACTATAATAAATGGCCCAAAAGTTAAAGTAACTGTTTCCGATCAGAGACGCGCATTGTAGCTGTCGAATCTATCGGCGATTGACCGTGACGATGAAACATGCTCTATGCACTTATCTGTGATGGAACGAGTAAAGTTAAAAGCATTGAAGTCAAAGATGAAAGGTTAAAGTATAAGTGAGATCAAGGGGGAGAATGTTAGATTGATCTCTCCTCTAACGAGCCCAACGGCTCATTAGGCCTTTGATCCGCGCCCTGATTGGGGGCGCCCAGCCCAATAATGGCTGGTGGGCCCCCGTCGCGCAGCGCTATATAAAGGAGGTGGGGAGCCGGGGCTCGAGTCACGAGGTTCACCTGAGCCGCCTTTCCCCACCTACAACCCTAACCGATCTCGAGGGTCGCGCTGTGAGCGACGGGAAGCACCGCCGCCGTCACTGCATCGCGCTCCCCTTCTCCGACCGTCGCTGCCCGTGCGCAGCCACCATCAACGTTCGTGATGGCGTCCGGATCGAACTCCAACCTTCCTACAGACGGTTTGCACCACCTAACTCCCCTTTCTCCCTATCTCCCTCTCGGATCCGGTAGTTCTATCACTAGGAACTTTGTCTACTACTTGTTTCACTGGTTTACCCCACTGGATCTATGTCCTAGCGGTACTATTAGCCTAACGGTGATGCTATTAGTATAAACAAACGAGTCACTGATTATGCAAGCAGCGTATGTTGCTTTTCCCTGAGTGCTGCAATGGGGAAAAGGAAGACTGCATTACAGAATAAGAATTAAGAAGGCTGGACATATCAGTGCAAGAACAGAATAATGAGAGGAAAAGACGTTTGTCTTTGCACTATTAAATTACAACTCATGTCCAATCCGATGCGCTGCAAATAGCTGTAGACTCTTATTCATAAGCCTAGTCCTGATACAGTGGGAAGATTGAAAACCATATTATGCTAGTACTATGCATTGCTGTGAAGCCCTTGAGCAACTAGCTAGAATTTTCTGTCAATTATTCATTAAGTAATGCTAGCGTAGTAGCTCAATGTTTTTTATGGCCCCTCGTGACTTTCAGATGACACAAAAGGCTTTGGGGGCATCTGTAGATTCTCCAATCTTCCTGTTAGCATGTTTACAACCTTTGTCATTGACGGTCGGTTTCTTGGGTTCCATTGAATGCACCATAGTGCCACGATGGCCAGCTGTCTCACCTTTTCATTCTCGTCTCCTGTTGTTTCCCTAGCAAGTATCAAGTCCTGTCCAATCAATACTCTCTCAAAGATCCACTCTGGGAGGTGGACCTCATTTTGGCTGTCAACACTTGGGTCTGAGTTCCTCCTTCCACTTATCATTTCTAACACCAGCATGCCAAAACTGTAAACATCAGATTTGTAGGATACCCCACCAAAATTCCGAGAGTATAGCTCTGGTGCAATATATCCCATAGTGCCTCTTGCTGCTGTCAAGGTAACGATGCTTTGATCTCTTGCACACAGTTTTGCTAGGCCAAAGTCTGAGATCTTTGGATTGAAGTTGTAGTCTAGCAAGATGTTGTGAGGCTTGATGTCAAAGTGCAGGATGCGTTTATTGCATCCTTGATGTAGGTATTCCATTCCTCGTGCAATACCTAAAGCAATATCTACCATTTTCTTTGGCACTAGTAATTCCTGGGAAATACTAGAATCACGTGAGAATATATATTTTTTCCAGTGACTCATTAGGCATGTATTCATAAATAAGGGCACGCCTTGTTCCTTCAGAGCAAAAACCCAGGAGACGCACAATATTTGCATGGTGGATTAGTCCTATGGTTGCAACTTCATTGATGAATTCTTCTCCCTCCCCAGCAGAGTTCTCTAGCATTTTAGCTGCCACTGGCACTCCGTTTGGTAGCTCACCTCTGTATACACTTCCAAATCCACCCTGGCCTACTTTTTCCTTAAATCGCCTTGTTATCTTCTTAACTTCTGTGAAAGTGTACCTTGTAGGTTTTGAGGTGCCGTAAGTCTTGAGAAACATTTCGACCTTCAAGTGTATCTCCTCATTATATCTTTTCTTAAGTGATAGATAGAGTGCAGTCGCCACAATCGACAGAAGAACCACTAATGCAGCTGCTGTTGATGTACCTGTCAAGCAGAGAACAGGAAGTCATTATACTGTGTCTGGATAGAAAGACACCACCTGGTGTAATAACGTCAAGAGTCAGTCATACTAGAGCAAAAATAAGATTGTGTGTAATAATAGCCCTTTATTTTGGATATGAGGAACGGTTGGTTAGCTGCAGTACCTGCAATTACTTTGACGCGTGAACCTGCAAGTACAAAAGAAGAAAATATGAATCCTTTGATGGTTTAGTACGAAAGGTGATTATTGAGAGAGAAAAGGTAAGATCCAATATTTTAGTACATGTATCTGCATGATGTGACCCCAGCCCCCAGCATATAGAATAAAAGTTCTAGATTTTAGGAATGGCTATCGCTATACTGTAGTTGCATGAATATAAATGTAAAAGAGTGATGCTCCTTTAATATTATTCTTTATTTAGCATATTTGATCACATGCAAGGTTTCTTCAGAGAAAAATGCAAATATCAGGGACAAGTTAGTAGTTCTATCTCTAGTGAATTGGTGATTAACCTGTTCATATTCCCTACTACTGTGCATCATTTTGCCCCAGCCAAATGTCCGCTGCCGTTTCAAGTCTCAACCCATCGGAACAACCTGTCACGTTGGTTCTTTATTCATTCGCTTTATGCAGGCCATTCATGAGTTTGTTCTTCTGCTCTGAGCCCCTTTCATTGTGCACTTTACATGTGTTTTTTTTATCATGCAGGCATACCACTTTCTGTACCTTTTGTATTCACCTTCAGCCGCATACTTCCACAAATCCTAAATATAAGTCCATCTAGGTTTGTTCTAAGTCAAACTTTTCAAACTTTGACTGTCAATATGTAATTTTTATATAGATTCACTTCACAAGATTGACATTACTGGATTCATTATGAAAAGATACTTTCCTATTATATAACTGTTTTCATATAAAATAACATGTTTTTATAGATATTGCTAGTCAAAATTCAAATTTTTTTGACTTAGGACAAACCTAGAGGAACATATATTTCTGATTGGAAGAAGTGTTATACATCAACTCATTGCCTGTTTTCACTTCTTAAGTGATTTTGTCTATTTGCTTTCTTCAGGAAATTACTCAATTAGATTTATACGCATCATCGATATTTGCAGCTATTTGGTTGCTGGCTCTACTGCAGCTGCTCCAGCATTTGTACTAGGAAGGTGTCTCGCTAGCTGATGATGCAACCTTAACAATGTCAATGTCATGTAGGTACTACAAAACTAATAGAACCAAATAATTCTAGCTAAGTTGTCAAGTAACATGTCTTCTGAGTTCCAGTCTAAATAAATTTCATTTATCTGGTCATGCCAAAAGTGAAGGAGTCCATATGTTACAGAACAAAATGGAAAACAAAAAAAACATAATTTTCTGTTAGCCCATATTCAATAGCAACCCTTGCAAGATGAATTTCTTGGAGTTTCTTTGTGGGCTTGTTGAACTAAATATGTTGCAATGGAGGAGTTGCTTTGCTTTTATTTCATCACAGTTATGTATTTTCTGATTCTTATGAAAATGCTTAGCAGTAGTGCAGTAAATTTTTGCATGCAAAACTTGGATTGCCAATTATTTAAAGGTACTCATGCCAATCACTGATATCCCTTATTTTGTTATATATATGTATTTGAAATGTCCATTGTCATAATCATCACAAAGGTTCTTAGCAATAGTGTTCTGTACTTATTTTGCATTCGCCTTTACCAACTTAACTTCTAATTTCTCTCTATTTTCCCTTAATTATTTGAAGCATTATTTTATGGGTGTTTTTGGTAGTAGTTTCCACCTTTCTATATCTAGTCATCTACTGAAGGGTTAAGCTGAATGCTTGTAAAACTTGGGTCTGGCTAATGCTAGGTTAAGTGCATAACATATAATGCCCTCTCTCTCTCTCTCTCTCTCTCTCTCTCTCTCTCTCTGGATTTTGATCAGATTTGTTGGCCTTAATTTTCTTGGTGAGGCTTGCTACCCAAATGATCTGCAGTGCTACTTTGCAAGATAAGCTGACAATTTTTCTTTGAACGTAAAGATAAGTTGACAATTATCTATGAAACTTCAGAGAATGGCATAGTAGCATCTGAGTAGATGTAATTGAATACTGTAAGGATTTACAATGTATGATTAGACCATGTGGTTATATCATGGTTCACCCAGTTAGAGATCATACCATCATTCATGCAGAAGGTTTGGTTCCTGTGTGTGCTGAACCCACAGCGCCCCCCACTGTGTTCACACTTTGAGCAGTTGTGTTTGATATCACCACTTGGATTGTAATCACCACTTCCATAATACCACCAATCGATTGTTGTCTCAGGGAAGTTGAGTATTGTTTGTGCCTGCTCCTTGAGTGTTGAACCATCAGTGCCAGTGCTCATCAGAAAGAAACTATCAGGCACAACCTTGCAATCTAATGGAAGCACAGACAGGTCTGCAGAACCATCGACCAAATAGAAGAAGTGGGACGCGCTGCTAAGGCACGAGATTGGGCCAAAGATGTAGTCAGCAGCACGGTTCCTTGGTGTGAACTCTCTTGAGCAGCTCACTATCGTTGCATATGGAAGAAAGCATAGCCGTGAGCAGAAGTCCGAGTCCTTACATTCCATAATAATGCTGCGAGGTAGAGCTACTGACATTAGCTTCTGCCTGCAGGAGGGAGCGGAGTCGTCCACGCGCGGGGCGACCGTCAGGGTAGTATGCCTGTAATCTATAGCCGTCACTTTGTACGGGATAACAGCTGGTGGGCGAACCAGAACGGTGTCGTTGCCAGAGCATGCTAGCTTCATGCATGGTACTCCGCATAATGGTGAGGTATTGCTCGATTCAAGGCGGAAAGGGTACCTGATCTCTGGACCATGGTCGCTGCACCGAGATGGCGGACAGTAGCTGAAGAAGTCGGCATCATCCCAAGCCGTGGCCTTGTACACCCCATCTATGCGAAGACACAACAGCAGGGCTATGACAAGAATTCCGCTCATGCTTCTGTGTAGGTAGTAACTGAGAGAAAGGGGAAGACGATGAGGAGGTGGTGCAGGTTTTTGAAATAAGTTTGTGTAGTAATGATACTAATTTCAACTGTATAGCTGAGGAGAATTTCCGAGTTTCCATGAAACTTCCTGCTGTGCTCAGGTCGACGCAAAGTCAATAGAGCCCGCTCTTTCTTGTGGAAGAAGACCACAAGTCAAGAAGTGCGGTGATGTTATTTGACTTGGAGATATTTGGTCCAAGTCAACAACGCACCTCAGTCTTGTCAGGCCTGCTGTCCTCAAATAACTACACATCCTTCTCGGCCTGTCCATAATCAACGCCCTAGCTAACATTCCTGCATCCAGAAATCTCTCATGGCGAACTCATGTGCATTTCATCCTTCTGCTACTTGGCAAGCTTTACTTGTCTCTATTTCTGTGGCTGCAGTTCTTGCTGCAGATCCTGGGGGCCAAGGTCAGTGCCCTCCTTTCTCCTGTGGTGATCTTCACAACATATCCTACCCCTTCCGTAGGCCAGGCGACCCAACTGAGTGTGGCGTGCAAGCTTACCAACTAGTCTGCAGCAGCAAGGCCACAATTCGCATCAACACGGGGACATACTTTGTGACCAGCATTAACTATACCGATCGGTCCTTCTGGGTTGTAGATGCCAGCTTGGATGTGCACAGTAATTGCCCTCTTCCTCGTTGGGATCAGCTTCCTTACCCACATGGGGAATATGTGGGATATAACTATGGAAGTGATTCTCGTTACCACAATTTGGTCACTGCAACCTATTCTTGGGCATGCTTCATAAATTGTTCACAAGCAGTAACAGATATTAGATGGTACAAGCCTGTTACTTGCCTGACTGCAGACAATTCGTTTGTTTATGTCTCATTTGAGACTTGTCATGTACAGTTTCTTGATCCCTCTTGTGGGTATTTGGCCATGATCCCTTTTGGTAGCCAGGATAACGCATACCCAGAGCTTATGAATGCCAGTGATACAGATATCATAAAATTGGTAAAGAAGGGATTTTCTGTTAGCTTTCCAAGGGATTCACCTTTTGTAGATTCTGCCCACAATGCTTCTTGGATTTTTAAAACGTGCCTGAAAAATTCAACCAGGTGAGTCTTCTCTGCATCAAATATGAAACCGATTATCATGTAGTCCCATTTCCATTGGGATTTGGTTTATCAAATAATTATCCAAAACTGTATGCTTCTCTGATTTCTTTCTTTACAATGGTGTTATGCAGCTACTTCCATGAGCAATTATCTGGCACAAGCATCTTGAAATGGACTCGTGCTTTCTTCTGGACTGAATCACATTTCACACAATGTGTAGACTATTACCATACCCCAAATGTCTTTGACAAGGAGAGGATTGTGATAGCCATAGTATCAGCTATAAGCATGGCCAAGTTACATTTTGGTACGTGGATACTTCTTTCTAATCATCACGGGCTACAATTTTCATTAACCTACTTATAATGTTGTCTAACTTTATATATTTGCAACTTGTTTGGTAGTATTATGCAGGCTCCTAATCCCTGCATTGGTAGTACTCGTATTCCTTGCCCACAAGTACTGGAAAACAAGGATAACGATCGATGCAGTCGAGAAGTTCCTCCAGATGCAACAAATGATTGGTCCAGTTAGGTTTGCCTACACAGACATTACTGCGATCACTAGCCATTTTAGAGACAAGCTGGGTCAAGGTGGATACGGCTCTGTATACAAGGGCGTGCTACTCCCAGGCAATGTGGAAGTAGCCGTCAAGATACTAGGCAACTCCAACTGCAATGGGGATGAGTTCATCAGTGAGGTCTCCACCATCGGCAGGATCCACCACATCAACGTTGTTCGTCTTGTGGGCTTCTGTGCAGAGGAAATGAGGAGGGCACTGTTGTATGAGTACATGTCCCATGGTTCTCTTGACAAGTATATATTCTCAGCCAAGAGAAGTTTCTCTTGGGATAAGCTCAATGAGATTGCTTTGGGCATTGCAAGGGGAATCAACTACTTGCATCTGGGTTGCGATATGCAGATCCTTCACTTTGACATCAAGCCACATAACATCCTTCTTGATAGCAATTTTGTCCCAAAAGTTGCAGACTTTGGTCTCGCTAAGTTATACCCGAGGGACCATAGCTTTGTGCCAGCGAGCGCCATGCGAGGAACTATTGGGTACATAGCTCCTGAAATGGTATCTCGTAGCTTTGGCGCCATATCAAGCAAATCTGATGTTTATAGCTTTGGTATGCTACTGTTAGAGATGGCGGGAGGGCGAAGGAACGCAGACCAAAATGCAGCCAACTCAAGTCGAGCATACTACCCTGCTTGGGTTTATGACCGTCTAGCCGCACAAGAAGTTGGTGAGATATCTGTTGCGGTGGACATGCATGAGTTGGAGAGGAAGCTGTGCATTGTTGGGCTATGGTGCATTCAGATGAAGCCACAAGATCGTCCGACAATGAGTGAGGTTATAGAGATGCTTGAGTGCGGCACTGATGGCCTGCAAATGCCTTCTAGGCCATTCTTCTGTGATGACCATATGGTCGATACAGGTTCTTGCCATTTCTCCTCAGAGCTCAATGCAATCGAGGAGGAAGATGATTGAATTATTTACATATCTGTGCTCGGGTAGTAGATAAGGTGAGCAGAGCGTTAGCTTGTGAAACCTGAAATAGGCTGCTATGTGTGTTAAGCATTTTCATGATGTCCAATCAGTTTTATGGTACACAGTTTTCTGATTCCTGTAAATGTTTGTGAGAAACATGTATAACTTAAGATGGAGATTGGCAACTGTTATAATTATGCTGGGATATAATAATTTTCCTGAAAGCAAGATGGCAAGACATGCGTTTCTGGACTGCTAATACTGCAAATGTATTTGCCTGAGATTGCGATGGGTACTGGAAAATGCACTGTGAACCAGCAACACAGTGTAGGAGCACTGTTGGTGCATGGCTGAATTCTGAACATGGCAGCTTCATCCATGCCATGGAGACCGGAGAGGTGTCCATGCCATATTTGATTCTTATGGTAAATCTTGAATGTATCTTTTTGCGGTTGACTTTGATCAACTTTAGACTGAGGCAGTAAATTGTCGTCCTCGTACCAACTAGATCCACAGAAATATAATATAAGTAGAAGCAATGTTACTAAAAGGATACATGATTTGATCTTAAATGGTCTTCCAGAGTTACTTCATTTTCCTATTCATGCATGGTATGTTCTGACACTTAATCCAGCTGCACTCAGTCTGTCAATCCGGGGCACTTGCTTGTTCTGCTGGGCAGGAGTTTTATGGGCGTTAGTGGAAAACTAGAAACAAGATGATGGAGAACAAGCTGGTGGGAGAAGGTGACAGTGGAAGGTGGCGCTCAAGGAGAAGGAATCAAACAGGTGGATAGGATCCTAACGGTGTTGGGACGGTTAGCTGTGGTCCCTTTTGAGATGTTAGTTATACTCTACTTTGTTTCCATGGTGGTGGATCGGTGTGCTTCGTAGAGGACTAGAGATTGCTTTTAAGGAGAGTTTGCTTTTAATCTGGTTGAGGTAGGAGTCGAGTCCACAAGGCTGGTGCCGTTTTGCTTCATTGTGAGGAGCCATAAACTCCATTACTATTTTTTTCTCAAAAATGCAAGAGATATGTGTTTCATTGTATTAAGAAGGGTAGCAAGTATAGTACAAGTATTCGGCCTGTGGCTGGGAACGGAGAAACTACATCTTTTCAGAACTCCGACTGGACTGTGACCGACTGACTAGCTCCTTGCTCCTAGACTTTCTAACGCCTTTGTGCCCGCCTTAGCCCACTGCTCCGCCTCCGCTTTGATGATCATCAGGAGGTTGGTGACTGTGGCCGAGGCCTCCCTGAAGCATCGAGCATTACGCTCTTTCCATAGCTGCCATGACACGAGCGCGAAGAGGGAGTCGAAGCCTTTCTTTTGCTGGCCCTGCCATTGTCGCCTCAAACGTCTCCACCAGGTGAGCACTGAACATTGCACCAGTGGTAGCTGACGCCCAAGGCCCTGCAGACGTGAAACCACACCTCTCTCGTAAACGGGCAGCAGCACAGGATATGGTCGATTGTCTCGTGTGCTTGGTCGCAAAGGTAGCACTCCTCTCTTGCCTCTAGTCCATGTTTGGCACGTCGGTCGCCTGTCGAATTCCTTCTCTGAAAGGCCAGCCAGAGGAATATTTTGACACGCAGCGATGCCCACGTCTGCCAGATGAGCGAGTGACCGAGGAAGGGGACGGCGCCAGTGTGCAGCATTCTATATGCTGATCACGCCGAGTATGATCCATCAGGTGTCCACCGCCACACGATCTTGTCAGATTGATCATTTAGAGTGACGGTCTCCATGGTTTCCCAGAGCTCTAGGTACTCAGCGATTGCATCCGTTGACATCCCATCGGCAACGCCTCTGGTCCAATGTCTGTTTGCAAGACCCTGGAAACTGTAAGTCTTGTCTTGATTCTTGATGACACCAGTGCTGCCAGGTTTGGAGCCGAGTCCGCCGGTGAAGTTCCCTGAACCCACCGATCCTCCCAAAAGAGAGTAGTCTTGCCGTCACCAACGATGGTGTATATGAAAGCTCGGAAAAACGCCTGGACTTCTAGTGCAGTCTTGATTGGAAGCTGACTCCAGGCGCGGCTCTGGTCGGTCTTCTGAAGCCAGAGCCACCTTGTTTGCAGGGCAAAGCCCGCAAGCTTGAGGTCAGTAATGCCGAGGCCTCCCAGCTCCGTAGGATTGCAGACGGCCTCCCATGCCACCATACATTTCCCCCCGCACCGAAGTATCTTTGCCCACTTCCTGCAGATAGCGTCAATCTCGCGCCTTGCCCATGGAGGAAGGTTCTCTGCCATCATAGAGTAGATCGGTATAGCACGGAGCACTGACTTTATCCATACTAACCTGCCACTCCTAGCCATCAAGGAGCCATGGCAAGGAGGCAACTTTCTAGCCACTACCTCAACTATTGATTGGATTTCGGCCTTGGGAACCTTCTTGGTACTCAATGGAAGTCGTGATCGAAACGGCTGAAAGCATCTAGGCCCCAAGGTTTGGTTTCGGCAATTGATGACAACGCTTTATTACCATGACTAACGTGTGTTTTGCAGAAACTTTGGTAAGTTAGGTCATGTAGGTTTTAACTGCTTTGGGCACCATGGTATTCATGCCCCTTGATGGAAATCGTTTCGGTTTTCAAAAGAGTGACGTCAAGATTAAGGACGGTTAGTTCCGGATGTCGAGGTGTTGAGAGACATTTGGAATAGTCGTTAGGATCTTCGTTTTTCTCTTTTGGCCGTACTATAAAGGGGGGCATGAGCGGGTAGCTTGACCTAGGCGAGTCCTATGTTTAGGTGTGGTGCACACTTGTTAAACTTGGCGCTAGGCAGCTCTAAAATAGCTCAAAGTTTAGTTGGAAGCAACTTGGTTCAAGTTGTGAAGCGTTTCGGAGAGTTTCAGGTCGTTTTCCCATGACCGGACGCGGTCCTCGGCATGACCGGACGCGTCCGGTCAGTACAGATCTGCGGCTAGGTTTTCAGCTCTGAACACCGGACGCGGTCCTCGCGAGGACCGGACGCGGTGGTCAGAAGTCAACACGTGTCACTTGAGGGAAACACCCAATCGGACGCGACCTGGGTGTGATCGGCGCGTCCGGTCACAGTCCAGTAAGGTCTAGAGACGACCGGACGCGTCCGGTCATCACCGATCGGACGCAGTCGCGCGTCCGGTGCGAGTACAGTATGCTCCCTGCACGATCGGACGCGTCCGGTCACCCCTGACTGGTGCGTCCGGTCACTCAGTTGTTTTTCAGATTTCGACCGTTACGAGCGACCGGCGCGTCCGGTCAGTTCAACCGGTGCATCCGGTCAGCTCGTGTTTTGCTGAGTCAGCAGGTAACGGTTCGTTTTGTCTGTGGGGTGTATAAATACATCCCCACCACCTCTTTTAGAGGTCTCTTGCTCATTTGATCAGCTGATAAACACCTTTGGAGTGCAAGGGAGTGCAAGAGCACTAGTGAGGATAGAGATTTGAGAATCAAAGCTTGAGAGTTCCTCACTAGCGATTAGAGAGTAGCAAGTGTGCATCCACTTTCTCATTTGGGCTCGTAGTGGTCAAGTGAGAGTTCTAGCTTGTTACTCTTGGTGATCGCCATCACCTAGACGGCTTGGTAGTGATTGGGAGTTCGGTGATCATCCGGCGGAGCTTGTGGATGACCCAACTCATCTTGTGAGCGGTTGTGGGTGATTCACCGCGACGGAGTGTCAAAGAATCAACCCGTAGAGAGCACTTGATCCTTGCGCGGATCAAGGGGGAGCTACACCCTTGCGCGGGTGCTCTAACGAGGACTAGTGGGGAGTGGCGACTCTCCGATACCTCGGAAAAACATCGCCGTGTTCCTTGCCCCCCCCTTTACATTCAAGCATTTACATTCTCGTATTTACTTTCATTGCTTGTTTACATTCCTAGACTTGCCATGCTAGACTAGGATTGGAAACTAGGGTGTAAAACTTTGTATCGGTAGACTCTCTAGGAACACAAGTAGACACTAGGGGTGAATTCCGGCTTGTAGGATTTATTTCTTGCATTTAATTTTTAGAAAAGCCCAATTCACCCCCCCTCTTGGGCATCTTGATCCTTTCAATTGGTATCGGAGCCGTGTTGCTCTATTTTTAGGCTTTACCGCCTAGAGCAAGATGTCTAATGGGGAAGGACCACCTCCCACTTTTGAGGGAGACGATTTTCCATATTGGAAAATTCGTATGGAGGCGTACCTCGAAGCCATAGATGTTGGGTGCCTTAGAGCCGCAACCGAAGGGCTTCCCCCCATAAGGGATCCCGCTAACCCAAGTGGTGACGAGGAGAAGTACGACCGGTGGAATGCAAAGGCCAAAAATGCACTCTACCGGGGCTTAGGCAAAGATATCTTCAATCGCGTGCGTAATGCAAAGAACGCTCATGAATTGTGGGAAAATCTTTGTGCTCTCCATGAGAGAACTAAGAGTGAGCGTGAGGAACGCTATCACATAGCTTTAAAGAAAATTAATTCTTTTGAGATGCTTCCCAAAGAAAGTGCTAATGACATGTACACTCGCTTGAATGTTCTTGTAGAGGACCTCAATGCTCTTGGGCTCACCAAAATGAGCCAATCGGATGTTGCAAGGAAGATCTTGAGTGTGCTTCCCGTTGAGAAGTATGGACACATTGTCACCGTGCTTCACCAAAGTGATCTTTCCACCGCAACACCGACTCAAGTTTTAGGGAAAATCAATGCTCATGAGATGTACATGCATATCACTCCGGAAGAGGGCTCATCATCTTCCAAGAAGAAAGACTTGGCCTTCAAAGCTAGTCATGACAAGAAGAAGAAGAAGGGCCAAGCCATGATGGTGCAAGAAAGCTCAAGTGAAAGTGATGTTGATGATGAATCACTTGCACTCATGGTGAGAAAGACGACCAAGATGCTAAAGAAGCTCAACAAGAGTGGCATCAAGTTCGATGGCAAGAAGAAGAAATTCTTCACAAGTAGCAAGAGAAAGCCAATCTCGGAGATGGATTACTACAATTGTGGTGAACTTGGCCACCTAGCTCATCAATGCCCTAGACCACCAAAAGACAAGTACAAGAACAAGAACAAGGGCAAGAAAAATGATTCAAGTGATGAAGAAGAAGAGAAGAAGAAGAACAAGCCATACAAGAAGAAGGATGGCAAGAAGAAGGAGTTCCACAAGAAGAAGGGAGGAAAGGCATACATTGTTGGTGATTGGCTCACCGACATTGAATCATCTTGTGAGTCCTCCGAAGATGAGAGCGATGATGAGAAAGAGAAGGTTGCCGCATTTGTGATGGGGCCATCATCTTCACCAACATCTTCATCACCACCTTCACCGCCTTCTTCACCATCATCGTCCACAACTCACCTATGCCTTATGGCCAAGGGTGAACGAAAGGTACAAAACCATGATAGTGATGATGATGATGATGATAGTGATAGTGATGATGAATATGACTCACCTTCTTATGATGAACTTGTAAAATTGCTAAACAAATACACTAAAATCATAAGAAGGACTAGAAGTGAAAATGATGATCTTCAAAATGAAAATGAATCACTCTCATCTAAGCTTGAAAATATTCAAAAGACTAGTGGTGAGCTTAGAGTTCAAAATGAAGTGATGTCTTCCACTCTCAAGGAGCTCAAAACCTCTAATAAAGAGCTTAAAGATCAACATGATAAACTTGAGAAGAAGCATGATGAGCTCATCACTAGACATAATTCTCTAAAGGACAAATACACCACATTAAAAATTGACTATGATAGTCTTGTGGTTGCTAATGAACTTGCCCTTGAGACACATGATGCTACTAACTATGTTGTTAAGTGTGATATAGCTACATCATGTGATGACTTGATCATTGAAAGCATTGAGCAAGGTTCTAGTAGCAAAGGCAAGAGTGTGGTTGAGTCAAGCAACCATGATGATTATGCCAAGATTAAGAGTGAGAATGAGAAGCTTGCAAATGAGAACAAGAAGCTAAAAGGTTTGATGACTCTTGAGAAGCAACCAACAAATGAGTCACTCATTGAAGAAAACAAAAAGCTCAAACAAGAAAAAGAGCATCTCAAGACCGGCCTAAGCAAGTTCACAAGAGGCCAACATTTGCGAAGTGAGCTCCTCATGAACACCGTAATGAAGATGGATAGAAGTGGTATTGGGTACTTGGCAAATCAAGAGAAGAAAGCAAAAGCTCAACAACAACAAAGCAAGTCAAAGCCCAAGCCAAAGAGATGTGTTGAGTGTGGTCAAGAAGGTCACTTTGCTCATGAATGCAAAACTCCACCACCACAACCCTTGCCCAAGCATGCTAGACCCTTCGCCTTCAATGCTCATTATATGCTAAGAAAAGATTCAAATGGAAAGATGAAAGTCATGTTTTTGGGTCCCCCAAACAAGAATAGGCCAAAGAAAATATGGGTTGCCAAGTCACTAGTGGATAAAGTCAAGGGCCCCTCTCAAGTTTGGGTCCCTAAACAAAAAGCTTGATCTCTTGTGTGTAGGTGAACTACAAGACCGGTGGATCTCATTGGGTTATTGATAGTGGTTGCACTCAACATATGACCGGTGATCCTCGTATGTTCACCACCATTGAAGAGAATGGAATATGTCAAGAGAAGATCACATTTGGGGATAATTCAAAGAGCAAAGTCAAGGGTATAGGCAAGATTGCAATATCACATGATCACTCACTCTCAAATGTGCTCTATGTTGCTTCATTGAGTTTCAACTTGTTATCCGTTGGGCAACTTTGTGACCTTGGCTTCCAATGCTTGTTCACACCAAATGAAGTGGAAGTTTCAAAGATAGATGACAAGCAAGTGATATTCAAAGGCTTTAGATACAACAATCTTTATCTTGTTGACTTCACCTCCAAAGATGCAAATTTGATGACATGTTTGTTCACCAAGACCTCACTTGGTTGGCTTTGGCATAGGAGGCTTGCTCATGTTGGAATGAACACTCTCAACAAGCTATTGAAGAAAGAACTAGTGAGAGGATTGAAGGATGTGAAGTTTGAAAAGGACAAACCTTGTAGTGCATGTCAAGCGGGCAAACAAGTTGCAAACACTCATCCAACCAAAGCTTTCATGTCAACTTCAAGAGTGCTAGAACTTCTACACATGGATTTGTTTGGGCCTACAACATACAAGAGCTTGGGTGGTAATCTCTATTGTCTTGTGATAGTGGATGACTACTCAAGGTATACATGGACTTTCTTCCTTCATGACAAATCCGAAGTGGCAAATTGCTTCAAGAAGTTTGCAAAGAGAGCCCAAAATGAATTTGAAGTCAAGATAAAGAAGATTAGAAGTGACAATGGCAAAGAGTTTGACAACACCAACATTGAAGCTTATTGTGATGAAATTGGAATCAAGCATGAGGTCTCTTCAACCTACACTCCTCAACAAAATGGTGTAGTTGAGAGAAAGAATCGAACATTGATCACCCTTGCAAGAACAATGCTAGATGAGTACAACACTCCGGAGAAGTTGTGGGCCGAGGCAATCAACACCGCATGTTATGCTTTAAATCGCCTCTTCCTACAAAAGTTTCTTGGCAAGACCCCCTATGAGTTGCTTAATGGGAAGAAGCCGGACGTCTCTTTCTTCCGGGTGTTTGGTTGCAAATGTTACATCTACAAGAAGCGTCAACACCTAGGGAAGTTTCAAAGACGTTGTGATATTGGTTTTCTTGTTGGTTACTCATCAAAGTCCAAAGCATATAGAGTATTTAACCATGCCACCGGTTTGGTTGAAGAAACATATGATGTGGAATTTGATGAATCTAACGGCTCCCAAGGAGCAATTGAGAATTGTGATGATGTAGGTGATGAACCCTTGAGGGAGGCCATGAAGAACATGCCGGTGGGAGACATCAAGCCAAAAGATGATGATGACGATGTACAAATTGTTGATCCACCATCTTCATCATGTGTGCCTCAAGATGATGACAAGAATGAGAGAGTTGAAAATGAAGACACCTATGTCTCTTATGAACAAGCCGAGGCACAAGCTCAAGATGTTGATGCTCCCCATCCACCTCCTCAAGTGGTTGATAGAAGAAACTCACCACTACTTCAAGCACATCCATAAGATCTCATCATAGGGAGTCCTACAAAGGGAGTAATGACTCGATCCCAAAAGCTAGCTTCTTTTGTTGAACATCACTCTTTTGTCTCTTGCGTTGAACCTAAGAATGTAGAAGAAGCTCTTCAAGATCCGGATTGGGTGAATGCAATGCATGAAGAATTGAACAACTTCACCCGCAATCAAGTATGGACACTTGAAGAGCATCCTAAAGGTGCAAGAGTCATTGGAACCAAGTGGGTGTTCCGAAACAAGCAAGATGACCAAGGCATAGTGGTGAGGAACAAGGCAAGACTAGTTGCAAAGGGGTTCTCTCAAGTTGAAGGTCTTGATTTTGGAGAGACCTTTGCACCCGTTGCAAGACTTGAAGCCATTCGTATCCTCCTTGCATATGCATCACATCATGATATGAAACTATATCAAATGGATGTGAAAAGTGCATTCTTAAATGGCTTTATAAATGAACTAGTCTATGTTAATCAACCTCCCGGGTTTGAAGACCCTAGATATCCTAATCATGTTTATAGGTTGTCCAAGGCGTTATATGGGCTCAAGCAAGCCCCTAGAGCGTGGTATGAGCGCCTCCGGGACTTCCTCATTGAGAAGGGCTTCACCATTGGGAAGGTCGACACCACACTATTCACCAAGAAGTTTAATGGAGAAATCTTTATTTGTCAAGTATATGTTGATGATATCATCTTCGGATCAACAAATGAAGATTATTGCAAGGAATTTGGTGAATTGATGTCGAAGGAGTTCAAGATGTCAATGATTGGTGAGCTCACATTCTTCCTTGGATTTCAAGTAAAGCAAATGAGAGAAGGGATTTTCATCTCTCAAGAAAAGTATACCAAGGATCTTCTCAAAAGATTCAAGAGGGAAGAATGCAAACCAATCAAGACCCCAATGCCATCAAATGGACATCTCGACCTAGATGAGGGAGGTAAACCGGTTGATCAAACTCTCTACCGTTCTATGATTGGTAGCTTGTTGTACCTTACCGCATCTAGGCCCGATATCATGTTTAGTGTGTGCATGTGTGCCCGCTTTCAAGCGTGCCCTAAAGAACCTCACCTAAGTGCCGTAAAAAGAATCCTAAGATATCTTAAGCTCACCCCAAGCATTGGTCTTTAGTATCCCAAAGGAGCTAGATTCCAACTAGTTGGCTATTCCGATTTGGACTATGCCGGTTGCAAAATTGATAGAAAAAGCACATCCGGAGGGTGCCATTTGCTTGGAAGATCTTTAGTATCTTGGTCATCTAAAAAGCAAAATAGTGTGGCTTTGTCCACCGCCGAGGTGGAATACATTGCCGCGGGGGCTTGTTGTGCACAAATCTTATATATGAAACAAACCCTCCTAGACTATGGAATTGTTCTTGAAAAGGTGCCACTTTTATGTGATAATGAAAGTGCCGTTAAAATTGCTAACAATCCGGTACAACACTCTCGCACCAAGCACATTGATATCCGCCATCACTTTCTAAGAGATCACGTTGCTAAAAATGACATATCACTAAAAGGTGTAAGAAGTGAAAATCAATTAGCGGATATCTTCACTAAACCTTTGGATGAGGCAACCTTTTGTAGGTTAAGAAGTGAACTCAATGTGCTTGATTCTAGTAACTTTAAAAAATGAGCGTGTGTTGTCTCTTACATTGCATTGTATAATATGTCATGTTTATTTTATCGCAATGTCTCTAGGGCTTGGCTAACACGGTTACGATAACCCTTCTTTGGAGGAGTGAAAAAGCCTAACCGTGGATCAAACTTGACAAGCATTCTAGTTTTACCTTCATGTATTGCATTGCATATGCATGGTTGTTGTTCTTGTCGTTTCTTTTCGGTTAAGCTTTGAGCAACCTCTGTGTTCGTCCATGGATAGAGAGAGCTTTTTGACGCTCCTAAAGGTTCAAAAACTCTATTGCATGGCCATACGTTGCTCCTTGGGTGTTTATTGCCTATTTTATTAAAAATAATACTAGCCTAAGGCAATCTATTTTAAAAATTTTGAGGGTTTGAGTGAGGTCACTCATATCTTGTTCCAATTGGTGTTTATTTGTGTCCTTTTGAATTGGAACCTGATTGGGAGAAGTCGCGTCGTAGTTCCGAACGGAGAAGGGCGAAGAACAGTGACCGGACGCTGGACCGGACGCTGCACCGGACGCAGTGATGCTTCACCACCGCGTCCGGTCCCGGCGTCCACCAGCGCGTCCGGTCATCCAGAAGACCAACTCCAGATCTAGTGATCGGACGCTGCACCGGACGCGCTGTTGTTGACCACCGCGTCCGGTCCCGAGCTCCCCTCGACCGGACTCTGACCGCGTCCGGTCAGTCCTCACCGGACGCGTCCGGTCACTCCAGGAGCTTACTGGAGTGTGACCGGACGCTGCACCACCGCGTCTGGTCATATCGACCACCGCGTCCGGTCATCACGCGTCGAGCGGATCTAACCCCTTCATAAAACGGTTCGTCCTCGACCGTACCTTCTCATCCGCCCGAGCCTCCTTGCGCCGCCGCCGTTTTTTTCGCCACCGCCGCACTTCGCGCCACCGCCGCACCGCCTGCCGCCGGTGAGCCACCGCTTCGCCATCTTCCTCGCCTCCGGCAAGGCCAGCCTTGCTCGCGCGCGCGCCAGCCGCCCTTGCGCGCCTCCTGCCCGTACCGGCCTTCGCTCGCAGCCGCGCCGCCACCACCCTCGCGCCACCGCCGCGCCGCCGCCGCCCGAACGCGCCACCACCGCCGGTGAGCCGCGCTCCTGCAAGCTAGCTTCATCTCCGACATTGGAACGACTCGTGCTTGCCTCCGATCGTTTTTCGTCGATCTACCCTAACCCTAACCCTAGGGTTCGTCGGTCGATCGTTCGTCGACGAGATTCGTCGCGCGTCGTCTTCTTCGCGAGAGCTCGTTCGGCGATTTCGGGAATCTCGCGATCTAGGTCACCTCACCTTGTCAGTCGTCTCGTCGATCCGAGGTAGCTTCGCGTTTCGATTCACTTCGTATCTCATATGCTTGCTATCTCTAAGGATTCGTACCTTCTAGTTATATGTGTTTATAGTAGATCTCTCTATTCCGTCTTTGCAGCGAGTCTGTCGTGTGTCAGGGTGAGATCAGTTTGCTGAATCCAAGCCTCTCGAGTGACAGTTCACCTTCTTTTAGAGGTTTTTCAGTCAGTTTGTCAGCATGGTGCGTTGCAAGAACGCCGGTGGTGCTCCTGGTGACGGGGATGACAGTCCTCCTCGTCGGTCTGAGATTGCCCGTGGGAAGCGTATCAAGGTCATGGCCAGAAAGAAGAAGAAGACACTCATAGAGGCAGAGATTGCTCAGGCCATGGCAGATGCAGCAGAGCAGGCAGAGAGAGGTGGCAGGAGCAGTGGCATACGCATAGGCGAGCGTCGCTTTCATCTTGAAGGTCGACAGCTCGGCACAGAGGCCACTGAGGGTACTGAGGATACTGGAGCTACAGAGGGTATGTCAGTTGATCCACCTCCAGAGGCTCTAGAGGCTCCAGAGGCTCCAGAGGCTACAGAGGACACAGAGGAGCAGCCAGCTCAGTCTCCACCACGTCGCCGCTCCACACGCACACGTACTCAGGTGACTCCTAGGCCAGAGGGCCAGCGTCGTGGAGCACGTCCTCCTCCCAGAGCTAGAGGTTCACCCCCGGTCGAGCACTTTGACTTGAGGGGTGCTACAGCACGTCAGGTGCAGGGGTTGAGGTTCGTGGAGGTCAGTCGGTGGTTTTCACCTGTGAGGGATCCCAGAGCTTCAGAAGGTTTTTATACCCCACTTCAGGAGGATTTCTACAGGGCTCTAGTTGACAGCGGTATTGCTTTCCGACCACAGAGGGTCTGTCGACTTGAGTCACTAGTTGAGGTTGTGGGAGAGCAGCTACGTCCGCACCTGTCCTTTCTGCCAGGCTTGTCAGATCTTCTTGGACGGACAGGTGCATACTGCGGCACATGGGTCAGAGAGTTTTATGCTTCACTATGGATTGATCCTACCCATGATTTCATTCACTTTGCATTCCGAGGCCGCGATCACCGTCTATACAGCACCAGAGTGCGGGAGATTCTCAGACTCCCAGCTTCCAACACGAAGATACATCAGCTGTGCTTTGGTCAGACTCCTCCACCGAGACGCCCTCATGGCGGTGCTGTGCCACCTACAGACTTGGTTCGACCCTGCTTCCGTGAGCCTTTTGGCGAAGGGTCTCGTCGCACGCCTGCTAGTTTGACTCCACTTGCCAGAGTTCTGGATGCTATAGTCAGACGCACTCTACTTCCCACACTTGGCTACAGAGAGGGACTGACTCGGATGCAGCTATGGGTTGTTCACCACCTCCTCTCACAGACACAGTTTGACATTTGGGATCTCATACTTAGTGAGATGGAGGACACCATAGCTGAGGGCTTCAAGGGTAATCGTCAGCTGCCCTATGCACACTGGATCTGCTTCATTATTAGATCATCCATTCAGCTACCAGCAGAGATCCGAGCTGAGATATCAGATACTACTACTGCTTTCCCTGAGTATGATATCCGTCAGCTTTGGGCTTCAGTCACCAGAGATCAGGCCCCAGTGCCAGGACAGCGTGTGCGACCTGAGGTTCCTGAGACAGCAGCTGAGCAGGACGCCACAGTTGATGAGCTTGCAGAGGCAGAGCTTGCCGATCTTGACGCTCAGCCTGCTGATCTTCCTGAGGATGTGACATCTGACAGCACTGATGAGGACTACCAGCCCATCCCCAGGTACCGGTCTCCTCGGTCTCACGACCACGAGGCCGGTGGCTCTGGTTCAGCCTCCCGCACAGACCCAGCCATGGTGGCCATACTTGAGAGGCTGACCCAGGCACAGGAGCAGCAGCAACAGCAGATACAGCGACAGGCTCAGGACACAGCTGCAGCACTTGCACAGATTCAGGCTCGTCAGGACGAGTTTCAGCGTCAGCAGCTTGAGATCTAGAGGCAGCAGGTTGAAATGCAGCGACAGCAGTATGAGATTCAACGACAGACTGCGGCTAGTCAGCAGCAGTACTTGGACCTCCTGCGCCACCTAGTCACTGTTGGGGTTCCTCCGCCTGCCTCCATCCTGACTTCTGCTTTACAATCCAGTGATCCATCGAGTCAGGGACAGCCAGGTTTCCAGTTCACATCTCCACAGCAGCAGGTTCCCCAGTCTTTCCAGTCCCCGAGCTTCACGCCTATTCACACGGGGTTTACACCATCAGACCAGCCTCGCCCTCACCTCCTGACAGGCACACCCTTCGGTGATTTCAGTGCTACCTACAGCGAGTTGACTGGTCAGCCGACGCCCTCGCACACTACCTTTGCTACTTCTTCAGGGTTGTCAGCTCTAGAGGCAGCTATTCCTCCAGTGACAGGGACCGGTACTACAGAGACTCTACCTTCGTCAGTTGCCTCGACAGATCCTCCTGCTATTGGCTCGCTACAGGCTCAGGTCACTCAGACGGATCCTCTTATTACTACTACGTCAGTACCTGTTCCTGCAGCTCAGACCCAGACCGCTTCACAGCCACGTGATTCTTCAGAGGGTCAGCCAGATAGCTCAGATTCCGAGGGAGATTCTCTACATTTCGTGTTTACTCCGCGCACCTCGGCACCCGACACGACTCCGTCTGTCCCCCCGTCAGATCCTTAGATTAGTTTTTTGGCGCTTGATGCCAAAGGGGGAGAGAGAGTAGTTTCAGGGGGAGTTTTTGAGAGAGGTTTTTTCGTTTTTCTTGTGTGCTACATTCATGCATCATGTTTACTTTTCAGTCATTGCATTCGTGTGACATGTCGTCGTGTGATAAACCTTAAGCCTTAATGTTTTATCCAGTCACAGTGTTAGCGCTTGTCACCGTTGTTAATTATAGCTCTAAGGTTGTGCTTCCGTGCCTTACTCCGATTTCTTATGAGCTATATCTGTATGTGTACTAACGTTCTTTGTCTTATCTTATGAGTACACTCTTTTGGCTTGGGACACATAAGCAATTCCTAACCCCTTGTGCTTATTGCTTTTTGCTTATGTGAACCATGCATGCTCGAAAACCTCAACTCAAATCTTTTATATCTTAGTGTTGTCATCAATCACCAAAAAGGGGGAGATTGAAAGCATCTAGGCCCCAAGGTTTGGTTTCGGCAATTGATGACAACGCTTTATTACCATGACTAACGTGTGTTTTGCAGAAATTTTGGTAAGTTAGGTCATGGAGGTTTTAACTGCTTTGGGCACCATAGTATTCATGCCCCTTGATGGAAATCGTTTCGGTTTTCAAAAGAGTGACGTCAAGATTAAGGACGGTTAGTTTCGGATGTCGAGGTGTTGAGAGACATTTGGAATAGTCGTTAGGATCTTCGTTTTTCTCTTTTGGCCGTACTATAAAGGGGGGCATGAGCGGGTAGCTTGACCTAGGCGAGTCCTATGTTTAGGTGTGGTGCACACTTGTTAAACTTGGCGCTAGGCAGCTCTAAAATAGCTCAAAGTTCAGTTGGAAGCAACTTGGTTCAAGTTGTGAAGCGTTTCGGAGAGTTTCAGGTCGTTTTCCCATGACCGGACGCGGTCCTCGGCATGACCGGACGCGTCCGGTCAGTACAGATCCGCGGCTAGGTTTTCAGCTCTGAACACCGGACGCGGTCCTCGCGAGGACCGGACGCGGTGGTCAGAAGTCAACACGTGTCACTTGAGGGAAACACCCAATTGGACGCGACCTGGGTGTGATCGGCGCGTCCGGTCACAGTCCAGTAAGGTCCAGAGACGACCGGACGCGTCCGGTCATCACCGATCGGACGCGGTCGCGCGTCCGGTGCGAGTACAGTATGCTCCCTGCACGATCGGACGCGTCCGGTCACCCCTGACCAGTGCGTCCGGTCACTCAGTTGTTTTTCGGATTTCGACCGTTACGAGCGACCGGCGCGTCCGGTCAGTTCAACCGGCGCGTCTGGTCAGCTCGTGTTTTGCTGAGTCAGCAGGTAACGGTTCGTTTTGTCTGTGGGGTGTATAAATACATCCCCACCACCTCTTTTAGAGGTCTCTTGCTCATTTGATCAGCTGATAAACACCTTTGGAGTGCAAGGGAGTGCAAGAGCACTAGTGAGGATAGAGATTTGAGAATCAAAGCTTGAGAGTTCCTCACTAGCGATTAGAGAGTAGCAAGTGTGCATCCACTTTCTCATTTGGGCTCGTAGTGGTCAAGTGAGAGTTCTAGCTTGTTACTCTTGGTGATCGCCATCACCTAGACGGCTTGGTGGTGATTGGGAGTTCGGTGATCATCCGGCGGAGCTTGTGGATGACCCAACTCATCTTGTGAGCGGTTGTGGGTGATTCACCGCGACGGAGTGTCAAAGAATCAACCCGTAGAGAGCACTTGATCCTTGCGCGGATCAAGGGGGAGCTACACCCTTGCGCGGGTGCTCCAACGAGGACTAGTGGGGAGTGGCGACTCTCCGATACCTCGGAAAAACATCGCCGTGTTCCTTGCCCCTTTACATTCAAGCATTTACATTCTCGTATTTACTTTCATTGCTTGTTTACATTCCTAGACTTGCCATGCTAGACTAGGATTGGAAACTAGGGTGCAAAACTTTGTATCGGTAGACTCTCTAGGAACACAAGTAGACACTAGGGGTGAATTCCGGCTTGTAGGATTTATTTCTTGCATTTAATTTTTAGAAAAGCCCAATTCACCCCCCTCTTGGGCATCTTGATCCTTTCAACGGCTAACTCCATTACTATGTTATAAGCTTTCGATAGAAGTCTTTGTCTAATGAAAAAAAAATACTGTGATTACCTGGGCAAAAGTTGTTGGACATGGCTGCGGATTGAGGATTGGGTGAAGGGGAAAACCCTAGATGAACTCAGGGTCTGATACCATTTGTTGGACACAAATCACAGGATTTGGGACTAGTTTTTCTATTTCATTAGCTTTACCATAACTATGGCAGGTTGAGGATACATATAGCACTAGCAAACTTGCAAGCTAAGAAAGCTTTAGCATATTCTATGGTAGATGTTAAAGCATATGGCATAAGGTAAAGATGCTGCTAAAGTAGGATAAGAAGATAAGGTGGAGACATAGCTACCAACTACTCTAGATACAGCGAGACTTATGCTGTCAAAAGTCTTCATTCCACTTGTAATTGGAAGAACTGTACCACTAAATAAATATGACTGATTGTTACGAGGAATCACATCGACAGAATGGTGACAATGCAAAATTCCAGTCCACCAACAATAAGACTGAGTTAATTAATTATTTGGTGGCACTGCTGTTAATTTTTCTATGTAGTTTATGTATGGACACAAACCTAGCAAATACATCTCAGATTCTTTGGTTGGAAAATGCAAATCCGTTATCTAATCAGTTTGAATTCTTGGGTTCCGGCACACCTGCAATCTTTGGTGTGCTCTGCATGATGGACTGGATCTTTCTTTGTTACTCGGCTGGCTCATTTTTAGCACAAGCGGCCAAACCCAATCCACTTTGGTAGAACGGGAGCCCCAATACCCCACATCTTCTTCCCGCCGACTGGTGCTCAGGCAGCGGCCGCCGTCGAGCAGCGATCACATGCAGTCAACCAATGCTGAAACTCACCGAGCTTTCAATAGGAAATTTAATGTATTTCTTGCGCGGTTGCGCCTTTGTCGCCTCCATGCCATTCTACACCGTGATGCCCTGGCTCGCTCACCGGTCTCTTTGCTCCTGCAACGGACGCTAGCCGCAGCTTAGTGATTCGAGATTAGGAATTGGGTAACAAGTTACTATTACCTTTTTCCTTTTTCTTGTTATTGCTTTGCAAAATCTCAACAGATGTGCTCAGACCCATGCCCCATCCCATGACCCATCCATTAGCATCGTAGATCATTAGAAATTTTTGTCCAACTTATTTTGATTATTTGTCTCATTGAGTTGGAAAAAGAACATGTACTACAGAAAGGGCAGAATAGGATGGAACTAAATCATGGCATGATCATTAGGAATTGAAGCAACATGACTCTTTAAACTATTACATGCAAGCCAAGTCCACTTTAAATTTGATGCGTTGCAGATAAGTAGCACTACATGGTGACAAGCCGACAAGTTACTATTAATGCATCAGATACTGATACGGTGGAAAAACTCAAATACATTTTCATGCAGGCACTATGGACTACTCTGCAACACAGCAGGAGCTAAGTTTATGTCTCGAATATTTAGTACATAATGACGATGTATTCTCCAATATAATTTTTATCACACTGAATGACTTTCAGAATTCAGATTAGACGAAAGGCTTCGGGGGCATCTGCAGATTCTCCAACCTTCCTGTTAACATGTTCACCACTTTTGTCATCGAGGGTCGATTTCTTGGGTTCCACTGAATGCACCATAGGGCCACCATGGCTAGCTGTCTCACCTTTTCTTTCTCTGCTCCAGTCATTTCCCTAGAAAGTACCAAGTCCTGCTCAGTGATTACTCTCTCAAATATCCACTCTGGGAGGTAAACTTCATTTTGGCTGTCAACACTTGGGTCTGAGTTCCTCCTTCCACTTACCATTTCTAACACCAGCATGCCAAAACTATAAACATCTGACTTGTGGGATACACCCCCAAAATTACGAGAATATAGCTCCGGTGCAATATACCCCATAGTGCCTCTTGCTGCTGTCAATGTAACAATGCTTTGATCCCTTGCGCATAATTTTGCAAGCCCAAAGTCTGAGATCTTCGGATTGAAGTTAAAGTCTAGCAAGATGTTGTGAGGCTTGATGTCAAAGTGGAGGATGCGCTTGTTGCATCCTTGATGTAGGTATTCCATACCTCGGGCAATGCCTAAAGCAACATCTACCATTTTGTTTGGTACTATGAGTCCTTGAGAGGTATTTGAATAACATGAGAAAATATATTTCTCCAACGATTCATTAGGCATGTATTCATAAATAAGGGCACGTCTTGTTCCTTCGGAGCAAAAGCCCAAGAGGCGCACAATATTTGTATGGTGGATTAGTCCTATGGTTGCAACTTCATTAATGAATTCTTCTCCCTCTCCAACAGAGTTCTCCAGCATTTTGACTGCCACGGGCACTCCATTTGGTAGCTCACCTTTGTATACACTTCCAAATCCACCCTGGCCTACTTTTTCCTTGAATCTCCTTGTTATCTTCTTAACTTCAGCGAAACTGTACCTTGTGGGTTTTGAGGTTCCATAAGTCTTGAGAAACATTTCGACCTTCAAGTGTATCTCCTCATTATATCTTGTCTTAAGTGAAAGATAGAGTACAGTGGCCACCATCAACAAAATTACCACTATTGCGGCCACCGATGATGTAGCTGGCAAGGAGAGAACAGGACGTCATTATACTGTGTCTTGATAGAAAGGCAGCAATTGGTGTTGCTAATAGGGATAAGACAGTGTTAAGAGTCATAGTAGAGACATATAAGAATTTGTGTGTAAATAAATATCCTTTTTTGTTTTAGATACAAGAAATGTTTGATTAGCAGCAGTACCTGCAATTACTTTGACGTGCGAGTGTGAACCTGAAAACACCAAACAAGAAAATAAGACTATTGATGGTTTAGTATGAAAAGGTGACTTGTTGAGAAAGAAAAGGTAAGATCCAGTATTTTAGTACAATTAGCTGCATGATGTGACCCCAACATATAAAATGAAAGTTCTATTTTTTTTAATAATGAATATACTGTATTTGCATGAATGTAAATGTAAAAGAGTAATGCTTCTTACATATTTTTAAGCATATTTGATCACAAGCAAGCAAGGTTCCTTACGAGAAAAATGCAAATATCAGAGGCAAGTTTGTGGTGCTATCTCTGATGATTAACCAGGTTATAGTTCCTGCTACTCTGCTAGTATGCATCATTTTCTGTATGCTGCAGTCTCGAGCCCCAATCTTTCAGAACTACATGGGGTTTCCTACTGACAACCAATTCCACATTGGTTCTTTATTCATTCGCTTAATCGCTTTATGCAGTGTTTGTTCCTTTTCTGCTCTCATCCCATTCATTGCCCACCTCATAGGTGGTTCTTATCTTGCAAGAATACCACTTTGTACTCTCTTTATAGTCACTTTCAGAAGTATTTTACATCATCTTTTCCCTGTTTTCACTTTTCCAGTGTTTTTGTCTATTTGCTTTCTTCAGACAAGTTACCCCTTCAAATTCATTTCCCTTTGTCAGGAGCACACATCATTGACATTGGCAGCTACTTTGGTTGCAGGTTCTACTAATGCTGCTCTAGCATGCGGACAAGGAAGGATGTCTTGCTAGGACCTAGGATTATGCAAACTTAATAATCTCAATGTCAAGATGGTAAAGGCAAGCTGATAGATCGAAACAATCCTAGCGCAGTTGCCAGGTAAACCTGTGTTCTGAGTCCCAACCTAAATAAAAAAAATCCATTTATCTGGTAATGTCAATAGTAATACGTTACATTTGAGGAGTGGCTTTGCTTTTATTTTATCTTAGTTATGCATTTTGTGACACTTATGAAAATGCTTAACATTAGTACAGTAAAATTTTCATGTAAAAGTTTTGGTACAAATTGTTTAATGGAGAATAGATGATTATGCGAATTGCCATTATCCTCTATCTAGTCATCTGTATTTGAAACTGCATTATCATAATTATGAAATAAATTCTTAACAATATTGTTCTGTATTTATTTTACATTCGGCCTTAACAATTTATATAGGTTGCTTGGCGAGGCTTCCCAATAAAATCAGGCGCAGTACTACTTTGCAAGATATAGGCTGACAATTATCTATGAAGTTTCAAAGAATCGGATCAATCCTCCAAAATTTGTAAGGACTTCTAATGTATATGATAGGATCGAACCAGTTAGAGATAATACCGTGATTCATGCAGAAGGTTTGATTCCTGTCTGGGCTGAACCCACAGTGTCCCCCACCTTGTCCACACCGCGTGCAGTTATAAGCGATGCCACCATCATCTCGATAGTAATCCCAAGAGATCGTTGCCGACCATGACAAGTTCAGTATTGCTTCGGCTTGATCCTTGAACGTTGAACCGTCATTGCCAAAAATGGGTAGTATCGGAAAGTAGGTATCAGGCACAACCCTGCAATCTAATGGAAGCACAGACATGGATGCATAACCAGCCACCAAATAGGAGAACTGGGACTCTGTGCTAAGGCACGAGATTGGGCCGAAGATGTAGTCAGCAGTACGGTTGCTCGGTGTGAACTCTCTTAAGCAACTCACTATCGTTGCATGATAATTATAATAATAATAATCTAAAAATTCGCAGGAGCGGCGGAGGTCCCTATATTTCATAATAGTACGGCACGGTAGGGAAGTTGATATGATCTTCTGCCCACATGACAGAGAAGAGTCATCCACATGTTGGGCGATCGTCAGGGCACCACTCTTATAATCTATGGCTGTCACTTTGTACGGGATACCGGCGCCTGCTGAGGTAACCAGAATGGTGTCGTCGCCAGAGCATCCTAGCTTGATGCATGGTATTTTTGCTCCGCATAACGACGAGGTATTGCAAAAGGGGCTCCAACACTCCCAACGTAAGGAACAGGATTCGACCGATGTCGCCACGCCGCACGGCCACGACGGCCCCGACGGCCGCCGTCTAGCGCGCCGGTGGCCGCCCGGCCCCGCCGCCCACTCCGCTCGCGCCGTGGTCGCTCCGACCACGTCGCCCACGCACACGCCGTCCGCCACCCCAACCTCGCCTCCTGCGTCCTCGCAGTGCTGCCGCCAATGGAGAAGGGTTCCCCGTCGCGCCGGTCCTGGGCCGACGAGGCGGCGGAGGAACTGCCGTCCCCGAGATCTCTGGGGGCTGGGTCGCCGCACCTTCTTTCGGACGTGGCTGTGCCCCTTGGCAGCCCCGCTGTGTCCCTCGGGGAGCGTATCTCGTTCTCTGACTCGGAATCCTACTCCGACTCAGAACCCCCCTCACCACCTCCACCGGGGAGGGGCAAGGCGGTGGCCGGTCCGGCCGGCCGCCGCCGCGGCCGTCGCAACCGTCGTCGCCGCCAGCGCTCGTCCGGTTTCATGGCGGCGGCCCGTCGCGCGCACCTTGCGATGGTCACCTCCAAGCCTACCACGCCGCAGCGCCTGCCGTCCTCGACTGCCCACCCCGCCCGTGCTTTGGCGGAACCGGATGCGGACGGGTTCTATGAGGTCCGCAGCCGACGACGTTGGCGACGCCGCTCGCCGCCGAATCCTTCGCGGCCAGTCCCTGCTGAGCTCCAGGGCCTCTGCTTCAACTGCCTTGCTTGCACCCACGTCCGACGCGAGTGCACTTTCCCCTCCCGGTGCTACAACTGCTTCCTGGAAGGCCACCATGCTTCGGCCTGCCACCTTCCCCCTCGCCGGGGCGGTTTCAGGCGGGGCCGTTCACCTTCGCAGCGGGGCCCGGGGCGTCGGGCCGATGCGCGTCGCCGCATCCCGCGTTGCCGTCGTGCGGGCTCCGCAGGCAAGCAGCCCACTCCGCCTCCCCCTCCACTGGCTGACTCGGCGCCGCCTCTTCCTCCGGTCGAGTCCCCGCCACCTCGTGCGGGTGGCACTCCCGGGGGTAGCTCCGGTCAGCACCGCCGCTTTGAGCTCGTCGTCATCCCTCGATCTGCGGAACTTCAGCACGCCGAGGATGCCCTCGGCCTCGCCCTCGTCGCAACCGTTGGCGGCAATCGGCCGCCGGTGTCGCCGGACATGGTCAGCCACTTTCTACTTGAGCGCTTCGGCATCCCACAGCTCGACGCCGTGGTCAGCCGGCACGACCCGGAGGACTTCGTTGTTCGTTTTCGGCGGAGCGCGGACCGTAACCGGGTATTGGCCGCGCCGCCTGGCGGAGCCTTGCTCCCTCTGCTCTGGCGACCTTGGCTCCGCACCGCGATGGCCACCACGGGTTCCTTCCGGTTCTCCGCACTGGTCGGCTTGACCCGCGTACCCCTCCATGCGCGGAGCGCTTCCACAGCGCAGACGATCCTCGGCCGCCTGTGCGCGAACGTGGAGGTCGTCCGCCCTACCGGCGTGCCAGACGACGATGGCCGTGAGTTCTTCGTCTCTTGCTGCTGTCTCCACCCTCGGCTAATTCCGGAGGAGAAACTCATTTTCATCCCCGAGCCGCACGTCGCCGATCCTGTCGAGGGTGACCTGCGGGAGCTTCGGGGACTACGGTACCTGGCGCGCATCCGTGTGTTTGCCTTCCACGACCGGAGCTTGCCCCCACCTGCACCGGACTACGACTACGGCGACGGCGACTCTCCGGACTGTAACATCGACCGCTACCACCCCGGGCTAGATCGTCAGCCGCCTGCTTCCCCCGCGGACAGCCACGGCAATGACGGTCCCTGCGGCGGCAGCCACCTTCACCACCGTCATCTGGAGCTCGAGCTTGCTGGCGCCGCCGGCCATTTCCCTGCTGACGTCGCCGGCCTTGCGATGGTGGTGCGCCCGTCGACGGTCGGCCGTACCATGACGTTGAGACACGCTCGCCAGCTCTCCTCGCTGGTTGTGGGCTCCATCCCTTGCCCCCTGGCTTCGGACCAGCAGCTGCCTGGGGGGACGCGTGGCGACGTTGGGGTGGCCAGGGGAGGCGAGATCCCGGACGTCACGTCCACCGCTGACCCAGCGACTTCTGGTGCCACTGCTCACGCCGAAAGGGCCCTGACAACCTTCTCTGATGGATGCCTACTCCAGACCGCTCCCAAGTCCACGCCGCATGCTGCACCACTCCCACTGCGCGTGGACCCCATGGAGCTTGAAGCGGAACTGGGGATGTGGTTTCCCGCGCGTTCACGCCAGGCTCCACCGGCTGATTGGCGCTCCCCTGATCTCGGCCCACGGCGTTCTGGGCCGCGAGGCGCAAGGACGGTGCGGGATATCATTGACGCCAGCCCAGGTGCTAGAGGTGAGAAGGTGCTCCTCAGGCCCACCTTGGGCATTGAGTGTGAGCTCGACCTTGCCCTGGGCCGGGACGCGGTCGTTAGCCCAGTTCGGCGCATGATCGACCTGGCCCAACTGGAGCTACCAGTACGTGCACCTTCACCGTCGAGGCCGCATCAGGCATCGCCGCCTGGTAACTCCACAGCGCCTGGTTCCCCCCACGCCGTCAGCCCTGCCGGGAACGGGCCCCTCCAGGTCACTTCATCGTTCGCGGACTCCCTCCGGTTGCCGCTGGACGCGCCAATCCTGCAGACGCCGCCTCCTACGGCTTCCTTCCACAACGATGATTGGGTGCCACGGCGTAGCATCCGCCTGGCGGGGAAGGCACCTTTCCGCGACCCTGACCCTGAGAGACAGGCCAAGCGCGTGCTGATCAGCAAGTGGTCATCGACAGCGCCAGCGCCCAAGACGGATGCCTCTGTCGATGCTAAGTTCCGGGAGGCATTCGCCCTTCCACTGTCACCATCGAAAAGGAGTGCGATGAACCACTTCTACCCCGCGCGCGGTGGGCGTGGGCGTCGCGGCAGCCAGTGCTCGCACCCGGCTGTTTCTGGGCTCTAGGCTATTCGTCAGAGCCCCTGTCGCAAAGTTGTTTCACGATGAACAACAACCACCTGCTCTGCTGGAACGTGCGCGGTCTTAATAGCCGCGCACGACGTAATGTCGTGAGGACCGTGGTCACGCAGCAGCGCGCCTCTGTTGTCTGCGTGCAAGTGTCAAAAATTGAGAATTTCTCTGTATCTATGAACCTAGAAATAACGGGCTTTGACTTCGACTACATCAGTCTGCCGGCGACTGGTATCGCGGGAGGCGTCGTCACCTCCTGGCGTCGTGACATCTGGGCGGCATCCAACGAATCTGTGCGCCGCTTTTCAATCACGGTGCGCCTTACCCCCCTGTGCGGCCCAGGCGATCCTTGGTGGCTGACCAACGTCTATGGGCCGACTGCACGAGGCGACAAGGCCGCGTTCCTTCAGGAGCTCCGCGACTTGCGCTTGTTGGCCCAAGGACCGTGGCTACTCTGTGGGGACTTCAACTTGATCTACAAAGACGCTGACAAAAACAATGGTAGATTGCACCGGGCCTCCATGCGGCGCTTTCGGGCACTCCTCGATGACCTAGAACTTGACGAGGTTCACCTCTCTGGAAGGCTGTTCACGTGGTCCAACGGCCGTGTCTCCCCAACCATGGAACGCATCGACAGAATGTTCTTCTCCACGGACTGGAACGTGCTGTTCCCTAGTCACCAATTGCGCTGCTTGTCGTCCGACGCCTCCGATCACGCGCCCCTTCTTCTGGTCCTTTGTACAGAACCATGGGCGCGGCCACGTTTTCGCTTCGACAATCACTGGACGCGACTAGATGGATTCTCCGATGTCGTCTCCGTGGCCTGGAATGCTAGGGCGTCGGAGCTCGATGTCTGCCGCAGCATTGATTCCAAGCTGCGGTCGCTCGCACGTGCACTCAACAGCTGGCGCGCGTCCTGCGTCGGCAGCATCAGGCTGCAGCTAGCAGCAGCAAGAGTCGTCATCTATGAGCTTGATCTTGCACAAGAATCCCGCGCGCTCTCCCTTGGCGAGATCGAGTGGCGCCGGGAGCTCAAGGCGAACACTCTCGGCCTCGCGTCGCTTGAGCGTGCCATGGCCAGACAGCGGGCGAGGACACGCCACTTGCGCGAAGGAGATGCCTGCACGAGGTACTTCCACTTGCAAGCCTGCCACCGGAGGAGAAAGAACTACCTATTCGCCATTCAACATCAGGGGCAAACGTTCAGCGAGGAACAGGCGAAGGCAAACATCGTTTTCTCTTACTACGACGGGATCCTGGGGAGGCCGTTCGTGCGGCAACACCGGATCAACTTGGATATGTTACAGCTTCCACAGCTTGATCTATCAAGCCTTGTCGCTCCGTTCACCATGTCTGAGGTCGCACGTGTCGTGCGCGACACGCCGTCTGATAGGGCTCCAGGACCCGACGGATTCACTGGGGCCTTCTTTAAGGCCGCGTGGCCTCTGGTGGGCGTGGACGTCATGCGCGTCTTCAGTGCTTTCTGGGAGCTCGACTTCCGCAGCCTGCACCACATCAATGGCGCTATCATGGTGTTGCTACAAAAAAACGCAGCTCCGTCCGGCCTTCGGGACTACAGACCGATTAGTCTGGTACACTCCGTTGGGAAACTCATCACCAAGTGCCTTGCCTTGAGGCTGTCTCCGTTCATGTCGAGGATCGTGAAGGTCAACCAATCTGCCTTCATTCGGGGCCGCCAAATCCATGAAAATTTCCAGGCGGTCCAGCTGACCTGTCGGTGGCTGCACGCTCGACGGCACCCGGCTATGCTGCTCAAGGTGGACTTGGCCAAGGCATTCGATACAGTCGCGTGGCCTTTTCTCCTCGAGACCTTGCAGCACATCGGCTTCCCTCTGCGCTGGCGGGAGTGGCTCTCAGCGCTACTCAGAACGGCCAGCACCAGGGTACTGGTCAATGGCCGAGCTGGCCGGCGCATCCGGCATGCTCGCGGCCTACGCCAGGGGGACCCCCTCTCGCCGCTACTATTTGTCATCGTCATGGACGTTCTCAGTGCGCTGATCGACGAGGCTGATCGACGGGGCGAGCTGTCACCGCTGCCAGGCGACAGAATCAAGCACCGGGCATCACTTTATGCGGACGACCTCGTCGTGTTCCTGGCGCCCTCCACACGGGACTTCATTTGTGTCCGACAGATCCTGGACCTCTTCGCCGGAGCCTCTGGGCTCTCTACCAACTTGCAGAAGTGCACGGTCACCCCTATCCGTTGCTCTCAAGATCAGATCGATGAAGTGCTGGCAGTCTTCCCATGTCAGGTGGCAGATTTCCCGTTGCGCTACTTGGGGGCACCTCTGTCCCTCTCTCGGCTGAGTCATGCACAGGAGCAACCACTCATCGACAAGATCTCGAGTCGAATCCCTACCTGGAAGGCGGGCTTACTCACACAGGCGGGTAGGACGACTCTGACGAAGACCACACTCTCCGCCATCCCAGTTCATGTGGCCATCTGCTGTAGCCTCTCGGTATGGGCGATTGGGGAAATCGACAAGCGCAGACGGGCTTTCATCTGGGCGGGCACGGACTCCGTCACCGGGGGCAAGTGCAAGGTAGCTTGGCCTATTGTGTGCTCGCCTAGGGAGTACGGAGGGCTGGGCGTCCCTGACTTGCGCATCCTTGGGTTCGCCTTGCGACTGCGCTGGGAATGGCGGCGACGCTCTCAGCCTGACGCGGTTTGGTCCCGCCTTCCGTCTCGTCCGGAGCGCGCGGTGCAGCGAATGTTCCAGGCCTCGTTTACCGTGGTGATTGGTGACGGCGCGTCCACACTTTTCTGGACGGACTCGTGGCTTCCCGACGGACCGGTATGCCGGTGCATGCCCAACCTCTTCAGGGCCATTCCTAGTCGTCACCGCAAGCGCTCTGTGAGGGACGCGCTCAACGGCTACCGTTGGACGCGCGACATCTCCGGGGCTCCAACTGCGGCCGTGCTGGCTGAGTACATCCGGCTATGGGACGCAGTCGAGCTCGTGCAACTGTCCCCGCGCACGCCGGATCGCTTTGTTTGGAAGTGGTCAGCCACTGGTATTTACTCCGCCTCCTCGGCATACCGGGCGTTCTTCATCGGCATGGCGTCCCTTCCGGGAGCACAGCTCATCTGGAAGGCCATCGTCCCCCCAAAGGTCAAGTTCTTCTTCTGGCTTGCCCTCCACGGCCGGCTGTGGACGGCGGAGCGGCGCAGACGGCATGGGCTTCAACAAGACGGAACGTGTGTACTCTGTGACCAGTCGGAGGAAACCACTAACCACCTTCTGTGCTCCTGCACGGTGACGCGCGAGCTTTGGGTTCGGCTGCTCTCCCCGGCTGGGTTCCTACACCTTGCACCGTTACAGGGGTCCACGCTGGTCGACTGGTGGTTGCAGGCTCGCGTGGGCATGCCGGCGGACGGGCGGCGCGCATTCGACTCGCTCACTCTAGTCACATCGTGGATTCTCTGGAAGGAACGCAACAAGAGGACGTTCGAAGGCTTGGCTCGGTCGACGGCGCAACTGTTTCGCGCGGTCACCGACGAACTAGAGGAGTACGTCGCCGCTGGTTATCACGGCTTGACGCCACTTCTGCTGGCCATCGGTCAGTAGGTCGCGGGTTTCTATTCGTCGCCAAGTAGTCCAAGTTCAGTTACAACATACAGCTGCGCCGTTGAAGCCGGCGACATGTGTTTAGTGTCCGGTATGTACAACATGGCAGCTCGCCGTGTTGTACAACCACCGTTGTTTCTGTGTTGTTAAATTCTCTCGCATCGCTTAATGAGACACGTGCATAGCACGTTTTCGAAAAAAAACGACGAGGTATTGCTGGATTGGAGGCAGAAAGGGTACCTGATCTCCAGACCATGGTCGCCGCACCAGGATGGCGGAAAGTAGCTGAAGAAGTCCGCATCATCCCATGCCGTGGCCTTGTACCCTCCATCTTTGAGAAGACACAACAGCAGAGCTAGGACAAGTAATCCAGTCATCTCTTTTGGCAGTGCTATGCAGCAAGTTTTTGGCAGTGGTCTGGTGCTGGTAGTATGATAGTAAGGTGACCAGAGCATTAGCTTGTGAAACCTGAAATGGACCGTTAAGTTTTATGGTACATGAGTTTCTGATTCCTGTAAACATTTATGTGGTGAAACATGTATGTATAACTTAAGATGGAGATTAGAAACTATTATAATCATGCTGGGATGTAATATTTTTTCCTGAAAGCAAGATATGCATCACTAGACGGCAGACACTGCAAATGTATTTCTCTCGGGATGGATACCGGAAAATGCATAGTGAGTCAGTGAGCCAGGCCCCAGCAACACGGTATAGGAGCAAGGCATGCGTTTCTGGTCGGTATAGTGAGTGGAGTCATCCCTCCTCGAGCACTACTCTGTCTCTCGCTGCGCCGGCGGCTCCTGCACCTCGTGCCTTCGCCCTCGTCCTCTCCCTCTGTTGAGGTGCGGTGGTGGCGCTAAGATACACATACAGGTGAGATTCGAGACGGTGCAGGGCTCCACAATTGGCCTGCGACACGTGGCACGGCCGGCCCGTTGACTATTTTCACGGTGTCGAAGAATTCACTATTCTCTGTTCTGGACTTGAACCAAGCTGTTTCTTGCAGGACTTCTGCCCGCTCTGCACTCCAAGTTTTTGACGAAAAAAGAAGGGATTTTTGGACAAGTTTCTGTTCGTTCACGCACGGGCACAAGGAGATAGTTCTTGTCGGACACGGAGTCCAAACTTGGGCCGATCCGCGCACCATATATAAATATGTAAAGAAAAGAGTATATACATGTTTGTTCAATCGATCGATGCGACGCGATACCTCAAGGCCAAGTCTTCCATCCATCTTCGACGACGTCCCCTTCGTTGTCCATGGATGTTGTGTGCGACACGCTGATGGTGGAGGCGATAGCATGCAACAGTGTTGCCGGTGGTGCTACCGGCTCCATCCGAGTCATCGCGTGTTGCCTGCCGGCCTCGTCCATGGCCGTTGGAACCGCGCCATGGCGGGGCGCTCCGGTTCGTGCATTCCGATCCATCGGTGCTCGAGGTGTGGGATTCATCGTCACAGGGCCGGAGTGGCAGAGATTGGACGCTGGTGCGCGGAGTTGGCGTCGCGGAGTTGATGGAATGGAACCCAGAAGCAGCTGCGTTTCTGCGTGACAAGAGCCCCAGCCATTGGAGCTACCACCGTGTCAAACCGATCGGCATCCACCCGACCGATGACGATGTCATCTTTGTGTCGCTGCCTGGGGCTGTGTTCGCCTACTCCATTGAGCATAGGACAATGAATCTGCAGTGTACACACGGTTGTTTCACAACTCCAGCTGACACATTCCCGTTCGTGCACCCACCTTTCCCGGTACAGATTCCAGCGATAAAGAACTCATCAGTCCTGGCATCGCCAAGAAAAAGTGCACCATATGTTGGAACAAAAAGGAAGAGAGATCTATCAGCCATGACCACGATATCGAACCGGACCTGGCGAACAAAATCAACAGCCCATGCCATTCACATACATCTGTCTAGAAGACTAGGGGCCGGACAAAGCCCTTGAGAAGATTCCAGCGATAAGGAACTCATCAGTTCTGATGGCATCGCCAAGAAAAAGTGCATCATATGTTGGAACAAAAAGTGCATCATCAGTGTTGAAGCCCTCCTATTTTGTTAACCAATGAAAGAATAACACAATTACATCATCATGAATGTACAAGGTAACAAGTGACCATGGGACACACCCATAAAGTGGCAGCAGCATAGTAGTAGCATGCAACTAGCACATTATGGATGTGTCTCATGGTCATGTAGCATGAAATAGAGCATAACCATAAATACAGGAAGCATAAAACATGGCAGGAAGAACAACATTAAGATTTATAGAGCAGTTGGTCTCAGCCTTGTCCAATAGTTATTACATAAGCAGTACACAACCAAATGTTCCATACCAGGGTCAACAAACTGAGTTGTACAAGAAAGAACATGCATGAATTAGATCCTAGAGGTACTTCTACCCTCCCACATTGCAGTACAAATGGCATCCCTCCTATTGGACATGCCTTGGGAATCTTGAGACAATAGCTCATGTACAGGTTGAGTATCATGCTGGTTGGGTGGCAACCAGTCCTCTGTGGGCACTACTTCATTAATGCCAAAACTTAGAATCCAGTTGTGAAGAATGCAATAGGCTAACACAAGCTTGACTTGTGTTTTATAAGGGTGGAATGGCTTGTTGTCTAAGATCCTAAACCTGTTCTTCAATGCCCCAAAGGCCCTCTTAACTGTGACCCTAAGTGAAGAGTGCCTTAGGTTGAATAATTCCCTTGCATTGGTAGGGAGGTTTCTGCTGCCATACTCAGACAAATGGTACCTGACCCCCTGTAGGGAGGGAGGAATCCACTGCAGCATGCATATCCTGCATCTACTGTAACAACCCAAAAATCCACACACCAAAAATACCAAATATAAAATTTTTCTCAAAACTTCTATGTGATGATGAGTGTCATGTACAGAAACCCAACCTAAGAGATGCATTAGGTCTAACCCCAACCCAAGTTAGCACATAAGCATGGCATGCCTTTAACTAATTATGTTTATTTAAATTCTAACAAATAAAATATTGCATACATTGTTAACTCAATTTGTGATTTGGATTTTCTTTTGCTTTATGTTATGCTTAACAACTCTTTTTAAGAAACACCCCATAAAGTAATCACTATTCAAATCCAAGGTTAAATGTGTAATAAAAGAATATATATATATATATATATATATATATATATATATATATATATATATATATATATATATATATATATATATATATATATATATATATATATATACACCTATGTTGACATACAAAATAGCTAAACAAAATTCCCTAAA
Source organism: Saccharum hybrid cultivar R570 (assembly GCA_038087645.1). NCBI lineage: Eukaryota > Viridiplantae > Streptophyta > Magnoliopsida > Poales > Poaceae > Saccharum > Saccharum hybrid cultivar. Next base: position 24,825,917 of record JAQSUU010000135.1, read on the forward strand.
CACCAATGAATAAGTTGCATCAGTACATGGCAGGAAGAACAACATTAAGTTCTTATGGATTAGCTTCAAGGACCGGGCCAAGTTGTGCAGTAGTGTTATTCATTGTAGTTATGTCGATGAGGAGGAAGTCCGCCAAGGACTCTGATTGAAAACTTGTTGCCGTGCTCTAGGGAGTCGAGTGCGACTGTAGAGTTAACACAAGCCAGTCATGTCTCATCAACATTAAATAATAACTGTGGAAAAAAAAGAAGCGCTTCCCTTTGTAAGAAGATTATTTGTTTGACTTGGAAAATATTTTGGTCCAAGTCAAGCATCATCACAATCATGCAGGGCCAGCCTCTGGTAACTTAATACTTTATTGGCTTATCTATAATTAGGCTATCTTCATCACTCCTAAGCTAGTAGCTAGCTTCCTGCATCCGGAAATCCCTCATGGCGAAATCGTGTGCGCCTCATCGTCGTGCTACCTGCCAAGCTTTTCTTGTCTTCATTTCTATGACTGCAGTTCGTGCTGCAGATGCTGGGGGCCAAGGTCAGTGTCCTCCTTTCTCCTGTGGTGATCTACACAACATCTCGTACCCTTTCCGTAGGCCAGGTGACCCACCTGAGTGCGGTGTACAAGCATACGAGCTGGCCTGTAGCCGCAGCAAGGCTACCATTCGCATCAACACGGGGACATATTTTGTCACAAGCATCAACTACACCGATCAGTTTCTTTACTTTGAATCTAGGGGTTCCTTCTGGGTTGTGGACGCCAACTTGGACATGCACAGCAGCTGCCCTCTTCCTCGCTGGGATCAGCTTCCTTACACTTCTGAGGGATCCTACTGGAGAAGTGGTTTGCATTACCATTATGATTTAGCCACTGATTATTATAACGATGGTTGGGCATGCTTCATTAATTGTTCACAATCAGTAACAAATAGTAGCTGGTACAAGCCCGTCAATTGCTTGAGTGCGAACAATTCCTTTGTTTATGTCATGGCTAACGTTAATTACAATGATGGTTGTAAGGTCAGCTATCTTGAACCTTCTTGTGGATACTTGGCAATGATCCCCTTTGGTAACCGGCGTACCATCACACACCCAGATTTAGAGAATGCCAGTTATACAGATATCATAGAATATGTAAGGAAGGGATTTTCTGTTCGATTTCCTCAGGATTATTATTTAGGCCGGAATGCTTCTTGGATATTCAAAACATGCCGAAATAGTTCAACCAGGTGAGCCTGTGTTCCGCATCGAGTATGAAACCGATTATCTTGTCGTCCCGTTTCCTAGCTTTGGAATATATATCATATAGTTATTATATATCATATAGTTATCCAAAACTGTATGCTTCCTTCTTTAATTCCTTTCTTTATAATGGTGTCTTGCAGCTACTTCCATGAACAATTATTTGGCACAAGCATCCTGAATTGGACCCGTGCTTTCTTCTGGAGTGAATCACATTTCGTACAATGTGTATACTCATACTATACCCCAAATCATATGTTCCAGAGGGTCGTGGTAGCCATAGTATCTGCTATAAGTGTGGCCAAGTTACATTTTGGTGCGTGGGCGTGTGCCTACTTCTTTCTAATCATCGCGATCAAAATTTTTCAATAACCTGCTTATCTCGTCTAACTTTATATATTTGCAAATTGTTTGGTTAGTACTATGCAGGCTCGTACTGTCTGCACTGGTAGTGTTCACATTCCTTGCCCACAAGTACTGGAAAACAAGGATAACAATCGATGCAGTTGAGAAGTTCCTCCAGATGCAACAAATGCTTGGTCCGGTTAGGTTTGCCTACACAGACATCACTGCGATCACTAGCCATTTCAGAGACAAGTTGGGTCAAGGAGGATATGGATCCGTGTACAAGGGTGTGCTACTCCTAGGCAACGTGCATGTAGCCGTCAAAATGCTGGGCAACTCCAACTGCAATGGGGACGAGTTCATCAGTGAGGTCTCCACCATCGGTAGGATCCATCACATCAATGTGGTTCGTCTTGTGGGCTTCTGTGCAGAGGAAATGAGAAGGGCATTGGTGTATGAGTACATGCCTCATGGTTCTCTTGACAAGTACATATTCTCAGCCGAGAGAAGTTTCTCTTGGGATAAGCTCAATGAGATTGCTTTGGGCATTGCAAGGGGAATCAACTACTTGCACCTAGGGTGCGATATGCAGATTCTTCACTTTGACATCAAGCCACACAACATCCTGCTTGATATCAATTTTGTCCCAAAAGTTGCTGATTTTGGCCTCGCCAAGTTGTATCCGAGAGACAAGAGGTTCGTGCCAGCGAGTGCCATGCGTGGAACTATTGGGTACATAGCTCCTGAAATGGTATCTCGTAGCTTTGGCACCATCTCAAGCAAATCCGATGTTTATAGCTTTGGTATGCTACTGCTGGAGATGGCAGGAGGGCGAAGGAACGCAGACCAAAATGCAGCCAACTCAAGTCAAGCATACTACCCGGCCTGGGTCTATGATCGTCTAGCCGCACAAGAAGTTGGTGAGATATCTGTTGCGTCTGACATGCATGAACTGGAGAGGAAACTGTGCATCGTTGGGCTACGGTGCATTCAAATGAAGCCGCAAGATCGTCCGACCATGAGTGAGGTCATAGAGATGCTCGAGTGTGGCACTGATGGCCTGCAAATGCCTTCTAGGCCATTCTTCTGTGATGATGATCATAATTTGCCTGCTGCAGATTCTTACCATTTCTCATCGGAGCTTACTGAAATCTCTGAGGAAGATGAGTGAAGAAATATTTACGTCTTTGCATTGTGGTCTGGTGCTGGTAGTATGATAATAAGGTGAGCAGAGCATTAGCTTGTGAAACCTGAAATGGACCGTTAAGTTTTGTGGTACATGAGTTTCTGATTCCTGTAAACATTTATGTGGTGAAAACGTGTATGTATAACTTAAGATGGAGATTAGCAACTATTATAATCATGCTGGTATGTAATATTTTTCCTGAAAGCAAGATATGCGTCACTGGACGGCAGACACTGCAAATGTATTTCCCTTGGGATGGATACCGGAAAATGCATAGCGAGTCAGTGAGCCAGGCCCCAGCCACACGGTATAAGGAGCAAGGCGTGCGTTTCTGGTCGGTATAGTGAGTGGAGTCATCCCTCCTCGAGCACTACTCTGTCTCTCGCTGCGCCGGCGGCTCCTGCACCTCGTGCCTTCGCCCTCGTCCTCTCCCTCTGTTGAGGTGCGGTGGTGGCGCTAGATACACATACAGGTGAGATTCGAGACGGTGCAGGGCTCCACAATTGGCCTGCGACACGTGGCACGGCCGGCCCGTTGACTATTTTCACGGCGTCGAAGAATTCACTATTCTCTGTTCTGGACTTGAACCAAGCAGTTTCTTGCAGGTCTTCTGTCCGCTCTGCACTCCAAGTTTTTGACGAGAAGATGGATTTTTGGACAAGTTTATGTTCGTTCACGCACGGGCACAAGGAGATAGTTCTTGTCGGACACGGAGTCCAAACTTGGGCCGATCCGCGCACCATATATAAATATGTAAAGAAAAGAGTATATACATGTCTGTTCAATCGATCGATGCGACGCGATACCTCAAGGCCAAGTCTTCCATCCATCTTCGACGACGTCCCCTTCGTTGTCCATGGATGTTGTGTGCGACACGCTGATGGTGGAGGAGATCCTCCCGCACCTGCTCCCAAGTGCCTCCTCCGCCTGATCGCAAAAAAAAAAAAAAAAGTGCCTCCTCCGCCTCGCCGCCACGTCCCACCGCTACAACGCCCTCGCACGCCGCCCAGAGAATTGGCCTTGAGAATTGGCTGAAGCCAGGTGGGCGGTTGGACCTTCGGGTGTTCACTTCGGACACTGGGCAGTGGCCAGTGGGAGACGAGACAACTCCCAGCACGCCTGACGCCTCATTCCCATCGCCTGCGAGGATCTCTACCTGCCGCCGATATTCGGCCATAGTGGCACCTCATACTGGACGTCGTACGGAAAAGACAAGGCCTTAGCATACAACAGTGCTGCCGGCGGTGCTACCGGCTCCATCCGAGTCATCACGTTGCCTGACGGCCTCGTCCATGGCCATTGGAACCGTTGCATAGGGGAGCGCCATGGCGGGGCGCTCCGGTTCGTGAATTCCGATCCATCGGTGCTCGAGGCGCTGGAACATCCGCCTCAGCTCACCGTGCCCCTGGACCAGCCGTTGCGGAATGGCTCGGTGAGTGCGCCGTGGGCAGCTCTGGATGACGCCGAACCGGACATCTCCCTGATCGACCGCGACGTTGAAGGGTGCTCCGGCTTCCTCGCACCGCTCCTGGGCACGGAGCTCTGGGCCTGGGAAGCCGCGGCTGCACGGACCACGCTACCTCAAATCTGCGCCGCCTCTGCTCCGGAACCTTCTGGCCTGGACAATGCGCCGGACGTGACGACCGACGACAACCTTGCTCCCGGCGGGCACGAGGCAGGTATCCCTGCGGGGACATGCCCCAGGGAGGCACACGACTGCAACCTCGCCCCTTCGGGGCTGGAGGCCACAGCTGACTCATCGGCAGGCGCCCCTGCAGAGCCTGCGTGCCCCGAGGCACCAGACTGCACCCTCGCTTCTTCGGGGCTGGAGCCCGCAGCTGACACACCCTCAGCTGACACGCCCTCGCCGGCGGTCGCGCCGGATGGTACGGCCACGCTTGACTCCAATGGACTTGCATCTCCGTCCACGCCGGTGTCATCTGGATGCATCATCAGCATCCCATCCAACAACGCCGTCGACGCTGGGGAACTTTTTATCAATGCTGTGATGCTTCCTTTGGAAGGGGGCCTGCTGCAGGCACCACCACGCCCGCGTGCCAGGCGCCACGAACCCGTGTGCGTGGTTCCTCGGCGCAGCGATCGTCTTGCAGCGAAGGCCGTGTTCCGCGACCCGAACCCTGAGAAACAGGCTAAGCGCGTCTTGGTGAATAAGTGGGAGAACAGACCAGACGATGCTGTCACCGCGACCCCAGACGATGAGATCGCCGTGAAGTTCCACGCGGCTTTCGGGGACCCCTCCACTGTTCGTCGTGAGGCGATGCGTGAGCTGTTTCGCGGTACGCGCCAACTCCTGGCCGAGGTGCCGTCCTACTGAGGAACGTGCGCCTTCCGTCGTAGCACCATATGTATCTATGTGTGACAACCATTTACTGGTATGGAATGCTCGCGGCCTCAACACCCGCGCGCGGCGCAACGTCATTCGTGACATCGTCGAACAACATCGCATCTCAGTGCTCTGTCTTCAGGAGACCAAGATCGAAGACCTCTCTGTAGCCATGAATATCGACATTAGTGGAATTGACTTTGACTATGCTTTCCTCCCAGTAGTGGGAGCTGCTGGTGGAGCGTCTGTTGCTTGGCGCCGTGATCTCTGGGGCGCCTCCTCACCGACCATTCGACGCTTCTCTATCACCGTCCGTCTGACGCCGCTCAACGGGGCGGGCGAGCCGTGGTGGCTCACGAATGTGTACGGCCCCACTATCCGCTCCGAGCAGGCCGCCTTCCTGCAGCCATTCAGGGTGCGTGGCTCATATGCGGCGACTTCAATATGATTTACCACGCAGTGGCGAAGCTACGTTCAGCCGATGGGGTCGCCTGACACCGACGATTTCCAGCGAACGTATTATAGGTACTAAATTTTCACCGTGGAAGACCCCAGTAAAAAAAACAGAAATGCATCACCGATTCTAGTAGCGGCCGGGGAGTTTATCTGAGCCGTCCTTTGGTTGTCTAGGGATTCGAAAGATGCTGTACTTTTCACATGTAAAGCTGACTGTGTAGATAAAATATCTAAATATGTTGTACTTTTGCATGCAAAGTGGGGACCCTGGATCGAATCTCAATGTATCTAGATGAATCTTGGACGTCGGATAAGCTTCACGGCCGCTACGGAAAGTGGATTTTTTTGCTCTGGTAAAAAAAATATACGACCCCAGCAGACTGTAGTTCCAATAGTCTACTCCGTAGCTCCGTCGTCCGGCCCATCGTCCATCACCAAGTTAATAAGCCCACCGTTTAGGAGAAGCTAGCACGTTCAGGCTAATAAGCCCACCCTGATGGCCCATTTTGCACTGAACATGACCATCGTCCGAGTCCACCGCAGCAAATAGAAGTCCAAAGTTCCCCTCAAAAAAAAAAAAAAAGAAGTCCAAAGTCCAAACGTCTCACCTCGACGCCGCTGATTCTCCACTCCAACACTACAGCTCCACTGCAAGCTAGGGCGGCGGCGATTGACATAGCCCGTGTTTAGATCCAAGTTGGGTGAACCAACGAACAGTAGCCGTCACATCGTACTGTAGCAACTTTTGTTTTTATTTGGTAAAAAATGTTCAAACTTTGACTAATTAGGCTCAAAATGTTTGTCTCCTGAAGTACAACAAAACTGTGTAATTAGTTTTTAATTTCATCTACATTTAGTACTCCATGCATTTACCGATATTTCGATGTGACGGAGAATCTTCTTTTTGCATAGTGGAATTTGGGGGGAGAAGTTGGAAACTAAACAAGGGCATATTGCGACTCGCCGACACCAGCGCGGCATGATCGTTTCAACGAGGTAACTCTCAGTTGCTCACTCAAATTGCTGCTTTCAACCTCAAGAATTCTTTTGAAGCTTTTAAATTTGAGAGTTTAATGGAGTTGGCTAAGGGTGCGTTTGGGAGCGCCCCATGGAGCGGATTCTCGAAGAGAATCACTCCCCGGCTGTCAAACATTTTTTTCAGAGTGAAATGATTCTTTCCTGATTCTGTAAAGTGATTCTCTGAAATGAACTAAGAGGCTGAGAGCTGAAAAAATAGCTTCTCCTGATTCTGTAAAGTGATTCTCCATTGTGATTTTAAGAGTTTATGCTAAAGAATCAAAGAGAATCATTTTCAGCCTCAGAATCACTTTACCAGAGTATCAGGGAGCATAGCTGGAAAATTAGGGAGCACAGCTCTGCCAATCAGACCCATATCCTGATTATTATGATTCAACACAACTAAGGGACCTTGATCGTGAGCTTAATATTTATATTGATAATGTGCGGGCTGATGAAAGATCTGCCAACTTGAACACTATTTCTGAACTTGCTAAGTTGATGGTTGTACAAACAAGCATATGGGTTTTCCTTTGGTGTGTTGGCTTCTCAAGCTAGTACTAGTGCTTCCAGTTGCCACTACATCAGTGGATAGGTGCTTTTCAGCAATAAAAATTGTGAAGACAATACTACGAAACCGTATTGGAGATGAATTTATGAATGATTATATCGTATGCTTCGTGGAACAAGAATTTCTAGCCATTCCAATTGATGATGTGATCATTCGCTTTCATAAGATGAAGGACCGTAACCGTAGAGGGAACCTATAGGAGGTAACTACTACTGTGAAAGCTTTTTTTACTATAATTTGTTGGTTGCTATAATGTTATTTTATATTTTTTGATATTAAATATGGTACTGTATTATTGCAACCTTAAAGTTAGTACTATTGGTATTATTGCAACCTTAAAATTAGTACTATGCATTTGTCCTTACCCCAGCGACCAATAATCCTGGCTTCGCCCCTGCAAGAGCCCCAGCCATTGGAGCTACCACCATGTCAAACCGGTCGGCATCCACCCGACCGATGACGATGTCATCTTTGTGTCGCTGCCTGGGGCTGTGTTCGCCTACTCCATTGAGCATAGGACAATGAATCTGCAGTGTACACACGGTTGCTTCACAACTCCTCCAGCTGACACATTCCCGTACGTGCACCCACCTTTCCCAGTACAGATTCCAGCGATAAGGAACTCATCAGTTCTGATGGCATCGCCAAGAAAAAGTGCATCATATGTTGGAACAAAAAGGAAGAGAGATCTATCAGCCATGATCATGATTCATGCATGATACCGGACCGGACCTGACGAACAAAATCAACAGCCCATGCCATTCTCATACATCTGTCTAGAAGACTAGAGGGCGGGCAAAGCCCTTGAGAAGATGAGTCATCTCTCGGCCTACATAGCCCTAACCACACTCTACTACCCCAGGCCCAGGCACGGGAAAAGAGTGGCCCATGAATGCACGTGAACCCATCAGGAAGATCCAAGAGCGATAGAAATCCGATAGATGGACACAATTTGAATGAACTAATTTTGTGTTTCGTTGGAGATTTTTCCACAGTTTTTTACAAGTGGGCAACAGCATTAGAATTATTGATAGTATATTTTTTTATAAGTGGCCAACAGTGATTATGGTATAATTTTCTACCAGTCCCTGCAGTTTTGTTCAATTGCAAACAATGTGATCCCCAGACACTCATTACAACAGTTTAGTTAGTATTAGTAAACAAAATGTACTACTAGTGGAATCGTTGGTCACCTTATAAAAAGAAACTGTTGGGGGAAAAATAATTAGCCTTGTATTGTGAGAGGCAGCAAATGGTGTTTAGTCTTAGATCCTAGGAGAATACTAATTGCTGCTCAGGAAGCACTGATGATTATACTAAGGCCCGTTCGGATATTACGGAATGGCTCCCTTGAAATATCCACCTGGATCGTTAGCTTTAATTTGTATAAGAAAGTAGGCCTGAAATATTTGGCCTGGATTATGCTAACCGAACGAGCCCTTCCGGTAGCATTTGTTAGCACGCCTAGTTCATACAACGGGGCAAGCAAAGTCCACTCTGTCCATGCGATGGACTTATTTGTTTCTACTGTCAGGAGCATGCTGTTGTGGTGGTAAGTTACCTGTTTCTGATGAATTTGTTTTATCTTTGGAAAAATTAACTACAATATTTTTGGTTGCATTGAGGAATCAAACAAGTTGCATATACTAAGTTTGCAAATATGGAAGGGAGTATTGCTTCAGTAATTTTCAGCCTTAAATTTAAACTTGTACTTCGTCCTAAATTTGATCTGGAAACCCCATTTCCAAACACGTCACCAGTGTGGTGTAGTAAGCTCTAGTACAACCTACAAAGGTGACCCCGACTCAGCACTTGCATACTGTAGTTATCGTTGTTGTATCTTCAATAATTTTTATCCAAAAATATGCTAGGAGCTTCACCTTTCATATATAGAAGAAACAGAATAGAGGCTTGTAGCTTCCAAAACCGAAAAAGAGGCTACAGCAGCACGCTCCGGCTTGAGGGAGGATAGACAGGAGGTGGAGAACAAGTTCTAGGTCTTGTTTAGATTCTCAAATTCACCCCCAAATTTCATTATACAAAAAAGATTCCCCATCACATCAAAATATCGGCACATGCATGAAGTACTAAATGTAGATAAAATCAAAAACTAATTGCACAGTTTTATTGTACTTTGCGAGACGAACATTTTGAGCCTAATTAATCAAAGTTTAGACAATTATTACCAAATAAAAACAAATGCTACAGTGATTCAGCATAGTAATTCGGGGCACCGAATCGGCGATCTAAACATGGCCGTAACTGAAATGGGTTATGAGTGGTAGTAGTAGGTTGCTTGTGAGATGTGACTGAATGGAAGAATTGATTACTCTCTCTGTCCCTTATTATCTGTCGTCATAGGTGTGCATGCTAAAAGTTTAACTCAATTTATAGAAAATACGTGCAATATTTATATCTCCAAATAAATTTATTAAAAAACTAGATTCAAAGGCATTTTCAACCATACTAATTATATACCATAAATATTAATATTTTTAATATATATTTAATTAAAGTTGTTTCTTGGAAAGCGCAAACGACAGATATTTAGAGACAGAGAGGTAGCTGACAGAACTCTTTGAGAAAAGATAAATCAATAAATAGCTGACAGGGAAGTGTCGGTGGAAAAAGTTGCAAAGACTGTTCCATGGCCTACAGTCAGTAACGTAGCATGCGAACTGGAGTGTCGCTATGCATGCAGTCATGCAGATTTGAACCAACGGGAGATAGGAGAATATCTCAACTGGAGTGCTTCCGGTGCATTACAGCGTTAGGATGAACCTGGGCCTCGTATGTAAATGGAAACACATGTACACACGCAACCACATGTGTCTGCGTCTTTATCTGCTTACGAAATACTTACAACATTAAAGCACTTTCTATAACATACGTTTGAAGCAGATGAAATATCTGAAACATACGCTTTCAACGTATGTATATAGCCACTACGACATATGCAATATCCATATAAAATCACTTGCAACATATGTCTGAAGTAGATGAAACATTTTGAATAGATACTTGCAACATGCGTGTATAGCCATTGCAACATATACGACATCCAGATCTACTTTGCAATATCCGTATCGCGCACAAAAGGACCGCCTTCGCCTACTCATAAAACACTTGCAACATAAAAAAGCACTTCCTGCCGTCTGAAGCAGATGAAACATTTAGAACATACGCTTCCAACATATGTGTATAGCCACTGCAACATATGCAACATTCAGATAAAACACTTGCAACGTCTGAAGTAGATGAAACATTTTGAATAGACACTTGCAACATACGTGTATAGTCATTGCAACATATGCAACATCCAGATCTGCTTTTTTTTGTAACATCCATATGAAACACTTGCAACATACATCTAGAACATTTGAAATACTTGACACATATATTTACAACATACGCTTTTAGTGCAACATGGGCGAGCGACGCGATGAATTGGCACAATGGAGACGGCCGTAGCAGGCGAGGCGCACAACAGCGGAGGCAAATCCGCGAGGCCAGAGCGAGCAACGGCGCGTGCGGGGCGCAGGCGTGCGGAGCAGTCCGTCCGGACGGACGGACGCCCGCTTCGTAGCATTATCATTAAAGACAGTGCATGATGAAATTTTGGCATAGTATTAACTATGGTTGATCAGGCCAAATAAATTATTAAGCCAGCCATACAAATATTTTATATGTGGCTCTAACATATCAGGGCCCCTACTGAAATGGTTGCTATTTATGTTGATCATGCTAAGTTGACTTGCAATATGATCATACTCACGTATATTTGTGGTCAAAAATTATTTTTGGACTAAAGGTATTTTTGTGCACATGCATATAAGTATATAGATGGTGGCCATTAGTTACTCTAGGTGGTCATTCAGCATAGCTCTCCATGTATGTCGATTATGTCCTCTTCTAGTATGTATGCATATCACGTATTCATGTTCTGAACTTTTGATGAGACCTCTGTACATACGTATACATACACATATTTGTCTTACATTGCATCCATGGATTAAAATATAACCGGGCTCACTGAGCAGCTGGTGTAACCTGGAGCAACGGCACGGGCGGAGCGCGGCTCGCAAGGCAGTTCATCTGGGCGCTTAAAACAAATCAACCCGATAGCTTGTGAAATAAAAAAACACAGGCACACAGAGCGGTCCGTCCGTTTCCTAGCATTACCAAAAAAAGCCACTAAACTAAGGATTGTTTCGTTATGTTATGTACCACCGCTTAAATTGCTTGTTCGTGCACGGAAATGAGAATTTTTTTGTCTATGAAATTGATATCACTCATCTCTTGTATTGTTCTAAAAAATATAGTACCATTGCAAGTTATGGCAGAAATTAGAACATGGTTTGAGTAGGACGCCACAGAAATATAATTGGACATTGCAGACCCATCCAGATCATATAACGGGCCGTGGCATTATTTCTTTTCCAAAGCCCAAACAAGAGAAGCCCAGTGTCGGTTGCTGCCGCGCAACAAGACATGGACCAAACCACCTTTTATTCTTGGAAGGTGAAAGCACAAAATACGAAGCTCCACGACGGCGGAAACCTGGGGCGTGTTTGCAAGGGTGGCCGCGGCCGGTTGGGCCCTGAGGCCTGTCCTAGGCCAACCACGGGCCGGCCCAAGGGGTGCAACCCCCTTGTTTGGTTCCCTATACCAATCCGACCAGGCCCATTTGAGATGTTGTTTGATTTCCCAGGTGAGAGCCCGGCTGAAGACCAACTACCACCAACTGCCATATTGAGATGGTGTTTGGTATGGGGCAGTGTCAGCCTGGCCCAAAGTGAGGAAGAACAATTGAAATAGATCAAAGCAATGACCATAACATCATTTGAATATGTAATGGAGTTGAAGTACAATCACAGCAGTTAAGAAAAAATAAGTATCTCACTAATAAGCCTTAGACATCATCAATACATAATTTGCAACCATAGCCGGCTCCAAGTTACAAGCAAGAAGTAAAGGAGATGAACAGATTATCATAGGTCTAAGGAAGAGATTAGAGAAAACAACATAACATGGAAACAGCTAAGTAACCTTACAAGTCTGTCATCATTGGCCTAAGAACTGCAGTTACATTAGCTGCATACCGACAGCTTGAACCAAAACCCAAAGACCAGTAGCAAAAGAGTAAAGAATGATCATAGTGTTCCAAGAAATAGTCTTACCAGTGGTGTTAGAGCTCCAATTGATGCATTAAAATCTCTAACAATCTGCTCATAGCTACTATACTTCTTGTGTATAGCATTTTTTACCCCAAGAACCTGTTCACTGCAGTCATGCCAATTCTAATAAATTTCAGGTTTCTTCCCCTTGAAAACCACATAGCAAGGGCCCATTTTGTCAAATGAAATTGTGGTTTAGCCTTAGTGAAATATAAAGAATGAAACTTGCCATGAGTGCAGAACTTGAAGATCTACGATTTTTGATGAAAACCAAATCAAGTTCAAAGCAACAATTTTGACATCACAGGCACTCTATAAAAACATTGGCCTCAACTTTGGAATGTGGTGGTGTCATTCGTATGAGTTAAGTCATTGGTGACTGCCATACAAATAAAAAACCAGTACAACAGAAGATCAGAAAAGTGCAAACCCAAAGTCATAGCTGTCATTGAGCCCTAGTGCACGTCCATTCACTACTATTAGCATTGGATAGAAGGTGTTGTTGCTAGGGAATGGATGTGTCACATAGGTTTGATGACAGACATGACAAAGAACAAGAAACAATAAAAAAGGGCAGTCACCTCATGTATATGTTTGCATCATAGGCCTTATAAATTTTCCACAATTGCCACAAAAAGCACAGAAACAAAATCAACAAGTAGATGGTGAGATATTGCAAACAGTAAGAAAACAAACAACTAGCAGGTCTCAAATAAAGTAGCCAACAGAGGCTACAAATAGTGTAATAGAACCGTCCAAATTATAAGAGCACAAGTACAAAAACAATCACCGAAGTGATCAAATTCTCGCACTTGAGCCCATATAACTCCGGTAGTCCAATAAAATCATGAGAGATTTCAAACCAACCAACATACAAGCCAAGATCGTAGTGATTCAACATAACAAGTCACATGTTACATCCATTTCACAAGTAATTCAATATACATCGGAGTTTAACATAGTTATTACAACTTACATTGAAAAGTAGCGGAAGCAAAGTAATTTGAAACTAACATTATTCTTATTTCAAATACATGCCAGTACCACGGTCGACTTCTAACAAAAGCATTAGAGATGAGGTAAATAAGAAGGATCACGCCCGTGATCACACTCCGCCTCTAAGGCAGGAGCCAACTAACTCTTGCAGTCGACATGATACATCACAACCTGCAACAAGTGGGGATAAAACCCTGAGTACGACAAAGTACTCAGCTAGACTTACCCATCAGAAACTAGAAATAAAGTGACACCAAGGATCATGCAAGGCTGATATGAAGTGGGGCTAGCTTGACGACATTTTGCATAAAAGCTTAATATAGATGGTCAATCATTAATGCTTAAGCATCAAGTTAATTATCATTAACCTATCATCTATATTAGAACCTGTACTAGAGCACTCACTTTATTAGGAGCAAACAATATTAACCATAGCAGGTATAAATTGAGGCAACCTTTCCATCGTTATCCAATTAACCATCCGTTCAATTTAATGGAATCTACGTTGCCGCTGCTCAAGTCAAGTGCTCACTAACCGGGAGCGACGGCGATTCGAATCGAATTCCTATCCAGTTGGAGGGGTATTTCTAACACTCACCGAGTCACACCTGGCGAGGGCTGCTCAGGTCACCTTTGGTACAGTTCAGGAGCCGTGGGTTCGATTGATGCCGCATCCCTAAGGGCGACACTCTGCCAGGTCTAGGGACTCTAACCCCCCCTTGGTCTCACGCCAATGTCCCCAAGCACAACCGTTACTCTCCTCCAAGATGCGACCTACCAATCGATTTCCGGCCTGAACTGTATTACTCGGATTCGCGGTCGGAACGACTTATCCGGCCAACTAAGTGTTAGACTGCGTTCAACATGACTCAAGGACGTACAACGAATTGGTCCTTAAACGACTCAGATGGGGATAGATCCACACCCAAGACCTCCATGCCTTGTTGCTTCACTGTCGTCATCCCGCCCGGTCTCATTTTATTTTATTAACACATGGTTCCATTCCACGATAGCACATATAGCCAACCGTGCCATATATGAATATCCCTACATCTCGCAGGTGATAGGAAATCACCTGACTTCTACCGCTTAAAGCAGGGCTAAGCATCTACTCGATCCTAGTCTATGCAGGATTCAAGGATTCATATATCTAGACAAGGAACGATATAATGCAGTAAGGGTTTCCAACCAACTCCTATCACTTAATGCAACAATGCTTATAACATATATAGAATTGATTGCTTTGAAGGTAGAAGGCTTATAATGTTCCGGGGCTTGCCTAGGATCCGACTCAAGTTAGAGTATGTCAGATGAAACCCGCTTGGCGAGCATCCTCCAATCTAGCACTTGTCTGATCCTTTTATCTTCGGAATGGATCCACCAACTCCGTCTTTGGATTTGGCTCCACCTTAGGTCCTTCACGTCATTCAACTAACGTACCTAAATGAGGTGCAACAATGCATATGTATGAATGCATAGAAGTGTAATAAACAAAGTAATCAAGTAAGCATACCAAAGTTCACGTAAGCACCTAGAGCTAATTAACTTAATTCTCATTAAGACATAACATAGAAGAGGGTAAGCACATCAATCAAGAAACAAGTCTCACAAGATCACAGGGTACTAAACCAAGTACCATCAAAGATATGAGTCACACTTCAACACACTAGCATGGCAAAGTTAATCAAAGCACTAGACATACATGCAGTAGCTGAGTAAATCAATCATATCTAGAGTTTTACAAATCCAAATGATGTGCAACAAGACATTCTAGAAAGCTTATGAAATTGTATACAATTCATTTAACATCATCTAAGCCTGATTCCCAAGTTTAAGGGGTCAAAAAGATAAAACTACAGAATCTGGTCTGCTCCAAACAGAGAGCAACTAAATCTGGGACCTAACTTTAAACATCTATAACTCAAAAACTACTTGGCCAAATACCACCAAATTTTAACACAAGCTAGATACGTGAATTATATACAACTTTTCTATAGACCAGGTTCCCAGAAAACATCATTACAATGGGGTAATTTACATTGCCCCTAGAACTGTCCAGAAACTACTATTTGCAAGAAATAATTATTAACATATGTTGCAAACATATAATTATGCAAAACCAACTTTACCAACATTTCACATATGACTAATGAACACCAGAAAACATAGTTCCCATCCCTAAATAAATTCTTTTAATATATTTTCTTACTTTATTTAGATAATTAGGTGGAATTATGAACACCTATCAAAAGTGCATAATAAATTATAACAAAATTACAGTGTCCTACAAATGCTACCAAAAGTCTACTATCCAAATTTCAAGCCATTTGGACAGGTATATCAACCTCTATGAAAAAGACAAATGGCTAATACAATAAATCATGTGAGAGCAAGTTAAACCTAAAACTCCATATTTTCTATGAACACATGGCCCTAGCATGAATCAATCTGATAGATAAACATAATACTAAGCTAATGAAACAACATTTTCCATTTTATCAATTATATATTATTTATAAGCTATTTATCAAACCATAAACAAGTTAAATCAATAACTTGATCATACAGTAAGAAGTGACCAAGAAATTTATACCATAGTACATTCATAGCATGGAAAGACTACCATAAAAATTTCAAATCATTTGAAGCAACACAACGCAAGATATAAAAATAACAAGCAATATAATGTAGATTTCCTTATTTATCAAGGTCAAATCAAAACCTTAAGAAAACAGTGAAAAACTAGTGTGTTTAATATTTTTCCTAGGAAGTAGATGTCATCACAAAATTAATAAAGCAAGAATCACTATTTTTGGGGTTCTAAAACTCCAGATCTTGCTCTGGTCAAGTTTATAAGCATTTTAGAGCATTTTTAAAGCTTAAATAAAAACATCAGAAAATATCTACAAACACCTAACACTTTATGACTCCACTGCAAAGATCTCTTCTCAAGGTTTCCAAAAAGTCTACATTTGCCATTTTTGGAATTACCTAGCATGAGATAAGAATTTTAGAAGATTTAACAAAATTCTGAAATTCAAAAACAGGAAAACCAATCCTAACCCTAAACACGCAAGGTGCACCCGGGCGTCTACTCAACTGGGTCACTCGTGGCGCTGTCATGCGTGGCCAGCTGTCCGGCCAGTCCCACACGTCATGCACACACAAAGAGACAGAGAGAGGGGAAGACCGTCCCCTTCCTCAGGACGCCGGGAAACAGAGGAGGGTGGCCGGCCCGCGGCTCCGGCCGGCCGGGGCGGCACTCCGATGACGAGCGGCAGTGGAGGAGTGGCAGGGGGCTTGCGCGCATCCTGAGGTAGCCATAGCTTGGCCAAAGGTGGCTCATGGCCACCCGGCCACGGGAGCGGGCGGCTGCGGCCGTGACCACTCGGGGCCAGCCAACACCGGCGGTGGCGGGCCGAGGAGAATGGCAGCGCGAGCACCGGTGGGCCTGCCTGCACTGATGATTCTGACCAGCTCCACCTAAGGCGGATTGAGGTGGCTTGGCCACGCGAGGTCGGCGACGTTGGAATGGCCGTGCCGGTGGCGGCGGCCTCTGGTGGAAATTCATCGCGACGAGCACACGCGAGGGAGAAAGAGAGGTGAGGTAGACACGGTGGTGTGCTCTGCTTGACCTACGACCGAGCCATCAGTGAGAATGGTGGCGCGGACACGAGCTTTGCTCGCGGTGGTAATGGCGACAACGGCCGCGTTCGCGCGAGGGGAAGCCAAGCGAAGCCAAGGGAGATGGCAGAGGGGGTGAGCAGAGAAGTGGACATGCTCTAGTGCTGCTCGATCTTGCCAAATGCGAGAGGAGGCGAGGACACGCTGCAACACAGTGGGGGCGCGACGCTGGCATGATCGCCACGCGCTTGACCACGCGTCGTCCTTTGGAGCAAAAGCGCGAACAGGTGGCGAGCAGTGAAGTGGTCCGGTTGGAGCTCCAATTTGGGCCTGATCTGGGCCGATCTGGGTCTTGGACCTAAAACCAAAGTTGAAGCCCATGAACAGATATACACTTTTCATTTAGGGTGCAAGATCATTAGTGCTATAGATTGGGAGATAATTAGCATCTAAGTTAGCAATGTCAACACATTACTAACCAATAAGGAAACTAAATTTTGCTGATCAAAATGAGGTCAAACTTAAGCCAACTTTTTGCATGATCTACTACACCACATACACTCCAACTTTTATTTTGGGACCATGTTAAGTTGTTTAACAAAATTTTGAGAACGCGGCATGTCAACATGTCAAGGTCAATTAGTGATAAAACAACTTTTTGCTGTTTTGGAAACTCTTATTGAAGGTCCAACTAAGCTCCATTTTGAGTGACACTTGATCCATTGTTTCCATCATGAAAAGTACTATAACTCATATTAAGGAACCTAATTGAGCTACCATATGAAATTGGAAGATAAAATATCACGAACATGTTGACTTGATGCTGTCGATTAGGGACTTAGAATATGCTAAGTGTTGGGAAACAACTCTAAACTTGACTTGTAGGCCCTTTTTGAGCACTCTCCACACCTTTTCATGACTTGACTCTTAAACAAAGTTTGTTCCTTATAAAATTCTCTAGAACTTTGTAAAAGGGTGCACAGTCATGCAAAGCTTCTAGGTCACACTTTTGAAATGGTCAAACAAAAGGGTTCTAGGGTCCATACATGGTCAACCATCACTTAGAAGCGCATTTAGGCAAAATGATCAACATGAACATTGTTCCATTAAGTGTCCTAAGTGTAGTTAAGGTGTTGTAGAGGCCAAACATACACACAATGCATAGGTTGCACAAAAGTGTAGGCCTCACATGCACTGAAACATAGAAGTCACTATAATTGTAGTGCTTGTTTCAAGGCCATACTTCAATTGTTTCATGTGTTGTTGTAAGGTACATGCTACACATGCTTCCCTAGGTTGTTCCACATGTTGCAAAGGTTTGTTGCACATGTTGCACTTGTATGTTGCATAAGCACTAGTTCCCATGGGAGGTAAGGCATATTTCAGTTATAATCCAAACAAGCATATAACTTATCATTTCATATGACTTTTTGATTCCAAACTTCATGAAACTTTTCTAGGGGTCCCTATAGATAGAATGTGATGTGAGACACATGAATATATTGTAATAACACTACCCAAGCATATAATTTGAAAAGGGACCTATATGTAAAGCAATGGTGCAACCTCCAACTTTAGGTCAGGCTCATCTCCATAGGTTGACCTTGACTTTGTCATCTTCACTTAATCTATCATGTTTGAGCTCAAACCCACTGCTTAGTGAGTGACAAACACCTGGGGTGTTACAAATAGTTCCTTACAACAACAGGTTTTGCCCAATAGTTTAGGGCTCAAATGCCTACCATGGTGCCCTATAGCTCATGTAGTTAGCCACCCTCCCAGTAAATAAACCAAAAGGACAGGTATGAGTTGGCCAAGTAAGCTGCATAAAATACCTACAACAAAGTGTGCTCAGCTATAGTCAAAAGAAGAGAGAGTGGGTGAGGGAGGTAGAGGACCTATACATCTCAACTGTCAACCCTCTCAATGGCCATGCAGCCCAGCAGGCAGTGGAACTACATGTAGTAGTTCTTGACTAGGAAGTTCCTAAGCCAAATGTCCCTATGGCTGTCACTCATGCCAATAAAGCCCCTGCCTTGTGTCTTGTTGTCCATCAGGTTGGTGTAGGCCACTATGAGAGCCTCCTTAGAGAAGCCAGGAGTCTCCATAACAGCAAGGTAGAGATTAGTATCAACATGGGCTAGACCTGTTTCCTTAAGAGCATTAGCAACATTGTTCACTGCATCTGACATGTTGGTGAGCAAAAGCATCTCATCCTCAGTGAATGTGCCACTCTTCCTCTTTTCACCCACCCTAGAAGTGGCCAACACCTCCCTCACCAACTTCAGTGTTGGTTTTCTCCTCACAGGCATTGTTGAAGGCAGTCCCCTCAGCCTTAGCAGCTACACTATCAGCATGGTTAACCCCAAGGGCCTCACCAGAACCTTGTGCAAACCTACCAGTGGTCATTGCATGACCAAAGATGGCCTCCATTTCTGTGTAGAACGTAATAGGATAGTTAAGGAACTCAGCATCCTTAGGGTGGCCCTGTAGGATCGGATACAATTTAGGTAACTGACAGAAAGACAAAGATAAGGCGAAGATGAGAAAACCATCTTAGTTAATCTACCTTGCAGTGCCCAAGGTAGTGCTCCCCCTCTAGCATGATTGTATTGACATCACTGTCCCACAAGGCCCTACTAAGGTCTTTTAGCTTACTTATCCTATCCCACTTCTATCTCCAGTTCCTCAAGTGGTTATATACCTGGGTTGGGCTAACAGCCTTCCCATTGTACTTCTTAAGGTGCTTGGTGACTAAGTTCACATTCTTGTCCTTGAAAACCTTATTAGGCTTACTACTATCACTCACTAGCTGGGCCATCCTCCTAAGCACAAACCTAGAGGTGTTGTTGTTTCACCTCATGGCCCCTAGAGCTGCTGGTGGTGCAGTAGCACCAACAACAGCAGCACCAGCATCTGCTGTAGCCCCAAGAACCTCATTCAAGAGGGCACCAGTAGCCACAAACCCTCCCTCAGCATGAACCTGATCAACAGGAGTTGAAGCCCTCCTATTTTGTTAACCAATGAAAGAATAACATAATTACATCATCATGAATGTACAAGGTAACAAGTGACCATGGGACACACCCATAAAGTGGCAGCAACATAGCAGTAGCATGCAACTAGCACATTATGGATGTGTCTCATGGTCATGTAGCATGAAATAGAGCATAACCATAAATACAGTAAGCATAAAACATGGCAGGAAGAACAACATTAAGATTTATAGAGCAGTTGGTCTCACCCTTGTCCAATAGTTATTACATAAGCAGTACACAACCAAATGTTCCATACCAGGGTCAACAAACTGAGTTGTACAAGAAAGAACATGCATGAATTAGGTCCTAGAGGTACTTCTACCCTCCCACATTGTAGTACAAATGTCATCCCTCCTATTGGACATGCCTTGGGAATCTTGAGACAACATCTCATGTACAGGTTGAGTATCATGCTGGTTGGGTGGCAACCAGTCCTATGTGGGCACTACTTCATCAATGCCAAAACTTAGAATCCAGTTGTGGAGAATGCAATAGGCTAACACAAGCTTGACTTGTGTTTTATAAGGGTGGAATGGCTTGTTATCTAAGATCCTAAACCTGTTCTTCAATGCCCCAAAGGCCCTCTTAACTGTGACCCTAAGTGAAGAGTGCCTTAGGTTGAATAATTCCCTTGCATTGGTAAGGAGGTTTCTACTGCCATACTTAGACAAATGATACCTGACCCCCTGTAGGGAGGGAGGAATCCACTGCAGCATGCATATCCTGCATCTACAAGGTAGAATTTACCTACAAGTGCACCAAAGAGTGTCTAATGTGAATGTCTGTGCAATGGTTAGGACATAAGTGTACTGGACAGGCTAGTGAGTTACCTTGAGGCATAATGAACCCATCATTTCTCTCAATAGCATCAGCAAGGATGAGAGCATCATGTGCTAAGCCCTCCTAGCCAGCTAGTACATATGTGAACTTGAGGTCAAAGTCCACTACAGCCATCACATTTTGTGTGGGGTTGTGCTTCCTATCCTTGAAAGCTTGCTGCATGTGTCTAGGCACCCTTGCCAACACATGGGTGCCATCAATGGCACCAACACAGTCATAGAAAAATGGTGTAAGTGGGATAAGAATAGTGGTTGGCATCTAAATTGAGTTATGGCTTAACACTTCAATTGATAGTTACCTGCATGTAAAGGTTCCATCTATGGCTCCCAAGGATCTTTGGATGTATGTCAGGTGTAGGTGGTTTAATCACTTCACTTCTAAGCTCACCAACAGCATACATAACCTAATGAAAGTGCCTATGAACAGTCTCAATTGATCTCCTAAAGGACTGGTGAATTGCCCTAAACCTTTGGTTGTGTCCAACTATATGGAGGAACATTGCAACCTGCTCCTCAACTATGCACCTAGTAGTTTTAGGTACAAGGCCCCTAGTTCTAAATTGGTTACACAAAAAAAGAAAGGAGCTCTTCTCATCCTTAACATGGAAATGCACTCAGCATCTGTGGAGTTGTAGATGGCCTGCAAGGTTTGCTGCCTATGCTATTCAGCATCAGTCTTTAGTTCATACAACAGTGGGTCAGGTTCATGCCTTGACCTTTTAATCCTAGACACAACAACAGACACCATCACAACTACCATGCTAGCTGCTTGTCTGGCCATCATCTCACAGTTTTCAGATAGATCCATCTACATGCATGTACATTCAAAGATATACTTAGTTGAAACAACCCTGGCTAGCCTCAACATGGTTGTGCAAGCATACAAACAAATATTATTGCACAGCTACATGTATGAACATGCCTCCTAGTGCACTGGACATCATCATCGACCATGGAAAGAGATAAACAAAGAACATTGAACAACTAGCACATGAATAGCAGAAGCCAAACCCTAAATCCAACATGATATAACCGAAACAAATCACAAGTAGTACTCACATAAAGCACAAATGAAGCAGCGTGTACAAGTAAACCAAAACCCTAGCATCATCCAAATGAAAAGCATACTGGGATTTGGGGGCTGATTTCACCTTAGGGTGGTCATTGTAGGAAAAGGCAACCGCAAAACGGAGAAGAAGAAAATGAGGCGACAGAAAAGCAATAGATCTGGACGGAGAGGAAGCAAATCCGGTCGGCGCCACCACCTAGCGCACCACTGGAATAGAGGAAGACGAAGGAAGAAGATGGCCACCTCTCGGAATCCTAGCGAAGAAGAAGGTGCGACGACGAGTAGCAGCAGATCCGTGGTGGGGGAATGGAGAGGAACCTGCCGAGGAAGAAGGCGGCTCGTCAGACACCACCACACCACCTCCGTCGGTATCTCATGGGTTCACACCAGTGGAGAGGGAACGGAGGAGAAGGAGGCCACGCTAGGAATACGGGTGGCTTTATAGGCGAAGGATTCGGTGGAGCAGGGAGTGCACGCGAAGCTTTCACCGTTCCCGCGTGAGCCCGCACGAGCCACCCACCACCAGCCAAAATCACTCCCAAATCGCCCGCCATGTGCCGCACTCAACCAAGCCCTAGAAAAATGGCGGATTTGAGCGTATCTAGGGAGCTAGGCGGAGGGGGGATTAGGCCATAGGGAAACGGGCTGCGGGATGGGCCAAGGCCACCAAACACGTCAACTATACCCCAGGAGCGTAGCCAGGCCCATGGGCCATATAACAGAACCAACCAATTATACAAAATTAAGTAAGAAAATCACCTGTCAAAGCAGATAATTTAGAAAACTTAAGCCAGTATAACCCGGTAGTCCGTGAAACCATGAAGGATTTTAAACCAACCAACATACAAACCAAGATCGTACAAGTTTAGCAGCCACATTCACATATTACATAAAGTTTGTAACAACAGTTGAATATATCGGAGTTTAGAACATAAAGTTATTACAAACCAAGTCCATATTGAAATAGCGGAAGCAAATAGTTTTAAAACCACACACACACACATTTAGTTCAGATACAGTGCTAGGAGATGGTCATTTCCAACAAAAGCATTAGATAAGAAATACGAAGCGACCATTGCTCCTGGTCCTAGTTGTCGCCCATCGCCGGGTACAGGCAGTTGATGCAATAACCGTAGTACATCTAACCATCTGCAACAACAATGGGAACAACGTCTTGAGTACGAGAAAGTACTCAACTAGACTTATCCATCTTAAACTAAAATAAAGTGACACCAAGGATTATGCAAGACTTTCTTTTAGTGGACTAGCTGACTCATTTGCGAAAAGCATAAGCTATCATGAATAAACCATTTTAAGTACTTTGTATCATGTTTATTATAACTATTAATCTAAGTAAGCACCTATGCTATAGCAATCACTTGATTAACCAATAACATCCACTTACCAATTTAGATTTAGCATTTCGAACCTCATCCATATAACCAATAATGTTCCATCATCATTACTACGATGCCGTAACTTGAGTCAAGTGCTCACTATCCAGGAGCGATGGCGATTCGAATCAATTCCTAACTGGATGATGATTTATTCCTCATACAAACCACACTCACCCGCTAAAGTGAGCTACAGATCACCAATGACACTATCCAGATAAACGTCGTGGGATAAACTGGAGCCGCAGTACCCAGGGACTGCCCGATAACCAGGACACACCTTGGGCTCACTCTTCGCATCCCCGTTATACCCCTTAAGCACTAGTACGCGCATCCATGTAGATCCCGGCCCGAATAATGCTACTAGCTTCGCGGTCGAAAGATACTTTATTCGGCTAGCTAAATGTGAGGCATGCGTTCAACATGACAAGAGGGATGAGCAACGATCGATCCTTAACCGACATAGACAAAAAACCAATAGCACCCCAGAACCCTGTCTAGTTGTCTCCAACTTTTCTGTCCGGTCTCCCGTTACCCATCAACACATGGTTATTTCTAGGATATCATCCATTCTATAGCTAAAGTATTCCAGTAACTACTTATAATTGCAGGTTACCAAAAATCACCGATTGCTATCAGTCTAAGCAGGGCTAAGCAGTTATTCAATCCTAAACCTATCAGGGTAAGAATATCATAAGATAGGCAAGGATAGTAATAAATGCATCAGCGGTTTCACTCAACTCCTATAACGTAATGCAACAATATATAAACTCATATATATAAAAGATTACTTTGATAAAGTAGGAGACTTAGGATGCTCCGGGGCTTGCCTTGCTCGAACAAACTAGGTTGATGATCCACGCACTCGGGCAGGTCCTCTTCTTGCCCCTCTACCTCTGGCACCTCATGTGCTTGGATTTCCTGTGGGTTGGTCCCAGTCTACTCCTCTTGCACTGCTACCGGCACTTCCTCCTGCGATCCTGTATGATGCAATTATATAAGTAAATATGCAAATGGTGCATCGGATGCGATGGCATGCGATGATCATAATGACATGATATGCAGATGAACACATTGAGACTTTATTGGATAGAATAAAGGTAAAACCCTTCTGTAAGGTAGTCAACATCATCTAAGGAAATGTACTACAAGTACGTGTTATCTACTGCATTCTCTCCTGCCACTAACTCTCGTTATGTTTCCGATAACTAACATATAGCCCTAACATGGGTGCCACTATACTCCATCAACACAACTACACTAACAAGCCAAGTGACATCAGCAAGTGACTTGATGCATCAAAGATACACCAAAGCTACACTATTAAACAAATCATGCAGAAAGGATATTATTTTATTTCACTTTTTAAACTAGGATTACAACACCAACATGTATTTCTGCTGCATAGAAAAATCTAGAAAAATTACAGTAACATAATCATCCCATAAATAGCCTACCATAAAATTTTCATGTCAATTGAATAAGTAAACTGCCTACACAAAAATGACAAGCTAGGGAATATAAATGAGCAAGAAAATACTTTGTACTATAAAAAGTATCAAACAACAGATTTAGTATTTTTCCATGATCTACATAGTAAATAAACACTGTACAAAATTATCACATGCATATTTTATACTAATTTTTCTCTCTAGCAAAAATAATAAAAATCAACCAATCATGGCACTTGAACTAGACATCAATATTTTTCTACAGAACATGCATGACATATATTTTTCATACAAAGCACATTACAAAAAAGACTAACAAAACTGGAACCATATTTTTCTGAGCAACATGTGATTTACTATGCATTTCCTAAGAAAACAGTGATTATAAGAATTAAATAAAGCTCCATAGAAAAGTATCACAAAATTAGCATGCAATATTTTTAAACTGTAGATCTAGTCATGAGGATTACAACAAAATTTGTTTCATAAATTTTGGAGCTATAATTTTCAAGTTATGATTTTCTAAAGCATTTCAATAATCTCTGAAAATTTATTTCTGAAACCCTTTTAAAATCCGCTACTGAAAACGCTCGTTACACCCGAAGATGCACCCAGCCTGAGCCCCACGCAACTGACAGTGGGACCCGAGGTCCCACATGTCACACACACAGGGGAGGTCACCGGCGGCGGGATCTCGTCGCCGGCGAGGTCTCCGGTGGAACGGTGGCCACCACCACACTCAACTCGGTGACCTGCGCCCGCTGGGCTACAAGAAGGAGGCGCGGGAGCACGTTCGCCGGAGTGCACGGCGGCCGGCCGGAGCAAGCCGCGGTGGCGGCCAAAGAGGTGCGCGCGAGCTCCGCAAGATGAAGGCGAGCACATAGCGCTGCTTAGAGGGAAGAGAGGAAAGGCGAAGAGGTGCCACCCGCGGTGAGCCGAGCAGGGCGGCCATGGTGTGGTCGGGACGTCGCGCGTAAGCGCGGGCGCACGCGTGTGTGGGAGCGAGAGCGCGCGTGGGCCTGGGCCAGCGAAGCGGTGCTGGGCCAGAAGGGAGGGACGCGGGCGCAGGAGAGAGGCGGAGCTGAGCGGGCCGGGCGGCTTCGGCCAGTGGGCCGAATGGGAGGCGCGGGCCCAGAAAGGTAAAGACCGACTTTTCCTTTTCATTTTTCAATTCTAAATTTAACTAAACAGTCTCAAATTCAAAATTTGAACTAGAAAATGACATTTTCAAAACTTGACCCCAAAACAAAAGTTGTTGAGAATTTGATTCTCTACAACTTTGCTTAAAGGTGTATTTTCAAATTCCAACTAGATTTTGAATTAGAGATTCAAAGTTCATTTTAATTCAGAAACTCATTTTTCTAACTTATTTTTAAAAGCAAATTTTGAGAAACTTTTGAATACAAAACTTGCTCTAAATTCCATGCTAAACATTTCTAAATTATTTGCACTACCAAACAAACATGTTTGATGACCTAATCAAGCATAAACATGGCATAATTTTATTTAAACAATCAAATGCAACGTTCATGTTTCGAAGTCATGTTTCACATGTTTCAAACCGACGATTCCTTTATATTTCATATGATCATAAATGCAAGATGATGCTCATGCACATGATTTAAAATACTTAATGCATGCTTAACACCCGAGGTGTTACATGCCACCCTTCCAAACACGCCCCTGATTGCCCCGGCGATCTCCCACAGTAGCGGTTGCGCTTCTCCGTGCTCTCCGTCGTTCGAGGGCATCTTTCAGCCAAGGGCGGCTCATCCACGATGAATCCCACCTACCATTACTACAAGGTTAATTTTTCTGTAGCCTTCTAGGAATGGTTTCCGCAGTCAGTCTGCCCCTTCTGAATTCTGATGGTAAATTAATGCAATGCTACTGCTGCTGCCGCACTAGTTTATTTTTAGGTGCTGGATAAGTTAACTGCATAGTGTCCTGCCGTAGGTTGACTGAATTCTCCAGCATTTTTGAGTATTTACAGTTCAAATTTGTTTGGCACCCTATGATTTTGGATTCCGGGGTAGGCTGAAAACATTTTCCTTAATCTAAAAAATGATTTTGGATTCCGAAACTCCCTGATTTGGTCGTAGATAGCAAACCACACACTCTTCCACATTCAGATGGGAGCTAGCGATGTCGCCGGCCGTTGAGGACGCCCTAAGGCTCTGAGAAAGGCCAACAAGCTGAGGGTGAAGATAGGTGCAGTAGCATATCAGCATATGTGCGCGTGCTTGTGTCCAGAGGACGTTCTCTGATCTCGCATCAAGCAATCATCTAGGACAGCTGTGGAATCCTTCTTATGAATGGATAATCTGGTCCTGCTTCAGCAGATTAGGAATTTATGGGTTTTTGAAGAGAATTGCTGATGACCGAACATCCGATGGGATAGGATTCCGTCGGACACTAACCTAGGCATAGTCCCACCGAAATGGACTAGCAGAATGGCCCATCAAAAAAACGCCATTGCGTAACCCCGGCTTCGGTCGCCAACCCGCCCGCCCACTCCTGCCGATGTGCCATTCGCTACTGCACACGCGCGTCTGTCCCCATTCGCCTTGTCGCGCCACGCACGCATACCCCGCCCCCATCCACCTCGCCCTGCCTCGCGCCCGCTGCTCCTCCTCCCTAACCTCCTCCTCCTCTCTCTCTCTCCGCGCGGGCGGGGCCAGGAGCCGGGATAAGGACGTGCACGCCCCGTCCGCAGGATCCTAGGCGCGCCACGCCCCATCTACCGGCACCCAGCTTGCCGCGCCTCTTCCCCTGGCGGCCTGGCTATGCCCTCATGACTGTCTGAACATACCTCTGAAACATAAAACACTTGTAACATGAGACACTTGGATGCAATATACGTCTGGAGCAGAAGAAACATTTGGAACATACACTTGCAACATGTGTATGAAACATATCATACATAAAGATAAAACACTTGCAACTTGCAACATGAAAACACTTATTGCAACATAAGACTGAAACAACTGAAACATTTCGAACATACTACAACAAATTTGTGAAACATGTGCAATATCCAGATAAAAAAGCTTGCAACAAGATGAAACATTTTGAATAAACGCTTGCAACATGCCTCTAAAACACTTGCAACATATGCAACATCCCGATCTACTTTTGTAATATCCATATGAAACACTTGCAACATACCTCTAATAACATCTAAAACACATGAAACATACATTTGCAACAGGGGCAGAGAGAGGCCAGGGCCGGTTGATTCTGGCCTCGGGGTGGGATCCGGCGTCAAGCAGCAGCGTGAGCACTAGCAACACGGGACGCGCTTTGTGGGTGCCCTTGGCTTGGTGGGGACCGACCCGAGGCGCGCGACGGCACCACCAGCACCAATAGAGACGGGCGGTGCACCCGACGGCGCGGGTGGACGCGCAGTGGGTGGGACTGCGGGAGCAAGGAGCGAGAGGCGCCGGTGGGGCGGGCGACGGGCAGGAGCGAGGAGCGAGCAACACAAGATGAGGGCACGCGGGGGAGATGGCCGCTGCGGCGAATGCGGAGTGGGGCGGGCTGATGGCCGTACGACGCTGTGAAGCGTACGATAGGCAAGCGAGTAGGAAGATATTTTTTAGAGAGATGGGGAGACGTATAAAGGAGGAGGCATGGTTGTTGGGCCTATAGCCTACGCAGGCCCAGGAAGCGGCGTCCGATCGGTCGGACGCCCGACCCTGAGCATTACTGGTTTTCGAATGATCTGTTTACAAATCAACCTTGCAGGAAATTAGTATCTTTCCTTTTGCTAGGAATTGCATACAATCCTGTTCTGAGTAACAGACTTTAAGGCCTTATGGATAGCCTAAATTTGTTAAGGAAACTGGAGTCACTAAAATAACTGTACATCCATCCTCCAGTTAGGAATGACAACTTCATTTTCTGATCACTATGTACAAACCTCATGTATAAGCGGTTGGTTTGACTCGAGAGTGACATAAAGAGCAAACCATGAAAAGGTTGCAGTAAAACATATGCAAACATGCTATAACCTGAAGGGAAACAGTCTGTTGTGCATCATTCAGATACTTTCTATTAAGCTGGATGGACATGTATGGCTGTGAGGTACCGAGTGCTGGTATGGTTGCTTGTTGTTGCCACGATGAGTTCATCGAAATAAGCAGGTTGCTTAGGATTGTCCAGCTGGGTGCCCTTGATGCTTAGCATCCTGACAACCTCTACCATGTCAGGCCTGTCCTCTGGGTTGGCCTGAACACATAGGAGCGCAATCTGAATGCACCTGATTATTTCTGACTCTCTGTTATGTTCCTCAACACTTAGAGAGTTGTCGATGAGCTGCTTACAGTTTCCATCCTCCCAAAGTCGCCAAGCCTGTTCCAAAAGTAGATCATTTGGCATGATAACCTTGAAAGCAGGTGGTACAGTTACTCAACAAAATTGTTCTTTTATACAAGAGATTACTCACGTAAGCCATCAGATTGTCTGATCTTTTGTATCGACGGAAACTAGTCGCAACTTTCCTTCCACTTATTATCTCCAAAATCAAGACTCCAAAGCTAAAAACATCAGACTTCACTGAGATGCTACTCCCATGGAAGCACTCAGGCGCCATGTAACCACTGGGAAAGAAAAATAAATCAGCAATTTATTCATATAGTCATACAAAAGTAGATGACAAATTTAGTCAACTCAGCTTCCAACTTGAACATTTCGAGCTCCTGTTTTTTTGAGGAAAGCCATCAGATTGTCTGATCTTTTGTATCGACGGAAACTAGTCGCAACTTTCCTTCCACTTATTATCTCCAAAATCAAGACTCCAAAGCTAAAAACATCAGACTTCACTGAGATGCTACTCCCATGGAAGCACTCAGGCGCCATGTAACCACTGGGAAAGAAAAATAAATCAGCAATTTATTCATATAGTCATACAAAAGTAGATGACAAATTTAGTCAACTCAGCTTCCAACTTGAACATTTCGAGCTCCTGTTTTTTTGAGGAAACAGGAGGGGCTTACGCCCCTACTGGAAATTTGGAAATTTATTGAAATAAAAGCAAACCAGAAGTAAACAACATCAATTGAAATAAGCAGGTTGGCTGCCGGGGAGGCTACTTTTCACCTCCCGGCAGGCCACCTTTTTCTTTCCAGTTTGTCCAAAAAAAACACATGTTGATCATTTATCTTTTGTGCACTATATTCCCTTTCCCTTTTTTCATACAAAAATGTTCTCTCCTGCTAAGACAGATAACCTAGGCAATAAAATGCATACTGAAATGTATATTACATATATCCATTCCTGAAACAGTAAAAATTGTCGCTTGTTTACGTTCCCTTGTATGTGATGCATCTCCATATCCCATTTTTATTGCATGGTAGTTCAAACCTACATATATATGTCCTGCTGCAATTGAGTTAAACTTTGCTATTTGTACTGTATCATTATATAGTAAGCTAAACGTCACTATTGTTAGATTTTTTTTTCTGCATACAGCACTGATAATGGTCTCTCTTGATAATACAGATAACCTAGGCAAGATAAAATGCATATTGAAATGTACACTACATATATCCATCTGTAAAAACTTTGCAAATTGTATCTTGTCTATATTCACTTTTATGTAATGCATCTCCGTATTATCCCAATTTTATGCCATGACAATACAAATTTACTTATATATGTGCTGCTGCACTTGAGCTAAACAACCCAAATTTACTTATGTACTTACAGTGTTCCCATTGGTACAGTATCTTGTGATTCTGTCGCGCTTGAGCTAAGCATCGCTATCCCAAAATCAGAAATCTTTGGATTCATTTGATGATCCAATAGAATGTTACTTGCTTTCAAGTCTCTGTGGACAATGCATGTTTCTGATTGTGAAAAGTTGTGTATGTAAAGAAGTCCTTGAGCAATGCCATCAATTATATTCTGACGCAGAGGCCATGTCAGCGATGCCCACTTCGCAACATCTGCAAGGATACATTTGTGAATGACAATATATAACTTTCTTGATCAAAAGGGGGCCGGGGGGGAGGTGTTGTCTTGTGGTGAACAGTTTGAGCATACCTTTGAAAATGTCATCTAAGCTCTTGTTCGGCATGTACTCATAGATAAGTATCTTCTCTTTTTGTTGCATACAGCAACCAATCAGCTTGACAAGGTTTAAATGTTGAAGCTTTGCTATGAATCTAATTTCATTTCTGAACTGTTCCAAACCTTGACTTGAATATGCTGCTAATCTTTTGATTGCCACAACTCCAGAAGCTAATTGACCCTGTGCAAAAAGGCATTCATGTTTTTTAAGCTGTTGGCTAACTGCACATACTGTTCTTCATATCAGTAGAAAGATGATGGCAACATTATTCTAATCATTATTGTGAACATTTGATAAAGATGCGGTCTACACTATGGAGATTTCAGTAATATGAATATATGACATAGAGATAAGAATTTGAATTTACTATCAGTAGAATGAGCTTGTTGGAGATTGCTTTGAAAGAGTTTGCTTGGTTATCCTTGTAATGCTTTTGAACATGTAACATAATGGGATGGATAATTGGAATACCACAATGGAGAGAAAAACCAGCTCATTTCGTTGCCATTTTAGGATTTGACACTGATTATCCTACTATATTTTAGCTGCTTTACCTACACATCACTGAGACATTGAGTTGCATATCATGAAGTGCCGATGAAATAAGTAACAAATCTTAAATATGGATTTATTTATAGTGCCCACTAAAATGATTTGGATCTCAGTGTGGAAAACAGGAATACATTCATAGCCAGGGGAACCAATTTCTGATCTAATCTAATGATGTGTAAAATAACTCTTCTCGTACAACTATGAGCTTCTTTAATCTCTACTTTCATGTATTTTAATTTTATATGTGATTTTTATGCATCACCCAATTTTTTCTTTATCACAATTAATATTATAGTTGTGTTTTTTCTCATGTTATTTATCATAAAAAATAATGCTAATGTCCCACATAGTTGGCATACAATTATAACTCACTTACCCAGTAAACGGGACCAAAAGCTCCTTCTCCAAGTTTCTTTGCTTCTGAGAAATTATCAGTGGCACTTCTTATCTCAGATAAAGTAAAGTGTGTAAACATCGTTCCTATCTCCACAGCAACCAGTCTTGTCCATTCCTCTAGCTCATTTCTGGTTTTTGAGTCTAGTTTTGCGGTGCAAATAGCATCACAGCAAGTAGTGCAAAAACAAATAAAATGTTGAGAAAACATTATTGTTAAGTTGCTCACTTATATTATATATATAATGCAAACTTTTGGATAATAGAAAAACTGGATAAAACTCGTGTCATATTATTATACACAGCGACAGGACATGCAGTAAACTAAGTTCAGGCCATTGTTTATACTACCTTCCTTCCAAAGTATAAGGGATTGCAGTGTAGCTGAACAAGACTTGTTCAGGTGCATAGCCAAAACAATTGCACCAATAAAGTTATACTATACTGAGGACCAAACTAATGAATATTACCATTATCTATTAGTTTAGCAATTACACCAAAAAACCTAAATTTTAAGGGGTGGCTAGTTACTGTTTCATATGGACTCAGTTTGGCTTTGTTTCTGCTGATAAAACATGAATAGAACTTCACAAATACCACACAATATATATTCTACATAACCTCCCAACTATTCAGGGTGGACTACTTCACCACCCAAACTACAAAACCGGATTTTCTACCACTTGAATTTTCCAAAACCGGTCAAATAACCTTCCCAAGCGGTTTTGAACGGTTGTTTTGCTACAGTGGCAGTGGTTTTTTTATTTATTTTTGCCGAATCTTTGAAAAATCATAGTAAATCATAGAAAAATGGAAACTCTAATTTTGTTGAACTCCACATGAGTAGATCTACACAGTAAACATATAATATGATATGCTTTAGTACAAAGTTTTTGCTGTAGTTTTAGATCTATGCTTTTCTGTAATTAATTGGAATAATTCATAGCTGCAGCTTCTATGGTCCAATTGTGGTAAAATTTTTATGGTGGGCTAATTATTATATGCTTGAACTGTAGTAAAAATTTCATACTCATTGGATCATTTATAACTTAGTTATAGATAAAGCATAGATTTAACAAGCATAAACCTAAATAAATCTATAACTAAGTTTTACATGATCCAATGAGTATGAAATTTTTACTACAGTTCAAGCATACAATAATTAGTCTATCATAAAAATTTCACCACAATTGGATCATAGAAGCTGTAGCTATGAATTATTCTAATTAATTATAGAAAAGTATAGATCTAATAAAGTTACAGCAAAAACTTTATACTAAAGCATACTATATTATATGTTCACTGTGTAGATCTACTCACGTGGAGTCCAACAAAATTGGATTTTCCATTTTATGATTTTTCTGTGATTTACTATGATTTTTCAAAGATTCAGCGAAAATAAATAAAAAAGAAAAAGACAAAACCACGGTTACTGTAGGAAAACCACATCCAAAACCGTTTGGGGGGGGGTTATTTGACCGGTTTTGAAAACTTCAGGGGGTTAAAAATCCGGTTTTATAGTTTGAGGGGTGGAGTAGTCCACTCTGAATAGTTTGGGGGTTTACGTAGACTTTTTCCTATTAAAAGATTTTCCAACGAATCATTGACAAAGAGAAAGTACACACATCATGGTCGTTAAAATATTAAAGTTTATGATAACCTTATGTCTTCATTCATTGAACATGTTTTGCTGGGGTAGCTAGATAGGCGGTAGGCATTCATCCTCTGAGAAACATGCATGTTTTTTTTTTATTCGAGGAAGTAGAAACATGTGTTTTTCCTCTTCAGCAAGTAATATTTTCCTGGAAGCCAAATTAGGGAAGCCAAATTAGGGCCTTTTAATTTGGATCCTCTCCTCTAAACTTTAGACCTAAAGCTTCAAATAAGTGGTCTAAGGTTAGCTCTAAACTTTAGCCCGCCTCATATAGAGTTTTAGACCTCAAGAGTGAACTAAAATGCTCTAAAGTTTAGAGGAGAGGTTCCAAACAGGCCCTTAATAATGTATACCTGCTTTCCATTGTATGATCCATCCGAGTAGAGCTATAAGAATTATGATAGAGAGAACAGCTGCAATGGTGATTAGAATGATCTCCATTTTGCCGGGATGATCTGTAATAAATGATAAAAAAAAAGTCAAACTAATTTGTTTTAATTTGTAAAAATACATGGTATATATGTGACTAACTCCAATCATGCACCAACACTAAATTTTAAAAGGATTTATTAGGTGCAGGAATGCTAATTGGAACAACGAGCCCCATCATACTGGATTGAGATGCACTGGGAAGCAAAACCCGAAGAAGAGATGCTGGCCGGCGGGTGCGGAACAAAGCAGCAGTTAAGTTGGCACCGAGTAGTTGTATATTAATGGGTGCAACTTTAGTGACACTTTCCCAGGTCAATATAGTTCTTTAGTGATATTATTCTTACTAAATCGAAGAGCTTTCCATACTATAAACCTAACTTTCCTTTTTAGTTGAAGTTAAGTAAAAGAACTCTGAATTTGGCTAGAACAATATCATCTTCTATATATATAGCTGGCTACAGAATAACTTATTCTGTAGCCACTTTGAGTTACGATAATTACTATGTTAATTTACGAGATTATAGTAACTCCTTACTAAGTGGTTTACTACAACATTACGGTAAATATCCCCACGTGTTATAGTAATTCAACTATCGTAAATATGTATTGACATTGTCGTAAATTAGTATATAAAATTATCGTAAATGGAGGTGGCTATAGAATAACTTATTCTGTAGCTGGCTATAGAGTATACTCTCCATATATATATATATATATATATATATATATATATATATATATATATATATATATATATATATATATATATATATAGACAGACATGCGTTATGCCCAAAATTTTTTTAAAAACCTGACTACATGCAGTTATACCTAGACATATATATATATATATATATATATATATATATATATAGACAGACATGCGTTATGCCCAAAATTTTTTAAAAAACCTGACTACATGCAGTTATACCTAGACATATATATATATATATATATATATATATATATATATATATATATATATATATAGACAGACATGCGTTATGCCCAAAATTTTTTTAAAAAACCTGACTACATGCAGTTATACCTAGACATCTATTTTTTTCTCTCTCTTAAATAAAAATGAGTATATATGTTTGTACTTACGTAGTACTTACTTTTAGGCACATCGATCAGGAGCGTGTCATTGGTCTCCTGGAAGAAAAGCTCTTTCTCGTACCGCAGGTTACACCGAGGGCCAAGAATCCTCCCGCCAACGTAGTAGTCACTGGATTCGTGACTGAAGTGCGCCGGCATCATGGAGACGAGATCGGCGAGGCAGCCCCGGCAGTCATCCGTCTGGAGGTCAGGCGTGCACTGCAGCAGCCCGTAAGCCGTGCTCACGTCGTCGTTGCCTCCCACCCACGCCTTCCCCGTGCCGTAGCGGCCCGGCGAACTTGCGGCCACCTCCACGATCATCTTGGTCAGCTTCTCGACTTTCTCACCGTAATTCTTGCCGGCGACACGAGTCACGCTGTTCATGTTCAACGCGACCCATGCCGGCCTGTTAGTGAGGTTCCGGCGGACGTCGTCGCCGGAGAAGCGGAGCATGTAGTCGTCGTAGTAGATGGTGACGTCCTTGTAGAGCCGGCAGAGGAAGCCCTTGTCGACGGCGTTGTGGAAAGCCTTGTAGAGGCTGCTGCGGCAGGTGGCGCCAGTGTAGTCCCCGCGGCAGAGCACGAAGCCGTAGACCGCGTCAGGCGCCTGGCCGGCGGTGCCGGAGACGAAGCTGGCTGTGCTTGCGTTCGCCGAGAGCAACCCGGCCAGCACCTTCAGGTTAGACAAGTACGTGCTGTTTTCTCCGTACCGGCCACCATCCTCGCTGCACGTGTAGTATAAAGGAACGAACTCCGTCGTCATCTCGTCGTCGGCTGTCGCCGTAGACAAGATCAGGAGCACTGCCGTAATAAGGAAGACGAGGGACTGCATGCGCATGATGGATGAGGAGCTAGGTTCAGCTACAAAGTATAGAGAGCTACGTTTTGTGTGTTCGTTTGGAGAGCATTCGTCGTCTTTGTGTACATATATATAATACACCGATCGAATTTTCGCCCATCGAGGAATCACTACTACAGTAGTACAATAAAAAAAACAGACAATCCCTTCTCATCCAACGCTGCCGTATATGCTGGAGCCGGCAGTGATCTTGTTTCACTTCACTATCGGGTCATAAGATTAGGATCACTGACAGAAGTAATATATCACTGACAGATCTATCCACTAACCGGTAGTGATAGGTGAGATATCACTGTTGGTTCATATCACCACCCAGCAGTGATATGTCAATAATAGATCATGGCTTGACCTGGCAATGACATAATGACATCATTGTCTGGTTTTGGGTTGACCCGGTGCCACATATTACTTGGTTCTCTACCGTTGGATCTAGCTACCGCCATTACTTCTGGTTACAAAACATGCATTCGGACACATACAGATTCCCCCCCCCACAAATAACTGAGGTTCCCCGCTTGTAGTCCCACACGGATCCAATAGCACTAATTCATTGCTTCACCATTTGTAGTCTCATATGTGCTCTGTGTGTGAGGAACTCTCTTTCTAGGAGAAACTCTCCACATACACCTTTCCTTCATAGTTAAAATGGTGCACGAGAGGTGTTACAAAAATATTCATGAAGATTGACCACACCAAAGCCAAGGAACATCGGAAGCAATGCTAGCAGGATCTGGTTGATTGTTGGGCGACGTGAAGTCTGAGCCAGATGCATTGGCTCGTCACTACTTGTAACCCTAGTGACTCCTCCCCTCCACCACGCTCTTGCACCTCTAAGACTCTACTCAAGTGCTAGAATATGTTTGTGAGGTAGCAATGTTATAGTGTGTTTGAAGGCTTCAACGCTATAATAGTGGCTTAGTCGGGGAAAGACTGTACTTCTTTCTTGAAAATGTTTTTATTACTGTGTATATAATTTTTTTTGAAAGCCTTTGTTACGTATAAAACTTATGTCTTATGTACACCATAACTTTCTTCACATGCAATAGGCGATATTTTATTATCCAGGAGTTTTAGAATTTTTTAGAATGATTCGCTATTTTCTATAGTTTAATGAATTTCTACTATCAAAAGAAATTCAAAATTAAACTGCATGTACCCCGAATAAGATAAAAAAAATGACATAAAAGTTATATTTGAGCTCATATGGTCCATTCAATCATTTGTTGTGGTGGATGAAAAATTCAATTGTTTTGCAAGGATAATTCAACCTTCTATCTCCATATCACACTAATTATTTTGAATAATATTTAAAAGTGATAAAAATCTAAAATTTTAATGGAAGCATATTTTGGGTGTATATACTTGCCATAAATTTTTAGATGACTTTAATAAAGTGTACATATACATTATTCATAAAATAGATACACCTCATGTGAGTCAAGCTGAACTCTGAAATTTGCACACAAACACAGGGATATAACATTGTCGGTGTTCGGACCCGGGAGGGCCCTAAGCCGACGAATAAATTTGTGCTGCGTGTTCCCTAATCCGGATGGTGATGCAAAAAGAATACGCGAGATTTTATCCTGGTTCGGGCAAAGCAGGCCCTACGTCCAGCGGGGGGTATTGTATTTCCTTGCACCTAAGTGCTTGCGTAGGGGTTACAAGCCGTGAGAGAGGGAGGTGGTCCCAAGTCTCAAGAAAAGAAAAAAGAGTATATTGCTTGAGATGTTGATCTTAGAAGCTGGGGAATGTCTTGTGGTTTTCGTCCTTCATCGTTTGTCGTCCCTCGTCCCTAGGAGGGTCCCCTGCCTTCCTTTTTATAGGGTTAGATGGAGGCAGATGAGTTGATAAAACCCTAGGGTGGTGCCTTAAAGGTGAAGGTTCGACGGGCGCTGTGGAGGATGTTGTAGCGATGTGCTCCAGGAATGACCGGCCATCCCCGGAGTACCGTGGTGGAGTCAGGGATGGGACGATGAAAGATCCTGGGTCCTGTGGCTAGCGGACGCGCAGGCGTTGTTCCTTTGTTGACCGGCAGTTAGTCGAGGCCGGGTCGAGGCATATCTGAGGGGGGTCGACGGGGAATGGATAAGGCCGGGCCCTAGAAATCCCGGGATATGACGGTCGCCGTCTTCTGCCTCGAGGGGGCATCGATGGTGGAGCAGTATCCGGCATGGTGCGTACAGTGTTAGGTTTTCATCGCCCATCCCGGGATGGGTAGTAAAAAAGCGGGATTTGACACCGGTACTGCTTCCATGCTGGCGGTGCTGTAGCCACGTGGGTAGGAAATGGTTGGCGGTTGCATTAAATGCCTTGACTTTTGTCTATAAGTAGGTGGGTGAGGAAGTGCCGGCCGGCTCGACCCAAGGTCGATCGGATCGACCCAGGATCGTGCGAGTCGAAGATTTTCCCAGGGGTCGAGGCGTTCCATCGAGCGGGCCTCGTGCGAGTCGGAACGCAATCGAGGGTGCCCCGTTTTACACGTATGTGGTTTTTCACAGGATTTTGCAGTGTGGATTCCTTGGGGGTTTGTTCTTTTTTGTCGTGGGTTTTGGGTACCCCTAGTTTTAGGTACCCGA
This sequence comes from Saccharum hybrid cultivar R570, assembly GCA_038087645.1. NCBI lineage: Eukaryota > Viridiplantae > Streptophyta > Magnoliopsida > Poales > Poaceae > Saccharum > Saccharum hybrid cultivar. The sequence goes on from JAQSUU010000135.1 coordinate 24,864,299, forward strand.
CAAACATACAGCCAAGAAAAAATGTATAAAATAAATGTATAACATTTTCATAGCATTTATCGAACATTTAACGTAGCCTTACATTTTTCACGAGAAACAAGGATTAAAATAACTAGGTAGTCCTTGCAATAACAAAGGTGCTCAGGCATCACTCCCAGCGCACCGTAACTTTGGCGTGGTCTTATCTTCAAGAACATTCTTACACCTTTGAAACTTAGTTGCTCCTATGCTACAAACAGATGGCTCCTTCTCAGGCCTCTTAAGGAGGAAGCTTGTAAGAATGGACGTTGTACTCTACACCTTATATATGCTTCACCGTTCACCATAGCTGGTATGGTCTATTTATTATTATAAGGTTGTGGCAGACGGTAGTTAGATCCAATGATTGATGATCATACATGTACTCCGGTAGTGATGCAACCATTAAACTATATTTGTTGGTTTCACGCTTCATTGTTAGTTCAATGACAAACCCTACAGTGATGCTCTCTAATCACTATTGGGTCAGAATCAGAATAGCAGTGATGCTCCCCTCCCTATATATTTCGTCTCCTCGCCTCCATCATTGTCTCCATGCCATCAATATTTCATCTCCCTCCACTATTGTCACCGTTGAGCAACACCATGGTCCCCGTTCCCAAATATACCTGCCGCCTCTATTCCCACAAGCAACAAGCACTGTCATCTTCATCCACCTTGCCCTAAGGATCTGCCACCCCGAGGAGTGTCGTCACCAATCGCTTTGTCGCCTTGAGGAGCATTGGCCCCATTCCCACCATCTATGAGCACCTTCTTCATCCTCGTCGCCTCGAGGAGCACCACCACCTATCTTTGCTGGCCAAGGTTGTCTTTCCTCTCCTTGACACCACATTGAGCCACCCTAACCTCTCTAATCATATGAACAGAACTTGGTATAGCTTATGTAAGGAAAAAAGCCTACTTAACCCCTTGAGGTATTGACCTGTGTCTAACCTACCCCCGAACCTTTAAAACCGGTTTTTCCTACACATTAAAGTTTGACAAACCACGCAAAGGACCCCCTGGGCAGTTTGGGAGGGTTGTTTTGCCTATGTGGCGTACATCGTGTACCTGGTTTGACACATTGGCGCTGGGGGCTGCAAGCCAGGCTGCTGACTGGGCAAATTAGGTGGGCCCCACCTGTCAGGAACGCTCCCCCTCAAATACGCCTTCCCCTCCCCTGTCTCTTCCCTGTTCTCCGCCCGTTGGTCTTTCTCGTTCACTTCAACGAGCGCCTTGTCTCTCTCTGGCGACGCGAGCAGCACGGTGATGATCAACGGCGGGTTCTAGTGATCGGCTTCGTGAAGGAGTTGCAGGTGCATGTTGGCTCCTCTCTCTCTTATTTGTTTGTAGTGATGACATTTGTGATTTGGAGTACATTTGGGGGAATTGGGGTTTTGTTGCGTACTGAACCCTAGCCATGCTTGGCTTGAAATGTGTCTTCTAGCTACAGTAGAGGTAATTTTAGGCGGAATTAGTGCTAAATCCATCTTATTTATGTACATGATTGTACTGGTTCTTGGTATGTGGGGCTAGGGTTGGGTTCTTGTTTTTAGTTGCTATTTCTATTGTGTTTTTAGTTTGTGTGTAATCATGTGTTGTGGTTTTCATTATCAGGATGGACGACCTGGATAAGATTGCTATACGTTTTCATTTTGGTGGTTCCTTTGTCACCGTTAGAGGTCATGTGCACTATGTGGGTGGAGACCTTGGTGAGTCTTGGATTGATGTGGACAAGCTGTCATATTTTGAGATCAAGGGTCATCTACATGATCATTTCCCAAGTGATAGTATTCTCCAGCTGTATTGGTTGAAGCCAAGGATGGATATTGGTATTGGATTAGTGATGTTGGTAGATGATGCTTCATGTCAGGTCTTGCTTGAGCATCACAAATAAGGTATATGGGTAGATATGTATGTAGAAGAGGTGGGCATGGAGCTTACTGCAGATGATCAAGACATCTGGGCAGGTGATGATGAGGGTACTAATCATGGAGATGATGAGGCAGTTGATGAAGGTACTGATCATGGAGATGATGAGGCAGTTGATGATGAGGTAGCAGTTGATGATGAAGGTACTGATCCTAGAGATGATGTTATGGCAGCAGTTGATGAAGCAGCAACATCTGACAGTGTAGTTGAGGCAGTAGCAGTTTCAAGCAATTCTAAGAGGTCAAGGATGGAAGATAAGGACTATAGATCATTTTTGGCATTCTACAAGTCTCCTTCCAAGCCATTAAAGGCAACATTGGATACTGTTGAAGATCAAGATGACAATGCATGGGCTGGCAGTGATGGTGAAGACAAAGGAAAAGATGTATGACATGAATTTGATGACAACTCTGAAGATGACTCAGATGAAGATTATGTGTAGCCCCCAGATGAGGATTGCTTTGTAGAGGATGAAGAAGTAGCAAAATTGAGGAAGTTTGCCTATGAGATTAAAAGAAAAAACAAAGCAAATAAGCTTGGCATTTATGGTTCTCAAGTTAGTCAGATAAGGGTAGAAGATTTGGTTGATGAAGTATCTAACCTGGATGAACCTGGTAGTCCTTATCTAGACTCAAGTGATGACTACTCCTATGAAGAAAACAGTGAGGGTGAGACAGAGAGGTGGAAGAGCCTAGAGAATAGGTATGGCAGTAAGGCTTCAATTCATGTTTTCTCTCTTGGCATGTGCTTCAGAGATAGCAGACAATTCAAAAAGGCTCTGATAAAGTATGGTTTGAAGGCACATAGGCACCTAAGATTTGACAAGGATGAAGAGAAAAGGGTGAGGGCATTTTGTACATGGCCAGGCTGTAAGTGGATGATATATGGGTCCATTACCTCCAGGACTGAATGGTTGAAGGTGGTTGCTTTTGAGGATGTTCACACATGTGCACCAAGGAGGGATACAAGCTTGTAACTTCAAGTCTAATAGCCAAACACTACTACCAAGATATCAAGGACAACCCCACATGGAAGGTTGGACAGATACAGAGCAGTGTGCAGAAGGATTTCCTTGCAGATGTGTCCATCTCAAAGTGCAAGAGAGCAAATTCAATAGTGCTTGATGAAGCATTAGATGCTATGAAGGGAGAGTACAGAAGAGTGTATGACTACCAATTGGAGTTGTTGAGGACCAACCCTAGGAGCACTGTAGTAGTATGTTTGGATCTAGATATTGAGGACAAGAAAGTTTTTGAAAGGTTCTATGTATGTTTTGATGCATGCACGAAAGGTTTCCAGGCAGGGTGTAGGAAGGTGATAGGCTTAGATGGTTGCTGGTTCAAGGGTGCCAACAATGGCAACTTGCTGTGTGCAATTGGTAGAGATGCTAACAATCAAATGTATCCAGTGGCATGGGTAGTAGTTCCAATAGAGTGTTATGATACCTGGTATTGGTTTCTTGGCTTGTTGCAAAAAGACCTAAACATAACCAATGGTGGACAAGACTAGGTGCTGATTTCAGACCAACAGAAGGTGAGTCAACTGTGACTATGTGATTAATTGCTTTACTTATGACTAACTATGACCACCAAACTAATTAGTACTAATACCATGCAGGGCTTGCTAAAGGCAGTAAATGAGTTGGTGCCCAATGCAGAGCATAGAATGTGTGCTAGACACATATATGCAAACTGGAGGAAGAAGTATACTGACAAGAAGCTACAAAAGAAATGGTGGAGATGTGCTAAGGCTTCGTGCAGAATTCTATTCAACCTGTACAGAGCCTATCTAGCACAAGACACACCACAGGGTGCTCAGGACATGATGGCAACTGCACCAGAGCATTGGAGTATGGCTTACTTCAAACTTGGATCAAATTGTGACTATGTGGACAACAATATATGTGAAAGTTTCAACAACAGCATCATGGATGCAAGGTTCTACCCAGTTATCTCCATGAATGAAACAATAAGAAAGAAGGTCATGGTTAGAATTCAAGAGAACAGAACAAAGGCAAAGAAGTGGACTGGAACAATCTGTCCAAATGTATTCAAGAAGCTTAAGATGAATAATGAGAGGTCTAGGTGCTGTTTGGTTCTGTGGAATGGAGCAGATGGATTTGAGGTATAGGAGAAAGAAGACAGGAAGTATGTTGTCAACTTGAAGCAGGGCACTTGCACTTGTAGGTACTGACAACTGTCAGGCTTACCTTGTTGTCATGCCATTAGTTGCATATACAAGGCTTCAAAGAAACTAGATGAGTACATTGCTTCTTGCTACAGCATAAATGCCTACAAAAAGACATATGCTCATGTACTAGAACCCATTGAAGGTCCAACCAACTGGCCAATTTTTGATATGCCTATACCAGAACCACCAGCTTTTGTTAAGATGCCTAGTAGGCCAAATACAGAAAGAAGAAGGGAGCAAGGTGAAGAACCAAAAGGGAAAAAGCTCAGCAGGGTTGTCATCAAGATGAGGTGTAGAATATTCCACAAGGATGATCACAATGCAAGAAGATGCCCCAAAAACCCAGAAGCTGGAAAAAAGGCTAATGCTCACATCAAAAGAGTAAAGACTAAGAAGAGGAAATTGGAAGAGACTGGAACAGAGGGTGCTACAGGCAGTAAGACAAAGAAAACAAAGGTAACAATTGGTTCATGTAGTAGTACATACAAAACTGATCATATTGTCATTTCTCACAATTCTATGTTAACACAGGGAGCACCAAAACAGCCAAGAGGAGGTCCAGCAACTTCAGTCCAATTGGGACCAAGTCAGCCTACACCAAGCCAAGATGGACCATCAAGCCAAGCATCTTCAAGGGGAGGAAGGCAAGGACCAACTGAAGCTAGAGCAAGCCATGCTGCTGCATCAACCCATGCTGGTCCATCAACCCAAGCAGGTCCTTCAAGGCAAGCTGGTCCATCAACCCAAGCTGGTCCAAGGGGAGGAGCCCAATCTGCTAGAAGGGGCAACAGGCTAAGAGGAGGCAGGCTGCAACACCTTCTATTTGGGAACAACTACTAAACCATTGGCAACTTGTGAAACTGTGCATTTGTAAATATGTAGTATATGAGTGTGGGCATGAAAAATGCCAATATATGGTGCAAACTCCTTTTGTGGATAGAAATGCCACTTGGTGGACAGAAATGCCACTCTTTTGAGCATAGGATACAAAGAAGACTAGAAATGCCACTCTTTTAGGCTTAGGAAAGTCAGTTGACTACAAATGCCACTGTTTTGGGCATACAAACTGCCATGCTTTTGGGCATACAAACTGCCAGCCTTATGTGTGTACAAATGTGATGAAAATGTCAACTTCTGTGTCAATGTCAATTCTATTAATGTGTCTTATATCCTTCTTTTTTCATGCTGTGCAGCAACATCTTTGATGCTTTTGTGTCCATCTATATTCATGGTGTCCAGCAGCATCTTTGTTGCAAGAACAGATGATTTGATCAAACATTTCACAAGTGCACTCATTCAAACTGTACAAACACAGATTATTTTCACAAGTGCAGTATACAATGACCTTTACACAGTTCAACCATTGAGATCACATTAGCATCATCAATATGTTCTTTACAGTACAAAGACAACAAAATCAAAGTTTGCATTACTTGGCAAACTGACATTGACAAACTGACTACTACTACTACCACTTTTAATAGAGAGGCATCATGCCACCTTCACATTGCACAGAATGCCTACCAGGGTGACCAACAAAAACAGCCATACTAACATGCCTCCTCTGCATACTACTACTACCACATTCAAAAGCCTAGGCTCCATGCCATCTATCCATTCAACAGAATGACCACCAAGCTGATCAGCAGGAACAAACAGAGCACAACTAACATGTCAATGCACCTATTCTTCTTCTTCATCTGTGCTTCCAATGCCTGCATTGCTTCACTCTTGGCCTGCAGCTCTAGCTGCTTGTCCTGCACCTCCTTCTGCTTGGCCTCTAACTCCTCCTGCTAGCCGTCCAGCTCCTTCTACTTGTCGTCCACCTTCTGCTTGCCCTCCACCTCCTTCGGCTTGGTCTTCACTCTTGGCCTGCAGCTCTAGCTGCTTGTCCTGCACCTCCTTCTGCTTGGCCTCTAACTCCTCCTGCTAGCCGTCCAGCTCCTTCTGCTTGTCGTCCACCTTCTGCTTGCCCTCCACCTCCTTCGGCTTGGTCAGCAACTGCATATCCTTGACGTCCACCTATGCTTCCTTCTTGCCCAGTTCCTTCTTCAGTCCCCAAACAACATCACGGAGGTCTCTCAGCAACTCCTTCATGAACTTAGATGACTCCTTGTCGGCCCAAAGGTAGAACCTGCAGTCTTCTCGAGTCCGCATCTTCAACATTTCATATCACACCACACAAAGCAAGCAATTGGGGGGAGATTTGATGAAATTCTAAATTCTTACCCTTGCCTTCCTGCACCTATAGTACTGGCGGCTTGGCTGCCCATAGCTCCACGAAATCCATCTGCAAGCCTTCATCTTGCAGTGGCATTCCACCGTGGGCTCATACACGAGAGGGCCAATGCGGTAAGGAACTGGCAAACCCTGCCCCTCATAGCCACCGCCGCCACCATGGTTGCTCGATGTCGAACGCGAACTAGACTCAGACATTGCATCGAAGGCGGTGACAAACGCCCGCTTCACTCCACCATCGGCACCGCCGCGACACTCGCCTGAACCCTAACTTCTGTCGCCTTTGTGGAAGCTCTCGGCCAGAGAGCGGCGAAGAACAGGGAAGAGACAGGGGAGGGGAAGGCGTATTTGAGGAAGGAGCATTCCTGACAGGTGGGGCCCACCTCATTTGCCCAGTTAGCAGCCTGGCTTGCAGCCCCCAGCGCCAACGTGTCAAACCAGGTACACGTTGTACGCCACGTAGGCAAAACAGCCCTCCCAAACAGCCCTAGGGGTCCTTTGCGTGGTTTGTCAAACTTTAATGTGTAGGAAAACCGGTTTTAAAGGTTAGGGGGTAGGTTAGACACAGGTCAATACCTTAGGGGGTTAAGTAGACTTTTTCCCTTATGTAAGGAACCGAGAGAAAATCATATAATGCTACATTGTTAGGAGTACACATCTAGAGCACTTTGTCTTAGCTTGAGCACACTGTATTCATATCTCTCTTCAAATGAACTAGATGAGTGGTGTACACATCATTCGGCAATTAATTTTCTGCAAAATGATTAAATCATTCTATTGCATCAGTAGAAGCTACATTAATTGTTAGGAGTACATTGTTCCAACCCCTTTCCGTTGCTACTATCAATTTTGTATCCCACCACAATCCCTAGTTAGGAATACATTGTTGCATAGCTAGCAGTTCATAATAAAAAAAACTATACATTTTATATAGTACTTTGGTAGTAAATTAAAGAGTTGAGAAAATTACTTAATTCTATTACACCAGGTATGCAGGGATGTCCACTTCCCCTGAGACACCAGGATTTTTCTCAATGACTTTCGAGCCAACTTTGGAGCGATTGCAATTCCCATTTCGACCATAGCAAAGAATCTTATCCTCCACTCAATTTATGTTTTTCTAAATTTGTTACATCCCAATATCCTTATGAAATTACCGTAGAAAATTGAGCCGATTCGATGGCTCCAAGATGCACTATGGTTCCTTGGAGTCTATCAAATTAATAATGTGACAACCAGATTCCATGATGGAGAATCATATCGGTGTCATATCAATTTCATCATCGGTGCTAGGGAGGCAGCATTGGAGATGTTGTATAAATTTTTGTAATAGGAAGGAGCACATCCTATCAAAGAGTTGCTAAAAGAAATGTTGTAAAAGCATGTATGAAGACGCTTGTGGACAATAGATACATATGCCTAACTTCTCATCTGTTCGACTACAAGCTTTACATAAGAGCAGTCTAGATGTGGCGGTAATTAATGAACAGATCGCTCAACACAAACTAAAATGATATGGTACAGTAAAAATGGTGCTCATACCACCCGTGTCATTTAGGCCCTAAGCAGTGAATTAAACGATTCGACCGTTTAAAACCGTCTAATAGTCTAAATGAAACATAATTAAACATGGTTAAATGAGCTAAACAATGATTTAATTGATCATTTAGTCAGTAGGAGGCTCACAGCTACCATATTTGGCACCCACTAGTTAACATTATAAATATATGATCTGTTGTGGGGATTTAGTTTTCTTCCAAAAAAATATTCGGTAAAATATATACTTATTTTTTACATGTGTAAATGTATATACTTTCTAGCATGTTTGACTTTTAGACTTATTTAACTTCGTATGTAGACCGATTAAACATACTAAACGTTAAATAAAGGGTGACTGACCATTTAGTGTAACATTGCTGATGATGCTCACCACTTCTTTAGAAGATGAGCTAGAAATTTCTTCTCATCTTCTCAAAAAGTCAGACGAACGGGGCAAGGAATCAAGCTGGCTGGGTTAGCACATTACTTATGGTTAAGTATACATGGTGCTCACAAGAAGAGAATATAATCTCCAATGTGCTCTTATGTTTATTAATTACTGCCGGACGAGAATAGGATAGAGCTTTCCACCAAATTGAAATTTATTTACTACTTCCTCCGTTCCAAATTACAAGTCATTCCAACTTTCTTGAGAGTCAAAGCATTTCAAGTTTGACCAAAATTATAGAGAAAATTACAAAAAAAAATATGACATCAAATAGATATACTATGCAAATATAATTAATAAAGAATCTAATTATACTTATTTAATATCAAAAGGGAATGACTTAATACAGGCCATCAGTTTCCCCCTTCACATGAACACACGCTCCAACGCCCGACGCCCCCCATCCCACCTCTCTCTCTCTCAGTCATCTTCCACCTCTCTCTCTCTCAGATTCTACCAACTCTGGTGGGATCCTTCCTGGCGGTCGCGTCTGCGCCCCAACTTCGGCGAGCTCCTTCCCGATGGCCGCGCCTGCACCGGAGTCGAAGAAGAAGAAGGAGCTCCATCTCCGGCGGGCTTAGAAGGGATTTTGGGGGGAGAAAGGTTGACCATGCAATGGGGACGACGGGAGGGCAATTTTAGGGTCCTGGCGGCGGTGGAGATGGCTGGACCAAATCGGGGTGGAGGCATTCATGGCCATGGCGGAGCTCCGGTGAGGGGGGGGTGGAGATAGTGCACCGCGGTGGGGGCGAGGGGCGCCGGAGAGGGAGAAGACGCCGAGAGGAAGAAGGGCACAGAACAAATCGGCCAGCCATGCGGCTAGCTTAACGCACAAGCGGCCATGCATTAGCAGCTGTATATCATAAATGTTATTATTTTATTATATAAATTTGGTCCGTAGATGCATATATCCAACAAGTTTATGCTTCTATTTACATGTTTTTCAACTTATGTTGGACTAAAACAATACAATCATTTCAAGTTGTTGGTTGGTGGACACAATTCAACTTTTATACTATTACAACAAGGAAACAGTAGTAGCTTCGATGCCTGGCTGGTCCAGCAGTTTACAATAGCTCAACAAAACGAATAAAGTTGGAGAACTCTCGGGTCTCGGATCACTAGTCCACGTCCACATAACGGAGAAGAATACGCGTGTAGTACTACGATAGTATTTTCATGCTTGACTCGGCAGGTTTTCCTACGGATAAGATCATCCATGAATTGAAAGTCAATTGTGTCAACATCCGTTGGCCTTTATTCGGAAATCAAGTGGTTGTTAGATTCTAAAGCAGGAAGCCATCATATTGTATTTTCTTCTTTTGCAATGACGATCATATTTATATCGACAGTCAAAACTCACACCAACACGCATAATGCAAAAACTATGTCTTTTTCTCTCTTTTGCGATTCTTCGTCATATAGGTAGGAACCATTTTTAGTGAGTACGAATATTCGACTTTTGACAAACGTTGCAGTTATTATTGCCGGTAATGTAACACTTCGCAAGTTTTCTTGCAGTTGCCTGCCAGGAGACGACACGTGGACCTAGGCTGATGTTTTAGCATGACGCATGGAGTGCTCCCGAGGGCCGAGGGCCAAGCTATTATTTGGTGCTGCACTTGCTTTTTGACCTGTTTGATTCGTGATTTTCACATAGAGACCAAACAAAAACCTTTTTACTCCCTCTGTTCCTAAATAAATCAATTCCTAGAATTCTTTATAGAAAAGAATAACATATATGATATCAAATGAGCACCTTATGAAAATATATTTTATGAAAAATCTAATGATATTAATTTGATATCATAAATCTTAACGTTTTTTTTCTAGAAATACGGTCAAAATTTGAAAAGCTTGACTTAAGACAACTCTAGGAATCTATTTATTCAGGGACAGAGGGAATATTACTCCAAGAGCTTGTTTGATGAACTAGACATGTGTTTGGTTGGTGGGATGGTCGGAGATGAGACGACGATTCCTAAATTGAAGGCTATTTAGTTCTAAGATCAAGGGGCTCGCCTAGTCTAACTTGCATGTTTCTTTTTGCAACTTGCTTTGAGGACTCTAGCACACAAGGATGATTCGGGTCTTATAATTAATCTCTAGCCCTGCTTGCCAAGCATTGCGACATTGAATGGTCGGATACCATGGAAATTCCTATCGCCTTTGGATTTTGGCCGGGTTAGGCGATCCCCACTCATCCAATGCATATGCCTATTATCTGTATAATTTCCCCATCAATAATTAGACACTACAGTCTCATATTTTTAAAGTACTGATAGGTAACAGAAACAACTTGATGAGGACATCACTCCTTCAAGTACAAGCCACGGAGACGAGGAGAACAAGCGTGGGCATCCAACTCATCCACATCATGGTGGAGACCCAGTCCAACTCGAGCTGGAGTCCATCTCGGATCCTAGGAGCAGTCCCAACAATCCACATACCATGGAAAGATAGTTTGATAAGCTAACCAATGGCTTTGGTTTCATGTTAAAATTAATCCTGAGTCAACAAGAATCATTGAAACAAGTCGGCGTCAAGAATATGTCAGGGTGCTGCGACACCGTCTTTTGGTCCGTTGGGTCGTGTATCGTGTTAGAGCCCATTAGGGGTGACAAGACTTTTTAATTAGTCGCCGTCACTCTCGTTAGGGTTTGAGGATATTGTTGTGTTCTTGTTTTTTTTGAAACAGACATTGTTTGTTGTACTTGTATCGTCAAGATCGAACCAGGAGGCCCTGTTCTTGATCTTATTTGCCTATGTCGACTAATCCTTTCGAATCAAGACTTGAACCTTCCATCAGATTCATAAGCTTCATAATTACTTGCAATTTTAGATTACATTCATCTCGCTCTTACTTGTGTTCTTAATTCGCTTGCAGGAAAGTCTTCTCGACAAGGTTAATCGCGTTGTGCATGGTTGATAACCAAAGGAGCAGTGCTGTAACAATTGTGGGGGTCCAAACTAGACTTGGTTCAAAGCCTAGATTATGAACGTCGAATTCTCCACCAATCGAAGTTACCATACCTATCGGAAGATCGGACCGCGTCTACATCAAGTGGTATCAGAGCCCGAGTTGTCCGTTAGGTATATCTCTGTTTTTCCTTTAGATTGAATCTATTTTTGCTTTACCTACCATCTACAAAAAGCCAAAAAAATACACCACCACATATTCTCCGTCCTATAGCCCCTTTTGCCTCGTAATTTCGTTTCTGATTCGCTTTTGTTGAGTTTATGTCAGTGGTCGTGTTTAGTTGCTGGTTTAGTGTGTTCTTCATCGTAGTTCAACCGCTCGTGCTATTTTTGTTTGTGCCGCTGTCCTATCCACCTTCCGAAACAACAAGTCAAGCCCCCAAGTCACTTGACTTGCCTTCGCTAGTGCCTTTGTGTTAGCTCTCAATGTGCAAGCCCTAGATAGTTTGCAAAGCCGCTATGTGATTTTCGCCTGCACCGCAGCCCTCCTTCGTCATCTTGCTAACCCTAATCTACACACTCCATACCTAGGAAGCTCTATCCTAGGTTTGTTTTTCTTTGCTGAGAAGCTTTATCAATCGTGATCCTTGTTAGCCAATAGAGAAGATTTGTTTGATCGCAAAATTGAAACAAGGTATACCGTGAAAATCTAGTTTGAGCACTATTCACTAAAACGGGCATAGCTTTTGCATAAGAAGTTAGAATTAGGCGATCTAGTAGTTGGCAAAAAAGATAATTTTGAGACTGACATGAAAAAATTAACATGGCTTCATCCTATTGCCATTTCAACTCCGAACTCCATTATTTTGGACCTCAAATCTGTCCCCGGAGTTGAAATCTCAGTTTCTAGTTTTTCTTGTTTTTTCTCTCAATTTTTTCTTGCTTCCTTTTTCTGTGTTCTTTGTTTTTGATCATTTGTGAGTGATTATTAGACCCCCAAAGAAAATAATTAAAAAGGAAAAATAAAAAATATTTGAAAAAAGGAAAATAGTGAAAAAAAACATAGAAAGAGGTAGAACAAGCACTCTTTTGGCAATATCTCTGAATCCTTTCTTGCACCTTTGCTTTGGCTTATTAATTGTTCTACGTCTAGGGACTCATCTTAGATCAGCAGCTGTGACTAGTACCTTGGATATTTTTCAGCTTTGCTAATCTTTTGGGATTATTGCCAATCCATTGCTACCATACTGTGCCTGTCTAAACTCCACTTTCTTCTAACCAAGCACATGTTCGTCTTGCAACTGTTACACTCAAGCTACAATGGTATCACAACTTGCTGCTAATTGCATCACCTGTTGCATTAGCAAGAACACTTGTAAGATCGTGGTAAGACGCTTGAGAGTTGAGTGCCTTATTTCCTTGTCCACATCCTAGTAGTTGATAGGGACAATACTTTTTGTGTTTCTTTTTCTTCCTACTAACCATGTTAAATAAGGCACCGGAGACGAGACTCCTTCCATAGATTTCAATGATTGTGTGTCCAAGAACGAGCTCTAGAAGCTTATACAAGAGGAGCGCACCTTCATTGATGAGAAGCTTAATCAGGTCATGCAAAGTATCAACACTTTGGCCAAGTGGATTGAAGATTTTGAGCAACAACGACCTGAACAACACCGTGATGACATTGATGATGATGATCTGAAAGATGAGGATGTTGGCAACGGCAAGGTGGACACTGAAGCACGACGCACGTTTGCATGAGAGACTACAACATAACCATCGTGGTATGGGAGGTAATAACTATTGAGGTAATAATGATCCTTTTGTTAAAACCAAGTTTAAGATGCTTCCTTTTGCTGGTTTCACTGATCCTAAGGCATATTTAGATTGGGAGATTGTTGTTGAACAAAAATTTAATTCTCACCTAGTACCTAAAGAACATCGAGTTAGACTTTTGCTACTAGTGAGTTTACTGGTTTTGCTCTTTTCTGGTGGAATGATATTTGCAATGATGTTAATGCCAATAGCATACCTCAAACTTGGTCTGCGCTTAAACGTTGAATGACTTTTAGATTTGTTCCACCATATTATCAACTTGACCTACGATTAAAACTGGAATGTTTAACTCAGGGTAGTAAAAGTGTTGAGAAATATTATCAAAAGCTTATTATTGGTTTAGCATATTGTAACATACATGAAGATAATATGGATAAGTGCTCTAGATTCTTTGGTGGTTTGCATCATGATATACATGATATTCTTGATTATAAAGATTGGACTAGATTTCCCCAATTGTATCATCTTGCTCTTAAAGCTAAAAGGCAAGTACAGGGATGACAAAGGCTATGTTCGACAACACTATCCACAACTTCACAACCAACCGAGATCAGCAAATTATCTAATGTGCAGGTACCAACATCTGCGAAAAAAGAACTCACCTTCCACTCCATCCTCGAGTGGATCTGCCCAAATTGTTTGGTGCCACTACAAGGGCATGGGTAACATTGCGAGGGATTGCCCCAACAAGCGTGCTTATGTTGCTATTGATGACGGTGGGTATGTTAGAGCTAGTGACGAAGAGAATGAATTTGTGCTTGGCTAAAGCAGAGGACACACGGCTGTTGCTGCTGGGACGCCTGCTGCTGTTGCTGCTCCTCCCTCGGCTGCTGGTTCTGCGCACCGAGGAGGACACGTCGTCACGTTCTTCGTGTTGTTGTCCCACCTCTCGCAGGACGACGTGCACCCAGGACTGCCGCTGTTGCTATCCATGGGGGGACATTGGCCACCTGACGACGACGCTGACATAGCCACCGGCCTATCACTAGTGCCGTCTGGTTTGATCTTGTGCGCGTCCCAGCTCTCGACGTCGGGAAAGATGACGGCGCACGATGGCGCTGGGAGCAGTGACCAGATCATCGTGCACTTGGGCGAGGTGGGAAGCAGCCCGGTAACTACTGCGTGCGCGTTTGTCAAGGTGCAGGCGCGCAACGGGTATCGCCATGGATCGAACGAAGGAGACACACACCATACTAGAGGAGACGAATGAAGAAGCGGTGTGATGAGATTGTTAAAGAATTAGGCAATTTCCAGATTAAAAGCATGATTAAATCTAGAACATAAATCATGGCAAATATATGAACTAGATTAAACATGTATGGCATACTAGTATAGCAGATCAGCATATTGCACAGCATCAACATGACAAACATTGATAGTCTAGCAGATAGATTTTATTGTACGAACGTCAAAATTAGATCAAGAGAATTATACCTTTCGGTTGTATTAGTAGTAGATGGTGTTGAAGATGTGGCTGACGGTGGTGATGGAGCGAGATCGCTAATGTCGATGTCATTGATGTTGAAGTCGTCGTCGAAGTCATCGATAAGAGGCGGAGGAGTATTCTTGATGACGACCCCGCGAGCTCTAGCACGACGAAGCCGACACGCCGATGCACCCTTCGGAAGATGAGCCGTTGTGGAAGCTTTGGGAGCAGTCACGCGAAGAACGCTTCCCAAAAACCTTATTTGCCTTCTCCCGGTGCGGGATCGCAAAGATGAGGGTTCCGGAGACCTGCTCACCCGGTCGCTGGTGCACGCAAGCGATCGAACTGGAGTAGCTACAGCGGCGGCGCAATAGCGAGTAGAGGCAAAAACCCTAGCTCAACTAGATACGTTTTGGCGTGGCCGGCAGGTTGCTTATATAGTCCTGTCCAACCAATCTCGTGTTGCGATCACGATCTAAATTGATTTAGGACTCTTAATTTGTAACCGATTAGGACTCATGCAACTTGAAGGCCAAGAAACCAAAAATGAAAACAGTAAAAGGAGATCGCGCCCCCGCAAGGCGAGAAGCCGGATTTCGGTGGACCATTCACGCAGGTGCCGCGCACCTACGCCCTTCGCCCTGCCCCGCCCGGCCCGGCCCGGCCCAGCGAGGCGAGCGCGCGCGCACGTGTGGACTTCTCTTACTTCTCCTCACACTAGACTTGAGGAAGTGGAGAGGACTTCCATATTTAAGTATGACTACCTCCACTTCAACAAGCAAGGTGGTACTAAAGAGTTCTCACATCCCCTCTTACTCAGATGAATGGGCCTTTGAGATTTATTAGAATTTCACAATTGGTGATTGGGCCAAGCCCATATAAATTCCAACAATCCCCCACCAGATCTCAAATACCAATTTAGAGATTTGCCTGTTCTCACTACTGTTTGATATACCAGTGTTTCGACAGAGACTGTGGAGTTGAACTTCCGCCTAGAACCTCAAGCTACACTCATCCACAACTTGAACAATGGACTATGCCTTAAATTGCAAGTTTTGTGTGAATAAGCTTTGCTCAAAATCAAACTAGTACCTGGCTACCAATAGCCTTACTTCGTGGGTGGAGCATATATGTCGTACTCCCTGGTCTCTTCATGAGCTTACTAGAGACCACCCAAGTCTCATAGACTGCGACGTTATATAGTCGAACTCATATAGGTATGTTCTTTCAAGAATGCTCTGTAGGACAGCGTCTTCGCTTGTTAAAGCCAATAAAACATGTTAAGGCATTAGCCAACCTACCATACAGTGCCTTAACACTTTGAGGGTATTGCATGTTCACATAGAGAGGGTTATAATTATACTCTCCTCAGTTTACCAATAGTTTGTTCTTCCCAAATCCTAAGTCACGGGATCTCCGATCAAAAAGGTTGGGTTACTACTACTGTAAACTCATATGGGTCTCAAACCCATCTCCCTTTATGCTATTTCTATCACATTTCGTGATAGCCCTTTGGTAAAGGGATCTGCAAGGTTCTTGTTTGTTTGCACATAAACCACAGTGATTACTCCAGAGTTTCTCAACTTCCTGACAAACTTCAAACGTCTTTTAACATGTCTTGTTGACTTCGCATTATCCTTAGCACTATTTACTTTAGTGATCACTGTTTGGTTATCACAGTTCATAAGGATAGTCGGTATTGGTTTTTCAACCACCGGTAAGTCTGACAAGAGCTCACGCAACCACTCTGCCTATGCAGAAGCTGTATCCAAAGCAGTAAGTTATGCTTCCATGGTAGATTTAGCCAAAATAGTTTGTTTACTAGACCTCCATGACACTACGCCACCTCCAAGAGTAAACACATACCCACTAGTGGCATAGATTTGATCAATATCAGAAATCCAGTTCGCATCACTATATCCCTCTAGCACAGCTGGGTGCCCAGAATAGTGAATCCCAAAACTCATTGTACCTTTGAGATAACGCAATACCCTCTCAAGTGCATGTCAATGATTATCACCCGGATTGGACATGTACCTACTCAACTTGCACACGTCAAAAGAGATATATGGTCTGGTTGCGCTAGCTAGATACATGAGTGAACCAATTATCTGAGAATATCTCAATTGATCTCTAGCAATCTTCTTATTCTTTCTCAATGTCACACTAGGATCATAAGGTGTTGGAATAGGCTTGCTATCCATAAATCCAAAACGGCTCAAGACCTTCTCAACATAGTGAGATTGTGACAAGGTAATCCCACTATCTTCCTTAATCAGCTTAATGTTTAGAATTACATCAGCTTCTTCTAGATCTTTCATGTCAAAACTCTTTGATAAAAAAGACTTGACCTCATTAATAATATCAATGTTTGTTCCAAAGATTAGAATATCATCAACATATAAACATAATATAACAGATTGGCCCCCACCATATCAATAATACACACACCTATCAGCTTCATTAACAGCAAAGCCCGCACCAGTTAAAGTAGTGTCAAACTTCTCATGCCATTGTTTAGGTGCTTGTTTCAAGCCATACAAATACTTCAGTAATTTACACACCTTCTGCTCTTCACCTTTTACTACAAATCCATCTGGTTGATCCATATAAATCTCCTCATCCAACTCTCCATTAAGAAAAGTTGTCTTCACGTCCATTTGATGAACAAGAACACCATACGAGGCAGCTAGAGAAAGTAGCACTCGAATAGTGGTCATTCTAGCAACAGGTGAATAAGTATCAAAGAAATCCTCGCCTTCCTTCTGGGTATAACCCTTAGCCACAAGCTGAGCCTGGTACTTGTCAATAGTACCATCAGGCCTAAGCTTCTTTTTGAACACCCACTTACATCCAATTGGTTTACAACCAAAAGGTAGCTCAGATAACTCCCAAGTTCCATTAGAAAGAATCGAGTCCATCTCACTATGAACAACTTCTTTTCAATCATTTGCATCTGAAGATGCATATGCCTCTGTAATAGAGGTAGGAATATCGTCCATAAGATACACAATGAAATCATCACCAAAGGATTTTTCAATCCTTCGTCTCTTGTTCCTCGCAGGAACTTCATTGTCATTCTCCTCAAGGACTTCTTCAGGTGGTTGATCAAATGACTCAATAGAAGACTCAATAGGTACAGTAAAATCAGGAGCTATCTCAGAGGAAAATCTAGCATTGCTACACATATCTTTCATAGGAAATATATTTTCAAAAAATGTAGAGATTCAAAAATTGTATCCACATGCATATCAGGAACTTTAGATTTTACTACTAAAAATCTATAGGCAATGCTATGGTGAGCATATCCTCGAAAGACACAATCCACAGTCTTCGGTCTAAACTTACGCTTCTTAGAAATTGGGACATTGACTTTCGCCAAACATCCCCACGTGCGCAAGTATGAAAGTGATGGTTTTCTTCCAATCCAATTCTCATATGGAATTATCTCTTTATTTCTGTTTGGAATTCTATTCAGGACATGACTCGCAGTCAATAGAGCTTTCCCCCACCATGCCTTATGAAAGCATCTAGGCCCCGGTGTTGGTTTCGGCAATTGATGACAACGCATAATTACCATGACTAACGTGTGTTTTGCAGAAACGTTGGTAAGTTAGGTCATGGAGATGATAACTGCTTTGGACAATATGGTATTCATGTCCCTTGATGGAAATCGTTTCGGTTTTCAAAGGATCAATGACAAGATTAAGGACGGTTAGTTCCGGATGTCAAGATGTTGAGTTACATCTGGAATAGTTATTAGGATCTTTGTTTCTTCCTTTGACCGTACTATAAAGGGGGGCATGAGCGAGTAGCTTGACCTAGGTGAGTCTTGTGTTTAGGTGTGGTGCACACTTGTCAAACTTAGCACTAGGTAGCTCAAGAAAAGCTCAGAGTTCAGTTGGAAGCAACTTGGTTCAAGTTGCGTCGCGTTTAGAAGACGTTTGAGCCGTTTACCTATGACCGGACGCGGTCCTGGTCATGACCGGACGCGTCCGGTTAGTACTAACACTTCACTGCGGTTTCAACTGATCGATCGGACGTGGTCCTTGAGAGGACCGGACGCGGTGGTCAGTCTGACACGTGTTCTAGAGGGTAAACAGTGTAATCGGACGCGACTGTGAAGTGATCGGCGCGTCCGGTCACGTTCCAGTAAGGTCCCGTGGTGACCTGACGCGTTCGGTCACCTATGATCGGACGCGGTCATGCGTCAGGTCATTTTTCCAGTAAGCTCTTGCATGATTGGACGAGTCCGATCATCCCTGATCGGCGCGTCCGGTCATCTTAGACCGGCGCGTCCGGTCATCACAGATCGGTGCGTCTGATCACTCAGCGTAGCTTTTGGTTTTCGACCATTACACCTGACCGGCGCGTCCGGTCATGTCGACAGGCACGTCCGGTCAGTGCGCGTTTTGCTGATTCGAAAGGTAACGGTTGGATTTGTTTGAGGGGTGTATAAATACATCCCCTCCACCTCTTTTAGAGGTCTCTTGCTCATTTGTTTAGCTAAGAAACACCTTTAGAGTGCAAGGGAGTGCAAGAGCCCTAGTGAGGATAGAGATTTGCGAATCAAAGTTTGAGAATCCTCTCTAGTGACAAGAGTGTAGCAAGTGTGCATCCATCTTCTCATTAGGCTTGTTGTGGTCAAGTGAGAGTTCTAGCTTATTACTCTTGGTGATCGCCATCACCTAGACGGGGAGTTTGGTGATCACCCGACGAGATTGTGGGTGACTCAACTCAAGTTGTGAGCATTTTTGGGTGATTCGCCACGACGGAGTGTCGAAGAATCAACCCGTAGAGAGCACTTGATCCTTGCGCGGATCAAGGGGGAGCTACACCCTTGCGCGGGTGCTCCAACGAGGACTAGTGGGGAGTGGCGACTCTTTGATACCTCGGCAAAACATCGCCGTGTTCCTAACCCTTACTTTCAAGCATTTACTTTCGTGCATTACTTTCATTGCTTGTTTACTTTCCTAGAATTGCCATGCTAGTCTAGGATTGGAACTTAGGGTGCAAAACTATTATCGGTAGAATCACAAGGAACACTAGTAGGCACTAGGGGTGAAGTTTAGCTTGTAGGATTTAATTCTTGCAATTAATTTTTAGAAAAGCCCAATTCACCCCCCCTCTTGGGCATCTTGATCCTTTCAATTGGTATCAGAGTCGTGTTGCTCTTAATTTAGGCTTCACCGCCTAGAGCAAGATGTCTAATGGGGAAGGACCACCTCCCACTTTTGAGGGAGACGATTTTCCATATTAGAAAATTCGTATGGAGGCGTACCTCGAAGCCATAGATGTTGGGTGCCTTAGAGCCGCAACCGAAGGGCTTCCTCCTATAAGAGATCCCGCTAACCCAAGTGGTGACGAGGAGAAATACGACCGGTGGAATGCAAAGGCAAAAAATGTAATCTACCGGGCACTAGGCAAAGATATCTTCAATCGTGTGCGTAATGCCAAAAACGCTCATGAATTGTGGGAAAATCTTTGTGCTCTCTATGAGGGAACTAAGAGTGAGCGTGAGGAACGCTATCATATTGCTTTAAAGAAAATTAATTCTTTTGAGATGCTTCCCAAAGAAAGTGCTAATGAAATGTACACTCGTTTAAATGTTCTTGTAGAAGATCTCAATGCTCTTGGACTCACTAAAATGAGTCAATCGGATGTTGCAAGGAGGATCTTGAGTGTTCTTCCCATTGAGAAGTATGGACACATTGTCACCGTACTTCACCAAAGTGATCTCTCCACCGCAACACCAACTCAAGTATTGGGAAAGATCAATGCACATGAGATGTACATGCACATCACTCCGGAAGAGGGCTCATCATCTTCTAAGAAAAAAGACTTGGCCTTCAAAGCTAGCCATGAAAAGAAAAAAAAGAAGGGCCAAGCTATGATAGTGCAAGAAAGCTCAAGTGAAAGTAACATTGATGATGCATCACTTGCACTCATGGTGAGGAAGACCACCAAGATGCTAAAGAAGCTCAACAAGAGTGGCATCAAGTTTGATGGCAAGAAGAAGAAATTCTTCACTAGTAGCAAAAGGAAGCCAATCTCTGAAATGGATTGCTTCAATTGTGGAGAACTTGGCCATCTAGCTCATCAATGCCCAAAGCCTCCAAAAGACAAGTACAAGAATAAGTACAAGGGCAAGAAAGATGACTCAAGTGATGAAGAAGATGAGAAGAGAAAGAACAAGCCATACAAAAAGAAAGATGGCAAGAAAAGAGAGTTCTACAAGGAGAAGAAGGGAGGCAAAGCTTATATTGTTGGTGATTGGCTCACCGACATTAAATCATCATGTGAGTCCTCCGGCGATGAAAGTGACAATGAAAAAGAGAAGATCGCCGCACTTGTGATTGGGCAATCATCATCTTCACCGACATCTTCATCACCACCTTCACCGCCCCCTTCACCATCATCTTCCACTACTCATCTATGCCTTATGGCTAAGGGTGATCGAAAGGTACAAAATAGTGATAGTGATGATGATGATAGTGATAGTGATGATGAATATGATGCACCCTCTTATGATGAACTAGTAAAATTGTTAAACAAATATTCTAAAATCATAAGGAGGACTAGAAATGAAAATGATGAGCTTCAACATGAAAATGAATCACTCTCATCTAAGCTTGAAAGTGCACATAAGACTAGGGATGAGCTCATAGATCAAAATGGAACTATGTCTTCTTCTCTCAAGGAGCTCAAAACTTCTAACAAGGAGCTTAGAGATAAACATGATAAAATTGAGAAGAAGCATGGTGAACTCATCACTAGACTAAACTTGTTAAAAGATAAATATACCGCATTAAAAATCAATTATGATACTCTTATTGTTGCTAATGAGCTTGCCCTTGAGACACATGATGCTACTAACCAAGTTGTTAAGATTGATATAGCTACATCATGTGATGATTTGATTGTTGAGAACTTTGAGCAAGGCTCTAGCGGCAAAGGCAAGAGTGTGGTTGAGGCCAACAATTATGATGAGTATGTCAAGCTCAAGAGTGAAAATGAGATACTCAAGAATGAGAACAAGAAGTTGATGGCTCTTGAAAAACAAGCTTCAAATGAGTCACTTATTGAAGAAAACAAGAGGCTCAAGCAAGAGAAAGAGCATCTCAAGACCGGCCTAAGCAAGTTCACAAAAGGCCAACATTTACAAAGTGAGCTACTCATGAACACCTTCATGAAGATGGATAGGAGTGGCATTGGCTACTTGGCAAATCAAGAGAAGAAGGTCAAGACTCAACAACAACAAAGCAAGTTAAAGCCCAAACCAAAGAGATGTGTTGAGTGTGGACAAGAAGGTCACTTTGCTCATGAGTGCAAAACTCTACCACCACAACCCTTGCCCAAGCATGCTAGACCCTTTGCTTTCAATGCTCATTACATGTTTAGAAAGAACTCAAGTGGAAAGATGAAAGTCATGTTCTTGGGTCTCCCTAATAAGAATAGGCCTAAGAAACTATGGGTTGCCAAGTCACTAGTTGAGAAAGTTAAGGGTCCCTCTCAAGTTTGGGTCCCTAAACAAAAGGCTTGATCTCTTGTGTGTAGGTGAACTACAAGACCGGTGGATCTCATTGGGTGATTGATAGTGGTTGCACACAACATATGACCGGTGATCCTCGTATGTTCACCTCACTTGAAGAGAATGGGGTATGTCAAGACAAGATCACATTTAGGGACAATTCAAAGAGCAAAGTCAAGGGTATAGGCAAGGTTGCAATATCAAATGATCATTCTCTCTCAAATGTGCTCTATGTTGCTTCATTGAGTTTCAACTTACTATCCGTTGGGCAACTTTGTGATCTTGGCTACCAATGCTTGTTTAGTCCAAATGAAGTGGTTGTTACAAAGATAGATGACAAGCAAGTGATTTTCAAGGGCTTTAGATACAATAATCTCTATCTAGTTGACTTCACATCCGAAGATGCAAACTTGATGACATGTTTATTCACCAAAACTACACTTGGATGGCTTTGGCATAGGAGGCTTGCTCATGTTGGAATGAACACTCTAAACAAGCTATTGAAGAAAGAATTAGTGAGAGGTTTGAAGGATGTAAAGTTTGAAAAGGACAAACCTTGTAGTGCATGTCAAGCCGGCAAACAAGTTGCAAATACTCATCCAACCAAAGCCTATATGTCAACATCAAGAGTACTAGAACTTCTACACATGGATTTGTTTGGTCCTACAACTAATAAGAGTTTGGGTGGAAATCTCTATTGCCTAGTAATTGTGGATGACTACTCAAGATACACTTGGACTTTCTTTCTTCATGACAAATCCGAAGTGGCAAATTGCTTCAAGAAGTTTGCAAAGAGGGCTCAAAATGAATTTGAAGTCAAGATAAAGAAAATTAGAAGTGATAATGGCAAAGAGTTTGACAACACTAACATTGAAGCTTATTGTGATGAAATTGGAATCAAGCATGAAGTTTCATCAACCTACACTCCTCAACAAAATGGTGTAGTTGAGAGAAAGAACCGGACCTTGATCACTCTTGCAAGAACAATGCTAGATGAGTACAATACACCGGAGAAATTGTGGGCCGAGGCAATCAACACCACATGCTATGCTTCAAATCGCCTCTTCCTACAAAAGTTTCTTTGCAAGACCCCTTATGAGTTGCTAAATGGGAAGAAGTCGGACGTCTCATTCTTCTGGGTGTTTGGTTGCAAATGCTACATCTACAAGAAGCGTCAATACCTAGGGAAGTTCCAAAAACGTTGTGATATTGGTTTTCTTGTTGGTTACTCATCAAAGTCCAAAGCATATAGAGTATTTAACCATGCCACCGGTTTGGTTGAAGAAACATATGATGTGGAATTTGATGAATCTAACGGCTCCCAAGGAGCAATTGAGAATTGTGATGATGTAGGTGATGAACCATTGAGGGAGGCCATGAAGAACATGCCAGTGGGAGACATCAAGCCTAAAGATGATGAAGACGATGTAAAAATTGTTAATCCACCATCTTCATCATATGTGCCTCAAGATGATAACAAGAATGAGAGAGTTAAAAATGAAGACACCCATGTCTCTCATCATCAAGCCGAGGCACAAGCACAAGATGTTGATGCTCCCCATCCTACTCCTCAAATGGTTGATCGAAGAAACTCACCCCTACTTCAAGCACATCCACAAGATCTCATCATAGGGAGTCCTACAAAGGGTGTAATGACTCGATCTCAAAAGTTTAATTCTTTTGTTGAATATCACTCTTTTGTTTCGTGTCTTGAACCTAAGAATGTAGAAGAAGCTCTTCAAGATCCGGATTGGGTGAATGCTATGCATGAAGAATTGAACAACTTCGCCCGCAATCAAGTTTGGACACTTGAAGAGCATCCAAAAGGTGCAAGAGTCATTGGAACCAAGTGGGTGTTCCGCAACAAGCAAGATGATCAAGGGGTAGTAGTAAGAAACAAGGCAAGACTCGTAGCAAAAGGGTTCTCTCAAGTTGAAGGTCTTGATTTTGGAGAGACTTTTGCACCCGTTGCAAGACTTGAAGCCATTCGTATCCTTCTTGCATATGCATCACATCATGATATGAAACTATATCAAATGGATGTGAAAAGTGCATTCTTAAATAGTTTCATAAATGAACTATTCTATGTTGAACAACCTCCCAGGTTTGAAGACCCTAGATATCCTAATCATGTTTATAGGTTGTCCAAGGCGCTATATGGGCTCAAGCAAGCCCCTAGAGCGTGGTACGAGCGCCTCCGGAACTTCCTCATTGAGAAGGGCTTCACTATTAGGAAGGTTGACACCACACTATTCACCAAGAAGTTTAATGAAGAGATCTTCATTTGTCAAGTCTATGTTGATGATATTATCTTCGGGTCAACAAATGAAGATTATTGCAAAGAATTTGGTGAATTGATGTCAAAAGAGTTCGAGATGTCAATGATTGGAGTGCTAACATTCTTCCTTGGTTTTCAAGTCAAGCAAATGAGAGAAGGGATTTTCATCTCTCAAAAAAAGTATACCAAGGATCTTCTCAAAAGATTTAAGATGGAAGAATGCAAGCCAATCAAGACCCCAATGCCAACTAATGGACATCTTGACCTAGATGAGGGAGATAAACCAATCGATCAAACTCTTTACCATTCTATGATTGGTAGCTTGTTGTACCTTACCGCATCTAGGCCCGACATCATGTTTAGTGTGTGCATGTGTGCCCGCTTTCAAGCGTGCCCTAAAGAACCTCACCTAAGTGCCATAAAAAGAATCCTAAGATATCTTAAGTATACCCCAAGCATTGGACTTTGGTACCCCAAAGGAGCTAGATTCCAACTAGTTGGCTACTCCATTTCGGACTATGCTGGTTGCAAAATTGATAGAAAAAGCACATCCAGAGGATGCCATTTGCTTGGGAGATCCTTAGTATCTTGGTCATCTAAAAAGCAAAATAGTGTGGCTTTGTCCACCGCCGAGGCGGAATACATTGCTGCGGAGGCTTGTTGTGCACAAATCCTATACATGAAACAAACCCTCCTAGACTATGGAGTTGTTCTTGAAAAGGTGCCGCTTTTATGTGACAATGAAAGTGCGGTTAAAATTGCTAATAATCCGGTACAACACTCTCGCACCAAGCACATTGATATCCGCCACCACTTTCTAAGAGATCACGTTGCTAAAAATGATATATCACTAGAAGGTGTAAAAAGTGAAAATCAATTAGTGGATATCTTCACTAAACCTTTAGATGAGGCTACCTTTTGTAGATTGAGAAGTGAACTAAATGTGCTTGATTCTAGTAACTTTAAAAGATGAGCTTGTGTTGCCCCTTGCATTGCATTGTACTTTATGCCATGTTTATTTTGCCGCAATGCATCTAGGACTTGTCTAACATGATTACGATAACCCTCCTTTGGAGGTGTGAAAAAGCCTAACCATGGATCAAACTTGACAAGCAACCTATCCTTCCTTTCTCGTTTTGCATTGCATATGCATGGTTGTTGCTTTGTCGTTTCTTTTCGGTTTAGCTTTGAGTAACCTCTGTGTTCGTCCATGAATAGAGAGAGCATTTGAAGCTCCTAAGGGTTCATAAACTCTATTGCATGGCCATACGTTGCTCCTCGGGTGTTTATTGAATATTTTCTTAAAAATAATACTAGCCTAAGGCAAAATATTTTGAAAATTTTGAGGGTTTGAGTGAGGTCACTCATATCAAGTTCCAATTGGTGTTTATTTGAGTCTCCTTGAATTGGAACTTGATTGGGAGAAGTCGCGTTGAAAATCGGTTTGAAAAAGAGCTTTTTACAGCGACCGGACGCTGGACCGGACGCTGCATCGGACGCGGTTCAGTTTCACCACCGCGTCCGGTCTTAGCGTCCACCAGCGCGTCCGGTCATTCCTGAAGTTTTTCTTCGGAACCTCTAACCGGACGCTGCACCAGACGCGCCCCTGTCGACCACCGCGTCCGGTCCCGGTAACCACCACCGCGTCCGGTCATCCGTTCAAAATTTCTGGGCTATGTCAATCCGGACCTTGTCAGCGTCCGATCGTGGATAATCGGACACGTCCAGTCGTTCCAAGAGCTTACTGGAATGTGATCGGACGCTGCCTCCACCGCGTCCAGTCATTCGACCACCGCGTCCGGTCATCACGCAAAAAGCGGATCTCACCCTTTTAACCGTACGATTGGATCTAGTTTTCCGTTTCATCCGCCATCGTTTTTCTCACCGTCTCGCCGTCTCGCCGCACCTCCGCCGCCACGCCATCACCGAGCCGCAGCCGCGCCCTAGCTCCTCTCGCCCAGCACCGAGCAGCACCACCGCCGCAGCCACGCCCGCGCCTGCGCCGAGCCACCGCGCCAGCGACCCGCACCATGTCACCGCGCCCGCGCCCGCGACCGCGTCCACACACCTCGTTGGAGCTGCGCCGCTGCAGCCGCGCTGCTGAAGTCACCCTGCGCCCTAGCTTCTCCTCGGAGTCCTCTCCTTGCCGCGCGCGCTCATCTCCGGAGTCCCCGCTTTTCACCGCGAAAAACCCTAACCCTAGGTCGCGAGGTTTTCGTCTTCGAAATCATCTCCGTCTTCGCGATCGTTTCCGTCTCCGCAAGGTGACGTCTTCTCCTTGGATTAGGGTTTACCGTCGATTTTCCGGTGAATCACTAATTCAATTGTCGATCGATCGTTGATTGTATTCCAGGGTTTCAGTTGCCGTCTTCGGGTAACCCTAACGCGTCGAGATCGTCTTCCGTTCATCGGATCATCGCTCGTCGAGGTAGCTATCGCGGTCGTCTCATATCTTACCTCACCTGCTTGCTCTTACTAGGATCTCGCTTATCTTTTAGATATATATGTTGCTTATAGTAGACCTATCTATTCTATCGTTTCAGTTTGTCCTATCAGTGCTGAGTGGTTTAGGTGATCAGTTGTGAATCCGAGGCCAAGCATGCGGATACGGATTGAGGCCAAGCCTCACAAGGTTCAGTACATCATCTGCCTTTTTAGTGTGTCTCAGTACATCCTCTTGTTAGTATGGTTCGTTGCAAGAACGCTGGTGGGACACCTAGTGACGGGGATGACAGTCCCCCCAGGAGGACAGAGGTAGCTCGCGAGAAGCGAGTTAAGATTGCTGCCAAGAAAAGGAAGAGAACTCTTACAGAGGCAGAGATAGCTCAGGCAGTGGCAGATGCAGCAGATGCAGCAAAGAGGGGTGGCAGGAGCAGTGGTATTCGTATTGGCGAGAGTCGCTTTCATCTTGAAGGTCGACAACTTGGTACAGAGGCCACAGAGGAGACAGTAGAGGCTACAGAAGAGACAGTGGATGCCCCTGCAGAGCAGCCTACAGAGGATCCACAGGAGACTGAGGAGCAGACAATATAGACTCCACAGCATCGTCGCTCAGGACGTACGTGAGCTCAGGTCACTCCCAGGCAAGAGGGTCAGCGTCGTGGAGGTCGTTCACCTCCCAGGGCTAGAGGTCATCCCCCAGTTGAGCACTTTGACCTCAGGGGTGCTACAGCCAGACAGGTCCAGGCCCTCAGGTTTGTTGAGGTCACTCGGTGGTTCCCACCCTAGCGGGATCCTCGGGCGTCAGAGGGCTTCTACACACCTCTGCACGAGGATTTCTACAGGGCCTATGTCAACAGTGGAATAGCTTTCAGACCCCAGAGAGTCTGTCGACTAGAGGCATTAGTTGAGGTGGTTGGTGAGCAGCTTCGTCCACATCTGTCTTTTCTACCAGGACTATCAGATCTACTTGGACGGACTGGAGCATACTGTGGAACCTGGGTCAGAGAGTTTTACTCGTCATTGTGGATTAACCCTGCACATCAGTTCATCCACTTTGCCTTCAGAGGTTGTGATCGTAGGTTATACAGCACCAGGGTACGGGAGATTCTCAGACTTCCTACTTCAGAGACCAAGATCCATCAGCTATGCTTCGGACAGACTGCTCCTCCGAGACGCCCTCACGGCAGGACAGTGCCTCCTACTGACATGATTCGATCCTGCTTCCGTGAGCCTTTTGGCGAAGGGTCTTGACGCACACCAGCCAGCCTGACACCCATAGCGAGATTACTGGATGCTATAGTGAGGACACTTCTTCCGAGGCTTGGATACAGAGAGGGTCTCACTCGCATGCAGCTATGGGTGGTACATCACCTCGTCTCACAGACCCCGTTTGACCTTTGGGATCTGATGCTTTGTGAGATGACCCGTTTGACCTTTGGGATCTGATGCTTTGTGAGATGGAGGATACCTTGGCAGAAGGGTTCAAGGGACACAGGCAGCTACCATATGCACACTGGATCTGCTTCATCATCAGGACTGCCTGTGAGTTGCCTGCAGAGATTAGAGCTGAAATCTCTGATACTACCACAACCTTCCCAGAGTATGACATCCGCCAGCTATGGGCATCAGTGACTAGAGAGCAGGCACCTGTCCCAGGACAGCGACAGAGGCCAGAAGTACCAGAGACAGTCGCTGAGCAGGACGAGACCGTTGAGAGTCTTGCCGAGGTAGAGCTTGCAGATTTAGATGCTCAGCCGGCTGATCAAGCCGAGGATGTGGCCACTGACAGCACAGATGAAGACTACCAGCCCATCCCCCGGTACCGCTCTCCTCGGCCTCACGACCATGAGGCCGGTGGCTCTGGCTCAGCCTCCCGCTCAGATCCAGCCATGGTGGCCATACTTGAAAGGTTGACCCAGGCCTAGG
Source organism: Saccharum hybrid cultivar R570 (assembly GCA_038087645.1). Taxonomy (NCBI): domain Eukaryota; kingdom Viridiplantae; phylum Streptophyta; class Magnoliopsida; order Poales; family Poaceae; genus Saccharum; species Saccharum hybrid cultivar. The sequence goes on from JAQSUU010000135.1 coordinate 24,893,022, forward strand.
AGAGACAGGAGATATAGATGCAGCGACAGGCACAGGACTCAGCTGCAGCGTTTGCATAGATTCAGGCTCGCCAGGATGAGCTTCAGAGGCAGCAGCTCGAGTTTCAGCGTCAGCAATTTGAGATGCAGAGGCAGCAGGCAGCCACTCAGTAGCAGTACTTAGAGCTCCTACGCCACCTTGTCACTGTGGGAGTACCACCACCGCCGTCTGTCCTGACTCCAGCCTTACAGTCCAGTGGACCTCAGAGTCAGGGGCAGCCGAGCTTTCAGTACACCTCCCCTCATCAGCAGATACCGCAAACATTTCAGTCTTCGAGCTACACGCCTATCTAGACAGGATTTACTCCACTAGCTCAGCCGGGACCACACCTCCTCTCAGGCCCAACATTCCCTGATTTTAGTGCTACATACAGTGAGCTGACTGGACAGCCGACACCGTCCTATTCGACATTTGTGACTACCTCAGACATGTCGACTTCAGAGATTGTTGTGTTTCTAGTGATAGGGGCTGCTACCATAGACACTTTGCCTTCCTCAGTTGCATCTACAGATCCTCCCACTCTAGGTGTCTTTCAGGCTCAGGCGACAGTGACCGATCCCATAGTTGCTTCTACACCTTCAGTCACTGCACCTCCTCTACAGACCCAGACTACTTCACTGCTGTAAGGTCCAAATAGGCTAGAGGGGGGGGTGAATAGCCTAATTAAAACTTCTACAAGAATTACTTAACCACAAGTTAGTACGAAAGGTGGCGAAGCAAATGCACTAGCTCTAACTAATTAAGCAAGCCACCTACACAAGTCTAGTACAAGGCTATCCACTAAACACAACAACAACTACAAGCTAGAAACAAGAAGTAATACGAGAGAAGAGCTTCGAGTGATTATACCGCCGTGAAGAGAAGAGAAATGCCAATCAATCAATCGTATAAGAGAAATCCTCGGGAAGAAAATGACACAAGAATTTGTCCCGAGGTTCACTTGCTTCCCGGCAAGCTACTCCCCGTTGTGGCGATACACCCACTTGTCAGTTCGCGAGCTAATCGACTATCAAGAGTCGAGCCCTCGGCGGGCGCCGCACAACCGCACACAAGATGGGGATCCTCCAAGCCACGAGCTCCACTAGAGTATCCAATTTGCGAACTCCCGCGGGGAAGGATCAAGAACCCCTTACAACACTTGGTGAAGGCTCCAACAATCTCCAATTGTGAGCTTAATCACCTCCGCTGCTCCAAGCCGTCTACCGTGTCGGGAAACACGGAAGAGTAACAAGAAATTCACAGCAACTCGAAGATCAAGTGCCTCTAGAATGCAACTCTCAAGCAATGCACTTGAATCTCACTCAATCTCACTCAAGATGTGCAACTATGCAAAGAGATGAGTGGAGGGGTTGTTCTCTAGCTCAAAGTATGTCTCTATATCTCAAAATGTGCAAGAGTTACCCTCAAACCCCGGCCAACCTCTATTTATAGCGAAGGGGTACACAGCTAGCCGTTACAGACGACGCAGCGAAAAACGCACTGACCGGACGCTCCGGTCAGGGTGACCGGACGCGTCCGGTCACTACACGACAGCAAGAAACAGTGCGTGTCAGAACTAGCCGTTGCCGTGATCGGACGCGCTGAACCGATTGACCGGACGCGACAGTGCCCGCGTCCGGTCGCATTCCAGTATGCTCCCGTTGAGACCGGACGCGTCCGATCGCACGTGACCGGATGCGCCGCGCGTCCGATCGTTACTCCGCTTCGCTCTACCCTTCTGGACGTCTGACCGGACGCTCCGGTTACATGAGGGACCGGACGCGCCGGTCGCGCGCTCTGATTCGCTCAGGAGAACTGACCGGACGCGCTGTTGAACTGACCGGACGCCACAGTGCCAGCGTCCGATTAGAGTCCAGTAAGCTCCCTGGATGACCGGACGCGTTGCGCGTCCGATCATCAAACTGAAAACCGCGCAGACGCTGAACACTGACCGGACGCGTCCGGTCATGCAGAGACCGCGTCCGGTCCAGCGTCCGGTCATCTCTGTGACCTCCGTTCGCCTCCGTTTCTTTTCCGACTTCCGGCGCAATAGAAAATAGGCATTTCACTTCTCCAAAAAGCGCCGAATCCCGCCTCGCAAGCTCGGCGGTAGGGAGAGAGGAACCCAAACCCCTCTCTACCGCTTAAACTCCACCGCCTTCACAAACTGTGCTAACACCACCAAGTGTACACCACCATGTGCATGTGTGTTAGCATTTCATAAATCATTTCTCAAGGCGTTATGTTAGCTTTTTACTAGATCCTAATGCATATGCTCAAGACATTGATCTAGTGGCACTTGATTTCCGAGCTAACCGTGATTGCCCCTCTTGATAGTCGGCCATGTATCCTAAACCCGGTCAATCACTTCTCTACTCATCTTAGACCGGCAAAAGGAAAACCCTATGGTTATACCTTTGCCTTGAGCTCTTAGATCCTTCTCCACTTGATCATCATGTCCTTCCTTTTATGTGCATCTTCACCATGATCATTATTTCATGTCCATGCACCATCTCTTTGTGATCTTGTGGCCACCACACCTTGCCACATACACCTTCATCATATGTGTTGCTTATGCCTAACTCAAAACACTTAACACATGGCATTAGCAACTTGGTGTCATTAATTACCAAAACCAAACTTGGGCTTTCAATCTCCCCCTTTTTGGTAATTGATGACAACCATCACAAAGATATAAAATGAAATCAATTTTCAATTTCGATAGTATTAGCTCCCCCTACATATGTGCTTCCATGAGTTTGGTTCAATTATGCACATATGTATGGATTTGAAATTTGAGAGAGTTACTACTATCAAATTGATGCTAGGGTATATAAAATGGACCTTTGAAGCGTGATACCAATCGGAGTTGCCTTTATATACCATCCTTAGCATCGATGTAGCTAGACACCACTTGTAATCTATCACTTGTAAAGATCACAAACACTAAAGTACCCCGTGAGATCAACATTATAAGCAAAAGGTGTCTAGATACCACTTGTAAAGCTACTCTCAACAAATCATCATTCAAGTTCTATTTCTAGCATACACCATTCAATCATGAATATCGAAATTAAACTTTGCAATGCAACATTTCATCATGTTAATGCACATACAAATGCAACAAATAATCCATGAGCTTGCTCCCCCTACTTATGTGCTCAAATTTAATTTCTCTCTTTGTGACTTTTCTCTCCCCTGTGACTTTTTTTTTCTCTTTGCAATATCTTTGTGACTTTTCTCTCCCCCTTTGTCAACAATCACCAAAAAGGTGCCTAGAATAGGTAATTTTAGTGAGAGATAAGTCAATCAATATGAGGGAGTCCAAATTATGGTTCAACCTAGATCACTTGCCTAGAATATGTAATTCGGTTTGATCCAAGGACAAGCTTTTTCACACCTCATAAAGTATAAGGGTTATCTTGATCATGTTGAATTACACATCATGAGCTCATTTTCTAGATTCAACACTAGGTTTGCAAGCCCACAAACATGTCATATGCTACCACTAGATCAATCAAACATAGAAGCAATAGTGGTACCATATATACATCAAAATTATTTGATTTTCATGAATGAGCCTATTTGTCATGCAAATATGTCTATATGTTCTAAATATGTCCTTAGCAAAGTATGAATGATATGCCAAACAACTTTACCTTGCTATGTTGGAGGAGAGGCATGTCATATAAGAATGTGGGGGTGCACTCATTTCAAGTTGGAGAAGTCAAGTATGTTCAATTCATTCTTCAACTTGTAAAATCTCTTTTCATCAAGTGGCTTTGTAAAGATGTCGGCTAGTTGATCTTCGGTGCCAATGCTCTTAATGCTAATATCACCCTTTTGTTGATGGTCTCTTATGAAGTGATGCCTTATGTCAATGTGCTTGGTTCTTGAATGTTGAACCGGATTTTGTGTCATCTTGATAGCACTTTCATTATCACAAAACAAAGGCACATTCTTGAATTTAATTCCAAAGTCATTCAAAGTGGCCTTCATCCAAAGCAATTGTGCACAACAACTACCGACACTAATGTATTCGGCCTCGGCGGTAGATAGTGCAACACTATTTTGTTTCTTTGATGACCATGAAACAAGAGACCTTCCAAGCAATTGACAAGTGCCACTTGTGCTCATTCTATCAATCTTGCATCCACTATAGTCGGAGTCCGAATATCCAATCAACTCAAAATTAGACCCCTTGGGATACCATAATCCAACATCATGAGTGCCCTTTAGATATCTCAATATCCTCTTGGTTGCTTTCAAGTGACTTTCTCTAGGTGAAGCTTGATATCTTGCACACTTGCATACACTAAACATCACATCCGGCCTAGAAGCGGTGACATAGAGCAAACTTCCAATTATGGACCGGTATTGCTTTTGATCTACCATATTTCCACTATTATCAATACCCAATTGATCATTAGAGCCCATTGGTGTGCTCATTGGCTTAGCATCTTGCAATCCAAACTTCTCGATCATGTCCTTGATGTACTTGCCTTGACTTACAAAAGTGTCATTCTTCATTTGCTTGATTTGAAGTCCAAGGAAGTAACTAAACTCTCCAATCATAGACATCTCAAACTCATTAGCCATCATATTTCCAAACTCTTCACAAAAGTCTTGGTTAGTTGATCCAAAGATAATGTCATACACATAGATTTGCAACACAAACAAGTCATTTCCAAGCTTCTTGGTGAAGAGAGTGGTGTCAACCTTTCCCATCTTGAACCCTTTAGAGAGAAGAAAGTCCCTCAATCTCTCATACCATGCTCTAGGTGCTTGCTTCAAACCATACAATGCCTTCTTTAGCTTGTAAACATGGTCGGGCTTCTTGTCATGTTCAAAACCGGGAGGTTGCTCAACATAAACTTCTTCATTGATGTAGCCATTGAGAAATGCACTCTTGACATCCATTTGATAGAGCTTGATATTGTGTGCACAAGCATATGCTAATAAGATTCTAATTGCCTCCAATCTTGCAACCGGTGCATATGTCTCTCCAAAGTCAAGACCCTCAACTTGAGTGTATCCTTGTGCTACTAATCTTGCTTTGTTTCTCACAACCATGCCATCTTGATCTTGCTTGTTTCTAAAGACCCACTTAGTACCAATCACATTGTATTTCTTTGGCCTTTCAACAAGTTCCCAAACTTGATTTCTAGCAAAGTTGTTTAGTTCTTCATGCATGGCATTTATCCAATCGGAATCTTTCAATGCATCTTCTATCTTCTTTGGTTCTTCTAACGAGACAAATGAGTAATGCTCACAAAAGGATGCTAGCCTTGATCTAGTTTGAACACCACTTTGAATTCCACCAATGATTTGGTCCAACGGATGATCTCTTGAAATGCTAGTAGGTTGGAGTATTGGGAGTTGATTGCTTCCACTTGTTTGACCTTGAACTTGCACTTCATCATGAGAACCACTTGAGCTTGCTTGATTTGAATCAATTTGCACACTTTGGTTGATCACATGAATATCATCATCATCAACTTGCATCGGCCTTATATCACCAATGTCCATGTTCTTCATTGCATTTGATAATTGATCTCCTCTCACATCATCAAGGTTTTGAGCTTCATTTTGAGACCCTTGGGTTTCATCAAACTCAACATCATGAACTTCTTCCAAGGTGCCATTTGTGAGATTCCAAACTCTATATGATTTGCTTGTGGTAGAATAACCAAGTAAGAACCCTTCATCACATTTCTTTTCAAACTTGCTCAATCTAGTGCCTTTCTTGAGAATATAGCATTTGCAACCAAACACTCTAAAGTATGCAATGTTGGGCTTTCTTCCATTCAATAGCTCATATGGTGTCTTTCCAAGCTTTCCATGGCAATAGAGACGGTTGCTACAATAGCAAGCCGTATTGATAGCTTCACTCCAAAATGAATGACTAACATTGTATTCACTAAGCATTGATCTAGCCATATCGATCAAGGTTCTATTTTTCCTTTCAACTACACCATTGGATTGAGGAGTGTATGTTGGTGAGAATTGATGCCCAATACCATAATCATCACACAAATCTTCAATTCTTGTGTTCTTGAACTCACTACCATTGTCACTTCTAATCTTCTTGATGGTAGTCTCAAACTCATTTTGCACCTTCTTGACAAAAGACTTGAATAGATCATAAACATCACTCTTGTCATAGAGAAAGAGCACCCAAGTGTATCTAGTGTAGTCATCCATAATCACAAAACCATACTTGTTGCCACCAATGCTAGTGTATGTTGTTGGCCCAAACAAGTCCATGTGCAATAGCTCAAATGCTTTTGATGTGCTCATTTCACTTTTACTAGGATGTGAATTTCCAACTTGTTTGCCGGCTTGACAAGCACTACATAGTTTATCCTTTTCAAAAATGACATCTTTCAATCCTCTAACTAAGTCATGCCTCAAAAGTTTGTTCAATTGTTTCATTCCAACATGACCAAGCCTTCTATGCCACAACCAACCCATACTAGATTTACTAAGCAAGCATGATGTCAATTGTGTCTCACTATCATTGAAGTCAACCAAGTATAAGCTACCATGTCTAAATCCTTTGAATATCAAGTTTGATCCATCAACACTTATGACTTCAACATCATCACTACCAAATATGCACTTGAAGCCAAGATCACAAAGTTGTGCCACCGATAAAAGATTGAAATCTAAGCTCTCAACTAGCAACACATTAGATATGCTCATGTCATTTGAGATAGCAATTTTACCAAGCCCCTTGACCTTGCCTTTCTTGTTGTTGCCAAAAGTGATAGCATCAAAACCACCATTTTGACTTGTATCAATTGAATTGAACATACAAGAGTCTCCGGTCATATGTTGAGTGCACCCACTATCAAGCACCCAATGCCTTCCTCCGGCTTTGTAATTGACCTACAAGACAAGATCAATTCTTTTTAGGTACCCAAACTTGTTTGGGTCCTCCAAGGTTAGAGACTAAGCTCTTTGGTATCCAAATGGCTTTCTTCTTTGAGCCCATCCATGGTGTACCAATAAACTTAGCATGAACACCATTTGTACCCTTGGTAAGCATATAGAAAGAATTAAACTTGATTGAGGATACATTTGCATTGGATTTCTTGTTCATGCAATGTTGCTCTATGTGACCAACTTGTTTACAACTTTTGCAATAGCTACCATTGTTCTTCACAAAACGAGTCTTGTGAGGAGCAAAAGCGGCCTTGCCTTTCTTGGGGTTATAGCCCAATCCCTCTTTGTAGAGAGAAGCTCTTTGGCTACCCAAGCACATAAGCAAGCGGTCCTCACCACCATAAGCCTTAGCTAATGTGTGATTGAGCTCTTTTACCTCCTTCTTGAGATTTTCATTCTCAACTATAAGTGTGGAGTCACAAGTGAAACCATCACTACTATATGAGGATGATGTAGATGAGCTACATGAAGGGTTAGTAGGAGCAACAATAATAGGCTTATGAAAAGTTTCATCAATTATATCACATGATATGCCTATGTTGCAAGTTTTAGCTTTCTCAACATTAGTTGGTATGTTTTCATATTTTTCAACTAGAGAGGAATGAGCTTCTTCTAGCTTAATGTGAGACTTTTGAAGCTTCTTATGGTCTTCCTTTAGACTCTCATAAGATGCCCTAAGCTCATCAAGTTCTTACATAAGGTTTTTCTTTTCCTTAAGCAAGCCCTTGCACTCCTTTCTAGATTCTTTAAAATGTTGAGTGCAATCTTCTAGCATAGTGATTAGTTCATCTTTAGTGAATTCCTCTTCATCACTATCACTATCACTAGCATTATCATGATCACTCTCATCATCGGATGATACCTTAGCGGTCTTAGCCATAAAGCATGATGGAGTGTCGAAGAGGGAGACCTTCTTTTGGATGGCAATGCTAGCATGTCCCTTCTTCTTGCTCTTGTAGTCATCATCATCATCACTTGAGGAATCATCACTATCCCATGTAGCAACATGAGAATCATTCTTCCTTTTATGAGAGCTCTCCTTCTTTTCTTGCTTCTTCTTTTGCTTCTTCCTCTCCTTCTTGATAGCATCTTCATCATCACTATCATAAGGACACTTTGCAATAAGATGATCCTTGCTATGGCATCTAAAGCATCTCATGTTATGCTCATTCTTCTTAGATGAGTTCTTCCTCCTCCTTGCACGATAGCCCTTCTTCTTCATGAATTTGCCAAATTGCTTGACAAAGAGAGCCATCTTCTCATCAATGTCATCACTATCACAAGAGCTTGAGTCTTCATCACTTGATGATTCAATCTTGGACTTGCCCTTGGATGTGGTGGCTTTGAATGCCACACTCTTCTTCTTTTCATCATCTTTCTTTTCATTTTCCTTCTTCTTCTTCTTGACCAACTCATTCTTCTCATCATCTTCTCTATATGAATCATCGGTCATCACCTCTTGAAATATTTGTTGAGGAGTTGAATCCTTCAATGTAGTCCTCACTAGCACGGTGATCAATGTATCAAATCTCTTGGGCAAGCTTCTCAAGAACTTCATAGAGAATTGATTGTCCTTGACCTCCTCACCAAGTGCCTTGAGCTCATTGACAATGACTTGCAATCTATGAAACATCTCCGGAACACTCTCATCATCTTGCATCTTGAAGCTTGAAAATTTTTCTTGCAAGATACATGCTTTAGCGGTCTTTGTGCCTTCGGTGCCCTCAAATGTTTCTTCTAGCTTGGCCCAAGCATCATGTGCAACTTCTATGTTTTTCACTTGCTCAAATGTCTTGTCATCTAATGCCTCATGAAGAGCACTAATGGCAATGTCATTGCATTGGAGCTTCTTCTCTTCCACCGGTGTAGGTGCTTCCGGATTAGCAACCTCAAATTTTGTTTCGGTGACCTTCCACACTTCTCTATTGATTGACTTTAGGTGTGCGGTCATCTTAACCTTCCAATATGCATAATTTGTGCCATCAAAGTGAGGTGCCTTCTTGGTGTTGTTGATGTGCAAGCTTAATTGAGCCATTTCTTTTTCACCGTAGGTTGTTAAGCCTCAAATAAACGGTGCCTCGGCTCTGATACCACTTGTAAGGTCCAAATAGGCTAGAGGGGGGGTGAATAGCCTAATTAAAACTTCTACAAGAATTACTTAACCACAAGTTAGTACGAAAGGTGGCGAAGCAAATGCACTAGCTCTAACTAATTAAGCAAGCCACCTACACAAGTCTAGTACAAGGCTATTCACTAAACACAACAACAACTACAAGCTAGAAACAAGAAGTAATACGAGAGAAGAGCTTCGAGTGATTATACCGCCGTGAAGAGAAGAGAAATGCCAATCAATCAATCGTATAAGAGAAATCCTCGGGAAGAAAATGACACAAGAATTTGTCCCAAGGTTCACTTGCTTCCCGGCAAGCTACTCCCCGTTGTGGCGATACACCCACTTGTCAGTTCGCGAGCTAATCGACTATCAAGAGTCGAGCCCTCGGCGGGCGCCGCACAACCGCACACAAGATGGGGATCCTCCAAGCCACGAGCTCCACTAGAGTATCCAATTTGCGAACTCCCGCGGGGAAGGATCAAGAACCCCTTACAACACTTGGTGAAGGCTCCAACAATCTCCAATTGTGAGCTCAATCACCTCCGCTGCTCCAAGCCGTCTACCGTGTCGGGAAACACGGAAGAGTAACAAGAAATTCGCAGCAACTCGAAGATCAAGTGCCTCTAGAATGCAACTCTCAAGCAATGCACTTGAATCTCACTCAATCTCACTCAAGATGTGCAACTATGCAAAGAGATGAGTGGAGGGGTTGTTCTCTAGCTCAAAGTATGTCTCTATATCTCAAAATGTGCAAGAGTTACCCTCAAACCCCGGCCAACCTCTATTTACAGCGAAGGGGTACGCAGCTAGCCGTTACAGACGACGCAGCGAAAAACGCACTGACCGGACGCTCCGGTCAGGGTGACCGGACGCGTCCGGTCACTACACGACAGCAAGAAACAGTGCGTGTCAGAACTAGCCGTTGCCGTGATCGGACGCGCTGAACCGATTGACCGGACGCGACAGTGCCCGCGTCCGGTCGCATTCCAGTATGCTCCCGTTGAGACCGGACGCGTCCGATCGCACGTGACCGGACGCGCCGCGCGTCCGATCGTTACTCCGCTTCGCTCTACCCTTCTGGACGTCTGACCGGACGCTCCGGTTACATGAGGGACCGGACGCGCCGGTCGCGCGCTCTGATTCGCTCAGGAGAACTGACCGGACGCGCTGTTGAACTGACCGGACGCCACAGTGCCAGCGTCCGATTAGAGTCCAGTAAGCTCCCTGGATGACCGGACGCGTTGCACGTCCGATCATCAAACTGAAAACCGCGCAGACGCTGAACACTGACCGGACGCGTCCGGTCATGCAGAGACCGCGTCTGGTCCAGCGTCCGGTCATCTCTGTGACCTCCGTTCGCCTCCGTTTCTTTTCCAACTTCCGGCGCAATAGAAAATAGGCATTTCACTTCTCCAAAAAGCGCCGAATCCCGCCTCGCAAGCTCGGCGGTAGGGAGAGAGGAACCCAAACCCCTCTCTACCGCTTAAACTCCACCGCCTTCACAAACTGTGCTAACACCACCAAGTGTACACCACCATGTGCATGTGTGTTAGCATTTCATAAATCATTTCTCAAGGCGTTATGTTAGCTTTTTACTAGATCCTAATGCATATGCTCAAGACATTGATCTAGTGGCACTTGATTTCCGAGCTAACCGTGATTGCCCCTCTTGATAGTCGGCCATGTATCCTAAACCCGGTCAATCACTTCTCTACTCATCTTAGACCGGCAAAAGGAAAACCCTATGGTTATACCTTTGCCTTGAGCTCTTAGATCCTTCTCCACTTGATCATCATGTCCTTCCTTTTATGTGCATCTTCACCATGATCATTATTTTATGTCCATGCACCATCTCTTTGTGATCTTGTGGCCACCACACCTTGCCACATACACCTTCATCATATGTGTTGCTTATGCCTAACTCAAAACACTTAACACATGGCATTAGCAACTTGGTGTCATTAATTACCAAAACCAAACTTGGGCTTTCAACTGCCACGTTCAGCTTCAGAGGGTCTGCCTGACAGTTTAGAGTCTGAGGAGGATACTTCACAGTTCGTGATCACTCCGCGCTCCTCGGCACTAGACACGACAACTTTTGTTCCCCCGTCAGATCCCTAGATTAGTTTTTGGCGGTTGATGCCAAAGGGGGAGATAGAGCATAGATTCAGGGGGAGTGGTGTTAGAGGGTTTCGTTTTTTCGTGTGTGCTACTTTCATGCATCATGTTTACTTTTCTCGCCCTGCATTGTGTGACTATCAGTTTGTGAGACTATGTCTTAATATTTATGTCACTTAATGGTGTTTAGCTCATAAGGTTGTGCTTCCGTGCCTTACTCCGATTTCACATGAGCTATATTTTTTGTGTACTAACTCTTCGTGTTTTATCTTATAAGTACACTCAGTTGGCTTGGAACACATAAGCAATGACTAACCCATTGTGCTTACAGCTTCATGCTTATGTGAACCAAGCATGATCAAAACCTCAACTCATATCTTCTGAATCTAAGTGTTGTCATCAATCACCAAAAAGGGGGAGATTGAAAGCATCTAGGCCCCGGTGTTGGTTTTGGCAATTGATGACAACACATAATTACCATGACTAACGTGTGTTTTGCAGAAACGTTGGTAAGTTAGGTCATGGAGATGATAACTGTTTTGGGCAATATGGTATTCATGTCCCTTGATGGAAATCGTTTCGGTTTTCAAAGGATCAACGATAAGATTAAGGACGGTTAGTTCCGGATGTCAAGATATTGAGTTACATCTGGAATAGTCGTTAGGATCTTTGTTTCTTCCTTTGACCGTACTATAAAGGGGGGCATGAGCGAGTAGCTTGACCTAGGTGAGTCTTGTGTTTAGGTGTGGTGCACACTTGTCAAACTTAGCACTAGGTAGCTCGAGAAAAGCTCAGAGTTAAGTTGGAAGCAACTTGGTTCAAGTTGCGTCGTGTTTAGAAGACGTTTGAGCCGTTTACCTATGACCGGACGCGGTCCTGGTCATGATCGGACGCGTCCGGTCAGTACTAACACTTCACTGCGGTTTCAACTGATCGACCGGACGCAGTCCTTGAGAGGACCGGACGCGGTGATCAGTCTAACACATGTTCCAGAGGGTAAACAGTGTAATTGGACGCGACTGTGAAGTGATCGGCGCGTCCGGCCACGTTCCAGTAAGGTCCTGTGGTGACCTGACGCGTCCGGTCACTTATGATCGGACGCAGTCATGCGTCAGGTCATTTTTCCAGTAAGCTCTTGCATGATCGGACGTGTCCGATCATCCCTGACCGGTGCGTCCGGTCATCATAGATCGGTGCGTCCGGTCACTCAGCGTAGCTTTCGGTTTTCGACCGTTACACCTGATCGGCGCATCCGGTCATGTCGACAAGCGCGTCCGGTCAGTGCGCGTTTTGCTGATTCGAAAGGTAACGGTTAGATTTGTTTGAGGGGTGTATAAATACATCCCCTCCACCTCTTTTAGAGATCTCTTGCTCATTTGTTCAGCTAAGAAATACTTTTAGAGTGCAAAAGAGTGCAAGAGCCCTAGTGAGGATAGAGATTTGCAAATCAAAGTTTGAGAATCCTCTCTAGTGACAAGAGTGTAGCAAGTGTGCATCCATCTTCTCATTAGGCTTGTTGTGGTCAAGTGAGAGTTCTAGCTTGTTACTCTTGGTGATCGCCATCACCTAGACGGTTTGGTGGTGATTGGGAGTTTGGTGATCACCCGACAAGATTGTGGGTGACTCAACTCAAGTTGTGAGCGGTTTTGGGTGATTCGCCGCGACGGAGTGTCGAAGAATCAACCCATAGAGAGCACTTGATCCTTGCGCGGATCAAGGGGGAGCTACACCCTTGCGCGGGTGCTCCAACGAGGACTAGTGGGGAGTGGCGACTCTCCGATACCTCGGCAAAACATCGCCGTGTTCCTAACCCTTACTTTCAAGCATTTACTTTCGTGCATTACTTTCATTGCTTATTTACTTTCTTAGAATTGCCATGCTAGTCTAGGATTGGAACTTAGGGTGTAAAACTTTTATCGGTAGAATCACAAGGAATACTAGTAGGCACTAGGGGTGAAGTTTGGCTTGTAGGATTTAATTCTTGCAATTAATTTTTAGAAAAACCCAATTCACCCCCCCTCTTGGGCATCTTGATCCTTTCACCTTAGATAGACCAGCAGTGTCTAACATGGCGTACACCAAGTCAGTCAACGTGTGGTTTTTCCTCTCGGCAATCCCGTTTGATTCAGGCGAATATGCAGCTGTCCTCTCATGAATAATACCATGTTCTGCACAGAACTTATCAAATAATATAGAAAAATATTCACCACCACGATCTGACCTTAGATGTTTAATTTTTCTCTCTAGTTGATTTTCAACTTCAGCCTTATAGATTTTAAAGTAGTCTAGCGTTTCATCTTTAGTTTTAAGCAAGTAAACATAGCAAAATCTAGTTTTATCATCAATTAAAGTCATGAAATATCTCTTTCCACCTTTTGTCAACACACCATTCATCTCGCAAAGATCAGAATGTATGAGTTCTAGAGGTGCCAGGTTTCTCTCCTCCGCTGCCCTATGGGCTTTCGAGATTGCTTAGATTGCACACAGCTATGACACTTAGAACCTTTGGCAATAGTGAGATCTGAAATTAAATTCAGGCTAGATAAATGTGACATCAATCCAAAGTTAACATGACATAAGCGAGAATGCCAAACACTCGAATTATCATTAATCATGCCACAAATATGATTCACTGACTTATTACAAAAATCTGCCAAAGATAGGCGGAACAAGTCTCCGCAATCATAGCCTTTACCAATAAATTATTCATGCTTAGACATGACTACTTTATTAGACTCTAACACTACCTTAAACCCATCTCTCAATAGAAGGGAGACGCTAACAAGGTTCTTGCGAATAGTAGGGACATGTTGTACGTTCTTTAGCTGCACGATCTTTACCGAAGTAAACTTCAGATCTACCGTGCCAACACCACGAATAGAAGCATGTGACCCATTCCCTATCAGGACGGAGGAACCTTGGAGCCCCCTGGTAAGAATAAAACAAAGAGATATCAGCACACACGTGAATATTAGCACTTGTATCAACCCACCAACTTAGAGATTGAAACACTGAAAGTACAGTAGGAAAATTACCATACCCGTCATCAGCACTGCTAGCAGTCACGAGGTGAACTTTATTTTTCTCTTTCTTGTCCGCTCGCTCCGGACAATCTTTAGTAAAATGACCAAGCTCTCCACACGCGAAGCAAGGTAGCTCTACTTTATCTTTCTTCTTCTTCTTGAAGGCAATATTTTGTTTGGCATTGAAAGCAGGTTGCTTAGGCTTTCTCTTGTTCTTGCCATGGTTTCTCTGGACAAAGTGGACGCTAGATTTTTCCTCGTTCCCCTTCTCAATGTTATCTTTAGCCCAAGCTTTTTCCTCGACATCAAGAGATGCTATCAGGTTTTTAACTGATATTTTCTGTCTCTTGTGTTTGAGACTTGTGGCGAAATTTCTCCATGAAGAAGGTAATTTAGCAATAATGCACCCAGTTACAAACTCATCGGGTAAGACACATTTAAGGAGTTCAAGTTCCTTAGCCAGGCGCTGAATCTTATGAGCTTGCTCGACTACTGATTTGTTAGCAACCATCTTGTAGTCATTAAAGCTCTCCATGGTATACAGCTCTTTGCCTGCATCTAAAGCACCATAAGTAGCATTCAGATGATCCCATAGAGCCTTTGCGTCTCTTAAGTGCATCATAGAATCAAACAGATAATCTGAAAAGCACATTACGCACAGCTCCCACAAAGATATCATTAGCTTCCTAGAATTTTCTCTAATCTTCATCAGAGATGTTTCCCTCAGGCATACCATCTTTGACCCAGAAAACTTTCATGGCAGTAAGTTAATCAGTGACCTTGACAGACCACCTTTTAAAATGCATACTAGAAAACTTTTTCGGCCTCAGTGCGTCAACAAAACTAGCCATAGATAATTCTGGAAATGACCTATTATAAGGTTTTTGGATTGTTAAAGAATTAGACAATTTCTAGATTAAAAGCATGATTAAATCTAGAACATAAATCATGGCAAATATATGAATTAGATTAAACATGTATGGCATACTAGTATATCAGATCAGCAAATTTCACAGCATCAACATGACAAGCATTGATAGTCCAGCAGATAGATTATATTGTACGAACATCAAAATTGGATCAAGAGAATTATACCTTTCGGTTGTAGTAGTAGATGGTGTTGAAGATGTGGCTGGCGGTGGTGATGAAGCGAGATCGCTGATGTTGATGTCGTCGATGTTGAAGTCGTCGATGAGAGGCGAATGAGTATTCTTGATGACGACCCCGCGAGCTCTAGCACGACGAAGCCGACGCGCCGATGCACCCTTCGAAAGACGAGCCGTTGTGGAAGCTTTGGGAGCAGTCGCGCGAAGAACGCTTCCCAAAAACTTTATTCGTCTTCTCCTGGTGTAGGATCGCAAAGACGAGAGTTCCGGAGACCTGCTCACCCGATCGCTGGTGCATGCAAGCGATCGGACTGGAGTAGCTACAGCAGCGGCGCAATAGCGAGTAGAGGCAAAAACCCTAGCTCAACTAGATACGTTTTGGCGTGGCCGGTAGGTTGCTTATATAGTCCTGTCCAACCAATCTCGTGTCGCGATCACGATCTAAATTGATTTAGGACTCTTAATTTATAACCGATTAGGACTCATGCAACTTAAAGGCCAAGAAACCAAAAACGAAAACAACAAAATGAGATCGCGCTCCCGCAAGGCGAGGAGCCGGATTTCGGCGAACTATTCACGCAGGTGCCGCGCACCTGCGCCCTTCGCCCCGCCCGGCCCGGCCCGGCCCGGCGAGGCGAGCGAGCACGTGCGTGTAGACTTCTCTTACTCCTCCTCACACTAGAATTAAGAAAGCGGAGATGACTTTCATATTTAAGTATGACTACATCCACTTCAACCAGCAAGATGTTACTATAGAGTTCCTATATCCTCTCTTGCTTACATGAATGGACCTTTGAGATTTATTAGAAATTTCACAATTTATTATTAGACTAAGCTCATATAAATTCCAACAGAGATCTGGAGATTATGAGAAAGTTACTGGCGTCGAGGTCGGATCGTCGTCCGCCAGTCCCGATCGTCGATTGACATCGAACAGGACATGACAATCGCTGTATCCGACTGCAGTGAATGACTTGGCGTTCGTCTGACTCCGATCGTTTACACTAGTATATACTTGGCTCTTCTCCTATAATCGCACGGACGTGCCTCATTCTGAATCTTGCGGTTCCTTCAAATTTGTTGGAAATCAAGCATCGACGGAGAAAGCCCTGAATCCGACTAGGAGAGAAATGGCGTGGCGCCCACGCGTCTCGTCGCTGTATGAAATCAATTCGGACACCGAGTCCGATTCAACCTGACGAACAACACTTGAGGATTCGACCGAATTGCCAGGCGTCCCTTGGGCCTATATATTTCTGCTGCTGCTACCGGAAATCATCTTCACCGATCGTCGTCTCTCTGTTTCATCTCCTCGGCTCACTTGGCGGCGCTTCTGCCTTCTGGTGTGCGCGTCTCCGTGTTCGATCCATGGCGATCCCAGTTGCCCGCGTGCACCATGCCATGGCACACGCGGCTCTCCCGGCGCTGCTCCCTACCCCGCCCAAGTGGAAGATGCTGCCGCTGCTCCCGACACCGTGCGTCTTCACCATCCTCGGTCTCCCAAAGCCGCTCGCCAAGCCGAGCCGCGCCGACTCCGACGAGAGGTGGGACGCGCGCAAGACCAAGGCGGCCAGCATAGAATCCTCAGCCTCGTCAAGCCCTCGTTCCGCCGACAGCGTCAGGAGCAACGCCGGCCGCGGATCCTCGTGCAAGAACGCGACCTCGCCGCCGCCCAAGCCCGGCCGGGCCGACTCCGTGGAGAGGTGGGACGCGCACAAGAAGGCAGCGAGCCCAGCTTCGTCGTCGTCGTCAGGCACGTCTCCCCTCGTAAGCAGCACGTGCACAATCAGCCACGCGTCCTCCGCCGAGCACTGGGACGTGCACAAGAAGCGTCGCCCGCGGAAGGCCAAGGCACTCGACGATGCCGAGAGCAGCAGTACTGGCAGCAACGACATCGACACGGAGGAGGAGGAGGAGGAGGAGATACTATGGAAGCCGCGGGCCAGGTACGCAGGACCGGGCTTCGTCGTCGCCGCGCCAGAATCCAGCATGCTTCCCATGCCAACAGCGTTCTTGGTTAGCGTTGCATAGCAGCACTGCACGAACTCATCTCGGCTGGTTTCTTCAGCTTCCGAAAGCAAGTGTGATCTGATGGGTGCTACTGCTAAACGATGCTGTTTTCGATAACTGAGAAGTACACAGCTTAATTATGGTGTTAGAATTTGAATGTTTTGCATGTCTTTATAGATCTTAGATTATTTCATCTGAATTTGGTGCCTTTTGCAAAGCCTAAACTGTATATGGATGCATACATCTGCAATATCTGCAGGTATGTCTTGATTGATTATGTTTTATTTTCAACACTCCAACACGTGTGCACGTGGATCTTGGTAGGTCAAGGCCGTTTTGGTGTGCGTTTGAGGCAGCTGCTCTTGTGTTGGGTTGTAGTGTTAGTGTTTGTAATAAGAAACAACTATATGTATTGGTCGATACAGAGGCTGTGATATTTTTAATATACTCCCTTTTCTAAAAACACGTGTGCCTACTCATCAAAGAACAACAATTGTCACAAGTAGTGAACATTTTTTTTGTGAATACAAGTAGTGAACATCTTTTTAGAATTAATGCCCAATACGCACGTACACTCACAACTATGAACACACGTACGTAAATTCTATCGCCGTTAAATCCTAGACTAAATCTAGGAAAATACAAGCACCCGTGGCAAGCCGATGACTTCAACCCGGATGAGCAAGTTCCATACAAGAAACTCAATCAATCTATGATCAGTTCGCAAGTAGTGAACATTGGCTCAAAGGTCAGGCCGGGCAAGTTTACACTAAAAACCGAAAACCGAACCGAGCCAAGCCGAAATATTGGTTTTTTCGGTTTTCAGTTTCAGTTTCGGTTTTTAGAGCTGAGAAGTTCGGGTATCGGCTTCGGCTTTGGTTTTCCAATCCCAGCTAACTGAGCAACCGACGAAACCGAATATACAGCGATGAGAGGCAAGCAGTCGAGCACCAAGCACATCAGTACATCACCAGGCAGCCAGCGGCCCAATAGCCCATCTAAGGCTCAAGCATCACCTCATATATAACCAGCACATCACTCCATTGTTCGTAACCCTATCTCCACGAATCCTCCACAAAAGCACAACGCGGTGGCAGCGGCGGCGCATCCTGGTCAGTGGTCACGGCTCAGCTCACGCAGCCCTACGCGGCGGTAGCGGGGCCGAGGACAGGGCGGCGCAGTTGCCAGCAGCGCGGGCGCGGCGCCGCAGTCCAGAGCGGTGGCCCATCGTGGTGCGCAGGCTGCGGCGGCGGCCGGTGGGCCGAGGCTGGTCGGGCGGCGGCGCATCCAGCAAGTCGACGAGACGGCGAATCAACCTGACGAACCGACGAAGGCTCAGCGTCCGCCGTGCGGCATCTCAGCTGCATATGTCGATTGATTTTTTTTCTTTTTCTTCCTTGTTTGTAATATGAGATTCTGATTCTGAGTACTTGGATCTGAAGCACAACCTTCTTTTTTTCCCTGCTGATGTAGGCTTCGGTTTGTTCGGTGGAAACCGAAAACCGAATATAACCGAAAACCGAATATAAAAAACCGACACCGAATTCGTCAGTTTCTGTTTTTAAAAGCCACCGATCGGTTGTTCATGTCTGGAAACCGAAGTTTTTCAAACCTGAATAAACCGAACCGATTTGTCGGTTTAAACCGATCGCCCACTCTGACTCAAAGGGAAATAGGCATAGCAAGTTTTAAGCATAATATGTCCCAATGGGCTAGGCTTATAAAGCCACGGAATGAGCCGCTACCACCACCAAATAAACATAAATAAGCCCAAGCACAAATGTTTCTAGCAAAATGTCACATACTCATAGGGGAAAAGTTTCTTGTCACTAACTTCTCAAACTCTGAAACATACATATTATCCTCTCAACTCTCAAAACCGCTTAAATTACCTCATGTCTCGGTTAGAAGTGTGTTCTCATCCTTCTTTAGTTAAAAAAATCTAGAAAATACCTGATAAAGCTTTTAAACCACAAAAATGTATCTAGGCTTCTAAAAAATTGAAGAAAAAACATAGAGATAAAACATCTAGAGATCGCAAAAATATCTTGAGAAACTTCCAAAAATTAGATTAGCTCTAGGAAAACGGAAAAATATGTAGAAAAGATTGAAAATTTTCCAAAACATTCTGATTGATGTCTAATCTGTTTTAAAAAAATTCCATAAAAATATGAGATGCAACCAACATGAATGCAACACAAATTTAATGTTGAACACATTCATACTGGTCTCATGTTTTGGTGTGGAAAGTTTTCGAAACTCATTTACACATTGATTATAATGTTTTTGGAATATTTTTAGATCTTTCTAGAGCTTAATATGATTTTGGAATCTTATAGAGATAATTTTATGAGCTCTAAATGTTGTATTTCGCTTTTTCATGTCCTAATAAATCCCTAAGTTTTTTCTCTGAATTTTTAGAAGCTTGGGCATTTTTTCTTGGTTTAAAGATCTCACCATGTAATTACCAATTTTTTAATTTAAAAGGATGAAACCACCTTAAAAATAATTCTAAACAGGATAAGGAGGAATTTAAACTATTATAAGAGATGAGGGGGAGAAGATAAGGGGTAGGATACCCGGTTTTAATGTTCGCAGAGCAAAATCAAACTACGAAGATACTTAAAGGAGGAAATGGGCTTCTTCCAAGTCACACGATGGTCTATCCACATCCGCATGAGTGACCATCTTCTGGTATTATTATTGGGAGCACTTAGTTAGCTATAGGCTAATTTTGTTTCCCTTCTCATCCATGGGATATTTTGTCATACAGAGAAAAAAACAGAGAAATGGACTAAGGAAGTATCAAGGTGGAAATGCAATCGAATCACTGATGGAAATGACACGTAAATAAAGCTTTAGTTCTATTCGAAAGCAAAAAGAAAAGTGAGTGGTTCTTTAATTGTTTCAATCGTAGTGGCGATTAGGAAAAAAACTCATTAAGATTATATATCTACCACTTAAAAAAATTTTAGTCCTTCACGAGCATACTCAGGCTTTGAACTTCAAAATCTCATACCACAATAAGAATATATAAAATAATGGTTCCCTACGAAAAAATATAAGATGTTTTAGATTCGTCCTAAACTAAATGTTTTTAATTGATACAAAACCTAACTACATTTCTGGAGTAGGATGAAGGGGGCACCCTACTCCAGAAATGTAGCTAGGTAAAGTGGCTAGGCAAAGTTATTCATAGCCATACCTCCTCAATAAGCTACTTAATATTTTAATTAACTAGTTAGTAATGTTATTCATGCTTTATTTTTTGTTCTTTCTCCATATATCTACTTCTAAAAGGCTAAATAGGAATCATTCGCCCCCTAATCAACATGCCTCTGACTCCCTTCCTCCCTGATCCCACGGACCCACCCTGCATCCCCCTCAACCTCGTCAATCGCCCCGCGCCCTTCACCTCTCGCGCAGTCGCCCATCACCCTTGCTACCTCAACCTATCCCCTGAGAGTGCCTCGCCATAACCCGTGCTCCCCCGATGCCGCCACGGAATGCTTCCTTGCCTCGCTCGTGACGCCACTGTCACTGAGCACCCCCGACACAGACGCGGACGCAGGAAATGATTCTAGCCTCTCCACCTCCTCCTCCTCCTATGACGGCGACCTGTTGCTCCAAAACTCCATTCCTTTCTCCTCCTTTCATAAATTCAAAAGGTGATTATATTGGGCTCTAAAATTAATGTCTATTTTTTCCAATAGAATAAATAATAGAGAACTCATTTTAGTTGGATTTGACTTAAAATATCTTACAAATTTCAAATTAATATTCTTCAAAGTTGACTGTTTTTGTAAAAAAAATATTTGAACTTAAGAGTGTCGATTTAATTCTCAAAAATCAAGAAAAATATATCAATTCATATTGATTTGAATACTAATAAAATGAAGATCAGTAGAATATGAAGAGTAAGACATAACTAGTATGTTGAAGTGTGCTGAATCATGGAGAGATCTTTATAAAGTGGATAGCCAAATGAAGATATGGAGCTTATAATTTAGAATCTTTGAGAGATGCTCCAAGAGTGTTTCTAAAATTTATTTTCTAAATCATTATTTGGAGAGTTATTTGAGTAAAGGTCATTTTATAAATCTTTGTACACACCAACAAATTTTCTATATCTTGTGCGTACTTTAGAGAGTCATTCTCACTCTCCAACTTTGAGCAGTGAGAAATCTGGAATAGAGGATACCTATATTTGGAGATTCTTTTATTGAAATTGTTGGGGGGGCCTTTGGAACATGAATTTTTTTTCCTGTTCATGTGTTTTTCTTATGATGATGAAAAAGAATGGATTCATGTAAAATTCCTATACGATTCCGGGTCCAGATAGTTTTTTTTATCCAAATCTCTATTTCTATAAATTATGGAGAATATATAAAGAGTATATTGAAATTGTTTCTAGACGTTCCTTTCCACCCGCAGCCCCTCGAGTTTCCACTAATTCTCTCTCCCAAGCCGATGAGAGGCGACGTTACTGATTTGGGTCATGGCCTCGTGGGTGCTGGCCCTGGCCTGCCCGGTGCGTGACTCTTGCTCCTGCTCCTCTTCTCCGGATGCTGACCAAATCACAAAAACTATCGAAAATCCCCAATTCCGCCGCATTCCGATCCCCCAAACCCTAAAGCTCCGAATCCCCAACCTTTCCTCCGTCTCCGGATGCCCTCTATCCGGTAGGCGGGGACGCGCCGATGGAGCCGCGCGTGGCCAACAAGTTCCGCCTCGGGCGCAAGCTCGGGAGCGGATCCTTCGGGGAGATCTTCCTTGGTTCGTGCCGCCGATTCCTCTGCTTTAGTGTTGCGTTCCCATGCGAAAGCTCTCACCTTTGTCCTTGCCCGTGGTTCTGATGATTGGCCTGTTTGTTTGGCGCTGTTGCTGCAGGTACTCACGTGCAGACCAACGAGGAGGTCGCGATTAAGCTGGTGAGTTCACTGTTCATACAAAGCGATAATCCGTTCAGTGTTTCCGTTCTACATTTGTTAAGTGGAGTGATCCGTTTTGATGTTTCCGTTCTACATTTGTTAACTGGAGTGATGATACTTTTTTTTTCTAATAATGTGCATATTTTCGATTTAGTGTAGTTACTCTATAGCTGGTTGGATGTTTTGTCTCTAGTAAATATCAACTAAGTTTAGTGCGAAATTGTAATCTGTTGAATTCTAATGGTAGATTATTGATCACAGATGTTTATTTGTTGTTTCATATGTATGTTTTGTGAGTCGTAGTTCTGCCTACAACTCACTTTCATGGCAACCTTGGACTAGTAGTTAATAAACTGCGCTCATGTTAGATCCATAGAATTAAACTTCATAATAGACTTTGTGTAGTTACTGAACTACAGCTGAAGACTTTTTATAAACTTCACAGCATGAATGTAGTCCACTTCCTTATTTCTTTAACAAAAAGAAAAAAGAAAAGAAAAGAAAGAAACAGCAGGTTTTGGCTCCTATCTGAAAATGATTAATTTGTTTTCTTCTGTTCTAAACGTAACCCATTTCATTATGGTGTACACTGAAAATGATATATTTGCATAGGAATTGTTAGGATGTCTCATCTTGATGATGTCTTTAAACAACTGCAGGGCTTGGACTGTGCTTACTGACTAGACCTCTCTCTTTGTGTTTTGTCCAGGAAAATGTGAAGACAAAACATCCTCAGTTGTTGTATGAGTCAAAGCTGTATAGGATACTGCAGGGTGGAAGTAATACATGTTCCTTTCTAGTTGGGCTGTCATACATTTAATGTTTTCATTTTCTTAACGTTACTATAACTTACATTTGTTTTCTCCTGCAGCTGGAATTCCAAACGTCAAGTGGTTTGGTGTCGAGGGTGACTACAATGTTCTTGTTATGGACCTCTTGGGTCCAAGCCTTGAAGAGATTTTCAGCTTTTGCAACAGAAAACTGTCTCTGAAGACCGTTTTGATGCTTGCTGATCAGTTGGTACATTATATAATTGAGTGCAAGCATAACCTTTATTATTATACAATATAGTCCTTGCTGGTTTAGTCTACATCAGAGTTTTTAATTTCAATTTTTCGTAGATCAACCGGATCGAGTATGTTCATATGAAGTCATTCTTACATCGAGATATTAAGCCTGACAATTTCCTCATGGGCCTTGGCAAGAGAATAAATCAGGCAAGTCTTTTAGCATGTTGTATTCACTTATGTAGGCACAGTTTTTGTACTTATAGTTATAGGTTTGAGGGCCTTCCCTTGGATAGTTGGGATTTTCACATTCTCTCCATTCCTCTACAGACATACGTGATCGATTTTGGATTGGCAAAGAAATACAGGGACAGTGCAAACCAGCACATTCCATACAGGTAATATGTCGCAATTCATCAATCTGTTACTCTAAGGGCGACAGTTTAACATTTCTTTCTTTTGTATTTGCACCATGATATTGGTGCTGTACTTCCTGATTTTTCCTCACTGGGCACTGTAGCCATATTGTGTTTGTATATTTGATCTTGTCGATAGATGGGTAGATATGTATTACAAAGGCATGCTATTTGCCCTGCCTTAGAAGATGTATGACATTTATCTACTGAAGTGCAGAGAGAACAAAAATTTGACTGGGACAGCACGATATGCAAGTGTAAACACTCATCTCGGAATTGGTAGGTTAAAATTTCAAGCTTCTTTATAAAAAGAACATTTCAAGTTGAGTATTGGATTTGTTTTGTTTCTGTTACGCCTATATTCGCAAAATAGTAAGCTTTGTTTTTTATCTGTTTTGCCAATAGAACAAAGCAGGAGGGATGACATGGAATCGCTTGGATATGTACTCATGTACTTCTTAAGAGGAAGGTTGGTCTTATGAGTGCTTCTTTTTTCTTTCCTTATACTTCTGCCTCTTGTTATCTGTTGTGTACCAACAATAGCCCTTATTGTGCAGTCTTCCTTGGCAAGGTCTAAAAGCTGGGACCAAGAAACAGAAGTATGAGAAAATCAGTGAAAGGAAGATCGCTACTTCAGTTGAGGTGATTTCCTTACTGAAAATTCAATTATCACTATTGAGCAATTGGAGGTGGTTACGATTTTTTCTTATTTGCAGGTTCTCTGTCGTGGATACCCTTCTGAATTTCAATGCTACTTCCATCACTGCCGTGCGTTACGCTTTGATGATGCGCCTGACTATCAATACCTGAAGAGACTGTTCAGAGACCTTTTTATTCGAGAGGGTTGATATTTATGACTTGACTGCTACTATTTCTCAACATTCTGTTTCAGGAAATGCTCCATTGGAGATCCTTCTAAGAGGAAATTTCTTGTATCTGCAGGATTTCAGTTTGATTATGTTTTTGACTGGACCATTCTTAAGTACCAGCAGTCGCAAATGACCATTCCACCGCGTGTTATGGTTGGTACAATCCATAGTGCTCACTTTCTGCACTTGTCTACAATTATGGATGAATATCTTATGCACATGATCAAGTGTTACAGGCTGCAGCACCGGGTCAAAGCTCCAGGATGGCTCCAATGGCAAATAATAATGGACTGTCAGGTGCGCCTGTCCTGTGATTGATGTGACAATAGTTTCTTACTCAGCTGCTCCTATCATCGATATGTGTGCACATGGATAATTTATAAGCACTTAGGGTTGGAAGCTTCATGAATCTGCAAAATGAGCTGCAACATCAATTGGTGATAAAGAATATTATAACAAACAACTTGATTAGATTCTTCTGTATGATAACAAAACTATACCAACACCAATTAAAAATATACCATTATGGCAAAAAGAACTATAAATCACTCCAAACAATTTGATACAGATGGATTTTCAAAAGCATTATTCTCTTTGGATACTATTTCCTAATGTGTCTCTTGAATTTACATTCTTTGAACTTTTGTGGTTATGTCCATCTAATTTTTGAGTTGGCTGGGTCTGCTTAGGGCTAACTGTCTCCTGAATTAATTTAGCCACTGAGGAGGGAAGGAGAAGTGGGTGGTCAGATGATCCCTTGCGACGCCAGGTTCCACCTGCAGGAATAAATGCAGGCAGCTTGGCAAAGCAGAAATCTCCAGTTAGACAAGAAGTGTCCACATCAAAAGATACTGCGGTGAGTTCTTATTTTCATCTTTTGTTGTTTTACATTGCTGACTTGACAACTGCTTCTTTTGGTGCATGAGATTTTACTTTGTAATTTCTGACCCCTCAAATGACTTGTAGTTCGCCAGTTCATCTATTTTGGGTCGGTCAAGCGGATCGTTGAGGCGTCCTGCTGTTCCTAGCAGCCGAGTTCCAACCAGTGAAGCTTTACTATGTAGTCGTACACCAGATGGAAATCCAGGGGCTTTCCAAAGAAATGCTCCCCCACATAGGAGCTCACAGACCCTGGAGTACTTGGACCGCTCCGGAGTTTCGTTGTCTGGCAGGCTCATGCCCAACACCAAGAGCTATGAGTCCACTCTAAGGGGCATCCAAGGCCTAAATGTTGATGCCAATGATAGGATCCACTACTAGCATCTTGTGGATCCCGTGGACGTGTACAATCTATATGATATCTTGAAGTCCAGATGAAGAGCAAGTATGTAACTTCCAAGCTACCTGCTGGAGGAGCAAGGGCACTTGTTGACCCAGCACTGCACTCTGGTTGGCGAAATACAGGGCTTTCTGTGTTCTGGAGCAGCTTTTGTCTTAAGAAAAGGCATCATAACTATGTTTTAGCTCTGTACAGCTTCTGATTTGTCCATATTGTGCTTGTGGATTCTGGTTTAGCGTTTTCCACATATAATATCTCGTCTCGAGCTGAGCTGTGTCAGCTCGGTCGTGCACCGTTTGCTCCTTTCTGTATGCGTGGAATTTGTAAGTAATCTAAGGTGATTGTCATTCAAGTATGTGCGAATCTTGTGTGTGTAGAGTTTTTCCCTCCGCATCTCAAAATGTGGAGCAAAAAGGGCGCAATGTCTATTGAATGTGTTCATGATCACCCACTGACCTTGCTTGAGTGAGAAAAACTATGACGGACATGTATAGATACTCATATCTGACCAACCTTGCCACAGACCACAGTGATAGTATCAGGCTAACCATTTTCCTAATTAAGGGTCTGTTTGGAACAAAGGAATACAAAATAGAGGAAAGAAAAAAAAAACGCAGAAATATGACGTAGGTGTTATAGGAAAACAGAGGAATGGAAAAACACATGAAACATATAGATAGGGGTGTTTGGAATGATTCCCAAAACATGAGGTGTGATTAAAAGAGATGAATACTTGTTTTATTATTAAAATATTTGTCATTACAACGCCAAATTTTAATTAACAAACAAACATATGTGTAATTTTTTTTGCAAGGTAAAGGAAAAATTAGTAACAATTTAATATAATTAATAGTCATGTGATTGTTCCACGGTGGGAGCAAGACAGGAATAAACAAGCAAGGACAGCAGCCGTAGTTAGCAAGATATAGGACTAAAACAGAATAGTAATTAACGTGTCGCAGATTAATTTGCTAACATATAGTTTAAAAACATTTATGTGATTACAAATAAAATTTATCATTATAATTGTTACTGGCATGTAGGACCTGTTGTTGGTCAAAAGATGGAAAACTCTATGGTGTCACATAAAAATAGTTAACTCATTCACTGTTGTTTGTTCTTATCCGGACCTTCTCTTCTTTTAACGCCGTGGTCATGCTCTCTCTCATAAAAATAGTTAATTCATTCGCTTTGTGTTTGGTTCGAGGACAAAGTTGGATGGGATATGACGATTCATGATATTGGAATAAGGATATACATGATGCTTGTTTGGTTGGATGGATAGGACGAATCATTTTTCTGTTTGGTTGGATGGATGAAAGTAGAAGGGATGAGAATAGTTGACTAATTATATCTATTATTTAAAAATAATAACAACTAATTAGACACTAATAAATATGCACTAACATTAATTTTGTCATGATAATCACTAATTTAAAATAAATATATTAATTAGCACCACTAGTAACCTAATTAGCGCATGAAACCTGCACTAATCATGTATTTACACTTATCAAAACTAATCCTACCATCATAATTACTAAGTAATAATAATATAGCATACTAATAATCCTTAATTTATTTATTAATGATAAGGATTAGAAGACATAGATAAGCTGATCCGTGAGATTTTTACGACCTAGAAATCCAGCATCTTGTGGTATATTCTCTATCCATAATTTTTTGATCCTAATGATCCACCAAACCAAACACTGGATATCCATGAATGATCTCATCCCATCCATGTCCGCGAAAACATTGGCTTCCGGTGGATGTTGTGATTTCTTTGTTTTGTGAAGCATGCTGCCCTTTCCGGAGGAACGGTAAAGTCTGCTTCCTTTGATCAAAGCAAGTGACGTCATCAAAACGCTGTAATCACTTTCCTTTGAAATTCCTCCACGAATCCCTCGTTCCAAACGGCCCCTAAACTATACATAAGATCTCATCTTGCTTACATGCATGTCTTCCATATGTGCATCCACGTAGACTTCAGATTTTAGCCATGACTGAACCCTGGAACGCTGGGAAAAGCAGTCAGAATACAGTTGATCCAGATACTAGGATTTAACGGTGTTGTTTCTTGATGTACCCGTTGATCTAGATACTAGTATTTAACTGTGTTGTTTTAGTGTTATTCGATGTTTCTTTCGGTATCGAGGCACCTTTTCATCGATAGCAAGGGCATGGGGCACTCTCCATCGATAACAAGGGCATGATTATTTTGTTAATCTTGAGATTTTACTGGTCCAGTCTTAATTTTTAGAGGTGCCTTAATGTGCCTATATATAGCGATAATGCTGGGAAGTGTCATCCGCCCGAACGCTCCGTTGGTGGGCTACGTTGCCAGCCCAATAACCTCCAGCTCTTTTGTTTCTCAAAACTGTTCATCCACTCATTCTTATCCACTCACTCCTATCCGCTCGTCTGCTGCCTTCAAGCGCAACGCTCTGCTCATCCACT
Source organism: Saccharum hybrid cultivar R570 (assembly GCA_038087645.1). NCBI lineage: Eukaryota > Viridiplantae > Streptophyta > Magnoliopsida > Poales > Poaceae > Saccharum > Saccharum hybrid cultivar. Next base: position 24,921,320 of record JAQSUU010000135.1, read on the forward strand.
CATTCCTATCCAATCCATTCGCTTCCTTGCCCCTCTTTTCTCTCCTTCCCAATCTGCTCCATTGTACGCATCCAACATAGAGCAACGAGCACCGATGGTCTACGGTGTGCCGGTGAGCCGTAACGTGGTGACACAGAGGCAAGAAAACCCTAGCGACATGTGGTCTGCGTAGAGGCGAGCTCGCATCGACGTAGGGGAGCCCCGACGACAGTCGCTCGAGCACGACGACGCGAGGCCAGCGAGCCGCGCGGGCGATGGTGTGGAGGCAGGAGAGCTCCACGACACGCGCTCCATGTAGAGGCGAGCTCGTGGTGACACGGATGAAGGGTCGAGATGGCAGACTAGAGGGGGGGGTGAATAGTCCTTTCTAAAACTTAAGCGTGTTGGCTAACCAAAACAAATGCGGAATTAAACTTATCGGTCTATCCAAGACTTCACCCCTCTAACTAAGTTCACAAGCACCTCACAAAGATTTTAATTAAGCAATTAAGGTGCTTTCCTTAGCAAGAGCTCTCCTATTTAATTCTAGAGCAAGGTCACACAAACCTATGCACTAGTACTTTGCAAGCAAGAGGGAGCTCCTACACAATTCTAGTAAGCAAAGCGCACAAAGCCTAAGCTCACTAGCAATGCTCAATAACAAGGCAACTAATGCCAAATTGAAGAGCGCAAAACACTTAGCTACACAAACTAAGCAATATGACTAACAAGGTTACACAAACCAAATTAGCCACGCAAAGGGGATACTTCTAGCTACACAAGCAAGAAGATATCTAGCTAGCTACACAAGCACAACTAGAACAAGAGCAACTACACAAGCACAAGTATATATAAAAGTAAATACAAGCTTGTGTTGCACGAAAGCAAACCACCGAGAAGAGTAGACAATGTTGACACGGTGATTTTCTCCCGAGGTTCACTTGGTTGCCACCAAGCTACGTCCCCGTTGTGTCGACCAACACTTCGTGGTTCGGCGGCTAATCGGTCACACACCGAGCCTCTCAAAAGGCACCGCAAGAACCCACCATAAAGTGTGGTAGCTCAATGACACGCTCAACTAGAGTTGCTCTTCGCGATCCCCGCGGGGTGAGCACAATCCCCCTCACAAAGCTTCTCCGGAGCCTCGCACAATCTTCTTGCGAGCTTCGACGGAGCCACGAGCCACCAAGCCGTCTAGGAGGTGGCAACCTCCAAGAGTAACAAGCACCACCGGCTTGCAACACGATCACCTAGTGCCACACGATGCAATCTCTCAAAGCAACGCACTAGAATCGCTCTCTCACTCGATCCGATGAACACTATCAAGTATGAGTGAGTTAGAGGGCTCCCAAGCACTACCACACAAGTCACAAAGACTATAGTGTGCTCAGCTAACGGCCACGGCCGGCCAAGGCATCTATTTATAACCCCACGGTCAAATAGAGCCATTACCCCTTCACTGGGTAGATTTCGGGATGACCGGACGCGCCGGTCGAAACTGACCGGACGCGCTCAGCCGCGTCCGATCCTCCAACGGTCACTGACCCCAACGGTCAAAACAACGACCGGACGCGCTTCTCAAAACGACCGGACGCGCCGGTCCCGATGACCGGACGCGCTAGTCCAACTGACCGGACGCGCCGATCGAACAACGGCTAACTGCGAAGCAACGACCGGACGCGCCCCTGGCAACGACCGGACGCGCTGCTGACGACCGGACGTGCTAGTCCCGAGAATGACCGGACGCGTTGGTCGCCTGAGCAGCGCTCAACGAAACAACGACCGGACGCGCTAAAGAAACATGACCGGACGCGACAGTGCCAGCGTCCGGTTAGAGTCCAGTAAGCTCCCTGAACGACCGGACGCGTCCGATCGCGTGTGACCGGACGCGCCCCACGTCCGATCGTCCTTGCGAACCGCAGTTCCTTCTGGGCACTTGACCGGACGCGCCGGTCCCGCGAGTGACCGGACGCGCCGGTTACGAACCCTAACACCCGCGTCTGCGCTGTACTGACCGGACGCGTCCGGTCATACCATGACCGCGTCCGGTGCAGCGTCCGGTCACCTCTGTGACCTCCGTTCGCCTCCGTTTCTTTTCTGACTTCCGGCGTAGTGGAAAATAGGCTTTTCAACTCCTCGAAAACGCCTGAATCCCGCGCTCGCAAGCTCGGCGGGAGGGAGAGAGAAACCCAAACCCTCTCTACCGCTCAAACTCCACCGCCTTCGCAAATGTGCCAACACCAACAAGTGATCACCACCTTGTGCACGTGTGTTAGCTTTTTCATAATCATTTTATCGAAGGAGTTAACCACTCAACTTGCCTCGCCACTCGATCCTAACACGTATGCAAAGTTAGATCGCTCAAGTGGCACTAGATGACCGATATGCAAACAAGTTTGCCCCTCTTGATAGTACGGCCATCTATCCTAAATCCGGTCATCAACTTCTCTACACACCTATGACCGATGAAATGGAAATGCCCTAGGTTATACCTTTGCCTTGCGCATTCCATTCCATCTCCTCCGATGTTGATGCAACACATGCACCAACCAATCACCAAATGATATGATCCACTTCATATCATCACATGACCGTATTGGTTCATCGATCTTGACCTTACTTGCTCTTCACCGTTGCCTTGGTCCTTCGGCGCCAAGCCATCACACAACTTGCCCTTCACCCTAGCAACCGGTCCATCAAGCCAAGCCTCATCTTGATCTTCTCCACCTTGGTCACATGACTCCATGTCATGTCTCATATGCAATGAGCTCCTTCATGACACCATCACATGTGGACTAATCTCCTGTGTATCTCACATAACCACATATTAGTCCACCTAAGTTGTCACTCAATTATCAAAATCAAACAAGGACCTTTCAATCTCCCCCTTTTTGGTAATTGATGACAACTCTACAAAGATATGGAAATTAAGCTTTTTCAAGCTAGCACTTCACACAAAGTGTAAATTGCTAACTTATTTTGGATTTAATGTTACTTATCCAACTTTTATGCTCTATGTCAAGATTTGGATAAGCACCATAAAATCCGACTTGGTAGTGATAGCTCCCCCTACATATGTGCTCAAATGGTTTGGTTTCAAGCTCACACATATGCATGAATATGAAATTTGTGGGAGGGTTAGCACTACTAAGTGATGCTAAGGTGTATAGAATAAACCTTTGTAGCTTGATACCAATTAGTAGCTTGATACCATTTAAAAATCACAAGTTTGTCATCATCCTTAGCATCATGAGTAGCTAGACATCAAAAACACTAGAAACCCCGTGAGATCAACATTATAAGCATGGTTCTAGTTTTTGCATGATAATCACAAGTCTAGCTAACATCCTATGCATGCTAGTTATCAAATCAACATTCAAGTTCTATAACTAGCATACACCACATAAGCATGCATATTGAATTTAAGAACTTATGCAATGCAAGCAAGCACATGAATTATGCACATATCAAATGTAATCAATCAAAGTTCATGAGCTTGCTCCCCCTACTTGTGTGCTTTCTTTGTCCAAGAATGTTTGATCCCCTTACACTCTTCAATGTTACTCCCTCTTTGTCCATGTCCATGTCCAATCTTTTCAATCTCTCCCCAAAGCTCAAAAAGCTTTCATATCTTTGTCCAACTTCTCCCCCTTTGTCATCAATTTCCATAAAAGGTGCTCTTCTCAATTGATACAAAGGCTTGTATTGGGGTAGATGGTTGAGACTTGAATATTGCATTTTTGATGGACATTACCACATATGTTGGAATGACAAACTTTATGGTTGCTCTTGAGATTCCACATAGGATCTTTGACCTTGATACCAATCGGTGGGGCTTCTCCCCCTATGTCATAGCATGTGTCATTCACTTGAGATATCACTTGAAGATGAGGGTAGCATTGCTTGATTTGATCACTTAAAGTTGAGGATCACTTGTGAAACCATCGTCTTGCATGAATGATACCACGTGAAGATACCATGAGTAGAAATGTGATACCATTTGAAAGAATTTTCTAGTATGGATTCACTTTGAAGGATTTGACAATAATATTCACTTCTTGAACATTTGCTATCTTTATGAGTACCACTTGTAAGATATCACTTGAAGATCATGATCTAGACACCACTAGTGAATACCACTTAGAAGATCAATTTGAGTCTAGATACCACTTGAAACAAACTAGATATCTATTTTCATTGTTGTCTTGTGCTTGTACTCTTATCATTGTCATGAGCTTCTTGTATGACTTGAACTAAGTTGATTTGCCTAAGATTCCAAGTCCGATTTGATCCAATGACAAGCTTCTTCACACCTCATGCTAAGGGTTATCTTGCCAATGTTGTACTTGTCACTTGTTAGCAATCCTAACTAGATCAAGTACTTGAGTTTACTAGCTCATGAACAAACTCATATACATACCACTAGAACATTTTAATCAATTCAAGCAATAGTGGTAGGCTATGAATTTAAATATTTCATTTGTTATGCATGATCCTAGTAGCATGTACTATATGCACTAACCGCATACTAGTAAGGGATGAAATGATCATGCTCATTACAATGATACCTTTGCTATGTTGGAGTAGAGGATAGTCACATAGATTCCAACTCATTACTCCAATAGCAATATGAAGTCCAATTTATAAGCTTGGTGAAGACCAATCATCATATATAAATCCATTCTTCACCCATATGAAATGAAAACCACTTATGATCAAGTGCACTATCTCTTGAGTTGTGGTTGGCTTGCTTCATCTTTTTGATCAATGCTTGCATGAGAGAACTACTTATAATACCACTTGAAATATATGACTAGCTCTCTTTTGGGTGTTGCTTGCTCTTTAGATCAATCCTTTTGATTGCTTCAACTAAGCATCACAAGTTCCTCGGATCACCACTTCCATGTTAGCCTTCCAAGTCCCAAACTTGGTTTCACCTACACACGGCGGCAAGCCCCTCACTAGGGAGAAGTGACCTTTCTCCAAAGAACCACTCTTGATACTCACTTGAAATGATATAGTTTGATTGATCCAAATGATGAACTCAATCTTGATGAATAATCCTTGAATCTACATTTGAGTCCAACTCTTTCTACTTGTTTAAGTCATTTTCCTTCTACCAAATGATCTCCAATCATCACTAGAACTTAAACTTCACCTTCATCTTAAGTTTGATCTTGATCTTCAAATTGAGTACCAAATAAGTATACCAAGTATATTTCACAATACAAAAGTCTTGTACTCATTGCTTTTCATGCTTCTAGATTAATCCAAAACCAAACTTAGGTACCTCAACCACTTGTAAGCATGTTTCCAACTTGAGGACCTTTCAATTAAAAGTGACTCTAGATTAATCCAATGATTTTCACTTTTCTGGCAGATTCTGTACCCTTCAAAGAATAATTCATATCTCCCAATGTACAGATCCAAATGCCATAAAATTTGGTGGAGATGTGCTTCACTAAGTCATATAGCAACTGTAAAAATTTGAACTTCTTTTGACTTCTAGATTGCTACTAGATTTCAAATCTTCCACCACTGCTACATGCTGAAAACTGCTGCACTATAGCTGACAAGATGCACTCCAAAACCGAAGCATCTCTTATCCACTTCTCATGAAATTTCTACAGCATCTTCTTTCATAAGTGTAGAGCATGTATACCAAATTTCAAGCCAATCCAAATAGATTTGATCACTCAAACATGGCTAAGATCACTGCTAGCTCAGATTTTAATGTAGGACAGATTTCAATACATGAGCTATTCTTCATCAAATATGAATCAAACTTGAAACTGACTTGTTTGAATACTTTCACAAGACATATATCCATTCAATCCACTTACTAAATGTCATCTCATGAATTTATCCAACACAAATCAATTCAAACTTGATTACTTAAGCATTTAATCCATTCAAACATCTCATAGCAAGCAACATTGCATATATATCTAATTCAATCAACTCATATGCACCCAAGTGAAATAATCAACAAGAGATATACCTTGGTTAGCTCATGATCATCCAATAGCAAGCTTTCAACTTGAATATTTGCTAGCCATCAAATATATCCAATAAATCACCACAATCTTTAATATTGCACTTGTATGTTGTAGCACTTGGACTTCACTTATTTTGACTTGGCATTGGGATTGGATATGCATTGAGCTTCATAACTTGACTCAATATATGATGAACAAAATGAAACCAATTGAATCAAGCCTCCAATGCCATGGTACCTACACACATTCATCCACTTTTTGATGGTACCCAAACAAGTTTGGGTCCTCTCAAGTTAGGTGCAACATACTTAGGCATTGCCTTAGTATGAGTAGAGGGATGTTTTGCAATTTCAACCGATGAGGTACCATTGCCATCCTTTCTAAGCATATTAGTATTATCAATTGAAATAGGCTTAGAATTGTTACCTAGGGGACATGAATGAGCATTGTGTCCCCTTTCCCGGCATGAGTAGCACATTCTCTTTGCTTGAGCCTTTTCTTCCTTACTCATGTTGTGCTTCCCATTGCCTAGCCTCTCATGAGTTGCTTGAGCCTTCTTCTCAAGCTTGGTAGGACACCCCGAGGTGAAGTGTCCCATATCTCCACACTTGAAGCACTCGATGTGAGCATGTACTTTCTTCTCATCTTGATTCTTGCTCATCATCTTGGCATCTTGAATTTGCATTGGATGCCTTGCTCTTCCACCCCTTCTTGTTTTCTTTTTCTTCTTCTTTATCAAGTCACCATCATCTCCATGGTTGATCTTGATTTTCTCTTGGGGTGACTTCTCTTGCTCAACTAGTGGCTTTGGTTGAGGCTTTACTTGTTGCTTCACCAATTGCTTGGTTGGGCACATTGAGGTGAGATGACCCCAAGTGTGGCACTTGAAGCACTTGACATGCTTTAGCCTCTCTTCTTCTTTCATCTTCTTGAGCTTCTTAATGTTTGGGCAACCATTAGCAAGATGTCCCGCTTCATGGCATCGATAGCACATGGAATGCGAGAGCTTCTTTTGGAGTAGCCTCTTTATCCTCTTTTCTTGCTTTCTTTCGCCCTTTGTCATTTTCTTCTTGAAGCCAAGGCCACTTTTGTCACCAACGTTTCTTTGAGTCTTCATCATGTGCTCAAAAGTGACTTTTGAGTTGTAGCACCTCTCCAACTTGTTGCTCAAATCCTTCACTTCACTTTTAAGCTCATTGTTCTCCTTCAAAAGGTTAGTCTCACACGACATAGAAAGCTTCGTAGTGAGTAAAGCATGTTCTTGTACCAAGTTATCATGAGCAACACTAAGTTCCTCATGAGCCAATTTTAGCTCCTCATGTGAACAAGTAGTAACATAAAGTAGATGCTTTTGTTGTTCACATGTGGTCTTTAGAAAAGAGTTTTTATTTTCCAATTTACTTACTCTTTCCATTTCCCTTTTCAAGGCTCTTGAGAGTTTATATAAAAGCTCTAAATTTGGATCATCACAATCCACAATAAAACCATCAACATGTATCTTAGTGTTACCATGTGATGATGTTGAAGAGCTTGTTGAAGCATCACTCTCATAGCCATCATCTTCACCATCAAGTGTGCATGAGGTAGAATCAATGTGTGCATCACTTGTGGCATTATCATTCTTCTTGTCAAGTGATGTTGTGATATGATCATCTTTGTCATCACTTGACCGTGAGGTGGAGCAATCCTCCACAACCACCTTGTTGTGGTCATGCTCAACATCCTCATGTACCTCCATCACTATGTGATCATCCTTCTTGAATTTTCCATCATCCCAAATTGAGGAGTCACAATAGTGATGCTTGAGCGCCGTCCACATGCTATGTGCACTTGAGAGACCCCTCACCTTATAAAAAATCTCATCATTTAAAGATTTGATTAGATAAAACTTAGCTTGTGCATCAAGTGTTCGGCAATCCTTTTGAGCTTGGGTATGGTTACCACACCCATCCAAGTCATGAGAAAAGCCAACAACTATGATCCACCAAAACTTAGGGCCAAGAGCACGAAAATGATCAAGCATGTGATTTTTCCACCGTGCATAGTGAGTGCCATCAAAAATGTGTTCCACACAATCATCTAGCCCATAAGCCGCCATCCTCTCGGGTCGGTGAAGACCGCAAATGAGAGACCCGACTCCGATACCACTTGAAGGGTCGAGATGGCAGACTAGAGGGGGGGTGAATAGTCCTTTCTAAAACTTAAGCGTGTTGGCTAACCAAAACAAATGCGGAATTAAACTTATCGGTCTATCCAAGACTTCACCCCTCTAACTAAGTTCACAAGCACCTCACAAAGATTTTAATTAAGCAATTAAGGTGCTTTCCTTAGCAAGAGCTCTCCTATTTAATTCTAGAGCAAGGTCACACAAACCTATGCACTAGTACTTTGCAAGCAAGAGGGAGCTCCTACACAATTCTAGTAAGCAAAGCGCACAAAGCCTAAGCTCACTAGCAATGCTCAATAACAAGGCAACTAATGCCAAATTGGAGAGCGCAAAACACTTAGCTACACAAACTAAGCAATGTGACTAACAAGGCTACACAAACCAAATTAGCCACGCAAAGGGAATACTTCTAGCTACACAAGCAAGAAGATATCTAGCTAGCTACACAAGCACAACTAGAACAAGAGCAACTACACAAGCACAAGTATATATGAAAGTAAATACAAGCTTGTGTTGCACGAAAGCAAACCACCGAGAAGAGTAGACAATGTTGACACGGTGATTTTCTCCCGAGGTTCACTTGGTTGCCACCAAGCTACGTCCCCGTTGTGTCGACCAACACTTCGTGGTTCGGCGGCTAATCGGTCACACACCGAGCCTCTCAAAAGGCACCGCAAGAACCCACCATAAAGTGTGGTAGCTCAATGACACGCTCAACTAGAGTTGCTCTTCGCGATCCCCGCGGGGTGAGCACAATCCCCCTCACAAAGCTTCTCCGGAGCCTCGCACAATCTTCTTGCGAGCTTCGACGGAGCCACGAGCCACCAAGCCGTCTAGGAGGTGGCAACCTCCAAGAGTAACAAGCACCACCGGCTTGCAACACGATCACCTAGTGCCACACGATGCAATCTCTCAAAGCAACGCACTAGAATCGCTCTCTCACTCGATCCGATGAACACTATCAAGTATGAGTGAGTTAGAGGGCTCCCAAGCACTACCACACAAGTCACAAAGACTATAGTGTGCTCAGCTAACGGCCACGGCCGGCCAAGGCATCTATTTATAACCCCACGGTCAAATAGAGCCATTACCCCTTCACTGGGTAGATTTCGGGATGACCGGACGCGCCGGTCGAAACTGACCGGACGCGCTCAGCCGCGTCCGATCCTCCAACGGTCACTGACCCCAACGGTCAAAACAACGACCGGACGCGCTTCTCAAAACGACCGGACGCGCCGGTCCCGATGACCGGACGCGCTGGTCCAACTGACCGGACGCGCCGATCGAACAACGGCTAACTGCGAAGCAACGACCGGACGCGCCCCTGGCAACGACCGGACGCGCTGCTGACGACCGGACGTGCTGGTCCCGAGAATGACCGGACGCGCTGGTCGCCTGAGCAGCGCTCAACGAAACAACGACCGGACGCGCTAAAGAAACATGACCGGACGCGACAGTGCCAGCGTCCGGTTAGAGTCCAGTAAGCTCCCTGAACGACCGGACGCGTCCGATCGCGTGTGACCGGACGCGCCCCACGTCCGATCGTCCTTGCGAACCGCAGTTCCTTCTGGGCACTTGACCGGACGCGCCGGTCCCGTGAGTGACCGGACGCGCCGGTTACGAACCCTAACACCCGCGTCTGCGCTGTACTGACCGGACGCGTCCGGTCATACCATGACCGCGTCCGGTGCAGCGTCCGTTCACCTCTGTGACCTCCGTTCGCCTCCGTTTCTTTTCTGACTTCCGGCGTAGTGGAAAATAGGCTTTTCAACTCCTCGAAAACGCCTGAATCCCGCGCTCGCAAGCTCGGCGGGAGGGAGAGAGAAACCCAAACCCTCTCTACCGCTCAAACTCCACCGCCTTCGCAAATGTGCCAACACCAACAAGTGATCACCACCTTGTGCACGTGTGTTAGCTTTTTCATAATCATTTTATCGAAGGAGTTAACCACTCAACTTGCCTCGCCACTCGATCCTAACACGTATGCAAAGTTAGATCGCTCAAGTGGCACTAGATGACCGATATGCAAACAAGTTTGCCCCTCTTGATAGTACGGCCATCTATCCTAAATCCGGTCATCAACTTCTCTACACACCTATGACCGGTGAAATGGAAATGCCCTAGGTTATACCTTTGCCTTGCGCATTCCATTCCATCTCCTCTTATGTTGATGCAACACATGCACCAACCAATCACCAAATGATATGATCCACTTCATATCATCACATGACCGTATTGGTTCATCGATCTTGACCTTACTTGCTCTTCACCGTTGCCTTGGTCCTTCGGCGCCAAGCCATCACACAACTTGCCCTTCACCCTAGCAACCGGTCCATCAAGCCAAGCCTCATCTTGATCTTCTCCACCTTGGTCACATGACTCCATGTCATGTCTCATATGCAATGAGCTCCTTCATGACACCATCACATGTGGACTAATCTCCTGTGTATCTTACATAATCACATATTAGTCCACCTAAGTTGTCACTCAATTACCAAAATCAAACAAGGACCTTTCAACGGAGGCAGGATAGCCCCAACGACAGCCGCTCGTTGAAAGCCCAAGTTTGATTTTAGTAATTAATGACATCAAGTTGCTAATGCCATATATTAAGTGGTTTGAGTTAGGCATAAGCAACACACGTGATGAAGGAGCATGTGGCATGAAGTGATGGCCATAGGATCACAAGAGGTGGAGATGCACATAAAATGATGATCAAGGTGATCAAGCATGTAGAGATGGACATGGAACAAGGTGATCAAGGCAAAGGTATAATCGTAGGGTTTGCTTTTGTCGGTCTAAGATGAGTATAGAAGTGATTGACCGGGTTTAGGATTGATAGCTGACTATCAAGAGGGACAATCACGGTTAGCTCATGAATCAAGTGTTATTAGGTCATCATCTTGAGCGTATGCATTAGGATCTAGTAGAGAGCTAACGTAACGCCTTGAAAAATCATTGTGAAAATGCTAACACACATGCACATGATGGTGTACACTTGGTGGTGTTAGCACATTTGCGAAGGCGGTGGAGTTTGAACGGTAGAGAGGGGTTTGGGGTCCTCTCTCCCTCCCGCCGAGCTTGTGAGCGCGGGATTCAGGTGTTTTCGAGGAAATGAAATGCCTATTTTCTATTGCGCCGGAGGCGAGAAAAGGTGGCGAAAGTCCGGAGTGTTTATCTCTGAAAAACTCCAACCGGATGCGGTCTCGGCTTAACCGGACGCGTCCGGTCAGTAGCAGCTGTTGCAGAGGCGCGCGGGCTAGGGTTTTGCACCAGCGTGTCCGATCACTCGCGGGACCGGCGCGTCCAGTCAGGCGCTTAAAGGGTCTGTAGTTCGCGTGGTCGATCGAACGCGGTGGCGCGTCCGGTCACGTTCGACCGGACGCGTCTGGTCGCGAGTGGACCCTTACTGGACTCTGATCGGACGCCAGGTGCAGCGCGTCCGGTCACGTGCGACCGGACGCGTCCGATCACGCGAGGAGCTCTCTGGACTCTGATCGGACGCCGGGTGCAGCGCGTCCGGTCAAACGGTGTAGCGCGTCCGGTCACGCCAACGGCTCTCTCTGACACGCATTGCTGCTGTTTGTCCTGTAGTGACCAGACGCGTCCGGTCACCCTGACCGGTGCGTCCGGTCATCGCGATTTTCACTGCGTTGTCTTGTAACGGCTAGCTGCTTACCCCTTCGCTATATATAGATGGTGGCCGGGTTTGGGGGATAACTCTTGACTCTTTGAACACTTGAGACATACTTTTAGCTAGAGAACTTTCCCTCCACTCATCTCCTTGCTTGGTTGCATACTCTAGAGAGATTGAGTGAGATTCAAGTGCATTGCATTGAGAGTTGCATCTAGTGGCACTTGGTCCATTGAGTTGGCTGCGGATTGCTTATTACTCTTGGGTGTTTCCCGACACCCTAGATGGCTTGGAGCAGCGGTGGTGTTGAGCTCATGATTGGAGATTGTTTCGAGCCTCACCAAGTGATTGTGAGGGGTTCTTGAGCCTTCCCTATGGGAGTTCGCGAATTGGCTACTCTAGTGGAGCTCGTGGCTTGGAGGATCCCCATCTTGTGAGTGGATATGCGGCACCCGCCGAGGGTTCAACTCTTGATAGTTGATTAGCTCACGATCCATCAAGTGGGTGCATCGCCACAACGAGAAGTAGCTTGCCGGGAAGTAAGTGAACTTCGGTAAAAAAATCTTGTGTCATCTTATTGCCGAGGATTTCATTTGTGTATGTGATCACGTTGATTGATTGGTACATTGGACATATCTCTTCTCATCAACGTTGGTATATCTATTCACGCTCACTCCTTTACTTATTGTTCTTCGCCTTGTTTAGCTTGAGTAGAATAGCTTATCACTTAGGAGTAATTAGTTTAGAGACTTAGCATTGTTGATGTGAACTAGAGATCATAGCCTTGCACTATAATTATATATGTGGCTTGCATAAAAGTAGTTGAGCTAGTGCTAGAATTAAGCTTCGCCATCTTATTTAATAACTTGTTGTTTAGTAAAGCTTGTAGAAAATTTAAATAGGTTATTCACCCCCCTCTAGCCATTTGGACCTTACACTCGTGCACGATGACACTAGGCCAACGAGCCGCTTCCGAGGCGCAGCGCTCGGCTACTGGGCTTACCAGGCACGACGCGCTCAGTGCTCGGATGCCGGCCCTACCAGGTGCGGCATGCTGGTGCCCTCTCCCAGTCATGCGACCGCTGCCTCCCAACCACGTCATGAGGCCGATGCCTCCCTTCCGCATCGTGCGGCCGATGTCTCCCTTCCAAGTCGTGCAACCGCCGTCACTGGGGTCACCGCCTCCAAGCACCGCTAGGCCGCTGCCTCCGGTGAACTCCACACGCCGACGAGCCTCCATTCTCCCGATCAGCAAGTAGATGTTGCGCTGCGCTGAAAGCGCATGTTGCAAGCGTATGTTTCAATTGTTTCAAATATTTTAGAGGTATGTTGGACGTGCTTCATAAGTATGTTGCAAGAGTATGTTCTAAATATTTCATCAGTTTTTAGTCTTATATTGCAGCAACTGTTTTTATGTTGCAAGTGTTTCATGTGGATGTTGCATATGTTGCAGTGGCTATACACGTATGTTGCAAGTGTATTGTTCCAAATGTTTCAGATGCTTCAGACGTATGTTGCACATGTTCTATCTAGGTGTTGCATATGTTTCATGCATATGTTGGAAGTGTTTCATCCGGATGTTGCATATGTTTCACACATATTTTGCAAGTGTTTCATCATCTGGATGTTGCATATGTTCTGCAATCGCTACACACGTGTTTCTTTGGTGTTTCATACATATGTTGCAAGTGTTTCAATTGATTCGAACGTATGTTACAAGAGTTTCATCTAGATGTTGCAAAAGTAGATAGTGTTGCACATGTTGCAGTGAGACCCATATGTAGCAGCCATCTACTGCAGCTGTTGGGCCCACTTGCAGGCACGTAGGTGTGGAGGGGGTGCCACGGTGTGGGGCACGAGACGCGGTGTCGGCACGCGACACAGAGCGGCATGCCCCCCACGTGAAGCAGGCGTAGCAGGTGCGGGCGTCCGGAGTTCGGTGGGCTGCTACAGGAAGCCCGGCTGGCTTGGGTGGCTTGCGTGTTGTTGGAACATTTTCGGTGACTCACGACCTCCCTGGCCGGCCGGCAGCCTACCGTGGTCTGCTTTGCGGGCTGCTGTGGGCAGCCGACTGGCTTGGGTGGCCATTGTGTCGTTGGAAGTTTGGAACAGTTTCAGTGACTCGCGGCCTCCTTGGCCTGCTAGCCTGTCTAGATGTCCGGACGCTAGATAAGTATGCATACATGCATGCATGTAATGTGACTTGTAACAGAACTAAACTTTAACAAAGAATTTCGTTTTGGTTCAAGGCCAACATAAAACAACCCTACAATCGTCGATCGCTATAAACAAGACAACATATATTTTGCTGTAAACGACCCCCTAGGTCTTGCTAAGAACCAACAATCAAGGAAGAAATATGTAGGAAGTCGTCGAAAGGGAATCAAGAATTCAGACTATGCACATGCATTGCGTAGTCGAAGATGCAGATGGATACACATCTGTTCGTCACGTAAAGGAAGGATCAGCAGGACTGCCGTCGTCGACCCGCCGTTTTGGAGCTGCCTAGAAGCGTGAGTTGGTAGGTCTGCGTGCGCCGGCGCTTCCCACGCCGGCGAAGGAGTTGCTCCTGGTCACTGGCACCGACCGCGGCTGCCTTGGGCGCCGATAGCTCTTCCATTTCTTGACCGTCACGCTATCGACGCCGTCCTCCTCGTCGCTGCTGCTCGTGACGTGGCACCGCTCCCCGAGGATGATCGTCTTGGTCCACAGCGTGCCTTCCTCCCCGACCTCGCCTCCGCGGTGGCACCCCACGAAGACGTCGTCCTCCGCGGCGGCGGCGGCGGCCTCCCCCGATCCGCCGCGGCGCATCGACCGTATCCTGCCGACCCGCTCGGCGAACCGGGTGTGCTTCGCCGACGACAGACTCCGGCGCGGCGGGAGCGGGTCCGGCGGCAGGAACGCTGGCAGGATGGGCCCGTGCGTCCCGACGTCGATCACCGTGACTGGGCCGACGACGTCAGCCCCGCTGGCCTTGGCAGTGTCGCTCGGCGTCGGGGACACCTTGGCTGGCGTGGTTGCGGCCGTGCCAACGCTGACGGCGCCGTTGCTCTCCCTGGACCCCCAGCGGTGGCTGGAGGACGACGCGGGACGTGAGCCGCGGCGCCGGCGCGACGACGACGACGAGGGCTTGCGGGAGTGGATGGTGCAGAGCGCGAGGCAGACGGCGACGACGGCCGTGATCCACGCGGCGTGGAGGAGCGCCGGGGAGGAGGAGGCCACGATGATGATCGGCCTGTGCTTGGACGTAGAGGAGGTAGGGTGCGCTCTTGCCATTGGATTTGGAACGTGGAAGTGGGAGCTCGATCTGGATTCTGGAAGGTGATCAGGCCAGGCGGTCTCTCTGCCTACCCTATCACCACTGTTAATAACTGCTGCTGATTTGTAGCACTAGAGCAGACTGAGTCTGATCGGCAGGCGGCGAAGATCGATGGAGCAGTTGCGACGACGACGACACAGGCTACGCATGGGCATGCCTTTGAGTCTGGCTGTCTGAGAGACAAGGAATGGGTAGTCGGGGGGCACTGGGTGCGGTACGTGCATGGAATGGACAATGGAGAGTGGGGGGATTTGATCCGGGAAAGGTGGCGCGAGTGGGTATGGGTTGGCCGGTTCAGCTCTCAGCTGGTAAAACGGAAGAGACGCCATGGAAACCGAAGCGTGCACACACCGTGCTAACTGCTAACTGCAATGCCATACCTTCAAAATTTGTGCTCTAGAAATCTTCTCTTAGGTCTTGGGACGTGACTCATTGACGGGGCTGCACAATTGTGCTCTTTACGGTTTTCTCTAACGGACTTTGCTAGTGCCCGGACGTCCGATACGGAGCGCTAGCGTTGGACGGTGCCCGTGCAGTGAGCAAGCAAGCACCCTAGCAGTGCGAGCGATCAGCGCCCTAGCAGCAGGCCCGTGCCACCCCGAACGTTGCCTGCGCCACCAAATAGCGCGCGAGAACCGCTCGCGCCCCCTCCCGCTTCTCACGCGCATCTCATGTGCAATACCTGATCTACTTTTGATACATCTAGATGCAACACTTGCAACATACAAAAGAAGACAGATGAAATACTTAAACATGCGTCTAAAAACACTTGCAAAAACACCCGAAAAACACATGAAAACAATTGCAAACATGTGCAACATCTAGATAAAACACTTGCGACATATGTGTGAAATATATGCAACATCAGATAAACACACTTGCAACATATGTCTGAAAAAAAGATAAAATATTAGGAATAGACGTTTGTAATATACGTGTACAACCATTGCAATATATGTAACATCTCAATCTACTTTTGCAACATTCGTACGAAACACTTAAAACATACTTTTGAAACAACTGAAACACTTGAAACATAGGCTTCCAACGTGTCTAAAAACACCTGAAACACTTGAAACACAGCGTCACCGGCGGCCACGACCTACTTGTGTGGGAAACTATGGTGGCGCAGGCCTCCCATTCCTGCCAACGGCGCGAGGTCGATGGGGGTGCAAGCGCAGGTGTATGCACAGGCCTCCCTTGCCTCCCCTTCCGTGACGAGCGAGGTGCATGAGGGCGCGGTGCTGGATGGTGGCACAGCGTGGGTGCACGGAGCAGCGCGGGTGCGGCACCGCCGCGTTGGAGAAGGCCGCAACGGGCGCCCCCTACGAATCTGCGACGGAGAAGGCGAGCGGCGCTTTTTTTAGAAGCCGTGCAGCGGCGATGGCCACGGGCAGCAGCCCAGAATTTGCGTTTGTGCTCTAGAAGAAGGGGAAAAGGAGAGCTGAGAGGATGATATAGGATGAATTGAGTGGATAAGAATGTACGAGGTGGTGTCAGTTGGATAGGAATGCACGAAAATTAAGATCTGTGTTCGTCTGATACTATAGAAAAACGGTGGACGCTTCGATCAAAGCATTCCCATTTCCCAAAGATTCGATTTGGATTGTGAATCGAAAACACAAAATAAAATAAATGTTTTTAATATTTTTTTAATTTTTCTAAAAAAAAAGGCAGACCCAGTGCCAGAGGCTCCCACACGAGTGGGGTCTGGGGAAGGGAATAGCCGAAGCAAATTGTGTTTACAATTTATTTAATTTTTTTAAGATTTATTTAATTGTTAACAATTTTTTAATTTTTCTAAGATTTATTTAATTGTTAACAATTTACAGAGCATAGATACGATTTTATAAAAACTTTTACAATTTAATAGGAGGGGTTGTTGCATTCATGCCGGTAGCATATTGTGTTTTATGAGTACCAAAATATAGTTGAATGGACTAAAGTGCCCAAGAGATACTAGTATAATGCCCGTGCTAACGCTACGGCTTTATCTAAGTAATATTGATAGAGACAAACTATTTTTTTCTGAGAAAGACAAACTATTTTTTTTGGGTAGTTTAACCTTTACACAATTGTATTGTATCATAAGTTATATTCTGCCTAACTCCTTTATCAAGTGTTGCAGATCTTCAAGAATGTTGTCGAAACATTCGTTTGCACGACTCGTCAAAACGTCTGCCAAGAATTCCATCCTTAGTGATGTCTATAGCTGTGTATGGTAGATAATATTACGTTATTATTTAATGTAGTGTACGTAATATAGTTGGAGACTATATATGCTTACAGTGTTGATTGGTGGCAATCTTACGCCGTCCCACGACTTCATGAAATTGTATACAAGAAAGCCTCCCAATTTCCTAGAGAAGATCAGTTGTTTATTTGTTGTACGTACATAAATGAAATAACTGTTTTTGTTATATCAAAGTTGAACCAAATTTCAAGTGATTACCAGTATTTTTTTCCCACAACCTTTGTTACACATGCAGGGCATTCTCGCTTCTAGGAATAAATATTGTCCCTCCACTTAGAATCTGATAATCCCATGGCGAGATGGAACATTCTAGCAATATTGTGAAATGTAGGTATATATGTCATTTCTTGCTGATAACCCTTCAAACATGTATGATCTTGTAGCGGATCCATAATGTGCACGGTTTTGTTTTGCATGTCCATTATGAATAAAATGTATAGTCCGTTCTGATAATATGGTAGCAGAATCTAAAAAATAAACACACGTAATATAAGTGGTAAATAAAATAAATTAATTTTGTAAAGTGGTACACTGACCATAACTTACACTGCTACAATCTTGAATTTTGTACTGCATGTTCGGCCAGCACTCAAGTACCTTTTTCAATTTATCGTGGTACGCACTGTTAATGACGTCACAGCATCGTGGATCTTGTCCAAACTGAGTTATTTCCTGTTGATTTCTCAGAAGTTATCACTGTCAGTATATAATTTTATAATTACATATTGCAAGTTTTTAATGAATTATGAATTATACAATTTTTGAACTTACAGCAAACTTAAGATCCATGAAGTGGTATTTTTGTTTCTTCAGCCTCATTTCTTGGTTGCGTGCAACCATCCAAATAGCCATATTAAAGCTTTCATGATCCAACTCAGTGTCCTCACATAAAATATTTTTAATTTTCCTAAGATCTAAATTAATTGGATATGGCCGTGTACTTTGTATCCATTTTTTACTGAAAAAACAAGGACAAGAAACAAATTACTTATTGTAGCAATTATAGAACTCAATCATTAAGAAAGACTTACTCTAAAGTTTCATCATCGGCGGTCATCCTGATGATTGAGCAAATCCACGACAATAGGTCAGCCTTGCTTCTCCACTTTATTGTACTTATCAACTTGGCGTCACCCGACATTAATGGGAAGGAAGACCTGCAGACATAGAGATTTATGTATATTATTTTTTCCCTTTGAAAGGGGTAAAATATAGCGTATGACAAATGTTATGGTCAAGCTTACCATATCAGCATTTAAATAATTATTTACCCTTGTTTCAGCCACGTCATCTCTACTATAGCTCAATTTTGTTTCATCTTGCTCCCCGTCACCTCGTAGCATTTGAGAAAACCATGTATTTTCTAAATATATATTTCTACCTTCTCTATGATTGCCGTGTTCTTCATGCCGCATCAATTGGATATACAGACTTATGACCTGCAAGTTTTTAATCAATAATTAAAAGATTGGCAGATATTTCACATGCATATTATTTAATGCAGAAGCAGTGTTAAACATGCTTACAGCGCCATTGACATGCTCATTCCCATCAAAAAGGCAATCCATGTCATCTCGTTCTCCCCAACAATCATCGATTTTGACGAGTTCATGTTTTTTACTCTTTCGTTTCATGTAATCAATTACCCCATCATCTTCTTTCGTACACACATAATCTATAGAGGTTTTATTTACAGTAGAGATTAGTAATAAGAAATTAATTTCCAAAATCTCAATTGATGATGACTCACCTTCAGGCATGATTTGTGAATTGTTTGTTTTCTTTGGCTTATTATAGTGAATGGAGATAAAGGTGCATTGTCGGAGGTGGATGAACTTGGGGGAGTATTTCTTGTTTCAAAGAAAAACATTAGTATGTGCATGTAAGCTGCAAGATTCCAATGTAAGAAATGGAACTCTCAGAGGCAGGGATTGAACTGCTAAACTAAATAGACTTTAATCAAATACCAGAAATCCAATGGACAAAAAGGTTAACCAAATTTGCTATCATTAAATGGTCAGTATTACATTGAATTGAGGAAGTTTAACTTACAAATTATCACAAAAGCAAGCATCAAAAAAAGCTTTCCATAGCAACAGCCAACATGTTAAGATTTCAAAGAAAAAAAACTTTCAGTGGCAACAGCCAACATGTTAAGTAATACATACAATCCATGTGACACGACTCTTCATTTTTTGAAGTCTTTGCATATACAAGAAAATACAAGAAAATGAGGATGGTTGTAATTTCTAACAGAAACATCTTCTAATCAATGCATTTTAATGTGAACACTGAAGTACTGAACACACCTTTTTTCAGCAGGGAAGTCATCGTGAAATAAGAAATTGTATATGTTTTCTTGAACCTGCATTGCCCACGAAATCGATTAGTGTTAAGAATTCATCGCACTTGTAGCTAGTTGGTGCCTTAGGTTGCCCAATTTTTGTCACCACGTAAGTAACCATCGTACACTTGATCTTATGGCCCATGTGTGCTCTATTATGTCACTCAGATTGTACAGTGTCCAGTTCAAATAAGAAAAGGACGATGACAGTAGATCAAAATAGCCTATCCCGAGACTAAAGTGGCATATCTAGAGGTCATTGACTGCATTTCTCAGTCTGTTGGACATGCAGAATGGCTAATATTTCTTATCTCATATAAGGAGAAAGATTTAGCTGCACAGTCACAATGCAACTTGACCAGAAATAGATTATAAGAACTAAATAAAATATCTCATTTATCTTTTTCATTTACCACGTGTATGAAGGCATGCTAGATCAATATGAAGAGGACTGGTCTGCTAAAATAGAATTAGATGCACATGAAATCCTCACCAGTGACGCATTTCGTCAAACACCTCGTGGTCTACCGTCCACGAGTACACGACTCCACCAGGCACAAAGTGACAAAGGGGCATCCTCCACGAACGGCTTTGCCTGCTGTTTGGTTCCTGCGGCCAGGCTCGGCTGCCCGCCACCGGCTGCGCGCTGCGGATTGCAGGGCGGTGACGCCTCCCCGGTGCCCGCCTGCCTGCCGGACGACCAGAGCTCGGATGCAGGATCTGGCTTGTGTGCTGCCTGCGTCGCTGCCCTGCTCGGCGGCCTCCGCAGACAGGGAATAGAGGGAGCCGGGGGTGGCTGCCAGGTGGTGCGGCGCCGCGGAGCAGGGCCCAAACGGGTGAGACGGGGAGGAGAGGTGGCCGTATGGCATGGCGTCCAAGGTGGTGCGGCGGCGTGAGGACCAAGCGCGAGAACAACGGATGGGGATTGGGGAGGGCGAGGCAGGCGGCATCGTGAGGGCCGCGCGAGCGTGGGCCTGGAGGCGTGGGAGAGTGGGAAGCCGCTTCAAACTTTTTAGAGTGGGTTTAGTTCCTAAATCTAGAGTGTCGATATTTACTGTAGTGATATTGTAGCATTTTTGTTTGTATTTGGTAATAATTGTCCAACCGTTGACTAATTAGGCTCAAAATGTTCGTCTCGTAAAGTACAACCAAACTGTACAATTAGTTTTTGATTTTATCCATATTCAGTACTCCATGCATTTATCACAAGTTTGATTTGACGGGTAATCTTTTTTTGCATAGTGCATTTTTCAATGGAACTAAACACAGCCTTAATCTCAGCCGTTGCATCCGTAATAGATGTGCTGTGAGTCGTTGATCTTGAAGAAAAGGATTGGCTTGGAGAAGATTTCAATTATAGTAGAGATTAATGAGCCTTTCTTGAGTTAGTATGAGGCAAATAAAATCTTTTACATATTGGTGATTTTTTTGAATTTATTACAACCAATATGTTTCTATATAAAAATATATTGCATATCTATATCTATCTATCTATATCTATTCTATCACTATAAAAAAGCAAAGGAATTGAAAAATACATGTTACCTAAAAATTCTTACACATCCTATATTTTAACCCTTAGATATTAAACATCATTACCTCCTAACATGTGGGCCACATCTTACAAAATGTAAGATTGCGCGTTCTTGCCGTTCAATTCTCTCACGGCTCCCTCTTATGCGTTGTTCTTTTTTCACCGAAACAAAACTCTACCCGCCCGCACCTCCTGCTACATTAGAGCAAGTATTATAAGTCCTAGTCAGCAGGATGTAAGCAGTGGCGGATCTATGTATAATCTGTGGGGCCATCCGGCCCCACAGGTTTTGATAAAACTAGTGGAATTTTACTGTAGCATATATGACTTGGCCCCACAGCTCCTGCTAGCTGGCCCCACAGGTTTTGAGTTCTGGATCCGCCACTGGATGTAAGGTAGTCCACATCATCAAAATTCTAAATGGTAGAGAGAGAAACGAAGAAAGAGAATGAAGCCGGCGCTTGCTTTACCGCCCGACGCAGGTAACGAGACGAGTAGCTCGCATGCGGCCAATACGAGTGAAGAAATGACTACAGCCTACTACCATTAAATGCCTAGATGCCCTTTATAGCCCGCTCCTTGCAGCCTGCTCGCTATACATGTCAGCTCATACGCTTGCTCCCAGCCTGCTTGTAGCCCACAGTGGGCGTTTCTATTAAACTTGCTCTTATAGATCTCCAAATAAGGCCTCGTTTAGTTTGGATGTTAAAGTTTAATTAACACTGTATCACTTCCGTCTTATTTGACAAAAAGTTTTCAATCGTGTACTAATTAGGCTTAATAGATTCGTCTCATAAATTACTCTTAATTTATGCCGATATGCACGTAATTAATCTACATTTAATACTCTATGCATTTGAAGAAATATTGATGTGATAAGAGTTAAATTTTAACTCTTCCAAACCAAACGGTGCCTAATTCTCTCGCTTTCACCGATTCCAATCAGCAATCGCATCCCCCTGTCGACCCCCGACCCACCCTCAATGCACGACCGTGGCCCGTGGGCACCTCCAACACCACGCACGCGGGCAGACGGAGGCGGAGGCGGAGGCGTGTTCCGGCAGGGGGTGGATCTGCCACTGGGAATGCCGCGAGCGTGTTGCGGGGTGAGGGCGAGAGGAGGCGGCTACTGCCTAGGGTTAGCAGTGGCGGCGGCGCTGGCTGGCGGGCGGAGCCGGTGAGCCGCGGAGGTAGCCACCAGCCAGGCAAGGGAGGCCGAGCGGACAGGGCAGACGCACGGCGGCACGGGGCGCAGCAGCCACGCCGGGCGCGCTGCGCTGGTCACAGGCCGGCGAGAGGAGGCGGCAGGCCCTTGTACTCCCTGCCAAAATCAATGGAAAGACCCGGGGTTTAATCCTCGTTGACAAAGCGTGCTCTGAGGATGATAGGAGTATATAGTTTCCAAATTACAGCCTCGGATGAGGAAAACACATCAGGAAGAGAATTTGTGCCTAGAAGGGTCTTGAATGTTATCCTGGATCATCTGGATTAGCCAAAGTCGCCAGTTGTGCATAGGGCCAACGAGATTGATTGCCATGAAATCATTTGAGTGAGTTATATACTTTTGTGACGTGCCTGTCCATAACCGAGCAAGTGAAGCTTACTCCTTTTTTTTTCATCCCCCAATTTTCCAAATCTGCAGTGCAAACGTCTCAATGTAGAGGTCGGCGGCGTGCAAGAGAGCGACGGTGAGGAAGATACATATGTGCCGCAGGCTCACAGGATGAACCAGTTCATGTCAGTCATCCTCAACACTGTCACAACGACTTCGACAAGGACAACTACCACCACATGCATCGGCTGGGCAAGGGATTTCCTCACCAAAGTAAATAATGGTTCTGATATTTTGTCTCTCTTTCGCTTTATTGTCTTGTGCACTGTCAGTCTAATGGACGACCAATTCAAATTCAAGTTGGGCTAAGCTATTGTCAGATTGTAGTGAGCAAACTACAATATTTAAGCAATAAGTGAAATGCAAAGCAAGATGTGGACTCTTTTTTTTCTCGAACGACTCAGGAGAGAAGATGTAGCCTCTGAGAACATAACAAATGAAATCTGTAAGTTGCACGTGAATTTGATTATAAGCAAAACAATTCCTCACTCGTGCCTCATGTCTTTTTTTTTTCTCGAGCATTTTTTATAGAAAATTTGCCTCATGTCTTTTTTTTATGTCCTCAGCAACTTACATATGTCTTTTTTTATGTCCTGTTTGACTTGCCATGTGTGGTTTTGGGGATCTTTCTACAATCTCTTTCTCCCTTGGCATGATCTATTCACTGGTTCCTCCGGATAACTGAAAGCTACTTGTAATCCAAAACTAATTTCAGAAAATAGAAGAGACAAGCTTTTGTCCTTACCATATCTCACTTTATTGTACCACTGTTCTGAAAATCCCAAAAAAGAGACATGCTTACTACCTTGTGAATGTCCTGCACATTTTGAAGAATTTAGCTAACAGATACTGCTCATTTAAAGACACTACTATTTTGAGTACTAAATCACATGTATATTCAATCGCATTTAAGATATCTATTGCAAATAATACTCTCTAAGATGGCACCGAAGTTAAAATTAAATTAGGAGTTATATTCCATTGATCATAATTTTTCCCTTTTTTACTATAAAGGCTAATCATATTTTTATTTGGCTCTTCTGCTTAAGAGAAATTCATTCAGTAGAATGGAAAGTTATAGACTTAAGTATTGAAGTATTTACAGTCTGAAGAATTGCGATTTACATATCTAATGGCAGCCTCCAACATCGGATTTCAGGTCCATGCGTCACCTCCTACCTGGCTGGTATTGATAGGATTACGGATCCTACCGGACCGGCTGCGAAGGTTGTAGGGGTGAGAGATTGGTGGGCGAAGTCTGAACGAGCGAGAACGGCGGATCGGCGCCGTGGCAGCGCTACAGTGCTACGTTTACTGTTCACAAGATTAGGGCTGAAGGAGGGTGGTGGCTAGGGTTTGGAAACTCCCGGCTCCCTAAAGGAAGCCAAGCAATAGTAGATTGCTCTTGCTTAATTATTTTTCAACCAACGTTACAAATATATAGCCTATGAGATCCTAATTTAGGGAAATAACTAAACTATTTTAAGGAAATATATAAATAGATAATCAGCCCACTAACGGGCCTAGCGCCCACTAACAGGCCTGGTGCTGAGCCTGACATAACATATCTCTCCACCTAGAGAAACAGCTCGTCCTCGAGCTGAAACCTGGTAGAAGCATCGTCAACCAACACCGGGCTCATGCTGGAACACTGCATCAGTCGCCACCGCAGCTGGTACATCGTCATCGAGGAAGTCAACCGACTCCAAGTAGAACAGTCGCTTACACTGATGGCCGCGGACGTAGGGCTCATCACAATTGTAACAAAGCCCTTGACGACGGCGCTCCAACAGCTCCTCCGGTGTGAGATGACGAAACGAGGGAGCTGGAGCGGGTAGTGGCGCGGGAATAGCCAGTGTAGCGCCTGGAGTCACCGAGGGACCCGCAGCCGGGTGGCGCGGCATCGGCAGACCCGGACGTGGAAGGGAAGGCGCCACGAACGAGTCTGCAGCTAGCTGCATGGCAGCTGCTCAGCGCTCAAAGGCCCGAGCAAGGTGCATAGCTGTCTGAAGATCCGGAGGCTCACGCAGCTCGACATCCACCTTGATGTGTTCAGGAAGACCCCCAACAAACAGGTCCGCCTTTTGGGGGGCTGATAGATTGCGGGTGTGGCACAAGATGGCGGCAGTCGGAGTAGTTCTGGACCGTTGACAGGAAGGGGAGCCGGCCAAGCTCGGCTAGCCGGGAGCCATGAATCGCGGGTCTGAAACGAAGATTGTAGAGGTCCTTGAAGCGTTCCCACGGCGACATGCCCTCGTCTTGCTCGAGGGCGTAGTACCAGGTCTGGGCCGCCCCCCGGAGATGATAGGAGGCGAGCCAGGTACAGTCAGAGGCGAGCGTGCGCTGACCCCGAAAGAACTGGTCACACTAGTTGAGCCAATTCAGGGGGTCAACGGAGCCATCGTAGGTGGCAAACTCCAACTTGTAGAACTTTGGTGGCGGCGGGTCCTGTGCGGCGGCCGAGGGCGCCGCGCCCATGCTGTCCAGCGAGGGCGGCGCGGTAGAGAGCGTCGACATCAGACTGCCGCCGTGGAATAGGGGACCGTCCACCCCGCCGTAGAGGACGTCCGAGGGCGGAACGCCGCCATGCGCCATGACAGCCCCAGTGGTTAGGAGCGACGGTAGGTACGGCTGGAGGCTGCTGCCGTGGAATAGCGTGCCCGCGGACGTCGTCGGCGCCGGCGGTATAGACATCCGCGACGCCGGCGCGGAGTAGATGGGCGTGGCGGAGGCGAGCGCCCATGCAGGAAGCGGCGACGGTGATAGAGGAAAACGAATCAGGTGGGTCGGCAGCGGTGCGGAGGCAGACGACGAGGGCAACGCGCTGCTAGGCATCCCGTAGGGGTACGAGACAGCCGGGTAGGACGCGGCTGGTGGAGGCAGCGAGGGCAGCGATGGTGGCTGTGAGGAGCAGCTGCCTTTGGAGGAGAGTCTGAAGCGTCTCCTGGACCTCGCGCATGCAGTGGCTGAGGTCCACGATCGCCGCTGTCGTCTGCTCGGGCGTGAAGACCCAGTTCGGCGCGATCACCGAGCCCAGCGGCAGCGATGGGATCACCAGCGCTCCAGAGGGCACCACCCCGCCGGACGTCATCGGGGGCGCAGTGGTAGAGGGGTGGGCGCTAGCGGGGATCGCCGGCGACGACGCGGATGCAGAGGCAGCGGGGGTGGCCATGATCAGCAAGGTCTTTAATACCAGATTGATAGGATTACGGATCCTACCGGGCTGGCTGCGAAGGTTGTAGGGGTGAGAGATTGGTGGGCGAGGTCTGAACGAGCGAGAACGGCGGATTGGCGCCGTGGCGGTGCTACAGTGCTGCATTTACTGTTCACGAGATTAGGGCTAAAGGAGGGTGGCGGCTAGGGTTTGGAAACTCCCGGCTCCCTAAGGGAAGCCGAGCAATAGTAGATTGCTCTTGCTTAATTATTTCTCAACCAACGTTACAAATATATAGCCTATGAGATCCTAATTTAGGGAAATAA
This sequence comes from Saccharum hybrid cultivar R570, assembly GCA_038087645.1. Taxonomy (NCBI): domain Eukaryota; kingdom Viridiplantae; phylum Streptophyta; class Magnoliopsida; order Poales; family Poaceae; genus Saccharum; species Saccharum hybrid cultivar. The sequence continues at coordinate 24,947,642 of JAQSUU010000135.1, forward strand.
CTAAACTATTTTAAGAAAATATATAAATAGATAATTAGCCCACTAACAGGCCTAGCGCCCACTAACAGGCCTGGTGCTGAGCCTGACATAACAGGTATTTTCCTGATTTTTAGGGTTTGATTTGTTTATTGAATTTGCTTCGAGTGCTCAAGAAGTCTGCTTGGAAGGAGGGCACAGAGCACAGGAGAAGGTTTAGTCTCTGGTTCAGAACCAAAATGAAAGCCTAATGTTGAGGATGATGTTGAAACAACCCCAAAAGCAAAAGGTGAGATAATGATGCAATTGTTTCAATGCATTTGATCTTTTAGTGTAACTAGCAAATATGCCCGTGTGTTGCAACGGGAGAAAAAAAGACTATCGTACATTCATGATGATAAAAATGATATATATCTATTCATATTTTACTTTTTACAGAAATTAAAATCTATAATTTATTTTCTGACGATCATGACATCTATAATACTATAAGCTAATATCAGCAATATTTCAACAATGATACAATTTTGATTGGTTTTTTTCTCCCATTACAAAGCACATAAATATTTTCATACCATTTATATGCATTGATATATTGAAATATCGAGTGATATGACTTTTTTGTGGGCCTATAATCAAGGGTATGACGGGAGACCTTTTAAGTTTTCCACGTGTAACCTTTGTTGGAGATTGCACTAAGTTTAGAGACCAACTTATTTAGATCAGACCGAACAACAAACTGGTCAATATTTCAGTTTAAAGATTGATTAGTTAGCTCAAAAGTTTAATCGGTTATATAAAATAATTATTTTACTAATCAAAACTGCATTAACATCTTGGTAGTTGGAATCTTCTTCTTATAAGAGGGTCAAGAGTTAAAAGATCCATAATATTATATTTATATGTTTTTAATCTTTACAGAAACAACACAACAAATTAGAACAAAAACAATATAGAAAAATCAAACAAAGAAAAAGACTCGGGACTCAACATTCGGAGACCGAACAAACATGACAAAAGAAAAGGTAAAAAAAGTAGTAGAACGTGGAAAAAAGGACGAGGAAAAATAAAGGAACAAAACCTGAAAAAAAAAGAAACTTAACCAATAAGACGTTGAACAACATAAGGCCCAACGTGGAAAAATTGGAACATGTACGACTTGGGAATAACAGAATCGGACATCCTCGGAGATAAGAAAATAGAAAAAAGACCAAAATAAGAAACTCTTAGTATATATTAGAATCAGACTCTGTATCATTGTTAGATGCGTGGTATTCTAACACATATAAGCATGGACCCAATATATTTTGGAATCGGACTCCGTATCTCGCTCGGCAAGAGCTATTCTATGGCAAGAGCTATTCTATTATATTGTCCGGTAGTTAGAGGGAGACGGATAAAAAAATAATGGACGGACGAAAAAAAATGACTGAAAATTTTGCCTCTTTATTATTAGATATAGATAATAGGGTTGCTGATTCCCATTTCTTTTTAATCTTGGCTTGTTTTTTTAGACCAGAACACTGCCGACTTCATAATTTCTTTGACTTGCTAAATTCTACCGAGTAGCTTAGAAAGGCTATTTTTTTGTCAGACACCTAAGCCTCACATTCCTTTTGTGGTTTCTTCCTTTCTTTATCCTTTAGGAACCTGTTGGGAAATCAACTTCGTCTAAAAAACTCAAGCCCAAACTTTGGAGTATGAAAGATATAAAATATTATGATGAAATTCACTTGCAGGAAAAAAGTACAGCGAAGAATGTATTTTGACTTCGTCGCTAAGAATTCAACTTCACATATCGACTTCGTCGTCAAGAATTCAACTTCGCATATCGACTTCGTCGTCAAGAATTCAACTTCGCCTATTGACTTCGCCGTCAAGAATTCAACTTCGCATATCGACTTCGTCGTCAAGAATTCAACTTCGCCTATCGACTTCGTCGTCAGAAATTCAACTTCGACTGTCGACTTCGTCGTCAAGAATTCAACTTCGCTGGACAGAGAAGTGAACAAGAAGTATGAGATGATCTGAAGAAAAGGAATTCATTGAAGGAAAAGAGGATCGAATGCGAAGAGAAGACTAAATTAAGAGAAAATGACCACTTCGCCCTTACGTAAATAAAGGGTTGTAAATAGTTAAGTCAGGGATAAAAAAGTCATTTTATGTAAAATACGATGGCTAGGGCCCTATAAATACCCCCTCTGACATGTATGGTATGATCATGAAATGAATACAACTTTGCACGCAACTTTGTCTTATCTGAAATATTTTTGATGATTTTGTGAATTGTGTCATCCGACCTGAACTTTTCACCCAACATCTGGCGCCCACCGCTTGTGCGTGCATCTAAAGATCTTCACGACCACAAGAAAAAAAATGGTAAGACCAAACAAGAAAACCGTCAATGAAAAAACCGAAGACAAACAACCACTCGGAGAAGACAGAGGTCTTACAAAAAAAGTCTCTCAAGGTGCAAATTCTTCAAGAACGGCCGAAACTGAAGAACAAAGACTTAAAGAACTTGAAGAACAAGTTTTACGAAGGCAAAAAGAACTTGAAGAATGTCGCAAAAGAGCACGAGAAAAGACACTCAAACAAAGAATAGAAGAGGCCGAAGTTACCCTTCGCAATTTAAACGAGCAACTGCAAAATGCAAATCATGAAGTTATAAATCAAGAAGAATCGCATCTAGCAACAAGAATCTCTCAAGAGAGAAATATTCAGAAAGCATTCATATCAATTGATACAAGCTCAGCACTATCAACAAATTTGCAGCTAGCTCAATGGCCTATAGGGTACAAGTTCAATATGATACCAACATTTGATGGTGAATCAGACCTGAGGCAATTCCTAATGAGTTTTGAAGCCGCAGTAATTGCAGGCGGAGGGGACGAAACCACACTTGCAAAAGCATTTGTCATGGCAGTAAAAGGTCCAGCACAACACTGGTATTCATCTCTGAAAGCAAGATCCATACATTTATGGGAACAATTAAAGACAAATCTACTTGTTGACTTCTAAGGATTTCAACCAACTGGTCTTACAGACATGGATTTATTCAACTGCAAACAACAACCCAAAGAACCTCTAAGTCAATATTACAAGAGATTCATTCAAATCAAATCTCAAATCACAAATATCCCAGACGAAGTTGTCATAATTGTAGCAATCAAAGGACTTCGGGCAGGACAATGTGCAGCACACCTTACTCGAGAAAAGCCAACTTCACTGGCTCAGCTTTACGAAGAAATCCAAAAGTACTGCAAGTCCGATGAAGATTACAGAAAAAGAATTGATGAAGAAAATAGCTTCAGAAATCAAAACAAAAGCAACAATTTTTAACCCCCAAAGCAAAACAACTTTGAGCGAAGACACTTCACCCAAGTCAATCAAGTTGAAAATAGCAATTCAACTACTGAAAACACTTTTTCACCTCAAAATCAATACAGCAGTCAGTACAACCAAAGGACATTCGAAACAGATGGCTTCAATTCAAGAGAAAGAGGAGGACGAGGAAGAGGAAGAACAACCCTAAGACCGGAAGACATGTATTGCATCATTCATGGCAAAGGGGCTGGACACACATCAAAAATGTGTCCAAGAGTAAAGAAAAGCATCGAAGAAATACAAGAAGAAAACAAAATATCAAGTCAATCAAAAACTGTCAATCATATGATTCAAGGCCAACAAAACTCTTATTACCCAATTCAGTTTGGACACTCCCAAGCAATGATTCCAGGCTCATCATCATATAGCTATGGACCAATGGCAATATATGACCCAAATCAATGGAGGCAAAATCAACAACAAACAAATTTTTAAATACAGCCCGAATCCTCTATGGCAAATAGCAACTCACAATGGAACAACAAACAAGACAACTCTCCATCAACTTCAATGTAAGCAAAGGAAGAATCATGACAATCATTGGAGGAAACAGTATTGATCATGAAAACAACAATCAAAAGAAGAATTACTTTCGAAGAGTAAACTCCATCTCAACAGAAGGCCCATACAAAAAGACAAGATGGTCTCATCTACCGATCACATTCTCAGAAAAGGATTTGAAACTGAAAGACTATCCACACATGGATGCAATGGTAGTTGAAACAAATATTGATGGATGGGATGTCTCAAAAATACTAGTTGATGGTGGAAGTTCTGCAGATATTATATTCACAGCAACAATTGATACCATGAAAATTGATCGCAAACTTTTAGGAAGAGCTAAGCACCCACTCTACGGCTTCGGTGGGAGGCCAATTCACTCAATAGGAAGAATAGTTCTTCATGTATCATTTGGAACAGTAAACAATGCAAGAACAGAGCAAATTGCATTTGATGTGGTGGACATCCATTATCCCTATAACGCACTTTTCGGAAAGGAAACTCTGAATGCATTTGAAGCAGTAATAAGCTACTCTTACTTATGTATGAAGATGCCTGCAATTAATGGAGTTATCACAGTCCATGGAGATCAAACCAAAGCAAGAAACATTAAAAAAGAATACACTCCTGGTCGGAAAAATGTTCATACAATCAAAGAAGAAGAGAAAGAAGAAACAGAAAATGCGAAGACACAAGAAAAAGCTCAAGCAGTCGAAGAAACAAAGAAAGTACCCCTTGACTCATTAGTTCCAGACAAACAAGTAATCATAGACATAGGGCTTTCTCAACAAGAAGAAAACAGACTCATAGAATTTCTTCAAAGTAACAAAGATGTCTTCGCATGGACATCCAATGATTTAGGAAGAGTCAGTAGAGATATAATTGAGCACAAACTCGATATCAATCAAAATTTCAGACCCAAAAAGCAGAAACTGAGAAAATTAGCTGAAGACAGAATACAAGCTACAAAAGCCGAAGTTCAAAGGTTGCTAGATGTAAAAGTTATAAGAGAAGTCCAATTCACAACTTGGCTAGCAAATATCGTCATGGTCAAGAAAAAGAACGGAAAATGGCGAATGTGTATTGATTTTACAGATCTCAACAAAGCATGCCCAAAAGATAATTTCTCACTACCAAGAATCGACACATTAGTTGATCAAGCGGCTGGAAGTGAAATGTTAAGTTTCCTAGTTTGTTTCTCAGGATATCATCAAATCTAGATGAGAAAAGAAGATAAAGAATTTACAAGTTTCATCATACCATTTGGAACATACTGCTTTGTAAGAATGACAGAGGGGCTTCACAATGCAGGCACAACATTTGTCAGGATGACTTCAACAGTGCTCAAAAGTCAGATTGGCAAAAACTTGCTAGCTTATGTCGACGACATAGTTGTTAAGAGCAAGAAAAGACAAGATCATATTCAAGACCTTCAAGAAACATTCTCAAATCTGAGAAAAGGAAATTTAAAACTAAATCCCAAAAATATACCTTCGGAGTACAAAAAGGAAAAATTTTAGGCTGCATTATATCAGCAACAGGGATGGATCTAAACCCAGACAAAGTTCAAGCAATTTTAAACATGAGAATTCCTGAAAATATAAAAGATGTTCAAAAATTGACTGGAAGGCTTGCAGCTTTAAATAGATTCATCTCAAAATCAGCAAAACGAAGCTTACCAATATTTCAGGCACTCAAAGGATCCAAAAGAGACTTCGTATGGGGACCTTCGCAGCAACATGCATTTGAAGAGATAAAAAAATATCTACTGCAGCCAAACACATTGATTTCACTAACACCAGGAGCAGATTTGCTATTATATGTCTCAATCACAGAAACAACAGTAAGTGCAGTACTAGTCCAAGAGCAAGAAATAAATCATTCAAAATATCAAGTATCAGTCTACTATGTTTCAGAAGCATTATCTGGATCAAAAGTATACTACTCTGAGATTGAGAAAATCGCATACACAGTTTTAACAACATCAAGAAAGTTGAAGCACTACTTTCAGGCCCACAAAATTAGAGTTCTCACAAATTACCCTCTGAAAGAAGTATTGCAAAGTTGCAGAACAACAGGAAGATTGAGAAAATGGGCAGCAGAATTATCTCAATATTTTATAGAATTTGAAAAAAGAACATCAATAAAATCCCAAGTCCTAGTAGACTTCTTAGCAGATTGGACACCCTCCCAAAGTTTAAGAGAAGACAAGAAGCAACCAGAATGGACAATATATTGCGATGGCGCATGGGGCTTCATAGGGGCTGGAGCAGCTGCAATAATCACCTCACCTTCAGGATAAAGATGAAATATGCTGCAAGACTAGAATTTCAGTGCACAAACAACATAGCAGAATATGAAGCCGTTTTACTGGGACTTCGCAAAGCAAAAGCAATAGGAATCCAAAGATTGGTAATCAAAACAGATTCACAAATTATAGCAGGACACATTGAAAAAGACTACAAAGCAAGAGATCTAGAATTAGCAAAATACTTGCAATTTCTCAGAAATCAAGAGAAACATTTTGAAGGTTTCACAGTCAAAAACATGTCAAGAAATAACAATTCAGAGGCAGACGAACTAGCAAAAGCTACAGCACAAAATTCAGGTCTCCCTCAAGATGTTTTCTATCAAATCTTGAAACAAGCATCCATCAAAGCATTGCAAGCTACACCCAGAGAAGTCCATATAATACAAAGTGAAGACTGGAGAGCCCCAATTATGGCTTACCTTCGTGGGCACTAGGAGCCTAAAAATGAAGTCAACAACATAAGAATAAAGCAAAGAACAAGAAATTACAAGATCATCAACAATCAGCTATACAAACAAGGAATATGTGCACCATTACTCAAATGTATATCAGTAGAAGAGGGAAAAAAGCTATTATCAGAAATACACGAAGGAATTTGCGGCACACATCCTGGAGCAAGAACAATGGCAGGAAAAGCATTCCATTAGGAATTTTATTAGCCATCAGCCCAAAATGACAGCAAAGAAATTATCAAATCTTACCATAATTGTCAAATGTCTGCAAGCAAAGTAAAGGCTCCAGCAACAGATTTACAAACAATAGAACCAACTTAGCCATTAGCGAGATGGGGAATTGACATCATTGAAAAGCTACCTACAGCACAAGAAAACCTTCAATATGCAGTAGTAGCAGTGAAATATTTCACTAAGTGGATCGAAGCTAAACTAGTGACAAACATGTCATCTATCACAATGAAGAAATTTCTTTGGCAAAACATCATTTGTCGTTTCGGAGTTCCAAGACACATAATAATAGATAATGAAACTCAATTTGACAGCCAAAATTTCAGAGATTATTGTAAAAATCTGGGAATTCAATTATGTTTCGCATCAGTAAAACACCCACAGTCAAACGGTGCAGTCGAACGAGCAAATGGAATTATGTGCATAGGAATATCAAAATACCTCGTGGGACTACCAAAAGGCAAATGGGTGGATGAGTTACCTAAATTTGTTTGGGTACACAACACCATAGTTTCAAGATCAACAAACTTCTCCCCTTTCAAATTGCTTTATGGAGAAGAAGCAATGACACCTGAAGAGATACAATTTCAAGGACCAAGAACAAATATTGAAATAATAGATGAAGACCAACAAATGACAAGCAAAGATTTACTAGAGGAAGAAAGAATGAAGGCAATTCAGAACCTTTAGAAATATCAAAAGGAAACAGAAAGTTGGTATAATAAGAAAGTGAAACCAAGACAATTGTCACCAGAAGACTTTGTCTTGAAAAGAAAAAGAAATGAAGACACAATCAGAAAATTTCAACAAAAATGGGAAGGACCGTTCCTTATCATAAGAACCAACAAGCCAGGAGCATTTCACCTGGCAGACATGAGTGGGAAGGAAATTGATCACACATTCAATATTCAAGACTTACGAAGATACTATCCCTAGAATTTGCTTTCATCCTTGTACAAAATAGATTACCTTTTACATTCCGAAAAATTTCAATTCAAATGTAAACGAGCTGCACTCTTTTTCCACTCAAAGGGAACCCTTCGCAGGGTGAGTGGTTTTTTAACCACGCAGTCTCCATTGTAAATTCTCATCAAAGTATAAATGAGAAAGCAAGTTCCTCTAAAAACAATTTTATCAACGGTCGAAGAGTATACTTTAAATATACTCATGTATCGGCAAAACACCCAAAGTAGGTAGCATCAATTTTCGAACAAGCAAAAAACGATGCTAACCTATCAAAAGAATCAAAAATATATTCACTAAAGTGAATTTCTTCGCCAAAAAGAGCGAACAATATTTCAAATTCACTAAGGTGAATTTCGACTTCAAAAATGAAGTCTGCATATTATCTTCACCAAAAAGAGCGAACAAAATTTCAAATTCACTAAGGTGAATTTTGACTTCAAAAAAGAAGTCTGCATATTATCTTCGTCAAAAAGAGCGAACAATATTTCAAATTCACTAAGGTGAATTTCGACTTTAAAAATGAAGTCTGCATATTATCTTCATCAAAAAGAGTGAACAATATTTCAAATTCACTAAGGTGAATTTTGACTTCAAAAAAGAAGTCTGCATATTATCTTCGCCAAAAAGAGCGAATAATATTTCAAATTCACTAAGGTAAATTTCGACTTCAAAAAGAAGTCTGCATATTATCTTCGCAAAAAAGAGCGAACAATATTTTAAATTCACAAAGGTGAATTTTAACTTCAAAAATGAAGTCTGCATATTATCTTCGCCAAAAAGAGTGAACAATATTTCAAATTAACAAAGTTGAATTTTGACTTGAAAAAAAGAAGTCTGCATGTTATCTTCATAAAAAAGAGCGAACAATATTTCAAATTCACTTAAGTGAATTTTGACTTAAAAAAAGAAGTCTGCATATTATCTTCGCCAGAAAGATCGAATAATATTTTTAAATTCACTAAGGTAAAATTTAACTTTAAAAATAAAGTCATATAAATTTTGACTTTAAAGTGAAATTTGATTTCAGAAAATACGAAGTCAATTCATCGTCTTCGCTTAAAAAGTGAGGGGACAGTGTTTTCAAATTTACAAAAAGTGAAATTTGATACGAAGTCAATTCATCGCATTCGCTTAAAAAGTAAGGGGACGGTGTTTTCAAATTTACCTAAAGTGAAATTTGATTTCAGAAAATACGAAGTCAATTGATCGCCTTCGCTTAAAAAGTGAGGGGACAGTGTTTTTAAATTTACTAAGGCAAAATTTGACTTCACAAAATACGAAGCCTAGGCATTGCCTTCATTAGAGAATGATGTTTTCAGATTCACCAAGGAAAAATCTTACTTCACCAAATACGAAGTCAACACACTGCCTTCACTTAAGACTGTCTTAACAAAATAACAAAGTATATGAGTTGCCTTCGCTTAATAAAAAAAACTGCGTTTCGCCCTCGCTAAAAAATAAGGGAACATCATTCATTTCACTTAATAAATCATATTACATAAAAATGTCTGCACAAATACACACATAAAAAAAATTTATTGTGTCAACAAATATACATATCAAATATTTTCTGAAGCAACAATAGCTGCTGCTTCATCAATCAAATTTTCAACAACTCTATCTAAAACTTGATCTACCTCTGAACTAAGATTGTCTTCGGAAATAAAGCTTGGCGAAGCACTTGAATACGAAGACTGAAAACACACAAGGAAAATGCCATCAAAATTTGCTTTACAAATGTCTCAACATCACAACATAAGCACAAATACCTGAGAAAATTTGCTGCAATCAACAACACGAGGCAAACATCTCTTATTTTCAGCAATAGAGAAATCAATCTCAAATTCTAGAAACAAGTACATCCAATCAGAAAAAAAAATATATACATATAAAAAAACCACAAACAGCAAAATTTACGATTGCTTACGTTTCACAAACACATCAAAAGGAGATTTTGCTTCTTCAGTAGCATACTCCAACCATAAAGTAGGCTCAGCAACAAAGTTACCTTTACACATTAACAAGGGCATAACCAAAACTCCATCCTGTCCAAAGTTTAACATTTACAAAAAAACGTTAAAAAACTTTCAAAACCTCACCCCTCGAAGCTAAAATCTAAACTACGACAAACTAAAGTACATGATCTCGAGCATCATCGTCCCTCGCGCTCTCTTGTTCAAGTCTTTGTTGTCTCCTCTCTGCCTCCACATCAGAAGCAAGTCTCTTTTCGAGCTGCTACAAAACAAAATAAAATGACAGATAAGAAAAAACACAAGGAAAAAATAACGAATCAAAATAACATATAGATAACATATTTTTTTCCATCTTTTGCTTAGCCTTCATGAAGGCATGCTCCCTTCCACCTTGGTTCCAGTACTCATGAAAATACTTCTTACAAAGCATTTGAGTACGAGTAAAAACTTGATTAAGAGATTCTACAGACGGAAATCGGTAACTTTTATCATACAGTTTTTCATACAAGGGATCATTAGCCTCCTTCATCAAGTGAAAAATAACACGACTTGAATACATACAGCTCAGATCAGCAGAAGTCTGTAAAATAGTAGGCAAATCTTCATATTGGCGACAAAGCCAAGCAAAGAATGGATCAAATTCTCCAACCTCCCAACAAGGATCTTCTGGCTTCGCACCAAATTTATCATAACAATTCTTGCAAAGTTCCCACAAATGATTGCACTTATTATGAAAATTCTGATCCTTCTTAAGAGATTTTTTCTCAAGATAATTATTCTCTCTCATAACTTTCTCATGATCTTTCTTCAAAATATCGTATTCTTCAGTCTTCGTTTCAAGTTTAGCTCCGACAGAAATACATCTAGACTTCATATTATGAAGAGCTTCAACTATTTTAATTCTTTCTTTCTCCTTAGCAGCAAGTTGAGATTTCAGAGAATTAATCTCTTCAACCAAACTTTTTTCACGAAGTGCAGCATTTTTTGCTTCATCTTCAATCGACTTACGCAAACTCCTTTGCAAAAGTACATTCTACATACGAAGTCAAAAATATATAACAAATCAAAAAAACAAAATCTAAAATAAAATTTACAAAATAAAGATAAACAGTCAAAATAAACGAACCTTGTAGATCATGGAAACACTGGCATCCGCCAACTCAAGCGAAGATTTGCCAACAAGTTCGGCCTCCGCATCAGGAACTACGAAGGCATCATCAATGCACTTTGACAACTTTAATTCTGGTTTCTTCGGCATAATACGAAGTTTGTCCAAACCAATTCCAACAAATTTGAAAGTATCTAAGTTCACACTTTGAGCCTGGCAGTATTCCATACAACGTTTATAAGCTTCAAGATTTACACCATCAGGAACTGTTTCCAAAACTTCAGCCGGAGTCACAGGTTCCTGGACAACTTCTTTCATTTTTCCAATATCAGCTGTTGTCTCCCTCTGAGAAGAAGAATCAGGAAAAAAGCTCTCCGCGAAGACAAACAACAATAATTAAAAAAAGAGACAAACAAAAAAAATGTGAAGTAAAAAAAATCAATCACCTGTAGAAACACTCTTTTCAAACTGGAAGGATACCCTCTCACCAGTAATCACATTGATAGTAGACTCAGAAAGACGAGAAACACGGTCATGTTCAGCCTCCTCGTCATGAACTTCATCATCAGATTCATCAAAATCAAGGGCGAGAGTAGTGGTACCCTTAATTTTTTGTGACTTCGCACCAGACATAGTAGCTTCAGAAGCACCCTTTTCACCACCAACTATAGCATCTTGTTCTACCCACAAAACATTCTCCAAAACTTCACAACCTAAATTAGCACCTCCAAACGAAATTACAGCTTCAATTTCATCACCAAAATTTCCTGGGTCATCCCGGGGAGTTTCAACAGAAAATCTTTGAGAGGATGGCCCAGCAGTCTCCTGCGAAGCCAACACCTCACCTTCTTCTTGTGAACCACCAACAGTGGCGGCCACAGTAATCAGAAAAGAAACCAGATTAACTGGATCAGAAACAATGTCTTCGCCAATATTTTATTGTGACAAAGTCAAGATAGCTTCAGCAACACCACCATGGAAAATGTTGGCCATCAAATTCTGAAAATAGTTATTAAGTGGAGTCAACATAGGAGGAGTCAACCCACCAGATTCAAAAACTAAACTAAACATTCTCACCTCATCATCACAAGACATTTTCTTCAAAGCTTCGTCAACAAAACTTTCTGATAATTCAGAATCAGAAAAACCAGCAGTCTTCGCCTTCTTCTTTGAAACTTTTTTAGTAAGCGGAGGCCCACCCCTCTTTTTCCTAGTAACATTATCGATACTAGGCTTCGCACTTCTAGCATAAGCAGGAGCTGACCTTTCACCATATTCTATCTGAGCAATATCAAAAACTCTATTCAGTCTCTTGTAATTTGAACCAATGATTTTATCCATCAAATCCTTTTCTTTCTACAAAAAATTTCCCAAGAATTTCAACGGCTTTAATTTCAACAGCATAAACAAATTCTTTGTCTTTGGTATATTTCTTTGGACGAAAAACTTCATTATCTGGAAAGATATAGGTTTTCCCTCTAACAACCTTTTCATGAAATCGAACAAAGCTCCAACCTTTCTTCAAAGGTCAAATCTGAGAAGCAATATACTCTTCGCAAAGATCTCGAGCACTTTACATACTTGCAGCAAGCTTATAAAACTTCTCACAAGATTTAGAACTTCTTGAACTTGAAAATACAGGTTTACAGTTAAAACTATTCTTGTGCATCCTTGCAACCAAAGGATATCTTCTAACAACTCTGTTAGCTTCATTCTTCTCTTTGACCAAAGGAAATTTATGATAAAACCAATAGCGATACCAATTTTCAACCCACTTATTCTTTGAAGCAGGAGCTATCTGTTTAGCACCACGAGCTGGTTTAAAACTACAACATCCAAAATATTTGACGACACTTTTTCCATCAACCATTTTACTCTGAAATTGTGTATGCATCTCATGAATAGAACAAAAAGCTCAAATATCCAGATTTCCTCTCTGAGATTTCACTGCCCAAATAAAAAGAGTGATTTTTGCTATACCATTTGGAGTCAAATGATGCATCTCAATATTATAAGCTTTCAGAATTTCTTCAACAAAATCTTGACATGGCATACGAAGACCAGCCGTAAAATAGTCGCGAAACACACTACATTCATCAGGTTTTGGCTTAGGAATTGTCTCACTCTGCGGAGCTAATCTAACATCAGCTTTTTCAAGCATTCTATTTTTTACCATCCACTGTAATTCAGACTCATCAAATAAAGATTTTCCAAAGTTCAGAGACTTCGTATCATCACCAACAAGCTCTGACTCCGATGCAGAAACATTGGAAAGATCTTCACCAGAAACAGAATGCTCAGATTCAGCAGGCGAATTTTCAGAAGCATTCTTCTCCATGTCTGACATCTGAATATAAAAAAAATATAAATTTATATATACAAAAAATATATATAAACACAAATAAGCATATGAAAGTACAAAACATAATATATATATATATATACATATATATAATAACTTCAGAAAATTACCTTCGCAACAAAAGAAGAAGCGAAAAAAATAAAGTGACTTTGACGAAAATCGACTTCGCGGAAACTTAAAATGTCAGCAACACCTCCTCGTCTTCGATCGCGTACCCTGAAGAAGGGAACACAACGCAGTATATATAGGCGACTTCGGAAAATAACCGTTACAGACACTGTTCATAGCATAACGGTCATAAACGGCCAACTCCAAAGTTCGGGACGATGTTTTTTTGTGACTTCGCTTCATAAAATTCAAAATTCACGAATTTCAGACCTTTGGAGTAGGCCTTCATTCGCGAGGGGCTACTGTTGGGAAATCAACTTCGTCTAAAAAACTCAAGCCCAAACTTTGGAGTATGAAAGATATAATATATTCTGATGAAATTCACTTGCAGGAAAAAGTACAGCGAAGAATGTATTTTGACTTCGTCGCTAAGAATTCAACTTCGCATATCGACTTCGTCGCCAAGAATTCAACTTCGCATATCGACTTCGTCGTCATAAATTCAACTTCGCCTATCGACTTCGTCGTCAAGAATTCAACTTCGCATATCGACTTCGTCGTCAAGAATTCAACTTCGCCTATCGACTTCATCGTTAGAAATTCAACTTCGACTGTCGACTTCGTCGTCAAGAATTCAACTTCGCTGGACAGAGAAGTGAACAAGAAGTATGAGATGATCTGAAGAAAATGAATTCATTGAAGGAAAAGAGGATCGAATGCGAAGAGAAGACTAAATTAAGAGAAAATGACCACTTCACCCTTACGTAAATAAAGGGTTGTAAATAGTTAAGTCAGGGGTAAAAAAGTTATTTTATGTAAAATACGAAGGCTAGGGCCCTATAAATACCCCCTCTGACATGTATGGTATGATCATGAAATGAATACAACTTTGCATACAACTTTGTCTTATCTGAAATGTTTTTGATGATTGTGTGAATTGTGTCATCTGTCCTGAACTTTTCACCCAACAGAACCCTTAACTATCTATACTTTTATTAGGTGTCATATTGTCTGATGAGTTCTAACCTAACTGTTTCAAACATATCATTGTTGCGACTGGAGATATTGTCAAAGAAAAGGGGACAGATAGCTGCAAAGAGGATACGAAAGGTGCAAAGAGAGAAGCCCTCCATGAAGGGATTTAAGATGGCGACTTCTTTAAGAATTTTGGAAACTTCATAAATTGATATTTTAGCTATTGACCTTGGCTGATACAACAAATGTACAAGTTGCTAAATGATTAACAATTTTTTGTTGTACCATGATAAATTATGTGCATGGATTGGGGAAAAATTACATCATAGGAATTTAACTTTCGAATTCATTATTATTTCTCTATTATATATGAAATTTTATAATTTTTAATTGTATATTATATGATTTCTTATAAACACATGCGTGCCTCAAACATATCAGTGTTGTGACAGGAGATATTGTCAAAGAAAAGGGGATAGATAGCTGCGAAGAGGATAAGAAAGGTGCACAAAGAGAAGCCCTTCGTGAAGGGATTTAAGATGGCGACTTCTTTAAGAATTTTGGAAACTTCAGAAATTGATATTTTAGCTAAGCAAATGTACATGTTGCTAAATGATTAACAATTTTTGTTGTACCATGATAAATTATGTGCATGGATTGGGGAGAAATTACATCACAGGAATTTAACTTTCGAATTCATTATTATTTCTCTATTATATATATATGAAATTTTATAATTTTTAATTGTATATGATATGATTTCTTATAAACACGTGCGTGCCGCACGTGCATGACAACTAGTTTTATACAAACAATTCTTGAGAAGATAAAGCATTTATAGATTGGTGATTTTTGAGAATTTGTCACTTCCAATATTTTTATATAAAAATATATAACAGATTTTATACCAACAAATCTTGAGAAAATAAAGCATTTATATAGGTTGGTGATTTTTGCCGGATACCATACTGGTTGATTCGATAAGTCAGTTGGGTGGCAATCTCTGTAATTATCATCAAAAGAAAGGATAGATAAAAGAGGTGGAGGCGAAAATCGTTGCGAAACCAGCGTAAAAGCCCGTTTCTAGGTTCACGTCAAAAAAAAAAAACGCTCCAGTTCCGATTCTCTGTCTGAGAAAGGCATCTGGAAGCGATTCTTCCAATTCTCCTCAGAAGAACTATTTCTAGTATCCCAACGGTCCCTAAGATAGCTCTGGAGGTAGGACTAAGACGGCGTTTGCCTTGGCCTGATGATGTTCTTGCTGTTTTTTTTTTACAACAGATGTTCTTGCTGTTGTTTCTGACCTGGTGGTCGCCAATTCAGGTTTGGTCGACAGTTAATGGAAATGTCTTTTCCATCCAAAAAAGAAGAAAGAAAACAAAATTGAGATCGAATTGTTCTTTTGAGATGTCGTTTCTGTCTTCACCCTGTAATAATAATAACCAAATTGAACAGCAATTTTACAATATACTCCCTTCCTTTTCAAAATATAAGATGTATTGTGTTTGGGGCAGGACTGACTTCTGGGCACCCCGGCAGGCCCCGGACACCTAGCGAAATGGTAAGCACGCCAGCGAAATGGTGAGCACGCCAGAGCAAGGGGATATGAGCCCGTGCCGGGAAGCCTTCCTTTCGTCAGGGCGAAAGGGCGGCGACAACAATAATATCTTTTCACGGCGCGTAGGCTCAAGCTCACTTCGCCGGTGCGAATTGATGGGTCCTCTTACCGCTGAGCCACTCGTGACCCACGTCCGGCTCAACCTTTTCACGTCGCCGAATAGGGGTGGCTGTGTTGTCGAGCGATGGTTGGTCTTTTCGCCTTGACGAAGAGAACGGCTCGATACGGAATGGCGCGGCCCCGGACGTAGAGTCAACCCAAGCTATTCACCAAGGTGAGTAGTTGTCAGTCAGTTGTCTAACCAGTTCTGCAGGTTTCGCCGAAGGAGGAGTCAGCCGACAGCTTCTGTCTTTCAAGGCCCACGCGGTCGGACGGAAAGCGACACAAGGCAGAGCCAGTCGAGCCCCTAAACCCGGTGTTACCCAGGGCAGGCAGCGACTCCGAATGGCGAACGAGCCCATGGCGCTGGGGAATATTCCCCGAAAATGTAGTAGTTGTAGAGGCATTCTTGTCCATTGGAAAACCTATGGGAGTGTATAAAAAGCCCCCGTTGGGGGAATGTAAAGGGGAGAGAACAATAAAGCAACCCATCTCATTATTGCTAGCAAGTCATCTCCGTTCCATTTCGCATTTAGGTTCGCTCGCGTGACACCCCATTGTTCAAAGGCTTTGGCCGAGAACAACATTGGTGCCCACCATGGTTGTTGCTCGAGCTTATCAGGCCACCGAAGAAGTCAAGGTATATACAGATAAAGCAGAACCATGCGCGACAGCAGCCGCTGCAGCGATAGTGGATGCAGCCACACGAAGCGATATAGCAACGGCAATAGAGCTCACCGCAGCTGCAGCTAGACAGCGCCGCAGTGACTCGAGGGCGAGAGGAAACGCCAGAGGGCAATGTCAAGGAGGTCAAGCTCAACCAAAACGGCAATGAGATCGAGGAAGACGAAGAGGGTGAAATCACCAAACTAGCAAAAGATCTAAAAAAGTTGGACCAATACCAACAGGATATTCTCAGGCTGCAGCATGAAAAAGAACAGTTATTGAGGCAAGTAGCAGCTTGAAACAGGGCAGAGCAAACACAGCGAGCAATCAGGCAAGCCGAGATCGAAAGAGAGAGGCTAGTATGCAAGATCCAGGGTCTGCACGAAGTAGCGGCAAGCGGAAGTGCTGGTCAGGGGGCAGAAACACAATAATACCAGACACTATCCTGCTTGACGGAGATGAAAAAGCATACGATTCCACCTCACCCTTATCGAAGGAGCTCCAGCTGCACCCATGGCCGTTGGGCTACAAGCCACGCATTCCAGTTTTTAACGGGAAGACAAACCTAAGAAAATTCATCGCAGGTTACGAAACTGCCGTCACCTCAGCAGGAGGAGATGCTCAGACTCTCGCCAAATCCCTCATTATGGCACTTGAAGATATCGCCCACGATTGATACACCTCCTTGAAGCCCCTCTCCATCCATTCATGGAGCCAAGTCAAAGCCGAACTCTTATCCACATTCCAGGGGTACCACCCAGGAACGAAAACCATAAGGGACCTGCTAAACTGCATACAACAAGATGATGAATCCTTGTCCAACTATCTAGAGAGACTCATCCAAATCAAAGCACAAGTGCTAAATGCACCATAAAAAATAGTGATAGCGGTAGCCGTCGAAGGACTGGCCACAGGCCAATGTGCAGCTCATTTTGCTAGAAATTACCCCACAATTGTCAAAGACCTGTTCGAAGTAATGAGGCAATACGCCCGGTAAGACGACGACCTAAAGAAGCGAAAGGCAACACGCAATTTGTGGAGACAAGCAGACAGGGCCCCTAGGCCACCACCACCCCTAGGACAACAAAATATGAAACCATTTTGCGCAATCAACAATTTGCAAGAACAACCAGAGCATAATCCAGTAGAGCAAGGTTTCCCTGGGCCGCCGCCAAACCAGCAGTATAGAAGCTTCAATCAAGCTCCATGTGGCAGGCGAGGGGGACGAGGCCCCCGTGGTGGACGCGATGGCAGAGGAAGGGGAAGAAACCAAAGAATGCCTTATTGCGCAGTGTGGCGAAAATGCGGGTCATTTCACAAAAGACTGCAAATACAACAAAATGGCTAGAGAGCTAAAGGACAAAGAAGAGGCCACGAAAAGCAGCGAAACATCCAACCATGTGTTCCACAACACTAGTTATGAAATGGTAAACAATCAGGGCTACGATAGCCCCTATGTGGCGACAAGCAGCAATGCTTTCCAGTACCCTAGCTTTTTGCATGGGTATAACCATCATCCGTATATCTTGCAGCAACCGGCATTCCTCGTGTACCAGCATTTTGCCTAGCATCTGGGGCATTCAACCACTGTGTCCTCGCCAATTCAGCAAGAGCAGTAGCAATCAAGCCAACCTCAACTCACAAAGCAAGAAAATGCCCAAGAGCATCAGGTTGTAAACAACATCCTACCATCCCAAGGCCACATATTCGCAATCACTGGTAGATCAAATCAAGAGCATGATAACAAGAGGGCCAGAAGGGACTATGAAAGGAGAGTACACACCGTCTCACCAAGGGTACTGCTCAATGTTGGTGTTTCTTATGTGTGTATATAGGAATGGGGATTTCACAAGCGCACAGAACTACTGTGACTACCGTGTAGCACTTCGCTCGGTGAGTACCGAGTGTTGAATTTATATTTTCCCACAGGAAAGGCAGATTGGCGTGTCGGGAAATGTGACTAGGTAAACTAGGTATGTGGGTTAAGCAACTCGGGGTTGGTGGATAAGAAATGTAAAAGAAAAGATAAAAAGATTGACCACACAAATAGAGGTAACTAGAAGCGTAGTGTAGCTGAGTGTAAGAAGTAGAGTATGTAATCTTAATGCAACAAAAGTAACTTAATGATAGTAAGATCGTCCTTAGTACGAGGGGCGTACTCGCGTTGGATTTAACCGAACACAAAGCACAACAAGCCCTATGTTTTAATAACTAGACCCAATGTGGCGGAATACATAGAAGAATAGGGTTGTCACCACCTGCCACTACCACAACCTATCTGGGGATCTAGCCGTATCTACAGGGAAGATATTGCCTAAGCACCATGCTTAATCTACAAACTCACTGTTTTGATCCAAGGTCCGGTGAAATAAGATCAAAACACCCTAACCAGACGGTAGAACAAAGTACTAACGATGAACGAACTAAATAATAAGATAATAATGATGCAAATGCCAAAGGACAAGCACCTAAGCTCACTAATGATAGACAATAGTAAGATAGGACTTGAACTAACCAAAGCTATATTACTGAATAAAGTACTTGACAAAGTAAAGTACTAATCAAGTAAATGCTAAAGAAAATATTACAAGAGGAGCTATACTAGACCAGAAGACTCTTCTAGACTCCGAGGTGAGCTCCGCTCACTCTATCACTACTAGCTGGCTACTACTTCTAAGTTGCTACTCTAAAGAGCTTCTGAGAGCTTGGAACACTTGGAATGCTTGAGAGCTGCTTGAGTGATGATCTCCACTGTACTCCAGGGCCCCTTTTATAGTGTGTAGAGGGCATGGGGATACTTGCAGGCGAAGATGAGGCGGTGGGCCATCGACCAACATAGGGGGGGCATCGGCCGACCGTCCATTATGTCGCCTCACCATCCAACGATGATGGATGGCCTCTGGATGGCGGTTGCATGGCAGGTAAGTTAGTTCCCCAGCTAGCAAGGCAGTTTAGAGGTTGGTTTGGGCCTCCTAAGTGAATGACGATGGACCCAACGATCCATGGCAGCTCCACCTCGTCCTTTGGATCAAACCAACATAGGATCAAGCGTGGAGAAGTAGTGTGGAGTGCTTCACGCGGATCAGTGATGTGGCAAGGGGGGTGGGGCTGTCGGGTGACGCTACATGGCATCGGTCGACGTGGCATGTGGGCCCACGCCCCCCTGCCACGTCCCATTGCCTCCTTTGCACGGCATTTGTCCATTTTTGTGATTTTTCCTGCATACAAATAAAATTTCCAAGTACAAGTGGAACTAGGTGAATTATAAACAAAATATGGCACTTGTGATGTTGTTTTTCCTTGGTTTTGGTGGAATGTTGATGGTCAAATTGGGTGTTTAGTGACCATCAACACTCAACAGGCCAGCTTGGTCCATGGTACCAATTACCTTCGACGAGAATGACTTCCAAGTGCAAGATTTTCCACATACAGACGCTTTCATGGCGACAGCAAACATAGCTGGGTTTATAGTACGCAACATCCTCATAGACAATGGGAGCTTCGCCGACATTCTTTTCATCAAGCCTTTCGAGAAGATGAACCTTGACATGTGAACATTAGAACTAGCTGGGAATTCACTGTTCAGTTTCGGCGGGAAAAAGATAGACGCCTTAGGCAAGAAAGCAATCCAGGTCTCTTTCGCAGAAGGCAAAAAGGTCCACACTGAAACAATAGCTTTCGACATAGTCAACATGGATTATACATACACCGCCATCTTCGGCAGGGGAGTCCTGAACAAATTCGAAATGGTGATAAAGCAAAGCTACTTATGCATGAAGATGCCATCCCCTTTCGAGATAATTATAGTGCACGGAGACCAAGCTGCATCCAGGCGAATCGAGGGCAAACCAATTCCAGGATATAGCCTCATAAATGAAGTAGCAAAGAAATCACCTAACGAAGAAACAAACAATGAAAAGGAAGTCGTGCCAAGGGCAGAAGCTGCCGAAGACACTTAGAAAGCCCCCTTATCAAAATTAATGCCAGAAAAGTGCGTTCATGTAGGTTCTGACCCCACAAAAGATGAGAAAGACAACTGATAGCTTTTCTTCACAAGAATTAGGATGTGTTCGCCTAGTGGGCAAGAGATCTGCAAGGCGTCAGTCATGACCTCACCCAGCACAACCTAAACGTAGCAAAAGGGGCAAAACCGAGGGAGCAAAAGCTGAGGAAGATGTCCGTAGAGAGAGCAGAGGTGGCAAAAGCAAAAGTACAGAGATTACTCAATGTCGGCATCATCAGACCGGTACAATACCCGGAATGGCTAGCTAATGTTGTAATGGTCAGAAAGAAGAACAGGAAATGGCAGATGTGTGTAAACTTCACTGATTTGAACAAGTGTTGCCCAAAAGATCCATATCTGCTCCCAAGAATTGACAAGTTAGTCGACATCGCGGCTGGGTGCGAGGTGATGAGTCTGCTAGATTGTTTCTCGGGATATCATCAAATCTAGTTAAACCCCGATGATGAAGAGAAAACAAGCTTCATCACTCTAGGAGGAACTTACTGTTACCTGTGGATGCCCGAGGGACTATGAAATGCAGGCCCCACTTTTTCTAGAATGACAGATGTAGTTTTCGACAAGCAGAAAGGCAAAAATCTTGTAGCATATGTCGACAACATTGTGGTCAAGAGCGATAAGAAGGAAACCCACATTCAGAACCTCCAAGAAACATTCAAGAACTTGAGAAAGAGTGGCCTCAAGTTAAACCCAGACAAATGTATATTTGGCATCAAGAAAGGCAAATTGCTTGGCTGTTTAGTATCAGCAAGAGGCATCAAGGCAAATCCCAAGAAGATAGCAGCAATAGTCAACATGAAGCCACATACAAGCAGAAAGCAGGTGCAGAAGCTCACTGGTAGGCTAGCAGCGCTAAACAGATTCATCTCAAGATCAGCCAACAAGGGCTTACCTTTCTTCAAAACCCTTCGAAGCTCAGATCATTTCGAATGGAGGCCCGAGCAGTAGCAAGCTTTCGACGATCTCAAAACCTACTTGACCAAATTAGTGACATTGTCCAAGCCCTCGCCGTCTGCAAGACTGCTGCTATATCTAGCAGCGTCGCCCACAACTATTAGCGTGTTCCAGGTCGAAGAGAAGGAGCACAAAAACAAGATGAAGCAGTTCCTAGTATACTTCGTATCAGAGGCTTTATCAGGAGCAAAGCTCAACTATTCTGAACTAGAGAAAATAGCATACACAGTGTCATGGCATTAAGAAAGCTAAAGCATTATTTCCAAGCTCATCGCATCAAAGTCCTCTCAGCATAGCCGTTGGAAGTGTTATTTCGCAATAGCGAAGCCATTGGAAGAATCAGAAAATGGGCCACAGAGCTGAATGAATTTGTAGTTGATTTCACACACAGATCAACAATCAAGTCAAAAGCACTCAGAGACTTCATCGCGGATTGGACCCCAGCAACTTTTGACACCACACTACAATTTGAAGAACCAACTTGGACCGTGCATTATGACGCCCCCCTATGTTGACCAATATTAATGTCACCAAAAGGTCTAAAGCTTTGTTACGTAGCCAGGCTAGAATTTCTCACAACCAACAATATAGTCGAATACAAGGCAGTGCTCTTAGGGTTGCAAAAGCTCAGAGCCCTAGGGGTCAAAAGATGTATAGTCAGTCAGACTCCTAGGTAATAGTGGGGCACATCGAGAAAGAATTCACAGCAAAAGAGCCTGAGTTAATCAAGTACTTGGCAGCAGTAAGAAGAATGGAGAAACACTTCGCTGGATTCACTTTTTGCCACATTCCAAGAAGCGAAAACACTAAGGCAGACGAGTTAGTGAAAGTAGCCACGCAAAGAGCGTTGATGCCAGTAGATGTATTCTATCAAGAGTTGTCAGTCAAAGCCATATGAGAAGAGGAGGAACGGCCCTGCTGTGTGCATGCCATCGCAAGCAAGGACTAGAGATCACCCATATTTGTATACCTCAATAGAACATATGAGCCACAAAGCAAACATGAAACGAATAGAATGAACTCTAGGGCAAAACAATACTCCATCATAGCAGGAGAGCTGTACAAAAGCAGAATCGTCGCACCGATGTTGAAATGTATAAGCAGAGAGAAAGGAATCCAACTACTGAGCGAAATGCACGCCAGAATGTGCGGGGCTCACAGGGTACCGCACAAAATCGCCCATAGAGCGATGAGACAAGGGTTCTATTGGCCGACGGTAGCAGAAGACACGAAGGAGTTGGTCCACAGTTGAGAAGGCTGCCAGATGTACGCTAAAAAGCATAAAGCTCCAGCTAACCCGACTAAGTCAATCTTTCCAACATGGCCATTGTAGAGATAGGGCTCAACATAGTAGGGCCATTGCTAACAGCGCCTAGGAATCTGTGTTTCACCACTGTAGCCCTAGAGTACTTCATAAAATGGATTGAAGCCAAGGCACTGACAAAGATCACATCAGGCACCCTAACCAGTTTTGTGTGGCAAAGGATCATCTGCCGTTTCGAAGTCCCGTCATACATAATAGTCAACAATGGGAAGCAATTTGACTGCACGGAATTTAGAAATTTTTGTAGTGAGTTAGGAATCAAACTAGCATTCGCCTCTGTTAACCACCCAGAAAGCAATGAAGCAATCGAAAGGGTGAATGGCTTGATTTTCAATGCAGTTTCAAAAGCACTATTTGACTTGCCGAAAGGAAAATGGGCACAAGAGTTGATCACTTCAGTCTGGGGTCATCACATCTCGCGTACACGGCCAACAGGGTTCACCCCCTTTCGCCTCCTATATGGTGAAGAAGTAATCACATCGGAGGAACTCAGGCTAGGCTCTTTCTGGATTGAAATCACAGTA
This sequence comes from Saccharum hybrid cultivar R570, assembly GCA_038087645.1. NCBI lineage: Eukaryota > Viridiplantae > Streptophyta > Magnoliopsida > Poales > Poaceae > Saccharum > Saccharum hybrid cultivar. The sequence continues at coordinate 24,971,198 of JAQSUU010000135.1, forward strand.
ACCACTCCAATACAGCGCTATGTGGAACTCGAAGCAGCAAAAAATGCCAAGTTGCAGGCCGCATCAAACCTTGACAAATATCATGAAGAGACAAAGACCTGAAGGGACAAGATGGTTCTATGAAAGAACATTAATCTAGGTGACATGGTGCTCATTCGTCATCCCGACAAGTAGGGCAAGCTGCAGTCCTAGTGGTATGGCCCATTCGTGGTGGCGAATATGGTCAAACCAGGAGTTTACAAGCTACTCAATGATGAAGGAGTCAAGACAAGCCACACATGGAATGCAGACAACCTGCATTGCTTCTAACCATAGCATCTTCACCCTCAAAGGGTTGTAATTTTTCTTTCTTTTCACCATTTTATTGTAAACATCAAAAAAGGATCTGCACTCTTTTTCCTCACAGGGGAGGCCTTTGCGAAAAGTCATGAGGTTTTTTAATGAGGCGATCCTCTGTACCCCATTAAAGCAATTTGAACTTACTTTTCCCCACACAAGGTCTAAAGAAGATGGGAGTCGAAACAAAACCTGGCCTCGATAGGCTCCGGATATCGATGATGGTAAGAGCCTAGTTAGGTTGCACCGTTATGCACTCATGTGGAATGTCACGATTGAAAACTCAGCACCCAAGAAAAAAGCCTAAGGGTTGCACAAACTTTTCGCATCACCAAAAAGGAGTAAGCGAAAAATCAAAGGCCTAAGGGCCAACAAAACGTTCCGCCCTACCAAAAAGGAGTAGGAGCGAGCATCAAAAAGCAAAAAAGGCATCGAAATAATTTGCACCACCAAAAGGAGTGGCGGCGAATGTCAATGGCCTAAGAACCATAAAGCATTTTGTACCACCGAAAAAGAGTGGGAACTAGGATTACAAACCTAAGGGCGCAAGAGCCTATTCGCACCACTGTAAAGATAGGAAGCGAATGCAAGCAATGCAAAAAACGAATAAAGCATTCACCAAAACCAGGCGCAAAGGACAAATGCCATCAAGAGGAACAAAGAGGCGCTTACACGCAAGTACAACAAAGGACAAACAAAGTTAAGAGAGGTAGCTAACATCAATGGTAAATGTCACCACCCACTATAACAACTAGAATTAATGACATCGAGCCCCTAAGAACCCTATAAATAAGATGCCCGGGGCTCCTCAGACACCAGTTCAAGTCACAGTCCAAGATAAAGCATTAGGATAGCCACCCACGCCGTGCAGAGTGGCTGCGATAGCGCGTGAAGGGTTCTTGCGCATGGGGACAATGAGTGGGCTTGAGAGAATGTTAGGGGTCTTGGCTATCACTGAAATAGCGAGGTCTCGAGTGTGGAATAAAAGGTTGTACAAGCATAAGGCGGTCAGTGCCAAAGTTTAGATGTTGCGAGAAAACACGTAAAGATTAGGGCACATACTGTCCAAAGGAGCATGCACCTAGTCATCACCAGGCACGGAGCTAAAAGATGAGGCAACAGGATAAGAACGCGTCATTGTGACATGCAAGCAAGGCGGGATGTTGCAAGAAAAAATGTAACATCCCCTCATCCGGCGAAACCAGGCCTCAGGGACCCGCACCTCCAAGAGACTACATCCTTGCAACAGCTCTGCGCTGGTAAGCGTGACACCACAGCGCCACACATCAATTTAGCTAATTCGCCCTACAATAGTGCTGATTCACTCTAGCGAGGCAACCAAACAAGTGAGATGTTGCGAGCCAAGAAGCAGAAGGAAAGATATCGATTGTGCATATTTGACAATACACTTAGCGTCGAAACAAGTGTAAAATGTCAATTCGAGAGCAATAAAAGACTACGGCATAGCGATAAAAGCATTGGTGTCATTTTGCGTAAATAGTATGCCGAGGGGCTAGCAAAGAAGCCACTCGAGCATTCACATCTTCACGCATCCCCTCGCCCTAAAAGGTTGGGGGACGGTGCCTTTTTGCATAAGCGATATGCCGAGGGGCTAGCAGAGAAGACACTCGAGCGTTCGCATCTTCGCGCATCCCCTTGACCTAAAAGGTTGGGGGGGTTGCGCCTTTTCGCATAAGCGATATGTCGAGGGGCTAGCAGAGAGGCCACTCGAGCGTTCGCATCTTCATGCATCCCCTCACCCTAAAAGGTTGGGGGGACGGCGTCTTTTTGCATAAGCGATATGCCGAGGAGCTAGCAGAGAAGCCACTATGAGCAGTCGTGTCTTCCCGCATCCCCTCGCCCTAAAAGGTTGGGGGGATGGCGTCTTTTCGCCTATGCGACACGCCGAGGGGCTAGTAGAGAAGCCACTTCGAGCAGTCATGTTTTCGCGCACCCCCTCACCCTAAAAGGTTGGGGGGGGGCGTCTTGTTGCCTAAGCGATGTGCCGAAGGGTTTGTACCTCAAAAGAATTGGGGGGACGGCGAGGTCAAATCGACTGCGCGTGTTTTCCAAAACAAACAACTAATGAAAAGTACACACACAACAAAGCAAATATATTATATACACAAACAATCTTACACTATGACATAACATGCGAGATTACAAGCATTACACATCATTTTTGCACTAAATTACACTCCGCCCCCTATGGGGCGGAGATAAAAGTTGTATCGACGATTTTCCAAATCCAACGTCATCTCTTTGGATGGCTCCTCCTTGGGATCTTTTAGACTAGATGTCGAGGGATCCCCATGGTCTCGCTTAATTCGTTCACGACAGGCCTTGCGCTCTTCCAAAACAGCCGGATCAAACTTCGAATAGAAGAACCTATTAAGAAATTCTTCTTTCCTAAGCATGCACCAAAAGCGCGACCTCAAAAAACTGGTCATAATAGATCCTAGAAACTTCTCGCAATGCCGAGATCAGGAAGCGCCTCCAACATAAAAGCCATTGCAATTTATCATTAGCGGATAGATATCCATAGGTTGTGCAGGCTCTGCACTAGGAACCTGCGCGCCAAAACAACAAGAGTTTAAATCTAGTCTTACATCAACAGCCAAGCAAACACATCTTTTTTGAACTACAAACATCAAATCCTAATTGTCTACCCCATCTTGAGCAGCGTCTTCGCCAGGAGTGCTCGTGCCCTCTTCGACCGAAATCTTGGCAGAAGGGGTAGGCAGAGCGTCTGCGTCGCCCAAACCACTCCCAGCTATTGCCTCACGGGCATTTCGCTCAGTGATGTACCTCTTCACCTTCTCCTTAATGGCTGCGCACTCCTCGGTGGACTGTAGAACACATTGCAAATAAGCAAGAATGTCTTTTCGTCATCCACAACACAAGGACCAATAAGGCAAAAACGAAAAAGGCTCTTTAAAAAGAATCATACCTAGCCGTGAGTCATGGCAGCCCTAAGAAGAGCGAGATCTCTACTACCAGGACGCCAGAACCCATCAAAGAACTTCTTCGCCGCATCGTGAGCACGACTAGGAGCGTTCCAGTAGGATTACGAGTCCTTAATCTCAATCTTCTCGAGATGGTTGCACCCGCATTCTTCTAGAGCCTAAGCGAAAGCGCGGAGTAAGACGAAAGAAGCGTATTCTCGCCCGACGATCATGTAGTTGCTCACGGTGGCCGGCTCATTCGTCAGCCACTCGATGAAATCGACAACAGGCATCGCTAGGCACCTCCGTCTCTTCACCCACACTTTTGATTAGCTCCTTGTACACATTCGCTGCCCTCTGGGCGCCGGCCACAACCTTGTCGCGCTCTTCGCGTTTCTGCTTGCGATACCCTTCAAAGTCCTCATGCATTTTCGCAATCTACTCCTCGGTAGACTTTCCAACGGCCTCGTTATCCTCGGTAAGCTTTTTGGCTGCCTCTAGCTCTTGCTCGAGGGCCCAGATCTGATCATCCTTGGTCGCCAATTCTTTCTCAAGGCCCTGGTGAAAGGCCAACCCTTTCTACTGGAGCCCTCGAGCTAGGAGCATAGACTGCACGCCAAAACGTGAGATCATGAAAACAATTTTTGGAAAGAAGAACAACAAGAAAAGCAGAAAAAGAAAAAGATTTTGTTACTTATGCTTGCGGCATGAAAATTCACCGCTTCGGCAAGAGATGAGTGGGGAACTTTTAGAAGGTCCCTCTCCACCTCTGGAGCAGAAAACAAGCTGGCATAGGCATCGGCGAAATCAACCGCAACCTTGCTGGGCAACATGCCAACGGTGTGTAGTCCACATTGGCAATCACCTGGGAATTCGAAGGCACCCCTAAAGCACGAGCAATTCGGTAAGTCTCCTCCTTCGCGGAATTCAACTTGCCTGAGGAGCTTGACCCCGAATACACTCGCATCTCGCCATAGTCCTCAGGTTGAGAACCCAACCGGAACTCCCATGGCCGAATAGCTGCCCATGGACTAAGCTGTCAGTTAACCGAATAAACTCCACGTAAAATCGGGACTTACCCTGTTGCTGTTGTGAACCAGAAGCATCAGCGGCCAACGCAGACGCGGAAGCCAGCTGAGTAGGGGCGACCACCATGGCAGAAGACAGCCTCGGCCTCTTCGGAGCAACGTCCAAAGGCGGATCCGCGGCCTTGCGGGTTTTCTTCTTCGAGTTCTTGCCGAAAACATCCCCGATCAACATGGTGTCAGCCGCGCCAAAGGCGTCGTTCACATCAGCAACCTTTGCCTTGCTGCCTATTTCATCAGAACTACTAGTAGCCTGCATCGTTAAAGACAGCAAAGGGTAAACAAGACAGAAAAACAATGAAAAGCCGAAGAGAAAGCTTGACAACAAGAGTGCAAAAACAGAAGCTAGAAACGCAAAAGAAAGAGCTACATTTCAGTCCAAACTTGGCCAAAACGGCGAGTCTGTCCGATCACCACTTTGTTGTTGTTGCCCACCTTGCCAGTGAGCTTCCTTCCGATGCGAATATCAGTGGATTCAGCGGCTCCACGACCCCTCCCACCGCATTTTCGCTTTCACGACTCCAGGACAGCTGTATTCGCCCTATGCCCAGCCGTGACCTTTTTAACTCGACCGCGTCGACCTCGAGTCCTGCACCCACGCACGGCGACATCCTCGTCTAGAAGGCTCTGCGAGGGGCCAGCACGGTCTGCGTAGCAAAGTCCCATCGCCTCGAATATGCGATTAAGGTGCCTCTTTCCGGCAAAATACTAGCATTTGCCCTTGTGCTCTTTGTCTCTGTAAAATCCAATAATTTGTTCAGCCTTGTGTTCTATTTGATTCACAAAGCTATAATCAGTCGAATAGGCATCAGACCTCGCAACACCAAGATTAGGGTAAACGTACCTGTCCCTTTGCTCAAATTCAAAAAAGCAGGTCTCGCTGCTTAGGGGCGGGCTATTACAAGCTACCCATTCTTCAACCAAATCCCGACTGATCTGCCAGCGAGATATCAAAGCAAGGGCATCCGCGGCTGCAACATCATCAGGCCCGTCAGCTTGAATGGTAGCTAAGCGATACCCCTTCATGGGTGTCATCTCCGACACCAAGACGTGTTCCTTCAGCAAGTCATTCATCATGGCTTCAGCGACATCTTCGTCGAAGCACACACGGTGATAAAACCAATAATCGGTCCAGCGTGGCCATTTGTTGCGATATGCCAGCACTACAGCCATGGTACCGCTCGTCTTTTTTGGGACAAAGCTGTACGACCCATAATGAGCTACCATCTCAGTCTTGGTCTGCTTGTCCTTGAAAACCTTCTTATGCAAGTGGGTTTCCTAGTAGAGAACGAAGGTGTTCACACTCAGAGCGCATCCTGACATCTTGAGCACCATGGCATCACGCCAAATAGACGAAAGCATTAGGAGTCAAGTGATGGATCTGCAAGTTGAAGCGTTGCAAAATCTCTCCAACGAAATCCTCACAAGGAAATCGTAGCCCAGCTTCAAAAAAGTCACGAAAAACCATGGCCTCATAAGACTCCGGGCGGGGCACCTCTTCTTGGCCCAGAGCGTGGCACAAGGTCCTTCTCTGTGACACGCAAACGGCCCTCCTCTACAGTTTCCACATCGGCGTCAATCTCATCGATGACATCATCGTGCATAGGGCCCTGTCCACCTTCGCAAGGGGGCTCTGCCATCAGATTAATGCTCTCCCTGTTCAGGGATTATGCCCCCATCTGCTCGTGACCACTTGGTGAACACGTGCGTGACTTTGAGCTAGAGCCGTCAGATGAGCTCCCGCTGGGCAAATTGTCACCAGACATTGACTCACTTGACACCTATCCAGGCGAATTACATACGAAAACCCAAAACCAAAAAATAGTAAACAAGAGAAAGCGGCAGAAGGCCACAACAATACAACTGCGAAAATAATCAAGAGCGAATAGGTAAATTGAGACTCAACTATGAAGAACTTGGCGAAGTGTGGAGTCTTGGCGAATGCAGGAAGTAAACCGACCAGCTTTAGTGAAAACAAAAAGAGCGAAAGCTCAGAAGGCACCGGGAAGCCTGAGGAAGGATGAGAGCGCATGGCTCTCCCAATCAAAGGGGGGGCTTATATAGCCGCTCCAATAGGTGGCACACGCATTGAGAAACCGCCGAGGCGGTTCGCCCAACTAACGCGATGCTTCAGCTACCATGAACTGTAATTGACATGCAACCCGAAAAAATGGGGTCCCCTATTCCACAAAGGTGCAACGACAACTATGGGTCTCCACCCTTCGCGGGGATGACGTCTGAGCCCAGTGGCACATCCGTTCCTTTAACGACATTAGACATCCACGCGGAAGTCAAAACTCTCTTCGTGTGATGCCGAGGGGCTAATGTTGGGGGTAGGACCGGCTTTTGGGCACCCCATTAGGCCCCGGACGCTGCCCTTATTCGCATATGAGAGTGCATCCACCATTTCGCTGTAGTGAAATGGTGAGCACGCTAGAGCAAGGGGATATGAGCCCATGCCAGGAAGCCTTCCTTTCGTCCGGGCGAAAGGGCGGTGAAAGGTCCTTGTTTGGTTTTGGTAATTGAGTGACAAACTTAGGTGGACTAATTGTGTTTAATGTGAGATACACATGATATTAGTCCACATGTGATGGTGTCATGGAGGAGCTTATTGCATATGAGACATGACATGGAGTCATGTGACCAAGGTGGAGAAGATCGAGATGGGGCTTGGCTCGATGGACCGGTTGCAAGTGTGAAGGGCAAGTCGGAGGCTTTGAAGCGAGGGACCGCGTGTGACGGTGAAGTTTGGGCAAGACTTGACGCCGATAGACTGAGGCAATGGTGAAGAGCAAGTGAGGTCAAGATCGATGAACCAATACGATCACGTGATGATATGAAGTGGATCATATCATTTGGTGATTGGTTGGTACATATGTTGCATCAACGTCGGAGGAGTTGGAATAGAATGCGCAAGGAAAAGGTATAACCATAGGGCATTTCTATTTCACCGGTCATAGGTGTGTAGAGAAGTTGATGACCGGGTTTAGGATAGATGGCCGTACTATTAAGAGGGGCAAACTTGTTTGCATATCGGTCATCTAGTGCCACTTGAGCGATCTAACTTTGCATACGTGTTAGGATCGAGTGGCGAGGCAAGTTGAGTGCCTAATTCCTTCGAAGAAAATGATTATGAAAATACTAATACACGTGTACAAGGTGGTGATCACATGGTGGTGTTGGCGCAAGCTCAGCGGGATTTAGGCATTTTTGAGGAGATGAAACGCTTATTTTCTATTGCGCCGAAGGTGGGAAGAAGTGGTGAAGTCACGCGAGTGTTTCTCGCTGAGAAACACTCGACGGACACTGGCCTCAGGGGTGACAGACGCTGCCCTCAGTGTCTATCGGCTTACCCTAGGTGTCGGTCCGTGCAGGAGGAGGCGACGGACGCGGCCTGGTTGAGCGACTGACACTGGACGTCAACGTCCATCGGGTCTAGCGTCAGTAGCTTCACAGAGCTTGGAGTGACAAACGCAGGATGACGTATGTTGGCTATGCAAAGGACACGTCTATCGGGCTGAAGACGGCTGCGAACCCTCTCTGGACCACGTCTGTCGCGGTGGGCGCGCGTCCGGTGCGTGTGCGTCAACGCGTCCGTCGTGTTGAGTTGATGACCATTGAAGTTAAGTGTCCGTTGGAGATCAACGACTCTTATTTGAAGTGGGACACATGGCAGCGATCCACTGTGGGTGGCATAGGAGCAACGGACGCTGGCCGCGTCTGTCGGCGTAGCGACAGACGCGTCTGTTGCTCGCGTTTTTCAGCCCAGTGATGGCATAACGACTATATTTGTTTGTGGGCTTATAAATAGAAGTGGTGGCCAGCCTTGGTAGGTGTTGAGCACCCTTGGGACTTAGTGTCCATGCTTTGGGAGTGCTTGAAGAGCCTCTAACTCACTTGTGCTTGCAAGAGTGCGAATCGATTGCGAGTGAGTTGATTCTAGTGCGTTGCTTTGAGAGATTACATCGAGTGGCACTAGGTGATCGTGTTGTAAGCCGGTGGTGCTTGTTACTCTTGGAGGTTGCCACCTCCTAGACGACTTGGTGGCTTGTGGCTCCATCGAAGCTCGCATGAAGACTGTGCGAGCCTCCGGAGAAGCTTTGTGAGGGGGATTGTGCTCACCCCGAGGGGATCGCGAAGAGCAACTCTAGTTGAGCATGTCATTGAGCTACCACACTTGATGGTGGGTTCTTGCGGTGCCTTTTGAGAGGCTTGGTGTGTGACCGATTAGCCGCCGAACTACGAAGTGTTGGTCGACACAACGGGGACTAGCTTGGTGGCAACCAAGTGAACCTAGTTGAAAAATCACCATGTCAACTTTGTGTTCATCTTCTCGGTGGTTTGCTCTCCGATACATAAGCTTGTTTTTACATTCATATACTAGTGCTTGCGTAGTTGCTCTTATGACTAGTTTGCTTGTGTAGCTTGCTAGTTATCTTCTTGCTTGTATAGCTAGAAGTATCCTCTTGTGTGTCTAATTTGGTTTGTGTAACCTTATTAGTCACATTGCTTAGTTTGTGTAGCTAAGTAAGTTGGTTTTGGCTTGTGTAGCTTTAACCTTGAGTTTTGCTAGTGAGCTTAGGCTTTGTGCACTTTGCTTCACTAATTTGTGTAGGTGCTCCTCGGCTTGCTTGAAAGTACTAGTTGCATAAGTTTGTGTGACCTTGCAAGATAGAATTGTTTAGGAGAGAACTAGCTAGCCCGGCACCTTTGTTGCCTAATTAGGATCATTTCTAAGGTGCTTGAGAACTTAGAGGGGTGAAGTCTTGGCTAGACTGATAAGTTTAATTCCGCATTTGTTTCGGTTAGCCGACGTGTTTAATTTTCATAAATGACTATTCACCCCCCTCTCTAGTCCACCATCTCGACCCTACAGGCGGCGGCAACACAACATCTTTTCACGGCACGTAGGCTCAAGCTCACTTTGACGGTGCGAATTGATGGGTCCTCTTACCGCTGAGCCACTCATGACGCGCGTCCAGCTCAACCTTTTCACATCGGCGAATAGGGGTGACCGTGCTGTCGGGCGATGGTTGGTCTTTTCGCCTTGGTGAAGAGAACGGCCCGATACGGAATGGCACGGCCCTAGACGAGGAGTCAACCCAAGCTATTTGCCGAGACGAGTAGTTGTCGGTCATCTGTCTAACCAGTTCTGCACGTTTCTCCGAAGGAGGAGTCAGCTGATAGCTTCTGTCTTTCAAGGCCCACGCGGTCGGATGGGAAGCGACACAAGGCAAAGCTGGTCGAGCCCCCGGACCCGGCGTTACCCAGGGCAGGCGGCGACTCCGAATGGCGAACGAGCCCATGGCACTGGGGAATATTCTCCGAAAATGTAGTAGTTGTAGGGGCATTCTTGTCCATTGAAAAGCCTACGGGCGTGTATAAAAAGCCCCCTTTGGGGGAATGTAAAGGGGACAGAACAAGAGCAATATAGCAACCCATCTCATTATTGTTGGCGAGTCATCTCCGTTCCATTTCGCATTTAGGTTCGCTCGAGCGACACCCTCATTGTTCGAAGGCTTTGGCCGAGAACAACATATTGGCTTTTCTAGATACATAACTTTGGCTATGTACTTAGAGATATACTATGTCTAGATATATAGTAAAAACAATGTATCTAGAAAAGCTAAAATGTCTTACAATTTGGAACTAAGGGAGTATTTGATTTTTACAGAATTGTAACAAGCGACTACAACTTTGCAGGTCACAACTTCTACTAACTATATCGCAAAACCACCTTATAAGGTGACTCACTTTCAACCCTTTGGGGCGAACTGTATACTTCCTCCGATCTAAATTATAAGATATTTTGACTTTTCTATATACATTGTTTTAACTATGTATCTAGACAGGGTGTATATTTAAGTGCACAACAAATCTATGTCGTCTTATAATCTGGAATGGAGGGAGTAGCTGATAACGAGGATAGGTGTCACCATGTGCTTATAAAGTATTATCCGAACCAGGTGTTTGGATCCTAGTCAGATCATGGGTTGGATTATAAAAATCCGGCCACCAAACTATAATAATAATCATATAATCTTTCTCCAACTTGATTTTTGAAAAGTATAGGTCATTTGTACTCCAATTAACAATAATTAACATTTGTAACCTAGAAATCCAAACAGTATAGGTTATTGTAATCCATAATCTAGATCATTATCTCATATATAATCCAATTAGTATAAAGGGCTCCGAAGCAAGTGGGTTTTATGAGGGTCAGCTGCCCACCTTATGACATGGCTTTGGCTGTTAGATTGACAGTTTGACACTGGTGCCCTAGATTAAGCCACACAACCAGGATCAAAATAATGCAGTGGAACTGAGAAAAAGTTTGAAAAAAGATGGAAACCAACCACTGGTGCGTAAACGAAATGAAATTGATCAACTGTTAAATCAACTTGGAGCATTGCTGTCATTTTCATAAGGTTTTAGAATTTTTGCTTGCCAATTTACACGGCTCGCGTCCATATTTGCTCACATAGTCACATGGATGAAACTAAAACAGTTTGCAACCTAAGGGGGTGTTTGGTTTGATGAGTTAAAGTTTAACAAACACTGTAGCATTTTCGTCTTATTTGACAAAAAGTTTTCAAGCTTGGACTAATTAGGCTTAATAGATTCGTCTCGTAAATTACTCTTAATTTGTGCCGACATGCATGTAATTAGTCTACATTATGCATTTGAGGGAACATTGATGTGATGGGAGTTAAACTTTAACACATTGAAACCAAATAGACCCTAAGTCAAGATCCTTCCTGAAAACAGAACCGGCACGTGCGTTGGCATTGTTATGTCTACCTACTGCTAAAACAGTTTGTAACCTTTCGATAGCAGAGAGAGACTTATAAAGTACTCCTTCTGTTTTAAATTATAAGGTGTTTTATTATTTTTAGGTTTATAACTTTTACTACGTATTATAAGACGTTTTATTTTTTTAGGTTTATAACTTTTACTACGTACCTAGATATATATTATGTCAAGACACCTAATAAAAGCTATGAATTTAAAAATGCTAAAACATCTTATGATTTGGGATAGAGGGAGTAGCATTTTCTAGGCGCCATGAACCGAAACCAAGCTATCAAATCGGCACAAATATTTTCCCATCAAGCACAGGACATCTCTTTGCAGAAAAACAAAAAAAATCAAGCACACGATATGGCAAACATCCCTCTCAGCCAGAACCGAGTGTACTGTAAATTAAACGAATATGACATGATTACTGATTGGTCAAATTGTTGCATGGATGTGAAGTTTGATCCTCCAGTGCTCCATTGCTCTTTGTGTTTGGCTTTATCCATTATACTATCTGCACTCATGGACCTCTATATTCATCCTCTATACTGTCTGGTCATCAAGATTCTCTCCTCTATACTCATTTATCCCGCATCCATCCGTCCTCTATATCATCATCTATCCACTGTGGGTCCACTTATCACTTTATCTAAATATATCCATGTGAGATCTAGTTTTGAAGAATTTATTGAAACGAATTTAATGGTGTAATCATAATTTAATTTGATTTAGTGGTTTGTGAGTTATAACATTTTTTAGTTGGTTCAACACATGGGACCCACCTCTACCTGACTGCTGCGTCCCTGCCTGTGCGCGATAGCGGCCGCTCCGTACGTCTGCTACATACTCCGGATGGAACCTCGTCCGCAACTTTGGGTGTGTTTAGTTACCTCTGTAAAATTTTTGGAAGCACAGTAACTCTTCATTTGTATTTGACAATTAGTGTCCAATCATGGATTAATTAGGTTCTAAAGATTCGTCTCGTAATTTACAATCAAACTGTGTAATTAGTTATTTTTTTACCTATATTTAACGCTCCATGCATACATCCAAAAATTCGATGTGACGGGAAATCTTGTAAAATTTTTAGAATTTTGAAGGAACTGAACATTGCCTTTACCGTTTCTTTTAGAGTAGCCCGCTGCAGGAAAAACCGGTCCTCCAGGTTTGTTTAGAGGCTCCGGGTGCAGGTAGCCTAACCATTCAGATGGTATTACCTCACTGTCCTGGCAACTGGCATCGTCAATCTCCGGCCTTAGACTACCCGCACTCATGGACCTCTATATTCATCCTCTATGCGTCCTAGTCAGAGAGATTCTCTCCTCTATACTCAATTCTTCTGCACCCATCCATCATCTATATTATCCTCTATCCACTCTATCCACTGTGGGACCCACTTATTACTTTATCTAAATATATCCATGTGCGATCTAGTTTTGAAGGATTTATTGAGACGAATTTAATGGTGAAATCGAAATTCAATTTGGATTTTTGGTTTGTGAGTTATAATATTTTTTCCTTTGTTTAGCTAGTGGGACCCGCCACTATAGAGTATAGAGTAACCACAGTAACACTCTAAATATAGAGTGAGAGAAAAAATAGAGTATCATTTTAGAGTACCCAGTGCAGCAGTTTTTACTCTATATTCATACTCTAAAGCTTTAGAGTATCGTTTTAGAGTATCCGCTGCGGGTAGTCTTACGACAGCCAATCTCTTTGGGTCCACCGTTCGCCAGCGCCGCTCGCGCGTTCACATGTTCCATATTTTTAGCTAAAATAAAATGACCCACATAATTGTGATTGTGACTCATCCTCTGAATTATCTTTGACTAGTACTCATAATGACACCATCTGTAATTATTTTCATTGCTAAACGAAAAAGGTCTCATAACTATGATGCAGTAATCCATGCTAAGTGAGGTTTTATTTGCATTAAATAGGTTAACATACTTCCCCAATCCCATAAAGAACGATCTTATACTGACATTCGAAGTTTGTATCCCACAACCCTTAATTTATGCTATAAATCTTGTAACATCTTTCTTTGTGGGATAGAGCTAGTAGTAGTAGGTATTTAGGATTTTAAGAAGAGGGAAAATCAGGGTCAATTTTTTTTAACTCTAGATAAGTCATACATGAAATTAAATGTCATGGAGAGACCGAAAAAATAGGCTCCAACCTTTGATCTTTGAATTGCATCTGCAGGATCAGATTTTGCAAATAATTTTTAGGTAAGTGTGAGATATCTATAACATTGGATTAGCCCTGAGATGATGTCGTTTGATTTCAATTTAATGTCGTTTGATTTTCAGTCCATGAAATTAGGTAGTCCCTCTGTTCCCAATTACAAGTCGTTTTGGTTTTCTAGATATATGGTTTTTACTATATATCTACAAAATTTAAAATAACTTACAATTTGGAACAGAGAAAATATATCTTTGTATGAGCTAAATATACTCCTTCAAGAGTTCCATGCCCCACAAGGGCGCAGGAGCAAACTTAAGGGCCTGTTTAGTTAGATGTGTTAAAGTTTAACAAATACTGTAGCACTTTCATCTTATTTGACAAAAAATTTTCAATTTTGGACTAATTAGGCTTAATAGATTCGTCTCGTAAATTACTCCTAATCTGTGCCGACATGCATGCAATTAGTCTACATTTAATACTCCATACATTTACAGCAACATTGATGTGATGGGAGTTAAACTAAATGATTCACAGACAAACACGGCCTAAGTTTTTCTTCTCGAAACCTTTGTTATGCGGGTCTCTTTCCACTTGAAGTGCAGAAAAGCAAAGGTTTGCACAGACATGAGTGGAGCAATTAGCGTGCAGCATGTCGTTTTCAGCCCATGACCATGAAGATTTTATATTAAACTATTCTCGATCTTGTCCTCATCTAAAAAGAGGATAAAGACATCCACTTTTCTTGTTCACCTTTGCAAATTTGCCGTAACCTTTGCTTATGTAAAAAAAAAAACAAAGGACATGGCTTTTCCGGTTCGTTTCTCCAACTTTTAGCTGTATCTTCCCATTACATCACATCACATTGTTCTGAATCTGACGGAGCACACCTGGCAAAGTTAATCGTCTAGCTATAGTTCGAAATTTGTTGTAAAATAGCTTCGCGTGGGGCTGTTTAGTTCCTTCAAAATTCCAAAAATTTTACAAAATTCCCCGTCACATCAAATCTTTGGACGTATGCATGGAACATTAAATGTAGGTAAAAAAATAACTAATTGCACAGTTTATCTGTAAATGTCGAGATGAATCTTTTGAGCCTAGTTAGTCCATGATTGGATAAATTTTACCAAATAACAACGAAAAGTGCTACAGAAACTTTACACCCACTTTACACCCGTCTGAACACACCCTAGATTCGGGATGTTCTTCCTGGTCGGAATCCAATGTGTTTAGTTCCACCAAAAACGTACTATTCCAAAAAAAAGATTTCCCGTCACATCAAACTTACGATACATGCATGGAGTACTAAATGTAGATGAAATCAAAAACTAATTGTACAGTTTGGTTATACTTTACGAGATGAACGTTTTGAACCTAATTAGTCAACGGTTGGACACTATTTACCAAATAAAGCCAAAACATGCTACAGTACTTTTTCACCCTTTTTTAAGGAACTAAACACACTCTCGAATTCGAGTTCGATGCTAGCACTGTATTATTTGATATATATATATATATATATATATATATATATATATATATATATATATATATATATATATATATATATATAGACTGCGATTTGGAGAATCGACGAAGTTTGGAACCATATGCTGTTACGGCGAATAGAAATTTTGGCCTTGGCGGGGCTAAACTAAGCCACCGTTTAGATGCCAAAAATTTTGCCAAAATTTTCAGATTTTCCGTCACATCGAATCTTTGAACGCATGTATGAAACATTAAATATAGATAAAAAAATAAAACTAATTACACAGTTTAGACGAAATGGACGAGACAAATCTTTTAAGCCTAATTAGACTATGATTGGACAATATTTGCCAAATAACAACGAAACTGCTATAGTAACGTTTCGTCAAAAATTTTACCAACTAAACAGCCTCTAAGGGGTGTGTTTAAATGCTTCAAAGTTCTAAAAATTAATCTTTAGACACATGCCTGAAACATTAAATATAGGTAAAAAATAACTAATTATACAGTTTGGTCGTAAATCACGAGACGAATCTTTCGAATCTAATTAACATATAATTAGACAATAATTATCAAATAAAAACAAAAAAATTTACTGTGCTTCCAAAAAATTTACAGCTCCATCTAAACACAGCCTAAACGTCTATCTAAACCCTGGTCTAATCCGCCGCGCTACTAAAAACCCTACCTTTCCGCACTCTGCCCCTACTCGAGCCCCATCCAAACACTGCCCTCGCCGCCGCCTCCCCTCCCCTCTCGCGCCGCCATGACCACCTCGCTCTCCACCCCGTCCCAGCTCCGCCCCTCCCACTCCCAGGCCCGCCGCCACGGCCGCCTCCTCGGCCCCCACCCGCGCGTCTCCTGCGCGCGCTGCCCGGCTCCCCGCCGCGCCGCCGCCCTCTCCGTGCGCGCCTCCTCTACCGATGGCGACGCCGCCGTCACGGTGCGCCGCTTCCCGGCCGCGCCGACCAAGGCCGGGCGCCTCGCGGGCGTCAAGAAGATCATGATCCTCGGCGCGGGGCCCATCGTCATCGGCCAGGCGTGCGAGTTCGACTACTCCGGCACGCAGGCGTGCAAGGCGCTCGCCGAGGAGGGCTACGAGGTGGTGCTCATCAACTCCAACCCGGCCACCATCATGACCGACCCGGGCCTCGCCCACCGCACCTACATCGGGCCCATGACGCCGCCGCTCGTCGAGCGCATCATCGACGCCGAGCGCCCCGACGCGCTGCTCCCCACCATGGGCGGCCAGACAGCGCTCAACCTCGCGGTCTCGCTCGCCGACTCGGGCGCGCTCGACCGCCTCGGGGTGCGCCTCATCGGGGCATCCCTCCCCGCCATCCGCGCCGCCGAGGACCGCCAGCTCTTCAAGCAGGCCATGGACCGCATCGGCCTCAAGACGCCGCCATCCGGCATCGGCACCACGCTTGAGGAGTGCCTCGCCATCGCCGAGGACATCGGGGAGTTCCCGCTCATTGTGCGCCCGGCCTTCACTCTCGGGGGCACGGGCGGAGGCATCGCCTACAACAGGGCCGAGTTTGAGGACATCTGCAGGGCCGGCCTCGCCGCCTCGCACACTCAGCAGGTGCTCGTCGAGAAGTCGCTGCTCGGCTGGAAGGAGTACGAGCTGGAGGTCATGCGCGACATGGCTGACAATGTCGTCATCATCTGCTCCATCGAGAACATCGATCCCATGGGAGTGCACACGGGGGACTCCATCACCGTGGCGCCTGCGCAGACACTCACCGACAAGGAGTTCCAGAGGCTCAGGGACTACTCGGTGGCCATCATCCGGGAGATTGGTGTCGAGTGCGGTGGTTCCAATGTGCAATTCGCAGTCAATCCTGCAGATGGGGAGGTCATGGTCATCGAGATGAATCCCAGGGTGTCCAGGTCGTCCGCACTTGCCTCAAAGGCGACAGGGTTCCCCATAGCCAAGATGGCTGCAAAGCTCTCAGTAGGCTACACTCTAGACCAGATTCCCAATGATATTACCAAGAAGACTCCTGCCAGCTTCGAGCCTTCCATTGATTATGTTGTCACAAAGGTATTATTTCAATCTCCGTTTCTCAGCTTTCTTAGTTGTGCGAATGAAGTTTTTCTGCAAATATGCATCTGCAGTACATATTTAACTTCTCTGTATGTATTCCTTTTCTCACTTCTTGTCAGATGTTACCTATCTACTGGTAATGGTTGATTTCAAAAGTATGATAGCAAAATAATTGAACAGGATAAGTCTGTCCAATTTGCCTATCCTGTTCTTCATGCGTTGTCTGACTATTGAATATGTTGGTAGACTGATTGAATTGTGGTATATGCTCTGGTATATAATACACCTACTAGTTTATACAACAGTGATTGTCTATATCATGTATAATAAAGGGCAAAGGCAGTAGCTTTCTTTTTTTTCCCAAACCAGTAAAACCGAATTTCATTACCAAGGCAACGAAATTACAAGAGTTATTGATTAGAGACACACCAGCAACGTATACGACATATAGATCATTCAAACATACGATCACACAGGGACCATATGTTGAATGCATAGCCGCTAACCACAGTATCAGGGGCAAAGGCAGTAGCTTTCTTAAGGCATGCATTTTTCCAGTTATAATTTGTTTTGCACGTCATTGTTTTTTCAGTTTTGCTTCATTGTCATCATATACAAGCGAGCGTAACATTTTTCTTGTTCATGTATTTGTCAATAGAAGTGGTATAAGCATCACAATCAATAGTTTTTCTAATGTTTATGCGCATATCGTGGAGATTTGTATGTTAACTATTTCCTACCTTCCCCTCTTTAAAAATATACCTGAGACTAGTCACGTTGTCTTTACCTGTGAATTGCTCTAGATCTCATTGGTATCTTCTCAGACATCAGCTTGCATTATCCACAGCATATTAGTCTGCTATTCAGTTTCCACCTAGACATTTAAAGTTTGGAATATATGCTCTGCATATATCACTTACATCCAATCTAGACATATTTCTTGTTCTGTTACAAACCCATATTTATATCTTCTTCGTGTTCTTTTATCATTTGGAATTTGTACTTGAACTTCTAACACATCTAATCTGATCTGCTTTTCTAATCTACCTGGCATTTACTATGCAGATACCTCGCTTTGCTTTTGAGAAATTCCCTGGCTCTGAGCCAGTATTAACCACACAGATGAAGTCTGTTGGTGAGGCGATGGCACTGGGGCGTACCTTCCAGGAGTCCTTTCAGAAAGCTGTCCGCTCACTGGAGACTGGTTTTGCAGGATGGGGTTGTGGCCCTATCAAGGAACTTGACTGGGACTGGGAAAAGATAAAATATAGCTTGCGGGTACCTAATCCAGATCGTATCCATGCTATCTATGCAGCCTTCAAGAAAGGCATGAGGGTCCAAGATATCCACGAAATTAGCTTCATTGACAAATGGTTTCTTACAGAGCTCAAGGAGCTAGTGGATGTCGAGCAGTTTCTTGTATCAAGGAGCCTAGATCAGCTGTCAAAGGATGACTTTTATCAAGTGAAGAGGAGGGGCTTTAGTGACAAGCAGATTGCATTTGCAACTTCTTCATCAGAAAGTGATGTGAGATCAAGGCGTTTGGCTTTAGGCGTCGCTCCAACATATAAACGTGTTGATACTTGTGCTGCTGAGTTTGAAGCCAATACCCCCTACATGTACTCTTCTTATGAGTACGAATGTGAATCAGCTCCAACCAATAGGAAGAAAGTGCTGATATTGGGTGGTGGGCCAAATCGCATAGGCCAGGGCATTGAGTTTGATTACTGCTGTTGCCATGCATCATTCGCACTCCGAGAGGTTTGTTTTGCACCATTTTATTTCCATCCTATTTCAGTAATCTTGTTCCTCAGTTTTGGATTGTTTTAGTGAGATATTGCTAGTTTTCTTAATCAACTACATTCAATTGTATGGCCCTGTATTTTTCTGTATGGCTGTTTTGATACTAATGTTTTGCTCTTTTTTTCATCTCTTTGCAGGCTGGATACGAGACTATTATGATGAACTCCAATCCTGAGACAGTCTCAACTGACTATGATACCAGTGATCGTTTGTACTTTGAGCCACTGACAGTTGAGGATGTATCAAATATCCTTGATTTAGAGCGCCCAGATGGTATAATTGTGCAATTTGGAGGGCAAACTCCTCTAAAGCTTGCACTGCCTATTCAACGGTACATAGAGGAGAATAAATTGGTGTCTGCTTCAGGCACTGGGAATGTGAAGATATGGGGAACATCACCAGATTCCATTGATGCTGCTGAGGACAGAAAAAGATTTAATGCAATTCTTGAGGAGCTTGGAATTGAACAGCCAAAGGGAGGAATTGCAAGAAGTGAGTCTGATGCATTGGCAATTGCCTCAGAAATAGGCTACCCTGTTGTGGTCCGTCCATCATATGTTCTTGGTGGACGGGCAATGGAGATTGTATACAACGACGAAAAACTGATCAAGTACCTTGCAACTGCAGTGCAAGTAGATCCAGAAAGACCAGTTTTAGTGGACAAATATCTAATTGATGCAGTTGAAATTGATGTTGATGCATTGGCTGACACAGCTGGGAATGTTGTGATTGGTGGAATTATGGAGCATATCGAGCAGGCTGGTATACATTCAGGTGATTCAGCATGTTCTCTTCCTACTAGAACAGTCTCAGCCCCATGCCTAGAAGTTATCCGTTCATGGACCACAAAGCTAGCAAAGCGTCTGAATGTGTGTGGACTGATGAACTGTCAGTATGCTATATCTACATCTGGTGATGTGTTCCTACTTGAGGCAAACCCTCGGGCTTCACGCACAGTCCCTTTTGTATCCAAGGCGATTGGCCATCCGCTAGCTAAATATGCATCATTGGTGATGTCTGGTGTGACCTTATCAGAGCTTGGGTTCACTAAAGAAGTGGTTCCTAAGCATGTGTCTGTTAAGGAGGCTGTTCTTCCTTTTGAGAAATTCCAAGGGTGTGACATCCTTCTTGGACCAGAGATGCGCAGCACTGGAGAGGTGATGGGCATCGACTACGAGTTCTCTGGTGCCTTTGCAAAGGCACAGATTGCTGCTGGACAGAGGCTCCCAGTAAGTGGCACTGTGTTCCTTAGCCTAAACGATTTGACGAAACGGCATCTTGCTGAGATTGGTCGTGGATTCCGGGAGCTTGGCTTCCCCATTATTGCCACATCTGGAACAGCTAAAGTGCTCCAGCTTGAGGGCATTCCAGTGGAGCCAGTCCTAAAAATACATGAGGGGCGACCGAATGCCAGAGACATGCTGAAGAATGGTCAGATACAGATCATGGTGATAACAAGCTCTGGTGATGCTCTTGACTCTAAGGATGGCCTCCAGCTTCGTAGGCTTGCCCTCGCCTACAAGGTGCCAATTATCACAACCGTGGATGGTGCACGTGCCTCCATAGATGCCATCAAGAGCTTGAAGAACAAGTCGATTGAGACCCTCGCCTTGCAAGATTACTTCCAGACTGCTGATGCTCCGGCAGATTTACAAGCAGCGGCACAAACTGCCCCTTAGTGGTGTCTTCTTTTTCCATATAATGTGAGCCTAGCTCGAGACAAAACCACAACCCATATGATATTTTTGTTTACGGTTGCACCAGCAGCATGCATGCGCAAAGACAAGCATCCAGATTGTATCGGTCACAAGCATGGCTAGACAAAATTGGTGTTGGGCGAATGTAGTTGTACTTTGTAATGTTAGGGTGAATGAGCATCCACAGAATAAGGGTTTCCCAACTGCTGATTTTGATGACTATCATATCCCTTGTGGAGATTTACACTGTAATATTGTCGCACACGAAAATATGCGACATACATGTATTGTATGAATGTTATCAAATTCTTTGATGACTAAGAACTGGCATGCCCCTGTCGCTCGCCTCGTGGCCCCCACATTTTACTGTGTACTCTACAACTGTACAACAAATGATTGTGTCAAGGATTTATTAATAGCTACTATTGTACAACATTTAACGGTTCTGTGCTCCTGGGCAGTGTTACATTTGTGATAATATGTGTGCTAAAATTAATCTCATAAAGTTCTTCCGAAAATTGTTGTAAAGTACAGGACGAACAGATGAATGGTCTGAATAATCAACGGACTAATCATCAAGCTCTGTGTGAACTACAAAAATTAAAAATTGAATTACAAACAGGGATAAATCTTCCTTATTATACAATACTAAAACTTGACCATTTATGTTTCCACTTCTCATGATATAGCCAAATTTTCTGTAGTTTTAGTTGACAAAAATGGTCGGGCATATGTAAACAGGAAAGATATGAATGTGTCTAGTTGACAATTCACTATGGAATATGTGTCATTTTTGTTAAAGTAACATTTATTGAATAGCATACAACCACTGGAAATGAGTTCAGAATCCAAGCAAAAGTTAGCATCGCTGCTACTACACCGATGCTCTATCCGTTAGGTTCAGTGCTAAGCATTTTCTTTCTCACGTTTTTTTTTTGAACATATTTTCTTTCTCACGTTGATTAGAGCCACAATTAAGCTTCCATCCATTAGTTTCGAACGTTTGAGATTTTCTTCCTTCACTACAGCGAGGATCCGACGATATTAGAGTTCAGGTTAGAGTTCCATTTCATTTTCCCCAGATGGAACAAATATCTATTTTTTCGCGCGAATCCACTTTTTGGCTTCAATATGTGGAATATCCGTGTAGATTTAAATCCTTGACTTGACTTGACGTGGGTGTGGGTGATCATATTTTTATAGATTGTTATATGTAGCACTGTTTTTTCTGTATTGTGATTTATGAAAAAAAAAGATAGATAAATGGTAGGCGAAGGGTGGTGCACAGGGATGGCAAAGAGGGAGAGACAGAGGGCGTGGCACGTAGTGGAGAGTCGGACCAACTCCGTGTAGGCCCATGCGAAAGAAAATTAATGTAGAGTATTAGCTCTGAATGGGTGACAATTGTATTAATGTCCACCGAGGTTATATCCCTACAATAATCCATCTCATCATATAAATAGCTAAACCATATTTCTCTGGAATTTTGGGAAGTTACATTAATCCAAGAGCGCACCTAATCACCAAGCTCAAACATGAAACTGTATTTTTTTTCACACCAAATATCGTCGAGGATGAAGAGATCCCAAAGTAATAAACTATGAGGGAAAATAATTGCCGCAGCACAAAACTGTCAACGAACATAGTAGGGGTTTCTGCAGGAACAATCTGAGTTTTGTCTAGTAATACAGTACATACTAGAAAATAGCTGCCAAAAACATTGGCACAAAGAGGGGGATAAATGTGCAAAACAAAATTGTCCCACAAAACTATACCGAGAGAAGAGAAATAAACAGAATACACCAATCAGAAAGCAAAGACAGAAATTTGAGCAAGCTAATTTTACTCGAGGTGTGCTTAGAACAGTGAAAATAGCACACATACGAGACGAGAAACAGAGAATCCTCTGGCCAAACACCACTCGCCTGGTTCATTCAATTTCTGTTGATCTACCGACCATTTCTTTTGCTGCTCTGCTCTGGCATCTAGCATCTCCAACTTGAAAATTGGGTTTCCGTGCACGCTTAGACCGTTCCTGTCTCTGGACTAAATTAAAAGGGTGGTTAGGGCTTTGCAGGTGGTAGGCACAAAAGATGACACGCCTTTGGCAAAATGGCAAGGTTTTTGTCTTGTCATTGTGTATTGATTTTGTAGGGTTGTAGCACGTGACGTGATTACGCCAGTCTAGCGTACGTGATGAGCCTGGTGCTGGGTTGAGTGGACATGGCTGGGGTAGTGGGCTGGGTGATCTCTCTCCCTCTTCCTTCCATTCCATGTGCTACGTACTTTTGTTTACGATGACTCAGATCAGTGACTCATCGACTGCATTGGCAACGCCAGGACTGAGTTGTTTACTTGGTACTTGCACTGGGAAAGGCAGGTGCACATAGCTAGGGAACGTGTCAGCTGGAAGCAATGGTCGCGTGTGTACATGCGCATCGCAGACTCATCGTTCTGTCCCGGCGAAGGTCTAGTTTGGTTTCGATTAATTGATGAAACCTAAGTATTAATTACATGTGCTCGAATGTTGATAACAAAAGGTGATTGATACACTCCTAAGTGATGGCAAGATGCATGTTGATCATGATGACTTAGTGTCACACTTGGAGAAGAAGATGAGATAGAGTGCAACTCTATGGAGCTCAAGGCAAAGGTATCAATAGGGTTTTGCATTTTGGTGATCAAGACACCTAGAGGGTGTGATCACATTTAGGATCGATAGTCGTACTATAAATAGGGGAATTTTTGGGGCTATTGATTACTTAAGTGCCACCAGATGAAAGATTAATTTGCATATGCATTTAGATCTAGTGGTGAGCTAACTTAGCGCATCGAAAATGATTGTGAAAATGCTAACACACATGCACTTGGTGATATTAGTACATTTGCGAAGGCGGTGGAGTTTGAGCGGTAGAGATGGGTTCGGCGCTTTTGTGGAAGTGAAAAGCCTATTTTCCACTGCGTCGGAGGCAAAGAAACGGAGGCAAAAGGGAGTCACTGGGGTGACCGAACGCTGAACCGGACGCTGGATCGGACACGGCTGGCGCGTCCGGTCAGTTCATCCTGCATGCAGCGAGCGCACGCACCCGCGCATCCGGTCGGTCATGGGACCGGCGCGTCCGATCAAGCCCCAAAGAAGCTGCGAAGCACGCGAGGTCGATCGGACGCGGTGGCGCGTCAGGTCATGATCGACCGGACGTGTCAGGTCGCGAGTTGGTGCTTACTGGAATCGACCGGACGCTGACACTGTGGCGTCCGGTCAGTACAAGCGGCGCGTCCGGTCAGACCTCTCATCAGCTCGAGCATCTGGCGACCGGATGCTAGGGCGTGTCCGATCAAACCAAGCGATGCGTCCGGTCACTTCTGAGCATGTGAGACTTCGTTTAAGTGACCGTTACGATCGAAGATTAAAAACTTGACATGTGGCGATCATCGGGCGGTGGTGCGAGACGCGACCGGACGCTGTGTCCACATCCGATCAGTTCGACCGGCGCGTCCGGTCAGCCCGACAGCAACAGAGTCAAGTGCTTAACGACTATTTCGTGTTAGGGACGCCTATATATACTTGTTGGCCAGCCTTGGGGGAACTCTCTTAGATATTTTGACTCTCTAATATCCTCTTGAGCTGAGTACATCCCCTCCCACTTATTTCCTTGGCTTGATTGCCTAATCAAAGTGAGATTGAGTGATCTCAAGTGCATTTGCTTGTGAGTTTGCATCTAGTTGGCACTTGGGTGTTCTTTTGCTGCGGGATTCTTGTTTCTCTTTGTGGTTGCAACCACCTAGACGTCTTGGAGCAGTGAAGGAGGTCCGGCACGAGTTGGAGGTTGTTCGTGGCCAGCTCCGACGACTTGTGAGGGGTTTTGCATCTTTCTCGACGAAAAGCCATAAGGTAGCTCTAATATATTGCATGTGTCATTGAGTTACCTCGCTAGCGGTAGATTCTTGTGGCGCTCTTAGAGAGCTTGGGTGTGGATTTCTAATTAGCTGCCGAACCATGTAGTGTTGGTCGACACAACGGGGACTAGCGTGCCAGCAAGCACGTGAACCTCGGGAGAAAATCTTTGTCTCTTTTGATATTGTGATTGATTGTCTCCCGGTGATTGATTTCACATTGGTATTCTTCAATAATTCACTTGCTTCTATACGTCGGTATAAAATCATCTTCCCATCGTTTACTTACTGTAACTTTACCTTGTATTTTAATTTGTTTAGTTGTGCTTGTTCTTGTTGCTAGCTCTCTAGCAGGGCCGAGCCGGCAAAATTCAGGGCCCTGTACGAAACCCTAAACCAAGACCCTTTTTTCACATGCCTATTTTCTTTTATAATAATCATTCCGTAACTATTTTTCAAAACTGAGTTAAATTCTGATCTATTATTTGTTGTTTTCTTAAGTAGATTGATATTTGCTTGAAGACATGTCTTAGTGTTGGAATATTAGACATAATCATGCAAAGGATACTAGAATTTAAATTAAAGGAGAAGATTAAAATTGCATATAGGGCGTTGTCGCTGGATCATGGTGCTACTACTGTACCCATTAGAAAAGTTAGCTGCATCTCCGTGTGCTGGGCTTGATCCTAGAAAAGTTAATTGCATTGGTTTGATCCCTTAGGTCGAGTAGTCACTACGTACTCAAGAGTAGTCACTTGCTACACGGTTCGCACACATCATGGAGTAATGGATGTAATGTAGTCAAGTAACATCAACCAGCGGCAACTACCGTACGCCGAGTGCTCAGTACTTTTGCAACATCGATCTATCACAGCGCGGTGGGATGACGACCTGCGGGGGCCCTGAAATTTGGGGGCCCTGTTCCTCTGCACCTCTCGCATATCCATAGGGCTCGGCCCTGCTCTCTAGGCAGTAGTAGTTGTAGCAACCTAGCTTGTGTGTGCCCTATAATATAGGCACTCGTTAGCATAGAGAGCTAGCAACAAGAACCAGCACAACTAAACAAATTAAAATACAAGGCTACTTGCCAAGACTTGGACGCGCATGCGGCGGACGCGTGTGCATCAGGCGATCTACCTGCCCTCGACACGTCGAGACCGTAACGGATGACGTTGCGGACAATCGCAACAAAGCACGAGGCGACTTGCCAAGACTTGGACCGCTTCTCGCTCGTAGCTGGCCTCCTCATCTTGCATTGTCCCGGCCTGCGACAACACGGGAGGCGTTCGTGCCAACCAGACGACGCGTATCCACACACACACACACACCGACCCTTGTGGTCAAACGTGATTTCTGAAACGTTCAAATCAGGAACCGAAAATGACTCGACCTCGTACGAAACGAGACTTGACCCATATTGCTTGCTTGTCTTACGTGCCGTACTGATTTATCAAAGGAATAGTGTTTTTCTCTGTTAACAAATTAATAAACAGTACTTTTAGCTATGGCTTTTTAGCGAAGCGAACTGCATGAAGTCACCGTGACCTTATAAAGTGATGATGAAAAAACTGGGAGTAGTAGGTGCCTAATAGTACGGAAACAAAATTTTACAGTGTCGTTAGACAACATCGTCAAAGCTCATTTCTTTTCAAATCCAGTCCAAAGGTTTCCTTTCCGGAAACATAATATAGGCACTCGTTAGCATACACCCGCATACACTTAGAACCCATTAAGCTCCTTGAGTCCTTGTTATTGCAACAGAGTCTAGCATGTCATCAGTTATTTTAGTATTTGGATAATAAAAAATTCTTTATGGTGATTCTTCAGGGGTAGGAACTACCATACTAATTAAAAATCAAAGTGCCCACATAAATAATAGTAAAAATTACACACAATTGTCATATGCAAAAAAAATATCCCAATATAATATACCTATTTATGTATTTCTACTGGTGGCATTATTAATATAAAAAGACAACTACCTTTGTAAGAGCATCTCCAATAGGTAAAAAAATAGTAAATCAATGAGTTCTTCAAGTCAATACAAATGGTAGGGAGCAATTTGTTCGTTTTCTCCAACCATTTTCACTACTCACTCCTAAAAGTTACAAGGTCAATTTTACATCAGAAGTCCTAAACTAATTTTAAATCACCCCAGTCATTTTTGTATTTCTCTCTCTTTTATACATTTGCATTGGAAACCCTCATTTCTCCTATTCTTCCCTACATCCTTTACACCTTCTGATCGGCCAATTGGATACTGTCGGATGATTTAGCTCCGACAATGCCTAGCAACTAATTCGTGTAAGAGTAATCACATGGTAGCACACGAAACACAAGATTTATAATGGTTCAGGCTCGTGGGGTGCCCTAGTCTAGTCAGGGGTGATGTTGCTCTTCTTTGTATATTTGTATGCTCGATTAAGGTGTTGTTGCTACTAGCTACGTAGTAGATGGGATTAAAGGGAATGAGATGGATCCTGATCACGAGGTCCCTACCCTCCGTTATATATAGGCTGAGGGGGTAGGGTTATAATGCGGGTGATCGGCTATTAGATTGGCGGATTCCTAGTTTGTTACATGGAATGCGTATAGATTGATCATATGCTATCGTCCAGATACACCGGCTCCGGATAATCTCGTGTGCCTTGATCTTCAAGTCTGTTGCTCCATCTGACCTCCGTGGGCCTCCGTCGCCGTGGCCTCTAGCCCGATAATTGGACTTGGTCAAATGTACAGACTGTGTGCCCACCCTGACCCATATATCCGACAGATATGCGCGTATATCTTTCAGTGCAATTGGATCCAGGGTTGTCCGTGCCTAAACTGAGGCCCTGTGCAAAGTCTAAAATGAGGCCTCATAGACTAGCAAAATACAATGAATAATATATAAACTATCACAAGGATAAACTCTATTTCTGGACTTTTAACTAGTTCGATTTTCAACAATAAACTAAAAACCGGACATTGGAAACTCCCTAACTATTGAAATTGGACAAAAACACAACCCCATAGGGACTCCACTCATATTTTCTGTCCCACATGGCGCTTGTGTAGAGCAATTGTGACACGTCAGCTAATGCTTCGAAATTGAAGGTTAGAATTGTGTTAACATCTATTTTTTTCTAATGCAATTTTTAAAGTCCATTTGGATTCATCGTAAGTAGTAGAAGTTTTATTACTTTTGACAGTGAATATCCAAAATCATATATAAACCAACAATAACCTGCCAATGACACATAATTTATATAATACAATATTGATGATATTAGATTCACGCGAAAAAATACTTATGATTGTAATTTATATAGAATAAATTCTATCTTAATAGTAATATAGAGTAGCTGTCGATCAAAGTAGCAGTAGATTCAAATTGATATAAATAAGAATCATTAGTAATTCTAACCTTAAGTCTAATAACATCAGTTTTGTATTTAGAAAAATCATATATTCATAAAGAAATTATTGTTACGATTTTAGACATTCAATGTCAAAAGTTAAAAAAAAGTTTTCTTAGAGCAAATCTAATTGGACTTAATGAAATGATGTAAAAATGTTTTCAGGTGTAACATAATTCTATTAAGATTGGCGTATTGTTTTGAACCTCCAGCTGTCATGAACAGTTAATTTGTAGCCTACAATTTTGAAAGCATTAGCTAAGGTGTCAAAACCAATACAACGTGGGATGAAAACCAAGGTGAAGGCTATGTTTCAGACGATTTTCGATAGTTAGAGAGTGCTTAGGCCAGTCTTAGTGGAAGTTTCATCTCGGTTTCATTCGTATTTAATAAGCTGCCATGTAGGCATTTTTTATGATGTGACACTATATATTTAAGAAGAGAGAAGAAATGAATTTTATGGAGATGAAACTCTCTGGGCACAGTTACTAACTCGCAATGATTTATGTAATTAAATGTCTATGAAACTCTATAATGAAACTTGAGAGTGTTTGTTTCATTCAAGTTTCGTTGTATTTTATTTGATGTGGCATTCTTGGAAACAACATTATGAAACTCTCACTATTGAGACTGGCCTTAGTATTTGGTTTTGTAGTATGAGGATGAAAATCGGACTGTCAGTGGTTGAAAAATTGACTTCACTAATATCCCATATCATAATTAACTGTCTAAAAAGAGTCCAATCCGACACCACACTATGAGACCGTGGAACTGGGGCTCTACGTCTACTACAGCTCCCCTAGTTTCAGAAATGTCATGCTCCAAATATCAGATGCAACTAGAATGAACAACTTGCAGCAGACACGAAAAGGAGACTTGTGATAAGGGCCTGTTTAGTTGGTGAAAAAATTTGGGTAAATTCCTGTAGCACTTTTCGTTGTTATTTGGCAAAATTTATCCAATTATGGACTAACTAGGCTCAAAAGATTCTTCTCGACATTTACAGACAAACTGTGCAATTAATTATTTTTTTTACCTACATTTAATGCTCCATGCATGCGTCCAAAAATTCGATGTGACGGGTACTGCGCAAACTTTTTTGGCTTTTGTAGCCAACTAAACAGGCCCTAATTTGAGTTTTAAGTTAGCCCCTCTGGGCTTGTGTGTCCTCTCGCAAGTCAAAACGCAAGCTGTACTAAAGAACAAAGCAGAATTCCATCTCCAAGACGCGAAACGTCAGCCGAAGAGAAGGGGAAAAAAAAGTCAGAAACACGCGTCCGGGCACCGGTTTCGTCGCCTGTCTCTTCTCCTGCGGATTTCCCTTATTCTATACTGGAAATTGACTTTCTTCCGAGATTTCGCCCTTTTAAGCTTTTGACAAGATTTGACATCTGTTCACCTTTGCCTTTCAGGAGTGCTGAATGTACGGCCTCCGTGCACGGAAGAATATAATCTAAACTTTAACTAAATTTATATAAAAGGTACAAATATTTTTGATACAAAATAAGTATCATTCAATTAGTTATGGAATATATATTTTCATAATAGTTTATTTAAAGATATAAATGCTAATATTATTTACTATAAATTTGGTTAAACTTGAGTTTAATTGACCGGCACGGATACCATAATAGTATTCTTTCGTGGATGGAGACAGTACTTTCATCTTTATGCACGAAACTCAGATGTAATAATCCATCCAAGTATCCAGCTCAAAGATTTGTAGTAGAAAACACATACTGGGAAATGAAAGCACGAATTATTGTGTCAGTTAGCACCAAGACGCTCATATTCATAACAAATTCTTTTATTCAAAAAGGATCCTGCAGTCAGTGCTTCATTTCTCTGAGAAACTGCAGGTTCAGGTTACAGACACAGGCCTTGCAGCCTGTAGTTTAGAATTTTACAGTAATGTGCACGCAGAGCGTGTGCACCTCAGGTCAAAAAGACGATGATGAAGAAACGTACAAAAGAATGGTGCCCGATCAGAGAACGCAACCCCTAAACATGTTTGTTTACATACAACAAAGCCATCAACCAACCAACAAAATTGTTAACCCTCCCTCGTGCTGAAAGAACGGCGCAACGCCGACGCAGCACCTTGGATTGGAAAACGGCGCTGCGGCTGCGGCTGCGGCGCGGCGAGGTGTCAATGAATTCGCAGCAGATCACTTGGCCTTGTGCTTGGGGAGCGTGAGCGCCACGGCGGGCGTGTGGAAGCCCATGAAGTGCTGCTTGGGCGACGAGCGCCTGGCCGGGCTCGGGATCGCGAGCCTGCTGGTGGCCCCGCCCGTCGGGGTGGGGCAGCCCATGTAGTGCAGGCTGGGCGACAGCCTGATCTTGGGGCTGGGGCGCGGCGACGGGATGGGCAGCCTCGGCGACGGCGCCACCGCCGCCACCCTCGGCGACAGGTTCACCTGCTCCAGGGCCATGCTCTGCACGTCGGCCGGGTAGTTCTGGAGGCACCCGATGCGCGCGCCCGTCGGCGTCGACCACTTGAACGACGGCCGGCGGCTGGCCATCATCACCTTCGGCTCCGTGTCGACGGCGCCGGCCGTGTCCTCCTTCACGATGTCCACCGCGGGCAGCTCCACCACCGGTTTTTGGTCCTCCACGGCCTCAGCAGCTTCTTCGGTCGCCACTGGGGCGGCCTCCTCTGCCGCCTGCTGCTCTGCTGGAGCCGCCGCCTCCTGCTTCTTGAACGACGGGTACTCGTCGTCGTCCACCGAGCATCGCTGAGAATACATGAGAGACATCTTGTCAGACAACAAACCCTCCTTTATTTGGCAATCAATCACCGAGACAAACGACGAATGCAGACTGATGACACACAGAACAGATTCATTCATTCATTCATTGCGTACCTTGACATTGGCGAGGTCGACGCTGTTGTCCTCGAGGAAGGTGATGAACTCCCTGAAGTTCTCCTCGGTCGGGAGGTAGTGGCCGCTGTAGGGCCATATCGCCTTGAGGACGCCCTCATTGGCGACCAGCCTGCCGGCGGCCGAGGTGGCGGCGCCGGACAGGAAGCTCGAGTGCTGGAACTTGCCCTTGCGCTTCTGCCCGACGTACAGCGACCTGCTGGTGCTCAGCACGAAGATCCACTTGGACTCCTCGTTCGTGTTCACCAGGTCTCCGCTCTGCTTGTACAGCAGCCGGCCTTCCTCCACGACGACTTCGTACGCCGCCCTCTCGTTCTGCTCAAGGTGGAAGAAGCAACAGTCAGATACATACTCAGATTGAATGAGAAGGAAGGATGGATGTTTAGGAGGGGCACCGGGCACGTACTGGTCCGAGGTACATGATGAGCTGCGAGTTGAGCTTGATCCGTGGACACTTGTGGTGATGCAGGTCTCTGCCGCTGCCGACATCCAACCAGTAGAAGAAGGGCTCGCAGCTGGAGCTGGCGGACCAGATGTCGTAGTAGAGGTGCAGGTTGTGGCCGTAGCGGTGGCGCGGGTCAATCTGAACAAACAGAGGATGAGATGATGAGAACAAACAAACAAACAAACAAACCGATGATTGGAGTGGAGTTAATAACCCAAGAAATTAAGAAGAAAGAGATGATCAAGTGCTTACAGCTTCGAGCCAGTGCTGCAGCGCGAGCTTCTGCGCCTTGTCGTCCTTGGAGAGTCCCTTGCCGACCTTGGCGATCCTCTTGCCGGCCCTGGACCATCGCGACGCGGCGGTCTCCTGCTTGTCCTCGTCGAAGAAGGAGATGGACTTGATGTTGAGGTACACCGAGTCGACCGTCTTCCACCACAGCTCCTCGGCGATGATGGCGCCGTCGGCGAGGTTGCGGCGCGTGCGGAGGCCCTTGTAGATCTTCTGCAGCTTGGTGGCCGCCTGGTCCAGCTCCACGCGGGGGCGAGGGGAGATGTACTCGATCATGGCCTGCGCCTCCGGGTGCGGGGACACGGAGACCACGCGCCGGGGGCTCTGCTGCTGCTGCTGCTGCAGGGCCAGCGTGCCCGGGCGCGCGCCGTTGATTCCGCCGCTGCCCCGGCTGGCCGCCGCCTCCCAGTTCTTGAAGCTGAGCGAGCGCTCCAGGCCGCCGTGCGCCATCTTGGCGGCCTTCGGCCTGGGGCTGCTGCCGCTGCAGGACAGCCTGGGTGACCTCAGCAGCGACGACAGCGCGGCATCCCGCGGGCTCTGCGGCTTCGGGGACAGGAGGTGGTTGCGCTCCGTGCTGAGCAGCCTCAGAGTCATCTCCCGGCTTGGCACTCCCTGCGCCTGCTGCAGAGACGGTTCCGCCGTCGCCGGAGGAGAGCTGGAGACGGCGCCGCGGTTGCGACGAGGAGAAACTATACTAAAGCTGCGTGCGCCGGCCGTGCGGTTGCTCTGGCCGCCTCTGGGGGTTCAGCTACCTGCTGTGTTGGTTGATCGTTGCTACTCCCAGCGCGGACGGGGGCGCCTATATATACAAGACATGAGCTCGCTAGGCGATTATACGGCGGAGCGGAGCAGAGGTGCACGAGTCCAAGTTGTGCGTTGCGGATGCGGAGGGGGCGGAAGACGACGACGGAGACCGGGCGACCGGTCGTTGCCGCGCGAGCGGGGAGAAGGGAAGGGAAGGGAAGCCGAAGGACGACGAGTCGACGAAGGCTCCGCGTCCCTGCCTGCCTAGTCTCGCACGTCAGTCCGCCCCGTCTTCCCCTTCCCCTTGCCCTGGGGTCATCAGTCACCGCTCCGCGGCGCGCGCGGCTTGCAGCAGTTGTGGGCCACCCTTGTTTTGGCTGCAAGTGGCCCAGCAAATATCCGTATTGCACGACAAGGATGCTCGGCTTCCATTGGCTGGCCTGGCCTGCTCTTGCGCTAGTAGTATGGTTGAAGATATCAGCCACAGAAACACGGTGTCGTGTGGTCGTCGTCCTCATGCGTCGACAAGTACACACACGGACACGGTGTCGTTGTTTACCGCTGCCCAGCTAGCTGGGGCCCCCGGTAAAGTCATTTTTTGGTTTCACCCGCTGCTCTGCTGGACCCGGAGTTACCCACCGCAGTGTCGTCTGTCTGTGACGTCATATAACTGGGGACAACCGCGGAATACACGACAACCTCGGCATATAGAGAGCAATATCTTAGGCTCAATGACAACAACTGTCTATAAGACGCTAATTTGAATTATTGAAAGGCTTGGGTTCCATAAAAATGTAAAATTTTTTGCTTAGGGCAGCAACAATGCAAGCATACACTATTGTTGGCTTTGACAAAAAGTTGGAAAACACGTAGACATGAAAAACTAGAGCTACTAACCTACCCAACGCTAGCCGGCCCTTCTCCTTGCATTTATCAGAGCTAAAGCAATGATGACAACAAGCACATGCACTCTTTTGAGGCCTCTCCCATCGCGAGTTTTGTTGCCTCTCGTCAGTTGAGGCAGTTGCTGCTTCTGCAGGGTACCCTGCTGCTCTGCGAAACCACTAGTGCCTATGATATTGTGCTTTGAGTCTACGTGGAAGGTTGAGGCTGCTGGCCACGCTGGTGCGTGTTCTTAAGCAGTGTTTAGTTCCCTCAAAATTCCAAAAATTTTACAAGATTTTCCGTCACATTGAATTTTTGGACGCATGCATGGAATATTAAATATAGGTAAAAAAATAACTAATTGCACAGTTTGTCTGTAAATGTCGAGACGAATCTTTTGAGACTAGTTAGTCCATGATTGGATAATTTTTACCAAATAACAACGAAAAGTGCTACAGGAACTTTACACCAACTTTTACACCATCTAAACACTACCTTACTAGAAAAAGTTTACTTAACTCCCTGAACTATCAGTTGGTGTCTAACATACATCCCCAACTATAAAACCGTCTGTTTTACACTCTTAACTTTTCAAAACCATTCAAATTACACACGGGAACGGTTTTGGACGGCGGTTTTTCTACAGTAACCATGGTTTTGCTACAGTAACGTCAGTTTTGACTTTTTCTTTCTATTTATTTCCGCTGAATCTTTGAAAAATCATAGTAAATCACAGAAAAATCTAAAATAGAAAATCTAATTTTGTTAGACTACACATGAGTAGATCTACACAATGAATATATAATATAGTATGCTTTAGTATAATTTTTTTTTCTGTAGCTTTAAATTAGTTAGAAAATCAAATTTTGTCTGTAATTAATTGGAATAATTCATAGCTATAGCTTTTATGGTCCAATTGTGGTTAAATTTTTATAGTGAACTAATTATTGTATGCTTGAACTGTAGTAAAAATTTCATACTGATTGAAGCATGTATAATTTAGTTATAGATTTATTTATATTTAACAAGCATAAACCTAAACATAAACCTAAATAAATCTATAAATAAGTTATATATGATCCAATAAATATGAAATTTTTACTATAGTTCAAGCATATAATAATAACCCTATCATAAAAATTTCACCACAATTGGACTATAGAAGCTATAGCTATGAATTATTCCAATTAATTACAGATAAAATTTGATTTTCTAACTAATTTAAAGATATAGAAAAAATTTGTACTAAAACATACTATATTATATGTTTATTGTGTAGATCTACTCATGTGGAGTCCAACAAAATTAAATTTTCTATTTTATGATTTTTCTGTGATTTACTATGATTTTTCAAAGATTCAGCGGAAATAAATAGAAAAAGTCAAAATCAATGTTACTGTAGCAAAACCATGGTTACTATAGCAAAACCGCCGTCCAAAACTGCTCTAGGGTGTACTTTGAACTGTTTTGAAAAATTCAGGGTGTAAAACAGACGGTTTTATAGTTGGGGGTATAGGTTAGACACTAGCTGATAGTTTAAGGGGTTAAGTAGACTTTTTCCTGTTCTTATTTGATAATACAAGATAAGATCAGAGAGACATACTCCAATAGCTCCTTTGCCATGACAATAACGAGACCGCACACCACTTGATGGCTGAGTGCTGCTATGCTCAATGAGCTGTAGGTGTTCGCTTGAGCTACTTTTCAGCCATAGAATAGTATTTTTTTCTCACAACATTTCAGTATAAGCATCAGCATAAACCAAATTTCAGCATAAATGAACAGGGTGGGGCTAGCTATTTGTGGGTCGTCTACTATCCGTAACTCATTCCTCATCGCTAGACCCATATTGAGATAGGTCATCACTGGTGGACGACCCTCATTCTTCTCATGACCTGGGAGATCTAGGAGTGAAACCAACAAATATTCCAACACAAAGAAGCATCAACAACTTCAATTATTACAAAAATATATCACTAGTAAAAAATCGTTTTTTGCTGATGCTTGCGATTTTTTACTGGGTAGTACTAAAAAAGAAATTGTGGGCCCATGTTATGACCACTAGTGTAATTCATTTTTGTTGGTTGTTTTCTTAAGTCTACTGCCAATAGAAATCATGTCGGTAGCCATTAGAGAATAGCTAGTAAAAATGTATTTGTACAAGCAGTTTTCTTAACCTAGCGCCACTACAAATAAATTAAAATTAATTTTTATGAATTTTTAAATAATATCTGATGGAGAAATGGTTTGAATGAAAGTTTGTATTATTCAAAAAAAATATCTATTGTAGTATTAAAAAATATCAACAACTTTGTAGTCGACTACTTTTTCATTTGAAATCATTTAGGGCTCCAATTTTATGTTTTAAGATTACTGATTCTAAAATGTATATATTTTTTGAATTTCTCAAATGACTTCGGATGGAAAAACGATCAAAATCAAAGTTGTGGATCTTGACAATGTAACAGAACCGTCCAATTATACGAAATTAAGTAGGAAAATCATCTAACGGAAGGACAATTCAACAAACTTAAGCCCGTATAACCCGGTAGTCCGTGAAATCTCGACGGATTTCCAACCATTTCTCATAACAGCCAAGATCGTACTAAGTTTAACGGTTACCATCATAAGTTACATAAAAGTTCGCGGCATAAAATACATCGGAGTTTAAACATAGTTATTACAAACCAGGTTTGAATAAAAGTAGCGGAAGCGGTAGTTCAAATTACGCACACACACAACATTTTGGAATAAAGTGCCAGCTTGTGATCATCTCCAGCAAAAGCATCAGACGAGAAGTAACGAATGACCATTGCCCATGGTCCTATGCTTCGCCCATTGCAGGATAGAGACAGTTGATACAATAACCGTAGTACATCTGTCCATCTGCAACAAGGGGGAACAAAGCCCTGAGTACGAGAAGGTACTCAGCTAGACTTACCCGTCATAAACCAGAAATAAAAGACACCAAGGAATCATGATAGACTTTCTGGTGGGATAGCTGACTCATTTGCAAAACGCATTTTTAGCATTTAGGAAAACTTTTACAAAAGCTTTGCATCAAGTTAAATCTTTATTAACATGTCAACTACATTTGCACCTGTACTAAAGTAGTATGTAATTAAACAGGTAATGATAACCAATGATCATTAACAACTTTCATTATGTCATATTTCATATAACTGTCCAAGTGTTCCATCAATATTACTACGATGAAGTAGCTCAAGTCAAGTGTTCACTATCCAGTGAACGATGGCGATTCGAATCGATTATTAACCAGCTGGTAAGTTATTCCTCACACAAACCTCACTCACCCGCTAAAGTGAGGTGTTGGTCGCCGAGTCGACCATTCAGGTAAAGTCGTGAGCTTGCCAGGAACCACTTGTACCCGGGGGCCGCCCGACTGCTCTTTGGCCTTATCATCGCGCCCCCGTATCCTGCCACTACTGCTCCGGTACAGTGCGTTGCGGGCAATCCACTCGGCCCGAATAATCTCCCAGTTTCGCGGTCGGAAGATACTTTATCCGGCCAGCTAAATGTGAGGCATGCATTCAACATGACCCGAGAGACAACAACGGACGGTCCTTAACCAACATAGACGGAAAACACTACAGTCTGAAACCCTGCAAGTTTCCGCCCGGTCTCAAATTCATTTCACACTTAGTTATACCATGACTTCATAGTCAACCAAACAGATCTAGGTAACCACCTATAGCTCGCAGGTGACAGGAAATCACCCGACTTCTACCGGTCTAAGCCAGCTAAGCATTGACTTGACTGCGGATACCAGGGTAACAAGGATATGGTATAACAAAGGTAAGCAAGGTATAATGCAGCAACGTTTGCAAACAACTCCTAAACGTAATGCATCAAATTAAGTGAAGTTAATAATAAATTATTTGCAAACCGGGTGAGAAATGCTCCGGGGCTTGCCTCTCTCGAAGGAACTTGGACGGTGATCGGGGCACTCTGGGAGATCTTCACTGACCTCTTCTTCGGCTTCTGCCACCTCCTGCTGCTGCACCTCGATCTGCTCCTCTGGCTCCTCGGGTACGACTGGGTTCTCGGTTTGCGATCCTGTATGATGCAATGTGCGTAAGTGATTATGCAAGTGTGCATCGAAGGAGATGAATGCAACGAATATGTTGAAATGCAAGGTAGTCAACATCATCCAAGAAACTATACACTACCAGCACATGTCATCTACTGCATTCTCTTCTACTATTATTATGTTAAGTTAACCTATCTTATGAAATGCTTCAAAGATACACCAAAGCCTTACTAATTTCTTAATCACACTTAAAGCAACACTTGCTTAAACCCTAAGTAATAATAGGTTTGAATAGCAACATATATTTCTGATACTCCTAAAAATCTAAGAAAATTACAGTAGCATAATACTACTCTAAACAGACTACCATAAAAATTTCATGGCATTTGGATAAGTAAAATATCCTATACAAAAATGACAAGCTATAGCATAAAAATGAGCATGAAATTACTTTGTACTATGAAAAATGTCAAACAATAGAATTAATATTTTTCCTAGGTTCTTCATAGCATACTATGACTGTACAAAAATTATCACATGCATGTTTTATACAAAGTTTGCTCTCTAGCAAAAATAACAAAATTCAGCCATTAAAGGCACTTGAACTACACCTCAACATTTTTCCACAGCACATGTATGAAACATATTTTTCTTAGGAAGTACATGATATATGAAGATTAATAAACTTAAAATCATATTTTTCTGATACATATAGGATTTACTAGCTATTTTACAAGATATCAGCAATATTAAGAATTAATTAAAGCTCTACAGAAAAGTATTCCAAAAATGACATGCAATATTTTTAGATTGTAGATCTGGTTCCAATGAATCTAGATAAATTTATTTCACCATTTTTGGGGTACATTTAATCACCCAAACAATTTCTAAAGCATTTTTATTTCCACTTAATAAAAGAAAAGAAACTGAAAATTCTTTATTTGAAAACGGGCCGGCACAGTACGGGGCAAACGGCCCGGTCCGGCTCAGCCCAAGAACGCGCGCGCCGGGAGAAAGAAAATGGGCCGGCTCTTGTTGGAGCAGGCCGGCCCAGTTACTCGCGTCACCCGCGGGCGAGCGGGAACGGCACACGGCCGAGCCGGTGCTCGACACCGCGGCGTTGCGGTGGCCGCCAACGGCCAGCGGCCGCTTCCATGCCCGAGCGAGCAAGGCGAGGCACGCAACACGAACGCGGGGACACGGTGAACATCGACGCGCAATTCGATAGAGATGGGGAGGAGCGGAGGCGACGGTGGCCGGAGCGCAAGCGCGGCGGCTCCGTCACGGTGGCGCGGCGAGGAAGCCAAATTGGTGTCCTACCGGAGTGAGCAAGGCGATGGTGGCGCTCGTTCGGAGGAGGCAAGGGAGTGGCGAAGCTTGGTGCAAGACGGATTTGGTGGCGGTGGAGGGTCGATGTCGGAACGGGGGAGCGGAGGTGGAGCTCTCGGCGGTGAGCCGCTCGCCCGCTCGGTTCTTGGAGAGGGGAGTGGAGGGGGAGCGAGCGAGGGGGCGAGTGGATGGAGGCCAGGCGCGCGCGGTGATTTGAGGCGGAGCGCGCGGGGTCCACGGGTGGCCACGCGGGCTGTCGTCGCCGGCATGCGGCCGCCACGCGGCGAGCGTGCTCTGCCGCGGCGGACAGCGAGACGCGCGAGCGGCGGGAGGAGGAGGCGGCCGCGCGGACGCGGGCCGGGCCGCTGCGCTGCGCGGGCGCACGCGCGCGGGGGTGGCGTGGGCCGCTTCGGCCGACGGGCCGAAAGGGTGGCGGCGGCCTGCTAGCGCTGAAATTGTTTTTCCTTTTTTTATTTTTCCAGAGAAAATTCAAATAAAATTCTATTTGCAGTTTTCAAATTCAATTTTGGGCAAGCAAACGACCTTTTCTGAAAATGGCCCAAAAATGAAAGTTGCTTAGAATTTAATTCTCTACAACTTTGCTTTTAAGACCAAAGTCCAAATCTGGATAGATTTTGATTTTTAGAATAAAAGCTAATTTAGAGAGGATTTTTGAATATTTTCAAAATACATTTTTAAAACAAATCTTTGATAAAACTTTGAGTGATTTAGTGGCTCCAAAAATTTCCTTATCATTCTAAGTGATATGAAATTTATAGTTGCATAAAATTTTGATGGAATGTGATTAGCACATTAATATATTACATCTCAAATACCACTTTCTAAGCTTTTATTTCACTCAAATTATAATATTAACATGTATGATTAGGATGATATGAAATGCCATGCATATGATTGCCATGCAAATGCTTGCGTAACACCGGAGTGTTACAGCCCTCCTCCCTTATAAAAATCTCGTCCCGAGATTTGGGTTACGAATCATTTATTATAAAAATCTTCGTATGCTTTTTGTAGGTATTCACCCGTTTCCCACGATGCATCTCCCTCATCATGATGACTCCATTGTATCTTATATGTTTTCACCACACTGTTTCGAGTAGCCCTTTCTTTGGAATTCAAAACTCGAATTGGCTGCTCACGATACACCAGATCTGACTTAAGTTTTATGCCTCGAGGTTCAATTATTTCCTCTGGAATGCGTAAACATTTCTTGAGATGTGATACGTGAAAAACTGGGAATATAGCACTCATTGATTCTGGTAATTCCAATTTGTAAGCCACTGGACCCTTCCTTTCTAAGATTTTGTAGGGTCCTACAAATCTGGCGGCAAGCTTTCTGCGTATTCCAAACCGCTTCTTCTTCATTGGCGTGACTTTCAGATAAACATAGTCTCCAACTTCAAACACAAGTGGTCTCCTTCTTTTATCCGCATAACTTTTCTGACGTGACTGGGCTGCTCTCATATTTTGCTGAATGATATGAACTTTCTTTTCGGCTTCTTCCACGAAGTCAATACCATAATACCTTCTTTCCCCTGGCTCAATCCAGTTTAAAGGTGTTCTACACTTTCGTCCATACAAAGCCTCAAAAGGTGCCATTTTGATACTTTCTTGATAGCTATTATTATATGCGAATTCTGCTAGAGGTAACCACGACTCCCATGAACCTCTGGAAGACAACACACAAGCTCTCAACATATCTTCCACAACAGCATTAACTCTTTCAGTCTGACCATCTGTTTGAGGATGATAGGCAGTGCTACGAATCAGACTAGTCCCCAAACCTTTGTGCAAATGCTCCAAAAAATGAGCAGTGAACTGGGACCCTCTGTCAGACACTATAGTCTTCGGTATGCCATGCAATCTCACAATCTCTGCAATATACTTTTCTGCATATTGAGGTGGTCTATAAACTGTCTTGACAGGCAAAAAGTGAGCGGTCTTGGTAAGACGATCCACGATTACCCAAATCGAATCATGGCCTTTCTGAGTAGTGGGCAAACCTGTGATGAAATCTATACTTATATCATCCCACTTCCAACTAGGTACTGACAAAGGTTGCAACAATCCAGCAGGTTTCATATGAATGGCTTTCACTCGACAACATGTGTCACATCTGGCCACATAGGCTGCAATTTCCTTCTTCATCTTTGTCCACCAAAAACGAGGTCTTAGTTCTTGATACATTTTACTACTGCCAGGATGAATGGATAACTTAGAGTGATGAGCTTCGTCCATAATTTTATTCTTAAGCTCTCTATCCTTTGGAACAACAAGACGGTTGTCGAACCACAACACGTCCTGCTCGTCCACTCTGAAGTGTTTTGAAGGTTCTTCTTTAATTTTCCTTTTTATGTGGAATATCCCTTTGTCTGCTTTCTGACCTTCTATTATCTTACTCTCCAAGGTGCAACTGATCTGAATACTATGTAACACGACAGGGTGCATTAGATTAAAACCATCTTCGAGTAAGGGTTGCATATTCAGACAATGCGACTTTTTACTCAAAGCATCGGCTACCACATTGGCTTTCCCAGGGTGATACTGTACATTCAGGTTGTAATCTTTAATTAGCTCTAACCATCTTCGCTGTCTCATGTTCAATTCTGGTTGGGTGAAAATGTACTTGAGACTCTTGTGATCGGTAAAAACATTGCACACATTACCAAGTAAATAGTGTCTCCAAACCTTTAAGGCATGCACCACGGCGGCAAGCTCAAGATCATGTGTCGGATAATTGATTTCATGTTTTCTCAACTGACGGGAGGCATAAGCAATGACTCTTCCTTCTTGCATCAGAACACAGCCTAATCCTGTTTTTGAGGCGTCACAGAACACATCAAAAGGTTTCTTGATGTCTGGC
Source organism: Saccharum hybrid cultivar R570 (assembly GCA_038087645.1). Taxonomy (NCBI): domain Eukaryota; kingdom Viridiplantae; phylum Streptophyta; class Magnoliopsida; order Poales; family Poaceae; genus Saccharum; species Saccharum hybrid cultivar. The sequence continues at coordinate 25,012,384 of JAQSUU010000135.1, forward strand.
TGTGCAAGAACTGGAGTAGTGGTCAACAGTTTCCGCAAGGTGTGAAAAGCTGTCTCACACTCCTCGGTCCACACAAACTTGTGATCTTTCTGTAACAGACTTGTCATTGGCTTAGCAATCTTCGAGAAGTCTGGGATAAAGCGGCGATAGTAACCAGCTAGCCCTAGGAAACTCCTAACTTCTGGCACTGTGGTTGGAGTTTTCCAATCCATAACCTCTTGCACTTTGCTCGGATCTACCGAAACTCCATTTTCAGATAGAATATGACCAAGGAAAGGAACTTTCTTCAACCAAAATTCACATTTGCTAAACTTAACATACAACTTATGATCTCTTAGTCTGGTCAAGACAATTCTCAGATGTTCTTCGTGATCTTTCTCATTCTCAGAGTATACTAGAATGTCATAAATGAAGACAACTACAAACTTGTCCAACTCTGGCATAAAAACCGTATTCATCAGATACATAAAGTATGCAGGAGCATTTGTTAAGCCAAAGGACATAACAAGATACTCGTACAACCCGTATCTGGTAGAAAAGGCGGTTTTTGGGACATCTTATGGCCTGATCTTTATCTGATGATACCCTGATCTTAGGTCTATCTTGGAGAACACTCTAGCTTTAGCCAACTGATCAAACAAAACATCGATATGAGGCAAAGGATATTTATTCTTGATAGTTACAGCATTAAGAGGTCGATAATCCACACACATTCTTAGAGTACCCTCTTTATTTTTCTTCACGAACAAGGCAGGACATCCCCATTCAGACTTACTTGGTCAGATAAACCCCTTCTTTAGCAATTCTTCCAGTTGCTTTTTCAACTCAGCTAACTCATCCGGAGGCATCCGATAGGGTCTCCTCGAAATAGGAGCTGTTCCGGGGATCAACTCGATTCCAAACTCAACATCTCTATCTGGAGGAAGGCCAGGTAACTCTTCTGGAAACACATCCGGGAACTCACACACTATCGGGATCTGGCGGATAGGAACAACTTCCGTGGCACAGGTCACACTCACAAGATCTGTTCTTTTGGGCAATGGTACCTGAAAAGTACCCTCTGCCTGCGGATCCTTAAGGGTAAGCAATCGACTGCTTGTATCTATGACTGCTCCCCAGTCTTTCATCCAGTTCATTCCTATTATTACATCCAAAACTAGTCCCGGCATAACTATCAGGTTCACTCGAAACTTCCGACTATCTAACTCAAGGGTTGCCCCTCTAACCATCTTATTGGTTAGCACATCAGCTCCTGCTGAACTTATGCGATAACCATAACTCAATTCTGTGCATAGTTGTTCATGCTTCCGTGCAAATGCTTGACTCATAAAAGAATGCGAGGATCCAGAATCAAATAGAACAACTGCAGGGTGATGGTTAACAAGAAACTTACCGGCAGTTACAGGTTCTCCTTCAGGAATCTCATCAACGGTGGTATGGTGTACACGAGCAGTGTAAGTCTGTTGCTTCTTTCTAGGCGGATAAGGGCAGAACTTTGAAAAGTGGCCTGGCTGACCACAATTGTAGCAGGGCCCCTTCACTGTACCAGCAGATCCCATTGCTCCCTTGGAGTTGCTTTGTTCTGCAGCTGCGGTGATCTTTGCTGGCGGCACGGCCATCTTGTACGGCTTCTGTGATCCCTTGTAGTTCTGAGTTTTATGCTATGGAGGCCTGAACCTTGCACCAGGTGCGGACAGACGATAAGAAAGACGATTTGCAGTGACAACTCTGGACTGGGATGGTCCTGACTCAAACACCCTCTTGCGATTCTTGGATGCAGTGTAGGCGTTGTTGTTCTTTTCTTGTTTCAAACAATCACTGACAAAGTCGTTAAACCTGGCGCGGGTATTGGTACCCACATGCTTCATCATCTTCGGACTTAACCCTCTCTTGAAACTAGCAATTCTCTTTGCATCTGCGTCGACCATGTCTAGAGCATAGCTGCACAAGTTGTTAAATGCATGCAAATACTGTGTTACAGTCTTGGTACCCTGATTTAAGGCCAAAAACTCTCCGAGCTTCATCTCAACCAACCCTGGGGGAATATAAGCTTCCTTAAACGCTTCAGTGAATTCTCTCCAGGTAATCTGGGCATTGGGAGGAAAGGTGGTGCGGATAAAAGAAGGAGACCACTTGTGTTTGAAGTTGGAGACTATGTTTATCTGAAAGTCACGCCAATGAAGAAGAAGCGGTTTGGAATACGCAGAAAGCTTGCCGCCAGCCAGCTGTAACAGAACCGCCCAATTATACGAAATTAAGTAGGAAAATCATCCAACGGAAGGACAATTCAACAAACTTAAGCCCGTATAACCCGGTAGTCCGTGAAATCTCGATGGATTTCAAACCATTTCTCATAACAGCCAAGATCGTACTAAGTTTAACGGTTACCATCATAAGTTACATAAAAGTTCGTGGCATAAAATACATCGGAGTTTAAACATAGTTATTACAAACCAGGTTTGAATAAAAGTAGCGGAAGCGGTAGTTCAAATCACGCACACACACAACATTTTGGAATAAAGTGCCAGCTTGTGATCATCTCCAGCAAAAGCATCAGACGAGAAGTAACGAATGACCATTGCCCATGGTCCTATGCTTCGCCCATTGCAGGATAGAGACAGTTGATACAATAACCGTAGTACATCTGTCCATCTGCAACAAGGGGGAACAAAGCCCTGAGTACGAGAAGGTACTCAACTAGACTTACCCGTCATAAACCAGAAATAAAAGACACCAAGGAATCATGATAGGCTTTCTGGTGGGATAGCTGACTCATTTGCAAAAGGCATTTTTAGCATTTAGGAAAACTTTTACAAAAGCTTTGCATCAAGTTAAATCTTTATTAACCTGTCAACTACATTTGCACCTGTACTAAAGTAGTATGTAATTAAACAGGTAATGATAACCAATGATCATTAACAACTTTCATTATGTCATATTTCATATAACTGTCCAAGTGTTCCATCAATATTATTACGATGAAGTAGCTCAAGTCAAGTGTTCACTATCCAGTGAACGATGGCGATTCGAATCGATTATCAACCAGCTGGTAAGTTATTACTCACACAAACCTCACTCACCCGCTAAAGTGAGGTGTTGGTCACCGAGTCGACCATTCAGGTAAAGTCGCGAGCTTGCCAGGAACCACTTGTACCCGGGGGCCGCCCGACTGCTCTTTGGCCTTATCATCGCGCCCCCGTATCCTGCCACTACTGCTCCGGTACAGTGCGTTGCGGGCAATCCACTCGGCCCGAATAATCTCCCAGTTTCGTGGTCGGAAGGTACTTTATCCGGCCAGCTAAATGTGAGGCATGCGTTCAACATGACCCGAGGGACAACAACGGACGGTCCTTAACCGACACAGACGGAAAACACTACAGTCCGAAACCCTGCAAGTTTCCGCCCGGTCTCAAATTCATTTCACACTTAGTTATACCATGACTTCATAGTCAACCAAACAGATCCAGGTAACCACCTATAGCTCGCAGGTGACAGGAAATCACCCGACTTCTACCGGTCTAAGCCAGCTAAGCATTGACTTGACTGCGGATACCAGGGTAACAAGGATATGGTATAACAAAGGTAAGCAAGGTATAATGCAGCAACGTTTGCAAACAACTCCTAAACGTAATGCATCAAATTAAGTAAAGTTAATAATAAATTATTTGCAAACCGGGAGAGAAATGCTCCGGGGCTTGCCTCTCTCGAAGGAACTTGGACGGTGATCGGGGCACTCCGGGAGATCTTCACCGACCTCTTCTTCGGCTTCTGCCACCTCCTGCTGCTGCACCTCGATCTGCTCCTCTGGCTCCTCGGGTACGACTGGGTTCTCGGTTTGCGATCCTGTATGATGCAATGTGCGTAAGTGATTATGCAAGTGTGCATCGAAGGAGATGAATGCAACGAATATGTTGAAATGCAAGGTAGTCAACATCATCCAAGAAACTATACACTACCAGCACATGTCATCTACTGCATTCTCTTCTACTATTATTATGTTAAGTTAACCTATCTTATGAAATGCTTCAAAGATACACCAAAGCCTTACTAATTTCTTAATCACACTTAAAGCAACACTTGCTTAAACCCTAAGTAATAATAGGTTTGAATAGCAACATATATTTCTGATGCTCCTAAAAATCTAAGAAAATTACAGTAGCATAATACTACTCTAAACAGACTACCATAAAAATTTCATGGCATTTGGATAAGTAAAATATCCTATACAAAAATGACAAGCTATAGCATAAAAATGAGCATGAAATTACTTTGTACTATGAAAAATGTCAAACAATAGAATTAATATTTTTCCTAGGTTCTTCATAGCATACTATGACTGTACAAAAATTATCACATGCATGTTTTATACAAAGTTTGCTCTCTAGCAAAAACAACAAAATTCAGCCATTAAAGGCACTTGAACTACACCTCAACATTTTTCCACAGCACATGTATGAAACATATTTTTCTTAGGAAGTACATGATATATGAAGATTAATAAACTTAAAATCATATTTTTCTGATACATATAGGATTTACTAGCTATTTTACAAGATATCAGCAATATTAAGAATTAATTAAAGCTCTACAGAAAAGTATTCCAAAAATGACATGCAATATTTTTAGACTGTAGATCTGGTTCCAATGAATCTAGATAAATTTATTTCACCATTTTTGGGGTACATTTAATCACCCAAACAATTTCTAAAGTATTTTTATTTCCACTTAATAAAAGAAAAGAAACTGAAAATTCTTTATTTGAAAACGGGCCGGCACAGTACGGGGCAAACGGCCCAGTCCGGCTCAGCCCAAGAATGCGCGCACCGGGAGAAAGAAAATGGGCCGGCTCTTGTTGGAGCAGGCCGGCCCAGTTACTCGCGTCACCCGCGGGCGAGCGGGAACGGCACACGGCCGAGCCGGTGCTCGACACCGCGGCGGTGCGGTGGCCGCCGACGGCCAGCGGCCGCTTCCGTGCCCGAGCGAGCAAGGCGAGGCGCGCAACACGAACGCGGGGACACGGTGAACATCGACGCGCAATTCGATAGAGATGGGGAGGAGCGGAGGCGACGGTGGCCGGAGCGCAAGCGCGGCGGCTCCGTCACGGTGGCGCGGCGAGGAAGCCAAATTGGTGTCCTACCGGAGTGAGCAAGGCGATGGTGGCGCTCGTTCGGAGGAGGCAAGGGAGTGGCGAAGCTTGGTGCAAGACGGATTTGGTGGCGGTGGAGGGTCGATGTCAGAACGGGGGAGAGGAGGTGGAGCTCTCGGCGGTGAGCCGCTCGCCCGCTCGGTTCTTGGAGAGGGGAGTGGAGGGGGAGCGAGCGAGGGGGCGAGTGGATGGAGGCCAGGCGCGCGCGGTGATTTGAGGTGGAGCGCGCGGGGTCCACGGGCGGCCACGCGGGGTGTCGTCGCCGGCATGCGGCCGCCACGCGGCGAGCGTGCTCTGCCACGGCGGACAGCGAGGCGCGCGAGCGGCGGGAGGAGGAGGCGGCCGCGCGGACGCGGGCCGGGCCGCTGCGCTGCGCGGGCGCGCGCGCGCGGGGGGTGGCGCGGGCCGCTTCGGCCGACGGGCCGAAAGGGTGGCGGCGGCATGCTAGCGCTGAAATTGTTTTTCCTTTTTTATTTTTCCAGAGAAAATTCAAATAAAATTATATTTGCAGTTTTCAAATTCAATTTTGGGCAAGCAAACGACCTTTTCTGAAAATGGCCCAAAAATGAAAGTTGCTTAGAATTTAATTCTCTACAACTTTGCTTTTAAGACCAAAGTCCAAATCTGGATAGATTTTGATTTTTAGAATAAAAGCTAATTTAGAGAGGATTTTTGAATATTTTCAAAATACATTTTTAAAACAAATCTTTGACAAAACTTTGAGTGATTTAGTGGCTCCAAAAATTTCCTTATCATTCTAAGTGATATGAAATTTATAGTTGCACAAAATTTTGATGGAATGTGATTAGCACATTAATATATTACATCTCAAATACCACTTTCTAAGCTTTTATTTCACTCAAATTATAATATTAACATGTATGATTAGGATGATATGAAATGCCATGCATATGATTGCCATGCAAATGCTTGCGTAACACCGGAGTGTTACAGCCCTCCTCCCTTATAAAAATCTCGTCCCAAGATTTGGGTTACGAACCATTTATTATAAAAATCTTCGTATGCTTTTTGTAGGTATTCACCCGTTTCCCACGATGCATCTCCCTCATCATGATGACTCCATTGTATCTTATATGTTTTCACCACACTGTTCCGAGTAGCCCTTTCTTTGGAATCCAAAACTCGAATTGACTGCTCACGATACACCAGATCCGACTTAAGTTTTATGCCTCGAGGTTCAATTATTTCCTCTGGAATGCGTAAACATTTCTTGAGATGTGATACGTGAAAAACTGGGAATATAAGCAAACTTTGTATAAAACATGCATGTGATAATTTTTGTACAGTCATAGTATGCTATGAAGAATCTAGGAAAAATATTAATTCTGTTGTTTGACATTTTTCATAGTACAAAGTAATTTCATGCTCATTTTTATGTTATAGCTTGTCATTTTTGTATAGGATAGTTTACTTATCCAAATGCCATGAAATTTTTATGGTAGTCTGTTTAGTGTAGTATTATGCTACTGTAATTTTCTTAGATTTTTAGGAGCATCAGAAATATATGTTGCTATTCAAACATATTATTACTTAGGGTTTAAGCAAGTGTTGCTTTAAGTGTGATTAAGAAATTAGTAAGGCTTTGGTGTATCTTTGAAGCATTTCATAAGATAGGTTAACTTAACATAATAATAGTAGAAGAGAATGCAGTAGATGACATGTGCTGGTAGTGTATAGTTTCTTGGATGATGTTGACTACCTTGCATTTCAACATATTCGTTGCATTCATCTCCTTCGATGCACACTTGCATAATCACTTACGCACATTGCATCATACAAGATCACAAACCGAGAACCCAGTCGTACCCGAGGAGCCAGAGGAGCAGATCGAGGTGCAGCAGCAGGAGGTGGCAGAAGCCGAAGAAGAGGTCGGTGAAGATCTCCCGGAGTGCCCCGATCACCGTCCAAGTTCCTTCGAGAGAGGCAAGCCCCAGAGCATTTCTCTCCCGGTTTGCAAATAATTTATTATTAACTTCACTTAATTTGATGCATTACATTTAGGAGTTGTTTGCAAACGTTGCTGCATTATACCTTGCTTACCTTTGTTATACCATATCCTTGTTACCCTGGTATCCGCAGTCAAGTCAATGCTTAGCTGGCTTAGACCGGTAGAAGTCGGGTGATTTCCTGTCACCTGCGAGCTATAGGTGGTTACCTGGATCTGTTTGGTTGACTATGAAGTCATGGTATAACTAAGTGTGAAATGAATTTGAGACCGGACGGAAACTTGCAGGGTTTCGGACTGTAGTGTTTTCCGTCTGTGTCGGTTAAGGACCGTCCGTTGTTGTCCCTCGGGTCATGTTGAACGCATGCCTCACATTTAGCTGGCCGGATAAAGTACCTTCCGACCGCGAAACTGGGAGATTATTCGGGCCGAGTGGATTGCCCGCAACGCACTGTACCGGAGCAGTAGTGGCAGGATACGGGGGCGCGATGATAAGGCCAAAGAGCAGTCGGGCGGCCCCCGGGTACAAGTGGTTCCTGGCAAGCTCGCGACTTTACCTGAATGGTCGACTCGGCGACCAACACCTCACTTTAGCGGGTGAGTGAGGTTTGTGTGAGGAATAACTTACCAGCTGGTTAATAATCGATTCGAATCGCCATCGTTCACTGGATAGTGAACACTTGACTTGAGCTACTTCATCGTAGTAATATTGATGGAACACTTGGACAGTTATATGAAATATGACATAATGAAAGTTGTTAATGATCATTGGTTATCATTACCTGTTTAATTACATACTACTTTAGTACAGGTGCAAATGTAGTTGACAGGTTAATAAAGATTTAACTTGATGCAAAGCTTTTGTAAAAGTTTTCCTAAATGCTAAAAATGCCTTTTGCAAATGAGTCAGCTATCCCACCAGAAAGCCTATCATGATTCCTTGGTGTCTTTTATTTCTGATTTATGACGGGTAAGTCTAGCTGAGTACCTTCTCGTACTCAGGGCTTTGTTCCCCCTTGTTGCAGATGGACAGATGTACTACGGTTATTGTATCAACTGTCTCTATCCTGTAATGGGCGAAGCATAGGACCATGGGCAATGGTCATTCGTTACTTCTCGTCTGATGCTTTTGCTGGACATGATCACAAGCTGGCACTTTATTCCAAAATGTTGTGTGTGTGCGTGATTTGAACTACCGCTTCCGCTACTTTTATTCAAACCTGGTTTGTAATAACTATGTTTAAACTCCGATGTATTTTATGCCGTGAACTTTTATGTAACTTATGATGGTAACCGTTAAACTTAGTACGATCTTGGCTGTTATGAGAAATGGTTGGAAATCCGTCGAGATTTCACGGACTACCGGGTTATACGGGCTTAAGTTTGTTGAATTGATGCCAGTACCAAGGTCAATTTCCCATAAAAGCATGAGAGATAAGATAGCTCAGAAGGATCATGCCCATGATCACACTCCGCCACTACAGCCGGAGTTTTCCAATTCTTCATCAACGCTTGGTTATTTCCAGGATAACATCCATTCCATAGCTAAAGTATTCCCGTAACCACCTATAATTTCAGGTGACAGTAGTTCAAACTACTTTGCTTCCGCTACTTTTGAACTTGAGTTGTAATAACTCTACTGAACTCCGATATATGTTGAGTTAATTATGAAATGGATGTAACATATGACCTGTTATGTTGGACCACTACGATCTTGGCTTGTATGTTGGTTGGTTTAAAATCCCTCGTGATTTTTATTGGACTACCGGAGTTATAGGAGCTTAAGTACGAGAATTTAATTGCTCCGGCGATTGTTTTTGTACTTTTGTTCTTATAATTTGGGCGGTTCCGTGACAGACAAGATCTAAAACTTTGTAGTTGAATTTTTTCCATTTGAATCCATTTAGGGCTTTAAATCTCAATTTCAAAATCTGGTAGAGTTAATACTAAGGGAATTATTTTGCTATCAAGTAATAGGTGACTTTGGGGTGCACTGGTAAAGTGTGTAACGCGCGAGGCCTAAGGTTGTGTGTTTGATTCCTACGAACCGCGTATGCGCGTTTTTCTCGCAAAAATGCAGGAAATGCTGAAAATCATGTGTGGTTCGCTATTGCGGGCCTCCTTGGACAAGAAAAATATTTTTGCTTTTTAGCCTGATTTGCAATTTTTGAAAAATCATTTACAGTGGCGGTTTACTTAAGAAAACCGTCATTATAAATCAATTTACAATGAAACCAATATAAGTATCTATAGTGAAAGTTCTTAAGTGACGCCAATAAAGTTTGCTGATTTTTGCTGGCCTTTCACAATTGCGATTGGGAAAAACGCCAGTAAAACTATAAAAAATACCGCTAGTAGAAATATTATGTGTACTAGTGTATAAGAAGCTAAGCAAAAACATGGGGCCTAGTTGGATGAAAACCCTTGGCGTCTCTATACGAGAGAGGGTAACTTTTTTGTACATACTTTTATTTTCCTCTCTCTTTTTTATGGCCTTTCCATGAGCATTTCTCACTCTTTTCTCTATTAATAGAAAAATTGGAACACCCCGTGCTGGTTCATTAAAAAAATATCTTAAGGAAAACACTTCATTATTTTATATATATCCAGCTACAGCCTACGGCTACTATCTTTTTTTTATAGTTACTAAAATAAATAACACGTTTTAGACGACGGCGTTGACATATGTCCCCCTTGAGCAACTTGTCTATTAATTTTGATTTAGTTACGTATATACTATAGCACAAGTATATGATTCTTTGCTTCTTGGTACAGCTACTACTTAAAAAACTCTTCAACCTGCCAGCAAGAGGTTGGACTTTTCTTTGTTTTTTCTCTATATCCGATTTCGTATGTCGATTTTTATAATAAACCAATCCACAGCATACTTCACTGATTATGTAGATTTTTTAACACGATATGAGGACATCCATCAGTATATGTGTACATCCTTAGGTATTAACTAATATTGTTTACCACTTTACCAGATGCAGCCAATAATATACCTTTTTTAATTATTCTCAATTGTCATTGGATCGCACACTCCCACTCTTCCACACATCACAATTTTCCTTTTTTTATGCCACGTGGTGATGTTTTTGGGCGTTCAGCTCTAGATGAAATGGCAAAAATCCAAGTTGCGCGTTGCGGATGCGGAGGGGGCGGAAGACGACGACGGAGACCGGGCGACCGGTCGTTGCCGCGCGAGCGGGGAGAAGGGAAAGGAAGGGAAGCCGAAGGACGACGAGTCGACGAAAGCTCCGCGTCCCTGCCTGCCTAGTCTCGCACGTCAGTCCGCCCCGTCTTCCCCTTCCCCTTGCCCTGGGGTCATCAGTCACCGCTCCGCGGCGCGCGCGGCTTGCAGCAGTTTTGGGTCACCCTTGTTTTGGCTGCAAGTGGCCCAGCAAATATCCGTATTGCACGACAAGGATGCTCGGCTTCCATTGGCTGGCCTGGCCTGCTCTTGCGCTAGTAGTATGGTTGAGATATCAGCCACAGAAACACGGTGTCGTGTGGTCATCGTCCTCATGCGTCGACAAGTACACACACGGACACGGTGTCGTTGTTTACCGCTGCCCAGCTAGCTGGGGCCCCCGGTAAAGTCATTTTTTGGTTTCACCCGCTGCTCTGCTGGACCCGGAGTTACCCACCGCAGTGTCGTCTGTCTGTGACGTCATATAACTGGGGACAACCGCGGAATACACGACAACCTCGGCATATAGAGCGCAATATCTTAGGCTCAATGACAACAACTGTCTATAAGACGCTAATTTGAATTATTGAAAGGCTTGGGTTCCATAAAAATGTAAAATTTTTTGCTTAGGGCAGCAACAATGCAAGCATACACTATTGTTGGCTTTGACAAAAAGTTGGAAAACACGTAGACATGAAAAACTAGAGCTACTAACCTACCCAACGCTAGCCGGCCCTTCTCCTTGCATTTATCAGAGCTAAAGCAATGATGACAGCAAGCACATGCACTCTTTTGAGGCCTCTCCCATCGCGAGTTTTGTTGCCTCTTGTCAGTTGAGGCAGGCCATGTTTAGTTCCCCAATTCTTCCCCCAAATTTCACTATACAAAAAGAAGATTTCCCGTCACATCAAAATGTCGGCAAATGCATGGAGTACTAAATGTTGATGAAATCAAAAACTAATTGCACAGTTTTGTTGTACTTTGCGAGACGAACATTTTAAGCCTAATTAGTCAAAATTTGGATAATTTTTACCAAATACAAACGAAATGCTACAGGAATTCTGATACAGTGTTTTTCTCCCCAATTCTCTCATCTAAACGAGGCCGCAGTTGCTGCTTCTGCAGGGTACCCTGCTGCTCTGCGAAACCACTAGTGCCTATGACATTGTGCTTTGAGTCTACGTGGAAGGTCGTGTTTTTACTGGAAAAAGTTTACTTAACTCCCTAAACTATTAGTTGGTGTCTAACCTACATTCTCAACTATAAATCGTCTGTTTTACACTCTGAACTTTTCAAAACTGTTCAAATTACACCTGGGAGCGGTTTTGAACGGCGGGTTTGCTATAGTAACGTCGTTTTGACTTTTTCTTTTCTATTTATTTCCGCTGAATCTTTGAAAAATCATAGTAAATCACAGAAAAATCATAAAATAGAAAATCTAATTTTGTTAGACTACACATGAGTAGATCTACACAATGAATATATAATATAGTATGCTTTAGTATAATTTTTTCCTGTAGCTTTAAATTAGTTAGAAAATCAAATTTTGTTTGTAATTAATTGGAATAATTCATAGCTATAGCTTTTATGGTCCAATTGTGGTTAAATTTTTATAGTGAACTAATTATTGTATGCTTGAACTGTAGTAAAAATTTCATACTGATTGGAGCATGTATAATTTAGTTATAGATTTATTTATATTTAACAAGCATAAACCCAAATATAAACCTAAATAAATCTATAACTAAGTTATATATGATCCAATGAATATGAAATTTTTACTATAGTTCAAGCATATAATAATAACCCCATCATAAAAATTTCACCACAATTGGACCATAGAAGCTGTAGCTATGAATTATTCCAATTAATTACAAACAAAATTTGATTTTCTAACTAATTTAAAGCTATAGAAAAAAATTGTACTAAAACATACTATATTATATGTTCATTGTGTAGATCTACTCATGTGGAGTCCAACAAAATTACATTTTCTATTTTATGATTTTTCTATGATTTACTATGATTTTTTAAAGATTCAGCGGAAATAAATAGAAAAAGAAAAAGTCAAAACCGATGTTACTGTAGCAAAACCATGGTTACTATAGCAAAACCACCGTCTAAAACTGCTCCAGGGTGTACTTTGAACGGTTTTGAAAAGTTCAGGGTGTAAAACAGACGGTTTTATAGTTGGGGGTATAGGTTAGACACTAACTGATAGTTCAAGGGGTTAAGTAGACTTTTTCCTGTTCTTATTTGATAATACAAGATAAGATCAGAGACTCCAATAGCTCCTTTGCCATGACAATAACGAGACCGCACACCACTTGATGGCTGAGTGCTGCTATGCTCAACGAGTTTTGGGTGTTCGCTTGAGCTACTTTTCAGTCATAGAATAGTATTTTTTCTCACAACATTTTAGCATAAGCATCAGCATAAACCAAATTTCAGCATAAACGAACAGGGTGGGGCTAGCTATTTGTGGGTCGTCTACTATCCGCAACTCATTCCTCATCGCTAGACCCATATTGAGATAGGTCATCACTGGTGGACGACCCTCATTCTTCTCATGACCTGGGAGATCTAGGAGTGAAACCAACAAATATTCCAACACAAAGAAGCATCAACAACTTCAATTATTACAAAAATATATCACTAGTAAAAAATCGTTTTTTGCTGATGCTTGCGATTTTTTACTGGCTGTACTAAAAAAGAAATTGTGGGCCCATGTTATGACCACTAGTGTAATTCATTTTTGTTGGTTGTTTTCTTAAGTCTACTGCCAGTAGAAATCATGTCGGTAGCCATAAGAGAATAGCCAGTAAAAATGTATTTGTACAAGCGGTTTTCTTAACCTAGCGCCACTACAAATAAATTAAAATTAATTTTTATGAATTCTTAAATAATATCTGATGGAGAAATGGTTTGAATGAAAGTTTGTATTATTCAAAAAAATATCTATTGTAGTATTAAAAAAATATCAACAACTTTGTAGTTGACTACTTTTTCATTTGAAATCATTTAGGGCTCCAATTTTATGTTTTAAGATTAATGATTCTAAAATTTATATATTTTTTGAATTTCTCAAATGACTTCGGATGGAAAAACGATCAAAATCAAAGTTGTGGATCTTGACAAGATCTAAAACTTTGTAGTTGAATTTTTTCCATTTGAATCCATTTAGGGCTTTAAATCTCAATTTCAAAATCTGGTAGAGTTAATACTAAGGGAATTATTTTGCTATCAAGTAATATGTGACTTTGGGGTGCAGTGGTAAAGTGTGTAACGCGCGAGGCCTAAGGTTGTGTGTTTGATTCCTACGAACCGCGTATGCGCGTTTTTCTCGCAAAAATGCAGGAAATGCTGAAAATCATGTGTGGTTCGCTATTGCGGGCCTCCTTGGACAAGAAAAATTATTTTTGCTTTTTAGCCTGATTTGCAATTTTTGAAAAATCATTTACAGTGGCGGTTTACTTAAGAAAACCGTCATTATAAATCAATTTACAATGGCACCAATATAAGTATCTATAGTGAAAGTTCTTAAGTGACGCCAATAAAGTTTGCTGATTTTTGCTGGCCTTTCACAATTGCGATTGGGAAAAACGCCAGTAAAAATATAAAAAATACCGCTAGTAGAAATATTATGTGTACTAGTGTATAAGAAGCTAAGCAAAAACATGGGGCCTAGTTGGATGAAAACCCTTGGCGTCTCTATACGAGAGAGGGTAACTTTTTTGTACATACTTTTATTTTCCTCTCTCTTTTTTATGGCCTTTCCATGAGCATTTCTCACTCTTTTCTCTATTAATAGAAAAATTGGAACACCCAGTGCTGGTTCATTAAAAAAATATCTTAAGGAAAACACTTCATTATTTTATATATGTCCAGCTACAGCCTACGGCTACTATCTTTTTTTGTTTATAGTTACTAAAATAAATAACACGTTTTAGACGACGGCGTTGACATATGCCCCCCTTGAGCAACTTGTCTATTAATTTTGATTTAGTTACGTATATACTATAGCACAAGTATATGATTCTTTGCTTCTTGGTACAGCTACTACTTAAAAAACTCTTCAACCTGCCAGCAAGAGGTTGGACTTTTCTTTGTTTTTTCTCTATATCCGATTTCGTATGTCGATTTTTATAATAAACCAATCCACAGCATACTTCACTGATTATGTAGATTTTTTAACACGATATGAGGACATCCATCAGTATATGTGTACATCCTTAGGTATTAACTAATATTGTTTACCACTTTACCAGATGCAGCCAATAATATACCTTTTTTAATTATTCTCAATTGTCATTGGATCGCACACTCCCACTCTTCCACACATCACAATTTTCCTTTTTTTATGCCACGTGGTGATGTTTTTGGGCGTTCAGCTCTAGATGAAATGGCAAAAATGTCTATGCGGCAAGTTGACATATACCCCTTCCCGCTGTTTCTTCTGAAGTATTCATCCTGGACAAACTTTATTAAATTTAACTAGGTAATTATGTATCTTTAAATAAATTTATTATGAAAATAGATTCAACAATCTATCTAATTATACTAATTATGTATATCATAAATATTAATATTTCCGTGTATATGTTTAGTCAAAAGTTAAATATGTTTAACTCCTCCAAAAATAACCGTTAAAAAAGGGAACAGAGGGAGTAAACTCACTAAAAGTTCTTTTATCCACCGGCAAATTACTTTTTCAGCACGTCTTTTAACCCCATTGCTTAGTCCTTGACCATAGTGACATGATATTCTAGATTCGCCCCTGGTAAGTAGATCCATGGAAATCGTCTCAATCTCCATGTCACCTAAGGGGTGAAGTGCAAAATCATCACTGTGTGCCGTCAAGAAATGAAAACAGTGGCTCTCATGGAGTAGGAGTGGGGACCATGTAGTAGATAGATATGAAAGTGGTTTAGATAATTCTCCGATAGCAGGATCTCACCGATCTAAATTTTAAGGATATAGAAAAGAGTTTTTAATATTCATATGGATGGATAACCCAAATTCGATTGTTCGCAGATGTAAGTGGGATATGGAATTCATATCCACCGACACCAGTCTGTCCTATACCATTTTGGATATCCTACTGTTACATAGCATTTCTCACATTTGAAGAATCTGTATTCACATTTGAATATGTGTAGTACCCTCTCCACTCTGGATCCGACAAATGAAAATGAAGGATATGAAGAAGACATTATCCGTTCTGACTTGATCCGATCCGCTTTCATCTCTTGGCATGACCATCAATAACTCAAATTTTATATGGTATAGTAGAAACTATACCTGTCATGCTGGCTGCTATGATCTATAGTAATATTTATTTACTTATCTTGTTTGGTGAGTCTGCGAGTGGCAACCTCGTCCAGCAACGCTTTGACTCTAAATTCTCTAGTACCGCAATATTACAAGACATTACATGCACGTGCATATGTCTGAGTCCAAATATTTACTAGAGGTGTAACGCTACATTTCTCTGCGATAGAGACCATCAAAGTCAAACTGTCAAACCAAATGGAACGAGGGAAGTAAAAAAAAAAATCTATGATATGTGGCAACATCACCGCGATTTCCATGTTGGTGCCTAGTTATACTTTCTAGAGGTGCTAGGTCATGCTTGATATTTTTTTTTAGATTTTGTACAAGCTAGGTTATGATAATTTGCATTGACCTAGTAGAGGTGATATATAGGAACCCAAGAGTCCAACATATATTCTTAAAAGTTGTTTGGTTGGCGTCATAACTTGGCATGGGACTATATATGCAAGCTATTCCATCCTAGTAGTCCTTCGTTCTGTTCTAGGATGGGCATGGCTCATGTTGGCCTTATCTATCTTCCGCTCCTGCTTGGCTTCCCTGTATTACGGGACTAAAGAAAAAATAGTTACACCTTCTATCCTAGGATGGAGGGATCGGATCGGAGTAGATGTTTAGGACGTGTTTGGTAGGGCAACTCCTCAACTCTGGCTCCGGCTCCTCTGGAGGAGCCTTACCAAACTTTTTATATGAGGAGCCTTTTTCAGTGAAAAATAGAGGAGGCGGAGCCATTTTGAAGGAGTCACAAATTATGGCTCTTCCAAAACGGCTCCAACTTCTTCAAAGGAGCCCCTCGGGAAGAGTCCTGCCAAACACCCCTTTACTTGATACACACATCTTATTTGGCATGCTAAACTTTTCTTTTGCAGTGGCTCACATGTGATAGGTTCATTTTGTAATCAAGGTTTCTCCAAAAAGTATAACGTTCTTTTTTGGTGTCACAAAAAATTGGTATGTCAAACCATCAAAAACTATAAAATATCGTAGCATCGAGAATTTATTCTAAATTATAAGGAATTTTAGGGGACTCTTAACTTAGTTTAAAAGAATAGCATTCACGAGTATGTTTACCATTAGCCCATTACTGTAAGTAGTCAGAATGTAATACATCCTAAAAATTTTAAAACACCTTCTTAAAATAAATTAATTTCTAGAGTTGTCTTAAGTTGAATATTTTTTAAAGTTTGAATAACTATAGAAAATAGTGTCAAGATTTACAACACCAAATTAGTTTCATTAAACACATCGTAAAATATTTTTCACAATATGCTCACCTAGTGTCATATATTTGTACTCTTTCTTCTAAACTCGATCAAACATAAAAAAAAAAGTGACTTAAGACAATTCTAGAAACTATTTGTTTTTCATAGAATAAATTATATTTATATTTTACACTGACGAGCAGTATGTTTTTTAAGATGGGGACCCACCAGACCTGCCTTTCAGTCCAGCAGCCGCATTGATGAGAGTATTGCAGAGGTCCAGGTCCTCATGAGTCATGAGTGATGAGGAAACGAAAAATAGCAGCCACGTTCGATTGGGGCCTCGTTGAGATACCCAAATTCATCCCTAAATTTTATTATATAAAAAAAGATTTTTTATTATATTAAAATATCGGCACATATATAGAGTACTAAATGTAGATGAAATTAAAAACTAATTGCACAGTTTTATTATACTTTGCGAGACGAATATTTTAAACCTAATTAATCAATATTTGAATAATTATTACTAAATAAAAACAAAATTGCTACGGTATTCCGCAGCGATTCGGTGCCCCCGAATCAGGCATCTAAACGAGGCTTGGGGATGTGAATGTCGACCGTATTAATGGCGATGATGACCGGACGATTGATATTATTGTTGGATTGGATGGGAAGTCGGCTAGTATTAAAAATTGATTGACTTTGTCCACGCACCAATGTCCACTGGTTTGGTACTGCTGGTACGTGAGTGACTTCTGTATTTTTTTATTATTTCATTTAACAAATTGATAAAAAGAGAATAAGAACATAGTATAGTAGTGTACATGGGAAGAAATTGCACATTGGACTCTACGTAGTGATGATTGATGGAATTGATTCACAGATACAAGCATAGAGAAAAGAAAAGGTCATATAGCAGCTAGCAGGCTCGTGATCTTTGCCCGGTAGCGGTAGCTTCCTAAAACAGTCAGACGTCAGATACTCCAACTAGGCCCCGTTCACTTCCTAAAATATTTTCTCTGTCACCCGTCACATCAAATCTTTGGACTCATGCATGGAGCATTAAATGTAGGTAAAAAAATAACTAATTATACAGTTTATCTGTAAAGGTCGAGATGAATCTTTTAAGCCTAATTAATTCATGGTTAGATAAATTTTGCCAAATAACAACGAAAGTGCTGCAGGAATATTTCCCCCAAATATTTCAGAACTGAACTCAGCCCTACTCCAGTGTGGTTTGTGTGCGTTTCACTTGTATGTAATTAAAGAATTCTCTGGTCGTAGTTAGCTTAGGTCATGCCATGCATAAACTAAATGAGAATAGTGCAAATGTGCAATGACTGAAAGATCACGGAGGTGGGCTTGACCTCGCTCGCTCGCTCGTAAATAAAGCGGTTACATGTCTACCCGGCCATACTTTTTTCGTTCCTAGCTAGCTCATTTCGTAGAGGTTTCATAAAATGCTGCAAACTTAATTGAAATGCTAGCTGGACGACGTGTTGGAATCGGCACGATATGATATTGTTTGGGCCTAACATATGCTAGTACGTTGTTATTTGTTTTTCTTCCGATCCCTGCATCAACATACTCCCTCTGTCCTTTAATACGTGTCTCTAGAAAACCGTGTTTCTCTCACAAACACGCTTCCGGACGATACTTATAAAGGGACGGAGCCACGGAGGGAGTATGTGCTGCCCATGTTTAGTAGTACTACTAGTTAATTCCTCTGACCGTACACGGTAAATCCAAGTTGATCCACGATGCGCGCATGCAGATGCAGCTGCTGTGCATGCAGAAGACAAGCATTTTCCAGTCAGCGTACGTAGAGGTCGGCCTGAAATTCTGTGCAAAGTTTTTAATTTTCCACTCGTCAAAAAAAATTTCTGGCCAAGATGAGAGAACAGAGAGGGCTGCGTGGCTGCCGGGCAAAGTTGGATGCGTGCGTACCCCGTAATCGTTGGCACTTGGCACGACACAAAGCTCGATGGAGCATGGAACGTGGACGATGCATGGGCAGGCGGGTTTCATCGAAGCTGCCGCGCGCTGCGCAACCACACAGTTGCATTTGCATCTACACCTACACTACTGATGAGTCACTGGCTGGCGCAATCGCAATTGCGCAAAGCGCAATGGAGCTCGACACCACCACCATGAACTGGAAGCAGGGTCGTGCCATGACCGCATGACAAGGAAGAAAGGAACGGCTGCTTCGTCGTACTCACAAGTCGGTCAGAGCCCGAGCAGCCGGCCTCGTTTCTGAGCAGTTTCATGCCGCAACTTTTTGCCAAATAGTTTTGCGTGCTTCTTCTTGTTTTCTTCTACCCGTTGATGCCACGATTCTTAACTTTCAGAGCGCCAAACAAACGAAATGGGTTCAAATATTTGACTGCGACATTTCTAGAAACTCAAAAGAGAAATTCTCTAGCGCGTATAACTGTGCTTTCCAGTTTTCCATGCCTATGTGCTACCTAGCTCTTACTACTGTACTGTACCATTCAGTCTCGCCGTACACGGTCAGTTTGAGCTGCTGCTACCGTCTACCGATGCTGCTGCAGAATTGGCAGTCAATCAGATGGCCGGTCAACCTGGAGATATGGAATTTTTGTGGAAAGCGAGAGAGATCGTCGATCCACACAGTTGGACACGGGGACATGGATCCAAGATTGACTGACTGCTCTGCTAGCTGGTTCAGAAAATGAGAGGTGAGTGAGCCCATGCTCCATTGCCACACACACACCGTTAGATGCGTACCTACCCTGCTAGTATCTCTATGGCCTGACTGATGACTAGTTCATGTGGTAGCATGGCTGACTTTCCTCTTTCAATTCCATCGGAAATCTTCTTGTCACTGTGGTGTACATAGTAATTTACTATACCTAAATGGTTTCGGCAAGCCGGTGACCGCCCTAAAAAAACAAGTCTTCATTGGCTTCTCCTGCCTCCTAATTCATTTAACGTGAAGCTGATGTCGTTTCACAGCAATGCTCCACAGTGATGCACACCACACTGCAGAAACAGAGCAGAAGCTACGGAGAGCTGTGCCGGAGTCTAACTCTTTTTTTTAACTGGGAGTCTAACTCTTACAAAACGTAAGTATTCAAATCCTAGAAGAACTTCTAAACAGATGATCGTATGACATTGAAATGACGAGGGTTCTAATTTTTTACGATCGTGATGCTAGTTGCATCATGCTATTGCATAGGATCTGGATCCCATGAACGAACCTTGTCAACATCAGTGTCTACGAGCAATTAATTTGTGTGTATATGTTTTTACTCTTTTACATGGTATAGTATACTCCTTCCGTTCCAAATTATAAGTCGTTTTGGCTTAAACTTTAGCAATGTATCGAGATCATAAACACTTTGAATTTTTGAAGGTGTATTTTAATTTTGTTATGGAAGTGCATTTTTTACTAGGTGATAGAATCACCATTCTATGATTCAATTCTATTATTAGTCCAAAAGAATTATCTTACCTAGAATTGTGATCCTCACAAAACCAACCTTCGCTTTGACATGATTTCCTCAGTAGTTTAAGGTAGGGCCAAGGACAGATCTAGCGATGTGGCAGGGAGGCTCAAGCCCCCTATCGCCGTTGATCCCATGGAGCCCCCTAGAGCCCCTCTAAGAATTTTTTGCCATGACTGCTTTGAGAAGAAGCTAGAGGTTGAAGATGAACTTTCAGTCCCCCGAAACTTTCATCCTAGATCCGTCACTGGATGGGGCAAGTTTGTATAGGGTGTGTAGTATTCGACCAGATGGGTTGTTTTAGATCATACACCAGCAAGGGGTAGCATGCCCGGTGGTTGCAAATAACCTTCAACGCAGCAAGAACACAGCGGGATCGACGAAACCGATCTAGAGATCGGTTAGGCTAATGTTGAGTCCGTTCTTCGCTTGATCGACTCCCGAACTTCTCCGGAAAGACTCATCGGGGAGGAGCACGTGGAGGGTGTCCTAGGACAAGCAAGGCTGCCTAAAATGCGGCCAAATCTCGTGGGGAGATGCGATGAATAGCAGGGTAAAGAGGAAAAGGGATAAAAGGGTTGTAGTAGATTGATTTTGATGATTGGAAGTTGGGATCCTCAATTAGCCATGAGCCTCTCATATATATGGAGGGGTGGTCTTATCCCAATAGAAAACAAGTCCAAAACATGTTCTCTAAGTTTTTCAAGTCTAGAATAGGTCCAAAACTGATTTGAAAACCAAAACGACTCAGAACAGCAGCCAAAGTCGGCTTAGCCGACTCCCAAGTCGGCTAAGCCGATTTTCTTAGGCCTAGGGGTTGTGGCCCCGCCAGCAACAGAGGAGAATCGGCTTAACCGATTGGGGGTGGGCGAGCCAGCCAAGCCGAATGTAAAGCTCGGGCTGCCACCTTCTTTTCTTGCTTGTTTTCTTTGCTATTTGCCGCGCCAATATATTTCCAATACTTCCATAATGTTAGAAACTTATTGGAGATGCCCATAATCCACCTTGGGACACTTTTGAGTGTCAACATATGCCCCCCTATTTTAGGTGAATGAGACATAAACCTAAAAACACAATTAAAGCACTAAGTAGCGATAATGCCCAACTCGTCGGATATCTAGCGTCTAAGGGCGATGTATGCATCGGCCACATTTGTTCTAAGGACAATACATGTATCGGTCATTGTCTAGAGAGCACTTAGGCTTCTTGCCAAACAGTTGGAAAATACTTTTTCAAGTACCTTTCGTTGATTGCTCTAGGGAGACTATCACCTTGCAACGTCGCCAGCATATATGAGTTTCCAAAAATCACCTTGATCAATCTATAAGGATTTTCCCAACTTGGTGACCACTTATCAAACTTGTTACTCTTCATTCCAAGCAATAGTATGGTTTTTCACAGTAGATCTTCCACTTGGAATGATTTGTTTTGAACTTTCTTGTTATATGTTGTGGCAACCCGAGCTTTGTCTTTCTCCCTCTCCTTGAAAGCTTTCAATCTCTTATCGATCACCTCGTCGACATTATCCATCATCGTATCATGATGCATAATACAACAGATAGATCATTTTGTTTAGCAAGCCTATAATCATCCAAATTCACCTCGACGGTTACATGGCCTCTTGCCCATATACCAACTCAAAAGAAGTAACTTTTGTAGCACCATGCCTAGATATGCGATGTGCCCATAGAGCCTCAGACAGAACTTCATGACACCTCCTTGGATTATCCTCAATCTTCTTTTTTACGAGCTTGATCAAAGTCTTATTACTAGACTCAGCTTGGCTATTAGCTTGATCATAGTATGGAGCTTGAACAACTTCTAATCAGATGATTCTATGACATTGAAATGATGAGGGCTCTAATTGTTTACAATCATGATGCTAGTTGCATTGATAATCCAAAGGATTAGCATGCTATTGCATAGGATCTGGATGCCATGAATGAACCTTGTCAACATCAATGTCTATGAGCAATTAATTTGTTTGTATTTGATCTGACATGTTTTCACACTTTTACATGGTACAATATACTCCCTTTGACATATGTTACACCTAGATATATAGCAAATTGATGTACCAAAAATGTCAATACAACTTATAATTTAGAACGGAGGGTATACCTTTTAAATGATTGATTCGTACTGAGATATTGTTGGAAGGTAAGTTCCGTTGAATATAAGCGTACTCAGCTTTACACAATTATATTAAACTTTAGCAATGGATCAAGATCATATACACTTTGACCTTTTTGAGGGTGTATTTCAATTTTGTTATGAAAAATATGCACTTTTTTACTACATGATACAATCATCATTCTTTGATTCAATTCTATTATTAGTCCAAAAGAATAATCTTACCTAGAATTGTCATCCTCACAAAAACAACCCTCACTTTGGAGGTGATTTCCTTAGTAGTTTCGGTCCTGCTAGCGCCCGGACGTCCAGATCCGGGCGCTAGCGCCGGACGCCGCAGCGAGTAGTACCAGCCCCGCACCCCATGAAAAAAGAAGAAAAAAAAGAACGTGACCCCGCCCCCCGCTCCACACGGACGCGACCCCCATCCCCCGCCCCGTCCCCGCACGGAGAAGAAATGCGACCCCGCCCCCTGCCCTGCACGGACGCGACCCCCTGCCCTGTCCCCGCACGGAGAAATGCGACCCCCCCGCGCGCACAGGTCTACCCCCGCCCCTAAACTCGCCGATCCCCAGCACCCCCACCCCCCGCCACCAGCTCACCACCATGGTCCACCCTCGCCCCCAGCTGCAACAAAGGGAAAATGATATTGCAACAACGAAGGACACCCTAATGCAAAAAATGAAACAAAACTGGTGAAACAAACGAAAAAAGCTATTGAAACATCGAAAAAACAACTAATGCAACAAAACAAAAAAATACGAACCGCAACACCAAAAATAGTCTAATGCAACATTCGAACATATCCACTGCAACAGCGAGGTGAAACTACTACAACAAGGGAGAAAAAGATATTGCAACAAAGCAGAAGCGCTGCTAATGAAACAATGCAGAGGAGCTGCTGAAACTTCCAAAAAAATAGTAATGCATACATGTTGAAACAAAGTGACTTACTCGTTGAAACAACAAATCAAAATAACTGAAACAAACATAACAAAACTACTGCAACATCCAGGAAAGTGCCAATGCATACTTGTGCAACAGCAACCCAAAGCTACTGCAACAAACTGCAATACAAGAATGAAACATCAGCAAGAAACTAGTGAAATAAAAAAGAAGAAAAAGCTTGTGCAATAGAAAAAGACACTACTGCAACAACATAAACAGGCCTAGTACAACAAAAAATCGCCACAAACTCTAGCCCCACCGCTGCGTCTCAGATCTAACGGAGGAGTGAAGGAGCAGGAGGAGGAAGGCCAGATCCAGAGGAGGAGGAGACAGGAGACCTCAGATCCAGAGGATAACGGGGGGAGGAGGAGGGGATGGCTGTAACCTCAGAGAATCATGCAAAAAGTATTTTACATCATCTGTTGCATGTAGATCTGAATCGCCACAAACCCTAGCCACCATCAAAACCATAGATCCAGAGAGGGGAGAGAGGAGGAGGAACAGGAAGACGAGGAGGAGTAAGAGGAGGGAACGGATCGAGAATCAGAGGGGGGAGGAGGAGGAGTGGTGCCTCAGATCTAGATCCCTCCCTACCTACCTCGTCGGAGTCCATGGAGCTAGCGGCGCGTGAGGGCGAGAGCACCAAGGAGGGAGGGGGAGGTGTGTGGGCTCACCGGATGCTGCCGCCGTCGCCCCCAACTCCGGTGGCGAGGAGGGCGTGCATGTCGCAGCGGTGGGGAGGAAGAGGGGGAAGGAGGGGAGGGGAGGGAGGAGGGGAGGGAGCACCAGACGCACGCGGGGGGAGGAGCGCGCCAGCGCGGCGCTAGACGAGCGCACGCGAGGGGAGCGATGGAGACGAAGAGAAGAGAGAAGGTGGAATGGATAATGCGGGGAGGAGGCGAGCGAGTCTGCGAGTGGAGGCAGGGAGGAGGCGAGCGAGTGAAAGCGGAGCGTCCGGCGCGGGTCGGACGCCCTGTATGTATCATTACCGTAGTAGTTTAAGGTGGGGGCACATTAGTAAAACTGTAGAAGAGAGGAGAGAGCGTTTGCTTGTGGCAAGTGGGCAAATCAGGCAGCGGCGGCACATGCTAGCAGGTGGGGAGGCGTTGTTCGTGTCATCCTTGCGGGTGGCGTTGTATGGCTGGTACGTAACCAAACCGCATCGGCTACGGCGCGAAGCTGTGGGAACGGAGCGGGGCCGAGCGGGGGAGATATGGACGACGACGACGGGTCCGGTCAAGGGCGCGTGCGTGTGTGCGTATGCTCTGGCCCAGCGGACGCGGATTGGAGACGACGGGACGACGTCGACGTGCGCGGAGACAGAGATATAAGTACAGATATAGGAAAGGCGCACTCCGTCCCTTCCCCCTTTTTTTTGGTATAATAGTACCAATTATATATACATTAATTAACATAACACACAGGTACGAAGTGCGTGCGTCGCGTGCGGCTTTTCCTTTGCCGGTTCTGGTTGAGCGCCGGACAAACGGAGGAATAAGACAAGCCACGCTTTTTAACTGGCAGATTCTCCTCTCAAGTACCAGCAGCATGTACTTTACTCATCCTGCTCCATTCATTTCAAATTATAAGTATAAGACATTCTAAGAATTTTGAAGAGTCAAAAGATCTTAACTTTGACCAAATTTATATGATAAGATAATAATATTTATGACACCAATTAAATATCATTAGATTCTTCATAAATTATATTTTTATAGTATACCTATTTGATGTTATAAATTTTTGTAATTTTCTCTATAATTTTGGTCAAACTTAAGATGCTTTGACTCTCCAAGATTCTTGAAATGCCTTATAATTTAGAATAGATGGAGTATTTTGGAACAGCAGCATGTACTTTTGATCGAAAACCATATTCTCACATACCTCCGTTAAAAAAAATCGATTCAATTCAACGTCTGATCAAAACTAAACTATCTTAAATTTAACAAAATTTGTAGAAAAATATTACCAACGTTATGACTCCAAATTGGTATGCATTAAAAAATATCTCGTCTAATGATACTTATTTAGTATGACAAGGAGTGAGCAATCAATTGAAACCGAGTTTATTCGATTTCTTAAAATTTCGGTTTCCAACCATCAGTACCTAACCAGTTTAATTTATTATAAAATTGATTGAAACATAACTTCGACGCCTTCTCGGTTTAAACTGAACCGACTAAAGTTCACGAGGGGTTAGAGAACTTGACAAGGGTGGCTGCTGCCTCCTTGCTCATGCTGTGCAAGCTTGCTTCCCTCCTGCTCGGTGCTCACGGTATTCGCCACCGTCTTGCTCGTGCTGGTGCTGCCGCACTAGTCATCAGGCGTCTCCCTTGCTCTCGTCGCACGTTGCACTCCATGCTCCTAGGTGCACCGGCGCGCCGGCCAGCCCTGTCACTCCACCACAGTTGTGAGTTAGGGTTTGGAGTGCGCGTGTGGAATAAATGCGGGTAATTGGGCTATGGTGGGCTGCTCTTTTCGTCTGGACTCGGAGATGTTTTTGTAAAAAAAAGAAGCTAACTTATCAAACTATTATGGTTTTATAGAGAACTTATCAAACTATAACTTATACTATTAAATGTTTCAGTATACCTTTGGAAATCCGGGTAAAACCTGGTCTCGGAAAAAGTATACCTTTGGAAATCGGTTTTGTAGCTAAATTATATCCAAAAAATGCTAGTAAAAAAATGTAACACAGAAAATTGTTTATAGCACGTAGGAGCAAACAGGTTGGATGAATGTGGGAAAAAAGAGTAAACGAAAACAAATACGGAAAGGTAATCAATTATTCTGGGATTTGTGCACAAGAGTACTCGACTATCCTATTTCACAAAATTAATCTTTTGACAACCAATCTAAGAGTTTCTTACACCCTGCTTTGATCCATGTAAATTTTTAGTCAGGTGACTGGTAGGCAAATAGTGTCCGTTTGGTTGGATCCTTGAAGAGTATGCCTGGAAAAAAAAATTGCTGCCTGGGAGTTGCCTATAAAGTCTATGTCTTTTTGGCTGGCGAGGCAAGTTTGAGAAAGATATGTTTGATTGGATGCATATGCTTGAGAATGCTAACCATATTATATTGCACATTAGTTGAAGGGAAACATGTATCTAATTAAATAAATCGATTCTCTTTGCATTTAAATCAGTAATCTCATTTAAATCAGTAATCTCAACAGTGTATGTTATTTCTAAACCCATTTGAAACCATAGATTTAATTTTTTTATTCGGATTTGGATGTCTCAAAAAAAATATTGGCTAAATATTCTTGTGTTTACGGATATGTGGGAACAAGTAGCAGCTACTAATCAACATTTTTTATATAAGAACAAAAATATGGCTTCAATGGTACGTTTTTGGGGGAGAAGACCCAAAGCCATATAATCTAGTTCTAATAAGCACATTCACAAGTGCCAGGCTAATCAACTTGCCTGCACCAGGCATTCAAAAACGAGTGCCGGAGCCAGGCAAGTGCTGCTAATCTCCGTCCAGGCACAGGCAGCAAAATCTGTTCTCAGAACACCAACCAAACGCGATCCAGGAACATCATAGGCAATTAGGCAGCGCTCCAGCCAGGTATTTTGCACCCAGAGTTCAAAACCAAACGAGCCCATAGTTTGTGTATTACCTAAGGATCTAAATGGAACAAGCACCTAATTGCTAGCTATGTTGGATCTACACAGACTCTAAGGTTTGAGGAAAGAGGCACACAACAGAAAGAGGACAACAGTGAGATACTATGCCACTTTCGCTCAACTTTGAGCAGCCCCAACACATCAGATGTGTTTAGTTCCCCTGAAAAGGGTGAAAAATGTGTTGTATCACGTTTTGGCTTTATTTGGTAAATAGTGTCCAACCGTTGACTAATTAGGTTCAAAACGTTCGTCTCGCAAAGTACAACAAAGCTGTACAATTAGTTTTTTATTTCATCTACATTTTAGTACTCTATGCATGTATCGCAAGTTTGATGTGACGGGAAATATTTTTTTTTGCATAGTGCTTTTTTGGTGGAACTGAACACAGATATGCCCCAAACTCTCGCAAGTTTGATGTGACGGGGAATCTTTTTTTGAAATAGTACGTTTTTTGTGGAACTACGTACTATTCCAAAAAAAAGATTCTCCATCACATCAAACTTGCGATACATGCATGGAGTACTAAATGTAGATGAAATCAAAAACTAATTGTACAGTTTGGTTGTACTTTACGAGACGAACGTTTTGAACCTAATTAGTCAACGGTTGGATACTATTTGCCAAATAAAACCAAAACGTGCTACCGTACTTTTTTCACCCTTTTCAGGGGAACTAAACAAAGCATGTCAATCAGGCTGCTGACTCTGCAGGGGTTCAGAGTAGCTTGCACAGGCATCTGCAGCTTGATCTGACAAAGTGGAGAAGCACTCAAGGCCCCGTTCACTTCCTAAAATATTTCCTCTGTCACCCGTCACATCGAATCTTTGGACGCATGCATGGAACATTAAATGTAGATAAAAAAATAACTAATTGTACAGTTTGTCTGTAAAGGTCGAGATAAATCTTTTGAGCCTAATTAATTCATGGTTGGATAAATTTTGCCAAATAACAACGAAAGTGCTACAGGAATATTTCCCCCAAATATTTCGGATCTAAACACAGCCAGAACGCGTCGTGACAAGATAGTAAACTCAATGCACAGCTTTATTGTAAAGGATCATCTGGTTCAAAGGAAAGAGAGAGGGAAAAGAATGGTGAAAGTGACGGATGTGTAGTACGGTAAAAACAGGAAGCGTGGTCGTGAGTTGAGATTCGGTTAGCTTCATCTAGTGATTGTCTGGGTGGTGTGCATCTTTTTATCAACAGTAATACATCCTGTAGGGCATCCGTCTATTTGCATGCTCCTGCTGGTGGGCCGCGAGCCCAACGATCTCCTTCTGTCATATCCTATATGCTCGTCCACTCGTTTCTTCATCTTATTCTATCTGCTCGTTCACTCGTTTCTCCAGAACCAGTCACGCAAAAATCACCGTATCGCCGTGACCGTGCTCTGTCGCACCACCTATCGTGTCCGAGCGCTCGCCGGCCGGCACCTCCGTCGCGCCCGAGCGTAGCCGCTCGCCTTCCTCCCTCTCCATCGCGCCTCATGCCCGCTGCAGCCGTCTGTCTTCCTCCTGGCCCTTGCATCGTCCTCGCCTTGCTCTGGTGCCAGATGTGGCTGCCTCTTCGGCCATTTCCTACGCCACCCCATGGCACAGCCCTCCGCTGGCGGCACGTAGTAGATGAACTCCTCTGCCTAGGCGTACGCAACCGCGCAACCCTCCTGTTTGTTATGGCGTCGTGCTATGCCGACTACCTTAAAGCGCCTCCGCCTCCTCCTTGCATAGATGTCTTTCGTGTCGCCCGTGCTGATGGCGGGCCTGCTCGTGGATGATCTTTGACAATAGCGGCATGGTGGCTTGGCATAGCCGTGCCGCGCGCGTAGCTGCTCTCCCTTCGTGCGGCAAGCAGCAAGGAGATGTTGCGCGAAAGCGCATGTTGCAATCATATGTTTCAATTATTTTCAGATGTTTCAAAGGTACGTTGCAAGTGTTTCGCATGGATGTTGTAAAAGTAGATCGGGATGTTGCATTTGTTGCAATGGCTATACATGCATGTTGCAAGAGTATATTCCAAATGTTTCATTTGTTTCTCAGATATATGTTGCAAGCGTTTTATCTAGATGTTGCATATGTTTCAGCATATGTTACAAGTGTTTTTATTTTGATGTTGCATATGCTTGCAACGACTTTCAAGTGTTTTTAAGCGTTTTGCAAGTGCTTCAGACGTATGTTGCAAGTGTTTCAGATGTATGTTACAAGTGTTTTAGTTTTTTCGGACGTATGTTGCAAGTGTTTCGTTTGGATGTTGCAAAAGTAGATCAGGTGTTGCATATGTTGCAATGGGACCTTGTCGCTACCACCTATTGCAGCTGCTAGGGCATCGTGCATGCGGTTCCCGTGTGAAGCGGGTGTGGAAAGCAGCCAGCGCAAGCACGGGCAGTCCCCACATGCTTGATACTAAGCCGGGGTGCAGGTGGTCCTCACATGCGCGCGGGAAAGCGGAGCTGAAGCGGGCGGTTCCCGTGTGCGAGGGGAGGGCGTGGGTAGGGTGACGCGTCCACGCAACACGGGCGCGAGAAACGGAGGAGGCGCAGGAAACAGAGAGGTGCACGACACAAGCAGGCACAGACGTCCGGACGTGCGCGTCTATCCGGACGTTTGGGCATTGCATCTCCTCTTTTGTCAATGCTAATAACAACTTATGCAGAGTTGGGATTGCTCTTGTTATGTGGGGTTCGATCTGGAATCTTTTTTTGTCAAAATGAGGAAAACGGGCGTGGGTACCCCGTTAATCCGAGCATCGAATGTGCAGTGGCCAAGCAGGCAGGTTTCTCCAAAGCAGCCGCAGCTGGACTAATCTGATCGGCACTTAATGGGCATGTGCCCATGGCAAGGCTCCAATCTCATTCTAGGTCAATGCCAGTCATCCGTAGGAGTTGTTTGGTTCCACTGACTAATTTTTAGTTCCTGCCACATCAAATGTTTGACACTAATTTAGAATATTAAGCATAGATTAATTACAAAACTAATTGCACATATCGAGACTAATTTGTGAGACAAATATATTAAACATAATTAATCCATGATTTGACAATGTGTTGCTATGTAGACAGTCAATCGGGCACGTGGGGACTACCATTTTTCATAAATCGGTCAGTAATGCTAGAACGTCGTGTCGTCAGCATGTTTGTGATGGATGCTCGTTGCTCGGACTTGGGCCCGGTTTAGATGTAAATTTTTTTTGCAAAATGGGCACTGTAACGTTTTCGTTGTTATTTGGTAAATATTGTCCAATCATGGTCTAATTAGGCTTAAAAGATTCATCTCGTCCATTTCGTCTAAACTGTGTAATTAGTTTTATTTTTTATCTATATTTAATGCTTCATGCATGTGTCCAAAAATTCGATGTGACGGGGAATCTGAAAAATTTTGCAAAATTTTTGGGAACTAAACAGGGCCTTGGTGGCTTCCTCAACAGGAAGAGGCTCAGCAGTCGGTTTCATTCGTAACTACATTTACGTCATTTATTTATGATCCGTTCACCGGACAAGAATATACAAGTCGTATTTTGTCCTAGTTCAGTCTTCTAAAATCAGTATTTGTACTTTCAGCTAGTCTAGATCTCTGACTCTGTTCACTTTCGGTCTTTCCTCTGTTTATTTGGTTTCCACCAACCCCCCCCCCCCCCCCCCCCCCCCACCCCCTTATTTATTTGTTCTCTGTTTGTTTTTTTAGCAAAAAAATGTGGGGCAAAAGCTCCCCAGCACAACACCAAATATATTAAAAAAAGGGTAAAGTACAGAAGAACACTTACAAAGCAGTTAGCCAAGAGCTAACTAAGACCTAAAGAAGGAAGGGGGACCAGACTATAAATTGTTGAGCCAATTCATTACAGACAGGTGATAAACATGACTAATTCTATGCAAATGAAGTTTAACTTCACTTGTGAAAGATAACTTTCAAGAAGCCAACGAAGGAGTCGTGCCATTGAATATCCAGGTGTTTCTCTCATTCCATATACACCACGCTGCTACCATGAAACCTTCCACGAAGAAAGGTAACTCCAAAGCTTCCTTTTGCTGCACTATCATCTGAAAAATACTTCCCTGTATATTCCAAACGAACCCAAGGCAGAACCAACGAGTGATACTAGTTGAACAGTAAAAAAAGGTGCATTACTGTCTCTTCCAAGTTGTCCAGGCAGAGACCACAGCCTTCATCCAGATGCTTGTGCCTTCTTCTCAACATATTCCGGGTGTTCAACCTATCATTGAGTAGCAGGCTAGCAGCTTAGGTGAAGAATTTGATTTTTGGTACACATTTGGATTTCCAAATCCATTTCAAAGGCTTCGGAGGGGTGTTGCTTGTAGAATTTGGCTGAAGATTATAGGGAACCCCAAATGAAGATCCATGTGACCTTTTGATTAGAGATGTTATTTTGGTCATTCAAGAGCTGGCTGAAAACAATGTACTCATCATATGCTGCATGGCTGAGAGGGAGTCTAGAGATCCAGAAAATTCGCTGCCTGACAACCCTTTTGCAGAGATAAAGCGCTCGGTCTAGCATAGGTTAGCAACACTGGGAACTTCATAGCAAGCGTCTGATCCAGGTAGTTGTCCTCCCATAGGCTGACAGTATCCCCAATTCCCGCAGTACATGTAGCAACTCTGAAAATGTTGCTTAGATTGAGCAGACCCTTCGGTGAAACAAGGTGTGGCAGTTTCGATGTGTAGTAGCTCGACCAGATCAAATGTACCCAAGGCACATCTACTTTGTTAAATTTTGCCAATTGCTTGCCTAGATCTTCTTCTTCTCTGCTTGTTGGGTAGTACTACGGTGCATCAGCATTCTCTGCTGGTTGGATACGGTGCATCAGCATCATGCGGTTTGCAGACTGCAAAGGCCTATCTCATCTCGAGATAGAACTTCCTTCAACAGGATCAGGCTTGGGGACTAGAGAGCAGAAAGCAGAGTCCCGCATGCAATGACTGGAGAGCAGAAAGGTCTGGACCGGTAAGAGTCAGAGAGATTTTGCAATCCCACTCTTGAAGAAAATAAGCCCAAAAGATTCAAACCTATACATAGCTAACATGAATCAATAAAAAATTAAGCATACGAAGAGAACATTAAGAAGTAAACTGGTAAAACCGTGAGAAAGAAGGCAAAAACAAACTTTATACTTACCTGAGATGGTCAAAGCTTTGCATATAAACAAACTTAATTATCTGTGATGTTATAAAGAGACAATGAACTACAGATACTATAAGATTGTCGATATGCATTACTGAACAAAAACCAATAATATAGTAAACCAAAAATATTACAATGGCAATCCTCAAAAGCATGCTCGATTAGGCCCAGCTGACTGGAAAGGCATGCTAGAATGGAATGTGCTATTTTCACAATCCACGTGATACGAGAGTAAAAAACAATAATAATTCACCAAATATTGGAAATGCTGCATAAAATGATCCATATGAGATATAAACCTTCAATAGAGCATAGCATTTTGTAGTAGAAAATGCAAATGACATCAACATACTATTGTACTGAATTGGCCTAATACCCATGTGTTGGCAAATACTGAATGTAATAAAATAATGAAATAATCCAATTGTTCAAGAGACTGTTACGCACTCTAATAAGCGTTATTTCTTCCATAGTCCCAAACAATCAATTGTCGCAGCACATAAGTAAAATTCAGCTGAAAACAGTGTTTCTAAAAAAAGTAATTAATTCAGATTTTGACATCTTTAATGAACAAAGAAGTGCCTCACTAGGTGTTCACCCTTCTATAACAATTAATACTTGATTGTGAATTAAGCAAAAAATCAACAAATATTCATATTCAGGAACCAAATGGAATTTGAAGCAGATTCAAAGGCTGACTGTCCTGAAAGCAAAACTCACGAAATGTTCAAACTTATAGGCATTGGTTCTTACGTAACATTCCTTCAGAAAACCTTACTGGAAAGATACCTGCAGGCATGCCAAGGCATGTTTGCGAAAAAAAAAATACCTATAGGTAGTTCACAGAACCCCATAAACTCTTTCTCCATGGATATCCTTCTCTGCAAGAATTGGAGAGAATATATCAAAATTGATATAGGCAATTATAAATGGAATTGCCCTCGTTCATGATGAGCGAAACTACACTGTTCTGACCAGTTTCACTTTCAGAAATGTACCACTGCCCTTTGGTTTTTGATAGGGCTCAAACCTGAAGAAAGCTCTCGACCGGTAGGAGTCAGAGAGATTTTGTAATCCAACAAAACTCTTTAAGAAAATAAGTCCACAAGATTCAAAACATGTACAAAGGTAACATGAATCAATGAAAATTTGAGCACACCAAAGAACATTAAGAGATACTGGTAAAACCATGAGGAAGAAGCCAAAAGCAAACTTCATATACCTGAGATGGTCAAAGCTTTGCATATATACAAACTTATCTGTGATGTTACAAAGAGACAATGAACTACAAATACTATAAGATAGTTGATAACCATAAGTGAACCAAAACCAATAAGTAAATCAAAAATATTACTGTTATGACACCGGTAAGGGGGTAGTGGAGGTGCCGGCGAGGCTGACTGGAAAGCCGTGCTACAATGGAATGTGCTATTTTCACAATCCACATGATAAGAGAGTAGAAAACAACAATAATTCACCAAATAGGCAAATATGGAAATACTGCATAAAATGATCCTTATATGAGATATAAACCTTCGGTAGAGCATAGCATTTTGTAGTAGAATTGGCCTAATACCCATGTGTTGGCATTTTATACTGATATTTGTTCACAAGGGAAAACAGATCACCATTAAGTGGCATAGTAGAACAACTTAGTATTATCACAAATATATATAATGGGAAAAGTTATACGTGTAAATTTCCAGAACACACCATCCTTCTTCATGGCATTGATGAGCACCATCGACAAGAAGGAATTATTGTAGTAGAAATAGAGCATGACACTGCAGGTACAGAAAATATATCAAAGAAAAAGTGTATATATAAAATCAAAGCAGAACCAGATATGCAGCGATAACCTGGCGCTGCTCTCCTTGAGCTGATTGGTATATGGAGTTTATGAAATGGAAACCACCTGTGTAGTTTATTTCATATCCAAATGAGTGATGCAATAAATCGTAAGAAGCATGAAATAAACATGAGTATTGTAACAGATCATTTGGACTAGGAGAATCAGGTATATACATCACATAGAAGGAATGGTGTGACAGCAATGATTATATTACTATATCTTTAGAGCAGACAACAATTGATCACATATCCGCCTGTTTTTACCTAGGAAAAGCAAATGCTTCAAAATTGGCAGCGTCCCTTTTAAACAAAAGCACATGATCTACTGGAACATTCATAGAACCATTTCCTTACATTTTCTATTGGTGATCTAGAAAAAACATCTCAAATTTCATCAATAGATCATCGATAGGTCTTCCAAATCTATACCACCGCTGCAGCTGATTACAGGAAGGCTGGTCAGCCATTGGCGCCAGAGCCCACTAGGATCGGAGGAGGTGGTTGTTACATGGCGCATGGCTTTGTCGATTCCCTCCTGCTCTCCGTCTCTTCCCTGATTTGGCTGCACATTGGGGATGCCTATGACATCAGGACCGCCTCATCACCAAAGCAACACCTTAAAAGCAATACCTGCAAACAACAGAGATGTCTCCACAAGAATATGCAGCAATTTTTTTTAACAAAATAGCTGTAGTATGTTGTAGAAAACGAAAAGCTGGTATACACATCGATTGAATGCCGGATAAAATCTTAAAATCAATGTTTTCATGACTATAATATTCCATAGTTAAGAAACTGAAAACAAATCGAATTGCACAATAGTCTTAGAATCAATGTTTTCGCAATTATAATCTTGGATGCTATAAAAACTGAATTAGGTGAAAATTAAATTGCAGATTAATGACACCAATAGAAATGTAAAGTATTGGAATTCAACCCTATAAAAAGTTATCAATAAGATTAAAAAAAAGCATATTTTAATCTCTATCTTAAAACTTATGAAATTCCATGAGAAAATTCTTTTCTTTTCCAAAAAAAAAAGCATGGTACTATTGTACTGAATTGGCCTAATACCCATGTGTTGGCATTTTATACTGATATTTGTTCACAAGAGAAAACAGATCACCATTAAGTGGCATAGTAGAACAACTTAGTGTTATCACAAATATATATAATGGGAAAAGTTATACGTGTAAATGTCCAGAACACACCATCCTTCTTCATGGCATTGATGAGCACCATCGACAAGAAGGAATTATTGTAGTAGAAATGGAGCATGACACTGCAGGTACAGAAAATATATCAAAGAAAAAGTGTGTATATAAAATCAAATCAGAACCAGATATGCAGCGATAACCTGGCGCTGCTCTCCTTGAGCTGATTGGTATGAAATGGAAACAACCTGTGTAGTTTCTTTCATATCCAAATGAGTGATGCAATAAATCGTAAGAAACATGAAATAAACATGAGTATCGTAACAGATCATTTGGACTAGGAGAATCAGGTATATACATCACATAGAAGGAATGGTGTGACAGCAATGATTATATTACTATATCTTTAGAGCAGACAACAATTGATCACATATCTGCCTGTTTTTACCTAGGAAAAGCAAATGCTTCAAAATTGGCAGCGTCCCTTTTAAACAAAAGCACATGATCTACTGGAACATTCATAGAACCATTTTTTTTTTGGAAGAACTAGCAGGAGCACTGCTATATCATATAAGACGGAAGCAAAACCAGTTACAACAATTTGGTTCTTACATTATTAAGACCACTTAAACTCATAAAAAGCATGGAGATAATAAAGAGGATATTCATGGCGGTAACTCTACCATTTCCTTACATTTTCTATTGGTGATCTAGAAAAAACATCTCAAATTTCATCAATAGATCATCGATAGGTCTTCCAAATCTATACCACCGCTGCAGCTGATTACAGGAAGGCTGGTCAGCCATTGGCGCCAGAGCCCACTGGGATTGAAGGAGGTGGTTGTTACATGGCGCATGGCTTTGTCGATTCCCTCCTGCTCTCCTTCTCTTCCCTGATTTGGCTGCACATTGGGGATGCCTATGACATTAGGACCGCCTCATCACCAAAGCAACACCTTAAAAGCAATACCTGCAAACAACAGAGATGTCTCCACAAGAATATGCAGCAATTTTTTTTTAACAAAATAGCTGTCGTATGTTGTAGAAAACAAAAAGCCGATATACACATTGATTGAACGCCGGATAAAATCTTAAAATCAATGTTTTCATGACTATAATATTCCATATTTAAGAAACTGAAAACAAATCGAATTGCACAATAGTCTTAGAATCAATGTTTTCACAATTATAATCTTGGATGCTATAAAAACTGAATTTGGTGAAAATTAAATTGCAGATTAATGACACCAATAGAAATGTAAAGTATTGGGATTCAACCCTATATAAAAAGTTATCAATAAGATAAAAAAAGCATATTTTAATCTCTATCTTAAAACTTATAAAATTCCATGAGAAAATTCTTTTCTTTTCCAAAAAAAAAGAAATTATTTTAAAGATATAAAACTTATTGCAATATGTCCTAAAAAAGTTGTTGCTTATAATATAATAAAATCTAAATAAGATGAATTGGCATTAAAAGAGTTATTACTCATGACATATCGAAATCTAATAAGATAGATTGGCATTGGAACTCAAAAGATAGATGGGTATTGGAAGACAACTCGGATGAGGCGCTGTTAGAAAAGCCGGACCAGCATAGAACGAGTCCTCGGGCTCGGATTCAGAGCCCGAGTCCTCTGACAAGAACTCATACCTTGGCTTCTTGAAGCAGCTGTCAGCCGATGACAGTCCACTATCGGCTCCAATGCGCTTGACGGGGAGATTGATCGTGGACAATCCAATGGCGAGATTGGTCGTGGGCGCTGATACAGTAGCCGATACGGTAGTGGCACTGGTGCGTAGCTTGTCTCTAACCCAATTCTCACTGAGAGACGCACGCCCCGGAATCTTGCGTGTTGTTTCGATGTTGGTTGGCACTGTGGCGTGGCCTGATTTGTCTCTGATCCAACTTTGACTAGCGGATGCCCGGCCCGACACAGATGGAAAAGCAGCTGTCCCCAACAGTCGGCGAGTCGCGGGTGGGGTTGGAAGCAAACCTGGCGAGACGGAGTTCAGCAGCGAAGCAGGGGTACGGCGGCTGCTCGCGGCTGGTGGTATTGGTAGCAAACCCTGCGAGATGGGATTCAGCGGCGGCGGCGCGGAGTCGGCCATGTGTACGGCGGGGTCGCAAACAAGAACCGAAACAAAAAAAAAACCCGAAGGAACAAGAACAGATGCGGACCTTCGAGGATTTCCGCCGGGACGGGGACTCGGCGACCCGGCGAGATGTTCCGCCGGCACAGTGGACTCGGCGCCCCGGCGAGATGGCGATTTGGCGCGGGAACAAAAGTCGAAGTAAGCTGAGGGCTCCTCTCGGGGAGATTGCAGAGAGTCGAAGACGGCGACGGGTGGGATTAGGATCTGGTTCAGGTGAGCCTTTTGTACGTATAATATACGGGTAGATCCGTATCCCTTTCTTTTTTTTAGATTAGATTCGAAACCGTATCCCTTGCCTTTAAAAAATACCATAGGGCGGTATAAGACTGCCCGCAGTGGTATACTATAAATGATACTCTAAAGTTTTAGAGTATGAATATAGAGTAAAAACTGCTGCACTGGGTACTCTAAAACGATACTCTATCCTTTCTCTCACTCTATATTTAGAGTAGTACTGTGCTTACTCTATATTCTGTAGTGGTGGACCCCGCTAGCTAAACAAAGGAAAAAATGCTATAACTCACAAACCAAAAATCCAAATTAAATTTCGATTGCACCATTAAATTCGTCTCAATAAATCCTTCAAAACTAGATCACACATGTATATATTTAGATAAAGTGACAAGTGGGTCCCATAGTGGATAGAGTGGATAGAGGATAATATAGAGGATGGATGGGTGCGGGAGAATTGAGTATAGAGGAGAGAATCTCGCTGACTAGGACGTATAGAGGATGAATATAGAGGTCCATGAGTGCGGATAGCCTAATACTTGATACGTGGTCTGTGGGCCGCGGCCCAACTCGAGGCGCGTGATTCATTGCATGGGCGGCCCAGGTCATTAAATTGGCTCCAATATATGCGCTTACCTCTTGGCTTTCCATTGCCAGCGCCAGCGGATTGGGGTTAAGATTGTCTCGCTTACTGAAGCTAAGTCACAGCTGACTTACCCTATCCCCGATGCCTTCCATTTTTCATCCAACGGCGGACAAACGAAACAGCTTTTCCAGCCTCAGAAATAAAGCCCAGCTACGGGTCTGGCCCAAATACCACCGCTACGCTCGCTGCCACTCAGAAAAAAATCGTTGCGCAGCCATACGGGATATGGACGACACGCGGTAAATTTTTTGGCGGGACCCGCCTGCTGCTCGTCTTCTCTGGGTCAAAAACGTATTGCAGCATGTACATGAGCATGCTCAGCATGCTATCTGCACCATCTAAAACTGCTTTCAGATTCGTGTTGTGCACTCTATCCAATGAAACACACTCTACCCAATGTGAAACACTACCGTTTTGGATGGCACATATCTTGATACGCTATGTGGATGGCACAGGTAACACATGCTCAGCATGTATGCACTGAAAAATTGCTTTCGCTAAGGTCCGGCCATTCGGCGCATGTCCTCTGCCGCAGAAAATTTGTGCGGGCTTAGTTCTACTTAACCAGGTCCATCTAATGCATGTTATTAGGGCCTGTTTGGATCTCCCCTCTAGACTTTAGAGCTAACAGGTGATCTAAAATTAGCTTTAAACTTTAACCCACCTCACATTAAGGGAGTGTTTGGTTCATGCAACTAAACTTTAGCTAGCTAAAGGAGCTGTTAAAATTTAGCAAAGGTGTTTGGTTTGCAGCTAAAAAACAAGCTAAACCTGATATCTGTAAGTGTAGGATGACCAAAACACATTTCATAAGTTTTAACCCTGCCCCTGTGCTCCTGGACGCGCGCGCACTACAGTTTGGTGCGCATTTGGCGCGCAGAGCCACTGTGGCGCGCATGCTGGCCTGTGCTCTACTGTCTTTTTATAAAATTGGGCTAAATTTCTCTCACAAATAATGTCCAAACCGTTATTACAAATCTCAATGCGTAAAAAAGATAATTATTAAAAAAAAGCATCATTATTATAAACCACAGTTCGAAAAAAGTGAATTGTTACTGAATCATTCTTATTACCAATTCAGAGGCTTTGCGTACTACGATCTACTTATCAAACCATTAGCAATCCAGTCACGGAATTCAATCATGCTTTCATCTTCATTCCCTGGTTGTGTTTCTGTTCTAATTGACGTACCAGCTGTTTCTTCATCATTTGGGTCATAGCTCTCATCTTCATCACACAAGTGGAATAGGTCATCCATCATACCACTCTGCCTAATGAAGTTATGCAATGTCATGCAAGCCATAATAATTTTACTTTGCTTTTCAACTGGAAAACTTGGCAAATCTAACAGAATGCGCCACTTCATCTTCAGCACTCCAGATGATCTCTCAATGACATTCCTAAGAGAAGAATGGTTAAAATTAAATACCTCCTTTTGACCAACTGGCCTAGGTCCTTCTCTCCATTCTGGAACATGGTATTTTGTAGACTTGTAAGGTGCAAGATAACCCGACATGTTTGGGTACCCAGAATCAACAAGGTAAATTTACCTACACAAGAGTATTTATATATCAGTTTCATGCATAATTTGTCAGGTACTACAAATGACAAGCTCAGGGGCTGTTACATACCTTCCAGTGGAAATGGAAACTTGCCCCTGTACTTCTCAAGTGCATCATTGAAAACTCTCATGTCATGAACAGAGTCAGGCCATCCAACCACCACAAAAGTAAATCTCATATCAAAGTCACAAATGGCCAAGACATTCTGTATTGTGATTCCTTTTCTCCCTTTGTACTGAACAACCTTCTCAGTAGAAACTGTTACTGGCACATGTGTCTCATCTATAGCTCCAATGCAGTTATAAAAAATAGAGCAAATTTAGCTGATGTCAACCTCTGATGCACAGTTCTAAACTCTGGATCCCTAGGCCTAATGATATCTGCAGCTAGCTTCACCACATATTCAAGCACTTTATCAAATTTTCTACTAATGATCTCAAGTGATCTTTGAAACCTATTTTCTGATTGCCTCATGTACGGTTGCCCACCACACATCCCAAGAGCTTCTGTAGAAAGTCATTTTTCTAGTGGGCTTCAAACCATATCTCTCTAGCAGGATGTAATGAAGGCTATCAAACACATCTTTGTGCATTCTAAACATGTTGTAACACTGTCTCATACTGCCCAGTGTTCTAATAGTCCATTCATAACCACTAAGAGGAGGAACTCTATAAGGACATTTGATCAGGTATTTGCCATAGTGGGACATACCTAGCTTGCATACAGCAGAAATAATTTATCTTCTCTTCTGTTGGTTCCTCAAGACATGTCCTTGTATAGCTTCAAGTGTAGCTACTTGTAGCTGCCTTACAGTGTCATCTTCTGAACCAGATGATAAAGTGATCACATGCGGAGATGTCTGAGTTTTTGGTATCCGACGTCGCAACTTGCTCGAAACTTTCTTAATTTTTTACCACGACCTTCACATGTGATCACAAGACATCTCGACAAGTTTCGTGATTTTCGGACATCATTTGGATTTTATAAAATTTAAATACACTTTCCCCGCGAGTACATCGTCATGTTATGACAAAATTATGCGCGAAATTTCATGCCACTTCCTGCATACGGCCTCGACATACCCTAAATATCATGAATACTATTTTTTCAATGACCAATTTCTATTATTTCATGTACCTGTAGTTCAAATTTGGAATAGTTGGAAAAATTCAATGAAACGAAAAAAATTAAGGAAATATAGTTAAAAAAACTCAAAATTGTCCAAAATTTTGAAATAGGGATTTGTTTACTGTAGCAAGGCCCCAGAAAAAAATTGAGGCAAAAAAAAATTATAATTTACCGGGTGCCACCCAGGAGAACCCGACAAAGAAGCCTTTGCCGGGTGCCAGCTGAGGAGGCACCCGGCAAAGTATTTTTTAAAAAATAAAAATAAAAAATTTCTTTGCCGGGTGTCTAACGACGTGGCACCCGGAAAAGGCTCCGCCGTCACGCCGACCACCTTTGCCGGCGGCCATATTTTGCCGAGTGCCTGGCACCTGGCAAAGACTAATTTTTGCCGACGGCTGGACTTTGCCGACTGCCGGGCACCCGGCAAAGGCTGCTTAGCCAGAGGCCTTTATTTGCCGAGTGCCTCCAGGCCTGGCACCCGGCAAATGATTTTGCTCCCGGCAAATCAGCCGCTTCCTGTAGTGAAAGCTCGATGGAGCATGGAACGTGGACGATGCATGGGCAGGCGGGTTTCATCTGCCGCGCGCTGCGCAACCACACAGTTGCATTTGCATCTACACCTACACTACTGATGAGTCACTGGCTGGCGCATTAAGGCTGGGTATTCGGGTTACCCGAAAAATTCGGGTCGGGTAATTCGGATAGTTGAAAATTCGGGTATTAAAAATTGCTACCCGATTTTTGTCCCGAAAAAGCATTACCCGAAATTTTGGGTACCCGATAATTCGGGTTCACGTTCGGGTTTTACCCGATATACCCGAAATTGACAAAACCAACCATTTTAAAAGAATTCAAGTACCATTTTAAAGCAATAAACAATAGTCGTATAAATCACGTCATGTCTTCGTATCCATTACCAACAAATCAATTATCAAGTTAGCATAAATCTACATTAATTCATACCAAATAATATATTTATATGGCATTGAAATACTTCATGTCTTCGTATTAGGAATAGAAGAGCAAATATTTAAGATATTTCGGGTAATTTGGGTAGCTCGGGTACCGGGAAACATTACCCGAATTATCCAAACTAATTTCGGGTTTTTACAATCACTATCCGAAATTGTGATCGAGTATTTCGGGTTCGGATACTTCGGGTCTGGGATCGAGTAATTCGAGTTCGAGAATTAGGTATCGGGTATTTTGCCCACCCTCAGGCGCAATTGCCCAAGGCGCAATGGAGCTCGACACCACAACCATGAACTGGAAGCAGGGTCGTGCCATGACCGCATGACAATGAAGAAAGGAACGGCTGCTTCGTCGTACTCACAAGTCGGTCAGAGCCCGAGCAGCCGGCCTCGTTTCTGAGCAGTTTCGTGCCGCAACTTTTTGCCAAATAGTTTTGCGTGCTTCTTCTTGTTTTCTTCTACCCGTTGATGCCACGATTCTTAACTTTCAGAGCGCCAAACAAACGAAATGGGTTCAAATATTTGACTGCGACATTTCTAGAAACTCAAAAGAGAAATTCTCTAGCGTGTATGACTGTGCTTTCCAGTTTTCCATGCCTATGTGCTACCTAGCTCTTACTACTGTACTGTACCATTCAGTCTCGCCGTACACGGTCAGTTTAAGCTGCTGCTACCGATGCTGCTGCAGAATTGGCAGTCAATCAGATGGACGGTCAACCTGGAGATATGGAATTTTTGTGGAAAGCGAGAGAGATCGTCGATCCACACAGGCTATGTTTAGGCTGGGTTTAGTTCCTCTAAACTTCCTGAATTTGGCACTATGCAAAAAAGAAAATTCCCCGTCACATCAAACTTATGGTACATGTATGAAGTACTAAATATAGACGAAATCAAAAACTAATTACACAGTTTGGTTGTACTTTACGAGACGAACGTTTTGTACCTAATTAGTCAATGGTTAGACAATTATTACCAAATACAGGCTCAAAACGTTCGTCTCGCAAAGTACAACCAAACTGTGCAATTAGTTTTTGATTTCATCTACATTTAGTACTACATACATGTATCGCAATTTTGATATGACGGAAAATCTTCTTTTTGCATAGTACATTTTTCAGAATTTTGGAGTACCTAAGCAGGGCCACAGTTGGACACGGGGACATGGATCCAAGATTGACTGACTGCTCTGCTAGCTAGTTCAGAAAAGGAGAGGTGAGTGAGCCGCTCCCCTGCCACACACCGTTAGATGCGTACCTACCCGCACTAGTATCTCTATGGCCTGACTGGCTGACTGATGACTAGTTCATGTGGTAGCATGGCTGACTTTCCTCTTTCAATTCCATCGGAAATCTTCTTGTCACTGTGGTGTACATAGTAATTTACTATACCTAAATGGTTTCGGCAAGCCGGTGACCGCCCTAAAAAAACAAGTCTTCATTGGCTTCTCCTGCCTCCTAATTCATTTAACGTGAAGCTGATGTCGTTTCACAGCAATGCTCCACAGTGATGCACGCCACACTGCAGAAACAGAGCAGAGAAGCTGAAGCTACGAAGAGCTGTGCCGCCAAAGCGAGTCTAACTCTTTTTTTTTAACTGGGAGTCTAACTCTTACAAAACATAAGTATTCAAATCCTAGAAGAACTTCTAATCAGATGATTGTATGACATTGAAATGACGAGGGTTCTAATTTTTTACAATCGTGATGCTAGTTGCATCATGCTATTACATAGGATCTGGATCCCATGAACGAACCTTGTCAACATCAGTGTCTACAAGCAATTAATTTGTGTATAATATTTGATCTGACATGTTTTTACTCTTTTGCATGGTATAGTATACTACTTTCGTTTCAAATTATAAGTCGTTTTGGTTTCTTTGGTACATAGATTGCTATGTATTTTTGACATATATTATATGTAGATACATAACAAAATTGAGTACACAAAAGTCAAAATGACTTATAATTTGAAACTAAGGGAGTACATTTTAAATGATCGATTCGTGTTGGGACACTGTTGGACGGTAAGTTGCATTGAATTAATATAAGTGTACTTAGCTTTACAAAATTAATTTAAACTTTAGCAATGTATTGAGATCATAAACACTTTGAAATTTTGAAGGTGTATTTTAATTTTGTTATGCAAATGCATTTTTTACTAGGTGATAGAATCACCATTCTATGATTCAATTCTATTATTAGTCCAAAAGAATGATCTTACCTAGAATTGCGATCCTTACAGAACCAACCTTCGCTTTGACATGATTTCCTCAATAGTTTAAGGTAGGGCCAAGGACGGATCTAGCGATGTGGCAGGGAGGCTCAAGCCCCCCTACCGCCATTGATCCCATGGAGCCCCCTAGAGCTCCTCTAAGATTTTTTTTGCCATGATTGCTTTGAGGAGAGGCT
This sequence comes from Saccharum hybrid cultivar R570, assembly GCA_038087645.1. Taxonomy (NCBI): domain Eukaryota; kingdom Viridiplantae; phylum Streptophyta; class Magnoliopsida; order Poales; family Poaceae; genus Saccharum; species Saccharum hybrid cultivar. The sequence goes on from JAQSUU010000135.1 coordinate 25,056,648, forward strand.
AGAGGTTGAAGATGAACTTTTAGTCCCCCGAAACTTTCATCCTAGATCCGTCACGGGATGGGGCAAGTTTGTATAGGGTGTGTAGTGTTCGGCCGGATGGGTTGTTTCAGATCATACACCAGCAAGGGATAGCATGCCCGGTGGTCGACAAAACCGATTTAGAGACGGGTTAGGCTGATGTTGAGTCCATTCTTCACTTGATCGACTCCCGAACTTCTCTGGGAAGACCTGTCAGGGAGGAGCATGTGGAGGGTGTCCTAGGACAAACAAGGCTGCCTAAAATGCCACCAAATCTCGTGGGGAGATGCGATGAATAGCAGGATAGGGAGGAAAAGGGGTAAAAGGGTTGTAGTAGATTGATTTTAACGATTGGAAGTTGGGATCCTCAATCAGTCGTGAGCCTCTCATATATATGGAGGGGGTGGTCTTATCCCAACAGAAAACAAGTCCAAAACATGTTCTCTAAGTTTTTCACGTCTAGAATAGATTCAAAATTGATTTGAAAACCAAAACGACTCATAACAGCAACCAAAGTCGGCAAGCAGATTTTCTTGGGCCTAGGCGCTGTGGCCCTGCCGGCAACAGAGGATAATCGGCTTAACCGATTGGGGGTGGGCGAGCCGACCAAGCCGACTGGCGAGCTCATAGCTGCCACCTTCTTTTCTTGCTTGTTTTCTTTGCTATTTGCCGCGCCAATATATTTCCAATACTTCCATGATGTTAGAAACTTATTGGAGATGCCCATAATCCACCTTGGGACACTTTTGAGTGTCAACATATGCCCCCCTATTTTAGGTGAATGAGACATAAACCTGAAAACACAATTAAAGCACTAAGTAGCGATAATGCCCAACTCATTGCTATCTAGCATCTAAGGGCGATGTATACATCGGCCATATTTGTTCTGAGGACAATACATGTATCGGCCATTGTTTAGAGAGCACTTAAGCTTGTTGCCAAACAGTTGAAACATACTTTTTCAAGTACCTTCCGTTGATTGCTCTAGGGAGACTATCATCTTGCAACGTCTCCCGCATATATGAATTTTCAAAAATCACCTTGATCAGTCTATAAGGATCTTCCCAACTTGGTGACCACTTGCTAAAATTGTTACTCTTCATTCCAAGCAATAGTATGGGTTTTCACACTAGATCTCCCACTTGAAATGATTTGTTTTAAACTTTCTTGTTATATGTCGTGGCAACCCGAGCTTTGTCTTTCTCTCTCCTTGAGAGCTTTCAATCTCTTATCGATCACCTCGTTGACGTTATCCATCATCGTATCATGATGCATAATACAACGGATAGATCATTTTGTTTAGCAAGCCTATAAGCATCCAAATTCACCTCGACGGTTACATGGCCTCTTGCCCATATACCAACTCAAAAGAAGTAACTTTTGTAGCACCATGCCTAGATATGCGATGTGCCCATAGAGCTTCAGACATAACTTTATGACACCTCCTTGGATTATCCTCGATCTTCTTTTTTACGAGCTTGATCAAAGTCTTGTTACTAGACTTAGCTTAACCATTAGCTCGAGCATAGTATGGAGCTTGAACAACTTCTAATCAGATGATTCTATGACATTGAAATGATGAGGGCTCTAATTGTTTACAATCATGATGCTAGTTGCATTGATAATCCAAAGGATTAGCATGCTATTGCATAGGATCTGGATGCCATGAATGAACCTTGTCTACATCAATGTCTATGAGAAATTAATTTGTATGTATTTGATCCGACATGTTTTGACTCTTTTACATGGTGCAGTATACTCCCTTTGACATATGTTACACCTAGATATATAGCAAATTGATGTACCAAAAATGTCAATGCGACTGATAATTTAGAACCGAAGGAGTACCTTTTAAATGATTGATTCGTATTGAGATACTGTTGGAAGGTAAGTTCCATTGAATATAAGTGTACTCAGCTTTACAAAATTATATTAAACTCTAGCAATGGATCAAGATCATATACACTTTGACCTTTTTGAGGGTGTATTTCAATTTTGTTATGAAAAAATATGCACTTTTTTTACTACATGATAGAATCATCATTCTATGATTCAATTCTATTATTAGGGGGTGTTTGGTTTGAGGAGTTAAAGTTTAATAAATACTGTAGCACTTTCGTCTTATTTGATAAAAAGTTTCCAATTTTTGACTAATTAGGCTTAATAGATCCGTCTCGTAAATTACTCCTAATCTGTGCCGACATGCATGCAATTAGTCTATATTTAGTACTCCATGCATTTGAGGGAACATTGATGTGATGGGAGTTAAACTTTAACACATTGAAACCAAACAAACCCTTAGTCCAAAAGAATAATCTTACCTAGAATATGCACTTTTTTACTACATGATACAATCATCGTTCTTTGATTCAATTCTATTATTAGTCCAGAAGAATAATCTTACCTAGAATTGCCATCTTCACGAAAACAACCCTCGCTTTGGAGGTGATTTCCTTAGTAGTTTAAGGTGGGGGCACATTAGTAAAACTGTAGAAGAGAGGAGAGAGCGTTTGCTTGTGGCAAGTGGGCAAATCAGGCAGCGGCGGCACATGCTAGCAGGTGGGGAGGCGTTGTTCGTGTCATCCTTGCGGGCGGCGTTGTACGGCTGGTACGTAACCAAACCGCATCGGCTACGGCGCGAAGCTGTGGGAACGGAGCGGGGCCGAGCGGGGGAGATATGGACGACGACGACGGGTCCGGTCAAGGGCGCGTGCGTGTGTGCGTATGCTCTGGCCCAGCGGACGCGGATCGGAGACGACGGGACGACGTCGACGTGCGTGCGTCGCGTGCGGCTTTTCCTTTGCCGGTTCTGGTTGAGCTCCGGACAAACGGAGGAATAAGACAAGCCACGCTTTTTTACTGGCAGATTCTCCTCTCAAGTACCAGCAGCATGTACTTTACTCATCCTGCTCCCTCCATTCCAATTCCAAATTATAAGGCATTGCAAGAACATTAGAAAGTCAAAGGATATTAACTTTGACCAAATTTATATGATAAAATAATAATATTTATGACACTAATTAAGTATCATTAGATTCTTTATTAATTATATTTTTATAGTATACCTATTTGATGTTATAAATTTTTGTAATTTTCTCTATAATTTTGGTCAAACTTAAGATGCTTTGACTCTCTAAGATTCTTGAAATGCCTTATAATTTGGAATAGAGGGAGTATTTTGGAACAACAACATGTACTTTTGATCGAAAACCATATTCTCACATACCTCCGTTTAAAAAAAATTCGATTCAATTCCGCGTCTGATCAAAACTAATCTATCTTAAATTTAACAAAATTTGTAGAAAAATATTACTAGCATTATGACTCCAGATTGGTACGCATAAAAAATACCCCGTCTAATGATACTTATTAATTATGACAAGGAGTGAGCAATCAATTGAAACCGAGAGTTCGGTTTGGTTTGTTCGATTTCTTAAAATTTCGGTTTCCAATAATCAGTACCTAACCAGTTTAATTTATTATAAAATTGATTGAAACATAACTTCGACGCCTTCTTTTTCTCGGTTTAAACTGAACCGACTGAAGTTCACGAGGGGTTAGAGAACTTGACAAGGGTGGCTGCTGCCTCCTTGCTCATGTTGTGCAGCTTGCTTCCCTCCTGCTCGGTGCTCACGCTGTTCGCCACCTTCTTGCTCGTGCTGGTGCTGCCGCACTAGTCATCAGGCGTCTCCCTTGCTCTCGTCGCACGTTGCACTCCATGCTCCTAGGTGCACCGGCGCGCCGGCCAGCCCTGTCACTCCACCACAGTTGTGAGTTAGGGTTTGGAGTGCGCGTGTAGAATATGAATTATGGAACCTGGACGATAGGGGGTGGGAGTTGGACAGCCAACAAGACTGAATGCGGGTAATTGGGCCATGGTGGCTGCTCTTTTCGTCTGGACCCGGAGATGTTTTTGTAAAAAAAAGAAGCTAACTTATCAAACTATTATGGTTTTATAGAGAACTTATCAAACTATAACTTATACTATTAAATGTTTCAGTATACCTTTGGAAATCCGGGTAAAACCTGGTCTCGGAAAAAGTATACCCTTGGAAATCGGTTTTGTAGCTAAATTATATCCAAAAAATGCTAGTAAAAAAAATGTAACACACAAAATTGTTTATAGCACGTAGGAGCGAACAAGTTGGATGAATGTGGAAAAAAAAGAGTAAACAAAACAAATACGGAAAGGTAATCAATTATTATGGGATTTGTGCACAAGAGTACTCGACTATCCTATTTCACAAAACTAATCTTTTGACAACCAATCTAAGAGTTTCTTACACCCTGCTTTGATCCATGTAAATTTTTAGTCAGGTGACTGGTAGGCAAATAGTGCCCGTTTGGTTGGATCCTTGAAGAGTATGCCTGGAAAAAAATTGCTGCCTGGGAGTTGCCTATAAAGTCTATGTCTTTTTGGCTGGCGAGGCAAGTTTGAGAAAGATGTGTTTGGTTGGATGCATATGCCTGAGAATGCTAACCATATTATATTGCACTTTAGTTGAAGGAAACATGTATCTAATTAAATAAATTGATTCTCTTTGCATTTTAATCAGTAATCTCAACAGTGTATGTTATTTCTAAATTTGTAAACCCATTTGAAACCATAGATTTAATTTTTTATTCGGATTTGGATGTCTCAAAAAAATATTGGCTAAATATTCTTGTGTTTACGGATTATGTGGGAAAAAGTAGCAGCTACTAATCAACATTTTTTATATAAGAACAAAAATATGGCTTCAATGGTACGTTTTTGGGGGAGAAGACCCAAAGCCATATAATCTAGTTCTAATAAGCACATCCACAAGTGCCAGGCTAATCAACTTGCCTGCACCAGGCGTTCAAAAACGAGTGCCGGAGCCAGGCAAGAGCTGCTAATCTCCGTCCAGGCACAGGCAGCAAAATCTGTTCTCAGAACACCAACCAAACGCGATCCAGGAACATCATAGGCAATTAGGCATCGCTCCAGCCAGGTATTTTGCACCCAGAGTTCAAAACCAAACGAGCCCATAGTTTGTGTATTACCTAAGGATCTAAATGGAACAAGCACCTAATTGCTAGCTATGTTGGATCTACACAGACTCTAAGGTTTGAGGAAAGAGGCACACAACAGAAAGAGGACAACAGTGAGATACTATGCCACTTTCGCTCAACTTTGAGCAGCCCCAACACACCACGCTGTCCATATGCCCCAAACTCTACGTCAGCAACGAGCTTCCATGTCATTCAGGCTGCTGACTCTGCAGGGGTTCAGAGTAGCTTGCAGAGACATCTGCAGCTTGATCTGACAAAGTGGAGAAGCACTCAATCGAGAACGCGTCGTGAGAAGATAGTAAACTCAATGCACAGCTTTATTGTAAAGGATCATCTGGTTCAAAGGAAAGAGAGAGGGAAAAGAATGGTGAAAGTGACGGATGTGTAGTATGGTAAAAACAGGAAGCGTTGCCATGAGTTTAGACTCGGTTAGCTTCATCTAGTGATTGTCTGGGTGGCGTGCATCTTTTTGTCAACAGTAATACATCCTCTAGGGCATCCATCTATCCGGACGCTCGTGCTGGTGGGCCGCGAGCCCAACGATCTCCTCCTGTCATATACTATATGCTCATCCACTCGTTTCTCCGTCTTATCTTATCTGCTCGTTCACTCGTTTCTCCAGAACTAGTCATGCAAAAATCACCGTATCGCCGTGACCATGCTCTATCGCACCACGTATAGTGTCCAAGCACTCGCCGGCCGGCACCTCCATCGCGCCCGAGTGTAGCCGCTCGCCTTCCTCCCTCTCCATCGTGCCTCATGCTTGCTGCAGCCGCCTGTCTTCCTCCTGGCCCTTGCTTCGTCCTCGCCTTGCTCTAGTGCCAGATGTGGCTGCCTCTTCGGCCATTTCCTACGCCACCCCATGGCACAGCCCTCCGCTGGCGGCACGTAGTAGATGAACTCCTCTGCCTAGGCGTACGCAACCGCACGACCCTCCAGTTTGTTATGGCGTCGTGCTATGTCGACTGCCTTAAAGCGCCTCTGCCCCCTCCTCGCATAGATGTCTTTCGCGTCGCCCGTGCTGATGGCGGGCCTGCTCGTGGATTATCTTTGACAATAGCGGCATGGTGGCTTGGCATAGCTGGGTCGCGCGCGTAGCTGCGCTCACTTCGTGTGGCAAGCAGCAAGGAGATGTTGCGCGAAAGCGCATGTTGCAAGCTTATGTTTCAATTATTTCAGATGTTTCAAAGGTACGTTGCAAGTGTTTCGCATGGATGTTGCAAAAGTAGATCGGGAGGTTGCATATGTTGCAATGGCTATACACGCATGTTGCAAGAGTCTATTCCAAATGTTTCATTTGTTTCTCATATGTATGTTGCAAGTGTTTTATCTAGATGTTGCATATGTTTCACGCATATGTTACAAATGTTTTTATCTGGATGTTGCATATGCTTGCAACGACTTTAAAGTGTTTTTAAGCGTTTTGCAAGTGCTTCAGACGTATGTTGCAAGTGTTTCACACGTATGTTACAAGTGTTTCAGTTTTTTCGGATGTATGTTGCAAGTGTTTCGTTTGGATGTTGCAAAAGTAGATCATGTGTTGCATATGTTGCAATGGGACCCACCTGTCACTGCCACCTGTTGCAGCTGCTAGGGCATCGTGCATGCGGTTCCCGTGTGAAGCGGGTGTGGGAAGCAGCCAGTGCAAGCACAGGCAGTCCCCGCATGCTTGATACATTGATACTGAGCGGGGTGCAGGTGGTCCTCACATGCGCGCAGGAAAGCGGAGCTGAAGCGGGCGGTTCCCGTGTGCGAGGGGAGGGCGTGGGTAGGGTGACACGTCCACATGACATGGGCACGAGAAACGGAGGAGGCACAGGAAACAGAGAGGTGCACGACACAAGTAGGCATGGGTGTCTGGACGCGCGCATCTTTCCGAACGTTCGGGCACTGCATCTCTCTTTTGTCAATGCTAATAACAACTTATGCAGAGTTGGGATTGCTCTTGTTACGTGGGGTTCGATCTGGAATTTTTTTTCGAAATGAGAAAAACAGGCGTGGGTACCCCGTTAATCCGAGCATCAAACGTGCAGTGGCCGAGCAGGCAGGTTTCTCTAAAGCAGCCACGGCTGGACTAATCTGCTCGGCACTTAATGGCCATGCGCCCATGGCAAGGCTCCAATCTCATTCTAGGTCGATGTCAGTCATCCGTAGGGGTTGTTTGGTTCCACGAACTAATTTTTAGTTTCTATCGAATCAGATGTTTAACACTAATTTAAAAAATTAAGCATAGATTAATTATAAAACTAATTGCACATATCGAGACTAATTTATGAGATGAATATATTAAACCTAATTAATCCATGATTTGACAATGTGTTGCTACATAGGCAGTCAATCGGACACGCGGGGACCATTTTTCATAAATCGGTCAGTAATGCTAGAACGTCGTGTCGTCAGCATGTTTGTGATGGATGCTCGTTGCTCGGACTTGGTGGCTTCCTCAACAGGAAGAGGCTCAGCAGTCGGTTTCATTCGTAACTACATTTACGGCATTTATTTATGATCCGTTCACCGGACAAGAATATACAAGTCGTATTTTGTCCTAGTTCAGTCTTCTAAAATCAGTATTTGTACTTTCAGCTAGTCTAGATCTCTGACTCTGCTCACTTTCGGTCTTTCCTCTGTTTATTTGGTTTCCACCAAGCCCCCCCACCCGCCCCCCTTATTTCTTTTTTCTCTGTTTGTTTTTTTAGCAAAAAAATGTGGAGCAAAAGCTCCCCAGCACAGCACCAAATACATTAAAAAGAAGGGGGAAAGTACAGAAGAACACTTACAAAGCAGTTAGCCAAGAGCTAACTAAGACCTAAAGAAGGAAGGGGGACCAGACTATAAATTGTTGAGCCAATTCATTACAGACAGGTGATAAACAGGACTAATTCTATGCAAATGAAGTTTAACTTCACTTGTGAAAGATAACTTTCAAGAAGCCAACGAAGGAGTCGTGCCATTGAATATCCAGGTGTTTCTCTCATTCCATATACACCACGCTGCTACCATGAAACCTTCCACGAAGAAAGGTAACTCCAAAGCTTCGTTTTGCTGCACTATCATCTGAAAAATACTTCCCTGTATATTCCAAACGAACCCAAGGCAGAACCAACGAGTGATACTAGTTGAACAGTCAAAAAATAGGTGCATTACTGTCTCTTCCAAGTTGTCCAGGCAGAGACCACAGCCTTCATCCAGATGCTTGTGCCTTCTTCTCAACATATTCCGGGTGTTCAACCTATCATTGAGTAGCAGGCTAGCAGCTTAGGTGAAGAATTTGATTTTTGGTACACATTTGGATTTCCAAATCCATTTCAAAGGCTTCGGAGGGGTGTTGCTTGTAGAATTTGCCTGAAGATTATAGGGAACCCCAAATGAAGATCCATGTGACCTTTTGATTAGAGATGTTATTTTGGTCATTCAAGAGCTGGCTGAAAACAATGTACTCATCATATGCTGCAAGGCTGAGAGGGAGTCTAGAGATCCAGAAAATTCGCTGCCTGACAACCCTTTTGCAGAGATAAAGCGCTCGGTCTAGCATAGGTTAGCAACACTGGGAACTTCATAGCAAGTGTCTGATCCAGGTAGTTGTCCTCCCATAGGCTGACAGTATCCCCAATTCCTGCAGTACATGTAGCAACTCTGAAAATGTTGCTTAGATTGAGCAGACCCTTCGGTGAAACAAGGTGTGGCAGTTTCGATGTGTAGTAGCTCGACCAGATCAAATGTACCCAAGGCACATCTACTTTGTTAAATTTTGCCAATTGCTTGCCTAGATCTTCTTCTTCTTCTCTGCTTGTTGGGTAGTACTACGGTGCATCAGCATTCTCTGCTGGTTGGATACGGTGCATCAGCATCATGCGGTTTGCAGACTGCAAAGGCCTATCTCATCTCGAGATAGAACTTCCTTCAACAGGATCAGGCTTGGGGACTAGAGAGCAGAAAGCAGAGTCCTGCATGCAATGACTGGAGAGCAGAAAGGTCTGGACCGGTAAGAGTCAGAGAGATTTTGCAATCCCACAAAACTCTTGAAGAAAATAAGCCCAAAAGATTCAAAACCTATAGCTAACATGAATCAATAAAAAATTAAGCATACGAAGAGAACATTAAGAAGTAAACTGGTAAAACCGTGAGAAAGAAGGCAAAAACAAACTTTATACTTACCTGAGATGGTCAAAGCTTTGCATATAAACAAACTTAATTATCTGTAATGTTATAAAGAGACAATGAACTACAAATACTATAAGATCGTCGATATGCATTACTGAACGAAAACCAATAATATAGTAAACCAAAAATATTACAATGGCAATCCTCAAAAGCATGCTCAATTAGGCCCAGCTGACTGGAAAGGCATGCTAGAATGGAATGTGCTATTTTCACAATCCACGTGATACGAGAGTAAAAAACAATAATAATTCACCAAATATTGAAAATGCTGCATAAAATGATCCATATGAGATATAAACCTTCAATAGAGCATAGCATTTTGTAGTAGAAAATGCAAATGACATCAACATACTATTGTACTGAATTGGCCTAATAACCATGTGTTGGTGTACTGAATTGGCCTAATACCCATGTGTTGGCAAATACTGAATGTAATAAAATAATGAAATAATCCAACTGTTCAAGAGACTGTTACGCACTCTAATAAGTGTTATTTCTTCATAGTCCCAAACAATCAATTGTCGCAGCACATAAGTAAAATTCAGCTGAAAACAGTGTTTCTAAAAAAAGTAATTAATTCAGATTTTGACATCTCCAACTTTCAGAAATGTACCACTGCCCTTTGGTTTTTGATAGGGCTCAAGCCTGAAGAAAGCTCTCGACCAGTAGGAGTCAGAGAGATTTTGTAATCCAACAAAACTCTTGAAGAAAATAAGTCCACAAGATTCAAAACATGTACAAAGGTAACATGAATCAATGAAAATTTGAGCGTACCAAAGAACATTAAGAGGTACCGGTAAAACCATGAGAAAGAAGCCAAAAGCAAACTTCATATACTTACCTGAGATGGTCAAAGCTTTGCATATATACAAACTTATCTGCGATGTTATAAAGAGACAATGAACTACAAATACTATAAGATAGTTGATAACCATAAGTGAACCAAAACCAATAAGTAAATAAAAAATATTACTGTTATGACGCCTGTAAGGGGGTAGTGGAGGTGCCGGCGAGGTTGACTGGAAAACCATGCTACAATGGAATGTGCTATTTTTCACAATCCACATGATAAGAGAGTAGAGAACAACAATAATTCACCAAATAGGCAAATATTGGAAATACTGCATAAAATGATCCTTATATGAGATATAAACCTTCAGTAGAGCATATCATTTTGTAGTAGATTTTTTTTTTTAAAAAAAAGCATGGTACTATTGTACTGAATTGGCCTAATACCCATGTGTTGGCATTTTATACTGATATTTGTTCACAAGAGAAAACAGATCACCATTAAGTGGCATAGTAGAACAACTTAGTATTATCACAAATATATATAATGGGAAAAGTTATACGTGTAAATGTCCAGAACACACCATCCTTCTTCATGGCATTGATGAGCACCATCGACAAGAAGGAATTATTGTAGTAGAAATGGAGCATGACACTGCAGGTACAGAAAATATATCAAAGAAAAAGTGTGTATATAAAATCAAATCAGAACCAGATATGCAGCGATAACCTGGCGCTGCTCTCCTTGAGCTGATTGGTATGAAATGGAAACAACCTGTGTAGTTTCTTTCATATCCAAATGAGTGATGCAATAAATCGTAAGAAACATGAAATAAACATGAGTATCGTAACAGATCATTTGGACTAGGAGAATCAGGTATATACATCACATAGAAGGAATGGTGTGACAGCAATGATTATATTACTATATCTTTAGAGCAGACAACAATTGATCACATATCTGCCTGTTTTTACCTAGGAAAAGCAAATGCTTCAAAATTGGCAGCGTCCCTTTTAAACAAAAGCACATGATCTACTGGAACATTCATAGAACCATTTTTTTTTGGAAGAACTAGCAGGAGCACTGCTATATCATATAAGACGGAAGCAAAACCAGTTACAACAATTTGGTTCTTACATTATTAAGACCACTTAAACTCATAAAAAGCATGGAGATAATAAAGAGGATATTCATGGCGGTAACTCTACCATTTCCTTACATTTTCTATTGGTGATCTAGAAAAAACATCTCAAATTTCATCAATAGATCATCGATAGGTCTTCCAAATCTATACCACCGCTGCAGCTGATTACAGGAAGGCTGGTCAGCCATTGGAGCCAGAGCCCACTGGGATTGAAGGAGGTGGTTGTTACATGGCGCATGGCTTTGTCGATTCCCTCCTGCTCTCCTTCTCTTCCCTGATTTGGCTGCACATTGGGGATGCCTATGACATTAGGACCGCCTCATCACCAAAGCAACACCTTAAAAGCAATACCTGCAAACAACAGAGATGTCTCCACAAGAATATGCAGCAATTTTTTTTAACAAAATAGCTGTCGTATGTTGTAGAAAACAAAAGGCCGATATACACATTGATTGAACGCCGGATAAAATCTTAAAATCAATGTTTTCATGACTATAATATTCCATAGTTAAGAAACTGAAAACAAATCGAATTGCACAATAGTCTTAGAATCAATGTTTTCACAATTATAATCTTGGATGCTATAAAAACTGAATTTGGTGAAAATTAAATTGCAGATTAATGACACCAATAGAAATGTAAAGTATTGGAATTCAACCCTATATAAAAAATTATCAATAAGATAAAAATGCATATTTTAATCTCTATCTTAAAACTTATGAAATTCCATGAGAAAATTCTTTTCTTTTCCAAAAAAAAAAATTATTTTAAAGATATAAAACTTATTGCAATATGTCATAAAAAAGTTGTTGCTTATAATATAATAAAATCTAAATAAGATGAATTGGCATTAAAAGAGTTATTACTCATGACATATCGAAATCTAATAAGATAGATTGGCATTGGAACTCAAAAGATAGATGGGTATTGGAAGACAACTCGGATGAGGCGCTGTTAGAAAATTCGCTGCCTGACAACCCTTTTGCAGAGATAAAGCGCTCGGTCTAGCATAGGTTAGCAACACTGGGAACTTCATAGCAAGCGTCTGATCCAGGTAGTTGTCCTCCCATAGGCTGACAGTATCCCCAATTCCCGCAGTACATGTAGCAACTCTGAAAATGTTGCTTAGATTGAGCAGACCCTTCGGTGAAACAAGGTGTGGCAGTTTCGATGTGTAGTAGCTCGACCAGATCAAATGTACCCAAGGCACATCTACTTTGTTAAATTTTGCCAATTGCTTGCCTAGATCTTCTTCTTCTTCTCTGCTTGTTGGGTAGTACTACGGTGCATCAGCATTCTCTGCTGGTTGGATACGGTGCATCAGCATCATGCGGTTTGCAGACTGCAAAGGCCTATCTCATCTCGAGATAGAACTTCCTTCAACAGGATCAGGCTTGGGGACTAGAGAGCAGAAAGCAGAGTCCCGCATGCAATGACTGGAGAGCAGAAAGGTCTGGACCGGTAAGAGTCAGAGAGATTTTGCAATCCCACTCTTGAAGAAAATAAGCCCAAAAGATTCAAACCTATACATAGCTAACATGAATCAATAAAAAATTAAGCATACGAAGAGAACATTAAGAAGTAAACTGGTAAAACCGTGAGAAAGAAGGCAAAAACAAACTTTATACTTACCTGAGATGGTCAAAGCTTTGCATATAAACAAACTTAATTATCTGTGATGTTATAAAGAGACAATGAACTACAGATACTATAAGATTGTCGATATGCATTACTGAACAAAAACCAATAATATAGTAAACCAAAAATATTACAATGGCAATCCTCAAAAGCATGCTCGATTAGGCCCAGCTGACTGGAAAGGCATGCTAGAATGGAATGTGCTATTTTCACAATCCACGTGATACGAGAGTAAAAAACAATAATAATTCACCAAATATTGGAAATGCTGCATAAAATGATCCATATGAGATATAAACCTTCAATAGAGCATAGCATTTTGTAGTAGAAAATGCAAATGACATCAACATACTATTGTACTGAATTGGCCTAATACCCATGTGTTGGCAAATACTGAATGTAATAAAATAATGAAATAATCCAATTGTTCAAGAGACTGTTGCGCACTCTAATAAGCGTTATTTCTTCCATAGTCCCAAACAATCAATTGTCGCAGCACATAAGTAAAATTCAGCTGAAAACAGTGTTTCTAAAAAAAGTAATTAATTCAGATTTTGACATCTCCGACTTTAGTCAGTTTAATGAACAAAGAAGTGCCTCACTAGGTGTTCACCCTTCTATAACAATTAATACTTGATTGTGAATTAAGCAAAAAATCAACAAATATTCATATTCAGGAACCAAATGGAATTTGAAGCAGATTCAAAGGCTGACTGTCCTGAAAGCAAAACTCACGAAATGTTCAAACTTATAGGCATTGGTTCTTACGTAACATTCCTTCAGAAAACCTTACTGGAAAGATACCTGCAGGCATGCCAAGGCATGTTTGCGAAAAAAAAAATACCTATAGGTAGTTCACAGAACCCCATAAACTCTTTCTCCATGGATATCCTTCTCTGCAAGAATTGGAGAGAATATATCAAAATTGATATAGGCAATTATAAATGGAATTGCCCTCGTTCATGATGAGCGAAACTACACTGTTCTGACCAGTTTCACTTTCAGAAATGTACCACTGCCCTTTGGTTTTTGATAGGGCTCAAACCTGAAGAAAGCTCTCGACCGGTAGGAGTCAGAGAGATTTTGTAATCCAACAAAACTCTTTAAGAAAATAAGTCCACAAGATTCAAAACATGTACAAAGGTAACATGAATCAATGAAAATTTGAGCACACCAAAGAACATTAAGAGATACTGGTAAAACCATGAGAAAGAAGCCAAAAGCAAACTTCATATACCTGAGATGGTCAAAGCTTTGCATATATACAAACTTATCTGTGATGTTACAAAGAGACAATGAACTACAAATACTATAAGATAGTTGATAACCATAAGTGAACCAAAACCAATAAGTAAATCAAAAATATTACTGTTATGACACCGGTAAGGGGGTAGTGGAGGTGCCGGCGAGGTTGACTGGAAAGCCGTGCTACAATGGAATGTGCTATTTTCACAATCCACATGATAAGAGAGTAGAAAACAACAATAATTCACCAAATAGGCAAATATTGGAAATACTGCATAAAATGATCCTTATATGAGATATAAACCTTCGGTAGAGCATAGCATTTTGTAGTAGAATTGGCCTAATACCCATGTGTTGGCATTTTATACTGATATTTGTTCACAAGGGAAAACAGATCACCATTAAGTGGCATAGTAGAACAACTTAGTATTATCACAAATATATATAATGGGAAAAGTTATACGTGTAAATTTCCAGAACACACCATCCTTCTTCATGGCATTGATGAGCACCATCGACAAGAAGGAATTATTGTAGTAGAAATAGAGCATGACACTGCAGGTACAGAAAATATATCAAAGAAAAAGTGTATATATAAAATCAAAGCAGAACCAGATATGCAGCGATAACCTGGCGCTGCTCTCCTTGAGCTGATTGGTATATGGAGTTTATGAAATGGAAACCACCTGTGTAGTTTATTTCATATCCAAATGAGTGATGCAATAAATCGTAAGAAGCATGAAATAAACATGAGTATTGTAACAGATCATTTGGACTAGGAGAATCAGGTATATACATCACATAGAAGGAATGGTGTGACAGCAATGATTATATTACTATATCTTTAGAGCAGACAACAATTGATCACATATCCGCCTGTTTTTACCTAGGAAAAGCAAATGCTTCAAAATTGGCAGCGTCCCTTTTAAACAAAAGCACATGATCTACTGGAACATTCATAGAACCATTTCCTTACATTTTCTATTGGTGATCTAGAAAAAACATCTCAAATTTCATCAATAGATCATCGATAGGTCTTCCAAATCTATACCACCGCTGCAGCTGATTACAGGAAGGCTGGTCAGCCATTGGCGCCAGAGCCCACTAGGATCGGAGGAGGTGGTTGTTACATGGCGCATGGCTTTGTCGATTCCCTCCTGCTCTCCGTCTCTTCCCTGATTTGGCTGCACATTGGGGATGCCTATGACATCAGGACCGCCTCATCACCAAAGCAACACCTTAAAAGCAATACCTGCAAACAACAGAGATGTCTCCACAAGAATATGCAGCAATTTTTTTTTTAACAAAATAGCTGTAGTATGTTGTAGAAAACGAAAAGCTGGTATACACATCGATTGAATGCCGGATAAAATCTTAAAATCAATGTTTTCATGACTATAATATTCCATAGTTAAGAAACTGAAAACAAATCGAATTGCACAATAGTCTTAGAATCAATGTTTTCGCAATTATAATCTTGGATGCTATAAAAACTGAATTAGGTGAAAATTAAATTGCAGATTAATGACACCAATAGAAATGTAAAGTATTGGAATTCAACCCTATAAAAAGTTATCAATAAGATTAAAAAAAGCATATTTTAATCTCTATCTTAAAACTTATGAAATTCCATGAGAAAATACTTTTCTTTTCCAAAAAAAAAGAAATTATTTTAAAGATATAAAACTTATTGCAATAAGAAGACAACATGTCCTAAAGTTGTTGCTTATAATATAACAAAATCTAAATAAGATGAATTGGCATTAAAAGAGTTATTACTCATGACATATCGAAATCTAATAAGATAGATTGGCATTAGAACTCAAAAGATAGATGGGCATTGGAAGACAACTCGGATGAGGCGCTGTTAGAAAAGCCGGACCAGCATAGAACGAGTCCTCGGGCTC
Organism: Saccharum hybrid cultivar R570; assembly: GCA_038087645.1. NCBI lineage: Eukaryota > Viridiplantae > Streptophyta > Magnoliopsida > Poales > Poaceae > Saccharum > Saccharum hybrid cultivar. The sequence continues at coordinate 25,072,585 of JAQSUU010000135.1, forward strand.
GGATTCAGAGCCCGAGTCCTCTGACAAGAACTCATACCTTGGCTTCTTGAAGCAGCTGTCAACCGATGACACTCCACTATCGGCTCCAATGCGCTTGACGGGGAGATTGATCGTGGACAATCCAATGGCGAGATTGGTCGTGGGCGCTGATACAGTAGCCGATACGGTAGTGGCACTGGTGCGTAGCTTGTCTCTAACCCAATTCTCACTGAGAGACGCACGCCCCGGAATCTTGCGTGTTGTTTCGATGTTGGTTGGCACTGTGGCGTGGCCTGATTTGTCTCTGATCCAACTTTGACTAGCGGATGCCCGGCCCGACACAGATGGAAAAGCAGCTGTCCCCAACAGTCGGCGAGTCGCGGGTGGGGTTGGAAGCAAACCCGGCGAGACGGAGTTCAGCAGCGAAGCAGGGGTACGGCGGCTGCTCGCGGCTGGTGGTATTGGTAGCAAACCCTGCGAGATGGGATTCAGCGGCGGCGGCGCGGAGTCGGCCATGTGTACGGCGGGGTCGCAAACAAGAACCGAAACAAAAAAAACCCGAAGGAACAAGAACAGATGCGGACCTTCGAGGATTTTCGCCGGGACGGGGACTCGGCGACCCGGCGAGATGTTCCGCCGGCACAGTGGACTCGGCGCCCCGGCGAGATGGCGATTTGGCGCGGGAACAAAAGTCGAAGTAAGCTGAGGGCTCCTCTCGGGGAGATTGCAGAGAGTCGAAGACGGCGACGGGTGGGATTAGGATCTGGTTCAGGTGAGCCTTTTGTACGTATAATATACGGGTAGATCCGTATCCCTTTCTTTTTTTAGATTAGATTCGAAACCGTATCCCTTGCCTTTAAAAAATACCATAGGGCGGTATAATACTTGATACGTGGTCTGTGGGCCGCGGCCCAACTCGAGGCGCGTGATTCATTGCATGGGCGGCCCAGGTCATTAAATTGGCTCCAATATATGCGCTTACCTCTTGGCTTTCCATTGACAGCGCCAGTGGGTTGGGGTTAAGATTGTCTCGCTTACTGAAGCTAAGTCACAGCTGACTTACCCTATCCCCGATGCCTTCCATTCTTCATCCAACGGCGGACAAACGAAACAGCTTTTCCAGCCTCAGAAACAAAGCCCAGCTACGGGTCTGGCCCAAATACCACCGCTACGGGCTCGCTGCCACTCAGGAAAAAATCGTTGCGCAGCCATGCGGGATATGGACGGCACGCGGTAAATTTTTTGGCGGGACCCGCCTGCTGCTCGTCTTCTCTGGGTCAAAAACGTATTGCAGCATGTACATGAGCATGCTCAGCATGCTATCTGCACCATCTAAAACTGCTTTCAGATTCGTGTTGTGCACTCTATCCAATGAAACACACTCTTCCCAATGTGAAACACTACCGTTTTGGATGGCACATATCTTGATACGTTATGTGAATGGCACAGGTAACACATGCTCAGCATGTATGCACTGAAAAATTGCTTTCGCTAAGGTCCGGCCATTCGGCGCATGTCCTCTGCCGCAGAAAATTTGTACGGGCTTAGTTCTACTTAATCACGTCCATCTAATGCATGTTATTAGGGCCTGTTTGGATCTCCCCTCTAGACTTTAGAGCTAACAGGTGATCTAAAATTAGGTTTAAACTTTAACCCACCTCACATTAAGGGAGTGTTTGGTTCATGCAACTAAACTTTAGCTAGCTAAAGGAGCTGTTAAAATTTAGCAAAGGTGTTTGGTTTGCAGCTAAAAAACAAGCTAAACCTGATATCTGTAAGTGTAGGATGACCAAAACACATTTCATAAGTTTTAACCCTGCCCCTGTGCTCCTGGACGCGCGCGCACTACAGTTTGGTACGCATTTGACGCGCAGAGCCGCTGTGGCGCGCATGCTGGCCTGTGCTCTACTGTCTTTTATAAAATTGGGCTAAATTTCTCTCACAAATAATGTCCAAACCGTTATTACAAATCTCAATGCGTAAAAAAGATAATTATTACAAAAAAAGCATCATTATTATAAACCACAGTTCGAAAAAAGTGAATTGTTACTGAATCATCCTTATTACCAATTCAGAGGCTTTGCGTACTACGACCTACTTATCAAACCATTAGCAATCCAGTCACGGAATTCAATCATGCTTTCATCTTCATTCCCTAGTTGTGTTTCTGTTCTAATTGACGTACCAGCTGTTTCTTCATCATTTGGGTCATAGCTCTCATCTTCATCACACAAGTGGAATAGGTCATCCATCATACCACTCTGCCTAATGAAGTTATGCAATGTCATGCAAGCCATAATAATTTTACTTTGCTTTTCAACTGGAAAACTTGGCAAATCTAACAGAATGCGCCACTTCATCTTCAGCACTCCAAATGATCTCTCAATGACATTCCTAAGAGAAGAATGGTTAAAATTAAATACCTCCTTTTGACCAACTGGCCTAGGTCCTTCTCTCCATTCTGGAACATGGTATTTTGTAGACTTGTAAGGTGCAAGATAACCAGACATGTTTGGGTACCCAGAATCAACAAGGTAAATTTACCTACACAAGAGTATTTATATATCAGTTTCATGCATAATTTGTCAGGTACTACAAATGACAAGCTCAGGGGCAGTTACATACCTTCCAGTGGAAATGGAAACTTGCCCCTGTACTTCTCAAGTGCATCATTGAAAACTCTCATGTCATGAACAGAGTCAGGCCATCCAACCACCACAAAAGTAAATCTCATATCAAAGTCACAAATGGCCAAGACATTATGTATTGTGATTCCTTTTCTCCCTTTGTACTGAACAACCTTCTCAGTAGAAACTGTTACTGGCACATGTGTCTCATCTATAGCTCCAATGCAGTTATAAAAAATAGAGCAAATCTAGCTGATGTCAACCTCTGATGCACAGTTCTAAACTCTGGATCCCTAGGCCTAATGATATCTGCAGCTAGCTTCACCACATATTCAAGCACTTTATCAAATTTTCTACTAATGATCTCAAGTGATCTTTGAAACCTATTTTCTGATTGCCTCTTGTACGGTTGCCCACCACACATCCCAAGAGCCTCTGTAGAAAGTCATTTTTCTAGTGGGCTTCAAACCATATCTCTCTAGCAGGATGTAATGAAGGCTATCAAACACATCTTTGTGCATTCTAAACATGTTGTAACACTGTCTCATACTGCCCAGTGTTCTAATAGTCCATTCATAACCACTAAGAGGAGGAACTCTATAAGGACATTTGTTCAGGTATTTGCCATAGTGGGACATACCTAGCTTGCATACAGCAGAAATAATTTATCTTCTCTTCTGTTGGTTCCTCAAGACATGTCCTTGTATAGCTTCAAGTGTAGCTACTTGTAGCTGCCTTACAGTGTCATCTTCAGAACCAGATGATAAAGTGATCACATGCGGAGATGTCTGAGTTTTTGGCATCCGACGTCGCAACTTGCTCGAAACTTTCTCAATTTTTTACCACGACCTTCACATGTGATCACAAGACATCTCGACAAGTTTCGTGATTTTCGGACATCATTTGGATTTTATAAAATTTAAATACACTTTCCCCGCGAGTACATCGTCATGTTATGACAAAATTATGCGCGAAATTTCATGCCACTTCCTGCATACGGCCTCGACATACCCTAAATATCATGAATACTATTTTTTGAATGACCAATTTCTATTATTTCATGTACCTGCAGTTCAAATTTGTAATAGTTGGAAAAATTCAATGAAACGAAAAAAAATTAAGGAAATATAGTTAAAAAACTCAAAATTGTCCAAAATTTTGAAATAGGGATTTGTTTACTGTAGCAAGGCCCCAGAAAAAAATTGAGGCAAAAAAAAATTATAATTTGTCGGGTGCCACCCAGGGAACCCGACAAAGAAGCCTTTGCCGGGTGCCAGCTCAGGAGGCACCCGGCAAAGTATTTTTTAAAAAAATAAAAATAAAAAATTTCTTTGCCGGGTGTCTAACGGCGTAGCACCCGAAAAAGGCTCCGCCGTCACGCCGACCACCTTTGCCGGCGGCCATATTTTGCCGAGTGCCTGGCACCCGGCAAAGACTAATTTTTGCCGACGGCTGGACTTTGCCGAGTGCCGGGCACCCGGCAAAGGCTGCTTAGCCGGAGGCCTTTATTTGCCGGGTGCCTCCAGGCCTGGCACCCGGCAAATGATTTTGCTCCCGGCAAATCAGCCGCTTCCTGTAGTGAAAGCTCGATGGAGCATGGAACGTGGACGATGCATGGGCAGGCGGGTTTCATCTGCCGCGCGCTGCGCAACCACACAGTTGCATTTGAATCTACACCTACACTACTGATGAGTCACTGGCTGGCGCATTAAGGCTGGGTATTCGGGTTACCCGAAAAATTCGGGTCGGGTAATTCGGATAGTTGAAAATTCGGGTATTAAAAATTGCTACCCGATTTTTATCCCGAAAAAGCATTACCCGAAATTTTGGGTACCCGATAATTCGGGTTCACGTTCGGGTTTTACCCGATATACCCGAAATTGACAAAACCAACCATTTTAGAAGAATTCAAGTACCATTTTAAAGCAATAAACAATAGTCGTATAAATCATGTCATGTCTTCGTATCAATTACCAACAAATCAATTATCAAGTTAGCATAAATCTACATTAATTCATGCCAAATAATATATTTATATGGAATTGAAATACTTCATGTCTTCGTATTAAGAATAGAAGAGCAAATATTTAAGATATTTCGGGTAATTTGGGTAGCTCGGGTACCGGGAAACATTACCCGAATTATCCAAACTAATTTCGGGTTTTTACAATCACTATCCGAAATTGTGATCGAGCATTTCGGGTTCGGATACTTCGGGTCTGGGTTCGGGTAATTCGAGTTCGACAATTAGGTATCGGGTATTTTGCCCACCCTCAGGCGCAATTGCCCAAGGCGCAATGGAGCTCGACACCACCACCATGAACTGGAAGCAGGGTCGTGCCATGACCGCATGACAAGGAAGAAAGGAACGGCTGCTTCGTCGTACTCACAAGTCGGTCAGAGCCCGAGCAGCCGGCCTCGTTTCTGAGCAGTTTCATGCCGCAACTTTTTGCCAAATAGTTTTGCGTGCTTCTTCTTGTTTTCTTCTACCCGTTGATGCCACGATTCTTAACTTTCAGAGCGCCAAACAAACGAAATGGGTTCAAATATTTGACTGCGACATTTCTAGAAACTCAAAAGAGAAATTCTCTAGCGTGTATGACTGTGCTTTCCAGTTTTCCATGCCTATGTGCTACCTAGCTCTTACTACTGTAATGTACTCCCTCCGTCCATAAAAACATGCAATTCTCGCTTTTCGAGAAGTCAAACAGTTTGAACTTTGACTAAATTTATATAAAAAAATACTAATATTTATAATACAAAATAAGTATCATTAGATTAGTTATAGAATATATTTTTTTAATAAATATATTTGGAGACATAAATGTTAATACTATTTACTATAAACTTGGTCAAACTTGAGTCAGTTTGACTGGCACGCTTCCCATAGGCTGGGTTTAGTTCCTCTAAACTTCCTGAATTTGGCACTATGCAAAAAGAAAATTCCCCGTCACATCAAACTTATGGTACATGTATGAAGTACTAAATATAGACGAAAATAAAAACTAATTACACAGTTTGGTTGTACTTTACGAGACGAACGTTTTGTACCTAATTAGTCAATGGTTAGACAATTATTACCAAATACAGGCTCAAAACGTTCGTCTCGCAAAGTACAACCAAACTGTGCAATTAGTTTTTGATTTCATCTACATTTAGTACTACATACATGTATCGCAATTTTGATGTGACGGAAAATCTTCTTTTTGCATAGTATATTTTTCAGAATTTTGGAGTACCTAAGCAGGGCCACAGTTGGACACGGGGACATGGATCCAAGATTGACTGACTGCTCTGCTAGCTAGTTCAGAAAAGGAGAGGTGAGTGAGCCGCTCCCCTGCCACACACCGTTAGATGCGTACCTACCCGCACTAGTATCTCTATGGCCTGACTGGCTGACTGATGACTAGTTCATGTGGTAGCATGGCTGACTTTCCTCTTTCAATTCCATCGGAAATCTTCTTGTCACTGTGGTGTACATAGTAATTTACTATACCTAAATGGTTTCGGCAAGCCGGTGACCGCCCTAAAAAAACAAGTCTTCATTGGCTTCTCCTGCCTCCTAATTCATTTAACGTGAAGCTGATGTCGTTTCACAGCAATGCTCCACAGTGATGCACGCCACACTGCAGAAACAGAGCAGAGAAGCTGAAGCTACGAAGAGCTGTGCCGCCAAAGCGAGTCTAACTCTTTTTTTTTAACTGGGAGTCTAACTCTTACAAAACGTAAGTATTCAAATCCTAGAAGAACTTCTAATCAGATGATTGTATGACATTGAAATGACGAGGGTTCTAATTTTTTACAATCGTGATGCTAGTTGCATCATGCTATTACATAGGATCTGGATCCCATGAACGAACCTTGTCAACATCAGTGTCTACAAGCAATTAATTTGTGTATAATATTTGATCTGACATGTTTTTACTCTTTTGCATGGTATAGTATACTACTTTCGTTTCAAATTATAAGTCGTTTTGGTTTCTTTGGTACATAGATTGCTATGTATTTTTGACATATATTATATGTAGATACATAACAAAATTGAGTACACAAAAGTCAAAATGACTTATAATTTGAAACTAAGGGAGTACATTTTAAATGATCGATTCGTGTTGGGACACTGTTGGACGGTAAGTTGCATTGAATTAATATAAGTGTACTTAGCTTTACAAAATTAAGTTAAACTTTAGCAATGTATTGAGATCATAAACACTTTGAAATTTTGAAGGTGTATTTTAATTTTGTTATGCAAATGCATTTTTTACTAGGTGATAGAATCACCATTCTATGATTCAATTCTATTATTAGTCCAAAAGAATGATCTTACCTAGAATTGCGATCCTTACAGAACCAACCTTCGCTTTGACATGATTTCCTCAATAGTTTAAGGTAGGGCCAAGGACGGATCTCGCGATGTGGCAGGGAGGCTCAAGCCCCCCTACCGCCATTGATCCCATGGAGCCCCCTAGAGCTCCTCTAAGAATTTTTTTGCCATGATTGCTTTGAGGAGAGGCTAGAGGTTGAAGATGAACTTTTAGTCCCCCGAAACTTTCATCCTAGATCCGTCACGGGATGGGGCAAGTTTGTATAGGGTGTGTAGTGTTCGGCCGGATGGGTTGTTTCAGATCATACACCAGCAAGGGATAGCATGCCCGGTGGTTGCAAATAACCTTCAACGCAGCAAGAACACAGGGGATCGACAAAACCGATTTAGAGACCGGTTAGGCTGATGTTGAGTCCATTCTTCACTTGATCGACTCCCGAACTTCTCTGGGAAGACCTATCAGGGAGGAGCATGTGGAGGGTGTCCTAGGACAAACAAGGCTGCCTAAAATGCCACCAAATCTCGTGGGGAGATGCGATGAATAGCAGGGTAGAGAGGAAAAGGGGTAAAAGGGTTGTAGTAGATTGATTTTAACGATTGGAAGTTGGGATCCTCAATCAGTCGTGAGCCTCTCATATATATGGAGGGGGTGGTCTTATCCCAACAGAAAACAAGTCCAAAACATGTTCTCTAAGTTTTTCACGTCTAGAATAGATTCAAAATTGATTTGAAAACCAAAACGACTCATAACAGCAACCAAAGTCGGCAAGCAGATTTTCTTGGGCCTAGGCGCTGTGGCCCTGCCGGCAACAGAGGATAATCGGCTTAACCGATTGGGGGTGGGCGAGCCGGCCAAGCCGACTGGCGAGCTCATAGCTGCCACCTTCTTTTCTTGCTTGTTTTCTTTGCTATTTGCCGCGCCAATATATTTCCAATACTTCCATGATGTTAGAAACTTATTGGAGATGCCCATAATCCACCTTGGGACACTTTTGAGTGTCAACATATGCCCCCCTATTTTAGGTGAATGAGACATGAACCTGAAAACACAATTAAAGCACTAAGTAGCGATAATGCCCAACTCATTGCTATCTAGCATCTAAGGGCGATGTATACATCGGCCATATTTGTTCTGAGGACAATACATGTATCGGCCATTGTTTAGAGAGCACTTAAGCTTGTTGCCAAACAGTTGAAACATACTTTTTCAAGTACCTTCCGTTGATTGCTCTAGGGAGACTATCATCTTGCAACGTCTCCCGCATATATGAATTTCCAAAAATCACCTTGATCAGTCTATAAGGATCTTCCCAACTTGGTGACCACTTGCTAAAATTGTTACTCTTCATTCCAAGCAATAGTATGGGTTTTCACACTAGATCTCCCACTTGGAATGATTTGTTTTAAACTTTCTTGTTATATGTCGTGGCAACCCGAGCTTTGTCTTTCTCTCTCCTTGAGAGCTTTCAATCTCTTATCGATCACCTCGTTGACGTTATCCATCATCGTATCATGATGCATAATACAACGGATAGATCATTTTGTTTAGCAAGCCTATAAGCATCCAAATTCACCTCGACGGTTACATGGCCTCTTGCCCATATACCAACTCAAAAGAAGTAACTTTTGTAGCACCATGCCTAGATATGCGATGTGCCCATAGAGCCTCAGACAGAACTTCATGACACCACCTTGGATTATCCTCGATCTTCTTTTTTACGAGCTTGACCAAAGTCTTCTTACTAAACTCAGCTTGGCCATTAGCTTGAGCATAGTATGAGCTTGAACAACTTCTAATCAGATGATTCTATGACATTGAAATGATGAGGGCTCTAATTGTTTACAATCATGATGCTAGTTGCATTGATAATCCAAAGGATTAGCATGCTATTGCATAGGATCTGGATGCCATGAATGAACCTTGTCAACATCAATGTCTATGAGCAATTAATTTGTATGTATTTGATCTCACATGTTTTCACACTTTTACATGGTACAATATACTCCCTTTTGACATATGTTACACCTAGATATATAGCAAATTGATGTACCAAAAATGTCAATGCGACTGATAATTTAGAACGGAGGGAGTAGCTTTTAAATGATTGGTTCGTACTGAGATACTGTTGGAAGGTAAGTTCCGTTGAATATAAGTGTACTCAGCTTTACAAAATTATATTAAACTCTAGCAATGGATCAAGATCATATACACTTTGACCTTTTTGAGGGTGTATTTCAATTTTGTTATGAAAAAATATGCACTTTTTTACTACATGATAGAATCATCATTCTATGATTCAATTCTATTATTAGGGGGTGTTTGGTTTGAGGAGTTAAAGTTTAATAAATACTGTAGCACTTTCGTCTTATTTGATAAAAAGTTTCCAATTTTGGACTAATTAGGCTTAATAGATCCGTCTCGTAAATTACTCCTAATCTGTGCCGACATGCATGCAATTAGTCTACATTTAGTACTCTATGCATTTGAGGGAACATTGATGTGATGGGAGTTAAACTTTAACACATTGAAACCAAACAAGCCCTTAGTCCAAAAGAATAATCTTACCTAGAATATGCACTTTTTTACTACATGATACAATCATCATTCTTTGATTCAATTCTATTATTAGTCCAGAAGAATAATCTTACCTAGAATTGCCATCCTCACGAAAACAACCCTCGCTTTGGAGGTGATTTCCTTAGTAGTTTAAGGTGGGGGCACATTAGTAAAACTGTAGAAGAGAGGAGAGAGCGTTTGCTTGTGGCAAGTGGGCAAATCAGGCAGCGGCGGCACATGCTAGCAGGTGGGGAGGCGTTGTTCGTGTCATCCTTGCGGGCGGCGTTGTACGGCTGGTACGTAACCAAACCGCATCGGCTACGGCGCGAAGCTGTGGGAACGGAGCGGGGCCGAGCGGGGGAGATATGGACGACGACGACGGGTCCGGTCAAGGGCGCGTGCGTGTGTGCGTATGCTCTGGCCCAGCGGACGCGGATCGGAGACGACGGGACGACGTCGACGTGCGTGCGTCGCGTGCGGCTTTTCCTTTGCCGGTTCTGGTTGAGCTCCGGACAAACGGAGGAATAAGACAAGCCACGCTTTTTTACTGGCAGATTCTCCTCTCAAGTACCAGCAGCATGTACTTTACTCATCCTGCTCCCTCCGTTCCAATTCCAAATTATAAGGCATTACAAGAACATTAGAAAGTCAAAGGATATTAACTTTGACCAAATTTATATGATAAAATAATAATATTTATGACACCAATTAAGTATCATTAGATTCTTCATTAATTATATTTTTATAGTATACCTATTTGATGTTATAAATTTTTGTTATTTTCTTTATAATTTTGGTCAAATTTAAGATGCTTTGACTCTCCAAGATTCTTGAAATGCCTTATAATTTGAAATAGAGGGAGTATTTTGGAACAACAACATGTACTTTTGATCGAAAACCATATTCTCACATACCTCCGTTTAAAAAAAATTTGATTCAATTCCGCGTCTGATCAAAACTAAACTATCTTAAATTTAACAAAATTTGTAGAAAAATATTACCAACATTATGACTCCAAATTGGTACGCATAAAAAATATCTCGTCTAATGATACTTATTTAGTATGACAAGGAGTGAGCAATCAATTGAAACCGAGAGTTCGGTTTGGTTTGTTCGATTTCTTAAAATTTCGGTTTCCAATAATCAGTACCTAACCAGTTTAATCTATTATAAAAATTGATTGAAACATAACTTCGACGCCTTCTCGGTTTAAACTGAACCGACTGAAGTTCACGAGGGGTTAGAGAACTTGACAAGGGTGGCTGCTGCCTCCTTGCTCATGCTGTGCAGCTTGCGTCCCTCCTGCTCGGTGCTCACGCTGTTCGCCACCGTCTTGCTCGTGCTGGTGCTGCCGCACTAGTCATCAGGCGTCTCCCTTGCTCTCGTCGAACGTTGCACTCCATGCTCCTAGGTGGACCGGCGCGCCGGCCAGCCCTATCACTCCACCACAGTTGTGAGTTAGGGTTTGGAGTGCGCGTGTGGAATATAAATTATGGAACCTGGACGATAGGGAGTGGGAGTTGGACGGCCAACAGGACTGAATGCGGGTAATTGGGCCATGGTGGGCTGCTCTTTTCGTCTGGACTCGGAGATGTTTTGGTAAAAAAAAGCTAACCCATCAAACTATTATGGTTTTATAGAGTGTTGGATTGATCTCTCCACCGAGTGGCCCAACGGCCACTTGGGCCCTTGGTCACACGCCCTGATCAGGGGCGCCCAACCCTAAATGGTTGGTGGGCCCCCGTCACACTACGCTATAAAAACAGGTGGGGGCCGGCGGCTCTACCTACGAGGTTCGCCTGAGCCGCACTCCCCACCTACAAACCCTAATCCCGATCTAAGAGAGGGGCGCAGCCAGTGACGGGAAACGCCACCGACCGCGCCGCCACTGCATCTCCGAATCCACTGCACCGCCGATCTCCACTGCATCACACTCCCCTTCCCCGACCACCGCTGCCCGTGTGCAGAGCATCATCAACGAACCAGCGATGGCCGGCACCAGCGCCAACTCCATCGCCACTGCTCTTCCTTTGGATGGTTTGCACACACCCTAATCCTCTCTCTCTACCTCTCGGATCCGGTAGATCTCATACTAAGTTTTGTTGTTTATACCCGAAATGCAAAAGCTTGTACCCCACTGGATCTATGTCCTAATGCTGCGAGCACACTAACAATGGTATCGGAGGACTAGATCTAGGTGTAGATCCAGTTTGGGGAAAAGAAAAGAAGAAAGAAACACCGTTTTTCAAATAAGAAAGAAATCAAAATCGGAACCCTAACCCTAACAAAGAACAGAGAGGAGGCGGTGAAAGTTTAGAGCCTTCTACCTGGGCCTCTGACCGCCCCGTCTCGCCGACGGCTCGTCTCCATGGCCGGTGAACGGGACGGATAGAACCACTGCACGACATCGACCCTTCGGCGTGCAGACGCGGTTGAAGGGCACCACCGCGAGGCCGCTCGACTGCGGCGTGCTCAGCCATGGGCGAGCACGCGCGCCGGCGAGGGGGCCCGAGGTGGCGCCGGTTTTCACTCCACCCGTCACCATGCCCAGTAGCTGCGGCTGCTGCTATGTGAGAGAAGAACGGGAAAGAAGTGAAAATGAGTTAGGGTTTTTGGGCGGACGGCAGCCGGGTGGGTTTTTTATTCCTCCCGACATCGCCGGACGACCGTCGGATCGTCTTTGATGGCCGAGATGAAAAGCCGCCGCATAGGGCCGGGATTGAGCCCACGCGGGCAGAAGAAATGCCGGCCCAGGCCCAGGTTGCGGCCTAGGCACGGCAGTGCTGGACGCAAGGCTCGGCGATGGACCGTTTTCGCCAACTGGGCCGGCTAAACGCCTAGATGGGCTGCGCAGCTAATGAGTGCACAGAGAGCATGTGCTGCTGCAGCTGGGCTTCCATGCCGAAAATGTTAAATTTGAACAGTAAAGAACTCAATTCCATTTTAATTTTTTCCAGAAGCTAATTTTAATGCCCACTGATGTTAAATTAGATGATCATTTCTATACAAAATTTATCCAACGATATTTTTGTTCAGTAAACAGTAAAGTTGCTTCTGGAAAATATTATCATGAGAATTTTATTCAAAGTTTCCGCTGCGTACTTAATGTTGTTAATTTCATTATTAAATTCGAACCAACGGGAGGATTTAATTTTGAAAATGGATATATTTACAGATTATTATAATATTGTTATTATTCTGACCAACGTTGATTAATAGCAGTATTATGATGTTATTATGTGGTTTTGTCATGCATTAATTCTATTTCTGCCCAACGGTGATCTAGAATTAGTGTAAAAAGGATATTTTTGTATGTTTTAATTTTGACCAACGTTGGAATTAAAGCATGTAATTATTTTTGGTACTTATGTTCTCACTCTATATGATTTGTGTTTACAGGAGGTTACTCTTTGATGGGGTTTATCAAAGATATTTCACCCCTCAAAGGTGACAACTACATCGAATGGAAGAAGAAAATTGACCTCGCTTTTGTATTGGCCGAGGTGGACTGGATGGTCACCACACCATGTCCTACTGAACCAGTGGCACCGGTGAGGGACGCTAGTGAGTCTGATGCTGAATGGCAAAAGAAAGAAAGGGACCATGCTCCCATACAGAAGGCATATGACCTACAAAAGCAAAAGTGGGTCAATGCCAACAAAAAGTGTGTTGCTGTCATAAAGAACACAATTGAGCCTACCATAATGGGCTCAATCCAAGAGTGTGACACTGTCACAGAATACTTGAAAAGGATAAAGAGTCAGTTCTATGGCTATTCAAAGACATATGCTACTCAGCTGATAAAACAGCTGGTAACAGAAAAATACACTAGAGGTGTACATGGCAATGGCATAAGAGAGCACATATCAAAAATGAACCATTTGAACAACAAGCTAAAACCAATGAATCTGGCTCTTATAGAAGAGTTTCTTGTCCATTTGATTTTTGCTTCTTTACCAAAAGAGTTTGACACATTTGTTGTCAACTACAACATTCAGCCCGAGAAATGGGATCTAAAACGTTGTATGGCGATGTGTGTGCAAGAGGAAGAGAGAATAAAGGCCGCCAATGGTGGTTCTCTCAATTTTGTTAAAGATAACAAAAGAAAGAATTTCAATGCCAATGCCAACTCTCCCTCAAAGCCAAAGGGCAAGGATCCCATGCAGCATCAGCCTCAGCAAAACAGGTTTGCAGTGAACAAAGATCAGTGCCTCTACTGCAAGAAGAAGGAACATTACAAGAAAGATTGTCCTGAATTCTTAAAGATGATCATGGCAAAGAAAGGTAAGAACATTATTACGTTCATAAATGAATCCCTGTATGTACAGTATTCGAAATCTACTTGGTGGATTGACTCAGGTGCAACTGTTCATGTTGCTAATTCATTACAGGGATTCCGTTCGACGAGGACTACGCAAAGAAACGAAAGACATGTTAAAGTCACAAATGGAGTCCAAGCAGATGTTGAAGCTGTTGACGATGTTCCTTTAGAGCTTGCTGATGGTTTTATTCTTTTGGTTAGAGATGTTTTATTTGTTCCTTTATTACAGAGAAACTTGATTAGTGTGTCATGTTTGGACAACGATGGATTTGATTGCCATTTTGGAGATGAAAAATGTGAGATATTGTGTAATAATGAATGTGTTGGTCTTGCTTTTCAAAAGCAAGATCTTTATTTGTTATCACTTCGTGAAAATGTGAATTCCGTATGTGATGCGAATGAAAACGTATCCTCGTTTGTGAATGCAAATAGAAAACGAAAGAGAACTCAAGATGCGTCGTCGAAATCATGGCACTGTCGTTTAGGCCATATTTCGAGGGGGAGAATAGAGAGACTAGTTAAGAATGATATTCTTCCTCCATTAGAGTTCTCAGACCTTAAACAGTGTAGAGAATGTATTAAAGGAAAATATACAAAGCAAATTAAAAAGGATGCTAAACGAAGCACAGGAATTCTACAGATAATTCACACGGACATCTGTGGTCCTTTTCCTGTGAAAAGTGTGGATGGTTTTGACTCGTTCATAACATTCACAGATGATTACTCCTGTTATGGTTATATTTATCCAATTAAAGAAAGAAATGAAGCGTTGGATAAATTTAAAATATTTAAGGCTGAAGTTGAAAATCAGCACAATTTAAAGATTAAAGTGATCCGGTCTGATCGTGGTGGGGAGTACTACGGTCGGCATACCCCATATGACCAAGTTCCTGGACCTTTTGCAAGGTTTCTACAGGAAAATAGCATAGTAGCCCAGTATTCTACACCGGGCGAACCTCAGCAGAACGGAGTAGCTGAGAGGCGTAACCGTACCTTGATAGATATGGTGCGTAGTATGATGAGTTACTCTGACTTGCCATTGAGTCTATGGATGGAGGCATTAAAAACCGCCATTCATATTCTAAATAGAGTACCAAGTAAAGCGGTGCCCAAAACACCATATGAGTTGTGAACAGAAAGAGAACCCTCACTAAAACACTTACGTATGTGAGGGAGTCCTGCTGAGGCAAAAGTGTTTAACCCAAATATTGAAAAGCTAGATCCCAAAACAGTTAGCTGCCATTTTATTGGCTATCCTGAAAAGTCAAAAGGTTTTCGTTTCTACTATTCAGACAGATACACAAAATTTATAGAAACGAGACACGCTGTTGTCTTAGAGGATGAAATGATAAGGGGGAGCATGGTGGCTCGGAAAATTGTTCTTGAGGAGAAGCGGGTACGTGTGCCCACTCCGATGATTCAAGAACCATTCTTTGAACTACCTGTTCAGGAACCATTCAGGAACCACAGATGAGGGGGAGCAACAACAGCCCCAAACTGAAGATGTGCCAAATGTGGAGGCCCCGAGAAGGTCCCAAAGAGTTAGAAGATCAGCTATACCTGATGATTATGAGGTGTATAACACTGAAGAATTTCAAATGGAGGGTGATCCCACTTCATTTGAAGAAGCCATGAGAAGCGATAATTCATCCAAGTGGCTTGAGGCCATGGAAGATGAAATAAAGTCAATGAGTACCAACAAAGTTTGGGACTTAGAACCTATTTCTAAAAGAGCCAAGACAGTAGGCTGTAAATGGGTCTATAAGACAAAACGTGACTCCCAAGGGAATATTGAAAGGTTTAAAGCGTGACTTGTAGCAAAAGGTTTCACACAAAGAGAAGTGATTGATTACAATGAGACGTTTTCTCCAGTCTCATGTAAAGATTCCTTCAGAATTATAATGGCATTAGTGGCACACTACGATTTAGAGTTACATCAGATGGATGTAAAAACGGCATTCCTGAATGGGGATCTAGAGAAAAATATTTACATGGCTCAACCGAAAGGTTTTATCATGGAAGGAAAAGAACGAATGGGATGCCGCTTAAAGAAATCGATTTATGGGTTAAAGCAAGCTTCAAGACAGTGGTATTTGAAGTTTGACAGAATAATAAAGATTTTTGGGTTTAAAGAAAATGTTGAGGATAATTGTGTTTATGCAAAGTTTAAGAATGGAAGGTATATCTTTCTAATCCTGTACGTAGATGATATCTTACTTGCTAGTAGTGATGTCCATCTACTACTGGAGACAAAGAAGTTTTTATCTTCAAAATTTGATATGAAAAATCTTGGTGAAGCGTCTTTTATTTTGGGCATAGAGATTCACCGAGATAGAAGTAAAGAGGTATTAGGACTATCACAAAAGACATACATAGAAAAAGTTTTAAAGAAATTCAGTATGCATAAATGTAGTGCCTCACCTGCACCCATGGTCAAGGGCGACAGATATGGGGATTTTCAATGCCCAAGGAACCAATATGAGCTCAATCAAATGAAAGTGGTTCCATATACTTCTGTTGTCGGAAGCCTACAATATGCTCAAGTGTGTACGCGCCCTGACTTAGCTTTTGTTACCGGGTTGCTTGGCAGATTTCAAAGTAATCCAGGAATTGAATACTGGAAACTGGTAAAGAAAGTCTTGCGATATTTACAAGGTACGAAAGGCCTCATGTTGACGTATAGAAAATCAGATTATCTCCAGATAGTGGGGTATTCTGATTCTGATTATGCGGGAGATGATAGAAAATCCACGTCAGGATATGTGTTCACTCTCGCAGGAGGAGCAATTTCATGGAAAAGCTCAAAACAAACCGTCACTACATCATCCACAATGTATGTCGAGTTTATAGCGTGTTATGAGGCAATGGGGCAGGTGAACTGGCTAAAGAAGTTCATACCCGGTTTGAAGGTGGTCGACAGCATACATAAGCCACTAAAGTTATACTGCGATAATAATCCAGCAGTACAGTACGCTCACAACAATAGGTCAAGTGGTGCTGCCAAACACATTGACATAAAGTATTATGTTGTGAAGGATAAAGTCCGGGATCAAATTATAAATCTTGAGCATATAAGCACTAAAAAGATGCTCGCGGATCCGCTTACAAAAGGCTTACCACCCAACGTGTTCAGAGAACATGTAGCCGGCATGGGTTTAAGGGAAAGCCTATAACTCCTGGACTATAATAAAGGGCCCAAAAGTTAAAGTAACTGTTTTGGATCAGAGACGTGCATTGTAGCTGTCAAATCTATCGGCGATTGACCGTGACGATGAAACATGCTCTATGTATTTATCTGTGATGGAACGAGTAAAATGAAAAGTGTTAAAGTTAAAGGTTAAAGTGAAAGGTGAGATCAAGGGGGGGAATGTTGGATTGATCTCTCCACCGAGTGGCCCAACGGCCACTTGGGCCCTTGGTCACGCGCCCTGATCGGGGGCGCCCAACCCTAAATGGTTGGTGGGCCCCCGTCACACTGCGCTATAAAAACAGGTGGGGGTCGGCGGCTCTACCTACGAGGTTCGCCTGAGCCGCACTCCCCACCTATAAACCCTAATCCCGATCTAAGAGAGGGGCGCATCCAGTGACGGGAAACGCCACCGACCGCGCCGCCACTGCATCTCCGAATCCACTGCACCGCCGATCTCCACAGCATCACACTCGCCTTCCCCGACCACCGCTGCCCGTGTGCAGAGCATCATCAACGAACCAGCGATGGCCGGCACCAGCGCCAACTCCATCGCCACTGCTCTTCCTTCGGATGGTTTGCACACACCCTAATCCTCTCTCTCTCTACCTCTCGGATCCGGTAGATCTTATACTAGGTTTTGTTGTTTATACCCGAAATGCAAAAGCTTGTACCCCACTGGATCTATGTCCTAATGCTGCGAGCACACTAACATAGAGAACTTATCAAACTATAACTTATCCTACTATAAAAGAGTGAGTTTTTTTAAGAGGATCTTCCTGCATAATAACCGTTGGATCTGGACTTCGTACTATATGAGTCATCCGTCGTACGTGATCTTACATCTTATAAGATGTAACCGTCCGGAACTCAATCTCACATAAGAGTCAAACTCATGTACGTCTCACGTAATAATATTCCACGTACATACTACATAATGCCTAGCTATGGTACGAACACAAATAATAAATATACAAGTCCAGACGACATGTGGTGCATGGACATGTCGTCCGTGACAAGTCAAGGTGTTGGCTTCAGACATTGGCTTAAGGCAGTGTTTAGATCCCTTCAAACTTCCAAAAATTTTACAAGATTCCCCGTCACATCGAATCTTTAGACGTATGCATGGAGTATTAAATGTAGGTAAAAAAATAACTAATTACACAGTTTGTCTGTAAATGTCGAGACGAATCTTTTGAGCCTAGTTAGTCCATGATTGGATAAATTTTACCAAATAACAACGAAAAGTGCTACAGAAATTTTACACCAACTTTTACACCATCTAAACACTACCTAAGTATAAACGAACACGTAAATTAGATGGGCACCTATTGTATGTCGCACGCGCGGCTGGGACCAAATGAGTTCAGGACTCGTAGGCGTCATATTCTGCTGAATTAGATCAAAGTCAATTCAGTTACTTTATATATACACGGAAAAAATCAATACCCTATCATTCCTACTATAAAAGAGCGAGTTTCTTTTTGAGAGGATCTCCCTGCATAATAACCGTTGGATCTATACTTCGTGCTATATGAGTCCTCCGTCATACGTGATCTTATATTTGCTTTCTATTTTAGCTGCAAGTTTAATACCTTTTATTTCTGG
Source organism: Saccharum hybrid cultivar R570 (assembly GCA_038087645.1). Classification (NCBI taxonomy): domain Eukaryota; kingdom Viridiplantae; phylum Streptophyta; class Magnoliopsida; order Poales; family Poaceae; genus Saccharum; species Saccharum hybrid cultivar. The sequence goes on from JAQSUU010000135.1 coordinate 25,091,188, forward strand.
GGAGCTTGGCAAGGGAAGCAGGGTCGTGGAAAACGTCCTCAACGAGACTTAGGTCCGTCACTGTATATGTATTGAGCTTGCCGCCGGCGTCCGTCCATCACATAGTTTTTAAAAACATATGCCTTTGGAAATCCGGGTAAAACCTGGTCTTGTAAAAAGTATACCTTTGGAAATTGGTTTTGTAGCTAACTTATATCCAAAAAATGCTAGAAAAAAATGTAACACAGAAAATTGTTTATAGCACGTAGGAGCAAACAGGTTGGATGAATGTGGGAAAAAAGAGTAAACGAAAACAAATACGGAAAGGTAATCAATTATTCTGGGATTTGTGCACAAGAGTACGTGACTATCCTATTTCACAAAACTAATCTTTTGACAACCAATCTAAGAGTTTCTTACACCCTGCTTTGATCCATGTAAATTTTTAGTCAGGTGACTGGTAGGCAAATAGTGCCCGTTTGGTTCGATCCTTGAAGAGTATGCCTGGAAAAAAAAATTGCTGCATGGGAGTTGCCTATAAAGTCTATGTCTTTATGGCTGGCGAGGCAAGTTTGAGAAAGATACGTTTGGTTGGATGCATATGCCTGAGAATGCTAACCATATTATACTGCACATTAGTTGAAGGGAAACATGTATCTAATTAAATAAATCGATTCTCTTTGCATTTTAATCAGTAATCTCAAGAGTGTATGTTATTTCTAAATTTGTAAACCCATTTGAAACCGTAGATTTAATTTTTTATTCGGATTTGGATGTCTAAAAAAATATTGGCTAAATATTCTTGTGTTTACAGATATGTGGGAAAAAGTAGCAGCTACTAATCAACATTTTTTATATAAGAACAAAAATATGGCTTCAATGGTACGTTTTTGGGGGAGACCGAAAGCCATATAATCTAGTTCTAATAAGCACGTCCACAAGTGCCAGGCTAATCAACTTGCCTGCACCAGGCGTTCAAAAACGAGTGCCGGAGCCAGGCAAGAGCTGCTAATCTCCGTCCAGGCACAGGCAGCAAAATCTGTTCTCAGAACACCAACCAAACGCGATCCAGGAACATCATAGGCAATTAGGCATCGCTCCAGCCAGGTATTTTGCACCCAGAGTTCAAAACCAAACGAGCCCATAGTTTGTGTATTACCTAAGGATCTAAATGGAACAAGCACCTAATTGCTAGCTATGTTGGATCTACACAGACTCTAAGGTTTGAAGAAAGAGGCACACAACAGAAAGAGGACAACAGTGAGATACTATGCCACTTTCGCTCAACTTTGAGCAGCCCCAACACACCACGCTGTCCATATGCCCCAAACTCTACGTCAGCAACGAGCTTCCATGTCATTCGGGCTGCTGACTCTGCAGGGGTTCAGAGTAGCTTGCAGAGGCATCTGCAGCTTGATCTGACAAAGTGGAGAAGCACTCAATCGAGAACGCGTCGTGAGAAGATAGTAAACTCAATGCACAACTTTATTGTAAAGGATCATCTGGTTCAAAGGAAAGAGAGAGGGAAAAGAATGGTGAAAGTGACGGATGTGTAGTACGGTAAAAACAGGAAGCGTTGTCGAAAACAGGAAGCGTTGTTGTGAGTTGAGATTCGGTTAGGTTCATCTAGTGATTGTCTGGGTGGCGTGCATCTTTTTATCAACAGTAATACATCCTCTAGGGCATCCATCTATCCGGACGCTCCTGCTGGTGGGCCGCGAGCCCAACGATCTCCTCCTGTCATATCCTATATGCTCATCCACTCGTTTCTCCATCTTATCTTATCTTATCTGATCGTTCACTCGTTTCTCCAGAACCAGTCACGCAAAAATCACCGTATCGCTGTGACCATGCTCTATCGCACCACCTATCGTGTCCAAGCACTCGCCGGCCGGCACCTCCATCGCGCCCGAGCGTAGCCGCTCGCCTTCCTCCCTCTCCATCGCGCCTCATGCTTGCTGCAGCCGCCTGTCTTCCTCATGGCCCTTGCGTCGTCCTCGCCTTGCTCTGGTGCCAGATGTGGCTGCCTCTTCGGCCATTTCCTACGCCACCCCATGGCACAGCCCTCCGCTGGCGGCACGTAGTAGATGAACTCCTCTGCCTAGGCGTACGCAACCGCGCGACCCTCTAGTTTGTTATGGCGCCGTGCTATGCCGACTGCCTTAAAGCGCCTCTGCCCCCTCCTCGCATAGATGTCTTTCGCGTCGCCCGTGCTGATGGCGGGCCTGCTTGTGGATGATCTTTGACAATAGCGGCATGGTGGCTTGGCATAGCTGGGCCGCGCGCGTAGCTGCACTCCCTTCGTGTGGCAAGCAGCAAGGAGATGTTGTGCGAAAGCGCATGTTGCAAGCTTATGTTTCAATTATTTCAGATGTTTCAAAGGTACGTTGCAAGTGTTTCGCATGGATGTTGCAAAAGTAGATCGGGATGTTGCATATGTTGCAATGGCTATACACGCTTGTTGCAAGAGTCTATTCCAAATGTTTCATTTGTTTCTCAGATGTATGTTGCAAGCGTTTTATCTAGATGTTGCATATGTTTCACGCATATGTTACAAATGTTTTTATCTGAATGTTGCATATGCTTGCAACGACTTTCAAGTGTTTTTAAGCGTTTTGCAAGTGCTTCAGACGTATGTTGCAAGTGTTTCACACGTATGTTACAAGTGTTTCAGTTTTTTCGGATGTATGCTGCAAGTGTTTCGTTTGGATGTTGCAAAAGTAGATCATGTGTTGCATATGTTGCAATGGGACCCGTCTGTCGCTGCCACCTGTTGCAGCTGCTAGGGCATCGTGCATGCGGTTCCCGTGTGAAGCGGGTGTGGGAAGCAGCCAGTGCAAGCACAAGCAGTCCCCGCATGCTTGATACTGAGTGGGGGTGCAGGCGGTCCTCACATGCGTGCAGGAAAGCGGAGCTGAAGCGGGCGGTTCCCGTGTGCGAGGGGAGGGCGTGGGTAGGGTGACGCGTCCACGCGACACGGGCGCGAGAAACGGAGGAGGCACATGAAACAGAGAGGTGCACGACACAAGTAGGCACGGGTGTCTGGACGCGTGCATCTATCCGGACGTTCGGGCACTGCATCTCTCTTTTGTCAATGCTAATAACAACTTATGCAGAGTTGGGATTGCTCTTGTTATGTGGGGTCGATCTGGAATTTTTTTTTGTCGAAATGAGGAAAACAGGTGTGGGTACCCCGTTAATCCGAGCATCGAACGTGCAGTGGCCGAGCAGGCAGGTTTCTCCAAAGCAGCCACGGCTGGACTAATCTGCTCGGCACTTAGTGGCCATGCGCCCATGGCAAGGCTCCAATCTCTTTCTAGGTCGATGTCAGTCATCCGTAGGGGTTGTTTGGTTCCACTGACTAATTTTTAGTTTCTATCACATCTGATGTTTGACACTAATTTAAAAAATTAAGCATAGATTAATTATAAAACTAATTGCACATATCGAGACTAATTTATGAGATGAATATATTAAACCTAATTAATCCATGATTTGACAATATGTGTTGCTGCATAGGCAGTCAATCGGACACGCGGGGACCATTTTTCATAAATCGGTCAGTAATGCTAGAACGTCGTGTCGTCAGCATGTTTGTGATGGATGCTCGTTGCTCGGACTTGGTGGCTTCCTCAACAGGAAGAGGCTCAGCAGTCGGTTTCATTCGTAACTACATTTACGGCATTTATTTATGATCCGTTCACCGGACAAGAATATACAAGTCGTATTTTGTCATAGTTCAGTCTTCTAAAATCAGTATTTGTGAAGGAGAATATAATTGGTGGAATATTGGATGTATTGCATTGAGCCTCTTGGGCTGATTATATAGGGTACATAGTACTAACACCTCACGTGGGTACACAAATGTGGTACTATTCCTATTTACTCTAACATCCCCCGCAGTCACAGCAGGAGCGCTGCAGATGGTGAGACTGGAGAAGAAGCTGACAAAGCTAACATTCCCCCGCAGTCATAACAGTCGATGCATCGCGCATGCTGTGGCTGGAGAAGAAACCGATGACTCCTCATGCAAGGCGGTAGCCCTTTATGCCAATGTCGAGGTAGCCGAGTGTGAGGGCGCAGTAGCCATGGTCGAAGAAGCCGTGCTGAAGATGGCCGAGGTCGACGTAGTTGTGGTCGGGTTGCCGTGTCGATGGAGCTGCAGGCGCACAAGGGGCGCCATGGTGATGACGGAGACGCGTTGAGGCAATCGTCGTGGGAGGAGGCGATGCCGAAGTCGACGCAGTCAGGGCCGTCGTGGACGTAGAAGAAAGGCGACGACGCAATTGAGGCAGACGGGGTGGGAACGGGAGGGTCGATGTCGAAGTCGATGCAGTCAAGCCGCTTGAGCGCCGAGGCGAGGCTGGATTTGCCAGATCCAGCAACGCATCGGGGACGAAAGCACGCGACGGTGTTGCCAATACCAGGCGTACAAGGGAGAGGGCCCCAACCGTGAGGTTGTGCTGGACGAAGAAGAAGCAATGCGCGAAAGGACGCATCGGCGAGTAGGACTCAGCGACGACACGATGCGGCGGCCGGACCGGCGAGCAGGGCTCAGCGACGGTGCGGGTAGGGGCAGCTCGATGACGAAGACCCAATCAACAAGACGAAGACCTTGTGCAGATGGATAGCGCAACGGGGATTGCGTAGCACAGTCGTCGATGCACAGGTGACGGCGATATAGATGCAACGGCAAAGCGGACACACGGCGGCGGTGCTGCGGCCCGATGAGGCGACACAGCTGCAGCCCTGAGAAGATGCACGTAGTACCCGACGATGGTGTTGATGACGAGCCAGTGGGGCGTACAGCCATGCGGGGACGGCAGATGCACAGCCGATGGCGTGCCGGGGCAGCCGGTGGCCCATTCGATGCCGATCCCAGCGAGATGGCATGACAGCGGCGGTGCGACCCGATCGGGTGACGCACGGGGTCGAAGGCGCTGACGTGGATCAACGGGGTGAAGATGGGCAGATCCTCCCAACAGCACGGGAGCGACACGCCAGATTCGGCTGCCTCCATGGCAGCACAAGGTTGGGGCGTGTGGCCGGCCTGGCCGCCACCACGGCGGCACGGGACGGGGCGAGAACCATCTACCTCCATGCGACGAAGATCAGGAAGGTGTTGACGGCGATAGCCAGCGACGAGCCTGGGGACGAGGCGGCGGCGGCCTGGTGATGACGCAGGGAAGGTCCGATCTGCTGCGCGATGACAAAGATGGCAGCCAGATCAATAGGATCGGGCGCCTAAACGGGGGCGCTGCCCCCGGCGGAGATCGACCTCTCCCCGAGGGCGCGCGGAGCAGAAGCGGCGGCGGCTAGGATTAGGATCTATAAACCTAGGCGAATGATACCATGAAAGAGAATATAATTGGTGGAATATTGGATGTATTGCATTGGGCCTCATGGGCTGATTATAGAGGGTACATAGGACTAACATCTCACGTGGGTACACAATATGGTACTATTCCTATTTACTCTAACAATTTGTACTTTCAGCTAGTCTAGATCTCTGACTCTGCTCACTTTCGGTCTTTCCTCTGTTTATTTGGTTTCCACCAAGCCCCCCCACCTGCCCCCCTTATTTCTTTTTTCTCTGTTTGTTTTTTAGCAAAAAATGTGGAGCAAAAGCTCCCCAGCACAGCACCAAATATATTTAAAAAAAGGGGGGAAAGTACAGAAGAACACTTACAAAGCAGTTAGCCAAGAGCTAACTAAGACCTAAAGAAGGAAGGGGGACCAGACTATAAATTGTTGAGCAAATTCATTACAGACAGGTGATAAACAGGACTAATTCTATGCAAATGAAGTTTAACTTCACTTGTGAAAGATAACTTTCAAGAAGCCAACGAAGGAGTCGTGCCATTGAATATCCAGGTGTTTCTCTCATTCCATATACACCACGCTGCTACCATGAAACCTTCCACGAAGAAAGGTAACTCCAAAGCTTCGTTTTGCTGCACTATCATCTGAAAAATACTTCCCTGTATATTCCAAACGAACCCAAGGCAGAACCAACGAGTGATACTAGTTGAACAGTCAAAAATAGGTGCATTACTGTCTCTTCCAAGTTGTCCAGGCAGAGACCACAGCCTTAATCCAGATGCTTGTACCTTCTTCTCAACATATTCCGGGTCTTCAACCTATCATTGAGTAGCAGGCTAGCAGCTTAGGTGAAGAATTTGATTTTTGGTACACATTTGGATTTCCAAATCCATTTCAAAGGCTTTGGAGGGGTGTTGCTTGTAGAATTTGCCTGAAGATTATAGGGAAACCCCAAATGAAGATCCATGTTACCTTTTGATTAGAGATGTTATTTTGGTCATTGAAGAGCTGGCTGAAAACAATGTACTCATCATATGCTGCATGGCTGAGAGGGAGTCTAGAGATCCAGAAAATTCGCTGCCTGACAACCCTTTTGCAGAGATAAAGCGCTCGGTCTAGCATAGGTTAGCAACACTGGGAACTTCATAGCAAGCGTCTGATCCAGGTAGTTGTCCTCCCATAGGCTGACAGTATCCCCAATTCCCGCAGTACATGTAGCAACTCTGAAAATGTTGCTTAGATTGAGCAGACCCTTCGGTGAAACAAGGTGTGGCAGTTTCGATGTGTAGTAGCTCGACCAGATCAAATGTACCCAAGGCACATCTACTTTGTTAAATTTTGCCAATTGCTTGCCTAGATCTTCTTCTTCTTCTCTGCTTGTTGGGTAGTACTACGGTGCATCAGCATTCTCTGCTGGTTGGATACGGTGCATCAGCATCATGCGGTTTGCAGACTGCAAAGGCCTATCTCATCTCGAGATAGAACTTCCTTCAACAGGATCAGGCTTGGGGACTAGAGAGCAGAAAGCAGAGTCCCGCATGCAATGACTGGAGAGCAGAAAGTCTGGACCGGAGATTTTGCAATCCCACAAAACTCTTGAAGAAAATAAGCCCAAAAGATTCAAAAACCTATAGCTAACATGAATCAATAAAAAAATTAAGCATACGAAGAGAACATTAAGAAGTAAACAGGTAAAACCGTGAGAAAGAAGGCAAAAACAAACTTTATACTTACCTGAGATGGTCAAAGCTTTGCATATAAACAAACTTAATTATCTGTGATGTTATAAAGAGACAATGAACTACAAATACTATAAGATCGTCGATATGCATTACTGAACAAAAACCAATAATATAGTAAACCAAAAATATTACAATGGCAATCCTCAAAAGCATGCTCAATTAGGCCCAGCTGACTGGAAAGGCATGCTAGAATGGAATGTGCTATTTTCACAATCCACGTGATACGAGAGTAAAAAACAATAATAATTCACCAAATATTGGAAATGCTGCATAAAATGATCCATGAGATATAAACCTTCAATAGAGCATAGCATTTTGAAGTAGAAAATGCAAATGACATCAACATACTATTGAACTTGCTAGAAATTGTGTCTCTATTGATTAGGGCTAACCCTAGAAGGGTAGCTATATAGGTAAGCATACATGGGCCTCATGGGCCTAATACTCTTATATTCCAACACCCCCCGCAGTCTGAACTACCGGCGCAGCGGAGTTTCAGACTGTACAAGAAAGAAGAAAGAACACACACGAGTCCCCCACAGACGCAACTAGCCACTGGTGATGTTGAGGCTGGAGCGAAACTCGGTGAAGGTCGAGGACGGGAGGCCTTTGTTGAAGATGTCTACGAACTGGGAGGTGGTCGGAACATGAAGGACCCGCACCTCGCCGATGGCAACCCGATCACGGACAAAGTGTAGGTCGGTCTCCACGTGCTTCGTCCGCTGATGTTGGATGGGGTTAGTGGAGAGGTAGACCGCACTGACATTGTCGCAGTAGATCAGCTTGCTCCGGGAGGGCGGAGTGTGGAGCTCGGCGAGAAGCTGCCGGAGCCAGAAGGCCTTAGCCACGCCGTTAGCGACAGCGCGGTACTCCGCCTCGGCACTGGACCGGGAGACCACAGGCTGGCGCTTAGACGACCAGGACACCAGGTTGCCGCCCAAGAAGACAGCGTAGCCGGAGGTGGAGCGCCGAGTGTCCGGACACCCGGCCTAGTCGGCGTCAGTGTAGACGACAAGCTCGGCGGAGGAGGACCGGTGAAGGAGTAGGCCGTAGTCAATCGTGTCGTGGAGGTAGCGGAGGAGGCGCTTGAGAGCAGTGAGGTGAGGCTCGGGGATCATGCATGTGAAGACAGATCTGCTGAACTGCATAGGTGATGTCCGGCCGGGTGAAGGTGAGGTACTGAAGGGCACCATCAAGACTCTGGTATACAGTGGGATCGGACACTGGGGGGCTCTCTGCCTCTGACAACTTGCCCTGTGTATCAACCGAAGTGGAGCAGGGGTTGCAGTCAGTCATCCCGGCGCGCTCTAGGATATCTCGAGTATACTGCTGCTGGTGAAGAAGTAACCCGGCAGGATGAGGCTCAACAGTGACCCCGAGGAAATGGTGGAGCACACCTAGATCCTTCATAGCAAACTCCTGCTGAAGAGCGGTAATGATGCGGCGGAGAAGTGGCTCACTGGAGGCTGTGAGGACAATATCATCAACATAGAGCAGCAGGTACGCAGTGTCCGCTCCATGGTGAGAGATAAACAGAGATGTATCAGACTTGGCCTCCACAAACCCCAGTGTCAGCAGGAAAACAGCAAACCGATGGTTCCACGCCCGGGGTGCCTGCTTGAGGCCGTAGAGAGACCTGTTGAGCCGGCAGACCATGTCAGGACGGGAAGAATCAACAAACCCCGCCGGCTGACTGCAGTAAACTGTCTCAGTGAGAAGACCGTGCAGAAAGGCATTCTTGACGTCCAGCTGATGGACGGGCCATGACCAAGCAAGAGCCAGCGAGAGCACGGTGCAGACGGTGGTCGGCTTCACCACCGAGCTAAAGGTCTCATCATAGTCGACCCCAAGGCACTGAGTGAAGCCCTGGAGAACCCAGCGAGCCTTGTACCGCTCGAGAGTGTCATCAACCCGACGCTTGTGGGTCCAGATCCACTTGCCGGTGACGACGTTGGATCCCGACGGCCGGGGCTCCAAATCCCATGTCTAGTTAGCGAGGAGCACGGCGTACTCCTCTTCCATCGCGCGACGCCAGTAAGGGTCCAACAAGGTGTCACAGATGGAAGAGGGTACTGGAGAGACCTGCGTGTCGTCGGGCAATGTCGCGAGAGCTCGGGGCGGTAGTGTGCCAGCCGCGTGCCGTGTCACCATCGGGTGAACATGTCGCGGATGCCGGTGAAGCAGCGACGGGTGGTAGACCGGCGGTGCGACACAGGCAGGCGGGGACTGCGGCGGTGGTATCGGTGTCCCCGGTGGAGAAGAGGCCTCGAGTGGCGGCGGTGGCCGTGCACGGCGCTGGTACACGCGTACCGGCGCAACGAACCGCGTAGGAGGTCCTAGGGCAGCACCAGAGGACGACGGCGCCGAATTCGCGTCGAGCGGAGAGGTCGGGGCAGCACCAGAGGACGAGGTCCTCGGACCCTCGCCGAGCGGAGAGGCCGGGGCCACGCCGGAGGACGACGGGCCTGGACCCGTGGAATCACGGGTGGCCGGGGAGCGGGGACAGGAACCCGGCAAGGAGCTCGGTGAAGCAGTACCTGCAGGAGACCACGAAATAGGTGGCTGGACCACCGGGTCAGTAGGAAACAGGGAAGAGGGATCAAGATCAGGAGTGGTGTTGGGTGGGCTGGAGATGGAGAAGAGGAAGACGGACTCATCGAACACCACATGGCGAGAGATGAGGACCCGTCGAGAGGTAAGGTCAAAACACCGGTACCCCTTGTGATCCGGGGAGTACCCAAGGAAGACATAGATAGTCAAACGGGGGGTCAGCTTGTGGGGAGAAGTGACAGTGGTGTTGGGGTAACACGCGCACCCGAAGACGCGAAGGTGATCGTATCAAGGAGGGGTACCGAAAAGAGCGTGGTGTGGCGTAGGAGCGGGGCAGGCAGCGGAAGGAAGACGATTGAGGAGGTAGGTGGAGGTGTGCAAGCCCTCAGCCCAGAAGCGAGCAGGAAGAGACGCCTGAAACAGAAGGGTGCGCACGGTGTCGTTGGTGGTGCGAATCATGCGTTCAGCCTTGTCATTCTGTGAGGAGGTATACGGGCAAGACATGCGCAACTGAACACCGTGAGAGAGAAAAAAAGCACGTGAGGTGGAGTTATCAAACTCACGACCATTGTCACACTGGACGGCCTTGATGGTGAGGCCGAACTGTGTGGACACCCAAGCGAAGAAGTGAAGGAGCGTGGAAAAAGCATCAGACTTCGCACGCAAGGGAAAAGTCCACGAATAATGAGAAAAATCATCGACCACCACAAGATAGTACTTATAGCCAGAAATACTGATAACAGGAGATGTCCATAGGTCGCAATGTACAAGATCAAAAATGCGGGCCGCATGTGAAGAACTATGAAAAGGAAGACGAACATATCGGCCCAATTGGCACGCATGACACAAATGCTCATCATGAGCCTGAGTACATGGAATGTCGGAGCTACGACTAAGCTGCATCAGGGCATCGCGCCTAGGATGGCCGAGGCGCTGGTGCCAAGTAGTGGAGGAGGTAGAGGCGGTGAAAGCAGCTGACAAAACGGACGACGAAGAAGATGAAGTAGCCACCGGAAAGCGAAGAGTGTAAAGGGGCCCCGTGCTGTCACATCGGAGTAGAAGACGCCGGGAAACCAAATCCTTTACAGTAAGACCAAATGAGTCAAACTCCACAGAACAGGAATTGTCAGCTGTAAAATGATGAATAGAAAGAAGGTTGTGAACCATAGAAGGGGCAACAAAAACATCAGGAAGACGAAAGGAGCCATGAGCACCGGCGGTACCCACAGATGTGACTGGAAGACACGAACCAATTGCGACCATAATGGACGAAGGGAGAGAAGAAGAGGGAGAATGGACAGAAGAAAGTGTACCAGGGTCAGGGGTGGTGTGGTAGGTGGCACCCGAGTCGGCGATCCACTCAGGACCGACAGAAGGTGTCAGGCCTATAGTGCTGAACGAACGTGCTAAGGCCGCCTGGTCCTAACCGGCAAGCCCGGGCGAGGTGCCAGAGGGTGTAGCCCACGGAGACATAGTGGAGACGCCGGGAGGTGGAGCACCAGTGAACATGGCTGCCGGTGGGCGAGGCTCACCACCGGGAGCGTGGAAGGGCCACATAGAGATGCGCCCTGACCACGGGTTGTGGAAGGACGGCCATGGTGCACCCTGTGGAGCCATCGGCGCCGCCTGGTTGGCCCCGCCACGCCCTCCCCCACGTCCAGCGCCGCGGCGACGGTGACTGCCACGCCCCCCCCATCCCCGCTCGCCCCGGAGGGAGGGGGACCAAGAAGAGACGACGACAGCGTAGCGGACGGACGTGGTGGAGCGAACTGACGCGACAGAGTGGCAGCAAGGGCCGTCGAGAAAGTCGAGGACCCTGGTGCAGAGGTGGACCCTGGCTGGAGGCCCTGAGCAAGCTCCTCCATGACTAGATCGTCACGGACCTGGAGGAAGGTGGGGAAGGGGCGCTGGCGGGTGATCCACGTCCTGAGGTGGGCGTAGCGGTCGCCCGTCTTTTTTGTTTTTTGGCCCTTTTTTTGAAAGATTCTCTCAAATAGGCCCCTGACGGAAAGATTTCAAAAAATGGACCCTCAGCTTGGCGCCATGGACCATGGCGCCAAGCTACAACGTCATGGCGCCATGTATCCTGGCGCCAAGAGGCATCCGACGTGGCTACACGGGGATCTACGTGGCGCGTAGGCTTGGCGCCAAGATCCGTAATATCCTGGCGCCAAGCCTTGGCGCCACGGATCTTGGCGCCAAGCCCCTTAATAACTGTCGGCCCTTCCTTTTCTTCTTCCTTCTCTTTCCTTTCTTCCTCATTTCTTCTTCCTCTTCCTCGCGCCCGACCCCGCCGCCACTCGCCGTCGCCGCCGCCGGTCGTCGCTCCGCCCGCCGCCGCCCGTACCACGCCGGCCGCCGCGCCCTCTGCCGGCTCCCGCCGCCGCCGGAGCCGCCCGTGCCGCGCGCGGCCACCGCCGCCCCCGCCGGCCGTAGCGCCCGCGCCGCCGCCGGCCGGCGCCGCCACCGCCGGCCGCCGCCACTAGGCCCGGCGCGGCCCCCGCCGGCCGCCGCCGCCCCCCTCCGCCGGCGCCGCATCACCCGCCGCCGGGCACCGGCGGCGGCCGCCGCCGGCCACAAGTAAGTTTTTTTTTTAAAATTAAGTTAGGATTATTGAAATTTAATATATTTTTGAAGTTATTATTTATTATTTAATTTAGTATGAAATTTAGTTAGGATTAGTGAAATTTAGTTTAAATATATATGTTAATATTGTTTAGATTGATTATATAATTTAGTTAGTTATTTAGTTAGCTAAGTAGTTAGATAATTATTTAGTTAGCTAATTATATATTCATTAGTTAGTTATTTAGTTAGCTAATTATTTTTTTAGTGTTAGTTAGTTTTTTTAGTTATTATTTTATTTCGATTTAGTTATTTAGTAAGTAAGTAGTAGTATACTAAATTCGTCATTTTTAGTTATAGTATGTAATTTTTAGTAGTTAGTAGTAGTTAATATCTTTTTTTAGTTAATTAATTAGTTAGTTAGTAGTGAATAATTAGTAGTTAGTAGTTAATTCATATTTATTAGAGACCTATTACTTATTATGTTTTAAATATACTGGAGTAAAATAATTATACTTAGTACGCTTAGTTATGTTTTCGAACTAGATGGACAACCTAGTGAGCATTTATTATGGAGGAACTGTAGAACGAGATCGCTATGGATATGTTGAGCTTGTGGACATGCAAAGTGTGCCTGTGCTATTCAATGAGAGGCCATCATTCAGTGAGTTGACTGCAAGAGCTCGTGAGGAGGTACATAGCCGGACGGATGATGGCATCATAGTTGATGGTGTACTTCACTTTGGTTACCCTCCCAACATGCTAAGGAAGATGATCCCAATAGGTTGTGCAGATCAGTGGGACAACTATGTGAGATCGGCTATGAAAAGCCAGTTCCAAAGTTTGGATGTGGTTGTGCAGCGGGTGCTCGTTGATCCAATCCCTCTTGGGTTGTCCCCGCCAATGGGTGAGCACGCATGTTTTGAACCTCCCGTCTTGGAACGTGATGTGGATGCGGAGGTCCCGCCTATGGTTCCCGATGCACAATCTGCCCCTAACGATGTGGCACATCCTCCTCAGGAGATCCCGTTGACACAGAATCATCCTAGTAAGTGTCAATTAGGTGTCCTATTTTTCTTTGAAACTTAAGTCTTTTCTTTTCATCCACTCTTCTTATCATCTCTTCTTCGTTGTTGCAATATTGCAGGAGATGTTCCCGATAATGAGGGCGCTCCTGCGGATGATGCTCAAGTCCAGATTGGAGATGGAATCCGCGCCTCCAATAGTGTTGAAATTATGAATGATTCAGAGCCATATGAGATCGCAAGGGCTGTTGATTCTGACGATGATCGTCCCGTTGGAGAGCTCACAGAGAGTGACGTTGAGATGCTTAGGCGTATTTTTCCCGGCCGTCGTGATCCTCTGATTCATGAGTTCAGTGATCTTACTCATTCAGATCAGGCGTTTGCAGAAGGACGTGATGATGAGCTGCAGGAAGCATGGCAGAGTCATTTAACAAGCTGTTGCTGGGGATTCGTGGTATGCCCGTGAACGCTATCGTTCAATTCACATTCTATAAGCTTGTTGCATGGTTCAACGATCGGCACGCCCATGCATTGCAGTTGCAGAGTGAAGGTAAGATTTGGGCTCCAACACCTCAGGCACATTTAGAGAAGGCGAAGGAAAGGGCTGGGACACATGAGGTCACATGTTTTGACCATGCGACTGGAAGGTATGAGGTGAAGCATATCGGTGGTACTACATCTGATGGCGAGGTCCGAGATGCGAGGATTCATGTTGTAGTCCTCCAAGATTTCTCATGCACTTGTGGGAAACCAAGGCAGTATGACTTTGTATGCTCTCACCTTATAGCAGCTGCTAGGCATCGCAACTATGATATTGAGGCTAGGATACCTCATCAGTTCAGTGTCCACACGCTGGTCGAGACATGGAGGCCCCGCTTTGTGCCTTTCCGAGACCCTGGAGAGTGGCCTCCATACGACGGTCCAAGGTACGTCGCAGATCCAGCCTACCGTTGGGACAAGAGGGGCTCTAGAAAGAGGACGAGGCACAGGATGGTTATGGATCAGATACCTGGTAGAACGCGACGTGGTAGAGTGACGCCATTTCTTAATGACCCAGAGCAGTACGAGTGTGGCAAGTGCGGTAGACTTGGGCACAACTCCCGCACCTGCCATTGGCAAATTAGTGAGGTGCGACTTGTAGGTGTTTTTATTATTTAATACTTATCATATTGATTATTCGATTCTTACTTTACGTTTAATTGCTATTTATTTAATAAGTTACTGACACTAATTTCTTTAGGATGGCGCAATTCCACCTTCTGGATCCGGTGTACGACGAGACCCACCGAGGACGTCTCGTAGCGTCGGGGCAGGTAAGATTTGACAGTCTCATATCACATACTTCGAATTATAAGTGCATATATGTGTGCCTAGTAACATTTGTATTTTGTGTAAATGCAGAACCTTCCCCTCCTTCGTTCTAGAGTACATGGAGGGTTCTTGGAGATGCAGTACGACGACAGGTACACCCCGTACCTATCGAGAGCCGGCCTCGACGTCGTATCTTTTCAGGTTCGCCGTGGCCTACCTTTGTTCAACTCGGCGGGCTTGACTGCGTTGGTGGACAGGTATTTTTTTTATCAAATAGGTTGTATTAATAATCAATTGTCGACGCGCCAATGTTTCTAATAAACATTTTTTTTGCTAAAATTATAGGTGGCGACCTGAGACTCACACCTTTCACCTGGCGTTTGGAGAGATGACAGTCACGCTACAGGACTGTCAGAAGATGCTCGGTCTGAGGATTCGTGGGAGGGCGGTGACTGGGCTGTGTAGGTCAGAGGGATGGAGAGCTAGGGTGGAGGCCTTCCTTGGGCGTGAGGTGGGTGACCAAGGAGACCGCACTTCTGGTGTCCATCTCTCCTGGCTTAGGGCGGAGTTCGGACAGTGTCCTCCTGACGCAGATGATCAGACGGTTCAGTACTACTGTAGGGCGTGGATCCTACACTTGTTTGGCTCTGTTCTCTTCCCCGATGGAACAGGCGACACTGCTTCGAGGATATGATAACCGGAAAGAAGAATGGCCAAAATGTAGGCATGGTGAGGACTGCTTAGTGCAAATGTTCGTGGAGGGTTTGGATGGAGGTCGCCGATTCTTCAAATGTCCACGAGCAGAGGTAACTGGTTTTAATATTTGTTACTCAATTTTTTTCTCCATTATTTTGCATCTCATAGGCGTTACCAACTGCATGTTCAATGAAATCTTTGAAATGCAGTGTTCAGAGTCCAAAGAAAACTGTGGTTTCACTAGATGGGTCGATCCTAGACCAATCTATCCCCACGCACAGTACATCTACTACTTGCAAGACCGTATCTTCGAACTAGAAAGGGAAGTTAGCAACGGTTACAAGGACGAGGAACCAGACGATGCCAGTAGTGGTGCTGTTTCACAGGACGGACCATGCCATGATCCATATTGCAGCTGCCCTAACCACAAGAACAACGGGCCTCCACCACCACCCCCGCCACCTCCACCATCGAACATGGGAGGGTACTATGGAGAAGGGGCTACACAGTTCGCTATGTGGCCGCACTACTAGATAGAACGAAACTAGCATATGCATATGCCATGTAATGTACTTGTTGTTCGCTATAATTACCTAAGGCATGTTAGGTTTAGTCCAGGACATATGTGCCCTTGTTTGGTACAAGTTCTGACATGCCATGTCCTATGTTATGCGTGGTGAATTATGAAATCCAGTACTTCCTTATGTTATATGTGCAACTCCATAACTAGTTTCAGTAACTCAGGAACATTAAACATTACATATCACAACACCAAGCACGGTCCAAAAACTTAAAGTGCACATGACGTACATGACGACGAATTAAATAACAAAGAACATGTCCTAGGCACATGATTTACCTAAAGTACATCGACCATGTTCTGGGCATACAAGTAGCATACTACTGAGTACAACGAGGCCACTTTCCCTTGTTCTGAGCATCGGGATTCTCCTCCATCGCTGCCTTCGCTCGGCGCACGCGCTCAAGCTTCCTCTCCCTCTCCTCCCTACAAGCAGCAACACGCCTCATTTCCTCCTCTTCCTTGTGCTCCTTCGCTGCTGCCTCCTCTCTACGTCTCTTCTCTAAGATCTCCAGGCGCTCCGCATCCCACTCCTTCAAGCCTTGTAGAAGCCGCATGTCAGCCTCCTTGATCTCAGTGTCAATCCACTGTTCAAAATCACATAGCGGTGGAGGGGTCTGCAGCAAATTCAATTGTTTGAAATCCAATTATTAAGCAGAACTTCATATGACACAAATTAATTAATAAACAAAAGCAGTTTCTCACAATAAATGTACTGCGGCGCTGACGCTCTGTTGGTTCCCATGCAAAATTAGAACACATCCAATATCTCTGCTTATATGTTGCCTCATCTTCGGAAATTTCAACCTTGCAAGGATCACCACAAAAACACATTGGTATTGGGACACCGCTAGGGAGCGGCTTTAGGACGTATGGACTTTCGGTCATCCGTCCATAGCTATAATTCAATAAATACGGTCAATATAACAAAACAATTAACAATAAATCTTAAAAATAAAGGTTTATTATACGATGAAACGAATGTACACATACCTTTGTTTTCTAGCTTTCCCACGCCTAGGCATCCTACGGTTCAACAATACATATGTATTTCAAAATTTTGAAGTTCATAGGTAAAAAATATGCCTTCATTTTACCAAATCGATTCGAATAAATTAAGGAAGGGTGACAGGATACCTACCTCTCGAAGATCCACGGATAAAATCCAACTTCTCACGGTCCAATTGCTCGATTATAGAGCAACGGAAAAGTGTCTAAATGAAAAACCCGAAGAGAATGAGTAAGAAAACGGGAATGACCGGGGATAGGAAGGGGGCAGGCTATATTATGGGTGCTTGGCGCCATGCAGCATGGCTCCAAAGCTTGGCGCCATGGATCTTGGCGCCAAGGCTTGGCGCCATGCTCCATGGCACCAAGCTACGCCACGTAGATTCCCGTGGAGCCACGTCGGATGCCTCTTGGCGCCAGGATACATGGCGCCATGACGTTGTAGCTTGGCGCCATGGACCATGGCGCCAAGCTGAGGGTCCATTTTTTGAAATCTTTCCGTCAGGGGCCTATTTGAGAGAATCTTTCAAAAAAAAGGCCAAAAAACAAAAAAGACGGTAGCGGTCGCTAAGCCCACGGAGGACATTGAGGACCAGGATGCGGTCCTCCACAAGGCAGCCAAGGTCGCCGAGGGAGTCCGCCATGGTCTTCATCTTGCGGCAGAACTCACCAACAGTGAGATCACCCTGGACGAAGGTCCGGAAACTCGCATCGAGCCTCAGAGCCCGGGCCTCGGCATTGCCTAGAAACTGGCCCTCGAGCTCCAGCCATGCCTGGCGAGCATCAGACGTGTTGCGGACGAGGTCGTGGAGGTCGAGGGAGATCGTCCCGATGATCCACGAGAGGACGATGCTGTCAAGGCGCAGCCACGAGGGGGTCTGGGCCGCGATCGAGGCATCGACGAGGACGTGGTCGTCAAAGGCGTAGCGGCGGAGGGTGAGGAGGACCAGGTCCCGCCAATGGGCGTAGGAGGGCGACTCGGGCTCAAGAACCACCGGGACAAGCAGGCGGATGTTCTGAACACACCCGGCCTGGTAGTGAAGCTGCGCCCCGAGAGGATCGGCCGATCATGCCAGATGACCGCGGTGGTGGACGCGCGGTGGCCCGTCGAGGAGGTGGCCCCGAGGTCGTGGTAGGCGGGAGGGACGAGGCGCTGCTCCACGTCAGCGATCTGGCGGGCCAGGGCATCGGCCGCATCCCGCTCACGCTCCCAGGCGAGGGCTGCCGCGTGGACATGAGCCTGGCCCTCAGCAGCTGCAGTACGAGCGGCGACGAGTGCAGCGGCGAGAGCAGGGTCGGCATGACCGGGGTAGAGGAGGGTCGGCGGTGGCTGAGGTGGTGCAGGGAAGGCTCCGTGGGCGGGAAGGTGGGCGCTGGGGAGGTGGTTGCCCGCGCTGGCTGCTAGGGCGGCAGCGACGCCGGGAGGCAGGGCAGCGGTGGTGGCGGTGGTGGCCCCAGCGGCGCGCTGGCCTCCCGCGCGCGGACCGGAGTCACCAGCCGCGACCCCCGCGTACAGAGGAGAGGTCCCAGCGGCAGCAACAGCGTCGCCGAGCAGCTGGCCCTGGGCGGCAGCTGCAGGGGCGGCGGCGCCTGCTGGGGCAGCAGCGGCTGCAGAGGACGGGCGTGTGGCGGCGGCTGCGGCGATCTGCGCCCAGGAAGAGGATTGTAGAGGAGGGAAAGTGTGGAAGTAGGAGGGAGGGGGAGGAGGCCGGCCAGCCATGGGAGATGGCGGCGGCGGCGCGCCAGCCAGGGGCGGCGGCGGCTGGGGGTAGGGGAGGAACAGGGAAACCCTAGGCTGTTGATACCATGCTAGAAATTGTGTCTCTATTGATTAGGGCTAACCCTAGAAGGGTAGCTATATAGGTAAGCATACATGGGCCTCATGGACCTAATACTCTTATATTCCAACATAACTGAATTGGCCTAATACCCATGTGTTGGTGTACTGAATTGGCCTAATACCCATGTGTTGGCAAATATTGAATGTAATAAAGTAATGAAATAATCCAATTGTTCAAGAGACTGTTACGCACTCTAATAAGTGTTATTTCTTCATAGTCCCAAACAATCAATTGTCGCAGCACATAAGTAAAATTCAGCTGAAAACAGTGTTTCTAAAAAAAGTAATTATAGGGTAGAAAGGGTTCTTTCATATCCAAATGAGTGATGCAATAAATCGTAAGAAACATGAAATAAACATGAGTATCGTAACAGATCATTTGGACTAGGAGAATCAGGTATATACATCACATAGAAGGAATGGTGTGACAGCAATGATTATATTACTATATCTTTAGAGCAGACAACAATTTATCACATATCTGCCTGTTTTTACCTAGGAAAAGCAAATGCTTCAAAATTGGCAGCGTCCCTTTTAAACAAAAGCACATGATCTACTGGAACATTCATAGAACCATTTCCTTACATTTTCTATTGGTGATCTAGAAAAAACATCTCAAATTTCATCAATAGATCATCGATAGGTCTTCCAAATCTATACCACCGCTGCAGCTGATTACAGGAAGGCTGGTCAGCCATTGGCGCCAGAGCCCACTGGGATTGAAGGAGGTGGTTGTTACATGGCGCATGGCTTTGTCGATTCCCTCCTGCTCTCCGTCTCTTCCCTGATTTGGCTGCACATTGGGGATGCCTATGACATCAGGACCGCCTCATCACCAAAGCAACACCTTAAAAGCAATACCTGCAAACAACAGAGATGTCTCCACAAGAATATGCAGCAATTTTTTTAACAAAATAGCTGTAGTATGTTGTAGAAAACAAAAAGGCGATATACACATTGATTGAACGCCGGATAAAATCTTAAAATCAATGTTTTCATGACTATAATATTCCATAGTTAAGAAACTGAAAACAAATCGAATTGCACAATAGTCCTAGAATCAATGCTTTCACAATTATAATCTTGGATGCTATAAAAACTGGATTTGGTGAAAATTAAATTGCAGATTAATGACACCAATAGAAATGTAAAGCAATGGAATTCAACCCTATATAAAAAGTTATCAATAAGATAAAAAAAGCATATTTTAATCTCTATCTTAAAACTTATGAAATTCCATGAGAAAATTATTTTCTTTTCCAAAAAAGAAATTATTTTAAAGATATAAAACTTATTGCAATATGTCATAAAAAAGTTGTTGCTTATAATATAATAAAATCTAAATAAGATGAATTGGCATTAAAAGAGTTATTACTCATGACATATCGAAATCTAATAAGATAGATTGGCATTGGAACTCAAAAGATAGATGGGTATTGGAAGACAACTCGGATGAGGCGCTGTTAGAAAAGCCGGACCAGCATAGAACGAGTCCTCGGGCTCGGATTCAGAGCCCGAGTCCTCTGACAAGAACTCATACCTTGGCTTCTTGAAGCAGCTGTCAGCCGATGACAGTCCACTATCGGCTCCAATGCGCTTGACGGGGAGATTGATCGTGGACAATCCAATGGCGAGATTGGTCGTGGGCGCTGATACAGTAGCCGATACGGTAGTGGCACTGGTGCGTAGCTTGTCTCTAACCCAATTCTCACTGAGAGACGCACGCCCCGGAATCTTGCGTGTTGTTTCGATGTTGGTTGGCACTGTGGCGTGGCCTGATTTGTCTCTGATCCAACTTTGACTAGCGGATGCCCGGCCCGACACAGATGGAAAAGCAGCTGTCCCCAACAGTCGGCGAGTCGCGGGTGGGGTTGGAAGCAAACCTGGCGAGACGGAGTTCAGCAGCGAAGCAGGGGTACGGCGGCTGCTCGCGGCTGGTGGTATTGGTAGCAAACCCTGCGAGATGGGATTCAGCGGCGGCGGCGCGGAGTCGGCCATGTGTACGGCGGGGTCGCAAACAAGAACCGAAACAAAAAAAACCCGAAGGAACAAGAACAGATGCGGACCTTCGAGGATTTTCGCCGGGACGGGGACTCGGCGACCCGGCGAGATGTTCCGCCGGCACAGTGGACTCGGCGCCCCGGCGAGATGGCGATTTGGCGCGGGAACAAAAGTCGAAGTAAGCTGAGGGCTCCTCTCGGGGAGATTGCAGAGAGTCGAAGACGGCGACGGGTGGGATTAGGATCTGGTTCAGGTGAGCCTTTTGTACGTATAATATACGGGTAGATCCGTTTCCCTTTCTTTTTTTAGATTAGATTCGAAACCGTATCCCTTGCCTTTAAAAAATACCATAGGGCGGTATAATACTTGATACGTGGTCTGTGGGCCGCGGCCCAACTCGAGGCGCGTGATTCATTGCATGGGCGGCCCAGATCATTAAATTGGCTCCAATATATGCGCTTACCTCTTGACTTTCCATTGCCAGCGCCAGCGGGTTGGGGTTAAGATTGTCTCGCTTACTGAAGCTAAGTCACAGCTGACTTACCCTATCCCGATGCCTTCCATTCTTCATCCAACGGCGGACAAACGAAACAGCTTTTCCAGCCTCAGAAACAAAGCCCAGCTACTGGTCTGGCCCAAATACCACCGCTACGCTCGCTGCCACTCAGGAAAAAATCGTTGCGCAGCCATACGAGATATGGACGGCACGCGGTAAATTTTTTGGCGGGACCCGCCTGCTGCTCGTCTTCTCTGGGTCAAAAACGTATTGCAGCATGTACATGAGCATGCTCAGCATGCTATCTGCACCATCTAAAACTGCTTCCAGATTCGTGTTGTGCACTCTATCCAATGAAACACACTCTACCCAATGTGAAACACTACCGTTTTGGATGACACATATCTTGATACGCTATGTGGATGGCACAGGTAACACATGCTCAGCATGTATGCACTGAAAAATTGCTTTCGCTAAGGTCCGGCCATTCGGCGCATGTCCTCTGCCGCAGAAAATTTGTGCGGGCTTAGTTCTACTTAATCAGGTCCATCTAATGCATGTTATTAGGGCCTGTTTGGATCTCCCCTCTAGACTTTAGAGCTAACAGGTGATCTAAAATTAGCTTTAAACTTTAACCCACCTCACATTAAGGGAGTGTTTGGTTCATGCAACTAAACTTTAGCTAGCTAAAAGAGCTGTTAAAATTTAGCAAAGGTGTTTGGTTTGCAGCTAAAAAACAAGCTAAACCTGATATCTGTAAGTGTAGGATGACCAAAACACATTTCATAAGTTTTAACCCTGCCTCTGTGCTCCTGGACGAACACGCACTACAGTTTGGTACGCATTTGGCGCGCAGAGCCACTGTGGCGCGCATGCTGGCCTGTGCTCTACTGTCTTTTTATAAAATTGGGCTAAATTTCTCTCATAAATAATGTCCAAACCGTTATTACAAATCTCAATGCGTAAAAAAGATAATTATTACAAAAAAGCATCATTATTATAAACCACAGTTCGAAAAAAGTGAATTGTTACTGAATCATTCTTATTACCAATTCAGAGGCTTTGCGTACTACGACCTACTTATCAAACCATTAGCAATCCAGTCACGGAATTCAATCATGCTTTCATCTTCATTCCCTGGTTGTGTTTCTGTTCTAATTGACGTACCAGCTGTTTCTTCATCATTTGGGTCATAGCTCTCATCTTCATCACACATGTGGAATAGGTCATCCATCATACCACTCTGCCTAATGAAGTTATGCAATGTCATGCAAGCCATAATAATTTTACTTTGCTTTTCAACTGGAAAACTTGGCAAATCTAACAGAATGCGCCACTTCATCTTCAGCACTCCAAATGATCTCTCAATGACATTCCTAAGAGAAGAATGGTTAAAATTAAATACCTCCTTTTGACCAACTGGCCTAGGTCCTTCTCTCCATTCTGGAACATGGTATTTTGTAGACTTGTAAGGTGCAAGATAACCCGACATGTTTGGGTACCCAGAATCAACAAGGTAAATTTACCTACACAAGAGTATTTATATATCAGTTTCATGCATAATTTGTCAGGTACTACAAATGACAAGCTCAGGGGCTGTTACATACCTTCCAGTGGAAATGAAAACTTGCCCCTGTACTTCTCAAGTGCATCACTGAAAACTCTCATGTCATAAACAGAGTCAGGCCATCCAACCACCACAAAAGTAAATCTCATATCAAAGTCACAAATGGCCAAGACATTCTGTATTGTGATTCCTTTTCTCCCTTTGTACTGAACAACCTTCTCAGTAGAAACTGTTACTGGCACATGTGTCTCATCTATAGCTCCAATGCAGTTATAAAAAATAGAGCAAATCTAGCTGATGTCAACCTCTGATGCACAGTTCTAAACTCTGGATCCCTAGGCCTAATGATATCTGCAGCTAGCTTCACCACATATTCAAGCACTTTATCAAATTTTCTACTAATGATCTCAAGTGATCTTTGAAACCTATTTTCTGATTGCCTCATGTACGGTTGCCCACCACACATCCCAAGAGCCTCTGTAGAAAGTCATTTTTCTAGTGGGCTTCAAACCATATCTCTCTAGCAGCATGTAATGAAGGCTATCAAACACATCTTTGTGCATTCTAAACATGTTGTAACACTGTCTCATACTGCCCAGTGTTATAATAGTCCATTTATAACCACTAAGAGGAGGAACTCTATAAGGACATTTGTTCAGGTATTTGCCATAGTGGGACATACCTAGCTTGCATACAGCAGAAATAATTTATCTTCTCTTCTGTTGGTTCCTCAAGACATGTCCTTGTATAGCTTCAAGTGTAGCTACTTGTAGCTGCCTTACATTGTCATCTTCTGAACCAGATGATAAAGTGATCACATGCGGAGATGTCTGAGTTTTTGGTATCCGACATCGCAACTTGCTCGAAACTTTCTCAATTTTTTACCACGACCTTCACATGTGATCACAAGACATCTCGACAAGTTTCGTGATTTTCGGACATCATTTGGATTTTATAAAATTTAAATACACTTTCCCCGCGAGTACATCGTCATGTTATGACAAAATTATGCGCGAAATTTCATGCCACTTCCTGCATACGGCCTCGACATACCCTAAATATCATGAATACTATTTTTTTAATGACCAATTTCTATTATTTCATGTACCTGTAGTTCAAATTTGGAATAGTTGGAAAAATTCAATGAAACGAAAAAATTAAGAAAATATAGTTAAAAAAACTCAAAATTGTCCAAAATTTTGAAATAGGGATTTATTTACTGTAGCAAGGCCCCAGAAAAAAATTGAGGCAAAAAAATTATAATTTGCCGGGTGCCACCCAGGGGAACCCGACAAAGAAGCCTTTGCCGGCTGCCAGCTCAGGAGGCACCCGGCAAAGTATTTTTTAAAAAATAAAAATAAAAAATTTCTTTGTCGGGTGTCTAACGGCGTGGCACCCGAAAAAGGCTCCGCCGTCACGCCGACCACCTTTGCCGGCGGCCATATTTTGCCGAGTGCCTGGAACCTGGCAAAGACTAATTTTTGCCGACGGCTGGACTTTGCCGACTGTCGGGCACCCGGCAAAGGCTGCTTAGCCGGGGCCTTTATTTGCCGAGTGCCTCCAGGCCTGGCACCCGACAAATGATTTTGCTCCCGACAAATCAGCCGCTTCCTGTAGTGAAAGCTCGATGGAGCATGGAACGTGGACGATGCATGGGCAGGCGGGTTTCATCTGCCGCGCGCTGCGCAACCACACAGTTGCATTTGCATCTACACCTACACTACTGATGAGTCACTGGCTGGCGCATTAAGGCTGGGTATTCGGGTTACCCGAAAAATTAGGGTCGGGTAATTCGGATAGTTGAAAATTTGGGTATTAAAAATTACTACCCGATTTTTGTCCCGAAAAAGCATTACCCGAAATTTTGGGTACCCGATAATTCGGGTTCACGTTCGGGTTTTACCCGATATACCCGAAATTGACAAAACCAACCATTTTAGAAGAATTCAAGTACCATTTTAAAGCAATAAACAATAGTCGTATAAATCACGTCATGTCTTCGTATCCATTACCAACAAATCAATTATCAAGTTAGCATAAATCTACATTAATTCATACCAAATAATATATTTATATGGCATTGAAATACTTCATGTCTTCGTATTAGGAATAGAAGAGCAAATATTTAAGATATTTCGGGTAATTTGGGTAGCTCGGGTACCGGGAAACATTACCCGAATTATCCAAACTAATTTCGGGTTTTTACAATCACTATCCGAAATTGTGATCGAGTATTTCGGGTTCGGATACTTCGGGTCTGGGGTCGGGTAATTCGAGTTCGAGAATTAGGTATCGGGTATTTTGCCCACCCTCAGGCGCAATTGCCCAAGGCGCAATGGAGCTCGACACCACCACCATGAACTGGAAGCAGGGTCGTGCCATGACCGCATGACAAGGAAGAAAGGAACGGCTGCTTCGTCGTACTCACAAGTCGGTCAGAGCCCGAGCAGCCGGCCTCGTTTCTGAGCAGTTTCATGCCGCAACTTTTTGCCAAATAGTTTTGCGTGCTTCTTCTTGTTTTCTTCTACCCGTTGATGCCACGATTCTTAACTTTCAGAGCGCCAAACAAACGAAATGGGTTCAAATATTTGACTGCGACATTTCTAGAAACTCAAAAGAGAAATTCTCTAGCGTGTATGACTGTGCTTTCCAGTTTTCCATGCCTATGTGCTACCTAGCTCTTACTACTGTACTGTACCATTCAGTCTCGCCGTACACGGTCAGTTTAAGCTGCTGCTACCGATGCTGCTGCAGAATTGGCAGTCAATCAGATGGACGGTCAACCTGGAGATATGGAATTTTTGTGGAAAGCGAGAGAGATCGTCGATCCACACAGGCTATGTTTAGTCTGGGTTTAGTTCCTCTAAACTTCCTGAATTTGGCACTATGCAAAAAGAAAATTCCCCGTCACATTAAACTTATGGTACATGTATGAAGTACTAAATATAGACGAAATCAAAAACTAATTACACAGTTTGGTTGTACTTTACGAGACGAACGTTTTGTACCTAATTAGTCAATGGTTAGACAATTATTACCAAATACAGGCTCAAAACGTTCGTCTCGCAAAGTACAACCAAACTGTGCAATTAGTTTTTGATTTCATCTACATTTAGTACTACATACATGTATCGCAATTTTGATGTGACAGAAAATCTTCTTTTTGCATAGTACATTTTTCAGAATTTTGGAGTACCTAAGCAGGGCCACAGTTGGACACGGGGACATGGATCCAAGATTGACTGACTGCTCTGCTAGCTAGTTCAGAAAAGGAGAGGTGAGTGAGCCGCTCCCCTGCCACACACTGTTAGATGCGTACCTACCCGCACTAGTATCTCTATGGCCTGACTGGCTGACTGATGACTAGTTCATGTGGTAGCATGGCTGACTTTCCTCTTTCAATTCCATCGGAAATCTTCTTGTCACTGTGGTGTACATAGTAATTTACTATACCTAAATGGTTTCGGCAAGCCGGTGACCGCCCTAAAAAAACAAGTCTTCATTGGCTTCTCCTGCCTCCTAATTCATTTAACGTGAAGCTGATGTCGTTTCACAGCAATGCTCCACAGTGATGCACGCCACACTGCAGAAACAGAGCAGAGAAGCTGAAGCTACGAAGAGCTGTGCCGCCAAAGCGAGTCTAACTCTTTTTTTTTAACTGGGAGTCTAACTCTTACAAAACGTAAGTATTCAAATCCTAGAAGAACTTCTAATCAGATGATTGTATGACATTGAAATGACGAGGGTTCTAATTTTTTACAATCGTGATGCTAGTTGCATCATGCTATTACATAGGATCTGGATCCCATGAACGAACCTTGTCAACATCAGTGTCTACAAGCAATTAATTTGTGTATAATATTTGATCTGACATGTTTTTACTCTTTTGCATGGTATAGTATACTACTTTCGTTTCAAATTATAAGTCGTTTTGGTTTCTTTGGTACATAGATTGCTATGTATTTTTGACATATATTATATGTAGATACATAACAAAATTGAGTACACAAAAGTCAAAATGACTTATAATTTGAAACTAAGGGAGTACATTTTAAATGATCGATTCGTGTTGGGACACTGTTGGACGGTAAGTTGCATTGAATTAATATAAGTGTACTTAGCTTTACAAAATTAAGTTAAACTTTAGCAATGTATTGAGATCATAAACACTTTGAAATTTTGAAGGTGTATTTTAATTTTGTTATGCAAATGCATTTTTTACTAGGTGATAGAATCACCATTCTATGATTCAATTCTATTATTAGTCCAAAAGAATGATCTTACCTAGAATTGCGATCCTTACAGAACCAACCTTCGCTTTGACATGATTAGTCCAAAAGAATGATCTTACCTAGAATTGCGATCCTTACCTAGAAGTGGATCATATCATTTGGAGAAACAAAAGGGGCTCAAGGCAAAGGTATAACCATAGGGCCATTTTGTTTTACACTCAAGACACCATAGAGGGTGTGAGTGGTTTAGGATCGATAGCCGAACTATTAAGAGGGGAAGTCTTATCGGTTATTCGATGCACGGGTGCCACTAGGTGAATTCATGAAGTGCATTGCATGTAGGGCCTAGTGAGCTAATTGGAAAACCTTTGAAAATGATTGAGAAAATGCTAACACACAAGCACATGGAGATGTACACTTGATGGTGTTGGCACATTTGCAAAGGTGGCGTTGGTCGCGCTGTGGTTTGCGGGTAGAGAGGGGTTTGGGTTCCTCTCTCCCTCCCGCCGAGCGTGCGAGCGCGGGATTCAGGCGATTTCGGGGAAATGAAATGCCTATTTTCCACTACGCCGGAAGTTGGAAAAGAAACGGAAGCGAACGGAGGTCACAGAGGTGACCGGACGCTGCACCGGACGCGGTCACGGTGTGACCGGACGCGTCCGGTCAGTACAGCGCGGTATCGGGCGCGCGGGCTAGGGTTTGCAACCGGCGCGTCCGGTCACTCGCGGGACCGGCGCGTCCGGTCAGGTGCCCAGGAGGAACTGCGGTTCGCAAGGATGATCGGACGCGGGGCGCGTCCGGTCACACGCGATCGGACGCGTCTGGTCGTCAAAGGAGCTTACTGGACTCCGACCGGACGCTGGCACTGTCGCGTCCGGTCGTTGCGAGGAGCGCGTCCGGTCGTTGTTTCGCGGCGCGGGTGCTGTGCGGATCGGCGCGTCCGGTCGTTGCGAGGAGCGCGTCCGGTCGTTGTTTCGCGGCGCGGGTGCTGTGCGGATCGGCGCGTCCGGTCGTTGCGAGGGGCGCGTCCGGTCATTGCTTCGCGCGCGCGGTGCTGTGCGACCGGCGCGTCCGATCGGTTGAGAGGCGCGTCCGGTCATGGGGTTTGACCGTTGGCGCAGTGACCGTTGGAGGACCGGACGCGGTTGAGCGCGTCCGGTCAGTTTCGACCGGCGCGTCCGGTCGTCCCGAAAAAACGGTCAGTGGAGTTGCAACGGCTCTATTTGTTTGGGGTGCTTATAAATACTCGTTGGCCGGCCCTTGGGGAGGCAGCTTGGCATTTCTAACACTCTTGTGCATCCTTTGAGCAAAAGCAACTCCTCCCACTCATCTCCCTTGCTTGATTGCAAATCAAAAGTGAGATTGAGTGATCCCAAAGTGCATTGCATAGCTTGAGGGCATCTAGTGGCACTTGTGGGTGGTTTAGCCGGTGGATTTCTTGTTACTCTTGGAGAGTACCGCTCCTAGCCGGCTTGGAGATTGTTGGAGGCGTTGGCAAGAGAAGGTGATTGTTCTTGGCCACCTCCGGTTGTTTGTGAGAGGTTCTTGTGCTTTCCTCGGCGGGACGCCAAAAGCAACTCTATTGGATTGCGCGTGTCATTGAGTTACCTCACTTGAGAGTGGTGTCTTGCGGTGCCTTGCGGGGCGTGCCTTGAGGGGCAAGTGACTTGAGGGTCACACCGAGGAACCATCTAAGTGTTGGTCGACACAACCGGTGACGTAGCTTGTCGGTGCACAAGTGAACACCGGGTGAACAAAAATATTGTGTTTCTTGTCTCCCGGTGATTGGTCTACATATTGTGTTGTTGTCAATATTAATTGATTGTATATCATCTTGGTGATTGGCAACATCTTCACTCCACCGTCGGTATAAGATTCACAATCCTATCTCTTGCATTTTCTTTTACTAGTTTATCTTGTGTTAGCTCTAGTGGTAGCCTTTGCTAGTGTTGTTAGCTTGCTCTCTAGTGTAAGTTTAGTGACTTAGCACTTGTGTGAACTAGAGATCATAATCTACTAGACTTGTGGATAGGAGGCTTGCATCACAACCTTTGGCTAAGCAAAACTCGCTTTACGCCATTTGTTATTCTAACAAGTTTGCTTAGTGGTGCTTGTAGATTTTTTATAGGCTATTCACCCCCCTCTAGCCATCTAGGACCTTACACCTTTCCATCGTGATCCAATTAACTATCCGTTCAATTTAATGGAATCTACGTTGCCGCTGCTCAAGTCAAGTGCTCACTAACCGGGAGCGACGGCGATTCAAATCGAATTCCTATCCAACTGGAGGGGTATTTCTAACACTCACCGTGCAGACCCCTGCCAGGGTCGCACAGGCCACCTTTTCATATGATTCAGGAATCACGGGTCCGAATGATGTCGCGACCCCAAGGGCGACACTCTGCCAGGTGATAGGGACTCTAACCCCCCCTTGGTCTCACGCCAATGTCCCCAAGCACATCCTTTCTCTCCTCCAAGAAGCAACCTACCATTCGATTCCCGGCCTGAATCACATTACTCGGCTTCGCGGTCGGAACGACTTATCCGGCCAACTAAGTGTTAGACTGCGTTCAACATGACTCAAGGACGTACAGCGAATCGGTCCTTAAACGACTCAGACGGGGATAGATTCACACCTAAGACCTCCATGCCTTGTTGCTTCACTATCGTCATCCCGCCCGGTCTCATTTCATTTTATTAACACATGGTTCCATTCCACGATAGCAAATATAGCCAACCGTGCCATATATGAATATCCCTATATCTCGCAGGTGACAGGAAATCACCTGACTTCTACCGCTTAAAGCAGGGCTAAACATCTACTCGATCCTAATCTATGTAGGATTCAAGGATTCATATATTTGGACAAGGAATGATATAATGCAGCAAGGGTTTCCAACCAACTCCTATCACTTAATGCAACAATACTTATAACATATATAGAATTAATTGCTTTAAAGATAGGAGGCTTATAATACTCCGGGGCTTGCCTGGGATCTGACTCAAGTTAGAGTATGTCAGATGAGTTCGCTTGGCGAGCATTTCCCTTCGAGATGGATCCACCAACTCCATCTTCGGGTTTGGCTCCACCTTAGGTCATTCACGTGCTTCAGCTAACGTACCTAAATGAGGTGCAACGATGCATATGTATGAATGCAAATAAGTGCAATAAACAAGTAATCAAACAAGCATACCAAAGTTCTCCTAAACACCAAGAGCTAATTAACTTAATCCTCACTAAGGCATAACATAGAAGATTGCAAGCACATCAATCAAGAAACAAGTCTCACAAGATTACAGGGTACCACTCAAGTATCATCAAAGATATGAGTCACATTTCAATACCCAAGCATGACAAAGTTAATCAAAGTACTAGAACTAGAAATTGCTACCTTCTGGACATCAGACCAACAGCTGAGTAATTTAATTATAACTGGAGATCTACAATTTCAAATGACTTACAAGAAGACATTATGGAAAGCTTATGAAATTATCTAAATTTCATTTATAATCATCACAGCACGATATCAAAGTTTAACATGTCAAATTTACATAAATACAGAAACTGGTCTAATAAGACAGAGAGCAAGCAATTCTGTAATCCAACTTTAAACAGCTATAACTCCTAAACCACATGGCTAAATGCCACCAATTTTTAACAGCAGCTAGATATATAAATTATCTACAACTTTTGTATAAACAAGTTTCACAATAGAGCACATTATCATGAAGAACTTTGCTAAGTTTCCAGATCTGTCCAGAAACCATATCGGCAAGAAAATAATTATTAACTTATGTTGCAAGTACATAATTAGGTAAAACCAACTTTACCAACATTTCATATATGACTAATGAACACCAGAAAACATAGTGTCAATTACTAAATAAATTCTTTTAATACATTTTCTTAATTTATTTAGATAATTAGATGGAATTATGACTACATCATAAAATGCTCAATAAATTCTACCAAAATTACAGGGGTCTACAAATGCTCCCAAAAGTCTACTGTCCAAATTTCAATCCATTTGGGCAAGTATAACAACATCTATGAAAAAGACAAATAGCTATTGCAATAAATCATGTAAAAGCAAATTAAACCTAAAACTCAATATTTTCTGTGAACCCAAGGCCATATTATGAATTAATATGATAGATAAACATCATACTCAGGTAATAGAACAATATTTTCTATTTTATCATTTATATATTATTTATAAGCTATTTATCAAGCTATAAACAAGTTAAATCAATAACTTGAGTATAAAGTAAGCAATGACCACGAAATTTATACCACAGTACATCCCTATCATAACAAACCTACCATAAAAATTTCATATCAATTGGAGCATCACAACTTAAGATATAAAATGACAAGTAATAAATATAATTTTCCTTATTTAACAAGGTCTAATCAAAACCCTAAGAAAAAAGTGAACAATTAGTGTTTTTAATATTTTTCCTAGCAAGTACATGTCATCACAAAATTAACAAAACAAGAATCACTATTTTTGGAGTCCTAAAACTCCAGATCTTACTCTGATTAGGTTTAAAGGCATTTCTAGAGCTCTTATTCAACTTAAATAAACACACTAGAAAACATCTATAAACATATAGAATTTTATGACTCTACTGCATAGATCTCTTCTCAAGGTTTCCAAAAAGTCCCCATTTACTAATTTTGGAGTTTCCTAGCCTGAGATATGAATTTTTGAAGATTTAACATGAATTTGAAATTCAAAAACCGAATTCTTCTTACGCTACTGAATTCGCTAGGTCTACCCGATAACTCACCCGAGCCTGCTACTACTTAACCTGACACGCGGGGCCTATCGTCCAGCCGGTCCCACACGTCAGACAGATGGACACAGAGGAGAACAACGATCTTCTTCTACCTCCCGACGCCGGCAGAGGAGGGGGGCCGGCCTTCGCGGCTCCGGCGAGGGGGCTCCCCGACGGCGGCGACTAAGGGCAGCACGAGCTCCAACGTGCCCTTGCGCAACTGCAGAGCTACATGGCTCGGCCAGAGGTGGTCCATGGCCTCTTGGCCGCGGAGGCGGGCGGCTGCGACCGCGGCCATCGGCGGCAGGCGAGCACCGGTAGCGACGGGCCAAGGGGAATGGCCGCGCGAGTACCGGTGGTGCCCGGTGCAACTGAGAAACGGCCCAGCTCAGCTTGAGGCGACCCATGGTCGGCTGGCCATGGAAGCGGGTCGCGACGCGCGAACAGCTCCGGCGGCGGCCGTCTGCAGCGCGCGAGCAAGCCAAATGAAGGGCACGTCGAGGGCGATGGATGGCGGTGAAGGTGTCACAGTACAAGGCTAGGACGGAAAAGGCATGGCGGAGGGGATTGGTCGGCGGCCGTGGAGCTCGGTCGGCTGTCCATGATCTTGGTGCAAGAGACAAAATTGTAGAGCTTTGCACGGTGAACAATATTGGTTTAATAATCAAGAGCTAAATCTGCCCCGATTAGAAGATATCGAGCTCCAAAGGAGGGTACCTCAAAACCGAAATCTGCAGTCCCATTGAAGGCCAACTGAAAGTGCATTCTTCTCCCCTTTCTAACTCTTAATCCGCTCGGTGTTAGCAAAACCTTCATTAATAAAAGTTGTAGAGCTACATGAGGATGACAACTTTTATTAAGAAAGTCTGGCCAAATTCAGCATTGTTAGCAAACTAAAATTTACCAAAGATGGCTTCATGAAAACTGAAAACCAAAACTGCAGTTCCAATACTTAGCCGATTTTTGGAGCTTCAAAACAGCACTGAGTTCAATCTTTTAGCCTCGGTTTGACTAGGTTAGAGACCAAACTAGCTCTTGACCATTAAACAAAGTTTGTTCCTTATAAATTTCTCTACAACTTTATAAAAGGGTGCACAGTCATGCAAAGCTTCTAGGTCACACTTTTGAAATGGTCAAACAAAAGTGTTCTATGGTCCATACATGGTCAACCATCACTTAGAAGCACATTTAGGCAAAATGATCAACATGAACATTGTTCCATTAAGTGTCCTAAGTGTAGTTAAGGTGTTGTAGAGTCCAAACATACACACCATGCATAGGTTGCACAAAAGTGTAGGTTTTAGTTAAAATCCAAACAAGCATATAACTCATCATTTCATGTGACTTTTTGATTCCAAACTTCATGAAACTTTTCCAGGGATCAATATAGATAGAATGTGATGTGAGACACATGAAGATATTGCCATAACACCACCCAAATATATATCTTTGAAAAGGGACCTATATGTAAAGCAATGATGCAACATCCACTTTAGGTTAGGCTCATCTCCATTTAATCTATCATGTTTGATCTTAAACCCACCACTTAATTGGTGATAAACACCTGGGGTGTTACAACCCTCCCCCCTTAAAAGAATCACGTCCCGAGATTCGGAATGGAAGACCTTTTAAGGAAGAGAGATACATTATCAAGTTCCCAACATTTGCTATAGCATGCAGCTACAAAGCTTCAACATCGGTGAACAATTTGACCAAAGGCACTTTCTGATACTTACTTTTCATGATAAAATTTGTCTGAAGAATTTCCTTTATTGACTTCCATGAAGCATTGTTACTTTGGGAGGAATCCAAGATAGCACATACTGCATTCTCAGTGTACGGAGATCATTTGGTCCATGAGTGAACCACTCCCAAGTATCTGATTCTTTAGTGAACACAACATAGTCCGTATGAACTTGACACTAGATTGAAATATTCAGAAGTATGCTCGTTGAAATGACTCTATGTTCACATGGTTTTGAAAAGCAGTCCTCTACCAAAATGGCTTGAGTACAACCTTTTAAAAAGGGTGAGATCATAGACGACAAACATTCTCTGAGGTTATATGGTACAAACTAACCAATAGATAAGGTCTCTTCGGTCGTAAACGTTCATTCATTTAGATACCAACCAATGGAAAACTACTTTAGGTTCCATGTGTGCAGTTCTCTTTCTCTGATGACAACACTGTATTATCTGAGGCTGTCGAGGGTTAGTGAATGTGATAGCTGACTCTGTCGGCTTCGTATTCCTGCCAACAGCTACCTAATAAGATTCTTTTATCCAAAGACAACAGTTATCTAGGTTGAGTCAGATGCAACCTTTTGGGTAAAAACATTTATAAGGTACCAAGGTATGTCATCATTGGAAAAATAATTCCCAAAGAAAGATGTAGCGAGGCCTTAAGGACAACAAAAGTTGTAATATTTACTAAACCGCGAGAAGTAGTCTACCACCAAGCGGTTGAGTAAAATTTTCCTTTGTGACTTAGTTGCACTATAAGTTGAGTTGACTTGCAGCATAACAACTTTGTCAGGCCAACTTTCACCTTGAGGCTTCCTTTTTAGGATCAAACAGCAGCTCCAAGATGGGAAATCTGTTGTTTGACACTTTTCAAATTGCTTTTGATTCGCGATGGCATACATTGATTTGCAGAAACCAAGGCTGCTCGTACATTAGGGATACGAGAAAGCAAAAGCAAATGAAAGAGTGTAAACTAGTATCTGTGAGACCTCAAAAGGGCCATCCAACAGCATATCTTGACTATAAATTTTTCATACCAATCCGAGGATGCACACGCTTTGAACTTGTAGGTTACTTTTGCAGGGCAAAACGCATACTTTCTCTACTTCTTCACCTTGATAGAACACCTTGCACTATCTGTGTGATTGTCCAAGATGGAATTGACTTGGTCGCAATGACTCTGAATGATAGAGTATCACTCCAGTTATTGGCTAGTTGATTAACTCCATGTTGTTTGAGAAAAGTGTGTGTTTAGCCTTGCAAGAAATAATTATGGAATCATGTCTTGGAGATAATAGAAGAAGTGTAGTACTTTTTCTAAGCTTTCCAAAGTGTCCTATAGCACTAATTTTTGTGGTCAAAATTTCTAGTTATGAGCGTGCCAAGTGGAATGACAGAATCTGTCCATATCTGGGCAGAGATGTCTTCTTTGTCTTGTTTGGCCATGTTAGCTATAGAATCATCTCTAATATGATAATAAGAAAGTTATAGACAACTTAATAAGCTTTACCCAAAGTTAAGGCTTAGCCTTGTTGTGTCCCTAAAACTCCAGTTTTGCATTTTTAAAGTTCTTGTCAGTTTTCTGTCCATAATGGTACAGATCTGAAACATCAGCATGTTTGACCATGTTAATCTAAGAGTGATATACACCTTGTTAGTATTAAGTGGGCTTGAGATCTTGTGTGACTTGTGTCATGATTGATATGCTGGTCATCTTCTAAGGATATGCTTAAGTGATAGTTAAGTTGATTAACTCTAGTGCCCATGTGAACTTGGTGTGCTGGTATGAATGTTGTGTTATTGCATTTCTATGTATTCATACATATGCTGTAACAGAACGGTCCAAATTATAAGAGCACAAGTACAAAAACAATCACCGAAGTGATCAAATTCTCGCACTTGAGCCCATATAACTCCGGTAGTCCAATGAAATCATGAGGGATTTCAAACCAACCAACATACAAGCCAAGATCGTAGTGATTCAACATAACAAGTCACATGTTACATCCATTTCACAAGTAATTCAATATACATCGGAGTTCAACATAGTTATTAGAACTTACATTGAAAAGTAGCAGAAGCAAAGTAATTTGAAACTAACATTATTCTTATTTCAAATACATGCTTCCATAAGCACATAGGTCAAATAAAGCAAACATTCAGATCTGTTCTAAATATGAGCAGATTCTGACAACAAACTTCTAAAACTTATAACTCCCAAACCATAAGACCTAGGGTCATAAAATTTTAGGACAAGATAGAAAGTAAGTTGGCTACAACTTTGGTATTTTCCGTAACTACAGAAAACACCATTATGACCATAAAAGCATCACTACAACAGAAAATGTTCTAGTAGCCAACATTCGACAAGCAAAACTAAACTTGCCTTTGTTCTACTTAACAAGAGAGCACACAACATGTTATTCTAGTAGCTCTAAATTTTGTTACCTTAGACCAACATGACTTTAATTCATTCATGAGAATCCATAATTATTTAAGTGAGGTCTAAAGCATTGGCAAACGCTTGGGTGGGCAACATAGAGTAAGGCATTCTTGTTTAGCTTCACACAAGAAAGATAGTGTAACACATTGATCACAAGTTACACACTATAGAACAAGGGTGAGAAGAGTATAGCCATGCATAAAGCAACAATCATGATAATGCATGCTTCGTCCTATTCGTCCTCACAAGACTGCCAACCTAAGGTGACGATCACGTTCTATGTCGGTGGCATAACACGCACTCTCTCAATATATAGCTAGTCGTCAGCTACATTTAACTTATGCATTCGTGGTTAGTGTACCTGCAGAAAAGTTTCATTGCAGCCCAACATTTCCCAATATAGCACACAATGAAAGCAGAGAAGTAAAATTCTAAGTACTCCCATGTACATATACCCCCGTATATATACATGTAGCACCAAGACTACCCGAATCATTAATCACCCACAATTAAGTACCTTCATATATACATGTGTGTAACATGTACATAATCCAGTAACCAAAACTAGCTCTCCCCTAGACCGCAGGTTGTATGGTCATGCTCTCACAACTCACACTTACCTGAGCGTAGGTGCGACGTTGCATAAAAGTAAACTAGCAACATATATGGCTATTTCATATATGAAGGCTACCTCTAATCTGACACACCGGGTAGCATAGTATGGAAGAGTCATCACATATACATACCTTGGCCTAGGCGTAGATGCATAAATGAAAAACCCCAAAGTTAGTACTTATATAAGCCACCTAATAATCCTTATATGGGCATAAGGAAATTGACCACTGGCATACTTAGGTTTAGAATTCAGATGTCACAAACCTATATATAGCTATAAGTTGATAAAACTGATTTTAGAAACAAAAACCTTTGTTTTAAATACACATATGACATGTTTAATGTTGAATCTTGTTCTAATACCAGCTGTAATGGAACCGTCCAAATTATAAGAGCACAAGTACAAAAACAATCACCGAAATGATCAAATTCTCGCACTTGAGCCCATATAATTCCGGTAGTCCAATAAAATCACGAGGGATTTCAAACCAACCAACATACAAGCCAAGATCGTAGTGATTCAACATAACAAGTCACATGTTACAATCATTTCACAAGTAATTCAATATACATCGGAGTTCAACAAAGTTATTACAACTTAAGTTCAAAAGTAGCGGAGGCAAAGTAATTTGAAACTAACAACACCCTTATTTCAAATACATGCCAGTACCACGGTCGACTTCCAACCAAAAGCATTAGAGATAAGGTAAATAAGAAGGATCATGCCCGTGATCACACTCCGCCTCTATGGCAGGAGCCAACCAACTCTTGCAGTCGCCATGATACATCATAACCTGCAACAAGTGGGGATAAAACCCTGAGTACGACAAAGTACTCAGCTAGACTTACCCGTCAGAAACCAGAAATAAGGTGACACCAAGGATCATGCAAGGCTAAAATGAAGTGGGGCTAGCTTGACAACATTTTGCATAAAAGCTTAATATAGATGATCAATCATTAATGCTTAAGCATCAAGTAAATTATCATTAACCTGTCATCTATATTAGCACCTGTACTAGAGCACTCACTTTATTAGGAGCAAACAATATTAACCATAGCAGGTATAAATTGAGGCAACCTTTCCATCGTGATCCAATTAACTATCCGTTCAATTTAATGGAATCTACGTTGCCGCTGCTCAAGTCAAGTGCTCACTAACCGGGAGCGACGGCGATTCAAATCGAATTCCTATCCAGCTGGAGGGGTATTTCTAACACTCACCGTGCAGACCCCTGCCAGGGTCGCACAGGCCACCTTTTCATATGATTCAGGAATCACGGGTCCGAATGATGTCGCGACCCCAAGGGCGACACTCTGCCAGGTGATAGGGACTCTAACCCCCCTTGGTCTCATGCCAATGTCCCCAAGCACATCCTTTCTCTCCTCCAAGAAGCAACCTACCATTCGATTCCCGGCCTGAATCACATTACTCGGCTTCGCGGTCGGAACGACTTATCCGGCCAACTAAGTGTTAGACTGCGTTCAACATGACTCAAGGACGTACAGCGAATCGGTCCTTAAACGACTCAGACGGGGATAGATTCACACCTAAGACCTCCATGTCTTGTTGCTTCACTATCGTCATCCCGCCCGGTCTCATTTCATTTTATTAACACATGGTTCCATTCCACGATAGCAAATATAGCCAACCGTGCCATATATGAATATCCCTATATCTCGCAGGTGACAGGAAATCACCTGACTTCTACCGCTTAAAGCAGGGCTAAACATCTACTCGATCCTAATCTATGTAGGATTCAAGGATTCATATATTTGGACAATGAATGATATAATGCAGCAAGGGTTTCCAACCAACTCCTATCACTTAATGCAACAATACTTATAACATATATAGAATTAATTGCTTTAAAGATAGGAGGCTTATAATACTCCGGGGCTTGCCTGGGATCTGACTCAAGTTAGAGTATGTCAGATGAGTTCGCTTGGCGAGCATTTCCCTTCGAGATGGATCCACCAACTCCATCTTCGGGTTTGGCTCCACCTTAGGTCCTTCACGTGCTTCAGCTAACGTACCTAAATGAGGTGCAACGATGCATATGTATGAATGCAAATAAGTGCAATAAACAAGTAATCAAACAAGCATACCAAAGTTCTCCTAAACACCTAGAGCTAATTAACTTAATCCTCACTAAGGCATAACATAGAAGATTGCAAACACATCAATCAAGAAACAAGTCTCACAAGATTACAGGGTACCACTCAAGTATCATCAAAGATATGAGTCACATTTCAATACCCAAGCATGACAAAGTTAATCAAAGTACTAGAACTAGAAATTGCTACCTTCTGGACATCAGACCAACAGCTGAGTAATTTAATTATAACTGGAGATCTACAATTCCAAATGACTTACAAGAAGACATTATGGAAAGCTTATGAAATTATCTAAATTTCATTTATAATCATCACAGCACGATTCCAAAGTTTAACATGTCGAATATACATAAATACAGAAACTGGTCTAATAAGACAGAGAGCAAGCAATTCTGTAATCCAACTTTAAACAGCTATAACTCCTAAACCACATGGCCAAATGCCACCAATTTTTAACAGCAGCTAGATATATAAATTATCTACAACTTTTGTATAAACAAGTTTCACAATAGAGCACATTATCATGAAGAACTTTGCTAAGTTTCCAGATCTGTCCAGAAACCATATCGGCAAGAAAATAATTATTAACTTATGTTGCAAGTACATAATTAGGTAAAACCAACTTTACCAACATTTCATATATGACTAATGAACACCAGAAAATATAGTGTCAATTACTAAATAAATTCTTTTAATATATTTTCTTAATTTATTTAGATAATTAGGTGGAATTATGACTACATCATAAAATGCTCAATAAATTCTACCAAAATTACAGGGGTCTACAAATGCTCCCAAAAGTCTACTGTCCAAATTTCAATCCATTTGGGCAAGTATAACAACATCTATGAAAAAGACAAATAGCTATTGCAATAAATCATGTAAAAGCAAATTAAACCTAAAACTCAATATTTTCTCTGAACACAAGGCCATATTATAAATTAATATGATAGAGAAACATCATACTCAGGTAATAGAACAATAGTTTCTATTTTATCATTTATATATTATTTATAAGCTATTTATCAAGCTATAAACAAGTTAAATCAATAACTTGAGTATAAAGTAAGCAATGACCACGAAATTTATACCACAGTACATCCCTATCATAACAAACCTACCATAAAAATTTCATATCATTTGGAGCATCAGAACTCAAGATATAAAATGACAAGTAATAAATATAATTTTCCTTATTTAACAAGGTCTAATCAAAACCCTAAGAAAACAGTGAACAATTAGTGTTTTTAATATTTTTCCTAGCAAGTACATGTCATCACAAAATTAACAAAACAAGAATCACTATTTTTGGAGTCCTAAAACTCCAGATCTTACTCTGATTAGGTTTGAAGGCATTTCTAGAGCTCTTATTCAACTTAAATAAACACACTAGAAAACATCTATAAACATATAGAATTTTATGACTCTACTGCATAGATCTCTTCTCAAGGTTTCCAAAAAGTCCCCATTTACTAATTTTGGAGTTTCCTAGCCTGAGATATGAATTTTTGAAGATTTAATATGAATTTGAAATTCAAAAACCGAATTCTTCTTACCCTACCGAATTCGCTAGGTCTACCCGATAACTCACCCGAGCCTGCTACTACTTAACCTGACACGCGGGGCCTATCGTCCAGCCGGTCCCACACGTCAGACAGATGGACACAGAGGAGAACAACGATCTTCTTCTACCTCCCGACGCCGGCAGAGGAGGGGGGGCCGGCCTTCGCGGCTCCGGCGAGGGGGCTCCCCGACGGCGGCGACTAAGGGCAGCACGAGCTCCAACGTGCCCTTGCGCAACTGCAGAGCTACATGGCTCGGCCAGAGGTGGTCCATGGCCTCTTGGCCGCGGAGGCGGGCGGCTGCGACCGTGGCCATCGGCGGCAGGCGAGCACCGGTAGCGACGGGCCAAGGGGAATGGCCGCGCGAGTACCGGTGGTGCCCGGTGCAACTGAGAAACGGCCCAGCTCAGCTTGAGGCGACCCATGGCCGGCTGGCCATGGAAGCGGGTCACGACGCGCGAACAGCTCCGGCGGCGGCCGTCTGCAGCGCGCGAGCAAGCCAAATGAAGGGCACGTCGAGGGCGGTGGATGGCGGTGAAGGTGTCATGGTACAAGGCTAGGACGGAAAAGGCATGGCGGAGGGGATTGGTCGGCGGCCGTGGAGCTCGGTCGGCTGTCCATGATCTTGGTGCAAGAGACAAAATTGTAGAGCTTTGCACGGTGAACAATATTGGTTTAATAATCAAGAGCTAAATCTGCCCCGATTAGAAGATATCGAGCTCCAAAGGAGGGTACCTCAAAACCGAAATCTGCAGTCCCATTGAAGGCCAACTGAAAGTGCATTCTTCTCCCCTTTCTAACTCTTAATCCGCTCGGTGTTAGCAAAACCTTCATTAATAAAAGTTGTAGAGCTACATGAGGATGACAACTTTTATTAAGAAAGTCTGGCCAAATTCAGCATTGTTAGCAAACTAAAATTTACCAAAGATGGCTTCATGAAAACTGAAAACCAAAACTGCAGTTCCAATACTTAGCCGATTTTTGGAGCTTCAAAACAGCACTGAGTTCAATCTTTTAGCCTCGGTTTGACTAGGTTAGAGACCAAACTAGCTCTTGACCATTAAACAAAGTTTGTTCCTTATAAATTTCTCTACAACTTTGTAAAAGGGTGCACAGTCATGCAAAGCTTCTAGGTCACACTTTTGAAATGGTCAAACAAAAGTGTTCTATGGTCCATACATGGTCAACCATCACTTAGAAGCACATTTAGGCAAAATGATCAACATGAACATTGTTCCATTAAGTGTCCTAAGTGTAGTTAAGGTGTTGTAGAGTCCAAACATACACACCATGCATAGGTTGCACAAAAGTGTAGGTTTTAGTTAAAATCCAAACAAGCATATAACTCATCATTTCATGTGACTTTTTGATTCCAAACTTCATGAAACTTTTCCAGGGATCAATATAGATAGAATGTGATGTGAGACACATGAAGATATTGTCATAACACCACCCAAACATATATCTTTGAAAAGGGACCTATATGTAAAGCAATGATGCAACATCCACTTTAGGTTAGGCTCATCTCCATTTAATCTATCATGTTTGATCTTAAACCCACCACTTAATTGGTGATAAACACCTGGGGTGTTACAGGCCATATTTGTTCTGAGGACAATACATGTATCGGCCATTGTTTAGAGAGCACTTAAGCTTGTTGCCAAACAGTTGAAACATACTTTTTCAAGTACCTTTCGTTGATTGCTCTAGGGAGACTATCATCTTGCAACGTCTCCCGCATATATGAATTTTCAAAAATCACCTTGATCAGTCTATAAGGATCTTCCCAACTTGGTGACCACTTGCTAAAATTGTTACTCTTCATTCCAAGCAATAGTATGGGTTTTCACACTAGATCTCCCACTTGGAATGATTTGTTTTAAACTTTCTTGTTATATGTCGTGGCAACCCGAGCTTTGTCTTTCTCTCTCCTTGAGAGCTTTCAATCTCTTATCGATCACCTCGTTGACGTTATCCATCATCGTATCATGATGCATAATACAACGGATAGATCATTTTGTTTAGCAAGCCTATAAGCATCCAAATTCACCTCGACGGTTACATGGCCTCTTGCCCATATACCAACTCAAAAGAAGTAACTTTTGTAGCACCATGCCTAGATATGCGATGTGCCCATAGAGCTTCAGACATAACTTTATGACACCTCCTTGGATTATCCTCGATCTTCTTTTTTACGAGCTTGATCAAAGTCTTGTTACTAGACTTAGCTTAACCATTAGCTCGAGCATAGTATGGAGCTTGAACAACTTCTAATCAGATGATTCTATGACATTGAAATGATGAGGGCTCTAATTGTTTACAATCATGATGCTAGTTGCATTGATAATCCAAAGGATTAGCATGCTATTGCATAGGATCTGGATGCCATGAATGAACCTTGTCAACATCAATGTCTATGAGAAATTAATTT
This sequence comes from Saccharum hybrid cultivar R570, assembly GCA_038087645.1. NCBI lineage: Eukaryota > Viridiplantae > Streptophyta > Magnoliopsida > Poales > Poaceae > Saccharum > Saccharum hybrid cultivar. Next base: position 25,133,793 of record JAQSUU010000135.1, read on the forward strand.
GTATGTATTTGATCCGACATGTTTTGACTCTTTTACATGGTGCAGTATACTCCCTTTGACATATGTTACACCTAGATATATAGCAAATTGATGTACCAAAAATGTCAATGCGACTGATAATTTAGAACCGAAGGAGTACCTTTTAAATGATTGATTCGTATTGAGATACTGTTGGAAGGTAAGTTCCATTGAATATAAGTGTACTCAGCTTTACAAAATTATATTAAACTTTAGCAATGGATCAAGATCATATACACTTTGACCTTTTTGAGGGTGTATTTCAATTTTGTTATGAAAAAATATGCACTTTTTTACTACATGATAGAATCATCATTCTATGATTCAATTCTATTATTAGGGGTGTTTGGTTTGAGGAGTTAAAGTTTAATAAATACTGTAGCACTTTCGTCTTATTTGATAAAAAGTTTCCAATTTTTGACTAATTTGGCTTAATAGATCCGTCTCGTAAATTACTCCTAATCTGTGCCGACATGCATGCAATTAGTCTACATTTAGTACTCCATGCATTTGAAGGAACATTGATGTGATGGGAGTTAAACTTTAACACATTGAAACCAAACAAACCCTTAGTCCAAAAGAATAATCTTACCTAGAATATGCACTTTTTTACTACATGATACAATCATCATTCTTTGATTCAATTCTATTATTAGTCCAGAAGAATAATCTTACCTAAAATTGCCATCCTCACGAAAACAACCCTCGCTTTGGAGGTGATTTCCTTAGTAGTTTAAGGTGGGGGCACATTAGTAAAACTGTAGAAGAGAGGAGAGAGCGTTTGCTTGTGGCAAGTGGGCAAATCAGGCAGCGGCGGCACATGCTAGTAGGTGGGGAGGCGTTGTTCGTGTCATCCTTGCGGGCGGCGTTGTACGGCTGGTACGTAACCAAACCGCATCGGCTACGGCGCGAAGCTGTGGGAACGGAGCGGGGCCGACGACGACGACGGGTCCGGTCAAGGGCGCGTGCGTGTGTGCGTATGCTCTGGCCCAGCGGACGCGGATCGGAGACGACGGGACGACGTCGACGTGCGTGCGTCGCGTGCGGCTTTTCCTTTGCCGGTTCTGGTTGAGCGCCGGACAAACGGAGGAATAAGACAAGCCACGCTTTTTAACTGGCAGATTCTCCTCTCAAGTACCAGCAGCATGTACTTTACTCATCCTGCTCCCTCCGTTCCAATTCCAAATTATAAGGCATTGCAAGAACATTAGAAAGTCAAAGGATATTAACTTTGACTAAATTTATATGATAAAATAATAATATTTATGACACTAATTAAGTATCATTAGATTCTTCATTAATTATATTTTTATAGTATACCTATTTGATGTTATAAATTTTTGTTATTTTCTTTATAATTTTGGTCAAACTTAAGATGCTTTGACTCTCCAAGATTCTTGAAATGCCTTATAATTTGAAATAGAGGGAGTATTTTGGAACAACAACATGTACTTTTGATCGAAAACCATATTCTCACATACCTCCGTTTAAAAAAAATTTGATTCAATTCTGCGTCTGATCAAAACTAAACTATCTTAAATTTAACAAAATTTGTAGAAAAATATTACCAACATTATGATTCCAAATTGGTACGCATAAAAAATATCTCGTCTAATGATACTTATTTAGTATGACAAGGAGTGAGCAATCAATTGAAACCGAGAGTTCGGTTTGGTTTGTTCGATTTCTTAAAATTTCGGTTTCCAATAATCAGTACCTAACCAGTTTAATCTATTATAAAAATTGATTGAAACATAACTTCGACACCTTCTCGGTTTAAACTGAACTGACTGAAGTTTGCGAGGGGTTAGAGAACTTGACAAGGGTGGCTGCTGCCTCCTTGCTCATGCTGTGCAGCTTGCGTCCCTCCTGCTCGGTGCTCACGCTGTTCGCCACCGTCTTGCTCGTGCTGGTGCTGCCGCACTAGTCATCAGGCGTCTCCCTTGCTCTCGTCGGACGTTGCACTCCATGCTCCTAGGTGGACCGGCGCGCCGGCCAGCCCTGTCACTCCACCACAGTTGTGAGTTAGGGTTTGGAGTGCGCGTGTGGAATATGAATTATGGAACCTGGACGATAGGGAGTGGGAGTTGGACGGCCAACAGGACTGAATGCGGGTAATTAGGCCATGGTGGGCTGCTCTTTTCGTCTGGACTCGGAGATGTTTTGGTAAAAAAAAGCTAACCCATCAAACTATTATGGTTTTATAGAGTGTTGGATTGATCTCTCCACCGAGTGGCCCAACGGCCACTTGGGCCCTTGGTCACGCGCCCTGATCAGGGGCGCCCAACCCTAAATGGTTGGTGGGCCCCCGTCACACTGCGCTATAAAAACAGGTGGGGGCCGGCGGCTCTACCTACGAGGTTCGCCTGAGCCGCACTCCCCACCTACAAACCCTAATCCCGATCTAAGAGAGGGGCGCAGCCAGTGACGGGAAACGCCACCGACCGCGCCGCCACTGCATCTCCGAATCCACTGCACCGCCGATCTCCACTGCATCACACTCCCCTTCCCCGACCATCGCTGCCCGTGTGCAGAGCATCATCAACGAACCAGCGATGGCCGGCACCAGCGCCAACTCCATCGCCACTGCTCTTCCTTCGGATGGTTTGCACACACCCTAATCCTCTCTCTCTCTCTACCTCTCGGATCCGGTAGATCTCATACTAGGTTTTGTTGTTTATACCCGAAATGCAAAAGCTTGTACCCCACTGGATCTATGTCCTAATGCTGCGAGCACACTAACATAGAGAACTTATCAAACTATAACTTATCCTACTATAAAAGAGTGAATTTTTTTAAGAGGATCTTCCTGCATAATAACCGTTGGATCTGGACTTTGTACTATATGAGCCATCCGTCGTACGTGATCTTACATCTTATAAGATGTAACCGTCCGGAACTCAATCTCACGTAAGAGTCAAACTCACGTACGTCTCACGTAATAATATTCCACGTACATACTACATAATGCCTAGCTATGGTACGAACACAAATAATAAATATACAAGTCCAGACGACATGTGGTGCATGGACATGTCGTCCGTGACAAGTCATGGTGTTGGCTTCAGACATTGGCTTAAGGCAGTGTTTAGATCCCTTCAAACTTCCAAAAATTTTACAAGATTCTCCGTCACATCGAATCTTTAGACGTATGCATGAAGTATTAAATGTAGGTAAAAAAATAACTAATTACACAGTTTGTCTGTAAATGTCGAGACGAATCTTTTGAGCCTAGTTAGTCCATGATTGGATAAATTTTACCAAATAACAACGAAAAGTGCTACAGAAATTTTACACCAACTTTTACACCATCTAAACACTACCTAAGTATAAACGAACATGTAAATTAGATGGGCACCTATTGTATGTCGCACGCGCGGCTGGGACCAAATGAGTTCAGGACTCGTAGGCGTCATATTCTGCTGAATTAGATCAAAGTCAATTCAGTTACTTTATATATACACGGAAAAAAGCAATACCCTATCATTCCTACTATAAAAGAGCGAGTTTCTTTTTGAGAGGATCTCCCTGCATAATAACCGTTGGATCTATACTTCGTGCTATATGAGTCCTCCGTCATACGTGATCTTATATTTGCTTTCTATTTTAGCTGCAAGTTTAATACCTTTTATTTCTGGGGAGCTTGGCAAGGGAAGCAGGGTCGCGGAAAACGTCCTCAACGAGACTTAGGTCCGTCACTGTATATGTATTGAGCTTGCCGCCGGCGTCCGTCCATCACATAGTTTTTAAAAACATATGCCTTTGGAAATCCGGGTAAAACCTGGTCTCGTAAAAAGTATACCTTTGGAAATTGGTTTTGTAGCTAACTTATATCCAAAAAATGCTAGAAAAAATGTAACACAGAAAATTGTTTATAGCATGTAGGAGCAAACAGGTTGGATGAATGTGGGAAAAAAGAGTAAACGAAAACAAATACGGAAAGGTAATCAATTATTCTGGGATTTGTGCACAAGAGTACGTGACTATCCTATTTCACAAAACTAATCTTTTGACAACCAATCTAAGAGTTTCTTACACCCTGCTTTGATCCATGTAAATTTTTAGTCAGGTGACTGGTAGGCAAATAGTGCCCGTTTGGTTCGATCCTTGAAGAGTATGCCTGGAAAAAAAAAATTGCTGCATGGGAGTTGCCTATAAAGTCTATGTCTTTATGGCTGGCGAGGCAAGTTTGAGAAAGATACGTTTGTTTGGATGCATATGCCTGAGAATGCTAACCATATTATACTGCACATTAGTTGAAGGGAAACATGTATCTAATTAAATAAATCGATTCTCTTTGCATTTTAATCAGTAATCTCAAGAGTGTATGTTATTTCTAAATTTGTAAACCCATTTGAAACCGTAGATTTAATTTTTTATTCGGATTTGGATGTCTAAAAAAATATTGGCTAAATATTCTTGTGTTTACAGATATGTGGGAAAAAGTAGCAGCTACTAATCAACATTTTTTATATAAGAACAAAAATATGGCTTCAATGGTACGTTTTTGGGGGAGAAGACCGAAAGCCATATAATCTAGTTCTAATAAGCACATCCACAAGTGCCAGGCTAATCAACTTGCCTGCACCAGGCGTTCAAAAACGAGTGCCGGAGCCAGGCAAGAGCTGCTAATCTCCGTCCAGGCACAGGCAGCAAAATCTGTTCTCAGAACACCAACCAAACGCGATCCAGGAACATCATAGGCAATTAGGCATCGCTCCAGCCAGGTATTTTGCACCCAGAGTTCAAAACCAAACGAGCCCATAGTTTGTGTATTACCTAAGGATCTAAATGGAACAAGCACCTAATTGCTAGCTATGTTGGATCTACACAGACTCTAAGGTTTGAAGAAAGAGGCACACAACAGAAAGAGGACAACAGTGAGATACTATGCCACTTTCGCTCAACTTTGAGCAGCCCCAACACACCACGTTGTCCATATGCCCCAAACTCTACGTCAGCAACGAGCTTCCATGTCATTCGGGCTGCTGACTCTGCAGGGGTTCAGAGTAGCTTGCAGAGGCATCTGCAGCTTGATCTGACAAAGTGGAGAAGCACTCAATCGAGAACGCGTCGTGAGAAGATAGTAAACTCAATAAACAGCTTTATTGTAAAGGATCATCTGGTTCAAAGAAAAGAGAGAGGGAAAAGAATGGTGAAAGTGACGGATGCGTAGTACGGTAAAAACAGGAAGCGTTGTCGAAAACAGGAAGCGTTGTTGTGAGTTGAGATTCGGTTAGGTTCATCTAGTGATTGTCTGGGTGGCGTGCATCTTTTTGTCAACAGTAATACATCCTCTAGGGCATCCATCTATCCGGACGCTCCTGCTGGTGGGCCGCGAGCCCAACGATCTCCTCCTGTCATATCCTATATGCTCATCCACTCGTTTCTCCATCTTATCTTATCTGCTCGTTCACTCGTTTCTCCAGAACCAGTCACGCAAAAATCACCGTATCGCTGTGACCATGCTCTATCGCACCACCTATCGTGTCCAAGCACTCGCCGGCCGGCACCTCCATCGTGCCCGAGCGTAGCCGCTCGCCTTCCTCCCTCTCCATCGCGCCTCATGCTTGCTGCAGCCGCCTGTCTTCCTCCTGGCCCTTGCGTCGTCCTCGCCTTGCTCTGGTGCCAGATGTGGCTGCCTCTTCGGCCATTTCCTACGCCACCCCATGGCACAGCCCTCCGCTGGCGGCACGTAGTAGATGAACTCCTCTGCCTAGGCGTACGCAACCGCGCGACCCTCCAGTTTGTTATGGCGCCGTGCTGTGCCGACTGCCTTAAAGCGCCTCTGCCCCCTCCTCGCATAGATGTCTTTCGCGTCGCCCGTGCTGATGGCGGGCCTGCTCGTGGATGATCTTTGACAATAGCGGCATGGTGGCTTGGCATAGCTGGGCCGCGCGCGTAGCTGCACTCCCTTCGTGTGGCAAGCAGCAAGGAGATGTTGTGCGAAAGCGCATGTTGCAAGCTTATGTTTCAATTATTTCAGATGTTTCAAAGGTACGTTGCAAGTGTTTCGCATGGATGTTGCAAAAGTAGATCAGGATGTTGCATATGTTGCAATGGCTATACACGCTTGTTGCAAGGTTCTATTCCAAATGTTTCATTTGTTTCTCAGATGTATGTTGCAAGCGTTTTATCTAGATGTTGCATATGTTTCACGCATATGTTACAAATGTTTTTATCTGAATGTTGCATATGCTTGCAATGACTTTCAAGTGTTTTTAAGCGTTTTGCAAGTGCTTCAGACGTATATTGCAAGTGTTTCACACGTATGTTACAAGTGTTTCAGTTTTTTTGGATGTATGCTGCAAGTGTTTCGTTTGGATGTTGCAAAAATAGATCATGTGTTGCATATGTTGCAATGGGACCTGCCTGTCGCTGCCACCTGTTGCAGCTGCTAGGGCATCGTGCATGCGGTTCCCGTGTGAAGCGGGTGTGGGAAGCAGTCAGTGCAAGCACAAGCAGTCCCCGCATGCTTGATACTGAGTGGGGGTGCAGGTGGTCCTCACATGCGTGCAGGAAAGCGGAGCTGAAGCGGGCGGTTCCCGTGTGCGAGGGGAGGGCGTGGGTAGGGTGACGCGTCCACGCGACACGGGCGCGAGAAACGGAGGAGGCACATGAAACAGAGAGGTGCACGACACAAGTAGGCACGGGTGTCTGGACGCGTGCATCTATCCGGACGTTCGGGCACTGCATCTCTCTTTTGTCAATGCTAATAACAACTTATGCAGAGTTGGGATTGCTCTTGTTATGTGGGGTCGATCTGGAATTTTTTTTTGTCGAAATGAGGAAAACAGGTGTGGGTACCCCGTTAATCCGAGCATCGAACGTGCAGTGGCCGAGCAGGCAGGTTTCTCCAAAGCAGCCACGGCTGGACTAATCTGCTCGGCACTTAATGGCCATGCGCCCATGGCAAGGCTCCAATCTCTTTCTAGGTCGATGTCAGTCATCTGTAGGGGTTGTTTGGTTCCACTGACTAATTTTTAGTTTCTATCACATCAGATGTTTGACACTAATTTAAAAAATTAAGCATAGATTAATTATAAAACTAATTGCACATATCGAGACTAATTTATGAGATGAATATATTAAACCTAATTAATCCATGATTTGACAATGTGTGTTGCTGCATAGGCAGTCAATCGGACACGCGGGGACCATTTTTCATAAATCGGTCAGTAATGCTAGAACGTCGTGTCGTCAGCATGTTTGTGATGGATGCTCGTTGCTCGGACTTGGTGGCTTCCTCAACAGGAAGAGGCTCAGCAGTCGGTTTCATTCGTAACTACATTTACGGCATTTATTTATGATCCCTTCACCGGACAAGAATATACAAGTCGTATTTTGTCCTAGTTCAGTCTTCTAAAATCAGTATTTGTGAAGGAGAATATAATTGGTGGAATATTGGATGTATTGCATTGGGCCTCATGGGCTGATTATATAGGGTACATAGGACTAACACCTCACGTGGGTACACAAATATGGTACTATTCCTATTTACTCTAACATCCCCCGCAGTCACAGCAGGAGCGCTGCAGATGGTGAGACTGGAGAAGAAGCTGACAAAGCTAACATTCCCCCGCAGTCATAACAGTCGATGCATCGCGCATGCTGTGGCTGGAGAAGAAACCGATGACTCCTCATGCAAGGCGGTAGCCCTTTATGCCAATGTCGAGGTAGCCGAGTGTGAGGGCGCAGTAGCCGTGGTCGAAGAAGCCGTGCTGAAGATGGCCGAGGTCGACGTAGTTGTGGTCGGGTTGCCGTGTCGATGGAGCTGCAGGCGCACAAGGGGCGCCATGGTGATGACGGAGACGCGTTGAGGCAATCGTCGTGGGAGGAGGCGATGCCGAAGTCGACGCAGTCAGGGCCGTCGTGGACGTAGAAGAAAGGCGACGACGCAATCGAGGCAGACGGGGTGGGAACGGGAGGGTCGATGTCGAAGTCGATGCAGTCAAGCCGCTTGAGCGCCGAGGCGAGGCTGGATTTGCCAGATCCAGCAACGCATCGGGGACGAAAGCACGCAACGGTGTTGCCAATACCAGGCGTACAAGGGAGAGGGCCCCAACCGTGAGGTTGTGCTGGACGAAGAAGAAGCAATGCGCGAAAGGACGCATCGGCGAGTAGGACTCAGCGACGACACGATGCGGCGGCCGGACCGGCGAGCAGGGCTCAGCGACGGTGCGGGTAGGGGCAGCTCGATGACGAAGACCCAATCAGCAAGACGAAGACCTTGTGCAGATGGATAGCGCAACGGGGATTGCGCAGCACAGTCGTCGATGCACAGGTGACGGCGATATAGATGCAACGGCGAAGCGGACACACGGCGACGGTGCTGCGGCCCGATGAGGCGACACAGCTGCAGCCCTGAGAAGATGCACGTAGTACCCGACGATGGTGTTGATGACGAGCCAGTGGGGCGTACAGCCGTGCGGGGACGGCAGATGCACAGCCGATGGCGTGCCGGGGCAGCCGATGGCCCATTCGATGCCGATCCCAGCGAGATGGCATGACAGTGGCGGTGCGACCCGATCGGGTGACGCACGGGGTCGAAGGCGCTGACGTGGATCAACGTGGTGAAGATGGGCAGATCCTCCCAACAGCACGGGAGCGACACGGCAGATTCGGCTGCCTCCATGGCAGCACAAGGTCGGGGCGTGTGGCCGGGCCTGGCCGCCACCACGGCGGCACGGGACGGGGCGAGAACCATCTACCTCCATGCGACGAAGATCAGGAAGGTGTTGACGGCGATAGCCAGCGACGAGCCTGGGGACGAGGCGGCGGCGGCCTGGCGATGATGCAGGGAAGGTCCCGATCTGCTGCGCGATGACAAAGATGGCAGCCAGATCAATAGGATCGGGCGCCTAAACGGGGGCGCTGCCCCCGGCGGAGATCGACCTCTCCCCGGGGGCGCGCGGAGCAAAAGCGGCGGCGACTAGGATTAGGATCTATAAACCTAGGCGAATGATACCATGAAAGAGAATATAATTGGTGGAATATTGGAAGTATTGCATTGGGCCTCATGGGCTGATTATATAGGGTACATAGGACTAACACCTCACGTGGGTACACAATGTGGTACTATTCCTATTTACTCTAACAATTTGTACTTTCAGCTAGTCTAGATCTCTGTCTCTGCTCACTTTCGGTCTTTCCTCTGTTTATTTGGTTTCCACCAAGCCCCCCCACCCGCCCCCCTTATTTCTTTTTTCTCTGTTTGTTTTTTTAGCAAAAAAATGTGGAGCAAAAGCTCCCCAGCACAGCACCAAATATATTTAAAAAAAGGGGGGAAAGTACAGAAGAACACTTACAAAGCAGTTAGCCAAGAGCTAACTAAGACCTAAAGAAGGAAGGGGGACCAGACTATAAATTGTTGAGCCAATTCATTACAGACAGGTGATAAACAGGACTAATTCTATGCAAATGAAGTTTAACTTCACTTGTGAAAGATAACTTTCAAGAAGCCAACGAAGGAGTCGTGCCATTGAATATCCAGGTGTTTCTCTCATTCCATATACACCACGCTGCTACCATGAAACCTTCCACGAAGAAAGGTAACTCCAAAGCTTCGTTTTACTGCACTATCATCTGAAAAATACTTCCCTGTATATTCCAAACGAACCCAAGGCAGAACCAACGAGTGATACTAGTTGAACAGTCAAAAAATAGGTGCATTACTGTCTCTTCCAAGTTGTCCAGGCAGAGACCACAGCCTTCATCCAGATGCTTGTGCCATCTTCTCAACATATTCCGGGTGTTCAACCTATCATTGAGTAGCAGACTAGCAGCTTAGGTGAAGAATTTGATTTTTGGTACACATTTGGATTTCCAAATCCATTTCAAAGGCTTCGGAGGGGTGTTGCTTGTAGAATTTGGCTGAAGATTATAGGGAACCCCAAATGAAGATCCATGTTACCTTTTGATTAGAGATGTTATTTTGGTCATTCAAGAGCTGGCTGAAAACAATGTACTCATCATATGCTGCATGGCTGAGAGGGAGTCTAGAGATCCAGAAAATTCGCTGCCTGACAACCCTTTTGCAGAGATAAAGCGCTCGGTCTAGCATAGGTTAGCAACACTGGGAACTTCATAGCAAGCGTCTGATCCAGGTAGTTGTCCTCCCATAGGCTGACAGTATCCCCAATTCCCGCAGTACATGTAGCAACTCTGAAAATGTTGCTTAGATTGAGCAGACCCTTCGGTGAAACAAGGTGTGGCAGTTTCGATGTGTAGTAGCTCGACCAGATCAAATGTACCCAAGGCACATCTACTTTGTTAAATTTTGCCAATTGCTTGCCTAGATCTTCTTCTTCTCTGCTTGTTGGGTAGTACTACGGTGCATCAGCATTCTCTGCTGGTTGGATACGGTGCATCAGCATCATGCGGTTTGCAGACTGCAAAGGCCTATCTCATCTCGAGATAGAACTTCCTTCAACAGGATCAGGCTTGGGGACTAGAGAGCAGAAAGCAGAGTCCCGCATGCAATGACTGGAGAGCAGAAAGGTCTGGACCGGTAAGAGTCAGAGAGATTTTGCAATCCCACTCTTGAAGAAAATAAGCCCAAAAGATTCAAACCTATACATAGCTAACATGAATCAATAAAAAATTAAGCATATGAAGAGAACATTAAGAAGTAAACTGGTAAAACCGTGAGAAAGAAGGCAAAAACAAACTTTATACTTACCTGAGATGGTCAAAGCTTTGCATATAAACAAACTTAATTATCTGTGATGTTATAAAGAGACAATGAACTACAGATACTATAAGATTGTCGATATGCATTACTGAACAAAAACCAATAATATAGTAAACCAAAAATATTACAATGGCAATCCTCAAAAGCATGCTCGATTAGGCCCAGCTGACTGGAAAGGCATGCTAGAATGGAATGTGCTATTTTCACAATCCACGTGATACGAGAGTAAAAAACAATAATAATTCACCAAATATTGGAAATGCTGCATAAAATGATCCATATGAGATATAAACCTTCAATAGAGCATAGCATTTTGTAGTAGAAAATGCAAATGACATCAACATACTATTGTACTGAATTGGCCTAATACCCATGTGTTGGCAAATACTGAATGTAATAAAATAATGAAATAACCCGGCCTAGTCGGCGTCAGTGTAGACGACAAGCTCGGCGGAGGAGGACCGGTGAAGGAGTAGGCCGTAGTCGATCGTGCCGCGGAGGTAGCGGAGGAGGCGCTTGAGAGCAGTGAGGTGAGGCTCGGGGATCATGCATGTGAAGACAGATCTGCTGAACTGCATAGGTGATGTCCGGCCGGGTGAAGGTGAGGTACTGAAGGGCACCAGCAAGACTCCGGTATACAGTGGGATCAGACACTGGGGGGCTCTCTGCCTCTGACAACTTGCCCTGTGTATCAACCGAAGTGGAGCAGGGGTTGCAGTCAGTCATCCCGGCGCGCTCTAGGATATCTCGAGTATACTGCTGCTGGTGAAGAAGTAACCTGGTAGGATGAGGCTCAACAGTGACCCCGAGGAAATGGTGGAGCACACCTAGATCCTTCATAGCAAACTCCTGCTGAAGAGCGGTAATGATGCGGCGGAGAAGTGGCTCACTGGAGGCTGTGAGGACAATATCATCAACATAGAGCAGCAGGTACGCAGTGTCCGCTCCATGGTAAGAGATAAACAGAGATGTATCAGACTTGGCCTCCACAAACCCCAGTGTCAGCAGAAAAACAGCAAACTGATGGTTCCACGCCCGGGGTGCCTGCTTGAGGCCGTAGAGAGACCTGTTGAGCCGGCAGACCATGTCAGGACGGGAAGAATCAACAAACCCCGCCGACTGACTGCAGAAAACTGTCTCAGTGAGAAGACCGTGCAGAAAGGCATTCTTGACGTCCAGCTGATGGACGGGCCATGACCGAGCAAGAGCCAGCGAGAGCACGGTGCAGACGGTGGTCGGCTTCACCACCGAGCTAAAGGTCTCATCATAGTCGACCCCAAGGCACTGAGTGAAGCCCCGGAGAACCCAGCGAGCCTTGTACCGCCCGAGAGTGTCATCAACCCGACGCTTGTGGGTCCAGATCCACTTGCCGGTGACGACGTTGGATCCCGGCGGCTGGGGCTCCAAATCCCATGTCTGGTTAGCGAGGAGCACGGCGTACTCCTCTTCCATCGCGCGACGCCAGTAAGGGTCCAACAAGGCGTCACGGATGGAAGAGGGTACTGGAGAGACCTGCGTGTCGTCGGGCAATGTCGCGAGAGCTCGGGGCGGCAGTGTGCCAGCCGCGTGCCGTGTCACCATCGGGTGAACATGCCGCGGGTGCCGGTGAAGCAGCGACGGGTGGTAGACCGGCGGTGCGACACAGGCAGGTGGGGACTGCGGCGGTGGTATCGGTGTCCCCGGTGGAGAAGAGGCCTCGAGTGGCGGCGGTGGCCGTGCACGGCGCTGGTACACGCGTACCGGCGCAACGAACCGCGTAGGAGGTCCTGGGGCAGCACCAGAGGACGACGGCGCCGAATTCGCGTCGAGCGGAGAGGCCGGGGCAGCACCAGAGGACGAGGTCCTCGGACCCTCGCCGAGCGGAGAGGTCGGGGCCACGCCGGAGGACGACGGGCCTGGACCCGTGGAATCACGAGTGGCCGGGGAGCGGGGACAGGAACCCGGCAAGGAGCTCGGTGAAGCAGTACCTGCAGGAGACCACGAAATAGGTGGTTGGACCACCGGGTCAGTAGGAAACAGGGAGGGATCAAGATCAGGAGTGGTGTTGGGTGGGCTGGAGATGGAGAAGAGGAAGACGGACTCATCGAACACCACATGGCGAGAGATGAGGACCCGTCGGGAGGTAAGGTCAAAACACCGGTACCCCTTGTGATCCGGGGAGTACCCAAGGAAGACATAGATAGTCAAACGGGGGGTCAGCTTGTGGGGAGAAGTGACAGTGGTGTTGGGGTAACACGCGCACCCGAAGACGCGAAGGTGATCGTATCGAGGAGGGGTACCGAAAAGAGCGTGGTGTGGCGTAGGAGCGGGGCAGGCAGCGGAAGGAAGACGATTGAGGAGGTAGGTGGAGGTGTGCAAGCCCTCAGCCCAGAAGCGAGCAGGAAGAGACGCCTGAAACAGAAGGATGCGCACGGTGTCGTTGGTGGTGCGAATCATGCGTTCAGCCTTGTCATTCTGTGAGGAGGTATACGGGCAAGACATGCGCAACTGAACACCGTGAGAGAGGAAGAAAGCACGTGAGGTGGAGTTATCAAACTCACGACCATTGTCACACTGGACGGCCTTGATGGTGAGGCCGAACTGTGTGGACACCCAAGCGAAGAAGTGAAGGAGCGTGGGAAAAGCATCAGACTTCGCACGCAAGGGAAAAGTCCACGAATAATGAGAAAAATCATCGACCACCACAAGATAGTACTTATAGCCAGAAATACTGATAACAGGAGATGTCCATAGGTCGCAATGCACAAGATCAAAAATGCGGGCCGCATGTGAAGAACTATGAAAAGGAAGACGAACATGTCGGCCCAATTGGCACGCATGACACAAATGCTCATCATGAGCCTGAGTACATGGAATGTCGGAGCTACGACTAAGCTGCATCAGGGCATCGCGCCTAGGATGGCCGAGGCGCCGGTGCCAAGTAGTGGAGGAGGTAGAGGCGGTGAAAGCAGCTGACAAAACGGACGACGAAGAAGATGAAGTAGCCACCGGAAAGCGAAGAGTGTAAAGGGGCCCCGTGCTGTCACATCGGAGTAGAAGACGCCGGGAAGCCAAATCCTTTACAGTAAGACCAAACGAGTCAAACTCCACAGAACAGGAATTGTCAGCTGTAAAATGATGAATAGAAAGAAGGTTGTGAAGCATAGAAGGGGCAACAAGAACATCAGGAAGACGAAAGGAGCCATGAGCACCGGCGGTACCCACAGATGTGACTGGAAGACACGAACCAATTGCGACCATAATGGACGAAGGGAGAGAAGAAGAGGGAGAATGGACAGAAGAAAGTATACCAGAATCAGGGGTGGTGTGGTAGGTGGCACCCGAGTCGGCGATCCACTCAGGACCGATAGAAGGTGTCAGGCCTATAGTGCTGAACGAACGTGCTAAGGCCGCCTGGTCCTAACCGGCAAGCCCGGGCGAGGTGCCAGAGGGTGTAGCCCACGGAGACATAGTGGAGACGCCGGGAGGTGGAGCACCAGTGAACATGGCTGCCGGTGGGCGAGGCTCACCACCGGGAGCGTGGAAGGGCCACATAGAGATGCGCCCTGACCACGGGTTGTGGAAGGACGGCCATGGTGCACCCTGTGGAGCCATCGGCGCCGCCTGGTTGGCCCCGCCACGCCCTCCCCCACGTCCAGCGCCGCGGCGACGGTGACTGCCACGCCCCCCCACCCCTGCTCGCCCCGGAGGGAGGGGGACCAAGAAGAGACGACGACAGCGTAGCGGACGAACGTGGTGGAGCGAACTGACGCGGCAGAGTGGCAGCAAGGGCCGTCGAGAAAGTCGAGGACCCTGGTGCAGAGGTGGACCCTGGCTGGAGGCCCTGAGCAAGCTCCTCCATGACTAGATCGTCACGGACCTGGAGGAAGGTGGGGAAGGGGCGCTGGCGGGTGATCCACGTCCTGAGGTGGGCGTAGCGGTCGCTAAGCCCGCGGAGGACATTGAGGACCAGGATGCGGTCCTCCACAAGGCAGCCAAGGTCGCCGAGGGAGTCCGCCATGGTCATCTTGCGGCAGAACTCACCAACAGTGAGATCACCCTGGACGAAGGTCCGGAAACTCGCATCGAGCCTCAGAGCCCGGGCCTCGACATTGCCTAGAAACTGGCCCTCGAGCTCCAGCCATGCCTGGCGAGCATCAGACGTGTTGCGGACGAGGTCGTGGAGGTCGAGGGAGATCGTCCCGATGATCCACGAGAGGACGATGCTGTCAAGGCGCAGCCACGAGGGGGTCTGGGCCGCGATCGAGGCATCGACGAGGACGTGGTCGTCAAAGGCGTAGCGGCGGAGGGTGAGGAGGACCAGGTCCCGCCAATGGGCGTAGGAGGGCGACTCGGGCTCAAGAATCACCGGGACGAGCAGGCGGATGTTCTAAACACACCCGGCCTGGTAGTGAAGCTGCGCCCCGAGAGGATCGGCCGGATCATGCCAGATGACCGCGGTGGTGGACGCGCGGTGGCCCGTCGAGGAGGTGGCCCCGAGGTCGTGGTAGGCGGGAGGGACGAGGCGCTGCTCCACGTCAGCGATCTGGCGGGCCAGGGCATCGGCCGCATCCCGCTCACGCTCCCAGGCGAGGGCTGCCGCGTGGACATGAGCCTGGCCCTCAGCAGCTACAGTACGAACGGCGACGAGTGCAGCAGCGAGAGCAGGGTCGGCACGACCGGGATAGAGGAGGGTCGGCGGCGGCTGAGGTGGTGCAGGGAAGGCTCCGTGGGCGGGAAGGTGGGCGCTGGGGAGGTGGTCGCCCGCGCTGGCTGCCAGGGCGGCGGCGGCGCCGGGAGGCAGGGCAGCGGTGGTGGCGGTGGCGGCCCCAGCGGCGCGCTGGCCTCCCGCGCGCGGACCGGAGTCACCAGCCGCGGCCCCCGCGTACAGAGGAGAGGTCCCAGCGGCAGCAGCAGTGTCGCCGAGCAGCTGGCCCTGGGCGGCAGCTGCAGGGGCGGCGGCGCCTGCTGGGGCAGCAGCGGCTGCAGAGGACGGGCGTGTGGCGGCGGCTGCGGCGATCTGCGCCCAGGAAGAGGATTGTAGAGGAGGAAAAGTGTGGAAGTAGGAGGGAGGGGGAGGAGGCCGGCCAGCCATGGGAGATGGCGGCGGCGGCGCGCCAGCCAGGGGCGGCGGCGGCTGGGGGTAGGGGAGGAACAGGGAAACCCTAGGCTGTTGATACCATGCTAGAAATTGTGTCTCTATTGATTAGGGCTAACCCTAGAAGGGTAGCTATATAGGTAAGCATACATGGGCCTCATGGGCCTAATACTCTTATATTCCAACATAACTGAATTGGCCTAATACCCATGTGTTGGTGTACTGAATTGGCCTAATACCCATGTGTTGGCAAATATTGAATGTAATAAAGTAATGAAATAATCCAATTGTTCAAGAGACTGTTACGCACTCTAATAAGTGTTATTTCTTCATAGTCCCAAACAATCAATTGTCGCAGCACATAAGTAAAATTCAGCTGAAAACAGTGTTTCTAAAAAAAGTAATTAATTCAGATTTTGACATCTCCAACTTTAGTCAGTTTAATGAACAAAGAAGTGCCTCACTAGGTGTTCACCCTTCTATAACAATTAATACTTCATTGTGAATTAAGCAAAAAATCAACAAATATTCATATTCAGGAACCAAATGGAATTTGAAGCAGATTCAAAGGCTGACTGTCCTGAAAGCAAAACTCACGAAATGTTCAAACTTATAGGCACTGATTCTTACGTAACATTCCTTCAGAAAACCTTACTGGAAAGATACCTGCAGGCATGCTAAGGCATGTTAGCGAAAAAAAAGAAAGATACCTAAAGGTAGTTCACAGAACCCCATAAACTCTTTCTCCATTGATATCCTTCTCTGCAAGAATTGGAGGGAATATATCAAAACTGATATAGGCAATTATAAATGGAATTGCCCTCGTTCATGATGAGCGAAACTACACTGTTCTGACCAGTTTCACTTTCAGAAATGTACCACTGCCCTTTGGTTTTTGATAGGGCTCAAGCCTGAAGAAAGCTCTCGACCGGTAGGAGTCAGAGAGATTTTGTAATCCAACAAAACTCTTGAAGAAAATAAGTCCACAAGATTCAAAACATGTACAAAGGTAACATGAATCAATGAAAATTTGAGCATACCAAAGAACATTAAGAGGTACTGGTAAAACCATGAGAAAGAAGCCAAAAGCAAACTTCATATACTTACCTGAGATGGTCAAAGCTTTGCATATATACAAACTTATCTGTGATGTTATAAAGAGACAATGAACTACAAATACTATAAGATAGTTGATAACCATAAGTGAACCAAAACCAATAAGTAAATCAAAAATATTACTGTTATGACGCCTGTAAGGGGGTAGTGGAGGTGCCGGCGAGGTTGACTGGAAAACCATGCTACAATGGAATGTGCTATTTTTCACAATCCACATGATAAGAGAGTAGAAAACAACAATAATTCACCAAATAGGCAAATATTGGAAATACTGCATAAAATGATCCTTATATGAGATATAAACCTTCAGTAGAGCATATCATTTTGTAGTAGATTTCTTTTTTAAAAAAAGCATGGTACTATTGTACTGAATTGGCCTAATACCCATGTGTTGGCATTTTATACTGATATTTGTTCACAAGAGAAAACAGATCACCACTAAGTGGCATAGTAGAACAACTTAGTATTATCACAAATATATATAATGGGAAAAGTTATACGTGTAAATGTCCAGAACACACCATCCTTCTTCATGGCATTGATGAGCACCATCGACAAGAAGGAATTATTGTAGTAGAAATGGAGCATGACACTGCAGGTACAGAAAATATATCAAAGAAAAAGTGTATATATAAAATCAAATCAGAACCAGATATGCAGCGATAACCTGGCGCTGCTCTCCTTGAGCTGATTGGTATGAAATGGAAACAACCTGTGTAGTTTCTTTCATATCCAAATGAGTGATGCAATAAATCGTAAGAAACATGAAATAAACATGAGTATCGTAACAGATCATTTGGACTAGGAGAATCAGGTATATACATCACATAGAAGGAATGGTGTGACAGCAATGATTATATTACTATATCTTTAGAGCAGACAACAATTGATCACATATCTGCCTGTTTTTACCTAGGAAAAGCAAATGCTTCAAAATTGGCAGCGTCCCTTTTAAACAAAAGCACATGATCTACTGGAACATTCATAGAACCATTTCCTTACATTTTCTATTGGTGATCTAGAAAAAACATCTCAAATTTCATCAATAGATCATCGATAGGTCTTCCAAATCTATACCACCGCTGCAGCTGATTACAGGAAGGCTGGTCAGCCATTGGCGCCAGAGCCCACTGGGATTGAAGGAGGTGGTTGTTACATGGCGCATGGCTTTGTCGATTCCCTCCTGCTCTCCTTCTCTTCCCTGATTTGGCTGCACATTGGGGATGCCTATGACATCAGGACCGCCTCATCACCAAAGCAACACCTTAAAAGCAATACCAGCAAACAACAGAGATGTCTCCACAAGAATATGCAGCAATTTTTTTTAACAAAATAGCTGTAGTATGTTGTAGAAAACAAAAAGGCGATATACACATTGATTGAACGCCGGATAAAATCTTAAAATCAATGTTTTCATGACTATAATATTCCATAGTTAAGAAACTGAAAACAAATCGAATTGCACAATAGTCTTAGAATCAATGCTTTCACAATTATAATCTTGGATGCTATAAAAACTGAATTTGGTGAAAATTAAATTGCAGATTAATGACACCAATAGAAATGTAAAGCATTGGAATTCAACCCTATATAAAAAGTTATCAATAAGATAAAAAAGCATATTTTAATCTCTATCTTAAAACTTATGAAATTCCATGAGAAAATTATTTTCTTTTCCAAAAAAAGATATTATTTTAAAGATATAAAACTTATTGCAATATGTCCTAAAAAAGTTGTTGCTTATAATATAATAAAATCTAAATAAGATGAATTGGCATTAAAAGAGTTATTACTCATGACATATCGAAATCTAATAAGACAGATTGGCATTGGAACTCAAAAGATAGATGGGTATTGGAAGACAACTCGGATGAGGCGCTATTAGAAAAGCCGGACCAGCATAGAACGAGTCCTCAGGCTCGGATTCAGAGCCCGAGTCCTCTGACAAGAACTCATACCTTGGCTTCTTGAAGCAGCTGTCAGCCGATGACAGTCCACTATCGGCTCCAATGCGCTTGACGGGGAGATTGATCGTGGACAATCCAATGGCGAGATTGGTCGTGGGCGCTGATACAGTAGCCGATACGGTAGTGGCACTGGTGCGTAGCTTGTCTCTAACCCAATTCTCACTGAGAGACGCACGCCCCGGAATCTTGCGTGTTGTTTCGATGTTGGTTGGCACTGTGGCGTGGCCTGATTTGTCTCTGATCCAACTTTGACTAGCGGATGCCCGGCCCGACACAGATGGAAAAGCAGCTGTCCCCAACAGTCGGCGAGTCGCGGGTGGGGTTGGAAGCAAACCCGGCGAGACGGAGTTCAGCAGCGAAGCAGGGGTACGGCGGCTGCTCGCGGCGGGTGGTATTGGTAGCAAACCCTGCGAGATGGGATTCAGCGGCGGCGACGCGGAGTCGGCCATGTGTACGGCGGGGTCGCTAACAAGAACCGAAACAAAAAAAAACCCGAAGGAACAAGAACATATGCGGACCTTCGAGGATTTTCGCCGGGACGGGGACTCGGCGACCCGGCGAGATGTTCCGCCGGCACAGTGGACTCGGCGCCCCGGCGAGATGGCGATTTGGCGCGGGAACAAAAGTCGAAGTAAGCTGAGGGCTCCTCTCGGGGAGATTGCAGAGAGTCGAAGACGGCGACGGGTGGGATTAGGATCTGGTTCAGGTGAGCCTTTTGTACGTATAATATACGGGTAGATCCGTATCCCTTTCTTTTTTTAGATTAGATTCGAAACCGTATCCCTTGCCTTTAAAAAATACCATAGGGCGGTATAATACTTGATACGTGGTCTGTGGGCCGCGGCCCAACTCGAGGCGCGTGATTCATTGCATGGGCGGCCCAGGTCATTAAATTGGCTCCAATATATGCGCTTACCTCTTGGCTTTCCATTACCAGCGCCAGCGGGTTGGGGTTAAGATTGTCTCGCTTACTGAAGCTAAGTCACAGCTGACTTACCCTATCCCTGATGCCTTTCATTCTTCATCCAACGGCGGACAAACGAAACAGCTTTTCCAGCCTCAGAAACAAAGCCCAGCTACGGGTCTGGCCCAAATACCACCGCTACGCTCGCTGCCACTCAGGAAAAAATCGTTGCGCAGCCATGCGGGATATGGACGGCACGCGGTAAATTTTTTGGCGGGACCCGCCTGCTGCTCGTCTTCTCTGGGTCAAAAACGTATTGCAGCATGTACATGAGCATGCTCAGCATGCTATCTGCACCATCCAAAACTGCTTCCAGATTCGTGTTGTGCACTCTATCCAATGAAACACACTCTACCCAATGTGAAACACTACCGTTTTGGATGGCACATATCTTGATACGCTATGTGGATGGCACAGGTAACACATGCTCAGCATGAATGCACTGAAAAATTGCTTTCGCTAAGGTCCGGCCATTCGGCGCATGTCCTCTGCCGCAGAAAATTTGTGCGGGCTTAGTTCTACTTAATCACGTCCATCTAATGCATGTTATTAGGGCCTGTTTGGATCTCCCCTCTAGACTTTAGAGCTAACAGGTGATCTAAAATTAGCTTTAAACTTTAACCCACCTCACATTAAGGGGGTGTTTGGTTCATGCAACTAAACTTTAGCTAGCTAAAGGAGCTATTAAAATTTAGCAAAGGTGTTTGGTTTGCAGCTAAAAAACAAGCTAAACCTGACATCTGTAAGTGTAGGATGACCAAAACGCCCTTCATAAAATTTAACCCTGCCCCTGTGCTCCTGGACGCGCGCGCACTACAGTTTGGTGCGCATTTGGCGCGCAGAGCCGCTGTGGCGCGCATGCTGGCCTGTGCTCTACTGTCTTTTACAAAATTGGGCTAAATTTCTCTCACAAATAATGTCCAAACCGTTATTACAAACCTCAATACGTAAAAAAGATAATTATTAAAAAACATCATTATTATAAACCACAGTTCGAAAAAAGTGAATTGTTACTAAATCATCCTTATTACCAATTCAAAGGCTTTGCGTACTACGACCTACTTATCAAACCATTAGCAATCCAGTCACGGAATTCAATCATGCTTTCATCTTCATTCCCTGGCTGTGTTTCTGTTCTAATTGACGTACCAGCTGTCTCTTCATCATTTGGGTCATAGTTCTCATCTTCATCACACAAGTGGAGTAGGTCATTCATCATACCACTCTTCCTAATGAAGTTGTGCAATGCCATGCAAGCCATAATAATTTTACTTTGCTTTTCAACTGGAAAACTTGGCAAATCTAACAGAATGCGCCACTTCATCTTCAGCACTCCAAATGATCTCTCAATGACATTTCTAAGAGAAGAATGGTTAAAATTAAATACCTCCTTTTGACCAACTGGCCTAGGTCCTTCTCTCCACTCTGGAACATGGTATTTTGTAGACTTGTTAGGTGCAAGATAACCAGGCATGTTTGGGTACCCAGAATCAACAAGGTAAATTTACCTACACAAGAGTATTTATATATCAGTTTCATGCATAATTTGTCAAGTACTACAGATGACAAGCTCAGGGGCAATTACATACCTTCCAGTGGAAATGAAAACTTGCCCTGTACTTCTCAAGTGCATCATTGAAAACTCTCATGTCATGAACAGAGCCAGGCCATCCAACCACCACAAAAGTAAACCTCATATCAAAGTCACAAATGGCCAAGACATTCTGTATTGTGATTCCTTTTCTCCCTTTGTACTGAACAACCTTCTCAGTAGGAACTGTTACTGGCACATGTGTCTTATCTATAGCTCCAATGCAGTTATAAAAAATGGAGCAAATCTAGCTGATGTCAACCTCTGATGCACAGTTCTAAACTCTGGATCCTAGGCCCAATGATATCTGCAGCTAGCTTCACCACACATTCAAGCACTTTGTCAAATTTTCTACTAATGGTCTCAAGTGATCTTTCAAACCTATTTTCTGATTGCCTCATGGACTGTTGTCCACCACACATCCATAAAAACATAGCAAGAGCCTCTGTAGAAAGTCATTTTTCTAGTGGGCTTCAAACCATATCTCTCTAGCAGGATGTAATGAAGGCTATCAAACACATCTTTGTACATTTTAAACATGTTGTAACACTGTCTCATACTGCCCAGTGTTCTAATAGTCCATTCATACCACTAAGAGGAGAAACTCTATAAGGACATTTGTTCAGGTATTTGCCATAGTGGGACATACCTAGCTTGCATATAGCAGAAACAATTTATCTTCTCTTCTGTGGGCTCCTCAAGACATGTACTTGTATAGCTTCAAGTGTAGCTGCCTTACAGTGTCATCTTCAGAACCAGATGACAAAGTGATCACATGCGGAGATGTCTGAGTTTTTGACATCCGACGTCGCAACTTGCTCGAAACTTTCTCAATTTTTTACCACGGCCTTCACATGTGATCACAAGACATCTCGACAAGTTTCATGATTTTCGGACATCGTTTGGATTTTATAAAATTTAAATACACTTTCCCCGTGAGTACATCGTCATGTTACGATAAAATGGTGCACGAAATTTCATGCCACTTCCTGCATACGGCCTCGACATACCCTAAATATCATGAATACTATTTTTGAATGACTAAATTCTATTATTTCATGTACCCGCATTTCAAATTTGGAATAGTCAGAAAAATTCAATGAAACGAAGAAAAATAAGGAAATATACTTAAAAAACTCAAAATTATCCAAATTTTTGAAATAGGGATTTGTTTATTGTAGCAAGGCCCCAGAAAAAAAAATTAAGGCAAAAAAAAACAAAAAAAATTATAATTTGCCGGGTGCCACCCTGGGCATCCGGCAAAGAAGCCTTTGCCGGGTGCCAGCTCAGGAGGCACCCGACAAAGTATTTTTTAAAAAAAAATAAAAAAATTCTTTGCCGGGTGTCTAACGGCGTGGCACCCGGCAAAGGCTCCGCCGTCACGCGCGACCACCTTTGCCGGCGGCCATATTTTGCCGAGTGCCTGGCACCCGGCAAAACTAATTTATGCCGACGGCTGGACTTTGCCGAGTGCTGGGCACCCGACAAAGGCTGCTTAGCCGGAGGCCTTTATTTGCCGGGTGCCTCCAGGCCTGGCACCCGGCAAAGATTTCCTTTGTTGGGTGCCCGATAAAAAGCACCCAGCAAATGATTTTGCTCCCGGCAAATCAGCCGCTTCCTGTAGTGAAAGGTCGATGGAGCATGGAACGTGGACGATGCATGGGTAGGCGGGTTTCATCGAAGCTGCCCCGCGCTGCGCAACTACACAGTTGCATTTGCATCTACACCTACACTACTGATGAGTCACTGGCTGGCGACATTTCTAGCCCTTGTTTAGATTGGGAAAAAATTTCAAACCGATGAATAGTACCACTTTCGTCTTATTTGACAAATATTGTCCAATCGTGGACCAACTAGGCTCAAAAGATTCATCTCGTGATTTACAACTAAACTGTGTAATTAGTTATTTTTTTTACCTACATTTAATACTCCATGCAAGCAGTTAAAAATTGATGTGATGGAGAGAGAGTGAAAAAACTTGGAATTTTGATGTCATCTAAACAAGGGGCTAGAAACTCAAAAGAGAAATTCTCTAGCGTGTATGACTGTGCTTTCCAGTTTTCCATGCCTATGTGCTACCTAGCTCTTACTACTGTACTGTACCATTCAGTCTCGCCGTACACGGTCAGTTTGAGCTGCTGCTACCGATGCTGCTGCAGAATTGGCAGTCAATCAGATGGACGGTCAACCTGGAGATATGGAATTTTTGTGGAAAGCGAGAGAGATCGTCGATCCACACAGGCTATGTTTAGGCTGTGTTTAGTTCCTCTAAACTTCCTGAATTTGGCGCTATGCAAAAAAAAAATTCTCCGTCACATCAAACTTATGGTACATGTATGAAGTACTAAATATAGATGAAATCAAAAACTAATTACACAGTTCGGTTGTACTTGACGAGACGAACGTTTTGTACCTAATTAGTCAATGGTTAGACAATTATTACCAAATACAGGCTCAAAACGTTCGTCTCGCAAAGTACAACCAAACTGTGCAATTAGTTTTTGATTTCATCTACATTTAGTACTACATACATGTATCGCAATTTTGATGTGACGGAAAATCTTCTTTTTGCATAGTACATTTTTCAGAATTTTGGAGTACCTAAGCAGGGCCACAGTTGGACACGGGGACATGGATCCAAGATTGACTGACTGCTCTGCTAGCTGGTTCAGAAAAGGAGAGGTGAGTGAGCCGCTCCCCTGCCACACACCGTTAGATGCGTACCTACCCGCACTAGTATCGCTATGGCCTGACTGGCTGACTGATGACTAGTTCATGTGGTAGCATGGCTGACTTTCCTCTTTCAATTCCATCGGAAATCTTCTTGTCACTGTGGTGTACATAGTAATTTACTATACCTAAATGGTTTCGGCAAGCCGGTGACCGCCCTAAAAAAAAAGTCTTCAGTTTCAAAAAAAAAAACAAGTCTTCATTGGCTTCTCCTGCCTCCTAATTCATTTAACGTGAAGCTGATGTCGTTTCACAGCAATGCTCCACAGTGATGCACGCCACACTGCAGAAACAGAGCAGAGAAGCTGAAGCTACGAAGAGCTGTGCCGCCAAAGCGAGTCTAACTCTTTTTTTTAACTGGGAGTCTAACTCTTACAAAACGTAAGTATTCAAATCCTAGAAGAACTTCTAATCAGATGATTGTATGACATTGAAATGACGAGGGTTCTAATTTTTTACAATCGTGATGCTAGTTGCATCATGCTATTACATAGTATCTGGATCCCATGAACGAACCTTGTCAACATCAGTGTCTACAAGCAATTAATTTGTGTATAATATTTGATCTGACATGTTTTTACTCTTTTGCATGGTATAGTATACTACTTTCGTTTCAAATTATAAGTCGTTTTGGTTTCTTTGGTACATAGATTGCTATGTATTTTTGACATATATTATATGTAGATACATAACAAAATTGAGTACACAAAAGTCAAAATGACTTATAATTTGAAACTAAGGGAGTACATTTTAAATGATCGATTCGTGTTGGGACACTGTTGGACGGTAAGTTGCATTGAATTAATATAAGTGTACTTAGCTTTACAAAATTAAGTTAAACTTTAGCAATGTATTGAGATCATAAACACTTTGAAATTTTGAAGGTGCATTTTAATTTTGTTATGCAAATGCATTTTTTACTAGGTGATAGAATCACCATTCTATGATTCAATTCTATTATTAGTCCAAAAGAATGATCTTACCTAGAATTGCGATCCTTACAGAACCAACCTTCGCTTTGACATGATTTCCTCAATAGTTTAAGGTAGGGCCAAGGACGGATCTAGCGATGTGGCAGGGAGGCTCAAGCCCCCCTACCGCCATTGATCCCATGGATCCCCCTAGAGCTCCTCTAAGAATTTTTTTGCCATGATTTCTTTGAGGAGAGGCTAGAGGTTGAAGATGAACTTTTAGTCCCCCGAAACTTTCATCCTAGATCCGTCACGGGATGGGGCAAGTTTGTATAGGGTGTGTAGTGTTCGGCCGGATGGGTTGTTTCAGATCATACACCAGCAAGGGATAGCATGCCCGGTGGTTGCAAATAACCTTCAACGCAGCAAGAACACAGGGGATCGACAAAACCGATTTAGAGACCGGTTAGGCTGATGTTGAGTCCATTCTTCACTTGATCGACTCCCGAACTTCTCTGGGAAGACCTGTCAGGGAGGAGCATGTGGAGGGTGTCCTAGGACAAACAAGGCTGCCTAAAATGCCACCAAATCTCGTGGGGAGATGCGATGAATAGCAGGGTAGAGAGGAAAAGGGGTAAAAGGGTTGTAGTAGATTGATTTTAACGATTGAAAGTTGGGATCCTCAATTAGTCGTGAGCCTCTCATATATATGGAGGGGGTGGTCTTATCCCAACAGAAAACAAGTCCAAAACATGTTCTCTAAGTTTTTCACGTCTAGAATAGATTCAAAATTGATTTGAAAACCAAAACGACTCATAACAGCAACCAAAGTCGGCAAGCAGATTTTCTTGGGCCTAGGCGCTGTGGCCCTGCCGGCAACAGAGGATAATCGACTTAACCGATTGGGGGTGGGCGAGCCGGCCAAGCCGACTGGCGAGCTCAGAGCTGCCACCTTCTTTTCTTGCTTGTTTTCTTTGCTATTTGCCGCGCCAATATATTTCCAATACTTCCATGATGTTAGAAACTTATTGGAGATGCCCATAATCCACCTTGGGACACTTTTGAGTGTCAACATATGCCCCCCTATTTTAGGTGAATGAGACATGAACCTGAAAACACAATTAAAGCACTAAGTAGCGATAATGCCCAACTCATCGCTATCTAGCATCTAAGGGCGATGTATACATCGGCCATATTTGTTCTGAGGACAATACATGTATCGGACATTGTTTAGAGAGCACTTAAGCTTGTTGCCAAACAGTTGAAACATACTTTTTCAAGTACCTTCCGTTGATTGCTCTAGGGAGACTATCATCTTGCAACGTCTCCCGCATATATGAATTTCCAAAAATCACCTTGATCAGTCTATAAGGATGTTTTTGTAAAAAAAAAGAAGCTAACTTATCAAACTATTATGGTTTTATAGAGAACTTATCAAACTATAACATATACTATTAAATGTTTCAGTATGCCTTTGGAAATCCGGGTAAAACCTGGTCTCGGAAAAAGTATACCTTTGGAAATCGGTTTTGTAGCTAAATTATATCCAAAAAATGCTAGTAAAAAAATGTAACACAGAAAATTGTTTATAGCACGTAGGAGCAAACAGGTCGGATGAATGTGGGAAAAAAGAGTAAACGAAAACAAATACGGAAAGGTAATCAATTATTCTGGGATTTGTGCACAAGAGTACTCGACTATCCTATTTCACAAAATTAATCTTTTGACAACCAATCTAAGAGTTTCTTACACCCTGCTTTGATCCATGTAAATTTTTAGTCAGGTGACTGGTAGGCAAATAGTGTCCGTTTGGTTGGATCCTTGAAGAGTATGCCTGGAAAAAAAATTGCTGCCTGGGAGTTGCCTATAAAGTCTATGTCTTTTTGGCTGGCGAGGCAAGTTTGAGAAAGATATGTTTGATTGGATGCATATGCTTGAGAATGCTAACCATATTATATTGCACATTAGTTGAAGGGAAACATGTATCTAATTAAATAAATCGATTCTCTTTGCATTTAAATCAGTAATCTCAACAGTGTATGTTATTTCTAAACCCATTTGAAACCATAGATTTAATTTTTTATTCGGATTTGGATGTCTCAAAAAAAATATTGGCTAAATATTCTTGTGTTTACGGATATGTGGGAACAAGTAGCAGCTACTAATCAACATTTTTTTATATAAGAACAAAAATATGGCTTCAATGGTACGTTTTTGGGGGAGAAGACCGAAAGCCATATAATCTAGTTCTAATAAGCACATTCACAAGTGCCAGGCTAATCAACTTGCCTGCACCAGGCATTCAAAAACGAGTGCCGGAGCCAGGCAAGTGCTGCTAATCTCCGTCCAGGCACAGGCAGCAAAATCTGTTCTCAGAACACCAACCAAACGCGATCCAGGAACATCATAGGCAATTAGGCAGCGCTCCAGCCAGGTATTTTGCACCCAGAGTTCAAAACCAAACGAGCCCATAGTTTGTGTATTACCTAAGGATCTAAATGGAACAAGCACCTAATTGCTAGCTATGTTGGATCTACACAGACTCTAAGGTTTGAGGAAAGAGGCACACAATAGAAAGAGGACAACAGTGAGATACTATGCCACTTTCGCTCAACTTTGAGCAGCCCCAACACATCAGGATGTGTTTAGTTCCCCTGAAAAGGGTAAAAAATGTGTTGTAGCACGTTTTGGCTTTATTTGGTAAATAGTGTCCGACCGTTGACTAATTAGGTTCAAAACGTTCGTCTCGCAAAGTACAACAAAGCTGTACAATTAGTTTTTTATTTCATCTACATTTAGTACTCCATTCATGTAGCCGCTCGCCTTCCTCCCTCTCCATCGTGCCTCATGCCCGCTGCAGCCGTCTGTCTTCCTCCTGGCCCTTGCATCGTCCTCGCCTTGCTCTGGTGCCAGATGTGGCTGCCTCTTCGGCCATTTCCTACGCCACCCCATGGCACAGCCCTCCGCTGGCGGCACGTAGTAGATGAACTCCTCTGCCTAGGCGTACGCAACCGCGCAACCCTCCTATTTGTTATGGCGTCGTGCTATGCCGACTGCCTTAAAGCGCCTTCGCCTCCTCCTTGCATAGATGTCTTTCGTGTCGCCCGTGCTGATGGCGGGCCTGCTCGTGGATGATCTTTGACAATAGCGGCATGGTGGCTTGGCATAGCCGTGCCGCGCGCGTAGCTGCGCTCCCTTCGTGCGGCAAGCAGCAAGGAGATGTTGCGCGAAAGCGCATGTTGCAAGCATATGTTTCAATTATTTTCAGATGTTTCAAAGGTACGTTGCAAGTGTTTCGCATGGATGTTGTAAAAGTAGATCGGGATGTTACATATGTTGCAATGGCTATACACGCATGTTGCAAGAGTATATTCCAAATGTTTCATTTGTTTCTCAGATATATGTTGCAAGCGTTTTATCTAGATGTTGCATATGTTTCAGCATATGTTACAAGTGTTTTTATTTTGATGTTGCATATGCTTGCAACGACTTTCAAGTGTTTTTAAGCGTTTTGCAAGTGCTTCAGACGTATGTTGCAAGTGTTTCAGATGTATGTTACAAGTGTTTCAGTTTTTTCGGACGTATGTTGTAAGTGTTTCGTTTGGATGTTGCAAAAGTAGATCAGGTGTTGCATATATTGCAATGGGACCTTGTCGCTACCACCTATTGCAGCTGCTAGGGCATCGTGCATGCGGTTCCCGTGTGAAGCGGGTGTGGAAAGCAGCCAGCGCAAGCACGGGCAGTCCCCACATGCTTGATACTAAGCGGGGGTGCAGGTGGTCCTCACATGCGCGTGGGAAAGCGGAGCTGAAGCGGGCGGTTCCCGTGTGCGAGGGGAGGGCGTGGGTAGGGTGACGCCTCCACGCAACACGGGCGCGAGAAACGGAGGAGGCGCAGGAAACAGAGAGGTGCACGACACAAGCAGGCACAGACGTCCGGACGTGCGCGTCTATCCGGACGTTTGGGCATTGCATCTCCTCTTTTGTCAATGCTAATAACAACTTATGCAGAGTTGGGATTGCTCTTGTTATGTGGGGTTCGATCTGGAATCTTTTTTTGTCAAAATGAGGAAAACGGGCGTGGGTACCCCGTTAATCCGAGCATCGAATGTGCAGTGGCCGAGCAGGCAGGTTTCTCCAAAGCAGCCGCGGCTGGACTAATCTGATCGGCACTTAATGGCCATGTGCCCATGGCAAGGCTCCAATCTCATTCTAGGTCAATGCCAGTCATCCGTAGGAGTTGTTTGGTTCCACTGACTAATTTTTAGTTCCTGTCACATCAAATGTTTGACACTAATTTAGAATATTAAGCATAGATTAATTACAAAACTAATTGCACATATCTAGACTAATTTGTGAGACAAATATATTAAACATAATTAATCCATGATTTGACAATGTGTTGCTACGTAGACAGTCAATTGGGCACGTGGGGACTACCATTTTTCATAAATCGGTCAGTAATGCTAGAACGTCGTGTCGTCAGCATGTTTGTGATGGATGCTCGTTGCTCGGACTTGGGCCCGGTTTAGATGCAAATTTTTTTGCAAAATGGGCACTGTAACGTTTTCGTTGTTATTTGGTAAATATTGTCCAATCATGGTCTAATTAGGCTTAAAAGATTCGTCTCGTCCATTTCGTCTAAACTGTGTAATTAGTTTTATTTTTTATCTATATTTAATGCTTCATGCATGTGTCCAAAAATTCGATGTGACGGAGAATCTAAAAAATTTTGCAAAATTTTTGGGAACTAAACAGGGCCTCGGTGGCTTCCTCAAAAGGAAGAGGCTCAGCAGTCGGTTTCATTCGTAACTACATTTACGGCATTTATTTATGATCCGTTCACCGGACAAGAATATACAAGTCATATTTTGTCCTAGTTCAGTCTTCTAAAATCAGTATTTGTACTTTCAGCTAGTCTAGATCTCTGACTCTGTTCACTTTCGGTCTTTCCTCTGTTTATTTGGTTTCCACCAACCCCCCCCCCCCCCCCCCCCCCCCCCCACCCCCTTATTTATTTTTTCTCTGTTTGTTTTTTTTAGCAAAAAAATGTGGAGCAAAAGCTCCCCAGCACAGCACCAAATATATTAAAAAAAGGGTAAAGTACAGAAGAACACTTACCAAGCAGTTAGCCAAGAGCTAACTAAGACCTAAAGAAGGAAGGGGGACCAGACTATAAATTGTTGAGCCAATTCATTACAGACAGGTGATAAACAGGACTAATTCTATGCAAATGAAGTTTAACTTCACTTGTGAAAGATAACTTTCAAGAAGCCAACGAAGGAGTCGTGCCATTGAATATCCAGGTGTTTCTCTCATTCCATATACACCACGCTGCTACCATGAAACCTTCCACGAAGAAAGGTAACTCCAAAGCTTCCTTTTGCTGCACTATCATCTGAAAAATACTTCCCTGTATATTCCAAACGAACCCAAGGAAGAACCAACGAGTGATACTAGTTGAACAGTAAAAAAGGTGCATTACTGTCTCTTCCAAGTTGTCCAGGCAGAGACCACAGCCTTCATCCAGATGCTTGTGCCTTCTTCTCAACATATTCCGGGTGTTCAACCTATCATTGAGTAGCAGGCTAGCAGCTTAGGTGAAGAATTTGATTTTTGGTACACATTTGGATTTCCAAATCCATTTCAAAGGCTTCGGAGGGGTGTTGCTTGTAGAATTTGGCTGAAGATTATAGGGAACCCCAAATGAAGATCCATGTGACCTTTTGATTAGAGATGTTATTTTGGTCATTCAAGAGCTGGCTGAAAACAATGTACTCATCATATGCTGCATGGCTGAGAGGGAGTCTAGAGATCCAGAAAATTCGCTGCCTGACAACCCTTTTGCAGAGATAAAGCGCTCGGTCTAGCATAGGTTAGCAACACTGGGAACTTCATAGCAAGCGTCTGATCCAGGTAGTTGTCCTCCCATAGGCTGACAGTATCCCCAATTCCCGCAGTACATGTAGCAACTCTGAAAATGTTGCTTAGATTGAGCAGACCCTTCGGTGAAACAAGGTGTGGCAGTTTCGATGTGTAGTAGCTCGACCAGATCAAATGTACCCAAGGCACATCTACTTTGTTAAATTTTGCCAATTGCTTGCCTAGATCTTCTTCTTCTTCTCTGCTTGTTGGGTAGTGCTACGGTGCATCAGCATTCTCTGCTGGTTGGATACGGTGCATCAGCATCATGCGGTTTGCAGACTGCAAAGGCCTATCTCATCTCGAGATAGAACTTCCTTCAACAGGATCAGGCTTGGGGACTAGAGAGCAGAAAGCAGAGTCCCGCATGCAATGACTGGAGAGCAGAAAGGTCTGGACCGGTAAGAGTCAGAGAGATTTTGCAATCCCACTCTTGAAGAAAATAAGCCCAAAAGATTCAAACCTATACATAGCTAACATGAATCAATAAAAAATTAAGCATACCAAGAGAACATTAAGAAGTAAACTGGTAAAACCGTGAGAAAGAAGGCAAAAACAAACTTTATACTTACCTGAGATGGTCAAAGCTTTGCATATAAACAAACTTAATTATCTGTGATGTTATAAAGAGACAATGAACTACAGATACTATAAGATTGTCGATATGCATTACTGAACAAAAACCAATAATATAGTAAACCAAAAATATTACAATGGCAATCCTCAAAAGCATGCTCGATTAGGCCCAGCTGACTGGAAAGGCATGCTAGAATGGAATGTGCTATTTTCACAATCCACGTGATACGAGAGTAAAAAACAATAATAATTCACCAAATATTGGAAATGCTGCATAAAATGATCCATATGAGATATAAACCTTCAATAGAGCATAGCATTTTGTAGTAGAAAATGCAAATGACATCAACATACTATTGTACTGAATTGGCCTAATACCCATGTGTTGGCAAATACTGAATGTAATAAAATAATGAAATAATCCAATTGTTCAAGAGACTGTTACGCACTCTAATAAGCGTTATTTCTTCCATAGTCCCAAACAATCAATTGTCGCAGCACATAAGTAAAATTCAGCTGAAAACAGTGTTTCTAAAAAAAGTAATTAATTCAGATTTTGACATCTCCGACTTTAGTCAGTTTAATGAACAAAGAAGTGCCTCACTAGGTGTTCACCCTTCTATAACAATTAATACTTGATTGTGAATTAAGCAAAAAATCAACAAATATTCATATTCAGGAACCAAATGGAATTTGAAGCAGATTCAAAGGCTGACTGTCCTGAAAGCAAAACTCACGAAATGTTCAAACTTATAGGCATTGGTTCTTACGTAACATTCCTTCAGAAAACCTTACTGGAAAGATACCTGCAGGCATGCCAAGGCATGTTTGCAAGAAAAAAAAATACCTATAGGTAGTTCACAGAACCCCATAAACTCTTTCTCCATGGATATCCTTCTCTGCAAGAATTGGAGAGAATATATCAAAATTGATATAGGCAATTATAAATGGAATTGCCCTCGTTCATGATGAGCGAAACTACACTGTTCTGACCAGTTTCACTTTCAGAAATGTACCACTGCCCTTTGGTTTTTGATAGGGCTCAAACCTGAAGAAAGCTCTCGACCGGTAGGAGTCAGAGAGATTTTGTAATCCAACAAAACTCTTTAAGAAAATAAGTCCACAAGATTCAAAACATGTACAAAGGTAACATGAATCAATGAAAATTTGAGCACACCAAAGAACATTAAGAGATACTGGTAAAACCATGAGAAAGAAGCCAAAAGCAAACTTCATATACCTGAGATGGTCAAAGCTTTGCATATATACAAACTTATCTGTGATGTTACAAAGAGACAATGAACTACAAATACTATAAGATAGTTGATAACCATAAGTGAACCAAAACCAATAAGTAAATCAAAAATATTACTGTTATGACACCGGTAAGGGGGTAGTGGAGGTGCCGGCGAGGTTGACTGGAAAGCCGTGCTACAATGGAATGTGCTATTTTCACAATCCACATGATAAGAGAGTAGAAAACAACAATAATTCACCAAATAGGCAAATATTGGAAATACTGCATAAAATGACCCTTATATGAGATATAAACCTTCGGTAGAGCATAGCATTTTGTAGTAGAATTGGCCTAATACCCATGTGTTGGCATTTTATACTGATATTTGTTCACAAGGGAAAACAGATCACCATTAAGTGGCATAGTAGAACAACTTAGTATTATCACAAATATATATAATGGGAAAAGTTATACGTGTAAATTTCCAGAACACACCATCCTTCTTCATGGCATTGATGAGCACCATCGACAAGAAGGAATTATTGTAGTAGAAATAGAGCATGACACTGCAGGTACAGAAAATATATCAAAGAAAAAGTGTATATATAAAATCAAAGCAGAACCAGATATGCAGCGATAACCTGGCGCTGCTCTCCTTGAGCTGATTGGGTATATGGAGTTTATGAAATGGAAACCACCTGTGTAGTTTATTTCATATCCAAATGAGTGATGCAATAAATCGTAAGAAACATGAAATAAACATGAGTATTGTAACAGATCATTTGGACTAGGAGAAACAGGTATATACATCACATAGAAGGAATGGTGTGACAGCAATGATTATATTACTATATCTTTAGAGCAGACAACAATTGATCACATATCCGCCTGTTTTTACCTAGGAAAAGCAAATGCTTCAAAATTGGCAGCGTCCCTTTTAAACAAAAGCACATGATCTACTGGAACATTCATAGAACCATTTCCTTACATTTTCTATTGGTGATCTAGAAAAAACATCTCAAATTTCATCAATAGATCATCGATAGGTCTTCCAAATCTATACCACCGCTGCAGCTGATTACAGGAAGGCTGGTCAGCCATTGGCGCCAGAGCCCACTAGGATCGGAGGAGGTGGTTGTTACATGGCGCATGGCTTTGTCGATTCCCTCCTGCTCTCCGTCTCTTCCCTGATTTGGCTGCACATTGGGGATGCCTATGACATCAGGACCGCCTCATCACCAAAGCAACACCTTAAAAGCAATACCTGCAAACAACAGAGATGTCTCCACAAGAATATGCAGCAATTTTTTTTAACAAAATAGCTGTAGTATGTTGTAGAAAACGAAAAGCTGGTATACACATCGATTGAATGCCGGATAAAATCTTAAAATCAATGTTTTCATGACTATAATATTCCATAGTTAAGAAACTGAAAACAAATCGAATTGCACAATAGTCTTAGAATCAATGTTTTCGCAATTATAATCTTGGATGCTATAAAAACTGAATTAGGTGAAAATTAAATTGCAGATTAATGACACCAATAGAAATGTAAAGTATTGGAATTCAACCCTATAAAAAGTTATCAATAAGATTAAAAAAAAGCATATTTTAATCTCTATCTTAAAACTTATGAAATTCCATGAGAAAATTCTTTTCTTTTCCAAAAAAAAAAAAATATTTTAAAGATATAAAACTTATTGCAATAAGAAGACAACATGTCCTAAAGTTGTTGCTTATAATATAACAAAATCTAAATAAGATGAATTGGCATTAAAAGAGTTATTACTCATGACATATCGAAATCTAATAAGATAGATTGGCATTAGAACTCAAAAGATAGATGGGCATTGGAAGACAACTCGGATGAGGCGCTGTTAGAAAAGCCGGACCAGCATAGAACGAGTCCTCGGGCTCGGATTCAGAGCCCGAGTCCTCTGACAAGAACTCATACCTTGGCTTCTTGAAGCAGCTGTCAACCGATGACACTCCACTATCGGCTCCAATGCGCTTGACGGGGAGATTGATCGTGGACAATCCAATGGCGAGATTGGTCGTGGGCGCTGATACAGTAGCCGATACGGTAGTGGCACTGGTGCGTAGCTTGTCTCTAACCCAATTCTCACTGAGAGACGCACGCCCCGGAATCTTGCGTGTTGTTTCGATGTTGGTTGGCACTGTGGCGTGGCCTGATTTGTCTCTGATCCAGCTTTGACTAGCGGATGCCCGGCCCGACACAGACGGAAAAGCAGTTGTCCCCAACAGTCGGCGAGTCGCGGGTGGGGTTGGAAGCAAACCCGGCGAGACGGAGTTCAGCAGCGAAGCAGGGGTACGGCGGCTGCTCGCGGCTGGTGGTATTGGTAGCAAACCCTGCGAGATGGGATTCAGCGGCGGCGGCGCGGAGTCGGCCATGTGGACGGCGGGGTCGCAAACAAGAACCGAAACCAAAAAAAAAAACCCGAAGGAACAAGAACAGATGCGGACCTTCGAGGATTTCCGCCGGGACGGGGACTCGGCGACCCGGCGAGATGTTCCGCCGGCACAGTGGACTCGGCGCCTCGGCGAGATGGCGATTTGGCGCGGGAACAAAAGTCGAAGTAAGCTGAGGGCTCCTCTCGGGGAGATTGCAGAGAGTCGAAGACGGCGACGGGTGGGATTAGGATCTGGTTTTTTTTGCGACTCGATTAGGATCTGGTTCAGGTGGGCCTTTTGTACGTATAATATACGGGTAGATCTGTATCCCTTTCTTTTTTTTAGATTTGATTAGAAACCGTATCCCTTACCTTTAAAAAAAATACCATACGGCGGTATGATACTTGATACGTGGTCTGTAGGCCGTGGCCCAAGTCGAGGCGCGTGATTCATTGCGTGGGTGGCCCAGCTCACTAAATTGGCTCCAATATATGCGCTCACCTCTTGGCTTTCCGTTGCCAGCGCTAATGGGGTCGGGGTTCAGATTGTCTAACTTACTGAAGCTAAGTCACAGCTGACTTACCCTATCCCGATGCCTTCCATTCTTCATCCAACGGCTGACAAACGAAACAGCTTTTCCAGCCCCAGAAACAAAGCCTAGCTACAGATCTGGCCTAGATACCACCGCTACGCTCGCTGCCACTCGGGGAAAAAATCGCTGCGCAGCCATGCGGGATATGGACGACATGCAGTAATTTTTTTGGCGGGACCCGGCTGCTCGTCTTTGCTGGGGTCAAAAACGTATTGCAGCATGTACATGAGCATGCTTAGCATGCTATCTGCACCGTCCAAAACTGCTTCGAGATTCATGTTGTGCACTCTATCTAATATGAAATACACTCTACCCAATGTGAAACACTACCGTTTTGGACGGCACATATCTCGATACGTTATGTGGATGGCCCAGATAACACATGCTCAGCATGTATGCACTGAAAAATTGCTTTCGCTGAGGTCCGGCCATTCGGCGCATGTCCTCTGCCGCAGAAAATTTGTGCAGGCTTAGTTCTACCTAATCACGCCCGTCTAATGCATGTTATTAGAGCCTGTTTGGATCCTCCCCTCTAGACTTTAGAGCTAACAGGTGATCTAAAATTAGCTTTAAACTTTAACCCACCTCACATTAAGGGGGTGTTTGGTTCATGCAACTAAACTTTAGCAAGCTAAAGGAGCTGTTAAAATTTAGCAAAGGTGTTTGGTTTGCAGCTAAAAAACAAGTTAAACCTGACATCTGTAAGTGTAGGATGACCAAAACGCCCGTCATAAATTTGAACCCTGCCCCTGTGCTCCTGGCCGCGCGCGCACTGTAGTTTGGAGCGCATTTAGCGCGCAAAGCCACTGTGGCACGCACGCTGGCCTGTGCTATGCTGTCTTTTACAAAACTGGGCCAAATTTCTCTCACAAATAATGTCCAAACCGTTATTACAAACCTCAGTTCGTAAAAAGGATAATTATTACAAAAAAAAACATCATTATTACAAACCACAATTCGGAAAAAATGAATTGTTATGAATCATCATTATTACCAATTTAGAGACTTTGCGTACTACGACCTACTTATCAAACCATTAGCAATTCAGTCACGGAATTCATTCATGCGTTCATCTTCATCCCCTGGCTGTGTTTATGTTCTAATTGACGTACCAGCTGTCTCTTCATCATTTGGGTCATAGTTCTCATCTTCATCACACAAGGGGAATATGTTATCCATCATACCACTCTGCCTAATGAAGTTGTGCAATGCCATGCAAGCCATAATAATTTTACTTTGCTTTTCAACTTAAAAACTTGGCAAATCTAACAGAATGCGCCACTTCATCTTCAGCACTCCAAATGATCTCTCAATGACATTCCTAAGAGAAGAATGGTTAAAATTAAATACCTCATTTTGACCAACTAGCCCAGGTCATTCTCTTTATTCTGGAACATGGTATTTTGTAGACTTATAAGGTATAAGATAACCAGGCCTGTTTGGGTACCCAGAATCAACAAGGTAATATTTACCTACACAAGAGTATTTATGTATCAGTTTCATGCATAATTTGTCAAGTACTACAAATGACAAGCTTAGGGGCAATTGCATACCTTCCGGTGGAAATGGAAATTTACCCCTGTACTTCTCAAGTGCATCATTGAAAACCCTCATGTTATGAACAGAGCCAGGCCATCCAGCCACCACAAAAGTAA
The DNA here is from genome assembly GCA_038087645.1 of Saccharum hybrid cultivar R570. Lineage (NCBI taxonomy): Eukaryota > Viridiplantae > Streptophyta > Magnoliopsida > Poales > Poaceae > Saccharum > Saccharum hybrid cultivar. The sequence goes on from JAQSUU010000135.1 coordinate 25,171,253, forward strand.
ACCTCATATCAAAGTCACAAATGGCCAAGACATTCTGTGTTGTGATTTCTTTTTCTCCCTGTGTACTGAACTACCTTCTCAGTAGGAACTGTTACATGCACATGTGTCTCATCTATAGCTCCAATGCAATTATCAAAAAATAGAGCAAATCTAGCAGATGTCAACCTTTAATGCACAGTTCTAAACTCTGGATCCCTAGGCCTAATGATATCTGCAGCTAGCTTCACCATACATTCAAGTACTTTGTCAAAATTTCTACTAATGGTCTTAAGTGATCTTTCAAACCTATTTTCTGATTGCCTCATGGACTGTTGCTCACCACACATCCATAAAAACATAGCAAGAGCCTATGTAGAAGTCATTTTTCTAGTGGGCTTCAAACCATATCTCTCTAGCAAGATGTTATGAAGGCTATCAAACACATCTCTGTGCATTCTAAACATGTTGTAACACTGTCTCCTACTGCCTAGTGTTCTAATAGTCTATTCATAACCACTAAAAGAAAGAACTCTATAAGGAGATTTGTTCAGGTATTTGCCATAGTGGGACATACCTAGCTTGCATACAGCAAAAGTGTAGCTATTGGCTCCTCAAGACATGTACTTGTATAGCTTCAAGTGTAGCTACTTGTAGCTGCCTTACAGTGTCATCTTTAGAACCAGATGACAATTTATCACTTGTAGAGTCACCAAATGAAGAACCATCATCATCAACTACTGAATCCCCTCAGAAGAAACCTTATCAATTGGTGAATCCATATTGTAAGCTGTGACCTAATGCAGCAAAGACATTTGATCAGTAAGGTTCATCAGTCAAGGTTCATCAGAACAAATTGAAACTGCCATCAACCAAATCCAGCTTACAACATGCACATATTGGGCATCAGCAAGGTTCATGAAATGATACATTAGTCACTTAAGGTTCATCACACATTACACTCAGCACTTATCAAGTTCATGACACATTACAAGGTTCAACAAATTATTACAAGTTCATACAAATTTAAGGTTTAACATAGAAATTAAAGCCACCAAGAGGAAAGGCCACCATTTGAAGATCATCTGTAGACCACCAAAAGACACACATCAGTTCAAGGCCACCAACATCTCCTAGGGCAACATGACATAAACTAGAGCTGGAACTTCAGATCACTGCTGGCAAGCTTGCTGTAGGAAGGCCGACTTATCTTCAGGGGTGTCAAAGTGGCAGGAAATATGCCTGTTGTAGGTACTTTTGAATAACTTTGTAGCTGCAAAGTACGGTGATGAGTTCTTGGCCACTCCTAACTCCCTCACCATCTTCAGACATTCATGGATGTGGTCAAGCTTGGCTTGCTTGGCATACTTGGCTTCTTTATCTCTGAGCCTGATGGTGGCCACCATGTTCTCTGTAATACTTTCTAAGGACTTCTTGTCCTCAGCAGAAACAACCTGCAGCTGGTCAACAAGCCCCTGCATAACACTAGCAACAGGGAGTCTTTTAGGAATATGTAGTCCGTTGCTAAGGCTAGAAGCAGTATCTACAGTGCTAAAAGATCTTTTGCGGCTGCTGGTGGTGCTACGAGGTGTCTCCATCTCTTTTGTTGCTTCATTTTCTAAGTCCCCATCTTGTTCATCTCTTGGGGCATTATCCCTAGTGAAGCCAGCAATGGTTGATGTAGATCCATCTACAGCTGTGTTCTAAAATAGCTCCTCCAGATAGTTGAAGTAGATAGGCAGGCCTAACATAAACTTCTTGCACTCAGTTTTATTCTGCACACGTCATGAAAACTGATTACTGAGTGAACTAAATAGTTAGAAGACAATTGATTGCCAAGGAACATTATAGTAATGATACTACCTTTATGTGCCTTGCCCACCAGGTCTCTGGGGCTACAATTGCTCCATTGTCGCGCTTGCTAATACCCGTTTGCTTCTCAGCCCACTTGTACCATGCATACATCCCCTTGAGCTGGTTCCATCTATTTCTCAGTTGTCTAATATCATGCCTGAGTCTAACTCATTCTTCATATTTTATTGAAATGAGTTGATAACCCCTAGTTGTCATTGTCCCATTTGGTGTGTAGCTAGCCCTCTTGTCAGTGGCGGACCTAGGATTTCAAAGCTGGGTATGCCCAAACAACCTTTAAATTAGATCAAGGAAGAAATCAAGTCGTGAAATTTGAGGTCTACCTATGTTTCTACCTTGCAGTTGTCTTTGCAGACAGATGAGGCTGCACAACGAGCGCTAATGAACACACAAAGTAGCGATCTTGAAGCTTAAATATATTATACATGTGTGTATACTTACTAACTACTAATTTTTCTCACAAAATGTAGGGTATGCCCGGGAATACCCGGGCACAATGCTAGGTCCGCCCATGCCTCTTGTGCTCAACAGCAAGAACACAGAAGACATTTATATTGATGTCCAACCAGTAGGCCTCATCAGACTGATAAAGAATCAGTTGAGCATCACCAAATGTAGAATACAACATGCAAAAAAAGTTCTAATGAGCAGATGTAACAAGCAAGAACGTGGACAACCAATACATGAAACAAATGTATAACAATACAAATGCAGCATAGCATAACAAATGTATAGCGAAGCATATCAGAGAGATCACATAGATCTGGCGAAACAAGCTTACCTCTTCCTCCATTGCCTCATCATCATAAGCTTGCGCAGCGGCTGCACCCCTGCGGCGGCGCCCCGCGCCTCGAGCTCCCCTACCACGCCTCCTCGCGCCACGCGCGTGCCGATTACTGTTGAGATTCGCCCGCTCCCGCGGTTGCACCAAGAGGGATAATGCGCAGAGGTTGAAGACCATGGCCGCCGGGAAAGCCGCTGCCTTGGGGAAGATGCTAGTACGATTGGAATGGGGGATACCCATCGAAGGTGGCGTTCAGATCTGGCCCCCCATGCTCCCAAAAGGGAAGCCTGCAGGGTACATTGGTGCTTAGGGGAAGGGGCCAAAGTGGCCGGCGTTCGGCGCGAAGGAAGATGACGACCCCACAGGATCTGCCTGAGCTGAGCTGTTAGGGAAGAAGCTTGGCGGAGAGGCCGGGTCCTCACCATGGCCGTCCATGGCGGTTGCGGCGACGGAGATGGACCACCGGCGGCGGAAGAGGCGTGGGGACGAGTGGGGTCGGCAGCGGCGTGAGGGCGGATGTGGAGCGAGCTGAGGGAGCCCGAGCTGCAGAGTGACCGAGAGAGTGCGAGTGAGAGGATAGGGTTCGGTCGCACAGGGGAGGGGAGGTGGGGGTGAGGGGGGACAGACGACAATAATTGAGGGGGCACCCAGTGTCCAAAGTGGATATGAGGGATTCAGATGCTGCTAAAATTTAACAGGGGCATTTGGTACAAAATGGACTAGAATTTAGCTTGCTAAAATTTATTTCCTTGAACCAAACACCCCCTAAAACTTTTGACATCAAAAGTGAGCTAAATTGCTCTAAATTTTTGAGAGCTCTAAAGTTTAGAGGTCGGGATCAAAAAGGCCCTTAAATTTGTGCAGGACCCACTGTGGAAGTGGCATTATAGTTTTATGCGAACTAAAAAAAAGTTATAACTGCTAAACCGAGCATCAAATTAAATTCCGATGATTTTCGGTCTTCGCCTGCGTCTGCTCAATCGGCTGCCCCAGCTTCCCCTGCATTTGTGTCGCCAGCTACCCCGCTCCTGCCGCGCCCGCGTCGTCCGGCCATGCAGGTCCGTTAGTTCGCGATGCCGTTGGCCCCAACTCTGGCCATGTCTAAGCTAACAAACAAGATTGGATGCTTTATGCAGCATGAAGTGAATGGCGGTGTAGAAACTCAAGAATCCATGGATAATGCTAATACCTTTGCCTTCACTAGGTTCATAAATGTGATAATTGTAGTTTTGATAATACAATTGTTCAATTGTGTAGAATTGACTATTAATTCTTCTCCAATTTTAACTCTTTTCGTTGTCTTTACAGGGTTCTAGCCGAATTGACTATTCGTGTGTTCAAGATCTTTTTTAGGTTGCTATCACATGGAAGGATATTTTTTTTGGCAAATTCTTCTAGCAAGTGGCCCCGTTCGGCTGTGCTGATAAGCCGACTGAAAAACACTGTTGACTGATTTGTTGTGAGAGAAAAACACTGTTCCAGCTGAGAAAACAAGCTGAAAAATACGGATTATAAGCCGGATGAACAGGGCCATTATTTTGTTTTTAGCACTAACAATTCTATAACTAATATATATATATATATATATATATATATATATATATATATATATATATATATATATATATATATATGTGATGGAGTGGTGCCATTTGGTGGAGTTCATTTTGGTTATTTGGAGCATGTAACTATTGAAAATACTTAGTAAAATGCTAGTTTAATTCTGCTGTGAAAATACTTGGTAAAACTCTGTTATTTGTGTACTTTCTCTGTCCCTAAATATCTATTGTTTTCGCTTCCCAAGAAATAACTTTGACTAAATATATATTAAAAAAATATTAGTATTTATGGTACATAATTAGTATCATTGAAAAGATTTTTGAATCTAGTTTTTTAATAAATTTATTTGAAGATACAAATGTTGCACGTATTTTCTATAAATCAAGTCAAACTTGTGACACACACTAACAACGACAGATATTTAGAGACAGATGGAGTATTTCATAAATAATCCCGAGCTGAGCTGTATCTGAGCTAGAACCACAGCCTGGGCTTTCCTATTAGGAGTGAAAAAGTTGCTTTTCTTATCAACCATTGGATGAGAAATGGAGGGCATCCGACATGGGTAAGTCAGCTGTGACTTAGCTTTAGCAAGTCAGACAATCTGAATCGTAGTAGGTCAGGAGGCAAACACAGGAGACCAACCGCCAATCGTGTGTCGCCGCTAGGGATGAAAACGGTTCGGATATCACTGATATTACATTTATTTTCGTATTTATGTTCGAATTTAGATTCGAATTTAGCTAGTGTAACCATGTCGGATATGATACCATTGGATATCGATATCATAAATATATGATTTAAGTATTTAGATGCAGTTACGATATATATTGAGTATTCGAAGCTTTGGAAAAAAAAAAGACAAATAGGGACATATCTAAACCCCTAAACGGATTCGATCCCCATTACGATCGTATAAAATATCTACCACCACCACCGCCCCCTCACTCTTCCTCCACGGGAAAGCACATCAACTGATCAACCCTCCCCTTCCTGCTAGAGCCTAGAGCAAACGCCACGCTAGTCGCGATTCTTCCACGGGTCCGGCCGGATCCAATCCGCGGCCGCCCAGCCGCCTCCGCCGCCACCACCACCACGGCTCCTCGATCGGGGTCTTGCCTCCCCTTCTCCTTTCGCCCCCCCGCAAATCCTGCGCGATTGATGAGTATTTTTCTCCCCGTCCCTTGGAGCGACTCGGTGGATGCGAGGGACCTGCCCGCGCTCGACCCGCCTTCGCCCCTATCTCGCCGCCTCGCCGCCCGGCGGGCAGGCTCCTGCTCCCACCTTCCGTCCCCAGAGCTAGCCGCAGGCCCATGGGCTAGTGAGTCACCTTTCGCCCTCCTGCGATCGCGAGCGGAGGGGCGGCCTGCGGGATCCGCCCGTCTCCTCCTCGCGCTTTCGGAGTAATCCAAATAACTCTTTGGTCCCGATTTCGGAGTTAATAGCCTGCGTGTAAATCGTCTCCTGCTGATGCGAGTATTGTGCTTTCCAGTAACAAGAGTGTACAGTTGTTGTTGCGTCTTGGGGATGTGAATCCTGTCCTGGGTGGGGATCCAGCTCATGCTAGATTTTCCCCACTTTTGCCTTTCACTTTTTTCACTCGGGAGGGGAAAAATTGGTTTCCTGGGTGATTTCCGATCGCTGTGCAGGATTCTACCTTATCTTCTAATTTCTGTTTCCGTACTCTTAATTCAAGTAGTGGGGAGGCAAATTAAAGATTGTATTGCCGGTTTTGGGGACATATTCTTGGGGATATTCCACCCTGTACAAAGATATCCCTTACCCTTAGTTTAGTTTGATGCTCAAATCAGTAGTGGTGGGGAGTGCACATATCACAAATCCTGATTATAATCGGCCGTTCGGGAGATGGGCTCCTCACAAGAATCCACCTTCTCCTCGGCCTCAGCGGCTGCACAAGTGAATGCTTCCGCTCTGGACTTGCTCCCGGTCTATGCCAAGGAGCTTATCGCCGGTGGCGCTGCTGGTGCATTTGCAAAGACTGCGGTAGCACCGCTGGAGAGGGTCAAGATCTTATTGCAGGTCCCAAACTGCCCATTCTATCAATTTCAGTATTTCTGGTGATTGTGTTGATGTTTAGCTCACTTGTGCTGCACATTTGCTGTCTGCTTTGTAGACAAGGACTGAAGGTTTCCAGTCCCTTGGGATCCTCCAGTCATTGAGGAAGCTGTGGCAATATGAGGGAATTCGAGGCTTCTACAAGTGAGTACCACAGCAGAAATGCCTCAGGTTTTTTTTTACTGCTGATTTAAGTATAGTGATCTGAATCCACTGTTATTATCCATGCAGAGGGAACGGTGCAAGCGTGCTTCGGATTGTTCCATATGCAGCATTACATTACATGACATATGAGCAGTATAGGTGCTGGATATTGAACAATTTTGCTCCATCAATAGGTACAGGGCCTGTCGTTGATCTTTTAGCTGGCTCTGCTGCTGGTGGTACTGCAGTTTTGTGTACATACCCATTAGACTTGGCTAGGACCAAGCTGGCATACCAGGTATTGTACTACCATGTTCACTGATGCAATTTTTTTGTTCATTTTGTTCCTTTGATTATAGTGAAGAGTCTCCATCAATAGATATATGGCTGGAACAACTCTCTGTGCAAATATTAGTTGTTTTTTTTTCATTTTGTTTCTTGCATTGTATGATCCATCAATAATGTATTGCTGGAACAACTCTGAGTAAATATTAGTTGTTTACGCCATGTCGGCTTTTGATGTATTGTTATTACCAATGTTGGCTCAAGGCTGTTAACACTAATTTCTTCACGGTTGCTCCAAGGTTTCTAATGTTGGTCAGCCTGGCAATGCTTTTGGAAATTCTGGTCAACAACAAACATATAATGGCATAAAAGATGTCTTCAAGACTGTTTACAAGGAAGGAGGCGCACGATCTTTATATCGTGGAGTAGGTATGTCTTATCCTCTCAGTCTCATTTCATTCGCTTAGATTTGTAGTATCGTTTATGGCTCATCAGTGTGAGGCTAGCAATTTATTCTGTTTCTTTCCAGCATTGCCATGCCAGCTAATGTTCCACACTTGCACACCTTTGTTTCTAATGTAACATGATGCTAAGTATCAATTTAGGTTGATACCACAATACCACATATGCATATTCAGTTCTTTCTTGGTCTTCCTGAAAACATGATGGCACTACTGTTAGTTACTTTAAATCCCAAGTAGCGGTTCCATAGGTGACCAGAAACACTATTGCCAGGGTTTAAACATATATTAGTTTAACATGAGTCACCATATGAATATCCTGAAATTTGTAGTTTAGATTACATTACTTGAGATGTGTGTATTATCTATTTAGATTATATTATTACAACACGAGAGGAGGGTTCAGGATTCTTTTAATCAATTACAGGCCCAACTCTTATTGGTATTCTTCCATACGCTGGCTTAAAATTTTACATATATGAAGATCTGAAATCTCAAGTTCCAGAAGATTACAAGAATTCTGTTATATTAAAGCTCTCTTGCGGAGCTTTAGCTGGTCTATTTGGACAAACCCTCACTTATCCACTGGATGTTGTCCGAAGACAAATGCAGGTACAATTCTTGTATTCCATGCATTGATAATCTGCTAAATCTCATCTGCGATGCCTATGGTCACCACTCACAAGACTTTCTGTCTTCAGGTTCAGAGCAAGCAGCCTCAAAATTCTAGTGATGGCTTCCGTATAAGAGGAACTTTCCAGGGTCTCTTGTTGATCATTCGGTGCCAAGGGTGGAGACAACTCTTCGCTGGTTTGAGTCTTAACTATGTCAAGGTAATAAGCCAGGACAAAATTAAAGAAAGACAAAATTTGAAAAATGAGAATTAGTATTGCAAAATGTGCGACATGGAAAAATAACTTACTCTGTTGGGTTGCTCCTTGTTTTCCTTTGCTTAGTTACAATTGTTACTCATGTTGTGTTGCTCCTTGTTTTCTTTTGCTTAGTTGCAATTATTAAACATATACAACTGGGATGTTCATTTTTTACAATAATGTCAATATCAAGTTTTATTTCTTGACACATGACTTTTCAGGTTGTCCCTTCAGTAGCTATCGGTTTCACAACATATGACATGATGAAGACATTGCTAGGGGTTCCTCCCCGAGAGAGAGTCCATGCGTCAGGTGGTAACAAATGAAGCAATGTTGGCCATCCTTGTGTTACGACTGATGAACTGAAGAAACTCTAGGCTGTGGCACTGTTGTTCTTGTTATGAATCCTATTGCTATCACCCTATGTTGCATACGATGGAGAGTATTGTATATTGGTCAAATAGCATTCGGACGAGTTGCTTGTACCATCCATTATGCTACTTGTAATTTGTAACCATGAATACAATGACGGTACCTGAGATTGCCCTACATTAACTATACAAGATTAGTAGTGCCCTTATTGGAGATTCTGGTGTTTATGTCAGTATATCAAATGTGCCTGAAGATGTTTTATATATCAAATGTTAGCAAAGACGAAGATGAAGCCTTGATGGTTTCTATCAATAGAATCTCCAACGCTTCATTTGGTCTGAGTAGTCTTTGGTCTAACAGAATCACCTTTTTATCTTTGAGACTACTCATTGACCCCTTAGTAAAAATCAACTCTTCGCATGCAACTTGATTACAGATAGAACCAACCTCAAAAAAAATGGAAAATTGCTGCCTGAGTGGGGCTAAAATTTTGTTCAGCATTAGCAAAATTGGTTCACATGTTTATACAAGGCTTCACACACTGTATTATCTCAACCAAAGATAAACCAATCGTTCACATAAATTAAATCAATCCATAAGGGTGACAATAATTACATCAAGTAAAATGTAGCCATTGCCCCGTCATCACTGAAGATAGTAAAAACCAATAGAGATTTTTCTTAAGAGAACACAACCGCACCACCAAGGCACCCAGAATCCCAAGCACTCCCCATGTAATTTCCAAGTCCATGATCACAAGACGAAAAATCCACAGCTGATCTGCAATCAGTTAATCTTTCTTCTTGTTGCCCGGGGAGCAGAACCTCTCAAACAGCATGGCGAAGAACCCGGCGAAATCGAGCCGCTTCTTCGGGTCATCTTTCTCCACCTCCCTGTTTGTTTCATCAGGCTTGTCTCCTTCAGCTGAAGTTTCAGCAGCAGCAGCAGCCTCAACTGGAATTTCAGTTTCAGTTTCAGCTGCTGGGGCTGTCTGCTGCAAAGCTGCGGCGACAGCCTGAATCTCTTCTACGGCTTGCTCCAACAAATGAGGTTCTTCAGTCTTGTCAGCAGAGGCACCCTCGTCGACGACGCTCTGCGCTGCCTCACCTTCTTCTGCCTTCTCTTCAGACTCAGGTTCTTTATCCTTGGATCCTGTTCAAGGTAAGGACGATGCAAATGTTTAACGATCGGGCTGTGGATGAACAGAAGTCACTAATGAAATCCCCAGAAACAATGCATGTTTTACCATGTCTCCGCAGATGGAGAGCATCAGCAAGGCTGTTCACCTCGTCCTTGACCTTTTCCACCACTTCTGGGTGGCTCTTCACCTTGTCCATCACAGCACTGACCTTTTCCATCACTTCTGGGTGGCTCTTCACCTTGTCCATCACTGCACTGAAAGCGTCCATGTCCTTGTTTCCCTGTTCTTCGCTTCCTTGCTCTACAATATCGACATGAATGCTTCTCAGAAAACAATTTGGTTTCAGGCAGAAAGAAATAGAAGGAAAAAGGGACCTAATTTAGATTGTTCATTCAGAGGCAAACAGAAGTTTCGGTCCAATAGCTTCTTACAAGTCAGCAAACGGGCTGGGTGCAGTTGAATTCAAGCATCACCACAAGAAATACTGATAGGATTGTACTAAGGATAAGGGTTATAAATTACGGTGACCTAGATCCATTAGTTAATTACACTTTCTCCACCTTCTAATAAAAATCCCTTGTTACTGTATGCATTCAACCCACCCCGATTAGTGCAGGATTATCAATAACTCAAACGAAAAACAGTGGGGGGGAATTACCAGCTGACCGATCAATTCGACAGAAAAGGATTCTTCTAGACAACAGACAAGATGCCAAATCCCCATACAAAAGCATGCGGACAAAACGATGAAAGAAACGAAGAAAGAGCAAAACCTGCGATCCTAGGTATTGGCTGAATCGAAACTTACAGAGTGAAGAAGAGACCCTTACAGGCTGAACCAGACTGCAGATTTGTTGAAGGACAGTGAAGTAAGCAATAAGTGGGGAAAGCTTAACTGACGAAAACTGAGAGGGGGAGTTCTTTTCGATGTGAAGCTTGAGAATCGTCGTGGGGTATATGGCTTTAACTGAGCCCCTTGATATGGGCTAATGACAAATGTGAAGCTAATGTTTTATGTATTATATACACAGATAAAGCTTAACTGGAGCACCATGCATAATAATACTACATGGTAGGACAGTGCAGGAGAGTGACAGCGAAATGGATGCAGGCAAACTGCAGGCATTCATGGTGGTTGGTCGAGGATGATCCTGCATCGTGGCATGCACGGCGTAGCAGCCTGTGTCATACAGAGTGTCACTTGCTCCAGCTGGGTCAATCAAACCCTACTTTATTTATTCTCAAACAGTGCTTTAATTTTATTCCCTATACTTGCCAGCATTGATCCTGGAAGCGATATATACTAGGAAATAACAGTTGGATTCTTTGTTGTCTGTAGCTTTAGTTTGTGAATTCTGGCTGGACAAATGGAGTTGGATTGTCGGATTTGGTTTGTCTGGTACGCTTGTATTAGGGTCAACTAATAACGATCTGGCACGTGCAGGTCCACTAAGGGGACAAACGAACATGGTGCTTGAGTTGTAACTGTCTGTCCAAAAAAAAAATCAGATAATTGCTGTATTCATCTCACAATGATCTCTGATTGGATAGTTTCTTTGCTTCATCTTTTTTAAGATTAGGAATGGTTCATGGCCAAAAAAAAAACTAGAAAATGGTATCTGGTACACCTTCAATCAAACAATCACACATGCCCAACATCCTAACAGAATCATTGCGTACAGAAAGCTGCTTTTACTTGGAAGTAAAGTTAAGAAAGCTATAGGCCAGGACACATAATCCAAGGAGGGTAGTCCGCTTCAAAATGAAGTATGAAATGTTCACTAAGCGCAAGGCATTTTTTTTCTGTACCACTTTCCAACTTTTATTTACCCTGATAATTACATTGTTTAGCGCATCATCTAGAATATGGCTTGGCATCATTAGAGAAAAGTTGGCTTATTTTCAATATCATGTATGATTTTCCTTCGAAAGGATGTCAGAAGCTTTGCTGCAAGTTTTATTACAAGGATAAATAAAAAAAACACAAGTCCTCGCCTTGTTTTTTTTAGTGAAAACCATATCCAATGAAAACCACACGACTAGGGTACAACCATCAAACAACTCCGGTACCAAGGCCTACCAAAACAAACATCATGTGTGATATTTCTGTTGCAGAAGTGCAGTTTCACTGTCATGATACAAATCGACCTACTCCAATATCATGACTGAAATCAAATCGACCCTTCTCCATGCGCCATGTGTTACATCACTGCTTTCTTAATCACATAGCTCGTGGGTATTTCCTCTCAACAAGAATCATATCCGAGAAGGATAGCTCACCTAATTAGGAGAACAGGTTCCAATTGCTTAATAGTCCAGATGCATCCATGTCCAAATAACATTTAGAGTGGCATCCTAAGTATGTTATGATAAACATTGGTATTTGTTTTCTAATTATATATATACAATGTATTATGTATAATGACAGTTTATTGCAGAAGTGTGACTTATGATCTTATGGTTCCCACACTGAAGAAAACATTTTTTGGTAGCATGCTGGGATTGATTGACTTTACAACTTTATGATCTAATTTGGACCATGAAAAAAATATCAAATGCAAACGTGAACTGCACTAACCAAAAATGCAGACAAAAGTTACTTTTCCTGAAACAAAACATCATGAGGACCGTGTGATCAACTCATTGCAAGAAGATTGATGGAATATTGCAATTTGCAGCCTCTTTTTTTTTTTTTTTTTTCCTTTGAAGCCACTCTAAATGAGTGCAGCTTACCTAGTTCCTTTGAACGGCTGGCGACGGAGTGACTTCCGATTTCTTCCGTTTCGGCATCTATAGATTAATCCCAAGGTCAGGGAGCAGGAAAAATATTAAAAGTACATCGTGGTTACCTGTCTAATATTAGATATTAGGACTCAAGACAGCCAAATGATGTGCAAGCAATATGCAAGGCACGATCTGGTATTAAATTTAAATTCAGCTCTGAAACCTTCCGGCAAATAGATCGAATTACTTCTCTTTGTGCTTTCCAGAATGTAGTATATCTGCCACTTATCAGAACTAGCAGTTACTATATATTTTCTTGACTTTGACCAAAACGTGTGCCATGAAAACGTAAACCTTTCTTTCAGGTCCATATCAAGGCAATTTCAAAGCCATTTAGGTGGGCAACTGAAAGTGTATCTGCAACGATCAAGCATCTATTTGCCGTGTTATTATATAACAACGACAGCTTGAAATCCAAACCATTTGGACTTTGTGTTAATCACTAATCAGTGAGCATACTACCAGTTACTTCGTATCAGGGCAACTACTTGAGACTTGAGAGAGGCTGAACAGGTCAAGGAAGAATAGCTACTGTACTTCTGAAGCTAGCAGCAGATGTCATTTCTACAATCTGCATACAAAACTTAGGGTAAACATGAGGGCAAATAGCTAACCGTTCTTGGCTGAGTGGAGGCTTCCTGCAAGGGCATCAAGCCCTCCCTTGGCACGATCAAAAAGGTCATTCTTCCCACGGCGCCCATCTTTTCCCTTCTTCTGCGATCCTTCAGAGTCCTTGACTTTCTTTGAGTTCTTCCTCTGAAAGAACATCTTGTTCTTTTTCCTACTCTTACACTGCGATAATCATATGTAATTAAGGAAAAAGATTAAGTGAACTACCACAGAAGATTCAAGGAAGGTAAATGCAAATTTCAGCTACTTCTGAAAACAATCTGCCATATCACATATCAGCACCTTCAGCCTCAGAAGCTGTTTACATATTTATACGTGACTCACGAGTTCTAATTCGTGGTGTTTGGCACGAAAAGGGGCATGGTGAACCATAAATGGATTTCTAGAGCATGATCCTTATTGTCCAATCCTCAGACATGTACATTAACCCGCTCATCGGTATAGAAATCTAATAGCAAAATCCGAAAAAAATGTGTTGAAGCTTGTTGACAGCAAAGGGGTAAGATCATAATCACGCAAGGTAGCAGCAGGAGAGAAGATCTAACGCAGTGAATGAATAAGAACAACCTATGTCGACTAAACTAGTTTCTGATTAATAACAAGAACAACCTACTTCAATGACGATCTACTGGCAAATTAGCACCATCCAAGTACACATCTACATAGCTACCTACCAAAAGCAGGAAGCATGCATGTAAAGCATCGGATGTGCATGCATCTTACCTATCTTCCTTGAAATGAAGAGTAGAGTTGTTTCAATAGAGAGAATTGTAGAAGAAGAGGAAGAGGAGGAGGAGGAGAACAAGCGGATTCAGGGGGACATGTCATGCAACGTGGCGCTGCTTTTATGGAGCCAATCTCTAATAGTCGCTGCCACAATTTAAGCATGTCGACTATATAGTTGGCCTCCGGTAACCCAACCCGCAACCATGAGCTTCCAATTTTTAATTTTTTATTCTGTTTTGCTTGTGTTCAATTTATTTTACTACGCATTAAAATTAGTTATTGGCCGAACAATAGAAAAACAAAACTATCGATTTCTGTCCTTCCGATACGGCACTGGACACGCATATCTTCTTGGGTTTGACTTAACTAGCGCAATGATGACACGCTTCTCTAAGAAGAGGTTGTTGCACAAAAGAAAGGTACAAATTGCAGGCACGTATGTATGTTAATAGAGTTGAGGATCTAGTTTTAAACTGGATCTGAATTCTGAAGTGTTGCATGTACGAGGAGTCAGGGAACCTCCTTGGTCTTTCTTGTACATTTTCTTTTGCTTATTGCACCAGCACAGCGTAATGCTTGCAAACTCAACACACAATACGATCGAAGCATTGCCATGCATGTTTCTGAAAGTTTGTTATGCCTTAATTATTCAATCTCCCTACATCAACTAATGATGCTCGATCGGACTTGCCAAGATATTTCAACTCAGCTAGCCCTTTCATCTTTCAGATTAGAGAATATAGAGGTAACACATCAAGGAAACTTTTGTCCTCTTTCTAGAAACAAATTAACTGAGTATCTGAATTTTGTAGCTAAGAAATTGAGCCTTGAGAGATTTGTAAAATGAGTTTGTTGAGAACAGTCTTTGTTCCCCAAAAGTAGTTCGTTTGGGTGGTGGGATGCAACCCCCTCTAGTTGTATGATTTTTGGGCCTGATTTCTGCTAAAAACTAAGTCATTTCTTGATTTTATTTTTCTTCTAATAAATTTTACAGTAAAGCTAGCACCTTAGAAAAAAAGAATATGCAAAGTTCTTTACCGTCAAATATGAACCGTTCTCTAGATAGAGAAGGTGGAAGCGTATCCTACAACTACTATAATTCCTTTTTGGTAAAATATGGTTATAACCAAATCCTCACACACACACACACAAGTGCATTTAATTAGGGCGTGGCTGGCGCTTGGACATCCGGACAACCCGCATGCTACACGCGTAGAGATGGCAACGGGTATTCGAAACCCGAGTACCCGACGGGTATTACCCGATAAAGAGGCGGGTATGAGATGAATTTTCTACTCGTGGGTATGTTATTGGGCAAAATCCTATACCCATCGGGTATGGCGGGTGCGGGTGTATACTACCCATACCCGCATACCCGCGGGTAAGACATACCCGCAAAAATAACTAGCCAACCTCAGTTATTTTAGCGCATATAAGTCATGAATTTGGCTCATTGAGACATCCACTATGTTTCTAGTAGATTACCTTTGTCGTAATGATGCTAATAATGTTTGTTAGCATGTTTGTAACTGGTTGGAAGTTTAGAATGATTTATTTTTGCATGTGACTATTTGATATTTTTAGGTAATTTTCGGGTATGCTATCGGGTACGGGTTACCCGTCGGGTGAGAATTACCCAGCGGGTACGAGTATGAAACTATTTTTTTACCCGCATGCGGGTACGGGTAACCCGACGGGTAAAATTTTGCGGGTGCGGGTACGGGTACGGGTGGGCACTACCCGTCGGGTACATACCCGTTGCCATCTTGATACACACGTCTTCACGTACTTCACATGCTACTCGCGTGTGCATGCTACTCCATCGCTCTCTATCTGCTTGCGTTCGGACGCCTGCCCACATAATACTACTTTGCATGTTGCTCGTGTGCTGCTGCTGCGCGCCTGCACCTGCTACTGCTAAGCGCCTGCACCCAAGGGCGAAGCCAACTCAAAACCAACACCTGTGCACACTCTATCAAACATAAAGGAATGTGTACAATTTCAAAGGAAATACATGAAAATTTTAAGGCAGATATTAGCAAACTTTTATTTTACCATGATGCACGTGCACCAGGAAAGCCAACGTGACTTCACCCTGCCTGCACCTGCTACTCGCGTGTTGCTGCGCGCCTGCACCTGCTGCTCGCATGCTGCTGCGCGCCCA
The DNA here is from genome assembly GCA_038087645.1 of Saccharum hybrid cultivar R570. Lineage (NCBI taxonomy): Eukaryota > Viridiplantae > Streptophyta > Magnoliopsida > Poales > Poaceae > Saccharum > Saccharum hybrid cultivar. The sequence goes on from JAQSUU010000135.1 coordinate 25,187,100, forward strand.
TGCTGTTATGCGCTTGTGCCTGTTGCTACGCATGGACGTGGGGACTGCCCCCGCACGTGGGAACCTTCTCCGCATGTACTCGCTTCCCTCTCTGCTAATGAAAACACTTGCAACATGAAGCATTTGCTGCAAAATGCGTCTGATACAGGTGAAACATTTGACACATAAACTTGCAACATATGTGTATAGCCACTGCAACATATGCAGCATCCAGATAACAGCTAAAAAATTTGGAACATACACTTGCAACATACGTGTATAGCTAGTCACTGCAATATATGCAACATCCAGATAAAACACTTGCAACTACAACGTGAAAACACTTGTTGCAACATTAGACTAAAAATAGATGAAACATTTGGAACATACTGTTGCAACATATGTGTAAAACATATAAAACATCCAGATCAAGAATAACATACGTCCAAAACCGATGAAACAATTTGAACAAACGCTTGCAACATTGATCTAAAACACTTGCAACATATGCAAGTATGCAACATGTGTAACATTCCGGTCTACTTTTGTAACATCCGTATGAAACACCTATAACATACCTCTAAAACACTTGAAATATGTGCTTGCAACATGCACTTTCAGCGCAGCGCAACATCTCTTTGCTGCTTGAGAGAATGAAGGCTCGTTGGCATGTGAAGTTCACTGAAGACAGCAGCCTGACGGTGCTTTTAGTCGGCGGGCTGGCGGCGGCGGCTGCGCGACATGGCAACGTGGCAGCGCCCGCATGACTGGGAGAGGGAGCTAGATCCGCCGGGGAGCCAGTCATGTGGGCCTACCGTGCTGGTCCTCCTATGGCTGGGGTTGTCGGGGGGGCATAGCGCTGCCGTGTCCAGGGCTGCTTGGGCCTCTGCGTTGTGGCCTGCTGAAAGCTCTAGTTTGATTTTGGTGAATTGATGAAACCATATGTGCTAACCTAGTTTATCTAAGTGATTATGAGATAGGTGGCACATTTCAAGTGGTGAAGCAAATGGTGATGATCATGATGATGGTGTGACCATGGTGATCATCAAGTGCTTGGACTTAGAAAAGAAGAAAGAGAAAAACAAAAAGCTCAAGACAAATGTGAAACTTGATAGGAGCTTTTTGGTTTGGTGATCGAGACACTTAGTCAGTGTGATCACATTTAGGATTGTTAGCTATACTATTAATAGGGGTGAAACTCACATCGAAATGCGGTTATCAAAGTGTCACTAGATGTTCTAACTCATTGCATATGCATTAGGATCTAGTGGAGTGCTAACACCCTTGAAAATATTTGTGAAAATATGCTAACACACGTGCACAAGCTGGTACACTTGGTGGTTGGCACATTTGAGCAAGGGTGAAGTTGGTGAAGTGAAGGAGGTGTTTTTTCACTGTAAAATAGTGACTGAACGCAGGTCACGTAGTGACCTGACGTGGAGGTGCAGAGTCCGGTCATTTATAAAACAAGGAGGCTCTCTTGGTCTCTACCTGCCGAGTGATCGGATGATGGCGTACTGTTGCAACCGAACACACAGGTGGGTGAGTCTGGTCGTGATGACGTACAGTGACGCAAGTAACCGAACGAGGCTGAGGAGGATCTGACGTGGTGCGTGTCCAGTCGCGTTTCACCTGACATGTCAAGTCACGTTTGTGGTGCTCTGGGAGCTCTCTGTAACCGACTTGATGATGGGTTGCCGCGAACACTTGTGCGTCCGGTCGTTGGCGTGGCCACGCGGGCGTGTGTGTGAGCTGGACTATGACTGGCGTGTCCGATCCTACTCGACTGCGTCTGATTGTTACAGAACGCAAGTGTAGGAGCATTTTCACTATTGGGAATCGAACGGGCAGCGTTTAAACGGGGACACGTGGACAGCTCTGTGTGACCGGACGCTGGCACCGGCGCGTTCGGTTGTTCTGACTGGTGTGTCCGATCGTCCCGAAAATAGCTGCAGTGAGGGGGTAACGGCTCTATTTTGTTTGCCCCTCTATTTAGGGTGTTTGGTCGGCTCAAGCTCCCTCTCTTGGCCATTTGTATTGACATAGCAACCTTGTAAGCTTAGCCAAAGCCATCCCACTCATCCCTATCATTGATTCATTATCTTTGTGAGATTGGGAGAGAATCCAAGTGTATTGCTTATGTGTTTGCATCTAGAGACACTTGACGATTGTGTTTCGCTGTAGGATTTGCTTATTACTCTTGGTGGTTGCCGCCACCTAGACGGCTTGGAGTAGCAAGGATTGTTGAGTGGACGAAGGTGCTTGTATCTGGCTCCGATCGTAGTGATTGTGAAGGGTTCTTGAGCCTTCCCTGTGAGAGATCACAAAAGGCATCTCTAGTGAATTACGCATGGCTTGTGGATCCTCATCTTGTGTTGGTTGTGCGGCACCCAGTTGCGGGTTTGGTGTGTGATGCCAATTAACGCGTGAACCTACAAGTGGGTGAATCGCAACAACGAGGACTAGCTTGCCGGCAAGCAAGTGAACCTCGGTAAAAATCATTGTGTCATCATTTGATTTTGAGGTGATTGGTCTTCATTGGTATTCATTCTTATGATTGTTTGGCTCCATTGGTGATTGTCTCATTCCTCTACATGGCGGTATAACACTCCATCCTTCCTGTGCATTTACATTTGGTAATGTAGCTTGGCCCTTTAGTGTGGCTAGTTTTGAGGGCAAGCAAGAGTCATGTCTAGTGGTTAGTGAGGCTCTTTAGTTAGTCTTTAAGAGCTCACTAACTTAGTGTAGTGACATAGCCTTTATGTGCATAGAGATTGTAGTCACTAGAATTGTTGTATGTGGCTTGTATTTTTAGTAGGCTAGAACAACATTCGCTTCGCCTCATTGTTGTCTCTTTTTGCTTAGTATTGTTGTAGAAATTTTTATAGGCTATTCACCCCCCTCTAGCCATTAGGATCTTTTAAGTGGTATCAGAGCCATAGTCACTTGATTTGAGGCTTAATAACCTTCGGTGTCAAAAGGGCTTAAATCAACAACACCAAGAAGCCACCCCAATTTGATGGCATAAATTATCCTTATTGAAAATCAAAGATGACCACACACATCAAATCAATCAATAGAAATGTGTGAAAGGTGGTGGAAATCAAAATTGAGATAGAGGATCCAGAGAATCCCACCACGGTCAAAGAAGTGCTTCTCCAAAACAATGACATTGCTCTTAGTGCTATTCATAATGCTATTGATGAGAGAAAATTTGAGCAAATCAAGAACATTGAGATGGCCCATGAGGTATGGAAGAAGTTGGAGGAATCATTTGAGGGCACCAAGGCAATCAAGGGTGCAAAGGCATACATTATCAAGGAGAAGTTTACTAGCTTCAAGATGAAGGAAGATTAGAGTATGCCGGACATGTTCCATCAGATGGATGTGCTTGTCAATGATCTCAAAGCACTTTGTGCGAAGGTGGAGGATAATGACTTCTCTCATAAGTTCTTAAGATGCTTACCTGCAAGATTTGGCATGTTGGTCACCTTGCTAGTGAGGACCGGTTTGGACACAATGACACCAAACCAAATCTTAGGAGATATCATGACCGATGATGCCTATAGAGATGATGATGAGAAGAAAGAAAAGGAGAAGAAAGATGAGAAGAAGGATGAGAAGAAGAGTGTGGCATTCAAAGGGCAAAGCCAAGCAAGATACATCTAGTGAAGATGATGACTCAAGTTTTGATGATATGGATGATGAGAAGATGACTCTCTTTGTCAAGAGATTTGACAAGTTCATGGTGAAGAAGGGCTACCGTGCTAGAAGGAAGAAGTCTTCATCCAAGAACAAGAAAGAGTCAAGAAGGTGCTTCAAGTGTGAAAGCAAGAATCATCTTATTGCTTAATATCCATACAATAGCGACAATGATGATGATAACAAGAAGAGCAAGAAGAAGGACAAGAAGAAAAACAAAAAGAAGAAGGATAAGATGACCGTCAAGAAGAAGAAGGGTGGATCTTATGTGGTCACTTGTAATAGTGATGCTTCCTCAAGTGATGATGATGATAGTGATGAGACAAGACCACTAAGAAGAAGGGTCATGCAAGCATTGCCATACAAGAGAAGCCTTTTCTCTTCGACACTCCATCATGCTTCATGGCTAAGGTCACTAAAGTACAAACTTGTAATGATAGATGTGATGAGGAACATGATAATAAAAGTGAAAGTGAAAGTGACAATGATGATGAACCCACTAAAGATAAACTAATTTACATGTTAGAAGATGCTAAAAAATATTTTAACATTAAGAGAAGGGAATGCAAAGACTTGCGCAAGAAGATAAATGCCCTTAAACAAGGCTTTGATGAGCTCAATGCATCTTTTGAGAGGCTATAGGAAGCCTATGAGAAGTTTGGCAAGGCTCACAAGAAGCTTGAAAAAGCTCATTCCTATTTGCTTAATGAGCAAAATGAGAAGGAGCATGTTGTAACATGTGACAAAGGCTTAACTTATGATATAATTATTGAATCATTTTATAAGCCTATCATTGTTGTTTCCACTAACCCTTCTTGTAGCACTTCCACTTCCACCTCATCTAGTAGTGATGGTTTCACATGTGATGCCTCACTAATGGTTGAGAATGAGATACTCAAGGAGGTAAAAGAGCTCAATCACACCTTAGCTAAGGCCTATGGTGGTGAGGACCGCTTGCTTATGTGTTTGGGTAGCCAAAGGGCATCTCTCTACAAAAAGAGATTGGGATATATCCCTAAGAAAGGCAAGGTCGCATTTGCTAATCACAAAACTAGTTTTGTGAAGAACAATGGCCGGTATTGTAAAAGTTGCAAGTTGGTCATATAGAGCAACAATGCATGAACAAAAAATCAAAAGTTAATATATTCTTAATTAAACTTGATTCTTTCTATATGCTTACTAAGGGTACAAATGGTGTTCATGCTAAGTTGATTGGTGCACCATGGATGGGCTCAAAGAAGAAAGCCATATGGGTGCCAAAGAGCTTGATTACTAACCTCCAAGGACCCAAGCAAGTGTGGATACCTAAAAAGAATTGATCTTCTTTTGTAGGTCAATTATAAAGCCAGAGGAAGACATTGGGTTCTTGATAGTGGGTGCACTCAACACATGACCGGTGATGCAAGAATGTTTAACTCAATCAACACCAATGATAGCAATGGCTATGATAGTATCACATTTGGTGACAATGGCATAGGCAAGGTTAAAGGGCTTGGTAAGATTGCAATATATAATGACTTGAGCATATCCAATGTGTTGTTACTTGAGAGCTTGAACTTTAATTTGCTATCCGTGGCCCAATTGTGTGATCTTGGATTCAAATGCATATTTGGAGTAGATGATATAGAGATCATAAGCGTAAATGGCTCCAACTTGATCTTCAAAGGCTTTAGATATGAAAATCTATACTTGGTTGATTTCAATGCTAGTGATGCTCAATTGTCAACATGCTTATTTATTAAGTCTAGTATGGGTTGGTTATGGCATAGAAGGCTTGGTCATGTTGGTATGAAACAATTGAATAGATTGGTTAAGCATGGTTAGATGCTTGAAAGATATTGTATTTGAGAAGGATAAGCTTTGTAGCTCTTGTCAAGCCGACAAACAAGTTGGAAACACCTATCCCAAGAAAAGCATGATGAGCACTAGTAAAACATTTGAGTTATTGCATATGGATTTGTTTAGGTCAACACAATACACTAGCATCGGTGGAAACAAATATGGCTTTGTGATAGTGGATGACTATACAAGATACACTTGGGTATTGTTTCTAGTAGACAAAAGTGATGTGTTTGCAACTTTCAATTCATTTGTTAAAGGCATTCACAATGAGTTTAAAACAACCATCAAGAGAGTTAGAAGTGACAATGGTAGTGAGTTCAAGAACATTAGAATTGATGAGTTATGTGATGAATTTGGAATTAGACATCAATTCTCGGCCAAGTACACTTCACAATCAATTGGTCTTGTTGAGAGAAAGAATAGAACACTCATTGATATGGCAAGGTCTATGCTTAATGAGTACAATATGAGTCAATCTTTTTGGACCGAAATAATCAACATCGCTTGCTACTACATCAACTAATTGTATTGTCACCCATTGAAAGAGAAGACACCATATGAGCTCTTGAATGGAAGAAAGCCTAACATTACATATTTTCGGGTCTTTGGTTATAAATGCTATATCTTGAAGAAAGGCATTATATTGGGCAAGTTTGAAAAGAAGTGTGATAAAGGATTCTTACTTGGATACTCAACCACAAGTAAAACATATAGAGTTTGGAATTTAGCAAGTTATGCTCTTGAGGAAGTTTATGATGTTGAATTTGATGAAACCAGAGGTTCTCAAAAATGAGAATGAGAATCTTGATGATGTTAGAGGCATTTAACTTTCAAATGCCATGAAGAATATAGATGTTGGTGAATTAAGGCCTAGGCAAGTGAATGATGATGAAGATGATCAAGTGCAAGTGCTCGCTAACTCAAATGTGCAAGATGATATAAATCAAGCAAGTTCAAGTGGCTCTCATGACAATATGCAAGATCAACAAGTGGCTAGTACATCATCTCAACCCAATGATCAAGCAAGTGTAAGCAATTAGGTTCCAATACTCCAACCAACCAATATTACAAGAGATCATCCATAGGACATTATAATTGAAGATATTTCTAGAGGTATACAAACAAGATCAAGATTGGCTTCATTTTATGAGCATTTCTCATTTGTGTCATTCATTGAACCAAAGAAGATAGAAGAAACATTAAGAGATGCGGATTAGGTTAATGCAATGCATGAAGAATTGAACAACTTCACTAGAAATCAAGTATGAGAGTTAGTTGAAAGACCAAAGAACCACAATATGATTGAAACCAAATGGGTCTTTAGAAACAAGCAAGATCAAGATGGGATAGTTATAAGGAATAAAGCAAGATTGGTAGCACAAGGTTACACTCAAGTTAAAGGTCTTGACTTTGGAGAAACATATGCCCCGGTTGCTAGATTGGAAGCAATTAGGATCTTGCTAGCCTATGCTTGTGCCCACAACATAAAGCTCTATCAAATGAATGTCAAGAGTGTATTTCTCAATGGCTATATCAATGAAGAAGTATATGTTGAGAAACCTCCTGGTTTTGAAGATGACAAGAAGCCCAACCGTGTGTACAAGTTGAAGAAAGCATTGTATGGCTTGAAGCAAGCACCTAGAGCATAGTATGAGAGATTGAGAGATTTCTTACTCTCTAAAGGGTTCAAAATGGGCAAGGTTGACACCACTCTTTTCACTAAGAAGATTGGCCAAGACTTATTTGTGTTGCAAATCTATGTTGATGATATCATATTTGGATCAACCAATCAAGACTATTGTGAAGAGTTTGGAAAGATGATGGCTAATGAGTTTGAGATGTCCATAATTAGAGAGTTAAGTTACTTCCTTGGTCTTCAAATCAAGCAATTGAAGAATGATACATTTGTGAGTCAAGGCAAGTACATCAAAGACATGCTTAATAAGTTTGGCATGATTGAAAGCAAGACCATTAGTACACCAATGGGAATAAATGGCAACTTGGATAGTAATGCAAGTAGCAATATAGTGGATCAAAAGTTGTATCGGTCTATGATTAAAAGCCTACTCTGTGACCGCATCAAGACCGGATGTCATGTTTAGTGTGTGCATGTGTGCAAGATTTCAAGCCTCACCAAGAGAAAGTCATTTGAAGGCTACAAAGAGAATATTGAGATACTTAAAGTATACACAAAATGTTAGTTTGTGGTATCCCAAAGGAGCAAAGTTTGAGCTAATTGGAAATTCTGATTCGGATTATGCAGGATGCAAAGTTGAGAGAAGAAGCACATCAGGCACATGTCAACTATTGAGAAGATCACTTGTTTCATGGTTATCAATGAAGCAAAATAGTATTGTATTATCAACCGCCAAAGCCGAATACATAGCCGTCGGTAGTTATTATGCATAAATATTTTGGATGAAGGCCACCTTGAATGACTTTGGAATCAAGTTAAAAATGTGCCATTGCTATGTGATAATAAGAGTGCAATCAAGCTAACCAACAATCCGGTTCAACATGCAAGAACAAAGCACATTGATGTCCACCACCATTTCATTAGAGATCATCAACAAAAAGGGGACATTTGCATTGAAAGTGTGGGCACTGGCGATCAACTTGCCGATATATTTACCAAGCCATTGGATGAGAAAAGGTTTTGTAAGCTAAGAAATGAGTTGAACATATTGGATTTCTTAAATATGTGTTGAAGCACCTCCCACTAATATGACATGCCTCTCCTTTGAGCTACCAAGGTAAAAGTTGAGTGGCATGACATGCATCCTTTGCTAAGGATATGTTTAGTGCATCTAGTCATTCCTCATGTCTTAGGCTCATTCATGAAAATCAAATGAATGTGATGCTTGTATAGTACCACTATTGCTTCTATGCTTGACTTGATCTAGTGATAGCATATGACATGTTTGTGGGCTTGTGAACTTAGTGTTTGATCTAGAAAATGAGCTATAAGTGTTCAACTCAACATGGTAAAAGATAACCCTTATTTAGAGGTGTGAAGAAGCTTGTCCTTAGATCAAACCTAGTTAAATATCTTTGGCAAGCGTTCTAGATTAGACCAAATTTGAGAAAATGATCCTCACTCCATTGATTGACATTGATAATCTTAACCTATCTAAAATTTAACCTTTGTGGTCATTGATGACAAAGGGGGAGAGAAACAAAGATATAAGTGATAGGGGGAGAAGTAATCACTAAGGGGGAGAAATATGAAAGTAAGGGGATCAATTAAAATTTTGAGCACACAAGTAGGGGGAGCCAGCTCATGAATTTGTATGATGCATTTGAATGTGCATTCTCATATGTTTTCTTGCATTTGTCAAGTTTAAATTTAAATTTCATGCTTGTGTGGTGTATGCTAGTTGTAGGATTGAATGATGAAATGAGAAACTAGCATGCATAGGTGATAGTTAGATATGCCTTGCTTTGCTTTCACAAGTGGTACTAGAACCTTGCTTATAATGTTGATATCATGAGGTATCTAGTTCTTGTTGTTGCAAGTAATATCTAACTAGCAATGGTGCTAAGGATAGTATATTTGGTGCACTCTGATTGGTATCACGCTTTAAAGGTCCATCTCTTATACCTTAGCATCATTTGGTAGACATTGCATCCTATATTTCCTATCTAAGCATATGTGCAAGCTTCAATCCAAACTCTTAGCACATATGTAGGGGGAGCAATGCTACCAACTCGCGTTCATGAAACTTGTCCATATCCTTTTACAAATAGTAAATATGCTTGGGCAAGCAACATGAATTCAATTGAATTTTAATTCATATCTTTGTGAAAGGGTTGTCATCAATTACCAAAAAGGGGAAGATTGAAAGCTCTAGTTTGGTTTTGGTGAATTAATGAAACCCTATGTCCTAACCTAGTTTGTCTAAGTGATTATGAGATAGGTGGCACATTCCAAGTGGTGAAGCAAATGGTGGTGATCATGATGATGGTGTGACCATGGTGATGGCTTGGACTTGAAAAAGAAGAAAGAGAAAAACAAAAAGCTCAAGGCAAAGGTGAAACTTGATAGGAGCTTTTTGGTTTGGTGACCGAGACACTTAGTGAGTGTGATCACATTTATGATTGTTAGCTGTACTATTAAGACGGGTGAAACTCGCATCAAAATACGGTTATCAAAGTGTCACTAGATGTTCTAACTCATTGCATATGCATTAGGATCTAGTGGAGTGCTAACACCCTTGAAAATGTTTGTGAAAATATGCTAACACATGTGCACAAGGTGGTACACTTGGTGGTTGGCACATGTGAGCAAGGGTGGAGAAGTTGGTGAAGTGAAGGAGGTGTTTTTTCACTATAAAACAGTGACCGGACGCAGGTCATGTGGTGACCTAACGCGTAGGTGCAGAGTCCGTTCATTTATAAAACGAGGAGGTGCTCTTGGTCTCTGTCTGCTGAGTGACCAAATGCTGGTGCACTGTTGCAACTAGACGCACAGGTGGGTGAGTCCGGTCATGTCATGATGACGTACGATGACGCAAGCAACCGAGCGAGGCTGAGGAGGATCTGATGCGGTGACGCGTCCGATCGCGTTTCACCTGATGCATCAGGTCATGTTTGTGGCACTCTAGGAGCTCTCTGTAACCGACCTAACGCTGGGTCACCACGGGCACCTGTGCATCTAGTCATTGGCGTGGCCGCGCAGGCGTGTGTGTGAGCTAGACTGTGATCGGCGCGTCCGGTCCTGCTCAGCTGCGTTCGATCATTACAGAACACAAGCGTGGGAGCATTTTGATCATTGGAAATCGAACGGATAGTGTTTAAATGGGGACACGTGGACGACTCCGTGTGGCCAGACACTAGGCACCAGTGCGTCCGGTCGTTCTGACTGGCGCGTCCGATCGTCCAAAAAATAGCTGCAGTGAGGGGGTAATGGCTCTATTTTGTTTGCCCCTCTATTTATGGTGTTTGGCTAGCTGAAGCTCCCTCTCTTGACCATTTGCACTAACATAGCAACCTTGTGAGCTTAGCCAAAGCCATCCTACTCATCTTCATCATTGATTCATCATCTTTGTGAGATTGGGAGAGAATTCAAGTGCATTGCTTGAGTATTTGCATCTAGAGGCACTTGATGATTGTGTTCGCTGCCGGATTCGCTTGTTACTCTTAGTGGTTGCTGCCACCTAGACAGTTGGAGCAGCAAGGATCGTCGAGCGAAGGAAGGTGCTTGCCTTCGGCTCTAATCGTGGTGATTGTGAGGGGTTCTTGAGCCTTCCCCGTGGAAGATCACGAAAGGCATCTCTAGTGGATTGTGTGTGGCTTGTGGATCCCCATCTTATGTTGGTTGAGCAGCACCCAGTTGCTGGTTTGGCGTGTGATGCCAATTAGCGCGTGAACCTCCACGTGGGTGAATCGCCACAACGTGGACTAGCTTGCCGGCAAGCAAGTGAACCTCGATAAAAATCATTGTGTCATTATTTGATTCCGAGGTGATTGGTCTTCATTGGTATTCATTCTTATGATTGTTTGACTCCATTGATGATTGACTCATTCCTCTACATGGCAGTATAACACTCCATCCTTTCCATGCATTTACATTTGGTAGTGTAGCTTGGCCCTTTAGTGTAGCTAGTTTTGAGCACAAGCAAGAGTCGTGTCTAGTGGTTAGTGAGGCTATTTAGTTAGTCTTTGAGAGCTCACTAATTTAGTGTAGTGACATAGCCTTTGTATGCATAGAGATTATAATAATTAGAATTGTGGTAGGTGGCTTGCATTTTTAGTAGGCTAGCGCAACATTCGCTTTGCCTCATTGTTGTCTAACATTTTTACTTAGTGTTGTTATAAAAAATTTTATAGGCTATTCACCCCCTTCTAGCCATTAGGATCTTTCACCCGCTCATGCTGAGGCCACATCGAGGCCGCTGCGTCACCGCACCAGGACGCTCGCCCGTATCACAGTGAGAGAGAGATGGAGGAGTAGCACATGTGGCACGCATGAGAGAGAGAAAGCAGAGACAGGGAGGAGCGGTGGCTGATATTTTCCTATGCACGTATGTGGATGGTATAGGTATAGGCGTGGGAGGGTTAGGGTCCGTCTAGATGGACTATCATTATCAATTTAATTAGCCATTTACCCTTATGGGGACGCGCATGCATAGCCTATCACTATGACATCTCCCAAAAGATTGGGTGGGAGGGTCTTAAGATTGATGAGAGTCACTATGGCCTCATGCCACTAAATAAGTAGTATCATTTTTTTCAAAATAAATCATAAAAATACGAGTACTCATGCCAAGTTTATGGCTTGAACCTAGATGAACATATTACCTAACCAATTGAGTTCAATTTAGTTAGATTATACTATTACTAAAATGAAGACTTCTTTTGGAGACTCATATTAATCCTAACGAGACATGATAGAAAAAAAAACCTTGGGATGTGTGTTGACACTTCTTAGCGTAGCTGCTAGGTTTGTATCCCCAGCAACTATGCCAGAAGTGCTTGTTGGCATTTCTTAACGTCATCACTAATGATTAGCAATGCCACTAAGAAATAGTCTTGATAGTTCCTTAACAATTTTAGATATTTATCCGCAAGCGTACAGAGCTATCATTGTAACATTTCACCCAGAAGTATTTAGGGTATCGTTATTTATATTTTTCCAAAGGAAAGTATTTGATTAAGAGTCTAGTATAGATATGAACTTGAATAATAATGCTTGCAAGTACACCAATTGTTTATAACAGGGATAAAGACGGTGATATTCAAGATAGTGGACACACACTTGGTATACCTCAAAGGATAAAATAAAGAGAAAGGGTAAAATAATAATCCTAAGTCGAGCATGCATTAGTCTAGTATAGTCATACATAGATTAGTTAATAATCATACAAGTTACATAATTGGTTTTAGGGCTAAGTGTGAAGCAGGTTGGGAGGCCACTGAGTACAGGTCTGCCAGCAACCTTATGTCACAATTTAGACTCCTACACCCCAGTCGAACGTGGGGGATTACAAAGGACGGACAGGGCTGTCACCACTTGCCGCCTACCCCTCAACTGTGGAAAGGGACAATGCATTCACCTGTCTCTCCATACCCAACACCACGCTTGTGTATACAGAAACTATCCAAATTCCCCTGAGTCCCTGACCCTACAGATTGACAGGTAAAGAACTTGGGCACACCTAACGGCATGATGAACCGCCACCTCAACTTTACTCTAATTTCGATTATATAAGTTATATGATTGGTTAAGCATAAAGTTAAGTGTGCTATTCTCATGACATACAAACTATATACTAGTTCATATATCAAGATTATAACATAGTAACTATACTCTAGTTCATAAGTATGACTATAATTATTATATGAGAGCATAACTTTGGAAGAACTCATAATTATATTCATACCCAAGAGTCACTTCTTCCAAGGAGCCAAACTCTCCAAGGTAGCTTTGCCTTGCTCTAAACAACTAAGATAGTAAAGCTACTACTACTAGAGAGTGAGATGTGTAAGGTGATGCTCAATGTGTTGTGTGTTGAGAGAGGGGGGTACCCCTCTATTTATACAAGAGCTATGGCGGTGCTTCTGTCTATCTTTGGCGTGGAGGCATAGGATGCACTACCTCAGCATGAATCCATGCCATCGCTAGAGGAAGGTGTGTCTGAGGCGCACCAGCAGGGGACCGGCCGCCCCTAGGACCAGCCGATCCATGACCGAGTGAAAGGTCCAAATAGGCTAGAGGGGGGGTGAATAGCCTAATTAAAACTTCTATAAGATTTACTTAACCACAAGTGTTAGTACAAAAGGTGGTGAAGCTACATGCACTAGCTCTAACTAATTAAGCAAGCCACCTACACTCATCTAGTACAAGGCTATCCACTAAACACAACAACAACTATAAGATAGATACAAGGAGTAACGCGAGAGAAGAGCTTCGAGTAATTATACCGCCGTGTAGAGATGAGAAGAACCAATCAATCAATCACACAAGAGAAATCCTCGGGAAGAGAATGACATAAGAATTTATCCCGAGGTTCACTTGCTTCCCGGCAAGCTACTCCCCGTTGTGGCGATACACCCACTTGTCGGTTCGCGAGCTAATCGACTATCAGGAGTTGAGCCCTCGGCGGGCGCCGCACAACCGCACACAAGATGGGGATCCTCCAAGCCACGAGCTTCACTAGAGTATCCAATTTGCGAACTCCCTCAGGGAAGGATCAAGAACCCCTTACAATACTTAGTGAGGGCTCCAACAATCTTCAATTGTGAGCTCAATCACCTCCACTGCTCCAAGCCATCTACCGCGTTGGGAAACATGGAAGAGTAACCAGAAATCCACAGCGACTCGAAGATCAAGTGCCTCTAGAATGCAACACTCAAGTAATGCACTTGAATCTCACTCAATCTCACTCAAGATGTGCAACCAAGCAAAGAGATGAGTGGAGTGGTTGTTATCTAGCTCAAATGATGTCTCAAGGTCTTAAAATGTGCAAGAGTTACCCCCAAACCCCGACCAACTTCTATTTATAGCGAAGGGGTACGCAGCTAGCCGTTACTAGACGACACAGTGCAAATCGTGATGATCGGACGCACTGGTTAGGGTGATCGGACACGTCCGGTCACTATAGGACAAACAGTAACAGCACGCGTCAGAGAGAGCCATTGCCGTGACCGGACGCGCTCCACCATTTGACCGGACGCGCTGCACCCGGCTTCCGGTCGGAGTCCAAAGAGCTCCCACCGTGACCGGACGCGTCCGATCGCATGCGACCGGATGCGCCGCGCGTTCGATTATTCCCTTGCCACGCTCTGCCCCTCTAGGTGACCGACCAGACGCTCTAGTTCCGTGAGGGACCGGACGCGCCGGTTGTGCTCCTTTCCTCTGCACCCAGGTGAACTGACCGGACGCGCTGGTCAGGCCAGACCAGCGTCCGGTCACAAACCCTAGGCGCGCTGCGCCTCAGCCCTCGACTTGAGCTGATCGGACGCGCAGGTCCACCCTGGACCGCGTTCGGTCCAGCGTCCAGTCACTGTTTTTCAGTGAGAAACACACCGGACTTTCGCCTCCGATTCTCCACCTCCGGCGCAGTAGAAAATAGGCGTTTCACTTCCCCAAAAAGTACCGAATCCCGCCTCGCAAGCTCGGCGGGAGGGAGAGAGGAACCCAAACCCCTCTCTACCGCTCAAACTCCACCGCCTTCGTAAATGTGCTAACACCACCAAGTGTACACCACCATGTGCATGTGTGTTAGCATTTCACAAACATTTTTCAAGGCGTTATGTTAGCTCTCTACTAGATCCTAATGCATATGCTCAAGACATTGATCTAGTGGCACTTGATTCCCGAGCTAACCGTGATTGCCCCTCTTGATAGTCGGCTATGTATCTTAAACCCGGTTAATCACTTCTCTACTCATCTTAGATCGGCAAAAGGAAAACCCTATGGTTATACCTTTGCCTTACGCTCTTAGATCCTTCTCCTCCACTTGATCATCATGTCCATCATTTTTATGTGCATTCCTTCATGATCTTGCTTATCATTTCATGCACCAAATTATGTGGTCTTGTGGCCATCTCACCATGCCATTTCCATCTCCATCACATGTGTTGCTTATGCCTAGCTCAAAACGCTTAACACATGGCATTAGCAACTTGGTGTCATTAATTACTAAAACCAAACTTAGGCTTTCACCGAGCCGCCTCACCACCGTCTTTACGTGGTAGGCCTTGGGCTAGACATGGATCAGTGCCCCGGGGTGCTTTGCTCATTTTGAATTGATTTGGTAGGTGTCTCCCTTATTCTTTTGCGCAAAACAGTGTTGGAAATCGCCTTTTGGTGAAATCTTCCATGTACTTGTGTTTGTAACCTGCAAAATAATATTCTCCAAATACATGTGGAACTTGGTTAATAGTAAATGCATATGTGATTAAGTTTGCCAATTTCTCCTCTTTTTGTAACTTAATTAGCGACTGTATTTGATCGGTAAAGACCGCCAACAATGTGCTTAAAAAGATTGATCTTAAATATTATCAGAAAAACATAAACATCCAATCATCGGTTCGACATACTCTAATCATTGATAATAGCTAATGATCTAATTTGCTTCTAAAATACCCACTTATGCCACTATATATAAAACAACTAAAGAACACCTAGTTTTGCATATAAATTAGCTACCTTTGTTGAAGATAATAAAAAGTAACCCATAAATATACAATTGCTCACCTATACCATTGTAAAAATAAAAAGCTAAAATAACATTTTAAATCTACGTTTAAATTATCCACATGCAGCATATATATATAAAGAAAACATAAAGAAACCTTATATATGCTTCTAGATTACCAACAGCTACCACCATTACTACATGAAAAAAATAACTCAAAGCAAACGTACATGTTGCATGCCAACAAATAGATCAAGTATATATACATGCATGAGCAATAAATATAACTTTGCTTGGTTTTACAATCACAAGAAATAATTCCTTAACAAATCACATACCAATAACCCTTCATTCATACTGCATGGCATAAGTTTCTACCGTAGATAAATTTATACAACGTGACTAAAACATTATCGCATATCAACATTGATAACAAGATTATAAACTCTATGAAAACACTTAAATTTAAAGCATTTTATTTTTATAGAAGAATTATATTACTACACTCAATTCATCAATAGTGGAATTTTCACGTCTTGATTATTGTGTTGCATGTAAAAATGCATGTTTATGCTGTTCTGATATTGAAAGGACACTAGGATGCTGCCTAGAGGGGAGTGAATAGGTGTTTCTGAAAATTAACACCTTCAAATTGAAAACGGTTAGAAAGGGGGTTTCCAAATGGAAACTCCAAATCAGAGTAATATTGCCTCTCTTGAGAAAACCACAAAGTATATGAAAGATACTAAATAAGCCTAGGAGCCTAACACATGCAACACAAGAGATTAAGACAAAGTATAACAAAATCAGCACGGGGCGTGGAAACCGAACATATCTGGTAGCACTACCGGACAAGTCCGGTATACACAGGCAGTGACCCGCTCTATTGGAAATTGCTCTATTTGATTCCAAACTTCAATCTAAGTTGCAGCTAGGGACCTTCCAGTGGTTATGCAACATAGAAAACACCTACACACAAGCTAGCACAACCAAGGAAGATTGAGACAAAACAAATATCAAATGAAATTCAATTGAGACATGATATTTGTTTTACCAAAGTTCTGACTCCCTCGAGTCCTATCTCTGTTGAAGAGGCAACGAGTATCCACTCTAGGATCCACTCTAGCCACAGTCTCTTTCAATCGCTTCCCTCAATCCACTAGTTTGATTCCTTCCCTTGCGAAGGCAGAATCGAAGCCTTCACAAACTTGCCGAGGCACACTACAATCCTTGGTTGCTCTCTGGCAACTCCTAGCCATCTAGGAGCGAGATCCAAGAGTAACAAATGCGAATCACGAAATCGATGAACACCACAAGTGCTCAAGAATGGTTTGCTCGCAAATTTGAATTTCTCTCGACCCACAAATTGGATTTTGCAATTGGGATTATAAACTCACTAAGAGAGGGTTGGAGAGTGTTCTCAAGACTCAAAAACATGTCTAGCATTCACTAGAATCAACAGCTGCCAAAAGTGGAGACTTGGGGTATTTATAGCCCCCTCTCAAAACTAGCTGTTTTCTAGCCGTTGGGCTCTAGACGTGCCTACCAAACATGTCTGGTAGGACCTTCACTGCGCTAAGCCGAGAAATAAGACAAAGCACCCTTTCTCGGAAATTTAGAGCCCGAAGTCTAGAAATTTCCAGAAACAATCGAGCACTGGGGGCAAACTAAACATGTCCGGTTTAGCTTGAGAACTTATGAAAAACATCTATCATCATGTTGCATCCCTCTTAATAGTACGACATGCCTATTAACTCAGGATTAAATAAAATAGAATTTGAAGCACTTAACCTCTTTGCAAACCTTGCCATCACATTCGATTATCATCACGAGAGGGTGCCAACATGCCCATTATTGATTTTCATCTTGAGCATAGCCATCTTAAGCATGTGACTTGGTCTAGTTCCATACCTGAGAATAAATCCAATGCACCAAGTCACTTTCATCAAATGATCCAATAATAATTTGATCCTTCTCATAATATAACCTCCTTTAGCTTGATTAGTGATATGACTAAATACAAGTACTTTCTTCTTCACCACAGCCATGGTCCTTCGGCGCCTAATCTGTCACTTGCCCTTCACCTACGCTTGGTCCTACGAAACCTTTTCTTTGCTATCTTCACCTTCACAAGCTAATCCAAACCATACCATGATTTGAATCAACAATAAGTATACATTGAATTCCATATGGTGAAAACCGTCTTTGTCAATATTTTTTGACCCAATCATCTTTGTCAATATTGATTCCATAGCAAGCTCTCCAAATGAGACCAATCCATATGCAGTACCTCATGTCTCATCTAACAATTCAAATATGCTTGCTTTCACATTAACCATAAATGTCCCACGATAAATATAAGTCGTTACTTGAGTTTTATTTGTATTTTTGTCTTGTGCTTGAGATAGATTGCCTTTACAACAACACACCATTTTGGCTTTTCATTTACACATAATATGGAACATCAAAAAGTTTGCATATAATAAATTACGTGTTCAACACTTAGCACATTTGTTAGTCCTTTAATCATGTTGTCATTCAATCATCAAAACCTACTAAAGGGGTAGATGCGCTTACAAATATTTAGCAGTATAATGTATGACCTATAATCCATATTTTCAATAAATACAAAAATAGAGTTTTGCATAAGTGGTACAATAATACACCTTGGAGTTTCGACTTAACATACACATATAGAACAAAATTGCATTAGTTCGTAAGCCATAGATTGCACAAATAAATGAATTGCATCTAGATTGCAACAATAGTCACGACAAATGGATTACAACAACAGTTGAAATAACACTGTCTAATATCTCAACTAAACATAAATTGGAGAATCACAAAGTTGCGATTCAAAAGAACATACAACCCTATTTGGGGGAGCTTCTGGCAGCTTTTGCTTCTCTAAAAAACTTGAAAAGCTAGAAGCTCTTCTTCAAGCTGACAAAAGCTCCAAAAGTTGTACTTTATACTAAAAGCAAAGTTCCTAAGCTTTTTGAGATAGCTTCTCCAGGAGGTGCTTTTGGAAAAGCTACAACTCCCTCAAACATGGCCTATAAGGATGGGAAATCATGTATAGTAATTGGTAACTGAATTTTATCAAAATTGAGATCAAAGAGCATATGTATGGGTATTGTACAAGATAATGAACAAAGAGAGAGCAAAGATATGCCATTTAGAGTAGCCGCAAGTCCTAATTTTATCCATATACTTCAAATGTTTATGTCTCATAAGATTTTAGCCAATATGGAAATGTGAGCTAGTCATCTATTTAACGTATTTTTAACATATCATGGAATATAAAAAAAATCAAAATTCCTCTCCTTTCATATATCGGCAGGAATCATATGTTTGGGGATTTAGGCCATGCATTTATGAAGGACAAATATGAACATCCCTCTATTCTTCTTAAGTAAGGAGGTAATCTTTTATACTTTTCTATCTCAATAATTCAATTTGTACTCTCAACCTTATTTTTTTTTAAAAAAAGCTTTGCATAGTCTACTTCATAGACTATCTAAATTGGATCAATTTAATCTAAAGTTAATTTGCTTATATTTGTACAAGGTAGGCTTTACGTTCAAAGCATATAAGATGCATCATAACCTATAGCAGTTCATTTTAGATGTTTTTATTTATTTTTTTATGAATTTTCATATTTTGAGGGTTATATTATTATTTTGTAGATACTTCCAACTATGCAAACAATCATGAATAAAGTTCCAAATTATTTCACAACACATGGAATAATGCTAGCTATAATTCAACAAAAAAAACTGAGCATTAAACATAAGTTGTATGACAAAAACAAAAAGAAAAATCCATTAGATTATAATTTAATCGGACCAGTTAATTAAATACTAGTCTAAATTAAAGCAGTTAAATTAGTCAAGTTTGATATGAGGTTTACGTGGACATATATATTGAATAGTTTCGGGTAGTGGTAAAATTATTTCCCCTTCCGTTCGATCATTTAGCCCGTGCTGTAGCCATCTTGTGGCATTGCTTGACCACGGCGATTGATGATTTAGCTTCATGCATCTTCCTGCATAGCTTGATAGTACCATTCGGTTAGACCATTCTCAGTGGGAGTTTCGTAGCCCTCTTTCTAAGACTCCCAAGTGTTGAAAATAGTGTAAACAAGTTTTATCCCCGTAGAACTCATTTCATTCCACGGAACTTTTTTTTATCTCACTCTCTTTATTTATACTATGACATATCAGTTTATTTAATATCCATAAAACTTTCATTGAAATTAGCCTTAGTGTTGATTATATTAATACCCAACCGGAGGCGTCTTCGTCAGCTCTTTCAGGCATTGAATTCAACTAGCATTTGCAGGTCATCGAGGGCATGTGTTCAAGAATGGGATTGGCAGCGACGTCCATCCCTGGACAGGTTAGTTCATTCTTTCCTCGTCCATGTGGCCAACTCGGGGGTGGCTGTTTCGGCTGCCAAAGTTTGGTTAGGTACCAAGTTTGGCAAAGTTTGTGAGCCTGATTGGTTGTCATGTTCGTTTTGCTGAAAAGACAAGTTAAAAAGTACTGTTCACTGATTTGTTATGAGAGAAAAACATTGTTTCTTCACTGAAAAAGTACGGCTTATAAGACAAGCGAACAGGGCCATTTGGTTTGGTAGCAAAATTTGCCACAATTTCACGATCATACCAAATCTATGACAAAATTATGTTCGAGTTTTGATAATTTTTTTCCTACTAATTTTTTTGGCATGGTAGATTTGGTAGCCAACCAAGCGGGCCCTATACATTGAACCAAATGTGTTAAAGCAGAAAACAAGCCTGCGTGAAGATAAAAGAAAAACACCGCCTATCACATAATCGCTAGTTGAAAAGACTCATTGAATTTTGTTTTTGTTTTAAACTTTTGTAGACCTCGTGTATCCTAATATATAGAGATCAGAAGCAACTCTTAAAAAGTTGTATCAAAGTATCAAACTATCTTGAAATTTAATAAAATCATTACTTATTGGGAGAAAAATAATCATCACATGTTGAGAAGCCTTAGCCTTAAGTCTTGCACCATCATTCATGTGACGAACTAAACCCGTGCAAGTTGATGATGAACATGGTAATCCTGTGAGTAACAGATGTTGCGCGTGACTTGGTAGAAAGTCACAACTATCGGCCGTGCAAGAAAGGGTAATCAATCTCCAATTAAACGGATATAATCATAAGATAGGAGAGTGCCGTATCAATGAAGCTTCAGCAGCTTGCTTCTTGGATGAACGTTTGATCCATTCCATTCCATCCAAGGCCTTGTTTAGATGCCCGAATCGGTGTACCCCGAATCACTGTTGAACACGGTAGCAATTTTATTTTTATTTGGTAATAATTGTTCAAACATTGATTAATTAGGCTTAAAATATTCATCTTGCAAAGTACAATAAAACTATGCAATTAGTTTTTGATTTCATGAATTTGAGAAACTAAACAAGGCCAAGCAAAATGGTTTCCGGAATATGCCGTGCCTGCCAGCTAGCTCCACACACGTTGACCGTTGATGCAGTCCACGATCAAGTCAGCTGGTTTTTTTTTTAGGGAAGATCAAGTCAGCTGGTGGCAGCAGCAGGCCCCCCACGAATTTTCCTCTGCTTTGGAGGCTCTTTTCAGCAAAACGTGAAAAAAGAAACCCGAAATCCACCCGAGTCTGTCGCTTGAAACGGGCCTTCTCAGCATCGTCGTTCGGCCCATTCGAGGCCCACAGGGTTCAGCATAGCTCGCCGCCCCCAAGTGCGGCGACGGAGCAGAGTGAGGAGAGGAGGAGCAGGAGGCTAGGGTTTAAGGTGCTCGGCGATGGCGTCGGCGGCGAAGACACTGGCGCGGGCTGGATCGTCCCTCTTCGGCCGCATCCTCGCGACCCCGTCCCCGTCCCCGTCCCCTTCCATACTCCGCGCCGGGCTGCCGCTCGCCAGGCTGCAGCCGCACGTCCCGCCGCCGGCACCGGCGGGGGTGGACGCTTACGAGGCGGAGACCATCGCCAGGCTGAGCTCGCTCCCCGGCGAGATCTCCTTCCCCTGCGGCCTCCCGTCGCTCCGCTTCTTCATCGACGACGGTACCGCTTCTCTCTCTCACACACGCACTCATGAATGAATTGGGCCGCGATTGAGTTTTACAGTTGGGCTCGGGTCGCTAGTCACTGCTAGGTTCAGAAAGGGGAATAGGGGGGGACTGGGAGCAATGTTGCCATAGCGTACATTGTATATAGAGATTGTTGCGTGTGACCTCTTGAAACTCGCATGATTTCTGATCTACTGCGCAATTTCTGTGATTTGCAGTTATACCATTACACTGTTAACCCTTGCTTTGTGCGGGATTGGGAAGAATTGCCATGATTTCGCACAGTATGCTTCATTCGTTCATTCCGGGGACATTGTTTTCTGAAATCTCATGGTTGTCTTCCTCAATGGCGATGTGCTACTATTACCTGTGTTATACTGTTATGTGTCAGCGCTTGTTTTATTAGCTAGTTGTAGCTCGAGGGGGTCTGCAGATGTTGCCTGACTTTCATGTCCTCTAGTAACTCTAAGTGGTGCTGTATTGCTGCAATATTCTGAAGAAGCACAAAAGTGATGATTTGTGGGTGTCTGGCCCACTAATGAGTGTGTGCTTGACAAATAAATCTTTAGTGCCTGTGCTGTCTTTATGATTCACAAGCGTTAGGGCTTCAAAATCTGTGTTGTTTGGTTTGTGTTGAAAGTTAACAATTGGTTGATCAACCTTGAGAAAAGCCATGTATGTAGTGTGATTGATACTCTTATGCATAGAAGAGCACGTTGCTTGCAATACATTATGCACTATTTAATGTTCCCTGTATGCCCTTTTCTACCTTGAATAGGTACTAGAATCCAAAGCTTAATACGCTGCATTATTGTGTGTGATCATTTGAAAGCCTAAAACTGAGATTGCGTGGAGCTTGGGGAGGTCTCCCGCTTATAAACATATGATTTCTATTAAGTCCTACATTTGGTAGAAAGTGCACTAGAAATACTCAACTACACATGTTTCTTTTTGTTATCCTAAGATTGTTTACTTGCATGGTGCCAAATGGTGACTGTGGCTTGTTCCATCTGCTGCTGATTGTCCTGAAATTGTGTAGAAAGTGTCTAACAAGTGACAAATACTCAAGTACTACATGCGATTCATCTTGCTGTTCCTGGATTGTTTACTTGCATGGTCCCAAACAGTTACTGTTCCTTGCTATGTCTGATGCTGAAAATATTCATAGTTATTAGGTGAATGTTACAGTCTTGGTTATGACTTGTAGCCTTTTTATTATGAGTTTATGACCTGGGAGCTAGGATCAAATTATTATTTTTGTGAGTTTGATGTCTTTGCTAATCCGTTGCTTATGTTCTGCTATTTGTAGTTGAGGATCCTGTTGCTAATGACCCCCTTCAGTTGCTTCCGAAAAGAACATACCAGCCCAGTACCATCAAGCGGAAAAGAACCCATGGATTTCTTACACGGTCTGTCACTCTAGCTTCCCTGGTCCAGTTCAACTGTGCCACTATTTTGCTTCCTTCATCCCTCGTGCAAAAAAGACTGATGGGTTTCAAGTTGGAATTATCCAGCTTTGTACATGTTTCCATTCATGTTCGCCTTTTGGCACCTCATTTAGATTGAAGGCTAGTTTACCTGGCATGACTGGTTCAGTTCCCTGATGTCCTTGTTACATTGGTTCTGCAGTAAATCGACTAAGGGTGGGCGCAAGGTGATTGCCCGGAGAATCGCCAAAGGCAGGCACAGAATTTCAGTTTAGCAAGATCCCGTAGCAGCCCTGGATATTTTCTGTACCACAGATGCGTATTGTGTTCGTTGTAAGAACACCTAGTAGCTTTTATTGTATGCTTACCATCCTGCTGAAGGTGAGCCCCCCGCACAAGCAGCAGACTATTGTATGGATTTTGATTCTGAAACAAACCACTTCTGTGAAATAAACAAGTCAAGGGAACTGGACATTTTGCGCGGCGAATGAGTTCGTTTGAGCCGCTGCGTGCTGCGGTTGCTTCATATGTTTGTTCGTTTGTAATTGTAATCACCACGTATAAGATGTGTGCGTGATACGCTTGAGTGTGTTGTGCTGTGCCCGTTCTTGTGTTAGCCACTTGGGCTTGTTTCAGTCATTGTTGGATGGGTTCAGTGGTCCTAGCATAGGATATACCTGCTGCCATTTTCTTTTGCGACATTGTGGTGTACTATACTATACTATCATGATAGCCTGATAGGTGTTGGACGCGTTGCCTTTGCTTGCCCTGTTCGATGTGGTGCGGTGGCGGCCGCTGGATTGGTCACGCTCCTACCAACTGCTACGTGGTTCAGCCCTCGTGGTACGTGGATATGCCCATGCTCTATCCTGCCACCACGGCTCTGAAGCTGAGAGCATGAGGTATACCATACCTTAAACTATGTGCTGGAGAAAGGAAGCAGTGCGTTCATCACTAGTCAACCGTGTACTCGGCACTTGGCACTTGGCACCCAGCGCTGAGTATGCCTTTGGAGTTTGGATGCATGTGGCACTTGGCACGCAGCGCTGGAGCTGAGGCCGTGAGCTCGCACGTGTTGCGGTTAGGTCCCAACTCGGTGCTGGTTTCAGTCTGCTGCGTGGGCATCTTAGCTGAATATCTTTTTTTCTTTTTTTGAAATCTATTGATGTTCTAGCCTTCTAGGAAACAACATTGGTCCTTAAAGTTAAAACACACACCGCAACTTTCATCTGGCACATGCCAAGGGAATTTCTTTGCTGAAAATCGGATTTTCTTCGTTCCACGTAGTTTATCTCTAAATGTATAGTAAAAAATTAGTCCCTTCATCCCAAATTATAAGGCATTCCAAGAATCTTGGAGAGTCAGAGCATCTCAAGTTTGACCAAATTTATATGATAAGATAATAAGATTTATGATACCAACTATGTATCATTAGATTCTTTATTAATTATATTTTCATAGTATATCTATTTAATGTCATAAATCTTTGTAATTTTTTCTATAATATTGATCAAACTTAAGATGCTTTGACTTTCCAAGAATCTTGGAATGACTTATAATTTGTAATGGAGGGAGTATGTATCTAGAAAAGATAAAATGTCTTATAATTAAGAATGGAAAGAGTATCTAATATGTACTACTCACCTCCTCAGGCTAAACGTACTCAGATTTTAGATAACGACAAAAGGTGTTCTTCAATTGAAATGTATGTAATAAAATATCTAAAAAAACTTATGATAAGATTGAACTGGATTTTACAGATACGATTTCTCATGTTTTTATTCTAAGTGTTTGAAGACATTTGATATGATCCACATTTTTAGATCTTCGACTAGAAATATGATCAAAACAGCATGTTCCGTGGCCAGAGCCCAGAGGTCACTATAAATTTTCTCTAGAAATTAATCACAATTTGGCAGGACAAAAGCCCTCCTGTGATTCACCAGCAGATTGGCCTTTTCCACGGGATGATTGCACAAAATAAAATCACGAATAAATGGGGTACAAAGAATTGGAACACGTTACTTATTTTATGCCACAAAGCATCAAAAAGTGGCTAACCAAATATCATACCGTAAGTCTTCAAGTGTAAAACGATAATGATAGGGCTCGGGTGTCCGTTCTGTGATTTTTCGTCCGGATGCCTCATCTACTCGCTCGCGTTGCTCGCGTGACTTTCGTCCGGACCTCGTGGCTCATCCTCATCCACTTGCCCGCGTCGCTCTGTGCTGTGCGCCCCCACTCGCAGTTGCAGGATGGATTCTGCCCGCGCTGCTCGCCGGCGCCGCCCCTACCCGAGCTACTCACCGGCGCCGGCCCCGCCCGAGCCACTCGCCGGCGCCGGCGCAACCCCCCCCACCCCCGCCCGTACTCGCGCCTCCCGTCGCGACTGCGCTCCATCCACTACCACGGCCACTGCCGAGGTCCGTGCCGCCGCCGAGCTCCGCACTGTCGACCTCCACGCACTTCGTGACATTGAGCTTCACGCCGGTGTCGAGCTCTACAACAACGAGCTTCATTCGTCCAATGAGTAAGGTGACATTGCGCTTGCGTAAAAACGCATGTTGTAAGCGTATGTTTCATACGTTTCAGAGGTATATTATAAGAGTTTTGTATGGATATTGCAAAAATAGATCCGGATGTTGCATATGTTGCAATGATTGGACACGTATGTTGCAAACGTCTGTTCCCAATGTTTCATCTGTTTTTTGCAAGTGAGTTTATCTGGATGTTGCATACACATATGTTGCACGCGTTTTGTCTGGATGTTGCTTATATGTTACAATTGTTTTCAATTGTTTTTTCAGGTGTTTTTACAAGTGTTTCATACGCATGTTTTAAATGTTTGATCTGTCTTTAAACGTATGTTGCAAGTGTTGTATCTGGATGTTTCAAAAATAGATTGGGTGTTGCATCTCCCTCCTCGCTTTTTGCTGCCTCGCCGTACTGTCTCCTCCTCGCCTCCTGCTGCCTTGCATCCTTCTCAGACTGCAGAGGGGGCGCCGCGAGGGCCGGCGGACGGGACGCACCGGGGAATTGCAGTGCGGACACGAGTGCACGCTATCCCCTTCTGTTACGTGGGCAGGTAGCGCTTCGTTCCCCTTAAGTTTTCTATTTTACGCGGGATGTTGAGATGGTCCCGTTGGTGGGCCACGACGCTAACCCACGGTTCGGTTGGCTGAGACTGGGAGATGCATCTGGATGCGCTGCGGGCGCTGGACGTCCGGGCGCTATTGCCCTCGAGCGTAAAAAAGGAAGTATATAAGATTTTCGGACCTTAACTTCTCCATTAAAAAATTCTTACTAAACAAAGCCTCAATACTGTGCCAAATTTAGAGATGCCTTCAAAATGTTTCACCGAAAGTTTTTTTTTTCAAGTGGTCCTATTCTTTTCAAACTTCTTTAAAGAAGACTTTGGCCGCTGTTTAAAATGCCGAAACCCTGTTACCCCAAGTCCCCGAGCACCGCACCTCAGCGCACCGCGCAGCCAGATGGCCTCCTCCTCCTCCTCGTGCCCGCTCGCCCCCGGGCCAAGCGGCTCCAATTCCAAGCCCAGGACGGCGCGCGCCAGCGGCGTCGGGTTCGGAGGCGTAGCAATGGCACGGAGCGTGGCGGCAGTGAAGCTGGAGCCGAAGCCGGAGCCGTGGGCGGCGGGCGCAGAGGAGGGGTCGTCAGTGGTGCCGCGGTCGATGGAGGGGCCGCCGCTCCCGGCGCCGTTCGTGGCGAAGACGTACGAGATGGTGGCGGACGCGGCCACGGACGCCGTGGTGTCGTGGGCGCCCGGCGGCGCGGGGAACAGCTTCGTGGTGTGGGACCCGCAGGCGCTCGCCGCCGGCATCCTCCCGCGCTTCTTCAAGCACGCCAACTTCGCGTCCTTCATCAGGCAGCTCAACATCTACGTACGTACGGTATCTCCCACACCCGCACCCGCACCCACGCGCACACATGCCCTTGCAACATAGGACGACACCCGGTCGCTCGAAGTGCTTGTTGTGTGATTTTGTTACTAGTTGCTGCTTCGAGCTGCGATGGACGGCGTTCTTCCGGCGACCACTTTAGTTATCTCGTATGCTTTGTCTACCTTCGTAAGATATTGCTAGCGATTCGTGGACCTCAGTTGCTTCCCTGTTACCCGTTGTTGTCCGATTAATGTTGTCTTTGCTGCAAAAGGTGAGCTGCCTCAGTTTTGTGGCAAATGTGTGCACGCATCATGATGTCCTGGTAATTGAGCATTTGGTTTAGTCGGAATTGGTGGCAAGACTACCGTGGGAGGGTGTGCTAGTGTTCTTTTTCTGGATTGTGTAGAATTTGAATTTAGAACCATGGGCAACTTTGCAGAAATAACAACTGAATGGTGTAGAACTGGCTCCAGTCCCAAGTTCCCAACTGCTTATTATGCTGATCCATGTGCCTGTAATTTGGACTGTTGGGTATAGCAGTTAGCCAGTTACTTTATTTAAGTGTTATCATGAAAGCTGAAAATCGTTTGCAACATAAACAGCGGAAATTCAGTAGTAATGTAGCTGTGTTTGTGCCCCAGTCAAAATTTTCGATCATGCCACTTAATTTTGTTTAAGAGAATTTTGGAATTAATCTTTTGTGATGAATTAGATGTTCTTAGGTTTCATTTGCTCCATCCACTATGCTGTTTGTAACACTAATTCCAGTTTCTTCACGTTGTGATCTAAGATACTTGTGTTATATGTTTGCTAAAACCAAGAGGATCACGTGCCTTCTGCTGGAGATTACAAGTGTCCAAGCAGTTGGTATGTCATAATCAAATTCTATTCCACTGCTCTGAAGTACTGAACCTCATGACCTGTCCAACTTTTAGCAGTTAAAAAGCAAAAGGTGATGGGAACCTATCTAACTGAAACTTGTTGTTTTTGTTTGTCCTTTTGATGATGTTGAGCTCCGTTATTTCTAGCAGTATGTATCTGGACTTAATTTCCATGAGCTGCAGGACACTTCCTTTGTTCTTTAAGGCCTTAATTTTTCTTATGGCAAGTAATTTCATAGTGCAGTGTGTTATGGTACCTTAGGTTGATTTGTGTGCAGTGTGCTATACTGCAATGCCATTTTAACTTCTTTATCTTGTTTTCTGTTTTTTCTCGACAATTACATATTGCCATTATGCAATATATAGAACCAGTGATTTGGGCTCGGCTCATAGAAAAAATGTTGCAAAACTTTGTATTCTAATCTCTTCTCATATAATTTGGCTTCCTGGTCATGCTGACCGAATGCTGGTATTGAAAGGTTGATTGTGTTGTGTTGCTTCCTGCATAAATGCTAATGGCTCTGTTCCTGTTGTGCAGGGATTCAGGAAGGTGAATCCGGATCATTGGGAGTTTGCAAACGAATCCTTCTTAGTAGGCCAGAAGCATTTGCTGAAAAATATCAAGAGGAGGCGTGCTTCCAAGCCTCCGATGGAAGCACAGCCAAGAAACTGTGCAAGTGCTTGTCTCGGACCGCCAAAGGATCCCAGTGAGGTCGAGAGCTTGAAACGAGACCGCGCAGCACTCAGGGCTGAAGTCATCACGCTAAGGCAGCAGTACAGCATTTGCAAATCCCAACTCGTCGCCTTGGAGGAGAGGATCCTGAACAACGAGAAGAACCAGCAGAGGGCCATCGCCTTCTTCGCAAAGGTGCTCAGCAACCCAGCCTTCGTTCAGCAGGTCCTGCTCAACTATGCCAAGGAGAAAGAGCTACGCGGCGCTTCCAAAAGACAGCGGCTGATGGAAAACGAAGAACAATGGCACGGTGATTTGCCACTGAGGAGTAGCACCGAAGCTGCATTTGCGACAGTGGCGGCTGGCGTCTCTGCGGGGAGCAGCGATGGTGGCATAACCGCAAAACAGGAGCCTGGGCCTGAGTTGAATGGTCAGGAGATGGAAGGTATTTGGTATGATGTGTGGGACGAGCTGGACGCGATACCAGGCGCTGAAATGGACCGGCGAGAAGCAGACAAGGCCGTGGCTGGCTTCGACGTCGAGGACTTAAGTGGACGGCCTTGCGGTTGGGATGATGACTGCTCGTATCTCGCGGAGCCGATGCAGTTTGTGGAGCACTATGAGTAGACCAGAGGCGCAAGAATAGCTTGATCTGGAGCAGGAGAGGAATAGTGGCTTGTTCATAGCTTCATCATATTAGGATTCTGCCAACTGAAATTCGTATATATATATAAGGGATAGGAATAGTAGGTTGTTTAACTCGCAGTTGAGTTGAAATGCTGGCTGTGGTGTATAGCGTCAGCTCTGACTTCTGAGAACATATCGAGCTCAACTATAACGCCACCTCTGGCTCTGCAAACCTGGAGTTCGTAAAATGTTTTTTTTTACGTTGAGGAGGGGCGCACCCTACTGGTATTTAATATTGAAAAAAGAGTACAGTACAGAAATAAATAAAACAGGGTAAAAAAAAGGAGCCTAAGGTCTTGTTTGATGGATGTGTATTCACATCAATCCACATGTGTCAGAATAGAATGGAATGAAATTAAAGTGGAATGGAATAGAATTTAGTTTAATTCCACTCCAATCCACTTAACACGCGTGGATTGAGACGAATACATGCGCATCCAAACAAGGCCTAAGAAAGCTTAAGAAACAATGATAGTTTGTGTTTTCTTCTTAATATTCGCTGGATGAAGCATAGGCTGCACACCGTCATGGAGCATTTGCCTTTCGCAAATTGTTAGGTAAAAGGCATGCGTAATCGTAGAAAAAAAAGTTTGGCAAAATTTTAAAAAGACTTTGAAATATTGGTTGACAAACTCCAGAAGAAACATTGAGATACCAATAAGAAGAAAGATCATTCCTCTAGATTTAGTTGGCCTCCTCGACATCAGCAGCGGTGGCCAGCAGGGGGCTCAAAAAAAGGCTACCCACTGCGTTCTCTCTTCTTCACCGCATCTAGTCTTTTCCTAACCTCAAATCTCTTTAGTTCTAAAAAACCCCTCAAATCTCTTTATACAAGTGCAACCCCTAGCTTATTTGTAGATTTCTTCCACCGCATTATTGCTGACACTTACAAAGAGGATTGTTTGGAGGCTATCCAAGTTAGGACGTGAGATTTTAGTGTTATCCTTGTGTGCTACCAGTTTTCTTGCTTGGATTTCTTTTGGAGCTAGAGATCGACTTTGTTACTTTTGGTGGTTGGCATCAGTTAAACGACTCAGTGGAGGATTGGCAACCTTTCTTGGTAAAGTTCTTGTTTAGGAGGCGCCAATTGATGTTCATGATTTGATCCTATCATTCTAGAGTGGAGAAGGGGTATTTAGCAGTGAAGTGTCTTAACGATTATTGGCGACTCTTTGGTGCTCCAATATGGACTAGGGGGTTGTGGCAACAATCCGATAGGAAAAGAATCTGGTTGACTCTTTGACTCCTTTTCATTCTTGCATTACTTCTTGTTTAAGCTTCTTTGTGTGCAAGTTTCTCTGAGTGACAACTAGAATTGCACGATAGAGTGTTTAGTATAGGTTTATGGAGGAATGAAATAAAGTTTATGTACTTCTACTTTAGACCTATGGATCCTTTTGTATAATTGTTTATTGTTTATGGAATGACATTGTGATGTGCCACTGATGAAGTCATTACATGCATTTGAATAAACTGATTCTGGTATACACATGACTTGTATTCAGTTTTATCCTTAAAACTAGGTGTGACATGTGCTCTTCCGGTGTATCGCTTCTTTTGCATCTTTCGCCAGGATTTTGCTGACACACTGCTAGATTTTATAATTATGTAATGTACTAAAATAATTCAAACAGACCAAACGACAAGTGTGTGTTGGTAGCTCGCTAACGGTCATTTGTTCATGATCGACTATCCAATTTAAGATAGCCGCCGTTGCAGGCTGTGCACCAAGTCAAATTCACGTCATTTTCGTATGTAAAGTCCATGTGAGATGCATATTATTACCTAAGAATCGTTTTTTAAAAGGAGTTTTAAATCATGTTTACTGTATTTGAGCATTCAAGTGGGTTTTCTTCTATTTCACTGAATGGCATATTTGCTACCATATATTTATTGAAATGTTAGAAAGAGAAAAAAAATGATGCAATAAAATAATATTAGAGGGGGCAACTTACGAGAGAGCTCTCTTGATGAGTTTCTTAATCATCCACTAAATTCGTTGATGCAATAAATAAAATGATATTAAAAGGACTTGGCAGGAGGGGGCACAACTTATGAGAGTGCTCTCTTGAGTTTTCTTTATCACCCACTAATTTGTTCGGGTTGCAGCAAGACAATTTCTTGCCTCACTTATGATGGACTAACAGCGCTCCCCTGCTCAACGGCAGCAGGGGCTTAGGCCCAACGCTCTCATCCGCCCTTTGGGTGAGCCAGGGAGTGAGCTAGGAAGTCACACCCCCAAGCTCAGAGACGGAACCAACGATTTTGCACGGTCACCACGCACACACGGGCACGCCGTGCGCGCCTAGCCTAGGATCCGGTTGCTCTGGAGAGCAACCTCCCTGTTGTACACTATATGTACCCAATGAGATTAATGTACAATAGTTATCGGCCCTATTGTTCCTCTCTACACATCTAGGTTCAAGTCCTCGTTGATGTGAATATTTGGGTGCCTATTTTCTTCTTAAATAAAATGGCACCTAGGTTGGTCTAGTTTTTTGGGGGGTGAAAACAGGAAAGTACAGTAATCACCGAAGTATTTACTTTCTAAAGTGTTTAAACAGTTCAAGGTTTCTCATTTCTTACTGACTTTTGTTCTCAGATACCATTCAATATAGGCCGATGCACTCATAGCACATCTGAGATTCTTTTTCTTGAACTTAGCTCACCTGCTGTTCATAGTTCTGCGCCTTGCTGCATGTTTTGGTGAGTAGGTCGATTACTTCCAGCTGCAAAATTACAGCAAACAAAGGAAGACATTACAGTATGTACAAACAACAAAGCAGTACAAGCCAGGGAGTGAGCTAGGATGCGCTTTTTCCATCTACTAGGGCCCAGTTTAGATCCAGAAAATTTTGCAAAAGAACAGTAGATTCTCCGTCACATCGAATCTTTGAACGCACGTATGAAGCATTAAACATAGATAAAAAATAAAATTAATTACACAGTTTAGACGAAATGGACAAGACGAATCTTTTAAGCCTAATTAGACCATGATTGAATAATATTTGTCAAATAACAACGAAAAAGCTACAGTGCCCATTTTATAAAAAATTTTGCATCTAAACCAGCCCTAGATGTCTCTCTAGACGTGGGTGAGCCAAGGAGTGAGTTAGGAAGTCACAACCCCAAGCTGGCCAGCTTTTTCCATCTACTAGATGTCTCTTGACGTGGCGCAAGAGAGCTCATCAACGGGAAGACCCAAACCTGTCAAATCCGGCCCCCCAAAGCTGGGGTTACAAGCCTATGCTACCAGGCCCGGCAAGAAAAGGGTTAGCATATCTTTTTTTAATGTCGGTGTGGCCATATTAAAATAATTCTTTTGGTACTAATTTTTCTACGAGAAAGCAAGAGTACATCTATACGTGATATATACCCATACAATACAATGAGCGCATGGCCCTTGCACGGGCTCTCTCGATATTTAAAAGGCCGGCCCATTGGTGCTCCCGAACACGTTTTTCTTTTTTATGAAGGAACACGCAAAAATTGTATATGCAGCGTCTCTTAAGGTGAAAAAACAATTATACATGAAGTATCTTCCAAAATAGAAAAAAATATTATATTTTTTTGAGGAAAAAAAAGAAAGATTATATGCAAACGGAACCCTTCGCCATTACGCCATCAGGCCTTAGGTCGTGCCATTATGCTTCACCTTTCCTCTGCTCTATTTCTTTCTTTCTTCGATTCGATCAAGAAGATATTATCCTGTTCGATTGAACTTTTGAGCCCGGATTATCAGTTATGGTATAATATTTTTTTTCTCACAACAAAACAGCATCAGCCAGCTTATTAGCCGTAAAAACCATCAGCCCTTTCCTCCGCTCTTCTTCGATTCAATCGAGAAGATACTGCCTTGTTCGCTTAAACTTTTCAGCCCGGCTTATCAGCTATAGTACAATATTTTTCTCTCACAACAAAACAGCATCAATCGGCTTATCAGCCGCAGAAACCATCAACCGGTCTGCCAATAGTGTGTCAACGGTGCCTTTCAACGGCGTAGTCAAGATTTAATTAGGGCTAGAGCGGTCCAACTTAGCATAATTAATTTTATTATGAAGAGCAAGAAAAAAAAATCTCAGTCCGCGGGGGGAGACGCCCCCCTTGAGCATTCTAACATGAATGGTAATGCTATGACGATTAGGGCGTCCGGACGTCGGACATTACGTGGCTTCACTTCGTCCATTTATTGTACACGCCATAAATATTTGATACTACACGCTGCCTCCCAAGATAAAAAATATCCCACTCAGCAAGCTGCTAGCCGCAATCCGCACACACGTTCTGCTTCTGCCAGATCCAGTCCACTCTCACTCTCCCCAGGTCCTACAGTCAAAGCACCGCCAACCGATGGCGTCTTCGCCCCACTTAGTCGAGGTCCGAACCCCCGACGACTCACTGCCGCTCTCCTCTCCTCCTCCATGGCCGCACTTAAAGCCCTAGTTTGTTTTGGATAATTGATAAAACCTATTGGACTAATTCTTGATCCAAGTGTGTAGACTAGATAGGATGGTCCAAGCCAAGTGTTGGAGCAAGATAAAGTCCATGGTGATGATGGTGGACATATGATGATGATCAAGCTCTAAACTTGGAAAAGAAGAAAGAGAAAAACAAAATGGGCTCAAGGCAATTGTATATTTGATAGGGCCATTTTGTTTTACCACTCAAGACACCAAGTGGGTGCGAGTGGATTTAGGATAAGTAGTTGTACTATTAAGAGGGGTGATCTCAACGCAAATATGGTTATCTAAGTGTCACTAGGTTATCATATACCTGCATGTGCATTAGGACCTAGTGTGCTAACTTAACACCCTTGAAAATGTTTTAAAATTTCGCTAACACACGTGCACAAAGGTGAGACACAAGGTGTTTAGCAGTTGGGAGCAAGGATGAAGAAGTTGGAGTTGAAAAGGATGAGAAGAGGGCTACCGGACCCTGGTCTCGATTGCACCGGACCCAGGTGAGGAGAGCCCGGTCACCCTAATAGAGAAGGCGTAGCTCTGGGCCTTTGACCGGACCCTGGTGGTGGAGCTAGAACGGACGCGTAGGGAACACCATTCCCATGTCCGGTCAGTGTGACGTGGCAGTGCGTGGCGCAAGCGCGTGGGTGCTGGTGTGGATCGGACTCTGGGTGAGTCCGGTCACCTCCGAGCGGACGCGTCCAGTCTGATTTTTTCATCTCTGGACCTCTCTGATCCAGATCGGACCCAGGGTAATGCAGCGTCCGGTCACATGTGTTGCGAGTCTGGTCTGAGCGGTGTGCTTGCATAGGCGCGCGCGATCGGATGCAGGCCGACACATTCGGTCCGTAAGCAGCGCGTCCAGTCCAAACTAACCGAGCACGCAGTCAGCCGACTGTTGGGATCAAATTGTTGCCTTCATACGCGATGGACATGTGGCATCAATCTGACGACCGGACTCTATCACCGGTGTGTTCGGTCGCTCATAGAGGCGAGTCCGGTCGATGCGCAGAAAGTTCAATGTTGGGTATAACGGCTCTATCTCTTTAGGGGCTCTATAAATAAAAGAGGGACGGCTTGGGATCACTCTCATGAATATTTTCATTAGTGATATATCCTTGTGAGCTAAAGCAAACATCTCCCAATTATCTTCTTCATAGATTCATCATCTTTGTGAGATTGGGAGTGATTCTAGTGCATGTTGCTTAGTGTTTGAGCATCTAGTGGCACTAGTGATCATGTGAGCTATAGGATTGCTTGTTACTCTTGGTGGTTGCTGCCACCTAGATGACTTGGAGCAGCGGAGGAGCATCGGCACGAGTTGGTGATTGTTTGTGGCCATCTCCCGGTGATTGTAAGGTGTTCTTGAGTCTTGACCTTATTCCCCGCGGGTGATCGTGAAAAGGTACTCTAGTGGATTACTCGTAGCTTGTGGATCCCCATCTTGTGTTGGTTGTGCGGCACCCGGTTGCGTGTTAGGTGTATAATGCCTATTAGCGTGTGAACCTCC
This sequence comes from Saccharum hybrid cultivar R570, assembly GCA_038087645.1. Taxonomy (NCBI): domain Eukaryota; kingdom Viridiplantae; phylum Streptophyta; class Magnoliopsida; order Poales; family Poaceae; genus Saccharum; species Saccharum hybrid cultivar. The sequence continues at coordinate 25,222,381 of JAQSUU010000135.1, forward strand.
AAGTGGGTGAATCGCTACAACGGGGACGGAGCTTGCCAGCAAGCAAGTGAATCTCGGAGGAAAATCTTGGTGTCATCTTGTCTCTTGGTTTTCATTGTCATTCATTGATTGATCTCTTGCTCGGCTCGATATATTCTTCCCTATCTCTTGTATTTACTTTCACATTCTCTTGTGTAGAGCTAGTTGTAGTTAGTTGTAGTTTTCTTGCTAGCTTGCTCACTAGTTGTAGAAGTAGCAACTTAGCCATTTTTGATACATAGAGATTATAATCAATAGCATTGGGTAGGTGCCTTGCAACACATTCACTAGAGCTAGTGCAAGTTCGCAATTATAGCCTTGTTATCTAACCATTTGTTCTAGTGATGTGAAGAAATTTTATTAGGCTATTCACCCTCTCTAGCCATTTAGGAGCTTTCACGCACCCCATCCCTCATTCGCCCCTGCCTCCTGCTCCTCCTCACCATGGCCCTCGTCGCCGCCACAGCCTTCATCCTGCTCCGCTCACCCCTCATCGTTGTGACTACGATGTTCGCTACCACGTGGCCACTCTCCAAGCTCTCCCAAGACCGTGGTGTTACTCATATCCTCAGATGGCTTCCGCTACGAGTACCACTACAAGGTCCTTCTCCGCACACATCTCCCGCCTCACCGCCGGCACTAGCACTGAAGTCTCCCTCATCACCTCCTCCTGCGGCTAGAGATGGCAAGGACGTCGTGGCCGTGCTATACTTCGCGACCGCCTCGAGGCTCGCCAGACATGGTGGTCGTCGTCCACTAGAGTCTCACGCTTGATATGTTGCAAGCGCATATTTCAAGTGTTCCAGGGATTTCATATGCATGTTGCAAGTGTTACATGTGGATGTTGCAAAGTAGATCAGGATATTGCATATGTTGTAATGGCTATACACGTATATTGTAAGCGTTTGTTCTAAATGTTTCATCTGTTTTTTCGACGTATGTTGCAAATGTGTTTATTTGGATATTGCATATGTTTCACACATATGTTGCAAGTGTTTTATCTGGATGTTGCATATACTTTACAATGACTTTTCAAGTGTTTCAGGTTTTTCTGCAAGTGTTTCAGACGCATGTTTCAAGTGTTTCATCTGTCTCTAGATGTATGTTGCAAATGTTTTATCTGGATGTTTGAAAAGTAGATCGAGTGTTGCATCGCCCTGCTCGCCTTCTGTTGCCTCGCCTCGGTGTCTCCTCCTCCCGGCGCCGGCTGGGCATTCGCTGCCCCTTCCCCCTTTTCTCGATGCTTGAAAATGTTTCAGCTGTTTTTCAGACGCATGTTTCATGTGTTTTATCTGAATATTGCAATGACTATACAAGTATGTTGTAAGAGTATACTGCATATGTTACAATGGTCGTACTGATGTTGTAGAGGAGATGAGACGTTAGGACGGGGGAAGGGGCGTGACCGAGATAGAGCGTGTCGGGGATGGCGCCGAGGTGAGGGGAGGAGCACGACGGGCATGACGCCAGGGCGCATCCGAGATGGGATTGAGTCTCGGGTGGCCGGACGCGGTCACTAACGTGGGATGGGTCGCACGTGACCGGACGCGATTCGCTGGCGTGGGATCTGATGCGAGCGCGGAGGCATCCGATGCGAAGTACGTGTGGGTGTCGGAGCTGCTTCCGAATGAGACTAGCATCTGAACATCCGAGAGCTAGCCACGCTGCAACATGAATGGTGCAACATGAGCAGAGGTTCTGTGTCGTTAGAGCAAGGTCAATAATAGAGCCAAGTTGCTTGGCTATAAGACAAGCTATAAGAGCCAAGTTATACAATAAGTGTCTCCTATTTATCTTTAAAAAGTCTCTCTCTTATTTCTCCTCACAACTCTTGCTACTTGGACCCACTAATACCTATGTTTCCGTGCTCAGTTTGATGCTTGCATGGGAGCCAAGCTCTCATCTCTCTCATCTCTTCTCTCCTCTACATCAGCATTAGCTTGGCTATAAGTCCATTATTGTACCTGCTCTTACTGACCCCGTGGTAGAGTAAGCATACAGTCTATCTCTACTGGGTCTCAGATTTTAAAGAAATTTTTTGATAAAACAACGAACGGGCCTAGTGGGCTAGTCTCACACGAAGCCGGTAGGCCGAATTGCTTATGGAGTAGCACCACCGCCACCGTAGGGCGGATTTCCTACTCTGGCCCACGCCCGTTCTGCTGAAGCTTCTCATCTTATTATCGTCGAGCCGCCCCCGCCGCCGCCGCTGCCGACGGCGAGTCGAGCCGCCGTCTCAGACCCTATGCACTAGTTCTAGCCCACCCAGTCCCTTAACCATGGAGGATGCCCTCGCGCCGCCGTCTGTTGCGCCGACTCCCTCCCCCCTGGCCGCCGCTGCCGTCCTCACTCGCCGGCGGTCACACCTCGACAGCGCCTCCTTCCGCACGCTCTCCCGCCTCTTCTCCCACTGCCTCCACATCAACTCGTCGCCCCGCGACGGCACCGCGCCGTCCGAGCCCGAACCCGCCGTCGCGGACCCTGTCGGTGGGGACGCCGACGATTCCCCAGGAACGCCTCATGGCGCCGATTTTGATCGGCAGAAGGATCTGGAAATCGAGACGGCGGATGCAGGAGGCCCTTCGCTTAACGGGGCCGTCTATCAACCGGCCGCGGCGAACCCTACCCTCGACCTGGGTGAGGCTGAGGCTCTGCAGCTCGAGGGTGCGGACGCGGTAGTTGTCGTAGAAAGCACCTCGTGTATGACCAGAGCCGAGGTGGAGGAATCAGCGGCACCTCTGGTAGAAAATACCTTGTGTAAGACCAGCGCTGAGGTGGAGTCAGCGGTTGGAGCTGGACTGGCGGCGGTGGAGGACGTATCTTTGAAGTCGGTGGAGTCTCTCTTGGAGACGAAGGTTGACGAATCGGTAGAGGTAGCAGTGGATGATGATGAAGGCCGTCTTCTGCTTGAAGCGATGATGACAGATTTTACAGGGTTGATTGATAATGTTGATGCTGGACTGATATCAGCACAGAGTTGTACAGTTTCTGGAGGTGACCTGCAGAATAGCAAGGCATCTGGGGATTCGAAACAACTTGGTGGTGGGATTGAAGGGGGAGAACCTCTTAGAAATTGTGATCATCGGCAGAATGATGGTGGTGGTTTCGAGGAAGGAGAGATTGAGGGTGAGTTTCAGGATTTGGGTTCAGAAGAATCTGGAGATTCCAAGCATGGAGATGAAGATGGTGAAGATGAGAAATTGGAAGGCAATTCCATCAGCAGAGGCTCAGGGCCGGATAAAACTTGTGATCATGGCACACGGTTTGGGAATTTGCACTCAACACCTGAAATAGGAAATGATCATCTTATACTGAACAGGGATGCTATTGTCAGAGGTGATGCGCAAATACCTGTTACCAGGGCTCAAGCTGTCACTTATGATGACCTTGTGGATTGGAATGAGACTCCGCTGCCTGACAATGAGGTATCCGATACTGGTTTCAAATGTTATTGTTTGTTGCTTCTTCTGCCTAACCATGCATTTTCCAGTTCATTTACCTAGTGAGGTTTAATGTTCCTTGTGCTGCCTTTTTTTAAATGAATTCAATATATTTTTTAATCTTACATGTCAAGGTTATAAGCTACATCTTAAAATGATACATGTGCGCTCTGTATGTTTCATGTCAAAACCAAGGGGATTGGAGGGGCATTAAATTCCCTACAAGTCAAAATCCTCCTCAACCCCCTTTAATCCCCTTGATTTTGGGATCAAACAAACAAGGCCTAAGAGGAGCACAAAACTCCTTGCTGCAGATGGCCATCTTCATGCCTTGATCACAATAGGTTCTCTGCTGATATATTTTTTTTGGTTGAATATGCTAATTTTCGGTATCTGCCTTTCCAATCTATTACAGGCTCCCAACCCTGGGAAGAAGAGAAAACACACTCTGACAGAAGAGAGGAAGGCTAGAAAGACGGTACGTTATAGTCTTGACGCCATTTGATTTCCAATCACTTTTGTATGAATTGTTTCTTCAAAAGTGTGAAATTTGCTTTCTTGACATCCAGAAAAAAAAAAAGAAGAAACCGGGCACTGCAACGGATAGCTGATGGAGTCAAAAGACCAAAACTTACTCCTGTTATAAAGCCAAAAAAACCTTGCCACTTCTATGACCATGGGAAGTGCCAGCAGGTGAGTATTATATGGCCAACGTAACTTATTTCCTTATATCTATTCACTTCAAGCAGATTGTGTTTTCATCTAATGCTGCTTCCCTTTTTACATTCTTTGTCTTAGTTCATCAATGGTTCTGGTTTCCTTGTATTGTGATTTAGTCATCATCACAAACTCCTGATTGCTAGATATCATGGTCGAGCCATACCAAATGCAAAATTTGTTTAAATAACGAAATTGTCCATTTTATACTTAGTGGATATTATTTTTAAAATAACAAAGATATAGTATTAACTAATTTTTTTGGCTGATTGTTTGTCAATTCTTCTGATTCTCCTTTTCTCTTTTGCAGGGCACTAATTGCAAGTTTTCCCATGATTTTACACCTTCAACAAAATCTAAGGTACCTATTTATTAAACTTATCATATGATTGTAGTGTTTTTTATGCATTATTATAGTTACACTATTATATGGGTGGTTCACTAGTTTGTTTCTCTAAAGTGGTATGTCCTTCAAAGTAAACCTATTTTCCAAAGCCATCACTCAATCCATACTGAGTTACTGTCCTAATTCTGCTTTATATTTACCCACTTAAAAAAAGCAGAACACATTTCATCCTTACTTATGCATACTTAATATGTCAATAATGCTTCATTTTGACCTGTGCGAGTAAAACAAAATATCCGTATTGGTGCTTATAATTAAGTTTTGCACGATCGGTGGTAACATAGTATTTGTAATTGGAATGCATGTAATTCTAAGGATCTGTTCAGATTGTGGTTGGGGGTGGGGGGGATGCTAACTGCTAACTTTAGCTTTATCAAAGTGCATCTAAATTTCCTCATGTTTTTTTTTTCTAATGTCTTCTCATTTCTTGCAGCCCTGCACACATTTTGCATGTGGTTCTTGTTTGAAAGGAGAAGAGTGTCCATATGACCATGAGTTGTCAAAGTACGAATGCCATAACTATAAAAACAATGGCATGTGTGCCAGAGGTGATAAATGCAAATTCTCTCATGTGGTACGTAATTGACCTAATTATTTCTGGCATTTTACTTCTTTAAGTGTAATAGCCTGGGACAATTTAGTTTCCATCGAGTAATTTATACAGATTTCATTCTTTATCAGATGCGAACTACAGAAGGTACTCCCACACAAGATGCAAAGACTTCTGATGCTTCACTGGCATATGAGAAAACAAACCTCAAAGAGCATACAAGAAGCCAGAAGAACACAACAGTTCACAATGGCGCTCCTAGTAATTCTATCCTTAGAAACATGGCTGGTGTCTCCAGCAAATCTCAGAATGTTTCTAATCGTATTCCAAAGGGCGTGCAGTTTCGTCCCTTTGGTAAAGGTCAATCAAATTTGAGCAGCCTGCACCTGGATGCTTTGTCCATGGAGAAGCAAAAGAATGCAAATGGTACTCAACATAACCTCGGAGGACATGAAGCAGAAAAGCAAAAAACTGTGAAGCAAAATAGCCAGACACCGAATCTATTGCTAGAAGATAAGAATTCATCAAAAGAAGCCAATCCATGTTCAGACCCCAAAAAAGCTACTTCACCTGTTGATTCTATTGCAACACCTGGATCAATACATACTCAGCATGAAGTCTCAGAGGCTTCTAGGATTTTGCAGGAGTTCTTGTTTGGTGCTGGCAGTTAGAGGAAAGTATGTGTGAACTATTCTGCCTTTTGATACCTGTATTTTGCGCTATATATTAAGTCAATATAAAATTTCGTCAGTTGCTGTTTACATGGATTGAATTCATGCCCATGTCCATTTGACTCTTCTGATACTCTGCCAGTTTCCTTGCTGTAACTGCATATCAAAGTTTGTTTTCTATTTTGGCTTCTTGTAAGGTCAACAGGAAAATTTCACTGTAGGCGAATGTATATAGTTGTTTTGTTACTATTAAAGTTGACCGAGGACTTAATTTTGCAGAAGTTGGCACATATTTACTATTTCTCCAGTCTTCAAAGGATGACTTTTGTGGATTCCGTGAACAAGTTGAACCCACACTGTAGTTACATGGAGCAAATAGTTGGATGAGCTTACTGGTATGACAGAATGCCTCCTCCAATTAGTAATTGCATGAACTAACTCAACATGTAATTGTCATGAGTACCTCCTTGGACTAACTTTGACATATAATTATAGTGAACTTCACTTTGAACCCACACTGTAGTTACATGGAGCAAATAGTTGGATGAGCTTACTGGTATGACAGAATGCCTCCTCCAATTAGTAATTGCATGAACTAACTCAACATGTAATTGTCATGAGTACCTCCTTGGACTAACTTTGACATATAATTATAGTGAACTTCACTTTGGAAGTCATTTCTCAGTTAAAATGTGAATTTTACTTCTTTCTTCATGCGGTTTATGTATGTGAATTTGTGCATAATAGTAATCCATGTCTTCTCAACCATCCCCATGTTCTTGATGTGCTTTATTTAATGTTCATTATATTGACGGATTAATTCTCCCTGTGCCACCAATAATTCATGAATTCCCTATATGCCATCGCCTGTGTTGGCATATAGGGATTTCAATGGTTTTGCTGTGGCACAGGGATATTGCATCAACTTGTGTGTAATTCCTCTGTTCAAAATTTATTGATGCTGTTAGTTTTCTATGTAAATGGAGGAATGAAACGTTTCATGGTCTTGATGGAGCAACTTTGACAACTATATCTTGCCTTGATGTATCTGTGGTAGTATAAGTGTTGACAATTTTTGTAAGGGCCAGGGGGTGGTATCCTGTTACTGACAATAGGGCTTGTTTAGTTGATTCCTTGTGAGTTATCCACAGCTTTGATACAGAAATCTGACGTGTGATCCATTTGCTTAGATGTCATGGAAAAGTTGAACCTCAAGTCACGAGGTAGCACAACGGGACTTGATGTGTCATTATTCGGTTCCTAACAAGCGGACTGTTTTGTGAGGCATCTCCCCTCCTGTCAGGTGGGTTCCGTACATTGCTTTCTGTTGAGCTGTCTATTGAAATATGCTTCCCCATGAAAACACACTGTGTGTGGGCCGATTTCTCCAGCTGCTTTGGTATCAAGCTTCTGCCTTGCCTTTAGAAAGAGTTTGAGGAAAGAAAAGTGATCTTATCAACTTTTTTTTTCATGCCAGGAAACTCAGATTCCTATTCCTCCATGCAAGAGCTTTACGTCCGTTTGCCACATGAGAATGGCAGGCAGCTATCGGGGCTGTTGTTTAGTCTTGGATCATCATCATGATTCGGGACACATCTGTGGCAGACTTGTGGGTACCTTGCTGGCGACCAACATTAGCCTGGTGCAGTGCATGGTCTGGGCTTTGCATGCATGCATGCAATACCCCCGGGATCTCTGTTCCGATCTCTTGGGTTCAGAATTACTTGTGAAGTATTATAGCTGAAAAGATTGTGGTACGCCATAGCAGATGCTGAAGGCCCCAGGTATGTGCTGGACTGATCCGTGCGGCTGCTGCCCCGTCCCTACTTGTGTGCTGTCGAAATCTCTGCAGATGATGCATCGTTTGAGAATTACATTCACGTGGTCACTGAGAGGGTTCACATGCTGATTCATCACTGCAGCTTGCCATGGAAGCAGGCATGTGAGTTGTGCCCCTCTACGCCTGACCGTCGTCACATGACCAGATGACTGATGCTGTTTGTCACTACTACAACAGTCAAGTTTGTTCTGTCCATCATATGATGGTGTCCAATTCCTTTGAACAAATTACCCCCTCGGCAGTAAATCCACGGCCTCGTGCTCTGTTGTTTCTTTCTGTGTGTTTGAGCTTGCACACGCGTGTGGAAGGAAGGGGTTCACATGCAACTGTCATTTTCCATTTAGGCCTTGTTCACTTCCCCATCCCAACCCAAAATATTTTCTCTTACACCCATCACATCAAATCTTTCGACGCATGCATGGAGTATTAAATGTAGGTAAAAAAGATAACTAATTGCATAGTTTGTCTGTAAATGTCGGGACGAATCTTTTGAGCCTAGTTAGTCCATGATTGGACAAATTTTGGCAAATAACAACGAAAGATGTTACAGTAACTTTTCACCTACTTTTCGCGAAGTGAACACACCCTTACCAAGAATCCGGGCCGAGGTGTGTGGTGGTCATCTTGATTTGCCAAGTATTACTGTCACCGTCACTCTCGAAAGGAAAGCAGCCGAGTCGAAATTATGGTCTGAGCGACTTGTGCGCCTCAACATATACTCTCTGCTTCACGTCATGGGAACTGGATGAGTTCATTCACGTGTCGATGTGGGGTGGGCGATGTTAATTTGTCGCTTTCTCTTGCAATTTGTGCAAAATTTGCGTTGGCAATTACAAGTTTACCAAGGGTCCACTTGGATATGTGGTCGCACGAAAGAACGTGACTTGTTAAATTGTACTGCCTCCTTTTTTAAATTATAAGACATTTTGGCTTTTTAGATGCATTGATTTTATTATATATTTGGACATAAATTTATATCTAGATGCATAACAAAATCTACGTATCTAGAAATACCAAACTGCCTTATAATTTGGAATAGAGGGAGTAGTGATTTTACCTGTATTATGAGCTCAAGTAGAATACGCGTTTTCTTTAAAAAAACAAAAAGAACATTTCAGCTGTGTAGCATAGTAGAAGAGAACAGCAGAATAAAAAGGAGAGAACAGCAGAAATAAAAAGGATGACAAATGCTCAATCTTGCACCTTCCTGTCACCTCTGCGCCTCCAAGCATGATGGATTGCTCAGCTCCGGACGCTGCCTCCCTGCTTTCCTCTTTGTTACTGAGCTCTACGCCTCTAACCTTATACGTATATAGTCATATTTAACAGGGATTGATAGTTTGATACATCATTCTTGTAGCTGTGGATTTTGTTTCTGATTGTATGAGTTCACAACAGTGTTTGCTCGGCTTGGTTACATACACAAAATACCTTTCCGTTATTCATTTACTATCATGATCATCTGCCAGGTTGATAGTAGCTAAACACAGCCAGCTTTCTGAAGCATTTCGTCATATCTGTCAGTTGCCTCTTATACGCCGCAAACATTTTGAGCAGCTGAGGCATGGTTGAACGCTTTCTGTTTTTATTTGGTCAACATTAGACTGAACCAAACCAATACACCTGTAGTCTTGTAGACCCACACAAAGACAAGTAGTGAGATGAGAGCACAGGCCCTGGTTTTGGAAGGAAAACATAACTGCATGACTCTTTAGGGCATTTCTTTTCATATTCAGCCTAATGATATGTGTCTCTCCCCTTTGTGGTTTGTCACCCTTGACATCATGCCACTTGCATTCTGTTTTTATGCTTGAGTACTTGCCATTTCCTTTTGCACTGTTCTCATGAATGCGCAATAGAAGAAAGGGGGGAATCCTCATGAGCATGCAAGAGAATGATAAAAAATCTCATGAACCCTATGAAGTTATTTTCTTGTAAAAAAAACCCACATTATCTTTTCTCATTTGATAGCAGCTAGTTTATTAAAATTTTTGGGCTCGTCAGCTGAATTGTTGGACCGCCGCAAAGTGAGCAGAAATGTGATGCATGAACGCTAGTACTATTCAAAGATGCTCCGTGTGACTCTGCACTCCGTTCATCCTTGTATCTGAACATGGCTAACGCACCTGCTGTATTAATCCTGCACAGGCACCGCTGAGGCTGACAAAACAACTCCTCAGCTATGTAACAGGGAAAAATCCCTGCATTCATTCAGATTCAGCTAAGGTTCTGAAGAACATGGATGGCCCCTCTTAATTCAGCTGGAACAGCCGCTTCCTGAGACGCCTCTGCTCCCGCTGAATTCCTAATAGGATGCCTCCTGTATGTATTGTGTGGAGTTCGTCACTGTGTTTTTTTAACTGTCTTTGCTTTGACCGTTGTTGATGACTTTATGTCGCTTTCCCAACCTTGTCAGATCAGGCCGCTGCAGTAACAAGTGTACAGTTATTTATACTTAGCTGATAAATAAATACTTAAACATCCTGGAATCAAAATGCGTCATTTCTCCCCTCTTTTTTTTGTCTACTTAATTACATGTGTAAATCAGATCAGAATCAGACATGTGGGCTCCGGTTATGATGATGAGCCTGTTCACCCGGCTTATAATCCGTCTTTTTCAGCTATAACAGTATTTTTCTCTCACAACAAATCAGCCAACCGTGTTTTTCAGCCGGCTTATCAGCCCAACCGAACGGGCCGATGAAGCTTTTGAGCACCGATCAGTAGCTGGTTACTCGCCATCGCTCGAGGCTTATTGATAAGTATGAGGATTTTTTTGTGGGGCTAATCATGGGTTCCGGACCTATGGAGACTGACTGACTGGGCCTTTTCCAGTGCCATCAAGCTCGCGCTGAACATCCATCCATCCCCTTTCTTGACCCCGTATTTGGTGAAGAGACAGTGGGCATCACGAGCGCGTCCTACCAAAACTCGATTTTCTTGGGGGCAAAGCTTGCAGGCGAGGTACCTGTCGGCCTCCTGCTTCCTGCTGCACCTTCATCAATGGGCAATGGCGCCAGCGCCACCCCGCCCTAGCGTCCAAACAACCTCCAGAACGCGATAGATGCCGACGATCCTTGAACCCTGGATCGTGCCTCGTCCAGTTGTCCTCATGCTCACCGCAGACATTTGTCTCCCAGCCTACGAAAACGCCTGTGCTTCTTCTCTCATAAAAAGGTGTTGTACATGCGTACTTCCTCCGTCCTTAAGCCCTTGTTTAGTTCCCAATTCCATCCCCAAATTTTACTATGCAAAAAGAAGATTCCCCGTCACATCAAAATATCGGCAAATGCATGGAGTACTAAATGTAGATGAAATAAAAAACTAATTGCACAGTTTTGTTGTACTTTGCGAGACGAACATTTTGAGTCTAATTAATCAATTTTTGGACAATTTTTTGCACTAAAAAACAAAAAGTGCTACAGTGCCCGAATCGGGACACCCAAATCCAGATCTAAACACGGGCTAAATGTTTGTCTCTAGAAAACTGTGTTTTTCTCACAGACACATTTTTCGAACGATACACATAAAGGAACGGAGTAGTATCATGTTCCTCATGTCGTCTGTCCAAGTCCAATCTTGTACTACGAGATACGTACTACTAGCTAACTAACCAACCATTTTTTATTTCAGGCAGTTCTGTTTTCTTGTATCGACGACGACGACAAAATGAGCAATGCACCGGTGCAGGAGAGCGCTGTCCGTGAGATTGATTCAGGCAAAAAGTCTAGATCACCCTCTAACTATGGATGGTCTTAACCTCAAACTATGAAACGATCTAATTACTCCCTGAACTTTTCAAAACCGTCTACTTTACCCCTGAGGCAGTTTTGAAAAGTTCAGAGAATAAATTAGACCATTTTATACTTTGAGGGTTAAGTAAACCACCCCATAATTTGAGGTAATTTAGACTTTTTCCGCTAAAAAAATAGAGGAATGCATCGGTGGCCTTCCGATTCCCAGATTCAAAAAACTGCGTCTGCATTCCGCAACCGCAATAGGGAGGGGCCGCCTGTCCTTTTCGTGACACTGACACGGACGTGCCTATATCCGGGCTCATAATTCGCGCCTTGACCCGCCCCCCTTTTTTAAAAAAATCATACACGATTAGAATTTGAGTACACTGACGCTGACATATACTCTAGGGCCCTACATTCATTTGCAAGTCGAAACACGCATCAGCATGCTTATTTAATTTACTACGACTACTACGAGCAGCTGGCTAGCTAGCTAGCTAGAGCATGCAAAACTGTGTGCATTGACTGCTGACGTGTAATCGTGTTATCTGGCTTTTGCTGCTGACTGGGCTGCTTTGCTGGCACACAATGCCAATTACTCCTGCCTGCTAATGATTGTCGTCGTCGTTGTTGTTCATGTGGATCTTCCTTTTGGTCTTGTTGTGCTGGGAAAAGGCTGAGGCTGAATCTAATCTTTCTCTGGATCGATGCCAAAACACCTGCATGCCACCTTTGCTAGCTGCTCTGCAATCTGTCAATGACGTGCTGAAAAAGGCCAGATCAACAAGTCGTGTAGTGGATGACTGCCTTTTGCAGCCCAAAAAGGACCGGAGCATAAGACAAGGGAGTGAATAGATACATGTGCTTGCTGGTGTTGGCATCAGTTTCTCCAGGGTGGTGTAACACTTTGACCTTTAAAAAATACACTAAATTGATTCTTCCATGGGTTCACACAGTTTCCTCTAGACTCTAAAATCTCTAGAATTTCATTACTTCCGAATTCAAATAAAGCTAAATATACTTCTTGCTGTGTTGCTATTCTCCCTTATCTTTAGAAATGTTCAAGCAAAGGACTTAGACTCGGGTGGGTAGATTCCACCGCAAGGAACCTAACCACCAGAGGTACGCTACCCTAGGCAAAAGGAAAGGGATCACCATTATCTTTGCTTGCGATCATTTCTCTCACTCCCATTCCTTTTTTGTTTGTTTGGGCCCAGGTTGGTTCATTTCCTAAGGACTATAGAGGCGAAAATACATGATGTAGTTTGACCAAATGCCTTGGATGTGATTGGCAAGAGAAAGACGGAATTTGATATAAGGAAGGAAATCAAACATGTTGTTCGATCGTGAACACCATGAGTAGCAGGATGTTGAGTTCCGGAATTCAAAGTGAAATTCTTGATTTGCTCGTTCCTAGTCGTCATAGGAAAGAATTAATAGAGGTTATTCCCCTAGAGCTTGTCTAGTACCACCTGTACTCAAAATGCATCCTCGCTAGTTGCTTGCTGGTTTTAGGACCGATCAATGCCTCACTTGCATGCACATGTATGGTTGATACAAGGTAGGTGGTATAACCCAACTCGATTAAATGATGTGCCTGTAAAGCTGAGATTTTCGTAATTCGATCATCAACTTGTCTTAATTGCAATGAAAATGGCTTAGTCCCTGATTTCTAGAATGCCACCTTACTGCATGGACAATCAAATGTGGCATGATGCATTAGAGGATGAAGGTAGTAGAACAAAGAGAGGAGCCACATCGTTCCCCTGGACAAATAGGATTCATGGTCCTTCATATTTCATTAAGGTTGAACATTTAGTCTCATTCCCGGACAATAGGGAACATCTAGTCTTGTTTGTTTTTTCTTTCAAGGAACTTTTCTTTCTTGCAATTTTGCTAACTTTGAATGTGTCATTTTCTCCATTTCTCGAAAATTGAATCGAGGAATCTAGACCCATTAGGACCCGGTGGGATTTCTGGTAAATCAAGCTCTTATGGGTGGAAGCCAGCACCCACTACTGGATGAAGCTCCTCAGAGTTTTTGGGTTCCTGTCGTCATGTACTAAAAGGACAAAGCAATGTGGGAAAAAGCAGTGCTTTTTAGTGCAGTAGTTCAAGTTGCTAGTTAATCTTATGATGAATTGAAATCCTTGCTAAAACCAATCCAATCACATCCTAGGCATCTTCAACTAGCCCCGATGAGCAAGCGTTAACCAACCTCGCCATCTTCAGGACATACAATGCGAACCCAAGAACTTTATGCTCCATGACTCCACCTCCAACAAAGTTCTACAACAAACTTGTCCAAACACAAAACCATTCTCCCCATACAAATCACTCACTTGACCTTTCATGATCTCCATGTTTTGACCACGCCCATTCACTTCACCAAGATTCGCACGATGACCAAAACTCTGAACCACCATATAGTCAAACTACACATATGTGGTTAGACAGCCATAATAGGTTGGTCAAACCAAGAACCACTAGAAGTGTTGCATGCAATAAATCTCGTTCTCAACAGACCATCTTTCTTGTCATGTTCATTAGCATCCTGAACTCACCATGACTTTTGTCACCATCGTTTCCACTCCACCTCAAGCCCATAATAACCACTCTAACGTCCGATTGGCCATTGGCAAATCCCATTGCTTGCCGAAATCACTGCCACCATTGCGTGATTTCTTCTAGCCATGCTGCCAATGATTTTGGGCATAATGTCTACCAATCCCCACCAAACAACGGGCATTAGACACCCTTTAACTCAATCTCCAAATTTAGATTATCACCATTGATGCAGCACATCGAACTATTCAAGATACCTACTCGAAATATAATTAATTGTCATCGATCCTTGTCATGCTCCGCCTCGTGCCACATCGTCCTCGGATACCATGTGCATCACTTTTGTGAGGTGTGTGAAACACTTGTCTCACTCGTCGCGACGTGTTTCTCTCACCCCCACTTTACCCCTTACCCCACCCTCCACGCTGATGCCACCACCGCTTCCATCTTCTCTCCATCACCGATGGCAGCACCACTTTTCTCCCTTCTATTCTCCTCTCCATCCACTCCCCTTCCCTCCGTTCTCCTACTTCACCGCTGGCTTAGGGGCGAGTCCACACTCGTCAGAATGGCATGACACGACTAAACTACCATCATGTCTTACCGTGCCTAGCCGCTTATATAGCCCACGTGGTGACACGACACGGCACGGCACGTTAAACTGTTTGTGCTCGTCTTGGGCTGTGCTTGATTGGATCCTTGGCCGTGCCCATCACCCTAGGTGCACCCAGCAAATTAGTTTGCCTCCACCCTGCACGCTGCATGCTGTGATCACGAGGACTCGAGGAGGTGGAAGGAGGGAAAAAATAATAGAGGAGATAATTTTAAGCGTGGGAGATGAGGTGGCACATGGCATGTCGACGCGACCCCAGCATCTGAATCCTCCTCCTCCTACCAGTAGTAGAATAAAACCACAGTAGCAGGCAGCAGCAGACAGCGACCCACTACTTGCTGCGTGCGCGTCCGGCGTCCCTCCCTGCTAATCACCCGTGCCCATCGGCATCTCCTCCCCCCAGACTAACTAGCAGAACAGGGCCGCGATAGATAGATCGGCGGATGCAGCCGGCGACATGATGGCGCCGAAAAGCGGCCCCGAGTTCTATCTCCTCGTGTTTAGGTAATCTAAAATCTAATCCAATTGGTTAAGTCCCCTGATTAACTAATTATTAAGTGATGAGCAGTTAACCTTTCCGGCCTGGCTCGGCCAATCTCTACTTTGTTTTTAGGGGTTGGAAGCAACGGCCGCCTGACGATGCTTGGAGTTGCTGTTTCTTTCATTAATAATCATATATATAATATAATGCATGCAGCATGTATTTTTATCTGTTTCACGGGAAGAGATATGTACAGTATAGTACTCCTATATAACATGTAAATAAAATAAAATGATTCCGGCGCTGCCAGTGGTTGGGCGCGGATTCGGGAATCAAAGTATCCTACGCTGAACTCAGCATAGTTGATCTCTTGTATAACAAAAGAGAAATTTGTGGTAGATTTTTTTAAGGGTCACGGGGGGTTCCCCACCTGAATATATTGCAATGGAGTGATAATATAAATTACCGCTCAAAAGGATACAACACAGAACACACTATTACAACACAACACCACCAACAACACACATGAGAGAACGGAGGACAGTCACAAAACACATAAAGGGGAACAAAGGACTCCCATGATAAGCATGAGTTGTTCACCAACTAACACCACCACCAGTGGCCGAACTCCGGCGACCTCCACTCCAACGGTGACTGTGAAGCTTTGAGTCAAAATGACATATGACAGTCGTGATTACAATGTCTTGAAGCACATCCAGGACCCAGTTGACGCCCGCCAACGCCCATTGAGGGGAGGAAGCCACAATGGAGGGAGGGCCGGCAAAAGGGGCACGAGGAGATCCTAGAGAGGGGATCATGGTCTCGTTACCAGCATTTGATGAGACAAAGGCAATCAAGGATCATGGAGAATGGCAAAGCTAGGACACAGGCGGCATAGTTTGTAGGTTAGAACTTGTGCAAAATCAAAAGAGAGGGGGGATGGCTGGTGAAAATCCTATGTTTGGTGTTGGTAATTAGTGACAATGCCTAAGTATTAATCCTATGCCTAAGTTGTATGTAGCATATGAGGATTAGTACATTTCAAGGTTGATGGCAAGATGGACATGGTGATCATGATGGCCACACTTGGATTTTGACGCAACCCTACGTGATCAAGGCAAATGTATATGCTTAAGGGTTGTGTTTTAGTAACCAAGACACCTAGTGGGTGTGGTTATATTATAGGATAGATAGTCATACTATAAAGAGGGGAATGACGCTGCTATTGAACTCCTAAGTGCCTCTAGGTGTGCATTTCATAATCATATGCATTTGGATAGAACTAATAACGCCTCGAAAAATGATTGTGAAAATGCTAACACACTCGCACATGACGTGATCACATGGTGGTGTAAGCACTTTTGCAATGGCGTTAGAGTTTGAGCGGTAGAGAGGGTTTGGGTCCCTCTCTCCCTCCCGCCGAGCTTGCGAAGCGGGATTCAGGCGTTTTCGAGGAGTTGAAACGACTATTTTTCACTACGCCGAAAGTCAGAAAAGACTCGGAGGCGAACGGAGGTCACAGAAGTGACCGGACGCTGGACCGGACGCGGTCTCTGTTTGACCGGATGCGTTCGGTCATTGTTCAGCGTCTGCGCGTGTTTCGGTTTTTTGATCGGACGCGGTGGCGTGTCCGGTCACAGTCGACCAGACGCGTCCGGTTGATCAGGGAGCTTACTGGACTCCAACCGGACGCTGGCACTGTGGCGTCCGGTCAGTTCTACAGCGCGTCCGGTCGCTGTTTCGTTGTGCGCTGCTCAGGCTTGACCAGCGTGTCCGGTCCGTTACGGAACCAGCGCGTCCGGTCGAGCTTCATGTGTCCGGTCATTGCATGGAGCGCGTCCGGTCGGTGGTTCACGAGCGTAGGTGCTGTGTGATCGGCGCGTCTGGTCAATTGGACTAGCGCGTCCGGTCAGCGCGACTGCAGCTGTTTCAAGTTTCTAACAGCTCTATTCGAAGGGGTACGTCAATAAATACTCGTTGGCCGGCTCAAAGCTCCCTCTCTTGCATTCTTTGATATACTTGTGAGCACTTTGAGCTAAGAAACTCCCCTCCCACTCATCTCTCTTGCTTCTTTGCATATTCGAAGTAAGGTTGAGTGATCCAAGTGCATTTGTATTGTGAGATTGCATCTAGTTGGCACTTGGTTGATTTGCTATGGGATTCTTGTTTCTCTTGGTGGTTGCCGTCACCTAGACGGCTTGGAGCAGCTTGGAGGCATTGGCAAGAGTTGGTGATTGTTCTTGGCCACCTCCGGTGATTGTGAGGGGTTTGTGCCTACCTCTGCGAAGCACCAAAGGCAACGTTAGTAAATTGCTCATGTCATTGCAACCTTTTGCCATTTGGTAGGGTTTTTATGACACCTTTTGAGAGGCTTGGTGTGAGACCGATTAGCCACCGAACCATGTGGTGAAGAGGGACACAACGGGGACTAGTGTGCCAGCAAGCACGTGAACCTCGGGATAAATCTTCGTGTCATCACTTTCATATTATGATTGATTGATCCTGGTGTTCGGTTGTCTTGGTATTCATTGTTGATCATATTAGTTGGCTCAATACTTCGCCCCTCGGTGAAACTCTCCTAACTCAACTTCGCATTACCTTCTTAGTTATCTTTGCTAGCTAGTTAGCTTTGCTAGAGTAGCTCATTTGTGTAGCTTGCTAGTTGTAGTTGTAGTTACCTTCTCGGTTTGACTTGTGCGGTTGAGTGCAAATATACTAGAATTATGAATTGGTTAGGTGGCTTGCAAACACCTCGTAGGCTAAGTAAAACTCGCATCTCGCTACTTGTTATATTGATAAACTTGTTTAGCTTGTCTTTGTAGAAAATTTTTAAAAGGCTATTCACCCCCTCTAGCTATCAAGACCTTTCAAGTGGTATCGGAGCCGTGGTCACCGTTTGCAAGGCTTAACAACCTCGGTGCAAGATAGCTCAAGTTATGTTCAATCATGTTAATGGCAAGCCTTCATTCTTTGATGACGTCTCTTCCTTTGATCATTGGAAAAGGAAGATGAAGCAATATCTAGGCAATATACATGAGAAGGTTTGGGACATGACCAAAGAAGGATACATCATTCTTGATGAGGAAAATCTCACTCCAAATGACCGCATCAACAAACAATACAACACGGTGGCACTTGACACAATCTACCGTGCCATTGATGATAAAGTATTTGAGCAAATCAAAGATTTTGAAAAAGCAAATGAGCTTTGGATAGGGCTTGAAGAAACATATGAAGGCACTTCAATGGTAAGAAGTGCCAAACTATATATGCTCAAGGACAAGTTCTCCATTTTCAAGATGAAGGATGATGAATCCATCCCGGAGATATTCTATAGGCTCTAAGTCATTGTTAATGATCTCAAGGGGCTTGGGGAGAAGGTTGAGGACAAGGACTTCTCACACAAGTTCTTGATGTGCTTACCCAAGAAGTTTGCCACCTTGAGAAGAATGATCTTTAGAGAGGGATTGGACAAGGTCAAATCAACCGATGTGCTTGGAGATATAATGACTGATGCCCAATACAATGATGATGAAGATGAGGTAGAAGAGAAGAAGGAGACCAAGGTCAAGCAAGAGAAGCCCATTGCATTCAAGGCTTCATCCTCTAAGGGCAAGAGCAAGGTAGAGAGCGATGATGATGATCCATTCGATGATGAGACTATGGCCCTCCTAGTGCACAAGATGGGAAGGTTCATGAAGAAGAAAGGATATGGGGTAAGGAAGAGGAGAGACACTATGAAGGCAAAGACCCTTTGCTACAATTGTAATAGCCCCGATCATATAGTGGCAGATTGCCCCTATGAAGATAAGAGATTTCATAATGGGGACTTGAAGCTCAAGAAGAACAAGAAGGATAAGAAAGAGAAGGAGAAGAAAGCAAAGAAGAGCTTCACATTCAACAACAACAAGAAGGGTGGTGGTTATGTGATCACTTGGGATAGTGACAACTCCGATAGTGATGATGATGCAATCTCTAGTGATGATGAAAGGACCACTCGGCGAGCCATTGTAAGCATCGCTCTCTCCAACAAGTCATCCCTCTTTGACACTACATCGACATGCCTTATGGCCAAGCCTATCAAGGTAAAATATGATGATAGTAATGACGATTCTTGTGCTAGTGATGGTTGTAGGAGTGATGATGAGGAAGATGAGGACTACTCCACGGATGATCTATTGGGCATAATAGATCAAATGAGCAAGGGCTACAAGAAGACCACCAAGAGATGCAAGATCTTGGAGCAAGAGCTCATTGCCAAGAGCAATGAAAATGATGCCTTGATGGAGGAGCTTATTGATCTCAAAAAGAGTATGGAGTGCAAAGGAATTGAACAAGAGCTCAAAGCTCTTAGGAAATCATTTGATGAGCTAGAGGCCTCTCGTGAGTGTCTAAAGGAAGACCACGAGGATCTTGAAATTGCTCACACTAGGCTTAAGAAAGCCCACTCCACTCTACTTGAGCTCATCAAGGAAAAGAACCTCAAGTTGGAGAAGTTCATGAAGGAAGCTAAGGAGGAGCAAATGATTGTCACTCGTGATATTGGACTAACATGTGATATTATTGATGATTCTTTATTTGTTGGTCCTACTAATGCTTCATGTAGCTCATCATCATCCACCATAACTAACTCTATCTCTACTACTAGTGATTTATCACTTGTGGTTGAGAATGAGACTCTCAAGAGAGAGATGGATGATCTCACCCGCGCATTAGGCAATGCCTATGGTGGGGATGTCCGCTTACTAAAATGCTTGGGTAGACAAAGGTTCTCTCTTAACAAAGAGGGTTTGGGCTATACTCCTAAGAAGGGCAAGGCGGCCTTTGCTACTCCAAAGACTCGCTTTGTGAAGAGCAATGATCGTTATTGCAATAGATGCAAGAAAGTTGGGCATCTAGAGATTAATTGTAATAAAATGAACAAGAACAACAACAAGTTTCATGCTAAAATGGATTGCATTCCTTTTGATTCTTGTTATGTGCTTACCAAGGGTGAGAAAGGTGTGTATGATAGGTTTGTTGGTACACCAATTGTGGGCCCAAAGAAGAAGGCCATTTGGGTACCAAAGAACTTAGTTACTAACCTCCAAGGACCCAAGCAAGTATGGGTACCTAAAAGACATTAATTTGTTTTGTAGGTAAATTACAAGGCCGGAGGAAGGCATTGGGTGCTTGATAGTGGGTGCTCTCAACATATGACCGGTGATTCAAGAATGTTCAACTCTCTCAAATCAAATGATAGTGGCATTGATAGCATCACATTTGGTGACAATAGCAAGGGTGATGTGAAGGCTCTTAGAAGGATTGCAATCTCTAATGATCATAGCATTTCCAATGTGCTCTTAGTTGAAAAGTTGAACTTAAATCTTCTCTCAGTTGCTCAATTATGTGATCTCAGTTTCAAGTGCATATTTGGTGTTGATGATGTGGAGATAGTGTTGATGGCTCTAATTTGATCTTCAAGGGCTTTAGATATGAGAATCTATACTTGGTTGATTTCAATGCTAGTGACACTCAACTTTCAACATGCTTGCTCACCAAATCAAGTATGGGTTGGTTATGGCATAGAAAACTTGGTCATGTTGGCATGAAGCAATTGAACAAGTTAGTGAAGCATGACTTAGTTAGAGGCTTGAAGGATATCACATTTGAGAAGGATAAGCTATGTAGTGCATGTCAAGCCGGAAAGCAAGTAGGCAACACTCATCCATTGAAAAGCATCATGAGTACTTCCAAGGCATTTGAGTTGTTGCACATGGATCTATTTGGGCCAACTACATACACAAGCATTGGTGGCAACAAGTATGGCTTTGTGATTGTGGATGATTTCACTAGATACACATGGGTATTCTTTCTTATGGACAAGAGTGATGTATTTGACATATTCAAGAAGTTCATCAAGAGAGTGCAAAATGACTTTAAGACCACAATCAAGAAAGTGAGAAGTGACAATAGAAGTGAGTTTAGAAACACAAGAGTTGATGAGCTATATGATGAGCTTGGAATCAAGCATCAATTTTCAGCCAAGTATACACCTCAATCTAATGGCTTAGTTTAGAGGAAGAATAGAACCTTGATGGACATGGCAAGATCAATGTTGAATGAGTATAATGTGAGTCATTCATTTTGGGCTGAAGCAATCAACATGGCTTGCTTCTATAGCAACCGTCTCTATTGCCACAAGTTCTTAGAGAAGACACCATATGAGATCTTGAATGGAAGAAAGCCCAACATTGCATACTTTTGGGTTTTTGGTTGTAAATATTACATCTTAAAGAAAGGCACTAGATTGAGCAAGTTCAAGAAGAAATGTGATGAAGGATTCCTACTTGGTTACTCCACTACTAGCAAAGCTTATAGAGTTTGGAATTTGTGTAGTGGTCAACTTGAAGAAGTGCATGATGTTGAATTTGATGAAACAAATGGCTCTCAAGATGAAGAAGATAACTTGGATGATGTGAGAAGAACTCAATTGACCAATGCTATGAAAGAAATGGATATTGGTGATATTAGGCCAAAGCAAGTGATTGATGTGGATGACAACAAAGATCAAGTGCTCCAAAGTCCAATTACACAAGCTAGTGGCTCTCTAATGCAAAATCAAGCTAGTACATCATCTCAAGTGCAACAAGATCAACAAGTGGCTAGTTTATCATCTCCAACTCAAACATCAACATCCAAGCAATCAAGTCCAAGTGCTTCAACCAACTAACATTGTAAGAGACCATCCATTGGATTCCATCATTGGTGACATACAAAGGGGAGTTCAAACTAGATCAATATTGGCATCATTTTGTGCTCACTCTTCTTTTGTGTTAATGGAAGAATCCAAGGACGTTGATAATGCATTGAAAGATCCGGATTGGGTAAATACAATGCATGAAAGAGCTCAACAACTTCAAGAGAAATGAAGTATGGGTACTAGTTGAGAGGCCTAAGGATCACAATGTCATTGGAACAAGATGGATCTTTCGCAACAAGCAAGATCAAGATAGAATAGTAGTAAGGAACAAAGCAAGACTAGTGGCTCAAGGTTACACACAAATAGAGGGTCTTGACTTTGATGAAACTTATGCCCCGATTGCAAGATTGGAAGCAATTAGGATCTTACTTGCCTATGCTTGTGCTCACAATATCAAGCTATATCAAATGGATGTGAAGAGTGCATTTCTCAATGGGTACATCCAAGAGGAGGTGTATGTGGAGCAACCTCCTGGTTTTGAAGATGATAAGAAATCCAACCATGTATACAAGTTAAGGAAGGCTTTGTATGGATTGAAGTAAGCACATAGACCATGGTATGCTAGATTGATGGGCTTCTTGCTATCCAAAGGATTTGTCATGGGCAAAGTTGATACAACACTATTCACCAAGAAGATTGGGAAAGACTTGTTTGTGTTGCAAATATATATTGATGATATCATATTCGGTTCAACCAATCAAGATTGTTATGATGAGTTTGGAAAATGATGGCAAAAGAAATTGAAATGTCAATGATTGGTGAACTTAGTTTCTTTCTTGGACTTCAAATCAAATAAATGAAGGAAAGAACATTTGTAAGCCAAACCAAATACATAAAGGATATGCTAAAGAAGTTTGGTATGGAAGATGCAAAAGGAATCACTACTCCTATGAGTACTAATGGAAGCTTGGATAGTGACAAGAGTGGCAACATGGTGGATCAAAAGCTATATAGATCAATGATTGGCAACCTACTCTATGTGACGGCATCAAGGCCCGATGTAATGTTTAGTGTATGCATGTGTGCAAGATTTCAAGCCTCAACAAGAGAAAGTCATTTAAAGGAAACAAAGAGAATATTAAGGTACTTAAAGCATACACAAGATGTTGGATTATGGTATCCCAAAGGTGAAAGCTTTGAGCTAGTTGGATATTTGGATTCTGACTATGCCGGTGACAAAGTGGAGAGAAAGAGCACTTCTGGGACTTGTTAATTGTTGGGAAGATCACTTGTCTCATGGTCATCCAAGAAGCAAAATAGTATTGCACTATCTACCGCCGAGGCCGAATACATTGCCACGGGTAATTGTTGTGCACAAATCTTGTGGATAAAGGCAACATTGAAGGATTTTGGAATCAATTTCAAGAATATGCCATTGCTATGTGATAATGAAAGTGCCATGAAGCTAACCAACAATACGGTTCAACATCAAAGAACAAAACATATTGATGTTCATCATTATTTCATTAGAGATCATCAACAAAAAGATGACATTGCTATTGAGAGTGTGGGCACCGAAGATCAATTAGTCGATCTATTCACCAAGCCACTTGATGAGAAGAGGTTTCACAAGCTAAAGAATGAGTTGAACATACTTGATTTCTCTAACATGAGTTGATGCACCTCCATGATATGACATGCCTCTCCTTCGAGCCCTAAGGTATAATTGGTTGACATGTCATACATTCTATGCTAAGGACTTGTTTAGTGCATCTAGTCATAATTTACATGTTCTAGGCTCATTCATGAAAATCAAATGAGTTTGAAGTTTATATGGTGCCACTATTGTTTCCATGACTTGTATGATCTAGTGGTAGCATATAACTTGTTTAAGTAGCTTGTGATCCTAAGTGTTTAATCTAGATCACTTGTCTAAATATTTGCTTCAACATGGTGCATGATAACCCTTCTAGTGAGGTGTGAAGAAGCTTGCCCATGGATCAAACTGAAGCATTTTATTTATGCAAGCAATCTAGGTTGAATCACAAACTTGATCCTCACCCCATAATTCAACATGATAATCTATCTAAAATTGGTCCCTTGTGGTCATTGGTGCCAAAGGGGGAGAAAATGTTGTTCACAAAGATAGATTCTAAAGAGGGAGAAAACCTAAAGGGGATAATTGATAAAAGAAGGGGATCAACTAAAATTTTGAGCACACAAGTAGGGGGAGAAAGCTCTTAAACATGAATGTTGCATTTCCATGTGCACTTCATATGTATGATGCATAGTTAGGCATTTCTTTTTTCTCTGATACATTGCTTATGTGGTGACTTGCTAGTATAATTTGAATGGTATATTGAGGTACTAGCATGAATAGGAAGTAGTTAGATTTTTCTTACTTCATGTTTTTCAAAGTGGTTCTAGAGCCTTGCTTATAATGTTGATCTCATGAGGTTTCTAGTTATGTTTATGTTTTTCCAAGTGGTATCTAACTACACAAGGTGCTAAGATGGTGTTTATCGCTACTCCGATGGTATCACGCTTCAAAGGTCTATAATCTTAAACACTTAGCACCTATTGATAGTCAATACTCCTATACTTTCCTATCTAACATGTATGCTTCCAAAATCCAAACATATAGCATACATGTAGGGGGAGCCATTGCTATCAATTTGAATTCATGATCACATGTCCATAATTCTTACACATGGTAATATACTTGGACAATGTGATATGGGTTCAATCAAAATTTTATTATAATATCTTTATGAAAAGTTTGTCACCAATTACCAACAAGGGGGAGATTGAAAGTCCTATGTTTGGTGTTGGTAATTAGTGACAATGTCTAAGTACTAATCCTATGCCTAAGTTGTATGTATCATATGAGGATTAGTATATTCCAAGGTTGGTGGCAAGATGGCATGGTGATCATGATGGCCACACTTAGATTTGGACGCAACCCTACATGATCAAGGCAAAGGTATATGCTTAAGGGTTGTGTTTTAGTAACCAAGACACCTAGTGGGTGTGGTTACATTATAGGATAGATAGCCATACTATAAAGAGGGGAATGATACGACTATTGAACTCATAAGTGCCTCTAGGTGTGCATTTCATAATCATATGCATTTGGATAGAACTAATATCATCTCGAAAAATGATTGTGAAAATGCTAACACACTCACACATGACGAGATCACTTGGTGGTGTTAGCACATTTGCAAAGGCGGTGGAGTTTGAGCGGTAGAGAGGATTTGGGGTCCTCTCTCCCTCCCGCCGAGCTTGCGAGGCGAGATTCAGGCATTTTCGAGGAGTTGAAATGACTATTTTCCACTACGCCGGAAGTTAGAAAAGAAACGAAGGCGAACGGAGGCCACAGAGGTGACCGGACGCTGGACCGGACGTGGTCTCTGTTTGACCGGACGGATCCGGTCAGTGTTCAGCGTCTGCTCGTGTTTCTGTTTTTGATCGGACGCGGTGGCGCATCCGGTCACAGTCGATCGGATGCGTCCGGTCATTTAGGGAGCTTACTGGACTCCAACCGGACGCTAGCACTGTGGCGTCCGGTCAATTCTACAGCGCGTCCGGTCGCTGTTTTGTTGACCGCTGCTCAGGCTTGACCAACGCATCCGGTCAGTTACGGGACCAACGCGTCTGGTCGATCCCAGCGCGTCCGGTCTGCGCGACCAGCGCGTCCGGTCGGTGCTTCGCAGCTTAGCCGTTGTGCGACCGACGCGTCCGGTCAGTGTGACTAGCGCGTCCGGTCAGCGCGACTTCGGTTGTTTCAAGTTTCTAACGGCTATATTCGAAGGGGTACGTCTATAAATACTCGTTGGCTGGCTCAAGGCTCCATCTCTTGAACATTTGACATACTTGTGAGCACTTTGAGCTAAGCAACTCCCCTCCCACTCATCTCTCTTGCTTCTTTTCATATTGTTGATGCAAAAGTAGATCTGCAAACACAAAGGACTAATACCCGAAATCGATATCCAAAGCGTGCTAGTCGATTTGACCTGTTAATCGAAAAGGATGAAGATACGAGCACTTTGGTCCTAACAACAGCGATACGCCCGGAAGTCACAGCCAAGAGGTACTCACGCGGAACTCGAGGATCGCCGAAGATTGCACTGGAACAATGCAACTCGCTGAATCAATAAGAACTCGTAAAAAGATACGAGCACTTTGGTCCTGACAACAGCGATACGCACGGAAGTCACGGCCAAGAGGTACTCACGCGGAACTCGAGGATCACCGAAGATTGCACTGGAGCAATGCAACTCACCGAATCGATGAGAACTCGTAAAAAAGAAAAATATGCAAATTGACGAAGTCGTCGAAAGTAGATGTAAATAAGAATAAAAGCTGTTTTTGATGTATTGATTGATTCCCTCTTACATTGCCCTTCACCCTATATTTATATCCTGATCTATAGAAACATAACCAAATACGACTAGGACACTAAATCCAAATCTATGGAAACACATAACTTTGATACAACTCAGACTCTAATAAACGTATATAAGGAAATTAACTCCTATCTTATTCCATAGTCCGCCTTAGTCACGATGGTATTCTCATCGACCTCCTTTTTATTGGCACAATCCCTGTTCCATCGGCAGCAGCCTTCAAGTTCCTTCCATCGGTACATTCTCTGTCTCATCAGTAGTAGTCTTCAAACCATCTTTCATCGGCATCGGCAATACTACCCTTAACCTTATTGGCAATATTTCAATTTGAATCCATACACCGCTACCACTCATAAGCAAACTCATTTTCATCAGCTATCAATCTACACAATAATCTTTCCTCTGCTGATTAGCCCTTCCTGACCATCTTGACACGTGTTAAAAAACGATGTCAACACATGCCCCACAATTTCAGAGTATAAGATATTGATGCTCCAAAATTTACTCCAGATAATGCCTGCTATTACCTATTTTTCAACCTATTCTCCAAGCATAACATGATCTGTTACCAAATTTAATCAAATCTAGATCTAATCCATGTATCTCAGTAAATATCGCACATCTTCCAACTGTTTTTTGCCTCATTTACGGTTGAGATACCAAAATAACAATCCATCGACAAGATCTTATCACAGCAACATCACCATTTTAGAACTGAAAGATCCTGTATCAAAATATCCTTCAAGTCATGATTACTTGCCATGCCATCAAATCTTCTATACAATCCTTTGATTGTCATGCGAACAATTACCATATCTATCTGAACCACCTCGATCCATCCACGTACGGCATAGAGATAAGTCAAGAATACCCCTACCCCAAATGGCCTATAAATAGATTTATCTGAACTGCTCATCTTCTACCTTCAAATTGCAACCTTTGGCATTCTCTCTCTGGTGGCAACCCTAACTGCGCATCCTCAACCCACCAGAGCTCCTTCCATCGTCATTTTCTAATCTCCAGCTCGTGCCCTCATCCTTCTTGAAACAATGGCGGTCAACTTCAATGTCCCTGCGGTTCATTCTTTTTTACTTCAACCCTTTTGGCCCCTTGTGAATTCTTACAGTTGGTATATTTTTTTTACTTCTTCCATTCTCTTGATCTTCCAAACTAAGGAACTACACAACACACTGGTTATTCCAACCAACCAACCTCCCCTCCATTGCCTAGGTCCAATGGGTGATCCAGATCCAACCGACCTGATCAATGCCGAGGCTAATCGTATTTCCTTCAAAGCTCAAAATTTCTCCTTGAATCTATGGAAAGATACATTTCGATCTTGGCCCAAACCTACCAAAGGGTGGAAAAACTGGTACTTGAGGGTCAACAAATCAATGCAAGTGTTCTGGGCAGAACAGAAGATAGATCAATGTATCAGGCTATCCATTGCTGATATGCAAAGGAATGAATCTATGATGATAGCTGCTACTCATTTTTGGTCAGATACCACAAATACCTTCATGTTCGGTCATGGCCCATGTGCCCCTACTCTTGCCGATGTATATATGCTCACCGGCTTGGATATCTCAACTGTCGATGAAGGCCACATTTTTGGCAGAAAAGCTGAGTATAGAGTAAATACACGCAACATCAGCGGCTGGACAGGATACATCCAAGAGTACCAAAAAACTGGTACTGTCAATCAAAGGGAACATGCCATATTCCTGAACATGTGGCTAGAGAAGTTTATCTTCTGTGGTCGATCGGTAGGACCAACTAACGCCTTCCTCCTAGCAGCGGAACTCTTGGCCAACGGTGTCAGATTCCCACTTGGCCGATACCTCCTGAGCTCAACTTACCACCTTCTCCACTAAGTGTCTCAGAAGCTTCTACTTGGTGAACCCATCGGCAATCTGGGAGGCCCATGGTGGTTCATCAATATGTGGTTAAACACTCACATGCATAAGCGTCTACAATGGGATTTCTTTGCCCAAGAATTCCCACGAGAGATCGTCGAAGATTATGTCCTTGGAGATGATGAATCGGCAACACGCCCTCCTCTCAACTTCGGCGAAGCCATAATCGTCCTTCCTGGAACAGAGTCCAATGAAGATCAAATTGGTAGGTTTTTTCAGAATTTCTATCATGGTCTCCCTCGTGATCTCAGAGCTTGGGTACCCTATATCGATGAGGATAACAAGTTCCCTCTTCTTTTTAATTTTGTCGATAGTGATCTGAACCAAGATAATGATCTTATGATGGCTATTATTACCCCCAGAGCAATCCTAGTAAACACATTTGGTAGCGGGAAGAATTCCCATATTACTTATGAATTCTACAATCCATCGGCATTATCTCGCCAATTAGCCTTTGGGCAACTGCCAATCAAACTATGCTTTGCCGATGTGATTAAGCCCAGAGAAATTATTACAACTGGAACTGAATGGAGTAGAGTAGTAAGACTTGCTCCTGATGCTGATATTTCAAATGCTGATCTCTCCGCCTGGTCACCAGTGTCTTTCATCACAGAGTCATATAAGCAATGGTGGCAAGAGTGGAAAGAACAGTTGTTTTCAACATCCGTTCATACATATCGGCACATGATCGATCCCGACTATGTTGTTCCTGACGATGCAGTAAGTTCCTTTTAACTTTCGTCTCTCTCCTTCCTTTTATATGTATATTGGTAACTAATCTTTCCTGAAACAGGCCGATGGTCCAGTTTCATCAATAAGCAAAAGTGGAAGACCCTTCAACCTCCAACCTATTTCTCCAGTCTCAATAATTGGCTACAACGCCCCTACCTTAGAGGCCTTAACCTTCCAGAGGACTTGCACCAAAACTATCACCTCTAGACCAAGACTAGCAACATCCAGGGCCACTCCAATGGCTGCTGCTTCAAGCCTAATCAAGGTTTTTAAGGTAATAACCTTGCTTACTTTGTTTTTCTGTCGATGCACACTATATTAACATATAACTATCAGGATGTGAGAGCTACAGCTAGATCATCATTAGCAACTCTTCCAATATCAAGCACCATGACCTCTACTCCTCCTTCAGAGGTATTCTCTTATTTTTACATTTTTCTATTAAATATCCAATCTCATACTCGTTTTTGCAGCAACAAACGGGCACATCGGCAAGCACACCAAGCATGCAAGCTCCCCAATCAACATATGTCGATGTCCCCCAGCCAATTGTTGCTGAGGTCCAAACAAAGCGCAAAGCTTTAACCGATGCTGAAGCTCAACAAAAGCGATAGAAATCTACACCAACCCCTTCATCCGTTCTAACACCTATCAATCGACCCACTGATATAATTGAACAAGCTGCTTTTTCTGTACAAGATACACCATCAGCCATTATACCCTAAGGGCCAACTACTGATGAGGTTGTAGAAGACATTCCATCGGCATCCTCTGTCGATCCTTCGCATGATCTTTTTCAAGCTGTTCCCTCAAGCCAGGCTCAAGAAATTGCCCTGAAGCAGGTAAACCGATTAACTGTTTGATTTATAATATCCCAGATACCACAAATAGGATTCCTAACTCTCTTTATTTCACAGGAACAAGATTCTCCCGATAGCTTGTTTTCTTTTGCTATCGACGTCTCCGATGATGATGGAGAAGAGGCGAGTTCTTCCCTGGCATTGGGAACAATATCGGCAGATACCTATGGCAAACTAGAAGTTCTCCTGAATCTGCTATAACAAGATACTGCTCAACTAGTGATCGATTCAGACCCTGCAAGGACCATCTTCAAAACAATCCGTAGCTAAGTCCCTGCCGATGTTGAAGAAATCATCTTCCCAGTAGTCCATCTGGAGAGCAGACAACTTCAATATCAAAAAGTTGTTCATCGTATTGCCAACAGAGCAGCTCAGGCTCAACTTAAGGAAGAAATGCTGCAGCTGAAGCAAACTGCCGATGAGAAGCATAAAAGCATCAGCAACTTGCAAGCCTCCGGTGCTGATCTTAAACAGAAAATCTTAGACCTATCGGCAAAAAGAGCAGCTCTGCTAGCTGAACTGGAAAAGGTTGAAACAACCCTGACTCAAGCTAAGCAAGAAGAAGACCAGCTTCCTGACGTTATCAAGGCCCTTCAGCAAGAACGAGACGTCCAAGCTCGCAAGGCCTTGGTTCTCAAGAAGAAACTTAAGCCTATGGAAGGAAGTGCCGATGAAGATGCCAAGGAATTAAAAGAATCCGATGAAATTCGCCTGCGTGCGATATTGGCTATCCAAGCTTTGTTAAATTAGCGCATCGG
Source organism: Saccharum hybrid cultivar R570 (assembly GCA_038087645.1). NCBI lineage: Eukaryota > Viridiplantae > Streptophyta > Magnoliopsida > Poales > Poaceae > Saccharum > Saccharum hybrid cultivar. The sequence goes on from JAQSUU010000135.1 coordinate 25,252,776, forward strand.
CAATGATTGATACTTTGTTTTGACTCTAGCCGATAGGATTGTTATCGGCAATTACTCTTTTATGCATCCATCCAGATACTAGGGTAATATTTCTTTAAATATTTTCCATTTAATGCTCTGGGAAATACAACTCCTTCGAGAGTTTCAAGAATATATGCATTACCAGGAACAGATTGATTTATCCGATATGGACCTTCCCAATTAGGTGACCATTTGCCAAACTTAGAACTTTTAGTCCCAATCGATAAAATCAACTTCCAAACCAATTCTCCATCGACAAACTCCTTTATCTTCACCTTCTTGAATAAGAGCTGAACCGATAACAGTATCTTCAGTTGATAAATACAATCTGAAAGGTTTTCCATGTTGGGGTGGAACTAACACTGGAGGATTTGTTAAATAACTCTTAATTTCATCTAAGGCTAACTGCTGTTCATCCCCCATTTAAATTCCTGATCTGCTTTCAATTTCAATAATGGACTGAAAGCCTTGATCTTACCCGACAAATTAGATATGAATCTTCTGATAAAATTAATCTTACCGATCAAGGATTGTAATTCAGTTTTATCGGTAGGAGCAACAATCTTGTTGATTGCCTCAATAGATTTTCTACTAATTTCAATACCCCGCTGATGCACTATAAAACCCAAGAATTGTCCTGCCGATACACCAAATGCACATTTATTAGGATTCATCTTTAATCCATGCTTTCTTGTGCACTCCAATATCTTCTGTAGATCGGTTAGATACTTTGTGATATCTCTAGACTTAATCACTATGTCATCAATGTAGATTTCCACCAACGTGCCGATATATTCATGGAAAATAAAGTTCATAGCTCTTTGATAAGTAGCACCGGCATTTTTCAAACCAAATGTCATAACTATCCACTTAAATAATCCCACATGTCCTGGACATCTAAAAGCAGTCTTAGAAATATCATCTTCAGCCATGAATATTTGATTATAATCTGCATTACCATCCATGAAACTGATAATCTGATGCCCTGCTGCAGCATCAATCAACAAATCAGCAATCGACATTGGGTAACCATCCATCGGTGTGGCCTTATTGAGATTCCTGAAATCAATACAAACACGAAGTTTCCCATTTTTCTTGTATACAGGAACCACATTAGAAATCCACTCTGCATATCGACACTGCCGAATAAACTTTGCCTCAATTAATTTAGTTATTTCGGCCTTAATATCAGGAAGTATATTAGGATTGCAGCGGCGTGCTGGCTGCTGATGTGGCCAAAATCCAGATTTAATAGGCAACTGATGTTTAACTATAGATCGTTCTAACCCAGGCATTTCAGTATAATCCCAAGCAAAACAATCTTTATATTCCTTTAACAAATCAACTAGTTGCTGTTTACACTTGGAATTTAACTTAGCGCTAATAAAAGTGGGCCTTGGCCCATCGCCTTCACCAATATCTACTTCTATTAAATCAACTGCCGATGTAAATCCTTGACCTAATTTTTCATCATCGGCAAATCTATCCATTAAAACTCTTCTTCAGAACCGACTGCTTGGATCGGTAGAATTTCGTAATCGACAACCTTGAGGAACTCTTTTTCCCAAGCTTCTCCTGATATGCACCTAGTTTGCTCATAAGTGTCTGATTCTGCCGATGCGATGATATAAGAAGAATCACCAGGAACAACTTCAATTTTGTCTCCAACCCATTGTATAAGACACTGATGCATTGTAGAAGGAACACAATAATTAGCATGAATCCAATCCCTTCCTAAAAGCAGATTATATGCACCCTTGCCATTAATAACAAAGAAAGTTGTCAGTAAGGTTTTACTGCCGATGGTCAATTCAACACACACTGCCCCTTTAGCTTGTGATACATTGCCTTCAAAGTCCTTTAGCATCATATCAGTCTTAGTTAAGTCTTGATCTCCCTTACCAAGCTTCCGATACATCACATAAGGCATAATATTAATTGCAGCTCCTCCATCAATAAGTATCTTAGATACAGGCTGCCCATCAACTCTGCCTTTTATAAACAAAGCCTTAAGGTGTTGTCTCTCATCATTGGCAGGCTTCTCAAAAATAGCCATCATTGGATCTAGTGTTAATTGAGCTATTTGGTCAGAGAAAAAAACTTCTTCTTCGCTATTAGATAGAGCCAAAAATTCCATCGGCAACATAAACACCATATTGACATCTGCCGATGGGCCTTTATTTTTGTGTCTTATCTGCCACTGCTGATTACCAGATTTCTTATTGGAGAGACTTTCTTCTTGGTAAAAGTCTTTTTGACGCTCTCGCTGCATTTTCCTCTTCTGTGTCTTTGTCAAACCCTCTGGACACCATTGAGGAAATTTAGTTTTCCACACCGGCTGATAAGTCCTGGTTGTCTCCACACGACGTATATTAGGATCCCTGTAAAATATTTCTTCATCAGGAACTCTTGCATTTGCCATCTCTTCAAGTTCCTCTTGGTTTCTCAGAAAATATGCAACATGTTTACCAAGCCTTTCTTGTACACTGAGTCTACCCCCCAGCCGATCATATACTGATGCTCTCCTTCTGATCGGCTCATTAATGGACAAACCTTGATTACCAGATTGAAATCTTCTTATAGGACGATTAACTCCATAATAACCATTGCACTCTAGACAATCTTCAGCAGTAGGTAACTTAATACCTTCCTCCCAACAATGAATAAAAAACGGATAATTCCAATGATCCTTATGCCGATTCTACTCTTCTTGACGTCTTTCCTCTTGCTGTTGTCGATATCGGTCCCTTTGCTGACGCCAGCCTTCCTGTTGTCTTTGTTGAGTAATCATAATGCCAGATCGAGGAGGCTTTCTAGAACTGCCACCTTCTGTCAATAGCCCCTTGCCTTTTGCATCATCGGTAGTTATCCGATGTTGGGGATCTACTGATGCATTATTTTTAGCAGCTTCCGATGTCAACACCTTAATTTTACCTTCAGTATCCAACATATTTGCTGGAAAAGGATGTTGATCAATTTTCATCGGCTTCTGAATCTTGGAATTGCCAAATTTTATTCTCCCAGACTCAATAGCTAACTGTAATTGTTGTCTAAATACTTTGCACTCATTTGTACTGTGTGAAGTTGCATTATGCCATTTGCAATACAGCATATGCTTCAACTCTTCTGCCGATAGGATCACATGATTAGGTGACAACTTAATCTGGCCCTCCTGAAGCAAAAGATCAAATATCTTATCGGCTTTGGTGACGTCGAAAGTAAACTTCTCTGGTTCTTTGTGACCAAAGGGACAAGATATCATCTTTTTATTCTTAACCCACTCAGCCAAACCGATAACTGGTTCTTCATCTAAATCAGAATCTTCTACTTCTTCGACAAATGAAACTTTCTTATTTCAATTCCTTTTAGGTTCAAAAACCCTAGTGTCTTGATCAGAAATTCTTTGCACTAGATGACTTAGGCTTTCGAACTCCTGAGAAGCATATCTGTCCTTAAGGTGTGGCAACAATCCCTGAAAGGCCAAATCGGCAAGCTGCCGATCGTCCAACACCAGACTATAACATTTGTTCTTTACCTCTCGTAGCCTTTGCACAAAGCCTTCTACCGATTCATCATTGCGCTGTTTCATCTTTACCAAATCGGTAAGCTTGTTTTCATGAAATCCAGCAAAGAAATACTTATGAAATTGCTTTTCCAGATCAGCCCAAGTAATAATAGAATTTGGCGGTAGTGAGATAAACCATGTAAATACTGATCCAGATAGAGATGATGAAAACAAACGAACTCTCAATTCATCTCTACAAGCTGCCTCTCCACATTGAATAATAAAATGATTAACATGCTCCATGGTTGATGTATCATCTTGCCCAGAAAACTTAGTGAAATCTGGCACCTTGTAACGATTTGGGAGAGGAATTAAATCATATGCCCGAGGATACGGAGTCCGATAAGAATAGGTATTAACTTTAGGCTTGATCCCAAACTGATCCTTCATAATTTCTGCTATTTTATCGGCCTAAAAAGCATCAACATCTTATTGACGACATGGTTGAATCTCCACTGGAGGTACTTGCTGATACCCTTCTGCATACCTTTGTGGCCCACGATCTCTAGCAATTGGCATATTTGTCACTATCTGTGGTCCATTAACCTGCTGAAAAGGGTTCATCGGTTGAGCTGCCGATGCTTGATTCTGAAAACCAGCATGCATGTGACCTTGATGAACACCTGTGGCTTGCTTATTTGGCTGAACTGAATGTTGAGTGGGAAACTGCCCTGGCCAATTATTAGCGTTCATCGGTACAAAATTTGCCGATGGTTGGTAACTTGTTGGTATTGCCGGATAATTACAACTAACTTGAGGTAAAACCTGGACTCCAGGTTGACTTACGATTGGAGCCTTTTGTTGCATCGGTAACAAATTTGCCGATGGACTTGAACTAGATGTTTGACCCAAAGACACCTGGAAACCTCCTAAAGTTGGTTGTACAGTAGTTGCTGTAGTATATTGGGGTACTTGAGCTATCGGTGAACCGGCCGATAGCATAGGAGCTTTTCCCGTTGCATCAAACACTTGAGGTGATCCATGGTTAAAAACAGATGACTCTGGAGGTATACCATATCCCCACCAATTAGCAAGAGTCTGATTATTCTGTGGTACAGGACCTGATAAAGCCGATGCTGATAGATCTGTATTAAGCTGAACTCGTCCTGATAATGCTGAATCCGGACGCATCGGTGTAGACTGTACGTTAGATAAACCTGCTGATACTGGAAGAGAAGAAATCTCTATACCCGCAACGGCCGGGGGAGCCGATGGAGCAATAGCAGATGCTGCTTCTGGTTGATGATAAGCAGGCCCAACGTAACGAGGTGACGCTTGCCCTTCTTTGAAAGTTCGAATCACAACATTATGAACAGTATTGGACAGCATATTGGAATGATTAATTAAAGCATGATTCACTGCAGAATTAACCATCTCTTGAAGTTTACCCGGATTAGAATCAAAGGTAACTTGCCGAGGCAATGGCAAGTCTTGCTTCTGGATGACTTGTCCACTTTTGTTCAAACTGAATGACTTCAAGTAGAGCTATCTGTATTCTTCTATAGCCCTCTCCCTAGCCTGCTTCTGATCGTCCTTAAGATCTTCTTCTGTTACCGCGATAATGTTCCCCGCATCGATCTCAGGATTAAGCATCTTGACTAGATCTATCCCACCGAGCGTGCCAAAAGATGTGTTGATGCAAAAGTAGATTTGCAAACACAAAGGGCTAATACCCGAAATCGATATCCAAAGCGTGTCAGTCGATTTGACCTGTTAATCGATAAGGATGAAGATACGAGCACTTTGGTCCTGACAACAGTGATACGCCCGGAAGTCACGGCCAAGAGGTACTCACGCGGAACTCGAGGATCGCCGAAGATTGCACTGGAACAATGCAACTCGCCGAATCGATGAGAACTCATAAAAAGATACGAGCACTTTGGTCCTGACAACAGCGATACGCCCAGAAGTCATGGCCAAGAGGTACTCACGCGGAACTCGAGGATCGCCGAAGATTGCACTGGAGCAATGCAACTCGCCGAATCGATGAGAACTCGTAAAAAAGAAAAATATGCAAATTGACGAAGTCGTCGAAAGTAGATGTAAATTAGAATAAAAGTTGTTTTTGATGTATTGATTTATTCCCTCTTACATTGCCCTTCACCCTATATTTATATCCTGATCTATAGAAACGTAACCAAATACGACTAGGACACTAAATCTAAATCTATGGAAACACATAACTTTGATACAACTCAGACTCTAATAAACGTATATAAGGAAATTAACTCATATCTTATTCCATAGTCCGCCTTAGTCACGATGGTATTCTCATCGACCTCCTTTTTATCGGCACAATCCCTGTTCCATCGGCAGCAGCCTTCAAGTTCCTTCCATCGGTACATTCCCTGTCTCATCGGCAGCAGTCTTCAAACCATCTTTCATCGGCATCGGCAATACTACCCTTAACCTTATTGGCAATATTTCAATTTGAATCCATACACCGCTACCACTCATAAGCAAACTCATTTTCATCAGCTATCAATCTACACAATAATCTTTCCTCTGCTGATTAGCCCTTCCTGACCATCTTGACACGTGTTAAAAAACGATGTCAACACATATTTGAAGTGAGATTGAGTGATCTAAGTGCATTTGCATTGTGAGATTGCATCTAGTTGGCACTTGGTGGTTGATTCACTGCGGGATTCTTGTTTCTCTTGGTAGTTGCCGCCACCTAGACGGCTTGGAGCAGCTTGGAGGTGTTGGCAAGAGTTGGTGATTGTTCTTGGCCACCTCCGGTGATTGTGAGGGGTTTGTGCCTACCTCGGCGAAGCGCCAAAGGCAACGTTAGTAAATTACTCGTGTCATTTACAACCTTTTGCCATTTGGTAGGTTCTTGTGGCGCCTTTTGAGAGGCTCGGTGTGAGACCGATTAGCCACTGAACCATGTGGTGAAGATGGACACAACGGGGACTAGCGTGCCGGCAAGCACGTGAACCTCGAGATAAATCTTTGTGTTATCGCTTTCATATTATGATTGATTAATCCCGGTGTTCGGTTGTCTTGGTATTTATTGTTGATCATATTGGTTGGCTCATTACTTCGCCCCTTGGTGAAACTCTCCCAACTCAACTCCGCATTACTTTCTTAGTTATCTTTGCTAGCTAGTTAGCTTTGCTTTAGTAGCTCCTTTGTGTAGCTTGCTAGTTGTAGTTGTAGTTACCTTCTTGGTTTGACTTGTGCGGTTGAGTGCAAATACTAGAATTGTGAATTGGTTAGGTGGCTTGCAAACACCCCGTAGGCTAAGCAAAACTCGCATCTCGCTATTTGTTATATTGATAAACTTGTTTAGTTTGTCTTTGTAGAAATTTTTAAAAGGCTATTTACCCCTCTCTAGCCATCAAGACCTTTCAATGGCCCAACCGCGACAGACGCGGTCTAGTGAGCCAGTTTTCGCCGAACGCTCGACAGACGTGTCCGCTGCTGCACCGACAGACGCGGTCCAGCGTCTGTCGCGCAAGCCCGCGCTGTTGGCTCCAAGGCCGGCGTCTGTCGCCTGTATCTCTACGAAAATTCATCATTTGATCGCTCTTGTTCCTTATGATCTACTCTTCATATGTGTATCACTAAAACACATGTTTTAGCTCATGAAACACCTCCGTGATTTCACCACTTTTTCAATCACTGGCACAATGGAAAATAGGTATTTCATTCCAAAAACGCCTGAATCCCACGCTCGCAAGCTCGGTGGGAGGAAGAGTCAACCCCAAACCCCTCACTACCGCTCAAACACCACCGCCTTCGCAAATGTGCCAACACCATCATGTGTAAATCACCATGTGCATGTGTGTTAGCATTTTCACAATCATTTTCCAAGGTGATATGTTAGCTCTCTACTAGATCCTAATGCATATGCTCAAGAAGATGACCTAGTAGCACTTGATCCACGAGATAACTGTGATTACCCCTCTTGATAGTCGGCTATCAATCCTAAACCCGGTCAATCACTTCTCTACTCATCTTAAACCGGCAAAAGTAAACCCTATGATTATACCTTTGCCTTGATCACTTTGTTCTATGTCCATCTTCTCATGATTGATCACCATGACCATTATTTCATGTCCATGCACCATCTCTATGTGATCTTGTGGCCACCACTCCTTGCCACATGCACCTTCATCACATGTGTTGCTTATGCCTAACTTAAACCACTTAACACATGGCATTAGAAACTTGGTGTCATTAATTACTAAAACTAAACTTGGGCTTTTCAGCAGGCAACGCTGCTGGGCCGAGCCAGAGGGAAAGAAGGGAAGTCAGCCCGAGCGGCAGTCTTCGTTTTCCTTTTTCAAAAATGTGAATAGTGTTAGTTTTTTTATTTCAATATAATTTTGTAGAGCTCCAAAAATAGTGAAAATTTTTGAGTAAGCTTCTCAAGGTGTAAACTATTTAGGAAAAATGTTAAATGCCAATTTTGATTACTTTTTGTAAGTTATTGAATTAGTTCAATTAAATATTAAATGCAACTTCTAGGAATTTTAGTAATTAAAATATTAATCCAAAAATCATGAAACTTGTTTTGACACTTTTTTAGGCCATGATTAGTCTATAGAAAAAGTTTAAGCTCAATTAGATGAAGTTTGATTTATTATTAATGTATGCCTTAATTAATTAAGTGTTTAAATAAATGTAAATTGATAACTTTAAGTGTTGTGTGCTCTTTTGATTGAGTGATGACCTTGGGTCACTAATTCTTAATGATCCTTGGTGCCTTAATTACTTGGTTGAGCTCGTTAGTAGCATGTTCTTTAAGAAGCTTTAATGTTGCTTAAGTAATCGCTGTTAGTTAGTAGGTTTTGTTGTTTTGCAACCGTACCGCGAAGGAAAGTTGTACTCAAGTTGTTAACCATAGCATGTCATCTTTAAGCATCATGTTTATCACCGCATCATGTTAAAACATGTTACATACTCGTGTAGTTCCCACTTTCGAGGAAGTCGACGTTGTTGAGCAAGCCTCCGGAGAAGAGCAGTCGCTGGTGGGTTCTAGATCGGACGTCGGAGTTGTTGAGCCCGAGCTAGTTGTCTCGTCAGAGCAAGGCAAGCCTCTGTGCATTTAAACCTTTCCTTGAGTTTTACAAATCTTTATCATTATACTATGGTTTACTGCATTAAGTAATTAGGAGTTGAGTGATAACCCAATTGTTGCATTGTCATCCTTGATTATTACGATATCACCCTTGATACCTGTTTTACTGAAAATGCGTAGTATGCTTCGCTATGCTTAATGAGTTAAGCTTTTGAATGAAATGCTTATATGGCCACGATGGCATAATTGATGAATATTGAAATGTAAGAATGAACTTGAAAGATCGGGCGAGTGGTTTGGCCACTGCTAACTTGCATTGGGAAAGGAGTCTCAATGTAGTGTTTCTGCCTTATCAGTTAAGGATCGTACGTTGTTGGCCCTCGCATCATGGAGTTTTTATTAGTACTAGTCATGTACCCATGTTGGGTAAGCCTTACTTCGACTATTCCATTATGAGAATGTCTAACCTCGCATTGGGAGTGGAGAAATGACGAGAGTAGCGTGTACCCTTGGGGTTAGAATTGGGCCAGGTTCGAGGAGTACTGTGCTCTCGGGTGATGATGGACACGTTATGGTTTTGGGTTACTCGAGTAAGAGTTGATATATGCAAGATTCGGTTCTACATATGTCATGTGGTTAGAAAGCCCTAGCTGGGTAAATCAAGCGGTTCGAATCGTCGTTACTCCGTGAGAATAGAGTCTTGGCCTTGAACCAACATCGTAGTTAAGAAATGGAATTGGAAGAAAGAATGAGAAAGATCTTGATGAGAATTACTTTAATCTAGATTAGGATCACTTAGAATTGGTTAACGAACCATCAACGATAAAAATAAAATGTTGAAGGTAAGGACTTACTTTAGTAAGCTTTTCTACAAAAGAAATTTTGATTCTTGAATACCCATCCCTTGATTCCCTAAAGCTAGCATGTCTTTGGAGTCTTTTTCTTAGTTGGGTAAGTCTTGTTGAGTACTCCCGTACTCAGGGTTTGTTAAACCCCTTGTTGTAGGTGCGGTTCATGAAGAAGTCTGCTTTGAGCCTTGTTGCATGACCGTTGTGGTTGAAGAAAGTGACGACGAGTAGGCTGTGTGACCTCTGGGCAAGGCATCTCGTTTGGGTGTTGTAATAAAGTTACTACTGATACTTCTCTACTAATGGTTTGTAATAATGCTACTTAAGGTTTGAAATTTGGAAACTGTGGTTTGTAAACTTAAGTTATTGTAAGACTTTTGCTACTTTACTCTGATGGTATTTTGAATAAACTGTTGTAATATTGCAATACTCCTGTAATTGGATCCTATTCAGAGGAAAGCATGCCTTTTAGGTTATGAGGAACATAAGTACTGCTGTCAGAGGTCATTATGACGATGATAGGTACATGTGGGCCATCATAATTAGGAGGTTCTGTGACACCTGCGCCATCGAGCAAGGTTGGCCTCCAGAGTGGATCTTCATCCTCCCCATTGAGGCAGACCAGGCCCTCATCAGCTAGCTATAACAGAACCGACTAATTATACGAGATTAAGTAAGAAAATCTTCCGCCAAAGCAGATAATTTACCAAACTTAAGCCCGTGTAACCCGGTAGTCCATGAAATCATGAAGGATTTCAAATCAATCAACATACAAACCAAGATCATTAAGTTTAGCAATCATAGTCACATGTTACATAAAGTTTGCAACAACAGTTGAATATATCAGAGTTCAGAACGTAAAGTTATTACAAACCAAGTTCAAATTGATATAGCAGAAGCAAATAGTGTTTAAACCACACACACACATTTAGTTCAGATATAGTGCCAGTAAGTAGCCATCTCCAACAAAAGCATCAGAGGAGAGATACGGAGTAACCATTGCCCTTGGTCCTAGTTATCGCCCATCGCCAGATACAGGCAGTTAATGCAACAGCCGTAGTACATTTGACCATCTGCAATAACAATGGGAACAACGCCCTGAGTACGAGAAGGTACTCAGCTAGACTTACCCATCTTAAACCAGAAATAAGCGACACCAAGGAGTATGCAAAGCTTTCTTTAGTGGGCTATCTAACTCATTTGCGAAAAGCATAAGCTACTATGAAGATACTATTTTAAGTACTTTGCATCATCTTTATTATGACCTATCCAACTAGGTAAGCACCTATACTATAGCAATCACTTGATTAACCAATAACATCCAGTTACCAATTTAGATTTAGCATTTCCAATATCATCCAATAACCATCAATGTTCCATCATAATTACTACGATGCTGTAGCTCGATTCAAGTGCTCACTATCCAGGAGCGATGGTGATTCATATCGATTCCTAACCAGCTGGTAATGTATTCCCCACACAAATCACACTCACCGATCAAGTGAGCTACAGATCACCAATGACACGATTCCGGTAAACGTCGTGAGATAAACTGAGGCCACAGTACCCAGGGACCGCCCAACTACCAGGACGCACCTTGGGCTCACTCTTCATGTCCCTGTCATACTCCCTTCAGTACCAGTATGCGCACCCGTGTAGGTCCCAACCCGAATCATGTCACTAGCTTCACGGTCGAAAAGTACTTTATTCGGCCAGCTAAATGTGAGGCATGCGTTCAACATGACAAGAGGGACAAGTAACGATCGGTCCTTAATCGACACAGACGGAAAACTAACAACACCCCAGAACCCTGTCTGGTTGCATCCAACTTCTCCGTCTGGTCTCTATTTATCCATCAACACATGGTTAATTTCAGGATATCATACTTTTCATAGCTAAATTCTCTCAGTAACCACCTATAAATATAGGTGACCGAAAATCACCGATCGCTACCAGTCTAAGTAAGGCTAAGTAGTTATTCGATCCTGACCTAACAAGGTAAACATGTAACCAGGTGGGCAAGGATGGTAATAAATGCAACAATGGTTTTACTCAACTCCTATAACTTAATGCAACAATATATAACTCATATATAAAGAATTGCTTTTATAAAGTAGGAGACTTAGAATGCTCTGGGGCTTGCCTCGATCAAACGAATTAGGCTGGTGATCCACGCACTCGGGCAAGTCCTCTCCTTGCTCCTCTTCCTCGGGCACCTCCTGTGCCTAGAGTTCTTACGGATCTATCCCGGTCTGCTCTTCCGGCACTGCTACTGGCGACTCCTCCTGTGATCCTGTATAATGCAATTACATAAGTAATCATACAAACGGTGCATCGACTGCGGTGATATGATATGATCATGATGACATGATATGCAGATGAACACATTGAGACTTAAAGTATAGACTAGAGACAAAATATTTCTACAAGGTAGTCAACATCATCCAAGATCAATTGTTACTAATGCATGTCATCTACGACATTCACCTCTGTTAACAAATCTCGTCTACTTTTACCCTAGCTAGCATATAACTCTAACATAAGTGCTACTACACTTTATTAACACAACCACATTAACTTTTCAAGTAACACCAGCAAGGTAATTGGATGCTTCAAAGATACGCCAAACTCTCACTATTACACTAATTACTCAAAAAGAATAATACTTTATATTCTATGTAAACTAGGGTTACAACAGCAACATCTATTTCTGGTGCCTAGAAAAATCTACAAAAATTACAGTAGCATGGTCCTACTACAAATAGCACACCATAAAAATTTCATGGGATTTGGATAAGTAACACAGCCTACCCAAAAATGACAAGATCTAGCACAAAAATGAGCATAAAAATACTTAGTACTATAAAAAGTATCAAACAATAGATTTACTATTTTTCCTATGCTCTATACAGTAAACAATCATAGTACAAAAATTATCATGTGCATGTTTTATACAATTTTTGCTCTCTATCAAAAATAACAAAAATCATCAATTAAAGGCACTGGAACTACACATCCATATTTCTTTATAGAACATGCATCACATATATTTTTTTTCTAGAAAGTACATCACTAAAGAAGACTAATGAAACTGGAACCATATTTTTCTGAGTTTTCTATGATTTATTACACATTTTCTAAGATAATAGCAATTACAAGGATTAAATAAATCTCCACAGAAAAGCACCACAAAATCATCATGCAATATTTTTATACTGTAGATCTACTCCTAAGACTGTCCGCACTGGCGAACTCTAAAGAAACCTGCAGGATTGTTTTATAGGATAGAAGAGCCACAGCGGCTATGCTATACAACTCCGCCATCCTCGAGGACCGGCTCCCGTCTGCCAAATATGGCGTGGTAGCGGGCGTATGCTATCCACATGTGGGGCCTGCCGGCCACCACCGGCCTTGCCTCACACCTGGAGAGGGAAAAGGGGAGGAGCAGAGGAGGATGCGAGGTCGCCCGTCGCTGGCTGAGGAGCTTGGGAGGCCGCGCACCCCTCTCGTGCCGTGGCCGGGAGCACTGCCGCTACGTGGTCACCCATCGCCGGCCGAGGAGCCACCGAGCGAGCCCCGCCGCCGGGCGCGCGGGCGAGCCTCACCGTCGGGCCGCGCGGGCGAGCTCTGCCGCTGAGCCATCACGGGTGAGCTCCACCGCCGCTGCTCACCCCCCACGCTCGCTGCTGGCCCCGTGCTGCTCGTTAGCGCTGCTCGCCCCACACGCTCGCTCAATCTCTGTTCGGTCGCTCAGATAGAAATGAGGATGGGAAGAGGGGCGCTGGTATTGTGCAGACTAGTGGGGAGGGAGAGAAGAAAGGGAGACAAAGGGATGGTGTATGACAGGTGGGACCGACGACATAGGGGATGGGATATAGAGGATTGATGAGTGCAGTAAAATTGGATATAGAGGAAAGAATCTTGATGACTAGGATGGATAGAGGATGATGAGTGCGGATAGCCTAAGAAGTCTACCAAAATTTGTTTCACAATTTTTGGAGCCATATTTCTCAAGATATAAATGTTTGAAGTTTTTTCATAAATTCTAGAAATTCATTTTCTAAATCATTTCAAAAACTCGGCTTCTGAAATGCCACATGCACCCGGTCCAGTGCACCCACCCGGGCACCGAGAGACAGACAGGTGGGGCCTGCGGGTCAATTGGTCCCACTGGCCAGTTACAGAGAAGGGAGAGGGAGGTTTGACCGGCGAGATCTCGCCGTCGGCGAGGTTGCCGGCAACAAGGTCACCACCACCTGACTCCCCACGATGAGGCAAAGCCAATGGTACCTAAAACACGGCCAGACGAGCTCGGCATTGAGCTCGCCGCCATGCATGGCGGCGCGGCGGTGCTGGCGCACGGTAGTCGGTCGGCGTAGGCTACTATGATGGCTAAAAAGGCGCACATGAGCTTCGCGAGGTGGAGGCGGACACAAAAAGGGGAAAAGGAGGGGAGAAGGGAAGCGGAGGAGCTCCGGCCACGCGTGGGCCGTGCCTGGCGGCCATGGCACCGCGGCGGATGGATTCGCCCAATTGGGCCTTACCGATGCGGGGCATACGGCGCAAGTGGGAACACAGGAAAGCGGAGGTCGAGGCGGAGCTTGAGCCACGGGCAATCGAAGAATGGCCCACGGTGGTGAGAGCACGACGGTGGCGGCGATGGCGCGACGGCGCTGCTACCGCTGCGGTTTGCGCTGGCGAGGCAAGAGGGGGCAAAGTGAAATGGAAATGGAGTAGGAGGGAGTGCGGGCGCTTAAGGCGAGCGCGGAGGGGCGCAGGGGCCACAGAGGCGCCACCCGTACGCCGGCGACGGCGAGCGGCGTCCACGCGGCGAGCAGGTGCTGCCACGGTCGGCCGGGTGCGCGCGCGGGTGGGCGAGGTTGAGAGGGCAGGGCAGGCCAGGCCGGCTGCAACTGTGGGCCGAAAGCGGGGCGGCGGCTCGGTGAGCCAAAGAAATGCTTTTCTTTTCTAATTTCTATTCCAGATTTTCTAAAACAGATTCAAATTCAAATCTTGAGGTATAAAAAGACATTTTCAAAAGTTGACCCTCAAACCAAAGTTGTTCAAAATTTAATTCTCTACAACATTGCTTTAGGGCACATTTTGAAATTCCAAACAGATTTTGAATTAAGGATTCAAAGTCCATTTTTTAAATAAAAACCCATTTTTCTAGAATATTTTTAAAAGCAAAATTTGAGGAAATTTTGAATACCAAATTTGCTCCAAAAATTATGCTAAATAATTCTAGATGATTCACAATTATAGTCAAACATATTTGATTAGCCTAGCAAGCATAATTAGGGCAAAAGTAAAACTAACAAGCATATGCAACATGCTTGTTTCAAAATGATGTTTCACATGTTTCAATTCAACTTTACACTTACATTACATGTGATAATAAATGCAATTGATGCTCATGCTCATGATTTGGAATGCTAATGCAATGCTTAACACCCGAGGTGTTACAGCAGGACCGGCCGAGGAGAGCAACACAGGGGGAAGCTGAAGCTCGCTCATGACCGACGCCAGTGCGCTGCCCAGATGGTGCTCTATCCTCCCCGTAATAGGCAATGAAGGCTCTCAACAGCTATGGAACAGCCAGAGAGAGCAACACGGAGGGGAGGACACCTACGGCACGCAGCCCCACCGCCGGCAAGCCCGCGGCCAAACTGCGCGCACGATGCCGCTGCTGGGCCCCTGCAGACGAACACAAAGAGGAAACACGGGTGCTCGCCCGCGGCCAAACTACACGCCCGCCCCACGCCGCAGCAGGGCATTTCCCAGATGGATCCAGCGGAGGGAGGCCGAGTCCGCATCGCCAACTGCCGGAGGTAGCCGGAGACAGGGAGAGGAGCGCCAGGCGGATCCGGTGATGGCGCGCCACGCCGTGCGGTGGCGGCGAGCCGGAAGGAGAGGACGAGGTGGTGGCGAGCTTTGGGTGCCCACCGCTGCCGCTACTAGGCCCCACCGTCGGCTCACCCGCGGCCGAACTGCACGCCCCGCCCCACTCCTCAGCAGAGCCTTTCCCAGATGGATTTAGCAGAGGGAGGCCAGGTCCACATCGCCGGCCGCCAGAGGTAGCCGGAGATAGGGAGAGGAGTGCCAGGCGGATCCGGTGGTGGCACGCCACGCCGTGCGGCGGCGGCGAGCTGGAAGGAGAGGACGAAGTGGTGGCGACCTTTGGGCACCCACCGCCGCGGCCCCCAAATCTGCCGACCCCGTCGGCGCCTGCCCGGCTACGGAGGGGGGGTCAGCTTGCTCCTGCCGGCCGCCATGCACCGGATTCGGGGTGGAGGCCCGCCAGCGCGCCAGCCGGCCACCTGCTACCCTCGCCCGCCGCGCACCAGATCCGGGGCGGGGGGCACTGGATCCGGCCCCAAGAGGCTTGGATCCGTCGCTCCAGGCTCATCGGCAACCGTCCTTGGTGCTGGTGATTTGAAGTTTGGAAGAGCAAGAGAAGGGGAGGAGAGGATGGGGGAGGAGGTGGTGCCACGGGAGGCCTTTTTGAGCTCTGTAGCAGGCCGCCACCACCGCTAGCCAAGGAGCGCGACGGCGGCGGCCGGGAAGCCGGTGTGGCGTGGGGTCCCGGCGGTGGTGGCTAGGTCCCCCGAGTCACCTGGGAGGACGACGCGGGGGAGGGGGGCTAAGGTCAAGTGTTCCCTGACCTTTTCTATCTTCCCCTTTGTGGTAGATTTTGTGGGAGTTCGTCGTTTGTACAACTTCACTGCTTGTCGGCTATCACCTCAGAATGTTCAAGTTTCCATGCATCGCCTGGTGGACATGCATATGTCGAATGGAAGTGCAGTGAGAAATCAAATAATTGTAAGCTGAATTAGAAGGTGTTTTGAATTATAAGGTGTTTTGAATATAAGCTTTTTCTTGTGGTAGAACCTGCCCACCCGGATTTAAGTGCTCGACTTGGCACGGGTGCTCGTATTTTCCTAAATTTATTTCAAGATTTAACGGCGCTGTGCTTTCTGTAGTAGGAGACGTCCCTGTCGACAGCGTGGTGCTTATGGTGACTTCGTGAATCTCGTGATCTGTCGAGTCACTATGTCCTTCATCAAAGTTATTTCATAGAAATTTCATAGGATTTATAGGAATCCAATCCTTTGTTCCAAAAAAAAGGTTTATAGAAAATTCTGTTATAAGGTTTTAATCCTTCAGAATTTCTCTAATTTTCCTTTACGCTAATGCTAAAGGGGCCTGAAAATTTTCTCCAGATTTACACAGTCGTTGCCTAGGCAGGATGTGATCAGCAGGAGCACATAGCATGTCCTCGTCGTCTCTTTCAAAGGGGCGCTTATCACCCCGGCTTATCAGCCATTGTAAAGTATTTTTCTCTCACAACAAATCAGCATCAGCCAGCTTATCAGCCGCAGAAACCATCAGCCGAACAACTCCAATATGTCCACAATAAAGAAGTCTTGGTTTCAAATGTGTGGTTTATTATATATAGTTATAGATGACTGCCTATAATATTCGCATGATGTTTGTTTGTTTAAAATTGTCGGGTACCAATTTTAGGGTATCCAAAGAAGGGGAACCCACAGCCCCCAACGGTCAAGATCGAACGGACGGTCAGAGGGCTTGACCGCGACTTCGTCCGACCCCTGGAAGGTAGGGTACGGCTCGCCCGACCCTTCAGGAGCGGGTCACGCCTCGCCCGACCCCTGGGAGGGGAGTCCCGTTCCGCCCGACCCTAAGGGCGTGCAGCCACCCTCAGGCGGGGGCGCGAATCCCACGGAGGCTCATGACTCATTTACTACCATGTACATAAAAGCTCGAGACCGGAGTCAAACTTCCGACACTAGATGGGAGCAGGCACGCCTCGACACGACCCGTGGCCACGACCGGCCATGCCTGGGGGCCCACGTCGGTCGGAACGTCAACCACGGTAAAACGGGGCACCACGACTGGCCGACGACGCCTAAGCATGGCACCAGCAGCGAACAGGGCCACGACGTGGAGCCATCTCCATCACCCTCGTCATCGTGACGTGGAGACGTCTCCATCAACAGCTGCAACACCAGGGCACCCTACTAAAGGGGGAAGACAACGCGGCACCCAGAACGGGCTCTCTTGGTTTTTTCTCTTTCTTCTTTTCCTTCGTCTCGTGTACGCCTGACCTTCCCTTGGCCTATAAAAGGGAAGTCCTGGCACCCCGCCGGAGGAGGATTTTTCCGGCCCCCTGAGCCTCCAGCCCCTGGGGACTTATAGGGGGATCTTTTTCTCAACCAACGAAAGATACTTCAACTCCATTTCACGTTCACCAGAGACTTGGGAGCTCACCCCTCTCTCAACCGTTTGTAACCCCTGCTACAGACTAAAGTGCAAGTAACACGAGCAGCTCGCCATTGGACGTAGGGACATTCGGCCCGAACTAGTATATATTTTCGTGTCATCTTTGCACACCATCCGAGCCTGAACGCGCAATAATAAAAATTTATTGGCCGGTGATTCTGAACACCGACAAAAATAAATATATACTTTTTGTTGGAATGTTGTTTTTAAGGCTCGAAAGTTAATATGAAGTGATTACAAAATTAGATAAATCCAGAGCTGAGAGAAAATTTATATATTGGTCCAGTTCATCCGACTTATAATCCGTACTTTTCAGCTTGTTTTTTCAACCGGAACAGTATTTTTTCTCTCACAACAAATCAGTCAATAGTGTTTTTCAGCCGGCTTATCAGCCCAACCGAACGGGAGCCATCGTGTGGTGTGATGTTGTCCTCCGTGTACTGTACAGCCATATGAAGAAGCAGTGTATTTGCTCTTTCCGAGATATTCCCGTCTACACATAAATGCAGAGCGCGGCACCAAGAGGTCACTGTTGCATGGCGCATATTCATCGCACGACTGCCAGCCAAAACAGTAGCATGCATAAAGTGGATGCTGGTAAAATTGCTTCTTTCACGTGAAAAGATAACTATTACCCCTCGTACCTGATTGTCCGGTTCTTATTCTGCAAGCAGCACGGTAGTACTCCATCCGTTCCAAATTATAAGTTATTCTAAGATTCTTAAGAGTTAAAGCATTTTAAATTTGACCAATGTTATAGAAAAAATTATAAAGATTCATGACATCAAATAGATATACTATGAAAATATAATTAATAAAGAACCTACTAATACATAATTGGTATCATAAATCTTATTATCTTATCATATAAATTTGGTCAAACTTGAGGTGCTTTGACTCTTCAAGATTCTTGGAATGCCTTATAATTTGGGATGGAGGGAGTATATCGGTAGCTTGTCACAAAAAATACTAATACAATGTAATAATATCATGTTAAATCCTTCAATTAAACCAAATTTATATAAAAAAGTTAATATTTATAACACCAAGTAAATACCATTTGATACTTCATACGATATATTTTTATAGTACATATATTTTCTATTATAGACATGGTTATATTTTAAAAAAAGTTTAGCCAAAGTTTAGAATTTTCGCCTATATATAAAAAGTTTAGCCCCCTGAACCAAACATTTAGGGTGCGTTTAGTTCATTCAAAGTTCCAAAAATTTTACAAGATTCCCTGTTACATCGAATCTTTGGACGCATGCATGGAGTATTAAATGTAGGTAAAAAAATAACTAATTGTACAGTTTGTCTGTAAATGTCGAGACGAATCTTTTAAGCCTAGTTAGTCCATAATTGGATAAATTTTACCAAATAACAACGAAAAGTGCTACAGGAACTTTACACCAACTTTTACACCATGGGTGTGTTCACTTCGCGAGAAGTAGCTGAAAAGTTACTGTAGCATCTTTCGTTGTTATTTGGCAAAATTTGTCCAATTATGGACTAACTAGGCTCAAAAGATTCGTCCCGATATTTACAGACAAACTATGCAATTAGTTATCTTTTTTACCTACGTTTAATGCTCCATGCATGTGTCGAAAGATTTGATGTGATATGTGTAAGAGGAAATATTTTGGGTTGGGAGGGGAAGTGAACGAGGCCCATCTAAACACTACCTTAACCAGCATCTTTTGTTGTGCCCAATAGTTTCTTGGGACACTCAAATGGTCACAGATTGAGTGAGGAAATCATGCACGTGAGCATGTCCATGAATCTTTGATGTTCTCGAGGTGATCAAGATCAGAAGCAAAATTTTCGAGGAAAGGCAAGGGTTGGTTCCAGGCAAGGGTTGGTTCCTTTGATTCTCTTTTGGAGCTGGGCCCGCCCGTGGCCCGTCCCTGTGAATGTGATCGATTGCTGCATACTACGTAGCATGAGAGGAGGATTGGGGACACCACAGTCCACAGCACCCAAGAGCATGTTTAGTTCACGAAAAGTAAACCCAAAAAGTGCTACAGCACATCAAATCTTACGGCACATGCATAGAGTACTAAATGTAGACGAAAGAAAAAACTAATTACACAGTTTAGTTGTAAATCACGAGACAAATCTTTTGAGCCTAATTAGTCCATGATTGAACATAAATTGCCAAATAAAATGAAAAGTGTTACAGAAGCCGAATCCAAACTTTTTCACCAACTAAACAACCCAAGTTTTACCAGCAGTAAAAGAAGTACAATCTGGGATTATACTCCTAGTCCTAGTACGGAGTACGTCAGACGAGAGGTTCCTGTTTCGCAAAAAAAAAAAGACGAGAGCTACCTGCAGCCACCGGCTAACTTCGGGAAATACGCCTACTCTTAAGTTAGATATTACTCCTTCGTTTCAAATTCTGCGTCCTTGCTATCGATTCATGTTAGATATTACTCCTTCGTTTCAAATTACGATGTATTCCAAGAATTTTGGAGAGTCAAAACATCTTAAGTTTGATTAAGGCCCTGTTTAGTTTCTAAAAAATTTTGCAAAAATTTTCAGATTTTCCGTCACATCGAATCTTTGGACACATGCATGAAGCATTAAATATAGATAAAAAATAAAACTAATTACACAGTTTAGACGAAATGGACGAGACAAATCTTTTAAGCCTAATTAGACTATGATTAGACAATATTTACCGAATAACAACGAAAACGCTACGGTGCCCATTTTGCAAAAAAAAATGCATCTAAACCGGGCCTAAAATTATAGTGAAAATTACAAAAAAAAAAAATTATAACATCAAATAGATATACTATGAAAATATAATTAATGAAGATTCTAATGATACTTAATTAGTGTCATAAATATTATTATCTTAACATATAAATTTGGTCAAACTTGAGATTCTTTAACTCTCCAAGATTCTTGGAATGCCTTATAATTTGGGATGGATGGAGTAGTTTTTTAGACTAAATTAAAATGGCTTTAACATGTTTATAATTATATTCAAGCTATAAATAAGATAGGCTATGTAAATATATCCTCAATGTGCCTTGAGCAGGTCTAATAGGTCTGTTCGGCTACAGAAAGAAGCAGTTGCAGTCGTGGCCTTTTCTTCTCTCTTAAGTTACTGTGGTCGCAGCAGCAAGTTAGAGCGGCTGCTTATTTTTGCAGCTGAACGTTCTGAGGGAAAATTTTCTGATTTTTTTGTGTTTTTCCTATAAAATAAAATTGAACTTATTGCTGTAAAATTACTACATGATTCCTATGAAATTCCTGAATTCAAAACAGGCCTAAATATTTCCTAAGCTACAAACAGGAGTAACTGGTATTAAGAAATCCATAGATTATTTAGAGCCCAAGCTTTAGAATAAGGTCTCTACATCTGTATATAGGTAGCCCAATTACATTCTCTGTGATTGAATAAGCAAAAAGAAAAGAAAAGGAAGTTGAAATCATCATTATTATTGAAAGAACTTTGTTTTGCCCTAGAAAGGAGGTTTTTTCTTGTTTTTGTGTGGTTGTTCATGCACAGATAATCCTATATATGACTTGCTTTATTTCCTCCGTGGGTTTCCACAGTCCAGGTCATTTGAAACACACCATCTATCACAGTTTGTGATGTACTTGTTCGTCTGAAAAAGGAGGGGGTTATTCAATGCTTCTTCACCTCATATATTATTGTGCCCTAATCTTCTACTATCGAAATCTGCCCCAGGCACCGGGCAACGAGATTGTGCCATGTCGCTCGCTTTCCCGGCCGTTGGATCGGTCGTTCGGACGGCCTGGATCATGCGAGTCCTGGTCATTTTGCAAAAAAAAACCCTCGAACTTTAGTAAAATCAATCCGCAGTCCACAACTCCTCTAAGGTTTTTTTTGCAAGAAAGCCCTCCGACCGTACCCGTCAGTTCCTCTCGCTCTCGCCCTCGCCCTCGCCCCGTCTCGAATTCTCCTCCCTTTTCTCCATCGGCCTCACCCATCCCTGCCTGCAGTCACGCCGCCGCCTCTCCCTTCGGCGCTTCCTGCCGGTCCACCATCCTCTGCCCGTGAATCAGCCCCCGTCCTCCACCCTCGGCCATCGACCGCTCCTCCCCATCCCCCGCCCCAACTCGACCCCCTCGCTCCCTCCCATCGCTTCACGCTTGACTTGGTGCGGGCGCCTCCGCGGCCTCCACGACAGCATATCCCTCCACGAACATGAAACACCGGTTGCCCTTCTCCACGCACAGTCTCCTGCGGCCCCGTGCCCCTGACAAGACTCTGCATCACCCCTTTGCTCCAGCTGCAACCACTACCTCTATCTGTTGTTGTACTCTTCTATCTGCTGTTGTACTCTACAGCTTTCGTTCAGTGTTAAGGCCAATTTGGGATTCTTTTATGTCAGATATATCAGTCAAACTTTGAGCTTCTGTTTCTAAACTTTGCCATACCATAATCTCAAATTATGAACTTGCATGTGTGTAATCTAACATGATATAAGGCCTGGAACATCTCATGATCAACAGGTATACAAGATGTATTAGAAAGTATGTGAAGATGAAGAACCCAGGTTTCAGAATCATCTATGTTGAGCCTCCAGAAAACTCACAAGCAGGCAACTGTAGCAAAAGAAGTAAGCGAGAACCAGTGGACTATTTCTCCTTTATCAATCTATTGCCTACATAACAATGCTACTTAATTACAATTAGGATCTAAATTAGACACTTCAAAAGTAGATTAACTAAGAGCATAAGAACATGATATACAGGTTTCAGTGTACAGACAAAGACAAGCCAATAAAAGGGTGGCGCGGCAACGCCGCGCCCGTGTCTTTCTAGTGAGAAGAGAAGTTGAAAACCGGAGCTTGCAGTGTGTACTGTAGGAGGATCAACTGCAGACCCAGCACTGGTCCATGACAAGATATGGATTCTATTTCTGAATTATGGCAAAACATGATATGCGTGGGCCCAAGGTGACTCATCAAGGAAAATAATTTTTGAAAAGGGCAGATAAATAACTCACATGGCATGCATATGTATGTACATACTGCACTACTGCAGACTGACATGCATGCACTATGGACTATGGTTGGTACATGTACCACATCAAATGGAGCGAGACTACATCATTGTCATCACGCATACTCCTATGTATATTATATATGCAGGCCTGGACTAATCTTTCAAAGCTAACGTTAAACAAGACAGTAACGAAATCTGTGTTTTTATCTCTAGAATGAGAGAGGAGATTGATGTAGTATATCTATGGTGTACCAACCGGGTAGGTGATGTAGTAGAGGGTACATATACATAAAGAAAAGGGGGTTGATCAGAGAGTGGGTGGAGGGAGAGAAAGTGGTAGTCTAGTAGTATCTGCTGCATTTGTAAGGAGACAAGGGAAAAGACAAGAAAGCTCAGCATCAGCATCAGTGTGGCATTGCTATTTGCTACTACTGCCTGCGAGTGTGTTATGTTGTGGCCAGTGGCCACTGCCAGTGTGGGGATACGGTGCTGGAAACCGGAGATGGGAACGGGTGGAGGACAAGTGCACGCTTGGTTGTATCCTAGTACTACCGTCGTGTGTTCCTCCTCCTCGTCTCTGAAGCTATATACTCATTCACAGTTTCCAGACTTCCAGTGCTAGCTCTACAAGTACTCGGGCATCTCCTGCTGGCTGCTGCTGCTGTTGATTCAGTCAATTTGTACTGGGCTGTAGTATTCTCAAATTAAAAGGAAGAATTGTACGTACTAGCATGTGTGCATATAGCAATTGAGTGCTCAAAGAATGAAATTCAGAGTAAAAGAAAAGGTGTTTTTTTTTTTACTTTTTTATTTCCTCGAGAGGGCAAGAACGGAAGGAGGCTGGGCTGCTCAGCCTTTGCATCTTTGGGATCCTTCCCTGGTTCTCTCTCTTTTCCCTTCTCCAGTTCTCCGTTCCGTTCTCCCGGCCCTAAAGTGAGCAGCGGCCAGCGGATAGATAAAGCTCGGGTCGGTTTTGGTGCCACTCGCCTTCTTCCCCTTTGCTTCTCTGCCGCTGGGGAGGCGCTGACACTGTTCCTCTTCCCTCCTCCTCCGGTCCTCCCCCACCGTCTCCTCCTGCTCTCTCCCCATGTACGTCCTCCTCAGCGGGCGGCCATGACTGCTGCCGCGGCCTCTCTCTAGCCTCGCTGCGCGCTGCACGCCTGCTGCCAGCTCTAGAAAGATACTCCTACTAGACAGCTGGTGCCTTCAGCTGCTGCCGCTGCTCGACTGCACGTCTGCACACCACAGAGAGGAGCGGAAAGAGAGAGCACGAAGAAGAAGCCGGCAGGAGAGAGAGAGGGAGAGGGAGGGGAGTGTCTGCCTGTGCGATGCCATGTGATAGAAAGAATCTGGAATTGCTTTCCGGTCATTGACCACCCAGTTTGAGTTTCCCTCCCCCCCCCCCCCCTCGTTTTGTCCCCCCTGCGCCTCCTTGATTCCTGTGTTGCTTGCTGTTCCTCCCTCCCTGCGTGTGTTGCCTTGCCTTGTTGCTATTCCCTGACCTCCCTGCTTGGCTTGGATTGGGGTTGGGGGCCTGCTCATCAAGCTCCTCCCCAGGCCGCCTCAGCATCTCTCACATACCCCCGTGTCTCATGCCTGCTTCTGCTTGCCCCATCACCCCCTTTCTTCACTTATCTTCCCCTAGCTAGCTAGGTAGACACATACACATATCAGTAGTGGTGTATATATACAACAAGTGCAAGATCAGGCGAAGCTGCTAGCCGCCCTTGGAGGCTTGGACTTCACCTAGTATGTTCCACCATCAGCAGGAGCTCCTACAGGCAGAAGCTGCGGCGGCAGATCGGGAGAGCAGCATGTCCAACCTCACCTCCTCCGCGTCCGGCGCGCCTGCTGCTGCCCCGCCGCCGCCGACCTCAGCTGGCAACAACAAGCGCAAGCGGAACCTCCCAGGGAACCCCGGTAGGTGGTGGACGATCGATCGATCTTGCTTTTTCCCTCCCTCCCTCCCTTGTAATTCGATCGATTAGTTTATGAGTTGAGTTGGTTCTTGGTTCTCGTTTATGATTGACTTGATGATGTGCTTGCCTCATCAATCAAGAAGCACGAAACAAGAAACAAGAAAGCGCGCAACTGATACTGATACTGATCGGTGGCATGGCATGACATGACATCTCTCTCTCATCATCGATCAGACCCCGAGGCGGAGGTCGTGGCTCTTTCTCCGGCGACGCTGATGGCGACGAACCGTTTCGTGTGCGAGATCTGCGGGAAGGGGTTCCAGCGGGACCAGAACCTGCAGCTGCACCGGCGCGGCCACAACCTCCCCTGGAAGCTGAAGCAGCGCGGCACGGGCAAGGAGGCGCAGCGGAAGAAGGTGTACGTGTGCCCGGAGTCCTCGTGCGTGCACCACGACCCGGCCCGCGCGCTGGGCGACCTCACGGGGATCAAGAAGCACTTCTTCCGCAAGCACGGCGAGAAGAAGTGGAAGTGCGACAAGTGCTCCAAGAAGTACGCCGTCCACTCCGACTGGAAGGCGCACTCCAAGATCTGCGGCACCAGGGAGTACAAGTGCGACTGCGGCACAATCTTCTCCAGGTAATCAACTCCGATCACTTCCTTTTTCGCTTGTTTTTACTCGAATCGTCGTCGTCTCTCTCAGTTTCTTTCCTTCTAGAAAGCTAGCTAGTCGATCCATCCATCCATCTTCCATTGCAATTGCAGCCGGTTCCAGATGCATGCATGTTTTTTTGTTATCGGGTGAAGGCAAGTTGCGGTGAGCGTGTAGCTGAAACTGACTCGGGGGCTCCGCTCCAGTGTCAGTGTGAACACTGGTCAACCTGATCCTCTCTTCTTTCACATTTGGAGGTTTATGATCGTCGATGGTGGGAGGGGGGTTCGATTAGCCCTTGATGCTTTGCTTGAGAGAAATGCATGTGGTGAGATTTGGACTAGATAGGGCACTGATTAAAGGAGAGAATTATTGTCAGGCTAGATCGATAGGATAGGATGCTAGCGGTAGTAGACGACACCAGGGCAGATGCAGTGCTGTAGTACTGCACTGGCTCGCCTTGGCTTCTGCCTGCTTGCAGCTTGCAATGCAACCAGCGATGCATCAAGAGAGAGGAAGATTGCAGATCGGGTGGGAGATGGAAGGCGAGTCCAAGGGATCGTGCATGTGTCCATGGACAGAAAGATGGACCACTTTCTAAGGCCTCCCTTTGCTCTTTTCTTTTTGTTCATGGTCCATGGACGAGGGGGAGGGGATTCGGAAGCTGCTGCTGCATGGTGCGTGCAGTAGAACGGAACCCAATGCCAACAGGGTTCAGAGCTTGGGCGCATGCGTGTGTCTGTATCGTGTGCGTGTGAATATTCATTCATTTGGGTTTGCAAAATTTTTCAGATTTCCCGTCACATCGAATCTTTAGACACATGCATAAAGCATTAAATATGGATAAAAAATAAAAATAATTACATAGTTTAGACGAAATGGATGTGACGAATCTTTTAAGTCTAATTAGACTATGATTGGATAATATTTGTCAAATAACAACGAAAAGAGATACAATGCCGTTTTGCAAAAAAAAATTGATCTAAACCGGCCCTTGTTCGAGCTTGAGAGAAGATCGAGCACAGGAAACGGTCTAGTACGGGGCATAGGGCTGAGAAAGAGAGATCCGCGACCGGCCATGGTGAGCAAGGAAGAGGTAAGACTAGTCGCAGTGGATACTTAAAACGATACTCTAAAGCTTTAGAGTATGAATATAGAGTAAAAACTGCTGCACTTGGTACTCTAAAACGATACTCTATTCTTTCTCCCACTCTATATTTAGAGTAGTAGTGTGCTTACTATATACTCTGTAGCGGCGGACCCCACTAGCTAAACAAAGGAAAAAATGATATAACTCACAAACCAAAAATTCAAATTAAATTTCGATTGCACCATTAAATTCGTCTTAATAAATCCTTCAAAACTAGATCACACATGGATATATTTAGATAAAGTGACAAGTGGGTCCCACGGTGGATAGAGTGGATAGAGGATGCTATAGAGGATGGATGGGTGCGGGAGAATTGAGTATAGAGGAGAGAATCTTGCTGACTAGGACGTATAGAGGATGAATATAGAGGTCCATGAGGCTATCCGCACTCATGGTCCTCTATATTCATCATTTATACGTCCTAGTCAGCAAGATTCTCTCCTCTATACTTAATTTTTCCGCACCCATCCATCCTCTATATCATTCTCTGTCCACTCTATTCACTATGGGATCTACTTGTCACTTTATCTAAATATGTCTATGTGTAATCTAGTTTTGAAGGATTTATTGAGACGAATTTAATGGTGCAATCGAAATTTAATTTGAATTTTTGGTTTGTGAGTTATAGCATTTTTTTTCTTTGTTTAGCTAGTGGGGCCCGCCACTGCCCACTATAGAGTAAACACTATACTACTCTAAATATAGAGTGAGAGAAAGGATAGAGTATCGTTTTAGAGTACCTAGTGCAGCAGTTTTTACTCTATATTCATACTATAAAACTTTAGAGTATCGTTTAGAGTATGCCACTGCGGACAGTCTGAGTGCGGATAGTCTTAGGGGGTGTTTGGTTTGGGGTGTTAAAGTTTAACAAACACGGTAGTATTTTCGTCTTATTTAACAAAAAGTTTTTAATTTTGGATTAATTAGGCTTAATAGATTCGTCTCGTAAATTACTTCTAATCTGTGCCGATATACATGGAATTAGTCTACATTTAGTACTCCATGCATTCGAGGGAACATCGATACGATGGGTGTTAAAATTTAACAAACCGTAACCAAACGGGGCATTAGGCTCGGACAGACATGTTGCAGAGCCGAGGTGGCTTTCCATCTCCTTCCCTCGCCCCAATGTTACTCCCTACTAGGGATGAAAACGGATCGGATACGGACGGATATCACTGATATCGTATTTATTTTCGTATTTATGTTCGGATTCGGATTCGAATATGGATAGTATAAAAAATGACGGATAGGATACGATTAGATATCGACATCATAAATATGTTATTTAAATATTCGGATACGGATACGGTATCGGATGTTAAATATCCGGACTCAGATACGGACGGATTAAAACCCCTCTAAACGAATTCTATTCTATCGGAAAATATCCGTACCGTTTTCATCCCTGCTCCCTACGCTGCCTACTATAGAATTGTGACTACACGCACTGTCATGCTCTCTCCTGTCATGTCCCTTCTTCCCCGAGCGAGTCTCTCTCTCTTCACACACGGCAGCTTGGCGTTGCGTTGCGTAGCAGTAGCCTGGCGGCCTAGGATAGGAGTAGCCTGGTAGCCATGGCAGGTGAACAAGGGAGCTTTTGCTTTTTCTTTTCCTTTTTGCTTCTGATCGACCTGAGCTCTGATCCCGGCAGGAGCAGGACGGAACTACAGCTACAGAAGGCTAAAGATTTTAATTGTGTTTAACTTTCTGATCAAGGGTGAAAAATATACTGTATTATATTTTAGTTTTATTTGACAATTAGTTTAAAACGTTTATCTTATAAAGTATAACTAAACTGTACAATTAGTTTTTAATTTCATCTATACTTAGTACTCCATGCATCGCAAGTTTAATGTGACGGAGAATTTTTTTTATATAGTGCTTTTTTTTTAGAACTAAACACAACCCTTGTTTTCTTTTTGCGTCGCATGCAATGTGCAGGCGGGACAGCTTCATCACGCACCGCGCCTTCTGCGACGCGCTCACCGAGGAGAGCGCCAAGGCCATCGGCCTCAACGCCATGGCCGCGCCGGCGGCGGCGGTGCACCACCACCACCCGCTGCTCTTCTCGCCGCCGCCCGCCGCGCACGTGATGCAGCAGGACGTCGCCCTCCTCCAGGAGCACCCGCACCACCACCAGCAGGAGGTCATGCAGCCGCCGCCGCCGTTGCAGCAGCACTGCAACTACGCCATGAAGACGGAGATGCCACCGTGGCCGCCGGCGATGGCCTACGACCACCCGCTGCTGCAGCAGCCGCTCTGCAACGCCGCCGCCGCGCAGAGCTCGGCCACGTCCGCGCCGCCGCCGCCGCAGATGCCCGCGGCCTCCGCGCACCTGTCAGCCACGGCGCTGCTGCAGAAGGCGGCGCAGATGGGCGCCACCATCGGCGGCGCGGGCGCGGGCTACACCCAGATGGCGGGCCCCGCGACGAGCGCGCCCGGCAGCGACGCCACCTTCGGCCTCGGCCTCCCGGGCCTGCAGAATGCCCAGCGGCAGCAGCAGCAGGATGGCGGGGTCATGGCCGGGCTCGCGAGGACAGCCTCCCACGGCCGCGGCGGCGAGGAAGGCGCCGACGGCATGACCAGGGACTTCCTGGGCCTGCGCGCCTTCTCCCACCGCGACATCCTCGGCCTCGCCGGCTTGGACTCGTGCATGGGCGCCCTCACCGCCAACGCCAGCATGAGCTGCTACGAGCCACAGCAGCAACATGCACAGGCACAGGCTCAGGCGCAGCACCAGCAGCAGCACCAGCAAAGCAGCAACGAGCCATGGCACGGCATGGGCAGCCATAGCTAGCTACCCTGGCAGCAAAGCTACTTTCTTCTTCCTCTCAAGAGTCAAGTCGGCCGTTGCATCTGATCGCTGCCGCCGCGGTGCAGAGGCAAAAACTAGCTAGGGGCTAGGGCCGGCCGCCCAGGGCATGCACCGTGCCTTTTGAGAGTCTCGCCTCACTTGCTGCTCATCTTTTGCTTCTGTTCATGAAATCATCTCATGAACTTTCAACTTAACCACGCAAGCGATCAAACCTTGTGGAGGTTTCGATCTCGGTCGAAGGATGATGATGATAATACAGAAGAGTACGAAGCAGGGAGTTGTGTAATTTTTGGGGTGGTTGGGGAAGAGATCGACCAACATGTAAACTAAGCTCGAATCAAGCAGCAGGGAAGAAAACCATAGCTATGTGACAGTAATAATACATGCATGCATTCATCATCTATCTATTTTGTTTGGGCATCGCATCCATCCATGTTGCAATTTTGGTGATATAAATGTTTCTTTTTTTTCGAAAACCAGTATTTGGATGGTGACATGACTTGAGAGAGTAGATTGTGTGAATGAACTGGAGTCCTTGGTATAGACTGTAGTAGACAGAAAGGTGCATTCTTTCTTCGGTCTACTGCGAGACATGTGTGGCCTACTGGCCGTAATTTTTTTTCATACTACTACTCCTACATGCTGCATGTGTGTGCCTGTGTGTATACTGTGTCGTGCAATCAGGGCCATGTACTGGCCAGTTCTGGCTACTGTTCACCCGTGACAAGGTTTTGTTGGTATTGGACCTATTGGGTCATGGGCACGCATTATTCCATGCTGGATGCAATGAACTGAAGCCTTGTTTAGTTTCTCAAATTCACCCAAAATTCCATCGTGCAAAAAGAAGATTCTCCATTACATCAAAATGTCGGCACATGCATGGAGTACTAAATGTAGATGAAATCAAAAACTAATTGCACAGTTTTGTTGCACTTTGCGAGATGAACATTTTGATCCTAATTAATCAAAATTTGAACAATTATTACCAAATAAAAACAAAAAGCTATAGTGATTCGGCACAGTGCCACCGGAGCCGATTCCGCGGATCTAAACAAGGCGTGATGAGAGCGAATATTGGAAAAGTTGTTACAAGGGCCGTGTTTAGATGTAAAAGAAGAGGCAAAAATTTTTGCATAGTAACTGTCACATCGAATCTCTAGATGTATATATAGAGCATTAAATGTAGGTAAAAAAATAACTAATTGCACAATTTGTCTGTAAATATCAAGATAAATCTTTTGAGCCTAGTTAGTCTATGGTTAAATAAATTTTGCCAAATAACAACGAAAAGTGCTACCCGAACTTTTCCCCAAAAATTTTCACATCTAAACACGCCCTATATTTATATATTATGTATAGCTCACGTTCAAATGTATAGCGTGTGTGCTGCCTTCTTGCTGGCAACTTTAGCATCTGCAGTAACGAAATATATATGAATTTTGTTTCCTTATTTTGCAACTTTTTGCCTACTGTGGTTTTATGAGTTATTTTTAAATTTTGTTTCTTCGTTAAAAAGAATAATAGTACGTATTATTGCACTTCTGGAGATTTTGTAATACATGTGTGTACACCATACGGGCAAACCATGATGCATTTTGGATTTTATGGTGTGTTTTTACCGTTCTACAACTCAGTACAAATTAAACTTACCCTGCTATTATGTTCACCTTCCATAGCTCTTGACTCCTGCTAGTAGTAGTGTCCAAAAGAAAATCTACCGGTAGTAGCTGCACTACAATACGAGTAGACCATAAACTACTATAGTGGACATTTTACTCTTTTCTCATGGTTTAGCACATAATTTTGCTTTTATGTCATCGATAATTAGAAGAAATGTTAAGAAAGAGCAGATTGTAGCCAATTATTACCCTTCCTTGGTTAATCATTACATAACGAAGTACCGGATCGGATGGCATGCAGTGAGAAAAATGGGGTACGGTGACGCTGACGTCATCTTTGTAGGGATGAATATTTGATAAAATATTGCGCTAACTAAATGGTCTCTACAACTCTAGCTGAAATCTATTGGATCAAGACAAATTAGATGTGACAGATATAAAAACGTTATAACTATTTTAAACATGCAAGATACCAAAAATGGTAAATGATGTGTACATATAAAAGGCATCACCTTGATTTTAAAGTATTAGACTAAAAGTAGTCTACTTAAACACTGGCACGATGTTTAAGAGAAGAAATAATTATGCTAAAATTGGGCACAATACATCCAAAAAATACATATGAAAGAATCCAAAATAAAAAATTAAAAAATTATATCACATTCTTTCATCATCTTCTTCCCTAGTGGTTTTGGTTGATACAATCCATGCTTCAAATGAACAAAACTCTATCGAACATTGAACAGTCCTCAAGCTTAATCCATCGACCAATAGTTTTCGATGTGTCACAAGATACAACGTTCTAGAACCAAATGGAAACACATCTGAGTTTGATGAAAGAATATCAACGACTGATTCACCATGTACAATACAGGTTGTTAGCACCTCAAACACATCTGAGTTTGATGAAAGAATATCAACGACTGATTCACCATGTACAATACAGGTTGCTAGCACCTCCAACCCTTAATCCATTAGGTTGGACGACTGATTTTCTCTTTGCGATCATCGACGATGAGGTTGGTGACCCAAATTCTTTCATCGTCTTTTTCCCTAGTGGCCTTGGTCGAGCCGATGCTTCAAATGAACAAAACCCGTCGTCGAACACCGAATGGTCCTCGTGCGGAATCAGATACAACGTTCTAGAACCAGACCGAATCATATCTGAATCGATGCAAGAATATCGCTGTGTACAATACAAGCCGTCAGCACCTCTAACCCTTGATCCATCAAGTTGGACACATGATTTCCTTGATGTGGCCATAGACGATGAGGTTGGTGATCTAGATTTACTATTCAGGAATCGGACCATGAGTACCCAATCGATTCCCCCAATGGTGACCTTGTTGTGGCCATCGTCGAAGTCATCGCAAGTAACAATCTCCTGGATGAACATTAATGATAATTTCATCGATATATTTATTCAGGATAAACTTGAGCAAACTAAATATAAAGAACTGCTTGACCGTAAACGACGGATGGGTTGCCCTCTTCTTCTTGCCACTGACGGTCTCACCGGAGAGGAAGGAGGGCCCCCTAGCTGACAGCTGCGAGCTGCCTTGACAGTAGCAGCTCTAGTTACATAACCCTAAGGCCAGTCTCAGTGGGGGTTTCATCAGAGTTTTATTTGTATTTAATGAGCTGCCACGTAAGCGCTTTTGATGATGTGGCAACGTTTTTAGGAAGAGAGAGAAGTGAGTTTTATGGGGATGAAACTCTCTTGGCACGGTTACCAACTAGCTATGAGTCACGAAATTAAATGTCTATGACACTATCGAATAAAACTCTCCATTGAGAGTGGGTGTTTCATCCATGTTTCGGCCTTGTTTAGTTCCCAAATTCAACCCCAAATTCCACTATGTAAAAAGAAGATTCCCATCACATCAAAATGCCGTCACATGCATAGAATACTAAATGTAGATGAAATTAAAAACTAATTGTACAATTTTATTGTACTTTGCGAGACGAACATTTTGAGTCTAATTAGTCAAAATTTGGACAATTTTTACCAAATACAAACGAATTGGTACAGTGCACATTTAATGCGCACTGTACCAATTCGGTGCTACCAATTCCAGAACTGAACACGGGCTTCATTTCATTCTATATGACATGGTAGTCTTGGAAACAACGCTATGAAACTCCCCACTGAGACTGGCCTAAGATACTAATAATACACGCACACAGACTTGATTTTAGCACTGTATAAATTACTAGATTTCAGAGGTAATGAACTTTGATCAGGGAAAGCAGACGTGGTCAAATATACATGGACGTTTTTCTATGGTCAATGTTGGGATATTGTAAGTTTGGTCCCGGAGTTACTAAAACTTACATTATTGATGCATATTGTACATATATTTGGTTCCTCATATGTATTTATAGCCAGTAACATGTTTCGAATTTTGAAATTTTGGTACCTTTCATGGATGATAAGAATATCAAATATATTATATAATCATTTCCACAAGATCACCGGATGATCAGAATATTCATTGATACCACGCCAAAACTAGAAATTTTGGCTGCACTCTCTTCCAATCGGTATACTACTTTCTATGGTTTTTCAATTTGTCGTACATTTTATGCGTTGTGTTATATAAACGGCTGTTTGTAAAACAACATGCATGGTCTCCATATGCAACGTTCCAACTGTTATATATGTAAATGCAAATGAGAAATTTTCTAAAACAATAGTCAAAATTCGTTAACGCCTAACACTGCACGCTTTAATATTTCCCATTTCACAAGTGGAGGCAATATTAATGAATGTCTATGCATAGTACGAATGGTATTGTTCTTTTGTGGAAACAATGACCTTAGCACAGGGGTCCTAGTGTGTTGCACTAAGTTTGCACAGGCCATGTTAGGCCGCGAAGATGACATGCACGACAAATAGACAAAGAGCATCGTTGAAAGCATGTCGGTGCATGCTGCCGGGGCCAGGGGTTCCAATGCGCGTGATGGTATAGTAGTACGGCGTAAATACACATCATTTGCTTATTATAACATTGGTACTGTCGTTTGCAATTGTATCTAGCTCCTTTTAAAAAAAATATTGCAAAAAGTACCACGAATGTATTTAAATTTGCTTCGTCAAAACAAGTAATTGGTGTAATTATCACCCACTGCTGCAGAAAACTTAACCGAGGCGGATAAAATCGATTAACTGAGGCGGGCTAGCCAGCCGCCTCCGTCAAAAGATCATGATTAATCGGGTCTTAACGGGGCCAAAACTGAGGCGGGCATGTTAAGGGGACTGCCTCCGTTAATATCATTAACCGAGGTAGGCGTCTTAAAATGTCCGCCTCCGTTATTGTTCTTCAGAAAACCAAAAACCAAAAAACTTGCAACTCTGGAGAATCAAACCCATGACTTAGTGCTTAACACTACCACATCTCAACCACTACACGCCGAACACTCATTCATGTTTATATATAATATGTTATCTTTTTATATTAATATTTCATAATCTTATATTGAATATTTTAGCTACTAAATGAACTCAAATGAAAAAACTTTTAACTACAAAGTTTTAAATCGTGTGAAGTACTATAACTTTGGTATAGGATGTATCTCCATCAGAGACAGTTTGAAAATTTTTAAAAATTGAGTCTCAGAACATGTGAATTTCAAACACATATTTGAGACTCTAGGTGAC
The DNA here is from genome assembly GCA_038087645.1 of Saccharum hybrid cultivar R570. Classification (NCBI taxonomy): domain Eukaryota; kingdom Viridiplantae; phylum Streptophyta; class Magnoliopsida; order Poales; family Poaceae; genus Saccharum; species Saccharum hybrid cultivar. The sequence goes on from JAQSUU010000135.1 coordinate 25,287,349, forward strand.
TTTAAATCAAAAACTTGTTAATATCAAACCAGGTCGGCTACTAGAACTTTGGTATTAACTATGTGAACATTTGAGATTGTTTAGGAATTCAAAATTTTAAATTTCAAAATCTATAACCTTCGAACACATATTTGGAACTCTAAACATCTTCGAATTAAAAACTTTTCAACTACAAAGTTGTAGATTCTATTGAGAAGTATAAGGGCATGTTTGGTATGCACCTCCTAATGTTTAGTCACCTAAACTAGCTCCTAAATTTTAGTCACTCCTGTTTGGTTTGGTGGACTAAAAGAGACTAAAAGAGACCTTTTAATTCCTTTTAGTCAGGATGTTTGGCTCCAAAGTGACTAAAATGTGAGGCGGCCTAACTAAAAGGTGAGGTTTAGTCCCATTTAGCAACATTTGAGTGACTAGTTGGCTAAAGCCCATTTAGTCAAAGTGTTTGGGTAAAAAGTGATTAAATAGGACTAAATTGGTCTAGATTTAGGAGGTGAAAAGTGAATCAAACACCCTCTAACTTTTGTATAGACCATGTGAACATCTGAGATCGTTTGATAATTTCAAATCTCAAAATCTGTGCACTTAGAACAATATTTTGGGACCCTAAACAGTTCTAAATCAAAAAGTTTTCAACTATAAAGTTGTAGACCTCGTCGAGAGCTATAATTTTGATATAATGTTTGTCTTCACCCGAGTTCATATCAAAAAGTTGTCACGTCCGGTTTTCCAAAGAAGACCAAACACTCGTTATATTTGTGCCCAGGAAGTCCACACATACAACAACATAATAGAGATATCAAAACAATATTTATATAAAGCGGAATACTTACTATATTAACACTTACAACTATTAGAGTATCGCAGAACGGTGGCTAAGCTTCTGCTCGGGCTCTATTCTTCTCAGGGATGGATGACTGGGGGCTCCGTATGCCAAGCACTTCGAAAAGACTTCTGAAAACTCCACTACACTTTCATCCTTCTTCTAAGCAGCACTTCACTACACACTGGAGTGTAGAAAAATAGCAAGAGTGAGCACATGTCGTACTCAACAAATATAACATGGGGTTCATGAGGCTCAAAAAGATAGACACTGGTTTACTGCATTTAGCTTTTAATTATCACAGTTTTATCATATGAGTAGCATCAGGTTTGCATTAATCCCACAATAAACATATGATCAATGTAAAGATGAATAACGAATAGTAAAAACATATTTATAGTCATTAGTGATCATCTATTCCGTAAGGGTCCAAGGCCACTCGTGACCGTGAGCACGGCTGTTATAACAGTTTTACACTCTGCAGAGGTTGTACACTTTCACTGAGTCATGATTTACCCTTTCGCCCGAGGTGATTAGCCTCTTGACTCACTATCAAGGAAGGTCGGCAGGGTTCACTATGAGGTCTTCCAAAGGTTCGTCTAACAAGTTAGGGCCATTAGATTCACTCAGTAAACGGATGTAGAACCCCCTTCCAAATGGCACAATGACACGCAGCCTATACACATAAGGACAGAGGTCACACTATACCCGATTCGTTAAGCCATTCTTACGCCATGAAGGTTATCACTAACAAGCTAGAAAAGATCCTCGTACTTGACTAAAGCTAGAGCCATATAGCCCTCACTGTTGTACTGTAAGTCCTGGATGTTAGCTTACAGATGAGTCCTTATGGAGAGAAACTAGAGCACCAAGAAAAATAGCATCATGCTCTAGCCCTCTTTAAACCGTAATCAAAATGTCATCTTTTAGTGTTGTTGCATATTCCATTAATCATATTATAAGATCATAGTTTATGTTCAGCGCTAGCAAAAGCTACCTAATGCAAAATCCCATAGGTGACAAGGTATATCAAATCTAGGAAATCCTTAATGGCATTCAAGATAGACACATGCAATATAATTTTATGTGATTAAAGTGAATAGGACAACAAGAAAATCCCATATTATACTTGCATTTTCCCAAAGTTAGCTGCTCAGAATCTCTAGTTGCTATCTTCTGGTCTCAAGTCATTTTGCTTCGACTGTCGGTCCTCAGCTCCTCGTTTTCAGTGCTAATAACCAAACTTCTTCTACTCGTAGCAATCAAGTAGAACAAACAGACAATAAACATAACTAAGAATAACACACCAAACAAACGAGACACTTTAAAAAGAGAACGTACTAAACAATACGACATGATGCTATGATCGTGAAAACTTAAGACCGACGGATAACAGAACTACCATCAAAGAGGACACGCGACTATCGAGAAGTTTACAACAAATCAGATAAGACAAACTATACGTTTAATTTATTTTAGTTAATGAATTACGGTGATAGAACTTAGATAATGTTAAAGTTTATATATATAAACATAGGAGTATAAACCTATATTGTTTCTAATTTGATAAGCAGTGCAAATATAAATTAGTTAAAATTAATGTTAAATTAAAATTTAGAACATATGTAGCATGTTAAACGTCGTTGACATACGTACAGTAGACTACGTCAATTCAGGCAAGGCTAAAGCGATTAAGATACGGAAGTTGAAGGCAATGACGGAGATATGAGTACGGACTAAAAAGGCAACCTAAGCAACTCTAAGATGATATGATTTATGGTCATAAATGACAACGAACGACATCAGCATAACTTTTGATCAATTAAATAATAGATAGACAAGGTGATCTGTGGGCTGACGTTAATTAAACGTGCATAAACACTTGCTACTGATGTCAAGGTAATAGACATTTTAAAGAACTATCCTAAGTTGAATTAACCAATACATTGAATTATAAAAGATGAAGTTAACCTTAATCATATTTTATTTATAAATATTTATTTAACGTTTAAGTCATTTAAACATTTATAAATTAGAAAGCATAAAAAAGGTGATAACAGCTAATCGAATCATTATATGTTTCTTGCATAAACTAAACAAGTTCTATTTAAGAAACACTTAAGTTCTTATTAATTATGAGAGCATTTGATTATTTATAAAAGACAAATTATAAATCAAAGTTACTTTTAATTTAAAAAGACAGTAGATAAATATTAGTTAAATTAACTACATGCTTCATGTTTAACTAAACTAATTATGATTAAGAAACATTTAAGTTAATATTAATCAAGTTAACATTTATTTAAGAATGTTCTATGTATGAACCTAAGTCGCTTCTAATTTAAAAGAGCATGACATAAACATTAATCAAATAAACATAATTTAATTTGTAAACACATAACGTGACATGGTAAATAACGTTGCTAATGCGTCTCTTACGCCAGTATAGTCACGAAGCAACAAGAACGAAATTATACCCCTATGTTGCTTTTAGTTAGAAAGCTGTTAAATAAATACTAATCAAGTTGCATTTAAATAGATAAATTCATACTTGAGTGACATCACAAAAACTATCGCTACTGTATAGAGCGCGACGCTACAACAAGAACGGATTTACAAACCTAGATTGTTTTTAATCATAGAACTAATTACATGTCAATTAAATTAATATTTAATTTATATATGACTAGCATGTAACACGTCTACGCCGATAGCATGTAGCTTCGGTTGGCATGATCGCAAAATCACAAGAACGAGTTACTACACTAGGTTGTTTTTAATTAAAAATGCATTAAATAAATATTGCACATAAATCAATAAATTCATAATTGGGTGACACGATATACGTCAGCACTACTACGTAGAGCGCAACTATACGAAACTAACGCAACTGAAATGAAGCAAAACGAAATTAAAACAAAGAAATGATAAAGATATTACGAACCAGTGGCAGAACCGCAAATACTTCATCTTCTACCTCCATCCATCTAAAGAGCCTCGGCCTGTGGGCCACACAAGGAGGAGAAATATCTAATTTACTACACGAGAGATTTCCCAAACTAGGAGCTCCTCTTACGGTAGCCCATGAGGTAGGTACATACTTATAGGGAGAAAAACTCTCCACATTCACATCAACTAGCAATATGGTACTAATTGATGTTGCACCGTCCAGCTCTACTAATAGGCCTCAATAGACATTAAGGCCCATCAGTAAATAAAGATATAGGTCTTTATGATTATTGCACATAGGCTTTAAGCGTTGGGAAAAATGAGATATTTATTTATTTTCGGAATTAATTAATTTTATGGATAAAATAATTCTAGAAAAGTCTAAAATTATTATTTAAGCCACGAAAAATACTCTGAAAGCTCTAAAAATTTAGGGAAAATTCTCAGAGACATTATGGAACATAAGAAACCAAAATAAAGTATTTGGAGCTCATGAAAATATATTTTGGAGCATCTAAAAATTAGATAACGCTCGCAGAAAAGTGTGAACTAGCTCCAGAAAAAGCCAGAACAATTCCCGAAGAGTTCACTGAGATTGATTGACACATGAGGAACTGAAAGGAATAATTTACGTTATAAAGAAAAGATTTTAGGAAACTCCCAACGAGAACTTAAGATGAGAAACAAGAAATATTGATTGCGGAAAAAGATAAAGACGTGCTGGAGAAGAAAGATCGATCCACTAAACGCATTTTGAAAGACTTTGTTCGCTCTTAACACACAAGAGTTAACGAGCAAACATCACATCAAACAATAGCCCATCAAATTAGTTTAGAAAAATTTAAAGATTCTTATTATTTTTTCATTTTTTTATAACTAATTGATTCTATCATAAACTAAACTTAGGAAATTTTATCCGAATATTAAAACATTTATTTTATTTCGTGTTTCCTATGCACAACCTAAAATTAGAAATTTTAGAGTGTGACAAAAGTTATGAATTATTTTTTTGTTGCAATAATTAACCGAGATGGACATCTTAAGACGCCCGCCTCCGTAAATTGATTTACGGAGGTGGTTGTCTTAAGCACCCGCCTCGGTTAACCGAAGCGGTTGTGTTAGAATGCCCGCATTCGTTAATCATTAACCAAGGCGGCTGCGTTATAATGCCCGCCTCGATTAATCGATATTAACCGAGGCGGTTACGTTAGGTTGTCCGTCTCAGTTAAGCATTAACCGAGGCGGTTGCTGGGCCGACCACCGGTCACCGAATAACAGAGGCAGGCAACCGGCCCAACCACCTCTAAGGCTATTTTGGAAACATCTTGCAAAAGATTTTGTATAGTATTGCAACCACCTCCAAAGCCATTTTAGAAACGTCTTGCAAAAGATTTTGTATAGTAGTGAGCTATGAGCAGGTACCACGGGACTGTCCGATGTTTTATGCAGAAACCACGAAGTGTCAAGTGTTAGTTTTGATCTGGCGGACCGTCCGCTCGTGCAATCGGAGTCTCAGTCTAATCACAGTGAACAAGACACCGAGGTCCAATATCGAGTATGCTGAGAGGGGATCGTGCGTGTCTTTGTGCAAGACTTATTCATAGAGATTGCTAGAGGTCTCTACGATACATCCATATATGGTCAAGGTTTTACTTGGCCTAAGGTTTATAGTACTATGACACAATGTGAAGCCTAATTTGATATGCATGTGCACATATGCAATGTTTTTATGCTAGAGACATTTTTCTAGATAGCATATGTTAAAAGGAAGCCACGAAAACTAGTTTTATTTTTTTTCAATCACTAGAGAATTATTTATGAATTTAGCAAGCTAAAATATATTTAAATTTGATTAAAATTGTAAACATTTTTATGGTGAAACATATTTTTAAAATGCAGAGGACATTGTAAGAAACCTAACAAAATTTATTTCATAAAGTTTGGAGTTATAATTATTTTTTTATAAACTTTGCAAGAAACCTAGCATATGAAGTGCCTACCATGTACGGTGGCCCGGCCTGACAACTCAGAAACAGACACTCAGACACTGTTTTCATAGACAGTCTACCTAGGATCATGGAGAGTTTTATTAGACTGCCCGACACCACTAGGAGAGTCGGTTTTGGCTTAGATTGTTGGGGTGGATTTTTGCACAAACTTGATTCTTTGGGATAAAATAGATATTGCATTCAGGGATCCTGGAACCAAAGCAATTTTTGGTTTGACCAAAGTTCAACTGAAGGATTTATTTGAATATGGATTTTTGCTAGTTGTGTACTCCTTCCGTTCCGAATCACAAGTCACTTTGATTTTTTTTAGTACATAGATTTTGCTATGTATCTAGACATACGTTATATCTAAGTGCATAGCAAAATTGATATACCAAAAAAGTCAAAACGACTTATAATTTGGAACAGATGGAGTATGACTTATCAATATGTTGGGAGTACTTCTATTTTATTTTCTCTAATTCATATGGCAATTTCTATGCCTCGAGAATTGTAACACCCTAGGTGTTAAGCAAGAACTAAAACCTGTCATGTCATCATAAAGCATAATGCATCATGTTTAGTAACTCATCACGTGTTGCATCACTAAAAATAATGTTATTTTATACCTAAGTTATGCATATGTGATGATTTGTGTTATAATTCAAAAAAATTTTAAAGGCCCTTTGTGACCTTCTATTTTAGAATGACACTTAAATTACTGAGATTTTGCCCTCACAAGTTTGAAGTGTAACTTGCGTACTTTATGCTAATGATTATTGTGGGGCATGAAATCAAGTCCAACCCATTAAAATTTGGATCTCAAGTATGAATTTGAAACTTGATTTCAATACTTGATCATTTGGGTCAAGCATTGAGATTGAGATTTAGGTCAAATTTGAGAACAATTATTAAAATGAATTTTGAAATAATCTGATTCAAGTCATGGTGCCATTTTGAAATCTACTTGTGAGATCATGATGGTGTCATGATTTGATTGAGTGTGATCCCTAATTAATTACCAACTAATTAATAATAGTAATTAAGTTAATTACTTTGGAAACCCTAATCCTTGTTTCATGTTTCAAGTAGTGAAACATGATGTTTCATTCCTTCTATAACCTAACCCTTCTTCTATCTCCCAATCTATCGAGTTTCCTTTCTTCTTGTCTTTAGCAAAGTTGGAGTTCTTGTGATGAGGAGCAACTTTCCTTTTTGGAGCTTGACCTAATTCTGCTTGCATCTTGATCAAATTGGGGAGGGGAACTACTGTTCTTGATCTGCAACATGTTGCAATGTTTCAAGTTCTACTCCTCTCTGTTTCCTCTCTGCTCACCGACGCCGCCACCTCCTGCTTGCCGTTCACCGCCCCCAACTCCACCGCTCGGCCGCACGTGGACACGTAGCAGCCGCCTGCCCACATCACGAGCTCGAGCTGGTCGCCCGGAAGCCGCTCGGCTTCACCTTCAAATACCAGAGTCGGCCATCTCTTTCCCCTTTCCTCTGCTCGCTTCCACCATCACCGTCAGAGTTAGAAAGCTCCAATTCGCCCTTCTCACTCCACCTCAGTCCAATTCACCTCGCCATCATGTCCGCCATAGCCTTGCATCCCTCTTGATCCCATCCACACCACCCCGCGCTGTCCTAGTTGCCCACATGTTGTTTTCTTCTCCAATCCCGACCGAGACGCCGCCGTGAGTGCCCTACCGTGGCTAGGCCACCACGGCTCCTCTCCGCATCATCTATCTCATGTTTGCTGCTCCTTGGATTACCTTGATGCTCATCATCCCTTTGGTTTCCTCAGAGGAGCCTCAGACACGCCGGAACGACCCCGCCACCGCAGTTCACGCCGCTGAAGTCGCTAATCACGACGACCACCGCAACTCACCGCTCGTCGAAGCCATCTTGCCATCGTGTTCAAGCCGCGGTGAGCCCTTGAGCGCGCTAGATATGGTAGTCCTATCTCTACTGAGCATACGAGCTCGAAATGCGGCCATACCAGTGAGTCGTCGCTTGCCGAGCCGCCATGACGAGGAGAAGCAAGCTCCATAGTCGAATTCACCCGATTAACCTCTCGGGTGGATACGTGGAGATGTGAGGAATGTGTAGAGCTCGACGTCATCACCGGAGAGGCCGGCTATCGATGGAGCGACCTCGTCAGAGATCCGAGTGCGACCATTGTCATCCCGGTGCGCGTTGTATGCCTCGGCGAGAAAGAGAGATGGTGTCCCAGGGTGTGGAGTGGAGAGGTGAGTCGAGCAGAGTGTTTGGTTTAGCCAGAGAGTTCACTGGCGATGAACTCCGGCCGGCCGGGGCTATCGTCGTTCTGATCGGCGGGAGCAGGGGAGGATGAAAGGATCAAGATGCCCAAGAGGGGGGGGGTGAATTGGGCTTTTCTAAAAATTAATTGCAAGAATTAAATCCTACAAGCCAAACTTTACCCCTAGTGCCTACTAGTGTTCCTTGTGATTCTACCGGTAAAAGTTTTGCACCCTAAGTTCCAATCCTAGACTAGCATGGCAATTCTAGGAAAGTAAACAAGCAATAAAAGTAATGCACGAATGTAAATGCTTGAAAGTAAGGGTTAGGAACACGGCGATATTTTGCCAAGGTATCAGAGAGTCGTCACTCCCCACTAGTCCTCTTTGGAGCACCCGTGCAAGGGTGTAGCTCCCCCTTGATCCGCGCAAGGATCAAGTGCTCTCTACGGGTTGATTCTTTGACACTCTGTCATGGCGAATCACCTAAAACCACTCACAACATGAGTTGGGTCACCCACAAGCTTGTCGGATGATCACCAAACTCCCAATCACCACCAAACCGTCTAGGTGATGGCGATCACCAAGAGTAACAATCTAGAACTCTCACTTGACCACAACAAGCCTAATGAGAAGATGGATGCACACTTGCTACACTCTTGTCACTAGAGAGGAATCTCAAACTTTGATTCTCAAATCACTATCCTCACTAGGGCTCTTGCACTCCCTTGCACTCCAAAGGTGTTTCTCAGCTGAACAAATGAGCAAGAGACCTCTAAAAGAGGTGGAGAGGATGTATTTATACACCCCTCAGACAAATCCAACTATTACCTGCCGAATTAGCAAAACTCGCACTGACCGGATGCGCTGGTCGACGTGACTGAACACGCCGGTCAAGTGTAACGGTCGAAAACCGAAAGTCAGCGCTGAGTGACCAGACGCGCCGGTCAGAGATGACCGGACGCGCCGGTCAGGGATGACCGGACGCGTCCGATCATGCAAGAACCTAACTGAACTTTGACCTAACGCTCGACCGTATCTGATCATAGATGACCGGACGCGTTAGGTCAGCTTGGGACCTTACTAGAATGTGACCGGACGCGTCCGGTCACTTCACAGTCGCGTCCGATTAAGAATTTACCCTCTGAAACACTTATTAGACTAATCACCGCGTCCGGTCCTCTCAAGGACCGCGTTCGGTCGATCAGTTAACGAGCAGTGACTTGTTAGTACTGACCGGACACGTCCGGTCATGGCTAGTGTAACAGAACTAACCAAATTATAAGAGCACAAGTACAAAAACAAGCACCGAAGTGCTCAAATTTTCGAACTTGAGCCCATATAATCCCGGTAGTCAATCGAAACCACGAAGGATTTCAAACCAACTTGCTTACAACCAGGATCGCATCATTCAACATACAACATCATACGTTACATTTCACAAATAGTTCTGAAATAAGTTTACACACACGGAGTCGCAATTATTACAAACCAAGTTTATAAAAGTAGCGGAAGCAAACACACACCAGTTGTTTAACTACTGCCAGTCTTCTTGATCAACATCCCACAAAAGCATCAGGAAAGTACATAAAAGATGATCACGCCCAAGTGATCTAGTCTTCGTCACCCGCAGGGTGGAGACAATTTTTGCAGAAGCCTTGGTAGAGCATATCATCTGCAATAGGAGGGAATAAACCCTGAGTACTGGAATGTACTCAGCTAGACTTACCCGTCGAAAATCAGAAATAAGATGACACCAAGGATTATGCAAGGCTTTCACAAGAGGCTAGCTGACATCACATTTTTGCATAAAGGCATAAGTAATTGAGACTCTTATAACCTGTACTAGCAGTTATTTTTAGCATTTACCTGTCATCTATCTTAGCACCTTTACTAAACATGCACTTGATTATAATCAAACAATTATCATCATTATATCCAGAGCAGGTATGAATTGTGGCAACATTGTATCATTCCCTTAACCACCGGTTCATTTAATGAGATCTATGTTGCCGCTGCTCAAGTCAAGTGCTCACTAACCGGGAGCGACGGCGATTCGAATCGAATTCCTATCCAGCTGGAGGGGTATTTCTATCACTCACCGTGCAGACCCCTGCCAGGGTCGCACAGGCCACCGTTTCATATGATTCAGGAATCGCGGGTCCGAATAATGTCGCGACCCCAAGGGCGACACTCTGCCAGGTGATAGGGACTCTAACCCCCCTTGGTCTCACGCCAATGTCCCTAAGCACATCCTTTCTCTCCTCCAAGAAGCAACCTACCATTCGATTCCCGGCCTGAACCACATTACTCGGCTTCGCGGTCGGAACGACTTATCCGGCCAACTAAGTGTTAGACTGCGTTCAACATGACTCAAGGACGTACAGCGAATCGGTCCTTAAACGACTCAGACGGGCATAGCTCCACACCCAAGACATGAAGTGTCTTGCGGCTGTACTATCGAACTCCCGCCCGGTCTCAATTTTATTTTTAAGCATGGTTCCATCCACGATAGCCATAAAGCCACTCGTGACTCCTTCCTACATCTCGCGGATGACCGGAAATCACCTGACTTCTACCATACTAAGCAGGGCTAAGCATTGACACGTGCCTAAACCTAATATAGGATTAAGTACGATATCTGGACAAGGACAGGTATAATGCAACAAGTGTTTTCATATAACTCCTACAACTTAATGCAGTAAACAATTAAAAGTACTCAAGATTAATTTATAAATCAGTAGGTTCAGCATGCACCGGGGCTTGCCTTTTAGAAAGGTCGAAGGCCGGTGATCAGGACACTCAGGTAGATCTTCGGCAGGAACTTCATCGCCGGTTGGTTCCTCTAGCTGCTCCGGCTGGTCCTGGACTTCCTCCGGAATCACTGGCTCGAATTCGAGGAGAGTTACCCCCTCCGGAACACCTATTGCATGAGTGCACAATAAATATCATGGGTGCATAATGGTGCAACATGCTCGGAATGAAATGCATTTCAGAAATAAAAACAATAATCTAATCAAGTTACTTTATTAGTACGTGCAAATCTCTGCTCCGGTGGAGAAGTACTTACCCAATCTACCCAACCTAAGATATAGATATTCTTCTCCGGTTAAGGCCCTAGCACCTAACAATACAAGAGTAATATTACTTAGGTTATCACAGTAATACATTCTGGACAGCAGCTACTTGTTTCTAACATAACTGGAGATTCCCAAATCCAAAAGATATGATCTACGACAATCTGGAAAGCTTAAGAAATGTACCACAAAATGTTTTCAGACCACAACACTAAATTCCAAAGTTTACCTAGTCGAAATTCCAAAGTTCCAGAATCTGTCCTCCCCCAACAGAGAGCAGTCAATTCTGGACAGTCACTTAAAACAGCAATAACTCCTAAACTACTAAGCCAAATACTCCCAAATTTTGACACAAGCTAATTTATCAAGTTTACTCCAACTTTGGTATTTACAAGTTTTCCAGCAACCACTTTTATTAAGGGTCAAACCCAAAGATACTACCAGCTGTCCAGAAAACCTAGAATTGCAAAGATTAAATAATTATTTATGTGGCAAACATTCTCTAAAACCAAACTAATACTACTACAAGTTCACAAAGGTCACAAAAACACCAGAAAGTAAGGTGTGCCCACCTAGAATATTTATTTAAATTCATTTCTTAATTTACTTAAGTAATTAAGTGGAATTTCAAACATATATGTAAACTGCTCCTAAAATTCTACAAAACTTATAGGAGACTCTCTGACCCAAAAAGAGGCTACTGTAAAAATTTGAACTAAATTTATTCACAGGAACTTCCTACACAAAATTCCCAAGCCAAAAAGGCTGATTTTTGTATAAATAACAAGGCATAGTAAAAAGTGTCAAACAACAGATTTCCTAATTTTATTGGACACTCTAGGGTACCTAGACACTCTCCAAAAAGTTATATGAACATTGCACATGTAGAAAAATTACAAAAATTCATTTAAGTATTTCTTAAAATAACAAGATAGCATTATAACTTGAAAAGTACTTAAGCACTACTGCCCAAATTTTTACCAGAGCTAGAGGAAGTGTAAATTAGTCTACCCACCAAATTTCATAATTTTTGGAACACTGAAACTCGAGATATAATTTAAACAATTTTGCATGTGATTTAAAACACATTTCAAAGACCTATTTAAATATCCAGAAAACTAAACATCCCATAAGCATTTGATATTTTTCCTATATCCTACACTTTATTTGGAACCCAACAAAATTTGGATCCCAATTTTTGGATCTACAAAACCCTAGATAAGAAAATCACAAACATCAATCAAATCTGTGAAAAAAAATAAGAAACTGGATTTTCCAAAAATCAAAAAGGCACTGGGCCGGCCGACCCGCCAGCGCGGCCTAGCTCGAGTGGCGCGGCCCGCTCGGCCTCCCGCCCATGCGCGCGCGTCTGCCAGGGTGGGGGCCGCTGTCAGCGAGAGGGGGACAGGGGAGCGGCGAGCCGAGAGCTCCGGCGAGCGGATTCACGCCGCCAGCGGCTCCCCTGGCCAAGCCGAGCATACCACCGTGCTCTCCACTCCAAACCGTATCTAGGCATGTACTTTTTCCCAACTCTATCGCGCCGAAGCACCCTTGCCGACGGTGAGGGCGGACGGCAGCGAACGCGTGGCGGTACGCCGGCGTGCTCCGGCCGCTAGATGGCCGGCAGAGGGGTGCGCCCGCTTCCTGGAACCCTGGCGGACTTCCCGAGGTTCCTCAAACAGATTGGGATGGTGTGGAGCAGCTTAGCCGTGTGAGCACCTGGCCGTTGGCCATGGCGGGCAGTGCGTGGCCGTGTTCCGGCTTGACCGCACCGAGACTGGCGGTAGCGTCATCACCCGAGCATCTAGGTGTGCAAGGGAAGAGGGACCGTGAGCGAGGGAAGATGGAGGAGTGCAGTGCGGTGCTGGCCACGGTGACTCTCAACCACGGCGGAGCTCCGGTGACATTTGGAACGGGCGGAAGCGACAATGCGGCTCACCTTGGGCTCGATTGATGTCACGGGTTGGTCGAGGAGGTGCAGGGCAGTGTGGTGGTGTGAGGGGTGTTGATTTGGCCGGTAGGAGTATGGCGACGAGCTCTCACGGCCGCGACAAGGCACTCGGCGGTGATGCGGCTCGGGGCGTCCGCCTGAGCTCGGGAGGAGCAAGAGAGAGGGCAGAGGCGCGAATGAGGTTGAGGGTGGCATCGTGGCGCCCTTGAAGCCCTCGCGGTCGGACTGGTGGGGCCACGGCCGGCGTACGGCTGCCACCGCGCGGCCACACATCGACGACGGCCTGCGGCCGGTCGGCCACGCTACTCTGACAGACTGAAACGAAACCGGCATTCAGCGACTGACAGAGCAAGTTTGATGCAGATTATCTCCTAATCCATCTCGAGTTAGCAGAAGATGACAATACCAAAATTGTGGAGCTACATGAGGGCTACAAGTTTGCCAATTGGAGTTTGGACTGGTTCGGCCTAGATTTGAAACTACAGGGCTCCAAAGTAGTGTACTTGGAAACTGAAACCTAGTTTCAGTCACTAGGCTGACTGAAACCCAATTTTCAAGACACCATAACTCCTAAACCATTTAGAACTAGGTGATGGTCATGTTGACAATGTTGTAGAGCTACACAAGGACTACAAGTTTGCCAATGTGAGTTAGGGCTGGTTTGGTCTGGTTCGTGAGTTACAAGTTGTCAAAGTGAGGTACAGTGAAACGGTTTTCAGCTTCACACTTAGCCAAAATTGCTAAGTCCCAAAACAGCCTCTAATACTGACTTGTGGGCCATTTTTGAGCATGTTCTGATCATTTTCATGAGATAGCCATATTAGAACTTTTGTTCCTTATGAAATTCTCTACAACTTTGCTTAAGGGTGCTCCTCCATGCAAGGTTTCTAAACTGGACTTTTTAATTGGTCCAACTAGAGCATCCTAGGGCTAAATGGTGGTCAACTACACCTTGGAGGGCATTTTGGTGATTTTGGTCAACATGAACCTTGCTCCATGAGTGACCCTAAGTATAACTAAGGTGTTGTGAGATATAATTAGCTACTCTACCTTTTAGTTACACCAACTACCTAGTGTCACATGATGTGAATCAAACAAAACTTCAAAACAAATCACATTTGTTGCAACCACATGAATTAACATGAAATGATGCATGCTTATGCTCATGTAATGCAATGCAATTATGGAGCTAAACACCTGAGGTGTTACAACTAGGACCACGTCCGGTCAAGGGTAAACTGCTCAAACGACTTCTAAACGCAACGCAACTTGAACCAAGTTGCTTCCAACTGAACTTTGAGCTATTCGAGAGCTACCTAGTGCTAAGTTTGATAAGTGTGCACCACACCTAAACAAAAAGACTCACCTAGGTCAAGCTACTCGCTCATGCCCCCCTTTATAGTACGGTCAAAGGAAGATACAAAGATCCTAATGACTATTCCGGATGTAACTCAACACCTTGACATCCGGAACTAACCGTCCTTAATCTTGTTGTTGATCCTTTGAAAACCGAAATGATTTCCATCAAGGGACATGAATACCATAGTGACCAAAGCAGTTATCAACTCCATGATCTAACTTACCAATGTTTCTGCAAAACACACGTTAGTCATGGTAATAATGCGTTGTCATCAATTGCCGAAACCAACACTGGGGCCTAGATGCTTTCAATCTCCCTCTTTTTGATGATTGATGACAACACTTAGATTTAGAAGACATAAGTTGAGGTTTTCGATCATGCTTGGTTCACATAAGCATAAAGCTGTAAGCACAAGGGATTAGTAATTGCTTATGTGTTCCAAGCCAACTGAGTGTACTCATAAGATAAAACATGAAGAGTTAGTACACATAAAAACATAGCTCATATGAAATCGGAGTAAGGCATGGAAGCACAACCTTATGAGCTAAACACCATTAAGAGACATAATAATTAAGACACAGTCTCACAAACTCATAGTCACACAATGCAGGGCGAGAAAATAAACATGATGCATGAAAGTAGCACACATGCAAGAACGAAACCCTCTATCAACACTCCCCTTGAATCTACGCTCTCTCCCCCTTTGGCATCAAACGCCAAAAAGAAAACTAAGGATCTGACGGGGAACATAAGTTGTTGTGTCGGGTGCCGAGGAGCGTGGAGTGATCATGAACTGCGAAGTGTCCTCCACAGACTCAGAACTATCAGGCTGACCCTCTGTAGACAGACGTGGTAGTGAAGTAGTCTGGGTTGGTAGAGTAGGTGCAGCAACTGAAGGTGTAGTAGCAACTATAGGAGCAGTCACTGTCGCTTGAGCCTAAAAGACACCAAGAGTAGGAGGATCTGTCGATGCTACTGAAGATGGCAGAGTCTCTGTAGTGGCGGCCCCTGACACTGGAAGTGCAGCAGTCTCTGAAGCTGACATCTCTGAAGTAGTCATAAAAGTGGTGCACGAAGGTGTCAGCTGTCCAGTCAGCTCACTGTAGGTGGCACTGAAATCAGGGAATGGAGTGCCTGAGAGGAGGTGAGGTCCTGGCTGAGCTGGTGGAGTAAACCTTGTCTGGATAGGGGTGAAACTCAGAGACTAGAATGTCTGAGGCACCTGCTGCTGGGGGGAGGTGTACTAAAAACTCGGCTGTCCCTGACTCTGAAGTCCACTGGACTGTAATGCTAGAGTCAGGATAGACGGTGGTGGAGGTATCCCAACCGTGACAAGGTGGCACAGGAGCTCTAGGTACTGCTGCTAAGTGGCTGCCTGCTGCCTCTACATCTCGAACTACTATCTCTGGAACTCTAGCTGCTGCCTCTAGAACTCGTCCTGACGAGCCTGAATCTGAGCAAATGATGTAGCTGTGTCCTGAGCCTGTCTCTGCATCTGAACCTCCTGTCTCTCCTAGGCCTAGGTCAGCCTCTCAAGAATAGCCACCATGGCTGGGTCTGAGCGGGAGGCTGAGCCTGAGCCACCGGCCTCATGGTCGTGAGGCCGAGGAGAGCGATACCAGGGGATGGGCTGATAATCCTCATCTGTGCTGTCAGTAGCAACATCCTCGGCTGGATCAGCTGGCTGAGCATCTAGATCTGCTAGCTCTGCCTCAGCAAGACCCTCAATGGTCTCATCCTGCTCAGCAGCTGTCTCCGGTACCTCTGGCCTTTGACGCTGTCCTAGGCCAGGTGCCTGCTCTCTGGTAACTGATGCCCACAACTGTCGGATGTCATACTCTGGAAGGTTGTAGTGGTATCAGAAATCTCTGCTCTAATCTCTGCAGGCAGCTCACAGGCAGATCTGATGATGAAGCATATCCAATGAGCGTACGATAGCTGCCTGTGACCCTTGAATCCCTCTGCCAAGGTGTCCTCCATCTCACATAGCATCAGATCCCAAAGGTCAAACGGGGTCTGTGAGATGAGATGATGTACTACCCATAGCTGCATGCGAGTCAATCCCTCTCTATATCCAAGCCTCGGAAGTAGAGTCCTCCTTACAATAGCATCAAGGACTCTGGCTATGGGTGTCAGGCTGGCAGGTGTACGTCAAGACCCCTCGCCAAAAGGCTCACGGAAACAGGGTCGGATCATATCTGTAGGGGGCACTGTCCCGCCGTGAGGGCGTCTCGGATGTGCAGTATGTCCGAAACATAGCTGATGTATCTTTGTCTCTGAAGCTGGGAGTCTGAGAATCTCCTGTACCCTGGTGCTGTAGAGTCTATGGTCACGGCCTCTGAATGCAAAGTGTATAAACTAATGTGCTGGGTCAATCCAAAGTGAAGAGTAGAACTCTCTGACCCAGGTCCCGCAGTATGCTCCAGTCCATCCAAGAAGATCTGATAATCCAGGTAGAAAGGACAGATGCGGATGAAGCTGCTCACCAACCACCTCAACTAAGGCCTCCAGTCGACAGACTCTCTGAGGTCTGAAAGCAATCCCGCTATCGACATAGGCCCTATAGAAGTCCTCGTGCAGAGGAGTGTAGAAACCCTCTGAAGCCCGGGGATCCCGCTGAGGTGGGAACCACCGAGTGACCTCAACGAACCTGAGGGCCTAGACCTATCTAGCTGTAGCTCCCCTGAGGTCAAAGTGCTCAACTGGGGGGTGACCTCGAGCCCTGGGAGGTGGACGACCTCCACGACGCTGACCCTCTGGTATGGAGTCACCTGAGCTCGCGTACATCCTGAGCGACGACGCTATGGAGAGTGTACAGTCTGCTCCTCAGTCTCCTCTGGATCCTCTGTAGGCTGCTCTGCAGGTGCATCCACTGTCTCTTCTGTGGCCTCTGTACCGAGCTGTCGACCTTCAAGGTGAAAGCGACTCTCGCCAATACGTATGCCACTACTCCTGCCACCTCTCTCTGCTGCCTCTGCTGCATCTGCAACTGCCTAAGCCACCTCTGCCTCTGTAAGTGTTCTCTTTCTCTTCTTGGTAGCAATCTTCACTCGCTTGCCGCGAGCTACCTCTGTCCTCTTGGGAGGACTCTCGTCCCCGTCACTAGGTGCACCACCAGCGTTCTTGCAGCGAACCATACTGACAAACTGCTAGATCTAAGAAACACTAGAAAGTAACAGATGATGAACTAAGACTCATGAGGCTTGGCCTCAATCCGTATTCATAGGCTTGGCCTCGGATTCACAACTGATCACCTGACACACACAGCACCGACAGGACAAACTGAAACGATAGAATAGATGGATCTACTATAAGCAACATATATTATCTAAAAGATGAGTAAGATCCTAATGAGAGCAAGCATATTAGATAAGATATGAAAGGACCACGATAGCTACCTCGAAAGTGCGAAGATCCAATGAACGGAAGAAGATCTCGACACGCTAGGCCAGAAACGACGATCGAAGCCCTGGAGTACCGAGAGATCAACGACTGAATTAGTAATTCACCGGAAAATCAACGGCAAACCCTAATCCAAGGCAGTAATGTCACCTTGCGGAGATGGAGAAGTTCGCAGAGTTGAAAACTTCGTGAAAAACACCTCAACGAACGGGTTCGGGTGGCTAGGGTTAGGGTCGTGTTCGGAGAAGCGACAACAGGTACGGGCTCGGTGGGTGCGGGTCGGCTCGACGGCGGTGGCGCGTTGGACGGCTCAACGGCGGTGGCACGCTAGATGGCAGTGGTGTGCTAGGCGGTGGCGCTGCGGCTGCTGCGGAGATGCGGCGGCGCTGCGGCTGCGAGCTTCGCGGGCGCGGGAGCGCGGCGCGGAGGCACGGTGCGGGCGCGGGCGAGGAAGGCGCGGCGCGGCTACAGGGCATGGGAGCGAGGGCACGGCGAGGTGCGGCGGCTTGGCGAGACGGCGGCGCTCAGGAACTCGGCGAGTACGGGCGGCGAATTGAGACGGAAGATGAAGAATCGCGAGATCTGAATGTACGGTTAAAAAGGGTGAGATCCACTTTTTATGCGATGACCGGACGCGGTGGAGGCAGCGTCCGGTCATAGTCTAGTAAGCTCCTGGAACGACCGGACGCGTCTGATTATGCATGATCGGACGCTGACAGAGTCCGGTCATATTTTGCCTGGAAAACTTAAACGCATGACCGGACGCGGTGGTGGTGGCTGGGACCGGACGCGGTGGTCAGCAGAGACGCGTCCGATGCAGCGTCCGGTCATAGATCTTGAAGAAGAACTTCAGGAATGACCAGACATGCTGGTGGACGCCGGGACCAGACACGGTGGTAAAGCAGAACCGCGTCCGAAGCAGCGTCCGGTCCAGCGTTCGGTCGCTGTAAAACGCCTTTTTTCAAACTGATTTTCGACGCGACTTCTCCCAATCAAGTTCCAATTCAAAAAGACTCAAATAAACACCAATTGAAACCTGATATGAGTGACCTCACTCAAACCCTCAATTTTTTTAAAATATTTTGCCTTAGGCTAGTATTATTTTTAAGAAAATATTCAATAAACACCCGAAGAGCAACGCATGGCCATGCAATAGAGTGTATCAATCCTTGGGAGCTTCAAATGCTCTCTCTATTCATGGATGAACACAGAGGTTACTCAAAGCTAAACTGAAAAGAAACAACAACGCAACAGCCATGCATATGCAATGCAAAACGAGAAAGGAAGGCTAGGTTGCTTGTCAAGTTTGATCCACGGTTAGGCTTCTTCACTCCTCCAAAGGAGGGTTATCGTAACCGTGTTAGACAAGTTCTAGATGCATTGCGGGAAATTAAACATGACATAAAATATAATGCAATGCAAGGGACAACGCAAGCTCATTTTTTAAAGTTACTAGAATCAAGCACATTTAGTTCACTTCTCAACCTACAAAAGGTAGCCTCATCTAAAGGTTTAGTGAAGATATCCGCTAATTGATTTTCACTTCTTACACATTCTAGTGATATATCATTTTTAGCAACATGATCTCTTAGAAAGTGGTGGCGAATATCAATGTGCTTGGTGCGAGAGTGTTGTACCGGATTATTAGCAATTTTAACGGCACTTTCATTGTCACATAAAAGCGGCACCTTTTCAAGTACAACTCCATAGTCTAGGAGGGTTTGTTTCATGTATAAGATTTGTGCACAACAAGCCCCCGCGGCAATGTATTCTGCCTCGGCGGTGGACAAAGCCACACTATTTTGCTACTTAGAAGACCAAGATACTAAGGACCTCCCAAGCAAATGGCATCCTCCGGATGTGCTTTTTCTATTAATTTTACAACCGGCATAATCCGAATCGAAATAGCCAACTAGTTGGAATCTAGCTCCTTTGGGGTACCAAAGACCGATGCTTGGGGTGTACTTAAGATATCTTAAGATTCTTTTTACGGCACTTAGGTGAGGTTCTTTTGGGCACGCTTGAAAGCGAGCACACAAGCACACACTAAACATGATATCGGGCCTAGATACGGTTAGGTACAACAAGCTACCAATCATAGAACGGTAAAGAGTTTGATCAATTGGTTTACCTCCCTCATCTAGGTCGAGATGTCCATTAGATGGCATTAGGGTCTTGATTGGCTTGCATTCTTCCATCTTGAATCTTTTGAGAAGATCCTTGGTATACTTTTCTTGAGAGATAAAAATCCCTTCTCTCATTTGCTTGACTTGAAAACCAAGGAAGAATGTTAGCTCACCAATCATTGACATCTCGAACTCTTTCGACATCAATTCATCAAATTCTTTGCAATAATCTTCATTTGTTGACCTGAAGATAATATCATCAACATAGACTTGACAAATGAAGATCTCTCCATTAAACTTCTTGGTGAATAGTGTGGTGTCAACCTTCCCAATAGTGAAGCCCTTCTCAATGAGGAAGTCCCGGAGACGCTCATACCACGCTCTAGGGGCTTGCTTGAGCCCATATATCGCCTTGGACAACCTATAAACATGATTAGGATATCTAGGGTCTTCAAACCCGGGAGGTTGTTCAACATAGACTAGTTCATTTATGAAGCCATTTAAAAAACACTTTTCACATCCATTTGATATAGTTTCATTTCATGATGTGATGCATATGCAAGAAGGATACGAATGGCTTCAAGTCTTGCAACGGGTGCAAAAGTCTCTCCAAAATCAAGACCTTCAACTTGAGAGAAAACTTTTGCTACTAGTCTTGCCTTGTTCCTTACTACTATGCCTTGATCATCTTGCTTGTTGCGGAACACCCACTTGGTTCCAATGACTCTTGCGCCTTTTGGATGCTCTTCAAGTGTCCAAACTTGATTGTGGGCGAAGTTGTTCAATTCTTCATGCATGGCATTCACCCAATCCGGATCTTGAAGAGCTTCTTCTATATTCTTAGGTTCAAGACAAGAGACAAAAGAGTGATGTTCAACAAAAGAAGTAAACTTTTGAGATCGAGTCATTACACCCTTTGTAGGACTCCCTATGATGAGATCTTCTGGATGTGCTGGAAGTAGGGGTGAGTTTCTTTGATCAACAATTTGAGGAGTAGGATGGGGAGCATCAACATCTTGAGCTTGTGCATCGGCTTGTTGATGAGAGACATGAGTATCTTCATTTTCAACTCTCTCATTCTTGTCATCATCTTGAGGCACATATGATGAAGATGGTGGATTGACAATTTGTACATCGTCTTCATCATCTTTAGGCTTGATGTCTCCCACCGGCATGTTCTTCATGGCCTCTCTCAATGGTTCATCACCATGTACATCACAATTCTCAATTGCTCCTTGGGAGCCGTTAGATTCATTAAATTCCACATCATATGTTTCTTCAACCAAACCGGTGGCATGGTTAAATACTCTATATGCTTTGGACTTTGATGAGTAACCAACAAGAAAACCAATATCACAACGTCTTTGGAACTTCCCTAGGTGTTGACGCTTCTTGTAGATGTAGCATTTGCAACCAAACACTCGAAAGAATGAGACGTCCGGCTTCTTCCCATTTAGCAACTCATAGGGGGTCTTGCCAAGGAACTTTTGTAGGAAAAGGCGATTTGAAGCATAGCATGCGGTGTTGATTGCCTCGGTCCACAATTTCTCTGGTGTGTTGTACTCATCTAGCATTATTCTTACAAGAGTGATCAAGGTCTGGTTCTTTCTCTCAACTACACCATTTTGTTGAGGAGTGTAGGTTGATGAAACTTCATGCTTGATTCCAATTTCATCACAATAAGCTTCAATGTTGGTGTTGTCAAACTCTTTGCCATTGTCACTTCTAATTTTCTTTATCTTGACTTCAAATTCATTTTGAGCTCTCTTTGCAAACTTCTTGAAGCAATTTGCCACTTCGGATTTATCATGAAGAAAGAAAGTCCAAGTGTATCTTGAGTAGTCATCCACAATCACTAGGCAATAGAGATTTCTACCCAAGCTCTTGTAAGTTGTAGGACCAAACAAATCCATGTGTAGAAGTTCTAGTACTCTTGATGTTGACATGTAAGCTTTGGTTGGATGAGTATTTGCAACTTGTTTGCCGGCTTGACATGCACTACAAGGTTTGTCCTTCTCAAACTTTACATCCTTCAACCCTCTCACTAATTCTTTCTTCAATAGCTTGTTGAGAGTGTTCATTCCAACATGAGCAAGCCTCCTATGCCAAAGACATCCAAGTGTAGTTTTGGTGAATAAACATGTCATCAAGTTTGCATCTTCGGAGGTGAAGTCAACAAGATAGAGATTATTGTATCTAAAACCCTTGAAAATCACTTGCTTGTCATCTATCTTAGTAACAACCACTTTATTTGGACTAAACAAGCATTGGTAGCCAAGGTCACAAAGTTGCCAAACGGATAGTAAGTTGAAACTCAATGAAGCAACATAGAGCATATTTGAGAGAGAGTGATCATTTGATATTGCAATCTTGCCTATACCCTTGACTTTGCTCTTTGAATTGTCCCCAAATGTGATCTTGTCTTGACATACCCCATTTTCTTCAAGTGAGGTGAACATACGAGGATCACCGGTCATGTGTTGTGTGCAACCACTATCAATCACCCAATGAGATCCACCGGTCTTGTAGTTCACCTACACACAAGAGATCAAGCCTTTTGTTTAGGGACCCAAACTTGAGAGGGGCCCTTAACTTTCTCAACTAGTGACTTGGCAACCCATATTTTCTTTGGTCTATTTTTGTTAGGGGGCCCCAAGAACATGACTTTCATCTTTCCACTTGAATCTTTTCTAAGCATGTAATGAGCATTGAAGGCAAAGGGTCTAGCATGCTTGGGCAAGGGTTATGGTGGTCGAGTTTTGCACTTATGTGCAAAATGGCCTTCTTGTCCACACTCAACACATTTCTTTGGCTTGGGCTTTGACTTGTTTTGTTGTTGTTGAGCTTTAGCCTTCTTCTCTTGATTTGCCAAGTAACCAATGCCACTTCTATCCATCTTCATGACGGTGTTCATGAGTAGCTCACTTTGCAAATGTTGGTCTCTTGTGAACTTGCTTAGGCCGGTCTTGAGATGCTCTTTTTCTTGCTTAAGCTTTTTGTTTTCTTCAATAAGTGACTCATTTGGTGCTTGCTTTTCAAGAGCCATCAACTTCTTGTTCTCAATTTTAAGCATCTCATATTCACTCTTGAGCTTGACATAGTCATCATAGTTGTCAGCCTCAACCACACTCTTGCCTTTGCCGCTAGAGCCTTGCTCAAAGTTCTCAACAATCAAATCATCACATGATGTAGCTATATCAATCTTAACAACTTGGTTAGTAGCATCATGTGTCTCAAGAGCAAGCTCATTAACAACAATAAGACTATCATAATTAATTTTCAATGTAGTATATTCATCTTTTAGCAAGTTGAGTCTAGTGATAAGTTCACCATGCTTCTTCTCAAGTTTATCATGTTCATCTCTAAGCTTTTTGTTAGAAGTTTTGAGCTCCTTGAGAGTAGAAGACATAGTTCCATTTTGATCTTTGAGCTCATCACTAGTCTTATGTGCATTCTCAAGCTTAAATGAGAGTGATTCATTTTCATGTTGAAGCTCATCATTTTTATTTCTAGTTCTTCTTATGATTTTAGAGTATTTGTTCAACAATTTTACAAGTTCATCATAAGAAGGTGCATCATATTCATCATCACTATCACTATCATCATCATCACTATCATTGTTTTATACCTTTCGATCACCCTTAGCCATGAGACATAGGTGAGAAGTAGATGATGATGGTGAAGGTGGTGACGAAGACGTTGGCGAAGATGATGATGGCCCAATCACAAATGCGGCGATCTTCTCTTTTTCATCGTCGCTTTCGTCGCCGGAGGACTCACATGATGACTCAATGTCGGTGAGCCAATCACCAACAATGTAAGTTTTGCCTCCCTTCTTCTTCTTGTAGAACTCTCTTTTCTTGCCATCTTTCTTTTTGTATGGCTTGTTCTTTCTTTTCTCATCTTCTTCATCACTTGAATCATCTTTCTTGCCCTTGTACTTGTTCTTGTACTTGTCTTTTGGAGGCTTCGGGCATTGATGAGCTAGGTGGCCAAGTTCACCATAATTGAAGCAATCCATTTCAGATATTGGCTTCCTTTTGCTATTTGTGAAGAATTTCTTCTTCTTGCCATCGAACTTGATGCCACTTTTGTTGAGCTTCTTTAGCATCTTGGTGGTCTTCCTCACCATGAGTGCAAGTGATGCATCATCAATATCACTTTCACTTAAGCTTTCTTGCACCATCATAGCTTGACCCTTCTTCTTTTTCTTTTCATAGCTAGCTTTGAAAGCCAAGTCTTTCTTCTTGAAAGATGATGAGCCCTCTTCCGGAGTGATATGCATGTACATCTCATGAGCATTGATCTTTCCCAATACTTGTGTCAGTGTTGCGGCGGAGAGATCACTTTGGTGAAGTACGATGACAATGTGTCTATACTTCTCAATGAGAAGAACACTCAAGATCCTCCTTGCAACATCCGATTGACTCATTTTGGTGAGTCCAAGAGCATTGAGATCCTCTACAAGAACATTCAATCGAGTGTACATTTCATTAGCACTTTCTTTGGGAAGCATCTCAAAAGAATTAATTTTCTTTAAGGCAATATGATAGCGTTCCTCACGCTTACTCTTAGTTCCCTCATGGAGAGCACAAAGATTTTCCCACAATTCATGAGCATTTTTGGTATTACACACATGATTAAAGATATCTTTGCCTAGGGTCCAGTAGAGTGCATTTTTTGCCTTTGCATTCCACCGGTCGTATTTCTCCTCGTCACCACTTGGGTTGGCGGGATCCCTTATAGGAGGAAGCCCTTCGGTTGCGGCTCTAAGGCACCCAACATCTATGGCTTTGAGGTATGCCTCCATACGAATTTTCCAATATGGAAAATCATCTCCCTCAAAAGTGGGAGGTGGTCCTTCCCCATTATACATCTTGCTCTAGATGGTGAAGCCTAAATAAAGAGCAACACGGCTCTGATACCAATTGAAAGGATCAAGATGCCCAAGAGGGGGGGTGAATTGGGCTTTTCTAAAAATTAATTGCAAGAATTAAATCCTACAAGCCAAACTTCACCCCTAGTGCCTACTAGTGTTCCTTGTGATTCTACCGGTAAAAGTTTTGCACCCTAAGTTCCAATCCTATACTAGCATGGCAATTCTAGGAAAGTAAACAAGCAATGAAAGTAATGCACGAAAGTAAATACTTGAAAGTAAGGGTTAGGAACACGGTGATGTTTTGCTGAGGTATCAGAGAGTCGCCACTCCCCACTAGTCCTCGTTGGAGCACCCGCGCAAGGGTATAGCTCCCCCTTGATCCGCGCAAGGATCAAGTGCTCTCTACGGGTTGATTCTATGACACTCCGTCACGGTGAATCACCTAAAACCGCTCACAACATGAGTTGGGTCACCCACAAGCTCGTCGGATGATCACCAAACTCCCAATCACCACCAAACCGTCTAGGTGATGGCAATCACCAAGAGTAACAAGCTAGAACTCTCACTTGACCACAACAAGCCTAATGAGAAGATAGATGCACACTTGCTACACTCTTGTCACAAGAGAGGAATCTCAAACTTTGATTCTCAAATCACTATCCTCACTAGGGCTCTTGCACTCCCTTGCACTCCAAAGGTGTTTCTCAGCTGAACAAATGAGCAAGAGACCTCTAAAAGAGGTGGAGGTGATGTATTTATACACCCCTCAGACAAATCCAACCATTACCTGCCGAATCAGCAAAATTCGCACTGACCGGATGCGCTGGTTGACGTGATCGGACGCGCTGGTCAAGTGTAACGGTCGAAAACCGAAAGTCAGCGCTGAGTGACCGGACACGCCGGTCAGAGATGACCGGACGCGATGGTCAGGGATGACCGGACGCATCCGATCATACAAGAACCTAACTGAACTTTGACCTGACGCTCGACCGCATCCGATCATAGATGACCGGACGCGTCAGGTCAGCTTGGGACCTTACTGGAATATGACCGGACGCGTTCAGTCACTTCACAGTCGCGTCCGATTAAGCATTTACCCTCTGAAACACGTGTTAGACTAATCACCGCATCCGGTCCTCTCAAGGACCACGTCCGGTCGATTAGTTAACGAGCAGTGACTTGTTAGTACTGACCGGACGCGTCCGGTCATGACCAGAACCGCGTCCGGTCAAGGGTAAACTGCTCAAATGACTTCTAAACGCGACGCAACTTGAACCAAGTTGCTTCCAACTGAACTTTGAGCTATTCGAGAGCTATCTAGTGCTAAGTTTGACAAGTGCACACCACACCTAAACAAAAGACTCACCTAGGTCAAGCTACTCGCTCATGCCCCCCTTTATAGTACGCTCAAAGGAAGATACAAAGATCCTAACGACTATTCCGGATGTAACTCAACACCTTGACATCCAGAACTAACCGTCCTTAATCTTGTCGTTGATCCTTTGAAAACCGAAACGATTTCCATCAAGGGACATGAATACCATAGTGCCTAAAGCAGTTATCAACTCCATGATCTAACTTACCAATGTTTCTGCAAAACACACGTTAGTCATGGTAATAATGCGTTGTCATCAATTGCCGAAACCAACACTGGGGCCTATATGCTTTAAGAGGAGAAGCGGAAGGCTGGGCCGCCTGTTGACCTTGGGTCATGGCCTGGAGTTGGGCCAGCTCGGGCTGGCTGAGGGAGAAGAGGAAGAGGAGAAATGGGCCACCTGCGTTGCGGGCCGAGCCGAGCCGAGAGAGAGAGAGAGAGAGAGAGAGAGAGAGAGAGAGAGAGAGTGGAGAGCTAGGTCGCCGGTGCTGTTGGGCCAGGCTGAAGAAAAGGGGAGTTTCTTCTTCTTTTCTTTTTTTCTAAATTTCCATTATATGATGACACTTGTAAAATTTGTAATTAAATAAATAATGCTGATAAAAATATGAAACTTTTTGTATGAGTTGTTCATGATATTCTTAACATGGGGAAAATGTAAAACTGAGAAAAACAGTCAGCTTTGAATGTCTAAAAATTACCCTTTTTAATTAAGAAATGTAACTTCCATGATTTTTATAGCTTAAAATATAACCCCTAAATTCATGAAATTTTATGAGTATGTTCAGCTTGCTGTTATGAACCTACACAAAAAAAATTGGCACTATTTAGAGATAAAATGATCTGGTCACTTAAATAGACTTGATTTATGGATTAATAAAATATGAAAATGCTTTCCTTGGAATCCCAAATATGTTGCTATGAATTTTGGGGTTGATTGGAGACATTGGAACATTTTACCCTTGCTGTTCCATGGCATTGTTATTGCATGGTTAATTCATATCTTTTTACCTTGTTAATCTATACTACTTAAATGTAATAAACACCTTTTAATCATGAGATGTTAAATGTTGTTTTGGTGAAGTAATTACCTTGTAATTCGCGAAGGAAAGTTGTACTCAATTAGATAACTAATTTTTATCCTTTCTAAATATCCCTCGTATGTTATGCCATGTTAGCATCATCTTTAAGCATGCATCTTTTTAACGTATAGTGAACGAAAGCGGAGAACCGTTAGTTGAGCAGACCTCTAAGCCAGGCGTTCACTCAGAGGGTGTTGAGTTGGAAAGTGAGGGTGATCTTGTGACAACTGACAACCCCGGTGAAAGCCCAAGTTTGGTTTTAGAAATTGAGTGACACCAAAGTTGCTAATGTTATGTGATCAAGTGTGATTAAGCTAGGCATAAGCAACATGTGATGGAGGTGGAAATAGCATGTAGAGATGGCCACAAGACCACATGATTTGGTGCATGAAATGATGAGCAAGATCATGAAGGAATGCATATAAAATGATGGACATGATGATCAAGTGAAGGAAAATGATCTAAGAGCGCAAGGCAAAGGTATAACCATAGGATTTTTCTTTTACTGGTCTAAGATGAGTAAAGAAGTGATTGACCGGGTTTAGGATACATAGCCGACTATCAAGAGGGGCAATCACGGTTAGCTCGGGAATCAAGTGCCACTAGATCAATGTCTTGAGCATATGCATTAGAATCTAGTTGAGAGCTAACATAACCCTTTGAAAATATTTATGAAATGCTAACACATATGCACATGGTGGTGTACACTTGGTGGTGTTGGCACATTTGCAAAGGAAAAGGTGTTGGAGTTGATTTTGATCAACTTGGTGAAGGGAGAAAGGTTTTTTGGTGTTCTCTAGACACTAGGATGGCTCTTGGAGTGGAATACTGCTTTGATCCATTGTGACTTGGATTAAGTGTTCATATGGGCTGTGTAGCCCTCTGAGTAAGCTTTCCAAAATGTCCTAGATCATCGAAATCGGAGTTTGGAGCTAAGAGTCATCGCCGTTTTACCGGAGAGTGGTCTGTGACCGGACTCGTGACCGGACGCGTCCGGTCAGCACCTGCGCGTCCGGTCAGTGTTTTCCACGGGCGAAAGTGACCGGACATGGCAGCGAGTCCGATCGCTTCGGGAGCTTACTAGAACCTCTCTGTTCGCTGTTTCACTATGACCTACGCGTCCGGTCCCGTTAGTGACCTGCGCGTCCGGTCAATACAAGTTTATATGCGTGAAAATTAGTCGTTGGAGCATGCTAGTGACCTACGCGTCCGGTCAGTTCAACCGGCGCGTCTGGTCATTCTAAAAATTCGCCCAATGAAGGGGTAATGGCCATATTCGTTCGTGGGGCTATAAATAGGTGGTGGCTGGGTTTGGGGAGCTCTCTCTTGCACATTTGAGATATTGAGATATCCTTTGAGCTAGAGAACAACCCCTCCACTCATCTCTTTGCTTGGTTGCACATCTTGAGTGAGATTCAAGTGCATTACTTGAGAGTTGCATTCTAGAGGCACTTGATATTCGAGTTGCTGTGGATTTCTTGTTACTCTTCCGTATTTCCCGACGCGGTAGACGGCTTGGAGCAGCGGAGGTGATTGAGCTCGCAATTGGAGATTGTTGGAGCCCTCACCAAGTGTTGTAAGGGGTTCTTGATCCTTCCCCGTGGGAGTTCACAAATTGGATACTCTAGTGGAGCTCGTGGCTTGGAGGATCTCCATTTTGTGTGCGGTTGTGCGGCGCCCACCGTGGGCTCGACTCTTGATAGTCGATTAGCTCGCGAACCGACAAGTGGGTGTATCGCCACAACGGGGAGTAGCTTGCCGGGAAGCAAGTGAACCTCGGGATAAATTCTTGTGTCATTCTCTTCCTGAGGATTTCTCTTGTATGATTGATTGATTGATACTTCTCATCTCTACACGGCGGTATAATCACTCAAAGCTCTTCTCTCGTGTTACTCCTTGTTTCTAGCTTATAGTTGTTGTTATGTTTAGTGGATAGCCTTGTACTAGACTTGTGTAGGTGGCTTGCTTAATTATTTAGAGCTAGTGCATTTTGCTTCACCACCTTTGGTACTAACACTTATGGTTAAGTAAATTTTGTAGAAGTTTTAATTAGGCTATTCATCCCTCCTCTAGCCTATTTGGACCTTACAAGTGGTATCAGAGCCGAGGCACCGTTTGATTAAGGCTTAACAACCTCCGGTGAAGAAATGGCTCAATTGAGTTTGCATATCAACAACACCAAGAAGGCACCTCACTTTGATGGTACAAATTATGCATATTGGAAGGTTAAAATGACCACACATCTCAAGTCAATCAATAGAGAAGTGTGGAAGGTCATCGAAACTAAATTTGAGGTTGCAAATCCAGAAGCACCAACTCCGGTGGAAGAAAAGAAGCTCCAATACAATGACATTGCCATTAGTGCTTTTCATGAGGCACTAGATGACAAGACATTTGAGCAAGTGAAGAACATTGAAATTGCTCATGATGCTTGAGCAAAGCTAGAAGAGACTTATGAGGGCACCAAAGGCACCAAGACCGCCAAAGCATACATTTTACAAGAAAAGTTCTCTAGCTTCAAGATGCAAGAAGATGAGAGTGTGTCGGAGATGTTTCATAGATTACAAGTCATTGTGACTGAACTCAAGGCACTTGGTGAGGAGGTCAAGGACAATCAATTCTCCATGAAGTTCTTGAGAAGCTTACCCAAGAGTTTTGACATGTTGATCACCGTACTTGTGAGGACAACATTGAAAGGTTCAACTCCTCAACAAGTATTCCAAGAAGTGATGACCGATGATTCATATAGAGAAGATGATGAGAAAGAGGAGTTGGTCAAAAAGAAGAAGAAAAGTGAGAAGAAGGATGATGAGAAGAAGAAGAGTGTGCCATTCAAAGCCACCACATCTAAGGGCAAGTCTAAGATTGAATCATCAAGTGATGAAGACTCAAGCTCTTGTGATAGTGATAACATTGATGAGAAGGTGGCTCTCTTTGTCAAGCAATTTGACAAATTCATGAAGAAGAAGAAGGGCTATCGTGCAAGGAGGAGGAAGAACTCATCTAAGAAGAATGAGCAAACTATGAGATGCTTTAGATGTCATAGTAAGGACTATCTCATTGTCAAATGTCCTTATGATAGTGATGATGAAGATGCTATTAAGAAGGAGCGGAAGAAGCAAAAGAAGAAGCAAAAAAAGAAGGAGAGCTCTCATAAGAAGAAGAATGATTCTCATGTTGCTATATGGGATAGTGATGATTCCTCAAGTGATGACGAGGACTACAAAAAAAGGGGCATGCTATCATTGCTATTCAAGAGAAGAGCTCCATATTTGACACTCCATCATGCTTCATGGCTAAGGCCGCTAAGGTATCATCCAAAGATGAGAGTGATCATGATAGTGATAGTGCTAGTGATAGTGATAGTGATGATGATGATCTAACTAAAGATGAACTAATCACTATGCTAGAAGATTGCACTTAATATTTTAAAGAATCTAGAAAGGAGTGCAAGGGCTTGCTTAAGAAAAACAAAAACCTTATGCAAGAACTTGATAAGCTTAGGGCATCTTATGAGAGTCTAAAGGTAGACCATAAGAAGCTTCAAAAGTCTCAAACTAAGCTTGAAGAAGTTCATTCCTCTCTAGTTGAAAAATGTGAAAACATGCCAACTAATGTTGAGAAAGCTAAAACTTGCAACATAGGCATATCATGTGATATAATTGATGAATCTTTTTATAAGCCTATTATTGTCGCTTCTACTAACCCTTCATGTAGCATATCCACATCATCCTCATCTAGTAGTGACGGTCTCACTTGTGATTCCACACTAATAGTTGAGAATGAGAGTCTCAAGAAGGAGGTAAAAGAGCTAAATCACACCTTAGCCAAGGCTTATGGTGGTGAGGACCTCTTGCTTATGTGCTTGGGTAGCCAAAGGACGTCTCTCTATAAAGAGGGATTGGGCTATAACCCTAAGAAAGGCAAGGCCGCTTTTGCTCCTCACAAGACTTGTTTTGTGAAGAACAATGGTAGCTATTACAAAAGTTGCAAGCAAATTGGTCACATAGAGCAACATTGCATGAACAAGAAATCCAATGCTAATGTATCCTCAATTAAGCTTGATTCTTTCTATATGCTTACCAAGGGTACTAATGGTGTTTATGCTAAGTTCATTGGTACACCATGGATGGGCTCAAAGAAGAAAGTCATTTGGGTACCAAAGAGCTTGGTCACTAACCTTGGAGGACCCAAACAAGTTTGGGTACTTAAAAAGAATTGATCTTGTCTTGTAGGTCAATTATAAAGCCAGAGGAAGGCATTGGGTGCTTGATAGTGGGTGCACTCAACATATGACCGGGGATTCATGTATGTTCAAATCAATTGATACAAGTCAAAATGGTGGTTTTGATGCTATCACTTTCGGCAACAACAAAAGAGGCAAGGTCAAGGGGCTTGGTAAAATTGCTATCTCAAATGACATGAGCATATCTAATGTATTGCTAGTTGAGAGCTTGGATTTCAATCTTTTGTCGGTGGCACAACTTTGTGACCTTGGCTTCAGTGCATATTTGGCAGTGATGAAGTTGAAGTCATTAGTGTTGATGGATCAAATTTGATATTCAAAGGATTTAGATATGGTAGTTTATACTTGGTTGACTTCAATGATAGTGAGACACAATTGACTTCATGCTTGCTTAGCAAATCTAGTATGGGTTGGTTATGTCATAGAAGGCTTGGTCATGTTGGAATGAAACAATTGAACAAACTTTTGAGGCATGACTTAGTTAGAGGCTTGAAGGATATCATCTTTGAGAAGGATAAACCTTGTAGTGCTTGTCAAGCCGGCAAACAAGTTGGGAATGCACATCCTAGTAAAAGTGAAATGAGCACATCAAAGGCATTTGAGCTATTACACATGGACTTGTTTGGGTCAACAACATACACTAGCATTGGTGGGAACAAGTATGATTTTGTGATTGTTGATGATTACACTAGATATACTTGGGTGTTCTTTCTCTATGACAAGGGTGATGTTTATGATCTATTCAAGTCTTTTGTCAAGGGGGTGCAAAATGAGTTTGAGACTACCATCAAGAAGATTAGAAGTGACAATGGTAGTGAGTTCAAGAACACAAGAATTAAAGATTTGTGTGATGATCTTGGTATTGGACATCAATTCTCACCAACATACACTCCTCAATCCAATGGTGTAGTTGAAATGAAAAATAGAACCTTGATTGATATGGCTAGATTAATGCTAAGTGAATACAATGTTAGTCATTCATTTTGGAGTGAAGCCATCAACACGGCATGCTATTATAGCAACCGTCTCTATTGCCATGGAAAGATTGGGAAGACACCATATGAGCTATTGAATGAAAGAAAGCCCAACATTGCATACTTTAGAGTGTTTGATTGCAAATGCTATATTCTCAAGAAAGGCACTACATTGAGCAAGTTTGATAAGAAATGTGATGAAGGGTTCTTACTTGGTTATTCTACCACAAGCAAAGCATATAGAGTTTGGAATCTCACAAATGGCACCTTGGAAGAAGTTCATGATATTGAGTTTGATGAAACCTAAGGGTCTCAAAATGGAGCTCAAAACCTTGATGATGTGAGAGGAGATCAATTGTCAAATACAATGAACAACATGGATATTGGTGATGTTAGGCCAAGACAAGTTGATGATGATGATGATATTCATGTGATCAACCAAATTGTGCAAATTGATACAAATCAAGCAAGCTCTAGTGGTTCTCATGATGAAGCTCAAGATCAAGGTCAAGCAAGTGGAAGCAATCAACTCCCAATACTCTAACCTACCAATATTGTAAGAGATTATCCATTGGATCAAATCATTGGTGGAATTCAAAGTGGTGTTCAAACTAGATCAAGATTAGCATCCTTTTGTGAGCACTACTCATTTGTGTCACTTGAAGAACCTAAGAAAATAGAAGATGCTTTGAAGGATTCCGATTGGGTAAATGTCATGCATGAAGAACTAAACAGTTTTGCTAGAAATCAAGTTTGGGAACTTGTGGAAAGACCAAAGAACTACAATGTAATTGGCACTAAGTGGGTCTTTAGAAACAAGCAAGATCAAGATGGCATGGTTGTGAGAAATAAGGCAAGATTGGTAGCACAAGGTTGCACACAAGTTGAAGATTTTGACTTTGGTGAGACATATGCACCGGTTGCAAGATTGGAGGCAATTAGAATCTTATTAGCATATGCTTGTGCACACCACATCAAGCTCCATCAAATGGATGTCAAGAGTGCATTTCTCAATGGCTACATCAACGAAGAAGTTTACGTTGAGCAACCTCCCGGTTTTGAAGATGACAAGAAGTCCGACCATGTTTTCAAGCTAAAGAAGGTATTATATGGTTTGAAGCAAGCACCTAGAGCATGGTATAAGAGATTGAGGGACTTTCTTCTCTCTAAAGGGTTCAAGATAGGAAAGGTTAACACCACTCTCTTCACCAAGAAGATAGACATTGACTTGTTTATGTGCAAATCTATGTGGATGATATTATTTTTGGATCAACCAATCAAAATTTTTGTGAAGAGTTTGGAAAAATGATGGCAAATAAGTTTGAGATGTCTATAATTAGAGAGCTTAGTTACTTTCTTGGACTTCAAATCAAGCAAATGAAGAATGACACTTTTGTAAGTCAAGGGAAGTACATCAAGGACATGATCAAGAAGTTTGGATTGCAAGATGCTAAGCCAATGAGTACACCAATGGGCACAAATGATCAATTAGGTGTTGATGCTAGTGGCAACATGGTAGATCAAAAGCAATACTGGTCTATGATTAGAAGTTTGTTATATGTCACCGCTTCTAGGGCGAATGTGATGTTTAGTGTGTGCAAGTGTGCAAGATATCAAGCTTCACCTAGAGAAAGTCACTTGAAAGCAACCAAGAGGATATTGAGATATCTTAAGGGCACTCATGATGTTGGATTGTGGTTTCCAAAGGGGTCTAATTTTGAGTTGATTGGATATTCGGACTCTGACTATGGTGGTTACAAGATTGATAGAATGAGCACAAGTGGTACTTGTCAATTGCTTGGAAGGTCTCTTGTTTCATGGTCATCAAAGAAATAAAATAGTGTTGCACTATCTACCACCGAGGCCGAATACATTAGTGCCGGTAGTTGTTGTGCACAACTGCTTTGGATGAAGGCCACCTTGAATGACTTTGGAATCAAATTTAAGAATGTGTCATTGTTTTATGACAATGAAAGTGCTATCAAGATGACTCAAAATCCGGTTCAACATTCAAGAACGAAGCACATTGACATAAAGCATCACTTCATAAGAGACCATCAACAAAAGGGTGATATTAGCATTGAAAGCATTGGCATCGAAGATCAATTAGCCGACATATTCACAAAGCCACTTGATGAGAAAAGATTTTACAAGTTGAAGAATGAATTGAACATACTTGACTTCTCTAACTTAAAATGAGTGCACCCCCACATTCTTATATGACATGCATCCTCTTTGACAATGCAAGGTAAAGTTGTTTGGCATACCATTCATACTTTGCTAAGGACATGGTTAGAACATATAGACATATTTGCATGACAAATAGGCTCATTCATGAAAATCAAATGATTTCGATGTATATATGGTACCATTATTGCTTCTATGTTTGTTTGATCTAGTGGTAGCATATGACATGTTTATGGGCTTGCAAACCTAGTGTTGAATCTAGAAAACGAGCTCATGATGTGAAATTCAACATGGCCAAGATAACCCTTATACTTTATGAGGTGTGAAGAAGCTTGTCCTTAGATCAAACCGAATTACATATTCTAGGCAAGTGATCTAAATTGAACCATAATTTAGACTCCCTCATATTGATTGACTTAACTCTCACTAAAATTGGCACTTTTTGTGTGATTGTTGACAAAGGGGGAGAGAAAAGTCACAAAGATAAAAAGTTAAGTTGCAAAGGGGGAGAAGTAAGTCACAAAGGTGGGAAATGATAACGGCGCACTGGGAGTGTGGAGATGGTGAGAGTATCGTGTTACACACTCCTGTGAATCCGTCAGGGACGAACGACGCAGTAGAGTGGGTACTATGCTCTCGGGTAACACTGGATCGGTTTCCGTAATGGAGAATCCAAGTGAGGGTTGATGTATGCAGGCACGGGTCCAGACCTAACCCTGCATATGTCATGTGGTAAGAAAACCCCAGCTGGGCCTAACCGATTCGAATCACCGCAGCTTCTCAGTGAAGAAGACTTGATCAACTGTCCTGCATCGTAGCTAATCCACTGGAACTTTAGCTATGAGATCATGTTGTGATGAGAATAATGAAGTGCTTGGAATTAGAATAGGTGCTAAGAGAGATTTCTTTAATATTAAATTAAAGCATAAAACTTTGAAAGTAAGGATCAACATTAGTGTAACTTTTCAGCAAAAAGTATTCTTGATCTTGCTACAGACTCACCTTGATCTCCTTACCTTGCATATCCTTGGAGTCTTTCCTTTTCGTCGGTTAAGTCTTGTTGAGTACCCTCAGTACTCAGGGTTTGTTAAACCCTTGTTGCAGGTGAACCACATGAGTAGTCTGGCACTAGCCTCTGCTATATGTTGGTTCCTGAGGAGGAGTCCCAACAGTGAGAGTGTTGAAGTGCACCCTTGGGCCGGGTGAAGTTCTTTTGATGATGTAATATAAGTTCTCCTTTTGTTACCCATTGCCTTTATGGCAAAACTATGGTTTGTAATAATTATGGTTTATGAGAACTTATTACTGGTTTGTAAACTTATGTTATTGTAAGACTTCCGCTGTACTCTGGTGTAATAAATTTGTATATTTATATAACTGTTGTAATCCTGCAATGTTATTGTAATGGATCTTGCTCGGAAGTCCAAACGTGGATGATTCGGGTTTCCCGAGGACACCCGACAGACTTTCAGAGTTGTAGGGCACTCATATGCTGCTATCAGAAGTCTGAAAGACAATGATTAGTTTAAATATTTGTGGCAGCCATCCAAACAATAGCCACATAAATTTGCCACATCTTAGCAGGAAGAAGGCAGGGGCAGGAGGGACATTTTCCACGTTCCGCTGACTCATATCCGCGCAGGCGTGCCACGCGAGCAAAAGTGGTAAATCCGTAGTTGTTTTCTCTCGTCGCCGGTGAAAATGTAGCGGCAACAGTTAAGATGTTATCTGAGGAGGTGCCAATCGTTATAAAAAAAGTTAATAATTCTCATAATGTGCCAAGCCCTGATAAATACTTAGCCTTAGGCGTGACAGACCGTGGCTGGCAACCGAAGGCCGTTATACGTGCTCTATAAGATGCGCCATCGATCAGTGACCTGTGGCACGCATTGAATGCGAGCGCTCGCCGTGTCCGTGCGGTGCATCGTCGATTGATCTGGTCCTCTTCGCCGCCGAGGCCGATCAGTCTCGACGGCCGGCGGTGACCGGATCAGCTTAGCCTTCAGAATCGACGGCTCACGTGTGCGTGGGCCCCCACCTTTTTCTGTAGCTGTTGTGCGTGCCGCCTGGCCTCCTCGAAAGGAATTCTGTCCCCTTCCGTCCGGCGGCATCACGTGAACGAACGAACGAGCGGACCAGGCCGAGGCGGCGAGGCCGCGACCCACCACCACCACCCCCAGCCGGGCTGCGCCTGCGACGCGAGCCATGCCTGGCAGTGACGCGGCAGAATGAGGAGGGCCCCGGGCGAGCTAGTGCCAGGGATGATTCTCCCCGGCCCAGGCTGCAGCCACACGTACTGCTGGGCGCTTGGCAGTCTGGGTGGAGCGGTGGGACGGATCGGGATAGCTATTGCAGTTGCAGCAGCTTGCATGCGTTGGAGTACGGCCGTGTCCGGATCCCGATTCTGTGCTCTCGAATTGCTACCGTGCACATTAAATACGTACTGTAGCAATTCGTTTGTATTTGGTAAAAATTGTCCAAACTTTGACTAATTAGGCTCAAAATGTTCGTCTCGCAAAGTACAACAAAACTGTACAATTAGTTTTTAATTTCATCTACATTTAGTACTCCATACATGTGCCGGTATTTTAATGTGATGTGAATTATTTTTTTTTCTAATAGAATTTAGGGTAGAAATTGAAAAATAAACGAGGCCCAGCAGTGAAGCCCAGTCGGTGGTGACGTGGCGTCCAGTCCAGTCCCAGGGATGCGGCCGGCCGGCGCCATGTACAAGTGCGTCACAGACTGCTTGCTAGCTGGCGAATGGTGATTGTGCTATCACGATAGCCGAGACACGGTCCTTGGGGCTGTTTAGTTGGTAAAATTTTTGGCGAAACGCTATTGTAACAGTTTTGTTGTTATTTGGTAAATATTGTCCAATCATGGTCTAATTAGACTTAAAAGATTTGTCTCGTCCATTTCGTCTAAACTGTGTAATTAGTTTTATTTTTTATCTATATTTAATGCTTCATGCATGTGTTCAAAGATTCAATGTGACGGGAAATCTGAAAGTTTTGGCAAAATTTTTGGCATCTAAACGGTGCCTTGATGCATGCACGTAGACTGCTGCAGCCGGTCCGTCCTACTCATGCCCATGAGCCCATCCACGGGGCATGTCTGCGTTGCCAGCGCGCATCAGACCACGTCGAGTACACTTCCTTTATATATTCTAATTTCACCCCGTTACAAATTTTAACTAGTTTTAATTTGATTAACTTTATACTAATTCAAGTTTATCTGAACCCGAAGTCTGTATAGAAAAAAGTATACGATTTCTGTATGCAAATGTGTGTATCAGAATAGACGTTTTTGTCTTTCCACTTTGTATTATTGCATCTCAATTAACACTACATGTAAATGATATGTTACAACCTAGAACTTCATACAAATATTATTGCAATATGTATGACACTGGATGACGACGGAGGTCATTGTTTCCTAAAATGCAACAAGTTAATGAAGAAGCGTTGGCCAAAATACAAGGTTCGTCTTTTGAGCAAAAATATACTAAGGGTGTGTTCACTTCGCGAAAAGTAGGTGAAAAGTTACTGTAGCATCTTTTGTTATTATTTGGCAAAATTTATCCAATCATGGACTAACTAGGCTCAAAAGATTCATCCCAACATTTACAGACAAACTATACAATTAGTTATCTTTTTTACCTACATTTAATGCTCCATGCATGCGTCGAAAGATTCGATGTGATGGGTGGAAGAGGAAATATTTTGGGTTTGCATTGCAACTAAACAGGGCCTAAAGTAAAAGGCCTAGGTGACAATAAAGAGGAGACACATATTGACAAAAATGAAGGGAGCCCACTACTAATATTGGTTTTTGAATTTGTGAGCATTGTTGGCATTATCCGACACTAAAACTCCTATTAGATTGCCAAAACCAAGGTTTAAATCAATGGCGCCTTGCACTACTAAATGCCATCGAGCTTAGCTCCTGTTTGACAGACTCCTTGCTATATATATAGTGCACGAAGGAGCCGAAGCTAGAGCTGATGAAGCAAAATATAGTGGTTTCACTAGCTCCTAGCTAGTTCATTTTTTTAGAAGAAAAATAAAAATGACTTTTTACTATATAGTACACGTGGAGCAGAAGCAACAAATGAGGAGACAGGATATATATCGATAGATGACTGTACAAATTAATCATAGCATCGTGCCTAAATTATGTAATCATTGTCTAGAGTGCTTGCATGGTGGGCTAATAATCTGCCTCTTGCATGCAACTACTAGGACTTGGCCGCTTTATTAAGTGTAATCAACCAATGCAAGGACAGTAAGATGTGCTTGATGGTTTGGTTGCTAACTGGCATGCATGGGATCAAAACTCCTTTTGCAGCTAACCTTGGTTTGTTGGCACCGTGGGTGCATCAATTTTTGGCAAGGGGATGCGTATATGGTGGTTTTTTTAGACGAAAGATGTTAGGCATAGAATTTCAGCCGGCTGGTTGAAATGGCGTCAAGCTTCTGGCGTTCTCTGTGACAAAAGGGTGCCTCAGAAGCTGAAAGGTAAGTTCTATAGGACGGCGATTCGTCCGGCGATGTTATATGGTGCTGAGTGTTGGCCTACAAAAAGGCGACATGTCCAGCAATTGAGTGTAGCGGAGATGCGTATGTTGCGTTGGTGTTGTGGGCACACAAGGAGGGATAGAGTACGGAACGACGATATTCGGGATAGGGTTGGGGTGGCACCAATTGAGGAGAAATTGATTCAACATCGGTTGAGATGGTTTGGACATGTCCAACGGAGGCCTCCTGAGGCGCCGGTGCGTAGTGGAGTTCTAAAGCGGGCCGATAATGTAAAGAGCGGTAGAGGTCGACCTAAATTAACTTGGGACGAGTCCGTTAAGAGAGATCTTAAGGAGTGGAATATCCCCAAGGATTTAGCTATGGACAGAAGCGCTTGGAGATTAGCAATCAACGTGCCTGAACCGTGACATCTTTTGTCTTGTGCCCTTTATGTCCCTTTATGTGTCTCCCTGTTTCTCGTCTCTTTTGGGTTTCATCTCTAGCCTACCCCAACTTGCTTGGGACAAAAGGCTATGTTGTTGTTGTTGTATATGTGGTTTATTTAGAATCACTGAGAATACTCATGGGCCAAGCCCAATAATTCACTGAGTTGAAGCCCTCGAACGCTACCCGCGGCGTCATCCAGCCGCTAAAAGTCGAGTGCGGAGCCCTCAGCATAACAAGGTTCAGAATTTTCCAGAAGAGGAGGTGCTGTTTCTACTGTCTACTGTCGTACCTTTTACCAGCACAAGACCACCCAGCGAGGAAACGCCTGAAATGTGAGCCACGCATATCGTGGGACCCACATGACGTGGCACACCACGTGGAAACATGCCCTGCATCCTCCGTACTCAAAGACACTGATGACTAGGCACAATCGATGTTCCGAATAAAGTGAGCCATCGGTCGATTGATCGATCGATTCCCCAATAATTCGGCACATCGATCTCCCGTCCATGGCGCACTCATGCAGCCGATGGAATGTTTCACAATGGTCAATGGGCTATGTAGCACAGGCTCAACTCGCTACTGAATCCTGATTGCGACATTCTGCCAGAAATAATTGAATTTAGCATTCGTATATATATATATATTTCAGACACCAAATAACACGTTAGATTTTTTAATCCGTTCGCCACCGAGATGACGTTCCACTCATTGTTCTCTTGGACTACATGAATTTTGCAAGATGGAGACAAGCCAGCTCAGCCTAGATAAAGGTGACCAACTTGCCATGTAACATCCATCACTGGCCGGTACTAGGATGCTGTCGTCGTTTCATTTAACACAAACAACTGGAAGAACCAAGCGGTCAAACTAATTCCTCACTCTATGGCCCTAACTCTAAGCTCTCCCATTCTGTCAGCAGCCCAGCCCGGGATTCACTTCACATAGTATGCTAGACGCGCTTCGATCCTATCCGTGCACCTTGATGCTCATCTGTTGTGTTCCTTGCGTGGTCAGGATACTAACAATCTGCTGAAAGAAGATTAACTTTAGTCACGGAGCAAAAGAGCACAGAAATGGGCAGCATAATTGGATAGGCACATGACGGAAACCAATTTTCAGGCTAGAGTCACCAAGAGAAGTGTGAAAGTGACCACCTACACATGCCTCAGCGAAATTCATCGTGGAAGTAGTCTTCGTCGTCGTCATCGCTAAGGTAAACACTGCCATAAAATGCGTAAGGGTTCTCAATCATCTCTTCCAAAGTTAGCCTCCCATCATGATCTTTGTCTACCTGCATTACGGTGAAGCAAATCGAACATGTCATCTCCCGGAAAAGCAGCCTATCACATAAATGCTCAAAGAGGAAGTTGCTTAAGACTGTCCTTTTGGTTGACCACATTAAAATTGCCAAAAAGAATATCAAACAGCCATAGAGAATACAAACAGAAGGAAAGATACAGTTACGGGACCACGCAAATACAGACTAGCAGATTATAGCTTACTGCACTCAGTAATAATCTATTAATTTGGCGTTTTCTATCCATGATTTCTTTAGCATTTAACCCTAAAGCCATAGGCACCAAACACGAAACCAATAGGACATGATTTACATACATCATATAACTATCTGATTCCTAAATAAAGGTCTTCTCTTTAATGTTTCAGGCTTCAAACCTTGTTCTATATGGTTATACCCCACTCAAATTTGACCATGCTCTCCAGATTGTAGTACTTCAACTACACTCCCAAAAGAATGAACCAAATCTACATCACATCAACAGAAACCACATGATAGACATATACAATTTCCATACTGCAATTTTTTCTATGCACAATCTATAATTATTGAACTCGGGATGGAACCAGACAAATGATTTTGCAACTATTTACGTAATGGATCGTCAATATTTATTCAGTGTCTTCCTTTTTTGCCTATGCAAACATATCAAACTTTATATTCTTGACATTACTTGCATGCTATATTAGGTTTTTGGTTATAATAGCTGATGATAAATAGTTAAACTGGTAAGTAATTATAAGCCCCCACACTGATTTTTATGGAAGGCAAAATTGATTAGGAGCAAACCAACATGAAAACTTCTGTTGTGCCTGCAGACAAGTTTGAAATAATCTCTGAATTATATGAGCAGGCAACTCATGTACATTTGTGATGGTACATAAGTATCAGCGACTCCTTGAAAATGCATGTTTAGCTTCAATGGTTCAAATAAGAAACTTATCAAGTAAAAACTAAACAAACTGCGTCATCTGATTATGCACATAAGCATGGCCATAGAATCTAAGTACACCTTGAACTAGTATAACAGATCAAAAGGTAACTTGTGTATATTAAGTAGACCATGGAGCTATATTCTGATAATCTGATATCTCAAAGAACAACAAAAAGAAGCAATGGGGGAGAATATGAACCAAACCTCTGAAATAGCATGGATGGCTTGCTGTCTAGAATAATAGCGTTCAGAAAGATAGAGCTTATCAAGAACAGGCTCTAGTTCATGCTCCGAAATAAACCTGCAGAAAAGGTCTTTCTCAAATGAATAAAGATTCAAGGTTATACGAAGTTCTGTTAGAAATTGCAAATATGTCCAATAGCATACCCATCATTATCTTTGTCAAGTTTGGAAAACCGGTCCTTCGCAATTGTTACGTTCCCAATATGGGAAATATCGGCATTCTCGTCATCATAACCATGTATATGGTCATGTAGCCCATTAAAGTATTCTTCAAAGTTTAATTTTCCATCACCATCTTTATCCCTCTGCCTGGATATGGCATAGTGAGTAAGGAATTTCAAACATAACCTCAAGGAAACTGAAGTGTGCTCTAATAGTGCACATAAATAGTTAATGATGGAAGAATGGCAGACCCAGTGCCAGAGGCTCCCACACGAGTGGGGTCTGGGGAAGGGAATAACCGAAGCAAAGTCTTACCCCCGCAGAAATTCTGCAGAGAGACGGCTTCGAACCCAGGACCTGGTGACTCGGCGAGCTAGCACTCACCAACTGCACCAGGCCTGCCTTTAAAAACTCATTAGAGGGACACACAATCAACAACTTCCAAGTTTCCAGACATGATAGATCATTCAAAAGGTTCTTTGGTGTTCTAATCAAAGCAACATGCTTTACTCAGGTGTGTTAGTTTCTTTTGCGTCAAGTGATTTATTTATGCCTCAAAACGTGTGCCTCATACTTAGTGTTAAGTAGAGCCTAGTTGGTTCATTGCCATGGGTTCAACATAGAGATGTCTGGTTTGTGATTTATAAAACGTTTAGTATTATATGTCTTTCCATCTTATGGAACATAGGAGGAGATGGATATAAAACCTATAGTTGTTAAGACAAGCGGAAAGAAACTGTTGCCAAAACTACAAGAAGCATATCAACAAGTAATGTGTACCTAATATCATTTACTTCAAGAAAACACCAAAACTTTTATCAATTGCCTATCCATGATAGGGATAAACCCGATAACAAAGGCCAATATGACTTGTTGTCTAGGACTAAACAAAGTCGTTGCCCAGCATAACCAT
Source organism: Saccharum hybrid cultivar R570 (assembly GCA_038087645.1). NCBI lineage: Eukaryota > Viridiplantae > Streptophyta > Magnoliopsida > Poales > Poaceae > Saccharum > Saccharum hybrid cultivar. The sequence continues at coordinate 25,330,539 of JAQSUU010000135.1, forward strand.
ATATGAGGCCCAGCCCAGCCCAAGCTCAACCATCCTGAATTGAACCCTGTCCAAATCCAATTATTTAAATGGTATGAATAGGTTTAGTGTCTACTCACTACTGTAATATGATGATGTGGCACAGCAACTTAGCTTCTTTTGCATTTTTAACTTTTAAAAAAAGGCAAGATCTTTTCAACGTCAACAGAGGCAGGGAGGGTTATTTAGTTTAAAGGGTCAAAAATCACTTCTTTCAGTGTGTCATATGCAGAAACTGTTGTCCACACAGTTCACACATGTGAACAACAATTTTCAACATAAGACACTCATCCGAAGCTAACAAACTTGCCTCACAGGATGCTAATTATACTGCATGTGACATAGTCAAAGCGACATGATAATAAAGATAGCAAGGGTAAGAACAAATGCTTCCAATATTTCATAAAACATAGCCAAAGATTAGACAGTTTCATTGATGTCTCTATGGGCTCATGGCTCACCCATATCAGTGAACCAACACCCTCTTAGTTTTGAAGGGTTATACCTTCTTTAGTATATGCAAGTCATCTAAGTGCATGATCATGATTTCTGGACCTTGATTTGTGCTAATGTAGCCAAAGGGTGCTTAGTCCAGTTGGCTAAGTCACTCGAGCGGCACTCCACAGGTCCTGAGTTCGACTCCCCGTGGGAGCGAATTTCAGGCTGTGGTTAAAAAACCCCCCTCGCTGGTCCCGTGTGCCAAAGCACTAGTGGTGGCGGCCCGTTCCGGCCTGCGGCAACGGGAACCCAGGCGACGGAGGCCCGGCCTACGGGCTACGGAGTCCCGGCCTGTGGACCGGCCCAGGTAACGGTCCCCGCGGTGTCCGTCCCTAGTGTCGGGTCGGGGCCAGGGTTCGGGGGGTTTCTCGGTCCGGGGTACTGAGGAGTTTCTTCTTAGTGGAATGCCGTGGGGGAGGTCTTTCCCCCGCCGGGCCGAGTTATTTGTGCTAATGTAGGTGAGGATGTATATTACTGCTTGTCACTTGACAGCAATGGAATTGTTAAGTATCACCCAAGAAAATGCTAAAGCTGTTGCCCGCTATCACTAATTCACTATCACTATTGCCACTCTGGCATCTAACTAAAATTTCGTTTCACTATCACTAGTGGCTAAAGCCTGTTGCCTGCTACAGCATGAAAATGTTAAGTCTGAAACAAATTTCACAAACATACATTTTGATGGCTCGAGGATTCAGGACTCTGAAGCCAATAATTGATTTGAATTAAGTTTATGTACCGTTTTAAGGCTAAACCCAAGATTAAACCACTCCAAGTCCTTTACATTACAGCTATGCTGCTAAAATTAATGTAAACTGAGATAGAAAATAGTCGTAAGGCTGAGAAAGCATGCACCTTATTTCTTGTCTGCAGAGCAAATTGATGATTTTGGGATTATCCGAATCACTTGGATTAAGGAAACTGAAGCAGTAACAGGAAATTCAAAAGGCAGATGTCAGGAAATAATGAAGAACCATATTATTAACAAATTTGATGTTTGGTCCAACTGAAACGAATGCTTACTCATTGAACTCAGCTTTATCAAGGAAACCATCAGCGTTTGCATCTGACGCATTGAAATGCTCCTCCTTCCACCATTGGAACCCCAGCATATTGCCCTCTCCTGCAGAACAAGAACCAAGCAATCAGCAAACCAACGTATGAAAATACAGTGATAGCAGGGATTCTTTCCTTGCATTGCTACACTCATTGCTTCACGCAGAAACAAAAGCAGAGTATTTTGGCAATGTTACCATGGGATTCTTGGCGCAGCTTATTGAAGGCCTCGAATGAGACTATCCCATCGTCGTCCTTGTTGTAGAGCTCCATCTCCCTGGCGGAGCGGTGGTGCTGGTCGGCCCTGGCCTGCCGGAGGTTCCAGGTGGTGAGCTCGTCGAGGGAGACGAATCCGTCCTGTGGGGAGACGTCAATCTTGGGGAAGAGCTCGCGGATGCGGTCGGCGACGTTGAATCGCTCGTCGTCGTTGATGAAGTCCTCCTCATCCTTGAGGAACTCCTCCCACTCCTTCATGTGGTCATCCGGCTCGCCGCCGTGGAGGAGGCTGTAGTGCTCGCGCTCCCACTCCTTGTCGTCCAGCCGGCGCTCCAGCTCGGCGACGGTCGGATCGAAGGAGGCCGCATGGTGGTTTTGGTGCTGCGTCTGCTGTTGCCCTCCGTTCCCACCGGAGGCAGCGCCGGATGATGGGGCGCTCTTTGGGTGGAGCTTAAGGCGGCGGTGGAGGCTGCGGCCGTGGGCGTGGGGCTGGAGGCGGGGCGAGTACGAGGCGAGGAGCAGCAGCAGGATGAAGGCGCACGCTACGTAGAGGAGGAGAACGGTGACCGGAGACTTCCGCCCCGCCGAGGCCGCTGCCGACGCCGGCGCCATCGCCGGCGAGAGAGGGAGATCGAGCGACGGGTGGGTGAGGTCCGTTTGCGGGTCTGAGATTTGGACCCGTTTAACTCGTACTCCCCCAACGGGTGCGGTTTAGCAAGCAGTAAAGCACGCAATGACGCAACTGCTCGTCGCAACGAAACCCGCTTAGCGGTGACATGGCAAAGGTCCCGTTGCGCCTATCAGTCAACTTGCAGGCGGCCTGATTCGCGGCCGGCCGCTGACCCGTATCACTTGCCGCAAAGTTTATCTGGGTTTGCGGCCGGCCACTAAGTTATAGAGTTCGCGGACAGGTTTTTCGTGGACACAGCGTACTTAGCTGCAAAACCCGCAAGACCCGGTACACTACAGTGTATGTACGTGTACACTATCTCCCTATACGTACAGTATCTACAAGGACATAACAGTATGAACTTATGATGACAAAAACAAGAGCTGGAATGGGAGCCCGCCTGAGCAGGGTTAAAAAAACCGCTCGGTAAACCGCGGTTTACCGCGGTTACCGGCCTAATCGGGCCGGACCGGTTTCGGTCCGATCCGGTTAGGTATTCCCCAAATTCAAATTTAAAATTTAAAAAAAATACTAAAAAAATTCCTAAAAATAGTTCATGATTTATAGAAGCCAATGGTGTAATTTTTTTTTCAAATTCGAGTTCGTTTAGTATTTATTTATATGTATAGAAGTTTGAAAAAAAAAAGAAAAAAAATCCCGGTCCTGCCCCGTTAAGGCCCCCAAATTCAAATTTAAAATTTGAAAAAAACAAAAAATGCTGAAAAATTCCTAAAAATAGTTCATGATTTATAGAAGCCAATGGTGTAATTTTTCAAATTCGAGTTCGTTTAGTATTTATTTATACGTATAGAAGTTTGAAAAAAAAAAGAAAAAAAATTCCAAACTCAAACCGAGCGGTAAACCGCTCGAACCGAGCGGTTACCGCTCCAAACCGCCCGGTAAACCGATGACAAACCGAACCGAAGGCGCGTTTGAATTCAAATTCAAATTCGACCGGTTACCGACCGGTTACCGGTAAACCGGAACCGGAGACCGGTGGTTTTGGGGTGACCGGTTGGTAAAAAAAACCCTGCCTGAGACTGAACATGGCCATTCCGAGCCCCGCGTCCGACAGGATGGAGATGGATTGCAGGACGATGGCCGGCATCGAAGTTCCACCTGCAGGACACAACAGCGAAGCTATCAATCGGCTGCCTCGCCGGATCACCCGCTACTCTACTCCGCCGGCCGATGCATGCATGTCGTATCGGTTGGTAGTTGCTAGTACGGACCTGAAGCAGACGAGCGACCAGATGACGCCGATGAGGCTGGAGTAGGTGTTTGGGTTGCGGATGAGCTTGCGCCACACCATGATCAGGATGAGACGGGTCATCACGCTCATCGACGGCATCGCCATCGGCGCCACCACCGCGTTGGCTTCCCCGCCCGCCACTGCCGCGGCCTTCTCGTCCCCTTCCTCCGCGTCCCAGTCCACCACGCCGCCCCTGTTCCCGAAGCTGAACTCGTCGCGCTCCATGTAGTCGTCCCTGCCATGGCCGCAATCGGTGTTTCCATCTGCGCCGAGGCCAGGACGAGAGTACGTTGTAGAAGGGGCAGATGGCGAGCAGAGGAGGACGATGCCAGCGCCACGTTACCGTGATGGCGATAGCGATGGGGATCACGAGATTCAATTGTCATGGGTTCTTGCGGGTTTGTGCGACCTCTGTCTCTTGCCCAATGGGCTTCGCGGGTTAAAGGATGCTGGGCCACAAAGAAATTGCAGCTGAGCCGCAATAGCCACGAAGAAAATTCAAATTCAAATTCGACCGGTTACCGACCGTTTACCGGTAAACCAGACCGGTAAACCGGAACCGGAGGCCGGCGGTTTGGGGTGACCGGTCGGTAAAAAAAAACCCTGCCTGAGACTGAACATGGCCATTCCGAGCCCCGCGTCCGACAGGATGGAGATGGATTGCAGGACGATGGCCGGCATCGAAGTTCCACCTGCAGGACACAACAGCGAAGCTATCAATCGGCTGCCTCGCCGGATCACCCGCTACTCTACTCCACCGGCCGATGCATGCATGTCGTATCGGTTGGTAGTTGCTAGTACGGACCTGAAGCAGACGAGCGACCAGATGACGCCGATGAGGCTGGAGTAGGTGTTTGGGTTGCGGATGAGCTTGCGCCACACCATGATCAGGATGAGACGGGTCATCACGCTCATCGACGGCATCGCCATCGGCACCGCCACCGCGTTGGCTTCCCCGCCCGCCACTGCCGCGGCCTTCTCGTCCCCTTCCTCCGCGTCCCAGTCCACCACGCCGCCCCTGTTCCCGAAGCTAAACTCGTCGCGCTCCATGTAGTCGTCCCTGCCATGGCCGCAATCGGTGTTTCCATCTGCGCCGAGGCCAGGACGAGAGTACGTTGTAGAAGGGGCAGATGGCGAGCGGAGGAGGACGATGCCAGACGCCACGTTACTGTGATGGCGATAGCGATGGGGATCACGAGATTCAATTGTCATGGGTTCTTGCGGGTTTGTGCGATCTCTGTCTCTTGCCCAATGGGCTTCACGGGTTAAAGGATACTGGGCCACAAAGAAATTGCAGCTGAGCCGCAATAGCCACGAAGAAAATTTTTGTGAGGCGAGCGTGCGGGTTTCGTTAAGAGCCCGCCCTGCCTGCAATCTTACCTATCAGTGTCTGAGTCATGGCCCACAGAAGTGACACGCATTCTTAGAGTAACATACATGGCGGTCAACTTGAGCCATATCATACGGACCGGGACAGCCAGCGCCTAGATGTCCGGCGCCACCGGACGCAACTGCCTGTGATTCCACCCATCTGGTGAGACCTGCAAAAGAAATACGATTAAAACGAGTGCGTCTGTCTCCGCGTAACGGAATGGAGCGTGCGTTACTCGCGGCGGCCCGTCCCCGCCGCGTCACTGTCCCCCACCGCGCTTTGTCCCTCGCCGCTGTTCCTATCATGCTCCCTATCACGTCCCATCCCTGTTGGGCCCCCGATGTGTTGCACACATATGGAACATCTATATCTACTTTTGTAACATGTAAATGAAACACTTGCAACATACGTCTGAAACTGATGAAACATTCAGAGCATACACTTGAAACATACATGTATAGTTATCGCAACGTATGCAATATCTCGATCTCCTTTCGTAACATCAATATATAACACTTATAACATACCTCTAAAATACCTGAAACACTTATATCATACTGTTTGCAACATGTGTTTTCAACGCAATATCTCCTTACTGCTCGGCGAATGGAGACTCGTCGGCGCGTGAGATCACCAGTGTAGAGCTCGTCGGCGGCGCATAGAGGGTGGGTTAGGGGTGGCATGGGTGGCGGTGATGATGCAAAGGTCGGGTGGGCGCTGCAGCGGTGGCGCACAGGGTGGGTGTGGGCGCGGCGGCAGCAACGACGACATAGAGGGCGAGTGGGGACGACAGTTGTGGCACAGATGGTGGGAGGGGCTGGCAGCGACGTAGAAACTGGATTCGCGGCACGCAAAGAGCGGGGAGAGGAGGCGCGCGCATTTCAACAAAGCGTCCATCCACCCGGACGTCAGGTAAGGAGCATTACCGCATATAGATCGTAAACTTGTATGTTTTTTATTTTTATAGGTGTTAAATTTGTTCTAAGGTCTGGCACTAGTCTAAATGAGTTTTGACCTACTCTATATGCTAATTTCACAAACTCAGCGCTGAGGTGGAGCTGACATCTTAGTACCTAAATTTGCATGACAATGTCATCTAGCTCTCAAACTTTCAAAACTAAATATCTTGGTCCCCAAACTTTCTAAATAGGACACATGGTACCTAAACTTGCACGGTGGTGCCTTTTAAGTCCCTAATTTCTAAAACTATATATCTAGGTCTCCAAACTTGCTGGCATGTTACACAAGGCCTAGATTACTAGGCGCCATACACATGTGAGCAGTAGTAGGATGAACTTTTTTTTGCATGTCCATGGATTCGAGGGGGATAAGCACTACTCATTTTGACGCATGTGCCCAAAAGTCTAAATAGTTCTTGCCAAATATTACAGGAAAATGTTGTCTTTGTCTAAATAGAGAAGTTAGCATGCCATAAAGTATGAAGATACTGTTCGTATATACAATGGCAACCTGGAGTGCATTGAATGGGTGGGAAAGAGGAAGGAAGGGGCATACTTAGGAGAATTTGTCCACTACAACCAAGGTACAATTATAAGATGGTGAATTTGGAAGGCCCTTGTTGAAGTCAAGTGTAACAATCTGCCATGTGTCTTCTAGAATGGGTAGTGAGCTAGTCCAGGATAAGCAAGTCCCTCAGCTCTGGCCAATTACAAGTTATTAAATTGGACCACAAAATCCTTGAAAAAATTGTTTCAGTATGGGCTAGGCAAACAATTGTTTAACTCTTTTATATGTGGTTTCATAACCTGAGTGACCTTCAATAGCACTTGCATGCAAGGTAGACAAATTTTTTGTGTGCAGAGTTGGGATTAGAACCTATCTAAATTATCATGCAAACACCAATAGCCCATGGAAAAAGTTAGTGTAGTTTGTAGATGCAAATATGAGCTTGTACTACATCTCATGGGACCATAAAGAGCAACATAGATGTTAAACATACATTCAATCAGAATCGTACTTGCAGTATAGTAGCAAAAAGCAAGACACATAGTCACCTGTAGAGTATATCTAAGGCCTCATTAAGTGAAGATGTGGCATTCTTGACACATTTAGTAATGCAACATTGTTGGTGTTTTGTAAATCAGACTAGTAAATTTATACGATTGTCGCTGCTCTAGGAATACGATGGTAGCATCCAAAAGACATGAGGATTTATATTGATTCAGGCCAGAGCCCTACGTCTAGTCTCAGAGATGATCGAGTGAGTGTTCCTCGCTTGAATGCTCTGAAGTTCTTACAATGGGGGTGCAAGAATGGTGAAAGAGGTAGGAGAGCTAGAGCTAGGAGATAGGCTGCCCGAAGGGAAGCTTCAGGAGCCCATCTACGGTGTAAGAATGAGTGAATGAATTCAGACCCCTAAGATGGGTGCCCTAACTACCCTTATATAGAGTTCAGGGCTAGGGTGTGTACAAAGAAGAAGGTTCTTCTGATCAAAGGTTCTTGAGCCTGAGGGAGGATCTAACTAACTTGGCTTGCAAACTATGCCATCTTATGTTGCACGTTTGGGCATGGTTGTCATCACAGTCCTGTGGCCATGTCATGGCATGGTGTGACGTGGTGCCACCGTGCCGACCGTGGCGGCACTATAGGCACGATGGTGGTTCACCAGCCATCCTATGCGACGTGGTCTCCACCGTGGTTTTCGTCATCGCCTCCTGGTTTCCTAGGGCGTCGTACAGGAGTTGGTAGCTACCTCCAGGTCATCGATCACCCGGCTGGCTTGTGTCAGAGATATGGGCCAGGGGTACATGCACCGCCCGTATATACGACTACCACCAAGCTATTGGCCCAGCAGCCATCAAGGGAAGGCCTACAAGGGCTGACACGGTTGACCAACATGAAGATCAAGGCAAACCAAGGCAGGCATATCTGGACGGTAACTAGGATCAATTTGTTGTAACAAACTAGGAAACAATTTGTTAGCCCGATCGCCCTCTCTGTAAACCTACCTCTCCTGCCTATATAAAGGAGGATAGGGACCTTGGGCTCGAGATCTAATCTTCCATCTATTCCATCTACCTCATAGCTAGGAGCAACAGCCCCTGTAATTGAGCATACAAATACAAGAGCCACCGCACCACTAGAGTAGGGATTAGCGTGTACCACACCTCGAATCAGTATAAATCTCTATGTCTGTGTGCTACCATCTGATTACGTTTACGTGATCACATTACTGGATATTGCCGAAGCAAAACAATCTGATAGTTGGTGCACCAAGTAGGGACCTTTCGCGTTTAGACTAATTTTGTGTTTTAGATGGGAGTCATCTTCAAATCGGCGATGAACCAGAGCAAGAGCAATCGGGCAAGAGGATCACCTTTGGCAAGCTCGACTTCATCACCAATCAGTTCAGGGACCTATGCCTTGAGGAACCTGAGCCAACCAAAGAAGGAAAGCAGTCCCTCCAGATCTGCACTTTCGGCGCTGGGCTGGAGGAGGCTGTGGACGCCGGACCAGATGCCCTCGCGGTATACCTGAAGCATTACGCTCATATTTTTGTCGAAGACAGATGAGAAGGTGTGGTCATCCCCACTTTTCATATCAGCAAAACCACGGATCTAGACTCCGCATCAGATCTGATACCTATACTTCAATGCGATGCCCCCATCTTTGACAAGATCGAGGTGCATAATGACAAACCGTGGTGAGACACTCTTGCAGACTGCAGTGGAACCCACCGAACCTCCCACAAAGGAATGCCAACATAGGGACCGACGGACCATGACAACGCTGAAGACACCCCCGATCAACAATTGGTGGGACAATGTCGACGTCTCCAGACTCATTGATCTAGAGGCCTTTCGTCGTTTTCTCTATGGTTGCAACCACCTACTTGAGAACTCAAACTCCGATGGTGACGATGATGAGGCCATCCCACGTACGCCGGACATCAATACTGAATCGTCACCGGACAAATAGCCGAAACTCGGATAGTCCCCATCGACAAAAGGGTAAGACCTTTCCCGTAGCTGGGAAGGCAACAGGGCAGCACAACCGATTACTCGAGCACTGACCCTGCTTTGGGATACTCCCAACTCAAGCTACACACTCGCATCTGGCGACTGACGGCCGTGGGTAAGCAAGGGTTGTTGTCTCTCCCTTGACAAGAAGGAAACCCCTGTTAGCCAATAGGTCTCAAGCAGAATCACCCAAGGGGAGGGCTTGCACAACCGACAGCACCCCAAGCCAAGCAAGGTCGAAGGCTACACCAGTCATCTTGTTATGTTCTTGCCCGCTGAAGGATCCTATCGTTCCTGACTCATCCATCATTTTGGATGGGGAACCTAAACGGGTCACCCCTCGTCGATAAAGAGGCTACCCTCGAGTGACTCAAACGGTGAAGGGCCACAAGGATGGGTGTAAGGTCCAAATAGGCTAGAGGGGGGGTGAATAGCCTAATTAAAACTTCTACAAGAATTACTTAACCACATGTTAGTACGAAAGGTGGCAAAGCAAATGCACTAGCTCTAACTAATTAAGCAAACCACATACACAAGTCTATAACAAAGCTATTCACTAAACACAACAACAATTACAAGCTATAAACAAGAAGTAATACGAGAGAAGAGCTTCGAGTGATTATACCGTCGTGTAGAGATGAGAAGTACCAATCAACAATCACACAAGAGAAGTCCTCGGGAAGAGAATGACACAAGAATTTATCTTGAGGTTCACTTGCTTCCCAGCAAGCTACTCCTCGTTGTGGCGATGCACCCACTTGTCGGTTCGTGAGCTAATCGACTATCAAGAGTCGAGCCCTCGGCGGGCGCCGCACAACCGCACACAAGATGGGGATCCTCCAAGCCACGAGCTCCACTAGAGTATCCAATTTGCAAACTCCCGCGGGGAAGGATCAAGAACCCCTTACAACACTTGATGAAGGCTCCAACAATCTCCAATTGCAAGCTCAATCACCTCCGCTGCTCCAAGCCGTCTACCGTGTCGGAAAACACAGAAGAGTAACAAGAAATCCGCAGCTACTCAAAGATCAAGTGCCTCTAGAATGCAACTCTCAAGCAATGCACTTGAATCTCACTCAATCTCACTCAAGATGTGCAACTAAGCAAAGAGATGAGTGGAGGGGTTGTTCTCTAGCTTAAAGTATGTCTCTAGGTCTCAAAATGTGCAAGAGTTACCCTCAAACCCCAGCCAACGTCTATTTATAACGAAGGGGTACGCAGCTAGCCGTTAGGAACTCAAACAGCCGAAATCGCGCTGACCGGACACGCTGGTCGTACTGACCGGACGCGCTAGTCACACTGACCGGACGCACCGGTCACACTAACCGGACGCGCCGGTCGCGCAATGGCTAATTTCCGAAACACTGACCGGACGCGCTGGTCGCGCAGACCGGACGCGCTGGGTGCGACCGGACGCGCTGGTCCCGCAACTGACCGGACGTGCTGGTCAGGCCTGAGTAGCGCTCAACGAAACAATGGCCGGACACGCTGTAGAACTGACCGGACACCACAGTGCCAGCGTCCGATTAGAGTCCAGTAAGCTCCCTGGATGACCGGACGTGTCCGGTCATCAGTGACCGGACGCGCTGCGCGTCCGATCATCACACTGAAAAACGCGCAGACGCTGAACACTGACCGGACGCGTCCGGTCATGCAGAGATCGCGTCCGGTCCAGCGTCCGGTCATCTCTGTGACCTCCGTTCGCCTCTGTTTCTTTTCCAACTTCTGACGCAGTAGAAAATAGGCGTTTCACTTCTCCAAAAAGCGCCGAATCCCGCCTCGCAAGCTCGGCGGGAGGGAGAGAGGAACCCAAACCCCTCTCTACCGCTTAAACTCCACTGTCTTCACAAATGTGCTAACACCACCAAGTGTACACCACCATGTGCATGTGTGTTAGCATTTCACAATCATTTCTCAAGGCGTTATGTTAGCTCTTTTACTAGATCCTAATGCATATGCTCAAGACAATGATCTAGTGGCACTTGATTCCCGAGCTAACTGTGATTGCCCCTCTTGATAGTCGGCTATGTATCCTAAACCCGGTCAATCACTTCTCTACTCATCTTAGACCGACAAAAGAAAAACCCTAGGGTTATACCTTTGCCTTGCGCTCTTAGATCCTTCTCTTCCACTTGAACATCATGTCCATCATATTATGTGCATCTCCACCATGATCATCATTTCATGTCCATGCACCATCTCTTTGTGATCTTGTGGCCACCACTCCTTGCCACATACACCTTCATCACATGTGTTGCTTATGCCTAACTCAAAACACTTAACACATGGCATTAGCAACTTGGTGTCATTAATTACCAAAACCAAACTTGGGCTTTCAATGGGTCTAATGGCGACTTCTGCTCCTGAGGACATAGCTTGGCAGCAAGAACTCAGCAAGCATTAGGATAACAGTCGACAACTATCGGTTATGTCTAATTCTCCTTTATTGGTTCATGTTTTTTTCTTGCCGCACTACATTCTGCGAGAATTCACATATATCCATTTTATGCAAATGTATATCGATACCTCCCGGGCACCCCCAGGAGGGTATCCCCGAACCACTCGGGGGCTGGCTATATCAGACTGACCTAGTTACAAACATCTGTAGTTGTCATGATCAAAGGTTACACTGACCTACTGTTATAATCATGGAACTACAGAGGCCGTCCTATGGACCTTACACCTGTTCCCCTTTTCTTCTGCTGATCAAAGTCTTATAGGCTGTTGACATTTCAAAGCATAGCTACTAGGTTTGTATCCCCAGCAACTATACTAGAAATGCTTGTTGACATTTCTTAACATCATTACTCATGATTAGCAATGCAACTAAGAAATAGCCTTGATAGTTAACAATTTTTAGATATTTATCCACAAGCGCACGGAGCTATCATTGTAGCATTTCACCCAGAAGTATTCAGGGTGTCGTTATTTATATTTTTCAAAGGAAGGCACTTGATTAAGAGTCTAATATAGATATAAACTTGAATAATAATGCTTGCAAGTACACCAATATTTATAACAGGGGTAAAGACAGTGATGTTCAAGATAATAGACACACACTTGGCACACCTCAAAGGATAAAATAAAGAGAAAGGATAAAAGAATAATCCTAAGTCAAGCAAGCATTGGTCTAGTATAGTCATACAAAGATTAGTTAATAATCATACAAGTTACATAATTAGTACTAGATTAAGTGTGAAGCAGGTCGGAAGGCCACTGAGTACTGGTTTGCTAGCAACTTCATGTGACAATTTAGACTTCGACACCCCAGTCGCATGTGGGGGATTACAAAGGACGAATAGGGTTGTCACCACCTGCCGCCTACTCCTCAATCGTGGAAAGGGACAATGCATTCACCTGTCTCTCCATACCCAAGCACCACGCTTCGTATACAGAAACTACCCAACTTCCCCCGAGTCTTCGACCCTATGGATTGACAGGTAAAGAACTTGGGCACACCTAATGGCACGATGAACCACCACCTCAACTTTACTCTAATTTTGATTATATAAGTTATATGATTGGTTAAGCATAAAGTTTAGTGTGCTATTCTCATGACACATAAACTCTGCACTAGTTCATATATCATGATCATAACACAATAACCATACTCTAGTTCATAAGTATGACTATAAATATAATATGAGAGTACAACTTTGGAAGAACTCATAATTCTATTCATACCCAAAGGTCTCTTCTTCCAAGGAGCCAAGCTCTCTAAAGTAGCTTTGCCTTGCTCTAGAACTACTAAGAAAGTAAAGCTACAAACTAGAGAAGGGAGTGAGGCAATGCTCAAGATGAGTGTGTGTCAAGAGAGGGGTACCCCTCTATTTATACAAGAGCTATGGCAGTGCTTCTATCTATCTTTGGCGTGGAGGCATAGGATGCCTTGCCTCAGCATGAAGCCATGCCACTGCTAGAGGAAGGTGTGGCTGAGGTGTGCCAGGAGGAGGGCAGCCGCCCCTAGGGAGCAGTCGATCCATGACTGAGCCACCTTGCCACCGCCTTTGCGTGGCAGGCCTTGGGTTAGACATGGATCAGTGCCCCAGGGTGCTTTTCTCATTTTGAATTGATTTGGTCGGCGTCTCCCTTATTCTTTTGCGCATATCAGCGTTGGAAAGCGCCTTCCGATGAAATCTTCCATGTATTTGTGTTTGTGACCTCCAAAATAATATTCTCCAAATACATGTGGAACTTGGTTAATAGTAAATTCATATATGATTAAGTTTGCCAATTTCTCCTCTCTTTGTAACTTAATTGGCGGTTGGATTTGATCAATAAAGATCACCAACATAGGCCTTGAAATGGTACAAGCGACTTAACAAAACCTCGCGTGGACTCAACCTGGACATTTCGTTCGGGTCGAGTAGTCCCTAGGTAGCCAATCTAAAAAGCTTAAACCAGCATCAAACACTAAAGATGGAGAAAGATGATAAATGAAAAGGCACGTAGTCTATGCCGAACAAGAACTTGCTCCAAGCAATATTGTTCCAGCCCAAACAAGTCGGGTGAACAACACGAATTTGATTGAAACTCACTATGAACCAAAGCTTCATGCTTTCTCCCTAGATTGAGTAAAGCCTTGGTCCTACGTGACAAACACCTTCAAGCATCTCGACCCTGAGAATACCACGAGATACCTGTGGGTCACGATGCTAATATCGGCGTAGCTATGCTAACCGATCAACACTCCATTTGAAGTTTGATGATAACTAGTCGAATGACGCCTGAGCGAACCGCTCGGGGGCTATATGTGCATGACAATACTTGTCACAGAATCAAAAGATGGTCTCAGGACGTCATTTACCCTATGGGTTCATGATGATTGTGATGTGACTCCAACCCTCGGGTACGCCATGTTGACCCACCCGAGCATCCGGGCCTACATACTATTACACACAATCACCACACACAAAGGATCCGATCTGCAAAGCCTGAACTTTATTACACCTTCTTTCACAAAGAGGTACATAATCTACTCCTAAAGAGGGGCATCCTTGATGACCTGTCCCACGTCAATAATAGCAGTAATTGCCTCAGCATGATCGCAGAACTCGACAATCAGCTGGCGGATGTCAACATCGTCAGGAATCTCATCCGCCATTAGGAACCCAGGCACCATCTCGCGCAGATCCGTCTTATGACTAAGACGAAGATGAGCAGCGGTTAAGGCTCTTGTGGCCCTATGGTGAACTCCATGAGCCACCACCTCCTTGATTTGCATCGGGAGACATCGGAGCTGATCGGGAACGTTCATCCCCACCGGCAACACCATCGTAATAGTGGTGATCGCCATGTTATGGAGTGCCGAGTGACGATCACCGCTGGACTATGCTAGGGCGACGGAGGAAAGCGTCTAGGTGGCCGTGCTGTCCCGCTCATGAGCAGCCTCCGCCAACTGCCCGGCCAAATCTTTGTTGGCCCACCGCAACTCTGCCACCTCGGCTTGCATGGCAACTAGTTGCTCCCTAGCACCTGGGGAGGAAAAGGGAAAGACTCATAACAAAAGGTGGAATCCAACTTACCGGTGAGTTCTGCCTGGCTCACCGTAGACGTGGCCTTGGCCTCGCTGGCCTCCTCATTTGTGGCGTCAAGCGCCGCCCTCGCGACTGAGATATACTCTCTCAGTCGTCTCTCCTCCTGAGTGACATTATGAAGGGCTTCACGTGTCATGTCGGCCTCCTACACCACGGTGAGAATGCCTCCCCCATCGCCGCACCGTCCTGACGGGACTCACAATGACGACAGAGTGCCCCCCTCAGCGAGGGGTCTTGGAGCAGGACGCGCTGTTGAGATCACCCTGCAACGGATAACTCCCTCAGATCCCTCCTCCTATCGACAAGAACAAGGGGAAGATCTATAATTACGCAAGTCGCACCAATGCCTCGTGGAGATGAACGGGACCCTAGAACATAGGCTTCTCGACTGTTCCCTCCTCCACCTCCACCCTCGCACACTTGTCGCTGGCCATGGATGACGAACAAAAGCTCGAGAAAAACCATGACAGATGATGAAAGGTAAGAATATAAAAAGCTACAATATAGGCTTACTAACTCTCCTCTGCTTCCTCTATTTTTATAGGCAGGGGATGCACACGGCCGATGGAATTCCAATAATCTCTCCGAGCAGTGCTGCTATCAAGGCTGTACCACATCCCTATGATTTCTAGACGGACGCTTCCTAAGAGACATTCATGCAGAAACGGGCCATCGAAACCAGCACTTCAGCTTCGCCGAGAAGGAACCCATCTTCACAATCACAGAAACCGTGGGGCCTCAAGGTCAAAAATTCGATGCACCATCACCCAAGCCGGTGCAAGCGAGTGATCTGACACTCAGATCAGGTACTCGGCCCAGCCCACCCCCTTTCCGTAGGTGTAAGCAGTAGTGATTCATTTGCTATCAACCTTGCCCCTCTAGAGTCAGGGGGCTATTCAAGAGGGTCACCAGTCTAGTTCTAAAACCTCTGACACTTGGTGTCATGTAAATCTCCTAATACCCGGACGAACTTGAAGTACCTTATTTTAGCGGATGTGTGCCCCTCTGGGGAAAACCGGAAAAATGGTTGGCCCATGGCTGTAACCAAAGTACGAGCTCCTAAAATCTAGAAAAAGAGTTTTATGATGTGCCCCTGCTGGTCTGGCTTTGTCATGCCGCTTCCTTTCGGTGAAGTGGATGCTCACTTGTTCTATCCATTATCAGCTCGAATAGTAAGACATGCAACTGTCGATAGCTGCTCACGCGTTCGTTACTCGCCCACAGTGATGCCCGCACCGGGACACTATCATATTGGCCTCAGGGCTTTGGGACAACGTCCTCTTTCTTTCACTAACGGGGTTCACAAAAATTCGTATCACATCGCTTGACATATCTAGAAGAAAAATGTGATACCCTTAGTGTTCAAATGACCTGCTATACATCACCTTAAAATCAATTGGCTTAGTGACGCGCGAGCGATGGAGGTGCGCCTACCCCATCCTCATTATTATTTTATGACTAGGACTTAATGATGCGCAACCATTATTTACACGTCGGAATACATCGGGAACCAACTTCTCGAGTACCCCGCCACTGGTGGCATAGGCTGGAGGTAGGGGGCGCGCGTGGGGCGAAGTGGAGCACATGGAAATCACATCACAAAGTGCGGCGAGCGCCGCGATCGCCACCGACAGCACAACTACAACACCATGTCTCCCGCGTCCATGGCTAGATGGGCGCTCCTACGTACATTGGGACCACACACGACATTAGGTTGCAGGGTGGCCACTGCCGCAGGCACAGACTGGAGCTAGGGAGTGTGCGCGTTGAAGCGGAGTGTGGCCGATCGATCTATGGGCATGTGACGTTGCGATCGTTCGTTCAACCAGCAAGCAACTTCGCTTTTGATTTATACGGAGTATGTTAAAAGGAAAAGAAAGGAGAAGAAAGACAAGTATACATATATTATACAAAATTACATTGATCTTAGATGTAGATGCACCGGTGCCTATGGGGCAGGGTGCACACGAACTACCCGTGGACGAAACCTCCTGTCGCTTAAACTAGGGTTACAAAGGGGTGTCGTTTGAATCCCATATATAGGACTATCCTTTTTTATCGGTATATATAGGACTATCCTACTATGTGGACGTGCAATACGCACACCATAAAAGCATGTGATAGAAGTTGTGCGAACGATAACACTTTACACTTGATAATTGCTTCTTTGCATATATATTCTCTATTTAGATGTTTAAATTAATATAGAAGGCAACAAGTTATCTATGTTGTAAATTAGTGCTGATGTACGATGGGTCATAAGAATGAAACTAAAGCATACTCAAATCTAGAAATTTAGTAAAAAAAAGAGAGAATGAGAAAGAAATCATCTCCACTATATAAAGAAAAAATGCAAATTATACTGGGTCCATCCACAATCTTGATCCCCCCATAGTCATGTCTTTCTCTCCGTACACCACAAAATATGCATCCAAGAATACAACAACATTGAAATTAATCAATGGCTAACCTTCCCTGAAGGCTTCAACGCAATCTAATGGCCAGGACTCTTTTGGATCATCCCTCCTCCTGTGGTGAAGCCATCCCATCCAGCCCCACACGCTCTTAGTCTCAGCCCGACCACGATTCGATCTCGCACACCAACAAGTTCTTTTTCCCAAAAAATCGAGCCCGTCATTTGCGGATTTCCCACCCCACACCCTCGCCTGCTAACTTGTGGAAGGTCTCAGCCCGACCATGGTTCGATCACCCACACTAGCAAGTTCTTTTTTTCTTGAAAAAATCAAGCCCGTCGTTTGCGGATTTCCCACCCCATGCCCTCGTCCGCTAACTTGTGGAAAGAAGCTGTTCATAGTGAGTTGGATTCTATTATGTCTAATACAACTTGTGAAGTAGTTGATCGTCCATGCGGGTGCAAACATGTAGGATGTAAAAAGCTTAGGCCTGGCAAGGCTTGTTGCTAAGGGTTATACCTCGAAGGAAGGCGAAGATTATTTCAATAATATTCACCGGTTGCTCGTTGAACGACTATTAGAATATTACTTTCCTTGGCAACCTCACATGGTCTTATCGTTCATCACATGGACGTTAAGAGAACTTCCTTGAATAGAGAGCTTAAGGAAGAGATCTATATGGATCATGAAAGCATCTAGGCCCCGGTGTTGGTTTCGGCAATTGATGACAACGCTTAATTACCATGACTAACATGTGTTTTTGCAGAAACGTTGGTAAGTTAGGTCATGGAGATGATAACTGCTTTGAGCAATATGGTATTCATGTCCCTTGATGGAAATCATTTTGGTTTTCAAAGGATCAACGACAAGATTAAGGACGGTTAGTTCCGGATGTCAAGGTGTTGAGTTACATCTGGAATAGTCGTTAGGATCTTTGTTTCTTCCTTTGACCATACTATAAAGGGGGGCATGAGCGAGTAGCTTGACCTAGGTGAGTCTTGTGTTTAGGTGTGGTGCACACTTGTCAAACTTAGCACTAGGTAGCTCGAGAAAAGCTCAGAGTTCAGTTGGAAGCAACTTGGTTCAAGTTGCGTCGCGTTTAGAAGATGTTTGAGCCGTTTACCTATGAATGGACGCGGTCCTGGTCATGACCGGACGCGTCCAGTCAGTACTAACACTTCACTGCGGTTTCAACTGATCGATCGGACATGGTCCTTGAGAGGACCAGACGCGGTGGTCAGTCTGACACATGTTTCGGAGGGTAAACAGCGTAATCGGACGCGACTGTGAAGTGATCGGCGCGTCCGGTCACGTTCCAGTAAGGTCCCATGGTGACCTGACGTGTCCGATCACCTATGATCAGACACGATCATGCGTCAGGTCATTTTTCCAGTAAGCTCTTGTATCCCTGATCGGCGCGTCCGGTCATCTTAGACCGGCGCGTCCGGTCATCACAGATCGGCGCGTCTGGTCACTTAGCGTAGCTTTCGGTTTTTGACCGTTACACCTGACCGGCGCGTCCGGTCATGTCGACAGGCGCGTCCGATCAGTGCGTGTTTTTCTGTTTCGAAAGGTAACGGTTGGATTTATCTGAGGGGTGTATAAATACATCCCCTCCACCTCTTTTAGAGGTCTCTTGCTCATTTGTTCAGCTGAGAAACACCTTTGAAGTGCAAGGAAGTGCAAGAGCCCTAGTGAGGATAGAGATTTGCGAATCAAAGTTTGAGAATCCTCTCTAGTGACAAGAGTGTAACAGAACCGACCAAATTATAAGAGCACAAGTACAAAAACAAGCACCGAAGCGCTCAAATTTTCGAACTTGAGCCCATATAATCCCGGTAGTCAATCGAAACCACGAAGGATTTGAAACCAACTTGCTTACAACCAAGATCGCATCATTCAACATACAACATCATACGTTACATTTCACAAGTAGTTCTGAAATAAGTTTACACATACGGAGTCGCAAATATTACAAACCAAGTTTATAAAGTAGCGGAAGCAAACACACACCAGTTGTTTAACTACTGCCAGTCTTGTTGATCAACAACCCGCAAAAGCATCAGGAAAGTACATAAAGGATGATCACGCCCTAGTGATCTAGTCTTCATCACCCGCAGGGTGGAGACAATTTTTGCAGAAGCCTTGGTAGAGCATATCATCTGCAACAGGAGGGAATAAACCCTGAGTACTAGAATGTACTCAGCTAGACTTACCCGTCGAAAACCAGAAATAAGATGACACCAAGGATTATGCAAGGCTTACACAAGAGGCTAGTTGACATCACATTTTTGCATAAAGGCATAAGTAATTGAGACTCTTATAACCTGTACTAGCAGTTATTTTTTAGCATTTACCTGTCATCTATCTTAGCACCTGTACTAAGCATGCACTGATTATAATCAAACAACATTATTATTATATCCATAGCAGGTATATCATTGTGGCAACATTATATCATTCACTTAACCATCTGTTCATTTAATGAGATCTATGTTGCCGCTGCTCAAGTCAAGTGCTCACTAACCGGGAGCGACGGCGATTCGAATCGAATTCCTATCCAGCTGGAGGGGTATTTCTAACACTCACCGAGTCACGCCTGGCGAGGGCTGCTCAGGTCATCTTTTGTATAGTTCAGGAATCGCGGGCCCGAATAATGTCGCGTCCCCAAGGGCGACACTCTGCCAGGTGCTAGGGACTCTAACCCCCCCCCCCCCCCTTGGTCTCACGCCAATGTCCCCAAGCACATCCTTTCTCTCCTCCAAGATGCAACCTACCATTCGATTCCCGGCCTGAACTATACTACTCGACTTCGCGGTCGGAACGGCTTATCCGGCCAACTAAGTGTTAGACTGCGTTCAACATGACTGAAGGACGTACAGCGAATCGGTCCTTAAACGACTCAGACGGGCATAGCTCCACACCCAAGACGTGTAGTGTCTTGCGGCTGTACTATTGAACTCCTGTCCGGTCTCAATTTCATTTTTAAGCATGGTTCCATCCACAATAGCCATAAAGCCACTCGTGACTCCTTCCTACATCTCGCGGATGACCGGAAATCACCCGACTTCTACCGTACTAAGCAGGGCTAAGCATTGACACGTGCCTAACCTAATATAGGATTAAGTACGATATCTGGCCAAGGACAGGTATAATGCAACAAGTGTTTTCATATAACTCCTACAACTTAATGCAGTAAACAATTAAAAGTACTCAAGATTAATTTATAAATCAGTAGGTTCAGCATGCACCGGGGCTTGCCTTTCAGAAAGATTGAAGGTCGGTGGTCAGGACACTCAGGCAAATCTTCAGCGGCGTCTCCTCCGCCGACTGGTTCCGCTGGCTCCTCTGGCTGGTCCTGGACTTCCTCCGGAATCACTGGCTCGAACTCGAGGAGTGTTATCCCCTCCGGAACACCTATTGCATGAGTGCACAATAAATATCATGGGTGCATAATGGTTCAACATGCTCGGAATGAAATGCATTTCAGCAATAAAAGTACTCTACTCCAGTCACTTTATCAGTACGTGCAAATCTCTTCTCCGGTGGAGAAGTACTTACCTAATCTACCCAACCTAAGATATAGTTGTTCATCTTCGGTTAAGGCCCTAACACCTAAATAACACAAGAGTGACATTATTTAGGTTACCACATCCAACCCAAAATATCACAGTAAGACATTCTGGACAGCAGCTACTTGTTTCTAACATAACTGGAGATTTCCAACTCCAAAAGATATGGTCTAAGACAATCTGGAAAGCTTATGAAATGCACCACAAAATATTTTCAGACCACAACACTTAATTCCAAAGTTTACCTAGTCGAAATTCCAAAGTTCCAGAATCTGTCCTCCCCAAACAGAGAGCAGCAAATTCCGGACTGTCACTTAAAACAGCAATAACTCCTAAACTACTAAGCCAAATGCTCCCAAATTTTGAAACAAGCTAGTTTATCAAGTTTACTACAATTTTGGTATTCACAAGTTTTCCAGCAAACACTTTCATTAAGGTTCAAACCTAAAGATACTACCAGCTGTCCAGAAAACCTAGAATTGCAAAGATTAAATATTTATTTATGTGGCAAACATTCTCTAAGACCAAACTAATGTTACTACAAGTTCACAAAGGTCACAAAAACACCAGAAAGTAAGGTGTGCCCACCTAGAATATTTATTTACACCCCTTTCTTAATTTACTTAATTAATTAAGTGGAATTTCAAACATATAAGTAAACGGCTCCAAAAATTCTACAAAAATTACAGGAGATTCGCTGACCCAAAAAAAAGGCTACTATAAAAATTTGAACTAAATTTATTCACAGAAACTTCCTACACAAAATTCACAAGCCAAAAAGGCTGATTTTTGTATAAATAACAAAGCATAGTAAAAAGTATCAAATAAAAGATTTCCTAATTTTCTTAGACACTCTAGGGTACCAAGACATTCTCCAAAAATTTATATGAACATTGCACATGTAGAAAAATTACAAAAATTCATTTAAGTATTTCCTAAAATAACAAGATAGCATTATAACTTGAAAAGTACTTAAGCATTACTGCCCAAATTTTTACCAGAGCTAGAGCAAGTATAAATTAGTCTACCCACCAAATTTCATAATTTTTGGAATACTGAAACTCAAGATATGATTTAAACAAGTTTGCATGTGATTTAAAACACATTTTAAAGACCTATTTAAATATCCCGGGAACTAAACATCACACAACCAATTCATATTTTTCTAAGATACTACACACCCTATAGATCCCAACAAAATTTATCTCATAATTTTTGGGCAAGTAAAACCCTAGATCTACAATTTCCAAACAACCACTAAAATCTATGACAAAAAGAAAAAAGAAAACAAAACTGAACCCTAACAGCTACAGTGCCGGGCCGGCTCAGTTCACCAGCGCGGCCCAGCCAGCGCGCGGCCCGATCTGGCTCCCGCCCGCGCGCGGCAACCGACAGGTGGGTCCCCGCGGTCAGTGACGGAGGGCAGGGGAGCGGCGAACCGCGAGCTCCGGCGAGCTCAAGCTCGTCGGAGGGGAGCTCGCTTGGGAAAACAAACACACCCACGCGTTTCTCGTCATACGGTGCTTCGATTCGTGCAAGCAGGAAGGCTTGGGTTGGAGTGGGAGGGGCTCGCCACCGGGAACGGCGGCCGATGAGGGTCGGTGACGGTGCGCCGCCGCCGGTGAGGCCACACGGTCACAACTAAACTCGGTACGAGCTTTACTGCAGCTAGGCGGAGCGGTTGAGGTAGGAAGGGAAGACGGAGAGAGGCCCGAACTACCCCGGCCACGGTGAACCTGCATGGCGGAGCTCCGGTGACCTCTCGGGAACAGGCAGAGACGGCAATGTGGCTCACCCCGGGCTCAATCAAAGCCACCGGTTGGTCGCAGAGGTGTAGGGCGGTAAGGTGGAGGGACGGGCGTGATCTGGTGAGCGGTGGTGCGGTGGGGAGCGCGCACGAGCTCGCCGGAGTGGGGGCAACAATGGCGGCTCGGTTTCTCTGCTTTGAAGCCGAACGAGGGAGGGAGAGGGAATGGAGGCAGCCTTGACGCGTCGTGGCGGTCTTGAAGGCGTCGTGGACTAGTCGGTGGCGCCAGGGTCGGCGTACGGTCGCCACCGCGTGTCCACGCGTCGGCGAGGCCCTATGGCCGGTCGGCCACTCCCCCTTCTCTGATGAAACTGAAACGAGTCGAACGGTGTCATTGGTGATCGACTGACAGGGCAACTTCGTCGACGATTTACTCTCAAACCAGCTCGTGTTAGTGAAACCTCCAATTAGCAAAGTTGTAGACCTACGTGAGCACTACAAGTTTGTAAAAGGCATCATGAGCTAGTTCGGTTTAGTTGGTGAGATATAACGCCCCAAAGTGAGGCACATGAAAGCTGAACCGACTTTCAGTTATTTCCCCCGACTGAAACCCGATTTTTGAAGCACTCTAACTCATAAACCATTGGGAACCAGGCTTGGGTGATGTTGACAATGTTGTAGAGCTACATGAGGACTACAAGTTTGTCAATATGAGTGGAAACTAGTTTGGCCTGGTTTGTAAACTACAAGCTTCTAAAGTAGGCCTTAGTAAAACTGGAGGGTCAATTGAAGACTTAGAAAAATTCTAAGTGTTGAGGCAGCCCCTCTAGCTGACTTGTGGGCCATTTTTGAGCATGTTCTGGCCAGTTTCATAAAATGGTCATATTGAGACTTTTGTTCCCCATAAAATTCCCTACAGCTTTGCTTAAGGGTGCTCCTCCATGCAAGGTCTCTAAGCTGGACTTTTTAATTGGTCAAACTAGAGCATCCTAGGGCTAAGTGGTGGTCAACTACACCTTGGAGGGCATTTTGGTGATTTTGGTCAACATGAACCTTGCTCCATTAGTGACCCTAAGTATAACTAAGGTGTTGTGGGATACAATTGGCTACTCTACCCTTTAGTTACACCAACTCCCTAGTGTCACATGATGTGAGTCAAACAAAACTTCAAAACAAATCACATTTGTTGCAACCACATGAATTAACATGAAATGATGCATGCTTATGCTCATGCAATGCAATGCAATTATGGAGCTAAACACCTGAGGTGTTACAGCCCTCCCCCCTTATAAAAATCTCATCCCGAGATTTGGAAAGTGTACCATTTTTCATAGAATTCCTTATAGCCATCCCGCAAATAGTCCTCTCGTTCCCATGTAGCGTCACTTTCACTACCCTGATTACTCCACATTACTTTATACCACTTAACCACTTTGCTTCTAGTCACTCGTTCCTAAGTATCGATCACTCGGACTGGCTTTTCTTCGTAAGTTAGATCGGATTCCAGCCTGATATCTCCTAAAGGAACTCTTTCTTCAGGAACTCGAAGACACTTTTTGAGCTGAGATACATGGAAGACGTTGAATATGGCACTCATTTCAGGAGGTAACTGGATTTTGTACGCAACAGCTCCACTCTTGCCAATGATTTGGAAAGGACCCACGTATCTTGGTGCAAGTTTCCGCTTAACACCAAAATGTTGGACACTCTTCATTGGAGAAACTTTCAGATAAACGAAGTCTCCAACTTCAAACTCGAGTGGTTTTCTACGACGATTAGCATAACTTTTCTGTCTAGCTTGGGCTGCAGCCATATGTTTTTGGATGGTACGGACTTGTTCCTCAGCTTCCTCAACAAAAGCAATACCATAAAATCTCCTCTCACTAGCTTCTATCCAATTTAGTGGGGTTCTACACTTACGACCGTACAAAGCTTCGAATGGGACCATCTTAATACTCTCTTGGTAACTATTATTGTACGAGAATTCGGCTAGAGGTAACCATTTTTCCCAAGAACCCTTGGATGATATTACACATGCCCACAACAGATCTTCCAAGATTTGGTTAACCCGTTTCGTCTGTCCTGACGTCTGGGGGTGATAAGCAGATCTTCTCACTAACTTGGTTCCCAGAAGGTGATGCAAGTGCTCCCAAAAGCGAGCCGTGAACTAGGGACCACGGTCAGATATGATAGTATGAGGTATCCCATGGAGCCGGACTATCTGATTGAAATACAACTCAGTATAGTCAGTAGGACGATAGTCTACTCGAACAGGAATGAAGTGAGCTGACTTGGTTAGGCGATCTACAATTACCTAGATGGAGTTATGATTTTTGACAGTAGGAGGAAGTCCGACAATGAAATCCATACTTATCTCTTCCCATTTCCAACCTGGGATAGAAAGTGGTTGAAGCAACCTAGCTTTCATGTGCACAGCTTTAACTCTACAGCAGGTATCACACCTAGCCACATATGCAGCTATCTCTTTCCGCATCTTGGTCCACCAATAGTATGGCTTCAAATCATAATACATCTTATTGCTACCAGGATGGATGGACAACTTAGAGGAGTGTGCTTCAGACATAATATCATTTCTAAGCTCCCGGTCCTTAGGCACAACTAACCTATCCTTGAACCATAGTACACCCTCTTCATCTACCCTGAACTATGTAGTTTCTTGCTCTTTCATCTTACGCTTGATGTGGAATATACCAGTATCAGTCTTTTGGAGCTCAATAATTCTGCTTTTGAGAGTACAACTGACAGTGATGTTGTACAAGACCGCTGGATGTAGAAGGCGAGATCGATGAAAATCAGTTTCAACTAGGGAATGGCAATGAGACTTACGGCTTAAAGCATCCGCAACCACATTTGCCTTGCCAGGATGATAGTGCACTTGAAGGTTATAATCCTTAATCAACTCGAGCCATCTTCTTTGACGCATATTTAACTCGGGTTGGGTGAAGATGTACTTGAGGCTTTTGTGATCTGTGTAGATATTGCAAACATTGCCCAACAGGTAGTGCTGCCAGGCTTTCAAAGCATGAACAACTGCGGCGAGTTCTAAGTCATGCGTTGGATAATTCACCTCATGTTTCCGAAGTTGTCGAGAGGTATATGCAATCACTCGACCTTCCTGCATCAACACACCTCCCAAACCTATGCCTGAGGCATCACAATAAACATCAAATGGTTTCTCGATATCCGGTTGTGCCAAAACCGGAGCTGAGGTTAGGAGGGTTCGCAGTTGGTGAAAAGCCGCATCACACTCAGGAGTCCAGACAAACCTGGTGTCTTTTTGTAACAACCGAGTCATTGGCTTGGCTATTTTGGAGAAATCCGGGATGAAGCGACGATAATAGCCAGCCAAACCAAGGAAACTCCGGACCTCGTGAACCGAAGTAGGAGCCTTCCAATTCAATACTTCCAGTACCTTGGTGGGATCCACCATAATTCCTCCATCGGACAACACATGACCCAGGAAAGGTACCTCACGAAGCCAGAATTCACACTTACTGAACTTTGCATATAATTGATGTTCGCGCAGTCTGGTGAGGACTATACACAGATATTCAGCGTGATCTTCCTCATTTACAGAATATATCAGGATGTCATCAATGAATACCACCACAAACTTGTCCAATTCGGGCATAAATACTGAATTCATCAAGTACATGAAGTGTGCGGGGGCGTTGGTCAAGCCGAAAGACATAACAAGATACTCATAAAGACCGTATCGGGTAGAGAAAGCTGTCTTGGGAACATCTTCCAGGCGGATTTTAATTTGATGATAGCCAGATCTTAGATCGATCTTGGAGAAAACTTTAGCTTTAGACAACTGATCGAACAAGATGTCGATGCGGGGTAGAGGATACTTATTTTTGACAGTGACTGCATTGAGAGGTCTATAATCTACGCACATCCGCAACGACTGATCCTTCTTCTTTACAAAGATAGGAGGACATCCCCACGGCGACGAACTAGGACGAATCAACCTCTTCTTCAAAAGTTCATTCAATTGCACCTTAAGTTCAGCGAGTTCATTTGGAGGCATCCTATAGGGTCTCCTAGAGATGGGCGTCGTGCCAGGCAACAACTCAATTTTAAATTCCACATCCCGATCCGGAGGGAGCCCCGGCAAATCATCGGGAAAAACGTCCGGAAACTCATTTACTACTAGAATTTCGGCCAATGCCTTTGCTTGCACAGCATGAACTTCCCCAGACAAATCAACTTTTCTGGGAAGTTGTACCAAAAAACCCTTTTGATCTATAGGATCTCTGAGCATAACTACCCGAGTGGATGTATCAATGAGTACCCCATTCTGACTCATCCAATTCATGCCCAGAATAACATCTATGCCTAAACCCGGCAAAACCACTAAGGCAAGCGAGTACTTTCGCCCTTCTATCTCAAGCTCAAGATTCCCCACTACTTTATTTGTGAAAATATTCCCACTTGCTGCGCTAATACAATAACCCCCACCTTCAACATATGCAATTTGTGTGCAAACTCTGATGCAAACTTAGGACTGATAAAGGAATGCGAAGCACCCGAATCAAAAAGTACCACTGCAGGATGTTGGTCAACTAGGAACTTACCAGCAGTGATAACCTCACCAGATGGGATTTCCTCAATACTGTTATAATGAGCGTGCCCTTGACGGCCACCTTGGTTGACATTCTTCTTAGGGTAAGGACAGTTTCTGGACCAATGGCCTGGCTTGTTGCAGTTCCAGTAAGGCATGTTGCTAGAAGGGACACTAGAGCTGCCTTGGCCCGAATTACTCTTTGGCAGGGCCACTGTATATGCCTTGCAAAACCCAGTCTTCGCTGGCGCCTTCTTTTGCGGAGGACGGAACTTAGCACTTGTGGCAGGAGGGTGAGGAGGAGCCCTCGGGGCAGCTGGAGCTCGAGACTGTGAAGCACCTGCCTTAAGTGCCCTCTTGTGGCTCTTAGAAGCAGCATAGATCGAGTTATTGTTCTCTTGAGTCAGAGCATCACTGATAAATTCATTGAAGGTAGTGCACTTGCTAGTGCCCATAGTCTTCATCAGCTTTGGGCCGAGGCCTCTTTTAAAGCTAGCAATTTTCTTGGAATCGGTATCCACAAACTCCGTGGCATACCTTGCCAGGTTGTTAAAGGATTGCAGATATTCAGTCAAACTTTTATTGCCCTGCGACAGCCTCATAAATTCTGTGTGCTTGATAGCCATAAGACCTGGAGGAATATAGTTCCCACGAAATGTGGCCTTGAACTGGTCCCAAGCAATAGGGACATTTGCAGGCAGTGTGGAACGATAGTGGCTCCACCAAATACCCGCTGGACCATGTAGTTGGTGAGAAGCATATTCAGTCTTTAGCTCATCAGTCAAGCGAAGCAGACGAAACTTTTATTCAATAGTGTTCAACCACTCATCAGCTTGCAGTGGTTCCTCCGCCTCCTTAAAGAGCGGGGGCTTAGTATCAAGAAAGTCCTTGAAATCACTGTACTGATTGGGTTCTGGGCCCTGGCGGCCATGACGAGCCTCCCGGTTGGCAAGCTGGCGCATAGCATCTGCCAGCATGCGCTGCCCTTCGACCACGGTCTGCATCAGATCAGCCGGGGTAGGTGGTGGCGGAGGGGGTGGCTGTTCCTCATCCTCATTGCCACGACCCCAATGGAGATTGTACGACATCTGCAAAATGCATAGCCAATGAGCACTGACGATGTGGGAAGTTTGTAGATGAATTATTGTAAATATGTCAAACTGACTTCATGAAATTGACTTCTCAAAATAATCATGGCACAATAATTCATCACAACCGCACAATCCATTCAAGCGGATCAATTTGGTGCAATCATGCGAGAGAATCCAACAAGATGTACTTTGATAAAGGCTCAAACATAAGGAGCACAGCAGTTACTGAACCGTTCACACCAAAATCTACGTGATTTTTGATCTTTCGCCCGGTACTTGGATTCGATTTTAAAGTTTTTAGTTGACTGAGAAAGCTACTTCAAACTGACCATAAGGAGACTTCTCAACGGTGGAGTTCCATGGTGGATCATGACTAGCCACCTCGATACCAGCGCGTGCCAAGCAGCACAGCCTTATGTCACACGCCATAGGAGGCCCTCGGTTTCATCGCGGCACCGAAGGGTGCTAATCGTGACACCATCATCGAACGCAAAATAATAAGACATCCAATTGCGATCGAAATTAACAGGTTCCAACTAAACATCCAGGAAACATAGGGTTCGACCTTACATCCCAAAAGTCAAGTTATTACAACGCCTCACTCCAACCCCAGGAGGCACAAAAGACGATCCTAACATCATAGCTACGTGATAACTACTCTAAGCATCGTCCTCAGAGTCGGTGTCAAGGATCTCCCCGCCGTCCTCATCACTAATAGGCTCTAACTCCTCATCTTCTTCTTCTTCTTCTGGTGCTTCTTCTGGTGCGGCATCTTGGGGCCCATTGACCTCCTCTTCATCATCATCTTCAGCCATGAAGATTCCCGAACCAATGTCATCATTTGCGTTGTTGTTTTGAGGCAGCAGAGGATTAAGCTGGTTGTTCAGGCGATGCACTTCTTCATGAAGATTGTCATTGTATTCTTTAGCATTCTCTAACTGTTGCTCGAGCTCAAACTGACGAGCTCTCAGAACGTTCTCCTCGTGCTAGGCTTCATCCCTCTGGTTCATGACACGGACCAGCATGCGTTGACAGTTGCGGTTTGCTACTGTCAATCTCTGGACTGCAAGGGTTTCCTGGTCACGATCACGGATCACTTGCTCCAGTTGCTGACGCGCTGCATTCCTGGCAGCAGTCACTTCAGCCAATTCTGCCCTCAGCCTTTCCACCTCAGTAGGCTCAGGGCGGGCTCACGTGGAGCGAGCTGGTGACGAGGTGCCCTGCCCCTAGTGGACTTGCGAGCGGTCCTCTTGGTACGTGCCATCTGTAGCAACAAGACACGACTTAAAGTGAGGATCATTTAGGGGATACGAAATTTAATTTAGTCGGGAGTACTAAAATTTTTAAGGAGGGAGTAAATGATATGTATGATATAATTAAACATGATACATGCACGTTCCGTACGCCCTCTCACCTTAGTAGAAACCTAAAGTTCTAACGCTAGGCGGTGGCATACATACGTTCTCTCATATAAGCGAAACTATCGGTCTACTCGTTACGCTGTTAGTGTACCTGCAGAAAACCTCATTTCAGTCCAACAGTTTCCCAATATAAGCACACAAGAAAGCAGTAATTTAAATACTTTCCATATACACATCCCCTGATGTATATACTTCAGTATCAAAGCTACCCGATATAAAGGTTCCCATAATTAAGTGCTTACATAATTACACGGTTTAAACATGTAAGTATGCAAATCACCAAAACTACTCTCCCCTAGATCGCCGGTTGGACGATCATGCTCTCACAACTCACACTTACCAGAGCGTCGAGGCAATTGATCCATACATTACCACCCAAGTGGATGGCATCCATACAATATCACGCCATATGGACGACGAAACAAAAACAAACAAGGCCCCCAAGTTAGTCTTTATAATAAGCCACCTAAGAGTCCTTATTTGGGCTAAGGGATGTGATCACTGGCATACCTAAAAATAATTTTTAGTGTTTTAACCCTTTTTTATAATCAAATACTTTTGTTTTTAAATACTCGTACGATATGTTTAATGTTGAATTATGCTCCGATACCAGCTGTAACAGAACCGACCAAATTATAAGAGCACAAGTACAAAAACAAGCACCGAAGCGCTCAAATTTTCGAACTTGAGCCCATATAATCCCGGTAGTCAATCGAAACCACGAAGGATTTGAAACCAACTTGCTTACAACCAAGATCGCATCATTCAACATACAACATCATACGTTACATTTCACAAGTAGTTCTGAAATAAGTTTACACATACGGAGTCGCAAATATTACAAATCAAGTTTATAAAGTAGCGGAAGCAAACACACACCAGTTGTTTAACTACTGTCAGTCTTGTTGATCAACAACCCGCAAAAGCATCAGGAAAGTACATAAAGGATGATCACGCCCTAGTGATCTAGTCTTCGTCACCCGCAGGGTGGAGACAATTTTTGCAGAAGCCTTGGTAGAGCATATCATCTGCAACAGGAGGGAATAAACCCTGAGTACTAGAATGTACTCAGCTAGACTTACCCATCGAAAACCAGAAATAAGATGACACCAAGGATTATGCAAGGCTTACACAAGAGGCTAGCTGATATCACATTTTTGTATAAAGGCATAAGTAATTGAGACTCTTATAACCTGTACTAGCAGTTATTTTTTAGCATTTACCTATCATCTATCTTAGCACCTGTACTAAGCATGCACTTGATTATAATCAAACAACATTATTATTATATCCATAGCAGGTATATCATTGTGGCAACATTATATCATTCACTTAACCATCTGTTCATTTAATGAGATCTACGTTGTCGCTGCTCAAGTCAAGTGCTCACTAACCGGGAGCGACGGCGATTCGAATCGAATTCCTGTCCAGCTGGAGGGGTATTTCTAACACTCACCGAGTCACGCCTGGCGAGGGCTGCTCAGGTCATCTTTTGTACAGTTCAGGAATCGCGGGCCCGAATAATGTCGCGTCCCCAAGGGCGACACTCTGCCAGGTGCTAGGGACTCTAACCCCCCCTTGGTCTCACGCCAATGTCCCCAAGCACATCCTTTCTCTCCTCCAAGATGCAACCTACCATTCGATTCCCGGCCTGAACCATACTACTCGACTTCGCGGTCGGAACGGCTTATTCGGCCAACTAAGTGTTAGACTGTGTTCAACATGACTCAAGGACGTACAGCGAATCGGTCCTTAAACGACTCAGACAGGCATAGCTCCACACCCAAGACGTGTAATGTCTTGCGGCTGTACTATCAAACTCCCGCCCGGTCTCAATTTCATTTTTAAGCATGGTTCCATCCACGATAGCCATAAAACCACTCGTGACTCCTTCCTACATCTCGTGGATGACCGAAAATCACCCGACTTCTACCGTACTAAGCAGGGCTAAGCATTGACACGTGTCTAACCTAATATAGGATTAAGTACGATATCTGGCCAAGGACAGGTATAATGCAACAAGTGTTTTCATATAACTCCTACAACTTAATGCAGTAAACAATTAAAAGTACTCAAGATTAATTTATAAATCAGTAGGTTCAGCATGCACCGGGGCTTGCCTTTCAGAAAGGTTGAAGGTCGGTGGTCAGGACACTCAGGCAAATCTTCAGCGGCGTCTCCTCCGCTGACTGGTTCCGCTGGCTCCTCTGGCTGGTCCTGGACTTCCTCCGGAATCACTGGCTCGAACTCGAGGAGTGTTATCCCCTCCGGAACACCTATTGCATGAGTGCACAATAAATATCATGGGTGCATAATGGTTCAACATGCTCGGAATGAAATGCATTTTAGCAATAAAAGTACTCTACTCCATTCACTTTATCAGTACGTGCAAATCTCTTCTCCGGTGGAGAAGTACTTACCTAATCTACCCAACCTAAGATATAGTTGTTCATCTTCGGTTAAGGCCCTAACACCTAACAAACACAAGAGTGACATTATTTAGGTTACCACATCCAACCCAAAATATCACAGTAAGACATTCTGGACAACAGCTACTTGTTTCTAACATAACTGGAGATTCCCAACTCCAAAAGATATGGTCTAAGACAATCTGGAAAGCTTATGAAATGCACCACAAAATATTTTCAGACCACAACACTTAATTTCAAAGTTTACCTAGTCGAAATTCCAAAGTTCCAGAATCTGTCCTCCCCAAACAGAGAGCAGCAAATTCCGGACTGTCACTTAAAACAGCAATAACTCCTAAACTACTAAGCCAAATGCTCCCAAATTTTGACACAAGCTAGTTTATCAAGTTTACTACAATTTTGGTATTCACAAGTTTTCCAGCAAACACTTTCATTAAGGTTCAAACCTAAAGATACTACCAGCTGTCCAGAAAACCTAGAATTGCAAAGATTAAATATTTATTTATGTGGCAAACATTCTCTAAGACCAAACTAATGTTACTAAAAGTTCACAAAGGTCACAAAAACACCAGAAAGTAAGGTGTGCCCACCTAGAATATTTATTTACACCCCTTTCTTAATTTACTTAATTAATTAAGTGGAATTTCAAACATATAAGTAACTGCTCTAAAAATTCTACAAAAATTACAGGAGACTCTCTGACCCAAAAAGAGGCTACTGTAAAAATTTGAACTAAATTTATTCAAAGGAACTTCCTACACAAAATTCACAAGCCAAAAAGGCTGATTTTTGTATAAATAACAAAGCATAGTAAAAAGTGTCAAACAACAGATTTCCTAATTTTCTTAGACACTCTAGGGTACCAAGACTTTCTCCAAAAATTTATATGAACATTTCACATGTAGAAAAATTACAAAAATTCATTTAAGTATTTCCTAAAATAACAAGATAGCATTATAACTTGAAAAGTACTTAAGCATTACTGCCCAAATTTTTACCAGAGCTAGAGAAAGTATAAATTAGTCTACCCACCAAATTTCATAATTTTTGGAACACTGAAACTCAAGATATGATTTAAATAAGTTTGCATATGATTTAAAACACATTTCAAAGACCTATTTAAATATCCCGGGAACTAAACATCACACAACCAATTCATATTTTTCTAAGATACTACACACCCTGTAGATCCCAACAAAATTTATCTCATAATGTTTGGGCAAGTAAAACCCTAGATCTACAATTTCCAAACAACCACTAAAATCTGTGACAAAAAGAAAAAAGAAAACAAAACTGAACCCTAACAGCTACAGTGTCGGGCCGGCTCAGTTCACCAGCGCAGCCCAGCCACCGCGCGCCCCGATCTGGCTCCCGCCCGTGCGCGGCAACCGACAGGTGGGTCCCCGCGGTCAGTGACGGAGGGCAGGGGAGCGGCAAACCGCGAGCTCCGGCGAGCTCAAGCTCGTCGGAGGGGAGCTCGCTTGGGAAAACAACACACACCCACGCGTTCCTCGTCATACGGTGCTTCGATTCGTGCAAGCAGGAAGGCTTGGGTTGGAGTGGGAGGGGCTCGCCACCGGGAACGGCGGCCGGTGAGGGTCGGTGACGGTGCGCCGCCGCCGGTGAGGCCACACGGTCACAACTAAACTCGGTACGAGCTTTACTGCAGCTAGACGGAGCGGTTGAGGTAGTAAGGGAAGACGGAGAGAGGCCCGAACTACCCCGACCACGGTGAACCTGCATGGCAGAGCTCCGGTGACCTCTCGGGAACGGGCGGAGACGGCAATGTGGCTCACCCCGGGCTCAATCAAAGCCACCGGTTGGTCGCAGAGGTGTAGGGCGATAAGGCGGAGGGACGGGTGTGATCTGGTGAGCGGTGGTGCGGTGGGGAGCGCGCGCGAGCTCGCCGGAGTGGGGGTGACAATGGCGGCTCGGTTTCTCCGCTTTGAAGCCGAACGAGGGAGGGAGAGGGAATGGAGGCAGCCTCGACGCGTCGTGGCAGTCTTGAAGGCGCCGTGGACTGGCCGGTGGGGCCAGGGCCGGCGTACGGTCGCCGCCGCGTGTCCACGCGTCGGCGAGGCCCTGTGGCCGGTCGGCCACTCCCCCTTCTCTGATGAAACTGAAACGAGTCGAACGGTGCCGTTGGTGATCGACTGACAGGGCAACTTCGTCGACGATTTACTCTCAAACCAGCTCGTGTTAGTGAAACCTCCAATTAGCAAAGTTGTAGACCTACGTGAGCACTACAAGTTTGTAAAAGGCATCATGAGCTGGTTCGGTTTAGTTGGTGAGATATAACGCCCCAAAGTGAGGCACATGAAAGCTGAACCGACTTTCAGTTATTTCCCCCGACTGAAACCTGATTTTCGAAGCACTCTAACTCATAAACCATTAGGAACCAGGCTTGGGTGATGTTGACAATGTTGTAGAGCTACATGAGGACTACAAGTTTGTCAATATGAGTGGAAACTGGTTTGGCCTGGTTTGTAAACTACAAGCTTCTAAAGTAGGCCTCAGTAAAACTGGAGGGTCAATTGAAGACTTAGAAAAATTCTAAGTGTTGAGGCAGCCCCTCTAGCTGACTTGTGGGCCATTTTTGAGCATGTTCTGGCCAGTTTCATAAAATGGTCATATTGAGACTTTTGTTCCCCATAAAATTCCCTACAATTTTGCTTAAGGGTGCTCCTCCATGCAAGGTCTCTAAGCTGGACTTTTTAATTGGTCAAACTAGAGCATCCTAGGGCTAAGTGGTGGTCAACTACACCTTGGAGGGCATTTTGGTGATTTTGGTCAACATGAACCTTGCTCCATTAGTGACCCTAAGTATAACTAAGGTGTTGTGGGATATAATTGGCTACTCTACCCTTTAGTTACACCAACTCCCTAGTGTCACATGATGTGAGTCAAACAAAACTTCAAAACAAATCACATTTGTTGGAACCACATGAATTAACATAAAATGATGCATGCTTATGCTCATGCAATGCAATGCAATTATGGAGCTAAACACCTGAGGTGTTACAAAGAGTGTAGCAAGTGTGCATCCATCTTCTCATTAGGCTTGTTGTGGTCAAGTGAGAGTTCTAGCTTGTTACTCTTGGTGATCGCCATCACCTAGACGGTTTGGTGGTGATTGGGAGTTTGGTGATCATCCGACGATATTGTGGGTGACCCAACTCAAGTTGTGAGAGGTTTTGGGTGATTCGCCGCGACGGAGTGTCGAAGAATCAACCCGTAGAGAGCACTTGATCCTTGCGTGGATTAAGGGGGAGCCACATCCTTGCGCGGGTGCTCCAATGAGGACTAGTGGGGAGTGGCGACTCTCCGATACCTCGGCAAAACATCACCGTGTTCCTAACCCTTATTTTCAAGCATTTACTTTTGTGCATTACTTTCATTGCTTGTTTACTTTCCTAGAATTGCTATGCTAGTCTAGGATTGGAACTTAGGGTGCAAAACTTTTATCGGTAGAATCACAAGGAACACTAGTAGGCACTAGGGGTGAAGTTTGGCTTGTAGGATTTAATTCTTGCAATTAATTTTTAGAAAAGCCCAATTCACCCCCCCTCTTGGGCATCTTGATCCTTTAAATTGGTATCAGAGCAGTGTTGCTCTTAATTTAGGCTTCACTGCCTAGAGCAAGATGTCTAATAGGGAAGGACCACCTCTCATTTTTGAGGGAGATGATTTTCCATATTGGAAAATTCGTATGGAGGCGTACCTCGAAGCCATAGATGTTGGGTGCCTTAGAGCCGCAACCGAAGGGCTTCCTCCTATAAGGGATCCCGCCAATCCAAGTGGTGACGAGGAGAAGTACGACCGGTGGAATGCAAAAGCAAAAAATACACTCTACCGGGGCTTAGGCAAAGATATCTTCAATCGTGTGCGTAATGCCAAAAATGCTCATGAATTATGGGAAAATCTTTGTGCTCTCCATGAGGGAACTAAGAGTGAACGTGAGGAACGCTATCATATTTGTCTTAAAGAAAATTAATTCTTTTGAGATGCTTCCCAAAGAAAGTGCTAATGAGATGTACACTCATTTGAATGTTCTTATAGAAGATCTCAATGCTCTTGGACTCACCCAAATGAGTCAATCGGATGTTGCAAGGAGGATCTTGAATGTTCTTCCCGTTGAGAAGTATGGACACATTGTCACCGTACTTCACCAAAGTGATCTCTCCACCGCAACACCGACACAAGTATTGGGAAAGATCAACGTACATGAGATGTACATGCACATCACTCCGGAAGAGGGCTCATCATCTTCCAAGAAGAAAGACTTGGCCTTCAAAGCTAGCCATGAAAAGAAAAAGAAGAAGGGCCAAGCCATGATAGTGCAAGAAAGCTCAAGTGAAAGTGACATTGATGATGAATCACTTGCACTCATGGTGAGGAAGACCACCAAGATGCTAAAGAAGCTCAACAAGAGTGGCATCAAGTTCGATGGCAAGAAGAAGAAATTCTTCACAAGTAGCAAAAGGAAGCCAATCTCTGAAATGAATTGCTTCAATTGTGGAGAACTTGGCCACCTAGCTCACCAATGCCCGAAGCCTCCAAAAGACAAGTACAAGAACAAGTACAAGGGCAAGAAGGATGACTCAAGTGATGAAGAATATGAGAAGAGAAAGAACAAGCCATACAAAAAGAAAGATGGCAAGAAAAGAGAGTTCTATAAAAAGAAGAAGGGAGGCAAGGCTTATATTATTGGTGATTGGCTCACCGACATTGAATCATCATATGAGTCCTCCGACGATGAAAGTGACAATGAAAAAGAGAAGATCGCCGCACTTGTGATTGGGCCATCATCATCTTCACCGACATCTTCATCACCACCTTCACCGCCACCTTCACCATCATCTTCCGCTACTCATCTATGCCTTATGGCTAAGGGTGATCGAAAGGTACAAAATAGTGATAGTGATGATGATGATAGTGATAGTGATGATGAATACGATGCACCTTCTTATGATGAACTTGTAAAATTATTGAACAAATACTCTAAAATCATAAGAAGAACTAGAAACAAAAATGATGAGCTTCAACATGAAAATGAATCACTCTCATCTAAGCTTGAAAGTGCACATAAGACTAGGGATGAGCTCATAGATCAAAATGAAACTATGTCTTCTTCTCTCAAGGAGCTCAAAACTTCTAATAAGGAGCTTAGAGATAAACATGATAAAATTGAGAAGAAGCATGGTGAACTCATCACTAGGCTAAACTTGCTAAAAGATGAATACACCACCTTGAAAATCAATTATGATACTCTTATTGTTGCCAATGAGCTTGCTCTTGAGACATATGATGCCACTAACCAAATTGTTAAGATTGATATAGCTACATCATGTAATGATTTGATTGTTGAGAACTTTGAGCAAGGCTCTAGCGGCAAAGGCAAGAGTGTGGTTGAGGCAAATGACTATGATGAGTATGTCAAGCTCAAGAGTGAGAATGAGATGCTTAAAGTTGAGAACAAGAAGTTGATGGCTCTTGAAAAGCAAGCTTCAAATGAGTCACTTATTGAAGAAAACAAGAAGCTCAAGCAAGAGAAAGAGCATCTCAAGACCGGCCTAAGCAAGTTCACAAGAGGCCAACATTTGCAAAGTGAGCTACTCATGAACACCGTCATGAAATTGGATAGGAGTGGCATTGGTTATTTGGCAAATCAAGAGAAGAAGGTCAAGGCTCAACAACTTCAAAGCAAGTCAAAGTCCAAATCAAAGAGATGTGTTGAGTGTGGACAAGAAGGCCATTTTGCTCATGAGTGCAAAACTCCACCACCACAACCCTTGCCCAAGCATGCTAGACCCTTTGCCTTCAATGCTCATTACATGCTTAGAAAGGACTCAAGTGGAAAGATGAAAGTCATGTTCTTGGGTCTCCCTAACAAGAATAGGCCTAAGAAAATATGGGTTGCCAAGTCACTAGTTGAGAAAGTTAAGTGTCCCTCTCAAGTTTGGGTCCCTAAACAAAAGGCTTGATCTCTTGTGTGTAGGTGAACTACAAGACCAGTGGATCTCATTGGGTGATTGATAGTGGTTGCACACAACATATGACCGGTGATCCTCGTATGTTCACCTCACTTGAAGAGGATGGGGTATGTCAAGACAAGATCACATTTGGGGACAATTCAAAGAGCAAAGTCAAGGGTATAGGCAAGGTTGTAATATCAAATGATCATTCTCTCTCAAATGTGCTCTATGTTGCTTCATTGAGTTTTAACTTACTATCCGTTGGGCAACTTTGTGATCTTGGCTATCAATGCTTGTTTAGTCCAAATGAAGTGGTTGTTACCAAGATAGATGGCAAGCAAGTGATTTTCAAGGGTTTTAGATACAATAATCTCTATCTAGTTGACTTCACCTCCGAAGATGCAAACTTGATGACATGTTTGTTCACCAAGACTACACTTGGATGGCTTTGGCATAGGAGGTTTGCTCATGTTGGAATGAACACTCTCAACAAGCTATTGAAGAAAGAATTAGTGAGAGGTTTGAAGGATGTAAAATTTGAAAAGGACAAACCTTGTAGTGCATGTCAAGCTGGCAAACAAGTTGCAAATACTCATCCAACTAAAGCCTACATGTCAACATCAAGAGTACTAGAACTTCTACACATGGATTTGTTTAGTCCTACAACTTACAAGAGTTTGGGTGGAAATCTCTATTGCCTAGTAATTGTGGATGATTACTCAAGATACACTTGGACCTTCTTTCTTCATGACAAATCCGAAGTGGCAAATTGCTTCAAAAAGTTTGCAAAGAGGGCTCAAAATAAATTTGAAGTCAAGATAAAGAAAATTAGAAGTGATAATGGCAAAGAGTTTGACAACACCAACATTGAAGCATATTGTGATGAAATTGGAATCAAGCATGAAGTTTCATCAACCTACACTCCTCAACAAAATGGTGTAGTTGAGAGAAAAAACCGGACCTTGATCACTCTTGCAAGAACAATGCTAGATGAGTACAACACACCGGAGAAATTGTGGGCCGAGGCAATCAACACCGCATGCTATGCTTTAAATCACCTCTTCCTATAAAAGTTTCTTTGCAAGACCCCTTATGAGTTGCTAAATGGGAAAAAGCCAGACGTCTCATTCTTCTGGGTGTTTGGTTGCAAATGCTACATCTACAAGAAGCGTCAACACCTAGGGAAGTTCCAAAGACGTTGTGATATTGGTTTTCTTGTTGGCTACTCATCAAAGTCCAAAGCATATAGAGTATTTAACCATGCCACCGGTTTGGTTGAAGAAACGTATGATGTGGAATTTGATGAATCTAACGGCTCCCAAGGAGCAATTGAGAATTGTGATGATGTGGGTGATGAACCATTAAGGGAGGCCATGAAGAACATGCCGGTGGGAGACATCAAGCCTAAATATTATAAAGACGATGTACAAATTGTCAATCCACCATCTTCATCATATGTGCCTCAAGATAATGACAAGAATGAGAGAGTTGAAAATGAAGACACCCATGTCTCTCATCATCAAGCCGAGACACAAGCACAAGATGTTGATGCTCCCCATCCTACTCCTCAAATGGTTGATCGAAGAAACTCACCCCTACTTCAAGCACATCCACAAGATCTCATCATAGGGAGTCCTACAAAGGGTGTAATGACTCGATCTCAAAAGTTTAATTCTTTTGTTGAACATCACTCTTTTGTCTCTTGTCTTGAACCTAAAAATGTAGAAGAAGCTCTTCAAGATCCAGATTGGGTGAATGCCATGCATGAAGAATTAAACAACTTCGCCCGTAATCAAGTTTGGACACTTGAAAAGCATCCAAAAGGTGCAAGAGTCATTGGAACCAAGTGGGTGTTCCACAACAAGCAAGATGATTAAGGGGTAGTAGTAAGAAACAAGGCAAGACTAGTAGCAAAAGGGTTCTCTCAAGTTGAAGGTCTTGATTTCGGAGAGACTTTTGCACCCGTTGCAAGACTTGAAGCCATTCGTATCCTTCTTGCATATGCATCACATCATGATATGAAATTATATCAAATGGATGTGAAAAGTGCATTCTTAAATGGTTTCATAAATGAACTAGTCTATGTTGAACAACCTCCCGGGTTTGAAGACCCTAGATATCCTAATCATGTTTATAGGTTGTCCAAGGCGCTATATGGGCTCAAGCAAGCCCCTAGAGCGTGGTATGAGCGCCTCCGGGACTTCCTCATTGAGAAGGGCTTCGTTATTGGGAAGGTTGACACCACACTATTCACCAAGAAGTTTAATGAAGAGATCTTCATTTGTCAAGTCTATGTTGATGATATTATCTTCGGGTCAACAAATGAAGATTATTGCAAAGAATTTGGTGAATTGATGTCAAAAGAGTTCGAGATGTCAATGATTGGTGAGCTAACATTCTTCCTTGGGTTTCAAGTCAAGCAAATGAGAGAAGAGATTTTTATCTCTCAAGAAAAGTATACCAAGGATCTTCTCAAAAGATTCAAGATGGAAGAATGCAAGCCAATCAAGACCCCAATGCCAACTAATGGACATCTCGTCCTAGATGAGGAAGGTAAACCAATCGATTAAACTCTTTACCGTTCTACGATTGGTAGCTTGTTGTACCTTACCGCATCTAGGCCCGACATCATGTTTAGTGTGTGCATGTGTGCCCGCTTTCAAGCGTGCCCTAAAGAACCTCACCTAAGTGCCGTAAAAAGAATCCTAAGATATCTTAAGTATACCCCAAGCATCGGACTTTGGTACCCCCAAAGGAGCTAGATTCCAACTAGTTGGCTACTCCGATTCGGATTATGCTGGTTACAAAATTGATATAAAAAGCACATCCGGAGGATGCCATTTGCTTGGGAGATCCTTAGTATCTTGGTCATCTAAAAAGCAAAATAGTGTGGCCTTGTCCACCGCCGAGGCGGAATACATTGCCGCGGGGGCTTGTTGTGCACAAATCTTATACATGAAATAAACCCTCCTAGACTATGGAGTTGTTCTTGAAAAGGTGCCACTTTTATGTGACAATGAAAGTGCGGTTAAAATTGCTAATAATCCGGTACAACACTCTCGCACCAAGCACATTGATATCCGCCACCACTTTCTAAGAGATCATGTTGCTAAAAAATGATATATCCCTAGAAGGTGTAAGAAGTGAAAATCAATTAGCGGATATCTTCACCAAACCTTTAGATGAGGCTACCTTTTGTAGATTGATAAGTGAACTAAATGTGCTTGATTCTAGTACCTTTAAAAGATGAGCTTGTGTTGTCCCTTGCATTGCATTGTATTTTATGCCATGTTTATTTTGCCGCAATGCATCTAGGACTTGTCTAACACGGTTATGATAACCCTCTTTTGGAGGAGTGAAAAAGCCTAACCTTGGATCAAACTTGACAAGCAACCTAGCTCTCCTTTCTTGTTTTGCATTGCATATGCATGGTTGTTGCTTTGTCGTTTCTTTTTGGTTTAGCTTTGAGTAACCTCTGTGTTCGTCCATGAATAGAGAGAGCATTTGAAGCTCCCAAGGGTTCATAAACTCTATTGCATGCCCATACGTTGCTCCTCGGGTGTTTATTGAATATTTTCTTAAAAATAATACTAGCCTAAGGCAAAATATTTTGAAAATTTTGAGGGTTTAAGTGAGGTCACTCATATCAGGTTCTAATTGGTGTTTATTTGAGTCTCTTTGAATTGGAACTTGATTGGGAGAAGTCGCGTCGAAAAACGGTTTGAAAAAGAGCTTTTTACAGCGACCGGACGCTGGACTGGACGCTGCATCGGACGTGGTTCAGTTTCACCACCGCGTCTGGTCTTAGCGTCCACCAGCGCGTCCGGTCATTCCCGAAGTTTTTCTTCGAAACCTCTAACCGGACGCTGCACCGGACGCGCCCTTGTCGACCACCACGTCCGGTCCCGGTAACCACCACCGCGTCCAGTCATCCGTTCCAAATTTCTGGGCTATGTCAAACCGGACGCTGTCAGCGTCCGATCGTGGATAATCGGACGCGTCCGGTCATTCTAGGAGCTTACTGGAATGTGACCGGACGCTGTCTCCACCGTGTCCGGTCATTCGACCACCGCGTCCGGTCATCACGCAAAAGGTGGATCTCACCCTTTTAACCGTACGATTGGATCTCATCTCGTCCTCGTTTTTTTTTCTCCGCCGCTCTCCTTACTCGCCGTCTCGCCGTGTCTACGCCGCCGCACCATTGCTGAGCCCGCAGACCTCGCCACCGTGCCCGTGCTCGCGTGCTTCTCGCCGGAGCTGCGCCGCCGTAGCCGCGCCACCGAGATCCCCCGCGCCCTAGCTTCTCCTCGGAGATCTCCCTTTGCCGCGCACGCCCATCTCCGAAGTCCTCGAGGTTCACTGAAAACCCTAACCCTAGGTCGCTAGGTCTTTGTCTTCGAATTCTTCTCCGTCTTCGCGATCGTCTCCGTCTCCGCAAGGTGACGTCTTCTCCTTGGATTAGGGTTTACCGTCGATTTTCTAGTGAATTACTAATTCAATTGTCGATCGATCGTCGATTGTATTCCAGGGTTTCGGTCGTTGTCTTCGGGTAACCCTAATACGTCGAGATCGTCTTTCGGTCATCGGATCATCGCTCGTCGAGGTAGCTATCGCGGTCATCTCATATCTTACCTCACCTGCTTGCTCTTACTAGGATCTCACTTATCCTTTAGATATATATGTTGCTTATAGTAGATCCATCTATTCTATCGTTTTAGTTTGTCCTGTTAGTGCTGAGTGGTTCAGGTGATCAGTTGTGAATCCGAGGCCAAGCCTACGGATACGGATTGAGGCCAAGCCTCACAAGGTTCAGTACATCATCTGTCTTTTCAGTTTGTGTCAGTACATCATCTTGTTAGTATGGTTCGATGCAAGAACGCTGGTGGGGCACCTAGTGACGGGGATGACAGTCCCCCTAGGAGGACAGAGGTAGCTCGCGGGAAGCGAGTTAAGATTGCTGCCAAGAAAAGGAAGAGAACTCTTACAGAGGTAGAGATAGCTCAGGCAGTGGCAGATGAGTAGATGCAGCAGAGAGGGGTGGCAGGAGCAGTGGTATTTGCATTGGAGAAAGTCGCTTTCATCTTGAAGGTCGACAACTTAGCACAGAGGCCATAGAGGAGACAGTAGAGGCTACAGAGGAGACAGTGGATGCCCCTGCAGAGCAGCCTTTAGAGGATCCACAGGAGACTGAGGAGCAGACAGCATAGACTCCACAGCATCGTTGCTCAGGACGTACGTGAGCTCAGGTCACTCCCAGGCCAGAGGGTCAGCGTCGTGGAGGTCGTCCACCTCCCAGGGCTAGAGGTCACCCCCCTGTGGAGCACTTTGACCTCAGGGGTGCTACAGCCAGACAGGTCCAGGCCC
The DNA here is from genome assembly GCA_038087645.1 of Saccharum hybrid cultivar R570. NCBI lineage: Eukaryota > Viridiplantae > Streptophyta > Magnoliopsida > Poales > Poaceae > Saccharum > Saccharum hybrid cultivar. Next base: position 25,373,739 of record JAQSUU010000135.1, read on the forward strand.
TCAGGTTCGTTGAGGTGTCTCGGTGGTTCCCACCCCAGCGGGATCCCCGGGCGTCAGAGGGCTTCTACACACCTCTGCACGAGGATTTCTACAGGGCCTATGTCGATAGTGGAATAGCTTTCAGACCACAGAGAGTCTGTCGACTAGAGGCACTAGTTAAGGTGATTGGTGAGCAGCTTCGTCCACATCTGTCTTTTCTACCTGGACTATCAGATCTACTTGGATGGACTGGAGCATACTGCGGAACCCGGGTCAGAGAGTTGTACTCATCACTATGGATCAACCCTGCACATCAGTTCATCCACTTTGCTTTCAGAGGTCGTGACCGCAGGTTATACAGCAGCAGGGTATAGGAGATTCTCAGACTCCCCGCTTCAGAGACCAAAATCCATCAGTTGTGCTTTGGACAGACTGCTCCTCCGAGACGCCCTCACGGCGGGACAGTGCCTCCTATTGACTTGATTCGACCCTGCTTCCGTGAGCCTTTTGGCGAAGGGTCTCGACGCACGCCAGCCAGCTTGACACCCATAGCGAGAGTACTGGATGCTATAGTAAGGAGGACACTTCTTCCTAGACTTGGATACAGAGAGGGTCTCACTCGCATGCAGCTATGGGTGATACATCACATCGTCTCACAGACCTCGTTCGACCTTTGGGATCTGATGCTTTGTGAGATGGAGGATACCTTGGCAGAGGGATTCAAGGGACACATGCAGCTACCATATGCACACTAGATCTGCTTCATCATCAGGACTGCCTGTGAGTTGCCTGCAGAGATTAGAGCTAAAATCTCTGATACTACCACAGCCTTCCCAGAGTATGACATCTGCCAGCTGTGGGCATCAGTGACTAGAGAGCAGGCACCTGGCCCAGGACAGCAACAGAGGCCAGATGTACTAGAGACAGCCGCTGAGCAGGACGAGACCATTGAGGGTCTTGCAAAGGCAGAGCTTGTAGACTTAGATGCTCAGCCGGCTAATCAAGCTGAGGATGTGGCCACTGACAGCACAGATGAAGACTACCAGCCCATCCCCAGGTACCGCTCTCCTCGGCCTCACGACCATGAGGCCGGTGGCTCTGGCTCAGCCTCCCGCTCAGATCTAGCCATGGTGGCTATCCTTGAGAGGTTGACCCAGGCCTAGGAGCGACAGGAGATACAGATGCAGCGACAGGCATAGGACTTAGCTGCAGCGTTTGCACAGATTCAGGCTTGCCAGGACGAGCTTTAGAGGCAGCAGCTCGAGTTTCAGCGACAGTAGTTTGAGATGCAGAGGCAGCAGGCAGCCACTCAGCAGCAATACTTAGAGCTCCTGCGCCACCTTGTCACTGTGGGAGTACCGCCACCACCGTCTGTCCTGACTCCAGCCTTATAGTCCAGTGGACTTCAGAGTCAGGGGCAGCCGAGCTTTCAGTACACCTCTCCTCAGCAGCAGGTACCACAGACATTTCAGTCTCCGAGCTACACGCCTATCCAGATAGGTTTTACTCCACCAGCTCAGCCGGGACCACACCTCCTCTCAGGCCCAGCATTCCCTGACTTCAGTGCTACATTCAGCGAGCTGACTGGACAGCCGACACCGTCGCACTCTACTTTTGTGACTATCTCAGACATGTCGGCTTTAGAGACTGCTGCGCTTCCAGTGACAGGGGCTGCTACTACAGCCTGCCTTCCTCAGTCGCATCTATAGATCCTCCCACTCTTGGTGTTCTTCAGGCTCAGGCGACAGTGACCGATCCGATAGTTGCTTCTATACCTTCAGTCACTGCCCCTCATCTACAAACCCAGACTACTTCACTGCCACATTCAGCTTCAGAGGGTCAGCCTGACAGTTCAGAGTCTAAGGAGGATGCTACATAGTTCATGATCACTCCGCGCTCCTCGGCACCCGACTCGACAGCTTCTGTTCCCCCGTCAGATCCCTAGATTAGTTTTTGGCGGTTGATGCTAAAGGGGGAGAGAGAGCATAGATTCAGGGGGAGTGGTGATAGAGGGTTTCGTTTTTCGTGTGTGCTACTTTCATGCATCATGTTTACTTTTCTCGCCCTACATTGTGTGACTATGAGTTTGTGAGACTATGTCTTAATGTTTTATGTCACTTAATTGTGTTTAGCTCATAAGGTTGTGCTTCCGTGCCTTACTCCGATTTCATATGACCTATGTTTTATGTGTACTAACTCTTCATGTTTTATCTTATGAGTACACTCAGTTGGCTTGGAACACATAAGCAATGACTAACCCTTTGTGCTTACAGCTTTATGCTTATGTGAACCAAGCATGATCGAAAACCTCAACTCATATCTTTTGAATCTAAGTGTTGTCATCAATCACCAAAAAGGGGGAGATTGAAAGCATCTAGGCCCTGGTGTTGGTTTCGGCAATTGATGACAACGCTTAATTACCATGACTAACGTGTGTTTTTGTAGAAACGTTGGTAAGTTAGGTCATAGAGATGATAACTGCTTTGAGCAATATGGTATTCATGTCCCTTGATGGAAATCGTTTCGGTTTTCAAAGGATCAACGACAAGATTAAGGACGGTTAGTTCCGAATGTCAAGGTGTTGAGTTACATCTGGAATAGTCGTTAGGATCTTTGTTTCTTCCTTTGACCATACTATAAAGGGGGGCATGAGCGAGTAGCTTGACCTAGGTGAGTCTTGTGTTTAGGTGTGGTGCACACTTGTCAAACTTAGCACTAGGTAGCTCGAGAAAAGCTCATAGTTCAGTTGGAAGCAACTTGGTTCAAGTTGCGTCGCGTTTAGAAGACGTTTGAGCTGTTTACCTATGACCGAACGCGGTCCTGGTCATGACCAGACGCATCCGTTCAGTACTAACACTTAATTGTGGTTTCAACTGATCGACCGGACGCGGTCCTTGAGAGGACCGGACACGGTGGTCAGTCTGACACGTGTTTCAGAGGGTAAACAGCGTAATTGGATGCGACTGTGAAGTGATCGGCGCGTCCAGTCACGTTCCAGTAAGGTCTCGTGGTTACCTGACGCGTCCGGTCACCTATGATCGGACGCGGTCATGCGTCAGGTCATTTTTCCAGTAAGCTCTTGCATGATCGGACGCGTCCGATCATCCCTGATCGGCGTGTCCGGTTATCTTAGACCGGCGCGTCCGGTCATCACAGATCGGCGCATCTGGTCACTCAGCGAAGCTTTCGGTTTTCGACCGTTACACCTGACCAGCGCGTCCAGTCATGTCGACAGGCGCGTCCAGTCAGTGCGTGTTTTGCTGTTTCGAAAGGTAACAGTTGGATTTGTCTGAGGGGTGTATAAATACATCCCCTCCACCTCTTTTAGAGGTCTCTTGCTCATTTGTTCAGCTGAGAAACACCTTTGAAGTGCAAGAGCCCTAGTGAGGATAGAGATTTACGAATTAAAGTTTGAGAATCCTCTCTAGTGACAAGAGTGTAGCAAGTGTGCATCCATCTTCTCATTAGGCTTGTTGTGGTCAAGTGAGAGTTCTAGCTTATTACTCTTGGTGATCGCCATCACCTAGACGGTTTGGTGGTGATTGGGAGTTTGGTGATCATCCGACGATATTGTGGGTGACCCAACTCAAGTTGTGAGCGGTTTTGGGTGATTCGCCGCGACGGAGTGTCGAAGAATCAACCCGTAGAGAGCACTTGATCCTTACGCGGATTAAGGGGGAGCTACACCCTTGCGCGGGTGCTCCAACGAGGACTAGTGGGGAGTGGCGACTCTCCGATACCTCGGCAAAACATCGCCGTGTTCCTAACCCTTACTTTCAAGCATTTACTTTCGTGCATTACTTTCATTGCTTGTTTACTTTCCTAGAATTGCTATGCTAGTCTAGGATTGGAACTTAGGGTGCAAAACTTTTATCGGTAGAATCACAAGGAACACTAGTAGGCACTAGGGGTGAAGTTTGGCTTGTAGGATTTAATTCTTGCAATTAATTTTTAGAAAAGCCCAATTCACCCCCTCTTGGGCATCTTGATCCTTTCAGATTAGCCTGATGGATTTATAGCAAATGATCAAGAAGGGAAATGTGTGTAAACTATTGAAATCTTTGTATGTCATAAAGCAAGCACTTAAGTAGTAGCATGAGAAGTTCGATAAAACTTTAACATCATCCAGCTATGTTGTGAATAAAGCTGATAAACATGTTTACTATCGGTAGGGTAGGGGAGAAGGTGTAATCTTGTGCTTATATGTTGATGATATACTAATCTTTGGAAATAATGTTAGTGTGATTAAAGAAGTGAAAGACTTTCTGTCTAGTAACTTTGAAATGAAATATTTGGAAGAAGCTAATGTTATTATTAATATAAAGCTACTTAGAGAAGGAAATGGTGGGGTAACACTTGTGCAATCCCCATTATATAGAAAAGGTGATGAGTTGCTTTAGATATAGTGACTGCAAACTTGCTCCAACCCCTTATACCCAAGTGGGCTATTAATGGAAAATCAAAGAATAGCACGGGATCAATTGAGATAGTCTCAAATCATCAACTCTCTTGTGTATTTAGCTAGTGCAATGAGGCCTGACATCTCGGTTGTGAGTAAACTCAATCAATTTGTTTTAAATTCAGGAGGGGATCATTAGCATGCCCTTGAGAGGGTATTATGTTATCTAAAAGGGATTATGAGCTATGGTATTCACTATACCGGCTACCTGAGGGTACTAGAGGGTTATTGTGATGCAAATTAGATATCTCATAATGATGAGATTTACGCCATGAGTGGATATGTGTTCTTACTTGGAGGTGACGCTGTTTCATAGAAGTCTAGCAAGTAGACCATCTTAATGAGGTCAATAATAAAAGCAGAACTCACAACATTAGATATCGCCACCATTGGGGTTGAATGGCTTCATGAACTCCTTATGAATTTATCAGTAGTTGAAAAGCCCGTACCGACTATTTCTATGAACTTTGATAATAAGAAACGAATAGTCCTAAGAATAACATAAAGTCAACAAGACATGTAAAGAGACGATCAAAATGTATCAAGAAACTCACATATCTAAAAATCTAGTAGATCAATTCACTAAAAGTTCGTCACGTAATATGATAGATGGTGCATCGAGGGAGATGAGCTTGAGACCCACGTAAAGTCATTACATAGTGGTAACCTGTTCTATGTGATTAGATATCCTGTGAAGTAGGATGGTGCAACGAACTAGTGGATTGACTATGATGGAGAGACCCTTTATAATAAGGTCCATATCATTTGAGATGCATGTTTCTCCTATGATGTATAATATGATCCGATTGACTTGTTTAAGCGGAGATGTTGTCCTACGAAACATCCTAGAAGGAACACACCTATATGAGTTCGACTGCTACTCACGATCTATGATATATGGGTAATCTCTATATACTCATGAAAAGCCTTGAAGTATGACTTACATGCTTTAATCAGAGAGGATGCTTATAGTAGCTTAGTGCCAGAAAAGAACTTTGATAAAACTCACTTTGAATAAAATTATCAATTCAAGGCATAGTCTATTATCCAACTATAAATGAATATAACCTCTGTTCTAGATGGATGTTCAACTTAACAGTCTCTATCGAAACCCTAGTATATCAAACAACCGTGGATTTAAGACTATTTAATATGCGTCTTAGAATTTGGTTGGGATTGAATTTAATAATGGGCTTGGCCTATTTTAATTCAAGTAAATCAAATAGACCCTAAGGCCCGTATCAAATATCATGTGCATTATAGTTTTAGTCTCATATAGAACTTTGACAGGTTGTTGACTTAACTTATATGGGTGGACTGTACGTGCCTATATTAAAAAGTTGAGAGAGGATGAGAACGTGGCAGAAGGGACCAACAAGAAAATATATATGATTTAGGGACGGTTAAGGTGGTCATTATCTATACCTAATAATAAAGAGGCAAAATTTTAGACTCTTTTTTCATCCATCCATTTGTTTTTGGGTTGTCTTCCTTTAACTACCGAACAACAGAGAATTCCTTTTATCCAGACTTATATATATAACCCGTGCTCATACAAATTATAATAGCTTGCGTCTAGACCAATATGAGAATATGAATCCTAACCTAAATAGATTTCTCAGATCCTGAGTACTCTAAATAAAACTCTTAATAATAAATAATAAATGATAAGAGTTATGTTCTTTATTTTGCAATGCTTTCTTTATTTACGTACGAGTTAGAATAGCTCACGTCTAGATGGATATAGAGTAGGAATCCTAATCTAAATAGATTCCTCAGATCTAGCGACAATGTTGTGCATTTATTTTCTCACCACCCTGATTTTGGTCCGGCCCATTCTTTTTTCCCTGCTCCGCCTCTCTCGCATGGAAAGCAAATTCTAACCGAAAAGCTAGCACTACCAACAATGATAACATCGGAGCACCCGGTGATTTTACTAGAATCGGACTCGCCGGCAAAAATACAAATACAATCGAACTAGAACACCGGCACCAATAATTTTTTTAAGCAGAAGACACAAGATCTACTAAACAAAGCTACTGCTCAGTCAGTCCATCTTTTTAAGCCTGCATCGGTTCCGACTCTGACCAAGTCCAACACCCGCTAGCGTGAATACAAATTAGAATATAACTAACACATGAATTCTATTAAACAAAGGTATCTTTCGCTGATTACGAGAACAACTCTGGCTGAGTCCGACTCACAGTCACAGTAAATAATACTAAGATAATAATAACAAATGACTTCTAATAGACTACTGTGTTCCAGCTGGATACAAATTCCTTTTCCAAATACAACTACATCTAGCTTTCTATATTAATAGTGATAGGATCACAAAAAAAAGAGAAAAAATACACTGCTAACGGGCGTTCCAGATTTGGGTGCAAAAGGCCATCGACTCTAAGAAACAAGAGGAACATTAATTAATTTTGTAAGTTTGGACTGGTAATATATACTATAGCATTTAAAAAAATACTCTCGTTATAACGCACAAGCATTTTTGCTAGTAAAACTTCATTAGCAAAATATATATACATGTATCTATAGTATCCTATGTAAAATTGAAAAAAATGAGGGAGAGCATGGCCCACCATGGCCCCAATGAAGCTCCGCCTATGGTGGCGTGGCCCACCCGACTTGATGTGGTCCGGGGCATGGGTTGGTTTTGCCACTCAAGTTGCTTGATGATAGGAGTTAGGAGTTTTAGAAGTTTCTACTTGTGACGATGGGAGCTAAGGAGGCTAGCTCGGGCGCCTCTGTGAGCGTCTCATTTGCTTCCATCTTCTAGTATTCCGTGTGGCTGCCCCAAGCGTCTAATCTATTCCGCTTCTGTTGGACCTCTTGCCTTCTATGAGAGTGTGCGAGATAAGAGACCCATCACGGCATCTATTCGGCCCTCTTGCACATTCTTCCACACTAGTTCCATTGCAACTTGTCTTTTATTTTCCATGATTAAAATAATGACAGTATTATGTTCATTGTGCTTAAATCACAATTGCATAAGTCTGATGTCACAAACATCATGTTAACAATTTCTGGATTAAATGGGCACTGAATTTGCCTAATATTGTAATAGTTTGAGAGAGCTTTTAGCTTTTTGAACTTTTGAAGAAGCAAAAGCTGCCAAAAACTTCCTAAATGGGGACTATACAGACAAGTGTTTGTCTAATACATTTATTTTTGGAAGAAAGATATATCAATCAAACCGTAAACCAAAAGCTTCATCTGTCAATATTTGATACGACACTAGTGAGGGTGTGTTTGGGAGCGCTTCATAGAGCAGATTCTCTAATAGAATCACTCCCCAGCTGTCAAATGGTTTTTTAGAGTGAAATGATTCTCTGCTGATTCTGTGAAGCGATTCTCTGAAATGAACTAAGAGGCTGAGAGCTGAAAAAAGTAGCTTCTTTTAATTCTGTGAAGTGATTTTTTTACATTAATTTTAAGAGTTTATGCTAAAGAATCAAAGAGAATTATTTTCAGCTTCAGAATCATTTTACCTGAGAACAAGGAAGTACAACTGAAAAATCAGGAATCATAGCACTGCCAAACGGACCCTGACCGTGCTCCCCAATCTTGACGACTCAAATTCCAAACACTTGCATTCGATTTGGGGACTCAACTAAAGGGGCCCGGCCCATGGTCATGGTCTAAAGAAAATTGCTTACTATATTCGATTTGGGGACTCGACTTAAGCGGCCCGACCCATTGTCATGGTCTAAAGAAAATGCTTAACTTCAGATAAAAGGCAATTTATTCCACATCCACCTCAAAAATAAAATCAAAATACTAGTAGCACTTTATTATTTGAAATATTTTTATTCTACTAGTAAACATGCCCGTGCGTTGCAACGGGTTATATAACTGTTGCATGGTACTGATGCAGTCGTGCAAATAAAAATAAGGTAGCCATTTTTTTGAAACAAAATAAGGTAGCCATTTTTGTTGACCTTATTAATTGGACTATCATATATCAATAGATTCTAAGGCAATAAATGCTAGTGCAATAAAGTATTGACCATGTGTGGAAAATTAACAGGAGATTGATTTATAATTTGAAAAAAATAATTATTTGTATGTACCCGTTGTGAGTTTAGAAAGGTAGAAGGCAAAGTACACCCATGCACGCGTGTCATGATGCGAAACAGCCATGACATTAGTGGTGCGCTGTCAACAAACACATATATCCATGTGTTATAACAAAACACACCAAACTTTTACTTAGATAACTTATGGCTCGAAAATTTAAAGAGCGAGATTGACTCTATACAGTGCATATAAAAAATAGTAAAGCTATTGAAGGGTAGCAATATATAGAAAGCGATTTCTATTAAAACGTCTCTAAAAAATTGCTATATTGAGGTGCCTAAATTTTTACGTAGTTAGAAAGATAGATCACAAGAGACAATTTATAGTTTTTTATAGCTAAACAATGATAAAAAAAATACATGCTATCTGAGCAACAATAAAAATCAGGCGAGGCAATTAAAGGGAAGGGGAAAAAGACAGTAAAACCTTTGGTATAGTGCCACAGTGGTAAATTAGAAGGAAATACAAAAAATAAATAAAAAGGAATTGTCTTACAGGCCGTGGCACTTTCGGTGTTTAGGGGTCTTAGTTTTGGGCTTTTGGTCCACGTATGTTTCCATAAACCAAACCGGTATGGCAGCAAACACGACTACATGAGAAGGAGCGTCCAACATCGTACGTGTGCTGCAGTTCAGATCCGACTCGATCACGCACGATGTGCTCCACATCGAGTTGGCCGTCGACCACGCCGACACCGGACCTGAAGCCGCCTAGCGCCCCGGGCGGCAGGTCGTTGCCACTACTGGTGCAGGGCCAGGCGGCGGCATCATCGGAGCGCGAGAAGACGCCCATTCAGCAAATCCAACGGCCGAGGGATCATGCGTCCACGCTACGGTGGTAGCTCGATGCGGTAGCGAATGCAACCGAGGCGGCCAAGATGCACATGAGGCACACTGAACGGCACACGCGGGAGGCGGCGGCGGAGCTCCGCGGTCTTGTCGTCATGGGGACGAAAGGGATGGCGGACGTGATCAACATGCGAAGCGGCGCGCGCGGGAGGCACTGACAAAGCTCCACGGTCTCGCCGTCATGGGGACGAACGGAACGCAGGCCGAGAAGAAGATGCGAGAGCTGAGCAAGGAGATTAGGGACACAGAAGACCAATTAGAGTTTCTTTGCTTTCAAGGCTGCACCTGTTGATCTCCGAATTCGAACCAAAGTCACGTATTTGATTAAACTACGTGTGCCTGGATTTGCCTCTCATGCTTGCCCTTATACGTCATGCTCAAGTACATATGTTGCCAAAAAAGCAAATAATTAACAAATTTGAGTTGCTTCCTTGACACCAACAAATTAATCGTGCGAGTTCGGTTCGTATAGGATATGTGGAGTCTTAGTATACAAAAACAAACACAGAAGAAATCTGATCAGTACATTTTGTATTTGGATTAGGATTCCTAGTTATATTCTGATTATTTCAATATGTCATACATATATATACATATAACGTGAAAGCGATAGACATACGTGAAATTCACAAAGTTAGTTAGAGGACGATGGACGAAAAAATGACCTGAAATTTTGCCTCTCTATTATATACATAATATAACATGAAAGCTATAGGTAGACGTGAAATTCACAAAGTTAGTTAGAGGACGATGGACGAAAAAAATAACCTGAAATTTGTCTATTTATTATTTCAAATATGCACGTGCATTGCAACGGGAGCTTGTTGCATGGTCACTTAGACCACGTGTGGCTAGAAGATTTATTCAATGATCACATCATATGTTTGAATTTACTTTGGAGTCAAACTTTATACTATGTCTTGTATGATACTTGATAGAGTGATAGACTATGAAAACATTGTAACCCAATTCATTTTTGAATGGGACATCCGTTTATCAAATTGTACCAAAGTACTATCTTCCTCAACAAAAAGAATACACTTCTATAGATATTTGTTGCATTGCAGCCATGAAATCAAATTTATTGCTTATTTAATCCCCTAACGAATTAAGTTGTAAAATGTATTGCAGATCTATTCACCTGGCAAATTGATTTGTAAAATTTGGTGCAGATCTAATCACTTAGTGTGATAGTCGGTTTTATATTTTAAATTTTATTTGTGATCTATTCCTGAGGGAATGTTGGTTTTTTCTATCTATAGGAGCAAAGATAAGTTCGATTGCTATTTTCAAACATCCGTTTCTGAGGACTTGTTTCTGTGTAAAATTGCTTCAGTGCTTTAAACAATTTGTATTGGAGTAGTCTGAAATTTAGAATAGGATAGAAAAATCTTATGTTATTTTTTTTATTGATTTCCAACTTCTCTTCCATTGTATTGGAGCTTAGGCCGATTTTTTCTTCTATTTTCTTTCCTTTCTTATGATTCTCGAGGAGGAATTTGATTCTGACGCTAACACAACTCATTGCAAGTAGCATGCAACGCCCATTCGCAGAGGAGCTGGAACATATATTTGGAGTACGTTACGTCATATTTAAAGTAAACTGACAAGTCTAGCAGCGAATATATTTCAACATTACTGCATATAATATATGCAATCAATACCATATTTTCATAGTTTTATTTATTTATTTATTGTCTTACCAACCATAACAAGGTTGTCATATATTGGAGGTGTTTGCACCGCTAAAGGAAACAAACTTCATGAACCTTCACATCAACAAAAAAAAAAACATGTATACTGTGGTGGTAAGCCCCTGGGATTTTGATGTTGGAAACCATGGTTCGAATTCCTCCCATGGCACATAATTTTTGGCTTTTTCCCGCGGGTGGGCCAAGGCTGGTGGCTGGACTGGGCCGCCGGTGGGCTGGATGCAAGCACTGCTTGATCTGGTGGCTGAAGTGGCCCGCCGAGCGAGTGGGTCTAGAGTGGAGAGCAGGTAGATAAGGATGGTTGGGCCAATTTAAATGGGTACCAGAGACTCCGTCTCGGAGGTGCAAAAGAGAAGAAAAGAGAAAAAAAAATCGGGTGGAGTTCCCCCTCGTGTCGTCTTCCTCTCCTTCACTTCTCCTGTCCTGTCCACCCTCGACTGCTTGTGCGTGACCTGAGCCCCCGCCGCCTACATCCGCTCATCCCCGCGCCCGCCTCAACCGCGCCGCCACCGACCACCTCTAATCCGGCCTCCCCCGCCGCGCGGTTCCGAGGCTCGTTTCCGTTGGGATCGTCCGTCCGCCCCGACCGCGTGGGCGCTTCTTCTTCGGGATCTCGCTGGGCCGAGCGGCGCAGGGCTAGGGATTCGGGCCCATGGCGTGGCGGCGCGTCCTCACCCAGGTGAGACTCCTGCTTGATCTTATCTTCGTTGCCGCGCTTTATTGTTGTACGGAGATACGGCGGTGGCCTCAAATCTTCGATCTTGGGTGTCTGTGCGGGATTGGGGGCTGCGTTGTTGGGGCTCTGCGGATACGAACAACGTCTGCGTATATCTTGTTGGTATACATGGCTATCTTGGGAGCTGCCTGTGAGGTTGTCTCTGCTGACGAAACATGCAGGCTACTGATTTTGGCCAAACAATGATCCAATTTTCGTTTTGTAACCGTTACTACTTTCCGCTAGTAATAGAAAGAATGACTTCTTTTATTTTAGCCTGTATCTGTATGAGAATTTACAGGAAACTCTAGATTTAAGTTCAGATGTCATCTAGTGTGTTGTTCTGTGTCCTGGGACACTATTTGTTAGGACAGAACAGTAATAATAACTAAAAATTGATCCATTTGAATGATGGATGTTGAGATCTACTGTAACAATTGTTGCTCACAATCAGCTCTGCTATATTGTCAACTTGTCGTTCTGTGCCTAGTGAAGCTAATTCTTAGGACGGAACAATAAGAACCAAAAACTGATTGCAAGTCCATTTAAATAATGAATATAGAGATGTTCTGTAACAATTGTTGATTGCAATTGAATAATCTGCACTGCTATATTGTCATTCTGTGTCTCGTGAAGCTAATTCTTAGGAAGAGCAGAACTAAAAATTCATGGCAAGTCCTTTTGAATAAAATGAATATTGAGATGTTCTGTAACAATTCTGTAATCAAATAATCAGCTCTGCGATATTATTGTGTTCTATCCATGTTGATGATGTATACATATGAATGTTAGTTGCTTTAGCTGATCCAGTTTTGTATGTGTGTGTGTGTTGTTCTGTCACAGATTGCTAGGCATCGACCAACAAAAGCAATCTATAATGAACTAGTTGCTTCCTCCCCTTTGGGCGCTCTTCGAAGTGACATCACTGCAGGTACACTGAGGTGACAATGAATTAGTGCAGAAATCAACAGGCATATGTTTCCAATTATTCTATTAATATGTTGCCGCCTGACTGTGGGACATTTGCATCTTCCCAAAGCTACCATGCTCAATGTAGGAGTTTCCATATCATTTTCTGTCCAAAATTTCGCACCTTAGATCTCTCTCTATCCTTTATTTTCCTTTACTCTGTAAAGTTGTTTGTGATGACGATCATGCATCTGTTATAAAGTATACGACTTTCTTCAATGCAGTGTCACTATTCAGTGCCAGTCTTCTAATGCTAAAATGTGTTCCCACTTTTTGTTTGACATCTATATTGTCCTGTTGCTCACCGCAGGTGCCAGAATTAGAAATTTACAAGAGAGGAACCAGTCAAGTTACATTGGTAGCCTTGCACGCCGGGTGCGAGACCTAGAATCACCAAGTGAAACTTCTCTGCTTAAAGAGATCTACAGAAGTGACCCAGAGCGTGTCATACAAATATTTGAAAGCCAACCTTCATTACATTCTAATCCTGCAGCAGTTTCAGAGTATGTAAAAGCTCTTGTAAGGGTTGATAGGCTGGACGAGAGTGCCTTGCTTAAAACACTGCAGAGAGGTACCAAAGTCGTAAGACATTTCCTTTATTTCATGGCTAAGTTTTTGCATTCTGCTACATTCTGTGTGCAATGCAGCTACTGTTTATTTTTCTAGCTGTAGCATCACTTGAAAAACACATGTATAGTGGCTGCGTTCTTATATTATGGATACATCCAATGCCCCGCTAGTTGGTTTTGATGCCTATGTCTTGTATACAAATTATTTTCTGTCCCTATGAATAAATCACAGCAGTTAACAAATGCATACATATTCGTCTTCCATGGCATTAGATGCTCTGTCAAAGAAAACTTTATGCTCTACTGTAGTGACTAGTAAATATGGCTGTGCTTTGCTACGGGCGAAGGCCCTTGAAAACTTAGGGCTCTGTCTTTTTAATTATTTTTATTAGGAACGCACGGAATTGTTTTACATGGCCTGATACCATGGAGCCCAAAAAAACCCCTCTGCACCTTTATTCCATCTTCCTGGCTCTAACTTAGGGCTTCCGTAGCATGCATGCTACTGCCTGTTTCCACCCACGCGCCAAAGCAACAAGCCTGCTGCAGCTGTCTACTAATCCTAGTGGCCGTGGAAAACATCACCCATGCATATGGCCCGGAGGCACTGGCAGCCTCACCAGGCACATCCAGCTGCCAGCTTTGCTGCTGCTGCTGCTGCTGCCTGGCACATGCAGTTCTTGACTGTCACAGCTGCTGGCTCACATGCCTGCCTGCTCACTGACTCAGTGAGCACCAGCTCTGCTGTCTGCGTGCAGGACAGTGCCGTGGGGCCTGGCCCGCTGCAGCACCAGCCGAATTTGAGGAGGGGCAAGATGGACTTGCGTGACGTGTGAATTGGTTGATGGTGGGCTCAGCATTCAGTGATGAGAGGAGATTGAAAACTAATAACCTAATAAATAGGTAACTCATTTTTCATGAATTCATCCACTGTCCGTGCTTGCTTTGTACGTAGCACCAAATAAAAACAATCAGAGTTAATTTGAGGTGTAAGCAAGTCTGCCAAAGAACACGCATTGCATCGAGAGTCTTCTCTCTTCCCAACGTGTGGATTAGAATTTTAGATGAAGCTAGGCGTCATGTATGACTCCAACTTGCAGACCGCATCGTCCATGTTGAACTCCAACTGCTTTTGGTGCCTGAGACGACAGAAACACTCAGATTTGGTGCATGTGTTGGACGGACGACTGAAACACTAATCTCTTTAGTAATTGGAGAGAGATCTCTAGTTTTGTACGTGTTATCAAATTCTTGGACATTGAGTTTTACTAAAATGAGAATTGTGAGAGTAATGGTAATCTTAAACCACTTATTGCTGCTTTATACTATATATGCAGGCAAACACATTAGATTTTTAGAGTACTAATTCAGGGAAACCTGCTCTCTCTATAATACTTTATTTTTGTCCTCTTGGCTAAACTTATCCTAATCTTCTGTGTATATGAGTCTGTAGTTCAAATTCCTATAGTGAAGCCTGGGTAGCATTCCTTAAGTTGATAATGCCTTATCCTTTGTTTAACATGACTTAAAAACTCTACTTATGAATTTTCTGTACAGGTGTTGCTTCCTCGACAAGGGGGGAAGAAAGCTTTAGTAGCATTCCAGCATTAATTGGTGCTGGTCAAGTGACAAAAGATGGGGCTCTTGGCACTGCAAATGCACCTATTCACATGGTCACAGCAGAAACAGGTCAATTTAAGGATCAGCTTTGGCGTACCTTCAGAAGCATTGCACTAACTTTCCTTCTTATATCGGGCATCGGTGCTCTCATCGAGGATAGAGGAATCAGCAAAGGTTTGATTTTGTGGAAGATCTGTATTATCTTCTGAATTGAATGTCAGCCCATTAACCATTTATGAATTGAATGTAGGCCTTGGTCTGAATGAAGAGGTTCAACCAAGCATGGAGTCTAGTACAAAATTCAGTGATGTAAAGGGTGTTGATGAAGCAAAATCTGAACTTGAAGAAATAGTTCATTATCTTCGAGATCCCAAGGTAAAACCTTTTAAATCATTAGTCTTGAAAAATGGTATATTTCTTGAAGTCAAACAATGCTACTTGATGAATATTTCCTCCGCCTGCTGTTTTTTTTTGGGTGGGGTGGGTTGGGGGGGGGGGGGGGGGGGGGGGGGGGGTAAGAATGATCACCATGCTGTGATGTGAAACTATCATGCTTCAATCTCCCTAATTTTTTTTTATCCATGTATTACTTTTGGAGCCTGGTGCAGTTGGTGAGTGCTAGCTCGCCGAGTCACCAGGTCCTGGGTTCGAAGCCGTCTCTCTGCAGAGTTTCTGCGGGGGTAAGACTTTGCTTCGGTTATTCCTTTCCCCAGACCCCACTCGTGTGGGAGCCTCTGGCACTGGGTCTGCCCTTTATTACTTTTGGACTCATCAACCAATATCTTTGTTTGCACAGAACTTGTGAAAAATCAGTGCTTATATTGTTTGGTGTCGTTTTATCAGCAGTACTCTTCCTGCTATTAGTAACCACATTGTTCTTTATGTTACTGAATAGATTAAGTAAAAGTTGCCATTAATTAGTTTATCATTGACCTACCCATTCTATTGCTTTTGTGAAGCTGTAGGCTCATATTTTTGCCATGTTGATACTTGATAGTTTTCGAGTTTCCTCCATTTTGTATATATATTTCTGTTTTGAGTTATTAAGCTCATCTTGTCTTGACAACACATGAAGGTACCGTTTTTATTATGTCTTTCATACGATGCTCACAAACTGTGCTCTTGTTTTCAGCGCTTCACACGTCTTGGTGGAAAACTTCCGAAAGGTGTCTTGCTTGTTGGCCCTCCTGGCACTGGGAAAACCATGCTAGCTAGGGCTATTGCTGGTGAAGCTGGTGTTCCTTTCTTCTCTTGCAGTGGAAGCGAGTTTGAGGAGATGTTTGTGGGAGTTGGAGCTCGGAGAGTGCGAGACCTTTTTGTTGCAGCAAAAAAGCGATCTCCTTGCATAGTATTTATTGATGAAATAGATGCAATTGGTGGGAGCCGGAATCCTAAGGATCAACAGTATATGAAGATGACCTTGAACCAGCTGCTTGTCGAGTTGGATGGCTTTAAGCAGAACGAGGGGATAATTGTCATTGCTGCAACTAACTTTCCTGAGTCACTAGATAAAGCCCTAGTCAGACCTGGGCGTTTTGACCGTCATATTGTTGTTCCCAACCCAGATGTTGAAGGTCGACGTCAAATTCTAGAATCCCATATGTCAAAGGTGATCTTGAGAACTCTTGTTACTGTGTTATTCAAATGAAATTGTATTCTCTTACCATCCTATTTGTTTATTGCAGATCTTGAAAAGTGATGATGTGGACTTAATGATCATTGCTAGAGGAACACCAGGATTCTCTGGTGCAGACCTTGCTAACTTGGTAAATGTTGCTGCTCTTAAGGCTGCCATGGATGGTGCAAAAGCTGTCACAATGAATGATCTTGAGTATGCAAAGGACCGAATCATGATGGGTAGTGAGCGGAAGTCGGCAGTTATCTCTGACGAATGCAGGAAGTTGACAGCATACCATGAGGGAGGGCATGCCCTTGTTGCTATCCACACAGAAGGAGCTCACCCTGTCCACAAGGCTACCATCGTACCTAGGGGGATGGCTCTAGGAATGGTGGCCCAACTCCCTGACAAAGACCAGACTAGTGTGTCAAGGAAACAGATGCTAGCAAAATTGGATGTCTGCATGGGAGGCCGTGTGGCAGAAGAGCTTATATTTGGGGATACTGAGGTGACATCCGGTGCGTCCTCAGACTTCCAGCAAGCAACTGCAATGGCAAGAGCAATGGTTACTAAATATGGCATGAGCAAGCAGGTCGGCCTTGTCTCTTATAACTACGAGGACGATGGAAAGAGCCTGAGCTCAGAAACTAGACTTGTGATTGAGCAGGAGGTGAAGAATTTCTTAGAGAATGCATATAATAATGCGAAGACCATTCTTACAAAACACAATAAAGAGCTACATGCTCTAGCCAACGCACTTCTTGAGCATGAGACTCTCACAGGAGCCCAGATAACGAACATATTGGCCCAGGTACATAACAAACAGCAACAGGAGCATACTATCGAAGCACCGCAGAAGACCCCAGCCACACCAGCTTCCCCCGCATCACCAGCTGCATCAGCCGCTGCAGCAGCAGCTGCAGCCGCCGCAGCAGCACAGCAGGCGGCAGCCAAAGCTAAGGGGGTGGCTGGAATGGGATCTTAGCACATGGACCACCCCACCAGATTGCATTGTGTATATTTCACCAAACAAGCAAAGCTGTTCCAGCAATTGACGGTTGACGAGGGTCATCGGTAGTATGCTAAACTGCTGCAGCAATAGAACATACTGATTGCGTGGAAGTTACTGTTGATGTGCCTGCAGTGCAAAGCAGAAACAAAAAACTTTACGCATTGTAGTAGGCACATTTAGCTGGTGCTTGAATCAGTTTTGTACCCACATCGAAAACAATTTCTGTTGTTTACACCCCAAAAATTGTTAGATTTTGATCTGCCTGCCTTCTGTACCCTAACAGAGCATAAATTGTAACACATTCTGAATAAGATGTCCTGTGTGCTTGAATACAATGTGGTAGCTGCCGAGTCGATTCATCAGCCCCTCTGATGCTCGTATGTTGTATGTTATGTCTTATCAAACTAATATGAGATCCCTTTTTTCCCGTGGGTCTGTTGTTTATAGATCATGTACATGTGGTGCTATTTGTAATCAACCGACTTTTTATTTTTACAAAAACAGAAACTGTGGTGCTGCGGTGCTGCCTGACATCAATGAACCTTCATATTTTTACAATGGCTGTGTTTACTTCCTCAAAAAAAGTACCGTGCAAACAAAGGATTCCTGTCACATCAAACTTGCGATACATGCATGGAGTACTAAATGTAGATGAAATAAAAAACTAATTGTACAGCTTGGTTATACTTTGCGAGACGAACGTTTTAAACCTAATTAGTCAACGGTTGGACACTATTTACCAAATAAAGCCAAAACTTGCTACAGTACTTTTTTTACACCTTTTTACACAACTAAACACAGCCAATGCACTTCATGCACAAGCAAAGCAACACCATTTCTTATCTAGCCAAAGCGCTTCATGTACATGTGCTGCTGCCTGTCATCAATAGAGTTTTATTCTTACAAATACATTCTTCCTTAATGAAATGTCACTGCAATGTTCGAGAAAATATTTACAAATACAGAAATTGTATTGTTCAGAGAAAATTTTTACAAATATTAAATATAGAAAAGTTGTGCTTATTTTGCATTTGCTGAAGTCGTGGTCACTAAGGCCAAGCGATTTTGCTGTCAACTTCATTCCTCATCAAGACAAAATGCTGCCTCAATGGCAGCTGAACAGGCAACAACTACTGCTGTGAGCTCTGCACTGCTTTCAGCGCTTCAATAACCGCCGAGAAGTCGTGGTCACTAAGGCCAAGCGATTTTGCAGCCTTGTACAGCTCGTTCGCAGCTGCAACTGTAGGAATGGACTGGGACACTGATTCCGCCAGGGCCAATGCGAGCCTCATGTCCTGCCATGAGTTCGGGTTTGTTTCATTATTGTCAGGAGCTCTGCTCAGTCATGATTAGGTCCGACCAGATGCAAATGAAACTGTTCATCGCTGCTGAATGAATGGACAAGCAAGTGCTACCTTTTGTTGATGCTTCAGAGGAAAGGCAGTAGGATATGCAGCTTTAACCATGGATGGGCCCTTAAGGGAGAACATGGGGGCACTGATAGCACCCTGGGAAATAACCTGAAACGACCAAAGTACCCTAGATTAGATTCCCTCTATATCGGTGTTTCACTATTTAATACTGCTGCACTGTTGAGTTCAGATTATTTTTGTTTCTCTTTCGGAAATTACCTCAACAAGAGTATTAGGGTCTAAGCCGACTTTTTCACTCAGGAGCAACCCTTCTGAGAAGGAAACCATCATGCTGCAATATTTCAGCAAAGGAACCAGAACATTTAGTGACAATATCCAAAGGTTTTGCTCAAACATATTAAGAATGCAGTAGATAAGGAATGATTTTGTGCCACCTCCCCATGACCATGTTAACCACGAGCTTCATTGCCGCACCATTGCCTACATCGCCAAGATAAAATCTTGACTGGTTTCAGAGTGAGGCGGAAAAATTAGCGCATTTTCTCGATCTAGAATGTGGTGAGGGAAATGGTTCTTTGCAGATACGAGATTAACCTTCCCCATGACATCAAGGAGCGGCGCTACTCTCTTGTACAAGGATTCATCACCTTGGTGCAGTAGTGTTTACAGTTTCAGACAACAGAAAAGGGGCTTTACAATTATGATCATGGAAGTGGAAGTTTACCTGCGGTAAGAAAGATGAGCAGCCCATCTTCTGCTGGCTTTTTCGAGCCTGAAACTGGAGCCTACTGAAAAGTTATCGAGTTAGCGCTGGAGCAATTACACTTTTGATGAATACAGTGGGACAAGCAGATGAACATTTCATTGTACAAGATGGGTCTGTAAACAGTGGCAGGGGCCAGGGGCCAGGGACTACCTCAAGGAAAGATGCCCCGCTACTTGTAATGCGTTCAGCGATCAGCTTGGATGTAGCACCATCAACCGTCGACACATCGACATAGCTGCAGGTAACAGGCAAGAAGATAAGAGATAACGTTATCTAGTTATGCGTCCTCACATTCTCCAGGCAAGCTCTCTGATGCATCATTGTTCTTCAGAGGCAGGTTAGTTAGTTAGTTAGTTAGTTAGTTAGTTACCCTTTCCCAGGGGCCAACCCTTCAGCAGCTCCACTGGACCCGCATGCAACCTCAGCCTGTAGTAGGTACATATCGTCACAGACATGATTGTGTTTGCCATGTGAGTTTTCATGAACAGAGAAGACTGCTGTCTGAATCTGAATTCTGGAATGAAGCACATACCGCGCTTTGTGGGTCAGCGAGCATCGCGAATGTCACGTCACAAGATGAAGCGACTTGGGCCGGTGAAGGCTCGTACCTGGAGGTCGCAGCGATGCATGATGCGCATTTTTTTTTTGTATATTTTCAATAAAACACTGCTTTTGTTGCGGGTCAACATGAATAACAAAATGACACTGTCTAGGTGGCACTGAAATGAAATTCATTGTAGCTGTAAAGGGCTTGGTTCCTTGATTTGGAGTGTTTTTTTTCTTAGTGGAATTTCAGCAGAACATAAGAGCCTTTCAAGGAAATTAAGAGTGAACAACAAGGTGGACACCGAGGAAGAAATGTTCATGGTGAACCACGAAATTGGGCCTCTGCAGGGTCCTAACCGAATTATTAATCAGGAAACGAGGTCTGTCACATTTCATGAATTTGCACGTGCTTATTCATACGGAGCACTACCACTACCAGTATGCATTCAGGAAAATGGGTTGCTTGGGTATGCAAAGACGAAGTCGAAAACGAAGTGGGAGGCATACTTGGCACCGAGGCTGAGGAGGGGATCGCACTTGCTCTTGGTCCTGTTCCACACCGTAACGTCGCAGCTGACGAACACAGAAACCAAGCTAATTACAGCGGCCTGCCATGGCTGCAGCTGAGAAAGCAAAGGGAATGAATTTACCCTGCGTTGATGAGGTTGGATGCCATGGACGCCCCCATGATCCCGAGCCCCAGGAAGCCCACCTTCCCCTGGAACTCCACTCCCCCGCCACCTGCGAAAGCCGCCAATCACAAACAAGCGGATAGCGGTGAGCAGGGGGGGAGCTCTGCATCATCCAGCGATATGATGCCCCACTCGTCTCGTCTCATCTCATCGCCTACGCATGCCGCAGCAGGACTAGCAGCATGGAAGGGTCGGGTCGCGTCACGTGAGGCGGAGGCGGAAAGGAATCAGCGCACCTTGACCTTGCCCCCCGGAGGACGAGGATGCTGATGCTGAGGCCGCGGCCGAGCCCGCAGCCGCGCGGGATACGACGAGGCGGCGGTACAGCCTGCGCGAGGGATGGAGCAGCGCGGGCGCCGCCCTGGCGGAGAGGAAGGCCGCCGCGGCCATGGCCGATGGCTGATGACTGGCCTGCTGCTGCGGCCTGCGGGTGGTGGGATGCGGGGCGAGAGGGATAAGCTGCCACGTGCGCGCGCCTGTCGCTTGGATGGACCCTTTCCACTTTGCCGTTGGGCGGGCGGCCTCGGGGCTAGCGCGCGCGGGCCGAGCTGGGCCCGCCGGCTGACGGAGGAGGGCAGGGCAGGTCGGCTTTTCCTCTCTGGGCCGCCGTGATTATTCCATTTCCATCCGGTCGTCCTTTTGCTCCTCGGCCGATGATGACGACGACGCTGATGACACGAGATGGAAGAGAACGAGGAATTGAGGATGCAGCAGCATGAGATGAATGAAACGCAATCCTATGAATATAGTTTTCCAAACGGGCCGCGCGGCACGGGCACGGGCACGATGAGGCACGGGCACGGGTGGCACAGTGGCCCGCCGTGTCGTGCCTGATAGTGCCGCCGTGCTCAAATCTCGGCCCAGCCACGGCCCTATCAGGGCATAACCGTGCCGTGCCGTGCCACCAGGCACGGCAGCACACCAGCGCCCGTGCCGGCCCAGGCACTAAGCCACAATTACATTACCAGAAGTCCAGCATCACATATTTATATCACAGTTCACATCTTCACATAATCAAGCTAAGTTGCTAACCAGATTACCAGAATCAACTACACAAGATCATTTTCATGTCTAACTGAGCAGAAAATGAGAAAAGCAATCAATCACAGATCAACACACAAAGAAGATAAGCAAATGAAAATATATTGGAGCTTAGTGCAATGGCTGCCTCATTAAAAACCTACCTAGGTAAAACTCACCCTTGTGAGAAACCCTAGGCAGGAAAAGAGTACAACCAAGCTCCAAAATAGTTCAAAGTCCTTACATCATTGTTCATCTGTCCAAGTTCATATTACAGACCCATTATGCTAAAGAATGAAGACAGATTATAATCTAGCTATAGGTCTTCAAAAGCTTCATCAAGTTCCTCGACGGCTGCAGTTCTACAAAAGAAGATAGTTAGCATTAGGAAACTAGAAAAGTATTAAGAGTTTGGGGATTAGGTTTAGTGATGTACGGTGTACCTTGGCGGCCGGAGCACTAATCAAGATAAGAGTTCTTCAAATGCTTCTTCAAGCTCCTTGTCCTCCACATTGTGTTGCAACCTTGCCTCCGACAACTCCCTGTCCTTGATGCAGGTGAGCCACTCCACCGTCTCCGGCTTCAGTCTCCTCCGTCGCTCCTCGATGATCCTGCCAGTCATACTAAATGTAGATTCTGAAGATATGGTAGACACAGGAACAGTTAAAACATCTTTAGCCATGATGGACAGCACTGGATATGTTAGTTTGTGCTCATGCCACCATCTCAAGATGTCAAATGAATCATCCAACTGGCTAACAGTGTCACAGTCCAAGTATGAGACAAGTTCAGAAGCATTAGAAGCTGTAGAAGTAGCAGCATGTAGCAAAGCAGTAGCAGATGTATCTCTAGACAGATTAAGAGTAGAATGCAGCAGTAAAGTACCCCCACCAGAAGAACTAGAATCATCATCATATATTTCATCCCAGGCAGACCTTTTCTTACCAGACAGGTTTTGAGGGACTGTCCTCCTCAACCTAAGAGCTCTATATTTCTCCTCATATTTATTGTAAACCTAAGAGCCCAATGTTCATCAGTTAGAAGCAACTCACCTTCCTCACCTCTAGGATAGTTGGCATGTATGAAAGTAGTTAAAGGATCTATGTGAGGAAACAAAGTCTTAAGCATGAGATATGTAGAGTTCCACCTTACATCCATGTCCAACTGAAACTTTCTAGGCCTATAACTAGAAGCAATGCAATAGTTCTTGTATGCTGCAATTCTTTGGTTAGATGAGTTTAAAAATGATATTGCAGTTCTAAAAACTTCAATCAAAGGTTTAAGATAATCAAGTGCCTCCTTAACAATCAGGTTGATTATATGGCATGCACAACGCTGATGCAAGAACATCATAGTAACAGCAGTTTCAGGATGTCTTGGATCATCTACAGGAACCTCAAGACCAAGATATTTAGATAAAATAGGTCTAAGCATACGCATGGCAGAAACATTAGATGAAGCATTGTCCAAAGTAACAGCAAACACTTTTTCAAGCACACCATATTCACCAAGAACAGATGCAACTCTATCAGCAATGTTCTGTCCATTATGGGAACAATCAATAAGCACAAGACCAAGAACCCTCTTCTCTAGTTGCCAATCAGGGTTTATGTAATGAGCAACAACACTAAGATAATCCTCTTTGGCTTTGCCAGACCAAATATCAGAGGTAAGGCACACACAATTAACAGAATCAGAAGCAAGTACCTCAACAAGCTTACTCTTTCTATCAGAAAACATTTTGGCTAAGTCTCTAGTTGTGGTTTGTGTAGAGACAACCTGAAACTTAAGATTATGAGCATTATTAATGTATTCCTCAAATGCAGCAGATTCACCAAAGCTGATAGGAACATCTACCCTAGCAAGCAATCTACATAGTTCAGTACGAGCACGCATAGGACAATAATCCCAATTACACATAGAACCATCA
Organism: Saccharum hybrid cultivar R570; assembly: GCA_038087645.1. NCBI lineage: Eukaryota > Viridiplantae > Streptophyta > Magnoliopsida > Poales > Poaceae > Saccharum > Saccharum hybrid cultivar. The sequence continues at coordinate 25,397,656 of JAQSUU010000135.1, forward strand.
GGATTAAAAGAAATCTGAGACTGACTAAACCCCCTAGTTTTATCTCGCCTCTTAGCACATTTATCCCTGTGACGACGGAGGTGGCCAGTGCCACCTGCAGATCTACCAGAGTACTGTTTTTTGCAATGGATGCAGACAGTGCCATACCTGATCTTCTTACCTTTGGGACCCATTTTGAAGAGCTTCTGGAAATCTTGCCACACATCGGAGGTAGAGGGGCGTGATACCTGGTCCTGGTCGTCGTCGGCATTCTCACCGTCTGTAGGGTCGAGACGGCGGACTAGAGGGGGGTGAATAGTCCTTTTTAAATCTTAAACGTGTTGGCTAACCAAAACACATGCGGAATTAAACTTATCGGTCTAGCCAAGACTTCACCCCTCTAAATAAGTTCACAAGCACCTCACAAAGATCCTAATTAAACAACTAAGGTGCTTTCCTTAGCAAGAGCTCTCCTATTTAATTCTAGAGCAAGGTCACACAAACCTATGCACTAGTACTTTGCAAGCAAGAGGGAACTCCTACACAATTCTAGTAAGCAAAGCGCACAAAGCCTAAGCTCACTAGCAATGCTCAATAACAAGGCAACTAATGCCAAATTAGAGAGCGCAAAACACTTAGCTACACAAACTAAGCAATGTGACTAACAAGGTTACACAAACCAAATTAGTCACGCAAAGGGGAAGCTTCTAGCTACACAAGCAAGAAGACGACTAGCAAGCTACACGAGCAAACTAGTTACGAGAGCAACTACACAAGCACAAGAATATATGAAAGTTAATACAAGCTTGTGTTGCATGAATGCAAACCACCGAGAAGAGTAGACAAAGTTGACACGGTGTTTTTCTCCCGAGGTTCACTTGGTTGCCACCAAGCTACGTCCCCGTTGTGTCGACCAACACTAGGATGGTTCCTCGGTGTGACCCTCAAGTCACTTGCCCCTCAAGGCACGCCCCGCAAGGCACCGCAAGACACCACTCTCAAGTGAGGTAACTCAATGACACGCTCAACTAGAGTTGCTCTTCGCGATCCCCGCGGGGTGAGCACAATCCCCCTCACAAAGCTTCTCCGGAGCCTCGCACAATCTTCTTGCGAGCTTCGTCGGAGCCACAAGCCACCAAGCCGTCTAGGAGGTGGCAACCTCCAAGAGTAACAAGCACTACCGGCTTGCAACACGAACACCTAGTGCCACTCGATGCAACCTCACGATGCAATCGCACTAGAATCGCTCTCTCACTCGATCCGATGAACACTATCAAGCATGAGTGAGTTAGAGGGCTCCCAAGCACTACCACACAAGCCACCAAGGCTAAAGTGTGCTCTGCTTCCGACCACAGCCGGCCAAGGCATCTATTTATAACCCCACGGTCAAATAGAGCCGTTACCCCTTCACTGGGCAAAACTCGGGACGACCGGACGCGCCGGTCGTAACTGACCGGACGCGCTCAGCCGCGTCCGATCCTCCAACGGTCACTGCGCCAACGGTCAAACCCTATGACCGGACGCGCCTCTCAAAACGACCGGACGCGCTCAACCGCGTCCGATCCTCCAACGGTCACTGACCCTCAATGGTCAAACCAACGACCGGACGTGCTGCTTCGAACGACCGGACGCGCCGGTCACACAGCATGCGCCCGCGAAACAACGACCGGACGCGCTCCTCGCAACGACCGGACGCGACAGTGCCCGCGTCCGGTGTGAGTCCAGTAAGCTCCTTCAACGATCGGACGCGTCCGATCATGTGTGACCGGACGCGCCTCGCGTCCGATCGTACTCAGTTTCCTCTGGACACCTGACCGGACGCGCCGGTCCCGCGAGTGACCGGACGCGCCGGTTGCAAACCCTAGCACCCGCGCCTGCGCTGTACTGACCGGACGCGTCCGGTCATACCATGACCGCGTCCGGTGCAGCGTCCGGTGCAGCGTCCGGTCACCTCTGTGACCTCCGTTCGCCTCCGTTTCTTTTCCGACTTCCGGCGTAGTGGAAAATAGGTATTTCAACTTCTCAAAAACGCCTGAATCCCGCGCTCGCAAGCTCGGCGGGAGGGAGAGAGGAACCCAAACCCTCTCTACCGCTCAAACTTCATCGCCTTCACAAATGTGCCAACACCAACAAGTGATCACCACCTTGTGCACGTGTGTTAGCATTTTCATAATCATTTTTGAAGGAGTTAGGCACTCAACTTGCCTCGCCACTCGATCCTAACACGTATGCACAGTTAGATCGCTCAAGTGGCACTAGATGACCGATATGCAAACAAGTTTGCCCCTCTTAATAGTATGGCCATCTATCCTAAACCCGGTCATAAACTTCTCTACACACCTATGACCGGTGAAATGGAAATGCCCTAGGTTATACCTTTGCCTTGCGCATTCCACTCCATCTCCTTTGACGTTGATGCAACTCATGCACCAACCAATCACCAAATGATATGATTCACTTCATATCATCACGTGACCGTATTGGTTCATCGATCTTGACCTCACTTGCTCTTCACCGTTGCATTGGTCCGTCGGCGCCAAGTCTTGCCCAAGCTTCACCATCGCATGGTCCTTCGCTTCGAAGCCTCAACTTGCCCTTCACCTTCACAACCGGTCCTTCGAGCCAAGCCTCATCTTGATCTTCTCCATCTTGGTCACATGACTCCATGTCATGTCTCATATGCAATGAGCTCCTTCATGACACCATCACATGTGGACTAATCTCCTGTGTATCTCACATAACCACATATTAGTCCACCTAAGTTGTCACTCAATTACCAAAACCAAACAAGGACCTTTCAATCTCCCCCTTTTTGGTAATTGATGACAACTCTACAAAGATATGGAAATTAAGCTTTTTCAAGCTAGCACTTCACACAAAGTGTAAATTGCTAACTTGTTTTGGATTTAATGTTACTTATCCAACTTTTAAGCTCTATGTCAAGATTTGGATAAGTACCATAAAATCCAACTTGGTAGTGATAACTCCCCCTACATATGTGTTCAAATGGTTTGGTTTGAAGCTTGCACATATGCATAAATATGAAATTTGTGGGAGGGTTAGCACTACTAAGTGATGCTAAGGTGTATAGAATAAACCTTTGTAGCTCAATACCAATTAGTAGCTTGATACCATTTGAAAATCACAAGTTTGCCATCATCCTTAGCATCATGAGTAGCTAGACATCAAAAACACTAGAAACCCCGTGAGATCAACATTATAAGCAAGGTTCTAGTTTTTTTGCATGACAATTACAAGTCTAGCTAACATCCTATGCATGCTAGTTATCAAATCATCATTCAAGTTCTATAACTAGCATACACCACACAAGCATGCATACTGAATTTAAGAACTTTATGCAATGCAAGCAAGCACATGAATTATGCACATATCAAATGTAATCAATCAAAGTTCATGAGCTTGCTCCCCCTACTTGTGTGCTTTCTTTGTCCAAGAATATTTGATCCACTTACATTCTTCAATGTTGCTCCCTCTTTGTCCATGTCTATGTCCAATATCATCTATCTCTCTCCCAAAGCAATCTCTCCTCAAAAGGAAATCTTGCATATCTTTGTCCAACTTCTCCCCCTTTGTCATCAATTTCCATAAAAGGTGTTCTTCTCAATTGATACAAAGGCTTGTATTTGGGGTAGATGGTTGAGACTTGAATATTGCATTTTTGATGGACATTACCACATATGTTGGAATGACAAACTTTATGGTTGCTCTTGAGATTCCACATAGGATCTTTGACCTTGATACCAATTGGTGGGGCTTCTCCCCCTATGTCATAGCATGTGTCATTCACTTGAGATATCACTTGAAGATGAGGGTAGCATTTCTTGATTTGATCACTTAAGGTTGAGGATCACTTGTGAAACCATTGTCTTGCATGAATGATACCACGTGAAGATACCATGAGTAGAAATGTGATACCATTTGAAAGAATTTTCTTGTATGGATTCACTTTGAAGGATTTGGCAATAATATTTACTTCTTGAACATTTTCTATCTTCATGAGTACCACTTGTAAGATATCACTTGTAGATCATGATCTAGACACCACTAGTGAATACCACTTTAGAAGATCAATTTGAGTCTAGATACCACTTGAAACAAACTAGATATCTATTTTCATTGTTGTCTTGTGCTTGTACTCTTATCATTGTCATGAGCTTCTTGTATGACTTGAACTAAGTTGATTTGCCTAAGATTCCAAGTCCGAGTTGATCCAATGACAAGCTTCTTCACACCTTATGCTAAGGGTTATCATGCCAATGTTGTACTTGTCACTTGTTAGCAATCCAAACTAGATCAAGTACTTGGGTTCACTAGCTCATGAACAAATTCATACTCATACCACTAGATCATTTAGACAATTCAAGCAATAGTGGTAGGCTATGAATTAAATATTTCATTTGTTATGCATGATCCAAGTAAGCATGTACTATATGCACTAATCGCATACTAGTAAGGGATGAAATGATCATGCACATTACAATGATACCTTTGCTATGTTGGAGTAGAGGATAGTCACATGGATTCTAATTCATTACTCCAATAGCAATGTGAAGTCCAATTTATAAGCTTGGTGAAGACCAATCATTATAGAGAAATCCATTCTTCACCCATATGAAATGAAAACCACTTATGATCAAGTGCACTATCTCTTGAGTTGTGGTTGGCTTGCTTCATCTTTTTGATCAATGCTTACATGAGAGAACTACTTAGAATACCACTTGAAATATATAACTAGCTCTCTTTTGGGTGTTGCTTGCTTTTCTTGATCAACCCTTTTGATTGCTTCAACTAAGCATCACAAGTTCCTTGGATCACCACTTCCATGTTAGCCTTCCAAGTCCCAAACTTGGTTTCACCTACACACGGCGGCAAGCCCCTCACTAGGGAGAAGTGATCTTTCTCCAAAGAACCACTCTTGATACTCACTTGAAATGATATAGTTTGATTGATCCAAATGATGAACTCAATCTTGATGAATAATCCTTGAATCTACATTTGAGTTCAACTCTTTCTACTTGTTTAAGTCCTTTTCTTTCTACCAAATGATCTCTAATCATCACTAGAACTTAAACTTCATCTTCATCTTAAGTTCGATCTTGATCTTCAAATTGAGTACCAAATAAGTACACCAAGTACATTCCATAATCAAATGTTCTTGTACTCATTGCTTTTCATGCTTATAGATCAATCCAAAACCAAACTTAGGTACCTCAACCACTTATAAACAAGTTTCCAACTTGAGGACCTTTCAATCAAAGTGACTTTAGATTAATCCAATAATTGTCACTTTTCTTGGCAGATTCTGTACCCTTCAAAGAATAATTCATATCTCACAATGTACGGATCTAAATGCCATGAAATTTGGTGGAGATGTGATTCACTAAGTCATCTAGCAACTGTAAAAATTTGAACTTCTTTTGACTTCTAGATTGTTACTAGATTTCAAATCTTCCACCATTGCTACATGCTGAAAACTGCTGCGCTATAGCTGACAAGATGCACTTCAAAACCGAAGCAACCCTTATCCATTTCTCATGAAATATCTACAGCATCTTCTATCATAAGTGTAGAGCATGTATACCAAATTTCAAGCCAATCCAAATAGATTTGATCACTCAAACATGGCTAAGATCACTGCTAGCTCAGATTTTTAATATAGGACAGATTTCAAAACATGAGCTATTCTTCATCAAAAGTGAATCAAACTTGAAACTAACTTGTTTGAATACTTTCACAAGACATATATCCATCCAATCCACTTACTAAATGTCATCTTATGAATTTATCCAACACAAACCAATCCAAACTTGATCACTAAGCTTTTAATCCATTCAATCATCTCATCGCAAGCAACATTGCACATTTATCCAATTCAATCAACTCATATGCACCCAAATAAAATAATCAACAAGAGATATACCTTGGTTAGCTCATGATTATTCATAGCAAGCTTTCAACTTGAATATTTGCAAGCCATCAAATAATTCCAATAAATCATCCACAACTTGATCATGACACTTGTATGTTGTAGCACTTGGACTTCACTTATTTTGACATGGCATTGGGATTGTATATGCATTAAGCTTCATAACTTGACTCAATATATGATGAACAAAATAAAACCAATTGAATCAAGCCTCCAATGCTGATGGTACCTACAAATAATCATCCACTCTTTGATGGTACCCAAACAAGTTTGGGTCCTCTCAAGTTAGGTGCAACATACTTAGGCATTGCCTTAGTATGAGTAGCGGGATGTTTTGCAATAGCAACCATGGAGATACCATTTACATCCTTTCTAAGCATATTAGTATTATTAATTGAACTAGGCTTAGAATTGTTACCTAGGGGACATGAATGTGCCATGTGTCCCCTTTCCCGGCATGAGTAGCATCTTCTCTTTGATTGAGCCTTTTCTTCTTTGCTCATATGATGCTCTTCATTCCCTTGCCTCTCATGAGTTGCTTGAGCCTTCTTCTCAAGCTTGGTAGGACACCCCGAGGCGAAGTGTCCCATGTCTCCACATTTGAAGCACTTGATGTGAGCATGTACTTTCTTCTCATCTTGATTCTTGCTCATCATCTTGACATCTTGAATTTGCATTGGATGTCTTGCTCTTCCACCCCTTCTTGTTTTCTTCTTCTTCATCAAGTCACCATCATCTTCATGGTTGATCTTGATTTGCTCTTGGGGTGTTTTCTCTTGCTCAACTAGTGGCTTTGGTTGAGGCTTTACTTGTTGCTTCACCAATTGCTTGGTTGGGCACATTGAGGTGAGATGACCCCAAGTGCGGCACTTGAAGCACTTGACATGCTTTAGCCTCTCTTCTTCTTTCATCTTCTTGAGCTTCTCAATGTTTGGGCAACTATTAGCAAGATGTCCCGCTTCATGGCATCGATAGCACATGGAATGCGAGAGCTTCTTTTGGAGTAGCCTCTTCATTCTCTTTTCTTGCTTTCTTTCACCCCTTGTCATTTTCTTCTTGAAGCCAAGGCCACTTTTGTCACCAATGTTTCTTTGAGTCTTCATCATGTGCTCAAAGGTGACTTTTGAGTTGTAGCACCTCTCTAACTTGTTGCTCAATTCCTTCACTTCACTTTTGAGCTCATTGTTCTCCTTCAAAATGTTAGTCTCACAAGACATAGAAGTAGAACAAGCATATATATGTGAAGAACATGGCATATATAATAAGTCATCACAAGAGGTGGATACATGCTTCTTGCCTACATCACAAGGGTTAGTAATATGTGATTGATCATTTGACCCAAATGATGAGCTCTCACTAGATTTGATTTCATCATTACAAGGCTTCTTAGTGAGTAAAGCATGTTCTTGTGCCAAGTTATCATGAGCAACACTAAGTTCCTCATGAGCCAATTTTAGCTCCTCATGTGAACAAGTAGTAACATAAAGTAGATGCTTTTGTTGTTCACATGTGGTTTTTAGAAATGAGTTTTCATTTTTCAATTTCCTTGTTTTTGTCATCTCATTTCTTAGGGCCTTTGAGAGTTTATATAGAAGCTCAAAATTTGGACCATCACAATCAACAACAAAACCACCAATAGATACCTTAGTGTCACCATGTGACATGAAACAATGTGGTGATGTTGAAGAGCTTGTTGAAGCATCACTCTCATAGCCATCATCTTCACCATCAAGTGTGCATGGAGTAGAATCATTGCTTGCATCACTTGTGGCATTATCATTCTTCTTGTCAAGTGATCTTGTGATATGATCATCTTTGTCATCACTTGACCGTGAGGTGGAGCAATCCTCCACAACTACCTTGTTGTGGTCATGCTCAACATCCTCATGCGCCTCTTCCTTGGGCTCATCATCATTGGAGATCATCCCATATTTCTCATTTAGAAACACCCAAATTTCGTGGGCGGACTCGAAGTCTATGATCTCATGAAGTATGCTACTATCCAAAGATCGATAAAAAGCATTAGTAGCTTGGCTATCGAGATGTAGGCATTTACTTTGCGCTTGAGTTGCATTCTTTTTATCAATTGCAAAGGAAAAACCCACATCTACGATCCACCATATTTGAGGAGAAATAAACTTAAAATTGCATGTCATCCAATTTCTCCACTGTGCAAAGTGTGTGCCATCAAAAATGTGTGGACACTCAGCATCTATCCCATAATCCGCCATCCTCTCGGGTCGGTGAAGACCACAAATGAGAGACCCGGCTCCGATACCACTTGTAGGGTCGAGACGGCGGACTAGAGGGGGGGTGAATAGTCCTTTTTAAATCTTAAACGTGTTGGCTAACCAAAACACATGCGGAATTAAACTTATCGGTCTAGCCAAGACTTCACCCCTCTAAATAAGTTCACAAGCACCTCACAAAGATCCTAATTAAACAACTAAGGTGCTTTCCTTAGCAAGAGCTCTCCTATTTAATTCTAGAGCAAGGTCACACAAACCTATGCACTAGTACTTTGCAAGCAAGAGGGAACTCCTACACAATTCTAGTAAGCAAAGCGCACAAAGCCTAAGCTCACTAGCAATGCTCAATAACAAGGCAACTAATGCCAAATTAGAGAGCGCAAAACACTTAGCTACACAAACTAAGCAATGTGACTAACAAGGTTACACAAACCAAATTAGTCACGCAAAGGGGAAGCTTCTAGCTACACAAGCAAGAAGACGACTAGCAAGCTACACGAGCAAACTAGTTACGAGAGCAACTACACAAGCACAAGAATATATGAAAGTTAATACAAGCTTGTGTTGCATGAATGCAAACCACCGAGAAGAGTAGACAAAGTTGACACGGTGTTTTTCTCCCGAGGTTCACTTGGTTGCCACCAAGCTACGTCCCCGTTGTGTCGACCAACACTAGGATGGTTCCTCGGTGTGACCCTCAAGTCACTTGCCCCTCAAGGCACGCCCCGCAAGGCACCGCAAGACACCACTCTCAAGTGAGGTAACTCAATGACACGCTCAACTAGAGTTGCTCTTCGCGATCCCCGCGGGGTGAGCACAATCCCCCTCACAAAGCTTCTCCGGAGCCTCGCATAATCTTCTTGCGAGCTTCGTCGGAGCCACAAGCCACCAAGCCGTCTAGGAGGTGGCAACCTCCAAGAGTAACAAGCACTACCGGCTTGCAACACGAACACCTAGTGCCACTCGATGCAACCTCACGATGCAATCGCACTAGAATCGCTCTCTCACTCGATCCGATGAACACTATCAAGCATGAGTGAGTTAGAGGGCTCCCAAGCACTACCACACAAGCCACCAAGGCTAAAGTGTGCTCTGCTTCCGACCACAGCCGGCCAAGGCATCTATTTATAACCCCACGGTCAAATAGAGCCGTTACCCCTTCACTGGGCAAAACTCGGGACGACCGGACGCGCCGGTCGTAACTGACCGGACGCGCTCAGCCGCGTCCGATCCTCCAACGGTCACTGCGCCAACGGTCAAACCCTATGACCGGACGCGCCTCTCAAAACGACCGGACGCGCTCAACCGCGTCCGATCCTCCAACGGTCACTGACCCTCAATGGTCAAACCAACGACCGGACGCGCTGCTTCGAACGACCGGACGCGCCGGTCACACAGCATGCGCCCGCGAAACAACGACCGGACGCGCTCCTCGCAACGACCGGACGCGACAGTGCCCGCGTCCGGTGTGAGTCCAGTAAGCTCCTTCAACGATCGGACGCGTCCGATCATGTGTGACCGGATGCGCCTCGCGTCCGATCGTACTCAGTTTCCTCTGGACACCTGACCGGACGCGCCGGTCCCGCGAGTGACCGGACGCGCCGGTTGCAAACCCTAGCACCCGCGCCTGCGCTGTACTGACCGGACGCGTCCGGTCATACCATGACCGCGTCCGGTGCAGCGTCCGGTGCAGCGTCCGGTCACCTCTGTGACCTCCGTTCGCCTCCGTTTCTTTTCCGACTTCCGGCGTAGTGGAAAATAGGTATTTCAACTTCTCAAAAACGCCTGAATCCCGCGCTCGCAAGCTCGGCGGGAGGGAGAGAGGAACCCAAACCCTCTCTACCGCTCAAACTTCATCGCCTTCACAAATGTGCCAACACCAACAAGTGATCACCACCTTGTGCACGTGTGTTAGCATTTTCATAATCATTTTTGAAGGAGTTAGGCACTCAACTTGCCTCGCCACTCGATCCTAACACGTATGCACAGTTAGATCGCTCAAGTGGCACTAGATGACCGATATGCAAACAAGTTTGCCCCTCTTAATAGTATGGCCATCTATCCTAAACCCGGTCATAAACTTCTCTACACACCTATGACCGGTGAAATGGAAATGCCCTAGGTTATACCTTTGCCTTGCGCATTCCACTCCATCTCCTTTGACGTTGATGCAACTCATGCACCAACCAATCACCAAATGATATGATTCACTTCATATCATCACGTGACCGTATTGGTTCATCGATCTTGACCTCACTTGCTCTTCACCGTTGCATTGGTCCGTCGGCGCCAAGTCTTGCCCAAGCTTCACCATCGCATGGTCCTTCGCTTCGAAGCCTCAACTTGCCCTTCACCTTCACAACCGGTCCTTCGAGCCAAGCCTCATCTTGATCTTCTCCATCTTGGTCACATGACTCCATGTCATGTCTCATATGCAATGAGCTCCTTCATGACACCATCACATGTGGACTAATCTCCTGTGTATCTCACATAACCACATATTAGTCCACCTAAGTTGTCACTCAATTACCAAAACCAAACAAGGACCTTTCACCGTCTTCTTCTCCACCACCACCTTCGTCACCATCAAGGTCGATGGGGTCCTCTGCGCCAGCTCTACCAGGTACAGCTCCATGGCCGAAGAGCTCTTCTATCTCTTCGTCGCCCATGTTGTCGTCATCGTCATCACCAGGGAGGTCGCGAACCCTCTCCATCTCATCAGCCATGGCAGTGACACTAGCCTCCACCGTGTCCTCAGAGACAAAGGGAGGCCAGGCCGGCATCCTCACTAGCCCTAGCCTCAAACGACTGCCAACCAAAACCCAAAAAAAGAAGAAGAAAGAGGTCAGATCGGAGAAGAAGAAGAAGAAGTCAGATCGAAGAAGTTAGGGTTAGGGTTTCTTACCTCGCATTCGCCGGCGACGTAGAACGAGCAGCTCTGACTCCTCCGAGCAGCAGCGGATCAGCAGATCTGTAGAAGACAAGACAAGATTTAGAGAAGAAGAAGCAAGATGATTAGATGAAGGAGCTGCCGGAGGGCGAGAAGAAGAGGTGGGGATCTTACCTGGCTCTTCGTAGCTCTGGCTCCGAAGCTGCCGGAGGGCGAGATGTAGAGGAGGGGACGACGGCGAGCCGCCGCCCTCGCCCCTGGGAGTCGCCGTTTGCCACGGCCGACGGAGAGCAGGAGAGCAGACGCGAGTCTCAGCGGCGGGGGGAGTGGGAAATGAACTAGGGTTTCAGTGGGGAGGGAGAGTGGAGTGTGGCCGGCAGGCGGCAGCAGCTTATATACAACGCTTCACAATGGTAGGATCCAACGGTCGAAATCAACTAGGGTTCCAGATCGGACGGCTGCCGATTCAGATGCCGTGCCGATGCCGGGCCAGGCCACTTTCCCGTGCCGTGCTCGTGCTGGCCCCTGGGCCGAATTCCAGGCCCAGGCACGGGCACGGGGACGGGCCGTGCCAGGCACGGGCACGGGGGCATGCGGGCCGGGTCATGCTTGGGCCGTGCTTTCTCGGGCCGTGCCCGTGTCGGCCCATCTGGAAAACTATACCTATGAATGGTTATTATCATGCGGCTGATTGCACGGCAGTACGGCACGGCCTGTCTGCTAGCTGCGCCGTGCCGACTGGTGGTACTTACGATACGAGCACGGGCACGTAGTACACGTTTGGGCACCACACCAGACAGATATATTGCTACGTACGGAGTGTATACGAGGCAGGCCGCACGCAGGCATCATGCATGCAACGAATTGAGAGCCCGTTCATTCGGCTTATAATCCGTCTTTTTCATTTTATTTTAGCCGGAACAATATTTTTCTCTCACAACAAATCAGCCAACAGTATTTTTCAGCCGGCTTATCAACGCAGCTGAACGGGCCTGAGTACGAATACTCTCTGGGCAGTCGGCGCTGGGAGAGGCACACGCGGTACGTACTTTCCTTCATTTACTTGGCAGCGGGGAGAAGTGAGGTTCAAGACAAAATCATGGTACGTGCAGTGTGTACCGCTGCGAATCTGTGAGATGCCTGGATATATATAGCTTTATTTTGCAAAGATGCTCACGAACGATGCGATCCTTTTTTTCCCCGGCCCCCTTTACTACACGGCTCCGCTCCACCTCCACGTTGGAAGCACATCACATGGCGTTTTACTTTAATTTGGTCTCTCATCAGTTCATCATACGCCGCCGGTGTTCCGGGTCCCTATGCTTGATGAACTTCTATTGTGTACACAAAATTCCACTATATATTTGAAGAATATTTTTGATATTTACCCCTTCAATAAACCTTCAATTAGTACTTCTAGTTATTTCCTGGCTCCACCCCTGCCCCCTGGTGGTGCTGTACTTACTTGCTTTGCCACCGTCATCGATCTTCTTCTCGTGCTGTGTGGACGTGTGGTAACTAATTGAATGCAGTCGCTGTTAGCTTCTCAAATCTCAATGTATGTACTGTACAGTAGTATAACATTCAGCCATACAGGGAGACAAACGAGAAATGCAATGCAAATTACCATCTCTCTAGGATAGGCCGGATTTGCCCTGATTTGTACGTACGTACTAGCGTTGTACAGACTTGAGGACGACGGTACCACAGCGGGCGGGCTTATAATTATCGCACACTACTGTGGACCGGGCCGCACCACAGCACAGCACACGCGTCCTTCACGCAAAGGGTTGGCCGGTGGACGGTGGCCGATCAGGTCCGCGAGGCGCGATGCTACTGGCTCCATCCACCCTGGATGCATAGCGTCACCAAATACTTAACTTACCATGCATTTGTCTAATGCTGCATCCTGGCGATGAGTACGTGTAGATATAGTATTCAGGAGTTGTTAATTAACAACTGGTAGTAGAGTAGGAACTAGTAACTTTGTTTGTAACGTACATGTTGGAAGAATACCTGACAATCAGAGCCTCCCTAAGTCCGATCTGTATAATAATACTCCTAATCTACTACTGCCACTTACCCAACCCCACATGCCCTCCACCATACGAGGACTACTGGAACTGCCCTGTTTAGTTCCCAGAAAATTTTACAAAATTTTTCAGATTCTCCGTCACATCGAATCTTTGGACATAATGAAACATTAAATATAGATAAAAAAATAAAACTAATTATACAGTTTAGACGAAATGGACGAGACAAATCTTTTAAGCCTAATTAGACCATGATTGGATAATATTTGTCAAATAACAACGAAAAGTGCTACAGTGTCATTTTACCAAAAATTTGGGATCTAAACCGGCCCTATCTCCAAAGGACAAAACTGCTGCCATTAGCGCTGTGAGCTCAATAGTACACGGATTAGTATACATCCATCCATAGATTGATGAACCTCAACATCATGCTTCCCTTTTTTTTCATTCAAACACAGGAAAGTCTGGATTGCTTCCGCAAGAGTTCCAGGGGGGAAATTCATTTTATTTGTTCCCTGACTCCCTCGGCTGTCCAGACGTTGTGCCATGCATCATGATTTGGCTCGCTCGCTGACTCGTTTCAGGCATCCGGCATGGCTTTCGTATTGGAGCAAGGTACAGAATTTTTTTTCCTAGTGTTATACGCAACAGTTTCCCCCAAACTCTTGTTAACAGTCCTACTAGAGTAAATAAACAAATGAAAACAAAAATGTTACTGGCTGTTACTGCAGCTCTTGTTTTACCGAAGAAGGAAAGGGCAGCGTGCAGCACATGGAGAACCATCTTTGACCACTGGCCAGCCATGCAGCACTGATGCTGCCGTGCCTCCGTGGCATGCGGTTCATGCTTGTCGACGGGCACAGCACAGCACAGCAAGCAAACTGTGCTGTCGAGATGACCCAACAGATTGAAGATGGCAATTCCGGCAACGGGTGTGGTTAGGCTGTGTTTAGTTCTCTGGAAATGCTGAAAAGTGTATTGAAGTACGTTTTAGTTTTATTTGGTAAATAGTGTCTAACCGTTGACTAATTAGGTTTAAAACGTTTATCTCGCAAAATACAACCAAACTGTATAATTAGTTTTTGATTTCATCTACATTTAGTACTTCATGCATGTATCGTAAGTTTGATGTGACGAAGAATCTTTTTTTTTGCATAGTGCACTTTTCAGGTGAACTAAACACCGCCTTAGGTCCAGTTTAGATCCAGAAAATTTTGCAAAAGAACAGTAGATTCCCTGTCACATCGAATCTTTGGACGCATACATGAAACATTAAATATAGATAAAAAATAAAACTAATTACACAGTTTAGATGAAATGGACGAGACAAATCTTTTAAGTCTAATTAGACCATGATTGGACACTAATTGCCAAATAACAACGAAAATGCTACAGTTGCATTTTGCCAAAAATTTTGGCAACTAAACAAGGCCTTAGTTCCTCCAAAAATGCACTTTGCAAAAAAAGATTTTCCGTCACATCAAACTTGCGATACATGTATGGAGTACTAAATGTAGATGAAATCAAAAACTAATTATACAACTTGGTTAGACTTTACGAGACAAACGTTTTGAACCTAATTAATCAACGGTTAAACACTATTTACCAAATAAAGCAAAAATATACTACAGTATATTTTCACCCTTATCAGAGGAACACAGCTGTTGACGACAAGCGCATACGGACGAACACAGCTGTTGACGACAAGCGCATACGGACGAACGAATAGTTTTGCTTCACGCTTACCCAGTGTACGGGTAGGAGCAGTACGTACAAATTTGGAAGAGTAAGGAGGTGTTTGGTTCGAGAGATAAAGTTTAATAAACACCGTAGCATTTTCGTGTTATTTGATAAAAAATTTCTAATTTTAAACTAATTAGGCTTAATAGATTCGTCTCGTAAATTACTCCTAATATGTGCCGACATGCATGCAATTAGTCTACATTTAGTACTTCATACATTTGAGAGAACATTAATATGATGAGAGTTAAACTTTAACGAGTCGAAACTAAACGGCCCTAAAAGTGAATTGGCACGCGAACGGACGGTTAATAATAATTTATTTACTAGTAGTACACGAGTTGGGAATCGACTGGTACTACTGTAGCAGAGAGGAAGTGCGCATTCTGGTAGTGAATCCAAATGCCAGAGTTCCTCCAAAATTCAGAGAATATAAAAATAGCAGGGTTCAAGCAAAACACAAGCGAACAGGGTGAGTGTTCTCTCCAGCGTGGTGTGCAGGAGTAGGCACATTACCGTTGGTGGCATGTGCGCTTAGCAAATTTCCATTTCCCGATTCCAGCTCCGCCCCATACCCAACCACTAGCTGCCATTAAGGGTGTTTGGTTTGAGGAGTGAGGGCGTGTGTGGTTTTAACTCGTTAAAGTTTAACTTCTATTCCATCCATGTTTCTTCTAATGTATGGAGTACTAAATATAGACTAATTACATGCATGTCGGTACAGATTAGGAGTAATTTACGAGACGAATCTATTAAATCTAATTAGTTCTAGATTAGAAACTTTTTATCAAATAAGACAAAAGTGCTACAGTGTTTGTTACAAATATTAATGTGATGGAAGTTAAATTTTAACAAAATAAAATCAAACAGGCCTACATTCTCCCATCCGCACCGCGCACCCGAAATCTAGGCCTTGTTCGACTGGCTGGCTCCCAGTCAGCAGTACTTTTCTCTCACACTAGTTCAGCACCAGCCACTAGTCATCAATTAGCCAACAGTATTTTTCTCTCATAATACATCAGCCTCAACCACCAGTCAGCCGAACGAGGCCATGCCCCACTTTTTACCCTCTCCCTCCAGTCATCACTCGTCTCTCTCTAGAAATTGTGTAGTACTACTAGTGCCACTAGCATCACTGCAGAGTGTGAGGCCTTGTTTAGTTGTCAAAATTTTTGGCAAAATACAACTGTAACATTTTCGTTGTTATTTGACAATTAGTGTCCAATCATGGTCTAATTAGACTTAAAAGATTCGTCTCGTCCATTTCGTCTAAACTGTATAATTAGTTTTATTTTTTATCTATATTTAATGCTTAATGCATGCGTCCAAAGATTCGATGTAACAGATAATCTACTGTTTTTGCAAAATTTTCTGGGCCTTGTTTAGATCCCAAATTTAGGATCCAAACTTTGCACAGTAAATGTCCCGTCACACTGTAGCAAATTTATTTTTATTTGGTAATAATTATCTAAATATTGATTAATTAGGCTTAAAATATTCGTCTCGCAAAGTACAAAACTGTGCAATTAGTTTTTGATTTCATATACATTTAGTACTTCATATATGTGCCGACATTTTGATGTGAGAAGGCCCTGGATCTAAACTAGGCCCTTGTTTAGTTCCCAACTTCTTCCTCTAAATTTTACTATGCAAAAAGAAGATTCTCCGTCACATCAAAATATCGGCATATGTATAAAGTATTAAATGTAGATAAAATTAAAAACTAATTACACAATTTTGTTGTACTTTGCGAGACGAACATTTTGAGCCTAATTAGTCAAAGTTTGGACAATTTTTACCAAATAAAAACAAAAATAGCTACAGTACAATATGACAGTTACTGTGCAAGTTGGGTGTCCCAACTTAGGGCCTGTTCGGTTGCACCCCGAAATGCCAAATTTTTCAAGATTCCCCGTCACGTCGAATCTTTGGAAGCATGCATGAAGCATTAAATATAGATAAAAAATAAACGTAATTACACAGTTTAGACGAAATAGACGAGACGAATCTTTTAAGCCTAATTAGACCATGATTGGACAATATTTGTCAAATAACAACAAAAACGCTACAGTAGTGTTTTGCCAAAAATTTTGGCATCCAAACGGTGCCTCGGCAACTAAACACGGGCTAGGCCTGAGTGTGGAGGTGACGTCCTTTTCTCTCACGCTCTCTCTCCTCAGCACATCAGGCGGTCATCCCCCACCACTCCAGTCCCCGACACACGTCCTATCCCCTCGCCACGCGGCCGCGACGCCCCCCGCAGCCCACTCTCCACGTGGGGCCCAACCGTCGCGGTCCCGCGCGTCAGCCTCCACCTCCAGTTAGGACGCACCCCCGGCCCCGGATGACGGAAAGCGACCCGCAAATCCATCCATCCACCACGCCACGCCACCACCCCGGGCGGGACGGACGGAGAGAGATGCAAGCAAGAGGAATTAAAAGGGGGGCGAGGAAGGCCGACGACGAAATCTAGCCTAGCATTAGCTGGAAATCCAAATCCATCCGCCGTTACGGTTACGCCACCGACAGCCAGAGCCACAGTCGCATCCGAGCTTTCAGCACTCACCAGTTTGTGATTAATATAATAACTGCTGGTAGTGCTACTGGCACTGTAGAGTGGAGTGGGCTATGCAGGGGCGAATTGCACAACGGAAGCATGAATCTATCGTCGGTTATCCATGTAGCGGATTGGGAATTTTGGATGCAAAATTGGTCAGGAATCAGAGGATCGAAAATGAAAACCATATAGACTATACTCCAATAAATCCACATACACTGTTGTCAAGAGAAGAAGCAAGAGAACAAGAAGAAAGTTGTAGGGAAAATTGTCTCTCTACCCCCCCCCCCCCCCCCCCCCCTCAAAGCCCAAATGGAATCCGCCCATCCATCAAAACGACCAAATCCAGATCTTGATGCGGACCTTACACTTTGCGTCCGTCGGCGTCATCTTCCCGCCGCCACCACCGCTGGAGGAGGACGTCAACGACGACGACGACGTCCGTACGACCGACCGCGGCGACCGCCCACGCGCACGACCTCGGGCAGGCGCCGGCGCTGCGGCGACCACCACGGTCGGCTCCGCGTCCGGCGCGGGCGCGGGCGCGGCGGCCGGCGCCGGCTTGGCGAGCCCCACGGAGACCCCCGCGCAGTTGACGCGGACGTTGATGCTCTTGGACTTGAACCGCCCGATCTGGAACCCGACCTTGGCGTCCATCTGCGCGGCCATGACGTGGGACTTCCTGGATCTGAGCGCCGCCGCCTGGACGGGGTCGATGGTGGACGCGGCGGTGGAGGCCTCGGCGCGGATGACCGTCGTGTTGCCCGCCGGGTGGAGGAAGCCCGGGACCACGCCGTCGCCCACGTCCGCGCCCTCGGAAGCGAAGGACGCCGCGATGTCGCCGTAGCGGAAGGCGATCTTGTCGTTGGGGTTCCGCGCCGTCACCGTGAACTCGATGCGGGAGGTGAGCGCGTCCGAGTCCGACACGTTCAGCGCCGCCAGCCGCAGCGACGTCACCGCGAAGGTTGGCGGGCGCGGGCGGTACACCACGTAGAACACCCCCGCAGCGATGGCGCCCAGGAACACCAGGCCCACCAGCACCAGCGTCAGCCACAGGCAGCACGCGCAGCACCACCCGCGGGAGCTCCGGCGGGGGCGACGCGCCGGCGGGCGCGACTGCGCGGGCTTCCGACGGTACATCGGCGGAGGGGGCACGCGCCCGCCGGGCAGCATGGACGGCGGCGCGGGACGCGGAGGCCCCCCGGCGCCGCCGCCGTTCGCGGTGCCGTTGGTGGCGCGCACGGGAACCGGCTTCGCGGCCGGCGCGTACGCCCGGTCGCCCATTGCGCCTCTCTCTCTCTCTCTCTCTCTCTCTCTCTCTCTCTCTCTCTCTCTCGGCCTTACGCTTCTTGGGCTGCTTGGGGGAAGGGATGGATGGAGACGGAGGGGATGGGGATGACGGACGGATGAGTAAAGGAGCTGCTAGCTAGGACTGAGGTGGAAGACGGGGAGAAGAAGAGAGGAGCGTAATAACTGGGACCATTTATATATGCACTGTTTATCATGGCTGTGTTTAGATCCAAATTTTGGAGTACCAAAATACACTGTAGCATTTCGTTTGTATTTGGTAATAATTGTCCAACCATTGACTAATTAGGCTCAAAACGTTCGTCTCGCAAAGTAAAACAAAACTGTGCAATTAGTTTTTGATTTTATCCACATTTAGTACTCCATACATGTATCACAAGTTTGATGTGACGGGGAATCTTATTTTGCATAGTGCACTTTTCAGTGCATCTAAACACAGCCCATATGTATTTCTGTGTGCTTCTTCTCTTTTTCTTTTCTTCACCAATCAATCACCCATCCCCAACCTGCTGCTGCTGCTACGGCCACCCTGGATTTCGTCTTCCTGAGAGCGAGAGACTGCGCGAGCTGGAAAGGACGATGGGTTTTCTGGTCTTTGTACGTTGATTTTCGTTTCTCTTTGACTTAGACGAGTGAAGGTGAGAAAAATAAAAAAAATACCTTACTTTTGTTTGAAATTACCACGGTAATCAAGATACACATGTGTGATATGACTACTATATTTCTCATAAATATCTATATTGTTTTACGTTGATTTTACAACACTACTATTAGATATTTAATAGAATATTAACTATAGTATGGTATTCGATAGTAATGTCGAACGTATCCAAACGATATTGCAAAACGACAATATGAGTAAAGGAAGGATATCTTGCTTTCAAGTAGGAGACATACCATTCATTTAAGATAAGAGATACGAAGAAACACGCGGACTGCGTGACTAACATTAGCCTGACAGTAATTAGATTGTTGGTGCCATGATGACGTCACAACATATAGCAAAGCTAATAGTGTTTGACCTGCAACCGTGAACGTCTTGTACAGGAGGAAAAATATGACATGCTTGTTTTAGCGTGGCGAATCTTTAGTAAAGTTCTAACAAAAGTATTGAGGAATTATTGTTCTCTTGATGGTAGTGCGTACAATACGAGTAGGATGGTAATGGCAAATAAAACTCTGTGTTTGTTTAGAGGTGGTGTTCACCACAACACACGTGAGTAAAGTAAGGTTATTGCAGTAGTTTGTCGTTAGCGCAAAAGGCATGTCCTTTATTTCAAGACAAGGGAGACAGTAAGATGCAAAGGTCATGTGACTTTGGTCTAATAATTACTAAGGCGATGACAAACAAATCTGGTAATGATGTAATGACCAGCACAAGAATTTAAAAGGAAGAGTGGTATAAGTCTTACATTTCGTTTGGCAAAGGTAAAACCTTACCTGCTTTACTCAATGAAATGATGATGATAGCACATACATCATGATTTTTTAAACTTTTTTTTCTTCAACCAGAAAAGCATGATTTCTTACTCGATATCTTTTCTTTCAAGGCAAAAGAAAAAGAAATATAGTACGAATTCCATGGATCAACCCCCATTCATCCATACTCTTACATAGCATTTGAAAACCAACGCGTTATAACATTTGACATGATTTAAAAACCGACGCTTTTGGCCCCCTTGAGTTCATGTTCATCACACCACCCCGGTCCCTTGAGGTTATGAGACTGGTCCAAAAGCAAAAGGTTTCTCCGTCATTGCTATTGCTACGTGTCGAGCAGAGGAGCGGGGGGAGTACATATGTACTGTTCACAGTTTAAACTGTGATTTGCAAGCGCCATTAAAGTATGATGAGAAGCCATTATTAAGCCGAAGCCGGTACAACCATATCTAATAAAACGACGCAAGTACTAGCTAGTAGTATAGCGGCAAGCGGCAGGCGGCACCACCCTAGTACTGGTGCTTCTGGGCGTTGTGCGTGCGTGTATGATGTAGGCAGACATCGCATGGCGTGGAATATCACGGGGTGTTTAGTTTGCAAAAATTTTTGGATTCAGCTACTGTAGTTTTTTGTTTTATTTGATAATTACTGTTTAATTATAGACTAATTAGCCTTAAAAGATTCGTCTCGCGATTTCACGGTGAACTGTGCAATTAGTTTTTTGTTTCGTCTATATTTAATGCTCCATACATGTACCGCAAGATTCGATGTGATGTTTTGGGTGAAAATTTTTGAGAACTAAACACCCCTTACTACCACGTATATGTACTGATGATGGAGTATAGTAGGGCCTTGTTTAGATGCACATGAAAAGTTAGAAATTTTTCACTCTCTCTCCATCACATCAATCTTTGGACCCATGCATGAAGTAGTAAATGTAGGTAAAAATAATAACTAATTACACAGTTTTGTTGGAAATCACGAGATGAATCTTTTGAGCTTAGTTGGTCCACGATTGAACAATATTTGTCAAATAAGACGAAAGTGGTACTATTCATCGTGCTGAAATTTTTTCAGCATCTAAACGAGGCCTAGGTCCAAAGCTCCAGGCTCGCACCCATCCATTAGATACTGCCTCCGTCCCATTGATTGTGCAACTATAGAAACGTGCCGTTCAAACTGTGTCAACTTTGATCAAATTTATAGCAAAAAATATTAGCATTTATGTCTCGAAATAAATTTATTATGAAAATATATTTCATAACCAATCTAACGGTACTTATTTTGTCTCATAAGAGTTAGTATTTTTTTATATAATTTTAATCAAAATTTACGATGGCTGACTTTTCGGGATGCGAGAATTGCATATTCATTGGGACGGAGTGAGTACGTACGAAGGCGTATTATTCGCTTATAGAGTAGTGGTAGGAGTGTAGATACCACAAAAAATTGGAAGCTGTACTGTACTGGACTACTGGTACAGCCCTTCTTCCTGCACAATGAATACGCGCGCGCGCTTCATGATTTGTTTCGGTTTGGGAAAGCCGTGGTGGGCTGGCGCCCGCGCGTTCGTGACGTGGTAGAGCAGGTAGTACAAGAAGCGGCGGCCAGCTGGTTTACATATCCGCCGCCGGGTGCATTCCAGGCTCCGTTTTGTACGTACGTCTACGGTGGCGGTGGGTGCTCGCTCTCGCTCGGTAGTCGGTACAGGACTACAGCGCTACGGGGACGCGTACAGGTACAGCGGCCGCACATGGAGCATGGAGGCGCGGCGCGCGGGCGGGGCCGGGGTCGGGGACCGTGTAGTGTACGTACGCATGTGCGCGCGCGGCCGGCTGCGGCGGACGGCGGCGATGGCGCGCCGAAATTCTCGTACGCGGCGGCGGCACACGGTGGTGGCTGTGGCCTGTGGCTGTGGTGGGGTTTCTTTCCAGGCCCTTGTTTAGATTGGGAAAAAATTTCAAACCGATGAATAGTACCACTTTCGTCTTATTTGACAAATATTGTTCAATCGTGGACCAACTAGGCTCAAAAGATTCATCTCGTGATTTACAACTAAACTGTGTAATTAGTTATTTTTTTACCTACATTTAATACTCCATGCAAGCAGTTAAAAATTGATGTGACGGAGAGAGAGTGAAAAAACTTGGAATTTTGATGTCATCTAAACAAGGGGCAGGTTTCGTTCTAACGGATAGGCGACTCCTGCCCGTGTTCCTACCCTAGGTGTGTGTGTGCGCGTGGATGGACGAGCGGGAGCAGGGAGTTAAGCACCGGGGAGATTAGTGACTAGGGAGTGGGTTTTCGTTGTCTGATGATGGGAAAGTCGCTCCATCGGCCAGTGCAAAACTCCCTGCCGTGTAACTCTGAGGCCCTGCGTGTGCATGGATCGCCTATAACTACAATACGTACTTCCTCCGTCCAGGAAAGCTTGCAATCTGCATTACCGAGACGAACACAGTGACCAAACGAAATCCCGCATGTACCCCTGCTTTTCCTATCTTCTAGGCGCACTATGCACGTAGATCAAGGCAAGGCCGCTGGCGGTGTGCCTTCACTCCCTCACTGTCTCCAACTCGGCAGTACGAAGTTAGATTTTTTTATCTCAGCAGGACCACACAACTAACAGCCTATAGCCCTACCTCAGGTCTAAAATTGCATTCATTCCCGGACACAGCTCTGTAGCTACAATTACATCCTTTACCGGACGGAGGGAGTACTAGTCAATTGGTAGGCATTTCATCATATCAAAGTTCTTACAGTTGTACAATTTATTTTGCACATTTCCTAAAACCCAGGTGCCTGAAACATCTCTTTTCTTCAGGCCACAATGTAGTCCTTTGATCTTGTTTTTTGTGTGTGAATTTAGATCCACTAGATCTTCATCTCGTGCCTTACAGCCGCTGCCTGAACAAATGTTATTTTTCAGGCACCTGAAAAATAGCAAATCCCTTTATTTTGAATTGAATACCTTGTTACCCAAGCTCACAATAATAATAATAACAACAACAACAACAATAACAACAACAACAACAACAACAACAACAACAACAACAACAACAACAACAACAATAACAATAATAATAATAATAATAATAATAATAATAATAATAATAATAATAATAATAATAATAATAATAATAATAAAGACATATATAATGAGACCTTAATGCAGACCGGAAAGCCATAGCACCGCCGAGAGATTTCGCGGGGCTTTGGCACAGCTAGAGGATGAGGATGGTGTGGCCTTGCCATGAAGGGGACAGGTGAGGGCCGGCCGTTGTTGTGCCTATTAGAAGAGACGAGACGAGAAGAGACGAGACGAGACGAGGCGATAATGTTGGCAGTTTGGCACCATTAGATTAGCACTACCAAATCCAATTGGGCGGGGGTTCTAATCATTTCGGCTGGATGGGCGGACACAAGCTAGTCCTCACATCCTTTCTTTATCGATCTCTATCTATTTCCATCGTTTCCTAACCTCTATTCTCTCTCTCTACCCCCCCCCCCCCCCCCCCCCCCACAAAAAAAACCTACAGTAGCTATCATGCAGACCCATGGTCCATGGAGATGGATGACCCAGCAGAGAGACAGCAAGTCAGAGCGATCATGAGCAGCTGATCGGTCGACTGATTGGATTTGATCAGGCAAAGCAAGATGCCAACTTGCTTCTAGCAGTTCTTTCATCAGTTTTTAATATAAAATCTTTCCTGGTATGTCATCGTCCGTGGATGCCACTAATTGTTGGAATCAGCTAGCCTGTGTTTTTCTCGAATACGCACAAGATTTACGTATAGTTGTAATTAAGAAGAAGAGTTTAACCATACACACGACACGCTTCTAATGAGCGCCCTAGAAGGTTTTACCGTTGTGATTGGACCTTCCTACCAGACTGTTTCGAACTTCGATATACATAAAAGTAAACAACCGAACTAAGAGCGGCGCAAATCACACTACAAGAGATGTGATCTTCTATGACGACTATACGATGACAACAGAGCAATTTGTCACTAAATTATTCAGATAATGATGATTTTCAGGAGCCGATCTTAGTTAATGACGAAAATATATTACCTGTCACTAAGTCCAATTCAAAATCACTAAGTCCAATTCAAAATCGACATTACCTATTTTGGCATCGTGGTTACGAGAGATTCATATGACAAATGTGCATGCGTCATAGTTATTCGTTGAATAAAAACAAAAATTAATGGCTAGATTGTTCTCACATAATATATCATATTACAAAAGTCCTTTGCAATGTTAGGGCGTGTTTGGTTTGGTTTTGTTAAAGTTTAACTCCCATCACATCAATGTTCCCTCAAATGCATGGAGTACTAAATGTAGACTAATTATATGCATGTCGGCACATATTAGGAGTAATTTACGAGACGAATCTATTAAGCCTAATTAGTTCCAAATTGGAAACTTTTTGTTAAATAAGACGAAAGTGCTATAGTGTTTGTTAAACTTTAACTCCTCAAACCAAACACCCCTTAGTTTCTCACCTTTTTTGAACCCATAATTCTATCATATCATTATTAAATACTTCTCTCTACTTGAATGATAAATTGCACCCTAGTATTGCTTAGAAAAGCTGCAAATGGTCTCCCCATCAACAATAAGGGCCTTTTTGTTTCAACTTGTTAAAGTTTAACTCTCATCACATCAATGTTCCCTCAAATATATGGAGTACTAAATGTAGACTAATTGCATGCATGTCGGCACAGATTAAGAGTAATTTACGAAATAAATCTATTAAGTCTAATTAGTCCAAGATTAGAAACTTTTTATCAAATAAGACGAAAATGCTACAGTATTTATTAAACTTTAACTCCACAAACCAAACAAGCCTAAGATTGTCTCCCTGCCTCCCGCCAATAACTCCCGCCAGCCTCTCCCTCCCCCACCATCTTTTTTGGGGCAATTGCCACTTTTGTCCACTATCACAAGTCTTTCATGTACTCAAATCAAGGGTATTACAGTAAAATTCCTACACAAGAAGTGGATCCCTAGACATCCCGGTTTGATTTCATCCTCCCCTTTCCTTTGCACCTCTTTCCAGTGCCTGCGCCACCACTCCCCTTCCACCTCCGCCGCAGCCCCTGTTCCTAGAAGCCAGCGCCACCATTCTGCTCCAGCCACAACCACACCCTCTCCCAGCTGACCCCTCTTCCTTCCTAGTGCTGGGCGACGAGTTTCACTCCAAATATAAGATGCCTCCTGGGAGAAAGGTGCAGACTGCCAGGATACTGAGACGCCCACAGGTAATTCCTCAAGCTTGAGCGCCAGGAAAGGGAACAATGAGTGGATCTGATGGGTGCCGACAGGATTTGTGTTTTTTTTGGTGTTCTGATGTTCGAACTTAGGGTTTGGGGCGAGGGGATTTTGGTTCCTGTGGGCGAGTCTGCGTCCAGCGGCAGCGAGTGGGCGATGGCCGTGCGCCTCCATCGGCTTGAGCTTTTGGGAGAGTGGGCAGCGAGTGAGGGCCATCTGGAGCGAGGAGTGGCCTGGTTGATGGCTATCGCCGGCTCTATTGTTCTTCTACACGGATGAGTTAGTTTCTCCTCTTTCTGTTATGCATATGCAAGAAGATGAACAGTAGAAGCTAGTTAGCTTGTATGTTTGTACCATTTATTCATGGTTTTTGAAAAATTAAAGGAAAATAATGGTAGATCCATATGGCTTGAAACTAATTTTGTTAGTTTATCAGATCCATCCTATACATAAGAAAAATATGTTTATGCATTTTGTTGTGGTCTAGATTTCTATGTTTATTAAAATATGAAGAGAATGTTTAAAGCAAAATAAATCTTGAGCGCCCTTAACATTAGGAAAACTAATTATTTTTTTAAACCAATCGATCTTAGTTTTCATATACAAAACATTGAACAGTGAGACAACAGCAAGATTTATATTCTAATTCATATAGGATACAGTTCTTGCTAAGAACATAGTAGTGTGATTACCTTCGTAACCCTTGTTCTGAAACCTAGTGACTTTGGTGAATCCACAGCTCATCTAAAAGTTTAGAAGTTCTACGCAGAAATTGCATGAGCATTTACTTGTGTGGAAATCAGTGGTTAAATCTAGAAATAGTAAATAATACAGGATCTTTTTGCTAGCAGCAGCGGCATACATTTTTTGCTAGCAGCATACATTTTTATTTTTTTTTTGCTCTGACTACTTCCTTACAATTGTTTTAATTGAATGTACAGAAGCAATGACACTTGAATATTTAAGACAGATGGATCAAAACATTATGAGGAATGACCAATTCTTCCAAAGCCTTGGGCTCCATACCCTAGTGAAAGTTCTATGTTTGGTGTTGGTAATTAGTGACAATGCCTAAGTACTAATCCTATGCCTAAGTTGTATGTAGCATATGAGGATTAGTACATTCCAAGGTTGGTGGCAAGATGGACATGGTGATCATGATGGCCACACTTGGATTTGGACGCAACCCTATGTGATCAAGGCAAAGGTATATGCTTAAGGGTTGTGTTTTAGTAACCAAGACACCTAGTGGGTGTGGTTACATTATAGGATAGATAGCCGTACTATAAAGAGGGGAATGACGCGGCTATTGAACTCCTAAGTGCCTCTAGATGTGCATTTCATAATCATATGCATTTGGATAGAACTAATATCGCCTCGAAAAATGATTGTGAAAATGCTAACACACTCACACATGACGAAGATCACTTTGTGGTGTTAGCACGTTTGCGAAGGCGGTGGAGTTTGAGCGGTAGAGAGGGTTTGAGGTCCTCTCTCCCTCCCGCCGAGCTTGTGAGGCGGGATTCAGGCGTTTTTGAGGAGTTGAAACGACTATTTTCCACTACGCCGGAAGTCTGGAAAAGAAACGGAGGCGAACGGAGGTCACAGAGGTGACCGGACGCGGTCTTTGCATGACCGGACGCGTCCGGTCAGTGTTCAGTATCTGCGCGGTTTTCAGCTTGATGATCGGACACGCGGCGCGTCCGGTCACAGTCGATCGGACACGTCCGGTCGTTCAGGGAGGTTACTGGACTCTAACCGGACGCTGGCACTGTCGCGTCCGGTCATTTCTCCAGCGCGTCCGGTCATTGTGTTGTTGTGCGCTGCTCAGACTTGACCAGCGCGTCCGGTCAGTCACGGGACCGGCGCGTCCGGTCGTTTGCAGCGCGTCCGGTCGTTGTTTCGCAGTTAGCCGTTGTGCGACCGGCGCGTCCGGTCAGTTGGACCAGCGCGTCCGGTCAGTGCGACCGGCGCGTCCGGTCAGTTGGACCAGTGCGTCCGGTCAGTGCTTCGCGACTTAGCCGTTGCGCGACCGGCGCGTCCGGTCAGTTGGACCAGCGCGTCCGGTCAGCGCGTTTTCAGCTGGTTAAGTTTCTAACGGCTCTATTCGAAGGGGTACGTCTATAAATACTCGTTGGCCGGCTCAAGGCTCTCTCTCTTGCACATTTGACATACTTGTGAGCACTTTGAGCTAAGCAACTCCCCTCCCACTCATCTCTCTTGCTTCTTTGCATATTCGAAGTGAGATTGAGTGATCCAAGTGCATTTGCATTGTGAGATTACATCTAGTTGGCACTTGGTGGTTGATTTGCTGCGGGATTCTTGTTTCTCTTGGTGGTTGCCGCCACCTAGACGGCTTGGAGCAGCTTGGAGGCGTTGGCAAGAGTTGGTGATTGTTCTTGGCCACCTCCGGTGATTGTGAGGGGTTTGTGCCTACCTCGGCGAAGCGCCAAAGGCAACGTTAGTAAATTGCTCGTGTCATTGCAACCTTTTGCCATTTGGTAGGTTCTTGTAGCGCCTTTTGAGAGGCTCGGTGTGAGACCGATTAGCCACCGAACCACGTGGTGTAGAGGGACACAACGAGGACTAGCGTGCCGGCAAGCACGTGAACCTCGGGATAAATCTTCGTGTCATCACTTTCATATTGTGATTGATTGATCCCGGTGTTCGGTTATCTTGGTATTCATTGTTGATCATATTGGTTGGCTCAATACTTCGCCCCTCGGTGAAACTCTCCTAACTCAACTTCGTATTACCTTCTTAGTTATTTTTGCTAGCTAGTTAGCTTTGCTAGAATAGCTCTTTTGTGTAGCTTGCTAGTTGTAGTTGTAGTTACCTTCTCGGTTTGATTTGTGCGGTTGAGTGCAAATATTAGAATTGTGAATTGGTTAGGTGGCTTGCAAACACCTCGTAGGCTAAGCAAAACTCGCATCTCGCTATTTGTTATATTGATAAACTTGTTTAGCTTGTCTTTGTAGAAAATTTTAAAAGGCTATTCACCCCCCCTCTAGCCATCAAGACCTTTCACCTAGTTGCACAAGTTAAGGGTAAAAGTGCAAGGAACAATGATGATGTTCCTGAAAAATCTGGATCTCTCTACAATCCTGAGGACGATGAGGGCTCTAACGAACATGACGAAGATGAAGTCAGCATGGTACAAAGGATTGTTATTGACCATTATCATTTTGGTGACTGCACTTCCATTATTTTTGGGTCTAATTCTTCTTGTTTGCTTCATACTACGCTTCTAAGGTGGGTGAGGATGTATATAACAAGAATGTCCAACATATTGGCAAGTTCTCTGCTAGAGGTTCCAAAGCATCAAAGAGAGTGGTGACCTGTCAAAAATGCAATTGTAAGTACTTTCCCCTCTTCTGTAAGACACATTTGAAAGCCAACTTGAATATTTGGCCTAATCGGCTGCACTTCTTGTGCTGCAGCAGTTGCTGCATGCCGCTTATAATCTGAACTGTTGAAATCTAATGCATAAAATCTAAACTTTTCAAATTTGAATTGTGCACGCAGCACCAGCTGCAGCTATTGCCTTTACTTCATAATTGGAAATGATTGTGGGCTATTTTTGCTATTGTCAGAAATGATGTTGCTATTGCCTTTACTTTTTGCATGACTACTTTGTTACATTATTCACTTTCCAAGTTGGGTGTACGTAGTCTTCTAAATTCAAATGTGATATATTGCAAGTACAGTGTCTTTTCCTTCATATATTGCTTTTAGCTCTTATTTGAGTTTAACTTCGTACATACTTGAAATGATGTTTGAGGCTATTTTGGCTAAAGTAATGTCACTTTTTAGGTCTCTGTAAAGTATTATTGTAGGCTATTTTTCCTATACTGCAAGAAATATGTACCAAAACCAATACTAATTTTTGTATCATTCTGTTGCTAGGCTGCTATGGAAGCAATTGAGGCTGAATCAATGCAAGAAGGCCAGCAGTCGATGTCTTCTATTGAAATTGTTTCCAAGATGCTGCCGAAGTCAAGCACATTTCTTCAAAATGTGGGGCTGCCAACCTCCAAGCCAAGTTGTAGAAGTGCAGTTAGTTCACAAGTGCGAGGGCTACAGGCTCAACTTGAGGCTAAGGAGCAAGAATCTGCGCAACTTAAGCAAGAGTCTACACAACTTAAGCAAGAGGTGGCAAGCCAAGCACATGAAATTGACAATTTAAAGAAGGGACAGCAAGAAACTCATGCCCTCCTTCGACAGCTGATTAACTTCAACCAGGGTCAAGTCATTCCTCCCTAAAATTTGTGAGCATCCTCGTCATCTAGATATGCATCCAGGCGAGTTGGTTCAATTATGCCTTTTGTATCTATCTCTAGAATTTGGGTTGATAAGAGTCTTTGGTGAACTCTGTAGCATTTTGGTGTGCTTGTGGCTGCTGCATTACAAACTATGAACTTAGTATTTCTTTAGCTTGCAAACTATTTCACACTCTAAGTTGTTATGTATGACTGAAATGGATGTATGAATGAGCTGGACGTATAATTGAGATTGTTGCTTCTAAGATGTTGAATGGATGTTGACTATGAAATTTGTTATGAATCAATGTATGGCTGTCATTTGTTGAATTCAATTGTATGGTTAATATTATCACTGCATAGGCACACATGGTAGTTGCCTAGTTAAGATTTCATGATAGTTTTAATGACAATAATGATCGTCATTATTGCTAGTGACAAAAATATTGCTGTCACCAACTTAGTGACGATATACTATCAATCGTCAAGGAAGGTGCTTTAACACGCACCTTCGGTGACGATAGGTATTTCGTCATTGCATCGTCACAGAGCGTATTATAGTGGTGTAAAATCCTCTGTTTGTGACCTAATTGAGCCGTCATACAAGGTCACATTTCTTATAGTGACCAGCTAGCCTGTGACTGTGAGTATTAACTGATTAAGTTAGTCGTCACTACGTTATCATCATATTAGTAGCTACCAGTAGGCAGCATCTGAAGGATGGAATAATCCCGGCTTGTAGGCGAGTGGCGCGGACAGATTAGGACATAGATAGTGAGGAATCAAACGAACGAAGGAATGTGATTTGCGTGCGTGAGGGACGGCGACTTTGTTGCAGGCAGTCGCTGCTAGCCAAAATGCCAAATTAGTGGACGTCTTAACCTCTGATGAGTGCGCGCCTCCCGTTGCATCGTGCTATCTGCTAGAGTGCTAGCTAGTGCGTTTTGGCTTTTATTTACCCCGTGTCCACTTCACGCGTGGGGCTATGGCCACACTCCTGCTTAGCACGCATTTTTTTTTTTTGCTTGTTTCTACACATCGCCTAGATTTCAGTCGCTTGAATCTCGAAAGACGACGAGTTTAGGGAGGGTCTTGTGCCGTTCGGAGGAGGAGGGAGGCTGCCAGCCTTAGTATAATAAGAGGTCGCAAGCTGGCTAAATATTGAGGTGGAGGAGAGAGAAGAAACGGGCTGTAAGTTTACAACCGGCTTAAGCATAAGAACTAAGAAATTTCATGAGAGAGATAAGTGGGCCATGTATTAACAGTGAAGAACTAACTATTATATAGGTGGGCTGAGCGAAGGCTATGAAAAAAACTTACAGCCAGCAGCCAGCTATATTATTAGCCTCGCTCTTAAAGAAAATCGTTAGGCTATAGCCGGCAAGACCAATGGAGACGGGCACGGAGTAGGGGGAGAGCGCTAGAGCAGTGCATGATGCAGCGGCCAACAGGCTAGCGAGTACGGGGCAGACCGGAGGAAGATGAGGGGCGACAACCATGACTAACACACCTCGGAGTGACAAAGAGACCGAGGTAAAGGGGACGTATGGTATGGGCCCTGGGATCTAGATTGGACGGCCAAAAACAATCACTAAAAGATTTAGGCATTTGAAATTTAGTATTTTCCTTTTTCTTATGAAATTCTATACCATTCATTTGATTTCTAGATTTTAAATGTATTTTGAAGCTGTAAGTTGCGTCCTTTACGGAGTATGGGTCTGATTGGTTGGCTACCAAAATTTGCCGTGCCAAGGATTTAGCAAGCCAAAAGTTGGATAAAAAAAATTACCAAAGATTTGGCAAGCCAAATGTGAGAAGTTGGCAAGTTTTGGTAGCCCATCAATCATTAGCCAAAATCATAGCTTACAAAATCCTTGGCATGGGTAACCGCCCCTAGCGTCAGGGCGGGGCCAGGGTTCGGGGGTTTCTCGGTCGGGGTACTGAGATCTTCTTCTTAAGTACAACACCGTAGGGGCGGTCTTCCCCTACCGGCCGAGTTTTTTTAAAATCCTTGGCATGGCAAATTTTAGTAACAACAAATCAGGTCCTATATGCAACCTACCCTTGCAACCTCTCTCGGGCTGTCAAGAACGTAGCGTGAGAAGAGAGCTGCGTTGCGTGGCACCTGCGCGCGTCCTCCTAATGGGCTGATGGTAAGTAGGTTATTAGACGAGTAATCAGATGCGTGCATCGACCCTTTCAAAATTTCTTCGGAATCTGATTGCTCGTTAACCAAAACATGATCTGCTTATTTTGCACAGTACTTGTTCTGCGAGAGAACAAGCAATGTAAATTCGTACAGCTAAGCAAAGCTCTGATCTTAATCAGTTTGTAATATAACCATCGAAGAAGAAGTGGGTATCAGGTTTAATTTTCCGAAACAAAAACTACGGAGTATATAGTATCAGCTTGTGTTGTCCTGCTGGCCTTGGATGGTGGTGGATCGATCGGGACTTGCCAACAACGAACGAACCACCAGCAGGGATCAGTCGTCGTCGTTCCAAAAAAAAAAGACAAAAGTTAATTAAAGTTGTTTGTTTACGTGCGTTTTATTTGTTGGGGGAGACGCGAAGAACTACTCTCTCATCGATTGTGCCTACTGTACACAATCCAGCTGTGCGCAGCTGCATGCAACCGCCGCTCCTGCACGTGCAACATTGAATTGAACTAGCCGGCTTGCTGCAACGGTTTGATGGTCGCGTGTCGTGTGTCCATGTATGTATGAAATGTAATGTATACTATAATAATGTACACAAAGGGTCACAAAGCCATGTCGTGTGTGTAGTATAGTAAGTAGTCTACTTATTACCTGTATGTGGGCAGAAAAAGAAAATGAATTAATGCTGGTCACGAAGGCCAGGTCAAATTTAAAAGGTCATCTCATCCGGCCTAGTCACAGGCTTGTCTGAGGTATGTAGCCACGTTGGGGGGAACGGAACGGAAGCCGGCCGCGCGGCGGCGCGGGGGAAGAGGAAGACGTGCAGCGCAGACCCCTAGTAGTTGTCGACTCGTCTCGTCAGCCGGTGGCTGGTCGCTGGTCGGTCGTGCTTGTGTGCTACTGCTACCTCATTCCATCGATCCGTCGTGCACAGCATCAATATAAAGCGCGCGCCTCTCCTGGCCCGGGCTGATCGGCCGGCCTGGATCGAAATCGAATACCCCTGGCCGTCTCACCAAGAGAGGAGATCGATCGGGCAGCTAGTCGTTGTCCTCTCCTCTGCATGCACCGTCCAAAATGTATTTAGGCCCGTTCACCTCCCAAAATATTTCCTCTGCCACCCGTCACATATCGAATCTTTTGACGTATGCATGGAGCATTAAATATAGGTAAAAAAATAACTAATTGTACAGTTTGTCTGTAAATGTCGAGATGAATCTTTTGACCCTAATTAATTCATAGTTGGATAAATCTTGCCAAATAACAACGAAAGTGCTATATGAATTTTCCCCCCAAATATTTAGGATCTGAACACAGCCTTATTTGCAGCTAGCTAGCTAGCTAGCGACGACATGCATCAGAGTGAGACGCGTGCATACGTACTACTGCTTGCTCCCTCCGTCCACGAAAGAATGCAATTATGGGATTTATGTCCATCAAAGTAACCCAAGTCTAACTGAGTTTATAGTAAATAATATTAACATTTATGTCTCCAAACAAATTCATTGTAAAAATATATTTTATAACTAATCTAATGATACTTATTTTATATCATGAATGATAATAATTTCTTTTTTATATATATTTAGTCAAAGTTCAAACTATTTGACTTAAAAAATTGAGAATTGCATCGAAATCCAGACATGAGGCACGAGCGCGGCACAGTCGTGACGTCAATTCCATTCATTAATGATCTTTCTGAAGGACCGAAAAGGCGACCAGAGGGGGTGAATGGGAGCCTCAAATTTCTTTCGAAATATTTGGCCTCTGTCCTAAACTCAAATCCCAAGAAACAAACACAAACATCCTGATGACCATGACCCTAGAGAAGGGTGGATATTCCCTCAGAATATAGCGGATCACCACAAAGCAAGCCGATAGGACTACGAGAGCGCACCGAACCAAAAGACAAGAAAACGAGACACTCCACTTCTATAGAGAAGAAGCAATATCCTAAATCTCAGATACTCAAGCCAACTGGTGACAAGAGCACCTAGATAGAATCTATGGAATGATAGAAGTCCAGTGCAACAAACGATATGAGAAACGGAGCTCAAACGACCAAAACGCGGAAGGACGAGTCACTTGAACTGAGCAAAGCCGGTCTGACCGGGATAGAGGGTTGGTCTGACCGGGTTGGCTTGCAAAGCCAGCCTAACCGGGATGGTGAAAGCCCAAGTTTGGTTTTGGAAATTGAGTGACACCAAATTTGCTAATGTTATGTGATCAAGTGTGATTAAGCTAGGCATAAGCAACATGTGATGGAGGTGGAGATGGCATGGAGAGATGATCACAAGACCACATGATTTGATGCATGAAATGATGAGCAAGATCATGAAGGAATGCACATAAAATAATGGACATGATGATCAAGTGGAGAAGAAGGATCTAAGAGCGCAAGGCAAAGGTATAACCATCGGGTTTTCCTTTTGCCAGTCTAAGATGAGTAGAGAAGTGATTGACCGGGTTTAGGATACATAGCCGACTATCAAAAGGGGCATTAGGATCTAGTTAAGAGCTAACATAACCCTTTAAAAATGTTTGTGAAATACTAACACACATGCACATGGTGGTGTACACTTAGTGGTGTTGGCACATTTGCAAAGAAGAAGGTGTTGGAGTTGATTTTGATCAACTTGGTGAAGGGAGAAAGGTTTTTCGGTGTTCTCCGGACACTAGGATGGCTCTTGTAGTGGAATACTGCTTTGATCCATTGTGACTTGGATTGAGTGTCCATATGGGTTGTGTAGCCCTCTGAGTAAGCTTTCCGAAATGTCCAAGATCATCGAAATCAGAGTTCGGAGCTAAGAGTTATCTCTGTTTTACCGAAGAGTGGTTTGTGACCGGACTCGTGACCGAACGCGTCCGGTCCGCACCTGCGCGTCCGGTCAGTGTTTTTTTGCGTGCGAAAGTGACCGGACGCTCCTGCGAGTCCAGTCAGTGATGACCGGACGCGTCCGGTCACGTCGGGAGCTTACTGGAACCTCTTTGTTCGCTGTTTCGCTGTGACCTGCGCGTCTGGTCCTGTTAGTGACTTGCGCGTCCGGTCAATACAATTTTATACGCGCGAAAACTAGCCGTTGGAGCAGGCTAGTGACCTGTGCGTCCGGTCGATCAAAAAATTCGCCCAATGAAGGAGTAACGGCCATATTTGTTCGTGGGGCTATAAATAGATGGTGGCCGGGTTTGGGGTTCTCTCTTGCACATTTGAGATATTGAGGCACACTTTGAGCTAAAGAACAACCCCTCCACTCATCTCTTTGCTTGGTTGCACATCTTGAGTGAGATTGAGTGAGATTCAAGTGCATTACTTGAGAGTTGTATTCTAGAGGCACTTGATCTTTGAGTTGCTGCGGATTTCTTGTTACTCTTCCATGTTTCCCGACGCGGTAGACGGTTTGGAGCAGCGGAGGTGATTGAGCTCGTAATTGAAGATTGTTGGAGCCCTCACCAAGTGTTGTAAGGGGTTCTTGATCCTTCCCCGTGGGAGTTCACGAATTGGATACTCTAGTGGAACTCGTGGCTTGGAGGATCCCCATCTTGTGTGCTGTTGTGCGGCGCCCGCCGAGGGCTCGACTCTTGATAGTCGATTAGCTCGCGAACTGACAAGTGGGTGTATCGCCACAACGGAGAGTAGCTTGTCGAGAAGCAAGTGAACCTCGGGATAAATTCTTGTGTCGTTCTCTTCCCGAGGATTTCTCTTGTGTGATTGATTGATTGGTTCTTCTCTTCTCTACACGACGGTATAATCACTCGAAGCTCTTCTCTCGCGTTACTCCTTGTATCTAGGTTGTAGTTGTTGTTGTGTTTAGTGTATAGCCTTGTACTAGATTTGTGTAGGTGGCCTGCTTAATTAGTTAGGGCTAGTGCATTTTGCTTCGCCACCTTTTATACTAACACTTGTGGTTTAGTAATTCTTGTAGAAGTTTTAATTAGGCTATTCACCCCCCTCTAGCCTATTTGGACCTTACAGATGGAGGGTCGGTCTGACTGGGATGCAAGGGCGGCCTGACCGGGATGCGAAGGCGGTCTGACCGGGATGCGAAGAACAGAACTCGAGAAAAACTGTCTCCAACCAAAAATGTCCTGATTTACGGCCAAAACTTCACCAACTGCCACGAAACTTGGTGAGCATGATCACAAGACAGTAGGAGAGCTACCTCTAAGAGGTCATCGCCCAATTTGAAGCCAATCAACGGAAAATCGAAGAAACACGAAAATCACCGGTTCTCGAGACCTAGACCAAGAAATCGTGCGATCTGCGAGCTCATGAGGAATTAGTTGATTTCCTTCGGTGAAAAGGCTCAACTCACGTCATAGCTCAAATTAACGCAAAAAGAACGGATCAAAAGGGTCTAGAAACGACGAATCGAAGGAAGAACTAGAAGGGGAAGAGAGGAGCTCGTGAAGAACACATCAAGAACACACAAATTGCTTCATCCGTCGAACACCGGAGGATTCGAGACCTCCTTCCCTCAAAGATTCATGGTTCTTACACTAATCGATGGATTAGTGGACCTCTCTCTCACACAAGCACCTAGAGGAAGAAACCCTAAAGGAGAAAATAAAAATAGAGGAGGTGAGGGAGATGGGGGCTCCCTCATCCTATTTAACAGGGCTATTACATATTCCTAGTTTTGCCTCTGGATACAAATGAGTCAAACCATTTAGCCTAAGGACGTTATGGTCCAACCCGGTCTTCATCTTGATCCGACGACCACCGCGCTTCCTCACCGGTAGCTTCGCCTCGACGCGAACTCTGCGATGCCGCCACGTGCCATCCGTTCTGCCTCGGAACCTCCGCCCGGGTTTTGAGGCCCAAACCCGTAAACCCGCCACCGATGGTTTTGAGGCCCAAACCACCAAGCCGCTCGCGAGTAGCGTACTCCATACGCGTCCCCCGTCGATGGTTTTAAGGACGAAACCACTAAACCCCCGATGTCGACGCGTGTCCGACCTCCCGCCAAGCATGACGCATTCGCCTTCCTCCTTGACTCGGCCCACCGGCCTCCGCCAAGTGCCACGACGTCATCGTCTCCATCTTGATTTGGTCGACGCCGTCTTCATCACCATGTACACTTGCACTCGTCGATGTCCCAAGTGTCAGTCACCGCGGCTAGTCACCCGGCCTCCTGGTCCCTCGGTCCAAGCCTCACGTCCGTCCTTTACTACTCCCGGTCCATCGGCACGGCACGTCCTCCTTGACCTTCACCTCGCCGTCGACTACTGTCTCCGTGCTCCACACCTACACACCACGAGCAAAAAGACATGCACACATAACTTTCGCCATGGTAGGGTTAGTCACCACTCAACCTACTTCGTGGATCATATTGACAATCACTCATTACAAAACGAACACATAAGGATACTTGTCAACCTTGTGTTCACACTTTCCCCAAACAAACGATCGGGAGACCCGGCCACCAGTCGAATGGCATGCAAGGGGTCGACGACGGCGACGACGAGGTGGGGCGCTCCAGCACCAACATAGGTCATCGGAGTCCCGCTGCGTCCGCGAATCATGCATCATATCCACCGGGCTCCAGCAACATGTGTGCTCGTTTAGTTGTTTCTCATCGCATCACATATCGAAACTACTCCTACACAGCAGGATTCTTGCTTGGGCTGCCAACAACTGCCTAGCAGTATAGTAGCAGGGCTCCAAGATCCAACCAAACACATTATTAATGCGTATGTAGAACAAGAAGGAAATGGCTGAAACTGAAAGGAGAGAATGCATGCATGCGCTTAAACATTGACAGAGCACGCCGGAGCATGTACACAGACCACACATGCAGCGAGTCAACCTAGGGTTTGTCCGATGATCTCCGATCCATCTCCATCTGCCGGTCCCCTCCCCGATCGACGATGCCTGGATCTCTGCGCGCAGATTAGTGTCTGCCAACTGCACGGCGCAGCATGCATGCAACTGCAGCTCCTCCAAGTCCGATCGATCCACCTGCGTCAGACACCGGAGGAGACAACCGGTCCGGCCATCGGCATGCAAGCAGTCCCGGCCCCGCCGCCTGCCGCCCTGCCTCACTACGGCACCCTCACCTGATGACCCTGCTGGTGCCCTTGTCCATCGATCGATCGATCTACTACTGCTACTCGCGGCGGATACATTCAAATCGCAGCGGAGAGAAGCTGGCCGAACACACAGGCAGCGTTAATTCGCCTGCAGCCTGCCTACCTGCTGTTAATTTCTTGGTCCCTGCATGGCGAGACTGACGGCGGATGAGAATGAGAGTGGTCTCGTCTCGTGTCTCCTCCTCCATACCAAGATGCATTGCAACGTACTTGCAGTACGATCTGATGCGCGGCAAGCTACTTTTACATGCTCTGCTCTTAATCAAACATGACCTTATTTGTGTGCTAGAGCTTCTTCCTCTCTCCAACTTTTATTTATAGCCCTGCCTCCTTGCTTGTATGGACGAGTATCTGCTTGTTTGTGCTAGTTGATTTCTTCATCAGATCAGGTGGGAGGTGGGCGCCTCCTCACCACACAAGTAATCTCCATATATACGATGAGGAGCAAAATGTGCTGGCATGGATCCAACCAAGGTCATTAGGTCAAGTATAGATGTCCAACGGGCCGTGCCGTGCCAGCCCGCGTCGTGCCGCCACGGGCCACCGTGCCTAACGGGCCGTGCCTGTGGCGTGCTCGTGCCTGGCCTCCGGCCCAAGGCACGGCCCGTGGGCCGTCGGGTCGGCCCAAGAGAACGGCGTGCCCTACGTGCCGCGGGCGGCCCAAGAGCAGCGGACTAGGAGGAAGTTAGGGTTTGGAGTGATGGGGAGGGGAAGGAAAGAGCAGCGCCGTCTAGGAGAGTGGGAGTGGGAGGAAGTTAGGGTTTGGAGTGATGAAGATATTATATATATATATGGATTGCAGTGGGTTGTGACAAATATTCACATGGTTATCAATTTAACGGGCCGCCTCTTGGACCGGGTCGTGCCCGTGCCGTGCCACGTGCCTGGGTGGCGGCCCAGGCACGGCCTGGTCCCTCGGGCCGGGCCCGGTGGCCACCGGGCCGTTCCGTGCTCGGGCCGGGCCAAAACGCCGGGCCGCGGGCCGGGCCACCGGGCCGCGGGCTGCATGGCCAAGTATAAGGTCAAGGACATATATGGATGAGAGGCCAGCATTAACTTTCATTTTGCAAATGGAAAAACAACAGCTGCCTACTCTACTAGTTTTAGCTACTGGCTAGTAGAAGTGGTACACGTTGGAGTCAGATAGATGATGGACGATAACCAAGTGATTTATCCACCTGCCACCGTCGCCTAGGGCTATCTCCTTCCTCACCCGGCGGGGCTGCTGGTGGCAATAAGGAGAAACCCTCGTCCATCGTTTACGGTTAACAATTTTTCAGTTTAGTTCAAATAAATCAACCAGTAAAACGACCACTGTTGTTCGTTCCAGAGTTTATTACCTGTAAAAGCGTCTAACATGATGGATCAAGAGTTAGAGGTTGTTGTGTTGTACCTAATAATTCAACCGTCGATGTTCTTTTGTCGATTAAGATGTGTTTTCGTCTGGTCTCGGAATGTTAGGCCTTGCGACACATGTCAAAGGGTTGTCGCAATACTACTCTGGCTTCGATGTTTGACACGGCACTGAAATATAAAGGTTTGTACTGCCCGGACCAAAGCCACTAGAAAGAAGATGATAGGAGGTCTTTTATTTCAGCTTCTTTCATATGCAATTTAAGGATGTATTATGCTAGGTCTTAATATAATTCTCCTTCACTTAAAAAATGATCTAACCACCTTATCGTAATCGTTGTCAAGCCTGGTAGCGGTAGGTACCCACAAACAAGCACCCGTGCAATCTCCGTGGCTGCGAGTGAAATCATTGTACTCGTTGCAATCCGGCAAATAAATTACAATAAATCATGCATGCCATATATTATATGGGACTGACTAGCTATCTGTTGACATATTTTTGTTGTTAAAATCTGTCAGATTTTTGTTCAATGAATAGATGACAGCTCACCAAAAAAAAAACTAGCAGATAAAACATTGAGAAATCTGTCAACTAAAACATAAATAGATCAACATCCCATAACGGGTTCCCAAACCCAACATCCATTAACAGCAAAAAAAACAAAATGCGTTCTTTTGATTTATGGTACACACGTAGCTGGTTCACTCTACACGCCTCACTGTCCTCACTGCTCACTTGCTGTTCTTGCTCTCCAGCAGCCGCTTCCGCTCGATGAAGATCGGGACCACGATCTGGATCATGTTCTTCTTCGCGACCTAGGTCACCGCCCTCCCTTTGGCCACCAGGAGCACGCTGACCGTTCCTCTGCCCTCGCCACCTTCCTCGTCCATCTCAGAATTCTCTGACAAGATGTTGGGGTGGATGCGCATCTCCTTGCAAGCTAGTATCTGCAGAGCATCCTGTTGACAAAAAAGCTAAATCATCACAACTATGGAAAAATGGCAGCATAGAAACCATTTAGCTCTCCTAATCATTTAACACAATAAGCATGTAACATAATAAGCATGAATAAAAAACTCAGGCTGCATGCGCACATTGCAGGTCAGTCAAGTGGCAATCAGACTATAAGCACTCATCGATGTTAATGGCTGTATCTACTATCTAGGTACTGGATATCCAAGATACTTTTCTTAGTTCATAATGACAGGAAACCATCTGGGATCTAAAGATATTGATCCCCACCTGAAGTCCCTTCCACCAGCATCATCAACACTGAGCAAGCCATCGCAAACAGCTGCCAAGATATCAGCACATAACTTGGACGACGTGGCTAAAAGGTGCTCTGGTGCCATTTGTTTCAGCAAAGAGACATAAATGTGCATTCGTTTTGATCTCGATCGTTCGTCAGTGCTACTGCAGAAAAAAAATGAGAGTGATAAAATTAAGCTAGCAATGAAGCATCTTCCTTGCAAGGGCTAAGGAGATCAGTTTGAGCTGTGTTTACAGAATTGCAAAAGGCGCAGGTCTTCTGTCTGAACTTTCCTGAGACTGAGTCGCTATAGACACTATGTCCAGTGCAATCGTTTAGAACGTATATAGCTTCGATAAAACTATTATATGCAAAGAGTGGCACTTTAGCTACAAAATGTAAGCAGATGCTAATCAGTGACTTGATACATGTTAGTCAGTGGCTTAAAACAAGAAAAATTTAGTACAAAAATAAATACAATTGAAAGGATCAAGATGCCCAAAAAAGGGGTGAATTAGGCTTTTCTAAAAATTAATTGCAAGAATTAAATCCTACAAGTCAAACTTCACCCTTAGTGCCTACTAGTGTTCCTTGTGATTTTACCGATAAAAGTTTTGCACCCTAAGTTCCAATCCTAGACTAGCATGGCAATTCTAGGAAAGTAAACAAGCAATGAAAGTAATGCACGAAAGTAAATGCTTAAAAGTAAGGGTTAGGAACACGGCGATGTTTTGCCGAGGTATCGGAGAGTCGCCACTCCCCACTAGTCCTCGTTGGAGCACCCGCGCAAGGGTGTAGCTCCCCCTTGATCCGCGTAAGGATCAAGTGCTCTCTACGGGTTGATTCTTCGACACTCCGTCACGGCGAATCACCCAAAACCGCTCACAACTTGAGTTGGGTCACCCACAATCTCGTCGGATGATCACCAAACTCCCAATCACCACCAAACCGTCTAGGTGATGGCGATCACCAAGAGTAACAAGCTAGAACTCTCACTTGACCACAACAAGCCTAATGAGAAGATGGATGCACATTTGCTACACTCTTGTCACTAGAGAGGATTCTCAAACTTTGATTCGCAAATCTCTATCCTCACTAGGGCTCTTGCACTCCCTTGCACTTCAAAGGTGTTTCTCAGCTGAACAAAAGAGCAAGAGACCTCTAAAAGAGGTGGTGGGGATGTATTTATACACCCCACAGTCGAAACGAACCGTTACCTGCCAACTCAGCAAAACGCGGGGTGACCGGACGCGCCGGTCGAAGTGACCGGATGCGCCGGTCGCTCGTAACGGTCGAAATTCTGAAATTTCGGCTGAGTGACCGGACGCGCCGCTCGAAGTGACCGGACGCGCTGGTCGCTCGTAAAGGTCGAAATTCTGAAATTTCGGCTGAGTGACCGGACGCGCCGGTCAGGGGTGATCGGACGCGTCCGATCGTGCATGGAGCTTACTGTAATGAGACCGGACGCGCGACCGCGTTCGATCGATGATGACCGGACGCGTCCGGTTGTCGCAGGACCTTACTGGAACATGACCGGACGCGCCGATCACACCCAGGGCGCGTCCGAACGGATGGTTTCCCTCAAGTGATACGTGTCGGTCTGACCACCACGTCCGGTCCTCGCAAGGACTGCGTCCGATCGTCAGCGCCGAAACGCAGTCGTGGTTTTGAACTGACCGGACGTGTCCGGTCAAGCCGAGAACCGCGTCCGGTCAAGAGAAAAACACTCTAAACACTCCGAAACGCGACACAACTTGAATCAAGTTGCTTCCAACTGAACTTTGAGCTATTCTAGAGCTGTCTAGTGCTAAGTTTAACAAGTGTGCACCACACCTAAACATAGGACTCATCTAGGTCAAGCTACCCGCTCATGCCCCCCTTTATAGTACGGCCAAAAGAGAAAACGAAGATCCTAACGACTATTCCGAATGTAACTCAACACCTTGATATCCGGAACTAACCGTCCTTAATCTTGACGTCACTCCTTTAAAAATCGAAATGATTTCCATCAGGGGGCATGAATACCATGATGCCCAAAGCAGTTATCACTTCCATGACCTAACTTACCAAGGTTTATGCAAAACACACGTTAGTCATGGTAATAAAGCGTTGTCATCAATTGTCGAAACCAACTCTCGGGGCCTAGATGCTTTCAATCTCCCCCTTTTTGGTGATTGATGACAACACTAAGATTCAAAGGATAGGAGTTGAGGTTTTCGAACATGCTTGGTTCACATAAGCAAAAAAACAATAAGCACTGGAGATTAGGAATTGCTTATGTGTTCCAAGCCAAATGAGTGTACTTACAAGATAAGACATGAAACGTTAGTACACAAAACGATATAGCTCAAAAAGAAATCGGAGTAAGGCACGGAAGCACAACCTTATGAGCTATAAACAAACAAGTGACATGATTTAAACCTGTGACTAGATAAACCATATAGACTCAAGGTATCTCACATGACCACATGTCACAAGAATGCAATTACTGTAAAGTAAACATGATGCATGAGTGTAGCACATAAGAAAAGAACGAAAACCCTCTATCAAAAACTCCCCCTGAATCTACTCTCTCTCCCCCTTTGGCATCAACCGCCGAAAGCTAATCTAAGGATCTGACGGGGGAACAGACGAAGTCGAGTCGGGTGCCGAGGAGTGCGGAGTAATCATAAACTGAGAAGTGTCTCCCTCAGACTCAGAGCTATCAGGCTGACCCTCTGAAGAAGCACGCGGCTGTGAAGCGGTCTGGGTCTGATCAACAGGAACAGGTACTGACGAAGTAGCAACAAGTGGAGCAGTCTCTGTGACCTGAGCCAAGTGAGCCAATAGCTGGGGGATCTGTCGAGGCAACGGACGAAGGAACTATCTCTGTAGTGCCCGTTCCTGTCACAGGAGGAACAGCTACCTCTGAAGCTGACAACCGTGATGAAGTAGCAAAAGTAGTGTGCGAGGGCGTTGGCTGACCAGTCAACTCGCTATATGTGGCACTAAGACCAACGAAAGGTGAGCCGGTCAAAAGGTGAGGATGAGGCTGGTCTGAAGGAGTAAATCCCATCTGAATAGGCGTGTAGCTCGGGGACTGGAATGACTGAGGGACCTGCAGCTGTGGAGAGGTGAACTGAAAGCTCGGCTGTCCCTGACTCGAAGGTCCACTAGACTGTAAGGCTGAAGTTAGGACAGATACAGGTGGAGGAACCCCAACTGTGACTAGGTGACGCAGAAGATCCAAGTACTGCTGCTGGCTAGCTGTACTCTGTCGCTGCATCTCATACTGCTGACGCTGCATCTCGACTTGTTGGCGCTATATCTCAAGCTGCTGTCTCTGGAACTCATCCTGTCGAGCCTGTATCTGTGCAAACGTGGCAGCTATGTCCTGAACCTGTCTCTGTAGCTGAAAGCCCAAGTTTGGTTTTGGTAATTAATGACACCAAGTTGCTAATGCCATGTGTTAAGTGTTTTGAGTTAGGCATAAGCAACACATGTGATGAAGGTGTATGTGGCAAGGAGTGGTGGCCATAAGATCACAAAGAGATAGTGCATGAATATGAAATGATGTTTATGGTGGAGATGCACATAAAAGGAAGGACATGATGATCAAGTGGAAGAGAAAGATCTAAGAGCGCAAGGCAAAGGTATAATCATAGGGTTTTCCTTTTGCCGGTCTAAGATGAGTAGAGAAGTGATTGACCGGGTTTAGGATACATAGCCGACTATCAAGAGGGGCAATCACGGTTAGCTCGGAAATCAAGTGCCAC
This sequence comes from Saccharum hybrid cultivar R570, assembly GCA_038087645.1. Lineage (NCBI taxonomy): Eukaryota > Viridiplantae > Streptophyta > Magnoliopsida > Poales > Poaceae > Saccharum > Saccharum hybrid cultivar. The sequence goes on from JAQSUU010000135.1 coordinate 25,441,941, forward strand.
TAGATCAATGTCTTGAGCATATGCATTAGGATCTAGTAAAAAGCTAACATAATGCCTTGAGAAATGATTTGTGAAATGCTAACACATATGCACATGGTGGTGTACACTTGGTGGTGTTAGCACAGTTGCGAAGGCGGTGGAGTTTAAGCGGTAGAGAGGGGTTTGGGTTCCTCTCTCCCTCCGCCGAGCTTGCGAGGCGGGATTTGGCGCTTTTTGGAGAAGTGAAACACCTATTTTCTACTGCGCCGGAAGTCGGAAAAGAAACGGAGGCGAAAGGAGGTCACTGCGTTGATCGGACGCTGCACCGGACGCGGTCATGGTTTCACCAGACGCGTCCGGTCAGTTCAACGCGGCGCGAGCGCTAGGGTTTGTGACCGGACGCGGGTCTGGCCTGACCAGCGCGTCCGGTCAGTTCAACTGGGCGTAAGAAAGAAGCGCGCGACCGGCGCGTCCGGTCCTTCACGGGACCGGAGCGTCCGGTCACGCGTCCAGAAACACAGAGCGAAGCGGAGTGACGATCGGACGCGCGGCGCGTCCGGTCACGTGCGATCGGACGCGTCCGGTCGCAGCTGGAGCTTACTGGAACGCGACCAGACGCGGGCACTGTCGCGTCCGGTCACTCGGTTGAGCGCGTCCGGTCAGGGCAACGGCTAGTTCTGACACGCACTGTTCACGTTTGTCGTGTAGTGACCGGACGCGTCCGGTCACCCTGACCGGAGCGTCCGGTCAGCGCGTTTTTCGCTGCGTCATCTGTAACGGCTAGCTGCGTACCCCTTCGTTATAAATAGACGTTGGCCGGGGTTTGAGGGTAACTCTTGCACATTTTGAGATATAGAGACATACTTTGAGCTAGAGAACAACCCCTCCACTCATCTCTTTGCATAGTTGCACATCTTGAGTGAGATTAAGTGAGATTCAAGTGCATTGCTTGAGAGTTGCATTCTAGAGGCACTTGATCTTCGAGTTGCTGCGGATTTCTTGTTACTCTTCCGTGTTTCCCGACACGGTAGACGGCTTGGAGCAGCGGAGGTGATTGAGCTCGCAATTGGAGATTGTTGGAGCCTTCACCAAGTGTTATAAGGGGTTCTTGATCCTTCCCTGCGGGAGTTCGCAAATTGGATACTCTAGTGGAGCTCGTGGCTTGGAGGATCCCCATCTTGTGTGCGGTTGTGCGGCGCCCGCCGAGGGCTCGACTCTTGATAGTCGATTAGCTCGTGAACCGACAAGTGGGTGTATCGCCACAACGGGGAGTAGCTTGCCGGGAAGCAAGTGAACCTCGGGATAAATTCTTGTGTCATTCTCTTCCCGAGGATTTCTCTTGTATAATTGATTGATTAGTATTTCTCTTCTCTTCACGGCGGTATAATCTCGAAGCTCTTCTCTCGTATTACTTCTCGTTTCTAGCTTATAGTTGTTGTTGTGTTTAGTGAATAGCCTTGTACTAGACTTGTGTAGGTGGCTTGCTTAATTAGTTAGAGCTAGTGCTTTTGCTTCGCCACCTTTCGTACTAACTCGTGGTTAAGTAATTCTTGTAGAAGTTTTAATTAGGCTATTCACCCCCCCTCTAGCCTATTTGGACCTTACAAGTGGTATCAGAGCCGAGGCACCGTTTATTTGAGGCTTAACAACCTACGGTGAAAAAGAAATGGCTCAATTAAGCTTGCACATCAACAACACCAAGAAGGCACCTCACTTTGATGGCACAAATTATGCATATTGGAAGGTTAAGATGACCGCACACCTAAAGTCAATCAATAGAGAAGTGTGGAAGGTCACCGAAACAAAATTTGAGGTTGCTAATCCGGAAGCACCTACACCGGCAGAGGAGAAGAAGCTCCAATGTAATGATATTGCCATTAGTGCTCTTCATGAGGCACTAGATGACAAGACATTTGAGCAAGTAAAGAACATAGAGATTGCTCATGATGCTTGGGCCAAGCTAGAAGAAACATTTGAGGGCACCGAAGGTACAAAGACCGCTAAAGCATATATCTTGCAAGAAAAATTTTCAAGCTTCAAGATGCAAGATGATGAGAGTGTACCGGAGATGTTTCATAGGTTGCAAGTCATCGTCAATGAGCTCAAGGCACTTGGTGAGGAGGTCAAGGACAATCAATTCTCTATGAAGTTCTTGAGAAGTCTACCCAAGAGATTTGATACATTGATCACCGTGCTAGTGAGGACTACATTGAAGGATTCAACTCCTTAACAAATATTTCAAGAAGTGATGACCGATGATTCATATAGAGAAGATGATGAGAAGGATGAGTTGGTCAAGAAGAAGAAGAAGAAAAATGAGAAGAAAGATGATGAAAAGAAGAAGAGTGTGGCATTCAAAGCCACCACATCCAAGAGCAAATCCAAGATTGAATCATCAAGTGATGAAGACTCAAGCTCTTGTGATGGTGATGACATTGATGAGAAGATGGCTCTCTTTGTCAAGCAATTTGGTAAATTCATGAAGAAGAAAGGCTATCGTGCAAGAAGGAGGAAGAACTCATCCAAGAAGAGTGAGCATACCATGAGATGCTTTAGATGCCATAGCAAGGACCATCTCATTGCAAAGTGTCCTTATGATAGTGATGATGAAGATGCTATCAAGAAAGAGAAGAAGAAGCAAGAAAAGAAAAAGAGCTCTTATAAGAAGAAGAATGATTCTCATGTTGCTACATGGGATAGTGATGATTCCTCAAGTGATGATGAGGATGACTACAAGAGCAAGAAGAAGGGGCATGCTAGCATTGCCATCCAAGAGAAGGTCTCCCTCTTCGACACTCCATCGTGCTTCATGGCTAAGGCCGCTAAGGTATCATCCGACGATGAGAGTGATCATGATAATGCTAGTGATAGTGATAGTGATGAAGAAGAATTCACTAAAGATGAACTAATCACTATGCTAGAAGATTGCACTCAACACTTTAAAGAATCTAGAAAGGAGTGCAAGGGCTTGCTTAAGGAAAAGAAAAACCTTATGCAAGAACTTGATGAGCTTAGGGCATCTTATGAGAGTCTAAAGGTAGACCATAAGAAGCTTCAAAAGTCTCACATTAAGCTAGAAGAAGCTCATTCCTCTCTAATTGAAAAATATGAAAACATACCAACTAATGTTGAGAAAGTTAAAACTTGCAACATAGGCATATCATGTGATATAATTGATGAAACTTTTCATAAGCCTATTATTGTTGCTCCTACTAACCCTTCATGTAGCTCATCTACATCATCCTCATCTAGTAGTGATGGTTTCACTTGTGACTCCACACTTATAGTAGAGAATGAAAATCTCAAGAAGGAGGTAAAAGAGCTCAATCACACATTAGCTAAGGCTTATGGTGGTGAGGACCGCTTGCTTATGTGCTTGGGTAGCCAAAGAGCTTCTCTCTACAAAGAGGGATTGGGCTATAACCCCAAGAAAGGCAAGGCCGCTTTTGCTCCTCACAAGACTCGTTTTGTGAAGAACAATGGTAGCTATTGTAAAAGTTGCAAGCAAGTTGGTCACAAAGAGCAACATTGCATGAACAAGAAATCCAATGCAAATGTATCCTCAATCAAGTTTAATTCTTTCTATATGCTTACCAAGGGTACAAATGGTGTTCATGCTAAGTTCATTGGTGCACCATGGATGGGCTCAAAGAAGAAAGTCATTTGGGTACCAAAGAGCTTAGTCTCTAACCTTGGAGGACCCAAACAAGTTTGGGTACCTAAAAAGAATTGATCTTGTCTTGTAGGTCAATTACAAAGCCGGAGGAAGGCATTGGGTGCTTGATAGTGGGTGCACTCAACATATGACCGGAGACTCTTGTATGTTCAATTCAATTGATACAAGTCAAAATGGTGGTTTTGATGCTATCACTTTCGGCAACAACAAGAAAGGCAAGGTCAAAGGGCTTGGTAAAATTGCTATCACAAATGACATGAGCATATCTAATGTGTTGCTAGTTGAGAGCTTGGATTTCAATCTTTTATCGGTGGCACAACTTTGTGATCTTGGTTTCAAGTGCATATTTGGTAGTGATGATGTTGAAGTCATAAGTGTTGATGGATCAAACTTGATATTCAAAGGATTTAGACATGGTAGCTTATACTTGGTTGACTTCAATGATAGTGAGACACAATTGACATCATGCTTGCTTAGTAAATCTAGTATGGGTTGGTTGTGGCATAGAAGGCTTGGTCATGTTGGAATGAAACAATTGAACAAACTTTTGAGGCATGACTTAGTTAGAGGATTGAAAGATGTCACTTTTGAAAAGGATAAACTATGTAGTGCTTGTCAAGCCGGCAAACAAGTTGGAAATTCACATCCTAGTAAAAGTGAAATGAGCACATCAAAAGCATTTGAGCTATTGCACATGGACTTGTTTGGGCCAACAACATACACTAGCATTGGTGGCAACAAGTATGGTTTTGTGATTGTGGATGACTACACTAGATACACTTGGGTGCTCTTTCTCTATGACAAGAGTGATGTTTATGATCTATTCAAGTCTTTTGTCAAGAGGGTGCAAAATGAGTTTGAGACTACCATCAAGAAGATTAGAAGTGACAATGGTAGTGAGTTCAAGAACACAAGAATTGAAGATTTGTGTGATGATTATGGTATTGGGCATCAATTCTCACCAACATACACTCCTCAATCCAATGGTGTAGTTGAAAGGAAAAATAGAACCTTGATTGATATGGCTAGATCAATGCTTAGTGAATACAATGTGAGTCATTCATTTTGGAGTGAAGCTATCAATACGGCTTGCTATTGTAGTAACCGTCTCTATTGCCATAGAAAGCTTGGAAAGACACCATATGAACTATTGAATGGAAGAAAGCCCAACATTGCATACTTTAGAGTGTTTGGTTGCAAATGCTATATTCTCAAGAAAGGCACTAGATTGAGCAAGTTTGAAAAGAAATGTGATGAAGGGTTTTTACTTGGTTATTCTACCACAAGCAAATCATATAGAGTTTGGAATCTCACAAATGGCACCTTGAAAGAAGTTCATGATGTTGAGTTTGATGAAACCCAAGGGTCTCAAAATGAAGCTCAAAACCTTGATGATGTGAGAGGAGATCAATTATTAAATGTAATGAAGAACATGGACATTGGTGATATAAGGCCGATGCAAGTTGATGATGATGATATTCATGTGATCAACCAAAGTGTGCAAATTGATACAAATCAAGCAAGCTCTAGTGGTTCTCATGATGAAGCTCAAGCCCAAGGTCAAACAAGTGGAAGCAATCAACTCCCAATACTCCAACCTACTAGTATTGCAAGAGATCATCCATTGGACCAAATTATTGGTGGAATTCAAAGTGGTGTTCAAACTAGATCAAGATTAGCATCATTTTGTGAGCATTACTCATTTGTCTCATTAGAAGAACCAAAGAAGATAGAAGATGCATTGAAAGATTCCGAGTGGGTAAATGCCATGCATGAAGAACTAAACAACTTTGCTAGAAATCAAGTTTGGAAACTTATTGAGAGGCCAAAGAACTACAATGTGATTGGCACTAAGTGGGTCTTTAGAAACAAGCAAGATCAAGATGGCATGGTTGTGAGGAACAAAGCAAGATTAGTAGCACAAGGATACACTCAAGTTGAGGGTCTTGACTTTGGAGAGACATATGCACCGGTTGCAAGATTGGAAGCAATTAGAATTTTATTAGCATATGCTTGTGCACACAACATCAAGCTCTATCAAATGGATGTCAAGAGTGCATTTCTCAATGGCTACATCAATGAAGAAGTTTATGTTGAGCAACCTCCCGGTTTTGAAGATGATAAGAAGCCCAACCATGTTTACAAGCTAAAGAAGGCATTGTATGGTTTGAAGCAAGCACCTAGAGCATGGTATGAGAGGTTGAGGGATTTTCTCCTCTCTAAAGGGTTCAAGATGGGAAAGGTTGACACCACTCTCTTCACCAAGAAGCTTGGAAATGACTTGTTTGTGTTGCAAATCTATGTGGATGACATTATCTTTGGATCAACTAACCAAGACTTTTGTGAAGAATTTGGAAATATGATAGCTAATGAGTTTGAGATGTCTATGATTGGAGAGCTTAGTTACTTTCTTGGACTTCAAATCAAGCAAATGAAGAATGGCACTTTTGTAAGTCAAGGCAAGTACATCAAGGACATGATCAAGAAGTTTGGATTGCAAGATGCTAAGCCAATGAGTACACCAATGGGCACAAATGATTAATTGGGTATTGATGATAGTGGAAACATGGTAGATCAAGAGCAATACCGGTCTATGATTGGAAGTTTGCTCTATGTCACTGCCTCTAGGCCGGATGTGATGTTTAGTGTGTGCAAGTGTGCAAGATATCAAGCTTCACCTAGAGAAAGTCACTTGAAAGCAACCAAGAGGATATTGAGATATCTTAAGGGCACTCATGATGTTGGATTATGGTATCCCAAGGGGTCTAACTTTGAGTTGATTGGATATTCGGACTCTGACTATGGTGGTTGCAAGATTGATAGAATGAGCACAAGTGGCACTTGTCAAATTCTTGGAAGGTCTCTTGTTTCATGGTCATCAAAGAAACAAAATAGTGTTGCACTATCTACTGCCGAGGCCGAATACATTAGTGCCGGTAGTTGTTGTGCACAATTGCTTTGGATGAAAGCCACTTTGAATGACTTTGGAATCAAATACAAGAATGTGCCTTTATTTTGTGATAATGAGAGTGCTATCAAGATGACACAAAATCCGGTTCAACATTCAAGAACAAAGCACATTGACATAAGGCACCACTTCATAAGAGACCATCAACAAAAGGGTGATATTAGCATTGAGAGCATTGGCACCGAAGATCAACTAGCCGACATTTTTACAAAGCCACTTGATGAAAAGAGATTTTACAAGTTGAAGAATGAATTGAACATACTTGACTTCTCCAACTTGAAATGAGTGTACCCCCACATTCTTATATGACATGCCTCTCCTCCAACATAGCAAGGTAAAGTTGTTTGGCATTTCATTCATACTTTGCTAAGGACATGTTTAGAACATATAGACATATTTGCATGACAAATAGGCTCATTCATGAAAATTAAATGATTTTGATGTATATATGGTACCACTATTGCTTCTATGTTTGATTGATCTGGTGGTAGCATATGACATGTTTGTGGGCTTGCAAACCTAGTGTTAAATCTAGTAAACGAGCTCATGATGTGTAATTCAACATGGTCAAGATAACCCTTATACTTTATGAGGTGTGAAAAAGCTTGTCCTTGGATCAAACCAAATTACATATTCTAGGCAAGTGATCTAGATTGAACCATAATTTGGACTCCCTCATTTTGATTGACTTATCTCTCACTAAATCGGCACCTTTTTGGTGATTGTTGACAAAGGGGGAGAGAAAAGTCACAAAGATATTGCAAAGAGGAAATAAGATAATAAGGGGGAGAGAAAAGTCATAGGGGAGACAAAGATAAAAAGTTAAGTTACAAAGGGGGAGAGAAAAGTCACAAAGATAGAAAAGTCACAAAGATAAAAAGAGAAGTTACTAAGGGGGAGAGAAAGCAAAAGATATGACTTTGGGAAGAGAAGCTAAAATTGAGCACACAAGTAGGGGGAGCAAGCTCATGAATTATTTGTTGCATTTATATGTGCATTAACATGATGAAATGTTGCATTGCAAAGTTTAATTTCGATATTCATGATTGAATGGTGTATGCTAGATATAGAACTTGAATGATGTTTTGTTAAGAGTAGCTTTACATGTGGTATCTAGACACCTTTGCTTTTAATGTTGATCTCACAAAGTACTTTAGTGTTTGTGATCTTTACAAGTGATGTATTACAAGTGGTGTCTAGCTACTTCGATGCTAAGGATGGTATATAAAGGCAACTCCGATTGGTATCACGCTTCAAAGGTCCATTCTATATACCTTAGCATCAATTTGATAGTAGTAACTCTCCCAAAATTCAAATCCATACATATGTGCATAATTGAACCAAACTCATAGAAGCACATATGTAGGGGGAGCTAATACTATCGAAATTGAAAATTGATTTCATTTCATATCTTTGTGATGGTTGTCATCAATTACCAAAAAGGGGGAGATTGAAAGCCCAAGTTTGGTTTTGGTAATTAATGACACCAAGTTGCTAATGCCATGTGTTAAGTGTTTTGAGTTAGGCATAAGCAACACATGTGATGAAGGTGTATGTGGCAAGGAGTGGTGGCCACAAGATCACAAAGAGATAGTGCATGAATATGAAATGATGTTTATGGTGGAGATGCACATAAAAGGAAGGACATGATGATCAAGTGGAAGAGAAAGATCTAAGAGCGCAAGGCAAAGGTATAATCATAGGGTTTTCCTTTTGCCGGTCTAAGATGAGTAGAGAAGTGATTGACCGGGTTTAGGATACATAACCGACTATCAAGAGGGGCAATCACGGTTAGCTCGGAAATCAAGTGCCACTAGATCAATGTCTTGAGCATATGCATTAGGATCTAGTAAAAAGCTAACATAATGCCTTGAGAAATGATTTGTGAAATGCTAACACACATGCACATGGTGGTGTACACTTGGTGGTGTTAGCACAGTTGCGAAGGCGGTGGAGTTTAAGCGGTAGAGAGGGGTTTGGGTTCCTCTCTCCCTCCCGCCGAGCTTGCGAGGCGGGATTCGGTGCTTTTTGGAGAAGTGAAACACCTATTTTCTACTGCGCCGGAAGTCGGAAAAGAAACGGAGGCGAAAGGAGGTCACTGCGTTGATCGGACGCTGCACCGGACGCGGTCATGGTTTCACCGGACGCGTCCGGTCAGTTCAACGCGGCGCGAGCGCTAGGGTTTGTGACCGGACGCGGGTCTGGCCTGACCAGCGTGTCCGGTCAGTTCAACTGGGCGTAAGAAAGAAGCGCGCGGCCGGCGCGTCCGGTCCTTCACGGGACCGGAGCGTCCGGTCACGCGTCCAGAAACACAGAGCGAAGCGGAGTGACGATCGGACGCGCGGCGCGTCCGGTCACGTGCGATCGGACGCGTCCAGTCGCAGCTGGAGCTTACTGGAACGCGACCGGACGCGGGCACTGTCGCGTCCGGTCACTCGGTTGAGCGCGTCCGGTCAGGGCAACGGCTAGTTCTGACACGCACTGTTCACGTTTGTCGTGTAGTGACCGGACGCGTCCGGTCACCCTGACCGGAGCGTCCGGTTAGCGCGTTTTTCGCTGCGTCATCTGTAACGGCTAGCTGCGTACCCCTTCGTTATAAATAGACGTTGGCCGGGGTTTGAGGGTAACTCTTGCACATTTTGAGATATAGAGACATACTTTGAGCTAGAGAACAACCCCTCCACTCATCTCTTTGCATAGTTGCACATCTTGAGTGAGATTGAGTGAGATTCAAGTGCATTGCTTGAGAGTTGCATTCTAGAGGCACTTGATCTTCGAGTTGCTGCGGATTTCTTGTTACTCTTCCGTGTTTCCCGACACGGTAGATGGCTTGGAGCAGCGGAGGTGATTGAGCTCGCAATTGGAGATTGTTGGAGCCTTCACCAAGTGTTGTAAGGGGTTCTTGATCCTTCCCTGCGGGAGTTCGCAAATTGGATACTCTAGTAGAGCTCGTGGCTTGGAGGATCCCCATCTTGTGTGCGGTTGTGCGGCGCCCGCCGAGGGCTCGACTCTTGATAGTCGATTAGCTCGTGAACCGACAAGTGGGTGTATCGCCACAACGGGGAGTAGCTTGCCGGGAAGCAAGTGAACCTCGGGATAAATTCTTGTGTCATTCTCTTCCCGAGGATTTCTCTTGTATGATTGATTGATTGGTATTTCTCTTCTCTTCACGGCGGTATAATCTCGAAGCTCTTCTCTCGTATTACTTCTCGTTTCTAGCTTATAGTTGTTGTTGTGTTTAGTGAATAGCCTTGTACTAGACTTGTGTAGGTGGCTTGCTTAATTAGTTAGAGCTAGTGCTTTTGCTTCGCCACCTTTCGTACTAACTCGTGGTTAAGTAATTCTTGTAGAAGTTTTAATTAGGCTATTCACCCCCCTCTAGCCTATTTGGACCTTACAGTAGCTGAAGCTCCTATCGCTCCTGTGCTTAGGTCAGCCTCTCAAGAATAGCCACCATAGCTGGGTCTGAGCGGGAGGCTGAACCAGAGCCACCGACCTCGTGGTCGTGAGGCCGAGGAGACCGATACCTGGGCATGGGCTGATAATCCTCGTCAGTGCTATCAAAGGCCTCATCCTCAGCTATATCAGCGGGCTGAGCATCTAGATTTGCAAACTCTGCCTCAGCAAGACCCTGTACGGTCGCGTCCTGCTCAGCCACTGTCTCAGGCACCTGAGGTCTCTCTCTCTGTCCTGGCACAGAGGCCTGCTCTCTCGTAACTGAAGCCCATAGCTGACGAATATCATACTCAGGAAAAGCAGTGGTAGTATCAGATATCTCAGCTCTAATCTCTGAAGGCAGCTCAAGTGTAGATCTGATGATGAAGCAAATCCAATGAGCATAGGGCAGCTGACGGTGTCCCTTGAAGCCCTCTGCCAGGGTGTCCTCTATCTCACTAATCATAAGATCCCAAATGTCAAAAGGTGTCTGTGAGAGGAGGTGGTGAACAACCCATAGCTGCATCCTGGTCAATCCCTCTCTGTAACCAAGCCTGGGAAGAAGAGTACGCCAGACAATAGCATCCAGAACTCGGGCAAGCGGTGTCAAACTGGCAGGTGTGCGACGAGACCCTTCGCTAAAAGGCTCACGGAAGCAGGGTCAGATCAAATCTGTAGGTGGCATAGTACCGCCATGAGGGCGTCTAGGTGGAGCTGTCTGACCGAAACAGAGCTGGTGGATCTTCGTGTCTAAAGCTGGGAGTCTGAGAATCTCCCGCACTCTTGTGATGTACAGTCTGCGGTCGCGGCCTCGGAATGCAAAGTGTATGAACTCATGGGCCGGATCAATCCATAGTGAAGCATAGAACTCCCTAACCCAAGTGCCGCAGTATGCACCTGTCCGTCCAAGAAAATCTGACAAGCCCGGTAGAAAGGACAGGTGCGGACGAAGCTGCTCACCCACTACATCAACAAGTGACTCAATGTGACAGACCCTCTGTGGTCGGAAGGCAATGCCACTGTCAATATAAGCTCTATAAAAATCCTCCTGTAGAGGAGTATAAAAGCCCTCTGAAGCTTTGGAGTCCCTCTAAGGTGGGAACCACTGGCTGACCTCAACAAATCTTAACCCTTGCACCTGCGTGCTGTAGCACCTCTCAAGTCAAAGTGCTCGACAGGGGGTGAACCTCTAACCCTGGGAGGTGGACGTCCTCCACGACGCTGGCCCTCTAGCCTAGGAGTCACCTGAGCTCGTGTGCGTGTGGAGCGGCGACGCGGTAGAGTCTGAGCTGGCTGCTCCTCTGTCCTCTCTGGAGCCTCTGCAGGTGGATCAACTGACATAACATCTGCATCCATTGTCACCTCTGTGCCCTCAGTGGTCTCAGTAGTCTCTGTACCAAGCTGTCGACCTTCAAGATGAAAGCGACGCTCGCCAATGCGTATACCACTGCTCCTGCCACCCCTCTCTGCTGCATCAGCTGCATCTGCCACTGCCTGAGCTATCTCTGCATCAGTAAGAGTCTTCTTCTTCTTTCTAGCCATGATATTGATGCGCTTTCCATGTGCAACCTCAGACAGACGAGGAGAACTGTCGTCCCCATCACTAGGAGCACCACCAGCATTCTTGCAACGAACCATGCTGTCACACTGTCAGGAAACCTCTGAAAGATGGTGTACTGACACTCGAGAGGCTTGGCCTCAAACCGTATCCGCAGGCATGGCCTCGGATTCAACAACTGAACAGCAGTCACCCCGACACACCGACAAACTTGCTGAAAAGACGGAATAGATGGATCTACTATAAGCAACATATATGATCTAAAAGGTATGAAACCCTAGAGATAGCAAGCATATAAGATAAGATGTGAATCGAAACGCGATGGCTACCTCGGATTGATGAGAAAACGGTGACGAGGTGAGATGACCTAGTTCGCGAGACTTCTCGAAGCACCGGACGAGCGCTGATTTGCCGAAACAAAAGTCAATTAGGATAACAATAACGAAATTTCGGCAAACCCTAACAAGAAGATCAAGGGTATGAGTAACAACCTCGGAGTGAAGACGTCGCGCGAAGAAATTTTGACGTCAAACGAAGGAGACGCCGCAGTGCAAACCATAGGGTTAGGGCAACGCGCGATGGCCGAAAACGAAGATGGTCGCGAGGGAAGGCAGGGGTTGGCCGGAGGTGGCACAGGTGATGGAGGGCACGGCTCACCGGCGGCAGCAGCACACGACAGCGGTGGTGCAGGCGCGGCAGAGATGGTGGTGGCACGGTAGGGGCGGAGCTACGCGGTGCGGGCGGAGCTGCGGGTCGGGCGGCGCTGTGCGGGTCACCGAAGGAGAAGGAGAAGGCAGGGCACGGCAGTGAGCACCGGTGAGCGGCGATGGTGAGATTCCCGGTGAGTTAGGGCAGGGAGGCGGCGGAATCGCAAAAAACACGGCGGTGGATGAGGAAAAAATGAGGGAACACGAAAGGTTATATGAGGGGTTAGATCCGCTCGTCACGCGATGACCGGACGCGGTGGTCGATATGACCGGACACGGTGGAGGCGGCATCCGGTCATATTCCAGTAAGCTCCTGGAATGACCTGACGCGTCCGATTATCCACGATCGGACGCTGACAGCGTCCGGTTTTGATTTGCCCAGAAAACTGAGACGGATGACCGGACGCGGTGGTGGTTACAGGGACCGGACGCGGTGGTCGACAGCAGCGCGTCCGGTTCAGCGTCCGGTCACTAGATCAGGAGTTGGTCTTCTGGATGACCGGACGCGCTGGTGGTCGCCGGGACAGGACGCGGTGGTGAAGCATCACTGCGTCCGGTGCAGCGTCCGGTCCAGCGTCCGGTCACAGTTTTTCGCCCTTCTTCATTCTGAACTTCGACGTGACTTCTCCCAATCAGGTTCCAATTCAAAGAGACACAAATAAACACCTATTGGAACATGATATGAGTGACCTCACTCAAACCCTCAAGTTTCTTAAAATAGTTTGCCTTAGGCTAATATTATTTTTAGGAAAATAGGCAACAAACACCCGAGGAGCAACGTATGGCCATGCAATAGAGTTTTTGAATCCTTGGGAGCATCAAAATGCTCTCTCTACCCATGGACGAACACAGAGGTTGCTCAAAGCCAAACCAAAAAGAAACAACAAAGCAACAACCATGCAAATGCAATGCAAAACAAGTAAGTAAAGCTAGGTTGCTTATCAAGTTTGATCCACGGTTAGGCTTCTTCACTCCTCCAAAGGAGGGTTATCGTAACCGTGTTAGCCAAGCCCTAGATGCATTGCGTGTAATTAAACATGACATAAAGTACAATGCAATGCAAGGGACAACACAAGCTCATCTTTTAAAGTTACTAGAATCAAGCACATTGAGTTCACTTCTCAACCTACAAAAGGTAGCTTCATCCAAAGGTTTAGTGAAGATATCCGCTAATTGATTTTCACTTCTTACACCTTCTAGTGATATGTCATTTTTAGTAACGTGATCTCTTAGAAAGTGGTGGCGGATATCAATGTGCTTGGTGCGAGAGTGTTGTGCCGGATTATTTGTAATTTTAACCGCACTTTCATTATCACATAAAAGTGGCACCTTTTCAAGAACAATTCCATAGTCTAGGAGAGTTTGTTTCATATATAGGATTTGTGCACAACAAGCCCCCATGACAATGTATTCTGCCTCGGCGGTGGACAAAGCCACACTATTTTGCTTTTTAAATGACCAAGATACTAAGGATCTCCCAAGCAAATGGCATCCTCCGGATGTGCTTTTTCTATCAATTTTGTAACCGGCATAATCCGAATTGGAGTAGCCAACTAGTTGGAATCTAGCTCCTTTGGGATACCAAAGTCCAATGCTTGGGGTATACTTAAGGTATCTTAGGATTCTTTTTACGGCACTTAGGTGAGGTTCTTTGGGGCACGCTTGAAAGCGGGCACACATGCATACACTAAACATGATATCGGGCCTAGATGCGGTAAGGTACAACAAGCTACCAATCATAGAACGGTAAAGAGTTTGATCGATTGGTTTACCTCCCTCATCTAGGTCGAGATGTCCATTAGTTGGCATTGGGGTCTTGATTGGCTTGCATTCTTCCATCTTGAATCTTTTGAGAAGATCCTTGGTATACTTTTCTTGAGAGATAAAAATCCCTTCTCTCATTTGCTTGACTTGAAACCCAAGAAAGAATGTTAGCTCACCAATCATTGACATCTCGAACTCTTTTGACATCAATTCACCAAATTCTTTGCAATAGTCTTCATTTGTTGACCCGAAGATGATATCATCAACATAGACTTGACAAATGAAGATCTCTTCATTAAACTTCTTGGTGAATAGTGTGGTGTCAACCTTCCTAATAGTGAAGCCCTTCTCAATGAGGAAGTCCCGAAGACGCTCATACCACACTCTAGGGGCTTGCTTGAGCTCATATAGTGCCTTGGACAACCTATAAACATGATTATGATATCTAGGGTCTTCAAACCCGGGAGGTTGTTCAACATAGACTAGTTCATTTATAAAGCCATTTAAGAATGCACTTTTTACATCTATTTGATATATAGTTTCATATCATGATGTGATGCATATGCAAGAAGGATACGGATGGCTTCAAGTCTTGCAACGGGTGCAAAAGTCTCTCCCAAATCAAGACCTTCAACTTGAGAGAACCCTTTTGCTACTAGTCTTGCCTTGTTTCTTACTACTACCCCTTGATCATCTTGCTTGTTGCGGAACACCCACTTGGTTCCAATGACTCTTGCACCTTTTGGATGCTTTTCAAGTGTCCAAACTTGATTGCGGGCGAAGTTGTTCAATTCTTCATGCATGGCATTCACCCAATCCGGATCTTGAAGAGCTTCTTCTATATTCTTAGGTTCAAGACAAGAGACAAAAGAGTGATGTTCAACAAAAGAATTAAACTTTTGAGATTGAGTCATTACACCCTTTGTAGGACTCCCTATGATGAGATCTTGTGGATGTGCTTGAAGTAGGGGTGAGTTTCTTTGATCAACCATTTGAGGAGTAGGATGGGGAGCATCAACATCTAGTGCTTGTGCCTCGGCTTGATGATGAGAGACATGGGTGTCTTCATTTTCAACTCTCTCATTCTTGTCATCATCTTGAGGCACATATGATGAAGATGGTGGATTTACAATTTGTACATCGTCTTCATCATCTTTAGGCTTGATGTCACCCACTGGCATGTTCTTCATGGCCTCCCTCAATGGTTCATCACCTACATCATTAAAATTTTCAATTGCTCCTTGGGAGCCGTTAGATTTATCAAATTCCATATCATATGTTTCTTCAACCAAACCGGTGGCATGGTTAAATACTCTATATGCTTTGGACTTTGATGAGTAGCCAACAAGAAAACCAATATCACAACGTCTTTGGAACTTCCCTAGGTGTTGACGCTTCTTGTAGATATAGCATTTGCAATCAAACACCCGGAAGAATGAGACGTCCAACTTTTTCCCATTTAGCAACTCATAGGGGGTCTTGCCAAGAAACTTTTGTAGGAAAAGGCGATTTGAAGCATAGCATGCGATGTTGATTGCCTCGGCCCACAATTTCTCCGGTGTGTTGTACTCATCTAACATTGTTCTTGTCTGAGTGATCAAGGTCCGGTTCTTTCTCTCAACTACATTATTTTGTTGAGGAGTATAGGTTGATGACACTTCATGCTCGATTCCAATTTCATCACAATAAGCTTCAATGTTGGTGTTGTCAAACTCTTTTCCATTGTCACTTCTAATCTTCTTTATCTTGACTTCAAATTCATTTTGAGCTCTCTTTGCAAACTTCTTGAAGCAACTTGCCACTTCAGATTTGTCATGAAGGAAGAAAGTCCAAGTGTATCTTGAGAAGTCATCCACAATCACAAGATAATAAAGATTTCCATCCAAACTCTTGTAAGTTGTAGGACCAAACAAATCCATGTGTAGAAGTTCTAGTACTCTTGATGTTGACATGTAGGCTTTGGTTGGATGAGTGTTTTCAACTTGTTTGCCGGCTTGACATGCACTACAAGGTTTGTCCTTCTCAAACTTTACATCCTTCAAACCTCTCACTAATTCTTTCTTCAATAGCTTGTTGAGAGAGTTCATTCCAACATGAGCAAGCCTCCTATGCCAAAGCCATCCAAGTGTAGTCTTGGTGAACAAACATGTCATCAAGTTTGCATCTTTGGAGGTGAAGTCAACTAGATAGAGATTATTGTATCTAAAACCCTTGAAAATCACTTGCTTATCATCTATCTTTGTAACAACCACTTCATTTGGACTAAACAAGCATTGATAGCCAAGATCACAAAGTTGCCCAACGGATAGTAGGTTGAAACTCAATGAAGCAACATAGAGCACATTTAAGAGAGAATGATCATTTGATATTGCAACTTTGCCTATACCCTTGACTTTGCTTTTGGAATTGTCCCCAAATGTGATCTTGTCTTGACATACCCCATCCTCTTCAAGTGAGGTGAACATACAAGGATCACCGATCATATGTTGTGTGCAACCACTATCAATCACCCAATGAGATCCACCGGTCTTGTAGTTCACCTACACACAAGAGATCAAGCCTTTTGTTTAGGGACCCAAACTTGAGAGGGACCTTTAACTTTCTCAACTAGTGACTTGGCAACCTATATTTTCTTAGGCCTATTCTTGTTAGGGGGACCCAAGAACATGACTTTCATCTTTCCACTTGAGTCCTTTCTAAGCATGTAATGAGCATTGAAGGCAAAAGGTCTAGCATGCTTGGGCAAGGGTTGTGGTGGTGGAGTTTTGCATTCATGAGCAAAATGGCCTTCTTGCCCACATTCAACACATCTCTTTGGTTTGGGCTTTGACTTGCTTTGAAGTTGTTGAGCCTTGACCTTCTTCTCTTGATTTGCCAAATAACCAATGTCACTCCTATCCAACTTCATGACGGTGTTCATGAGTAGCTCACTTTGTAAATGTTGGCCTCTTGTGAACTTGCTTAGGCCGGTCTTGAGATGCTCTTTCTCTTGCTTGAGCTTCTTGTTTTCTTCAATAAGTGACTCATTTGAAGCTTGCTTTTTAAGAGCCATCAACTTCTTGTTCTCAACTTTAAGCATCTCATTCTCACTCTTGAGCTTGACATACTCATCATAGTCATTTGCCTCAACCACACTCTTGCCTTTGCCGCTAGAGCCTTGCTCAAAGTTCTCAACAATCAAATCATCACATGATGTAGCTATATCAATCTTAACAACTTGGTTAGTAGCATCATGTGTCTCGAGGGCAAGCTCATTAGCAACAATAAGGGTATCATAATTGATTTTCAATGCGGTATATTCTTCTTTTAGCAAGTTTAGCCTAGTGAAGAGTTCACTATGCTCCTTCTTAATTTTATCATGTTCGTCTCTAAGCTCCCTATTAGAAGTTTTGAGCTCTTTGAGAGAGAAAGACATAGTTTCATTTTGATCTTTGAGCTCATCACTAGTCTTATTTGCATTCTCAAGCTTGGATGTGAGTGATTCATTTTCATGTTGAAGCTCATCATTTTCATTTCTAGTTCTTCTTATGATTTTAGAGTATTTGTTCAACAATTTTACTAGTTCATCATAAGAAGGTGCATCATATTCATCATCACTATCACTATCATCATCATCATCATCATCACTATCAATATTTTGTACCTTTCGATCACCCTTAGCCATAAGGCATAGATGAGTAGCGGAAGATGATGGTGAAGGTGGCGGTGAAGGTCGTGATGAAGATGTCGGTGAAGATGATGATGGCCCAATCACAAATGCGGCGATCTTCTCTTTTTCATTATCACTTTCATCACCGGAGGACTCACATGATGATTCAATGTCGGTGAGCCAATCACCAACAATATAAGCCTTGCCTCCCTTTTTCTTCTTGTAGAACTCTCTTTTCTTGCCATCTTTCTTTTTGTATGGCTTGTTCTTTCTCTTCTCATCTTCTTTATCACTTGAGTCATCTTTCTTGCCCTTGTACTTATTCTTGTACTTGTCTTTTGGAGGCTTCGGGCATTGATGAGCTAGGTGGCCAAGTTCTCCACAATTGAAGCAATCTATTTCGGAGATTGGCTTCCTTTTGCTACTTGTGAAGAATTTCTTCTTCTTACCATCGAACTTGATGCCACTCTTGTTGAGCTTCTTTAGAATCTTGGTGGTCTTCCTCACCATGAGTGCAAGTGATTCATCATCAATGTCACTTTCACTTGAGCTTTCTTGCACTATCATGGCTTGGCCCTTCTTCTTTTTCTTTTCATGGCTAGCTTTGAAGGCCAAGTCTTTCTTCTTGGAAGATGATGAGCCCTCTTCCGAAGTGATATGCATGTACATCTCATGAGCATTGATCTTTCCCAATACTTGAGTCGGTGTTGCGACGGAGAGATCACTTTGGTGAAGTACGGTGACAATGTGTCCATACTTCTCAATGGGAAGAACACTCAAGATCCATCTTGCAACATCCGATTGACTCATTTGAGTGAGTCCAAGAGCATTGAGATCTTCTACAAGAACATTCAAACGAGTGTACATCTCATTAGCACTTTCTTTGGGAAGCATCTCAAAAGAATTTATTTTCTTTAAGGCAATATGATAGCGTTCCTCACGCTCACTCTTAGTTCCCTCATGGAGAGCACAAAGATTTTTCCACAATTCATTAGCGTTTTTGGTATTTCACACACGATTGAAGATATCTTTGCCTAAGCCCCGGTAGAGTGCATTTTTTGCCTTTGCATTCCACCGGTCGTACTTCTCCTTGTCACCACTTGGGTTAGCGGGATCCCTTATAGGAGGAAGCCCTTCGGTTGCGGCTCTAAGACACCCAACATCTATGGCTTCGAGGTACGCCTCCATACGAATTTTTTAATATGGAAAATTATCTCCCTCAAAAATGGGAGGTGGTCCTTCCCCATTAGACATCTTGCTCTAGGCGGTGAAGCCTAAATTAAGAGCAACACGGCTCCGATACCAATTGAAAGGATCAAGATACCCAAGAGGGTGGGTGAATTGGGCTTTTCTAAAAATTAATTGCAAGAATTAAATCCTACAAGCCAAACTTCACCCCTAGTGCCTACTAGTGTTCCTTGTGATTTTACCGATAAAAGTTTTGCACCCTAAGTTTCAATCCTAGACTAGCATGGCAATTCTAGAAAAGTAAACAAGCAATGAAAGTAATGCACGAAAGTAAATGCTTGAAAGTAAGGGTTAGAAACACGGTGATGTTTTGCTGAGGTATCGGAGAGTCGCCACTCCCCACTAGTCCTCGTTGGAGCACCCGCGCAAGGGTGTAGCTCCCTCTTGATCTACGCAAGGATCAAGTGCTCTCTACGGGTTGATTCTTCGATACTCCGTCGCGGCGAATCACCCAAAACCGCTCACAACTTGAGTTGGGTCACCCACAATCTCGTCGGATGATCACCAAACTTCCAATCACCACCAAACTATCTAGGTGATGGCGATCACCAAGAGTAACAAGCTAGAACTCTCACTTGACCACAACAAGCCTAATGAGAAGATGGATGCACATTTGCTACACTCTTGTCACTAGAGAGGATTCTCAAACTTTGATTCGCAAATCTCTATCCTCACTAGGGCTCTTGCACTCCCTTGCACTTCAAAGGTGTTTCTCAGCTGAACAAAAGAGCAAGAGACCTCTAAAAGAGGTGGTGGGGATGTATTTATACACCCCACAGTCGAAACGAACCGTTACCTGCCAACTCAGCAAAACACGGGGAGACCGGACACGCCGGTCGAAGTGACCGGACGCGTCGGTCGCTCGTAACGGTCGAAATTCTGAAATTTTGGCTGAGTGACCGGACGTGCCGCTCGAAGTGACCGGACGCGTTGGTCGCTCGTAACGGTCAAAATTCTGAAATTTCGGCTGAGTGACCGGACGCGCCGGTTAGGGGTGATCGGACGCGTCCGATCGTGTAGGGAGCTTACTGTAATGAGACCGGACGTGCGACCGCGTTCGATCGGTGATGACCGGACGCGTCCGGTCGTCGCAGGACCTTACTGGAACGTGACCGGACGCGCCGATCACACCCAGGGCGCGTCCGAACGGATGGTTTCCCTCAAATGATACGTGTCGGTCTGACCACCGCGTCCAGTCCTCGCAAGGACCGCATCCGGTGGTCAGCGCCGAAACGCAGTCGCGGTTTTGAACTGACCGGACGCGTCCGGTCAAGCCGAGAACCGCGTTCGGTCAAGAGAAAAACACTCTAAACACTCCGAAACGCGACGCAACTTAAATCAAGTTGCTTCCAACTGAACTTTGAGCTATTCTAGAGCTGCCTTGTGCTAAGTTTAACAAGTGTGCACCACACCTAAACATAGGACTCACCTAGGTCAAGCTACCCGCTCATGCTCCCCTTTATAGTACGGCCAAAAGAGAAAACGAAGATCCTAACGACTATTCCGAATGTAACTCAACACCTTGACATCCGGAACTGACCGTCCTTAATCTTGACGTCACTCCTTTGAAAACCGAAACGATTTCCATCAGGGGCATGAATACCATGATGCCCAAAGCAGTTATCACTTCCATGACCTAACTTACCAAGGTTTCTGCAAAACACACGTTAGTCATAGTAATAAAGCGTTGTCATCAATTGCCGAAACCAACTCTCGGGGCCTAGATGCTTTCAATCTTTTTAGATGTTTCCAAAAAGGTAGTCAGCCAAATGCCTAATCTTCTCTGACTCATCAACTAAAGATGGCAGAAACCGAAAGGGAACCCCTCTTCACTTTACATAGTCCCTTTGGACAAAAATAGCAGTCTCATTAACCATGACCCAATATACAAAACAAAGCATTACAGAAGTGATTAGCACCTACAGCAACTTAGAGAGTAGGATAAAATGTTTGTCTCCGTACTACTTCACAAGGATCATGTAGTGATTTTGTTATTTTTTGACATATAACTGCAAAAACATCATAAAACGAGAGATCAGTAAACACACACAAAGCTAGTAAACACGTGTACACAGAAACAAAAAAAAAGTAAAACAAACAACTCAACTAAGTTCACAAAAAAAGCAATGTTCAAACTCAAACATAAAAACAATGCGAATCTACACAACACACAGAAGTCGTCAGCTGCCCGAACCTCAGAGTGCAGCAGCTCCAATAGCAAAAACAAAAAAAATAGCAGCAGCAACGGCAGCTCCAGCAGGAGAAACAAAAGCAGCAGCGGCTCCAACAAACAGCTCAAAACCAACCTTGAGAAAATAAAAAACAAAGATACACGGTCACACTCGCACACAGACCCCAAACCTAGCATACAAATGCACAAATAACTAAACTAAAAAAAAGAAAAAAGACCTACAAAAACAAACACACACAGACGCCCACACACATAAAAAGAGACGCCCACATAGATACACACAAAGACACACACACACACACACAAACACACATACAAACACCCACACACATAGAGACACACACGCCTAAAAACACACAGGCGCGCACTGACACACACACACAAGCACCTGATAAAACACACAAACCACGACACACACATATACACTCAACAAAAGTAACTTTAAAAAAATAAAAACCAGTAAAAAAACAAACAACAAAAACAACTTTGAAACAATAAAAAACAATTAAAAAACAAAAAAAAATGGTCACTGCAGCGGTATGCTGAGATCTCACCAGAATCATCACTCTCCATTTCAGAAGTGGATAAGTCGCCATTGTATTTCTCTATGGCATCTCCCTCACCTTCGCAGGCAGTAGAGAGTGTTGCATCTCAAGTGCATCGAGCAAGTCCATTGACTACTCAGCCCTCAACATTGCATGAAAGCATCCATTACTGTCTGTATAAACATATAATACCCCTACAAATTTTAAACAGAGGAAACAAATATGTGAAAATCTCAAGCTGTGTCGTGATGTGTTACAGTTCCTTGTAAGCGAAACTGAGTTTTAATAAAGAATCCAAAAAATATTTAATGAAACTTGCAAAGGACACGTACCACACGTTAGATAAGATGATCTCACAACTGCAAGAGGTATCTTAGCATACTGACTGTCAGCTGGCACAATCTGGATATGATACAGTAGCTATGACCTGCATAAAAGAGTAGTTGTGAAACCTGACATGACAGTTTGAGAATGATATGAGACATCCAAATGGCAGAACATATGCATAACACTGCAGATACCTTTCAACAAGATCTGGAAAAACAATACACGCCACATTCATACAAAAATCATAGCTAGATCAACTCAAATGTGTCACCAAACAGTGCAGAACTAATGCAAAAAAAATGCTAAAATCACCACATCGACCATCAATTTACATGGGATGCAAGCCAGATCTTATCATCAAAAATACAACACTAGGAGCTAGTCATGGGACCCATAAGTTCACAGTACAAGTACTCTCATTCAGACAAATACTCTCTTTCCAGTGCTAATCATAGGTGTGGAAAAATAATGCTAAAGTTCAGTGTGCAAATGTGTTTACAACCAACTCACCTACTACTGCAAGTAGATATACATATCTCTAGAAACTAGCTAGAAAGGTGAAATTGGTTAGATAGATTTATTAACTGTCATTTGTAGTGCTCACATTTATTCGTGGTCAAATTTATAGTTAAAAAATAACTCAGAAACTAACAATTACTACCACAAAGGCACTGATAGAAAAAATCAAAGAAATGACTCACAATTTCGATTCATGTCAAAAGTGAACAAAAGTTAAGAAACAAAGTCTGAAGAATCTGGAGTGTCAGATATATTTTCACATCTCACGGCTAACAAGCAGACAAGGCAGATAACTGAAACCACAAAATACAAGTTCAGATATACGAATAACAAGCTAACAATTAGCAGGTTCCTATTCCCAGTTAAGCACTATCGTAAATCTGAATTTAGTTAATATACTGCACATCCAGGTTATCTTGTAATGATCAATAATATCCTCTATCTACTAAACTCAGAGAAGTCAAAGAGAAGCAACACGTATCCTGAAAACAGAACTAGATCTTCACAAATATATTACACTATCATCTTCTACAAGCTAGGGGAATCAGACATAAATAAACCTTGAAAAGCTTACAACGCCGAAAGGCAAACTAACTTGTCCACACATTTAAGTTACATGACAGCTAACAAATGGTATTTACCAACTGTTCTAGCATAACATATGCATCAATTTAGAATATTCAGAAATGGAAAACAACCTAAAAGTTGAGCTGGCCAGGACTGCTCAGAGCTGCAACATACCGTCACAACACTCAAAATCAAACAAAAAACTAGCTTACTCAGATATTGGAATTCATCAACATTCAACAGACTGAAATTGTTGTATTTCCTCCAAATGTAGCTAGCGTTCAGTTCTGCTACTGAATTGCTAAAATGAATATGAAAAGTAAAAAAAACACAACACGTGAATGAAAAAAATGGGTTGAACAGGGGCAAACTTATCACTTCAATAAAAGGTCAGATATAGATTAAGTCACTCTTTCAGTTACATTGGATAGCAGTGTCTCTATATCAAAACATTACCTACCAAAACATGCATCTGAAAAAAATAGCAAAACACACCTGCAGTTATATTAGATGAAATAAGATGACGACATAAAACTAGTTGTGGTGCAAGGTACCATTGTTGACATGGATATAATTTGCATTAACTGGACTATTTTATCTACCAATCAGAGTATGCTGAGAGCCCCAAAACCAGAGGACCATACCAGTAGAAACTTACTTATTCAAAATTCCATATAACGTTATTCATTCAGCATAGCAATCAGAACTGAAAATTGATGTGCTAGTATTCAAAAACTAGCTCAAGAGCTGCATTAACATAGGCTCATAGTGTTACAAACACAAATATTCCTAAAAGATTTAAGAAGGAATAAACATTAACAAAGATGAATTTGACACCTACAACTTATATCCTAGAAATAGAACACAAGACAACTTATATCATGTGGTCTCCAGTATGAGCACAAAAATTAGAGCACAAAATCGCAGTTGTATCAGTCTTTCGATGTCTGAACCTGTAGATGTCCACACCAAGCATAGCATTTGATGAAACAAACTAGCAGTAGCAGACATCAGATAACAAGCTACTCATTAGAAAACACGAGTTGTGAATGAAAGGCAGGCATGACAGTAGGACATACACAGCAAGCATCAGATTGAAAAAAAAAAATCGTTGAGAGAGAAGCAGAGAAGTGCTCCATAATTCAGTGTTCAGTGCTCACAGTCATCATAGCACAAAAGCAATACAGAGAAGAGCAAAATGTGTGCCGAACATGAGAATAGATGCATGAGACGACAGAAACAAAGAGGAGGTCGGCTGTCCCCCCCTCCCCCGGCCCCAGCACCAGTGCCCCAGGTGCGTCCCATCCACTGTCCTTGGTCGCAACTGATAGGCGACGGACAGAGCAAGAGGGCTTGCAGCCGCGTTGCTGCTCCTGGCCCCAGCGCCCTCGCCCCGTGGTCGGCTGGCCACCCCGGTGCCCCCGGCCCCTGCACCGCACTGCCGCCCCTCGTCAGCGCATCCGGCTCTGCCCACCGCGTCGCCCACCCTCACCCGGCGGCATGCCCCTCGCCCACCCGCACGCAGTAGCTCCTCAACACAAAAGCAAATAGACAAACATACGAAGAAGAAATACACTTACAAAAATCGATGGGCTAGGGGCTCCTCTGCAGCCGTCGACACGGGGAAAGTGGCGACCGGAGAACTCCAACCACCGCCGGCAGCGGGCACAGGGGGAAAAGCAGCGCGCGAAGGCTCAGCCACACCCACGCCACAGCTCGCCGCAGCTCAGCGGACTGCCGTCGGAGGCTCCGCCCCACCCACCGTCTGGCGCGGCGCAAAGCGAAAGCGGCGGCGAGGCCACCGCTAGTGACGCTCACGAAGCGGAAAGATTGGGGAAGAAAGGAGCGGTCGGTGAGAGAAGAAAAGAAAAGAATAGATGGATAACAGGTTTGCGGGTTTCGAAAGATGTAACAACGACCCAGAATTTGACAGATTTCAACAACAAAAATCTGTTGACAGATAAATAGCAAAACTCATATTATATTCCTACGAAATGTGTGTCGCTAGTAGTGTAGTGATAGATGACCATCAGGTAGACATGCTCGCATATATCTTGACATGCTGCGTGTATGTTGATCTTGAGCTGATATCTGATACATACGGCCCGCCGGGAGCTTCTTCCAACTTGGTACGGCTTATATGGCCTACTGGACATAGTAATACACTAATACGTACCTAGCACATGGCAATGTTTGGCAAAGCGACCACAGTACGTGGTCCTCCTGTCTACATATGACTCACTATACCGATCATGTAAATGAAACTCATCTGTTATTTTTTCCCTTTATTACAGATGTACAAATAAACCCGATGCATCAGCAGTTTTATTCATTATCTTCTGGCTGTTTTTTTCCTATGAAAATTACCAACTAAGGCATTGCTGGATGCACATGTATATATCTCAATCCACATGTGTTAAAGTGGATTAGAGTATAATTAATCTAAAGTTCCATTTCAACCCACTCCGACACATGTGGATTGAAATGGATACACATGCATCCAAACAAGACCTAAGACAAGTAAAGAGCTCTTTGTGAGAGCTTCTTGCAGCTATAGAACACAGAGGGGCTAGAGCCGGAATCAATTTTTCTGGTTTCCCTGACTTGTTCATTTTCGAGGAGATAGAAGAAAAGCTTCATGCTACGAGATTCCTTAGTATAGGCAGGACCGTTTTGAGAGTCTCGTAAACAGGGTCTAAGAGCATCTTCGTCAGCTATCCAATCTTCTATACTTAAAAAGTAGTGTTTTAGGAGATGGATGAGCTCCATCAAATCTCTTATCTATAATTTTAAGAGACCTACTAAAAAAGCATCATTTGTCCTAAATAAAGAAGACAACCCCTCTTCCCTATCCCTAAAGAAATAATATAGGAGACAAGTTCTAGGTAATCTGCTGTAGCAGTACTCTCCTACTACGTATATCGTAAATTGATTTTAGGGTACTCTCTTATAATTACTTATAGAAGATGCAATGTGAGAAATATGGTGACGATGCTCTAAGTGTACCTAATAGTTACTCCGATTAATGGAACCTCACTAAGACGAAAGGTCCAAACCTTTCGCTACAAAAGCATATGCTTAGAGATTATTGAAGTTGTGTTTACTGTGCAATTACCATATTGAGTCGTTTGCATGTGTTGTACTACCTCCGTCTTAAAAATACAGTATATAGTTAATCTAATTATGCATATTGGTATCTAATAAGATGGTACCATTAGCGCCTGGACGTCTGGCCCCAGGCCCGTGCCCGGACGCACCTCCGGCGCTCCCGTCATGTATCGCATCCCACGCGCTCCATCCCATTCCCAACCAATGCAATTGTTCGAAACTGTGGCCTGCGCCCATCTTGCACCCCGCATGGCAAAAACCGTGTCCTCGCGCCCATTCAACGCCTGCATGGTGGAACACGCCCCACGCCCACACGACGGAACCTGGACTTGCGCCCACCTATCGTGCCTGCAAATGCGCGTTGCAGAGGCGTCTGCAAGCCTTAAGCTCCGACACGTGAACCACGCACTGGCAGTAGCAAGCGGACGTTGGCATGCAACATCCGATCTACTTTTGAAACATTTAGATAAAACATTTGCAACATAAATCTGAAAACAGATGAAACACTTGAAACATACGTATGTAGCCATTGCAACATGTGCAACACCACGATATACTTCTGAAACATCCAGATCGAAACATTTGCAACATAAATTTCAAACAAATGAAACACTTGCGTTGAAACATGTGTGTCTGACCTTGCAACATGTGTAACACCAAGATCTACTTTTGAAACATCCAGATGAAACATTTGAAACAAAAATCTGAAACAACTGAAACACCTGAAACATAGGCCTGAAACACTCGAAACACGACATCATCGTGGCCATGGCCTACCTAGTGGGGAACTGTGGTATCGACGACGACCTCCTCCTGGTGGCGCGGTGCAGGCCATGGCCACGACGGCGTGAGGTGGATGGGGTGAAGCGCGGGAAGCCCGTGCAACATGGCACAGGATTAAGGGGGCGACGCGGGATGGGGTGGGCGAGATAGAGTGGAGCGAGCAGACGGCGCGGTGGACCGGCAGTGTGGGGCGTATGTCGAGGTCGAGGCGGGCGGCTCAGCGAAGGCGGCCGCGGCGGGCGTAAGGCGCAGTGGAGGCAACCTAGACTGCGACCGTGGTTGGGTGAGTGGGGGAAAATGGCAGTCGAGATTTTTTAGGAACATGCGCAGTAGAGAGGTGAGTTGGGGGAGAACGTGGGCTGACTGTCTGGGCCGCCAGTCTGCAGGCGGACGGGGTTGCCTGCAACGACACTCGCGGTCGCGGATGAGTGTTATCTTATCTAAAATGTTTAGTATTTTTTTATAGATATAGTTATCTAACTTAAAACTGTTTTATTTCTAAAAAAAACAAGAATTATTTTTATTTTGTGACGGAGACAGTAGGAAAGGAAGATGTCTCAACGTTGTTCGTGTAGTTGTCGACTTGTCGTATTTCATACCAGTCTTCCTTCACAGGCTTGCACCCACTATAGCGGTACTGTACGTAGCAATGAACTGAATTCGGGAATTCGGTACTATAGTAAGTAGCAAGTTGCATGCACCAAGGCTGGCCGAACAAGGCGCACACCATTTGTTTCCTTTCCTTGGAATGGAACGATTACGAGCCGGAAAAAGTCCATTTTATCGCTCTGAGCTATCCTCAAAGTCTAGGTTTTTTACCTAAACTTCAAAACCAGATAAATCACCTCCTTCGACTTTCAAAACCATTCATTTTACCTCTTTGATCAGGCTATAGGTGGTTTTCAAAGATGGTTTTATCTTTTTAGTTTAAAAATAAATCCAATAAATACCTAATGAGGTTTTTAAACCATGAAAAATATCTCTAAGATTTTAAAAATTCTGAGAAAATACTAAAGATGGGTTAGGACACGAGAAAACCAAATAATATATTTATGTCTTGTGAAAATATCTCTAGAATCTTTCAATTTTTTGATTTAGCTCTAAGGAAAACTACCAAAATATTCCTTTTTTTAGAAACCGGGATTATATTGCCTACCCAAACTTGCTTGAGACAAAAGGTTATGTTGTTGTTGTTGAAACCAGGATTATATTATATTTCATAAAGGCTTTGATAGTTTACATCCCCGCACGCAGTAGCGTGGGAACAGGAAGCCACCCAGCCCATCTAGAGACGGATGGATAGGTCCAGCCCAACGCGGCGGCCCGAATGTAGATTAAAGAAGCTCTGAAGGGCTCAGTCTAGGTGTACGCTACACTTCTGGGCCGACCGCGAGAAGCAATGGAAAGGCTCTGTCTACACTACTGGTGCTCCAGGCCTCCAGCCGTCGTGGGCTCGTGGCGCCTCATCAACGGATTCTTCTTTTAAAAAAAAGCGTGGTCAACGTACGACAGGCAGCAGATACGTTGCTTGCTGCTGTTGCTGGTGATGCTTCAGATAGTCATCAGACAGATTCACAAAAAAAAAAAGATAATCATCAGACAGACCAATTCAGACACGCATATATCTCGTTAATTCCAATGCTTCGCGTGACAGCAAGATATAAAAAGGAACGGGTGGCGTGTGATGTTACTATGCCTTCGTGGCTAAGGCGGGCGTTGTTTGGCACTAATAACCAGCCTCTGGTTGCTTCATCGGAGTTCAAACTCTCGTAGTACAGAGTACAGAGAGAGGATCCGCAATAAGGTCAGTGCTTGTTTAGTTCTAAAAAGTTTTCCAAAAAAGTGCTATAGTAGCCATCTCATCTAATCTTTAGGTGCATGCATAGAGCATTAAATGTAGATAAAAAATAACTAATTATACAGTTTGTCTGTAAATGTCGAGACGAATCTTTTGAGCCTAGGTAGTCCATAGTTGAATAAATTTTGCCAAACAACAACGAAAGTGTTACAGGAATTTTTCCCAAAAAATTTTGTAAACACGGCCTCAGTTAGCGTCTTACGTTTCGTTTGCTCCGGGACGGGATGGTTTCACCCCAAATCAGACAGTTGTTAAAGTGGTAAATGCTACCGTTCGGACGTGCGGATGGACGCACACGTCTGGATTTCCACGCATGCATTCCGTTTTGAGTGCCCGCACCATCTGACCCCCGCTTGTCTCATCTCCGCTTTCCCCGCCCAGACGTCTGTGCCCGCTCGGTGGCACCCCCGCAGCAGCGGCAGGTGGGCTCCAACGCAACCCCCGATCTACTTTTGAAACATCCAGATGAAACACATTTACAACATGCTTCTGAAGATGGATAAACACTTGATATACGTTTGAAATACTTGCAAAAAATACATAAAAACACTTGAAAAAGCTATTGCAAAATGTATAAAACATCCAGATAAAACTTGCAATATATATGTAAAACATATGCAACATCAAATAAGCGCACTTGAAATATACGTCTTAAAAAGCAGATGAAATATTTGGAACGAACGATTGCAACATGCGTGTACAACACTGTAACATGTGCAACATTATGATCTATTTTTGCAACATACATATGAAACAATTGCAACATAACTCCGGAACATCTTAAACAAATTGAAACATACTCTTACAACATGCGCTTTCAATGCAACATCTCCTTACTGCTCGGGAGAACGGAGGCTTGTCGGTGTGTGGTGTTCACCGGAGGCAGCGGCCCGCGCGGCGCTTGTAGGCGGGGGGCCGGCGGCAGTGGTTGCATGTCGCGGTAGGGAGGCATCGGCCCCACGCGCGGTGGGGAGGCCGCGACCGTGCGACTTGGAGAGGGTAGCCACGCGCCATGCCTAGCAGGGGCCGGCAGCTGAGCGCAACGACTCTAAGGCGGCCGCGCGCCATGCATGGCAAGGCCAGCGCCCAAGCCCTACGCCTCGAAGGCGGCCTAGCGCAGCGCCTGGCTGGGCCAGCTCCGTGCGCTTGAAGGCGGCAGGGGAGCGGATAAGAGCAATAGGAAGAAAAACGAGTGGATGAGTAGTCTTTTTTCTTTTTAAAAAACAAATGAGCATGAGTTGTTGGGCTAGTGTCATGGCCTGACAACGAAGCGTCTGGGCGAACGGACGCCCGATCCAGAGCATTATCGTCATGAAAACAGCCACGAGAACGCATGAAAGGAAAAAACTGTACAATAGATTTGCATCTCATTAGAAGGGCCACAAGCCTGCAGTATGAATGTTAAATCAGGGAACAATCGTCGCCACACCATAGTTGTAAATTCTATTCCAGTACCTGCCGGAATGGCCGGAATGCCTCGTACCGGCACCTAAACCGGTATAGAAGAGTCACGATCCCGTACCGGATCAAATACTGGTCAATACCAGCAAATATCGGTCAAATACCGGTCAACACCGGCCGTGGCTGCATGTATTATATTTTTCCACGTATGAACTTTGTAGTTTAAACTTTGAAATAAGGTCTTATGAACTTGTTGAATGATATTTTAGTTTGGTAAAAATGTTAATTACGCCATAAGTTAAGTCAGAATATATTTATATGTACATTTATGTATAAGTTTATTCACATATTATTATTATGAAGTCCGGAATGGTACACGATATGACTTGGTACTGAAATGTTTCATTCCAATAACCAAAACAGAATGAGCCTCTGGAATGGAATTTATAAGTTAGCGCCACACAAATTTAAATACTCCTAGAATGAGCACAACTATGATAATCTATAGATTTGGCGTTGATCATCATTGATCCATTCCACGGCGGGGCCGTCCCGCCCAGGATCCGGAATAAGACAAAGGCTACGCATGCAGTTGGGCGTGCGCAGAGCGTGAGGGGCAGGCAGATCGGCGTGGCACTGGAGGAGCTGGCATGCATGTGCGCGGTTGGGCACCGCACGAGGAGGCTGTCCCGCCAGGGGACGCCGCGCCGTAGGAACTCGCGTGCGCCACCGCCCGCGCCGGACCCGGAGGCCGGAGGGAGGAGAAGATCTGCAACACTTCACAGTGGCAGCGTCAGTGCGTCACTCCAGCCAGATTTGGACACATCTCAGCTGCTTTATTCCCGTCCCGGCGCCTTTTCCCTGCCATTCTCTTGTATTTCTGCATGCATCCCGCTTTGCATATTCGTAGCTCCGTTGGCCTCTCCTTTCATTCACCAGTAGCTTGACATATTACACCTTTCTTATTTGCCATGTTATGTATATGGGTCTTTTGAACCTTTTCTATGTTTTATTTTCAAACTCATATATCAAATATGCTTATTTATTTCAGTTATATTTGATATCAATTTTTTTTTGAATTGCAACTTTAAAACTCCTTTTATCTCCAGATGAAAATCCATCTATTATTCGAGGGTCAAGATTCATTTACTTACACAACATAAAAAAGCCATTTTTCAATAATGGCATGTGAATCTGTGATGGTGACAGAGAAATAGATATTAGGGAACTTCTAGGTTAATTTTGTATAATAGCACAGCATGTAGAGTGGGTACCTTTACTTTTGTTTTATATGTGCATGCCTTCTATACTTGCTACCGCTTGGATGTCTCGCTTGATTTTCTAGTTCTAACTATTGGAGAAAGGTAAAAATAGAGTTCCTTTTACTTTTTATTTACTTACAACATGTTTGGATCCTATGAATTTGAAACCAATATCTAGAATAGGCTTCTCATTTCATTATTAGATTACTTTTCAATTTCTCTTAACTTTTGGGAACCAAACAGAACATAAGTATAATACTTAATTTACCAGGTAATTTTTAAGGAGCCTTTTAGAGATGCTCTATGATCATAAATTACGTGAAAATATAGGCCTGTTTTATCTCATTCTCATAGTAAAAATCTAGAATCCATACACTTCTCATTTGTTTAATCTAAAATCCAGATTCTATATTCATGACTAAAATCTAGATTCTCGCTATAAGAACGAGATCAAACAGGCTTAGTGGCTTAGTTGCGCGCTACCTGCAGTTTACTTGATGGCCAGTAAAAATCGTCTTACGTATTGTCCGGTAATATGGCCGGGCTGACTTGGACGGAAGTACGTTCCGGTGCCATGGCTGTGGTTTTGACTAATCTGCTTAGTACTTGCACTTTCCATTACTACTGATTACTTTGATCCAGTATCACCTCTCCCATTTGCTTTTGGTCAAAACTTTGACACGTTATGCTTAATTTACTGTGAGAAGTGGTATATAATATCGATCGCAGGTTGGCATGGACAGTCCTCGAGACAGAGAGTAATCATGAGGACTAATAACTAGGCAGGGGCCTCCCCTCCGGACTTCTAAAAAAAACCATGAGGACTAAGAGCGTCCTCAACGGTACGAGACAACAGCTAGTTTAGGTCAGTTTTAATGGGAGTTTTATGTGAGTTTTATATGCATTAAATAGGTTGCCACATAGACATTTTTATGACATGACAACGTATTTAAGAAGAGAGAGAGAAAAAAAGAGTTTTTTTTGGCACGATTACTAACTTTATGAGTCATGAAATTAATGTCAATGAAACCATAGAATGAAACTCTCCATTGAGAGTGGGTGTTTCATCCAAGTTTCATTTCATTTCTATGACATGGTAGTCTTGAAAACAACACCATAAAAACTCTCCACTGATACCGACCTTATACATACCATGTCATTGCCACTGTATTTTGTAAACCCCACATGTAAATGATTTTTTATTCTCTGTCTTCTCTCCTTCCTCTCTCATTCTTTATGAGCAGACCCACAAACTGCCTCGTTCTCTGAGCAAGATAGGTGTTGAGATAAAAGATAGTCTCTTCACTTTTCCATCTTCTCTCTTTCACATCCGAAAATTGCTGACATAGATTCTTATGGCACTGTTGGGGACGCCGACCATTCATGCTGCTCTATAGTCTATACTACCGGGGCTGGAAAGCAGGGTAATACTACATACATGGTCCCCCTGTTTAGGCCTGTACAATCATCAATTCATCACCATCACCATGAAAAGTAAGTTTCGTCAAGTGCTCCTGGCTTTTGTGCAAAATCAAAGGTGGTGGTCCAATCATCAGTGACCCGAGATCCAATCATCCGTACAGCTATATACCGTATAAGAAGTCGCACCACAGCTAAATCAGGGCCTACTCGCCTTCGCTATTTATGTTTATATATCGCCTCCTGTGTGGTAGAATTGGGCTAATTTTGACATTGCTGCTTTAGGGTATGATCCATGGCCAATGACTAGAAATGATCAAATGAGTGTTTGGTTTGTGACCAAACCGAAGTGAGCGTCATACCAAACGAGTATTAGTGTATGGCATATATATGGCGCTCATAGTCCTATATGTCATTATTTCTCTTATATTATACGTTAAAATGTAGTCAACACGAGTCTTGTTTCATGGAGTGAGTAACTAAACCAAAGGGCAATGCATCATATGCAACCAATCAGGATGGCACATCAACAATGAGGAATTTGCCACGCACCTATCCTATACAAAGACTTTGGGAGGTCTTTTTGGCCGTGGCCAGAATTTGACCTCAAACCATATCAATGCCAGGTTAACTTTTAGTACGTTTGTGAAACTTTGGTTTGGCTCACCAAACCAAACATGCCTCTACTGCAAAAAGCTACATATACTAGTACCTTCGAAGGCAAGTCGGTGGTTGTCCTTGTGATACACATATCAATTAATCAATCCATCCAAGCTTCTTTATCACTGTAGTTTAATTTGTACACATAACGATACTTTTCATTGAAAGAAAAGAGATGCCATAGAATCCTGTCACTCGGCATCATTTTTACCTGATCATATTAAGTTTATTTTCCTATATCTAATATTTGTAGTTTTCATCATTAGTATGTAAAGACTCATAGAAATCGACATCATAATATTGTTGTTATATTGATCATGAAATATATTTTTGGTATTGATATACATATCTACTTTTATTTAAAGACAGTATAATTCAAAAGGAATTGTAGCCAAACTAACACATTAGCATGTTTCAGTGTCTTTCCCTTCTCTCATGAGTATAAACATTTCTACCGTTTATAATTTGTCCACAAGTGCAAAGCGTTCTTGGAGTAGCTTTTCTCCTTTCTCCTTAAGACCTTGTCTAGATGCACTAATATCCAACTTCAATTCACTTGTGTTTGGGTGAAAATTAACCTAAGTTTTATTCTAATTTATTATAAGAAATGTGGATCGAGGTGGATACGAGTGCGTCCAAACAAACTCTAATAACCCGCCAAAAGACTACTTACTTATATAAAATGCTTACATTATGGACAAAACAAGTATATATCTGTGACACGAGGAAGCACAAGAAAACATAGCAGGAAATCGTGTATGGAAATAAAAATTAAATGGAGCCGCGCATGAGCATATGACTTGGACAATTCAACCCTGCTAGCTAGCGAGCAAATAGAAAAGAACAATCATGCGTTCTCGTGAACCAAAAATATCGAAGCGCGTATCCCCTCTGCTTTATACCGTACATATATAGTAGCAAAACACGTGGAAATGCAATATGCAGCTGGAGATTTTGGAGACATAATAGACCCAGTACTATTATACTCTCTCCAGGTTGGTAAAAGAAGTCGTTTTGAATAAGGTTTTGATCAAACATTGAGAATATAAATCTTGAATAACTTTTAAGTTGCTGAGTTTGGAAATGTGAAAACCATATGAATAGATTTATCTTGAAATATATTTTCATAAAAATATACATATATCACTTTTGATCAAATATTTCTATAAAAATAAATAGTCAAAGTTACCGTGTCGCTGTCCAAAACGACTTCTTTTACTAACGTGGAGAGAGTATTATATTATATTATATTATATTATATTATATTATATATATGATGATGAAAAGCAGGTGGCGGTGCATAATGAAATAGCGCGCCCAAAGCAGGGTGTAAAGTGCAGAGACGGGGCAGACGGAGAAAAAGGAAAACGAAAACTAGAGGCCAGAAGGGCCGCGTGCCGGTGCCACATCAGTGGGCGGCGCCGGGTCGCGGCTGGCCGCTTTGGAATCCACGGCCACCTTTCGGCAACCAACCGACCCCGACGGCCCGACCTGAGGTAGGAGTAGGGATGAAAATGGTACGGATATTTTCCGACCGTATTCGAGACCGAATTCGTTTAGAGGGGTTTTAATCCGTCCGTATCTGAGTCCGGATATTTAACATCTGATACCGTATTCGTATCCGAATATTTAAATCACATATTTATGATGTCGATATCCAATCATATTTTATCCGATATTTTTTATACATCCGTATTCGAATCCGAATCCGAACATAAATATGAAAACAAATACGATATCAGTGATATCCGTCCGTATCCGATCCGTTTTCATCCCTAGGTAGGAGCATGAATTGGACGGGACGACGGGACGGGACACACAACAATTAGCCACCCACTTTTTTTAATCCAGACTTTATGGCACGGAGACCCGCCTCGGCGCACCGTTCGTTCGCACCGTGTGCCAGGGATACAATCACCGGTCGGTGGGCACCATGGTTATATTAGACATATGGACCCACGTGCAGTGCATGTTCTGAACAGAACAGCAGCTGATGCATACGGATACGGTATGGTATGGTTCCGGTTCCATTCACGTTATGGGGCAGGGGAGCAGGGGGGGCCGGTGGATTTTCTATGCACTTTGCTGTCTAGTCTAACCTGTGGTTCATTTGCTTTGGATCAGATCACTCTCGAGCAAGGGAGTCCCAGCCCTGTTTAGTTCCCCAAAAATTTTGCAAAATTTTTTAGATTCCCTGTCACATCGAATCTTTGACATATGCATGAAGCATTAAATATAAATATAAATAAAACTAATTACACAGTTTAGACGAAATGGACGAGACAAATCTTTTAAGCCTAATTAGACCATAATTAGACACTAATTGTCAAATAACAACAAAACTTGCTACAATGCCCTTTTCCAAAAAAATTTGGATCTAAACCGACCCCTATAATTGGCTAGGTGCCATATTTTTCCTCATATGATCACAGTCCCAAGCATTTCCGGCGGATGAATTACTAATATGATATGATATGATATCATATGATCACAGTCCCAAAAATGTAGTTTGAAAGTTGATGGACCTGGTTGACACACCACTAAAAGTTAATAGACCCAAAAATACAGTTGGAAAGTTGATGGACCTGGATGACACACCACCAAAAGTTAATGGACCCAAAAATGCAGTTTGAAAGTTGATGTACCTGGATGACACACCACCAAAAGTTAATGGACCTATGGTGCATTTAACTCTTTATACAAATTTTCTTTGGGTGTATTTTTCTCGCCACCGATTCCATTAGCTGGATTTCAACTCTTATCACCATAATAGAATAAATCATACATTAAAAATAGTTTTTCTATTTTTCTATAGAACTGAAAGTCCTCTGCTAAGATATCTTCTTTACTCATTGAGATCTTACATATTTATGGCCACTTTGGTTGAGCTTCCATTCTTGATTCTTGAACTTTACTTTTCAATTCTTCGATGGAGTGATTCTGATAGAAGAGTAGGGTGGAGAGCAAGTGAAAATTGAGTTTTGAAGTGATTCTTGTGGTGATTAGACAAGGAGCAGCGGGGAGTGATAGAGAGGTTTTTTTAGCTCCTAGGAGTAGTGATAGAGAGGTTTTTTTAGCTCCTAGGAGTAGTTTGAAGTATAAATGGAAAACTGACTCTTGTGAGCTTTCCACCAGAATTCAAACACATTTTAAATGTTTGATAGAGATGTACAGATTCCGCTCGGAAGATGCTAAGAGCAAAGCTCTGCCAAACTAATCCTTACATACTCAAGATTCATCTGTTGGAAAATAAAAATAAAATACCTCCTTTTATTATAGTTGCTAGGATTGGTTTCATGTCTTCTGCTAGGTGCTAAAAACGCAAAACCTATTCGATTCCAAATCCATGCAAATATGCCATCCTCTTGTATTTTGTTCCTGTAGAATTGACAGAGACGGATGAATCTCAAATCAAATCTGCTTGACATGAATTTTATAAACAAAGAAAAAAATCGCTCCAGATTATAGACTCGTGCTCCTCCGTCTCAAAAAGAAGGCAACTATGAAAACTCAAACTAGCTCAAATTTAATTAAATCTATAGTAAACATTATTAGCATTTACATCTTCAAATAACATTAAAATATATTTTGTAGTTAATTTAATGATATTTATTTTATATCATAAACGTTAAAACTTTTTTTATATAATTTTAGTTAAAATTTAAATCAGTTGACATTTTAAAGAAACTAGAGTTATATCCTTTTCAAGGACGAAGAGAGCACAAGCGACACAGAACCGCAGACAGTGAACGCATCAAGGGGCTGTTTAGTTTCCAAGAAATTTTGCAAAATTTTTCAGATTTCTCGTTACATTGAATCTTTGACACATGTATGAAGCATTAAATATAGATAAAAAATAAAATTAATTACACAGTTTAGACGAAATGGACGAGACGAATCTTTTAAGCCTAATTAGACCATAATTGGACACTAATTGCCAAATAACAACAAAAGTGACTACAGTGCCATTTTGCCAAATTTTTGGCAACTAAACGCTACCAAAGCCGACCACATCCATATTTCGGAATATTCTGATTTCTTACCCGCCTTTGCTTTTCCGGTAGTTTTATTTAAAACCTACAGTTGGTATACGTACGGTATACACACGTTTTATACGGTACCCGTATACCCCATACTCTTCTGCTTTTCGAAAATTACAGTCACCCACCTCCCAATAAAAGCGCCCACGCCTTCGTGCACCTCCGGTCTCCCCCCTTTCCTCCACCATCCCCCCACCTCCGCCATCGCCGACGCCGACCCCCACACCGGCCGCCGCGCCAGCCCCGGCACCATCTCCACACGGTCCGTGCCCCTTCCCCCCTCGTTCCCCGATCAGATTGAAATTTCTCTCCTTCCTCCCGCCCGCGCCTGGCGCCTATCGACCTCTGCCGCAGGCCTCCCTGGACGCCGCCGGCGCGGGGGTGGAGATCCGCCCCGAACTTTCTCTGATTCCTGGTTCTGTTGTCTAGGATGCCCTAGCTTGCTTGCTTGTTTTTTTTTTCTGCGGAAACTTCTCCTCGCTGTGAACCCTGAAATCCAAATCTCCCTTCCTGGGATGACGATGGATCGCTCGGCTTGTTGCAGATTTGCTTGTGCGCTTTGGAGTAACAAAACTAGTATTTTCCTTCCCCAAGACCAGATTCTCGAGGGGTTCAGCTGAGCCCCCATGCCCTCGTGGTAACCCGCCGCTGATAGTGTACCCTGTGCGATCTCTAGTAATAATTGCAGTATTCAGCCGTAGATGACCTAAGGAGAAGCGTAGTTAGCGCGGACATCCATCAATTTGCACACTTTGTACAGTAACATTGCTGCTCTCCTGGTTCTACCCCATTTAATGCTCCTGATCTCTACCGGAATTCTGAGGCATGGGCCGCAAAACATAGATCAGTCGAGTTGGTTTTTGTATGGTGCGCACAAGAATCTGCCAATAATTGTTTGGCTCTGTAGTATGAAAAAGCACCTGATTATTCAGCAGTACAGCTTGATAGCCTAGTCCTTAAAAGTCCAATATATTTCTAATTCGCAAAAGTCCAATATATTTCTTCTCGTGCTGATGTTATTCACTGAGGCCTTACGCTAATCTGCCATTTTCAATTTTGTTTTGGGGGAAATGCTGGAAGCAGGCAAATGCTGCAATCATATTGCTTTTACTTCGTTTTTTTCCTTTTAGATTTTGGAAGTGATGGTTTGTGACTCATTCATTTGAATCCTGCAGAGCAGAAATGGGGGATGCGTGTTTCTCAACACAGCTAATTGATGGAGATGGGGTCTTCAACGTCTCCGGATTGGAAAACTTCATGAAGGATGTCAGATTGGGTGACTGCGGGCTCTCCTATGCTGTTGTATCAATAATGGGCCCGCAAAGTAGTGGTATGGGGTCTCTCCTTTCCATTGTTTTGATTCTGTTCACTGCATACTTCCTTTTATCTGATTACACTATGGTTCCTCATTTTTTTGTAGGGAAAAGTACACTTTTGAATCATCTTTTTGGCACCAATTTTAGGGAGATGGATGCCTTCAGAGGAAGGCATGTTTCTAGTCCCTTCTGATTTATCTTCCATTTCTCATTACAAAACCTTCTTGGCTCTGGTGCAGCCTGTTCTTCTTTAACTTATTTAGTATTTTTTTTGATACCATCAGGTCACAGACTACCAAAGGTATATGGTTAGCGAAGGCCCAGAATATTGAACCATGCACCCTTGTAATGGATTTGGAAGGAACTGATGGAAGAGAGAGGGGAGAGGTAATAAAACTAGCATTCCTCCAACTTGGATGTAGTCTGGCTTTGACGTGTGCTACTAGGGTCATAGAGACCATATGTTAATTCTACTTGTTCCTAAGACCTCTTCTTTTTCTTATAAAACTGAAAACAATTTTTTTTTGACATCCTCAAGCATCTTGTGCATCCTGAACCTTGCTGTGGCATCTTGTATAGTGGAGCCTGTTAGTCCCTCTCTATTGATTTAAGATTATTAATTTATTACGGACTTCAAGTGTACAAAAGACTCTCTTGTTGAGTAAGCCTCATAATGTGATGCCTGCTGTTTCCTCATCTCATCTTGTAATAAGCTGAACTTTGCTGAAACTGATCCATCTCAAAATTACATTTTGTGTTATGGAGCTAATACTCCACATTATGCTGAATTGCTGATGCATAATTCAAACACATGATGATATTTCAGGATGACACAGCATTTGAGAAGCAAAGTGCATTGTTTGCTTTGGCCGTTTCGGACATTGTGTTGATTAATATGTAAGTTTGTTTAGTGAAGCGATTGTTGTTGGACTTGGATCAATTATTCCCTTGTGCAGCTCAACAAATTCTTTTGTTTTCCTATATAGGTGGTGCCATGACATTGGCAGAGAACAGGCTGCAAACAAGCCTCTTTTGAAGACTGTTTTCCAGGCAAGTTGTTTATGAGTATTATTTTGATGCAGCTTTTTTTTACCATATTTTGTCTATGCTTGATGTGAATTGGCATTTGAGGCATTTACCTTGGGATTTTCTTTTTTCATATGTGTAGGTCATGATGAGGTTGTTCAGTCCGCGCAAAACAACATTGTTGTTTGTTATTCGTGACAAATCAAGGGTAAAGGCTTGCTATTTTGCAGTTTAGGCTGCTTAGAATTAAGACGTGAACAACTGCCAGTATTTCTGCTTTCCTTTTCACATCTAATTCCTTGTATACTGACTATTGGCTCCTTTTGGTTTCTGACAGACACCCCTAGAAAATCTTGAACCGATTCTAAGGGAAGACATTCAGAAGGTATGCGTTTAGTTGATATCCTGTTTTCTTTTGAGACATTTGTGTTTTCTATGGCCTATAAGCTGTTTACATTTTTGCTGCAGATATGGGATGCTGTTCCGAAACCCCATGCCCATAAAGAAACTCCACTTAGTGAATTTTTCGATGTAAAAATCATGACTTACCTTTCTTCAACACATGTTTATACTGAAGTTGTTCACTACAAAGTGCATTTGTTTTCCGCATCCAGGTACAAGTTGTGGCACTGTCGAGTTATGAAGAAAAAGAAGAGTTATTCAAACAGCAGGTTGGTGTATATGAAATGTAAATTGTGAAAAGTATGCTCATTGCAGATTTGCTGGGATTATGTCGAATTGTAAACAATTCTTTCTGTAGGTTTCTGATTTAAGAGATAGGTTTCAGCATTCTATTGCTCCTGGTGGACTTGCTGGGGATCGTCGTGGCGTCGTCCCAGCTTCAGGTTTCTCGTTTAGTTCCCAGCAATTTTGGAAAGTCATTAAGGAGAACAAAGACCTTGATCTGCCTGCT
Organism: Saccharum hybrid cultivar R570; assembly: GCA_038087645.1. NCBI lineage: Eukaryota > Viridiplantae > Streptophyta > Magnoliopsida > Poales > Poaceae > Saccharum > Saccharum hybrid cultivar. Next base: position 25,482,860 of record JAQSUU010000135.1, read on the forward strand.
CATAAAGTGAGTACCATCCATTGTTTTCCAATTTAAGCTATCAAAATGTATGTTAACTTTTTTTATGCTTCACTTCAGGTTATGGTGGCTACTGTACGTTGTGAGGAAATTGGTAATGAGAAACTTGCCAGTTTTACAGCTGATGAGGTGATTATAATACATATCACACATGATTCGTGGATCATAGATTCCTTCAAGAACTGATTCTATATGATTTTTATATGAAGGAATGGCAACAATTTGAGGAGGCTGTTCAACATGACTTTGTTCCTGGCTTTGGGAAGAAGCTCAGCAGCCTTCTTGATAGATGTTTATCAGAGTGAGTTTATTGGTTGTCTTATGAGTACTCTGTTATCTTTCTGGTCATGGGATCCCCATGATTTAGATGATTGAATCGACTTATTACAATTCTATTCAAGATAAATAGCGTCCCATTTGCCTTTTAGAACTCTTGGAGCCAACTAATTACTGCAGAACAGCAGAGTGGAGGCTATCCATTTGTTGTAGATGAATTCTGCGATTTACATGCTGAATTCTTGGCCTAAATATTGAAGGTATCTGAAAAAAAAAGATTCGTTCCTTTCATGATGATTTTGTTCTTCTTTGGTCACAGGTATGACATGGAGGCTATTTATTTTGATGAAGGTGTTAGAAGCTCTAAAAGACTTTACTTGAGTCTAAACTCTTACAGGTTCGATCATACTTTTGAACTATTGTATCTCAAGGACATTTGATCCATTGTATGAATTTTGAAATAAATTGTACTTCTCCACACTTGCTTCATTTACTATTATCTCTGAAATTCTCACGAACAAATACATACTCCATCTGTTTATGAATGTATGTCGTTTTGGATGTGAATAATCTTCATGGGGTAACTCTAGCTACTATATGCTGGCGATGAACACTATGAAAATAATGTATGATGAGAGTATCTTTTTGATGATGAACATATTCATATTACTTTCATTTGGTCAATCTCGGTAATTGTTCATATGTTGTAGCCAAAGTTTAAACTTCTCACTGATATGTGTCCAAATCAACATACATTTATAAACTGAGTTCAAGAGTTAGCATAGGTATTTATGGTGTGACTTATGTATCTGTCCATTGTCATAAATGAAACTATAAATCTGGAATTTAATCTGGGGGAACAAATATTGATGTACATTTCCTGAGTACATGTTTTGTAACTGGTTAGTGGAAGAGTGGGAACCTTTTATCTAATTAGTACCCACTACGTTTTTTTGTATTCATCTTCCTGCCATGATTCTTTAATATATAATTTGCTTACATGTTCCCAAGTTCGCAGCCTGATTTCTTTTTTGCATTTTGATTTATTTTTATTGTGCTGCTTACTAACATTTTATTTACACCAATGCCTTCCTCGTCTTTGTAGCTTGTCAATCCTGCCTATCAATCTCTTCTAGGTCACTTACGTACTAGAACTTTAGAAGCATTTAAGGAGTCCTTTGACAAGGCCCTAGAAAAGGAAGGGTTTGCCGTTGCAGCTCGCAATTGTACTCAAACTTTCTTGGAGAAGTTTGAAAAAGGATCTGAAGGTATGTTTTCAGGATTGTTAATCTTTACTTGTTTCTTATTTTGGTAGTGCTCCACTTCAGTAGAAACATACTTATGTTCATTGCCAGTCAGTCAACTCTGGGGTATGTTGGAAACATTAATCTAGAATATAAGTGGAAACCGATTTGTATAATCGCAGCGAATCTTCCTAGGCTAGCAGACTACCTAGAAGTGATATTTTTTCCAGCACTTGTTTCTGGATATTTTCCTAGTGTTCTTTGTTCAATTATGAAATCAATTTGGTCTTAGTGGTGTTCACTGTTCAAGTATGATCAATTCTGTCAAAAAATTCTTCAAATGGACCGGTACATTTCTGGTTCTGGTAACTGTACCATCCAGCGGAGTCTGAAATGGGCTGTAAACAGGCTTACAATGAAACAATACAGATTTGCTGTTGGCGTTTCAGCTTTCTAAAACATCAGTTGAGACTCCATTTGTTAATTATTTCTAGGTTCAAGGCTTTTGTCTAAAACTCTCCTTCCAAAGGGAAGGAATGAAGGATGCTATTTGCCAGTTTGCACCAATGTTTTCTGATCGGCTGATCGTTCCTAATCGGTCTGGTACCGATCAGGACGATTAATCGACCTTTGATCGGTCTAATCGTCCATATAATCGTCCAGCATATAGCAGGACTATATATCATATATGTATGGTATATATACCATATACTATATATTTATATGGTACACATCAAGCATCAAGACTATATTTCTGGTTAGTTGGTTACTTACCTGTGAGATTTGACTCCATATTCTTGTCCCAGCCTCCATATGTATGCTGATTTTCTGCAGGAATAATAGATAACTTGAGTAAGTACCAAGTAGATGTAAAAGAATAGCATGACAAACCGATAGCATTACAGCAGCACATAGTCACATACTCAATCCAGATCCAGAAAAGTTGGAATTAAGAAAACTAGCATAGTCCACAGCTGCTACAAACTAAATAATTAAACACTGCAAACAACATTTAGAGTTTTTAAGATAACACTAGCTGCCATTCGATCAGCATTCAGCAGCCATCTAAATCTAAATAAGCAAATCATCATCCAAATTGAAGCCTCCTCCATCTCCACCCGAGCCTCCATCCACCTCCATTCCTACTTCAGCATTAGATGCATCTGGCTGAACTTGTGCTTCATGGTCATCATCTTCATCATCAATGATATCTGGAGTTGCAGCTGCAGCTGCAGTAGTCCTTGGACGCTTCCTGGTATACATCTGGCTAACAGAGGCTGCTGCACGAACAGCTGCAGCCCTATGCAAGTTGCGGCCTTGGGAGTGAGGACTGAGGAGAGGGAGTGGGGGTGAGATATATAAGTGAAACCCTAATGGGCCTGGCCCAAATAAATATAGCCCAGGCCAGAAGCAGCCCATCTTCTTATTTAGCTCTGATCGGCCAAGAGGCCTGATCGGACGATTAATCGGGACTAATCGACGATTAATTGGACGATCAGGTTTCTAATCGCTCTGATCGAATCGAAGCCTCTAATCGAGCGCTATGTACCGATCAGGACGATTAATCACGATTAATCGCGATTAATCAGACGATCAGAAAACATTGGTTTGCACCCTCCCTTTCCACGCAAATGCATCTTATCAGATGTGTGCATATATTCTTTGACAGATGCTGCTATTCAACAAGTGAATTGGGACACCTCAAAAGTGAAGGATAAGCTTAGACGTGACATTGAGGCTCATGTAGCTTCAGTTCGAGCTACTAAATTATCTGAACTTTGTGCCAAATATGAGGTTGGTCCTTGTTTGAATTCATCTGTTTGTGTCACCATGCAGCACAAAGAATCCTTGTCTAATCTTAAGATATGTTGTTTCAGGCACAACTTACCAAAGCTCTGGCGGAACCAGTTGAATCTCTTCTAGATTCAGCCAGTGAAGATACGTGGCCAGCTATTAGAAAGCTTCTTCAACGCGAGACAAAAACTGCTGTTTCAGGTCTTGAATCTGCTGTGTCAGCTTTTGAACTCGATGAAGCAACTGAGAGAGAACTGCTTGCGAAGCTGGAGAAGCATGGAAGGAGTGTTGTTGAGTCAAAGGCAAAAGAAGAAGCTGGAAGGGTTTTGATTCGCATGAAGGACAGGTGAGCTGTGTTCCATACCGACAACTCATATATACATGTCTTCTGTGCAGACTAAACTGAAGCAAATTTACAGGTTCTCAACACTGTTCAGCCGAGATGCTGACTCTATGCCCAGGGTGTGGACAGGAAAGGAGGACATAAAAGCTATAACTAAAACCGCTCGCTCAGCTGTACGTCAAATGCTAATATTTAATACTATATATATGAAACAGTAAGGAATTGTCTTAGGAACTGAAGCATATTCATTCTCCCATTTTGCTGCAGTCCATGAAGTTGCTCTCTACAATGGCTGCAATTCGGTTGGAGGAGGATGGTGATAACATTGAGAACACTCTCTCCGTTGCTCTTGTTGACACTTCAAAACCTGGGACTACAGATAGGAGTATCCAATTGTCCGATCCACTTGCCTCCAGCTCATGGGAAAGGGTAACAAAGCTGTATTTTACACGTCAAATTTATGTTCCTCTGCTGAAGCAACACCCATTTTTTGCTTAGCACTTTCTTTAAGCACAAAACTTATGTTTTGCTGAGGAGATGACATTCATGAGCAGGTTGCCGAGGAGAAGACTTTAATTACCCCTGTGCAGTGCAAAAATTTGTGGAGGCAATTCAAAGCTGAAACTGAATATACAGTCACTCAAGCCATTGCTGCTCAGGTATCTCCACATTTCCATTCCACCAGTTAACTGATATGTGCTATCGACACCTTGTGGATGTCATCTCAAAATCCCTCTATTTCGTTACTTATGATTTTTTTTTGGGGAAGTGGGAATGGTCCACTTTAATATTAACGTTTGAGAAGATCTATCTGCTAAACATTACTGTTGCCTTGATCAGGAAGCAAATAAGAGGAACAACAACTGGCTGCCACCTCCATGGGCACTTGCTGCAATGGCTATACTTGGATTCAACGAGTTTATGACATTACTGAGGTATTTCTTTTGTCTGCAGAAACATACATGCTTGTCAGTAGTGGGGTTATCACTTTTGACCAGGCTAACTTTTTTCACTTGAATAACAGGAATCCGCTTTACCTGTTTGCCATATTTGTGATTTATCTTGTTGGAAAAGCCATTTGGGTGCAGTCAGAAATTGGCAGGGAATTCCAACACGGATTTGTGAGTATTCAAACCACTTTTTGTTGCACACGTTAGCCACCTGAATATTGTCTAATCAACTTCTTTATTCTTGCGCTGTCACACAGCTTCCTGCCATCCTTTCACTGTCGACGAAATTTGTTCCCACTGTAATGAACATCCTGAAGAGATTAGCTGACGCGGGTCAAGAACCTGCAGCAGCCCCAGAGAGGCACAGAGAGCTGGAGCTCCAACCAAAATCCACCAGGAACGGTTCTTCATACAGCAATGTGACATCGGCAGGGTCATCCAGCGTAACGACTTCGGAGATTGGACCCGAATATTCAAGCCCGGTGGCGCAATGATTTAGCTGATCTTTAGCTTTTGGCTGGAAACCCACTCTAGCAGTTGAGGGAAACAGGGTGCCTCGAGAACATAGGAAGATGTGCCTTGCAGTTTTTGTATGCTTGCCCTTCCCAAACTGATGCAAGGTGGCACTGCCCATCACTATTATTTAAGGAATTTTTGGGCTGGGGGTTGTTTGTAAGAGCATTGTAGAATGACTTTGTTTCATTTTTTTTGGTTTCTGTAACATGAATGCATGATATATGATGGTTGTACAAAAGATCTGAGTGCATTCTACACAGCTATAGTGGGCAGTGGGTTGCATAGTTGCGAGAAGCATGTAAATGTCTTTAAACTGCCATCGGATTGCGATGGAGTAGTACTGCTGTTCTGGAATAATACAGAGGAACGTGTTGCGACTTTGCGAGATGTTGGTAACTGATTGTCCCCATTCAGTGGTTTGTTGCGTGTTTGGATCGATTTATATTTGAGCCTCATCTGGCGCAGATTGTTCAGTAGTTTTGACAGGCAAATATGATGGTTGTGTGATGTCACCTTGTAGTTTTATAATTTTCTAAAGCGGCAAAGGGGGCCGTGTTGCAAGCTTCAACCTTTTTATCCGACACGGTATATATAAACTATAAAGGTCTGCCGACGCTGTTTAAAGATGTACATGTCTGCTTTTGGGGAAAACGACCAAGAAAATGATTCCAGAAATGTTTCGTCTGGACCCAGTCGCTGCTGAAAATGAATTTGGCTTCCGACCCCTTTTCTGGTTGGCTGAAATTCACAAGTTCGGTGTTCCTTAGTTACTTCCTTGAGCCAAACACTGTCCGTACAGTACAGTCCGGGCAAAGACAACACGCGCACACGGGCCGGAACTGCTTTCCTTTTCCTAGGTTGACATGTACAATAAAACACCACGGTCAGCACGGCGCCCAATCAAACAGTACGATTGCATGTTCAACGGTGGAGCTTGCAAGATATACTTGCTCTGTGCTAGAAAGAATACTCCCTCCGTACACAAAAACATGCAATTCTTGCTTTTGGAGAAGTCAAACAGTTTGAACTTTGACTAAATTTATATAAAAAATACTAATATTTATAATACAAAATAAGCATCATTAGATTAGTTATAAAATATATTTTTATAATAAATTTATTTGGAGATATAAATGTTAATATTATTTACTATAAACTTGATTAAACTTGAGTCAGTTTGACTGACACGTATCTCATAATTGCAAGCTTTGTTGGACGGAGGGAGTACATCACAGTACATCCTTGCTGGCACCTCGGCGTCCAGGAACCTGAAGGCGTTTTGCTTGTTCACTCGATAGATCTTCCGCCCCTGCAGCTTCACAATCACAGCTCCTGTCCATCTCCGATTAAGACAGCAACACTGCTCAGGCTTTGTAAGCTACCTAGTGAGCACCTAAAGCTACTGCCGCTTCACAATCACAGCTCCCGTCCGCGAGGTGCATGCTGCGTCACCAAAATCAAGAAACTACTGCGAAACACGGAAAATTACTCATTGTCAAGCCTATTAGGCCTCGTTTAGTTCGTGATTTTTTTTTTGGAAATGGTACCGTAGCACTTTCGTTGTTATTTGATAATTAGTGTCCAATTATGGTCTAATTAGGCTTAAAAGATTCGTCTCGTGAATTTTGTCTAAACTATGTAATTAGTTTTATTTTTTATCTATATTTAATGCGTCATGCATGCGTCCAAAGATTCGATGTGACGGGAAATCTTGAAAAATTTTGCAAAATTTTGGGAACTAAAAAGGCCCTTAGTTTCAACCGATGGCATTAAGAGGCTCTTGATTTTTCGATGCCGTGCAAGAGAAATTGCGCTCTATTCGGTTGGCTGGAAAAACGGCTGATGCTGATTTATCGTGAGAGAAAAACACTGTTATTTCGTTGAAACGGTACGACTGATAAGCTCAAGTAAACAGACCCTTGAGTTTTTCCACCAGTATATAGGAATTTTACTCCACTAAAAACCCCAGTATTTGTTTTTTTATTCATGTAGCCGGGTACGCGTACCACGTGCCATTATTCTTATTATTTTTTGTGGACACTTAAATTTGGCTCAGGTCGTATTTTATGTCAATTAACAGCAAACAGCCAAATTTGAAAGCCTTGTTAGGTTAATCCATTGTGCATTATTTTGATTAATTCGGCTGCTCTATAATTGTGTTCATGGCCCTTTGCCGATTAATTATTCAACTGCTGAACAATGGGCTGATCAGTTAACCAAAGCATGAGACGAAGGGCAACATAGATGTAAAGGTCAGTGTTGGACTATTGCTTTAAGTGCTCGTACTTGCGTCAGGTGCATGCATGCAGCTTCCAGCGGCTTTGGGATCTTATTGTCTGCCATGAACAGAGACATACGGGGCACAGGACCCTATCTGCAGGGATTTGCATATGCTGATGCATCATGGGTCATGGCTAGCCGTGAGTTGGAGTATATGCTAAAGAGAAGAGAAATTAAGTCATTGCTGGTTACTACCAACGTGTGAGGATGCCAGCAAACAGACTTGGAAGAACATGCAGAGATTGCAGAGTTTCTGTTCAGCTTCTCCAGAGAGGTTGCAGGAGGTTGTGCGGACGCAGATGTTAGATAATTGTTCGCTTGTTTTATAAGCCGTACTTTTTTAGCTAATAAACAATGTTTTTTCTCACAACAAATCAGCGAACAGTACTTTCAGTTATGGTTTTTCAGCCAAACGAACAGGCTAAATGAAACGCATCAGCCATGGATAGTCCAAGAGCAGAATGATACATATTGCTTGGTGGTCGTGTCATGAAGGGAAAAGAAGGAAAAGCAATTAATTTGTTTATTACATCGATAATGATACGCCACGGGCGTTCGGGTCCGGGCGGACCAAAGCACCCACGCCGTGCGCCTAAACCCGTGTCGTCCATGTGCGTGCACGCCCCTGCCCCACTCCGCCTCGCTCCCTCTCTCTCCGTCGCACGCGCAGCCTTCTCTCACCCGTCGCGCGCGCCACCTGCCCAGCTGAGTTAAGGCCGGTGCTAGTAGTGCTGACGATGGTGGTGCTCGTGCACCGCCGTTGGTGTTGGTGCTGGTGGCGCTCGCGCACCGCCGGCTCCGACACCGACGCCTTAAATCGACCGGTCCCGGCTTTTCCTATATTGCAAAACGCATGTTTGAAGTGTTTCAGATGTTTTAGATGTTTTATATGGATGTTGCAATGGTAGTTTTCGGATGTTGCACATGTTGCAATGGTTATTCACGTATGTTGCAAGAGTTTCTTCAAAATGTTTTATCTGTTTCAAACGCATGTTGTAAGTGTTTTTTCTGGATGTTGTATATGTTGCAAATGTATGTTCCAAATGTTTAATCTATTTGAGAAGTACATTGCAATTGTTTCATCTGAGTGTTTCAAAAGTAGATCTGGATGTAGCCATGTAGAGTTGTTGAGCGAGGAAGAGAGAGCTAGCGCGGAAACCATGTCGGCGTCAATGTGGGGAAGAGGCGCAGACCGCGCATCGCCAGTGTGGAGGAGGCAGGGAGTCATCCGAACAACGTGGAAGAGGTAGGCGCAAAGCAGTGTGGAAGAGATAGGTGAGGCACTGGTGTGAAAGAGACAGAGCTGAATTATCCCGGTGGCGTGCGCAGCGGAGCGGAAAACAGTGATCTGAAAGCGGGCACAAAAAGCGGAGCTAGCGCGAATCCGAGAGATCAGGGCAGAGCAGGCGCTAGGGCTAGTATTTCCGTTATTATATTCCATTCGACGGTTGCTGGTTGCCGTAAATGTACGAGCGAGGTAAGGCATATACGTGTTGCTACTAGACAGCTAGAGTTTAGCTTTAGCTGGATTGGTTAGCCAAGTAGCCTGATAGTCATATGATAGCTGGAGTTGGATTAGGACGTTCGATCTGCTACTCCAAACTATCTACCGAAAAGACCAGCCGTCCTATATAAATATAAAAGGTGCTGGCCAATTAATTGAATAGACACAATTGAAACAAAACAAATTTATTATTATCATATTCTTTTACTTTCTTCTATTTTTCGCATCTATGTCATTAGTCATGCTTTGGTAGTGTCCCCCCGTAAACAAGTTGCATGCTCTGGTGTTATCGGAGCACCTCCCTTTGTTGTTCTTGCTCGTAAAACAGCTGGTTCTACTATTTGCCGTAATCGAAGAATTTACTCGTTTGCTCGTAAACTAGTCGTGTATGCTTCTACAAAAGTGAAACAATATAGTTATCGGCGACTCTTGTGTTGATTTTCGACATCAATACTATTTTTAATTTCTACTAAATGACGGCAAGTGTTGTTATACAAAGAAAATAAAAAGAAGGGAACAGAAGTACACTCCTGAAAATGCAAAGAAAAAGTTTATTGACCTCCATTTTAAAATAGTTGAACTCTGATTTGTCTCCCCCAAGCGGAAAAATGATTTTATAACCTCCTCTACTTTTTAAACCATCCAAAATTTAACCTATAGGATGTTCTGAAAGGGTTTTCGCTGATGTAGCACCACGCCAGTGGAGAAAGATAAATTGGACTAAGTTGGTAGTTCACGGAAGTCAACTAATTTTATAAAAAGTTATAAAATATATATTTAAAATCTATTCATTTTTTTCTAAAAAATATTTAAAATCTATAACAATGGCATGTGTTGTCACTGAAGTCAATTGAACTTGGTCTGGATCATTAAAATAAATTAATTATACTAGATAATGAGAACATTTACTAACAAATTAAAATCAAAACAAGATCGTATAAGGTTCAAACAATCCAAAGCTAGACACCACAATATAGAACATTATTTTACGAAAAAATATGAAACTGATCCATATTTTCCTGGGATAAAAATAAAATTTCCATAAATTTTCTAAGAATAAATGGAATGTTATGATTTTAATTGTGTATTTTTTAGAAAATAATTTTGTATTTTTTAAAAGTATTTCTCTGATTTTTTTGCTAAAGTCTAATTGATCTTGAACTATCAACTTAGTCTGATATACCTCTCTAGTGGCTAGCGTGACACCGTGTTAGCTAAAATCACCTATGGAGCAAATTCAGATGGTTTAAAAAGTTGGAGGTAAACTTTTTTGGGCACTGCTAGCACCCGGACGCCCGGCTACAGGGGGTGTCCGGACGCTCCCCCAACTCCGCCAGTGCCCCCGCCCGTTCCGCCCCGCACGAAAGGAAAAAAAGGAAACCGCAGCGAGAGTGAAGGGAACCCACCCCGTCCTTCCTCCACTCGCTGCGCTCGGAAGACGCCACGCTCCAAGCGCACGGGATCCACCCGCTGCCAACTCGCCACTACAACTCCCCCCCTCAGCTCGCCCTCCCGCATGCCCGCTGCAACATAATGGTGAAGACGCTGAAACACCATAAACGTGGTGTTGCAACAATGCCCGACGAACTGCTACAACAATAGATTCAAGCAGTTGAAACACCATGAACATATGAATTACAACAACAAAAAAGACAAAAAAGATCCAACACTGGGACGATGGAGTTGAAACACCTTGAACATGTTATTGAAACAACACAAGAAAAACAACTGAAACATTTTGCTGCAGTTGCTAAAACAAAGTGAAACATATTACTACAACAACACCAAACACCTACTGCAACATCGACTCAAAACTACTGCAACATCCACAGAGAACCGTTGCAACAACGACGAAATCTGAACCTGCTCGCCGGAACCCTAGCCACCACCAAACCATTAGATCCAGAGGAGGGGGAGAAGAAGCAGGAGGAGGAGGAGGGGTAGGAAGAGGAGGGACCAGATCGAGATCCAGAGGGAGGAAGGAGGGGGAGGAAGGTCTCAGATCGAGATGCCTCTCCACCTACCTCGTCGGAACCGCACCGTCGTCCATTAGATCCAGAGGAGGGGGAGAAGAAGGAGGAGGAGGAGGGGTAGGAAGAGGAGGGACCAGATCGAGATCCAGAGGGAGGAAGGAGGGGGAGGGAGGCCTCAGATCGAGATCTCTCTCCACCTACCTCGTCGGAACCGCACCGTCGTCCTCGTCTCTGGAAACATGGAGCTAAGAGAGCGAGAGAAAGAGCAGGGAGGGAGGGGACGCGCGCGGCTTGCGGCTCGCCGGAAGCTGCCGCCATCGCCCACGGCTCCGGCGGCATAGAGGAGTTGGAGGTCGCAGCGGGGGAGGAAGGGAGAGGGGGGAGGGAGGAAGGAAGGGAGGGGCAGCTTGCCGGTATGGGGGAGAAGGCGTGCGGGTGCGGCGCGCGTTGGAGCGGCGGAGCAGCTCGTAGGAGGAGGCATGCGAGCGCGAGCGAGAGGATAAGATGGAGGAGGAGACGAGCGAGTGGATGCGGGCGAGCGAGTGGATACGGAGCGTCCGACGCGAGTCGGACGTCCTCTGTATATCATTACCGAACTTTTTTTTGATTGTGGGAGGCAAATCAAACTTTGATGAAAGTTGAAGGGGTCAGATGGACTTTTTATGGAAAGCTAGCCTAATACATTCTTGGATGGGTAGCCAGCACGGACATTGTTGCGGATTGCTTCTCTAAATTGGATGGCCACATCTCTTGGTTTGCTTATTATGAGGCATGATGAAAAGTTATCCAATCATATTATTTCTAGAGGTGCGATCCATACAATCGTAGAGAAATAAAAGGGTTACGCATCCACGGCAACCATTTGCCCATGATATTTGCTCCCCATATTATGATGACCCTTGATCCTTTTCTTTTTGGGCACTGAACTTTTGAAGCGGCATGCATGCATGTTACACCGTTCCGGGTCGCATTCCGAGCACCCGGCGCATGCGACGATGACTTTGATAACCATCTCTATTATCTAGTAAACAAATCCTTTGGTGACCCATTCCGTGGCATGTAACTATGCAGGACCCCATTTTTGTTACGGCACGGCTTGTACTTGTGCCCATATTATAAGTTAAATACTCCGGTAAACAGGTTACAAGTGGCGAGGAGACGGTGGACAGTAGACCAACAACAAATTTCTCTAACAAAAAAAGTGTAATAAACGGGACAAATCAATTTTGCATAAACGAATTAGCTACAGATGTTAATGATTATATACCTACACTATGTACGTATCTACCAACGTGGTGGTCACACTTGTTTATGATGGGTTGGTTAGCTACCGTTGGCTCGCTCGCCGCCGCCCGACGTCATGGCTCATGAGGGCGAAGCAGGTGGAGGCGAGAGGACGACGAGGAGGAGGACCGAGGACGAGGTCGAGGACTCGAGGAGTACGTTACGTACGTGGCAGGACTGACGACGGACGACCAGTCTGCAGTCTGCAGTCTGCCGCAGCTGATCTGAATTCTGAACCGATCCAGGCATCCGAGCCCTTGTTTAGATTGAAGAAAATTTCAAACCGATGAATAGTACCACTTTCGTCTTATTTGGCAAATATTGTCCAATCATGGACCAACTAGGCTCAAAAGATTCATCTCGTGATTTCCAACTAAACTGTGTAATTAGTTATTTTTTTTACCTACATTTAATACTCCATGCAAGCGGTTAAAAATTGATATGATGGAGAGAGAGTGAAAAAACTTGGAACTTTCAAGCAAACTAAACAAGGCGCGAGTATCCGAGTATGCAATTATGCATGCCTCCGATTTTGACCGGCCTTCGCTGCAGCTTCGCCCGCGCTGCGCATGCACCACCACCCGCGACTTTGACCGACTATTCCACTCTCGTTTCCTCCGCCTCTCAAATACGAGCACTACCCCACTTGGATCTTTGATTTTTGCATAGGCACCGTTTAGATGCCAAAAATTTTGCTAAAATTTTTAGATTCTTCGTCACATCGAATCTTTGAACGCATGCATGAAGCATTAAATATAGAGAAAAAAATAAAACTAATTACACAGTTTAGACGAAATGGACGAGACAAATCTTTTAAGCCTAATTAGACTATGATTGAACAATATTTGATAAATAACAACAAAACTGCTACAGTAGCGTTTCGTTAAAAATCTTGCCAACTAAACAGCCCCACAGTTGCATCCGCTACGTCCTCACCTATCGTTTTTTTGCAAATGAAACGACGAAACAATATTGCAACCAACTAGAGTCTGGATACACCAACTCCCGTCGGTCCGCTGTCCGCTGCATATAAAGCAGCGGCCTCGCTGCTCGCCATCGCACTCCCGCCGCCACCCGCTCCTTCCACCACCGTCTCTTCGCTCGCCATCCGATCCAGACCTGCCCAATCCATCAGCATCGCCGCCATGGATGAAGTGTGGTGCGGCCTGGACCTGCAGCTGCAGGCGGGCGACATCGACGGCCTCCACCCTGCTGCATCTGACCTCCATGGCCATGACGACCCCTTCTGGCCAGCTCTGGCAGAGTATGTGCAGTAGTACGAGTGTTCGTTAGTTCCTCCTTGCTAGTAGCTTTTTAATTACGATCGTCAACCAGCTGATAGATGCACTCGAGATGACTACAAAATGAACCTTGCTTACTCTTTCTGTGGTTGCGATCGATCGGTTCAGGTGCGCTGCCAGCTTCCTCGCCGGCGACGACACCGCCAGCTGCTTCGGCGTCGCCGACATCGACCTCACGGCGGCGGCGGCCTCCGCCAACGACGCCGCCAGCGCCAGCAAGGCGGCGGATTATGGCATGGACACGAGCGGCTTCTTCGCCGACGACAACGACGACCACCGCCGCCTGACGACGATGCGCCAAGACGAAATCGAGCAGCAGCAGCCAGTGTACTCGTCGTCGTCGCTGTCCTCCAAGCGCTCCCTCTCCATCGACAGCGGCGGCTCCTCCTCCATCTTCTTCCCGCTCGACGACGCCGCCGCCGCCATCTTCTCGCCGCCGCACCCCGCGCCGCTGCCGCCGGCGCCCCTGCAGCCGCAGCAGGACCCGTTCGCCGGGGACGACGAGGCCATCATGCTGGCCATGATGGCCGTCCTCTCCTCCGCGTCGCCCTCCTCCTCCGAGTCCTCGTCGCCGCCGCACGGAGCCGCCGCCGTACACGTGCAGCCGCGCCTGCACCTACACGGCGGGGACAGCGCCAGCCACGTCACGGTCAGGAGCAGCAGCCTCGCCGCCGTGGCGCCGGAGAGGACCACCAGTGCCGCCGCACGGCAGCAGCAGGACAGCAATAATAGCAGCCAGGTGTACCACATGATGTCCGAGAGGAAGAGGCGCGAGAAGCTCAACGACAGCTTCCACACGCTCAGGTCGCTCCTCCCACCCTGTTCAAAGGTACGCAATTACTGTATACTCATTCATCGTCCAAATTAAACCTCCTTTGCTACATTGTTACTACCGCCATTCAATTTATATTTCCTTTTATACTAGTATCTACAGGTCCTAGTTAACATTCTTTAGGTGTAAGTTAAATTCCCACACCATTCACTTGTTGATTTGGTTATAAAAATTCAAACACTAAGGGCCTGTTATATTAGCGGCGGCGTCCGGCTGCCTAGGCCAGGCAGTGCTCCCAGACGTTCGATTTAGGATGTCTGAGGCCAAGATCGCTTGCTTGGCCAGGCATTGCCCGGAGGCCATGATCTAAACAGGCCCAAATCAACACGGGAGGAAAGCTATGTATCTCTTGATAAGATTTTGGACTTAGGTGGAAAATTCTAGACATATATCGTTATATAAACCCAGAACCAATTGACCGTCTAGATTTATTGGTATATAACATATTTGCTATATAATTCTAACGTGCAAGATGCAAAAAGTACGGTCCACTTTGTTATAAAGTTGCAATATTCATGTACACCGTTAGAATATGTGTATATTCTTTTATACAGAATTGTTTGATGATTATCGATGTCTAGCACTCAAAAGAGAAGGCAGGCATCTGCGTTTCATTTAATTTGTTGATTATATTTACATGGATAGATCCGTTGCAACAGCATGACCTGCGCTATTAGAGACACGGTCTAGCCTTATTAGAACAAACAAATATATAATTACACGGAATATTTTTTTAAAAAAATTCCTGGGTTGTTCATTTATGATTTGATGGTTGAGAGACTCTTTTTTTGCGACGAAAGAAGAATTATATTATATTATATGATAGCTGGGTACATCAACACATTACAAGCACTCTGGATTACAAAACAGTACCCACGCTGTGAATAGCACAACTCAAAACCTAACCTGTTAGATGCTTTACAGTATGGATGACCGCACAGGCAAATACTCGGCAAATGGCCTGAGAACACATGCCCAACGAACAACGGCTAACATTCCTGTAGGCGGAATTGAGGAACTTCTTCTTTCTGGTGTCTTCCTTCTTCTTCTTTCTGCCACCGAAGAGTAAGGAAGACTGATCTGAAAATTATTCTCCCTAGTCCTTCATCGTGGCCAAATCTAACCACAACAAAACGAAGAAGAGACCGGAGAAAATTATTCCATGGCGGCGACATCATCTCCGCCTTGATGCCACCGTCCGGAAACAAAAGTCTCAATGCCGTCATGTCGATGAAGATGCTGACGCCGACGTTGTCGCCCTCATCTTCAACGGAGCCGCCATGGAGAAAACGATTCCACCCTTCTCTTTCACCGTCGACAGAGATGAGGAGAAGGAGGAGATAAAACTCCAGTACCAAGTAATTTGGCATGGAGAGACACTAACCCTAATGACTCGATCTATTGAGAAAAACTTATTAAAAACAATGGATCTCCACTCCCTTCAGCCCCCGGCGAGATACCGAAGGAAAAGGGAGGGGGACCAGTGGTGGTGGATGGCGGAGGCGGCGGCGCTAGGGCAGGAGTCTAGTAAAATTCGTAACTTCCTTTCCTTTGCTTGATGGTTGAGAGACTCGAGAAAGGACCCATGCCAACAAAGTCGTGATAAGTCCCGTACGTTGCTTTTGTGAGGCAGAGAATAGATGCTCTATTCTTTTTTTCCAAAATTTTCAAAGGTGACTTGGAAGAATAGAAGTCTTGCCACTGTATCCTAGCTTGTAAAGGATAGCATTGTTTAACCTTTTGAAAAGGACAGTGACAGAGGAAGGTGTTTAGAAGCGCCATAGGATTACAAAAGGTCCAATACAATGACATGGAAGAGCTGGTGGAAGCTTTAACCAAAATTGGTTTGCTTGCTGTTAACAAATGACAATACTTTTCAATGTGTGTTGCGATTGTGAATATTAGACAGTAATAAACAACATGCAAATAAATAAGAATACTGCCACATAGCAGAAAGAAAGCGTGCGATTGAGCATGTTTTAAATCTTTGTAGTGTAATATACTGCACAAATATCTTTATTTTTTTGTACATATACAAATAGAATTACTTTTATATATGATGGTAATTTTTACAGAACGAAAACATAAATTTTGGCCAGTTGCAAAGTAGGACTTGTTAGAAAGTCAAGTGTGTTCGGGGTGGTCAATAGTTTTTGTTTCCAAGGAAAGACATCAGCCGAGGAAGGCGATTGGAAGGAGGACCTTGTTGGTGGTGTCCAACACCAATATGGTCCACAAAATGCATGTTGATGGCAGGGTAGGTGCTGAGGAACACGCAACAACGACCAGGGAATAAAATCTCGGCGAGAAAAAACCGAGAAATCCGATAATCCCGTTTATCGCTAAGGTCCGGTAAATTTTATTTATCGCCGAGATTGCAATTTTCACTAGTCCACCTCCATGAAAGTATAATATTATGTTATATTAATGCTATTGTGTACTAGTTCTCAATGTTAAATGCTTTAGAGAGAACTTTAGTAATTTTCTAGATAAATTAGGTATTTTTTGTTTTATTTTTTGACCGAGAAATTTTCCGAGAAATCCGATAAACCCGTTTATCGGTGACCTCCGGTATTTTTTTCCTATCGGTAAAGCGAACCCTGACAACGACAATGAAAAAGTCCTGAAAGGAAATATTGGTTGATTCTTGGGTGTGTTTAGTTTCCAAAATATTTCACCTCAAAACATCACATCGAATCTTGCGGCACATGCATGGAGCATTAAATGTAGACGAAACAAAAAACTAATTGCACAGTTCACCGTGAAATCGCGAGACGAATCTTTTGAGCCTAATTAGTCCATAATTGAACAGTAATTGCTAAATAAAACATAAAAGCTACCGTACCCAAAACCAAAATATTTTGGAAACTAAACACACCATGAACAAAGTCACCGTCGTCTACATTACTTTACAGTTACAGCCCTCAGTGGTTGCCAGGAAACAACCTGCTGCCTGCAAATGCATAGAACAGGAAAGAGATTGATTGATTGGGTGCTAACATGGGCTGTCCTAATCAGCCGAGCAAAGCAGATTGGCCAGTCGGTGAATGAAACTTCCCTTTCATGGATGCGACAAAGCTTGAGATGATTGCCTTTTCCATTGACATCCTATCCCATAAAGTCCCATTAATCTGGAAGCATTGCATGCAAAAGAAGAAAGAAAAAGGCGATTCACGCGCAGCCCGCAGCTTCCAACATAGTTCCAATTCCAATGAAAATAAAGCTCAGACAGGATACCATGAACTTTTGAATTCACAGCAATCATGTTTTCTTCGATATATATTTACGTTTTGTTTTTTTTAAAAAAACGGAACCTTACTTACGTATACTATTGGTGCATCGATCGCAGAAGGACAAGACGACGGTGCTTATGAACGCGGCGAGCTACCTGAAGACGCTGGAGGCGCAGGTGTCGGAGCTGGAGGAGAAGAACACCAAGCTGGAGAGGTACGTCCCCCGCGACGACGGCGCCACCGGCACCACCACGGCGGCGCACCGGAGAGCCAAAGTTCATATCGCCAGGGCGGCGTCGGACGAGCAGCAGGTGAGCCTGACGGTGATGGTGATGGTGGAGTGCGACATCGTGGACCTGGTGCTGCACGTCCTGGAGCGCCTCCGCTGGATGAGCGGCGTCAGCGTGCTGTCCGTCGACGCCGACACCTACTCGCCGCAGGCGCTGCTCAAGGCGCTCGCCAACATCAAGCTGCACATCAAGGACGGCGACTGCTGGAACGAGGCGCTGTTCCACGAGGCCATGACGAAGGCCGTGCACGACGCGACCTCGTCTCCCTCGTCGCCATCCTGCGCCGCCGTGGCCCCCCTCGTGGCCGCAACCTAGGCAGGGAGCTAGCGGGGCGATCGAGTAATATAAGACCCTGCCTCGGCTCTTCCGCCGAAGGTTGCCTGTGGGCTGTGAGGCGACCGGTTCAGCCGCCATCGCCGTGCGTGCGTGCTTGCTTCAGCCTCGCCAGTCATCGTCGTCGTCGACCATATTGAAACGGTAAAACGCACCGGCGCCGGGATTGTAGGAGGGATTGCACGGGGCATTAGAGTTCTAGTAATAGTTTGTGGTTAGCAATAGCAAGTAAGAAACCCTGTGTTGCCGTAATGCGACCACATAGAGGTTGCAGATGATGGAACTCTGTGGTTTTAGGTTGTGTGATACCGTGTGGGCAGCAGTATGCATGTTGGCACTCTGTAGTCTGTACCAAGGTGGAGGAATTTTGTACATAGGAAATTCAGAGTGGGCATTCGGTTTAAATCGATCATTCGGTTCGGTTTGATCGGTTCTTCTAAAATTCGGTTTCTGTGAATCAACAACCGATCGGTTGCTAAAGAAATCAAGAACCGATGAATTCGGTTTCGGTTTTCTTCGGTTCGGTTGTCGGTTCCACCGAAGAAATCAGCAACAGGAGGTGTGCGTACCTCGGCACCTCCGTCGCGGCTCTCCGCCTCGATGGGGATGACGGGGTTTGCTGCTCGCTGTCGCTGAGATGGGGATGGGGATCCTGTAGCCCTGTTCGTCGCCACCAGCCGCCGATGCGCTAGCGCCGCCGCAGCAGCCGATGCGCGCGCGCCGCCCGCAGCCGCAGCCGACGCCGATGCGCACGCGCCGCCCGCAGCCACAGCGGCCGCCGATGCGTGCGCGCCACCCGAATCCGCTAGGAAGGGCGCGATCCACCGCTGCCGCCGCCCGCTAGGATGTGCTGTGCGCACAGTCGCGCCTTGCGCGAGGCTCGCGAGCTGCTGCCACTCGACCGCTAGGTGCTAGGAGCCTATTAGGGTTTGGTGGTATGTTGTGTGGAGCATTTATTTGGGGGAGCTAGTTGGGCCGACTTTGAGTTGAGCCGAACAACAGAAGGGAGGGCGTGGGCAATTGTTTCTGCGATTCTGGCATCCTACGATGCAAACCTCGATGGATCGGTTGCTCGGTTCGGCTCGACGCAGAAACCGAAGCCGACACCGATCACTGAACTCGCTGAAAGCAGAAACCGAAACTGAAACCGAAAAACCGAACAACCGACACTTCGGTTCGGTTCGGCTCGGCTCGGTTCGGTTTACGGTTTTCGGCTAAAATCTGCCCAGTCTGATAGGAAATTAAACAAATGTACCATGAGCAGTTCATATGCGTAAACATGAAATGAATGTTGTACTCTCTTACATACCTTACTGCATGTATCGACAGCCACCGGACTATGCGCTATTGTCCGGAGTATGTGTTTCTTTTATATACTAAGAGCATCTCTATACTGACAGCATCTCGAAGAGCATTTTATTATTTCTTCCTAAAAAGCTTTAGTTTTGCAACCCCAAAAGGCTATTGGGAGAGAAAAAAAGAATGTCGTCTTTGAAAGTTTCCAATAAATGGTTTCAAAAAAAAAAATCAAAATTTAGTCCCACAGTTTTTTTTTTTGCGGCATTTTTTTGACACGCGCCTCCGCAGGGTCGCGAGGAAACCCTTTCGCGCCGCCTCCTTCCTGCCGGGCCGCCGCCACCTCCCAGCCGCCGCGTCAATCAGTGCCTTATCTATCGCAAGAAGAATGTCTCATCAGTCAATAATTAATACCTCAGCTTCTCATCAAGGACTTCGATCACAATGTGGCCCGATGTTCGTTCGACTAGCACAAAGCCATATGCCCCAGCCTGACGAGCTCCATGGATCGGAAATGTAGAGCGAGCGAGATGGGTATCATGATCTGGCAATGACCGCCATGAGGAAGATGAACACGATTTGGGAAGATGATCCTCGTTAGCGTGCAGCCGGACGCCGGAGAGTGTGGCGACGATCGATCGAGCAGAGAAGGAGCAGATGCGAAGGCGACAAGCGCGGGAAGGAGGAGACGGCGCAGGGAAGTCATGATACGCGCGACTAGGATGTGTGCATTTTTACACGTGGAGGGGGGCAGTTTGCGTAAAAGATGAGGAAGAGATATACGGTACTCGAGATAAGATTCTCTTTTTTTTTTTCCAAAAAAACATGGACATGGTGTACTCTTGGAGATGCTCTAAGAACAACTCTAAAAAGCTCTTTATATCCTATTTTTTTCTGACATAAGAGCATCTCCAAGAGACTCTCTATATTCTTTCTGAATGTTAGGAATAAAGATTTTGGTAAAAAACTACTCTCTAACAGCTTTTCTAAATAGTTATCCAAATATAACCGGCTTCTATTCCGAATTTTTCGCTAGCCAAATATAGAAGGCAAGAATGGTTCTCTAGAGTGCGCATGAGATATAGAAAAGTTGTTGGAGAGTGGAAAAATATAGAAAGCGTATGCAAATGGCTCTCTAAATATTGATTTAGAGAGTGAGATTTAGAAAGACTCTTGAAGATGCTCTAAATAAAGATTTTAATGAATAAATGCTCTCTAACCATTTTTTTAATTAGACCTCTAAATACTGCCATACCAAAATTTAAATTCCTCGCCAGCCAAAAATGGAATGCAGTGTTAAATCTTTAGAGTATGCACAAAATATAGAGAAATCGTTGGAGAGAGAAAAGATATAAAGAGATATTTTTTAAATGGCCTTCTAAATAATGATTCAGAGAGTAAGTCTTAAAAAAGACCGTGGAAGATGCTCTGACTGGTTTTGGCTTCATCTTTTCGCTAGCTAGTGTGGGCACCAGCTGTTGGCACTCTGTACCATGTCAGCTGAGGAATTTTGTACATAGGAAATTAAAGAAGTATCCTTGAGCAAGTGCAAAGTCACACCGATCAACGGCACCCCTGAACCAGTATCAATCGTTGTGACCATCTTGTGCTGCTCCGAGGAGCACTTTCCTGTGTTATTATTATCCCTTTATCGGTGCACAATAAGCTAAGGCGCTCAGATGAGCAGCCCATCATTCACGCTATCACGGACGGGATGCCAACTTGCCGAATGGTCTGAGCAGCCCATCATTCACGCTATCACGGACGGGATGCCAACTTGCCGAATGGTGGTTGCTTCTCAGCTCAGAGTTTAGCGGAGGATCATTCTAGTTGAGAGATACTCAAGCATTTTCAGTCCATGACGATGACATTGGCTTGGGGGCAAGCCGATTTTAAGGAGGGGAGAATGTGAAAGCAAGTGTTACTGGGTCTTATGGGCCATGGGCCAAGGCTGCTCAGTGGTTGGGCATTGGTGTATAAAAGGCAGCCATGAGTATCAGGGTCGAACAATTATCAGAAACAGAATACCTCTGTCTCTTACTGTTCATCTTCCTCCTCAAGGATCTCCCTCCCTACTACTGCTACTGTACTACTTATCTTGTTCCCTAGATTCTAGCTTCTAAATTCAGATGTACTACTTCCAGTCTACTTCATCAATCTCGTACTCGCTGTCTTCCCAAACTCCTTTCTCATATTGTATCGAACCAGTTATCAGTAATTGATTAGGGTTATGCAATTGGGTTGCTAACAGCAAGCCCTGTCGTTAACAGAATTTGTGGGCTGGTTAATTCCGTAGTGTGATGAATTGAGCCAAGCATCAGATATGAACAATGTCAAGTTGTGGGAAGATGTTTACCATATTGAATGTGTGCATTCAAGTGTCAGGAATGTTACCTTTTGTGGGGTACCATGGAAGCTTGAGAACCTTGAGTTTCTGAAGTTTGTTCTGGAGGGGGCGTATTTGCTAGAGGAGATGATTATTCATCTGCCAAAGTGGGAGTCACAGTGGGATGCACAACGTGATTGTGAAGCTTAAACTGAGTGCTCTTACATCTGCCAAATGGGCAAATGACCAATGCAAATTGAAGATCCTACCATATATGGAAGATGATTTCAACTATGATAGAGCATCCAACCCTACTGCAATCGACCCCTTAGATTTTTCATGTTGAAGTTCTTTGGTCAGTGCCAACATACAAACTCTTTCTGATGCTATCATTTTTTTTGAGGCATTCATTAGAATTTCGCCTCCCCACATGGTTTTTGTCCATGAGTAGTTTTTAAGCACTACTGTTGTTAGAACCATCTCTGTTGATAGTCGATATGAGAATTATCTCAAGGGATATATCAACCTTGATTTTCTAAAGTTTATATATAAGGATTGTATTGTATCTATTTGCTTGAAGGATTGACCAGATTTTTTCTTTGCTTGATGAGGGGCATCCTGTGAAGCATATGTGATAATCAAGCACACAATGAGTCTTTTGATTTAAGATATGTATGCTAGCAATCGCTGCGGAATAGAAAGAACAACCTTACGAGGATGATGCTCTCATACCTGATACAACATTAAATCTTGTAGCACCTCTAGGTTTGACTCCCCATAGGAGAATTTAAATAGGTCTGGGTTAAAAAAACATCCCTCATCGGTCATATTCCTGAATTACACGTGCAACTACCAAAGCCCTAGTTTGGTTTTGGATAATTGATGAAACCAAGGGATTAATCCTTGTACTAAGTGTGTAGACATGAAATGATGGTCCTATGCCAAGGGGTGGAGCTAGATGATGGTCATAGTGATGGTGAAGACCAAACTTGAAGATCAAGTGCTCCAACTTAGAAAAGAAGAAAGAGAAAAACAAAAACCAAGGCGATTAAGGCAAATGTATAAGATAAGTTTTTGTTTTGGCACTTAAGACAATATAGAGGGTGTAAGTGCATTTAGGATCGATAGCCGTACTATAAAGAGGGGAAATCTTTAGCTAAACGGTTATTGAGTGCCACTAGGTGACATTGTTCTTGCATATGCATTTAAAAACCTAGTGTGCTAACTTTAACCCTTGTAAAATGCTTTAAAAAATGCTAACACACGTGCACACAAGTTCTACACTTCGTGGTTAGCAACTTGGAAGCAAGGGCGAAGTGGTTGCGGACTTAGAAAATAAAAAGGAGGCCAGGGTGCACGACCGGACGCGTTCGGTCAATTAAAGCGGTGGCGCGCTGTTGGCCGAGAGGGTCGAGGAAGGACCAGACGCTGGACCTGACTCCACCGTCGCATCCAGTCACTTTTTCGGAGGAGGCAAGTTGGTGCGATCGGACGCACAGGGGCCGCGTCAGATCGGTGATGACGTACGCTAGCGTCAACATCTCGGGAGCGCGCAGCAAAGCGGAGTAAGGATCGGACGCCAGGACGCGTCAGATCGACGGTGATCGGACGTGTCCGGTCAGTTAATTTGTGCTCTAGAACCTTAATGTAAACGACTAGATTCTGCTCAGTGGCATGTCAGGTCACATCAGCAGTGCGTCCAGTCCTAACTTAAGTGAACGTGCATTTGGAAATTAGCCGTTGAGATCCTGTGGCTGAGATTTGAAAGGGTGACACGTGGAGGCCATCCCGTGACCGGACGCTGGGGCTAATGCGTCCGGTCATGCTTGACTGGCACGTCTAGTCGGGTCGGCAGAAGACAGTGAGGGGGCCAACAACTCTTTCGGGGTTGCCCCCCCTATTTAAGGTTCTTGGCCGGCCCTAGGCTCTCTCTCTCTCTTGGCACTTTGACATTCCTATCATCCTTGTGAGGCTAAGCGATAACCTCCCACTCATCTCCATCATTGATTCATTGTCATAGTGAGATTGGAAGTGATTCCAAATGCATTTGCTTGAGTGATTGCATCTAGTGGCACTTGTGAATCGTTATGGCTGTGGATTCCTTGTTTCTCTTGATGGTTGCCGCCATCTAGACGGCTTGGAGCAGCGAAGGAGCTTCGGCACGTGTTGATGATCATTCATGGCCAGCTCCGGTGATTGTGAGGGGTCTTGCACCTTCCTCGGTGAACAGTCACAAGGTAGCTCTAGTAAATTTCTCATGTCATTGAGTTACCTCACTTGTGGGTAGGTTTTTGCGGTGTCCAATTGTTGGACGAGGTTCATGCAACACCCCTTAGCCACCAAACCATCAAGTGTTGGTCGACACAACGGGGACTACTGTGCCGGCAAGCACGTGAACCTCAGGAGAAAAGTTTTGTGTCTCTTGTGTGATTGGATTTATCCCGATGGTTGGTTGGCATCATATTGTGATTGGTTCATTCCTCTACGCGGCGGTATAATCACCCTACACACTCTATTACTTTCTTGCAAACTAGTTGTAGCAAGCTCTTTAGTGTAGCTAGTTCTGAGAGCTACTTTGTGGCTTAGTTTTATCTAGTGGAGCTCTTTAGTGTAGCCTTGTTGAGAGTTATTAGTGAGTAGTGACTTAGCTCTTGTGTGTGCCTAGTGATTATAGCAACTAGAGTTGTTGGGATAGGTGGTTTGCAACCCTTATAGAGCTAGAGCAAACTTGCATTACGCCGTTTGTCATACTAATCAATTGCTCTAGTGATCTTGTAGATTTTTAAATAGGCTATTCGCCCTCTAGCCATATTAGGACCTTTCAAGTGGTATCGAAGCTGTGGTCACCGTTTGGTTGAAGGCTTAACAACCTCGCTGTTAAAAGATGGCTCAAGTTGTGTTCAATCTTGTGGGGGCAAACCACCGTTCTTTGATGGCACATGCTCTGATTATTGGAAGAGAAAGATGAAGATGTATCTTGGTTCAATCAATGATCAAGTGTGGGATGTGACCAAGAGAGACTATGTGATTATTGATCCCACCAATCTCACCAACCAAGACAAGGCCAACAGGCAATGCTACAATGCCATTGATTCTAAAGTGTTTGAGCAAATCAAGGATTGTGAGAGAGCTAATGAGGTGTAGAAGAGATTGGAGGAAACATATGAGGGCACACTGATGGTGAAGAGTGCCAAGTTGTACATTCTCAAGGACAAGTTGACAAACTTCAAGATGAAGGATGATGAGAGCATTCCAAAGATGTTTCATCGATTGCAAGTGATTATCAATGATTTAAAGGCTTTGGGTGAGAATATCAATGATGTTAATGTCTCATATCGATTCTTGATGTGCTTACTTCCAAGATTTGAGATGTTAAGATTGCTCATCATAAGAGGAGGATTGAAGGAGCTTATCTCTAACCAAGTACTAAGTGATGTTATGACACAAGAGACATACCGTGTGGAAAGGGAGGACGTTGATGAGGATGAGAAGAAGAAAGATGAAGACAAGAGGAAGAAAGACAAAGACAAGAAGAATAAGAGTGTAGCATTCAAGGCTAGCTCATCATTTAAGAACAAGGCCAAGTCCAAGAAAGAATCAAGTGATGATAAAGGTGCTAGTGACATTGATGATGAGGCTATGGCTCTCCTTGTGCACAAGATAGGTAAGTTCGTGAAGAAGAAGGGCTATGGTGCAAGAAAGAGAAGAGATCACAACAAGGGGTATGCGAGGAGATGCACAAGTGCAAGAGCCTGGATCGTGTTATGGTGGATTGTCCCTACATTAGTGATAACGATGAGGATGAGAAGAAGAAGCACAAGAAGGAGAAGAAGATGATTTTCACAAAGAAGGGAAGTGGCTATGTGGTCACTTGGGATATGTGGCAGAATCGCCTAATCTAATGCCCTCCCATGAGTGCTTGTCTTCCATTAGACACTAAGTACCCAAGGGAGAACACTAAACTATGCGATTCCGTCGAGCACACCACAAGGAAGAACTCGAAGATCCACATTTTTACATCAGGATCACAAATGAGAGAGTAAAGCTTACAACATCCCTACCATTTCTTACATCACTTTTAGTACAACATTAGAGTAATTCATTATTTGAGTATAGCAGTAGAATATAAAAGGTTATCAGAGTTCAGTGGACATGAAATCATTTAATGACAAGTTAACATTAACATGAAGAACGTTTAAATATATGAAATGATAACAGATTAAAAGTATTTTCCTTGTAAAGCTTTTGGTGAGAGTTTCAATAAATAAACTCTACTCCGCATAGCAAAGGAAATCCTCGCTGAGCCCACCAGGAGGTTTCCACACACAAGTGTCAGCTTATCAGCACCTGCCACCTGCAACAGGGTAGAACAAACCCTGAGTACTCAATTGTACTCCGCAAGACTTACCCGTCCGGAGGAAAGAAAAAGACTCTAAGGATTATGCAAGGCTTTTTGGCTGGTGGATTTCTTGTTTGCAAGAAGCAGCGCTAAGGGTGTGTCCTTAATCTCTTATTTTTAATAGCCGTATTTTATTTCTTATCCAACCTTCTATGTAAGCACCTAGTCTATAATCAAGCAGGGTTGAGCAAACAAAAACCATTTCTTCATCTTTCAATTGTCAGTTCTTACTACGATGCCAGAGCGTAGTCAAGTCGTACCGTCATGCAGAAATGGTGATTCACAAATCAATGTGCCCAGCTGGGTGCCCCAAAAACACACGCCTTGCTTGTACCCTGGGCACAAGCAAGACCAACCCGTTCCACTCCTATCAAGGGGTCTAGGTCCCCGTCCAAGCTCGGACTCTAAGCCCCCAACACTACAGGCCCGGCCTCAGTATGGTGCTTAGACCTCCTCAACCTAATATATATGACCACCCTAAAAAGCCGGTCCGGAAAGAGCCGAAACCCATGACAAGAGAGAAACAAGTCTTCCCGCTCCCATAAGCAAGTATATGCTCGGGACAATAAATCTGTGACTTGACCAGGGTCCATGTAACGAACGGTCCTTAATTGACATAGGCGGAACAAATGCAACCAGAGCCCCGCTATGTTGCCCAACCAGGTCCAGGTCCATCCAACCCATTCCGCCTGGTCTCCAATTATCTATATACATTTATATTCCATGTGATAGTAACATGATAATAGTAACAATATTATAATTCCTATCTCTCACGAGTGACAGGCAATCACTCGACTTCTACCGGGATCCTATAGCATAGCACACTACACGAACCTATCATACTAGTAAGACTCATTGAACAAGGATATATATATGCAAGTGGGTTTCATTCAACTCCTTTAACTTAATGCACAAATATAATTTAAAGTGCAGAATAATAGGGGTTATGCACCGGGGCTTGCCTGGGTAGAAATTAACCAAAGTTAGCATTCCATCGCGATGATACGATCATCAAGGCGTCATCTTTGTGCTGCCTCCGGGTGACTCCATGATCCATCATCGGTGCTCCTATACGATCTACGGGGATGCAACGGAAACATAAATAGTCAATGGTGACTGAAATACTTAAGATACGAGTACGTCTCTCGGCTAACGAACTAGCTCATCGACTAACGCACTAGACCACGTATCTACGTTACCAAGTAACGCGCCATTTTCCGACCACCCTTTAGTTATGAAACCCCAATTGTTGCTTTAGCATTTCACCGCTGAAACACATGGATTCAAATTAGGGTTTACCGGCTACCCTAACAACCGATTGTTATGGAGTTATCGAAACTACAGTGAGTCGGTAATAATATAAAAAAGCTACTGACAAATCTTGGAGACTAGCACTTTCATTGTATTGCCACAAAAATTACTATAATTTCCCATTTAATAATTTTAAGCGTCTCACAATAATTGGAGCAAGCCTAGAAATATTAAGAACTGCAGTAACTAACTACACCCTAAGATATATTATGATTTAGAACTCTAACGCAATTGGTCCTGCAATTTTAGGACTCCTACAAAATCCTATTTTTGATTTTTCAAGTTTGTCTAGAAGCTAATATTAGAAAAACATTTAGAAATTGAAAAAAATGTCAGCGGTGACCGTACCAGCCCAGCAGGCGGCCCAGATAGGGAGGCCTGTGAGCGCGCCCGCGCGACGTGGCCGCGAGCAAAACAGGCCGACCAACAACCGGCCCACGACGAGGAGCCCACGCACGCGCGACATTTATGCAAAAGAGGGCTCCAACCTTAAGCGAATTAAGCGACTCGGTGAACTACTATTCCCACAGACTCAACCTTTGCACTGAAGTCCCTAGAACAAGCCTCCTTCTCAATAGGGCAGTCCTCGATGACACCAGCGCACGGTGGCGTGGCTCCGGGCGGCACACCGTGGTTGCACCGAGAGTCGGGGAGCCCGGCCCGACCAGCAAAAGGGCCGACCACCAACTAGGGCTCCAACGCCAACGGTGGGTAGCGATGGGGCACCCGAAGGTACCCACGGTTGCGCTGCAGCGGTGGGCGGCAGTTCCCGGCGACGGCGCAACCGTTCTGGCCATCCTATGGCCTAGCGAGGCGGTAGGGGTTGCGGGGGAGCAGTAGGAGCTTACCAAGCAGCCAGCTGTGCAACCGATTGAGGCGGAGGGCAGCCAAGGAATCCTGGCCACGTGCGCCCGCACAGCGCGGCGGCGCTCTGAGCACGGCAAGGCCGTGTCAACTCCCCGCCGGGGACGTCTCCGACCTAACCTGCGAGTGCAAGGTAAGAGCGAGATCACGGGGAGTCTAGGGTAGAAGTTAATTGGAACAAGGGTGAGGGAGGGACTTACCCCTAGTCCTCGTTCTACTCCGGCAGGGCTACAGACCGGCGGCGACAACAATCCAAAATTGGCAGCCGGTAAAGCCCAACTGCGATTGGGTACGGATTGAACCACTAGCCATCTGTACTATCTCACTGGTGGAGCACAGAATCAGGGCGCGGTGCTTGGGTTTGCCCGAAATAGCGAAGCGGCAAGGCTCTACCGGTGACCGTGGCAGGCGGACGGCGACTTAACGTGGCTCGGCCATGCCAAGAAGGGGACAGCCATGGGGAGGGGGGGGGGGGGGAACTTGACCGTGCAGACCACAGCAAAGGTGCATCACCGCCATTGAATAAAAAAAAAGAATAGGACGAGCCAGGCCAAGGCGATAGACGCCGCGCGATCCTAGCCGACAAAGGCACACGGGTGGCAGGGCAGGGGCGGCACGCAGCGATGCCATGCCCGAGTCAACGACTAGACACAAGGACAGCAACACACACCAAGGCTCTACATAGTAAGCGGATCAACGGAGGATTGAGGGCCACGACGGTCGCACAGCGGCAACCGCAGCCGCACCTCGGTGTGTTGCACAGCGGCTCGGCGTGGCCTGGCCAGCCAGAGAGCATGGCGAGGTGAGAGGCATGCTACTGTCCCATGCGAAAACCGCCAAGACGAGTAGGGCGCAGAGGACCGCGACTGGCCGGCAGCGCGGCGTGCCGACCACGTCCGACGCGCAGCGCAGAGTGGCCACGCGCGGTGACCGCGGACAAGGGCCGAGCACGAGCAAGAGTTGACGAGCACGAATTTAAAAGCGAAGCACATGCTAGTAAATAACTTGACTAAGGTATAATCAAATCTCCGAACCCACGGTTGACACTACCGTCTAGTTAACAGATTAATCCCTACCACCAAAAGATGACTAGGGAGCAAGATCAGGATAAGCCAAGATGGGTTCATCGCTGAAACGCTGGTTTGCGAACAGAGGGCCACGACCAGATCCAGATTGCGTTCAGGCAGGGTTAAAGCAAATTTTTAAGAGGTATCAACCTTGCCGGTTCCAACTAACTAACATAGCATGCCATAGTCCATACTTTATACTAACTTAT
Organism: Saccharum hybrid cultivar R570; assembly: GCA_038087645.1. NCBI lineage: Eukaryota > Viridiplantae > Streptophyta > Magnoliopsida > Poales > Poaceae > Saccharum > Saccharum hybrid cultivar. Next base: position 25,512,503 of record JAQSUU010000135.1, read on the forward strand.
AGAAGCAAAATATGTAGATATTATCTTAATGTTTTGCATGCTAAAATTTGCCAAAAGGGATACCTTTTTAATCATGAGTTATATCACACGTGTTATAGAATTTGTTTTCGCGCTAACAACTTACTTAGATTTTTATCTGCTTCCTCTCAACCACAAAGTGAGTCACATAAGATTTGTTTTCTCATTCCATGTGAGTTTAAAATTTGAACTCCGAGGAACTTGTTTAGTTAATTTCTTTTAGACCTTAACCTTGGTGCTAAGCGAGCTCGTAACACTAGGGTGTTACAACCAACCCCCCTTAAAAGAATCTCGTCCCGAGATTTGGGGCAAGAATTAGAAAAGGGGAAAACACGATTTCACTTCTTAGCAGAGATTACAAACGGAGATTACACCACCTCGAAACTAAAGCACTCAGGGATCTAGAGGTGTCACGACTAAGAACAACTGATACAACTCACAACCTCTCTAGAAAGCGATGAAGGCGGGGACAGTGGAAGAGTAGCAGGAAAACGATTATCCAGAACATGGCGTATGCCCAACAGAGCCAGAAACAAGAGACTGAGAACTCGAACATCGCGAACCCTAAAACCTAACTAACCCGAGATGACTTGAACTCCTTTGAAGGAAACCAGATCACTTCTGCTGCTACACCTACATCTCAGGCTGGTGACCTTAGATCTGCAAGCAATGACTAGATCCTGTAACCCTGCCTCCGACTCTACTTTCTCGACTGCTCCCGAACTTCTCCCACCTGAGCACGGACGGAGAAGGCCGATTTTTGGAACTCTATTCCCGGTCTGGGGGTGGAATGGAGGAGAGGCAAACAAGGTGGTATTTATGGACTGGTGGACGGAGGTGGTGGCGCAGCGCACCAAAAACGGAGACGGCGTGGAGGGGGGGGCGCCAGTGGGGCACGAGGTGGGGAACAACAGCGCCATGGTGCGCTCCCTATGCGAGCTTGAGTGGGGAAAAAGGATAAAGGACAGGACAGGGTTCGCTCAGCAAGGAGGTGTGCGAGCGACACACCAGCAAGAAGGGAAACGAGAGAGAGGGGGGTCCGGTACGGGGACGAGAGCGAGAATTGAGAGCCGACAAGCGTGCCCGGGAAAGTGGGGCGTACAGTGCAAGGGGGCGAGGCGAGTGCGGCGCCATGCCACGGCCACGCGAGCACGACACATGTGGGTCTCGCCACCGATGGCATCCCCAGAATACGCAGTAACAATGACCCGGCCAGTGTAGCACGGTCACCGGGCACAGGGGGCGATGTCACATCGGGTGTTCCAATTACTCCAGACCACCAGTGGCTAACTTCTCCTTGTGGCTCTTCTCTTTCTGCTTTTTCCTTTTGAATCAACATGCACTAGCCTTTCGTATATTCTGAGATCCGGACATACGTGTTTCTTCCAAAACCCCGCTATCTCAGTCACAAATATGAGAGCACTACTCCATCAACCCATCGTGGATTTCCCGTTAGAGCACAAGGATATTTTTACCAAGGAGAAAATATGTAGCAAGAGTGGTGCTATGGTGTAACTTGGTAAAAGTGCTTGGTCAACAACCTTGATACCAGCGTGCGTCGAGCGGCACAACCGTGCGGTCGTGATCCACAGGTGGCCCTCGGTTCTGTCACGACACCATAAGCTATTAACCAGACAACTATTACCAACTTACTCGTAGTAAAAGCAGTGGGGTCATAAACCACAGAATTAGAAAAGGGTTGCAAAGAAATTAAAGCAACAAGGGTTCCTTTTCAAATCAAGGAACAAAGAGCTTAAATCCCAAGGCGGATTTAAATCTAGGGGATTCAAGTGTTCTACTGGGACATCCACAATTGGTTGATAAAGGGTCCTCTGTCATTCAATCACGGCTGACCTACTGAATCTAAAAAACTATTCCTCTTGAAACCTGCTTGTTGTCGCCTCAAGAACTCTAATCACGTCTAACACGGCTGAAAGGTAACTCGACGTAATCAACACAACGGATAAGCAAATACTCATTCCAACGGTCGTACAGGGTGCAACATACATGCACTCACTCTCTCATACCCGACACATCACTTGCATCCTATGACCAGATGACCTTAACGACTACGGACGAAAGACAACGAAGAGATTACAACACTGGAGGACAACCATGATAAACCCTACCAACTACGGTTACCTCCACCTTGGACAACTAATCTACTTCGTCGGGGTGAACGACTTCATTCCTAGGTTCTTGGGGCTCTTCTGCTACACTAGGCTACGGATCCATTTCTTCTCCTGGCAGCGGCTAGGTGAGGGGAAGGAAAGGCTCTATCTCAGAGGCTTCCGTAGGCGGGGGTGCTAGCGGTACAGCGACACCAGTCCTCCTTCTCTCCAGCGGATGGACAGGGATTCCCTCCAAGATTAAGGGTTCCTGCCTTTCCGTGGTGAGTGTCCTCCGCTTGGCCCTTGTGGCAAGATAGGCGTCCTCTAGCTCCTAGGCATGACGGTCTTGATCCACCTTGATGGCTTCCGCCATGGCAGCCTCTCGACTCTCCATGGCGGCTAGATTGGCATGGGCTTCAGCAAGCTGCACTTCAAGCATCCGAGAGAAAATCTCGGCTTCCTCAGCATGATGGAGGCACTCCCTTAGCTCCGAGGCCTGCCGGTCGTACTGCTCATCCTAGGCCAGCGAGTACGAGGTCAGGTGCACCAAGGTCGGGTTGTCCTCTTGCATGTCTGGACCTTGCAAAGCCTCCATGTGAGCCTTCCATACCCGCCGATTCTTGTCCCAAGGGGGAAAGAACCGCATGGGGGTACGAGCAATGGGCCCTTCATAGATCTGGCAGAGATGCCACAGAGCTTTGCGGGCCGCAACTTAGTAGGTATCACCGAAGCGAAACCCGGTTGCGGTCACATTCTAGGCTTCAGTGACGTCGAGAAACTCCTCACTCTTGCCAATGTAGACAGTGACTTTGCATCGCTCAGTGCCACGCTTCATGTACTCACGGCCCTCATACTTGGGATGCTCCCGAACACCGAGTCTTTGCAGGGTGGCATACAGGATTTTGGGAAAACCCTCGGTGTTCAGGCAGTAGCTGCTAACCCAAACTCCTGCCATCCTTGGTGGGTGGTGGTTGCAAGGAAGACTTGAGTGAGAACTTGCTCAAGAGAAAAGGGCTAAGTGAACTAGGATGCACCGAATGGTGATACCCAGTGACAGGGCTTGGCTCCCTTTTAAAAGGCAGAGCGGCCAGTGGTCCTGTCATAGCCCACCCTCGAGCCATGCCCGGGGCCAGTAAACCTGAACAGCAAGATCTTCACACGCGCACGACGAGCAGTGATCGAGGTCATAAAGAGTTAGTACGACTGTAAGGCAGAGGTTCGACAAGAGCGTAGAAGGGGTACGACAATGTATGGGTCAGATGGGCATGAACCAACAGGCGTGCACGACGCACGAGACTACAGTACCATCATGGCTACACGAACAAAGACTGGTCGACCTCAACAACTAGTGCCCAACAGCGTATGCAAGAAGGCACGTCCTATCCGTCCTCACACTGTTACCGACATATAGGGCAACCGTTCTAAGATTTTTGGCACATCGTGCTCTCCCTGTAGCTAGTCGACGCTATCGAACTAGGCTCAGGGGTTAGGGTACCTGCAAAAAAACTTGATTAAGCCTAACTGGGTCAGCAGAGTGCCATCTATCCTAGATACATAACCATAGTAATAGGGCATACTTATATAACTTCGCATGCAAACGCCCTAACTTTCTAAAAAGAGTTGGTTGCCAAACTTTTAATTTAGAAAGGGTTTTGAAGCTTTATTGTCTCATTTATGCTCTGATACCACCTGTGGCAGAATCGCCTAATCTAATGCCCTCCCAAGAGTGCTTGTCTTCCATTAGACACTAAGTACCCAAGGGAGAACACTAAACTACGCGATTCCATCAAGCACACCACAAGGGAGAACTCGAAGATCCACATTTTTATATCAGGATCATAAATGAGAGAGTAAAGCTTACAACATCCCTACCATTTCTTACATCACTTTTAGTACAACATTAGAGTAATTCATTATTTGAGTATAGCAGTGGAATATAAAAGGTTATCAGAGTTTAGCGGACATGAAATCATTTAATGGCAAGTTAACATTAACATGAAGAACATTTAAATGTATGAAATGATAACAGATTAAAAGTATTTTCCTTGTAAAGCTTTTGGTGAGAGTTTCAATAAATAAACTCTACACCGCATAGCAAAGGAAATCCTTGCTGAGCCCACTAGGAGGTTTCCACACACAAGTGTTAGCTTATCAGCACCTGCCACCTACAACAGGGTAGAACAAACCCTGAGTACTCAATTGTACTCCGTAAGACTTACCCGTCCAGAGGAAAGAAAAAGACTCCAAGGATTATGCAAGGCTTTTTGGCTGGTGGATTTCTTGTTTGCAAGAAGCAGCGCTAAGGGTGTGTCCTTAATCTCTTATTTTTAATAGCCATATTTCATTTCTTATCCAACCTTCTATGTAAGCACCTAGTCTATAATCAAGCAGGGTTGAGCAAACAGAAACCATTTCTTCATCTTTCAATTGTCAGTTCTTACTACGATGCCAGAGCGTAGTCAAGCCGTACCATCACGCAGAAACGGCGATTCACGAATCAATATGCCTAGCTGGGTGCCCCAAAAACACACGCCTTGCTTGTACCCTGGGCACAAGCAAGACCAACCCATTCCACTCCTGTCAAGGGGTCCAGGTCCCCGTCCAAGCTCGAACTCTAAGCCCCCAACACTGCAGGCCCGGCCTCAGTATGGTGCTTAGACCTCCTCAACCCAATATATATGACCACACTAAAAAGCCGGTCCGGAAAGAGCCGGAACCCATGACAAGAGAGAAACAAGTCTTCCCGCTCCCATAAGCAAGTATATGCTCGGGACAATAAATCTGTGACTTGACCAGGGTCCATGCAACGAACGGTCCTTAATTGACACAGGCGGAACAAATGCAACCAGAGCCCTGCTCTGTTGCCCAACCAGGTCTAGGTCCATCCAACCCGTTCCGCCCAGTCTTCAATTATCTATATACATTTATATTCCATGTGATAGTAACATGATAATAGTAACAATATTATAATTCCTATCTCTCGCGAGTGACAGGCAATCACTCGACTTCTACCGGGATCCTATAGCATAGCACACTACACAAACCTATCATACTAGTAAGACTCATTGGACAAGGATATATATATGCAAGTGGGTTTCATTCAACTCCTTTAACTTAATGCACAAGCATAATTTAAAGTGCAGAATAATAGGGGTTATGCACCGGGGCTTGCCTGGGTAGAAATTAACCAAAGTTAGCATTCCATCGCGATGATACGATAATCAAGGCATCATCTTTGTGCTGCCTTCGGGTGACTCCATGATCCATCATCGGTGCTCCTATACGATCTATGGGGATGCAACAGAAACATAAATAGTCAATGGCGACTGAAATACTTAAGATACGAGTACGTCTCTCGGCTAATGAACTAGCTCATCGACTAACGCACTAGACCACGTATCTACGTTACCAAGTAACGCGCCATTTTCCGACCACCCTTTAGTTATGAAACCCCAGTTGTTGCTTTAGCATTTCCCCGCTGAAACACATGGATTCAAATTAGGGTTTACCCGCTCCCATAAGCAAAACAGGTCGACCAACAACCGGCCCACGACGAGGAGCCCACGCACACATGACATTTATGCAAAAGAGGGCTCCAACCTTAATCGAATTAAGCGACTCGGTGAACTACTATTCCCACAGACTCAACCTTTGCACTGAAGTCCCTAGAACAAGCCTCCTTCTCAACGGGGCAGTCCTTGACGACACCAGCGCGTGGTGGCACAGCTCTGGGCGGCACACCATGGTTGCGCCGAGAGTCGAGGAGCCCGGCCCGACCAGCAAAAGGGCTGACCACCAACTAGGGCTCCAACGCCAACGGTGGGTAGCGATGGGGCACCCGGAGGTACCCACGGTTGCGCTGCAGCGGTGGGCGGCAGTTCCCAGCGACGACGTAGCCATTCTGGCCATCCTATGCCCTAGCGAGGTGGTAGGGGTTGCGGGGGAGCAGTAGGAGCTTACCAAGCAGCCAGCTGCACAACCGATTGAGGCGAAGGGCAGCCAAGTAATCCTAGCCACGTGCACCCACACAACGCGGCGACGCTCTGAGCACGGCAAGGCCGCATCAACTCCCCGCTGGGGACGTCTCCGACCTAACCTATGGGTGCAAGGTAAGAGCGAGATCACGGGGGAGTCTAGGGTAGAAGTTAATTGGAACAAGGGCGAGGGAGGGACTTACCCCCAGTCCTCGTTCTACTTCGGCAGGGCTATGGACCGGCGGCGACAACAATCCAAAATTGGCAGCCGGTAAAGCCCAACTGCGATTGGGTACGGATTGAACCACTAGCCATCTGTACTATCTCGCTGGTGGAGCACAGAATCGGGGCACGATGCTTGGGTTTGCCCGAAATAGCGAAGTGACATGGCTCTACTGGTGACCATGGCAGGCGGATGACGACTTAACGTGGCTCGGCCACGCCAAGAAGGGGACAGCCACGGGGAGGGGGGGAACTCGACCATGCAGACCACAGCAAAGGTGCGTCACCGCCAGCGAATAAAAAAAAGAACAGGATGAGCCAGGCCACGGCGACAGACGCCACGCGAGCCTAGCCGACAAAGGCGCACGGGTGGTAGGGTAGGGGCGGCACGCAGCGATGCCGTGCCCGAGTCAGCAACTAGACACAAGGACAGCAACGCACACCAAGGCTCTACGTAGTAAGCGGATCAACGGAGGATCGAGGGCCACGACGGTCGCACAGCGGCAACCGCAGCCGTGCCTCGGCGTGTTGCACAGCGGCTCGGCACGGCCTGGCCAGCCAGAGAGCATGGCGAGGTGAGAGGCATGCTGCTGTCCCGTGTGAAAACCGCCAAGACGAGCAGGGTGCAGAGGACCGCGACTGGCCGGCAGCGCGGCGTGCCGACCACGTCCGACGCGCAGCGCAGAGTGGCCATGCGCGGTGACCGCGAACAAGGGCTGAGCACGAGCAAGAGTTGACGAGCACGAATTTAAAAGCGAAGCACATGCTGGTAAATAACTTGACTAAGGTACAATCAAATCTTCGAACCCATGGTCGACACTACTGTCTAGTTAACAGATTAATCCCTACCACCAAAAGATGACTAGGGAGCAAGATCTGGATAAGCCAAGATGGGTTCGTCGCTGAAACGCTGGTTCACGAACAGAGGGCCACGACCAGATCCAGATTGCGTTCAGGCGGGGTTAAAGCAAATTTTTAAGAGGTATCAACCTTGCTGGTTCCAACGAACTAACATAGCATGCCATAGTCCATACTTTATACTAACTTATAGAAGCAAAATATGTAGATATTATCTTATCGTTTTGCATGCTAAAATTCACCAAAAGGGATACCTTTTAATCATGAGTTATATCACACGTGTTATAGAATTTGTTTTCACGCTAACAACTTACTTAGATTTTTATCTGCTTCCTCTCAACCACAAAGTGAGTCACATAAGATTTGTTTTCTCATTCCATGTGAGTTTAAAATTTGAACTCCGAGGAACTTGTTTAGTTAATTTCTTTTAGACCTTAACCATGGTGCTAAGCGAGCTCGTAACACCAGGGTGTTATAGGATAGTGATGGCACCTTCGATGATGATGATGGCTCTAGTGATGATGACAAGAAATCCATCAAGAAGACACTAGCAAGCATCGCCATCAACAACAAGCCCTCCATCTTCGACACTCCATCAACATGCCTCATGGCAAAGCCCACAAAGGTAAAATATGATGTGAGTGATGATGATTATGAAAGTGATGATTTTAGGAGTGATGATGATGATGAAGAGTACACCAAGGAGGAGCTCTTGGACATGTGTGAGTAAGTACACATTTGCTTTGAGATGAAGAGAAAGGAGTGCAAAGAATTGCGCAAGAAGGTCAAATCTCTTGAGCAATCCTTTGATGAGCTCAATGCCACTCATGAGAGGCTAATGGAAGCCCATGAGAAGCTTGGCAAAACTCATTCTAAGCTTGAAAAGACTCACTCCTCTCTCCTCGAGCAAGTCAAGCAGGAGGAAGCCAAGAAGCAACAAGTGATTGTGTCATGTGATGTGGGACTAACATGTAATATTCTTGATGAATCATTTTATAAGCCCATTGTTGTTGCTCCCACTAACCCTTCGTATAGCACTACTACTTCTACTTCACATTTGAGTGATGGTTTCACTTGTGATGCCTCACTAATGGTGAAATATGAGACCCTCAAGAAGGAGGTGAATGAGCTCACTCGTGCCTTAGGCAATGCCTATGGTGGAGATGCCTGCTTGCTAAAGTACTTGGGTAGACAAATATTTTCTCTCAACGAAGAGGGATTAGGCTATATCCCCAAGAAAGACAAGGCGACCTTGGTCACTCCCAAAGCTAGCTTTGTAAAGGGCAATGGTCGGTTTTGCAATAGATGCAAACAAGTTAGACATATAGAGCAATATTGCAAGACTAACAAGAATGAGCAACCTAATATATCCTCAATTTAATTCTTGTTACATGCTTGTTAAGGGTGCCAATGGTGTCAAGGCTAAGTTCATTGGTACACTAATTATGGGCTAAAAGAAAAATGCCATTTGGGTATAAAGACCTTAGTGACTAACCTTCAAGGACCCAAGCAAATTTGGATACCTAAAAAGAATTGATCTTCTTTTGTAAGTCAATTATAAAGCTAGAGGAAGGCATTGGGTACTTAATAGTGGGTGCACACAATACATGACCGGTGATTCAAGAATGCTCAATTCAATCAACACAAATGAGAGCAATGAGATTGATAGTATCATATTTGGTGACAATGGCAAAGGCAAGGTTAAAGGTCTTGGTAAGATTGTAATATCTAATGATTTGAGCATTTCCAATGTGCTACTAGTAGAGAGCTTGAACTTTAACCTATTATCGGTAGATCAATTATGTCATCTTGGTTTCAAGTGTATATTTGGTGTGAATGATGTAGAGATCATAAGTGTAGATGGCTCTAACTTGATATTCAAAGGATTTAGATATGAGAATCTGTACTTGGTTAATTTCAATGCTAGAGAAGCTCAATTGTCAACATGTTTGCTCAGTCTAGCATGGGTTAGTTATGGTATAGAAGGTTTGGTCATATTGGAATGAAACAATTGAACAAGTTGATTAAGCATGATCTAGTTAGAGGCTTGAAAGATGTCACATTTGAGAAGGATAAGCTATTGTCAGTGTTCGGTCCTGAGGGGGTCCTAAACCGACGAGTGAGTGCTGCGTGTCCCTATCCTGGATGGTGATGCAAGGAGAACACACGGGGGTTTATCCTGGTTCGGGCAAAAGAAGGCCCTACGTCCAGCGGGGGGAGAGAGTTTTGTATTTCCTTGCACCGAGGTGCTTGTGTAGGGGTTACAAGCTTGCGAGAGAGGGCGGCGAGCCCAAGTCTCAAAGAGAGGAAAAAGAGTACAAGGATGATTGCTTGAGATGTTGATCTCTGTCTTGTGTCTTGCCTGTCGTCCGTGTCCCTTTGTAGGGTCCTAGCCAGTCCTTTTATAGGGTAAGAGGAGGCCAGGACGCCGGGGAGTCTTGAGGTGATGTTTTGTCGAACCTTGTTGAGGTGACTGTAGCGACGTGCCCCAGGAATGGCAGGCCATCCCCGGACACCATGGTGACATAGAGGATGAGACGACGAAATGACTCAAAGCGCCGTGCCATACCGTCCTTCTTTTCCTGTTGAACTGTGCTGGGCGTCGAGGTTGGGTCGAGGCCGGGTCGATATCGAACGGATAAGGCCGAATCCCCAAAATTGTGGAATACGGGCCTTGTCGTATTCTCCCTCGAGGGTGATCGATGGTAAACAGTGCACGGTAAGGTGTGTACAGTGATAGCTTTCACCTCCCATCACGGGATGGGCAGTAAAACAGTGAGGGCTGACACCGGCGTTGCTCCCACGTCGATCCTGGTTGCGACCATACCGGTTGGTGGTAGTAGGTAATCTCATTAAATGCTCTGACTTTTGTCCTAGGGTAGGTGAAGTGAGGAGGTCGAGCGCCTGACCCGGGGTCACGCGAGTCGGAGTTTTTCCCGTTGGGCGAACGAGCCTCGTGCGAGTCGGAGTGTGGTCGAGGTGACCCGCCTACAAGGCGCGGTCGAGGCGTTCCCGTCAAGGGTGCCTCGTACGAATCAGAGCCGGAGCGTGGTCGAGGCGCTCCGTCGAGCCGGCCTCGTACGAGATGGACCTGGTATGCGGTTTGAGGTGGGCTGTGTTTTGCGGTGGCTTAGTCGTTTTGTTTTTTATTACCGATGATGTGGGTACCCCCATACTGTTGGTACCGACAGTAGCCCCCGAGCCTTTGGGTGAGTGTGGGATCACTCTCCCAGAGGTTTGTTAGATAATGAACTGGAGTCGTAGCGTCGTAGTTTTTTCTGGTGGGGGCGCGCGAGCGCACCCGCTGGGTGTAGCCCCAGAGGCCTCGGTGGACTGTTGAGACTCCTCTGAGGTCTTTTACGCATCTTATTGGGAATGGTTCGTTGCGGTCGAGCCCTCGAGCCTCGTGCGCACAAGGTCGATCAGAGTCCTGGCCGTCTTCTGTTGTGCGACCCTCACGCTCCTCCTTTAGAGAGGAGGAGGAGGGGTAGGGAACGCCGTACTACCCCTATTTGGGCGAGTTCCGATGATCTCTGGTGAGCTGCTAGCGGGGGAATTTGAGTGCGAGCCCGTGCTCCAGTCATTAGGAGTTGGCTAGTGGCCCGGAGGCGCTCTCAAAAAATGCCAAGGAGTGGTCGTGTGGATGTCGGTTCCCTGCGATGGGATCCGAGGGCTCGGTGCCTCCCTCGAGGGGATTCCTACGTCGACCTCCTCCTTTGGCCTCGAATACGTCTTAGGGTGCCTCGAGAGCATGGCTCGAGCCCTGGCCATGCACGGGCGCATCCCTAGTCATCCCTAACTCTATTGCTCGAGGGCAGCTGTCGAACCCGGGTCGAGGGCCAGCTTCCGTTCCCTCGAGACTTATGGCGGGCTCGGAGCCCGTTTACCAGGTATCTAGGAATATTCGTCCATGGATCTCGCCCCGCCCGTTGGCCAGGCACGCCTTTTCAGGGGAGAGGGTCAGATCGGTGCGGTAGTGGGCGACGTGGCGTACGGTTACGATGTGGGGGACGGCCACGTGCCCAACTCCTATGAGATTGAGGGAAACAGTTAGGTAAGAGCATTAAATGCGGGAAACCGCTCCTACCTTTTCGCGCGGCTGTTGGGCTTCCGCCGGGGCTATAAAAACAAGGCCTAGGGGTCCGCCTCCCCTACCGGTCCTTTGCGTCCTTGCAACCTTTGCCTCAGACAACCCTTTGCCCCTTGCACTCTCCGCCCACATCCAGCGCCGCCATCGTCACTCCCCTTTCGTTCACACAGCCTCCCCTAGCGCCAATGGCAGGAAAGAGTCAGATCCTCCCCGCCGACGACTAGGCCGCCTCCTCGGTGATGGAGAGGAGGTTGGAGGAGTTGGTCGAGGATGGGCTGCTACGGCCAAGGATGAGCCGGTCGCAGCCAGAGTGGATTGCGCCGCCACCCGGCCACCGGGAGCCGGCGCCCCCCCGAGGGGTACGTGGTGAGCTTCATCTGCTTCCATGAGCGGGGATTCAGCGTACCGGCAACTGTCTTCATGCGTATGCTCCTCCACTACTACCGGGTGGAGCTGCACCACCTCGCCCCTAACGCCATTGCACAGGCCGCCATCTTTGCGGCGGTCTGTGAGGGCTACCTAGGGGTGGAGCCGCAGTGGAATATGTGGCTCCACCTCTTCAAGGCAGAGCTCTTCGCCAAGAAGGCGGGGGAGAAGGGGCTTCGGTGCGCAGCTCGAGCAGGGAGCTGCGTCCTACAGGTGAGGTCGGATCGGGTAGATTTGTACATCCTGGCCCATCTCATCTCCTCAAACAGCGGTTGGCACGAGGGCTGGTTCTACCTCCGCAACGATAAGAATCAGTTACCGAGGTACACCGGCCGGGTGCTGACCGCCCGAGAGGAGAACTGGACCTACGGAGTCCTAGAGGCCGAGAAGCCGCGCCTAGATCCGCTGCTGGCGGTGCTGCAGCAGCTCTGTCTGCGGGGCTTGATGGCGGTGGCGGTGGCCACGGCGTTTCACCGGCGCAGGGTGATGCCGCTGAGCCAGCGTCGCCTCCGCCTCGACCAAATGACTCCGGAGGCGTCGCTGGAGGGGAGTCGGATGTCACATGAGTCCCTCACCCTCGAGGAGGTCCTTCGACAGGGGCACCGGATGGTGGGGAACTTCAAGGTGGACGAGGTCGACAAGGTCCCCATGCGACCTACCTAGGGGTTCAAGCCCGTGGTAAGTGTCTTTGGCTGGTACATTCATTTGTTTCATTTATTTTTGGATTCCACTGATTTAGTCGAGGCCGATGCGCAGGATCTGTCGACGTTACGGGAGACGCGGCCGCCAGTCCCAGAGGACCGGCCCACCTGGGAGGCTCGACACCAGCACGCGTCCCAGAAGAAGCAGGTCAAGGAGACGACCAAGAAGCGGCAGCTCTGCAAGGCCAAGGAGTAGGAGGCGCTGAAGAAACTTCGACGCCAGCAGGCCCTCGATGGGGTCCCCCTCGCAGAGTCTCCCTCTAAGACAGTCTCGGGGGAGGATGACGACGATAGCGACGGCGAAGACGACGACGCCCTGTCGCGGTATGAAGCCACGACCGGCCTGGGAGACCTCCCCGACATTCGCCCCATGTTGGAGCCCGTCGGGGGGTCGTCCTCTTTGGTCGTCGTGGTCGAGGAGTCGGAGGAAGAGGTGGAGAAGGAGGCAGGCCCCTCGACGAGAGGGGCCGCCTTATCTCGGACCCAACAGGGGGGGTCGACCGGGCTGCCTGCACCAGTTCAGACCCCGCCTGCTCAGGCGGAGGCTGGAGCGGCGGCTCCGGCGTCGTCATCGGCGCCGCCGCCGGTGGGCGTGAGGACCCGAGGCCAGATGGCCTCGGAGGCACAGAGGACGTAGGGCAGCGCTCCGGCCAGGGCCCTAAGGAGTGCCCGGCCCGCTGGTGGGCCGGCCGCGAGGCCACCACCGGCAGCGCCGGGAGGTTCGGACCGGCCGGGGTCGAGGCCCTTAGTGCCGCTTTCCGGGTAAGTGTCTGTGTTTCACTCTTTTGCCTTTCTCTGGATCCATTCACCGATGTTTCCTCTCGCTTTGTAGGTTTAAGCGGAAGGCGGAGCTGCTGGGGCTGACCCCCGCAAAGTCGCTCCGGGCAAGCGCCGTCGTCATTAATCGGACGACGGCGCAGGATGCTGACTGGGTCCAGTGGCTTGAGGCCACAAAGGAGCGCCTGAGGCAGCAGCAGGCAGTGGCCTAGGTGGAGGCAGGCGTCTCGGTGATTGCTGGTTCCGACCCCGCCACACAGGGGTTAAGACCAGCGGAGGTGGTGGCGCCCAGCACGGGCGAGGCGGAGCCCAGGTCGTCGTCGATGGCCGAGGTTGCCGTCGAGGCCACAGCGGCCGAAGCATCCATTCGCGACGCGGAGCGGGCGGATGCGGACGTGATTATGGAGGAGGTCCCACTGGCGGTGGGACAGGAGGCGGCATAGGCAGGAGAGCCACAGCCGCAGCAAGACCCGCCGGCGGAGCCGGCGACTACGGTGGAGGGTGGGGTCATCGAGCCCCCGCCCGAGGCCCCAGAGGAAGAGGTGGCGGCGGTCAAGGCGCCGGCTCCTGAGGTGCCGGCGGTCGAGGCGCCGGCTCCTAAGGTGCCGACGGTCGAAGGGCCAGGCCTTGCAGAGGGGTCGGCGCCAGTTACGGTTGACCTCACCCTCGATGACTCTCCCCTAGATAAGGGGAAGCAGGTGGTAGGAGTCGAGGGGGGCGAGGCCGTGGACCAGGCTGGTGCCTCGGCGGCGGTCGGTGAGGCGGGAGCCGCGGGCAAGGCCGGCACTTCCGTGGGGCTGGAAGACGCCCCGGCCGGATCGTCGTCCTCGTGGCCAGAAGATGCCCCGACCGGATCGTCGTCCTCGTGGTCGTACATCGCCGCGCTGGCTATAGCACGGGCGGAGGCAGAGATACCACGGTGGGGGGGACCGTCCCTCGAGTTCAGGGATGCCGCGAACCCCGACGCCGATCCCATCTTTGCCCTGAATGATAGGGACAAGGTGCACCGTTGGGAGTACCTCGAGTGTCTCCGTTGACACCTCGAGCGAGCGCTTCACGTGGCGACAGAGACCTTATCACGTGGTGTGCGGGATGCCACCGAGGTATGTTTGACTTATCAGTTCTTTTCACGGTTCTTTTGCTGTCCTTTTCCCTCGGTTCTCAATCTTTTTGGTTTTTTCAAACCATGATCAGGAGCTCAAGGAATACTCCCGCCACAAGTCGCTCTTCATCCGGGATGAGAGTGGCGTGTGGGCGGCGCTTGCCCAGCAACGGGCTCTGGTCGAGGAGGCCCAGAAATGACTTTCCGATCGGAATGCCGAGATGGCTGAGCTGCGCGTTGCCTACGCGGCGGTGAAGGAGGAGGCGATGCAGGCCTGGGCGACTGAGGTCGTGGTGCGTGAAGACACGACCAAGGCCCGGGAGGAGGCAACCTAGGCCCACAGGGATCTCGAGCCCCTGTTGGCACGGGTGAAGGAGCTCGAGGAGGACGTCTCCCTAGTCAGCCATCAGCGTGACACCCTCAACATCCAGATCGGGCAGGTCACCACTCGCTTCGGCGCCCTGAAGGACGAGATCGTGGAGCTGAACGGAATCGTTCAAGAGAAGGACGCGGCTCTTCAGACCGCCCGCCAGGAGATCAAGGCGCTGAGGGTGACCATTCGTGACAGGGACGACGCTCTCCAAGGGCTCGAGAGGACATGCGGGAGGCTCCGTGATGAGGTCGTGGGCTTGCAGACCCACACCGAGGGTAAGTATGGGTGTTACGGCCACAGCGTCGAGGCCCCGTGTTAGTATTAATTAAGTTTATTGTTGTTTCAGAGCTAGAGAGAGAGAATCGGGTGGCTCAGGCGTCTGCCAATTCCTTCTAGAGCCTCCTCGAGGCCGAGACCCAGAGGACCCAGTTGCTCTAGGGCGTGATCACCTCTGTATGTGATGGCCTAGGGGTCGCGCCCGACGCCGACACCGGGGAGGATGCCCCGGGGAACTCCTTCGTCCGCCGGATGGCGGCACTAGGCCGCCTTGTCCGTGAAAGGATACGGGGCAGCCTCCACCATGGCGTGAAGAGGGCGCTGGCCGTCGTTCAGTCTGGGTTTGTGTTCGACATGGAGCTTGTCGCTGAAGGCTTCATCACTGACCTGGACCGGACCGACGAGGAGAACGAGGATGCTTGCTTGGAGCTGATCGGAGCTGCTGAGGAGCCTGGGAGCCGCCTGGCCTCTCTTTTCGAAGCCGAGGTGGTTCCGCCTGCCGACGACGAGGGCCTATGAGCCAAGTCTGGGCGCAAAGGCCCGTGTAATAAGTTAGTATTTCATATTTTGGTCGTGGTGGCCTCGGAGGCCTTAAAAACTCGAAATATAAACTGGTGTTTGGCTTTTTAAGTTTTGTTCGAGCTTTTCTTCCCTTTATCGCCTGAATCATGTTCTCGCATGATTTACTTAGCACACGGTTGCGCTCTTTGGTGTAAGGGAGCAAGTGGAGATACCGTAGCCTCGGAGGCGTAAGCGATCTCGCGGCTCGACTTCCCTCGAGCTTCAGGGTGCCACTTGCGGCCTCGTAGATCATGTAAGAACCTGATCTAAGCGACAGGGGATGTATTCCTTTTCAAAGTTATGAACCGCCATTAGGTCCACTTAACGTGCGGTCGTGCCCCTAGGCGTGAGGGGTGAGCGGAGGTACCGTAGCCTCGGAGGCGTAAGCGATCTCGCGGCTCGAGAGCCCCTTTGAGCCTCGGGGCGCTTTCCTAGCATTGTTGACTTAAGAGGTAGTTCTTCAACTTTGAAAAAGAGTACGAGTTTTTTCGGGGACTGGGGGTTCCCCCCTTGTAGCCCCCGAGGGAGGGTCGATTCTTGGAGAATAGAGTCGATCCTTCCTCATTGTTTGTAAAACAAAAGTTTGAACATCGCTGTATTCTTTATTGACGAGATTGAAAAGAAATTACAGGGCCTCGAGGCTTTTTAAGGGAAATAGTGACATAGCTGTTCAATGTTCCAAGCATTGGTGAGGATTTCTCCCTTCTCGTTGGATAGCTTGTAGGTGCTCGGCTTTAGTACTTCTGCGATGATGTACGGTCCTTCCCATGGTGGCGTGAGCTTGTGCCGTCCCTTGGTGTTCTGGCTCCGCCGTAGCACCAGGTCACCAACGTTGAGGTCACGCTTGCGGACGTGTCTATCGTGGTAGCGTCGGAGACCCTGCTGATACCTAGCAGAGTGCAACAGAGCCACATCCCGAGATTCCTCGAGCCGATCGAGAGCGTCCTCTCTTGCGGCGTCGTTATTTCTTTCGTTGTAGGCCTTTAGCCTTGGGGACCCATATTCTATGTCAGTGGGGAGCATGGCCTCAGATCCGTAGACTAAGAAGAACGGAGTGAACCCCATGGCTCAACTCGGTGTTGTTCTTAGGCTTCACAAGACCGAGGGAAGTTCGGCAGCCCATCTCTTGCCATGTTTGTTTAGCTTGTTGAAAATTCTGGGTTTCAGGCCTTGTAGGATCATGCCATTGGCATGTTTCACCTGGCCATTTGTTTTTGGATGAGCCACGGCTGACCAGAGCACATGGATGTGGTGGCTGTCGCAGAAATTTAGAAACTTTTTACCAGTAAACTGGGTGCCGTTGTCCGTGATGATACAGTTGGGGACCCCAAAGCGATGGATAATGTCGGTGAAGAAGAGCACAGCTTGTTCAGACCTGATACTGGTGATAGGGCGGGCCTCGATCCACTTGGAGAATTTATCGATTGCAACGAGCAAGTGGGTGAAGCCGCCAGTTGTCCTTTTCAAGGGTCCGACTAGGTCGAGCCCCCAAACGGCAAACGGCCATGTGATGGGAATGGTTTGCAGAGCGTGTGCTGGAAGATGGGTCTGTCTCGCATAGTACTGGCAACCTTTGCAGGAGCGTACTAGCTTGATAGCGTCGGAGACCGCGGTTGGCCAATATAATCCTTGTCGGAAAGCATTTCCGACAAGGGTTTGAGGCGCTGCGTGGTGGCCGCAAGCCCCCGAGTGTAGATCGTCGAGCAGGTTTCTGCCTTCCTCATTTGTGATGCAACGTTGGAGGATGCCAGTAGGGCTGTGGCGGTACAGCTCCCTGCTATCGCCAACGATCACAAAGGTTTTGGCCCGGCGAGCGATCCGTCGAGCCTCGGTCTTATCCGAGGGGAGGTCCCCACGGATGAGGTAGTCAAGGTACGGAACGCGCCAGTCAGGCTCGAGGTCAGATGGTGGGGTCGAGCCTTCCACCTGCATGGCTTTAGCCCTGGTCAAGGGGGCTTCTGCCTCAGGTGGGGGGTCGAGTGACGTCCTGTCAACCCCTCCGTCTGGCCCAAGGTTGACGGATGGCTACTGGAGATCTTTTGCGAAAACGTCTGGTGGAACCGTGGTTTGACTGGACACGATTTTCGCCAGTTCATCGGCGGCCTCATTATACCTACGTGCGATGTGGTTGAGCTCGAGGCCGTGAAACTTGTCCTCGAGGCGCCGCACCTCTTGGCAGTAGGCTTCCATCTTGGGGTCACAGCAGCTCGAGCTCTTCATGACCTAATCGATCACGAGCTGGGAGTCACCTCGAACGTCAAGGTGTCGGACCCCGAGCTCGATGGCAATTCTCAGCCCTATGACGAGTGCCTCGTATTTGACGACGTTATTTGACGCGGGAAAATGAAGCCGGATGACGTAGCGCATGTGGACCCCGAGGGGCGAGATGAAGAGCAAACCCACGTCTGCTCCTATTTTCATCAACGACCCATCGAAGTACATGGTCCATAGCTCAGCCTAGAGCTGTACAGGGGGGAGTTGAGTATCGGTCTATTCTACCAGGAAATCTGCTAACACCTGTGACTTGATAGCTTTGCGCGGCGCATAAGATAGGGTCTCGCCCATGAGCTTGACTGCCCACTTGGTAATTCTACCCGAGGCTTCCCGGTTCTGGGCTATCTCTCCCAAGGGGAAAGAAGAAACCACAGTTACCGGGTGACCCTCGAAGTAGTGACGGAGTTTGCGCCATGTCAGGACGATGGCATATAGCAGCTTCTGGATTTGTGGGTATCGTACCTTGGTTTATGAGAGTACCTCGCTAATGAAATAGACCGGCCTCTTGATGAGCAAGGTATGTGCTTCCTCGTCCCTCTCGATAACCAGGACCACGCTGACTACTTGTGTTGTCGCGGCGACATAGAGTAGGAGCGGTTCTCCTAGGGTCAGAGGGACGAGGATCGGTGAATTAGAGAGTGTGGCCTTGAGTTTTGCAAGAGCTTCCTCAGCCTCGAGGGTCCAGGAAAAGTGCTCCGATTTCTTCAAGAGGCAGTACAGAGGGAGCGCTTTTTCGCCGAGGCGCGAAATGAAACGGCTGAGTGCCGCCAAGCAGCCTGTGACCCTCTGTACGCCCTTCAGATCTCGGATGGGGCCCATCTTGGTTATCGCAGTGATTTTTTCTGGGTTGGCCTCGATGCCACGCTTAGACACAATGAACCCTAAAAGCATACCTTGAGGAACGCCAAAGACGCATTTCTCAGGATTGAGCTTGATGTTTTTCGCCCGGAGGCATTTGAATGCAACGTCAAGGTCGTTTACCAGATCGTCGGCTTGTTTGGTTTTGACAACAATGTCATCGACGTAAGCCTCGACGGTTGACCCGATGTGTTCCCCAAAAATGTGCTGCATGCATCGCTGGTACGTAGCTCCTGCGTTCCAGAGACCGAAAGGCATCGTAACGTAGCAGTACATGCCGAATGGGGTAATGAATGAAGTCGCGAGCTGGTCGAACTCTTTCATTTTAATCTGGTGGTAACCGGAGTATGCATCTAAGAATAAGAGAGTTTCACATCCCGCAGTGGAATCAACGATTTGATCAATGCATGGTAAAGGAAAGGGAACTTTTGGACATGCTTTATTTAAACTAGTATAGTCTACACACATCCTCCACATCCCACTTTTTTTCTTAACTAATACAGGATTAGCTAGCCACTCAGGATGATGAACCTCCTTAATGAATCCGGCCTCCAGCAACTTGTGTATCTCCTCACCGATGACCCTGCGCTTCTCCTCGTTGAAGCGGCGTAGGCGTTGCTTCACCGGTTTGGACCCGGCCCGGATCTCCAAGGCGTGCTCGGTGACTTCCCTGGGTATGCCCGGCATATCTGAGGGACTTCACGCAAAGATGTTGATGTTTGCGCAGAGAAAGTCGATGAGCACTACTTCCTATTTGGGATCGAGGGTGGCGCTGATGCTCAGCGCCTTTCCCTTGGGATTGGCAGGGTCAAGGGGCACGAGCTTGACGTCTTCTGCAGGCTCGAAGCTACCGGCATGGCACTTTGGGTCGGGAATCTCATTGGCGAGACTATCGAGGTCTGCAGCCAAGGTCGCCGATTCCAAAACAGCCTTGTCGTGCTCGACGCACTCGACGTCGCACTCGTAGGCATGTTCATATAAGGGCCCCACAGTGATGACACCGTTTGGCCCTGGCATCTTGAGCTTGAGATAGGTGTAGTTCGGGACTGCCATGAACTTGGCGTAGCATGGGCACCCGAGGATAGCGTGGTACGTTCCACGAAATCCGACCACTTCAAAAGTGAGCGTCTCCTTTCTGAAGTTGGACGGTGTGCCAAAGCAGACAGGCAGATCGACCTGTCCGAGGGGTTCTGCCCGTTTCCCTGGCACGACTCCGTGAAAGCCCCCAACGCTAGGTTGGAGGTGCATTCTCTCGACCCCCAGGAGGTCGAGGGTCTGGGCGTAGATGATGTTGAGGCTACTTTCGCCGTCCATGAGTACCTTGGTGAGGCGTGTGTTGGCGATGACGAGATCAACAACAAGCGGGTAGACTCCCGGACTGGGGACGTTGTCAGGATGATCATCACGGTCGAAAGTGATGGCCATCTCGGACCAGTCAAGGAAGCGGGGGACCGCCGTTTGTACGGAGAAAACCTCGCGCCGCTCTCGTTTGCGCTGGCGCGCCGAGAGGCGGGTCGAGGGTCCTCCGTAGATCATGAAGCAATCATGAATCTCGGGGAATCCCCCATCCTTGTCGTCACCTTTGGGGTCTTCCTTCTTGTTGTCCTTCTTGACGCCTACGCCCTCAAAGTACCTATGGAGCATGTGACAATCTTTGAGGTTATGGTTAGTGGGTCCCTTGTGGTAGGGACACGACTCTTTGAGCATTTTGTCGAAGATGCCCCCACCGGGGGGGGCTCGAGGTTTCTTGCGTTCGGCAGCAGTGACAAGCTCATCGGCCGGGGCCTCGAGCTTACCTTGCTAGCTCTTCTTCTTCTTTCGGTTGTTTCTCTTGGAGCCCCGGATGGAGCCCGCTGGATCGTCGGCCTTTAGTTTCCATTTGTCGTGGTCACCACTGAAGATGGCACCAACTGCCTCCTCGCCGGCGGCAAAGTTAGTGACGATGTCCATCAATCCGTTGGCAGTGAGTGGGGTGTTACGGCCCAACTCTCGGACCAACTCCTTGTAGGTGGCTTTGGAGAGGAAGGCCATAATTACGTCAGAGTCGGTGACGTTGGGGAGCTCGGTACGCTGCCTAGAGAAGCACCGGATGTAATCCCGGAGGGATTCACCTGGTTTCTGCTTACAACTCCGAAGGTCCCATGAGTTGTCGGGGTGCATGTAGGTCCCCTTGAAGTTTCCCTCGAATACCCTCACGAGATCGTCCTAGTCATGGATCTATCGAGGTGGAAGATCCTCGAGCCAGGCTCGAGCGGTGTCGGAGAGGAACAGGGGAAGTTGTCGGATGATGACCCGGTCATCGGTGGCCCCGCCCAGCTGACACACCAAGCGAAAATCGGCGAGCCAAAGTTCGGGTTTGGTTTCGCCGTTGTACTTGGTGAGAGTCGTGGGAGGGCAAAACCGAGCTGGTAGTATTGTTTCACGGATAGCCTTACTGAAGACCTGAGGACCCGGGGGCTCGGGTGAAGGGCTATGATCTTCCGAGTTGTCGTAGCGTCCACCCTTGTGCACGTGGTAGCCTCGAGCCACACCGTCGCCGTGCTTGCACGTGTGGCGCTCGACGATGTTGCCACAGGTGTCTCAAGGTTCGCGGTCGTTGGCGATGGGCTCAGAGACAGGAGCTACCCGGTTTCGCCGAGCAGGCTCGGGATGAACTGAGGCCTCTCTCTCCTATCGGGAGGGCTCAACGAGCTGCTCCGAGGCAGGCTCACGTCGCCTCGAGGCAGAGCTCTCAGCCTGCTGCATGGCAGCGGTCTCGAGGAGTTCTCGGATTTCATCTCGAGCCCGACGGGCATCGAGGTTTGATGGCTCGAGCATGTTGCAGAGAAGCATGGCGACGGCGACGACGTTCTAGCTGGCTCGAGCGAAAACCGGGGGGTCGACCACCCGGTCCTCGTCGATGTGACGGTTGACGTCGTGAGCCCTCTCGCGAGCTCTTCCGCCAAGTGCGTGTGCCGCGCGCTCACGCTCGAGGGTTTGTTGGAGTAGGTGTAGGTTTTCTCGTTCCTCGTCGAGCCTGTCCTACAACTGGCAAATTTGCTCAAGCTGCATTCCTTGATCCACAAGGAACTGAGCCTCGTCTTGCTCGGCAGGGAGCTCGACATGAGGTGGCGTATTCCTTCCTTCGACTGGCTCTTCGTCCTCCGATTCTGACGTGCTTTCAACATCGATGTTGAAGCATTCGCGGGTCAGATCATAGGTGTTGTCAGCCGAGTTGGAGTCAGGAGCGCCAAAGTAGTAGTATGACGGGGGAATGTGAGGTCATTGCAAACCGCCTCTGTGGTCGCGACGCTGAGAAGCGGTCACACGAGGCTCTGTTTCTGGGGTTTCCATAGAGTCCAGATAATCAGAGGCTGGCGTAGATGCAACGAGGTCTAGAGTGGAGCGTAGATGGTGCCCGAGGAGTTCCTCGTAGGCACTCATGCTAGTGCTTACAGAGGAAGCATACACCCGGGCAACCGAGTCTAGCCCAAACGGGAATGGTGATGGAGATGTCGCTGCCCTTGTCGGAATGGTTGATTCGGGCAGTGGTGGTGTCTCACCGGTCGGGGGAGCGGCGGAATTCTACGTCGGCATCTTACCCCCAGCTAAGCTCATCCTACCCAGACCCTCAACGAGGAAACCTAGGTTGGCGTCTGGCTAAGAGGCGCCGGATCAGGGAATCCCACCGCCCTCCGTAAGGTGGAGACGGTGGCTGCGTCGGGCTCATCGTCGTCTGGCAGCTCGCACCTGCCGATAGCGACGCTACCGACGGAGCGCTCCCCCGGGCTGGGAGAGCTCGTAATCCTCGTCGGTCGGGTGCTTGGGCGGGAGGAGGACCATATTGTAGCCATAGCCAAGCGACATGAACTTCAAACTCCCAAACCAGATCATCATGGCCAACGGGATAGGGCGTTCGGAGTTAGCCATCCAGGAAAGAATGGCGGGAAAGCAACGTTGGCACGCAGCGGTCCCCTACCTGGCACGCCAACTGTCAGTGTTCGGTCCCGAGGGGGTCCTAAACCGACGAGTGAGTGCTGCGTGTCCCTATCCTGGATGGTGATGCAAGGAGAACACACGGGGGTTTATCCTGGTTCAGGCAAAAGAAGGCCCTACGTCCAGCGGGGGAGAGAGTTTTGTATTTTCTTGCACCGAGGTGCTTGTGTAGGGGTTACAAGCTTGCGAGAGAGGGCGGCGAGCCCAAGTCTCAAAGAGAGGAAAAAGAGTACAAGGATGATTGCTTGAGATGTTGATCTCTGTCTTGTGTCTTGCCTGTCGTCCGTGTCCCTTTGTAGGGTCCTGGCCGGTCCTTTTATAGGGTAAGAGGAGGCCAGGATGCCGGGGAGTCTTGAGGTGATATTTTGTCGAACCTTGTTGAGGTGACTGTAGCGACGTGCCTTAGGAATGGCAGGCCATCCCCAGACACCATGGTGACGTAGAGGATGAGACGACGAAATGACTCAAAGTGCCGTGCCATTCCGTCCTTCTTTTCCTGTTGAACTGTGCTGGGCATCGAGGTTGGGTCGAGGCCAGGTCGATATCGAACGGATAAGGCCGAATCCCCAAAATTGTGGAATACGGGCCTTGTCGTATTCTCCCTCGAGGGTGATCGACGGTAAACAGTGCACGGTAAGGTGTGTACAATGACAACTTTCACCTCCCATCATGGGATGGGCAGTAAAACAGTGAGGGCTGACACCAGCGTTGCTCCCACGTCGATCCTGGTTGCGACCATACCGGTTGGTGCTAGTAGGTAATCTCATTAAATGCTCTGACTTTTGTCCTGGGGTAGGTGAAGTGAGGGGGTTGAGCGCCTGACCCGGGGTCACGTGAGTCGGAGTTTTTCCCGTTGGGCGAACGAGCCTCGTGCGAGTCGGAGTGTGGTCGAGGTGCCCCGCCGTACAGGGCGCGGTCGAGGCGTTCTCGTCGAGGGTGCCTCGTACGAGTCGGAACCGGAGTGTGGTCGAGGCGCTCCGTCGAGCCGGCCTCGTACGAGACGGACCTGGTATGCGGTTTGAGGTGGGCTGCGTTTTGCGGTGGCTTAGTCATTTTGTTTTTTTTATTATCGATGATGTGGGTACTCCCATACTGTTGGTACCGATAGCTATGTAGTGCATATTAAGCCAGAAAGTAAGTAGGCAACACACATCCTAATAGGAGCATGATGAGTACATCTAAGACATTTGAGTTGTTGCACATGAACTTGTTTAGACCAACCACATACACTAGTATTGGTGAAAATAAATATAGATTTGTGATTGTAGATGATTTCACTAGATATACATGTGTGTTCTTTCTTGTTGATAAGAGTGATGTGTTTGTAACCTTCAAGACATTCATCAAGAGAATTCACAATGAGTTTAAAACAACCATCAAGAAAGTGAGAAGTGACAATGGAAGTGAATTAAAGAACACAACAATTGATGATTTGTGTGATGAGTTTGGGATTAGACATCAATTCTCGGCCAAGTACACTCCACAATCAAATGGCCTAGTGCTACAATGTGAGTCATTCATTTTGGGCCGAAGCAATCAACATGGCTTGCTACTATAGCAACTGACTCTATTGTCACCCCATGGTGGAGAAGACATCTTATGAGCTCTTGAATGGAAGAAAGCCCAATATTGCATACTTTTGGGTTTTTTTGTTGCAAATGCTACATATTGAAGAAAGGCACAAGATTGAGCAAGTTTGAGAAGAAATATGATGAAGGTTTCTTGCTTGGTTACTCCACTACTAGCAAGACTTATAGAGTTTGGAATTTGGCTAGTGGTACTCTTAAGGAGGTTTATGATGTTGAATTTGATGAAACCAATAGTTTTCAAGAGAAAGATGAGAATCTAGATGATGTGAGAGGTACTCAATTGGCAAATGCAACCCACAAGCACAAATTCCACTTTTTATGGGTCTAAAGATTCTTTCGCAAAAGATGGACATCGGTGATATAAGGCCTAGAGAGGTGATTGATGTTGAAGATGACAAGAATCAAGTGCCCTCTAACTCAAATATGCAAGCTAGTGGTTCTCATGATCAAAATCAAGCTAGTACAAGTGATGACAAAGTGCAAGATCAACAACAAGTGGCTAGTTCATCATCTCAACCAAATGAGCAACAAAGTGCAAGCAATTAAGTTCAAGTAGTCCAACCAACCAATATTGCAAGAGATCATTCTTTGGATTCTATAATTGGTGATATCTCAAGAGGTATGCAAACAAGATCAAGATTGACATCATTTTATGAATATTTCTCATTTGTGTCATCCATTAAACCTAAGAAGATAGATGAAGCTTTGTTAGATGTTGATTGGGTAAATGCTATGCATGAAGAGCTAAACAACTTCACAAGAAATTAAGTATGGGAGTTGGTTGAGAGGCCTAAGGATCATAATGTGATTGGAACCAAATAAGTCTTTCAGAACAAACAACATCAAGATGAGATAGTTGTAAGGAACAGAGCAAGATTAGTGGCTCAAGATTACACTCAAGTTGAAGGTCTTGACTTTAGAGAAACATATGCCCCGGTTGCAAGATTAGAAGCAATTAGGATCTTGGTAGCCTATGCTTGTGTACACAATATCAAGTTATACCAAATGGGTGTGAAGAGTGCATTTCTCAATGGGTATATCAATGAGCTTGTCTATGTTGAGCAACCTCTCAGTTTGAAGATGAGAAGAAACCCAACCATATCTATAAGTTGAGAAAGATTTTGTATGGATTGAAACAAGCACCAAGAACATGGTATAAAAGATTGAGAGATTTTCTACTCTCTAAAGGATTCAAAATGGACAAGGTTGACAACACTCTCTTCACCAAGAAGCTAGGCAATGACTTGTTTGTGTTATAAATCTATGTTGATGATATCATATTTGGATCAACCAATTAAGATTTTTGTGAGGAGTTTAAAAAGATGATGGCAAGTGAATTTGAGATGTCTATGGTTGGAGAGCTTAGTTACTTTCTTGGTCTTTAAATCAAGCAAATGAAGAATGACACATTTGTGAGTCAAGACAAGTGTATCAAAGACATGCTCAAGAAGTTTGGAATGGATGATGCTAAAGCAATTAGTACACTGAGGACAAATGAAAACTTGGATAGTGATGCTAGTGGCAATATGGTGGTTTAAAAGGTGTATCGGTCTATGATTAGAAGCCTACTCTATGTGACTGCATCAAGGCCGGATGTGATATTTAGTGCATGCATGTGTGCTAGATTCTGAGCCTCACCAAGAGAAAGTCATTTGAAGGCAATAAAGAGAATATTGAGGTACTTGAAGCATACATAACATGTTGGATTGTGGTATTCCAAAGGAGCAAAATTTAAGTTGATTGGATTTCGGACTCAAATTATGTGAGATGCAAAGTTGAGAGAAAGAGCACATCGGGCACATGTCAATTATTAGGAATATCGCTTGTATCTTGATCATCAAAGAAGCAAAATAGTGTAGCACTTTCAACCACCGAAGCGGAGTACATTTCGGCCGGTAGTTGTTGTGTTCAATTACTTTGGATGAAGGCTACTTTGAATGATTTTAGAATCAAGTTCAAACAAGTACCACTGCTATATAACAATGAGAGTGCCGTGAAGCTCACCAACAACCCGGTTCAACATTTAAGAACAAAGCACATAAATGTCCACCATCATTTCATAAGAGATCATCAACAAAAAAGGATACATTTGCATTGGAAGTGTGGGCACCGATGATCAAGTTGCTGATATCTTCACCAAGCCACTTGATGAGAAGAGGTTTTGCAAGCTAAGGAATGAATTGAACATACTTGACTTCTCAAATATGTGTTGATGCACCTCCATTATATGACATGCCTCCCCTTTGAGTAAATCAAGGTAAAATTGATTGACATGTCATTCATCCATTGCTAAGAACTTGTTTAGAGCATCTAGTCATTCCTCACATGTCTTAGGCTCATTCATGAAAATCAAATAAATTTGATGCTTGTATGGTACCACTATTGCTTATATGCTTGATATGATCTAGTGGTAGCATATGACATGTTTGTGGGCTTGTGAACCTAGTGTTTAATCTAGAGAATGAGCTATAAGTGTTTAACTCAATATGGTACAAGATAACCCTTATTTGGAGGTGTGAAGAAGATCGTCCTTGGATCAAACCGAGTTAAATATCTTTGGTAAGTAATCTAGATTGAACCAACTTGGGAAAATGATCCTCACTTTACATGGTTTCACCCCAGCCTATCTAAAATTTGAGCTTACCTTTTGTGCTAATTGTTGACAAAGGAGGAGAGAACACAAAGATAGTAAGATAGGTAAGCAATCAAATAAAATGACATTGTAAGGGGATCAATTAAAATTTGAAGCACACAAGTAGGGGGAGCAAGCTCATAAACTTGTATGATGCATTTGTATGTGCATTACATATGTTTGCTTACATGGCACAAGTTCTAAATTCCCTATCCATGCTTGTGTGGTGTATGCTAGATTGTAGAAATGATTGTTGAAATGAAAAACTAGCATACATAGGATGGCTAGATATTCCTTGATCTTTTACAAGTGGCACTAGAACCTTACTTCTAATGTTAATCTCACGAGGTATCTAGTTTGTCTTTGCTTTTCAAGTGGTATCTAGCAAACCATGGTGCTAAGAATGGTGTTCACATGGCAACTCTGATTAGTATCACGCTTTAAAGGTCCATTTTTTACACCTTAGCATCATTTGGTAGCTATACTCTCCCAAACTTCCAATCCATGCATATATGCAAGCTTTTAAATCAAACTCTTAGCACATATGTAAGGGAGCAAATACTACAAATTAGGGTTTATGAAACTTGTCCATAACCTTTACACATGATAATATACTTGGGCAAGCAACATGAATCTAAAAAGATTTCTTTGAATATCTTTGTAAATAGGTTGTCATCAATTACCAAAAAGGGAGAGATTGAAAGCCCTGATTTGGTTTTAGATAATTGATGAAATCTAGAGACTAATTCTTGTACTAAGTGTGTAGACATGAAAGGATGGTCCTATGCCAAGGGGTGGAGCTATGATGGGCATGGTGACGGTAAAGACCAAACTTGAAGATCAAGTGCTCCAACTTGGAAAAGAAGAAAGAGAAAAGCAAAAATAAGGTGATGAAGGCAAATGTATAAGATATGTTTTTGTTTTGGAACTTAAGACACCATAGAGGGTGTAAGTGCATTTAGGATCGATAGCCGTACTATAAAGAGAGAAAATCTTTGGCTAAGCGGTTATCGAGTGCCACTAGGTGATATTGTTCTTCCATATGCATTTAGAAACCTAGTGTGCTAACTTTGACTCTTGTAAAATGCTTTAAAAAAATACTAACACACGTGCACACTAGTTCTACACTTTGTGGTTAGCAACTTGGAAGCAAGGAAGAAGTGGTTGCAAACTTAGAAAATAAAAAAGAGGCGAAGGTGCGTGACCTGGCGCTGGGGTGACCGGACTCACCCCGAGCACGCCTGGTCAATTATAGCGGTGGTGCGTTGTTGGCCGAGAGGGCTGAGGAAGGACCAGATGCTGAATCTGACTCTAGCATCGTGTCCCATCACTTTTTCAGAGGAGGCGAGTTGGCATGATCGGACGCGCAGGGACCACGTCAGATCGTTGATGATGTACGCTGGCGTCAGCATCTCGGGAGCGCGCAGCAGAGCGGAGTAAGGATTGGACTTTGGGGCGCGTCAGATCGACGCTGATTGGACGTGTTCGGACAGTTAATTTGCGCTCTAGAACCTTACTGTAAACGACCGGACTCTGTTCGGTGGCGCATCAGGTCACTTCAGCAGCGCGTCTGGTCCTAACTTAAGTGAACGCGTGTTTGGAAATTAACCGTTGAGATCCGGTGGCTGAGATTTGAAAGGGCGACACGTGGAGGCCATCCCGCGATCGAATGTTGGGGCTGATGCGTCCGATCATGCTTGACCGGCGCGTCCGGTCGGGTCGGGCAAAAGACAGTGAGGGGGCCAATGGCTTTTTCGGGGTTGGCTCCCTATTTAATGTTCTTGACCGGCCCTAGGCTCTCTCTTGGCACTTTGACATTCCTAACATCTTTGTGAGTCTAAGCAAACACCTACCACTCATCTCCATTATTGATTCATCATCATAGTGAGATTGAGAGTGATTCCAAGTGTATTTGCTTGAGTGATTGAATCTAGTGGCACTATGGAGATCGTTGTGGCAGTGGATTTCTTGTTTCTCTTGGTGGTTGCCGCCACCTAAATGGCTTGGAGTAGCGGAGGAGCTTTGACACGTGTTGGTGATTGTTCGTGGCCGGCTCTAGTAATTGCGAGGGGTCTTGCACCTTCCTCGATGAAAAGCCACAAGGTAGCTCTTGTAAATTTCTCGTGTCATTGAGTTACCTCACTTGTGGGTAGGTTTTTACGGTGTCCAATTGTTGGACGAGGTTTGTGCAACACCTCTTAGCCGCCAAACCACCAAGTGTTGGTCGACACAACGGGGACTAGCGTGCCAGCAAGCACGTGAACCTCGGGAGGAAAATCTTGTGTCTCTTGTGTGACTGGATTTCTCCCGGTGATTGGTTGTCATCATATTGTGATTGGTTTATTTCTCGACGTGGCGGTATAATCACCCTACATACTCCATTACTTTCTTGCAAACTAGTTATAGCAAGCTCTTTAGTGTAGCCAGTTCTGAGAGCTTGCTTTGTAGCTTAGTTTCATTTAGTGGAGCTTTTTAGTGTAGCCTTGTTGAGAGCTCTTAGTGAGTAGTGACTTAGCTCTTGTGTGTGCCTAGTGATTATAGCAACTAGAATTGTTGGGAAAGGTGCCTTGCAACCTTTAAGAGTTAGAGCAAAATTGCACTATGACGTTTGTCATACTAATCAATTGCTCTTATGATCTTATAGATTTTTAAATACGCTATTCACCCCCTAAGCTATAAGTCCTTTCACCATGTCATTTTCATCGAGATGCACATGGGCACATGCATGTGTTCTAGGTGCTCGTTGGCATGCCCAGGGCAGCCGGCCTTTGGGGTGTTTCTCGGCCTGTACACGAGATATTTCTTCTTAATGCAATGCCGCAGGGGTGGTCTTTCCCCCACAGGTTGAGTTTCAAATCCTGTTCTCATTTAGCTATATTTTAGTTCTTTACTTGATGGTTTCATAATGTAAGGTGACTACAAACAATGCTACCTTTTCTGATGCAGTTATGTTCTCCGTGACTTATTCAAATCTTTTGCCATATGTTATGTCCACGAGTAGCTTTCAGGCATTGCCCATTGCTGTCACTGTCACTAGAACTGGAACTATCTCAAACCGCTGCTTGACATGAATGGTAGGTCAATTTGTTGTGGTAAGTTCAGAGTTGTGGAAGGTAAGATTTGGCATAATTGTGTAGGGCTATTGTGTCTTGCATGTGCTAAAAGTCTGTGCATCTCAGTTTTCCCTTGTTATTAACTGGAGGATCAGCTACAATTCAGTGCTCACATTTACCCAAGAAAATGATGTTTTATGCACTTGCTGTTTAATTCCATATACTAGAAGCTGATTACGTTGTCAAAAGTCTGGGAAGCAAGCAAGGCTACCTGGAACCATAAGTCCTCACTCCTTCAATGTCTACTTCATATCATGCTATTTAATTATTGTGAACCTATGTTGTGAAGGTACTATTCATTTCTGAGTATTGTTCTTATCATCTTATCAGAATTTTACTATGTCATGGTTCGTAAATTATTCCGCACGCATTGAAGAATGTGGTTGTTATCTTCTTCATGAACTTAAACTATGCTTTGCAAGATTACAAAATCATGTGATCCAGTGTTTGCGTGGACAGTATTAAGTAATTATTACCCATCATCAATGTTCACCTATTTAGAGATGGTACTTAGATTCTCAATCATGCAGTGCCAACTCCTTGACTGCTTAGTTAATTGCTTGTTCCTGAATATTTGTTCATTTGAGACATTTCCTGGGTTTTCAACCCAGTCGACACGAATAATGATTTGAGTTTAGGTTAATAAATCTGTCATTTGCTTTTGTTTGTTGATGAGAGTATTTTTTGCAATAAATAATAAGGCTTTTAGGCTGGCTTCAACATATACTCAATCAGCTAAAGTGGTAAAAAGTATCATCTGTTCCATAATCCATTTGTCAAATGTAGTTGAAGGATGGCAAGGTAGAACAGGGCGCAAGAACTAGAGGCAATAGGATGCCGGTGGCAGGTTTCTCTGGTGGATGAGCCAGAGCTGAAGGTCAATAAGATGGTGCTAGTGAGATGCCTATGTCACCTGTATGGTGCACGAATTGGTGTCGACCTGTGGGAATGGATCGGACTAAGAATGAGAATAGATAGTGTATCTGTGAGAGGCAACTGGTGTGCATACTCTTGAGGATTAGAGTACACAAATGGTTTGTGGTTCTGCCGTTCTGCCCATAGTCTTTGAGGTTTTGTTTGGAACATACGGATTTCACAAGAACCATACAAAATTCCATATCAAACCATTCAATTTCGTAGGAAAAATGTAATACTCGAGAATGAAATCTCATCTCTACACTCGGGTGGTGTGTGTGTGTGTGTGTGTGTGTGTGTGTGTGTGTGTGTGTGCGCGCGCGCGCGTGTGTGTTTGTGTTGGGGGCAGGGGTAGTGTTGCGGAACAAGTCAACATTGTGGGAATTGATGTGGGTTTAATGATTCAGAGAGGTAGAAAAAGGTGACATGGTTATTTCCCTCATGGTTGTGTTTGATAATGCTCCGTGAATAGAAGTGTATCCACTACCAGATTTCAAAAGATTATCTGTAAAATTTTCTCAAAAGGTAAATGGATTTTGGGAGTATGGTGCACATTTTTAGTGATTGATTATTTGGATTTCAGACTCTTAGAGATGCTCTAAAGACCATTTCCATAGTAGTGAAACTTGAATTGTTTTTTTAATATATGTATGATCGAAAGATGCAAATTTTGTTATGGTGTTCAAATTGTGCTAGTGAGATGTGTATTCGATCTTGGGCATGGTTTGATATACATCCAAGGACTTCCTATTAATTGGGTTGTCTGGGTCTCCAAAGTAAAATGAAAATAAGTATTCGTTCAAAAAAAGACAATAAGTAGAAAAATAAGAATGGGATCCATACATTTAGATTCTAGAAACAATCTATCCAAACCTTACTATGTGGAGGTCTCACTATGCAAAGACAATGATCTACTCCTATTGATCAGACAATCCCTCTTTTTTTATTGGGAATCAAAACTTTACATCTTTGTTTAGAATATAAGACCTAAATTCTAAGCAAACCATGAATCAAGATAATTTAAACGCTAGAAAACTATTGACGAATGCTAAAAGAAGACATAATAATAAACTAAAGTTTGGTTTCTGATCACGCGTGGAAAACCACATTGCCTGATTAAAAACAAGTGAGCACACACTAAAGTGGAAATGGGTGGACCATCCTGTGAACGAGCTTGCATACTCCCTCTGTTCCGCTTTCATCGTCGTCGTGGCAGTGCATTCAATTGTCTACATTCACAGCATAGTAGAGTGCATTTGGACACACAGCATAGTAGAGTGCATTCAATCGTCATTGCACTTGGTAACAATGATTTTGGGGTTAACCCCCACCTCGCCCTGGCCCCACCTCGCCGCACTCGGAGTCCACAACGGCCAGAATTTGGTCGTCGGTCACATCCTGTGCGTTGTGCTCTGGTCTGATTTTGGGGAGAAGGATAGAGTGAGAATAGAGGGAGATCCGGCATGGCTGGGGTGGCATGGCCACCCAGGATGGTGTGGCTAGAGGGCAGCGCGGCCACCCAGGACGGCGTGGCTAGGGGCTCTAACGGCGACGACATAAACAACCGGAGTTAATGTGTAATGGCAAATTAATGAATGGCCGGATAGCCAGAGGTTGAAGATAAGGGTAGTTTGGACATGTGCCCCTCCCCCTCCCCAAAACTAAGAAATGAATAAAATAATCATTGCGGTGTCTTTTGGAAACAACCACGAATTTGCGACGTGTTTTGGCAAATGCTCGGTCTGACGGCGCGAGCTAGCCAATTACACGTTTCTCCAATGTCCCACAACAAAATTTGCCAAGAATATAAGATCTAAATTCTAAGCAGACCATGAATCAAGATAATTTGAACGGTTTCTCATAGAAAACTATTGACAAATGGTAAAAGAAGACATACTAATATAATAACTAAAGTTACAAAGTTCAGCTCGGAGGGAGTGGTCTGGTCAATGCTGTTGTAGGCGAGGCAGGCGCACATAGGGAAACATGTTGAAGGGAGCCTCCTGTTCTACAGTGACTATTCGACCGTGCTCTGATTGGTTTCGGTCAGTTCAACTAATTGACCCTTTCGTTTTGAGAATTAGTGGCTCAGGGAACAGGACTACCACACGGTTGCTCGCCAAAGTTGGCAGCGTTCAGCTTCAAGAACCTTTACTCAGAAAACCAGCTTCCTTGCTTCCGACCTTCGCAAATGGAGAAAAAGCAAACCCAGAATTCCAGATCAACTAGCTGCCATAGAGAGTCAACTTCTCCAACTCCAATCCAAGCCCCCCAACCAACATGACCACTCTCTTCAGCAGCACCTAACCCAGCAACACCATGATCTCCTCGCCAAGGATGAGATTTACATATAAACAAAGAGCTAAAAAGGACTGGGCTGTCAATGATGACCGCAATACTACTTTCTTCCATCATTCTATTATTAAAAGGAATAGGGAAAACCGTATTGCTCACCTTCAAAATCTAGATGGCTCTCATTCCACCACTCCTGACCAATTAGCCAACACTCTCATTCACTATTTTCAGTCCATCTTTGCTTCTCAGAGCCATCATTCCCAAGCTCCGATCAGCCCCTACCAGCCTGGTACCTCTGTTAATTTGACTACTGATATTCCTACGCCTACCCATCACCAGCACAATCCGAGTCATGAGCAGCCTGCTCCAACTACAGCAGGTTCACTGGATTCTCCAAGTCATCACACTTTTACTAACTCAACTCTAGATATGCAGGAACTGTATGACATTGTCAAATAGATGAGGAACAACGCCAGCCCAGGTCCCAATGGACTTAATGCGGCCTTCTACAAATCGGCGTGGGCATGGATCAAGCAGGATGTCAGCAAACTAGTAACAGACTTCTAGTCCTCTGGACATTTCAGTGATGATATCAACAAAACTTATATTGCTCTATTTCCTAAAAAAGATCAACCACTAATCCCCCAAGATTTTAGACCCATCAGTCTTTGCAATGTCATCTATAAAATTATAGCTAAGTCACTTGGGAATAGAATTAAACCTCACCTGCCCACCACCATTAATCATGCTTAGGCAGCTTTCATTATTGATAGGCACATCTCTTCCAATGTCATTATCACCTAAGAAATCATTCACTCTTTTAACCTTAAAACATGGAATCAGTAGGCTCTTCTTCTAAAATTAGACCTAGCTAAAGCTTTCCTTACAACCATGATCAACAAATCCGTGGCATGGCAAATTTTGGTAACCAACCAATCCAGAGTTACCTGGTTTTGAGCAGGTGATGTCAGCACCCGCTTTTTCCATCTCCATGCTAAGGCACAACAAAGATGAAATTACATTCCCTCCCTGTGCAATGGCGAGGGAAACTTAGTTTGGAACCCAGGACAAGGAGGAGATCATTCATAATTATTTCTCTGAAATCATTAGAAAAAACAGAGCACAAAGGTCCTCCTTTAATTGGGATATCCTTAACCTACCAAGGATACAGGAAGTTCCAGGACTGGAATTGGACCAGCCTTTTTCTTATGCTGAAGTTGAATCCACAGTGAAACAATTGCCTACAGAAAAAGCGCCTGGTCCAGATGGCTTCACTGCTGCTTTCTACAAGCACTGTTCGGATGTGATGAAGCACGATGTGATGCAAGCTTTTGACAGCCTATACATCCTGCATTGCGGGGCTTTGGAGCATGTCAAGACAGCTGAGATTATCCTTATCCCAAAAACAGAGCTGGCCACTCACACCGAAGATTTTTGGCTTATATAAGCCTGATTCAGTCCTTCACCAAACTGGTCTCCAAGGTTCTAGCCCTCAGGCTTTCCCACTACATCGACAAGCTAGTCTCCAACTCCCAAAGTGCATTATCTGTTTATTCTGGGCATTGACACTCTTCAGAGGATCTTTGAGCTGGCCACAGAGGAAGGAATTTTTAAGCGCGCTGTGTGGTCACCAACTCACCATGCTCATTTGCGCCTGACACTGTCATCTTCACCAACCCATTGCAAAGTGACATCGATGCTGTCATGTCCATCATGGTATCCGAATCAATACGACAAAGAGCACGGTGGTTACTATAAGATGTGCCAGCATGGCCATGGATCAGGTGCTGCAAGGTTTCTAGGGGCAAAAGATCACCTAGCCGATCAGCTATTTGGGCCTCCTACTGACAATTGGCCATCTGAGAATGTTACATCTAGTTCGATCCTTATCCCTGATTATCTTGTCTTCGATTGATCTATCCGCTCCAATCGTTTCTTGTTACATTTAGGGTCCATCCAGGACCGTGCAAAATCTAAACTGGTTGGTTGGCAAGGACAGCTTCTCTCTGCAGCGGGACACATGGAATCGGTTCATTCGATCCTGAGCTCCCATCCAATTTATCTTCTAACTGGTATCCAGCCTCCGAAGCAATTCTATAAGGAATTCGACAAGTTTCGTCACCGCTTCTTGTGGGCCGGTGACCAAGGGTTGACAGGAGGCAAATGCAAGGTTGTTTGGACTAGGGTGTGTAACAAAGGTGGACTCGAAATCTTGAATTTGGAATTTTTCAGTCGGGCTTTCTCTTACGGTGGCTGTGGTTTGAGTGGACAGAACCAGATTGGCTGTGGAATAGAATGCCATTGCCAGTTGATGATAGTGACATCATTTCCTAGGTGTTTCTTTCTCCTTTTCTATTGAAATGGTTTCAGTGATGAACTATAGCCTACATTTTATTATTTTTTTGAATTTTAAACGCACACAAAAAACTAAGATCATCAACCTAATATCTTTCTAATCTTATTCAACAATTTTGCATGGTATATTAACATTTTATACAAAATTGGTTAAAATATCTTTTAGATTCACTCAACAATTTTTATAAGACACTCAACAATTTTGAAAACTTAATTTAAAAACTTGTAAACCTAAGTCAAACAAATTCAATGAACTAATTCAACATTTAATTGTATGACCTATTGAAGGCAAATATATTACAAATGTTGAAATAGTATCACTACTAGCTGGAATTCACTCCATGTACATCGGTACAGGTGCTGCCTGCAGCGATACCAGCACACTGATGGTTTATTCATGCTTCTTATTTAATGTAGCATTGATGTGTTGCGATTGGTAACCTTCCGCGTTCGATGTGTTCAGCTACGCTGCGAGCTTCCTGAAATCCTGATTTTGCTAGCGCCGTGCCATAAAATTCATAGTTTGGTCTTTGGCTACCAAATAAGCACCCTATATTACACCCTGCTGCGACCAGAGAGGTTGCAGAAGATGGTATTCGGAGACTAATATAGGTTGTATGATGCATGCTAGCAGTCATGCTCGCACTTGGGTAGGTTCATACAAAGAACATGCACATGAAAAGAATGTTATATTACACCAAACATTTGCATTAGTAGTAGTACAAAACTTCCCATGTTTCTGTTCGTACAAAATCATAGGCCACGTAAGGCTATCTGAACCCAAAAATACAAACAAAATTTTACACGAGACATCAAGCATGTACTCAACTGGACAGGTTTTTTTTTTAGATGAGAAAGAAAGAGTGGAACAGAGCCCGGCTCCTTTCTTATCTAAATAGCATAGAAATTCCTAGCTAAAAGGAAAAGGAGCAAGAAGGAAAATAGCATGCAACATCATGGTCAATTGCCTTTTTACATGAACATCTGTCAGTTCTAGACTAGATGCTTGTAGTTGCATCCCAAAGCCGCAGGAGTCCGTTGCGACCACCACTACATATTCTTTTCCTATCCAGGTCAGATGCTATACATCTCACCTGCAACAGGTAATTAAGAATTTATTATGAGCATGCGCAATTCAGAATATCACGAAAAGAACAAAAAATACAACTGCTCAGAACATAAGTGCAGTTGCCCCAAGATTGAGTTGGTATGAGCCTTATGATATCTGCTACGAACGTTTATGTACAAGTATATCAAGCACCTCATAGCTTAATCATTTTTTTTTGCGGGGAGCTTAATCATTACTAGACCTACAATCATGCTTAGAGAAGTTGGATTAATTAAGCAAACATAAACATTGCATTAGTAGATATACATCATGCCCTTAACAATTGTTTCAGTACAATAGTAGTGAGTAGAAAACAATCCCAGGAGTATCATTGGTGGTGATCTCAGGTATACGGCATTCTTTCTAAAAGAGGCAGTTTTGGTATATATCATTATTGTGTTATATCTTCTAAAGGTCATCAATATGTGTGGCCCTGCAGCACTGCTACTGGAAAAATAATTTGCTACAATTGAGTTAAAAAGAAAGCATTGCGTGCAGATTTAGATGATAGTATACCACTGCAGCAGTTTTCTGGGGAGTTCTGTAAAGCTGCCATCCTGCAACTTTTGATCCTGCATTTGAGAAGCCACCGAATCTTTCTTGTGGCCGATGGAAAAGAGACATAGAATTATCAGCAGCACCAATCCCTAGCCAGTGATCACCAGCACTAATGGACAGAACGGATGCCGTATGAAGTGTAAGATTCTTGACACATTTTATTCCTCCTATAAAAGAGAACGAAGTGCTTTAGTTTTTCAGCCATGTGCAGTAGCTAAATGGTAGACTTTATAAACTTCCACAAAAAAAAGGAAAAAAATGTCCATTCAACAAATGTATGTTAGTTGTAAAAACAGCAACCCTAACAGAACACTTTGGTAAATCAAATAGTTCTCAAAACTTTTCTATAAGTTTCTACAAATTCTACCCAAACAACATATCTCGCTGAGTACTTCCAAAGTCAAGGAAGACTAAAAAAGAAAGAAAAGAGAGACTTTCACCTGGTGCAAACTGGCTTGCTTACACTTTTTTCCTAACCTTGGGAAGGCTAATAGATAGACATAAATATATAACGCAACTAACAGCAAATACTATTAATATGTCTTGAAATCATTGGCATGATGTATTGTTGCTAAACTGAAACCTACTAAATACTAAGGCCAGTCTCAGTGGGGATTTCATGGCCCTTTTTACCAATGCATCCATATTTTGGAAACAGTGCATAAGAGTTTCATCCTCTCTACTCCCATAAAACTCTTATCATCTCTCTCTTCATCAATACGGTGCCACATCAGCCTATTTACATGAAACTCTGATAAAACCCGACTGAGACTGGCTTAATACTATGATATTGAGTATTTAGTTAATGGTAAATCCAGATAACTTTGTATCCATTATCAAATAGGTGATTATTGGCAAGATTTGGACCTCAGAGACTATGAAAACCAGTGCTGCAAGCCTACAACATAGTTCTGGTCATGTTGTTTTCGGTCTTTATTTTCAGTTTATGTTCTAGTCTTCTAGAGTGTTGTGGGTGTTTGTGTTTTTGGGGATTTCGTCCCTGTGTTTCAGACCTTTCTTCTTAATGAAATGATATGCAGCTCTCCTGCATGTTAAAAAAAAACAGCATGTTTATCATGTCTGGTACAAAACCACAAATCCTACTTTACTCTAAAATTGACTCCTAAGCCAAATCCATGTTATGCCATGTCATCTCTAAACTACAACCATTGGATCAACTACATTAGAGCATTAACACATCTATCTTAAATAACTGAGAACTTTAATTAGACGCTTTTTAATAAAATGGTAGCGTTTGTGAAATATGTGTATGCATCCCAAAGGGACATCATTTACTACAGCACCCTATTGCAAATTGTATTCATGTTTTCATAAACAGGCACATATTTCACCGAAAGACACATTTAGATTACACCCGTGTACAGGTGTTGATAGGCAATAAACATCACTCAAACAACCCACCGCAAAGCATGCAGAAAACCACACACTCTAGTTTCCCCAAAAAAACAAGGAACAAAAACATCAATGCAGTAACTGAAATTGGTTTTACAATCACTAAGAACTCACCTTCATTTTCCCAAAATCGTATGAGCCCATCAGTTGAACCTGGAATAAATTAAGAGTCAGAAGCATATGACATGCAGAGTATTCAAATATAGAGCCACATTTCAGGCCACCCTGTTCTTAAAATGAGATATAGTAACATACCAGTGATAATTCCTTTATCTGAAGGTGAGTATTCCACACATAGTATGGGACCAGCATGGCATGCTAACACTGCATCACATGTTCCCCGGTTAAGGGACCACACTCTAGCGGTCCAATCATCACTACCCGTTATTATGGTCTCTCCATTCATTCTCATTGATCTTTTAGTCGATAAATGATTTATGTCAGAGTCAC
This sequence comes from Saccharum hybrid cultivar R570, assembly GCA_038087645.1. Classification (NCBI taxonomy): domain Eukaryota; kingdom Viridiplantae; phylum Streptophyta; class Magnoliopsida; order Poales; family Poaceae; genus Saccharum; species Saccharum hybrid cultivar. Next base: position 25,551,527 of record JAQSUU010000135.1, read on the forward strand.
ACATGATTGTACACAGAGAGTTGAAAATGCAACGTAGAAATTACCTTATCCACTTTGTATGCCCTTGAAGCTTGAACATCTGCTTGCTGGAACGAATATCCCAGACATGTGCCGTTCTGGAGAGCATAAACTTCTCAGAACATATTCCAACGCAACTCACATAAATTCAAAAGATTGAAGTATCCAAAACCCTGTTAGGTTAAAGGAGTACATACACATCTCTTCCAGCAGCTGCCAGGATTCCAGTGGAATCATCATATTCCATACAGAGAACAGCACTTTGGCAGCGACCCACGGTAGCAACACAAGTATCAGTCCGGACATCCCACATCTTCACACTACCATCATGGGATGCAGTAAGGACACGTTCTCCTGAGAGCATCCGGACAGAACTAACCTATACCGATATTGAACAAAACATGCTTCGGAGTTACTAAGGAGAGAGAATGGAGACATTAAATCAAATCTACAGCTAAATGTAAGAACCTCACCGGTGCCTCGTGGCCCTTCAGTTCTTCCAAAAGCTTAAAAGTCTGCTTATCCCAGACTATGACAGACTGATCATCAGCTCCAGAAACTATTTTGCCACGATCTGAACTGATTGTTCGAATTGCCCTGCAAATTTGAATAAATTGATAGAGAAAATCAGAGGACAAGTAAACAAAATGGACACTCTACATCTATCTCAAGAACGATACAATAGGAACAGGGTAAATGGCTTTAGTCTATTCAGTAAATTCCCAGGAGTATCAGACAGATGTATCATAAAAAACCAGACACTGAAATACGATCAAAGTGACAATGCAGTATTTCATAATTTAGATAATAGCTACTACCTAGTATGCCCTTTAAGTGTTCCTCGAAGTTCAGAACCACGCAAACTTGGATCCCAAATTTTTACCTGTGAGATGTGTGAAACAAACTAAATGTTCAATGTCCACATCAAAGACAGATAAAGATATCATGTAATAATTTAGCATAGCTTAATTCAAATCGAGGGATGGTTGTCAACCATACCGCATGAAAATACCAACAAATTCTAAATAAAGTGCACATGAACTTTTGCTTAGTTCAAATCAACAATAAACACAGGCTTTGGTACCGTTAAGATGAAGGTAATGAAGCAATTCTAAGGGCCTCCAACAAGTTGAACTCCCTACCTTACAAGTAAATGTCACTCTGGAATGCAAATTTTGTTCTTAAAGACATGGCATTCTAGAGGTGGCTTTTCATTTTTCCCACTTTCAAATCCACCTTCATCATGGTCTTGCATCTAAAATTGGCATTATCAACCAAATTTGTATTACTATTAATTTACTAGTGAACTGGTTGACATGTATTTACTTGTAGCTCATGCATGTTGAAGTTGATACATTTACTGTTATTAAGCCATTCAAGGAGGCAGTTTACTCTTTCACATTTGTTCCTTGATTCTTATGTCAAATGCTAATGTGTGTAATTCAAAATGAAGTCAGTACTAACATAAGAAAACTAGAATCAAACTACTCCCTCAGTCCAGCATATAATCATTAAAAAGAACAAGAATGATCATCCCGTACATAGCATAGTCCTTTTTTGCCTTGGGGGTTTGGTCGCATGTGCCGTTTCATTTCTACCGTGTGTTATGCGTCAACCGTCTGCCACTAACTATTCTTCCACAGGTGCTAGTATCTGTTTATTCTTTCCTGCGGCAGTCACGCACTTATAAATGATTTTGATGGTTGCGGCTGGAGTAAGTAAACACAGAAGGGCTTAGGCAACAATCAAAACTGGATGGAGGGAATACCAAGCATGATTCAGGTCATGCAGTAAACAGCCAAATATAAGTAGTCATGGTTACTCTTTTCTAAAAACTACTATGACCAGTTCAGTAATTTTAGTAACAATCAAATATGATTTCAATCGATGGAAACTAAGTGCTAACAAGTTAGTTCTCAGTTCAAACCCTGTAAGAACCATTTTTCAGAACCACAACTGGTATAATGTTACTACTGTTTGTAGTGCAGCAGCTATAGGATGAGCAGAGTGAGGTGAAGTGGCTGGACACAGTTCAGTTTGAAGCAAACTTGCTTAATTCTATTGATTGCATATGGATACATATATATAGCGGTACATAAGTCGGTTTGTATACCGACCATATGCCTATAGCAGCTGTGTGGCAGCTGTCAGTACAGAACAAATTGACTTCCTTGACAGGTGACAGCCTGCATCCTATCTTACTGACCAAGCAGAAGAACCGACTACTATACATATACTGCTGCTGCTGTGCACTAGTAAAAACAAAATAGACTACTTCTACTTGCTGTCAAAGACAGCTGCTCTTACTACTTGCTGTCAGAGGCAGCAGCTAGACTTCCTGTCTAAGAATATAGAGCAAACCGACCTATATGTCAGCAGCCACCTAAATGTGAGACATAATCTGCTGCAATCCCATTCTTCTCTTCCTAATGCAGTCAAGGGCAGGTAGAAGGTCAGCTCCTGCTGTCCATGTCCTGAACACTGCAGCAAAGCATGGCAATAGGCCATTCTAGGAGTAGGTAGAGGTACAACAGCCATGTCTTGGCTGATCTAAGCTTAGTACTAGGGTGATGGGGGGCTGTACTCAGCCATGCCATCATGTACCTTGTAGTTGGTAGCTAGCTTGTATAAATTAGGAAGCAATGCAATGAAAAAGGCAGCTCTTGCCACCACATTCTGGTTTTTCAGTCTTCAGCCAACGCTGAGGACAGTGGAGTAAGTGTGTGTGTGTGTTTACTGAGCTCGAGCTCATCCTCTTCCTTGGTTCAGGGGAGAAGGGGGAGGGAAGGTGAGCTGGTTGCTCACCTTGGTGTTTGTGTGCTGGGACCAACAGCTGGTATCAGAGCCTCTGAGTGGGTGTGCCGTTGCTGCGCTTGACCGCCGGCAATGGCAGACGATGCCGTGACGACCCAGGGCGGCAAGGAGACCGGGGTCTCCGGGGAGAAGGAGACTTCGGCGTCTCAGCCCAGGGTGGAGGTGCGCACGGTGCGGGAGGTGGGCAGCACGTCATGGCCTATGCTCACCCGCACCAACTACGGTGAATGGGCAGTCCACATGAAGTGGAAGCTCCGCGCCCGCAAGTTTTGGGTGGCCGTGGAGACTGGTAACGCCGACGAGGACGCGGAGGTGGGTGCCATGAAGGCGTTGCTTGCGGCCACGCCGGCGGAGTTCCACGAGGCGATTGGCGCGAAGAACACGGCGAAGGAGGCGTGGGAGATGCTCGCCTCATTCCGTGTCGGCTCGGAGCGGGCAAAGAAGGCGAAGGCGCAGCAGCTGCGCCGGGAATTCGACGACCTCCGTTTCCGCTCCGGCGAGTCGGTGGAGGACTTCGCCCTTCGATTGCAGTCGTTGGCCAGTCAATTGGCCACCTTCGGCAAGCCAATCGATGACGAGGACGTCGTTGCCAAGCTCCTTCGAGTCGTGCCGCCCAAGTACGCCCAGCTGGCTCTCTCAATAGAGACCATGCTGGACCTGTCCACCCTCATGCTGGAGGACGTGACAGGGCGGCTGCGGGCGGTGGAGGACCGAGCGCCGGCGCCGCCGGAGAAGGCCAAGGGCCAGCTATTGCTGACCGAGGAGTGGACCGCGCGCGCGAAGGAGAAGCGCCGGACCAGGAAAGGCTCCAGCCGCGGCGGCGATGGCGACAAGCGGCGCGGCAAAGCGCTGGCGGACAAGAAGAAGCACACCGACCCCAACGCCTGCCGGCGCTGTGGGAAGGTGGGGCACTGGGCGCGGGAGTGCCCGGACAAGAAGCCGGAGAAGGTGGAGGAGGCGCACCTGGCTCGGGAGGACAGCGACGACGAGCACGCGCTCTTAATGGGGGAGTATTGCGCGCTGCAGGATGGCGAAGCAGAGGAGACGAAGGCGGATTAGAAGATTGCGCCGCAGGGCGTCGACCTTGTCGAGCCACGCGCGCAAGTCCAACTGGGCGCAGTCGGCAATGAGCCCGAGCAGAGATGGTACCTCGACTTCGGGGCGAGCAACCACATGACTGGTTGCAGGGCCGCTTTCTCTGACCTCGACGAGAGCAAGACCGGGTCGGTCAAGTTCGGCGACGGCTCGCGGGTCATCATCCGCAGCCAGGGCACCGTCGTCTTTCGGTGCCGGAACGGCGAGCATCGCGCGCTGCCGGATGTGTATTACATTCCGCAGCTGCGCTCGAGCATCGTGAGCTTGGGGCAGCTGGATGAGCGCGGCTCGGAGGTGCTGATCCGCGACGGCGTGCTGCGGATCCGAGACAGGGAGCGGCGTCTTCTCGCCAAGGTAACGCGCTCCCGTAACCGCCTCTACCTGCTGGATTTGAAGGTGTGCCTCGCGGCGTCGTGCTCGGAGGAGTCGTGGTTGTGGCACGGTCGATTCGTCCACCTGAACTTCGACGCGCTCTGGCGGCTGGAGAAGATGGTGACCGGACTGCCGCAAATCAAGCACGCCGGCGAGCTCTGCGACAGCTGCCTGGCGGGGAAGCAGAGGCGGCTGCCGTTTCCCAAGGCGGCAAGGTATCGCGCGGCGGATCCACTCGAGCTGGTCCATGGGGACCTTTGCGGGCCAATCACGCCGGCGACGCATGGCGATCGGAGATATTTCCTCCTGCTCGTCAAGCGCTTCAAGGCGAGCAAGAGCGACGCGGCAGACGCCATCAAGCGCTTCAAGGCGTGCGCGGAGGTGGAGTCCGGGAAGAAGCTGCGGGTGCTTCGGACGGATCGCGGTGGCGAATTCACGGCGGCGGAGTTCGCCACCTACTGTGCGGATGAGGGGGTCGGCCGCCACCTCACGGCGCCCTACTCACCGCAGCAGAACGGTGTGGTGGAGCGCCGGAATCAAACCATCGTCGGCATGGCGCGCTCGATGATGAAGGCGAAAGAGATGCCGGCGGAGTTCTGGGGCGAAGCAGTGAGCACAGCGGTGTTCATCTTGAACCGCTCACCCACTAAGGCCTTGAAGGGGATGACACTGTTCGAAGCGTGGCATGGGCGCAAGCCCAATGTCACGTTCCTGCGCACCTTTGGCTGCATAGGCCACGTGAAGGCCACCAAACCGGGTCTCGGCAAGATGGAGGATAGGAGCACCAAGATGGTGTTCCTCGGCTACGAGGAAGGGTCCAAGGCCTACCGGCTCTACGACCCGGTCAGTGAGAAGGTGGTGGTGTCCCGGGACGTAGTCTTCGACGAGGCGGCGGCGTGGAGTTGGAACAAGCCGGCGGTGGGCGAAGCAGAGGGCGTGGGCGGCATCGGCGACTCCTTCATCGTCGAGCGGTTGGTCATCCATGGCAGCGGCGAGGTCGATATGCAGCCAGAGGCAGAAGGGGCTGCGGCAGGCGAAGGAGAAATGCCAGGACAGGCGCTGGAACCCGGGGCTGCAGAGGCGGAGGAGCCACCAAGCCCAGCCGCGGCGGGCTCCCCTGCTCCGCCCGAACAGGGGACCCCCCCGGCGGCAGGAGTCGAGTTCACATCTCCGCTGCCGGATCTCTCGGACTTCGTCGACGCTTTCCATGAGGGCGAGGAGGTGCGATTCCGCCGGGTGGACAACGTCATCGGCGAGGCAGAGGCGCCGGGGCTGGCGGCGCGGCTGCTTGATGATGACCCGGAGCTGCTACTGATGAGCGCGGAGGAGCCGACTACGTTTGCGATTGCGGAGCGCGACGCGAACTGGAGAAGGGCCATGCTCGAGGAGATGCACTCGATTGAGGCCAACAAGACCTGGGACTTGGTCGATCCGCCGGCGGGATGCCGGCCGATCGGACTCAAGTGGGTCTACAAGGTGAAGAAGGACGAGCACGGCGCCGTGGTGAAGCACAAGGCGCGGCTCGTCGCCCGCGGTTTCGTACAGCGCGAGGGGATTGACTTCGAGGAGGTGTTCGCCCCGGTCGCACGCAAGGAATCCGTGCGGCTGCTGCTGGCACTAGCGGCGGCCAAGGACTGGCAAGTCCATCACCTCGACGTCAAGTCAGCGTTTCTGAACGGGGAGCTGGCAGAGACCGTCTTCGTCAAGCAAGCGCCGGGCTTCGTTGTCAAGGGAGCAGAGCACAAGGTGCTCCGGCTCAGGAAGGCCCTCTACGGGCTGCGCCAGGCTCCACGCGCGTGGAATGCGAAGCTCGATGCCGCCATGGCGGAGCTCGAATTCGCGCGCTGCGCCACAGAGCACGCGTTGTACACACGACGGCGGGGGAAGGAGGAGCTCATCGTCGGCGTGTACGTCGACGACTTGATCATCACCGGGGCGCGGGAGTGCGACATCGCCGCCTTCAAGGAGGAGATGGCGGCCCAATTCAAAATGAGCGATTTGGGCGCGCTCACGTACTACCTCGGCATCGAGGTGAAGCAGGGGAAGGACACGGTCACGCTGGGGCAACACGCCTACGCGCTGAAGCTGTTGGAGCGGGCCGGCATGGCGGAGTGCAAGCTGATGGCGACCCCGATGGAGGAGCGGATCAAGCTCTCCAAGCGGAGCACGGCGGCAAAGGTGGACGGGACGCGCTACCGGAGCATCATCGGCGGGCTGCGCTGGCTCACGCACACGCGGCCGGACATTGCGTTCGCCGTGGGCTATGTGAGCCGGTTCATGGAAGACCCGCGGGAGGACCATTGGGTGGCGGTTAAGTGGCTGCTGCGCTACATCAAGGGATCGTTGGACCAGGCGGTCGTCTTCCCCAAGGGCGGCGGGCTGCGGCTCACGGTTTTCATTGAGGCACCGCCCAAGGCCAAGGATGGTGAGCCAGGGCTCACGGCGTTCAGCGACGCGGACATGGCAGGCGACGTGGATGGACGGCGGAGCACCTCCGGCGTGCTCGTCTTCCTCGGCGCAGCGCCAATCGCCTGGCAGTCGCTGAAGCAGAAGATGGTGGCGCTCTCGACGTGCGAGGCGGAGTACGTCGCGGCAGCCACTGCGGCATGCCAGGTGGTCTGGCTGCGTCGGTTGCTGAGCGAGCTCACTGGTGTTGAGGCTCGGCCGCCGGCGCTGAAGGTGGACAACAAATCGGCCATTGCGTTGGCGAAGAACCCCGTCCTCCATGACAGGAGCAAGCACATCGACATCAAGTTCCATTTTCTTCGGGACTGTGTCGATGGAGGACACCTCGTCATCGAGTTCGTCGAGACCGGGCGGCAACTCGCTGACATACTCACCAAGTCGCTCGGGCGCCTCAAGTTCTTGGAGCTCAGAGGCATGATCGGCATGGTAGAGGTCAAGGGCTAGCAGCAGGATTAGGGGAAGATTGTGAGACATAATCTGCTGCAATCCCATTCTTCTCTTCCTAATGCAGTCAAGGGCAGGTAGAAGGTCAGCTCCTGCTGTCCATGTCCTGAACACTGCAGCAAAGCATGGCAATAGGCCATTCTAGGAGTAGGTAGAGGTACAACAGCCATGTCTTGGCTGATCTAAGCTTAGTACTAGGGTGATGGGGGGCTGTACTCAGCCATGCCATCATGTACCTTGTAGTTGGTAGCTAGCTTGTATAAATTAGGAAGCAATGCAATGAAAAAGGCAGCTCTTGCCACCACATTCTGGTTTTTCAGTCTTCAGCCAACGCTGAGGACAGTGGAGTAAGTGTGTGCGTGTGTTTACTGAGCTCGAGCTCATCCTCTTCCTTGGTTCAGGGGAGAAGGGGGAGGGAAGGTGAGCTGGTTGCTCACCTTGGTGTTGTGTGCTGGGACCAACACTTAAAAGGCCATACACTACTAGTACATGCTAGATAAGCAGTAAACGCAAGGATTACTTCTAACAACTATTTCCTCTAGCAATTGACAATAAACCAACACAGTGAACAAGCCAAGTTGAGACATCTTTCATCTTTTACTAGTTCCTGCTTTATTGCCTATTCGTTGGCTTTTATCTCTAGCCCACCCTGACATACTTAGGACAAGAAGGCTTTGTTGTTCTTATTTAAACATAACAAAAGGAAAGAACAGAGTACGATGAAATGCTATCTTTTCTCAAGAACATTGTATTCTTTACTGTGGGGAGATGGTAGCCTTTCTCACAAAACACACACAAACACACCAATTCCTATTTTAGTGTAATGCATCTTCCTTCTCTTCGCAAGGTTTATCTGTTTAATGTTGGCATCATTGAAGAAAGTTAATATGATTAACTTATGGATACTGGCCCTGGAGCATGCTGGCATGCCTGATAACAAAGTGACCTGTGATGCTAGAGCAAGTATTGCAAAAAGTAATCGAATAAGGATAAGTAGAACAGCATAAGCTTTAATCTAACCGTGCAATCTGTGCTTCCGCTGATGAAAAAACCAGCATCTTCACGATCACCAACAAGATCCCAGACCTCCTTTCTTGTTACGCAATGAAGAGCAGTAATAGCACCTGTATGTCCTCTGAGGGTCCTCATGTTAGTTTGAGTTTTCTTTTGTGCAGCTGAGATGTCAGTTTTGCCCGTGGTAGCAACAGCATTTGCATCACCTGACATGATACAATGATGGCTATATTAGAAATGTGGGAATATAGAGTCTGCAGTTATGTACCTACTAATATAAGCTCTATTGTATTAAAGTCCAATTTGGGACTGAGGAACAGTTTGGACAGCGACCCAAAGGCTCCTGCGTCAGTCTCTCCAAGGGGCGGCTCGGGCGGCGCCGTCTCCACCGCCGGACACCTCCCTCATGCCTCCACTGCCTGGCCACCATCGGAGCACGACGCCGCCAGTACAGTAGAGGGCAAGGAACGCGGTGGCTAGGTCTTCTGCCCGTCCCAGAGGGGCTCCAGGGCTAGGCCTGCACGGGCAGTGTCCAGCCTGGTGCGTGCGGATCCGGCATCCCTCAGCTGGATCTGTAGACTCCACGCTTGGAGCTGGCCGCTGGAGGCCGTTGGTGGTGGGGGCGTGGGCGTGGAGGCACAGGCTGCAGGCCGACTGCACTTGGAGGACGGCGCGGTCACAGAGAGGCGGCTAACTGCGGCATGCAGGCGGCAAGGTGGCTGCGGGGCCGAGCCAGACGACGGTGGCTCAGAGATCGCGTTCGAACTTCGAAGCCTCTACACGCGTGCTACTGGGGCACGGCACGGCTGGCCATGGTGACCAGTTGTGGGCATGGTTTTCCATCTGCAATGGCTCCATGAGCTCAGCTCATGAGCTGTGTGCAGTGGCAGACGGCAAGCAACTTTATATGGCTTCATGGAAGATGCTGCATTTGGCTGCATGTGTTGGTCTCTGACCATGTGCCACAGTGCTTGTAAGATCAGCTGATGAGTGGTGTGGCCCTTTTGTGTGGGTGCGAGGTAGAGCGTGTTGGGCGTAAGCTCGGCTGGTGTCTTACCCAGAGCCAACGACGGTGACACTTTAGGTGTCTTTCCCTTCCTTGGAAGTGTCGTCAAGGCGCCTCCCCTCATCTTGCAGGATTCTTATGATTAAACTCCGCCTAGGTTCTTAGGCAGGTGGTGACAACTGAAGGTGTCACCCAGAAGATCTTGCACCACCTAGTTGGATGTTGGTCCATGTGGGACGTTTTTTGCTCTTCTTCAAGCTTTGGGTTTCGACGAGGCTGGGTTCTCTCTAGTTCCGGTACTTTCTTGTGGCGCATCTCTGATCCTCATAGAGTGGATATGCAGTGGCGAAGTCAGAGCTGCTTTGGTTGTGGGGTGCAACAAAGCTTGTTGCAAGTGAGTGTTGACGTGTTAGGAGCTTTGGCTGATGTTTGTCGTGGGAAGTCGGAGCAGCTCAGCAACGATGACATGCGGTGGGCTCCGTCAGTTGTGTCAACTTTGGGTATTTAATGGGTTGCTCGGAGTTAGTTGTCTAGGCTGTCGTGCTTAGGTTTTTCGCCAGTTTTCCTTTAATAAATTGTGTGGCTGTAAGGTTTTCAGGTCTGGTTTCCCTCATAAACTAAGTCAATTCTTTTTCTTCTTAATTGAAAGGCAAAGCTCCTGCCATTGCGTTAAAAAAATTGTATTAAGGTCCTCAGAAGGGCAGAGATGGTAGTAGCTGAAAACTTACTACCTCGGTTGAAAGAGGTGGCTCTTAAACTTCGGTCTCTGCTGAACATACTTTGCACCCAACTTCGGCCCAACCCAGATGCTTCAGAAGGTTGTTGACTTTCATCGGACACATCAACCGCATGAGGTGAAGCCATGCCATATGACTGCAATGGTTGGCTTTTCCCTGTAGCAACCCCCCAATAGCCAATCCGGAGTTGTTGCAGATGTGTGAGCAATGCTCTAAGTTTGATCTGAAGAAGTGTAAAGAAAATGTAAGAAACCAAGTGTTTAAAGCAACCAATTCTCAATGACAAAAGTTGCAGTTTGACTTACAAGCTGCTTATAACCCAAGTTGTTTCTCCCGGCTATTTTCTCAATCATATTCCAAGAGTCAATGTCAGGTAATCCCAATCCAGCCTTCATTATTGAGTCCAAAAAAGTAAGAATAGTACAGATAAATGAAGTTATTTTTAAAAGAACATAAGATGAAAGCGCCAAGTACCATGTGAGTTGCCATGAGAATGAGCTGTGCAGTAACTAATGTTACATAATTTGCTGACCTGAAGAGCAGAAGAAACAAAACGTAAGATAAAACAGCACGTGCAGCCTTATAAAATTCCTCATTAGAACTATACTAGAACTTTTCTGCATACCCAAAAAAACTATCGATTGCTGCCATAATTATGTTAAAGCGACTTAATCCAATATTCTAAATCATGTTTGTGATTTTCATGGCTTTTAAGTCCTGGATGTACCTAAAAGAAAAAGAAAATTTTAAAGTTGCCTTGTGCACAAACTTTGTTTTACCAACTGATATTTTTAGGCTGCATCAAATAATCTCACCTTATACTACTTGTGCACAAGGTTGTGCATTTATACTGAGAGTATTGTTCTTTCAGTTCAATGCATGGAATTAAAACAGCGGTATTACTATTACAGAACAATTCAAAGTCTCTACTTACTTATTGGAACAATTTTCCATCAAATATTCGAAGTAGCCATCCCAGAAGCTGCAAGAGAAGAAGTCATAAACGAAGAGACAAATTGATAACATGAAATAAATCATAAATAAGAACAGAACAGTTACAAATTTCTAAACTAGTGTACTCGTTCGGAAAATCAAGTCATATACAATCAACACATCAAAAGACTAATAGTTGTGATTTCCACAAACAAATTTATTAGCAGTGCTTCTGTTGATAACATATTTGTTTGAATTCCATGCAACTTCTTTCTTTTGTCAAAACGTATCATTATATTAAGAAAAAAGAAAGGGTTTTAGAACCCATGCAAACCCAACAAGCTCACAGCTTTACATAAGAACACACACGCCTTTGGATCAGAAACATACACAACCTCAACCTAGGAACAGTAGCCTCCAATTGGCGCAAGGGCAGCTAGGTGAGACACCCCGAGCCCTGGCCATGCTCCATAGCTGCAGCTCTTCCCGAGCAGCAGTCAACACTGCAATTAAACTAGGACGGCCTCCAAAGAAAATGTAAGGGTCCGATGGTTCCAGATTGACTTTTCATTTAGTTCAGCAAAGAAAAGGTCCTCCCAACTTCAAGAGATAGCTGAACCAGCAGTCCCTCTGATCAAAAGTTGTTTCAAGTGCTAAGCCTCGAACTTCTATTTGGATCTTACATTACCTCAACTTCTCTCGATTTAGAAAGTTTGTGGAGTAGCAGCATTACTTGGTGTTACTAAAAATGGATCACATGACAATCCCATGTGCCTTCAAGTCCATGTGGCAATTGGGAATGACATGGCAAACAGAAAGCAGATGCCAGTTCATTGCTTCTGCTGGGCACAGCAAGAGGTGTAACTAAGGTTTCGGAAACCTGACCAGTACCATACTGGTCAAGAAAACAGCAGCTATTCACCAATTACCCTCTGCAGTACCAGTAGTAAATAAAGTATAGATTACAAGCAATTGAATAGTTACGGGATTTTCATGAGTCCTGACTGGTGCATGACCACCAGATACTGTCCTCTTGCAATCCCAATAAGGGTATTGATTATAGATTATCTTTTGTATAAACTTTCTTACTACTGAAAAGTTACAAGGTAAGTGGCAAGATCAACATTAATCGAGCAAATTGATTTACATGAAGTTGAGAATTAATCTCAATTTAATACGAAATTGATCAGTTTTCACACTAAGTATGACATACCGAAGCTCCTCCCATACTGATAATGATAATAGATGGCGCTGAACGTAATCTTGAACATTGTTTGGGTCTTTTCTGTACATTTCAGCAGAAACTTCAAGAGCATCTCTAATGGTCGCCAGGTCATTGCGGGAGTTCGCAAGAGTTATAGCCATCTTAAGCTGCACGTGAAAAAAAATATACAATGAGGTTGTTTCATATTGCTTAGCTCTGCAAGTACATAGATCAAGTGAGTTTCATAACCCTGTAAACAATAGATGTGATGAAATAAGAATAGAAGAAGTGCTGAACAAATATGGTGAAGAAAATCTGATAAGGAAAAGCCTAGCAGCAGAATGAGATGTACTGCACTGCATTGGATAGCAAATATTCAAAAGTCAAAACTAGGAACTAGAGTTTAAAAAGTGGTATCCAACTAAATCACAAGCCAACATAGAGGCATTCCCAGTGTTAAAAAAAACTCGAACTGCGGGGGGATAAGACAGTCCACGAGCATTGCACTAAGAAGAAGACCTTCTCACGCAAGACGAGAAAATCTCTGAATCTCTACGCCACCCATACAGAGCGGCACCGTAGCCCATGTGAGAACGACCACGACCGGGGCCAGCCCTTAGACCTGTGCTTTGGCGTGGGACAGACGAGAGGATTTTTTTTAACCCCAGCCTGAAATTTGCTCCGGACCTGAGGAGTGCTACTCATGCCACCTAACCCACTCTTGGCGTGGGATAGACGAGGGGATTTTTTTAACCTCAGCCTGAAATTTGCTCTGGACCTGAGGAGTGCTACTCATGCCACCTAACCAACTCAGCTAGAGGCCCTTTCGCAGGCACTCCCAATGTATCTAGATAAAAGGCATAATTTGACTCATGGTGGTATCTAAAACCAAACTTAACCCTTAGTTTCTCCTATAGTATATACTTCAAAACAACAACAATATCATGAACATAACATGAACCTAATGGCTAATGTATCATGATATCCACAATGCCAGATGTTGCTAGCTAATCTAGTGGCCAAAAATTACAAATTTTGAATCTTGAAATGAGTGTTGACAAAAAGAAACTTGAGTAATACTTAACAAAAAATTATAAACCAGATAAAGCTGGTTTATCGGTAACCTCACCTCACACACAGGTTATATTTATGTTATCCTGGAATCAAACCTGATGAGTATCACCAGCTGGCTTGTTGGTTTACGAACGTACCAGTACCAGCCATCACATCACACTACATCCTACCATCCAGGATACGACATGCCAATGACTCAAGCAGATATCACCAATTGTAACTTGTAAGAGAAACTAGTACTTGCACATTGAGGGATGCAGAAATGGGAAATTCGAAATCTGACTCACCAATTCTTTTACAGCAATAAACTGTTCATCAGTCAAGCGACATTGCCAACCCTACAAAGATAGTAAAGCAAGATATAAAGTGGATTAGAAACTGCCCGAGTAAAGATTTATCAATTGCAAGATCCTAAGATCCAGATTACCGAATGAATATGCTCTCTGATGCATTCAACAAAGCCACTTCCCCCGATGCCTTCTGCATCAGACTCGATCAAAGCTGCAAAAAGAAATTTAGGAAAAAAAAATACAGGGAGGATATGGAAGGCACAGACAAATAGTAAACTGAAACTTCACAATACCTAGGATGGTGCCATATTCAAAAGATGAGAGAGGATCCTCAGTGGCCCCAAGTCTCAGAAGACGAAGCCAGAGTCCCTGGAGATAATATGCATGGTTTTAGTAATAACATGCTTATGTGCATACATAATAAACAATAATGGTAATTATCTCTGCCCTAGGAAGGGACAATCAGAACAGTACTTCATACTTAACCGAAGAGTTTGTGGTGGCCTACATAAAAAGGTTGCGCAAAAAATAGAACAGGAGAAAAATGATTTTAGAATTGCAGCCTTGCAGGCATAATGAACGTATTACAGATTTACAGTGTTTTGCCTCAGAAACAGAACTACAAGCTAAATTTATACCAGTACAGAAACACCGCTAGGCCATATCAGTAATGAAAGCCCATGACACTGATAGAAAATAGTGCCATCTAAACATCTTCCGCCACTCTAGGTTATCTCAAGATTGAGCTTTGGTTTGACAACAGTCGAAACGGAAAGATTCTTAAAGCTGAAACTATCAACAGAAAAGTCAAATCTTTCACAACATATAAAGAATGGAGGTTTATCAGCTAGCCCAAGAACTAATATAAAAATATCTAAATTAACTGCAATAAGGTCCGGCACCGGTCGTGATCGTTCTCACATGGGCTACGGTACCGCTTTGTATGGGTGAGCTGTTGGAGCATAGGAGTATTAGGCCCATGAGACCCATGTATGCAATACTATATAGCTACCCTTCTAGGGTTAGCCCAAATTAAGAGAGTAACAATTTCCAGTATGGTATCGGAGTAGAGTTTCTTTCCTCCCCTCCCCTGCAAGCTGCCAGCCGCCAAACGCAGCCGCCGCCGGCCCGCCGCCGGCAACCATGGCCGGCCGGCCTCCTCCCCCTCCTCCCACCTACTTTCACTCCTTCCCTCCCCTTTCCTCGACTTGGGCGCAGGTCACGAGCACCGCAGCCAAACCCGCCGCCGCCGCCCCGAGCAGACCCAGCGCCGCGGGCGCGGCTGTTGCGGGCGCGGGCGCGGGGGACTGCGCGGACGCGGGCGCGGGAGCCGCCGCGGGCGCGGGCACGCAAGGCGCAGGCGCGGACGCGGGTGCGAGCGCGGGCCACGACGCGGGCGCGGGCGCGGAGGACCTCCCGGCCGCGGTCCTCCCGGGCGCCTTCCCGGACGCGGGCGCCGCCGCTGCCGTCGCGAGCAGACCCAGCGCCGCCGCCGCTCTGGCCGGGGGCGCGGCTGTTGCAGGCGCGCAAGGACTGTGCATGCCCCGTCCACCTGCGCCCTCACCGTCGCCGCCACTGCAGCTCTGGCCGCGGGTGGGGGGCTGGCCCAGGGCGCCCCTCAGTTCCCCGCGCCGCCACCGCCGCCACTGTTCCACGGCGCGCGCCCCGACTCCGCTCTCACCGCCGCGCTCGTCTCTGCCCGGGCAGCGGCCGCAGAGGGACAGGCCCGTGTCCGTGCGGCTGCTCTCGCTTGGGAGCGCGAGCGGGATGCCGCCGATGCACTGGCCCGCCAGATCGCCGAGGCGGAGCAGCTCCTCGTCCCTCCCACCTACCACGACATTGGGGCCACCTCCTCCGGCTCGACGGGTCAACGCACGTCCACCACCGCGGTCATCTGGCACGATCCGGCCGATCCACTGGTTGCGCAGCTTCACTACCAGGCCGGGGGTGTTCAGAACATCCGGCTGCTTGTCCCGGTCATCCTCGAGCCCGAGTCCCCCTCCTACGCCCGTTGGCGGGACCTGGTCCTCCTCACCCTCCGCCACTACGCCCTTGACGACCACGTCCTCGTCGATGCCTCGGTCGCGACCCAGACCCCCTCGTGGCTGCGCCTTGACAGCATCGTGCTCTCCTGGATCATCGGGACGATCTCCCTCGGCCTCCACGACCTCGTCCGCAACACTGCTGACGCTCGCCAGGCCTGGCTGGCGCTCGAGGGCCAGTTTCTGGGCAATGCCGAAGCCGGGCTCTGCGGCTCGATGCGAGTTTCCGCACCTTCGTGTAGGGTGACCTTGCTGTTGGAGAGTTCTGCCGCAAGATGAAGGCAATGGCGGACTCCCTCGGCGACCTTGGCTGGCCCGTGGAGGACCGCATCCTGGTCCTCAACGTCCTCCGCGGGCTCAGTGACCGCTACGCCCACCTCAGGACGTGGATCACCCGACAGTGGCCCTTCCCCACCTTCCTGCAGGTTCGTGACGACCTTGTCATGTAGGAGCTCACTCAGGGCATCCAGCCAGGGTCCACCTCCACGCCGGGGTCCTCGACGGCCCTTGCTGCTACTCCGTCGCGTCTGTCCGCTCCGCCGCCGTCCCCTTCCCTCCGGGCCGAGCGGGGGTGGGGGGGCCGTGGCGGCCGCCGTTGCCACGGTGGAGGACGTGGTGGGGGCCGTGGCGGGAGCAACCAGGCGCCGACGGCTCCACAGGGTGCACCATGGCCCTCTTTCCACAACCCGTGGTCAGGGCACATCTCTATGTGGCCCTTCCAGGCTCTCGGTGGTGAGCCTCGCCCGCCGGCGGCCAGGCTCGCTGGTGCTCCACCTCCCGACGCCTACTCCGCGTCTCCGTGGGCTACACCTTCCGGCGCCTCGCCTGGGCCTGCCTATTGGGACCAGGCGGCCTTAGCACGCTCCTTCAGCACTATGGGCCTGACACCTCCTGTCGGTCCAGAGTGGATCGCCGACTCGGGTGCTACTTACCACACCACCCCTGACCCTGGTATACTCTCATCCGTTCACCCTCCCTCTTCCTCTCATCCTTCGTCCATTATGGTCGCAAATGGTTTGTGCCTTCCAGTCACGTCCGTGGGTGCCGCCGGCGCTCATGGCTCATTTCGTCTTCCTGATGTTCTTGTTGCCCCTTCTATGGTTCACAACCTTCTTTCTATTCGTCGTTTTACAACTGACAATTCTTGTTCTGTGGAGTTTGACTTTTCTGGTCTTACTGTAAAGGATTTGGCTTCCCGGCGTCCTCTGTTCCGATGTGGCAGCACGGGGCCCCTTTACATTCTTCAATTCCCGGCGGCTGCTTCATCTTCTTCGCCGTCCGTTTTGTCAGCTGCTTTCACCGCCACTACTTCCTCCACTACTTGGCACCGGCGCCTCGGTCATCCCGGACGTGATGCCCTGATGCAGCTCAGTCGTAGTTCCGACATTCCATGTACTCGGGCTCATGATGAGCATTTGTGTCATGCGTGCCAGTTGGGCCGACATGTTCATCTTCCTTTTCATAGTTCTTCACATGCGGCCCGCATTTTTGATCTTGTACATTGGATCTTGTATATTGCGACCTATGGACATCTCCTGTCATCAGTATTTCTGGATATAAGTACTATCTTGTGGTGGTCGATGATTTTTCTCATTATTCATGGACTTTTCCCTTGCGTGCGAAGTCTGATGCTTCCCCCGCGATTCTTCACTTCTTCGCTTGGGTGTCCACACAGTTCGGCCTCACCATCAAGGCCGTCCAGTGTGACAATGATCGTGAGTTTGATAACTCCACCTCCCGTGCCTTCTTCCTTTCTCACGGTATCCAGTTGCGCATGTCTTGCCTGTATACCTCCTCTCAGAATGGCAAGGCTGAGCGCATGATTCGCACCACTAACGACACCATGCGCACTCTTCTGCTTCAGGCGTCGCTTCCTGCTCGCTTCTGGGTTGAGAGCTTGCACACCTCCACCTATCTCCTTAACCGTCTTCCTTCCGCTGCCTGCCCAGTTCCCACGTCACACCACGCTCTTTTCGGTACCCCTCCTCGGTACGATCACCTTCGAGTCTTCAGGCGTGCGTGTTACCCTAACACCACAGCCATCGCTCCCCACAAGCTGGCACCCCGTTCGACTCTTTGTGTCTTCCTCGGGTACTCTCCGGATCACAAGGGGTACCGTTGCTTTGACCTTACCTCTCGTCGGGTCCTCATCTCTCGCCATGTGGTGTTCGATGAGTCCATCTTCCCTTTCTCCACCATCACCACACCCACTACCACCCCTGACCTTGACCTGTTCTCTCTGTTTCCCACTGACACGGTGGTCCAGCTACCTTTGCCGTGGTCTCCTGTGGTCCAGCCACCTTTGTCGTGGTCTCCTGCAGGTACTGCTCCACCGGGCTCCTTGCTGGGCTCGTGTCCCCACTCGCCGCCCGCCAGTGACGCCCCTGGCCCTGCGCCCTGCACGGGTCCGGGGGCGTCGCCCTCCGGTGCTGCCCCGGCCCCTCCGCTCGACGAGGGTCCGGGGGCGTCGTCCTCCGGTACTGCCCCGGCCCCTCCGCTCGACGAGGGTCGGGGATGTCGGCTACCGCACCTCCTACGCGTTTCGCCGAGCCGGTGCGCATCTACTAGCGCCGTGTGCGGCCTGCTCCGCTGCCTCAGTCACCACCGGAGGCCTCTTCTCCGCCGGTGACGCCGACACCACCACCACGGCCACCGGCTGCCCATGTCGTGCCGTCGGTGTACCACCCACCGCTCCTTCACCGACACCCACGGCATGTTCACCCTATGGTGACGCGGCACGCGGCTGGTACCCTGCGGTCCCGGGCTCTCGCGGTGATGCCTGACGACCCGCAGGTCTCTCCAGTACCCTCTTCCGTCCGCGAGGCCTTGTTGGACCCTCACTGGCGCCGCGCGATGAAAGAGGAGTACGCGACACTCCTCGCCAACCAGACATGGGATCTGGTGCCCCGTCCGCCGGGCTCCAACGTCGTCACCGGCAAGTGGATCTGGACACAAGCGTCGGGCTGATGGCACTCTCGAGAGGTACAAGGCTCGCTGGGTTCTCCGGGGCTTCACTCAGCGCCCTAGGGTCGACTATGATGAGACCTTCAACCCAGTGGTGAAGCCGGCCACCATCCGCATGGTGCTCTCGCTGGCTCTCGCTCGGTCATGGCCCGTGCATCAGCTAGACTGGATGTCAAGAATGCCTTTCTACATGGTCTTCTCACTAAGACAGTTTACTGCAGTCAGCCGGCGGGGTTTGTTGACTCTTCCCATCCCGACATGGTCTGCCGGCTCAACAGGTCTCTCTACGGCCTCAAGCAGGCCCCCCGGGCGTGGAACACTCGGTTTGCTGCTTTCCTACTGACACTGGATTTTGTGGAGGCCAAGTCAGATACGTCCCTGTTTATCTATCACCATGGAGCTGAGACTGCATACCTGCTGCTCTATGTTGATGATATTGTCCTCACAACCTCCAGTGAGTCACTCCTCCGCCGCATTATCACCTCTCTTCAGCAGGAGTGTTAGGGAATGATTTTCATTAATTTGGGCTAACCCTAGAAGGGTAGCTATATAGGTTCCATACATGGGCCACATGGGCCTAGCCTCATAGGCCTAACACATTCACATTCCAACACCCCCCGCAGTCTGAACTACCGACGCAGCGGAGTTAAGGCTGAACAAGAAAGAAAACAAGTAAGTGCACACACAGGACCCCCCGCAGCCACAACTAGCCACTGGAGACGTTGAGGCTGGAGCGAAACTCGGAAAAGGTCGAGGAAGGGAGGCCTTTGGTGAAGATGTCCGCAAACTGGGAGGTGATCGGGACGTGAAGTACTCGGACGTCTCCGATGGCCACACGGTCGCGGACGAAGTGTAGATCGATCTCCACATGCTTGGTCCTCTGGTGCTGCACGGGGTTGGTGGAGAGGTAGACCGCGCTGACGTTGTCGCAGTAGACGAGCGTGCTCCTGGCGAGTGGGCGGTGAAGCTCAGCCAGGAGCTGGCGTAGCCAGGCGGCCTCGGCCACGCCGTTGGCCACGGCACGGTACTCCGCCTCGGCACTGGAGCGTGAAACCACCGGCTGGCGCTTGGACGACCAAGAGACGAGGTTGCCGCCGAGGAAGACAGCGTAGCCGGAGGTGGACCTGCGGGTGTCCGGGCATCCCGCCCAGTCAGCGTTGGTGTAGACAACCAGTTCGGTAGTGGAGGACCTGCCGAGGAGCAGCCCGTAGCCAAGTGTGCCACGGAGGTACCGGAGAAGCCGCTTCATAGCAGCCAGGTGGGGCTCCCGCGGAGCATGCATGTAGAGGCAAAGCTGCTGGACGGCATAAGTGATGTCCGGCCATGTGAAAGTGAGGTACTGAAGCGCGCCAGCAAGACTCCGGTAGGCGGTGGAGTCCGCTGGCCCAAGTATCGGACCCCCAGCCTCTGACAGCTTGCCCTGGGTGTCCACCGGTGTAGAGCAGGACTGGCAGGCGGTCATCCCTGCTCGCTCCAGAATGTCACAAGTGAACTGTCGCTGGTGGAGGAACAGGCCTGAAGGTCGGGGCTCAACAGTGACGCCGAGGAAGTGGTGGAGCACCCCAAGATCCTTCATAGCAAATTCCTTCTGGAGTGAGGCAATGATGCGGTGGAGCAGAGACTCGCTGGAGGCGGTGAGAACAATGTCATCCACATAGAGGAGCAGGTAAGCAGTCTCACCCCCAAAATGGTAAATGAACAGGGAGGTGTCAGACTTGGCCTCCGTGAACCCAAGAGTCTGCAGGAAGGTAGCGAATCGAGAGTACTAAGCCCGAGGTGCCTGCTTGAGCCCGTAGAGAGATTTGTTGAGCCGGCAGACGAAGTCAGGACGAGAAGAATCCACGAAACCTGCCGGCTGACTGCAGTAGACCGTCTCAGTCAGAGTGCCATGGAGGAAGGCATTCTTGACATCCAGCTGATGCACAGGCCAGGAGCGCTCGAGAGCCAGGGAGAGGACGGTGCGGACTGTAGCTGGCTTCACCACGGGACTGAAGGTCTCAGCATAGTCAATGCCAGGCCGCTGAGTGAAGCCACGGAGGACCCAGCGAGCCTTGTAGCGCTCCAGGGAACCATCAGCCCGCCTCTTGTGCGTCCAGATCCACTTGCCGGTGACAATGTTGGAGCCCGGCGGTCGAGGCACTAGGTCCCACGTCTGGTTGGCGAGGAGGGCCGCGTACTCCTCGACCATCGCGCGGCGCCAGTGAGGATCCGCCAAGGCCGCGCGGACGGAAGAGGGTACCGGAGAGATCCCCGGCTCGCAGGCGGCGGCGGTGAGGGCCTGCGGGCGAGACGCCTGCCTCGTCACCATCGGGTGAGTGTGACGAGGGTCCCGGTGAAGAAGACGCAGGTGGTACACCGGCGGGTCGGTGCGAGAGCGTGGCGATGCCGGCGGAGCATGCACCGGCGACGACGGCGCTGGTGACGAGAGCGGCGGTGCCGGCTCACGCCGGCGCTCGTAGACGATGCCGAAGCGCCCGGGAGGAGGTGAGGGCGGACTCGGCTCCCGCCGGCGCTCGTAGACGATGCCGAAGCGCCCGGGAGGAGGTGGGGTCAGTGCGCTCAGTCCCGCGATCGGAATGACAGTATCAGGCACAACAGGAGGTAGCGAAGCCACAGGGAGCGAGGGTGGAAGCTCCGGGGCTGCCTCGACCGTGTCAGGCACCGGAAGGTCTTGTTGCGAGTCCGGCAGGGGCGAGGCTGGACCACCAGGAGAGTGCGCCGGAGTAGTACCTGCAGGGTAGAGAGAAGGGTGGCGGGATCGCCGGGTCAGTGGGAAAGAAGGAAGCCTCCGCGGGGTCAGCGGGAGGTGGAGGTGTAGAGGTGGTGGAGTAAGGAAATGCCGACTCATCAAACACGACATGGCGAGAGATGAGGACACGGCGAGAGGTAAGGTCAAAGCATCGGTAACCCTTATGATCCGGAGAGTATCCGAGAAAGATACAGAGGGTCGACCGGGGAGCCAGCTTATGGGAAGCGGTGGCGGCGGTGTTAGGGTAACACGCACACCCGAAGACTCGAAGGTGGTCGTACCGAGGAGGTGTACCGAAGAGAGCGTGGTGAGGCGTGGGAGCTGGGCAGGCAGTAGAAGGAAGTCGGTTAAGAAGATAGGTGGAGGTGTGCAGACACTCAGCCCAGAAACGAGCGGGTAGAGATGCCTGGAGCAGCAGGGTGCGCATGATGTCATTGGTGGTGCGGATCATACGCTCTGCCTTGCTGTTTTGAGAGGAGGTATACGGACAAGACATGCGTAGGTGGACACCGGAAGAAAGGAAGAAGGCACGTGAGGTTGAGTTATCGAACTCACGGCCATTGTCGCACTGAACAGCCTTGATGGTAAGGCCAAACTGAGTGGACACCCAAGTAAAGAAGTGGCTAAGAGTGGGGAAAGCCTCGGACTTGGCACGCAGAGGAAAAATCCAGGAGTAATGGGAGAAATCATCGACCACCACCAAGTAGTACTTATAGCCAGACATGCTGAGAACAGGAGAAGTCCATAAGTCGCAGTGAATAAGATCAAAGACACGAGTGGCATGGGAGGAAGAGGACCGAAAGGGAAGGCGAACGTGACGGCCCAGCTGGCACGCATGACACAAGTGATCATCGTGAGCCCGAGAGCACCGAATGTCGGAACTATGCGCGAGCTGCATCAGGGCATCCCGGCCAGGATGGCCGAGGCGGCGGTGCCAAGTGGTGGAGGAAGGAGTGGCGGCGAACGCGGCTGAGGAAGGCGAAGGTGTAACAGAGGCCGGAAACCGAAGGGTGCAGAGAGGCCCAGTGCTGTTACATCGGAGCAGAGGAACCCGGGAGGCTAAATCCCGCACGGTGAGGCTAGAGGGGTCAAACTCAACCGAACAAGAGTTGTCAGTGGTGAAACGACGAATAGAGAGAAGGTTGTGAACCATACCGGGAGCCACAAGAACATCAGGGATATGAAAGGAGCCGTGGGAACTGGCAGTTCCCACGGAGGAGACAGGAAGGCAAGTGCCATTGGCGACCATGATGGAGGAGGGACAGGAAGGGTCGGGAGGACGAAGAGAAGAAAGGAGTTTCGCATCGGGCGTGGTGTGGAAAGTGGCGCCCGAGTCGGCGATCCAATCAGGGCTGGCGGTGGTGCTGAAGGAATAGGCCAAGGCGGGAGGTGTAGATGTGGTGGATGAAGGATTGGCGGCGCCTAAGCCCCCCGCCGCGGCCATGGTGGTGGCGGCGCCAGGAAGATGGGCCGGCTGCAGCGGCGGTGGGGACTGAGCCGAGGGCAGAGGGTAGGGAGCCGACGAGGCCCGGCGTGCGACACGGCGTCGGCACGTGGCCCGAGTCGTCGGTGGTGGACGAGATCCGGAAGTAGCCGGGTCGGCCGGGAAAGGCGCTGCCGCGGGTGAGGTGATGGCCTGCTGTGCCCAAGCCGCGTGGATGAGGGGCGCGGAGGTAGCCCAGCCGGCAGCGCCGGTGGTGGTGGCAGCACCTGGAGTCACACCTGGTAGGGCAGCCGCACCTGGGGCATGCAGCGGCCCGGTGGGAGTGTCGGGCAGCATAGCCGCTGGAGGAAGGGCGGCCGGGGCGGGTAGAGTAACCGGCGGCGCTGGGTCCAGAGCGGGCGGTGCAGAAAGAGGAGCGGCGCCCACCACTGGAGCCCAGGGAGGATGAGGGAGTGGCTGGGGGGCTGCAGCAGGCGCAAACCGCGCCCAGGTGGGCGCCGAGGGCGTCGAGCGCCGCAGGTCGCGTGGAGCCCCGCGCGCCCCGTGCAGCCGTCGAGGGCCACCCGCTGCAGCCGCGCCACCGGCGTCGGGAACGCTGCTGCCGGCGCGCAGGGGCAGGGCCACCCGCTGTGAGCTCTCCATCGTCGTGGGGAGAGGGAAGAGGAGCTTCTGCGCCGGCTCAGACTGAGGGCCTCTGCCACCGGGCTGCCGGCCAGGGGTAGAGGAGAGAGCCCGGGCGGCCACGGTCCCCAGGGCGGCAGCCGCGCCTGGAGCAGCAGCCGCAGCCCCCATGGCGGGCGGAGCAGCAGCCTCGGCCCCCAGGGCGGCAGCCGCGCCAGGGACTGCGGCCACGGCCTCCAGGGCGGACGGGGCACCGGCCACTGGGGCGCTGGGGGTTGTGGAGGCGACGGGGAAGGTGTTGCCACCGGCGCCAGGAGGAGGGGAAGGGAGGGCGCCGGGGAAGGAAGGGGCGCCGGCGGCTGGGGCGCCCAGAGGTGGAGCGCCGCCTGGAGTCCCGGCGGGAAGGGCAGCAGAAGCAGGTGCAACCAGTAATTGAGCCCAGGAGGGTGAAGATAGGGGTGGGGAAAAGGTGCAGAGAGAAGGAGGAGTGGGAGGACCGCCGGCCATGGCGCCAGGGGCCGGCGGCGGCGCCTCCAGGGAGGGGCGGCGGGCAGCAGAGAGAGAGGGAAGAGGAAGACCTAACCCTAGGCTGCTGATACCATGTTAGGGAATGATTTTCATTAATTTGGGCTAACCCTAGAAGGGTAGCTATATAGGTTCCATACATGGGCCACATGGGCCTAGCCTCATGGGCCTAACACATTCACATTCCAACAAGGAGTTTGCTATGAAGGATCTGAGTGTGCTCCACCACTTCCTCGGGGTCACTGTTGAGCCTCATCCTGCCGGATTACTTCTTCACCAGCGGCAGTATACTCTTGATATCCTGGAGCGAGCTGGGATGACTGACTGCAACCCCTGCTCCACTCCGGTTGACACACAAGGCAAGCTGTCAGAAGCCGAGGGCAACCCAGTGAGAGATCCCACTACATATCGGAGTCTTGCTGGTGCCCTTCAGTACCTCACCTTCACTCGGCCGGACATCACTTATGCAGTTCAGCACATATGTCTTCACATGCATGATCCCCGAGAGCCACACCTCACTGCTCTCAAGCGCCTCCTCCACTACCTCTGCGGCACTGTCGACTACGGCCTACTCCTTCACCGGTCGTCCTCTGCCGAGCTTGTCGTTTACACTGACGCCGACTGGGCCGAGTGTCCGGACACTCGGCGCTCCACCTCCGGCTACGCTATCTTCTTAGGCGGCAACCTAGTGTCCTGGTCGTCCAAGCGCCAGCCGGTGGTCTCCCGCTCCAGTGCCGAGGCGGAGTACCGCGCTGTCGCTAACGGCGTGGCTGAGGCCTCCTGGCTCCGGCAGCTTCTCGTCGAGCTCCACACTCCTCTCCCGGAGCACGCTGGTCTACTACGACAATGTCAGTGCGGTGTACCTCTCCACCAACCCCGTTCAGCACCAGCGGACGAAGCACGTGGAGATCGACCTACACTTTGTCCGTGATCGGGTTGCCATCGGCGAGGTGCGGGTCCTTCACGTACCGACCATCTCCCAGTTCGCCAACATCTTCATAAAAGGCCTCTCGTCCTCGACCTTCACCGAGTTTCGCTCCAGCCTCAACATCACCAGTGGCTAGTTGTGTCTGTGGGGGAGCTCGTGTGTGTTCTTCTTTTCATGTCCAGTCCGTAACTCCGCTGCACTAGTAGTTCAGACTGTGGGGGGTGTTGGAGTATAGAAGTATTAGGCCCATGAGGCTAGGCCCATGAGGCTCATGTATGCAATACTATATAGCTACCCTTCTAGGGTTAGCCCAAATTAAGAGAGTAACAATTTCCAACATGAGCAGGGGTTGGGGGGTTTTCTCGACCTGCATAGAAGGTATTCTTCTTAATGCAATGCCCAGGGGCTGTCTTACCCCCACAGGTCGAGTTTTTTTTTAAAAAAAATAACTGCAATGCGTCAATAGTAGCTTGGTTACTTTGGGCCTTAAATTGAAATGTTACTAGATAAGATTCCAACTTGGAGTCTCAATTCTTGTTTCATTTTGGTTTCAGGGTACTTTAGTAGTTTGCAAATTAATAAGGTCATTTTTTAAGGAAAAAAATCCATGACATGCTCAAAGATTTGGACATAATTTCCATAATCCACAATAGCTTTGTATAATGCTGACAATAGCAATTTAATACATGCTAAAAAGTGCATGAAACCCAATGTATTGCAGTTGGGGAAATAGAGATGAAGCGATAATTACCTGGAGCTTTACTTTTATGTCCAGAACCATCCTCTCTCTCTCAGCCTGTTGACCCAAATAACAAAATATGCACAAAAGATTGCTATGCTGTTATTCATGTTGAGGGTCTATGGTAGAGATTATTTCACATAGCAGGATGTCTTACCGCCCTCTCTCTTGGGCTCAGACTTTCTGCCTTTGGACCCCCATTTACTCGGATAGAAGGAGAACTGAAAATGAAAGTGATTGCAATAATAATACATAAATTGTAAAAAAAAAATAGCAGCAAAGAAACTTTTCAAGCATGCCTTCTTACCTCGGTACTTGCTTACTAGCCCCACTAGCTAACGCCAAAATCGACTTACGTTTTTCTTCTTGTTCTTCTGTTCTTGCATTTGCTGGAAACCTCTTATAGCAGTGTCTATTGTCCGGTTCTGCATGAAGATATATAAGGTTAATTATCTTTCCAAAACACTAGAAACCTAAGCACTATACAAAGTCCTTGATCGTCAGCATTACAGATCAACCATGGACCTCAACATAAGGAAGCTAGAAAATAAGATAGTTATGCATGGATCCTTTAGGCCCATTTGGTTGGAGAGCAAGATGTATGGGATCAGTCCAGCCCTGGTTTCAGGGATGGAATGGTTTTGTGTTGATATTTGTTTGGAGGGATGGAACTGTTCAATGTTTGTGGCTGGTTGGAGGAATGCCGATGATGGGATAACAGCACCCGTTAGTCATCATCACTGTGGGACCAGCCTGTAAGTGAAACACCCTGTTCCTTCCCTTCTGCGAGCAGCAGCACCATTGAATTCCCATTGCATGATGAAGTAGATTTGGGCTCAGGGTGCCAGCCATGTGGCTTCCAGCAGCACCACCAACTTCCCTAGTTCCATGTAGTGCTTGTTGTCAGCGGCGAAGAGGTAGAGCAGGCTTCAACACGGGGTGAGAGAGATGCGGACAGCAGCAGCAGCCATGTGGAGTCGTGTCGGTGTGAGCAAAGGTGGTGGCACAAGGCGAGTATCGTTGAGCACGGGGAGGCGCAGCTGCTCCGTCTCCTTGTACAGATCGCATACCACGACCATGGCACAGCCCCACAACTGACCCTGTAAGGCGCAAGGAGAGAAATAGCAGAAAAATTCTGTGCGTGTGGCATGAGTGCGTTCCACCGGTTTTTGGGAGGAGCCTGTCCAGTATCTGGGAGAAATATTCCCAGTAGGGGAGATCCCTCATTTCCATGAACCAAACACAATAGAAATTGCGATGGAATGGCTCCAGCCCAGCCCAACCAAACAGACCATTAATACACAAATTCAGTACCTTCAATTAGTTTCACTAGAGAAACTTGGTGGTTCATAAAAAAACAAATCCTACAGGATGATGAGTTAGATCCAATAAACTATATTTCATGCATGATAATCTGCATAGTTCTAAGTGTGCCCTTTTTTTAGATGATATGATGCTAATTGCTAACATTACTCCAATTGACAAGGAACATGCAGCAGCAGTGTGCATGTGAATGTCACTGGTACCGAGGGTAGATAACATGAACCATTCAGTGCAAATGTATGATGCACTGTGGTTTATGTTTTTAAGTGGTGTACCTTTGATTCTAATGTAGAGATTGAACTACTAGAACACACAATTAATTGTTACAATAAAAATGGAGACAAAAAGTGCAGAATAACAAAAATTGAATAAGTACCTGAACCTTCAATCTCAGGATTAGCTATTGTTATAATCTCAGGATCAGCAACTTGAGAAGGAAAGATGGTTAGAGGGTTTTGTTCTCTTCCAGTTGCATCCTGCAACTTATCAAGAAGGTTGTGGGCATTTTCTTCTGCACTGTTGCATCTTTCCAGATAATCCAAGAACCCCTGAGTCTCCAAAAACTGCATAATCTGCCAAACAAATTGATATTTAAGTACTTGCTCCAGGCTAGTTTCCATGACATTTAGATTTGAGCACACAGAACAATGAATGCATTAACACCTTTTTTGCATGTGTCCTTGAGAGGAAAAAAAAAACAGAAGCGTCAAATTCAATGGAACAGTTATAGAGTGACCATTGCCCACAGTGATAGACAAAGAGCGGGGGGTGGGTGGGAGGGGGGGGGGGGGGAGCAAGGACACCCTGCCCGCGCCAGGCCGGCTGCTGGTCGTGCCTACCCCTGCCCCGCCCTTCTTGTTGCTGCAGTGGTTGGAGGAGTTCTGTTAACCGCCCTGAAGTCGGGAAGCAGCATGCTGAATAAGCGCGGGTTGAGGCCGCGGAGGAGGTTGAGGACCAGTTGCGACGGCGAGATAGCATGGCCGACGTCATGCGGGGCATCGGCTACGGTCTTCATGTGCTGGCAGTAGTCGTTAATGGAGAGGTCCCTGCTTCATAGAGGAGAATTCCTCATGTAGGAAGATGGCGCGGGGCTCCTTGTTGGCCAGAAAGGGGCCCTCGATAGCAACCCAGAGCTGGCACGCTGAATCGCCGATTGATCTTGCGCCATGGCAAGGTCCTAGACGTCGGCGGCAATAGATCCAAGAAGCCAACTGTTGCGCAGGCAGGAATCGTCCATGACCCACCGGGGGTTGGCCGAGACAGGGTCGTCGATGTGGCTGCGAAGTCCGAACTTCCCTAGCAGGGACTTGAAGAAGGGCGCCCACTTGTGGAAGTTTGGGTGTTTCAGCTCGAGGACAACAAGAACATGAGAGCGGACAGTAATCATCACGTGGGGAACGACGACGATGGCTCAGCACGGAGATTCCCCATGGCGTCGCTGGTGGCGGAGGCGGTCGTGGAGTTTGTCGACATCGCGGTGAGGAAGACCGACCAGGGATGGATCGGGAGGGCAGACCGATCGGGCAAAGAGGAGCTGCGATCATGAGGAGCGCGCGAGCGAGCATGCCGAGGGGATCATGTGTGGGAGAAGGACCCGCGGACAGAGGAAGTCACGCGCAGAGGGGTCGTTAGGTGGGGTGGCCGCACGGCCATGGATTCGGTGGTGCGGGAGAGAAGTTATGCTAGAGGAAGGAGTCGGAAGGGGACCCAAACTCTTGATACCATGTGGAGAATTATGGGAACACCTTACACCCATTAGGGAGGTGGCTTTAATATATGTAGTCAAAGTACAGCTTGGAGGACAAGTAACATGATATACATGTGGTAGACTATACATATCTCTAAGAGAGATGCTCTAATAGTTGAAGTGCTAATCAAGATCATCTAACACAGAAATCAGACCCATTGATCAAATGTGATTAAGGCCCATTGATTGCACCGACTCCTTTTTGGCAAACATTTCAAACACGGACCCATTGATCTAGGGCAAGAAAGAATGATTACTTATGAAATTGAACAGTAAGATGGCTACCAAGCACAATGAAATTGTAGACAACAGAAAAAAATAATCCACTTGCATCATATCATTTTCTAGTATGAACTAAAATCATGTACACAATCCACAGTCAATACAATCTTAACCAAGACCCCCAAATACAATATCTGAAATTACCAAATCACAAAACAGGCATGGATATGGATCTCAACTCTGTGGGCGGCCTGGTCGATGTGAGTTGCTCGACCATGAATCCTCCCTGCAACGGCTTGGTGGCAAGCTGTCCTTGCGGCAACGGCCAGGAGACATCATCTTCCCTCCGGTTAATGCCTCGTGATGGTTGCCTGGCACGACAGTGCCCAAGCATAGAAGCGCGGCATCATCGAGGAGGGGGCGGTGGTTAGGAGGCATCGGTCTGGAGCGATTTCGCCATCTTCAGTTTCTTCTGGTGGTGAGGTTTAGTGTTAGCATGTTTACTGCTTCCTTTATTACTAGCTGACTGCCTAGGAACCTCCCCCTCTTTACTGCTAGTATTTACTTCTTTTGCTGCTAGGCGGCTGATGCCTGGGAATCTTCCCTGGCTGTCGCCTGTGTGCTTCCCCCTCTCTCTCTTGTGTTAGTCTAGTTCCTATATAAATCCCTGTAATTTGGTTTACTAAATATGAATGAATACAAGAGCTAGTTCATCCTCTATCATGGTATCACGAGACTCTTAAGATCCTGCAGTCTCCTTCCTCTCCCTATCTCCATGGCCTCTGAGCTGCCGCTTCCCTCTGATGCGGCCACTCTCGCTGTGCAGGCTGAGCACGAGCAGGCCACCGCTCACCAGCGCGCAGAGGACGCCACTGCCCGCCAGCGCGCAGAGGACGCCGCTGCAGCTGAAGGGAAGGCCGCCCTGGAGACGGCCGCTGCGGCTGCTACCCAGGCTGCCGCCGCTGCCCAGGCCCGCGTCCAAGCAGCCCTCGCTGCCCTGGAAGTCGAGCGCGCTGCGGCCGCCGCCCTCGAACGCGCGGTTGCTGCGGCTCAGGGCCGTGCCGCCCCGTCGGCCCTTGAAGACGACGGCTCCAACCTCAGCGACGACGACACTCCTCTCCACAATGAAGCTGCCCTCGTCGCCCACCTCCACGCCCAGGCTGCGGGTGTCCAGAACATCCGCTCCCTCGTGCCAGTGGTCCTCGATCTCTTTTCCCCACACTACAACCGATGGTGCGACTTAGTGCTGCTCACTCTCGAGCAGTACGCCCTCGCCGACCATGTCCTCTCCACCGCGCCGCGCCCCGCCCCGGCC
Organism: Saccharum hybrid cultivar R570; assembly: GCA_038087645.1. Classification (NCBI taxonomy): domain Eukaryota; kingdom Viridiplantae; phylum Streptophyta; class Magnoliopsida; order Poales; family Poaceae; genus Saccharum; species Saccharum hybrid cultivar. The sequence goes on from JAQSUU010000135.1 coordinate 25,581,613, forward strand.
CGCCCATCCTAATTGGCACCGGATGGACTGCGTTGTGCTGTCTTGGCTATTTAGCACCCTCACTGTCGAACTCCAGGACACCGTCTATTGCTGCCAACTCACTTGATTTATTGACACTGCTCTTCCTGATCATGTTTGCCGCCTCAACAAGTCTCTGTATGGTCTGAAGCAGGCACCTCGCGCTTGGTACAGCCGGTTTGCCACCTACCTCTTGTCTCTCGGGTTTGTTGAAGCAAAGTCTGACACCTCTCTGTTCATTTACCACCGAGGCAATGAGATTGTTTACCTACTACTCTATGTGGATGACATTGTTCTGACTGCCTCTAGTGCCTCTCTCCTCTGCCGCACTATCACTGCCTTGCAACAAGAATTCTCCATGAAAGACCTTGGTCCTTTGCATCACTTTTTGGGCATTTCAGTCACGCAACATTCAGGTGGTCTCTTCCTGTCACAACAGAAGTACACCATTCACATCCTCAAACGTGCTGGTATGATGGATTACAAACCGTGTAGCACGCCTGTGGACACTCATGCTAAAGTTTCTGCTACTGAAGGTGTTCCTGTCACTGATCCTACCCGCTATCGCAGTCTTAAAGGAGCCCTGCAGTACCTTACTTTCACAAGACCAGACATTGCTTATGCTGTTCAACAAGTATGCCTTCACATGCATGATCCTCGCGAACCTCACTTGTCTGCTGTTAAGAGGATTCTCCACTATCTTCAGGGAACTCTCAGCCATGGCCTGCACCTTCAGCCCTCCACTCCTGAACTTGTGGTCTATACTGATGCCGATTGGGCTGGGTGTCCCGACACTCGCCACTCCACTTCAGGCTATGCTGTGTTTCTTGGCGCCAATCTGGTTTCTTGGTCTTCAAAACGCCAAAACAGTCTCTCGTTCAAGTGCCGAAGCTGAATACCGGGCTGTGGCCAATGGAGTTGCTGAAACTTGCTGGCTCCGCCAACTTCTACAGGAATTGCATGCTCCACTGCCTCGGAGCACACTGGTCTACTGCGACAATGTCAGTGCGGTATACTTGTCCACCAATCCCGTACAACATCAACGCACGAAGCATGTTGAGATTGATCTCCACTTCGTTCGTGAACAGGTCGCCATTAGTGATGTTCGGGTTCTTCACATACCAACGACATCCCAGTTTGCTGACATCTTCACCAAGGGTCTTCCCACCTCCGTTTTCCAAGATTTTCACTCCAGTCTTCAGGGGGGCGGTGGGGTAGCATGTTTACTGCTTCCTTTATTACTAGCTGACTGCCTAGGATTCCCCTGGCTGTCACCTACTTACTCCCCCTCTTTACTGCTAGTATTTACTTCTCCATTTGCTGCTAGACGGCTGATGCCTGGGAATCTTCCCTAGCTGTCGCATGTGTGCTTCCCTCTCTCTCTCTCTCTCTCTCTCTCTCTCTCTCTCTATCTCTCTCGTGTTAGTCTAGCTCCTATATAAATCCCTGTAATTTGGTTTACTAAATGCGAATGAATACAAGAGCTAGTTCATCCTCTATCATTTAGTGGCGGCGCCCTAGGGTTTAGGAGCGGAGCGAGAGGTGATGGTGTTGGAGTATATGTGTGTGGCCCATGTGGCTAGGCCCATGAAGCCCATGTATGATACACTATATAGCTACCCTTCTAGGGTTAGCCTATTCAATTGAGACCACTCATTCCAACATGGTATCAAGAGCCTAACTTCCCTTCTTCCTCCCTCCTCCCAGCCGCCTGGCTGGCCCCCAGGGCGCCGCCGCCCTCTGGCTTCCCAGCCGGCGGCCATGGCTGCTCCCCCTCCTTCCTCTTTCTTCCACCTTTCCCCTCCCCTCTCCCATCCCACATCCTGGGCCCAGCTGCCCGCCTCCTTCCCTCTGCTGCATCCAGCAACCGCCACCCAACTTCCAGACGCCGCCGCCCCTACCAACGCCGCCCGCCTTGGCGCGGCTTCTCCCAGCACCTGGGCGCCGCCGGTCGCCGGCGGGCCACTGGGCCAGGGTGCGGCCCCCACCTGGTCCTCTCCTGGCGCGGCAGTGGGCCCCGCAGCTCCTCCAGCAGCGCCCCTGGTGACCGCTGCTTCTTCAGCGCCCTGGTCGGCCATTGGACAGCACGCCCCAGGCGCGGGTGCGGGCCCAACCTGGCCCCCACCTGACGCGGCCATCGCGCCCCTGCTGGCTGCTGCTCCTCCCTCTTCCGCTGCTTGGCCGGCCTCTGGCGGGCTGCCTGCTGCCGCCACCGCGCCACTGGCTGCTGCTCCTTCTCCCGCAGCATGGCCGACCCCTGGACTGCAGGCTGGCTGCTGCCTGCCATGGGTGCTGCCACCACCAGCGCAACCCTTGGCCCGGCGCCCCTCTTTCCCGCGACATGGGCACAGCAGGCCATTGCTTTCGCTGCCGGCAGTGCCCCCGCGGCAGCGCCTTTCCCGGCCGCCCCGACCACCTCTCCTTCCTGGGCTCAGGCCGCCCTTGGCGTGGCCCCGGCATCGCCCGGCCACCCTCCAGCGCTGCCCGCCGGCGCGGGCCACCCACTCGCGCCGCTCACCTCTGGCGCGGGCACTGGCCAGGCCTGGGCACCGCGTCCGTCCCCTACGCCGCCGTCGTTTCTTCTGGGTTCTCCTCCCCCCGGGCCGAGCGGGGGTGGGGGGGCCGTGGCGGACGCCGTCGTCGCAGACGGGGACGTGGTGGGGGTTCTGGGTACCACGACCCGTCATGGCCCTTCCAGACTCCCGGTGGTGAGCCTCGCCTGCCGGCCGCCGCCATGCTCGCTGCTGCTTCTCCCGGGTTTCACCCAGCAGCATTCCCGTGGGCTACACCTTCTAGCACCTCGCCCGGTTGGGACTCGGCGGCCTTGGCACACTCCTTCAGCACGATGGCCCCGAGAACTCCTGTCGGCCCACAGTGGATCGCCGATTCGGGTGCCACCTACCACACCACTCCCGACCCCACTATTCTCTCTTCCGTTCAACCTCCTTCTTCCTCTCACCCTTCGTCCATCATGGTCGCTGTTGGAGTGTGAATGTTTTAGGCCCATGGGGCTAGGCCCATGTGGCCCATGTATGGTACCTATATAGCTACCCTTCTAGGGTTAGCCCAAATTAATGAATCACATTTTACAGCATGGTATCAAGCCAGTTTCTTTCTCTTCCTCCCTGAGCCGCCGCCCTCTGGTAGAGCCACCGCCGGCCATGGCTGGACCTCGTTCCCCTTCCCTCCCCTGCTCAGCCCAGCCGCAGGCGCTCCCTTTGGCAGCGCCGCCGCTGGCCATGGCTCCTCTCTTCCCGCCCATCTTCCTCCCCAGACCTCCTCCACCTTCCCTCCTCTGCTCTGCTTCACCTGCTGCTGCCCGCCTGCCTGGATCCGCGCCGTCTCCTGAATCCGCGCCGTCTCCTGGATCCGGCCTGGCCGCGCCGTATGGACCCGTGCTCCCACCTCCTGGAGCCCACCCGTTCCCTTCCCCTCAGGACCGCTTCCCCCCTCCTGGCGCCGTGCCATTGGAGCGCACCTCAAGGTCGACGCGGCTGCAGGACATGAGGCCGGCGCACCTGACGAGCCCGACGCTGACCATGGTGCCGCAGCAGGCCTCATGGCTGGGCACCGGCGGCTCGCGCGGCACCGGCGGGCAGGCGGGTTCTGTCTTCGGCGCTCCCTCTCGGACGCCGCGGGGGAGGGGCGGGACGGCACGAGTGGCAGGCAGGGCCTCCCTCCCTCCCTGCTGGAGCGCGTGCCGCCTGCCTGGCTCGGCTGGTGCCCCTGTCCCTGGTGCCCTGTCCCTGGCAGGCAGCAGCAGCAGCAAGCGTCGCCCCTCCCTCCCTGCTGGAGCGCGTGCCACCTGCCTGGCTCGGCTGGTGCCCCTGTCCCTGGCAGGCAGCGGCAGCAGCAAGCGTCGCGTGGTCTACAGTCTGCTTGGCTCGGCTGCCCCTCCTCCTCGGCTGCTGCCCCTGCAAACCTGGGTGCCCCTGTCCCTGGCCTGAACAGTGGTTGGCACACGGGCTTGCGCCGTACAAGAGCCGGCGCCACTGCCGCTGCCTATCGTACCACGTGCCATCGCCGTGTCGCGCGCCGAGCCTTGTCGGCTCCCTACCCTCTGCCATCGACTCCATCTCCCCCGCCGCCGCCATTGGGCCATCTTCCAGGCGCCGCCAACAACATGGCCGCCACCGCCGGAGTCGCTGGCGCGGGGGGCTCAGGCGTCGCCAATCCTGTTCTTTCCGGTGACTTACCAGGACTTGTCGGTTGGGTTCCGCCTACCTTGGCCTCCTCCTTCAGCACCACCGCCAGCACTCCACCAGTTAGTTCTGATTGGATCGCCGACTCGGGCGCCACTTTCCATACCACGCCCGATGCGAGTCTACTTTCTTCTCTCCGTCCTCCCCACCCTTCCTGCCCCTCTTCCATCATGGTGGCCAATGGCACCTGCATTCCTGTCTCCTCCGTGGGCACTGCCAGTTCCCACGGCTCCTTTCATATTCCTGATGTTCTTGTGGCTCCCGGGATGGTTCACAACCTTCTCTCTATTCGCCGCTTCACCACAGACAACTCTTGTTCGGTTGAGTTTGACCCCTCTGGCCTCACCGTGCGGGATTTGGCCTCCCGGGTTCCTCGACTCCGGTGTAACAGCACTGGGTCTCTCTACACCCTTCGGTTTCCACCTTCTTCGCCTTCCTTGGCGCCTGTTTCACCTTCTTCACCTTCCTCAGCCGCTTTCGCCACCACTACTTCCTCCACCACTTGGCACCATCGCCTCGGCCATCCTGGCCGGGATGCCCTGATGCAGCTCAGTCGTAGTTTCGACATTCGGTGCTCTCAGACTCACGATGATCACTTGTGTCACGCGTGCCAGCTGGGCCGTGACGTTCGCCTTCCCTTTCAGTCCTCATCCTCACATGCCCCTCGTGTTTTTGATCTTATTCATTGTGACTTGTGGACTTCTCCTGTTCTCAGCATGTCTGGCTATAAGTACTACTTGGTGGTGGTCGATGATTTCTCCCATTATTCCTGGACTTTTCCCCTGCGGGCCAAGTCCGAGGCGTTCTCCACTCTTAGCCACTTCTTTGCTTGGGTATCCACTCAGTTTGGCCTCACCATCAAGGCTGTCCAGTGCGACAATGGCCGTGAGTTCGATAACTCAACCTCCCGTGCCTTCTTCCTTTCTTCCGGTGTCCACCTGCGCATGTCTTGTCTGTATACCTCCTCTCAAAACGGCAAAGCAGAGCGCATGATCCGCACCACCAATGACATCATGCGCACTCTTCTGCTCCAGGCATCTCTACCCGCTCGCTTCTGGGCTGAGTGTCTGCACACCTCCACCTATCTCCTTAACCGCCTACCTTCGACTGCTTGCCCAGCTCCCACGCCTCACCACGCTCTATTCGGTACCCCTCCTCGGTACGACCACCTTCGTGTCTTTGGGTGTGCGTGTTACCCTAACACCGCCGCCACCGCTCCCCATAAGCTGGCTCCCCGGTCGACCCTCTGTGTCTTTCTCGGATACTCTCCGGATCACAAGGGTTACCGATGCTTTGACCTTACCTCTCGCCGTGTCCTCATCTCTCGCCATGTCGTGTTTGATGAGTCGGCCTTCCCTTACTCCACCACCTCTCCACCCACACCTCCCGCTGACCCTGCGGAGACTTCCTTGTTTCCCACTGACCCGGCGATTCCGCCACCCTTCTCCCTCTACCCTGCAGGTACTGCTCCGGCGCACTCTCCTGGTGGTACCGTCTCGCCGCACCAGGACCTTCCGGTGCCTGACACGGTCGAGGCAGCCCCGGAGCTTCCACCCTCACTCCCTGCGGCTTCGCTGCCTCCCGTTGTGCCAGATGTTGCCGTTCCGCTCGCGGGACCGCGCACACCAACCCCTCCTCCCGGGCGCTTCGGACTAGACTACCAGCGCCGTCGGGAGCCACGTCCGTCCTCACCTCCTCCCGGACGTTTCGGCATCGTCTACGAGCGCCGACGTGACCCGGCTACGCCGGCATCGCCACTCTCTCGCGCCGACCCGCCGGTGTACCACCCGCCTCTTCTTCACCGAGACCCTCATCACACTCACCCGATGGTGACGAGGCAGGCGTCTCGCCCGCAGGCCCTCACCGCCGCCGCCTGCGACCGGGGATCTCTCCGGTACCCTCTTCCGTCCGCGCGGCCTTGGCGGATCCTCACTGGCGCCGCGCGATGGACGAGGAGTACGCGGCCCTCCTCGCCAACCAGACGTGGGACCTAGTGCCTCGTCCGCCGGGATCCAACATTGTCACCGGCAAGTGGATCTGGACGCACAAGCGGCAGGCTAATGGTTCCTTAGAGCGCTACAAGGCTCGCTGGGTCCTCCGCGGCTTCACTCAGCGGCCCGGCATTGACTATGCTGAGACCTTCAGTCCCGTGGTGAAGCCTGCTACAGTCAGCACCGTCCTCTCCCTAGCTCTCGAGCGCTCCTGGCCTGTGCATCAGCTGGATGTCAAGAATGCCTTCCTCCATGGCACCCTGACTGAGACGGTCTACTGCAGTCAGCCGGCAGGTTTCGTGTATTCTTCGTCCTGACTTCGTCTGCCGGCTCAACAAATCTCTCTACGGGCTCAAGCAGGCACCCCGCGCTTGGTACTCTCGATTCGCTACCTTCCTGCAGACTCTTGGGTTCACGGAGGCCAAGTCTGACACCTCCCTATTCATATACCACTATGGGGGTGAGACTGCTTACCTGCTCCTCTATGTGGATGACATTGTTCTCACCGCCTCCAGCGAGTCTCTGCTCCATTCGCATCATTGCCTCACTCCAGAAGGAATTTGCTATGAAGGATCTTGGGGTGCTCCACCACTTCCTCGGTGTCACTGTTGAGCCCCGACCTTCAGGCCTGTTTCTTCACCAGCGGCAGTTCACTTGTGACATTCTGGAGCGAGCAGGGATGACCGCCTGCCAGTCCTGTTCTACACCGGTGGACACCCAGGGCAAGTTGTCAGAGGCTGGGGGTCCGATGCTTGGGCCAGCGGACTCCACCGCCTGCCGGAGTCTTGCTGGCGCACTTCAGTACCTCACTTTCACACGGCCGGACATCACTTATGCCGTCCAACAGCTCTGCCTCTACATGCATGCTCCGCGGGAGCCCCACCTGGCTGCTATGAAGCGGCTTCTCCGGTACCTCCGTGGCACACTTGGCTACGGGCTGCTCCTCGGCCGGTCCTCCACTGCCGAGCTGGTTGTCTACACCGACGCAGACTGGGCGGGATGCCCGGACACCCGCAGGTCCACCTCCGGCTACGCTGTCTTCCTCGGCGGCAACCTGGTCTCTTGGTCGTCCAAGCGCCAGCCGGTGGTCTCAAGCTCCAGTGCCGAGGCAGAGTACCGTGTCGTGGCCAACGGCGTGGCCGAGGCCGCCTGGCTCCGCCAGCTCCTGGCTGAGCTTCACCGCCCACTCGCCAGGAGCACGCTCGTCTACTGCGACAACGTCAGCGCGGTCTACCTCTCCACCAACCCCGTGCAGCACCAGAGGACCAAGCATGTGGAGATCGATCTACACTTCGTCCGCGACCGGGTGGCTATCGGCGACGTCCGGGTTCTTCACGTCCCGACCACCTCCCAGTTTGCGGACATCTTCACCAAAGGCCTCCCTTCCTCGACCTTTTCCGAGTTTCGCTCCAGCCTCAACGTCTCCAGTGGCTAGTTGTGGCTGCGGGGGGGTCCTGTGTGTGTTCTGTTCTTACTTGTTTTCTTTCTTGTTCAGCCTTGAACTCCGCTGCGCCGGTAGTTCAGGCTGCGGGGGGTGTTGGAGTGTGAATGTTTTAGGCCCATGGGGCTAGGCCCATGTGGCCCATGTATGGTACCTATATAGCTACCCTTCTAGGGTTAGCCCAAATTAATGAATCACATTTTACAGCAGTCGCTAATGGGTCTTGCCTTCCTGTCACGTCCGTGGGTGCCACCGGCGCTCATGGCTCCTTTCGTCTTCCTGATGTTCTTGTGGCACTTTCTATGGTTCACAACCTTCTTTCTATTCATCGGTTTACTGCTGACAATTCCTGTTCTGTGGAGTTTGACTCTTCCGGTCTCACTGTCAGAGATTTGGCTTCCCGCCGTCCTCTGCTTCGGTGTGACAGCACGGAGCCCCTTTACACCCTTCGCTTTCCAGCGTCTTCTTCGCCGACCCCTGTGTCAGCTACTTTCGCCACCACTACTTCCTCTACCACTTGGCACCGGCGACTCGGCCATCCTGGTCGTGATGCCCTGATGCAGCTCAGTCGTAGTTCTGACATTCGGTGTCCTCGGACTCACGATGAGCATTTGTGCCATGCGTGTCAGCTGGGCCGTCATGTCCGTCTTCCTTTTCATAGTTCTTCCCAGGCGGCTCATATCTTTGATCTTGTACATTGCGACCTCTGGACCTCTCCTGTCATCAACGTTTCTGGCTACAAGTTCTATCTTGTGCTGCTTGATGATTTCTCTCATTACTCCTGGACTTTTCCTCTTCGTGCAAAGTCTGAAGCTTTCCCTGCCATTCTCCACTTCTTCGCTTGGGTGTCCACACAGTTCGGCCTCACCATCAAGGCCGTCCAGTGTGACAATGGTCGTGAGTTCGATAACTCCGCCTCCCGTGCCTTCTTTCTCTATCATGGTGTCCAGTTGCGCATGTCTTGCCCGTACACCTCCTCCCAGAACGGCAAGGTTGAGCGCATGATTCGCACCAACACCGAGACCATGCGCACCCTCTTGCTTCAGGCGTCCCTCCCTGCGCGCTTCTGGGCTGAGAGCTTGCACACCTCCACCTATCTCCTTAACCGCCTTCCTTCCGCTGCCTGCCCAGCTCCCACGCCACACCACGCCCTTTTCGGTACCCCTCCTCGGTACGACCACCTTCGCGTCTTCGGGTGTGCGTGTTACCCTAACACCACAGCTACCGCTCCCCACAAGCTGGCACCTCGTTCGACTCTCTGTGTCTTCCTCGAGTACTCCCCGGATCACAAGGGGTACCGGTGCTATGATCTTACCTCTCGTCGGGTCCTCATCTCTCGCCATGTGGTGTTTGATGAATCTGTCTTCCCCTTCTCCTCCACCCCCACTCCCAAGTCCACCTCTGATCTTGACCTCCTCTCCTTGTTTCCCACTGACGCGGTGGTCGAGCCACCTTTTCGGTTGTCTCCCACAGGTACTGCTCCACCGTGCCCTTCGCCGGAACCGTGCCCTCGCTCGTCGCCCGCCGGTGACACCCCCTGTCCGGGCCTAGCGGGGTCACCTCACGAGCCGGCCCCCGTCACTACGACTAACGCGGGTCCCAGGCCGTCACCCCTGGCACCACCTGCGCGCTTCGCCCAGCCGGTGCGTGTCTACCAGCGACGTGCACGACCGGAGCCGCCGCCTACGTCTACATCGGTCGCTCCTTCGCCGGTGTGCCCGACTGCTTCTTCTCCGCCGGCGACACCGACACCGTCGCCGCGGTCCCCGGATGCCCGTGTCGCGACGCCGGTGTACCACCCCCGCTGCTTCACCGACACCCGCGTCATGTTCACCCTATGGTGACGCGCCACGCGGCGGGGACCCTGCCGCCCCCGGCTCTCGCGGCGACGCCCGTGGACTCGCAGGCCTCTTCGGTACCCTCTTCTGTCCGTGAGGCCTTGTGTCCTCACTGGCGCCGCGCGATGGAAGAGGAGTACGCGGCTCTCCTCGCCAACCGGACCTGGGATCTGGTGCCTCGTCCACCCGGCTCCAATGTCGTCACCGGCAAGTGGATCTGGACACACAAGCGCCGGGCCGACGGCACTCTCGAGCGATACAAGGCTCGTTGGGTTCTCAGGGGTTTCACTCAGCGGCCTGGTGTTGACTACGATGAGACTTTCAGTCCAGTGGTGAAGCCGGCTACAGTGCGCACGGTGCTCTCCCTCGCCCTCACTCGCTCCTGGCCCGTGCATCAGCTGGATGTCAAGAATGCCTTCCTGCATGGTCTTCTCACTGAGACAGTTTACTGCAGTCAGCCGGCCGGGTTTGTTGACTCCTCGTGTCCTGACATGGTCTGCCGGCTCAACAGATCTCTCTACGGCCTCAAGCAGGCTCCCAGGGCATGGAACCATCGCTTTGCTGCCTTTCTGCGCTCATTGGGGTTTGTGGAGGTCAAGTCCGATACGTCACTGTTCATCTTCCACCATGGAGCTGAGACTGCGTATCTACTGCTCTATGTTGATGACATTGTCCTCACCGCCTCCAGTGAGTTACTCCTTCGCCGGATTATCACCTCTCTCCAGCAGGAGTTTGCGATGAAGGATTTGGGTGTGCTACATCACTTCCTTGGGGTCACTGTTGCGCCTCACCCTGCTGGCCTTCTCCTACACCAGCGGCAGTACACTCTTGACATCCTTGAGCGTGCCGGGATGACTGACTGCAACCCCTGCTCCACTCCAGTTGACACACAGGGCAAGATGTCTGAGGCTGCGGAGAACCCGGTGTCTGATCCCACCGCGTACCGGAGTCTTGCTGGTGCTCTCCAGTACCTCACCTTCACTCGCCCGGACATCACGTATGCGGTTCAGCAGCTGTGCCTTCATATGCATGATCCGCGGGAGCCCCACCTCACTGCCCTCAAGCGGCTCCTCCGCTACCTACGGGGTACTGTGGACTACGGCCTGCTCCTTCACCGGCGGTCCTCCTCCACTGAGATGGTTGTCTACACTGACGCTGACTGGGCTGGCTGTCCGGACACTCGGCGTTCTACCTCCGGCTACGCTGTCTTCTTGGGCGGCAACCTGGTGTCCTGGTCATCCAAGCGTCAGCAGGTGGCCTCCCGCTCCAGTGCCGAGGCGGAGTACCGCGCCGTGGCCAATGGCGTGGCCGAGGCTTCCTGGCTCCGCCAGCTCCTGGCCGAGCTCCATAACCCTCTACTCCGGAGCACGCTTGTCTACTGCGACAACGTCAGTGCGGTATACCTCTCCACCAACCCCATGCAGCACCAGCGGACCAAGCACATGGAGATTGATCTTCACTTCGTCCGTGATCGGGTGGCCATCGGCGAGGTGCGCGTCCTCCATGTACCGACGACGTCCCAGTTCGCCGACATCTTCACCAAGGGCCTCCCATCGACGACCTTCACCGCCTTTCGCTCCAGCCTCAACATCACCAGTGGCTAGTTGAGTCTGTGGGGGGCTCCTGTGTATTTTCTTTTCCTGGTGTCCAGTCTGAATCCGCTGCGTCGGTAGTTCAGACTGCGGGGGAGTGTTGGAGTATATGTGTGTGGCCCATGTGGCTAGGCCCATGAGGCCCATGTATGATACACTATATAGCTACCCTTCTAGGGTTAGCCTATTCAATTGAGACCACTCATTCCAACAGATGGGACAAGTCAGGGGAGAGTGGGGGCGAACGAGACCGAGGGGGTTACCCCCAATGGCAATTCCTTGTGATTACGGAGTACGTGTATGGGCACTTAGGTTTTCAATCGGCAACTCTACGTAGGGAGATAGGTTTTCACCGCTCTACACTTTTGTACTATGGTTAGGGGTGCTCCAGTGATCTGCCACTCTACAAGCATCTTAGAGCTCACCTATTTGGTAGGGATCCACATAGCTCTATTGTGGAGCTCGTCTAGAGCCCTGCCAAACAAGCCCCAAATTTGTCTCTTGCTCATATACTCCAGTCTCCTAAACCACCCCTCTTTGGTATCAGTGACCAATGAACATAGAATCTAAAGATTGTATAATGTAATTTATAATAACTAAGGTAGTTGCTTTAGAAACATGCAGCTAGGTCTCTTCTTGAAACCTGTAAGATAGTAATAAAAAAAAGCTTTCCTCCCATCACATAAAAAACAAACAGACAAAATACCATATAAAGAAAATTACAACAATAGTTGAGGAAACAAAACGAACTTTCCCATGTTCACCATTAAATTCTTTCCTCAGACATCTCAATTGTACACAACTATGATAGCATGAAAAAGAAAATAAAAATGAGTAAGCAGTAAGCAGAAGTTGGAAGCATACCATTGACATGGACTCAACAGGCTGGTTAGTTGCTCGAGAACGCTTTTTAAGAAAAGCTTTAGAATTGAAACCAGTCGTTGAAGTAGTATCCTGACAAGGGGGGAAAATACTCCTAAGTTACCACTACAAACAATATAAATAGCTGCTTCAGAAGTTATTAGACATGATGGCTTACAATGAAGTTACGGTAACCACTCAGGATCTGTGCAAAGAATCTCAAAAATATCAGCCTGCATAAAAACATAATATCAACTAATAAAACATGCTCCTACTGGATGTTATGCTGAAACAATTTAACTTCTTTCACGGCATCAAACAGCAGAACAACAACAACAACAACAACAACATAGCCTTTTGTCCCAAGCAAGTTGGGGTAGGCTAGAGATGAAACCCAAAAGAGACGAGAAACAGGGAGACACAGCAGAGAGTGGAAAAAATACAAAAACTAAACTCCAAGACTTAAAAATAATGATTCCCAGGAGAATGGACAAATATTGTGAAGCATTGGGAGTAACATCACAACGAATTCTAAGGTCCCTAAGGATGAACATATTATTCTTTCCAGTTTCCAGTAGTTTCTGCATTGCTTATGACAAAATAGTGTATATACCCACTGATTCTGGTATCAAGTGACACAGAAAATGGCAAAAATAATCCAAATATCTAGCACATGTGCATATGATGGTCCGGGAACTAAATGTACTAGCAACTTACTCATCTCTATTCATATCTAAGGCGGTATTAAGCAGAGCATGGAAGCATAGGAAAGGAGAACAGAATTACCTAAGTTGGAAATCATGTTCCTGACTCCATGATTTTGTGCCAGCCCTTAAAGAACGGTCACCCATATTGGCAAGATTGATTTTCATGAAATCAATGCCCATGACATTGGGTTGTAGTAATTTTAATATCTCACCACGAAGGAAGCTATGTTCAGTTTCTGGTATTGGAGGAATTTCTTCTGTCGTTGTTATCCGGTTGTATTCAAGATCTACCACCACTACCTGCAGTCATATACCTTATCATAACAATGTGTGAAATGCATTAATTTCATATAATCGAGAATGTGTCAAGTGTGATAGATTAATGCATGTATTGGCTGCCAAACCAAAAAAGAAAAAGACAATTACACCATGGTTAGAAAACAGCTAAATACAAGCAACAAAAAAAATATTGTTTTTGAAGCATGCGTGCATATAACCAAAACAAAACTTCTCTTAAGAGTACTTTGAATAGGTACTTAACTAATTAAAGTTACTTTGAGTCGATACAAAATTATCCTTGATTAGAAGTAGTCATATTATCATAATGGAAATTATTAACACGTCTGGAAGAAAACCTAGTGCCCTCAAGCTCTATGTGAGTGGAATTCTCCCCACTGTTCCATTCATTGATCAAGAGTTTATAAAGGAGTTACATGACTCTTCCACTACTAAGACTCTTCATTCTAGACTCCACAAATTCTAGGCTATTCATATTCTAATACCCTCCTGCAGTCTCAACTGGGAGATGATCGAACATTGAGACTGGATCGAAAGTTGAGGAAGACAGCAGTTGGTAATCCCTTAGTAAAAATGTCGGCATACTGAAGGGATGTAGGAACATGTAGAACCCGCACAGCGCCAAGGGCCACACGCTCCCGGAGAAAATGGATATCGATTTCCACATGTTTGGTCCTTTGGTGATGAATTGGGTTTGTTGACAAAATACACGGCACTGATGTTGTCACAATAGACAAGAGTAGCACGTGGTAAAGGACGATGAAGCTCGCCCAAGAGTTGGCGAATCCAACAAGCCTCAGCCACGGCATTGGCAACACCCCTGTATTCGGTCTCAGCACTGGACCGTGAGACAGTGTGTTGGCTCTTGGACGACCATGACATAAGATTATCGCCAAGAAACACACAATACCCAGAAGTAGAGCGGCGGGTATCCAGGCAGCCTGCCCAATCGGCATCCGAGTAGATGATAAAATCATGTGACCGGCTGCGAGAGAGAGTAAGACCGTACTCCATGGTGCCTTTGATATATCGCAGAATGTGTTTGATGAGAGCAAAATGGGACTCACGGAGGTCATGCATATACAAGCAAACTTGTTGGACGGCGTGAGCAATGTCCGGCCATGTGAGCATCAAGTATTGTAACGCCCCAACAAGACTACGATATAGAGTAGGATCGGCAACCGGTGGTCCATCTTGGGCAGACAACTTGGAATGAACCTCAATTGGAGTTTGGCGAGGATTGCATGATGACATATTTGCCTTGTCCAAAACTTCAGCAGCATATTTAGCTTGAGAGAGGAACAGACCTGAGGATGACCGTTTGGCAAAAACACCCAAGAAGTAATGAAGATTACCAAGATCAGTCATGGCAAATTCTTGCTGCAGGGAGCCAATAATATGTTGAAGAAGATGGTGGGATGAAGCCGTCAATATGATGTCATCCACATATAATAGAAGATATGCCACATCCATCCCATGAGTGTAGATGAAAAGCGAGTTGTCACATTTAGAAGCCCGAAAACCAATTGAGGTGATAAACGCCTGGAAGCGGCTGTACCAAGCTCGTGGGGCTTGTTTGAGGCCATAGAGAGCTTTGTTGAGCTTACACACATAATTGGGACGAGCCGGATCAACAAACCCAGGAGGTTGTTGGCAATAAACAACTTCATTAAGAGTGCCATGCAGGAATGCATTTTTTACATCCAATTGATGAATAGGCCAATCACTGGAGACGGCAAGCAACAATACTGTGCGAACGGTAGTGGCCTTAACCACGGGATTGAATGTCTCATCATAATCAAGACCATGATGTTGAGAAAATCCTCGCACAACCCAACGAGCCTTGTAACGAGCTAGAGAGCCATCAGCATTATGCTTGTGATGGTAGAGCCATTTTCCTGAAACAATATTAGCATGTGGTGGCGGTGGCACAAGGTCCCATGTTTGATTAGCAATGAGGGCACCATATTCCTCCTCCATGGCACGCTTCCAATTCGGATCAGAAAGAGCACCACGATATGTTTTTGGAAGCAAACTGATATCTGTGGAAGCCGCGGACAAATTGCAATATGCCTTCCCGTCGTCACGGTTGGCTGATGCCAGACTTGCCCCAGGTTTGAATGGCATGCTGGCTGATGGTGGGAGGGACAGGCACAATAGGCGCTTTGGATGAGCGCATAGCAGCTGGGATGATAGCTGTGGTGGAGCCGGAGGGCGCATGTGATGGTGCTAGAGGAGCAGCGCGCGCTGGTGGAGCAGCGGCAGCGGGGGCTGGTGGAGCATCGGCAGCTGGTGGAGCAGCGGCAGCAGGTGCTGGTTGAGCAGCAGCAGTGGGTGGTGCCTCGGAGACTGGCGGTGCTGCAATGGCCGGCAATGTCGCAGGTGGTCGCTGCCGGCGAGTGTATACCTGCGTAACCGGAGGCCGATAGTGGGGCAGTCCTCCAGCAGAATCCCCATACTGATGTCCCGGACCAGCTACAGGGGCGCTTGGGGCCAACTCTTGGCCCGGACTAGGTGCCACTGAAGGACCAGTGGAGCCAGAGACCGCTGCGGGGAGGGCGCATTATCCAAAAAATCATAGACACTCAATGGTGCCGGTGAGTTGCGTGAAAAAGGAAATTGTTGCTCGTCAAAGACCACATGACGGGAGATAATAATGCGATTTGTGGAGAGGTCAAGACAACGACAGCCTTTGTGGTTATCGGGAAAGCCAAGGACACTTCGTAGAGCGCGGTGTGAGCTTATGGGGCATGGTGGCAGAAAGATTAGGATAACAATGGCACCCAAAGACACGGAGATGATCATATGTGGGTGGTGTACCAAAAAGAGCTTGATGGGGAGTGCAGTTTTGAAGGGTTTTGGTGGGGTGAAGATTAAATAAATAAGTTGCAGTGTGAAGAGATTCAACCCAATATGCTGGCAGCATAGAGGCTTGAAATAACAAGGTGTGCATGATATTATCGATAGACCGAATGACACGTTCGGCCTTGCTGTTTTGTTGGGATGTGTGAGGGCAAGAAAGGCGAAGATGAATACCTTGTTGAAGAAAAAAAAAGGAGCGGGCTGCATTGTTGTCGAATTCACGACCATTGTCGCTTTGAAGAAATTGTATACAGCAATTGAAATGAGTGAGCACATAGCTATGAAAATTGCGCAAAGTATTGAATGTTTCAAATTTCAATTTAAGCGGAAAAATCCACAAATAATGAGTGAAATCATCCAAACACACAAGATAGTATTTGGAACAGGATATGCTCATAATAGGAGACGTCCACAAACCATAGTGGATTAATTCAAAGGGTTTAGAAGCCCTTGACAAGGAATTAGAAAAAGGCAAATGTTGGTGACGACCCAACTGACAAGCATGGAACAAAGAGGTGTCATGTTCACTGGGAATAACAGAAATAAAGTTATTTGAGCGCAAGCGGGAGAGGACTTGTTATTTGAGCGCAAGCGGGAGAGAACTTGAACGCCGGGATGCCCCAACCGCTGGTGCCAAATGGTCTCCAGGGCAGCAAGCAGGACACGACGTTGTGAAGCGGACGTCGGAAGGAGCAGGTAAAGATCTCTGGAGCTATCACAGCGGTGGAGTACCGTCTTGGTTTGGAGATCCTTCACAGATAAACCAAAAGGATCAAATTCAACTGAACATGAATTATCTGTGGTAAATTTGCGAACTGAAATAAGATTAGCTATGAGTTGTGGCAACACAAGAACATTAGAAGGATGAAGAGGACGGTGAGAATTGGGAAGTAAAGTATGACCAGAACAAGTGATAGGTAAGCGGGTGCCATTACCAACAATGATGTTGGAATTGAGGTGAAGCGAGGAGCTGATGGAGGAGAGATTACCAGAGGATGAAGAAAGATGCGAGGACGCACCCGAGTCCATATACCAATTTGCGTCGGGCTACTGCAGCGTCATTGTGTTGAAAACATTTGCCAAGGCAGCCTGGTTCCAGGACGCCGATGGGTCCGGGGCACTGCCAGGACCATAGGAGCCATAGGGGTAGGCGCCGTAGAGGTAACCGGGCGGAGGAGCAACAGCGAGATGTGCCTGTGCAGCACCCGAAAACGGTGGCGGCAGACAGGGCTGCTGCTGGTGGAACGATCCAGCGCCCGGGCAGGCACCAAGGATGCCTTGGCCCGGCATCGGCCACATCTGGAAGTTGCCGCTCCACGGATTAGACCATGGACGGGGGGCACGCTGAGCAGCAGCAGCCTGAGTATCATCATTGGCCATGTGCGCGACAATGGAGAGGAGAGGGTGACGAGTGGAGAGGAAGGGTTAGGGAGAGGAACGGTTCCTAGCTGATACCATGAGAGTGGAATTCTCCCCACTGTTCCATTCATTGATCAAGAGTTTATAAAGGAGTTACATGACTCTTCCACTACTAAGACTCTTCATTCTAGACTCTTCCACTACTAAAACTCTTCATTCTAGACTCCACAAATTCTAGGCTATTCATATTCTAATATTCTAAATATTAGTATACTTAAAAATTCTGCAAAAATCAAATATGTTGGAAGTTCAAGCAAGCGTTATCACTTTGGAAGATTCTTAACATGTGTTGCACACACCTCTGACTTTTATGTTGCAAATCAAATAGAATGAAGATGTCTCATTCAAACATCAGCTGTGAATATCAAGGCAACCAAAACTACCTTTTAAGAAAGAAAATCCCGTTTCATACCAAATAAATGAGAACTGATATATCACTACAAGAGAAAAAGAGCAAGACCAAAAGTTCAGTAAATGGAAAACCTTGTCTTAATTTTACAACTTACACCATCCATTGTCACCGCAGATGTGTCAACACCAGAATGAAGTCCCATCATGTAGGGTGTCGGGGCATCAATGTAATCAACCCCACTAGAGAATATTATTGGAATATAGACATGCTGCAGCAAACAGAGTAAGCTATATGAATTCACTAGGAACATAATATCAGCACGAATTATGGATACAGACATGAATGAATTCCTCAATCACAGCAATTGTTTTACAAGGTACTTTTCAAGTCCAATAAAAAAGTTTATGAAACCACATATTTGAGTGAGACCTACCTGCCACCTAATTGGGTATATTAAATGGCAAATGGCTTCTGAAACTAGAGTCAATAGAGTATACCTGCATTATCAATCAAAGAGAAGTCTATCAAATGCATAATAATTTCATCATTAATGGTGGTAAATGTGTCAAGAACTCTTCATGTCTAGGTAAAACATGCAATGAAACAGTTCCTTCACTTATGTGGCTATGACATGCAGAGATAAGGGTGAGATACAGCAAGGCACTTTAGTCCCAAGTAATTGGAGTAGGCTAGATAAGGATGAACTGATAGGAGGGAGCAAAATGATCAAAGTTGCTAAGTGGGAAGTGGGGACAGAACGATCAAATACTTGTTTGATCGAAGCAATATCCTTCTTTCAAGCAGGACAGCAGTAAAGAGCAGTATCAGTTTATCAACATCCAGACACTGCACCAATGGCTGGAACGATATCTGCAGGTACAGAAAAGCTTGATATAACCAGTCTGATGTGAATAAAATGAATGTATTCAAGTTAACATAGGAATTATACTGGAAACAAGGCTGAGTACCGTAAGAACAAATCAAAACAGAAAACATACATCAGCGTGGGGAAGCCATTCTTTTGGAGGAGCTTCCGCAGAAAGAAGACAATTCTCAATGGCAAATAAGACACGATTCTTTCCTGGTGTGGGTAATGTCACATGTGACACCATATGAGATATTATGTCCCACAAAGGCTTGCTGAAATCCGATAACACAAAATTAGATTCTGAGGTAGTTGAAACTTGAAACAAGCACATACAAAGTACATGAATACTAAATTTACCTACACCCTGCAGGAGAAAAACAAAGAACAAATATTTCCTCGAGGGCATCACGAAGGACTTGGAAACTAGGAGAATGGGACACAAGGCAGATGCATTTATCAGCAAAGGAGTTCGCCGGAATTTGGTAAGCTTCAATTATATCTTCACAAATAGGATCCCGAAATGCAATACAACTGACATAAATTTTTGAGCCATCTCCCTCTACAAGAAATGATGACAACATAGTTAAAAGGGTGACCTGTATACAGCAAGCAATAGCAATTTTGACCATAAGACTTGGAAAGTATACTACAAAGTTTATTCAAAATATTATTTTCCAACCGGACCTATAAATCTGAATGGCTATGACATGTAATTGTTAAAACTATAGGATAGCTATGACATGTACCTGTTAAAACTATAGGATAACTACGTGGATAAGTTGAGACATCATCTGTGTCCAGCCCTGAAGAATATATTCTTACTCCCGCTGGCAAAACACACTGCATTTGTGACCAATCAATGTTACATAGAATTAGATTCACAAATATACATAGGGAAAAACAAGAGCAGTTTCTCAATTTAGAGAGATTAGATATCATTTAAGTCAAACAGATTCACAACAAGTCAACAATCGAATGAGCACGCAGCAGCAGTGCAGCATGAGCCCTGCAGGAGGGCCAACAGGCAGGCACAGGCAGGCACAGGGGAGCAGCAGGCTAGTGAGTTCAGCAAGCAGGTGCAGAGAAAGCATGTTCTGCAGCAGGCTAGACAATTTCATCACCTGCCACCTTTCATAATTTTCTGGCTCCACCACTATGCTAGTGAGGCAGCCACATAAACACACGATACTAGTAATAAGCTCGCTGCATAAGAGCGGCAAGATTCACTCCTTACAATCAGTGTTTTTTTACCGAAATGAGCAACAAGCCAACCCCTAACCAAATGCCGACGCTGAATGCAGGTGTTTCTGTGATCGCCAATTCGGTCCATTCTACTCTGCCGGGAATTCGACCGGAAATCACCCAAAGCAGATCAACGCTCGATCAAATTAACGGGGCGAGGGGAAGGGAGGAGAGGCGGGATCTGTGGACTCACGGTGGGGAGCTGCGGCGGCGGCGGAGGGTACAGAGCGTGGTTGGACGGCGGGAACTGGTCGAGGAAGGCCGACATGTACATCTCCTCAACACCATGGAAACCCTTGATGCCATCCAGGGACCGGATCTCCGGGCCCAGCCCGCACACCACGAAGTACTCGAAGATCCGCGACGACGATCCCATCTCCGCCGCCGGAACCAGAGATCACCGGCCTCCAGGGAGGTATCCTCGGTGCAACGGATGGCGCCTGCTTCTCCCTATGCTGTCGGCTCACTCCGCGCGCGAGCGGGAGGAGGGAGGGAGGCGGTCAAGCGGAATAGGAAGCCAGATGGTGGTTGCAGACTTGCAGTGCAGGAGGAAGGGGACGATGTCCGGCGGGTCGGATCGTTGTCTGTTCTTTTACCCGTTAAGGATTCATAGGCAATTCGTTCGTTTTCCTCTCTTCTGTGTTTACTTTTTCACCCTTTTTATTTTTATTAGTAAAGGCTGTGTTTAGTTATTCATGGAATGCAAAATGCCAACTACTTTTTTTTTGCGATCAATGTCAACTACTTTGGAACGATGAAATGCAAAATACCAAAAGTTTTATGGGTGTGTTTAGTTTCATCTAAAATACCAAAATTTTCATGGGGTGGGTGAGAGCTTTTTGGCTTTATAATTTTTTTTTTTGCCTCTTGAGGCCAAAATGCAAAATGGAGAATGATACCTTTTTACTAAAAAGTTTGCATGGTGTTTAGTTCCATTCTGCAAAATGATGGGCTAAAACCTAAAAGTTTTTTGGTGAAATGGAGAACTAAACACATCCAAAATGATGATGGTGACGGAAGGTACTCGTTGACTTTTATAACGGCTATAAAAAGAGGCCCTGAGGAGAGGAATACTCAAATTTCATATTCACTCCCTTCCAAAATAAATAATCTTATAGGATTCAAATTTTATTTTACAATACTTGATATCCTCACTTTTTAATATGTATATTTTTTCTTTTCTCAATACATCTTTATCTATATTTCTCTCTACCTCTCTCATTCTTGTTTTCTGTGCGCCACACATTTCACTCATCCTAAATTCTCATGTTTTCAAATTTAAAACATCAAATATTTTAGGACGGAGGAAGTAGACAGAAGTACTCTCTCCATTCCAAATCATAAGAAGTTTTGGCTTTTCTAAACACATGGCTTTTGCTATGCACAATAGCAGAGCTAGAATTTCAATCTTGGATATTTCCACATCAGAAAAAATCCCTAAATTCAAAATATAGTTTAGAGTAGTATGTTAATAATTAAAGTCATAAAATAGACAAATAAGAAAATGTTGAGATGTAGGATATATGCATAAAACAAACTAATAAAGAGAACTTACAAAATACTATAACGTTGCTTTAACTTTGCCATTCTTCATGACGTTGATGATAGTCTTTGTCTTTAACTTGTAGAAAGAACCCCTACTCAATAAATGTAACCAAGCAATCATTGAAATATTGATCCTAAACTTATTTTCTAATTTTGTTCTTCACATAATTCATAAAAGAAAGTACTCTTTCAACACTAGTCGTTGCTATTGCAAGCACTAGCACCCATTTGAGAAACTTATAAACATCTTCATGTAAAAGATGCTTCTTTGTTTCAACAACCTTAATGGAAAACTCAGCAAAGACTTATCACACTTCTAAACCTTTCATCAGTGTGCATATCGGTAATGTACAAATTAAGTTGAGAAGGAATATGGTTCAACTCTAAGCTTGAGAAGAGAGGTTGGGAGCCAAGCCGATATAGGTTGTTGTGGGCTAAAATCAACGAAAATATCAGAGAATACTTCATTATATATATTTTTATATATATATATAAGTATACATACATATATACTTAAAACCGAACACCCAGGAATACCACTAGATCTATCTATGTATATGCACTTAGATATACACTATATCTAGATATATAGTAAACAATATATTTAAAAAAGTCAAACGTTTTATAATTTGGAAAGGGGGAGTTGTAGACAAGCATTAACAATGTCAAAATAAATTGAACTAGTGGTATGTTGAGGTTTGCATTCCAAGGATGTAGTTTGTTCATCCGAACTCCCAATCAGATGTTGCATATATTTTTTTTATCAGCTTGATGAGACGAATATAATGATGAAGTCTATTATGTATTTTGACAAAGTTCCTAAACCATCCTGGCTGGTTTAGGAAACCATTTGAAAACATATGATCAACCTCCTTTTGATAATTTTGGTTGTCAACTTTGTTGTCAACACATTTAAAATCAACTATTAAAATGTAAAAACATTCAGTTCCTGACAACTCTTTAAAATAAGCAAGCCATTCAGGTATCACAAGCTTTGGATGGTGCTTTAAAAATAACGGCACTATAGATGGACTGACGAAGAAAACAATGTTGTATTTGAGCTCATGAATGTTCATAAACCATCTATTTGTTGCTTAGCAACGACAAATGGAGGGCAAATCATCCACATGGATAATACATAAGTAAATTAAAAAATCAATGGCTATATATCGTGTATTCACTAATCACATCTCACAAAGTGGTAAGCACACATAAAATCTGATTGGACAACAGCTAGTGCGGATCTACCGGTTTCTACATTTCATCATGCCCAATAGAAATATATGTAGAGATTGTTAGATACTCACTTCTTTCTTAAGGGGGAAAAGAGTCAAAAGATGCATCAATTGGTGTTGGACAAGGAAGGACTGAGGGTGAGAGGGCACATCAGAGATCCACGCAAAGGGTGGTGGTAGCATAGTATGGAAGAGGCATGAGAGCCCTCCTGAACCCCCTTTTGACCGCCAAGGCAGCATGTGGTGAAGCATTACTATACAGTCGCCTTTGTCGAGCCGCGGGCAACTCGATCAACACCCTTGGAGAAGGGCCAATGTGTGCATTGTTGACGGTGGTTAACTATTAAAATTAAAAGGTAAATAAATATGAAAAAAGGGTATGGAATAATCACCAATAAAGGTTTAGGGTTTAAACTCACAAATTCCACGAGTTTTGGTGAATTATGATTTTTCAGGGATTAAGCAGGAAAAACAGGCATTAGAAAAGAAGGATTAACCATCACGACACGAATTCTTGCGCAAACCAGATGGACACCGGCACTAGAAGGGTCTAGAAGACACCAGAGCGAAGCGGACGCCGAGGCACTGACAGGTGGGGCTGACCGGCCTGGCCCACATGTCATCCACCTCCTCCTTCGTATGTCGGTTCTCCACCGACCTAGAGTTCGTATCTTGACCATTGTTCAAGGTCGGTTTGATCCGAGGGTCACGGTGCATCCCACCGAGTTATAAAACCAGACCCAAACCCCCCTGAGGCATCTCTTCTTCTCATTATTGAAGACAGGATTAGAAACTAGGGTTTCTAGAGAGAGGGAATTAGAGCTCTACTTCAAGTTTAGAATTAGAACTAGCTAGATTTAAGTAGAGTTGGGTGTTGCTCACGATTCCAGATCGCCGTCGGGAGGTCTGGTAATTCCATTGTATCTCGTTATTCAACTTTGTGCTACTTCAATATTATTATGTTTCTATTTATTATGTTCTTAGTTTATTCTAGTTGTATATTTGATATAGTCATGATTGATAATGATTTTATGCATATGTTCGCAAAAGCACTTAGCTCAATCCTCTAGTGAGTTAAGTGGTAGAGGTAGTGTAGGCGTGGTGCTTAGACTATATTTACCTGTGAATACACCCTATATTCTGGGACATCAAGTGGTAGATTATGGGTATGATATTCCTGTTGAGTCCTATGTAGCCCACTCCCCGAATATAGGCCAAGTAGAACCTGGTTATAAGAAAAGGATTGCTCTGTTCTTGATATTCCTTAGTAATGTTCCTTATGCATAGATGAATGATTAATTATGCTATAGATGATGGTGTATATACTAGAGTGCGCAAAGGACTTAGTAAATATGAAATGACTTAGAAATCTAATCTCTTAATTTATCTTCTGTTTTAACTCTACTTGATTTATAAAGTCTCTCTCTATCTCTAGAATTCTCATTGTTATCACAATTACATTTATCCTTTATACCTTGTCTTACCCCTGTGAAGATAAGCGTGGTTGTTTGAGCTTTATCATAAGTATGTTTATTTGTCAATCTCTCTAGCCATTACTCTCTTACATTTAAACCCTGTTAAGCTCCCGATGGTAAAGTATAAATAACGATACCTGGAACATTCCTGGGTGAAATGCTATAACGGGTGTATTTTATCTGTGCGCTTGCGGATAATCTTTCTTTTATACATCTTTTGGGTAAGTGTTATGATTATAAGTACAACCACATTTCTAGTATCATGTTAGGGATGACAACTTAACTTAAGTGATGCTAAGAAATGTCAACAAGCATTTCTGGCGCCGTTGCCGGGAGCTTTTAGGATTTTATATGGCTATTAGAGAAATTGATCAAATAGATAATTATAGATAAAGATCACAACTAGTACCTCTGTCTTGGTAGGCTTACCCTTATTTTGTTTTTGTTCATATCTTATACATGGTAATACAGGTTGAGTTGTGATTCATCAACTTTAAATCACAAGATCAACCCAACCTAGAAGAAGATCAACACCAGTAGTGAAGCCATGTCTGATAAGACCCTACTTGAGTTTCTCTACTCCAAGTGTTAGGAACATTCGTATTGAACCAACACTTCAGACGAACAACCTCGAGTTTGAGCTCAAGCCAAGCCTTATCAACATGGTTCAAGCTACTACATTCAGTGGAAAGGCACATGAAGATGCTAATGCTCATCTACAGGATTTCCTAGAGATTAGAAGCACCATCATCATCAAGAACGTTGACCAAGATATCATACTCCTTCATCTATTTCTGTTCTCGTTGAAGAAAAGAGTGAAGCAGTGGTTCTACGCTAATAAAAACAACATGGACACTTGGGACGACTGTTCAAAGGCCTTTCTACTAAGATTTTTCCCTGTAGGCAAAACTAATGCCTTAAGAAGAAAGATTTGTAACTTTCAGCAACAAAAAGAAGAAACCATTCTAGAGGCATGGGAACGTTTTCAGAAATACATCTCAGAGTGCCCACATCATGGAATGGAGGATGGTTGCTCAAGCAAGGATTCTATCATGGATTAACTCAAAGAGCTCGTGAGCAACTAGATGCTACTACTGGAGGATCATTCATGTCACTTACTCTTGGAAAAGCTGAAATCTTCATGGATAAGATAGCTGAGAATCAGAGCTAAAACAAGATAACATTCAATATTCTCACCAGATTGAAGAAGCTTCAGAAGATGTGTATGCACTATCAACTAAGTTGGACGTATTATTGGACTGACATGAACAACGAGCCAATTACAAAAGAGATCGTCAAGCAATTCAAGATACATTCAATGCTAAAGCCAGACATGATCAAGAAAATGCAAACATCATCAATAATCTTTCTATGCAACAAAGCAAGGATGGAATCAATAGAAATAGTCAACTTATCAAGATAAGTACTCAGGTAATTTTAATAATTCTTTCGATTTTAAGCAACCACCCTTGAGAGATTTAATCTTAGAACAAGCTAGGATTAATGATAATATTGTTAAAAAGCTTGCTTCCAATGATAAAATTTTAGAGGATATAAATATGAAAATGAATGACTTTTCTTCTGCTATAAAAGATTAACGTAATCATAATAAAAAGATAGAAACCCAATTAGCACAACTGGCTACTGCTTTGCTTGTTGCCACTAACCTTGAGCAGGTCCAAGCTGTAACTACTAGAGGTGGCAAATCCACTCGTGATCCCCCCTATCCAAAAGGGACAGAGAGGCGATAGACAGCACCAGTGGCACCACCAGTAGCAAAAGAAAAGGAGGATAATGAAGTCGAAGAAGTTGAACCACCAATGCAAGAGATGTAACAAGATTTCCACGATACCAACCTCTTGCTGTTTCTACGCATAAATTGAAAAGCTAAAACAGATGAGCAGTTCAGTAAGTTTGTTGAGGTGATTCAAAAATTATATATGAATATTCCTCTATTAGATGCAATTAAGGTACCCACCTACGCAAGATATCTAAGAGACATCCTCACACAACAAATGACCATTGCCCACCACTGAAGTAATCAAGCTAACAGAAGAGTGTAGTGCGGCCATCCTCAACACTTCACCAACAAAGAAAAAGGATCTAGGATGCACCACTATTGATTGCTCAATTGGAGATCAACACTTCAACAATACATTGGGTGACCTTAGAGCAAGTGTCAGTGTGATGCCCAAGACAGTCTTTGACAAACTTCATCATTTAAGGCTCATCCCAACATCAATGTGCCTACAGCTAGCAGACCAGTCAATTCGCTATCTTGTAGGAATTGCTGAGGATATTCTAGTTAAAATCAGAGAATTCTTCATACCAGTCGACTTTGTGGTATTAGACATGCAACCAGACTCGAAGGTATCACTCATCCTTGGGTGACCCTTTCTGAGCACAATAAATGCCCATATTGACGTCAGAATTGGAGAAGTCAGATTCAACATCAGTGGACGAGAAGAATGATTTCCATTTAAGCCAAAGCCTGAGTTGAATTCCATAGTGAATTTGATAAGAGAAGAGGGAGAGAAACAGTCGCTAGGATCACCATCCTTAGAACCAACTGACACCCCCAAAGAATACCAGAATTTGGAAAAGTCCTGTTCGAAAGACTTAAAAATCCTGAACCTTTGCTAGGAGGTAACTTGGTAGTTATCCATATTGCATAAGTGTTTTCCTTAGCATGTTTATTTTTTTAGCATGTGCATTCATATAAAAATATAAAAATTTACACCCCATGTAAATAATTTTTACGGAGTGTAAAAACCTAGAGAAATATTTACTGTGGTGGCACAAAAATATCATTCATGTATTCACATATTTTTCTCTCTTTATAAAAATATTTTATTGAAAAATTCATGGGGTAAAAATTTATTCACCGGGACCCACAGATACCTGGACCCACCTCTTGTCACATCATTATTTCTTTTATTCTACTCCACTCCTTCATCCACCAGATGGAATACACGATCAATGGAGCGGATTTTTGCTTGACCCTTAAACATGAAAGATAGTGGAAGAAGCATCCCTCGAGTGGGCCCAGGATGGGGCCGGCCAGCCCCACCACTTGGTCGACCGGTCTGCCATAGCACCGGCTATAAATAGCCTCCCTCCCTTGCCCTCTAAACTCGCACCACAACACATTTTCACTTCTCCCTTGAGCAGAATTCGAGTTTTTGATCTGCTTGCTAGCAAAATCCTTTTTAGAGTGGAGAAAATTAGAGGGAAAGAGCTAGGAGAGTTCATAAGGAAAGGAGAGAAACTTTGGGTTTAAGAAAGATAAACAAGATAGTGGTAATGCTACTAAAATCTTTGATCAAGAACAACCATAATCTTGGACCAATCTTTTAATCTTGGGATGACTAACTTTGGAACGGCTAACCACTGACAGATTTATTTTCTAACCTGTTCCACTAGTTTTGTTATCTATTCTTTTTCTGTATCAAAGGATGAGCGGGTTTTTAGGAAAGATCGGACTTCGCCGTTCATCATCACGCCTTTCAGGAAAGGGGAGCAGCTCCTCAAGAGCCGACTCTGACATGGACGTCGATGAGAGGGCGCCACCACTCCGTCCATCCATAGAGATTGTGAATACATTGATGGAGGACAAGAACATGAAGCTAAGAGGCCATAAGGAGATGGAAAAGTTCAATGATTTGAAGGACCGGGAATTCAGGCTCACGCCAGCCTATGATCCACAACTCCTACAAGACACAAGTATGGACGTTGAGTTTGGTTATATTTTCTGTGCAGCTGGTTGGTCTAAGGTGTGGCCTGTTAATGAAGATGGTTTTAGACTATTAACCATCAAATTTTTGTGCACCTTACAATTCACAAATCTAGGAGTAGAATTCAGAATGTTTAATAAAAAACTTTTCACTCACCTGGAGACAACTGAGTAATCTTTTTGGGTTTGATGGAGTCTGTGTTCTTGATATAGATTCTATTATTCCTGAGTATAATAAGGAGCAGTTTTGGAAGGAGATTTCCAATTTGGATTATGTTTGTAAACCTAAAACTAATGATATAGAACTACCGACTCTCCGTTTCATGCACCGTTGGATAGCTATGACTTTATTCCCTAGGCTAGACCCACGTACGGCTAGGGAGGATGAATTGAAACTTCTTTTTATGCGATGGTGAAGAGATGGAAGGTCTCTCCAGTAGTTTACATGATGCATCAGTGGTTGGATGTTTTTGGTCCTGTCAAAGGGGCTGCAGAATGCACATCTTTTGTCACCCGTTTGGCTACCAGACTTGATTTAATGGAAAACTGTCTTATGCAAAAGATTCCTGGAGGCCGAACTTATTTGACTTTTGAGTACTTTAGGCAAGCCTAGCTTTTAAAGAAAAAGGATGGTGTTCTATATATGATGTACCGTGGTATGAGCACCGAGATCCCGCTTCCTAACCTGGGGCTCGGTATTTACGCTACGCAAAGCTTTCTTATTGGTTTGCAGCCTGTCCCACAAACACTGAGGAGTTCTTCTGCACGCTTGGTGAATATGCCTCGGGCACACTATTACGGAGCTGACACTACCCCGGAGGATCCTGCTTACACCAGTTATGCAGACTGGGGTCAAGCGGAGTCCTCAAGGCATGCACAAGAAGTACATAACTTGTGGGAGCAGCCACAACCCCAGTACTCAGATGGATCCTGGCAAGCTTCAAGCGAGCAGTGGCATAAACGTACAAATTCATACCAATGGAATGCAAGACACTATGTTGATCATCAAGAGGCATCATCCAGTGGACATCAGCAACCTTCACCACGCCAACAAGACAATCCTTTGCTGGTCAGGGATACCATGACCAGTAGATGGAGCGCTGTGATATTCGTCTCAGGCTGGGAAACATTGAAGAGAATCAAGCTACCATACATCAACAGTTGCAAGAACAGCAAAATTGGAATGCTTAGTTTGGCAACACTCTCAACACTGTTCTACAGAACCAAGAGCAAACCAACCAGCACTGGGACAGACTCTGGGGACTCCCCTAGTTCCATCCACCGTACCAGTAAGTCACCTACAGCAACATCGAGCTTGGGGGAGGTGCCCTCCGGAGGCCAGGTAAGTTTTCTACTTGGTATTTATATTTATACTTATATTTATATATATTAATAGTTAATTTCTTTTAAAAGTGTGTTTTATTCTATTTAAAAAAATGAATGAAAACTGAATAAAAAGAGTGTGTTTTAAAGTATGCTTTAAATAAATAAAGTAAAACTTGAAGTATGAGCTTTATCATAGAAATGATGAATAGTTGCTCTGCCGTAATTTTTTTTCAAGTGTCTAGTTTTCAACCTTGAATTCTCCTGAGTTTTGGATACAACTATTTTGATCTAAGGTTTACTCTGAATCTGAAACTTGTGGGTAGCAAATGCTTGAGCTAAGTTGTGGCAGAACCGCCTAATCTAATGCCTCACAGGAGTGCTTGTCTTCCATTAGACACTAAGCACTCAAGGGAGCACACTAAATTACTCGGTTCCGTCGGACACACCCCAAGGGAGAACCCGAAAATCCACATTTTTGCCATCAGGATCACAAATGAGAGAATAAAGCTTACATCAATTTTAATACATCATTAGAGTAATTCATTATGTAATTATAACAGCGGAATCTAAAACATTATCAGAGTTCAGCGGAAATGAAACCATTTTAAACATTAACATGAAGAACGTTTAAATGCATGAAATGATAACAGATTAATAGTATTTTTCTTGTAAAACTTTTAGTGAGAGTTTTAATAAATAACTCTACTCCGTATTCGCAAAGAAAATCCTCGCTGAGCCCACCAGGAGGTTTCCGCACACAATTGTCAGCTCATCAGCATCCACCTGTCACCTGCAACAGGGGGAAATAAAACCCTGAGTACTCAATTGTACTCAGCAAGACTTACCCGATAGGAGAAAAGAAAAGACTCCAAGGATATGCAAAGCTATTTGGCTTGTGGGTTCATTGCACTTGCAGGAAGCATTACTAAACGTGAGTCCTTATATTCGATTTTTATTAAAAGCCGCATTGGTTCATTAACTAACCATTCTATGTAAGCACCTGTGCTACTTTCAAGCAGGTGGTAAGCAATCAGATTTCCTTTGTCCACCTTCCATCTTTCAGTTCTTACTACGATGCTGAACCGTAGACAAGCCGTACCGGATAGCCCGGCGATTCGCGAATCAATGCCCCCAGCTGGGTACCCCGAAAACACACGCCCCGCTTGTACCCCAGGCTCAAGCAGGACCAACCCATCACTCTCCTGTCCCGGGTGTCCAGGTCCCCGTCCAAACTGGGACTCCAAGCCCCCGCCCCTGAGTCCCGAACTCAGTGCGGTGCAAGGACCTCCTCCACCAAAATAAAACCCTGACAGTCGGTCCAGAAAGAGCCGGATCCGCGACAAGAGAGCAACAAGCTTTCCAAGCGCCCATACACAAGTATGTGCTCGGGATAATAAGTCTGTGACCTGCCTAGAGTCATATGCACGATCGGTCCTTAATCGACCAGACAGGGAGAAACGGTGTAACCAAGCTATGACCCGCCTCCGCGGTGACACAACTTCTTACACCCACCAATACCCAAACCATATCCCTGCCCGGTCACCATTTTCCTTTCCACCATTTTCATATTTTCCAAGTGATAGTAATCCAATAATATATTTCCTATCTCTCGCGAGTGACAGGCAATCACTCGACTTCTACCGGAGTCCTGTAGCATAGCAATCTATACGATCCTGTCATACTAGTAAGACTCATAGGAATAAAGATGTGTATGCAAGTGGGTTCCATTCAACTCCTTAAAACTTAATGCACAAACATAAAATAAAGTGCAGAATAATAGGGGTTATGCACCGGGGCTTGCCTGGGAAAAATATAATCAGAAGTTAGCTTTCCATCATGGCGACATAATCTCCAAAAGCACCATTCCTCCAGCAACTCCCGACAACCCCATGGTCCATCATCGTACCTATATGAGATGCAATGCGATGCAAATGCAAAGACATAATTAATCAACTGCAATCGTGACTTGTAAAATACGATTTACGCCTCTCGAGTTAACGGCCAGTTCTAACGATGACCATACTTAGGCTACATATACACGTTGTCGGATAAGGCGTTATTTCCAAACAACTAGTGTAGTTATATAAACCAATGGTGTTTCTTTATTTCATTCTATCGATTTAATCCTTTTTCGCAATAAGCCATCATTAGCTAATTAGCAACTAGTTATTTTGGAGCTACAAAATTTACGGTGGGTACTAATATTGCTGGGAGCCTACTATACAAATTTCATATTCAATACTATTGCCAATTTATCAGAACAATTCCTACAAGTTGTCTTTTTACATTATTAAGTATCCCAATTTAATTATATAGCTCCTAAGATTATTATCCAACTATGTGAACAAATTATACTAGCAAGTAGATCATGATTTTAGAAACTTAACAAAATTGGTTTCATCATTCTTGGACAACTACACAATTTTATATTGATCTTGTAAGTTT
Source organism: Saccharum hybrid cultivar R570 (assembly GCA_038087645.1). Taxonomy (NCBI): domain Eukaryota; kingdom Viridiplantae; phylum Streptophyta; class Magnoliopsida; order Poales; family Poaceae; genus Saccharum; species Saccharum hybrid cultivar. Next base: position 25,613,062 of record JAQSUU010000135.1, read on the forward strand.
CAGTCATTTTAAACAAAAACTACAAAAAGATAGGCACCTGGGCCAACCACGGCCAGCGCGGTCCACGCGGCCGAACCGGTGCCAGCAGCTCGCCAGCGCGGCCTGGCGCGGAAAAGGAAACGGAGGGACACCAGCGCGTGGGGCGTTGCGGCACGGCGCGCGGCTCGGGCACGGAACCAAGGGAGCGGCGCGTGCTCAGGTGGCTAACCAGCGTAGGCTAGGGCACATGCGTGGAAGGTCGGCCCGGCGCGGATGGCCATGGCGTGGACGGAAAAGCAGCGCTGCTGCGGGGAAACGGAGAGCAAGGGAGGCGGCGGTGAGGCGCTGCGGCTGGATGAGCAGCGTGCGCGGTGGAGGCATGGCAACAGTGGGCGCGGGGGCTTCGGTTGATGCGGCTGCGGTCTAGGGAGCTTCACGGGGCCGAGGGGCGCTGCTGCAGGCAGCAAAGAAAAAGGGAGGAGGCAGCGCTAGAAGAAGAGCGAGGCAGCGTCGGCACGTGGACATGGAAAGAAAAGGCAGAGGCGACGGGCAACACAGACGGCCATGTCCCATCGGCGCAGTAGAGAGAGGAAAGGCAGATGGAGCCAAGAAAAAGTCGTATACTACAGCAGCAATAAAGAAAACAGCCCGCAGTTCGGCCAACTTCCAACACGCACGGCAACGTAGAAATAAAGAAGGCAGCAGCAGCGACAAGCACAGGGAGGAAGTGAGAGCAGCAGCAGCTCAGCGTGGAAAACAATTGGAGACAGACATGACAGGACAGGGCAGAGCAGCATATGGTGCAATCATTTTCCCCTCCTCGCGTGTGTGTGTCTATATATATATATAACCCCTAAATTTACCGTAAGTGCTACTTCTGGCCCGTTAAACACTTGTAACTTGTTGTGTAACACGTCTCACACACCGAGATCAGATTATATATTATATACGGTGCAGTCACTTGCGTCTTCTTCATATGTGTGTGAACAAACAATTGAATTTGACGATCGATTAGAGAGCTAAGCATGCATGCACGTACTTCCAGAGCTAAGCAGAGGTAGCTGGTTCAACGAACAAAACTAGGGAGGGAGAGACAATAGGAACACAGCGTAGACCGAGACGACTCAACTTGGCAGGACACGAAGGCAGACAACGACGCTGCGACAAAGGCAATAACGCGATGAGACAACAGAGGCAGACTGTGGTACCGCTCTGTTTGGCGCTATCTAACAAGCCCGCGTACACGGCGACGTGGTCCGACAACGCGACGCGGATGTGAACAGAAAATTATTTATTTATTTTAAGTTTTAACACGATTAACTTCCACCAATAATTATTTCACGCAAAAGTTCATACGTCGCACTAACCCACAGAGACAAAAATATTTAAGCGCTATTTAATTACGTTGCTCAATATAGTTTGCTAAAAATGGTATTTTAACCCTAAGCGCAATATTTAAAAATTTTAACATTCGAGAAACTCGTTTCGGTAATTTTTCTTAGGCCTAAATCACCGTGCTAAACGAAATCGTAACACCGGGGTGTTACAACCAACCCCCCTTAAAAAGAATCTCGTCCCGAGATTCGAAACTAGAACCAGAAAAGGGGAAACGCGATTACACTCCGTAGATCAGGGACTACACGAAAGATTACACGACTTCGAAACAAACCGCTCAGGGATATAGAGACAGCACGGCTAAGAACAAAACTGATACAACTCACAACCTCTCTAGAAATCGACGAAAACGGGGACAGTGGAGGAGCAAAAGGAAGACGATTATCCAGAACATGGCGTATGCCCAGCAGATCCAGAAACAAGAGACCGAGAACTCGAACATCGCGAACCCTAAACCTAACTAACCAGAGATGAACTTGAACTTCTTCGCTGGAAACCAGATCCCTTCTTCTTGAGCTACACCATCACCTCGGGCTGGTGGCCTTAGATCTGCAAGCAACGGCTGGATCTCGAAGCTCGACCTCCAACTCTACTCCCTCGACGGCTCCCGAACTTCTCCCACCTGAGCACGGGTGGAGAAGATCGATTTTTTTTTATTTTTTTTTTTGGCTCTATTTCAGATCTGGAGATGGAATGGAGGAGAGGCAAGCAAGGTGGCATTTATAGCCGGGTGGACGGGGGTGGCGGTGCAACGCACCGAAAACGGAGGCGACGTGGGGAGGGGTCACCAGCGGGACATGAGGTGGGGAACAACATCACCAAGGTGCGCTCCCTTAGCTAGCTCGAGTGGAGAAAAGGAGAAAGGAGGGGATGGGGTTCGCTCGCCAAGGAGGCGTGCGAGCGACATGCCTACCAAAAAAAAAGAACGAGGGAGGGGTCCGGTACGGAGCGAGGGTGAAAAAGCAAGAGCCGACACATGTGCCGGGGAAAGAGGGGCGTACAGTGCAAGGAGGCGAGGTGAGTGCGGCGCCATGCCGCGGCCACGCGAGCACGTCACCCGTGGGTCCCGCCACTGACGGCTTCCGCAGGACACACTGTGACAGCGACCTGGCAAGTGTAGAGCGGTCACCGGGCACAGGGGCAACGTCCCATCGGTGTTCCAATTACTCCAAACCACTGGTGGCTATTCTTTCTTTGTCGCTCTTCTCCCTCTTTTCCTGTTGAATCCAATTTGCACAAACCTTTCATACACACTGAGATCAGGACTTACGTGCTCCTTCCAAAAACCCCGTTATCTCAGTCGTAATTATGAGAGCACTACTCCATCAACCCATCGTGGATTTCCCGTTAGAACACCAGGATATTTTTACCAAGGAGAAAATAGTAGCAAGAGCGGCACTGCGGGGTAACTTAGTAAAAGTGCTCGGTCAACAATCCTCGATACCAGCGCGCGCCGAGTGGAACAACCATGTGGTCGCGATCCACAGGTGACCCTCGGTTCCGTCGCGGCACCATAAGCGATTAACCAGGCAACTATTACCAACTTACTCGCAGTAAAGGCAGTGGGGTCGTAGGTAGACCACAAAATTAGAAAAGTAGTGCCAAGAAATGAAAACAACAAAGGTTCCTTTCCGAATCAAGGAACAAAGAAAATAAATCCCAAGGCGGATTTAAATCAAGGGGGTTCAAGTGTTCTACTGGGACATCCACAATTAGTTGATACAGTGTCCTCTGTCATCCAAACGCGGCTGATCCGCTGTATCTGAAAACTGTTCCTCTTGAAACCTGCTTGCTGTCGTCTCAAGAACACTAATCACGTCTATCACGGTCTTTCCTACTCGACACACCACTTGCATCCAACGACCAGATGACCTCAACGACTACGGACGAAGGACAAGGGAAAGGTTACAACACTGGAGGACACTGATGAAAAACACTACCAACTACGGTTACATCTCCCCTAGGACGACTAATCCACTTCGTCGGGGCGAACGACTTCATTCCTGGGCTCTTGGGGCTCTTCTGCTACACCGGGCTGTGGATCCGCTTCTTCTCCTGGCAGTGGCTGGGTGAGGGGAAAGAAAGGCTCTATCTCTGAGGCTTCCGTGGGTGGAGGCGCTGGCGGTACAGCAACACCAGTCCTCCTTCTCTCCAGCGGATGGACAGGGATCCCCTCCAAGATCAAGGGTTCCTGCCTTTCCGTGGCGAGCGTCCGCCGCTTGGCCCTTGTGGCAAGATAGGCGTCCTCCAACTCCTGGGCATGACGGTCTTGACCCACCTGGACGGCTTCCGCCATGGCCGCCTCTCGACTCTCTACGGCTGCTAGATTGGCATGGGCTTCAGCAAGCTGCACTTCGAGCATCCTGGAGAAGATCTCGGCTTCCTCAGCACGGCGGAGACACTCCCTTAGCTCCGAGGCCTGCCGGTCGTACTGCTCATCCAGGGCCAGCAAGTACGAGGTCAGGTGCACCAAGGTCGGGTTGTCTTCTTGCGCGTCTGGACCTTGCAAGGCCTCCATGCGGGCCTTCCATACCGGCCGATTCTTGTCCCAAGGGGGAAAGAACCGCATGGGGGTACGAGCAATGGGCCCTTCATAGATCTGGCAGAGATACCGCAGAGCTTTGCGGGCCGCAACTTGGTAGGTATCCCCAAAGCGAAACCCGGTTGCGGTCACATTCCAGGCTTCAGTGATGTCAGGAAACTCCTCACTCTTGCCAATGTAGACGGTGACCTTACACCGCTCAGTGCCACGCTTCATGTACTCACGGCCCTCATACTCGGGACGCTCCCGAATGCCGAGCTTTTGCAGGGTGGCATACAGGATTTTGGGAAAACCCTCGGTGTTAAGGCAGTAGCTGCTAACCCAGACTCCTGCCATCCTTGATGGGTGGTGAGTGGTGGTCACAAGAAAGGCTTGAGTGAGAACTTGCTCAAGAGAAAAGGGCTAAGTGAGCTGGGATGCACCGAATGATGGTTCTAAGCGGCTAAGCCTGCCCTCATATAGGGCAGAGCGGCCAGTGGCCCTGTCGCAGTCCACCCTAGAGCCATGCATGGAGCCAGTAAAAGTGAACAGTGAGATCTTCACACGCACGCGACGAGCGGTGACCGAGGTCATAAAGGGTAGTACGACTGTAAGGCAGAGGTTCGACAAGAGCGCAGAAGGGGTACGACAATGTATGGGCTGGACAGGCGTGAACCAACAGGCGTGCGCGACTCACGAGACTACAGTACCATCGTGGCTACACCAACAAAGACTGGTCGACCTCAATAACTAGTGCACATTAGCGTATGCATGAATGCACGTCCTATCCGTCCTCACACTGTTGCCGATATATAGGGCAACCGTTCTCAGAGTTTTGGCACATCGTGCTCTCCCTGAAGCTAGTCGATGCTAGCGAACTAGTCTCGGGGTTAGGGTACCTACAGAAAACTTGATTAGGCCTAACTGAGTCAGCAGAGTGCCATCTATCCTGGATATATAACCATAGTAATAGGGCTACTTATATAACTTCGCATGCAAACGTCCTAACTTTTTGAAAAGGTTTAATTGTCAAATTTTTAACTTAGAAAGGATCTTGAAGCTTTATTGTCTCATTTAGGCTCTGATACCACCTGTGGCAGAACCGCCTAATCTAATGCCTCACAGGAGTGCTTGTCTTCCATTAGACACTAAGCACTCAAGGGAGCACACTAAATTACTCGGTTCCGTCGGACACACCCCAAGGGAGAACCCGAAAATCCACATTTTTGCCATCAGGATCACAAATGAGAGAATAAAGCTTACATCAATTTTAATACATCATTAGAGTAATTCATTATGTAATTATAACAGCGGAATCTAAAACATTATCAGAGTTCAGCGGAAATGAAACCATTTTAAACATTAACATGAAGAACGTTTAAATGCATGAAATGATAACAGATTAATAGTATTTTTCTTGTAAAACTTTTAGTGAGAGTTTTAATAAATAACTCTACTCCGCATTCGCAAAGAAAATCCTCGCTGAGCCCACCAGGAGGTTTCCGCACACAATTGTCAGCTCATCAGCATCCACCTGTCACCTGCAACAGGGGGAAATAAAACCCTGAGTACTCAATTGTACTCAGCAAGACTTACCCGATAGGAGAAAAGAAAAGACTCCAAGGATATGCAAAGCTATTTGGCTTGTGGGTTCATTGCACTTGCAGGAAGCATTACTAAACGTGAGTCCTTATATTCGATTTTTATTAAAAGCCGCATTGGTTCATTAACTAACCATTCTATGTAAGCACCTGTGCTACTTTCAAGCAGGTGGTAAGCAATCAGATTTCCTTTGTCCACCTTCCATCTTTCAGTTCTTACTACGATGCTGAACCGTAGACAAGCCGTACCGGATAGCCCGGCGATTCGCGAATCAATGCCCCCAGCTGGGTACCCCGAAAACACACGCCCCACTTGTACCCCAGGCTCAAGCAGGACCAACCCATCACTCTCCTGTCCCGGGTGTCCAGGTCCCCGTCCAAACTGGGACTCCAAGCCCCCGCCCCTGAGTCCCGGACTCAGTGCGGTGCAAGGACCTCCTCCACCAAAATAAAACCCTGACAGTCGGTCCAGAAAGAGCCGGATCCGCGACAAGAGAGCAACAAGCTTTCCAAGCGCCCATACACAAGTATGTGCTCGGGATAATAAGTCTGTGACCTGCCTAGAGTCATATGCACGATCGGTCCTTAATCGACCAGACAGGGAGAAACGGTGTAACCAAGCTATGACCCGCCTCCGCGGTGACACAACTTCTTACACCCACCAATACCCAAACCATATCCCTGCCCGGTCACCATTTTCCTTTCCACCATTTTCATATTTTCCAAGTGATAGTAATCCAATAATATATTTCCTATCTCTCGCGAGTGACAGGCAATCACTCGACTTCTACCGGAGTCCTGTAGCATAGCAATCTACACGATCCTGTCATACTAGTAAGACTCATAGGAATAAAGATGTGTATGCAAGTGGGTTCCATTCAACTCCTTAAAACTTAATGCACAAACATAAAATAAAGTGCAGAATAATAGGGGTTATGCACCGGGGCTTGCCTGGGAAAAATATAATCAGAAGTTAGCTTTCCATCATGGCGACATAATCTCCAAAAGCACCATTCCTCCAGCAACTCCCGACAACCCCATGGTCCATCATCGTACCTATATGAGATGCAATGCGATGCAAATGCAAAGACATAATTAATCAACTGCAATCGTGACTTGTAAAATACGATTTACGCCTCTCGAGTTAACGGCCAGTTCTAACGATGACCATACTTAGGCTACATATACACGTTGTCGGATAAGGCGTTATTTCCAAACAACTAGTGTAGTTATATAAACCAATGGTGTTTCTTTATTTCATTCTATCGATTTAATCCTTTTTCGCAATAAGCCATCATTAGCTAATTAGCAACTAGTTATTTTGGAGCTACAAAATTTACGGTGGGTACTAATATTGCTGGGAGCCTACTATACAAATTTCATATTCAATACTATTGCCAATTTATCAGAACAATTCCTACAAGTTGTCTTTTTACATTATTAAGTATCCCAATTTAATTATATAGCTCCTAAGATTATTATCCAACTATGTGAACAAATTATACTAGCAAGTAGATCATGATTTTAGAAACTTAACAAAATTGGTTTCATCATTCTTGGACAACTACACAATTTTATATTGATCTTGTAAGTTTCAGTCATTTTAAACAAAAACTACAAAAAGATAGGCACCTGGGCCAACCACGGCCAGCGCGGTCCACGCGGCCGAACCGGTGCCAGCAGCTCGCCAGCGCGGCCTGGCGCGGAAAAGGAAACGGAGGGACACCAGCGCGTGGGGCGTTGCGGCACGGCGCGCGGCTCGGGCACGGAACCAAGGGAGCGGCGCGTGCTCAGGTGGCTAACCAGCGTAGGCTAGGGCACATGCGTGGAAGGTCGGCCCGGCGCGGATGGCCATGGCGTGGACGGAAAAGCAGCGCTGCTGCGGGGAAACGGAGAGCAAGGGAGGCGGCGGTGAGGCGCTGCGGCTGGATGAGCAGCGTGCGCGGTGGAGGCATGGCAACAGTGGGCGCGGGGGCTTCGGTTGATGCGGCTGCGGTCTAGGGAGCTTCACGGGGCCGAGGGGCGCTGCTGCAGGCAGCAAAGAAAAAGGGAGGAGGCAGCGCTAGAAGAAGAGCGAGGCAGCGTCGGCACGTGGACATGGAAAGAAAAGGCAGAGGCGACGGGCAACACAGACGGCCATGTCCCATCGGCGCAGTAGAGAGAGGAAAGGCAGATGGAGCCAAGAAAAAGTCGTATACTACAGCAGCAATAAAGAAAACAGCCCGCAGTTCGGCCAACTTCCAACACGCACGGCAACGTAGAAATAAAGAAGGCAGCAGCAGCGACAAGCACAGGGAGGAAGTGAGAGCAGCAGCAGCTCAGCGTGGAAAACAATTGGAGACAGACATGACAGGACAGGGCAGAGCAGCATATGGTGCAATCATTTTCCCCTCCTCGCGTGTGTGTCTATATATATATATAACCCCTAAATTTACCGTAAGTGCTACTTCTGGCCCGTTAAACACTTGTAACTTGTTGTGTAACACGTCTCACACACCGAGATCAGATTATATATTATATACGGTGCAGTCACTTGCGTCTTCTTCATATGTGTGTGAACAAACAATTGAATTTGACGATCGATTAGAGAGCTAAGCATGCATGCACGTACTTCCAGAGCTAAGCAGAGGTAGCTGGTTCAACGAACAAAACTAGGGAGGGAGAGACAATAGGAACACAGCGTAGACCGAGACGACTCAACTTGGCAGGACACGAAGGCAGACAACGACGCTGCGACAAAGGCAATAACGCGATGAGACAACAGAGGCAGACTGTGGTACCGCTCTGTTTGGCGCTATCTAACAAGCCCGCGTACACGGCGACGTGGTCCGACAACGCGACGCGGATGTGAACAGAAAATTATTTATTTATTTTAAGTTTTAACACGATTAACTTCCACCAATAATTATTTCACGCAAAAGTTCATACGTCGCACTAACCCACAGAGACAAAAATATTTAAGCGCTATTTAATTACGTTGCTCAATATAGTTTGCTAAAAATGGTATTTTAACCCTAAGCGCAATATTTAAAAATTTTAACATTCGAGAAACTCGTTTCGGTAATTTTTCTTAGGCCTAAATCACCGTGCTAAACGAAATCGTAACACCGGGGTGTTACATAAGTCTAGGTAATTGACTGATATGATATAAGAAAGTTTGAGCTGCTATTTATCTTATTCCTAGTGACACTTGATTTCTAGAGAATTTATCCTTTAAAAAACTTTAAATGCTACATGATAAGTTCATGTATGATGAGAGCTTGATTTTCTACCACAGCCATAAATACATGCCCTTTAGAATAGGAAAACTTCTTTTACATATATTTGCTGCTTGTATATGCATTGAGTTTTGTCAAGCTTTGTTGACCCTTAGAAACTTGTCATGCTTTTAAAATCAAGATCACACACACTCCACCTAGATATGCTACTTCTACCCTAAAAGTATGCAACAACATGCCATTCTATCTAGATCCACCAAAAAATGTTCTACTCTTACACTAGGAGTGAGCACCAAAAATATTTTCCATCCATCCCTTTTGTTCCAGTGATAAATGCTCCATTGTTCTTATTGCTATCTCTCAAAAAAGTTTCATTGTAGAAAAAGGCTTGGGCTGTAGAAAAAAAAGAAAGAAAGAAAAAGGACAAGTGCCCAAATGAAAAAATGAAAAAAAGTGCAGCCCAAGTTCTCCCCAAATTTCTAAGTTTCATAGAGAGATATGTTTTCTCAAGGAGCAAAAGTAGAATTAGGTTTTCACCTTGTTTTCACCCACTCCACATATATATTCCACACACATGCACATCTTGATTTGATTGTATGACTCGTTTTTCTGGATCTATTGTTTGACTTTACAATATATGCTTTGCAAGTATGTATGCACTGTCTCCCCACCTATAAGCTCCATATAAGCCTATTAGTTATAGGGTGAGAGAGAGAAGACATAATGCTATTCTGCCTTAGTCCAAAAATACTACATATTCTGAGAGAAGAGAGACGGTAAAGCACCATTGTTGTCTTGGTAAGGATCCACAAATACCACATATGAGAGACTTGAGAGGGTCATACAAAGGAATCTCTGAGTTTTATTTTGAAAATCCTACAAAACTCCGGAATAAAGATTGATCGAAGAATTTGAGACAGTGCTTGACTTGATCGTTTTGTCTTTCAATTGCTCAAAACTTAAGTGAAGGCTACAAGACCCATGGTTAAAAGTAATATGGGTAAGTTTAAAAGTTAGAATAGTTTACTCTAATCCAAAGGAGAATTCTTATTTGAATGCATGAGTACCTTTGAGGTGTGAAAGCATTCAAGCAACTCATGATCCATAAGAGGTTTGCTAAGGGACTAGCAAAGGTTAAGCTTGGGGGAGTTGCTGACGGTGGTTAACTATTAAAATTAAAAGGTAAATAAATATGAAAAAGGGCATGGAATAATCACCAATAAAGGTTTAGGGTTTAAACTCATAAATTCAATGAGTTTTGGTGAATTATGATTTTTCAGGGATTAAACAGGAAAAACAGGTATTGGAAAGAAGGATTAACCATCACGACATGAATTCTTGCACAAACCAGATGGACACTGGCACTAGAAGGGTCTAGAAGACAGCAGAGCGAAGCAGACGCGAGGCGCTGACAGGTGGGGCCAGCCGGCTGGCCTGGCCCACATGTCATCCACCTCCTCCTTCGTATGTCGGTTCTCCACTGACCTAGAGTTCGCATCTTGACCGTTGTTCAAGGTCGGTTTGATCCAAGGGTCACGGTGCATCCCACCGGGGTATAAAACCAGACCCAGACCCCCCTGAGGCATCTCTTCTTCTCATTATTGAAGATAGGATTAGAAACTAGGATTTCTAGAGAGAGGGATTTAGAGCTCTACTTCAAGTTTAGAATTAGAACTAGCTAGATTCAAGTAGAGTTGGGCATTGCTCAGGATTCTGGATCTCCGTCAGGAGGTCTGGTAATTCCATTGTATCTCGTTATTCAACTTTGTGCTACTTCAATATTATTATGTTTCTATTTATTATGTTCTTAGTTTATTCTAGTTGTATATTTGATATAGTCATGATTGATAATGATTTTATGCATATGTTCGCAAAGCGCTTAGCTCTATCCTCGAGTGAGTTAAGTGGTAGAGGTAGTGTAGGCGTGGTCCTTAGACTATATTTACCTGCAAATGCACCTTATGTTCTGGGACATCAAGTGGTAGATCATGAGTGTGATATTTCTATTGAGTCCTATGTAGCCCACTCCCCGAATATAGGCCAATTAGAAACTGGTTACAAGGAAAGGATTGCTCTGTTCTTGATATTCCTTAGTAATGTTCTTTATGCATAGATGGAGGATTGATTATGATATCGATGATGGTGTATATACTAGAGTGCGCAAAGACTTAGTAAATATGAAATGACTTAGGAATCTAATCTCTTAATTTATCTCCTGTTTTAAGATTTATGAAGTCTCTCTCTATCTCTGGAATTCCCATTGTTATCACAATTACATTTATCCTTTATACCTTGTCTTACCCCTGTGAAGATAAGTGTGGGTGTTTGAGCTTTATCATAAGTATGTTTATTTGTCAATCTCTCTAGCCATTACTCTCTTACATTTAAACCCTGTTAAGCTCCCGATGGTAAAGTATAAATAACGATACCCAGAACATTACTGGGTGAAATGCTACAATGGATGTATTTTATCTATACGCTTGCGGATAATCTTTCTTTTATATATCTTTTGGGTAAGTGTTATGATTATAAGTACAACCACATTTCTAGTATCATGTTTGGGATGACAACTTAACTTAAGTGATGCTAAGAAATATCAACATACGTGAGGCGCGTGGGGTGGTAGCAGTAGCAACTACAGGGAGAAGCGAGTGTTGATATTTATTAACGCGTACAGAAATAATCCACAAGTGCACGGAATTACCGTTGTAGCACTTCACCCGGAAGTATTCAGGGTATTGTATTTTTCATAGGGAACAGATGTACTCTTCTAGCTAATTTATCTATGGACAACACAAGGGTGGAGTTGATAGAGGTTGAGATGGATTCCTATGGTTTTAGGGTCTATGGATAGATTAACTTTACTTCTACTCGCTTACTTCGGGCACCGGCTTATACCTGGTCTGCCAAGTACCTCCGACCTATAGCTTTACGTCGACCCCGGACGTGGGGGATTATGAGATATGGACAGGGCTGTCACCACCTGTCGTCTACCCCTCAACCGTGGGGAACGAGGCAAACAAAGGTCGCCTCTAGGCTAGACACCACGTCTATGTTGTCGACTACTACTCTAGCGTGCTAGTAAGGGTTATCCATCTTTATTAGAGCCCTTCTACTAGAGTATCCACCATAAGGATGAACGATGATTCCGCAAACAAGTAAGAGCAAAACTTAACTAACCAAAGACTTTATACTATAAGAATCACGAACACTCACTTAGCGGGAAAACCCGACGAAGTGTAGCGCAGGTGTTCGTTGAGGTACAAGACAGGGAGGCACCGACAAGTCTGGCGCTTCCCCGAGCTCTCCCTCACATCTCTCCCTTACAACTCTAGCTAGCTATCTAGGGCCTAAGCCCTTGGAGTGTTGCTCAAATGTGGAATGCTCTTTGCCTTTTGTGTGTTGTGTGTTGGAGAGGGGACTTACCACCCTATTTATACAGGGCTTGAGGCACTGTGGAGGCTATCTTTGGCACAAAAAGCTGGTCTCCACTACCTCTGTATGCCTCCATGCCACCGCCATTCAAAGGGGCGGCAAAGAGGCGCCAGTGGGGGGTTGCTCGACTCCTGGGGTTAGCCGCCCCCTAACCTGGCCCTCTCACCACCATCTTCGCATGGTGGGTCGGTGCTGGTTCCTAGGCTGCTCCTTGGTGGGTATTTTGCCTGGATAAATTTAAGTTGATGGGCTTCTCTGTTTATTCCTTTGCGCAAATCAGTGTTGAAAAGTGCCTTTTGGTGTATTCTTCCATGTATTTGTACTTGTGTCCTGCAAAATAATAATCTCCAAATACATGTGGAATTAGGTCAATAGTAAATGCATATGTATTTAAGATCACCAATTTCTCCTCTTTTTGTGTCTTAATTGGTGGTCGGATTTGATCGTTAAGGACCGCTAACAAGCTCCCCCACACTTAGAGATAAAAGTAATCATGAGCAAAACATTCTAAGATATATGGCTTACATAAAAGCTGTTCAAACACATTCTTTACACAGGTGGGATTTGTGGCATTAGCTAACATGCTTCCTTGGGTTGTTGAATAGCGGAACAGTTCTCGAAACAAAGTCATCTTCCCAATTTCACATCTTAGCAACTTGGAGTTTTGGAGGTTTTTCTCAAGAAAAAGCATAGTTCACTTTATACTCCTCAATTGGCACTCTCAAATCATTCAATTGTGTATAAATCCTTACCGAGGCATAGCAATGTTTTGCCTTCTCCTACTTCTAAAAAGGTTTATGTGGAGTTTTAGGTGGGGATAAACAATATAACATACTTGTATTGCATATGTTGTAAAGTCAAATCGAGGATCCGAGGAGAGAAATGCCATACTCTTAGATCAAGATGTGCATGTGTGTGGAAAAAGGTAAACTGAAACTATACTCCTTATGTAGATATGATCTCTCTCTATAACTTGTTATCTTGAAATGGCTGTCCTTCTTTCTTTTCAATACATGGGCCTTCATGTGCTTATCATTTTTTCTTTTCTTCTTAGACCTTCATGTGCCCATATTTTTATTTTTTTAAGATCCCTTTTTTTTCATTGCCCATGTTTCTTCTTCTGAACCACATATTTAGGGAGAGATCATTATCTTCTTAAAGCATGGTGTATTTTCCTATCGAACATATTTTTGTCTACCCCAGTGTAGGAGTACAATTTTTGGTGAATCTAAATGGAAATATGTTTTTGCGTACTCCTAGTGTAGGAGCAACATTTATATGTGGATGTACGTGATTTTGATCTTGGGAGCATGATAAATCTCTCAATAAGAGTCAACAAGACTTGATCAAACTCAATACAATAACAAGCAGCTTATGTAGAAGGCTTGAAACTTGCAAGATGTCATATTTAGTTTTGGTAGGAATTATTCACCAAATAAGGAGTATGTGATACTATGGTTTTATAGCATTTTTGTCAAAACAAATTCTCCAAGTACTTCGAATAGAAATGGTAGGATTTCTAAGTCAGAACTATATCACACTTCACAGCAACTTAGTCAACATGATTGTCCTATTAGAATATTTTCCCATAAGCATAAGTGTATGTATATGGAATAAACTTTATGCAAGCTTCTATCTTAAAGATGTTATGAACATGTCACTTTTCAAAAATTTTAAATGAAGTGTGGTGCATAGGGACATTGTTCATCAGGAGGAGATAACAGGGATGAATTGAGTTTAATTTTAGTGATCAAGATTTATATTTGTTCAAACTCAAAATTAGAGGAAGTTGAGGGTTGTGTTGCACAAACCATTGTTTGAAAGAGGTAGGAGTTAATGGTGTTAGAGGTGGTTTGGCAAAACCAGAAATTCAGCCAATCCTCTCAAAGGCCATCTGTCTTGTCCTTCTTGCATGCTGCTTGTCTGATGTTTTGTGCAACATGTTGGTGGGAGATCTTGAATGTGTGTCCATTATGCTTGAGAGATCTCCCCCACACTTATTGTTGTACCTGCTTTTTATTTAACAAGAAAAAAAGAAACAGACAAGAGCTCTACCATTTAAAACACTGCGGAGCCTGAATTTTATTATAATTATTATTACTTTTATTTTTGGGTTATTTATTATTACTATTACTATTATTATTATTATATTTTATGGGTTCACCCAACTTTTTATCATATTAGCATACACAAGGCTAAGGTGAAGTTTGTAAACATAGCCTTGATTTATCTCCATAGTAGGTTACTCTTATTGTTTATGAAAGTAACACTCAAAGTTCATCAATCAAATTTCAACACCATGTCAAACTTTGATTAAAGAAGACTATTTTAACCTAAACACCATGCTTAATTTAAAAAGCCTATAGATGTACCTTAAGAATACACCCAAACCAGAGCATATGTCATGAAGAAAGGAAGCATGAACTAGTGAAAGCTTTAGTTTTGTTTTGGATAATTGATGAAATCGATTTGGACTAATCCTTGGATTCAAGTATGTGACTAGATAAGATAGTCCAATCCAAGTGGTGGAGCAAGATGAAGTCCATGGTGATGTTTGTGGACATGTGATGATGGTGATCAAGCTCTGGACTTAGAAAAGAAGAAAGAAAAAAATAAAATGGGCTTAAGGCAAAGGTATATTTGATAGGACTATTTTATTTTACCACTCAAGACACCAAGTAGGTGTGAGTGGATTTAGGATAGATAGTTGTACTATCAAGAGGGGATAATCTCGGTTAAAACGATTGTTAACTGCCACTAGGCGAAGTGATTCATGCATATGCATTAGGACCTAGTGTGCTAACTAATGAACCATTGAAAAATGTTTTGAAAAATGCTAACACGCATGCTCTATGGTGAGACACTTTGTTGTTAGCAATTTGGAATCAAGGGTGGCATAGTTGAAACAATAGAAAAAGAATTAAAGCAGAAGTATTAGAGATCGGACCTTGGTGCATGGCTTCTTTGAACCTAGGTCCGGTCTTAGCTCTATGGTGGCAAGCGCGTAGATCGTTGCACGGCCCGTCGTGCAGCCTTGGGCGTGTGGCATGGGCCACCTCGCGCTGGCTAGGAGTGTGGCCTCGGGAGCACGACGTAGGAGAGCATGGGTCAGCGCTCGTAGCGTCATGAAGGAGTCACGGGTTTGATCGTGTGCGTAAGCGCGCTAAGGCAAGATAGTAGAGCTCTTCATTGGCAGCGCGGGTCCATGCCTGGGGGTGTAACATGTCTGCTGGATGCGGCGTCGGACCCTGGGAAGCCACAGTGTCGGTCTCCCATTGCTCCACCCTTTGGCCTCGGTCTCTCTCCCTACGACTCCGGCTGTGGTGGCGCATGCCACAGCGGCTTCGGGGGCTCAGCTATGTGCCGTCAGACCCTAGTGCAGGTGCTCGGACCGTCGTGGCGTGAGTCCGACTCAGCTGCGCGGCATAGAAGCAGAGCACGACATTGGGCTAGATGGGGTCTGACCCTAGTGGCCACCATCGGTCGCTAGTTCGGCTCTAGGAGCATCGTAGGAGGGGGCGCCTTCGTCCCTTGGCACAATGCGACGAGGCAAGCGCTCGGCTTTAGATTGAGCAGAGTGACCCGCTGCTACAATGCAAGGACGCGCGCGCCTGGGCGATCTCGGACGCAGCGCCCTGGTGACCTCGAACCAAGGAACGCTGTGAGTCCGATCAATTGGCTGCGTGGGCCCGGCTCTACTTCACGAGGTTTTCACAACAGCGACAGTGTTGGCGCTCGGCCTAAGAGAGTTCCGGACCCTGTGTCGTTGTGACTTTGGACTGAAGTCTCGGGGTCTGATTGTTCACGCGATGAAGACTGAGAGGGAGCACAGCGCGTGTGCAGGTTCTAGATCGTGGTGGCTGGCGTCAGACCTAGGGAGTTGATCCGGAAGCCGGGTCCGGACCAGATTTGGAGGTTTTTTCTTCTCTAGAACCTCTCTGGATCCATCTAGAACCTAAAGGGAGATGGTTCAATTCTGGGTCCGAAACTTGGGTCTGGTTCCACGCAAACAACACAGCAAAATAGTGACCGTTGGGATCTAAGGGTCGCGGTTAAACATAGGACACATGGCATGATCTTAGGGTCCGGACCCTAGGTCCGGACCTCCCCGAGGGCATCACGACTATAACTTTTTGGGGGCTCTATAAATAGAGCTTGGGCATGTTTGGCTCACTCTCTTGGTCATTCTTACATGCAATAGTATCCTTTGAGCTGAGCCAAACCTCTCCCACTCATTCTCTTGCTTGGTTGTGCATCTTAAGTGAGTTGGGAGTGATCGAAAGTGCATTTATTTGAGTGATTGCATCTAGTAGGGGGATCGATTTGATGTGGTTTTCTTGTTACTCTTGATGTTTGCCGACGCCTAGACGGCTTGGAGCAGCAGAGGAGTGTTGCAAGAGTTGGTGATTGTTCTTGGCCACCTCCCGGTGATTGTGAGGGATTCTTGTGCCTTCCTCAGCGGAGCGCCAAAGGCAACTCTAGTGAATTGTGCATGGCTTGTGTGATCCCCATCTTGTGTTGGTTGCACGGCACCCGATTGCGGGTTAGGCGTGTGATGTCTATTAGCGCGTGAACCTCTAAGTGGGTGAATCGCCACAATGGGGACTGGCTTGTTAGCAAGCAAGTGAACCTCGGGAGAAAAATCATTATGTCATCTTGTCTTAGAGGAATTCATTTGGTATTCATTATGATTGATTGGTTGTCACTTGCCACGGTGGTATAACCCTCCTACCTCTCTTGCATTTACTTTTTTAGTGTAGCTAAGCTCTTTAGTGTAATTAGTTTTGAGAGCTAGCTTATGTCTTGTTAGTGGTTAGTGAGGCTCTTTAGTTAGTCTTTGAGAGCACACTAACTTAGAGAGTAGTGACTTAGTCTTTGTGTGAAATAGAGATCATAATAACTAGAATTGTGGATAGACGGCTTGGATTTTTAGTAGGCTACCGCAACAATTGCTTCGCCTCATAATTGTCTAATGTTGATGGTAGTTAAAGTATATCATAAACCGTCAACCTTTCTTGCATAAATGATCAAAATGGATGAATATCATAGAATAGGAGGTTTAAATTGATAGTTTCCACAAGTTTTGGTGAATTTATGTTTTAGCATGATTTACACAGAAAATCACCAAGGAGGACCTAAATATCAAAAGAGATCGCAGGATAATTTCGTGGCTACTACATAGGAATGTTCTAGAGGACACCACAAGACACCACACCGAGGTAGGGCACGAGACCCTGCCAGGTGGGGCTGGCCAGCCCTACCCCTAGGCCGTTCAGCCTGCCACGGTGGGAAACACCCACGAGCTTCCAAAGTCTTCCTCCACCGCCTCCTAGGATGCATTTCCACCATACCTCAAATCGGTTTGATCCAAGGGCTCGTATTCAACCCCGAGGGCTATAAATAAAGTGCTGCACCACCTCCTTGAAGCCAAGTCAAATCCTAACAGCTAAAGAGCCAGAAACCCTAATTCCTATCCCCACCAGGATCTAGGCCAGCAATCAAGAGAAAATTAGTCCTCCATAGGATTTAGTCTTGTATTAGAGATAGAGATATAGAGTGAGAGAGGAGAGTTTTGGAGTTCTCTCCTGTCGGTGCTTCTCTACGGCTTGTATTCTACAGAATCAAGTTTTTTTGGAGCTTGCTTCTGAGATTCTCTAGTAATTGACTTCTGATTCAAATAAGCAGTTTGTTTATATTGTTCAAGTTTGTAACTCTCTTTTGAGTGCTTTGATCTTAGTAGCTCCTTGATTGAAGTAGTATTCATAGTGTAAGCGTGGTGCTTAGACTAGGGTTACTTGTGAATGCCCCCTATTTTTCGGATCGGTGGTAGATCGCGAAGGTGACTTTTATAGCTTCGTTGTGTCCTATG
Source organism: Saccharum hybrid cultivar R570 (assembly GCA_038087645.1). Taxonomy (NCBI): domain Eukaryota; kingdom Viridiplantae; phylum Streptophyta; class Magnoliopsida; order Poales; family Poaceae; genus Saccharum; species Saccharum hybrid cultivar. The sequence goes on from JAQSUU010000135.1 coordinate 25,631,080, forward strand.
TAGTCCATCTCCTGTTAATAGGACTTGGTAGGCTAAATAGTGCTTGTAGGGAAGAAACTTTGATTTTGTTCTTTATAAGACATCGACCACGATAGAATGATAGAAGGCAAAGTTTATCGAGATTGAAACTAGACATCCTTAGTAGTCTCCTTTATACTCCCTATTTTCTGACCTTGGTTGTGAAGTTGGGTTAAGTTTATAGACTTAGTTATCCTCACCTACTGTTCCTTTGGGTTCGATATTAAAACCGGGATAATTTTGGTGAAGTGCTATAATGGTAGTTTTATCTGTGCGCTTGCGGATACCTTATTTTCTTGTGTGCATTTAATTTATACCAACAAGCATTTCTGACGCCGTTGCCGAGGAATGGTTTGCTAGGTTAACTTTGAGTCTAGCTTAATCTTGTATTATACTTTTATCTTTACTTTTAGTTTTTCTTTACCTTTCTACCATGGAGCCCGTAACCACCCTTATTTACCAATTCAGAGTATCCACGGGCATGAGCCTTAAGCTAGCCAAATCATCTAAATCCATCCTATCATCTGGCTATGAGCTTAGTCTGGAGTTAATTAATATGGTTTAGGATCAACCTTTTTCTGGCGATGTTAGTGAGAACCCCTATTCCCACCTATGTGATTTTGAGCAGACCTGTGCATGCTGACACATTGAAGGCATGTCCGATGAAACTTTAAGATGGAAGCTTTTTCCTTTCTCTTTGACGAGAAAAGCTAAACGTTGGTATAAACATCACATTGGGAGTAGTCACGGAGATTGGGAAGCCTTACGTTCTAGCTTTTATTTACAATTCTTCCCCATCTATAAGGTTATCAAACTTTGTTTAGAAATTTTGAGTTTTAAACAATAGAAAAAAGAATCTCTGGGTAAGACATGGAAATGTTTTAACACTATTTTAGATTCTGGTCCCAACCTTGCTTTGCCAAACCCCATTCTCTCTAACATTTCTTTATGGTACTCGACAGAAAAACCACAAAACACCTTAATACAGTCGCAGGAGGTTCATTCATGCACATCACTGCTGAACAAGGGAGAAACATTCTTATGAAAATCTTAGATGATCTTCCTGAAGAGAGAGAGAGAGAGAGAAGTTGTTAGAGGAAGAACTTCAAATAGCTAAACCCAAATTTTTTTCTGAACCATCTCAACCTTTAGCTATTCCAGATCCTGAACCACCGAAGGAGGAGGAAACTCCAATTTTGGATTTCATGTTTGAATTCGAGGATGAACTTTTTGATGAATACGGAAATACCTCGAATTACCACATGATGAGAAAACCTTAGGAGTCTAGAAATCCACCATCTATAAAATATTCATACCTTTCTAAGGAAGATTTCTTTAAAAAGACAATGAAAGATTTAATGTCTGTTTTGAGTAACAAGTGGTTAGAAGAATCAGAGCTTTCACCTGAAATAATTCGTTTAGATTCACCATCTATCACCATTGAGTGCCAACTTGACAAAGCTCCTTTCAATTCCTTTTATAATCCAATAGTGGGTATTAATATCATGTCTCCTACATTTTCTCAAGATTTATTAAAAGATATGCCATTAACCCCAACTACTAAGTTACTAAAAAGTCTTTCAGTAAACATTGTCCCAAGTTTGAAAATTTTATGTGCCCTTCCTATTTTTGTTAATAAAACCCAAGTCCTGTTGAATTTCTACATCTTTGATGTTATGGAATTTCATTTGTTGATAGGGCAACCAATAGAAAGACTTATCCAAGAAGGATAAATGGAGAAATTGAATATTAAACTTGGGAAAAACTTTGAGCTCTTTGTGCCTATCACTCATTCTCTTAATACTAAGATGGAGCCACTTTCTGAGTTAGACCTAATAGAAGAGGTTAAGGTAGCATCTCTTGATGACCCAATTGAACCTAATCCAGAAGATGATGCTCAGTTCTTCCTTGATGAAGAGGATAAAGATCCTATTGATCCTGAACCTCTCGATGAATTGCTAGAACCACCTAAGGCCTTCATTGAACTTAAACCCTTGCTTTCTGGTATGAGATATGCTTTTCTTAATAATGATCAAGATTCTCCTGTGATCATAAGTGATAAACTCTCTCAAGAAGAGTATTTGTGCTTTATAATCATCCTAGAAAAGCATTGTTTTGCTTTTGGCTATTCACTTCAAGACCTTAAAGGAATTAGTCCTACTCTTTGCACCCATCGTATCCCTACATATCCAGATTGTACACCTTCTAGGTAGCCCTAACGTAGGCTTAACAATGCGATGAGGGAGGTAGTTTGCAAGCTTCAGGGAGAAGTTTGCAAGCTTCAAGATAAAGTAAGATAAGAGTGTGCTGGAGATGTTCCATAGGCTATAAGTGCTTGTCAATGATCCCAAAGCACTTGGTGAAGAAGTGAAGGACAAGGATTTCTCCCATAAATTCTTGAGATGCTTACCATCAAGATTTGACACATTGGTCACTATACTAGTGAGGAGTGGTTTGGACACCATGACACCAAACTAAGTATTGGGAGATGTGATGACCAATGACACATATAGAGATGATAATGAGAAAGAAGAGAAGAAGAATAAGAAAAAAAATGACAAGAAGGATGACAAGAAGAAGAGTATGGCATTCAAAGCCGCATCATCTTCCAAGAGCAATACAAAGCAAGAAACATCAAGTAAAGATGAATGCTCAAGCTTTGATGAACTTGATGATGAGAAGATGGCTCTCTTTGTGAAGATGTGTGAAGAAGGGCTATCATGCAAGAAGGAAGCAGTCATCATCTAAGAATAAGGAAGAAGTAAGAAGGTTGTAACACCCTTGGTATTATAGTAACTAAAAACATGCCATGTCATCATATGCACTGCAAAGCACCCATGATTAGGGTAACTACGTTATGCATCAACTAAAATGAGTTTACCTTCTTAGGTTGTATGTGCTTCTAAGTGGTGTGCCTCGAATCCGAAAACCCTAATTTCGAATGTCACCGCAAATACTTAGTTTATGCCCTGCGTAATTTGAGGTGTATGACTATGTTATACAGTAGTGCCAAGTGTAGGGTATGAGCTCAAGTCCAACTTATAAAGTAAAGCTTCAAGTTTGAGTTTGCTTTTGGAGTCCAAAACTTGTTGCAAGTTTTCCGATTCGAATTCAAATTCAAATTTGAGGAATTATTAAAAGAATTTTTGAAGTCAACCTAGTCAACCAAGAGTGACATTTGGTCAAAAATGTGATGCTTTACTTAATGAAGCCCTTGGGTGATGGTGTGATCACTAAATAATCACCAATTAATAGAATATCAAGTTTCAATTTGAAACCTTTCCGAAAACCCTAAAAAGCAAAACCCTAGTTTTACCCCTTTTAGAATAATTCAAAATCTAAGCAAAATTTGGGAAAAAGTGTAAAACCAAGTTTGTAGATCTTTTCAAGGGCTATAAGTTTGGTGTTTTGAGTTTTCAAAGTTTCAGTATAAAATTTGGAGTAATTTTGAAAAGATTTAAATCTCAAATTTGACCCCTTTTCATCTCCCCTATCCAATTTCAAAATGGAGGCATAATTTGAAAATGTTTTTAATAGCAAAGTTGTAGGTCTTACCTATATGTACAACTTTGGTATTTTGAGTTTTTGAAGTTTCAATATAAAATTCAAAGTAATTTTGAATTTATAGATTTCCAAAAAATGTCCCCTTTTCAATTTAAATTCAAATTTCAAAATTTAGGCCAAATTGGAAAATGTTTATATTGAGAAAGTTGTAGAACTTTGAAAATTGAGCAACTTTTGTATTTATAGATTTTCAACTTCTATAGAAAAATTTAGAGTAATTTGGGAATTATCTTCAGTGGCATTTTCATAATTAAGTCGAACTTCAGCCAACAGCAGGGCGACAGCTCCCGCCCGACGTCGGCGAGCTTCGAACTGTTTCCAGGCGCACTGCGACCGCCAGCAGCCGCTTCGTTTTCGTTTTCCCTTCCTCCTCTATTTCCTTTATATATATGGTCATCGCCTTCGCGTGTCACCTTCGCGTCGACCGGTCACCTTTATATATATGGTCATCGCCGTCGTCTTCGTTTTCCCTTCCTCCTCTATTTCCTCCCCGCAGTCAATCACCACCGCACGCCGCCATAGTTCACCGTCGTCATTGCTTCGCCGCTCAATTGCTCTCGCCTGCAGCTCCGCAATCCGTGTGCGCCGCTCCTGGAGCCCTCTATTGCGTCTCGCCCCATCTGCTACTGCCCGCAAGCCACGGTCTTCTCCACGACCGGCAGCAGCGCCGCCGCGGGTGCCTCACCGTCGACCGGTCACTCCAGACCACCTCCGCCTTCACCGAGTTCGTCACAGCATTCGCAGTGAGCTCCTGAGCGTGATGCTCATGTTGTTTTAGTTGCTACCATGTCGGAAGTGGGAGTTCCGCCCCTCGCCGCCAGGTGGGTCGCCACCGTGGTCGCCATGGCCACGGTTAGGCCCCTCTGAGCTTTGTTGTACCCATTTGATGGTGTAGTAGTGTTCGTGGGGCTCGAGTGAAGCTATTGGTGCGGTTCTGCCTCGCTGGGAACTCGCCATCGGCGAGTTAGCCGTCGGCGGCCACCGTGGTGCCATGGCCGCACACCGGAGGGAAGAGGGAGGGGACGCGGGTAAATAGTGACCAATTTTGTTTATTTTGTTGTGAATTATTTAGAATTCCAAAAATGTTAAAAAGTTTTGAGTAACCTCTCTATACTATGTACTATGTAATAAAAATATTAAATGTCAATTTTGTTTACTTTTTATAAGTTATTTAATTAGCTCAATTAATTAATAAATGGCCTTTCCATAATTTTTCTAGGCTTAATTAATTATCCAAAAATTATGAAAATTATTTTACCACTTAGTTTTGATGTAAGCTTTCTAAAATAAAAATTTGAGCTTAATTAGACAAAGTTGATTTTATTCTTAATTTATGCTTTATTAATTAATTAGTTAATCAATTAATTAGGGCTTAATGATTAGGGTTGTTTGACTTTGAGATTGAGTGTTGACTTTGGGTCATTAATACTTAATGACCTTTAGCATCCTTAATTGAGTGTTTAAGCTCTTTTAATTATGTTGTTAAGACGTCATTAGTGTTATTTCATGTGATTAACGAAAGTCTCTTTTGAAGTAGTTAACCTAAGCGAACCCTCGGTTAGGGTTAGGTTAGAATCTTTTATTTTGCAACTGTACCATGAAGGAAAGTTGTACTCAAGTTATTAACCTTGTTATCCATACATCAAGCATCATGTTTATTACTTCATCATCTTACGCATACGTTATCATCGCGTGTAGTCCCCGTGAGCGAGGAGATTGCCGAAGTCGAATCCGTTCCCGAAGAAGAGCTGATGTCCGTGGAGGTGGGATTTGATATTTGCGGTACTAACCCAGAACCTGAACTTCTCGTCGACCAAGGCAAGCCCCGGTTACATTTAACCCTTCCTTGCATTTTGAAAAGTTTACTTCACTTATATAATGCTTTATTGCATTAGGTGATAGGAGTTGAGTGATAACCTAATTACTACATTACCATCCTTGATACTTCGATATCATCCTTGTTACTGTTTTTTATTTGAAAATGCTTAGTATGCTTAGCCATGCTTAATGAGAAAACTTTAAAAATGTTAAGCAAAGTTTGAAGGGTTGTTGGACAACCACTTGATGAATAATGATGATGATAATCTAGGACCGATCAGTGGACTTGCATCGGGAAAGGAGTCCCCATGTAGTGTCTCCGACTGAGTCAGTTAAGGACCGTACCGTTATTTGAATTGCGTGCGTCAAGAATTTGCAACTAACCACATGGTCTGGTAAGCCTAAGACCTCGGTAATGCCAACATGTGAACGGCCAACCGCGCACTAGGAGTGGAGAGATGGCGAGAGTAGTGTGTACCCTCATAGCCAAGGGCTAGATTGGAGGTGTACTGTACTCTCGGGTGGCGCTGGACCCGGTCATATTTTGGAGGATCCGAGTGAAGGTTGATTTATGTAGGTTAGAGTCCTATATATCTCGTGTGGTTAGGGATCCCCAGCTGGGTATAATAGATTCGAATCGTCGCTGCTCCTCGGTTAAGGAGACTCGATTCTCTGTTCAACATTGTAGTTAAGAAATGGAACTTTGGTCAGAGAATAAGAAAGAAGGCGTATGAATTACATGATCTAGATTAGAATCACTTACATTCTGTTGGTAAATAATACTGAGATAAAACATTGATCTTAAGGATTCACTTTTAGTAGCTTTTATGCAAAAGAACCTTGATTCTTGCTGGAACCTCACCTTGATTCCCTGAGCCTGCATTCCTGAGTCGTCTCCATCCTTTTTCGTCGGTTATGTCTTGTTGAGTACTTTTGTACTCAGGGTTTGTTGAACCCCTATTGCAGGTGCGTCTCATGAACAGGTGTGTTTCGGACCCTGTTGCATGACCGTCTTTGCGGTAAGCGACGACGAGTAAGATGTTTGGCTCTTGGGCAGAGCGTCGTGTTTTGGTGATTGTAATAATGTTATCAATGCTACTCCACTATTACGGTTGTAATACTAAACTTAAGCTTTGTAAGTTTGAAACAACGGGTTTGTGAACTTATGTTATGTAAGACTTCTGCTTTTGTACTTTGATGTAATTTATTATCTAAACTATTGTAATATTGTAATGCCTCTGAAATGTGATCCTGCTCGGAAGATCGTGGATGATTCAGGTTTTCCGAGGACACCCGACAGACTTCTTAAGTTCTGTGGTACACATGTATGGTGGTTAGAGGTCTTTAAGATGATAACAAGTACATGTGGGCCATATTATTTAGGAGGTTCTGCCACAAAGGTGCTTCAAGTGCAATAGCAAAGATGATCTCATTATAGAATGTCCATACAATAGTGACAATGATGATGATAATAAGAAGAGCAAGAAGGACAAGAAGGAAAAGAAAGAAAAGAAGGACAAGAAGACCTTCAAGCAGAAGAAGAAGGGTGATTCATATGTGGTCACTTGGGATAGTGATGCTTCCTCAAGTGATGACGATGATAGTGATGATGACAAGACCACCAAGAAGAAGGCTCTTACAAGCATTGCTATCAATGAGAAGCCTTCTCTCTTCGACACTCTATTGACATGCTTCATGGCTAAGGCCACTAAGGTACAATTTGATGATGAGTGTGATGAGGAACTTGATAAAAGTAAAAGTGATAGTGATGATGATGAACCAACTAAAGATTAACTATTTGACATGCTAGAAGATGTTAAGGAACATTTTGACATTAAGAGAAGAGAATGCAAAGACTTGCGTAAGGAACTAAAAGCCCTTAAGCAAGTCTTTTATGAGCTCAAAGCATCTCATGAGAGTCTAAAGAAAAACCATGAGGAGCTTGACAAGGCTCACAAGAAGCTTGAAAAGGCTTATTCCTCTTTACTTAATGAGTAAAATAAGAAGGAGCATGTTATAACATGTGAAAAAGGCTTAACATGTGATATCATTGATGAATCTTTTTATAAGCCTATTGTTGTTGCTTCCGCTAACCTTTCTTGTAGCTCATCTAGCACTACTACTTTACCTATGAGTGATGGTTTTACTTATGATGCCTCACTTATAGTTGAGAATGAGACCTTAAAGAAGGAGGTCAATGAGCTCACTCGTGCCTTAGGCAATGCCTATGGCGGTGATATGAGGACCACTTGTTATAGTGCTTGGGTAGCCAAAGGTTTTCTCTCAATAAAAAGGGATTAGGCTATATCCTCAAGAAAGGCAACATGGCCTTTGCTTCTCACAAGACTAGTTTTGTGAAGAACAATGGTCGGTTATACAATAGATACAAGCAAGTTTGGCATGTAGAGCAAAATTGCAAGAACAAGAACAAGAACACTAATGTATTCTTAATTAAGTTTGATTCTTGTTATTTTCTTACCAAGGATGTTAATGGGGTGCATGCTATGTTTGTTGGTACACCAGTTGTGGGCTCAAAGAAGAAAGTAATTTAAGTGCCAAAAAACTTGGTCACTAACCTTCAAAGACCCAAACAAGTTTGGGTACCTAAAAAGAATTGATCTTCTTTTGTAGGTCAATTATAAAGCTAGAAGAAGGCATTGGGTTTTTGATAGTGGATACACTCAACACATGACTGGTGATGCAAGAATGTTCAACTCAATCAATACCAATGACAATGATGGTTATGATAGTATTACATTTAGTGATAATGGCAAAGGCAAGGTCAAAGGGCTTGGTAAGATTGCAATATCCAATGACTTGAGCATTTCCAATGTGTTGCTAGTAGAGAGCTTGAACTTCAATTTGCTATCCATGGCTCAATTGTGTGATCTTGGATTTAAGTGCATATTTGGAGTAGATGATGTAGAGATCTTAAGTGTAGATGGCTTTAACTTGATCTTCAAAGGCTTTAGATATGATAATTTATACTTGGTTGATTTCAATGCTAGTGAAGCTCAATTGTCAACATGCTTGTTCACTAAATTTAGTATGGGTTGGTTATGGCATAGAAGGCTCGATCATATTGAAATGAAACAATTGAATAGATTGATTAAGCATGATCTAGTTAAAGGCTTGAAGTCAAGCTAACAAACAAGTTAGAAACACCCATCCTAAGAAAAGTATAATGAGCACTAGCAAGGTATTTGAGTTATTGCACATGGACTTATTTGGACCAACAACATACACTAGTATTGGTGGAAATAAGTATGGCTTTGTGTTGACAAGAAATGTAGAGTTTGGAATATGTGATGAAGGATTGGGTAAGTTTGGAACATGGACTCTATATGCCATATGCTAAAGAAAGGCAATAGATTGGGTAAGTTTGACAAGAAATGTGATGAAGGATTTCTAGTTGGCTACTCCACTACAAGCAAAACATATAGAGTTTGGAATTTGGCTAGTGGTACTCTTGAGGAGGTACATGATGTTGAATTTGATGAAACTAAGGGTTCCCAATATGAAGATGAGAACTTAGAAGATGTTAGAGGCATTTAGCTTTCAAATGCCATCAAGAACATGGATGTTGGTGATATTTGGCCAAGACAAGTGGAAGATCAAGAAGATGACAATGCTCAAGTGCTCTCTAACTGAAATGTGCAAGTTGATACAAATCAAGCTAGTTCATCATCTCAAGTGCAAGATCAACAAGTGGATAGTACATCATCTCAACCAAATGCAAGTAATCAAGTGCAAGTGCTCCAACCAACAAATATTGCAAGAGATCATCCATTGGACACCATAATTAGAGATATTTCTAGAGGTGTACAAACAAGATCAAGATTGGTTTCATTTTGTGACATTTCTCATTTGTATCATTTATTGAACCAAAGAAGATAGATGAAGCATTGTTGGATGTTGATTGGGTCAATGCCATGCATGAAGAATTGAACAACGTCACTAGAAATCAAGTATGGAAGTTAGTTGAGAGACCAAAGGGACACAATGTGATTGGAACCAAATGGGGTTTTTGGAACAAGTAAGATCAAGATAGGATAGTAGTAAGGAACAAAGAAGATTGGTAGCACAAGGTTACACTCAAGTAGATGGTCTTGACTTTGGTGAAACATATGCCCCGGTTGCAAGATTGGAAGCAATTCAGATCTTGTTAGCCTTGCTTGTACCCACAACATCAAGCTATATCAAATAGATGTCAAGAGTGCATTTCTCAATGTCTCCATCAATGAAGTATATGTTGAACAACCTCCTGATTTTAAAGATGACAAGAAACCCAACCATGTGTACAAGTTGAATATGGCATTGTATGGTTTAAAGCAAGCACCTAGAGTATGGTATGAGAGGTTGAGGGACTTTCTCCTCTCTAAAGGGTTCATGATGGGTAAGGGTGACACCACTCTTTTCACTAAGAAGATTGAAAAATACTTGTTTATGTTGTAAATCTATGTGGATGGCATCATATTTGGGTCAACTAATCAAGACTTTTATGAAGAGTTTGGAAAGAAGATGGCTAATGAGTTTGAGATGTCCATGATTGGAGAGTTTGGTTACTTCTTTGGTCTTCAAATCAAGCAACTGAAGAATGGTACATTTGTGAGTCAAGGCAAGTACATCAAAGACATGCTCAAGAAATTTAGAATGGTTGATGCCAAGTCAATTAGTACACCCATGGGAACAAATGATAATTTGGATAGTGTTGCAAGTGGCAACATGGTGGATCAAAAGTTATATCGCTCTATAATTGGAAACCTACTCTATGTGACCGCTTCAAGGCCGGATATCATGTTTAGTGTATGCATGTGTGCAAGATTTTAAGCCTCACCAAGAGAAAGTCATTTGAAAGCTATAAAGAGAATATTAAGATACTTGAAGCATAAACAGAATGTTGGTTTGTGGTATCCCAAAGGTGCAAAATTTGAGCTAGTTGGTTATTCCGACTCGGATTATAAGGGATACAAAGTTGAGAGAAAGGCACATCGGGCACATGTCAACTATTGGAAAGGTCACTCGTATCTTGGTCATCAAAGAAGCAAAATAGTATGGCATTATCAACCGCCAAAGCCAAATACATACTCGTCGGTAGTAGTCATGCATAAATTCTTTGGATGAAGGCCACCTTGAATGATTTTGGAATCAATTTCAAACAAGTGCCACTGCTATGTGATAATGAGAGTGCTATCAAGCTAACCAACAATCTAGTTCAACATGCATGAACAAAGCACATTGATGTCCGCCACCATTTCATAAGAGATCATCAACAAAAAAGGAAACATTTCAATTGAGAGTGTGGGCACTGAAGATCAACTTGCTAACATATTTACCAAGCCATTTGATGAGAAAAGGTTTTGCAAGCTAAGGAATGAGTTGAACATATTCGATTTTTCTCAAATATATGTTGATGCACCCCCACTTATATGACATGCCTCTCCTTCGAGCAATCCAAGGTTGATTGGTATGCACACATCCTTTGCTAAGGACATGTTTAGTGCATCTAGTCATTCCTCATATTTTATAGGCTCATTCATGAAAATCAAATGAATTTGATGCTTGTATGGTACCATTATTACTTCTATGCTTGACTTGATCTAGTTGTAGCATATGGCATGTTTGTGGGCTTGTGAACCTAAGTGTTTAATCTAGAAAATAAACTATAAGTGTTTAACTCAACATGGTCAAGATAACCCTTGAAATGAGGTATGAAGAAGCTTGTCCTTGGATCAAACTGAGTTAAATAACTTTAGCAAGTGTAGATTGAACCAAATTTGAGAAAATAATCCTCACTCCATTGATTGACATTGATAATATAAACCTATCTAAAATTGAACCTTTATGGTCATTGGTGACAAAGGGGGAGAAGTAATGTACAAAGGTAAGGTTTAGAGAGAAACAAAAGATAAAAGGGGAGAACTTTGACATAGGGGGAGAAATATGACAAAGGAAAGGGATCAATTAAAATTTAACCACACAAGTAGGGGGAGCAAGCTCATGGACTTGTATGATGCATTTGAATGTGCATTCATATATGCTTGCTTGCATTTGTCAAGTTTCAATTGAATATACTTGCTTGTGTGGTGTATGCTAGTTGTAGGCTTGAACGATGAAATAAAAAACTAGCATGCATAGGATGATAGTTAGATGTGACTTGCATTTGTTTTCACAAGTGGTACTAGAACCTAGCTTATAATGTTGATCTCACGTTGTATCTAGTATTTGTGTTTTGCAAGTTGTGTCTAACTAGCAATGGTGCTAAGGATGGTATATCGGTGCATTCCGATTGGTATTACACTTCAAAGGTCCATCTCTTATACCTTAGCATCATTTGGTAGACATTGCTTTTCCACATTTCCTGTCTATGCATATGTGTAAGCTTTCAATCCAAACTCCTAGCACATATGTAGGGGAAGCAAATGCTATGAATTCGGGTTTATGAAACTTGTCCAAATCCTTTACACATGGTAAAAATGCTTGGGCAAGCAACATGGATTCAAAATTGATTTTAATTCAAATCTTTGTAGAGGTTGTCATCAATTACCAAAAAGGGGGAGATTGAAAGCCCTAGTTTGGTTTTGGATAATTGATGAAACCTATTTTGACTAATCCTTGCATCTAAGTATGTGACTAAATAGATGGTCCAATCCAAGTGGTGGAGCAAGATGAAGTCCATGGTGATGTTGGTGGACATGTGATGATGGTGATCAAGCTTTGGACTTCAAAAAGAAGAAAGAGAAACAAAATGGGCTCAAGGCAAAGGTATATTTGATATGGTCATTTTGTTTTGCTACTAAAGACACCAAGTGGGTGTGAGTGGATTTAGAATAGATAGCCGTACTATCAAGAGGGGAGAATCTCGGTTAAAACGGTTGTCAAGTGCCACTAGGTGAAGTGATTCATGCATATGCATCAGGACCTAGTGTGCTAACTAATGAACCCTTGAAAAATGTTTGGAAAAATGCTAACACACGTGCACTTTGGTGAGACACTTTGTTGTTAGCAATTTGGAATCAAGGGTAGCATAGTTGAAATAATAGAAAAAGAATTAAAGGAGAAGTATTAGAGATCGGACCCTAGCTCATGGCTTCTCCGGGCCTAGGTCCAATCTTAGCTCTGTGGTGGTAAGTGCATGGATCACTGCACAGCCTATCGTGCAGCCTTGGGCGTGTGGCATGGGCCACCTCGCACTGGCCCAGGAGCATGGCCTTGGGAGCACGATGCAGGAGAACGTGGGTCAACGCTCGTAGCACCGTGAAGGAGTCGCGAGTTCGATCGTGTGCATAAGCGGGCCAAGGCAACATAGCAGAGCTCTTCGTTGGCAACATGGGTCCATGCCTAAGGGCATAATGGGTTTGTTGGACATGGCGTCAGACCCTAGGAAGCCACGACTTCTGTCTCCCATTGCTCGGCCCCTTAGCCTTGGTCTCTCTCCCTATGACTCCGGCTGTGGAGGCGCACGACACTCTGGTTGCGGGGGCTCGGCTATGTGCCGTCAGACCGTTGGGATCTAAGGGTCGTAGTTGAACATGGGACACGTGACATGATCTTAGGGTCTGGACCTTCACTGTAGATGGTCCTATTCCTGGGTCCAGACCCTGGGTCTGGACCTTCCCGAGGGCATAACAGCTATAACTTTTTAGGGGCTCTATAAATAGAGCTTGGGCGCATTTGGCTCACTCTCTTGGTCATTCTTACATGTGATAGGATCTTTTGTGATGAGCTCATCCTCTCCCTCTCATTCTCTTGCTTGGTTGTGCATCCTAAGTGAGTTGGGCGTGATCCAAAGTGCATTTGCTTGAGTGATTGCATCTAGTGGCACTTGGGGATCGATTTGTTGTGGTTTTCTTGTTACTCTTAGCATTTGCCGATGCCTAGATGGCTTGGTGCCGTGGAGGAGTGTTGGCAAGAGTTGGTGATTGTTCTTGGCCACCTCCTAGTGATTATAAGGGGTTCTTGTGCCTTCCTTGGTGTTGACGCAAGACCGACAGGGTTCCCTAGCGATATGACTGCGAGTTGTGGGCCCTGGCTTGGCCCATAGACTGAAGCAAGGAGAGGTGCAGTGTAACAGAACCGACCAAATTATAAGAGCACAAGTACAAAAACAAGCACCGAAGCGCTCAAATTTTCGAACTTGAGCCCATATAATCCCGGTAGTCAATCGAAACCACGAAGGATTTTAAACCAACTTGCTTACAACCAAGATCGCATCATTCAACATACAACATCATACGTTACATTTCACAAGTAGTTCTGAAATAAGTTTACACACACGGAGTCGCAATTATTACAAACCAAGTTTATAAAAGTAGCGGAAGCAAACACACACCAGTTGTTTAACTACTGCCAGTCTTGTTGATCAACAACCCGCAAAAGCATCAGGAAAGTACATAAAAGATGATCACGCCCTAGTGATCTAGTCTTCGTCACCCGCAGGGTGGAGACAATTTTTGCAGAAGCCTTGGTAGAGCATATCATCTGCAACAGGAGGGAATAAACCCTGAGTACTGGAATGTACTCAGCTAGACTTACCCGTCGAAAACCAGAAATAAAATGACACCAAGGATTATGCAAGGCTTACACAAGAGGCTAGCTGACATCACATTTTGCATAAAGGCATAAGTAATTGAAACTCTTATAACCTGTACTAGCAGTTATTTTTAACATTTACCTGTCATCTATCTTAGCACCTGTACTAAACATTCACTTGAGTATAATCAAACAACATTATTATTATATCCATAGCAGGTATATCATTGTGGTAACATTATATCATTCACTTAACCATCTGTTCATTTAATGAGATCTACGTTGCCGCTGCTCAAGTCAAGTGCTCACTAACCGGGAGCGACGGCGATTCGAATCGAATTCCTATCCAGCTGGAGGGGTATTTCTAACACTCACCGTGCAGACCCCTGCCAGGGTCGCACAGGCCACCGTTTCATATGATTCAGGAATCGCGGGTCCGAATAATGTCACGACCCCAAGGACGACACTCTGCCAGGTGATAGGGACTCTAACCCCCCCTTAGTCTCATGCCAATGTCCCCAAGCACATCCTTTCTCTCCTCCAAGAAGCAACCTACCATTCGATTCCCGGCCTGAACCACATTACTCGGCTTCGCGGTCGGAACGACTTATCCGGCCAACTAAGTGTTAGACTGCGTTCAACATGACTCAAGGACGTACAGCGAATCGGTCCTTAAACGACTCAGACGGGCATAGCTCCACACCCAAGACGTGAAGTGTCTTGCGGCTGTACTATCGAACTCCCGCCCGGTCTCGATTTTATTTTAAAGCATGGTTCCATCCACGATAGCCATAAAGCCACTCGTGACTCCTTCCTACATCTCGCGGATGATCGGAAATCACCTGACTTCTACCGTACTAAGCAGGGCTAAGCATTGACACGTGCCTAAACCTAATATAGGATTAAGTACGATATCTGGACAAGGACAGGTATAATGCAACAAGTGTTTTCATATAACTCCTACAACTTAATGCAGTAAACAAGTAAAAGTACTCAAGATCACTTTATAAAACAGTAGGTTCAGCATGCACCGGGGCTTGCCTTTCAGAAAGGTCGAGGGCCGGTGGTCAGGACACTCGGGTAGATCTTCGGCAGGAGCTTCGTTGCCGGTTGGTTCCTCTGGCTGCTCCGGCAGGTCCTGGACTTCCTCCGGAATCATAGGCTCGAATTCGAGGAGAGTTACCCCCTCCGGAACACCTATTGCATGAGTGCATAATAAATATTATGGATGCATAATGGGTGCAACATGCTCGGAATGAAATGTATTTCAGAAATAAAATACTCTATTCAAGTCACTTCATCAATACGTGCAAATCTCTTCTCCGGTAGAGAAGTACTTACCTAATCTACCCAACCTAAGATATAGATGTTCTTCTTCGGTTAAGGCCCTAGCACCTAACAATTACAAGAGTAGCATTACTTAGGTTACCACATCCAACCCAAAATACAACAGTAAGACATTCTGGACAGCAGCCCAAAGATTCTAACATAACTCGAGATTCCCAACTCCAAAAGATATGATCTAAGACAATCTGAAAAGCTTAAGAAATGCACTACAAAATATTTTCAGACCTCAACACTTAATTCTAAAGTTTACCTAGTCGAAATTCCAAAGTTCCAGAATCTGTTCCCTCTAAACAGAGAGTAGCCAATTCTGGATTGTCACTTTAAACAGCAATAACTCCCAAACTACTAAGCCAAATGCTCCCAAATTTTGACACAAGCTAATTTACCAAGTTTACTACAACTTTGGTATTTATAAGTTTTCCAGCAAACACTTTTATCAAGGATCAAACCTAGAAATACTACCAGCTGTCCAGAAAACCTAGAATTGCAAAGGTTAAATATTTATTTATGTGGCAAACATCCCATAAGACCAAACTAATGTTACCACAAGTGCACATAGGTCACAAAAACACCAGAAAGTAAGGTTGGCCCACCTAAAATATTTATTTAAACTCATTTCTTAATTTACTTAAGTAATTAAGTGGAATTTTAAACATATATGTAAACTGCTCCAAAAATTCTACAAAAATGACAAGAGACTCTCTGACCCAAAAAGAGGCTACTGTAAAAATTTGAACTAAATTTATTTACAGGAACTTGCTACACAAAATTCACAAGCCCAAAAGGCTGATTTTTATATAAATAGCAAAGCATAGTAAAAAGTGTCAAACAACAGATTTCCTAATTTTCTTGGACACTCTAGGGTACCAAAACATTCTCCAAAATTTTATATGAACATTGCACATGTAGAAAAATTACAAAAATTCATTTAAGTATTTCCTAGAATAACAAGATAGCATTATAACTTGAAAAGTACTTAAGCACTACTGCCCAAATTTTTATGAGAGCTAGAGAAAGTATAAATTAGTCTACCCACCAAATTTCATAATTTTTGGAACACTGAAACTTAAGATATGATTTAAACAAGTTTGCATGTGATTTAAAACACATTTGAAAGACCTATTTAAATATCCCGGGAACTAAACATCACATAACCAATTCATATTTTTCTAAAATACTACACACCCAGTAGATCCCAAAAAAATTTATCTCAAAATTTTTGGGCAAGTAAAACCCTAGATCTACATTTTTCCAAATCTTAAAAAAACTGTGACAGAATAAATAAAAAAGAAATAAATCTTATTTGTTACTGGGCCGGCCCGGGAAAAGACGCGGCCCACGACGCACGCGCGGCCTACTCGGCCATCCTGCCCGCGCGCGGCACCTGACAGGTGGGGTCCCACGGTCAGTGACAGAGGGACAGGGGAACGGCGACCGCAAGCTCCGGCGAGCTCAAGCTCGTCGGAGGGAAACTCGTCCGCAAAATCGAACCCACCCACGCGTTCCCCGTCCCGTGGCACTTCGATTTGTGCAAGTGGGAGAGCTTAGGTTGGAGCGAGAGAGGTTCGCCGTCGTGAGCGGTGGCCGGTGAGGGTCGGGTGATGGTGTGCCGTCGCTAGTGAGGCCGCACGGCCATACCTAAGCTCGGTACGAGCTACACTACGCCCAGGCGGACCGATTGATGTTGAAAAAGGGGGTTGGAAGGGGTCCTAACTACCCCGGCCACGGAGCGCCCCTCTCCGGCAAGGAGGTCGCCCATGGCGGCATTGGCGGAGACGGCCCTAGTTGCTTACCACAGCCCGGCTCGCTAGGTCAGGTGGTGGGATGGCTTGCGGGTTAGGTGAGGAAGCTCTGAGCGGAGGGAATTGGACTCGACCGTGATGACACGGCGGTCGAACACGCCGGCGGTTGTGGCGGCGAGGAGGAGCGGCGTTTTTTCCGCCTCGGTTGCACACGGGAAAGAAAGGAAATGGCTGGGCGGTTTTGGCGAGGCAGCAGGGCCATCTTCTACACGTCGAGCAGCTGGCCGCGACGCCAGGTCGCACGCGGTGCGTGGAGGAACACGCGGCGGTGACGGTCTGTGGCCGGTCGGCCACTCCACTGATGACTGAATCAACGTTGCAATCGTGGCCTCAAAGACCGACTGACAGAGAAAGTTCAACGATGATTATCTCCAAAACCGGTTCGAGTTAGGAGAAGGTGATAACATCAAAATTGTAGGGCTTCGTGAGGGCTACAACTTTGCTAATTGGCTCAAGAACAGATTCTGTTTGGATTTGAAACTACAAAGCTCCCAAGTGGTGTACTTGGAAACTGAAACGTGTTTTCAGTCAGTGAAACCGACTGAAACCCTATTTTCAAGACACCACATCTCCTAAACCCTTTAGAACTAGGTGATGGTGATGTTGACAATGTTGTAGAGCTATGGGTGGACAACAACTTTGTCAATTGGGTCAAGGACTGGTTTGGCTTAGTTTGTGAGTTACAAGTTGCCAAAGTGAGGTACAGTGAAACGGTTTTCAGCTTCACACTTAGCCAAAATTGCTAAGTCCCAAAACAGCCTCTAATACTGACTTGTGGGCCATGTTTGAGCATGTTCTGATCATTTTCATGAGATGGCCATATTAGAACTTTTGTTCCTTATAAAATTCTCTACAACTTTGCTTAAGGGTGCTCCTCCATGCAAGGTCTCTAAGCTAGACTTTTTAATTGGTCAAACTAGAGCATCCTAGGGCTAAATGGTGGTCAACTACACCTTGGAGGGCATTTTGGTGATTTTGGTCAATATGAACCTTGCTCCATGAGTGACCCTAAGTATAACTAAGATGTTGTGAGATATAATTGGCTACTCTACCCTTTAGTTACACCAACTCCATAGTGCCACATGCTGTGAGTCAAACAAAACTTTAAAAACAAATCACATTTGTTGCAACCACATGAATTAACATGAAATGATGCATGCTTATGCTCATGCAATGCAATGCAATTATGGAGCTAAACACCTAAGGTGTTACATGCAGCATCCGCTACACTGAGTCCAAGTAGAATAGGCCAGACTAGCTAGATTCCTATGGAAAGTAACTTCTGTGTTTAGTTTAGGACACCTTCTTTGGATTTGACTAAGATTGTAACCGCACCATGTCGACAAAACCTAGTCGGTAGTCTACCGAGGGGTATGCCCAAGGTAGTAGATTGTCGGTAGACAGGTGTGCAACCCACGAACGAGATGGTGATGCAGAACAACACGCGGGTTTACCTAGGTTCAGGCCGTCATGTGGGCGTAATACCTTACGTCCTGCTCTGCTTTGTTATTGCTGTTTCGAACAACGTATTACAAGCTAGATTTCCCTAGAGTATGTTGCGATGTTTTAGAGGGGGGTCCCCTGCCCTCCTTATATAGTCTGGGAGGCAGGGTTATAAATCTAGAAACTAATCTTAGCCGGTTACAATTGCCATACAGAGCCGAATAAGGATTCCTAATCTAACCGACCAAGACCTTGCTTGATTCCCAAGTCTGGTTTGATGCCTTGCGTGAGACTCCATCCCGATGATCTAGATCGCGTGTCGTCATGTAATGGGCTAGACCGTCTGGTCTGAGCCTGCCCATGTCTAGCCGTAAGGGTATAGGGGTTTATACCCCCACAGCTAGTCCTCGAGCACTATGTATTCTGTATCGACACACTGTCTTAGTCTTCTTCAACTTGCGAGGTTCATCTCCACATCACCTTGAAATGTTAGCCGAGCATGCGCTAGTGTTCTATCTGGATCAGGAATCAGTAAACCATGATTGTTGATGAAGATTGCAGTTGTCGGTGAAGATTGCATAGTGGTCCAAAAAAGAAAAAAAATTCTTTCATGATGAAGTGTACCCACTTATATTTCTGAGAAGAAATGTAAGTGTGCATACTTGATGGAAGTAACTTACGAAAAATTCCAGATCGTAGGGGTGAAAAATAGAAACAATTCACCGTCAGGTGAAGTGTACCCACTTATTCCCCAAGCCTGGTAATAGGTGCCGTAGGCACGTGATGCCAGGGTCTAAAAAAGAATCCTCAAGAACCAATGATCATTATGCACCGTCAGGTGCATCATATATGATGTAGTCCCCGAGCTTGCTGGAAGGCAAAAAATGAGCCTTGTAGCAAGATCGAAGAATATCAAGCATCCATCGACTGTATGCAAGCATAGTACATGTAGTCGAGCAAGACAAATCCTGTGGCAGGAGGTGGTGTAACAAGTCCCCGAGCTCAAGGGTCTAACGACGAGTCCTCGAGCTCAGAGGTCTAGGAATGAGTCCTCGAGCTCAGAGGTCTGGCTGCAGGTCCCAGAGCTCAGAGGTCTGGCTATAGGGCCCAGAGCTCGGAGGTCTAGCTGCAGGTCCTAGAGCTCGGAGGTCTGGCTGCAGGTCCTAGAGCTCAGAGGTCTGGCTACATATCCCAGAGCTCAGAGGTCTGGCCACAAGACCTAGAGCTCAGAGCTCTGGCAAGCAGTTTTAGAGCACACTGGTCTTAGCTAATCCATCACCACGCTGTCTCGGTAGATCTCTTTTTTTAACTAGTCCAATTGGATGCGATGATGACGTGGGCAATGCCACAGGTCCTTTCTGGCGCATACTATGAACAGTGACCCAGTGTCTGTAACAAGACACGTTTGGGTTGCGTACGAAACGCCATCAAAATCAAAGGGACACAATTTTTGCGGAGGAAATCTGTCAGTTACTGCAAATATCACCCCACGTGCGCCATTCTTTTGGAAACTAAATCGACCCTGCCTCTTAAAGACCGGGGGAGGGAACGATTCAATTTACTCACACTCGTAGATCCACAATCAACCATCTTCTTGCTGCCACCACCGCCGCACCATTGGCATCATAGAACCCATTCGAGCCCCAGTGCCACCACCATAGTGTAATCCAAAATCGCCACCGTAGGCACCGACAAAGTCACCCCAATTTCCTCACGCGCCGCTGCCGCTTGACTCGCCATCACCAAACCCTAGCCACTGATAAGAGCGGCACCCTTCTTTTCATCCATTGAAAGGAAGAGTCCAAAGAATCAGAGAATGGCCGCGAAGAAGACAAAGACGGAGGCCGAAGTTCGAAAGGAGATCATGAAGAAGGAGTGGAGTATGTCGAAGTGCGCCCCACTCAGTCTTGAGCGACTGGTGCTGATTGATGTGCTGCATGCCCAAGAACTGGCGGGATGGCGTGCACCCGATCTGGAGCCATTCCTAGATCCCAAAGGAGGTGAAATTGTTGTGTTTGAAGAATACTTTACTCATGGATTTGGTGTTCCCGTACATCCATTCTTGCAAGGGCTCTGTAACTACTATGAGATCAGCATTTGCAATCTGCATCCAAATTCTGTGTTACTTGTTGCTTGCTTCATCAATCTCTGGGAAGCATACGGTGGTTTCCAACCCCACTTCGACTATTTTCATCACCTGTTTTGGTTGAAGAAGAAAGGAGGTCGAGGCAGCTCCAATGTTGCTGGTGGTTGCTATCTGAACATGCGAGAAGGGATCAGGGCGGAGTATCTACACTATCCTTGGAAAACCACATTAGAGGACTAGTACAGGCACTGGTTTTACATCCGTGAAGAACCAAGCCAGGCCTCATACTGTGATGTATCTTTGGTCCTAGAGAAAACCGACAGTTGGAAAGAACTACCGCAGAACACAATATAGATCAGAGCAATTATGCAACTGCTACCTTGGTCGACGTTGGATGGACCAACTATAGTCGGTAATTTTATCAGTCATCGAATCCAGCCATGCTAGGCCAGAATACACGTGACATATGAATACCAAGGTCGCATGGAGCCGACCAGGATGAGGAATGAAGACCTCGAGCCGAAAGAAGTGAAGATGAGGGTCCGAGATCTGTTTAACCTAAAAGATCCCAGCTTTAGGAAGGTGACAGTCCTTGAGCCAGCGTTCAAGCTTACATGCCTACCACCACTGGTAAGTCAAATGTTGTCTGATAGTTTATTCTTAAGATTGAAATACTGCATAACAACCATGTAGTTGGTGTACTGTCATTCTAAAATTTATGTTGCTGTTTGTTGCCCAGTTTAATGGACAGGAGAGAGCACAGGCATTCATCTCGTGCCCACCAGGCGTGGAGTGGCCAAAGGTCATGCCATGGGCCTAGGATGCATAGCCACTGCCCGTGGACGACGATCCTTCTGAAGTTGATTGGCTTGAAATTGAGGATGAATCAGAGCAAGCCAGCCAACTTGTAGGGAAGAAACCAGTGGCCGCCCCAATGAAGAAAAGGGGCCAGACCTCACTAGGAACCTCTACAAGTGAAAAGCCAAAAGAGATAATTGACCCGAAGGAAGCAGAGGACCCAGCAAGTAAACGTCGATGCGTTATTGCGGATTGGCCAGAAGATGAAGACAAGGAGATCGATGAGGTCTCCGGTATCATAGCAAGCAGTCGAAGGGAGCGACTTGCTAGAAGACAGGAGCTGACGCCGCCATTGCAAATAGCTGAACCACCACCTCATCCACCGTAACCACAGGTGCAGGCCGCAGGAATCCCAAAGCCAGCTGTCGCTGTTAGGAGCAACGTGGCTAAGCCGGTCCCGACCACTAGAACAGTGGAAGAGAAGGGTGCTGGGCCTGAGAAGACAAAAAATCTTGGTTTGCCACCGTTTTTCGTGCTACAGACCTATAAGTCATCAAAAACTCGCGTAAGTATGACATAATTAGTCAATAGCACCGCCTTTGTAACTTGTTATTGATTTGTATAGCTCTACATCGACCCAAAAGCCAGAAGAACTTTCTAGCAGTACACCACCACCACCAACTGATACTACCAGCACCGAGCAGTGGGTCCAGGAGTAGACCAGAGCAGATAGAGTAGTCCCCGAACCACAAGCTCCTTCAACTGCCGCTCCTGGTCCACAAACAGCCCCAGAAGACCTGAAACAACCTCAGCCGGCCCCTGAGAAACAAGTCCCAAAAACTGCAGAAGTTGGTGAGACCACTGAGGAGCCAACTGGAAGTGCAAAACCAGAAGAAGAAACCAAGCCTTCAGCCCTAGCCATAGAAGAAATCCTCGGGCATTATAAAGAAGAAATTAGATTTTGCGGCACCCGCTCCTACACTGTGGAAATTCTAGTAGGAGACGAGGTCGGGGCTGTAGAAGCAGTTGGTAAAATATTCCTGGAGGAGGTTAAGGTAAGCCTCACATAACTTGATAAGCTATTATTATACAATCCATAAGAACTGCTTTTATGATCCTGTATGCTGCAGACTGTGGCCGAAAAGAACAAATAGCTAAGTGCAGAACAGAAGAAGCTACAGCAACAGTTAGAAAGTTATGTGAAGCAAAATATTGATCATGAAGAAAAGATGTGCACTGTCCTCCAACGGCTAGAAGTGGTCGAGAAATAGAAATCAGGTAAGGGTTCCTTCTGTTGTTAGGTACTCAAGCTCTGTAGGGTGCTATATTACTGTATTGTACATAATCATTGGATTGCTACAGGTCTGGACATCAAAGTCAGCCGGCTTCGCAAAGAAAATGCTCAGGTAACTACTGAGCATGACCAGCTGACTGAAGAGAAGACCAAATGGTTGCAAACACAGCAGACCATGAAAGAAGAAAAGGCTAAACTAGCCAAGGATCTAGAGAGTAAGCATTCCTCAACATTATCGTATCGTTCGTTGAATTCTGCGGTGTTAAATTCCTATCAACATAACACCTTGCAGTTGTGAAGAAGAATGCCAAAACGCACCTTGAGAAGAAGATTGCGATGACCTGGAGCTTCAAAACTAGGCTGGTGTAAAAAAGATCGAGGCGTGGTCCCAGAAGTGCAGCAAGCTTATGACAGAGCAAGAAGCCCTTAACGGCAAATGCAAGACGCTCATCAAGGAGCGAGAAACTTGGAAGCATGCCTGCGCAGAGATGGCAAAAGGGATCGCACCAGTGCTCGACATCATTGGCCCCGACTCCACCGAAACTGGAGCGGAGGCGCCAAAAATAGGCCTGATCGAGAAATCCCACAAAGCCTGGGGATGGCTCCAACAATGGACGAAAGACATCAAGGAGTATGTGGGTGCACATGTACTTAGCTTGGTACGTGCCCACTACTCTTTGTTGGAAATTACTTGCCTAGAAGCCGGATATCCTAGGGAGGTCGGGGCGGAGCAAGCTGACGAGATGCGGTCAGAGGAGATGAAGCATGCTGCCGCGATTACGAAGGACATCATCCTGTGCCCAGCTACAGCCCCATCGACCAGAGGGACAATTCAATTATACGTGGGTCAAATACCCATGCCACCATCTTTGGCTTCTAGCAAAGCACATCCTGCTCCATCCTCAACCACACCGAAGGTGGCAGAACTACCAAAGGGTCCACAGTAGGAGAAACCTACGAATAGTTTATAGGAGTAGTTAAGTTTCATAAACTTATTGTAAACTCATGCCTGTAAAAAGGCGAGCTTATAATAAGGTAATGAATAGTACAATATAAAGTTGTTTATGTTTTTGTGTGAAAAAAACATTTAAAGCTCTGTATTGTGTGCAAATTTAACAAAATTAGAACAGCAGGGTGTTCTGTTTTAGTTGTTCTAGGGTAATCGGCGAGAACTAAGTTAGAACAGCGAATTGTTCTATTTTTAGTTGTTCAAGCGTAGTCAACGAGAACTAAGTTAGAACAGTGAAATGTTCTGTTTTTAGTTGTTCAAGCATAGTCGACGAGAACTAAGTTAGAACAGCGAAATGTTTTGTTTTTAGTTGTTCAAGCGTAGTCGACGTCATCCTGTGGGTCTATATGGCTTTGGAGAGGCCAGTGATCCGAGTGTAAGGCTGTCATAGTCTGTATACACATAGAGACAACTGGTCTGGCCAAAGGGCATCTGTCGACCACTCAAAACACAGAGGACGGATCTCATGCACGCTATGAGTAAGGTCAAGGATTGAGCTGCTCCAAGAACCTGAAGGGATTGGTGATCAGTGTACTATTGTCTCAAGAAGGTGTTGTGGTTGCAGGATCAATGATGTAAACAGGTGTAGTCAACTGAATTCAAACATATTATATATATATATATATATATATATATATATATATATATATTATAATTTAAAGTACAGAAAAAGATACATATCTGTAATTGAGAATTAGGGGTAAAAACGCCTAAGTTTGTCGATATGAACGGAGTTAGGCACGTCAGTGCCGTCAAGTCTTGCAAGTCTAACAAGGTAGGTCATGTAACAGCCTTGACGATGTATGGCCCTTCCCAAAGAGTTGCCAATTTGTGGACACCATCTTGGCTAGTCTTCCATTTCAATACCAAGTCACCGACCACAAAGAAACGTTCTTGAACATTTTTGTTGTAGTACCTTCGTAACACAGCTAAGTACTTGGTTGTGCATATACAGGAGTCAAGGCACCGTTCCTCTGCACTATTCACCTCGAGCTCACGTTTTTCTGTAACTTGATCTTCATTGTAGTTCTCAACCCGAGGTGACCGAAATTCAATGTCTGCTGGGAGCACAACCTCAGCGCCGTAAACCATGAAATATGGAGAGACACCAGTATTGCGACTAGGCTATGTCCGAAATCCCCAGACCATGGCTGGTAACTCCTTAATCCACCATCTAGAGGCCTTGTCATTCTCTCTGTACATTCTTTTCTTTAATGCATCCAGGATCATTCCATTAGCCCGCTCGACCTGTCCATTAGCTCTGGGATGTGCCACCAAAACGTATTTTACTACAATGCTCCATTCATCATAGAAATCCCAAAACATGTTCCTGATAAACTGAGTCCCTAGGTCTGTAATGATATTGTTGGGTATACCGAAGCGGTGGATGACCTGGTCGAGGAACTCGGCTGCTTTTTCGGAAGATGCCTTAACCAAGGGCATGTACTCTATCCATTTGGAAAATTTATCGATCAGCATGAATACAAACTTGAAGTTACCTAGTGCTGGTTTGAAGGGTCCGATCATATCTAGTCCCCAGCACGCAAAGGGCCAAGAGGCTGGTATGGTCTGGATCTCATGGGCTGGCACGTGAACTCTTTTTGAGAAAAACTGACAATTGGCGCAATGTCGAACAAGCTTCTCTGCGTCCGCTACGGTGGATGGCCAATAAAAACCTGCATGAAACGCTTTACCGACTAGTGTCTGAGATGCAACATGGTTACCACAGGTGCCAGAATATATTTCTTCCAAGAGTTTAATACCGTCTTCTTGCTCAATGCACTTCATCAATACTTCGGCTTTCGCGTTTTTACACCATAGCTTACCCTCGACCACCAGATACTGTTTGTTGCGACGTATAAGGCGTTCATTCTCAGTTCGATCAGAATACCCAGTGCCATCTGTTAGATACTGAATGAATGGAACACGCCAGTCCGATATCTTAGTCGAGGTCTAAGATGGTCCTGCAGATGCGGGAGATAGTGCCATAGTGGTCGGTGATGAAACAATAGCTACCAGAGGCTTGTCCGGGGGCTTCTCGACCACGGGGTCGTCTTCTTGCTTAATTGATGGTTTGAAAAGGTCTTGAACAAAAATGCCATATGGTACTTGAGCTCTGGATGATCCTAACTTTGATAGCGCATCGGCTGCTTGGTTTTTGTCTCGGACCACATGGGAATATTCAATGCCGTAGAATTTGCCTTCAAGCTTCCTAATTTCCTTGCAGTATGCATCCATCTTCTTGCTAGTTGTATCCCAATCCTTGTTGAGCTGGTTAATAACTAGGGTCGAGTCGCTGTGAACGTAAAGGCGCTTGATACCGAGGTCAACTGCAATGCGCAAACCATGAAAACATGCCTTGTATTCTACGGCGTTGTTAGATGCCGGGAAGTGAATTCTGAGGACGTAGCGCAATTGCTCATTGGTTAGTGATATGAATAACATGCCTGCTCCCACACCATCAATGGTCAATGAGCCATCAAAATACATTTTCCAGTAGTCAACGGGTCCTTGAGAGGTCGGGATGCTTAAGTCTGTCCTCTCGACCATGAAATTGGCCAATGCTTGTGATTTCATAGTATCACGGCGTGTAAACTCTAGGTCGAAAGGACATAGCTCCATTGCCCACGTGGCGATGTGCCCGTTTGCATCTTTGTTGTGTATAATAGTACCAAGGGGAAACTCAGTTTTGATCACCATGTGGAACCCGTCAAAGTTATGCTTCAACTTTCGGGTTGTAATGAGTATGGCGTAGATCAATTTTTGAATCTGAGTGTACCTAGTTTTGGACTCGTTGAGCACCTCACTGATGAAATAGATAGGGCGTTGAACACCATAAGCGTGGCTGGGCTCCTCGCGCTCGACCACGAGGACAGTGGAGATGACTCGATCAATCATGGCAATGTAGAGTTGAAGGACTTCTCCTGACTTGGGGGCAGTAAGGACCAGAGGTGATGCAAGGTACTGCTTCAACTGGGTAAAAGCAATATCTGCTTCCTCCAACCACTCAAACTTCTCACCTACCTTGAGTAACTTGAAAAAAGGTAAGCCCTTATCACCAAATCGAGATAGAAATCGGCTTAGGGCGGCCATACACCCTCTAAGCTTCTGGACATCCTTGACATTTGCTGTTTGCTTCATATTAAGGACAGCTTGCACCTTTTCTGGGTTAGGGCGTATGCCATCATGATTGATGACATTGCCTAGTAATATACCAGAGGGAACGCCAAAGATGCACTTTTTAGGGTTCACCTTCCATTGATATTGATTGAGCGCTGCAAAAGTATGTGTCAGATCGTCAATCAAGGAGTGGGATTCCTTGGTTTTGACAACTACGTCGTCTACATAGGCCTCGACCAGTTCATCTTGTATCTCTTTTTTGAGGCACTCTTTTATTGCACGCTGATAAGTAGCTCTGGCATTTTTGAGCCTGAACGACATGGTCGTGTAGCAATAGGCGCCAAAAGGTGTAATAAAGGACGCCTTGATCTGATTATCCTTGTTTAGAGCGATCTGGTGATAACTAGAGTAACAGTCGACAAAAGATAATAACTCATAGTTGGCCGTGGAGTCCACGACTTCATCTATGCGAGGTAGGCCAAAGGGGTCTTTAGGGCAGTGCTTGTTGAGATCAGTGTAGTCAACGCACATTCTTCATTCATTATTCTTTTTGCGTACAAGAACCGGATAGGCTAACTAGTCCGGATGATACACCTCTTTGATAAAATCGGCTGCAAGAAGCCGTGTAACTTCTACCCTAATAGCCTCCTTTTTGTCCTTCCCGAACCGCCGCAGCTTCTACTTGACGGGTTTTGCCTTGGGGTCGACGTTCAAGGAGTGCTCGATCCGGTCTCAAGATAGACCGGGCATGTCCAATGGTTTCCAAGTGAACACGCTTACGTTCTCTCTCAAGAACCGGACGAGCGCGTCTTCCTATTTGTGGTCAAGGTTTGACCCAATCAGTGTCGTCTTGCTGGTGTCGCCCTCGACCAGCTGGATCTCCTTGTACTCCTTGGACTTGATAGTCTTTCGTGGTGCTTGGAGCTCTGGAATTTCTAGCTGGTTTGGAGGAGTCTTCTTGGCCCCCATCGTTGTTGTCGCCATGCGCAGGGAGAGGTCGTGGGCTTTGGCTACGCGAAAACTATCCTCTTTATAGGTATAGGCAACGAATACATTGCCTTTGAGAGTGAGGACTCCCTTTTCTATTGGCATCTTAAGAACCAAGTACCTGTAATGAGGTACGGCCATGAATTTGGTGATGGCGGGACAACCAAGGATAGCATGGTAAGTACCCTCGAAGTCAGCGACCACAAAGTTGACGTAGTCGGTACGGAAGTGGTCTGTCGTGCCAAACTGCACATGTAGGGTAATCTGCCCGAGAGGCGTAGAGCTCTGTCTAGGCAGGACCCCCTAGAACTATGCATCATATGGCTTCAAGTCAGCTTTGGATATGTTCAATGCTGAAAGGCTATTTTTGAATAGGATGTCGATGGAACTGCCGCCGTTAATGAGCACCCTATCAAATTGTACTTTATTGATACAAGGGCTGAGGACAAGAGCGAAACGACCTGGTTCGGGGATGGTGGCCCATTGATTCACCCTACTGAAGTTGATTTCGCGGTGTGACCAGAGGGTAGTCTTGGATCCGCAATGAGGTCGTCTACCTTGGCCACGTTCAAGCAGGCATGGGTGAGCAGCTTCCGCTCATGTTTACTTTCAACAGACACCTTACCCCGACAATGGTTGCGACATGCCTCACAGGTTCCTGATATTGGTGTTTGGGGTTCTTACCAGGATTGTCCTCGTCATCGTCCCTGCGGTTATGCTGGTCTATCGCGTCATTAGGCTTGTCGGCATTTTCTGAAGCCTGTTTGTGATGGTAGATTTCCTTGAGGACCTTGCAATTTTCCAATGTGTGGTTGGACTTAGGATGAGCTAGGCAAGGCCCCTTCAAGGCTTTAGCATAGTCTTCTTCATAATTGCGATGCTCGCCAAATTTCTTCACAGCGTTGACCTTGCCGTCGTCATCGCGAGCACACTTGCCCTTGAAGTTGTCACGGCGATCGCCATGCTAGTTTCTGTTGTCACGCCGATCACGATTGCTATTGCGGCGGTCCCTGATGTCATTGCGACCTCTAAAGTCGTCATGAAGATGGTTGTCACGGTAGTCGTCGTGTCGTGGAGAGTATGGTGCTTTGCTGGTGCCCTTGTTCAGCAGCTTCTTGGCGTCGTCGGCATCCTCATACTTCTTAGCGATGGTGAGGAGGTCGACCACCGTTATAGGCCATTTATGAAGGAGCTTATCCCTAAGATCATTCTGGTAGCGCAGACCAGTATTGAAGGCTTCAATAGCCTCGTTGTCGGTGATCCTGGGAATCCTAATGCGCATATCCGAGAATCGTCAGATGTACTCGCGCAATGGTTCATCCCTGGCGTCGTGGATGCACTGCAGATCGTACTTGTTACCTGGTTGTTCACAGGTGGCAATGAAGTTTTCGACGAAAGCTTGACGCAAAGCATACTAGGAGTCGAACTGGTTCTCAGGGAGACTGATAAGCCATTGGTGCCCTACGGGGCCGACCACCATGGGAAAATAATTGGCCATGATGTGCTCATCACCCATAGCAGATCTGCAAGCGGTCTCGTAAAGTTGGACCCATAGCTTGGGATTAACCTTGCCGTCATAATGGTTAAGCTTTTCGAGCTTAAAACCTCTGGCCAGATGACTTGTCGTAGGTGGTTGGTGAACTGCTTGGGACTCGGGGGACCGTGAACCATATCATACTCCATGCGACGACTGGTTTCATGGGACGCACGGTCCCAAGCTCTCTGTTCAATGCGAGGACGTAGGTCATGGTTGTTGAGGTCATGATGGAGATTGTGATTGCCATCACAGTGATCTCGTTCATCACCGTGTTGTTGCCCTTGACAACGATGGTCCCGGTGGTCATTATGCCGATTATCGCTACGTCAGTCGTCATCATTGTTATTGTGGCGGTGGTCGAGCTGGCAATTATCGTTGAGGGGAGGGTTCCCATGATTGTTGTCATTGCCCCCATCAGCCCCTGGATTGATGCCAGGAGCCATGTGATCATCATTGCCTACGTGGTGGTCTGGGCCGATGGGGGCTCATAAGCCACGCTGGCCAGACCTGAAGGGTCGACTAGAGTGCTGGCGGCTCCAGCTAGTCGCGCCAAACGCCAATGGGCCTGCGGCACGTTCATTGGTCTGAACCATAGCTGCCTGGAGATAAGCCTGCAGATCCTCCCGGATGTTTTGGATTTCTGGGGTATCTGGTAACTGCTTCAGGCTGTCAATGGCAACAGCCACGTTGGTGCTTGGGGTTTTGAATATTGGTCTATTCTCCACCATGTCAAAAGCATCATTGAGGTTGCGCCCTTGCAACCGGTTATGCCTAGCTACAGCGTCAGCCTCATGCTAGTCGCGGTCCGCTTGCTGTTGCGCTAGACATGCGTCTTCACCTATGTGATGTTGAGCTCGGTCAGCATTGTGCTATTGTCACTCTCGTCGCTGTTGATCGGTCTCTCCCCCGGCAGGTGGGTCTTCATCATGGCTAACCACGTTGATCATGGCGCCACGCCTTGGAGGGAAAGCCGGGATTCGGGGAAAGCCCGGAGGATGTAGCATCCCTTCATCACTGCTACTCACATGGTGTAATACCATGGTTTGAGTATTTTTATCGGACATAGTGCTTGATCTGGGGCTCAAACGGCTATCTGTCTGGGTGGTATGAATTGAAACTTGATCAGAGCCCACCATATTGACAAAGTTGAGTTGTCGAGGTCGAGGCTGAGCGGAGCATCCTTCAGGAGTTGAAGTGACCACTAGATCTGTACCCAACCATTGAAAACGGGTGGCTCGAGCGGGTCGAGTAGATCTATTGTAGTCATTCGAGTTCTGTCCGGTAAACTGCTCTTGGAGCAAATCAACCAGGGACAGGGTAAGCGAGAGTTTTCCACTGAGCTGGTCGATGGAGTCGATCAAATCGGTGGAGTCAAGTTTCCTCCCCTGGTAGCGAGGAAGGAGTCAATGAGTTGCCGGCGTGGTCAATGAGGGCGCTGGTGCAAGCGAAGCTAGAGCCAGTGTAGTCGTAGTTGACGCCGGTGTCGGGAAAGTAGTTGATGTAGATCAGATCTGCACCTCCTCCATGGTTGTGATGACAAAATCATTGGAGCCGGTGGTCTAGGTGATCTGGCCAATCATGAACATGAGGCCTGCCATCGTGGCCATGGAGTCAGGGAAGATGACCATCTCGCACGCCTAAAAAGAAGTACACACACCCCCTACCTGGCATGCCACTATTGACAAAACCTGGTCGATAGTCTACCGAGGGGTATGCCCAAGGTAGTAGATTGTTGGCAGACAGGTGTGCAAGCCACGAACGAGATGGTGATGCAGAATAACACGCGGGTTTACCCAGGTTCAGGCTGACGTGTGGGCGTAATACCTTACGTCCTGCTCTACTTTGTTATTGCTGTTTCGAACAACGTATTACAAGCTAGATTGCCCTAGAGTATGTTGCGATGTTTTTGAGGGGGTCCCCTGCCCTCCTTATATAGTCCAGGAGACAGGGTTATAGATCTGGAAACTAATCTTAGCCAGTTATAATTGCCATACAGAGCCGAATAAGGATTTCTAATCTAACTGACCAAGACCTTGCTTGATTCCCAAGTCTGGTTTGATGCCTTGCGTGAGACTCCATCCCGATGATCTAGATCACGCGTCGTCATGTAATGGGCTAGACCGTCTGGTCTGGGCCTGCCCATGTCTAGCCATAAGGGTATAGGGGTTTATACCCCCACACACCGCAGCCTTCTTTATCGATATAAAGATAGGGCGTGGGCACCCCTGTAAGAAGAGACAATACAACACAATCAATCCAACACAAAGGCTAACATCGACTGGACATAAAGGCTATTACTCGATTATGATTGAGGGCCCAAACCAGTATAAATCGACTATCTCTGCGTTCACCATCAAGCTCTAGCACACACTGAAGCCCAAACAACTGTCCTAGGTACCCCCGTGGCATGCTATCGGTGGTCAAACATCGACAGCTGGCGCGCTAGGTAGGGGCTTATGGCATAATCACGATCAAGAGCTCTACGGATTTTGACAACATGATTGTAGATTTGTGAGGCGGACAGTGAGGGCAACCTCTAGGGATGTCTCGTCAAAGCTCAGAAGGCCCATATGGAAATCACTCTTCCGACAGGGCCAGTCGAAGATTTCGCCGAAAAATTTTTAGGCCTTACAGTGTCCGAATCGACTCAGGCTTCGATGATAAACAGTCTCGACTTAGTGTCCAAGTTGGATTCCTCTTCGGGGTCCGATCCGGGTTTTTTAGAGATGAACCGAGTTCTTTTCCAAATGGACCCCAGAACGCAGCATCAACTCTTTAAGAGATCAATTTGAACCTACTTTAGATTTCTTCTAGGAAGTTGAGTCGCCTCCCAACCGGACTTAACAACATGGCGAGCGCATATCAAGACCCACTCCGAAAAGCAGCCAGTCCAGTACAGAGGCTATGTCTTATCGGGGCGCAGGAAGGTCTTGTATTAAACGTAACATCTCAAGATTGCCTAGTCCACTGGTCGGGTACTTTTCCCCAGAGCAGTAACACTCGACTAGTTGAAGAAGCTATCACTCTACCCTACCAAGAAGGTGGTGCGTTCCGCGATGCCAACGCTCTAACTAAAGTTATCAGCAAGTTCTGCAGGGCAGAGCTAGTGCTAGCCCGAGAAGTCTTCATGGTTCGGCGGCCACCACCAATGCCACCAACCGCACCTAACATTAGGTCTTTAGATGAATCAGAATCAAACATATCGCCCAATGCTCCTGAGTACGATGGCAAGTCTGAGGGCCAGAAATGAGCTAGAGAAAGAAGGAACAAACTAAAAGAAGGTCGCAGACGCTGTGACAGGCAACAAAAAGAAGCGTGGGACATGTACGAAGCAGAGCTGGCTGAATACAACAAGAGGAAATCAGAGAGAGAAGCCGAAGAGAGGCAAGCGGCTAGAGCACATAGAGCTCCTTATGACAAGATACGAGTGGTGTTAGAAGAACTTGAAGTGATCTCGCATCCTAATGAAGGACAAGAAAAACTCTGAGAAGTTCTTCGGACAACGGTCCTAAAGGCTCATGACGGAAGAATTTGTTCCAAGCTTCCCGCTAACACAACATCACATGAGCAAGAAGCACAAAGCCTAAGGAGGTCTGCCTTCGAAAGGCTGGGACCAAACAGGAGCTAGAATTAAGAGAAAAGAAGAGGCCACGCCCAGAGTAATCAAGTTGAGCATCCGAGAGAAGAAAGGAGCGGACCATCTTTTCACTCACCCCCACAACTTTTTTCTAGGCTAAATAACAACTGGCAAGAAGGAGGGGCTGAGTCTGAATACAGAGAAACCAGGACACATGATAGATTCCCCTATTTTTCAAGCCGACTTGCTTCAATACGACTGTCTCACAAGTTTAAGCCGTCAAACCACTCTAAATATGATGGAAAGACCGAACCAAGGCAGTGGCTTAGGATATACTCACAATCAATTGAACTAGCAAGCGGAGATGACGATATCAAGGTATTATTCTTTCCCATGGCCCTAGAAACCATGCCCCTCCAATGGTTTGACAAATTAAACCTGGCATCAATTAGAGGCTGGGAGGAGTCGCAAAGAGCTTTCTGTGAAAACTTCACAGCCATCATTACACATCCCATCACACACGCAGAGCTAAAAGGACTCAAGCAGAAAGGAGGCGAGAGCCTCAGGGATTATTATCGATGTTTTAGAGAATTACGTGTCCAAATACATGACATGACCGAATGAGAAGTGATCGAAGCCTTTTCTCATGGGATCATGGCTAAATGGCAATTTCAAGATTTTTGCAAAGAGAACCCAAGGAACAATGAAGAATTCAGACACCAGGTAGAAAAGATGATTATGGCAGAAGAAAAGATGAGGGAAAGACTCCTAGACAAAAACAACCAAGAAAATAACAAAGGTAGCTTGGATAGGAGAAATTTTTCAAACAACAGACACTAGGACAAGAAGCGTGGACCTGACAACACCATCACAATGGATGACAAAATGAAGAAGTTTTCAAAGTTCAGGAAATTTGAAGATATTGAGAATATGCATTGTATTTGGCACCCACAAGGAAACCACACAATAGGAGATTGTCGAATCTTCATTGATCGGTATGCAAGAAAAGGAAAAAACAAAAATAAAGAAGAGGACAACAAGAAAAAAGATGAAGACAACCCGGAAGATAAAGGTTTCCAGCAGCCAAAGGGAACAATTGCAGTAATCTTCTTTGGAGTTCTAGGTTCCAGAAGCTTACTGAAGTGTGTTTTTGGGGTACCATCAGGACAACTACTCAGATTCCTGGTCAGTAATCGAGGAATAGAAGCAAGTACTAAGTAGATTTGTGCCATAATAGAAATGGGACCCCATGCTATGTAAAAGATGTGCAAAAACTGACAGGAAGCATGGCAACCCTCAATTGCTTCATCTCATGACTTGGCGAAAAAGGACTCCTTTCTTCAAGCTATTAAAAAAGACAGGCAAGTTTGAATGGACAGAGAAAGCCAAGGAGGCTTTTAAAAGCCTTAAGGTGTACCTCACCTCATCACCCATACTCACACTGCCTAAGAACCACGAAGACATGATATTATACATAGCGGCAACATCTACGGTGGTCAGTGCAGCAATCGTGGTAGAAAGAGAAGAAGGGTATGTATACAAAGTACAGCGATTGGTATACTATGTCAGCGAAGTTCTGATAGACTCAAAAATATGATATCCGCAAGTACAAAAACTACTCTACGCCCTCCTAATTACTTCCCGCAAGCTACGACACTACTTCGAAGGCCACAAGATTAGCGTGATAACAGATTTTCCTCTTGGAGACATCCTACACAATAGAGATACAATAGGACACATATCAAAGTAGGTAGTAGAACTCAGAGCTCTAAATATTGATTTCTCTCCACAGAAAGCAATAAAATCACAAGCACTCACAGACTTCATGGCCGAATGGACAGAAATCCAATAACCCACGCCAGATGCCTTCCTTGACCATTAAAAGATGCACTTCGATGAATCACTCAAGCTAGGCGGGGCTGCCGCAAGTGTCCTTTTCATATCCCTAGAAGGAAAACAACTTAAATATGTACTCCAGATACTGTGGCAAGCCACAAACAACGAAGCAAAGTATGAAGCACTCATCCACGGACTGCGGATTGTGACTTCTCTTGGAATCAAACGGTTACTTGTCTATGGCAATTCAGCTGTGGTCACCAATCAAGTCAATAAAGATTGGGACTACACCA
Source organism: Saccharum hybrid cultivar R570 (assembly GCA_038087645.1). Lineage (NCBI taxonomy): Eukaryota > Viridiplantae > Streptophyta > Magnoliopsida > Poales > Poaceae > Saccharum > Saccharum hybrid cultivar. The sequence goes on from JAQSUU010000135.1 coordinate 25,666,141, forward strand.
AAGACAACATGGATGCCTATTGTGCCAAAGTACGAAAACTACAGAAAAATTTCTAAGGACTAGAAATCCTGCATGTTCTACGAGATTCAAACGTTGCGGCAGATGTTCTTGCCAAGTTGGGATCGAACAGAGCAAAGGTCCTACCAGGTGTGTTTGTAGTGGAGTTGTCGTCACCCTCCATAAAACAACCTGTTGAGATAACCTCTAAGCCACCAGCACCAACAACCCATATCATGGTAATCACCAGATCATGAACTCAAAACTTCATCGACTACATCAGAGAAAACAAGCTACCATCTAATAAGGAAGAGGCCACCAGGATAATCAGAAGAAGCAAGAGCTGTGTCCTTTTAGGTGACAACCTATACAGAAGAGCCACGTCATTAGGAGTACTTCTTAAATGTATCTCAAGCGAAAAAGGAAAAAAATCCTAGATGAAATCCACTTAGGTTACTGCAGCAACCATACAACCTCAAGGACACTGGTGGACAAAAATTTTCATACCGGTTTCTATTGGCCAATAGCCTTGAAAGATGCAAAAGAACTAGTTAGACAGTGCAAAGGATGCTAAATGTTTGCAAGGCAAGTTCACATACCAGCACACGACCTAATTTGCATCCCTCCTGCTTAGCCGTTCGCATGCTGAGGGTTGGATCAAGTAGGACCACTCAAAAAAGGTCAAAGGCAGATTTGAGTACATCTTTGTTGCAATCGACAAATTCACTAAATGCATCGAATACAAGCTGCTCGTAAAGTACAGTGTAGCAAAAGCAGTCGAATTCATCCAAGATATCATGCACCACTTCGGAACACCCAACCGCATCATCACAGATTTGGGGACCCCTTTTACAGCCATCTAGTTCAGAAATTGGGCACAGGACTGTGGCATCAGTATAGATTATGCGTCAGTTACACACCCTGAAGCCAATGGACAAGTGGAAAGATCCAACAGACTCATACTAACTGGGTTAAAACCAAGGTTATATGAAGAACTAGAAGATTATGGGTCCAAGTGGATTGAAGAATTACCTAAAGTAGTCTGGAAGCTATGCACTCAAGTAAGTAGAGCGACTGGATACTCACCTTTTTTTAGTATATGGATCAGAAGCCGTGCTACTAGCAGACTTGATCTGGACATCCCCAAAAATCAAATAATACGAGGGAGAAGCAGAACACACCTGAAGATTGGAACTCGATAGTACAGAAGAAGTCAGAGTAAACGCAACCCTTCAGTAAGCTCAATACCTCCAAGGCTTAAGGCGCCACTACAACAAAAGTACTCAACAACGCTCAGTTCAAGTCGGAGACCTAGTACTACGAAGAATGTAACACCTCAGGTGTTTAGCTCCATAATTGCATTGCATTACATGAGCATAAGCATGCATCATTTCATGTTAATGCATGTGGTTGCAACAAATGTGATTTGTTTTGAAGTTTTATTTGATTCACAACATGTGACACTAGGTAGTTGGTGTAACTAAAGAGTAGAGTAGCTAAGTATACCTTACAACACCTTAATTTCACTTAGGATCATTAGTGGAACAATGTTCATGTTGACCAAAGTGACTAAATTGCCCTCGTAAGTGTGTTTCCATGCTAATTAGTGAAGTCATGTAAACTGAACCCTCAGAATCACTAGCTTAGAAGCAAAACCAGTTCAAGTCCATATTAACAAAGTTGTAGGAAAAATTGTAAGCTTCAACTTTGTCAATTAGCACAATTCATGATTCAGCCCCTAAGCCGGCCAAATTTTCACTTTACCGTGCTGCTGATTTTCTGTTGTTTCACAAAAACAGATTTTGTTCCTGGCTCTGTAAATCCCAAAACATGTCGATTCAGGTTTAGCTCATATTGACAAAGTTGTAGAGAATTTCATGAGCTACAACTTTGTTAATTAGCTCATCTCGTGATTCGGGCTGGTTTTAGAGCTACAGGGCTTGAAAGCTGCAGCTGTTTGGGGTGGCAAATGTTGCAAATGTTGCAACATGATGTTGCCTATGTTGCAGTTCAGACCGGGCAGGGGGGAAGTGGCCGACCGGCCTCAGGCCGCGACCACCGCGTGGGCGCGTGGTGGCGACCGTACGCCGGCCTTGGCCCCACCGGTCAGGCCGAGCGGGCTTCTTGACCGCCACGACACGGCCTCCGCCTCACTCCCGCCCTCGCCTCTCTCTCTCTCTCTCGCCCTGAGCTCGCCGAGCAGAGAGAACCGAGCCGCCTTCGGTGCCACGCGCTCCGCCGCCGTCGTGTGCGCTCACCGTCGCACCACCGGCCAATACACCACGCCCACAGCTCCGTCACCACCTCCCGAACCTCGTCGAACCCTCCTTTGGAGCAACCGAGCAGGGTAAGGGCGCATTGCTGGCTTTTCCCCCACTCGGAGCTCACCGGCGCACCACCGCCTGCGGTGCTCATACGCGGCCATGCTCCTCCACCTTGCCTCGGTCCTCAATAGGAATCTCGTTAGGTCCGCCTTGGCCCTGGGGAGCGAATGCGCACCTCCGGTGACCACTTGGCGCTCGGAGCTCACCACTGCACCACCGTGCGCCATCATCGGGCCGCCGTCGCCATGGCCGTCGTAGCTAGGTGGGGATAGGGTCAGCCAAGCTTGGTTCGGTCGGTGCGGAAAGTCACGGGGAAGCCGTTGGTGCTCTTCCCGTCGCCGGAGGCGCCGTCGTCGGCGAGCTTGAGCTCGCCGTAGTCGCGGCCGTCTTTCCCCTTCGCTCTTCTCTCTCTGGCCTGCGGGCCCGCGTTGTCAGCGCCACGCGCGCGCGGGCGGGAGTCCGGGGCAGGCCGCGCGCTGGCTGGGCCACGCTAGCAAGCCGGGCCGGCCCAGTAGCGAGTTGGGTTTGTTCTTTTTGTTTTTCTTTTCATTTTTGTCACAGATTTTTGTGGTGGTTTAGAAAATGTAGATCTAGGGTTTTACTTGCTCAAAAATCATGAGATAAATTTTGTTAGGATCTACATGATGTGTAGTATTTTAGAAAAATATAAATCTGGAATGTGATGTTTAATTTCTAGGAGAATTAAATAGATCTTTCAAATGTGTTTCGAAATGAATGCAAATTTGTTAAATATATAACTTGAGCTGTAGTATTCCAAAAATTATGAAATTTGGTGGGTAGACTGTTTTATACTTGCTCTAGCTCTCGTAAAAATTTGGGCATTAATGCTTAAGTACTTTTCAAGTTATTATGGTATCTTGTTATTCTAGGAAATACTTAAATGAATTTTTGTAATTTTTCTACATGTGCAATGTTCTTATAAATTTTTGGAGAATGTCTTGGTACCCTAGAGTGTCTAAAAAAATTAAGAAATCTGTTGTTTGACACTTTTTACTGTGCTTGGTTATTTATACAAAAATCAGCCTTTTTGGCTTGGGAATTTGGTGTAGGAAGTTCCTGTAAATACATTTAGTTCAAATTTTTTCAGTAGCTTCTTTTTGGGTCAGTGAGTCTCCTGTAATTTTTGTAGAATTTTAGGAGCAGTTTACATACATGTTTGAAATTCCACTTAACTACTTAAGTAAATTAAGAAATGAGTTTAAATAAATATTCTAGGTGGGCACACCTTACTTTCTGGTGTTTTTGTGACCTTTGTGAACTTGTAGTAGTATTAGTTTGGTCTTAGAGAATGTTTGCCACATCAATAAATATTTAATCTTTGCAATTTTAGGTTTTTTGGACAGCTGATAGTATTTCTAGGTTTGACCTTGGATAAAGGTGGTTGCTGGAAAACTTGTAAATACCAAAGTTATAGTAAAATTTATAAATTAGCTTGTGTCAAAATTTGGGAACATTTAGCTTAGTAGTTTGGGAGTTGTTGCTGTTTTAAGTGACGGTCCAGAACTGACTGCTCTCTGTTTAGAGAGGACAGATTCTGGAACTTGAGGAATTCGAAATGGAAAACTTAGGAATTAAGGGTTGAGGTCTGAAAATGATTTGTAGAGCATTTCATAAGCTTTCCAGATTGTCTTAGATCATATCTTTTGGAGTTGGGATTCTCCAGTTATGTTAGAATCTTTGAGCTGCTGTCCAGAATAACTTACTGTGGTAACCTAAGTAATATTACTCTTGTGTTGTTAGGTGTTAGGGCCTTAACCGAAGAAGAACAGCTGTATCTTAGGTTGAGTAGCTTAGGTAAGTACTTCTCCACCGGAGAAGAGATTTGCACGTACTAATAAAGTAACTTGATTAGATTATTGTTTTTATTTCTGAAATGCATTTCATCCTGAGCATGTTGCACCTTTATGCATCCATGATATTTATTATGCATTCATGCAATAGGTGTACCGGAGGGGGTAACTCTCCTCGAATTCGAGCCTGTAATTCCAGAGGAGGACCAGGAGCAGCAGGAGCCCGAGGATCCAGCAGGCGAAGGAGTGCCCGCAGACGACCTTCCTGAGTGTCCTGACCACCGGCCTTCGACCTTTCTGAAAGGCAAGCCCCGGTGCATGCTGAACCTACTGATTTATAAATTAATCTTGAGTATTTTTAATTGTTTACTGCATTAAGTTGTAGGAGTTATATGAAAACACTTGTTGCATTATACCTGTCCTTGTCCAGATATCGTACTTAATCCTATATTAGGTTTAGGCACGTGTCAATGCTTAGCCCTGCTTAGTACGGTAGAAGTCGGGTGATTTCCGGTCATCCGCGAGATGTAGGAAGGAGTCACGAGTGGCTTTATGGCTATCGTGGATGGAACCATGCTTAAAAATGAAATTGAGACCGGGCGGGAGTTCGATAGTATAGCCGCAAGACACTTCACGTCTTGGGTGTGGAGCTATGCCCGTCTGAGTCGTTTAAGGACCGATTCGCTGTACGTCCTTGAGTCATGTTGAACGCAGTCTAACACTTAGTTGGCCGGATAAGTCGTTCCGACCGCGAAGCCGAGTAATGTGGTTCAGGCCAGAAATTGAATGGTAGGTTGCTTCTTGGAGGAGAGAAAGGATGTGCTTGGGGACATTGGCGTGAGACCAAGGGGGGGTTAGAGTCCCTATCACCTGGCAGAGTGTCGTCCTTGGGGTCGCGACATTATTCGGACCCGCGATTCCTGAATCATATGAAACGGTGGCTTGTGCGACCCTGGTAGGGGCCTGCGCGGTGAGTGTTAGAAATACCCCTCCAGCTGGATAGGAATTCGATTCGAATCGCCGTCGCTCCCGGTTAGTGAGCACTTGACTTGAGCAGCGGCAACGTAGATCTCATTAAATGAACCGGTGGTTAAGGGAATGATACAATGTTGCCACAATTCATACCTGCTCTGGATATAATGATGATAATTGTTTGATTATAATCAAGTGCATGTTTAGTACAGGTGCTAAGATAGATGACAGGTAAATGCTAAAAAAAATTAACTGCTAGTACAGGTTATAAGAGTTCAATTACTTATGCCTTTATGCAAAATGTTATGTCAGCTAGCCTCTTGTGTAAGCCTTGCATAATCCTTGGTGTCATCTTATTTCTGGTTTCCGACGGGTAAGTCTAGCTGAGTACATTCCAGTACTCAGGGTTTATTCCCTCCTGTTGCAGATGGTATGCTCTATCAAGGCTTCTGCAAAACTTGTCTCCACCCTGCGGGTGAAGAGGACTAAATCACTTGGGCATGATCATCTTTTATGTACTTTCCTCATGCTTTTGCGGGTTGTTGATCATCAAGACTGGCAGTAGTTAACAACTGGTGTGTGTTATGCTTCCGCTACTTTATAAACTTGGTTTGTAATAAATGCGACTCCGTGTGTGTAAACTTATTTCGGAACTACTTGTGAAATGTAACGTATGATGTTGTATGTTGAATGATGCGATCCTGGTTGTAAGTGAGTTGGTTTGAAATCCTTCGTGGTTTCGATTGACTACCGGGATTATATGGGCTCAAGTTTGAAAATTTGAGCGCTTCGGTGCTTGTTTTTGTACTTGTGCTCTTATAATTTGGTCGGTTCTGTTACAGCTGGTACCGGAGCATAATTCAACATTAAACACATCGTACGAGTATTTAAAAACAAAAGTATTTGATTATGAAAAAGGGTTAAAACACTAAAAATTATTTTTAGGTATGCCAGTGATCACTTCCCTTAGCCTAAATAAGGACTCTTAGGTGGCTTATTATAAAGACTAACTTCGGAGCCTTGTTTGTTTTTGTTTCGTCGTCCATACGGCGTGATATTGTATGGATGCCATCCACTTGGGTGGTAATGTATGGATCAATTGCCTCGACGCTCTGGTAAGTGTGAGTTGTGAGAGCATGATTGTCCAACCGGCGATCTAGGGGAGAGTAGTTTTGGTGACTTGCATACTTACATGTTTAAACCATGTAATTACGTAAGCACTTAATTGTGGGAACCTTTATATCGGGTAGCTTTGATACTGAAGTATATACATCTGGGGATGTGTATATGGAAAGTATTTAAATTACTGCTTTCTTGTGTGCATATATTGGGAAACTGTTGGGCTGAAATGAGGTTTTCTGCAGGTACACTAACAGCGTAACGAGTAGACCGATAGTTTCGCTTATATGAGAGAACGTATGTATGCCACCGCCTAGCGTTAGAACTTTAGGTTTCTACTAAGGTGAGAGGGCGTACGGAACGTGCATGCATCATGTTTAATTATATCATACATATCATTTACTCCCTCCTTAAAAATTTCTGTACTCCCGACTAAAGTAAATTTCGTATCCCCTAAATGATCCTCACTTTAAGTCGTATCTTATCTTGTTGCTACAGATGGCACGTACCAAGAGGACCACTCGTAAGTCCACTGGGGGCAGGGCACCGCGTCACCAGCTCGCTCCATGTGAGCCCCGCCCTGAGCCTACTGAGGTGGAAAGGCTGAGGGCAGAGTTGGCTGAAGTGACTGCTGCCAGGAATGCAGCGCGTCAGCAACTGGAGCAAGTGATTCGTGATCGTGACCAGGAAACCCTTGTAGTCCAGAGATTGACAGTAGCAAACCGCAACTGTCAACGCATGCTGGTCCGTGTCATGAACCAGAGGGATGAAGCCTGACACGAGGAGAACGTTCTGAGAGCTCGTCAGTTTGAGCTCGAGCAACAGATGGAGAATGCTGAAGAATACAATGATAATCTTCATGAAGAAGTGCACCGCCTGAACAACGAGCTTAATCCCCTGCTGCCTCGAAACAACAACGTCGATGAGGACATGGGTTCAGAAATCGTTATGGCTGAAAATGATAATGAAGTAGAGGTCAACGGACCCCAAGATGCCGCACCAGAGGAAGCGCCAGAAGAAGAAGAAGATGAGGAGTTAGAGCCTGTTAGTGATGAGGACGGAGAGGAGATCCTTGACACCGACTCTGAGGACGATGCTTAGAGTAGTTATCACGTAGCTATGATGTTAGGATCGCCCTTTGTGCCCTCCCTATGTTGGAGTGAGGCTTTGTAATAACTTGACTTTTCAGATGTAAGGTCGAACCCTATGTTTCCTAGATGTTTAGTGGAACCTATTAATTTTGATCGCAATTGGGTGTCTTGTTGTGTGGCGTTCGATGATGGTGTCACGATTAGCACCCTTCGGTGCCACGACGAAACCGAGAGCCTCCTATGGCGTGTGACATAAGGCTGTGCTGCTTGGCATGCACTGGTATCGAGGTGGCTAGTCATGATCCACCATGGAACTCTACCGTTGAGAAGTCTCCTTGTGGTCAGATTGAAGTAGTTTTCTCAGTCAACTAAAAACTTTGAAATCGAATCCAAACACCGGGCGAAAGATCAAAACTCACGTAGACTTTAGTGAACGGTTCAGTCACTGTTGTGCCTCTGTGAGTGAGCCTTTATCAAAATGCATCTTACCCTCGCATGATTGCGTCCCTTTGATCCGCTTGAACGGATTGTGCGGTTGTGATGAATTATTGTGTCATGAGTAATTTGAGAAGTCTATTTCATGAAGTCAGTTTGACATATTTACAATAATTCATCTACAAATTTCCCACATCGTCAGTGCTCATTGGCTATGCATTTTGTAGATGTCGTACAATCTTCGTCGGGGTTGTGGCAATGAGGATGAGGAACAGCCACCCCCTCCGCCACCACCTACCCCGGCTGAGCTGATGCAGACAGTGGTCGAAGGGTAGCGCATGTTGGCTGATGCTATGCGCCAGCTGGCTAACCAGGAAGCTCGTCCTGGCCGCCAGGGCCCAAAACCCAATCAATATAGTGATTTCAATGACTTTCTTGATACTAAGCCCCCGCTCTTTAAGGAGGCGGAGGAACCACTGCAAGCTGATGAGTGGTTGAATACTATTGAGCAAAAGTTTTGTCTGTTTCGCCTGACTGATGAGCTAAAGACTGAATATGCTTCTCATCAATTGCATGGTCCAGCGGGTATTTGGTGGAGCCACTATCGTTCCACACTGCCTGCAAATGTTCCGATTGCTTGGGACCAGTTTAAGGCCGCATTCCGTGGAAACTATATTCCTCCAGGTCTTATGGCTATCAAACATACAGAATTCATGAGGCTGTCGCAGGGAAATAAAAGTTTGACTGAATATCTACAATCTTTCAACAACCTGGCAAGGTATGCCACTGAGTTTGTGGATACCGATTCCAAGAAAATTGCTAGCTTTAAAAGAGGCCTCGGCCCGAAGCTGATGAAGACTATGGGCACTAGCAAGTGCACTACTTTTAATGAATTTATCAGTGATGCTCTGACTCAAGAGAACAACAATGCTATCTATTCTGCCTCTAAGAGCCGCAAAAGGGCCATTGAGGCGAGTGCTTCACAGTCCCGAGCTCCAGCTACCCCGAGGGCTCCTCCTCGCCCTCCTGCCACAAGTGCTAAGTTCCGTCCTCCACAAAAGAAGGCGCCAGTGAAGACTGGGTTTCGTAAGGCATATACAATGGCTCTGCCAAAAAGTAGTTCGAGCCAAGGCAGCTCCAGTGTTCCTCCTAGCAACATGCCTTGCTGGAACTGCAACAAGCCAGGCCATTGGTCCAGAAACTGCCCTTACCCTAAGAAGAATGTCAACCAAGGTGGCCGTCAAGGGCACGCTCATTATAACAGTATTGAGGAAATCCCATCTGGTGAGGTTGTCACTGCTGGTAAGTTCCTAGTTGACCAACACCCTGCAGTGATACTTTTTGATTCAGGTGCTTCGCATTCCTTTATCAGTCCTAAGTTTGCATCAGAGTTTGCACACAAATTGCATACTGTTGAAGGTGGGGGTTATTGTATTAGCGCAGCAAGTAGGAATATTTCCACAGATAAAGTAGTGGGGAATCTTGAGCTTGAGATAGAAGGGCGAAAGTACTCGCTTTCCTTAGTGGTTTTGCCGGGCTTAGGCATCGATGTTATTTTGGGCATGAATTGGATGAGTCAGAATGGGGTACTCATTGATACATCCACTCGGGTAGTTATGCTCAGAGACCCTACAGATCAAAAGGGTTTTCTGGTACAACTTCCCAGAAAAGTTGATTTGTTTGGGGAAGTTCATGCTGTACAAGCAAAAGCGTTGACCGAAATTCCAGTAGTAAATGAGTTTCCAGACGTTTTTCCCGATGATTTGCCGGGGCTCCCTCCGGATCGGGATGTGGAGTTTAAAATTGAGTTATTGCCTGGCACGGCTCCCATCTCTAGGAGACCCTATAGGATGCCTCCGAATGAACTAGCTGAACTTAAGGTGCAATTGAATGAACTTTTGAAGAAAGGGTTGATTCGTCCTAGTTCATCGCCGTGGGGATGTCCTGCTATCTTTGTAAAGAAGAAGGATCAGTCGTTGCGGATGTGCGTAGATTATAGACCTCTCAATGCAGTCACTGTCAAAAATAAGTACCCTCTACCACGTATCGACATCTTGTTTGATCAGTTGTCTAAAGCTAAAGTTTTCTCCAAGATCGATCTAAGATCTGGCTACCATCAAATTAAAATCCGCCCGGAAGATGTTCCAAAGATAGCCTTTTCTACCAGATACGGTCTTTATGAGTATCTTGTTATATCTTTCGGCTTGACAAATGCCCCCGCATACTTCATGTACTTGATGAATTCGGTGTTTATGCCTGAATTGGACAAGTTTGTGGTGGTATTTATTGATGACATCTTGGTATATTCTGTGAATGAGGAGGATCACGCTGAACATCTACGTATAGTCCTCACAAGACTGCGTGAACATCAACTTTATGCGAAGTTCAGTAAGTGCGAATTCTGGCTTCGTGAAGTACCTTTCCTTGGGCATGTGTTGTCCGATGGAGGAATTATGGTGGACCCCGCCAAGGTACAGGAAGTACTGAACTAGAAGGCTCCTATCTCGGTTCACGAGGTCCGAAGTTTTCTTGGTTTGGCTGGCTATTATCGTCGCTTCATCCCGGATTTCTCCAAAATAGCCAAGCCAATGACTCGGTTGCTGCAGAAAGACACCAGGTTTGTCTGGACTCCTGAGTGTGATGCGGCTTTTCACCAACTGCGAACCCTCCTAACCTCAGCTCCGGTTTTGGCACAACCGGATATCGAGAAACCATTTGATGTTTATTATGATGCCTCAGGCATAGGTTTGGGAGGTGTGTTGATGCAGGAAGGCCGAGTAATTGCATATACCTCTCGACAACTTCGGAAGCATGAGGCGAATTATCCAACGCATGACTTAGAACTCGCCGCAGTTGTTCATGCTTTGAAAGCCTGGCGACACTATCTGTTGGGCAATGTTTGCAATATCTACACAGACCACAAAAGCCTCAAATACATCTTCACCCAACCCGAGTTAAATATGCGTCAACGAAGATGGCTCGAGTTGATTAAGGATTATAACCTTCAAGTGCACTATCATCCTGGCAAGGCAAATGTGGTTGCGGATGCTTTAAGCCGTAAGTCTCATTGCCATTCCTTAGTTGAAACTGATTTTCATCGATCTCGCCTTCTACATCCAGCAGTCTTGTACAACATCACTGTCAGTTGTACTCTCAAAAGCAGAATTATTGAGCTCCAAAAGACTGACACTGGTATATTCCACATCAAGCGTAAGATGAAAGAGCAAGAAACTACACAATTCAGGATAGATGAAGCGGGTGTACTATGGTTCAAGGATAGGTTAGTTGTGCCTAAGGACCGGGAGCTTCGAAATGATATTATGTCTGAAGCACACTCCTCTAAGTTGTCCATCCATCCTGGTAGCAATAAGATGTATTATGATTTGAAGCCATACTATTGGTGGACCAAGATGCGGAAAGAGATAGCTGCATATGTGGCTAGGTGTGACACCTGCTGTAGAGTTAAAGCTGTGCACATGAAAGCTGGGTTGCTTCAACCACTGTCTATCCTAGGTTGGAAATGGGAAGAGATAAGTATGGATTTCATTATCGGTCTTCCTCCTACTGTCAAAAATCATAACTCCATCTGGGTAATTGTGGATCGTTTGACCAAATCAGCTCACTTCATTCCAGTTAGAGTGGACTATCGTCCCACTGACTATGCTGAGTTGTACTTCAATCAGATCGTCCGGCTTCATGGGATACCTCGTACTATCATATCTGACCGTGGTCCCCAGTTCACCGCTCGCTTTTGGGAGCACTTGCATCACCTTCTGGGAACCAAGTTAGTGAGAAGCTCTGCTTATCACCCCCAGACGTCTGGTCAGACGGAACGGGTTAACCAAATCTTGGAAGATCTGTTGCGGGCATGTGTCATTTCATCCAAGGGTTCTTGGGAAAAATGGTTACCTCTAGCCGAGTTTTCGTACAATAATAGTTATCAAGAGAGTATTAAGATGGCTCCATTCGAAGCTTTGTACGGTCGTAAGTGTAGAACTCCACTAAACTAGGTAGAAGCTGGTGAAAGGAGGTATTATGGTATTGATTTTGTTCATGAAGCTGAGGAACAATCCGTACCATCCAAAAACATATGGCTGCAGCCCAAGCTAGACAGAAAAGTTACGCTGATCGTCGTAGAAAACCACTCGAGTTTGAAGTTGGAGACTTCGTGTATCTAAAAGTTTCTCCAATGAAGAGTGTCCAACGTTTTGGTGTTAAGCGGAAACTTGCGCCAAGATACGTGGGTCCTTTCCAAATCATAGGCAAGAGTGGAGCTGTTGCGTATAAAATCCAGTTACCTCCAGAAATGAGTGCCATATTCAACGTCTTCCATGTATCTCAGCTCAAAAAGTGTCTTCGTGTTCCTGAAGAAAGAGTCCCTTTAGGAGATATCAGGCTAGAATCCGATCTAACTTACGAAGAAAAGCCAGTCTGAGTGATCGATACTCAGGAACGAGTGACTAGAAGCAAAGTGGTTAAGTGGTATAAAGTAATGTGGAGTAATCAGGGTAGTGAAAGTGACGCTACATGGGAACGGGAGGACTATTTGCGGGATGGTTATAAGGAATTCTATGAAAAATGGTACGCTTTCCAAATCTCGAGACGAGATTTTTATAAGGGGGGAGGGTTGTAACACCTCAGGTGTTTAGCTCCATAATTGCATTGCATTACATGAGCATAAGCATGCATCATTTCATGTTAATGCATGTGGTTGCAACAAATGTGATTTGTTTTGAAGTTTTATTTGATTCACAACATGTGACACTAGGTAGTTGGTGTAACTAAAGAGTAGAGTAGCTAAGTATACCTTACAACACCTTAATTTCACTTAGGATCATTAGTGGAACAATGTTCATGTTGACCAAAGTGACTAAATTGCCCTCGTAAGTGTGTTTCCATGCTAATTAGTGAAGTCATGTAAACTGAACCCTCAGAATCACTAGCTTAGAAGCAAAACCAGTTCAAGTCCATATTAACAAAGTTGTAGTAAAAATTGTAAGCTTCAACTTTGTCAATTAGCACAATTCATGATTCAGCCCCTAAGCCGGCCAAATTTTCACTTTACCGTGCTGCTGATTTTCTGTTGTTTCACAAAAACAGATTTTGTTCCTGGCTCTGTAAATCCCAAAACATGTCGATTCAGGTTTAGCTCATATTGACAAAGTTGTAGAGAATTTCATGAGCTACAACTTTGTTAATTAGCTCATCTCGTGATTCGGGCTGGTTTTAGAGCTACAGGGCTTGAAAGCTGCTGCTGTTTGGGGTGGCAAATGTTGCAAATGTTGCAACATGATGTTGCCTATGTTGCAGTTCAGACCGGGCAGGGGGGAAGTGGCCGATCGGCCTCAGGCCGCGACCGCCGTGTGGGCGCGCGGTGGCGACCGTACGCCGGCCTTGGCCCCACCGGTCAGGCCGAGCGGGCTTCTTGACCGCCACGACGCGGCCTCCGCCTCACTCCCGCCCTCGCCTCTCTCTCTCTCTCTCGCCCTGAGCTCGCCGAGCGGAGAGAACCGAGCCACCTTCGGTGCCGCGCGCTCCGCCACCATCGTGTGCGCTCACCGTCGCACCACCGGCCAATACACCACGCCCACAGCTCCGTCACCACCTCCCGAACCTCGTCGAACCCTCCTTTGGAGCAACCGAGCAGGGTAAGGGCGCATTGCCGGCTTTTCCCCCGCTCGGAGCTCACCGGCGCACCACCGCCTACGGTGCTCATACGCGGCCATGCTCCTCCACCTTGCCTCGGTCCTCAATAGGAATCTCGTTAGGTCTGCCTTGGCCCTGGGGAGCGAATGCGCACCTCCGGTGACCACTTGGCGCTCGGAGCTCACCACTGCACCACCGTGTGCCATCACCGGGCCGCCGTCGCCATGGCCGTCGTAGCTAGGTGGGGATAGGGTCAGCCAAGCTTGGTTCGGTCGGTGCGGAAAGTCACGGGGAAGCCGTTGGTGCTCTTCCCGTCGCCGGAGGCGCCGTCGTCGGCGAGCTTGAGCTCGCCGGAGTCACGGCCGTCTTCCCCCTTCGCTCTTCTCTCTCTGGCCTGTGGGCCCGCGTTGTCAGTGCCACGCACGCGCGGGCGGGAGTCCAGGGCAGGCCGCGCGCTGGCTGGGCCACGCTAGCAAGCCGGGCCGGCCCAGTAGCGAGTTGGGTTTGTTCTTTTTGTTTTTCTTTTCATTTTTGTCACAGATTTTTGTGGTGGTTTAGAAAATGTAGATCTAGGGTTCTACTTGCTCAAAAATCATGATATAAATTTTGTTAGGATCTACATGATGTGTAGTATTTTAGAAAAATATAAATCTGGAATGTGATGTTTAATTTCTAGGAGAATTAAATAGATCTTTCAAATGTGTTTCGAAATGAATGCAAATTTGTTAAATATATAACTTGAGCTGTAGTATTCCAAAAATTATGAAATTTGGTGGGTAGACTGTTCTATACTTGCTCTAGCTCTGGTAAAAATTTGGGCATTAATGCTTAAGTACTTTTCAAGTTATTATGCTATCTTGTTATTCTAGGAAATACTTAAATGAATTTTTGTAATTTTTCTACATGTGCAATGTTCTTATAAATTTTTGGAGAATGTCTTGGTACCCTAGAGTGTCTAAAAAAATTAAGAAATCTGTTGTTTGACACTTTTTACTGTGCTTGGTTATTTATACAAAAATCAGCCTTTTTGGCTTGGGAATTTGGTGTAGGAAGTTCCTGTAAATAAATTTAGTTCAAATTTTTACAGTAGCTTATTTTTGGGTCAGTGAGTCTCCTGTAATTTTTGTAGAATTTTAGGAGCAGTTTACATACATGTTTGAAATTCCACTTAACTACTTAAGTAAATTAAGAAATGAGTTTAAATAAATATTCTAGGTGGGCACACCTTACTTTCTGGTGTTTTTGTGATCTTTGTGAACTTGTAGTAGTATTAGTTTGGTCTTAGAGAATGTTTGCCACATCAATAAATATTTAATCTTTGCAATTTTAGGTTTTCTGGAAGCTGATAGTATTTCTAGGTTTGACCTTAGATAAAGGTGGTTGCTGGAAAACTTGTAAATACCAAAGTTATAGTAAAATTTATAAATTAGCTTGTGTCAAAATTTGGGAATATTTAGCTTAGTAGTTTGGGAGTTGTTGCTGTTTTAAGTGACGGTCCAGAACTGACTGCTCTCTGTTTAGAGAGGACAGATTCTGGAACTTGAGGAATTCGAAATGGAAAACTTAGGAATTAAGGGTTGAGGTCTGAAAATGATTTGTAGAGCATTTCATAAGCTTTCCAGATTGTCTTAGATCATATCTTTTGGAGTTGGGATTCTCTAGTTATGTTAGAATCTTTGAGCTACTGTCTAGAATAACTTACTGTGGTAACCTAAGTAATATTACTCTTGTGTTGTTAGGTGTTAGGGCCTTAACCGAAGAAGAACAGCTGTATCTTAGGTTGAGTAGCTTAGATAAGTACTTCTCCACCGGAGAAGAGATTTGCACGTACTAATAAAGTAACTTGATTAGATTATTATTTTTATTTCTAAAATGCATTTCATCCCGAGCATGTTGCACCTTTATGCATCCATGATATTTATTGTGCATTCATGCAATAGGTGTACCGGAGGGGGTAACTCTCCTCGAATTCGAGCCTGTAATTCCGGAGGAGGACCAGGAGCAGCAGGAGCCCGAGGATCCAGCAGGCGAAGGAGTGCCCGCAGACGACCTTCCTGAGTGTCCTGACCACCGGCCTTCGACCTTTCTGAAAGGCAAGCCCCGGTGCATGCTGAACCTACTGATTTATAAATTAATCTTGAGTATTTTTAATTGTTTACTGCATTAAGTTGTAGGAGTTATATGAAAACACTTGTTGCATTATACCTGTCCTTGTCCAGATATCGTACTTAATCCTATATTAGGTTTAGACACGTGTCAATGCTTAGCCCTGCTTAGTACGGTAGAAGTCGGGTGATTTCCGGTCATCCGCGAGATGTAGGAAGGAGTCACGAGTGGCTTTATGGCTATCGTGGATGGAACCATGCTTAAAAATGAAATTGAGACCGGGCGGGAGTTCGATAGTACAGCCGCAAGACACTTCACGTCTTGGGTGTGGAGCTATGCCCGTCTGAGTCGTTTAAGGACCGATTCGCTGTACGTCCTTGAGTCATGTTGAACGCAGTCTAACACTTAGTTGGCCGGATAAGTCGTTCCGACCGTGAAGCCGAGTAATGTGGTTCAGGTCGGGAATCGAATGGTAGGTTGCTTCTTGGAGGAGAGAAAGGATGTGCTTGGGGACATTGGCGTGAGACCAAGGGGGGGTTAGAGTCCCTATCACCTAGCAGAGTGTCGCCCTTGGGGTCGCGACATTATTCGGACCCGCGATTCCTGAATCATATGAAACGGTGGCTTGTGCGACACTGGCAGGGGCCTGCGCGGTGAGTGTTAGAAATACCCCTCCAGCTGGATAGGAATTCGATTCGAATCGCCGTCGCTCCCGGTTAGTGAGCACTTGACTTGAGCAGCGGC
Organism: Saccharum hybrid cultivar R570; assembly: GCA_038087645.1. NCBI lineage: Eukaryota > Viridiplantae > Streptophyta > Magnoliopsida > Poales > Poaceae > Saccharum > Saccharum hybrid cultivar. Next base: position 25,682,386 of record JAQSUU010000135.1, read on the forward strand.
AACGTAGATCTCATTAAATGAACCGGTGGTTAAGGGAATGATACAATGTTGCCACAATTCATACCTGCTCTGGATATAATGATGATAATTGTTTGATTATAATCAAGTGCATGTTTAGTACAGGTGCTAAGATAGATGACAGGTAAATGCTAAAAAAAATTAACTGCTAGTACAGGTTATAAGAGTTCAATTACTTATGCCTTTATGCAAAATGTTATGTCAGCTAGCCTCTTGTGTAAGCCTTGCATAATCCTTGGTGTCATCTTATTTCTGGTTTCCGACGGGTAAGTCTAGCTGAGTACATTCCAGTACTCAGGGTTTATTCCCTCCTGTTGCAGATGGTATGCTCTATCAAGGCTTCTGCAAAACTTGTCTCCACCCTGCGGGTGAAGAGGACTAGATCACTTGGGCATGATCATCTTTTATGTACTTTCCTCATGCTTTTGTGGGTTGTTGATCATCAAGACTGGCAGTAGTTAACAACTGGTGTGTGTTATGCTTCCGCTACTTTATAAACTTGGTTTGTAATAAATGCGACTCCGTGTGTGTAAACTTATTTCGGAACTACTTGTGAAATGTAACGTATGATGTTGTATGTTGAATGATGCGATCCTGGTTGTAAGTGAGTTGGTTTGAAATCCTTCGTGGTTTCGATTGACTACCGGGATTATATGGGCTCAAGTTCGAAAATTTGAGCGCTTCGGTGCTTGTTTTTGTACTTGTGCTCTTATAATTTGGTCGGTTCTGTTACAAAGAATACAAAAACTAACGGACACCATAAACTAGTTAGCCCATGGGAAGGTCCTTTTATTGTTATAAAAGTCACTGGACTAGGCACATACAAGTTGATGACTGAAGATAGAATAGAAGTAAGGAATACGTGGCATATCAGCCAGCTAGGGCTGGATATCGAGCCAACCATAGTTTTTTCGAGCTTTTTTAGAAATTGGTATAATATTATTTATCATTATTTCCTGCATTGTTTAAGACCCAACTTCACGATGAGCCTAACGAGCTGAGCCTAACGAGCCGAGCCGAAGTTGAAAGTCGTTCCAAATCAAGTCATTTTCATTTTAAAAGATAAATGAGTCCAATCGGAGCACTTTTGTACCGAGCCACCGAGCCAGCTTAACGGCTTTTTGTCCAGCCCTGCAGCCAGCTAAGAAGATTTTATGCTTGAAGAACTCAAGACAAAATTTATGTAGCAAGAGAGCAACATGTAATCAGGATTCATGACCAATAAAATAAAGATGATGTTCCTCGTCAACATTTGTCTTATTATCACCTATCTCGAGTTGTTTTCACAACTAGATGAGAGCAAAAGAGCTGAAAAGATACTTGAGCTCGTAATCCCAAGTCTTTTCTAGCTTGGATGAGAGTAAGGCTAATAAGCTAACACTCGAACCTATCCTAGATTATTTTCACAGCCTGGATGAGAGCTAGAGGTGCTCGCCCTATCCTGAGTTGTTTTCACAACCGGATGAAAGCAAAAGAGCTGAAAAGATGCTTGAGCTCGCAATCCTAAGTCTTTTCAGGCTTGGATGAGAGTAAGGCTGATCGGCTGACACTCGAACCTATCATAGGTTGTTTTCATAGACTAGATGAGAGCCAGAGATGCTTGCCCAATCCTGGGTTGTTTTCACAATCGGATGAGAGCAAAAGAGCCGAAAAGATGCTTGAGCTCACAATCCCAAGTCTTTTCAGGCTTGGATGAGAGTAAGGCTAATGAGCTGACACTCGAACCTATCCTAGGTTATTTTCACGGCTTGGATGAGAGCCAGAGATGCTCGTGCTATCCCGAGTTATTTTCATAACAGGATGAGAGCAAAAGAGATGAAAAGATGCTTGAGCTCGCAATTCACAAAATCAAGAGCAAAAGAGTTGCAAATATACTTGAGCTCATTTCATCTAGAACCCTTCAGACGTGGATAGAAACTAAATCTTAGCTAAGTAAATACGAGACTACGATGGGCAAGAAAGGATAAAAGAAGCCTGAGCCCACCAAGACTACTTCTGATATGAACAAAAGCGCCGGTGCTCACCAAGGTTCATGATCAACAAACAAGACAGAAAGAAGTCACTAAAAGGAAACTCCCTAACAAAACAACAAGGAGAAAGCCTAATTCTCAAATTCATTGCCAAAAGAAGGAAAAGACACTTTGAGAACAGAGGCAATCTTCAACGATAGACCTTCAAATTTGGGCACCACCATAAGAAACTACTCGGATTCAAGGAAGAACAGAAGATTTACATATTAAGATGATTAAAAGAGTTCAGACAGGCATGACATACAGAACTATTAGATACATTGACAACCTAGCAAGACGAGTCTACGACTGGACAGCCCGCCCTTCAATCCCCTTTACGCCAACATCAAAGCGAGGGCTACTGGCAGTACACCCAAGCCACCATCAGATCCTCGATGGGGACCAACTACCCACGGACTCAACATCATCGTCATCTTTGCCGATAAGAGCTTCCCAGTCGATTTCATCCTCGGCGATGAGCGCTTCCCAGTCAACCTCGTCCTCACTACTGCTACTAAGAACGATCAAATCCACATCCACAAAGGTGGCATCGACAGAGATGAGACTGACCGCAGGGGTAGCCCCTAGATCCTTGTCCTTCCGCAAAGAAGGAACTGGCGTTGATGTACTAGCGGGCGGAGCCTTCTCCACCACCGAAGCCTCTTGAACTCCAAGGGACAACGATGCTGGTAACGAGGATGATGACGATGAAGACCCTTCGCTCAATGACGCTGCCAAAACAGCCACTCTTAGAGAGCGAGCAAGCGACGAACGCGGCACCTTAACCGAGGAGCAGCGATGATTCGAATCGATTATACCCAGGTGGGGATCCCTAACCACACGAGATATGTAGGACTCTAACCTACATAAATCAACCTTCACTCAGATCCTCCAAATATGACTGGGTCTAGCACCACCCGAGAGTACAGTACACCTCCAATCCAGCCCTTGGCTACGAGGGTACACACTACTCTCGTCATCTCTCCACTCCTAGTGCGCGGTTGGCCGTTCACATGTTGGCATTACCGAGGTCTTAGGATTACCGGAGCATGTGGTTAGTTGCAAATTCTCGACGCACGCAATTCAAACAACGGTACGGTCCTTAACTGACTCAGTCAGAGACACTACATGGGGACTCCTTTCCCGATGCAAGTCCACTGACCGGTCCTAGATTATCATCATCATTATTCATCAAGTGGTTGTCCAACGACCCTTCAAACTTTGCTTAACATTTTTAAAGTTTTCTCATTAAGCATGGCTAAGCATATTAAGCATTTTCAAATAAAAATAGTAACAAGGATGATATCGAAGTATCAAGGATGGTAATGCAGTAATTAGGTTATCACTCAACTCCTATCACCTAATGCAATAAAGCATTATATAAGTGAAGTAAACTTTTCAAAACGCAAGGAAGGGTTAAATGTAACTGGGGCTTGCCTTGGTCGACGGGAAGTTTAGGTTCTAGGTCAGTACCGCAAATATCAAATCCCACCTCCACGGACATCGGCTCTTCTTTGGGAACGGATTCGACTTCGGCAATCTCCTCGCTCACGGGGACTACACGCGATGATAACGTATGCGTAAGATGATGAAGTAATAAACATGATGCTTGATGTATGAATAACAAGGTTAATAACTTGAGTACAACTTTCCTTCGTGGTACAGTTGCAAAATAAAAGATTCTAACCTAACCCTAACCTAGGGTTCGCTTAGGTTAACTACTTCAAAAGAGACTTTCGTTAATCACATGAAATAACACTAATGATGTCTTAACAACATAATTAAGAGAGCTTAAACAATCAATTAAGGATGCTAAATGTCATTAAGTGTTAATGACCCAAAGTCAACACTCAATCTCAAAGTCAAACAACCCTAATCATTAAGCCCTAATTAATTGATTAACTAATTAATTAATAAAGCATAAATTAAGAATAAAATCAACTTTGTCTAATTAAGCTCAAATTTTTATTTTAGAAAGCTTACATCAAAACTAAGTGGTAAAACCATTTTCATAATTTTTGGATAATTAATTAAGCCTAGAAAAATTATGGAAAGGTCATTTATTAATTAATTGAGCTAATTAAATAACTTATAAAAAGTAAACAAAATTGGCATTTAATATTTTTATTAAATAGTACATAGTATAGAGAGGTTACTCAAAACTTTTTACCATTTTTGGAATTCTAAATAATTCACAACAAAATAAACAAAATTGGTTACTATTGACATTTTTGAAAAAGAAAAACAAAAACTAGCATCACGGGTCGCTTCCCTCTCCCTTCTCCTGCGCTCGGCCCAGCACACCGCGGCGGCCCAGTCACGCGCTCCCACGCTCGTGGCCCGCACGCGCCCGCGCTTCTCCTCTCTCTCTCTCTCTCTCGCACGCATGGCCTGCTCCCTCCGTCCGGCCTAGCAAACCAGGTCGGCCCACTCGCGCCCGCGTCCTCTCCCTCTTCCCTCCGGTGTGCGGCCATGGCACCATGGTGGCCGCCGATGGCTAACTCACCGACGGTGAGTTCCCAGCGAGGCGGAACCGCACCAACAGCTTCACTCGAGCCCCGTGAACACTACTACACCATCAAATGGGTACAACAAAGCTCGGAGGGGCCTGACCGCAGGGGCAGCCCCTAGATCCTCGTCCTTCTGCAAAGAAGGAACTGGCGTTGATGTCCTAGCAGGCGGAGCCTTCTCCACCACCGAAGCCTCTTGAACTCCAAGGGACAACGTTGCTGGTAACGAGGATGGTGACAATGAATACCCTTCGCTCAATGACGCTACCAAAACAGCCACTCTTGGAGAGCGAGCAAGCGACGAACACGGCACCTTACGGACGCAGCGCCTTTGGATAAACTTCTTCACCATTTTGGTTGTGGCAAGATTAAAAAGATGAAGGTGCCGAAACAATCGCAAAAGGGGCAGTTCAATAGGGCTAAGCCATCTCCACAAGCAGTCCAACAACCTCCTCAAGATAAAGGCAGAGTTAATTTTTTCTCCTCAAGTTAAGGGCAGAGTTAATTCCTTCACAAAAACCAACATGACGCTTCCGTTTCCAACATTAACTGCGCAACACAACCGGTGTGAAAGTGGTGCACTTTTTCATGCGGAGCAGCTCAATGGATAGATTTCAGATTCCCCCGTATGATATCCAAGTGGATGAGAACCCGCAACAATAGATTAGCACAAGGCCAAAATAGCAAAAAGTACACCTCAATTGATCAAATAGAGGGTTACAGAATATAGGGAATAGCAGAACAAAAGGAGACCCAACAAAGGCAGCAAGAGCAACAATACAAATATCGACAAGGAAACCAATGGAATGCCAACTCTAAGGAGAACTAGTTGCCACTAAGCAAACCAACCGAGTTCTTCTTGTTACTAGATAGAAGACAAAAAAATTAGACAATCCTAGAATTTATCAACTCGGAAGAGAGCAAAAGAGCAAAAAAGATGCTTGAGCTCACCCTATCCCAAGTCTTTTCAGGCTTGAATAAGAGTAAGAAGGCTGAAAAGCCAACACTCGATCTATCCTAGGTTGTTCTCACGGCCTGGATGAGAGCCAGATAGCTCTCGCCCTATCCCGGAGTTGTTCCACACCGGACAAAAGAACCCAACTGATCTAGCGCCTACGCTCGACAAAGACTATGACCAATTAGAGGGACATAACTCTAAAGCATCTGGATACACCTACAATGACTAAGGCTTATATTCAGCATGTATTTAAAAAAATTCCAAGATCTGAGAAAAACTCGGACAGATTCACTCGAACAATTCAAGCAGAATAGTAAAGATGCATGCAAAGAGCCAGAATTTCTTTACAAGGCAACATATAAAGTATATCTTTACAAGAAGGAGGCATTCGAGAACTATAAAGACTAACTATCAGCTTCATCATCAGAAGAAGGCAGCTGAATATCGAGCTTCTCGACGATAAAGTTGGCCAAATCTTAAACTTCAGGCTCAGCCTTCTTGATGGACTCTAAATAATCATCATCTTTGGCTTCCTCCCTAAGTTTTTCTAGAGGGACCAACGGAGCAAGAACACGGATATGAGCCAAAACATTCTTGACACATGTCTGGACCCCATTCTTGACAAAGATCTAGAGGCGCATAGGAATCAATAGGATGAAGTCGCCCTAGGTCCTTCCATCATCTTCAGAAGTCCGAAGAAGCTTCGTAACAGTCTTGAAAGATTTCCACAAGATGGCAAACCGTCAGATATCGCCAGCTTCTTGGATAAATCTTCGATAGTTTTCATCCCTTGTACAAGATCCTAGTTAGCACCAAGTCTAATCAACTGGGCACGAGCGAGCTCTTCTTCGGCACAAGCCTTTACTTCCTCGGCCCTATTGTGATTAGACCGGACCGATATCTTCATATCTTCAACATCATTAAAGAGCGTCTGCTTATCTTTATGGAGGGCTGATCAAGTCAATAAGAGAAAATCAGACAAATGAGGAACAAAAAATAAGAAAAAAGAGGGAACAAAGCATAAAAGAACTCAGAATACCATCACACTCCTTCTTCATGGCCTCCACCTTGTTCAAGGCCTCCTAGACAGCAGCATCCCTCTGCTCCTCTGCCTCAATCACTTGAGCATAGAGAGCCCTTTCCTCCCTCTGGTGCGTCTGACGCTCGGTCTCAATCTTGTCCTAATAGAGGTCTAGCTCCATCTTCAGAACAATAATTTTGAAGGACAACTTTTTCTCGGTCTCAGACGAGAAAAAGAAGTCAATATGGTCCCGAGAGAAAGACTGATCAAACAAGACAAAAAGAGAGAGACAGGGTGTAAGAACACAAGAGGCTGAGCAATAAAAAATCTTAAGGAAAACTTACCTAGAGTTTTTCCCCAAAAGAAGCAGCATCGGCCGCCAAGATTCCCCAGGCCGTAGTCAGCTCCGACAAGCGATGGGTGGCATCGAATTCCTGCATCACTTCGTCATATAGACACTGACTACTAGTGCCAAGAGCAATAGGAGGAGAAACTGACCGATGCGAAGATGACAAGACCAAGGCCGTAACCTAGGCAGTAGAAGCCCTGGCTACCTCCTTAGACAGATCTACCGCCACGGTCACCATCACCTCTAGAGTTGGTGACTCTACGGTAGCATGATCATCAGGGGCCATTGTCTCCCTCATAGCTGCCTCGCTGACCGTGCGTTCCGAGTCCTGAGACTTAGTACACAGGGGCGCACCAGCGGACTGAGAAAAAGTTGGTCAGAAGTTGGGGAAGGCGAAGGTGAGGACCTGCAAGACGATGGACAACCTCAATGATAAGAAGATGAACCAGAAAAAGGAAAAACAGAAGCAAACAACCTAACCGGGATTCACTCACTTGGTCGTCTTCCTCTTCATACTAAAACCCCTAAGCCGAACTGAAGGTTTCGACGGAGGCATGGCGACAGCAAAAATATCATCACCACCCCGCGCCAGGGATGTCATGATTAACACCTGAGCCCCAGAATAACACAGGCTCAATAATCGCTTACTGCAAAGGACAAGGATAAGGACAAGTCAAAAGAAGTGCTCAAGAATAACAACAAGAAAACAAAAATACAACGACAACTCACCGACATGTGTCAAGGGCCACATCATCATCCTCATCCTCCTCACCCTCAAGCATCTCAACCATAGTACCACCTGATAGGGAAGAAAGTACTCGGTTAAGTATGCAAACAAACAACAAAGGGAACAAAACATACTGATGTGCCCACCTAGGAGCATGCTACCTACCACTTGAGTACCTAGAAGAGTACTTGATTGATGAGGTTTCTTGGTAGAAGACACGCTGGCAGAAGCATCATCTGCTCGCGCCCTCTTACTGGTAGAATGAGGAGCTCAAGAAACTGGACAAGGAATATACTCAACGTATGGGTCGAGTTCTATGAAGGAAACACCAGGAAGGATTGTGGTGGCTTGAGACTTACTGATTGAAGACACTCTAGCAAGATTCTCCCCAACTTTCGCCCTAGCAGGGTTGTCATCAGTAGGGATTAGTTCAACGAAGCTACACCCAATTCCTATAGGGAAACAAAACAACCAAAGGAAAAAGACTAAGCAAAAAAGCGAAGACAAAAACTACCAACAATGAAGAAAACAACTCACAGCAGGGGGCGGATTATCTCCATGATATTCAGGAACTGCATGGGGGATGATGGTCACCCCCTTTAGAACCTTCTTTAGGTGCTCTAGCACCTCTCCTTCAGTCAATCCAAGAGCGAGGACCATCCGAGATGGGTCCTCAGCCCCAGAGTACTCGAAGCCGTAATGCTCCCTCTCCTTCAAGGGTTGAACTCGGCGATGCAGGTAGCTAGCAATGATCCCAAAACTGGTCAAACCTTGCTGCTTCAGAGTCCAGATCCTCTCAAGAAGTGGCTTGATTGCCTAGAGCTCATCGCTCATCATGGGATTCTTCTCCCAACGGTCATTAACCGTGGGACCAGATCCAGAATGAACAGCAAGGGGAGAAATCATGTTCACAGCATAAAACCTCTCGGAACGCTAGTCTCAAACATAATCAACAAGATCATAATCAAAAATGAGAATTTTCTTCCCCTGACGAAATTGGATGCCACAACCACCCAGCAGAGAAGTATTGTCACTCCAAGTATGCAGCTTCAAACAGAAAAAGAAGTGAAACAGAGAGATTGAAGGAATGATGCCAAGAAAAGCTTCATAGAGATGAACGAACACTGATAGATGGAGGACATCGTTCAGGGTCAAGTGGTTTAGAGAAATATCAAAATAATAAAGGAAACGATAAAGAAAAGCAGAGGCGGGCAAGCAGAGACTAGCTCAAAAGAAAGAGATAAATAGGACAATCTCACCAAAACCAGGAGTAGGAACCCAGTGCTAGCCTAGGATCTTCCAATCGGCAAAATCCTTCTCCTGGATAAGGCCATCGTTGACTAACTCATGCAGCTGATCCTCCATTGTAGTTAGAATTGGCCAGAGCTTCTCTGCAGCCCTCATGGTAATGAACTCCTGATTCTCAATGATAGAGAGCGACGTCTCCTCATCCACCAAGACCTCCTTCGACTTGCTTGACGACTTCTTCTTGCCCATACAATGATGAGGATCTAAGGTTGGTGGCAAAAGTTTGCTGGTGGCGGCGACAGCGGCGAGGGAACTCTAGAGGCTAGGGTTTCGCAAAGGCTGAATGCTAAAGGACAAAGGCAGGGTAAGAAAGAAGAAGAAGGAGGGCCCTTAACTAGACTTATAATTGTAAAAACGTGGCCTACCAGGCCCGCTTAACGCGGCATGGGAACGCAATGGTCTATTTTTTGCCATAACTGACACAGCCGAAATGACGGACGACGCAACTTTCCACAACAGTACAGTGCAACGGGTAGATTTCAAACTTATCCATTCACACTATGCCATTACCAAATTGTTATAGCTCGCACAACTTAGAAAGAACTCGCCTTCATAAGAATCACAGAGGATGTTACAGAACGCTGCCAGAGAACACGGATATTCCAAAAACAACCCGGATGATACTCAAAAGCCCTCAGATTACAAAAAAGGAGACAACAACTAAGAAAGAAAGATTTTTTTATTACAAATATCATCAAAGGACATAAAGTTACAGATCTTACAAGATCCAACGAACTCGGTACTACAACGAGCAAGGTAGCAAGAAGGAGCCCAGGCAGAACACGGCTCTAAAAATGACTATGTGCTCCTAGTTACAACACGGCAGAAGACACTCAACTCAGATACACTATTTTCTTCAAAGAAAAGGACGCAACGCATCCAAGACAAATATCAACAGCATAGCGAGACAACATGGACTAGGTGAGGCTTGTAGGCACCAGTCTACCCAAGCCCGATGTGATCTTGGATCAGACGCTGATTTGCACCGGACAGTCGCAAGGCAGTGTGGAACGATCAACCCGGAGCTACTGAATGATGGAATGCATCCCACATCACAAGACTTCTTCCACCTGCCACCACATACTACCTGGTACAATGCTGCTGCGAGATTAGTCTACTTCTAATCTTGATCACAAGACTTCTTCCATATGCTACAAGACTTACAAGATTCACAACTCATGCCCGGGGCCTGCTCTACTTCACAAACTATCATATTCATTGCTGCAGAGGCTTCGGACTATACAACAAGACACTTAACGAATCAAAGCAGCACACCAGGAGGGTATTTATAGGCCAAAGAGCGGTGCACATAGATTGGGAGCACCAACAGAACAAGCCTGACAAAAGTCCCAGTGAAAAGACAGAAAGCAATAAGAGAGGACACGCGTGTGAAGGAACAGTACTCAAGGATAAGCATATCTGAAAGAATATACCAACACTATACACCTCATGACTACAGAGAATTTAATTTAACTGCCAACCACCACCAATCTCAGACATAAAGCCGGCTACCTAAGAAGATGATAAAAGACCCTCTATCCAAATTCTTAACAATAAAAAAGAACTTGGAAAGATGCTCGGGGGCTGCAGGGTACATATCCTTAGAAGAGATTTTTAGTTTTTTCAACAATCAAAATTTAAGACCCTCCAACTTTTTGTTCCAAATAGCAAGAGGCTCGGGGGCTACACTCAGAGCACACGTTACGTGAAAGACTTCTTCAAGACAGGACCACTTCAAGGCTTCACGTCAAAAGAACCCGAAACAAGCTTGATTCATCAGGCAAAGCTGAAGAAACAAGGGGTCTTTGAGTTCAACTATGAAATGCTTAGGGGCTTGTCGATGTGGGACTGACAGGGTTCCCCAGTGATATGACTATGAGTCATGGGCCCTGGCCTGGCCCACGGACTGGAGAAAGGAGAGGTGCAGCATCCGCTACACCGAGTCCGAGTAGAATAGGCCAGACTAGCCGAATTCCTATGGAAAGTAACTTCTATGTTTAGTTTAGGACACCTTCTTTGGATCCGACTAGGATTGTAACCGCACCATAGCCTTCTTTATCGATATAAAGAGAGGGTGTGGGCACCCCTGTAAGAAGAGACAATACAACACAATCAAACCAACGCAAAGGCTAACACCGACTAGACATAAAGGCTATTACTCGATTACGATCGAGGGCCTGAACCAGTATAAATCGACTGTATCTGCGTTCACCGTCAAGCTCTAGCATACACCGAAGCCCGAACAACTGTCTCAGGTACCCCTGTGGCAGGCCATCGGTGATCAAACACCGACAATGGGAGTTTTTGCTCCCAAGGGATGCATCGATTGAATCTAGTCCACTATTGAAAATAATGTTTGGATGGCCAAAGAGTGTAACAGAACCGATCAATTATACGAAATCAAGTAAGAAAATCACCTATCGAAGCAGATAATTTATCAAACTTAAGCCCGTATAACCCGGTAGTCCGTGAAACCATGAAGGATTTCAAACCAACCAACATACAAATCAAGATTGTACAAGTTTAGCAGCCATAGTCACATATTACATAAAGTTCATGACAACACTGAGATACATCAGAGTTTAAAACATAAAGCTATTACAAACCAAGTTCAATAATAAAGTAGCGGAAGCAAATAGTTTTAAAATCACACACACACTTTTAGTTCAGATACAGTGCCCAGAGATAGTCAATTCCAACAAAAGCATCAGATAAGACATATGGAGCGACCATGCCCTTGGTCCTAGTTGTCGCCCATCATAGGGTATAGGCAGTTGATGCAATAACCGTAGTTTATCTGACCATCTGCAACAACAATGGGAACAACGCCCTGAGTACGAGAAAGTACTCAGCTAGACTTATTGTCTTAAACGAAAATAAAGTGACACCAAGGAGTATGCAAGGATTTCTTTAGTGGACTAGTTGACTCATTTGCGCAAGAGCAATAAGTTAACATAATGAACCATTAAGTCTTTTACATCATCTTTATTATAGCCTATCAATCTAGGTAAGCACCTATACTATAGCAATCACTTGATTAACCATTAACATCCAGTTACCATTTTAGGTTTAGCATTTTCAACATCATCCACATAACCATCCGTGTTTCATCATCATTACTATGATGACGTAGCTCGAGTCAAGTGCTCACTATCCAGGAGCGATGGCAATTTGAATCGATTCCTATCTAGCTGGTGATTTATTCCTCACATAAACCACACTCACCGATCAAGTGAGCTACAGATCACCAATGAAACTTTCTAGGTAAACGTCGTGGGATAGCAATCATGGACTACAATACCTAGAGACCACCCGATAGCAAGGACGCACCTTGGGCTCACTATTCTCGTCCCTGTCTTACCCCCTTCAGCACCAGTCTACCAATCCAAGTTTATCCTAGCCTAAATAGTGCCACTAGCTTCACGGTCGAAAGGTACGTTATTCGGCCAGCTAAATGTGAGGCATGCGTTCAACATGGCAAGAGAGACGAGCAACGATCGGTCCTTAACTAACACGGACGGAAAACTAATAGCACCCTAGAACCCTGTCTGGTTGCCTCCAACTTTTCTGTTCGGTCTCCAATTATCCATCAACATATGGTTATTTCTAGGATATCATCCATTACATAGCTAAAGTATTCCAGTAACCACCTATAATTGCATGTGACCGGAAATCACCAATCGCTACCGGTCTAAGCAAGGCTAAGCAGTTATTCTATCCTAAACATAACAGGGTAAGAATGTAATAAGGTAGGCAAGGATAGTAATAAATGCATCAATGGTTTTACTCAACTCCTATAACTTAATGCAATAATATATAAAACTCAAATATATAGAAGATTGCTTTTATAAAGTAGGAGACTTAGGATGCTCCGGGGCTTGCCTCGCTCAAAGGAACTAGGTTGATGATCTACGCACTCGGGTATGTCCTCTCCTTGCTCCTCTACCTCTAGTACCTCATGTGCTGGATTTCCTATGCGTCGACCCTGGCCTGCTCCTCTGGTACTGCTACTTGCACTTCCTCCTGCAATCCTGTATGATGCAACTGTATAAGTAATTATGCAAGTGGCGCATCGAATGCGATGGCATGTGATGCTCATGATGGTATGGAATGGAGATGAACACACTTAGATTTATTAGATAGAATAGAGGTAAAACTTTTCTACCAGGTAGTCAACATCATCTAAGGAAATGTACCACAAGTAAATGTCATCTACTGCATTCTCTTCTACTAATAACTCCCGTTACTTTTCCGATAACTAACATATAGCCCTAACATGTGTGCCACTATACTTCATCACCACAACCATACTAACATGCCAAGTGATATCAGCAAACGATTTGATGCTTCAAAGATACACTACTAAACTAATCATGCACAAAGAATATTATTTTATTTCACTTTTAAACTAGGGTTACAACAACAACATATATTTCTAGTGCATATAATAATCTAGAAAAATTATAGTAGCATAGTCATACGATAAGTAGCCTACCATAAATTTTTCATCGCAATTGGATAGGTAAAACTGCCTACACAAAAATGACAAGCTAGGGTGTATAAATGAGCATGAAAATACTTTGTACTATGAAAGGTTTCAAACAATAGATTTAGTATTTTTCCCATGACCTACATAGTCTACAAACACTGTACAAAAAGTTTCACATATATGTTCTATTCATATTTTTGGCTCTAGCAATTTTACAAGAAATGGCAAATAAATGCACATAAATCACATAGCCATATTTTTCTACAGAATATGCATGAAATATATTTTCACAGAAAGTATATCTCAAGAATAGATCAACAAAATTAGAATCATATTTTTCCGATGTATAGTCTATTTACTATGCATTTTCTAAGAAAACAACAATTACAAGAATTAAATAAAGTCCTATATAAAAGTATCATAAAATTGACATGCAATATTTTTAAACTGTAGATCTAGTGCTAAGAAATACAACAAAATTTGTTTCAACAAATTTGAAGCTATATTTCTCAAGATATGCTTTTTGGAAGTATTTTCACATTTTCTGGAAAAGGTTTTCTTTTAAAACCAAAAATCCACCCGGCTCAAATTGCTACGCGCACCCCGTTCCTTCACCCCGGATTAGCATAGAGAGATAGACAGGCGGGCCCTCGGGTCAAGGGGCCCCACCCGTCAGCTAGGCCGAGCCGGGGCGGCTCTGATAGGTGGGATCTCGCCGACGGCGACGTCTCCGGCCAGGCCAAGGTGACCGGCATGCTCCCCACCCTCGCGCGAACCCGACGGTGCCCGTGGCGTGGCCTAGGAAGCTCGGGAAGCCGGCCGCCGCCATGCATGGCGGAGCGGCGGCGCAGGTCATCGTCGGTGAGGCGTCCCCGGCCACGGCATGGTGAGTGGAGGTGCTCGGGAGCATCAGGGACGCGGTGCGATGCTTGTGCACGAGAAAAGAGGGTGGGAGGTGAAGCAGAACGGAGGTGTCCACAGAGCTATTCTTCTCCGGTGAGCATGTCCGATCTCCAACGAGCAATCTCCAAGGATGGGGGCATTACCACTGCGATCCAAGGCAAGCACGGGTTGCGCGAAGAGGAGGCGATGCTCGGAGCAAGATGGTGGCGCTGGCAGTGAGTTGTGGTGGCTGGAACGGCCAACTCTGGCGAGGAGCTTGCGCGGGCGGTGGTAGAGGTGAGCGCGAGCGCGTGCTCTACTGCAACTGGCACGGAGGGATGCAATGGGAGAGAGCAGAGGAGGCGGACACGCGCGCGAAGGGAGTAGGCGGGCACATGGGGTGCGGGGGCCACTAGACGGCCAGGTGCCACTGTCGCCGGCGCATGGTGTGCACGCAGCGACGGGCGTCTGCCGTGGTTGGGACGCAGGCGTACGGGAGGGGCGAGTGCGGAGGGGAGGCGGGCCAGGCCGGCTTGCGCGAGCGGGCCAGAACTGAAGCGCACGGCCCAATAAGGTATAAACCGATTTTTTTTGAATAACAACAATATTTTTGCATTTTTGAGTAACAAAAATCCATTTTCACAAGTTGGTCCAAAAATAAAAGTTGTTCAAAATTTAATTCTCTACAACATTGCTTTAGGGTACATTTTGAAATTCCAAATATATTTTGAAATAGTGATTTAAAGTCCGTTTAAATCAAAACCTCATTTTTCTAAATTATTTTTAAAAGCAAAATTTGAGAAAACTTTGAATATAAAACTTGCTCCAAATTACATGCTAAACATTTCTAATTTATTTGCACTACCAAACACCTAACAAGCATAATCATGGCATAGTTTTATTTAAACAAACAAATGTAACATCCATGTTGCGGGGCTATGTTTCAAACCAATGTTTTCTTTATATTTCATGTGATTATGAATGCAAGATGATGCTCGTGCTCATGATTTGCAGTGCCTAATGCATGCTTAACACTAGAGGTGTTATAGAGAGACATGTTTTAACTTCGAGGGAGGGTGATAATGGACGAATGGGGTTAGGGATTTCACCTCTCCAAACGTGTCATTGTTGGGATGATGCTCCGCCGTTAGGATATCTGAGTGAGTGACGAAAGCAGTTTCTCCCAACTTTTCATTTAGGCCTCTTAGGAGGGGTTTTTTAGAAAAGATTGTCCAAGGGGTGGCCTATAAGAAGCTCAAACTCGAGGATGACAAAGATATGGAAATCAATGTGAACCTAGTTTTTATCTATTTTAATGGGCACGGCCCTGGCAATTCCACAACATTCAAAGATATGTCACGAGGGACTTTTGAAAAGTTTGTTGATCGGGACTAGTGGCATGTTGCCCAAAAGATTTTTTATTAGAAATTCTGATATGATGCTAGTCCCGACTATGGGGTTGTATAGGGCTTCTACAATAGTTCCCCTTAATGAACAAGGCATGGTCGTGGAAGGTGAAAGAATCTGAATTGCTTTGGAAGAACGTTTTACTTCCATTAACCATTCCTTATATAGTTATATCTTGGGGGAAACTTCTTTTATATGCTTTTTGTGTCGTAAGTGTTTTGAGGTATTGCCATAATCCTTGGATTCAATAGGAAACTCCGAAGGATGAATTAATCTTTCCTTCGGTGTTTGTGGTTCGGGTGAGGGCTCACGAGTTGAATCTAAGGATGGTACGTGTTTGGATTTGACTGATGAGGACTCCTCAACACTCGATATGACTTGTTCCATCATAGTTTTGTGTGTAAAACGACCTCCAGCAGTCACGTCTAGGCATAGGTTAGCATCTATGTCAGTACCCAAACAAAAGAGTCACAGCAATATGCTATCAGGTAAAGACAAGTCTGGGCCGACATGTATTAATGCTAAAAACCTAGCCTAGGCTGCACCTATAGACTCCTTCTCATACTGCTTGAAATCGAGGATCGCCCTTGGTAGAGAGGCGATACGGGACATAAGAAAGAAAGCAAGGTAAAACTTGTCTTTAAGTTCATCCCAGTCCCCATTCGTACTTTATACGGCAAGTGTGTACCATTGCTTTGCCTTCTCTATGAGAGAAAAGGAAAATAATTTTCACCTTAAAGTTTCTTGTGTCTTGCCTTAAATACACAGGCATGAAAACATTTTCTCAAACTCTAGCAGATGATTGCAAGGGTTTGCATTTTCTAGCCTGAAGAAGGGTTGTGCCTGAACTATGGCTATTAAGCCAGGGCGGAGTTCACAGCCAGATGAAAGTTTTGGTTCAGGTGGTGGCTCAGAGAACTCACCCTTTGAAGCGGAAGAGTTTTGGATAGGAGTGGTTTTCATGGTGAAAATATTTTTATGTTTTTATATAAAAAAGAAAAGATACAGATACGAGGATAAACTAGGTTCGAAGAAAATATGGCAACCGCTCCCCGACAACGGCGTCAAAAATGCTTATCGGTATTTCTTCACACGTACAGAAATAATCCGCAAGCACACGTAATTACCATTGTAGCACTTCACTCGGAAGTATTCAGGATATCATATTTTTCACAGGGAACAGAGGTACTCTTCCAGCTAATTCGTCCAAGGACAACACAATGGTAGAGTTGATAGAGGTTGAGATGGATTCTTATGGTTTTAGGGTCTATGGATAGATTAACTTTACTTCTGCTCGCTTACTTCAGGCACCGGCTTATACCTGGTCTGCCAAGTACCTTTGGGCTGTAGCTCTGCGCCAAACCCAAACGTGGGGGGTTATGAGGGACGGACAGACTGTCACCACCTGTCACCTACCCCTCAACCGTGGGGAACGAGACAAACAAAGGTAGCCTCTAGCCTAGACACCACATCTATGCTGTCGAGGGTTATCCATCTTTATCAGGGCCCTTCTACTAGAGTATCCACCATAAGGACAAATGACGATCCCACAAACAAGTAAGAGCAAAACTTAACTAACCAAAGACTTTATACTATAAGAATCATGAACACTCACTTAGCGGGAAAACCCGACGAAGGAATACTTCAAACGCACGACCTATGGATTACACATTATAGCAAAGCATTCTCCACCACTATACCATGTATTGCAAAATATGTGTACTACTAAACTAGCAGTTCAACCAATTGGACCATTCAATCCATGAACAAAGAGCTTCATCGATCTATGTCTGGTACGATCCTAATACCTATGAGACTAGGACGAGGGGTTCTATGCAAAATAGCTTTGTAGGGGGAGGGGGTTCTAAATACTCCATCCATCCATAAAAGGAATGCAACACTCACTTTTGAAAGAGTCAAATAATTTGAAGTTTGACCAAAGCTATATAAAAAGCACTAACATTTATGGTATAAAATAAATATCATTAATTAATTATATAAAATATATTTTGGTAGTAAGTCTAGTTGGAGACACAAATATTAATACTGTTTGCCATAACTTAGTCAAAGTTAAGTTAGTTTGCATTGCACAAATTCCATAGTTGAACCCTTCTATGGATGGAGGGAGTAGTCAACAAGAAAATAAATTTTACATCAAATGGTTATACTTGAGATGTTTGAATGCTTTATTATCAGAGATGTCAATGGCGAATTCCCCGTCGAGGGGTTAGGTCCCCATCATTTTCCCACGGGGGAGAATTTTCCTCGTCTATGTCTCCGTGAATGTCAACGAGGATAATTTCTTCCTCATATCTGTACCATTAGGGAATTAATCCCCATGGGATTCCCCACCCCCGCCTAAGCTTATCGATTCTCATATATTCAATCATAGATTAACAAGCCTACTGAAGCTAGCCGATGTCCACAAGTCAGCCCTATCCTTGATCCGCTCCGAAAGCCAAGCAGGCATCATAGCTTTGGATGCTTCTAGAGTTAAGCCCTGGAGGGATATCTCCAACACAATGGCACGATCAGAACAAAACAGAGAAGATAAATTCAAAACAAAGCCACAGAAAAACAACGTTCACCAATTCGTCTGAGAAAGAATGTGTAGTCTGAGAATTCTACATTACAAATACTATGGCTTCTTGTGGAATATCACTGTGCAGCTCCTTTAGTTCTCCCTTCTGAAGAAAATTTGGAAGAAAAAACATGTATTCGCTGAATGCTATCTTGATCATCAAGTAATTTAATTAAAGCCCACCACGATTTACTGATCGATGATCAGGGAAACATAGATATGCTAGTTGTTATAGGCTTATGGAAGGTAAGGTATGCCACATGTTCAGATACATAAGACTGGAGTATCCTGTTCTGCTGGATCTACTTCTGTACAGCTTGTAACTAACGGCACAAAGCAATTGAGAATCAGCGAAATGGTATGACTCTCCAGTAAACAGCTAATCACCTAACTTGTTCAAAAGATCCATGGTGAAAAAAGCTGCAGTAGCATAGTGGAGATAAAAGTGCTTGGAACCAAAGATTGCTACGGGCTCGCTTGTGATTTGAACTCACAGCATCTCTAACCCCTTTGCCTGTCACTGCATACGGTGCAGAGGCTATTGTAAGTGAAGGAGACTTATCAAGGTATTCATATCGTTCGTTCCCATTCTAGTACAGAATCACCCAGCTTGTGGCTGAGTGGGACTAGTTGTCCCAGGCATAACAAGGTCATATCTTATATTGAAATAATCGGTTCAAGTGTTCAATCCGTGAAATATTCAGAAGAAATATGTGTCGCTGGACAGAAGAGATAAGCTACACTCACCCATCTACTTGAAAACCTTTTTTCTTTTTTCTTTGGTAAACATACATCCAATCCTACTAGAGAAATCAAAATAGTAGCTATTGTCATAACTTGGACACCATCAGAACAATAACCAATTTATTAGTACTTAGCCTTAATACTTGTTTCTTATAAAAGAAACAGTGGGGTGAATAAAGGAGAATAGGGTGATTGCAAAGGTAGGGAAATGTGGATTTAAATAAATTTTGGATATTGTTGGGTGCGGTCTGATTATATGAATCATATATCCAGGTAGGGGGACTATTTTTTGTACAAAAATATTGATGACACAAACATAGATTTAGGTTTATTAAAACCTCCTCCTGCTCACACGAGAGCAGTCGAGGCATTGGTGGATCCCCTGCATACTGACATGTGGCGACATGTGGCAGCATATAGTTTACGAAAAAACCATCCATCTTTTCCGAAATCAACCCATGGTATAGTTTAACAACCCTAAATAGGATAATCCTTTCCTCATTCCTCTCTCTTCTCCATGCCGCCGCTACCACACCCACTTGCCCACAGAACGGATCTACTTTGGCCTCGACGGTGGCCGATCCTGCCTCAACGCTCCCAACCCTACCTTCCCTTATTCTCTTCTCCATGCCACTACCCCTCACTACTCGCCTCAAGCGTCTCTTGGCACCGTTGTTGCTCGAGCATGAGGAGTCGCATGAGATCCGCGGTGTGTAGATTGGACGAAGCTTGCTAGCCTCCGTGACATGGAGTGCAGAACTCGCCGGCCTCCATGATGAATGGTATGACTAGAGGGGGTCTGTCCGACACTCGAGTTGCCTGTTGGTGGATGGAGCCGCTTCACTTCACTAGACTCTAATGATGTTGTGTGTGTGTGTGTTTCTCTCTATATATATGTGTGTGTGTCAGCCCCATGTGGGCCTTATAACAATGGGAATCCATGTCATGTAACCCTTAAAACAGGTAATCGTGCATGATGTAAGACTGGTATCAACTGGATAATGAGCAAGTGATGACATGATCTCCTAGGAGTATTTCTTGTCTTATTATTTTTTATGGATTCCCCTTTGTGGAAATCACAGGTTAGTTTCAAAGGACAAGTAAACAACTTGGTATCAAGGTACACATGTGACACAAAAGTGATCAAGCAATGGCAGAATGTTGAGGCACCAAGCTAGCTATGGAGAGTCATACGTTGGGAAACATCAATTATTCTTCAATATTTAAGAATGTTAACTTGAAGCTATGAAATTGAGTTCTTATGCGGCGGGAAGTGAAGATGGCAATGGGGCGTTCTATCGTTTCCTAGTCAGTGTGGTGACGTCGACTGACCAGAGTTGACTAGATCCAACCTATGTTTAGTGAACTGAGCCTCATCCTCCTCCCCACCAGATCTCGCCTAGCATCTTGCCACCTCATTGGTTTTGGTTGAGGCGACATGCATGGTAGCCACGGTCTTATATAAAGGCGATGTCCACGAACAGGACATGGTGGCTACAATAGTGGCCCATGTTGAGGTAGGGGTGGTTATTTGAAAGGTTCTAAATGGCTAGAGAGGGGTGAATAGCCTAATAGAATTTTCTACAAAGCACTAGAGCAACTTTGTTAGTCAACTAAATGGCAAAGCTTTTTGCTCTAGCTTTACACAAGGGTTGCAAGCCACCTATCCACAATTCTAGTTAAGTATAATCTCTAGGCACACAAGAGCTATGTCTCTACTCCTCTAAACTAGTGAGCTAGCAAGAATTAGTTACAACTAACTAAACCACTAGCTAGCTAACTACTCTTAAGCTACACAAGAGAAATAACTACCCAAGAATAATAACAAATGTAAATACAAGTGTAGAGAGGAATATAACGATCGTGGCAAGAGACAATCAATCAATCAATCAATCAATGAATACTAAGTGAAATCCAAGGAGACAATTGACACATAATTTTTCTCACGAGGTTCACATGCTTGCCGGCACGCTAGTCCCCATTGTGAAGGCTGGTACACTTGGTGGTTCGAGAGCTAATAGGTATCACACCAAGCCCAACACTTGGGCGCCGGAAGAACCTACACAAGATGAGGGCACTCAATTTCACGAGCAATCCACTAGAGGTGCTTTTGGTGTTCCACCAGGGAATAAGCCCAAGAACCCCTCACAAATCACTAGGAAATGCCACAAATGATCACCAACTCATGCCAAGATTCCTCCGTTGCCCAAGCTATCTAGGTGGCAACCACCAAGAGTAACAAGCAATCCCATAGCTCACACGATCACTAGTGCCACTAGATGCTCAAACTTTAAGCACATGCACTAGAACCACTCCCAAACTCACTAGGATGATGAATTAACGAAGAAGAGGAGTGGGAGGTGTTTGGCTTATCTCACAACGATGTACAATGATCAAAATATCTAAGAGTGAACTAGAGCCAGCCAACACCTATTTATAGAGGCCCCAAGCCTCACATACCCGTTGGCCCCTTCATTAGGCTAACTGTGCACTAACCGGACGCACCACATGGTGCACCAGACGCGTCCGGTGCGCCACGTGTCAGCGCGCGATCCTTCAACCGTTTGAAAGAGTCATTGGCTCCCAACGACTCATGCCACCTTAGCGTCCGGTTGCCTGACCGGACTCACCTCGCCCAGCATTTGGCCACAAACAAAGAGCTCCTAGAGCAGCTCAAAGTTGATCGAACACATCTGGTCCCCTTGACCGGACTTGCTCGACGTCCGAAGAATTAGTTCTTCAAGACAGAGGGCAGCCAAAACTCAACTGAACGCATTCGGTCACCAGCCTGCGCGTGCCTAATGATGAACAGTGCTAGAGCCACGTCCTGTTGCGCCCCTGAGCAAGTGTTCGGTCGAAGCTAGCAGGTCACCGCGCCTAGGGTATGCTACCGAACGGGTCCGGTCCCCTCTGGAGCCAGCATCCAGTCATAGCAGTGACCTGTTTCTCTTCTCAATTTTTATCCATTGTGCAAATGTGTTAACTCCACCAAGTATCCAATACCTGTGTACGTGAGTTAGCATTTAACAAACATATTTTCCAAGGGATGTTAGCACTCACTAGGTCATAATGCAAATGTATGGAGTTAATTCACCTAGTGGCACTTGATAACCATATTAACCATGAGATCACCCCTCTTAATAGTACAACTATCTATCCTAAACCCAATCGCACCCTCTGTGGTGTCTTGATTGGCAAAACAAAACCCTATTTATACCTTTGCCTTGATCTCTATAGGTTTTTGTTTTTCTCTTTCTTCTTTTCCAAGTTAGAGCACTTGATCTTCACTTTGGCCACCTTCATCATCATGACAATCATCTTGCTCCACCACTTGGACTTGGACCACCCTAATTCATCCATCACTTGGACAATGGGTTAGTCCAAATTGGTTTCATCAATTAGCCAAAACCAAACTAGGGCTTTCATCGTTCCCACGGGCAGCGTGGAATCCTAGCCTACCACATTGCTTTACCTCTCCTACCAAACTAGATGGGTCATCGCTTTCCCATGCTTAGATTTGCCTGACTTGTCTCCAACCAGTGGCCCTCATGCAAGTTGATCCTTGCAAGTAATCAATGCGGGGTGCCGATGGTAGTCGCCAGTGTGATTACTCCTCACAATGATGTCGTCATGTCTTGCATGTGTCTTTCATACAATCTCTAAGATTGATGTCATTTTGGCATCGTTTCATAGATTCACTCACTCTCGGGCAACATATCCTATTTTTAGATGGATCATGCATACTCTGATCATGTGCCTATTGTCTAGCCTGCGACTCTGTCAACAAAAGGTGGAACACATGATCGATTGTCTATTGTAGAGTAAGTAGCCGTTGGTTCTTGGCCAAGATTGAGTGGTATGGTGAAATTGGCTTGGAAATAGGGTAGATGTAGCAATAGGAATCTTTGTTTTAGTGTTTAATAGTGGTAACTAGTGTAACAGAACTGATCAATTATATAAAATTAAGTAAGAAAATCAATCACCGAAGCAGATAATTTAGCAAACTTAAGCCCGTATAACCCGGTAGTCCGTGAAACCCACGAAGGATTTCAAATCAACCAACATACAAACCAAGATCATATAAGTTTAGCAGCCACAGTTACATATTACATAAAGTTCGCAACAACAGTTGAATACATCGGAGTTTAGAACATAAAGTTATTACAAACCAAGTTCATAATAAAATAGCAGAAGCAAATAGTCTTAAAGTCACACCCAAACATTTAGTTCAGATACAGTGCCAAGAGATAGTCATTTCCAATAAAAGCATCAGATAAGATAAACGGAGCGACCATTGCCCTTGATCCTAATTATCGCCCATCGCCGGGTACAGGCAGTTGATGCAATAACCGTAGTACATCTGACCATCTGCAATAACAATGGGAACAATGTCCTGAGTATGAGAAAGTACTCAACTAGACTTACCCATCTTAAACTAAAAATAAAATGACACTAAGGAGTATGCAAGGCTTTCTTTTAGTGGATTAGCTAACTCAATTTGCGAAAAGCATAAGCTCTCATGAATAAACCATTTTAAGTACTTTGCATCATGTTTATTATAACTATTAATCTAGGTAAGCACCTATACTATAGCAATCACTTGATTAACCAATAATATCCAGTTATAAACTTAGATTTAGCAATTCCAACATCATCCATATAACCATCAGTATTCCATCATCATTACTACGATGTCGTAACTCGAGTCAAGTGCTCACTATCCAGGAGCGATGGCGATTCGAATCGATTCCTAA
Organism: Saccharum hybrid cultivar R570; assembly: GCA_038087645.1. Lineage (NCBI taxonomy): Eukaryota > Viridiplantae > Streptophyta > Magnoliopsida > Poales > Poaceae > Saccharum > Saccharum hybrid cultivar. The sequence goes on from JAQSUU010000135.1 coordinate 25,706,143, forward strand.
CCAGTTGGTGATTTATTCCTCACACAAACCACATTCACTGATCAAGTGAGCTACAGATCACCAATGACACTTTCCAGGTAAACGTCGCGGGATAGCAATCATGGACCACAATACTCAGGGACCGCCCGACTGCTAGGACACACCTTGAGCTCACTCTTTGCGTCCCCGTCTATCCCCCTTTGGCACCAGTCTGCCAGCCTGAGTCTATCCTAGCCTAAATAGTGTCACGAGCTTCGCGGTCGAAAGGTACTTTATTCGGCCATCTAAATGTGAGGCATGCGTTCAACATGACAAGAGGGACGAGCAACGATCGGTCCTTAACCGACACAGATGGAAAACTAATAGCACCCCAGAACCCTGTCTGGTTGCCTCCAACCTTTCCGTCCGGTCTCCAATTATCCATCAACACATGGTTATTTCCAAGATACCCTCCATTTCATAGCTAAAGTATTCCAGTAACCACCTATAATTGCAGGTGGCTGGAAATCACCGATCGCTACTGGTCTAAGCAGGGTTAAGCAGTTATTCGGTCATAAACCTATTAGGGTAAGAATATCATAAGGTAGGCAAGGATAGTAATAAATGTATCAACGGTTTCACACAACTCCCATAACTTAATGCAATAATATATAAGACTCATATATATAAAGAATTACTTTTATAAAGTAGGAGACTTAGAATGCTCTGGGGCTTGCCTCGCTCGAACGAACTAGATTGATGATCCACGCACTCGGGCAGGTCCTCTTCTTGCTCCTCTACCTCTAGCACCCTCCTGTGCCTAGATTTCCTGTGGGTCAGCCCCGGCCTGCTCTTGCGCTGCTACTGACACTTCCTCCTGTGATCCTGTATGATGTAATTGTATAAGTAAATATGCAAATTGTGCATCGGATGCGATGGCATGTGATGATCATGATGGCATGATATGCAGATGAACACCTTGAGAGTTTATTGGATAGAATAGAGGTAAAACCTTTCTACAAGGTAGTCAACATCATCCAAGGATAGTTACCACTAGTACATATCATCTACTGCATTCTCTTCTATTACTAATCCCCGCTACTTTTCCACTAACTACTATATAGCCCTAATACAAGTGCTACCACACTTTATTAACATAACTACACTAACATGCCAAGTGACAATAGCAATGATTTGATGCTTCAAAGATACACCAAAGCTACACTTATTAAACAAATCGTGCATAAAGGATCTTATTTTATTTCACTTTTAAACTAGGGTTACAACAACAACAGGTATTTCTAGTGATCATAAAAATCTAAGAAAATTATAGTAGCTTTAGCATAATATAAGTAGCCTACCATAAAATTTTCATGGCAATTGGATAAGTAAAATTGCCCACACAAAAATGACAAGCTAGGGGTATAAATGAGCAAGAAAAATACTTTGTACTATGACAAGTATCAAACAATAGATTTAGTATTTTTCCCATGTTCTATACAGTAACCAAAACACTGTACAAAAAATTATCACATGCATATTTTATACAAAGTTTGCTCTCTAGCAAAAATAACAAAAATCAGCCATAAATAGCACTTGAACTACACATCAGAATTATTACACAGAACATGCATGACATACATTTTTCATATAAAGTACATCATGAAAGAAAACTAACAAAACTGGAATCACATTTTTCTGAGCTTCCTATGATTTATTATGCATTTAAAAAAATAGCACTTATAAGAATTAAATAAAGCCCTATATAAAAGTATCACCGAATTGACAAGCAATAATTATAAATTGTAGATCTACTCATAAGGAGCCTAAAAAAATTTGTTTCAACTATTTTGGAGCAATAAATCACAAGATACAATTTTTACAAGCATTTTCACATTTTCTGGAAAATCATTTCTCAAATCCCCTTTTTAAATCAGCCCGCGAAAAATACGAGATGTACCCCGCGTGTTCACCCAAGATTGCACTACTGCTGCTAACCAGCGGGCCAGAGAGTCAACTAACCCCACACGCAAGACACAGAGAAGGGAGGGGGGAGGTTTGACCGGCGAGATCTCGCCGTCGGCGAGGTTGCCGATGACGAGGTCACCACCGTCGTACTCCACGCGACGAGCCGCACCGGCAGAGGTAGCTATCGGAGCCAATGGCTAACCGGCGTACGCTCACCGACGTCCATGGTGGCAAGGCAGCGCTCTGAGGTGGCGGGGTCACCGTTCCCGGCCATGGCGGGGCCAGGGAAGGTGCACGAGAGAGAGGCGGACATGGTGCTCAAGAAAACGAGGGCAACAGCGAAAGAGCTCCGGCCACGGTGCGCCGAGCTCGGCGGTCATGGCGCCGCGGCGGAGGGGAAACGCCCGATTGGGCCTTACCTTCGCGAACACGATGGCGCGAGCAGGAGCACGGGGCAGCAGAGGACGAGGCGGAGCTAGAGCCGCGAGGGATTTGGTGCGGGTGGAGCAGCGGCGGTGCTTGGCTGCGGCGAGCTTGCGGCTGCGCTGCGAGCGAGAGGAGAAAGAGGCGAATGGAGAGGAGAAGCCGGCTCAGGCGGGCTTAAGGCGGACGCACAGAGCGGCGAGGGCCCGCTAGAGCGCCACTCGGCCGGCATTGCCGGCGTACGGGCCCCACGGGGCGGCCGCGGCCTGCGCGTGGTCGGAACGGGGGCGCGGCGCGCGGGAGAGGGAGGCCAGTGCGGGTCGCTGGCAGGTCGGGCCGGCTCGCTCGGGTGGGCCGAAAGGGAGGCACAGGCCCAACAAGGAATAAACCGATTTTTCTTTTATTTTTTTGAATAACAGCGACATTTTTTGCACTTTTGAGCAACAAAAATCAAATTTCACATGTTGGTCCCAAAATAAAAGTTGTTTAGAATTTAAACTCTACAACTTTGCTTTAGGGCAAAATTTGAAATTCCAAATAGTTTTTGAAATAAAGCTTCAAAGTTCATTTTAATTCAAAAACTCATTTTTCTAAATTATTTTTAAAAGCAAAATTTGAGAAACTTTTGAATACAAAACTTGCTCTAAATTTTATGCTAAACATTTCTAACTTATTTGCACTAACAAACAAACTTGTTTAATGACCTAATCAAGCACACTCATGGTAAAATTTTATTTAAACAAGCAAATGCAACATTTATATTTCGAAGTCATGTTTCACATGTTTCAAAACAAGGTTTCCTTTATATTTCATGTGATCATGAATGCAAGATGATGCTCATGCTCATGATTTGCAATGCTTAATACATGCTTAACACCAGAGGTGTTACAACTAGTTCTTCCACTGTAGAGACAAATACCTAGGTTTGACCTTGGTTGGCTGTAACTAGCAATGACCTTGCTGAAGGCATTGTTTGAAGTATGAGGAATTTGCTCCACATGGTGAAAACCTTTGGTTTAGCCTTTACTTGTTGGATTATGGCAACGACGATTGTGTGTGTGTGTGTGTGTGTTTGGACTTTGGAGAGCCTTTATTGTGATCCAAGTGTTGCCATGTTGGTGGATGGAGTGAAGACTATGTTGTGTCTTGTAGCTTGCTACGACATGATAAATGTTGTCATGTATTTCTTCTTTTACCCTAGCTGCGTAGAGGCCGAGAGTGATCCTAGTGCTATTGTATCTTCCTAAAGTAATCAATTGAGAATTGAGATGAATAGAGCTTCTTTTATCGAAAAAGCCAAATTCCATTACGAAAACAAAAGGGTAATTTCAATTCTTAGTTTTTTGATATACCCCACATAGCCGTTGATATAATCATGTTAAACACCACATCGTTCCAAACAAAAATTTGGGGCCCTTATGTACACATGAACCACAAAACTCTTTTGGGTATTCGAGAAAAAACACATGAAGCCACCGTGACGCACGACTTCAGCAAGGAGATGTGACGATAGAAGCACATGTTGCAAGCGTATGTTTCAAGTGTTTCAGACGTTTCAAAGGTATGTTGCAATTGTTTTATATGGATGTTACAAAAGTAGATCAGGGATGTTGCACATATTGCAAGTGTTTCAGTGGTATGTTGCAATTGTTTCATATGGATATTGCAAAAGTAGATCAGGGATGTTGCACATATTGCAAGTGTTTTAGAGGCATGTTACAAGTCTTTCAGAGGTGTTGTTCAAAATGTTTCATTTGTTCAAGACGTATGTTGCAAGTGTTCTGATCTGGATGTTGCACATGTTTCACACATATGTTGTAACAATATGTTTGAAATGTTTTAGCTGTTTCAGTCTTATGTTGCAGTGCATGTTTTTATGGTGACAAGTTGCAAGTGTTTTATCTGATGTTGCATATGTTTCACACATATGTTGCAAGTGTATGTTCTAAATATTTTATCTGTTTCATATGGATGTTGCATTCAAATGTTTCATGTTGCACGTGTTTCGTACTGTTTGGAGAATCAACCGGTGCAGGGAGTGATGGTGGCACGGCATGGGCGCCGGAGAATGGGCCGCCACAACCTGGAGGCCGGCGGTCGGGGCGCGATAGGGGCGGCATGCACGTGCGGGATGAGGCGGACAACTTCGAATCCAGGCAGACAGGGCATGCTGCGGGGGTGAGGTGAGTCGTCTGGACGTGTGGGCGCTGCGACAGGGCGGGTGCGCATGTGGGGCGGGATTAAAAATCGGCATCAGCACACGGGGCAGGCTGCGCGGGCGTCCTGTCCGGACGTCCAGGAGCTAGCATAGCCTGTTGGGGGTGGTTTTGGGGACTTCGGATATTAGTGCATACCTAGTTCATACGAAGCTACGTACGCCTTATTGGAGTCTCACTCCGAGTTGGCCGCCTGCCGCAGCGCCGCCGCTGAGTTGGGTGATCGCGTCGTAGTTGTTGTGTTGTGTTCGGGATTTGTGATTTGGTTCCGAGATGAGAAATCACAGTCGCAGAGTTGACAAACAAATCGCGAACGCCAATCTGCTAGGCTGCCGTGGGCCTTGATACAGCTACATATTAAATGTATACCTGGGGTAGGGCCCCGTAGGATCCCATGCTTGTCTAGCGACTCCACCTCATATTATTTACTGTTTTAACATTCAGTAAATGCCATTCTTCTACACCAAAAAAACATCGAGGGATATCTGACAATGATTATCTAACATTAAGGGCATGTTTGGTTAGATGTGTTAAAGTTTAACAAACACTGTAGCACTTTCATCTTATTTGACAAAAAGTTTTCAATTTTAGACTAATTAGGCTTAATAGATTCATCTCGTAAATTACTCATAACATGTGCCGACATGCATGCAATTAGTCTATATTTAGTACTTCATACATTTGCCGCAACATTAATGTGATGGGAGTTAAACTTTAACATTCATCAACCAAACAGGGCCTAAATACTTGAACATTAGGTTTTATCCATCGTAGCAAAACATGGAACAGATACACTTGCGATTACCGAAATGATGAAACATCATGTCAACCAACTTAACAAACAATGGAATTATTTGTTTGATGCTTTTTAATTGCTACATGTTTTTACCTGAATTTATAGGTATATTGCCTAGGTTCTACAGACGTACGGCATTGCATTACTAGTGCCACATGACCTGGTTTTGTAGACCTGCGGCTAACATATGAACCTTACTAGCTCCAAATACTACATTCCAAAATCCACTATCCTACAAAATAAGCAGTGTCACATAGCTAAGGCTGGCTAACGAGCCAGCTCGGCTCGGCTCGGCTCGGCTCGGCTCGTTCTGGCTCGTTAGGATAACGAGTCAGCTCGGTTCGGCTCGTTATCTTAAAGAGCCAGAAAGCCAGCTCGGCTCGGCTCGTTACGAGCTCGAGCTGGCTCGTTAGGCTCGCGAGCCAGGGAAAAAATACAAAATATAATATTTGTATTTATCTAAAGCATAAAAATATTAATAATATAAAAATAATATATTCAATAGCTTTAAATCGAACAAAATATTCATATGAGCTAACATATCATCTATTTGTGAAGTGCAAAACATGAAATAATACAAAACTAATATGAGTTATGATGACTTTTTCTCTAAAACTACGGCTCGTTTGGCTCGCGAGCGGCTCACGAGCCAGCTCGAGTTGGCTCGTTATAGCTAACGAGCTAAAATCCTGGCTCGGCTCGGCTCGTTATCATAACGAGCCGAGCCGAGCTGAGCCGAGCCAGCCACGAGCCGAGCGAGCTAAAGAGCTTCGAGTTTTTCGTCCAGCCTTACACATAGCAATGCAGCCTCACCTTGGGTGTCGTTCTTTTGGATCAGCTGCGTTCTTGTTCTTCAGTGCAATAATTCTATTGCTTGGTAGAGTCTATTTTGTCCAGCCTCTCAGCCTCTGGCACAAAAAAACCCAGGACCACCGTGCGCTTTCACGGTTTGTGAGATTTCATCGCCTGACTGCCCCTGTGCGTGATCACAGACCCAAACACGTACAACAAGACAACACAACAATCTATAGCTCACATGCCTTCCAGGACTCTTGGCTCCTTCCTCCCTGGGATGGTGCCAGCCATTTCAGCCCAAGAGATGCAGCCAAATTGGCACACAGGGTTGCAGGTACACTTGGAGTCACAAGGTCTCCACAAAAAAAAGTGTTGCAGGAAATGGCTGCACATTCACGTTCACCTGCTGGTCTACTACCATGTACTAGAGGTCTAGAGCACATCCAAGTCAGCATCCAAACAATGCACGCTTTTCAGAGCGGTGGTAACGACACATCATTAGCATACAAGATCTCATGATCCTAGGCATGTGCTTCCTAAGATCAGTGATTACTAGCTAATTAGTAGAGCCTAGCTCAGGTGCTTTCTAAGATCAGTGATTACTGACTGGTGATCCTAGACAGGTAGCTAGGTTACAACAGGCCCATGGCACACTGTCAGGCATGTGACTCTTGCATGAAACTGCATGTTACAGTGGATGGGTGTTTGCTGCAAGGTCCATCAGATGGTTCCCAGTTCTTGGAGCAGCTCTGCCATCGTCGGCCTCTGGTCCGGGTTCTCGCTGGTACAAGCCGAGCCGATCTTCGCCAGCTTGGTGGCCTCCGCCGCCGAGTAATTCCCCTGTAGGTTGCCGTCGACGAGCTCATCGACGTTGTCTGGCAGCTGAGTCGTCGTCACCTTCCTCTTGCCGGTGAGCACCTGGAGCACGATGACCCCAAAAGCGTAGACGTCGCTCTTCTCCGAGAAGCGGCCCACGGTGGTGTACTCCGGCGCGAGGTACCCCATGGCGGCGCTGGCCTTGAGCGTCGAGAAGACGAGGTCGTCCACGAGGAGCTTGTGCAGGCCGCACCCGGAGATGAGGGGCCTGTACGTGTAGTCCAGCAGGACCTTGTCCGCAGAGATGTTCTGGTGGACGAGAGCGGGCTTGTTCGTCCTTGTGCTGTGCAGATACTCAATTCCTGGAACACAAAAAAGATGCACAATGTAGACGACTGCAAGTGCTAAAAATTACCGATATCTCACACTGATAGAAACGGTTACTCTGATAAAAAGTAGCACAAAAGGTTCTGAGACATGTCATGCAGAGCTTTTCAGTGCAGACAAAGTTCAGAATTCAGAATGTGACTATTGCTGCGTCCCTGGCCCTGCTCACAGTCACAGGTTTCTGCACACCATGTGAGCGACCAGCGCAGCACCGATGAATCGATGTACTGTCCATCCAGTGATTTGAGTGAATCAATGTGCCCATGCATGACACACACAAAATTGGCAAATTTGTAGAGTCGGTGCCAAATTTTGCATGCACACCATGTGTTTTCAGGCAAAATCAACTACTAGTGGCAATCAAGAAGACAACTAATAGTAGTATGTGAACAAGTATGAACAGTACTACGTGTGAATCCAGGAAAGATGTGGGCATCAGCAAATGAGCAAACCACTAGTGGGGGATCAGTAGTGACACTGCTAACCAGCTGATAGCAAGAGTGTGACAGGGTGTGGTGTTCCACTCGAGGGTACCTACCTTTGGCGATGCCCTTGATGATGGAGATCCTCGTGGACCACTCGAGGACACACCCGCTGCCGCCGCCGGCGTTGTCGGCGTCGGCGTCGACGTCGAGGAACTGCGACAGGCTGCCGTTGTGCACGAAGTCGTAGACGAGGAAGCACTCCCCGCGCGCCCTGGAGCAGCAGAACCCCCTCAGCGCGACCACATTGTCGTGCCGGAGCTCCGCGAGCAGCCTCAGCCCCCTCAGGAAGTCGGCCTCCTCCTGCCGGCAGCACGTCTTGCCTAGCCGCTTCACGGCCACCGAGGTGCCGTCGCGGAGCGTGCCCCTGTACGTGGCCGCGAGGCCGCCGGCCTTCTTGCCGCGCTTCCCGAGGAGGTTGAGCTCCGAGAAGTAGCGCGTCGCGGACTCCACCTCCTCCGTGCTGATCCGCAGGCTCTGGGCCAGCACGTCCTGCGAGAGGAAGCCCAGCCCGCCGCGCGCGTCGGCCAGCGGGTCCCAGGCGTTGGAGTACTCGAGGCTCGCCAGCGCCGACGACGCGCTCTTGCGAGCCGACGGCGACGCCTTCGCCGCCGAAGGCGCGGCCTCGGTGCTGCACCGGCCGCCGGAGATCGTCGACGGCGAGCCCCCCGCGACCCTCTGCCGGCGCCACCGGCGCCACGAGAGCGCGAACAGGCCGACCCCCGTGGCCGCCAGGAGGGCCACGGCGGCGACAACCACTGCCGCGAGCGCCCTGGTAGACGGCGCGCGCCCGTTGCCGCCGGAGGGCGTGACCTGCGGCGCGATGCCTGCGCTGAAGGGCTGGGGCCTGTCGGGGTCGATGAGGTCCACCGGGGTGCACGGGCGGACCGCGGGCAGCCCGGCGCCGCACAGGTCGCTGTTGTTCCCGTACTGGAAGCCGGCCTGCAACTTGGCGGCCAGTTCTTGGGACGAAGCAAGCAGCAAACCAATCAGCATTACTGCTCTCAAGAGTCAAGAGTCGATCGATGCAGACTAATGGAGGACGGAGGCATTACCAGCGGGCACGCTGCCGGTGAGCGAGTTGTTCCTGACGTCGAGCGCGACGAGGCTGGGCAGCTGCGCGAGCCTGACGGGGATGGAGCCGAAGAGGCGGTTGAAGCTGAGGTCCAGGCGCGCGAGCAGCGGCAGGTCGCCGAGGCTGGCGGGGATGGCGCCGTTGAGGCGGTTGGACTGCAGAGCCAGCACGGTGAGCTTGGTGAGGTTGCCCAGCTGCGTGGGGATGCTCCCGGTGAGCTGGTTGTAGCAGAGCTGCACCACTGCACGGCCATGGACACATCAACATCAGCAGCATTAACAAAAACCGTCCGATTGGGGTTAGTACTGATTTGGTATGACCGTATGAGTAGAGGGGTAACAAAAATGGGAGTAAATCTGAAAGGAAATGTTGGCAATGGGCCAAGAAACGTTGCAATCTGAGCAACAGGAGCTGCTTCCTGCTTGGTTGCGACTTGGGACGGCAACATGACATCTTCCAAAAATTCAACGGATACATGGTACGAGTAGTTAGGTAAAGCCGCATTTTAGTTTTTGATTTGATTGACTTGGAGTGGAGAAACGCCAAGCAAGTCGACCGAAAACGAATTAAAAACACGGGGGGCAAACCAATCATCGATGCAAGGAGCAAGGCACGGCCACATGCATGCCGATGCGAGTCAGCGAGCGTCGGCACGAGCAGGTTGGCGATGAAGGTTCCGAGGAATCTCGACGCGCATCTGACTAGATAGAGGTAGAGGCAGTACCTTGCAGTGATGCCATGGAGCCGATCTCCGGCGGGATGGGCCCCGAGAAGTTGTTGACGTCGAGGTAGAGGTCGGTGAGCGCGGCGAGCGCCGCCAGCTCCCGCGGGATGCCGCCGCGGAGCGCGTTGTAGTGGAGGTAGAGGCCGGTGAGGGAGCGGAGCCCCGCGACGGCGGGCGGGAGCGTGCCGGCGAGTCCCTTCCCCTGCAGCGAGACGTTGGCGACGGCGCCGTGGGCGTCGCACGCGACGCCCTCGAACCCCCCCGACGGCGGCGGCGCGCAGGGGTCGCGGCCTGGCGCCCACGACGGGAGCAGGCGGCCCGTCGGGTCCAGCGCGGCCCGCAGAGCCAGCAGCGCGCGCACCTCGCCGTCGTCCGCCGCGCGCGCCTCCTGGCCCGGGCCCAGGGCGAGGAGAAGGAGGAGGAGGAAGGCGGCGAGCGCGACGAGGCGGGCGGAGGCCATCGCTTTCCGCGGCGCGCGCCCGGCCTGTTGCGCGTGTGAGCTGGGACGGACAGGGACAGGCCGGCGCGTGGTGCTTGGTGCGGGTGGGGGTGGGCGAGGAGGGAGAGGAGAGGGAGACAAGGCGAGGGCGTCCGGGCGTGGGCGCGTGCAGCTGTGAGGGTTTCGAGGAATGGAATGGCTGGCTGAAGGGGCGCAGGCAGAGGCAGGCAGCTGAGCTGAATGGAGGAGTGAGTAGTAGTGATAATAGCGTGGCGGGCTGGCGGCCCCCGAGCGAGAGGGAGCGGTAGTATATGAGCTGTGGGCCTTGTCAGTGGGTGAGTGCTGCTCTGTTGGGCCAAGAGTTTGGCACGAGCGAGTAGTGTACGTACGGATACGTGACAAGTACCCACCACACTTGCAATGTGAATATGTGACGTGACCAATGCAAAAGTTAAAATAGGGTACCATCTGTTTTTATATTTACTGGGGTGGCCACGGTTCATCTTGATTTAATAATAACTAGATAAATGTCCGTGCGATTGCACGGAACACAACAATTATATGTGGTAATTTAAGTATGAGCGTGTGTTGTATTTATTTTAAAAAATTATATGAACATGTTAAAAAAAACAATTTTCGGTAGTAATTAGGAGATTAGGAGGGGTGCCGGATGTTGTGATGTTCCCGTACACTCATACATGTCTTTTGAATAATTAAATTGATGAGCCCAGCCTGTACGTGTCTTTAGAATTATAAATAATTTGGGGTTGTCGACCGTTCCAATGAGGCTGCTTAGTGCTAACCATTTCCAATGGGAAAAAGTCTAATTGACCCCTCAGCTATTGGGGTAGTCTAGTTTACCCCTCAACTATGAAACGGTCTAATTTACCCTCTGAATTTTTTAAAACCGGCTAAATCACCCCTCGAGGGGTTTTAGACGGTGGTTTTGCTACAATAACAACGGTTTTGCTACAGTAACGGTTGTTTTGTCCTTTTCTTTTATTTATTTCGTCTGAACCTTTGAAAAATCATAGTAAATCACAAAAAAATCATAAAATAGAAAATCTAATTTTGTTGGATTCCACATGAGTAGATCTACACAGTGAACATATAATATAGTATGCTTTAATACAAAGTTTTTGTTGTATGAATTATTCAAATTAATTACAAAAAAAAATAGATCAAAATTTACAGCAAAAACTTTGTAATAAAGCATATTATATTATATGTTCACTGTGTAGATCTACTCATGTGGAGTCCAACAAAATTGGATTTTTTCATTTTATGATTTTTTTTGTGATTTACTATGATTTTTCAAAGATTCAGACGAAATAAATAAAAAAGAAAAGGACAAAACTACTGTTACTGTAGTAAAAACCGTTATTACTGTAGCAAAGCCGCCGTCTAAAACCGCTCGCAGGGTGATTTGGCCGGTTTTGCAAAGTTCAGGGGTAAATTATACTGTTTCATAGTTGTGGGATAAACTAGACTACCCCCAATAGTTGGGGGTCAATTAGACTTTTTCCATTTCCAATGCGAAGTCGCGAACTGTGCAGAATTGGCTTCGACGCGGACTCCGTAGAATTGGGTGTGATTTTGGATTTCAGACTCGGCATCGAACTGGCCGTGATTTTGGATTTCAAACTCGGCACGGCCGGATAGTATACGTATTTGGTACGACTTTGGATTTGTGGTGCGGAGGAATGGTGGTCGGATAGTGTATGTATTTGGTCGAATAGTATACGTATTTGGTATAGTTTTTTTTAGTCATTGTGACCAGATAGTATACGTTTTTGGTATCACCAGGTGGATGATTACTTTAGAGCTTTTTTAGGTGTAGAAGAGATAAAGGTGTATTTAGAATTGTTTAAAATCAAATTGCCAGTCGTCTCACCTTGAGAATCAACAAAATCGTGCCAAACACCACAACTATGATCGATGATTTTTTTTTCCATCACTGGATACACATAGACCTCGAGATTGAACTAGCGCCCGCTTCTTCTCTACCACGGGGACGCGGCGCGGAGGCCGTGGTACAAATACCACACCGCACCATGGCTAGGACGCAGACCCAACACGCCCCCAAAGTCTGCACCTTGTTTGAATGCTTGATCTCCGGTCAACTACGTGGAGTTCGATTCAATTACCGCCCAAAGAAGGTATCGGTGCATTACCACACTGGCTGGCTCACATTTCGTTGGTCCCTAACTCGTAACTGGAGAGATTAGCGAACAAAATCAAATAAAGCCAGGGATGAATATGTTTGCCAAGAGTTTGCCAAATAAAGCCAGGGATCAAATAACTCGTAACTCACAGGTGGGCCAAGAGGTTAACAACGACCCATGACAGCAAGGTGCACCGTCTAAACTATGCTATGACGTCGCAGCGTTTAGCGACGAATCCAATATGTCGTGTCGCTGCATGCAGCTTGTGTCCGAGAATCCGGGAATGCCAAACCTTGGTTGCATTGCCTGCGACGTTTGGGGACTGGGGTTTGGCATTGCCAAAGCTGAGCTGCCAGTATTGAATTCTTGGCTGTGTTTAGTTGTGTAAAAAAAGTATTGTAGCACGTTTTGGTTTTATTTGGCAAATAATGTCCAACCATTGACTAATTAGGTTCAAAACGTTCGTTTCGCAAAGTACAACCAAGCTGTACAATTAGTTTTTTATTTCATCTACATTTAGTTCTCCATACATGTATCGTAAATTTGATGTGACGGAAAATCTTTTGTTTGCATAGTACTCTTTTTTAAGGAAGTAAACACAGCCGATGAGGAGCCGGGCGTCACGCTGCAGCAGCGGTTCAGTGCACATCAAATCCATCGGGAACTAGTCAGAACGTAGGGCCGGCCGACACTGTGAAGGCCGCAAACGAGAATCTAAGGCTGTCTCCGACCATCGCAACCTAAAATACAAGATCTATTTGTCCTTTAAGTAACGCTACAGTTAAAGGGTTCCATACCTATTTTTAGTCTTCTCCAACAAAAGACCCAAAAGACGATCCTTTCTGTAAATGGGTCTTCTGGAGAGAGAATACCCATATTTGGGTTATGGATCTCCTGACACCCAAAATGGGTCTTTGAAATAGGTACTCTGTTGGAGGCTATAGGTATCCTATTAAAGACCCATTTTGGGTTTGGGTACCCCAAATGGGTACCCTGTTGGAGACAGCCTAAGGGCCCTGTTTGGTTTGTTTTTTTTTTTAAGTTTAACTCTCATCCCATCAATGTTCCCTCAAATAAATGGAGTATTAAATGTAGACTAATTACATGTATGTTGGTACAGATTAGGAGTAATTTACGAGATGAATCTATTAAGCCTAATTAGTCCAAGATTGGAAACTTTTTGTCAAATAAGACGAAAGTACTACAGTGTTTGTTAAACTTTAACTCCTCAAACCAAACACCCCCTAATCATCATCCGTGGGACATGGATACTCGCTCTGTCTCGTTTTCGACAAGTCAAACAGTTTAAATTTTAAGTAAATTTATATAAAAAGTTAATAACATTAATGATATAAAATAAATACTATTAGATTGGTTCTAGAATATAATTTCATAATAAATTATTTGAAGACATAAATAATAATATTTTCTTTGTCTAGAAAAGAATGCAACTACGAGTTGCGTGTCAACAAAAGTGGTTCACGTTTGATTAAATTTCTAGTGAATACTATTTACATTTACGGCTCCAAAATAATTTATTAGTATGAAAATATATTTCGTAATTAATCTAATAATATTTATTTGATATCATAAATATTGTTATTTTTTAATCTATAATTGATCGAACTTATGATACTAAACCATGACACTGTGCTAGAACTGTATTTTTTTCTAAATGAATAGAGTACTATTTACTATAAACTTGATCAAACTTGACTCAGTTTGACGGGCACGAATCTCATAATTACATTCTTTTACGGATGGGGAATAGTAGTACCATACATGCAACAAGACTACTACGGAGTATTACTCAGAGTTAAAAAAAAACACGCACACAGAAGTGATTACAATACCTCCGTTGACCTACTTTGCGTACGTGCGCATGCAAAGAGTCATACTAACTGCAGTTAATTTCAACTTGTTCATTAGGTCTTCGAACTCCTACTGTATTAGTTTGCTCATCTTCAGGCTCCTAAAATTAAGGTTGTTCACTCAAGGTTCTACGTGGCACTGATCAGTTTTTTGGCTCATCATTCATGTCATTATTCGGCCTCACATAGAAACCAATGAAAAAGTTAAAAAAAAATCCATTAGCACTCACGTGTCATCATCTAACATTTTTACATTTTTCCTGTATAATCTCCACTTTCTCTGGTTCTCTCTAATGGTCAGGGCGAAGAATCACGGATTGTGGTCGGTGGAGGGGGTGCCACATTGGCATGCTACGTAAGCAAGTTCTCACTCCAGTCACAAATAAGTGAGGTTTTAGTGAATAAAATTACAAACCTTAGCTACAAAATAGCTTTCTCATGTCGTGTTGAGTTCAAATATTTGAAAGTGATACACGTAGACTTGACTTGTAACATAGTAGTTTCGTAATATAAATATTTATAGATGTGTTATACTAAAAATTCACAGCCTAAATTTTAGGATTGACTTTAGGCTACCTCAAAATAGCACTTATTTATGACTGGAAAGAGTGTGATATGCTATTACTGCTCCCTCCGTCCTCAAATAAATCAATTCCTATAATCTGTGCTAGCCAATTTTTTTAAAAGTTAACTAACTTTATAGAAAAGAGTAACAACATTTATGACATAAAATTAGCAGCTTATGAAAATATATTCTATGGTAAATCTAATTATACTAATTTGATACTATAAATCTTAACGTTTTTTTCTAGAAATTCGGTCAAACTTTAAAAAGTTTGACTAAAGACAACTGTAGAAATCTATTTATTCAGGGACAGAGAAAGTATGATTTGTGTCTATGATCAGCGTGGATGGGGTGGGACTGAGATTGGGACTACCGGGCTAAAACAACCAAGTATATATCGATATAGCTAGCATTTAAAATACTTCGTCTTGCAATATAAGAGAGAAGCATATGTATTTTGTTCTAAATCATAAGGGATTCTACGTGACTTAATTTCCATATCATTTATTAACGCCAAATCTTAGCCTTCTGTCGATGACTTATATTATTAGCACCAGTTAATGGTATTCTGATGCCAATTCTTTCATGGCATGGAACTCGTCAATTAGTGCTTTAATTTCTCCAATCAAGTGTCAATTAAATCGATTGGGATTCTGTTCTAATCCTTGGATCGTATTTCTGGCTGGAGGGAGTACGCCATTACCAAAGGTCTAAATAAGGTTGGTGTTGTGCAAGTGTAATTCCTTCACCTTTGACATATACTCCATCTGTTTAAAATTATAACTCATTTCAATTTTGTCTTAAGGGCCTGTTTATTTGAGCTTTTCTCACTGGCTTCTACCAGCAAGAAGCCAAATGTTAAACAAACAGCCTAACTATTGAGCCGCCTTTTGAAAAACTTGAAAATTGGCTTTAGAGAAAATGAACTAAAAGCCGAAGAGCACATACTAAGGAGCTTTTCTGTCTTTTGTGTGCCGAGAAGCTTAAAATTTATTACAAAAGCCAATGACAAAGTCAGCTTTGAAGCCAAAAACCAGAAAGCTGCACCTCAAACAAACATGACCTAAGTCAAACTTGTATGGCTCTGGCCAAATTTATAAATATATTAACATTTACAATATTAAATGAATGCATATACTTCAAGGTTTTATCTCGTTGATCTTGTTTGATATTGTAAATGCTTGTTCATTTTTCTATAAAGCTGGTCAAAACTAGATAAATCGGACTCCGAACAAAGTTAAAATAACTTACAATTTCAAACAGATGTAGTATATGACTTCAGACCATACGGCCATTTGCATTCCTTTTTCTTCCCTTCCCCCCTCAACTAGTCAAATTCGTTTCCTGTCCTTTTTCACCCCTTCCCTCCTTCATATGGCCGCCGGCATGTTCTAGAAAATATATACACATCGGCAAGTTTTGGAACATTTTAAGCTGTTTGATTGCGTGCTCACCTAGCCCGACTTCCCGTTATGCCGGCCAGGGAACTGGATGCTAGTGCCAGGTGCTTTAGCTTTTTTGCTTTTGTTCTCCCAGCTTTTGAAACCTTCCTTCTTCAATCACCTGATTAATTAATTATTAGGGAGTATACTTAGCATTAAACTTAAAGCACGGACAGGATCACGTGGTGAAGATTGCTATCGAGTTTCACAGTCATGTTGTACTGTGATTAACTGCTGCTTGACGGCATCTGTGACTTAATTAGTGCAGTGTTCCTCCCTGGGCAGTGCGTTGTTTACCGGTAAAATGCCTTCCTTTGCTTGACATCTTGTCGGTGTGGGAGGTAACTTTACCATCTACAGACCGTTACGACGATTTTACGAGTCGTACCACAAAGCTCCACTTATAATTAACTAAACACGTCAACAGATGTTGCCATCATCATGCGCGTCATTGTCTGGTCTGATCTCCGTGGAAGATTGGGAACACAATGTCGCACAAACTAGCGACGGAGATCAAATAGTTTTGTTTGTGAACAGTATTAGCTAGATTAGCATGTGAAATGGACCTCTTTTCAAGCTTCGACGACCTTTTGCTCTGAAAACTTTCTTGCTTCCCATGATGCGGCCCTGCCGGAACTTCTCGAAACCAGACCCGAGAGAGTCAACCAATCTGCCGAACTTCTTACTTAAACTTGCATAATTTACGCTCAAACAAACTTCTTTTGCCACGATGCCTTTAAAGAAAATTTTGCTTATTTTTTTATAACAATAGATGTGTTTGATTTAGATATAAATCAAGGGGTATCTAGTTATCTATCGGCAGATTTTATGTGGTTAAATCTGTCAGATTTTTTACAATACAACTTAGTAGTGACAATTGTAGCATAAATCCTAAAGCACAATCAAACGTACAGAAATCTGACCAAAAAAAGCTGTCAACAGATAAATAGCAAAAGTCATAAATCAAAAGTTACTTTTATTTATCTGTCATAACATTAGGGTTGGATAATTTCAAAAGTAAATTTAGATGCAAATTTAGAGAGTTATTTATAATTTCATAGGTGAGTAATTTAGATGCATGTTCTAGGAATGTTGTATATATTTTCTTATAATAGCTGATGTAGGTAACTTTTTAGAAAATAGATTAGATTATGTGGCTATTATTAGCCAGTAGTCTATCAACCCGTGTGGGAAGACCTTTAGAATACATAAGCATTAGATATTGATGTTTAATATCTACAATCGATAAAAATACTTATATTATTAGTTTATTTCTATACTCTCTTTGTTTATTTTCTAACATGATGGGCATATATATACTATGTGATTTTCTATCCGGCTGTGTTGAATTTATCGATTACTAATTTATGTGATTTTCATCCATAACATGTATATATAATTTTTATCCTCTCTGTATGGAACCTTCGTGTATTTCAATATGCATTTAGTTGAAGCCTTAGCTTAAGTTACGGTGGTTCTTGTTGCATCCCATGACATCATGATCTAAATTTTGATTTTGTTAGTTGTTACAAGTTTTCTATCCTCAAGTTGAGTAGAAACTCTTGTGCTTATTGTATCCTTATTAATTTTTCCTTTTTTGCTTTCCCAAAAATAATAATTTTAAGTCATAGACTATACTCTGAGGTACACAATGCATATATGGCCATTTAAAATGTACACCATGTCGGTCAAGATCGGTGATGATAGAGCTTAAAATGAGATATTGTAAGTGCATCTATCCCTTTAGTGGGTTTTGGTGAATTAAATGACAACATTATTAAAGGTCTAATAAGTTTGCTAAGTGTTGAACAGGAAACTGAGTTTATTGCATACACTTGTAGATTGTGAAATGAGTAGTGTATAAAGGTTCAACATGAAGGCAAACTTGATGATATTCCACATAATGTTCAAATCAAGGCCAAAATTGGGTTTTGTTGTGTTGGAAGATCATGGAAACAATATAATTTAAGAAAAAGACAACAATGCAAATGGAGTTGATGAAATGGCTTCTATGTTGTTGGATATCATAGTATCATGAGAAAGCAAGCATATTTGGCAAATGGTAAATGAGACATGAGTTGATAATTTTGGATTGGTCTCAACAATAGCTTGCTTTGCTGAACAAGAAGAGTTTGATAGTGGATTAGCTTTGATCAATGATTGAAGAATGAGTCAAGAATGCATAAGTGAAGAAATACCAAGCAAAGGTTAAATGACAAAGGACATGTCGGTGTTTGACCATAGATAGCCTGCCACGGGGGTACCCGAGACAGTTGTTCAGGCTTCGGCGTATGATAGAACTTGACGGTGAACGCAGAGACAGTCGATTTATACTGGTTCGGACCCTCGATCGTGATCGAGTAATAATCTTACGTCCAGTCGGTGTTAGCCTTTGTGTTGGATTGATTATGTTCTGTCGTCTCTCGTTACAGGGGTGCCCACGCCCTCTCTATATCGATAGAGAAAGCTATGGTGCGGTTACAATCCTAGTCGGATCCAAAGAAGGTGTCCTAAACTAAGCACAGAAGTCACTTTCCATAGGAATCTGACTAGTCTGGCCTATTCTACTCGGACTCGGTATAGCGGATGCTGCACCTCTCCTTGCTCTAGTCCGTGGGCCAGGCTAGGGCCTACGACTCACAGTCATATAGCTAGGGAACCATGTCGGTCCCGTGTCGACAAGCCCCCGAGCATTTCATGGTTGAACTTGAAGACCTCCTTGTTTCTTCGGCTTTGCCTGATGAATCAAGCTTGTTTCGGGTTATTTTGACATGAAGCCTTGAAGTGGTTCTGTCTTGAAGAAATCTTTCGTGTGATGTGTGCTTTTTTGAAGAAAAAGCGCACTCACTGAGTGTAGCCCCGAGCCTCTTGCTATTTGAAATAAAAAGTTGGAGGGTCTTAAATTTTAATTGTTGAAAAAACTAAAAATCTCTTATGAGGATATGCACCCTGCAGCCCCCGAGCATCTTTCTGGGTGCTTTTTTATCGTTAAGAACTCAGATAGAGGGTCTTTTATCTCTTCTTAGGTAGCCGGCTTTATGTCCGAGGTTGGTGGTGGTTGGCGGTTGAATTGAATTCTCTATAGTCACGTGGTGTATAGTGTTGGTATATTCTTTCGGATATGTTTGTCCTTGAGTACTATTTCTTCACGCACGTGTCCTCTCTTATTGCTTTCTGTCTTTTCGCTAGGACTTTTGTCAGGCTTGTTCTGTTGGTGCTCCCGGTCCATGTGCACTGCTCTTTGGCCTATAAATACCCTCCCAGTGTGCTGCTTTGATTCATCAAGTGTCTTGTTGTATAGTCCGAAGCCTCCGCAACCATGAATATGATAGTTTGTGAAGTTGTGAATCTTGTAAGTCTTGTAGTAGATGGAAGAAGTCTTGTGATCGAGATTAGAGGTAGACTAATCTCGCAGTAGCATTGTACCATGTAGTACGTGGTGGTAGGTGAAAGAAGTCTTATGATGTGGGATGCGTTCCATCATCTAGTAACTCCGGGTTGATCCTTCTACACTGCCTTGCGACTGTCTAGTGCAGATCAGCGTCTGATCTAGGATCACATCGGGCTTGGGTAGACTAACGCCTGCGAGCCTCACTTGGTCCATGTTGTCCCGATGTGCTACTGATATCCATCTTGGATGCATTGTGTTCTTCCCTTGAAGAAAACAATGTATCCAAGTTGAGTGTCTTCTGCCGTGTTGTAACTAGGAGCACATAGTCGTTTCTAGAACTGTGTTCTGTCTGGCCTCCTTGTTGCTACCTTGCTCGTTTTAGTACCAAGTTCATTGGGTCTTGTAAGATCTGTAACTTTATGTCCTTTGATGATATTTATAATAAAAAAATCTTTCTTTCTCAGTTGTTGTCTCCTTTTTTGTTGTCTAAGTGCTTTTGAGTATCATCCGGGTTGTTTATAGAATATCCAGGTTCTCTAGCAGCATTATGTAACGTCCTCTATGATTCTTGTGAATGGCGAGTTCTTTCTGAGTTGTGCGAGCTGTAACAATTTGGTAACGGCGTAGTGTGAATGGATAAGTTTGAAATCTGTCGATTGCACTGTATCGTTGTGAAAAGTTGCCTGCTTTAGAGTTATGTCCCTCCAACTGGTCGTAGTCTTTGTCGAGCGTAGGCGCTAGATCAGTCGGGTTCTTTTGTCTAGTGTGGAACAACTCTAGGATAGGACGAGTGCTATCTGGCTCTCATCCAGGCCGTGAGAACAACCCAGGATAGGTTCGAGTGTCAGCCTATTAGCCTTACTATTGACAGTAGTTATCACCTATCACAAATCGTCAACTTTGTGCAAGAAAATGATCACCAATAGAAACATAGGAGGTTATTACTGACAATTTCTACGAGTTTTGGTGAATTACTATTTTTTGCAGGGATTATTCAGAGAGAACGAAAACAAGGATTAAATTGATGAAACGCCAAGAAACTTGATCGCGATGAAAGGACACACCAGAAGACTCTAGAAGGCACAAAAAGGCACGGGACCGAGACAGAGACCGAGAGGCCACCAGAGGAGGCCGCTCGGCCCCCCTCAGGTCGGCTGGCCTATTCTAGAGGCCAACCGCCTTTTCCTTCACATGACGCAATCCAACCGACCTCTACGTTGTATTTTGACCCTTGATTCAAGTCGATTTGATCCAAGGGTTGCGGTTCATCCTACCAGACTATATAACCAGACTTAGACCCCCCCTCCCTAAGGCATTCATCATCATAAGGTCAAGATAAGATTAGAATTAGGGTTTCCAGAGAGAGATTAGAGCTCTATTTAAAGTTTAGGGTTTAGATCTAGCTAGATATAAGAAGAGTTAGGCGTTGCTCAGGATTCCAGATCACCGTTGGGAGATTTGGTAATTATATTGTAATCTCATTATTCAACTTTGTGCTACTTCAATAATATCATTATGTTTCTATTTATTTTGTTCTTAGTTTATTCTAGTTGTATATTTGATATATTCATGATTAGTAATGATTTTATGCATATGTTCGCAAAGCACTTAGTTCAATTCCGAATTGGATTAGGTGGTAGATATGATGTAGGCGTGGTGCTTATATTAAAATCACCAACGAATGCACCCTATATTCTAGGACATCAAGTGGTAGATCATGGGTGTGATATTCCTAGTGAGTCCTATGTAGCCCACTCCCCGAAAATAGGCCAAGTAGAACCTAGTTACAAGGAAAGGATTGTTCTGTTCTTGATGTTCCTTAGTAATGTTCCTTATGCATAGATGAAGAATTGATTATGCTATAAATGATAGTGTATATACTAGAGTGAACAAAAGACTTGGTAAATATGAAATAAGTTGGGATTCTTACCTCTTAACTTATCTCCTGATTAGCTCTACTTGATTTATGAGTCTCTCTCTCATTCTAGAATACTCATTGTTATCTTATTTTATATCTATCATTTATCTATTGTCTTACCCCTATAAAAATAAGAGTGGTTATTTGATCTTTATCATGAGTATGTATATTTGATATTCTTTCTAGCCATATCATTCTTTCATTTTAAACCCTGTTAAGCTCCCAGTGGTAAAGTATAAATAACGATTCCTGGAACATTCCTCGGTGAAATGCTACAACGAGTGTATTTTATCTGTGTGTTTGCGGATAACCTTTATTCTATATTTTATGTAAGTGTCATGATTATAAGTACAACCACATTTCTAGTATCATGTTAGGGATGACAACTTAACTCAAGTGATGCTAAGAAATGTGAACAAGCATTTCTGGCGCTGTTGCCGAGGAGCTTCAGGAAATTTTTAATGGCTATCAGAAAGATTAATCAAACATACTTATAGATAAAAATCATAACCAGTACCTCTTCTTGGCAGGATTACCCTTGTTTGGTTTTTGTTCATATCTTATATAAGGTAATACAGGTTCGGTTGTGACTCATCAATTTTCAATCACAAATCAACCTAACCAAGGAGGATCAATACCAGTAGTGAAGCTATGGCTGAAAAGACTTTACTTGAGTTCTCTGCTCCAAGTATTAGGAACATTCGTACTAGACCAAAACTCCCGACGAACAACCTCGAGTTTGAGCTCAAGCCAAGCCTTATCAACATTGTTCAAGCCACTACATTCAGTGGAAAGGCACAAGAAGATGCTAATGCTCATCTATAGGATTTCCTAGAGATTGAAAGCACAATCATCATTAAGAATGTTGACCAAGATATCATAATCCTTCGTCTATTTCCGTTCTCATTGGAGGGAAGAGCGAAGCAATGGTTCTACGCCAACAAAAACAACATGGACACTTGGGAGGACTATTCAAAGGCCTTTCTACTAAGATTTTTCCCTGTAGGTAAAACCAATGCCTTAAGAAGAAAGATCTGTAACTTCCAGCAACAAAAAGGAGAAACCATATCAGAGGCATGGGAACATTTTTAGGAATACATCTCAGGATGCCCACACCATGGTATGGAGGATTAGTTGCTCATGCAAGGATTCTATCATGGATTAACTTAGAGGAATCGTGAGCAATTAGATGACACTGCTGCAGGATCATTCATGTCACTCACTCTTTCAAGAGTTGAAACTTTCATGGACAAGATAGCTGAGAATTAGAGTTGGAAACAAGACAATATGCAACATCCTCGTCAGATTGAAGAAGCTTCAGAAGAAGTGTGTGTATTATCATCGAAGATAGATGTACTATTGGATTGGCTTGATCAATGAGCTAAGTACAAGAAAGATCGTCAGGCTATTCAAGATGCATTTAATGCTCAAAATAGATATGGAGAGTATCTAGGGATAGAATTCTCAGATGATCCAGAAAATGCAAACATCATCAACAACTCTTCTGCTCAACGAAAGCAAGGATGGAATCAACAGAAACAATCCACTTATCAAGGTAAGTACTCAAGTAAATCTTCCAATTTTGATTCTAAATAACCACCTTTGAGAGATTTAATCTTAGAATAAACTAGGATTAATGATAATATCGTTAAGAAGCTTATTTCTAATGATAAAATTTTAGAGAACATAAATGTAAAATTGGATGACTTTTCTTCTACTATGAAAGATCAACTTAATCATAATAAAAAGGTAGAAACCAAATTAGCACAATTGGCTGCTGCTTTGCCTTTTGCCACTAACCCTGAGCAGGTCCAAGCTATTACCACTAGAGGTGGCAAATCTACTCAAGATCCCCCATATCCAAAAGGTACGGAGAGGAGACAGACAGCACCAGTGTTACCAACTGTACTAGAAGAAAAGAAGGATGATGGAGTTGAAGAACTTGACCCACCAATACTAGAATTACAACAAGATTTCCATGACACCAACCTCTTACCGTTTCCACGCAGAAATCGAAAAGCTAAAATAGATGAGCAGTTCAGTAAGTTTGTTGAAATGATTCGAAAATTATATATCAATATTCCGTTGTTAGATGCTATATAGGAACCCACCTATGCAAAGTATCTAAGAGATATCTTCAACAACAAACAACCACTGCCCTCCACTAAGGTGATCAAGTTAACGGAAGTGTGTAGTGCGGCCATCCTCAATATTTCACCAGCCAAGAAGAAGGATCCAGGATGCCCCACTATTGATTATTCAATTGGAGATCAGCATTTTAACAATGCACTTTGTGACCTTAGAGCAAGTGTCAGTGTAATGCCCAAGGCAGTCTTCGACAAGCTTCATCATTCAAAGATCATCCCAATATCAATGTGCTTACAACTAGCCGATCAGTCAATCCGCTATCCTATAGGACTTGTTGAGGATATACTAGTAAAGATCAGAGAATTCTTCATACCAGTCAACTTTATGGTATTAGACATGCAACTAGACTCAAAAGTGTCACTCATCCTTGGGAGACCCATTCTGAGCACAACAAATGCCCGCATTGACGTCGGAATTGGATAAATCAAATTCAATATCAAACTGTCACACCCAGTTTTAAGGACAAAACCAGATATACACTATATGTGAAATAAAAGAGTTAAATCTCACATATAGCCATAGATAAGTGTAATATCAAGAGATAAATGCTTAATATACATAACACAATAGTATAAAATATACCTTAGAGAGCAACATAGCGGAAAAACAACTCCGAACACCGGGTGTAGACTTCACTCTAGGAACAAACTGACTGGTTGATCACAAGTCTAAACTTCTCCTGAGGAGTGGGAAATAGAAAGAGTGAGTCCATGTCGAACTCAGTAAATATATCATAGAGTTCATGAGGCTCAAAAGGTTTGACATAGGTTTACTGCGATAGCTTTTATTGAGTCATCTTTTAGCAATTGAGTAGCAACAAGTTTACCATAAGCCCAAATAACCTCATGATCATGTAAACGAGAATAATGTATAGCAAGAAACAATAATCATTAGTGAGCATCAACATCATCAGTATTAACATTATTATCAGTGTTCATCATTTATTCTGTAAGGGTCCAAGGCCACTCGTGACCGTGAGCACGGCTGATATAGTAGTTTTACACTCTGCAGAGGTTGTACACTTTCACTGTGAGTCGTGATTTACCCTTTCACCCGAGGTAGCTAATCTCTTGACCCACTTCCAAGGAAGGTCGGCAGGGTTCACTATGAAGTCTTTTAAAGGTTCGTCTAACAAGTTAGGGTCATTAGATTTCACTCGGCAAACAGATGTAGAGCCCCTCTTCCAAATGACACAATAACACGCAGCCTATACTCATAAGGACAGAGGCTGCACTATATCCGATTCATCAAGTCATTCTTACGCCAAAAAGGAATACCACTAACAAGCTAGAAAAGGTCCTCATACTTGACTAAAGTCAGAGCTATTATAGCCCTCACAGTTGTACTATAAGTCCTAGATGTTCGCTTACAGATGAGTCCTTATGGAGAGAAACTAGAGCACCATAAAATAACCCAATATGCTCTAGCCCTCTTGAGCCATGTTGCTTTAAAACATCTTTTAAACGTTTATTGCATATACCATTAGTCAAGTTACAGATCATGGTTATTCATCTTAAGCACTAGCATAAATACTACCCAATGCAATGTTCCACCGGTGTCAAGGTATAAGATACAAAAGCTAAGATATCCTTAGGGGTAACAAGGTAGACACATGCACATGAATTAAGTATATTAAAGGTGAATAGGAAACAAGGATGATCCCATGCTATACTTGCTTTAACTTGCTTTTCCCCTAAAGCAATACGCTCGAAAGCCTTTAGTATTCAACTTTCAATCTTCTGCTTCCAATTCTCAGCTTCTAGGCTTCAGAGAATAACTTCTTAATCACCACGTAAACCTCACCGATTGACTAAACCACATAGCACCACACAAGTATCCATACAATCATACACAAAGCAAACAATAGATCTATATTAGAACAGTACACCAATCATACAAAAATAAGTAAAAGAGTTTGAAACACGATTCTACGCATCGCTACGAACACAAAGTCGCGAAAAGCACGCTAATTGGAGCTACGGTTGAAAAGATACAACTACCGATAGATTTACCCATAAAACTATTAGCTTCATGTATCTTAATGGTATAAAAACATATATAAGATATTTTATAGAGATTATAATTTAAGTCAAATTTAGATTCAAATTATAAAACTAAAGTAAAACAAATCATATTTTATTTACAAAACCCAGTTGCATAATTGTTATTTAAGATATGATTCAAACCATGAAATTCCAATATTAGTGACATGATAAACACTGTTACAAACGCGTAGATCTCGTTGCTATGAATCTAACGCAACTTGAATGGCTCAAAACGGTGTTGAAACGTAGAAGATATGAAATAAACAAGATTTCCTCTATTAAAATAATAGGTTAAATCGAATCACGAATTTTAAAAGTTGAAAACCTACTTAGCAGTAGTATTAACATGTAGATTATGAAATTATGAACCTAACGCAAGTTGAACGGATCAAATCGGAGTTAAAACGGAGAAGTTATGGCTAAAACAAAATCAGTGGCAATTCTGTAAATAGC
Source organism: Saccharum hybrid cultivar R570 (assembly GCA_038087645.1). Lineage (NCBI taxonomy): Eukaryota > Viridiplantae > Streptophyta > Magnoliopsida > Poales > Poaceae > Saccharum > Saccharum hybrid cultivar. The sequence goes on from JAQSUU010000135.1 coordinate 25,732,220, forward strand.
TGAAAACGTAATTTATTCTTAACCGAAACAAAATACGCTTTCAAATAAAGAAAACAAAATATGTAAACATATTTTGGACTGCGGGTTAATTTTCCAAAAATACAGGGAAGGCGGCGGACTTACTTGTTGCCGAGGAGAGTATGGCCGACCTAGGCAGCGCGGCGGTGACGGTGACGGTGACGGCGACGGCGAGAGAAAGAGGAGAAAAATATAATTTACTACACGAGAGATTTCCCAAACTAGGGGCTCCTCTACCATAGTTTTGGTGTGCTTTGCCCAAGGAGTAGGTACGTATATATAGGGAGGAAAACTCTCCACCTTCATGTCAACTAGCGATATGGTGCTAATTGGCGTTGCACCATCCACCTCCGCTAATAGGCCTAAGTAATCATTTAAGCCCATTAGTAAATAAATGTATGGGCTTTTGAGATTTATTAAGATTATTGCACATGGGCTTTGAGCGTTGAAGAAAATGAGAGATTTATTATTTTCAGAATTTATTATTTTCATGGATAAAATAATTCCAGAAAAGTCCAGAATTATTATTTAAGCCGCGAAAAATACTCCGAAAGCTCCGAAATTTTGGGAAAAATTTCCAGAGACATTATGGAACATGAGGAACCCAAATAAAGTATTTGGAGCTCATGATAATATATTTTGGAGCATCTAAAAATTAGACTGTGCTCACAGACAAGTGGAAACAAGTTACAGAAAAAGTCAGAAAAATTCCCGAGAAGTTTGTAGAGGTTGATTGACGGATGAGAAACAAGGAATTTGATTGTAGAAAAATGATATATGTATATCGGGAAAGGAAAATCGACCTAAACGTATTTTGAAAGAACAACTTGAATTTATTTTGATCTTTGGTCAAAACCAAGCAATACAAAAACATAAATGCATCAGCATGAATGCATCAATAAGTTGCTAAACCTTATGATAAATTTTAATTTAGTGAAAAATATTATTTCCCTATGTTTTAATGAGCACAAAAATTTAAAATTAACTTATTTTAGCTCTATTTCCAAAGAAGCAAATTTTAGGGTGTTACACAAACGGACGAGAAGAATATTTTTCATTCAAGCCAAACCCTGAGTTAAGTACCACTGTAAATATGATAAGTGAACAGGGAGACAAACAGTCATCGGGATCACCATCTTCGGGACCGTCTAACACCCCCTCAAAATAAACAACATTTGGAACGGTCCGGTTCGGCAGACTTAAAAATCCTGAACCTTCACCGGGAGGTAACTCGGTAGTTAATTTACTTTATTAATGTTTTCATATGCAATTTAAATTTCATATTCTTGCATAATATAAAAAAATCCATGCTCCATGTAAATAATAATTACGAAAAGTAAAACCTCTGTAAGTGATATTTACCTTGGCGGCAGAAAAAATATAAAAATATCATCATTAGAATTCTTATTTCTCATAGATTCATAAAAGTATTTTTGTTTTACATACTTGTGTGTTTATACAGTATAAATACGGGAGACATGTGGGACTCACACATCACCTCACATCACTTCCACATCTCACTCTCCACTACCATCCATCCTCTATTATTCATGCATACACTATCATCCAACACACCTGCCAACTTTCCCACCGAAAGAGCATCCAAGGAGGCATTCATTGAATCATGTTTGAGGTACAGGACACACCAGGAAATGGAGGAGGCAAATGGTGATGAGGTGGGGAACACTAGGAAATGGAGGAGGCAGATGGTGATGAGGTGGGGCCAGCCAACCCCACCACTAGGCCGCCCGGCCTCCCCCTCATCTTCTTTAAATTGCCTTCCTCTTCTTTGCATTTCACTCATCCAGGAACACAGAGAGCATAGAGCGAGCTCGTGATTCATTCAAAAAACTCGAGTTTCAAGAATCCATCAATTGAGTGAAGTTTTGAAAGAGAGAGATAGAGAGAAGTGTTGAGTAATTAGTAGTGCAAGTTCTTATTAAGAAAGTAGTGGAAGTACTATTAAAAAGTTGCTAGAAAACTAAGTGCGAGAGAAGTAGGTGTTGTCCAATTAGTGGGAGAGTTCGCATTTATTAATTTCGATTTGAACGACTAACTCCCGGATGACTGACTTTTGGACAGCTGACTTTCTAATATTTATTTTCTAACCCTCATATTTTCCACGAGTTTTGTTGGTTGTGATTTCTTCCATAGTACCATGAGAAAGTTCATGAGCAAGGCCAAGAGCGCTATCCGCTCAGTTTCATTCCGTTCTACAGGAAGCCGCACTTTGTCTCAGGCAGGCTCTTCTCGAGCCGACTCTGAGATGGAGGTTGATCCACCAACCCCTGTTGTTTGGAGATCATCTTCTCATCATCCATCTGAGAGCTACACCCTTCTCCGAGAGAACCAAATTAAATTTCAAGATGATCGTGAGAAGGATGTTTTCAAGTTATTGAAGGACAAGGAATTTACATCGACTCTGCTCATAGACGCCGATCTCCTACAAAAGACAGGTATGGATTCCGAATTTGAACTCATTTTCCGCAATATAGGTTGGGAGGAAGCTTGGCACTTGAATGAGAATGGAAGTAGATCGCTCACCAAAGAATTTCTGTGGACCTTACAACTAGGAGAGGATGAAATTTCGTTTAGACTATTTAATCAATCATTCTCACTTAGTTGGAAGAATTTCAGCAACATGTTATATTTTCATGAATCATGTAAAATTGATGTAGAAGATGCTTTACCAGACTTTGATAGAACCCGATTTTGGTAAGACATTTCTAGAGAGACCGTTTGTTTTAGACCCTGCACAGATGAAATCCATAATCCTACCCTTCGATTTATCCATAAATGGTTAGGAGTCACTATGTTTTATAGAGAAGCATTTAGAATTGCAAGAGTGGAAGAACTCACTATAATGTATGCCATGACTAAAAAGAAAAAAAATTCACCTGTAAAATTAATGACTCATTACTAGTTAACCATTCCTGGATTGAAGAGAGGGGCAGTTACATGTACTTCATGGGTCACTAGAATTATCAATGGGTTGGAGCTTTTGGACAGTGCAGTCATTGCTTATATTAACACTCCACGCCGCATCATTGATTATTCATTCTTTAGTTAAGCTCATATTCTTAGAAAGAGAAATAGAAAAATAATCATGATGTACAAAGGGTATACAAAGGAGATAGAATTGCTAGACCGAACCCTCGGTCTATATTCCATGGAGAATTTTGCGATTGATTTGCAGAAATCAGGACAAGCAGTAGGAAGGAGTCCCTCTGCTCGGATCACAAGGAATCCAAATCCGAGATATCAAGGAGAAGATGCTACTCCGCTAGAGCCAGCCTTCACCAATTACTTCGATTTCGACCATCCGGGACCATCACATGCACACCATCAGCCTTGGGAGGACCAAATTCTATTTGATAATGACAATTCTGCAGGTGACCAATGGGGGCCAGGTGACCATTGGAGGCCTGGTAACTATGCTAATTATCATCTGCAGGAAGATGAAGAAACTTCAAGTGGCATCCAGAGAGGACGCATGTCTTTCTCTGCACGGGGCTTCCACGACAGTTACCATGGACCATTCCCTTTCCATGCTTCTCAGGACCAATACTAGCAGCCGCCTCAGCATCATTATCAGCCGCCGTCGTACCATCATCATCTACCACCGACGGCCTATGATGAGCCCGACTTCTTCCAGGAGGTGGATGATCATCTCACATCTCTTAAGACGGGTCAGCAGGAGATCTGTAGCACTCTACACCAACAAGTGGAGTGGCAGCAACAGACGACCCAGAGGATTAACGAATTACGCTAGTACGAGCAGCAGCAACAAACCAACTTTGAGTATTTATTCGGTAAGATGGGATTTACTGATTATACACCACCACCACCTTAGTGATCTAGCTTGGGGGAGGACCCCCGCAGTACAAGGTGAGGCACTTCTATTTTCCCTCTTGTAAATTTTTTGCTATCAGTATTATTATTATTATCTTCCTTAGTTTAAAGTATCAATTTAAAAAAAGCATAATAAAAAAACCAAATAAAAATTTTGCCTTTATTATATATATTTCTGCTAATAGTTTTAAGTTTGGCATGTTAAAAAAACAAAAATCCAAAAATAGAGTGTGTAAAATAAGTTTGCTTTAAATTTGTTTAATTTTGAATTAATGTGCTTTCTTATTTTTAGAGTTGAATAAATAAAAATTGAAGTTAGACTCTCTCAGATAAAAATAAAAATACTTAAGTTATGATTCCTTTCAAGTACCTAGTTTTCAGATTTGAATTCTCCTACGAGTTGTATGAAGTTGATTTAACTTGAGAATTTGCTTTGAAACTTGAAACCCGTGGATAGCATAAGCTTGAATCAAAATCTAGGTAATTGATGGATATAAAATAAGAGAGTTTGAGCAGCTATTTATCTTATTCTAAATGAAACTTGAATTCTAAAAATTTACCTTTGAAAATCTAAAAATTGATATGATGAGATTCTGCATGGCAAAGTTTAAATTTCTACCAGAGCCAAAATGAATATATTTAGATTAGGAAAACTTCCACATTATAACTACTTGTATTTCATTGAGTTCAGTCAAACTTTGTTGTATGCTTTATGAGAGGATTGTCATACTTTTAAAATCAAGATTTCACCATATATATATATATATATATATATATATATATATATATATATATATATATATATATATATATATATATATATATATATATATATATCATCAATTTCATACTTCTTTCACCAAAAATGTTATTCTTCTACACTAGGAGGAAACACCAAAAATATTCCAAACCCATAGGACAACCATGAAATAAATGCTCCAAATTCTTTTGTATAATCTCTCTCAAATATTTTGTATGTAAAAGAATCATGTGGCTATGCAAAAAGAAAAAAAATAGACAAGTGTCCAAAGCAAAGTAAAAAAAAGAAAAAAAAGAGAAGAAAGATAGCCCATGTATTCTTGCAATTATTCTCAAGTTCAAAAGAGAAAAATTTTTAAGGAGCATAGTAGAATTAGGTTTAGCCACCATAAACATCCTATTCCATACAATTGTATGTTTTGATTTGATTGTATGACTCAACTCTCTTTGGATCCATCATTTGACTTTACAATATATGTTTGCAAGTATGTTTCCTATGAGAATTCTATTCCTATGAAATCCACATAAGCTTTAGTGCAGGAATAAAGGCATTACGTTTATTGCCTTAGTGAGATCCAAAAATACCATATATATGAGAGACTTGAGTGTGTCATGCAGATAAATCTCCGAGTTTTATTGTGAAAACTTATTAAAAACTCTAGAATGAAGGTTGAATGAGGAATATGAGATGTACTGCTCACTTGATTGTTCTATCTTTCAATTGCTCAAGATCAGGTGAAAAGTTCAAAAGCTCCATGATTGAAAGAAATATGAGTAAGTTTGAAAGATGGATCAATGAATTGCAATCCGAAGAAGAATTTTTGTTTGAACACAGGTGTACTTTTGAAGAGTTGTACAAAATTCACAAAGCCCTATAATTATTAAATTGTAATAAGTCTAAGTTACTTTGCTAAGGGACTAGCAATGACTTAGCTTGGAGGAACTTGATGGTAGTTATCACCTATCACAAATCGTCAACTTTGTGCAAGAAAATGATCACCAATAGAAATATAGGAGGTTATTACTGATAATTTCCACAAGTTTTGGTGAATTACTATTTTCTATAGGGATTATTCAGAGAGAACAAAAACAAGGATTAAATTAACGAAACGCTGCGAAACTTGATCGCGACGAAAGGACATACTAGAAGACTCTAGAAGGCACGAGAAGGCATGGGACCGAGGTGGAGACCGAGAGGCCACCAGAGGAGGCCGCTCGGCCCCCCTCAAGCTAGCTAGCCTGGCCCAGAGGCCAACCGCCTTTCCCTTCGTGTGACGCAATCCAACTGACCTCTACGTCGTATTTTGACCCTTGATTCAAGTCGGTTTGATCTGAGGGCTGCGGTTTATCCTACCGGACTATATAACCAAACCTAGACCCCCCTGAGGCATCCATCATCATAAGGTCAAGACAAGATTAGAATTAGGGTTTCCAGAGAGAGATTAGAGCTCTACTTAAAGTTTAGGGTTTAGATCTAGCTAGATATAAGAAGAGTTGGGCGTTGCTCAGGATTCCAGATCGTCATCAGGAGATTTGGTAATTATATTGTAATCTCATTATTCGACTTAGGATTCCAGATCGCCGTCAGGAGAGTTGGGCGTTGCTTAGGATTCCAGATCGCCGTCAGGAGATAACATTGCTTTGTTCTTGATATTCCTTAGTAATGTTCCTTATGCATAATAACTTAGGATTCTTACCTCTTAACTTATCTGCTAATTAGCTCTACTTGATTTATGAGTCTCTCTCTCATTCTGGAATACCCATTATTATCTTATTTTATATCTATCATTTATCTATTATCTTACCCCTATAAAGATAAGAGTGGTTATTTGATCTTTATCATGAGTATGTATATTTGATATTCTTTCTAGCCATATCATTCTTTCATTTTAAACCCTGTTAAGCTCCCAGTGGTAAAGTATAAATAACGATACCTGGAACATTTCTCGGTGAAATGCTACAACGGATGTATTTTAACTATGTGCTTGTGGATAACCTTTATTCTATATTTTATGTAAGTGTCATGATTATAAGTACAACCATATTTCTAGTATCATGTTAGGGATGACAACTTAACTCAAGTGATGCTAAGAAATGTCAACACTTACTCTCATCTAAGCCTGAAAAGACTTAGGATTGCGAGCTCAAGCATCTTTTCAGCTCTTTTGCTCTTATCCGGTTGTGAAAACAACTCAGGATGGGGTGAGCACCTTTGGCTCTCATCCAGGCTATAAAAACAACCCAACATAGGTTCGAGTGTTAGCTTATCAGCCTTACTCTCATCCAAGCCTAAAAAGACTTGGGATTACGAGCTTAAACATCTTTTTAGCTCTTTTGCTCTTATCCGGTTGTGAAAATAACCCGGGATGGGGCAAGCATCTCTGGCTCTCATCCTGGCTATGAAAACAACCTAGGATATGTTCGAGTGTTAGCTTATCAGCCTTACTCTCATCCAAACCTAAAAAGACTTGGGATTGCGAGCTCAAGCATCTTTTCAGCTATTTTGCTCTCATCTGGTTGTGAAAACAACTCGGGATAGGGCGAGCACCTCTAGCTCTCATCTAGGTTGTGAAAACAACCCAGGATAGGTTCAAATATCAGCCTATGAGCCTTACTCTCATCCAACCTAAAAAGACTTGTGATTGTGAGCTCAAGCATCTTTTCAGCTTACTCTCAAAAAAAATATCTTTTTAGTTCTTTTGCTCTCATCCGATTGTGAAAACAAGTCGAGCACCTCTGGCTCTCATCCAGGTTGTAAAAATAACCCAGGATAGATTTAAGTGTCAGCTTATCAATCTTACTCTTATCTAAGCCTAAAAAGACTTAGGATTGCGAGCTCAAGCATCTTTTTAGCTCTTTTGCTCTTATCCGGTTGTGAAAAGAACTAGGACTAGGACGAGCACCTCTGGCTCTCATCTAGGCTATGAAAACAACCTAGGATAGGTTCGAGTGCTAGCTTATCAGCCTTACTTCCATCCAAGCCTAAAAAGACTTAGGATTGCGAGCTCAAGCATCTTTTCAGCTCTTTTGCTCTCATCTGGTTGTGAAAATAACTCGGGATAGGTTATAATAAGATAAATAGTGCCAAGGAACATTATCTTTATTTTATTGGTCATGAATCCTGATTACATGTTGCTCTCTTGCTACGTAAATTTTGTCTTGAGTTCTTCAAGCGTAGAATCTTCTTAGCTGGATGATATGCCACGTATTCCTTACTTCTATTCCATCTTAAGTCATCAACTTATATGTGCCTTGTTCGGTGACTTTTGCGACAATAAAAGGACCTTCCCATGGGCTAAATAGTTTATGGCGTCTGTCAGTTTTTTGTATTTTTTAAAGTACTAGGTCTCTGACTTGAACTAGCGTAGTTGAGTACTTTTGTTATAGTGGCACCTTAAGCCTTGTAGGTATCGAGCTGACTGAAGGGTAGTGTTTACTCTGACTTCTTCAGTACTATCAAGTTCCAATCTTCGGGTGTGTTCTGCTTCTCCCTCCTCGTATTATTTGATTTTTGGGGATGTCCAGATCAAGTCTGCTAGTAGCACGGCTTCTGATCCATATACTAAGAAAAAAGGTGAGTATCCAGTTGCTCTGCTTACTTGAGTGCATAGCCCCCAAACTACTTTTGGTAATTCTTCAATCCACTTGGAGCCATAATCTTCTAGTTCTTCATACAACCTTGGTTTCAACCCGGCTAGTATGAGTCTGTTGGCTCTTTCCACTTGTCCATTGGCTTTAGGGTGTGCAACTGACGCATAATCTATACTGATACCGCAGTCCTATGCCCAATTTCTGAACTCGATGGCTGTAAAAGGGGAACCTAAATCTGTGATGACGTGGTTGGGTATTTCGAAGCGGTGCATGATATCTTGGATGAATTCGACTGCTTTTGTTGTACTTTACTTTACGAGCGGCTTGTATTCGATCCATTTAGTGAATTTGTTGATTGCAACGAAGATGTACTCAAATCCGCCTTTGGCCTTTTTGAGTGGTCCTACTTGATCCAACCCCCAACATGCGAATGGCCAAGCAGGAGGGATGCAAATTAGGTCGTGTGCTGGTATGTGAACTTGCCTTGTGTTGACGGTAGTTATCATCCATCACAGACCGTCAACTTTATGCATAGAAATGGTCACCAATAGAAACTTAGGGGTTATTACTAATAATTTCCATGAGTTTTGGTGAATTATTATTTTTAGTAGAGATATTTCAGAGAGAATGAAAAAAGGGTTAAATTATCAAAAAGGCCACGAAACTTAGCCGTGACAAAATATGCACCAGAAAACTCTAGAAGACACCAGAAGGCACGAGACCAAAGCGGAGGACCGGCAGCTGCCAGGTGGGGCCGGCAGGCCCCACCCTAATGCCGCTTAGCCCCCTACAGAGGGATTCCTCTATGCCCTTCTAGAGACTTCCTCCACCGCCTCCTAGGTTGCATCTCCACCGTTCATGAAGTCGGTTTGATCCAAAGGCTGGTGGTTCTTCCTCAGGGCTATAAATAAAGACCCAGACCCCCTCCTGAAAGACATCATCTCCTGATCATAAGTCAAGAGTAGTCCAGATATTAGGGTTTCTAGAGATTAGATAGAGAGAGCTCTAGTTCTTTAATTTCTTAGTATAGGCTTTCTAGAGAGTTTGGAGTAGAGTTGGGTGATTTGCTTAGGATTCTAGATTTGTTCGTCTGGAGATTTGGTAATTTGCCTTTGTATATCATTTATGACTTTGTTCTATTTCAATATTATATTCCTCTTTATTATGTTCTTAGTTTGCTCTAGTTATATATTGGATATAGCATTATTTGGTACTTACCCTTAAGGATCCTCAGGGTGAGGGTACTTTCCAAGTACCATTGCCTCGGAGAACGGACCTTATAAGTGTGGCATGTGCTACTGAAGTTATTCCTATCCATCAGATTTCTGTAGTGTGTGAGTTTTCGGATGTGTTCCCAGATGAATTACTTGGTCTTCCGCCAGATAGGGATATTGAGTTTGGAATTGAGTTAATCCCCAGAACAGCTCCAATTTCAAGGAGACCCTATCAGATGCCTCCAGATGAATTAGTTGAGTTGAAGAAGCAACTAGAAGAGTTGTCGAAGGGGTTTATCCGGCCAAGTAAGTCTAAATGGAGATGTCCTGCCTTGTTTCTAAAGAAGAAAGAGGGCACGTTGAGAATGTGTGTAGATTATAGGCCACTTAATGTTGTAACCGTCAAGAATAAGTATCTGATTTGCATTTGCATATGTTCGTAGAGTACTTAATTCAGTTCGCGCGAGAGTTAAGTAGCTTTGATTATGTAAGTGTGGTGCTTAAATATGAAATTCCCCTGTGAATGCCCGCTATGTGTCGGGAGGTGGTAGATCGCGTAGGTAACAGCTGCATTGAGTCCTTTGCAGTCCATCCCCCGTATATAGATTAATTGGTAGAGCCCGGTCTCGAAGGAGATGAATTTTATGTTTCGAATTCTCCCTAGTTGATGTTCCTTATAATTTTGTCTTGACTCAGTTTTACTAGTAGATAAAGATATATATGCTAGAGTAAGCAACAAGACTTAGTGTTTAGGAATAACTTAGGAATTCTTACTCTTACCGAATCTCTAGATTAGTCATACTACTTTTAATGAGTCTCCACTTTCTATCTCTGGAATACCATTATCATGTTAAACTTATTTATCATTTATTTATCTTTTACTTGACTTACCCCTGCTAAAGTATAAGAGTGGTTGGTTTATCATAGGTCTGCACATTTATTTAGTTATATAAATATTTGCCTTATAGTCCTTCCTTTGGGATTAAAATAAATAAATGATACTCAGAATACTCTGGGTAGAATGCTACAATAGGTGATTTATCTGTGCATTTGTGGATACTTATGTTTTAATATTATTTAGAGTTTTCAAGTGTAGCTACAAATACCAGCATTTTGAGCATCATGCTAGGGATGACAACTTAGTGCATAGTGATGTAAGAAATGTCAACACCTTGTGAATATTTGGCATCCTTTGCACTGTCTGACTAGTTTTTCTGCATCTTTCAAGGTTGTTGGCCAATAGAAATCGGTACAAAAAGTTTTACCCACCAGTGTCCTTGAGACTGCATGGTTGCTGCAGCAACCTGAGTGGATTTGATCTAGAATTTCTTTTCCTTTTTCTCTTGAGATACATTTAAGAAGTACTCCTGATGACACAGCTCTTATGTATAGGTTGTCGCCTACAAGGACGTAGTTCATGCTTCTTCTGATTATCCTGGTGGCCTCTTCCTTATTAGATGGTAGCTTCTTTTCTATGATGTAGTCGATAAAGTCTTGAGTCCATGATCTGGGTTGTTGGTGCTGGTGGCTCAGAGGTTATCTCACCGGGTTGTTTTATGGAGGGTGACGATAACTCCTCTACAAACACATTTGGCGGGACCTTCGCTCTATCCGATCCTAGCTTGGTGAGAACATATGCCACAACGTTTGAATCTCATAGAACATGCAGGATTTCTAGTCTTAGAATTTTTTCTTTAGTTTTCATACTTCACCACAATATGCGTCCATGTTGTCTTTGGTGCAGTCCCAATCTTTGTTGACTTGATTGATGACCACAGCTAAATCTCCATAGACAAGTAATCATTTGATTCTAAGAGAAGTCATGATCCACAGTCCATGGATGAGTGCTTCATACTCTGCTTCGTTGTTTGTGGCTTGCCACAGTATTTGGAGTACATATTTAAGTTGTTTTCCTTCTGAGAATATGAAAAGGACACTTGCGCCAGCCGCGCCTAGCTTGAGTGATCCATCGAAGTACATCTTCCAATGGTCAAGGAAGGCATCTGGCGCGGGTTGATGGATTTCTATCCATTCGGCCACGAAGTCTGTGAGTGCTTGTGATTTTATTGCTTTCCGCGAAGAGAAATCAATATTTAGAGCTCCGAGTTCTACTGCCCACTTTGATATGCGTCATGTCGCATCTCTACTGTGCAGGATGTCTCCAAGAGGGAAATCTGTGATCACAGTAATCTTGTGGCCTTCGAAGTAGTGTCATAGCTTGTGGAAAATAATCAGGAGGACATAGAGTAATTTTTGTACTTATGGATATTGTATTTTTGAGTCTATCAGAACTTTGCTGACGTAGTATATCGGCCGTTGTACTTTGTATACATGCCCTTCTTCTTCTCTTTCTACCACGATTGCTGCATTAACCACCGTATATGTTGCCGCTATGTATAACATCATGTCTTCATGCTTCTTAGGCGGTGCGAGTATGGGTGATGAGGTGAGGTACACCTTAAGGCTTTCAAAAGCGTCCTTGGCTTCCTTTGTCCACTCAAACTTGCCTGTCTTTTTTAATAGCTTGAAGAAAGGGAGTCCTTTTTCGCTGTCGTGAAATGAAGCGATTGAGGACTGCCATGCTTCCTGTTAGTTTTTACACATCTTTTACACAGCACGGGAGTCCCATTTCTGTTGTGGCTCGAATCTGCTTAGTACTTGCTTCTATTCCTCGATTACTGACCAGGAATCCGAGTAGTTGTCCTGATGGTACCTCGAAAACACACTTATTTTGGTTCAATTTCCACTTCCATTTGTTTAGGTTTTCAAAAGTTTGCTTCAAGTCTTTGACTAGCATGTCTGGGTTCTTTGTCTTTACTACTACGTCATCGATATAAGCTTCCGCGTTGTCAACAATCTGTTCACTGAAGCATGTTTGAATAGCTCTTTGATAAGCGGCACTGGCGTTCTTAAGTCCAAAGGACATGCTTTTATAGCAATAGGCACCGAACGGAGTGATGAAAGATGTCTTGCTCTAGTCTTCTTTCTTTAATGTGATCTGATGATACCCTGAATAATAATCGAGAAAAGATAGCAGGGCAGATCCTGCCGTTGAATCGATAATTTGATCAATTCGCGGTAACCCGAACAGGTCCTTTGGCAATGTTTGTTGAGATCCGTGTAGTCGATGCACATGTTCCATTCTACCATGTTCTTTTTCTGTACTAGAACAGGATTCGCTAGCAAATCTGGATGAATAATTTCTCTTATAAATCCAGCTGCCATTAATTTCGTAATCTCCTTTTTGATTGCTGCCTTCTTGTCTGGTGAAAATCTTCTGACCCGTTGTTTGACTGATTTGGAGCCTTCATTAACATCAATTCCATGCTTAGCCAACTCTCTTGGGACACCTAGCATGTCGGTCAGCTTCCAAATGAAGATATCTTTGTTGTCCCAAAGAAAGTTGGTGAGCGCGAGTTCCTATTTAGCCGAGAGGTGAGCATTAATGGTTGCTGTTTTCTCTAGGTCACCAGTACCTAGGTTAATTTTCTTCACATCAGCTTCTTTTGTGGTGCAAGGATGCAAGGCTTCTTAGCATGGAACTCTAGTTCTTCCGGGTTTATCTGTGCAGCAATAGTGGCAATTTCTTCTCTCTTGTCGGTTGTCTGTGCTTTGGCTGCGGTTTGGATTGCTTGTAGGTCACAATCGAAAGCGCGCCTCAAATCGCCCCAAAGGGAGAGTATTCCATGAGTCCCTGGCATCTTGAGCAGGAGGTATGGGTAGCGAGATATAGCCATAAACTTGGCAAGTGCTAGTCTTCCAAGGATGGCATGGTACGATGTCTCAAAGTCTACAACTTCAAACTGAATGAATTTGGTTCGGTAATTGGTCGGTGTTCCAAATGTAACTGGCAGAGTGATTTATCTAAGTGGCATAGCGGCCTTACCGAGTACTATTCCATAGAATGGCACTCTTGTTGGGGTAATCAATCTAGCAAAGTCTAGCCCCATCTTCCTTAGCATTTCTAAAAATATGATATTGAGTCTAGCTCCTCCATCGATCAAGACCTTGGTGACTGTCATCCCTGCTATAGTTGGATCTAATACTAGTGAATATAGACCAGCATTTCCAACCCTAGTCCATTGATCTTCTCTTAAAAACTGGATTGGGTGCTGTGACCAATTCAGGTACATTGTGACAGCTGGTTAAGCCACCATGATGTTGCGGAGAGCTAGTTTGTCTTGGTGCTTGCTTCTAAAACCTAGAACTCTAGAGAAGATTACTACAATTGTTCCCTTTGGCTGCTGGATACCTTTATCTTCCAGGTTGTCTTCATCTTTTTTCTTGTTATCCTCTTCTTTATTTTTTTTCCTTTTCTTGCATACCGATCAATGAAGATTCGGCAATCTCCTATTGTGTGGTTTCCTTGCGGGTGCCAAATACAATGCATATTCTCAATATCTTCAAATTTCCTGAACTTTGAAAACTTCTTCGTTCTGTCAGCCATTGCGATGGTGTTATCGGGTCCATGCTTCCTGTCCTGGTGTCCGTTGTTTGAAAAATTCCTCCTATCTGAGTTGTCTCTGTTATTTTCTCGGTTGTTTCTATCTGGGAATCTTTCTCTCGTCTTTTCTTCTGCCATAATCATCTTTTCTACCTGGCGTCTGAATTCTTCATTGTTCCTTAGGTTCTCTTTGCAAAAATCTTGAAATTGCCATTTAGCCATGATCCCGTGAGAAAAGGCTTCGATCACTTCTCATTCGGTGATGTCATGTACTTGGACACGTAATTCTCCAAAACATCAATAATAATCCCTGAGGCCAGTGGCAGATCTAGGATTTTACTTTAGGGTATGCCGTCCAAAAATTTTCATATACAATTCGGTAAAACTATTTGATAATTCGGTAAAAAATTATAATATTTCCAACGTAATTCGGTATACATCATTAAATGACACGATAAGTGTTAAATTTGAATATTAAGTTGAGAACATCTACAAATTACAATATAATAATTTGTTCAAACGTCATACTGATAGTTCTAAATATACACATAAAAGATAGTAAGAGACTTATGATATTCTGAATTAGGGGAATGAGTTGCATCGCCACCACCTTCTTTGTTGCATGTTTTTGAAAAATAGATGCAATGTCTCCGGTTCTCTTTATAACTACACAATTATTAAAAAAGCACAATTCAAACAATTAGATAAAATTGCACTTGCACGGATTGAATCCTTGATCTTCATTTGCGATTATACCAGCACTCGCATGATATTATGTACTTAATTTTTTTATCAATCGCAATCGTCTCTGATGTTGAGCGAATTCCTAATCTCTCGGCGCATGAGGGATGACTCGATGATGTTAGCAATGAAAGTAGATGTGTTTTTTTCAATAGAAAGAAGAGGATAAAAGAGCATAGATTAGATCTCACCTCAGTGGCCTGATGAGTGGATCCTCGATTTGACGATCTCAATCCCAATTAGTCACGACATCGCGTATTAGAAGCATGGCACCTGTGTGGATCCATCAATTTGAGACAGCGGACGAAGGTCACGCGTCGCAGAGTTGCTCCAAATCTACAATAGTCGATCCGATGTGCGGCATCTAAAAACGTGGTCAATGCGTCATTGCTATCCCATCCTGGCATTGTGTGGCCGCGGGCCGCGTCATCACCTCGTGAGGTCATGGCCTAGAAAGTGGAAAGCCTGTTCTCGCGAGAGGAAAGTAGCTGCACGCCGCACGGCGACCTCTTCTTGATATACATGCATATACGTATTATACGTGCTGGGATTACAGGGTATGCCGGGGCATACCCGGCATACCCTGTAGATCCACCATTGCCTGAGGCTCTCGCCTCCTTTCTACTTGAGTCCTTTTAGCTCTGTGTGTGTGATGGGATGTGTAATGATGTCTGCGAAGTTTTCGCAGAAAGCTCTTTGCGAGTCCTCCCAGCCTCTAATTGATCTCGGGTTTAATTTGTTGAACCATTGGAGGGGCATGGTTTCTTGGGCCATGGGAAAGAATAATGCCTTGATATCATCATCTTCGCTTGCTAGTTCAATTGATTGCGAGTAGATCCTGAGCCACTACCTTAGTTCAGTCTTTCCATCATATTTGAAGTGGTTTGACAGCTTGAACTTGTGAGGCCGTCGTATTGAAGCAAGTCGGCTTGAAATACAGGGGAATCTATCATGTGTCCTGGTTTCTCTGTATTTTGACTCAGCCCCTCCATCTTGCTAGCTATTATTTAGCCTAGGAAAAAGTCGTGGGGGTGAGTGAAAAGATGCTCTGCTCCTTTCTTCTCTTGGATGCTCAACTTGATTACTCTGGGCATGGCATCTTCTTTTCTCTTGATTCTGGCTCCCGTTTGGTCCTAGCCTTTCGAAGGCAGACCTTTGGCTTTGTGCTTCTTACTCATGTGATGCTATCCTAGTGGGAAGCTTGGAACGAATTCTTCCATCATGAGCCTTCAGGACCGTTGTCCGGAGAACTTCTCAGAGTTGCTCTTGTCCTTCATTAGGATGCGAGATCGCTTCAAGTTCTTCTAACGCCTCTCGTATCTTGTCGTAAGGAGCTCTGTGTGCTCTAGCCGCACGCCTCTCTTTGGCTTCTCTCTCTGATTTCCTCTTGTTGTATTTGGCCAGCTCTGCTTTGTACAAGTCCTGTGCTTTTTTTGTTGTCTGGCACGGCGTCTGTGACCTTCTTTTAGTTTGTTCCTTCTTTTTCTAGCTCATTTCTGGCCCTTAGACTCGCCATCATACTCAGGAGCATTGGGTGATATGTTTGATTCTGATTCATCTGAAGACCTGATGTCGGGTGCGGTTGGTGGCATTGGTGGTGGCCACCGAACCATGAAGACTTCTCGGGCTAGCACCAGCCCTGCCCTGCTGGAGTTGCTGATAACTTTAGTTAGAGTGTTGGCATCGCGGAACGCACCACCTTCTTGGTAGGGTAGAGTGATAGCTTCTTCAACTAATCGAGTGTTACTGCTCTGGGGAAAAGTACCCGGCCAATGGACTAGGCAATCTTGAGATGTTACAGTTAATACAAGACCTTCCTGTGCCCCGATAAGACATAGCCTCATACTAGACCAGCTGCTTTTCGGAGTGAGTCTTGATACACCCTCGTCGTGTTGTTAAGTTTGATTGGGAGGCGACTCAACTTCCTGGAAGAAATCTGAAGTAGGTTCGAATTGATCTCTTGAAGAGTTGATGCTGCGTTTTGGAGTCCAATTGGAAAAGAACTCAGTTTGTCTCTAAAAAAACCCAGATTGGACCCCGAAGAGGAATCTGACCCGGACACTAAGTTGAGACTGGTTGTCATCGGAACCTGAGTCGATTCGGACACTGTAAGGCCTGAGAATCTTTCGGCGAGATCTTCGGTTGACCCCGTCGGAAGAGTGATTTCCTCGCAGGCCTTCCAAGCTTCGATGAGACATCCCTGGAGGTTGCCCTCACTGTTCGCCTTGCAAATCCACGATCCAAAGATGAAGATCCATCCCATTGGGAAGATCATGTTATCAAAATCCGTAGAGCTCTTGACCACGATTCCACCGCAGGTCCCTATCTAGCGCGCCAGCTATCGGTGTTTGACCACCGATAGCCTGTCATAGAGGTACCCAGGACAGTTGTTCGGGCTTCGCCATATGCTAGAACTCGACGATGAACACAGAGACAATTAATTTATACTGGTTCGGGCCCTTGATCGTGATCGAGTAATAACCTTACGTCTAGTCGGCGTTAGCCTTTGCATTGGATTGATTGTGTTCTATCGTCTCTCATTATAGGGGTGCCCACACCCTCTTTTTATATCGAAAGAGAAGGTTGCGGTGCGGTTACAATCCTAGTCGGATCCAAAGAAGGTGTCCTGAACTAAGCACAGAAGTTACTTTCCATAGGAATCCGGCTAGTCTGGCCTATTCTACTCAGACTTAGTGTAGCGGATGTTGCACCTCTCCTTGCTCCAGTCTGTGGGCTAGGCTAGGGCCTACGACTCACAGTCATATCGCTGGGGAACCCTGTTGGTCTCTATGTTGGTTTGCTTGTATGGATAAAGATTTGGAAAATCACTTTGCATTGATTTGATCAAGCTAGAAGTATAAAGGTAGATATTAAAGTGAGAGTTAGGAGTGTCATGCCAAAATGAAGAGGACATAAAGAATCATGAATTGGCTTGACCATATTAATATTGATTCATATATCTCAATCTATGTGAATCCAACTGAAACTGGATTGATCTCAATATTCATATCTAGAAGATATTCAAGTAAGGATCATAATATTGAAGAAATGGTTTTTCAATGGATGCTTAATATGATGTGACTTGAGTATGGCTCAATAAGGTGAAGATAGCAAGGAAAGGGCTTTGAGGGACTAAGCGAAGGTGAAGGGCAAGCAATGGCTTGAGGACCGAGGTACCATGGCTAAGGTAAAAAAGAGAGTACTTGCATTTAGTTGAGGAACTAATTGAGTTATGAGGAGTCATATTGTGTTGAGGATAAAGTCATTAGTAGAAGTGACTTGAAGCCATGAGGTGAACTCATATATATGGAAATAGTTCAAGTTACATGCTCAAGGTATGTTTGCTGAAAGAGAGGAGACAAAGTTGATTGCAAACCCTTATGAATCAATTTGAGAAGAAATGGCATATGAAGACATTGAAAACTCAAGTGGTTAAAATGGTTATATTCTCTTGATCTTTAGTATAGGTATGTCGTACTATGAAGGGGGATGCAATACAAATCATAGACAAGTCTCAAGTGCTCAAACTAACCGAACTCAAGTGCTAACATGAGAGAAACACATTATCATAACACCTGCACTTGTTGATCTTGGAGCTTGTTCTTGGCTGTGCTGTATAGCCCTCGAAACAAGCTTTCCAGAAAGTCCAAGATCACTGAAAACAAAGTTCAGAGTAAAAAGTTATGGCATTTTCCGTGAGGTGGCCTATGCTGTTTTTCAGAGTTGTGATAGTGCCGTGAATTTTCGCAGCAGTGCCATGGGTCGGCACGGTAGTGCCGTACCTGTATAGGTCACAATGGCTAGTTTTGGGATTAGGTCTATATATACCCATCCCACGCCTCCTGGTGAGGCAGCTAGCTCCCATTTCACTCCCAACCCATTCCAAGCCATTCAAGAGCTCTCTCTAACCCCCTCTCTTTGTGAGAGTGAGTGATTAGTGTGTGATTAAATGTTAGAGAGCAGATTAGAGCAAACCAAAACCTTGAGCACTTGTCGGGCTTCGCCAATCTTCGTTGCGCATTTGTTACTCTCAGAGGTGAAGCCTCCTAGACAGCTAGGCATCGCCCGGCGAGCTCCCGTGCTTGTGGTGAGCCATAGGAAAGTTTGTATTACCTATTAATCTAGTGGAAACCCCTCATCTCAAGAGTTCACTCTCTTGACTTAAGAACGAGGATAAGGGTTGCAAAGCTCAAGCCTTAGTGGCTGCCTCAACAACGTGGACATAGACAAGCCCTGGTGACGAGCTAAACCACGAGATAAATCGTGTTTCTTCTCTCTTGTGCTTTGAATTGCATTATTTGTGTTCCACTCGATCTACTTGGTTGTGCATGTTTATGAGTGCAGGTACTTAGTGGACTTGCCATTGGACATCTCCACGCATATCTCCAAGTTTGAGTTCTAGGCACAGATTGTGTTGAGCTATCTACAAGGGCGTGGCAGTGTTGCATTTTGAGTGAGGCAGTGTTGTAGCATTAGAGCAGCAGTACCGCGCACTCTACTATTTCGCTGCAAGTTTTATTTGTTGTTAATTTTTAGAAGCACCTATTCACCCCCCTCTAGGCGACATCAAGGTCCTTTCAGATATAGGGTGGAGTAGCTGTGCTAATCTTAAAAGGGCATTGATGTTTTAAACCTTATTATCACTATTTTACTTTAAAGGAATCTCAAGGACAATGAAGGTCATAGCTACCTTTGGTATGCACTAGCCTCCCCAATTTCTCAAGATATCAAAATTTTCTTATCAATAAATTATATACTACATATTTAGCAGTATTGTGTAATTATAAACATAGTGTGGTTATAATCATGCTATCAAATTAGATATGTCAAATGTTTCAGATAAAAGGTATCAAACTATCTAAAGTAATAATTTGCATAAATTATATGTCATGGATATTAATATAGTTTTAAATAATTTATTAGTATCATGATTGTTGAAACATAATATGTATATCTATCACTCATACATATACAATATCGGTTGAGATGGTTTGGCTTACAACAAAACAAAATGGCTTCTTTTATCTGCGGAGAAGTTTAAAGTATTAATTAAATATAGGTGAGTGGAATAAATATGTGAAGACGAATATATGATATTGGTTGGAGCATGTTAAGAGAGAAATATGATATGTAATATAGACTAGCAAACATGCCTGTGCGTTGCAACGGGAGAAGAAAACTATCAAACGTTTATAGTAAATTATGACTATAGTCTCTAATTAAAGTCAGTATAGTGTTTGTTGCCAACATGTCAAGGATTCATCTCTTTCTTTTTTAAAATATATCGGGAGCACTGTCATATCATATAAGAACTTAAGTGGGCACCCATGGTGACCGCACATTAAACATGGATGAGACTGGCCGAGCATACCCGGAACACACCTATCAAGCACAACTCACACACCACATACACTACTCAACACATGCTTGGTACTCTCTAAGCAAAAACCTATGGCTGGTTCTTCCCAAATTAAAAATGTGGATGCATCAAGGATTGATCTGTCTACCGATGATCATGATGAAAAATTTCTCTCATTTTTTTGCATGGCAGCCCTTGTTAGGGATTGCAGAGATACATTATATTTATTATATTTTTTGTGTGAGAGCATTGTATTCGTTAGACCGTGGAATCAGATTATAGCTCCTATATTGATAAAAAACATCACATCATGTGGTGAGACATACATTAATTAGCTATATATAAGAGTCATGTTTTCCTTATCTCGATTGAGATTTTTTTTCTAGTTATAATAAATTCTAGTTCTAACTAATATATATTTAATGTAGACAATTAGATCTTCATCTAATCTAATGGTACATATTCTTTTTTCGTTGCTCTCCTTTATCATTAAATCTAGACTGTTAGGTATAAAATCCAACGGTGTATGATCTGTTGTTTTTCCGATCAATTTCATAATTTCTAGATGCTCTCGGCGAATGTGGCAGCTTCTTTTAACATTGTGTCTATTATCGGGCTTGAAGGGAAGTTTGTCATAGAATATATCTGGAGTTGACAATATGAGCGTGGTTAGAGAAAAACCAGAGAGCTACAGGTTTGCAAGCCACAAAGTGCATAGTAGCATCACAGTTTGAACTACTAAAACACTTGAAACCTCTTGTTGAAACATATGCAACATATTGTTGAAACACTTGCAACATGCACTTTCAACTATTGAAACACTTGAAACCTCTTGTTGAAACAGCTACAACATCTAGTTGAAACACCTTTAACATCCACCTTGAACTACTGAAACTCTTGAAACCTCTTATTGAAACACATGCAACATCTTGTTGAAACACCTGCAACATCCACTTTCAACTACTAAAACACTTGAAACCTCTTGTTGAAACACATGCAACATCAGGTTTAAACACCTGCAACATCCACTTTGAACTACTAGAACACATGAAACCTTTTGTTGAAACACCTGCAACATCTGGTTTAAACACCTTTAACATCCACTTTGGACTACTGAAAAACTTGAAACCTCTTGTTGAAACACATGCAACATCTGGTTTAAACATAAATGAAGTCTCACACACATATATAAATGAAGTCTTACAGACACACACACTTACACAAACTAGCTAGGCCCCCGCCGTAACAACTTTCCCCTTGACACCTTTTCGTTCCCATGGCAATATGTCTTTGGGCAGGTTTTTTTCACAACACCGATCTTCTTAGTGAAGTCTGTGAATAGTGACATCTCATCGTAGTTATTGTAGGCTTCAACATCTTCGACGCCATCAACTCCGATAATGTGTTGTTTCCTAGGGACAACCACGTGCTTAACTCTCTTCTTCGGGGGAGCATACTATGCGAGTCAGGCATATAGCAAACTTGTGCGACACGTGAAGCGAGCACCCAAGGATCATCGTGGTAGCCTACATTCTAGAAGTCCATGACCATCAATATGATCTCATTGAATTGATGTTGCTTGATCCAACGACATCGAAATAGGGCCACCTTTATATCCCTTCCATAGTCAAGTTCTCATATATCTTCAATTATGCCAAAGAACTCGGCCCTTCGCCCTAATCCGTCGAGAGCCACCGTTCAAACACCGTTGTTTTGGTTTACACATTTACTATCCTTTGTGTGGGTATAGTACATGTACCCATTGATCTCATAAGCATTCCAAGATGTCACTTGTCTTGATGCCCCCACCACCAACCTACTGATGGTAATAGAATCTAAGGTTTCTCCAGGCAGTATGTTCTTGTCCTTCAACCATGAAGTTAGGTGTTGCTTGTGCTGTTTCATGACCCAATCATCTGAACGACCATTTCTCTCCGCCATAATGGTAGCCAAGTGTTCATCAATGTATGGTTCCATCAGTTTTGTGCCCTGCAAGACACTATAATGCGCCCAACTCACTTCTTTGTAATCATTGTCGATGAACACTTTTCTACCACTTGTGCCCTTCCTAGCCAGCCTACCCTTGTAATGAGAATCAATATTACCAATCCCTCTCTGTACTTTTAGGTACTCTTGATAGCACTCGATGACTTTTTCGCTACTATAGCCCTCTATCATGGAGCCATCTAGGTATACCCGATTATGCACGTATTGGCTTAGAACCGACATGAACCGTTCGTAGGACCACATTTCATGCAAGTAGCAAGGGCCAAGCGCTTGTACTTGATGAACCATGTAAATCATGAGATGTACCATTATATCGAAAAAAGCGGGTGGTAAACATATCTCTAGCTGGTTCTGGGTCTCCACCACAAAATCATGTAGGTCACTTAGCTCTTTCTTGCCTGTTGTCTTTTGTGAGATCTTCGAAAAGAAGTAGCACATGTGGGTGATAACCATCTTCAAGAACTCCAACTTTATAGCCCTGATTGCAATTGGTAGGAACACCGTCAGCATCACATGACAGTCATGAGCCTTGCAGTGTGCAAATGATAGGTCCTTCATCGACACTAGCTTCTTCAGGTTCGCTGAAAATCTAGTCGGGACTTTGATCTCCCTCACAAAAGTGCATAAAGCTCTCCTCTCTTGTAGGTCTAGGCTGTAGCTAGCCACAGGCAGAGTGTATTTTCCATTTTCCTAAAGTACCGGGTGAAGCTCTTCCATCACTTTTAGCTGCACCATGTCTTTTCGTGCTTTTAGACCATCCTTTGACTTGGGTGTGTCCATCAATGTAGCCATGAGACTCTCAAAGACATTCTTCTGCACGTGCATAGCATCAATGGCATGTGGGACCTCCAATTCTGGCCAATAAGGCAGATACTGAAAGAAGATTAACTATTTCTTAAAAGGTACGCCTTCGATAGGAGGTGTGCTTCTATTTATGATCATTCCATCTGGTTTCTTCTTTCCATAGATGATGCATAGTTTTTCAGCATTTTGTACACATGTTCTCCATTATGACGTCTCTGTGGAGGGGGTTCATTCTCTGGGATGTTGCCATAGTATCTCAAGTACAATTTGCCACGGTACTTGTGACCTATCTTTAAGAAGCGCCAGTTCCTTATGTAAACAACCTTCTTAGATCTATCTAGGAACACCCATTTAGTATCATCCAAATAGACTAAGCATCCCGTCTTGCCTTTGATCTGTCTAGACAAAGCAAATAACGCGGGGTGATCATTGATAGTCACAAATATTATTTCTCTTAATGTGAACTTCTCCTGGTAGAACGCATCATACATCGGCTCCCCATACCTCCATAGTCTCTCGAATTCTTGCATCACAGGCTCGAGGAACACATCTATATCAATGTCTGGTTGTTTAGGGCCAGAAACAAGAACAGTGAGGAAAAGATACTTTCTCTTCTGACACAAATACGTTGGGATGTTGTACATGGTCAGGATCACTGGCCAAGTGCTATGGTCGCTCATCCTCTCATTGAAGGGATTCATTCCATCAGTGCTCAAGCCAAATCGTACATTCTTTGGGTCTTGGCTGAAGTCTTTGTGGTTCTCATTGAAGTCTTTCCACTGACTACAATCGGTCGGGTGTGCAATCTTATCATCATCCACCTTGCGCTCATCATCCCACCATGTCATGAGTGTGGTTTCCTTAGGGTTTAGGAACATACGCCTCAAGCGGGTGGTCACTGGCAGGTACCACATTACTAAGGCAGGATTTTTTTCTCTGCTTTGCATCGTTGCCTAATGGAGTGTGCTCTGGGGGATGTGATTCTTGTACTGCCTTTTTCACACCCTTCTTATTCCTCTTCTTCCCCGTGGAGGCTTCTTCTTCTCCCCTACTATAAAGGTCATTGTTCTTGTACCAGCTGGCCCCACACTGAGGACATTTATCTAGATCTTTGAATGTGTCACCACGAAAAAGGATACAATGGTTGGGGCATGCATGGGTTTTTTCAACACCCATTGTTAATGGACTTATAACCTTCTTCGATTGGTATGTGTTGGTGGGAACTGAGTTTGGCTGTGGCAGCAACCATGATAAGAGACGCAATAGATCATTCAAACTGCAGTCTGACCAGCCGTACTTAGCCTTCAGGATGAGTAGCTTAAGCACAAAACGTAGCAGTGTCTAGTGTGATGGACAACCCTTTTCAACACCATACATAGTCTTCGTCGATGCTTTTGTCACCCTCTCTAGATTTTCTAGACCTTTTTTGCTCTTTAGTATTTCTGATCCAAGGGCCCGGACCATGTCCTCCAAGTTGTCAAAGTCTTCTACATCCCCCTGACGTGCTCTACCATCATTATCGACACCACCATCGTCATCGTTTCGGTGACAACCACCAGCATCATCACCACCTTGTTCATTACCAAAGTCACGATCCATTTGTGCACGAAGCTCGCCTAAGAATCAGGACAAGTATTATAGGGTTTCGGCATCGTCTACTTCATCAACATCGTTGTCATCAACAACCGTGATTTCACCATGATGAATCCATACTGTGTAGTCTGAAACAAATCCTCGCACAATCAGATGTGATATGATGGTAGACACATCTAAAAATGCCATAAGGTTCTTGCAATCGAAGCAGGGATAGATAATTGTGTCATTATTCTGTGTCAATGTCGCTGCATGCTTCTCTACGGCTTCAATAAATTTGTCCACCTCTTCATGGAAGCTTGCTGTGAACCTCAACGAACCATACATCCAAGAATGATAATTAAAACTAATTTACACCAATAGCTTCGAAACTAAGGCCTAATTGGCTCCATACAAAACTCAAGCACCATGGAAGAGAGAAAAAATGATAATTAAAATTACCTATTAATACATAAATATTTACAAAAAGGATATATATATTAAATGGTCAAAATATACGATTTTAAAGAGAACAATTATCAACAATTAACATTTTATACACTAACTTTCATACCAACCCCATTCCAATTTTATGAAACAAAAATGAAAAAATGAAAAAAAAAAAACAAACCCTAGATCTAGAACTAGAGATCTACATAAAACATACATGAAACTAGGGTGTAATCTCCACTAAAGTCAAGCAAGAGGCAATAATAAAGGGTGTCACCTCATTTCTCTAACTAATTTACACCAATAGCTTTAAAACTAGGGCTTATTTGTTTCATACAAAGCTCAAAGCACCATAGAAGAGAGAGAAAGCAAAACTCTAATTTACTCACTAACCAACCATTATAACTTTAATTAAAGGCTTGGAATAGCATTTTTTTACCTTTTACAAGCTCCCCGCCAAATGATTTGAGATCAAAACCTTCCCCCTTAGTAGAGCAATTTTTGGGATGAGCCCAAGGCCTTTCAACCTTTTTTGCGAGTTGGAGTGAGTGACCCGAGGAGAAAGAAGATGATTGCTTATTATTCACACTGGACCACTGTAAGGGCGGCTGGTGATTGAGCCGCCCTTACAAATGTCCACTGTAAGGGCGGCTAGTGATTGAGCCGCCCTTATAAATGGGCGCATTTGTAAGGGCGGCTGGTCAATCACCAACCGCCCTTACCGTGGACATTTGTAAGGACGGCTCAATCACCAACCGCCCTGCCCTTACAGTGCATTTGTAAAGACGGCTGGGCAGCTAGGGTCTTAGCACGCCACTGTAGGGGCGGCTCCAGCACTAGCCGTCCTTACAAATAAATGGCAAGTGTCCCCAAAAATCCATTTCTACGTAGTGACGGCGAGTTGCTTCTTTGCAAGGTGCATATTGTCATCTGTTTAAAAAACGACGAGTTGCTTTTTTGTAAGGTGCAGATTATCATCTTCGTGAGGAGAAGCAATCGTTTGAAGTTTTGATTTGCTCTGTACCTTCCGATAATATTCTATATGGATTGCTTTTCCATTATTAAAACTTGTTTTTTCCTCTCTCTTTTGCGAGATGAAACTTGTTTTTCCTCACGCAAGAGTATTTAATTGTCTTTTTTAGGTATCAAATATGGACAGCTAAGACTCCGTGTGTAGGTCTATTTAGAATTGGAGCATACTACATGTTACAATAGGACTTTGGCTTTAGAATTCTTGTTCAGCTTATCTTTTTTATGGTCGATCATCCCATATTGTTTCTGTTCTGGAGATTGTCTGGGATAGTTTGTATTCTTTGTATATTACGGATTGCATGCACGTAACTTTTTTTGTCCGGAAAAAAGGATCAGTTAGAAAGAGTTAAGGGAAACGAAAGGGAGGTGGTATATGAGAAACTACAACAGAATACTATTAGAAAAGAATATGGAAGCCAGACTCTCTTTTTTTTTAAAAGTCGGCGGACTCTTAACAAAGTAGCTGTTGTTTTCTTTTATATATAAAAAAGTAGTTGTTGTTTTCTTAATCCTCTCGACATGTTTCCTTATATGATGAGTCTGTTTCAAACTCTTTTTCCTAGCACACGTACGTCTACCTTTGCATAATTTATTTTTGATCAGTTGCACATTTGAGAATAGGAGACGGAGATGATTTGGAATCGGACTCCGTATCACGCTAGACAAGAGCTATTATCAGGACTTATATATATAAGTCTGGACGGAAGAAACCCTCTATTGTCCGGTAGTTAAAGGAAGACAGACCAAAAAAAAGATGGGCAAAAAAAATGACCGGAAATTTTGCTTCTTTATTATATATATATATATATATATATATATATATATATATATATATATATATATATATATATATATATATATATATATATATATATATATATATATATATATATATATATATATATATATATATATATATGAGAGCCTGTTACGTAAGAAAATGACACCAATCTAATAAGTTTTTATTAATTAGTCATCAAAAAGAGAAAAACGACGCCTAAGTTGAGAGTTGAAGAGGACATAAACCAAGTAGTTTGATGTACATCTCCAACCAAGCAGTTGAATTGGAGGTTCAAATATGATGTCTCGATTGGTTTCGAGTTGGGGTGGGGTGAGGTTGATAGCCGTCTGGATCATGCATGCATATAGCGGAAGCAGTAGCGTAGGAGGAGAGCCTGTCGTGGCAAGCAGGAGCAGTAGCGCGGAGGAGAGGAGAGTGCAGCTAGCAGCTACGCCGTCGCCGTGGATCTCCCTACTCTTTGGAGGACCAGGGTCCAGGAATAGCCAGGCAAGGGCACAGCGTAACAGGCATGCGCATATGAGCGCGCGGAACACAGACGACGAAAAAGGCATGCATCGAGTAGTACGAGTGCCTCCTGGTCCTGGAGTACCTGAGACGATGACGACATGGACTCATTCCGCATGCTGCAATGCATCGCTCGCCTGTGGGCAGTCACGATTCGCCTGTACTCCGGACATACGCAAACGCAGCGGCGCAGCGCATAGCATGCATGATGCATCAGCGTCCGGTCCGGTCGTTTCCGCGCTAGGTGTCCGGTGCGGTTTCCACCTTTGCCCTTTGGCTTGGTTCCGGGAGCGGGAGGGCGGTTACGCTGGCACGGCACACACTTCATCCGTACAGTACGGTACTACGTCCGTGTCAGGGACCTGAGCGAGTCGCAAGGCCGGCATGCAGTGCAGGACTGCAGCGCTTTTTTGTTCCGCGCGTGACGATCACGCCCGATCGTCTTTCGATGGTCCCGTCCAGTCCAGGTCTGTATTTTTGACCGCCAGGCCATCAATTCAAGTGCATGCATGCGAGTGCGAGTGAGGTCTTCGCCCTTGAGGCTTCAGCTCCCCGTGCTGTATGAGCATGCGTGCATCGGTGCATGCACATGACTATGCGGTTGGCCGGCCGGCGCTCGATCATTCTCTTGTTTGCAATGCTGCAGGGCGAGATCGGCCGAGGGAATAGCTAGCGCTACCCAATGAGGCAACAAGGTCCCCGAACCTATGGCATTGGCATCGTCGCTAGCTCCATGGACGGAAATGCGTCCAAAAATTAACCTTAGCTTAGTTGCATGGGAGTCACTGCTGCAGAAACTATTACTAGTGTACGGTATACCGGCCACAAGCACTCAGGTCGTCCGTCGTCCCAGATTAATTCTAACTGGCCGGTACTGAGCAACACACTGCCGCTCCCGAGAAAAATTCACCGGCGGTCCCTGAACTTGGCAGCTGATATCACTTAGGTCCTCGAACTTTGAACAATGTATTTCTGGATCTCTGAACTTGGCTTCAGGTGTCATCTACGTCCCTAAACTTGGCTTTGAGTGTCACTTAGGTCACCGAACTTTGAACAGTGTATTTTTAGGTACCTGAACTTGGCTTCGGGTGTCATCTAGGTCCCAATGCTGACGTGGCGCGGTCCTACATGTGGGGTCCACATGTCAGTCGGTTATATTTATATTTTAGGGGTATTGTAGCTATAATTTCTAAAATATTCCAAAAATTGTATCTTTTTCATATGATCTCGGATGAAGATGATTTTTATATGAAAAATATAGCTCTCGACAAGATCTACAACTTTCTAGTTTTGAGTTTTTTAATTTGAGATCATTAAAATGCTTAAAAAATTAAACAAATTTTTAGCAGTATATTAATCGCGTACAAGCGCTTGTCGCCTTGGAAAAATCATATCTTTTTTATATGCTGTCAAATGGAGATGATTTCTATATAAAAGTTGTAGCTCTCGATGAGATCTACGACTTTCTAGTTTTGAGTTTTTTAATTTGAGGTCGCTAAAATGCTCAAAAAAATTAAACAAATTTTCAACAGTATATTAATTCCTGAAAATTTGTTTAATTTTTTTGAGCATTTTAGTGACCTTAAATTAAAAAACTCAAAACTAGAAAGTCGCAGTTCTCATCGAGAGCTACAACTTTCATATAGAAATCATCTCCATTTGACAGCATATAAAAAAGATATGATTTTTCCAAGGCGACAAACGCTTGTACGCGATTAATGTACTGCTGAAAATTTGTTTAATTTTTTAAGCATTTTAATGATCTCAAATTAAAAGTTTAAAACTAGAAAGTTGTAGATCTCGTCAAAAGCTACATTTTTCATATAAAAATTATCTTCATCCGAGATCATATGAAAAAGATACAATTTTTGTAATATTTTAGAAATTGTGGCTACAGTACCCTCGAAATAGAAATATAACCGACTGACATGTGGGCCCCACATGTAGAATCGTGCCACGTCAGCATTGGGACCTAGATGACACCCGAAGCCAAGTTCAGAGACCCAGATGACACCCGAAACCAAGTTCAGGGACCCAGAAATACACTGTTCAAAGTTCGGGAACCTAAGTGACACCGGCTGCCAAGTTCAGGGACCGCCGGTGAATTTTTCTCGCCGCTCCCAGTCCTAGGCCTTATTTCTGTGCAATGAATAATTTTGAATGTCACCAACCGCTACCATTTTTATTTGCTGCCGGTTGTAACATGCATCATAGAAAGATTTTATCAAACTTTGACTTGCAAAGTCAAATGTTGGACTGAAGGGAGTACATGTTCGGAACGGAGAAAGAAGGGTATAGTAATGATTTGAGAGAGAGGGATGACAGTGGCGGACCCAGTATTATTCAATCATAGGGTATGTACCTAATTCAGCGATAAAATTCGTTAACGAGATTTATATGATGACCGATCAATGGTAAACTAGGTAGGTGTGCGGATCTAAGGATACAATTCACCAACATTCGTCCTCGAGTATACAAAGGTAGTAATCGCCAAGGTCTTGATAAGCATATTAGTTTCTTGCTTCTTTGTTATTACCCGTAATGAATTGATTCAGAGTGGATGAAGAAATCTTTTGAGCTTTATTGAGCAGTCCACACAAAAGCTAGGTCATTGTTCCTCTTAATGCCATGATGTTCTACAAAAAGTAAAATTATTTTTTATTGAGTAATTTTACAAATGATTTTTTTAAAGTTGACTATTATATATTAAACAAGATTAAGACTCAAACTTCACAGTTTGAAAGTATAATGATTGTTTATAAAATAGAAGAGAAAAAAGAGCCAAACTTACATATTTACCTTTCCCTTAACGTCATTTTATCTTGTACTTGTATATTTATGTGCATTGGTTCATTTGGGCTCCTGAGTTTGAGAAGAAAGAGTGCTACCTATATAAAGTGTTGTAGATATATAATGTATTATAGGCATACATATTTATCATTTGTACAAAAATTTGGGGCTCCAGTTGAACCGGCCCCATGCACTTCAAGTACATCCGCGGAGGATGACATCGTAGATGGATATACTCATCAGCGACCTAAATGGGTATATGCATGCATGGTATATGGTATATATATGCGTAGCTAGAGTTGAGATACTACGACGGAGTAGATCATAGATGCGCCGCATGTGGCTGGGCGGGACCATGCATAGTCATAGAATCGATGAGTCGGTCGACGAGCAGCACCGGGTCCGGGCAGCACTCACCTCACCAGTCACCAGTAGCTATCGCAAATAGAGGAGAGGAGAGGAAAGGAAAGGAAAGGATTACACTGCGCGGAGACGGAGCATGCGGGCAAGAAGCTGAGGATCGATCGTAGTGATGGAGCTCGATCATGCATCATCGCATCTGGATTCCCTCTTCCCGAGGCAGGAGTGCAGCGCAGGGCACGGGATGGGCGGGCGACGGAAAGCGCTGCCGTGCTGGCCTGACCGCGTACAGTCCAGCTGATGGTGATTCTGATCGGCAGCTCGCGCACCCCTTTTCGGGCACCCCTTTTTCAGAAGAGAGAAAAAATGACTTTGCAGTCCATGGAGTGGAGCATCTATCTATACTATATGCTGCATCGAGTAGTAAACGGGCCCGGCCATCTGTGCTGCCTGCTGCTTTAGTTCAATTTGCACCTTTCCGCATCCATATGTTGGTTCTCTCTGCTCCGTGCTCCTCGCCGTCTCAAAACGATAGTCAGGTCAGCAGCAAGGCCAATGCAAGACAACCAACATTCGTCAAGGTGTTAGTTGGTAGATTTCAGAATTCATCCCCAAATTCCACTATGCAAAAAGAAGATTCCCCATCACATCAAAATACCAGCACATATATGGAGTACTAAATGTAGATGAAATAAAAAACTAATTGCACATTTTTGTTGTACTTTGCGAGACGAACATTTAGAGTCTAATTAATCAAAATTTAGACAATTATTATAAAAAAAACAAAAGTGCTACAGTGCTCGGGGGCACTATGCCGAATCGGCACCCGAGTCGGGTAACTAAGGCCTCGGATGCATGGTCGAGTCAAACCTGACCTGACCTGACCTGTCCTGACAAGCAGCGCCAGCGTCTAGCAGAGTGCCTGCTTGCGTTGTCGCCGCCCGGTTATCTAGCAGTAGCACTGTTAGAGCCCTCTACAGTAGATGATGAATCATTATTATCGGTTGTAAACCATTCACTGTTTTCGACCGTAGTTACTAATACTGCTAGGGTAGGAAGTACGGTCATTCATAGGAGTAGTACTACGCAGTAGGCGACGTTCACAAATTTCAGCGAAACTGTAACAACATTGTACAAGGATGATGATTGCATAGGAGTGTAGTAGTATATTGATCCCCACTTGCATGCACTGGCGAGAGCTAGGAATATCATACGATCCCACGCACTCGATCGGTTGGCACAGCTTAGCAAAGCAACTTTTGCGGCAGAACGCCCTGGAACGGACGGCTCTAAGAATACCAACACAACTGGAGACTTCCTTTTTCTTTCCCCGGTACTTCCACTTCCACAGGGAACACAAATGCCTGATTACACGGTACTATAAGTAAGTACTTCCCAATTAAAATACACGATGGATACTCACTGGCCACTGCCACTGCATTTTATTTTATTCATTTTTTGGTACGGATGAAGTATTTTTTGGTCACTCCCAAATACTCCAGGGAGTGTGTCAGGACTCACGAGAGGCCGACGTCTGAAGAAGTCGAAGAATGAGATTATGAAGAACACTGTTGGGCGTCCGGCAATCCGGGCTAAGACTACCCGCACTCGTCGTACTCTAAATCCATCCTCTAAAATGAATATTCCGTTCTGGTCATCGAGGTTCTCTCCTCTATATCACTTTCTCCCGCACTCATCCATCATCTATATCTCTACTCTATATCAGTGGGACCCACGCGTCAGTTTTTTTTCTTTTTTTTTTCTCACCAGCCACCCTCCCTCCCTATTCTCTCTCCTCTCTCTCCTTATCCTTCCCCTTCTTCCCGGCCATGTCGCTCGAGTTCCTCGTCGTGCACGGTGGGCACGGCCACGGCGGGCACGGGCACGGCGCGGGGGCGAGCACGGCTCGGGGGCGGCCGCCTCCTCCGGCGGGCGCGGGGCCGGCCGCCGCGGAGCTCCTCTGCTCCCTCCGCTGGGCCCGGCGCAGGGACGACCACCTCCTCCGGCGGGCGAGCTCGGTCGCGGGCGCGGGGGCGAGCACGGCACGGGGGCGGCCGCCTCCTCCGGCGGGCGTGGGGCCGGCCGCCGCGGAGCTCCTCTGCTCCCTCCGGCGGGCCCGGCGCGGGCGAGCACGGCGTGGCGCGGGCGAGCTCGGTCGCGGGCGCGGGGCCGGCCACCATGGACGGGCTCCTCTGCTCCAGCACCAAGAAGACCACCCTGCCGGCGATTCGCGAGCGGCGACATGGGCGAGCGCGCGGCGGATACGACCTCGCGGCGCCTCCCTCCCCTTCTCTGCGCCGGCGAGCCCTCTCCTCGCTTCCTCCGCCGCGGCCACGAGCTCGTCCCGGCCACCGCAGCCATGAGCTCGTCCCGCCCGCGGAGCTCCGCGCGACGGCGGCCGGCCGCCGGAGCACGGCACAACATCCCCAGCCAGCCGTCCCCCAAGCGCTGGCCTGCTGCTCCCCCCTCCCCCCCACGAGCACGGCCCCGCGTGCGTGATACCGGAAGCTCCGTACGTCCGCCACAGACACCGAGTGGAGGCCGGTTCAGAATGATGGCGTATGCAATGGAGTACCCCGCTGCGGGAGTTTGGTCCGCTATCCGCGCGTAGCGGACGCGGATAGCGGACCCAGTGCAGCTCGTCTAAGGACGGAAAGACACTGGTCGAGGCGCAGACAGTGGGGTGATCTTTTAGTGTGATATAGTGTGGAGTCGGTTGTTGCGCTGGCCTAGCTGGCGTTGGTGGTGTGAGCCTGGAGTATAAAAGGCCTTGTTTGCCGACTCTATCTTCCAAACTCTTCTCGGTTATCGTCCGATTCTTGTCGAGGATCGTGACAGAGTGGGGAATACTCCAGGCGTGGTGAGGCCGCAAGGCCGGCGGCAAGCAGACACGGAGCTCCGATGCACCCGGGAAGAAGGCGCTCATGGCCGCAGCTCAATAGCAGTTGACGAGGGGCGGGCGCTGGCGATTGGCGAGGCATGGGCGTGGGGACCGGCGAGACATGGACACGGCGCGACGAGGTCACAGGGCTGCCAACAGGCAAGCGCGCATGACTGGAGATAGGTAGGCCGAACTTGCCCTGCAAGGAAGGAGATGAAGGCCGGACGAACGTACTATATAAATCTCGCCGAGTCACGGGGCGACTTGTGGGTACTATTTTGTAATCTAGAGTACCTGTAACGTGTTGATATATCCAACTATCATATAATAAAAAAAAGGAAGGAGATGAAGGCCCATAAGTGGAGGAAGAAGAGGAAGTGGATAACACGTGGGGCCAATGTGTCATTGAGAGAGAAAGGGGGGAATAATAGATGCATTTTGGGCCAAACAAAAATATAAATGCCTGCATGTGGGCCAAGCGTTGCGGAGAACATAGAAAGTAGCATGGTTTAGGTAGAGACCAAATTGTAATTGTATGGTTCCAAATAGACAAATAGTAATGGTACAAATCATGATATTTGTAATGTCATGGTCGAATTAACCCATCTAACTATCTAGATTTGTCCACATCATTTTTTTTTAAAAAAATTGACCATCAGTCTCTAAAAACCTATAAAGATTGGCCATATTAGGTTAATCATTATATAAAATACTTTCGCAGTATAATAACTCTTTTTCATTTGAGACAGCGAGGTATACTAACCATTTTGGCTGATACTAGAATGATAGTAATTTGCTTGAGTGAATAAACTTCGTTCACCGCCAACCTCACCATATGTACCAAAGTATTTTGAGACATAAAGGTCACAGTTTCTAAACAATGCATCCAAATAAAAATTACAATTGCACCATAGTATTTTTTACAATAAAATCTTAAAATCAAGATCACTGCTAGGATACATCTGGATGATATTTTCTTATAAAATATTTTTTATTAACGGAAACATTTTTCTATTGAGCGGAACAATGTCCTTGGTTTATGATCTTGTAGAACGGTTGGTCCATTCAAGACAAAATATTTTAGGTTTATGAAAAACTTGCTCTATGTTCAAAAGAAAATGTTCTATGTTAGACTAGAAGTGTTCTAAGTTCATAAGAAAGCTATTCTAGCTTTACGAAAATTATTTTAGATTCACGAGAAAAAAAAATGTCTGAAGGTTCATGACAAAAAAAGGTTCTCGCTTAATAAAATAAAAATGTTCTCTTTACTTATTTGCAATGTTTCAATAAATATACTATTATAGTTCCCCTAATTTCGAATCAATGTTCCGCCAACCATTGGCGGTTGTCCATGAAAAACGATAAATGCAGATTGTATAGAAAGAATAAATAAAAACTAAAAAACAAGAAAGGGAAATAAGAAAATATGTAGAAGTATTGTTGAAAAAAACAAAGAATGGACGACCCATGTCCAGCACGAGATCCCTCCGTTATGCTATATATCGGCCCAACAGCTACCGACTGCCGCGTGCTGTATCGTCAAGATCTATCCTGACTGGTTGGTAGCGTGCACTCCGCCGACCAGAGACAGGAGAGGCCGTGAGCGAGCGTTGCCCAATTTGAGTGAAGGTGGCCCAACTCGAGTGAGCGAGTGCGGAGCGGAGCACTCAGCATGCCGGTGGCCTATTCAGAGTTAACGCACGTAACGCTCATAGCCTGTTTTTTTACTGGCTTCTGTTTCTGTTTCTTTTTCTTTTTCTTTTTTGCTTTCATTTTCATTTTCATTTTTTTGTCTTTCATTCTTATTTTTAATTTTTATATATTTATTTTAGAAGTGTCTATGTCCCTTGTTGTAATGTTGACGTAATATACATGCGATGTTATTATATGATATGTTTCTAGATGTTCACATAGTATAGGTGGGATGATCTAAATTATCTTCGAGTATTCGCTTGGACCTATGAGATGTTCCGTGATATATTTTAGGTTGTTTAAATGGTATCCATGTGATGTTCTCATTTATTTTCCTTTATACAGATGATGTTCTATGACGTGTTTCTTCTAGGTGTTCACGTAGTATAACTGGGATGTTTCATGATTATCTTCGAGTATTCACGTAGTACCAATGAGATGTTTTGTTGTATATTTTAGGGTTTTTTGCGAGGGTGGTATATTTTAGGTTGTTCAAGTAGTTTTCATGTGATATTTTCTTTTATTCCCCTTTGTTATGTCTTTTATTATTTTGTTTCCCCTTTGTTTAAATTTTATTAACTTATTTTCTATTTGTTATTTACTTACTTCTTTCTATATACTTCTAACATTTTCTATTCGTTATTTATTTTCTTTTGGTGTTATAATTGATTTTTTTCATGTCTATGTTTTAAACTTTTATATTCTTTATTACATAAGATACATGTAATGTTTGCGTAGTGTTCAGCTCTGAATATTCACATATTGCTTGTGAGATTTTATGAGGTATATTTTAGGTTGTTCAAGTAATAGTTATGTGATTTACTTTTTATTTTCCCGTATTGCTTGTCTTTTCCTTTTTATCAATTATGTTTTCTTTTATGTGTTGTTGTGATGCTCACTTAGTTTATATATGTGATGTTCTGATATATTATTCACGTAGTACTCGTAAGATTTTCTATGATATATTATAGATTGTTCTAGTATTCATATGATGTTTTATGTGTGTTTATATTATGTTCTTTCTTATATGTTGTTTCATATTATATTTTATTTTCCTTTATTTTTGTTATTATTTTTCTTGCTTCTTTGTTTCTTTCTTTCGCATTCTCATTTCATTTCCATAGTTTTATCATGGTGTTTTTCATGAACTTCGTTCGCAAAGTAAGCGTCCATTTAATGGGTCAACACTTTTAGATGCGCCACTTGACCCATTCTGGCCGCTCCCATGGTTCACGAGAAGGAAAAAGGACTAATATTTTTTTTACATTTGGCACGATATGAAAAAGAGAGAGCTTCGTCTATCGATGAACATCAGATTGATGAAGCTCTTGGCATCGCTTTGTTTTCTCTCCTTTCCTATCAGCGAGTTCCAATCCTTATGTTCAAAATTTCTTCGTTCGTACCGAACCGCTTGCAGAATCAAATCTTGTTCCAAAAGATCCTATATCAGCTATACATCCTCCTTGCATTTTATGCTGGAGACGTTGCCAATGCTATGGGCTTTGAGCTATGTAGATAAAAAATGATGAATGGGATTGTGGCACCCCACTTGCCACCAATTCGGAAGGATGCCGCCGAAAAGAATGGAGCGCTTCTAGATGCATCGGATCCCGTATAAGAAGCTCGTTGTTTACCCAATCATTCAAACATTTTTGTCGGCGGTGTGCCTGCTCTATTGTTGCAGCCTTCTCTTTTTCTCTATTATGTAGGTTCCTTTAATATTCTATGAGACGTTTTATGGCATATTTTGGTCTACAACATTATTCTTGTGAGTATGGAATGTTTTTTATTTGAACTTAAATGGTCTTATCCATTTAATAATAAAAATATTTCATATCCAACACAAAACAGATCAACATTTTTGTAGTGATGGGAAATGACATCCTTTATCCTAAGCCCATAGGTTTTGGGCATGCTCGGAAAACCGTTGCTGAAGCTGCCCCTCACAGGCCACTGTGTAAACAGCAGCAATAGGTACAACAATAGCTGCAGCGAACAGACCTGCTCAACTCTTATACCCACTAATTTTGTTCCTATTTTGTATTTCTTTATTACCATTCTCGTTTAATTCTCATCATTTTGAGAAAGCAGAGCTGAGCACGGCTCCTTCGAATACCAAACCTTTTGCAGAAAATAACGTTTTTCAATAAAAAAAAATAGAGAAGGCGACATCGTTTTGGAGGTGCCAAACACCACCCCCTTATTTCCGTAGCATTCTCGTCGTTTTTGAGAAAGCGGAGCTGAGCGCGTTCGCTCGCAGAAGCACGGAAAAGCGCAGCCCAAGTGGGCTCAGAAGCGAAGCTAAGCGCGGTCCAAGTGGGCCCAGAAGCAGAGCTGAGCGCGTTCGCTCGCCGAAGCACGGGAAAGCGCAGAAGCGCGGCCCAAGCGGGCCTAGTACGCGCACGCTCGGCCCTCGCACAACCCAGACCAGTTAAGCGTCCCCTCTATTAGCGGCACGAAGGCTACCGCCGCCGCCGCCGCCCTACGCCAGATGCCCAGGTCTTCGTCGGCCCCTTCTCCGGCAACGAGCACCTAACAGGTACGCCCCTTCTCTTCACTTTCTGCTGTGCGAAACCGAGCAGAACCTAAGCTATTTGGAATCGGACCTGATCTAATCGCAACGTGAATTATTTACTGGGTCCGTCCCTGGTCTGTGCCCGCTGAACTCTGTACCCATTCCAAAGTCACTCCACCTCAATTTTTATTTTTAGATCTGCGTGATATTGTCTAATTGCTTTGATGGAATGCATAGGCTGCTGAAGTGATAATTAACAGGACTGTGAAAAGAGTAAAATAAATTTTTATCTCAAAGTTTACGTTCAAAGAAAGATTTAATCTCAAAGGAAAATGCACTGTTGTGATGTTCATATATTGTTTCTTAGGCTGAAAAAAAGTCATTCATACGCATACACCGTCAGGGGGTGCAGTATATTCTGTGAGAATGGCCTGGGGTCAAGGTGCTAAGAGGTCCATACTAGGGATTCTCTTTCGTGCTCAGCAGCAAACTGCTCGAGCATACTCTTCTTCAGCATTCCAGACTCATCAATTGAGCACTCATGTTCCCCAAGATGGCGTGTTTCTTAGGAGATTCAGCTCTGAGGTGTCTTCTTCAGAGCAAATGAACCTTATTAAGCAACTCAGACAAAGAACGAGTGCTCCAATCAAAGATGTCAAGGCCTCCCTACTTGCTTGCAACTGGGATATTGGTTAGCTCTTCTAAGCTCCTTGCAGTGTCATGATTTAGTTGACTTATTTGTTTAGTTCACTTTTCCTATTTGAGTTTGTTAATTTCTTTCAGAGGCTGCGCAGAAGGACCTAAGAAAGAGAGGTGTTGCACTTGCTGCCAAAAAGTCTTCACGCACTGCTGCTGAAGGTTTGCTAGCTATCGCACAAGATGACAAAAGGGCTGCTGTAGTTGAGCTTAACTGTGAAACTGATTTCGTAGCAAGAAATGATGTTTTCCAGTACCTGGTTGGTTTCATTTCCCAGTAACAATTTTATCTTAATTATCGGCAGCTGAGCTGTTTTGTTGATCTCTTCTTAAACCTTTCACACATAAAATGCAAGTTACATATGGAACGACATTAACAATTTAGATGCAAGGGTTTTTAGATTCATTTCTTCAAGTTGAGTACATAGTAATTGGATACTTACATTTGTTAGTAGCATGGTTTTTGTGGTATTGGTGTGTGTGTTTGTAAGGGCTCTTCCCCTTTATTTCTTCTTATAATATTGTTGGAGTATGTGTTTAGGCCCATGTGGCTAAGGCCCATGTGGCCCATGTATGGGACCTATATAGCTACCCTTCTAGGGTTAGCCCTAATTGAGATATATACTTTCAGCATGGTATCAACAGCCTAGGTTTTCTTCCCTTCCTTCCAGCCGCCGCCGCCGCTCCCTAGGGGCTGGCGCCGCCGCCGCCGACGCCATGGCTGGCCGGCGTACTCCTCCTCCCCCTCCTTCCTACCTCCATGGTTTTCCCCCTCTCTCATCCTCTTCCTGGGCACAGGTGGCTTCTTCCCCTACCCGCCCCCTGCTTCCCACCGCCGCCCCTCCTCCGGCCCTTGCTCGCGCTGCCGCCCCTCTTCCGGCCACTGGCGCCGCAGCTCCTCCGGATCCGCGCGCCGCCGCCCTGGCAGCTGCTACCGCTACGGGCGCAGGCGCGGCCCCTGTCGCCGCTACCGCTACGGGCGCAGGCGCGGCTGGCGCGGCCGCCCCTCCTACCGCCGCCGCCCCTGCCCCAGGTGAGGGCGCCGCCGCTCACCTTCCTGGTGCGGCCGCCGGCGTCCTCCCAGCCGGCGCCATCTCCATGACCATCCCGGCCGCCGAGCACCTTCCCGGTCTCCTGACCGCTGCTCGACAGGCCGATCTCCCTCCAGCAGCCATCCGCGCCCTTGCTGGCCTCACCATGGGCGGTGCCACGGCTGTCCACCACCCCTGGCCCGCTACTGCCATGACTGCTGTCGGTGGGGTAGCCACCGGGACTACCTCAGCACCGCTGGACTCCGGGGAGGTGGTTGGGGGCCTTCCTATGACCAACTCCGGGCATCCCGATCCCCCTCCGATGGTGACGGAACAACCAGCAGCCTCTGCCTTTCCCGGCACGCGCCCCGACTCCGCCCTCGCCGCCGCCCTCGTCGCCGCCCGGGCTGCCGCCGCGGAGGGGCAGGCCCGGCTGCGCGCGGCCGCCCTCGTGTGGGAGCACGAACGCGACGCGGCCGACGCCCTGGCTCGTCAGATCGCCGAGGCGGAGCGCCTCCTCACGCCTGCCTCTCCGATTGGCGGGGCCCCGTCCTCTGCCTCGCCGGGTCGCCGTGTGTCTCCCACCGCCGTCCTCTGGCATGACCCGGCCGATCCACTCGTGGCTCAGCTTCACTACCAAGCCGGGGGGGTTCAGAACATTCGCCTCCTCGTCCCGGTCGTCCTCGAGCCCGAGTCGCCCTCCTACGCCCGCTGGCGGGACCTGGTCCTTCTCACTCTTCGCCGCTACGCCCTCGACGACCACGTCCTCGTCGACGCCTCGGTTGCCGTCCAGACCCCGTCGTGGTTTCGTCTGGACAGCATCGTCCTCTCCTGGATCCTGGGGACCATCTCTCTGGACCTCCACGACCTCGTCCGCACCTCCTCGGATGCGCGCCGGGCGTGGCTCGCCC
Source organism: Saccharum hybrid cultivar R570 (assembly GCA_038087645.1). Classification (NCBI taxonomy): domain Eukaryota; kingdom Viridiplantae; phylum Streptophyta; class Magnoliopsida; order Poales; family Poaceae; genus Saccharum; species Saccharum hybrid cultivar. Next base: position 25,772,245 of record JAQSUU010000135.1, read on the forward strand.
TTGAGGGCCAGTTCCTGGGCAACGCTGAGGCTCGGGCTCTGCGTCTCGACGCGAGCTTCCGGACCTTCGTCCAGGGTGACCTCTCCGTCGGTGAGTTCTGCCGTCGGATGAAGGGCATGGCAGACTCCCTGGGGGACCTCGGGTGGCCTGTGGAGGATCGGATCCTGGTCCTCAACGTCCTCCGGGGGCTCAGCGACCGCTACGCCCACCTCAGGACGTGGATCACCCGCCAGAGGCCTTTCCCTACCTTCCTAGAGGTCCGTGACGATCTCGTCATGGAGGAGCTCACGCAGGGCCTCCAGCCGGGCTCCACAGCTTCCACGGGGTCCTCGTCCTCCTCGACAGCCCTGGCTGCTACTTCGCCGCGTCCGTCTGCTCCACCGCGGTCGACCGCTACACCGCCGTCGTCTCTTCTGGGCCCTCCTCCCTCCGGGCCGAGCGGAGGTGGCAGGGGGGGTCGTGGCTCTCGTCGTCGCCGTGGAGGGGGCCGCGGCAGTGGCAGGGGGGGTCACCTCCAGGCTCTGGAACCGGCTGGGCCACACGGGGGGTCACCATGGCCTTCTTTCCAGAACCCGTGGTCCGGTCGCATATCCATGTGGCCCTACCACGCCACCGGAGCCGACACTCGCCCACCAGTGGCCATGCTCACAGGAGCTCTTCCTGCTGGTCTTCCACCTGGCGCCTTCCCTGCTACGCCGTGGGTTCCACCCTCCGGGACTCCACCGGGGGTCACCGGCTGGGACCAGGCGGCTCTGGCTCGCTCGTTCAGCACCATGGGCCTGACACCTCCGGTCGGACCCGAGTGGATCGCTGATTCGGGGGCCACCTACCACACTACTCCTGACCCCGGTATACTTTCGTCGATTCACTCTCCCTCTTCCTCTCTTCCTTCGTCCATTATGGTCGCAAATGGCTCTTGTATTCCGGTCTCGTCTGTGGGTACTGCCGGTGCTCATGGCTCCTTTCGTCTTCCTAATGTTCTTGTTGCTCCTTCTATGGTTCATAATCTTCTTTCTATTCGACGTTTTACAGCTGACAATTCTTGTTCTGTGGAATTTGACTCTTCTGGTCTTACTGTAAAGGATTTGGCTTCCCGGCGTCCTCTGCTCCGATGTGACAGCACCGGGCCCCTTTACACTCTTCGCTTCCCGGCGGCTCCTTCGTCTTCTTTGCCGCCCGTTTTGTCAGCTGCCTTCGTCGCTTCTACTTCCTCTACTACCTGGCACCGGCGCCTCGGCCATCCTGGACGTGATGCCCTGATACAGCTCAGTCGTAGCTCCGGTCTTCCATGTACTCGAGCTCATGATGAGCAACTGTGTCATGCGTGCCAATTGGGCCGACATGTTCGTCTTCCTTTTTCTAGCTCTACTTCCCATGCGGCCCGCATTTTTGATCTTGTACATTGCGACCTATGGACATCTCCTGTTCTCAGTATTTCTGGTTATAAGTACTATCTTGTGGTTGTTGATGATTTTTCGCATTATTCGTGGACTTTTCCTCTCCGTGCGAAGTCTGATACGTTTACCACGCTCCTCCACTTCTTTTCTTGGGTGTCTACACAGTTCGGCCTCCCCATCAAGGCCGTCCAGTGTGACAATGGTCGCGAGTTTGATAACTCCACCTCCCGCGACTTCTTCCTCTCTCACGGTGTTCAGCTCCGCATGTCTTGTCCATACACCTCTTCGCAAAATGGCAAGGCTGAGCGGATGATTCGCACCACCAATGACACCGTGCGTACCCTTCTGTTTCAGGCCTCTCTTCCCGCTCGCTTCTGGGCTGAGGGCCTACACACCTCCACCTACCTTCTTAACCGCCTTCCTTCCGCGGCCTGCCCCGCTCCCACTCCTCACCACGCCCTCTTCGGTACCCCGCCTCGGTACGATCACCTCCGTGTGTTTGGGTGTGCGTGTTACCCCAACACCGCTGCCACTTCTTCTCACAAGCTGGACCCTCGCTCCATGCTCTGTGTCTTCCTCGGGTACTCCCCGGATCACAAGGGGTACCGGTGCTTTGACCTTACTTCCCGACGGGTTCTCATCTCTCGCCATGTGGTGTTCGATGAGTCCGTCTTTCCCTTTTCTAGCACCACCACCCCTCTGGTACCTAACCCACCCTCCCTGTTTCCCACTGACCCGGTGGTCCAGCCACCTTTTTCGTGGTCTCCTGCAGGTACCGCTTCGCCGCGCCCCGGGCCGGCTTCCTGTCCCGGTTCCCCCGCAGGTTCGTGCCCGTCGTCCTCGGGCGCGGCCCCGTCCTCTCCGGGTGGTGCAGACCCGGGGCCTTCGTCCCCCGCTGCTGCCCCGGGGGGGTCGTGTCGGTTGACGACGCTGGATCCCGTCCAGACACCTGTCCCGGCACCTCCGTCGAGGTTCGCCGCGCCGGTACGGGTGTACCAGCGCAGGCCGCGGCCGCCGCCGCTCACTTCTCCACCGGGGACACCGACACCACCGCCGCAGTCCCCGCCGGCTCGTGGTGCACCGCCGGTCTACCACCCGCTGCTGCTTCACCGACACCCGCGGCATGTTCACCCGATGGTGACCAGACACGCGGCTGGCACACTGCCGCCTCGTGTCCTCGAGGTTTCGACCGGTGACGCGGTGGTCTCCCCAGTACCCTCTTCCGTCCGCGACGCCCTGTTGGACCCTCACTGGCGCCGCGCGATGGAAGAGGAGTACGCCGCGCTACTCGCCAACCAGACGTGGGAGTTGGTGCCCCGGCCGCCGGGCGCCAATGTCGTCACCGGCAAGTGGATTTGGACCCACAAGCGCCGGGCCGACGGCTCTCTCGAGCGCTACAAGGCTCGGTGGGTCCTCCGGGGTTTCACTCAGCGCCCTGGCGTCGACTACGATGAGACCTTCAGCCCGGTGGTCAAGCCGGCCACCGTCCGTACAGTACTATCGCTGGCACTTGCCCGGTCTTGGCCCTAATTGAGATATATACTTTCAGCAAATATTAATGATACGCATCTCTCTTGTGCATTCGAGAAAAAAAAAGCACCATTAAATCATTTGTTCATCACTTGAAAAGTAAATGCCAATGTCTCTTTTAGTGGTTGTGAAATACAAAGGTAGATGGCACATTTACGTGCCAAGAACATATTTGCAGGTGTAGGCATATCATGTAAATAATGTTAGTCATGCATGTAAAGGAAATTTTCCACTCATCTGTTGATCAAGTTGCAGATATATCAACTTCAGTTCTGTAGCAATTGCATGCTTTGAGTTATTTATATAGGTCTGTCACTTTATTTTAACTATTGTTCTATTTTGTCACCATGCAGGCTTCATCATTGGCGAAGATGGCTTTATCTGCTCAGGGTCCCGGTGAATTGTTCATGCCTTTTGGTCCTGAACTTTTAGAGGTATGCCATTATCCCTATGTGGCGTATTCCCAGATTCATTATTTTATACACAAATATAATGCTGCTTTATATCATATATTATCCCTGGTTTCAGTCATTTCTAAGAAACCATACATTTCTCCAACCTTGCAGAACATGTCTATCAATCTTGATCATCCGATGCTCAGCGGGGAAACAACTGTCCAAAATGCTGTTACAGAAGTTGCTGCAATGGTTGGAGAGAATGTGAAACTCAGAAGAGGCTTCATGCTGTCCACAACTGCACATGGTGTTGTTTCATCTTATATGCATACCTGTCCCCAGCCAGGTGATGGAATCTCAGTATTTTTTTTTCAAGAATGTGTACTCTTTATTCTTCAGATTTTACTTTACCTGACTAGGGGGCATGCTTACCTGCTTCTCACCTTTTCTAATCTCTACACCATTCTAAAACTTTTTGACAACTAGAAACCACAGTATGTTTGTGTGTATTCACGCTAATTCTAGTTAATTTATCTTCTTAGGTTTGTCACTGATGAATTTAAATTCTTCTCCTGTTTTACACTTTTACTGGTATATGGATGCAATTTCTTTGATTTTGATGATAATGCAGCGATGGGTGTACACTCATGGTAAATTAGAATTTGAACACAACTATTGTCTTAAATTGAATGTTCCACTAACACTACGATCTTTTAGAAAGGAGGAAAATGAAATTTCATCTGAGTGGATAATGCTTGTTTGGGTACTCCTGAAGTACAATAATTGAGCATGTTAGTTTGGTCCTAATTGTTGTTTGTTCTGCTGAGCTGTCATGTGTTAGTAATTTGAAAACTCTCCTAGTTTGCAGGCTCTTTTTGGTTGTTTTGATACTTTGCTAAAATAAGGGCCCCTTTTTCTTCTTTCTTTTTCCAACAGGAATGATGCATTTGCTCATTTTGTAATTCACTTAACTCCTTAGCGTTTTTTTTTTGTTGTTGCTTCAGGTATGGGTCGTATTGCTGGATTGGTCACACTAGAAGCAGAAGATAGCAGTACTCTCCTTGATGCTGTCAAAAGTGTTGGGTCATCTATTGCGATGCAGATTGTTGCAACAAAGCCATTATTCTTATCAAAAGAACTGGTTTCTGCTTCCGCTCTAGAAAATGAGCGTGAAATACTTCGAACACAGGTTGGTACCACACTTCCTCCAGCATGTTTGGTTCATAACAGGACTTATGCCACACTCAAGTTAGGCATATTTGACTTTTCTTAGGCTGTGTTTAGTTTACTTCCACGACTATGTCATGCCACACTTTATTAGCGCTGTGTCACATACTCATGCATGTGATACGGTCAGTCCTTCATATGGTCACTTTGTTTGTGTCAAGTTGCTTCAGAAATGAGATGACATGACACCATGTAACATTGTAGGCCGAAAGCTCAGGGAAATCCCAAATGGCTATGGATAAAATGGTGGAAGGCCGATTGAGGAAGTACTATGAAGAAGTTGTGCTCATGGAGCAAAAATATGTTTTAAATGACAACACAAACGTTAAGGTAAGTCAATAGGGTTTGGTACTTCTTGATTATGTTACTGCTCTGGATTGTTTGCCTCTGATAGCTTTAGGTCCTGGTGTCATTCTTTTCAGACTGTGCTGAATGACTTGTCGAAAGAGGTTGGTTCTAAAGTAACAATCGGTAACTTCATCAGAATGGAGGTTGGAGAAGGGATTGCGAGGTACACTATATTTGTCCCATCCCATGTCATCTCTATCGACAAGCGGGTTTTTGTTTGCGATGTGTAAAGTGGCAGACTGGCAGTTGATGACCACATGTTTCTTGTTTGGCAGAACTGAAGCCGCTGATGGTTCAGAGGTTGCTGCTGGCGCTATGTAGATTTCAGGCAGAGATGGATCAAACGGGATCAATAGGATCTATAGGAAGGTCCCTCTTCTCTAAAGTTGGGGGCCTTAGTTTTTTCCAATAAAAGTTTTGGGCTGTCATCTTTGCTACATTGGATTGTTATAGGTGTAGGCTAGGATGGAGCTAATGTTTAGGCAAGCAAGGTAGTTAGCGTTCTGGGACTTGCGAAGCTGCCTAGTTGATTTGTCGATTCCTGCTTGTTCGTTTACACTTTTGGTTGAACAGTTTGTTTGGACGAGTAAAAGATCGGAATAGAGTGGGAATTACCCCTTGAACTATTTGCTTTGAGTCTGGAGAACACTCCGGATTTTCAGAGTCTAGTTTTGGTCGTTAATTAGAGGATGCGAAGTGTGACCCGAGGTGTTCCTTTGGGTTGATGGGTGATTATAGGTTTGGCTGTTCGCATAGTTGTAATTTGAGGCGATTTTGTTGGCACTTAGCAGGAGTCAAAGAGAGGGGGGTTAACTGTATTGTGTGTTTGGCTGGTGGCGGAAGATCTGATGAGTATAACTGTCCAATTTCCATGTAAACATATCTGATCGTCGACGAGGTACACTAGATCGTGTAGCCACTCGGCGATGCGAAACGATGCAGTTTCAGAGAAGCCGTAACATAGGTCCTGTTAAAAAAAAACCCATAGTGACCAAGTAGCTACCACGGTGTCTAGAAACTAGAGTGTCGGTGTTCGGACCCGAGCGGGTCCTAAACCAACGAGTAAATGCTGCGTATCTCTTTCCTGAATGGTGATGCAAGGAGAACACACGGGGGTTTATCCTGGTTCGGGCAGAAGAAGGCCCTACGTCCAGCGGGGGGTAGAAGTTTGTATTTCCTTGCACCGAGGTGCTCGTGTAGGGGTTACAAGCATGCGAGAGAGGACGTCGAGCCCAAGTCTCAAATAGAGGAAAAAGGGTCAAGGGTGGCTGCTTTAGGTATCGATCTCTTGTTTTCCTTCGTTGTCTGTTGTGGTCCTTCGTTCTTCCTTTTTTCTTCCGTCCTCGTTGTAGAACCCTGGCCTGCCCTTTTATAGGGCGAGAGGAGGCCAAGACGACGGGGAGCCTTGAGGTGATGTTTTGTCGATTCCTGTTGAGCTGACCGTAGCGACGTGCTCGGGGAATGGCCGACCATCCCTGGACATCATGGCATCGTGGGAGACGAGACAGCGAAATGACCCGGAGCGCCGTGCCATACCGTCCTTCCCTTGCCGTTGAACTGTGCCGAGCGTCGAGGTTGGGTCGAGGCCGGGTCGAGACCGGACGGATATGGCCGAATCCCCGAGATCGCGGAGAAGGGGCCTTGTCTTATCCTCCCTCTAGGGTGATCGATGGTAAACAGTGCGCGGTAAGGTGGGTATAGTGACGGGTTTCACCTCCCATCACGGGATGGGCGGTAAAACAGTGTGATCTGACACGGGCATTGCTCCCACGTCAATCCTGGTTGCAGCCATGCCGGTGGGTGGTAGTTGGTAACCGCATTAAATGCTCTGGCTTTTGTCCTGGGGTAGGTAAAGTAAAGGAGTCGAGGCGCTCGACCCGGGCTCACGCGAGTCAGAGTTTTTCCCAGTGGGCGGACGAGCCTCGCGTGGGTCGGAGCGCCGTCGAGGTTTCTTGCTGTACGGGATGAGGCGCGGTCGAGGTGCCCCGTCGAGTGGGCCTCGTATGAGTCGGAGCCGGGGCGCGGTCGAGGCGCCCCGTCGAGCGGGCCTCGTACGAGTCGGAGCCGGGGCACGGTCGAGGCGCCCCGTCGAGCGGACCTTGTACGAGTCGGAGCCGGAGCGCGGTCGAGGCGCCCTGTCGAGCGGGCCTCGTACGAGGCGGACTGGATACGCGGTCGAGGCGGGCTGCCTTTTATCGCGGTTTCAGTCGTTTTAGTTTTTTATTAGCGATGGCTGTGGGTACCCTCGTACTGTTGGTACCGACAGTAGCCCCCGAGCCTTTGGGTGAGTGTGTGATCACTCTCCCAGAGGTTTGTTTGAACGGAAGTCGTGGCGTTGTGACTTTTTCCGGTGGGGGCGCGCGAGCGCACCCGCCGGGTGTAGCCCCCGAGGCCTCGGTGGAGTGTTGAGACTCCTCCGAGGTCTTGTATTCGTTTTATTGGGGAATGATTCGTTGCGGTCAAGCCCCCGAGCCTCATGAGCACGAGGTCGATCAGGGTCCTGGCCGTCTTTCGCTGTGCGACCCTCGCGCTCCTCCTTTAGGAAGGAGGAGGGGTGGGGAACGCGCATACTACCCCTGTTTGGGCGAGTTCCGACAATCTTCGGTGAGCTGCTAGCAGGGGAATTCAAGTGAGAGTCCATGCCCCAGTCGTTAGGGGTCGGCTAGTGGCCCGGAGGCGCTCTCAAAGATGCCAAGAAGTGGTCGTGTGGATCTCGATTCCCTTCGACAGGATTCGAGGGCTCGATGCCTCCCCCGGGGGGATTCCTACGTGGACCGCCTCCTTTAGCCTCGAATACGTCCTGGGGTGCCTCGAGAGCGTGGCTCGAGCCCTGGCCATATACGGGCGCACCCTAGGTCATCCCTAACTCCGTTGCTCGAGGGCAGCTGTTGAACCCTGGTCGAGGGCCAGCTTTCGCTCCCTCGAGGCTTATACTGGGATCGGGGCCCATTTTTGCGGTCGAGACCCCGAGCCTCGCGCGCGCGAGGTCGATCAGAGTCCCGGCCGTCTTTTGCTGTGTGACCCTCACGCTCCTCCTTCAGGAAGGAGGAGGAGGGGTGGAGAACGCCGTACTATCCTCGTTTGGGCGAGTTCCGACGATCTCCGGTGAGCTGCTAGCGGGGGAATTCGAGTGAGAGCCCGTGCCCCAGTCGTTAGGGGTCGGCTAGTGGCCCGGAGGCGCTCTCAAAGATGCCAAGAAGTGGTCATGTGGATCTCGATTCCCTTCGACAGGATTCGAGGGCTCGGTGCCTCTCCCCGGGGGGATTCCTACGTGGACCGCCTCCTTTAGCCTCGAATATGTCCTGGGGTGCCTCGAGAGCGTGGCTCGAGCCCTGGCCATGTACGGGCGCACCCTGGGTCGTCCCTAACTCCGTTGCTCGAGGGCAGTTGTTGAACCCTGGTCAAGGGCCAGCTTTCGCTCCCTCGAGGCTTATACTGGGCTTGGGGCCCGTTTTTGCAGTCGAGACCCCGAGCCTCGCGCGCACGAGGTCGATCAGAGTCCCGGCCGTCTTTTGCTGTGCGACCCTCACGCTTCTCCTTCAGGAAGGAGGAGGAGGGGTGGAGAACGCTGTACTATCCTCGTTTGGGCGAGTTCCGACGATCTCCGGTGAGCTGCTAGCGAGGGAATTCGAGTGAGAGCCCGTGCCCCAGTCGTTAGGGGTCGGCTAGTGGCCCGGAGGCGCTCTCAAAGATGCCAAGAAGTGGTCGTGTGGATCTTGATTCCCTTCGACAGGATTCGAGGGCTCGGTGCCTCCCCCAGGGGGATTCCTACGTGGACCGCCTCCTTTAGCCTCGAATACGTCCTAGGGTGCCTCGAGAGCGTGGCTCGAGCCCTGGCCATGTACGGGCGCACCCTGGGTCATCCCTAACTCTGTTGCTCGAGGGCAGCTGTCGAACCCTGGTCGAGGGCCAGCTTTCGCTCCCTCGAGGCTTATACTGGGCTCGGGGTGCGTTTCCCAGGTATCTGGGAATATCCGTCCACGGATCCCTCCCCCGCCCGTTAGCCGAGCCTGTCTTTTTAGGAGGGGAGGCGAGGTCGACGCGGTAGTGGGCGACGTGGCGTACGGTTACGACGTGGGGGATGGCCACGTGCCCAACACCTGCGAGATGTAAGGAAACGGTTAGGTGGGCGCATTTAATGTGGGAAACTGTTCCTACCTTTTCGCGCGGCCGTTGGGCTTCCGCCTGGGCATATAAAATCAAGGCCTAGGGGTCTGCGTTCCCCTCCGTTCCCTTGCGCTCCTGCATTCTTCTGCCTCAGACAACCCTTGCCTTTTTGCGCTCTGCGCCTGCATCGCTGCCGCCATCGCATCCTCTTCGTCCACCCCCCTTCCGACAACACCGATGGCAGGAAAGAGCCAGATCCTCCCCGCCGACGACTGGGCCGCCTCCTCAGTGATGGAGAGGAGGTTGGAAGAGTTGGTCGAGGACGGGCTGCTGCGGTCGAGGACGAGCCGGTCGCAACCGGAGTGGATCGCGCCGCCCCCTACCCACCGGGAGCCGGCGCCCCCGGAGGGGTACGTGGTGAGCTTTGTCTGCTTCCACGAGCGGGGGTTTGGCGTGCCGGCGTCCGTCTTCATGCGCGCGCTCCTCCACTACTACTAGGTGGAGCTTCACCACCTTTCCCCCAACGCCGTCGCGCAGGCCGCCATCTTTGCGGCGGTCTGCGAGGGCTACCTTGGGGTGGAGCCGCAGTGGAACCTGTGGCTTCACCTTTTCAAGGCCGAGCTCTTCACCAAGAAGGCGGGGGAGAAGGGCGTCCTGTGCGCGGCCCGAGTAGGGAGCTGCGTCTTGCAGGTGAGGTCGAGCCGGGCATATCAGTACATCTCGGCTCGCCTCATCTCTTCGAACAGCAGGTGGCACGAGGGTTGGTTCTACCTCCGCAACGATGAAAATCAGTTGCCGAAGTACACCGGCCGCGTGCTAACCGCTCGAGAGGATCGCTGGACATACGGAGTGCCAGAAGCCGAGAAGCCACGCCTAGACCCGCTGCTGGCGGCGCTGCAGCAGCTTCGCCTTCGGGGCTTGACGGCTACGGCGGTGGCCGCGGCCTTCCATCGCCGCAGGGTGATGCCGTTGTGCCGGCGTCGTCTCCGCCTCGACCAGATGACTCCGAAGGCATCGCTGGAGGAGACCCGGATGTCCCACGAATCCCTTTCCCTCGAGGAGGTCCTCCGGCGAGCGCGTCGGATGGTCGGGAACTTCAAGGTGGAGGAGGCTAACTGGGTCCCCATGAGACCTATCAAAGGGTTCGAGCCAGTGGTACGTATCTTAGGGTTAGTAGGTTTGCCAATTTCGTTTATTTTTGGATTTCGCTGATTTGGTCGAGGCCGGCGCGTAGGATTTGTCGACGCTGCGGGAGATGCGTCCACCAGTCCCAGAGGACCGGCCTGCCCGGGAGGCTCGACGCCAGCATGCTTCTAAGAAGAAGCAAACCAAGGAGACGGCCAAGAAGCGGGCAATCCGCAAGGCCAAAGAGGCGGTGGCGTTGAAGAAGCTCCGGCGCCAGCAGACCATCGACGGGGTCCCCTTGGCGCCGTCGCCTTCTGAGACGATCTCGGGGGAAGACGACGACAGCAGCGACGAGGACGACGACGCCCTATCGCGGTATGAGACCGCGACCGGGCTGGGGGATCTTCCTGATGTTCGCCACCTAGTGGAACCCATCAGGGGGGCGTCCTCCTCGGTTGTCATGGTTAAGGAGTCCGAGGAGGAGGAGAGGACGGAGAAGGAGACGGCCCCCTCGACGGGAGGGGCCGCTTTACCCCGGACCCAGCAAGAGGGGTCGACGGGGACGTCCGCACCAGCCTAGGCCCCGCAAGCTCGGGCAGGGGCTAGGATGGCAGTACCGGCGTCGTCATTGGCGGCGGCGTCGGCAGGCATGAGAACCCGAGGCCAGCTAGCCTCGAAGGCACAGAAGGCGCAGGGCGGTGCGTCGGTCAGGGCCCCCAGGAGTGCCCGGCCTGCTGGTGAGGGCGTTGCGAGGCCACAATCGGCCGCCCCGGGAGGCTCGGGTCGCACGGGGTCAAGGCCCTTGGTGCCAATTTCTAGGTAAGCGTCTCTGCTCGGTTGTCCTGCCTTTCTCGGGGTCCGTTGGCTGACGTTTCTTCACTTTGCAGGTTAAAGTGGAAGGCGGAGCCGATGGGGCTTACCCCCGTGAAGTCGCTGCGGGCCAGCGCCGTTGTCCTTAACCGGACGGTGGAGCAAGATGCGGCCTGGGTCCGGTAGGTCGAGGCCGCGAAGGGGCGCCTGCGACAATGGCAGGAACCAGCGGACGCCACGGTGGTTACTGGCACGGACCCTGCCATGGAGGGGTCCGATCCAGTGGAGATGGTGGCGCCCGGTGTGGTCGAGGCAGGGCCCGGGTCGTCGGCGACGGCCGAGGCTGCTGTTGATGTCGCGACGGGCGAGGCACCCGTCCACGGCGTGGAGCGGGCGAGTGCTGACGTGACCATGGAGGAGGTCACGTCGGCGTCGGGGCATGAGGTGGCCCTGGCGAGCGGGTCGCCGTCGCAACAAGACCCGTTGGCCGAGCCAGCGGGTACGGTGGAGGGCGGGGCGGTCGAGCCCCTGACCGGAGCACCGGAAGAAGAGGCGTCGGCTCCAGGGGCGCCAACGGTCGAGGCGCGGGTACCGGAGCCGTCTTCGGTCGAGGCGCTGGCTTCGAAGGCGCCAGCGGTTGAGGGTCCAGTTCCCCTAGGGGGGCGGGCACCCACGATCGTGGACGTTACCCCCGACGACACCCTCCTGGACAAAGGGAAACAAGTGATGGGGGTCGAGGGAGGCGAGGTTGCGGATCAGGCCGTTGCCTCGACGGGCGTTGGAGAGGTGGAAACTGCGGGCGAGGCCGGTCCTTCCGTGGGACCGGGAGATGCCTCGGCCGGGTCATTGTCGTCATGGCCCGACATCGCCGCGCTGGCGATAGCGCGGGCAGAGGTGGAGATACCGAGGTGGGGGGGCCGTCCCTCCAGTTTAGGGACGCCACGCACCCCGACGCTGAGCCCATCTTTGTCCTGAATGACAAAGATGAGGTGCACCGATGGAAATACCTCAAGGGCATCCGTCGGCACCTTGACCGGTTGCTTGGAGTGGCGTCCGAGGCCGCGTGGAGTATGGGGGATGCCACCGAGGTATGATCGACCCGTCGGCTTTCTCCGTGGTTTTCTTGGTGTCTTTTTCCCTCAGATTTTTAACCTTTTTGGTTTTTTCGGATTGCGTTCAGGAGCTGAAGGAGTACTCCCGCCACAAGTCACTCTTCATCCGGGATGAGAGTGGCATGTGGGCTGCGCTGTCTCAGCAACGGGTCCTGGTCGAGGAGGCCCAAAAACAGCTTTTCGACCGGAACGCCGAAAGGGCTGAGCTGCGTGTCGCGTACACGGTGGTGAAGGAAGAGGCGGTGCAGGCATGGGCGGCCGAGGCCGTGATGCGCACTGGCATAGACAAGGCTCGGGAGGAGGCTGCCCAGGCCCACAGGGACCTCGAGCCCCTGTCGATACGGGTGAAGGAGCTCGAGGAGAATGTCTCGCAGGTTAGTCGTCAGCGCGACGCCCTCAACGTCGAGGTCGAGCAGGCCACCGCTCATGCTGATGCTCTGAAGGATGAGGTCATGACGCTGAAGGGAGCCATCCAAGAGAAGGACGCAGCTCTTGAGTCTGCTCGGCAAGAGATCGAGGCGCTAAAGGCGACCATTGGTGACAAAGACAACGCCTTCCTCGGGCTCGAGCGGACATGTGGGGGGCTTCGTGATGAGGTTGTGGGCCTGCAGACCCATATCGAGGGTAAGTGTGATTGTTACGGCCATGATGTCGAGGGCCTTGCGTTAGGTGTTAATCTGTTTGTCGTGTTTCAGAGCTGGAGAGGGAGAACCGAGAGGCCCATTCCTCTGCCAACTCCTTCCAGAGCCTCCTCGAGGCCGAGATCCGGAGGACCCAACTGCTCTAGGGCGCAATCACCACCGTGTGTGATGGCCTGGGGGTCAAGCCCGACGCCGACACTGGGGAAGATGTTCCGGGGAACTCCTTCGTCCGTCGGATGGTGGCGCTGGGCCGCCTTGCCCGGGAGAAGATACGGGGTGGCCTCCATCACGGCGTGAAGAGGGCGCTGGCCGTCGTCCGTTTAGGGTTTGTGTTTGACATGAAGCTCGTCACTGAGGGCTTTATCACAGACCCGGACCGAACAGACGAGGAGAACGAGGATGCCTACGTGGAGCTGATTGAAGCCGCCGAAGAGCCTGGAAGCCGTCTGGCCTTGCTTTTTGAAGCCGAGGTGGTTCCGCCTAATGACGATGAGGGCCTGTGAGCCAAATCTGGGCATGAAGGCCCATGTAATAAGTTAGCATTTCAAATTTTGATCGTGGTGGCCTCGAAGGCCTAAAAACTCGAAACATAAACCGGTTCGTGGTTGATTTAGTTTTATCTGAGCTTTTCTTCCCTTTATCGCTTGGATCGTGTTCTCGCGTGATTTACTTAGCACGCAGCTGCATCCTTTGGCGTAAGGGAGCGAGTGGAGGTACCGTAGCCTCGGGGGCGTAAGTGATCTCACGGCTCGACCACCCTCGAGCTTCAGGGTGATGTTGCGGCCTTGTAAATCGTGTGAGAGCCTGATCTGAGCGACAGGGGGTATGTTCTTTTTCAAAGTTAGGAACCGTTATTTAGATCTCCTTAGCGTGAAGTCGCACCTCTAAAAGGCGTAAGGGGTGAGTGGAGGTACCGTAGCCTCGAAGGCGTAGGTGATACTCCTGACTCGGGAGCCCTTTCGAACCTTAGGGTGCTCTTGCAGCGAAGTCGATCTAAGAAGCGGTTCTTAAATTTAAAAAAGAGCATAAGTTTTTTCGGGGACTGGGGGGTTCCCCCCTTGTAGCCCCCGAGGGAGGGTCGATTCTGGGAGTGCAGAGTTGATCCTTCCTCACTGTGAAACGAAAGTTTGAACATCGCTGTATTCTTTATTGACGAAAAAGAAAATACAGAGCCTCGAGGCTTTTTAAGGAAAGAAGCGACGTAGCTGTTCAATGTTCCAAGCGTTGGTGAGGATTTCGCCCTTCTCGTTGGATAGCTTGTAGGTGCCTGGCTTTAGTACTTCTGCGATGATGTACGGCCCTTCCCATGGTGGTGAGAGCTTGTGCCGTCCCTTGGTGTTCTGGTTCCGCCGTAGCACCAAGTCACCGACGTTGAGGTCACGCTTGCGGACGTGTCTGTCGTGGTAGCGTCGGAGACCCTGCTGATACCTGGTAGAATGCAACAGAGCCACATCTCGGGCTTCCTCGAGCTGGTCGAGGGCATCCTGTCTTGTGGCGTCATTATTTTTTCGTTGTAGGCCTTCAACCTTGGGGATCCGTATTCTATATCGGTTGGGAGCATAGCCTCAGACCCGTAGACTAAGAAGAACGGAGTGAACCCCGTGGCTCGACTCAGCGTTGTTCTTAGGCTCCACAGGACTGAGGGTAGCTCGGGAGCCCATCTTTTGCCATGTTTATTTAGTTTGTCAAAGATTCTGGGCTTCAGGCCTTGTAGGACCATGCCATTGGTACGTTCCACCTGACTGTTTGTTTTTGGATGGGCCACGGCTGACCAGAGCACTCGGATGTGGTGGCTGTCGAAGAAATCCAAAAACTTTTTGCCAGTGAACTAGGTGCCATTGTCTGTGATGATACAGTTGGGGACCCCAAAGCGATGAATGATGTTGGTGAAGAAGAGCACAGCTTGCTCGGACCTGATGCTGGTGACAGGGCGGGCCTCGATCCACTTGGAGAATTTGTCGACCACGACGAGCAAGTGGGTGAAGCCGCCAGTTGTCCTTTTCAATGGTCCAACAAGGTCGAGCCCCTAAACGACAAACAGCCAAGTGATGGGGATAGTTTGCAGGGCATGTGCCGGAAGATGGGTTCGTCTCGCATAGTACTGACAACCCTTGCAGGAGCGTACTAGCTTGACAGCGTCGGAGACCGCGGTCGGCCAATAGAATCCTTGTCGAAAGGCGTTTCCGACGAGGGTTCGAGGTGCTGCGTGGTGACCGCAAGCCCCCGAGTGCAGATCGTCGAGCAGGTTCCTGCCTTGCTCATTTGAGATGCATCGTTGGAGGATACTAGTAGGGCTACGGCGGTAGAGCTCTCTGTTGTCGCCCATGATCACAAAGGTTTTGGCCCGGCATGCGATCCGTCGAGCCTCAGTCTTACCCGAGGGGAGGTCCCCTCGGATGAGATAGTCGAGGTACGAGACGTGCCAGTTAGGCTCGAGGTCAGACGGTGGGGTTGAGTCTTCCACCTGCATGGCTTCAGCCCCAGTCGAGGGGGCTTCTGCCTCAGGTGGAGGGTCGAGCGACGTCCCGTCAACCCCTCCGTCTGGCCCGAGGTCGACGGATGGCTGCTGAAGGTCTTTTGCGAAAACATCCGGTGGAACCGTAGCTCGACTAGACGCGATTTTTGCTAGTTCATCGGCGGCCTCATTGTACCTGCACGTGATGTGGTTGAGCTCGAGGCCATGAAACTTGTCCTCGAGGCGCCGTACTTCTTGACAGTAGGCTTTCATCTTGGGGTCACGGCAGCTCGAGCTCTTCATGACCTGATCGATCACGAGTTGGGAGTCGCCTCGAATGTCAAGGTGTCAGACCCCGAGCTCGACGGTGATTCTTAATCCCATGACGCGCGCCTCGTATTCGGCGACGTTGTTAGACGTAGGAAAATGAAGCCGGATGATGTAGCGCATGTGAACCCCGAGGGGTGAGACGAAGAGCAAGCCCGCGCCTGCTCCCGTTTTCATCAACGACCCATCGAAGTACATGGTCCTCAGCTCCACCTGAAGCTGTGCAGGGGGGAGTTGGGTGTCGGTCCACTCAGCCAGGAAATCTGCTAATACCTGTGACTTGATAGCTTTTCACGGCGCATAGGACAAGGTCTCGCCCATGAGTTCGACTGCCCATTTGGCAACCCTACCCGAGGCTTCCCGGTTCTGGGCTATCTCTCCCAAGGGGAAAGAAGAAACCACAGTAATCGGGTGACCCTCAAAGTAGTGTCGGAGCTTGCGCCGCGTCAGGATGACGGCATATAGCAGTTTCTAGATCTGTGGGTATCGAACCTTGGTTTCTGAGAGGACCTCGCTAATGAAATAGACCGGCCTCTGGACAAGCAAGGCATGTGCTTCCTCGGCCCGTTCGACAACTAGGGCAGCACTGACTACTTGTGATGTCGCGGTGACATAGAGTAGGAGTGGTTCCCTCGGGGTTGGAGGGACGAGGATTGGTGAGTTAGAGAGTGTGGCCTTGAGTTTTGTGAGAGCCTCCTCAGCCTCAAGGGTCTAGGAAAAGTGCTCCGATTTCTTCAAGAGACGGTACAGAGGGAGTGCTTTTTTGCCGAGGCGCGAAATGAAATGGCTGAGTGCCGCCAAGCAACCTGTGACCCTCTGTACGCCCTTCAGATCTCGGATGGGGCCCATCTTGGTTATTGCAGAGATTTTTTCAGGGTTGGCCTCGATGCCACGTTTGGATACGATGAACCCTAAAAGCATACCTCGTGGGACGCCAAAAACGCACTTCTCTAGGTTGAGTCTGATGTTTTTTGCCCAAAGGCATTTGAGCACGACATCGAGGTCGCTGACCAGGTCATCGGCTTGTTTGGTTTTAACAACGATGTCGTCGACATATGCCTCGACGGTCGACCTAATGTGCTTTCCGAAAACATGCTGCATGCATCGCTGGTACGTAGCCCCCGTGTTCCAGAGACCGAAGGGCATCGTAACGTAGCAATACATGCCGAACGGGGTGATGAATGAAGTCGCAAGCTGGTCGGACTCCTTCATTTTGATTTGGTGGTAGCCGGAGTATGCATCTAAGAATAAGAGAGTTTCACATCCTGCAGTGGAATCGACGATTTGGTCAATGCATGGCAAAGGAAAGGGAACTTTTGGACATGCTTTATTTAAACCGGTGTATTCTACACACATCCTCCATTTCCCACTCTTTTTCCTAACTAATACGGGATTAGCTAGCCAATCGGGATGATGAACCTCCTTGATGAATCTGGCCTTCAACAGTTTGTGTATCTCCTCGCCGATGACCCTGCGCTTCTCCTCATCGAAGCGACGCAGGCGTTGCTTCACCGGTTTGGATTCGGCCTGGATCTCCAAGGCATGCTCGGCGACTTCCCTGGGTATGCCTGGCATATCCGAGGGACTCTACGCAAAGATGTCGACGTTTGCGCGGAGAAAGTCGACGAGCACTGCTTCCTATTTAGGATCGAGGGTGGCGCTGATGCTCAGTGCCTTTCCCTTGGGATCAGAGGGGTCGAGGGGTATGAGTTTGACATCTTTAGCGGGCTCGAAGCTACCGGCATGACGTGTTTGGTCGGGAATCGCATTGGCGAGACCGTCGAGGTCTACAGCCAAGATCGCTGATTCCAAAACAGCCTCGCCGTGCTCGACGCACTCGACGTCGCACTTGTAGGCATGTTCATACGAGGGCCCTACAGTGATGACACCATTTGGGCCCGACATTTTGAGCTTGAGGTAGGTGTAGTTCGGGATCGCCATGAACTTGGCGTAGCATGGGCGCCTCAGGATAGCGTGGTACGTTCCACAGAATCCGACCACTTCGAAAGTGAGAGTCTCCTTTTGGAAGTTGGCCGGTGTGCCAAAACAAACGGGCAGCTCGACCCGTCCGAGGGGTTCCACCCGTTTCCCTGGCATGACTCCGTGGAAGCCCCCGACGCTAGGCTGGAGGCGCGCTCTCTCGACCCCCAGAAGGTCGAGGGTCTGGGAGTAGATGATGTTGAGGCTGCTTCCGCCGTCCATGAGCACCTTGGTGAGGCGTGTGTTGGCGATGACGGGGTCAACAACGAGCGGATAGACTCCCGGGTTGGGGACATGGTCTGGGTGGTCGTCACGGTCGAAGGTGATGGCCACCGCAGACCAATCAAGGAAGCGAAGGACTGCCGTTTATACGGACAAAACCTCGCGCCGTTCTCACTTGCGTTGGCGCGCCGAGAGGCGGGTCGAGGGCCCTCCATAGATCATGAAGCAGTCGTGGATCTCGGGGAATTCCTCGTCCTTGTTGTCACCCTTAGGGTCCTCCTTGTCGTCCTTCTTGACGCCGGCACCCCCGAAGTACCTGCGAAGCATATGACAGTCCTCGAGGTTATGGTTAGTAAGTCCCTTGTGGTAGGGACACGGTTCTTTGAGCATTTTGTCGAAGACGCCCCCGCCAGGGGGGCCTCGAGGCTTTTTGTGCTCGGTAGCAGCGACGAGCTCGTCGGCCGAGGCCTCGAGCTTGCCCTGCTGGCCTTTCTTCTTCTTGCGGTTGTTTCTCTTGGAGCCCCGGGTGGAGCTCGCGGGATCGTCGACCTTCTGCTCCCCCCTCTCCGGGTCGCCACCAAAGATTGCACCAACCGCCTCCTCGCCGACGGCGAAGTTGGTGACAATGTCTATTAACCCGTTGATAGTGAGCGGAGTGTTACGGCCCAATTCTCGGACCAACTCTTTACAGGTGGTGCCGGAGAGGAAGGCCATAATTACGTCGGAGTCGGTGACATTAGGGAGCTCGGTACGTTGTCGGGAGAAGCGTCGGATGTAATCCTGGAGGGATTCACCTGGTTTCTGCTTGCAGCTCCAGAGGTCCCACGAGTTGCCGGGGTGCATGTAAGTCCCCTTGAAATTTCCCTCAAACACCCTTCACGAGATCATCCCAGTCATAGATCTGTCGAGGTGGGAGATCCTCGAGCCAGGCTCGGGCGGTGTCGAAGAGGAACAGGGGGAGTTGTCGAATGATGACCCGGTCGTCGGTGGCCCCGCCCAGCTGACACGCCAAGCGAAAATCGGCGAGCCAAAGTTCGGGTTTGGTTTCGCCGTTGTACTTGGTGAGAGTCGTGGGGGAGCGAAACCGAGCCGGGAGCACCGTCTCACGGACAGCCTTACTGAAGACCCGAGGACCCGGAGGCTCGGGTAAAGGGCTTCGATCTTCCGAACTGTCGTAGCGTCCGCCCCTATGGACGTGGTAGCCTCGAGACACGCCGTCACCGTGCTTGCACGTGTGGCGCTCGACGATGTTGCCACGGGTGTCTCGAGGCTCGTGGTCGTTGGTGGTGAGCTCAGGGGCCGAAGCTACTCGGTTTCGCCGGGCAGGCTCGGGGTGAACCGGGGCTTCTCTCTCCAGTCGGGAGGGCTCGATGATCCGCTCCGAGGCTGCCTCGCGTTGCCTCGAGGCGGAGCTCTCGGCCTGCTGCATGGTGACGGTCTCGAGGAGTTCTCGGATTTCATCCCGAGCCCAACGGGCGTCGGGGTTTGACGGCTCGGGCATGTTGCGGAGGAGCATGGCGGCGGCAACGACGTTCTGGCTGGCTCGAGCGAAAATCGGGGGGTCGACCACCCGGTCCTCATCGATGCGACGGTTGACGTCGCGAGCTCTTTCGCGAGCTCTCCCGTCAAGTGCGCGTTCCGCACACTCACGCTCGAGGGTTTGTTGGAGTAGGTCTAGGTTTTCCCGTTCCTCGTCAAGCCTGTCCTGCAACTCGCGAATCTACTCGAGCTGCGCTCCTTGATCCGCAAGGAACTGAGGATCATCTCGCTCAGCAGGAAGCTCGACATGGGGTGGCATGTTCCTTCCTTCGACTGGCTCTTCGTCCTCTGATTCCGAAGTGCTTTCAACGTCGATGTTGAAGCATTCACGGGTCGGATCATAGGTGTCGTTAGCCGAGTCGGAGTCAGGAGCGCCAAAGTAGTAGTATGACGGGGGAATGTGTGGCCGTTGCCAATCGTCACGGGGGTTGTGACGTTGGGAAGTAGTCACATGGGGCTCTGTTTCCGGTGTCTCCGTAGAGTCCCGATAATCAGAAGCCGGTGTGGATGCAACGAGATCCAGAGTGGAGCGTAGATGGTGCCCGGGGAGTTCCTCATAAGCACTCATGCGAGTGCTCATGGAAGATGTGTACACCCGAGCAGCCGAGTCTAGCCCAAACGGGAATGGTGATGGAGATGTTGCTGCTCGTGCTGAAATGGATGCTCCGGACAGTGGTGTCTCACTGGACGGGGGAGCGGCAGGATTCCCCGTTGGCATGATACCCTCAGTCAAGCTCGTCCTACCCAAACCTTCCACAAGGAGGTCTAGGCTGGCGCCTGGCTGGGGGGTGCCGGACCGGAGGACCCCATCGCCCTCCGTGAGGTGAAGACGGTGGTTGTGCCGGGCTCGTCGTCGTCGGGCGGCCCGCGCCCGCCTAGAGCGACGGTACCGGCGGATTGCTCCCTCGGGCTGGGAGAGCTCGTAGTCCTCATCGGATGGGTGCCTGGGAGGAAGTAGAACCATATCGTAGCCGTGGCCAAGCGACATGAACTCCAAACTCCCGAACCAGAGCACCGTGGCCAACGGAATAGGGCGTTCGGGGTCAGCCATCCAGGAAAAAAGGCGAGAAAGCGATGTTAGCACGTAGCGATCCCCTACCTGGCGCACCAACTATCGGTGTTCGGACCCGAGGGGGTCCTAAACCAATGAGTAAATGCTGCGTGTCTCTTTCCTGGATGGTGATGCAAGGAGAACACACGGGGGTTTATCCTGATTCGGGCAAAAGAAGGCCCTACGTCCAGCAGGGGGTAGAAATTTGTATTTTCTTGTACCGAGGTGCTCGTGTAGGGGTTACAAGCATGCGAGAGAGGGCGTCGAGCCCAAGTCTCAAAGAGCGGAAAAAGGGACAAGGGTGGCTGCTTGAGGTATCGATCTCTTGTTTTTCTTCGTTGTCTGTTGTGGTCCTTCGTTCTTCCTTTTTTCTTTCGTCGTCGTTGTAGAACCCTGGCCTGCCCTTTTATAGGGCGAGAGGAGGCCAAGACGACGGGAAGCCTTGAGGTGATGTTTTGTCGATTCCTGTTGAGCTGACCGTAGCGACGTGCTCGGGGAATGGCCGGCCATCCCTGGACATCATGGCGTCGTGGGAGACAAGACAGCGAAATGACCCGGAGCGCCGTGCCATACCGTCCTTCTCTTGCCGTTGAACTGTGCCGAGCGTCGAGGTTGGGTCGAGGCCGGGTCGAGACCGGACGGATAAGGCCGAATCCCCGAGATCGCGGAGAAGGGGCCTTGTCTTATCCTCCCTCGAGGGTGATCGATGGTAAACAGTGCGCGGTAAGGTGGGTATAGTGACGGGTTTCACCTCCCATCACGGGATGGGCGGTAAAACAGTGTGATATGACACGGGCATTGCTCCCATGTCGATCCTGGTTGCAGCCACACCGGTGGGTGGTAGTTGGTAACCGCATTAAATGCTCTGGCTTTTGTCCTGGGGTAGGTAAAGTGAAGGAGTCGAGGCGCTCGACCCGGGCTCACACGAGTCTGAGTTTTTCCCAGTGGGCGGACGAGCCTCGCGTGGGTCGGAGCGCCGTCGAGGTTTCTTGCTGTACGGGATGGGGCGCGGTCGAGGTGTCCCGTCGAGTGGGCCTCGTACGAGTCGGAGCCGGGGCGCGGTCGAGGCGCCCCGTCGAGCGGGCCTCGTACGAGTCAGAGCCGGGGCGCGGTCGAGGCGCCCCATCGAGCGGGCCTCGTACGAGTCGGAGCCGGAGCGCGGTCGAGGCGCCCTGTCGAGCGGGCCTCGTACGAGGTGGACTGGATACACGGTCGAGGCGGGCTGCCTTTTATCGCGGTTTCAGTCGTTTTAGTTTTTTATTAGCGATGGCTGTGAGTACCCCGTACCGTTGGTACCGACATAGAGTTTTCTCTGTATTAGAAAAATTCCTAAAAGAAACATGAAAGTGCTTGGCTATTTGTATTCGACGGCAATGCTTCGCTTTTAAGATATGATGACAACTTGGACGCAGTGAGCCATCTATTATTTGAATTAGCACTTTATGCCTAATATAATACAAAGATTCGAGTAAACAGTCAATATTGTCCTTGATCAGATAAGGTTCATGCTAATCTTTCGCCTTTGAAAGATTATAATCGCAACTATGTATCTCTGTTCCATCTCACCTTGCCATGAACATGAAGCATATTTGAGGAGCAAAAGAAGATTTTTTTTTCTCTCGAATACGTAAGAGAGATGCGTATCTTTGTATTAAGAAGGAATAAGGTTCACGATATAATTAGCCGGCTGAAGGGCCGGAGTAAAACAAGCAGTAATTGAAACTCTTGGAGGGCTACCCCCGACGCAACACTCCTAAGATGGTTGGCGCCCGCCTGAACCCACAGGTCCGCCTGAGCCTTGATGACTAGGAGCTGCGGCACCGAGGTTGCGGTCTGCCTGAAGCACCGCGCATTCCGCTCTTTCCAAATTTCCCATCCAATGAGCGCGAACAGGGAGTCCAAGCCTCTCCACTTGTCGCCTGCGCTGATCCTCGCCGACGCCGCCACCAGTGGGGAACCGAGTGCGCGACGCGCGACAGCGGCAATCCAAGGGCCTGACAAGTGTGGAACCAGACCTCGCGTGTGAATGGGCACCCACAGAGCAGGTGGTGGATCGTTTCCTGCGCCTGATCGCAGAGGTAGCACTCCGCGCTAGCTTCCAGACCGTGGCGTGCCCGGCGATCGGCGGAGTGTCTTCGCCGGAAAGCAGGAAGATCTTCACCTTCAGGGGAGCCCATGTCTTCCATATTAGCGAGTGCCCACGGAAGGGGATGGAACCGGCGTGGAGCATCTTGTACGCAGATTTTGCGGTGTACTTCCGGTCCGGAGTCCAACGCCCTACTCTTTGGTCATCGCGGTCGACGAACTCGGAGTAGTCCAACGCAAGCATACCAGAGATTGTAAACTGCGAGATTACACCAAGTTTAGCCTCCTGCAGGCATACAATGCAGGGGCGGACGTCGTCGATGAGAGTGTGGACGGCGTCACGGCGGGCCCGTTCGTTGAGGCCACACACGTTCCACGACAGGATCGAAATATCCATTGCTTTGATACTCCTGGCTTGGCGGCGCGCGACTACGCACCCACCCTCGCGGCGCGCCTCGGAGCTCTACCAGCCATGTAGTTTGCAGCTGGGAACAATTCGTCGAGGGCAGCGATCTGCACGTCACTCAGGTTGCCGGTGATAACAGCCTGATACGCGCTGCTTGAAGCCGGCGTGAACGTCGGTGGCGGTGGAGGTACTCCCATCTTCTGCATTAGTAGCACCTCCCCCTGCTTGGAAGGCGGAATATGCGCCAGCTTCTGCGCCGCCAGACGCGTGGCTTGGCTGCCTTCGCACAGGCGGCTTCTGCTTTGGTGGATCCAGCAGAGGCGTGCGGTGCTTGACCTGGTGAAGAGTTGCAGCCGTTTCCCTGCTTCCGCCGTGGAGGGAGTGGCGTTGTCGGCCGGGTGTGCTGCGTCGCTGGAGCTGGGCCGCTTTGGTGTGGCCTCGAGTTGGGCAGGCCCGGTGAGTACCTGATCGTTGGCAGTACCCCCCGGGAGGACCGCGGTAGATGCTGGCTCCTGGTTCGGCAACATAGGCTGCAGAAGCGGCCCAGATCCCTCCACGGTGATCACCTCCGTCGCGAACCCGTCGTGCTCCGGGGCAGGTTGTTCTAGGTCGCGGAACGGAGTCTGCGCCGCAGCCTGTGTGTCACAGCCGCGAGGCACCTCTTCATCTTGCTCGCTGGGTGTCTGGTGACTCGTCTCCAGACTAACAGGGTCGGAGGCACTGTCCACCTGGGCAGGCTCGTATGGCAGCACCGTGGCCCTGTGAGGGGCGCATAGCAGACCGGCCTCAAGAATCATAGGATCCGAGGCTGCCTGAACTCCTGCGTCCCCCACAACGGACTCCGGGCGTTCGCATTCGAAGAGCAGTGGTCCTAGGGAAGAAGGCTGCCTTTCCCGTCTCCTCTCTGTGGCAGAATCGCCTGATTTAACATGTTTTTAGGGTATTCGTCTTTCACTAGACACTAAGTGCCCTGCGAGTGAGCTGAACCAAACGATTCCGTCGAGCAAACCCAACCGGAGAACTCGAACAACCCACGTTTTACACACGAGATCCAATAATGAGTACAAGCTTACAACACTTAGTTCATTTCATACGACATAGAGTCTCAGAAATCATTTATTATAATACCAAGCTTCAGAGTGCGATAAATTAAACAACGAAAATAAAATAAATATCTAGCGGAACGAAATGAGAATCCGTCTGTGCCCACCAGAAGAATCCTCCACCCAAGACCTATTTGCTGAAGGTGCACCTGCAACAGGGGTAAAATAAACCCTGAGTACACAATGTACTCGCAAGACTTACCCGACTGGAAAATATATTTCCCGACTCTCAAGGATTATGATAGGCTTTATGGCTTGTGGGTTTCTTGTTTGCGGAAAGCAGCACTAAGAGTGTGTCCTTAATTCCTTATTACTTTTAGTAACCGTATTTTATTTATTATCCAATATTCTATGTAAGCACCTAGTCTAAAATCAAGCAAGGGTAGAGCAAGCAGAACCATTTCTCCATCTTTTGACTGTCAGTTCTTACTACGGTGCCATAGCGTAGTCAAGTCGTACCATCACGTAGAAACAACGATTCGTGAATCAATGTGCCCAGCTGGGTACCCCGAAAAACACACGCCTCGCTTGCACCTCAGGCACAAGCGAGATCAACCCGTTCCATTCTTGTCACGGGTTCTAGGTCCCCATCTAAACTTGGACTCCAAGCCCCCACACTTGAGGCCTGGCCTCGATGCGGTGCTTAGACCTCCACCTATCTCCGCCTCCAATCAGTCTGTCCGGAAAGAGCCGGAGTCCATGACAAGAGAATAACAAACATTTCCGCTCCCATAAGCAAGTATGTGCTCGGGATAATAAATCTGTGACTTGACCAGGGTTCATGCAACGAACGGTCCTTAATTGACATGGACAGGGAAACAGTGCAACTCAGTTACGCCCCGTGGCCGCGGGACACAACTTGTTACACCCACCAATACCCATACCCAATCCCTGCCCGGTCACCATTTCCTTTCCATCATTTTATCAAGGTTATATCAATAATATTAATAACCATATATTGTGAGTAACGACAGGTTACTCACGCTACCGATAAACCTAAACAAAGCAGCTACATGATCCTGTACTAGTAAGACTCATGTGTAGACACATATATGCATGTGAGTATCATAAAATTCCTGCAACGTAAATGCACAACATTTAAATATATTAAATGATTTGTAAAAATAGGGGTTATGCACCGGGGCTTGCCTTGGGCAGGTGCAAGGTCAGAGGCGTTAGTCACGGGCGGCTCCTAGAACTCCTCTGGCACGAAGATCTCCTCCTCGTACTCCTCGATGACTTCCTCGTAGTCCTGCTCCTCCGCGGCCACGTACTCAACAACCTCGTGATCTACATGCATGAAATGACAACGCGATACTTAATAAAGTGACAACAGCAGCCCTTCCAAGGCTACGAAAATTATAGCAAACACCTAGTAATATCATGAGACTACAGTAAGATTTTTAGGGCCAAACTATCCTAGTTTTGTCACAAAAATTCCTACAAGGTTGGGTGCATTAATATTCGCTGTCTTTTACATTGATTTAATAAACCTAGCATCATCACAGCTATGCACCCTGGGAATTCACTAATTAATAGAACATGAATTTAGAGACTCAACTAAAGTCGTTTTACCATTTTTGGACACTTACTCAAGTCGCTAAAAATCACCAAAGTTTAGCTCTGAAACTAAATTACCAAGGCATTCCTAAAATCACTAAAACATGAAAACCATTCTCCCGCGCGCGGCCCAACTGCGCAGCCCACTCACGCGCAGCGCGCGCGGCCCATGCGACGCGGCCCATGGCCAGGAAAACCCGCGCGCGCTGGCAAACTTGGAAATGAGCCCCTGAGCTAAGCCAAAACTACCTAATCCGAAAAGCACTATTACCACCAGTCAGCCGCTTTGCAAGAACACCCTTCCTAGAAACTGTCTTTACAACTGGGCAGTCCTCAACGCACCTCCGCACGCCGACGTGGCATTGGCCGGCACTGGCCGGTTACGCCGGCCAGAGGGGATCTTCTACCGTGTACCCAAGGGGGAGACACTCACCTTGGTGCAGACATGAGGCACGGGGCAGCAATTCGAAGGCCGAAGACAGGGTGGTGCGGCCTCCTCACGACGGTAGCCAACCAGCGAGGACGGTGTCGGCGTTCCAAAGGGCAGGGACTCTGCGAGGACGGCCAAGAGGGCAGGTGAGCTTCGGTGATCCACCCCGGACCTAACGGCAGTGACGGGATGGCTGGAAGATACCTGAGCTAAGCCGGCCACGGGCGACCCGATGGTGCGACGGCGCTCTGCAGCGGTGCAGACGTGTCAGCAATGACGAGAGGCAAGAGAGGGCTCGGTTCAGGGGCGCAGGGTGCAGAGCAAGCTAAGGTTAAGCTGTTGGTGCTCCCAATTAGACCCGAGGGGCACGACTAGGGGGAAAATCACGGATCCCGGCCGAGCTCAGCCTAAATGGCCCGGTGTCGAGCAACTCCAAATTGGAGCTCGATGGCGCGGATGCGAGGCGAGGAGGGGACGGTTGATAGAGGCACAGGCCTGTGAAGCAATGTGCGCGGAGGGCTGGGCCGAGGTGGCCTCTCCCTGCTGAATAGAGGGTACAGGTCCAGTGCTCATGGCGGCAGAGGAGACCGGGGAATGGGTGGGTCACCTCCGCGGCGGGGTTGGGTCGACACGGTTGGAGAAACGCGCACAGGAACCATGCCAAAACGCACGCGAGAAGGGTGGCGGTGGCGTGCGCGATCAGCCTCGATCGGCCCGCAGCAGCACTAGGACCGAACACGGACACGACGAGCGCTGACCCCGGGCGGCAACACGCCACCGCGCGCCACGTAGAGAGGGACAGCGGGGCGGGAAGGGCAACTCTCACACGAACGACTAGGGGAGTCAACCGTAGCAGTGCGTCTACAGGGGGGTAGCATCCACGCGCCGCGGGCGGACAGAGCTGACCAGACACACTGCACGGGTGACCACGAGCGGTGACCGCGCTCAGGGAGATAGCAGGCGAAGTCTACACGTGTGCACAAATTTTAAAGCCTTTGTAACGACTAAATTATTGGACTAAGAACCGAACGACCTTCTCCATCGCATAGAGAGTACACTAGGCTATCGACCCAAGCCAAAACATGCTGCCACCTTCGAACTAGATTTCACAGAACGAAATTGCCAACCCGGCCATGTCAAGCTGTTGACGAACTTGGAGTTCATGCTAAGCCTAGGGCTGATTTTTATTACAAGTTTACTCTTCGAGCTACTAGAAATGTTAGCTAGCGATTGTATTACTTGACAACACAAGTTGCATTAACATCTACACCCTTTGCACTTCACATTTTATTTAGGCGCTGTATATAAGTTCCATAGTATTTTTTGCCCACAAAAATTGATTATTCAACCTTAAGTGATAATCGAGGGCTATTGTGGCAACTTCCAATTAACATTTTCATTAGCTATGTAGGATTACTAAAATGGTTCTACGAACTTCGACACATGCTAAACACATAAGTATGATGCTCATGATAAGCTTTGGCGAGTTGTTAGCGTGGTAACACCGAGGGTGTTACACTTTGCTGGCGTGTGCTGAGCCTTGGCCGCGATATCCTCACTCCAGACATGCACTGCCACACCCTCCAGGTCAATGGTCACCTTGAACTTGAACGCCGTCGCCGACGCCTGAGCGAGGCGTGTCCAAGGTCGGAGCACGAGGAGTGTTTCGGCAGCCGGTACCGGTGACGCCGCTAGAATCGTATCGTGAGTCTCCCGTGAGCAGCAGTGGATGATGAAGTTGTCAGGATAGAAGGGGTCTATGGAGTTGGACCCCTCCTCGATGCCCCAAATGGTCCCGATGGCGCGGGCGGTGTCTGGAGCGTGAAGCTCCCTCGTCGAGTCCGCAACCATCATGACAAGGGATAAGCGGAGGGCCTGCTCAGCTGTGTTGAAGGATGCCGACCTCTAGATGACGCACCAGCTTTCCACCGGCCGCATGTCAGGGTGCCTCGGTGGCACGGGGTCGCGTTCGTCAGGGCCGCTGGAAACATCCGCAGCACGCGAAGATCCCGGTGGAGTTGACCCAGCAGCCAGGGACCCCATCGGAGTGTCGTTGTCCGCTGCATGTGAACCAGACGGAGTCGAGCTAGACACCTGCAAAGCCACGGGGGTGCCCAAACTCCCTGTCACGGAACCGCCCAAATTATAAGAACGAAAGTACAAAAACAATCACCGGAGCAATTAGATTCCCATACTTAAGCCCCTATAACTCTGGTAGTCTAATGAAATCATGAGGGATTTCATACCAACCAACGTACAAGACAAGATCATAGTGGTTCAACATAACAAGTCACTTGCTACATCCATTATTACCAGTAATTCAACATAGAACGGAGTTCCACATAGTTATTACAACTCAAGTTCAAAAGTAGCAGAAGCAAAGTAGTTTAAAACTAATATCATCTTAATTCAAATACATGCCAGTACCAAGGTCAATTTCCAACAAAAGCATGAGAGATAAGATAGCTCAGAAGGGTCATGCCCATGACCACACTCCGCCACAACAACAGGAGCCATCCAATTCTTGCAGTAGCCATGATACATCACAACCTGCAACAAGTGGGAATAAACCCTGAGTATGAGAAGGTACTCCGCTAGACTTACCCATCATAAACCATAAATAAATGACACCAAGGAGTATGCAAGGCTTTTATAAGGTGGACTGGCTTGACTTGTTTTGCAGAAAAGCATAAGTTATCATCTATGAACCATTTAAAATATAAGCATCAACTTAATTATACCTGATTAATCTAAGTAAGCACCTATGCTAGAGCAATCACTTGATTAACCATTAACATCAAAGGTTACCATCTCAGGTTTAGCATTTCTAACATCATCCATATAACCATCCGTGTTCCATCATTATTACTACGATGTCGTAGCTCGAGTCAAGTGCTCACTATCCAGGAGCGATGACGATTCGAATCGATTCCTAACTAGATGGTGATTTATTCCTCACACAAACCACGCTTTCCTTGTTAGGGTCGCTTAGATCACCAATGACACGATTCCGGTAAACGTCGCGGGATAAACTGGGGCCGCAGTACTCAGGGACCACCTGACTGCCAGGACGCGCCTTGGGCTCACTCTTCACGTCCCTGTCATACTCCCTCCAGCACCAGTATGTGCACCCGTGTAGGTCCCGGCCCGAATCATGTCACTAGCTTCGCGGTCGAAAGGTACTTTATTCGGCCAGCTAAATGTGAGGCATGCATTCAACATGACAAGAGGGACGAGCAACGATAGGTCCTTAATCGACACAGACGAAATCACTATAGTCCAAAACCATATAAGACTCCGCCCGGTCTCCGTTTATCCATCAACACTTGGTTACTTTCTATGATAACAATTATAGCCAACCATAACCAGGTATCCACCTATATCTCGCAGGTAACAGGAAATCACCCGACTTCTACTGGTCTAAGCATGGCTAAGCAATACTTTTGATCCTAAACTAAAATAGGATTCCAGGCATATTTATGGGACAAGGAAAAGGTATATATGCAGCAAGTGTTTTCACTCAACTCCTATAACTTAATGCAACAATATATATAACTCATATATAAAGAATTGTTTGAATAAAATAGGGAATTTAGAATACTCCGGGGCTTGCCTGGGATCGAACACTTAGGTTAGTGTTTGACAGATGACACTCGCTTGGCGAGCATCTCCTATCCCGACACTTGCTTAGTCCTTCCATCTTTGGGATAGGTCCATCAACCATCTTCAGGTTTGGCTCCAACATCTCATCCTTCACGTGGTGCATCTAGCGAACCTAAATAAGATGCAAGATGCATGTGCATGAAAATGATGAATGGTAACACAAGATGCATCACATAAGCATTCAAACAACACAGATTATACTAGACATAGACACCAATAGCTAATTAACTAGCATCACATAACCAATTATAGAGGGCAAGCACACCAAGCATAGCGCAAGTTTAACAAGATCACAAGTATCTTAACTTGACCATCATCAAGGGCATAAGCCACACTTAGCAACACATGGAGTAAACAACCACAACTAGCATCTGTCCATCTCTGGACTGCAAACAACAGCTGCATGTTTGGATCATAACTGGAGTTATACAAATCCAATATCCATGCAACAAGACATTCTGGAAAGCTTATGCAATTGTCTATAATTCATCTTTAATCATCTTAGCATGATTCTCAAGTTAACTAAGTCAAACATGCACAATTACAGAATCTGATCCAGAGATTCCAGAGAATAACTATTTCTGGAACCCAACTTGGAACAGTCATAACTCACAAACTACAAGGCCAAATTCCACCAAAATTTAACACAAGCTAGATTAATGAGTCATATACAACTTTGTTATAAGCATGTTTCTCAGAAAACATCATTTTCATGATGCAATTACCAAAGTCCCAGAAACTGTCCAGAAAAGCATCAATTGCAAGAATAAATATTAACTTATATTCCAAACATACATTTGGCCACAACCAATGTAACCAACATAAAGTACATGTTAAATGATCACCAAAAATCATAGTGCTCATCACTAAATAAATTCTTTTAATGCATTTCTTAATTTATTTAGATGCCTAGGTGATTTAATAAACATATACCAAAAGTGCACCATAAATTCTACAAACCTTACAGTAGCTATCATATCATCACAATAGTCTACTATACAAATTTCAAGTCATTTGGATATGTATGTCAACCTCTATGAAAAAGACAAGTTGCTATTGCAAGAATTCATGTGAGAGCAAGATACACTAATAACTCACTCAAATAGCGCCCAAAATTCATGAAACTTTTACCACACCTCAAACATCACATGAATAGCATGTCACAAAAATTTCGCCTCATTTGAAGCCCTAGATCTTCAGTTATAAAAAAAACAAAACACAACTATCCTTAAAACCTAACTGCATAAATCTATTTTTACAGAGAAAACTTTAAACAACCTAACTGCATAAATCTATTTTTATAGAGAAAACTTTAAACTAAAATATGTCATATTATAGAACTACTACATAGAGAATTTTACAAGGATTCCAAAAAGTCCTCATTTGCTATTTTACGATTTTTCTATGATTTACTATGAATTTCTAAAGTTCAGTCAAAACTACAACAAACAGGTCCTTTCGGCACTATTCATATGAGTCACAGACTTCGCAAAAAGGCCTTTGGATTTTGTCAAATTCTTGCGCGAGGTCCCTGACGCGATTTTGAGCAGGGGAAGGCTCTGTAGCTCGCTGAGGCCGGCCGAAGGAGGCTCGTCGGCGGCGGCTGAGGGGCGGCGGAGCGCTAGGGGGCTCACACGCACCCGCTGGTGCTCCCAGCTCGCCATGCGATGGTCCAACGTGACCTGGCCGCGAGCACAGCAGAGGTCGCGGCGGCGACCATGGCGGTAGCCACCTCCGGCGATGGCTGGGGGAGGG
Organism: Saccharum hybrid cultivar R570; assembly: GCA_038087645.1. Taxonomy (NCBI): domain Eukaryota; kingdom Viridiplantae; phylum Streptophyta; class Magnoliopsida; order Poales; family Poaceae; genus Saccharum; species Saccharum hybrid cultivar. The sequence continues at coordinate 25,803,513 of JAQSUU010000135.1, forward strand.
AAAGATGCCCTGGAGGTGCGTCATGCGATGGGAAAGGCGCTAGGGTTAGCAGCAAGGGCTGAGGAGGCAAGGGCAGCGAAGACTGCGGTGATGGCAAAGAGCTTGGCCGGCGGCCATGGCGGCGGTGCTCTGTGCGCGCGTTGCGACGAGAACGGGAGCGGGGAGGGCGATGTGAGTGAGGAGGGAGTGAGATGAGGCGAGTGGGGAGCTCGGCGTCCATTAAGGAGCAGCAGGGGCACGGCGGGGAGGCAAGGACGCGCGGCGTCCATGCGTGGCAATTCGTCGAGCACGTGGCACGCAGCGACATGGGCAAGGTGGGGCGCCGATTCAGGCTTGCTCTGGGCCGAATTTGGATATGGGCCCAAAACGAAGTTTGCTCACCTTAGCCTGCTCTACATTTTTCCTTTAAAGACCAAGATCATTAGAGCAGTAGATTAGCAGTAAATCATGTCCGAAGTTGACACTGTCAACGTGTTGGCAGCGGTTACGTAAACCCAAAATTGATGACCAAAACGGAGTCAAACTTAATCCACCTTTTTACATGCTCTTCTCCAAGATGCAAACTACAACTTTTATATTTGGCTCAACTTAAGTTGCTCAGCAAAAACACGAGAACGCAACGCGCCAACCGTCTTGTCGTTGCCAGTCCAACTCCATGAATATGACGAAACTAGCAGTTTTGTGAATTGATTTTGAAGGTCCAAACAAGCTCCAAATCTGGTGAGACTTGATTTATTCTTTACTTCATAATGCATACTCCAACTCGTATTGAGGACTCCAATTGAGCTTCTATATGAATTTGGAAGATAAAAGGTCACAAACATAGCAACTCACTGCTGTCAATCCAAGACTTAGAATTATTTCTAGGGCTGAAAAACAGCAGCTGATCCAAACTTCAAGCCTCTTCTTGACCTACTTCCAAGCTGATCTAGCTCTTGGTCCAAAAGCAAAGTTTCTTCTACACAACATGAACTAAAACTTTCCTTTAATGTCCAACATCAGAACTGGTATAGAACCTACATTTCTATTCTGACCAAAGTAGTATCGCGATAAAGCTTGAATTGTTCGTTTTGATCCATTGGAGCATTTTCGGGGCATTTGCTCAACACGAATCTTTCATGACTTTTGTTGTAGAGTCCATCTAAAGTCTTTTGGGTAAGGTTGCAAGGTTTGGTTGATGACCTATATTTTCATTCACTTAATAGTGCAATTCAAGCACTTAGTAAAATCATTCTAACAAGGATATAACTTATCATTTCATGTGACTTTTTGACTCCAAACTTCATGAAACTTTTCGAGTGACCAATAGATAGGTACTAAGGTAAAACACATAAAGATATTGCAATAACACCACTCAAGCATATATCTTGAAAATGGCCTATATGTAAAGCAATGGTGCAACATCCAAGTTTAGGTTAGGCTCATCTCCATAGGTTGACCTTAACATCGTCATCCACTTAATCTATCATGTTTGAGCTCAAACCCACTGCTTAATGAGTGACAAACACCTGGGGTGTTACACTCCCCCCGTCGGTCGCTGCTAGAAGATGCGCCGCTGGCCGTCTCCCCTTGCAGGTGATCCCTCCCTCGGAGAGCGGCGGTGGCTCTTGCAGTCCCTCGCTAGATGCCGCAGACCGAAGCAGTTGAGGCACCGCAGCGGCCGACGGCACGTCGCAATACGGTGGCTGAACGAGAGGCAGTTCAGGCAGCGGTCTCTCAGGGCCTCCGGTATCCACATGGCGGCGGCCCGAGGAGGCAGCAGGGCACCTGGCCTACGACTGTGCTAGATCTTGGCGAGAAAGCACCTCCCTCCAGCCGCTGGTGTCCGGAGGGGAAAACGGCACCTTGACCGCGGTGGCGGCCGCTCTCCCAGGCGCAGATGGACCGAGATTCGTGCGCCCGCCTCCCCGGCAGCTGGGCCACTACCGGCGTTGCGTGCTACCGCACCGCGGCCCCCGAGACGAAGGTGGACCGGGCTGCGTGAGTCGTCGTCATAGTCCTCCCTGGCGGTGCGAGAGTCCCCGGCCTGGGTCGGGTGGCGGCGCCTCTTCCGCCACCTGCGCCTCTTCCACCCTGCGCTCCCCCCCTCGCCGGTCGCGGGGTGGACAGTCTCCGCCAGCGGCTCAACCACGGTGCGAGGCGGGTCCTCAGGCACTAGGGAGCCCTGGCGGATGACCTCCGCAAAGGAGGGGGCGGCGGGGGAGACCTCGTAGTCCGAATCAGAGAGATTTGATTCCTCAGACCACCGCATCGCCTTGGATCTGCCAGGGGACGAGTGGGGAAAGTAAGGTTGCGCGCTTGGGGAGAGGGAGGTGGTTTGCTTGGGGGAATGGGCGGCCGGCGGTGCCGGTGCGGCTCCCGACGGGCTAAGGGAGGGGAGAGGCTCTGGGGCAGGGGTGGCCGACGGAACCAGGGCGGCTTCCGGCGGAGTCGGCCCAGGGGCGGGGGGCGAGGGAGGGGTGCTCATCCGTCCTCTCTCCGTGAGCAGCCGTTCAATTTCAGGAGCAAAAGAAGATTATCAGAGGTTTCTTAAAAGGAACGAGGTTGGCGAGATCTTCTGATGGTAATGGTATTTTACAATTCTCGGATCTTTCAAGACTACAAAACTAATTCTCGATCACTTATTATTCTGCCAGTTTTTTCTTTACATTAATTGATGAGTTGAGGACTGATTCATGTAACTGAGTCGATCTACTAAGTAGTTGACAGCGCGCGAAAGAAGATGCTATGATAATTGATAAAGTGGAATGTCATAAACAATTATGTTGTTCAGTTATAACAGTCCAGATTCAAGAGGGAATCATGTGGCTCGCGAAACACAGGATCACACAATGGTAATAAGTGCCTAGAATCTAAGATGAAGGGCAAAAAAATGGCTACCAGCATAGCCAGAGCTCGTATTTACCACCGTCAATCCAGCGTTCAAATCTTGATATGCCCACAAATCATAAATAAAACCATGAAAAATAGGGAACTGAGCAATAGTCCATCATGTTCTATACACTAGAGAACATTCTTCCACACATGTGTCCTACTAACTGCTATCCATGCCAATCGCCCACCATGTAGCTGTTTTTCATGTAATAATTGTGTTGATTCGCTGTATATGTGTTCATAGAGGTGAGTGTGCGTTCGTGTATGTGAACGTTTGGATTGTAACCGGGTCTCGTAAAAAAAAGCACATGCATGCCAGTTGTCAGAGGGCTTACTGAATGTAAGATATGCCACGTGTTCAGATAGAAAACGCTAGAGTAGACTCTGAGTGACACGCCGAGCACCCACAACCACGTACGGTGGGAACATGCATTGATCTGCACGAATAAGCCCCAGATGAGGTAAGTTTGCTCTCAGCAACCACATGCTGTGGGAATGGGAATGGCATTGATCTCAAAAGATCGCTGGCAAAAAATTAAGAGATGGATAGGACTATTTGCGGATGCCCTTCAATGAGTCTGTTCGTTTCGTTGAAAAGTCATGGCTAAAAGTATTGTTCATTGATTTATTACGAGAGGAAAAACATTGTTCCGACTAAAAAAACAAGTTGAAAAGTACGGATTAGAAGACAAACGAACAGGTCGCCACGCAGCATCATAGATTTTTCTCCTTTAGAACTTGTACAGTTGCTCTGGATTGGAGTCCCTGGAATGATTTCAGTTAGAATTTGTTCACTAATTTGTATAGTTTTGAAAAAAGTGAAGTAGTTTCTTGTCAAATCCAGGGAACCGAACGCAGCCTTACTCAACTAGGCTCACGTCACGGCCCCGTCGTACCTGCAACTGCAGTCCGACATGTGACACGTAACCGATAGTAGACTCTTCATCAGCTACATACCAAACGCGCGAAGTAGTGCGAACATGGGTTGGTCGATCAAGGGATTCAAGGCTGTAATAGGCTATAGCTCTCAGTCAACAAAACAAACGTGTCCAAGCCCAGATGCACATCTCGTCACGCCACTTGAGGATGTCGGTTAGCGACACGATGCCCGCGAGGACTGATGCACGAATAAGCCCTAAATGAGGTAACTACTGAAGGGCTCGCGGATCTAGAATTTTATTTAAGGAAAATTAAGGATATACCGCACAAAAAGTTCTATATCTAATTTGGTCAACCATTTATCAATTCGATTAACGGTTGCAAAAGTTGCAACATAATTCTGCATACATGCACAAAATAACATGATGTAAGCCTTAAATTTGTAAATTAAGTTGAAAATTTCCACAAATTACAATATATAAGGTATAGTTCAAACACCATAATAATATAATTCAAAATAGACATAAAGGAGAGCAAAAGACTTTTAGCACGTAAGATTTTTTGAAAGGAAAGAAAATCATAAAGAAACAACTAAATGTGGCAAACCTGGGCGATGTCTTCTCTTAAGTTTCTCTGCGTAGCGGTGGCGGCAGTTGTCCAGGTCCCTGCTGCCGCCTAGCTTCTCTTTGAGGACCAAAACGCCAACAGCAGCAGTTGGCCAGGCCAGACAACCAGAACGCCGGCAGCAGCAGTTGGTCGGGTGTCATTGCCGGGTTTTTTTCAGAACCAAAACAACAGAACCGTAGTCTAGCTTCTCTTTCAGGATCAGTCGCGGCACTTAAGCAATTGCTGGATTAGGATTGCAGATGGATACACTAATCGCGAGTTCGCAGGATCTGAGACGAAGCGGCGCGGCGGTGGCGCTTCAGATCGCAACATAGGCGAAGCATCGTGATGGACAGATGTATTGTAACTCCTACTATTGGCTGGGCTGGCATACCCAGTAGATGCGAGCTTCTCTCTCTAACATTGGTACTAGCCCTATGAAAATGTCTAAGACCGAGCAAATCAACGTGGGGATTCTTCGAACTGCCTGTATAACCCATATGACGGTTAGCACTGTGTTTCGGTAACACGCTCATAGAAAGAGAGGTGAGAAGAACAGAGCACGTAACTCAAGAGAGACGAAGAAGCAACTCAAATGTCAATGGCCAGCGACCCCTGGAAATCAAAGATCATGCCAACCAACTCTATTGCGGCAGCGTACGGTGCCACACTCCTATTGTTCCTCCTCTGCGTTGCTGCACTCTGCTGACCGTGTGCGAAGGAAGTGCTGAGGAGGCTCACCGTGCTGATAATCTTCATGGTTCTCCCTATGGTATCGACGTTATTAGAGGTAAGAGGATACCTTCTGCTGCACATCCTGTCCTGCAGCCACCTAGTGGAGTCTATTGTGCGCATTCTATCGTTTGTGGTGCCGCCTCTCCTAGCAAAGGGAGCCCGCGCGTTAGCCGACCATGCTACAGATGCAGCTTGACACTGGGAGGCTTCACTCGTGGACAACTGGGAGGGTTATGCTTGACCTGTCGAGATGTAATAATAAGTAAATCAAGCATCATCTATATGTTTCCTCTAGATATTTTTGTAATATAAATCTCTATTACATATCTCTATCTCTAATATATGAAGTAGGAAGTGACTCAAATGAGATAAGAATTTCTCTCTCTGGCATTGCTACTAGTCCTGTGAAAGTGTCAAGACTGAGCAACACCGAGTTTGTCATCTGCAGGAGGGGTTTTTGATCATGTGGGGATTCTTCGAACCGTCTATATAACCCATGTGACTGGTTAGCATTGTGCTCCGGTAACATGCTCATAAAAAGAGAGGTGAGAAGAGCATAACACAAAACTCAAGAGAGACGAAGGGCCGGCCCGAATCCTGATGGCCAGCGACCCTAGGAAATCAGAGATTGTCGCCGCCAACTCCATTGCGATCATGTATGGGACCGTCTTCTGTTATTCCTCCTCTGCGTCAATGTGTTCCGCTGGTCGCGTATGAAGGAAATGTTGAGGAGGCTCACAATGTTGATCATCTTCATGGTTCCCCCTATGATATCCACTTCCGTGGACCCTCGACGCGGCAGTCTTCCTCCTTAACCTCATGTCCTGCAGCCAGCTAGTGGAGTCTATCATGTACATTTTATTGTTTGTGGTGCCGCCTCTCCTCTTCACATTAACCGGCCGTGTTGTAGGTGCGGCTTGACACTAAGGGTGGATTTAACGATGGGACGTAGGGGGGCTCAACCCCCCTACTGTCATCGAGCCTATGGAGCCCTTCATGAGCCCTCATGAGTTTCCATCATGCATGAACACTACAGCAGAGAAGGACATTACTGGCGGTTCAAAACCCCCTTCACTGGCGGATTTTGAACCGCCATAACCAACTCGGCAGTGATGAGCTGATCACATCACTGCCGGTTATGCCAAACCGGCAGTGATAGCTCATGTATCACTGTCGGTTCATGTTACAAACTGGCAGTGATACTTGAGCCATCACTGCCGGTTGTTTTAACCAACCGGTTGTGTAGATTATATTATCACTGTCGGTTTTCTTTGAACCGGTAGTGATATACTTTTCACAATTTGCATTTTAATAATTGTTTTATTTTCATTTCGAGGGGAGGTGGTGGGGTGGGAGGTCGGGGAGGTGGAGGTGGTTGCTATCGATCAATTTGATATCGATGTGAAGGTGGTTGTTGATCAGCGACAATACAAACCCATCAACATTTATATTACAAAAGTTTCAAAAAAAACTTTAAGTATCGAATTAAGAGTCGCATTACAATAGCCTATCAATGTGGTCTCTTCCGTACTGCGCCTTGTACTTCTTAGTCCTCGCAATGGAGAATGATCCTTTCTTGGTCAATATCTCGTCCATCACAAACCTTGCTATCTCCTCTTGAATTCCTCTCATCTCAAAATCTAACAACTGGTTGTGATTGTTTGCTTTGCGCTGTAATTGAAGCAAGATAATATTGAAATGCACAAACGTAAGACAAAACAATAGAAATGGGATGCCTACGTACAATGTCATCTCCCTTATTTGTTTTTGCGCCAAAGTATTTTAGCATTGCCCACATCACATAGAACCCGCATTCGTTGTTCCCCATCGGTTGATCTAGGGTCTTGAGATCCTCCATATACTTTACACTGAATGGGGCACTCCATTGCTTTTGCATCTTGCTATCGAGATTTTTCCAATTAGGTAATGCCTTCATTCTATGTTACATTGTAAATGAAGTGTGAAGACCAAGGACATTATAATATCTTATGTGATTAGAAAGTGTTGTGATATTGGGTTCACTTACTTATTCAGCACTTTGACTAGGGGGTCAATAAGAGAAAGTGGCTTTTTCTTTGAGTCCCACACCTCGATATGTGAATCTTCAAGATAGATATCTACGAGGATGAAATGGTTGTTGCAATCACAAAGTCCATGTTATTGAATGACATATCAAGAAAAGAAACACTAAAATAAGGGTCGAGAACACATACTCGTAGTTGTAGGGTAGGAGTACGTTTGTTTTGTTGTTTCTGAACATCCTTTCAAACTCAATCTTTAAACTTGTTGGTACAAAGTCATCTTTACCAGGGGCGGTGCATGTTATCTCATTTACAAATATGGGATCCAAGAAGTCTATATTGCTCAACTGCTTCTTTAGACACCATTTTGCCATACACCTGCATAATAAACATATGATATATTCAAATGCAAATCACGTAGTTTATTATAACGTTGTGAGGGTAGGGTACTTAAATAGACCATATCATCAAAATCTGCGTATCGAGCGAGCGCCGTTGGAAGAGCTGAAAGAGGTGTTCATAATAAATAATATGCACTGTTTCTTAAGGATGATTAAAAACCAGTCCGGGAGGGATGCAAACTTCAAAACTGACATAGTCTCCGTTGGCAGTATCTAGGGAGTAATAATCATGCAACTGTCGCATGTATGTTGGCAAATCTCTATACTCTTGTTCGGTGGCGACCAAAGGATTGCCTCTTGAATACTTGTATGCGACCGTAGCTTTTTCAAAATCTCTCGTTCTGTAATACAACTCCGTGGCCCTCTCCATGGATATACCCATGTTGTTGGCCAAGTTCTGTATCTCTAGCAATTCTTTGGTGTGTATTTCTCTAGCTCTGATTTGATTACTCTCTTTGTTGTGTTGCCTTTCAAATTCGGTCTGCTGTCTCCACTTAGGTAGACTGGCTATTCGATTAAAGAAGGCAATGGTGGCTTTCTTGCTTGGAGGCTCCACAGTCGGGTCCTTCATCTTACTCGTAATGCTAGCATCCACCTTCTTTTTACTTGTCTAGGGAGCATTACCAACCAAAACTGATGACCTCTTGTGTTGCGAGGTCGAACCTGATCGCACTTTGGATTTTCGCGGAGGAGGAGGTGTCTTCTCCTTTGGCTGTGGAGGAGGTGGAGAAGGTAGAGGAAGTGTTTTCTCCTTTGGCGGTGGAGGAGGTAGAGGAGGTGTTTTCTCCTTTGGCGGTGGAGGAGGTGTCTTATCTTTCGAGGCAGGAGAGGGAGAATGAGGATCTTGCAGAGAAGAGAAACCTCTTGGCGGCGGCGATGCCGATGATTCACTGTCATCCTCATCATCCGAAGATGGCTGCTCATCCAGCTTGATGAAGCGTTTGCGCCAAGCCACATGAGTGCCCAAGTTGTGAACAAGACGCGGCCTATCTTCCTCCACTGGGAAATCAATGTGTATCTTATTGTACTTCTTATCCAAGATCTTATCAATGCTGACCCTGGCATACCCGGGTGGCATTGGCTTGCCATGAATGATGTCGTCTCCTCTTGGAAATGCTTGTCCGACCGCCACCTTGTCTTTTGTCCACTGCTGACGGATGTACAACCTGACATTAATAGGTCCAGTGATGTTGTCCATCGGATGAGGAGCATTGACCTCTTCTTCGTCAAGCATAGGGGTTGAGCCGCAGCTACTGCGACCCTTGGGCACTGGGCTATTCAAAGTCAGAATAGGTTGCGGTTGTGTCGAACACATGGATTGCATAGCTGACATAACTCGTGCATCAACTTGAGCAGCTATCAGTGCTTCCATGTTATCTTCGATTTCCTTTCGAAACCTTTGGAGCTCTTCTTCTCTTTGCGTTCTAGCCCTCGCCTGGCTCCTATAGGATGAAGATTCACCTTCGAATGCTTTCACCCAAGGAACATTCCTGGCTCCTCTAGTGCGATCGGGGTGCTCCATGTGTTCCAAGCGCTTGTGTGAGCACGTCATTTTCTCTATCGGACTTGCGGTTACCTCTATTTACTCCCTCAGTTAAGGTTGAAATCCTCTGGAGGAGATTGCTGACGGGTTCACTACTGGCATTAAGGCTCCCGTCACTATTGTATTGTGCCCCCCTTGCAAGTAGGTAGTTTAATGATCTGGGCTGCCAATCGCTTGTCTGAGGCCTAACGCCGCGCTGCTCTAGTTTCTGGACTTCCATTTCCCATTCCGGAATCTTCCTTACATAGCCACGCGATCCTAGGCGATGAGGATCCTTTGCCTTAAGCGAGTTTGCTCTATTTCTTTCGCTTGATGCCTTGGCCTCTTCAGATAGCTTATAAGCCTTGAACTCCTCCTAGAAGTCTCTCTGCTTGTTGTATTGACCTCCCTCAAAATTTGGTTCTCTGTCCTCCTTAATTAATTTGTACAAGGTTCCCTTGAAAGTCTTGAACGAGCGACCCATGATTTCCTTGGCCTTCTTCTTGACTGTCGCCTTGTCATAGTCATTAGGAAAAGTGAAATACCCTTTTAACTTGTTCTAAACTAGCTCCTCACTTTCTAGAACCCTCCATGGGTCATCCTCACGACCAGTCCATTTCCTGTATTTGATCGGGATAAAGTCTCTTACAAGTGCCCCGATGACACTCTTGTATGGGCCTAATGCTTTAAGAGGCTCCACCGACTCCCCTACTTGGTCAAACTCAGAGATGTGCCAATGTTTACTTGTTTGAGGAAGCTTTGTTGCACCACGCTTAGTCCTGTTGGTACCCTCACCACTTGGCTCTTGCGGCGGAACCTGCTTCAAAATTCATAAATAAGTCCCCATCAAACTTATCTAGCGTGATTTCTTACTATCGCGTTATTAGGTATGACCTAAGTTATTATCTCGTCTCCTTAGTCTAGCTACAGATAATGGCTAGGGCTCCAATCGTCCTGATTGTTACCACCACCATTAGTTGGATCCTGCGACGCTCCTATCGTAGTGCTCTCTGCTTGTGGGGTATCAGTAGTTCGGCGACGGGTGGTGAATTGGCGATGACGAGTCATGTTTCTGGACATGCATTTCGATAGGCAATTAAAAAAATAGAAACCTTATTTGCCTTTCAGAGCCGAGGGATACTACTGTCCTTCCATGTAGGCATATGGTAAGTCTGCTAGCAATCTATTCAAGGACTGCATTTTTTTGTTAGAAACTAGCAATCTATTATTGAAGTAACATGGTATAAGTTTTCATTATTTGACGGTATTCTAGATTAAACATTAAGGTGGGAATTCTATCGAACACTTTATGGGCACTCACCGAGTAAGCAGGGGTGGCACGCTCAACAGCGACATGGAGGAGCTCCTCGCGGCGTCGGCGTAGCTATAGGGGACGGCGGTGTTGAGGAAGCGGTAGGGGACGGCGTCGTGAAGGGCAGCGTCGGGCTGCAGCATCGTGTAGTGCGTGTCGGGCGGCGGCGGCGTGCACTGGCGAACAGCGTCGAGCGCGTAAAATGTCGTGCACTGGCCTTAGAGCGCGCCATTGCCTTATATAACCCACGCATCACTACCGGGTGGTTATTAGAACCGGCAGTGATGTCCCATATCACTGCCGGGTGGTTATTAGAATCGGCAGTGATGTCCCATATCACTGCCGGTTCTAATAACCACCCGGCAGTGATGTCCCATATCACTGCCAGTTCTAATAACCACCCGGCAGTAATGTCTCATATCACTGCCGGTTCTAATAACCACCCGGCAGTGATATGGGACATCACTGCCGGGTGGTTATTAGAACCGGCAGTGATATTGATTATTTTTAAACATTTTGGGTCCCCCAATTGATCTCAAATGGAAAAGTTGTAAACAACAAAGTTGTGGAACTCATGAATGTCTACAACTTTTATTTTAGTCATTTCTTAATTTGAGAAAGTTTTATTAGGCATGTCTCATAAAGTGCTCTGTCTCACACAAAGTTATGTCACTTTGTTGGAAACATGGCATCCGTTATATCAACAAAGTTCTAAAATAATAGTGGTAGAACTCATCAATCTCTACAACTCCATATGATCTCAAATTCGATGCAAATTACTAAAACAACATTTCATTAAGGATTACATAGTTTATGATATTCTAACTATGATGGCCTCATCGTGATCACTCCGGAGGTAAGCAGGTTCGTCACCCTCTTCAAGGATAGGTAGGGTAATGCCTACCCCAAAAGGAGCCATTTCTTGATAACCTTTGTACTCTTCTTCGTCCGTCACTCCTTCAACACCGACAATCTTCCTTTTGCCTTGCATGACTACTTGTAGTCTTCCCTTTGTAGTGTTATCCCTTGCATAGAAGATTTGCAAAACATCCTTTGCAAGGACGAAGGGGTCATCTCTGTATGCGGTCTTGGATAGATCAATGGTAGTGAACCCATCATTGTCAGTGTTGATTTCATCTAGCTAGACCCACTGGCAACGGAAAAGAGCGACCTTCAACTGTCGTCCATAGTCTAGCTCCCATATCTCATCTATGAAACCATAGTATGTTTCCTCCACCGTGTCGTATTCATCGTGGGCGTCGAAACGAACAACACTATTTTGTTTGGTGCTCTTTCCATCCTGTTTTTTGTGTAAAATGTAAAACCATTTATATCATAACCTTGGTACATCATCACCGTAGTCGAAGGTCCGGGTGCTAAGAGATCTAGCTGATTAATGTATGCCATCACACCGTCGACCTGCTAGAGAACAGCGAAGTGTGCCTATCTGAAGAAAACCACTTTGACTATTTTGACAGCTTTCTCACCTATCGTTCCTTTGCCCCCTAGTCTTCCATCGTGACGAGATACTGGAACTCCAACCCGATTGATGTCCATATAATATGTGCAGAACTCAATGGCCTCCTCCGTTGTCCATCCTTCTACCATGCTCCTGTAACACCCCTGGGTGTTAAGCATGCATTAACATCCAAAGCATTAGTCATAATCATCTCATACATGGTTATCATTGCATGCAGTATATACCCTTTTAAATTTAAAGTTGAAAAACAATTACTTAAAACCTAAATTCTGCATTTAAGTGCTAAAGAGTGGTGAAACTTTGTGTAGCTACAATTTTAATTAATCTAGAATAAATTAACATGATTTTTGGAGCAATTCTTGAATTCAAGTTTTTCTCAAATTTTGTTTTAAAAATATTCTAAACAAATAATTTTTTATTAACAACTTAGCTTTAAATCCTAAATTCAAAATCTGTTGAGAATTTTAAAAAGTGCCCTACATGAAAGTTGTAGAGAATTAAATTTTGAACAACTTTTATTTTGGGCAAAAGTTCTGAAAACCTCTTTTTCATCTTCAAATTCAAATTTGAAACAAATAAGGAAAATCTGGAAATATTTTTGTAAAACAAAAATCCATTTTCGCTTCTTGGGCCGCGGCCTTCCTTTCGGCCCAGCAGCGCTAGCAGCCCGACCCGCAGCTCCCACGCCGGCTTCCTCCCGCGCGCGCGCCCGCGCGCGACGCCGTGGCGCCGCGGCAGAGCTCGGCCGCCGCGTGGCCGAACGACGGTGACGCCGCGTGACACGCGCCCTGGTGGCCCCCGCGTCCCCCGCACCCGCTTACCCCCTCCACGCGCTCGCCCGCCTCGGCTGCTCCCTCCATTCCCTCCTCTCGCTCCGTAGCAGCTCGCCAGCAGCAGCGCGCCATTGCCGGCTCCCGGAGCTCCGCCACCGCCGTTGACAGCTACTGCCGCGCCCGCGTCCGATTCCTTGCGGCCATTGCTCCGCCTCCCTTCGCTCTACCTCGTGCTCCCTCCAGCGGTCGCCTTTGTCAAGGTGAGGAGGCCAATTTTGGCCGGCCGCTCTTCACCGCCGCTCGCCGGAGTTCGTGGCCATGTCAATCTTTCTGTTCCACCCCTCCTTCTTCCTCCCTCTCGCGGTCAGCAGTTTCACCTCCCTCCCGCGAAGCCGTAGCGCCTCCCTGCCCGCCTTGCCATGGCCGGAGTCGAGCTCCCGCCGACGAGCCGCACCGTCATGCCGCCATGCGCGTCGGCGAGCTCGCTCCGGTAGGCCACTCGGCCAAGACCGAGCACCGGTCGGTGCAGCTCGTTGTGCTGAGCACACTGGTGCCGCCAGCGCCGCACGTGGGCTCGCCGCCGGTGAGCTCCGGCCGGCGATGCCCCTGCTGGCCTCCCCTCCGGCTGACCTGTGGGTCCCGCTTGACCCCTGGACCCGCCTGTCTGTCTCGGTGTTTTGGTTCGGTGTGTAGCAGCGGGGTGCACGTAGCGTTAAAGGCCGGATAGACATTTAGTTTTAAAGAAAATGATTTTCAGAAATGTTGAAAAGGCTTTCAAAAATCATATCTCTAGATTTATAGCTCCAAAAATTGTGAAATAAATTTTGTAATGTTACTCTTGAATAGATCTACAGTTTAAAAATATCTCATGTTAATTTTGTGACACTTTGCTGTGCAAATTTATTTAATTGCTATAAATGCTGATATCTTAGAAAATATGTAGTAAATAAAATAATGAAGGAAAAAATGTGATTCTTGTTGCTTTAATCTTTATTAGTGATGTACTTTCTAGGAAAAATATTAGTGAAGCATGTTTTGTGAGAAATTTTTGAAATGTAGTTCAAATGGTTTTAATTGATAATCTTTGTTATTTTTAGTAGAGGGCTAAATTTGTATAGAACATACATGTGATAATTTTTGTAGTATGTTAGTTTACTGTTAGTAACATAGGAAAAATGTGAAATCTGTTGTTTGATACTTTTTCTAGTACAAAATAATTTCATGCTCATATTTAGGCTATAACTTGTTTATTTTGTACAAGCAGTTTTACATAGGCCATTTTCATGAAAATTTAGTAGTAGGTTAGTTAGGGTAAGAGTAATCTACTGTAATTTTTGTAGATTTTTATCTATAACAGAAATAGGTGTTGGTGTGTAACCCTAGTTAAATAGGGAATAAAATATTATTCTTTATGAGAAATTAAGAGAAATAAAATATGTTTGGTGTATCTTTGAAGCATCATTATGCCTTGCTGATGTTATGGATGAGTTAGGTTGGTAAGCTTTGGTAGCTTAGATTCACTTGTATGTGTAGATGATAGGCTAACTAATAGAAGGATAAGGTGCATGTTTTAGGGTACATGTTCTTGGATGACGTTGACTACCTTGTAGAAGAATTAATTATATTCAAACTGCTCATTCCATGTGCTCATCTGCATCTCATGTCATCAAAGCACTCCACCACAATCCGATGCATCATTCGCATGATGACTTATGCACTTGCATCATACAGGATCGTAGGAGGAGTCGCAGGTAGAAGTACCGGAGGAACAAGCTTGGACGGATCCGTAGGAGCCCCAGGCACAGGAGGTGCCCGAGGAGAAAGAGTCAGGCGAGGAGCTGCCAGAGTGCGTCGACCACCATCCTAGCTCGTTCGAAAAAGGCAAGCCACGGAGCATTTTAAGTCTCCTATTTTATAAAAGTTGTTCCTTACTACATGAACTATAGTTATATATATACTTGCATTAAGTTATAGGAGTTGAGTGAAACCGTTGTTGCATTTTTACCTTGGCCACCGGATTATCTTTCACCCTGTTAGGTCAGGATCGAGTGAATTGCTTAGCCATGCTTAGACCGGTAGAAGTCGGGTGATTTCCTGTCACCTGCGAGTTATAGGTGGATACCGGATTATGGTTAGCTGTAATTGTGGTCATAAAAAGTAACCAAGTATTGGTGGATAAATGAAGACCGGGCGGAGTCTTATAGGGTTTTGGACTATAGTGATTCCGTTTGTGTCGATTAAGGACCGATCGTTGCTCGTCCCTCTTGTCATGTTGAACGCATGCCTCACATTTAGCTGGCCGAATAAAGTACCTTTCGACCGCGAAGCTAGTGACACTTTTCGAGCCGGGATAAACTCGGGTTGGCAGACTGGTGTTGAATGGGGTGTAACGGGGACGCGAAGAGTGAGCCCAAGGTGCGTCCTGGCAGTCAGGCGGTCCCTGGGTAGTGTGATCCATGATTGTTATCTCACGGCTTCTTGGAAAATGTCATTGGTGATCTACGCGATCCTGACGGGGGAAACAGGGTTTGTGTGAGGAATAAATCTCTAGCTGGATAGGAATTCGATTCGAATCGTCGTCACTCTCGGTTAGTGAGCACTTGACTCGAGCTATGGCATCGTAGTAACATTAAAGAAACACTGATGGTTAAGTGAATGACGTTGGAAATGCTAAACCTGATATGGTAATCTGGATTGTTAATGAGGAATCAAGTGATTGTTTTAGCAATAGGTGCTTACCTAGCTTGAATATGTTATACTAAAAAGGTGATGCAAAAAGTACTGGTATAGTTTTTCATAACAACTTATGCTTTTCGCAAATGAGTCAAGCCAGTCCAATCTATAAAGCCTTGCATGATCCTTGGTATCCTTTATTTCTAGTTTATGACGGGTAAGTCTAGCTGAGTATATTCCCGTACTCAGGGCGTTGTTCCCATTGTTGTTGCAGATGGTCAGATGTACTATGGGTACTGCTCCAACTATCTGTATCCGGCGATGGGCGACAACTAGGACCTTGGGCAAGGGTCACTCTGTTTGTCTTATCTACTGCTTTTGTGGACCATGACTATCTACTGGCACGGTATTTGAACGAAGTGTGGGTGTAAAACTACTTGCTTCCGCTATGTTATTTTGAACTGTGTTGTAATAACTTTTATTCTGAACTCTGATGTACTCCACTTTTATTGTGAACTCTACGTATCATGTGAATTGTGGCTGCTAAATCAGTACAATCTTGGTTATACGTTGGTTGGTTTGAAATCCCTTGTGATTTCACGGAATCTCAGGTTATACGGGTTTAAATTTGATAAATTAACCGCCTCGGTGGAAAATTTTCTTACTTAATCTCTTATAATTACGTTGATCCGTTATAGCTAGCATCGGAGCACGGTTTAGCATGTTGCTGTTCACATGGGTATTTAAAAACAAAACTATGTTTTCCACTAAGCTTTCAAATTTAAGAGTGTGCCAGTGGTCATATCCTTTATGCCCCATAAGGACTCTAGGTGACTTAATTAAGTACTAACTTGGGGGTTTGCATCATATTTGAAATTTTGTCGCTCATACGGCGTGCTATTGTATGAGTGCCATTCAATTGAGTGGTAATGTATGGATCAGTTTCCTCTACGCCCTGGTAAGTGAAAGTTGTGAGAGCATGGTCGGATACACTGCCGATCTAGGGGAGTGCTTATGTGATACCAAAATACGTACGTGCCATGCGCATATTCGTATAAGGGTATTCAAATGGTGGGGACTTCCGTCATACGGTGACGATGCCGTCAATAGGACGATGATTCGGGTAGTTGTTACCGTTATACTCGTATCTGGGGATGCGTGTAGAGCGAGTAACTTACTTTACTGCTTTCTTGCATATTTTCATACTGTGAGGGTTGGGCTGAAGTGACTTTCTACAGGTACATAACAACGCTTTCGAGTAGTATGTATTAGTTACGTTACAAGAGATCGTTGTATGCCACCGTTTATTCCGTTAGTAGTTATTAGTTTTCTAAGTTTGTGAGGATGTACGGAACGTGCATGTATCATATGGTGCATTTCATTCATGGCATTGTTCCTCCCCTTATAAGTTGATTATCTCATTTCGATAAAAATGCCAACTTAAAATCTGTTCTCACCACGGTAATAAAATTTTTGCTACAGATGGCACGTACCAAGCAGACAGCCCGCAAGTCCACCGACAGAGCTCCCCGTCATCAGCTTGCTCCACGCACTCGTCAGCGCCACACTTTTCTTGGAGAGTTTGGGATGCCTACGCTCTTGTGGAGAGTGCTCAGCTATGTAGGCTATCCTGATGGGATGGAGCCCCGCTACTTTTGGTCGAATGAGCGGTTGGGGGAAGGACTTTTGGTGACTGTGGTAGTAGTAGTTCGTCCCCGAGGTGATGGTTCTGAGTGGACCGGTTGGCATTTGAAGTCAACTGGCAGGACCCCTGAAGAAGCCGCTGAGAGGGCAGCCTTTGGTATCCTGAGGGATATCATGGATCGCTTTCCTTAGGAGTTGGCAGCAGCTATAGTTGGAGTCTTTCCGAGGGGCAACCCCTCCACTGACTCGTGGCAGCAGGCAAGAGGAAGAACTCTGGAGATTAGCGCTGCAGAAGCACAGAACAGTGACAACCCCGCTATGAGTGCCATGTTCGCAGTGATGAGGGCCTTTGATAGAGTGGAAGGTAGCCTGAGACGTGTGTCTAGTGCTCTTGGTCAGGCTCGTGATGACCGCCGTCAGCTTCAGAGAGATCACGACGCCAAGATTGAGAGGCTCAACGCAGAGATGTCTCAGTTAACTCGCCAGAGAGATCAGGCTACCTAGAGGACTGTGGTTTTCGAAGGAGATGTACGTGCCCTGAGAGAGCAGGTTGGGCGACTGACCACCGCCAACAGGAACGCTGAGCGCATGTTGACTCATGTGCTCCATCAGAGGAATGAAGCCTGGTCCGCAGAGAACGTGTTGAGGGCTAGATAGTTTGAGCTAGAGCAACAGCTGGCATATGCAGAGGAATATAATGACAATCTGCATGAGGAGGTTCATCGGCTGAACAATCAACTCAACCCCTATGTTCCTCCTGGTGCGGCAGAGATGGATTTGAATGAAGACGAAGATCCTGAAGAGCCCGAAGCACCAGTTGGGGAGCACCACGACGCTGCTAATGGCGACAAAGCCAACGTCTCGGACTTAGACAGCGACCACGATGAGTAGGCTAGTAGTTGTGGCGCTAGCTACTAGGTTCCATCTACATGGTCTTTTGCTTTGTTGGCACGTTGGGCATGTAATAATGAGTAGAAAGACTAAGGCTTTGATGTAATGTTGGAAAGCTTGGATGTGTTTGTGGCGGTATCCGAACGTCAAAAAGTCCAATGTATGTATGCTGGCAACTTGGTTGTAATGGACGCGATGTATGCGCTTTAAGTAATCTAATTAGGATGTTGTGTTAATTGGAATGACTTATTGTGCCCCTATTTTATTGTATGAATTTATTCTCTCCAGTAAATTCAGTCAGCATGATTTTTCATTCGATCGTAATTCCTATAACATCACCTAATAATTACTGTTGCTGAAACATGCAGATGCCAAACACTCATCGTACCGTGTATGGTGCCGCTGAGGCTGGTGGCAGTGCAGCTGCTAGTGATGACCGGGATCCACCACCGCCTCCTCCACCCTACACTGCGGAACAGTTTTTCGCACAATTTCTTGGAAGTCAACGTAATATGGAGGGCATGCAACAAAATATGGAAGCTGCGTTGCGCAGTATCGCAGATAACACCCGTCGGGGAATAAACCCGGGTGGGCACGAAGCAAATCAGTACAGCAGTTTCAAGGACTTCATGGATACTCATCCACCGATCTTCAACGAAGCCGCAGAACCCTTGGATGCAGAAGAGTGGATTAATACTATGGAAGACAAGTTCCGTGTCTTGAGAATGACTGAAGTGTTGAAGACTGAGTATGAAGCTCATCAGCTTCAAGGTCCGGCAGGAATGTGGTGGAAACATCACCGCACCACTTTTCCTCCCCACGCTCACATCACTTGGAGGGAGTTCACCGAAGCCTTCCGTGGAACGTACATTCCACCTGATCTGACCGAGATGAAGCTTGGGGAATTCCTGACACTGAATCAAGGCACGAAGACTGTAACTCAATATCTACAGGCATTCAATAACCAGAGCCGTTATGCTCCTGATATGGTGAATACTGAGGCCAAGAAGATCGCTAGCTTCAAGAGAGGCCTGAATCCTAAGATGATGAAACATGTGGGTACAAATATGAGGACTGGTTTCAATGATTTCGTTAGTGACTGTCTAAAGCAAGAGAAGAACAACAATGTTTATGCTGCTTCCAAGATCCGTAAGAGAGCTTTCGAGTCGGGTTCGTCCCAGTCCAGAGCCCCAGTGGCCAACCGTCCGGCTTATCGATCGCCTGCCCCAGGTGCAAGGTTTAGGCCACCGCAAAGGAAGAATCAGAATGCTCAGCAACCCCAGAGGAACCAGAAACCATTCAAGATGGCATTGCCTCAGGCGAAGATAGGACAAGGCAGTTCATCTGGAACTGTGGCTCAAGTGAAGGGACCGTGCTTCAACTGCAACCAACCCGGACACTTTGCGAAGTTTTGTCCCTACCCTAAGAAACAGCAGACGCAGTATCAAGCTCGCGGGCATCACACCACCGTGGATGACATCCCAGAAGGAGAACCGGTAACAGCTGGTATGTTTTATATCAATAATCATCCTGCAGTAGTCTTGTTTGATTCCGGATCATCTCATTCCTTTGTAAGTCAAGCATTTGTTAAGAGGCATGGGCAAAGGATAGTTGAATTGGAATGTGCTTATAAAATCAGTTCAGCTGGGGCTGATCTGTTGACTAATCAGATAGTTCAGGGAGTAACCCTAAACATATCAAATCGACAATATAAGCTTAATCAGATAGTCATGCCAGGGTTAGTTTTGGGATGTGATCATGGGTATGAACTGGATGAATAAGATGGAGGTAGTAATCGATATTGAAGGAACGAGTATCTCTCTTAAGGAACCAAGTGGAGAAGGCACTTTTCGGGTGGTCCTACCTCGGAAGGTAGACCTAGCTAGCACGACTTGTGCGGTCCAAACTACTCTGCTAGATCAGATTCCAGTGGTCTGTGAGTTTCCAGATGTGTTTTCGGATGAGTTACCTGGACTTCCACCAGACCGAAATGTTGAGTTTGCCATTGAGTTAATTTCGGGAACAGCACCGATCTCGAGAAGGCCCTATCGGATGCCTCCCAATGAGTTAGCCGAATTGAAGAAGCAACTCCAGGACTTGCTAAAGAAAGGTTTGATTCGTCTCAGCTCGTCTGAATGGGGATGCCCCACTCTATTTGTGAAAAAGAAGAAGGATAACTCCTTATGCATGTGCGTGGATTATCGACCACTGAATGCAGTGACAATTAAAAACAAGTATCCTCTTCCTCGGATTGATATCTTGTTTGACCAATTGTCTAAAGCCCAAGTGTTCTCTAAGATAGATTTGAGATCAGGATACCACCAGATTAAGATTAGGCCGCAAGATGTGCCTAAGACTGCGTTCTCTACCAGATATGGCTTGTACGAGTATCTTGTCATGTCTTTTGGATTGACAAACGCTCCTGTATACTTTATGTATATGATGAATTCTGTTTTCATGCCAGAGTTGGACAAGTTTGTGATTGTGTTCATTGATGATATTCTAATATATTCAGAGAATGAAGAAGATCACGCAGAGCACCTCAGGATTGTCTTGACTAGACTCAGAGGACATCAACTATATGCGAAGTTCAGCAAGTGTGAGTTCTGGCTTAAGACAGTTCCTTTTCTCGGCCACGTGTTGTCTGAAAATGGCATTTCTGTAGACCCTAGTAAGGTACAAGAGGTTATGGACTAGAAGTCACCAACCTCAGTGCATAAAGTTCACAGTTTTCTTGGTTTAGCCGGTTACTATCGTCGCTTCATACCGAATTTCTCGAAGATTGCCAAACCAATGACAAGCCTATTACAGAAGGATCATAAGTTTGTATGGACAGAGGAGTGCGAGGCAGCTTTCTGCACCTTGCGGAAGTTGTTGACCACTGCTCCTGTTCTGGCCCAACCGGATATAGAAAAGTCTTTTGATGTGTTCTGTGACGCATCTAAGAATGGGTTAGGATGTGTACTAATGCAAAATGGAAGGATCATTGCCTATGCCTCACGTCAATTGAGGAAGCATGAAGTTAACTATCCTACACATGATTTGGAGCTTGTAGCAGTAGTGCATGCTCTAAAGATTTGGAGACACTACCTAATGGGTAATGTGTGTAACCTCTTTACAGATCATAAGAGTCTCAAATACATTTTTACCCAATCTGAGTTGAACATGCGACAGATACGATGGTTAGAGCTGATAAAGGACTATAATCTAAATGTACATTATCATCCCGGGAAGGCTAATGTAGTAGCAGATGCACTGAGCAGAAAATCACATGCTATTGGTGTGCAACCGTTGTTTGAAGAAGGGTTCAAATTGTTACATCCTGCTGTGTTGCATAATATTCAGATCAGTTGTACTCTGGAAAACCAGATCATTGAAGGTCAGAAGACAGATAAGGGAATCTTTCATATCAAAGAGAAGATGAAGAGAGAATCCACCAAACACTTTCGATTGGATGACCAAGGAGTGCTATGGTTTAAGGATCGTCTGGTGGTACCTAAGGATAGAGAGCTTAAGAACAAGTTGATGAATGAAACCCATCATTCCAAGCTATCTATTCACCCTGGAAGTAGTAAGATGTACCAAGATTTGCGACCCCGTTATTGGTGGACTAAGATGAAAAAGGAAATTGTAACATACGTTGCTTGTTGCGACATGTGTTGTAGAGTTAAAGCTCTTCACATGAGACCCGCAGGACTTCTGCAACCCTTGTTTGTACCCGTTTGGAAATGAGATGATATAAGTATGGATTTCATCACTGGTCTTCCCACCACACAGAAGGGACACAATTCTATTTGGGTAATAGTAGATTGTCTCACCAAGACAGCTCACTTTCTGCCAGTTAAGACAACATTCCGACCACCTCAATATGCAGAAAAGTATATTGCTGAGATTATCCGATTTCATGGTATACCAAAAACAATCGTGTCTGATCGTGGTTCACAGTTTACCTCTCATTTTTGAGAACATCTTCATAAAGGTTTGGGTACTAGTTTGATTCGTAGTACGGCTTACCATCCACAGACAGACGGGCAGACAGAACGAGTTAATGCTGTACTTGAAGATATGCTTAGAGCTTGTGTACTATCATCTAGAGGCTCATGGGAATCCTAGTTACCTTTGGCAGAATTCGCTTACAACAACAGTTACCAAGAGAGTATCAAGATGGCACCTTTTGAAGCTTTATATGGCAGGAAGTGTAGGACACCGTTAAATTGGGTAGAGCCTGGAGAAAGAAGGTTTTATGGAATTGATTTTGTAAATGAGGCAGAGAAGAAGGTCCGTATTATCCGGTAAAACATGCAAGCTGCACAGTCCCGTCAGAAGAGTTATGCAGACAAGAGAAGGAGACCATTGGATTTTCAAGTGGGTGACTATGTCTATTTGAAAGTTACCCCCATGAAGAAGAAACAATTTGGAATCAAGCAGAAACTGTCTGCTAGATATATCGGACCATACCAGATCATAGAGAAAAAGGGTCCCGTGGCGTACAAGTTGCAATTGCCAGAAGGGATGAGTTCGATCTTTCCCGTCTTTCACGTATCCCAGTTGAAGAAATGTCTGCGTGTTTTGGAAGAGAGAATAGAACCGCAGGGTATTCAGATCAAGGCAGACTTGGAATATCGTGAACAACCGGTTCGAGTTCTGGATACAAAGGACCGAGTCACTCGGAATAGAGTGATAACAACCTACAAGATTCAGTGGAGCCATCATGATGAGAGTGATGCTTCATGGGAAACGGGAGAATATCTTCAAACTACGTATAAAGATTTTTACGATAAATGGTTCGTAACTCAAAATCTCAGGACGAGATTCTTATAAGGGGGGAGGGCTGTAACATCCCTGGGTGTTAAGCATGCATTAACATCCAAAGCATTAGTCATAATCATCTCATACATGGTTATCATTGCATGTAGTATAGACCCTTTTAAATTTAAAGTTGAAAAACAATTACTTAAAACCCAAATTCTGCATTTAAGTGCTAAAGAGTGGTGAAACTTTGTGTAGCTACAATTTTAATTAATGTAGAATAAATTAACATGATTTTTGGAGCAATTCTTGAATTCAAGTTTTTCTCAAATTTTGTTTTAAAAATATTCTAAACAAATAATTTTTTTATTAACAACTTAGCTTTAAATCCTAAATTCAAAATCTGTTGAGAATTTTAAAAAGTGCCCTACATGAAAGTTGTAGAGAATTAAATTTTGAACAACTTTTATTTTGGGCAAAAGTTATGAAAACCTATTTTTCATCTTCAAATTCAAATTTGAAACAAATAAGGAAAATCTAGAAATATTTTTGTAAAAGAAAAATCCATTTTCGCTTCTTGGGCCGCGGCCTCCCTTTCGGCCCAGCAGCGCTGGCAGCCCGGCCCGCAGCTCCCGCGTCGGCTTCCTCCCGCGCGCGCGCGCGACGCCGTGGCGCCGCGGCAGAGCTCGGCCGTCGCGTGGCCGAACGACGGCGACGCCGCGTGACACGCGCCCTGGTGGCCCCCGCGTCCCCCGCACCCGCTTACCCCCTCCACGCGCTCGCCGCCTCGACTGCTCCCTCCATTCCCTCCTCTCGCTCCGCAGCAACTCGCCAGCAGCAGCGCGCCATTGCCGGCTCCCGGAGCTCCGCCACCGCCGTTGACCGCTACTGCCGCGCCCGCGTTCGATTCCTTGCGGCAATTGCTCCGCCTCCCTTCGCTCTACCTCGTGCTCCCTCCAGCGGTCGCCTTTGTCAAGGTGAGGAGGCCAATTTTGGCCGGCCGCTCTTCACCGCCGCTCGCCGGAGTTCGTGGCCACGTCAATCTTTCTGTTCCACCCCTCCTTCCTCCCTCTCGCGGTCAGCAGTTTCGCCTCCCTCCCGCGAAGCCGTAGCGCCTCCTTGCCCGCCTTGCCATGGCCGGAGTCGAGCTCCCGCCGACGAGCCGCACCGTCGTGCCGCCATGCGCGTCAGCGAGCTCGCTCCGGTAGGCCACCCGGCCAAGACCGAGCACCGGTCGGTGCGGCTCGTTGTGCTGAGCACACTGGTGCCGCCAGCGCCGCACGTGGGCTCGCCGCCGGTGAGCTCCGGCCGGCGATGCCCCTACTGGCCTCCCCTCCGGCTGACCTATGGGTCCCGCTTGACCCCTGGACCCGCCTGTCTGTCTCGGTGTTTTGGTTCGGTGTGTAGCAGCGGGGTGCACGTAGCGTTAAAGGCCGGATAGACTTTTAGTTTTAAAGAAAATGATTTTCAGAAATATTGAAAAGGCTTTCAAAAATCATATCTCCATATTTATAGCTCCAAAAATTGTGAAACAAATTTTGTAATGTTACTCTTGAATAGATCTACAGTTTAAAAATATCTCATGTTAATTTTATGACACTTTGCTGTGCAAATTTATTTAATTGCTATAAATGCTGATATCTTAGAAAATATGTAGTAAATAAAATAATGAAGGAAAAAATGTGATTCTTGTTGCTTTAATCTTTATTAGTGATGTACTTTCAAGGAAAAATATTAGTGAAGCATGTTTTGTGAGAAATTTTTGAAATGTAGTTCAAATGGTTTTAATTGATAATCTTTGTTATTTTTAGTAGAGGGCTAAATTTGTATAGAACATACATGTGATAATTTTTGTAGTATGTTAGTTTACTGTTAGTAACATAGGAAAATGTGAAATCTGTTGTTTGATACTTTTTCTAGTACAAAATAATTTCATGCTCATATTTAGGCTATAACTTGTTTATTTTGTACAAGCAGTTTTACATAGGCCATTTTCATGAAAATTTAGTAGTAGGTTAGTTAGGGTAAGAGTAATCTACTGTAATTTTTGTAGATTTTTATCTATACCAGAAATAGGTGTTGGTGTGTAACCCTAGTTAAATAGGGAATAAAATATTATTCTTTATGAGAAATTAAGAGAAATAAAATATGTTTGGTGTATCTTTGAAGCATCATTATGCCTTGCTGATGTTATGGATGAGTTAGGTTGGTAAGCTTTGGTAGCTTAGATTCACTTGTATGTGTAGATGATAGGCTAACTAATAGAAGGATAAGGTGCATGTTTTAGGGTACATGTTCTTGGATGACGTTGACTACCTTGTAGAAGAAATAATTATATTCAAACTGCTCATTCCATGTGCTCATCTGTATCTCATGTCATCAAAGCACTCCACCACAATCCGATGCATCATTCGCATGATGACTTATGCACTTGCATCATACAGGATCGCAGGAGGAGTCGCAGGTAGCAGTACCGGAGGAACAAGCTTGGACGGATCCGCAGGAGCCCCAGGCACAGGAGGTGCCCGAGGAGGAAGAGTCAGGCGAGGAGCTACCAGAGTGCGTCGACCACCATCCTAGCTCGTTCGAAAAAGGCAAGCCTCGGAGCATTTTAAGTCTCCTATTTTATAAAAGTTGTTCCTTACTATATGAACTATAGTTATATATATACTTGCATTAAGTTATAGGAGTTGAGTGAAACTGTTGTTGCATTTTTACCTTAGCCACCAGATTATCTTTCACCATGTTAGGTCAGGATCGAGTGAATTGCTTAGCCATGCTTAGACCGGTAGAAGTCGGGTGATTTCCTGTCACCTGCGAGTTATAGGTGGATACCGGATTATGGTTAGCTGTAATTGTGGTCATAAAAAGTAACCAAGTGTTGATGGATAAATGAAAATCGGGCGGAGTCTTATAGGGTTTTGGACTATAGTGATTCCGTCTATGTCGATTAAGGACCGATCATTGCTCGTCCATCTTGTCATGTTGAACGCATGCCTCACATTTAGCTGGCCGAATAAAGTACCTTTCGACCGTGAAGCTAGTGACACTTTTCAAGCCGGGATAAACTCGGGTTGGCAGACTGGTGTTGAAGGGGGTGTAACGGGGACGCGAAGAGTGAGCCCAAGGTGCGTCCTGGCAGTCGGGCGGTCCCTAGGTAGTACGATCCATGATTGTTATCTCGCGGCTTCTTGGAAAGTGTCATTGGTGATCTACGTGACCCTGACAGGGAAACAGGGTTTGTGTGAGGAATAAATCTCCAGCTGGATAGGAATTCGATTTGAATCGCCGTCGCTCCCGGTTAGTGAGCACTTGACTCGAGCTATGACATCGTAGTAACATTAAAGAAACACTGATGGTTAAGTGAATGACGTTGGAAATGCTAAACCTGATATGGTAATCTGGATTGTTAATGAGGAATCAAGTGATTGTTTTAGCAATAGGTGCTTACCTAGCTTGAATAGGTTATACTAAAAAGGTGATGCAAAAAGTACTGGTATAGTTTTTCATAACAACTTATGCTTTTCGCAAATGAGTCAAGCCAGTCCAATCTATAAAGCCTTGCATGATCCTTGGTGTCCTTTATTTCTGGTTTATGACGGGTAAGTCTAGCTGAGTACATTCCCGTACTCAGGGCGTTGTTCCCATTGTTATTGCAGATGGTCAGATGTACTATAGGTACTGCTCCAACTGTCTGTATCCGGCGATGGGCGACAACTAGGACCTTGGGCAAGGGTCACTCTGTTTGTCTTATCTACTACTTTTGTGGACCATGACTATCTACTGGCATGGTATTTGAACGAAGTGTGGGTGTAAAACTACTTGCTTCCGCTATGTTATTTTGAACTGTGTTGTAATAACTTTTATTCCGAACTCCGATGTACTCCACTTTTATTGTGAACTCTACATATCATGTGAACTATGGCTACTAAATCAGTACGATCTTGGTTGTACGTTGGTTGGTTTGAAATCCCTTGTGATTTCACGGAATCTCGGGTTATACGGGTTTAAGTTTGATAAATTAACCGCCTCGGTGGAAAATTTTCTTACTTAATCTCATATAATTACATTGATCCGTTATAGCTCCCTTCTGGTCTAAATCTATTCCTAACATACCGCCTGAAAACTTTCATCAACCTCTTGAAAGGAAACATCTGGTGTAGGTACATTAGGCCAAGGGCTTTAATTTGGTCCACAAGATGAACAAGTAGATGCACTGATATGTCGAAGTAAGTCGGTGGGAAATGCATCTCAAGCCTGCATAGAATCTCAGTTATCTCCTGCTTCAGCTAGTCCAGCTTGGCCCCTTCAATGACCTTTTCAGAGATCGCATTGAAGAACGAACACAACTTTATGATTGGGGCACGGACCTTGTCAGGGAGGATACCTCGCAGGGCAACTGGGAGCAGCTGAGTCGTAATGACATGATAGTCATGGGCCTTCATACAACCATAGTTAAACTTAAGTTCTCTCATGTTAACTAGCCTCTTAGGGATCGCACAGTAGCCAATTGGCACTTTGAGATCATTGAAGAAAGAAATAAGCATGGCCTTTTCTTCCTTTTTTAGTGTCCATGATGCCACCAGAAGTTTCAAGTGGCCATCCTCAAGAGTTATTGGGTGCAACTCCTTCCTGAGGCCCAGGTGTTGCATGTCCAAGCGTGTCGCGAGAGAATCCTTTGTTGTTCCCCCGGTGTTCATCAACATGTTAAGTGTGTTACCGCACATGTTTTTAGTTATGTGCATTGGATCAAGACAGTGACGTACACTCAAAAGTGGCCAATAAGATAGTTCCCAAAAGATTGATTTTTTCTTCCAGATACTACCGGCTGGCGCTGGTACTGCACCTTCCCCCTTCCCAAGTACAACATCTGTGAGTTTGCTTACTTGTTTAAGTATCTGTTTCCTGTCTCGATACTTTGGAGGTCCACGTTTCTCAGTAGTCCTATTAAAATCTTTTCTATTCCTGCGGTAAGGGTGATCCCTTTGTAGGAACCTACGGTGTCCCATATAGACCATCTTCTTGTTTTCTGGTATATGTATAGCATCAGTCTCGTCCAAGCACTCGACACACCCAGTGTATCCTTTTGTCTTCTCTCCAAACAAGCAACCTCGCCCTGGCAGGTCAGTGATTGTAGCGATAAGTATAGCCTTTATCATGACATGCTCTTTTTTGTACTCATCCCAAACATCCTTCACACCCGTCTCCCACATCTGTAGTAGTTCATCGATCACTGGTTGTAGAAGCACATCGATATCATTACCAGGTTGTTTTGGCCCTTGGATTAGTAGTGGCATCTGGATGTATGACCGTTTCATATAAAGCCAGGGTGGAAGGTTGTATATACATAGCGTCACTGGCCAAGTGCTATGATTGCTTCTAACCTGGTCAAACGGATTCATCCCATCTGTGCTCAAACCTATCCAAAGATACCTTACCTCTCCATCGATGTTCTTATAGAACATAGTGTTGATAGTCCTCCAGTCTGACCCGTCGGCGGGGTGCCTCAACATTGTATCTTTCTTACGCTCTTCGCCATGCCAACGCAACAGTTTGGCTGACTTTGCATTTGCAAACAACCTATGCACTCGTGGAGCTATAGGAAAATACCATACGACCTTTATGGGCCCTCCTCTGGTCTTGTTTCCCTGATTTGACGGCCCCTGCTTGTATCGGGGAGCTTTACACTTGGGACACGCATCCAAGTCTTTGTATTTTTCTCCATGGTACAATATGCAATCGTTGGAACACGCGTGTATTTTCTCAACCTCGAGGCCGATTGGGCAAATCATTTGCTTGGCCAGGTAAGTCTTTTCTGGTAACTCACTACCCTTCGGGAGCAGTTTATGTAGTATACCTAACAAGCTATCGAAGCCTTTATCACTCAATCCATTCGTTGATTTGAACTCTAATAGCATGATGTTAGCTTCCAGTTTGCTTATTGGGCAGGTCAGATACAATGGTGTTTTTGCATCCTTTCTCATGATCTCTAGTTTTTTCAACTGTGTAGCACTAAGGAATCCGCCATGCACATCATGTAGAAACTATGAAATGCCATCATTTTCCTCTGTGTCGTCAACTAATGTATTCCTAAACACATTATTGTTGGTAGGCACAGGTACTGTGTAGCATTGGTAATCATCAATAGGCAAAAATATGTTTAGGGATACGCTAGGCATGGGCACATCATCATTGTTTTCTTGTGCAACATTTTGACCAACCTCCCCATGCAAAGTCCAAATCGTGTAGTCTCTCATGAACCCCCTGGTAATCAAGTGCAATCGTATATGCTCCACGTCGCCCTATTTTCTCGTATTCTTGTAATCTTTGCATGGACAGAATACAGGCTGTGAGTCCCCAGCATTGGCTCTAGCGAGCTTGATGAAATCGTCGATGCTCGTCAAGTACCGTTGGTCTGTACATGACAGATCGTACATCCACCCTCGATCCATGTCTGCACAGGTAAAATCGGCCGGGCAGAGGAAACATAGGAAAGTTTTAATAAGAAACAATTATTGCACAATATTGAAGAACAATTATTCTACTCCATGCAACATAAAAATGGAGACACTAATTTAAAAAAGACTAAATTTGGAGACATGATCATGAATAACAATGTAGCTCCAAACAATGACCATATAAATTAAAAATCGCAGCCCCATAAAAAATAATTATTGCACAATATTGTAGAACAATTATTCTACTCCATACCACATAAAAATAGAGACATTAATTTAAAAAAATACTAAAATTGGAGACATAATCATGAACAACAATGTAGCTCCAAACCAGTGGCGGATGCAGGATGATAATCAAGGGGGGGCTAAAAACAATGGAGATGTTGATTTGCATGAAGATTTAATGGTGATTTGAGATTTTTGCTACAGTGTTTCTAGTAGTAAATCAAGTCATTAGGGGGGCTGGAGCCCACCCAGCCCCCTGTAGATCTGCCACTACTGCTCCAAACAATGCATTGTTTGGTGACACATGGGTTAATTTGCTCATCAACATTGTAAAAGAATCTACTCTACTCCTAAGAACCAATTATAACATCACATACTAACAATGCATTATAGCCATGAATTAGAAAAGTGCTCTGTAGAAGAATGGAGAAATAAGAATGAGAATCAAGCATTATAGCCATCAAAACAAAGCTAATTAAGCAACAAAATCGAAGGAATGGAGGCTGGTTACTAACCTTAAAGCAAAAAGATCAAGTCATTCTTCCAAATCCAAGTGGTAGCTTCACGGATTTGGGTGACCGCACATTGGAGGGAGTGGCCCAAACGCGCGCCTCTGTTCTCGGGATAAAAGAGTGGAGGAAGAAGATGACGGCTACAACCTTTTTGTGCTGTCAGGCTCATCACTGTCGGTTCTATCCTAGAACCGACAGTAATAGAATCAAATCACTGTCGGTTCTTGGCTTGAACCGGCAGTGATAAGTGGAGTTGTCATCACTGCCGGCGGGAGGCACAAACCGGCAGTGATAGTTGTCATCACTGCCGGTTCTCGCACCCCCTAATTATTTTCTGGTTGTCAGAGCCTAGAACCGGCAGTGAAGGGTCATCACTACCGGTTGTCCTAATTTCGGCAGTGATGTGGCCGGCACTGATGACTGAATCTGTAGTAGTGGAATTTACTGTGTAGGAGGGGCTAAGCCCGTATATGAAGGCAGAAAATGACTAGAGTCGCGACTTAGGCTAATCGTACCATCACTTCTATTGTTCGTTGGCTAGCCTAACAAGTTTCATAGGTGCCAGACTCTCATTTTTCACCACATGGGCCCACGATAGCAGAATTACCAATTTCTTACCTGTTTCTCTTCCCTTGAATCGGCACAGCATGCGGCCTTTGAAACTTCAAACTCCCAAACCCTGCCTTGCCTGTGCAGGCGGCGGTGAAGCAGGATCAAAATCCGCATTTCATATTTGTAGGGATCATAACGCCTAATAGAGGGGGTAAATTCTTTCGCAAAAAAAATAATAGAGGGGGTAAATTAGCCTTTCTTAAACTTCTACTCTAAACTAAGGCATATTATTTACACCTAGTCAAAACAATGCAACAAAATAATATATCTAGAAGTGCAACTAAGATTTTGCCAAGTGCATTGTTATCTCTGCCGCAAAAGAGTTATGCAATACCAACTACCCTGTAACGAGCTAAAGTAGAAATATAAGTACACAACCTAAGTACACAAATTAAATGACAAAGCTTAAATGAGATAGATATGTAAACTCCCATCGACATTCTAATATTTTTACAAGGTATTGATTAAGCTATATATAGAGGTGGGGGCCGGCCGGCTCTAGATACGAGATTCACCTGAGCCGCCACTCCCCACCGAGATTCCCGATCCCGATCTGAGAAGGGGCGCAGCCAGTGACGGGAAGCCGCCACCGTCTTCACTGCGCCACCATCGTCACTGCGTCGACTCTCATCTCCACCGACCGTCGCTGCCGGCGCGCAGATGGCACCGCCGGTGAACGAGACTTCCAACCCCACTGCTACGACTCTGGCTCTCGATGGTCTGTGATTCCTACTTCTCTCTGTTCCACTGTTCCCTTTTCCTCTTACTAGAAGTCGTGGTAGTAGTTGTTTTAGATCTCATGCACCTACTGTAAATCGGTTTCGACCACTTCCTACTGTTATTCGTACCCGATCTAACGAACCAACGAACAACGAATTCCAACAATGGTACTGGAGCCACGGTATATGAACAAAGAACCCTAGATCGGGTAAACCGACTCTAAATCGGGGAAGAAACAAAGAAACAAAAGCAACCCGATTCCAGATCGGGCAAAGAAAGGTTCAACGGAACCCTAACCCTAATAAAAAAAAGGAAAGGGGATACGCCAGCGCCTGGTGCGACTTTTTGGCCCCTGCACGCATCACCGAACCGGCTTGCGGGGGCCGGGCCCGGTCACTGGCGCTGGGGAAGAAACCGCGGGGGAGGACGCAGCCACGCCGTGGCTCTGGACACTGCCGGCAGGACCGCTCGACGGCGACTAGCTCAGCCATGGGCGAGCTCGTGCGCCGGCGAGGGGCCCGGCGGCGGCACCGTCTTCTTCTCCCTCCGGCCGCCATGCCCTATGAAGCTCTAAGAAAATGAAAAGTGCTGCTTGTCCTGTGGAAAGGGAAGAGCAAGAAAGAAATGCCAAGAACTCCGGCTGCGGCACCCGCCGAGCCCCCACGGCCGCCATGGAGCCGCCTGAGTTCCTGCGGCTGGAAGAAAGAATGAGAGGAGGAATAGAAGTTAGGGTTTGAGGGTCAGCCGGTCGGTTTTGATCCAGCGAAAATCGAGGAGAACCGTCCGATGTCAATGAACGGTCCAGATGCGAGCGCTGATGATGGGCCAAGAATCGGCCCAGGCGGGCGCGTGCTTCGGGCCGGAATCCCGGCCCAGGCCCAGGTTGCGGCCTGGGCGCCGGGGGCGGGCGAGGCCGAACCTGCTGGGCTGAATCCGAACGGGCCGGCCCGCGGGAGCGCGACAGTGTGCAGCTTGGGCCGCTCGACCGCGCGTGGGAAGCGCGTTTTAGTTGGGCCTTCGGGCCAAATTGATAAAGGAAATGAATTTTCGTTTTATTTTTTTTTCAGAAGCAATTTTTATATGAATTCGATGAATATTTGAATGAATTTGAATAGAATTTTGATAGGAATTTTCGTGCAAATTTGTCCAACGACATTTTGCTCAGAAATAATGAATTTTTTTTAGTGCTTCTGGAAAATAACATTATGAGAATTTTATTGTTTCCGCTGCGTACTTGATATAGTTATTTTCAATATCAAATTCGAACCAACGGGAGAATTTGGTTTTGGAAAATGAATAATAATTGAAGATGAATTGTAGTATTGTTATTTTCTGACCAACGTTGTTAATAACAATATTATAATTTTGATTCATGAAAATTGTGCATTAATTTTATTTCTGCCCAACGGTGATGTAAAATTATTGCATAGATGAATTATATGTTTCAATTTGACCAACGTTGAGTTAAAGCATATGATTTCATATATAAATATTTCTCACTTACTCTGATGTGGTTTCAGGAGGCAAATGCATTGTGAACATCTCGAACATCCCGACACTCAACGGGACAAATTACCGTGTGTGGCGGGAGAAATATGAATTGGAACTTGCATTGGGAGAGGTCGATTTTGCCATCATCTCACCGTGTCCCATTGAACCAGAGGACCCGGTGAGAGACGAAAATGAATCTGACGCTGATTTCGCTACTAGAAAGCGTGATCATGCTGAGATAAGAATGAAATATGATCTTGAACATAGGCAATGGACTCTCTCCAACCGCAAGTGCCTGTTGGTAGCCAAGGCCACCATAGAAGAACAGATAAGGGGCTCAATCCATGAATGTGCTACTGCCACAGAATATCTTGATAAAATCAAGAGTCAGTTTATTGGGTCTACCAAGGCCACAGCAAGTTCACTGATAAAGAAACTTGTGAATGAAAAATATACTAGTGGTAGCATCAGAGAGCACATTTTGAAGATGAACACCACGGCATCTAAGCTGAAAGAAATGAATTTGAAGGAAGATGATTTCCTGATTCATTTGATTTTTGCTTTCTTGCCAAAAGAATATGATACTTTCATTGTGAACTATAATATGCAGCCTGAAAGATAGGGCATAGAAAGACTTATCTCAATGTGTGCTCAAGAAGAGGAGAGGATAAAATCCTCACAGAGTGAGTCCGCTCATTTTGTGAAGGATAATAAAAGAAAGAACTTTAATGGCAAGAACTTTAAACCACAAGGGAAACCCAAGTGGGATAAGGCCTCCTCCTCAAACTCTCAGGGAAAGAAACCTCAGGAATCTGAAAATCAGCAGAGCAACTCCTATGGTGGAGCTGAAAATGATCAATGCAAGCACTGCTTTAAGAAGGGACACTACAAGAGAGACTGTCCAGACTTCCTGAAATCTCTACTGAAAAGAGGTGATGAATTTATTACATTTGTAGATGAATCCCTGTATTTATGTTATGCTAAATCCACTTGGTGGGTTGATTCAGGAGCAACTACTCATGTTGCAAATTCCTTACAGGGGTTAAATGGGACGAGAACCTTGCAAAGAGGAGAAAGAACGATTAAAGTTGCAAATGGAGTGCAAGCCAATGTTGAAGCTATTGGAGATTTATCTTTAAAATTGAATAATGGCTTTGTACTTAGACTTAAAGAAGTACTTTATGTTCCCTCTTTGCGTAGAAATTTAATAAGTGTTTCGAAACTTGATGATGACGGAATTAATTGCCATTTTGGTAATGGCAAATGTAAGATACTTGTTAATAATGAATGTGTTGGTCTTGCCTTCCGACAAGACAAGCTTTATTTATTATCTCTTGATGAAAATACGAACAATGTATGTGATGAGAATATGAATGATTCCACATCTGCGAATGTAACTAAGAAGCGGAAGCGAATTGATGATGCCTCTTCGAAATTATGGCACTGTCGTTTGGGCCATATTTCGAGGGGGAGAATGGAACGGCTAATTAAAGAATCAATTCTTCCGCACTTAGAATTTTCAGATTTAGAACAATGCGTTGATTGCATCAAAGGAAAGTATGTCAAGAAAATTAAGAAAAATGCCAAACGAAGCATAGGAACTTTAGAAATAATCCACACTGATATATGTGGTCCATTTCCTGTGAAAAGCGTGGATGGTTATGATTCATTTATAACATTCACAGACGACTACTCTCGTTATGGCTATATTTATCCAATTAAAGAAAGATCGGAAGCATTGGATAAATTCAAAATATTTAAAGCTGAGGTTGAAAATCAGCATGATAAGAAAATAAAGATAGTACGATCAGACCGAGGTGGAGAGTACTATGAGCGACATACCCCATATAGCCAAATTCCTGGACCGTTTGCAAAGTTTCTACAGGAAAATGGCATAGTCGCTCAGTACTCCACACCGGGGGAGCCTCAGCAGAATGGAGTGGCTGAAAGACGTAACCGTACCCTAATGGATATGGTAAGAAGCATGATAAGTTACTTCACTTTACCGATTAGTTTATGGATGGAGGCACTGAAAACCGCCATTCACATACTTAATCGGGTACCAAGCAAATCGGTGCCTAAAACACCGTATGAATTATGGACAGGAAGGGAACCCTCACCTAACCATTTGCGTGTGTGGGGCTGTCCAGCTGAGGCAAAAGTGTTTAACCCAAACATAGGAAAGTTAGACTCCAAGACAGTCAGCTGCCATTTTATTGGCTATCCAGAAAGGTCGAAAGGATATCGATTTTATTGTCTTGACAGACATACGAAGATTGTAGAAACAAGACACGCTGTGTTCTTGGAGGATAACATGATCAGGGGGAGCATGGTAGCACGAGAAATAAGCCTGCAGGAGAAACGGGTACATGTACCCACTCTGATGGTTGAAGAACCATTCTTTACGCTACCTGTTGCTGTTGAGCCGACAGTGCAGGACACTGTAGAGCCAACACCTGTTGCAAGTTCTCCCGTGGCGATAATAAATGAACATGAGGAACCTGTCCTTGAGGAGGCTGTGCTTGAGGACCCCATAGAACCAAACGTCGCACATGAGGAAGAACAACAACAGCCCAATGTGGAACAAGTGCCAGAGGCCCCTAGAAGGTCTCAAAGAACAAGAAGGTCAGCTATTTCTAATGACTATGAAGTTTATGAAACAGAAGATTATCAGATGGGGGATGATCCCACCTCATTTGAAGAAGCCATGAGAAGCGACCACTCATCAAAGTGGCTTAAGGCCATGGAAGATGAAATGAAATCAATGAGTACCAACAAAGTTTGGGACTTGGAAATTATTCCTAAGGGAGCCAAAACAGTAGGTTGTAAATGGATCTACAAAACAAAATATGACTCCCAAGGGAACATAGAAAGATTTAAAGCGCGACTTGTGGCGAAAGGCTTTACGCAAAGAGAAGGGATTGATTACAATGAGACGTTTTCTCCAGTCTCATGTAAAGATTCCTTCAGAATTATAATGGCACTTGTGGCCCACTATGATTTGGAGTTACATCAAATGGATGTAAGAACGGCGTTCCTTAACGGGGATTTGGAAGAAAATATTTATATGGCACAACCGAAAGGTTTTGTTGTAAAAGGAAAAGAAAATATGGGATGCCGTCTAAAGAAATCAATCTACGGATTGAAACAAGCCTCAAGACAGTGGTATTTGAAATTTGATAGAACGATAAAAGGTTTTGGGTTTAAGGAAAATGTTGAGGACAATTGCGTTTACGCAAAATTCAAGAATAGAAAGTATATATTCCTAATTCTGTATGTGGATGATATCCTGCTTGCTAGCAGTGATGTCAGTCTACTAATGGAAACGAAGAAATTCTTGTCCTCAAACTTCGATATGAAAGATCTCGGTGAGGCCTCGTTTGTTTTGGGAATAGAGATTCACCGAGATAGAAGAAAGGGGGTACTGGGACTGTCGCAAAAGGCATACATAGAAAAGGTTTTGAAGAAATTTAGTATGCATGCGTGCAGTTCTTCACCTGCTCCTATTGTCAAGGGCGATAGATATGGGGAACATCAATGTCCCAAGAATGAATATGAGATTAACCGAATAAAAGCGGTACTGTATGCTTCAGCAGTTGGAAGTTTACAATATGCTCAAGTGTGTACACGCCCTGACTTGGCTTTTGTCACCGGGTTACTTGGCAGATATCAAAAGAATCCAGGAATAGAACATTGGAAATTGGTGAAGAAAGTCCTGCGTTATTTGCAGGATACGAAAGGCCTCATGCTAACATATAGAAGATCTGATTCCCTGAAGATAGAGGGATATTCAGATTCCGATTATGCGGGAGAAGAAAGAAAATCCACGTCAGGATATATATTTACTCTCGCAGGAGGGGCTATATCGTGGAAAAGCTCCAAACAAACCGTAACTACATCCTCGACAATGTATGCCGAGTTTGTAGCATGCTATGAGGCAACGGGGCAGGTGAATTGGCTAAAGAAATTCATACCCGGATTGAAAGTGATTGATGATATAAATGAACCGATGAGGTTGTATTGTGATAACAACCCAGCAGTACAATATGCTTACAACAATAGGTCAAGTGGTGCTGCCAAACACATTGACATAAAGTACTATGTTGTAAAAGATAAAGTTTGGGATCATATTATAAATCTTGAGCATATAAGTACAGAGAAAATGCTCGCGGATCCGCTCACAAAGGGCTTACCACCCAACGTGTTCAGAGAACACGTAGCCGGCATGGGTTTAAGGGAAAGCCTATGATTCCCGAACATACGAAGGGCCCAGAAGAAACTTCATTCCAAACAGAGAAATGTGTTGTGGCTGTTAGTCTAACGGCACTAATTGCTGTGACGATGAAACAGTTCAATACACTAATCTGCAATGGAATAGGATAGAAACAAGAAAAATATGAATCGAAAGTTTGAGTATGAAATTAAAGAACGAAGAAAATGATGAGAGATCAAGGGAGAGAATGTTGGGTTTTTGATCTCCTACCATTAGGCCCAATGGCCTTTTGGGCCTTGCTTCTCGCGTCCTGATCGGGGGCGCCCAACCCTACATGGTTGGTGGGCCCCCGTCACACTGCGCTATATATAGAGGTGGGGGCCGGCCGGCTCTAGATACGAGATTCACCTGAGCCGCCACTCCCCACCGAGATTCCCGATCCCGATCTGAGAAGGGGCGCAGCCAGTGACCGGAAGCCGCCACCGTCTTCACTGCGCCACCATCGTCACTGCGTCGACTCTCATCTCCACCGACCGTCGTTGCCGGCGCGCAGATGGCACCGCCGGTGAACGAGACTTCCAACCCCACTGCTACGACTCCGGCTCTCGATGGTCTGCGATTCCTACTTCTCTCTGTTCCACTATTCCCTTTTCCTCTTACTAGAAGTCGTGGTAGTAGTTGTTTTAGATCTCGTGCACCTACTGTAAATCGGTTTCGACCACTTCCTACTGTTATTCGTACCCGATCTAACGAACCAACGAACAACGAATCACAACACTCTATACTCAATTCTCTCGCACCCATCCATCCTCTATATCATCCTCTATCCACTCTATTCACTGTGGGACTCACTTGTCACTTTATCTAAATATATCCATTTGTGATCTAGTTTTGAAGGATTTATTGAGACGAATTTAATGGTGAAATCGAAATTTAATTTGGATTTTTGGTTGGTGAGTTATAGCATTTTTTTCTTTGTTTAGCTAGTGGGGTCCGCCACTATAGAGTATAGAGTAAGCACAGTACTACTCTAAATATAGA
Organism: Saccharum hybrid cultivar R570; assembly: GCA_038087645.1. Taxonomy (NCBI): domain Eukaryota; kingdom Viridiplantae; phylum Streptophyta; class Magnoliopsida; order Poales; family Poaceae; genus Saccharum; species Saccharum hybrid cultivar. Next base: position 25,841,345 of record JAQSUU010000135.1, read on the forward strand.
GTGAGAAAAAGGATAGAGTATCGTTTTAGAGTACCAAGTGCAGCAGTTTTTACTCTATATTTATACTCTAAAGCTTTAGAGTATCGTTTTAGAGTACCCACAGTGGGTAGTCTTACGTTGAAGCTAACGTAACAGTACCTGGAAACTCGCTCCGTGGGCCAGCAGATGTAACGCAGGGCCAACAGATCATCCATGGCGTTGTACCCCATACTCCATAGGCCAGCTGTTTGTGCTCAGCACTTGCATTGGCACATACAACCACGTACATGCACCACCACGTACAGGGTAACTCCATTGAAAAAAAATGTCATTCTCGCACGTGGCATGCACCGACTTATAAATGCAGAAAAACCTATAAAGTAATCTACACTATTTTCAAGCCAACACATTGAGTCTTGAAAACTGAGAGATGGAACTCTTCACTGAGACTGACTTTGGCTGCTCGCGATTTAGCTAAGCATGAGTCTCCTAAGGCCATAAAGCCTGGTTGAGTATAAAAAAATCAAAGTGATGTGAATAATTCTCCGATCCGATCCAAATCTAAATTTTTTGAGGATATAAATAAGAACTTTAATATCCACGTAGATACGGATAATCCAAATATGTGCGGATGCGGGATAAGATATGGAGTAGGAAAAATCCGGTAGGTATGGATTATTCACAAATTCTATTCGGATTATCCTATGTTCAAAATAGGATATTCGATTTTCTTTGTTAAGAGTTAACACTAGCGAAATGCAACACCGTACATAGCAACACTAGCGAGTTGATTATTGGAGGCAATTTATTTACACCGTTACGTATAGCACATCTTCAAAAAAAAATTATCTTTATCCAAGCTTATATACGTAAAAGTTATGACAAAAAAGATAAACTGCACAGAGAAAAAAAATCTGCCATCTATAGCTCATTTGTCAATGAGCTGGGCTTTAATTGAACTGCTATTTGCATCCAAGGTTAGGCACTAATAGTAATAAAGAAGTGAAGACTTCATTAACCGTTGGATGAGAATTGGATGGCATCTAAAGCTTTGTTTGGTTATGAATGTTAAAATTTAACTCTCATCCCATCAATGTTGCGGCAAATACATAAAGTACTAAATGTAGACTAATTGTATGCATGTCAGCACAGATTAGTCGTAATTTACGAGACGAATCTATTAAACCTAATTAATCCAAAATTAAAAAAATTATCAAATGAAACGAAAATATTACAATATTTATTAAACTTTAACACCTCTAACATAGCCCTAAGTGAGGCCGTAACTTTACCGCGGAAGTCAGAGAATCTGCGCCGCACCTGCACGCGCCGCCTCACGCACGCCTCCAGTACCCGCCTCTGACTCCCCGTGGCAGTCCAGGCGCCGGTCCAAGACTCAAATTTCCAAACGGACTTGACGGGCGTCACAGAATGCTACATCTACATGTGAGTTCATTATTTCAGTGTGGTATTTGCCAGGACGAGAACTTCTGGTGGTATTTTACAATTATCGTATCTTTCCAGACTACAGAACTAATTTTCGTTCACTTATTATTCCGCCAGTTTTTTTCTTTTCATTGATTATGAGTTGTGACAGATTCATGCACCTGAAGTCTACTAAGCAGCTGACAGCGAAAGAAAATGCCATGCTAATCGATAAAGTGGAACGACATAAACAATTAAGGCCCCGTTTGGTTTGGAGGAGTTAAAATTTAACTCCCATCACATCAATGTTCCCTTAAATACATCGAGTACTAAATGTAGACTAATTGCATGCATGTCGACACAGATTAGGAGTAATTTACGAGACGAATCTATTAAGCCTAATTAGTCCAAGATTGAAAAGTTTTTGTCAAATAAGACGAAACTGCTACAGTATTTGTTAAACTTTAACATCCAAACCAAACGGGCCTCAGTTGTTCACTTGTAATTATTACAGTCAAGACTAAAGAGCAACCATGTGGATGTGGCTCGCCAAACACAGGATCACACGATGGTGATAAGTCCCTAGTGTCTAAGGTGAAAGGAAAAATGGCTTTGGAATTTAATTTCTCAAACCAGCATAATCAAAGCTCGTATTTACCATTCTCAATCCAGTGCGTGAATCTTGATATGCCCACAAATCGTAAAGCAACGAAAAATAGGAAACTGAGCAACACTCCATCATATTCTACACTTCAGAACATTCTTCCACACATGTTTTTGTTAACTGTTATCCATGCCAATTGGCAATTGCCCGCCCTGCAGCTGTTTTCCCCTAATAACAGTGTTGATTGCTGATCGGCGATCAGAGAAGCACATTTATGCCGGTTGTTATAGGCTTACTGAATGTAAGACGTGCCACATGTTCAGATACAAAATACTGTAGTAGCCAGTTCTGTTGCATCTACTTCTCTAAGGTTGGTATGTAGCTAACAGCACAAAGCAATTGAGAATCAGCAAAATGGTATGATTCTCCAGTCTCACCAAACTTGCCCAAAAGATCCATGGTGACCAAAGCTGCAAGAGCATAGTGGAGATACAAGTGCTTGACACCAAGAATGCTATGTTACTCGGGCTCGCTTGTGGTTTGAACTCACAACATCTCTAATCCCTTTGCCTGTCACTGCATACGGTGCTGAGGCTACTGGAAGTGAAGGAGATTTATCAAGGCATGCATATCTTTCGTTCCCATTCCAGTACAGAATCACCCGGTTCGTGCATGAGTGGGACCAGCTGTCACCTGCATAACAATGTCATTATCTTATCTTGGAATAATCGGTTCAAGTGTCCAGTGCCCATGAAATATTCAGAAGAAATATGTCATTGAACAGAAGAGATAAGCTACAGTCACCCATATACTTGAAAAGCCTTTTTTTTTCTTTTTTTAGGCAACATCCATCCAACCCCACTGGAGAAAAAAAAATTGTAGCTATTGTCATAACTTGGACACTATCAGAACTATAACCAGTTTATCAATTTATCGGAACTTTGCCTGTAATACCAGTTTCTTATAAAACAAACAGAGGAATGGAATGAATGCAGGGGAATGGGGTTACTGTGAAGGTAGGGAAATGTGGATCTTGTTGGACACGATCTCCAGGTGGGTGTGTGGGTTGGGGGGGGAGGGATGTGGTGGGATTTACTTTGGAAAAAGTCTATTTAACCCCCTGAACTATCAGCTAGTGTCTAACCTACACCCTCAACTATAAAACCGTCTGTTTTACACCCTGAACTTTTCAAAACCGTTCAAATTACACCCTGAAGCGGTTTTGGACGACGGTTTTGCTACAGTAACCATTGTTTTGCTACAGTAACGGCGGTTTTCGTTTTTCCTTTTCTATTTATTTCCGCTGAATCTTTGAAAAATCATAGTAAATCACAGAAAAATCATAAAATAGAAAATTTAATTTTGTTGGATTCCACATGAGTAGATATACACAATGAATATATAATATAGTATGCTTTAGTACAATTTTTTTCTGTAGCTTTAAATTAGTTAGAAAATCAAATTTTGTCTGTAATTAATTAGAATAATTCATAGCTACAGCTTTTATGGTCCAATTGTGGTTAAATTTTTATAGTGAACTAATTATTGTATGCTTGAACTGTAGTAAAAATTTCATATTGATTGGATCATGCATAATTTAGTTATAGATTTATTTATATTTAACAATCATAAACCTAAACATAAATCTAAATAAATCTATAACTAAGTTATATATGATCCAATGAGTATGAAATTTTTACTATAGTTCAAGCATATAATAATAACTCCATCATAAAAATTTCGCCACAATTGGACCATAGAAGCAGTAGCTATGAATTATTCCAATTAATTACAGACAAAATTTGATTTTCTAACTAATTTAAAGCTACAGAAATATTTGTACTAAAGCATACTATATTATATGTTCATTGTGTAGATCTACTCATGTGGAATCCAACAAAATTAGATTTTCTATTCTATGATTTTTCTGTGATTTACTATGATTTTTTAAAGATTCAGCGAAAATAAATAGAAAAAGAAAAGTCAAAACCACTGTTACTGTAGCACAACAATGGTTACTGTAGCAAAACCGCCGTCCAAAGCCGCTTCAGGGTGTAATTTGAACGGTTTTGAAAAGTTCAGGGTGTAAAATAGACGGTTTTATAGTTGAGGGTATAGGTTAGACACTAGCTGATAGTTCAGGGGGTTAAGTAGACTTTTTCCGATTTACTTTTGTACAAAAATATTGATGACACAAACATGGATATAAATATGAATGACTGAAAAGAGATCATGGCACCTCCGTCCCCTATGGAAGCTTATTTGGAAATCATGGGCACCTAAGAATGTCAAATTTTCCTATGGCTAGCAGCTCGTAATAGGTGTTGGACTGCTGATAGACTTGCCCGCAGAGGGCTGCCTCATCCAAATCAGTGCCCTTTTTGTGATCAAGAGCAGGAGACAATTCAACAAATTTTGAAAATTGTGTCTTCTCTAGACAAGTTTGGTATTTACTCTTGTGCCTATCTCGTTTACCGGACCTCTCACCACGAGTTGAGGATGGGGTGTTCTGTGATTGGTGGCTTCGGAATAATATAATTCCAGGACATTGGAAAAGTGGAGTAAACTCGTTGATCTCCTTGGGAGCATGGATGATTTAGCGACATAGAAATGAGTGTGTTTTAATGGTGCTGCACCAAGTGTCCAAGTCGTCCTTAGAAGAATTTTTTTTAAGGGAGTCTCTGGTGTATGGCTGGTGCAAAAAGGTTTGGCACAGCTTGTGGCACCAATTGTCGTGGAGCCACAAGATTGCGGTATAGATTGAAAGTTATGTACATCACATATGCAATTATACAAAAAACACAAGAAGATTTTCAGTTTTTAGTGTATGATTTGCCTAGATAATTTCATCCGCCAACATTATCATGGCACCAAAGTTTTGGCTACAATTAGTAAAAGCTTGCCCATATGCATTTCAGCCGTTTTGACTTAGTCACTGGAAATGTGTGCCCAGAAATAGAACAGAAAGGAAACCTTGATAACATAAGCTGATAAGCACAAAATTAGGAAATTTTTATTGCTAATTTCCTGCTGCTCTGTGAACAATAAAGACCGCATCCAGTACTAATTTGAAGATGAAGGAATGGAGGATTATACTTGTATGACACAAAACTGACCTAGAGCAAGAGTCAATTGAAATGACCCTTCTGTAAATTTAGTAGTGACTTGGTTCAACAAGACAACCTTCTCAGCAGAACAAGATAAAAATATGTTAGCCTCATCAAATAGGTAACATACAGTCAGAATTAATACCCTTCATACACATGATGGGTAACTTACTGCCAAGTTATATGTCTTTGCAATCTTCATTAACTTCAATGATAATCCACTTAGCACTCTGGTCCTCAGTGCCAGATCTTCAAAATCTTGTCGAAAGTGGAAAGTAACACTATCAATAACAACTATACGCACCTGCAAAGTGGATAGCCAAATCTTTACTTTTGAACACAAGGTCAGTTGGAGTACATTGCAAAACTGGGAGAGAAAAAACTAGCATACATTATAATGTCCTGGTTGCAAAGAAAAGGTAAAGTATCAAGATAACAACACAACAGAAATAGTTGTGTTAAAGTTAGACTTGAGAAGTCAACTGTTGAAGAAACTCACATCTTTATGCTCTCCGAGGAACTTTTCCAGGTAGTTTATGACTGCAATTTGTTCGGTGTAACTGCATATTCGGAAGTAATAGATGTCCGCCAGGAAATGCTCAGGCTGTAATTGTTTTTGGCCAGAAGAGGACTTCTCATGGCTGTGCGGAAAGTGCTCCAGTATGTCCCTGATACACCCTTCAGCAATCTGGTAGACACGTTCAACCATGAAACTGCCCTCTGTATCTGTTATGATGAAGACAATTGCTATTAGGCTTTCTCAGTAAAGCACTAGATGATATGTATTCCTGTGTGAAGCTATTTACCGATATAAACTGCCTTCCCACCAAGGCCACCATATTCCACTGGGATTTGTACATTGATTGCTAGTTGAATCCTGAAGAAAAGTACATATTTAGTAGGAAGATCTCCTGTACTTGTATTCATTAGTAAGCACAACATACCCCAGTTGAGTTTTACCAACCCCTGGGACACCACCTGAATAAAATTAGTACTGTGCATTAGGTCAGTTGCTTCAGATACATCAACTGAGAGAATCAAAATTATGTAAACTACTTGATAGAGGGAAATTAAGGGCATTTTCTGATCTCTGAACGCGAGGAGCGAAGCATGATAGAACAGACACACTAAGCTCTATGAATCTTCAGAATAGCACAAAAGTTTGAGAGATCATCACTAGTAGACATGAAGCAAACAAAGAAGCAGAGGTTACATATACCTAAGCTAATTGATTAAAAAATTACCCAATAGCTCCTATTTGATCCTTTGTTAGGAACAGTATTAGAAAATAAACTAACCGATCTCAGTAACTTCTTTGCAGTGAATCCCGCCACCAAGTATGTCATTGAGGACACCAGAACCAGTAGTGATGTGTTTCTGTGACTGCTCGTCAGAGAGCATATCCCAAGCATTTTGGGCCCCTGAAATGTAACAGCATCAGGATACGGACTTCTGTTGTGGTCCATTTCTAGAACCTTCAGAACATCAAATAAACCAGCAAAAGTCAGCAGCACAAGGGCGGGACACAGTTTAGGACACGGGTGTACATCAATACTTCTTTCGCCAAAATTCAAAATTAGTGGGTATGGATTATGATATAGATAATGTATACCAAGGTTTTAAATCTCCGGCTAAGCCTCTTAGCTGTTGTCCTCCACAACAGCTAAGTGCAGCTATAGGCGGAGATAGCTGCAGCTAAGCCATTTAGCTATTTTTTGCAAAAATTAGGGAAAAAAAACACAGAACCTGCATAACCTGATAACCATTACTAACTGATTCATAACCTTTACTACTTGAAATCGTAGATCATATGAAAAGTCTAAAACTAAGCCACAAAAAAACTAATTGACTAAAGATGTTTCCTAAAGATCTTTAAATCTTTACTAAAGATGTCCACGACATACAAGCAAAAGATGAGAATGCAATGTGAGCAGAGAAGAAACTTGCCAGATTGCTCTCCCATGGTGATTGCCACTAGGAGTTGGTGGTGCTGATTGGGGAAGAAGAGAACTGGAGTGGGGATTTCAGTATCTCACAGCCGCCGACCCGTCGTAGCCGCCTCCACCGCTCGTAGCCGCCTCCGCCACCGCTCGTAGCCGCCGTCGGCGGCGCCTCGCAACTGCCTTCGCCTTGCAGCCGCCGCCGCCTCCAGCGGCCTCCGCGTTGCAGCCGCCGCAGCCACTGCCGCTTAGGGAGAGCCGCGCCGCCGTCTCCGGTCCACCGCCGCCTTCGGGGCTCCGGGGACCAGGCGCAGAGTGGGAGACAGTCGAGTGGGAGAGAAGGGTGTCTGGGCTTACACGGTTCGGAGGAGGCTATTTGGGCCGCTCGGTAGACCGTCTTCTGGCCCATCGACTTTTAGCTGCCGCCAAATGAAGGTCCATTTTCCCCTAAAACAAATGAAGGTCCATTTTAGCCGGATAATTTGCATATAGTACCATTAAGAAAGTGTTTCACGTAACACACCGCATATTATTTTATTTATTTTTCAGATTTCAAAAAAAGGTTTGAGGAAATATCTTTTTTACCCTCCTGGTCGCGCCGCCGCCTCGTGGTCGTGCAGCAGCTCGAGGGCCGCACCGTCGCCTGCCGTCTCGTGAGCCGTGGGAGAGAAGAGAGAGACGTGGTCTCGTGGAAGAGAAGAGAGAAATAAGAGACAACTAGGATGAGAGAAGAGATAGCCTAGTTTTTAAACCTTAAGTTTCTGATATATATGGTAGCACGGTAATGAAAATTTTAGGCTTCGGACCTCTTAAGAGGTTCGCCTCTGAAAATGGCGCCTCTATTAATCAACTTAGGAGGCTGTCAAATTTTGGTCGTCTCCGTAACCGCCACTGAAAATCTTTAGGAGTCAGGTTCATTTTGTATCAATTCCATTAAGGAAATTGGCTATCTCAAGTTCTTTTTATAGTAGTACTTTTCCCATTTGTCCTTGGAGTTATTTTGTTGGAGGTACACTTTTTAGCATAGACATATAAAAATATGCGTACAAATGGCAAAGAAGTTCAACTCCGATCAACACGATAAGTCGTCGAAGCACACATAAAGGTTTCAAAGGCCAAATTCACTCCTAAACGGTCTAGACCGGAGGGATGCAGATAGGCCCAAAAATCACAATGCCATGGTGGGATGCCCGACCAAAGATGGGCCTCGAAGGAGGCCACTAGGGATCGGTCAATCCCTGGCCTATGGAGGGTTCACCCAAACCCTCTTGGGGTCCAACCAAACCCAACCGCCTCTAGGAGCTAGCAAGTTGTGTTCGTCTTTGCTATGTTGTGCTCATCGTTCATATGATATTAAGATTGTGTTTGCTCATACTAGTATGATCATATTCATGTTGGTTACATAGTTTACATGTTACTATTTTGCAATACGATAGTAGAACGGGTGATTCATACTTGGATATCGGTCTGGCATGCCCTTGATTTGCTCTTGTTCTTGGCTGAAGGATATGAGTAGTGTTTGCTAGTGTAAACATGATGTTTCGACTAGTAGACATCGTCGGATGTAGGGGCAGAGGGAGGGGCTGGGGAGCTGGCCTCCCAACAACCTACTACTCCCCTGTCATGTATTTAAAATACATGGTCACTGTTGGCTCAATTATAGGCCCTGGCCCCCCTTATTAGTTCTAAGCCCAAGTTCCAACTAACATTTAGAGCCCATGATAGAGGCAAACCAGCAGCCCAATTAGGAGGAAGGTGATGAAGGCATAACACCTTCGATACGACCATTGATTATAAGGTGAGCTCGTTCCTATATTTACATAATAATAAAACTAAGAATTTGTTGCTACATAATATTGGTATTTCAAATGTGCTTAGGAACAATGGTGATGATGATAGAGAATGGACCAATCTCAAAGTGCAAGTTCATCAAAGTGGAACTTTTAGTTCGTCGGCGCTCCGACAGTACTTCAATGGGAAGGCCACGACTCTTTCATCAGGAGTGAGTTTGAGGTCCATGAGCACTTGATGGATAAGCTTTCAAATGGATCTGATTTGATCTCAAGATCACAATGGCAAGGCCTCCAAACCATCACAATAAGTTGTTGTGTTTTGCTGAGAGTTATGTCGTCGTCATGGGCATGATATTCATCTTTGAGACCCTGGCCCAAGTTGGAGCACGCTTTAAAGAGATGGAGAACACATAAAGGAAGCCCTTGGAAGTCCTCCCCCTTGGCCACCTCCTTAGGAGGCTAGCAAGGGCGTCCAAGTCAAGTTAGAGGCCCAATCCATGTCAAGTTCGAGTTCATCTTAAAATCCAGGAGCAGCCTACGGTAAAACGGATGCTCCGGACGCATACGAACTCCATTTTTGATGATCCACCTATAGATGGAAAGATAATTTCATAAGCTAACCAATTACTTTGGTTTGAGGTCCAAATTTCATTGGAGTTAATAGGAATAGTTGAAACAAGTCAGTGTCCAGAATATGTCATGATGCTTCATCACCCTCTATTGGATCCGTTGGGCCGTGTATCATCTTAGAGCCCATTATGGGGCGCGTCCAAGGGGTCTGAGAACCCTTAGACCCTATAATACGTAGCCGCTACCCATGTTAGGGCTTGAGTTTTGTTTTAGATTAATATGTCTTTAAACAATCATCGTTATCGCTTTGTGAAACCCCATGTTGAGATCTTAATCATACATCTGCAAATTGTCACTTTACTTGAGTTGCATTTTATCTTGTTTCTGATTGTGTTTTTCGATTCATAGCAGGAATTAGCCTTCTTGGTGAGGTCAACCGAATTATGACACGGTTGATAACCAGAGAAGATGTGGTGCTAAGGTTGCAGGGTTTAGGTCTTTTGATCTAAAGCCGGATGGTGTGTCGCTCTCTATAAACTCGATAGTTATGTTGAACCTGATGGAAGATTGGAAACCCTCGTCCCCATGAACTTGCACTTTGAGATTGGTCTTATTCATCTCATATTCATTCTCTATCATCATCATCATTGTTCCTAAATACATTTGAAATACCAATATTAGGTAGCACCCAATTATTAGTTTTATTATTATGCAAATATAAGAACGAGCTCACCTTATAATCAATGGTTTTGTATTCGAAGGTGTTATATCCTCATCAGTGCATGCTCTATTCTAGGATGCAGTAGCTAGTAGGGCACCACACAATGTTGCATTTGGTATGCACCCATTGGCAAAGATTTGTGTTTATATCGATGCATTGTTGTTCCTTCTATTGGATCTTTCTCTTATTTGGGAAAAAAATAATGTTGAAAACCATGAGATAGTTCAGATTCAGGTTATGATTGAGTTCATAGTTTTAGATTTTTAAGCAATTGTGATCATAGTAAAGAGTCCTAAGCAATGTGCAGGTTTAGGCCAATGAACTATGATGTTAAGAGTCCATAGGCTTAGGTTTGCATTTGTCAGGACATAGCTAATCGGATGATGCTAGCATATGATTACTTATGCATTCCTGTGTTAATGTGCATGTGAGGATGTATGATATGATAAAATTTTCTTAAGAATATAACACCTGATTCCTTAATATTTGTATACGAGAGTAGTTATTTTGGCATTTCGGAAGGTTTCTTCCATGCAGCTTGACCATATATGTTATGCTAATTGCATAGGAGTATATTAAAAGAATGCTAGATAGGCCCTATGTTCCTTCTAATTATTAGAACAAGGGGTCTATTGTTACTATTGATGCTCTCAGTTTTATTTGGTGATGCTTGGCTTGTTGCTCAGTCACTAACTAAATGTAATTTTACTGACTTTATTTGGTACTTTTGTGAGCTCGTTCAAGGACCTTACCCAGGAGAAGGCACGGATGTTTTCCTAGGATGTCATGAATTACTGTGTGATGAAATAGTGTAAGACGTCTAGGATTCCAATTATTATTAGCTAGCTTGGTGGATGTGTATCACTAGAGTTTGATGGTGGTTAGTTTTTGTTTCCTTATTTAGGACATTGGTAGTTGTATCATACTTTGAACTCCGACTAGGGTTGATGGATACATGGAGTTGCACTTAGCCGCTTACCATTATTTGGCATGTCAATTGGAGACTATTGTAACCAATGGTTCTTTGGATTTTAATGTTTGTGTATACCTTGCTTCACATATTATCACCGCTTTACACATTTGAATATCATGCTCAAAATATCGTTTTTGAACTCGAAGACATGGTCCTCTAATATAGTAGACTAAAAGATCACCTTCTATCAGCTTTAAAAGCTGGACAGGGTGGTCTGTTATTTCTTTAAAAAAAATCATCCCATCACGTTGGTATAAACAGCCAGATCGAGCAAACGAAAACAAATTACAACTGCCAATATTTTGTTAAAAAAGACAAGTACCTAAATCCCAGGCGACCCCTGTCACGTACTCCCTCCATCCCAAATTATAAGGCATTCAAGAATCTTGGAGAGTCAAAAGATCTTAAGTTTAACTAAATTTATATGATAAGATAATAATATTTATGACACCAATTAAGTATCATTAGATTCTTCATTAATTATATTCTCATAGTATACCTATTTGATGTTACATTTTTTGTAATTTTTTCTATAATTTTGGTCAAACTAAGATGTTTTGACTCTCCAAGATTCTTGAAATGTTTTATAATTTGGAACGGAGGGAGTAGTCACGTAGACTTATCCTGGATTTTTTTTTATTTTTAGTCCTTTTTAAATCAATATTTTAAAAATAACCACCTTGGAAAAAAAATATTTGCAGCCCATATCCCTTTTGGTCGCGCCGAACCATATGGCGCGACAGAAGCACGTAGTTGCGCCAAATAAATTGGCGCGATAGGGTTTGCCACTGTGGCATCGGTGTTGATCAGGGCTTGCGTGGCGAGTGTTGGGTCCCACCCTGTCGCACCAACTGATTTGGTGTGATAGGTCGTTTAGGGTTTGGCCCGATGCCGCGGAATATGCTGGGTCCCACCCTATCGCGCCAACCTACTTGTCACGACAAGGTGGATACTGTTTCGACCCGGCTCACGCTGGATTCATTTCTTCCTCAGCCGCCGACGTCTCCACACGTGCCCCCGTCGCCGAATCGCCGCCAGGGATATCGCCGCCGCCATTTCGCCGCCGGGGAGCCGTGCGACCACCTCCCTACTCCCTCCCGCCACCCCGCCGGCCCCACGAGAGGAGAGAGCGGGCGTGACGCCCCTCCCCCCCTCCGCCACCCCAGCCGGAGCCACCTAGGTGTGGCGGCGGCCTATGCTCGGCCCACGCCGGTGACCAGCGCCGGTGGCACCGCCGGCTTGGTACCCCACCTCCCTCCAGCGAGCACAAGAGCAGGACCAACATAAGCCTCTAGCTCCTTGATTTTCTGTATGGTTGCTATGTTTAGGGTTAGGGAAAAATCGCAAGAATGTGATTGATTGAATCATTTGTTGATACATTGTAATGCATACAATAGTTAGAGGATGTAGTGTCCTCGTGGATTCGCCGTGAACTATGTATTGCATGTACTTAGGTAGTTGATGCATGGAGGATTTAGAGTGGTGGGTTTGTTGGCTTCACATATTGTGGTATGGTAATATTACATTAGTGATAGAATATGAATTGGATTCCGAGAAGAGTATTTGTTGATATTGTTTTTGTCTTGGTTGGCATTTTGTAGATGGACCAGTTAGTGCGATTGTTTCATTGTGGCATAGTAAAATCAAATGGAGAGTTTGAAAGCATGCATTCTGAACCTAAGTTTTTTAGTAGTCCTCCTAGCTTGCATGATTTGGTTAGCCATTGCTGGGATAAGTTTGGGTGGCCATTAAGTTTTAATGGAAGATTTGATTATGGAAAGAAAAGAGCACACTATGTGTTGCTGCCTTTGTCATGTGAGGATGAATGGAAGGACTACGTAGACGTTGTCAAGAGTAGTAGTGTCAGGTGCTTGGAAGTTATGGTGCAGAAGGGGTCAAGTCCTTTAGTGGTTCCTGTGAATGGTAGTGTTGATGTGGAGCCCATTGAGAACCTTACCCAAGAAGAAGAGTTGGTGGCGGTTCCCGTTAGAGAAGATGATAGGGCATGTGAGGATGGTGCCCTAGGTGATGATTTTGATGAAGAAGCGTTTGATGATGATGATGGTATGTATGATAGTATATCCGAAGGATTAGAGGATGATGAATGTGGTGTTGCCTATGAGGTCAAAGATGACTTGACTTCAGGCGAATGTGCTTCGGATGTTGTCTTAGAGGATGAGTATAGGTCGTTGCCTAGTAGTGATGATGAAGAAGGGGAATGTCGTGAAGTAGGGTTTCAGGAGTCGTTACGAGTCCTAGTGGATGGGTCATTGAGAATGGAGTGCAATGATGTGGAACTAAGGCAATTGAGGGTAGTCCATGTAGAGGTACCCCCGTTCCAAACTTCATGGACATTAGTATGGTTGACGAGGCAGTTTGTGACACTGGTTTAACATTGTTGGATGATGAGGTGGCAGAGAGTGAGGAGATGGAGATTAAGAAGGAAATGTTATTTGATACACTGGAGCAGCTGAAGTATTTTCTCATGGATTACATCGTTAGGTTTCATAGGCCTTATAGTGTCACTCACTGCAACAAGGAGAAGAGGTACATGGTCCTCTGTAAGGTTTGATGTGGCTGCGGATTATGGGCTCGGAAGCAAAGAAACAAAAAAATGGAAGATCCGAAATGTTAAGTAACCTCACACATGTCGATCTTCCAAGGCAAAGGGTGTGCATCCCCAGAACACGGCCCTGTATCTAGGCCGTCGTGTGGTTGCTGTTGTAAGGGTCGATAGAGACATATCTGTTTCCTCCCTAATCGAGACCTTAAGGGGCTTCAATGGTTATAGAGTGAAGTACTCAAAGGCATGGCAGGCAAAGCAGCACGCCATAGAGTTGTTGTGGGGTGATTGGAAGGAGGCGTACAACCAAGTGCCTAGGATTCTAAGTGCCATGAAACACTTCAATCATGGACTTAGATGGTATGCTCATGCTGGGCGCATAGTTGATGATGTTGACGGCGTTCCGAAGCATGTTCTATAGAGGGTGTTTTGGTGTTTTTCGTAGTCTACCGAGGCGTTCAAGCATTGCCGGCCCTTAGTGCCTTACAGGCAAGTATCGGGGTGTTTTGATGATTGTTGTGGGAGTTGATCCGGACAATCAGATTGTGCCTTTAGCATTTGGATTGGCGGAGGGTGAGAACGATGATAGTTGGTGTTGGTTCATGAAGCATGTGTGATAGAATGTCATCTGTACTTCTTGCGGGATTTGCATGATCTCTGACTGACATCATGGTTTGCTTAAAGCTACGAGAGAGGATGTAGATGGACAGCCTCCTCTCGAGCATCGGTGGTGCATGAGGCACTTCGCTGCCAACATTTGGTGATGCCAAAAGAAAAAGGAAGTTGTGCAGAAGTTGAATTCATTGTGTGGTTGTCGAACTAAGGAGAAGTTTGAGGACACACTAGCCGAGTTGAATAAGGTCATCAGTGGTAGGGCAAAGATGTGGCTACAAGATCAAATGGCTTAGAGGGACAAGTGGGCTCTAGCATTTGATGACGGAGGTCTTAGGTACGGTGTCATGACCACGAATTCTTCGGAATCATTCAACAAAGTCTTCAAGGGCATCCGTGCAGTTCCTGTCTCAGGTATTGTTGAGTACTCATTTAGGAAGTGCAATGAATACTTTGTTAATCGATGGAACATAGCAAATCATTCAAGAGAAAAATGGGGGCAAGCCGGTAGAAAATATTTGGAGGTTGCCGAGATGATTGCTTCAAACCAAGTAGGAGAAGCTTTTGGATCATCGAGGCTAGTATACAATGTAATGTCGACTGGAGGCACCAATCCGGGGGGGAGAAGTACAGTGGCAGGAATTATAGAGTGGACCTTAACAAAGTGGAATGCTTGTGTAACATTCCTTAACTCTTTCATGTCCCTTGCTTGCATTTCATCACAGCTTGTAAAATGAGGGGACTAGACGATGAAAATGACAAGTTCATGTCTCCATTCTATCTCATGTCCCACACTCTCAAAGTGTGGGACTGAAAGTCCCTAGTTTGGTTTTGGCTAATTGATGAAACCTAGGACTAACCTTTGTATCTAAGTGGATGATTTAGATAAAGGTGGTCATTGAATATGAGACATGACATTGACTCATGTGACCAAGATGATGAAGACCGAGATGATGCTTGGCTCGATGGACCGGTTATGAAGGTGAAGGGCAAGTCGAGGCTTCGAAGCGAAGGACCATGTGATGGTGAAGCTTGAGCAAGACTTGGCGCCGATGGACCGATGCAACGGTGAAGAGCAAGTGAAGTCAAGGTCGATGGATCGAGACGGTCATGTGATGATATGAAGTGGATCATATCTTTTGCGAGAACAAAATGGGCTCAAGGCAAAGGTATAACCATAGGGCCATTTTGTTTTGCACTCAAGACACCACAGAGGGTGTGAGTGGTTTAGGATCGATAGCAGAACTATTAAGAGGGGAAGTCTTATCGGTTATTCGATGCACGGGTGCCACTAGGTGAATTTATGAAGTGCATTGCATGTAGGGCCTAGTGAGCTAACTGGAAAACCTTCGAAAATGATTATGAAAAGGCTAATACACGTGCACAAGGTGGTGATCACTTGTTGGTGTTGGCACATTTATGAAGGCGATGAAGTTTGAGCGGTAGAGAGGGTTTGGATCTCTCTCTCTCCCTCCCGCCAAGCTTGCGAGCGCGGGATTCAGGCGTTTTTTTGGGAACTTGAAATGCCTATTTTCCACTACGCCGGAAGTCGGAAAATAAACGGAGGCGAACGGAGGTCACAGAGGTGACCGGACGCAGCACCGGACACGGTCATGGTATGACCGGACACGTCCGGTCAGTACAGCGCAGCAGTCAGGCGCGCGGGTGTTAGGGTTTGCAACCGGCACGTCTAGTCACTCGCGGGACCGGCGCGTCTGGTCATGCGCCCAGAAGGAACTGCGGTTCACAAGGATGATCAGACGTGCGGCGCGTCCGGTCACACATGATCGGACGCGTCCGATCATTGAGAGAGCTTACTGGACTCTAACCGGACGCGGGCACTGTCGCGTCCGGTCGTTGCGAAGGGCGCGTCTGGTCGTTGCTTCGCGGGTGCGCAGTACCGTGCGATCAGCGCGTTCGGTCGTTTGATGGGCGCGTCTAGTCATTGCCTGGGGTGCGTCCGGTCGTTGGTTTGACCGTTAGGGTCAGTGACCGTTGGAGGATCGAACGTGGTTGAGCGCGTCCGGTCACTTATGACCGGCGCGTCTGGTCATCCCGAAAAAGACCCAGTGAAGGGGTATAACGGCTCTATTCGGATGGGATGCTTATAAATACTTGTTGGCCGGCCCTTGGGGAGGGCTCTCGTGATTTCTAACATACTTGTGCATATTTTGAGCTAGAGCTTCTCCTCCCACTCATCTCTCTTGCTTGATTGCAAATCAAAAGTGAGATTGAGTGATCCCAAAGTGCATTGCATAGCTTGAGGGCATCTAGTGGCACTTGTGGGTGGTTTAGCCGGTGGATTTCTTGTTACTCTTGGAGAGTACCGCTCCTAGCCGGCTTGGAGATTGTTGGAGGCATTGGCAAGAGAAGGTGATTGTTCTTGGCCACCTCCGGTTGATTGTAAGAGGTTCTTGTGCTTTCCTCGGTGGAGCGCCAAAAGCAACTCTAGTGGATTGCGCATGTCATTGAGTTACCTCACTTGAGAGTGGTGTCTTGCGGTTCCTTGTAGGGCGTGCCTTGAGGGGCAAGTGACTTGAGGGTCACATCGAGGAACCATCTAAGTGTTGGTCGACACAACCGGTGACATAGCTTGTCGGTGCACAAGTGAACATCGGGTGAACAAAAATATTGTGTCTCTTGTCTCCCGGTGATTGGTCTTCATATTGTGTTGTTGTCAATATTAATTGATTGTATATCATCTTGGTGATTGGCAACATCTTCACTACACTGTTGGTATAAGATACACAATCCTCTCTCTTGCATTTACATTCACTAGATTATCTTGTGTAGCTCTAGTAGTAGTTTTGCTAGTTGTTGTTAGCTTGCTCACTAGTGCAAGATTAGTGACTTAGCCCTTGTGTGAACTAGAGATTATAATCTACTAGTCTTGTGGATAGGAGGCTTGTATCACAACCGTAGGCTAAGCAAAACTCGCTTTGCGCCGTTTGTTATTCTAACAAGTTTGCTTAGTGGCTTGTGTAGGAATTTTTATAGGCTATTCACCCCCCATCTAGCCATCTAGGACCTTACAAGTGGTATCGGAGCCGTGGTCACCGTTTTAATCAAGGCTTAACATCCTTCGGTGTGAAAATGGCTCAAATTGTGTTCAATCATGTTGGGGGCAAGCCACCATTCTTTGATGGTGTTAGTTCTTTTGCTCATTGGAAGAGAAAAATGACAATATACCTTGGTTCTATTCATGAGAGAGTTTTGCAAGTCACCGAGAATGATTTTGCTATCATTGATCCCGATCATCTCACCGATGAAGATAGAGCAAATAGAACATGCAATAGAATGACTCTCAATACACTTTACAATGGTATTGACACAAAAGTATTTGAGGGCATCAAGGATTTAGAATTGGCAAATGAAGTATGGACAAGGTTGAGTGAAACATATGAGGGCGCTAAGGTTGTAAAGAGTGCCAAGCTATATGGGCTCAAGAGTGAGTTTGAGAACTTCAAGATGAAAGAAGAAGAAACAATCTTAGAGATGTTTCATAGATTGCAAGTCATTGTGAATGATCTCAAGAGCTTGGGGCACAAGACACAAGACCAAGATTTTTGCCATAAGTTCTTATTGAGCTTACCAAAAAGATTTAAAATGTTGATCATGATGCTACAAAGAGATGGGCTTGATGCAATGAAGCCCAATGATTTGCTTGGAGAGGTATTAACCTTTAACAAGTATGATCAAGATGTTGATGAGAAGGAGGAAGAAAAGAAGAAGAAGACCGTGGCATTCAAGGCCACCTCCTCTAAGGGCAAAGCTTCAATTCAAGAAGAAGATGACAATGAAGAAGATGAAGAATTGGAAATTGATGATGAGGCACTTGCTCTAGTTGTCAAGAATATTGGCAAGATGTTTATCAAAAGAAGAGGCTTCAAAAAGAGAAATGACTATTTCAAGAGCAATGAGCAACAAAGGAAGTGCTTCAATTGTGATAGCACTAAACATCTTCAAGCCGAATGTCCCTATGACAAGAAGAACAACAACAAGAGGGACAAGTTTAATAAGAAAAAGAGAGAAGTCAAGATGACTTTCAAGAAGGACAAAAATGGAGCCTATGTGGTCACTTGGGAAAGTGATGATGATGATGAAGAAGAAGAATCATCATCCAACAAGGCTTTTGCTTCCATTGCTATCAACAAGAAGCCATCACTATTTGATTCATCCTCTTCATGCCTCATGGCCAAAGAAACTAAGGTATTATATGATGAGAGTGATGATGAAAGTGAAATGGAATATGCTCATGATAGTGATAGTGATAATGATAATGAAAATGATGATGATGAACCAACTAAAGAACAACTATATGACTTGATGCAACAAACTAGAGACATAGCTATTACCAAGAACAAGGAGTGTAAGAAGCTTTCAATGAAAGTAGCAATACTTGAGAAAGTTCTTAGTGAGCTTAAGACCACTCATGAGAGTCTAGTGGAAGACCATGAGGATCTTGGTAAGGCTCATTCCAAGCTTAAAAAAGCTCACTCATTGCTACTTGAGTAACAAGCAAAGAAGGAGATTGTTGTATTATGTGATATAGGTGTTACATGTGATATAATTGATGAATCCTCTAATGAACCTATCATCATGTCAAATGCTAACCCTTCTTGTAGCTCTTCATCCACTAACACCAACTCTACCTCCACTACTAGTGATGGTTTCACTTGTGATACCTCACTAATGGTTGAGAATGAAACTCTCAAGAAAGAGGTGGATGAGCTCACTCACGCCCTAGGCAAGGCCTATAGTGGTGAGGCCCGCTTGCTTAAGTGCTTGGGTAGCCAAAGGTTCTCTCTTAACAAAGAGGGATTGGGCTACACCCCCAAGAAAGGCAAGTCAGCCTTTGCAACTCCAAAGCCTAGCTTTGTGAAGGGCAATGGTCGGTTTTGCAATAGATGCAAGCAAGTTGGGCACCTAGAGCATAATTGCAATAAAAAGAACCAAAGCAAGAACCTTGTTAATGCTATACCTTTTGATTCTTGCTATGTGCTTACCAAAGGTGTGAAAGGTGTGAAAGCTAAGTTTATTGGTATACCCATTATTGGCCCAAAGAAGAAGGCTATTTGGGTACCAAAGAGCTTAGTCACTAACCTACAAGGAGCCAAGCAAAAATGGGTACCTAAGATTCATTGATTTGCTTATAAGTCAATTACAAAGCCGGAGGAAGGCATTGGATTATTGATAGTGGGTGCACTCAACACATGACCGGTACATCAAGAATGTTTGACTCAATCAATGACAATGATAGTGGTGTTGATTCTATCATATTTGGCAATAACAAGAAAGGCAAGGTTATTGGCTTGGGCAAGATTGCAATATCAAATGATTTGAGTATCTCCAATGTGTTGCTAGTTGAAAGCTTAGATTTTAATCTTCTATCCGTGGCACAAATATATGATCTAGGCTACAAATGCATCTTTGGGGTTGATGATGTGGAAGTTATTAGTGTGGATGGTTCAAATGTGGCATTTAAAGGTTTTAGATATGAGAATCTCTACCTAGTTGACTTCAATGCTAGAGAAACTTCTTTGACAACTTGCTTAATCTCCAAATCAAGCATGGGTTGGCTTTGGCATAGAAGGCTTGGTAATGTTGGCATGAAACAATTGAAGAAGCTTACAACTCACAATCTTGTCAATGGTTTGAAAGATGTTGAATTTGAGAAGAATAAGCTTTGTAGTGCATGTCAAGCCGGAAAGCAAGTTGGAAGCTCACATCCAAAGAAGAGTACAATGAGCACATGCAAAGTATTTGATTTGATGCACATAGATCTATTTGGCCCAACAACATACACAAGCATAGGTGGCAACAAGTATGGCTTTGTCATAGTGGATGACTTCACAAGATTCACGTGGGTATTCTTTCCTAGTGACAAAAGTGAAGTGTTTGACACCTTCAAGACATTTCTCACTAGAGTTCACAATGAGTTTGAGATTAGAATCAAGAAAGTGAGAAGTGACAATGGAAGTGAATTCAAGAATACAAGAATTGAAGAACTTTGTGATCACTATGGCATTGGACATCAATTCTCGGCCAAGTACACTCCATAATCAAATGGCCTAGTTGAGAGAAAGAATAGAACATTGCTTGATATGGCTAGATCAATGCTTCATGAGTATAATGTGAGTCAATCTTTTTGGGATGAAGCAATCAATACCGCTTGCTACTACATCAATAGACTATATTGTCATCCATTGCTAGAGAAGACCCCATATGAGCTACTTCATGGAAGAAAGCCCAATTTTTCTTACTTTAGAGTGTTTGGTTGCAAATGTTATATCTTGAAGAAGGGCACTAGATTGGGAAAGTTTGACAAGAGATGTGATGAGGGGTTCCTACTTGGTTATTCAACTACAAGCAAAGCTTATAGAGTTTGGAACAATTCAAGTGGTATTCTAGAAGAAGTCCATGATGTGCAATTTGATGAAACCAATGGGTCACAAGATGAAGAAGAGAATCTAGATGATGTTGGTGCAACTCAATTGGTGGAAGCAATGAAGAACATGGACATTGGGGACATTAGAGCAAAGCAAATAATTGATATTCAAGATGATAATAAAGATCATGTGCTCAATTCTCCATTCAAGCTAGCTAGTGACTCTCAAGTGTAAGATCATGGTGCTAGTTCATCTCATCAAGATACATCAAGTGATCAACCAAGCTCAAGCAATCAAGTGCAAGTACTCCAACCACAATATGTTGCAAGAGATCACCCCATTGATAGTGTTATTGGTGATATTAGAAGTGGTGTGCAAACAAGATCAAGATTGGCTATGTTTTGTGAGCATGCATCATTTGTGTCAACCATAGAACCAAAGAAAATAGAAGAAGCTTTGAAGGATGCCGATTGGATCATGGCTATGCAAGAAGAGCTTAATAATTTCACAAGAAATGATGTTTGAGAATTGGTAGAAAGGCTAAATGACTACTGTGTGATTGGAACCAAATGGGTGTTCAAAAACAAGCAAGATCAAGATGGCATTGTGGTGAGAAATAAAGCAAGACTAGTTGCTCAAGGTTACACTCAAGTAGAAGGTCTTGACTATGATGAGACATATGCTCCCGTGGCAAGATTGGAGTCAATAAGGATTCTATTGGTTTATGCTTGTGCACACAACATCAAACTATATCAAATGGATGTCAAAAGTGCATTTCTCAATGAGATCATCAATGAGTTAGTCTTTGTTGAGCAACCTCTCGGATTTGAAGATGGCTGTAACAGAACCACCCAATTATACGAGATTAAGTAGGAAAATCATCCAACGGGAGGACAAATTAACAAACTTAAGCCCGTATAACCCGGTAGTCCGTGAAATCTCGACAGATTTCAAACCATTTCACATAACAGCCAAGATCGTACTAAGTTTAGCGGTCACCATCATAAGTTACATAAAAGTTCATGGCATAAAATACATCGGAGTTTAAACATAGTTATTACAAACCAGGTTCGAATAAAAGTAGCGAAAGCGGTAGTTCAAATCACGCACAAACACAGTATTTTGAAATAAAGTGCTAGCTTGTGATCATCTCCAGCAAAAGCATCAGACGAGAAGTAGCGAATGACCATTGCCCATGGTCCTAAGCTTCGCCCATCGCAGGATAGAGACAGTTGATACAGTAGCCGTAATACATCTGCCCATCTGCAACAAGTGGGAACAAAGCCCTGAGTACGAGAAGGTACTCAGCTAGACTTACCCGACAGAACCAAAATAAAATGACACCAAGGATCATGATAGGCTTTCTGGTGGGGGTAGCTGACTCATTTGAAAGAAAAAGCATTTTCAACTTAACAATTCTTTTCTAAAAGTATGCAGTAATTTAATCATTATTACCCTATCAACTATGTTTGCATCTGTGCTAGAGTAACATGTAATTAAGCAGGTAGGGATTACCATTGATCATTAACAATAGTTACCATGTCATCTTCCATATAACTATCCAAGTGATTCATCAATATTACTACGATGAAGTAGCTCAAGTCAAGTGTTCACTATCCAGTGAACGATAGCGATTCGAATCGATTATTAACCAGCTGGTAATTTATTTCTCACACAAACCTCACTCACCCGCTAAAGTGAGGTATTGGTCACCGAGTCAACCATTCAGGTAAAGTCACGAGCTTGCTAGGAACCACATGTACCCGGGGGCTGTCCGACTGCTCTTTGGCCTTATCATCGCGCCCCCGTATCCTGCCACTACTGCTCTGGTACAGTGCGTTGCGGGCAATCCACTCGACCCGAATAATCTCCCAGCTTCGTGGTCGAAAGGTACATTATTCGGCCAGCTAAATGTGAGGCATGCGTTCAACTTGACTCGAGACCCAACAACGGTCGGTCCTTAATCGACACAGACAGAAAACACTACAGTCTAAAACCCTGCAAGTTTCCGTCCGGTCTCAATTCAATTCATATGACATACTTTCACATAGATCCAAGTAATCTCCTAGAGCTCGCGGATGATAGGCAATCACCCGACTTCTACCGGTCTAAGCAAACTAAGCAATTATTTGACTGCGAACACCAGGGTGACAAGGATCGGTAAAGCAAGGTAAAACAAGGTATAATGCAGCAACGGTTGCAAACAACTCCTAAACTTAATGCAGCAGTTTCAGTAAAGTCAATAATAAATTATTTGCAAACCGGGAGAGAAATGCTCCGGGGCTTGCCTCTCTCAAAAGAGCTCAGACGGTGGTCGGGGCACTCTGGAAGATCTTCACCGACCTCCTCTTCGGCTTTTGGCACTTTCTGCTGCTGCACCTCGAGCTGCTCCTCTAGCTCCTCGGGTATGACGACTGAGTTCTCGGTTTGCGATCCTGTATGATGCAATGCGCGTAAGTGATTATGCAAACGTGCATCAAAGTAGATGAATGCAATGGATATGTTGAAATGCAAGGTAGTCAACATTATCCAAGAAACTATACTACAAGCACATGTCATCTACTGCATTCTCTTCTACTACTAATATGTTAAGTTAACATATCTTATGAAATGCTTTAAAGATACACCAAAGCAAAGTTTACTAACTAATCTTGCATCAAAGATTGAATGTAAACCCTAGTTAGCCCTAGGCTTGAACAGCAACATATATTTTGGTAGCACAGAAAAATCTTAGAAAATTACAGTGAATTACTAACATCAATTCTAGCATGCCACAAAATTTTCATTGTATTTTGATTAATAGAACTGTCTATACAAAAATAACAAGCTAAGGCCTAAAAACGAGCATAAAAATACTTTGCATTATGAAAAGTATCAAACAACAGATTTAGTAATTTTACTACTTTCTACACAGTAAATAATCACTATAAAAAAGTATTACTTGCATGTTTTATTCACATTTACTTAATTAACAAAAATAGCAAATACTAGTGATAGAAAGCATTTGAACTACACCTACACATTTTTCTACAGAACATGCATCATATAAAATTTTCCTAGCAAGTACATGGCACAAAAAGATTAACAAACTTGGAATCACATTTTTCTGATTTTTCTATGATTTATTAAGCATTTATCAAGAAAACAACCATTTCAATAATTAAATAAAAACTCTACAGAAAAGTAATGAAATATTGACATGCAATATTTTTATATTATAGATCTGGTTCCAATGAATTCATAGAAATTTATTTCACAATTTTTTGGAACTGAAATGACTACAAAAAACATTTTCCAAAGTATTTTTCATCATGAATAATAAAAGAAAATAAAAATTAATTTTTATTTTTGGTACTGGGCCGGCCCGTGGAAGTCAACCGGCCTATGGCCGTTTTCGGCCTGCGTGGCCCGAGCACGAGGGAGGGGAAGACAGCCCAGTAGGGCGTCAGTCCACTGCCACTCGGCCTAGCCGACCCGGCTGGCTGGCGGAGGCAGAGGCCTCGCCGGTGTGCGCGCTGGCGCGGCGGCGCGGCTCGGCCACGAGGCCGGCGGCCATCTCCAGCCACGGAAGGGCGAGCTGGCGAGCGCACGGGATATGCGAGGACACGACGAGTGTGGTAGGGTAGCTAGGCTAGGCTGGAGAGGAGAACGAAGACGACTTCCATGGCGGCCGAGCACGGCGGCGCCATGGCCATCGGTGGCGAGGCGCGGGGAGGCTCAACCTGTACTCGGAAGGCGGCGCAAGCTCGAGCGTGACTTGAAGGAGGGCAAGGCAGAGTTGCGGGCGGGAGGAATCGGGGAATGGCGTGGTGGTGCGGGAGCTCGACGCCGGCGGAGCTGCGGGCGCGGCGAGAGCAGAGCTTAGGGCTCTCGGCTCTGGAGGAGAAAGAAGGCAGCTCGGGCGGAAGTGAGCAAGCGCACGGGCACCAGTAGTTGAAGGCGGGCATGTGAGCGCGAGGTCAGGCCGCAGCTGCTGCATGGCGGGCGACACCGGCCCATGGTCGCCACGCGGCTGGAGTTCTCTGCCGCGGCGGACAGCGAGGCGCGGGGCGAGTGGGAAGAGAAGGAGGAGGCCGAGCGGACGCGGGCCGGGTCGCCTGCGTTGCGTGGGCGCGCGCGCGCAGGAGTGGCGCGGGCCGTTTCGGCCAGCGGGCCAAAACCGAGGCGGCGGCCTGCTTAGGTTAGGTTTTGATTTTTTTTAAAAAAATTCTATTTTCAACAAATTTCGAATACAGTTTTCAAACCTCATTTTGAGCAAGAAAATGACATTTTCTGAAAATGACCCAAAAATAAAAGTTGCTTAGAATTCAATTCTCTACAACTTTGATTAAGGGGCCAACTCAAAATTCCCCACAGAATTTGAATTTGAGAATAAAAGCTAAAACAGGGAGTATTTTTTAATATTTTTAGAATACATTTTTGAAACCAGTTTTTGAAAAAACTTTGAGTAATTTAGTTGCTCCAAAAATTTGACCTATAATTCTAAGTGATATAAAATTTGTAGTTGCACAATTTTGATAAAAAGTAATTAGCATATTAATATATTACATCACGAATATCATTTTTCTAAGCTTTTATTTCACTCAGGTTATAATCTTACCATACATGATTATGGATGATATGAAATGTTACCATACATGATTATGGATGATATGAAATATCATGCTTATGATTGCAATGCAAATGCTTGCGCAACACCGGGGTGTTACAGCCCTCCCTCCTTATAAAAATCTCGTCCCGAGATTTGGGTTACGAACCATTTATTATAAAAATCTTCGTATGCTTTTTGTAGGTATTCAGCCGTTTCCCAAGATGCATCCCCTTCATCATGATGACTCCATTGTATCTTATACGTTTTCATCACACTATTTCGAGTAGCCCTTTCTTTAGAATCCAAAACTCGAATTGGCTGCTCACGATACACCAGATCTGACTTAAGTTTTATGCCTTGAGATTCAATTCTTTCCTCTGGAACGCGCAAACATTTCTTGAGATGTGATACGTGAAAAACTAGGAATATAGCACCCATTGCTTTTGGTAATTTCAATTTGTACGCCACTGGACCCTTTCTTTCCAAGATTTTGTAGGGTCCTACAAATCTGGCGGCAAGCTTTCTGCGTATTCCAAACCGCTTCTTCTTCATTGGCGTGACTTTTAGATAAACATAGTCACCAACTTCGAACACAAGCGGTCTCCTTCTCTTATCCGCATAACTTTTCTGACGTGACTGAGCTGCTCTCATATTTTGCTGAATGATATGAACTTTCTTTTCGGCTTCTTCCACGAAGTCAATACCATAATACCTTCTTTCCCCTGGCTCAATCTAATTTAAAGGTGTTCTACACTTTCGGCCATACAGAGCCTCAAAAGGTGCCATCTTGATACTTTCTTGATAGCTATTATTATACGCGAACTCTGCTAAGGGTAACCACGACTCCCATGAACCTCTGGAAGACAACACACAAGCTCTTAACATATCTTCTAAAACAACATTAACTCTTTCAGTTTGACCATCTGTTTGAGGATGATAGGCAGTGCTACGAATCAGACTAGTCCCCAAACCTTTGTGCAAATGCTCCCAAAAGTGAGCAGTGAACTGTGACCCTCTGTCAGACACTATAGTCTTCGGTATGCCATGCAATCTCACAATCTCTGCAATATACTTCTCGGCATATTGAGGTGGTCTATAATCTGTCTTGACAGGCAAAAAGTGGGCTATCTTGGTAAGACGATCCACGATTACCCAAATCAAATCATGACCTTTCTGAGTAGTGGGCAAACCCGTGATGAAATCCATACTTATATCATCCCACTTCCAACTAGGTACTGACAAAGGTTGCAACAATCCGGTAGGTTTCATGTGAATAGCTTTTACTCGACAACATGTGTCACATCTAGCTACATAAGCTGCAATTTCCTTCTTCATCTTTGTCCACCAATAGCGAGGTCTTAGTTCTTGATACATTTTACTACTGCCAGGATGAATAGATAACTTTGAAAGGTGAGCCTCATCCATAAGTTTATTCTTAAGCTCTCCATCTTTAGGAACAACAAGACGGCCATCAAACCATAGCACGTCATGTTCATCCAATCTAAAGTACTTGGATGGTTCTTCTTTAATCTTTTCCTTGATATAGAATATCCCTTTATCAGTTTTCTGGCCTTCTATTATCTTACTCTCCAAAGAACAACTAATCTGAATACTGTGTAGCACTATAGGATGCATTAGATCAAAGCCATCTTCAAGCAAAGGTTGCGCATTCAGGCAATGTGACTTTCTACTCAAAGCATATGCCACTACATTGGCCTTTCTAGGATGGTATTGCACATTCAAATTATAATCTTTGATCAATTCTAACCATCTTCGCTATCTCATGTTCAATTCAGGTTGGGTGAAGATGTACTTGAGACTCTTGTGATCGGTGAAAATATTGCACACATTACCAAGTAAGTAATGTCTCCAAATTTTCAAGGCATGCACTACGGCAGCAAGTTCAAGATCATGCGTCGGATAGTTGATCTCATGCTTTCTCAACTATCGGGAGGCATAAGCAATGACTCTTCCTTCTTGCATAAGAACACAACCTAATCCTATTTTTGATGCGTCGCAAAACACATCAAAAGGTTTCTCAATGTCCAGTTGCGCAAGAACTGGAGCAGTGGTCAACAGTTTCCGCAAGGTGTGGAAAGTTGTCTCACACTCCTCTGTCCACACAAACTTATGATCTTTCTGTAACAGACTCGTTATCGGCTTGGCAATCTTCGAGAAATCTGGTATAAAACAATGATAGTAACCAGCTAAACCCAAGAAACTTCTAACTTCAGAGACTGTGATTGGTGTCTTCCAATCCATAACCTCTTGCACTTTACTCGGGTCTACGGATACTCCATTTTTCGACAGAATGTGACCAAGGAAAGGAACTTTCTTCAACCAAAATTCACACTTGCTAAACTTAGCATACAACTTATGATCTCTCAGTCTGGTTAAGACGATTCTCAGATGCTCTTCATGATCTTTTTCATTCTCAGAGTATACTAGAATGTCATCAATGAAGACAACTACAAACTTGTCCAACTCTGGCATGAAAACCGTATTCATCAGATACATGAAATATGTAGGAGCATTTGTTAAGCCAAAAGACATAACAAGATACTCGTACAACCCGTATCTGGTAGAAAAGGCGGTTTTCGGGACATCTTGCGGCCTAATCTTTATCTGATGATACCCTGATCTTAGGTCTATCTTAGAGAACACTCTAGCTTTAGCCAACTGATCAAACAAAACGTCGATATGAGGCAAAGGATATTTATTCTTGATAGTTACCGCATTAAGAGGTCGATAATCCACACACATTCTCAAAGTACCCTCTTTCTTTTTCTTCACGAACAAGGCAGGACATCCCCATTTAGACTTACTCGGTCAGATAAACCCCTTCTTTAATAATTCTTCCAGTTGCTTCTTTAGCTCAACTAACTCATTCGGAGGCATCCGATAGGGTCTCCTTGAAATAGGAGCTGTCCCGGGGATCAACTCAATTCCAAACTCAACATCTCTATCTAGAGGAAGGCCAGGTAACTCGTCTGGAAACACATCCGGGAACTCACACACTACCAGGATCTGGTGGATAGGAACAACTTTCATGGCACATGTCACACTCACAAGGTATGTTCTTCTAGGTAATGGTACCAGGAAAGTACCCTCTGCCTGGGGATCCTTAAGGGTAAGCATCCGACTGCTTGTATCTATGAGTGCCCCCCAGTTCTTCATCCAGTTCATTCCTATTATTACATCCAAAACTAGTTCAGGCATAACTACCAGGTTCACTCGAAACTTTCGACTACCTAACTCAAGGGTTGCCCCTCTAACCATCTGATTGGTTAACACATCAGCCCCTGCTGAACTTATGCGATAACCATAACTCAATTCTGTGCATAGTTGTTCATGCTTCCGTGCAAATGCTTGACTCATAAAAGAATGTGAGGATCCAGAATCAAATAGAACAACTGCAGGGTGATGGTTAACAAGAAACTTACCGGCAGTTATAGGCTCTCCCTCAGGAATCTCATCAACGGTGGTATGGTGTACACGGGCAGTGTAAGTCTGTTGCTTCTTTTTAGGCGGATAAGGGCAGAACATTGAAAAGTGGCCTGGCTGACCACAATTGTAGCAGGGCCCCTTCACTCTACCAGCAGATCCTATAGCTCCCTTGGAGTTGCTCTGTTCTGTAGCTGCGGTGATCTTTGCTGGCGGCACGGCCATCTTGTACGGCTTCTATAGTCTCTTGTAGTTCTGGGTTTTATGCTGTGGCGGCCTGAACATTGCACCAGGTGCGGACGGACGATAAGAAAGACGATTTGCAGTGACAACTCTGGACTAGGATGGTCCTGACTCAAACACCCTCTTGCGATTCTTGGATGCAGTGTAGGCGTTGTTGTTCTTTTCTTGTTTCAAATAATCACTGACAAAGTCATTGAATCTGGTGCGGGTATTGGTACCCACATGCTTCATCATCTTCGGACTTAACCGTCTCTTGAAACTAGCAATTCTCTTTGCATCTGTGTCGACCATGTCTGGAGCATAGCGGCACAAGTTGTTAAAGGCATGCAGATACTGGGTCACAGTCTTGGTACCCTGATTTAAGGCCAAAAACTCTCCGAGCTTCATCTCAACCAACCCTGGGGGAATATAAACTCCCCTAAACGCTTCAGTGAATTCTCTCCAAGTAATCTGGGCATTGGGAGGAAAGGTGGTGCGGTGATGCTTCCACCACATCCCTGCCGGTCCCTGTAGCTGATGTGCAGCATATTCTGTTTTTAGAACTTCTGTCAGCCTCAACACACAAAACTTATCTTCCATAGTGTTGATCCATTCTTCAGCGTCAAGTGGCTTGGCTGCTTCCTTAAAAATAGGTGGCCTAGTATCCATGAAATCCTTAAAGTTGCTGTACTGGTTCACTCCATGGCCACCACCTTGATTATTTCCTCTCTGAACATTTTCAGCGATGGTACGCAGAAAATCTTCCATATTCCTCTGTGATTGCTCGGCGTTGCGCTGGCTTCCAAGGAACTGTGCGAAGAATACCTCTGCAGTGAGCGGTGGAGGAGGGGGCAATTGTGGCTCTGGCTGTGGCTCCTGGTGGTTGACGTTGTTTGCACCACCCCCACCAGCCCCTGCACCGTTGCCACCAGTTTCAGCGGCCTCATACGTGGCACGGCGAGTGTTTGCCATCTGTATATTTCAGCAACAAGTAATAATTGAGCGAAGTTGTAGTAATTGTATTCGAATGAACAATCATGCCATACTGAATTTATTGGAGAGAACAAGTCATACAATAAAACAGAGGCACAATAATCACATTCTAATTAAAACAACATCACTAATCAAATTACTTCGAATGCAACATCGCGTTCCATACAACCACGTTGCCAGCATACATACACTAGACTTTTATGCGTTCGAGCATCGCATACACAACCAAGATCCAAAAGATCGCCAGTCTCAAGATCAAACATGATACAACATGATACATGGAAACCAAAAGAAGGCCATCGCGACAGAGCCTATCACTAACGCAAGGCAACTAGCCTACTCCTCGGGGTCGTCGTCGAGGTCAGAGGCATCACCATCGCTACCATCAGTAGCGGCGTTGTCGTTGACGTCCATCTAGGCGGCGTCCGAAGGAGCATACGGGCCTATCCCATTGTAGAGGGCATGAAACTCTTCATGCAAGTTGGCATTATACCCTTCTAGCTCCTCGACCCTCTGCCTTAGAAGGTCCCTCTCGTTCCAGGCTTCATTCCTTTCCTGCACTAGCTGTCCCATCATGCGGTCTGCATTTCTATTGGCCTAAGTTAACGTCTGCACCCGCTGCATGGCACTCTCACCTCTCTTGAGAGCCCGGTCTCGCTGCAAGCTCATGTCAGCCAACTGCTCCTGCAAGCTAGCTATAGCACATGCTTGCTTCTTCTTCTGCTTCCTTGCTTCAAGCCGGTCATCACCACGCAGACCAGTCAAGGTCCAAAAGGTACTCTCAAGACCCTGGTATGCTCTGATGGCTGCATACATGGCACTCATGGCGTGGTTGTCGCTAGCCCGTCCTTCACTTGGGCCTCTAACCAGGGCACTCCCTTGCGGTTGCACCCAAATGGCATCACGAGGATCATCTCTCGGGAAAGTACTGGCGAAAGCTACTGCCAACTCATTAGGAAACCTACTCATTATGTCTCGGATGACGCAAAAGGTTGCGCCCTCTGCACCCTCAACTGGAGTGCGTCCTTCAAACTCCAAATGCCAACCATCCCATTCTGGTGCATCACCAAGAGCGGGGACGGTGATTTCCACTACCGCAAGTCCATCCTCAGCTAACTGGCTCTCACTCCAGGAGTACACCGGCTCTTGACCCTCTGGGTACCCCACATCATGGAGCACTCTCCAAAGCAAGGTGGGCATGCCAAACTCGCTTAGAAAAGTGTCCGTGCTACGGTGCTCCCGTGGGGCCATCTGGCGACGGGGTGCTCTTCCGCCAGTGGACTTACGGGCAGTCTGCTTCGTGTGGGCCATCTGTAGCATAAGTTTTAATTACCCGGTGAGAACATATTTTAAGTTGATGTCATTTTTATCAAACTGGGATAATCCTTTTATAAGGGGAGGAATGCATGTTATGAATGAAATGCACAGGCAGTATGAGGCATGCACGAGTCTTACGTTCTCACAAACTTAGAAAATAAAGACATCTAACGATGAATTCGGTGGCATACAAACGATCTCTCATATACGTAACTAATTCGATCTACACGATAAACGCTGTTATGTACCTGCAGAAAATTCATTTCAGTCCATTCCCCATGAATGCGTGAAAGCAGTAAATCTACCTACACGCTCTACACGAATCCCCAGATGTGTGTACAATGGTAGTATGTACCCAAACACATCATCCTATTGACGGCATCGCCTCAACGGACGGAACACCCACACATGCGATACTTTCATAAAAACATGTGTAAAACATGTAATTAGTCTAGTATCATATAAGCACTCTCCCTAGATCGGCGGTGTATCCGATCATGCTCTCACAGCTCACACTTACCAAAGCGTAGAGGTAACTGATCCATACATTACCACTCAATTAGTGGCACTCATACAATAGCACGCCGTATGAGCAACGAAAGAGAAATATGGTGCAAGAACCCAAAGTTAGTACTTAAATAGCCACCTAGAGTACTTAACTGGGCATACAGGATATGACTACTGGCACACCTTTAGTTTTAAAATCACACTTTTTAACAAAATTTTTATTTTAAATACACTTATGAATAGTAATCACGCTAAACCATGCTCCGATGCCAGCTGTAACAGAACCGCCCAATTATACGAGATTAAGTAGAAAAATCATCCAACGGGAGAACAATTTAACAAACTTAAGCCCGTATAACCCGGTAGTCCGTGAAATCTCAACGGATTTCAAACCATTTCACATAACAGCCAAGATCGTACTAAGTTTAGCGGTCACCATCATAAGTTACATAAAAGTTCATGGCATAAAATACATCAGAGTTTAAACATAGTTATTACAAACCAGGTTCGAATAAAAGTAGCGGAAGCGGTAGTTCAAATCATGCACACACACAGTATTTTGAAATAAATTGCCAACTTGTGATCATCTCCAGCAAAAGCATCAGACGAGAAGTAGCGAATGACCATTGCCCATGGTCCTAAGCTTCGCCCATCGCAGGATAGAGATAGTTGATACAATAGCCGTAATACATCTGCCCATCTGCAATAAGTGGGAACAAAGCCCTGAGTACGAGAAGGTACTCAGCTAGACTTACCCGACAGAACCAAAATAAAATGACACCAAGGATCATGATAGGCTTTCTGGTGGGGGTAGCTGACTCATTTGCAACTAAAAGTATGCAGTAATTTAATCATTATTACCCTGTCAACTATGTTTGCATCTGTGCTAGAGTAACATGTAATTAAGTAGGTAGGGATTACCATTGATCATTAACAATAGTTACCATGTCATCTTCCACATAACTATCCAAGTGATTCATCAATATTACTACGATGAAGTAGCTCAAGTCAAGTGTTCACTATCTAGTGAACGATGGCGATTCGAATCGATTATTAACCAGCTAGTAATTTATTTCTCACACAAACCTCACTCACCCGCTAAAGTGAGGTATTGGTCACCGAGTCAACCATTCAGGTAAAGTTGCGAGCTTGCCAGGAACCACATGTACCCGGGGGCCGCCCGACTGCTCTTTGGCCTTATCATCGTGCCCCCCGTATCCTGCCACTACTGCTCCGGTACAGTGCGTTGCGGGCAATCCACTCGGCCCGAATAATCTCCCAGCTTCACGGTCAAAAGGTACATTATTTGGCTAGCTAAATTTGAGGCATGCGTTCAACATGACTCGAGGCCCAACAACGGTCGGTCCTTAATCGACACAGACGGAAAACACTACAGTCCGAAACCCTGCAAATTTCTGCCTGGTCTCAATTCATTTCGACACTTAGTTATTTTCATATGACATACTGAAAGGTCCTTGTTTGGTTTTGATAATTGAGTGACAACTTAGATGGGCTAATATGTGGTTATGTGAGATACACAGGAGATTAGTCCACAGGTGATGGTGTCATGAAGGAGCTCATTGCATATGAGACATGGCATAGAGTCATGTGACCAAGGTGGAGAAGATCAAGATGAGGCTTGGCTCGATGGACCGGTTGTGAAGGTGAAGGGCAAGTCGAGGCTTTGAAGCGAAGGACCATGTGATGGTGAAGCTTGAGCAAGACTTGGCGCCGACGGACCGATGCAACGGTGAAGAGCAAGTGAGGTCAAGATCGATGAACCAATACGGTCACATGATGATATGAAGTGAATCATATCATTTGGTGATTGGTTGGTGCATGTGTTGCATCAATATCAGAGGAGATGAAGTGGAATGTGCAAGGCTAAGGTATAACCTAGGGCATTTCCAATTCACCGGTCATAGGTGTGTAGAGAAGTTTATGACCGGGTTTAGGATAGATGGCCATACTATCAAGAGGGGCAAACTTGTTTGCATATCGGTCATCTAGTGGCACTTGAGCGATCTAACTTGCATACGTGTTAGGATCGAGTGGCGAGGCAAGTTGAGTGCCTAATTCCTTCGAAGAAAATGTTTGTGAAAATGGTAACACACGTACACAAGGTGGTGATCACTTGTTAGTGTTGGCACATTTACGAAGGCGATGAAGTTTGAGCGGTAGAGAGGCTTTGGGTCTCTCTCTCCCTCCCGCCGAGCTTGCGAGCGTGGGATTCAGGCGTTTTCGAGGAGTTGAAAAGCCAATTTTCCACTACGCCGAAAGTCGGAAAAGAAATGGAGGCGAACGGAGGTCACAGAGGTGACCGGACGCTGCACCGAACGCGGTCATGGTATGACCGGACGCGTCCAGTCAGTACAGCGCAGGCGCGGGTGCTAGGGTTTGAAACCGGTGCATCCGGTCACTCGCGGGACCGGCGCGTCCGGTCACTCGCGGGACCGGCGCGTCCGGTCAGGTGTCCAGAGGAAACTAAGTATGATCGGACGCGAGGCGCGTCCGGTCACACATGATCGGACGCGTCCGATCGTCGAGGGAGCTTACTGGACTCAAACCGGACGCGGGCACTGTCGCGTCCGGTCATTGCGAGGGGCGCGTCCGGTCGTTGCTTCGCGGGCGCGCGGAACAGCGCGATCGGCGTGTCCGATCGTTTGACGGGCGCGTCCGGTCGTTTGACAGGCGCGTCCGGTCGTTGCCTGGGGCGCGTTCGGTCGTTTTGAGAGGCGCGTCCGGTCATGGGATTTGACCGTTGGCGCAGTGACCGTTGGATGATCGGACGCGGTCGAGCGCGTCCGATCAGTTACGACCGGCGCGTCCGGTCGTCCCGAAATCTACCCAGTAAAGGGGTAACGGCTCTATTTGACCGTGGGGTTATAAATAGATGCCTTGGCCGGCCGTGGCCGGTAGCTGAGCACACTATAGTCTTTGTGACTTGTGTGGTAGTGCTTGGGAGCCCTCTAACTCACTCATGCTTGATAGTGTTCATTGGATCGAGTGAGAGAGCGATTCTAGTGCGTTGCTTTGAGAGATTGCATCGTGTGGCACTAGGTGATCGTGTTGCAAGCCGGTGGTGCTTGTTACTCTTGGAGGTTGCCACCTCCTAGACGGCTTGGTGGCTCGTGGCTCCGTCGAAGCTCGCAAGAAGATTGTGCGAGGCTCAGGAGAAGCTTTGTGAGGGGGATTGTGCTCACCCCGTGGGGATCGCGAAGAGCAACTCTAGTTGAGCGTGTCATTGAGTTACCTCACTTGAGAGTGGTGTCTTGTGGTGCCTTGCGGGGCGTGCCTTGAGGGTCAAGTGACTTGAGGGTCACACCGAGGAACCATCTAAGTGTTGGTCGACACAACGGGGACGTAGCTTAGTGGCAACCAAGTGAACCTCGGGAGAAAATCACCGTGTCAACTTTGTCTACTCTTCTCGGTGGTTTGCCTTCATGCAACACAAGCTTCTATTTACTTTCATATATACTTGTGCTTGTGTAGTTGCTCTCGTAACTAGTTTGCTTGTGTAGCTTGCTAGTCGTCTTCTTGCTTGTGTAGCTAGAAGCTTCCCCTTTGCGTGACTAATTTGGTTTGTGTAACCTTGTTAGTCACATTGCTTAGTTTGTGTAGCTAAGTGTTTCGCGCTCTCTAATTTGGCATTAGTTGCCTTGTTATTGAGCTTTGCTAGTGAGCTTAGGCTTTGTGTGCTTTGCTTACTAGAATTGTGTAGGAGCTCCCTCTTGCTTGCATAGTACTAGTGCACAGGTTTGTGTGACCTTGCTCTAGAATTAAATAAGAGAGCTCTTGCTAAGGAAAGCACCTTAGTTGCTTAATTAGGATCTTTGTGAGGTGCTTGTGAACTTAGTTAGAGGGGTGAAGTCTTGGCTAGACCGATAAGTTTAATTCCACATTTATTTTTGGTTAGCCAACACGCTTAAGTTTTAGAAAGGACTATTCACCCCCCCTCTAGTCCGCCATCTCGACCCCACAAGTGGTATCGGAGTCGGGTCTCTCATTTGTGGTCTTCACCGACCCGAGAGGATGGCGGCTTATGGGCTAGATGTTGAGTGTCCACACATTTTTGATGGCACACACTTTGCACGGTGGAGAAATTGGATGACATGCAATTTTAAGTTTATTTCTCCTCAATTGTGGTGGATCGTAGATGTGGGCTTTTCCTTTGCAATTGATAAAAAGAATGCAACTCAAGCGCAAAGTAAATGCCTACATCTCGATAGCCAAGCTACTAATACTTTATATCGATCTGTGGATAGTAGCATACTTTGTGAGATTATAGACTTCGAGTCCACCCATGAAATTTGGGTGTTTCTAAATAAGAAATATGGGGTGATCTCCAATGATGATGAGCCCAAGGAAGAGGCGCATGAGGATGTTGAGCATGACCACAACAAGGTAGTTGTGAAGGATTGCTCCACCTCACGGTCAAGTGATGACAAAGATGATCATATCACAAGATCACTTGACAAGAAAAATAATAATGCCACAAGTGATGCAAGCAATGATTCTACTCCATGCACACTTGATGGTGAAGATGATGGCTATGAGAGTGATGCTTCAACAAGCTCTTCAACATCACCACATTGTTCCATGTCACATGGTGACACTAAGGTATCTATTGGTGGTTTTGTTGTTGATTGTGATGGTCCAAATTTTGAGCTTCTATATAAACTCTCAAAGGACCTAAGAAATGAGATGGCAAAAACAAGTAAATTGAAAAATGAAAACTCATTTCTAAAAACCACATGTGAACAACAAAAGCATCTACTTTATGTTACTACTTGTTCACATGAGGAGCTAAAATTGGCTCATGAGGAACTTAGTGTTGCTCATGATAATTTGGCACAAGAACATGCTTTACTCACTAAGAAGCCTTCTAATGAAGAAACCAAGTCTAGTGAGAGCTCATCATTTGGGTCAAATGATCAATCACATATTACTAACCCTTGTGATGTAGGCAAGAAGCATGTATCCACCTCTTGTGATGATTTATTAGATATGCCATGTTCTTCACAATTAAATGCTTGTTTTACTTCTATGTCTTGTGAGACTAACCTTTTGAAGGAGAACAATGAGCTTAAAAGTGAAGTGAAGAATTTGAGCAACAAGTTAGAGAGGTGCTATAACTCAAAAGTCACCTTTGAGCACATGATGAAGACTCAAAGAAACGTTGGTGATAAAAGTGGCCTTGGCTTCAAGAAGAAAATAACAAGGGGTGAAAGAAAGCAAGAAAAGAGGATGAGGAGGCTACTCCAAAAGAAGCTCTCGCATTCCATGTGCTATCGATGCCATGAAGCGGGACATCTTGCTAATGGTTGCCCAAACATTGAGAAGCTCAAGAAGATGAAAGAAGAAGAGAGGCTAAAGCATGTCAAGTGCTTCAAGTGCCGCACTTGGGGTCATCTCACCTCAATGTGCCCAACCAAGCAATTGGTAAAGCAACAAATAAAGCCTCAACCAAAGCCACTAGTTGAGCAAGAGAAAACACCACAAGAGCAAATCAAGATCAACCATGAAGATGATGGTGACTTGATGAAGAAGAAGAAAACAAGAAGGGGTGGAAGAGCAAGACATCCAATGCAAATTCAAGATGTCAAGATGATGAGCAAGAATCAAGATGAGAAGAAAGTACATGCTCACATCAAGTGCTTCAAATGTGGAGACATGGGACACTTCACCTCGGGGTGTCATACCAAGCTTGAGAAGAAGGCTCAAGCAACTCATGAGAGTCAAGGCAATAAAGAGCATCACATGAGCAATGAAGAAAAGGCTCAATCAAAGAGAAGATGCTATTCATGCCGGGAAAGGGGACACATGGCACATTCATGTCCCCTAGGTAATAATTCTAAGCCTAGTTCAATTAATAATACTAATATGCTTAGAAAGGATGTAAATGGTATCTCCATGGTTGCTATTGCAAAACATCCCGCTACTCATGCTAAGGCAATGCCTAAGTATGTTGCACCTAACTTGAGAGGACCCAAACTTGTTTGGGTACCATCAAAAAGTGGATGAATGTGTGTAGGTACCATGGCATTGGAGGCTTGACTCAAATTGATTTCATATTTATCATTATATGTTGACTAAAGTATTGAAGCTTATTGCAATTCTATCCCAATGCAAAGTCAAAATGAGTGAAGTCCAAAGTACTACAACATACAAGTGTCATGATCAAGTTGTGGATGATTTATTGGAATTATTTGATGGCTTGCAAATGTTTAAGTTGAAAGCTTGCTATGAATAATCATGAGCTAACCAAGGTATATCTCTTGTTGATTATTTCATTTGGGTGCATATGAGTTGGTTGAATTGGATAAATGTGCAATGTTGCTTGCTATGAGATGATTGAATGGATTAAAAAGTTTAGTAATCAAGTTTGGATTGGTTTGTGTTGGATAATTTCATGAGATGACATTTAGTAAGTGGATTGGATGGATATATATCTTGTGAAAGTATTCAAACAAGTTAGTTTCAAGTTTGATTCATATTTGATGAAGTATTGCTCAATGTATTGAAATCTGTCCGAAATTAAAAATCTGAGCTAGCAGTGACCTTAGCCATGTTTGAGTGGACAAATCTATTTGGATTGGCTTGAAATTTGGTATACATGCTCTACACTTATGAAAGAAGATGCTGTAGAAATTTCATGAGAAGTGGATAAGAGATGCTTCGGTTTTGGAGTGCATCTTGTCAGCTATAGTGTAGCAGTTTTCAGCATGTAGCAGTTGTGGA
Organism: Saccharum hybrid cultivar R570; assembly: GCA_038087645.1. Lineage (NCBI taxonomy): Eukaryota > Viridiplantae > Streptophyta > Magnoliopsida > Poales > Poaceae > Saccharum > Saccharum hybrid cultivar. Next base: position 25,879,836 of record JAQSUU010000135.1, read on the forward strand.
AGATTTGAAATCTAGTAGCAATCTAGAAGTCAAAAGAAGTTCAAATTTTTACAGTTGCTAGATGACTTAGTAAAGCACATCTCCACCAAATTTCATGACACTTAGATTCGTACATTGTGAGATATGAATTATTCTTTGATGGGTACAGAATCTGCCAGAAAAGTGATAATCATTGGATTAATCTAGAGTCACTTTAATTGAAAGGTCCTCAAGTTGGAAACTTGTTTATAAGTGGTTGAGGTACCTAAGTTTGGTTTTGGATTGATCTAGAAGCATGAAAAGCAATGAGTACAAGAACATTTGATTGTGGAATGTACTTGGTGTACTTATTTGGTACTCAATTTGAAGATCAAGATCAAACTTAAGATGAAGATGAAGTTTAAGTTCTAGTGATGATTAGAGATCATTTGGTAGAAATAAAAGGACTTAAACAAGTAGAAAGAGTTGGACTCAAATGTAGATTCAAGGATTATTCATCAAGATTGAGTTCATCATTTGGATCAATCAAACTATATTATTTCAAGTGAGTATCAAGAGTGGTTCTTTGGAGAAAGGTCACTTCTCCCTAGTGAGGGGCTTGCCGCCGTGTGTAGGTGAAACCAAGTTTGGGACTTGGAAGGCTAACATGGAAGTGGTGATCTGAGGAACTTGTGATGCTTAGTTGAAGCAATCAAAAGGGTTGATCAAGAAAAGCAAGCAACACCCAAAAGAGAGCTAGTCATGTATTTCAAGTGATATTCTAAGTAGTTCTCTCATACAAGCAAAGATGATATAATGAAGCAAGCCAACCACAACAAGAAAGTGCACTTGATCATAAGTGGTTTTCATTTCATATGGGTGAAGAATAGATTTATCTATGATAATTGGTCTTCACCAAGCTTATAAATTGGACTTCACATTGCTATTAGAGTAATAAATTAGAATCTATATGACTATCCTCTATTTCAACATAGCAAAGGTATCATTGAAATGTGCATGATCATCTCATTCCTTACTAGTATGCGGTTAGTACATTTAGTACATGCTTATTAGGATCATGCATAACAAATGAAAAGTTTTAAATTCATAGCCTACCATTATTGCTTGATTGATTAATTGATCTAGTGGTATGGATATGAGTTTGTTCATGAGCTAGTGAATCCAAGTACTTGATCTAGTTTGGATTGCTAACAAGTGACAAGTACAACATTGGCAAGATAACCCTTAGCATGAGGTGTGAAGAAGCTTGTCATTGGATCAAACCGGACTTGGAATCTTAGACAAATCAACTTAGTTCAAGTCATACAAGAAGCTCATGACAATGATAAGAGTACAAGCACAAGATAATAATGAAAATGGATATCTAGTTTGTTTCAAGTGGTATCTAGACTCAAATTGATCTGCCAAGTGGTATTCACTAGTGGTGTCTAGATCATGATCTACAAGTGATATCTTACAAGTGGTACTCATAAAGATAGCAAATGTTCAAGAAGTGAATATTATTATCAAATCCCTCAAAGTGGATCCATACTAGAAAATTCTTTCAAATGGTATCACATTCCTACTCATGGTATCTTCACATGGTATCATTCATGCAAGACGATGGTTTCACAAGTGATCCTCAACTTTAAGTGATCAAATCAAGTAATGCTATCCTCATCTTCAAGTGATATCTCAAGTGAATGACACATGCTATGACATAGGGGGAGAAGCCCCACCGATTGGTATCAAGGTCAAAGATCCTATGTGGAATCTCAAGAGCAACCATAAAGTTTGTCATTCCAACATATGTGGTAATGTACATCAAAAATGAAATATTCAAGTCCCAACCATCTACCCCAATGCAAGCCTTTATATCAATTGAGAAGATCACCTTTTATGGAAATTGATGACAAAGGGGGAGAAGTTGGACAAAGATATGAAAACTAGAACCATGCTTTGGGGAAAGATTGGAAACATTGGACATGGACATGGACAAAGAGGTAGTAACATTGAAGAATGTAAGGGGATCAAACATTCTTGGACAAAGAAAGCACACAAGTAGGGGGAGCAAGCTCATGAACTTTGATTGATTACATTTGATATGTGCATAATTCATGTGCTTGCTTGCATTGCATAAGCTCTTAAATTCAATATGCATGCTTGTGTGGTGTATGCTAGTTATAGAATTTGAATGATGATTTGATAACTAGCATGCATAGGATGTTAGCTAGACTTATGATTATCATGCAAAAACTAGAACCTTGCTAGTAATGTTGATCTCACGAGGTTTCTAGTGTTTTTGATGTCTAGCTACTCATGATGCTAAGGATGGTGGCAAACTTATGATTTTCAAATGGTATCAAGCTACTAATTGGTATCAAGCTACAAAGGTTTATTCTATACACCTTAGCATCATTTAGTAGTGCTAACCCTCCCACAAATTTCATATTCATGCATATGTGTGAGCTTGAAACCAAACCATTTGAGCACATATGTAGGGGGAGCTATCACTACCAAGTCGGATTTTATGGTGCTTATCCAAATCTTGACATAGAGCTTAAAGTTGGATAAGTAACATTAAATCCAAAACAAGTTAGCAATTTACACTTTGTGTGAAGTGCTAGCTTGAAAAAGCATAATTTCCATATCTTTGTAGAGTTGTCCTCAATTACCAAAAAGGGGGAGATTGAAAGGTCCTTGTTTGGTTTTGATAATTGAGTGACAACTTAGATGGACTAATATGTGGTTATGTGAGATACACAAGAGATTAGTCCACAGGTGATGGTGTCATGAAGGAGCTCATTGCATATGAGACATGGCATGGAGTCATGTGACCAAGGTGGAGAAGATCAAGATGAGGCTTGGCTCGATGGACCGGTTGTGAAGGTGAAGGGCAAGTCGAGGCTTTGAAGCGAAGGACCATGCGATGGTGAAGCTTGAGCAAGACTTGGCGCCGACGGACCGATGCAACGGTGAAGAGCAAGTGAGGTCAAGATCGATGAACCAATACGGTCACATGATGATATGAAGTGAATCATATCATTTGGTGATTGGTTGGTGCATGTGTTGCATCAATATCAGAGGAGATGAAGTGGAATGCGCAAGGCTAAGGTATAACCTAGGGCATTTCCATTTCACCGGTCATAGGTGTGTAGAGAAGTTTATGACCGGGTTTAGGATAGATGGCCGTACTATCAAGAGGGGCAAACTTGTTTGCATATCGGTCATCTAGTGCCACTTGAGCAATCTAACTTGCATACGTGTTAGGATCGAGTGGCGAGGCAAGTTGAGTGCCTAATTCCTTCGAAGAAAATGCTTGTGAAAATGCTAACACACGTACACAAGGTGGTGATCACTTGTTGGTGTTGGCACATTTACGAAGGCGATGAAGTTTGAGCGGTAGAGAGGGTTTGGGTCTCTCTCTCCCTCCCGCTGAGCTTGCGAGCGCGGGATTCAGGCGTTTTCGAGGAGTTGAAAAGCATATTTTCCACTACGTCGGAAGTCGGAAAAGAAATAGAGGCAAACGGAGGTCACAGAGGTGACCGGACGCTGCACCGGACGCGGTCATGGTATGACCGGACGCGTCCGGTTAGTACAGCGCAGGCGCGGGTGCTAGGGTTTGAAACCGGTGCGTCCGGTCACTCGCGGGACCGGCGCGTCTGGTCAGGTGTCCAGAGGAAACTGAGTACGATCGGACACGAGGTGTGTCCAGTCACACATGATCGGACGCGTCTGATCGTCGAGGGAGCTTACTGGACTCAAACCGGACGCGGGCACTGTCACGTCCGGTCATTGCGAGGGGCGCGTCCGGTCGTTGCTTCGCGGGCGCGCGGAACAGCACGATCGGCGCGTCCGATCGTTTGACGGGCGCGTCCGGTCGTTTGACAGGCGCGTCCGGTCGTTGCCTAGGGCGCGTTCGGTCGTTTTGAGAGGCGCGTCCGGTCATGGGATTTGACCGTTGGCGCAGTGACCGTTGGATGATCGGACGCGGTCGAGCGCGTCCGGTCAGTTACGACCGGCGCGTCCGGTCGTCCCGAAATATACCCAGTAAAGGGATAACGGCTCTATTTGACCGTGGGGTTATAAATAGATGCCTTGGCCGGCCGTGGCCGATAGCTGAGCACACTATAGTCTTTGTGACTTGTGTGGTAGTGCTTGGGAGCCCTCTAACTCACTCATGCTTGATAGTGTTCATTGGATCGAGTGAGAGAGCGATTCTAGTGCGTTGCTTTGAGAGATTGCATCGTGTGGCACTAGGTGATCGTGTTGCAAGCCGGTGGTGCTTGTTACTCTTGGAGGTTGCCACCTCCTAGACGGCTTGGTGGCTCGTGGCTCCGTCGAAGCTCGCAAGAAGATTGTGCGAGGCTCAGGAGAAGCTTTGTGAGGGGGATTGTGCTCACCCCATGGGGATCGCGAAGAGCAACTCTAGTTGAGTGTGTCATTGAGTTACCTCACTTGAGAGTGGTGTCTTATGGTGCCTTGCGGGGTGTGCCTTGAGGGGCAAGTGACTTGAGGGTCACACCGAGGAACCATCTAAGTGTTGGTCGACACAACAGAAACGTAGCTTGGTGGCAACCAAGTGAACCTCGGGAGAAAATCACCGTGTCAACTTTGTCTACTCTTCTCGGTAATTTGCCTTCATACAATATAAGCTTCTATTTACTTTCATATATACTTGTGCTTATGTAGTTGCTCTCGTAACTAGTTTGCTTATGTAGCTTGCTAGTCGTCTTCTTGCTTGTGTAGCTAGAAGCTTCCCCTTTGCGTGACTAATTTGGTTTGTGTAACCTTATTAGTCACATTGCTTAGTTTGTGTAGCTAAGTGTTTCGCGCTCTCTAATTTGGCATTAGTTGCCTTGTTATTGAGCTTTGCTAGTGAGCTTAGGCTTTGTGCGCTTTGCTTACTAGAATTGTGTAGGAGCTCCCTCTTGTTTGCATAGTACTAGTGCATAGGTTTGTGTGACCTTGCTCTAGAATTAAATAAGAGAGCTCTTGCTAAGGAAAGCACCTTAGTTGCTTAATTATGATCTTTGTGAGGTGCTTGTGAACTTAGTTAGAGGGGTGAAGTCTTGGCTAGACCGATAAATTTAATTCCACATTTATTTTTTTGGTTAGCCAACACGCTTAAGTTTTAGAAAGGACTATTCACCCCCCCTCTAGTCCGCCATCTCGACCCCACACATACTTTCACATAGATCCAAGTAATCTCCTAGAGCTCGCGGATGACAGGCAATCACCCAACTTCTACCAGTCTAAGCAAACTAAGCAATTATTTTACTGTGAACACCAGGGTGACAAGGATCGGTAAAGCAAGGTGAAACAAGGTATAATGCAGCAACGGTTGCAAACAACTCCTAAACTTAATGCAGCAGTTTAAGTAAAGTCAATAATAAATTATTTGCAAACCGGGAGAGAAATGCTACGGGGCTTGCCTCTCTCAAAAGAGTTCGGACGGTGGTCGGGGCACTCTGGAAGATCTTCACCGACCTCCTCTTCGGCTTCTGGCACTTTTCTGCTGCTGCACCTCGAGCTGCTCCTCTGGCTCCTCGGGTATGACGACTGGGTTCTCGGTTTGCGATCATGTATGATGCAATGCGCGTAAGTGATTATGCAAACGTGCATCAAAGGAGATGAATGCAATGGATATGTTGAAATGCAAGGTAGTCAACATTATCCAAGAAACTATACTACAAGCACATGTCATCTACTGCATTCTCTTCTACTACTAATATGTTAAGTTAACATATCTTATGAAATGCTTCAAAGATACACCAAAGCAAAGTTTACTAACTAATCTTGCATCAAAGATTAAATGTAAACCCTAGTTAGCCCTAGGCTTGAACAGCAACATATATTTTGGTAGCACAGAAAAATCTTAGAAAATTACAGTGGATTACTAACATCAGTTCTAGCATGCCACAAAATTTTCATTGCATTTTGATTATTAGAACTGTCTATATAAAAATAACAAGCTAAGGCCTAAAAACGAGCATGAAAATACTTTGCATTATGAAAAGTATCAAACAACAGATTTAGTAATTTTCCTACTTTCTACACAGTAAATAATCACTATAAAAAAGTATTACTTGCATGTTTTATTCACATTTACTTAATTAACAAAAATAGCAAATATTAGTGATAGAAAGCATTTGAACTACACCTACACATTTTTCTACAGAACATGCATGATATAAAATTTTCCTAGCAAGTACATGGCACAAAAAGATTAACAAACTTGGAATCACATTTTTCTGATTTTTCTATGATTTATTAAGCATTTATCAAGAAAACAGTCATTTCAATAATTAAATAAAAACTCTACAGAAAAGTAATGAAATATTGACATGCAATATTTTTATATTGTAGATCTAGTTTCAATGAGTCCATAGAAATTTATTTCACAATTTTTTGGAACTGAAATGACTACAAAAACATTTTCCAAAGTATTTTTCATCATGAATAATAAAAGAAAACAGAAATTGATTTTCATTTTTGGTACTGGGCCGGCCTGTGGAAGTCAACCGGCCCGTGGCCGTTTTCGGCCTGCGTGGCCCGAGCGCGAGGGAGGGGAAGACGGCCCAGCAGGGCGTCAGCCCACTGCCACTCGGCCTGGCCGGCCCGGCTGGCTGGCGGAGGCAGAGGCCTCGCCTGTGTGCGCGGCGGCGCGGCTCGGCCACGAGGCCGGCGGCCATCTCTGACCACAGCAGGGCGAGCTGGCGAGAGCACGGGATATGCGAGGAGACGGCGAGTGCGGTAGGGTAGCTAGGCTAGGCTGGAGAGGAGAACGAAGACGACTTCCATGGCGGCCGAGCACGGCGGCGCCATGGCCGTCGGTGGCGAGGCGCGGGGAGGCTCAACCTGTGCTCGGAAGGCGGCGCAAGCTCGAGTGCGACTTGAAGGAGGGCGAGGCAGAGTTGCGGGCGGGAGGAATCGGAGAATGGCGCGGTGCTGCGAGAGCTCGACGCCGGCGGAGCTACGGGCGCGGCGAGGGCAGAGCTTGGGGCTCTCGGCTCTGGAGGAGAAAGAAGGCAGCTCGGATGGAAGTGAGCGAGCGCACGGGCACCAGTAGTTGAAGGCAGGCGCATGGGCGCGAGGTCAGGCCACGGCTGCCGCGCGGCGGGCGACACCGGCACATGGTCGCCACGCGGCGGGAGTTCTCTGCCGCGGCGGACAGCGAGGCGCGGGGTGAGCGGGAAGAGGAGGAGGAGGCCGAGCGGACGCGGGCCGGGCCGCCTGCGTTACGCGGGCGCGCGCGCGGGAGTGGCGTGGGCCGTTTCGGCCAGCGGGCCGAAACCGAGGCGGCAGCCTGCTTAGGTTAGGTTTTGATTTTTTTTTTAAATTTCTATTTTCAACAAATTTCGAATATAGTTTTCAAACCTCATTTTGAGCAAGAAAAGGACCTTTTCTGAAAATGACCCAGAAATAAAAGTTGCTTAGAATTCAATTCTCTACAACTTTGATTAAGGGGCCAACTCAAAATTCCCTACAGAATTTGAATTTGAGAATAAAAGCTAAAATAAGGAGTATTTTTTAATATTTTCAGAATACATTTTTGAAACCCGTTTTTTACAAAACTTTGAGTAATTTAGTTGCTCCAAAAATTTGACCTATAATTCTAAGTGATATAAAATTTGTAGTTGCACAATTTTGATGAAAGGTAATTAGCATATTAATATATTACATCACGAATATCATTTTTCTAATCTTTTATTTCACTCAGGTTATAATCTTACCATACATGATTATGGATGATATAAAATGTCATGCTTATGATTGCAATGCAAATGCTTGCGTAACACCGGGGTGTTACAATGACAAGAAACCCAACCATGTGTACAAGTTGAAGAAGACTTTATATAGGTTAAAGCAAGCACCTAGAGCATGGTATGAGAGGCTAAGGGATTTCCTTCTCTCTAAGGGATTCAAGATGGGTAAGGTTGATACAACTCTATTCACCAAGAAGATTGGGAATGATCTATTCATAGTGCAAATATATGTTGATGACATCATCTTTGGATCAACCGATCAAGATTATTGTGAAGAATTTGGTGCTATGATGGCCAAAGAGTTTGAAATGTCTATGATTGGTGAACTTAGCTACTTCCTTGGTCTCCAAGTCAAACAACTAAAGAATAGGACATTTGTGAGTCAAGGGAAATACATAAGAGACATGTTGAAGAAGTTTGAAATACAAGATGCAAAGCCAATTTCAACTCCAATGGGTACAAATAGCAATTTGGATAGTAATCTTGAAGGTAAAATGGTGAATCAAAAGGAATATCGGTCTTTGATTGGAAGTCTACTCTATGTCACCGCATCAAGGCCAGATGTCATGTTTAGTGTTTGTATGTGTGCTAGATATCAAGCCTCACCTAGAGAGAGTCATCTCACGGCCGCAAAGAGAATATTGAGGTACTTGAAGCAAACAAGAGATGTTGGACTATGGTATCCCAAGGGGTCAAAGTTTAAATTGATCGGATATTCGGACTCCGACTATGGGGGTTGCAAGATCAATAGAAAGAGCACAAGTGGTATATGTCAATTGCTTGGAAGATCACTTGTGTCATGGTCCTCAAAGAAACAAAATAGTGTGGCAATCTCTACCGCCGAAGCCGAATATGTGAGTGCGGGGAGTTGTTGTGCACAATTGCTATGGATGAAATCAACTTTGAAGGATTATGGCCTCAACTTCAAGAATGTGCCATTGCTATGTGATAATAAAAGTGCAATCAAGATGATACAAAACCCGGTTCAACATGGAAGAACTAAGCATATTGACATAAGGCATTATTTCATTAGAGATCATCAATAAAAGGGAGATATTGCCATTGAAAGTGTTGGCACCGATGATCAACTTGCCGATATTCTCACCAAGCCACTTGATGAAAAGAGGTTTTGCAAGCTAAGGAATGAGTTGAACATTCTTGATTTCTCAAACATGAGTTGAATGCACCCCACCCACTTATTGACATGCCTCTCCTTCGACATTGCAAGGTAAAAGTTGATTGACATATCATTCATCCTATGCTAAGGACTTGCTAGAGCATGTAGACATAATAAAGTGGTACGCATGAGCATTCATGATAAATCAAATGAATTTGATGGATATATGTTACCACTATTGCTTCTATGCTTGTTTTGATCTAGTGGTGGCATATGACATGTTTGTGAGCTTACAAACCTAGTGTTGAATCTAGAAAATTTGCTATACGTGTTTAATTCAACATAGGCAAGATAACCCTTATTATGAGGTATGAAGAAGCTTGTCTTTGGTTCAAATTGGATTAAATATCTTTGGCAAGTGTTCTAGGTTGAACCAAAATTAATAAATTCTAACCTACTCCATCAAACATTGTTTTTCTCTCCACAATTTGATCCCATTTTTGGGTAAGTTATTGACAAAGGGGGAGAGAAAAAGATGATTCAACATGATAAAGGGGTAAATAAAATTTTGATGCACACAAGTAGGGGGAGCAAGCTCATAAACTAAGTTGTTGCATTTGTTTGTGCATTCTCATATGACTTGCTCATTGCACATGTATTTAAATTCAATATATATGCTTGTGTGGTGCAATGCTAGTATAGAACTTGAATGATGAAATGATCTACTAGCATGCATAGGAATAGTTTACTTGTGGTATCTAGACATGTCTTAAACTTTACAAGTGGTCCAAGAACCTTTACTATAATGTTGATCTCACGGGGTTCTTGAGTTGTGATGGATGTCTAGTTACTTCATGATGCTAAGGATGGTGTAAAAGGCAACTCCGATTGGTATCACGCTTCAAAGGTCTATTTCTTACACCTTAGCATCATTTTGGTAGAATTACTCTCTCAACACTTCTATCCATGCATATGTGCAAAGCTTTCAATCCAAACTCTATGCACATATGTAGGGAGAGCTAATGCTACCAAAACCGAGCTTGTGATAATTGTCCAAACTTTACTTATGAGCAAAATGATTGGACAAGTATGACAAGTTCAAAACTTTTATTATCAAAATCATCTTTGTGAGGGTTGTCATCAATTACCAAAAAGGGGGAGATTGAAAGTCCCTAGTTTGGTTTTGGCTAATTGATGAAACCTAGGACTAACCTTTGTATCTAAGTGGATGATTTAGATAAAGGTGATCATTGAATATGAGACATGACATTGACTCATGTGACCAAGATGATGAAGACCAAGATGATGCTTGGCTCGATGGACCGGTTATGAAGGTAAAGGGCAAGTCGAGGCTTCGAAGCGAAGGACCATGCGATGGTGAAGCTTGAGCAAGACTTGGCACCGACGGACCGATGCAACGGTAAGAGCAAGTGAAGTCAAAGTCGATGGATCGAGACGGTCATGTGATGATATGAAGTGGATCATATCTTTTGCAAGAATAAAATGGGCTCAAGGCAAAGGTATAACCATAGGGCCATTTTGTTTTGCACTCAAGACACCACAGAGGGTGTGAGTGGTTTAGGATCGATAGCCGAACTATTAAGAGGGGAAGTCTTATCGGTTATTCGATGCACGGGTGCCACTAGGTGAATTCATGAAGTGCATTGCATGTAGGGCCTAGTGAGCTAACTGGAAAACCTTCGAAAATGATTATGAAAAGGCTAACACACGTGCACAAGGTGGTGATCACTTGTTGGTGTTGGCACATTTACGAAGGCGATGAAGTTTGAGCGGTAGAGAGGGTTTGGGTCTCTCTCTCCCTCCCGCCGAGCTTGCGAGCGCGGGATTCAGGCGTTTTTTTGGGAACTTGAAATGCCTATTTTCCACTACGCCAGAAGTTAGAAAAGAAACGGAGGCGAACGGAGGTCACAGAGGTGACCGGACGCTGCACCGGACGAGGTCATGGAATGACCGGACGCGTCCGGTCAGTACAGCGCAGCAGTCAGGCGCGCGGGTGTTAGAGTTTGCAACCGGCGCGTCCGGTCACTCGCGGGACCGGCGCGTCCGGTCATGCGCCCAGAAGGAACTGTGGTTCACAAGGACGATCGAACGCGCGGCGCGTCCGGTCACACATGATCGGACGCGTCCGATCGTTGAGAGAGCTTACTGGACTCTAACCGGACGCGGGCACTGTCGCGTCCGGTCGTTGCGAAGGGCGCGTCTGGTCGTTGCTTCGCGGGCGTGCAGTACCGTGTGATCGGCGCGTCCGGTCGTTTAAAGCGGCACGTCCGGTCGTTTGACGGGCGCGTCTAGTCGTTGCCTGGGGCGTGTCCGGTCGTTGGTTTGACCGTTGGGGTCAGTGACCGTTGGAGGATCAGACGCGGTTGAGCGCGTCCGGTCAGTTATGACCGGCGCGTCCGGTCATCCCGAAAAAGACCCAGTGAAGGGGTATAACGGCTCTATTCGAATGGGATGCTTATAAATACTTGTTGGCCGGCCCTTGAGGAGGGCTCTCGTGATTTCTAATATACTTGTGCATCCTTTGAGCTAGAGCTTCTCCTCCTACTCATCTCTCTTGCTTGATTGCAAATCAAAAGTGAGATTGAGTGATTCCAAAGTGCATTGCATAGCTTGAGGGCATCTAGTGGCACTTGTGGGTGGTTTAGCCAGTGGATTTCTTGTTACTCTTGGAGAGTACCGCTCCTAGCCGGCTTGGAGATTGTTGGAGGCGTTGGCAAGAGAAGGTGATTGTTCTTGGTCACCTCTGGTTGATTGTAAGAGGTTCTTGTGCTTTCCTCGGCGGAGCGCCAAAAGCAACTCTAGTGGATTGCGCGTGTCATTGAGTTACCTCACTTGAGAGTGGTGTCTTGCGGTGCCTTACGGGGCGTGCCTTGAGGGGCAAGTGACTTGAGGGTCACACCGAGGAACCATCTAAGTGTTGGTCGACACAACCGGTGATGTAGCTTGTCGGTGCATAAGTGAACACCGGGTGAACAAAAATATTGTGTCTCTTGTCTCCCGGTGATTGGTCTTCATACTGTGTTGTTGTCAATATTGATTGATTGTATATCATCTTGGTGATTGGCAACATCTTCACTACACCGTTGGTATAAGATACACAATCCTCTCTCTTACATTTACATTCACTAGATTATCTTGTGTAGCTCTAGTAGTAGCTTTGCTAGTTGTTGTTAGCTTGCTCACTAGTGCAAGATTAGTGACTTAGCCCTTGTGTGAACTAGAGATTATAATCTACTAGTCTTGTGGATAGGAGGCTTGCATCACAATCGTAGGCTAAGCAAAACTCACTTTGTGTCATTTGTTATTCTAATAAGTTTGCTTAGTGGCTTGTGTAGGAATTTTTATAGGCTATTCACCCCCATCTAGCCATCTAGGACCTTACAGGGACTCTAGCTTCGAGCCGTACCTAGATCCGACACAATGGCCCGCATACTACGGGTTGGATTATGTTTTAGACCCCAATCTTCTAAAGACAAAGAAGGGTAGAAGGAAGAAAAAATGGCTCCGAGGAGTTATGGACGAATCAAACGGGTATGGTGAAGATATGTACGGTTCAGGTGACTTTAATGAGGCACCGGGTCAAGTCCGTTGCTCCAAATGCCACAGAACGGGTCATACCGCTGCCACTCATGACAAACATATGAAGGCAATGAAACTAGGTAGACAAAACGCAAGTCCTAGTGGTCCCAAACATAGAAAGGTACTTCATGTTTGTTTATGGACTTTACATGTACTCCTTTTTATATTTTCTAACATTGTCTTATTGTTGCATTTTTTCAGGATGGCGCCCCCCCGACAGTACCCTCTTCTTGACCCCGAGGTGGACAAGGACCACCGTGCGCACCTGATGGTCGATGACGACAAGGTAAGTGATGCAAAAATCATTTTTTACATTGTTTACTTGTTTTCATACATGTTGACATTGTTAAATTGTTTGCAGGTGCTGCAACCACTACGTCCCCGCACTCACAAACCTATGAGGTGGGACGAGCGGTACGCCCCTTATCTGGAAAGGGTGGGGTTTCTGCACCTGGCTCGTGCTATTGTGGCTGGGCTCCCGCAGATGGACGGAGCACTCCTCAGCGCCTTTGTTGACCATTGGCATCCAAAGACCCACACCTTCCACCTCCCTTGTGGAGAGATGGCACCACTGCTGCAAGATGTAGGCTACATCCTAGGCCTTCGGATTAATGGTGTTGTGGTGTCTGGCACCATCAACACTGACAACTAGAAGGAGATGGTGCACGAGTTCACCGGCCACTATCCACCAGAACCTGAGGAAGGAAAGAAGGAGAAGAAGACCTTGGGTGTTAGCTCCAAATGGCTCAAGGACCACTTCAACGAATGTCCGGAGCACGCGGATGATGAAGTGGTCCAGAGGCACGCCCGTGTGTGGCTATGGCACATGGTGGCCTCCTTTCTTATCCCGGATGCTTCTAGGAACATCGTCTCATGGATGTGCCTACCACAGCTCCGTGAGGAATGAGAGAACATCGCCCTATATAGTTGGGGGTCTACCATGCTTGCATGGTTGTATCACCAGCTATGTGAGGCATGTAGGAGAGCTAGCCCCACTTCAAACTTAGGTGGCTGCACCTATTTGCTTCAAATTTGGATATGGAAGTGCATCCCCATTGGGAGGACACACAGAAAACCTATTTCGGTGAGTGTAGCAAGGCTTGCCTCTATTTATGCTATTCAATTATATGCTCTTAGTCTCATGCTTTTGATGTTTGTTTTTTGTTTTTACAGGCATGGACACATCAAGATTCGCGCCCCCCTCTGCTACCTTTGGAGCAACTCAAAGTGTGTCCCGAGTGACGCGGAACGGCGATACGCTCAATACTCTAATGATCTCGATGTGCTAACTCCAGATCAGGTATGTCCCATTGTTTGCTTATGTGTTTGTGGTTACATCTTTACTTTTAGTAATGTACAACTAATAATGAGTATGAACATGTTGAATGGAAACCATATGAGAGGGTTGAAATTGTAAACTTGGGCGTACTAGCATTTGTTGAAGCCGAGAAGATGATGTGGAGATCAAATGTTCCAATGGTCTTCTACTACGTGGTTGAGCACCACCAGCCCCGGAGATGCATGAAACAGTTTGGCAGGAAATAAGAGTTCCCCTTGTAGGCTTCGAGCATACAACCTGAGAGTTGCACGAGTAAGATCACATTTCATTGAATATCATTCTCGCTTTCTACATATGTGCTGAATTTTACTTTTGTGTGTCCTCATTGTAGTATCTCGAGGAAGAAAAGGTTTGGTGGCTCCAACGACTGGCTACAAAAACATAACCAATATGTGCAACAATGGATCAACAAAGAGATGGTCGAGCCGACAAATGGGCGTCGCTCTGTGGTCAGTGAGTACCGTGAGTACCTTATCTATCTTCACTGATCCACAAGAGTCCATGTTAGGCCTCTGTCATCAAAAGTTCCGATAATCGAAGGAGGGAGTGACGAGGAAGACCCCTATGATGTCATAACAAGGAGGGGCATATAGCCGAAGAGAGCTCCAGTAGAGAACTACATGGTAAGCAATCCATTCAATACATTCCTTAAACACTATGAAATTTGAAACCCACGTTCTAAAGTCGCTTTCAATAGGCAACTCAGCTAACTCTCCTATCAAATGAAGCTAGATATTACCTTGGACAAGTAGGGGGCACGAGGGCATTGCCTTACAAGAACTTGCAGAGGTACTAGTTTGATGAATTTTCCTTTGCTTCCATTTGCAAAAGTTACAAACATATGATGACGCCCTACATTTCAATTTCGCATGACAATTTTGTAGATGGTGATGAAATATACTCGTCGCATGGCACGCAAGCTCAGCTGCATGAGAGCCGATGATGTATAGCAGCTGGCGCGTGATAGAGCAGAGGGGTCCCGTTCGAGGCAAACCACGACGCTTGACACTCCAAGGGGCTCGTGTTCGAGGCATACCGCAACACTTCACACTACAGCCGGGTCCCGGTCAAGACCTATGGCTCAGCTAACAGATGAGGACTCAAGTGATGACGAACAAGGTGATCCTACTTTTGGGCAGGATGAGATTGGAGGTTCACAGTTGTTTGATGCTCCCCATGCCACCCAACCTGAGGTGCATGTAACTACACAAACTTAGAGTAACAACATTTCGATATATAGGATGAAATTTAGACTTAGTTGAAACATAGATCAAACTTAGTTCAAACTTAGATCAAACTTAGTTGAAACTTAGTTCAAACTTAGTTGGAACTTAGTTCAAAATTAGTTTAAACTTAGTTGAAATAGAGCAACTATGCAACTTATCATATTTTTGTGAAGGGTTCCTCCCAACGCTCCCTAGAAGGCCCTCGACGATACACGCGTCGCCGTGCTCATGACCACACCGATGTAGGGAGCCCGAATCTCCTACCGACCAATCTAGGCCGCAAGCGTCGTCGTAAACAGTAGTACACACCAAACCCATGAAGACCCATTTGCTGCTATGTGAAATGTCATGTTGCAGGTGAAGTGCCAACCATGGCTATGCCAAAACTGTTGTGATGAATTGTTATGACTATGGAGTGTGGAACTAAGTATGTCAACATTCTGTGGACTATCAAACTAACTATGGACTGTGGAATGTCATGTGATTTAAGTATGTGCTTATGTGGACATTCTGTGGACTTTGTCTTTATGGACAATATATGTGTGTGTGTTTTGTTCATTGATGTGGAATGTCATGTGAATTGGTTATGTCTTTTGTTCATGAAAAATCTATAAGTTAGGACAAACAAAAGTCATTTTTTTTGAACTGTCCAGGCTTGTCGCGCCAAACATCTTGGTGCAACAGTCATAAAACACTATACACTGTACTGTTGCAATGACTGTCGCGCCAACTTAGTTGGCGTGACAGTCCTATCGCGCCAATTGCTTTGGCGTGACAAAACCATCCACGACCAGTATTTCCATACCGGTGACGACGCTCAGCTGGCGCGACTAGTCGCGCCAAACTGTTTGGCGTGACAGCCGTTGCGCAACTTAGGCTTGTCGCACCAAAGTAGTTGGCACGATAGTGACTGTGATTGTGATGTGAAATGGAACAAAGATTGTCACATGTGGAATGAAAGTGTGTACCTGAAATCAAACAAAAAGTACCACTCATCTTCCACATAGAAATGATCTTCCATTGGTGAAGGAAAGAAGTTCTAGGCTATGGAACGAAAGTAGTGGGGATGCTACGAGGAAGAGGATGCTTTCGTGTCTGCGTAGTGAGAAGTACAATGGCAATGTCGCCAGTCACTCTCTTTTCATTTGGCAATGTTATTATTGGAAGACATATCCATTTTTAAGCCTAAATATCTTTCTCTCTCACCTTTGACGTTAGCTAGATGCACGCGTGCATCTACTATCAACACCAAATTAAAAAAAAGTGATTCATGCATAAGTGAACAAACGCGAGAACACCATTTATACAAAGCAAGGTCATCATCACCATCACGAACAACATCGGTTACAACTACTAATATTCTTTCAAGTACTACCAATTGCGAAGGCATGGCCATTTCCGAGTAGTACCGAGCATTAAGTGTTCCATCATAGCAGACTAATACCAAAAGCTACATCCAACCATGTACAAAATATGTAGGGATCTTGTTGTCGTTGCACAAAAGAAGCAAAACTATCCACCTACTCCATAGTCAAGTAAACCTAATCGTAGTATTCGGGACCGAAAAGGTCCTCATCACTAGGGGGGTCATCATCATCATCCCTAGGATAATGAAATGGCCACTCCTCATCGTCGTCCTCCTCCTCCTTCTCCTTAGGGGCTGGAAGATGTCCGTCGTTCGGTGGTGAATCCGAAACTACATAAAAAATGTGTTCAGGCCAACACTTTTAACAATATGAACGAGTTGGAACAATGAGGCAACGAGGTGAGGTGCTTACAAAGCTGACGACACAAAGAGGTAGCCTTCTCCTTACGGGACCGTTCAAGTGCCCGATCACGCTTCCTAAAAAATAAGTCAATCTCCCTCTTATGCTCGGCATCCATAAAGTCATACCGCTCCTTGTTGACTCGCCAAAATCTAATAAGCTCCTCCGGGTCATGCTTTTGCTTGTACTTTCCATCGGTCGCTCGATCAAAGTCATCACCAAGCATGTTCCATGTGTGCATGGATGGCCCTATTACACTATAACTTCTCCGCACATCTTCCCTTACCTTGTGTAGTTTTAATCACTTCCTTTCGCTCATGTATGGAGAATAGACATTGTCATTTAGGTCTGCCATAACACATCCACGACCAGGGAAATCCTCCTAGTTGCAGGACTTGCCCACCTAAACAAACACAAAAAAGTCACTAAATACAATCATTTCCATATGTTAACTCACAAAATTAACAGGTTCAGTGAACTCACAAATAGCTCATTCGGCCCTCCATAAGCATTTCCACAATAGTGACCCCATCCTGGCTCAGAAGGAACTACTCCCTCGGAAGTCTTGATGCCACACTTGCACTTATAGTCTGGCAACTTCAAGCATGGCCATGGCTTATTCCTAGTAGCAAACTCTATCGCCTCTGTCTCAGAAGGCCAATGCGATTTGACTCCATAGATGTACTCCTCAAAGTCACAAGCTGGGAAACCTAACTGAAAAATGATAATGTTGCAAGTGAACTGTTACAATGTGAATTACACTTATGACATACGAAAATATAATCATTGAACGAATACTTACATTGTCACACTCACCACAACGGAAGAACGGAGTAAACAATCCGTCCTTGCTTGGTTCTTGGAGTACCACGACCTTGTCACAGTGGCATTTAGGAGGATTGCCACGACGGTCCACTGTAGCGTGGAGCTTCTCCAGATTTGTCATTTCAGGAGGATTCGTTGGCGGAAGCACTCATCGAACAAACTCAAGGTACGATCAACTCTTCCAAGGGTCGTACGGAAAGAACATGATTCGACGATCGAACTCTTCATCACCATCAATCCACTGGTAAAAGTTGCATCCATCAAGAGAACAATCCGAATTGGAGGGGGCGCTACGCCGAAGTTGACAACAGAAAAAGCACGGCCTACGGACAACGGATGCCTTACTGCTTCACAAAGGGCGGTAACCCACAAAGACACTTTGGTGTCAGTTCGGCGGGTGGGAATGGACCTTTGCCATCTTGGTCCGTCGGATGGTGCACGAATTCATTGTTGTTTGACAACTCCATTGAATCTAGCAAAACAAATATCCATCGAAATCATGAAAATTAAATATGCAAACTATATAAGATATGCATGTGAAACCATAAGTTTCTAATTCAATCAATTGAAAATGTGAATCATAACCCCTCTCTAAAATCAAGAGGAACCATCATTCACAAACCCTAATTCACAAACAAGTCTTTCATAAACATCAACCCTAATATCAACAAATACAACACTAAATCACTAACCCTAATCATGACAAACCATGAATCACTAACCCTAATCATGACAAACCATGAATCACAAACCCTAAATCAAAAACATATTTTCAATAAACAAAACCCTAATTACAACAAGGTACTTAGCATAAATGGCTCCCATTATCACAATCCCTAATTTGACATCATCAATTTCACTCACATGAGCTCTAATTTCAATAAAGGTACTTTCACAAAGTACTTCACTAATCCATACCAAACCAACCAAATTAGAAGCAACACTTGAGGGACCAAGAGAAGACACACCTTTTGGATGACACCAATGTAACTCAAAATGCAAATTAAAACAACACCAAAGACATTTACAAAAGAGAAAAAAGAGGATGGAGCCGACCTACTTGCTCACGAAGACACCAAATGAGCCTCCCAGAAGAAGAGAGTGAGGGAAAAGGCGTTGGGCTGGGCTATTTATATTGGCCAGTCACGCTAACTTAGTTGGCACGACAACCTTGTCACGCCAAAGCATGTGGCGCGACAGGATGTGACCCAGCGCTCGCCACGCCAGCACTGGTCAACCATGCAGCCACGGTGGCAGACACAGTCACGCCAAATGAATTGGCGCGAATAGGTGGTGCAGTCGTGCCATTATATTTGGCGCGACCAAAAGAGACATGGCGTGCAATATATTTTTACCGCGATTATTTTTAAAATATTGTTTTAAAAAAGATTAAAATTAAAAAAATCCACTTAGGAGCTGTTCGGCTGGAATTATAAGCCGGCTGAAAAATACTGTTGGCTAATTTTTTGTGAGAGAAAAATACTGTTCCGGCTGAAAAAATAAGCTAAATAAGACGGATTATAAGCCAAATGAACATGACCTTAGCCCACACCAGTCGTGCAACCTGAAGCCCAACAGGCCACAGCCCCACGCCCACCGGGTCAGATCGCACCACTTCACAGTTCACACGCACCCGACCGAACCGGGCCGGCCGTCTCGCGTCCCGTCGCGTCGCGCGCACCACCTTCTCCTCCCTCCCCTTCTTCCCCAGGGAAAACACCCTCGCCTGCATACGGACGTCGCACCACCCCCTGCCCCCGCAACCCCGCTCCACCGCGCCCGATCTCCGGCGTCGACACCGCCGCCTCCGGCGAGGTCCTTTCCGCGCTCTTGAAGCCTCCACAGGTGCCTTCAGGCCTTCGCATCCCGCCTCGTGGGCTTCCCCGGGCTCCCCTGCCCCAAACCCTAACCCTAGCTCCTGGCGTGGGGCCGTGCATGTTCATCCCCTGCTCCATCAGGCGCTCCATTCGGCTCCCTCTGGCTCCCACGGCCCCGTAGGGTCGCAATTGAGGTATGTAGAATGCCGTGCGGTGTTGTGGGTGGGAGGTCCGAGTGGTCAGTGCTGGGGGACTGCACCGGCGGCTGCTGAATTGTGCTGCATTTGGGCTTGGGCGGGAGTGGGGTGGTACATGCGCTGGTCCGCTCCACGTAGTAGTCGCTGAGCCAGAGTTAACTAGTAACGTGCATGGGCTAAAAGTACGTCATGTCACTTTTCAGTTTGGGAAATGGTGTGGGCGGGCTCAAAAATGTGTTTTTTTCTGTACTTGTTCTGACGGTCCTGGACTTTTTTTCTGATATGGAAACTAATGACATCGTTTAAGCAGCCTGTCAGGTTGTGTTTTATTTTTGTTACTTGATAAGGCAAAATGCTGCTATTTCTCTGTGTGCGCCATTGTTCATTGGGCAAGGGATGTCATGTCATTTGCAGCGCTTGCTCTTGTTTGTTGGTCACAAGCCGTTATGTCAAAGTCTCTCATTGAATTATTGTGGTTAGACTTATTTTATTTTAAATCTTTTTACATGTTTTTCTTTTGCTTGAGCCTTATATGACAGGAGTGCGTTTCTTGTTAGAAACTCTGATTGGTCCGTTGTTTCTGATAGCATCAGTTGGGTGTATGTTCACCGCCTTTTGGTTTGCAGGAAACAGAGTGTCTATTTTCTGGACTTGGGAATCTGAGAGGATACTGTGCAGTTTAATGGCACACACTTCTGACTAGATGTGCATACAATGATGCATGGGCAAAGCCTGCTTCTGTGGTCCAGTGGCTATTGAGCTGTGCTCTATGGGAGGTATTGCTGAGTGTGGTGTGAGCATTGACACTAAAGCTTCACCACGTCATGCAGCCATAGAGAAAGCTCAAGAGGAGCTCAGGTACATAAACTAATAGACCTTGCTCTGAACTTACATATGCCTTCTCTACATACCTGATGCCCAGCAATGCAAAACTCCAGGCAGGAATACGATGTCCGTGAAGAACGAAGGAGGGAGCTTGAATTTCTGGAGAAGGTTTGCATTGGCATCCTTATGCTTTGCACATTGAATTTGCATCAGAACTTTTTTCCTTGTTTATTCACTTATTGTTGCAGGGAGGCAATCCCTTGGATTTCAAACTTGGCCATGTAGCTTCGCTTAGTGTACAGTCCACTTCTGTGACAGAACAGATTGCTGAACAAAATGTGATAAGGTGATAACTAATTACTGATCTATCATTTGATAACATTGTTTATTCATCTAAGCCTTTTGTGTCTGTTGTACTGCAGTGAGGCCAAAGGTAGTTTTGCATTTGCTACATCACCTCATGGAGATTCTGTTGAAAGCAGTGGCAAGCCAGGAAATTCATTGTGCCGTGACGGCAATACAGCCGATAATCTTATGCTTTTGGATGGAGATGCCAGCAACATAGGTGGGGAGAAAATTTCGAAACGTGGAACTAAGAGAACTAATTCAGGTCAAGCCGAGCAGTTCCTGCACTGTGATGGTCAGAACAATGCAAAAGAAGGAGAAGATTCTGGGTTGTTCCGTCTTGGTCCAAAGAGCCAAGCATACGCACGACGTAGGTTAAAGTCTATCAGAGAGAATGCAAATAGTGCATCTGTTAGGTATCCACCAATTCCTCCATTGAGTTCTCAGCAACAAGATGTAACAGGGTTAATCCCAGAAACCAAGACTGAGGATAATGGTGTTTCATCCATTGGTGATTCAAAACCGACTAGTCCTAACTCTAAAAATATGCTGAAAAATGCATCAGTACTGGATGATAAGGTGGCAATGGAGACGGAAAATGTTCAAGCAATTCCTGAAGGCAACCAAACATCCAAAAATGAGTTATCAAACAGCAACAATGGCAGTCCTGCTATGGAGATTTCACCAAACAGTGTGCCTGATAATTCTCATCTTACTGTAGGTGATCAGATGGCTACTGCACTTGCTTCCGTGGAATCCCCAGATGCTATTTCAAAAGTAGCTGCTTCAAGGATAGTTTGTTCTCTCCCATCTGTATCCAATGAAATATCGAAAGAAGCACAAACTCTTGAGAAGGCAGGTAATAGCCCATCAATGGTAAGTGTGGTTGACATTCATGCAGATGGTATGGATAACAATGGTGCAACACCTTACTCTGCTGTCAAAAGTGCTAGTTTGAATGAAAATGAAGTCGATCCAATTCATGCATATGCTGCCAAAGCTGTTACTGAACATCCTTGTCAAAATGAGAATCTTGTACCAGTGAATGCAGATGAAATGGCTGATGAAGGCTTAAATAAGATCCTACCTGACAACAAGGATGACAAGAAAGATGGTCAACTGGAAGTTAGTAGTCAGCCTGTCGTTTTGGATGACAGTTCTACTCCTGCACATCCTGAATTTAGCAATTACTTCTGCGCGAAAGATGAAACAGAAGTTTGTAACAACGCAGTAGATTCAAAAAATAATGCAGAACAGTTTGCTACTTCTAATCAGGGAAAAGGGAACATGGAGGAATGCAAAGATTCTGATGAAAATAATGCAAGTGAATCGAGTGTTGCCCAAAAGCTAGCTTCTGTTACTGTGCCCCCTGCCACAGACACAGGTGATGTGAGTAACTTTGTAGAAAATGATGTTGAGAAATCTAGCAGAGATCAGGAGAAGATAGCAAAGAAGGAATGTGAAGATTCTGTCGTTGCAAAGAAGGATCACGAAGATGCTATCCTCAGAAGGGCACGGTATATAGAGGTATACCTAGTATATAAACCCTTCCTTTCTGACAGTGCTCTTTTGCTTCTAAAAAGGGAAAACTCATTACTTGGCACAGGCAAACATTAAGAGGGCTGGTGAACGGTCTCTCTGCAATATTTCTTTGGAGAAGAAGCGGAAGAGCCACTGGGATTTTGTTCTGGAGGAGATGGTCTGGATGGCAAATGACTTCATGCAGGTTCTTCCTCAAGTGTTCCTTCTATGAACTGAAATATTTTTGCTGTGCAGCTCCCTGTTGGTGACTTGAAAAACTTATTTGAATATCTCGCTTCCATAATAGGAGCGCCTGTGGAAAAATGCAGCTGCAGCACAGATGTCCCACTGGATTTCTTCTAGAGGACGAGCAGTATTTGAAGAAACAAGCATTCAGAGAAAGCAGAAATCTGTTGCCAGAGTTCTGGCCAATGGTATTATGAGCTTTTGGCGTTCAGTCCATACTTTACGAGCTAGTGGTGGTATTCCTAAACCAATGCAAATAGAGCAATCGAATGAGCTAGAAGAAAATAAGCTGGGTGGGGTCAAAGCAGGAAAACCGGTAAGCAGAATGAATATACCGATTTTTTTTAGCGTGCCAGAATGCTTAAGGACTTCATGTTTATTTGTAAGCGTCCCAGTTTAATGGAATTATTAATGACTCTTAATGTTTGAGCTTCATGTTTATATAGCTTGGTGTATTTGGCATTTGATATTGGGGTGATATTGAATTTGTACAGGATGAGGAGTGTTTGGAGCAAGAAAAGTCTCCTATTCAGAGCTATGCACTTAGGCTTCTTGAGTACGACATTAATGCATCTGAATGTCTGCCATTAGCCGAAGCACCACCAACTCCTGACAGGCTAAATGATTTTGGCATTTTGAAAGTACCTGATCTACTTTCTGAAGTAATCTATCTGAACACTGTTCTTTTGATAACCTGTTTGTTTACACCGTTTTGCTTTTTTTTTTTTCATTTCATCAAAGTGCTAGTAAACCTGATAGCTCAGTTGGTGGGATATGTGGGTTACATCTCTCAGACTTGTGTCTTCTTTGGCTCGAATTTGGGTGCCTATTCCTTGTGTACAATGCCATCGAGTTCATCCTAGGTTGATCAAGTTTTTTTTAATAAACAGTAAAACCTGAAATGGCCTCACAGGATCTGCAAAAAAAAAAAATGCTAATGATCCCCCCTAATTTCAGGCAAATCTCTTTTACGGTGTAGCACCTGGTGCAATGCAGGCATACAGGGAGTCTATGGAGCGTCTCTTTGTTTATAATAACAAGGTAAGGAGATAGTCTTGGTACTCTAGGAGCCTTACACTTTTTTGATCATCAGGTTATTTTGTTAAGGGTGTGCTTGCTTCATGGTCTCCCAGGCGAGCTGCCTGCCAGGCATCTGAAATCGAATGCCTAAGGGCGACACTCGCGCCAGGCAAAGCAGTCTGGGAGCAAAGCAAACATGCCCTAAATGTTGAAAACTTGAGCACACACTGAAACATGTATCTTTTCGGTAGAACACATGGCCAAGTGTTTCGCCTGTGTATCATTTTGTGATGGTTAACAGTAATACTATGTAACTAAATTGTTTGTCTTTCTCGTTTTCTTTCTTTCTCTCTGGTCCTTATGGCTCTTGTTGAGCATCATTCACTAGTGTACCTCAACATGCTTGGGAGTAAAGGCTTTGTTGTTGCTGTTGTTTCACTTGTGATTGCTCTTCAATTGCTGGTTTCTAGGAAAGCTTCATGTGTTAACTGTTATAAGCAGTGGGGTTACAAAATGCACTGGTCTCTTTCCAAGTATCTGCTTTATAGATTTTGTTTGGTATTATGGGCTATAGAATCTTGGGTGTTAATAGCTACCTTGTCAACACTAAATTGCTAATAGGAAACGCCTATAAGATACATGTTGACACAATACTGTCATGTCCATTTGCATTTCTGCCCTTTTCTTGGTGGTCGTAAAAATGGACTTATATTGAAATTAATATCTATTTATTCCAGAAAATTGGTAACACTGTACTCAAGGATGATTATGAGCCATCAACATATGCATCTGTCACAGGTATTATTATGTGTTTCATATTCTTACCAATATAAACTATATACCACTATTCTCTAATTTCTTGTGTTATTATGTGTTTCATATTCTTGCCAACACTAAATTTTGTGTAGATGTCCCCATGGACAATGCATATGGAGATGACGAAAGGGAGGCACGCACCTATTTATTGCCTGGAGCTTATGATGGTGGTTTGGCATCAAAAAATAGTCACAAAAAGAAGCACGCTTTGCCGCAGAGGATAAATGGCGCAAGGTCATATGAAATTGGTGCTGACAGTCCTTATGAACCACCGTATTTGGAAAGCAAATCAGGAAACCAGCAACTCTTATCGAATGGCAAACGAACAGACTTCCTCTCCATTCCGATGAAACGAATCCGCACAGCAGCTAGGCAGCGGGTTGTGAGTCCATTTCCTGCTGGTGCTTCTGGGACCCCTCAGTTCACAAATAAAACGGACGCATCTAGTGGAGACACAAACTCCTGTCAAGATGATCAAAGTTCATTACATGGAGGGTCATTTTCCAGGAAGAATGCAGATATTGAGTCCACTGTTGATTTTGACAGACAATTGTTGTATGATGGTAGTGAGGTGTCTACAAAATCTAAAAAGAAGAAAAAGACTAAGCACCCCGGGTACAAGGCACTACCAAATGTGGCCGAATCTTGTTCATTGATGGCTCCTGGAAAGGTTAATGTTTTGTGCAAAATTTTCATTATTTTTGTTGGTGGCTTTGTTTGATAGAGGAAGTTTCTGGTGATTTTTTCAGGGCACTTATGATCCTAGATCTCAGATCGATATGATAGCTCAATATGAGCAGGTATACTTTTTCTTCTCTATTTGAATATATTGCTTGAAATAGATCATTGTAACTTATCAGCCTGGCTTATCAGCCATGGTACAATGTTTTTCTCTCACAACAAATCAGCTTCAGCTGGCTTATCAGCCGCAGAAACCATCAGCCGAACAGCTCCTAAATTTTATGTCAAGATTTAAGTTTTGTGGTGGCTATCCATACTTCTATTTAGTAACAAATTGCTGAACAACAGTCTGAAATGATTTAAGGTTCTGAAAACAAATCTTCGTGCTAAATGAATTTAGACGTGCGTCATGTAGTATAGCACTCTTTTGTGTGTTCTAATGCTGAGACCTGGGAATGCCACAAGATAACCTAACACCACCATACTTAATATCTGATGTATGTTTTCTCGATTCTGTACCAGAAGGATTATATTAAAAAGAGACCAGAGACCCATCAATTCGAGTCAAATGGGAATTTTGGTACCCCCTTTATCCATTCTTCGGATAGCATACTTTATCGTCATATTTTCACTACTGCCACATGAGCACAACTTGTTCTTATCATTCGAATGTGAATAGCTCCTCACATGTTAGGTGTTATTGATTTATCAACAGTGGTTAATGGCCTACATGCTGCTAAGAAGCCTAAATTGTTGAATCAAGCACCAGATATTTCACTGGAAGCTCTTAAACCAGTTGGTCCAATGGCCTCTCCTGCTGCATCACAAATGAGCAACATGGCAAACCCTACGAAGGTCATAAAGATTAGCACCCGTGGAAGAAAAAGTAAAGGACTCAAGGTATTGATATCTTTTTGTAATTATCATTCTGGTTATACAGTTTTTGTCTCCCACTTGAATCTTTTTCTTGAACGTTTGCAATACTTTGGCTTACAAAAAGTTATCAGCAATTAGTTTTTGATCCATGTTTTGGTAACATAAAATGGATGGCCTACACATTCGTTTAAGTCAGGTTATGGTTTAGTCACTGTGAGAAGCACTACAAATATATTTACTAAAATTTTCATTTCTAAAATTTTCATTTCTTGCTATTTCTTCTTGCTTCTGTTGTCCACAACAACTGAATGCACTAGGAGTAAAGCTGTTTACCTTGTTATTGGTCACTTGGACATTATGTGTCTCCATTATTGGTAATGCTAGGAATGAGCAGAGTTTTTGTTTCTTGAATACGCAGGAGAGCTGCGTATCATTATCTTGAGAAGAAAAAAGGGGGTTTTAGAAACCTGTATAACACCACGCCACCCTCAATCAAACACTAAGATCGCACCTTCAAACACAACTCAACCTGACCTCGACCAATAGCCGGCAGCCTCTAGGACTGGCCACTTGTTGGTGCAAGGGCAGCAAGGTAAGAGATGCCTTGTGTCCTGGCCACATTCCAAAGACGAAGCTCTTCCCTAGCGGAAGTTAACACCATAGTTAGACTAGGGATGATTCCATGAAAAACACAATGGTTACGGTGGATCCAGATTGACCAAGCACCTAGGACGACAATCGAATTTAGCCCTTGTCCTGTCCAGAGACTCTCTCCACAGAATTTGCCCACCACTCCGCCGCCACACTCCAAAGATGAAGCTCTTCTCGAGCGGAAGTTAACACCATAGTTAGACTAGGGATGATTCCATCAAAAACACAATGGTTACGGTGGATCCAGATTGACCAAGCACCTAGGATGACAATCGAATTTAGCCCTTGTCCTGTCCAGAGACTGCTATGAAGCTTAATTCCAAAAAAACCACTAAGCTCTTTGGGGAGGCACACTTTGGTCTACGCCACTAGACAGTGGCCACTCTTGGCTTCTTGCAGTTTATGTGTTTCTTTATTAAAAAAGCTTTCTAAAATTCTGATCTTTTTGTTAGATGCCAGCTGGTCATTCAGGTCCTGGAAGCCCATGGTCAAGTTTTGAGGATCAGGTTATTGTCTTTGCAATATTGTGGGTCTTACTTTTTATTGGTTGGCAATACTCTAATTTCCTTTTATACCAGGCTCTTGTTGTCCTTGTCCATGATATGGGTGAAAACTGGGAATTGGTGAGCGACGCCCTTAACAGCATTATCCAATTGAAGGTAACATTTTTCTCCTGAATCATCAAAATGTACCATGCAACTATTTGTTGCAACCTGTATGTTTGTGTTTTTCTTCTAGCACCTTTTGTATTTCTTAGGAGTAAGTTTATGTTTTTTTGGGTTCCTCTTTGTAACTGATTTATATTTATAATTTTTCATGGCTTTGGATCTTAATTGTTGCAAACTTTCAATACTCTGGTGCTAATTAAAAAAATATTTTCTATTTTATTACTTGATTGAAGATTTTAGCATCTCCTTCGCAGTGCATATACAGAAGGCCTAATGAGTGCAAGGAACGCCATAAACTTCTGACGGATAAAAGTTGTGATGGTGCTGACAGTGCTGATGACTCAGGCTCATCTCAACACTATCCTTCTGCATTGCCTGGGATTCCAAAGGTTAATTCCCATTTATTATTTCTTCTATTTTACTTCTCAGCTTGTATATGGAAATGATTTTGGAAGATTATGATTCTTGATCTTTGGTCAAACGGCTTCTAGTCTGCTGCATCTTTCCAAAAATCATTGTGGCGGTTATAGAAAGAAAATGAGAATTTTTTGTTCAACAATGGGCAGCACATATTAACCAAAGATACACTCTTTCGTCTTTAACGCTATGACCCTCTGCATTTGAATATCAGGGTAGTGCAAGGCAACTGTTTCAGCGCCTACAAGGACCGTTCGAGGAAGAGACTCTCAAGACACACTTTGAGAAAATAATATACCTTGGACAAAAATTGCATCAAACTCGTAGAAAGGTTAGTATTGTGTTTTCAAAAACATCATAAATGATTGTTGGTTGGGATGTAATATGTTTGTAATCTTTTGCTTACATGTATTCCCTTCAAATCTTTTGAGCTTTGACTGTCAATATATGAAGAATTACATGCATTAACGAAATGAAATTAATGTTACTAGAATAATTGCTAAGAATTCTTTCATAAAATATTTTTTGTTTTTTACTTCATTAGTAATTTTAATAGAAATTGTCCAAGTGTCAATGTCCTAACAACTTTGTTTTCGATCAGAGTGGTAATAGCGAATAGGTAATTTACCACCCCCTCTGTCCCAAAATGATAAGCATATTTTGTATCAGGAAAGTCAAATTTCACAAACTGACTAAAGATTAGTCAAATGCAAGTTTAGATTTGTATTCAAAGTTCTTTGAGATGATATTGATATTTTAGCAGTTGACAACATATTGTAAGGGTCCATCTATTTTTGTATGACTTTTCCCTGTTCAAAGTGCGCTTATCATTCTGGGATGTAGGGAGTACTCCCTCCATCCCAAAAATAAGTGTCGTTCTCGCTTACCAAGAAGTCAAACGCTTTTAACTTCGACCAAATATATATAAGAAAATATTAATATTTATAGTACATAATTAGTATCATTAGATAGATCCTTGAATCTATTTTCATAATAAACTTATTTGGAAATACAAATATTGCTAATATTTTCTATAAACCTAGTCAAACTTAAGAAAGTTTTACTGGCACGAATACCATAGCAACACTTATTTTCGGATGCAGGGAGTATTTTCTAATTCTTTTGTACCTTTTTTTTTTTTTTGCTATTGCTTGATACTTGATAGACCATTTCCTTACAGTTAGTTAGGACTACTCAACTGTTTTAGGCATGTGCAAGGAAAGTAATGGAGATGCTAATTGCATGTTCTGGTGCATTGATGGATTAGTCTACCCTCTGTGCGATATGTACCTTTATTATTCTATGGAGCTACTAAATCATTATCCCTACTTACATTGAAAACAAAATGTTTGCATGGATATCGGTATGAATATAGGCTCTTATATTATATTATTGACAGTTTCTTATCGTGATTTATGTTTTTTTTTCTAGAATGTATAATTCAATTTGCAGTCCAATTCAAATTACAGTCAATCATGCACTATATGATTTAACCATACTTATTTTTGGTTAATTTGAAAGTCTTGAATATTTCAGTTTGCAATCCAAGTCAGGTCACAACCCATCATGTGATGTATGGTGAAAACAAACCATGCTTCTTTTTCTGAATAATATTCACATTTACTCCCTCCGTCTTGTAATATAGTGTATTTTAGTGATTTTCAGAGAAATTAAGAGATTAAAGGGTGTGATTTTTCTGAATATAGTGTATTCTAGTGATTTTTCTGAATATTCACATTTACTCCCCTCCACATGATCAACATTAATACACTATATTAGGAAAATCTGTAATATGGAGAACCAAGCCTTGGGTGACATGTTTACTTATATAAAAATAATAATGTGACGATACAATAGCACAAAATTTTGATACAAGCTTATCCTTTTGTACTACAAATCCCTGATGTTTTGATGCAATTTTTAAATGCTTGAATACACTGGATTACAGGACAGAGGGAGTATTTAAGTTATTTTGAGAACTTACCTCTAATGTTTCTTCCAATCTGGAACTCATTTTTTTATCATTGGTATTTGCTCACACTGATATTTATGTGTCTACATCTTTTTTTTTATTAGGGTGAGATCCAGGAAATGAGGCAAATAAATCCGCTTCATACTTCTCATGTTTTTGCACTTTCTCAAGCATGTCCAGGCAACTTATCTGGTGTCATTTTGACGTATGAACTATTCACTTTGAAGTTTGAACTACCTCTCTTATCTAATTCTGTTATGAACTTACAACTTGCTATATTGTCCATATCAAACTGCCATGTTTTTTCTAATTTTAATCTTGTTATAGGCCACTTGACCTTTGTGATGGACCTTCGAACTCGGATGCACTTTCTATTGGTTATCCAGGATCTCACACAAGTGGGTTAGCTCTTCCAAACAATAATTGTTCTGTTGGTCCTACTCTGCCCACTTCAAATATGAACGTGAGATTACCAGGTTCTCCTGGTATGGTTTTAGGAAGCAATTCGCCATTGCCTTTGAATGCTCCC
The DNA here is from genome assembly GCA_038087645.1 of Saccharum hybrid cultivar R570. Taxonomy (NCBI): domain Eukaryota; kingdom Viridiplantae; phylum Streptophyta; class Magnoliopsida; order Poales; family Poaceae; genus Saccharum; species Saccharum hybrid cultivar. Next base: position 25,910,017 of record JAQSUU010000135.1, read on the forward strand.
TCAAGGTAAATGATTGATTATCCTCTATAGCTGATATGTAAAACATTCCGTGTTCATATTTGTTTCTGCAAAATCTCTATTGCAGGGATGCTCAGAGGTATGGTGTGCCTAGACCAACCTCAATACAGGGTGATGAGCAATCAAGAATTCATTATAATAACCAGATGGTCAATGGCAGAAACCTTCAGCAACCTGGAGTTCCTGTTCCTGGTGTGTTGCCATCTGGCATTGATCGGGGTGCCCGAATGATGCCACCCACACATGGTGTTGGAATCATGAATGGACTAAATCGAGGTACACCTGTTACTAGGCCGGGTTTTCCAAGGCTTGGTTCTCCTGGAAACATGTCACCCAACAATGGTCAAGGCTTAAAAAATACAGTAAACGTTCATCCTGGTGCCATACCGGGACCTGGAAGTACTATGTTGAGGCCACGTGACCCAATGCAGATGCTTAGGGTAAGCACTCAATTTGATGTGCATTTAGATTTAATTTCGTCATATATTCTGTTGTGTTTATAATTTGGTAAGTATTCAATTTGATTTACACATGCACGCATCCACACCCGTCCACTCTGCTATGGCAAAGTTACATTTGCGCCTTTTAGTCCAAAAAACCTGCCAGCTTTAACCCATATACATCTCCAAAAGCCAGACACCAAAGGTGGCTCTCTTCATAAACCTGTCTAAGAACTCTCTGCATGATACGGCTGGCCATTGAACGCAGCCTCATTGCGGTGCTTGCACAACATCCATGCAACCTAGGTGATCAGAGAATTCAGGCCTATCTTGAAATCACCAGGGATCAACTTGCTTATCCTTAACCACCATCCAAAGAAGTCCCTGTCCAGAGGAGATGGCGAGAGGTCTTGGAGATCATAGTGACAGAAGGTGCGAGACCGCACTTGTCTAGAGAAAACACATCCACATATGATATGCTGGATGGTTTCAGCTTCCTGACCACAGAACAAGCATTTAGCCAGGTGAAGCGAACCTCTACGGGCCAGCCTGTCCGCCATCCAACATATATTTTACGCCATCGATTAAAGGAAAAATCAACACTTCTTAGGTAGGTGCCCATGATTTCCAAATTACGCCACCGACTCAATAGAGAGAGCTATATACGCGGACTTGGTTGAGTGCTGGCCAGAGTTTGTGAATCGCAAGTGATACGTTGAAAATGTAGCAACTGTAGTTCCGAAAACTTGAATAATTGGAGCAAGGCAGACAATTCGCCTGATTAGCGAATTATTGAATATTCATATGAAATTAGCTCCCTTAATCCGTTTTGAATACTATGACCAACTTCATGGCATTGCCATGGCTTCAGCATTATCCTAAACGCTAAACGGTAAACAGTTAGTCACCCTTTGTTTAGTGTTTAGGCCGTTTAGACGGTGTTTAAATAGAGTTAAACGGACTAAATAGTTTTGTATAGTAGCACTAAAATATACATATTTATGTATGTATAAGAAGCCCAATAGTCTAGAAAATATACATAATTACGCACGTAAAATATAAGTGTTTTACCAATTGATTTTTTTGGAATAAAACTAAATCCATCTCCACCTCATATACCTGCGATGTTAATTAGTTGGATGCCAAATGTGATAGTTGTAATCCTCCTATTGAGTAAATAGTGAATTAAATGGTCGTTTAGCTCATTTAATCATGTTTAACTCGATTCTATTTAGACTGTTTAGACGATTTTTAATGGTTTAAATGGGTTTAAATGGTCCAACCGTTTAATTCACTGTTTAGGGCCTAAGTGACATGGTTGGCCTTTGTTTAGGCGAACAGGTGGGCTTAATGAAAAATAGTTAAAGTAGGATAGCGAAGTCTAACAAAGTAACAATAGAAGTAGAAAATACCAAAAGCACTTGCAGTGATGTAGCCAGAGAACAAACTAATAGGGGAGCAACACTTAATCTTCTTTCTTGAAGGGCTTGAAATATTGCCATATGTTAGTGGGCCATCAAAGGAAAATGGTCAAATGCTGGTATGTTGAGCAGCAAAATTTTGTGATCCCCTTATTTATCATTCTGTTCTAATAATCTCTTTGAATTGATAATATTCCTCTCCACCATGAAATGAAATTTTTTTCATTGTGTGCTCATGAAGGTGGCGGCCTATGTTTGGTAGTAAGTAACATGATTACAGGAACCACAAAAGCTAAAAATTTCTACAGGACGAAGACCAGCCTTGTGGCGTTGTATCCAATGGAATGACCTAAAGATGACATATTCAACAATTAAGTTTAATTGAGATATGTATGTTGTGTAGTGAGGAGGGTAAGGCGTGGCAATGAGTGAAGGAAAGCTTATTCAACACTAGATCTGTGGTTATAGAATAAAGGATCAAATCCAAAATGATGATGTATGTGGACATGGTGCGGTGGGGGTTGGGCGGTTTGGCGTTTGAGTGGATTGAAGAAAAGATTATCCAATGTTATTTCGAGATGGGTTCTGAATTTCGTACATATCTGGCGAAGCCTCCAGACATGGGAGGGAGCATTTAATAGATATTTGAGCTGATGGAATATATCCAAAGAACTGTATTTATATAGGAGCGTGATGAAATTAGCAGTTCTTATGCTAGATCCACGACCAGGATATTAATATTTGTTACTACTATTACTAACTTGCTTGAGACAAAAAGGTTTACTGGTTACTATTGTGTCAAATAAAAGGCTTAGTTGCTGTTGCGACATTAATTTCGTTTGAGCAAGGAAAGTTATGGATAAATGAAGAGTTTTCATTTGTGCTTTTTTGCAGTTACTAATACTATCATCTGTTTCTTGTAGCCTGGCCAGAATCCAGAAGAGCATAGACAGATGATGATGCCAGAGTTTCAGTTACAAGTCTCACAGGGAAATAATCATGCTGTGCATTTCAGCAGTCCACCATATTCCAACACTGGGGCATCTTCACCTGTTCAATCTTTCCCTGTCCAGCAGTCCCAACCACATCAGATGCCACAACAATCACACATGTATGGAAACACACACGTTCCTCATACCCAAGGAACAAACCAGCCAAATCCACAGCAGCAGCAGGCTTATGCTATGCGCTTGGCTAAAGAGAAACATATTCAACAAATGATGCCCCAACAACAACGCCCACTATCTGGAGCCAGTGCAGTGTCAGCTGTACAGAATGGCTCACAGATGCAACAGCAGAGCCAAGGATCTGCAACCGGTGTAATCCCAGCTACACAGCCACAGCATAAGCAGCAACATCCTGCACAAAATGCACAAGGTAACCCAATGCTTCCCCATCAGCCTTCAGCCACAACTTCACATAAACAGAAGAAGCAACAGGGCCAGCAGCAGCCTAGACAAAATCAACAGCAACGAAATCAAGGCAGTCAGCAAGCCAAGCTTATGAAGAGCTTAGGCCGAGGGAACACGGTGCACCAGAGTCCTGTGGATGTTACTCAAGCCAGTGGCATTTCAACAAGCTGTAAAAATCAAGTTCCAGATAAGAATGTGATGCAACAGGGTCAAGGGCATTTTGTTGGTAGTAAAGGATCAATCCCATTAATACCTCAACCTGGGAATCAGCCAAAGGCATACACTTCTCAGATGCCTGTGTCTCCAATGCAGACACCAGATATTAGTAATCAGGGCGCAGTCAAGGGTTCTTCCAACCATACCTTGTTAACTTCCCAACAAGGTTCACTTCATTCACCTTCACAGTTGGCACAGCAACAGCAGCAGCAGCAACTACGGTACATGAATCCATCACAGAATAATATTCAAAGGTTGATAATGCAACAAAATCGTCATGTGAACACAGATGGCAGGATTGAATTACCTGTTGACCAAGTACTACATAACCAGGTAATGTCATCTGCCTCGCTTGCAAGAAGTACAGATTCGGGTAGCCCAGGCATCTCATCTATGAGCCAGCGGAAACAAGAGTCAGCCCATGACCCAAGTGCAATTACCTCAAGCTCGCAGCTAGCTAGCTCACCTCAAGACACCTTTGTTGGAAGTGATAAGCTGTTGCCATCATCCAGCCAGAGCATGCTGCAAAGGCAAATGTCTGGTGGTGTGCCTATACATGGACATGGCATTGGTGGCCAGGTGCAGCTACAACAGTCTCGGCAGCAACTGCAGTCTCAGCAGCAGCAGAGGCCTGTTGTTCAAGGCGGTGTATATGCTCACCCCTCAAATTCTGGACCAGGATGATGATGAACCAAACTGGGGCCGTATTTCCGAAGAGCATCCCTTCCCCTTGTAAAGTTACTTGTACAGGTATCATCTATTCAGACATGCTCCTTGTTGTTTGCCACAATTTTGTTTGCATTTAAGTTATACAAGAATTTTGAGTTAAAACACTGAGCACATTTTGACTGTTTATTCCGTAAGTTCTCATGGTATATCAATCTACTCTTGCTCCCTCCCACCCCCAGCTTTCTGCATAATTTTTTGTTTCTCAAGCTTTATGGCACCAAATGATTTTTTTTTTGCCTTATTTGCTGCTGGAGCATCTATAAATGGCAGGGCCTCTGTTTTCAGTTTTCTGATAACCTTGCTATCTTTTTGTAGGCGTCCGTGCTGTGGAAGATGTGCGGATGATAGTGCTCTTTATTCTCAACTTTGAGCTAATTGTAGCCTCCTCAGTGTCAGGTATATAATTATTTCTCGTACCATTTTGGTGCCGCACTGCTACCTTCCATGTAGTTTGACCCTAGATTGCTGGAGGTGGTTCTTGTGAGGGCAAATTCCTTCCGTTGTCAAATTGTAACCTGACACTGGGCCCAGTTGTATATTTTGCCTTTTGAGGTCCATGTTGTTAGAGACGATCTCTTCTGTATAAGCATGTATATTCAGCTCACAAGTCAATGAATGCAAAAGCCTTTCTTTGCGCCAAACCAGATCCTGTTGTTTCTACTTTTCCAGTTTCTTGAGTCCTGCTCTGCGCCGATAAGTAAAAGGAAATGAATTCTCATCTGGTGTTATTAGTTCAGTAATCCTATTGTCAGCACAATGGTTGGTTATATCCTCTACTGTTCTGTGGTCTATAAGCTGCTGGTGGTGAAGACGTAAAATCTCTTAGGCCTTGTTTAGATGCTCATGTATCTATCTCAGTCTATGTGTGTTGGAGTGGGTTGGTGTAGAATTGAAACTAAACTCCACACTATACCACTTTGTCCATGTGTGTTGGAGTGATTTTGTGTGGAATTTAAACTAAATTCTACACCAAACCGCTTCAACACACCTGAATTGAGGTAGATATATAGGTATCAAAACGAGCCCTGGTATTTCTGCTCAATCTAGTACTGGCGGATTATTGACCCCGGGGTGGTTTATTGAATGAGATCATAAAAATTATGTGCACCCTGTTCGTTTCGCTCGTTCAGTGGAATCAGCAGCCATCCAGCAGTGTTTTCTCTCACAATAAACTAGCGAACAGTACTTTCAGCCACAATAATCCAGCGAAACGAACAAGCTGGTGGTCGTCCCTAGGGCAAAGCCTTTCTCGGTATAGGCAGGCAAAGACTAGCAAAAACATTACAGCATTCAGGTGGGGTACATCCACCAGAAGTGCCTGACCTCAAAATGATGAACATTCTAGTAGACTGGATACAGACGCCAAGCAGAGACAACCCTAGCTTCACCAAGTTGGTCCATACGAGGTTTTAAAAAAAGTTGGTCCATACGTCTGACGTGCTGGAGGCCTCTCTCCTCAGAGGATAAGCACTCCGGCAGTAAAGCTTGAGCTTAGCAGGTATCTGTTGGATCTTCCGTCCAAGCGTTCAGAGACCATTGGTCCTCCAATTTGAATTGGTTCAGGACGTGACACCTGAGCTGTTTCGTTTCTATCAATGGTTCTCTTTTCATATTTCTAAAGAAAGTGGGAATTCGAAGCTCCATGATGAGCAGGCGTGAAGGTATCGGTAGACGGTCAGATGTGGCTTCACATCAGTTGAGAGCGACAGTTGAGAGAGCCAAAACCAATTACCAATGGCACTGAAACTGAAGTGCTGTGCGATTGGCGCCGCCTTGTGTTTGTGTGTTCTTCGGGGCGGGAGGTGGAAAATCGGGACGGATCGATCTCGCATCACAGCGACTGCATCTCAGGCCCAGTTCAGTTCCCAGAAAATTTTACAAAATTTTTCAGATTCTTCATCACATCGAATCTTTGAACACATGCATGAAACATTAAATATAGATAAAAAATAAAACTAATTACACAGTTTAGACGAAATAGACGAGACAAATCTTTTAAGCCTAATTAGACTATGATTGAACAATATTTATCAAATAACAACGAAAAGCGCTACCGCGTCATTTTACCGAATTTTTCGGATCTAAACCGGCCAACTCAAAGCCAAAACGGAAAGCAACCAGCCAAACAAGGCACCGTGATTGTGAACTCAGGCAAGCAGCTCACAGCTCGTCCTTTTGCCTGGAGGATTTCTCTATATAAAACGACGCCGCCACCAGCCCACCACCACCACACCACCGAATCCGATGGTGCGCGCACGAGCACGACCGCGAGGCAGAGGCCCCAACACGCACACCCACCCAAAAGCTCCTCGAGGCTGATCCTGCGATCCCGTTCCCTGCCGCCATTCGAGATCGGTTTGTTGTTGTTGTTGTTTAACAGCCCAATGCGCCCTTAATAAAGCGGCGCACGAATGCCACGAGCCACCGAGGCGGCACCAGCGCCGCAGCAGGCTTTCCAGTTCACCCCAGGGCGCCCGGTCGCCATGGACTCCCGCTTCGGCTTCCGCTTCTCCTCCGGCGACGTGGTAGGTGCCAGGTGGCTGCAATTCCCACCCTTCTCGCGGCGAGTGTCCTCGGCGGGTTCTTGATAGATCTCTTCTCATGGTTCCACGCCTGTTTTCTTCGCGGGCAGCGGTCCGGGAGCTCGCTGTCGCTGGGGGAGCGCCTCTGCGCGGTCTTCTTCCCCTTCATCGCCATCGCCGAGGCCGTTTTCTTCGCCTTCACCGACTGCCTCGCGGATCTCTGCCCCGACTCCGGCTCCTCGGCCTCCGGCGCGGGCGGGTCCTCCTCCGCTGCCAAGAACAGTCGGAGCAACCATCACCAACACCAGTACAGACCTTTCCTACGCCGCGCCGCTGCGGGTGGATGGACCTCCCTCAACCTCCGCCAGCTCGCTCGCCTCGCCGACGAGTCCCGATGCTGTAAGAAAAATCGATCCAAGCCTACCCCCACCTTTTCCTCTTCCTTGGTTTCTCCGCCTCTATCTCGCAATGCTGTTTCATCTGATCCTGTATCGATTGAACTGAATTGAACCGAAGTCTCCGTGAACGAGGTCGAGGCGCTCTTCGAGCTCTACAAGAAGATCAGCTGCTCCATCATCGACGACGGCCTCATCCACAAGGTGCATCCAACAAAATCCCTCTTCAATTGCTGTATCTACCGTGCATATTCTTGCCATTCATGACGTGTTTTGGGGTTGATCGAGGAACATCATTTTGTTTGAATGAAACATTCCTTGCTGTACTTGGATGATGGGATTTTTTTTTTGGTCCTTGAGGCTGCGGACCTGGGGATAGTGACACTTTGTCATGCCTGCATGATTGAAGAGTATATAGGTCATTGAGGGCCTGCACAATTTAGTACGGAGATTCATCTTTAATTGTTGGATGACATGCAATGGATTTGGATTATTATTTCGTGAGGGCTGGATTTGTCAAGACATTGTCATATTCTTCTTTTGAGTTGATTGGAGACTGTCGTATGACAGGCACACATGACAGCATTATAAAATTTTGTTTGACAGCCCATGAGGATTGCTTGCATGAATTTTCCCATGTTGCGTGTGCCATTAGGTCCTTAGATAATACTGCATCTCGGTATGCTTGGTTGTCATGTTCCTTCCTCTGCCATACCAAGGATGTAAGTTTGATTCGTGAAGCATGGAGTCACTTTGTCATCCCTGCATGCATGATTGAAGTGTAGTAGGTCACTGAGGGCGACGTTTAATTTAGTACATAGATCCATCTTCAATTGTTGCACTGCACGCAATGGACTAGATTATTTCCTGAGGGTTGGATTAGTTAAGACAATATTGTATTCTTCTTTTTGATGAGTCAATTGGAGACTGTCATGTGACAGGCACACATGAGTGCATTATAAAATTTTGTTTTGACAGCCCATAGGATCACTTGTCTGAATTTCCCATGTTGCGTGTGCCATTAGGTCCTAGGATAGGATAACACCATGTTCCTTCCTCTGCCATACCAAAGGTTGAAGGTTTTGATTGGTGAAGCATGGAATGACGTTTTTTAATTAAGCTAACACAGCAGCAACCTTTTTCATGACTGATGCAGTTCAAAGTCAGAGAAATATTTTTTTCATTCTTATATTTTTAGCAGCATCTTCTATGCGTGCACATTAACATGTTGGGTTGCGTAATGGTCGAATTAGAAAACAAAATTTGAATGCCCTTCCTTGCTTTCTTTTTTGCATACAACTGGAGGAATGGTCATAATGTCATATTAATTTTTTCCTACCCATTTCACTGTTGAATGGTTCTTCAGGAAGAACTCCAGCTGGCATTGTTCAAAACTCCAAGCGGCGAGAGTCTTTTTCTTGATAGGGTGAGTGTTTACTATGCTTTTCTCTTTGTTAATTTTTTTTTCATAAAACGCGTCCTAACTACGACATACACATACCTTTCCATTTCTCCCCTGATTATCCTCAAAATATTTACATGGCATGCTGCCAGCATAGATAATGACATGAAACTAAGATTGTCTCCATGATTCAGGTTTTTGATTTGTTTGATGAGAAGAAAAATGGTGTGATCGAGTTTGATGAGTTTATTCATGCTCTAAGTGTCTTCCATCCCTTGGCACCAATGGAAGACAAGATTGATTGTATGTATGCTAATTGCAGAAACTATGGTCAATATAATAATATATGTAGGCATATTGATATTTATATTTGTAGCTACCCTTTTTGTTTGTTTCAGTTGCATTCAGGTTGTATGACTTGAGGCAAACTGGGTTTATTGAACGTGAAGAGGTAAGCTTGCAAATATGTTCTGTATCTATCCATACCTTTTATGTGGATTGTTTTCTAGTATAATAATCTCAGTAAAGAGGTTCATTGACATGGCTTATCTTATAGGTTAAGCAAATGGTAATTGCTATTTTGATGGAATCTGATGTGAAATTATCAGATGACCTACTTGAGGCCATTATAGATAAGGTAGGGAATAATAATCAACTGGAATGCCAGCAGGTGGGGGGGGGGGGGGGTCTTTTTGTTTGTGTACTGTGCTGATTCTTTTGACTCAATTTCCCAGACATTTGAAGATGCTGATGCTGATAAGGATGGAAAAATAAATCAAGAAGAGTGGAAGGAATTTGTGTTACGCCACCCTAACCTGTTGAAGAACATGACACTGCCTTATCTAAGGTTTGCATCTGATCTCCTGATCTTTATGAAAAAATAGTTTGGCATGATGTTCTGTCAAACATATTAATATATGCGGAATCCTTGCAAAAGAATAACTGCACAGAAAAAGTGATTCATAATTACAAGACAGAACTTCAGGATACCTCACTTTGCTGATTTCTTGCCCCTCAAAAATTCAGGGACATCACAACCGTCTTCCCTAGTTTTGTCTTCAACACAGCAGTGGAAGATTAAGCAGTATTGGGATTGCTTGAGCTGCACAAGATTCCTGAACCCTGATGACTGTTGGCTGCCAATTATGTCAACATGTCGCATTCAACCACTGAGAAACAGATGTAATCCGTCATGAGCACTTGTTGGTGATAAAAATATCACCACTGATGGCTGAACATCATGGCAGCCAGCCACCTGAGCATCACTCCTGCAATAAATCAAGGCTTGTCCGGGATGGTGGATCGGCAACGTAACTTACCTGTTATAATCTATTGTTGCCGTTTTTGTCCAGCAATACATTGAGTTGGTAATTAACTGTAAATACAGCTAGCATTCACCCAGTAGACGGAAATTCAGGAACGTGTACATACGTTAGATTTTATGAGGAAATCGAAAAGTTCCTGGTATGCCAGCCAGATCTGGAATCAGCGGTTGTTTCTTGTAGTAGTTTTCTTGCAATGCTCTCTTCTGAACACAAACACTTGTCAAGACTGCACTGGCCACTGGGTACCATGATCTGGAATCTGTCGGTTAGTTGTCCGAACTTTCTTTTTCGCTGGCAACAAGTAGATGGATGAAATTGATGAAATTGTTAATGACCGTTGTTAAAGAAATGGATAAGAGACCTTTCGCTTCTGTTTTGATTATATATACACTTGGTTTTTTCCTAGTGGTGCCAAGGAAGCTGATGCGTATGAGTTTTCTGAATTCTGAATTGGTAATGATAGCTGCAACTGGACGCCAAGCGAGCTGCCAGATGGTTCCTTGACGTATCCTCTTCTCCCACCTCACCAGGACATATCCTCTCCCACCTGTGATCTACGACAAGAGTAGCCTTATTTTACCAGGAAAAAAAAACAAGTACCAGCATGTAAGAGTATGTGATGCTCCTTGAGTGATGCAATGGCCATTTCTGTCGGTAGTTTGCAAGGGACAGCAAGAGTGACCTCATGTTAGCTCGCATTTCTTTGCTTTCCTGATGCCAATCATGTCCGCGGGTAATAATAATCTAAAGCAAAACTCTTTCGGCTAGGATAAGATTGCGTGCGGAGGTTGATGGTTAAGCCGTCCACAGCCACAAATTAAGTTTGCGTAGGTGGACCCCTTCACAAGGTTGCTAGTCACATTAGATCTAACAAACAAATAGCTAGTTCATTATCATTGATACAAACACCAACTACAAATTATTGGTCTCGCTGCACGTATAGACATGATTTGCTACTATTATCTAGATATATACGTAATATTAGTATAAAGAATACTCTCCTCGTTTCATATTACAAGATGTTTTGGCTTTTCTAAATTATTTTTACTATGTATCTAGACATAGCGTTTATTTAAGTGCATATTTAAGCTATGTATTAGAAAACTCAAAATGTCTTATAAGTATTATTTTCTTCTCGTTCACCAAGATCACACCTAATCCAATCTGTATCTCTATGTGCCGATGTGTGTCTGTGCACCGGTCATCGCCACTTTGTTTCCTGTTACGTGCATTAAAGTTCTATTGGATGTGTCTACTGCTAGCCATTTATGTTGTGGCTTCCTCGAGTCTACGACGGTCGACCAGATGTCTGATGTCTCAACCCTTAGTACAACAATTGTCTTATAGCCAAGCTAATTAATATTTTTGCTAATGTGAAAGAGATAAGATAGCTTAGTTCTCATGCAAGCATGCTAATTAATATTTTTGCTGATGTGAAAAAGAGAAGATAGCTTGGTTCTCATGCAAGCAACAAGCTAGACATGAGAGCCTATATAGTGGTAGGCCCTGATAGAATGTGAGGAGGAATAGGAAAGTGAGACATGTGAAAGGTCCTAAATAGCCAGAGGGAGAGTGCGTAGCCTATAAAATTCTTTACAAATTCACTAGAGCACAAGGTTAGTAACCTAAATGGTGTAATGCAATTTTGTTCTAGCTCTACAAGGGTTGCAAGCCAACTATCCAAACAATTCTAGTTTGTATGATCACTAGGCATACAACGAGAGCTAAGTCACTACTCACTAAGAGCTCTCAACAAGGCTACACTAAAGAGCTCCTCTAAATGAAACTAAACTAGTAAGCAAGCTCTCAAAACTAGCTACACTAAAGAGCTTGCTACACAACTAATCAATGTAAATGTAAGGGAGTGAGTAGGAAGATTATACCGCCGTTTAGAGGATTGAACCAATCACAATATGAATGCCAAATCAATCACCGGGAGAATTTCAATCACAATTGACATCAAGATTTTTCTCCCGAGGTTTACGTGCTTGCCGACATGCTAGTCCCCGTTGTGTCGACCAACACTTGGTGGTTCGGTGGTTGATAGGTGTTTCACAAACCTAGTCCAACACTTGGGCACCGCAAGAACCTACCCACAAGTGAGGTAACACAATGACACGAGCAATCCACTAGAGTTACCTTTCGGCGTTCCATCAGGGAAGGCACAAGACCCCTCACAGTCACCAGGAAATGGCCACGAACAATCACCAACTCATGTCAAAGCTCCTCCGCTGCTCCAAGCCGTCTCGGTGGCGACAACCACCGAGAGTAACAAGAAACCGTAGCCACAATGATCTCCAAGTGCCACTAGATGTAATCACTCAAGCAAATACACTAGGAATCACTCCTAATCTCACTAAGATGATGAATCAGTGATGGAGATGAGTGGGAGAGGTTTGGTTCAGCTCAAAGGATGCTATCACATATAAGAATGACCAAGAGAGTGAGCCAAACACGCCCAAGCTCTATTTGTAGAGCCCCTTGAAAAGTTATAGCTGTTATGCCCTCGGGGAGGTTTGGATCGAGCCTCCGGACCATGGTTCCGGACCATCTATAGTGAAGGTCCGAACCCCCAGATCTCGCCACGTGTCTGAAAGGTCCTTGTTTGGTTTTAGTAATTGAGTGACAATTTAGGTGGACTAATATGTGGTTACGTGAGATACACAGGCGATTAGTCCACAGGTGATGGTGTCATGAAGGAGGCTATTGCACATGAGATATGACATGGAGTCATGTGACCAAGGTGGAGAAGATCAAGATGAGGCTTGGCTTGATGGACCGGTTGCTAAGGTGAAGGACAAGTTGTGATGGCTTGGCGCCGAAGGACCGAGGCAACGGTGAAGAGCAAGTGAGGTCAAGATTGATGAACCAATACGGTCACGTGATGATATGAAGTGGATCATATCATTTGTGATATGGTTGGTGCATGTGTTGCATCAACGTCGGAGGAGATAGAGTGGAATGCGCAAGGCAAAGGTATAACCTAGGGCATTTCCATTTTACCGGTCATAGGTGTGTAGAGAAGTTGATGACCGGGTTTAGGATAGATAACCATACTATTAAGAGGGGCAAACTTGTTTGCATATTGGTCATCTAGTGCCACTTGAGCGATCTAACTTTGCATACGTCTTAGGATCGAGTGGCGAGGCAAGTTGAGTGCCTAACTTCTTCGAGAAAATGATTGTGAAAATGCTAACACACATGCACATGGTGTTTTACACAAGGTGGTGTTGGCACATTTACAAAGAAGAAGGTGTTGGAGTTGGTGTTGATCAACTTGGAGAAGAGAGAAATATTTTTCGGTGTTCTCCGGACACTAGGATGGCTCTTAGAGTGGAATACTGCTTTGATCCATTGTGAATTGGATCAAGTGCTTTAGTAGGTTGTGTAGCCCTCTGAGTAAGCTTTCCAAATTGTCCAAGATCATCGAAATCAGAGTTCGGAGCTAAGAGTTATCGCCGTTTTACCGAAGAGTGGTATGTGACCGAACTCGTGACCGGACGCGTCCGGTCAGCACCTGCGCGTCCGGTCAGCGCGTCCAGTCAGTGTTTTTCACGGGCGAAAGTGACCAGACGCTGCAGCGAGTTCGGTCAGTGATGACCGAATGCGTGGCTTCGGGAGCTTACTGGAACCTCTCTGTTCGCTGTTTCGCTGCGACCAGCGCGTCCGGTCCCGTTAGTGACCTGCGCGTCCGGTTAATACAAGTTTATACGTGCGAAAACTAGCCGTTAGAGCACGCTACTGACCTGCGTGTCCGGTCAGTTCGACCGGCGCGTCCGGTCGACCCGAAACTTGCCCAGTGAGGGGACTAACGGCTCTATTTCGTTGTGGAGCTATAAATAGATGTTGTGGCCGGCCATAGCCGGCAGCTAAGCACACTTTGGCCTTGGTGGCTTATGTGGTAGTGCTTGGAAGCCCTCTAACTCAATCATGCTTGATAGTGTTCATCGGATCGAGTGAGAAAGCGATTCTAGTGCGTTGCATCGTGAGGATTGCATCGAGTGGCACTAGATGATCGCGTTGCAAGCCGGTGGTGCTTGTTACTCTTGGAGGTTGCCACCTCCTAGATGGCTTGGTGGCTTGTGGCTCCGTCGAAGCTCGCAAGAAGATTGTGTGAGGCTCCGGAGAGGATTTGTGAGGGGGATTGTGCTCACCCCGCGGGGATCGCAAAGAGCAACTCTAGTAAAGCTCGTGTCTTAGAGGATCCCCATCTTGAGAGTGGATGTGCGACACCCGCTAAGGGTTTGACTCTTGATAGTCAATTAGCTCGTGATCCATCAAGTGGGTGTACCCCCACAACGGGGACTAGCTTGGTGGCAACCAAGTGAACCTCGGTGAAAAACCGCCGTGTCAACATTGTGTACATCTTCTCGGTGGTTTGCTTTCGATTCACAAGCTTGTATTTATATTTATATACTAGTGCTTGTGTAGTTGCTCTTGTAACTAGTTTGCTTGTGTAGTTAGCTAGTTACCTTCTTGCTTGTGTAGCATAGAAGTAGCTCCTGGTGCGTGGCTAATTTGGTTTGTGTAACCTTGTTAGTCATATTGCTTAGTTTGTGTAGCTAAGTAATTTGCGCTCTCTAGTTTGGCATTAGTTGCCTTGCTATTGAGCATTGCTAGTGAGCATAGGTGGCTTCATGCTTTTGCTTACTAGAATTATGTAGGAGCTCCCCGGCTTTGCTAAAGTACTAGTGCATAGGTTTGTGTGACCTTGCTCTAGAATTGTTTAGGAGAGCTTTTGCTAAGGAAAGCACCTTAATTACATAATTAGGATCTTTGTGAGATGCTTGTGAACTTAGATAGAGGGGTGTAGTCTTGGCTAGACCGATAGTTTTAATTCCGTATTTGTTTCGTTTTGCTGATGCGATTAATTTTAGAAAGGACTATTCACCCCCCTCTAGTCCGCCATCTCGACCCTTCAATTGGTATCAGAGCCCGGTCTCTCATTTGTGGTCTTCACCGACCCGAGAGGATGGCGGAATATGGACTAGATGTTGATTGTCCTCTCATGTTTGATGGCACACACTTTGCACGGTGGAAAAATTGGATGATGTGCAATTTTAAGTTTATTTGCCCTCAAATATGGTGGATGGTAGATGTAGGCTTTTCTCATGTGTTGGATAAAGATAATCTAACTCAAGCACAAGAGAAATGCCTATATCTTGACATCCAAGCTACTAACATCATGTATAGATCTTTGGATGACAGCATCTTTGGTAAGATCATGGACCTCAAATCCGCTCATGAGATATGGGCCTATCTCAATGAAAAGTATGGAGCTATCACCGATGATGACGATGATGTCAAGCCCAAGGAGGTTGCACATGATGATGTTGAGCATGACCACAACACGATGGTTGTGGAGGATTGCTCCACCTCGTGGTCAAGTGATGATGATGATCGATCTACCACAAGTTCACTTGACAAGGATGGTGATGATGCATCAAGTGTTGCAAGTGATGTTTCTACCCCAAGCACACTTGATGGTGACAACGTTGGTTCATGCTCGGGCCTTGATGATGCTACTACGAGCCCATCCACTACATCACATTGCTTCATGTCACTAGGTGACACAAAGGTATCAAATGATAATGTGATTGATCATGTTGATTTATATGATGAGCTTGTTAGTAGACTTGCTAGCATGAACATGTCTTTAGAAAATGAGAAAGCTAAAACCATGAAATTGGAAAATGAAAACTCATTTCTAAAAACCACATGTGAACAACAAAAGCATCTACTCTATGTTACTACTTGTTCACATGAGGAGCTAAAATTGGCTCATGAGGAACTTAGTGTTGCTCATGATAATTTGGTACAAGAACATGCTTCTCTCTTTAAGATGTTATTAAAGAAAATTAAAATTAATGAGAGCTCATCACATGAATCAAATGATCAATTGCAAAATGTGACTAACCCATGTGATGTAGGGAGAAAGCATGTATCCACCTCTTGTGATGACTTATTAGATATGCCATGTTCTTCACATATATATGCTTGTTCTACTTCTATGTCTTGTGAGACTAACATTTTGAAGGAGAACAATGAGCTCAAAAGTGAAGTGAAGAAATTGAGCAACAAGTTAGAGAGGTGCTACAACTCAAAAGTCACCTTTGAGCATATGTTGAAAACTCAAAGAAACTTTGGTGACAAGAGTGGCCTTGGTTTCAACGAGAGCAAGAAGAATATGACCAAAGGGGAAAAGAAAAGAGAAAGGAAGATGAAGAAGCTAGCTCGAGAGAAGCTCTCTCATTTCATGTGATACCAATGCCATGAATTGGGTCATCTTCACCAAACATGCCCCAACTTAGAGAAGCTCAAGTTGAAGAAAGAATAAGAAAGGCTCAAACGCAAGTGCTTCAAGTGCCATATATGGGGTCATTACACCTCAATGTGCCCAAGCAAGAAACTAGTGAAGCAACAAGAAAAGCCTCAACCAAAGCCACACGTTGAGCATGAGAAGAAGAAAAAGAAAACAAGAAGGGGTGGAAGAGGAAGGCATCCAATGCAAATCCAAGATACCAAGATGATGAGCAAGAATCAAATTGAGAAAAGAAATTTGGCTCACATCAAGTGCTTCAAGTGTGAAGATATAGGACACTTTGCCTCGGGGTGTCCTACCAAGCTTGAGAAGAATGCTCAAGCAACTCATGAGAGGCAAGGTAATGAAGAGCATCACATGAGCAAGGAATAAAAGGTTCAACCAAAGAGAAGATGCTATTCATGCCAGGAAAGGGGACACATGGCTCATTCATGTCCCCTAGGTAATAATTCTAAGCCTAGTTCAATTAATGATACTAACATGCTTAGAAAGGATGGCAATGGAACCTCATTGGTTGGAATTGCAAAACATTCCGCTACCCATACTAAGACTTTGCCTAAGTATGTTGCTCCTAACTTGAGAGGACCCAAACTTGTTTGGGTACCATCAAAAAGTGAATGATTATTTGTAGGTACCATCGGCATTGGAGGCTTGATTCATTTGGATTCATATTGGTCATCATATGTTGAATCAAGTTTTAAAGCTTAGTGCATATTCTATCCCAATGCCAAGTCAAAATAAGTGGAGTCCAAATGCTACAACATACAAGTGCAACACTCAAGATTGTGGTGATTTATTGGATATATTTGATGGCTTGCAAATATTTGAGTTGGAGCTTGCTAAGAGGATGATCATGTGATAACCAAGGTATATCTCTAGTTGATCATTTTATTTGGGTGCATATGAGTTGATTGAATTGGATATATATGCAATGTTGCTTGCTATAAAATGATTGAATGGATTAAATGTCTAGCAATCAAATTTGGATTGATTTGCATTGGATAAATTCATGAGATGACATTTAGTAAGTGGATTGAATGGATATATGTCTTATGAAAGTGTTCAAACAAGTTAGTTTCAAGTTTGATTCAATTTGGTGAAGTATAGCTCAATGTATTGAAATATGTCCATTATTGAAAATCTGAGCTAGCTGAGATCAAGTCTGAGTTTGAGTGACCAAATCATGTTGGATTGTCTTGAAATTTGGTATGCATGCTCTAGACTTATGATATGAGATGCTGTATAAATTTCATGATAATTGGATGAGAAATGCTATGGTTTTAGAGCACATCTTGTCAGCTATAGTGCAGCAGTTTTTAGCATGTAGCAGTAGTGGAAGATTTGAAATCTAGTAGCAATCTAGGAGTCAAATGAATCTCAAATTTTTACAGTTGCTAGATGACTTAGTAATTCACATCTCCACCAAATTTCGTGGCATTTGGACCTGTACATTGAGAGATATGAATTATTCTTTGAGGGATACAGAATCTGCCAGAAAAGTGACAATTATTGTATTGATCTAGAGTCACTTTGATTGAAAGGTCCTCAAGTTGAAATCATGCTTATAAGTGTTTGAGGCACCTAAGTTTGGTTTTGAATTGATCTATAAGTATGACAAGAAATGAGTACAAGGGCATTGATTGTGGAATGTACTTAGTGTACACATTTGGTACTCAAATTAGAAGATCAAGATCAAACTCAAGATGAAGATGAAGCCAAAGTCCTAAGTGATGATTGAAGATCACTTGATAGAAAGAAAATGACTTAAAAAAGGAAGAGTTGACTCAAATGTAGATTCAAGGATTATTCATCAAGTTGAGTTCATCATTTGGATCAATCAAACACTGTCTTTTCAAGTGAGTATCAAAAATGGTTCTTTTGAGAGAGGTCACTCCTCCCTGCTGAGGGGGCTTGCCGCCCATGGGTGGGTAAACCGAGCGCCGGCTTGGAAGGCTAATATGGAAGTGATGAATTCAAGGGACATTTGAGATGTTTAATTGAAGCAATCAATAGGGTTGATCAAGAAAAGCAAGCAACACCCAAAAGAGAGCTAGTCATGGTTATAAAATTAGTATCATAAGTACTTCTCTGATGCAAGCATTGATCAAAGAGAAAAAGCAAGCCAACCACAACAAGAGATAATGCACTTGATTGTTAGTGGTTCTCATTTCATATGGGTGAAGAATGGATTTCACTATTGATAATTGGTCTTCACCAAGCTATTCAATTGGACTTCACATTGCTATTGGAGTAATGAATTGGAATCTATGTGACTATCCTCTACTCCAAGATAGCAAAAGTATTATTGTATTGTGCATGATCATTTCATCCCTTACTAGTATGCGGTTAGTGCATATAGTACAAGCTTATTATGATCATGCATAACAAATAAAAAGTTTAAAATTCATAGCCTACCACTATTGCTTAATTATTTAAATGACCTAGTGGTATGTGTATGAATTTGTTCATGAGCTAGTGAACCCAAGTACTTGATCTAGTTTGGATTGCTAACAAGTGACAAGTACAACATTGGCAAGATAACCCTTATTATGAGGTGTGAAGAAGCTTGTCATTGGATCAAACCGGACTTGGAAGCTTAGGCAAATCAACTTAGTTCAAGTCATACTAGAAGCTCATGACAATGATATGGGTACAAGCACAAGACAACAATGCAAATGGATATCTAGGGTGTTTCAAATGGTATCTAGACTTAATGTATTTCTTCAATTGGTATTTGCAAGTGGTGTCTAGATCATGATCTACAAGTGATATCCTACAAGTGGTACTCATAAAGATAGCAAATGTTCAAGAAAAGATCATATTGACAAATCCTACAAGTGGTTCCATAATAGAGGATTCTTCAAATTGGTATCACACACTTATTCGTGGTATTTCTACCCATGATATCATTTATACAAGACGGTGGTTCCACAAGTGATCCTCAACTTTAAGTGATCATCAAATGAAGAAAGTTCCCTCACACACAAGAGCTCAAGATTATCAAGTGAATGACCCATGCTATGACATAGGGGGAGGAGCCCCACCTAATGGTATCAAGGTCAAAGATCCTAAGTGGTATCTCAAGAGCAATATACAAGTAATGTCATTCCAACATGTGCGGTGATGTCCATCAACAACGCAATATTCAAGTCTCAACCATCTACCCCAATGCAAGCCTTTGCATCAATGAGAAGTACACCCTTTATGGAAATTGATGATAAAGGGGGAGAAGTTGGAACAAAGATATGTCAATACACCAAGAGAGAGAGGTTTAGAAAGAGATTGAACAAAGATATCATGAGAAGATGAGTTTGGACATGGAGATGGACAAAGAGGGAGCAACATTGAAGAAATAAGAAGGATCAAAATTCTTGGACAAAAGAAGCACACAAGTAGGGGGAGCAAGCTCATGAACATTGTTTGGTTGCATTTGATATGTGCATATTCATGTGCTTGCTTGCATTGCATAAGTTTTATATTTAATATGCATGCTTGTGTGTTGTATGCTAGTTATAGAACTTGAATGATGATATGATAACTAGCATGCATAGGATGATAGCTAGACTTGTATTTCTACACGTGGTACTAGAACCTTGCTTATAATGTTGATCTCACGGGGTTTCTAGTATTTTTGATGTCTAGCTACTCATGATGCTAAGGATGATGGCAAACTTATGATTTTCAAATGGTATCGAGCTATCAAATGGTATCGAACTACAAAGGTTTATTCTATACACCTTAGCATCACTTAGTAGTGCTAACCCTCCCACAAATTTCATATGTATGCATATGTGCAAGCTTGAAACCAAACCATTTGAGCACATATGTAGGGAGAGTTATCACTACCAAGTCAGATTTTATGGTGCTTATCCAAATCCTAACATAGAGCTAAAAATGTTGGATAAGTGGTATAAAGTCCAAAAGAACTTAATTTCCATATCTTTGTAGAGTTGTCATCAATTACCAAAAAGGGGGAGATTGAAAGGTCCTTGTTTGGTTTTGGTAATTGAGTGACAACTTAGGTGGACTAATATGTTGTTACGTGAGATACACAGGCGATTAGTCCACAGGTGATGGTGTTATGAAGGAGGCTATCGCACATGAGACATGACATGGAGTCATGTGACCAAGGTGGAGAAGATCAAGATGAGGCTTGGCTTGATGGACCGGTTACTAGGGTGAATGATAAGTTGTGATGCCTTGGCGCTAAAGGATCAAGGCAACGGTGAAGAGCAAGTGAGGTCAAGATTGATGAACTAATACGGTCAAGTGATGATATGAAGTGGATGATATCATTTGTGATATGGTTGGTGCATGTGTTGCATCAACGTCGGAGGAGATGGAGTGGAATGCGCAAGGCAAAGGTATAACCTAGGGCATTTCCATTTCACCGGTCATAGGTGTGTAGAGAAGTTGATGACCGGGTTTAGGATAGATGACCATACTATTAAGAGGGGCAAACTTGTTTGCATATTGGTCATCTAGTGCCACTTGAGCGATCTAACTTTGCATACATGTTAGGATCGAGTGGCGAGGCAAGTTGAGTGCCTAACTTCTTCAAGAAAATGATTGTGAAAATGCTAACACACATGCACATGGTGTTTTACACATGGTGGTGTTGGCACATTTGTAAAGGAGAAGGTGTTGGAGTTGGTGATGATCAACTTGGAGAAGAGAGAAATGTTTTTCGGTGTTCTCCGGACATTAGGATGGCTCTTAGAGTGGAATACTGCTTTGATCCATTGTGAATTGGATCAAGTGCTTTAGTGGGTTGTGTAGCCCTCTGAGTAAGCTTTCCAAATTGTCCAAGATCATCGAAATCAGAGTTCGGAGCTAAGAGTTATCGCCGTTTTACCAAAGAGTGGTCTGTGACCGGACTCGTGACCGGACGCGTCCGGTCAGCACCTGCGCGTCCGGTCAGCGCGTCCGGTCAGTGTTTTTCGTGGGCGAAAGTGACCGGACGCTGCAGCGAGTCCGGTCAGTGATGACCGGACACGTCCGGTCGCTTTGGGAGCTTACTAGAACCTCTCTGTTCACTGTTTCACTGCGACCTGCGCGTTCGGTCCCGTTAGTGACCTACGCGTCCGGTCAATACAAGTTTATACACGCGAAAACTAGCCGTTAGAGCACGTTACTGACCTGCGCGTCCGGTCAGTTCGACCGGCGCGTCCAGTCGACCCGAAACTTGCCCAGTGAGGGGACTAACGGCTCTATTTCATTGTGGAGCTATAAATAGATGTTGTGGCCGGCCATGGCCAGCAGCTGAGCACACTTTGGCCTTGGTGGCTTATGTGGTAGTGCTTGGAAGCCCTCTAACTCACTCATGCTTGATAGTATTCATCGGATCGAGTGAGAAAGCGATTCTAGTGCGTTGCATCGTAAGAATTGCATCGAGTGGCACTAGGTGATCGTGTTGCAAGCCGGTGGTGCTTATTTCTCTTGGAGGTTGCCACCTCCTAGACGGCTTGATGGCTTGTGGCTCCGTCGAAGCTCGCAAGAAGATTGTGCGAGGCTCCGGAGAGGATTTATGAGGGGGATTGTGCTCACCCCGCGGGGATCGCGAAGAGCAACTCTAGTAAAGCTCATGGCTTGGAGGATCCCCATCTTGAGAGTGGATGTGCAGCACCCGCTGAGGGTTTGACTCTTGATAGTCAATTAGCTCATGATCCATCAAGTGGGTGTATCGTCACAACGGGGACTAGCTTGGTGGCAACCAAGTGAACCTCGGTGAAAAACCACCGTGTCAACATTGTGTACATCTTCTCGGTGGTTTGCTTTCGATTTACAAGCTTGTATTTACATTCATATACTTGTGCTTGTGTAGTTGCTCTTGTAACTAGTTTGCTTGTGTAGTTAGCTAGTTACCTTCTTGCTTGTGTAGCATAGAAGTAGCTCCTGGTGCGTGGCTAATTTGGTTTGTGTAACCTTGTTAGTCATATTGCTTAGTTTGTGTAGCTAAGTAATTTACGCTCTCTAGTTTGGCATTAGTTGCCTTGCTATTGAGCATTGCTAGTGAGCATAGGTGGCTTCATGCTTTTGCTTACTAGAATTGTGTAGGAGCTCCCCGGCTTTGCTAAAGTACTAGTGCATAGGTTTGTATGACCTTGCTCTAGAATTGTTTAGGAGAGCTCTTTCTAAGGAAAGCACCTTAGTTACATAATTAGGATCTTTGTGAGGTGCTTGTGAACTTAGATAGAGGGGTGTAGTCTTGGCTAGACCGATAGTTTTAATTCCGCATTTGTTTCGATTTACCGACATGATTAATTTTAGAAAGGACTATTCACCCCCGCTCTAGTCTGCCATCTCGACCCTTCAATTGGTATCGGAGCCCGGTCTCTCATTTGTGGTCTTCACCGACCTGAGAGGATGGCAGAATATGGACTATATGTTGTTGTCCTCACATGTTTGATGGCATACACTTTGCACGGTGGAAAAATTGGATGATATGCAATTTTAAGTTTATTTGCCCTCAAATGTGATGGATGGTAGATGTAGGCTTTTCTCATATGTTGGATGAAGATAATCTAACTCAAGCACAAGAGAAATGCCTAGATCTTGACATCCAAGCTACTAACATCATGTATAGATCTTTGGATGATAGCATCTTTGGTAAGATCATGGACCTCAAATCCGCTCATAAGATATGGGCCTATCTCAATGAAAAGTATGGAGCTATCACCGATGATGACGATGATGTCAAGCCCAAGGAGGTTGCACATGATGATGTTGAGCATGACCACAACATGATGGTTGTGGAGGATTGCTCCACCTCGTGGTCAAGTGATGATGATGATCGATCTACCACAAGTTCACTTGACAAGTATGGTGATGATGCGTCAAGTGTTGCAAGTGATGTTTCTACCCCAAGGACACTTGATGGTGACAATGTTGGTTCATGCTCGGGCCTTGATGATGCTACTACGAGCCCATCCACTACATCACATTGCTTCATGTCACTAGGTGCCACAAAGATATCAAATGATAATGAACGCAACCCTTGGATTTGAACGCAACCCTACGTGATCAAGACAAAGGTATATGCTTAAGGGTTGTGTTTTAGTAACCAAGACACCTAGTGGGTGTGGTTACATTATAGGATAGATAGCCATATTATAAAGAGGGGAATGGCGCGGCTATTGGACTCCTAAGTGCCTCTAGGTGTGCATTTCATAATCATATGCATTTGGATAGAACTAATATCGCCTCAAAAAATGATTGTGAAAATGCTAACACACTCACACATGACGAGATCACTTGGTGGTGTTAGCACGTTTGCGAAGTTGGTGGAGTTTTAGCGGTAGAGAGGGTTTGGGTCCTCTCTCCCTCCCGCCGAGCTTGCGAGGTGGGATTCAGGCATTTTCGAGGAGTTGAAATGACTTTTTTCCACTACGCCAGAAGTCGGGAAAGAAACATAGGCGAACAGAGGTCACAGAGGTGACCAGACACTAGACCGGACGCGGTCTCTGTTTGACTGGATGCGTCCAGTCAGTGTTCAGCGTCCGCGTGTGTTTCTGTTTTTGATCGGACACGGTGGCGCGTCCGGTCACTATCGACTGGACACGTCCGGTCGTTCAGGGAGCTTACTGGACTCCAACCGAACGCTGGCACTGTGGCGTCCAGTCAGTTCTGCAGTGCGTCCGGTCGCTGTTTCGTTGTGCGCTCCTCAGGCTTGACCAGCGCGTCCGGTCTGTTACGGGACCAGCGTGCCCGGTCGAGCTTCGCGCGTCCGGTCGTTGCGTGGGGCGCGTCCGGTCGGTGCTTCGCAGCATTGCCGTTGTGCGATCGGCGCGTCCGGTCAGTTTGACCAGCGCATCTAGTCAGCGCGACTTCAGCTGTTTCAAGTTTCTAACGGCTATATTCGAAGGGGTACGTCTATAAATACTCGTTGGCCGGCTCAAGGCTCACTCTCTTGCACTTTTGACATACTTGTGAGCACTTTGAGCTAAGCAACTGTAGGGTCGAGATGGCAGACTAGAGGGGGGGGTGAATAGTCCTTTCTAAAACTTAAACGTGTTGGCTAACCAAAACAAATGCGGAATTAAACTTATCGGTCTAGCCAAGACTACACCCCTCTAACTAAGTTCACAAGCACCTCACAAAGATCCTAATTAAGCAACTAAGGTGCTTTCCTTAGCAAGAGCTCTCCTATTTAATTCTAGAGCAAGGTCACACAAACCTATGCACTAGTACTTTGCAAGCAAGAGGGAGCTCCTACATAATTCTAGTAAGCAAAGCGCACAAAGCCTAAGCTCACTAGCAATGCTCAATAACAAGGCAACTAATGCCAAATTAGAGAGCGTAAATCACTTAGCTACACAAACTAAGCAATGTGACTAACAAGGTTACATAAACCAAATTAGTCACGCAAGCGGGAGCTTCTAGCTACACAAGCAAGAAGATAACTAGCAAGCTACACAAGCAAACTAGTTACGAGAGCAACTACACAAGCACAAGTATATATGAAAGTAAATACAAGCTTGTGTTGCATGAATGCAAACCACCGAGAAGAGTAGACAAAGTTGACACGGTGATTTTCTCCCGAGGTTCACTTGGTTGCCACCAAGCTACGTCCCCGTTGTGTCGACCAACACTTAGATGGTTCCTCGGTGTGACCCTCAAGTCACTTGCCCCTCAAGGCACGCCCCGCAAGGCACCGCAAGACACCACTCTCAAGTGAGGTAACTCAATGACACGCTCAACTAGAGTTGCTCTTCGCGATCCCCGCGGGGTGAGCACAATCCCCCTCACAAAGCTTCTCCGGAGCCTCGCACAATCTTCTTGCAAGCTTCGTCGGAGCCACAAGCCACCAAGCCGTCTAGGAGGTGGCAACCTCCAAGAGTAACAAGCACTACCGGCTTGCAACACGAACACCTAGTGCCACTCGATGCAACCTCATGATGCAATCGCACTAGAATCGCTCTCTCACTCGATCCGATGAACACTATCAAGCATGAGTGAGTTAGAGGGCTCCCAAGCACTACCACACAAGCCACCAAGGCTAAAGTGTGCTCAGCTACCGGCCACGGCCGGCCAAGGCATCTATTTATAACCCCATGGTCAAATAGAGCCGTTACCCCTTCACTGGGTCCTTTTTCGGGATGACCGGACGCGCCGGACGTAATTGACCGGACGCGCTCAACCGCGTCCGGTCGCCCTGCGACGTCCACGTGTCCCTCAAATTTCAAATGCGACCGTTAGATCCTCCAACGGTCACTGCGCCAACGGTCAAACCCTATGACCGGACGCGCTTCTCATAACGACCGGACGCGCCGGTCCCGATGACCGGACGCGCCTGTCGAACGACCGGACGCGCCGATCGCACTGACCCACGTGCCCGCGACACAACGACCGGACGCGCTCCTTGCGATGACCGGACGCGACAGTGCCCGCGTCCGGTTAGAGTCCAATAAGCTCCTTCAATGATCGGACGCGTCCGATCATGTGTGACCGGACGCGCCCCGCGTCCGATCGTCCTCTGTGAACCTCAGTTCCTTCTGGGCGCATGACCAGACGCGCTGGTCCCGCGAGTGACCGGACGCGCCGGTTGCAAACCCTAGCCCGCGCGCCCGATACCGCGCTGTACTGACCGGACGCGTCCGGTCATACCGAGACCGCGTCCGGTGCAGCGTCCGGTCACCTCAGTGACCCCGTTCGCCTCCGTTTCTTTTCCGACTTCCGGCGTAGTGGAAAATAGGCTTTTCAACTCCTTGAAAACGTCTGAATCCCACGCTCGCAAGCTCGGCAGGAGGGAGAGAGAGACCCAAACCCTCTCTACCGCTCAAACTTCATCGCCTTCGCAAATGTGCCAACACCAACAAGTGATCACCACCTTGTGCACGTGTGTTAGCATTTTCATAATCATTTTCGAAGGAATTAGGCACTCAACTTGCCTCGCCACTTGATCCTAACACGTATGCACAGTTAGATCGCTCAAGTGGCACTAGATGACCGATATGCAAACAAGTTTGCCCCTCTTGATATTACGGCCATCTATCCTAAACCCGGTCATAAACTTCTCTACACACCTATGACCGGTGAAATGGAAATGCCCTAGGTTATACCTTAGCCTTGCGCATTCCACTCCATCTCCTCTGACATTGATGCAACACATGCACCAACCAATCACCAAATGATATGATTCACTTCATATCATCACGTGACCGTATTGGTTCATCGATCTTGACCTCACTTGCTCTTCACCGTTGCATTGGTCCGTCGGCGCCAAGTCTTGCCCAAGCTTCACCATCGCATGGTCCTTCGCTTCGAAGCCTCAACTTGCCCTTCACCTTCACAACCGGTCCTTCGAGCCAAGCCTCATCTTGATCTTCTCCATCTTGGTCACATGACTCCATGTCATGTCTCATATGCAATGAGCTCCTTCATGACACCATCACATGTGGACTAATCTCCTGTGTATCTCACATAACCACATATTAGTCCACCTAAGTTGTCACTCAATTACCAAAACCAACCAAGGACCTTTCAATCTCCCCCTTTTTGGTAATTGATGACAACTCTACAAAGATATAGAAATTAAGCTTTTTCAAGCTAGCACTTCACACAAAGTGTAAATTGCTAACTTATTTTGGATTTAATGTTACTTATCCAACTTTTAAGCTCTATGTCAAGATTTGGATAAGTACCATAAAATCCAACTTGGTAGTGATAGCTCCCCCTACATATGTGCTCAAATGGTTTGGTTTCAAGCTCACACATATGCATGAATATGAAATTTGTGGGAGGGTTAGCACTACTAAGTGATGCTAAGGCGTATAGAATAAACCTTTGTAGCTTAATACCAATTAGTAGGTTGATACTATTTGAAAATCACAAGTTTGCCATCATCCTTAGCATCATGAGTAGCTAGACATCAAAAACACTAGAAACCCCATGAGATCACATTATAAGCATGGTTCTAGTTTTTGCATGATAATCACAAGTCTAGCTAACATTCTATGCATGCTAGATATCAAATCATCATTCAAGTTCTATAACTAGCATACACCATACAAGCAAGCATATTGAATTTAATAACTTATGCAGTGCAAGCAAGCACATGAATTATGCACATATCAAATGTAATCAATCAAAGTTCATGAGCTTGCTCCCCCTACTTGTGTGATTTCTTTGTCCAAGAATGTTTGATCCCCTTTTATTCTTCAATGTTACTCCCTCTTTGTCCATGTCCATGTCCAATCTTTCCAATCTCTTTCATATCTTTGTCCAACTTCTCCCCCTTTGTCATCAATTTCCATAAAAGGTGTTCTTCTCAATTGATACAAATGCTTGCATTGGGGTAGATGGTTGAGACTTGAATATTGCATTTTTTATGGACATTACCACATATGTTGGAATGACAAACTTTATGGTTGCTCTTGAGATTCCACATAGGATCTTTGACCTTCATACCAATCGGTGGGGCTTCTCCCCCTATGTCATAGCATGTGTCATTCACTTGAGATATCACTTGAAGATGAGGGTAGCATTGCTTGATTTGATCACTTAAAGTTGAGGATCACTTGTGAAACCATCGTCTTGCATGAATGATACCACGTGAAGATACCATGAGTACGAATGTGATACCATTTGAAAGAATTTTCTAGTACGGATCCACTTTGAAGGATTTGGTAATAATATTCACTTCTTGAACATTTGCTATCTTCATGAGTACCACTTGTAAGATATCACTTGTAGATCATTATCTAGACACCACTTGTACATACCACTTGGAAGATCAATTTGAGTCTAGATACTATTTGAAACAAACTAGATATCCATTTTCATTGTTGTGCTTGTACTCTTATCATTATCATGAGCTTCTTGTATGACTTGAACTAAGTTGATTTGTCTAAGATTCCAAGTCCAGTTTGATCCAATGACAAGCTTCTTCACACCTCATGCTAAGGGTTATCTTGCCAATGTTGTACTTGTCACTTGTTAGCAATCCAAACTAGATCAAGTACTTGGATTCACTAGCTCATGAACAAACTCATATCCAGACCACTAGATCAATTAATCAATCAAGCAATAATGGTAGGCTATAAATTTAAAACTTTTCATTTGTTATGCATGATCCTAATAAGCATGTACTATATGCACTAACCGCATACTAGTAAGGAATGAGATGATCATGCACATTTCAATGATACCTTTGCTATGTTGAAGTAGAGGATAGTCATATAGATTCCAATTTATTACTCCAATTAGCAATGTGAAGTCCAATTTATAAGCTTGGTGAAGACTAATTATCATAGATAAATCCATTCTTCACCCATATGAAATGAAAACCACTTATGATCAAGTGTACTTTCTTGTTGTGGTTGGCTTGCTTCATTATATCATCTTTGCTTGTATGAGAGAACTACTTAGAATATCACTTGAAATACATGACTAGCTCTCTTTTGGGTGTTGCTTGCTTTTCTTGATCAACCCTTTTGATTGCTTCAACTAAGCATCACAAGTTCCTCAGATCACCACTTCCATGTTAGCCTTCCAAGTCCCAAACTTGGTTTCACCTACACACGGCGGCAAACCCCTCACTAGGGAGAAGTGATCTTTCTCCAAAGAACCACTCTTGATACTTACTTGAAATGATATAGTTTGATTGATTCAAATGATGAACTCAATCTTGATAAATAATCCTTGAATCTACATTTGAGTCCAACTCTTCCTACATGTTTAAGTTCTTTTCTTTGTACCAAATGATCTCCAATCATCACTACAACTTAAACTTCATCTTCATTTTAAGTTTGATCTTGATCTTCAAATTGAGTACCAAATAAGTACACCAAGTACATTTCACAATACAAAAGTCTTGTACTCATTGCTCGTCATGCTTCTAGATCAATCCAAAACCAAACTTAGGTACCTCAACCACTTATAAACATGTTTCCAACTTGAGGACCTTTCAATCAAAGTGACTCTATATTAATCCAATGATTGTCACTTTTCTGGCAGATTCTGTACCCTTCAAAGAATAATTCATATCTCCAAATGTACAGATCTAAATGCCATGAAATTTGGTGGAGATGTGCATTACTAAGTCATCTAGCAGCTGTAAAAATTTGAGATTCATTTGACATCTAGATTGCTACCAGATTTCAAATCTTCCACCACTGCTACATGCTGAAAACTGCTGCACTATGGCTGACAAGATGCACTCCAAAACCGAAGCATCTCTTATCCAATTCTTATGAAATTTCTACAGCATCTTCTTTCATAAGTGTAGAGCATATATACCAAATTTCAAGCCAATCCAAATATTTGATCACTCAAACATGGCTAAGATTATTGCTAGCTCAGATTTTTAATGTAGGACAGATTTCAATACATGAGCTATTCTTCATCAAAAGTGAATCAAACTTGAAACTAACTTGTTTGAATACTTTCACAAGACATATATCCATCCAATCCACTTACTAAATGTCATCTCATGAAATTATCCAACACAAACCAATCCAAACTTGATTACTAAGCTTTTAATCCATTCAATCATCTCATAGCAAGCAACATTGTACATTTATCCAATTCAATCAACTCACATGCACCCAAATGAAATAATCAAGAAGAGATATGCCTTGGTTAGCTCATGATTATTCATAGCAAGCTTTCAACTTGAATATTTGTAAGCCATCAAATAATTCCAATAAATCATCCACAACTTGATCATGACACTTGTATGTTGTAGTACTTTGGACTTCACTCATTTTGACTTGGCATTGGGATAGAATTGCAATAAGCTTCAATACTTGAGTCAACATATAATGATAAATATGAAATCAATTTGAGTCAAGCCTCCAATGCCATGGTACCTACACACATTCATCCACTTTTTGATGGTACCCAAACAAGTTTGGGTCCTCTCAAGTTAGGTGCAACATACTTAGGCATTGCCTTAATATGAGTAGCGGGATGTTTTGCAATAGCAACCATGGAGATACCATTTACATCCTTTCTAAGCATATTAGTATTATTAATTGAACTAGGCTTAGAATTGTTACCTAGGGGACATGAATGTGCCATGTGTCCCCTTTCCTGGCATGAGTAGCATCTTCTCTTTGATTGAGCCTTTTCTTCTTTGCTCATATGATGCTCTTCATTCCCTTGCCTCTCATGAGTTGCTTGAGCCTTCTTCTCAAGCTTGGTAGGACACCCCGAGGCGAAGTGTCCTATGTCTCCACATTTAAAGCACTTGATGTGAGCATGTACTTTCTTCTCATCTTGATTCTTGCTCATCATCTTGACATCTTGAATTTGCATTGGATGTCTTGCTCTTCCACCCCTTCTTGTTTTCTTCTTCTTCATCAAGTCACCATCATCTTCATGGTTGATCTTGATTTGCTCTTGGGGTGTCTTCTCTTGCTCAACTAGTGGCTTTGGTTGAGGCTTTACTTGTTGCTTCACCAATTGCTTGGTTGGGCACATTGAGGTGAGATGACCCCAAGTGTGGCACTTGAAGCACTTGACATGCCTGAGCCTCTCTTCTTCCTTCATCTTCTTGAGCTTCTCAATATTTGGGCATCCATTAGCAAGATGTCCCGCTTCATGGCATCGATAGCACATGGAATGCGAGAGCTTCTTTTGGAGTAGCCTCTTCATCCTCTTTTCTTGCTTTCTTTCACCCCTTGTCATTTTCTTCTTGAAGCCAAGGCCACTTTTGTCACCAACGTTTCTTTGAGTCTTCATCATGTGCTCAAAGGTGACTTTTAAGTTGTAGCACCTCTCCAACTTGTTGCTCAAATTCTTCACTTCACTTTTAAGCTCATTGTTTTCCTTCAAAAGGTTAGTCTCACAAGACATAGAAGTAGAACAAGCATTTAATTGTGAAGAACATGGCATATCTAATAAATCATCACAGGAGGTGGATACATGCTTCTTGCCTACATCACAAGGGTTAGTCATATGTGATTGATCATTTGACCCAAATGATGAGCTCTCACTAGATTTGGTTTCTTCATTAGAAGGCTTCTTAGTGAGTAAAGCATGTTCTTATGCCAAGTTATCATGAGCAACACTAAGTTCCTCATAAGCCAATTTTAGCTCCTCATGTGAACAAGTAGTAACATAAAGTAGATGCTTTTGTTGTTCACATGTGGTTTTTAGAAATGAGTTTTCATTTTTCAATTTACTTGTTTTTGCCATCTCATTTCTTAGGGCCTTTGAGAGTTTATATAGAAGCTCAAAGTTTGGACCATCACAATCAACAACAAAACCACCAATAGATACCTTAGTGTCACCATGTGACATGAAACAATGTGGTGATGTTGAAGAGCTTGTTGGAGCATCACTCTCATAGCCATCATCTTCACCATCAAGTGTGCATGGAGTAGAATCATTGCTTGCATCACTTGTGGCATTATTATTTTTCTTGTCAAGTGATCTTGTGATATGATCATCTTTGTCATCACTTGACCGTGAGGTGGAGCAATCCTCCACAACCACGTTGTTGTGGTCATGCTCAACATCCTCATGCGCCTCTTCCTTGGGCTCATCATCATTGGAGATCACCCCATATTTCTCATTTAGAAACACCCAAATTTCATGGGCGGACTCGAGGTCTATGATCTCATGAAGTATGCTATTATCCATAGATCGATAAAAAATATTAGTAGCTTGGATATCGAGATGTAGGCATTTACTTTGTGCTTGAGTTGCATTCTTTTTATCAATTGCAAAGGAAAAGCCCACATCTACGATCCACCACAATTGAGGAGAAATAAACTTAAAATTGCATGTCATCCAATTTCTCCACCATGCAAAGTGTGTGCCATCAAAAATATGTGGACACTCAACATCTAGCCCATAAGCCGCCATCCTCTCGGGTCGGTGAAGACCACAAATGAGAGACCCGGCTCCGGTACCACTTAAAGGGTCGAGATGGCGGACTAGAGGGGGGGTGAATAGTCCTTTCTAAAACTTAAACGTGTTGGCTAACCAAAACAAATGCGGAATTAAACTTATCGGTCTAGCCAAGACTACACCCCTCTAACTAAGTTCACAAGCACCTCACAAAGATCCTAATTAAGCAACTAAGGTGCTTTCCTTAGCAAGAGCTCTCCTATTTAATTCTAGAGCAAGGTCACACAAACCTATGCACTAGTACTTTGCAAGCAAGAGGGAGCTCCTACACAATTCTAGTAAGCAAAGCGCACAAAGCCTAAGCTCACTAGCAATGCTCAATAACAAGGCAACTAATGCCAAATTAGAGAGCACAAATCACTTAGCTACACAAACTAAGCAATATGACTAACAAGGTTACATAAACCAAATTAGTCACGCAAGCGGGAGCTTCTAGCTACACAAGCAAGAAGATAACTAGCAAGCTACACAAGCAAACTAGTTACGAGAGCAACTACACAAGCACAAGTATATACGAAAGTAAATACAAGCTTGTGTTGCATGAATGCAAACCACCGACAAGAGTAGACAAAGTTGACACGGTGATTTTCTCCCGAGGTTCACTTGGTTGCCACCAAGCTACATCCCCGTTGTGTCGACCAACACTTAGATGGTTCCTCGGTGTGACCCTCAAGTCACTTGCCCCTCAAGGCACGCCCCGCAAGGCACCGCAAGACACCACTCTCAAGTGAGGTAACTCAATGACACGCTCAACTAGAGTTGCTCTTCGCGATCCCCGCGGGGTGAGCACAATCCCCCTCACAAAGCTTCTCCGGAGCCTCGCACAATCTTCTTGCGAGCTTCGTCGGAGCCACAAGCCACCAAGCCGTCTAGGAGGTGGCAACCTCCAAGAGTAACAAGCACTACCAGCTTGCAACACGAACACCTAGTGCCACTCGATGCAACCTCACGATGCAATCGCACTAGAATCGCTCTCTCACTCGATCCGATGAACACTATCAAGCATGAGTGAGTTAGAGGGCTCCCAAGCACTACCACACAAGCCACCAAGGCTAAAGTGTGCTCAGCTACCGGCCACGGCCGGCCAAGGTATCTATTTATAACCCCACGGTCAAATAGAGTTGTTACCCCTTCACTGGGTCCTTTTTCGGGACGACCGGACGCGCCGGACGTAATTGACTGGACGCGCTCAACCGCGTCCGGTCGCCCTACGACGTCCACGTGTCCCTCAAATTTCAAATGCGACCGTTAGATCCTCCAACGGTCACTGCGCCAACGGTCAAACCCTATGACCGGATGCGCTTCTCATAACGACCGGACGCGCCGGTCCCGATGACCGGACGCGCCTGTCGAACGACCGGACGCACCGATCGCACTGACCCACGCGCCCGCGACGCAACGACCGGACGCGCTCCTTGTGATGACCGGACGCGACAGTGCCCGCATCCGGTTAGAGTCCAGTAAGCTCCTTCAACGATCGGACGCGTCCGATCGTCCTTTGTGAACCTCAGTTCCTTCTGGGCGCATGACCGGACGCGCCGGTCCCACGAGTGACCGGACGCGCCGGTTGCAAACCCTAGCCCGCGCGCCCGATACCGCGCTGTACTGACCGGACGCGTCCGGTCATACCGAGACCGCGTCCGGTGCAGCGTCCAGTCACCTCAGTGACCCCGTTCGCCTCCGTTTCTTTTCCGACTTCCAGCGTAGTGGAAAATAGGCTTTTCAACTCCTCAAAAACATCCAGTCACCTCAGTGACCCCGTTCGCCTCCGTTTCTTTTCCGACTTCCGGCGTAGTCAAAAATAGGCTTTTCAACTCCTCGAAATACGTGTTAGGATCGAGAGAGAGACACAAACCCTCTCTACCGCTCAAACTTCATCGCCTTCGCAAATGTGCCAACACCAACAAGTGATCACCACCTTGTGCACGTGTGTTAGCATTTTCATAATCATTTTCGAAGGAATTAGGCACTCAACTTGCCTCGCCACTCGATCCTAACACGTATGCACAGTTAGATCGCTCAAGTGGCACTAGATGACCGATATGCAAACAAGTTTGCCCCTCTTGATAGTACGGCCATCTATCCTAAACCCGGTCATAAACTTCTCTACACACCTATGACCGGTGAAATGGAAATGCCCTAGGTTATACCTTAGCCTTGCGCATTCCACTCCATCTCCTCTGACATTGATGCAACACATGCACCAACCAATCACCAAATGATATGATTCACTTCATATCATCACGTGACCGTATTGGTTCATCGATCTTGACCTCACTTGCTCTTCACCATTGCATTGGTCCGTCGGCGCCAAGTCTTGCCCAAGCTTCACCATCGCATGGTCCTTCGCTTCGAAGCCTCAACTTGCCCTTCACCTTCACAACCGGTCCTTCGAGCCAAGCCTCATCTTGATCTTCTCCATCTTGGTCACATGACTCCATGTCAAGTCTCATATGCAATGAGCTCCTTCATGACACAATCACATGTGGACTAATCTCCTGTGTATCTCACATAACCACATATTAGTCCACCTAAGTTATCACTCAATTACCAAAACCAACCAAGGACCTTTCAGCAACTCCCCTCCCACTCATCTCTCTTGCTTCTTTGCATATTCGAAGTGAGATTGAGTGATCCAAGTGCATTTGCATTGTGAGATTGCATCTAGTTGGCACTCGGTGATTGATTTGCTGTGGGATTCTTGTTTCTCTTGGTGGTTGCCGCCACATAGACGGCTTGGAGAAGCTTGGAGGCATTGGCAAGAGTTGGTGATTGTTCTTGGCCACCTCCGGTGATTGTGAGGGGTTTGTGCCTACCTCGGTAAAGCGCCAAAGACAACATTAGTGAATTGCTCGTGTCATTTGCAACCTTTTGCCATTTGGTAGGTTCTTGTGGCACCTTTTGAGAGGCTCAGTGTGTGACCGATTAGCCACCGAACCACGTGGTGAAGAGGGACACAACGGGGACTAGAGTGCTGGCAAGTACGTGAACCTCGTGATAAATCTTCGTGTCATCACTTTCATATTGTGATTGTTTGATTCCGGTATTCGGTTGTCTTGGTATTCATTGTTGATCATATTGGTTGGCTCATTACTTCGCTCCTCGGTGAAACTCTCCTAACTCAACTCCGCATTACTTTCTTAGTTATATTTGCTAGCTAGTTAGCTTTGCTAAAGTAGCTCTTTTGTGTAACTTGCTAGTTGTAGTTGTAGTTACCTTCTCGGTTTGACTTGTGCGGTTAAGTGCAAATATACTAGAATTATGAATTGGTTAGGTGGCTTGCAAACACCCCGTAGGCTAAGCAAAACTCGCATCTCGCTATTTGTTATATTGATAAACTTGTTTAGCTTGTCTTTGTAGAAAATTTTAAAAGGCTATTCACCCCCCTTCTAGCCATCAAGACCTTTAAGCAGTGAAGTTTGAGCGGTAGAGAGGATTTGGGGTCCTCTCTCTCTCCCGCCGAGCTTGCAAGGTGGGATTCAGGCGTTTTCGAGGAATTGAAATGACCATTTTCCTTTACGCCGAAAGTTGAAAGAAGTGGCGACGTCACGCGATCATTTTTCACTGAAATTATGGCGATAGACGTCGGCTCAGGGAGCGACAAATGTGACCCTAGCATCTGTCGGCTTACCCCTGAGCGTGGCTTGCTGCAGCGGAGGCGACAGATGCGGGGGTGTCCGAGCGACGGACGCCAGGCGTCAGTGTCCGTCGGTCATGGCGTCATCAGCATCTCAGGCACATTCACGACAAACGTCGAGCAGCGTCCATCGGCGCTGCGACAGATGTGTCTGTCGGGCGAAACCGAGCTCTGGGAGCTCTCTGGACAGCATTCGTTGACGCGACTGACACCGTGATCGTTTGCGAAGGACGCGTCCATCGGGTTGGCGTGTGACCATTGAAGTTTGAACGCTGTTAGGACCTTGATGTCGCCTAGAGGGGGGGTGAATAGGCGTGTCTAAAAATTTCTACACAAAACTCAAAGTCACTTGTCAGCAACTGTCGGAAGTCCTGACAGTTCAGGTCAGAACTCCCGACGTCATCAGCAGTTCCGACGCAAACTGTCAGCAGTCCCGACGCCTACGGGGAATGAACTACAAGTGCTCAAATGAACTTTGTGAAGCCAATAACTTACAACCCCACTTCCTAGTGGTAAGGTGAAGATGTTAGCTCACTTCCTTGATGCCAAGATGCCTCCAAACATAGATCGGGACCAAACCCTAGAATCACCACAAATCCAAGTATAGCAATGCAAAACACAAGAACACAAGTGAGACACCGATTTATCCTGTGGTTTAGCTCGCCACTAAGGCTTGCCTATGTCCACGTTGTTGAGGAAGCCACACAGGCTTTTTGGGTCTCTTTCAACCCTATCCTCGTTCTCAAGTCAAGAGAGCAATCTCTTGAGATGAGGGGTGATTTCACTAGATGATTGGGGTGATTACAAACCTCTCGAGGCAACCACACGAGTTGGAAGCTCCACGGGCGACGCCTAGCCGGCTAGGGTTCCAAGAACCCAAGAGTAACAAATGCAAATCCAACCGGCTTGACGAAGAAATCAAGTGCTCAAGCTTTCTTTGATGTTTCTCTCACCAAATCCCTTCTCTCAACTCAAACTCTTACAAGATTTGAAGCTAGGAGCAAAGAGGAGAAGAAAGGGGGAGCTTGAGAGCTAGAGAGCACTTTCACTGAAGGTTTGGTCGAGTGAAATGAGTTCCTCCCGGTTAGAAGTGAAGAGATGGCTATTTATACTTGAAGTAGAAATCTAACCGTTCAGATCTATGTCGGGACTCCCGACGTAGATCTCAGGACTTCTGACCTGTATAGAAAATATTGTTCATACAAGGTCAAAGTCACTGCGCGACAGTCGGGACTGCTGACAGTCGGGACTGCTGACGTACGTCGGGACTGCTGACGTACGTCGGGACTGCTGACATACGTCGGGACTGCTGACGTACATCGGGACTGCTGACCGTCGGGACTTCCGACGTACGTCGGGACTTCCGACGCAGCAATCAGCAGAGCGAGCCGATGGGCCTAGCGTCGGGACTCCTAGCGAGGGTCGGGACTCCTGACCGTCGGGAGTTCTGACATACGTCGGGACTTTCGACGTCCTCAGTCACCGCACAGGCTAAATGACTGGACGTCAGGACTCCCGACGCAAGTCAGCACTTCTGACCATCGGGACTCCCGACATACGTCGGGACTTCCAACACCAAAAGTCACTAAAACTATTCTATGTGCTCGTGAGGTGCTAGAGTGTCTCTCTTATAATTTAGTTTTAATACTTGAGCACTCTATCTTCCTCAAACCAACTAGATTGGCATCCCCCTTTATAGTACGGCATAGCCTAAACTCAAGATCAAAAGAATATTACCATTTTAACCACTTGAGTCTTCAATGTCTTCATATGTCACTTCTTCTCAATATCACTTCATATGGGGATGCAATCAACTTCATCTTCTCTCTTTGAGCAAGTACAGCTTGAGCATGTGACTTGAACCATTTCAACACATGTGAGTTCAATCCATGGCTTAAAGTCACTTCCACTAATGATTTGATCCTCAATACAATATGACTCCTCATGGCTCAATTAGTACCTCGACTCAATGCAAGTACTATCTTCTTCACCTTAGCCATGGTACCTCGGTCTACAAGCCATTGCTTGCCCTTCACCTTCGCTTAGTCCCTCGAAGCTGTTTCCTTGCTATCTTCACCCTATCGAGCCATACTCAAGTCACATCATATTAAGCATCAACTGAAAACCATTTCTTCAATATTGTGATCCTTATTGCTTGAATATCTTCTTGATATGAATGTTGAGATCAATTAAGCTTGATATGTGAAATATCATATGGTTTGCCTTCTTGTTGAACCTATATATACTTCTCATTTCACAATCCACAAGTTATGCAATAAACTCAATTTCCTGTTCAACACTTTGCAAACTTTGTCAGATCTTTAATGGCGTTGTCATTCAATTCACCAAAACCCACTAAAGGGCTAGATGCACTTACAATCTCCCCTTTTTTGGTGATTGATGACAACACAATTAAAGCTTACAAGAGATTGATAAATAATAAGATTTTGAATCCTATGATATAGTGAGCTCCCCCTAAATGTGTGCATTGAAAGAAATTCAGATTTTGGCCTCGAATGCCCAATACACATATTTAAGATGAAGTGTGGGAACCCTCCTATATCTTAGCATCCATGGGGGTGCAAGGTGTCAACATGATAACCGTGATGCATATGACAAGTGTGCACACAAGCATCCAAGGTGACTAAAAAAAATTGTACCCCCTTCTCTTCTCCCTTCTCATTCTCCCCCATTGGCAACAAGCACCAAAAAGAGAGAAAAGAACGAAGAGGGATACAACAAACTTGACAAAATATGGTCAACAAAAGATAACCAAAACAAGCAATGACCATAAAAAGCAAGTTCTCTTTTGATAAAGCATTTTGAAGCACATTATGAACTTTTTCCAAGCCTTTTGCCTAGATGCTAGTTGATCAAACAAGGTGTGCAACATTTCAAAATTCTCTTAATGGTCATCAAATGACACTCTTTTAGATAAGCTTGAATTCTATCACACATGCACACACTAGCATATAAGGGCCTAGATGCACAAAGGTAATACAAGAGTTCATG
Source organism: Saccharum hybrid cultivar R570 (assembly GCA_038087645.1). Taxonomy (NCBI): domain Eukaryota; kingdom Viridiplantae; phylum Streptophyta; class Magnoliopsida; order Poales; family Poaceae; genus Saccharum; species Saccharum hybrid cultivar. The sequence goes on from JAQSUU010000135.1 coordinate 25,948,726, forward strand.
GAGCGATGTACCTTTGTTCTAAGCCTCATAATCTCCACCGTGATCATGAATTTTTAAATTTAGTGCTTTGATGGGCTTGACACGATGCAAAAGATTTCATTTATGCCCATCTCTCTTGATCATAGGAGATATCACAAACTTGTGCTTGATTTCAATTTAAAGTCCATTGCTAGCTCTTGTTGTCATTTTGAGATACCAATTGAAGACATATTTCTTGATATACCAAATTTAGAGATTATCCATCAATACCAATTGAAATATGATCTTCACAATTTTGACATCAATTGAAAGAGCCTTCACAAGTTGATGCCAATTGAAATGGATTCTTGTATCTCATAATGTCACCTAGAAAATGCTCATAAAGACAAGAGATAACATTAAATTGCACAAGCTAGAGTTTCACAACTAGTGATCATTTTGGATGTGGATCGCAAGTGGATCACTAATTGCAAAACCTCATAACATAGACTAAATTCCCCCTTTTTGATAGTGCATACATATATATGTGGAAAGCAAGAACATATGCACTTTTTGGTCAATTAAGTCCAAACAAAGGAATTTAAGCTATGTTATGGAGAGTAGCTACTTAAGAGATAAATATTGCATTCAAAATAAATATGAAGGATAACTTTACCAATTTGGATTGAGTTAATGTAGCATACCCATGATAAACTCATTCTCACCAAGAGACTATACAAATTTACTAGAAGAAAAGGTTAGTCTCAAAAGACACAAGACATAGAATGGGCTCCCCCTTAATATGTGCATCAAGTACTTGACTTACTTATGAAATGCACTTGAATCGGTTTAAGAATCTAGAGGAGTTCATCCTGTATCTTGGTCAAGGCATAACAATCTTGCAATAATTGAAATTATGCCAAAGAAAACATACCACCACCAAGGTAGATAGATCACCACATAAATTTTGATTGTCATGACAATCATAAGTGAGACTTCAGTGATTTGGATGACCATAATTCTCACTTGATGAAATGTGGTGAAATTGAAAGCTCTTGTGATCATCCAAGATCCATATTAGGTTCCTAGTTCTTTCTTTACCTAAGGCAACTCACATAGAGAGCAAGAGATAAAATTCATGAAATTTGCAAATTTGATAACTAGGAGTTACCATTCCTTTGTTGACATGGTCTTGGATGACCAATGAGATGGATCCATGTGTACTTGATGAGTTCTAGAGAGGAGAAATAGCAATGAAAGTCCACTCTTCAATTATTTTCTCTAATTCATTCAAATTTAGTTCCACTAAAGGATTGGGGCATTCAATACTAAACTAGGAACACTTGGTTTATAAAGACCAAGACTTCCTAGAATAATTGTGAAGCACCTAGAGAGTCCAAAGGAACCATCCATCCTCCTTATCTCCAATGTGTGAGACTACTCAAAATGAACTTAAAAGAAATCATTAGTCCCACAATATATAGTCTAAACTCTCCCTTAATTTGTGCATACAAGAGCACACAAAGCACACTTCATTTGAGAAACACATTCTCATTTAGTGAGACTACATAAATCACTTCGAGAAACGGTTAGTCTCACAACACTAGCCATAGAGTAAGCTCCCCCCTTGATAAGTGCTCTAAGTATTTGAATGACTCATATAACACTTAATTCTTTTAAGAACATGGGATTTCACTCTATGTCTAGGTCATGGCAACAATGCAATAATCAAATTTGAACTTATGCCATAGAAATACTCACGAAGCTATTCACAAGATCCTTTGATTTATAAGACATCATGAGTGCACATCTTAGAATAGGTCTCAAGTAGTATTTTAATGTTCAATGGTAGAGGTCATACTTGAAACATAAATCTTTTCATTTGAATCTACACTTAAGCTCAATGAAAAGATTAGTAACAACGAGATTAGATATATAGTGAGCTCCCCCTAAATGAGTGCATCAAGTATTGGAATTACTTAGCAATGCACATAGCAAATTTCTTAACTATGGATGTTCACTTTATAACTAACTCACATAAAGAGAGTATTGAACAAGAGTTTAACTAGAGAGAGCAATACTCACAACCATTTTATTACATGGATCATGCATAGGCAAATTAAATAATTTGCTGGGGAAGAATTCCACATAAGTAGACTTTTCTTCCTAGGTTGTGAAACCTAGCCTAGCCGGCCCAGGTGCCCGGCCTAGCTGCCATCCCGGCCTGGCCAGCTTTGCAACCTGACCTGGCCAGCTTTGCAACCCGACCTGGCCGACTTAGACAGGCTCAACCTAGCTCCTTATGCACTTCTTTTATATTGATCCATGTCTTGTGCTTTTCTCTTGCTATATTTTATGATATGAGTACCTGCAACACATCTAAAGATATTGCTCTACCAGAGAGCCATTAAAAGCATCATATGTAACAACAAGTGATGAAGCACAAGCATCTAGCCACTCCTAATAATTCACAAACACACATATTTGTGAACTACTAGAGACTACACAAGTTAAGTGGCTATCTAGCAAGGGTTAGGTACTAGTTACCGAGGTGATTATGAAGTTAGAAATATATCCATTGATTTGTCTTTGGGTCAACCATATTAGAAAAGACAATATGAATTAATTGATAGCTTGAGTAAATATTTTTAATCATCTTGCTCAAGCACCCCAAAGCTTCATATCACCTTTAAGTACCTACAATACTTTATCAAGCACAACTTGGTACCCAAACCATGTTGGGTCCACTAAGGTTAGTCACAAGAGACTTAGGCACCCAAATGGCCTTTGTGCTAGCACGTGGTGAACCAATCACCTTTCTAGCACAAGTGTCATTTTTGGGCCTCCTAAGCATATTTGAATCAATTGTTGAGTTGAGCTTAGGAGTGTTACCCATAGGACAATCTATACTTAGATGTCCCTTTCCTCGGCAAGTGTAGCAAATGTGGCGCTTGATCTTGTAGGACACCTTCTTGTCTTGCTTCTTGTTTGCTACCTCGCTAACGAGCCTCTTTGTTGATGATGCCAAGCTTTCATCCTTCATGGAGGGACATGATACAATTTCATGACCCTTCTCATTGCATCCATAACACTTCCTCTTGCTTCTTCTTGTCTTGTTCTTTGGAAGTGTGGCTTGGCCATCAACATTGTTGGAACACATAGAGGCATTGTGTACCAAGTTGGAGCACTTGACATGAGTCATCTTCTTCCTCTCTTGAATCTTGCTCATGCCCTTCCTTTCTTTCTTCAAGGTGCAATCTCTCACGTGGCGACCCTCTTTCTTGCACTTGAAGCAAGTGATGGGAGTTTTCTTTGGTTGAAGTTGCACCTTAGTGGCCATGGGGGTTTTGCTGTTTTGCCCAGGTGTGGCACTATCGCACTTGGGTGCGGCACTGCCACACTGTGTATTCTGGACAGATTGCACTTTCTCCATTTTTTCCATGACTTTGCCATAATTGGACTTGTGACTTTGTTGATGGGGTTTCGTGCACGCTACGGTTGATCCCTTCTCAAGCTTCTTCACCATGTCTTCACAGTTATCTTGAGAAGGTTGAGCATTGCACTTGCCCTTCCAATAAATCAAGTCCCTTCTTAGTCTCTCAACCTCTTCCTTGAGCTGTTCATTTTCTTTTGCAATGGAATCATCACAATTTTCTATAAGTACATGCTCAATGGAAGGTTGGCTTGCTTGAGAGCAACAATTGTTAGCACATGATAAAATAAATGGAACTTGTGTACATGTGCACTTGTGGGTGTGAGGTTGGTATGATTTTACTGTTGTTACCACAACCTCATGAGAGATTTCTAACATGAGATGAGAATCCATAAGCTTCTCATGAGAGCATAAGAGCTCATCATGATTTTCTCGCAAAATCTCATTCCTGCTAGTGAGCCTTTCCACCTTGTCCTTGAGCATATAATTCTCATCTTCTAATTTAGCAACACAACATAGAGAGTTAATAGTACGAGTTTGCTCAATTGACAAGTTTTCATACCTTTTGACCAAACTAGCATGCGAGCACTTAAGCTTTTCATGCTCTTTGGTCAACTTCTCCAAGCACTTGATCTTTTTTATGAGAAGCTCGTCTTGTTTGTAAAGTGTTTCTTCTTGCTCACCAATCTTCTCAACAAGCTTTAGCACCATCAACTTATCTTTCTTGCTTAGACGTGCAAGGTGTTGATTGAACTCATCATCATCACTTTCATCTTCACTCTCACTTTCACTTTCACTTTCACTTTCACTCTCATTCTCACTCTCCCTTGCCACATTCTTCTCTTTCTTTGCCACGAGACCCACATGAGAAGTGACATAGAGAGATGAGCTTCTTGGTGAGGTGGACTCATCATTTGGTCTCCACCGATCACAAGCTTCTCCTTCCTTCAAAATGTTAGTCTCACAAGAACTAAAGGAAGTAGAAGTACCACATGTAAAATCATTAATCTCACCAACCATTTCATTACCATTCATATATGTTGGTGAGGGAGTGGATGTGGCATGATCACTTTGACCATTTGGGAGAATCACTTGATGCTCATCACTTGTCGATGAAGTTGAGCACTCCTCAAGTGGTTCCTCCAATGAGAGCAACTTCTCATCACATTTGGACTTGTCATATTTTTCTTTAAGCGTGGTCCAAATGATATGAGCATCATCAAGAGGTTCACCATCTCCAAATATGACGGCATCAAGAACATCTTCACTCAAAGCACTAAATAAGACATTAGTAGCTTGAGCATTGTGTTGTAAGCATTTCACTTCCTCTTTAGATAAGATGGCCAAATCGTCACTAGGAGGTGAAATGCTCACATCTACAATCCACTCAATATGAGGACCCATGGCCCTAAATACATCAAGCACACTAGCGGACCAAGATGCATAATTTGAGCCATCTAAAAGTAAAAGTTCTAGAGATACCTCCTCACTTGTCGACATCGTCTCTCAAGGCGGTTCAGCCCGAATTTGAGAGCCTAGCTCTGATACCACTTGTTAGGACCTTGATGTCGCCAAGAGGGGGGGTGAATAGGCGTGTCTAAAAATTTCTACACAAAACTCGAAGTCACTTGTCAGCAACTATCAGAAGTCCCGACAGTTTAGGTCGGAACTCCCGACGTCGTCAGCAGTTCCGACGCAAACTATCAGCAGTCCCGACGCCTACGGGGAATGAACTACAAGTGCTCAAATGAACTTTGTGAAGCCAATAACTTACAACCCCACTTCCTAGTGGTAAGGTGAAGATGTTAGCTCACTTCCTTGATGCCAAGATGCCTCCAAACATAGATCATGACCAAACCCTAGAATCACCACAAATCCAAGTATAGCAATGCAAAACACAAGAACACAAGTGAGACACCGATTTATCCCGTGGTTCAGCTCGCCACTAAGGCTTGCCTATGTCCACGTTGTTGAGGAAGCCACACAGGCTTTTTGGGTCTCTTTCAACCCTATCCTCGTTCTCAAGTCAAGAGAGCAATCTCTTGAGATGAGGGGTGATTTCACTAGATGATTGGGGTGATTACAAACCTCCCGAGGCTACCACACGTCGGGACTGCTGACGTACGTCGGGACTGCTGACATACGTCGGGACTGCTGATGTATGTCGGGACTGCTGACATACGTCGGGACTGCTGACGTACATCGGGACTGCTGACCGTCGGGACTTCCGACGTACGTCGGGACTTCCGACGCAGCAATCAGCAGAGCGAGCCGATGGGCCTAGCGTCAGGACTCCTGGCGAGGGTCGGGACTCCTGACCGTCAGGAGTTCCGACATACGTCGGGACTTCCGATGTCCTCAGTCACCGCACAGGCTAAATGACTGGACGTCAGGACTCCCGGCGCAAGTCAGCACTTCCGACCGTCGGGACTCCCGACATACGTCGGGACTTCCGACACCAAAAGTCACTAAAACTATTCTATGTGCTCGTGAGGTGCTAGAGTGTCTCTCTTATAATTTAGTTTTAATACTTGAGCACTCTATCTTCCTCAAACCAACTAGATTGGCATCCCCCTTTATAGTACGACATAGCCTAAACTCAAGATCAAAAGAATATTACCATTTTAACCACTTGAGTCTTCAATGCCTTCATATGTCACTTCTTCTCAATATCACTTCATAAGGGGATGCAATCAACTTCATCTTCTCTCTTTGAGCAAGTACAGCTTGAGCATGTGACTTGAACCATTTCAACACATGTGAGTTCAATCCATGGCTTAAAGTCACTTTCACTAATGATTTGATCCTCAATACAATATGACTCCTCATGGCTCAATTAGTACCTCGACTCAATGCAAGTACTATCTTCTTCACCTTAGCCATGGTACCTCGGTCTACAAGCCATTGCTTGCCCTTCACCTTCGCTTAGTCGCTCGAAGCCCTTTCCTTGCTATCTTCACCCTATCGAGCCATACTCAAGTCACATCATATTAAGCATCAACTGAAAAACCATTTCTTCAATATTGTGATCCTTATTGCTTGAATATCTTCTTGATATGAATGTTGAGATCAATTAAGCTTGATATGTGAAATATCATATGGTTTGCCTTCTTGTTGAACCTATATATACTTCTCATTTCACAATCCACAAGTTATGCAATAAACTCAATTTCCTGTTCAACACTTTGCAAACTTTGTCAGATCTTTAATGGCGTTGTCATTCAATTCACCAAAACCCACTAAAGGGCTAGATGCACTTACAAACGCGCGTGGACGCATGGCACTCGGAGGGGCGACGAACGCGAGCACGACGTCTGTCGGGTGAGCGACAAATGTGTCTATCGCCCATGAAATTTGCCCAACGGCTCTTTGTGAAGGGGTACGCCTATAAATACTTGGTGGCCAGCTCTTGGCTCCATCTCTTGGACATTTGACATTCTTGTGAGCACATTGAGCTGAGCCAAAGCATCCCCTCTCATCCCAACTCATCTCCTTTGCATTCGATTATGATCTTTGAGTGAGATTGAGTGATTCAAGTGCATTGATCATTAATTTGCATCTAGAGGCACTTAGGGGATTGATTTGCTACGGTTTTTCTTGTTACTCTTGGTGGTTGCCGCCACCTAGATGGCTTGAAGCAGCTTGGAGGCGTGGCAAGTGTTGGTGATTGTTCTTGGCCACCTCCCGTGATCTTGTGAGGGGTTTGCACCTTCCCCGGCGGTGTGCCGCAAGGTAGCATTAGTATATTGCTCGTGTCATTGCAACTCCTAGCCATTTGGTAGGTTCTTGTGGCGCCTTTTGAGAGGCTCGGTGTGTGACCGATTAGCCACCGAACCATGTGGTTGAGGAGGACACAACGGGGACTAGCGTGCCGGCAAGCACGTGAACCTCGGGATAAATCTTTGTGTCATCACTTCTACATTGTGATTGATTGATCCCGGTGTTCGGTTATCTTGGAATTCATTGATCATCATTCTTGGTTGGCTCAATTCATCGCCCCTCGGTGAAACTCTAAATCACACTTGCATTACTTTCATAGTTGTATCTTGCTAGTTTGTTTACTGTAGCTAGAGTAGCTCTTTGCTTTGGTAGCTTGCTAGCTCTAGTTGTTTTTCTTCTTGCGGTTTGACTTGTGCGGTTGAGTGAAATATATTAGAATTGTCTTTTGGATAGGTGGCTTGCAACACCCTTTAGGCTAAGTAAAACTTGCATCACACTATTTGTTATATTGATAAACTTGTTTAGCATACTTTGTAGGAATTTTTAATAGGCTATTCACCCCTCATCTAGCCATCAAGATCTTTCACATGGTCTGGACCCTGGATCCGGGCCCGGTCCTGAGCGCTAAAACAACAATAACTCTTAGCTCCGAACTCCAATTTCGATGATCTTAGACATTTTGGAAAGTTTATGCAGAGGGCTACACATCCCACATGCATATTATTCCAAAGCACAAAGGATCAATATAGAATTCCCATCCAAGAACCATCAATGTTCAACACAGACCAATAGGACCATCTCACAATGGTCCTGTTGACCTCCACCAGGGTCATGTTGACCTCTTTACCTCCAAATCAACTTCTATCTCTTCACCCTTGCTCCCAAGTGCTAAACACATTGTGTATCATAACTGTGCACGTGTGTTAGCATTTTTCAAAATATTTTACAAGGGTTAATAGTTAGCACACTAGGTTCCTAATGCATATGCAAGAATCATGTCACCTAGTGACACTCGATAACCGCTTAGCCAAAGATTTCCCCTCTTTATAGTATAGCTATCAATCCTAAATGTGATCACACTCTCTATAGTGTCTTGATCACTAAAACAAAAACATATTTGATACATTTGCCTTGATCAACACTTGGTTTTTGTTTTTTCTCTTTCTTCTTTTTTGAGTGGGAGCTCTTGATCTTCAAGTTTGGCCACCACCATCACCATGACCATCATCTAGCTCCACCACTTGCTGTGTACAACCCTATCTTAATCACAACACTTAAGGATAAGGGTTAGTACACTAGGTTTCATCAATTTATCCAAAACCAAATTAGGGCTTTCAACATTGCCATATAATAATAATAAATTTTATAGATAAATAGAAGACAACTACTATATAGCTTGGCTCTTATAACTTGACTTATAGCCAAGTACTTAGATCTATTGTTGACCTTGCTCTTAGGAGCGCGGTCAGCCTGGTTGCGATAAGATAGACGAAATGGATTGTACTTGCAATTTATATATATAATATAATGCTAGTCGATGTTAGACTATGGCCCTATTTAGGGGAGGTGTAGCTTTTCCAAAGCACCTCCTAGAGAAGCTTCCTAGAAAAACTTAGAAAACTGCTCTGAGGGAGTTTTTATGCTTTTAGTATAAAGTGTAGCTTTTGGAGCTTTTTGTCTCAAAGAAACAAAACCCTATTTGGGGGAGCTTCTGACTTTTCGATCATTATGGGGAAGCTAAAGCTCTAAGTGAAGGGTGCCAAGCCAAAATGAAAATGATACGAGGAATTGTAAATTATCTTGCCCTTATTGATGTTGATTCATACATGTCAACATATGTGATAAAGAACAATGGTGAATCAATGCATATTACGAATATAGGTTACTTGGTCACTTGGATGATATTCTTTATCATGAAAGAAGAAACATCGAGTGCTTAGTAATTCAAGGAAATTCAACATGGAAGCATGTTGATCACAAGAATGGATATCGAAGCAAAACATTCAAGCAAGGATTATGATTATTGAAGAATATGGATTTTCAATGTGTGACTCTATGTTTAGTACCTCGAAGCCAAACTTAGTCTATTCCTTCACTTCATCTTCCCACCTTGAGGGGCTGATGTGCTTCTCCCACACTCCTAAATGAACCAAAAGTCTTTTAAGCTCTCCTCAATCCCTCTCTTGTGGATGTGTGATTTGTGAGAATCAATTGAGTAGAGTTGAGAGATTGAGATGTTGTGAGCGCGAAAGAGCAATCCAAATCCATAGCACTTTTGGATTTTATCAATCGTTCATGCATCATTTGTTACTCTTGAAGGTGAAGCCTCCTAGACAGTTGGGCGTCCCCTGATGAGCTCTCGTACTTGTGGTGAGCCACGAAAAGTTTGTGAATGCCTCGATCTTGCCTCCTCAAGGGAAAAGATCAACCTAATGGATCGAGGAAAGTGGTTGAAAGAAACCCGGACAGAGCTTAATCGTGGGTGGTCGCTTACGACTTCCTCAATAGAGACACATAGGGTTCAAGTGGGAACCTAAACTTTGGTGAACAAATCTCTTATCTCCTTTGTGCTTTACTTTGCTATTGGTCTTTCCATCTCGATTTACTTGGTTGTGTGTTTGTGAGTGGAGGTGTTTTGTCGACTTGCTACATCTCTAAACTTATATCTTCAAGTTTGGTTTGAGCTAGAAATCTTTAAGCTTAATTTTATCTCAAGATTTTTTTTATGTTTGTAAAAACTTCCGAACTAAATTTCTAAATGTATTTTCATAATAAACTTAAGTATAGATAAAAATGTTAAAACTATCCACTATAAATTGGGTCAAACTTGAGCTTATTTGTCTGACACAAATCTCATAATTGCATTTGGGGGAGTAACAATATATGAAGGTGTAACTACATATCTTGACAAAAATCTATATCTACATCTATATCTATATATCTATATTATTAAAAAGAGAAAAGTTCTCTCCTCCTTTATCGTCGGTGAGCCCATCCACCCATCCACTGTACTTCACTCTCCCTTGTTGTCCACACGTTTTCAATCCAAATGCAACATAACACCATGCTTCAAAGTTCAAACAATGCATGTCAAACTACAGTTCATAATCCGATTTCAAGATGACATGGTTGTTATATGCATAATAATTCTTTGAGCCACAAGTTATTCATGTGACCGTGTAAAAATATTGTAATATCCCCATCTCTAAATAAATCAATTCCTAGAGCTATCCTAAGTCAAACTTTTTCATATTTGATTAAATTTATAAAAATGGGTGGCAAGATTTATTATGACAGCATATTAATATTATTAGATACATCATAAACTATATTTTTAATATACTTATTTTATATTAAATACTTATAATTTTATCTATAAATAAATATGGTTAGACATAAAAAAATTAGAAGTTAATTAATTTATTTAAGGACGGAGATAATATAATTTTCTAGTAATATTAAAGGGTAAAAGAGTAAGGTGAACCGTCATTGCTTCTGCACGCGGTGACGCAGTTGTCTTGCCGCCGCCCCCCCCCCCCCCCCCCCCCCCCCCCCCCCCCGCCCCCCCCCCCCCAAACGTGCGCGCGGCCTTCCCTTTCCGTACCGGCGCGATGGCCGCCGGCGCCAAGCCCGATACCACCGCGTCTCCGCAGGCGCCTTCGGCGGCGAAGGGGGTCTTCATGCGCCGCATCTTTCCCTTCCTGCTCGCGACCAACGTCTTCATCGGAGGTGAGAAAAAAAAAAATCCCCCTCGACGGATCTCTCCTCTTTTCGCCCCAGCTTCGACTCAGTTTGGTCCTAGTGTCTCCTGCAAAAAAATGTTATCATAAGTGATTTGCGCTTGTGGTAGTTTTACCCTTAATGATTGTGCAATTAGATCACCTCAGTTTGGTCCTGGTGTCTACTGCAAAAACGTGACATTTCTCTTGTATAAATGCTGGGTTGGAATTGGATGGCCTGGCATGTCGTGGTTAATTTTGTAGCTGATGGAAAACGGAAATAGATCGGGTTATCTTGTGCCATCGATGACAACGGGACTATATGTTTAGCTGGTAAGATATGGATGATTTTTTTTTTGGTTGAAATCTGCACGTTTTGTCTTGTGTTTATAAGGGTTTTACTTTCATTCTGGAGCTAAAAAAATATAAATGTACTGCCGTACCAGATGTTTAAATGAATGGCACCACCTACCCCTCGTTTAGATTGAAGAAAATTTCAATCCGATGAATAGTACCACTTTCGTCTTATTTGGCAAATATTGTCCACTCATGAACCAACTAGGCTCAAAAGATTCATCTCGTGATTTCCAACTAAACTGTGTAATTAGTTATTTTTTTAACCTACATTTAATACTCTATGCAAGCAGTTAAAAATTGATGTGATGGAGAGAGAGTGAAAAAACTTGGAACTTTGAGACAAACTAAACAAGGCGCTAGTATAAATTTCTCTATGTTATAAATGGAAAAACAGAAGGGTAGGTACGAGAGTCCCAACATTGTGTTAAGTGAAGTTCATCATTGGTGTACTTAGAGTACTCATGAGTTGGAACTTGGTGGTACCAATGTTAGCACATGCTATGGGGTTGAAATGAACCAATAGAATTCAATCTCGGCCATTTAGAATTTAGATGTAATTCTTACACAGTGGTTGGAAGTTTCTGGAAAAAATGGTCTCTCAATAGGTGGTTTATGCTCTTTAGTAGGAAAGTGGTAGGAAACACCAAGTGAACTAGTGTGCAGTGGGAACTCTAGAGGATCTCAAGCAGTAATATCTGCCATCACCATTATGTATGAACCACTTATGCAAGTGACATTCTTAGGAGTTCAAAGGGCATGATATCGCGTATTCACATCTATGTTTATGGCTGGGCACCTGGGTATGCCAGGTTGCTATTTGCCAACCTGATTTGCTTGTAATATAGGTTAAGATGAACAGGGTGGATATCCATAGAGTTCACATGAGACAAGGATGTATTATGATTTCTATCTAGTTGGTTAGTATCTGCTTTAAATAAGGAAATTACTTGTTAGGCACACGTCATGATCTGGCAGATGTATATGTGCACACAGCATAAAACCATTGACAGCAGCTTTCAAGTTAAACATAATAACTGGTCAGTACTTGATGATAACATTGCCTGGTTGCTTTTTTGTTATCCCACCTAAACTTTCACTGTTGTTTTCCCTGCTTACTGCACAAATTCAAGGTAGTACCGATTAAGCCATTGAGGCGTGCCAAACAACTCAATGTAAGCTAATATATGATCTGTCAATGATGTAAGCTTGCCTGCCACACTGTCATTAGAGTTAATACATGTAGGAATTTCGGACACACTAGTTTACTTGCGTTGCATTGCTAACTAAACGACAATGCGTTGATCTATATTCAGGCCTTTGAGGTGCAGAAAGGTACTGCAAAAGGCATTTTGCACTTGTTTAGCACTCTTGTTTTGTTTTTGTGTTTGGTCACATGCTGCAGTAAGTTGACATGCTTGTCACAGTTTATGTATTTGCCAAGACCTACAAAAGAGACCAGGAAAAGAAAAATGCTCAGGCTACTGCTGCTGCCGCTGCCGCTGCCGCTGCAGCATTGTCATCCCAAGCAAGTACAACTGCCAAGGCTCCAGATCCTACTCCTGCACCTGTGCCCAAAAGGGTTCTCCCACCACTATCCGAAGATGAGCAGCGGCATCTGTACAAATGGATGCTGGAAGAGAAGCGGAAGATCAAACCACGCAATGCCACTGAGAAGAATAAGATCAATGAGGAGAAAGCTCTTCTCAAGGAGTTCATTCGGGCAGAGTCTCTCCCTCGTTTGTGATGGTTACATTGACTGTCCTTCTGATCTTGTTTTTTCTTTCCTCCACCCGCAGTCTGTCCAGTGAGGACATCGTCTGAAACTATGTGCCTTGTTAGTTGGCACAAACGTTAGCATTTCTTTGCACTATCACATCTCTTCATTTGACAGTAAGAAGGCCCAGTCTCCAGGTAACTGTTTTGTTCTGATGATGAAAACTTATGGTGATCGGGGATACTCGGGAGATTTTTTGGAAGCTTTTGCTGCTGCGAAGCGTTTTAATTGACCTTCTGATAATGGCTCCAACCTATGCTCTGCTATTCTTATGTAACATGTGAATTGAGCTATTCAACTGTTTGTGTTTTACATATTCCTGGACCCTTTTAATACTCCTAGCGTTGCTCCGATAAGGATGATTATGGTGTAAAACTAAGCCGCCGGTGGTCTAGTGAATTGCGCTGAGTATACTTTGAACTCGTTCGTCTCTGAGTTTGTTCGACGGTAGTGTTATCCCATTTTTCTTTCTTTTTTCTGCAGTATTATTGATACGTGTTGTTGTATAAAGGATTAAAATATGATACCAGGAGAAAATAGGCCTATAGTGCTTTATCGGTTATCATCGATGGTTTATGTTCCCGCCGTTACTGTGCGTAAAAGTATACGTGGTAGACCCTCGCTTTGTAGACGATGTTCAGTTCATATGCTTCATGTGCACGACTGTGAAAATTCAAATAAATAGATTGGACGATGTTCAGTTCAGGTGTTCGATTGCGAAAACTCAAATAGATAAATGTACAACGGTGGACTCTTAGAGGAAGCTCGATGTCACGATAAGATCAGAAGCAGAACTTGTTTATGTAAATGGTTAACAGAATTCTATTTTCCATATAAAATAAAGGAGTACTCATTGGCCAGAAGGTCTGGGTTCAAGTCACTCTGTTTGGAGGAGCTATAACTTTTTTTTTTTCAAAAGCATCTCCTGGAAAAACAACTTAAAAATGCTCGGACGCATCAGCGTGACTAGTAGCCCCTCCACGTACTCTCCAAAGCTCCATGTCACAGATATTGATAGTTTAGATTTCAAAAAAAAAAACAGATATTGATGGTTTCACAAACTTATAGAGTTACCCGCAGAGGCAACGGCTGCCCCAACTGACAAAATGTTGAAGCATCCACGAAAACTCTTGATGGGAGAGGATTTCTCGTCAAGGCTAAACAAGATATGATATGATAGTTCATATCCATCTTCCATACGATATTTCTTAAGAAATTCTCAACATCAAGCAAGATTAACACAATCCAATTATACTTCTTTTCATAATTAATTCTTTGTTGGTTCCCTCAAAAATTAATTCTTTGTTGGAAGGTGCATTATGATTTCAAATTCCACAAACATAACAAAGAAAAAAAAATGATGGCGTTCATACCTCAGACCTCTAGGCCTTGTTCAGATCGAAGAAATTTCAAAAGAAAACATATGTACTACTTTTGAATTTATGAAACATGCAAACCTTGAAACTAATAGGCTAAAAAAAACAAGTAGTTTTTAAATAAAGGAGAGAGAGAGAAAAAAAAGAAATTTCTTCCTACGAATTTTGTTTGCCAATAATAATATTTTTTTTATTTCAATAATAATCATCAACCGGTTCTTATTTGAAGAATTGTTCCCTTTCGCTGTGTTGGTAGTTTGCACACCTGCATCATGTTGCAATCACAAACCCAACTAAATCGAAGACTTCATGCTACTTCCAAAGTTCGAATATGAATATGAAACGGAAGATGAGGAAGCGCCGTAGTAGGATTGGAATAAACTCAGATCATATAACCCTTGTACGTAATTGGAGGTAAGAGGAGTCTGTTAGGATTTCCAACTCTGGATGCAGGCGGGGCGGGTTGCGGCCTACCGCAAACCCGTGAAGCTCGTCGCAAGGAAATGCTTGCGGGTTCGTGGCTATCCGCCAACTAAATTATGTAGCTACCAAAAACTTTGCGGGCTTTGCAGCAGCAAACATTTGGCCCGCATATACCCGCACGGTGCATAACCATGTACGTGATAGCTAGCTTGGTTACCCCGTACTAGGCAGTCACTGACTATAGTTGTCGTAGCCTTCCTCCATTGTTCATGCTAGTCAATACTGAATAGGGATTGTTGCTGCAATTTAAAAAAACAAACATGTTGGCGCAAATTTTAAAATAATTTTAAAATAACTAGAATGAAACATGAGTATTGTTGTCGCGAATTGTTGCTCTGATGTGCTTTCCTGAAGCTAATCTGCACATTCTATAGCTAAAGGAAATGGCAGCCGTATGAATTATCAAATAGCTGTCCCATATAAGCATTTTCACAAACATCTGGAGAGTATGTACGTCGACTGACTCAAGGTTGTAGTACTTACTGAACTACAAAAGGTGGAACTAATTGCCGGACGACAAAGCTGCACGAACTACCAGCCGTATGCATCCTCCAGAAGCTAGCGCCTGAATCTGCGTGGCGGCAATGTCGCTCCCATCCTCTCAGAGGCGGAGCTCCCCATGCGGCAGGGTAGGGCAGCTGCCCCACCTACCGCCGGAGTCGAGCCTCTAGTACCACTCTGTTCTTCCTTGGTTCCGGCCATGCGAAGAAGCGGCGGCGTTCGTCCGCGACAGTGGCGGACCCAGCCGAAAATATGAGCTAGGGCGGATCGCTATGTACAGATACAAAACTTTACCGATATACCGGTATAATTATGTTGTAATGTATAATTCAACAAACAAAATGTACCGAAGAAGCTTTGAATATGATTACCTTTCACAAAAAGGAGATTTTTTTTGTTCCATAGTCCACTCCAACTAATTTACTATACAACAAAATGATCAAAAGAAAAAAGCATAACAACCTGCAATTAAAATAACTTTAGTGATGTGTACGTGACAAGTGAGGGAATATGTAAAAAAGTGACAAACATTGTAGGAAACATACCAGTCCTATTACTCTAAGAAGACCTAGGCCGCTTTGCAGGTAAACTCATCTTTCGATCTTTCATGGAGATGTTGTGTCCTCCACATGTTTAAGACCCAAAAATCTTTCCACTACCATTCCTTTGTCGTTGACAAACCTGCTGACCAATAGAACAACTAAATTAACTAGTTTGAAATAATTATTATCATTTACAAATCAACAATGAAATAGTAATCAACCTCACAATCACAGCCATTTGCTCCGCTATTGAGATGTCACGAGATTCATCAATTAGAACTGAAAAAAGTTTGTTCTCAAGCTCTTTCTTTATGACTTTCTTTATCTCCCTTGCAAAACTTGCACACAGGTCGTTCTGAATCTTGTGAGAAAGCATTTGGGCATTTAATGGACATAACTCCTCAAATGCAAGTCGTACCCCCTCATTCCTTTTTTTGTGCCACTCAATCATCTCTAAGAAATTCCCTCTATTTAACGAAGAGGGAGTTTCATCATGGCCTCGAAATGGATGAGCTTGTGCAATAAGAAAACTTGCAACATCTAAAGAAGCTGTCAGACGTGTTTCATATTTCTTTTCTGCATCAGCACTATAAGCCTCGATCCTATGTGGGACACTTGCCCTCCGATTCTGAAAATCTTCACAAGTTGTCCTCGCTCTATTGTGACAGCTTGTTGGGCCACCAACATGCTGAGGAAATCCATTATATGCATTTTTCCAATTTCTATACCCTTCTTTACTGAATGCATCATGACCAAAATGTGTTTCTAAGGGCTTTTGCTTAAAAAGAAAGCAGTAGAAGCAAAATGCTGCATCCTTGGCCACACTATATTCTAACCAATCATATTGTTGTAACCAATTCTTTAGAAACACCCTCTTATCATTTGTCTTCTTAGGAAAATTATGACCATAAGGTTTGGTTGGTCCCTTCACCAAATAAGCCCTCCTAACATCATCTCTAATATCTGGATGGAATTGATCAATTGCTACACGAAGGGCCGGATCAGAAACAAGATGGACATCTGGATTGAAAACCGTAATACCTTCAACATCCTGTTCATGTGACAAAGGTTCTTGATGATTAACACCTACACCTTGTACCGTTTCCACTGGATGTGGCTCTTCTTGTCCTTCCGTTTCAGCAACAGCAACATTTAGATTGCCACTTTCATGAGTACTTGGCCCCGAGTTGCTTGCACTTGCGGAATTTGTACTAGAATAAAAGCTTCTCAAATCTGCAAAACCATTTAACAATTCAATTGACTACAATCAGAGATCAATCTCTATCTATTTAATTGACAAACAATTTGCATTTTGCAATGGGCAGTACCTAATTTCTTGTACCGTTTCTGGCCCAATGAAGTTGGATTTGGAGCTGCTGGCCTCCTCGCCATGCTAGACACATCACCAGCTCCAGTTTCATCTCTCCCCTCAATGGCTTCATCTCCTCCCCCTTCCATCTCCTGCTGGCTGCCGCTCTGCACTCGCTGGCCGCCACTCGCAGCCCCACCGCGCGCGGTGCGCCGCCGCTAGCTGCCCCGCCGCGCGCCGCCGCTCGCTGCAGCTCGCTGCCCCGTCGGCGTCTCGGCGAAGTGGAAGGGGAGGCTGGACTCTGGAGGCCTGGAGCGCCGCGCGTGGTGCGCCGCCGCTCGCTGCAGCTCACTGCCCCGCCGCGCGCCGCCGCTCGTTGCCCCGTCGGCGAAGTGGAAGGGGAGGCTGGAGGCCTGGAGCGCCGCGCGCGGTGCGCCGCCGCTCGCTGCCCCGTCGGCGAAGTGGAAGGGGAGGCACTGGCTGCCGCTGGAGGCCTGGAGCGCCACCACCAGCGCCCAGAGCACGAAGACGGCGGAGTTGGCTCTGGTTGGCGACTGGCGAGTTTGATGCGCCCCTGCCCCTGCCCCTTCGGCCTTCGCCTAGCCCTAAGGGCCAAATTGGGCCAGAAAATGGGCCGTTTAAGTTGTTGGGAAGATGGCCCACTGGCCCAGGCGCCCAGCCATCCTCTATTCTTCTTCTACCTCGCGAGCACGGCGACTTTTCAGCGGCGCTCAGCGCTCAGCTCCATGAACGGCGACCGAAGAACTGCAGGGTACTAGTGGGGCTCGCCGGCGAGGACCTAGGGCGGCCGCCACAGCTCGCCCTATAGGTCGGTCCGCCTCTGGTCCGCGACGCGGCTGGAAGACGAGATGGCGGAAGATAACGAAAGAAAACGATCGAGGGAGAAAAAATAGGCCCAATAGCCCAGCCAGCCCAAATGGATGGTGCCCCAAATCCGGATGGTGCCCCAAATCCCCATTCGTCCATTCCACAGGAGCCGACCCTAGCACTCGTGACTCTGTGTTCGCGTCTCCCCGTCCGCCGTCACGGTCTTCCGTCCGCACGCCCGCCGCCGGCGGCTCGCGAGACTGCGGCCACGCCAGAGCCCCAAGGCGGAGTGGCAGCGAGGCCCTAGGCCCTAGCGGCAGCTCTGGCGCTCTGCTGCCTGCTGCGCACTGCGTTGCTACCGGCGCACGCTCACCGTAGGCTCGCAGCCGTAGGCCGCCACGCCGCGCGCTAGGCTGCAGCCACAGAGAAGCAGGATTTGGGGGTGCGGGATGTTCACGGCGAACAGACCAGAAGCACGACAGCAACTAGGCAACTAGCGCTGGCCGAGGCGCAGGCGTCCCCGACAGCCATGCTCATTCTGCAATTGACAGCAAAAAAAAAATTGTAACAAGAGGTATGTATTAATAACTAAAATTTAGGCATTTAGCAATTTATTTGAGATGTGAGAACTGATAATTGATATTTTGCTAGTTGTATCTTCAAATGAAAGGTACAATCATCAATCATTGTTTAAATTTGCCATAGATTAGCTATTGATGTGCATCCTTGCAATTTCGTTAAAAGGTTGGGTTCGCGATGCGCCCCACCTAAATTACTGTTCGAGCTCCGCCACTGCATCCTCTCTTGTCTCCTCTTCCTCAACTGCGGCCATGTCGCCGGCGCCTGACATCGCCGCAAACGCACTTTCCATCTGTGAGGACTTTGGAGGTAGAGCGTGTAGAGAAGACGGCGTGGGGAGGAGTGCGACACCGACGAGGCGACGACGGAGCTAGCTGCGGTAGCCGGTAGGGGATATGGTCGGGAGAAACAAGAGAGTTCCTGCGGCCTCGCGGGTTCTTAGTGGGTTTATTGTGTTGTCCGGTGGATTTGATGGACATAAAGATGTTAGGCCACAGGAAATTTGCTGCTTGACCGCATTGTCCACGAACGTCGATTCTGCAGGGCGGGTTGGTGGACGACGTTAACAACCCGCCCCGCCTGCATTCCTATTTCCAACCCAACGCCCTAATCAAAACGAGGGTTCTCACTTGTCAGACAGTCAGACGACGAATCCCTTCTTCCCTGCTCTTACAAGAGCAGCCCGGCGTCGTGGTCCACGCCGGAGTCCTCCGATCCGATCCCGCCCAGGGTGCAACGTCACCGCCGGCGGCCACACATGGCCCAACCACTGGTCCCATCCAAAGATGCCCCCGATCTCCGTGAGCGCCTCTCTTTCTCTGGATTATTACTTCCGCATTTTTATCTGATCTCGTTGCAAGTAAACAAAACGATGGCCAGAATTGCTGACTCCGTCTTGTTTCTGAACAGCAGCTGCCCCGGAACAGAGAGTCGTGGTAGCGAACAAGCACGGCGAGAACCTTGTGGGCATGCTGCACCACGCGGGGTCGAACAAGGTTGTAGTCCTGTGCCATGGCTTTGCGGCTCGCAAGGTACGGAATACATGAGTAATGTCATGCTCTGAAGAAGCCTTTTCCTTGTTCTCTCCAAGACATGATTGGCTAAACCTTATTTTCAGATGGAACATACATAATTTTGTTCCCTAATCTAATATAACGTAGCACTCTGTTTTCAGGATGATAGCATCATGATTGATCTTGCGGCTGCATTGACAAAGCAAGGGATGAATGCGTTTCGCTTTGATTTCAGTGGAAATGGGTAAGTTGCTCGTGGAATTGTGGATCTACCTGATACTTCCTGACTACATTATACTGCAGCATTGCCTTAATTTCAGATTTTACTTGTATCATAGACCTGTATTGTATTTTACGCACAGGGAGACCCACTTTTCTTCTGCAGAGAAATAAACATACAAAACATTTGTTAAATGATTCCCTATTTTTCTGTCTTGCACCTAAACTATTTGAATTGGAATTGGTTGGTGAGTTGTTCAGATTTTTTTTCTGTACTGTTTTGTACTGTCTATTTTTAGTTTTTTTTACTTTGAATAACAAAAACTGGTTTGTAGCTACATTCACATCATGCCTCTGATCATGCTTTTCAGAGAAAGCGAAGGTGAATTCCAGTATGGCAACTATAGGAAGGAGGCAGATGACTTGCATTCTGTCGTCTCACATCTTTACCAGAAGTATGATGTAACAGCAATTGTTGGCCATAGCTGTTGAAAGTTGTGATTCCCTTAATTAGGGCTAACCCTAGAAGAGTAGCTATATAGGTTCCATACATAGGCCACATGGGCCTTAGCCTCATGGGCCTAAACATACTCCAACACCCCCCCGCAGTCTGAACTACCGGCGCAGCGGAGTTCAAGGCTGAAACAAGAAAGAACACACACAACCCCCCCCAGACGCAACTAGCCACCGGTGATGTTGAGCTGGAGCGAAACTCGGCGAAGGTCGAGGATGGGAGGCCTTTGGTGAAGATGTCCGCGAACTGGGAGATCGTCGGAACATGAAGAACCCGCACCTCGCCCATGGCCACCCGATCACGGACAAAGTGTAGGTCGATCTCCACATGCTTCGTCCGCTGGTGTTGGATGGGGTTGGTGGAGAGGTAGACCGCACTGACGTTGTCGCAGTAGATCAGTGTGCTCCGGGAGGGCGGAGTTTGCAACTCCGCAAGCAGCTGCCTGAGCCAGGCGGCCTCCGCCACGCCGTTAGCAACGGCGCGGTACTCCGCCTCGGCGCTGGACCGGGAGACCACCGGCTGGCGCTTGGATGACCAAGACACCAGGTTGCCGCCCAGGAAGACGGCGTAGCCGGAGGTGGAGCGGCGAGTATCCGGGCACCTAGCCCAGTCAGCGTCGGTGTAAACGGTGAGGTCGGTGGAGGAGGCCCGGTGGAGGAGGAGGCCATAGTCGAGCGTGCCCCGGAGGTAGCGGAGGAGGCGCTTGAGAGCCGTGAGGTGAGGCTCCCGGGGGTCATGCATATGGAGGCAGACCTGCTGAACTGTATAGGTGATGTCCGGCCGGGTGAAGGTGAGGTACTGAAGGGCCCCGGCGAGACTCCTGTACGCAGTGGGATCGGCCACCGGTGGTCCCTCAGCCTCAGACAGCTTGCCCTGAGTGTCGATCGGAGTGGAGCAGGGGTTGCAGTCAGTCATCCCAGCCCGCTCCAGGATGTCCCGAGTGTACTGTCGCTGGTGAAGTAGGAGCCCGGTAGGACGGTGCTCAACAGTGACACCGAGGAAGTGGTGGAGCTCACCCAGATCCTTCATCGCGAACTCCTGTTGGAGAGCGGTGATGATCCGGCGGAGAAGTGGCTCACTGGAGGCGGTGAGGACAATGTCATCAACATAGAGCAGCAAGTATGCAGTGTCGGCTCCATGGTGGTAAACGAACAGGGACGTATCAGACTTGGCCTCCATGAACTCCAGGGTCAGCAAGAAAGCGGCGAACCGGTGGTTCCACGCCCGAGGTGCCTGCTTGAGGCCGTAGAGGGACCTGTTGAGCCGGCAGACCATGTCAGGACGGGTGGTGTCGACGAACCCCGCCGGCTAACTGCAGTACACCGTCTCGGTAAGAAGGCCGTGGAGGAAGGCGTTCTTGACGTCCAGCTGGTGGACGGGCCAAGACCGAGCAAGCGCCAGCGATAGCACGGTACGGACGGTGGCCGGCTTGACCACTGGGCTGAAGGTCTCATCGTAGTCGACGCCAGGGCGCTGAGTGAAACCCCAGAGGACCCATCGAGCCTTGTAGCGCTCGAGAGAGCCGTCAGCCCGGCGCTTGTGAGTCCAAATCCACTTGCCGGTGACGACATTGGCGCCCGGCGGCCGGGGCACCAACTCCCACGTCTGGTTGGCGAGTAGCGCGGCGTACTCTTCTTCCATCGCGCGGCGCCAGTGAGGGTCCAACAGGGCGTCGCGGATGGAAGAGGGTACCGGAGAGACCACCACGTCGCCGGTCGAAGCCTCGAGGACACGGGGCGGCAGTGTGCCAGCCGCGTGTCTGGTCACCATCGGGTGAACATGCCGCTGGTGTCGGTGAAGCAGCGGCGGGTGGTAGACCGGCGGGGCACCACGAGCCGGTGGGGACTGCGTCGGTGGTGTCGGTGTCCCCGGTGGAGAAGGAGGCGCGAGCGGCGGCGGCCGCGGCCTGCGCTGGTACACCCGTACCGGCGCGGCGAACCTCGACGGAGGTGCCGGGGCAGGTGCCGGGACGGGATCCGACGTCAGCGACCGACACGACCCCCCCGGGGCAGAAGCGGGGGACGAAGGCCCCGGGTTTGCACCAACCGGAGAGGACGGGGCCACGCCCGAGGACGACGGGCCCGGACCCACTGGGGATCCGGGACCGGGAGCCGGCCCAACGCGTGGCGAAGTGGGTACCTGCAGGAGACCACGAAAAAGGTGGCTGGACCACCGGGTCAGTGGGAAACAGGGAGGGTGGGTCAGATATCGGAGGGGTGGTAGTGCGGGAAAAGGGAAAGACGGACTCATCGAATACCACATGGCGAGAGATGAGAACCCGTCGGGAGGTAAGGTCAAAGCACCGGTACCCCTTGTGATCCGGAGAGTACCCGAGGAAGACACAGAGCGTGGAGCGAGGGTCCAGCTTGTGAGAAGAAGTGGCAGCGGTGTTGGGGTAACACACACCCAAACACGCGGAGGTGATCGTACCGAGGCGAGTTACCGAAGAGGGCGTGGTGAGGAGTAGGAGCGGGACAGGCCGCAGAAGGAAGGCGGTTAAGGAGGTAGGTGGCGGTGTGCAGGCCCTCAGCCCAGAAGCGAGCGGGGAGAGAGGCCTGAAACAGAAGGGTACGCACGGTGTTATTTGTGGTGCGAATCATCCGCTCAGCCTTGCCATTCTGCGAAGAGGTGTATGGACAAGACATGCGGAGTTGAACACCGTGAGAGAGGAAGAAATCTCGGGAGGTGGAGTTATCAAACTCGCGACCATTGTCACACTGGACAACCTTGATGGTGAGGCCAAACTGTGTAGACACCCAAGTGAAGAAGTGAAGGAGCGTGGTAAACGTATCTGACTTCGCACGGAGAGGAAAAGTCCACGAATAATGCGAAAAATCATCAACAACCACAAGATAGTACTTATAACCGGAAATACTCAGAAGAGGAGATGTCCATAGGTCGCAATGTACAAGATCAAAAATACGGGCCGCATGGGAAGTAGAACTAGAAAAAGGAAGACGAACATGTCGGCCCAATTGGCACGCATGACACAGTTGCTCATCATGAGCTCGAGTACATGGAGATGCGCCCAGACGACGGGTTCTGGAAGGAGGGCCATGGTGCCCCCCCTGCGGTCCACCAGGTGCCGGGGCCTGGGTGGGTGCACCCCGGCCGCCCCCACGACCCCCTCCGCGGCGACGACGACCGCCACGACCCCCCACCTCCGCTCGGCCCGGAGGAAGGGGGACCTAGGAGAGACGACGGCGGCGGAGCGGACGGCCGTGGAGCAGACGGGCGCGGCGGAGTAGCAGCCAGAGCCATCGAGGAGGCCCCCGGGGAAGCAGTGGAACCCGGCTGGAGGCCCTGCGTGAGCTCCTCCATGACGAGATCGTCACGGACCTCCAGGAAGGTGGGGAAGGGCCTCTGACGGGTGATCCACGTCCTGAGGTGGGCGTAGCGGTCGCTGAGCCCCCGGAGGATGTTGAGGACCAAGATGCGATCCTCCACGGGCCACCCGAGGTCCCCCAGCGAGTCAGCCATGGCCTTCATCCGACGGCAGAACTCACCGACGGAGAGGTCAACCTGGACGAAGGTGCGGAAGCTCGCGTCGAGGCGCAGAGCCCGGGCCTCAGCGTTGCCCAGAAACTGACCCTCAAGGGCCAGCCACGCCCGGCGCGCGTCAGGGGAGGTGCGGACGAGGTCGTGGAGGTCCAGAGAGATCGTCCCCAGGATCCAGGAGAGGACGATGCTGTTAAGTCGGAGCCACGACGGCGTCTGGGCAGCGACCGGGGCGTCGAGGAGGACGTGGTCGTCGAGGGCGTAGCGGCGAAGGGTGAGAACCACCAGATCCCGCCAACGGGCGTAGGAAGGAGACTCCGGCTCGTCGAGGACGACCGGAACGAGAAGGCGAATGTTCTGGACCCCCCGGCCTGGTAGTGGAGCTGAGCCACGAGCGGGTCAGCCGGGTCGTGCCAGAGAGCGGCGGTGTGCGACACACGACGTCCCGGCGAGGCGGAGGAGGTGGCGCCGGCGTCCAGGCCCGCTGGAGAGGCAAGGAGCTGCTCGGCCTCGGCGATCTGGCGGGTCAGGGCGTCAGCCGCGTCCCGCTCGCGCTCCCAGACGAGGGCGGCCTGCTCGGCCTCGGCGATCTGGCGGGTCAGGGCGTCGGCCGCGTCCCGCTCGCGCTCCCAGACGAGGGCGGCCGCACGCACACGGGCCTGGCCCTCCGCGACGACGGTCCGGGCAGCGGCAAGAGCCGCGGCGAGGGTGAGATTCGGGCCGAGAGAAATACCCCCAGGAAGGCCGGACTGAAAAACGGAGGTGGCAGCAGCAGCGAGTGGACCCTCGGGCAGCGCCTGGAGAGGCTGGAGGTGGGGCTGCGGCTGCTGGAGTGGCTGCTGGAGACCACCATCGGCCTGGAGACCCCCACCGGCGGCCCCCGTGTCCTCACCCTCGGCAGAGCCCCCCCAGCGCCAGGAGCAGCGGTCGTGGTGAGGACATGTGCAGGGGCGGCGGCATCAGGAAGGCCCCCCTGCAGCGGCTGGAGAAGGATGGAGTGGAGGAGGGGCGGGCGCTGCTGCAACAGGTGGGAGGAGGGGCTGGCGCGGCTGGAGGTGGCGGCTGGAGGGGCGCCAGATCCGGGCGCCTCCACCCCGGCGCCAGAGAGGGCCGGGCGGACATCCCCTGCACCGGCCAGAGGAGCAGAAGGGGCGGCTGCAGAGGGAGAGGAGCCGGCCAGGACCTGTGCCCAGGTGTAGGAGGTAGAGAGAGGGGGGAAATGAGAGTAGAGGGGAGGAGGAGGAGGAGGGCGGCCAGCCATGGCTGGCTGGCCGGCGGCGGCGGCCAGGAAGAGCTGGCGGCGGCTGGGTGGTGGAGGGGAAGACTAACCTAGGCTGGATACCATGTTGAAAGTTGTGATTCCCTTAATTAGGGCTAACCCTAGAAGGGTAGCTATATAGGTTCCATACATGGGCCACATGGGCCTTAGCCTCATGGGCCTAAACATACTCCAACAATAGCAAAGGTGCGTTATAGTAGTTCTTCTACTGACTACTGTTAAGTTGCTATAGATGTTTAATGTTTATTACTTTTTTTTTTTTCTAATAAGGTGTTGTCCCATTGAACATAGGTAGCGAAAAGAATGTATAAGTTCGACAAGAACTTGAATAGAATCAAATTTGAAAACTTTGCTGTATATTTGTTTATAACCACATGCAGTATTATTTGAGTTCAAAAAATATGAAAAATGTAGCTATAGTTAAGTGTCATTCAGTTAGAATATGTCAAGTTAGTTTTCTTCATTTCTTTCTTTCTTTTGTGAGGATGCTATGTTTTCATGCTCTGTCTCTCTAATCTCATTTATCCAAAATGAAGTTGTAGCCACCCCAGCTATCCTTGTATAATGGTCTAGGTAATTTCGGAAAAGTCTCTGAATTTGTATTTGTTTACCTTCAGGTGGAAGTGTGGTGGTTCTATATGCCTCTATCTATGGCGATGTTCCCGTGGTTGTTAACCTTTCTGGTCGATTTTATTTGGAGAAAGGCGTTGAAGAGCGTCTAGGCAAAGAATTTATGGATAGGATAAACAAAGAAGGCTATATTGATGTCTTGAACAAATCAGGTAACGAAACATGTATGAATTCATATGCAGCTTATTTCTCTTTCATGGGCATCTACTGACGTCTGTTGATTCCAATGTAGGAAAAATTTTGTACAGAGTAACAAAAGAGAGCCTGATGGAACGATTGAACACTGATATGCATGCAGCAAGCCTTTCCATCAGCAAGGAATGCAGGTTAAAAAAACTAGTTTAAGCGTTATTTACCCTTTCTATCTACTAATCAACAATTAGAGTAACTAGATACATACAGTATTTACGTTAAACTTCTAGTTTCCATGTATTTTACAGAACCCAAAATAGTTCATTTCTTGCATGATTGGCTGAGTGTGTTAGGAAAAAAATTGTCCTCATCCTCATGCAATTTGTTAACTCTTTGTCCAGCTTCTTCACTATTCATGGTTCAGCTGATAAGATCATACCTGTGGAAGATGCATATGAGTTTGCAAGGCTTATACCAAACCACAAACTGTGTGTCATCAAGAGAGCAAATCATGGGTATACTTCTCATCGTCGACAACTTTGTGACGCTGTCATAGACTCGATCACATCCAACGTGGTATAGAGAAACTGCAATTCGCCTGTTATTCTCTTGGTAACAAGTGCTTCTGCTGTTCTACATACAATCTGTGGAGAACACTAGGCTAGGTGCATCTGCAATCTGTGGCGAACATTAGGCAAGGTAAAGGAGCGAGTTCAGATGTTGAAATATCAAAAAAGAGCTTGAGTTCCCACCATACGTTCTGTTTCAGTAGGATGACTGTAAGCATGCCTTTTTCATAGATGAATATGAATTGCTGCCTTTTCGACCACTCTGGTTTCTTTTTTTTGCTTTCTTTTTTTATAAACAACGAGCACTAACGTCCCTCCGAGCTCGCCTGCGCGCCGGAGCACCTGAGCACGAGGCGAGGACTGGGCGAACCACCCCACTGGTTCACCGTGCTCGAACGCACGATGCTGAACGGCCTGATGCAGCACTATGCGCCGCCGATGGAGGAGGATTATTCGCGATGGAGGCTCTTCTGGACAGCCAAATGGTGTTCACGGTCAAATACTCGGTGTTCAGGATGATGACATATGATCACTAACTACTAATTTGCGAGACTTGATCAAGAGATATTCACAACAAAGAGTGGGATACCGTTGCTCAATCACACAAGAACAATAAGACTAATTTTCATAAAACATAACCACATTTCCAGAATCATCTGTCAAATAAACATTGTTTGGGGGATCCTGTGCCAACGAAACTCCATAAACAACTCTACTGCATTATCCAACACCAACAGAACAGTCGAGATATGATGCTCAGAATATCGCAGGAAACTATATAATAGCAAAATAGTTCAGGCGCTCCAAAATTATGCTTATATAGTACTAGAATGCTTTGTTCCCATACTTCACTTCTTTGCTTTCTTTGGTGCCCTGTGACATGGGTCAAATGAAGAAAAACACATCAATCAATAACAAAAACATGAATGAAGAAAACACATCAATCAATAACAAAAACATGAATGAAGAAAACACATCAATCAATAACAGAAACTTGATAAATCCAAGGAAACAAAACCAAGTTCCACAGCACTTACCCAGTAGATGGAGCTGTGGCTGAGACTGGTGCTGTTGGTTCTCTCGGGCCCTATACGATAAAAGCAAACCTTTTAACAAAGATTCTAAAGGAATTGTAAAACCTAAATGTACCAACCATGTACTCCCTCCATTCCAAATTATAAGACGCTTTGGCTTTTCTAGATGCATTGATTTTACTATGTATCTAGGCATAAGTGTATATCTAGATGCATAGCAAAATTTATGTATCTAGAAATGCCAAAACGTCATATAATTTGGAATGAAAGGAGTAGCCATTTTAAAAGTTTAAGGAAACATAAACTACAATGCAGCCAGGAGTTTATATAAAATATACCTAAAAATCAACCTAGCAGCATGCCATTTAAAATGTTAGCACATTGATCCACCATTTTTATTCAACAAATCAAGACCATAGCAATTGACAAATTTCACTACACCGTAAAAACCATTAAAGATATTCCAGAACATTATGAGAAGCAGCAGCTGCACCCATGTTCAGAAACAAATGCAGGTATGGATCAATATAACATTATCATACCTGGGCCAACCTCTCCTCCCTCCTAGCAATCTTCCTCTCGCGGCTCGCCTTGCTCTTTGCACGCTTGGCCTCAAACTGATCAGAAAGTGTCTTCTCTCTGAGCTTCTCAGCCTTGGTCTTGTGGATACTCTCCATAAGCACCCTCTTATTCTTGAACATGTTACCCTTGACCTTCATGTACATGTCATGATACATGTGCTTGTCGATCTTCTTGGCCTCACGGTACTTGCGGAGCAGGCGCCTCAGAACACGCATCCTCCTCATCCACAGAATCTTGGTGGGGAGCCTAGCCTCCCTGGTACCCCTGCGCTTGCCTATAAAGACATCGGATTAGTACAAGTTTACCCATCGTTGAAAACTGTAACATAAATGAGTTGCAGCAGCATACCATATCCAGAGTGCCTTCCCTTCTGCTTGGCCTCATGTGCCCTTCTTGCACGGGATCTTGAGTGGATCTTCTGAGGCTTCTTGATGATAAACCCATCCTTAACCAACTTCCGGATGTTCTGGCCTGTAAGTATAGCAAAAACATGGTCGGCTTATGTTCCTTTAAAAAATTAGAGCAGAATAACAAGCATAAAAACAACTACTTGCCTACAGTTTCAATACTCTAATCCATTCTGTGAAGTAAATGTGAAACATAAGTTCATGTGCAAAGCCCAGCAAAATCACGTGATTGTAAAAGACTTGACCTAAGGACTATCCCAAGGAGCCCAATCATGATCGGTATGATAAGTTGAGATTGGAGAAACAATAACAGTCTGCATTAGCTTTACCGGAACATATTAAACTGCAGATACATGACAAAATCTGAGTTGGCTAAGCAGTGCAAACATTTAGCAATACAGACATGACCAGAACATAATCAATGTAAAACTAATAGTGACCAATAACCAAAATGAGGATTGCATGAGAAAATTAGAGAAAATGGGAATTCTGCCATCGCGGGAAGTGGGCTTCGCTGTTTTGCCATCCCGTAACGGGGCTTCGCTAGATTGCCATTATGAAACACAACCTACACGCTAGAATGCCATTTTATGAGTCTGGGACTCAGAAATAATGAAAAACGAATTTGTCTTCCACATTTGCCCCTGCCCATTATTTCTATCTTTCTCGCGAGGAGAGGGATGGACGGAACGGAGGCCACCGAAACAGATCAAGGCCACGGCTCATTCTTTCCTCTGACGCGCGGCGGTGTTGCCGTGTTGCTGCCTCTCCCACGACGAGCTCCCCCACAGCGGTCCACCTCTCCCCGCGCACTCCCTCTCTCTTGAGCGCCGCTCCCCACGCCGTCCTCTTCAACAACGCCGGGGGAGAGAGCACATGTGCGCCGGCCTGGGGTGCGGCCGCCGGAGCGCAGCCTGCCGAGAGCGCGGCCGCCGGGAGGGTTCACGCGGCCGGCGGGAAGGGCCTACACGGTCACAAGGGCGCTTGCGGCCATGACCGGAATGGCGCCGGCGAGTGCGAGCAGGCCACCGGGGGAGGGAGCGCGCGTGCGCTGGCCTGCGGGGGGGCACGGCCACCGGGGCACAGCCCGCCGGTCCAGCAAGCGGAGGTACGCCTCAAGCAGCTCGGCAAGCAGCCACATGTCGTAAAACGGGATGAGTTGGGAGATGTCGTCCAGCATGTCAATCCTCTCACAGCCCTCGGGCCGGCCCAGCGCTGGCTCCGGGGACGCGAGCTCAGCGAAGGCGAAGTCAATGGCGAGCCCCAACCGCGCAGCGTGGTCCAGCCCAGGATGGCCGCCTTGTGCGCAGCGTTGATGGGCGTCAGCACCACCATGGCATGCGCACCGTCACCGCGTGGGGATGCGGGCGTCTCCTCGTGGGGACGCAGGCGACAGTGACTCCGACGAGCACAGCACGAAGAGACTGGAAGAAGCTCGCTCGATCTGTTTCACCTCCACTGTTCTGTCTGTTCGTGTGCTCTCATGTGAAAGAGGAAGGAAAGGGCAGGGGCAAATGTGAAAACAAATTTTGTTTTTTTATTATTTCTGAGATCCAAATACACCAAATAGCATTCTAGCGGCTTAGACATGTTTCATAATGGCAATCCAGCGAAGCCCGTTGTGGGATGGCAAAACAGCGAAGCCCACTTCCCACGATGGCAGAATTCCCATTTTCTCGAGAAAATGATGTCCAAAATGAGGATTGCATGTGACAATGGTATCGCTTCCTTCGACCCAGTTCATAATTTGATACTACCCATGTATTACCAGTCCTAGCCAAAATCTACAATCACATATACATAGACAATACATATAATACATAAAAAGAAATAATCACAAACTGGATTTATTATTTCAAGCAAACTATAATTGCATCAGCTTAACTAGTATCATAGACAAATTAGAAACTGCACGGGTACACACGTAACAAGCTAGAACAGGTACAGCCTACAAACTAGACATAAACAATAGTCTTTAAGGGTGGCCGCAGGTAAACAACACCGTACCATGATGGTGGAAAGAATAAGGCAGCGATTGATCCAATATAAGCACCGGCAGCCAGGGCATATACAAACCAAATATTCTATCCACCTTTGACCATGCCCACAAAGTTAATCGGCAGACCAAACAAGAATTCCAAAAATCACAGCGAACGTCGAACATATTCCGTCCAATCGAACTATCCCGAACGAAGCAGATAAATTCCTCACCCACAGATCCATACGACCCCAACCCGGTGAGCAATTAATCAACGTGGGAAGAGGATAAGTCTTACGGGAGTTGGCCATGGAGATCTCGCTGACTTCATTGGGGTCAAGCCAGACTTTGCCTTTCCCGCACTTGAGGACGCTCGCGGCGAGGCGCTTCTGCAGCTTCAGCGACACCATCTTCGCCGCCGCCGATAAGCTCTCGCTACCGTGTGCGTGTGGTGGTGTGGTGGCGGCGCAGGGAACTCAAGTGTGTGGATATGATGGCCACGGGGATTAGGGTTTTCTTGAGGGGCTCTAAGGTGGACCAGGCCTCCGTTCACTCATTCCTATTGGGCCATGGCCCATTTACAAAACAGCACGGCTGAGCGGCGACGTTGACGAGCGCAGCACGAGGTGCAGATGGGCAAGCAACGGTTCATCGAGTGTGCCAAAAGCACTGTAACATAGCATCTCTGCAGATTAAACCTACTGCCTTGATTTTAGGGTTATTGCTGGAGTTGCTCTAAGCATGGACTTTGAGGCTTGTACCTAAGATTGAGCAACAGTGGAGATGTCGTAATTGTTTTCTTCTTTTAAACGCAATGTAGACGTAAACAAAGTTAACAGAAGGAACAAAAAAAGAAAAGAAAGGTTGTGCAACCTTATTTCTCACTTTCTTCTTCTTTATCTCCATATCATCAATTTCATATCAACGCTGGGGCCTGGGGTTGATCATTCACAGAACGCTTGAACAAGCTAAATAGAGGCCCGCATATCATTTCTCATTTTAATTACTTTTGTAATTAAGAAGATCTTATATGATACGGTACAATTTAGTAGGAATACTGTACACCATTTTAGTTTGTGTGTGCGTGCGTGTGTGTGTGTGTGTGTGTGTGTATATATATATATATATATATATATATATATATATATATATATATATATATATATATACTCCCTCCGTATCGGATTTAGAAGTCGTTTAAGACAGCGACACGGTCTTCAAAACACAACTTTGACCTCTTGTTTTTATAAAAAATATTTATAGAAAAGTGATATATGTATACTTTTATAAAAGTATTTTTGAAGACAAATCTATTCATATAATTTTTACATTTGCAAACTCAACAATTTAAAAGTTATTGATGATTTATATTCCCAATGTTTGACCCAAACCTTTTCCAAAATGACTTCTACATCCGATACGGATATATATATATAGCTACAAAATAACTTATTTTGTAGCTATATATATATATATATATATATATATATATATAGCTACAAAATAAGTTATTTTATAGCCACCTTTATTTACGATAATTTTATATACTAATTTACGACAATGTCAGTATATATTTACGATAATTGAATTACTATAACATATAGAGATATTTACCATAATGTTATAGTAAACCACATAGTAAAAAGTTACTATAATCTTATAAATTAGCATAGCAATTATCGTAACTCAAAGTGACTACAGAATAAGTTATTTTGTAGCCAATTGTAGGGTAATAGTTCTATATATGTATATCTGGTGTTCAGTGTTGTCGGGTACCTACATCTAGAGGTACCCACAATCAACGATTAAGAAAAACAAAACCGCTACCCACAAACAAGACGAGCCAAAATAGCAAACGAGACACATCGACTACGTTCTAACTCGTACGAGGCACGTTCGACGGGACGCTTCGACTACGTTCCGACTCGTACGAGGCACGCTTGACGGGACGCCTCGACTACG
Organism: Saccharum hybrid cultivar R570; assembly: GCA_038087645.1. Classification (NCBI taxonomy): domain Eukaryota; kingdom Viridiplantae; phylum Streptophyta; class Magnoliopsida; order Poales; family Poaceae; genus Saccharum; species Saccharum hybrid cultivar. The sequence continues at coordinate 25,981,122 of JAQSUU010000135.1, forward strand.
TTCCGACTCGTACGAGGCTCGCTCGACAAGGCACCTCGACTATCGGGAAATCTCCGACTCGTACGACCCCGGGTCGGGCCGCTTGACCCACCTTATTCACCAACTCTGAGACAAAAGTCAGAGCATTTAATACGACTACCCACTACTTCCTACCATCATGGCTACAGCAGTAACCGGCATAGAAGCGGTACCGATGTCAAATCTCACTTTTTACCGCTCATCCCGGGATGGGAGGTGAAAACCTGTCACCATACGCACCATACCGCGTACTATTTCGCCATTGATCACCCTCGAGGGAGGATACGACAAGGACTGTACCCCACAATCTCGGGGATTCGGCCTTATCCACCCGTCGTCGATCTGGCCTCGATCCAGCCTCGACCCACCGCCGGTCAACACGGAAGAAAGGCCGACGTGGCAAAGGACTCGGAGTTTTTTCACCGTCTCGTCCTCTACGTCACCATGGTGTCCAAGGATGGCCGGCCATTCCCGGGACACATCGCTACAGCCACCTCCACAGGGATCGACAAAACTTCACCTCAAAAACACCTCTGGCGTCCCTGCCTCATCTTACCCTATAAAAGGGCAGGCCGGGGCTCTACAACGGGGGGAGGACAACAACGAACAACAGACAACGAAAAACCAGTCTCCATCCCACCGAAGAAGATCAATACCTCAAGTAATCTCCTTTGTACTCTCATTTTCCTTTGAGACCTGGGTTCGGTTCCCTCTCTCACAGCTTGTAACCCCTATGCAAGCACCTAGGTGCAAGAAAATACAAAACTCCCTCCTCCCCGCTGGACGTAGGGCCTTCTTTTGCTCGAACTAGGATAAAACCCTGTGTATCCTCCTTGCATCACCATCCAAATTAGGGACACACAGCATTTGATCCACTCGTTGGCTTAGGACCCCCACGGGACCGAACGCCGACAGTTGGCGCGCCAGATAGGGGGCGTTGCGTGCCAGCATCGTTTTCCCGCCATTTTTCTGGATGGCTGACCCCAAACATCCGCTCCCATTGGCCACGGTGATCTGGTTTAGGAGTTTGGAGTTCATATCGCTTGGCCATGGCTACGACATGGTCCTCCTCCCGCCCAGGCACCCGACCGACGGGGACCACAAGCTCTCCCAACCTAGGAGAGCCCTGCGTCGGTATCGTCGCTCTCGTCAGGCACGCGTCGCCAGGCAACGGCGAGCCCAGCGCAACCGCCGTCATCACCTTGCGAAGGGTGATGGTATTCTCTGATCCGGCGCCTCTTAGCCAGACGCCGACACAGATTTTCTCACTGAGGATCTGTGTAGCTTGAGCTTGGCTGAGGGTAAGATGCCGATAGAGAGTCCCATCGCTCTACCACCCGGTGCGATGCCACCATCACCCAGTTTGACTACACCGACACGAGGAACGACACCCTCGTCAATATTCCCGTTTGGACTAGACTCGGTTGCCCGGACGTATGCTTCTTCTGTAAGCACCAGCATGAGCGCCTATGAGAAACTCCCCGGACACCATCTACGCTCCACCCTCGACCTCGTTGCATCCACACTAGCTTCCGAGTACCTGGACTCCACGGAGACCCCAAAGACGGAGCTCCGTGCAACTGCTTCTCGACATCACGACCCTAGAGACGCACGGCCTCACATGCACCCGTTGTACTACTATTTCGGTGCTCCAGACTCCGACTCTGCCGATGACACCTACGACCCGACTCGTGAGTGCTTCAATATCGATGGAGCTATCGTGTCGGATTCGGAGGATAAGGCAGCCGTTGAAGGAAGGAACACATCACCTCAGGTCGAGCTCCCTACTGAGCGGGATGAGGCTCAATTCCTTGTGGATTGCAGCTCGAGCAAATCCGCGAGTTGTAGGATAGGCTCAACGAGGAACGAGAAAACCTACGTCTACTTCAGCAAACCCTCGAGCAAGAGCGCGCGGCATGTGCACATGGCAGAGGAGCTCGAGAGAGAGCTCACAACGTCAATCGTCGCATCGTCGAGGATTAGGCAGTCAAGCCCCCGGTTTTCGGTCGAGCCAGCCAGAACGTGGTCGCAGCCGCCATGCTCCTTTGTAACATGCCCGAGCCATCGAACCCCGAGGCCCGTCGAGCCCGTGATGAAATCCGAGGACTCCTTGAGACCGCTGCCATGCAGCAGGCCGAGAGTTCTACCTCCAGGCGATGCGGGCTTGCCTCGGAGCAACCTGTGGAGCCCTCCCGTTAGGAGAGAGAGGCCTCGGTTTATCCCGAGCATGCCCAACGGAACAAGGCGGTCTCTGTCCGTGAACGCATCGTCGACAACCGTGAACCTCGAGATGCCCGTGACAACATTGTCGAGCGCCAGAGGCGTAAACATGGTGACGGTGCAGCTCGAGGCTACCACGAGCACAGAGGTGGACGCTACGACAGCTCAGAGGATCGAAGCCCTTCACCTGAGCCACCGGGTCCTCAGGTCTTTAGCAAGGCCATTCGCGAAATGATACTCCCGGCTCGGTTCTTCCCCTCCCCCCCACGACTCTTACCAAGTATAACGACGAGACCAAACCTGAACTTTGGCTTGCTGATTTCTGCTTGGCCTGTCAGTTGGGTGGGGTCACCGATGACCGGGTCATCATTCGATAACTCCCCATGTTCCTGTCGGACACTGCTCGAGCCTGGCTCGATGACCTCCCACCTCGACAAATCCACGACTGGAACGACCTCGTGAGAGTATTCGAGGGAAACTTTAAGGGAACCTACATGCGCCCCAGCAACTCGTGGGATCTTTGAAGCTGCAAACAGAAGCCGGGTGAATCCCTCCGCGATTACATCTGATGTTTCTCCAAGCAATGCACCGAGCTCCCCAACATCACCGACTCCGACGTCATCATGAATTTCCTCTCTAGTACCACCTGCAAAGAGTTGGTTCGAGAGTTGGGATGCAGCACTCCCATCACTGCCAACGGTTTGATGGATATTATCACCAACTTCGCCGCCGACGAGGAGGCAGTTGGTGCCATCTTTGGTAGCGATCAGGACAAGAGGAAGCACAAGGAAGAGAATCCCGCGGGCTCCAGCCGGGGCTCGAAGATGAACAATAGGAAGAAGAAGAATAACCAGCAGGGCAAGCTCGAGGCCCCGGCCGATGATCTTGTTGTTGCTGCTGATCGCAAGAAACCTCGAGGGCCCCCTGGCGGGGGCATTTTCAATAAAATGCTCAAAGAGCCATGTCCCTACCATAAAGGGCCTACAAACCACAACCTCGAGGACTGCCACATGCTCTGGAGATACTTTGAAAGCATAGGCATCAAGAAAGACGATAAGAAGGAAGATCCCAAGGGAGACGACAAGGATGAGGGGTTCCCCGAGATCCACGACTGCTTCATGATATACGGAGGGCCCTCGACACGCCTCTCGTCACGGCAGCATAAGCGGGAACGTTGAGAGGTATTCTCCATGCAGCTCGCAACCCCCCTCTTCCTTGACTGGTCCAAGGTGGCCATCACTTTCGACTATGATGACCACCTGGACTACGTCCCCAATCCTAGGGTCTACCCACTTGTTGTCGATTCCATTATCGCCAACACACGTCTTACCAAGGTGCTCATGGATGGCGGCAGCAGTCTTAACATCATCTATACCCAGACCCTCGACCTTCTGGGGATCACGAGGACGCACCTCCGACCCAGCGTCGGGGGCTTCCATGGAGTCGTGCCAGGGAAGCGAGCAGAGCCCGTCGGCCGGGTCAACCTACCTATCTGTTTTGGTACTCCCACCAACTTCAGAAAGGAAACCCTCACTTTCGAAGTGGTCGGATTCCATGGAGCATACCATGCCATCCTTGGGCGCCCATGCTATGCTCGGTTCATGGTGGTCCCCAATTACACCTACCTCAAGCTCAAAATGTCAGGCCCCAACGGTGTCATAACTGTCAGGCCCTCTTATGAGCACGCCTACGAGTGCGATGTGGAGTGCGTCGAGCACGGAGAAGCCATCTTGGAGTCGGTGACCTTGGTGGCGAGCCTCGACGGTTTGGCCAATGAGATCCTCGACCCCAAGTGCCACGTCGGCAACTTTGAGCCCGCGGAAGACGTCAAGCTCGTGCCCCTCGATCCCACTGACCCAAAGGGAAAGGCATTGAGCATCAGCGCCACCCTCGACCCCAAATAGGAAACAGTGCTCGTCGACTTTCTCCGCGCAAACATCGACATCTTTGCGTAGAGTCCCTCGGATATGCCAGGCATACCCAGGGAAGTCGCCGAGCACGCCTTGGAGATCCGAGCCGGCTCCAAACCGGTGAAGCAACGCTTGCGCTGCTTCGACAAGGAAAAGCACAAGGTCATTAGCGAGGAGATCCATAAGCTGTTGAAGGCCGGATTCATCAAGGAGGTTCATCATCCCGAGTGGCTAGCTAACCCTGTATTAGTTAAGAAAAAGAATGAGAAGTGGAGGATGTGTGTAGACTATACTAGTTTAAATAAAGCATGTTCAAAAGTTCCCTTTCCTTTGCCACGTATTGATCAAATCTTTGATTCAACTGCAAGATGTGAAACTCTATCGTTCTTAGACGTGTATTCCAGCTACCACCAGATCAAAATGAAGGAGTCTGACCAGCTCGTGACTTCATTCATCACCCCATTCGGCATGTATTGCTATGCTACTATGCCATTCGGTCTCCGGAACATAGGGGCTACGTACCAGCGATGCATGCAACACGTTTTTAGGGAACACATTGGACCAACCATTGAGGCTTACATCGATGATATCTTTGTCAAAACCAAAAAGGCCAGTAATTTGATAAACGACCTTGACGTTGTGTTCAAGTGCCTCTGGGCAAAGAACATTAAGCTCAACCCTAAGAAATGAGTTTTCGGCGTTCCTCGAGTCATGCTCCTAGGGTTCATCATTTCCGAACGTGGCATCGAGGCCAACCCAGAAAAAATCACCGCAATAACCAAAATGGGCCCTATCCGAGATCTGAAGGGCGTGCAGAGGGTCACGGGTTGCCTTGCAGCCCTGAGTCGCTTCATTTCACGCCTCGACGAAAAAGCGCTCCCATTGTATCGTCTCCTAAAGAAATCAGAACACTTCTCGTGGACCCTTGAGACCGAGGAAGCCCTTGCAAAACTCAAGGCTACGCTCTCCAACTCATCAATCCTCGTCTCTCCGACCATAGGGGAACCCCTCCTACTTTATGTCGCCACAACAACACAAGTAGTCAGTGCAGTCTTGGGTGTCGAGAGGATAGAGGAAGGACATGCCCTGCTCGTCCAAAGACCGGTCTACTTCATCAGCGAGGTGCTCTCAGAAACCAAGGTTCGCTACCCGCAGATCCAGAAGCTGTTGTACGCCATCGTCTTAACGCGGCGCAAACTCCATCACTACTTCGAGGGCCACCCGGTGACTGTGGTCTCATCTTTCCCTCTAGGAGAGATAGCCTAGAACTAGGAAGCCTTGGGTAGGATAGCCAAGTGGGCGGTCGAGCTTATGGGTGAGACCTTCTCTTATGTGCCACGCAAAGCAATCAAATCCTAGGTACTAGCAGATTTCCTGGCGGAGTGGACCAACACTCAACTCCCCCCTGTTCAGCTCTAGGCCGAGCTTTAGACCATGTATTTCAACAGGTCGTTGATGAAAACAGGAGCGAGCGTGGGCTTGCTCTTAATCTCACCCCTCGGAGTCCACATGCTCTATATCATTCGGCTTCATTTTCCCGCCTCCAACAACGTCGCCGAATACGAGGCGCTCGTCACAGGCTTACGAATCGCCATCGAACTAGGGGTCCGACACCTCGATGTTCGAGGTGACTCTCAGCTCGTGATCGACCATGTCATGAAGAGCTCGAGTTGCCGTGATCCCAAGATGGAGGCCTACTGTGAGGAGGTACGATGCCTTGAAGACAAGTTTCACGGCCTCGAGCTCAATCACATTGCACGCAGATATAATGAGGCCACCGATGAACTCGTGAAAATCACTTCTAGTCGAACTACAGTTCCACCTGACATTTTCGTGAAAGATCTCCATCAACCATCCGTCAACATCTAGGCAGACGGAGGGGTCGACGGGCCATCACTCGATCCCCCACCTGAGGCAGAAGCCCCCTCGACTGGGGCTGAAGCCATGCAGGCGGAAGGCTCGACCCCACCAGCCAACCCCGAGCCTAACTGGCGTACTCCGTACCTCAACCATCTCACTCGAGGGGACCTCCCCTCGGATAAGATCGAGGATCGATGGGTCGCTCGTCGGGCCAAATCCTTTGTGATATTTGGCGACAGCAGGGAGCTGTATCGCCGTAGCCCTACTGCGTCCTCCAACGCTGTATCACAAATGAGGAAGGCAGAAACCTGCTCGATGATCTACACTCAGGGGCTACACCTATAACATCCCGCCTCCTCGAGGCCGGGCACGCTTACATCTGGCCGCTTTTCTAGGACATAGACTGCCCTCACAGACCAGTACAAGTCTTTTTTGCGCACTTTGTCCTCACTCGTGCGCACCTAGGAAGAACTTCCTGATCGGTCACTCATCGCTTCAGGCCAAGCACGCTTAACTTTGGAGTTCTTTCAAGATGGGCCTCCGAAAAAGAAGTTGCAACTTGTTGGCATGAGTATCCTATTAATCCTGTTAAGCCTAGGCCGGGATGTTACATCATCACCCCCTTAAGAGACCGACGTCCTTGTCGGTCAATCCCAAGCCAGGAACATCCCCTCTTAGCCACGTCCGTATGTCCAGTGCCTGCGCATGTGCCATACTGTGTGACCACTCTAGGACAACTCCAGCCATGCGCATCATGCCTACGCAACTACGACACACACGCCTGTGAAACCGTGAGGATCGGCTCGGATACCATTCTGTAACGTCCCGCCTCCTCGAGGACGGGCACGCTTACATCTGACTGCTTTTCTAGGACATAGACGGCCCTCACATACCAACACAAGTCTTTTCTACGCACTTCGTCCTCACTCGTGCGCACCCAGGAAGAACTTCCTGATCGGTCACTCATCGCTCTAGGCCAAGCACGCTTAACTTTGGAGTTCTTTTGAGATGGGCTTCTAGAAAAGAAGTTGCAACTTGTTGGTATGAGTATCCTATTAATCCTGTTAAGCCCTGGGCTGGGATGTTACAACACCCGCCGGGTGTAGGTGACTGTCGGCGTTCGGTCCCGTGGGGGTCCTAAGCCAACACGTGTCCCTAATCTGGATGATGATGCAAGGAGGATACACGGGATTTTATCCTAGTTCGGGCAAAAGAAGGCCCTACGTCCAGCGGGGAGGAGGGAGTATTGTATTTCCTTGCACCTAAATGCTTGCGTAGGGGTTACAAGCTATGAGAGAGGGAATCAAGCCCAGGTCTCAAAGGAAAAATGAGAGTACAAAGGAGATTGCTTGAGATGTTGATCTTCTTCGGTGGGATGGAGACTGGTTTTTTGTTGTCTGTTATTCGTTGTTCCCCTCCCCCGTCGTAGAGCCCCGGTCTGCCCTTTTATAGGGTAAGAGGAGGCAGGGACACCGGGGGTGCCTTTAAGGTGAAGTTTTGTCGATCCCTGTGGAGGTGGCTGTAGCAACGTGCCCCGGGAATGGCCGACCATCCCTAGACACCATGATGACGTAGAGGACGAGACGGTGAAAAGACTACAAGTCCTGTGCCACGTCGGCCTTTCTTCCTTGTTGACTGGCGGTGGGTCAAGGCTGGGTCGAGGCTAGGTCGAGGACGGGTGGATAAGGCCGAATCCCTGAGATCGTGGGGTACGGTCCTTGTCGTATCCTCCCTCGAGGGTGATCAGTGGCAAAATAGTGCGCGGTATGGTGCGTATAGTGACAGGTTTTCACCTTCTATCCTGGGATGGGCGGTAAAAAGTGAGATTTGACACCGGTACTGCTTCCATGCTGGTTACCGCTGTAGCCATGATGGTAGGAAGTAGTGGGTAGTTGCATTAAATGCTCTGACTTTTATCTCAAAGTTGGTGAATAGGGTGGGTCGAGCGGCCCGACCCGGGGTCGTGCGAGTCGAAGATTTCCCGATAGTCGAGGTGCCTTGTCGAGCGAGCCTCGTACGAGTCAGAATGTAGTTGAGGCGTTCCATCGAGCGTGCCTCGTACGAGTCGGAACATAGTCGAGGCGTCCTATCGAGCGTGCCTCGTACGAGTCGGAACATAGTCGAGGTGTCTCGTTTGCTATTTTGGCTCATCTCGTTTGTGGGTAGCGGTTTTGTTTTTCTTAATCATTGATTGTGGGTACCCCTAGATGTAGGTACCCGATAGTAGCCCCCGAGCCTTTGGGTGAGTGTGGGTCACTCTAACAGAGGCTCAGCGGTTCATGAACTGGAGTCATAGCGTTGTAACCTTTTTCAGTGGGTGCGCGCGAGCGCACCCGCCGGGTGTAGCCCCCGAGGCCTCGGTGGAGTGTTTTGACTCCTCCGAGGTCTTTTGTACGTTTTATTGAGGAATGCTCTTGTATCGTAGCGTATTCTGTCTTCTTTCGTTCGAAGTTTTGCTTTCTGCGGTCGAGCCCCCGAGCCTCGTGCGCGTGAGGTCGATCAAAGTCTTGGCCGTCTTTTATCTTTTCAACCCTCATGCTCCTTTTTTAGGAAAAAAGGAGGAGGGGTGGGGAACGTTGTACTACCCTCGTTGGGCGAGTTCTGACGGTCTCTGGTGAGCTGTTAATGGGGAATTCAAGTGTGAACCCGTGCTCCATTCGGTAGGAGTCAGCTAGTGGCCACGGAGGCGCTCTCAAAAATGCCAAAGAGTAGTCGTGTGGATCTCGATTCCTTGCGATAGGATTCGAGGGCTCGATGCCTCCCTCCGAGGGGATTACTTCGTCGACCTCTCTCTTAGCCTTGAATACGTCTGGGGGAGCCTCGAGAGCGTGGCTCGAGCCCTAGCCTTGTATGGGCGCGTCCCTAGTCATCCCTGACTCCGCTACTCGAGGGCAGCTGTCGAACCCTAGTCGAGGGCCAGCTTTCGATCCCTTGAGGTTTATATCGGGCTTGGAGCCCGTTACCCATGTGTCTGGGAATATCCGTCCGCGGATCCTTCTTCTGCCCGTTTTGGGCGCGTCTTTTTAGGAGGGGAAGCGAGATCAGCGTGGTAGTGGGTGGCGTGGTGCGACGGTTACGGAGTGTATGGCGGACACATGCCCATATCTGTGGATTTTGAGGGGGCGGTTAGGTAAGGTCATTGAATATAAAAACTGCTCCTACCTTTTCACCCGCACGTTGGCCTTCCATCGGGGTATAAGAGCAAGGCTCGGGTTCCGTTTACCCCTACAAGCCCTTTGCATTTTTGCCTTCCTTGCCTTCTTCACCTCCTTTGCCTCCTTTGCGCCCTTCAGCCACCGTCTAGCACCGCCATCGTTCCTTCGCCTGTCGCACGCCGTTTCTCCGACAAAAATGGCGGGCAAAAGCCAGATCCTCCCTGCGGACGCTTGGGCCCGTTCCTCGGTGACAGAGAGGAGGCTAGAAGAGTTGGTCCGCGACTAGCTTCTGTGACCAAGGGTGAGCCGGACCTAGCCGGAATGGAGAGTGCCGCCGTCCAACCACCGAGAACCGGCGCCTCTAGAAGGTTACATGGTGAGCTTCATGGCCTTCCACGAGAGGGGATTCGGTGTGCCGGCCAGCCACTTCATGCGGGCGCTCCTCCACTACTACAAGGTAGAGCTGCACCATCTCGCCCCTAATTCCATCTCGCAGGCTGCCATTTTTGCGGCGGTCTGCGAGGGATACCTAGGGATCGAGTCGCAATGGAATCTGTGGCTCCATCTCTTCAGGGCGAAACACTTCGCCAAGAAGGCAAGCGAGCGAGGGGTGCGACGCGCAGTGCATGCAGGAAGCTGCACTCTCCAAGTTCGGTCAAGTTAAGGCAACCAATATATCCCGGCGCTGCTGATTTCGTCGAACAGCGGCTGGCACGACGTCTGGTTTTACTTGCGCCACGACGGTGACCAGCTACCGAAGTTCTCCGGCCGGGTGCTGATGTCGCGCGAGGAGAACTGGACGTATGACGTCGTTGAAGATGACAAGCCAAAGCTGGAGCCGCTCCTCGACGAGTTGAGAAGGCTCCGTCAGCGTGGGTTGACGGCGGGGATGGTGGCCGCGGTGTTCCACCGCCGAAGGGTGTTGCCACTGACGCAGCGCCGGCTCCGGCTCGACGAGATGACGCCGGACGTGTCCCTAGAGGGGAGTCGGATGTCGCACAAGTCCCTCCCCCTCGACGAGGTTGCCCAGCGTGCGCGGTGGATGGTGGGGAGTTTCCGACATGAGGACATCAACAGGGTCCCGATGCACCCCACCCAAGGTTTCGAGCCCTTGGTGACTGTTGTTTTTGATAATCTTAAGTTCTTTTGTTTCCGGACTCACTCGACTAATTCGGTCGAGGCCTATGTATAGGATCTGTCGGCGGTCAAGGAAACACGGCCGCCGGTTCCAGAAGATCAGGCCGCTCGAGAGGCTCGACGCTTCTTGGCAGCCTAGAAGGAGGAGAAGGACGCTGCCAAGAAGCATCAAGTCCGGAAGGCCCTTGAGCAGGAGGCGTTGAAGAAGCGCCGTCGCCAACAGAGCCTCGATGGGCTCCCGCTCGAGGAGTCTCCCTCCAAGACGGTCTCGGGGGAGGACGAAGACAGCGGTGATGACGACGCCAAGTCGCGGTATGATATCGCGACTTCTCTAGCGCACCTCCCCAACGTGCGGCCCCTGCTGGAGCCCATTGGGGGGTCAACCTCCCAGGCGTTGAGGGAAGCCTCGGTGCTCGTTGAGGGGTAGGGAGAGCCAAGAGAGAGAAGGGCCGGAGCGGGTCCTTCAGCGAGAGGAGCTACCTCGTCTAGGGCCCCACAAGAGGGGTTGGTGGCGCTGCTCCCACGAGCCCGATCGCCTCGGGCTCAGCCGGCGGTTGGAGCAGCGGTATCGGCGTCAGAAGCCAAGGCACCGTCGACGGGCGTGAGGACCCGAGGCCAACTAGCCTTAGCGGCGCAAAGATCCTTGGATGCCCCGCTAGCCCAGGCTCCGAGGAGCACCCGACCGATAGGAGGCTCGATGGTAGGGCCGTCGCAGGTGCCAGTGGGTGGCTCAGGCCTACCGGGGTCTAGGCCCCTGGTTCCCCTATCGAGGTAGGTTTTTTGCCTTGTTTTTCCGTCATTGGTAATCCTGTTCTTTGTTCTGACCCGTTTGTTCATCGCTCAGCCATAAGCGTAAGGCGGAGCTCGCGGGTCTGACTCCCGTCAAGGTGCTCAGGTTGGGCGCCGCCCTGATGATGCGGACGGCGGCCGACGACGCCGCTTGGGTCGCCAAGTACCAGGCTGCGGCGGAGCGGCTCAGGCTGAGGGAGGCGGCTGCCAAGGCGGGGGCAAGCGCCCAGGAGGTCGCCTGTTCTGGTGTCGCCGTGCAGGGATCAGGGCCAGCTGAGGCGGTCCTGGGCGACACCAGGCTCGAGGTGCCCGGCGCTGGTGGGTCAGAGCCTGGGTCGACTGCGACGACCCAGGCGACCGTTGAGGCTGCTGAGGCCGGAACATCCATCCGCGACGCGGGGCGGGCGGATGTTGAAAAGTCGAAGGAGGTGGTGGAGGCCCTGCCAGAGGCGGGGCAAGAGGCGGTATAACCGGAGTCGCAACCGGCGCAGGAAGAGCCATAGCCGCAGCAGGACCGGCCAGCGGAGCCGGTGGTCGAGGCGGAACGGGGGGCGGTTGTGCCACCGCCCGTCATACAGGCGGTGGTGCCAGCAGTCGAGACGCCAGCCCCACCACAAGGGTCGACCCTAGCCCTGATCGACCTCACCGTCGATGGCTCTCCTTCTGACAAAGGGAAGCAAAAGGCAGACGACCGAGGCCTCGGATCGGCCTGGTACCTCTACGGCGTTGGGGGGCGACCTAGCTGAGGTGTCGGCTAGGTGGCCTGACTACGCCAGGTTGGCGCTCATGCGGGTAGAGGAGGATCTTTCGCACTGGGGCCAGTCGACCCTTGAGTTTAGGGACGCGTCCAACCCTAGCGCTAAGCCCTTCTTCGCGCTCGATGACAAGGACGAGGTGCAACACTGGGAGTACCTCGAGGGACTCCGAAAGCACTTGTTGCAGTCCCTGTGTGTGGTCTCGGATATCCTGGTGCGGGGTATGTCGGAGGCTTTCAAGGTAAGCCGGGTTCGTTAGTCTTTCACTGCGTTTTATCCTTCCCTTTTCCTTAGTTTTGATTTTGGGTTTTAACTGTGGTCAGGAGCTCAAGGAGCGTTCCCGCCGCAAGTCACTCTTCATTCGTCATGAGAGTGGTGTGTGGGCGGCGCTTGCCCTTCAACGGGCCCTGGTCGAGGAAGCCAACAAGCGGCTATCCCAGAAGAGCACCGAGACGGACGAGCTCCGCGTTGCCCACACAACGGTTAGGGAGGAGGCGGTGCAGGCCAGGGAAGCTGAGGCCAAGGCGTGTGAAGACACAGCAAGGGCTCGGGAGGAGGCGGCTAAAGCTCGTGAGGACCTCGCGCCACTGCTGGCGCGTGTGAAGGAGCTCGAGGAGGATGTCGCCTTTGTCGGTGGTCAGCGCGATGCCCTCAACATCCAGGTCAGGATAGCATCCGCTCGCGTCAGAACCTTAGAGGACGAGGTTGTGACATTGAAGGGGACGGTCCGAGAGAGGGACAAGGCTCTCTCGGGCATCGGTTAGGAAATTGAGGTGCTGAGGGCGGCGGTCCATGACAAGGATGAGGCTCTTCGAGCGTCTGAGAAGACGTGCGGGGAGTTGCGCAATGAGGTCATGGGTTTGCAGACCCACTCTGAGGGTAATCCTCTTGTTATGTTATGGCCTTGGCGTCGAGGTCCCTGGCTTATGCTAACTCAATGTTTACGTTTCAGAGTTGGAGAAGCAGCAGCATGCGGCCCAGGCGACGGCCACCTCGTTCTAGAACCTCTTCGAGGCCGAGGCCAGGCGGACTCAGTTGCTCTAGGGCGCTATCACCTCAGTGTGTGACGGCCTAGAGGTCGAGCCCGATGCCGATACCGAGGAGGACGCACCGGGGAACTCCTTTGTCCGTCGGATGGTGGCGCTGGGCCGCCTCGTCCGCGAGAGGATACGAGGCGGGCTGCATCACTGCATGAAGAGGGCTATGGTAGTCGTTCGGTATGGGTTTGTGTACGACATGGACCTCATCGCTGATGGCTTCATCACGGATCCGGACCAGACGGATGAGGAGAATGAAGTCACTTGCCTGACCCTGATCGAGGCCGCTGAGGAGCCTAGGAGTTGCCTTGCCAAGCTTTTTGAGGTCGAGGTGGTTCCATCTGCTGATGACGAGGGCCTGTGAGCCAAACCTAGGCATGAAGGCCCGTGTAATAAGTTAGTATTCATAACTTTGGTCGTGATGGCCTCAGGGGCCTTGAAACATTTATATGTAAATGTATACTAAATGTTTGTTTTCGTTTGAGTCTTTTGTTCCCTTTCTTGCTTCAATCGTATTCTTGCATGTTTTTCTTAGCGCGCGGTTGCACCCCTTGGCGTGAGGGAAAGAGTGGAGGTACCATAGCCCAGAAGCGTAGACGATCTCACGACTCAGCAGCCCTTGGACCTTAGGGTGCGCTTGCGGCCTCGTTGACTATGTAAGAACTCGATTCGAAGCGTATGGGAACGTTAGACGTGAGCTTTTTCAAAATCGTGAATTTTTATTAGGTCTACTTAGCGCGCGGTTGCACCCCTTGGCGTGGGGGAGTGAGTGGAGGTACCATAGCCCGGAGGCGTAGGCGATCTCGTGGCTCGGCAGCCCTCGAGCCTTAGGGTGCACTTGCGGCCTCGTCGACTTATGTAAGAGTTCCCTTGTTTTTGAAAAAATACGAGTTTTTTTGGGGACACAGGGGTTCCCCCCGTGTAGATACCTACATCTAGGGGTACCCACAATCAATGATTAAGAAAAATAAAACCGCTACCCATAAACGAGACGAGCCAAAATAGCAAACGAGACACCTCGACTACGTTCCGACTCGTACGAGGCACGCTCGACGGGACGCCTCGACTACGTTCCGACTCGTACGAGGCACGCTCGACGAGACGCCTCGACTACGTTTTGACTCGTACGAGGCACTCTCGACGGAACGCCTCGACTACGTTCTGACTCGTACGAGGCTCGCTCGACAAGGCACTTCGACTATCAGGAAATCTCCGACTCGCACGACCCCGGGTCGGGCCGCTCGACTCACCTTATTCACCAACTCTGAGACAAAAGTCAGAGCATTTAATGCGACTACCCACTACTTTCTACCATCATGGCTACAGCCATAACCGGCATGGAAGCAGTACCGGTGTCAAATCTCACTTTTTACCGTCCATCCCGGGATGGGAGGTGAAAACCTGTCACTATACGCACCATACCGCGCACTATTTCGCTACTGATCACCCTCGAGGGAGGATACGACAAGGACCGTACCCCACGATCTCGGGGATTCGGCCTTATCCACCCGTCCTCGATCCGTCCTCGACCTGGCCTCGACCCAGCCTCGACCCATCGCCGGTCAACAAGGAAGAAAGGCCGACGTGGTACAGGACTCAGAGTCTTTTCACCGTCTCGTCCTCTACGTCACCATGGTGTCCAGGGATGGCCGGCCATTCCCGGGGCACGTCGCTACAGCCATCTCCACAGGGATCGACAAAACTTCACCTTAAAGGCACCCCCGGCGTCTCTGCCTCCTCTTACCCTATAAAAGGGCAGGCCGAGGCTCTACGACGGGGGAGGACAACAACGAACAACAGACAACGAAAAATCAGTCTCCATCCCACCAAAGAAGATCAATATCTCAAGCAATCTCCTTTGTACTCTTATTTTTCCTTTGAGACCTGGGCTCGGTTCCCTCTTTCACAGCTTGTAACCCCTACGCAAGCACTTAGGTGCAAGGAAATACAATACTCCCTCCTCTCCGCTGGACGTAGGGCCTTCTTTTGCCCGAACCAGGATAAAACCCTGTGTATCCTTCTTGCATCACCATCCAAATTAGGGACATACAACATTTGATTCACTCGTTGGCTTAGGACCCCACGAGACCGAACGCCGACAAGTGTTTTTCACAAAACTCACTATTCCGAGTTTTCTGAAAATCGGTTGCCTTATTCTGGTTTTGTGCTCCACATAAACAAACAAGCTTTTGGTGGTTAGCAGAAAAGCTGATTCAACCAAACAACCCCCTCCGAATCGCTACTGCTACTGGTAGCACTCCCGGATCCCTCTCCACCCTCCTCACTCCACTCACCTGCCTGCCGCACACCAGTCACCTCTGCCTCTGCTGCGCTTGCTGCGGCCGGCGGCGTCCGCAACGCCAGCCTCCTCCGATTCGATCCCGATCGGGACACACGTTCTCCATGGCGGAGCAGCTCAGCTCATCCCAAGATGCCCCCAATCCCCGTGAGCACCTCTCTTCTCTTGATCTTGTCTTACTACCCCTGTTGTGATTTGGGAATTGTGATTGCCAGTAACATTTCTCGGTAGAGCTTACTGGTGTTCCGGCCCCGAACTGTTGAATTGAATTGAATCCATGTGGTTTGGTTTCTGAACAGCTGCGCCGGCACAGAGGGTACTGGTGACGAACACGCATGGGGAGAATCTCGTCGGGCTGCTGCACCACATGGGGTCCGACAAGGTTGTAGTGCTCTGCCATGGCTTTAGGGCTTCCAAGGTACTACATATATTGATGAAGAAATTTTGCTTTCTAATCTTTGAAGACATGGCTGCATAAACAGTAATTATTGCGTGTTTTTCTGCATGCTGTTCATGTAATTGTTATTGATGTGACGAAATTTGACGCTCTCTTGCAGGACGATAGCCTCATTGTTGATCTTGCGGCTGCACTAACAAAGCAAGGGATTAGCGTGTTTCGTTTTGATTTTAGTGGAAATGGGTAAGTCAGATCGTCAAATTAGGGATTCATCGTCCCCTTCTGTGCGTATTTTGTAAATATTATTGTAGTATTTCTTCATAAAGTCATTGCATCCATTGCCTTCAAATTTCTCTTCTGTAAAGATGGGCTTCGCTTGGACTAAACGGAGCTTCCTGATTCTGTATATATTAGTATCACTTGAGTTTGATACCTCATTTGTCTCTGAGATCTGCATTTTTTTCAGATAAATCAACAGTGGAACATTTGTAAAACAGATATTTCTGTTTGAGTTCTCTGTGTTGCATCCAAGTTATTTGAATTTATATTGCTTGCTTCATAATCTGTAGTTTTTTTTAAAGAAATTCATAATATGTAGCTTTTAACAATACTTCATAGTTTGTTACTATAATTTTTAGTTATCATGGATGCTCTATAGTCTCAGTTGATATGATGCTTTTGATTGCACACTTTTCAGAGAAAGCGAAGGTGAATTCCAGTATGGCAACTACAAGAAGGAGGCTGCTGACTTGCACTCTGTTGTCTTGTATCTTCGCCAGGAAAAGTACGATGTAGCAGCAATTGTTGGTCACAGCAAAGGTGGGTTATATGCATCGTTTGGTTGAATTACATGGAATTCATTATTCTTTTCATCACGTTGTTCCATTGGGTTCATGTCATGGGTAAGCCAAATGTCCAAAAGCTTGCAATACGATTACATACAAGTCAAACATAGAGAAATATTTCCTGTATTTTTGTGCATTAATGCATAACCATGTACATCATTAGTCTTATTCAGAATAGGAAACTGTGATGCAATCATCTGGCAATCCATTGGAATCTATCGGTTAATTTCATATTGTTATATGTTTTGTTAACGGATTCCTTTCATAAAAATGTTAAAGAGGGGCTTTGTTATTCTTAAACACAAGCAAGAGAAAACAAAAAGTTCATCCTTGTCTCACCGAAAGCAAACTGTAGCCGCCCGGCTATCCTTCTCATGCTATTTACCCTGTAATTGTCTAGCCATCTGGAAATTTGGTCATTAAGTCTGCATCTCTTTTTCTTCAGGTGGAGATGTGATGGTTCTATATGCCTCTATATACAACGATGTCCCCATGGTGGTTAACCTTTCTGGTCGATTTAATTTGGAGAAAGGCATTGAAGAGCGCCTAGGCAAAGAGTTTATGGATAGAATAAACAAAGAAGGCTACATTGATGTCACAAACAATTCAGGTATGGGAACATGTCTGACCTTCTATATTGAACGCTATGCTAAACACATCATATCTTCTGTCTGTACTCTATAGTTTATTTATCTTTCATGTGCATCTAATAAATGCTTATCTGTTGCAATGTAGGAAAGGTTTTGTACAGAGTAACCAAAGAGAGCTTGATGGAACGACTGAGCTGTGATATGCACGCAGCAAGCCTTTCCATCAGCAAAGAGTGCAGGTCATCAGCTTATTTAGGCATAATTTTCCCTTCGTGCTAATTAACACCGAGTGGCCAATTATAGCAGCACACAATATTCATGCTTGTTGAACTTGTAGTTTCTGTGCACTCATGGAACCCAAAATAGTGTGCATATATTACATTTGTTAGATAGTTCATCAATGTTGTAGAATATAATCTATCCTCACAGAAATTATTATTGGACTCTTTGCCCAGGTTCTTTACAATTCATGGTTCAGTTGACGAGATCATACCCGTGGAAGATGCATATGAGTTTGCAAAGCTTATACCGAACCACAAACTGCGTGTCATTGAGGGAGCAAATCACTGCTACACTGCTCACCGTAGAGAACTTTCTGATGCCGTAGTAGAAGCCATCACATCTAGTGAGGTATATATAGACAAATAACAACTCACCTTCGATGCTTGGAATGTGTTTCAGCAATGATAATTGATATCGTATCCCGGTGACTGATTTCTATGCAGGCAGGGGAGACCACACCCTAGAGCAATGCAGAACAGCGTCCTCCTTCGACCTTCCCTTCCAAGCCAGCCATGCCGCTGATCTCATCACCCCCAGTCACCTCACCTTATTATAAAAGGCTTAGATTAGACATAGACAGACCCTGGTTTTGCTCCTCCGTCTGTCATTCTCACTTCCCCGATGAATTAAATATTTTCAACTTTGATCAAATATATATACAAAAGCTATTAATATTCATGATGCATAATAAGTATTGTTAGATTAATTGTTGAATATATTTTTATAAGAAACTTATTTGGAGATATAAATGTTGTTAATATTTTCTATAAACCTAGTTAAATTTAAGAAAGTTTGACCAACAAAAAAAAATCCTATGGGACATTCTATTTGGAACTGAGGAACATTTCTGTTTCGCCACTGCTTATGCCCTATTTGGATCCACTAACTAAAACTTCAGCTGCTAGGGATCCAAACGGGAGCAGCTAAAACTCAGCTAAACTTTAGTTGGGGGCTAAAATGTACATAATCCCTTTATTTGTTCCAACCTAGTTGAACACAGCTAAAATACGGTTAAAGATGAAATTACCCCTTTGTTTTTTCGTGTCCACGTCGGGTTCAGCAAAAGTAAGGCAGCATGGCAAATAAACACCGATTAGCTAGAGGATCCAAATGGTCCTAGCAAAACTTTAGTCAGCTAAGTTTAGGTGAATCTAAACAAGGCCGCCTTATAGTACAATCAATGAATTCTGGTTGATACATTGATCTGCGTCCTTCACGGACCCAGGCACCCCCGCAAGCATACCAGGGGAAGTGACACAGACAGAAGGCTGACTGCTGAGCCTCACTGGAGTAGGCAACCAGGCGACCAAGTCGATCCGGCACAAAGAAGTGCTTCCCGCTGCACCGGTTGAACCAACTGGTGTCATCTTACTACAAGTTCTTCGCAATAGCTTGTCATCTTGTGATGCAATGCTAGCAAACGTCCATGGAAATGAACAATTACAAGATGTTCAGTTTCAGTGATTCTGAACTCTTAACACTGATATGTTGCAGTGTCCTAAGCAGCAGCCATTTGTGCTGAACCATAAACACGCAGCCACGACATGAGACAAATAGTATTTGACAACAAAAATCCTGTGACAAACCCAATTCATGTTCATGTTTTTGAGGCGTCGTGGTGTCATGTGGCGCGGGTCATGCCTGGACAGTGGACACCTAGGCGATATGGTGTAACTAAAACCTTGTGGCATCCTATGGCGTGCACCAATGCTTAGGCGGTGCCTCAAAAACCATGCGCATATTATTAGAATATACATATACTCATACGTCTAACATCCGCTGAGATGATCAATCCAGAACATGTAGCCACGAGTAGTCTGCTGAAAAACTTCATCAATTATACAACAGTGACATACAAGTCCTACCGGGAGTGCGATATTTACAGGAATTCTTAAAGCACCTAACAGCAACATCGTATCAAACCGGCATGACATCTGTTTCCAGTTCAGAAGATGATACACACCTAGTACCATGCAAGTCTTTGTTGATTATTGCCCCAGGATGGAAGGGTACGATTTCAATCTGTACCGCTTATGTACACCAATGGGAATAGGTGCATGACCAAGTGTTAAATGGTCTGGAATGGCATTCACTCCCCAGCCTTCATTACAAAAAGAAAACTTCTGTCATATGGAATATCTGCACCTACCAAAAAAAATACAAACGATGAATCTTAAATACCTTATACCCCATTGGATGTGAGGAAATCTACTACTGCATCAGCAACTTCTTTGCGATGTGCGGTGTAGTTATGATTTGCTCCTTCTATGACATGCAGTTTATGGTTGGGTATATGCTTCGCAAACTCATGGGCATCTTCTACAGGTATGGTCTTGTCAGCTGAACCATGGACCGTTAAGAACCTGAATAGAGACATAGCATGTATGAAAACCTGCACAGCATGCAAGCTATTCCAGCACAATGGAAACTTAATGAGAAAAACACAATTTGGACTTCTTGTGTGCACAGATGAAACACTACTGCTCAGCTAACTTTTCTTTTTCAGTTTGGAGTATAAACACGAGGGTCATAATGTCTGAAATAGTTTCCATACCTGCATTCCTTGCTTATGGAAACACTTGCCGCACGCATATCAGTATTAAGCCGTTCCATCAAACTTTCTTTGGTTACCCTGTAGTTGACATTTTCTACATTGGTTCCAACACGGGTCAAAACACACACATGAAAGTGAATAAGTGATTGCACAGCAAGAGCTACCTAAACCCCATTCATACCAGATTTATCCTTGACATCAAGGTAGCCTTCTTTATTTATTCTATCGATAGACCCTTCCCCTATTCGTTCTTCAATGCCTTTTTTTTAAAATCAAATCGGCCTGATAAATTAACAATTGTGCTGACATCATTGTAAACAGAAGCATATAGAATCACTACATCTCCTCCTGCAAAAGGAAATGCAGTTTCACTGAGTCAGATTTCCAAAGTGATATGTTTATCATTCAATAAGATATGGGAACTAAAGTCACTAAACAAAGATGCGGTGATAAACAGGAAATAATGGTCAAACACAAAGTGTGGCAAAAATATAATACCATCAACAAAAGGAATCTTGTGGATTTGCTTCACTTAGTTGCTAATACTGGAAATCTAAACCAAAATTAATTGTTAAAAAACCTAAAAATATTAATTGTTAAATACAATGGATAAGATATGCTTAATGCATTTAACAGAACAACAATACATTGTAAGGAAGTAATAACCACATTTTTTTCTCGACTACGCAAGAGAGCTGCGTAAGTAATAACCAACATCAAAACTTCTTAGGAGTTCCAAACAAGTGCAAACCCATAACAAGTTACTAGGCCCAAATAGATGGCACAACTAGGTTTCAGTGTTATCATAACTCTAATAGTACACTACATGAGCAGAATTTTCTTACTTGTTGAGATGCAAATTCTGGTTTAACTGAACAAACTCTTTTAACACATAACTGATGAAAATTCAATGGAACTCACCAGCAAACATGATGCATGACCAAACTACTAAAGAAAGGATAGGCATCGCCAACCTTTGCTATGACCAACAACAGCTGCTATATCATAACTTTTTTGATAGAGATACAATACGACAGAATGCAAATCGCCAGCCTCCTTCCTGTAGTTGCCATACTCGAACTGACCTTCGCTTTCTCTGTGTATAATTAAAATAGATCACCCAAGGGAGGTTTATATAGAGTGCATTCATGTTAAATATAATGTGGCACTTTAAGAAATGGTACTGCAAAATCATATATCAAGCAACAGGAGCTTAAACAACCACATACAGGAAACCAACTGGTACATATACTTTGATAATTTGCTAAGGACCTCAACTCTTCAAATAGCAATTACGACTAAGCCAAAATTTTGGAAAATGATTTGATTTTAACATAAGAAACAGGATTATGTCACAATAAAGAAAATTTTCTAATAATTACTTCAACAACCTGGTTAAAGTTGCTGGTGATCACACAGTTCTGGTGGTGCAGCTTACCCATTTCCACTGAAATCAAAGCGGAAGACACTGATCCCTTTCTTTGTCAACGCTGCCGCCAGGTCAAGAATGAGGCTGTCATTCTGGAAATGAGCAATAAATTGCATGAGGCAGCAGTAACTATTTTAATAACAGTAAAATGCCAGGCATTTCCCAAACAAAGTAATAGTTGGCTAGTTGGCCTGCAATTAAGGGATATATAAATATCTTTAAGGCAACAAGGTGTATTTACCTTGGAAGCTATAAAACCATGGCACAAGACCACAATCTTGTTTGAACCGGTGTGATGCAGCAGCCCCACAAGCCTCTCACCATGGTTGTTTGTTATCACAACCCTTTCTTGGGAAACAGCTGCGCAGAGGTGGTTATGTTGTTTAAAGTTCAACAGAGTCTACTCAATACTCATGTAC
Source organism: Saccharum hybrid cultivar R570 (assembly GCA_038087645.1). Lineage (NCBI taxonomy): Eukaryota > Viridiplantae > Streptophyta > Magnoliopsida > Poales > Poaceae > Saccharum > Saccharum hybrid cultivar. The sequence continues at coordinate 26,002,818 of JAQSUU010000135.1, forward strand.
ACAAATAGCATTGCAGCTTGAAGGAATCGTTTCTGTAGCTTCAAAACTATTCAGTTATACCCCACACCGTGTAGTTCTAAGCACATCCAAATGGAACAACAACATCCACTTGAAGCCCCAACTCTGAACCCAGCAAGATTTACTCGCTGGGTGAGGCTGGTACACAAGGCATCATTGAGCGCATGCGTCATAGAAGATAACTTTCTTCTCCACATGGTACTAGAGTTTTGTTTATTGGATCGGTGACTACTCACTAGCCAGGTGCTGAGGTTCATCAGCATGCAGTGATCTAACCACTGACGCTGAACAAAACTGTAATCTTCAAGCGACTTGCACAACAACAGTCTGCAATTACCAAGTACAGGAATACTGATCCCGGCAGGACACGAACCAGTTAAGCTACAGGGGCGGACCCAAAAACATGGAAGCAGGAGGTGCGGTGCGGTCAATCGATGGCGTAGCGCGCAGGGGTCTTACGGGTACTGAAGGCGTCGTTGTCGTTGGTCTGTGCCATCGCGGGGGCTGGCCTGCGTCTGCCTCGGGGTCGGGGATTTGCGTGGTCGGAGCAGAGGAGGGCTCCGGCGCGGACAATAGCGGCAGCAGCAGGAGGAGGAGGGGTTCGTTGCTGGTGAGGACGAAGGGAGGCGAGAGAATCGAAGTCGAAGCTGTGGCGGCTCTGAGCCGGACGACGACAGTTATCATATTGGGGAGCTGGGGAGGCAGGCTTCTCGAGTATGAAGCGCTCATGGGAAAAAAAAGCCATTTCCCCCTCAAACTATGGCCCTGTTTTGTTACGGTTTTTATGTTCTATGAGAAGTTGTATCAACTGAGAAAAACATGGTCAGATGATTTAACCCAATTTTTAGGTTTAGTACAAAGGTCTGTGTGGTACACCTTATAATGTGCTTATATTGTTAAAATAAACTAAAATTAGATGTCAAACAACATTTCTTTTAAGCTTTTTCTAGCGGTGCTCCCCCCACCCACCCCCACCCCCGCCCCAACAGTCCAATTCATACTAAACCACATAAATTGGGTCATACCAACTATTTTTACTATATCTTTTTCTCTATTTTATGTAGCTTTTTCAGTGAAGCTATACCAAAACAAGGCTGAAATAGATGAAAAGTTGTGGCAAGAAAAAGCCGAAGAAAAGCACGTTGTTTGCCTTTTAGTTTCAACTTGGGTTCTAGACAAATAGGCGTTGCTTATGAAGCACCTATATCTTGTAGTGAGCTACGGGATTGTATTGCCTCGATTCATCTAGGAGAAACCTCGAGCTTGATCTTTATGGTTGTCTAAAAAACGAATAAATCTTTGGAAGAGACTTAAGATCTTCGTGGCCTCCTCAATGGCATTCTTTGGGTTGTGTTGTCAAATCTCGGGTTAAATCAACTAATGTCAATTGCGCTTATTGTTGCGGTTATTTGTTTGGATACCTTCTTTTGTGTTGACTTTATGGTTGCAATCTGATTTGCTCGCGTGTGGAGTTCTAACTGCAAGGAATAGCTCTACTCCACCTAAAGAAGTGTGCTAATTTCGGATTTGTTTTCCTAGACCATTTACTTGGAGATTTCGAGTTTATACTGAACTACAGAACTTACAAAGATTTTTGCATAACTTCCACACTTCTGAACAACTGTATAGAACTTCCACAGTTCTATTGATCTACAACTTTGAGTTGAAAAAGTTTTTTTTCAAATTTATCTATCCTAACCCACCCACCTCCTCCCCCTTAGTGTAGAAGTTCAAAAAAAAAGCTATGGAACTTCTGTGGTTATTGATCTAGTGCCATTAGTTTATTTTTCTATTAGTATGTGTCGAATATTACGTACAGGTTGGTTGCATTAGGACTCTGAGTTGTATTTGGCAGTATAGAATACAATTAACATCGAACTCTGTAATCCGGTCTCCTCATAAATATGAGAGGAGTGTTTGGCATGCTCTTGTAACCATGATGACATAGCGACATATTTACGGGATGATGGCGGTACATTATTGGAACCCTAGAGCATCTGGTATTGCTGGTACTAGGGAGGAGAGCCTGTAGTCATGCTTCGGGGATGTAGGCTTCTTGGTTGAACCTCATTAAAAATATCATGTCTTTGGTGTTGTCTATGATCTTTCTTGTTCTTCTCGATAGATCTAATCGATGCTTCCCCATGTGGAGATTAGCAGATAGCATGTTGTTGTAGGGGCTAAGCTGAAACATTTTCCCTTCTGGCCATGACACTGGTTTCTTTCTATCTTTTTTCATTTTCCATGTTCTTCCTGATTTTATTTCTTTCTTATGAGTGTTTTCTTTTATTTTGAGATTGCCTCGTACTACCTAAGACTGCAACTATGGTATCCATGTTTGTCGGGATTATGATACCCCGGATATCTCGAGGCATCGAGTAGTTAGCCGCTCGGGCTGCCCACGACAAACAAGCTAGTACAGGCCCAACCAAGTTATGAAGGCTTGAGCCAAGTGCTGGGACAGGGGTTGACCACGACCTCCCCCTTTTCCTTTCACCACGGGCAACACAACGCGGCACGACCTCTCCTCCGTCCTGACCCCGGAAGGAATAGGGGAGGTCGAGCTCCACCAAGTACGCCTACTTTGACCAGGGCAGGCACGCCCCACTCACTCCGCCAGGACTGAGGGGATAGCTATCCTCTCGATCCGGACAAATGTCATCCCTGCGCCACGCCGCGCAGACAAGACAGCACCGCCAGACGATGACGACAGGTACGGTGAACCACCGTCCAAATACGGCCTGACGGGACGGGCGTACAACCCACCCACTACGGGATGTGGCTCATGACTATGGTCTTGACTTCCAAGGCTAGCCAAGCCAACGAAGGCCATGACCCCAGAGCTCGGGATCGTGGTCATCAGCTTCACGACCAACAAGGCAACTAACGACCACGTCGCACAGGATAGCTGGTGAACTACTAACGTGCCAACATTGCCACCACAACCAGCACTGTAGCACCGTGCCACCCCATGCCACGACGTGGGCATAAGACCATGACGACAACCATGATCGGACGTACGCTGATGCCAAGACAAGACGGTCTTCCTTACAAGCCAAGATAGTTGGTTTCCCCTCTAAAAGGTCCTAATATGGCTAGAGGGGGGATGAATAGCCTATTAAAAATTCTACAAACTTACTAGAGCAAAAGGTTTGTATAACAAATGACGAAATGCAATTTTGCTCTAGCTCTACAAGGGTTGCAAGCCACCTATCCAACAATTCTAGTAACTATGATCACTATAACAATCAATGGCTAAGTCACTACGAGCTCTCAAAAGCTAGCTACACTAAAGAGCTCACTAGGTGAGAAGCTACACAAGCAAGGATAATACAAGCTCTCAAAACTAATTATACTAAAGAGCTTGTTGTAACTAGTTTACGAAAATGTAAAAGAGAGGTATGTGATCTTTATACCGCCTCATCGAGGATGAACCAATCACAATATATGATGACCAATCACCAGAAGAAATTCAATCATACACAAGATGGACACAAGATTTTTCTCCTGAGGTTCACGTGCTTGCCGGCACGCTAATCCCTGTTGTGTCGACCTACACCTCGTGGTTCAGTGGCTAATTGGCAATCCAAAGCCAATCTCCCTAAGAGCACCGCAAGAACCTACCACAAGTGAGGTAGCTCAATGACACGAGCAATTTACTAGAGTTGCCTTTGGCGCTCTGCCAGGAAAGGCACAACACCCCTCACAAATTATCGGGATGTGGCCAAGAACAAGCACCACTCTTGCCACAATTCCTCCGCTGCCTCCAAGCCGTCTAGGTGGCGGCAACTACCAAGAGTAACAAGAATCCCGCAGCCAAAGATCACTCAAGTGCCACTAAGATGCAACTCATAATCACAATGCACTTGGATCACTCAGTCTCACTTTGGATTAGCAACCAAGCAAGGGAGATGAGTGAGAGAGAGTATGCTCAGCTCAAGAGGATATTAGGATGTCAAAATATCCAAGAGAGCTCCCCCAGGCCAGCCAACATGTATTTATAAGCCCCCTCGAAAGATAGAGCCGTTATAAACACGAAGGGGTACTCAGCATACCGACTAGACGCGCCAGTCAGATCGACAAGACGTAGCCCCAGCATCCGGTCGTTACAGTCCAAGCGAACCGATGTCTGCCATGCGTCCCTATTCAAATATCGAACGTCGATTTCCATCGGTCGTGAGTTAGTCAGCACGTCATCAACACCGTGACCGGACGCATCGCTACTGATGATCGGACGCACTGCTACTGATGACCAGACGCGCCACAACATGGCGTCCAGTCGAGTATAGAGAGCAACCAGAATGCACAAATCGTGACCGGACGCGTCCGGTCGCCCTTGACCTGACGCACAACTGCGTCCGGTCAGGCCATGCTACTACTCAAAGTTGACGTCACCATATGTCATAGGCGACCAGACGCAGGCTCTGTGCATCCGGTCCCAACACGTCCTAGCGTCTGGTCGCTCAGCTCGCGCACATCTCTACCTGAACTGACCGGACGTGCCAGGGTGCGTCCGGTCAACCCGAGGCCAGGGTCCAATTAGGGAAAAATGGGCATTTCACTTCCGTGAAATCGCTGAATCCTGCCGACCCCATCTCTACCGCTCAAACTCCACCTCCTTCATAAATATGCTAACACCACCAAGTGTACATCACCATGTGCATGTGTATTAACATTTTCCGCAATCATTTTGAAGGAGCTAGGTTAGCTCTCCACTAGATCTAAATGCATATGCAAATAAATCCTCATCTAGTGGCACTTAAGTGATCAATAGCCCCCGGAAATTTCCCTCTTTATAGTACGGCTACCGATCCTAAATGTTATTACACCCTCTATGGTGTCTTGATCACCAAAAGCAAACTCCTATGATATACCTTGCCTTGATTTCCATCAGGTTTTGTTTTTCTCTTTCTTCTTTTCAAATGTGAAGCACTTGATCATCTTTTGGTCATCACCATCATCACCATGATCATCTCTAGGCTCCACCACTTGACATGGGACTTATCATTTATATCTACACACTTAGCATAATGATTAGTTTTTAGGTTCCATCAATTATCCAAAACCAAACTAGGACTTTCACCCTCCCTCAGGCTCATGACCGTCCAGTCGGGAGAACCTAACTCTTTGTACGTGGCTTGGCCCTGAACTCTATATAAGGGTAGCCAAGGCACCCTTACATGACAACGGAGTCTCGAGACTTCATTCAGGTAGTCCCTCTCCACTCTCCTACCTCTTCCACTCTTCTTGCATACCTCATTGTAAGAACTTCAGAGCATTTAACCAAGGAACACGCACTCGATCTTTCTTTAAGACTGGACGTAGGACTCTAGCCTGAACCAGTATAATTTGTAAGTGCATCTAGCCCTTTAGTGGGTTTTGGTGAATTGAATGACAACACTATTAAAGATCTGACAAAGTTTGCAAAGTGTTGAACAGGAAATTGAGCTTATTGCATAACTTGTGGATTATGAAATGAGAAGTGCATATAGGTTTAACAAGAAGGCAAACCAGATGATATTTCACATATTAAGCTTGATTGATCTCAACATTCATATCAAGAAGATATTCAAGCAATAAGGATCACAATATTGAAGAAATAGTTTTTCAATGGATGCTTAATATGATGTGACTTGAGTATGGCTTGATAGGGTGAAGATAGCAAGAAAAGGGCTTCGAGGAACTAAGCGAAGGTGAAGGGCAAGCAATGGCTTGTAGACTGAGGTACCATGGCTAAGGTGAAGAAGAGAGTACTTGCATTGAGTCGAGGTACTAATTGAGCCATGAAGAGTCATATTGTATTGAGGATCAAATCATTAGTGGAAGTGACTTGAAGCCATGGATTGAACTCACATGTGTTGAAATGGTTCAAGTCACATGCTCAAGCTGTACTTGCTCAAAGAGAGAAGATGAAGTTGATTGCATCCCCTTATGAAGTAATATTGAGAAGAAGTGACATATGAAGACATTGAAGACTCAAGTGGTTAAAATGACAATATTCTTTTGATCTTGAGTTTAGACTATGCCGCACTATAAAGGGGATGCAAATCTAGGTGGTCTGAAGAAGATAGAGTGCTCAAGTATAAAAACTAAATCAAAAGAGAGACACTCTATCACTTCACGAGCACGTAGAATAGTTTTAGTGACTTTTGGTGTCGGAAGTCCCGACGTACGTCGGGAGTCCCGACTGTCAGAAGTGCTGACTCACGCCGAGAGTCCTGACGCCTAGTCACTTAGCCTGTGCGATGACTGAGGACGTCGGGAGTCCTGACGTGTGTCGGGAGTCCCGACGGTCAGGAGTCCTGACCCTCGTCGAGAGTGCTAACGGCTGGCCCAACGACTGTCTCGGCTGTCTGCTTACGTCAGCAGTCCTGACATACGTTTGCAGTCCTGACGGTCAGCAGTCCCAAGATCTACGTCAGCAGTCCCGATGTAGATCTGAACGGTTAGATTTCTACCACAAGTATAAATAGCTCCCTCTTCATTTCTAACCGCTGCCCACTCATTTCACTCAACCATAACCTTTGGCAAAAGTGCTCTCTAGCTCTCTAGCTCCTCTCCTCTCCTCTTTGCTCCTAGCTTCAAATCTTGTAAGAGTTTGAGTTGAGAGAAGAGATTTGGTGAGAGAAACATTGTTTCAAAGCTTGAGCACTTGATTTCTTTATCAAGCCAGTTGGATTTACGTTTGTTACTCTTGGGTTCTTGGAACCCTAGCTAGCTAGGCGTCGCCCATGGAGCTTCTAACTTGTGTGGTAGCCCCGGGAGGTTTGTAATCACCCCAATCATCTAGTGAAATTACCCCTCATCTCAAGAGATTGCTCTCTTGACTTGAGAACGAGGATAAGGTTGAAAGAGACCCGAAAAGCCTGTGTGGCTTCCTCAACAATGTGGACATAGGCAAACCTTAGTGGCGAGCTGAACCACGGGATAAATCGGTGTCTCACTTGTGTTCTTGTGATTTGCATTGCTACTTGGATTTGTGGTGATTCTTGGGTTTGGTCCCGATCTACGTTTGGAGACATCTTGACATCAAGGAAGTGAGCTAACATCTTCACCTTACCACTAGGAAGTGGGATTGTAAGTTATTGGCTTCACAAAGTTTATTTGAGCACTTGTAGTTCATTCCCGTAGGCGTCGGGACTGCTGATAGTTTGCGTCGGAACTGCTGACGACGTCGGGAGTTCTGACCTGAACTGTCGGGACTTCCGACAGTTGCTGACAAGTGACTTTGAGTTTTGTGTAGAAATTTTTAGACATACCTATTCATCCCCCCTCTAGGTGACATCAAGGTCCTTACATAATTTCTTGTGTCTTTGGATGCTACCATCGTCTTCCTAGAGCAACGCGACGTTCGTATAAATTCACTCGTTAGGTGACAAAACACCGACAATGTCAATCAATGTAGTTCAAGCTTGACCAAGTTTATAGTGACTAGTATTCACATTTATGTCTCTAATTTAGTTTATTATGAAAATATATTCCATAATAAATATAACGATACTTATTTTATATCACTAATATTAGTATTTTTTCTATAACTTTGGTCAAATTTGAAAGTCTTTGACTTCCCGAAAAACGAGAATTGCATTTTTTGACCCAGGGAATACACCATTATCTTTGTTCCAGGGGCTATCTATTTCGTACCTGCATTTATTGTAATAGAACCGACCAAATTATAAGAGCACAAGTACAAAAACAAGCGCCGAAACGCTCAAATTTTCGAACTTGAGCCCATATAATCCCGGTAGTCCATCGAAATCACGAAGGATTTCAAACTAACTCATTTACAACCAAGATCACACCATTCAACATACACATCACACATTATATTTCACAAGTAGTTCGGAAGTTCACTTACAACACACGGAGTCGCAAATTATTACAAACCGAGTTCATAAAGTAGCGGAAGCATAATACACACATTTAGTTCAAAAACTACTGTCAGTCTTATAGATTAACATCCCACAAAAGCATTAAGGAAAGTAACTAACAGACGATCACGCCCGAGTGATCTAGTCCTCATCACCAGCGGGGTGGAGGCAGGTCTTGCAGAAGCCCTGATAAAGCATGTCATCTGCAACATGAGAGAATAAACCCTGAGTACGGGAATATACTCAGCTAGACTTACCCATCGAAACGGAAAATAAGAGACACCAAGGGTCATGCGAGGCTTTCATAAGTGGAGCTGGCTGACATCACCTTTGCGGAAAAACATAAGTAATTTAAACTCTTTTAACCTGTACTAGCAGTTATTTTAGCATTACCTATCATCTATCTTAGCACCTATACTAAACATTCACTGGATTATAATCAAACAATAATGTTATTATATCCATAGCAGATATAAATTGCAGCAATATTATATCATTCGCTTAACCATCTATTCAATTTAATGAGATCTACGTTGCCGCTGCTCAAGTCAAGTGCTCACTAACCGGGAGCGACGACGATTCGAATCGAATTCCTATCCAGCTGGAGGGGTATTTCTAACACTCACCGTGTAGGCCCCTGCCAGGGTCGCACAAGCCACCTTTCATACAACTCAGGAGTCGCAGGTTCGAATGATGCCGCATCCCCAAGGGCAACACTCTGCTAGGTGATAGGGACTCTAACTCCTCCTTGGTCTCATGCCAATGTCTCCAAGCACATCCTTACTACCTCCAAGATGCGACCTACCATTCGATTCCCCGCCTAAATCGTCCTACTCGGCTTCGCGGTCGGAACGACTTATCCGGCCAACTAAGTGTTAGACTGCGTTCAACATGACTCAAGGACGTACAGCGAATCGGTCCTTAAACGACTCAGACGGGCATAGCTCCGTACCCAAGACGTGAAGTGTCTTGTGGCTACACTATCGAACTCCCGCCCGGTCTAAATTTCATTTTAAGGCATGGTTCCATCCATGATAGCTAACATAGCCACTCGTGACCCATTCCTACATCTCACGGATGACCGGAAATCACCCGACTTCTACCAGACTAAGCAGGGCTAAGCATTGACACGTGCCCAAACCTAATTTATGGTTTAAGTACGATATCTGGACAAGGACAGGTATAATGCAATAGTGGTTTCACACAACTCCTACAACTTAATGCAGTAAATAAGTAAAAGTACTAAAGATTGATATATATAAAACGAATGGGTCAGCATGTACCGGGGCTTGCCTTTCAGGAACGAGGACGGACGATGATCCGGGCACTCAGGTAGATCGTCTACGGGAACTCCTTCGCCGGCTGGGTTCTCGGGCTCCCTCGGCTGCTCCTGATTCTCTTCCGGAATCGCTCCCTCGAACTTGAGGAGTTCCACTCCCTCCGGTACACCTATTGCATAAATGCATAATAAATCTCATGGATGCATAAGAAGGAATGTAGCATGCTCGGAATGGAATGCACTTTAGCAATTCTAGTGCTCTATTCAAATCACTTCAATAATAAGTGCAAATCTCTTCTCCGGTAGAGAAGTACCTACCTAATCTACACAACCTAATGTATAAATATTCCTCTTCAGTTAAGGCCCTAACACCTAAAAATTACAAGAGCAACATTACTTAGGTTACCACCAACCAATCATTAAATATCGCAACAACACCTTCTGGACAGCAGCTAATTATTTTCATCACAACTGTAGATTCAAAAATCTAAATGGCATGATACAAGATAATCTGGAAAGCTTATAAAATGCTCTACAATTCACTTTCAGACCTCAACACTTAATTCCAAAGGTTACCTAGTCGAAATTCTAAATTTTCAGAAATCTATCCTCTCCCAAACAGAGAGCAGTCATTTCTGGACAGCCACTTTAAATAGCTACAACTCCTAGACTACTAGGCCAAATGTTACCAAATTTTGACACAAGCTAGTTTAACAAGTTTACTACCACTTTGGTATTCATAAGTTTCACAACAAACACTTTTATCAAGGTTCAAATCCAAAAAAGCTACCAGCTGTCCAGAGAACCTAGAAATATGAAAATTAAATATTTATTCATGTGTCAATCTACCCATATGACCAAACTAATGATGCTACTAGTTCACACATGACCCAAAACCACCAGAAAGTAGGGTGTGCTAACCCAAGACAATTATTTCAACCCCTTTCTTAATTTACTTAATTAAGTGGGAAATTAAACTCATATACAAACTGCTTAGAAAATTCTATACAAATTACAGGAGGCTCTCTGGCCTACTAGGAGGTTACTGTAAAAAAATTGAACTAAAGTTATTCATAGAAACTCCCTACACAAAATTCACAAGCCAAAAAGCTGATTTTTGCATAAATAGAAAATCCTATTGAAAAGTGTCAAACAACAGATTTCATATTTTTCTAGTATCATTCTAACCTAAGAACAACACTCACAAAATTTTACCTTTACTGGACCTATAGAAAAATTATGAAAATTCACACAAGATCCATCCATACAAACAAGAGAAATACATAACTCCTACATACAATGTCCAAAATGTATGAGAATTTAACTACAAGCTATTCATGATATGAACAGTCCACCTTAAAAATTTCATGCCATTTGGAGTTACACAGAAAAAGATATAATTACCCCTATTTCCCACATGAATAAAAGAGATAATTAGTAACCATATTTTGCATAACAGAACATAGCACATATTATATTTTTAATAAAAACTAGACATTATCAGGAACTCAACAAAATTGGAACCACAGTATTTGGATCTACCAATCAAGAGATATACATTTTTTAATCTATACACAAATATGTGAAAAAGAATAAAAGAAACAAAATTTGAAAACCCTAAATGGATTACTGGGCTGGCCCGGGAATTTGCCGCGGCCCAGAGACGCACGCGCCCGCTCACGCGACAGCACGGCCTAGCCAAGCAGCGCGGGCCACTCCCGCGCGCGGCCTGCTCACGCACGCGGCCCGCGCTCGGCCTCCCGCCCACGCGCGCGGCTGACGAGCGGGTCCCGCTGGTCAGCGAGAGGAACAGGGGAGGAAGAAAGGCGACGGCGGTAACTCGCCGCCGGAGGCAGCTCCGGCAAGACCAAGGGCACAGGTGTGTTCGTCTCTTCCTTGCGCACCTAGGGGTGCCACTAATTGAAGCAATGTCTGCGGCTAAGGAGGATGGCGGCGGCCATGGCGGCTCACGGCCGCGGTTCGGCCGGCTCCAGTGAACTAGACGGCGGCGCGACCCTATTGGCCGGTCCCGTGAGCATCAGTGGCTCAAGGCGGACTCAAAACACCAGAGAAGGGAGGCTGTAGGACCCTAGAGAAGCACGGCCACGACGACGGTGGCGCTCCGGTGAGAAACGTCCGAGGCGAACGGTGGCGGACACGGCAATGCGGCCTTACCTCCACGCGATTGACCCAACTACGAGGTGGAGGAGATAGAGGGGTTCAAGGCGGGGCGATGGGCGAGATTTGGTGGACAGTGGTGCGGTGGTGAGCGCGCGCGAGCTCACCGGAGTATATGCGGCAATGGCGGCTCGGTTTCTCCGCTTTGAAGATGAGAGAGGGAGGGAGAAGGAATGGGGGCAGCACCGGCGTATCATGGCGACTTGAGGACCTCACGGCCTGCCCGGTGGGGCCACGGCTGGCGTACGGTCGCCACCGCGCGTCCACGCGTCGGCCCCGGTCTGAGGCCGGTCGGCCACAGTTTAGTGACGAAGTCGAACTCGACTAAATCAGCGATCCTAGTGACCGACTGACAGCCCACTTTCAACGCCCTAGATCTCCCTGGCCAGACCAAATTAGTGTAAACTATGAACAACAAAGTTGGAGATGGATATGTGATCTACAACTTTGTCAATACTGGCTCGACCTGGTTTGGCATGGTTTGAGAGTTATAGGTTTCCAAAGTAGGGTACTGTGAAACGGTTTTCAGTTTAAGACTTACTGAAAATTGCTAAGTCATAAAACAACCTCTAAGACTGACTTGTGGGCCATTTTTGAGCATGTTCTGGTCATTTTCATGAGATGACCATATTAGAACTTTTGTTCCTTATGAAATTCTCTACAACTTTGCTTGAGGTTGCTTCTCCATGCAAGATCTCCAAGATGGATTTTTTAAACAGTCAAACCAAAGCACTCTAGGGGTCAAAACCTAGTCAACAACATTTGGAAGGGCAATTTGGTCATTTTTGTCAACATGAACATTGCTCTACTATTTACCCTAAATGTAATTAAGGTGTTATAAGATCTAATTAGCCACTCTACACATTGGTTACACAAACTTTCTAGTGTCACATAAGTTAAAACAAGCAAAATAATTGTCTTCCCCAAAATGTTGCACTACCATGTTGCACATGTTTCAAGACCTTGTTGCATCAATTGAGCCTATCATGGTATACTAACAACTTTGTTATGTTTCCAAGTTTGAGATCCCATGTTGTATCTACAAGTTGCACCACTCACATTTCATAAGCAAGTAAATTGTGAAACAAGCACATTAGGGTATGTTGCATACTCATGTTGCAAGCAAAATAAATGCATGAATGAGATGATTGATGCTCATGCTTATAAAATACAATGCAATTATAGAAGCCAAACACCTGAGGTGTTACATTTATGAGGCTGTGGAGGACATGGCATGAGCTTCTGGTACGTTCATAGAGTACCAAATTACGAATACAAAACCAGTTGAAGTTTAGGGGGCATTATCTCAAGTAATTAATTATAGAGGAATTGGATATGGATTAGGAGGAAGATTCAACACAAAGGTAGAAGACAAATTCGTTATTGTGTTCTTCTAGGTTTTTTAAGCTGTTTTTTTAAGGAACCAGGTTTTATTTCACGTATGATAGAGTATTACATTGGCTTTCTTACAAGACACCTATGAGAAAAGAAAAAAATACATTCAAGTCCTTGCGAGGATCTCCCGGTTGTCTTCGTCATCGACGACAGGATGAGCCACACGACGGACCACCGCTGCATGGAGAAGCAGAGGAACTCGTTGAGCTTGCAGCTTGAAGCCAACACCTTATCGACGAAGAAACATTGTAGTTCTTCAACTGCACAACAAACAGCATATCAAACTCGATATGCAGTTGAAACGTTGAACGAACAGTCCTTACATCGGCGATGATGATGGAATCTGACGCCTCAAGAATCGCGGGCATCTCCGAGCCATCCGACGAGAAAACGAACCAAAAGGAGATAGAACATCCGAAGTGGGAGCAACAACTCCAACTCGATTGTTGGGATAAGTAGTAGACGTAAGTCACAAGAGAGCCACCGGAGATAGATATGCTAAAACAGATGTCATTCAAGATTGCCTGGAGGGAGGAGAAGATGATGGACATCTGAGCAGATGTTAGTCTACACAGTGGCCGCTGTTGAGGACCAGGCACACCTCTCCAGCAACATCGGAAGGACACCGGAGGAGAGGGACCGGCCAGCTCAACGGCGGATCGAGAATCACCTCGAAATCGGCCTGTGGTACTGTAGCATGGGGAACGAATGAGAAGCCTCGAGTCCTTAAACTGTGACCATTCTTTTTTTAAAAAAAAAGGGGAAACTGTGACCACTCTTTTTTTTGAGAAATCGGGTTAATATTTCATTTATATTCTTGGTGATTACAACCCATGTTACAAAGACATCCTCGAAATAAGTAAAAAATTACAATCTAGTCCTTGTAACCATCTCCCGGTCTTCCTCGCCACCGGCAACCAGACTCCGCGACCTAAGGCCGGCCTCCTCCCCGGCGAAGAAACAAAGTTTATAGTTGCCGTCTTGAGCAGCATATCGAATTCGACATATTTTTTTGTCGTTGAACGATCCGGCTGTAGAAGATGACCAACGGCCATCACATCATCGGGCTTTGAGGAACCTGACGCCCCAAGAACCGCCAGAAGCTCCAATCCGCCGGACGACGAAGAAACCTGAAGGGGAACTGAACCACCAAGACAGGTGGTAACCAACCAACCCGATTTCATCTCGCGTTGGTAAGCATATCTCTCAAGATCAACGACGACAATAGAGGGACAAAAGCACCCAACGAGATCTGGAAATCCAGATCCTGGGAAGACACACCACTCCGGCTCATCACTGGCACCTGACGACTCACCAGCGAGGCGGAGAAGAAGCCGGAGAAGCTTATTCCATGGACGCAGTGCCGCCTCCACCCTGCAAGCACCGCCTGGACCTGCTACCGCCTGCGACCCGGTCACCAACGCCTTCCTCCAGCTCGACCTCAACACGTTCGCCGCCTTCGTCGATGACGCGCTAGCAGCTGCTGCTGTAGTGGCAGCGGTGAAGAGGTTCGCGGAGCTCAGCGCCGACGATGACTGCGGGTAGCTTGATGACAGAGGTAGCCCTACCTCTAAACTAGCTAGTAAGGCTAAGAGTATGTACACCGGACATCGATCCCGCAGCTCCTCTCCACCTCCGGCACCGGAACGGCCACCGGACGCGAGGAGGAGCCGGCAAGATCGACGCCGGGAGAGAAATCGCCTCCGCTTCGCCCTTCTGTACTGTAGCAAGGGGAAACGACGGAAGGATTCGAGAAGAGTCTCAACTGTGACCACTCTTAGGTTTCTGAAGTTGTTGCTGCGTTGGCCTGCTCGTCAGCCCACATCTTCGCCTTGTATCGCAGCCCACTGAGCCCGGTACATGACGATCATATTCTTTTTCATGTTTCCCGAATAGCTCGAGATTGAGGATCATTGCCGTAGTATCGTAGTACGTCCTCTGCGTTGTGCATCGCTGGCGGGGGAATAATCCTGACGCGTCATCATCACATGACATGCTCTCTGCTCACGAGTCACGACGACGGGCGAATCAACTGCAACTGCACGGACGGTCGGCAAAGATTCTCCAAGTCATCGAGCAGAGTAGGACCAGGAGTGGTACCTCCATCCAAGCGCAAGTGACGTGACGGTGACGCATACTGTACAGTACCAGTACGAGACACGGTCTCTGCTTTCCGATTGCCATCGAGCATGGGCGTGGTGGACTCTCTGCAGGCTCAGGGCGGCAGGGGCACGACACCATGTGTTGGCCACTCCATCTCTGGACCATGCTGCATTGACCCGAGAGGGTAGGCGACTAGCTGTGAGCTCGTGTGTACCACATCGGCATATCCACATGAGATGATCTGAATGCTCCTTCCTTTCTACGGTAGTAACGTCTTCGTTGTACGCCGCGGTCTCAGGCAGCAGCAGCATTCTTCAGGTCCAAGAACGTCGTCTATGCTCGGCTCGGCATAACCAATAATTACCTTCAGTAAAAAAAATAGAGTTGCATGCACGACACGAAGGCGCACTTGGATTAATATTTTGATATTTCCTGTAGCCCTGTAGGCCCAGTATAAACCCGGATGGCCATGCAATCCATGTCTAAACGCGTAGAACGTGGACTGAGGAGGAAGGAGATCGATGAAAGATGCTATACGCCGGTCTTCTCCATATAAAGCATGGAACGAATCAAATGATCATGTGAATGGCTATCATCAAAATACAGTAGCTGTAAAAAGATGGCCGCCTTGATCAGGAACGCATATCAGGTTAACCGTTAACATAGGGTGCGGCGGCGGAACGCACATGCGGGACGGAGAAAGATTGGAGCGAGCAAGTATTCTACGGACACAAGGAACGCGCAATTGGGCAACCCATAATGCAACAAATGTACGAGACCATAGAATAACTTTTAGAAGTGGCTATTGAGAATAAAAATTATCCTCCTATAAAACTTAATTAGGAGAACCTTAACTCTCTAATAAGACATTGGGTACATGCGCATGAACATTGTGTCGTAAATGAGAGCAGACCTGACCGTCCGTCCAGGGCGCTCTGTAGGTTTCCTGTGATCCTCTCCGTGACTCCTTGTGCCATGCTGTTGCGTGCTGGGTTGGCAATTGGCATGGCCGGTGCCCGTATGCAGCCGGAGGCGCCCGCAACACAGCCCACGGCCAGGCAGGCGCCCAGGCCACCGAATTCATTGCTTTGCGGCGTGCGCGCACGGTTGTACGTACGTACGTCAGGGTCTCAACTCCTCGTCGTAGACGAGACGAGTCGACCACGCACCACGCTCAATAACGAACAAATCTCCCACCAGCACGTACGGGCATAAAATCCAATGATCATTTTGGCAGCGAGGAGCCGCAGGGGCAGCAACCCATGTGCCACTGGTGAACGATACTAACTAGGGGCCGTTCCTGGAGCTGTTTTGGTGCTCCACCAACCAAACGGTCAGCCGGCAAAGTGCTCCTCGTGAGGATCCGCGGGAAACGCACTCTCACAGCACCCTTCCTGCGCACGGAGCCAAAAATACTAGCTTTATCCGGCTCCTTCCTACGCGCGTGTGGGCCCCTATGCGGATTGGACGTGGGTGCCCTTCTTCTTCACCAGCAGCCACAAATGTTGGGGAGGGTGGGGCGGAGGCGGTCGCCGGTGCGGGAAGGGAGGGCGGGCGTCCTGGTGCGGCTCGCTGGAGCTCTGGGTGCGCGAGCACTCCAACGTGGAGGGCCCCGGCGTGCGACTGGGGAGGAGGAGGAAGGGCGGCGGGCGGCAGAGCGCGGACCACGCAGCTGTGTCGGTGAGGAGAGCGGTCCGCGCGGCCGAGGGAGGAGGAAGGGCGGCGGCGGAGCGCGGGCCGTGCCGCCAAGGAAGGCCCCGACGTCGGGCTTGGGGACGACGACGCGAGGAAGCGGAAGGCCGCAGGCCTTTGCGGTGGTAAAGTTGTGGTCGTCACTACTGGAATCAACAAGTTCCCCTAGGGTATTTTTCTTTCCCTACCATTTTGTTGGCACCCTAGGGTTTCCCTAGGTTTCCCTAACCAACCGTAGGGAAACTTCTCTTTCCCTAGAAAACTTACGTATTCGTCGGGAGGAGTCGAAGGAAGCTAGAGGGGCCGATCCACTCTAGCGTCTACGCGTCTTCTTTCCCTACGAAACAGAAAGAGCCCTAGGGAAATCCTAAACCCTATACCCAGAAATTCCCCCACCAGAAAATTGCCCGTGCACATTTGGCGAGTTTGCGCCGTCCCCTCCGCGCCGCATCCCCACACGCCGCCGCACTCCAACCGCCCCACGCCAGCAGTAGGGCTCCACCACCGGGCGCCGACGCCGCCAGTAGGTCTCCGCGCCTCTGCCGCCAGCAGGGAGCCGCCGAGGCCGCCTGCAGGGAGCCGCCGGGCACCACCATGAGTTGCTCCCGTCCACCCTGACTGCCGCCGAAGTTCCTGGCCAGAGCCCCGCAGGAATCCCAGGCCGTCGGAGCCCTGCATTCCCCAGGCCACCGAAGTTCCTGACTGCCGCCGAATCCCCAGGCCACCGCCGCCCCAGCCCCCAAGCCCACCGTCGCCGGCCAGCAAGAGAGGTGCCACCGCCGCATCCGCATTCCTCTCCGCATCCAAGTTCATCATCTCCGTTTCCCCTTCCTCTTATCCCCATTCCACCATCTCTTCCCTTCTTTTATTCAGTCAGATCCACCCATGAGCATTGGCTTGGAGTTTCATGCGTCTCATCTAAATTTTTTGCGAGAGGAATGAAGCTCTGGAACTTGCCTAACAAATGTCCATAAGTAAGCACCGTGACAGTTCCTGTTCACTTTTACCATCGTGCTCATGACTATAGACTGTATTTACACGAATTGGTAGCTGTGATAGCATTCGTAGATCTGATTCAGGTAACTGAGCCACATTTCACTCAATTTTTGTTCGAGTTCTAATAACAAATATAGGAGCAGACTTCGCGAGTACAATATCTGAGATTTGAATATACGGAACCAGTTTAAGTAGCAGAAAATACATGAAAGCAACACAAGAATAAACAAAAACAATCCAAACTTAAGACACCTCACACACAGTCTTTTGGAGCACATAACAGATCTCCAGTGTGACAGAGTTTTGAACTCAAAGAAACCTGATTTTACTACAATCAGAGGATTCTGCGGGAGCGGTCATCACTCCCCAGTCTAAGGGACTTCATTGGATTGGCAATTCATTCTTCTTCAGAAAGATATGCGACGCAGGGTTCAGCGAGAGAAAAATAAATCGATGGTGTCTAATTAGAACTAGGACACCAAGTTGAAGGGGCAGCAGGGAATTGCCTGGGTATTCATTGGAATACCCAAGATTTAGGTGAAAAAATAAATATACATAGTATACATGTATAGCCTATTTTCTAATTGGACCAAAACCCAACAAAAGCCTACTTTGTTTAGTTTTTTTTACATTCTGTTCTTTGTAAATTGTAATGTAGATAGAGGAAAAGGGTACTAAGCACTAGCATATTTGCATTATGGGAGAAAGCTGCAAAGTTGAAAATTATAATAGCCTTTAATTTTGTATAATTATTAGAGATCTGCTACAATGGCACTATGTTAACAATTTGTACTTTGGGTATTACTGTGGATTTGTTATGGTCATTAGCGCACTTTGATTATTGTTATAAGTATATGATCCAATATCATTGCATTGCAAAATTTTCTATATGGAATACTCTGCTGCAAAATCCAGGCTCCGCCACTGGATCCACCATCTCTTCCCCTCTTTGAAGAACGAACGCATTCAGCTCGACTTAGATGTGATGTTTACTGCCTTAGCTGATTTTGCAGGAACCAGCAGGATTGAAGATCCTGTAAACACAATCCGTCAGGTTGCATGTAATTTTTCTTATGCTGGATCTGCAACTTATTTCTGATATTATGTGTTTGCATTAGCAGTGTTATAAAATTTGCATTTTCAACATACACATTTCAGATTTTAGATTCAAGCGTGGAGAGAAGATCTTGATTTTAGCAAGGAAGACTGGAGGGGGATAAAAAGGGCAGGGATCTGCATTTGTGCTGTTGTGCAAGCAAATCTTGAATGTGAGAAGGAAATTTATCTTGTCTCATCTCTTCCGTACATTGTGTTGTTTGTAATAGCAATGCTATTTTTAGGTTTGATAAGGGTTTTAGATATTGAACAGGGGTTTGTTGTTACTACAATAACTAGACATGTCAGTAGAAGACCGTAGTTGGATGTACTAAGGCTAGAATGACAGTGGTTGCCATTCAGAGGAGTGGGTGCGAAACACAAATGCTTTTATAGATCGTGCTTTCAGTGGTGTGCATAATTCTGAAAAATTTAGAGTACTTTGTCCATGTTCGGAGTGTAGAAATAGAGTTAGACAGAGAAGAGCTGTCATGACCATACATTTGTGTAAAAGAGGATTTACACCTGGGTACACTATATGGACAAGATAGATTGGTGAGACCTGGACATATGCATGTTGTGCAGCCTAGACATGATCGAGCCTGCATGTTCTTGGTTCCGCCCCAAGATAGATTGGTGAGACCTGGACATATGCATGTTGCTTGCACGCAGCATGCAGCAGGGAATCGTTCCAAGAGTCACTGACTGATTGGTTGCAAACTAAAAAAATATATATTGTGAAACTCTTGTCTTGATTAAATAATGGATGGATGGAGTGGCTGGGGTAAGGGAGGAGAACAAACCTGGGATAGTATCATAAAAACTCATCGGCATGTGAAATGTGTTCTTTGACAGAAATGCAGCATGACCCATATATTGTAGTATAAGGCATGGATCGAAGAAGGTGCATAGTTCAACCAAACATAAGTTGTATCCTAGTTACAGTAAGTTAGAATTAGACAATTAGAAAATCTAATACGAATTCTCCAATTACCTAGGCCGGCTTTTTTTGGGTTTCTGATATGTCTCAAATATGCAGGTTATATACTTTTAAAATGAGCAGGTTGAAATAAATTTCTTTTACTTGTATAATTTGTTTAGTACAACAATTTTGCTGCTATTTTTTGGGGCAAGTTTATTTACACACCAGTTGCTAGTTTCATTCACTTCACTATTACAAATATTCAGTTGAAATTCTAATGTACAGATCCAAGCTAGGTTGCTAACCCCAGGGGTTTAAGACACCAGTGTGGTCAAGTCTGTTTTTTATAAACAGGCTTGTTGTACCTTTTCTTTCTTAATGAAATGATGAGCAACTCTTCTGCATCATTCGAGAAAAAAAATCCTAATGGAAACATTCATCAGAATATTCAAGTGCTTCACCTTCATGGCCCTAGTATGCAATTAATTCGATATTTTTCTAACTTAGACTTGCTTAATCTTCACGGGCTGGTACCTTTGGCTCATCTGTTGGAGCAGAAACTCCGGATGAAACAATAAGTAGGATCGCTTGTGGAGTATTTTGTGGCCATCCGATTGGGACAAGTGCTGGAGTGAATGAGACTACAAGTGGAGTGAATGGAACTACAAGTGGTGGAGGCACGTACTCTCCTCCTGTAGAGGAAGAACAATTTCTGTTCTTTGATGTTGTCAAACCATGAGTTGTAGTTG
This sequence comes from Saccharum hybrid cultivar R570, assembly GCA_038087645.1. Lineage (NCBI taxonomy): Eukaryota > Viridiplantae > Streptophyta > Magnoliopsida > Poales > Poaceae > Saccharum > Saccharum hybrid cultivar. The sequence goes on from JAQSUU010000135.1 coordinate 26,023,116, forward strand.
ATTAGCCCGTTTGCCTGCTGCTGAACCGCTGCTTTTGAATTTAAATTTGTGGTTATGGATTTGTGGATTTGTGATAATATTATAACTCTAAATGTATGGATTTGTGATTATGGATTGGATGAAATGAGTGCTTAATTACGTGGTTCATGTGTGAATTGAATTTAAAATAGTTGTATATTTGAATTCGAATGTAAATCTGTGTTTAAATTAAAATATAAATATGTATAAAAGGTCTAATTGAATTGCTGTTCTCTATGATATATTATTTCCCTAGAGTTCTAATTCCTAGGGAAAGATTTCTAAGGAAACTGCTTTCCATGCTGGCTACCTTTCCACGTCAGGGTTGGTATGACCATTTGAGGAAGTTTCCGTAGGGGATACAACCCCTAGGGAAAGAATGTTTCCCTACGGTTTCCCCCAAACCGTAGGGAAACCCTGTCTTTCCCGTCGAATTTCTCCCTAGAGGGCTTTCCCTACGAAATACCCTAGGGAAACCGTTTCCCTACGGTTTTTTCAGCCTTTTCATAGGATTATTAACCCTAGGGAAACTCGTTGATTGCAGTAGTGTGGTTGACTGGTTATGGATTTGGATAAGAGAACATATCTGAGGGAGAGAAAAATAAATAAAGAAAGAAAATAAAAAAGAAATAAATAAGGGTATAATGGACATTTTATCCTTTTGACTACTCGGTGGAGCTATTTTGCCAAACCATAAAAAAAACAACATCAGCTCCCTAAGTAAATCTGCTCTACAGATGAAGTCATAACTGAAGCTGTTTTAACTAAAGCCGGAGCTATACCAAGCCCAGAATTGTATATACTATATAGTACTCACTGCTCAGTTTCGGAGTATATGCGTGCTATATATGTGCACTTACGTCTCCGGTTATCTGCTACCGGAATACGTACGCTACCCGCTGAACGCGTACCTCGCCGTATGCCCGTATCATATCATACATGTGACCACTGTCAGCTGGCCAGTCTACCAAAAACTCAAAATTAAGCGTCACATGTACGTACGGAATACGAACACACTTTTTAGTCGTGGGCTAAAAATATCTATACTAGGCGACGCCGTGACCGCTTCCACTTCGCTAGCTGTTGCAATCTTCACCTGGACCCCGGTCGGTCCAGATTAATCAAGGTAGTAATTATAATCTGGCGACGTTTTACGGTGGTGAACTGAGCTTTCATTCGTCGTGTGTGTTATACGGTAGTACTCACGCGGTGTGCAAGGGGCAGGTAGGTACATCGGCGGAGCCTGAAAAAAATTATAGGGGGACTAGTTCTAACTTAAAAATGAAGCAAAAAGTCTATGACCCAATTCACACTGTAGTCATATCCTATGATCACACAAATTATGGCAAAAAAAAAGTTACAATCACACAAATTATAGTGACCCGGGTTCAGGGATCTTGCATTGGTCCTCCTCTCCTCCTCCTTCCTCCATCGCCGCTCGCCAATAGGCCACAAGCCACTCGCGCTCGCAAGTCCACTCTAAACGACCACGAGTGAGCCGCGTCGCCAGGCCACTCCTGCTCGTTCCACGCGACCACGGGGCGGTGGGCGGGCGGGGGCTGCTGACGAAGGGCTAGCGCCGACTCAGGTGGCCCCACACTCGGCTACCGGCGGCGGTGGCAGCTTGCGGTGTGGAGGTGGAGGCCGGCCCTATGCTGGATGGGGAATCGGGAGTTCACCGGTTGGTGTTGGCGATGGGGACTACGCTTTTTATTGGGGCATTGTTGGGCTTGGGCACGCTGAAGAAAGATAGAAAAATAGGACCAATTGCCCAAACCATCGGTCATCTTCTCCTACCTCCTATCACCGCTCCCTCCTCCATGTCGCGCCCGTAGAAACAAAGCTCTCGGAGTCTCGAAGGTTAGAGCTAAGGAAGAAGAGGGGCTCTGGGGTTCCATGGCGACCATGCCGGTAACTGGGGCAGCCGCCCCACCACGCCCCTAGGGTAGCTCCGCCCCTGGTGGGTATCTATACAGATACGATGCAAGGACAATATGATTCATATATATTACTGTAGTACTAGTACAAAGTGGCCGGCTGGAGCATAGTCTACTCCCTCCAGTCCCAAAATAAATGTTATTCTCGCTTTTTGATAAGTCAAATGTTTTTAACTTTGACCAAATAATATAACAAACTATTAGGCGCCGTTCAGTTAGGTGTTCTAGGCTAGGAACATTTCCAAGCCAGTACAAGTTATCGAACAATTCCAGGCCGTTTTGGGCTGCAAACGAACGAGCCTTAATATTTGTAGTACATAATTAATATCATTAGATAGATCGTTGAGCTTATTTTCATAATAAACTTATTTAGAGATACAAATATTCGTCATATGTTGTGCAAACTTAGCCAAACTTAAGAAAATTTGATTGACTAGGTTAGCATGAGTAACTCTTAAGGAAAAGGCACTGCCCAGCTAGTTTATTGCAAGCAGGATGGCATCATGTATATCTGGCGTGCGTGGAGGCGCTATCATAAGTATAATTGCGCCTGCTGCAACCATTATTAAGGTGGCAAGGGGCTGCCGCTGCCTGCCTGCTTCTGCTTTCATCCATCCCATCTGTTGCGCGCTCTAAAAATATCGATCATTGCCTCATAATATCATGTCAGGTTATTGTTACATGGACATTGACAAGTGTGGGCCTGTGATGAATAATTTAGAAAGTTTATAAAGCTGAAAATTTATTTTTAGAGTTGATGGATCTAGCTTAAACTCTCGTCTAAGTTAATAGAACTCCTATGCATTTAACTCATAATTTAATAATATCGACGTGGCTTAGGTGCTTTCAGCATTAGTTGTCCACTTTTCCTGTCTCGCACTCCGTGTGGTAGCCAACTATGATCCATTTTGGACGCTCCCAATTATTGGACTAGTCGTAAATACTACTCAGTGGTTGTTGCTGATAGTGCGAGTAGATACTACGTACTGTATTGTACATTCGATGGATGGATGGTCTTGGTACTGGTTGAGCCATCTCATTAGCACCGACCGTTTTTTTTTTTTGTCCTTGCTCGATGGACAACAGCGTGTTGCCTATTTGCAAATTGCAGTAGCAGCTGGCAGTGCATGGAGCCAAACCATGACGGTGGTTATGGGGGCTGGGGGTTGGAGGTTGGGGTGGAGTGCTGTGGGTTGAGCTAAACCTCTAGCCTAGGCTCTGTGCTAAGAGCCTGTTTGTTAGGATTTTTTTGAGAGCTTTTAGATCTTAGCTTTTTGACCTTTTTAAAAGCTAAAAAGCTCCCAAAAGCCAAAGACAGAAGCTCACCATATTGAACTTCGAGCTGTTTGACTTTTAAAAAAGGGCGAAAGCTCTCTAAGGGTGAACAATATCTTTTATATGGTCATGAACTTGATCTCCACCATCTCCTAAGCCTTTCTCATCACCTTCAAGTGGACTCTAGCTTAACAAGCTCATTGAAATCATTAGTCCACATGGTTGGCACTTAAGTACCAAATCCAAATTAGGACTTTCATCCTGTCATGTGTCCTCCATGATGATACTTGTGGGCCATGTCATTGTCACCTTAGCTTCAGCTTTGTAGTTGGCCTGGAAAGTGTCATGCTTATTGTTTCATGCATATATGTATATGTTCTGCATAGTGACACACATCATGCATACATACCATGCATGACCTTAAGTTAGTTTGACATTTTTTTTCTTATTAACAATGACCAGGGCAGGACAAAAAGCTCGTTAAGCTGGCTCGGTGGCTCGGTACAAAAGTGCTCCGATTAGACTCATTTATCTTTTAAAATAAAAATGACTTGATTTGGAATGACTTTCAACTTCGGCTCGGCTCGTTAGGCTCGGCTCGTTAGACTCGTCGTGAAGTTGGGTTTTAAACAATACAGGAAATAATGATGAATAAGATTATACCAATTTCTAAAAAAACTCGAAAAAACAACGGTGGGCTCGATATCCAGCCCTGACAATGACATATATGAATAATTTAGAAACATTATAGAAGTATTTTAGGATGCTTTTTCCTAGTGACATACTCCGTATGTAGATAATAGCGACTTCTATTTTGGGACAGACAGAGTAGTTTACTATTATTATAATAGAGCTAGGTATCCTAGTTTCAAATTTAGAGGTTACTTTTGTATTTTTTTAATAATAATATATTGAGTTAACTTAGATGAAGATTGAGGGTTATTGTAGGTCATTTTATAAAATGGTAGTGGTGGATAATATAGTTTAGGATTTAGGGGGTTACTTTATGAATTTATATAATAATGAATGTGAGTAATTTTTTAGAAAATAAAACATATCTAAGGCTGTTATCGTCAATGATGACTAAATCTACCAAACAGATAGTTAAATGTTTCTGTTTTTTATCAGAATTTATTAGATTTATCTTATTTTTTAGCTCATGTTGTATATTGAGGATTAACGAACCTCAATACATGACATCTTTTTAACACACACATGACATCATTTTTACCCTGCTTTTGATGTGTGAGGTGAGGTTGGCGTGTCAGCCAGCGTGTCCAAACGACACGGCAGAGAGCAGCCAATGCTTGCATTCCTCTTGGTACTGTGCGTAAAGAGATTTGAATCGTCACGTGCCGTACGTCTTACGTATGGTGCTTTAATTTTCTTTTATTTATGTGTGCAACAATAAAGCTAGCACATGATCCATTGCGGCAGTGAAAAAAGTTACGGCAGATCCATAAATGCAGTGCCCATCACATGCTACAAGCACCATGACACGATATACACGTACAGAGATAGCCAGTGGTTGAGCCAATTGCCGACGCTTGACGAAACATAGCACACATCACCACAAACCAGCAAATAAAACATAGATTTGATCATGGGCCCTTGGTCATCATGTCGGGGTTTTGGTGATCATGATGATAACCCAACATTAGGACTAACATGTGTAAGAAAGTGTTCATAGCTTTTTCTATGGTTATAAGAATGTAATATAAGGAAGAAAAAAAGAAAAGAATATTTAAATTGGACTTTTCTCATGAATAATTTATAGCTGGTCAAAAGAAAGGTTCTAGATATTCAATTGGACTTGTATCCTAAATTTATGGTTGGTGGAATTGTTATGACATTAGGTTAAGTTGTCGAATTTTTCACGAGCTTTCCAATAAGTTTAAGATCATAAAAATCAGTATTCGATGTTAGATTTAATGTGGGTATGACCCATATTTTATTTAATAATTAAATCAAATAAATTCTAAGGTCATATTAAATGCTAGGTGCAATAAAATGATGGACTGAATGTAGTTGATGGCTGAACTTGTAACGGTCATAGTTATGGCCAGAGGCGGAGCCAGGGGGCTAGCAGGGGTCGTGGCGCTCCTAGCACAGTAGATTCATTTAAATAACTATATAAATCTTGGTATTTATAGCATAAAAAATATCAATTTCACTCTTTTTTTGTTAAAATATCATGATTTTGTTAGAAATAGTGTAAATTTTTAAAAAAGTTGTTGAAACATTTAATTATGTATATTTTATCACACTAAAAAATGCGATCACATTTGTCTGGCCCCCCTAATCAAAATCGCTAGCTCTGTCTCTGGTTACGCTGCGGTTACTAGTAACTCTCATGGTTATGGTTGTAGTTACTAGTAACCCTTATGTTTATGGCAGATGTTACTGGTAATTGATGGACGTTTCATGACGTTCATGTTCATCCTATATACTTCATCTTCTACCTTCTGTGCTTATAAAAAGAAGCGCTTGCTTTCAGCTGCGCGAATGAGACACAACATCCAGCACCATTGTTCTTCTGTTGAATTGCTTCCAAGTTTTCCCGTCCCAATCCTCTGCACGCACGGAGTGTTGGGTGAGCAGGCCTCTGGAACCGCCGTCCGCATAGCGATACCTGCTCGGATGTGTGGGTGATTAGGTTTTTGGGGAGCGTCTTCGCGACTGCTCACTTCTTCCTGTTGATTGTCGACATCTTCTTCTTCCTCGGATCGTCTACTTCCCGGTCGACGTTCGAGAGACTGCACTACGAATATCATCCTGCACAGAGTGTGGTTCGCGATATCGAGCAACGCACTATGTCGACTAGTGCGTGTGGTGCCACCGGTGCCTTGACCATGGATCCCTCCGCTGGGTATACTTTTAATTTTACTGTCTCTATGTCCAGTAAGGTTTTTGTGCTCTTAAGCATGATCAGTATGTTCATCATAGTTGCCACTAGTAGTATACACGTGCACATATTTATTGTCACGAATTTACTACTATTTTTCTACATTAAATTAAACATGAAAATACTTAAATTTCTAACAATCCAAAAAACCTAATATTAGGCATTTTTTGTTAGTGGTTTTATTGCTGCATTGAAGCTGGATGATTTCAATGGCACGAACTATAAGAGATGGCGTGCTAAGATGGTCCTGTGGTTGACTATTATGAATTGTTATTACGTCGCACAAGGGAAGCCCGAACAATTGACTCCTGAGGAGAAGCAAAGGTTTGTGGATGCTGATAATCTGTTTTGAGGCGCCGTGATTAACGCTCTTCATAGCAAATACGAGGACAATTGCATCATATGCATGATAGGAAAATAATTATGGGATGCGCTTGATGCTCAGTTTGGTGTTTCTGATGCTGGTAGCGAGCTGTACATCATGGAGCAGCTGTATGACTGCAAAATAGTTCATAACCGTTTAGTAGTGGAACAGGTTGAAAGGTCTTGATGGCTAGAGGGGGTGAATAGCCTATTAAAAATTCCTACAAAGTATGCTAAACAAGTTTATCAATATAACAAATAGCGTGATACAAGTTTTGCTTAGCCTAAAGGGGGTTTGCAAGCCACCTATCCAATACACAATTCTAATGAATGTCACACAACCGCACAAGTTAAACCGCAAGAGGTAAACTAAATAAGCTACTCTACTCTAGCTACTAAGCACTAAAGAAAACAACTAAGTACTTAAAATGTAATGCAAGAGTAGGTTAAGAAATATTTTACCGAGGGGCGATGAATTGATCCAACCAATCAATAATTCTAAGTGATGATATTCAAGATAATCAATCCACCAAGACAAATCAATCACAATCAACGAAGTGAAGACACGATGATTTATCCCGAGGTTCACGTGCTTGCCGGCACGCTAGTTCCCGTTATGTCCCCCCTTCACCACGTGGTTCGGTGGCTAATCAGTCTCACTCCGAGCCTCTCAAAAGACGCCACAAGATCCTACCAAATGGCTAGGAGTTGCAATGACACAAGAAATATACTAATGCTACCTTACGGCACTCTGCTGGGAAAGGTGCAAACCCCTCACAAGATCATGGGAGGTGGCCAAGAACAATCACCAACACTTGCCACGCTTCTAAGCTGCTCTAAGCCGTCTAGGTGGTGGCAACCACCAAGAGTAACAAGAAAAACCATAGCAAATCACTCCCCCAAGTGCCTCTAGATGCAAATCAATGATTGATGCACTTGAATCACTTAATCTCACTCAAGAATCGCAATCGAATGCAAAGGAGATGAGTTGGGATGAGAGGGGATGCTTTGGCTCAGCTCAATGTGCTCACAAGTATGTCAAATTCTAAGAGTTAGAACCAAGAGCCGGTCACAAGTATTTATAGACGTACCCCTTTGAAAAGAGTTGTTGAGCTGAAATCGTGCACGACAGACGACCTCAGCGTCTAATGCATGCCCGAGTGCCATGTGTCCCAAATGTTCAAAATCCAACGGTCTCGCGCCCAAATCGACAGACGTGTACATCGCTCGCATGCCCAAGCGTCTGTCGTGCCGACAGACGCTGTCAAGTAAGCTTCATTTCGCGAAAACGATCAACAGACGCGTCCGACGATGAACCACCAGACGCGCGCCGCATCTGTCACTGCTGAGCTCCTTCTCCGCGTGCCAACGTCACCACGATGGATGCTGACGCACTGCGTCTATCGCAGCAGCACTGGCGCGTCTATCGCGTGCTCACTTAGAGCCGCGGCTAGGGTAAGCCGATAGACACCCTGGGCAACGTCTGTCGCTCCCGGGTCCAGCGTCTGACGCTCACAACTTGAGCAAAATTTCGAGATTTTGTTGCTCCACTTGTTTCACCCTTTCACTAATGAGCTAGACCAAATATGTGTATCACTTTAGCACATGTTTTAGCTCGAGAAACACCACCAGACGCGCGCCGCGTCTGTCGCTGCTGAGCTCCTTCTCCGCGTGCCAATGTCACCACGATGGACGCTGACGCACTGCGTCTGTCGCAGCAGCACCGGCGCGTCCGTCGCGTGCTCACTTAGAGCCGCGGCTAGGGTAAGCCGACAGACACCCTGGGCAACGTCTGTCGCTCCCGGGTCCAGCGTCTGACGCTCACAACTTGAGCAAAATTTCAAGATTTTGTTGCTCCACTTGTTTCACCCTTTCACTTATGAGCTAGACCAAATATGTGTATCACTTTAGCACATGTTTTAGCTCGAGAAACACCACGTGACTACACCTCCAAATCTCGACATCGGCGTAAAGGAAAATAGGCGTTTCAACTCCTTGAAAACGCCTGAATCCCACCTCGCAAGCTCGACGGGAGAGAGAGAGGACCCTAAACCCTCTTTACCGCTCAAACACCATCACCATCATAAATATGCTAACACCACCAATTGATCATGGTCATGTGCAAGTGTGTTAGTATTTTTACAATCATTTTTCGAGGCGTTATTAGCTCTATCCAAATGCATATGCTCAATGAAATGTCACCTAGAGGCACATGTAGGACTAGGATTGATACGACAATTCCTCTCTTTATAGTATGGTTATCTCACCTATAATGTAACCACACCCACTAGGTGTCTTGGTTACCAAAGTACAACCCCTAGCATATACCTTTGCCTTGATCATCATAGGGTTGCACCTTGTTCCTCCTTCATCACCATGGTAAGCACTTCATTATCCACACTTGATCATTATGCTTCACCATGCTATGTGCTAATCATCCTTTGCTACATACAATCTTAAGCACATGATTAGCACTTGGGCATTGTCACTAATTACCAACACCAAATATAGAGCTTTCACAGGCTCATGAGATACAGGCACTGGCTAAAGAACTCGAGCAGTTTTCATGTGTGTTGTCCGACAAGTTTGTGGCTGGCGGTATTATCGCTAAGCTGCCACCTTCTTGGAGGGATTTTGCTACCTCTCTAAAGCACAAGAGACAACAGTTTAGCATGGCTGAGCTGATTGGGTCTCTTGATGTTGAGGAAAGGGTGAGAGCAAAAGATAACTATGGAAAAGGAGTTGAGTCTTCTAGTGCCTATATGGTGCAGAAGAAAATTTTAAATGCATCTCGTAATAAGAAGAAGAAGAACAAGCAAGAGAACAACTCAAGGTCTAAGCAAACAACCATTTTTAAGAAGAAAAATAACAAAGATGGCGGTTGCTTTGTTTGCGAAAGTGAAGAGCTTTAGGCAAGTGCGTGTCCAGACTGCAAATTTAAGCAAGAAAAGAAATTAGCAAACATGGTTGTTAGTGAGGCTAAAGGAGGAACATATAGGTATGGAAATTCTTTACCTACTGTTTTTTCAGTCTGTCATTCGCCTGAGTGGTGGATGAACACAGGTGCTAACATAAAATGTGTGTGCTGATGCTTCTTTATTTTCTTCTTATCAGGTCGGCGGGACTAGAGCCTTGCTGATGAGGAATGGGTCCCATGCTTGTGTTCTTGTTGTTGGTACAGTTATTCTAAAGTTTACTTCGGGAAAGACGGTGCTATTAAAGAATGTGCAGCATGTTCTCTCCATAAAAAGAATCTAGTTAGCGGCTCTCAATTGTGTCGAGATGGCTATAAAATTGTCTTCGAGGCTAATAAATGTGTAATGTCAAAGTATGGAACATTTATTGGTAAAGGTTATAATTGCGGAGGCTTGTTCCACTTATCTTTGCATGATGGTGTGTGTAATAAGGTTATGAATAATATTATTATCCCTGATGAGTCAAATATTTGGCATTCATGGCTTTGTTATGTTAATTTTGGTTGTCTATCGCGGCTAGCAAATCTAAATTTAATTCTAAAATTTAATTTAGTCAAAGGTTCTAAGTGTCATGTATGTGTGCAATCTAAGCAACCTCGTAAGCCTCACAAGGTAGCGGAGGCAAGGAACTTGGCACCATTAAAACTAGTTCATTCCGATCTTGCGAGATGAATGGCGAATTGACTAAAGGTGGTAAAAGGTACTTCATGACATTTATAGACGATTGTACTATATTTTGCTATGTGTACTTGCTAAAGTCAAAAGATGAAGCATTGCATTATTTTACAACCTATAAAGCTGAAGTAGAAAATCAATTTAAGAGAAAAATTAAACGATTAAGGTCTGATCGTGGTGGAGAATATTTTTCAAATGAATTTTCTGAATTCTGCGTAGAACATGGGATTACTCATGAGAGGACACCTCCATATTCACCATAATCCAATGAGATTGCTGAAAGAAAAAACAGTACTCTAATTGAGTTAGTTAACGCCATGTTAGAGACAGTGGGACTATCTAAGGAATGGTGGGGTGAAGCTATTTTGACAACATGTCATGTCCTAAATAGAGTTGCTACAAAGAATAAAGAAATTACACCATTCGAGGAATGAGAGAAGAAAAGATTAAATCTCTCTTACTTGCGCACTTGGGGTTGTTTGGCCAAGGTGAATGTGCCAATTAACAAGAAGCACAAACTTAGACCTAAAACTATTGACTGTGTATTCCTTGATTATGCTATTCACCGCATTGGATATAGGTTCTTAATAATAAATTCTGGAGTACTCGACGTGCTTGTTGATACTATAATGAAGTCCAGAGATGCTACATTTTTTGAAAGTGAATTTCTATGAAAAATACACCTAGCACATCTAGTCATAAAACTATAATACCCCATGAGTAATTTATTCCGATAGAACATTTTGAGAAAACCCTTGTGCAAAATCCTGAGGAGGATGACATTGTAGTCACTCGAAAGAGTAAAAGAGAAAGGACTGCAAAGTCTTTTAGTGATGACTACATTGTGCACCTTGTGGATGACACACCGAGAACCATTGAAGAGGAATATTCCTCTCCCGATGTTGACCTTTGGAAGGAAGCAGTACGGAGTGAGATGGATTCAATTATGTCTAATGGAACTTGGGAAGTTGTTGAACGTCCTTACGGGTATAAACCTATAGGGTGCAAATGGGTGTTTAAGAAAAAGCTTAGGCCTGTGTTGACACTAGTTAACAACCATATTTAACCATCAATAAAACATGCATAAGGGCACAATTAAGATCACAAACAAAGGTTTAGGGTTTAAACTAATAAATTCCATGAGTTTTGATGAATCTGTGTTTCTAGCAAGGTTTATCTAGAAAACCGCCAAGAGGTACCTATTCGTCAAAGGAAATATCAGAATTCCACCACGACACCAACGTGGGGAGGATCTAGAAGACTCCAGGAGGCTCTCCACTGAAGCTTGGACTGAAAAGCATTGTAGTGGGCTGGCCAGTCCATGGGGGATGCCGCCCGATCTCCCACAGAGCCCAATCGAGCTCAGCTTTCAGAAGGTTCCTCCACCGCCTCCTAGGGTTGCATCTACGCTATTCCTTAAGTTGGTTTTATCCGAGGGCTCATGGTGGACGCTCCGGCCTATAAATACAGCCCTGTACCCCCTCCCTGGAGGCATCCTAAAACCCTAATTCATATCCTCTAGTTAGGATCAATTGAGAGACGTCCCATGAAAGGATCATACTCTTAGAGCTAGCCATCAAGAGAAGATTAGTCCTCATTAGGATCTAGTATTATGAATAGAAATAGTAAGATAGAGAGTGAAGGAAGAGTTTAGAGGAGGTACCGGCCTATCGGTGCTCCCTCTATGGCTTGGACCTTGGCAGATCCAAGTTCTACTTAAGCTTGTCTTCGAAATTTCTCTGGTAATCAACTTCTGATTTAAGTAAGCATTTGTTTATATTGTTTATCAGGTTTGCGACTCTTTTGAGTGATTTATTCTCTTCCTAAGGGAGTAGAGTATTAATCTTAAGTGTAGGCGTGGTGCTTAGACTTAGGTTAATCGTGAATGCATCCTGCATTCCGGATCGGTGGTAGCAGGTGATGGTGACATCCCCGTCTATCCTTTGTAGTTTACCTTTCGTTTATAGGACAAGTAGGACCCGGTTATAAAGGAAATCACATCCTTTGTTGGTGTCTTTCCTTAAGTAATGTCCCTAGTTGAACAGTAGAAGACATAATTTACCTAAGTTAGAATAAGAAAGCCTTAGTAATTCTCTCTACGCTCCTATTTATCCTAACCTTGTTGCTGCTCTTAGTTAAGTTAAATCTTAACCCAGTTATTACCCCCTTGTTAAGTTAGATTATAGTTAGTCTCACACGTTTTCTTGTGTATACGATACTTGAAATACCTCTGGGTGAAAGCTACAGTGGTATTCGTGCGCTTGCGGATTTATCTGTGTGTGTTAATTTATACTAACAACCTGCATCACAATTGAGAGGTACAATGCAAGGATGTGGCCAAGGGTTATATCTAGAAAGAAGGAGAAGATTTCTTTGATACTTATTCACCTGTTGCTCGATTGACTACAATTCGAGTGTTACTTTCCCTAGCAGCCTCACATGGTCTTCTCGTTCATCAGATGGACGTTAAGACAACTTTCCTAAGTGGAGAGTTAGAGGAGGAGATCTATATTGATCAGTCAGATGGATTTGTAGCAAATAGTCAAGAAGACATGGTGTGTAAATTATTGAAGTTCTTATATGGCTTGAAACAAGCTTCTAAGCAATGACATGAGAAGTTCGACAGAATTTTGACATCTGCCGGTTTTGTTGTGAATTAAGCTGACAAATGTGTGTACTATCGGTATTGTAGGGGTGAAGATGTGATCTTGTGTTTATACGTTGATGACATACTGATCTTTGGAACCAGTCTTGATGTGATCAAGGGGGTTAAAGAATTTTTGTCTAATAATTTTGAAATGAAAGATTTAGGAGAGACTGATGTTATTCTTAATATCAATTTGTTAAGGAAAGGCAGTGGTGGGGTTACACTTCTATAATCACACTATGTGGAAAAGGTTTTAAGTCGCTTTGGGTTTAATGACTGTCAACCTGCTCCTACGCCTTATGACCCTAGTGTGCTATTGAGGAAAAATCAGACAATAGCAAGGGATTAATTGAGATACTACCAAATTATTGGTTCGCTTATGTATCTAGCTAGCGCTACAAGGCCTGATATCTCGTTTGCTATGAGCAGACTAAGCCAGTTTGTATCAAATCTAGGAGATAGTCATTGGCATGCTCTTGAGAGAGTAATGTGCTATCTGAGAGGTATTGTGAGCTATGACATTCACTATACCGGGTACCCAAAGTGAAAGGTCCTTGTTTGGTTTTGGTAATTGAGTGACAACCTTAGGTGGACTAATTGTGTTTATGTAAGATACACAGGAAATTAGTCCACATGTGATGATGTCATGAAGGAGCTTAATGCACATGAGACATGACATGGAGTCATGTGACCAAGGTAGAGAAGATCAAGATGAGGCTTGGCTTGATGGACCGATTGCTAGGGTGAAGGGCAAGTTGTGTGATGGCTTGGCGCCGAAGGACCGAGGCAACGGTGAAGAGCAAGTGAGGTCAAGATCAATGAACCAATACGGTCACATGATGATATGAAGTGGATCATATCTTTTGGTGATTGGTTGGTGCATGTGTTGCATCAACGTCGGAGGAGATGAAGTGGAATGCACAAGGCAAAGGTATAACCTAGGGCATTTTCATTTCACCGGTCATAGGTGTGTAGAGAAGATGATGACCGGGTTTAGGATAGATGGCCGTACTATTAAGAGGGGCAAACTTGTTTGCATATCGGTCATCTAGTGCCACTTGAGCGATCTAACTTTGCATACGTGTTAGGATCGAGTGACGAGGCAAGTTGAGTGCCTAATTCCTTTGAAGAAAATGTTTGTGAAAATGCTAACACACGTGCACAAGGTGGTGATCACTTGTTGGTGTTGGTACATTTACGAAGGCGATAAAGTTTGAGCGGTAGAGAGGGTTTGGGTTCCTCTCTCCCTCCCACCGAGCTTGCGAGGCGGGATTCGGTGCTTTTTGAGGAGTTGAAACGACTTTTTTCCACTCCGCCGGAAGTCGGAAAAGAAACGGAGGCGAACGGAGGTCATAGAGGTGACCGGACGCTGAACCGGACGTGGTCTTTGCATGACCGGACGCGTCCGGTCAGCGTTCAGTGTCTGCGCGTATTTTAGTTTGATGATCGGACGCGCAGCGCGTCCGGTCACTAACGATCGGACGCGTCCGATCGTTCAGGGAGCTTAGTGGACTCTAACCGGACGTTGACACTGTCGCGTCCGGTCATTTCTTCAGCATGTCTGGTCACTGTTTCGTTGAGCGCTGCTCAGGCGACCAGCGCGTCCAGTCATTCATGGGACCAGCGCGTCCGGTTGTTTCCAGCGCGTCCGGTCAGCACGTCAAGCGCGTGCGGTCGTTGCTTCGCAGTTAGCCGTTGTGCGACCGGCGCGTCCGGTCAGTTGGACCAGCGCGTCTGGTCAGTACTTTGCAGCTAGCCATTGTGCGACTGGCGCATCCGGTCAGTGTGACCAGCGCGTCCAGTCAGTATGACCAGCACATCCGGTCAGTGTGACCAGCGCGTCCGGTCAGTTACGACCGGCGCGTCCGGTCGTCCCGATTTCTGCCCAGTGAAGGGGTAACGGCTCTATTTGATCATGGGGTTATAAATAGATGCCTTGGCCGGCCTTAGCCGTTAGCTGAGCACACTTTGGCCTTAGTGGCTTATGTGGTAGTGCTTGGAAGCCCTCTAACTCACTCATGCTTTGATAGTGTTCATCGGATCAAGTGAGAGAGCGATTCTAGTGCATTGCTTTGAGAGATTGCATCGTGTGGCACTAGGTGATCGTGTTGCAAGCCGGTGGTGCTTGTTACTCTTGGAGGTTGCCACCTCCTAGACGGCTTGGTGGCTTGTGGCTCCGTTGAAGCTCGCAAGAAGATTGTGCGAGGCTCCGAAGAAGCTTTATGAGGGGGGTTGTGCTCACCCCATGGGGATCGCGAAGAGCAACTCTAGTTGAGCGTGTCATTGAGCTACCACACTTTATGGTAGGTTCTTGCGGTGCCTTTTGAGAGGCTCGGTGTGTGACCGATTAGCCGTCGAACCATGAAGTGTTGGTCGACACAACGGGGACGTAGCTTGGTGGCAACCAAGTGAACCTCAGGAGAAAAATCACCGTGTCAACATTGTTCTTCATCTTCTCGGTGGTTTGCCTTCGTGCAACACAAGCTTGTATTTACTTTCATATATACTTGTGCTTGTATAGTTTCTCTCGTAACTAGTTTGCTTGTGTAGCTTGCTAGTTGTCTTCTTGCTTGTGTAGCTAGAAGCTTCCCCTTGCGTGACTAATTTGGTTTGTGTAACCTTATTAGTCACATTGCTTAGTTTGTGTAGCTAAGTGTTTTGCGCTCTCTAATTTGGCATTAGTTGCCTTGTTATTAAGTTTTGCTAGCGAGCTTAGGCTTTGTGCTTTAGCTTCACTAGTTGTGTAGGAGCTCCCTCAGTTGGCAAAGTACTAGTGCATAGGTTTGTGTGACCTTGCTCTAGAATTGATTAGGCGAGCTCTTGCTAAGCTTAGCACCTTAGTTGCTTTTTACGATCCTTGCAAGGTGCGAGAGAACTTAGATAGAGGGGTGTAGTCTTGGCTAGACCGATAAGTTTAATTCCGCATTTGTTTTGGCTAGACAACGTGTTTATTTTTTAGAAAGGACTATTCACCCCCCTCTAGTCCGCCATCTCGACTCTTCAATTGGTATCAGAGCCGGGTCTCTCATTTGTGGTCTTCACCGACCCGAGAGGATGGCGACTTATGGGCTAGATGATTGTGTGGAACACATTTTTGATGGCACTCACTATGCACGGTGGAAAAATCACATGCTTGATCATTTTCATGCTCTTGGCCCTAAGTTTTGGTGGATCATAGTTGTTGGTTTTTCTCATGACTTGGATGGGTGTGGTAATCGTACCCAAGCTCAAAAGGATTGCCGAACACTTGATGCACAAGCTAAGTTTTATCTAATCAAAGCTTTGAATGATGAGATGTTTGACAAGGTGAGGGGTCTCTCAAGTGCACATAGCATGTGGACGGCGCTCAAGCATCACTATTGTGGCTCCTCAATTTGGGATGATGGAAAATTCAAGAAGGATGATCACATAGTGATGGAGGTACATGAGGATGTTGAGCATGACCACAACGAGGTGGTTGTGGAGGATTGCTCCACCTCAAAGTCAAGTGATGAGGATGATGATCATGCCACAAGATCACTTGACAAGAATGATGATAATGCCACAAGTGATGCAAGCAATGATTCTACTCCATACACACTTGATGGTGAAGATGATGGCTATGAGAGTGATGCCTCAACAAGCTCATCAATATCATCACATAGTGACACTAAGGTATCTATTGGTGGTTTTGTTGTTGATTGTGATGGTCCAAATTTTGAGCTTCTATATAAACTCTCAAAGGCCCTAAGAAATGAGATGGCAAAAACAAGTAAATTGAAAAATGAAAACTCATTTCTAAAAACCACATGTGAACAACAAAAGCATCTACTTTATGTTACTACTTGTTCACATGAGGAGCTAAAATTGGCTCATGGGGAACTTAGTGTTGCTCATGATAATTTGGCACAAAAAGATGCTTTACTCACTAAGAAGCCTTCTAATAAAGAAACCAAATCTAGTGAGAGCTCATCATTTGGGTCAAATGATCAATCACATATTACTAACCCTTGTGATATAGGCAAGAAGCATGTATCCACCTCTTGTGATGATTTATTAGATATGCCATGTTCTTCACAATTAGATGCTTGTTCTACTTCTATGTCTTGTGAGACTAACCTTTTGAAGGAGAACAATGAGCTCAAAAGTGAAGTGAAGAATTTGAGTAACAAGTTGGAGAGGTGCTACAACTCTAAAATCTCCATTGAGCATATCATGACCAATCAAAGAATATATGGTGATAAGAGTGGTATTGGATACAACAAGAGCAAGGGCAAGATTATGAAGAAGTAAGATGCAAAGAAGCTATCCCAACTCATGTGCTACCAATGCCATGAAGTGGGACATATTGCCAAGTGTTGCCCTACCAAGAAGTCTCAAGTTGAGCCAAAAGCAAAGCCCCAAGCTAAAGTCAAGATCAATCATGAAGATGTTAGTGACTTGATGATAAAGAAGAAGAAAATAAGAAGGGGTGGAAGAGCAAGGCATCCAATGCAAATTCAAGATGCCAAGATGATGAGCAAGAATCAAGATAAGAAGAAAGTACATGCTCACATCAAGTGCTTCGAGTGTGGAGATATGGGACACTTTGCCTCGGGGTGTCCTACCAAGCTTGAAAAGAAGATTCAAGCAACTCGTAAGAGGCAATGCAATGAGAAGCAACATATGAGCAAGGAAGAAAAGGCTCAATCTAAGAGAAGTTGCTACTCATGCCGGGAAAGGGGACACATGGCACATTCATGTCCCCTAGGTAACACTTCTAAGCATATTTCAATTGATGATACTAATATGCTTAGAAAGGATATAAATGGTACCTCTATTGTTGCTATTGCAAAACATCCCGCTATTCATACTATGGCAATGTCTAAGTATGTTGCACCTAACTTGAGAGGACCCAAACTTGTTTGGGTACCATCAAAAAATGGATGATTGTTTGTAGGTACCATCGGCATTAGAGGCTTGATTCAATTGGTTTCATTTTGTTCATCATATATTGAGTCAAGTTATGAAGCTCAATGCATATCCAATCCCAATGCCAAGTCAAAATAAGTGAAGTCCAAGTGCTACAACATACAAGTGCAATGTTAAAGATTGTGGTGATTTATTTGGATATATTTGATGGCTTGCAAATATTCAAGTTGAAAGCTTGCTATGAATAATCATGAGCTAACCAAGATCTGTATATTAGGAGATATGAATTATTCTTTGAAGGGTACAGAATCTGCCAGAAAAGTGACAATCATTGGATTAATCTAGAGTCACTTTGATTGAAAGGTCCTCAAGTTGGAAACATGTTTATAAGTGGTTGAGGTACTTAAGTTTGATTTTGGATTGATCTAGAAGCATGAAGAGCAATGAATACAAGAACATTTGATTGTGGAATGTATTTGGTGTACATGTTCAGTACTCAAATTTAAAGATCAAGATCAAACTTAAGATGAAGATGAAGTTTAAGTTCTAGTGATAATTAGAGATCATTTGGTAGAAAGAAAAGGACTTAAACATGTAGGAAGAGTTGGACTCAAATGTAGATTCAAGGATTATTCATCAAGATTGAGTTCATCATTTGGATCAATCAAACTATATCATTTTAAGTGAGTATCAAGAGTGGTTCTTTGGAGAAAGGTCACTTCTCCCTAGTGAGGGGCTTGCCGTCGTGTGTAGGTGAAACCAAGTTTGGGACTTGGAAGGCTAACATGGAAGTGGTGATCCGAGGAACTTATGATGCTTAGTTGAAGCAATCAAAAGGGTTGATCAAGAAAAGCAAGCAACACCCAAAAGAGAGCTAGTCATATATTTCAAGTGGTATTCTAAGTAGTTCTCTCATGCAAGCATTGATCAAAAAGATGAAGCAAGCCAACCACAACTCAAGAGATAGTGCACTTGATCATAAGTGGTTTTCATTTTATATGGGTGAAGAATAGATTTATCTATGATGATTGGTCTTCATCAAGCTTATAAATTGGACTTCACATTGCTATTGGAGTAATGAATTAGAATCTATATGACTATCCTCTACTCCAACATAGCAAAGGTATCATTGTAATGTGCATGATCATTTCATCCCTTACTAGTATGTGATTAGTACATATAGTACATGCTTACTAGGATCATGCATAACAAATGAAAAGTTTAAATTCATAGTCTACCACTATTGCTTGAATGGTTAATTGACCTAGTGGTATAAGTATGAATTTGTTCATGAGCTAGTGAACCCAAGTACTTGATCTAGTTTGGATTGCTAACAAGTGACAAGTACAACATTGGCAAGATAACCCTTAGCATAAGGTGTGAAGAAGCTTGTCATTGGATCAAACCGGACTTGGAATCTTAGGCAAATCAACATAGTTCAAGTCATACAAGAAGCTCATGACAATGATAAGAGTACAAGCACAAGACAACAATGAAAATGGATATCTAGTTTGTTTCAAGTAGTATCTAGACTCAAATTGATCTTCCAAGTGGTATTCACAAGTGTGAAAAGGTCCTAGATGGCTAGAGGGGGGTGAATAGCCTATAAAAAATTCTACAAAAACCACTAAGCAACCTTGTTAGAATAACAAACGGCGCAAAGCAAGTTTTGCTTAGCCTACGGTTGTGATGCAAGCCTCCTATCCACAAGTCTAGTAGATTATGATCTCTAGTTCACACAAGGGCTATGTCACTAATTTTACACTAGTGAGCAAGCTAACAACTACTAGCTAAGGCTACCACTAGAGCTACACAAGATAATCTAGTAAATATAAAAGCAAGAGAGAGGATTGTGTATCTTATACCAACGGTGTAGTGAAGATGTTGCCAATCACCAAGATGATATACAATCAATCAATATTGACAACAACACAATATAAAGACCAATCACCGGGAGACAAGAGACATAATATTTTTGTTCACCCGGTGTTCACTTGTGCACCGACAAGCTACGTCACCGGTTGTGTCGACCAACACTTAGATGGTTCCTCGGTGTGACCCTCAAGTCACTTGCCCCTCAAGGCACGCCCCGCAAGGCACCGCAAGACACCACTCTCAAGTGAGGTAACTCAATGACACGCGCAATGTAATAGAGTTGCTTTTGGCGTCCCGCCGAGGAAAGCACAAGAACCTCTTACAATCAACCGGAGGTGGCCAAGAACAACCACCTTCTCTTGCCAACGCCTCCAACAATCTCCAAGCCGGCTAGGAGCGGTACTCTCCAAGAGTAATAAGAAATCCACCGGCTAAACCACCCATAAGTGCCACTAGATGCCCTCAAGCTATGCAATGCACTTTGGGATCACTCAATCTCACTTTTGATTTGCAATCAAGCAAGAGAGATGAGTGGGAGGAGATGCTCTAGCTCAAAGGATGCACAAGAATGTTAGAAATCATGAGAGCCCTCCCCAAGGGCCGGCCAACAAGTATTTATAAGCATCCCATCCAAATAGAGCCGTTATACCCCTTCACTGGGTCTTTTCGGGATGACCAGACGCGTCGGTCAAAACTGACCGGACGCGCTCAACCACTTCCGATCCTCCAATGGTCATAAACATTTTCGAAGGTTTTCCAGTTAGCTCACTAGGCCCTACATGCAATGCACTTCATGAATTCACCTAGTGGCACCCATGCGTCGAATAACCGATAAGACTTCCCCTCTTAATAGTTCGGCTATCGATCCTAAACCACTCACACCCTCTATGGTGTCTTGAGTGCAAAACAAAATGGCCCTATGGTTATACCTTTGCCTTGAGCCCATTTTGTTTCTCCAAAAGCTATGATTCACTTCATATCATCACATGACCGTCTCGATCCATCGACCTTGACTTCACTTGCTCTTCACCGTTGCATCGGTCCATCGGCGCCAAGTCTTGCTCAAGCTTCACCATCGCATGGTCCTTCGCTTCGAAGCCTCGACTTGCCCTTCACCTTCATAACCGGTCCATCAAGCCAAGCATCATCTTGGTCTTCATCATCTTGGCCACATGAGTCAATGTCATGTCTCATATCCAATGACCACCTTTATCTAAATCATCCACTTAGATACAAAGGTTAGTCCTAGGTTTCATCAATTAGCCAAAACTAAACTAGGGACTTTTAATCTCCTCCTTTTTGGTAATTGATGACAACCCTCACAAAGATGATTTTGATAATAAAAATTTTGAACTTGTCATACTTGTCTAATCATTTTGCTCATAAGTAAAGTTTGGACAATTATCATAAGCTCGGTTTTGGTAGCATTAGCTCTCCCTACATATGTGCATAGAGTTTGGATTGAAAGCTTTGCACATATGCATTGATAGAAGTATTGAGAGAGTAATTCTACCAAAATGATGCTAAGGTGTAAGAAATGGACCTTTGAAGCGTGATACCAATCGGAGTTGCCTTTTACACCATCCTTAGCATCATGAAGTAACTAGACATCCATCACAACTCAAGAACCCCGTGAGATCAACATTATAGTAAAGGTTCTTGGACCACTTGTAAAGTTTAAGGCATATCTAGATACCACAAGTAAACTATTCCTATGCATGCTAGTAGATCATTTCATCATTCAAGTTCTATACTAGCATTGCACCACACAAGCATGTATATTGAATTTAAATACATGTGCAATGAGCAAGTCATATGAGAATGCACAAACAAATGCAACAACTTTGTTTATGAGCTTGCTCCCCCTACTTGTGTGCATCAAAATTTTATTTACCCCTTTATCATGTTGAATCATCTTTTTCTCTCCCCCTTTGTCAACAACTTACCCAAAAATGGGATCAAATTATGGAGAGAAAGCAATGTTTGATGGAGTAGGTTAGAATTTATCAAATTTGGTTCAACCTAGAACACTTGCCAAAGAGATTTAATTCGATTTGAACCAAAGACAAGCTTCTTCACTCCTCATAATAAGGGTTATCTTGCCTATGTTGAATTAAACACTTGTAGCAAATCTTCTAGATTCAACACTAGGTTTGTAAGCTCACAAACATGTCATATGCCACCACTAGATCAAAATAAGCATAGAAGCAATAGTGGTAACATATATCCATCAAATTCATTTGATTTATCATGAATGCTCATGCATACCACTTATTATGTCTATATGCTCTAGCAAGTCCTTAGCATAGGATGAATGACATGTCAATCAACTTTTACCTTGCAATGTCAAAGGAGAGGCATGTCAATAAGTGAGTGGGGTGCATTCAACTCATGTTTGAGAAATCAAGAATGTTCAATTCATTCCTTAGCTTGCAAAACCTCTTTTCATCAAGTGGCTTGGTGAGAATATCAGCAAGTTGATCATCGGTGCCAACACTTTCAATGGCAATATCTCTCTTTTGTTGATGATCTCTAATGAAATGATGCCTTATGTCAATATGCTTTGTTCTTTCACGTTGAACTGGGTTTTGTATCATCTTGATTGCACTTTCATTATCACATAGTAATGACACATTCTTGAAGTTGAGACCATAATCCTTCAAAGTTGATTTCATCCATAGCAATTGTGCACAACAACTCCCCACACTCACATATTCGGCTTCGGCGGTAGAGATTGCCACACTATTTTGTTTCTTTGAGGACCATGACACAAGTGATCTTCCAAGTAATTGACATGTGCCACTTGTGCTCTTTCTATTGATCTTGCAACCCCCATAGTTGGAGTCCGAATATCCAATCAATTCAAACTTTGACCCCTTGGGATACCATAGTCCAACATCTCTTATTTGCTTCAAGTACCTCAATATTCTCTTTGCGGCCGTGAGATGACTTTCTCTAGGTGAGGCTTGATATCTAGCACATATGCAAACACTAAACATGACATCCGGCCTTGATGCGGTGACATAGAGTAGACTTCCAATCAAGGACCGATATTCCTTTTGATTCACCATTTTGCCATCAAGATCACTATCTAAATTTCCATTTGTACCCATTGGAGTTGAAATTGGCTTTGCATCTTGCATTCCAAACTTCTTCAACATGTTCCTTATGTATTTCCCTTGACTCACAAATGTTCCATTCTTCAATTGTTTGACTTGGAGACCAAGGAAGTAGCTAAGTTCACCAATCATAGACATTTCAAACTCTTTGGCCATCATAGCACCAAATTCTTCACAATAATCTTAATCGGTTGATCCAAAGATAATGTCATCAACATATATTTGCACTATGAATAGATTATTCTCAATCTTCTTGGTGAATAGAGTTGTATCAACCTTGCCCATCTTGAATCCCTTAGAGAGAAGGAAATCCCTTAGCCTCTCATACCATGCTCTAGGTGCTTGCTTTAAGCCATATAAAGCCTTCTTCAACTTGTACACATGGTTGGGTTTCTTGTCATCTTTAAATCCGGGAGGTTGCTCAATAAAGACTAACTCATTGATGATCCCATTGAGAAATGCACTTTTGACATCCATTTGATATAGTTTGATGTTGTGTGCACAAGCATAAGCCAATAGAATCCTTATTGCCTCCAATCTTGCCACGGGAGCATATGTCTCATCATAGTCAAGACCTTCTACTTGAGTGTAACCTTGAGCAACTAGTCTTGCTTTCTTTCTCACCATAATGCCATCTTGATCTTGCTTGTTTTTGAACACCCATTTGGTTCCAATCACATTATAGTCATTTGGCCTTTCTACCAATTCCCAAACATCATTTCTTGTGAAATTATTAAGTTCTTCTTGCATAGCCATAATCCAATCGGCATCCTTCAAAGTTTCTTCTATTTTCTTTGGTTCTAAGGTTGACACAAATGATGCATGCTCACAAAACATAGCCAATCTTGATCTTGTTTTCACACCACTTCTAATATCACCAATAACACTATCAATGGGGTGATCTCTTGCAACATGTTGTGGTTAGAGTACTTGCACTTGATTGCTTGACCTTGGTTGATCACTTGATGTATCTTGATGAGATGAACTAGCACCATGATCTTGCACTTGAGAGTCACTAGCTAGCTTGAATGGAGAATTGAGCACTTGTCTTTATCATCATCTTGAATATCAATTACTTGCTTTGCTCTAATGTCCCCAATGTCTATGTTCTTCATTACTTCCACCAATTGAGTTCCACCAACATCATCTAGATTCTCTTCTTCATCTTGTGACCCATTGGTTTCATCAAATTGCACATCATGGACTTCTTCTAGAATACCACTTGAATTGTTCCAAACTCTATAAGCTTTGCTTGTAGTTGAATAACCAAGTAGGAACCCCTCATCACATCTCTTGTCAAACTTTCTCAATCTAGTGCCCTTCTTCAAGATATAACATTTGCAACCAAACACTCTAAAGTAAGAAATATTGGGCTTTCTTTCATGAAGTAGCTTATATGGTGTTTTCTCTAGCAATGGATGACAATATAGTCTATTGATGTAGTAGCAAGCGGTATTGATTGCTTCATCCCAAAATGATTGACTCATATTGTACTCATGAAGCATTGATCTAGCCATATCAAGCAATGTTCTATTCTTTCTCTCAACTAGGCCATTTAATTGTGGAGTGTACTTGGCTGAGAATTGATGTCCAATACCATAACGATCACAAAGTTCTTCAATTCTTGTATTCTTGAACTCACTTCCATTCTCACTTCTCACTTTCTTGATTCTAATCTCAAACTCATTGTGAACTCTAGTGAGAAATGTCTTGAAGGTGTCAAATACTTCACTTTTGTCACTAAGAAAGAATACCCATGTGAATCTTGTGAAGTCATCCACTATGACAAATCCATACTTGTTGCCGCCTATGCTTGTGTATGTTGTTGGGCCAAATAGATCCATGTGCATCAAATCAAATACTTTGCATGTGCTCATTGTACTCTTCTTTGGATGTGAGCTTCCAACTTGCTTCCCGGCTTGACATGCACTACAAAGCTTATTCTTCTCAAATTCAACATCTTTCAAACCATTGACAAGATTGTGAGTTGTAAGCTTCTTCAATTATTTCATGCCAACATGACCAAGCCTCCTATGCCAAAGCCAACCCATGCTTGATTTGGAGATTAAGCAAGTTGTCAAGAAAGTTTCTCTAGCATTGAAGTCAACTAGATAGAGATTCTTATATCTAAAGCCCTTAAATGCCGCATTTGAACCATCCATACTAATGACTTCCACATCATCAACCCCAAAGATGCATTTGTAGCCTAGATCACATATTTGTGCCACAGATAGAAGATTTAAATCCAAGCTTTCAACTAGCAACACATTGGAGATACTCAAATCATTTTATATTGCAATCTTGCCCAAGCCAATAACCTTGCCTTTCTTGTTATTGCCAAATGTGATAGAATCAACACCACTATCATTGTCATTGATTGAGTCAAACATTCTTGATGTACCGGTCATGTGTTGAGTGCACCCACTATCAATAATCCAATGCCTTCCTCCGGCTTTGTAATTGACCTACAAGCAAATCAATGAAACTTAGGTACCCATTTTTGCTTAGGTCCTTGTAGGTTAGTAACTAAGCTCTTTGGTACCCAAATAGCCTTCTTCTTTGGACCAACAATGGGTGTACCAATAAACTTAGCTTGCACACCCTTCACACCTTTGGTAAGCACATAGCAAGAATCAAAAGGTATAGCATTAACAAATTTCTTGCTTTAGTTCTTTTTATTACAATTATGCTCTAAGTGCCCAACTTACTTGCATCTATTGCAAAACCGACCATTGCTCTTCACAAAGCTAGGCTTTGGAGTTGCAAAGGCCGACTTGCCTTTCTTGGGGTGTAGCCCAATCCCTCTTTGTTAAGAGAGAACCTTTGGCTACCCAAGCACTTAAGCAAGCGGGCCTCACCACCATAGGCCTTGCCTAGGGCGTGAGTGAGCTCATCCACCTCTCTCTTGAGAGTCTCATTCTCAACCATTAGTGAGGTATCACAAGTAAAACCATCACTAGTAGTAGAGGTAGAGTTGGTGGTGGTGGATGAAGAGCTACAAGAAGGGTTAGCATTTGTCATGATGATAGGTTTATAAAAAGATTCATCAATTATATCACATGTAACACCTATATCACATGATACAACAACCTCCTTCTTTGCTTGTTGCTCAAGTAGCAATGAGTGAGCTTTTTCAAGCTTGGAATGAGCTTTACCAAGATCCTCATGGTCTTCCACTAGACTCTCATGAGTGGTCTTAAGCTCACCTAGAACTTTCTCAAGTATTGCTACTTTCATTGAAAGCTTCTTACACTCCTTGTCCTTGGCAATATCTATGTCTCTAGTTTGTTGCATCAAGTCATATAGTTGTTCTTTGGTTGGTTCATCATCATCATTTTCATTATCATTATCATTATCACTATCATGAGCATATTCCATTTCACTTTCATCATCACTCTCATCATATATTACCTTAGTTTCTTTGGCCATGAGGCACGATGAGGATGAATCAAATAGTGATGGCTTCTTGTTGATAGTAATGGAAGCAAAAGCCTTGTTGGATGATGATTCTTCTTCATCATCATCATCACTTTCCCAAGTGACCACATAGGCTCCATTCTTGCCCTTCTTGAAAGTCATCTTGGCTTCTCTCTTTTTCTTCTCAAACTTGCCCCTCTTGTTGTTCTTTTTCTTGTCATAGGGACATTTGGCTTGAAGATGTTCGGTGCTATCACAATTGAAGCACTTCCTTTGTTGCTCATTGCTCTTGAAATAGTCATTTATCTTTTTGAAGCCTCTTCTTTTGATAAACATCTTGCCAATATTCTTGACAACTAGAGCAAGTGCCTCATCATCAATTTCTAATTCTTCATCTTCTTCATTGTCATCTTCTTCTTGAATTGAAGCTTTGCCCTTAGAGGAGGTGGCCTTGAATGCCATGGTCTTCTTCTTATTTTCTTCCTCCTTCTTCTCCTTCTCATCGGCATCTTGATCATACTTGTCATATGTCAAGACTTCACCAAGTAAATCATTGGGCTTCATTGCATTAAGCCCATCCCTTTGTAACATCATGATCAACATTTTGAATCTTCTTGGTAAGCTCAACAAGAACTTGTGGCAAAAGTCTTGGTCTTGTGTCTTGTGCCCAAAGCTCTTGAGATCATTTACAATGACTTGCAATCTATGAAATATTTCTAAGATTGTTTCTTCTTCTTTCATCTTGAAGTTCTCAAACTCACTCTTGAGCCCATATAGCTTGGCACTCTTTACAACCTTAGTGCCCTCATATGTTTCACTCAACCTTGTCCATACTTCATATGCCAATTCTAAATCCTTGATGCCCTCAAATACTTTGGTGTCAATACCATTATAAAGAGTATTTAGAGCCATTCTATTGCATGTTCTATTTACTCTATCTTCATCGGTGAGATGATCGGGATCAATGATAGCAAAATCATTCTCGGTGACTTGTAATACTCTCTCATGAATAGACCCAAGGTACATTGTCATCTTTCTCTTCCAATGAGCAAAAGAACTAACACCATCAAAGAACGGTGGCTTGCCCCAACATGATTGAACACAATTTGAGCCATTTTTGACACCGAAGGATGTTAAGCCTTGATTAAAACGGTGACCACGGCTCCGATACCACTTGAAAGGTCATAGATGGCTAGAGGGGGGTGAATAGCCTATAAAAAATTCTACAAAAACCACTAAGCAACCTTGTTAGAATAACAAACGACGCAAAGCAAGTTTTGCTTAGCCTACGGTTGTGATGCAAGCCTCCTATCCACAAGTCTAGTAGATTATGATCTCTAGTTCACACAAGGGCTATGTCACTAATTTTACACTAGTAAGCAAGCTAACAACTACTAGCTAAGGCTACCACTAGAGCTACACAAGATAATCTAGTAAATGTAAAAGCAAGAGAGAGGATTGTGTATCTTATACCAACGGTGTAGTGAAGATGTTGCCAATCACCAAGATGATATACAATCAATCAATATTGACAACAACACAATATAAAGACCAATCACCGGGAGACAAGAGACACAATATTTTTATTCACCTGGTGTTCACTTGTGCACCGACAAGCTACGTCACCGGTTGTGTCGACCAACACTTAAATGGTTCCTCGATGTGACCCTCAAGTCACTTGCCCCTCAAGGCACGCCCCGCAAGACACCGCAAGACACCACTCTCAAGTGAGGTAACTCAATGACACGTGCAATGTAATAGAGTTGCTTTTGGCGTCCCGCCGAGGAAAGCACAAGAACCTCTTACAATCAACCGGAGGTGGCCAAGAACAATCACCTTCTCTTGCCAACGCCTCCAACAATCTCCAAGCCGGCTAGGAGTGGTACTCTCCAAGAGTAACAAGAAATCCACCGGCTAAACCACCCACAAGTGCCACTAGATGCCCTCAAGCTATGCAATGCACTTTGGGATCACTCAATCTCACTTTTGATTTGCAATCAAGCAAGAGAGATGAGTGGGAGGAGATGCTCTAGCTCAAAGGATGCACAAGAATGTTAGAAATCACGAGAGCCCTCCCCAAGGGCCGGCCAACAAGTATTTATAAGCATCCCATCCAAATAGAGCCGTTATACCCCTTCACTGGGTCTTTTCGGGATGACCGAACGCGCCGGTCAAAACTGACCGGACGCGCTCAACCGCGTCCGATCCTCCAATGGTCACTGAGCCAATGGTCAAATCCTATGACCGGACGCGCCGGTCTCGAGTGACCGGACGCGCTCCAGTCAACGACTGGACGCGCCGATCGCACAGCATTGCGCGCCCGCGAAGTAACGACCGGACGCGCCCCTCACAACGACCGGACGCGACAGTGCCCGCGTCCGATTAGAGTCCAGTAAGCTCCTTCATCCTCGTGAACCGTGTGACCGAACGCGCCACGCGTCCGATCGCGTGTGACCGGACGCGCCACGTGTCCGATCATCCTCGTGAACCGTAGTTCTCTCTAGGCGATTGACCGGACGCGCCGGTCCCGCGAGTGACCGAACACGCCGGTTGCAAACCCTAGCACCCGCGTCTGCGCTGTACTGACCAGACGCGTCCGGTCATACCATGACCGCGTCCGGTGCAGCGTCCGGTCACCTCTGTGACCTCCGTTCGCCTCCGTTTCTTTTCCGACTTACGGCGTAGTGGAAAATAGGCATTTCAAGTTCTTAAAAACGTCTGAATCCCGCGCTCGCAAGCTCGGTGGGAGGGAGAGAGAGACCCAAACCCTCTCTACCGCTTAAACTTCAACGCCTTCGCAAATGTGCCAACACCAACAAGTGATCACCACCTTGTGCATGTGTGTTAGCCTTTTCATAAACATTTTCGAAGGTTTTCCAGTTAGCTCACTAGGCCCTACATGCAATGCACTTCATGAATTCACCTAGTGGCACCCATGCATCGAATAACCGATAAGACTTCCCCTCTTAATAGTTCGGCTATCGATCCTAAACCACTCACACCCTCTATGGTGTCTTGAGTGCAAAACAAAATGGCCCTATAGTTATACCTTTGCCTTGAGCCCATTTTGTTTCTCCAAAAGATATGATCCACTTCATATCATCACATGACCGTCTCGATCCATCGACCTTGACTTCACTTGCTCTTCACCGTTGCATCGGTCCGTCGGCGCCAAGTCTTGCTCAAGCTTCACCATCGCATGGTCCTTCGCTTCGAAGCCTCGACTTGCCCTTCACCTTCACAACCGGTCCATCGAGCCAAGCATCATTTTGGTCTTCATCATCTTGGCCACATGAGTCAATGTCATGTCTCATATCCAATGACCACCTTTATCTAAATCATCCACTTACATACAAAGGTTAGTCCTAGGTTTCATCAATTAGCCAAAACCAAACTAGGGACTTTCAAAGTGGTGTATAGATAATGATCTACAAGTGATATCTTACAAGTGGTACTCATGAAGATATCAAATGTTCAAGAAGTGAATATTATTGTTAAATCCTTCAAAGTGAATCCATACTAGAAAATTCTTTCAAATGGTATCACATTCCTATTCATTGTATCTTCACGTGGTATCATTCATGCAAGACGATGGTTTCACAAGTGATCCTCAACTTTAAGTGATCAAATCAAGCAATGCTACCCTCATCTTCAATTGGTATCTCAAGTTAATGACACATGCTATGACATATGGGGAGAAGCCCCACCGATTGGTATCAAGGTCAAAGATCCTTTGTGGAATCTCAAGAGCAACCATTAAATTTGTCATTCCAACATATGTGGTAATGTCCATCAAAAATGCAATATTCAAGTCTCAACCATCTACCCCAATGCAAGCCTTTGTATCAATTGAGAAGAACACCTTTTATGGAAATTGATGACAAAGGGGGAGAAGTTGTACAAAGATATGAAAAGCATTTTGAGCTTTGGGGAAAGAAAGATTGGACATGGACATAGACAAAGAGGGAGCAACAATGAAGAATATAAGGGGATCAAACATTCTTGGACAAAGAAAGCACACAAGTAGGGGGAGCAAGCTCATGAACTTTGATTGAATACATTTGATATGTGCATAATTCATGTGCTTGCTTGCATTGCATAAGTTCTCAAATTCAATATGCATGCTTGTGTGGTGTATGCTAGTTATAGAACTTGTATGATGATTTGATAACTAGCATGCATAGGATGTTAGCTAGACTTGTGATTATCATGCAAAAACTAGAACCATGCTTATAATGTTGATCTCACGGGGTTTCTAGTGTTTTTGATGTCTAGCTACTCATGATGCTAAGGATGATGGCAAACTTGTGTTTTTCAAATGGTATCAAGCTACTAATTGGTATCAAGCTACAAAGGTTTATTCTATACACCTTAGCATCACTTAGTAGTGCTAACCCTCCCACAAATTTCATATTTATGCATATGTGCAAGCTTGAAACCAAACCATTTGAGCACATATGTAGGGGGAGTTATCACTACCAAGTCGGATTTTATGGTGCTTATCCAAATCTTGACATAGAGCTTAAAAGTTGGATAAGTAACATTAAATCCAAAATAAGTTAGCAATTTACACCTTGTGTAAAGTGCTAGCTTGAAAAAGCATAATTTCCATATCTTTGTAGAGTTGTCATCAATTACCAAAAAGAGGGAGATTGAAAGGTCCTTGTTTGGTTTTGGTAATTGAGTGATAACCTTAGGTGGACTAATTGTGTTTATATGAGATACATAGGAAATTAGTCCACATGTGATGATGTCATGAAGGAGCTTAATGCACATGAGACATGACATGGAGTCATGTGACCAAGGTGGAGAAGATCAAGATGAGGCTTGGCTTGATGGACCGGTTGCTAGGGTGAAGGGCAAGTTGTGTGATGGCTTGGCGCCGAAGGACCGAGGCAACGGTGAAGAGCAAGTGAGGTCAAGATCGATGAACCAATACGGTCATATGATGATATGAAGTGGATCATATCTTTTGGTGATTGATTGGTGCATGTGTTGCATCAACATCGAAGGAGATGAAGTGAAATGCACAAGGCAAAGGTATAACCTAGGGCATTTCCATTTCATCGGTCATAGGTGTGTAGAGAAGATGATGACCGGGTTTAGGATAGATGGTCGTACTATTAAGAGGGGCAAACTTGTTTGCATATCGGTCATCTAGTGCCACTTGAGTGATCTAACTTTGCATACGTGTTAGGATCGAGTGACGAGGCAAGTTGAGAGCCTAATTCCTTCGAAGAAAATGTTTGTGAAAATGCTAAAACACGTGCACAAGGTGGTGATCACTTGTTGGTGTTGGCACATTTACGAAGGCGATAAAGTTTGAGCGGTAGAGAGGGTTTGGGTTCCTCTCTCCCTCCCGCCGAGCTTGCGAGGCGGGATTCGGCGCTTTATGAGGAGTTGAAACGACTTTTTTCCACTACACCGGAAGTCAAAAAAGAAACGGAGGTGAACGGAGGTCACAGAGGTGACCGGACGCTAAACCGGACGCGGTCTTTGCATGACCGGACGTGTCCGGTCAGCGTTCAGTGTCTGCGCGTATTTCAGTTTGATGATCAGACGCGCAGCGCGTCCGGTCACTAACGATCAGACGCGTCCGGTCGTTCAGGGAGCTTACTAGACTCTAGCCGGACGCTGACACTGTCGCGTCCGGTCATTTCTTCAGCGCGTCCGGTCACTGTTTCGTTGAGCGCTGCTCAGGCGACCAGCGCGTCCGGTCATTCACGGGACCAGCACGTCCGGTCGTTTCCAGCGCGTCCGGTCAGCACGTCAAGCGCGTCCGGTCCTTGCTTCGCAGTTAGCCGTTGTGCGACCAGCGCGTCCAGTCAGTTGGACCAGCGCGTCCGGTCAGTACTTCGCAGCTAGCCGTTGTGCGACCGGCGCGTCCGGTCAGTGTGACCAGCGCGTTCGGTCAGTTACGACCGGCGCGTCCGGTTGTCCCAATTTCTGCCCAGTGAAGGGGTAACGGCTCTATTTGATCGTGGGGTTATAAATAGATACCTTGGCTGGCCTTGGCCGTTAGCTGAGCACACTTTGGCCTTAGTGGCTTATGTGGTAGTGCTTGGAAGCCCTCTAACTCACTCATGCTTGATAGTGTTCATCGGATCGAGTGAGAGAGCGATTCTAGTGCATTGCTTTGAGAGATTGCATCGTGTGGCACTAGGTGATCGTGTTGCAAGCCGGTGGTGCTTGTTACTCTTGGAGGTTGCCACCTCCTAGACGGCTTGGTGGCTTGTGGCTCCATCGAAGCTCGTAAGAAGATTGTGCGAGGCTCCGGAGAAGCTTTGTGAGGGGATTGTGCTCACCCCGTGGGGATCACGAAGAGCAATTCTAGTTGAGTGTGTCATTGAGCTACCACACTTTATGGTAGGTTCTTGCGGTGCCTTTTGAGAGGTTCGGTGTGTGACCGATTAGCCGCCGAACCACGAAGTGTTGGTCGACACAACGAGGACGTAGCTTGGTGGCAACCAAGTGAACCTCGGGAGAAAAATCACCGTGTCAACATTGTTCTTCATCTTCTCGGTGGTTTGCCTTCGTGCAACACAAGCTTGTATTTACTTTCATATATACTTGTGCTTGTGTAGTTGCTCTCGTAACTAGTTTGCTTGTGTAGCTTGCTAGTTGTCTTCTTGCTTGTGTAGCTAGAAGCTTTCCCTTGCGTGACTAATTTGGTTTGTGTAACCTTGTTAGTCACATTGCTTAGTTTGTGTAGCTAAGTGTTTTGCGCTCTCTAATTTAGCATTAGTTGCCTTGTTATTAAGCTTTGCTAGCGAGCTTAGGTTTTGTGCTTTAGCTTCACTAGTTATGTAGGAGCTCCCTCGGTTAGCAAAGTACTAGTGCATAGGTTTGTGTGACCTTGCTCTAGAATTGATTAGGCGAGCTCTTGCTAAGCTTAGCACCTTAGTTGCTTTTTAGGATCCTTGCAAGGTGCGAGAGAACTTAGATAGAGGGGTGTAGTCTTGGCTAGACCGATAAGTTTAATTCTGCATTTGTTTCGGCTAGACAACGTTTTTATTTTTTAGAAAGGACTATTCATCCCCCTCTAGTCCGCCATCTCGACCCTTCACAAAGGTACTAGAGGGTTATTGTTATGCGAATTGGATATCTGAGGTTCACGCCACAAGTGGATATGTGTTTCTGCTTGGAGGTGGCATTGTTTCTTGGAAGTCTTGCAAGCAGACCATCTTAACGAGGTCAACAATGGAAGCAGAACTCACAACATTAGACACTGCCGGCGTTGAGGCCGAGTGGCTTTATGAACTTCTTATGAATTTATCGGTAGTAGAAAAACCTATACTGGAAATTTATATGAACTGTGATAATCAAGGTGAACAGGATAACATGAAGTCCACAATGCATGTTAAGAGGTGGCTAAAATCTATCAGAAAATTGAGAAACTCCAGAGTGATAGCATTGGACTATGTCCATACGTCTAAAAAATATGGCAGATCACTTCACTAAGGGACTATCATGTAATGTGATAGATAGTGCATCAAGTGAGATAGGTCTGAGACCCACATGAAGTCTACTATTGTGGTAACCTGTTTTATGTGATTGGAGATCCTGTGAAGTAGGATGGTGAAACAAGATAGGGATAGACTGTGAGAAAAGATCCTTAACTAGGCTCATGTCAAATGCACGTCTTTCCTTTGCTACAAGGTAGGTTGGTTTTTACCTTAATGTGTTCCAAGTGGCTTACTTAAGCAAAGATGTTGTCCTGTATAACATCTTTTGAGTCCATTGTTCAGTTGTGAAGAAGTGTAACCTCTGTTCTAGATGGATGTTCAACTTAACAGTCTCCATTGAAACATTGATATATTAAACAATAGAGAATTGAGAGCATTTCATATGCGGCATAGAATTTGGTGAATATCGTTAGATTTAATGTAGGTATGACCCATATTTTATTTAATAATTAAATCAAATAAATTCTAAGGCCATATTAGATGCGAGATACAATAAAATGGTGGATTGAATGTAGTTGATGGCTGAACTTGTAACGATCATAGTTATGGCTGGGGTTACTAGTAACTCCTATGGTTATGCTTGTAGTTACTAGTAACCCCCATGTTTATGGCAAAGGTTACTAGTAATTGATGGACATTTCATGACGCTTCATGACGTCTAGGTTCATCCTCTATATTTCATCTTCTACCTTCTGTGCTTATAAAAAGAAGCGCTTGCTTTCAACTGTGCGAATGAGACACAATATCCAGCACCATCGTTCTTCTGTTGAGTTGCTCCCGAGTTTCCCCGTCCCAATCCACTGCGCGCACAGAGTGTTGGGTGAGTAGGCCTCTGGAACCGCCGTCCTCATAGCGACACCTGCTCAGGTGTGCGGTTTTTGGGGAACGTCTCCGCGACTGCTCGCTTCTTTCTGGTGACTATCGACGTCTTCTTCTTTTTCTCGGATCGTCTACTTCCCGATGGACGTTCGAGGGATTACACTGCGAACATCATTTTGCATCGACTGTGGTCCGCGACATCGAGCAACGCACTATATCGACTAGTACGTGTGGAGCCACCGGTGTCTTGAGCATGGGTCCCTCTACTGGGTATACTTTTAATTTTATTGTCTCTATATTTAGTAAGGTTTTTGTGCTCTTAAACATGATCAGTATGTTCATCATAATTGCCATTAGTAGTACACACGTGCACATATTTATTGTCACGAATTTACTGCTATTTTTTGGATTAAATTAAACATGAAAATACCTAAATTCCTAACATTCGAAACAAGGAGTTGCGGCCAAAATACGAACATAAATCTAAAATGAAGTATTCTTTTGAAGTATTTTACTATTGTCTAAAAATGTTTATGATAGTGACTAGTGATCAGCATGGATTCATTCTTTGATTATGAACATGAATTTCCTCTAAAGAAACAACAATGGATTCATTTTAGATGTTAGGATGAACATGGTTTTCTTCAAAAGAAACAACATGGAACCTTGCTTGACCAGTACTACCTCTGTCCCATAAAAAAATACAATTCTAAGTTTTACTAGGTCGAACTATTTTAAGTTTGACTAAATTTATAAAAAGTAATGTCAATACCTATAATTTTAAATAGATATACTGTGAAAATATATTTAATAGTCAATTTGATGATACTTATTTGATATAATGAATTTTACTACCTTTTCATATGTTTGGTCAAATTTAAGGTAATATGACTTATAACTGTATTGCATTATTTATGGGAGGGGCATGATCAATGTGACAATGTAGTGATAGTCGAGTTGTCCATGCAAGGAAAATGAACCCACAAAGCCATGCGACAAGACAAAAAAAAATGCCACGTGGATCCTTAGCTCACGACCCCAACCTCCAACATCAACAAAGACCTGGCCCCTCATTATGTTTTTCTAAACGGTAAACGTCATTCACCTGCAACTTAGTCATTATATGGGCTAAACAATCTATTAAACGAGGTAAACTAAACATGATAATGGACAATTAAACGAAAATAAAATAACACCGTGTAGCATTTACATGGTGTTTAAATAGGCTAAATGACCGTTTAGATGAAGAGTGCCCCTCATACAAAGTCACCTAAAAGGCTATATTTTAATAAAGCACACTACTAGCTGTATTTATATTTACAACCAATCTATCAATCCACCCATATAATGGCTACTAACATATACTTCATTATAAATACATGGTCCACCTTTTCTCTCCTAAAATTTCTTAGAGCTCGTATATCAGCTAGATGTAAACTTAAATCCAACTTCTTTTCTCTCTTCTCCAACCCAATATAAAAGTCCACTCGTTTCAAAAAAAAAATCCACATACAACTCTTTGTTATTCTTACTCTTAGCTGGGTTTTAGCGGTATAATACTTATTATTACCAATATGGAACAAGATTACAAGAATTTCATTTTGAGAAAATCTCCTTGGTAGTTAGTTTCAAGCAGAGAACGTTTTCTTCCCCTCAACTATACATACGGCAATGTGTTTCTTCTGAACGAACAATCATTCTACGGTTCAACGCTTGCAAGAGGGGCCCACCCGAAGGCACGGCAAAGAACGGCGAAAGACCCATTGGGTCCCATCCCACAACCGGGCAAGACAACCCCCCAACAAGATTTGACCCCTCCTATAAATTCACGCCTCCCTCCTCCCCTCCCCGCGCCTAAGGCTGGATAACGAGCTGGCTGGCTCGACTTGGCTCTGCTCGTCGTGGCTCGTTAGTAGCTTGGCTCGGCTCGTTATCTTAACGAGCTAGAATGCCAGCTCATCTTGGCTCGTTATGAGCTCGAGCTAGCTCGTTAAGCTCGCGAGCCAGTTATAAAAAATATACAAAATATAATAGTTGTATTTATCTAAAGCATGAAAATAATAATAATACAAAAATAATATATTCAATAGCCTTAAATCGAACAAATATTCATATGAGCTAACATATCAACCATCTGTAAAGTGCCAGACATGAAGTAATACAAAACTAATATAAGTTACGATGACTTTTTTCTAAAACTGTGACTCGTTTGGCTCGCAAGCGGCTCGCGAGCTGGCTCGAGTTGGCTCGTTATAGCTAACGAGCTAAAATCTTGGCTCGGCTCGGCTCGTTATAATAACGAGCCGAACCGAGCTGAGCCGAGCGAGCTAACGAGCTTCGAGTTTTTCGTCCAACCTTACCCGCGCCAAAGTCTTCTCTCCTGTTATCTTGACGACATCAGTCCAGGCTGTGGGTCCATCAATGCAGTCTCCCTCTCTTGTCCTTCTCTCTCTAATTAACAACGCTATTAGCTGGACTCCCCATGCTCACGCTCATACCCCTCTCCTAGATCCTCGCGACCCTTTCTTGTGGGCACACAATTTTTATTAGAGAAAGCGAGGGGCTGGAGGTTAATCAGCACTTGCTAGTCGCATCTCCAATCCCAAAGGCCAAATATAGGGTGTGTTTAGTTGATGTAAAGTGTGTGTAAAGTTTTTGTAGCACTTTTCGTTGTTATTTGGTAAAATTTATCAAATCATGGACTAACTAGGTTCAAAAGATTCGTCTCGACATTTACAAATAAGCTGTGCAATTAGTTATTTTTTACCTACATTTAATGCTCCATACATGCATCCAAAGATTTGATGTGACAGGAAATCTTATAAAATTTTTGGAATTTTAGGTGAACTAAACACTGCCATAAGCAAGATCTCCAGAGAGAGAAGCTGCTGCGATTGCGAAGCAGAGAGAGAGTGAGAGTGATACTGATACGGTGTGTGATACCTCCCTCAGTGTCATCTTGTGCCCTCCGTGACAGTGAGCGGCGCTTCACTCCGTCCGTCCGGTGGCCAGCCCGACCTGCTTCCAGTCCAGTGGAGGGAAAGCACCGAAAGGCGCGGCCTTTTTTCTCTCGCTTTGCTTGCCCCTTCTTTTCACTTCCCTCCCTTTCCTCTCCTCCTCCCCGCTCCATGGCCCCCGCGGCGCCGGCGGGCCTCGCCGCCGTCGTGGTCGCGGTTGCCGTGCTCGCCGCCGCGGTGTCGGCGGCCGTCACCTACGACCGCAAGGCCGTGGTGGTGAACGGCCAGCGCCGGATCCTGATGTCCGGCTCCATCCACTACCCAAGGAGCGTCCCCGAGGTACGCGCGCGCCGCTTTCTTGCTCCTCGTCTTCCTCCTTCGGAGCATGGCGTCCTTCTCCTCTCCCCCGAAATGCGGGCTAGCTGGCCCGCCGCTGCGGTTGGTGGAGTGTCTCTGACTCTCTTGGTTGCGCGCTTGTTTCTTCTGGCGCGCAGATGTGGCCGGATCTGATACAGAAAGCCAAGGACGGCGGCCTCGACGTCGTGCAGACGTACGTCTTCTGGAACGGCCATGAGCCCTCCCGTGGACAGGTAGTTACCGACGCTGGTAAAAATGTCGGTTTCTTTGCCCCCCCATATGTCTGCTGTTCTTGATGTGGTGGTTGGTTGCCCATGCGCAGTACTACTTCGAGGGGCGGTATGATCTGGTGCACTTCATCAAGCTGGTGAAGCAGGCCGGACTCTACGTGCACCTCCGCATTGGCCCCTACGTCTGCGCCGAGTGGAATTTCGGGTAAGCGGAACTTGTTTGGTTTTGCACTTTTGCTCTATGTTTGTACGAAATGTTTAAGGCGACTTTGATGTTCTTGCTGTGACCATTGGTTCTTGTAGTGTGTATGAGTTTCTTGTGAAAAAAAAGCAAGCGGAGATTTGGTAGTTAATTTGGTTTCCTGAAGTCGTTTTCATGTTCTTGT
Source organism: Saccharum hybrid cultivar R570 (assembly GCA_038087645.1). Lineage (NCBI taxonomy): Eukaryota > Viridiplantae > Streptophyta > Magnoliopsida > Poales > Poaceae > Saccharum > Saccharum hybrid cultivar. Next base: position 26,061,427 of record JAQSUU010000135.1, read on the forward strand.
AGTTAACAGTGAGTGTTCGCGTGTAATAACTCAGTCCTGTGCTTTAAATTTGGCTAGTGAGGAATAATTAACACAGATCTGTTGATACCAAGGTGATGTGAAGTATGCTAAACTATGTTTCTTTTCTCGCTTTCGGTTGCAGTGGTTTCCCTGTTTGGCTCAAGTATGTCCCGGGCATCAGCTTTAGGACCGATAATGAACCGTTTAAGGCAAGAATTGATCTATGGCTCTGCTTTTCACGTGTCTCTCCTTTCTAAAATTACTGCAAAACTCGATCGCTTTTTTAACCTGGGGTCAATCTTAAACAGGCTGAGATGCAGAAATTCACCACGAAGATCGTTGACATGATGAAGTCCGAAGGGCTCTTTGAATGGCAGGGAGGGCCAATTATCCTCACCCAGGTATGTTTGCAACTCATATCCTTTGATATGTATTGACACCATCCTTTTGAATGCAACCCACCATTGGATTCTGATTGTCCTTGCAGATTGAGAATGAGTTTGGGCCCTTGGAGTGGGATCAGGGAGAGCCCGCCAAGGCCTACGCGTCATGGGCAGCTAACATGGCAGTTGCACTCAATACAAGTGTTCCATGGGTCATGTGCAAAGAAGATGATGCCCCGGATCCAATTGTATGTCCTGTACTCCCTTTCTTTAAGAGTGCAACTTGGGCAGGATTTCTTTAATGTGCTGGGGTCTGAACTTGTGTCCATCTTCCAAGAAAGGAAACTAATGATTGATCATACTCCTATGTTGGATGGTTTGCTATTTTCTTCCTCTCCTTTTTCATTCAACAAGAACTTGCTTTGATCTAATGGTTGCAGATTAATACTTGCAACGGATTTTATTGTGACTGGTTCTCCCCAAACAAACCTCACAAGCCTACCATGTGGACTGAGGCTTGGACATCCTGGTAATTTAGTTGCTTTCTTTTCTTAACCTAAGAAACCAGGAACTTGTAATTTTTCAAGTCTACGGATGAATAGTCACTAGTGTGTCTGTATCTTTCAAGAAAAGAAAATTCTATAGGCTGTGTGCTTTTATGCAGAGGTCGGACAAGATGGTTTTATCAACTCATATAATTATCTTGAGTTAATAAATGCTTCCTCAATAAAAAAGGAAACTAGGCACTTGTAGTTTTTTTAATATTTCCCCTGATGTGTCTCTTTTTCTCTCTTGAATGCAGGTATACAGGATTTGGTATTCCAGTTCCACATAGACCAGTAGAGGATCTAGCATATGGTGTTGCCAAGTTTATTCAGAAGGGTGGCTCTTTTGTTAATTATTACATGGTAACTCCCATGATTCTTGCTATGCAGCTGAAGCTTATTACCAAATTATTGAATGAGCAAAATTATGACTTATGACACCACTTTGCAGTATCATGGAGGAACAAATTTTGGGCGCACAGCTGGTGGTCCATTCATTGCAACTAGCTACGACTATGATGCTCCTATTGATGAATATGGTGAGTTGAACACATTCTACTTTGGTAAAAGGCATGTATTATACAGTTTGCATCAAGCTCCTCTCATGCAAGGATTACTGCTACATAATTTCCCCTAATGCAACATCTATACGTGATTCCATAGATGCTATACGGTTGATTTAATATTACTCCCCAGGCATCTTGAATGAAACTGTGTATTTTCTGATATGTTTTTCCTCTTGGCAGTGGCAACAGCATGACACACTAATATTGACATCCACAGACCCTATTATGTAAGACTACAAGGTTTTAATTATTAAAATTGTTGGATAAATGTAACCTCTAATCTCCTTGATTATTGAAATACTTGATTGGGTCAGACATTGTTTCTGCAATCAAAAGCAAATGCATCTAGCATTGTTTTATTACTTTGATGGAGTATATTGGAGCATTTGGTGCAAAATAGCAAGTGTAATATTCCAATCATTTCATAATGAAATAATCCCTTATGTTGATCAAGTTGATCTGAGTTCCTCCCCTTCACTTCCTCAGGCTTGCTGAGAGAACCAAAATGGGGTCACTTGAAGGAGTTGCATAAAGCTATCAAGCTTTGCGAACCAGCATTGGTTGCAGGAGACCCAATTGTAACTTCACTTGGCAATGCTCAGCAGGTTGTTAATTAGTCAGCATTAAGTTCACTCTTCTGCTCTTGAACACAATAATATTTTGTACAGGACTGACTTCTTGGTAATTTCCTCTTTAGGCATCTGTTTTTAGATCAAGCACTGATGCTTGTGTGGCCTTCCTTGAGAACAAGGATAAAGTATCTTATGCTAGGGTATCATTCAATGGAATGCATTATAATCTACCTCCCTGGTCCATAAGTATTCTCCCAGACTGCAAAACAACAGTTTACAACACTGCCAGGGTGAGATTGGGCACCTGAATCTTTTTGTTCATTCTACAACTTCCTTTTGTTCTTACTCTAATTGAGTTACTTTCTTAAATTGGATGGTTTTCCTAATATTGAGTTCGCACAACATTTCCTTGGTGCTACTGTACCTTATAATTCTTGGTGAAAAACTTTTTATACTGATATGTTTATACAGGTTGGAAGTCAGATTTCACAAATGAAAATGGAATGGGCTGGAGGATTCACATGGCAATCATACAATGAGGATATAAACTCCTTGGGTGATGAATCATTTGCAACAGTAGGGTTACTGGAACAGATAAATGTGACAAGGGATAACACAGACTACTTATGGTATACAACATAGTGAGTACTCTAAGTCCCTAACTCAGAAAATCTAATAATAGCTTTTACATTTCGAAGATGCTAAAGGTTTCACTTTCAGCATTGATGTTGCTCAGGATGAGCAGTTTCTCAGTAATGGGAAGAATCCAATGCTAACTGTTATGTCGGCTGGTCATGCTTTGCATATTTTCGTTAATGGACAACTAACTGGTAAAACAAAGGGCTCTCTCTCTCTCTCTCTCTCTCTCTCTCTCTCTCTCCATTTTCATCATGCTCTCTAATTCATTGGCAGGAACTGTGTATGGAAGTGTAGATGATCCAAGATTGACATATTGTGGAAATGTGAAACTTTGGCCAGGCAGTAACACTATTTCATGCTTAAGTATAGCAGTTGGTCTCCCGGTAAGTGCACCGGTTTTTTTTCAACAGCAGATAGTACTCTTGGCTTTGAGCTGTGTCAACCTTTCCAGATTCATTCCATTAACCTTCGCTGCAGAATGTGGGAGAACATTTTGAGACTTGGAATGCTGGAATTCTAGGTCCTGTGACACTCGATGGCCTAAATGAGGGAAGAAGAGATCTCACCTGGCAGAAATGGACCTATAAGGTTACTTCTGCCATTGTTATAACCTTAACCTTATGTATGATGTGTTAAACACGTGAACCTTAATAACTCTGTACTTGTCCAGGTTGGTCTGAAAGGTGAGGATTTGAGTCTTCATTCACTTAGTGGTAGCTCTTCAGTAGAGTGGGGAGAACCCATGCAGAAGCAGCCTCTGACATGGTACAAGGTATGGAAGGTCATAAGTTCAATTGCTTTTGATGTGGAAAAAAACGTTTTATTTTTCAAAAAGATCGTTTATTGTATCCTGTGCAGGCTTTCTTCAATGCACCTGACGGCGATGAGCCATTAGCTTTGGATATGAGTAGCATGGGTAAAGGTCAAATCTGGATAAACGGACAAGGTATTGGAAGGTATTGGCCTGGCTACAAAGCTTCTGGAACCTGTGGAATCTGTGATTACCGTGGAGACTATGATGAAAAGAAGTGCCAAACCAACTGTGGTGACTCTTCTCAGAGATGGTAGGCACTTCGTATACTTATGCAGAAATATCCTTGGAAAGTTTACATTTGGAGTTTTTCAAAACAACAAAACCGAATCAGAAGAAAAGAGTCCGGACTGCCCCCGCGTCGCCTCCCACGCAGGCGACCCGGGAGGCCCCGAACCCTAGCCGCCGCCCCCACCTTTCTTCCCCTCCCCTGCCGCGCCGCCGCCGGAGCAGGCCGTCGGCTTGGCCGCGCGGCTCGCCGGGATGGCGGCGGCGGGGCCTCTTCTTCCGCAGCGGTGGTTTGGTGGCGCGGGGTGGCGGCGGTCCGACAGGGCGCGGTCGTGCTGGAGCCGCGTGGGGCTTGGCAGGGCCGCCCCGGCGGCCGCGGCGGCGCCGACCAGGGCCTGAGCAGGCGCTTGTGGCGGCGGGGATCTTCTTCAACTCCTCCGCCCTCCCCTTCTTCCTCCCTCGGCGATGGCGTTGGGGCTGGCCTGGGCTGCCCGGGCGGCCGATTCATGGCCCGGGTGACCAGATCCGGAACCCCAGCGGCTGGATCCGGCTCGCCATGGCTGGGAGGCGTGGCGGCTGGCGACGGCGGCCGGAGCTCGTGCAGGCGCGGGGGGGGGGGGGGGGGGGGGGGGGGGCGGCGACAGGGCTCTCTCCTTCTCCTCTGCTCGCCCCCTTCCCTCACGACGCAGCATTTGTGCACGGCCGGCCGTAGCTGCCGCGGCCATGCGTTTGCTGCCCGCGGCGTGCTGCTTGGTGCGACCGTGGCGGTGGCCGGCCCGGGCGGCCGAGGAGGACAGAGGCGGCGGCGTCTGCGGGGCCGCTGGGTTCGTGGACGAATCTGGCGCTCCAGGGCAGGGGCGGCGCCCGCAATGGTGGGGCATGCTCCTCGTGGCTGCTCGAGGTGGTCGGCAGCGACGGCGGCAGGTGCCGGTGCCAACGTTGGTGGTCAGCGATGGCCACGACGTGCGGCAGTGTTACGCGAGCGGTGGTGGAGCAAGGTCCGGCTCTACGATTTGCCCAGATGGAGGGGGTGGCGGCCGACGCAGCTGTGCGGCTGCTGCAGGCAGCCGGCGCGTCGATGCCCCTCTGATGGTGCTTCTATGGGGCGGCAGGACAACAGCAAGGATGGTGCTGGTTGCTGGTGGGCAGGGGTCCGGCTTCTTGGCCCGACGTTCGTGCTAGAGGGTTCCTCGGGCGAAAGCCTTCGTGACGGCGACGCCAGTGGGCGCCGCTTTCCCCGTTGGGGGCGTCGTGTGTTTCCCTCTAGCATTATTATCCAAGGGTGAAAACCCAGTCCTCTATGGACGTGCGACGGTGGCGCCATCGGCGTCGCTTCCTTCCTGAAGGCGTCGCATTTGGATCGTCATCGCGGCTTCGATGTCTCCTTTGGCGATTGTGCTTCTTGGTGCCTATTGGACGCGGGTTTTGCAACGTGAAGTCGGAGCTGCTGCGTCATGGACGTGGCTCGGCAACGATGACACGTGGCGAGACCCTTTCGTCGTAGTCTAGGGCTCCGCGCTTCCGCTGGGGGCGAGGTGTGGGTTCGTGGCTGGAAGTCGGAGCTGCTCCTCTTTGAGCTTGGCAACGATGACCGGCTGGCCTTGTGCTTCGGACCCATCGGTAGGTGGCTCGTGGGTGGCTTGCCATTGGAAGTCGGGGCTGCTGGCTTCCTTGCTCGGCAACGATGACCAATGGCAGTGTTTCGTGTTTGTGCTCAACCGCGTCGTGTGGGGTGGTTAGGCAAACGGGTGCTCGGTGGGCATCTCGTTTGACTAACATTCTTGTACTTAAATTCTTTCGTCTTAATTGAGCGGCAGAGCTCCTGCCTTTGTTTCAAAAAAAAAAAAAAAAAAAAAAAAAAGTTTACATTTGGAGCTCTTTATATTCATGCCATGCTTGTTCAGGTACCATGTTCCTCGTTCATGGCTTAATCCGACAGGGAACCTTTTAGTTATATTTGAGGAGTGGGGTGGTGATCCTACTGGAATCTCGATGGTGAAAAGAACAACAGGGAGTATCTGTGCTGATGTCTCTGAATGGCAGCCATCAATGACGAACTGGCGTACAAAAGACTATGAAAAAGCCAAGATCCACCTCCAGTGTGATCATGGACGGAAGATAACTGACATAAAATTTGCCAGCTTTGGCACACCACAGGGCTCCTGCGGGAGCTATTCTGAAGGTGGTTGCCATGCACACAAGTCATACAACATATTTTGGAAGGTACAGGATCTGCAAACTCTGGTCAAGTAAAGTGAAACTTTGAACTCGTATTTGTGTTTAGTAATTAAAATTGACGTTTCTTACAGAACTGCATTGGTCAAGAGCGCTGTGGGGTAAGCGTGGTTCCAGGTGTATTTGGTGGGGATCCATGCCCTGGGACTATGAAAAGAGCCGTTGTTGAGGCTATATGCGGTTGAGTCATATAATTCATATAGCATATTGGTTTCTACAATAACGTTACCCTATCAACCTGGCATGGGGTGAAAGTCGCGGCAATTGTGACGCACGGATTGTCAGGAGTTACAGGAATTAGTTTGTATGTTAGATTTAAGCATTGATATCTGTATGTAACTTAGGCTACATAAGACTTGCATGGAAGAAATGGTTAGGACCCTAGCTGTGAGAAATTAAGTGTTGTGGCTCTCTAGACACAGAGTAAATTGGTCTGGCAGGGGAGTGACGCGCAGATGAGACTCTGCTTATACCTGAGTCCATGTGCGCGGTGGCTCTTGGGTTGGAGATTGCCAAAAAGCCAGCAATTGGCTTTGCATCATCAGATTATTCATTTTTGGTCATTGGAGGGTGCAATGTAAATGCTCAGGGCCCATCATTCATGAATTTTCCTAGCTAGTAATGAACAGTAAAGACAATATTGGTTCAGATTATAAATAGCAGTTGTCTTACATTTGCCTGACTCGGTGTTTTGTTGGGCATGGTTTACGTGAATGTCATCTTGCTGAATACTTCAGTTGCTTACATCAGAAACGAATCATGCTCATGCAAGATGCAGTAGTACTAGGTTTGCTTCTGCAAGTTGCGGTCAGGGATGTAAAAATTCGGTTTTGACCGGCCAAGCAAGGCGGGTGAAAATAATAGGGTCACCGGTTTGGTCGAAAAGTTTGCTAAGCCTCTTCAAATATTTGACTGAACATTTTTTTTTGGCTCCGGTTAACAGAAAGATTATTTTTTAATGAAACATATTCTAGACACTCAAACATATCCTACCATCTTTAGGTATTAACAATGTATATGTAGCCTCTAAACATAAGATGCTTATAAGTTAGGTAACCCTCTTCAAATATTTGACTGAATGGCAACCCCCCCTCTTTTTTTTTTTGCTCCAGTTAATAGAAAGGTTGGGTTTTTTTTAATGAAACATATTCTAGACATATGAGAGTAGAGACTAGACCCACATATCTCTAGATCGGTGAAGTCACTGCCTATATAGATATTGTTGTCAAGAGGCATTTTTTTGTCACTAAACGATAATTAGCCGTAAATGAATACAAGGAAAGGATTGGCTGAACTGCCCCAATCCTCGGCCTCGCGTTCTTCGGTGGCCGTTGGGAGTGTCGAGCACCCAACTCCCACCAGCTCCGCTGCAAAATGAGAGATCTCTCACCTCCATGAACACACGGACCTCTGACATGTCCGCAGTGGAGGCAGCATGTCGACTATCATCGACGGCGAGTGACGTGTTGTCGTCAAGTCCGGTGAGGGAACATGGGACTCCCGGCGGCGCAGGTCGGTAGTGGCCTCACCTTGCAATCTCCGGAGTCAGGCAATATAGCAAAGACTAATCAAATTGAAATGGACCAAAGGTGAGCAATATAGCGCCAAACCCGGCCCATGCACAATTCGTTAGCTCATATCAGAAACACAAACCAACATCATTTGGTGAGCATATATTAAACTCAAGTGCAAACTCTTTGCATCAGTTCTAATTCAAAATAAAATTCTTACGACAGACGATTTAGCACGCCAGGGATGACCGTACCAAGACGTGTGTCCTCTGCTACGGCCTGCTAGAAATGGTCACATGCCGCTTCACCCAAGCGGTTCTGGAACCATGTTATGACCTGGGAGAATTGGGGTAACCTCCAGCCCACCATGCAATCTATGATAACATAGTTGATTGGTGGGGAACGACACTGACTTTGGTCATAAAGATAAATAATGTGTCTTCATCAGAATGTCCATCTAATGCTCTAGATCATGTGGAACTTGTAGAAAGAACACAACAATAGAATATTTGATATTCTACTTTCTTTGTCTTGAACACTCATATGAGCTTTGTATCATTATATTAAGAAGAAAAAGGGACAAGAACTCTTATAAAACACTCACCCCCATACCACCAAGGTACTAGGTGGACATATGTGCCTAGTACAGTAGAGAAACCCGACCCCGACCACCACTATACCTCAGTTGTTAACTAGCTGTAGCTTGGTGACCAATTGGACCTCGGCGCGCTCGGGTTCCTGCCGTCTGACCTCTCAGCTCTGGACCTCCCATTCTCCACCGACGAGGTCTGGGCGGCAATCAAGGAGATGCCGTCTGACCGCGCCCCTGGACCGGACGGCTACACAGGGGCGTTCTACAAATCAGCCTGGGGCGTCATACAACAGGACATAATGACCGGCCTAAACGCCCTCCTCTTCAGTGACAGCAGGGCATTCGATCGCCTCAACAGCGCGCTCGTCGTCCTCCTCCCAAAGCGGCCAGACGCAGCAACCCCAGCTGATTACCGCCCCATCACTATGATTCATAGTTTCGCCAAGCTAGTTTCGAAACTGTTGGCAACCAGATTGGCGCCAAGACTGCATGAACTGATCACGAAGAACCAGAATGCCTTCATAAGAGGACGATCCATCCATGACAATTTCAAATTTGTTCAACGTGCAGCCGTGTTCATCAGAAAAAGGAAAATTCCATCCTTGCTGCTCAAGTTGGACATCTCGAAGGCGTTCGACACCTTGGCGTGGCCCTTCCTGCTAAATATACTGCAGGCATTCGGGTTCAGTGAGCAATGGCAGAGATGGATTGCGACGCTGTTGTCCACTGCAACATCGCGCATCCTCGTCAATGGGCAGCCAGGGCGACGCATCACCCACAGGCGCGGGGTCAGACAAGGCGACTCCTTGTCACCCATGCTGTTCATCTTAGCAATGGAAGCCCTCAGCCGCTTACTCAGTCTGGCACAGCAAGAAGGGGTCATACGAGGGGTGAACCAGCCAGGGATCAAGCACATATGCAGTGTCTACGCGGACGACGTCATCCTGTTCGCGCACCCCTCAGTAAACGAAGCCAATGCGATCAGGGAACTGCTCCGGATCTTCGGTGACGCCTCGGGTTTGCGCACGAACCTCGCCAAGTGCTCGATCACGGAGATCTACGGAGCACAAGATACCTTGGCGGACGTTCAGCGCATACTGGGATGCCAGGTCGCGCAGTTCCCCATCCGTTATCTCGGTCTGCCACTTAGCACTTCTAAGGTTCCGAAAGCGGCAATCCACTCTTGCGTGGATGCAGTGGCCAGGCGTCTGCCGACCTGCCATGGCCCTCTCATGGCGAGAAGCGGGAGGCTCGTATGGATTAAGTCGGTGCTATCAGCTGTCCCAATCTATAGCATGATCGCTGATGGGCTACCACCATGGGCAACAAATGAAATCGATTCCATATGTCGACGCTTCCTGTGGGCTGGCAAGGACGGTGCAGTAAGAGGCAAATGCATGGTGGCATGGCAGGCGTGCACGCGGCCAACGGAGCTTGGTGGTTTGGGGATCACTGACCTACGCCTTGCTAGGATAGCGTTCCAGGCTAAATGGATTTGGCTGCAGAGCAGACTGATCAAGATAGAGCATGGTCAGAGTTGCCAATCAAATCCTCCATGCAAGCGCTCGCTTTCTTCCGTGCCTCGACCAGGGAAAAAAATATCGGCCGGTAGAATTCGAAATTTCCGAGATATCCCGTTTACCGGCTAGGTCCGAAATTTTTCCTCTATCGTCCGAAATTTTCATATTTTTAAAATTTTGTCATCAAAATAGACACCAAAGCCCACCCAATACTCTAACCTTAATCCATGTTTAATTTTCTGTCCCCTTCTCTTCTAAGTTCAAGTTGCCACCGCCGCAACACACTTAGCACGCTCCAGCCATGCCACTGTCCTCCTCATTGAATAAGCAATTGATAATATGTTTTATTTAGTTTTTTATGTTAGATTGTTTAGAAATGATCTATGCGCTTTCCTGAACAAAATGAGTCATTTTTTGTCTAAATTTCTTCCGAAATTTTATTTCTTTCGCCGATAAATTTCCGATATATCCGATATTCCCGTTTATCGGTGATCACCGAGATTTTTAAAATACCGGTACAGAAAACCTTTGCCTCGACATATACAGTGGTAGGCGACGGTAAGACCACCCTGTTCTGGAAAGATAAGTGGATCGATGGAGAATCAATTGAGGACATCGCCCCGGCGCTCCTTCCATTTGTCTCGCAACGGGCTGCTCGAACGCAGTCGGTACAGCAGGCGTTGCACAATGATAGCTGGATACAGCAAATCAGGGGGGTCTCTCTATGGCTGCCATCGTCGGCTATCTCCAAGTGTGGCATCAAATCAGGAACCTCAGGCTCTCTGACACAGCAGATAAGTTGATTTGGAAGTGGACTGCAGATAGCAAGTTCACGGTGCGCTCGGCGTACGCCGCACTACACTTCGGAAGCCATCCCATCCCGGGCTGTGACTGGATCTGGGAGACATGGGCGCCCCTCAGGGTCAAGCTCTTCATGTGGCTCGCTCTCAAAGGAAGGCAGTGGACAACAGACCGCAGACGACGGCATGGGCTTCAGGCTAACGAACACTGCTTCCTCTGTGACCAGCAGGAGGAAACAATTGATCATTTAGTCGTCAGTTGCTCCTTCGCCCAGCAAATCTGGTGGAACGTGGCCACCACACTGCAGCAACAGATGGTCACTGCGACGTCCGCCTCCATCCTGGATTGGTGGACTACTTGGAGACAACACTGGACTGGGAGCGAACGAAGGGGAGCCGACTCCATTTTCCTCCTTGTCGCCTGGGAACTCTGGAAAGAGCGGAATGCTCGATGTTTCAGAGGTGCCAACACCCAAGTGCCACAATTCCTTGCGACGCTCAAGCATGAAGCTGATCTCTAGGTACAAGCTGGTGCAAGGAACCTAGGTTGCTTACTAGCACGAGTAATACAGTAGGATAGCTCAGCATGGAGAGGGCTCAAGCTTTATTGTATATCTTGTAAAAGCCCGGTACTTGTAATCAAACCAATTCTATCTTAATACAAAGACGCGCAAGCCTTTTGCGTGATCGAGAAAAAAAAGATAAGAAATACCTCTTGCTCTAGCCATTCCCTCGGCAACTCCTCACTAGCCAGCAATAAAGCTCTAGCTAAACATGGAGATGCACCATCAAACACACACCTATTACGATGTTTTCATAAGGTCTAGGCTCCCAGGATCATTAGTGAATTCACCCCCTTTCTGTAGCTTATTACTAGCTCCATTAGAAAAACTTTCCTACTAATCTTCAAAAGAAAGAACTTCAGGTTGCGGGGCAAACTCTTGGAGGCCAACTCTCTCTAGCAACTTGAACCAAAATTCACGGGCAAACACACAAGAGGTGAGAAGATTGTTGACAGATTCTAAAGATTGGCCACAATGAATCAATACTTTATTGTCATTCTGGTGGCCAAGCAAATCAAAGAAAATTTAGAGCAAGATATAAGGGCCTTCCAACTCGCTTCCAGTAGCGAGTCTTTTCCCAGTGTTTTGGTTTTGAATGTATCTAGGCCCAATTGTGGTGATTATGAGGTTTTGATGATTTGATAAGCACAAGTATTGTGACTAACGTATTTGTTATAGAGGTTAATGCAATTGAGTTAGTCACAATGTGAATGGCCATAAGTGACTTGGCCCCAAGATTTGGTGATGATCAATGTATGGCACAAATGATGATTGAGAAGACTAAGAACACTCTAGAGCGAACATAGGTTGCGTGTATGGGGACATTCACTAGTAGTATTCATTAGGGATTTCTTTTTTCTTGGGTCGTGCTATATAAGGGGGTTCAAGGCATTCATCACGTGAGAGTCGAAGCGAGAGCATGCGATGCACAAGAGGCTCAAGTTGATGATGGTAAGTGGCTCCATTGAGTTGGTTTCAAGCTAGCCAAGAATCTCAAATAAGTTGGATTGAACGAAATTGGACTTGAAACGGACTAAAAACTATGTCGAAACATGCACCGGACGATAGGGTTGACCCCAATGGATTGTCCGGTGATGCTATTTCTAGGGCAAAATAGACTTAACCCTGGTGAAGACTTGAGCACCATATGATCTGGCGGAGGATTGTGTAACAGCGAGTGAAGCCAATATTGACATAGTGTCTCGCTGTCCATCTCACCGTGGTGTACTGTATGATCTGGTGAAGGACCGTGTGACCTTGGCAGATTATCCAGTGAAAGTCTAACTTGGCTTAGTGACTTATTGGCATGGATACCAGAGTGCACTGTATGATCAAGTGGAGCGCTGAGTGACCTCGACGGACGACGGATCATCCGATGGGCCAAGCTAGACTTTGTGCCCAATTTGCCAAGTCTCTGTGGTGCACTGTATGATGCAATGGTATTTGTGACCCATTAGTGTATCATATGACAAGGAATATTCTAGTACATTCCTAACTAGCCATTATAGGAATCAGTTAGCACAACGCCACTGTATGATCCAACATGATGACTGCGTCTGTTAGCCTTTTGCAATAGCTAGCAGCCTAAGAAGTGAAATTTGAATGTTAGCCTTGAGTGCTACCTGTGTTCTTTCTTAGGTTTCTTGAGTTGAAGACTTGTTACTCTTGGTAACTGCTATTGAGAGGAGGCTCTAAAAGGTGTTCATGGTCTTGAAATCCACCATAGTAGTTTTTTTTTTCGAAAGTGTGCTTTGCACGTGCTTCATTAAGAGAGGTTAGACCATACTAGTTATAATGATCAGTGTCTTGGTCTTAAGGACTCAATAGATTGCTTTTCAGAAGAACTTAGGAGCCAAGTGTTTAGAGGGCTTCGGATGTGCATAGCCAAGTGATGAAGGCACTGATAGAGCTGAGTGCCTTGGTCTTAAGAACTCAGGACCACACGCTTACTGGAAGTGGCATGAGTGCCGTACTACTGTGCTGATGAAGGCACTGACGACAGAGCTCGCTAGTCAAAAAGTCACTCCGCGTTGTCCTGAATGTGCTGGCGGCCTGCTGACCGTTGGGCGTTGGCGTTGATTGATTGATGAGGAACGCAAGCGCGCTAGCTAGTGTGATGTTTTGCAACATGTGCTGCTGCTGTGGGGCTGTGCTCGCGCGCTCGCTGTTTTCCGCTAACCCGTGGGCTGGAGGCTCGACCAAAACAACCACAGCTGCATGCAACTGAATGAAGGCGCCAGGCAGCAACCGGTCGAGTTGGGCGAAATCGATCGCTTTCCATGTCGTCGCCTGGTGACTGGTGGTCTCTAGTCTCTATTCCGATCCCTGGTCAGCAGACACGGTCGAATCCTGGTTTGGTGACGAATTCAGCGTGCGGGCCGATGGAGAAACCGCGCATGCAGACCAGCCCCTCGGTATCCGCGCGGATCCAAGCACCGGCATTGCGCCGATGAAAGTCCAAATGCTTTTGTGCCAAGCAACGGCATTGCCGGCTGGTCGTAACAGTGCAACGCAACGCCCGGCAGGATGGATGGAGCAGCGGATGCGGCGGCGCGTCATTCTCGCCGCCCGTGCCTGCCGTAACCTGCACCGGATTCAGACCGCCGGCCAGGCCGTTGGGTCGGCGCGAAACAGCGTCGAGTGCAGCGTACGAGACCACGCGCCGAAGCGATCGAGAGAGTCCGTCTCCTCTGCTTGGCATCGCTCTGCATGCTTGACCCTAGCTCACGCGCCACATGCATGCCTAGATCTGATCGGAATATCGGTTTGCCAGGACGGGTCAGCCGTTCATTGGATCCCCCCTCTATCTGCCCTGACATTTCTGTGCTAGATAGATCACACCGGCAGATTCGATTCGATGCTTTAGACTGCAGAGTTGAATAATCACCGGATCCGGACGGAACACAGCCGATCGACCGGCCGGCTAACTTTATCAGAGTATCAGTGACGCTACCTACGCCGCGTCCGGCCGGCGCGCTGTCCACCCTGGGAAACCTGCATTATTATTCCAAACCAAGCAACACGAAACCGCGGGACGAAGTTTCGCTGTAGAATTGTATTCCATTCCACATGGAACCTGGGATCCATCCATCCAATCCAACTCACTCATTCACCAGCAAGTTAGATCGTTCACGGGACACGTAGGCGTGTGTTGCTGCAAATTCCACTATAAATAGCAGCTACCATACCTCCTTCCATTCTCATGCAGGCAGCGAACACAAAGTGCAGACACATTCGTAGTGTAGTGTCGGAACTTGGAAGGCAGAAACCGTACCTTTTTTGTAGTACAAAGCAATGACGGGTCCCATGGAGATTCCGGTGATCGATCTCAGCGGTCTCAACGGCGGCGACGAGGAGAGGTCGCGGACCCTGGCGGAGCTCCACGACGCCTGCAAGGACTGGGGCTTCTTCTGGGTAAGCAACAACGAATGATACATAGCTATTGACATGACAAGTTCTTTTTATATGCGTGCTCATCATGAATCGTCATGCGCCGCGCCGCGCTCGCATGCAGGTGGAGAACCACGGCGTGGACGCGCCGCTGATGGACGAGGTCAAGCGCTTCGTCTACGGCCACTACGAGGAGCACCTCGAGGCCAAGTTCTACGCCTCCGACGTCGCCAAGAGCCTCGAGACCGACGACGGCCGCCCCGAAGGCGAGGCTGAGGAGCCCTCCGACAAGGTGGACTGGGAGTCCACCTACTTCATCCAGCACCGCCCCAAGACCAACGTCGCCGACTTCCCGGAGATCACGCCGGCGTGCAGGGAGACGCTGGACGCGTACATCGCCCAGATGGTGTCTCTGGCGGAGCGCCTGGGCGAGTGCATGAGCCTGAACCTGGGCCTCCCGGCGCGCCACGTCGCCGACACCTTCGCGCCGCCGTTCGTGGGCACCAAGTTCGCCATGTACCCGTCGTGCCCGCGCCCGGAGCTGGTGTGGGGCCTGCGCGCGCACACCGACGCCGGCGGCATCATCCTGCTCCTCCAGGACGACGTCGTGGGCGGGCTCGAGTTCCTGAAGGGCGGCAAAGACTGGGTCCCTGTCGGTCCCACCAGGGGCGGAAGGCTCTTCGTCAACATCGGGGACCAGATCGAGGTGCTCAGCGGCGGCGCCTACCGGAGCATCGTGCACCGCGTCGCGGCCGGGGACCAGGGCCGCCGCCTGTCCGTGGCCACGTTCTACAACCCCGGGCCCGACGCCGTGGTGGCGCCGGCGGCCAGGGAGGACGCCGACGCGGCGGCGGCGGCGCTGGCGTACCCCGGCCCCTACAGGTTCGGGGACTACCTCGAGTACTACCAGGGCACCAAGTTCGGCGACAAGGACGCCAGGTTCCAGGCCGTCAAGAAGCTGCTCTGTTAAGCGATCCCGTCAAGAAACTGCCCTGTTTACCGGAGCTAGCTCAGTTCGTGGATTATGCGTTGCGTTGCGTTTCGGTTTCGAGCTTGCTTGTTGTTGATCCATTGTCTGCATAGTATGCACTGGGGTCGCGTGTTTAAATTTAGCAAATCTTTTACGTAGTCATTACTGGTACTACGTATTCAGCTGTGGTCGAGGTTGACTATACAATGTTGTTGCGGCTTAAGGGCGCATCCCATTTGGTGGACTTGCAGTCTTGCACATGCCACTCGACGTTGTTCGCTTTGTTTATCAGTCAACAGCCAACGTCACAAGTCACTACAGCAAAGTGACGTGCCTCGATGGTAGGGATGAAAACGGATCGGATACGGACGGATATGACTGATATCGTATTTGTTTTCATATTTATGTCCGGATTCAGATTCGAATACGGATAGTATAAAAAATGTCGGATAGGATATGATTAGATATCGACATCATAAATATGTGATTTAAATATTCGGATAAGAATACGGTATCGGATGTTAAATATCCGGACTCGGATACGGACGGATTAAAACCCCTCTAAACGGATTCGGTCTCGAATACGGTCGAAAAATATCCGTACCGTTTTCATCCCTGCTCGATGGTGATACGTCTGTAGTCAACAGTCGAAGTCACAAATCACTACTACTAGCAAAGTATTGTGGTTCGAAAAAAAAAGGTCACAAAATCTCAACAACTGCCAAGATGCAGCTTAAATGGACATGGAAAACACACATTAGATGGCAACGGTGTCCATTAGACGCGAATCTCCTGCTTACCTAGATAGATCACACGGGCTGGGAGGCAACGCTTGCATTCAGGGCCTGCCAGTAAAGCTGGACTAACGAGCCAGCTCGGCTCGTTTGGCTCGGCTCGTTCTGGCTCGTTAAGATAACGAGTCAGCTCGGCTCGGCTCGTTATCTTAACGAGCCAGAAGGCCGGCTCGGCTCGGCTCGTTTACGAGCTCGAGCTGGCTCGTTTGGCTCGCGAGCCAGCCATATTAAAACATAAAAAATATAATATGTGTATTATCTAAAGTTTGATAATGGTAATAATATAAAACTAGTCCATTCATAAGTCTTAATAAATTATACAAAAATAATATGTACTATTATATTATAATACTATACACCATACATTGTCTATGGTTCATACTCCATACCATATATGATGCATCCATTATCCATACATTCATTTAAAATAAAAAGAGTCAAATTAATCTAAAATTTATAGAGTCAAAGTCCAATCATCAACAAATTATAAAGTGTAAGACATAAAGTTATATAACACTAATAAAAATTTAAGGCCAACAACTTTGGCTCGTTAGGCTCGCGAGCTGACTCGAGCTGGCTCGCGAGCTAGCTCGTTAAGACACGAGCTAGGATGCTTGCTCAGCTCGTTTGAGAAATTAAATGAGCCGAGCCACTATCGATCCGAGTCGAGCGAGCTATCGAGTTACGAGCTTTTCGTCCAGCTTTACCTGCCAGGCTGCCAGCGTGCAGAGCCCGTGCGGTGCGAGCACGCCGAAGAGCCACCTGCATTTTTCTCCTGGGGCCGATTTAGTTTGCAGGGCCAGCTTCTGTGTGAGATCCATGTGCTTTTTCTCCTGGGCCGATTTGGTTTGCACCGACACCTCCTGTGTAAGAGCGTGCCGCGCGTTTTTGCAGGCCTAATTAGTTTGGATGCAAGTAAAGTTTTACAATGATGGTATTATTGCTTTTTTTAGATAAAGAATAGTTCATATCCGGTTTCATCTATCAATTGATAGAATCAGACCCATTATTACAAAGTTCCGCCCGTAGGCAAACACACGGGCTGTAAAAAAACTCCAGTTTACAGCCAAGTATAAGGATAAACAAAACGAGAGTAAAGTTTTGACTAAACATGACCAATACGCCTGGTTGACAACCATCTATTGGAACCAAAGAAATACAAGGCCGATGTCTCTAGATGCTGTCCGGCTAGGGTCAGCTGGTCCCGTAGATCATCATGCCGTTGCAATCTTGCCCATTGCCGGAGCCAGTGAGTTCCCCTGAAAAGAACCCGCAAAAAAAGATTTTGGTCTACATTTGTCAAAAACCACCTTGTTTCGTGTTATCCAGACTGCCCAAAAAAAACGCTGATGCTGCTGTTAATAACAATGCATTATACTTCTTACTAGCCAACTTTGACCACCTATTAAAAAGTTCATCTATACTTCGAGGGGGCGATATACCGAAAAGTAAATGTACAGCGCGCCACAAGAATTTGGCATAAAGACAATCCAAAAAAAAATGTGTTGAATGGTTTCTGGACAATGGCAAAAGGAGCACTTCCTGTCGCCATTCCAGTTACGCCGAGCAAGGTTATCCTTGGTTAAAATCACACCTTTTTTTAAATACCATAAAAAAACTTTTATTTTTATGGGAACTTTAATTTGCCATATATCTGGTGACACCCTTACCCCATTGTTAATCAACGCAGCATACATGGATTTGACCGTAAAGCTTCCAGATGCATGTAGCGCCCAAACAAACACATCTCTTTCCTCCTTGTAAGTTCATATCATGTAAAGAAGCCACAATTCTGTGCCAATCCCTTAGGTTCGCACCCACTAAATTTCGACGAAAAGAGATATTTAGTGGGGAGGAACTAAGGACTTGTGCCACTGAATCTTGTTTTTTTCTTACAATATTGAACAACGCAGGAAATTTATTTTTAAGCGGTTTATTTCCCAACCAAGTGTCTACCCAGAACCTAGTTTGCGACCCGTCTTTCACCTTGAACGAACCAAAGCCCATAAAGGTATCTTTGATATTCATCAAGCTTTTCTAAAAATGAGAGTTTGTTTATTTTTTTTGCTACAGCTCTCTAGAGTCTTATCTTTGATATATTTGTTCCTCAAAAGTTCCTGCCACATGCCATCTTCGTTCAATAATTTGAAAAGCCATTTACTTAACAAGCACTTGTTTTGTAAATCCAGATTATATATGCCTAAGCCGCCTTGAATTTTAGGCTGACATAAAATTTCCCATTTGGCTAATCTATACTTCCGCTTGTGTTGGTCGTTTTGCCAGTAGAATCTTGATCTAAAGCAGTCAATTTTTTCTAACACACCTCTTGGGAGTTCGAAAAAAAACATCATAAACATCAGTAAGCTAGATAGCACCGAGTTTATCAATACCAACCGACCCCAACCGAAAGCATTTTGCCTTTCCATCCACTAAGCCTTTTTTCAATTCTATTCTCAATCGTTTGCCAGTCTTTGTTGTTTAGTTTCCTAGTGTTCATAGGTAGACCAAGGTAGCGAAAGGGGTACTTTCCAATCTCACAACCAAACAGCTGCGAATAAAACACTTCATGATCTTTGGCTTTGCCAAAACAAAAGATTTTACTTTTGTGATAGTTTATTTTGAGCCCCAATAGTTATTCAAAGGTACTAAGTAATAGTTTCATATTTATCGCTTTCTCAACATCATGGCTCATAAAAATCACTGTGTCATCCACATACTGAAGAATGGACAAACCGTCTTGAATAAGATGGGGAATAACCCCTTCTACTTGCCCTGCTTCCTTTGCTCAATCAGTATGGCCAGCATGTCTGCCACTATATTAAATAGTATCGGCGACATTGGATCACCTTACCGTAAGCCATTTCTTGTTTGGAAATAGGATCCTAATTGGTCATTAAACTTAATGTTAACATTTCCCCTTGCGTGAATTTTTCCACCCATGTACACCATTTTTGTGAAATTCCTTTTCATCCTTAGTGTTTGTTGTAGAAAACTCCATTTAACCTTATCATATGCCTTTTCAAAATCTATTTTAAAGATAACCCCATCTTGTTTTTTCGAGTGAAGTTCATGTATTATTTCATGGAGTATTACTGCACCCTCCATAATATTTCTTGTTGGGAGAAAGGCTATCTGTGTTGGTCTAATAATCTTCTGGGTTATGGTAGATAATCTATTGGTTGCCACTTTAGTGAAGATTTTGAAAGAAACATTCAACAAACAAATTGGCCTGTATTGTTGAATCACTTCTAGACCTATTAGAGGTGTAAGTTGGAAAGATTTTGAGTACTTGTTGGAAAGAATTTTTTCACCTGCTTTTCAGATGGCTCCAATATCATCAAGTTCTATCGAAGCTACTCAAAATTGACCAGAGAACGTTCAAACTTGTAGGGGATATACTGCAATGCTAGACCTCAAAACTAGGGACTTGGGCATTACATCAAGTAGAGCCAATTAGAGGTGTACAGTCCTAAGACTACCCGCACTCATGGACCTCTATATTCATCCTCTATACGTCCTGATCAGCAAGATTCTCTCCTCTATACTCAATTCTCCCGCACCCATCCATCCTCTATATCATCCTCTATTCACTATATCCACTGTGGGACCCACTTGTCACTTTATCTAAATATATCCATGTGTGATCTAGTTTTGAAGGATTTATTGAGACGAATTTAATGGTGCAATCGAAATTTAATTTGGATTTTTAGTTTATGAGTTATAGCATTTTTTCCTTTGTTTAGCTAGTGGGGCCCGCCACTATTGAGTATAGAGTAAGCACAGTACCACTCTAAATATAGAGTGAGAGAAAGGATAGAGTATCGTTTTAGAGTACCCAGTGCAGTAGTTTTTACTCTATATTCATACTCTAAAGCTTTAGAGTATCGTTTTAGAGTACCCACTGCGGATAGTCTAAATAGGTCTCTCCAATCCTGATGCTGCCCTACCTATAGGTACCGCTCGCATCTATTACTTTGCGGTTGTATTTTGTTTAGATAAAATTTAGTTTTAGCTACTTGCATATAATTGGTTAACTCGATTAGAACAGTTGTAGCGTATACTCATTATGAATTTTCTGAGGCTAGATATTTCACCTGGGTGCTATGTGAGACAAAACTCTCCGGCGCAAGTCGAGTCCTTCCTAGGAAAAAATGCTCTCTCTCCAGCTTTGTGCAACTAGGAGCTCATGAACGCGAAGCACGAAGAGATTGCACTGGGTGCAAACTCTAGCACCTGTTGCTAGCATGTGCTACTTAGCACTACTCCTGCAGCATATTGCACCCACCCTATCATATATACTCTCTCTCTCTGCTAGCAGCCTAAAAAAAGTAAAAAACCAACGCTATAGCTGCTCTTAAAGCGCCTATTTTACTTAGGACTCATCTCAAGTATTAGATTTTGGCCCTATTGTCTTGATCCGTGGATTGTTCTCTTGCCCATTGTGTATTTGTGCCATTAATTTTTCTTGCATTGCTAGTAGGTTTAAGGCCCTTTCCATGTTTGCACTCTTATTGAAAGATTAGAAATCGCCTTTGTTGCGCCATCCCATCATTGGTAACCAAGTCGCCATTCTCTACTTCAAGGGGGCGTCGTTGCTTTTGTCATCGCCTGATGAACTCTTAGGTTTCTAGGATTTGTCAAAAGTTTGATGATAAAACAAACGATAATGCTCTGACGCGGGCATCCGTCCTTCCGAACGTCGCGCATCCCACTCCGCCTTGCTGCCACCTTTCCCAGACGCTCGCTCTCGCCAGCGACGCTTGGCTCCCCATTCCCGCGCCACGCTCCTCCTGGGTCATGGCGCACAACCCATCTCCTCCCCCACCCTCACCCCCACCCACACACGCATCACCGCGTCCGCCCACCCACGTCGTTGCTACCCAGTCGACTGAAAGGTCCTTGTTTGGTTTTGGTAATTGAGTGACAACTTAGGTGGACTAATATGTGGTTATGTGAGATACACAGGCGATTAGTCCATAGGTGATGGTGTCATGAAGGAGGCTATTGCACATGAGACATGACATGAAGTCATGTGACCAAGGTGGAGAAGATCAAGATAAGGCTTGGCTTGATGGACCGGTTGTTAGGGTGAAGGACAAGTTGTGATGGCTTGGCACCGAAGGACCGAGGCAACGGTGAAGAGCAAGTGAGGTTAAGATCGATGAACCAATACGGTCACGTGATGATATGAAGTGGATCATATCATTTGTGATATGGTTGGTGCATGTGTTGCATCAACGTCGGAGGAGATGGAGTGGAATGCGCAAGGCAAAGGTATAACCTAGGGCATTTCCATTTCATCGGTCATAGATGTGTAGAGAAGTTGATGACCAGGTTTAGGATAGATGGTCGTACTATTAAGAGAGGCAAACTTGTTTGCATATTGGTCATCTAGTGCCACTTGAGTGATCTAACTTTGCATACATGTTAGGATCGAGTGGCGAGGCAAGTTGAGTGCCTAACTGTAGGGTCGAGATGGCGGACTAGAGGGGGGGTGAATAGTCCTTTCTAAAACTTAAACGAGTTGGCTAACCAAAACAAATGCGGAATTAAACTTATCGGTCTAGCCAAGACTACACCCCTCTAACTAAGTTCACAAGCACCTCACAAAGATCCTAATTAAGCAACTAAGGTGCTTTCCTTAGCAAGAGCTCTCCTATTTAATTCTAGAGCAAGGTCACACAAACCTATGCACTAGTACTTTGCAAGCAAGAGGGACTCCTACACAATTCTAGTAAGCAAAGCACACAAAGCCTAAGCTCACTAGCAATGCTCAATAACAAGGCAACTAATGCCAAATTAGAGAGCGCAAATCACTTAGCTACACAAACTAAGCAATGTGACTAACAAGGTTACACAAACCAAATTAGTCACGCAAGCGGAAGCTTCTAGCTACACAAGCAAGAAGACAACTAGCAAGCTACACAAGCAAACTAGTTACGAGAGCAACTACACAAGCACAAGTATATATGAAAGTAAATACAAGCTTGTGTTGCATGAAGGCAAACCACCGAGAAGAGTAGACAAAGTTGACATGGTGATTTTCTCTCGAGGTTCACTTGGTTACCACCAAGCTACGTCCCCGTTGTGTCGACCAACACTTAGATGGTTCCTCGGTGTGACCCTCAAGTCACTTGCCCCTCAAGGCACGCCCCGCAAGGCACCGCAAGACACCACTCTCAAGTGAGGTAACTCAATGACACGCTCAACTAGAGTTACTCTTCGCGATCCCCGCGGGGTGAGCACAATCCCCCTCACAAAGCTTCTCCGGAGCCTCGCACAATCTTCTTGCGAGCTTTGACAGAGCCACAAGCCACCAAGCCGTCTAGGAGGTGGCAACCTCTAAGAGTAACAAGCACTACCGGCTTGCAACACGATCACCTAGTGCCACTCGATGCAACCTCACGAAGCAATCGCACTAGAATCGCTCTCTCACTTGACCCGATGAACACTATCAAGCATGAGTGAGTTAGAGGGCTCCCAAGCACTACCACACAAGCCACCAAGGCTAAAGTGTGCTCAGCTCCCGGCCACAGCCGGCCAAGGCATCTATTTATAACCCCACGGTCAAATAGAGCCGTTACCCCTTCACTGGGTCCTTTTTCGGGACGACCGGACGCGCCGGTCGTAACTGACCGGACGCGCTCAACCGCGTCCGGTCGCCCTGCGACGTCCACGTGTCCCTCAAATTTCAAATGCGACCGTTAGATCCTCCAACGGTCACTGCGCGCCAACGGTCAAACGCTATGACCGGACGCGCTGCTCAACCGACCGGACGCGCCGGTCGCACAGCACCGCGCGCGCGAAGCAACGACCGGACGTGCTCCTCGCAACGACCGGACGCGCCAATCCGCACAGCACCCGCGCCCGCGAAACAATGACCGGACGCGCTCCTCGCAACGATCGGACGCGACAGTGCCAGCATCCGGTCGGAGTCCAGTAAGCTCCCTCGACGACCGGATGCGTCCGATCGCGTGTGACCGGACGCGCCCCGCGTCCGATCGTCCTTGCGAACCGCAGTTCCTTCTGGGCACTTGACCGGACGCGCCGGTCCCGCGAGTGACCGAACGCGCCGGTTGCAAACCCTAGCCCGCGCGCCCGATACCGCGCTGTACTGACCGGACGCGTCCGGTCACACCGTGACCGCGTCCGGTGCAGCGTTCGGTCACCTCAGTGACCCCGTTCGCCTCCGTTTCTTTTCTGACTTTCGGCGTAGTGGAAAATAGGCATTTCATTTCCCCGAAATCGCCTGAATCCCGCGCTCACACGCTCGGCGGGAGGGAGAGAGGACCCCAAACCCTCTCTACCGCTCAAACTTCATTGCCTTCGCAAATGTGCCAACACCAACAAGTGATCACCACCTTGTGCACGTGTGTTAGCATTTTCATAATCATTTTATCGAAGGAGTTAACCACTCAACTTGCCACGCCACTCGATCCTAGCAACGATGCATAGTTAGATCACACGAGTGGCACTAGATGACCGATATGCAAACAAGTTTGCCCCTCTTGATAGTACGGCCATCTATCCTAAACCCGGTCATAAACTTCTCTACACACCTATGACCGGTGAAATGGAAATGCCCTAGGTTATACCTTTGCCTTGCGCATTTCACTCCATCTCCTCCGACGTTGATGCAACATATGCACCAACCATATCACAAAATGATATGATTCACTTCATATCATCACGTGACCGTATTGGTTCATCGATATTGACCTCACTTGCTCTTCACCGTTGCATTGGTCCGTCGGCGCCAAGTCTTGCCCAAGCTTCACCATCGCAAGGTCCTTCGCTTCGAAGCCTCAACTTGCCCTTCACCTTCACAACCGGTCCTTCGAGCCAAGCCTCATCTTGATCTTCTCCATCTTGGTCATATGACTACATGTCATGTCTCATATGCAATGAGCTCCTTCATGACACCATCACATGTGGACTAATCTCCTCTGTATCTCACATAACCACATATTAGTCCACCTAAGTTGTCACTCAATTACCAAAACCAAACAAGGACCTTTCAATCTCCCCCTTTTTGGTAATTGATGATAACTCTACAAAGATATGGAAATTAAGCTTTTTCAAGCTAGCACTTCACACAAAGTGTAAATTGCTAACTTGTTTTGGATTTAATGTTACTTATCCAACTTTTAAGCTCTATGTCAACATTTGGATAAGTACCATAAAATCCAACTTGGTAGTGATAGCTCCCCCTACATATGTGCTCAAATGGTTTGGTTTCAAGCTCACATATATGCATGAATATGAAATTTGTGGGAGGGTTAGCACTACTAAGTGATGCTAAGGTGTATAGAATAAACCTTTGTAGCTTGATACCAATTAGTAGGTTGATACTATTTGAAAATCACAAGTTTGCCATCATCCTTAGCATCATGAGTAGCTAGACATCAAAAACACTAGAAACCCCATGAGATCACATTATAAGCATGGTTCTAGTTTTTGCATAATAATCACAAGTCTAGCTAACATTCTATGCATGCTAGATATCAAATCATCATTCAAGTTCTATAACTAGCATACACCACACAAGCAAGCATATTGAATTTAAGAACTTATGCAATGCAAGCAAGCACATGAATTATGCACATATCAAATGTAATCAATCAAAGTTCATGAGCTTGCTCCCCCTACTTGTGTGCTTTCTTTATCCAAGAATGTTTGATCCCCTTTTATTCTTCAATGTTACTCCCTCTTTGTCCATGTCCATGTCCAATCTTTCCAATCTCTTTCATATCTTTGTCCAACTTCTCCCCCTTTGTCATCAATTTCCATAAAAGGTGTTCTTCTCAATTTATACAAATGCTTGCATTGGGGTAGATGGTTGAGACTTGAATATTGCATTTTTGATGGACATTACCACATATGTTGGAATGACAAACTTTATGGTTGCTCTTGAGATTCCACATAGGATCTTTGACCTTCATACCAATCGGTGGGGCTTCTCCCCCTATGTCATAGCATGTGTCATTCACTTGAGATATCACTTGAAGATGAGGGTAGCATTGCTTGATTTGATCACTTAAGGTTGAGGATCACTTGTGAAACCATCGTCTTGCATGAATGATACCACGTGAAGATACCATGAGTAGGAATGTGATACCATTTGAAAGAATTTTCTAGTATGGATCCACTTTGAAGGATTTGGCAATAATATTCACTTCTTGAACATTTGCTATCTTCATGAGTACCATTTGTAAGATATCACTTGTAGATCATTATCTAGACACCACTTGTACATACCACTTGGAAGATCAATTTGAGTCTAGATACCACTTGAAACAAACTAGATATCCATTTTCATTGTTGTCTTGTGCGTGTACTCTTATCATTGTCATGAGCTTCTTATATGACTTGAACTAAGTTGATTTGCCTAAGATTCCAAGTCCGGTTTGATCCAATGACAAGCTTCTTCACACCTCATGCTAAGGGTTATCTTGCCAATGTTGTACTTGTCACTTGTTAGCAATCCAAACTAGATCAAGTACTTAGGTTCACTAGCTCATGAACAAATTCATACTCATACCACTAGATCATTTAGACAATCAAGCAATAGTGGTAGGCAATGAGTCTAAAATTTTCATTTGTCATGCATGATCCTAATAAGCATGTACTATATGCACTAACCGCATACTAGTAAGGAATGAAATGATCATGCATATTTCAATGATACCTTTGCTATGTTGGAGTAGAGGATAGTCACATAGATTCCAATTCATTACTCCAATAGCAATGTGAAGTCTAATTTATAAGATTGGTGAAGACTAATTATCATAGATAAATCCATTCTTCACCCATATGAAATAAAAACCACTTATGATCAAGTGCACTTTCTTGTTGTGGTTGGCTTGCTTTATTATATCATCTTTGCTTGTATGAGAGAACTACTTAGAATACCACTTGAAATACATGACTAGCTCTCTTTTGGGTGTTGCTTGCTTTTTTTGATCAATCCTTTTGATTGCTTCAACTAAGCATCACAAGTTCCTTGGATCACCACTTCCATGTTAGCCTTCCAAGTCCCAAACTTGGTTTCACCTACATACGGCGGCAAGCCCCTCACTAGGGAGAAGTGACCTTTCTCCAAAGAACCACTCTTGATACTCACTTGAAATGATATAGTTTGATTGATCCAAATGATGAACTTAATCTTGATTAATAATCCTTGAATCTATATTTGAGTCCAACTCTTTCTACTTGTTTAAGTCCTTTTCTTTCTACCAAATGATCTCTAATCATCACTAGAACTTAAACTTCATCTTCATCTTAAGTTTGATCTTGATCTTCAAATTGAGTACCAAATAAGTACACCAAGTACATTCCATAATCAAATGTTCTTGTACTCATTGCTTTTCATGCTTCTAGATCAATCCAAAACCAAACTTAGGTACCTCAACCACATATAAACAAGTTTCCAACTTGAGGACCTTTCAATCAAAGTGACTCTAGATTAATCCAATGATTGTCACTTTTCTTGGCAGATTCTGTACCCTTCAAAGAATAATTCATATCTCACAATGTACGGGTCTAAATGCCATGAAATTTGGTGGGGATGTGCTTCACTAAGTCATCTAGCAACTGTAAAAATTGAACTTCTTTTGACTTCTAGATTTCTACTAGATTTCAAATCTTCCACCACTGCTACATGCTGAGAACTGCTGTACTATAGCTGACAAGATGCACTCCAAAACTGAAGCATCTCTTATCCACTTCTCATGAAATTTCTACAGAATCTTCTTTCATAAGTGTAGAGCATGTATACCAAATTTCAAGCCAATCCAAATAGATTTGTTCACTCAAACATGGCTAAGATCACTACTAGCTCAGATTTTTAATTTTTTAGACAGATTTCAATACATTGAGCAATACTTCATCAAATATGAATCAAACTTGAAACTAACTTGTTTGAATACTTTCACAAGACATATATCCATCCAATCCACTTACTAAATGTCATCTCATAAAATTATCCAACACAAACCAATCCAAACTTGATTACTAAGCTTTTTAATCCATTCAATCATCTCATAGCAAGCAACATTGTACATTTATCCAATTCAATCAACTCATATGCACCCAAATGAAATAATCAACAAGAGATATACCTTGGTTAGCTCATGATTATTCATAGCAAGCTTTCACCTTGAATATTTGCAAGCCATCAAATAATTCCAATAAATCATCCACAACTTGATCATGACACTTGTATGTTGTAGTACTTTAGACTTCACTCATTTTGACTTGGCATTGGGATAGAATTGCAATAAGCTTCAATACTTGAGTCAACATATAATGATAAATATGAAATCAATTTGAGTCAAGCCTCCAATGCCATGGTACCTACACACATTCATCCACTTTTTGATGGTACCCAAACAAGTTTGGGTCCTCTCAAGTTAGGTGCAACATACTTAGGCATTGCCTTAGTATGAGTAGCGGGATGTTTTACAATAGCAACCATAGAGGTACCATTTACATCCTTTCTAAGCACATTAGTATCATCAATTGAAATATGCTTAGAAGTGTTACCTAGGGGACATGAATGTGCCATGTGTCCCCTTTCCCGGCATGAGTAGCATCTTCTCTTTGATTGAGCCTTTTCTTCTTTGCTCATATGATGCTCTTCATTCCCTTGCCTCTCATGAGTTGCTTGAGCCTTCTTCTCAAGCTTGGTAGGACACCCCGATGCGAAGTGTCCCATGTCTCCACATTCGAAGCACTTGATGTGAGCATGTACTTTCTTCTTATCTTGATTCTTGCTCATCATCTTGACAATCTTGAATTTGCATTGGATGCCTTGCTCTACCACCCCTTCTTATTTTCTTTTTTTTCTTCATCATCAAGTTACCATCATCTTCATGGTTGATCTTGATTTGCTCTTGGGTGTCTTCTCTTGCTCAACTAGTGGCTTTGGTTGAGGTTTTACTTGTTGCTTCACCAATTGCTTGGTTGGGCACATTGAGGTGAGATGACCCCAAGTGTGGCACTTGAAGCACTTGACATGCTTGAGCCTCTCTTCTTTCTTCATCTTCTTGAGCTTCTCAATGTTTGGGCATCCATTAGCAAGATGTCCCGCTTCATGGCATCGATAGCACATGGAATGCGAGAGCTTCTTTTGGAGTAGCCTCTTCATCCTCTTTTCTTGCTTTTTTTTCGCCCCTTGTCATTTTCTTCTTGAAGCAAGGCCACTTTTGTCACCAACGTTTCTTTGAGTCTTCATCATGTGCTCAAAGGTGACTTTTGAGTTGTAGCACCTCTCTAACTTGTTGCTCAAATTCTTCACTTTACTTTTAAGCTCATTGTTCTCCTTCAAAAGGTTAGTCTCACAAGACATAGAAGTAGAACAAGCATTTAAATGTGAAGAACATGGCTTATCTAATAAATCATCACAAGAGGTGGATACATGCTTCTTGCCTACATCACAAGGGTTAGTCATATGTGATTGATCATTTGACCCAAATGATGAGCTCTCACTAGATTTGGTTTCTTCATTAGAAAGTTTCTTAGTGAGTAAAGCATGTTCTTGTACCAAGTTATCATGAGCAACACTAAGTTTCTCATGAGCCAATTTTAGCTTCTCATGTGAATAAGTAGTAACATAAAGTAGATGCTTTTGTTGTTCACATGTGGTTTTTAGAAATGAGTTTTCATTTTTCAATTTACTTATTTTTGCCATCTCATTTCTTAGGAACTTTGAGAGTTTATATAGAAGCTCAAAATTTGGACCATCACAATCAACAACAAAACCACCAATAGATACCTTAGTGTCACCATGTGACATGGAACAATGTGGTGATGTTGAAGAGCTTGTTGAAGCATCACTCTCATAGCCATCATCTTCACCATCAAGTGTGCATGGAGTAGAATCATTGCTTGCATCACTTGTGGCATTATTATTTTTCTTGTCAAGTGATCTTAAGATATGATCATCTTTGTCATCACTTGACCGTGAGGTGGAGCAATCCTTCACAACTACCTTGTTGTGGTCATGCTCAACATCCTCATGCGTCTCTTCCTTGGGCTCATCATCATTGGAGATCACCCCATATTTCTCATTTAGAAACACCCAAATTTCATGGGCGGACTTGAAGTCTATGATCTCATGAAGTATGCTACTATCCATAGATCGATAAAAAACATTAGTAGCTTGGCTATCGAGATGTAGGCATTTACTTTGCGCTTGAGTTGCATTCTTTTTATCAATTGCAAAGGAAAAACCCACATCTACGATCCACCACAATTGAGGAGAAATAAACTTAAAATTGCATGTCATCCAATTTCTCCACCGTGCAAAGTGTGTGCCATCAAAAATGTGTGGACACTCAACATCTAGCCCATAAGCCGCCATCCTCTCGGGTCGGTGAAGACCACAAATGAGAGACCCGGCTCTGATACCACTTGTAGGGTCGAGATGACGGACTAGAGGGGGGGTGAATAGTCCTTTCTAAAACTTAAATGAGTTGGCTAACCAAAACAAATGCGGAATTAAACTTATCGGTCTAGCCAAGACTACACCCCTCTAACTAAGTTCACAAGCACCTCACAAAGATCCTAATTAAGCAACTAAGGTGCTTTCCTTAGCAAGAGCTCTCCTATTTAATTCTAGAGCAAGGTCACACAAACCTATGCACTAGTACTTTGCAAGCAAGAGGGACTCCTACACAATTCTAGTAAGCAAAGCGCACAAAGCCTAAGCTCACTAGCAATGCTCAATAACAAGGCAACTAATGCCAAATTAGAGAGCGCAAATCACTTAGCTACACAAACTAAGCAATGTGACTAACAAGGTTACACAAACCAAATTAGTCACGCAAGCGGAAGCTTCTAGCTACACAAGCAAGAAGACAACTAGCAAGCTACACAAGCAAACTAGTTACGAGAGCAACTACACAAGCACAAGTATATATGAAAGTAAATACAAGCTTGTGTTGCATGAAGGCAAACCACCGAGAAGAGTAGACAAAGTTGACACGGTGATTTTCTCCTGAGGTTCACTTGGTTGCCACCAAGCTACGTCCCCGTTGTATCGACCAACACTTAGATGGTTCCTCGGTGTGACCCTCAAGTCACTTGCCCCTCAAGGCACGCCCCTCAAGGCACCGCAAGACACCACTCTCAAGTGAGGTAACTCAATGACACGCTCAACTAGAGTTGCTCTTCGCGATCCCCGCGGGGTGAGCACAATCCCCCTCACAAAGCTTCTCCGGAGCCTCGCACAATCTTCTTGCGAGCTTCGACAGAGCCACAAGCCACCAAGCCGTCTAGGAGGTGGCAACCTCCAAGAGTAACAAGCACTACCGGCTTGCAACACGATCACCTAGTGTCACTCGATGCAACCTCACGAAGCAATCGCACTAGAATCGCTCTCTCACTTGACCCGATGAACACTATCAAGCATGAGTGAGTTAGAGGGCTCCCAAGCACTACCACACAAGCCACCAAGGCTAAAGTGTGCTCAGCTCCCGGCCACAGCCGGCCAAGGCATCTATTTATAACCCCACGGTCAAATAGAGCCGTTACCCCTTCACTGGGTCCTTTTTCGGGACGACCGGACGCGCCGGTCGTAACTGACCGAACGCGCTCAACCGCGTCCGGTCGCCCTGCGACGTCCATGTGTCCCTCAAATTTCAAATGCGACCGTTAGATCCTCCAACGGTCACTGCACGCCAACGGTCAAACGCTATGACCGGACGCGCTGCTCAACCGACCGGACGCGCCGGTCGCACAGCACCGCGCGCGCGAAGCAACGACCGGACGCGCTCCTCGCAACGACCGGACGCGCCAATCCGCACAGCACCCACGCCCGCGAAACAATGACCGGACGCGCTCCTCGCAACGATCGGACGCGACAGTGCCAGCATCCGGTCGGAGTCCAGTAAGCTCCCTCGACGACCGGATGCGTCCGATCGCGTGTGACCGGACGCGCCCCGCGTCCGATCGTCCTTGCGAACCGCAGTTCCTTCTAGGCACTTGACCGGACGCGCCGGTCCCGCGAGTGACCGGACGCGCCGGTTGCAAACCCTAGCCCGCGCGCCCGATACCGCGCTGTACTGACCGGACGCGTCCGGTCACACCGTGACCGCGTCCGGTGCAGCGTCCGGTCACCTCAGTGACCCCGTTCGCCTCCGTTTCTTTTCTGACTTTCGGCGTAGTGGAAAATAGGCATTTCATTTCCCCGAAATCGCCTGAGCAAATGTGCCAACACCAACAAGTGATCACCACCTTGTGCACGTGTGTTAGCATTTTCATAATCATTTTATCGAAGGAGTTAACCACTCAACTTGCCACGCCACTCGATCCTAGCAACGATGCATAGTTAGATCACACGAGTGGCACTAGATGACCGATATGCAAACAAGTTTGCCCCTCTTGATAGTACGGCCATCTATCCTAAACCCGGTCATAAACTTCTCTACACACCTATGACCGGTGAAATGGAAATGCCCTAGGTTATACCTTTGCCTTGCGCATTCCACTCCATCTCCTCCGACGTTGATGCAACATATGCACCAACCATATCACAAAATGATATGATTCACTTCATATCATCACGTGACCGTATTGGTTCATCGATCTTGACCTCACTTGCTCTTCACCGTTGCATTGGTCCGTCGGCGCCAAGTCTTGCCCAAGCTTCACCATCGCATGGTCCTTCGCTTCGAAGCCTCAACTTGCCCTTCACCTTCACAACCGGTCCTTCGAGCCAAGCCTCATCTTGATCTTCTCCATCTTGGTCACATGACTCCATGTCATGTCTCATATGCAATGAGCTCCTTCATGACACCATCACATGTGGACTAATCTCCTGTGTATCTCACATAACCACATATTAGTCCACCTAAGTTGTCACTCAATTACCAAAACCAAACAAGGACCTTTCACTAACCCTTTGAAAATGTTTGTGAAAAGCTAACACACATGCACATGGTGGTGTACACATGGTGGTGTTGGCACATTTGCAAAGGAGAAGGTGTTGGAGTTGGTGTTGATCAACTTGGAGAAGAGAGAAAGGTTTTTCGGTGTTCTCCGAACACTAGAATGGCTCTTGGAGTGGAATACTGATTTGATCCATTGTGAATTGGATCAAGTGCTTTAGTGGGTTGTGTAGCCCTCCGAGTAAGTTTTCCAAAATGTCCAAGATCATCGAAATCGGAGTTCGGAGCTAAGAGTTATCGCCGTTTTACCGAAGAGTGGACTGTGACCGGACTCGTGACCGGACGCGTCCGGTCAGCACCAGCACGTCCGGTCAGTGTTTTTCGTGGGCGAAAGTGATCGGACGCTGCAGCGAGTCCGGTCAGTGATGACCGGACGCGTCCGGTCGCGTCAGGAGCTTGTTGTAACCTCTCTGTTTGCTGTTTCGCTGTGACCTGTGCGTCAAGTCCCGTTAGTGACCAGCGCGTCCGGTCAATACAAGTTTATACGCGCGAAAACTAGATGTTGGAGCACGCTACTGACCTGCGCATCCGATTAGTTCGACAGGCGCTTCCGGTCAGTTTGACCGGCGCGTCCGGTCGACCCGAAACTTGCCCAGTAAGGGGACTAACGACTCTATTTTGTTGTGGAGCTATAAATAGATGTTGTGGCCGGCCATGGCCGGTAGCTGAGCACACTTTGGCCTTGGTGGCTTATGTGGTAGTGCTTGAAAGCCCTCTAACTCACTCATACTTGATAGTGTTCATCGGATCGAGTGAGAGAGCGATTCTAGTACGTTGCATCGAGAGGATTGCATCGAGTGGCACTAGGTGATCGTGTTGCAAGCCGGTGGTGCTTGTTACTCTTGGAGGTTGCTACCTCCTAGACGGCTTGGTGGCTTGCGACTCCGTTGAAGCACGTGTGGAGATTGTGCGTGGCTCTGGAGGAGAATTTGTGAGGGGGATTGTGCTCACCCTGCGGGGATCGCGAAGAGCAACTCTAGTAAAGCTCATGGCTTGGAGGATCCCCATCTTGAGAGTGGATGTACGGCACCCGCTGAGGGTTTGACTCTTGATAGTCAATTAGCTCGTGATCCATCAAGTGGGTGTATCGCCACAACGGGGACTAGCTTGGTGGCAACCAAGTGAACCTCAGTGAAAAACCGCCGTGTCAACCTTGTGTACTTCTTCTCGGTGGTTTTCTTTCGATTCACAAGCTTGTATTTACTTTCATATACTTGTGCTTGTGTAGTTGCTCTTGTAACTAGTTGGCTTGTATAGTTTGCTAGTTACGTTCTTGCTTGTGTACCATAGAAGTAGCAACCGTTGCGTGGCTAATTTGGTTTGTGTAACCTTGTTAGTCATATTGCTTAGTTTGTGTAGCTAAGTAATTTGTGCTCTCTAGTTTGGCATTAGTTGTCTTGCTATTGAGCACTGCTAGTGAGCATAGGTGGCTTCGTGCTTTTGCTTACTAGAATTATGTAGGAGCTCCCCGGCTTTGCTAAAGTACTAGTGCATAGGTTTGTGTGACCTTGCTCTAGAATTATTTAGGAGAGCTCTTGCTAAGGAAAGCACCTTAGTTACATAATTAGGATCTTTGTGAGGTGCTTGTGAACTTAGATAGAGGGGTGTAGTCTTGGCTAGACCGATAGTTTTAATTCCGCATTTGTTTCGGTTTGCCAATGCGATTAATTTTAGAAAGGACTATTCACCCCCCTCTAGTTCGCCATCTCGACCCTTCAATTGGTATTAGAGCCCGGTCTCTCATTTGTGGTCTTCACCGACCCGAGAGGATGGCGGAATATGGACTAGATGTTGATTGTCCTCACATGTTTGATGGCACACACTTTGCACGGTGGAAAAATTGGATGATATGCAATTTTAAGTCTATTTGCCCTCAAATGTGGTGGATGGTTGAAAGGTCCTTGTTTGGTTTTGGTAATTGAGTGACAACTTAGGTGAACTAATATATGGTTATGTGAGATACACAGGAAATTAGTCCACAGATGATTGTGTCATGAAGGAGCTCATTGCATATGAGACATGACATGGAGTCATGTGACCAAGGTGGCGAAGATCAAGATGAGGCTTGGCTTGATGGACCGGTTGCAAGTGTGAAGGGCAAGTCGGAGGCTTTGAAGCAATGGACCGTGAGGCGGTGAAGCTTGAGCAAGACTTGGCGCCGATGGACCAAGGCAACGGTGAAGAGCAAGTGAGGTCAGGATCGATGAACCAATACGGTCATATGATGATATGAAGTGGATCATATCATTTGTGATATGGTTGGTGCATGTGTTGCATCAACATCAGAGGAGATGGAGTGGAATGCGCAAGGCAAAGGTATAACCTAGGGCATTTCCATTTCACCGGTCATAGGTGTATAGAGAAGATGATGACTGGGTTTAAGATAGATGGCCGTACTATTAAGAGGGGCAAACTTATTTGCATATCGGTCATCTAGTGCCACTCGTGTGATCTAACTATGCATCGTTGCTAGGATCGAGTGGCGTGGCAAGTTGAGTGGTTAACTTCTTCGGTAAAATGATTATGAAAATGCTAACACACGTGCACAAGGTGGTGGTCACTTGTTGGTGTTGGCACATTTACAAAGGCGTTGAAGTTTGAGCGGTAGAGAGGGTTTGGGTCTCTCTCTCCCTCCCACCGAGCTTGCGAGGCGGGATTCAGCGCTTTTTAGAGAAGTGAAACGCCTATTTTCTATTGCGCCGGAAGTTGGAAAAGAAACGGAGGCGAATGGAGGTCACAGAAGTGACCGGACGCTGAACCGGACGCAGTCTCTGGATGACCGGACGCGTCTGGTCAGTGTTCAGTGTCAGCGCGTTTTTCAGTTTGATGATCGGACGTGCAGCGCGTCCGGTCACTGACGATCGGACGCGTCCGGTCGTTCAGGGAGCTTACTGGATTCTAACCGGACGCGGGCACTGTGGCGTCCGGTCATTTTCTTCAGCGCGTCCGGTCGTTGTTCCGTTGAGCGCTGCTCAGGCGACCAGCACATCCGGTCATTCACTGGACCAGCGCGTCCGGTCGTTTCCAGCGCGTCCGGTCTGCGCGATGAGCGCGTCCGGTCGTTGCTTCGCAGTTAGCCGTTGGGCGACCGGCGCGTCCGGTCAGTTGGACCAGCGCGTCCGGTCAGTACTTCGCAGCTAGCCGTTGTGCGACCGGCGTGTCCAGTCAGTGTGACCAGCACGTCCGATCGTTGCCTGAGCGCGTCCGGTCAGTTACGACCGGGACGTCCGGTCGTCCCGATTTCTGCCCAGTGAAGGGGTAACGGCTCTATTTGATCGTGGGGTTATAAATAGATGCCTTGGCTGGCCTTGGCCGGTAGCTGAGCACACTTTGGCCTTGGTGGCTTATGTGGTAGTGCTTGGAAGCCCTCTAACTCACTCATGCTTGATAGTGTTCATCGGATCGAGTGAGAGAGCGATTCTAGTGCGTTGCATCGAGAGGATTGCATCGAGTGGCACTAGGTGATCGTGTTGCAAGCCGGTGGTGCTTGTTACTCTTGGAGGTTGCCACCTCCTAGACGGCTTGGTGGCTTGCGACTCCGTTGAAGCACGCGTGGAGATTGTGCGTGGCTCCGGAGGAGAATTTGTGAGGGGGATTGTGCTCACCCCGCGGGGATCGTGAAGAGCAACTCTAGTAAAGCTCATGGCTTGGAGGATCCCCATCTTGAGAGTGGATGTGCGGCACCGACTGAGGGTTTGACTCTTGATAGTCAATTAGCTCGTGATCCATCAAGTGGGTGTATCGCCACAACGGGGACTAGCTTGGTGGCAACCAAGTGAACCTCGGTGAAAAACCGTCGTGTCAACATTGTGTACATCTTCTCGGTGGTTTGCTTTTGATTCACAAGCTTGTATTTACATTCATATACTTGTGCTTGTGTAGTTGCTCTTGTAACTAGTTTCCTTGTGTAGTTAGCTAGTTACCTTCTTGCTTGTGTAGCATAGAAGTAGCTCCCGTTGCGTGGCTAATTTGGTTTGTGTAACCTTATTAGTCATATTGCTTAGTTTGTGTAGTTAAGTAATTTGCGCTCTCTAGTTTGGCATTAGTTGCCTTGCTATTGACCATTGCTAGTGAGCATAGGTGGCTTCGTGCTTTTGCTTACTAGAATTATGTAGGAGCTCCCCGGCTTTGCTAAAGTACTAGTGCATAGGTTTGTGTGACCTTGCTCTAGAATTGTTTAGGAGAGCTCTTGCTAAGGAAAGCACCTTAGTTACTTAATTAGGATCTTTGTGAGGTGCTTGTGAACTTAGATAGAGGGGTGTAGTCTTGGCTAGACCGATGGTTTTAATTCCGCATTTGTTTCAGTTTGTCGACGCGATTATTTTTAGAAAGGACTATTCACCCCCTCTAGTCCGCCATCTCGACCCTTCAATGGTAGATGTAGGCTTTTCTCATGTGTTGGATGAAGGTAATCTAACTCAAGCATAAGAGAAATGCCTAGATCTTGACATCCAAGCTACTAACATCATGTATAGATCTTTGGATGATAGCATCTTTGGTAAGATTATGGACCTCAAATCCGCTCATGAGATATGGGCCTATCTCAATGAAAAGTATGGAGCTATCACCGATGATGACGATGATGTCAAGCCCAAGGAGGTTGCACATGATGATGTTGAGCATGACCACAACACGATGGTTGTGGAGGATTGCTCCACCTCATGGTCAAGTGATGATGATGATCGATCTACCACAAGTTCACTTGATAAGGATGGTGATGATGCATCAAGTGTTGCAAGTGATGTTTCTACCCCAAGCACACTTGATGGCGACAATGTTGGTTCATGCTCGGGCCTTGATGATGCTACTACAAGCACATCCACTACATCACATTGCTTCATGTCACTAGGTGACACAAAGGTATCAAATGATAATGTGATTGATCATGTTAATTCATATGATGAGCTTGTTAGTAGACTTGCTAGCATGAACATGTCTTTAGAAAATGAGAAAGCTAAAACCATGAAATTGGAAAATGAAAACTCATTTCTAAAAACCACATGTGAACAACAAAAGCATCTACTTTATGTTACTACTTGTTCACATGAGGAGCTAAAATTGGCTCATGAGGAACTTAGTGTTGCTCATGATAATTTGGTACAAGAACATGCTTCTCTCTTTAAGATGTTATTAAAGAAAATTAAAATTAATGAGAGTTCATCACATGGATCAAATGATCAATTGCAAAATGTGACTAACCCATGTGATGTAGGGAAAAAGCATGTATCCACCTCTTGTGATGACTTATTAGATATGTCATGTTCTTCACATATATATGCTTGTTCTACTTCTATGTCTTGTGAGACTAACATTTTGAAGGAGAACAATGAGCTCAAAAGTGAAGTGAAGAAATTGAGTAACAAGTTAGAGAGGTGCTACAACTCAAAAGTCACCTTTGAGCATATGTTGAAAACTCAAAGAAACTTTGGTGATAAGAGTGGCCTTGGTTTCAACAAGAGCAAGAAGAATATGACCAAAGGGGAAAAGAAAAGAGAAAGGAAGATGAAGAAGCTAGCTCGAGAGAAGCTCTCTCATTTCATGTGCTACCGATGCCATGAAGTGGGTCATCTTCACCAAACATGCCCCAACTTAGAGAAGCTCAAGTTGAAGAAAGAAGAAGAAAGGCTCAAACGCAAGTGCTTCAAGTGCCATACATGGGGTTACTACACCTCAATGTGCCCAAGCAAGAAACTAGTGAAGCAACAAGAAGAGCCTCAACCAAAGCCACACGTTGAGCATGAGAAGAAGAAAAAGAAAACAAGAAGGGGTGGAAGAGGAAGGCATCCAATGCAAATCCAAGATACCAAGATGATGAGCAAGAATCAAATTTGAGAAAAGAAATTTGGCTCACATCAAGTGCTTCAAGTGTGAAGATATGGGACACTTTGCCTCGGGGTGTCCTACCAAGCTTGAGAAAAATGCTCAAGCAACTCATGAGAGGCAAGGCAATGAAGAGCATCACATGAGCAAGGAAGAAAAGGCTCAACCAAAGAGAAGATGCTATTCATGCCGGGAAAGGGAACACATGGCTCATTCATGTCCCCTAGGTAATAATTCTAAGCCTAGTTTAATTAATAATACTAACATGCTTAGAAAGGATGGCAATGGTACCTCATTGGTTGGAATTGCAAAACATCCCGCTACCCATACTAAGGCTTTACCTAAGTATGTTGCTCCTAACTTGAGAGGACCCAAACTTGTTTGGGTACCATCAAAAAATGGATGATTGTTTGTAGGTACCATCGGTATTGGAGGCTTGATTCATTTGGATTCATATTGGTCATCATATGTTGAATCAAGTTTTAAAGTTTAGTGCATATTGTATCCCAATGCCAAGTCAAAATAAGTGGAGTCCAAATGCTACAACATACAAGTGCAACATTCAAGATTGTGGTGATTTATTGGATATATTTGATGGCTTGCAAATATTTGAGTTGGAGCTTGCTAAAAGGATGATCATGTGATAACCAAGGGTATAGAATCTGCCAGAAAAGTGACAAT
Source organism: Saccharum hybrid cultivar R570 (assembly GCA_038087645.1). NCBI lineage: Eukaryota > Viridiplantae > Streptophyta > Magnoliopsida > Poales > Poaceae > Saccharum > Saccharum hybrid cultivar. Next base: position 26,099,997 of record JAQSUU010000135.1, read on the forward strand.
TATTGGATTGATCTAGAGTCACTTTAAGTGAAAGGTCCTCAAGTTGGAAACATATTTATAAGTGTTTGAGGCACCTAAGTTTGGTTTTGAATTGATCTAGAAGCATGACAAGAAATGAGTACAAGAGCATTGATTGTGGAATGTACTTAGTGTACAAATTTGGTACTCAAATTTGAAAATGAAGATCAAACTCAAGATGAAGATGAGGTTCAAGTTCTAGTAATAATTGGAGATCATTTGGTAGAAAGAAAAGGACTTAAAGAATAATTCAAGGTTACTCATCAAGTTAAGTGCATAGATCAATCAATCAAAGGCAATTCAAGTAAGTGTCAAGGATGGTTCTTTGGAGAGAGGTCACTTCTCCCTGCTGAGGGGGCTTGCCGCCCATGGGTGGGTAAACCGAGCACCGGCTTGGAAGGCTAACATGGAAGTGATGAATTCAAGGGACATTTGAGATGCTTAATTGAAGCAATCAATAGGGTTGATCAAGAAAAGCAAGCAACACCCAAAAGAGAGCTAGTCATGGTTATAAAATTAGTATCATAAGTACTTCTCTGATGCAAGCATTGATCAAAGAGAAAAAGCAAGCCAACCACAATAAGAGATAATGCACTTAATTATTAGTTGTTCTCATTTCATATGGGTGAAGAATGGATTTCTCTATAATGATTGGTCTTCACCAAGCTTATAAATTGGACTTCACATTGCTATTGGAGTAATGAATTGGAATCTATGTGACTATCCTCTACTCCAACATAACAAAGGTATCATTGCAATGTGCATGATCATTTCATCCCTTACTAGTATGCGATTAGTGCATATAGTACATGCTTACTAGGATCATGCATAACAAATGAAATGTTTAAATTCATAGCCTACCACTATTGCTTGAATTGTTTAAATGATCTAGTGGTATGTGTATGAATTTGTTCATGAGCTAGTGAACCCAAGTACTTGATCTAGTTTGGATTGCTAACAAGTGACAAGTACAACATTGGCAAGATAACCCTTAGTATGAGGAGTGAAGAAGCTTGTCATTGGATCAAACCAAACTTAGAATCTTAGACAAATCAACTTAGTTCAAGTCATACTAGAAGCTCATGACAATGATATGGGTATAAGCACAAGACAACAATGCAAATGGATATCTAGGGTGTTTCAAATGGTATCTAGACTCAAAGTATTTCTTTAAGTGGTATTTACAAGTGGTGTCTAGATCATGATCTACAAGTGATATCCTACAAGTGGTACTCATAAAGATAGCAAATGTTCAAGAAAAGATCATATTGACAAATCCTACAAGTGGTTCCATGATAGAGGATTCTTTAAATTGGTATCACACCCTTATTCGTGGTATTTCTACACATGATAACATTTATACAAGACGGTGGTTCCACAAGTGATCCTCAACTTTAAGTGATCATCAAATGAAGAAAGTTCCTCACACACAAGAGCTCAAGATTATCAAGTGAATGACCCATGCTATGACATAGGGGGAGGAGCCCCACCTAATGGTATCAAGGTCAAAGATCCTAAGTGGTATCTCAAGAGCAACATACAAGTAATGTCATTCCAACATGTGTGGTGATGTCCATCAACAACGCAATATTCAAGTCTCAACCATCTACCCCAATGCAAGCCTTTGCATCAATGAGAGGTACACCCTTTATGGAAATTGATGACAAAAGGGGAGAAGTTGGAACAAAGTTATGTCAATACACCAAGAGAGAGAGGTTTGGGAAGAGATTGAACAAAGATATCATGAGAAGATGAGTTTGGACATGGAGATGGACAAAGAGAGAGCAACATTGAAGAAATGAGAAGGATCAAAATTCTTGGACAAAAGAAGCACACAAGTAGGGGGAGCAAGCTCATGAACATTGTTTGGTTGCATTTGATATGTGCATATTCATGTGCTTGCTTGCATTGCATAAGTTTTATATTTAATATGCATGCTTGTGTGTTGTATGCTAGTTATAGAACTTGAATGATGATATGATAACTAGCATGCATAGGATAATAGCTAGACTTGTGTTTATCATGAAAAACTAGAACCTTGCTTATAATGTTGATCTCATGGGGTTTCTAGTATTTTTGATGTCTAGCTACTCATGATACTAAGGATGATGGTAAACTTGTGATTTTCAAATGATATCGAGCTATCAAATGGTATCGAACTACAAAGGTTTATTCTATACGCCTTAGCATCACTTAGTAGTGCTAACCCTCCCACAAATTTCATATTTATGCATATGTGCAAGCTTGAAACCAAACCATTTGAGCACATATGTAGGGAGAGTAATCACTACCAAGTCGGATTTTATGGTGCTTATCCAAATCCTAACATAGAGCTTAAATGTTGGATAAGTGGCATAAAGTCCAAAAGAACTTAATTTTCATATCTTTGTAGAGTTGTCATCAATTACCAAAAAGGGGGAGATTGAAAGGTCCTTGTTTGGTTTTGGTAATTGAGTGACAACTTAGGTGGACTAATATGTGGTTACGTGAGATACACAGGCGATTAGTCCATAGGTGATGGTGTCATGAAGGAGGCTATTGCACATGAGACATGACATGGAGTCATGTGACCAAGGTGGAGAAGATCAAGATGAGGCTTGGCTTGATGGACCGGTTGCTAGGGTGAAGGACAAGTTGTGATGGCTTGGCGCCGAAGGACCGAGGCAACGGTGAAGAGCAAGTGAGGTCAAGATCGATGAACCAATACGGTCACATGATAATATGAAGTGGATCATATCATTTGTGATATGGTTGGTGCATGTGTTGCATCAACATCAGAGGAGATGGAGTGGAATGCGCAAGGCAAAGGTATAACCTAGGGCATTTCTATTTCACCGGTCATAGATGTGTAGAGAAGTTGATAACCAGGTTTAGGATAGATGGTCGTACTATTAAGAGGGGCAAACTTGTTTGCATATTGGTCATCTAGTGCCACTTGAGCGATCTAACTTTGCATACGTGTTAGGATCGAGTGGCGAGGCAAGTTGAGTGCCTAACCCTTTGAAAATGTTTGTGAAAAGCTAACACACATGCACATGGTGGTGTACACATGGTGGTGTTGGCACATTTGTAAAGGAGAAGGTGTTGGAGTTGGTGTTGATCAACTTGGAGAAGAGAGAAAGGTTTTTCGGTGTTCTCCGGACACTAGGATGGCTCTTGGAGTGGAATACTGATTTGATCTATTGTGAATTGGATCAAGTGCTTTAGTGGGTTGTGTATCCCTCCGAGTAAGCTTTCCAAAATGTCCAAGATTATCGAAATTGGAGTTCGGAGCTAAGAGTTATCGCCGTTTTACCGAAGAGTGGTCTGTGACCGGACTCGTGACCGGACGCGTCCGGTCAGCACCAGCGCATCCGGTCGGTGTTTTTCGTGGGCGAAAGTGACCGGACGCTGCAGCGAGTCCGGTCAGTGATGACCGGACACGTTCGGTCGCGTCGGGAGCTTGCTGTAACCTCTCTGTTCGCTGTTTCGCTGGGACCTGTGTGTCCGGTCCCGTTAGTGACCAGCGCGTCCGGTCAATACAAGTTTATACGCGCGAAAACTAGCCGTTGGAGCACGCTACTGACCTGCGCGTTCGGTCAGCTCGACAGGCGCTTCCGGTTAGTTCGACCAGCGCGTCTGGTTGACCCGAAACTTGCCCAGTAAGGGGACTAACGGCTCTATTTTGTTGTGGAGCTATAAATAGATGTTGGGGCCGGTCATGGCCGGTAGCTGAGCACACTTTGGTCTTGGTGGCTTATGTGGTAGTGCTTGGAAGCCCTCTAACTCACTCATGCTTGATAGTGTTCATCGGATCGAGTGAGAGAACGATTCTAGTGCGTTGCATCGAGAGGATTGCATCGAGTGACACTAGGTGATCGTGTTGCAAGCCGGTGGTGCTTGTTACTCTTGGAGGTTGCTACCTCCTAGATGGTTTGGTGGCTTGCGACTCCGTTGAAGCACGCGTGGAGATTGTGCGTGGCTCCGGAGGAGAATTTGTGAGGGGGATTGTGCTCATCCCACGGGGATCACGAAGAGCAACTCTAGTAAAGCTCGTGGCTTGGAGGATCCCCATCTTGAGAGTGGATGTGCGGCACCCGCTGAGGGTTTGACTCTTGATAGTCAATTAGCTCGTGATCCATCAAGTGGGTGTATCGCCACAACGGGGACTAGCTTGGTGGCAACCAAGTGAACCTCGGTGAAAAACCGTCGTGTCAACTTTGTGTACTTCTTCTCGGTGGTTTGCTTTCGATTCATAAGCTTGTATTTACTTTCATATACTTGTGCTTGTGTAGTTGCTCTTGTAACTAGTTGGCTTGTGTAGTTTGCTAGTTATGTTCTTGCTTGTGTACCATAGAAGTAGCAACCGTTGCGTGGCTAATTTGGTTTGTGTAACCTTGTTAGTCATATTGCTTAGTTTGTGTAGCTAAGTAATTTGTGCTCTCTAGTTTGGCATTAGTTGCTTTGCTATTGAGCACTGCTAGTGAGCATAGGTGGCTTCGTGCTTTTGCTTACTAGAATTATGTAGGAGCTCCCCGGCTTTGCTAAAGTACTAGTGCATAGGTTTGTGTGACCTTGCTCTAGAATTGTTTAGGAGAGCTCTTGCTAAGGAAAGCACCTTAATTACATAATTAGGATCTTTGTGAGGTGCTTGTGAACTTAGATAGAGGGGTGTAGTCTTGGCTAGACCGATAGTTTTAATTCCGCATTTGTTTCGGTTTGCCGACGCGATTAATTTTAGAAAGGACTATTCACCCCCCCTCTAGTCCGCCATCTCGACCCTTCACCGGCCGACTTCAATGGGGTACGTCCTGTCGGTAGTGGTGAGGGTGCTAGAGTAGCCCATGGCATCGGGGGTGGCCTGGGAGATGACTGAAAGGTCCAAATAGGCTAGAGGGGGTGAATAGCCTAATTAAAACTTCTACAAGAATTACTTAACCGCAAGTGTTAGTACAAAAGGTGGCGAAGCAAAATACACTAGCTCTAACTAATTAAGCAAGCCACCTACACAATTCTAGTACAAGGCTAGCTACTAAGCACAACAACAAATACAAGCTAGAAACAAGGAGTAACGCGAGAGAAGAGCTTCGAGTGATTATACCGCCGTGTAGAGATGAGAAGAACCAATCAGTCAACCACACAAGAGAAATCCTCGGAAAGAGCACGACATAAGAATTTATCCCGAGGTTCACTTGCTTCCTGGCAAGCTACTCCCCGTTGTGGCGATACACCCACTTGTCAGTTCGCGAGCTAATAGACTATCAAGAGTCAAGCCCTCGGCGGGCACCGCACAACCACACACAAGATGGGGATCCTCCAAATCACAAGCTCCACTAGAGTATCCAATTCGTAAACTTCCACGGGGAAGGATCAAGAATCCCTTACGTTGATCTAGTGGCACTTGATTCCCGAGCTAACTGTGATTGTCCCTCTTGATAGTCGGCTATCAATCCTAAACCCGGTCAATCACTTCTCTACTCATCTTAGACCGGCAAAAGCAAACCCTACGATTATACCTTTGTCTTGATCACTTTGTACCATGTCCATCTCCACATGCTTGATCACCTTGATCATTATTTTATGTGCATCTCCACATCTTGTGATCTTGTGGCCATCACTTCATGCCACATGCTCCTTCATCACATGTGTTGCTTATGCCTAACTCAAACCACTTGACACAATGGCATTAGCAACTTGATGTCATTAATTACCAAAACCAAACTTGGGCTTTCAATGGCGCTCCTCGCGGGGCCCCTTTAGGCAGCGGCCCTCCTCGGGCTGGGCCTCGCCATTGCCACTCCAGCGCCTCCGCCATGGTGGCCTTCATCCACTCCCTATCTTCCTTAGCAATCTACCGCAGTTCCTTACCAGGTAGGTCGTGGCCACATGACAAACATTGTATTTCAAGTGTTTTAGGCGTTTCAGACTTTTGTTTTAAGTGTTTCATCTAGAAGTTATAAAGTAGATCTATGATGTTGCATATGTTGCAATGACAAAATACGTATGTTGCAAGCCTATGTTTCAAGTGTTTCAGATGTATGTTGCAAATGTTTCATTTGGATGTTTCAAAAGTAGATATTTAGTGTTGCACATGTTGCAACGGCTATACACACATGTTTCAAATGTTTCATTTTAAACGTATGTTGCAAATGTTTTATATGGATATTCTAAAAATAGATCTGGTGTTGCTCTCCCTCTCCTCCTTTTCCTCCTTCCATCTTGCCGTGGTAGTTCGAGCTCGACAGAGAAACCCTACCCAACCAGCGCGCGGAAGTTGGGTAGGCGCAGCAGCATGTGCAGGGTGGACGGGCAGGTGCAGCAGGCAGGGTAGACACGAGCCGGGGGGGCGTCCTTGTGCCACGCCGTAAAACAAAAGGAATCAAGCCAAAAATACATGGAAAATGGGATAAAAGCTTATCCAGAAAAACTTAGATATCATCATTCGACCATACATAGGTGCGGACACAGAGCATGAACCTAAGCAGGGACTCCTCGCTCCTTTCTTCCTTCCCTTCCTTTCTCTCCATTATTCTTCTTCCTTCTATAGAAAGTTACGGAGGGGGTTCAGGTTGAGCTCAATTGTTTGAGAGGCAGTAGGGCTCAAGCCCCATCCGTCCTACGCTAGATCTGCCCCTAGTACAAACTGGAACATTAGTACAAATATTCACAAAAAAAATGCCTTGTGCAAACTGTCCTTCCTGTTAATCCGTTAATTGCAGTTGGGCGCCAAGTACTATGCCACCGCCGGGCTCCTCAGCTCCTCCGACCGCCTCCTCGACTCCCGCTTCTCCGGCGCACGGAACCCGTCGGGCTCGTCCGCTTCGCTGGCCGGGTGGTCAGGTCTGAGCGCGTGGTACCTGCTCCCCTCCCGCCCGTATGCTCCGCCGGCGTCGCTCTTCGACCTTGCCAAGATCGGCTCCGCCTCCGACCGCGCCGTCTCCCCACGCTCGCTGTGGCCGCCGCCGACGCCACCGACGCGGGCGCGCGAGTCCACGGTTGTGTTGGTCGTCACGCTGCTCCGCGGCGTCCTCTCGCACGACGACAGCGGCGTGCTCTCGTACGAGTGGTCGCCGTCGAGCACGTCGTGGGTCGACAGCCACTGCATGGCCTTCTCGAGATACTCGTCCCTCGGAGCCGGCGCCTTCCTGCCATCGCGGCCGGCGTGGTCATGCCCGTGCCCGTGCCCGTGCACGTGGCTTGATGAGTGGCTTCTCTTGCCGCCTGGCAGCAGCTTCTTGATGTTACCGAGAAGCTTGAGCTTGCGCGGCCCGGCTTTCTTCCCCAGTGCTGCGGCGGGGGAGGCGGCCATCGCCGTCCCCGTCCCGGGCCTAGAACAAGGGCTCCGCTGAGGCTCGTAGTTGCTCGCCGGCGATCGCACGTAGCCATCGCCGTCGACTGACTCGTGCAGCGGGGAGAAGAGGGCAGGGTCGAAGCCGTCGAGGCCGGGGTGACCGTACCTCAGCATGAGCTGCTTGGCCCTCTCGCTGGACCGGAAGCTCATGCTCTTGCTCAGCTCCAGGGTCGATGGCAGGTCATCTCTGGAGCCGACGCGGCGGTTGTCAGCGCTGTGGCCCTGTTGCTCGGCTGTGGGGTGGCCGCCATCATGGTTACGGAGGAGCTCATGGCGGAGGCAGGCGTTGACCCACTTGAGGTAGACGAGCTCCTCGACGTGCGCGCAGTGGTCGTTGCGCAGCTGCTCGATCTGCCTCGTCAACCTCTCGTTGCTCTCCCTCAGGTACGTCATCTCCTCAACCATGCCCTCCTGCATGCCAAAAAGGTCAGTTCAGTATATATATTGCACGTCAAATGCTTGCCTCTTGTACCAAAAAGGTTCTGTACCAAAAAATTTGTAACTATAATCGATCAGTGGCATCTCTTGTACTTGCCTCTCAAAGCATGGTGAAAAAGCTCATAATTGTTACTGCTACTACGGTACTACCAATGGATCAAAGCTTAAAATTACTGAAAAGCTTTTGACAGACACCATTTCTGGAAAGCATAGTCATGGTCACGGTATTTCCAACTATAAGAAACAGAGAGATTCTGATTTTGAGCTAGTATCGTGTTAGCAACTACCTCTGCTACTACGGTAAGTTGCTTTACTACACAGGCATCTTTCTCCTTTTAAAACACTTCTTGCTTTCAAGGACGAAGCCAGGAAATAATCCGGGGGTGGGGCTCGAGCCCGGCTTGGGGGTGGGTGGGGTTCGAGCCCGGCTTGCCCTACCGCTGGCTTCGTCCCTGCCTGCTCTGGACTTGGAGTGCTAGCTAAAAGCCCGAAATCTGCTGTGGTTGTGGCTACATACGACCAGGTCAAAAAAATTGTGATGCGTAATTTCAAAATTCGCATGAAGGAAGGGAATGTGTGGGTAATTGTTGCTGAAGGAGATGTGAAGATATAAAAAGAGATGTGGAAGAACTATTCCCTTCCTTTGGCTTTTTGAGGGTTTTCAAAGGTCTGAAACGACTATTCAATAAGGTGGATGAAGCTTATGACCCTATCATGTTCAGTATACTATTAGAAAAAGTACAAGACACAGTGATATATGATGAAGCAGAAATAAGGTAGATTGGTTAATAAACTTTTTTGAAAAAATGGTGAAGATGACTAACTTCATACATTATCCATGCATTAAAAAAATACTTCAAAGAACAGAAGGTAATCAAACGCTTTTTTTTTAATGAAGGTGATCAGACGTTGCTGTCCTGTACCATCGTGACACCGCAGCATGAATGTGAACCATTTAACTCATCGTGTCAACGGAACACCCAATAACTCAGTCGCAAAAGGTACGGTCGCCAAAAAGAAAAGCTCAGTCGTAGAAGGATCTAAGCATGACTCTGGCTTCGGAATAACAAACCCGGGTTGAGCTAATCTAGGTCCTATTTAGTTGCCATGCAAACCCAAAATATTTTCTCTTCCACCCATCACATCGAATCTTTCGACGTATGCATGGAGCATTAAATGTAGGTAAAAAAGATAACTAATTACATAGTTTGTCTGTAAATGTCGGGACGAATTTTTTAAGCATAGTTAGTCCATGATTGATAAATTTTGCCAAATAACAACGAAAGATGCTACAATAACTTTTCACCTACTTTTCGCGAAGTTAACACACCCCTAGTTTGAGAAGGCACCCCGAAGTCAAAATAAAGCTGTTGCAGTGACATGGAAAATTTGGCACAAATCAAGTCTATGCTTTTTTGGCAACCTTTATTCCCAACAAGAGGGAATGGCAATGGCAAACGGCATTTCGCCAACATAGTTGCAAATCTCATTGGCACTATTCCTGAATGGAAGAATATTAGTTTGATTTGATTACCCCATGCTCTAGCCAGAGAACTACGTGCCGTCATCGAGATAAAGGAAAATTTCGATCCAATTAGAGCTAGATTTTTATCATTTCATACTCGTATTCATAAAAAGCTGGGAAACGACGTGTAAGGTTACCATCTTCAGCTCTTTAATAACGTGATATGATGAGCTACTAGAACAAAAACCTAATGATTCAATAATAATACTATACTTATAATTAATAAGAAGTAAAATAGGAATTACGTAATTCATTAAAACTCAGCACAAATTCCAGCCTCTGCTTTTTTGGACTTTTATTTATTCCCAACACAAGGGAATGACAAAAGGCATTGCACTTGCAAAAGCACAGTTGCAAATCACATAAAACATGCCTAGTCGCAATTATTCCTGACCGCACAGAATAGGAATTTCCAACCATCCATATGAACCTCGTGGACCGAACTACTTTTCATTACTCATTATATTTTGCTGATTTTGTAATCATTTTTCAAAAGGTGTAAACCAACGTGCAAGGTTACCATCTTCAACGGTTTACCACGTTACGATAAAGCTAAAATAGCACCCAATAAAAAAAATTCATCAACCAATAAAATAAAAATTCATCAAAAGTAACATTTGATAACCACACAAACACAAGGTAATATGTAAAACTAGATTATACTGAAGACAGGAATTAACTAAGACAGCAATTACCTCAGGAACCAGATTAACCGAGGCGGACGCAGCCTGCTCCGCGTCCTGCAGCCGGAGGGCGAGCTCCATGTTGTCCTCCTCCAGGGCGGCGTTCGCCTTCCGCAGCTCGGCGACCTCCGCCGCCAGCGCGGCGGCCCTCTCCTCGCCACCGCTCTCGAGCTCCACCACCCTCGCCCGGAGCGCCGCCGCCTCGCGCCGCGCCTCCTCCTGCTCTCCCTCCACCCGCGCCTTGACCGCGCGCAGCTTCTCCTTGGCGCGCGCCAGCTCTGCGCGGGCGGTGTCGAGCTCCTCCACCTGCGCCCTGAGCCTGCCGTTGTCCTCCTGCAGCGTGGAGACCTTGAGCCGCGTCTCCGCGTCGGCGGCGGCGACGCGGCTCTCGAGTTCCCGCACGGTGGCCTCGGCCTCCTGCGACCGGAGGCCCTCGAGCTCCCGCAGACGGAGCTCCAGCCTCTGCTCCCGCTCCAGCAGCGACAGCCACAGCTCCCTCAGCCGCTGGAGCTCCTGCCGTTCTTCTTCTTGTTGTTCCTCCGGATGGTCCGGGTCTGTTTCGGTTTCGTCGTCGGCATTTGCGGCGACTACTGGGGCCGGCATAGCCTCCATCTCCACTCGCGCGACAATATCCGGCTCGTCGTCGTCTCCGGCGCCGATCGACGCGCCGTGAATCACGTTGTCCGGAGGTTCGTCCTGGAATTTGAAGATCATATCAATCATGGCTCTAGGTAGTCCAAAAGCTTCTCTGTGAAGTCGGCGTCACCAATCTGACGGGATCGAGAACTCACGTCTGGGTTTGACGACAGAATCCTGAGTCCATCATGAGGAGCAGGAAGAGCGCGAGGCCGCGGAGCTGCAAGAAAAAAAATCCATAGGGAACAGAATCAAAGCCAGCGTCAAATCTAAACGGCGAACAAAGCAAAACGGATTACTCGAATTGCGGACCTGAACTCGGCGCAGGCAGAGCGGCCGCCGGCTGCCGGCGGCGGCGGCGGCGAGGCCGCTGATCAGACGCGTACATCGCCGCGAGGCAGAGAGAGGCCGCGGCGGCAAGCGCGGCGGCGGACACGGCGGCGTTCCCGGAGTCGTCGTCCCCACCCTCCACCGCGATCGCCGTGGATCCTTCTCCTCCTCTCCGCTGGCCGTCCTTGCTCCATCCAACAAGGCGGCTGAAGAGCGCGGAGAGCGAGAAGCCGAGCAGCGTGCGGTCGAACGATCCGGGCTTTCCCGGATCGAACTGGAGAAGGAATCTCAGGCCAGCAGGCCCTACTCCACCCTCGCCGCCCTCCATCCCGTCAATCCGCCATGAGCTGGGCCAGGGGGCAAAGAAACAGAGCCCGTGCGGAGGGGGTTGAGGCGAGGGCGGCCCCATGGGGTATATATGTCAACTCGTGCACTGGTCAATGGAAGAGAAGATAGAGAAGAATTGGTGCGAGACAGATAAAAAAACAAACAATTGCGATTAAGATTTGATTCCTTGTTGCATGGATGTGAGAAGGGCGCGAAGAAGAAAGCATCAGAGAGAAGAGCCCCACACGAAAAGCAGAGGTCAGTGTCTCTTGATCCCTTGTACCTTTTTTGCTTTTGGTGGTCTGCACTGTAGATACAGAGTTACAGATGGAATGATGGATGGTCTGCGTCTCTCTGCAATGGATTGTTTGGGTTGAAAACTCAGGTGTGTGCGATTTATGTACAGTGCTGCTACTCGGCTCGGAGGAGGTGGGTGGTGGTTGCATGACGTGGAAATTTTCCACGAAATATTGTTTGCTTTTTTGGAGAAGTTTTGGTGTTTCTGGAGACAGGACAAAAAGATTTGTTGGATTTGTGGAGTCCTGAAGATATATGAGTGTGTCATCATGCATGCGTGATGCACACAATACAGTGGGCCACAAAACCATGTACAGGTTTTGTTTGGCATGGCAATTTGACGATTAGTTAAGTTGATCACCGCTCTTTATTAAGGGGCTGTTTAGTTGGCAAAATTTTTGGCGAAACGCTACTGTAGCAGTTTCGTTGTTATTTGGTAAATATTGTCCAATCATGGTCTAATTAGGCTTAAAAGATTTGTCTCGTCCATTTCGTCTAAACTGTGTAATTAGTTTTATTTTTTATCTATATTTAATGCTTCATGCATGTGTTTAAAGATTCGATGTGACGGGGAATCTGAAAATTTTGGCAAAATTTTTAGCATCTAAACGGTGCCTAAGTATCATAGTAACATGACTCTGACTCTATATATCTTGTTTCCACCGGCGGTCTAGAATCTAGATGCCAAATGACGCACAGGCCTCTCAATCTCATGTATGGTACAGTGACAGAGAGGCGTGTTTATTCCCCAGCAGTGGCAGCTGCGATTAGCCCTGCTAATGGGCGAGAACCCACCCCGTTCCCACCCCCACCCCAAATGAATTGTATTTGATTTTCTATACCAGCCCACCCCATAAAATCATACAATTAACCCGACCCACCCCACCCCACTCATTTGCATTGCCCAACCCAACCCACGTGGTGGGTTGCACCCACGGAAACCCATGGGAAGCAGATGAACGTCTACTGCAAAAGTTAAATACATACTGTCATCGTCTCCTGCAAAATAAAACATCTACGGGCTACTGCAGAGTTAACATGATTCAGCAACTACTACATGATTCAACAGAAGTGAGACAAATAATTTAATTTCTTCATTCAGCAAGAAATTAAATTGATTAAATTACATGATTCAAGAACAATGCACTACTGCAGAATCCTAGATGAGCTGCAACACTTCACTGCTACATACTCTAGATTTTAGCACAACTTGACCTCAAAATTTTGCCAAATAAAACATCTCATGCTGAAGCAAACATGGATCCGATGAACACCACTATGCCACCATTTCAGTCACCGAAGCCAAATAGTAATTGCAAGAACCAGCATTTCAGTCTCTGATGAAGCCAAATAGTTACTGCAAGAAGCTGTGGAAGGAAGACTTGAAGACAAGACATGTAAAATAACACACAGATTCAGAGGCTGGATCGTTGTTTGGAGCTGGTTCACATGTAAGCAAATCTAATGAATTTCCAAGATATTTACATTGCACTTTCATCATCTGGCAAAGCAGTCATGCCTACATAGCACAAACTTGAGACTGCATTGGTAGCTAGTGATGCAAAGTAATCAATCAATCACTATCCAGAATCTATCATCATCCAGGGCAAGCAAAGTGTCACAGCTCATAACACAGAAAATGGAATGACACAAAAAAGGTCATCGATAGCAGAACTAGAATAGGAAAAAAACTCGTTTCAACGCTCATACTAGCTCATACTAGAATTAATTCGATCAAATCAGCCATGAATTGGCGTCAAATCACTAGCAGTAGTAGTGCCTCTAGCTAAGCTAGGCAGCGCACATATCTTTGTAGGCATGGCTGCTTTGCCAAATGACCAAGGTCCATGAACAATATTTATACAAGAGTGAGCTAGGGTTCTCTACAGGCATGCTAAATTAATACCAAGATGTGCCCTACTAAACCAGCAAGTAATGGACCGCCTTCCTACCAAGCAATCAAAACTCAAAAGTCAGCAAGAAAATTCCAGAGAGGTGAAATTGTTTCGTTCACTGCAGCGGGAAGGGGAAAGAGAAACCAGAATCTGGTGTCCATTACTATGTGTTATTTTGGTTGTCTGGTCTACATTCTTGTAACAGCTCTTCCTATGATGTAATAATCCATTCAAAAAATTCACCGATGATTACTGGATAGATCATTGACTATGTTGAAAAGGATGGTTGAGCTATCTAGTAATTTCTAGAGCAACTATGTCTACTAGAGAATGCAGAATGAAACATAAAAAAAACACTGCAGCCACTCAAATGCTCAACTATGTCAACATTATGGTAAGTGATTGTCGTCAAACCATTAAACAGTGAGGTAAGTGGAGCATCCTATACTTATTTAGAAAACTAAGACAAACCATTAAATGATAACACTTCTGAAAAATCATTAATGAAACATATGTATTTACTAGAAATAGCCAAAGAACAAAAATCGTTTTGTTGTTAGCTGCATTGTCAAGGGTGATAGTAAACATCTTTTCCTTTATTCCATACTCTGTCATACATCTTGTAATTGCTTCCTCAATGGCCAGACCACTATGTGGATACTTCACAGCTTTGAAAGAAATTATCTTCTTATGCAAAGCAAAGTTAGCATCCACATAATGGGCTGTTAGGCAGATATATCCTAGCTTTTGGTTAGATGTCCACAGATCGGAAGTGAAGCATATGCGAGAATCATGGCCTTGCAATTCACTTTCCAATTTTTGCTTCATTCTCTCATACATTCTAACACAATCATTGCGGATTGTTTGGCGACCAATGCAATTAAATGTGGGTTGCAACGACGCCATCCATGGTGAAAAACTTGGGTCCTCAAATTTATTAAATGCAACCTCTGCCGGAATGGACCAAGTTATCATTAACGCACGGCTTCTTTGAGAATTGAAGGTAAATGGACCTACAAATGGTTGTTTCTGAATTGTGGCAATAAACCTTTGCCTATCATCCTCACCAATTTTTCGACAAGAATCTTTGATGTGATTTCTCAAACTGTTTGTACCTGATTTTTCAGTAGCCATCTTCATGCCATAGTATCTACAAACAACCTTTAGAGCACCATCTACCTCAACCAGATCTGTCTCAAAGTGTTCCCAAACTTTCGACCTCCTATTTGGTGTTCCCAATGAATGGTCATCATTGCTTGCATTGGTGCCCGAGCCCTCGGACCGATGAGGAGACATCAGTCCTATCTGTTCAGACTGATGAGAAGACATATGTTCCCAAATCCACTACTGCTGGTAGCTAACCATACTGTCTGCTAAGGTCCTGCACATAAACAACAATGAGGTAAGTTTAAATCCACAGTACTGCACCTAAACAACAGTGAGGTAAGTTTAAATCCACAGTACAGAAATGTATAGACAGAGTAGCTAAACATCTGCTGGTAGCTAAACATACAGATTATTCAACTATGTTAAAAAAATTCTGGAATACTTTGAGAAAGCATGATCGACAGGCAACTGCAAATGATGTGTAAAAATTCTAGAATGCTAACCACTCTATCTGCCAAGGTCCTGGCCAACAGTGCAAAAACCACTCAGATGGAGCTTACTGGAAAAAAACGGTAGTTTTGAAAGAAACAAAAGGACCTACAACTGTGTTCAGATTAACCAGGTGTCCAATTCTGTAGGTGTAAAGACTAGTAAACCAGATTTCGGATTTCAAAACATCTCATAAGGATTCAGCAAAGCTTAGCTGCTGTACTTGGGCAACCAATGAACCAATCATATAGGTAAGAACATCCACAGGTCAGAAAATGTTATAGCTCTCAGAGTAACAACTAACAAGTTACTACATGACTGGTCAATCAAATGTAAACCAGTCAATAATAATACCAGGATTCCCCATTTCAACAACATGCAAAAGTAACCAGCAACAACAGAGCAGGGATGGCAGACCCATACCCTTTGGGATTCAAGAACTGGATGACGAGGTCGTCCTTGACGATGTTCACCTCCTCGATTGCAGGGATGGTGTTGACCCCTACCCTCTTGAGCGTGAGCGTGAGCGTGCTCTGCAGCCTCTTGTCATCCGTGGTGTCTATCTTCTGGACAACTTTCTTCTTCCTGGTAAATACGGTCAGTCAAGGCAAGAAGTCGTCATATCCAGCAGCCGGAGCAGGGCCTGCCATGAGCACCTGGCCGCACTTCCCGCAGGCGCCGGATCGAGGTAGGGGAAGGGAGGGGAAGGAGAGTGGCCGTACCTGGACTGGAGCGATGTGCGCCTAAGCTTGGGTCACTAGGCCACGGATCGAGCTGCTGCCACCGAGGATCTGCTCGACTCCCACTAGATTAGGTCGTTGCCATGCCGGGATGGGAGGGCAGATTGAGTGGCGGTGGAGGTGGGCGTGGACTGGGATGGTGTGGGTGTCGCAGTGGGTGCGGTGACTAGCGCCGGTGCGGCTCGAAGGATCGGCGCCAATGGGGAGGTGGTGCGACTGGGCGACGGCGCGTCGGGAGGCCGAGGCTGGAACAGAGCGATGCGAGGGTCGTGCGTCTAATTGGCCCGTTCCAACCCGCCCCAACCCACAATTGCCCTCAACCCAACCCACCCCAACCCGCAAGGTATTGAAACCCGCTTCCATCCATCCAAATAAACTCCATAGCAGAACCCACCCCATAAAACCCGTTTCCACCCGACCCATTAGCAGGCCTAGCTGCGATCACAACACTTGCTGTCGTTGAACTCCCACATGGAAACGGGACGTCTTTTTCCCCGGTTTTGAACCACGTGATCACCCAGAGTTTAGTTCCCTGTGGTAGACTGGCAGTAGTATGCTGCCGTTCGTCATAGCCTTTACCTGTTTTTCTTTCATTTCAGCGCAAATCGCCTACTACTAACCTATTATTACTCATAAAGGACACTTGGAGTAGGAGTACTTTATACAGTGTTTTTTATTTTTTTGGTTCTCTTTTTACATGTAGATATAGTAACTAATGTAGATTCTTAATTATTCACGTCAGCAGTTGACTCGATCAGTTGCACGGCACCAGGTTTTGTGGTAACCGCCGCGGTATTGAAGCCACAAGACAAGGGGTCAGATGAGACCGGGATCGAGATCGAGTAGCAGCAGCGTCCAGTTGTCGCGGTCTCCCTCTCTTTCTCTGACGAAGTGATGAGCCGGTGCACTTGTGTGGAAAGCGGAGCTAGCGACAAAGCGGCTACGGCTACAAGCGCGTCTTTCGCGGCCGTATCCCCCCTTCCTTTTCTCCACGTCCCCGGCCCCCGGGCGTTGCGCTTGCGCGCGCCTTTCATGACCGCCGGCGTGGCCCCATGCGCGTTGCTCCCGAGGGTGATCTCGCTGCGTGCATGTGGCGCCGTGCCGCCGCGCCACTGAAAGCGAGGAAAAGCTCGCGCAGGCAGGCAGGCAATCGAGCATGTCATTGTTGTCATGGCAGCGTTCTTCTCTAGGCAGGCTGTTTCGAATCGAAAGAAGCAACCTCCTTTATTTATAGGTACAGCGGCCCGGATCTGGGAAGCTTCTGAATTCAAGTCACCATCCGCTTTGTTTTACCTAGCGTAGTAGCACTAGTTACACAAAACGTTCGACTCTTGCCATTCATGCCCGTGTGTTTCAAATTTGTGGCTATTTGGTGTCTCCTGAAATGGTTGCCATACGGGTGCCCAGTACTACTTTCAAGCACAAGATGATTGTCACCAAAAAAAAATTCAAATACGAAAAAACCTCTGGTGATGTAGACTATTCTATCATCAAACATCCCTTAAAGTTTAAATTAATGCAAGCAATAACTAGTGTAAGGAGAATTGGAAGGAACAAATTTCAAACTTCCTTCACTCACATAAATTTATTGTTCTTGCTTGTTGCTTCACATTTGTTTCTGTTTTTATTTCATATAAATCCCAACAAAGGTGGTTTGGACAAAGAATATCATTTTTGAAAATTAAATTAAGCTACAAATTTATTTCCATTGGATAATATTAAACAATATATAGTAGGGAGGGCTGTGAAGTTTGAGGAAAAAAAATTAGCGGGAACAGTTCTTAATGGGCATAAGCTGTGGGCACCTGTCACGGATTGACGAACATGTCCATGTACAAACATCCAATTTATAAGATTGCTACATAAATTTAGTAGGAGCAATCCATAATAATCTAATGCATTGGATGTTTCCTCGTGACACAGTATTGGTTATCCGCGGTAGTAGATACCCATAATTGCCTTCCATTAGAGCAATTATAAGAGACTCTTTATATTATTCCTAATTGCTAGGAATAAAGATTTTGATGAGAAAAAACTCCAACAACTTATTTATTTGGTTAAGTCATCTCCTATTTCGGATTTCTCGCTAACCAAAGATAAAAAAAAAACAGCTCCCTAGACTACACACAAAATATAAAAAAATTGTTGGAGAGCGGAGAGATATAGAAAATGGTTTTATGTAAATGACTCTCTGAATGATGCTTTAGAGAGTGAACTTTAGAAAGACTATTGGAGATGCACTTAGGGATGTCTCCACCAATTTTTCTCTCCTAATGTTTCACAACTGCTCAAGGAGATCTCCTTTTTTTTTTAGTGGAGCTCAAGGAGATCTCCTATATGTCTCTTGTCACACCCATTTTAAGGATAAAAATAGGATGCATAAAAGACTCATGTGCGCTCCAGGAAATAGTCGCACACACAAGTTGACAAATTACAGCAGTATCATCACAGTGCTTATTACATAACGAGTGAATATTATCACAATCTTGTGCAATAAATGTAGCAACTAATAATAAATCTCTTGCGGAAGCTCCAGCCACAGGGACGCGGTTGACTGGTTGACACCAAACCTAGTACTCATTGCGGTAATCATCCTCTCATTCCTCATCTATTGTGGTTGAAATAGTAAGGTGAGCATATGTCGTACTCAACAAGTATAACACAGGGTTCATGAGGCACAAAAGCCTAGACACTGTTTGACTGCATAAAGTTTTTATTCATTATATAATTGGCAATTGAGTAGCATCAAGGTAATCCAAATCCCATTAATGAATCAATAATCAATTGTAATAAGAATAATGAAATAGCATTATCATGACATAATAATATCAACAGTAATTAAAACATGATATAACAATGGTGATCATCTATCTGTAAATGTTCCAAGGCTGCCCGTATCCGTGGGCACGGCTAGTATACCAGTTTTTAACTCTGCGCAGAGGTGTACACTTTCACTGTGAGTCATGGTTTTCAGTTGCATTGGGGTAATTAATTTCAAAACACTAATAACCATATAAAGTCATTCAAGAGTTTGTGGTTGAGTTCAATTGTTTGAGAGGCAGTAGGGCACAAGCCCCATCCGTCCTACGCTAGATCTGCCCCTAGCACAAACTGGAACATTAGTACAGGCCGTGTTTAGATCCAGAGTTGGATCGCCGGATTCGGCAAAAGTTGCTACAGTGTTCCTGGAACACTGTAGCAACTTTTGTTTTTTAGTGAAAAAAATTGTCCAAAAAATGATAAATTAGACTCAAAATGTTCATCTCGCAAAGTACAACAAAATTGTGCAATTAGTTTTTGATTTCATCTATATTTAGTACTCCATGCATTTGCCGATATTTTGATGTGATGGAGAATCTTCTTTTTGCATAGTAAAATTTGGGGTTGGATTTAGGAACTAAACCAGGCCAAATATTCACAAAAAAAAGCCTTGTGCAAACTGCAAACTGTCCTTCCTGTTAATCCGTTAATTGCAGTTGGGCGCCAAGTACTATGCCACCGCCGGGCTCCTCAGCTCCTCCGACCGCCTCCTCGACTCCCGCTTCTCCGGCGCACGGAACCCGTCGGGCTCGTCCGCTTCGCTGGCCGGGTGGTCAGGTCTGAGCGCGTGGTACCTGCTCCCCTCCCGCCCGTATGCTCCGCCGGCGTCGCTCTTCGACCTTGCCAAGATCGGCTCCGCCTCCGACCGCGCCGTCTCCCCACGCTCGCTGTGGCCGCCGCCGACGCCACCGACGCGGGCGCGCGAGTCCACGGTTGTGTTGGTCGTCACGCTGCTCCGCGGCGTCCTCTCGCACGACGACAGCGGCGTGCTCTCGTACGAGTGGTCGCCGTCGAGCACGTCGTGGGTCGACAGCCACTGCATGGCCTTCTCGAGATACTCGTCCCTCGGAGCCGGCGCCTTCCTGCCATCGCGGCCGGCGTGGTCATGCCCGTGCCCGTGCCCGTGCACGTGGCTTGATGAGTGGCTTCTCTTGCCGCCTGGCAGCAGCTTCTTGATGTTACCGAGAAGCTTGAGCTTGCGCGGCCCGGCTTTCTTCCCCAGTGCTGCGGCGGGGGAGGCGGCCATCGCCGTCCCCGTCCCGGGCCTAGAACAAGGGCTCCGCTGAGGCTCGTAGTTGCTCGCCGGCGATCGCACGTAGCCATCGCCGTCGACTGACTCGTGCAGCGGGGAGAAGAGGGCAGGGTCGAAGCCGTCGAGGCCGGGGTGACCGTACCTCAGCATGAGCTGCTTGGCCCTCTCGCTGGACCGGAAGCTCATGCTCTTGCTCAGCTCCAGGGTCGATGGCAGGTCATCTCTGGAGCCGACGCGGCGGTTGTCAGCGCTGTGGCCCTGTTGCTCGGCTGTGGGGTGGCCGCCATCATGGTTACGGAGGAGCTCATGGCGGAGGCAGGCGTTGACCCACTTGAGGTAGACGAGCTCCTCGACGTGCGCGCAGTGGTCGTTGCGCAGCTGCTCGATCTGCCTCGTCAACCTCTCGTTGCTCTCCCTCAGGTACGTCATCTCCTCAACCATGCCCTCCTGCATGCCAAAAAGGTCAGTTCAGTATATATATTGCACGTCAAATGCTTGCCTCTTGTACCAAAAAGGTTCTGTACCAAAAAATTTTGTAACTATAATCGATCAGTGGCATCTCTTGTACTTGCCTCTCAAAGCATGGTGAAAAAGCTCATAATTGTTACTGCTACTACGGTACTACCAATGGATCAAAGCTTAAAATTACTGAAAAGCTTTTGACAGACACCATTTCTGGAAAGCATAGTCATGGTCACGGTATTTCCAACTATAAGAAACAGAGAGATTCTGATTTTGAGCTAGTATCGTGTTAGCAACTACCTCTGCTACTACGGTAAGTTGCTTTACTACACAGGCATCTTTCTCCTTTTAAAACACTTCTTGCTTTCAAGGACGAAGCCAGGAAATAATCCGGAGGTGGGGCTCGAGCCCGGCTTGGGGGGTGGGTGGGGTTCGAGCCCGGCTTGCCCTACCGCTGGCTTCGTCCCTGCCTGCTCTAGACTTGGAGTGCTAGCTGAAAGCCCGAAATCTGCTGTGGTTGTGGCTACATACGACCAGGTCAAAAAAAATTGTATGCGTAATTTCAAAATTCGCATGAAGGAAGGGAATGTGTGGGTAATTGTTGCTGAAGGAGATGTGAAGATATAAAAAGAGATGTGGAAGAACTATTCCCTTCCTTTGGCTTTTGAGGGTTTTCAAAGGTCTGAAACGACTATTCAATAAGGTGGATGAAGCTTATGACCCTATCATGTTCAGTATACTATTAGAAAAAGTACAAGACACAGTGATATATGATGAAGCAGAAATAAGGTAGATTGGTTAATAAACTTTTTTGAAAAAATGGTGAAGATGACTAACTTCATACATTATCCATGCATTAAAAAAATACTTCAAAGAACAGAAGGTAATCAAACGCTTTTTTTTTTAATGAAGGTGATCAGACGTTGCTGTCCTGTACCATCGTGAACCGCAGCATGAATGAACCATTTAACTCATCGTGTCAACGGAACACCCAATAACTCAGTCGCAAAAGGTACGGTCGCCAAAAAGAAAAGCTCAGTCGTAGAAGGATCTAAGCATGACTCTGGCTTCGGAATAACAAACCCGGGTTGAGCTAATCTAGGCCCTGTTTAGTTGCCATGCAAACCCAAAATATTTCCTCTTTCACTCATCACATCGAATCTTTCGACGTATGCATGAAGCATTAAATGTAGGTAAAAAAGATAACTAATTACATAGTTTGTCTGTAAATGTCGGGACGAATCTTTTAAGCATAGTTAGTCCATGATTGATAAATTTTGCCAAATAACAACGAAAGATGCTACAATAACTTTTCACCTACTTTTCGCGAAGTGAACACACCCCTAGTTTGAGAAGGCACCCCGAAGTCAAAATAAAGCTGTTGCAGTGACATGGAAAATTTGGCACAAATCAAGTCTATGCTTTTTTGGCAACCTTTATTCCCAACAAGAGGGAATGGCAATGGCAAACGGCATTTCGCCAACATAGTTGCAAATCTCATTGGCACTATTCCTGAATGGAAGAATATTAGTTTGATTTGATTACCCCATGCTCTAGCCAGAGAACTACGTGCCGTCATCGAGATAAAGGAAAATTTCGATCCAATTAGAGCTAGATTTTTATCATTTCATACTCGTATTCATAAAAAGCTGGGAAACGACGTGTAAGGTTACCATCTTCAGCTCTTTAATAACGTGATATGATGAGCTACTAGAACAAAAACCTAATGATTCAATAATAATACTATACTTATAATTAATAAGAAGTAAAATAGGAATTACGTAATTCATTAAAACTCAGCACAAATTCCAGCCTCTGCTTTTTTGGACTTTTATTTATTCCCAACACAAGGGAATGACAAAAGGCATTGCACTTGCAAAAGCACAGTTGCAAATCACATAAAACATGCCTAGTCGCAATTATTCCTGACCGCACAGAATAGGAATTTCCAACCATCCATATGAACCTCGTGGACCGAACTACTTTTCATTACTCATTATATTTTGCTGATTTTGTAATCATTTTTCAAAAGGTGTAAACCAACGTGCAAGGTTACCATCTTCAACGGTTTACCACGTTACGATAAAGCTAAAATAGCACCCAATAAAAAAAATTCATCAACCAATAAAATAAAAATTCATCAAAAGTAACATTTGATAACCACACAAACACAAGGTAATATGTAAAACTAGATTATACTGAAGACAGGAATTAACTAAGACAGCAATTACCTCAGGAACCAGATTAACCGAGGCGGACGCAGCCTGCTCCGCGTCCTGCAGCCGGAGGGCGAGCTCCATGTTGTCCTCCTCCAGGGCGGCGTTCGCCTTCCGCAGCTCGGCGACCTCCGCCGCCAGCGCGGCGGCCCTCTCCTCGCCACCGCTCTCGAGCTCCACCACCCTCGCCCGGAGCGCCGCCGCCTCGCGCCGCGCCTCCTCCTGCTCTCCCTCCACCCGCGCCTTGACCGCGCGCAGCTTCTCCTTGGCGCGCGCCAGCTCTGCGCGGGCGGTGTCGAGCTCCTCCACCTGCGCCCTGAGCCTGCCGTTGTCCTCCTGCAGCGTGGAGACCTTGAGCCGCAAGAGCCGCGTCTCCGCGTCGGCGGCGGCGACGCGGCTCTCGAGCTCCCGCACGGTGGCGGCCTCCTGCGACCGGCGGCCCTCGAGCTCCTGCAGACGGAGCTCCAGCCTCTGCTCCCGCTCCAGCAGCGACAGCCACAGCTCCCTCAGCCGCTGGAGCTCCTGCCGTTCTTCTTCCTCCTCCTCCTCCGGATGCTCCGGCTCTGTTTCGGTTTCGTCGTTGGCATTTGTTGCTACGGCGACTACTGGGGCCAGCATAGCATCCATCTCCACTCGCGCGACAATATCCGGCTCGTCGTCCCCGGCGCCGATCGACGCGCCGTGAAGCACGTTGTCCGGAGATTCATCCTGGAATTTTGAAGGGATCATATCAGTCATGGCTCTAGTTCAAAAGCTTCTTTGTGAAGTCGGCATCGCCAATCTGACGGGATCGAGAACTCACGTCTGGGTTTGACGACAGAATCCTGAGCCCATCATGTGGAGCAGGAAGAGCGCGAGGCCGCGGAGCTGCAAGAAAAAAATCCATAGGGAACAGAATCAAAGCCAGCGTCAAATCTAAACGGCGAACAAAGCAAAACGATTACTCGAATTGCGGACCTGAACTCGGCGCAGGCAGAGCGGCCGCCGGCTGCCGGCGGCGGCGGCGGCGAGGCCGCTGATCAGACGCGTACATAGCCGCGAGGCAGAGAGAGGCCGCGGCGGCAAGCGCGGCGGCGGACACGGCGGCGTTCCCGGAGCCGTCGTCCCCACCCTCCACCGCGATCGCCGTGGATCCTTCTCCTCCTCTCCGCTGGCCGTCCTTGCTCCATCCAACAAGGCGGCTGAAGAGCGCGGAGAGAGAGAAGCCGAGCAGCGTGCGGTCGAACGATCCGGGCTTTCCCGGATCGAACTGGAGAAGGAATCTCAGGCCAGCAGGCCCTACTCCACCCTCGCCGCCCTCCATCCCGTCAATCCGCCATGAGCTGGGCCAGGGGGCAAAGAAACAGAGCCCGTGCGGAGGGGGTTGAGGCGAGGGCGGCCCCATGGGGTATATATGTCAACTCGTGCACTGGTCAATGGAAGAGAAGATAGAGAAGAATTGGTGCGAGACAGATAAAAAAACAAACAATTGCGATTAAGATTTGATTCCTTGTTGCATGGATGTGAGAAGGGCGCGAAGAAGAAAGCATCAGAGAGAAGAGCCCCACACGAAAAGCAGAGGTCAGTGTCTCTTGATCCCTTGTACCTTTTTTGCTTTTGGTGGTCTGCACTGTAGATACAGAGTTACAGATGGAATGATGGATGGTCTGCGTCTCTCTGCAATGGATTGTTTGGGTTGAAAACTCGGGTGTGTGCGATTTATGTACAGTGCTGCTACTCGGCTCGGAGGAGGTGGGTGGTGGTTGCATGACGTGGAAATTTTCCACGAAATATTGTTTGCTTTTTTGGAGAAGTTTTGGTGTTTCTGGAGACAGGACAAAAAGATTTGTTGGATTTGTGGAGTCCTGAAGATATATGAGTGTGTCATCATGCATGCGTGATGCACACAATACAGTGGGCCACAAAACCATGTACAGGTTTTGTTTGGCATGGCAATTTGACGATTAGTTAAGTTGATCACCGCTCTTTATTAAGTATCATAGTAACATGACTCTGACTCTATATATCTTGTTTCCACCGGCGGTCTAGAATCTAGATGCCAAATGACGCACAGGCCTCTCAATCTCATGTATGGTACAGTGACAGAGAGGCGTGTTTATTCCCCAGCAGTGGCAGCTGCGATCACAACACTTGCTGTCGTTGAACTCCCACATGGAAACGGGACGTCTTTTTCCCCGGTTTTGAACCACGTGATCACCCAGAGTTTAGTTCCTGTGGGCTGTGGTAGACTGGCAGTAGTATGCTGCCGTTCGTCATAGCCTTTACCTGTTTTTCTTTCATTTCAGCGCAAATCGCCTACTACTAACCTATTATTACTCATAAAGGACACTTGGAGTAGGAGTACTTTATACAGTGTTTTTTTTTTATTTTTTTGGTTCTCTTTTTACATGTAGATATAGTAACTAATGTAGATTCTTAATTATTCACGTCAGCAGTTGACTCGATCAGTTTCACGGCACCAGGTTTTGTGGTAACCGCCGCAGTATTGAAGCCACAAGACAAAGGGTCAGATGAGACCGGGATCGAGATCGAGTAGCAGCAGCGTCCAGTTGTCGCGGTCTCCCTCTCTTTCTCTGACGAAGTGATGAGCCGGTGCACTTGTGTGGAAAGCGGAGCTAGCGACAAAGCGGCTACGGCTACAAGCGCGTCTTTCGCGGCCGTATCCCCCCTTCCTTTTCTCCACGTCCCCGGCGTTGCGCTTGCGCGCGCCTTTCATGACCGCCGGCGTGGCCCCATGCGCGTTGCTCCCGAGGGTGATCTCGCTGCTGCGCTGCGTGCATGTGTCGCCGTGCCGCCGCGCCACTGAAAGCGAGGAAAAGCTCGCGCAGGTAGGCAGGCAATCGAGCATGTCATTGTCATGGCAGCGTTCTTCTCTAGGCAGGCT
Source organism: Saccharum hybrid cultivar R570 (assembly GCA_038087645.1). Taxonomy (NCBI): domain Eukaryota; kingdom Viridiplantae; phylum Streptophyta; class Magnoliopsida; order Poales; family Poaceae; genus Saccharum; species Saccharum hybrid cultivar. Next base: position 26,125,446 of record JAQSUU010000135.1, read on the forward strand.
GTTTCGAATCGAGGCCTTGTTTAGTTTGGCCAATTCGGCGCCGGCTGAATCACTGCGAGACACTGTAGCATAATGTAACATTTCGTTTGTATTTGGTAATAATTGTCTAAACATTGATTAATTAGGCTTAAAATGTTCGTCTCGTAAAATACAACTAAACTGTGTAATTAGTTTTTGATTTTATCTATATTTAGTACTCCATGCATATACCGGTATTTTGATGTGACGAAATCTTCTTTTTGCACAGTGATTCTGAACCCAAAATCCCGGAACTAAACATGGCCCGAAAGAAGCAACCTCCTTTATTTATAGGTACAGCGGCCTGGATCTGGGAAGCTTCTGAATTCAAGTCACCGTTCGCTTTGTTTTACCTAGCGTAGTAGCACTAGTTACACAAAGCGTTCGACTAGGGCTCATGTCACTGTTTTTGAGACATGATACTATTGAAAACTGAGTATAAAACATGCTCTCTCAACGTATAGTTTCATTTCACAGTTTCATAGGCTAGCTGCAACACTTAATTCCTGCACTGTGTTGAGATCAAATATGCCATATGAACTGTGTAGCCATTTGATATTATTGTAAATGAAAATATATTAATTATCTTCAATATTCATAGGATATGAAATGGAGTCGCATATATGAAAATAGTTAGATACAATATACTCCCTCTGTCCCTGAAAGGATTGATTCCTAGAATCCGTGCCAGTCAAACCTTTTTAAGTTTGACTAACTTTACAGAAAAGAGCAACAATATCTATGACATAAAATAAGTATTTTATGAAAATATATTCTATGATAAATCAAATGATATTAATTTGGTACCATAAATCTTAGTGTTTTTTTCTAGAATTTTGGTCAAAGTTTAAAAAGTTTGACTTAAGACAACTCTAGGAATCCATCCTTTCAGGGACAGAGGGAGTATCTTAAACCACGTATTAATTATCTTCAATATTCGATTCGCACACTCAAATTCAGATAGCTATTTCCACACCATAGGCTGCAGCATTCACATTCTGCTAGGGGCCTGTTTAGATCCCAAATATTTCCCCAAATTCCACTATGCAAAAAGAAGATTACACATCACATCAAAATGTCGGCACATGTATGGAGTACTAAATTTAGATGAAATAAAAAACTAATTATACAGTTTTGTTGTACTTTGCGAGACGAACATTTTAAGCCTAATTAGTTAATGTTTGGACAATTTTTACCAAATAAAAACAAAATACTACAGTACCGCACATTGTGCTACAGTAAATCCGCCGTCCCCAAATTGGGGCAACTAAACACGGCCGGTGTTTTTCAAAACTCTGCCAAAAAGTTGATCACAGCAGCATAGAATGTAAAGGGCTTCATCGTTGTTAGCAAAATTAACTTCAGGAAAAGTAATACACATAAAGAATGCGCAAATTTGTCTTCACCAAAACGAAAAGTAACTCAATCAAATATGCTCAGTGGTACATACCAATGAAATCTCCAATGATACAACATGTTCAGAATGAAATTTGTTGTACCCAGTGGTCTAAAACTACAAAGTAAATTAAATATTCTGAAATTATACTGAGCCAAATGCTACTCTGAAATTACTGAGCCAAATGCTACTCTGAAATTACCGAGCCTTACCATGAATCTTACCATGGCACTGAAGCTTCAATCAAACAGGGAGTGAGGGAGGCACGCCAAGTACCCAACTTGGCACTGAAGCTGCAATCAAAATACAAATCTTACCATGAATCTTTACTTCCAGACTTAACAGCAGAGGGGCACGGTAGCAGTGTCTTGTACAGACAAAAATTTCTATAGTAAACAACATTCAGAAGCACGGAAATTTCTATACTAAACAACATTCAGAAGCACCAAACAAGTTACCATGTAGGGATAGAAAAATTGATCTGGGTCCCCATTCTACTCCTCGCGGTGGCGCATAGGAGGAAATCAGTGAGGCATATGCACGCGCAGGCGACGAACTCGGCAGCGACGCAGGGGACGGACTCAGCAGTGGCGCAGGCAATGAGGCCGCTTTGCGATTGCACTGGGCCGCTGGCCAACCCCGTGCCCTTTTCCTCCCCTGCCGGATCTGCGTCGCCCTGAGGTTTCCGCCACCGCCGCCGCCGGAGCCGCGTCGAACTGGAAACTGGGGAGATGCCCGGAGCAGAGAGGAACAGGGAGACCCTGGAGATTCGACCCGCGTGCTCGTTGAGAAGGGAGAGGAGGTGCGCGCGCAGCTCGCCGTACCGGATCCGGTGATGAAACGAACCTGCCTCAGTGCGGGTTTCGCACGCTTTCCAAGTCGTAGGAAACCACGCCAGTTCATTTCGTGGCCATGAAACGATATTTTCTCTCCTCGTCAATATGAGGCAGTGTTTAGTTCCTTCAAAATTCCAAAAATTTTACTAGATTTTCCATCACATCAAATCTTTAGACGCATGCATGGAGTATTAAATGTAGGTAAAAAAATAATTAGTTGTACAGTTTGTCTGTAAATGTCGAGACGAATCTTTTGAGCCTAGTTAGTACATGATTGGATAAATTTTACCAAATAACAACAAAAAGTGCTACAGGAACTTTACACATACTTTACCAACATCTAAACACACTCTGAGTCAAAATCACTCCTTTTCACTGAGGTGACATCTTATTTAATATTTAATATGCATGAAACTCCCATTAAACTAGCATGGAGACTGACCTTATGCCATTCATGCCCGTGTGTTTCAAATTTGTGGCTATTTGGTGTCTCCTAAAATGGTTGCCATACGGGTGCCCAGGACTACTTTCAAGCACAGATGATTGTCACCAAAAAAAAATTTCAAATACGAAAAAAACCTCTGGTGATGTAGACTATTCTATCATCAAACATCCCTTAAAGTTTAAATTAATGCAAGCAATAACTAGTGTAAGGAGAATTGGAAGGAACAAATTTCAAACTTCCTTCACTCACATAAATTTATTGTTCTTGCTTGTTGCTTCACATTTGTTTCTGTTTTTATTTCATATAAATCCCAACAAAGGTGGTTTGGACAAAGAATATCATTTTTGAAAATTAAATTAAGCTACGAATTTATTTCCATTGGATAATATTAAACAATATATAGTAGGGAGGGCTGTGAAGTTTGAGGAAAAAAATTAGCGGGAACAGTTCTTAATGGGCATAAGCTGTGGGCACCTGTCACGGATTGACGAACATGTCCATGTACAAACATCCAATTTATAAGATTGCTACATAAATTTAGTAGGAGCAATCCATATAATAATCTAATGCATTGGATGTTTCCTCGTGACACAGTATTGGTTATCCGCGGCAGTAGATACCCATAATTGCCTTCCATTAGAGCAATTATAAGAGACTCTTTATATTATTCCTAATTGCTAGGAATAGAAATTTTGATGAGAAAAAACTCCAACAACTTCTTTATTTGGTTAAGTCATCTTCTATTTCGGATTTCTCGCTAACCAAAGATAAAAAAAACAGCTCCCTAGACTACACACAAAATATAAAAAAATTGTTGGAGAGCGGAGAGATATAGAAAATAGTTTTATGTAAATGACTCTCTGAATAATGCTTTAGAGAGTGAACTTTAGAAAGACTATTGGAGATGCACTTAGGGATGTCTCCACCAATTTTTCTCTCCTAATGTTTCACAACTGCTCAAGGAGATCTCTTTTTTTTTTTGAGTGGAGCTCAAGGAGATCTCCTATATGTCTCTTGTCACACCCATTTTTAAGGACAAAAATAGGATGCATAAAAGACTCATGTGCGCTCCAGGAAATAGTCACACACACAAGTTGACAAATTACAGAAGTATCATCACAGTGCTTATTACATAACGAGTGAATATTATCACAATCTTGTGCAATAAATGTAGCAACTAATAATAAATCTCTCGCGGAAGCTCCAGCCACAGGGACGCGGTTGACTGGTTGACACCAAACCTAGTACTCATTGCGGTAATCATCCTCCCATTCCTCATATATTGTGGTTGAAATAGTAAGGGTGAGCATATGTCGTACTCAACAAGTATAACACAGGGTTCATGAGGCACAAAAGCCTAAACACTGTTTGACTGCATAAAGTTTTTATTCATTATATAATTGTCAATTGAGTAGCATCAAGGTAATCCAAATCTCATTAATGAATCAATAATCAATTGTAATAAGAATAATAAAATAGCATTATCATGACATAATAATATCAACAGTAATTAAAACATGATATAACAATGGTGATCATCTATCTGTAAATGTTCCAAGGCCGTCCGTATCCGTGGGCACGACTAGTATACCAGTTTTTAACTCTGCGCAGAGGTGTACACTTTCACTGTGAGTCATAGTTTTCAGTTGCATTGGAGTAATTAATTTCAAAACACTAAGAACCATATAAAAGCCATTCAAGAGTTCGTCTAACAAGTTAGGGCCATTAGATTCACTCGGCAGGCAGATGTAGGAACCCCTTTCAAATGGCACACTTCCTTCTCGGCTATCCTCATAGACTAGAAGTTGTCATACACCCAACATGTCAAGCCATTTTTACGTCAATTAAGGTAACCACTAACAAACTAGAAAATGTCTCTTGAACAACTAAAGCCAGAGCTATATAACCCTCACAGCTGTACTGTATGTCCCGGATAAATCACGTACAGATAAGTCATTATGGAGAGAAACCAGAGCATAAAAAAACCCCACATGCTCTAGCCCCCTTTTCAACAGTAATAAAATCATCTTAAGGGTTGGTTGCACAATTCATTAGCCATATTACAAGATCATTGTTCATAGATCATGCACTAGCCAAGCTACCCAAATGCACAACCCACAAGTGATAAGGAATCAGGGTATCAATTACTAAGTTATAATCTCTACGGTTGCCAAGGAAGACACATGCATATGAATAATATCTTCTATGAATAGGACAACAAGGATGGCCTCATGTTATACTTGCCTTAAACACATGCCTAAATTTCCTCATACGTTGCTTCTGGTCATCATCTTCTGATCTTCATCCCTCACAAGCGGTTCTCGTTCTATTCGTAGCAAGCATGACGCATAGGCAAACATACAAGCAACAAATAAAAGCAACTAAGAACAGTACACCAGTCGAACAACACAAAGGAACAGAGCTTGTTACTAGGGTTAACAGAAATGAGTACCGGAGGCTTTTATTAATCAGAAAGAAAAGACTACATGCTTATTTATTTGAGTCAAGTAAAGCCATGTGAAAACTACTAATTTAGATTAGTCAAATTATTTTAAATTTAAAGCTGACTAATCATATTTCAATTATATAAACATTATCACAAAATTTGTTAAACAAGTTAAGCTTTATCTTTGTAAAAAGGAATAAACACGTGAGAGCATTCTAATTCGAATTTGCCACATATGCAACATGTTTAACTGATCAAGATAAAACTAAAAGAAAACATTTATGTTAGTGACTAACTATATATTAATATTTGTAATAAAACACCAGAGTATAAAATCTATACTGATTTGAATTTTAAACTAGTCATGTGGTAATTAATCAAATTAATTTTCAACTATATATTGGAAAATATGTGACACGACAAAAACGTCGACACAAACATGCAGATCACGTTACCGCTAGCGCAACGCAACAAGATTGAACTAAAACGGAATTTAGATGCGAAAACAGCGTAGAATTGAAGGTGGATAGATAAAGAGCTTACAATTGCGGACAGACATTCTCCCGTAGGCCAATTGCTTCTGCTGCAGTGCATGTACATGCTCGGCATTTGTTTTCTTTCTGACGAATGGCTCGAACTTCAGGCGTGTGACCTGATTAGTAAAACTGCGACGTCAAGAGCGGGACGAACCAGCAACAGTCGCCCATGGACAAGCCAACAACGGCTTCGGCAGTTTCGGCAGAGTATTCCCATCAGGCGATGACTACTTGCTCGCATGTGCACTGCTGGAGGATTTCGGCTTGTTCATGTATACGTAGACGTAGGCATGCATGGTGCTTGCAAGTTGCGACGACGGCTTGATCGATCATCGGACGCCGGACACGAAAGCTCACGAGTGGTGGCCGACTGGCCGGCATAAGCCCTGCAGCATTCAGAGCAGAGCAAAACACGTACTGCATGGAGTCAAACTCTGGCAATAGATCAGCACGTGGATTCTGGTTGATCGTACACAGCTTCATGCAAAGCTCGGGGGGTCTGGCTTCTCTTCAGCGGTCCGTGGCAAGGGAACCAATAATCGGCCTGGAGCAGACACCATGGGTGATGATCTGCAGCTGGTGCATCTGAAGGACTTCGATGCAGTGCAGTGGATGGATCGGGATCATCTGGGTAAAGCAGGGCACACCACGGTACGTCAGGCTGCCGAGCGCCGAAGGGAACAACGACGATCGAGAATTGACCGACGGCGGCGGGCGGACTACTTCTCGACGGCCAGATACAAGGAGGCCGCAGGAAGGTGCTAGGGCTCACAGCGCTGGCGGTGTGTTTGCGAGCTCAGCGAGATCCGAAGTGTGCGGCGGCGGTGGCTCGGTCAGGATTGATTGGCTTACTTTTAGGGTTTTAGAAAAGAACAATGGCCTAGGCTTCTATATATATATATATATGGACATGATGTATGGCTGACCATACATATACGTATATCCTTGTTCTTCTCAACAGCCACGTCCACGAAGTCCCAAACGGACATTTCATAGTCACGTATATGCGTATATCTCCTGAGTTCTCTCTATGGCAAATAAGTTGTATGCAAGATCAGATTCCTTATAGGTTGTACAGGAGTCGTGGCGAGGGCAGAGGCATGAGCCTGGCCTGGGCATTAGCTGGCAAAGACACTTGTGCCGGGAGGTGGATGGCCGGCGTGCATGCAGAACAGCAAGCAACGGCGAGATGCAGAAGCTGATTTCCTTACAGGCAGACAAATACACGATGATGAAATATACAAGTGCAGATTGCAGAGAACACAAAGACTTGAGAAAAGAAGAGAGGGTCAAGGCGCCCTCACCAGAAGCAGATGTGCGGCAGATGAAACAGTAGTGACTACAAGGGTTCCGACTGGTGGCCGGCCAGACACCACGCCGGCAACGAACTCGTTCTGGTGCCAAGGAGATGAGAACGACAGCCTGGTGACGGCGCTTCTTCTCGAGATGGTTCTCTCTAGCTTTGGTTTCGGTGTTGCTCATCTTTCAGCGACGAACAAGGACCGAGATGGAGTTTAGGGTTGGCTCGGACATGACTAGGCTGCTGGCGTTCGATCCTGTATCGACCTATCTTGAATAGAGCCGGCAGAACCGAGATATCGATGGCTGCCATGACGGGAACTTCGGCGGCGGAAAACAGGGAGGAGCAGGTCGGACACATGATCTTGACGGAGAAGCTCCAATAAAAGAATTGAGCTAGGAAACAAAGAATTTGATTATAGGAAAAAAAAGACAAGAACAAGCCGGAGAAAGATAAGCGGCTTTCTAAACGTGTTTTAAAAATTTACTCACTCATAACACAAAGTCAAGCAACAAGCAACATGACATCATCCAAGCGCCCGTCAAAATTAGAAAACTTTAAAAATCCACATTTTTTCTATAACTAATTGATACTATCTTAAACTAAACTTGAAAAATTTTATCCAAATATCTACATATTTATTTTAATTTGTATTTTCTATGCACAGCCCAAAATCAGAAATTTTGGGTCATTGACATCTCTCCCTAGGCGGAATAGTAGTTGTAACATCGATTAGCCCAGCAAAAACTAGCACATGGCCCAGCCCACCAACGAAGGTACTGTTAGAAGAAACTGTGGATGAAAAAGGATCGAATGATCTCTATATTGTATTCTGATGAACAGTGATGTATATATACATGTGTCAGTTGCTATTGTCAGTGATTCAATGGTGAACTGGTGTCAATTGGTGCCGAAAGGGCCTAAACGGTTATGCCTATAGAAATCGTAATTAGCACATGCTAATTACAGGATTTACAATAATTGATCACTAATTACTAATACTAATTAATCTTAACACTCCCCCTTGATCAATTTGATCTTGTGTAGGCACCTTTGCTTGTTCATCAGAAAATGTCTTGAAGCTTTGGAAAACCCTGTGGGAAAAACCAAAGTATATCGATATACCAGGTAAAATTCCTTAAAACCCAGTGGAAAAATAAGGAGAAACACCATGATATATATAACTCCCAATGTTAATAGACTCTTGGGTATTTCCAAGACATAGTCTAAAATAATTTGATCAAGGATCAATATGTCATAATTATCTTCGAAAAACCTCTATGAGGAAAAATAGATAATATGACATTTATTATGTGTTACCATTACCTCATTAAAAACTTTATGTGAGAAAACTCCAAAGGAGTAAAACTCATATAAAGGAAAAAGAGTATAATGTAAAGTTGGAATATGTTATGTTTAGAGAGTTTCTCCCCCTGATTATCGCAAGTTTCTAAGTCTTCTCATACCAATACCATCAACACATTTACGAAATGCGGAATATGGTAGAGACTTTGTGAATAAATCTGCTAGATTATCACACGACTTAGTTTGCAAGATTTCTATTTCTCCATTCTTTTGGAGTTCATGGGGGTAAAATAACTTAGGAATAATATGCTTGGTCATATTACTCTTAATATAACCTGATTCCATTTGAGTAACACATGCCGAATTATCTTCAAAGATAATCGTAGGTGTGTCAAGTACACCAATACCACATAATTGTGCTATGTGGTTTACCATTCTGCGAAGCCATACGCATTCGCGTGATGATTCATATAAAGCTATTATTTCAGAATGGTTGGTAGATGTAGATACTAGAGTCTGCTTTGAAGATTTCCAAGATATTGTTGTTCCACCTTGCAAGAAAACAAAGCCTGTTTGTGATCTGCCAATGTGAGGATCTGATAAATAACCAGCATCTGTATATCCTAACAAAATTGGATCTTGATTTCTGCTATAGAATAATCCAAAATCTCTAATGCCATTGAGGTATCTCAATACCGTTTTAACTCCTACCCAATGTCGTTTGGTAGGTTTAGCACTATGTCTTGCTAGCAAATTTACTGCAAATGCAATATCTGGCCGAGTGCTATTAGCAAGATACATTAGTGCTCCAATGGCACTTAGGTAAGGGACTTGTGGCCCCAATATCTCTTCTCCTTCATCCGGTGGTCTAAAAGGATCCTTCTTAATGTCTATGGATCTTACTACCATCAGAGTTTTTGTTAGATATGACTTGTCCATATTGAATTTCTCCAATACCTTTTGGACATAGGCAGCTTGGTATATAAATATACCTGAGTGAAAGTGCTCAAGTTGTAAACCTAAGCAATATTTGGTTTGGCCCAAATCTTTTATCTCAAACTCCGTCTTTAAATGATGACGTGCTTCATTAATATCAGGTTCGTTGCCGATGATGTTAAGATCATCAACGTATACTGATATGATACAAAATCCTGTTGACGATTTCTTAATGAAGACGCAGGGGCAATTATCATTATTTGTGTATCCCTTCTGTTTAAGGAATTCACTTAACCGATTGTACCACATTCGGCCCGACTGTTTCAAGCCGTATAACGACTTCTGCAACTTGACGCAATACATGTTGCGATCTGCCTTAGGATTCGGTATACTGATTCCATTAGGAACTTTCATGTATATATCTGAATCTAGTGACCCATACAAATATGCTGTCACTACGTCCATCAACTGCATAGATAGACGATTTTGTACTGCCAACGATATTAAGTATCGGAACGTTATACCGCTCATTACTGGAGAGTAAGTTTCGTTGAAATCAACGCCAGGTCTTTGTGTAAAACCTTATGCCACTAGCCTTGCTTTATATCTCACCACTTCATTGTTTTTATTTCTTTTACGGACGAAAACCCACTTGTACCCCACAGGGAAGATACCAGGAGGTGTTGGCATTATAGCCGAAAACACCTTCCTTTTATTAAGCGAGGCGATCTCTGTTTCAATTGCTATCTTCCACTTATCCCAGTCCGAGCGCTTCTTGCACTCAGTCATAGACTTGGGATCTGAATCAGTTAGAAGGATATCTATAATTTCTTCAGAGAAATATGTGTCGACTACGATTATAAGACTCTCCAGTCTTAGTGAAATTTATAGAAATTTCGCCTACCCTTAAAGATTCATCATGACTTCCCAAAATGATGGATCTAGGGTCTTCTGATATTCTAGCCTCAGTGTTTATGCGCATAACTGAGCTGGATTGTGGATTACTTCTATCCACCGAACAATGTATGTCCTCTAGGTGTCTTTCAACGAAAGGTTGAGTTGCATTTCCAGTCTTCTTTTGCTTGCCAGCAATCACATCTTGCCTCTTGGAAGTGCTTCTCCCCCTCTTTTTGCCAATAGGGGGTTGAGTGGTTTTATTAGGTACCTCCACTCGTTCAGGCACATTCCTTGCAGGATGGAGAGACTTTGTGACACCTTTATAATCAGAGAAAGCGTCTGACAGATTGTTTGCAAGATTTTGCAAATCAATGATTCTTTGAACTTGTTGTTCAGTTTCTGTAGTACGTGGATCGGTAAACGAAATGCCTTCTGCATTCCAATTAACTTCCTGGCATTCATTTTGGTACAATTGTCCCCCTAATGTCGGGAAGTGATCCTCATTAAAAATACAATCAGCGAACCGGGCAGTAAATAGATCTCCCGTAAGAGGTTCTAAATACTTAATAATAGACGGAGATGAGTATCCAACATAGATCCCTAGTTTCCTGTGAGGACCCATCGAAGTTCGCTTAGGTGGTGAGATGGGTACGTATACTGCGCATCCAAACTTACGCAAATGGGAAATACTCGGAGGATTCCCATGTACTAACTGCAATGGGGAGGTTTCATGATATGCAGTTGGTCGTAGTTGGATCAAGTTAGCAGCGTGCAGAACTGCGTGACCCCAACACGACGTATGCAATTTTGCAATTTGTCAACATAGGTCTTGCAATGAGCTTGATTCTTTTAATCAACGATTCAGCCAAACCATTTTGTGTATGGACATAAGGAACTGAATGCTGAACCTGAATTCCCAATGCCATACAATAATCGTTAAAAGTATGGGATGAGAATTCAGCGGCATTGTCCATTTGGATTGATTGAATCCGATGTTCCGGATAGTGTGCCTTCAACTTAATAAGTTGGGCCATTATTTTGGCAAAAGCATGGTTGCGTGTTGACAAAAGAGACACGTGAGACCATCTAGTAGATGAGTCTATGAAAACCATGAAGTACCGGAATGGCCCTGATAATGGTTGAATCGGACTACAAATATCGCCTTGAATCCTTTCAAGGAATTTAAGTGGTTCAGCTCAAATTTTAAGATATGATGGTCTTAAAATTAATTTCCCTGTTGCACAAGCAGTGCAACAAAAATCTTTATTTTGGGGAAATTTAGCGTTTTCCATATCATGACCTATGGAATTACTGATAATTTTCCTCATCATCCCTATTCTAGGGTGCCCAAGTCGATCATGCCAGTTTCAGAATGTATCGTGTAACAGAACCGACCAAATTATAAGAGCACAAGTACAAAAACAAGCACCGAAGCGCTCAAATTTTCGAACTTGAGCCCATATAATCCCGGTAGTCAATCAAAACCATGAAGGATTTCAAACCAACTTGCTTACAACCAGGATCGCATCATTCAACATACAACATCATACGTTACATTTCACAAGAAGATCTGAAATAAGGTTACACAAACGGAGTCGCAATTATTATAAACCAAGTTTATAAAAGTAGCGGAAGCAAACGCACACCAGTTGATTAACTACTGCCAGTTTTGATGATCAACAACCCACAAAAGCATGAGAAAAGTACATAAAAGATGATCACGCCCAAGTGATCTAGTCTTCTTCACCCGCAGGGTGGAGACAAGTTTTGCAGAAGCCTTGATAGAGCATATCATCTGCAACAGGAGGGAATAAACCCTGAGTACTGGAATGTACTCAGCTAGACTTACCCGTCGAAAACCAGAAATAAGATGACACCAAGGATTATGCAAGGCTTACACAAGGGGCTAGCTGACATAACATTTTGCATAAAGGCATAAGAAATTGAAACTCTTATAACCTGTACTAGTAGTTATTTTTAGCATTTACCTGTCGTCTATCTTAGCACCTGTACTAAACATACACTTGATTATAATCAAACAACATGATTATTATATCCATAGCAGGTATATCATTATGGCAACATTGTATCATTCCCTTAACCACCAGTTCATTTAATGAGGTCTACGTTGCCGCTGCTCAAGTCAAGTGCTCACTAACCGGGAGCAACGGCGATTCGAATCGAATTCCTATCCAGCTGGAGGGGTATTTCTAACACTCACCGCGCAGGCCCCTGCCAGGGTCGCACAAGCCACCTTTTCATATGATTCAGGAATCGCGGGTCCGAATAATGTCGCGACCCCAAGGGCGACACTCTGCCAGGTGATAGGGACTCTAACCCCCCTTGGTCTCACGCCAATGTCCCCAAGCACATCATTTCTCTCCTCTAAGAAGCAACCTACCATTCGATTCCCGGCCTGAATCACATTACTCGGCTTCGCGGTCGGAACGACTTATCCGGCCAACTAAGTGTTAGACTGCGTTCAACATGACTCAAGGACGTACAACGAATCGGTCCTTAAACGACTCAGACGGGCATAGCTCCACACCCAAGACGTGAAGTGTCTTGCGGCTGTACTATCGAACTCCCGCCCGGTCTCAATTTCATTTTTAAGCATGGTTCCATCCACGATAGCCATAAAGCCACTCGTGACTCCTTCCTACATCTCGCGGATGACCAGAAATCACCCGACTTCTACCGTACTAAGCAGGGCTAAGCATTGACACGTGCCTAAACCTAATATAGGATTAAGTACGATATCTGGACAAGGACAGGTATAATGCAACAAGTGTTTTCATATAACTCCTACAACTTAATGCAGTAAACAATTAAAAGTACTCAAGATTAATTTATAAATTAGTAGGTTCAGCATGCACCGGGGCTTGCCTTTCAGAAAGGTCGAAGGCCGGTGATCAGGACACTCAGGAAGGTCGTCTGCGGGCACTCCTTCGCCTGCTGGATCCTCGGGCTCCTACTGCTCCTGGTCCTGGACTTCCTCCGGAATCACAGGCTCGAACTCGAGTAGAGTTACCCCCTCCGGTACACCTATTGCATGAATGCACAATAAATACCATGGGTGCATAAATGGGTGCAACATGCTCGGAATGAAATGCATTTCAGAAATAAAATACTCTATTCAAGTTATTTTATTAGTACGTGCAAATCTCTTCTCCGGTGGAGAAGTACTTACCTAAGCTACTCAACCTAAGATACAGCTGTTCCTCTTCGGATAAGGCCCTAACACCTAATAAACACAAGAGTGACATTATTTAGGTTACCACAGTAAGTTATTCTGGACAGCAGCTCAAAGATTCTAATATAACTGGAGAATTCCTAACTCCAAAAGACATGATCTAAGACAATCTGGAAAGCTTAAGAAATGCTCTACAAATCATTTTCAGACCTCAACCCTTAATTCCTAAGTTTTCCATTTCGAATTCCTCAAGTTCCAGAATCGGTCCTTTCTAAACAGAGAGCAGTCAATTCTGGACCGTCACTTAAAACAGCAACAACTCCCAAACTACTAAGCCAAATGTTTCCAAATTTTGACACAAGCTCATTTACAACTTTTACTACAACTTTAGTATTTACAAGTTTTCCAGCAACCACCTTTATCCAAGGTCAAACCTAGAAATACTATCAGCTGTCCAGAAAACCTAAAATTGTAAAGGTTAAATATTTATTGATGTGGCAAACATTCTCTAAGACCAAACTAATACTACTACAAGTTCACAAATGTCACAAAAACACCAGAAAGTAAGGTGTGCCCACCTAGAATATTTATTTAAACCCATTTCTTAATTTACTTAAGTAATTAAGTGGAATTTCAAACATATATGTAAACTGCTCCTAAAATTCTACAAAACTTACAGGAGACTCTCTGACCCATAAAGAGACTACTGTAAAATTTTGAACTCAATTTATTCACAGAAACATCCTACACAAAATTCCCAAGCCAAAAAGGCTGATTTTTGTATAAATAACAAAGCATAGTCAAAAGTGTCAAACAACAGATTTCTTAATTTTCTTGGACACTTTACGGTACCAAGACATTCTCCAAAAATTTATAAGAACATTACACATGTAGAAAAGTTACTAAAATTCATTTAATTATTTCCTAGAATAACAAGATAGCATTATAACTTGAAAAGTACTTAAGCATTAATGCCCAAATTTTTACCAGAGCTAAAGCAAGTATAAAACAGTCTACCCACCAAATTTCATAATTTTTGGAATACTACAGCTCAAGTTATATATTTAACAAATTTGCATTCATTTCAAAACATATTTGAAAGATCTATTTAATTCTCCTAGAAATTAAACATCACATTCCAGATTTATATTTTTCTAAAATACTACACATCATGTAGATCCTAACAAAATTTATCTCATGATTTTTGAGCAAGTAAAACCCTAGATCTACATTTTCCAAACTTAACCAAAATTCTGTAGCAAAGATAAATAAAATGAAAAAGATCTCATTTTATACTGGGCCGGCCCGGAAAGACGCGGCCCAAAAACTCGCGGCGTGGCCCGCTCCCGCGCGCGGCCTGCTCGGGCTCCCGCCCGCGCGCGTGTGACTGACCAGGTGGCCCCACTTGTCAGCGAGAGAGAGGCGGAGGGGCGGAGCTGGGGTCGCCGGAGCTCGCCGTCGGTGAGCCGACCGGCGAAGCTGAGCGGACGAGCATGACCACGTCATCGAGCTAAGCCGATTGGTGGCAAGAATGGGACGGCAGAGCCACGGGAAGGTGCTCGCCGTCGGGCATGGCGGACCACCGGCACGGTGGTGGCGAAATCTCGCCGCCGGTGAGCCTGACATCCCAATCCTAACCCTCGATGAGCATTCCCAATCTACCTCGACCCTAACGCACCTACAAGTGGGCGACAGAGACGCCCCGAGACCCCTAGCCACGGAGAGCCGTCGCGCGGAGGAACTCCGGCGAGGTACCGCGGCGGCGGAAAACGAAAATGCAACCCTACCGAGGCGCGATTGGCAACGTGGAGTGGACGGTAAGGTAGCGGGCTTCAAGGCGGAGCGGTGGACGCGTTTTTGTGGACGGCAGTGCGGTGGAGAACGCGCACGAGCTCGCCGGAGTGGAGGCGGGAGCTGCGCTCGGTTGTTCCGCCCGGTGGAGAAGAGAATGGAAGGGAGAGGAAGGTGTGGCGCGAGGGAGGCAGAGGCCGTCGTCGTGGCGGCCTTGAAGGCTTGGTGACCTGACGGGTGGGACCGCGGCCGGCGTACGGCTGCCACCGCACGGCCACGCGTCGGCGTTGCCCTGCCGTCGGTCGGCCACCGACTGAAGAACGGCCGACTGAATCAACGAGGCCGAAACGGTGACTGACAGAGCAACTTTGTCGATGATTATCTCCTAAACCAGCTCGAGTTAGTCGAAGATGATTACACCAATCTTGTAGAGCTACATGAGGGCTACAAGTTTGTCAATTGGAGTTTGGACTGGTTCGACCTGGATTTGAAACCACAGAGCTCCAAAGTGGTGTACTTGGAAACTGAAACGTGTTTTCAGTCAGTGAACCCGACTGAAACCCTATTTTCAAGACACCACATCTCCTAAACCATTTAGAACTAGGTGATGGTGATATTGACAATGTTGTAGAGCTATGTGTGGACAACAACTTTGTCAATTGGCTCAAAGTCTGGTTCGGCCTGGTTTGTGAGTTACAAGTTGCCAAAGTGAGGTACTGTGAAACGGTTTTCAGCTCAACACTTAGCAAAATTTGCCAAGTCCCAAAACAGCCCCTAATACTGACTTGTGGGCCATTTTTGAGCATGTTCTGATCATTTTCATGAGATGGCCATATTAGAACTTTTGTTCCTTATGAAATTCTCTACAACTTTGCTTAAGGGTACTCCTCCATGCAAGATCTCTAAATTGGACTTTTTAATTGGTCAAACCAGAGCACTCTAGGGGTCCAACCTAGTCAACCACATTTGGAAGGGCAATTTGGTAATTTTGGTCAACATGAACATTGCTCCACTACTTATCCTAAATGTAATTAAGGTGTTATAAGACCTAATTAACCACTCTACATATTGGTTGCACAAAGTTCCTAGTGTCACATTCTTTGGAACAAGTATTTCAATACTTTCACCCAAATGTTGCAAGCCCATGTTGCACATGTTGCATGAGTGTGTTGCATAACACTTGCTAGTTATGTTACACTAAAGTGGTTGACATGTCTCACAAGGAAATTGCACATAAGGTACTTATGTTTTGCACACTACTCACTTCTTACTTCACATGAAATATAAACATATCATAAGCTTATGCATGAAATGAATGATGCTTGCTTATGCTCATGCAAATGCAATGTAATTAAGGAGCTAAACACCTGGGGTGTTACAGCCCTCCCCCCTTATAAAAATCTCGTCCCGAGATTTGGAAAGCGTACCATTTTTCATAGAATTCCTTATAACCATCCCGCAAATAGTCCCCCCGTTCCCATGTAGCGTCACTTTCACTACCCTGATTACTCCACATTACTTTATACCACTTAACCACTTTACTTCTAGTCACTCGTTCCTGAGTATCGATCACTCGGACTGGCTTTTCTTTGTAAGTTAGATCGGATTCCAGCCTGATATCTCCTAAAGGGACTCTTTCTTCAGGAACTCGAAGACACTTTTTGAGCTGAGATACATGGAAGACGTTGAATATGGCACTCATTTCTGGTGGTAACTGGATTTTGTACGCAACAGCTCCACTCTTGCCTATGATTTGGAAAGGACCCACGTATCGTGGCGTAAGTTTCCGCTTAACACCAAAACGTTGGACACTCTTCATTGGAGAAACTTTCAGATACACGAAGTCTCCAACTTCAAACTCGAGTGGTTTTCTACGACGATCAGCATAACTTTTCTGTCTAGCTTGGGCTGCAGCCATATGTTTTTGGATGGTACGGACTTGTTCCTCAGCTTCCTCAACAAAAGCAATACCATAAAATCTTCTCTCACCAGTTTCTATCCAATTTAGTGGGGTTCTACACCTACGACCGTACAAAGCTTCGAATGGAGCCATCTTAATACTCTCTTGATAACTATTATTGTACGAAAACTCGGCTTGAGGTAACCATTTTTCCCAAGAACCCTTGGATGAAATGACACATGCCCGCAACAGATCTTCCAAGATTTGGTTAACCCGTTCCGTCTGTCCTGATGTCTGGGGGTGATAAGCAGAGCTTCTCACTAACTTGGTTCCCAGAAGGTGATGCAAGTGCTCCCAAAAGCGAGCAGTGAACTGAGGACCACGGTCAGATATGATAGTACGAGGTATCCCATGGAGCCGGACTATCTGATTGAAGTACAACTCAGCATAGTCAGTGGGACGATAGTCCACCCTAACTGGAATGAAGTGAGCTGATTTGGTCAAACGATCCACAATTACCCAGATGGAGTTATGATTTTTGACAGTAGGAGGAAGACCGACAATGAAATCCATACTTATCTCTTCCCATTTCCAACCTGGGATAGAAAGTGGTTGAAGCAACCCAGCTTTCATATGCACAGCTTTAACTCTACAGCAGGTGTCACACCTAGCCACATATGCAGCTATTTCTTTCCGCATCTTGGTCCACCAATAGTATGGCTTCAAATCATAATACATCTTATTGCTGCCAGGATGGATGGACAACTTAGAGGAGTGTGCTTCAGACATAATATTATTTCGAAGCTCCCGGTCCTTAGGCACAACTAACCTATCCTTGAACCATAGTACACCCTCTTCATCTACCCTGAACTGTGTAGTTTCTTGCTCTTTCATCTTACGCTTGATGTGGAATATACCAGTGTCAGTCTTTTGGAGCTCAATAATTCTGCTTTTGAGAGTACAACTGACAGTGATGTTGTACAAGACCGCGGGATGTAGAAGGCGAGATCAATGAAAATCATTTTCAACTAAGGAATGACAATGAGACTTACGGCTTAAAGCATCCGCAACCACATTTGCCTTGCCAGGATGATAGTGCACTTGAAGGTTATAATCCTTAATCAACTCGAGCCATCTTCTTTGACGCATATTTAACTCGGGTTGGGTGAAGATGTATTTGAGACTTTTGTGGTCTGTGTAGATATTACAAACATTGCCCAACAGATAGTGTCGCCAGGCTTTCAAAGCATGCACAACCACGGCGAGTTCTAAGTCATGTGTTGGATAATTCGCCTCATGCTTCCGAAGTTGTCGAGAGGTATATGCAATTACTCGGCCTTCCTGCATCAGAACACCTCCCAAACCTATGCCTGAGGCATCACAATAAACATCAAATGGTTTCCCAATATCCGGTTGTGCCAAAACCGGAGCTGAGGTTAGGAGAGTTCGCAGTTTGTGAAAAGCCGCATCACACTCAGGAGTCCAGACAAACCTGGTGTCTTTTTGCAGCAACCGAGTCATTGGCTTGGCTATTTTGGAGAAATCCGGGATGAAGCGACGATAATAGCCAGCCAAACCAAGAAAACTCCGGACCTCGTGAACCGAGATAGGAGCCTTCCAGTTCAGTACTTCTTGTACCTTGGCGGGGTCCACCATAATTCCTCCATCGGACAACACATGTCCAAGGAAAGGTACTTCTCGAAGCCAGAATTCGCACTTACTGAACTTTGCATATAGTTGATGTTCACGCAGTCTTGTGAGGACTATACGCAGATGTTCAGCATGATCTTCCTCATTTATAGAGTATATCAGGATGTCATCAATAAATACCACCACAAACTTGTCCAATTCCGGCATAAACACCGAATTCATCAAGTACATGAAGTGCGCGGGGGCATTTGTCAAGCCGAAAGACATAACAAGATACTCATAAAGACCGTATCTGGTAGAAAAGGCTGTCTTTGGAACATCTTCCGGGTGGATTTTAATTTGATGGTAGCCAGATCTTAGATCGATCTTGGAGAAAACTTTAGCTTTAGACAACTAATCGAACAAGATGTCGATACGTGGTAGAGGGTACTTATTTTTGACAGTGACTGCATTGAGAGGTCTATAATCTACGCACATCCGCAACGACTGATCCTTCTTCTTTACAAAGATAGCAGGACATCCCCACGGCGACGAACTAGGACGAATCAACCCCTTCTTCAAAAGTTCATTCAATTGCACCTTAAGTTCAGCTAGTTCATTCGGAGGCATCCTATAAGGTCTCCTAGAGATGGGAGCCGTGCCAGGCAACAACTCAATTTTAAACTCCACATCCCGATCCGGAGGGAGCCCCGGCAAATCATCGGGAAAAACGTCTGGAAACTCATTTACTACTGGAATTTCGGTCAACACCTTTGCTTGCACAGCATGAACTTCCCCAGACAAATAAACTTTTCTGGGAAGTTATACCAGAAAACCCTTTTGATCTGTAGGGTCTCTGAGCATAACTACACGAGTGGATGTATCAATGAGTACCCCATTCTGACTCATCCAATTCATGCCCAAGATAACATCTATGCCTAAGCCCGGCAAAACCACTAAGGCAAGCGAGTACTTTCGCCCTTCTATCTCAAGCTCAAGATTCCCCACTACTTTATTTGTGGAAATATTCCCACTTGCTGCGCTAATACAATAACCCCCACCTTCAACAGTATGCAATTTGTGTGCAAACTCTGATGCAAACTTAGGACTGATAAAGGAATGCGAAGCACCTGAATCAAAAAGTACCACTGCAGGGTGTTGGTCAACTAGGAACTTACCAGCAGTGACAACCTCACCAGATGGAATTTCCTCGATACTGTTATAATGAGCGTGCCCCTGACGGCCACCTTGGTTGACATTCTTCTTGGGGTAAGGACAATTCCTGGACCAATGGCCTGGCTTGTTGCAGTTCCTGCAAGGCATGTTGCTAGGAGGAACACTGGAGCTGCCTTGGCTCGAACTACTTTTTGGCAGAGCCACTGTATATGCCTTGCGAAACCCAGTCTTCACTGGCGCCTTCTTTTGTGGAGGACGGAACTTAGCATTCGTGGCAGGAGGGCGAGGAAGAGCCCTCGGGGCAGCTGGAGCTTGAGACTGTGAAGCACTCACCTCAATGGCCCTTTTGCGGCTCTTAGAGGCAGAATAGATAGCATTGTTGTTCTCTTGAGTCAGAGCATCACTGATAAATTCATTGAAAGTAGTGCACTTGCTAGTGCCCATAGTCTTCATCAACTTTGGGCCGAGGCCCCTTTTAAAGCTAGCAATTTTCTTAGAATCGGTATCCACAAACTCTGTGGCATACCTTGCCAGGTTGTTGAAAGATTGGAGATATTCGGTCAAACTTTTATTTCCCTGCGACAGCCTCATGAATTCTGTATGCTTGATAGCCATAAGACCTGGAGGAATATAGTTTCCGCGGAATGCGGCCTTAAACTGGTCCCAAGCAATCGGGACATTTGCAGGCAGTGTGGAACGATAGTGGCTCCACCAAATACCCGCTGGACCATGCAACTGGTGAGAAGCATATTCAGTCTTTAACTCATCAGTCAGGCGAAGCAGACGAAACTTTTGCTCAATAGTATTCAACCACTCATCAGCTTGCAGTGGTTCCTCCGCCTCCTTAAAGAGCGGGGGCTTAGTATCAAGAAAGTCCTTGAAATCACTGTATTGATTGGGTTCTGGGCCCTGGCGGCCAGGACGAGCTTCCCGGTTAGCCAGCTGGCGCATAGCATCCGCCAACATGCGCTGCCCTTCGACCACTGTCTGCATCAGCTCAGCCGGGGTAGGTGGTGGCGGAGGGGGTGGCTGTTCCTCATCCTCATTGCCACGACCCCGACGAAGATTGTACGACATCTGCAAAATGCATAGCCAATGAGCACTGACGATGTGGGAAATTGGTAGATGAATTATTGTAAACATGTCAAACTGACTTCATGAAATAGACTTCTCAAATACTCATGACACAATACTTCATCACAACCGCACAATCTCTTCAAGCGGACCAAATGGTGCAATCATGCGAGAGAATTCAACAAGATGTACTTTGATAAAGGCTCACACACAAGGAGCACAGCAGTTACTGAACCGTTTATGTTAAAATCTACGTGATTTTTGATCTTTTGCCCGAGACTTGGATTCAATTTCAACGTGTTTAGTTGACTGAGAAAGGCTACTTCAAACTGATCACAAAGAGACTTCTCAACGGTAGAGCTCCATGGTGGATCATGACTAGCCACCTCGATACCAGCGCGTGCCAAGCAGCACAACCTTATGTCGCGCGCCATGGGAGGCCCTCGGTTTCGTCGCGGCACCGAAGGGTGCTAATCGTGACACCATCATCGAACGCCACACAACAAGACATCCAATTGCGATCGAAATTAACAGGCTCCAACTAAACATCCAGGAAACATAGGGTTCGACCTTACATCCCAAAAGTCAAGTTATTACAAAGCCTCACTCCAACACAGGGAGGGCATAAAAGACAATCCTAACATTGTAGCTACGCGATGACTACACTAAGCATCGCCCTCAGAGTCGGTGTCAAGGATCTCCCCGCCATCCTCGTCGCTAACAGGCTCTAACTCCTCATCTTCTTCTTCCTCTTCGGGTTCTTCTTCTAGTGCTTCTTCTGGTGCGGCATCTTGAGGTCCATTGACCTCCACTTCATCATCATCTTCAGCCATGAAGATCCCTGAACCCATGTCCTCATCTACGTTGTGGTTTCTGGGTAGCAGAGGATTAAGCTGGTTGTTCAGGCGATGCACTTGTTCATGAAGGTTGTCATTGTACTCTTCAACATTTTCCAACTGTTGCTCGAGCTCAAACTGACGAGCTCTCAGAACGTTCTCCTCGTGCTAGGCTTCATCCCTCTGGTTCATGACACGGACCAGCATGCGTTGACAGTTGCGGTTTGCTACTGTCAATCTCTGGACTGCAAGGGTTTCCTGGTCACGATCACGAATCACTTGCTCCAGTTGCTGACGCGCTGCATTCCTGGCAGCAGTCACTTCAGCCAACTCTGCCCTCAGCCTTTCCACCTCAGTAGGCTCAGGGCGGGGCTCACGTGGAGCGAGCTGGTGACGAGGTGCCCTGCCTCCAGTGGACTTGCGAGCAGTCCTCTTGGTACGTGCCATCTGAAGCCACGAAATAGGACTTAAAGTGAGGATCATTTAGGGGATACGAAATTTAATTTAGTCGGGAGTACAGAAGTTTTTAAGGAGGGAGTAAATGATATGTATGATATAATTAAACATGATGCATGCACGTTCCGTACGCCCTCTCACCTTAGTAGAAACCTAAAGTTCTAACGCTAGGTGGTGGCATACATACGTTCTCTCATATAAGCGAAACTATCGGTCTACTCGTTACGCTGTTAGTGTACCTGCAGAAAAATCTCATTTCAACCCAACAGTTTCCCAATATAAGCACACAAGAAAGCAGTAATTTAAATACTTTCCATATACACATCCCCAGATGTATATACTTCAGTATCAAAGCTACCCGATATAGAGGTTCCCACAATTAAGTGCTTACGTAATTACATGGTTTAAACATGTAAGTATGCAAGTCACCAAAACTACTCTCCCCTAGATCGTTGGTTGAACGATCATGCTCTCACAACTCACACTTACCAGAGCGTCGAGGCAATTGATCCATACATTACCACCCAAGTGGATGGCATCCATACAATATCACGCCGTATGGACGACGAAACAAAAACAAACAAGGCCCCCAAGTTAGTCTTTATAATAAGCCACCTAAGAGTTGGGCTAAGGGATGTGATCACTGGCATACCTAAAAATAATTTTTAGTGTTTTAACCATTTTTCATAATCAAATACTTTTGTTTTTAAATACTCGTACGATGTGTTTAATGTTGAATTATGCTCCGGTACCAGCTGTAACAGAACCGACCAAATTATAAGAGCACAAGTACAAAAACAAGCACCGAAGCGCTCAAATTTTCGAACTTGAGCCCATATAATCCCGGTAGTCAATCAAAACCACGAAGGATTTCAAACCAACTTGCTTACAACCAGGATCACATCATTCAACATACAACATCATACGTTACATTTCACAAGTAGATCTGAAATAAGGTTACACAAACGGAGTCGCAATTATTACAAACCAAGTTTATAAAAGTAGCGGAAGCAAACGCACACCAGTTGATTAACTACTGCCAGTTTTGATGATCAACAACCCACAAAAGCATGAGAAAAGTACATAAAAGATGATCACGCCCAAGTGATCTAGTCTTCTTCACCCGCAGGGTGGAGACAAGTTTTGCAGAAGCCTTGATAGAGCATATCATCTGCAACAGGAGGGAATAAACCGTGAGTACTGGAATGTACTCAGCTAGACTTACCCGTCGAAAACCAGAAATAAGATGACACCAAGGATTATGCAAGGCTTACACAAGGGGCTAGCTGACATAACATTTTGCATAAAGGCATAAGAAATTGAAACTCTTATAACCTGTACTAGCAGTTATTTTTAGCATTTACCTGTCGTCTATCTTAGCACCTGTACTAAACATACACTTGATTATAATCAAACAACATGATTATTATATCCATAGCAGGTATATCATTATGGCAACATTGTATCATTCCCTTAACCACCAGTTCATTTAATGAGGTCTACGTTGCCGCTGCTCAAGTCAAGTGCTCACTAACCGGGAGCGATGGCGATTCGAATCGAATTCCTATCCAGCTGGAGGGGTATTTCTAACACTCACCGCGCAGGCCCCTGCCAGGGTCGCACAAGCCACCTTTTCATATGATTCAGGAATCGCGGGTCCGAATAATGTCGCGACCCCAAGGGCGACACTCTGCCAGGTGATAGGGACTCTAACCCCCCTTGGTCTCACGCCAATGTCCCCAAGCACATCATTTCTCTCCTCCAAGAAGCAACCTACCATTCGATTCCCGGCCTGAATCACATTACTCGGCTTCACGGTAGGAACGGCTTATCCGGCCAACTAAGTGTTAGACTGCGTTCAACATGACTCAAGGACGTACAGCGAATCGGTCCTTAAACGACTCAGACGGGCATAGCTCCACACCCAAGACGTGAAGTGTCTTGCGGCTGTACTATCGAACTCCCGCCCGGTCTCAATTTCATTTTTAAGCATGGTTCCATCCACGATAGCCATAAAGCCACTCGTGACTCCTTCCTACATCTTGCGGATGACCGGAAATCACCCGACTTCTACCGTACTAAGCAGGGCTAAGCATTGACACGTGCCTAAACCTAATATAGGATTAAGTACGATATCTGGACAAGGACAGGTATAATGCAACAAGTGTTTTCATATAACTCCTACAACTTAATGCAGTAAACAATTAAAAGTACTCAAGATTAATTTATAAATCAGTAGGTTCAGCATGCACCGGGGCTTGCCTTTCAGAAAGGTCGAAGGCCGGTGATCAGGACACTCAGGAAGGTCGTCTGCGGGCACTCCTTCGCCTGCTGGATCCTCGGGCTCCTGCTGCTCCTGGTCCTGGACTTCCTCCGGAATCACAGGCTCGAACTCGAGTAGAGTTACCCCCTCCGGTACACCTATTGCATGAATGCACAATAAATACCATGGATGCATAAATGGGTGCAACATGCTCGGAATGAAATGCATTTCAGAAATAAAATACTCTATTCAAGTTATTTTATTAGTACGTGCAAATCTCTTCTCCGGTGGAGAAATACTTACCTAAGCTACTCAACCTAAGATATAGCTGTTCCTCTTCGGATAAGGCCCTAACACCTAATAAACACAAGAGTGACATTATTTAGGTTACCACAGTAAGTTACTCTGGACAGCAGCTCAAAGATTCTAATATAACTGGAGAATTCCTAACTCCAAAAGACATGATCTAAGATAATCTGGAAAGCTTAAGAAATGCTCTACAAATCATTTTCAGACCTCAACCCTTAATTCCTAAGTTTTCCATTTCGAATTCCTCAAGTTCCAGAATCGGTCCTTTCTAAACAGAGAGCAGTCAATTCTGGACCGTCACTTAAAACAGCAACAACTCCCAAACTACTAAGCCAAATGTTTCCAAATTTTGACACAAGCTCATTTACAACTTTTACTACAACTTTGGTATTTACAAGTTTTCCAGCAACCACCTTTATCCAAGGTCAAACCTAGAAATACTATCAGCTGTCCAGAAAACCTAAAATTGTAAAGGTTAAATATTTATTGATGTGGCAAACATTCTCTAAGACCAAACTAATACTACTACAAGTTCACAAATGTCACAAAAACACCAGAAAGTAAGGTGTGCCCACCTAGAATATTTATTTAAACCCATTTCTTAATTTACTTAAGTAATTAAGTGGAATTTCAAACATATATGTAAACTGCTCCTAAAATTCTACAAAAATTACAGGAGACTCTCTGACCCACAAAGAGACTACTGTAAAATTTTGAACTCAATTTATTCAAAGGAACTTCCTACACAAAATTCCCAAGCCAAAAAGGCTGATTTTTGTATAAATAACAAAGCATAGACAAAAGTGTCAAACAACAGATTTCTTAATTTTCTTGGACACTCTAGGGTACCAAGACATTCTCCAAAAATTTATAAGAACATTGCACATGTAGAAAAATTACTAAAATTCATTTAAGTATTTCCTAGAATAACAAGATAGCATTATAACTTGAAAAGTACTTAAGCATTAATGCCCAAATTTTTACCAGAGCTAAAGCAAGTATAAAACAGTCTACCCACAAAATTTTATAATTTTTGGAATAATACAGCTCAAGTTATATATTTAACAAATTTGCATTCATTTCAAAACACATTTGAAAGATCTATTTAATTCTCCTAGAAATTAAACATCACATTCCAGATTTATATTTTTCTAAAATACTACACATCATGTAGATCCTAAAAAAATTTATCTCATGATTTTTGAGCAACTAAAACCCTAGATCTATATTTTCCAAACTTAACCAAAATTCTGTAGCAAAGATAAATAAAATGAAAAAGATCTCATTTTATACTGGGCCGGCCCGGAAAGACGCGGCCCAAAAACTCGCGGCGTGGCCCGCTCCCGCACGCGGCCTGCTCGGGCTCCCGCCCGCGCGCGTGTGACTGACCAGGTGGCCCCACTTGTCAGCGAGAGAGAGGCGGAGGGGCGGAGCTGGGGTCGCCGGAGCTCGCCGTCGGTGAGCCGACCGGCGAAGCTGAGCGGACGAGCATGACCACGTCATCGAGCTAAGCCGATTGGTGGCAAGAATGGGACGGCAGAGCCACGGGAAGGTGCTCGCCGTCGGGCATGGCGGACCACCGGCACGGTGGTGGCGAAATCTCGCCGCCGGTGAGCCTGACATCCCAATCCTAACCCTCGATGAGCATTCCCAATCTACCTCGACCCTAACGCACCTACAAGTGGGCGACAGAGACGCCCCGAGACCCCTGGCCACGGAGAGCCGTCGCGCGGAGGAACTCCGGCGAGGTACCGCGGCGGCGGAAAACGAAAATGCAACCCTACCGAGGCGCGATTGGCAACGTGGAGTGGACGGTGAGGTAGCGGGCTTCAAGGCGGAGCGGTGGACGCGTTTTTGTGGACGACAGTGCGGTGGAGAACGCGCACGAGCTCGCCGGAGTGGAGGCGGGAGCTGCGCTCGGTTGTTCCGCCCGGTGGAGAAGAGAATGGAAGGGAGAGGGAGGTGTGGCGCGAGAGAGGCAGAGGCCGTCGTCGTGGCGGCCTTGAAGGCTTGGTGACCTGACGGGTGGGACCGCGGCCGACGTACGGCTGCCACCGCACGGCCACGCGTCGGCGTTGCCCTGCCGTCGGTCGGCCACCGACTGAAGAACGGCCGACTGAATCGACGAGGCCGAAACGGTGACTGACAGAGCAACTTTGTCGATGATTATCTCCTAAACCAGCTCGAGTTAGTCGAAGATGATTACACCAATCTTGTAGAGCTACATGAGGGCTACAAGTTTGTCAATTGGAGTTTGGACTGGTTCGGCCTGGATTTGAAACCACAGAGCTCCAAAGTGGTGTACTTGGAAACTGAAACGTGTTTTCAGTCAGTGAACCCGACTGAAACCCTATTTTCAAGACACCACATCTCCTAAACCATTTAGAACTAGGTGATGGTGATATTGACAATGTTGTAGAGATATGTGTGGACAACAACTTTGTCAATTGGCTCAAAGTCTGGTTCGGCCTGGTTTATGAGTTACAAGTTGCCAAAGTGAGGTACTGTGAAACGGTTTTCAGCTCAACACTTAGCAAAATTTGCCAAGTCCCAAAACAGCCCCTAATACTGACTTGTGGGCCATTTTTGAGCATGTTCTGATCATTTTCATGAGATGGCCATATTAGAACTTTTGTTCCTTATGAAATTCTCTACAACTTTGCTTAAGGGTACTCCTCCATGCAAGATCTCTAAATTGGACTTTTTAATTGGTAAAACCAGAGCACTCTAGGGGTCCAACCTAGTCAACCACATTTGGAAGGGCAATTTGGTAATTTTGGTCAACATGAACATTGCTCCACTACTTATCCTAAATGTAATTAAGGTGTTATAAGACCTAATTAACCACTCTACATATTGGTTGCACAAAGTTCCTAGTGTCACATTCTTTGGAACAAGTATTTCAATACTTTCACCCAAATGTTGCAAGCCCATGTTGCACATGTTGCATGAGTGTGTTGCATAACACTTGCTAGTTATGTTACACTAAAGTGGTTGACATGTCTCACAAGGAAATTGCACATAAGGTACTTATGTTTTGCACACTACTCACTTCTTACTTCACATGAAATATAAACATATCATAAGCTTATGCATGAAATGAATGATGCTTGCTTATGCTCATGCAAATGCAATGCAATTAAGGAGCTAAACACCTAGGGTGTTACATATCGACATCTTGGAAAATTATCTTATAAGCAACATGTTCTATGGGCTTGATGTATGTATAGTACAATCCAGTTTGGAGTGAAGAAATCTTTTCATAGATTTGTTTGCCATATCCAGTAAGTTTGGTAAAGAGAAGAAATTCCTCTTTATTATCCATATGTGTCTCCACATGGAGACCATTCTTACGGACGTCTCTAAAACTTAGAAGGGTATGAGTAGAGTCAGGATACAACAATGCATCCTCTATCGTAATTTGCGTACCCATGGGGAGAGTAATAGTGGCTCGTCTTGAGCCAACTATTAAGGCATCTCGACCCGTAATGGTCATAATATTGCCTTCTCTTTTCTTAAGAGTCTGGAAATATTTTATTTCTCTAAGTATAGAGTTTGTGGTACATGAGTCCACAAGGCATAATTCTTCCTCCTTTGGATTGAGGTCAACAGACATCTATATGTAAAGTGAATGTAAAATAAATATTCAAATTTAACACATAGAACTTATACATATAATATATTAAGTATCAATACAAAAGTATGATATTACAAAATCTATGAGTTCTACAATATAAACAATACAACTCATACGCACACTAATTAATACAATCCGAACTACTATAAGAATGTATGATGTATACTATTACAACAATAGTCTATAGTGATATCAATGTTTTGACCGAGATTATTCGAAATCTCCAAACATGTCTCCAGAACTGAAATCAATGAGCATGTTGTCCGACGATGGAAGGTCTTTTTCGAAGTTTAGATGTTTGTTGTTCACTTGTTCTTTAGGGGCCTGATTAGAACAACCCTCTTCCGTAACAGCCTTAGATGCAAGATTGAAGTGTGCCTCATATCTTGTGTCTCCTGCTGGCTTAGCCTCTTTCAAAGACTTTTGGTACAAAGCTACCAAATGCTTAGGTGTACGGCAATTCTCGGCAAAATGCGTGAAATCCCCACATCTATGACACTTGTTGTCATTTTTGGGTTTCACATTTTCCTTCTTCCTCTTATTTGAATTAGGTCTTTGTCTCCTATTGTGTTTGCGTTTACCAGTTCTATCCTTTGGATCAGGTCCATTAGACTTTCTTTTATTCCTATTATGTTTCTGTACATTGTGAACCTCAGGCAGAGGCGCCGAACCAACAGGGCGCTTATGATGATTCTTCAGAAGAAGTTCATCATGTTTTTCTGCTTGAGTCAATGTATGAATAAGCTAGGAATAAAATTGCTAATTCTTAGCCCTGTATTGCTGCTGCAATACTCTATCAGATGGGATCATAGTAGAGAGAGTTTTCTCTATCTTGTCTCCATCTGTTGGCTCTTTCTCGCAAAACTTTAACTTAGAGCAAATTCTATGAACAATATGGTTATAGTTTGCTACAGATTTGAAATCTTAGAGACATAAGTTATTCCATTCATGATTGGCCTCAGGCCAAATGAGTTCTTTTTGCTGATCATATCGCTCTTTAAGAGCGACCCATAAATCTCGAGGATTATCAATCATAAGGTATTCTAATTTAAGATCCTTATGAATATAATACCATTATAAAGCTAGAGCAGTAAAGGTATGCTTCTCTGGTATGGCAGCCCCTTGTTGGGGTTCCTGAATTGTAGCCAAAAGACTACGAGAGGCAAGCACTATTTTGATATCAGACGCCCAAGTAGGGTAATTGCTACCGTCTAATGCGAGTTCCTCGAACTCCTTAGTAGCCATGATCCTACGTGGATAACCATGGATGAATTAATTTACCGTTTGGTAAATTAAAATCAACGTGGCAATGTTGTAATATTAAATGCAATATTTTTAGAATTGATATCTTATCATAGTTTTGGATTGTTGTAGGTAATCACAAAGTTGTGTAGACCATACAACCAAATTCATCATAAACTTTGGATAAACACAAGACAGATAGTCTCTATGTCAAAGACAAAGAGTAGATCTTATAATAGACAAATATATTGCTGCCTAAGTATGGTCTTTGGGCAAGATAATTCACAAGTGAATTAAATGCAACCTTTTCTTAGGACTCTACTATCTTGTGTAATATCAAAATAATATGATGCAAATAGCAATCCAAAACCTTTATTTTGGGTTATAACACGGTGTAGGTAATCATCAAGTTCCAGAAAACATGATGTAGACCTCTCAGTAACAGGTGATTTGATCACTGCTATGGCACGGTCTCTAGGCAGAATAATTCACAAGGAATTAAGCGCAGCCAATGCCATAGGCTCCATTACCTTGTGTTATTAACCAAAATAATCAAGATATTTATATTGCAATTTGAATCCTATGGAGATTATTTTCTAATTCTATGGATGGCATAGTTAAATTGCAACTAAGTCTACTAGCAAATTTAACTTATATGTGGTGCAAAAATTGTGGTTTGAGGCACCAACATACCCAATTCTATCATAAAATTACAAATGCAATGAATATGTTGGTATAAATAGAGGGTTTGGGTGTACCATCATAGCCAAAAACAGAATTATCAAGTCACAAATGTAATATGTATGTGGTGCAGATTGTGATTGGGTGCACCACATACTCCAGTAAAATGATAGAGATAAAAGACATTGAATAATAATAATATAAATAAACCACAATATATTTACAATGTCATGATCCAGCAGTACAGAGCAACAACAACCAATACAAATATCTGATGTTTTTGCAGAAATTAACTAGCAAATCATATATGCTAATAAAACTAAATTACTGCTGAAATAGGAATAAGAAAAAGAAAAGCAAACTATGCAAAGCAGGCCAGCCAAGGGCAGCCCAGCAGCCGGCCAAGCGCACGGCCCAGCAGCCAGCCAGGCGCGGCCCAAGACAGCCAGGCCCAGGCCCGCCGCCAAAGCAGCGAAGCCAGCGGCCCAGCCGGCCCAGCCCAGCCGCCACGGCTATAAAGCCAGCGGTTAGGGTTTGGAACCCTAACCACCCCGGCCTCCAACCGCCAGCCGCCGTTCGCCCAGGCACCGCTGCTCAGCCGCCGCCGCCGCACCGTCCAGCCGCCGGTCAAGCCGCCGCCGATGGTGCTCGCCGTCTTGTGGTGCCTCCTCCTCCCCCGTTCTCCTATGGCGGATCAGGGCCCATGCCCTCTCTCCGGCCATGGAGGCCAGCTGGCGAGGCGCGTCCCGCTCGTCCCCGGTGAGCTCCGGCCACGAGGGCCATCGCAACTTGTCGGGATCGGCAGTGGCGCCCCCACCGGCTCCCCCGAAGACGCTTTAGCGACGAGGAACCGCCTCCCCCTCGACGGAGGAAGAGGCGAAACCTGCTCCAATGGCGTTTTCGGCTGGGAGACGCGGCGTCGAGCGGGCGACCGCCGCATCAGCGTAGGAGCGGCCGTGATTCGGAGGAGGTCCAATCGTAGGAAGCGCTGGTGTCGGCGTGAAGACGACGTCGATGTCGTAGGCGAAGCCGGGAGGCCACGCCGCCGCGCCGTTGCTGCTTGTGGGTGGAGGGGCGCCACGGCGCCCGGCCATGGAGCCACCGCCTCCGTTCCATGGCAGTGCGAGCGCATCCGACGGCAGTGGTGGTGGTGGTGGCGGCAGCAGGTTCGTCGACGGCCTCGACAACGATGACGACATCGGCGGGGACTCCGGCGTTGCCCCAACACGGCGGACGAATATCGCCGGGCCGTGGCGAGGGCAAATGCCGGGGGCGTACTAGAGCCTCGACGAACGAGGCACCGGGCGTGGCATTGTCGGACGGCCGCCGACGTTCGGTCCATTGCCGTAAAAACGGCAAGGAGCGATGCGGCGGTCGTTGATGTCGCGGAGGACGCGGCGGATGGCGCCCCGGAGGATGAAGCGACGAACGCCTCCAGGGTGGCTGTGTGCCACGGACGATGGCGGCTTCGACGGCGTCGGTGACCGCTTCGACCATGGCGTTCATGGAAGGTGCGGGGTTGGCCATCTTCTACCTTGGGCTGTCATGCAGCAACTCCGACGAAGTTCCGGCGAGTTTCCCGGCGAACTTCCTTCCAACTCTCGGTTTACTAGCGACAGCGGAAAGCAGTGCGTGATAACGTGTTAGAAGAAACTGTGGATGAAAAAGGATCGAATGATCTCTATATTGTATTCTGATGAACAGTGATGTATATATACATGTGTCAGTTGCTATTGTCAGTGACTCAATGGCGAACTGGTGTCTATTGGTGCCGAAAGGGCCTAAACGGTTATGCCTATAGAAACCGTAATTAGCACATGCTAATTATAGGATTTACAATAATTGATCACTAATTACTAATACTAATTAATCTTAACAGGTACAACAGCCCATAGGAGCCATGCAGTTTTTTTTTCTTATTTTGTTGTTTCCCTTTTTAATTTTCTTTTTTGATTCCTATACACGGCCTACAAAGATGAAAAGCTCACAATTATTTCATTATGTATTACAAGTTACGTGTCTTTCATCAATTCAAAATGCTTCTCAATATTTTCTTGAAGCTCCGTCTATATGTTCATCTTTTCATGTGCACAAAAATGTAATTGTAAGCTCATAGTATTGAAATTGTAAATTTAAATGTTGACTAAGCTAAGCATATCAAGACTGACACACATGATTCAACATTTTGTAAAAAAAAACTAGGACAACATTTTGAAATATTATTCAAATTTTCAAAATAAGGAATAAATGCACATCTCACATTTTGAGAAGTCTCTTGTTTGGGTAACACACTTTGAGAAGTCAGCTAAATTCAAGTTTAACTAGATTTTTAAAAAATTGTATCAACATTTTTGTATCCAAATAGAATTGCTATAAAAAATATATGATGCGATTAATCTAATTCTATTTATTTGGTATTATGAATATTAGCATTTTTATATATTTTTGGTCAAATAAACTTGAGATATGCATTTATTTTGGAACGAATAAAGTATTATATTTTGTTTTCCTCAAATGCCACTCAGCAGCACTTAGTTTGCTGCTCCACCATCCCCCCTCAACACCATGTCATGTTGTCGGGCGCCTCCCAAGTCGTAGTTGCCTTGGTTGGCACGAGCGCTTAGGCTGTCCGCACCGCAGAGCGGTAAAAGCGTCTGCAAACGCGCGCGCCTGGACAGCCCGCACCGCAGCCCTGCAAACGCGCCTGCAAACGCTGTCGCGCGTTCCGGCCGCACAGCGCACCGCTGCAGGCAGCGGTCAGTCCGTACAACGCTAAACACTGTAGCAAGAGAAAGAAAGAGAGCTAGGGAGAGAGAGAAAAGGGGAGTGAGGGAAATAAAATAGGGAACAGTGGGTATAGAGTATGAGATAGAGATAACACGAGTGCGGGAGAAATGGATATAAAGTAGAGAATCTCGATGACTAGGATATAATATTCCTTTTTAGAGATGAAAATAGAGGTGGACGAGTGCGGATAGTCTTATCAGCTCCCTCTCCCTTCAACACATGTTTTTTTGTAGAGATGGCCAGATGGGAGAGTGATTTCTTTTTGATAGCACGTATGGAAAACTCTCACTCAAAAAACACATTCAGACATGTGGTTCAAATGGACTCAGAAACACATTCATAGTTTGAACGAACAATGCATTGAGATTTGAACTAATTATTAGTCACCCATCACTACTAAAGAAAACAATTTTTAGAGACACCTTTGTTTTAAAGGCGTCTCTATCATAAACCACGCCTCGTCGTACAAAACTACCAACCAAAAGCACTCATGGCATAACAACAATTAAAATAGAGGACGTCTAAAAAAACAATTAAAATAGAGGACATTAAAATTTCGGTTTAATAAATAAGTGGGAAATCATACTATCGCAAAAGTTAAGAGGTTTAAAATAACTTTTTTAGGGGAAAGTTTAAAATAATTAGTTTTCTTTTCTTTCTCTTTTTATTTAAGTAGCGAAAGACATTCCGGCCCAATAAATGCTCGGACCCAATCCAAAAACATCCGACGCAAATCACAGCCGAGCGGCCGAGCCCAATGCTGGAAAAGCACCACGTCACTGACACGCGGGACTGGCTGTGCAGCCGGAGAGGCGGAGGCTCACGCCCTCGGCGCCCTCCTGGAAAAAGCGAAAACCATATCCACGCCTCGTGGGTCCTGAGCCAATCCAAAACCGCCACGTGCCATATCCGGGGATACCCCTCTCCCTCTCCCCGTGCCGCTCCTCTCCCTCCACAACGGCACTGCAGCAGCGGCCAACTCCTCTCTGCCAGTGTCTCCTCGCCGCCGCCGCCGCCGACCAATCACCGTGCAATTCGAAGCAAGAGAGCCCCACCAGGAGAAGAGATAGTGAGAGAGCGAGAGCCCGAGGAGGAGCGGTGCCATGGGCCTCTCGGGCGCGACGATCTCCGCGCCGCTCGGCTGCCGTGGGCTGCCGCGCGGGGCGGTCGGCGGAGGTAAGGCGCGGAAGGAGGAGGCGGAGAGGTGGCGGCGGGCGGGCTGGAGCCGACGCGTGGGCGGACCGAAGGTGAGGTGCGTGGCGACCGAGAAGCACGACGAGGCGGCGGCGGTCGGCGTGGAGTTCGCGGACGAGGAGGACTACCGCAAGGGGGGCGGCGGCGAGCTGCTTTACGTGCAAATGCAGGCCACCAAGCCCATGGAAAGCCAGTCCAAGATCGCTTCCAAGGTGATTAGATTCCTAATATCACTTGCTATGATCATGATTAACACGAAGGAAATAAATTATAAATTTCGCCCCCTTTCTTGCAGTACTATTTGGGTATTTATTACAGGATGAAATCCATAGCATCGTCATGCACCTACCGTGTATTTAATTTGACGTACATCAAGCGTTCTGTTTCTCATTTTCTTTCCAACTGCATACCATTCTTTACCATTTGAAAGTACAAACCATAACATTTTTTATGCTACATTATTATTATTATTATCTATCAGTAATTGTTGCTTACCTTTTCCGGGAGAAAAACCATAGCCAAGTAGTCCTGCAGCCGATCGTTGTCCGGGCTATCTTCAAAGAGCATAGAAAAATACTGCACATTTCAGTATGGAACCAAGATTGTTGTCCTGCAGCCGTACTTCACGTGCTTTGGCTACAACTACAAGGACGTCCATTGAAAAGAAGGGTGATCGCCTAGTGGTAGGCAGTAGGCACGGTGTTTGACCTTCTTGGCTAATATGGATGGTTTTGCGTTCCAGATGTTTCCAGTCAGTAGATTGACGTAATTTATCCCCGTTTTCCAGAAGAATGGTGCCTATTTGGAAATGTATGTAATTAAAATATTCTGAAAATGTATTTCATGAGAAAATGACAGTATCTGACAATACTGCACTGTACTTAGCCGTCGATTTTGACAATTCGAATCAGGAACTGTCATAACGCGCAATCTACTGTGATTCGTGGGAACAAAGAATGCTCACGTACTTCTCTGGACTATTCTAACAAGATAAGTCAGTTATACGACCTAGGGTGCGAGGACATTGACGACCGTTCTTTTTTGTGCTCACTAGTTCCTTACATGGTAATATGGCATGAGTATGACGGTAGCTTGTTGCCTGATCACACAGTAATGTTGAGTTCTCTGGTTGTACACGCATTGGCATGTCATTTCCAGTCTAATGTCACATAGCTGACTTGCTATAATTTGAGCAGTCAAGTGGAGTACTCTAGGGTCTAGGCACAGTTAATTCCTCAAAAACATGGAATTTTCTATAGGACTGCAGAGAACGGCAAAGCTTCAACTGGAGCCTTTGTGCCATTATTGTTTTTTTCTGTACCATAAACTATGCACCACACTAATGCTGTTTTTTTTTGAAAACTATCTTTTTTCTTGCAAGGTGAGGTAACTAATGTTCAAATTTACATGGTATTAGTGTAACTGTTTTTTTTAATATAAAGAAGTTGTAACAGTATCACAAAGAAAATTAACTATATAGTCTTATGTTTTGTTTGCAGCTGTTGCCCATATCTGATGAAAATACGGTACTTGATTTGGTTATCATTGGTTGTGGTCCTGCTGGTCTTTCTCTAGCTTCAGAGTCAGCTAAGAAAGGTCTCACCGTCGGTCTCATTGGGCCTGACCTTCCATTCACAAATAACTATGGTGTGTGGGAGGATGAGTTTAAAGGTATGCTATTATTTGCGTTACTAAAATGCAGTGTCTGCATGACATCACTGTCAGCATAACTTAACATGATGGTACTTATTTTTCTCGTTTACTGTCCAGATCTTGGTCTAGAGAGTTGTATCGAGCACGTCTGGAAGGATACTATTGTCTACCTAGACAATAACAAGCCCATACTGATTGGCCGTTCTTATGGCAGGGCGCACCGTGACTTGCTCCATGAGGAGCTGCTGAGAAGGTAAATCTTCATGTAGCAATATTGGGATTCAGAAGTATCTTTTCCAAGCATGGTGATATAATATAATTGACAAGTAGCAACACTTAAATAATTCGCAGATGCTATGAAGCTGGCGTGACATACCTGAACTCCAAAGTGGACAAGATCATAGAATCTCCAGATGGACACAGAGTAGTCTGTTGTGATAAGGGTCGTGAGATAATTTGCAGGCTTGCCATTGTTGCTTCGGGGGCAGCATCTGGTAGGCTTCTAGAGTATGAGGTTGGGGGTCCCCGTGTTTGCGTGCAGACTGCATACGGAGTAGAAGTTGAGGTACACAAAGACTGAAGAACATGTTCATTTTAATTTTTTTGTTAAAATTTCTTTCACAAATTAGACAGACCAGTTTTTTCAATAAATTTCTAGATGAAAATTTCAATATATCATTCAGGTACTAGATGTTCGTTATTTCAAAATTGTTTGAAAATTTCAGGTGGAAAATAGTCCATATGATCCCAGCTTAATGGTTTTCATGGACTACAGAGATTGTTTCAAAGAGGAATTTTCACACACTGAACAAGAAAATCCCACTTTCCTGTATGCTATGCCCATGTCATCCACACGAGTTTTCTTTGAGGTTGGTACAGAGTTTTTATTACCTCTGTGATTCTGCAGCCAACACTTCCCATACTTCGAAGTTTCAAAATTTGAGACAAAACACCTTATCACAGGAAACATGCTTAGCTTCTAAAGATGCTATGTCATTTGATCTACTTAAGAAGAGGCTGATGTATCGGTTAAATATGATGGGAGTTCGTATCCTGAAAGTTTACGAGGAGGTAAGAAGTTAAGGGTCGACAATTCTTAATTTATCACTCATTTATAGTCTGAAAAATAAACTGAAAAATGTTCTTGGTTTCAGGAATGGTCCTACATTCCTGTTGGAGGGTCCTTACCAAACACAGATCAGAAAAATCTTGCATTTGGTGCTGCAGCAAGTATGGTGCATCCTGCAACAGGTACAGACAAATAATCAATTTTTCACACACCAGTTTCTTCCTTGCGCATATTGACAACGTTTCGCAAAATCCATAGGGTACTCAGTGGTCAGATCTTTGTCTGAGGCTCCAAGATATGCTTCTGTGATATCCGAAATCTTAAGAAACCGAGTTCCTGCAGAATATTTGCTTGGAAATTCTCAAAATTACAGTCCATCAATGCTTGGTAAGCATTCTTGTGGTATTTATTCAACTTGGTTGTACTATTACACAGCTCCAGGACAAGAACAGTTTTACTGTGTAAAGTCCAGACAAGTTAGCAAAACTTTATGCGACTAATTGTTATATGATGTTTCAGCATGGAGAACACTATGGCCTCAAGAAAGGAAACGCCAGCGATCCTTCTTCCTTTTCGGATTAGCGTTGATAATCCAACTGAATAATGAAGGCATACAAACATTCTTTGAAGCCTTTTTCAGGGTGCCGAAATGGTAGTTGCACTTTTTGCCCTGTTTCAGTCTATTTTCAGAGAAATTCAGTGTGTTGGAGGTTACTGCCTCCATAAAGTTTTGATAACCACTGTTTTTCCTTCAACAGGATGTGGCGGGGATTTCTTGGCTCAACCCTTTCATCCGTCGATCTCATACTATTTTCATTCTACATGTTTGCCATAGCTCCAAATCAATTGCGAATGAACCTCGTCAGACATCTCCTCTCTGACCCGACTGGATCAACCATGATCAAGACCTACCTGACCTTATAAAACCTTCTGCATCAGGCTGCAAGCCTGCAAGAACTCTTAGAAACTGTACAGTTTTGTAGTTGTACATAAGTTAGAGGGGATCTGGGGGTTCCTTTTCTTATTCCCGTATGGCGGCGGATCTAGGGGGTTACCAGCAATGCTATAATATACTCGAAATCTTTTATGGTTGCTATGGTGATGGGATAAAGAAGCACACCGTGTTGTGCATGATGGAATGGAACTATGGAAGAAGAATAAGAGAGATCAGGTGATGGTCATGGTTCCTGCATTGGCCATTTTTAGGTCTTCTATCCCTTGTTTTTGCTCCATCTCTGTCTTTGCTGTTTCAAGGCTTCTTACATGTCCAATCAATTACACCCTTATTTTAGGTTGCTCAATGCCAAGTCAAAATGTTTTTCCACCTGTCGAACAATATTTGCAAAAGCAAAAAGGGAAAAAATAATTAGATGTGCAAGAATAGTATGAGGCTGTCCTTGCTCCTGCGCCATGGCATTTAGCCGCAAGATGTTGGGGAAGAAGGTCTGTAGGAGACAAAGGTTGGAGGCAAGGGAGAGAAAGGAAGAAGGGCAGGAGGAGAGGCGGAACAACCCGTCTCCCTCCACCTCTCTGCCTTCTTCTCCTGCGCCGCCATCCTCACATCCGTCGTACCACCCACTGACAGGCCGGCGGCATCCTTCTCGATCGGCTTATTGCCATACCATCACCGCCGGACGGTGGCGCGATGCAAGGAGGCCCACTGAGCCCGGATGAGTACCGGGTGGCGTCGCCGCCGGCGCTGCTGCACCAGCCGGCGTCCCTCATCGTCGTGGCCATCGACCGGGACCGGAACAGCCAACTGGCCGTTAAGTGGGTCATGGACCACCTCCTCTCCGGCGCCTCTCAGATCGTCCTCCTCCACGTGGCCGCCCATTACCCCACCAACCGTACGTCGTTCATCGCTGTACCCATTTCTCCATTGATGTAGCTGCAGCAGCCAGAAGCTGAGCTCTGGTCTCCTTGAACATGCGCAGATGGGTTCGCCATGGCCGAGATGACGCAGGGCGCGCTGGAGGCTGAAATGAAGGAGATCTTTGTCCCCTACAGAGGATTCTTCAACCGGAATGGGGTAAATGTAATAACAACAACAATGCAAAACATCCAAAGTTTCTATGGACTGCACAATCTTATGGCTGACGGCATGATTCAATCATCACGTTGCTGCCAGCAGGTGGAAGTCTCCGAGGTAGTGTTGGAAGAGGCAGACGTGTCCAAGGCCATTCTAGGTTACATCACTGCAAACAAGATCCAGAGCATTGCGCTCGGCGGA
Organism: Saccharum hybrid cultivar R570; assembly: GCA_038087645.1. Taxonomy (NCBI): domain Eukaryota; kingdom Viridiplantae; phylum Streptophyta; class Magnoliopsida; order Poales; family Poaceae; genus Saccharum; species Saccharum hybrid cultivar. Next base: position 26,164,681 of record JAQSUU010000135.1, read on the forward strand.
GCCAGCAGAAATGCATTCACCAAGTACTAAAATCCCCTACTTTTTTTCCCCCATCGATCAGTTTTTCGTCCACATTGTACCGTCAGCTGACGCCATGAAATGCGTCTCTCTCCTCGGGCAGGAAATTCAAGAACGCGGACGTGCCATCGACCCTGATGAAGTGCGCGCCGGACTACTGCAACATCTACGTCGTCGCCAAGGGCAAGTCCGTCAATGTCAGGCTCGCCAAGTGCGGCGTTCCGCCCATGCACAGTGGCGCCGAAATCCCTTCGGACACCGACTCCCAATCGGGGCTGTACATGCGGCGCGGCTCCAGGGGGCACCTGCCGCCGGTGATGCCTGACGCCACCAGGCGCTCCGTTGACGGACGCACCCTGCCGGAGCTCAACACGCGGCCAGCGTTCCGCGAGCGCTCGCTCCCGTCCTCGGCCACCAAGAGCGTCGTCGTCCTGCCGGGAAAAGACTACTCCGAGACGTCCTCCCGCTCCGCGAGGCACGAATCCTTCGGCGGCGACCTCGACTTCGGCCCGAGCACGCGCTTCTCCTCCATAGACTTCGGCGACAACCTCGATCTGTCCACCACCCTCACCGCCAGCCCCGCGCGGGAGCCCATGTCACCGGCCACCGGCGTGAGTGACTCATGCGTTCGTTCTTGGTCTGATTTCTTGCTATCCACCGTTGTCCGTTGCTGCTGACCAACGACATGCGGATGCAGGCGCAGCGGGATATTGAGGTCGAGATGCGCCGGCTTCGGCTGGAGCTCAAGCAGACCATGGACATGTACAACGCGGCGTGCAAGGAGGCCATCAACGCCAAGCAGCGGGCCAAGGAGATGCAGATGATGAAGCTGGAGGAGGCGCGTCGGCTGGAGGAGGCCAGGCACGCCGAGGAGTCTGCTCTGGCAGTGGCCGAGATGGAGAAGGCCAAGTGCCGCGCGGCCATGGAGGCGGCAGAGGCGGCGCAGAGGCTGGCCGACCTGGAGGCGCAGCGGCGCCGCAACGCCGAGGTGCGCGCGCGCCGGGAGGCCGACGAGAAGGTGCGCGCTCTGGATGCCATCTCCAACCATGACTTCCGGTACCGCAAGTACCACATCGACGAGATCGAGATGGCCACGGAGCGCTTCTCCGACGAGCTCAAGATCGGCGAGGGCGGCTACGGCCCCGTCTACCGCGCCTCCCTAGACCACACCCCCGTCGCCATCAAGGTGCTCCGCCCCGACGCGCACCAGGGGAGGAAGCAGTTCCAGCAGGAGGTGGAGGTGCTCAGCTGCATCCGCCACCCCAACATGGTGCTCCTCCTCGGCGCGTGCCCGGAGTACGGCTGCCTCGTGTACGAGTACATGGAGCACGGCAGCCTCGAGGACCGGCTGTTCCGTCGGGGCGGCACGCCGCCGATCCCGTGGGCGCAGCGGTTCCGGATCGCGGCGGAGATCGCGACGGCGCTGCTGTTCCTGCACCAAACAAAGCCGGAGCCGCTGGTGCACCGGGACCTGAAGCCGGCCAACATTCTGCTGGACCGCAACTACGTGAGCAAGATCAGCGACGTCGGGCTGGCGCGCCTGGTGCCGCCGTCGGTGGCGGACAGCGTGACGCAGTACCGGCTGACGGCGACGGCGGGCACCTTCTGCTACATCGACCCGGAGTACCAGCAGACGGGCAAGCTGGGCGTCAAGTCGGACATCTACTCCCTCGGCGTGCTCCTGCTGCAGGTGGTCACGGCGCGGCCACCCATGGGGCTCACGCACCACGTCGAGAAGGCCATCGACGCGGGCACCTTCGCGCAGATGCTCGACATCACCGTCAAGGACTGGCCCGTCGAGGAGGCGCTCGGCTACGCCAAGCTCGCGCTCAAGTGCACGGAGATGCGGCGGAGGGACCGGCCGGACCTCGCCACCGTCATACTGCCGGAGCTCAACCGGTTAAGGAACCTCGGCCACGCTTACGAGGCACGCATGAGCGCCGCCGGGGCCAACGGCGGAAGTGGCGAAAGCGGTGCCCAGGTCAGCGCGACCTCGACGACGGTGGGTGGTTCTTGGAAAACGGCGGAGAGCTAGCGGGCGGTCCGGTGTGGCCCTGTGTCAGTTAGAGAGCGAGCTTTTGATACGGAGAGAAGTGTCCATGGAACTTAACGTTCTTTTTATGGATGGAGAGTTAACAAAATCCAAAAATCTTGGTGTATGTACAGTTCTGTCTGTGAGAAATACTAACACGTCTTGCAGTGCTGCTGCCTCTCATCATTTTGATTTTTGAGGGCCATCCATGAATCATTTTCTGCTCTGTTTGGCCCAACCATTTACCTGTTTGTGGCACGATAACAAATTTCAGCCTCTCTCATGGGAGTTAGATTGTTTATATAGGAATTCTGCATAATCACAACAAGATCTTAACTTTTCAAATAGTGTCTGAGTAAGGCACCGCACATTTGCAGACATCGATGGTCAGATCGACACATGGTAGCCGGAAGTTTGGAGTTGGACACAATGGCTCTGGTGTTAAAGTTGAAATCTCATTCACGAGCAAAGGATTATTCTTCCTCATTGGCGGAATGTTAAGCCCATGTAAGGACAACTGTACAGATGCTTAAAACATGAAAAGAATTATATAATCATTTAAGTTCGGTGATGAAGTAAATGTAAAAATATAATAAAAACTAATCATATGCATGTGATGCACTTGAGCAACAGACTAAATTTTGTATCAAATAGGTCATGTTTCTAATGAACTTTGAAATCTTAACTATATATGGTAGCAGTACTAATAGTTATCCGCAAATTTAAGTAGGAGAATTTTGGACTTCACACTTAGATGCATGCCCGTGCGTTGCAATAGGATAAAAAATTTTCATAACATGCGTTACAACCCGTTTGAATGTATGGACTAGGATTTGGGACCTTGGATTTGGCTTTGACATTTACTACCCCCTGGTTCCGTTGTTTGGATGGTCTTGGAATTGTTTGGAGGAATCAACGTCCAATATCACGGACCTTTCCCGCACAAAGGAAAGATATGGCCATTTGCAGTTTCATGTGAAGCTGATCCTTAATGAATGCTTATTCCATGCGCTTAAGGAACTGCCTATGGCCTTGAGCAAAGAATGTCTCCTTGTGCTTAATTAGAGGAATGGTGCTGAGGGATGTTATGTATGCTTATTGTTATGTAATATAGTACTTATGAACCTTTTAATATTAATTAAGTGTTGTGATATATTGTGGTACTTGTAAAAGACTTGGAATATTGATCATCAAGTATTGACTCTATAATGGATGCTTGTGATCAATATTTATGGGTTGTTCTCATCAATTATTTTTCCATGTTTTTTAATAATATTACTGCATTTTCTACAATTTTTCTGAATATTATCGTGCTTTTATGTGTGAAGTGATACATAATCATTCCATTACGTCTGCAAGTTGTGAACACATATTGCAATGCATTTACATCATTGTAGACAATCTAGACTCTTCAAAACCTAGAATTCAACAGTTTGAATATCCAAACAAGAATTGAAATTAGTTGTTTTCCTTTGATTCTAGTTATCAAGTACATGCACATCCGTGATAAAAAAGTACATGCACATCCAAACAAATGACATTGGTATTCCTGGGCATTTCCAATTCCACTGAGCTTTGGTATTTTAGACAAATTCAATTCCTCAGCCTGAATATCTACACCTAAACAGTGCCTTAGGGATCAGCTAGAGTTGCAAAAAGCAGAAGTAATAATTTGTTCCAATATAATTGACCTGATATAGGTTAACAAAGCTACATCACGGCCAAGATTCTGTGACCAAATCGGAATTTGACTGGATAGTCATTGGGCGGTTGTCCTTGAGACGGAGATCCCAAATCTTAGCAGTCAGGAACCACGTTCCATGTTTCGAGCTTATAAAATTATTATCATACCAGTTTCATACCATATGCCTTTTGTCCTGGTCGGTCAAAGAGCATGGCTGCTAAGTCCCAAACCAGCATTGTTCTGAACTTCTGATCACATCTGCTGATTGCCTCTAAGGTGGTTGGATCACATCAATATTGGGCATTTGTCCTACATTGGAGTCCTAGATTAACAAGATGATAGGATCTAGATGGCTAGAGTAGGGCTGCATAGTCGATAAAATTTTCTTCTACAAAACCACAACACTAGAGTAAAGGTGATTAATATAACAAATGGTCCTATGACGAGATGAGATTGTTCCACCTAGAAAATGAGTTATTCTTTTTACTAATTAGAGATAATAACTCGAATACTTACATCTCTATATGTTACCGATGCGGGTTATGTTACATTTAGTTTTGACATCAAGAAACAATTTTTTATGAACGAATGCATTGAGCACATGGCCCCTGGCAAATCATCATAGCAGGCAGGCACACACATAGATGAACATAATAGGAAATGCATGACTACTTCTAGAAGAGAAAATAGGCTACCTTGTCTATCTGACTGACATGAATCTTTTACCCATTACAGTTGAAGAGAAAGGAAAAAGAAAGACAAATATGAAGTCTCTAGTGTTATAGTCTTCTAGATAGTAAAAAAAACAAAGCCAGTCATTGAACAAAGAACGACCTACCAGAAGATGCAGAAATATGGTAGTGGTTAGAAACATAGAAGTACAGAGATCCAAACATTCGTGCTTTCTTTTTGAATATGTCCTCCGATTCCCCCTGCAGTTCTAGCAATGCCAAATTCAAATTTAACAACCTACACACAAAAATATCTTACACTTTGTATCACGAAAGAAACTAATAGCAATACGTAAAATAATATGTATAATTCAAAACACATCATCAAAAGTTAATTCGTAGTTAATTTAGATTTACATGTAGTGGTGGTAGGTGAACTGGTAGTGGGGGTGTCACGTTGTATGGGTTCCTTCAGATTTTTTTCTAAAAAAAATACTCTCTTCATTCTAAATTACAAGACGTTTTGCATTTTTAGATCCATAGCTTTTACAATGCACTTAGATATACACTATGTCTAGATACATATTAAAGAAAAAAAAATCAAAGCATCTTATAGTTTAGAAAATAGATGGAGTAGAACCATAATATTTAATTTGATGTTTCCCTATTCTTGATTATGTTACACCGCAAGTCCTCGCGCAACTCGCATCAAGCTATGATATGAAATTACTGACACCCTAAAGGTATAACTGATCAAATAAAAGGGCAGGTGGTGTTCTCTGTTCTGATTCCTGAGTATCTAGTTATATTACTAAACATTCGAAGCATTACCATTAGGCATTAGCGATATGCCGATATAAGCTAATATAATCCAATATACAAAGACCCAGCAACTCATGTGTTGATGTATCACTGTATCAGTGTATTTCAGATTCAATACCTCGTTTGACACACAACTACAAGCCCAAAGGCTCAATACCTCGATGGACTGACAACTACAAACCCAAAGGCTACAACCCAATGACGCAACACCGATTCATGGTAGCCGCGTGTGGAGGTGCTCGGTAGACGTCTCGAGCGCCGCAATGGAGGGTTGTCCCATGAGGAGTCAATTGACAGTGCGGCGGATGAACTGCGCCTGTCGTGGAGGCCCGTGAGCCGCCCTTGCAGATTGCCGGCAGGGCCGAGCACAGTGGAGGTTGTCCCACCGGATCGTCGCGCACCCTGGGATTCTTCTTCCTCTTGCCACCAAACGCTTTCACACCCACACACCCGACCGAACAACCAGAAGCACATTCGCCTTACACGCCACAGCTCCGCGGAAGGCAGCGAAGACGAGAGACGTGCTGTGCAGCTATGGATTTGAGGAAGAGGAGGATCAAGAAGCTACGAGGAGCGCCGGTTAATCAATCGTAGGTGGCGCACAATGAACAAAGGTCGGGACGGCCGGTGTCGTGGAGAGGTGAAGTGTGAGAAGGGGAGGATGGGCGGCTGCTCGGAGTTAACCAAGGTGCTTGCCGAACGGGGGAGGTCAGCAGGCATGTAACTTGTTATTTTATAATAACACGAGAACGTATTGTTTTTGAATCAAGAACATGAGCATTCTTGGAACAACATTCCCAAAATAAGAAACATTATCATGTTCCACGTTTTCGGCTGCTAAGAGGAGGAGCGGGATCTGCGGATGTGCGTGCGGGACACAAGAAAGCCGGAGGGTGTTGGGTGGGGCGGGGGGCCTGCGGTGCTGCGTCAGGGCGGGGGCATGGCGTCGTCAGCGGTGGTTGAGGGCCGGGGCGATTCGTGGATAGGGTAGGGGCGAGCAGGGGTGTCAGCGGTGGTGGAGGGCATGGGCGAGTCGTGAACGTGGCGGGGGCGGGCAGGCGCACAACGACTGCAGTGGTGGAGGGTTGGTGTGAGGTTGCGGGCATGGTAGGGGTGTTTTTTTTTTCCTGTTTTGACGAGTCGTGGGGTAGGAAGAAGTTGGGTGCATATTTTTTTCATTGTGCAGCAGACGAAGTTACTAGGATAGAAACTGACACGTTGACGACATAAACACTTTCTTCTTCCCGTACTATTATATATTATACATCTTGATAGGTTCAAGCATTTGATGCATCCCTATTATCACGAGTCAAGCCTCTCACTCCTAATTGTCCTGAGTCCAGTCACACCTGCAACATAGCGGGCTATCATGCGGGCTCTCTCCACCAAGAGAGGCGGCACCACAAACGCTAGTGTGTGCATGGTAGACTACACCACCTGGCTGATGTGCAACTAAAAGTACAGCTCTATATCATGCAAGGTAGATACCAAACAGGTACGATGAAGATGATCAGGTTGCTTAGCCTCCTTAGAACCTTCTTCGCACGTGGCCAGTGGAGGGCAGTGATGCAGAGGATCAATAGCAGAAGCAGCATGGCCCTATGGGCCTATACAGTGCCATAATGGATTTGGCAGCTACAATATGATCGCCGCCATCGGGATTGGGGCCGCTCCTTCGTCTCTCTTTGAGTTATGTGCTCTTCTAAACGAAATAGGATTTCAAAACTTGAAATACCGGCTCTCTTGCCCCTCTGTGATAGTCCCAGGATACCACAGCTATCACGGGCATCCACTTTCCAGCTGATTACAAAGTTATACAATAATAGAGTACAAAAATAGGAGTAAAACTAACCTAATTATAAGCTCTCTAGGCTGGGATCAAACAAAACACCGAGGCTCTATCGTAGCAGCGAAGCATGGCGAAACTCCAATCCACGGGCATCCTTGAGAGTAGACCGCAAACCAACTACCAATCTCAACACCTCTGTAAGTCAAGAAATCTGCACACCGCCAGATGTGTGCAGGCCATGGTCAGTACCGATGAGCTTTAGTGAAAAAATAGAAAATAAAGGGATCTGATGATCCTAATAGTTTGGCTGTAGTTTGCATCCTTAGCGCATGCAGGAGCATCAAAATATAGTATATCTTCTCAAAGTCCCAACCCACACACTCATTCTCACCATCCACTCATCATCACATCTCACACCTCACCTCTCATCATCCCTCACATCACCCTCATACTCTTAGTCTAAGCGATGAGGCAGCCTCCGCATGCCCCTCATCTCAACAGCCTCAAGCCGGACCTATCTTCGGGGGAGAAAAGCAAAGCACAAGAGAAGGCTAGCGGGTGTGAAACAATTCACTAGAATGATCATGACCGAGATCGTGGCTATACATATAGTTTTAACTCTGTAGAGTGTGTACACCTACACCCAACAGGATCACCATCATCGACTAAAACGTCATTGATCTCCACGAAGGGAAATCCACATAAACGAAGTGTAAAATGACGAAACGATCCGTCAATTTACACAAATCTCAGTGATACACAAAGTTTTGAAATCCTGTTTCGTTTAGAAGAGCACATAACTCAAAGAGCACATAACCCAAAGTTTTGAAATCCTGTTTTGTTTAGAAGAGCACATAACCCACAGAAACGAAGTGTAAAATGACGAAACGATCCGTCAATTATCAGAGTACAATAGAGAGTTTTACATAAATTATTCTCTTCGCCACGCAGGGCGGAACACACTCACACATAGCATCCTGAACAACATCTAACGAAGATAGCAGCGGAAAACAATGTCCTAGAACCAGCTCGAGCGCAGAACAGACCCTCTAGTCCTCCCAGTCATCGCCCTCATAGTCGTACTCGGGCTCAGAACCTACCAAAAATCTATCAGTACACTTGGTACTGGCCACGTATCGCCCACCCTATGCTTGCATTGCTTTGTGGAAAGTGGAATGCATTGAGGAAAGTAGAAAGAGACCTATTTATGCTGTGGGTTTCCTACGCAAGTAGTTAATATTTTAATAATAAAATGTTCGGTAGGTTTTTAACCCATCTTATTCACACGTTCTCCCCACCCATCACACACATCACATCTCATCTCACTCTCTCTCTAGGCGATGAGATCGACTCCTGCTTAGATCCCGCCTCAACGGCCAAAGCCAGAATCCAACATGAAACCCGAGGGAAAGGTAGAAAAGGACTCCTCTCTCTAATCAAGTGAAGCGTAGGTCATGGGAATGTCTATATCCGTGGACATGGCTATACGTATAGATCGATCAACTCTGTAGAGCGTGTACACCTGGTAATCCACAAGATCACCATCCTCGACGATCTGGCTCATCTAGGATAATTCTGACTGCCTTCCAACTGGTACAGTACCACCCTACCACTCAACCCTGGGCCGCCCCGAAGTCCACCGAAACGCTGAGACTGTGAGACGTAGTACCAGGCCCCCAAGGTCACTACGCTATCTTAGGAGGGTGTGGGTCCCCATGCCGTACCTCCCTACACTATCGCCTTCCAACCTAGTAGTAGTGGTACCGCCCTAGTCAGTCGGATAATCGCTCCTCGCCCATCAGGAGCGAGTGGTGTGCACGAAGGTTCCATGGTTCCGGTTCTCAAGACATACCAGTCCTTAAGGGGACTGGACAGGATATCTTCTCAAAAGAGGATCACCAACTCCCCGTGCCACAACAGCACCTCACCAGGGATAACCAACACCCCGGTCCACCTCTCACATATACCCGCCACATGTAACTCTCGCAAGGGATGCCCAGGTCGCACCCCTTCGGCAAGACTTGCCCTAAAGACTCGTCGTAGGATCCTGTCCGATCGACTCAACCCTTACCACACACCCAAAACACACGCCAAGATCTCCCCATGTTCATTATCCAGTTTTACCAAGTTTACGGCACCTCGTGCCTTACGCACATACGTCTCTCCCTCACCAGCATCACATCACAGATATAATGCGAGTAAGAGTAAAACAGTAAGTATGTAACAAGCGAGCATCTAGCCTATCAGCGGGTGTGCAGGAGTAAGGTTGAAACAAGGTATAAGGCTCAAAGTAAAACTACCATGCACCTAACATCATATTATTGCATAAAAGATAAAGCGCTAGCAATTCTAGTTATAGCATGCGTAATAGGATCTATGAGATTAGGTGGGGCATGACACCTGGCAGGTCATCACCCAAGTCCTCGCTGTAGCCGGGGTCGTACTCCTCAGTCGGCAGGTCCTCCGGCTCTGTTAAACGTAACATATCGTCACGTGAGTGACTCCTATAGAGGTGCACAAAGAAGTAACAAAAATTCAAAAGATTCAAATGCACTCAAACACAAGCCTATGACATAGAGTTTATTTTTAGAAAAATTTGGACACTGGTTTGGTATTTTTCTGAGTTAAGATGAATTAGTTATGAATTTTCAAAGGTTAAATTAATTTCTAGAAAAAGAAAAAGATAGATTTACTAGAGCGTGACACGTGGCATCATCTGATTGGCCAGAGATACATGTGAGGCTGACAGGTGGGTCCCATTGATCGGTCAACGGTCAACTATGAACTTTGACCGGGCCTTAACTGGGCTTAGGCGGGTCGGGCAAGGGCTGGATATGGGCCGGTCTGGGCCAGGCCGGCCCGGACACGTGTCGGCTCCTGGCTGTGCCACGTCGCGTAGATGGATTTCAAAAATGGGCTTGAGTCGGTGGGCTTGGCTCACGGTGGTCACACGGTCAGGGTTCACGGGTGTAGGCACGGTCCATGGTGGACTACGTCCACTCCTTCCTCCTCCTCTCTTTGGCTCACAAGCGACAGGTGCACCAAGCAGTGCTGCTGCTCCACCTTCCCCTTCTCTCCTTCATGGCCACGCCCCCACCGGCGACAAAGGACTCACCCTGGTGCCATAGAGGCTCAATGACGGCGTCCAAGGTCTCTATGGCTTTGCACGATCTCCAGGAACACGACGGTGGGGTCTAGGCGGTGGATTGGAGTCCCTAGCGGGGCTCTCCACAGCAGGGTGCGCGGCGGTGCTCCGTTGTGCTCGTGATGAAGGCAAAGCACGGCGTGGTCGGGATTTCTTCCTTCATTAACTAGGCGGTAGGTTGTGCACGTACGACGTGACGCTCAACAGTGCATCCTTGCTTCATAAGGCGGCCAGAGTTGGCCTGGAAGGCCTCGCCACAGTGGCGCCATGGGAGCGCGTCGACTCCGGCGAGGCAGAGGCATCCAGTGACTCCCCTACTCCTCTTCCTCCATCTTCTACCGCGGGTTGTGTTCCTCACCAAGGTGAACCAGATGGGTCTCCTCTCCTCTCCTCTACCGACCTAGCACGACAAGAGTGAGACCTCGCCATGGCGGGGTCTCGCCATGGCGACTGCGCGTGGTGCAGTGGCATGCCGCAGGCATTCTCGAGCCCCTATGGCTTGGCAAGGCCTATGCGTGCGCGTGTCATGTATGCGCATGCGTGTGATCAAGGTGTGAGGGTCATGGCTTCCCCTTGCTAGTCCCCAGTATGGGAACGGCGAGGCGGCACCATGCTAAGCACAAATGGCGGTGAGCAAGGAGAGGTTGTGAGCTCACCGTGGTGGCAATGGAGCAGGCTAGCGATGTAGAGAGAGGTGCGGCCATGAAGAAGTGGTGCAGTGCCGTGTCGATCAACTCTGGGAAGAAGACGGCAGCGTCCTCTTCGTCTCTGGCGTCCTGAACGGCGGCGACGGCTTTGTGACCTTGGCTTCTCGCTCCCCTCCCTGCTTCTCCTTCCCTTCTTCTCTTCTCCAAGTCAAAGTGAGTTAGTGAGGCCACCAGGCGGTGGCAGAACGGATGGGAAAGGCTAGGGCTCCTGCTTGGGAGTTTTTATACCCCGAGCTTGGCCATGGTGATGGTGAACGGTGAGTGAGACCACACGGACACGTGGAGGCGATCGAAGGGTGTTACGGTAGGGTTTTGGGGCGCGACACGATCATGAAGATGCCATGGCGCTCCTGATTTTGTGCGGAGGCTAGCCTGGCACTATACGGTGGTGTCAGGAGGTGGTTGCAGGCACGGGCCATTGCGATGGCTTCATGGCACGATCAGGGTTCTAGCTGGGGTGGTGAGGAGCGTGGGAAAGCAACATGGCACGCTTGCAAGGGCTGGGGCACAACGACTTGGTGCGCATGGCAAGTGCACGGGGGACCGAGGGAATCTCCTTGGCTGGGCGGTTGCACTTTGCTGGCGTGAAGCAGAGGAAGCAGGGAGAGGGATGACAGGTGGGGTCCGCTTGGCAGTGATGCAAGGAGAAGGAAGCGGCATCCTTGGCATGCAGCGAAGGGCAACACGGGCTTGCTGTGTCGCTGGGCCGGTTTGGCGATGCTGGGCCGCATCGGCTTGCAACGGGCTAGGCTGGCCAAGGCGATCGGGCTAGCTGGGTTGCGACTTGCCAGCGCAGCTGTGGAGGCTAGCAGGCCGGCTCGCCGCGTGGCTTGTGGGCGTGGGCAGGCCGGCTCGAGTGCGTCGGCCGGCTCGGGCATTGGGCCAGAAGAGGTTTCTCCTTTTCTGTTTATTTGGAAAAGCTTTGCTATTTTATATTTCCTTTATTCTAATTAAGACAAGGCTTTTGTATGCATAAAAACATATTGCCTCCACTTGGTTAACACGATGGGGCCCACAAGAGATATTTTAGGGTTTCAACTATTTGCCAAAGTTATTTTTACACATTTATTTAATTAAACAATTCATTAAATAAATGTTATTGCTTTTATTTGACAATACAAAGAACATAAGATGCAACTCAAGCAAGTTTTGATTAAATGCAAAAATGTAAACTACTTAGATTGGTTCTACTTGTGCAACTAGGGTAGGTTTCCTATATGACACCTCACCAAGCATAGGTTATTTTAGAAAAATTTTGAAGTTGTGATTTTTGTTTTGTGGAAATTTCTGGGTTGTTACATCGATCATGGCCACGGTCTAGGCAATCACCGCTCAAGAACTAGCACATTCCTCATCAATCTGCCCCCAACTGGAGTAGCATATGGCATGACATATACACTTGGGATCGTGATTAGGGTAGCCGAAAAACCCGTCGGCATCCTTCTCACCATGCTCCTAGGGGATACCCCCATGCACCTTTCCTCCCACAAAACTGGCTTAGTCTGCACTAACTCAATAGAACGGGCCCTGCCCATTCAGGGCCTGCGACGTGCACGTTTAACATAGTCCCGTGTCCTAGGCATCAACCCACGACGGTCCTTAATTGGCCAGAGCAAGCACCTCCACCAATACCACATGGCCCACCTCTCACGGGTAGCCACCACCACACGCCTATCACATAATGTCTATCATATCCATCAAAACCAGATCAGGGGCACTCCATGGACCAAGTGCACCCCTCCAGGGTAAATCCTCTCACTCCGGCTGGTATCACCAAACAAATAGGTCAAGGCAAGGAATATCTCCAGAACTCCTCATCACCACCACCCACACGGGATTCAACGCTCCCGTCACACCAACCTACCATCTATCTCACGGGAAAGCCTCATGGCAATCCCCGATCCATCAACCACATCACCAACCAACCATCACATCACATAACAAGGCATATATGAAATAATGATGGCAGTAAATGCAAGCAAGCAGGTAGGCAATATATATAAGTGCAGGCGCGAAGTTGGTAATCAGTGTGAAGAGGTTTCAATCAAGGCAATCAAGGCTCAGGCAAGCATGCATCACATATACTAGCAAAGGAGTAAAAGTAAAGTGCTAGCATCTCTACTTGCAATGTCTAATAGGTTTGTCTAAGATAAGGTGCTTTCATGACACCTGCGATGTTGAGGAAGTAGTGGTACGCGTCTCTAGTAGTCAAGGTCATCCACCATCGGGATCCATCACCTCGGGGTGCGTCATCGAATCCAACCGAGCTCAAATCGTCGCTACGCAAAGAAAAAGCAAGAATGACCACCAATAAGAACCAAAAAAAATTGCGACAAAAACCTAACTCAACTAGACTCAAAACTGCACTAGGAGGTAGGGGAAGATTTTAGAAAAATTATGAAAGTGGTTTGGAGCTAGGATGAATATTCTACGATTTTTTGAAGGTGGTAAAGTATGCTAAAAAACAGATAAAAGAAAAGGCTATGAGCCAGGTGGGCTCACTTGTGCTGCTGCTGGCCTATCAGCAAGGGAGAAAGAGGGCTCGTGTGTGGGCTGGAAGTCGAGCTAGGCCAAGGCCAACTAGGCCACGACAAGGAAAGGAGGGGCAACTTCGCACCCTGTTCGCTGGATGGTTTCTGGCTGGCTGATTCTGACTGATGCTGATTTATTGTGAGAGAAAAACACTGCTGAATGTCTGGCTGATAAGCGCTGATAAGCACAAGCGAACAGGGTGTCGGCCTCTGGGCTAACCCACACTCACAGTAGAGGAGGGCGTCCACCAGGTGTTCGAGCCAAGGCTCCAAAGACTGTGCGGTGGCGCTGGTCAAGGGAAGGCCGGAGCTTGACAAGGAGTCGCATTGGGCGTGTCCGTGCGACTAGTTGTAGGGTCAAGAGGGCAGACCTTGGTCTCGCGTTGCACGGCGTGGAGGCAAGGCGAGGGACCATGACACTCGCAGCACCGCGCCGGTGACAACAGCCATGCGTGCCTATGTGGGTTCAAAGCCATGGCAAGGCAAAGCCTTGCAGGTTCGTTGAGGCGGAGGAGGCCGTGCGTGAGCGGCGAGGGCTCGAAGACCGCTTGGCTCCGGCAAACCTCGTAGGGCGTGACTCGGCATGGACCAAGGACGGCCCGCGGTGGTGGTGGTGCCATACGGTGCGTACGAGTATGCGTGGGTGCGTCGTCGCGGATGCGAGGTGTCCCGCAGACGTGACACAAGCACGGTGGCGTGTTGTGCGTGCACATGGTGGCCATGGGCATGGTGAAGGGCGGCGAGCAGGCAAGTGGGCGACCAGAGAAATGCAACGATCTGGACTTTCCTATGATCGCGAGTGTGGGCGCGGTGTTCGTGCGCGTTGTCACGACCGTGAGCAGTCAGTGACGGCGGTGTGGTGCCGGGTCTCGCGCGGCGGCATGCAGAGGCACGACCGTGCGTCACCTCATGCAAGTGAGTGTACCTGTGATCCCGGGCGGCCTGAAGTCTTGGCTTCGGCTAACACGGGAACCAGCATGGACAAGGTCATGGCGGCCGCGAGTGGCGCAGTGGCGCCGTCCTGTGCTTGTGTGGCAACAAGGCCGACATCGAGGGCCAAAACAGGCAGCCCATCGTGCAAAGGTAGGAGCTTTGGCGGTGCTCACCGACGGGCTTGACACCGAGCGTCCGTGCGGCACTGGTCGAGATCGGTAAAGGCAGGGCCGGTGCAGGCTGAACGTGGCGTCATCGGCTGGTAGCTCGGACCGCCGCGGCTTCGCCCGGGGGCTCCATAGTTCGATAGCTCGAAGCGAGGGCTTTTCGGGCTCGGTGCTGTGCCCGGCTGCAGGAAGGAAACCGCCGACGTCGAGGGCCGGGCGGTTAAGGTCATAGCACAACGGTGGAACGGGGAAATAGACGGCCTTTGGGTCACGGAGCTCACCAGTGTTCGATCACTTGGCAGGGTGGTGCCTTTGGCTTCGGGATGGTGGTCCGAGACGATCGCCGCGTAGTCGTCGAGGTGGTCGTGACGACGGACGACGGTGCCTTGGCTTGAAGCAGGCTGGGCGGGATTGTGTCGGTGCCACGATCATGGGAACTCCAATGGGGTCTCGGCTAGCGGGGCTCCTTGGTGTTGTCCCTGCGCCCAAGGTGAAGGCTTAAGCCGACGATGGGGCGTATCTCCGGGTGAAGACCAAAGGGGAAACCTTGAAGGCCGTGGAGGCTTACTGGATGGCGGACGGTGGTGACGGGGTGAACGGTGGCTATGGGGGGCAGCTCGATGTGGTGTCGACACCGAGGCTTGACGCGGGACCGTGGCTACGAGGTCTCCACGCTATGTGCCTTGGCAAGGCTGTGGAGTCTCCACGGTTGCGCGGTGATCGTGTCCGCGGTGCGATGGCAAAGAACGGCGGGGCTTGGTGCAGACCCGGAGCTCCGCGGGGCGGTGCCGTGACCTCAGGGCGTCTCGGCCATGGCATCCTTGGACAGGGGAAGAAGGTAGAGAGGGAGTTGTGGCAGCGGAGCTGGGAGATGGAGAGGTCACGGGCTTGGCCTGGGGTTTTTATAGCCCCGACGCTAGGGTTCGCAAGGGCGTGATGCGTCCTACGGATGACGGTGATCTCCGGCGCCCTCGCAGCGGGGACACGCGGCGTCCATCCGTGATACAGGGTAGGTGGCCGGGCTTGGAAGGTTCGCGAAGAGGAGTCTGGGCGCAGGTCTGGGTCCTTGCTGTGTCGCGGCGCGTCGGCGCGTCAAAGGCGGGGTCCGCGCTGCCGTAGGCGCAGGGCACCCGAGGCGGGTGGCCTCGCTTATCTCGGCTCCAGCCAGTGGCGGGGCTAGGATTTTACAACAGGGTATTCCGGGTATTCCAAGTATCAAAACTTTTGTAATGTAATTATGCAATATATTGAACCATAAGTCCATAACAGTAATCTTTCATCAACCAAGTACTAAATTAGAGGAGAAAATGAAATCCTGAGTAGAGATATAGAGAATAGATCTGGGGGCGTTCACCTCTAGCTTCCTTCCAAGCTCCGGCCTTCAACGCTGTGAACCGCCCAGCCGAGCAGAGCTTGAGGCCGTCGAGGGAGGGTGCCGCCGGTGCGCCAGCCGAGAGGAGCTTGGGGGGCATTGGCCGCCACACCCACCGGGCGCCAGAGTCCGGATGGGGGTGAGGCCGGGAGCAGGGAGGTTGCTGCGTGTTCGCTGCTGGTGCTACAATGTCCGCCGTCGGCCGCCGGAGAAGCAAAATTCAGGGACGGGACTCGGGAGGAGTTTCTAGCTTTCAGTGACATCATGGGCTTCTAGATGGACTAATGGGCTAACTTTGCAACTTTTACAATAGCTGTACATATACGTATAATATGTATTTGTTTGTCTCCAAAAATTTGGGTATTCCACATAATAT
The DNA here is from genome assembly GCA_038087645.1 of Saccharum hybrid cultivar R570. Taxonomy (NCBI): domain Eukaryota; kingdom Viridiplantae; phylum Streptophyta; class Magnoliopsida; order Poales; family Poaceae; genus Saccharum; species Saccharum hybrid cultivar. Next base: position 26,180,928 of record JAQSUU010000135.1, read on the forward strand.
AGGTGCATACCCCTGCCGCCGCCCATGGCTCCAGCTGTGTGTCCGACGGTAAAGCAGAGGCGAGGACCAGGTAGAGGAAAACGACGACACCGTGCTGACGGGAGGGAGACAGAAACTGAGAGCACCGAGAGGAGGAGGGAAAACGGCGCTGCGATGGAAAAGGCAACAGAGGGAACGACGTCTTCATCCTCTTTTCCCCCATGCGGCTGGCGGGTGGGTCCTAGGGAACGGTGCCCGTACAGGGGCATGTAGCGGCCTCCTGCATGCGCGTGCAGCGCACGCGAGGTGGAGCGGCGGTGTCTTTGGCTAACTGCTGGGCCTGAGCTGCTACGTCACGCAGAGGCATCCGAGGGGAGCAGGTGCCCGCAATCCTTCTGTGTGCGTGCGTGCCGTGCGCGTGAGGGCAAGGGACGGCTGCTGCTGGGTGAGCGTCCGTGACTGGGCTCTAGGCCAGCTAGTTACTTGGGCTGAGCGGGAGGGAGAGGCATCAAGCGGCAGTAGCTAGCCTGCTATTACGGTTTGGACCTGGGCCAAGGAATGGCGGTGATTGATGTTGAGTGCAGTGTGCCATACATGGATGATGGCTGGCTAAATACGTGGTTCACGTACAAGCAAACGGGCACACGAGCATGCAGCTTGGTGTAGAGTGCTGTTGCACCTCGTGCATGCACAAGATGATTAGGAGAAGGTTTGTTGACTAGGAGATTAAATAGGGATTCCCTATTAAGCTCTAGGGATTCCATGAAGAGAGGCTACCTCCAAACACAACAACGAACCAAACACTCATGCATCTTAAACTAAATGGGTGCACAATTTATTTGTAAACTCTCTTTGAAGGAGATGGGAGAAAGTTAGGTTTTTGTTTTAGGAGATAATAAACCATGAGTGTGGGTTGCATGTTGAATTCGAGTGTGGCTCGAATTCAACCAAGGTTTTAATTTTTCCTCAAAAACATTTTACTTGAAAACACCTCTTGTCATGTTGTTGACTTGGCCGAGCCAACTGCACGACAAGTGGTTTGTTGTAAAAAGTTTTGAAGCTCGGATTTTGAATTTGGGGCGGAAAGGGAAAACATTTGACTTATGTTTGACTTAACATTTACGTGCAACACATAATCAAGCAAAAAATTTAAAAAGTTGGGATTTTTCTATTAGACAGAATCACGGAATGTTACATGTTCCTACCCTCTTCTATGACTTACTGAGATCGAAATTATACATACAGGGGCCAGTCAAAAATAGACTCAAGAAAAACGAATTGATCATAGTTCATCAGTTTAGGTCTTTGTGGTGAAATCTGACCAGGTTTAGTCATCAATACAGTCACTCCTATTTTTATGGATTTATTCCAATATTTGACGATTCAACAATGCTATTCTTTCTATGGTAGGCAACCGTATCTATCGATAGTGAGGTGCATGTGGTGATTCACGAATCTTGAAATATACTGGCTTAGTATTTTGGAAGTGTCCATAGTAGGGGAAGATGTGTGTTTGTACACTAGGATGGAGTATCAAGTATGCATGCATGTATGTGAACGTCTGCGTATATAAAGTGGGTTGACATATAATAATAGTGTCTTTCAATAAGCTTTCTAACAATGAAGTATTGCTGACCACCGAATTGTTTTTTTAGAATTATTACTAGTTGGGTATGCATTCAGTAAAATGTGAAATTTACTAAAAGTGAAAGTACACATTTAGTAAAACCTTAAATTCCATTAAGTCCCACTTTGAAATGGGGGAATTTTTTTTCTGTTCGCTGTGTTTTTCATGTGAGAATAAATTGATTCATGTGAACTTCCTGCAAAATTCATGTGTTCCAAAAGGGCCTTAAATGTGTCCTAATATTAGACAAACAAATTTAGATAAATCAAAATATTTTATTCTAGTTGTGTTTTGTGTGATTTTGTTGTCTGGAATGCATTAACAAATATATATGGCAACAATTTTTCTTATCTTTCTTAATATAAATATACACTATTAGTATACATTAATTATTAAGTACAAAAAAGTTGTTGGCTGTTGGAGGGGCACATGCCCTCCCCCACCACAAACGCCAGCGTATGCATGCTAGGCTACACCACCTGGTTGCGGTCATGATGTGTAGCTAAAGGTACAGAGGGTACGATGAAGATGATCAGGACCCTCGTCCTCCTTAAATTAAAGCGCAAAGCAGCTAGCGCCAGGAGAAGCATTGCAGCCGCATATAGTGCCGCAATGGATTTGGTGGTTGCAATCTCTCATTCCCTAGGGTCGCTGCCATAGGGATTGGTGCCACTCCGTCGTCTCTCTTTGAGTTCTGTGCTCTTCTGTTCTCTCACTCTCTTTCTATGATTTATTGATATCTATTATGAGAGCACGGTGCAACACTACAACAATCACATGGTTAATATAGACAGAGGACAAACTCCTGCGAAGGATAAAATTGACATTACTCAGTCTTGACATAGTTTCACAGGGTTATTAGTGTTAAGTAATTAGGCAATTTTCAGATTAAAACTAGAATATAAATCATGTAAAATAGATAAACTAGATCAAGTATGTATAGCATACTAGCATGACAGATCAGCATATTAGATAGTATGAACATCAAGATTAGATCACAAGGATTATACCTGCCGACTGTAGTTGTAGTCGTTGGTGATGCAGATGGTGGAGATGATGAAATGAGGTCGACATCGAAGTCGTTGATATTGAAGTCGTCATCGAAGTGTGAAAGTTTAGAGCAGTCACACGGATAGTGCTTCCAAAAACCTTATTATAGGCCGTTTCCAGAATTATCTATGGCTAGTTTTGTTAACGCGCTGAGGCCGAAAAAGTTTTCTGGTGCGCATTTTAAGAGGTGGTCTGTCAAGGTCACGGATTGGCTTACTGCCATGAAAGTTTTCTGGATCAAAGATGGCTTGTCTGAGGGAAATATCTCTGATAAAGATATGAGAAAATTCTAGCAAGCAGGTGACATCTTTGTGGGAGCTGTGCGTAATGTACTTTCAGATCATCTGTTTGATTCGATGATGCACATAAAAGACACAAAGGCTATGTGGGATCATCTGAATGCTACCTATAGTGCTTCAGATGTAGGCAAAGAGCTGTATATTATGGAGAGCTTTAATGACTACAAGATGGTTGCTAACAAATCAGTAGTCGAGCAAGCTCATGAGATTTAGCGCATGGCTAAGGAACTTGAACTCCTTAAATGTGTCTTACCTGATGAGTTTGTGGCTGGGTGCATTATTGCTAAATTGCCTTCTTCATGGAGGAATTTTGCCACAAGTCTCAAACACAAGAGACAGAAAATATCAGTTGAAAACCTGACAACATCTCTTGATGTTGAGGAGAAAGCTCTGGCTAAAGACAACATTGAGAAGGGGAATGAGAAAAAAGCTAGCGTCCACTTCGTTCAGAGAAACCATGGCAAGAATAAGGGAAAGCCTAAGCAACCTGCTTTCAATGCTAAACAAAATACCGCCTTCAAGAAGAAGAAGAAAGACAAAGTAGAGCTATCTTGCTTTACGTGTGAAGAGCTTGATCATTTTGCTAAAGATTGTCCGAAGCGAGCGGACAAGAAAGAGAAAAAGAAAGTCAACCTCGTGACTGCTAGCATTGCTGATGACGGGTTTTAGTGTTTCAATCTCCAAGTTGGTGGGTTGATACAGGTGCTGATATTCACGTGTGTGCTGACATCTCTTTATTTTCTTCTTACCAGGGGCTCTAAGGTTCCTCCGTCTTGTTAGGGAATGGATCACATGCTTCTGTTTGTGGTGTTGGCTCGGTATATCTGAAGTTTACTTCGGGAAAGGTCGTGCAGCTGAAGAACATGTAGCATGTCCCTACTATTCGCAAGAACCTTGTTAGCGTCTCCTTTCTTTTGAGAGATGGGTTTAAGGTAGTGTTAGAGTCTAATAAAATAGTTATGTCTAAGCATGGACAATTTATTGGTAATGGCTATGATTGCGGAGGCTTGTTCCGCTTATCTTTGGCAGATTTTTGTAATAAGTCAGTGAATCATATTTGTGGCACAATTAGTGATAGTTTGAGTGTTTGGCATTCTCGTTTATGTCATGTGAACTTTGGTTTGATGTCACGTTTATCTAACTTGAGTTTAATTCCATATTTTACTATTACCAAAGGTTCTAAGTGCCATAGTTGTGTGCAATCTAAGTAACCTCGAAAGCCTCACAAGGTAGCGGAGGAGAGAAACTTGGCACCTCTAGAACTCATACATTCTGATCTTTGCGAGATGAATGGTGTGTTGACAAAAGGTGGAAAGAGATATTTCATGACTTTAATTGATGATGCAACTAGATTTTGCTATGTTTACTTGCTGAAAACTAAAGATGAAACGCTAGACTACTTTAAAATCTATAAGGCTGAAGTTGAAAATCAACTAGAAAGAAAAATTAAACATCTAAGGTCAGATCATGATGGTGAATATTTTCCTATATTATTTGATGAGTTCTGTACAGAACATGGTATTATTCATGAGAGGACAGCTCCCTATTCGCCCAAATCAAACGGGATTGCTGAGAGAAAAAACCGCACGCTGACTGACTTGGTGAATGTCATGTTAGACACTATTGGTCTATCTAAGGCATGGTGGGGGGAAGCTTTATTGACTGCGAGTCATGTCCTGAATAGAATTTCAAACAGAAATAAAGAGACAACTCCATATGAGAATTGGGTTGGAAGGAAACCATCACTTTCATACTTGCGCACGTGGGGATGTTTGGCGAAAGTCAATGTTCCAATTTCTAAGAAGCGTAAGCTTGGACCGAAGACTATGGATTATGTCTTTCTAGAATATGCTCTCCATAGCATTGTGAAAGCATCTAGGCCCCGGTGTTGGTTTCGGCAATTGATGACAACGCATTATTACCATGACTAACGTGTGTTTTGCAGAAACGTTGGTAAGTTAGGTCATGGAGATGATAACTGCTTTGGGCAATATGGTATTCATGTCCCTTGATGGAAATCGTTTCGGTTTTCAAAGGATCAACGACAGGATTAAGGACGGTTAGTTCCGAATGTCAAGGTGTTGAGTTACATCTAGAATAGTCGTTAGAATCTTTGTTTCTTCCTTTGACCGTACTATAAAGGGGGGCATGAGCGAGTAGCTTGACCTAGGTGAGTCTTCTGTTTAGGTGTGGTGCACACTTGTCAAACTTAGCACTAGGTAGCTCTAGAAAAGCTCAGAGTTCAGTTGGAAGCAACTTGGTTCAAGTTGCGTCGCGTTTAGAAGTCGTTTGAGCAGTTTACCAATGACCAGACGCGGTCCTGGTCATGACCGGACACGTCCGGTCAGTACTAACAAGACAGTGCGGGTTTAACTGATCGACCAGACGCGGTGGTTAGTCTGACACGTGTTCCAGAGGGTAAATAGTGTAATCGGACGCGACTGTGAAGTGATCGGCGCGTCCGGTCACGTTCCAGTAAGGTCCCGAGCTGACCTGACGCGTCCGGTCATTTAAGATCGGACGTGGTCGAGCGTCAGATCAGTTTCTAGTAAGGTTCTTGCATGATTGGACGCGTCCGGTCATCCCTGATCGGCGTGTCCGGTCATCTCTGATCGGCGCGTCCGGTCATCTCAGATCGGTGCGTCCAGTCACTCAGCGTAACTTTCGGTTTCTGACCGTTACACTTGACCGGCGCGTCCGGTCATGTCGACCGGCGCGTCCGGTCAGTGCGCGTTTTGCTGATTCGACAGATAACGGTTAGATTTGTCTGAGGGGTGTATAAATACATCCCCTCCACCTCTTTTAGAGGTCTCTTGCTCATTTGTTCAGCTGAGAAACACCTTTGGAGTGCAAGGGAGTGCAAGAGCCCTAGTGAGGATAGTGATTTGAGAATCAAAGTTTGAGATTCCTCTCTAGTGACAAGAGTGTAGCAAGTGTGCATCCATCTTCTCATTAGGCTTGTTATGGTCAAGTGAGAGTTCTAGCTTGTTACTCTTGGTGATCACCATCACCTAGACAGTTTGGTGGTGATTGGGAGTTTGGTGATCATCCGACGAGATTATGGGTGACCCAACTCAAGTTGTGAGCGGTTTTGGGTGATTCACCGCGATGGAGTGTCGAAGAATCAACCCGTAGAGAGCACTTGATCCTTGCGCGGATCAAGGGGGAGCTACACCCTTGCGCGGGTGCTCCAACGAGGACTAGTGGGGAGTGGTGACTCTCCGATACCTCGGCAAAACATCGCCGTGTTCCCAACCCTTACTTTCAAGCATTTACTTTTGTGCATTACTTTTATTGCTTGTTTACTTTCCTAGAATTACCATGCTAGTCTAGGATTGGAACTTAGGGTACAAAACTTTTATCGGTAGAATCACAAGGAACACTAGTAGGCACTAGGGGTGAAGTTTGGCTTGTAGGATTTAATTCTTGCAATTAATTTTTAGAAAAGCCCAATTCACCCCCCCTCTTGGACATCTTGATCCTTTCAATTGGTATCAGAGCCGTGTTTTTCTTTATTTAGGCTTCACCGCCTAGAGCAAGATGTCTAATGGGGAAGGACCACCTTCCACCTTTGAGGGAGACGATTTTCCATATTAGAAAATTCGTATGGAGGTGTACCTCGAAGCCATAGATGTTGGGTGCCTTAGAGCCGCAACCGAAGGGCTTCCTCCTATAAGGGATCCCGCCAACCCAAGTGGTGACGAGGAGAAATACGATCGGTGGAATGCAAAGGCAAAAAATGCACTCTACCGGGCCCTAGGCAAAGATATCTTCAATCGTGTGCGTAATACCAAAAACGCTCATGAATTATGGGAAAATCTTTGTGCTCTCCATAAGGGAACTAAGAGTGAGCGTGAGGAACGCTATCACATTGCTTTAAAGAAAATTAATTCTTTTGAGATGCTTCCCAAAGAAAGTGCTAATAAAATGTACACTCGTTTGAATGTTCTTGTAGAAGATCTCAATGCTCTTGGACTCACTCAAATGAGTTAATCGGATGTTGCAAGGAGGATCTTGAGTGTTCTTCCCGTTGAGAAGTATGGACACATTGTCACCGTACTTCACCAAAGTGATCTCTCCGCCGCAACACCGACACAAGTATTGGGAAAGATCAATGCACATGAGATGTACATGCACATCACTCTGGAAGAGGGCTCATCATCTTCCAAGAAAAAAGACTTGGCCTTCAAAGCTAGCCATAAAAAGAAAAAGGGCCAAGCCATGGTAGTGCAAGAAAGCTCAAGTGATATTGATGATGCATCACTTGCACTCATGGTGAGAAAGACCACCAAGATGCTAAAGAAGCTCAACAAGAGTGGCATCAAGTTCGATGGCAAGAAGAAGAAATTCTTCACAAGTAGCAAAAGGAAGCCAATCTCCGAAATGGATTGCTTCAATTATGGAGAACTTGGCCACCTAGCTCATCAATGCCCGAAGCCTCCAAAAGACAAGTACAAGAACAAGTACAAGGGCAAGAAAGATGATTCAAGTGATGAAGAAGATGAGAAAAGAAAGAACAAGCCATACAAAAAGAAAGATGGCAAGAAAAGAGAGTTCCACAAGAAGAAGAAGAAGGGAGGCAAAGCTTATATTGTTGATGATTGGCTCACCGACATTGAATCATCATGTGAGTCCTCCGGCGATGAAAGCGACGATGAAAAAGAGAAGATCACCGCACTTGTGATTGGGCCATCATCATCTTCATCGATGTCTTCATCACCACCTTCACCGCCATCTTCACCATCATCATCTACTTCTCACCTATGTCTCATGGCTAAGGGTGATCGAAAGGTACAACATAGTAATAGTGATGATGATGATAATGATAGTGATGATGAATATGATGCACCTTCTTATGATGAACTAGTAAAATTGTTAAACAAATACTCTAAAATCATAAGAAGAACTAGAAATGAAAATGATGAGCTTCAACATGAAAATGAATCACTCTCATCTAAGCTTGAAAATGCACATAAAACTAGTGATGAGCTCAAAGATCAAAATGAAACTATGTCTTCTTCTCTTAAGGAGCTCAAAACTTCTAACAAGGAGCTTAGAGATAAACATGATAAAATTGAGAAGAAGCATGGTGAACTCATCACTAGGCTCAACTTGCTAAAAGATGAATATACCGCATTAAAAATCAACTATGATACTCTTATTGTTGCTAATGAGCTTGCCCTCGAGACACATGATGCTACTAACCAAGTTGTTAAGATTGATATAGCTACATCATGTGATGATTTGATTATTGAGAACTTTGAGCAAGGCTCTAGCGGCAAAGGCAAGAGTGTGGTTGAGGCCGACAACTATGATGAATATGTCAAGCTCAAGAGTGAGAATGAGATGCTTAAGGTTGAGAACAAGAAGCTAATGGCTCTTGAAAAGCAAGCTTCAAATGAGTCACTTATTGAAGAAAACAAGAAGCTCAAGCAAGAAAAAGAGCATCTCAAGACCGGCCTAAGCAAGTTCACAAGAGGCCAACATTTGCAAAGTGAGCTACTCATGAACACCGTCATGAAGATGGATAGGAGTGGCATTGGTTACTTGGAAAATCAAGTGAAGAAGGTCAAAGCTCAACAACAACAAAGCAAGTCAAAGCCCAAGCCAAAAAGATGTGTTGAGTGTGGACAAGAAGGCCACTTTGCTCATGAGTGCAAAACTCCACCACCACAACCCTTGCCCAAGCATGCTAGACCCTTTGCCTTCAATGCTCATTACATGCTTAGAAAGGACTCAAGTGGAAAGATGAAAGTCATGTTCTTGGGTCCCCCTAACAAGAATATGCCTAAGAAAATATGGGTTGCCAAGTCACTAGTTGAGAAAGTTAAGGGTCCCTCTCAAGTTTGGGTCTCTAAACAAAAGGCTTGATCTCTTATGTGTAGGTGAACTACAAGACCGGTGGATCTCATTGGGTGATTGATAGTGGTTGCACACAACACATGACCGGTGATCCTCGTATGTTCACCTCACTTAAAGAGAATGGGGTATGTCAAGACAAGATCACATTTGGGGACAATTCAAAGAGCAAAGTCAAGGGTATAGGCAAGGTTGCAATATCAAATGATCACTCTCTCTCAAATGTGCTCTATGTTGCTTCATTGAGTTTCAACTTACTATCCGTTGGGCAACTTTGTGACCTTGGCTACCAATGCTTGTTTAGTCCAAATGAAGTGGTTGTTACAAAGATAGATGACAAGCAAGTGATTTTCAAGGGCTTTAGATACAATAATCTCTATCTTGTTGACTTCACCTCCGAAGATGCAAACTTGATGACATGTTTATTCACCAAAACTACACTTGGATGGCTTGGCATAGGAGGCTTGCTCATGTTGGAATGAATACTCTCAACAAGCTATTGAAGAAAGAATTAGTGAGAGGTTTGAAGGATGTAAAGTTTGAGAAGGACAAACCTTGTAGTGCATGTCAAGCCGGCAAACAAGTTGCAAACACTCATCTAACCAAAGCTTACATGTCAACATCAAGAGTACTAGAACTTCTACACATAGATTTGTTTGGTCCTACAACTTACAAGAGCTTGGGTGGAAATCTCTATTGCCTAGTGATTGTGGATGACTACTCAAGATACACTTGGACTTTCTTTCTTCATGACAAATTCGAAGTGGCAAATTGCTTCAAGAAGTTTGCAAAGAGAGCTCAAAATGAATTTGAAGTCAAGATAAAGAAAATTAGAAGTGACAATGGCAAAGAGTTTGACAACACCAACATTGAAGCTTATTGTGATGAAATTGGAATCAAGCATAAAGTTTCATCAACCTACACTCCTCAACAAAATGGTGTAGTTGAGAGAAAGAACCGGACCTTGATCACTCTTGCATGAACAATGCTAGACGAGTACAACACACCGGAGAAATTGTGGGCCGAGGCAATCAACACCGCATGTTATGCTTCAAATCGCCTCTTCCTACAAAAGTTCCTTTGCAAGACTCCTTATGAGTTGCTAAATGGGAAGAAGCCGGACGTCTCATTCTTCCGGGTGTTTGGTTGCAAATGCTACATCTACAAGAAGCGTCAACACCTAGGGAAGTTCCAAAGACGTTGTGATATTGGTTTTCTTGTTGGCTACTCATCAAAGTCCAAAGCATATAGAGTATTTAACCATGCCATCGGGTTGGTTGAAGAAACATATGATGTGGAATTTGATGAATCTAACGGCTCCCAAGGAGCAATTGAGAATCGTGATGATGTAGGTGATGAACCATTGAGAGAGGCCATGAAGAACATGCCAGTGGGAGACATCAAGCCTAAAGATGATGAAGACGATGTACAAATTGTCAATCCACCATCTTCATCATATGTGCCTCAAGATGATGATAAGAATGAGAGAGTTAAAAATGAAGATACTCATGTCTCTCATCAACAAGCCGAGGCACAAGCTCATGATGTTGATGCTCCCCATCCTACTCCTCAAATGGTTGATCGAAGAAACTCATCCCTACTTCAAGCACATCCACAAGATCTCATCATAGGGAGTCCTACAAAGGGTGTAATGACTCGATCTCAAAAGTTTACTTCTTTTGTTGAACATCACTCTTTTGTCTCTTGTCTTGAACCTAAGAATATAGAAGAAGCTCTTCAAGATCTAGATTGGGTGAATGCCATGCATGAAGAATTGAACAACTTCGTCCGCAATCAAGTTTGGACACTTGAAGAGCATCCAAAAGGTGCAAGAGTCATTGGAACCAATGGGTGTTCCGCAACAAGCAAGATGATCAAGGCGTAGTAGTAAGAAACAAGGCAAGACTAGTAGCAAAAGGGTTCTCTCAAGTTGAAGGTCTTGATTTTGGAGAGACTTTTGCACCCGTTGCAAGACTTGAAGCCATTCGTATCCTTCTTGCATATGCATCACATCATGAAATGAAATTATATCAAATGGATGTGAAAAGTGCATTTTTAAATGGCTTCATAAATGAACTAGTCTATGTTGAACAACCTCCCGGGTTTGAAGACCCTAGATATCCTAATCATGTTTATAGGTTGTCCAAGGCGCTATATGAGCTCAAGCAAGCCCCTAGAGCGTGGTATGAGCGCCTCCGGGACTTCCTCATTGAGAAGGGCTTCACTATTGGGAAGGTTGACACCACACTATTCACCAAGAAGTTTAATGAAGATATCTTCATTTGTCAAGTCTATGTTGATGATATTATCTTCAGGTCAACAAATGAAGATTATTGCAAAGAATTTAGTGAATTGATGTCAAAAGAGTTCGAGATGTCAATGATTGGTGAGCTAACATTCTTCCTTGGTTTTCAAGTCAAGCAAATGAGAGCAGGGATTTTTATCTCTCAAGAAAAGTATACCAAGGATCTTCTCAAAAGATTCAAGATGGAAGAATGCAAGCCAATCAAGACCCCAATGCCAACTAATGGACATCTCGACCTAGATGAGGGAGGTAAACCAATCGATCAAACTCTTTACCATTCTATGATTGGTAGCTTGTTGTACCTTACCGCATCTAGGCCCAATATCATGTTTAGTGTGTGCATGTGTGCTCGCTTTCAAGCGTGCCCTAAAGAACCTCACCTAAGTGCCATAAAAAGAATCTTAAGATATCTTAAGTATACCCCAAGCATCGGACTTTGGTACCCCAAAGGAGCTAGATTCCAACTAGTTGGCTACTCCGATTCGGATTATGCCGATTGCAAAATTGATAGAAAAAGCACATCCGGAGGATGCCATTTGCTTGGGAGATCCTTAGTATCTTGGTCATCTAAAAAGCAAAATAGTGTGGCTTTGTCCACCGCTGAGGCGGAATACATTGCCACGGGGGCTTGTTGTGCACAAATCCTATACATGAAACAAACCCTCCTTGCTATGGAGTTGTTCTTGAAAAGGTGCCGCTTTTATGTGACAATGAAAGTGCCGTTAAAATTGCTAATAATCCAGTACAACACTCTCGCACTAAGCACATTGATATCCGCCACCACTTTCTAAGAGATTATGTTGCTAAAAATGATATATCACTAGAAGGTGTAAGAAGTGAAAATTAATTAGCGGATATCTTCACTAAACCTTTAGATGAGGCTACCTTTTGTAGGTTGAGAAGTGAACTAAATGTGCTTGATTCTAGTAACTTTAAAAGATGAGCTCGTGTTGTCCCTTGCATTGCATTGTATTTTATGTCATGTCTATTTTCCCGCAATGCATCTAGGACTTGTCTAACACGGTTACGATAACCCTTCTTGGAGGAGTAAAAAAGCCTAACCATGGATCAAACTTGACAAGCAACCTAGCCTTCCTTTCTTGTTTTGCATTGCATATGCATGGTTGTTGCTTTGTCGTTTCTCTTCGGTTTAGCTTTGAGTAACCTCTGTGTTCGTCCATGAATAGAGAGAGCATTTGAAGCTCCCAAGGGTTCATAAACTCTATTGCATGGCCATACGTTGCTCCTCGGGTGTTTATTGAATATTTTCTTAAAAATAATACTAGCCTAAGGCAAAATATTTTGAAAATTTTGAGGGTTTGAGTGAGGTCACTCATATCAGGTTCCAATTGGTGTTTATTTGAGTCTCTTTGAATTGGAACTTGATTGGGAGAAGTCGCGTCGAAAATCGGTTTGAAAAAGAGCGTTTAACAGCGACCGGACGCTGGACCGGACGCTGCATCGGACGCGGTTCAGCTTCACCACCGCGTCCGGTCTCGGCGTCCACCAGCGCGTCTGGTCATTTCCGAAGTTTTTCTTCGAAACCTCTAACCAGACGCTGCACCGGACGCGCCTCTGTCGACCACCGCGTCCGGTCCCGGTAACCACCACCGCGTCCGGTCATCCGTTCTAACTTTCCGGGCAATATCTAACTGGACGTTGTCCGCGTCCGATCGTGGATAATCGGACATGTCCGGTCATTCCAGTAGCTTACTGGAATGTGACCGGACGCTGCCTCCACCGCGTCCGGTCATTCAACCACCGCGTCCGATCATCACGCCAAAAACGGATCTCACCCTTTTTAACCGTACGGTTGGATCTCAGGTTTTCTTTTTCCATCCGCCGCCACCCGTTCTCGCCGAATCTCGAGCCGCCGTGACCGCATCTTCCTCGCCGAGCCATCGCGCCACCGCCGCCACGCGCCCCTGCTCGCAGCCGCGCCCACGCCGTGCCGCAGCGTCGCCACGCCCGCGCCGTGCAGCCCAGCCTCCGCAGCGCGTCCACAGCCGCCACCGTGACCTCGCCGCTCCACCGCCGGAGCCGCGCCACCGGAGCCACCGGAGCCCTCGGAGAAGACCCGCGCCCTAGCCCTAGCTTCACCCCTCGTGGTCTCTCCCTGCCGCGCGCGCGCCTAGCTCCGTTGTCCTCGCCCTCCGTCGCGAAAACCCTAACCCTAGCCACCCGTTTCGTTTCGTCGAGACTTTTTGCGAGTTTCTGTCTCCGCGATCGTCTCCGTCTCCGCAAGGTGACGTCTTCTCCTTGGATTAGGGTTTACCGTCGATTTTCCGGTGAATTACTAATTCAATCGTCGATCTCTCGGTACTCTAGGGTTTCGACCGCCGTCTCCGGGTAACCCTAACGCGTCAAGATCGTCTTCCGCTCATCGGATCATCGCTCGTCGAGGTAGCTATCGCGGTCCGTTCATATCTTACCTTACATGCTTGCTCTTATTAGGATCTTACTTATCTTTTAGATAATATATGTTGCTTATAGTAGATCCATCTATTCTATCGTTTCAGTTTGTCCTGTCAGTGCTGAGTGTGTCAGGTGATCAGTTGTGAATCCGAGGCCAAGCCTATGGATACGGATTGAGGCCAAGCCTCACGAGTGTCAGTACATCATCTGCTACTTTCCAGTTTGTCTCAGTACAGCCGCTTGTCAGTATGGTTCGTTGCAAGAACGCTGGTGGGGCACCTAGTGATGAGGATGACAGTCCCCCCAGGAGGATAGAGGTAGCCCGTGGGAAGCGAGTAAAGATTGCTGCCAAGAAAAGGAAGAGAGCTCTTACAGAGGCAGAGGTAGCTCAGGCAGTTACAGATGCAGCAGAGGCAGCTGAGAGAGGTGGCAGGAGCAGTGGTATTCGTATTGGCGAGAGTCACTTTCACCTTGAAGGTCGACAACTCGGTACAGAGGCCACAGAGGAGACAGTGGATGCCCCTGCAGAGCAGCCTACAGAGGATCCAGAGGAGACTGCGGAGCAGACAGCTCAGACTCCATAGCGTCGTCGCTCAGGACGTACGCGAGCTTAGGTCACTCCTAGGGCAGAGGGTCAGCGTCGTGGAGGTCATCCACCTCCCAGGACTAGAGGTCACTCCCCTGTTGAGCATTTTGACCTCAGGGGTGCTACAGCCAGACAGGTCTAGGCCCTCAGATTTGTTGAGGTCACTCGGTGGTTCCCACCTCAGCGGGATCCCCGGGCATCAGAGGGTTTCTACACTCCTCTGCACGAGGACTTCTATAGGGCCTATGTCGACATCGGGATTGCTTTCAGACCTCAGAGAGTCTGTCGACTGGAGGCCTTAGTTGAGGTGGTTGGTGAGCAGCTTCGTCCGCATCTGTCCTTTCTGCCTGGACTATCAGATCTTCTTGGACGGACTGGAGCATACTGCGGGACCTGGGTCAGAGAGTTTTACTCCTCACTATGGATTGACCCAGCACATCAGTTCATTCACTTTGCTTTCAGAGGCCGTGACCGTAGATTATATAGTACCAGGGTACGGGAGATTCTTAGACTCCCTGCTTCAGAGACCAAGATCCATCAGCTGTGTTTCGGACAGACTGCTCCTCCGAGACGCCCTCATGGCGGGACAGTGCCCCCTACTGATATGATCCGACCTTATTTCCATGAGTCTTTTGGGGAGGGGTCTCGACGCACACCAGCCAGCCTGACACCCATAGCGAGGGTCCTCGATGCTATAGTGAGGAGGACACTGCTTCCGAGGCTTGGATACAGAGAGGGCCTGACTCGCATGTAGCTGTGGGTTGTACATCATCTCGTCTCACAGACCTCGTTTGACCTTTGGGATCTGATGCTTTGTGAGATGGAGGACACCTTGGCAGAGGGCTTCAAGGGTCACAGGCAGCTACCATATGCTCACTAGATTTGCTTCATCATCAGGTCTGCCTGTGAGTTGCCTGCAGAGATTAGAGCAGAAATTTCTGATACCACCACAGCCTTTCCTAAGTATGATATCCGCCAGCTGTGGGTATCAGTTACCAGAGAGCAGGCACCTGGCCTAGGACAGTGTCAGAGGCCAGAGGTACCAGAGATAGCTGCTGAGCAGGATGAGACCGTTGAGGGTCTTGCCGAGGTAGAGCTTGCAGATCTAGATGTGCAGCCAGCTGATCACGCCAAGGATGTGGCCACTGATAGCACAGATGAGGATTATCAGCCAATCCCTCGGTACCGCTCTCCTCGGCCTTACGACCATGAGGCCGGTGGCTCTGGCTCAGCCTTCCGCTCAGATCCAGCCATGGTGGCTATACTTGAGAGGTTGACCAAGGCCCAGGAGAGACAGGAGATCTAGATGCAGCGATAGGCTCAGGACTCAGCTGCAGCGTTCACTTAGATTTAGGCTCGCCAGGACGAGCTCCAGAGGCAGCAGCTCGAGTTCCAGCGATAGCAGTTCGAGATGCAGAGGCCGCAGATCGAGTTCCAACGACAGCAGTTCGAGATGCAGAGGCAGCAGGCAGCCACTCAGCAGCAGTACCTAGAGCTCCTGCGCCACCTTGTCACTGTGGGAGTACCACCACCACCGTCTGTCCTGACTCCAGCCTTATAGTCCAGTGGACCTCAGAGTCAGGGGCAGCCGAGTTTTCAGTACACCTCCCCCCAGTAGCAGGTACCGCAGACGTTTCAGTCTCTGAGCTACACTCCTATCCAGACATGATTCACTCCACCAGCTCAGCCAAGACCTCACCTCCTCTCAAGCACTGCATTCCCTGATTTCAGTGCTACATACAGTGAGCTGACTGGACAACCGACACCGTCATATTCTACCTTTGTGACTACCACAGACATGTCGGCTTCAGAGACTACTGCATTTCCAGTGATAGGGGCCGCCACTACAGACACTCTGCCATCTTCAGTTGCATCTACAGATCCTCCCACTCTTGGTGTCTTTCAGGCTTAGGCGACAGTGACTGATCCTATAGTTGCTTCTACACCTTCAGTTGCTGCACCTCCTCTATAGACCCAGACTGCTTCACTGCCACGTCTATCTACAGAGGGTCAGCCTGACAGTTCAGAGTTTGAGGAGGATACTTCACAGTTCGTGATCACTCCACTCTCCTCAGCACCCGACACGACAGCCTCAGTTCCCCCGTCAGATCCTTAGAGTAGTTTTTGGCGGTTGATGCCAAAGAGGGAGAGAGAGCGTAGATTCAGGGGGAGTGTTGATAGAGGGTTTCGTTCTTATGTGTGCTACTTCATGCATCATGTTTACTTTCTCGCCCTGCATTGTGTGACTATGAGTTTGTGAGACTATGTCTTTATATTTATGTCACTTAATGGTGTTTAGCTCATAAGGTTGTGCTTCCGTGCCTTACTCCGATTTCATACGAGCTATGTTTTATGTGTACTAACTCTTCATGTTTTATCTTATGAGTACACTCAGTTGGCTTGGAACACATAAGCAATGACTAACCTGCTTACAGCTTTATGCTTATGTGAACCAAGCATGATCGAAAACCTCAACTCATATCTTCTGAATCTAAGTGTTGTCATCAATCACCAAAAAGGGGGAGATTGAAAGCATCTAGGCCCCGGTGTTGGTTTCGGCAATTGATGACAACGCATTATTACCATGACTAACGTGTGTTTTGTAGAAACGTTGGTAAGTTAGGTCATGGAGATGATAACTGCTTTGGGCAATATGGTATTCATGTCCCTTGATGGAAATCGTTTCGGTTTTCAAAGGATCAACGACAAGATTAAGGACGGTTAGTTCCGGATGTCAAGGTGTTGAGTTACATCTGGAATAGTCGTTAGGATATTTGTTTCTTCCTTTGACCGTACTATAAAGGGGGGCATGAGCGAGTAGCTTGACCTAGGTGAGTCTTCTGTTTAGGTGTGGTGCACACTTGTTAAACTTAGCACTAGGTAGCTCTAGAAAAGCTCAGAGTTCAGTTAGAAGCAACTTGGTTCAAGTTGCGTCATGTTTAGAAGTCGTTGAGCAGTTTACCCATGACCAGACACGGTCCTGGTTATGACCGGACGCGTCCGGTCAGTACTAACAAGACAGTGCGAGTTTAACTGATCGATCGAACGCGGTCCTTGAGAGGACCGGACGTGGTGGTCAGTCTGACACGTGTTCCAGAGGGTAAACAGTGTAATCGGACGCGACTGTGAAGTGATCGGCGCATCCGGTCACGTTCCAGTAAGGTCCCGAGCTGACCTGATGCGTCCGGTCATCTATGATCGGACGCGGTCGAGCGTCAGATCAATTTCTACTAAGGTTCTTGCATGATCGGACGCGTCCGGTCATCCCTGATTGGCGTGTCCGGTCATCTCTGATCGGCGCGTCTGGTCATCTCAGATCGGCGCGTCCGGTCACTCAGTGTAACTTTCGGTTTCCGACCATTACACTTGATCGACGCGTCCGGTCATGTCGACCGGCACGTCCTGTTAGTGCGTGTTTTGCTGATTCGACAGATAACGGTTGGATTTGTCTAAGGGGTGTATAAATACATCTCCTCCACCTCTTTTAGAGGTCTCTTGCTCATCTGTTCAGCTGAGAAACACCTTTGGAGTGCAAGGGAGTGCAAGAGCCCTAGTGAGGATAGTGATTTGAGAATCAAAGTTTGAGATTCCTCTCTAGTGACAAGAGTGTAGCAAGTGTGCATTCATCTTCTCATTAGGCTTGTTATGGTCAAGTGAGAGTTCTAACTTGTTACTCTTGGTGATCGCCATCACCTAGACGGTTTGGTGGTGATTGGGAGTTTGATGATCATCCGACGAGATTGTGGGTGACCTAACTCAAGTTGTGAGCGGTTTTGGGTGATTCGCCGCGATGGAGTGTCGAAGAATCAACCCGTAGAGAGCACTTGATCCTTGCGCGGATCAAGGGGGAGCTACACCCTTGCGCGGGTGCTCCAACGAGGACTAGTGGGGAGTGGCGACTCTCCGATACCTCGGCAAAACATCGCCGTGTTCCCAACCCTTACTTTCAAGCATTTACTTTCATGCATTACTTTCATTGCTTGTTTACTTTCCTAGAATTGCCATGCTAGTCTAGGATTGAAACTTAGGGTGCAAAACTTTTATCGGTAGAATCACAAGGAACACTAGTAGGCACTAGGTGTGAAGTTTGGCTTGTAGGATTTAATTCTTGCAATTAATTTTTAGAAAAGCCCAATTCACCCTACCTCTTGGGCATCTTGATCCTTTCACATTGCCTATAGATTTTTAGTAGTAAAATCTAAAGTTCCTGATATGCATGTGGATACAATTTTTGAATCTCGTGATGCTATATTTTTTGAAAATATATTCCCTATAAAAGATATGTGTAGCAATGCTAGATTTTCCTCTAAGATAGCTCCTGATTTTACTATACCTATTGAGTCTCCTATTGAGTCATTTGAGCAACCATCTGAAGAAGTCCTTGAGGAGAATGACAATGAAGTTCCTGCGAGGAACAAGAGATGAAGGATTGCAAAATCCTTTGGTGATGATTTTATTGTGTATCTTGTGGACGATACTCCTACCTCTATTATAGAGACATGCATCTCCAGATGCAGATGATTGGAAAGAAGCTATTCGTAGTGAGATGGACTCGATTCTTTCTAATAAAACTTGGAAGCTATCTGAGCTACCTTTTGGTTATAAACCAATTAGATATAAGTGGGTGTTCTAGAAAAAGCTTAGGCCTGATGATACTATTGATAAGTACAAGGCTTGGCTTGTGGCTAAGGGTTATACCCAGAAGGAAGGCGATGATTTCTTTGATACTTATTCTCCTATTGCTAGAATGACCACTATTCGAGTGCTACTTTCTCTGGCTGCCTCGTATGGTCTTCTCGTTCATCAAATGGACGTGAAGACAACTTACCTTAATGGAGAGTTGATGAGGAGATTTATATGGATCAACCTAATGGGTTTGTAGTAAAAGGTGAAGATCAGAAGGTGTGTAAGTTACTGAAGTCTTTGTATGGCTTGAAACAAGCACCTAAACAATGGCATGAGAAGTTTGATACTACTTTAACTGGTGCGGGCTTTGCTATTAATGAGGCTGATAAGTGTGTGTATTATCGACATGGTCGGGGCCAATCTTTCTAATCTTTGGAACAAACATTGATATTATTAATGAGGTCAAGTCATTTTTGTCAAAGAATTTTGACATGAAAGATCTAGGAGAAGCTCATGTAATTCTAAACATTAAGCTGATTAAGAAAGATAGTGGGATTACCTTGTCACAATCTCACTATGTTGAGAAGGCATTGAGCCAGTTTGGCTTTATGGATAGCAAGCCTTCTCCAACACCTTATGATCCTAGTGTGATATTGAGAAAGAATAAGAAGATTGCTAGATATCAATTGAGATATTCTCAAATAATTGGTTCACTTATGTATCTAGCTAGCGCAACCAGACCAGATATCTCTTTTGCCGTGTGCAAGTTGAGTAGGTACATGTCCAACCCGAGTAATGATCATTGGCATACACTTGAAAGGGTCTTGCGTTATCTCAAAGGTACTATGAGTTTTGGGATTTACTATTCTGGGCACCTAGCTGTGCTAGAGGAATATAGTGATGCGAACTGGATTTCTGATATTGATCAAATATACGCTACTAGTGGGTATGTTTTTACTCTTAGAGGTGGCGTAGTGTCATGGAGGTCTTGTAAACAGACTATTTTGACTAAATCAACCATGGAAGCAAAACTTACTGCTTTAGATACAGCTTCTGCAGAGACAGAGTGGCTGCGTGAGCTCTTGTCTGACTTGCCGGTGGTTGAAAAACCAATACCGACTATTCTTATGAATTACGATAATCAAATACTGATCACTAAAGTAAATAGTGCTAAGGATAATGCGAAGTCAACAAGACACGTTAAAAGACATTTGAAGTTTGTCAGGAAGTTGAGAAACTCCGGAGTAATAACTGTGGCTTATATACAAACAAACAAAAACCTGGCAGATCCCTTTACAAAAGGGCTATCACGGAATGTGATAGAAATTGCATCAAGGGAGATGGGTATGAGACCCATGTGAGTTTGCAGTAGTAGTAACCCAACCTTTTTGATCGGAGATCCCGTGACTAAGGATCTGGGAAAAATAAACTATTAGCAAACTGAGGAGAGTATAATTATAATCCTCTCTATGTGAAGATGCAATACTCTCAAAGCGTTGAGGCACTGTATGATAGGTTAGCTAATGCCTTAATATGTTCTATTGGCTACAAGCGAAAATGCTATCCTATAGAGCATTCTTAAAAGAACATACTTATATGAGTTTGACTGTATAATGTTGCAGTCTATGAGACTTGGGTGGTCTCTAGTAAGCTTATGAAGAGACCAAGGAGTACGACGTATATGCTCCCCTCACGGAGTAAGGCTATTGACAGCCAAGCACTAGTTTAGCTTTGAGTAAAGCTCATTCGCACAAAACTTGCAATTCAAGGCGTAGTCCATTGTTTAAGTTGTGGATTAGTGTAGCTTGAGGTTCTAGGCAGAAGTTTAACTTCACAGTCTCTGCCGAAACACTAGTATATCAAACAGTAACGAGAACAGACAAATCTCTAAATGCGTATTTGAGATCTGGTGGGGGATTGTTGAAATTTATATGGGCTTTGCCCAATAACCAATTGTGAAATTTCTAATAAATCTTAAAGGCTCATTCATGTGAGCAAGGTGGGATGTGGAAACTCTTTAGTACCACATTGCTTGTTGAAGTGGAGGTAGCCATACTTAAATATGGAAGTCCTCTTCACTTCCTCAAGTCTAGTGTGTGGAGGAGAAAGAGAAGCCCACACGCGCACTTGCCCGCCTTGCTGGGCCGGGCCAGGCAAAGGGCGCGGGTGCGCGGCACCTGCATGAATGGTCCGTCGAAATTCGGCTCCTTGCAGGAGCACGGTCTCCTTTTCCTGTTTTAGTTTTTGGTTCTTGGCCTTCAAGTTGCAGAGTTTTAAACAATTACGAATTAAGAGTCCTAAAACGACTTAGATCGTGATCGGGACACAAGGTCAGTTGGACAGGACTATATAAGCAACATATCGGTCACGCCAAAATATACTCCCTCCGTATAGGATTTAGAAGCCGTTCCAGCACAGAAGCAAAGTTGAGGAAAGGAAGTCGTCCTAGCGTCGTAATAGTATTTTGGACGCCGCTGCCCCTGCATGCGCGCTCGGGCTCCCGTGCCGTGTTAATAGCGCCGCGCCGTCGTTCGTGTACTAGTACTAGTTCGCATAGAAGATTAAACTACTACTAGTACCACGCAGGCAGATACAAGGAGATCTAGAACAGCAGTAAGATACGCGCGCCAACACGAGCGAACGGCAAAATACGCGTCGTGCCAGCGAGCGACCGGCAAAAAATACGCGCCCAAACGTATTCTCGCTATTGCGCTGTTGCCATAGCTACTTCAGTCCGATCACTTACGTGCACCAGTAACCGGATGAGCAGGTATTCAGAACCCTCGTCTTTGCGATCCTGCACCGAGAGAAGGCGAATAAGATTTTTGGAAAACACTATCCGTGTGACTGCTCCAAACTTTCAAAATAGGTCGTCTTCCATCCAAGTCAGGCGGTGCTACGTCCCGGCGTATTCGTCGTCAACTGCGTCGAGTTCTCCCTCCACCTCTCACTGATGACTTCGACGACGACTTCCACATCAACGACTTCGACATCGACCTCATTTCTTCATCACCATCATATGCATCACTAACGACTACAGCTACAGTCGGCAGCTACAGTCGGCAGGTATAATTCTCGTGATCTAATCTTGACGTTCATACTATCTAATATGCTGATCTGTCATGCTAGTATGCTATACATACTTGATCTAATTCATTTGTTTTACATGATTTATATTCTGATTTTAATCTGAAAATTACCTAATTACTTAACATCTAGCACCGCTAGAGAGACAAAATCTGAGAACTTTAGCATTTACTTCATTTGAGGCTTATTCTTGTCGTACCCATTCTAGCGTTCCCATCGCCAGTGGCTCAACGAAATTTCAAAGTAAACATGGAACAACTCATAAATATAGTGTGAATAAACAAAAATATATCATAGAACATTACACGTATAATACTCAAATGACCTTTGTGAACTTCACTTTGGAAACCATTTAAGCTATATTTTAAAAAATAATGTATAATCTGTTTTAAAATTCTTTTTAAATCATTTTTAACTTCCCTTTTTAATCATTTTTAAAACTATTTTGAAACCAAACTTGACACCCAAAATAAACTATTTTTTATTTTTTTGGAAAAATAGAACAAAACCTAGTCGAGGCTTAATTAAGATTTATAAATTCATTTTTGCACTCAATTAAAATGATGCAACCACGTCGCAAAAAAATGATGTAACCACCACGAATGCTACACCCTAGGAACGTTAGTTGAGGGAAAAATTATAAAACCATTTTTGTTTAACAAAATTGATAACGAACTAACTAAATCTAGGATAATTTTAGATAAATTATTAAATCATTTAGATTACCTATTGTTTTTTATTTCGCAATCCAAAATATAAATTTTGAAATGTGACAAGGTGCAAGCTTTGAAACTCCGTGGTTTGAGAAGGTCCAGCGGACACAACTCCTATAGCTGGTTAGCATAGTTTTGAATTGCAGCCTTGTTGACTTTTTCATTGGTCCCCCAAATTCCTAATCTTTTAACATGTTGTGCTGTGACCCTATTATAAGAATATTAGAGCATTCAACTGAGGAACACCCACTCGATCTTTCTCTGAGACTGGACGTAGGGCTCCGGCCTGAACCAGTATAATTCCTTGTGGGCTCCGGCCTGAACCAGTATAATTCCTTGTGTCTTTGGATGCTACCATCGTCTTCCTGGAGAAGCATGACATTCGTATAAATTCACTCGTCGGGTGATAAAACACCGACAGTTGGCGCGCCAGGTAGGAGACAGTCTCTCACTCTCTTTGTTAGGAAGAAAGCGATGGCTCCCTGCACCTACATCGGACTCCCACTCGGCGCGGCCCCTGGTGGCCGCATGCGCTTCGAAAGCCTCAAGTTTGCAGATGCCGATGGACAGCACTCGCTCCCGGTCTTCTCCCTAGTCAAGCTCTACACTTCGGGGATTTAGACTTCATAGCCGACAGCTACGCCTCCGCGAAGGGGATGCGGCCCCGCCACACATCCCGAAAGCTCAATCATGGACCGGCTCGTGTCGGTCCCGCGATCGTCAATCCTGATGTGCTAGCATGCAGGATCGACGCCTACCTCGGGACGAACCCCGAACCGGATCAAAGCCGGCACGTTTTCTGCGTGCTGGCCAATGCCTTCACCCAGCTCTCAGGGAGTGGGCCCATGCCACTAGAGGCCAAATTCTAGGATCCCTGCACGACGCTACCCTCAGGAATGAGGAAGGCCGCCACGCTTTTCGAGCGGGAGCTAACCAGGCGCAACTGCCGTTCAATGACGCCCAACCTCTTCGGGTTTGTGGGGATGATGGAACAGGTCCCAAAGTCTGTCTACGATCTCCTACCATCGACCCCTGGCGAAACGGACTTCGAGTCTAATTCTGAAGGGAGCCGCAACATGTTGCACCTCTCAAACAACGGGGCAGCAGCAGCAGGGGTGGAGAGGTTGATGCCTATCCAATTCCATGCACCCTCAAGGAGCAGGCGGAGTTTGAGCAAGAGCGTCTGGAGCGAGCCGGAGCTCGCGAAGGTGAGCAAGACAACGAACGCGATGATGCTAGATGCCCCAGCCCACCGTGCCTCAACGCCAGAGGTGCGCGGGCACGGGCACGCCACGTGTACGATCAAATCTAGCAAGGCAAGAGGGAGACGCACGTCTTCCCTAGGGCCAGCCAAAACGCCGTTGCGTCCGTCATGATCATGCGAACGGCTCTCGAACCCTCGACCGACGAGGGAAAGCGCGTTCACAAGGAGCTACGAGACTTGTTAGAAGCTGTGGCGGTACAACAAGCTCAAAGCTCTACATAAAGGCGACACCCCCAAAGCCAGTATCGTACACATCTCCTCTGCGCGCAGCGCCCCCAACGGACACCATGCGCCGACCACGCTCTGGCCCGAAGAGGATAGAGCGGTGCACAGGTGGGAGCCCTCCCTAGCGCGTAGCTGCTATGTTAGAAATCACATCCGCCCTACCCAAGGCGCTAGATGCCCCGAGCCAGACCTAGTGAATAGGGACCAACTATACTATGGTGACAGTGACCCGGACGACCACGGTCGCCACCCTAGGATCCAAGATGCACGACACAGTCTGGAGACACCTACCCCACTCTATGGTTGGAAGACTTCCGCCTCACCTGTCGAGCAGGCGGGGCGGACGGCGACCTCTTCATCATCCAGTACTTGCCGCTCTACCTTGCGAAAAGCGCTCGAGCATGGCTCGAGCACCTCCGCGCGGACAACATCCACTCATGGGCAGACTTCAAGCGCATCTTCATAGGGAACTTCCAAGGCACACATGCGCCCTGGAAATTCCTGGGATCTCAAAGTCTGCAAACAGAAAGCGGGAGAAACTCTACGTGAGTACATCTGCCGCTTTTCCAAGCAGTGCAATGAGCTTCCCGACATCATAGACATGGACGTGATCAGAGTGTTCATCTCTGGCATGACCAATGAAGCCCTCGTCCATGAGCTCGAACGCTGCAAACTGCGAACGATGCTAGAACTGCTCAACCTCACCACAAGCCATGCCTCCAGCGAGGAGGCTGTCCGGGCAATCTTCTGCAAGTACAAGGGCAAGGCACAGGCCAAACCCACAGACAAGGCTAGGGACCACACCTAGCGGGGGAAAGGCAAGAAGGACAGCAGGAGGCACCGTGACAGTGAGTTCGTCGGAGTGGTCGACAAAATCCACAAGCAGAAGGCTAGCAAGCTCAACCATGTCAGCTTGGACAAAATAATCAAGTTGATGTGCCACAACCCTGGCTACCCAATCCAACACACCCTTGAAGACTGTGACCTCATCAAGCGGTACTTCAAGGGTGACTACAAGACCATCGGCCTAGACGTGCCGTCCGAATCCATCGATAATGAGGATAAAAGGGTTGCGTATCCTGACCCGAAAGGGTGCCTCATGATCTTTGGTGGACTGGCGGCATACGAGTCTACGCAACGGCAAAAGCTCATTGCTAGGGAGGTCAACATTGCCACCCTAGATGAAGCCACCCTGACCTTCCTGAAATGGTCAGAGACCATGATCACTTTCGACAGAAAGGATCATCCAACCACATTCCACAGCTAGGGTGCTTCCTCTTTGTCATTGACCTGATCATCGGCAAGACCCACCTATCTCGCGTCCTCATGGATGACGAGAGCGACCACAACCTCCTCTACGCTGAGACTTATGACGCCATGGGCCTATCGCGAGCGGTGATAAGACCGTCCAGCACTCCATTCCATGGAGTCATACCTGGGCTCGAAGTCGTTCCCCTCAGGCAGGTCAATTTGCCCATAACGTTTGGAGGACGGACAAATTTCTGTAAGGAGACGCTCACCTTCGAGATAGAGGACTTCCCTAGCGCCTGCCATGCCATCCTGGGTGGGTTGTGCTATGCCAAAGTCATGGACGTCCCCAACTACACTTACCTTAAGCTCAAGATGCCCAGTCCTCACGGGATCATAACCATAGGTGGAGGCCTTTGACAGGCTCACCTCTGCAAGCGGGGGAACTATGACATAGCGATGGCCACGTGTCAAATCCTAGAACCTCAACCCGTCCAGGTGACAACAACAACTGAGGTTGCATTCGAGGCAAATGCTAAGGAGCAACCTCCAGGAGTCAGGACTGAATGCGACTTCTGTTGATGGTAGTTAACTATCAATTTTAACCATCAACTCGACCGAGAAAATGTTATGAAAAGAATCACCAACATAGACTAGGGGTTTAACTGACAGAATTCTATGAGTTTTGGTGAATCTATGTTTTGCAGGGATTAAACAGGAAAATAACCAAAGATGACCCACATATCAGGTTTATGAAGAGATATTCAAGCTACATATATAGAAGAAGATTCTAGAGACCTCAGGAGGATGACCCACAAGAGGTGGACCCCACATAGCAGAAAGCCAGGGCGGTCGCCCTGGACCCTAGGGCGCCCACCCTGTGGGCCCCACCTTTCAGCCTCTGCTTGCTAGGTTGGTTTCCCACCGCCATTGAGGTCCAATCTCAATCGTTGATTCAAGTCAGTTTGATCCAAGGGATGATGTTCATCCAAGGGGGCTATATAAGCAAGGTCCCTGGCCCCTGGGTCAGAGCAATCGTCAATTCATAATTTATTATTTCTAGTCAGGATCAGCCTAAGAGGGCTCCCTTAAATGGATCTCCTCTCTAGAGCCTAGCATTCAAGAGAGTTTAGCTTTATAGTCTCCATGTGAGATTAGAGTTATTCTTTAGATTGAGAGAGATAGAGTGGAGGGAAGAGTAGGAGGAAGCTCGGCCTATCGGTGTCTCCTCTCCGGCTTGTACCTGTGGGATCAAGTCTCCTTAACATGGGGCTTGCTTCTGAGATTCTTCGGTAATTCAGCTTCTAATACTAGTAAGTACATTGTTATTATTGTTCTTTGGTTTGCGAGTTTACTTTATTCTCTTTGCGTAGAGTTTAGAGTAATCATCCATAGTGTAAGCGTGGTGCTTGGGCTCGGGTACTCGTAGATATCCCCTAACTGTCTGGATCGGTGGTAGATCACGGGGGTGACTCATATAGCCTCATTGATCCTTTGGACCCTCCTCCTATCAGTAGGTTTGGTAGGACCTGTGTGCTAGGGTTAAGCATCCTCTGTAGTGTCTTCTCTCTAAGTACGTCCCCATTAGAACAGTGATCGCATAGCTTGCCAAAGGTTAGAACTATGGTGCCGTAGAAGTCTTCTCTATATCCTTTATATCTCAGACCTTGTTTGTAGCTCAGGGGTTTAGCATAGACTTGGTTAGTCATCGCATGTTTTCTCCTTGCGGATAAATAAATAACGATACTCTAGAAATATCTACCGGGTGAAGAGCTCATCGATATCCGTGTGCTTGCGGGTTATTTCTCTTTGATTCTTCTGTGTGTGTAATAAATATCAATAAGCATTTCTGATGCCATTGCCAGGGAGAAAGACGGTCTACTGAGTTTACCTTAAGTCTTGCTCTACCTTGTATTCATACTTTTACCTTTTTATTCTTTTTATTCCTTATCTTTTCTTTTCTTTTATCACGGAGACTAGCCTTATGCCATGGGAATCATCACAACCAATCCAAACACCTAACTATAGGCTGAGTCCGCGGTTAATGACAATGGTCCAAAGCCTATCCTTTTCAGGAAAGGAAGACAACAATCCTTACCTTTACATACGAGATTTTGAACAAACATGTGATTTTGAACAAACATTTTTACAAAGGTCTTCATAGAGACAATTCACAGTTGCTCAATACAACTTCTGGAGGATCATTTTTGCATCTTTCCTCTAAGAAAGCAAGATTGATCCTAGATCAAATCTTAGCTTCTGAATCTGATAATATACTAGAAGTAGAACCTCAAGTAGCTGAACCCAATCCTTTGCCAGACATACCATCTACTTCAGCTACCCCATGTTCTGAGCCACCCAAAGGGGAAGAAATTCTGTTTTCTAATTTTATGCTTGATATCGAGACTGATCTTTTTATTGATTTTAGAAACATCTCGAACTACTATTCTATAAAAAAAACCATAGAATCATCGTAAATGTTTTGGAAAATCTTTAGATCTTTCTGAGGGTTCTTCTTATAAAAGCACCTCAGGAGAGCTAGTGTCGATCATAAGCAATGAATGGTTGGAAGAATCAGAGCTTTCCTCTGATGTGATCCGTTTGGATTCACCTTCTATCCCAATACCTTGTCAAATTGATTCAGACCACTTTGATCCGGTTGGAAGAATCAGAGCTCTCTATAATCCAGTTGTGGATATTAATATCATGTCTACTTCACTTGCACAAAATTTATTGAGACACATGCCATTGACCCCAATAGTGAAATTGATGAAAAGCCCCTCAGGACACATTGTCCCTAGTTAGGGAGTTTTATGTCCTACCCATCAAGGTGGAAGGAACCATGGTTCATTTAAGCTTTTATATCTTTGATATATGGGACTTTGACCTATTGATAGGACAACCCCTCAGAAGACTTATTTATGAAGGACAAACCGAGAAATTAAACATTTGTTTTGAAAAAATTCCAATTCTCGATGTCCATATCTCACTCTCTAAACACTTGGACCAAATCTTGTCTTAAACTTGATCCGCTGGAGGAATTTGAGGCAGCCTCTCTAGAATTCTTGACTGAACCAAGTCTAAAAGATGATGCTCAATTCTTCATAAAAGAAGAAGCTAACTTTTCTGAGCCTGAACCTTTAGATGAGTTTGCAGAGCCACATAAACCTCCTATAGAGCTAAAACCTTTATCTACCGATCTTAGATATGCTTTTCTGGATAATGATCCAGATTCCCCTGTGATCATAAGTGATAAGCTCTTTCAGGAACAAACTCTTCGCTTAATAACTGTCTTAGAGAGACATCGCTCAGCCTTTGGTTACTCACTCCAAGACCTCAAAGGAATCAGTCCTGTTCTTTGCACCCATCGCATTCCCACAGATCCAAATATTCCACCTTCTAGAGAACCCCAACGTAGACTTAACAATGCGATGAGAGAAGTTGTTAAAAAGGAAGTTTTAAAGTTGTTGCACGTTGGGATCATTTATCTTGTGCTACACAGTGAATGGGTAAGCTCTATCCAAGTTATGCCTAAAAAGGGAGGCATGACTGTTGTTAAAAATAAGAAGAATGAGTTAATCCCTTAACAAACCGTCACAAGATGGCGGATGTGCATAGATTATAGAAAGCTTAATAAAGCAACAAAGAAAGATCATTTTCTGTTACCTTTTATTGATGAGATGTTGGAGTGTTTAGCCCATCATTCTTTCTTCTGTTTTCTTGATAGATATTCTAGGTATCATCAGATCCCTATCCATCCCGATGATCAAAGCAAAACTACTTTTACATGTCCATACGAAACCTATGCTTATTGTAGAATGTCTTTTGGGATATATAATGCTCTAGCTTCTTTTCAATGATGCATGATGTCTATATTTTCTGATATGATTGAAGAGATTATGGAAGTTTTTATGGATGACTTTTCTGTTTATAGAAAAACTTTTGATGATTGTCATGAAAACTTAGATAGAGTTTTGCAAAGATGTGAAAAAAAGCACTTAGTTTTTAACTAGAAAAAATGTCACTTAATGGTTAGAGAAGGTATAGTGCTGGGACACCTAGTGTCTGAACGAGGAATCGAGATAGATAGAGCTAAAATTGAAGTAATTGAACAGCTACCTCCACCTATAAATGTGAAAGGAATTAGAAGTTTTCTTGGTCATGCTGGTTTTTATCATAGATTTATAAAAGATTTTTCGTATATTGCTAGACCACTTACTCGTTTGCTGGCCAAGGATGTTCCTTTTGAATTTGATGATGCATGTTTAAGATCTTTTGAAATTTTAAAGAAAGCACTTATCTTAGCACCAATCATTCAACCCCCTGATTGGTCTTTACCTTTTGAAATTATGTGTGATGCAAGTGATTATGCTGTGGGGACAGTGTTAGGATAGACAAAAGATAAAAAACATCATGCAATAGCCTATGCTAGCAAAACACTAACAGGACCACAACTTAATTATGCAACCACTAAAAAGAGCTCATGGCCGCAACACTGGCGCCTCCCCATACTTCATGATCTACGGCGCAGAAGCAGTACTCCCTGCAGATATCGCTTTCAGATCACCGCGTGTTGAGAACTTTGATGAAGACAGGTCTGAGGAAGCATGTGAACTTGAGGTCAACTACTCTAAAGAACGGTGGCTTGACTCTTGTGTGCGTACAGCCAAGTACCTAGATGTACTGCGCAAATACTATAATAGGAATGTCAAAGAACGATTCTTTGTGGTCGGGGACCTGGTCTTGAAGTGGAAAACAAACCAAGATCGCATGCACAAGCTTTCATCTCCTTGGGAAGGACCATTTGAAGTCATCGAAGTCACTCGGCCTACTTCATTCAGGTTGGCTCACCTCGATGGTACTGAGGTACCCAACTCCTGACATATTGACAAGCTCAGGCGTTTCTACCCCTAGAACGCATCAATAAAGATATGTAACTTTCTTGTATTTTGATTGTTTCAATGAAGCATATATTTTTCTCCTTTGATCACTCTAACGTGTTTATCTGGAGTCTCCTTTCTTTCAAATACTTTTATAAAAGACCAGTTGACAGACCCACCATTCTTTCTCGAGTCCTCGGAGCCAGCCCTGTCTCTGACTTCTCCCTATGCGTGCACGTGACCCGCTCTCTACGCTCTGGGTGGTCGGCGGGCGCTCCCTGGTCAGACCTATGCGCTCTTACGTGCGAACAGGCTCTGCGCCTTGCACTCGGACCATGGATCTGACTGGGGCCGTGTGGATTCTACAGGATGACGCGTCTACCAACTGATACCACTAAACTAGAACACTTATACGTTCTAACTTAGTTATCAAACAGCAATATACAAGCTTAATACGGTTTTCCACAAAAACAACACAAGCTTACATTGCTTGCCTGATGAGGCACAAGTTTACAATAAACTAAAACTATTGCCTGCTCTACAGCTATAGGTAACCAGCCACTCGACGGTCGGTGATCGGGCTAGATTTCGCTACCACCTATCTATGGCTGTGGCGTTGCCTCCGCTGGTCGAGCTTGAGTCGCAGGAGTCTGGCTAGTCGTGACCGCAGGCTCTGGCTGCTCTTTACTTGTAGACTACCCGGCCTGAGACTGGCTGGTCGAGACCACAGTCCTAGGTGGTCGGCTCAAAGACGCCGGAGCAGACTTCGTTGGCGTCCTATGCAACGGTGGCGTTGCTGTTCCGCATAGATTTATATCGCCAATAATCGTGGTCACCAGCTCCGTCAGTTGGTCCCGCAGCTCTCCCGCTTCCTGTACGCCAACTTCCTTGGGGTAGCCTTTGGCGAAGCACATGAAGTCGATCAGGGGATAATGCGCGTGCACCATGCTTAGCACATGGGCGCCCACAAATTCCCTATCCTCCTTCACGAACTGCTGTAGCCAATCCTAGGCAAGTTGACACTTGTCTGTCATTCCTCGCTGCTGTACCCGAGGCTCTTCTAGCGGTAGTCCTAGATCGAGCAAGTCGAGCACTGGCCCAATCCTCCACACCATCTACGTACAGCGATCCTTCCTGAGGTCGCGATCCTTTTGCAGCTCCACAATGTGTTTCTTAGCATTGATCTTCAATGCTACGTAAGGGCATTCTAGTCAAAACAATGCCAAAGGACATAATTTGACTCGTAAAACCAAGAATAGGACAACGACCACTTACTGGTTATCTCTTGGTTTTTGATTTTCACCTCCTTGGTCATTTTCATTGACTAGTCTCGGAGCTGTGCGTGGTCCTCTACCAGCCGAGCATTCTCTGCTAATAATCAGGCACTCTCCTCGACCAGGTGCGTGTTTATCTCTTGACGCCTAGTGACTTCCTCCACCAGGTCTACAACAAGCTCCGGAAAACACATAAGTACATACCAATAGTATTTTTCAGTGTTTGTGGGCACGTGGCTAAGATAAGTTACCTGTTCTTTCCCGCTCTTTCTGGCCAAGCTGGAGGACAGCATTGAGTCTTTGTGACTCGGTTTCTGCCCGGTCCTTTTCAGCCGTCTCGAGCAGCTTGCGTAGTGGATCCACTTTGGCTGTCAGCTCCTTATTGTCTTCGGAGATGCCTTGAATCTGGTCAAAGCACCGTTTATGGTACTTGGTAGTCTTCACGAGGCCCTGCAAGCCAAATACAGTACCATATAAGCAAGAATACAGATTTGACCAGATCTATAACAATACTTATGGAGTACACTTACCTGTACTTATCCGATGAGCCATCTTGCTGCCCGCTCCACTCTATTCGTCTCCTCATCGATGGAGATCTCTTCATGGCAGACATATATGTGTTGTCGCCCGTCTTGTGGGTGCCCTTGGATTTCCTCGATGACGTCGTCATCAGACTCTGCCTCCTGCTCGGCACCGGTTTGCTTTCGCTCTCGGTGTAGCCCGGTGAAAGCCCAAGTTTGGTTTTGGTAATTAATGACACCAAGTTGCTAATGCCATGTGTTAAGTGTTTTGAGTTAGGCATAAGCAACACATGTGATGAAGGTGTATGTGGCAAGAAGTGGTGACCACAAGATCACAAAGAGATGGTGCATGGACATGAAATGATGATCATGGTGGAGATACACATAATATGAGGGACATGATGATCAAGTGGAAGAGAAGGATCTAAGAGCACAAGGCAAATGTATAACTATAGGGTTTTCCTTTTGCCAGTCTAAGATGAGTAGAGAAGTGATTGACCGGGTTTAGGATACATAGCCGACTATCAAGAGGGGCAATCACAGTTAGCTTGGAAATCAAGTGCCACTAGATCAATGTCTTGAGCATATGCATTAGGATCTGGTTGAGAGCTAACATAACGCCTTGAAAAATGTTTATGAAATGCTAACACACATGCACATGGTGATGTACACTTGGTGGTGTTAGCACTTTTTGTGAAGGCGGTGGAGTTTATTTGGTAGAGAGGGGTTTGGGTTCCTCTCTCCCTCCCGTCGAGCTTGCGTGCAGGATTCGGCGCTTTTTGGGGAAGTGAAATGCCTATTTTCTACTGCGCCAGAGGCGGAGAAACGGAGGCGAAAGTCCGGAGTGTTTTCACTGAAAAACGTCCACCGGACGCTGGACCAGACGCGGTCCAAGATGGACCTGCGCGTCCGGTCAGCGTGCCTAGGGTTAGTGACCGGACGCTGGTCTGGCCTGACCAGCGCGTCCGGTCAGTTCACCTATGCGCAGAAGAAGAGCGCGTGACCGACGCGTCTGGTCGCTCACGGAATCAGAGCGTCCGGTCAGGCGTCCAGAAGGGCAGAGAGCAGCGAAGTGCTGATCAGACACACGGCGCGTCCGGTCACGTGCAATCAGACGCGTCCGGTCATGGTGGGAGCTTACTGGACTCCGACAGGACGCCAGGTTCAGCGCGTCCGGTCATTCGCTAGAGCGCGTCCGGTCATTCGCTAGAGCACGTCCGGTCACAGCAACGGTAACTTCTGACACGCACTATTCATGCTTGTCCTGTAGTGACCGAACGCGTCTGGTCATTCGCTAGAGCGCGTCCGGTTACAGCAACGGTAACTTCTGACGTGCACTATTCACGCTTGTCCTGTAGTGACCGGACGCGTCCGGTCACCCTGACCGGTGCGTCCGGTCAGTACGATTTTTACTGCGTCATCCGGTAACGGCTAGCTGCGTACCCCTTCGCTATAAATAGAAGATGTCTAGGGTTTGAGGGGATCTCTTGCACATTTTGAGACCTAGAGACATCCTTTGAGCTAGAGAACAACCCCTCCACTCATCTCTTTGCTTAGTTGCACATCTTGAGTGAGATTGAGTGAGATTCAAGTGCATTGCTTGAGAGTTGCATTCTAGAGGCACTTGATCTTCGAGTTGCTACGGATTTCTTGTTACTCTTCCGTGTTTCCCGACACGGTAGACGGCTTGGAGCAGCGGAGGTGATTGAGCTCACAATTGGAGATTGTTGGAGTCCTCATCAAGTGTTGTAAGGGGTTCTTGATCCTTCCCTGCAGGAGTTCGCGAATTGGATACTCTAGTGGAGCTCGTGGCTTGGAGGATCTCCATCTTGTGTGCGGTTGTGCGGCGCCCACCGAGGGCTCGACTCTTGATAGTCGATTAGCTCGTGAACCGACAAGTGGGTGTATCGCCACAACGGGGAGTAGCTTGCCGGGAAGCAAGTGAACCTCGAGATAAATTCTTGTGT
The DNA here is from genome assembly GCA_038087645.1 of Saccharum hybrid cultivar R570. Classification (NCBI taxonomy): domain Eukaryota; kingdom Viridiplantae; phylum Streptophyta; class Magnoliopsida; order Poales; family Poaceae; genus Saccharum; species Saccharum hybrid cultivar. The sequence continues at coordinate 26,214,853 of JAQSUU010000135.1, forward strand.
CATTCTCTTCCTGAGGATTTCTCTTGTGTGATTGATTTATTGGTACTTCTCATCTCTACACGGCGGTATAATCACTCGAAGCTCTTCTCTCGTATTACTTCTTGTTTCTAGATTGTAGTTGTTGTTGTGTTTAGTGAATAGCCTTGTACTAGACTTGTGTAGGTGGCTTGCTTAATTAGTTAGAGCTAGTGCTTTTGCTTTGCCACCTTTCGTACTAACTTGTGGTTAAGCAATTCTTGTAGAAGTTTTAATTAGGCTATTCACCCCCCCCCTCTAGCCTATTTGGACCTTACACCCGGCGAGTGACGACGTCGCCGCTGATTTCCCCCTGGCTACGACGTCAGGCAGACCACCTTGCGTCGAACACGTGGTGGTCGTGGTCTGCTCAGGCACTCTCTGATTGGTCTTAGGGACTTGCTTTTCAACCGGTGTCCCCGGAAGACTTTGCTCGGGCGCCACCTGCTCCGGCGCCTTGCTAGTGGTCGACGCGGTTGCCCCAGCAGTGCCCAGCTGCTCAGGCCTCTCTGTTGATGCTGAGCTAGGATGGGACATCAAAATAGTTACCTTTACTACTTGTACGCTCGCTAATACTATTGATGCAGTTTTGAATGAGTTTTTAGGAACTTATAGATCCGAGCTCCGGTGGATGGTTGTGAAGGCACGATGCCGTGGCTTCCCCTGGCTTGTGTGCTGGGCGGAGGAACCCTGGCCTCCATCCTATGGTGGTGGCCTTGATCGCTCTTCAGCTATCCTCACGTCGGGTGTTGGCCCCGCTGGCGGTGTCTGGCCCTCCTGCGTCCCCTTTGCCGGTGGGGTCGATCCCCCCTATGTTGTCTGCTCACTCCTCCTCTTCCAAGGGTTGAGCATGTAGGCACTTGCGTCCTCGTCCTCCTCATCCTCTGAACAGTCTCGCACCATGCGACGACACTTTCTGGTCGAGTCTTCTGGGGCCTTGTCTGCCTGAGGGCTTTCGGCCCTCTTCTTCGACTGCCCGGCAGCGACTGGACTTTTCCCGGCTTCTCCTCGGGCCCCGGCTTCATGGTCGTCCTCGACGTCCATGTACCACTGATACACATTCAGTGGGGGAGGCTCCACGCTTTGCGGCTGCTCCACTCTAGGCGCCAACGACACGTACAGGTTGTGCCTCTCCACGTCGTGCACCTGTTATGCATGCAAAGACAATAGCAACTAGGCATTTTTTACTTTACGGTGGTCGGCAACATTTTTTGTTGCAAAAAAGGTGGATTGTTTACCTTCGGGGCTGGTCGGATAAGCTTATATGCGCGCTGGATCTTGCTCGGACGGGAGTAGCTCTGGTCCGCCAGATTGAATAACTCCCTAATCTGGCGTACGACTTCATCATGGTCCAGATCCTTCGACCTCATCCTCGTCTAGTCAGCTGAGCCTTGGTACTCGTACCTGGCGTGCACCCTCCTCTGGCATGGCTGCACCCGATGGCTGAGGAAATTCCTAGCTATAGCCACTCCGTCAAGCCGATTCCATGGGACCAGCGCCATCAGCTCCTCCACTTGCCCAGTCAACTTTGGTCACTCGTTCCAGGCTACCCTCTTCTCTGGAATGTACCCGACGTCGCATAGCGTGCTGCTGTCGGGCTCTTCGCGGATGTAGAACCATTTCTTGTACCAATCGGTGAGAGATGTGTTCCAAGGACAGTTGAGGTATTCTTGTTTCATCCTGTCCTGGAGTGTCAGGTACACTCCACCGTGATTTTGGAGCTGGCTTGGGACCCTTTCTTCCTCAAGCAGAACAAATATCTAAAGAGGTCGAAATGGGGTTGGATTCCCCATACGCCTCACAAAGATGGATGAAAACAGAAACAAGGAAGATCAAGTTGGGATGCAAATTGCAGATTCCAATCTCGTAATACAGGCAGAGACCTTGCAGAAATGGATGGACCAGAACCCCAAAACCCTACTTAAAGAAATCTTTGAAGATGACTATCTCACCTGGCTGGGGATTGGGGTAGCTGTCGCCATCTGCTGGCCGCCATCCTGCCAGCTCCCGGTTGTGAAGCACGCCCAATTCAACGAGGTCGTTGATGGTCGCTTCGGTGGATTTCGACTTTCACCATTCCTTCCTCATCATTTCGGCTCTTTTCGTCGCCTCCATCTTGGCCATATTCTACATCTCTTGCCTCTTTGCTCTGGCTTTGATGGTGTACAGAGAGCGCGTCGCTCCTAACTGCAGCGAGGTGTGCTAATGGTGGCGGCGGAGTCGGACTAGGGCAAGCGGGCTGGGGATGTAGGCGGCTGGATGGCAAATGCGACTGTTGGGCATAAATGGGAGTAGCCATGATTCAGCTATTTATCTCGTTGACTGTGCCGTTCCATCTTCCCGAGATTCTTAGGATAAATGTGCAATAAACGTGGCACCATCCCTTCGGTTTCTACTTTTTTCCCGGTTACTGCGCCAGTAAATGCACCCTTTGTCTCCTCTGCGGGCGGGCCCACACTGGCATGCTACGCCCGACGGACGGTCCATTATGACACTGACAAAGAAGACGAGCATGACAATAACGTCACATCAGTCAACTTTTTGTGACAACATGTCAGAGCAAAGCAGGAAGAAAAATATCAATCGAATACTCCGTATCAGATGCGAATACAGTAAGAGGTACTCGGGGACTGGTCTACTCATGCACAGACCACCGAGCACGTTATACTCCTCGACCACGCTCGAGGACTTGTCGACCACATCTCACGTTGTGCTCGGGGACTGCTTCGACCACTCTCCGACCACAGCTTGATGACTGATTTTCTCGGCTACATGTGAAATTGGACTCACATACAGTTGAGAGATCATTACTTTTTAGACCTTACTACAAGGCTTATACTTCGCCTTCCAGCAAGCTCGGGGACTACATCGGTACAATGCACCTGTCGGTGCATATCAGTATCAAGTTTCCATGGTGTTTCATTTTAGATCCTGGCACCACGTGCCTACATCACCTACTACCAGGCTCAGGGACTAAGTGGGCACACTTCACCTAGCGGTGAATGTGTTTATTTTTCGACCCCTGCGCTTTGTTTACCCTGCTTATATTTCTTTTTAGAAATACAAGTGGGCACACTTCACCTAGAAGGAAATCTTTTTCTTCTGAGCACTATACATTCTTTGGACAACCTACTTCTCTGGCAACAACAGTGGTCGGCTGTATCGTAAGCTAGTCGGAAGCCTGTAATAGCTGCTCGGATGGTGTTTTGACTGGTCGGAGACATCAAGGACTCAAGCCTTACTGTTCGGAGAAGGTTAAGACGGCGTGTCACTTCACAATGCATAGTGCTCGGGGACTAGCTGTGGGGGTATTAACCCCTACACCCTTATGGCTAGACTTGGGCTAGCACAGACCAGATGGCCCGGCCCACTAGAAGATGACGCGTGGCCCAGTCGATCTGCTCGGCGTCCCACGCAAGGAAGGAAAGCAAACTTGGAGATCAAGCAAGATCCTAGTCGGTTAGAATAGGAATCCTTATCTGGCCAGCTATGGCAATTGTAACCGAGCAGGATTAGTTTCCAGATTTGTAACCCTGCTCCTCGGACTATATAAGGCGGGCAGGGGACCCCCTCAAAAGACATATCATCATACACAGCAATACAAATCAGACGTAGGACATAGGTATTACGCCCTCACGGTGGTCGAACCTGGATAAAAACCTTGTCGTGTCTTGCGTCACCATCTAGTTCGTAGCTTGTGCACCTGTCTACCGATAAATCACTACCTTAGGCATACCCTCAGTAGACTGCCGACCAGATTTCATCGACACTTACTTACTAGGAACTAAAGTAATTATTTATTCTGATCATGCTGCTTTAAAATATTTGCTCACTAAGAAAGATGCTAAACCACGTTTAATAAGATAGAATTTGTTACTCCAAGAATTTGACTTAGAAATAAAAGATAAAAAGGGAGTAGAAAATTCTATTGCCGATCACTTGACTAGAATGCAGTTTGAGAATCCGCAGGAACTGCCCATCAATGATTCACTCTGGGACGACATGCTCTATGGGATCAATCGATCCGACCCGTGGTACGCAGATATTGTTAATTTTATGGTTTCAGGATATATACCGCTAGGAGGGAACAAAAAGAAGCTTGTCCAGGAGAGTCATGTTCACATATGGGATGAACCATACCTCTTTTAAGTTTGCTTAGATGGCCTACTCAGGAGATGTGTACCTGCTGAAGAAGGAATCAAAATTATTGAAAGATGTCATTCATCACCATATGGAGGATATTATGGGGCATTCCGCACACATGCAAAGATCTGGCAGTATGGATTCTTTTGGCCAACAATGTATGAAGACACAAGAGATTTTATCCGAAGGTGTGGACCATGTCAGAGGCACGATAATATCAATTCAAGAGATACCATGCCACTGACTAACAACCTTCAGATCGAGCTCTTTGATGTCTAGGGGATTGATTACATGGGACCATTCCCACCATTGAAGAAGTGTGAATACATTCTTGTGGCAGTGGACTACGTCTCCAAGTGGTTTGAAGCACTACCATGCAAGAATGCTGACAACATAAGCTCCAAGAGAATGTTTGAAGAGATAATATTTTCAAGATTTGAAGTTCCAAGGATAGTAATAAGTGATGGAGGATCTCACTTCATCGACAAGCGCTTTAAACAATACTTGCCGAAACACTAGATATGTCACAATGTTGCTACTCCTTACCACCCTCAGACAAGTGGCCAGACAGCGACATCAAACAAACAAATCAAGAATATTCTGCAGAAGACAGTAAATGAGATGGGTACTGCATGAAGGGACAAGTTACCCGATGCACTATGGGCATACCAAACAGCATACAAGACACCAATTGGAATTTCTCCATATCAGTTAGTGTATGGGAAAACTTGTCATCTGCCTGTCGAGCTAGAATTCAAGGCTCACTGGGCTATCAAGAAATGGAATATGGACCTAGAAGCTACTAGAGAGAAGAGAAAAATGCAACTCTCAGAACTAGAAGAATGGAGAGAAAAAGCATATCATAATTCAAAGATTTATAAAGAAAGAGTCAAAAGATGGCATAACAAGAGAATCAAGAAGAAGAAGTTCGCCCCGGGAGATAAGGTACTACTTTTTAATTCCAGGGTGAAGCTCTTCGGACATGGAAAACTTCAGAGTAAATGGGAGGGACCATTCAAAGTGATAAGCATATCATCGCATGGAGCAATAACTCCTTAAAATGACAAAGGTACGTTATTCAAGGTAAATGGTCAACGCCTTAAATTATTTTTAGAGCCCAATAAAGATTTAGAGAAAATAGACATAATTAATTTCTTCCTTACTTAAGTTGGTTTTGGGCCCAACCTTTTTAATTTTAGTTTTCAGGGTCCAACATATTTTTCTAAATAATAAAAATATAATAAAAATGTTACGAAAAAGAAGTCTACGATCCGGCACGGGGGCAGGGCGCCCGCCCTCTTGGCTAGGGTGGCCACCCTATGCCTGCCTCCGTTCACCGCTGCCTTTTGCAGTCATGATCCTTCTACACTCTTCATCCAGAAAAAGTTGATTCCCAGTTTATTCGATCGTTTTTCCGTCGTGAGATGCCATTTAGATGCTATTCTCGTCCTTCGAGCCCTCCTATATAAACAACTCATAACATCAGCCATTCTCATTCCATCAAAGCTCTCCTCTCCTCTATTTAGAAGCTTGCTAGCACTCTCTTCATGCTCCAATGGCCAACCAAGACAACCAAAACACCGAGAGAAGGATGATCCCCTACGGAATTGACCTCAACAAAATTCCAGCTGAAGACCCAAATTCCATAGCTCTAGTCCTTGTTAACGATGCTCGCCCTCTCGCTGTCATCCCACCACCAAAGCCTCGCAGCTGTGGGCAATCCTACTTCGCTCGACCGGTCCTTCCTTCACCTCCTCAGCCTCTTCTGCTAAAAGGAGCACACCGATGGGACCCATTGTCAAGCCACCCGAAGGAACCAAGGTCCTTCCACCGAAGCCCAACGAGACACTATTGGGAGTGAAGAAGAACAGGAGTGGCAAGATTGTCTACGCCAAGTACACCACTGGAGAACATCCCTACTTCGAAGGAGTTTGCGCTCATCCTAGCAAAGTAAAGTTCATCCTGCCGAAGGAAGCTCCCAAGTGCTCTCTCGCAGCCTCTGAAGCTCCACCTAAGCGCCGCAAAACTATAGCTAATCTAGAGAAAGAGCTTCAAGCGCAGTGCGAAGTCACTACATCTTTAGAATCTAGCTACCGCTTCCTAAGTAGATGTGTTCTCAACTTAAATGAAAAAGTAGACGGCGTTGAGCGATGCAGCAAGAAGATAGGTGATAGAGTGACCGCCTTAGAACATCCAGGAAACTAGATCAAGATAGATTAGCAATCGATGACGCACCGTCAAGTTAGATTTAAGAGTGATTAGTTCAATTCAATTCATTCGATCGATGTAATAAAGTGCCTATATGAGATTGCAATAAAGAGTTGGTTATTATTATTCTGGATATATTTGCCTTTTTGTCTTCACCATGCTGTGTATGAAGGATAATAGGAAACAAGTGTGGGGAGGCACCCGATGACGTAACGAACAAATTTAACTGCTAAAATTAAAAATTTTAGAAAAATATAACACGAGGACCCTGCACGTCGAGGCAGAGCCCGAGAGGCCACCCAGAGGGGGCGATCGTCCCCTGCTCAGGGCGCCCGCCCCAGTGTGGGCCCCCTAGTCCCGTCCTTCGACCGCGGTCAGGTTCGCTCTCCCCACGTTACATTTTTATAAACCATATTTTCTGTTCTAATTCATATTGAAACTTCTTGAATAAAAGCATATAAATGATGAAAATAAAAGGTAGATTATTTTAGTCATGATCTCAAGATAGATTCACACCATGATTTTTCCTGGGAGTCCTATTGCTATCGGGAACTTAATTTATAGGAACCCCATATCACTTAAGTTGTTGTGGAATGTGAGATAGTAGATTAATGAGAACCTAATTTTTGATGCTTTGTCATTTGGAGTATTTCTTTTAAAAGTATTAAATTTAATAGCTATGCAACTTCCATGATTTTTTTAGCTTAAATTATAACTCCAAAATTCATGAAAATTTATGGGTATGATTAATCTGCTGTTATGAAACCACCCAAAAAGTTTGGTACTATTTTGATAATGTTTAATTATATGCTTAGTTATGTCCCTTTAATTAATTGTTTAAAAAATGCTTAATCGATTAGGATAATTCACAACTTGACTTCTGTGGACTTTTGGGATTGCTTGTGGACCTCGGAACACTCAACCCTATGTTGTTCCTTAGCAACTTAATCCTTTTTATGATATACTCAAATCAACTTGTTATTAATAAATAGATTGTTTATTTAAACGCTCGGTAGGAAAAAAATATATGGAAATGTTTTCTATGAATCCCTAATAAGGTGAAATGTGATTTTTGGATTGTTTGAAGACCATGGAGCATTTCACCTTTGTTGTTCCATGGCAAATGCTTACATAAATATTATGATCATAATTGACTTGTTAATAATAAATAAAATGCATATTGATAAACTTGATTGTTTCTTAGATGTAACCTCTTTGGTAAAAAGTAAAAGTTATATATTTCCTTGTATGTTGCTTATACATGTCTTGCCATGGTAAAGCTTTAGTCGGTAAGCATGTTTAATAAGTAAACCTTTGACTTGTTAGAAGAACAACTAAGAATGCTTTATGATAAACTACTTGCAATTGTATCATGAAGGAAAGTTGTGCTCAAGTTAATTAATCTTGCTATGTTATCTTTAAAGCATTTATATCTCTTATCATGCATCATGGCATGCATTTCATCATGTTAAAGCACCACATCATTTATTACATGTAGTATGTACGAGAGTGAAAAGACTCGTGTTGATCAAGTCTCGGAGAGGGTCCATCCACCAGAGGTGCTGGTGTCTGTGGGATCTCTCTGAGAGACTAATCTTCTCTACAACGAAGGCAAGCCTCGATGCATATCACCCTTCTATAGCTTTTACAAATCTTTATCATAATTAAATCTTGTGAGATGTGCATTAAGTAAATTAGGAGTCGGTGGGCTCGACATGGTCTGGCTACCTCTTCTATCTTAGATGTTTCTTCTCGGATGTTTTCACTGTCTAATGATCTTTTGGAGCTTAGGTTAAAGTTTAACTTCTACAAGTTTTATAAACTAATGTTATATTATTTCGCACTCCGATGTAAGATATTTTATCTCAAATGTTGTAATGTTGTAACAACTTCTTTGTTGATCCCATATGAGTTGTAAAAGTGGATGATTCAGGTTTCCCCGAGGACACCCGACAGACTATCGAGTTATAGGACACTCATGTGCTACTACCAGAGGTTTGAAAGACAATGGTAGGCACATGTGGGCCATATAATTTAGGTGGTTCTGTCACACTCCCAAAGGTTGGCCACCTCCGCCTCGCGGTGAGAGGTCACCAGCTCCTCCTCCAGCGCTGATGATAAAACAACACAAAGATCAGAGGTCACAGACATCAGACAAAGATGTCAAGATAGGGAGAACCCTTACCTATGATGCGGGCTTAGGCGTTGGCGGTCGCTGCCTGTGTGGTGGTGGTCTCCCTCTCTAAGGTGGTGAGGGCCACCCTGATGGTGTTAAGACAAAGATCCAATCGTCCCACCTCACGGGTGGCGTCAGAATACCGCCGGTGGGCTTTGTCTTGCGCACGGACGAGCTCATGGAACTCCTGCCGATCATTCGAGGAGGACGACAAGGAAGAAGATGAGCTCAACCCCACTGTTAGAGGGGTCATAGCACGATCGGTGCGGGCCAACCCTCTGATCGCCGCCGTGGCATGAGAGACGGCCTTGAAAACACAAGTGATCAGTACAGGTCAATTCTAATCTTGAAAAATTACTTAAACACTCACCCCTGATCACGTAGGAGGGCTTGAAGATGTGGCGGTGGCCTCGGCCTCTGGGGACCCCTCCCACGGATGCTTGCCATGATCCATCATGACAAACAAGGATGAAACCACGAGCGTAAAAGAGCAAGAAGGAGAAAGCGATAGAGCAAGCTGCCTAGAACAAATGCTTTCCCTGTCGTGCCGCTCCTACATATTTATAGCCACAATGGATGCCTCAGGTGCACGCGTGCTCATTCTCATTTACTAACCGCTTGGGAAATCTCGTAGATGTTGACGGTAGATAAGTATCATTTTTAACCGTCAACGAAGCATGAAAAAAGATCTAAATATAATTACCATCTAGATATAGGGTTTACACTGATAGAATTCCACGAGTTTTGGTGAATGTCTATTTCTATAGGGGGTTATCAGAAAAGACCCAAAGGAGGTCCATATGTCAGATTTACATAGAGATAAAAAAGGCTACGTATACAAATGAAGAATCTAGAAGACACGAGAATGCACTGGACCAAAGGAGGGACCGACCTGTCACCAGGGCAGGACGGCCGCCCTGGCCCCTAGGGTGCCCGCCCTAGTGTCCCCACTTTTTAGCCTCCCTTTCCAGGGTTGGTTCTCCACCACCTTTGAGGTCCAATATCAATCATCCATTAAGGTCGGTTTGATCCAACGGCCGAGATTAATCCGAGGGGGCTATATAAATAGGCCTAGACCCTAGGGTTTCAGGGGCATTATCATTAGTTGTCATTCAAGAGAGAAGCCACCTGATCAAGCCAGAGAGCCACCATCTCAATTAGAGCTCCATAGTTTAGAGCATAGCTATATAGGATTAGAACTAGAAGGAGGCAAGCATAGCTTGGTTTTCGGTATCTGTCAAGAGTTTGTTTGGTAATTCCTCATGATCTCTCCTACTTTATATTCGTCCTTGTATTATTCGTACTGTTCATCTGCTACTATGAATATGACTTTGGTCTATTCTACTATATTGGATATGACTTTGCTCTATTTGCTTATATTCTCAATTATAATGTTCTTAGTTTACTTTGATTATATGCTTGGCATAGTATGATTAGATTTATATTCAAACATAGGATCGTATAGCGCTCGCTCATTGATATCATGGGTGAGTGGACAATATTGTGTAGGCGTGGTGCCTATACCGTATTTTCCTGCGATTGCACCCTATATTCCGGATCAAGTGGTAGTTCGTGGGTGTGACATTCCTATTGAGTCCTATATAGTCCACCTCCCGAATGTAGACCGTGAAGAACACAACTATTATAAGGAAAGGCTAGCTATGTTCATGATCTTTCTGCATAATATCTCTATGTGTAGATATAACCTTGTCTTGCCATGATTACCAAGTGTAATTGCACTAATCATCGTATGCTTTGACTTATAGTTAGAATAACTTAGGATTTATCCTCGTAGATCATTCTAATACCATGCTAGTGCTATAGACTTAGAGTACTCTATTGAGATATTTATCATTTATTATGTGGCTATGTGCTTATCATTTATCATTTATTTATATCTTATCTTGTGACACTTACCCTGTATGAGAAGATAGACAAAGACATGGTTACACTCTCCATTATGACATGCATTGATGCTCATGCTCATTATCCTTAGCTTTCCCTTCCCATGGGTAAAAATATAAATAACGATACCTGGATTACTCCTAGTAGAATGCTACATCAGTATTATCTGTGCGCTTACAGATATCATATTTATTTTAAGAGAGCATTTGCATTTATTAGTACCATCATTTCTGGTGCTATGCTAGGGCTGACAACCTATAATTTAAGTGGTGTTAGAAGTGTCAACAGTAGACCAGGTGGAGTGATCAGAGGGAAGGTGGATCAGCAGTTGCCCACGCAGCAACAGAAAACCAAGTAAGCTCCACACTCCCCCACCTTTCATATTTTTTGATCGACGTGCTCATGTTCTACGGTGCATGACCACTCGCGAATGGGTGCCATTAAGGCATGATGTGTCTAGGGAGGCCAAATGCCCCCGAATCTGTGCACAGGGCGACCCACCGCGTCCAAGACCCTGTGTCGTGCTTAGGAAACACACTCTTGGGCCAGCCCTTAGATGGGCTTGAGGCCATAAAGGGATAGAGGCAGGGTGAGATGGGCCCCAACGCTCTTATCGGTGGTACAAAATCTCTCAACCATCTCTCCCTGTGTTTGAGTCGTTCACTTCAAAGTCGCTCTGGTTGACCCTCTCTAGGGGTAGGCATCTTGCCCTCTAACCGCTACAAAGGTGGTCGGGGACCGACGGGCTTGATGGCCAATGATCTATGGGACATCTCTCGATGAGGCACAACCAAACTTCATGTCGATTGTGGAGGATATCAGGTCCCACTCGAATTACCCATCGATCTCGATGAGGCGCACTGCTTCGACTATATGGTTACGGTGGACAAGCCTCTCCCCGCGTGGGGCGAAACTAATCCCGCCTGTAACAAGGCACATGACCCCTCATGGTCAAAAAGGATGTCAGAGAAGAAAGGAGTCAGGTCCCTCCAACCCTGCTAGAAGTCAGGGCCAAGCCTCGACCATCTCCTACCTTCGACCCGAGTCCGTGCCCTAAGGCTAGCTCTAGAGTCCCACAAATCATCAGAGGTCCACGACCTCTTCAAGACAGATCGATGGAGCAGACGGCTGGGGTTGCGTAGCGGTGTATTCCTCGTGAAGTGATGTGGAACCCAAAACATGTTCATGGCTCGATCGCATGAAAAAACAAAAAGGTCTAAGACCCATGAGCCAGAGCACAATCACAGAAAACCTCACGACCGTGCGAAAAGAGGTCAAGGGAACTACTCCTCACGTCGTTAAGGCGAGTCAACCCTTTCGGTCCAACGACCCTAGACTAGAGGCACAACCCCGATCCACAGCTCGGGGGATCACCACAACCACAAGGGCAGCCTAAATATTCAGGAAAGAAATTCCTCTTCACTCAATATCCACAAGTACAAGAGTGGTCGAGCTGCTTACAAATTACTGAACCACGATACCGTTGCAAAGGCGGTATCGTCGGGACCTCCAGGGGTGCCCGCTACAAGCACGGAAGGAAAGAGACAAAAACTCATCTTGAGAGCCTTCTCATAGCATCACAACCTCTGGAGCACAGATATGCAGGGGGAGAGAGGATAAGACCGGACCAAGCATGATGGGGGCACCAAGGCACCACAACGCGTCTCCCAAAACTCAGGCAGCTTCCTGAGAGCGAGAAGCGATCCTCACAAAGGACCACGGCCCGCCACCGAGCTACCTATCAGTTCCGAGGGAAGCTGATCATAGTCCTTGGAGCTTGTGATTCAGTAACCCTAAACCTAAGGGTTGGCAGGAGCAGCACCAGTCTTCGGGCACCGCCTCAATCTTCCCCTTGCTTGCAAGTTGCCTTGGAGTACCAGTTGTTGGAGGGAGCAGCACCAGTCTTCGGGCAACACAAATGACCTCTAGTAGGTCGCATGTTCAAAATCCCACTATCCACCTAGGAACACTCTTTCTCTCAAACTTAGCCTCTCAAAAAATCTAAGAATAGTCCGTAGGCATGGTTGCAAGTAGTCCAAATGCTAGGAAGGCCTATATTTAAAGGCCCAAGGGTGGACTATGCAGCCTGATACCCCAGCGTCCATGGCGAACTATGGGAGGTCATAGCTAATGTCAGATGCCCATGTGAGAATGGGGAAATCGAGATCCTCTTAAAGGCAAAGTCAGTACAGCACCGACGAGACCACTCAGCCCTGCCTGGATCATGTAATTTGACACGCACACTGACACGGCCAGGTTTGGTAGAGCAGTCACATACCACATCATCAGGTAGGCTTCACGGGACGGGATGCAATAGCCACGTACCGCATTGAATGAACCAGCCCGCAAGGGGTCGAGCTCCGAGCTCACACTAGCCATGACTTCGAACCCATGCCTGATACACACAAATATCAGTGCCTTCACGATCACTCCATGACTGAAAAGACGCTTGAGGGCTACTATTGGGGTTATGATACCTCGGGTATCTTAAGGCATCGATTAGTTAGCCACTCGGGCGGCCCATGACAAATAAGCTAGCACAGGCCCTAGCGACCGAGGCCGAACTAAACTATGAGGACCTGTGGCCATATGCTGGGATAGAGAGTCAACCATGACCTCCTCTCTCTCCCTTCACCATACGCTCCCCAGCTCTGCATGACCCCTCCTCCGTCCTATCCCCTAGAAGGGATGGAGAAGGGTCGACCTCCACCAAGTACACCAGCTTTGACTAGGGCAGGCATGCCCCACTCACTCCGCCAGGACCAAGGGTATAGCTATCCCCTCAATCTAGACAAACACCATCCCTGTGCCACGCTGCATAAACAAGAAAAGCACCGCCAGGCGGTGACGACATGTACGGTGAACCACCGGCCAAATATGGCTTGACAGGACGGGCGTACGGCCCCACCCAGCATGGGATGGGGCTCACGACTATGGCATTGACCTCCGAGGATAGCCAAGCAAATAAAGGCCATGACCCCGAAGCTCGGGATCGTGGCCACCGGCACCACGACCAGCAAACAACTGATGACCTTGGAGCGGCTACCTACTCCCATACGACGCCTGGGAGACCATGAGACGGTGACAAAGGCCACGGCAAGACCATGTCACACAGGATGGCTGGTTAACTACCACTGTGCCAACAGTGTCGATACGGCCGACACTGTGGCACCACGCGCCCCATGCCTCGACGTGGATAGAAGGCCATGACGACAACCACGTTCGGGCATGCACTCACATCAAGACAAGATGGCCTTCCTTGCAAGCCAAGATAGCTAGTTTCCCCTCCCTCAGGCTCACAACTGCCTGGTCGGAAGAACCTAACTCTTTGTATGTGACCTAGCGCCAGACTCTATATAAGGGCAGCCAAGGTACCCTTCCAAGGGGTGGACTCTCAAGACTTCATTCGGATAGTTCCTCTCCACTCTCCTACCTCTTCCACTCTTTTTGCATACCCCATTGTAAGAATTTCAGAGTATTCAACCGAGGAACACACACTCGATCTTTCTCTGAGACTGGACGCAGGGCTTCGGTTTGAACTAGTATAATTCCTTGTGTCTTTGGATGCTACCGTCTTCCTGGAGCAGCATGACATTCTATAAATTTACTTGACGGGTGACAAAACACCAACACAACGTATGTTCAAAACATTTCATCTGTTTCAGTCTTCCGTTGCAGCAAGTGTTTTCATGTTACAAGTTGCAAGTGTTCGATCTGGATGCAGCATATTTTTTCATACATATGTTGCAAGTGTATGTTCTAAATATTTTATATGTTTCAGACGTATGTTGCATTCAAGTGTTTTATGTTGCACGTGTTTCATGTTGTTCGGAGAGTCAGGGGGCGCTGGGGAGTGATGGTGGCACGTCACGAGCGCCGAGGAAAGGGGGTGCGGCGAGCCGGTGGCCGACGAACGTGACGCGTGTCGCGCTGGGGGCCGGCAGTTGGGGGCCTGATGGGGCAGGGTCCGCCTATGGGGCGGGGCGAACGGATGGGAGCGGGGTGCGCGGATAGGGCGAGTCGAATCGAGGCGGACAAGGTGGATTGCGAACGAGTCGTATAGACGTGACGACGACGTGATGTGCATGCAGGTAGGCCGAATTAGCGGACGAGGGCAGGATGTGCAGGCGCTCGTGGAAAATGGCCGTCCGACAAAATCCTATCTCATGGATGTCCGGGCTCCGGCACGACATGGCAATACGATAATGCTACCATTAAGACATCCGGAAGGTCAGACGCCTCACTTCACTCACTACCGCATGCGCCGCTAGCCTAATAAAAAACAAAATCAACTCCTGCACGCCTCGCTCCGCTCTGCTTCGCTCCGGCACACGGCGCTCGGCTCCGCTCCCACACGAGGCGCTCGACTACCAGCCCTGCTAGATGCGGCGCGTGGCTGCCTCTCTGCCAGGTGTGCAGCTGCCTGCGAGTCGCGGCGCTCGAGTACCAGCCCTGCTTGGCGTTGCATGAGGTCGCTACCTCCCTGCCCCAGTGCGCGGCCACTGCCTCCCTCCCTGTCGCGCAGCCACCACCGAGCCGCTGCCTACAAGCACTACTAGGCCGCTGCCTCCGACAAACTCCACATGTCGACGAGCCTCCATTCTCCGAGCGGCAAGGAGATGTTTGTGCTGAAAGTGCATTTTGCAAGTGTCTATTTCAAGTGTTTCAAATATTTCAGAGATATGCTGCAAGTGTTTCATACGAATGTTGCAAAAGTAGATAGGGATATTGCACATGCTGCAATGGTTGTACACGTATGTTGCAAGGTCCAGTTCTCAATGTTTCATCTGTTTTTTCGACATACGTTGCAAGTGTATTTATCTTGATGTTGTATATGTTTTCACACATACAATGCAAGTGTTTTATCTGGATGTTCCGTATATTTACAATGGTTTCAAGTGTTTTTCGTGTGTTTTTTGCAAGGTTTCAGACGCATTTCAAATTTTCATTTGTTTTTAGACGAATGTTGCAATTGTTGCATCTAAATGTTTCAAAACTAGATCAAGTGTTACATCTCCCTACTTGCCTATCTGTTGTCTCGCCTTGGTGTCAGGCGCGGGAAGGCAGAGACGGTCCCCACTGGCACGGGCGGCCCCACATGCTTGCGGGCGGGCGCAGCAAGCGAGACGTGGGCGGGCAGGCGCGGGACGCGAGACGGAGGACAGCAGCAGGGTCATCTGGATGGGAGCTAGCGTGCGGATGTCCAGGCGCTAGTCACGCCCTTAGCAATATAGTAAGAAGAAATAATAAGGAACAAACAGTGTTGCAAGAGTACAAGGTTGGACGCCTGATGAAAGAGCAAAAAAAAAAACGTGTTTCTTTCCTTTCTAGAAATCCGACTTTTTTTTACATCTAGAAAGCCGACTTCTATACGTGCCTTTTTCTCTTCAGATGTTTCTCCTTAGGCATCATGACCTGCTGAGGATCCTGAACCTCACAGCTCGCAATGTAGCTGCGATAAGGGGGTACTGTAGATTGCCGTCGCAGCACCTCAAGTTTCCCTTCTCTAGGGATAGTACTGCCCCTGGTAATTAGGTCTGCTCCCTTTATTTTGGGAAGCTCACTCTCCATAGTTTCATGGCATTGATAGCACAGAAGGAGGGGGCCATAAACATGATTACCCAAATAGAACGGACGACCTTCTCTAATACGGTCCTGAGCACATACACCATGCACATATTCTGACACATAGCGCCAGAAAGCTTCACTGAGATCAGCTTGTAGTAGCCTTGCAATTACATTTGCAGCTATAAAAGAACCATCGATGTGTGTAACAATCTTCCTGGCTATTGATGGTAGCAGGTGGTGGTGGTCATCTGGGTTTGCACTTCCAAATGCAATGGTCTTGAAATAGTACCAGTATTCATCTCGGTGAAGCTTCTTCATCCTTCCGCTTGTGTCGTCCCCAACCTTGAGACTTCCTCCGCTGTGCTGATCAGTAAAACTCTGCTTCTGTCACCATATGTCTGGCAAATCAAGGAGCGAACTCTTCTCCGTGTCGCATCGTCGCCGTCGTGACCAAGGTCAACAACAATCAGGGACCTTGCATCTGAAACAACTAGCTCACTGCTACCATGAACGTCAGTTACAAGCTGGTTCATCCCATTACTGTCGATGTGAACAATTTGAGAGAACTGTTTGCGGACCCTCTCCTCCTTGCAGACATGCTCAACCAATGTGCGTTTCCCGATCTCTAGAGGTCCAACGATGGGAAGAACACTAAGAGACGAATCACAAGTCTGCAGCAAGAAGTTAATGATCTGTTCTTTCTCTGCATGCCGACCAAACATGCACCTCTCCATGAACAAATATGTACTATATGGTTTCCGAAAAATACGAGGGCAATCCATTAAAAACATAACAAATTCTTTCATATTATTGATGCTATCTTCTAGATTCTCAAATACAACCCGGAATTTGTTGAAGTTTAAGGGTTGCCTCACCGCAGCACCACGCCTCTTGTAGGTGTCAAGAACATAATAGCCTCTGTACATGTTCTTCCTGAGCTGCCTCAGTTGCAGGATCATTCCCTGGTTGGAGATTTGCTTGCCCTCGGCTTCCTCAACAATGGTGTGCGCTCTAAGGAGCACCTGCTCCAGCCTTGCAAGCTTATCCATAGAGCTCTGCTTATGGTACTTAGCAATAACTGAGGAGATTGAACGGCTTACAATCTCACTTGCCAACACCGATAACACTATATCCATAGCCATATATATTCTGATAATAAGGCAATGAAGAGAGCAAAACCTGGTACTAGTTGAGCTGGTATGTTTGGTATTGTTTCTATGTGACTATGTATGTATGTACGTGATTTTCAGATTGTGCGTGGTGGTAGTTAAATAATAGCCCAGCTCATGGCTAGCAAACGCCCAACATTCAATGGCGGCATTGATTAGCATTCTATTTCTTGATTCAACAAAGTGCTATGACTATGACTAAGACTAATTGACAATCACATTTACGACACATTCTTTGATCTCTCTTTCATGAAAGCAGCTCTTCTTGAACTATGTATAATCTACTAGTTCATGTATTTCGGCGTTGAAGATTACCACCGCACCACAAGAGACCACGTACTGTACTAGTTGATTCAACAGTAATGCTACAACAATAAAGCAAGTTTAACATTCAAACGCCCAACATTCAATGGCGGCATTGACTAGCAATAACACAATAAAGAGGAAGCATTCTATTTCTTGATTCAATAAAGTGCTATGACTATGACTAATTGACATTTGACAATCTCATTTAGGACACATTCTTTAATCTCTCTCTCTCTCTCATGAACTAGCATTCAGTTTAACATCCATCCAATCCAAACAGTAACCACCTCCAAAAGGCATACAACTATTACGACCATATATTTAGTAGGTAGACTTGCACTAGTAGCATTGTAAAGCGCGATCACTCAAAGGCCCACTGGTTCTCCCTGCGGATCTCATCCTCCTCCTCTTTGGTGAAGTCGTTCTTGATGTTGAATATCTCGCGGATCTCCTCCGGAGTCTTGCCCTTCATCATGTCAGCCACCGTCTGGCAGGTCAGGTCCAGCAATCCCTTGATGTTAAGATAGTTGGCAGCCAGGATGAGGTCGAAGAGCGTAGCCTGGTCGACCTTGACGAACTCCGCGTCCCAGCTCTTGAGGTCCTCGCCGCCCCCGGAGGCATTGGTGGTGTCCACGGCGGTGCTGTGGACGTGCTTGTTGCAGTACTCGATGACCTTGGCGAGAATCTTGGAGTTGACGTTGGGGAGCGGGATGCCGTTGTCGGTGCAGTCATCCTCGATCATGTGGCGGATGGTCTGCGACTCCATCGCCACCGCCTCCTCCACCTCGAACTCCTCGGAGTCAGAGCTCCTTAACGTAATCATCTTCGTCTTCTCAGCCTCGGAAGACGCCATCGATCGAGCGAAAGCTAATGCTGATGCGACGAAACAAAACCCTAGTTTGCTGCGGCGCGCTGCGGGACGATTGATGAGGAAAACGAGTCGATGGAAGGCCGTGACTTTTCCCCTGCCCTCGCGGCCTCTCCTTGCTTATAAAGCCCAGGAGCTGTCCGATGCTACAACTCTCATAACCAAGCGGATCAGGACTCGTATTCCTTTACCTTTACCACCCAGTATTTTGTTTGATGGCACCACCAAACGGCCGGTGATTATACGTACAATCAAAGCAGAGGTTTTGAGCAATATAACTTGAATAAAACATCGATATAATCTCTATCTACACCTAAAATATTCCGTGTGTTATCGTCGGATGCCAAACTTAATCGCTCTGCCCCGGGTTAATTGCGAGTCCGTACGTGAACCCTGCACCCCTCCGCAGGCTTTCCGTTTTTTTTAGCAAAACGTATTGACCTTGGCTGGCAACTAACAATTGCCCAACCGTTGTTTGGGCCTGTGGGCCGAGCACATAGTCGTGTGATTGTAAAACAGTAGCCCGTATGCTCTCCAATGGTCTGCCAATTTATTTATCCTGCTGAGGCAGCGAGCCGACGAACTGACGAGTGACGATGCCCCAGGCGACACGAACCGTCAACACCGCGATCCACAAGGCGACGAGGCTGCATGGGTGAAGTTGAAGTCCGATAGGCAAGCACGTCACTGCCCTGTATCTTCGCTTGACTGTCGCTTCACTGCTTTTGAACTGACAGCGGCATACCAACAGTGATAGCGGCATACCAACAGTGATGAAGAAGAACAGTGACGAAGGAGGCTCTACAGTACCGGTTATAAAAGACCAACAGTGATGTGGTTTTCAGGAAAAGTTACGCGACTTTTCGCGTGAAAAACGCGCGCTTCGCGGCCACCGGCGCTCAAACCCCTGCCTCCTGTTTCGCGTCTTTGGCCCCTAACCACTTCACCTGCAAGTTGTTTGTGTCCAAATGATATTTTCGTCCTAGTCATTCTATTTTGATCTAATTTTGAAATAAGTATTTAGGACCCTAAATGAATTCAGCTGAAAAGGTTGTCAACTACAAAGTTTTATAACTTTTCGAGATCTACAACTTCTATTTTGGTAGTTCTCCGTTCGAAGTCGTTTACAAAATTTGAATTTCAAATTTAAGAAATTCAAATATAGTTTTTCATGACAAGATGATTTCAAATCAAAAAGTTGTCAACTACAAAGTTTCGTAACTTTTTGATATCTACAACTTTCGTTTTTGCTGTTTATCCATCCTAGGTCATTTAAAAATTTAAATTTTAAATTTTTGAAAATTCAAACGTAATTTTGCATAACAAGATGATTTCAAATCAAAAGGTTGTTAACTACAAAGTTTCATAATTTTTTAGAATCTATAACTTTTATTTTAGTCATTTAATCATTTATTCATCCGGTGGTATGGTTCACAAATATTACATATCCCTATTATAGTTTAGAAATTATAAGAGATATATGTAAATTTTATGAACAATATTACTACTACTTTATCGAATGAAGAAATGATCAAAGTATAAGTTGTAGATTTTGATAAGTTCTACAACTTCTATGTTCATGACTTTTTCGGCTGAAATCATTTAGTATTCCAAAGTGACGTTTGAAGCTGCTATTTTTTGAAATTCAAAATTCAAATAGATAAAACACAGCCACATGAAAAGATGGATAAAATAATAGCTGTAAGAACATAATAAATTGATAGAATATGATTTTAGAAATTTTTAGGAAAAAATCATCAAATTTAAAGTTAATATGAGGAAGAAAGACTAGTTACAAGTTTTAGCCAGATATTAAAAAGAGAAATCAGAGTTCTTCAATAATTTTAAAATTTAATTTTAAACGACATTTTAAAGTAGTAAATGATTTTAAATGAAAAAGTTGTCAACTATAAAGTTGCATAACTTTTGAAGATCTATAACTTTTGTTTTGGGTGTTTCTCTATCCGAGATCGTTTCAAAAATTCAAATTTTAAATTTTAGAAATTAAACATAATTTTCGTTAGATAGATGATTTCAAATGAAAATATTTGGACATGCAAACGATCTCAAATTTAAAAGGTTTGAACTACAAAATTGTATATCTCATCGAGTACTATAAAGTTTGCCTTTTATCGAACATCATATGAGAAACTTATGAAGTTTTCTTGTAGCATATCACTGTCGGTTCAAGCCACGAACCGACAGTGATAGTATCAGTGTCGGTCCTTGGCTAAAACCGGCAATAATGACCCAATTCACTGCCGGTTCTTAGCTACAACCCACAGTGATATGAATCGATAGTGAAGACCCGAATATCACTGTCGGTTGGTCCTGATGGGCTATCACTATCGGTTTCTTAAAATCCGGCAACGATGAAACCGACAGTGATGTCCAATTCTGTAGCAGTGCACAGGCGGTAGGCACGCAGCTGCTGAGCAGCGCAGGAAGACGGCCATACCAGTGGATGCATAGGTTCTGTCTTCGCCAGACCCGAGCGGAAGTGGAGCAGGCAACGAGCAAGTACCTAAATTGTAAATTTCATTCCGGAGGTCATTCCGTTTTGGCTATTGGAATGGAACATTCCGGTACCAGCCCATACTGGTGTCCCATTCCGGACTTTATAATAATAATAATAATAATATGTGAATAAACTTATACATAAATGTACATATAAATATATTCTGACTTAACTTATGACGTAATTAACATTTTTACCAAACTAAAATATCATTCAACAAGTTCATAAGACCATATTTTAAAGTTTAAACAGCAAAGTTCATACATGGAAAAATATAATACATGCAGCCACGGCCGGTATTGACCCGTATTTGACCGGTATTGGCCGGTATTTGACCGTTATTTGACCGGTATTGACCGGCATTTGACCCGGTACGGGATTGAGGCTCTTCTATACCGGTTTAGGTGCCGGTACGAGACATTCCTACCATTCCGACCGGTACCGGAATGGAATTTACAACTATGGCAAATACTTCTTGTTGATAAATCGTTCTGTACTTTTGTTTTTCATTGATTCATTCATATAATTGGTTTGTACTTTTGTTTTTCATTGACTCAGGCTGTGTCTAGATCCAGGAGCTAAAGTTTAGTCGCGTCATATCGGACGTACGGATGCTAACTAGGACTAAACATAAGCTAATTATAAAAATAATTGCACAGGAGTAGACTAATTAGCGAGACGAATCTATTAAGCCTTAATTAATCCATAATTAGCAAATATTTACTATAGCACCACATTATCAAATCATGGACTAATTAGACTTAATAGATTCGTCTCGCAAATTAGCGTCAATCTGTGTAATTAGTTTTATAATTAGTCTATGTTTAGTACTTCTAATTGGTATCAAAGATTCGATGTGACATGGCTAACTTTTGCCTGAAGGAAACAAACCTAGCCTCATTCATTGTCTGATACTTCAGAAGTTCGATGAAAATAATGATGCAGGGAATTCCAAAGGTAAGGAAAGACAAATGTCAAAATAAGAGGTATGTGTAGTGAAATTTGCAGCTTTTAAAATGGCAAAATAACATAATTTTGTATTTTTTTGAAAATATCTATATTTAAGTTTATACTTCTATATAAGAAAAGATAAATATTAGAATTGTATAACATGTTTGACTAAGGGCGCAAGCCACACTGCGTCGCTGTAGACATGGGCGAAAGTTTATGACCCCGTGCAACGCACGAGCATATATCTGGTGATATAAAACATTAAGAATTTGTCAATAACATAACTAGGTTGAGATAAAAAAAATTAACATGACTTGCCGAGCATCCTTTCTAGAAAACGTATTTTTGCCGAAAAATACGTATTTTGGCAAATACGTATTTTGGCAATAACCCATAACTAGGTTCGACGCCTGAAAAGAGCAAAAAAGAACGCATTTTTTCCTTTCTAGAAAACCGACTTCTATAGCTGCCTTTTTCTCTTCTGAAGTTCTGATATTCTCCTTAGGCATCATGACTTGCTGAGCATCCTGAACCTCACAGCTCGCAATGTAGCAGCGATAAGGGGGTACTGTAGAATGTAGATTGCTCTCGCAGCACCTCTAATTTCCCTTCTGAAGTTAATGATCTGTTCTTTCTCTACATGCCGACCAAACATGCACCTCTCCATGAGCAAATGTGTAATATATGATTGCCGAAAAATGTGAGGGAAACATAGCAAATTCTTTCATATTGTCGATGCTATCTTCTAGATTCTCAAATACAACCTGGAGTTTGCACGCAACTACGCAAGGGCGTCTGCCGCTCACCCTCAGGAGAAGCTTCGACTCGCTCTTTCGGCTAACATCTTGTGTCTCTGGAAGGAACGGAACCGGAATACCTTTGAACACAAGTCGCCGTCATCACAGCAGCTGCTCTCCCACATCCTGGACGAGGCTGCCTCTTGGATTGGCGCTGGTTTCCGCAGACTTGCGTCGCTCACTGCGTGGACCGACTAAGCTCCATAGAAAACCCGCCACCGTCAGTCGCACAAATAGTTTCTTTACTTAGTATAACCTTGTAATACCACCGCTAGCCGGTGCCTTGTGTTTGTGTGCGCCTTCTGTCATTAACGGCAACTCGCCATAGAGGTGACTATGGGCTTTGTAACTTTCAATCTCCTACTTAATGAAGCACATGTCAATGCACGCTTTCGAAAAAAAAGAAACATAATAGCCTCTGTACATGTTCTTCCTGAGCTGCCTCAGTTGCAGGATCATTCCCTTGTTGGATATGTGCTTGCATTGCCCTCAGCTTCCTCAACAATGGCGTGCGCTCTAAGGAGCACCTGCTCCAGCCTTGAAAGCTTATCCATAGAGCTCTGCTTATGGTATTTACCAATGACCGAGGATTTTTTTTTTTTGCGAGTAAAGAGAGGGCTTTATTAACTAGGCACCACTATGTTACAATCAGCTATAAGCAGATTGTTGGCGCTCGCAGGCGCTGATCCCCATCTAGCTTCTGAAAATTTACATCGCCTAGCTAAACTAGCCAAAGCATTTGCTACTTTGTTTCCATCTCTCTTTACTTGGGATATTCTCCAATCCCGCAGCAGGTGCTTTGTCGCTTCAGCAAGATTCAGCGCCGTCTTGATTTTTGCAGTCTGTCTCGATGATCACTTGTGTCACTCTCCAATGGATGGCGCACTGAAGTCCTTCGACGAAGGCCAAAGCCTCTACTTCCGCTGCACTTCCGCAATGGCGAAAGCATCTCCATGCTAAAAAAATGACCTGGCCATTTGAATCTCTCGCTACAGCGCCAACACCGGCAATGACTGAGGAGATTGAACGGCTTACAATCTCATTTGCCAACACCGATAACACTATATCCATAGCCACGTATATATTCTGATAAGAAGGCAATGAAGAGAGCAAAACCTGTTAGTAGTTGAGCTGGTATGTTCGATATTGTTTCTACGTGACTATGTAGTTGTTGTGCTACCTACAAATAACTATGAGCCATCCATTTAGTTAGATCAGATGGATAAAATCAACTATTACTTCCTAGGAGGTAATAATTGAAATATTTATTTATTTAATTTTTAATTTTATAAAATATGATAAAGAAGGAAAGTTTAGGTATAAAAAACTTTTTTTAGATCTAATTGATGCATACATGATCTATTGCACTATCTGGGTAATTTTAGATATGGCATAGTTTAATTAATATAAACTACCAAGTTTTTATGGACATGATATGTGCCAATTAACGTACATGCAAAGAAGCGGCCGTCGCTCGTTGTCTCCCGTTTGACGTGGGGATTTGACAATGTTTCCTTTTCTTTTCCTAGATTAATTAAATGGTTAATTCAAAAAATCAAAAAAAAATCAACGCCTCAAATTTGTTTGAAATATTACTTCCTATGAAGTAAAGAATGTACCGTAGCGTTGCCCGACTATGTATATATTTATTTTATTGTGAGTGGTGGTAGTTAAAACAAGAGCCCAGCTCATGGCTAGAAAAAGCCCAACATACGATGGAATTGACTAGCAATAACACAATATTAAGGAAGCATTGTATTTCTTGATTCAACAAAGTGCAATGACTATGACCATGACTAATTGGCAATCTCATTTAAGGCACATTCTTTGATCTCTCTCATGAAAGCAGCCTTCTTGAACTATGTATATTCTAGTTCATGTATTTCGGTGTTGAAGATTACCACCGTACCACAAGAGATCATTGTATTAGTTGATTGAACAATAGTGCTATGACTGTGACTGATTGACATTATCTTTAAACAAACATTCCTTGATCCCTCTCTTGTATCAAAGTGCGCATAAAATACACAATGCTATTATCTACATGTGAGGTTCAAGGACCAGTCGAACAAATTGATTATGCTTGATATAGACTGCATGCATTCAATTGGAGCTGCACAAGCAACAGTATTTCAAACAAGTACTAGTTGTGTGCAAGAGTTGAAATGTTGTGATCAATGTGTGGATAAACTGTATATTGAGTATGACCATATTCTTGTTTAACCTTTTCAACTCGAGATCTCCTTAGATGGATGATATCATTTGACAGCTGCAACTCCAGAAGATGTTAACACCTTATATCCATCCTTATTGGTCACTTCTTTTGCGTAGTGCTTAAGGTCAATAAAAGTTCCATGACTCCCAATAGTTATAAAGCTGAAGCAGGCACGGAGCCAGCGGTGGGGCTAGGGGGGCTCCAGCCCCCCCTACCGCTCGCTAGCAAGCGAAGCCCCCTTAGAGCCGCCGTCTGAAATTTCAGCTGTATATGTACAGGTAGGAGGGGCTAAGATTTGTTGAACCTCTTTTCTTGTTAATTGGGTCAGATCTGTAGAGGCAGGGAATTATCCAGGCAAGGCCCAATCTAAAGTCCAATAAGTGAAAGAAACCCTGTCTCAAGTTCCCAATCGAGCGGTGGCTTCAGGGGCAGGCGCGCGACTCCTACAATGACGCGGCCACGCAGGGTCTGTGCGAGTGGGAAGCAACCGAGCGGCTAGGCAGCGGCTGGCGAGCAGTGAGCAGGCAGCCAGGCGTGGTGGCGGGCGAGCGGGTGTTGGCGGCCGACGCCGTTGTTTAGCCCCTCCTAAATTTTTTCCTGGCTCCGTCCCTGAGCTGAAGGATTAATGATTTGAGCCAGATGACCAGGACAACAACAAGATCAACACAAAGAGATCAGTCAACTCGTCAACAGTTGAGAAGAAGACAGGATATACTTAAATAATTGTCTCTTCTTCGTCTAAATTCTGAAATTCTTCACCGTGCTTCATTGATTCAACAATGCTTCTGCCTTATCAGGGGTGGCAACTATGCCCTAGAGTGTTCTTGCTTTGGTTGAAGCTCCTGAGCATTTATGATATCCACATGTTCAGTGGAGAGAAAGAGGGGCACTGGAATTTTTTGGGCCATGACTTATGTAGAGTGATTGCAGATTTGTAGGGTGTATGTGTGGTCAAGCAACCTAACCCCAAACATTCTGGTCCCAACAGCCATGAAATCACATATATACATGCATCACCTTTATGTCTATAAATTGTAGATCTAGATTTATTCAACATAATAAATATAAAAGTCTTAGAGAAAACAAACATAATAAACTTGATTCTTTGATAAAAATTAGTTAGGAAAAACAAACATACCACGACTTCCTAAGATGTACGACTCCCTAGAACAAAATGAAAACCGAACATTGGCTGACACAACATGAGACTCGTAACATCACATGACACAAGATGGATGAGCACACTCATCTGGAACACAAGATAATGTTAAACATGGGGATGTAAAATCTCTAGCAATGAAAAAATTGTCAAGAGAAGACTGCTTTTATTTTCTAGTGGAGATCAAGATGAACAGTTAGGGATACTACTTTCCACTTCACAAAAAATTACATTAGGTACATATAGCTTCACCATGTTGTCTGGACTCAGGATTGTATCTAGTGGATGCATGGAGACATGAAATAGTAATATATACAATCACCAGATTAATATTACCCAAGGGACTGATGAAGAATCATCTGACCATTCAAATGGTAAACATCAAGTTTTATTTGGATGCCTTATGTGAGAGTTAGTATTAACAAGAAGTGAGATAAGATTGACAGGAACATTTGTTTACATGCTTTTTGATTCAGACATAGTATAGTACATGTGTACAATTCAACTAATAAACAATTAATTAATCAAAATCTTCACAAAGTTATCTCATATTGCTATATTTGATAGATCGAGCAGGGAATATCACCCACAAAGCATAGGAAGTTACATGTAACTGAGAATAATTGAAAATGTGTTTTACCGTATAGCAGTAGCAAATTGTAACTTCTACGTAGCAGTTAACAATCATTTTTTGAGCCAAAAAATAGATTTATATAATTGCTAAACTAATTTTCTTGAACATGCCAGAGAACTGCACGTCATTGTATTAAAGGTGGAAACACGGTATGATTCCAACAATGCCGGTTCCAGGCTATACATGCATGGTTAGTTTTCTAGTCGTGGCAAATCACAAACTGCATCTTCTTGATTATTGACTGGGGCAAGGAGGTTCGGAAAGTAACTGGCCAGCCAGTACTATCACATCATCCACTCATATTCATTCTTTCTGTAGGTACCACTCCAACTTTTCCTTAAATTAACTTTATAATTTCCTAGTAATGCACAAGTATGAACCTACTGATGATGGCACAAGTATATAGTATCACACAGTCTACTAATTACAGAGTTTAGTGAAGTACAATATATGGATTACAGGCCTATATGATTTACACCAAGAGATCACAGAAGAGAATTGAAAAATGGTGATGCATGTAAAGCCGCCATGGAACTAGGAATCTGTGAAGCGGTTACATGGATAGCATATGGGCAAATGTTTATCAGTACGTAGTGGCAACCGTTGCCCTAGAGAATTGTTTGCTTTGATCAAAGCTCTTCTACATCTTTGGGCATCCACATTTCCAGTGGAGAGCAGCAAGGGCACTGCGCACTGAAAACTTTTTGGTCATGACTTGTGAAAAGTGTAGAAGGACTGCAAATCTGTTGGGTGTTTGTGTGGTCAAGGCGTGAAGCAACACAACCCCCAAACAGTCTGATATCCAAACAGAAATGAAAGCACATATATGCATCATCTTCAAATAAATTGTAGATCCATCTGGAATTGTTATTCAACATATAAACATAAATGTATAGAAGGTATCAGAGAAAACAAGCAAGCAACTGGATATTCTTGATGAAAATTAATTAGGAAAAACAAACATGACATGCCTACCTAAGATAGATATGCAGATGCATAGAATGAAATAAAGCCAAACATTGGCTCACACAACATGAGTCTCATAACATGACATGACATAAGATATATGAGCACTACACTCCTCTGGAACTCAAAAGGATTGCCTCCACTAGCACCACCACCATCTCCCACTGCCACCTCCTGGCGCTGCCAGCTGAAGAAGTAGATGAAGTTCTTTCTTATCCCGATAAAGTGGTCGCTCTCTGGGACCACGTAGCAGCTGTTGCCCTGGCTCTGGAAGATTATCTTGTTATGCAGCTCCGGTGCATCAGCCCAGTCGATTGCCTCCCCGTCGGCGGCAAGAGTGTTGCGCAGCTCAAAGGACAGACGTGGGAGTGGGTCGCCTGGCCTTACCGGTCCCTCTAGTACTGCATCACCAACAATTTCCGGCTGTTCCAGCCGGACAAGGACGCGCACATGTCCCTCATGCTCGATGATGTATTTGCCTTGCATGCCTGGGAGCCATCCATCTCCCATGTCGCGGTGGTCATAACCATTTGCGGCAGCGGCGGCTGCAGCTTCCTCGCCCTCTACAACCTGCGGGCCATGGGTGAGCAAACGGCCCCTGAGTTGCGGCATCCGCATCCAAAATGCCTCCGAAGGCATTGTGGCCCAACCGGCACTGTCGCCATGGCGCCACAGAGCGACCTTGCTACGTGCCTCCTGGGTCGGCTGGTTGTACAGCACGACGACGACTTGGTTCTCGCCCATCATGTCTGGGTTCGTGGCAAAGCCATACGTGGACGTTCCACGGAAATGCTCTGGCAGTGGCAGACGCGGTAGCTCGGTGTTCTCCCCTGTCAGCGGGTTCACAAGCAAGGCCGACAGATCATCGTCCTTGTCAATCCCGATGAGGAGGCCAGCGCCGTACCCAGCCACCCTTCTGCCCTTGAATTCCTCGATGTGGATCAGGTAGTAGTACCCAGAGACCAGAGAGTAGAAGAGGACATGGCCTGAGTCCTCATTCTCGTCGCTCTCCACGATCCATGGCTGCAAGCGCTGGTGCATGTCGTGCAGAACATGGTCACGCCAGAAACTGAACGAAATCATCCTGAGGGTCAGCGAGGCGTCGTCGAGACTCGAGACTAACGAAATCTTAAGTGTCAGTGAGGCCCTGAGATACGCACCTGAGGGGGTCCTCCGAGACGAGGGTCCCATCCATGGTGCCCTCCATGCGCTTGGCCAACTAGCTAGCTAGGGATTGGAAATGAAGCACTAGCGTGTAGCGTATGTGGGGATGTAGGTTGAGGCTTGTGAGCTCAAGGAGACCTAAGGCGCTGTTTGGATCCATTAGGTGCTAATAGTTGGCAAGCTAATAATTCATAGCTAATATTATCTAGCTAACTATTAGCTGCTATTGCTGGTTTGTTCCAACTAGTGAGATAGTTGTTAGCTGGTGGGTCTTAGCTGACAATTAGCTGGACCCATTTGGATCCAAAGGAGCTAACTATTAATTGTTTGGATCCAAACAGGGCCTAAGAATGCCAGCATATATATTGGTTGGTTCTGGTTGTAAGTTGTCATACATTTTAATTGCTAAGCAAAGGTATGTGCTCATCTTACAGCTGGAGTTAGCGAATTTGTAACGTTGCCAACCTACTCAATAAATTCATGTGTGATCTTCCAGATTCACAATAAATCCATGTGTCATCTCCCAAATTTACGCATATTTACCTTTCATTTTGCACACCTCATGTGATCTTCCACATTTGCACCAACGGTACAGTGAAACAACCCCACGAGTTAATCATGCTATGTTAAATTTGCATCTCCGGCGTGTGGTTAGCACCACGTGGCCTTAGGAGGAGGTTGCCAGTAGGAAGGATGGCTTTCTATGGTGATGAGCCTTAGGAGGAGGTTGCCAGTTGAAAGGATGGCTTTCTATTTGATGAGTTCGGTGGAGCAGCCAAGTGCCAGTCCACAAACAGAGGAAGATAGCTAGTGGGATGGTTGCTAGAGTAGAAGAGCTTGTTGATTGAAGTGGTTCACACAGCAGGGGTGGCAGTAGATGGCCTGATGTTAGGAATGATACGCAAGCATAGGGAAGAGAAGTACGTGAGTACCAATTCATGCAAGTGAGAGAGAGAACCAGCAAATGAGGAAGATCGAGGGCGATAGTTAGATCTTGGATCCAAATTGAATATTATGAATCATTGACCAAAGCAAATGGATTTTTGGTCACCAATCATTTATTGAGTCACTAGTTGGTTGGTGATAGTATTATCCAGTAAGTCCTTGACCATTCACATTATGGTTTTATTGGGTTCATTTGCTTTGATTTTAAAATTAATTAAGTGGAGAATTAACTAGAAATCTTTAGCAAGCAAGTCGTAACTTTTTCGCGAAGTCTGATTTCCATATCCTAACTCCAAAACGAGAAATCGTATGCCCCTCATCTCCCAAAACCATACAAAATAACAAGCCATTCCCCTCCTTTTAGACCTAGTTTTGTGGCACAACACCATTAACGCATCACATGTCACCAATCTCTCCCAACCCCCTTCTCCCTTGACTGACCTCGACCTAATGGCCATCATTGTAACAGAACATAGTGTTCTCTACTTCCCTTCTATGTGTGTCGTCGTTGTAGCGAATATGGCTTAGAAGCCATGTGCTTTGTGACTTTCATGACTAAGTGACATCATAGTCATTAGAATAAGCAATTTTTTCACAAATATCAATTTTGGGGTTTATATAGGTCATAAGCAAGCAATACAAGAAGCCATGAAAAGTAGACAAAGATTGATGTCAAATAAGCCAAATCCATAGTAAATTACAAGTCATCTTCCTCCTGTTTGTTTCTTTGATATCATTAGCCCATGTACACACTACGAACTTATCATAGATCAGTTGGTTGGGTTCCTTGTGGTGGAACTTGCCCATCCGGTTCCAAGTCCTCGGCTTAGCACAGGTGCTTGCATTTTTCTGGATTTATTCTAGGATTTAACAGCGTTATGCTTTCAATAGTAGACGACGTCCTCGTCGACAGCGAGGCGATTATGGTCACTTAGTGAATCTCGAGATCTGTCGGCTCAGTCCTTCAGAGGTGCTCATAGGGGTAGGGTTTACGTGCATATGTTTATAGGGGTGAGTGTGCGCGCGTATTGTGAGCGTCTACGTTGTACTGTGTAATTCTAAAAAAGAATAGGAAATTACTGCCAGGTCTAAACCCTACATCACTGCCAGTATTTTGCCTGGTAGAAAGCAATCGACTGTGATAGGGTTGCCTATCATTGCTGGTTTTGGACCTAGAAGTGATACTACAGTATCATTGTCCGTTCATTGGTACACCCGACAGTAACAGAGTAGAAAACACTTCCTGTTCAAGGATTGATCCGACAGTAACAGTATATGGATCACTTTTGGGCTACTTTCTACTGGCATCTATAGTGTGCAGGTCACTGTCAATTAGTGGTTTCAACCGACAGGGATCATCATTCTCTCCTATTTTTATATGCATTATTACTACATTTAAATAGAGGTTGTTTGTTGTAATATTTTACATTTGATATACTGCCGGTCTAGCGCATCAAATATATCTCACCACCATCACATTTCTCGCAAGATTTGATACATAAATACATCATAATTAGAAAACCATATATACATATTCAATAGGTATAGCTAAAGTCATTATATACCGTAGTCTCGTTACTACTGAATAAGTGAAGCACACACACTATTACTGGTTATCATGTGTCATGACATAGTTTGTGTAGTGAGCATCCCAGAGTGTGTAATTGAGCACATCATTTAAGTATATTAGCACATGAAGTAGTGCACTCACTTTTGGCTCACAAGAACAAGCACATGGTCTACTAAAAGGATCAAGATGACTAGAGGGGGTGAATAGCCTATAAAATAATTCTCTACAAACTCGCAAACACTAAAGCAAGGTGGTTACTAAAATAACAAGTCCTAATAGCCACTACTTGCACTAGCTCTATATCACCCAATCAACTCCCTATACACTTCACCAAACAAGAGCTACTAGCTAAGCTAGATACATTAGAGAGCTAAACAAGCTAAGCAACTAAAACTAGTTACTACTACAATTACAACTACAACTACTCTAGTGAGCTACCACTACAACCAACTACCTCAGAAGCAATATATGAATGTAAATGGACAAGTGTGGAGTACAATACCGAACCATGCAAGAGATGAACACAAATATTTAACCCTAAGGTTCGGTTGATTGCTGGAAACCTACATCCTCGTTGTAGCGAGTCTTAGTGTGATGGTTCGCACGCTAACTAGCTACTCAAGTTGGGTGCCACGAGAATCAAACACAAGAAGCACTCCAACTAGTCACAAGCATTCCACTAGAGTTGCTCTTTGCGATCTCCCATAAGGATGAGCACAGGAGCCCCTTACAATCAACTCGATCAAAGGCGGCAAACAATAATCACAAGCCCCTCAACTATCCTACAACCTCCAAGCCCACTAGGTGATGACAATTACTAGAGTAACAAGAACACCAAACCCATCACGCTCAACTAGTCCCACAAGATTCAAATCAACGATGCAAATGCACTAGAGCCTTTCCAATTTCAACCAAATGTGATCTCAAGTGATGAAATTGGGTGGAGTGAGTTACTCGGCTTCTCAAGGATGTGCACAAGTGTGGGGAGTGCCAATAGAGTGCCAAGGCCGGCCACTTGGTCTGTTTATATAGACCCAACAAAGAATCCAATCGTTACCCCCTTGTGCGCATGCACCAAAGTACCCGTTAGTGTAGAGCTCCAATGATCGGTCCAGTGCACACAGGACAGCACCGGTGCATGCAATGCCCGAAGCCTTGCATGTAAGCTCTCTAAGCCCCAATTTGTAGGCTTGCAGCCTCTCTGGTAGAATAAATCAGTGCCAACTCCAGTGATGGCCTCGCTAAGCCCCTTCAAATTTCCTGCACGCTATTGAGCCGACACCAAATCCCACCATTGCTCCTCTCCTGTGAGACACCGAAAGGCAAGGTGCTTACTTGCCAGAGCTTGCGCATAGTTAGAGAAGTTTGGTGGCACCTCCAATGCAACACTGGAGCACTATAGTGAGTGCCAACACTGGAGCACTCCGGTGAGTGCTAAATAGCACCATCTTCGCAAGCGTGCCAACTCTCAAATGTTTTGCCAAACATCTAAGCACAGAGTTAGCATTTTTCAAAGTGTTTTCAAAAACATTTTCACGTGCTACTCACCATGTTACTAGGTCTAAAGCATATGCATGTAAATCAAGACCTAGTGATACTAGATAATTGTGTTTGCTTTAGGGATCCCTTCTTAATAGTACATCGATTTATCCTAAAACCAACCACGTGCTAGATAATTGTGTTTGTTTCAGGCTTGTTTTCACCGCTTCATCTTCTCTCCAAGTGTGAGCTTGCTCCATTTGGATTGATCACCCTTCATCCAACTCCTAGGCTTGCTCACCACTTTGATGTGGACTTTACCTAGCTTAATCAACACTTAGCAAAAGGTTAGTACACTAGTTGTCTCAATTACCAAAACCAAATATGAGGCTTTCATCTACCAAGGATTGTACAAACTGGAGGCATTGCAAATGGGCTAGGACCTAAAGCAAAATGCAAATGACCCTACAATTCATGTAAGGTCAGCCTTGAACTTGAATAGTACTAGTGGTACCCGAGTTGCTCCATGTCTTGAGTTGGAATGGTGTGAAGCTACACACAATGTATGTTGAGTCATGATATGAAACCTGTAAGTGGTGTCAGCAAATAGAATATGAGCACCATGAATAGAAAATAATATATACCATATCATTTTGAGCGCCACTTTTACTATACCATATCATTTTGATTGTGCTAAGAATTCTTCTCACTAACTTCAGACACATCTAGATTGACCTCATGTAAAGCTTGTAGCCAAATGTATGAAGTCAAGAATATAGTATCCATTGGCCGCAAGCTCCTCCAAACATGCTTTCATAACATTTTTCTCTACATCACTTTCATAGGGTGCCACCATCCCCTTAATGGAAATTTGTACGACATCTTCAGGGCCACCCCATCTAGGACCAATGATGAAATTGATATGACACCGAAATGATTCTCCATCATGGAAGTTGATTGTCACATTATTAATGTGATGTGCTCTGAGAAACCATAGTGCATCTAGAGCCATCTAATTGACTCAATTATCCACGATAAATTCCAAAAGTACGTCAAGATAGATGTAACAAAATCTTAAAAACATAAATTGAGTATAAGATAAGATAACTTACTAAGGCTGGAAACAAGAATTGTGCCCACTCCAAAGTTGGCCTGAAATCCATAGATCCGAAGAAAAATCCAAGTGCTTCAAGTGGAGGTGGAGGTCCCTACATACCTAATCGATGTACACATAATTTGAAGCACATGTAATCTATCATAGACGATATACATTAGCGGGGTTAGGGACAATACAAAGGCTTGAAGTATCATTGCATATAGTTTACAAATGATCACAGTCATTAAAACAAAATGTGCATGGGTCAGGTCATCTCTATGGAGAAGGTAGAAGTAGAGCGGGTCGACAGTGAAGAGGAAGAGGCGGTACCCGCAGAGCAAGGCCTCGTTGCTTGGGTCAAGGATGCGGTGGGGCATCCATGGGCAGTGGTCGTCAGTGTCGAGCCAGGAGCACCGACGCCTTGGGCGGAAGAATGGTAGCGGAGGGCGGTGGACCACTTGTAGATATTATTATAAATTAATTAGTGGTAATATGGATTTTTCATCTGTCTCCAAGACAAGTGATTTTCATGTATTTTTTTATTGGGGGTACACAGAGTTCAGTTTTGAATTTCTTTTTGTAGGCATGCAGAAACTCATTTAAACTATAAAAAATAGTGAATCATTCCAAAAAAAAAAATTGAAACTCCTAGACAATGTCATGTATGACATTAAAATAAAATTATATATATGGTAACAAAGACCTTAAAATATAATTACATATGCAATAACAAATAAAGACCTTTTCGAGAAAGAGGTACAACCTCTTCTTGTTAGCATCGAAGTCTACAAACATATTATAATGTAACTGAAATGATCAAGATACCCAAGAGGGAGTGAATTGGACTAATCTAAAACTTGCGAAATTAAAACCTATTGTAACACCCGGCTAGAAAGACCACCAGAGGCTACCAAAAACACATAAATTCTACTAAGATTAAAGTTATTAAAAAACCGGCATAGTCTCCCAAGTAAACTGGTCATATGGACTAGCAAAAACATATAACATAGATGTTATAACCTCAAAAAATAAAAACATAAGCATCAAACCAATCTAGTAATAGAATATGAGGATCATCCCAAGCAAAGACCGCCTCATCCAAAATAACCTTTAAGTGACCTCTAGTTAAACTATTACAGTTGCAAAAAAATTGAATTAAATAATTAAACACGTATATAAACTAGGTGTTTATGCTCATGAAGGTGCTACTCCCAATCCCATGCATATCATGGTCATTAGGTACCTAAAAACCAAGGGTGAGCAAAAACACTCAACAAGTACAATCAAAACTGAAAGAATAAATACAACACGTGAATCCATGAATAGAGATCGAATGAATCATCGATTAAATAGTAGTTTCCGTCTGAAACGGACGAACTTGAATCCTTAGCATTTACTGGTAAAGCCGAGCAAGTGGGGCCAGCACTTACCAACAGGAACCTGAATATAAGAACCAAGATGCACATCTGGATCCACCGGAACAAGAATTGAATATAAAGGCACATCCGGATCTACCGGAACATGAATGGAATGTAAAGAAATAACTTGGAATTTGGATCTTGAAAACAAGAATAACTTGGACATGAACATCGAATAGCATATTCGGAAAGCTCAAATAAACACACTCAATCAATCAAGCTATCACACAAGTTCATTATGCACTTGAAATAACTTTGGTGAGAACTCGGCGTCCCACGTTTGGCACTGGTATCTCCCAAAGCTGAGGAACAAAGCTACCTTAGGAAACTAGCCCTATTTTATGAACACTCAAGTAAACCACTCGCGTAAACACTAAATCACTAGTCTTCTTATTTTCAGAAAATTTTCGATTAAGTTTCTGGGTTCACTGATGTTTTGATCATAACTCTAGATCTGTTTAACTAATCAGGGCAAACAAATACATCCCCGAAATCTACATAAACTTTTCTACAACTTTCGTTTAAGAGACCAGAGCAAATTCTACTCCTTTTTTGTGAACTTTTTTTTGTGAACGGAGCAAATTCTAATCCTAAATGGGTCGAAAAATTAGTTGAAAGATTCTGCACATGAAAATTCTAGCCGGACAGGACAGCACCACCATTTTGGTTGTTACTTCTAAACCATTAGTCCGTTTCAAGTGACCAACACCACTGAAAAGATACAAACGAGGGGTGTAGTGTTTGTTCGATGGAGATGTTGAAATTCTACGCCGATTATTCCCAGAAATTTGCTGAATAAATCAATCTAATTCGCGTGTACTCTAAAACCGATGAACTAGCAACTCTAGGGATTCTGATATGAAAGCTGAACATCCAGAACTAGTTAGATGATATACCTTGAAATATGGACCACGGAGTTTTTTTTTTTATGGAACTCCTCTTTCTCCCTTTTTTTTCCTTTGCTTATCGCTTTTGCTGAATCCCTGACTCTCCTCCTGGCTGGACGTGTTACCCCAGTAACCTAAAAGCAATCAGCCTGCAGCCGCACACAGCTCAACCACCTTGCGCAGATATGCAGCAACGAAGAACCGTCCCAACCACTGAACCACAGCAAGGAGTTGATTACCTGAACTACAGCAGTAAATCCTCACGGGTTCCGGCTACCATGTCCGGGATGATATGCAGCGAAGATGGTAAGCGGCAATGGTGCCGTAGGAAGCACCGTAGGAGGCGGCGACGGCGCTGATATGTACTCAGATGGAACATGAAACGGCGGCGGCGCAAATAGGAGTCGAGGAGGGGTGGAAAAAGGAAAGCCGAATAGGAGCTGTCTAGGAACGCCTGCGCATTGGCCCATTCTAGTCTCTGGCTGAGATAATTTTTTTCATCACAAATGACTGAAATGAGCAATACGCTTGCACAAGATTTTTTTTCTCACAGTATTTGTGTGTGTTTTGTTAGATTTCCACACGACAGGTCCTGTGTACCTACGCTCTACCTTCGTGATCTCTCTTCAGGTAAGACTTGATTGAGATGTATGGCTATGCTTTTCTGAGGCGAATGTGGTATTGGCATGACTAGCGTCCGAACGCACGCTCGTGTCCGGAAGCTGGTACCGTTCCATCCGAACGCCCGCGCCCGCATGCACGTGGGACTTGCACACACCTGCCTCCATCCCCCTCCGCATCGCGCGCTCAGGACCCTCACACAGTTGCACCCCTGCTCCATCCCCCTTCGCTTCTCACGCACATGCACGGCACCCCAGCAGCTGCAGCAGCAGACGGGGCCCGTTGCAACATGTGCAACGTCAGATCTACTTTTGTAATATCTAGAGGAAACACTTGTAACATATATCCGAAACAGTTGAAACACATGCAACAAACGTCTGAAACACTTGCATAAACACATAATAGTCATTGCAAAATATATGCAACGTCTAGATGAAACACTTGCAACATACGTATGAAACACCTGAAACACTTGAAACATACTCTTGCAACATGCATGTATATGCAACACTCAATCTACTTTTGCAACATACAGATAAAACACTTGAAACATACGTCTGAAACACCTGAAACACTGAAAACATACGCTTGCAACATGTGTATATAGTCAATGCAACACATGCAACATCTCAGATATACTTTTGCAATCTTCAGATCAAACACTTGAAACATAAGTCTGAAACGCCTAAAACACTTGAAACACGGCGTCACCGTCAAGCACAGCCTACCTGGTGGGAACTGTGGTAGCCAGCAAGCTCGGGTTAAGGAGACATCGGCCCAGCGTACACCTCCACTGTAGGACATCGGCCCGTCGCTCCTCCTGTGATTCTCCCGCACCTGCTCGCTGCCCAGGCGTGCGCCCTGTTGGCATGGCTTCTCTAGCGCCGCTGCTTCTCGCAACAGTTGTCCAGCGCCGTCTGCTCGCGGGAGGTGGGGTGCAGAGCTGTGGGGAAAGGGCACAGCGCGGCAAGGCGCGATTGGGGAAGGGGCACAGCGAGGCGGAGTGCAACAGGCGTATGCACGGTGACACCACGACACCGATGCGAGTGCGAGTGGAGAAATTTTCAGAGATATAAGAGACATAGAGGTGTTGTTAGACCCAAGAAGGCATGTGTACGGACGGGACGGACGACCAAGTGCAAGCATTTGCAATGTGATATTAGTGCAGGCCAGGATGCTCTCATTAAAGCAAAATACAACTAAATTTTTAAGTAACAAGAATTGTGAAACTCCATTAGAGCTCCAAGAGATGCGTGAGGAGAATTCCTGAGACCTGGCAGCAAGAATGATGCCACCCACCAAAAATGTCCAGAGAAGACCCTGCATACTGCCGCCGCCTATATGAACCTAAACGAAAGCCTAACAAATTTCCCCCTCCAACCTTGAGGGCTTTCATGAACAAACTAGGGAGGCGAATGACTGCCTATTCGGCTTCTTAATAAAAATAAGAAAATTGAGACAAAAGCTATTGTGTCAGCGTCAGCTCCGAAACAGATATTACATGGCTAGTGATACAGATAGCTGCTTCAACAGTGAGCCTATAACCAATCTATTGTACAATTGCATTTACACTTTAAGCAACCATGACACAAATGGCAAAAAGGAAAACACTAGTTTACAGACGGTCACTCTACCATCAGCTGCCGTGATCTGCGTGCGATGCCCGCAGTTTGCAGACCCAAAGACCATGCCAAAACTGCATCATTGATTCATTTCCAATGTGTTAAGATGCACTGGCATTTTGCAATTTTCATGGGCAAATAAGAGGCAGATACTATTATGTTAACGAGAACAACTGGAGATGCAAGAGGTGGTTCAGTACCATCCAGGGTAGGTAAGGAGCATTGACACAATTCTAGTTAAGCTTTCCAATCAGGTGAGAGATCTGCCTGCCCATTCGCGCTCTCTCCGTTTAAGCTTTGCTTGCATCTTGTTGAATTTTTCTTTTCCTTTCTCCAGAAGTGGGTCTACCACTACATAGTCATCTGGATCGTCTTTCCTTGACATTCCATCCTGTGAAGACCAAGTTTAATGTCATTCCTAATCTTTACAAGATGCATCTATTTCCCTCGTGTGATAGGGCAAGAAAGGCTAGCAATCAACCTTGGAAGAACTGGGTAAGAAAGACAGCCGGTTTGTGTGCCACCCTTTGTAGTCATCCTCCTCTTCATCTTCCTTTTCCACCTTATCAGTAGAAGGATTCTTTTCTTTGACATGATTGGTAGCAAGATTCTTACTGAGGAAAGAAGACTTGAACTTCTGTAACTTCGCTAGAGTCTAACACCAAAAAATAGCGTGTAAGAAGCACTGGACACCGAATTTGAGCAACACAAAAGCTAAGAGATGAATTCAATGCCATGACATATAAATCTGCATGACCTAACTCGGCTATCATATTATTTTTTTAAAAAAAATCATTTACCTCATCTTCGCGGCCTTGGAGTCGACGTTTTTTCTGTTTTTGCAAATGTCTCTCTTGTTCAGCTGGATTTAGTAGCTGCAAATTAGCATCTGCTTTGGACATCCTCTCGGCACTCGCTTCTGAGCCAGCACCTTTTTTCTTCAAGGATAGTTTTTTAGCCTTTTGTAGCTCATGCTCCTGATCATCGTCCTCATCATTGTCCCTCCTATAAACCAACAACCAGGAATCACTTTAGAAAAAACTGTTACACAAATATCCATAGAATACATGTCCAAAATTTACATCATTTCAAACATGCAAAGACGCAGGAACTCTTCTTCCATTCTCACCATGATAAGATATATTTAACATTTACTATTCAGTACATGATAACCCTGCTCTTGAAAAGCAATATGTTTATGCAGGGCAAAGAAATAGAATCACTTTTCATCACGACAAGATAATGAAGAATAAACAAACTGCTGCTTCTTTTTCAAAAAAAGAATAAGAAATAATTGCAAGATGAAAAAGAAAGTATAAAAACCATGAGCAAATACATGATTTTTTTTGCGTAATAATTGTATATATAGCTATATACTGGTAACAGTCTTACCAGACAGGTTTTTAGAAATCAATCACTTAACCTTGGATTGTAAAGAAATCAAGACTTTTCAGTTAAGGTTCATATAGGAAAAAACAAAATGCTGCAGGTGTTCACCAGATCCAGGTAACTAATTGATCAGCGCTATATAATGGCTACTTATAAGTTTGAAATGAATGTTTCTGTCATTACCTATTTTGTGTGTGTGTTTGTTGGGGGTGGGAGAGGGGAAGCATGATAATATGGGGAGAATGTATGTTCCAAAGAGGACAAGCATACCTATGTTGGATATTGGACCTGCGGTCTGATAGTTCCTTATCCTTATGATGTGGTTTATCTGTTCCAAAGAGGGCAGTAGCTTTTTAATCAAGATCCATGAGTACAAAAGGATTGCATCTGATTTTCTAATTTCAGGACAACCACGATTCTAATAGAAACTTGAAACTTGAACAAAATATGCTACCTGCTTTAGAGGTTTCACGAGGGACATCACCAAGTTCTCTACGTTTTTTAAGGATTTGTGAGCGCATCCTGTTGTCAAAATCCTCTTCATTCTCGTCTTCAGGATAATCATCAGACACTGGAGCATGCTCTTGCTCTCTTGATTCAACTTTCTTTGAGATCAAAGCATCCCTGACAGTTTGAACAGTATCATTTTTCTTCTCCTCTTGCTCCTTGGACTGCAAGAAGGGAATAAGCACAATGCTATTTAGATTTGGCAGAGCATAACAAGTTACAGAAGCAGGTAACACTATAATTGCAAAACCTGACCAGAGAAAAAGATGCAGATTGCACCCTAAACTAAAACTAAAAGGATGCCTGCCCACAAGAAAGACATTCAGCAAACAGGACTTAAGTACCAAAAAAGCGTAATATAGTAACCACACTGATGTAGCAGAGACTGCACAGTTCTAGATAGCCTAGCTGCCACCTGGATAAGGTTGTCCTGTTATTTCAACATGGTATATTCACTAGCTAAATATTTGTCCATATGTTGAACATTTTTTTTATCACAAGTGACAAAAAAATACCAGCTGACTAGAGTAAAAGATACATATAAAATCCTAAACCAACCCAATACTACAGGCCTTAAAATTAATGAGCAGAGCAAAGATAACTTATAAAAACAAACAGAAAAAAAGGCAAGATGGTATGTGTACTGATGTGGCAGAGACAGCACCATTCTAGATAGCATAGTTGCCAACTGGATAGGGTATTGGCTTCTGTTTTCAGCATGGCATGTTCACCAGCAAAAGTTTGCTTAATAGTTAATATGATGCTGACCATTTTTTCCATCACAAGTGATAAAACTCACCAACTGTACATCCTCTGGTTCCCCTTTAAGAAAGCGGGGATCATCCAACACATCATGAATACTTTTTATTTTGGCCTGAACAGAGGTAGCTGCCTCATTCTCCTCCTCTTCTACTTCATCACCAAAAGAGAGGACGTTAAGTTGCCTGAAAGATTAACAGTTTGGGTCAAAACTAATCCAACAGGCATTGCATGGTCATCCTATGAACAGTGTTGAAGAAACTACTTACTTAACTGCTTTCTTCTTAGGTTTCACCTCAGCATCAGCCTTGGCAACAGACTCGACCTTCTTAAGTTGCCTTGGAACAATATCCTCAAATGGGTCCCAGAGAACCTACAGAAACAGAAAAAGGAACCAAAAGGGTAAATTAGTTGGGATTGACAAGTGATGGATAAACTATAATGTAGGCTATATATCACCCAAACAAAATACGGGTAACTACCATAATTTGAAATAAATACAAAATATGACAGTTGAGAATAGGCACCTCAACTGAAAGAATTTTCTGCGGGTACACAGGTCGATCATCCTTATCAGTCTCAACGTCAGCCAAGGAAAGAAGGTTGAAAATAGAATCACCAGTGACCTGCAGAAAACATGTAGCCAACCATGATAACTCCAGAGGAACAACACACTGTACCAAGACATGCACTGCAAGAAGCTCTTGAGTCTCGAGCTAAGACAAATTACCTTCCCAAAGATGGTGTTCTTCTTATCAAGCCAATCACAACGGTCAAGGGTGATAAAGAACTGGCTTCCGTTAGAATGAGGTGTGCCAGCATTGGCACAAGCCACTAAACCCCTGTGGTTAAACCTCAGCCGTGAGTGGAACTCATCCGCAAATGGCGCCCCATAGATGCTCTCACCCCCTGCAGGAGTGAAACCAGAAGGATGATGTCATCAGCTCCAAATCGAAGCACCACAGCCCCACTCCGCCCACACCCACAACAAAACGCCACAACCTTATTTACCAAAACAATCAGGTAATGTTACCCAGGCACGAATGCACCAAATTCGAGATATTAAGTAATCCGATCGAAATCTATGAATCAATTCAGTAGGCATCAACATCACGATGTGGAATCAGAAACCCTAGATAGGTACAGGTAGGTATGCCCAGGGGCGAGGGGGACGGTCGGTTGGGTTCGTACCAGTGCCGGA
This sequence comes from Saccharum hybrid cultivar R570, assembly GCA_038087645.1. Classification (NCBI taxonomy): domain Eukaryota; kingdom Viridiplantae; phylum Streptophyta; class Magnoliopsida; order Poales; family Poaceae; genus Saccharum; species Saccharum hybrid cultivar. The sequence continues at coordinate 26,257,109 of JAQSUU010000135.1, forward strand.
GCCGGTAGGGTCGCCGCCCTGAACGAGGAAGTCCTTGATGACGCGGTGGAAGAGGGTGCCGTCGTAGTAGCCCTCGAGGCAGAGCTGCACGAAGTTGCGCGCCGCCTTGGGGGCCTCCTTGGGCCACAGCTCGATGTCGAGCGGGCCGGCCGTCGTCTGCACCACCACCTTCCCCTTCGTCGGGGGCTCAAGCACGTACACCGACGACATCCTGCCTCCCTCCTGTCGCCGCCGCCGCCGCCGCCGCGACGCTCTACCTCGCGCGCGGTGCTCCCTCCCCCTTTGGTACGGCCTACGCGTCGGTCGGGCCTCGGGCGGGTGGGTGGGGAGGCTCGTCTGGTACTCTGGTTCGTGGTTGGGTCACAGGCTTATCGGGTCAGGTGGCTCGATTGAGGGCAGGTGAAAACGTATCAACGGTTAGCCCTCGTTTAGTTCGTCCGATTCTCCCCAAATTTCACTATGCAAAAAGAAGATTCCCTGTTACATCAAAATGTCGGCAAATACATGGAGTACTAAATGTTGATGAAATCAAAAACTAATTGCACAGTTTTGTTGTACTTTGCGAGATGAACTTTTTAAGCCTAGTTAGTCAAAATTTGGATAATTTTTACCAAATACAAACGAAATGCTACAGGAATTCTGATACAGTGTTTTTCTCCCCAATTCACCGAACTAAACGAGGCCTTACACGTTTTCTGTTTGCGGATACGGATTAGGCCTTCGCCAACGTATGTTTTTTTTTGACATTGCTAAAGGCTGCACGCGCATCCCCAAACCAATCCGCCTGCACACTTTTCTTTCTTCCTCCCGCATGCACCCGCACCGTCCTTCTTCTTCCTCGTGTGCTTCCGCGTCTCCTCACTCGCAGAGCTCCGGCAACAGCGACGCGTCCTTGAACTCCTCCAGATCCGGCGACCCGACCTCTCCCCCGCCTTCATCACCGCCCACCGCCCCGCCGCCGACGGTAGGGTCTCGCTGGAGCTCCGACGAGCTAGGGCCGCAGCCCTAGCTTGCCGGAGCCCGGCGAGACCCTACTGCCGGCGGCGACCACCTTCTTCCACTTCCCCCTCCCCCTGCCCCCTCCCGCATGCAGCAACGGCAAACTCCGGCGAGCTCCGACGAACTCCGACCATGGCGCCCCCGCCCTAGACCTAGCCCGGCCGCCGCCCCCGCCGCCAGGGCTCCCTAAGCCGCCCAGCGACCATCCCCACCGTCTGTCTTCCCTTCCTCCCCAGGCCGTAAGGTCCAAATAGGCTAGAGGGGGGTGAATAGCCTAATTAAAAACTTCTACAAAAAATACTTAACCACAAGTTAGTATGAAAGGTGGCGAAGCAAAAGCACTAGCTCTAACTAATTAAGCAAGCCACCTACACAAGTCTAGTACAAGGCTATTCACTAAACACGACAACAACTATAAGCTAGAAACAAGAAGTAATACGAGAGAATAGCTTCGAGTGATTATACCGCCGTGTAGAGATGAGAAGTACCAATCAATCAATCACACAAGAGAAATCCTCGGGAAGAGAATGACACAAGAATTTATCCCGAGGTTCACTTGCTTTCCGATAAGCTACTCCCCGTTGTGGCGATACACCCACTTGTCGGTTCGCGAGCTAATCGACTATCAAGAGTCGAGCCCTTGGCGGGCGCCGCACAACCGCACACAAGATGGGGATCCTCCAAGCCACGAGCTTCACTAGAGTATCTAATTTGCGAACTCCGCGGGGAAGGATTAAGAACCCCTTACAACACAAGGTGAGGGCTCCAACAATCTTTAATTGTGAGCTCAATCACCTCTACTGCTCCAAGCCGTCTACCGTGTCGGGAAACACGGAAGAGTAACAAGAAATCCGCAGCAACTCGAAGATCAAGTGCCTCTAGAATGCAACTCTCAAGCAATGCACTTGAATTTCACTCAATCTCACTCAAGATGTGCAACTAAGCAAAGAGATGAGTGGAGGGGTTGTTCTCTAGCTCAAAGGATGTCTCTAGGTCTCAAAGTATATAAGAGTTACCCTCAAACCCCGGACAACTTCTATTTATAGCGAAGGGGTACGTAGCTAGCCGTTACCGGATGACACAGTTCAAAACGTGCTGACCGGACGCACCGGTCAGGGTGACCGGACGCGTCCGGTCACTACAGGACAAGCGTGAACATTGCGTGTCAGAAGTAGCTGTTGCTGTGACCGGACGCGCTCTAGCGAATGACCGGACGCGCTCTAGCGAAAGACCGGACGCGCTCTAGCAAAAGACCGAACGCGCTGCACCTGGCATCCGGTCGGAGTCCAGTAAGCTCCCACCGCGACCGGACGCGTCCAATCGCACGTGACCGGACGCGCCGCGCGTCCGATCAGCACTCTGCTGCTCTCTGCCCCTCTGGACGCCTGACCGGACGCTCCGGTTCCGTGAGGGACCGGACGCGCCGGTCGCGCGTTCTCTTTCTGCGCACAGGTAAACTGACCGGACGCGTTGGTTAGGCCAGACCAGCGTCCGGTCATAAACCCTCGCGCCTGACAACTGCTGAGAACTGACCAGACGCGTCCGGTCAAACCGCGACCGCGTCCGGTGCAGCGTCCGGTCACCACAGTGACCGCCGTTCGCCTCCGTTTCTTTTCCGACTTCCGGCGTAGTAGAAAAAAGGCATTTCACTTCTCCAAAAAGCGTCGAATCCCGCCTCGCAAGCTCAGCGGGAGGGAGAGAGGAACCTAAACCCCTATTTATCGCTTAAACTCCACCGCCTTCACAAATGTGCTAACACCACCATGTGTAAATCACCATGTGCATGTGTGTTAGAATTTTCACAGTCATTTTTCAAGGCGTTATGTTAGCTCTTTACTAGATCCTAATGCATATGCTCAAGACAATGATCTAGTGGCACTTGATTCCCGAGCTAACCGTGATTGCCCCTCTTGATAATCGACTATGTATCCTAAACCCAGTCAATCACTTCTCTACTCATCTTAGACAGGCAAAAGAAAAAACCTATGGTTATACCTTTGCCTTGCGCTCTTAGATCCTTCTCTTCTACTTGATCATCATGTCCATCATATTATGTGCATCTCCACCATGATCATCATTTCATGTCCATGCACCATCTCTTTGTGATCTTGTGGCCACCACTCCTTGCCACATACACCTTCATCACATGTGTTGCTTATGCCTAACTCAAAACACTTAACACATGGCATTGGCAACTTGGTGTCATTAATTACCAAAACCAAACTTGGGCTTTTAATCTCTTCCTTTTTGGTAATTGATGACAACCATCACAAAGATATGTAATGAAATCAATTTTCAATTTCGATAGTATTAGCTCCCCCTATATATGTGCTTTCATGAGTTTGGTTCAATTGTGCACATATGTATGGATTTGAATTTTGGGAGAGTTACTACTATCAAATTGATGCTAAGGTATATAGAATGGACCTTTGAAGCGTGATACCAATCAGAGTTGCCTTTATATACCATCTTTAGCATCGATGTAGCTAGACACCACTTGTAATACATCACTTGTAAAGATCACAAAGACTAAAGTACCCCGTGAGATCAACATTATAAGCACAAGGTGTCCATATACCACTTGTAAAGCTACTCTTAACAAATCATTATTCAAGTTCTATTTCTAGCAATCACCATTCAATCATGAATATCGAAATTAAATTTGCAATGCAACACATCATCATGTTAGTGCATATACAAATGCAACAAATAATTCATGAGCTTGCTCCCCCTACTTGTGTGCTTAATTTTAATTTATCTTCCCCTTACTATATCTTTCTCCCTCTTTGTGACTTTTCTATCTTTGTGACTTCTCTCTCCCCCTTTGTCAACAATCACCAAAAAGGTACCAATTTTAGTGAGAGTCAAGTCAATCAATATGAGGGAGTCCAAATTATGGTTCAATATAGATCACTTGCCTAGAATATATAATTTAGTTTGATCCAAGCACAAGCTTCTTCACACCTCATAAAGTATAAGGGTTATCTTGAGCATGTTGAATTACACATCATGAGCTCATTTTCTAGATTCAACACTAGGTTTGCAAGCCCACAAACATGTCATGTGCTACCACTAGATCAATCAAACATAGAAGCAATAGTGGTACCATATATACATCAAAATCATTTGATTTTCATGAATGAGCCTATTTGTCATGCAAATATGTCTATATGTTCTAACCATGTCCTTAGCAAAGTATGAATGATATGCCAAACAACTTTACCTTGCTATATTGGAGAAGAGGCATGTCATATAAGAATGTGGGGATGCACTCATTTCAAGTTGGAGAAGTCAAGTATGTTCAATTCATTCTTCAACTTGTAGAATCTCTTTTCATCAAGTGGCATTGTGAATATGTCGGCTAATTGATCTTCGGTGCCAATGCTTTCAATGCTAATATCACCCTTTTGTTGATGGTCTCTTATGAAGTGATGCCTTATGTCAACGTGCTTGGTTCTTGAATGTTGAATCGAATTTTGAGCCATCTTAATAGCACTTTCATTGTCACAAAACAATGGTACATTCTTAAACTTGATTCCAAAATCATTCAAGGTGGCCTTCATCCAAAGCAATTGTACACAACAACTACCGGCACTAATGTATTCGGCCTCGGCGGTAGATAGTGCAACACTATTTTGTTTCTTTGATGACCATGAAACAAAAGACCTTCCAAGCAATTGACAAGTGCCACTTGTGCTCATTCTATCAATCTTGCATCCAACATAGTCGGAGTCCAAATATCCAATCAACTCAAAATTAGATCCCTTTGGAAACCATAATCCAACATCATGAGTGCCCTTAAGATATCTCAATATTCTCTTGGTTGCTTTCAAGTGACTTTCTCTAGGTGAAGCTTGATATCTTGTACACTTGCACACACTAAACATCACATCCGGCCTAGAAGAGGTGACATAGAGCAAACTTCTAATCATGGACCGGTATTGCTTTTGATCTACCATGTTTTCACTAGCATCAATACCCAATTAATCATTTATGCCCATTGGTGTACTCATTTGCTTAGCATCTTGCAATCCAAACTTCTTGATCATGTCCTTGATGTACTTGCCTTGACTTACAAAAGTGTCATTCTTCATTTGCTTGATTTGAAGTCCAAGGAAGTAACTAAGCTCTCCAATCATAGACATCTCAAACTCATTAGCCATCATATTTCCAAACTCTTCACAAAAGTCTTGGTTAGTTGATCCAAAGACAATGTCATCCACATAGATTTGCAACACAAATAAGTCATTTCCAAGCTTCTTGGTGAAGAGAGTGGTGTCAACCTTTCCTATTTTGAACCATTTAGAAAGAAGAAAGTCCCTCAATCTTTCGTACCATGCTCTAGGTGCTTGCTTCAAACCATACAATGCCTTCTTTAGCTTGAAAACATGGTCGGGCTTCTTGTCATCTTTAAAACCGGGAGGTTGCTCAACATAAACTTCTTCATTGATGTAGCCATTGAGAAATGCACTCTTGACATCCATTTGATAGAGCTTGATGTTGTGTGCACAAGCATATGCTAATAAGATTCTAATTGCCTCCAATCTTGCAACCGGTGCATATGTCTCTCCAAAGTCAAGACCCTCAACTTGAGTGTATCCTTGTGCTACTAATCTTGCTTTATTCCTCACAACCATGCCATCTTGATCTTGCTTGTTTCTAAAGACCCACTTAGTACCAATCACATTGTAGTTCTTTAGCCTCTCAACAAGTTTCCAAACTTGATTTCTAGCAAAGTTGTTTAGTTCTTCATGCATGACATTTACCCAATCAGAATCCTTCAAAGCATCTTATAATTTCTTAGGTTCTTCAAGTGACACAAATGAGTAATTCTCACAAAATAATGCTAGCCTTGATCTAGTTTGAACACCATTTTAAATTTCACCAATGATTTGATCCAACGGATGATCTCTTGCAATGCTAGTAGGTTGGAGTATTAGGAGTTGATTGCTTCCACTTGTTTGACCTTGAACTTGAGCTTCATCATGAGAACCACTAGAGCTTACTTGGTTTGTATTAATTTGCACACTTTGGTTGATCACATGAATATTATCATCATCAACTTGCCTTGGCCTAACATCACCAATGTCCATGTTCTTCATTGCATTTGACAATTGATCTTCTCTCACATCATCAAGGTTTTGAGCCTCATTTTGAGACCCTTGGGTTTCATCAAACTCAACATCATGAACTTCTTCCAAGGTGCCATTTGTGAGATTCCAAACTCTATATGCTTTTCTTGTGGTAGAATAACCGAGTAAGAATCCTTCATCACATTTATTTTCAAACTTGCTCAATCTAGTGCCTTTCTTGAGAATATAGCATTTACAACCAAACACTCTAAAGTATGAAATATTGGGCTTTCTTCCATTCAATAGCTCATATGGTGTCTTTTCAAGCTTCCCATGGCAATAGAGATGGTTGCTACAATAGCAAGCCGTGTTGATGGCTTCACTCCAAAATGAATGACTCACATTGTATTCACTAAGCATTGATCTAGTCATGTCAATCAAGGTTCTATTCTTTCTTTCAACTACACCATTGGATTGAGGAGTGTATGTTGGTGAGAATTGATGTCCAATACCAAGATCATCACATAAATCCTCAATTCTTATGTTCTTAAACTCACTACCATTGTCACTTCTAATCTTCTTGATCATTGTCTCAAACTCATTTTGCACCCTCTTGACAAAAGATTCGAATAGATCATAAACATTACTCTTGTCATAAAGAAAGAACACCCAAGTGTATCTAGTGTAGTCATCCACTATCACAAAACCATACTTGTTCCTACCAATGCTAGTGTATGTTGTTGGCCCAAACAAGTCCATGTGCAATAGCTCAAATGCCTTTGATGTGCTCATTTCACTCTTACTAGGATGTGCATTTCTAACTTGTTTGCCGGCTTGACAAGCACTACATGGTTTATTCTTCTCAAAGGTGACATCCTTCAATCCTCTAACTAAGTCATGCCTCAAAAGTTTATTCAATTGTTTCATTCCAACATGACCAAGCCTTCTATGCCATAACCATCCCATACTAGATTTGCTAAGCAAGCAAGATGTCAATTGTGTTTCACTATCATTGAAGTCAACAAAGTATAAGCTACCATGTCTAAATCCTTTGAATATCAAATTTGATCCATCAACACTTATGACTTTAACATCATCACTACCAAATATGCACTTGAAGCCGAGATCACAAAGTTATGCCACCGATAAAAGATTGAAATCCAAGATCTGAACTAGCAACACATTAGATATGCTCATGTCATTTGAGATAGCAATTTTACCAAGCCCCTTGACCTTGGCTTTCTTGTTGTTGCCGAAAGTGATAGCATCAAAACCACCATTTTGACTTGTATCAATTGATTTGAACATACAAGAATCCCCGGTCATATGTTGAGTGCACCCACTATCAAGCACCCAATGCCTTCCTCTGGCTTTGTAATTGACCTACAAGACAAGACCAATTCTTTTTAGGTACCCAAACTTGTTTGGGTCCTCCAAGATTAGTGACCAAGCTCTTAGGTACCCAAATGGCTTTCTTCTTTGAGCCCATCCATGGTGCACCAATGAATTTAGCACGAACACCATTTATACCCTTGGTAAGCATATAGAAAGAATCAAACTTAATTGAGGATACATTTGCATTGGATTTCTTGTTCATGCAATGTTGCTCTATGTGACCAACTTGCTTGCAACTTTTGCAATAGCTACCATTGTTCTTCATAAAACGAGTCTTGTAAGGAGCAAAAGCGGTCTTGCCTTTCTTGGGGTTATAGCCCAATCTCTCTTTGTAGAGAGAAGCTCTTTGGCTACCCAAGCACATAAGCAAGCGGTCCTCACCACCATAAGCCTTAGCTAATATGTGATTGAGCTCTTTTACCTCCTTGAGATTTTCATTCTCAACTATAAGTGTGGAGTCACAAGTGAAACCATCACTACTAGATGAGGATGATGTAGATGAGCTACATGAAGGATTAGTGGGACCAACAATAATAGGCTTATGATAAGATTCATCAATTATATCACATGATATGCCTATGTTACAAGTTTTAGCTTTCTCAACATTAGTTGGCATGTTTTCACATTTTTCAACTAGAGAGGAATGAGTTTTTTTAAGCTTAGTGTGAGACTTTTGAAGCTTCTTATGGTCTACCTTTAGACTCTCATAAGATGCCCTAAACTCATCAAGTTCTTGCATAAGGTTTTTCTTTTCCTTAAGCAAGCCCTTGCACTCCTTTCTAGATTCTTTAAAATGTTGAGTGCAATCTTCTAGCATAGTGATTAGTTCATCTTTAGTGAATTCTTCTTCATCACTATCACTTTCACTAGCATTATCATGGTCACTCTCATCGTCGGATGATACCTTAGCGGCCTTAGCCATGAAGCACGATGGAGTGTCAAAGAGGGAGACCTTCTCTTGGATGGCAATGCTAGCATGTCCCTTCTTCTTGCTCTTGTTGTCATCCTCATCATCACTTGATGAATCATCACTATCCCATGTAGCAATATGAGAATCATTCTTCTTCTTATAAGAGCTCTTCTTCTTCTCTAGCTTCTTCTTTTGCTTCTTCCTCTCCTTCTTGATAGCATCTTCATCATCACTATCATAAGGACACTTTACAATGAGATGGTCCTTGCTATGGCATCTAAAACATCTTATGGTATGCTCATTCTTCTTGGATGAGTTCTTCCTCCTTCTTGCACGAAAACCCTTCTTCTTCATGAATTTTCCAAATTGCTTGACAAAAAGAGCCATCTTCTCATCAATGTCATCACTATCACAAGAGCTTGAGTCTTCATCACTTGATGATTCAATCTTTGATTTGCCCTTGGATGTGGTGGCTTTGAATGCCACACTCTTCTTCTTTTTATCATCTTTCTTCTTATTTTCCTTCTTCTTCTTCTTGACCAACTCATCCTTCTCATCATCTTCTCTATATGAATCATCAGTCATTACTTCTTAAAATATTTGTTGAGGAGTTGAATCCTTCAATGTAGTCCTCACTAGCACGGTGATCAATGTATCAAACCTCTTGGGTAAGCTTCTCAAGAACTTCATAGAGAATTGATTGTCCTTGACCTCCTCACCAAGTGCCTTAAGCTCATTCACAATGACTTGCAATCTATGAAACATCTCCGGCATACTCTTATCTTCTTGCATCTTAAAACTAGAAAACTTTTCTTGGAGAATATATGCTTTGGCGGTCTTGGTGCCTTCGGTGCCTTCATACGTTTCCTCAAGTTTTGCCCATGCATCATGAGCAATCTCAATGTTCTTCACTTGCTCAAAGGTCTTGTCATATAGGGCCTCATGAAGAGCACTAATGGCAATGTCATTGCATTGGAGCTTCTTCTCTTCTACCAGTGTAGGTGCTTCCGGATTAGCAACCTCAAATTTTATTTCGGTGACCTTCCACACTTCTCTATTGATTGACTTTAGGTGTGCGGTTATCTTAACCTTCCAATATGCATAATTTGTGCCATCAAAGTGAGGTGCCTTCTTGGTGTTGTTGATGTGCAAGCTTAATTAAGCCATTTCTTTTTCAACGTAGGTTGTTAAGCCTCAATTAAACGGTGCCTTGGCTCCGATACCACTTGTAAGGTCCAAATAGGCTAGAGGAGGGGTGAATAGCCTAATTAAAAACTTATACAAGAAATACTTAACCACAGGTTAGTACGAAAGGTGGCGAAGCAAAAGCACTAGCTCTAACTAATTAAGTAAGCCACCTACACAAGTCTAGTACAAAGCTATTCACTAAACACAACAACAACTACAAGCTAGAAACAAGTAATATGAGAGAAGAGCTTTGAGTGATTATACCACCGTGTAGAGATGAGAAGTATCAATCAATCAATCACACAAGAGAAATCCTCGGGAAGAGAATGACACAAGAATTTATCCCGAGGTTCACTTGTTTCCCGGCAAGCTACTCCCCGTTGTGGCGATACACCCACTTGTAGGTTCACGAGCTAATCGACTATTAAGAGTCGAGTCCTCGGCGGGCGCCGCACAACCGCACACAAGATGGGGATCCTCCAAGCTACGAGCTCCACTAGAGTATCCAATTTGTGAACTCCCACGGGGAAGGATCAAGAACCCCTTATAACACTTGGTGAGGGCTCCAACAATCTTCAATTGTGAGCTCAATCACCTCCACTGCTCCAAGCCGTCTACCGTGTCGGGAAACACGGAAGAGTAACAAGAAATCCGCAGCAACTCAAAGATCAAGTGCCTCTAGAATGCAACTCTCAAGCAATGCACTTGAATCTCACTCAATCTCACTCAAGATGTGCAACTAAGCAAAGAGATGAGTGGAGGGGTTGTTCTCTAGCTCAAAGGATGTCTCTAGGTCTCAAAGTATACAAGAGTTACCCTCAAACCCTGGACAACTTCTATTTATAGCGAAGGGGTACGTAGCTAGCCGTTATCGAATGACACAGTTCAAAACGTGCTAACTAGACGCACCGGTCTGGGTGATCGAACGCGTCCGGTCACTACAAGACAAGTGTGAACAGTGCACGTCAGAAGTAGCCGTTGCTGTGACCGGACGCGCTCTAGCGAATGACCGGACGCGCTCTAGCGAAAGACCGGACACGCTGCACCTGGCGTCCGGTCGGAGTCCAATAAGCTCCTATCGCGACCGGACGCGTCTGATCGCTCATGACCGGACGCGCCGCGTGTCCGATCAGCACTCCGCTGCTCTCTGCCCCTCTGGACGCCTGACCGGACGCTCTGGTTCCGTGAGGGACCGAACGCGCTAGTCGTGCGTTCTCTTTCTGCGCATAGGTGAACTGACCGGACGCGCTGGTCAGGCCAGACCAGCGTCCGGTCACAAACCCTCGCGCCTGAGAACTGCTGAGAACTCACCGGACGCGTCCCCCAAAAGCGTTTCACTTCCCCCAAAAGCGCCGAATCCCGCCTCGGAAGCTCCGCAGGAGGGAGAGAGGAACCCAAACCCCTCTTTACCACTTAAACTCCACCGCCTTCGCAAATGTGCTAACACCACCATGTGTAAATCACCATGTGCATGTGTGTTAGCATTTTCACAGTCATTTTCATGGCATTATGTTAGCTCTTTACTAGATCCTAATGCATATGCTCAAGACAATGATCTAGTGGCACTTGATTCCCGAGCTAACCGTGATTGCCCCTCTTGATAATCGACTATGTATCCTAAACCCGGTCAATCACTTCTCTACTCATCTTAGACTGGCAAAAGGCAAAACCTATGGTTATACCTTTGCCTTGCGCTCTTAGATCCTTCTCTTCCACTTGATCATCATCTCCATCATATTATGTGCATCTCCACCATGATCATCATTTCATGTCCATGCACCATCTCTTTGTGATCTTGTGGCCACCACTCCTTGCCACATACACCTTCATCACATGTGTTTCTTATGCCTAACTCAAAACACTTAACACATGCATTAGCAACTTGGTGTCATTAATTACCAAAACCAAACTTGGGCTTTCAGCGGCCAGCAATCTATACCCGCCGGAGTTAGGGAAGACAGGGGGCGCTCGCCGGAACCCTAGCTCGTCACCGGAGTTGGAGGAGGATGTTGTGGCGGTGATGGCGGGCACATCAGCGTGGGGGTGCCCTCTGGCGGTGCGGTCTCTGGTGGCACGGGCGTGGCCTCCGGCGGCCGGCGTTACATGCGGCCATGCGGGCTCTCGCGCGGGCGTGCGGCTCGAGGGGGTGAGTGGTGGAGAGGCGCTCAAAATGAGTGGTGGAGAGACGAAGCCTGATCAAGTCGATGGTGGATTGGGTGTGCATGCGGTTTAGCTAAATCCTGCACGTGCGTAAATTAGCATTTGGGATGTTTTTTCTAGCAGCCCCAAATGTCATGTAAGATCAGATAAAAAAGTAGGTGCTCTACACTTGTCATATCATAGTGGCTTGCAGAAGCTACATATGCTTGGGAGAGAAGGTGGTCTATGCTAAAAAAGAAGAGACTTTTATCTCTGTACTGTTATAAAAGATGGTCATTTCCCACGTGCCACTAAAAAGTTGGGCCGCACTCAAGTGCCATCCACCTAAACTTTCTCGTCCCCCATGCCATTCCGTCCACCTTCTATTCGGTTTGTAATGTCTGACAGGTCTAACACGTGGGACCGAGCAGGAGAACTGACCATATTACCCCTTGAGACTAGAGTGCATATACGGTGGGCAAGTTGCCTGGCATTGATTGCCATCACACTTCTCTCTCTCTCAATTCCTCTCTCTCGTCTCTTCCCCAAACCCTAGCGGCAAAGTTTGGATCGGCGGTGGCGGCGGGTGAGTAGCGGCGGTGGCGGTACCCTAGAGGCATCACGGCTGGGAGGCAAGAATACCCATCCCAGGTGCTTGTGGCGTCGATTTTTGGAGCTCGTGTTTACTCTGTTCGTCTACTCGAGTTTGTCGATTCCTGTCTATGCGCACGGGTGCTCGGCACCTAGTGGTACTGGTGTAGGCTAGAGCAGAGCAGAGATCTCCTAGTCGTTATAAGGTCCAAAAGGCTAGAGGGGGGTGAATAGCCTATTTGAAATTTCTACAGACTTTACTAAACAACAAGTTAGTAAATAAGATGGCGAAGCTAATTCTAGCACTAGCTCAACTGCTTTTATGCAAGCCACAAAAACGAGTCTAGTGCAAGGCTATGATCTCTAGTTCACACCAACAATGCTAAGACTCTAAACTAATTACTCCTAAGTGATAAGCTATTCTACTCAAGCTAAACAAGGCAAAGAACAATAAGTTAAGGAGTGAGCTTGAATAGATATACCAACATTGATGAGAAGAGATATGTCTAATGTACCAATCAATCAACATAATCACATACACAAATAAAATCCTCAGCAATAAGATGACACAAGATTTTTACCAAGGTTCACTTGCTTCCCGACAAGTTACTCCTCGTTGTGGCGATGCACCCACTTGATGGATCGCGAGCTAATCAACTATCAAAAGTTGAACCCTCAGCGGGTGCTACATATCCACTCATAAGATGGAGATCCTCCAAGCCACGAGCTCCACTAGAGTAGCCAATTCGTGAACTCCCGCGGAGAAGACTCAAGAACCCCTCACAATCACTTGGTGAGGCTCGAAACAATCTCCAATCATGAGCTCAACACCACCGCTGCTCTAAGCCATCTAGGGTGTCAGGAAACACCCAAGAGTAACAAGCAATCTGCAGCAAACTCAAGAATCAAGTACCACTAGATGCAACTCTCAATGCAATGCACTTGAATCTCACTCAATCTCTCTAGAGTATGCAACCAAGCAAGGAGATAAGTGGAGGGAAAGTTCTCTAGCTCAAAGTGTACCTCAAAATCTCAAATGTGCAAGATAGAACTCCCCAAACCCGGCCACCATCTATTTATAGCGAAGGGGTAAGCAACTAGCCGTTACTAGACGTCACAGTGAAAAACGTGATGACCGGACGCGTCCGGTCACTACAGGACAAACAATAACAGTGCGAGTTAGAGAGAGTCATTGCCGTGACTGGACTCGCTTCACCGTATGACCAGACGCACTGCACCCGGCGTCCGATCGGAGTCCAGAGAGCTCCTCACGTGATCGGACGCGTCCGGTCACACGTGACCGGACGCGCTGCACCTGGCGTCCGATCAGAGTCCAGTAAGGGTCCACTCGCGACTAGATGCATCCGGTCGAACGTGACCAGACACGCCACCATGTCCGATCGACCACGCGAACTACAGACCCTCTGAGCACCTGACCGAATGCGCCGGTCCCGCAAGTGATCGGACGCGTCGGTGCAAAACCCTAACCCGTGCACCTCAGCAACAGCTGCTACTGACCGGACGTGTCCAGTCAAACTGAGGCCGCGTCCGGTTCAGCGTCCGGTTGGTGTTTTTCAGAGATAAACACTCCGGACTTTCGCCACCTTTTCTCGCCTTCGGCGCAAGGGAAAATAGGCATTTCATTTCCTCAAAAACACTAGAATCCCACGCTCGCAAGCTCGGCGGGAGGGAGAGAGGACCCCAAACCCCTCTCTACCGCTCAAACTCCACCGCCTTCGCAAATGTGCTAACACCACCAAGTGTACACCATCATGTGCATATGTGTCAGCATTTTCACAATGATTTTTCAAGGCTTTACGTTAGCTCTCTACTAGATCCTAATTCATATGCTCAAGATGATGACCTAGTAGCACTTGTTTCACGAGCTAACCGTGATTGCCCCTCTTGATAGTCGGCTATCAATCATAAACCCGGTCAATCACTTCTCTACTCACCTTAGACTGGCAAAAGCAAACCCTACGATTATACATTTGCCTTGATCCCTTTGTTTCATGTCCATCTCCTCATGCTTGATCACCATGATCATCATTTCATGTGCATCTCCATCATGATCGTCATTTCATATCCATGCACCATCATGCTCCTTGCTCCTTCATCACATGTGTTGCTATGCCTAACTCAATTCACTTGTCACCATGGCATTAGCAACTTGGTGTCATTAATTACCAAAACCAAACTTGGGCTTTCAATTTCCCCCTTTTTGGTAATTGATGACAACCACCACAAAGATATAAAATAAATTCAATTTCAATTTTGGTAGTATTAACTCCCCCTATATATGTGCTTTCATGTGTTTGGTTCAATTCATCACATATGCATAAATAAGAGTTTTTGGACAGTTATTACTACCAAAATGATGCTAAGGTATATAGAATGGACCTTTGAAGCGTGATACCATCGGAGTTGCCAATATATACCCCGTTAGATAGCACCAATGTAGCAAGACACCACTTGTAATACATCACTTGCAAAGATCACAAATACTAAAGTACCCCATGAGATCAACTTTATAAGCAAAGAGTGTCTAGATACCACTTGTAAAGCTACTCTCAACAATTCATCATTCAAGATCTATTTCTAGCATTCACCACATAATCATGAATATGAATTTAAGCTTTGCAATGCAACAATTCATCATGTTAGTGCACATACAAATGCAACAAGTGATTCATGAGCTTGCTCCTCCTACTTGTGTGCTCAATTTTCTTGATCCCTTTCCAACGTCATATCTTTTGCTTTCGCTCCTCCTTTCTATATCTTTGTGACTTACTTCTCCCCCTTTGTCAACAATCACCAAAAAGGTACCAATTTTAGTAAGAGTTAAGTCAATCAGTATGAGGGAGTCCAAATTATGGTTCAATCTAGATCACTTGCCTAGAATATGTAATTCGGTTTGATCCAAGGACAAGCTTCTTCACACCTCATAAAGTATAAGGGTTATCTTGGCCATGTTGAATTACACATCATGAGCTTATTTTCTAGATTCAACACTAGGTTTGCAAGCCCATAAACATGTCATATACTACCACTAGATCAAACAAACATAGAAGCAATAGTGGTACCATATATACATCAAAATCATTTGATTTTCATGAATGAGCCTATTTGTCATGCAAATATGTCTATATGTTCTAACCATGTCCTTAGCAAAGTATGAATGATATGCCAAACAACCTTACCTTGCATTATCAAAAGGGAAGCCATGTCACATAAGAATGTGGGGGTGCACTCATTTCAAGTTGGAGAAGTCAAGTATGTTCAATTCATTCTTCAACTTATAAAATCTCTTCTCATTAAGTGGTTTTGTGAATATGTCGGCTAGTTGATCTTCGATGCCAATACTCTCAATGCTAATATCACCCTTTTGTTGATGGTCTCTTATGAAGTGATGTCTTATGTCAATGTGCTTGGTTCTTGAATGTTGAACCAGATTTTGAGTCATCTTGATTGCACTTTCATTGTCACAAAACAATGGCATATTCTTGAACTTAATTCCAAAATCATTCAAGGTGACCTTCATCCAAAGTAATTATGCACAACAACTACTGGCACTAATGTATTCGGCCTCGGCAGTAGATAGTGCAACACTATTTTGTTTCTTTGATGACCATGAGACAAGAGACCTTCCTAGCAATTGACAAGTGTCACTTGTACTCATTCTATCAATCTTGCAACCACCATAGTCGGAATCCGAATATCCAATCAACTCAAAGTTTGATCCCTTAGGATACCATAGTCTAACATCATGAGTGCCCTTAAGATATCTCAATATTCTCTTGGTTGCTTTCAAGTGAATTTCTCTAGGTGAAGCTTGATATCTTGCACACTTGCACACGCTAAACATTACATCCGGTCTAGAAACGGTGACATAGAGTAAACTTCCAATCATGGAACGATATAGCTTTTGATCTACCATGTTTCCACTAGCATCAACACCCAATTGATCATTTGTGCCCATTGATGTACTCATTGGCTTAGCATCTTGCAATCCAAACTTCTTGATCATGTCCTTGATGTACTTCCCTTAACTTACAAAAGTGTCATTCTTCATTTGCTTGATTTGAAATCCAAGGAAGTAACTAAGTTCTCCAATCATGGACATCTTAAACTTATTTGCCATTATTTTTCCAAACTCTTCACAAAAGTTTTGATTGGTTGATCCAAAAATGATATCATCCACATATATTTGCAACACAAACAAGTCAATGCCTATCTTCTTGGTGAAGAGATTGGTATCAACCTTTCCCATCTTGAACCCTTTAGAGAGGAAAAAGTCTCTCAACCTCTCATACCATGCTCTAGGTGCTTGCTTCAAACTATACAATGCCTTCTTGAGCTTGTAAACATGGTCGAGCTTCTTGTCATCTTCAAAGTTGGGAGGTTGCTCAACATAGACTAACTCATTTATCTACCCATTGAGGAATGCACTTTTCACATCTAATTTATATAACTTGATGTTGTGGGCACAAGCATAGGCTAAAAGAATTCTAATTGCTTCTAATCTTGCAACTGGTGCATATGTCTCACCAAAGTCAAGACCCTCAACTTGAGTGTAACCTTGTGCAACCAATATTGCTTTGTTTCTCACAACTACACCATCTTGATCTTACTTGTTTCTAAAGACCCACTTAGTACCAATCACATTGTAGTTCTTCGGCCTTTCAACAAGTTTCTAAACTTGATTTCTAGTGAAGTTGTTGAGTTCTTCATGTGTGACATTTACCCAATTGAAATCCTTCAATGCATCTTCTATCTTCTTTGGTTCTTCTAATGAGACAAATGAGTAATACTCACAAAATGATGCTAGTCTTGATCTAGTTTGCACACTAATTTGAATTCCACCAATAATTTGGTCCAATGGATGATCTCTTGCAATGCTAGTAGGTTGGAGTATTGGGAGTTGATTGCTTCCACTTGCTTGACCTTGATCTTGGGCTTCATCATGAGAACCACTAGAGCTTGCTTGATTTATATTAATTTGCACATTCTGATTAATCATATGTATGTCACCATCATCATCAACTTGCCTTGGCCCTATATCACCAATGTCTATGTTCTTCATTGCATTTGACCATTGATCTCCTTTCACATCATCAAGGTTTTGAGCTTCATTTTGAGATCCTTGAGTTTCATCAAACTCAACATCATGAACTTCTTCTAAGGTGCCATTTGTGAGATTCCAAACTCTATATGCTTTGCTTGTGGTAGAATAACCGAGTAAGAATCTGTAACACCTCAGGTGTTTAGCTCCATAATTGCATTGTATTTGCATGAGCATAAGCATGCATCATTTCATGTTATTTTATGTGGTTGCAACTAATGTGGTTGTTTTTAGAATTTTGTTTGGCTCACATCATGTGACACTAGGCAATTGTTGTAACAAAAAGGGAGGGTAGCTAATTATATCTCACAACACCTTAGTTATACTTAGGGTCACTAATGGAGCAAGGTTCATGTTGACCAAAATCACCAAAATGCCCTCCAAGGTGTAGTTGACCACCATTTAGCCCTAGGATGCTCTAGTTTGACCAATTAAAAAGTCTAGCTTAGAGACCTTGCATGGAGGAGCACCCTTAAGCAAAGTTGTAGGGAATTTTATGGGGAACAAAAGTCTCAATATGACCATCTCATGAAACTGGCCAGAACATGCTCAAAAATGGCCCACAAGTCAGCTGGAGGGGCTGTCTCAACACTTAGAAATTTTCTAAGTCTCCAAGTGTCCCTCCAGTTTTACTGTGACCTACTTTGGAAGCTTGTAGTTTGCAAACCAGAGCAAACCAGCTCCAACTCATGTTGACACTTTTGTAGTACTCACTTAGCTCTACAACATTGTCAACATCACCATCACCTAGTTCTAAATGGTTTAGGAGATATGGTGTCTAGAAAATCGGGTTTCAATCGGCTTAATGACTGAAACTACGTTTCAGTTTTGAAGTGCACCACTTTGGAGCTCTGTGGTTTCAAATCCAGGCTGAACCAGTCCTAGTCCCAATTGGCAATTTTGTAGCCCTCATGTAGCTCTACATAATTGCTGTAATCACCTTCGACTAAATCAAGCTGGTTTAGGAGATTTTCTTCGACGCATTCGCGCTGTCAGTCGAACGATGACGGCCTCCATTCAGTCAACCGCGTCGCCCTTCAGTCGGACAGCCGACCCGCGTCGTGGCGCTCGGGCAGAGCCCGGTGGCCGCGTGGCGTGCGCGTCCTGCCATCGCCTCCACGTCGCAAGCTCACGCGCGGGAGTGAAGTGGGAGTCGACACCTCAATCCCCATCACTCACGCCGCTCCCTCCATTCCATCGCCCTCTGGTCCGACGAGCAGCACCACCCCAACCTCGCCGCGGCCGGGCGAGCTCACCACCGCACCGCAGCCCACCAAATCCCGTTCACTACTCCGCCAACATCCCCTCCACCTCCTTCACCCGTTGCTTGACCGGATTGTGCAGAGGTGAGGGCGAATTTCAGTTTCCGCCACCGTGAGTCCTCGCCAGCGTGCTGTCCGCGCAGCGGCTCACCGTGGCCAGCTCCCTACGGTCTCCCTCCAGTCTCCCCGCTACGTGTTCTGGGTTTCGGGGTGGGTAGAGCAGCCTAGGTGATGATGCTACCGGATGGGATGGCCGGTACACGTCAGAACACCGTCGTGCGCTACCGCGCCATGGCCGCCGGTGCAGTGCTCACGCGGCCAGTGGCACTCGCTCCACCTCTGTCTTCTTCCTTGGCATAGAGAGGTCCGCCATGCCCTCTGGAAGCCGTAGCACACCTCACTTAGGTCCCTGGCCCCGGAGCTCGCCGGACCGCCACCGGGTGCCACCTCCGAGCCGCGGTCGCCATGGCCGTCGTAGCTAGGGTGGGATAGGGTCAGCCAATCTAGGTTTGGTTGTTGCGGGAAGTCACGGGGAAGCCGTTGGTGCTCTTCCCGTCGCCGGAGGCGTCGTCGTCGGCGAGCTTAAGCTCGCCGGAGTCGCGGCCGTCTCCCCCCTCCGCTCTTCTCTCTCTGGCCTGCGGGCCCACGCTGTCAGCGCCACGCGCACGCGGGCGGGAGTCCGGGACGGGCCGCGTGTGTTGTGGGACGCGTCTGTTCCCGGGCCGGCCCAGCAACAGTAGCGAATTAGGGTTCAGTTTTGTTTTCTTTTTCATATTTGTCACAGATTTTTGTTGTTGTTGGAAAATATAGATCTAGGGTTTTACTTGCCCAAAAATTATGAGATAAATTTTGTTAGGATCTACATGATGTGTAGTATTTTATAAAAATATAAATCGGGTATGTGATGTTTAGTCTCTAGGAGAATTAAATAGATCTTTCAAATGTGTTTTGAAATGAAGGCAAATTTGTTAAATGTATAACTTGAGCTGTAGTATTCCAAAAATTATGAAATTTGATGGGTAGGCTAATTTATACTTGCTCTAGCTTTGGTAAAAATTTGGGCAGTAGTTCTTAAGTACTTTTCAAGTTATAATGCTATCTTGTTATTTTAGGAAATACTTAAATGAATTTTAGTAATTTTTATACATGTGCAATGTTCTTATAACTTTTTGGAGAATGTCTGGGTACCCTAAAGTGTCCAAGAAAATTATGAAATCTATTGTTTGATACTTTTCAATATGATTTGTTAATTATATAAAAATCAGCCTTTTGGGCTTGTGAATTTTGTTTAGGGAGTTTCTTTAAATAATTTTAGTTCAAATTTTTACAGTGGTCTCTTTTTGGTTCATAGAGTCTCCTGTAATTTTTGTAGAATTTTAGGAGCAGTTTCCATATATGTTTAAAATTCCACTTAATTACTTAGGTAAATTAAGAAATGAGTATAAATAAATATTTTAGGCAGACAAACCTTACTTTCTAGTGTTTTTGTGACCTATCTGAACTTGTGGTAACATTAGTTTGGTCTTAAGGGATGTTTGCCACATAAATAAATATTTAATCTTTGCAATTCTAGGTTTTCTGGACAGCTGGTAGTATTTCTAGGTTTGACCTTTGATAAAGGTGGTTGCTGGAAAACTTGTAAATACCAAAGTTGTAGTAAGCTTGATAAACTAGCTTGTGTCAAAATTTGGGAGCATTTGGCTTGGTAGTTTGGGAGTTATTGCTCTTTAAAGTGACAGTCCAGAAATTTATTGTGCATTATGCATCCATTATGCATCCATGATATTTGGGAGTTATTGCTCTTTAAAGTTTGGGAGTTATTGCTCTTTAAAGTTGTAGTAAGCTTGATAAACATTTGGCATGTTGCACCCATTATGCATCCATGATATTTATTGTGCATTCATACAATAGGTGTACCGGAGGGGGTGACACTCCTCGAGTTTGAAGGAGCAATTCCGGAGGAAGTCCAGGACCAGCCGGAGCAGCCAGAGGAACCAACCAGCGACGAAGCTCCTGCCGAAGATCTACCCGAGTGTCCTGACCACCGGCCCTCGACCTTTCTAAAAGGCAAGCCCCGGTGCATGCTGAACCCATCAATTTATAAATCTATCTTGAGTACTTTTAATTGTTTAATGCATTAAGTTGTAGGAGTTGTATGAAAACAATTGTTGCATTATACATGTCCTTGTCCAGATATCGTACTTAAATCCTAATTTAGGTTTAGGGACGTATCAATGCTTAGCCCTGCTTAGTACGGTAGAAGTCGGGTGATTTCCAGTCATCCGCGAGATGTAGGAAGGAGTCACGAGTGGCTTTATGGCTATCGTGGATGGAACCATGCTTTAAAATGAAATTGAGACCGGGCGGGAGTTCGATAGTACAGCCGCAAGACACTTCACGTCTTGGGTGTGGAGCTATGCCCGTCTGAGTCATTTAAGGACCGATTCGTTGTATGTCCTTGAGTCATGTTGAACGCAGTCTAACACTTAGTTGGCCGGATAAGCCGTTCTGACCGCGAAGCCGAGTAATGTGATTTAGGCCAGAAATCGAATGGTAGGTTGCTTCTTGGAGGAGAGAAAGGATGTGCTTGGGGTCATTGGCGTGAGACCAAGGGGGGGTTAGAGTCCCTATCACCTGGCAGAGTGTCGCCCTTGGGGTCGCGACATCATTCGGACCCACGATTCCTGAATCATATGAAACGGTGGCCTGTGCGACCCTGGCAGGGGTCTGCACGGTGAGTATTAGAAATACCCCTCCAGCTAGATAGGAATTCGATTCGAATCGCCGTCGCTCCCGGTTAGTGAGCACTTGACTTGAGCAGCGGCAACGTAGATCTCATTAAATGAACATGTGGTTAAGGGAATGATACAATGTTGCCACAATTCATACCTGCTCTGGATATAATGATGATAATTGTTTGATTATAATCAAGTGCATGCTTAGTACAGGTGCTAAGATAGATGACAGGTAAATGCTAAAAAGAACTGCTAGTACAGGTTATAAGAGTTTTAATTACTTATGCCTTTATGCAAAATGTGATGTCAGCTAGCCTCTTGTGTAAGCCTTGCATAATCCTTGGTGTCATCTTATTTCTGGTTTTTGACGGGTAAGTCTAGCTAAGTACATTCCAGTACTCAGGGTTTATTCCCTCCTGTTGCAGATGATATGCTCTATCAAGGCTTCTGCAAAACTTGTCTCCACCCTGCGGGTGACGAAGACTAGATCACTAGGGCGTGATCATCTTTTATGTACTTTCCTGATGCTTTTGCGGGTTGTTGATCATTAAGACTGGCAGTAGTATGTGAACTAATGCGTGTGTTATGCTTCCGCTACTTTATAAACTTGGTTTGTAATAATTGCGACTCTGTGTGTGTAAACTTATTTCAGAACTACTTGTGAAATGTAACGTATGATGTTGTATGTTGAATGATGCGATCTTGGTTGTAAGCAAGTTGGTTTGAAATCCTTCGTGGTTTCGATTGACTACCAGGATTATATGGGCTCAAGTTCGAAAATTTGAGCGCTTCGGTGCTTGTTTTTGTACTTGTGCTCTTATAATTTGGTCGGTTCTGTTACAGCTGGTACCGAAGCATAATTCAACATTAAAAACATCGTACGAGTATTTAAAAACAAAAACAAAAGTATTTGATTATGAAAAGGGTTAAAACTCTAAAAATTATTTTCATAGGTATGCCAGTGATCATATCCCTTAGCCCAAATAAGGACTCTTAGGTGGCTTATTATAAAGACTAACTTGGGGCCTTGTTTGTTTTTGTTTCGTCGTCCATACAGCGTGATATTGTATGGATGCCATCCACTTGGGTGGTAATATATGGATCAATTGCCTCGACGCTCTAGTAAGTGTGAGTTGTGAGAGCATGATCGTCCAACCGGCGATCTAGGGTAGAGTAGTTTTGGTGACTTGCATACTTACATGTTTATACCGTGTAATTATGTAAGCACTTAATTGTGGGAACCTTTATATCGGGTAGCTTTGATACTGAAGTATATACATCAGGGGATGTGTATATGGAAAGTATTTAAATTACTGCTTTCTTGTGTGCTTATATTGGGAAAATGTTGGGCTGAAATGAGATTTTCTGCAGGTACACTAACAGCGTAACGAGTAGACCGATAGTTTCGCTTATATGAAAGAACGTATGTATGCCACCGCCTAGCGTTAGAACTTTAGGTTTCTACTAAGGTGAGAGGGCGTACGGAACGTGCATGCATCATGTTTAATTATATCATACATATCATTTACTCCCTCCTTAAAAATTTCAATAGTCCCGACTAAATTAAACTTCGTATCGCCTAAATGATCCTCACTTTAAGTCGTATTTTGTTACTACAGATGGCACGTACCAAGAGGACCACTCGCAAGTCCACTGGGGGCAGGGCACCTCGTCACCAGCTAGCTCCACGTGAGCCCCGCCCCGAGCCTACTGAGGTGGAAAGGCTGAGGGCTGAGTTGGCCGAAGTAACTACTGCCAGGAATGCAGCGCGTCAGCAACTAGAGCAAGTGATCTGTGATCGTGACCAGGAAACACTTGCAGTCCAGAGATTGACAGTAGCACATCGCAACTGTCAACGCATGCTGGTCCATGTCATGAATCAGAGGGATGAAGCCTGGCACGAGGAGAACGTTCTAAGAGCTCGTCAGTTTGAGCTCGAGCAACAGTTGGAGAATGTTGAAGAATACAATGACAATATTCATGAAGAAGTGCACCGCCTGAACAACCAGCTAAATCCTCTGCTGCCTCGAAACAACAACGCAGATGAGGACATGGGTTTGGGAATCATCATGGCTGAAGATGATGATGAAGTGGAGGTCAATGGGCCCTAAGATGCCGCACCAGAAGAAGCACCAGAAGAAGAGCCAGAAGAAGAAGAAGAAGATGATGAGTTAGAGCCTGTTAGTGACGAGGATGGCGGGGAAATCCTTGACACCGACTCTAAGGATGATGCTTAGAGTAGTCATCGTGTAGCTACGATGTTAGAATCATCTTTTGTGCCTCCTGGGGTTGGAGTGAGGCTTTGTAATAACTTGACTTTTAGGATGTAAGGTCAAACCCTATGTTTCCTTGATGTTTAGTTGAACCTGTTAATTTCGATCACAATTGGATGTCTTATTGCGTGCGTTCGATGATGGTGTCACGATTAGCACCCTTCGGTGCCATGACAAAACTGAGGGCCTCCTATGGCGCGTGACATAAGGTTGTGCTGCTTGGCACGTGCTGGTATCGAGGTGGCTAGTCATGATCTACCATGGAACACTACCGTTGAGAAGTCTCTTTGTGGTCAGTTTGAAGTAGCCTTTCTCAATCAACTAAAAATTTTAAGATCGAATCCAAGTACCGGGCGAAAGGTCAAAAATCACGTAGATATTAACGTAAACGGTTCAGTAACTACTGTGCTCCTTGTGAGTGAGCCTTTATCAAAGTACATCTTGTTGGATTCCCTCGCATAATTGCGTCAATTGATGCGCTTGAATGGATTGTGCGGTTGTGATGAATTATTGTGCCATGAGTATTTTGAGAAGTCCATTGCATGAAGTCAGTTTGACATATTTACAATAATTCATCTACAAATTTCCCACATCGTCAGTGCTCATTGGCTATGCATTTTGCAGATGTCGTACAATCTCCGTCGGGGTCGTGACAATGAGGATGAGGAACAACCACCCCCTCCGCCACCACCTACCCCGGCTGAGCTGATGCAGACCATGGTCGAAGGGCAGCGCATGCTGGCAGATGCTATGCGTCAGCTTGCCAACCGGGAGGCTCGTCATGGCCGCCAGGGCCCAGAACCCAATCAGTACAGTGATTTCAAGGACTTTCTTGATACTAAGCCCCCGCTCTTTAAGGAGGCGGAGGAACCACTGCAAGCTGATGAGTGGTTGAACACTATTGAATAAAAGTTTCGTCTGCTTCGCTTGACTGATGAGCTAAAAACTGAATATGCTTCTCACCAACTGCATGGTCCAGCGGGTATTTGGTGGAGCCACTATCGTTCCACACTGCCTACAAATGTCCCGATTGCTTGGGACTAGTTCAAGGCCACATTCTGTGGGAACTATATTCCTCCAGGTCTTATGGCAATCAAGCACACAGAATTTATGAGACTGTCACAGGGAAATAAAAGCTTGACTAAATACCTGCAATCTTTCAACAACCTAGCAAGGTATGCCATAGAGTTTGTGGATACCGATGCCAAGAAAATTGCTAGCTTTAAAAGAGGCCTCGGCCTAAAGCTGATGAAGACTATGGGCACTAGCAAGTGTACTACCTTCAATGATTTTATTAGTGATGCTCTGACTTAAGAGAACAATAACTCTATCTATGCTGCTTCTAAGAGCCGCAAGAGGGCACTTGAGGCAGGTGCTTCATAGTCTCGAGCTCTAGCTGCCCCGAGGGCTCCTCCTCGCCCTCCAGCCACAAGTGCTAAGTTTCGTCCTCCGCAAAAGAAGGCGCCAGTGAAGACT
Organism: Saccharum hybrid cultivar R570; assembly: GCA_038087645.1. Lineage (NCBI taxonomy): Eukaryota > Viridiplantae > Streptophyta > Magnoliopsida > Poales > Poaceae > Saccharum > Saccharum hybrid cultivar. The sequence goes on from JAQSUU010000135.1 coordinate 26,282,271, forward strand.
GGGTTTCACAAGGCATATACAGTGCTTTGCCAAAGGGTAATTCGGGCCAAGGCAGCTCCAGTGTCCCTCCTAGCAACATGCCTTGCTGGAACTGCAACAAGCCAGGCCATTGGTCCAAGAACTGTCCTTACCCTAAGAAGAATGTCAACCAAGGTGGTCGTCAAGGGCACGCTCATTATAACAGTTGTAACACCCCAGGTGTTTGCCACCAATTAAGCAGTAGGTTTGAGCTCAAACATGATAGATTAAGTGGAGATGATGATGTCAAGGTCAACCTATGGACAGGAGCCCCAACCTAAGCTTGGATGTTGCACCCTTGCTTTACATATAGGCAGTTTTCAATATATATGATTGGGTGGTGTTTTTGCAATATCTTCATATGTCTCACCTTAGTACCTATTTATATTGGTCACTGGAAAAGTTTCATGACGTTTGGAATCAAAAAGTCACATGAAATGATAAGTTATATCCTTGTTGGAATGACTTTACTAAGTGCTGGAATTGCATTATTAAGTGGATGGAAATATAGGTTATCAACCAAACCTTGCAACCTTGCCCAAATGACTCTAGATGGACTCTACAACAAAAGTCATGAAAGGTTCGTGTTGAGCAAATGTCCAGAAAATGCTCCATTGAATCAAAACGGACAATTCAAGCTTTATCGCGATACTACTTTGGTCAAAGTAGAAATGTTGGTTTTATATCAGTTTTGATGTTGGACCTTAAATGAAAGTTGTAGTTTGTGTTTTGTAGAAGAAACTTTGTTTTTGGACCAAGAGCTAAATCAGCATGGAAATAAGTCAAACTGAGGCACAAAGATTGAATCTGCCGCAGTTTTTAGCACTTAGAAATATTTCCAAGTCTGCGAATTCTAGCACTACTACGATTGGCATGTCGCGTTCTCATGTTTTCGTTAAGCAACTTGATTTGATCCAAAAATAGAAGTTGGAGCTAACTCATTGGAGAAGATCTTGTAAAAAGATGGGAATAGTTGGATCAAGTTTGACCTCCCAAAACCCCAGAACCGAGCTCTATTTTGATCGTCATTGGCATGTTGACATTGTTATTTTGGCGGCTAATTACCCATGGATCCATAGCCCTAATGACAGCACACCCTTAATAAAAGTTGTAGCTGGGTTAGTGTAGAAGATATTTTGTTCAGGTGCCAAGATCCGAATCGTAATGGAATATGCTGAATTGGGGCTCGAACTTGTCCAATTTGACGTGCACCAGGTGTTCGATGGTGGGCCCCTTAAGGGACACGTGGTCGCCATGCCTCTCGCATCCACTCCACGCGTCGTGGGCGCCCTGTTAAAGCCGCGCCTGTTGCCTGCCGCTGTCCCAAGCCGCCTAGACGCTCCCCGCTCCCGTTCTCGCCGCGACGCGCGCACCAGAGCGCCGCCCACCATGGCCGCGCGCCGAGCTCGAGCTGCTACGCCACTGCTGTTGTTGCTACACCACTGCTGCTACTGCACCATTGCCGCTGATGCTACTGCGCCGCTGCCGCTGCTACTCTACTGTAGTTCGCCCTCCCTTGCTGCTGCCGTGCGCACAGAGCATGCACAGCCTTGGCCGCCGGTGCCCACCTCCATGGCCGCACCGCCCGACTCTCCCCTGTCCCAACGGAGTTCGCTGCCGTGTTGCCCTCTTCATGATGCGGCCTAGTCTCACCGTTCCAGGCCGAGCTCGCAGCCGCAGAGACTGCCGGCCATCGGTCTTCGTGTGCCACGGCCACTGCTCTACTCAATGCCGACGCTCTCATGTGCGGTGAGCCGCGGGCCATCTCTGGACGCGTCACGGGCACCCACGAGTGCGCAAGGGGTGCCTCAGCCCTCACCGCCGGCCCTTTCCCTCTGCCGCCGAGCGCCAAGCCGCCGAGCCCGACCGTTCCGTCCGTCCGTCTCTGTGTCCACCGTGAGCAAGAAGAAGAAGGACCCACGTGTAAGAGGGAAACAAGTCCAGGGGGTTTTCTGCACTGTCATAGACTCATGTGAATAGTGCCGCGAGGACTGTTTTGTGATTATTTTGCAGGAACTTTGGAAATTCATAGTAAATTGTAGAAAAATCGTAAAATAGTAAATGAGTACTTTTTGGAATCCTTATGAAATTATCTATGCATTAAATCTATAATATGTCATGTTTTAGTTTAAAGTTTTCTCTGTAAAAATAGATTTGTGCAGCTAGGTTTTTAATGCTAGTTGTATTTGTCATTTTCATAACTGCAGATCTAGGGCTCCAAATGAAGTAAAATTTTTGTGGCATGCTACTCATATGATGATTGATGTGTGGTAAAAATTTCATGAATTTTGGTTGCCATTTGAGTGAGTTATTAGTGTATCTTGCTCTCACATAAATTCTTGCAACAACAATTTGTCTTTTTCATAGAGGTTGATATACATGTCCAAATGGCTTGAAATTTGTACAGTAGACTATTGCGTGTATGTAAGAGCTATTGTAATTTTTATAGATTTTATTATGGACTTTTGATATATGTTTATTATTTCACCTTGCTATTTAAATAAATTAAGAAATACATTAAAAGAAATTATTTAATGATTAGCACTATGCTTTTTGGTGATCATTTAACATGCACTTTATGATGGTTACATTGGTTGTGGCCAAATGTATGTTTGGAATGTAAGTTAATATTTATTCTTGCAATTGATGCTTTCCTGGACAGTTTCTGGGACTTTGGTAATTGCACCATGAAAATGATGTTTGCTAAGAAACATGCTTATAACAAAGTTGTAAATAACTCATTAATCTAGCTTGTGTTAAATTTTGGTGGAATTTGACCTTATATTTTGTGAGTAATGACTGTTTCAAGTTGGGTTCCAGAAATAGTTGTTCTCTGGAATCTCTAGACCAGATTCTATAATTATGCATGTTTGACTTGGTTGACTTAAGAATCATGCTAAGATGATTAAAGATGAATTATAGACAATTTCATAAGCTTTCTAGAATGTCTTGTTGCATGGCTATTGGATTTATATAACTCTAGTTATGATCCAAACATGTAGATATTGTTTGCAGTCCAGAAATTGTCAGATGTTAGTTATGGTTGTTTACTCCATGTGTTGCTAACTGTGGCTTATACCCTTGATGATGGTCAAGTTAAGATACTTGTGATCTTGTCAAACTTGTGTTATGCTTAATGTGCTTTCCCTCTTTATTTGGTTGTGTGAGGTTAGCTAATTAGCTTTTGGTGTCTATGTCTTAATCGTGTGTTTACATGCATGATTATGTGATGCATCTCTTGTTATCATTCATCATATTCATACGCATGCATCTTGCATCTCATTTAGGTTCGCTAGATGCACCACGTGAAGGATGAGATGTTGAGGCCAAACCTGAAGACGGTGTTTGGTGGACCTATCCCGAAGATGAAAGGATTAAGCAAGTGTCGGGATGGGAGATGCTCGCCAAGCGAGTGTCATCTGTCAATCACTAACCCAGTGTTCGATCTCAGGCAAGCCCCAGAGCATTTTAAGTCTCCTATTTTATAAAAGTTGTTCCTTACTACATAAACTATAGTTATATATAGTTGCATTAAGTTATAGGAGTTGAGTGAAACCGTTGTTGCATTATTACCTTGGCCACCGGATTATCTTTCACCCTGTTAGGTCAGGATCGAGTGAATTGCTTAGCCATGCTTAGACCGGTAGAAGTCGGGTGATTTCCTATCACCTGCGAGTTATAGGTGGATACCGGGTTATGGTTAGCTGTATTTGTGATCATAAAAAGTAACCAAGCGTTGATGGATAAACGAAGACCGGGCGGAGTCTTATAGGGTTTTGGACTATAGTGATTCCGTCTGTGTCGATTAAGGACCGATCGTTGCTCGTCCCTCTTGTCATGTTGAACGCATGCCTCACATTTAGCTGGCCGAATAAAGTACCTTTTGACCGCGAAGCTAGTGACACTTTTCGAGCCGGGATAAACTCGGGTTGGCAGACTGGTGTTGAAGTGGGTGTAACGGGGACGCGAAGAGTGAGCCTAAGGTGCGTCCTGGAAGTCGGGCGGTCCCTGGGTAGTACGATCCATGATTGTTATCCCACGGCTTCTTGGAAAGTATCATTGGTGATCTACGGGACCCTGACGGGGGAAGCAGGGTTTGTGTGAGGAATAAATCTCCAGCTGGATAGGAATTCGATTCGAATCGCCGTCGCTCCCAGTTAGTGAGCACTTGACTCGAGTTACGGCATCATAGTAATAATGATGAAACACGGATGGTTATGTGGATAATGTTGGAAATGCTAAACCTGAGATGGTAACCTTTGATGTTAATGGTTAATCAAGTGATTGCTTTAGCATAGGTGCTTACCTAGATTGAATAGGTTATAATAAATATGATGCAAAAAGGACTTAAATTAGTTTATTCATGATAACTTATGCTTTTCGCAAATGAGTCAAGCTAGCCCACTGAAAGAAAGCCTTGCATACTCCTTGGTGTCATATTATTTTTGGTTTATGACGGGTAAGTCTAGTTGAGTACCTTCTCGTCCTCGGGGTTTATTCCCACTTGTTGCAGGTTGTGATGTATCATAGCTACTGTAAGAATTGGAAGACTCCTGCTGTAGTGGCGGAGTGTGATCATGGGCATGATCCGTCTGAGCTATCTTGTCTCTCATGCTTTTATGGGAAATTGACCTTGATACTGGCATGTATTTGAATTAAGGTGATATTAGTTTTCAAACTACTTTGCTTCCGCTACTTTTGAACTTGAGTTGTAATAACTCTACTGAACTCCGATATATGTTGAATTACTTATGAAATGGATGTAACATATGACCTGTTATGTTGGACCACTACGATCTTGGCTTGTATGTTGGTTGGTTTGAAATCCCTCGTGATTTTATTGGACTACCGGAGTTATAGGAGCTTAAGTACGGGAAATTAATTGCTCCAGCAATTGTTTTTGTACTTTTGTTCTTATAATTTGGGCGGTTCCATGACAGTTGGTATCAGAGCAAGGTTCAACACTAAACATGTCATATGTGTATTGAAAAACAAAGGTTTTGTTTGCAAAAATCAGTTTTTGACAACTTATAGCTACTACATATATAGGTTTGTTCAAATCTGAATTTTAAATCTAAGTATGCCAGTGGTCATTTCCTTTATGCCCAATTAAGGACCCTTAGGTGGCTTAATTAAGTACTAACTTGGGGGTTTTTAAGTTTTGCATCTACGCCCAAGCCAAGGTATGTATGAGTGATAACTTGATCGCACTGTTACCCTATGGTCGAATGGTAGTGGTAACCTTCATATATGAAATAGCCATATATGTCGCTAGAGTTACATTCTTGCAACGTCGCACCTATGCCAAGGTAAGTGTGAGCTGGGAGAGCATGACCGTTCAACCATCGGTCTAGGGGAGAGTTAGCTATGGTTACTAACATAATTACATGTTTAACCATGTAATTATGAAAGTACTTAATTGTGGGTACATTTGTTGGGTAGCTATGATACCGAAGTATATGCATCAGGGGATGTATGTATGGAGAGTATTTAGTTACTGCTTTCATTGTGTGCTATATTGGGAGTTGTTGGGCTGCAATGAAATTTTCTGCAGGTACGCTAACCACGAATGCGTAAGTTGAATGTAGCTGACGACTAGCTCTATATCGAGAGAATGCGTGTTATGCCACCGACATAGAACGTGATTGCCACCTTAGGCTGGCAATCTTGTGAGGACGAATAGGGCGAAGCATGCATCATCATGATTGTTGCTTTGTGCATATAACTATGCTCCTTCCATCTTTGTCCTAATAAATAAGTAACTTGCGATTGATGTGCTGCACTATCCTCCTGGTATGGGGTTAGTCAAGAATGCCTTGTTCCATGTTGCTTGATTAGGAAGTGCTTGAGGATAGGGTGTGCTTAGCCTTAATAGGTAATTGAGGTTACATGCTTGAACTTATAAATGTCCTCTAGTTTAGTCTAGTGGTGGATGTGTTGCTCCTGCAAGCTCTTGCAAATGCTTACTCAAGTAATTGTGATTCCTATGAATAAACTAAACTATTGATTAGTCTAAAGTAAGAATGTTTGGAGTTACTAGAATAATGTGACTGTGTGCTCTCATGTTAACACAACAAGGTTAAATATTGTTTTGCATGTAATAAACTTTGGCTGCTAGAATAGTTTATGTTGTAGTAATATTTTCATGGTCATAATAATGTAATCTGTGAATTAGTCCTTAGTGTGGATAAGAAAGTTATAGATAACTTAGTAAGCTTTCCAATAAGTCTAGTACCACACCTTAGTTTGATGCTTACAACTTATGTTTTGTTTAAAACATGTGTCTGCTGCATTACTGTCTAGACTCTGTGCATGCACTAAGTTGATTACTTTAGCATGCTTTTGTTTTAGCTAAACTTGTAGTTAGTTCTTGTTGGATAAATTCTTGTTAGGTGTGAGCCTTCTGCTTAGTATTGGATGCTTAAGCTAACCTGACTAATAATCTCAAGTGTCCGCTTAAAACTGTGATGCTGTGTAGATGCTTGTTATCTAGGTAGTGTCATAGTTGACCTCTCTTTTGTCCTCGGTGAGCATATGAGTGTTGAAGATGCTTTATCCTAGATCAACGCTCATGTTACGTAATCGCATGGTTGTCGTCTCTAATTAGATTCTCTCGTAGGAGCCAGAACCTATAGACGTGGTTGCTAGCCCTTGAATGTTTTTGTATCCAGGCCTTGCTTGAACCATAGGCCCTAGCGTAGTCCCCTTATATGTTTGCTTAGGCCTTGGACATCTGCTACCTTTTGGAGAATGCCCTTGTCGATTGACCAACCAAGTTAAGTCCTAACGAACGTCGATCTTAACCACAATTGTTGCTTGCCAAGTTTTGGAGACCATGCCAAATTCCATGTTGGACCTCCCGATTGTCTCTCCTACAGATGATCCGAGCAACGCTAATCTCACGTTGTCTGATCTAGAAATCTTTGCTTATGAAATCAAGTGGTTATCTTATTAACACAATTTCTGATCGGTGTATCATTTTGTTTGGAAGTTTGCTAAGTCCCTCTCAACTTCTAACGTCTCTCAACATTATTAGTCTTGATCTCATGTTGTTGTCCAACGTGACCAAGAACCCTTGCTCAGTTGTCTTCAGCAATTAAGCTATGTTCCCTTGCGCTGTGTTTTAATCTTCGGATCACCTCCATGTTGACTCTAAACCTTGTAACTACCCTTGCTTGCTACTCCTCCCTTGTCTAGTGCTTGTTCTTACCACCCAATCGGTGCAACTTGAAATTCCACTTTGTTTATGCGTTTAATAATGGTGTTACGATTAGCATTCTATGGTGCCACGATGAAACCGAGAGCCTCCTGTGGGCGCGCACACAGGTTGTGCTGCTCGGCACGCGCTGGTATCAGGGTTGCTATTCATGATCCATTATGAAACAACAACCGATGTGTTATTTCTCGTGACCATTTTCCTTGGTTATCTCCCTATATCTTATCTAAAGATTCATATCTTAGACCTTATGTAGTAGATATCCCTTGAAGTTGCTAAGAAGATGACCTTTGAAGAACAGTCACCGGCATAAGCATTGACAGACTGCAAGAGGTGGTAGACAAGTGACTCTCCCTATGTGTCCTTGTACGACGTTGGTCATCGAGTGAGCAACGTACGTCATCCCTGTAGATCAAACAGGCACATAACAGTTACTATTGGACAAGTTATCCGTGGGATAAGAATTTATCGTCACATTGTGCATTTGACCTAGTTATCAAAAGTCTTGATCCTTATGTAGATGACAGTCATACAGATGAAATCAACTCTCTCTGGTGTGACTCCTTATCTACGTAGGGATGCCCTCCATGTGGAATGATGCTTTGTGCTCTGTGAAAATAGCCCACAACTCCAATGCTTGTGCATCGTCAAGATTGGTGTCTAGATCACCGGTTGAAATTGTTCCCTGAGAAATATGTCAGGAAGACTATAGCCTCCATCCTCAACTAGAGAAAGGCTTCTGCTACTATGAGAAAGATCAGAGAGTGCAAAACACACACCTCAACATGTGAAGCAAAAGAAAAGGAAGAACGCGAAATTTGTCCAGAATTTTGTGACACTACACCGGTTATCTTCAAACTGATGGTTAGTGACTCAAATGAAGTTGGATTGACCCAAACTTGGTAACCTCATTCCTTGCTCAGGACCCTTCAATGTCTTAAGTGGGTATGAGCATTGGTTGAGTAAAACATAGGATTTGAGAGATGTCATATCAGCTTGGGTTGCTGCCATTTCAGAACAGAGCTATTTTGGTGGATGGGTTGTTGGATGGTCAAACGATGTCCGTTTGAGCTCAATTTTGGCGAGTGGTTAGAAGACCCATGGATCTATATGCCCACCAATATTTGTGCATATTGGAGTAGTAGTTTATGTTATATGAACAGAAAATAAAAGGGTACAGAATCGGTAATTTATCTGTTGACTGCGATCATCCTTTACATTAGAAGGTTATGTTTGTAATGCATGCCAAGAACTTGCAATTGATAGGTATCTTGATGTTAGACAACCCTCAGTACCCTTGGAAAGACTAATTGCACCCCTATGTGCCTTTGTATAAGAGAATCTTTTTGGGTGACTTTTGGCAGAAATCCAGGACCGACAGAGTCAGCTATCACTTTCACTGTTCCCTCAATAGACTCAGATAATACAGTGTTGGCATCAGAGAAAAGAGAACTGCAGACGTGAAGCAATATGTAGTTTTCCATCAGTTGGCATCTGAGTGAGTGAATAGTCTATGACCGGTATAGACATTGTCTATTGGTTAGACGGTTTCTGATAGCCTCGAAGAATGATTACCTCGTATATGGATCCAACCCTTATCGAAAGTTGTACATGCTATGCCACCAGAAAAGTAGATGCTACGAGTAGTTAGTCCATGCTTGTAGTACTCTTCGTACACCGTGAACGAAGGACCGTATTGTCTTGGATTCCTCCCAAAAAAATGCTTCGTGGAAGTCAGTGAAGGAAATTTTTCAGACAAAAATTTCTGTGTAAAGCGAGTATCAGAAAGTGTCTTGCCCAGTTAGCCTCTCTGATGCTTGAAGCTAAGTAGCCTGATGCGCTTGCAGATGTTGGAATTGGATAGCATGCTTCTCTTCCCTTGAAAAGTCCTCCGCACCGAATCTTGGGACGCGATTCTTTTAAGGGGGGAGGGCTGTAACACCCTAGGTGTTTGCCACCAATTAAGCAGTAGGTTTGAGCTCAAACATGATAGATTAAGTGGAGATTATGATGTCAAGGTCAACCTATGGACAGGAGCCCCAACCTAAGCTTGGATGTTGCACCCTTGCTTTACATATAGGCAGTTTTCAATATATATGATTGGGTGGTGTTTTTGCAATATCTTCATATGTCTCACCTTAGTACATATTTATATTGGTCACTGGAAAAGTTTCATGACGTTTGGAATCAAAAAGTCACACGAAATGATAAGTTATATCCTTGTTGGAATGACTTTACTAAGTGCTGGAATTGCATTATTAAGTGGATGGAAATATAGGTTATCAACCAAACCTTGCAACCTTACCCAAATGACTCTAGATGGACTCTACAACAAAAGTCATGAAAGGTTCGTGTTGAGCAAATGTCCAGATAATGCTCCATTGGATCAAAACGGACAATTCAAGCTTTATCGCGATACTACTTTGGTCAAAGTAGAAATGTTGGTTCTATATCAGTTCTGATGTTGGACCTTAAATGAAAGTTGTAGTTCGTGTTTTGTAGAAGAAACTTTGTTTTTGGACTAAGAGCTAGATCAGCATGGAAATAAGTCAAACCGAGGCACAAAAATTGAATCTGCCGCAGTTTTCAGCACTTAGAAATATTTCTAAGTCTGCGAATTCCAGCACTACTACGATTGGCATGCCGCGTTCTCATGTTTTCGTTAAGCAACTTGATTTGATCCAAAAATAGAAGTTGGAGCTAACTCATTGGAGAAGATCTTGTAAAAAGATGGGAATAGTTGGATCAAGTTTGACCTCCCAAAACCCTAGAACCGAGCTGTATTTTGATCGTCATTGGCATGTTGACATTGTTATTTTGGCGGCTAATTACCCATGGATCCATAGCCCTAATGACAGCACACCCTTAATAAAAGTTGTAGCTGGGTCAGTGTAGAAGATATTTTATTCAGGTGCCAAGATCCAAATCGTAATGGAATATGCTGAATTGGGGCTCGAACTTGTCCAATTTGACGCGCACCAGGTGTTCGATGGTGGGCCCCTTAAGGGACACGCGGTCGCCATGCCTCTCGCCTCCGCTCCACGCGTCGTGGGCGCCCTGTTAAAGCCGCGCCTGTTGCCCGCCGCTGTCCCAAGCCGCCCAGACGCTCCCCGCTCCCGTTCTCGCCGCGACGCGCGCACCAGAGCGCCGCCCACCATGGCCGCGCGCCGAGCTCGAGCTGCTACGCCGCTGCTGTTGTTGCTGCACCACTGCTGCTACTGCACCGCTACCGCTGATGCTACTGCGCCGCTGCCGCTGCTACTCTACTGTAGTTCGCCCTCCCTTGCTGCTGCCGTGCGCACAGAGCATGCACAGCCATGGCCGCCGGTGCCCACCTCCATGGCCGCACCGCCCGACTCTCCCCTGTCCCAACAGAGTTCGCTGCCGTGTTGCCCTCTTCATGATGCGGCCTAGTCTCACCGTTCCAGGCCGAGCTCTCAGCCGCAGAGACCGCCGGCCATCGGTCTTCGCGTGCCACGGCCACTGCTCTACTCAATGCCGATGCTCTCGTGCGCGGTGAGCCGCGGGCCATCTCTGGACGCGTCACGGGCACCCACGAGTGCGCAAGGGGTGCCTCAGCCCTCACCGCCGGCCCTTTCCCTCTGCCGCTGAGTGCCAAGCCGTCGAGCCCGACCGTTTCGTTCGTCCGTCTCTGTGTCCACCGTGAGGAAGAAGAAGAAGGACCCACGTGTAAGAGGGAAACAAGTCCAGGGGGTTTTCTGCACTGTCATAGACTCATGTGAATAGTGCCGCGAGGACTGTTTTGTGATTATTTTGCAGGAACTTTGGAAATTCATAGTAAATTGTAGAAAAATCATAAAATAGTAAATGAGTACTTTTTGGAATCCTTGTGAAATTCTCTATGCATTAAATCTATAATATGGCATGTTTTAGTTTAAAGTTTTCTCTGTAAAAATATATTTGTGCAGCTAGGTTTTTAATGCTAGTTGTATTTGTCATTTTCATAACTGCAGATCTAGGGCTCCAAATGAAGTAAAATTTTTGTGTCATGCTACTCATGTGATGATTGATGTGTGGTAAAAATTTCAAGAATTTTGGTTGCCATTTGGGTGAGTTATTAGTGTATCTTGCTCTCACATGAATTCTTGCAATAACAATTTGTCTTTTTCATAGAGGTTGATATACATATCCAAATGGCTTGAAATTTGTACAGTCGACTATTGGGTGTATGTAAGAGCTACTGTAATTTTATAGATTTTATTATGGACTTTTGATATATGTTTATTATTTCACCTTGCTATTTAAATAAATTAAGAAATACATTAAAAGAAATTATTTAATGATGAGCACTATGCTTTTTGGTGATCATTTAACATGCACTTTATGATGGTTACATTGGTTGTGGCCAAATGTATGTTTGGAATGTAAGTTAATATTTATTCTTGCAATTGATGCTTTCCTGGACAGTTTCTGGGACTTTGGTAATTGCACCATGAAAATGATGTTTGCTGAGAAACATGCTTATAACAAAGTTGTAGATAACTCATTAATATAGCTTGTGTTAAATTTTGGTGGCATTTGACCTTATATTTTGTGAGTAATGACTGTTTCAAGTTGGGTTCCAGAAATAGTTGTTCTCTGGAATCTCTAGACCAGATTCTATAATTATGCATGTTTGACTTGGTTGACTTAAGAATCATGCTAAGATGATTAAAGATGAATTATAGACAATTTCATAAGCTTTCTAGAATGTCTTGTTGCATGGCTATTGGATTTATATAACTCTAGTTATGATCCAAACATGTAGATATTGTTTGCAGTCCAGAAATTGTCAGATGTTAGTTATGGTTGTTTACTCCATGTGTTGCTAACTGTGGCTTATACCCTTGATGATGGTCAAGTTAAGATACTTGTGATCTTGTCAAACTTGTGTTATGCTTAATGTGCTTTCCCTCTTTATTTGGTTGTGTGAGGTTAGCTAATTAGCTTTTGGTGTCTATGTCTTAATCGTGTGTTTACATGCATGATTATGTGATGCATCTCTTGTTATCATTCATCATATTCATGCGCATGCATCTTGCATCTCATTTAGGTTCGCTAGATGCACCACGTGAAGGATGAGATGTTGAGGCCAAACCTGAAGACGGTGTTTGGTGGACCTATCCCGAAGATGAAAGGATTAAGCAAGTGTCGGGATGGGAGATGCTCGCCAAGCGAGTGTCATCTGTCAATCACTAACCCAGTGTTCGATCTCAGGCAAGCCCCAGAGCATTTTAAGTCTCCTATTTTATAAAAGTTGTTCCTTACTACATAAACTATAGTTATATATAGTTGCATTAAGTTATAGGAGTTGAGTGAAACCGTTGTTGCATTATTACCTTGGCCACCGGATTATCTTTCACCCTGTTAGGTCAGGATCGAGTGAATTGCTTAGCCATGCTTAGACCGGTAGAAGTCGGGTGATTTCCTATCACCTGCGAGTTATAGGTGGATACCGGGGTTATGGTTAGCTGTATTTGTGATCATAAAAAGTAACCAAGCGTTGATGGATAAACGAAGACCGGGCGGAGTCTTATAGGGTTTTGGACTATAGTGATTCCGTCTGTGTCGATTAGGACCGATCGTTGCTCGTCCCTCTTGTCATGTTGAACGCATGCCTCACATTTAGCTGGCCGAATAAAGTACCTTTCGACCGCGAAGCTAGTGACACTTTTCGAGCCGGGATAAACTCGGGTTGGCAGACTGGTGTTGAAGTGAGTGTAACGGAGACGCGAAGAGTGAGCCCAAGGTGCGTCCTGGCAGTCGGGCGGTCCCTAGGTAGTGCGATCCATGATTGTTATCCCACAGCTTCTTGGAAAGTATCATTGGTGATCTACGCGACCCTGACGGGGGAAGCAGGGTTTGTGTGAGGAATAAATCTCCAGCTGGATAGGAATTCGATTCGAATCGCCGTCGCTCCCAGTTAGTGAGCACTTGACTCGAGTTACGGCATCATAGTAATAATGATGAAACACGGATGGTTATGTGGATAATGTTGGAAATGCTAAACCTGAGATGGTAACCTTTGATGTTAATGGTTAATCAAGTGATTGCTTTAGCATAGGTGCTTACCTAGATTGAATAGGTTATAATAAATATGATGCAAAAAGGACTTAAATTAGTTTATTCATGATAACTTATGCTTTTCGCAAATGAGTCAAGCTAGCCCACTGAAAGAAAGCCTTGCATACTCCTTGGTGTCATATTATTTTTGGTTTATGACGGGTAAGTCTAGTTGAGTACCTTCTCGTCCTCGGGGTTTATTCCCACTTGTTGCAGGTTGTGATGTATCATAGCTACTGTAAGAATTGGAAGACTCCTGCTGTAGTGGCGGAGTGTGATCATGGGCATGATCCGTCTGAGCTATCTTGTCTCTCATGCTTTTATGGGAAATTGACCTTGATACTGGCATGTATTTGAATTAAGGTGATATTAGTTTTCAAACTACTTTGCTTCCGCTACTTTTGAACTTGAGTTGTAATAACTCTACTGAACTCCGATATATGTTGAATTACTTATGAAATGGATGTAACATATGACCTGTTATGTTGGACCACTACGATCTTGGCTTGTATGTTGGTTGGTTTGAAATCCCTCGTGATTTTATTGGACTACCGGAGTTATAGGAGCTTAAGTACGGGAAATTAATTGCTCCGGCGATTGTTTTTGTACTTTTGTTCTTATAATTTGGGCGGTTTCGTGACAACAGTATTGAGGAAATCCCATCTGGTGAGGTTGTCACTGCTGGTAAGTTCCTAGTTGACCAACATCCTGTAGTGGTACTTTTTGATTCAGGTGCTTCGCATTCATTTATCAGTCCTAAGTTTGCATCAAAGTTTGCACATAAATTGCATACTGTTGAAGGTGGAGGTTATTGCATTAGCGCAGCAAGTGGGAATATTTCCACAAATAAAGTAGTGGGGAATCTTGAGCTTAAGATAGAAGGGCGAAAGTACTCGCTTGCCTTAGTGGTTTTGCCAGGATTAGGCATAGATGCTATTCTGGGCATGAATTGGATGAGTCAGAATGGGGTACTCATTGATATATCCACTCGTGTAGTTATGCTCAAAGATCCTACAGATCAAAAGGGTTTTCTGGTACAACTTCCCAGAAAAGTCGATTTGTCTGGGGAAGTTCATGCTATGCAAGCAAAGGCGTTGGCTGAAATTCCCGTAGTAAATGAGTTTCCGGACGTTTTTCCCGATGATTTGCCGGGACTCCCTCCGGATCGGGATGTGGAATTTAAAATTGAGTTGTTGCCTGGCATGGCACCTATCTCTAGGAGACCCTATAGAATGCCTCCAAATGAACTAGCTGAACTTAAAGTACAATTGAATAAACTTTTGAAGAAAGGGCTGATTCGTCCTAGTTCGTCTCCATTGGGATGTCCCGCTATCTTTGTAAAGAAGAAGGATCAGTCGTTGCGGATGTGCGTAGATTATAGACCTCTGAATGCAGTCACTGTCAAAAATAAGTACCCTCTACCGTGCATTGACATCTTGTTCGATCAATTATCCAAAGCTAAAGTCTTCTCCAAGGTTGATCTAAGATCGGGCTATCATCAAATTAAAATCCGTCCGGAAGATGTTCCAAAAACCATCTTCTCTACCAGATACGGTCTTTATGAGTATCTTGTTATGTCCTTCAGCTTGACCAACGCCCCCGCACACTTCATGTACTTGATGAATTCGGTGTTTATGCCCGAATTGGATAAGTTTGTGGTGGTATTTATTGATGACATCCTGATATATTCTGAAAATGAGGAAGACCACACTGAACATCTGCGTATAGTTCTCACAAGACTGCGTGAACATCAACTATATGCAAAGTTCAGTAAGTGCGAATTCTGGCTTCGAGAAGTACCTTTCCTTGGGCATGTGTTGTCCGATGGAGGAATTATGGTGGACCCCACCAAGGTACAAGAAGTACTGGACTAGAAGGCTCCTATCTCGGTTCATGAGGTTCAGAGTTTTCTTGGTTTGGCTGGCTATTATCGTTGCTTCATTCTGGATTTCTCAAAAATAGCCAAGCCGATGACTCGGCTGCTGCAAAAAGACACCAGGTTTGTCTGGACTCCTGAGTGTGATGCGGCTTTTCACAAACTACGAACTCTCCTAACCTCGGCTCCAGTTTTGGCGCAACCGGATATCGAGAAACCATTTGAGGTGTATTGTGATGCCTCAGGCATAGGTTTGGGAGGTGTTCTGATGCAGGAAGGCCGAGTGATTGCATATACCTCTCGACAACTTCGAAAACATGAGGTGAATTATCCAATGCATGACTTAGAACTGGCCGCAGTTGTTCATGCTTTGAAAGTATGGCGGCATTATCTGCTGGGCAATGTCTGTAATATCTACACAGACCACAAAAGCCTCAAATACATCTTCAACCAACCCGAGTTAAATATGCGTCAAAGAAGATGGCTCGAGTTGATTAAGGATTATAACCTTCAAGTGCACTATCATCCTGGCAAGGCAAATGTGGTTGTGGATGCTTTAAGCCGTTAGTCTCATTGTCATTCCCTAGTTGAAACTGATTTTCATCGATCTCGCCTTCTACATCTAGCAGTCTTGTACAACATCACTATCAGTTGTACTCTAAAAAGCAGAATTATTGAGCTCCAAAAGACTGATCCTGGTGTATTCCACATAAAACGCAAGATGAAAGAGGAAGAAACTAAGCATTTCAGGGTAGATGAAGAAGGTGTGCTGTGGTTTAAGGATAGATTAGTGGTACCTAAGGACCGAGAGCTTAGAGATCAGATCCTGTCCGAAGCACATTCATCCAAGTTGTCCATCCATCCTGGTAGTAATAAGATGTATTATGATTTGAAGCCACTTTATTGGTGGACCAAGATACGGAAAGAGATAGCTGCATATGTTGCTAGGTGTGACACCTGCTGTAGAGTTAAAGCTGTGCATATGAAAGCTGGGTTACTTCAACCACTTTCTATCCCAGGTTGGAAATGGGAAGAGATAAGTATGGATTTCATTATCGGACTTCCTCCTACTATCAAAAATCATAACTCCATCTGGGTAATTGTGGATCTCCTAACCAAATCAGCTCACTTTATTCCGGTTAGAGTGGACTATCGTCCCACTGACTATGCTGAATTGTACTTCAATCAGATAGTCCGGCTCCATGAGATACCTCGTACTATCATCTCTGACCGTGGTCCACAATTCACTGCTCGTTTTTGGCAGCACTTGCATCACCTTCTGGGAACCAAGTTAGTGAGAAGCTCTGCTTATCACCCCCAGACATCAGGATAGACTGAATGAGTCAACCAAATCTTGGAGGATATGTTACGAGCTTGTGTTATTTCATCCAAGGGTTCATGGGAGAAGTGGTTGCCTTTAGCTGAGTTCTCTTATAATAATAGTTACCAAGAGAGCATTAATATGGCCCTATTTGAAGCGTTGTACGGTCGTAAGTGTAGAACCCCACTAAATTGGATAGAAGCTGGTGAGAGGAGATTTTATGGTATTGCTTTTGTTGAGGAAGCTGAGGAACAAGTCCGTACCATCCAAAAACATATGGCTGCATCCCAAGCTAGACAGAAGAGTTATGCTGATCGTCGTAGAAAGCCACTCGAGTTTGAAGTTGGAGACTTCGTTTACTTGAAAGTTTCTCCAATGAAGAGTGTCCAACGTTTTGGTATTAAGCGGAGACTTGTGCCAAGATACGTGGGTCCTTTCCAGATCATAGGCAAGAGTGGAGCTGTTGTGTACAAAATCCAGTTACCTCCTGAAATGAGTGCCATATTCAACGTCTTCCATGTGTCTCAGCTCAAAAAGTGTCTTCGAGTTCCTAAGGAAAGAGTCCCTTTAGGAGATATTAGGCTGGAATCCGATCTAACTTACGAAGAAAAGCCAGTCCGAGTGATCGATACTCAGGAATGAGTGACTAGAAGCAAAGTGGTTAAGTGGTATAAAGTAATGTGGAGTAATCAGGGTAGTGAAAGTGACGCTACATGGGAACGGGAGGACTATTTGCTGGATGGTTATAAGGAATTCTATGAAAAATGGTACGCTTTACAAATCTCGGGACGAGATTTTTATAAGGGGGGAGGGCTGTAACATCTCAGGTGTTTAGCTCCATAATTGCATTGCATTTGCATGAGCATAAGCATGCATCATTTCATGTTATTTTATGTGGTTGCAACTAATGTGGTTGTTTTTAGAATTTTGTTTGGCTCACATCATGTGACACTAGGCAGTTGGTGTAAAAAAAAGGGAGGGTAGCTAATTATATCTCACAACACCTTAGTTATACTTAGGGTCACTAATGGAGCAAGGTTCATGTTGACCAAAATCACCAAAATGCCCTCCAAGGTGTAGTTGACCACCATTTAGCCCTAGGATGCTCTAGTTTGACCAATTAAAAAGTCTAGCTTAGAGACCTTGCATGGAGGAGCACCCTTAAGCAAAGTTGTAGGGAATTTTATGGGGAACAAAAGTCTCAATATGACCATCTCATGAAACTAGCCAGAACATGCTCAAAAATGGCCCACAAGTCAGCTAGAGGGGCTGTCTCAACACTTAGAAATTTTCTAAGTCTCCAAGTGTCCCTCCAGTTTTACTGTGACCTACTTTGGAAGCTTGTAGTTTGCAAACCAGACCAAACTAGCTCCAACTCATGTTGACACTTTTGTAGTACTCACTTAGCTCTACAACATTGTCAACATCACCATCACCTAGTTCTAAATGGTTTAGGAGATATGGTGTCTAGAAAATTGGGTTTCAGTCGGCTTAATGACTGAAACTACGTTTCAGTTTCGAAGTGCACCACTTTGGAGCTCTGTGGTTTCAAATCCAGGCTGAACCAGTCCCAGTCCCAATTGGCAATTTTGTAGCCCTCATGTAGCTCTACATAATTGTTGTAATCACCTTCGACTAAATCAAGCTGGTTTAGGAGATTTTCTTCGACGCATTCGCGCTGTCAGTCGAACGATGATGGCCTCCATTCAGTCAACCGCGTCGCCCTTCAGTCGGACAGCCGACTCGCGTCGTGGCGCTCGGGCAGAGCCCGGTGGCCGCGTGGCGTGCGCGTCCTGCCATCGCCTCCACGTCGCAAGCTCACGCGCGGGAGTGAAGTGGGAGTCGACACCTCAAACCCCATCACTCACGCCGCTCCCTCCTCCATTCCATCGCCCTCTGGTCCGACGAGCAGCACCACCCCGACCTCGCCGTGGCCGGGTGAGCTCACCACCGCACCGCAGCCCACCAAATCCCGTTCACTACTCCGCCAACATCCCCTCCACCTCCTTCGCCCGTTGCTTGACCAGATTGTGCAGAGGTGAGGGCAAATTTTGGTTTCCGCCACCGCGAGTCCTCGCCGGCGTGCTATCCGCGCAGCGGCTCACCGTGGCCAGCTCCCTATGGTCTCCCTCCAGTCTCCCCGCTATGTGTTCTAGGTTCTGGGGTGGGTAGAGCAGCCTAGGTGATGACGCTACCGGATGGGATGGCCGGTACACGTCGGAACACCGTCGTGCGCTGCCGCACCATGGCCGTCGGTGCAGTGCTCACGCGGCCAGCGGCACTCGCTCCACCTCCGGCTTCTTCCTTGGCATAGAGAGGTCCGTCATGCCCTCAGGAAGCCGTAGCACACCTCACTTAGGTCCCTGGCCCCTGGAGCTCGCCGGACCGCCACCGGGTGCCACCTCCGAGCCGCGGTCACCATGGCCGTCGTAGCTAGGGTGGGATAAGGTCAACCAATCTAGGTTTGGTCGATGTGTGAAGTCACGGGGAAGCCGTTGGTGCTCTTCCCGTCGCCGGAGGCGCCGTCGTCGGCGAGCTTGAGCTCGCCGGAGTCGCGGCCGTCTCCCCCCTCCGCTCTTCTCTCTCTGGCCTGTGGGCCGGCGCTGTCAGCGCCACGCACACGCGGGCGGGAGTCTGGGACGGGCCGCGCGTGTCGTGGGCCGCGTCTGTTCCCGGCCCGGCCCAGCAACAGTAGCGAATTAGGGTTCAGTTTTGTTTTCTTTTTCATATTTGTCACAGATTTTTGTTGTTGTTGGAAAATATAGATCTAGGGTTTTACTTGCCCAAAAATTATGAGATAAATTTTGTTAGGATCTACATGATGTGTAGTATTTTAGAAAAATATAAATCAGGTATGTGATGTTTAGTCTCTAGGAGAATTAAATAGATCTTTCAAATGTGTTTTGAAATGAAGGCAAATTTGTTAAATGTATAACTTGAGCTGTAGTATTCCAAAAATTATGAAATTTGATGGGTAGGCTAATTTATACTTGCTCTAGCTTTGGTAAAAATTTGGGTAGTAGTGCTTAAGTACTTTTCAAGTTATAATGCTATCTTGTTATTTTAGGAAATACTTAAATGAATTTTAGTAATTTTTCTACATGTGCAATGTTCTTATAACTTTTTAGAGAATGTCTTGGTACCCTAAAGTGTCCAAGAAAATTATGAAATCTATTGTTTGATACTTTTCAATATGATTTGTTAATTATACAAAAATCAGCCTTTTGGGATTGTGAATTTTGTTTAGGGAGTTTCTTTAAATAATTTTAGTTCAAATTTTTACAGTGGTCTCTTTTTGGTTCATAGAGTCTCCTGTAATTTTTGTAGAATTTTAGGAGCAGTTTCTATATATGTTTAAAATTCCACTTAATTACTTAAGTAAATTAAGAAATGAGTATAAATAAATATTTTAGGCAGACAAACCTTACTTTTTGGTGTTTTTGTGACCTATCTGAACTTGTGGTAACATTAGTTTGGTCTTAAGGGATGTTTGCCACATAAATAAATATTTAATCTTTGCAATTCTAGGTTTTCTGGACAGCTGGTAGTTTTTCTAGGTTTGACCTTTGATAAAGGTGGTTGCTGGAAAACTTGTAAATACCAAAGTTGTAGTAAGCTTGATAAACTAGCTTGTGTCAAAATTTGGGAGCATTTGGCTTGGTAGTTTGGGAGTTATTGCTCTTTAAAGTGACAGTCCAGAAATTTCTACTCTCTTTTTAGAGAGGACGGATTCTGGAACTTATGAAATTTCGACATGAAAAACTTAGGAATTTAGGGTTGAAATCTGAAAATGAATTGTAGTGCGTTTCTTAAGCTTTCCATATTGTCTTAAATCATATCTTTTGGAGTTAGAAATCTCCAGCTATGACAAAAACACGTAGCTGCTGTCCAGAAATTGTTGTCATGCTAATTGATGATTTGTGTTGGTAACCTAACCAATGTTGTTCTTATGATTTTTAGGTGTTAGGGCCTTAACTGAAGCGGAACAATTGTACATTAGGTTGGGTAGATTAGGTAAGTACTTCTCCACCGGAGAAGAGATTTGCACGTAATGGGGAAGTGACTTGAATAGAGTACTTTTATTGCTGAAATGCATTTCATTCCGAGCATGTTGCACCCATTATGCATCCATGATATTTATTGTGCATTCATGCAATAGGTGTACCGGAGGGGGTGACACTCCTCGAGTTCGAAGGAGCAATTCCGGAGGAAGTCTAGGACCAGCCGGAGCAGCCAGAGGAACCAACCGGCGACGAAGCTCCTGCCGAAGATCTACCTGAGTGTCCTGACCACCGGCCCTCGACCTTTCTAAAAGGCAAGCCCCGGTGCATGCTGAACCCATCAATTTATAAATCTATCTTGAGTACTTTTAATTATTTAATGCATTAAGTTGTAGGAGTTGTATGAAAACAATTGTTGCATTATACCTGTCCTTGTCCAGATATCGTACTTAAATCCTAATTTAGGTTTAGGCACGTATCAATGCTTAGCCCTGCTTAGTACGGTAGAAGTCGGGTGATTTCTATTCATCCGCGAGATGTAGGAAGGAGTCACGAGTGGCTTTATGGCTATCGTGGATGGAACCATGCTTTAAAATGAAATTGAGACCGGGCGGGAGTTCGATAGTACAGCCGCAAGACACTTCACGTCTTAGGTGTGGAGCTATGCCCATCTGAGTCATTTAAGGACCGATTCGCTGTACGTCCTTGAGTCATGTTGAACGCAGTCTAACACTTAGTTAGCCAGATAAGTCGTTCCGACCGCGAAGCTGAGTAATATGATTCAGGCCGGGAATCGAATGGTAGGTTGCTTCTTGGAGGAGAGAAATGATGTGCTTGGGGTCATTGGCGTGAGACCAAGGGGGGTTAGAGTCCCTATCACCTGGCAGAATGTCGCCCTTGGGGTCACGACATCATTCAGACCCGCGATTCCTGAATCATATGAAACGGTGGCCTGTGCGACCCTGGCAGGGGTCTGCACGGTGAGTGTTAGAAATACCCCTCCAGCTAGATAGGAATTCGATTCGAATCGCCGTCGCTCCCGGTTAGTGAGCACTTGACTTGAGCAGCGGCAACGTAGATCTCATTAAATGAACAGGTGGTTAAGGGAATGATACAATGTTGCCACAATTCATACCTGCTCTGGATATAATGATGATAATTGTTTGATTATAATCAAGTGCATGCTTAGTACAGGTGCTAAGATAGATGATAGGTAAATGCTAAAAAGAACTGCTAGTACAGGTTATAAGAGTTTTAATTACTTATGCCTTTATGCAAAATGTGATGTCAGCTAACCTCTTGTGTAAGCCTTGCATAATCCTTGGTGTCATCTTATTTCTGGTTTTTGACGGGTAAGTCTAGCTGAGTACATTCCAGTACTCAGGGTTTATTCCCTCCTGTTGCAGATGATATGCTCTATCAAGGCTTCTGCAAAATTTGTCTCCATCCTGCGGGTGACGAAGACTAGATCACTAGGGCGTGATCATCTTTTATGTACTTTCCTGATGCTTTTGCGGGTTGTTGATCATTAAGACTGGCAGTAGCATGTGAACTAATGCGTGTGTTATGCTTCCGCTACTTTATAAACTTGGTTTGTAATAATTACGACTCCGTGTGTGTAAACTTATTTCGGAACTACTTGTGAAATGTAACGTATGATGTTGTATGTTGAATGATGCGATCTTGGTTGTAAGCAAGTTGGTTTGAAATCCTTCGTGGTTTCGATTGACTACCGGGATTATATGGGCTCAAGTTCGAAAATTTGAGCGCTTCGGTGCTTGTTTTTGTACTTGAGCTCTTATAATTTGGTCGGTTCTGTTACAGAATCCTTCATCACATTTCTTTTCAAACTTGCTCAATCTAGTGCCTTTCTTGAGAATATAGCATTTACAACCAAACACTCTAAAGTATGAAATATTGGGCTTTCTTCCATTCAATAGCTCATATGGTGTCTTTTCAAGCTTCCCATGGCAATAGAGACGGTTGCTACAATAGCAAGCCGTGTTGATGGCTTCACTCCAAAATGAATGACTCACATTGTATTCACTAAGCGTTGATCTAGCCATGTCAATCAAGGTTCTATTCTTTCTTTCAACTACACCATTGAATTGAGGAGTGTATGTTGGTGAGAATTGATGTCTAATACCAAGATCATCACACAAATCCTCAATTCTTGTGTTCTTGAACTCACTACCATTGTCACTTCTAATCCTTTTGATAGTGGTTTCAAACTCATTTTGAACCCTCTTGACAAAAGACTTGAATAGATCGTAGATATCACTTTTATCATAGAGAAATAATACCCAAGTATATCTAGTGTAGTCATCAACAATCATAAAACCATACTTGTTGCCACCAATGCTAGTGTATGTTGTTGGTCCAAACAAGTGCATGTGCAATAACTCAAATGCCTTAGAAGTGCTCATTTCACTCTTGCTAGGATGTGCATTTCCAACTTGTTTACCGGCTTGACAAGCACTACAAGGTTTATCCTTCTAAAAGGTGACATCCTTCAAGTCTCTAACTAAGTCATGCCCCAAAAGTTTGTTCAATTGTTTCATTCTAACATGACCAAGTCATCTATACCACAACCATCCCATACTAGATTTGCTAAGCAAGCATAATGTCAATTGTGTCTCACTATCATTAAAGTCAACCAAGTATAAGCTACCATGTCTAAATCCTTTGAATATCAAATTTAATCCATCAACACTAATGACTTCAACATCATCACTACCAAATATGCACTTGAAGCCAAGATCATAAAGTTGTTCCATCGACAAAAGATTGAAATCTAAGCTCTCAACTAGCAATATATTAGATATGTTCATGTCATTTGAGATAGCAATTTTACCAAGCCCCTTGACCTTGCCTTTCTTGTTGTTGCCAAAAGTGATAGCATCAAAACTACCATTTTAACTCGTATCAATTGATTTGAACATACAAAAATCCCCAGTGTTTGGGTCCTACAAGACAAGATGTAATTGACCTATCAAGCACCCAATGCCTTTCTCTGGCTTTGTAATTGACCTACAAGACAGGATCAATTCTTTTTTTGGTACCCAAACTTGTTTGGGTCCTCCAAAGTTAGTGACCAAGCTCTTTGGTATAAAAATGGCTTTCTTCTTTGAACTCATCCATGGTGTACCAATGAAATTAGCATGAACACCATTAGTACCCTTGATAAGCATATAGAAAGAATCAAGCTTAATTGAGGATACATTAGCATTGGATTTCTTGTTCATGCAATGTTGCTCTATCTGACCAACTTGCTTGCAACTTTTGTAATAGCTACCATTGTTCTTCACAAAACGAGTCTTGTGAGGAGCAAAAGTAGTCTTGCCTTTCTTGGGTTTATAGCCCAATCCCTCTTTGTAGAAAGAAGCTCTTTGGCTACATAAGCACATAAGCAAGCGGTCATCACCACCATAAGCCTTGGCTAAGGTGTGATTGAGCTCTTTTACCACCTTGAGATTTTCATTCTCAACTATTAGTGTGGAGTCACAAGTGAAACCGTCACTACTAGATGAGGATGATATAGATGAGCTACATGAAGGGTTAGTGGGAGCAACAACAATAGGCTTATGAAAAGATTCATCAATTATATTACAAGATATGCCTATGTTGCAAGTTTTAGCTTTCTCAACATTAGTTGGCATGTTTTCACATCTTTCAACTAGAGAGGAATGAGCTTCTTCAAGCTTAGAGTGAGACTTTTGAAGCTTCTTATGGTCTACCCTTAGACTCTCATAAGATGCCCTAAGCTCATCAAGTTCTTGCATGAGGTTTTTCTTATTCGTAAGCAAGCCCTTGCACTCCTTTCTAGATTCTTTAAAATATTGAGTGCAATTTTCTAGCATAGTGATTAGTTCATCTTAAGTTAGATCATCATCATCACTATCACTATCACTAGCACTATCATGATCACTCTTATCATCGGATGATATCTTAGTGGCCTTAGCCATGAAGCACGATGGAGTGTCAAAGAGGGAGACCTTCTCTTGGATGGCAATGCTTGCATATCCCTTCTTCTTACTCTTGTTGTCATCCTCATCATCACTTGAGAAATCATCAATATCCCATGTAGCAACATGAGAATCATTCTTCTTCTTGTAAGAGCTCTCCTTCTTTTCTTGCTTCTTCTTTTGTTTCTTCCTCTCCTTCTTGATAGCATCTTCATCATCACTATCATAAGGACACTTAGCGATGAGATGGTCCTTGCTATGACATCTAAAGAATCTCATAGTTTGCTCATTTTTCTTGGATGAGTTCTTCCTCCTCCTTGCACGATAACCTTTCTTCTTCATGAATTTGCCAAATTACTTGACAAAGAGAGTCATCTTCTTATCAATGTCATCATTATCACAACTCACAAGAGCTTGAGTCTTCATCACCTGATAATTCAATTTTGGACTTGCCCTTGGATGTGGTGGCTTTGAATGCTACACTCTTCTTTTTTTCATCATCCTTCTTCTCACTTTTCTTCTTCTTCTTCTTGACCAACTCCTCTTTCTCATCATCTTCTCTATATGAGTCATCGGTCATCACTTCTTAAAAGACTTATTGAGGTGTTGAATCTTTCAAGGTTGTTCTCACAAGCACGGTGATCAATATGTCAAACCTCTTGGGTAAGCTTCTCAAGAACTTCATAGAGAATTGATTGTCCTTGACCTCCTCACCAAGTGCCTTAAGCTCATTCACAATGACTTATAATCTATGAAACATCTCTAGCACACTCTCATCTTCTTGCATCTTGAAGGTAGAGAACTTTTCTTGGAGAATATAAGCATTGGCGGTCTTAGTGCCTTCGGTGCCTTCAAATGTTTCTGCAAGCTTTGCCCAATCATCATGAGCAACTTCTATATTCTTCACTTGCTCGAATGTCTTGTCATCTAGTACCTTATGAAGAGCACTAATGGCAATGTCATTGCATTGTAGCTTCTTTTCTTCAATCGGTGTTGGTGTTTCCAGATTAGCAACCTCAAATTTAGTTTCGGTGACCTTCCACACTTCTCTATTAATTGACTTGAGGTGTGTGGTCATCTTAATATTCCAATATGCATAATTTGTGCCATCAAAGTGAGGTGCCTTCTTGGTGTTGTTGATGTGCAAGCTTAATTGAGCCATTTTTTCTTCACCGTAGGTTGTTAAGCCTTAAATAAACGGTGCCTTGGCTCCGATACCACTTGTAAGGTCCAAAAGGTAAGAGGGGGTGAATAGCCTATTTAAAATTTCTACAAACTTTACTAAACAACAAGTTAGTAAATAAGATGACGAAACTAATTCTAGCACTAGCTCAACTACTTTTATGCAAGCCACAAAAATGAGTCTAGTGCAAGGCTATGATCTCTAGTTCACACCAACAATGCTAAGACTCTAAACTAATTACTCCTAAGTGATAAGCTATTCTACTCAAGCTAAACAAGGCAAAGAACAATAAGTAAAGGAGTGAGCTTGAATAGATATACCAACGTTGATGAGAAGAGATATGTCCAATGTACCAATCAATCAACGTGATCACATACACAAATAAAATACTCGGCAATAAGATGACACCAGATTTTTATCGAGGTTCACTTGCTTCCCGACAAGTTACTCCTCGTTGTGGCGATGTACTCACTTGATGGATCGCGAGCTAATCAACTATCAAAAGTTGAACCCTCAGCGGGTGCCGCACATTCACTCATAAGATGGGGATCCTCCAAGCCACGAGCTCCACTAGAGTAGCCAATTCGCGAACTCCCGCGGGGAAGGCTCAAGAACCCCTCACAATCATTTGGTGAGGCTCGAAACAATCTCCAATCATGAGCTCAACACCACCGCTGCTCCAAGCCATCTAGGGTGTTGGGAAACACCCAAGAGTAACAAGCAATCTTCAACAAACTCAAGAATCAAGTGCCACTAGATGCAACTC
Organism: Saccharum hybrid cultivar R570; assembly: GCA_038087645.1. Taxonomy (NCBI): domain Eukaryota; kingdom Viridiplantae; phylum Streptophyta; class Magnoliopsida; order Poales; family Poaceae; genus Saccharum; species Saccharum hybrid cultivar. The sequence goes on from JAQSUU010000135.1 coordinate 26,308,680, forward strand.
TCAAAGCAATGCACTTGAATCTCACTCAATCTCTCTAGAATATACAACCAAGCAAGGAGATGAGTGGAGGGGAAGTTCTCTAGCTCAAAGTGTGCCTCAAAATCTCAAATGTGCAAGAGAGAACTCTCCAAACCCGGCCACCATCTATTTATAGCGAAGGGGTAAGCAACTAGCCATTACTAGACGTCGCAGTGAAAAATGTGATGACCGGACATGTCTGGTCACTACAGGACAAACAGTAACAGTGCGAGTCAGAGAGAGTCATTGCCGTGACTGGATCCGCTTCACTGTATGACTGGATGCGCTGCACCCAGCGTCTGATCAGAGTCTAGAGAGCTCCTCGCATGATCGGACGTGTCCGGTCGCACGTGACTGGACACGCTGCACCTGGCGTCCGATCAGAGTCCAGTAAGGGTCCACTCATGACCGGACGTGTCTGGTCAAACATGACTAGACACGCCACTGTGTCCAATTGACCACACAAACTACAGACCCTCTGAGCGTCTGACCGGACGCGCCGGTCCCGCAAGTGATCGGATGCGCCGGTGCAAAACCCTAGCCCGCGCCCCTTAGCAACAGCTGCTACTGACCGAAAGCGTCCGGTCAAACCGAGGTCGCGTCTGGTTTAGCGTCTGGTTGGAGTTTTTCAGAGATAAACACTCTGGACTTTCGCCGCCTTTTCTCGCCTCCGGCGCAAGGGAAAATAGGCATTTCATTTCCTTGAAAATGCCAGAATCCCGCGCTCGCAAGCTCGGCGGGAGGGAGAGAGGACCCCAAACCCCTCTCTACCGCTCAAACTCCACTGCCTTCACAAATGTGCTAACACCACCAAGTATACACCATCATGTGTATGTGTGTTAGCATTTTCACAATAATTTTTCAAGGCGTTACGTTATCTCTTACTAGATCCTAATTCATATGCTCAAGATGATGACCTAGTAGCACTTGATTCACGAGCTAACCGTGATTGCCCCTCTTGATAGTCGGCTATCAATCCTAAACCCGGTCAATCACTTCTCTACTCACCTTAGACCGGCAAAAGCAAACCCTATGATTATACCTTTACCTTGATCCCTTTGTTCTATGTCCATCTTCTCATGCTTGATCACCATGATCATCATTTCATGTGTATCTCCATCATGATCGTCATTTCATATCCATGCACCGTTATGCTCCTTGTTCCTTCATCACATGTGTTGCTATGCCTAACTCAATTCACTTGTCACAATGGCATTAGCAACTTGGTGCCATTAATTACCAAAACCAAACATGGGCTTTCAGTCGTGCGGCCGAGTCTAGCACAGCCTCAGGCCAAATTGCCTGCTTCTCTCGTGAACGGCGAGCGGTTCCTCCGCCCCCTTTTCTTTTCGTCTGTTCTTGCAGCCGATTTCTAAATCCACAGCATAGGTGTTGAAATTGGTGGCCTTCGGTTCAATCAGGTTCGGCAGTGAGTAGTACCACGTCGACCAATTGTTGCTGCCGGTGGCTCTGTGTAGCCCCGTCGGCCAGGCTTTGAGTTTACTTGCTCGTTCTTCGTTCTTGTCTAGATATCCGTTCAGCTGCAGCAGTGTGTGTAGTTCTTTGATTTTAGTAGCTTACAGTTAACTTTTGAGCTGCAAGTCAACAGCCCGTGCTTGCCTTTGAGTCATTTCATTTTGATTGGTCAAGAATTTTATTGTGCTTGAGCAATGTACGCACCTTGCTATAAATGCATCAGTTTGAACAGGTAAGCAATATAGGAGCATCGGACTTTTGGCAGGCAGCAGGCAGGTGCTCGTCGCGCTGCTCCTGGTGATCAGCAGCAACAACATCAACTGGCGGCGGCTGCTGTGTTCCTCATGTAGGTAAGCAGCAGGGCAACAGGTTTTTGGTTATGATAAATATGCATGTCATTGTCAAGCTATAGTGATGCAATAATGAATATCCTTTCTTACACGGCTTCTACTCTGAATGTTTAGTGTGTCCAAAAATTGTGTGCTCCTATGTAAGATGGACGCAGACAGTAGCTTCAACCTAGAAATCCATATTGTTGCTCCCAAAGCGCGTGGTCGGTGGTACTTGTTGGACATGGTTGTGGATGCTGACCGAACTAACGTTAGAGATTTGTTTGGGTCCGTTGTCGACAAGTGTCCTCCCACGCATGATGATGTAGCTCGAATGTTTTATTTGTGTCTAGATAGTAAGCTCCATGTTGAAGTCTGCAAAGACCAAGACTTGGTTGAAATGTTTGCCAAAAACAAGGCTTCGAAGTGCTGCTACTTGACATTTGCATATACTAGCCCAACTAGTGAGCCTCAGCTTCCTGATTGGGAGTTTAGTGACAATGTCCACTCTGTTCAAGCCCCAGTCATCCCTTCAGTCCACTGTCCTAGCATAGCTGAACCAAGCAAAAACACCCAGAGCGTGTCTGTAGTGCCTGAACATGAATCACTTGAAAACTCAAATCCATCCTATGAGCATGTGGGTGTTGATGATGAAGGATTGTATCTCGACTTTGGTCCTAATTATCCCAAACCTTCCAATCCTCATAAGCCAAGATAGCCTGCTACCCCTGAGGCCTCTAAATCATACACTGATGAAGAGTCTGATGTTGATGATCATGATGATGAGAAAGATTATGAAATAGAGGATGTAGATGATATTGTTAAAGATAAACAGCCTGAACAAATGCCTGAAGCTGATTATGACAAGAAGGACCCTCCTATGGCAGTAGGCACTATGTATTCAAACATTAATGCTTTTAGATTGGCTTTAGCTACTCATGCTATGAGACGTGAGATCCATTATGACATTGAGGCTAGTGACACAGGGAGGTTTAGGGCAAGCTGTAGTTTCAAGGAAGAATTGGGCTGCCGGTGGAGAATTCATGCATCAACTACCAAGGATGGGCGTACTGTAAAGGTATTATGTTTTACCAAATGTACATTCATTTATTTATTTTTTTTGCCCTAATAATTGTAAGGACTGTTTCTTTTTTGAGGTGAAGAAGAATCCATTTGTCCATGACTGTCAGAGTGCCAGGAGGACTGGAGTCTGTGTAGGAGTCACATAGTTTTAGGTGTGTCATCAAGTGATTGATTGACTGAAGGAAGATGGGACTCTGGGTGCCAAAGAACTGTAAAAGAAGTTGAAGGCTAAATTTAGGATCTGAGTGCCCTACAGGAGAGTGTACAAAGGTAAAAACCTTGCCATGGATAAGCTGTATGGGCCTTGGGACAAAAGCTTTGATAACCTATTTAGACTTAAGGCTCAGTTAGAGGAAAGCAGTCCTCGTACTTTTTTTGTCATTGATCACCACACCATCAACAACAAGATAAGGTTTAATATGTTGTTTTTTGCATTGAAGGCTTGTGTTGATGGCTTTCTTAGAGGTTGCAAACCATATCTTGCAGTAGATAGTACATTTTTAACTAGGAGGTTTAGGGGTCAGTTGTGCATTGCCTGTGCAGTAGATGGGCACAACTGGATGTTCCCAGTAGCAGTTGGTGTCATTGATTCAGAGACTAATGAGAATTGGGTGTGGTTCATGGAGAGGCTGAAGGAAGCAATAGGCAGTCCAGATGGACTTACTTTCAGTACAGATTGTGGACAGGCAGTGATGCATGAAGTTAGTGAGGTTTTTCTAGGATGTGAACATAGAGAGTGTATGTATCATCTAGTACAAAATTTCAAGAAGAGGTACAGTTGAAAGATTTTTTATGATCATTTATGGGCAACTGCATATTCATGGAGCCCATACATATTTAATAAACACTATCAGGCAATGGCTCAAGCCAAACCAGAGGCTATGGTATATCTCCAAGAGACTCACAAGAAAAAGTGGACTAGGAGTCAGTTCTTCACTAGTTCAAAGGTAGACTATGTCACCAATAACTTGGCTGAGTCCTTCAATAATTAGATAAAGCCTGAGAAAGGGACGCACCTGGGTGACTTGATGGACACCATTAGACAGAAGATATTGATCAAATGGAATCATAGGAAGAGGGTGGTAAGGACATTTGAAGGCAAGATTTTACCTCATATTGTGAAGAAGCTGAGAGAAGACAGTTTTAACCTTGACATAGAAGTGATCACAAGCTCACTTGAAGGTGTTGCAGAAGTTTGTGATAAGGGGGCAGTTCATTTAGGTTTGTGGTTGACTTAGGTAATAGAACATGTTCATGTAATGCTTGGCAAGGGTCAGGAATACCCTGCAAACATGCTATTGGGTACATCACTTCAATTCCTGGAGCAAAACTAGAAGACCATGTAGATGAGTACTTTTCTATCTAGAAATTCAAAGAATCTTATGCAGGCTCTGTCCCATGTATTCCTGACAAGTCCATGTGGCCCAAAGCTACACATGGGTTCTTCATGCACCCTCCATTGCTTAAGTCAACAGCAGGAAGAAAAAAAAATAGGATGAAAGGGGCTCTGGAGGGAGGAAGTGGGAAGAAGAAGAAGAAGAAACATGAGTGTCCCATATGCCATGAATTGGGGCATCACTACACTTGCAAGAATGGGGATCCAACAGACATAACTGCAATGGAGGCAGAAAGATTATCAAATACATCTACATAAATGAAACTATCATTTAACTGAACTACATTTTCTATTAACAATTGTCTTTTGCAGAGGTCTCCCAAAGAAAAGGCAGAAGAAAGCAGCTAGTACCAATACAGAGACTAGCCTTGTGGTGGCCACTCCATCAACAGGGATGGAATTCCCACACAATGAGGCAGTGGCCAATGCTGCAGAAAAGAAGAGGAAGAGCAAATCATCTTCTTCAACAACTTCCAAGAAAAAAGAAGGCGTCAGCTAGCACTGCACCATCAACAACTCTAAACACCCTATCTGGCAGGTATGTTTTTTCTATAGTTCTGCAATTTTCCATTGTAATGAAGCTTGTTCCAATAACTGGTATTTGATAGTAACAGGTCTGAAACTGATTCTAATGAACTAGTCTCCCTCCAGGCATCAGCTGCAACAGTGCAAACACCACCAGTGGAGGTTGTTCTGCCCCCAAAATTTACTAAGGATGAAGATAGGAGTGAAGAAGAAGCTGACACCTAAGAAGCCTCCCCTTGTACCAGCAAGCCCAACCAGCCCCGCTTCAAATACTAGCAGCAAGAAGGTAATGCTGGAATGAAAGGTGTCTGCCTGATTGTTGTGTGGGGATGTCTTTTGGCCTCATTTGCTTTTGTGGCTGTTTTGCTAAAGTTGTGCCTGGTGCCTGCTTTTGGATGAGTAGTACATGAGCTACTGCTGTTTGTTGTGTCTGCTGGCATCATTTCATTTTGGCTTGACTAGAACTTAATGTCTGCATAAAGCACTTATGTGCCTGCTATAATGTTGGTGACATGTTAAAAACTTTAGATAATGTGTTGAAAACCAGTGACCAAATGTTGGTCTATGAACCATATTATTATTATATATTGTGTTAAATATTATTATTATATATTGTGCACACATACAATATATAATGGATATGCACACATACAATCCTAAATAGACTCTTTTTTCTTTCCTCTTTTCCCGCACTCAGTTTCATGATTTCTTTTTTTCCTGTTTTCCTTATATAAATAGGAAAATAAATATGTGTCCTGTATCTCTTTACCTTTCCTAATAAATAGGTATTTTCATCAGTAATTTTGAATAGAAGTAAAACCCGGACGGGACAAAGAACTTTTACGAGCTGCAAGACAAAGGCGGAAGGCCACCCTGCACCGTATCGAGTTCAAGACCAAATTGAAACCACCATGGATAACTAGATAGATCAAATCAAAACCACCACGGACAACTAGACCAAATCAAATCGAAACATATCAAAGATATAAATCAAGGAAGCATGGCGGTGGGTAGAAATCAAATCTAAGCAGAGACGATTACAAATCCGTAGATTCCCAATAGGCTAGCACGTGGAGCCACCTAGGAGACGAGATGCAGGGGTGCTCCTTGCGTGAGCGAACGGCGGCAGCCTCCCGCGACGGATATGCGGCGACGAATGGCGTCGGCCTACCGCAAGCTGACAACAGCAGTGGCCTCCCGTGAGCAGTCGACGACAATGGTCTCCCACGGGGATGAGGGCCTTGTTCGGCTGCCAGCCAGCCAGCAGTGCTTTTCTCTCACACCAATTCAGCACCAGTCACCAGCCACCAGCCAGCCAACAGTATTTTTCTCTCACAACGAATCAGCCTCAGCTACCAGCCACCAGCCAGCCGAACGAGGCCGAGGCGCCGAATCGGAGCTCCGCTGATGCTGGAAGAGGAGCACGGTCAGGAAGCGACAACAGAGCAAGGACAGAACGCGGCGTCATAGGACAGAACGCGACGTCATGGGACACCGGTCAGGAAGCGACACTGCCGGCGGTAGGAAGAGATGGAGGCCTCCTGCAAGCCGACGGTTGCAGTGGCCTTCCGCGAGCAGACTACGTGCCTCCGACAGGGACGAGGCGCCAAATCGAAGCTCCATTGATGCTCGAGCTGTGCTGGTGGAAGTGGAGCAGTGGGCCGCAGCGGGAGCAGGAGACAGCGGCAAACGGAGTAGGGTAGCAGGCAGAATCATGAGACGCTGGCCAGGCCCGGCCCTGGGGTTCGAGCTGCGTAGCCGCACAGGGCCCTCGGAGCAAGGGGCCCACCCTGGTACTACCATCTATAAGCCCATAAGAGAAAACATGATAGGATTGTATTAGCGAAGCCTGTACGTGATTGTTTGCCTTCCTCCGCTTCGTCTTTATCGCTGTGATCGCGTCGATTAGAGTCTCTCCGTCGCCGGTGTCGGCCATGTCGCTAGAAGCTGACTCGCCCAGAGCACGCGGCAAACCGGCATCGGCGAGTGACATCCAGACGACAACTCGGTTTTATGTGACAACGCAAGATTCTAAGAGACCCAAACTCCCAGAGTTCACATACGGGTACCTGTTCTTGCCCTTTTCGTTTTGTGGATCAGTGATCACTCATGAGTAGTCCATCCGTTTGTATGGTACAGCTAGGGCAGCTAGTCAGTCGGTATGATGCCACCATCAATGGCTTGAAATCTAGAAATTTTATGATAATATTTGTAAAATGTTTAATAAAATTATTGCTTTCGGATACATTGTCGTGTATATTGAAAACGTTATTGTTTTTATTATATTTGTATTTATATTAGGGGGCCGTATTTTCAGTTTGCCCTGGGCCAACAAAACGCCAGGACCGGCCCTGACGCTGGCAGGAGGGCATCGCTGGCTGCAGGAAGCTACCTAGAGAGCAAAAAATCCACTTTCCATAGCGGTCGTGGAGCTTATCCGACGTCCAAGATTCATCCAGATACATTGAGATTCGGTCCAGGGTCCCCACTTTGCATGCGAAAGTACAACATATTTGGATATTTTATCTACACAGTCAGCTTTACACCAGAAAAGCATAGCATCTTTCGAATCCCTAGACAACCAAAGGACGGCTCAGATAAACTCTCCGGCCGCTCCTAGAATCGGTGATGCATTTCTGAGCTACCATGGATAACGTTGCGGGAGAAATACGGTGCTGCGAAGGAACGAGAAGATAAGATCTTAATTTTTTTTTATTCCGGGAGTAGTTAGCGTGGCCTTTGGAATTAATGGAGCCCACCTTGCCCACCTTAAGGTCAAAGGCGGTCCTAAAAAAATCCAAGCAATGCCCTTCAATGATTATTTTTGTGTTTCTGTATATGTTTTTCGTTTTATTTTCTAAGGCTGGGTAGTCTAGGCCTAGCATTGTTTTGTAATCTTTTTTTTTCAAACGAGAATGTCTCAGCTCATTATACCAAAAAGAAAAAAGAATTTGGTCTGAAGTTATATGAGCTTGGCCATAAGATGAATTAAAATGTATGACGCATCGATGGATAAATCTCCAAGCTTTTCATGTTAATATGAGTTACAGAAAAACACAACCAATTTAAAGATTAATTGGAACACATGATGTGTTAGTTAAATAAATTTTGTGCCACAAGTCGTATAAGTGACCATGTAATAAAGTAAAATAAATTTTGTGTCACAAGACGTATAAGTGACCATTCAATAGAACGAGTGCCCCGTTGCAACGTACGGGCATTTTTGATAGTCTTTCTAATATATATATATATATATAATATTAATATTATATATATATATTTTTTATATATATATAATAATAATAATAAAGAAATAAAATTTCCGTCAAGATTTTTTTTTCATCTACATGAAAGATGTAAGACTCCTTCTAAAGTAACATTTAATCTCAAATACGTTTATTTAAGTAATATGAGTTAAGTACGACCTCTACGTTGACCTACACCATTATTTTTCTTGGACTCAAAAGACCGGACTTGACTCGTTAATTAGCCGAGATATTTCCTGACCGCACGTATATGTACGCAATTGCTTCATCTAGGACTGAAACCACCTGGTACTTCTCCCATGCAGTCCATGACATGTGGACCTTGCTATATGGGATGCCATTGCATAACGTGAACCATCGAAAATGCGTATGTGTACTTAGTTCCGTGGCTTGCGGCCAATAAACGTACGTTGCCCGGTGGTCAACATACGTATCTGCCTGTCGTATTATACACCAAAGGCCAAGCCTTAGAACATTTTGGACTACTCGGCGAGCCGTGCCGTGCCGCACGTGCATCTGGTCAAGGTTCCAGAAGGTTCTAGACCCGTTGCGCCGGTGTCTCGCAGACTCAACTGGCGTATACTCCTACGGAAATACATGACTCGGACCGTACAAACTCTACAACCAGTTTTGGACGTATACGGGCGCACACACGCATTAGGACTGCATCTCTTAGCTTCTCCTATTTGCATGTTGCGAGCATCCCTATGTGCATACATGGGCTTGTAGCACGTAGACGCTCACCCAATTGTTATTAGCTTCTTTCTCCTACATGTGTACACGGGAAAACACATATATCTTCGCATGTATTTTCATGTGTATTTTTTCTTTTTTTTATTATGTGCTCGATGGTACATATTAATACACGTTTGCACATGGATTTTAATCTGACCACAAATCCATCAAACACCCAGTAGTATTTCTTTTTTAATGAGTATCTTTGTTTTGAACAGATATCTTCACCACTAATTTGTTGATTCCATTAAATCTTTTGTTCAAGTTACATTTGTGTATCTGCTTCGTAATTAATGTTTTTATCATCGGTTTTGTCTTTGTGTCGCACGCTGAGGTAGCTTCGTTCAGCTCCCTCTCCCAGGTCCTAACCGTTCCACCACTAGAGTCTCATTAGCACGTGCGCAATAGATTGTCATATACCTATGACCCTATAAGAATGGTATCCCTAAAGATCGAGGGTGCAGGAGAACGATAACGATGAGGCAAAGCAAAAGATACATCAAGCATACTAAAAATATGAGGACCAACTGTTGGAAAGACCGATAGTGGAGGAATCGATTAACCATCACGTGATCCAACTACTCCTTATCATGCTTACCTTCACAAACTATTGTGTCATCTCGTACGCTGATGGAACAATTAGATCTCCCATGCACGTCACTCTTCTCGATCGTTAAGGGCACCGTAAGAGTTGCACACTCGGTCAACCGTGACCGTCTAGATCCACATGCACAAGGATGTCGTGCCCCCATCGCATTGTTGCGCAGTGCTAGCCTATGTCTTCTCGGTGGTTGGCACACCGTCATCCTAGGTTGCCTGGCAGAGCCTGATGACACTAGGTGCTCGTGCTGCCGTGGCCACTATGCTCACACAAGGCTTTATTGTGCAGCTGCACCTGTGCCATCGACAACACAATAATTGTTTTTCGTTACAACGCACGAGCATATTTGCTAGTAAAAATAATATAAATGATTTTACATTGGAACCTAAATTGTTTCCTAATCCATCTAGTTTTCTTCGCTCCCACATCCTTCTCTTTTCCCGCTGGGAGCCCTTGTTCCTAGCATCATCTGTTTTGTTTTTTTTTTCTGATTTGTATTATTTTTGTTCAATCAAAGTGTCGTTGAAATTCAGGTTTTGCACAAAGTGTTTTTCTTTTCAGAAAGAAGCTTACACATTTTAGCACGTACTACTCCGTCCCCAAAAAAAAGAGTCACTGCGGGAGTCGTGCTGGTCAAACTTTCTCAACTTTGACTAGGTTTATAGAAAATAAGTGCAACATTTATATCTCCAAAAAAATATATTATGAAAGTATATTCAATGATCTACCTAATGGTACTAATTATATACCATAAATGTTAATATTTTGTTAAATATATTTGGTCAAAGTTAAAAGTTGTTAACTTTTTAGAAGCGAGAATGACTCTTTTTTTGGGACGGGGGAGTATATGCTTCTGTCATCTTAATTTATACTTGCTGGGATTCTAAGGTGTTAAATGAAATATTTGACAATCTAGTAATTAATTGTATGAGTATGTTAGTTTAGGTCAATCTTAATAGGGTTTTATCAAAGTTTCATGCGCATTAATTATGCTAATGTGGCACCATATAAAGAGAGAGATTTGTCGGTGTCTAGAACCGTCCTAGACACTAAGACGACTAAATTTGTATTTGCGCGTTTAGGCCCGGATGGTGTGCAATATGGACACAAGGGTTTATACTGGTTCGGGTAAAAATATCCCTATGTCCAGTGGATTTTCGCTGCTGCTCATGTTGCCTTGCACCAGAGTGCTCGTAGTAATGAAATGTTCAAAATAGCTATAGGAGGTGAATAGCCTAAATTAAAACTCTACAAATCACTAGAGTAAGGATTAGTAACACAAATGACGATAAATGCGGTTTGCTCTAGCTTTAAGTGTTAAGCAAGCCACCTAATTGCAATTCTAGTTATCTAATGTCTCTATGGCACACATAAGCTAGGTTGCTACAACTACTACTACCTAAAGTGCTAGCAATAAGAACAAATACAACTAAACAAGCTATAACACAAGATAAAGTTACGGTAAGTAAACAATGGAAAGATAATTTTATATCGACGAGTAGAGGCAAGTGAACCAATGAAGAATACCAAAGTGAAGACAATCACCGGTAGACAATCAATCACAATATCAAGAGAGACACCAAGATTTTCTTCCGGGGTTCACGTGTTTGCCGGCACGCTAGTCCCCGTTGTGTCGACCAACACTACGTGGTCCGGCGGCAAATTGGGAATCCACACCCAAGCTCTCCAAGAGCGCCGCAAGAACCTACCGCTAGTGAGGTAACTCAATGACACGCGTAATATATTAGAGCTACCTTATGGCTCTTCGACGGAGAAGGTGCAAAGCCCCTCACAAGTCGCCGGAGCCGGCCACGAACAACCTCCAACTCGTGCCGGACATCCTCCGCTGCTTCAAGCCATCTAGGTGGCGGCAACCACTAAGAGAAACAGGAATATACTTGAGATCACTCAATCTCACTTTCATTAGGCAATCAAGCAAGGGAGATGAGTGGGAGGGGATGTGCTCAACTCAAGAGGGTGTTAGGATGTCAAAATGTCCAAGAGTTACCTCCCCAAACCGGCCAAACACATATTTATAAGCAGCCCTAAAGAATAGAGCCGTTAGAAACAAAGTGTTGCTGCTATCGTGCTAACCGGACGCAGACACAGCATCCGGTCACGCCGCACTGCTCCGTTGGATCGCTGCCACGTGTACGCATTTAAACTAGAGCCACACGATCGCCAACGGTCAGGAAATGAAGTCATACGCGCAGACAAATGACCGAACGCGCTGATCAGAACTGATCGGACGCGCCCTAGCGTCCGGTCGCCAGAAGCTCGCGCTGCTGAGAGGCCTGACCGGACGCGTCAGCTTGTACTGACCGGACGCCACAGTGCCAGCGTCCGGACGATTCCAGTAATCACTCACTCGCGACCTGACGCGTCCGGTCGATCATGACCTGACGCGCCACCGCGTTCGATCACCTCGCGTGCTTCGCAGCTTCTCTAGGGCTTGACCGGATGCGCTGGTCCTGTGCTCGACAGGATGCACCGGTGCGCGCCCTGCCTCTGCACGTGGGATGAACTGATCGGACGCACCAGCCACGTCCAATCCAGCATCCGGTTCAGCGTCCGGTCTAGCGTCCGGTCACCCCAGTGACTTCCTTTCGCCTCCGACACAGTGGAAAATAGGCGTTTCACTTTCACAAAAGCGCCGAATCCCACCTCGCAACCTCGGCGGGAGGGAGAGAGGGCCTCAAACCCATCTCTACCGCTCAAACTCCACCACCTTCACAGATGTGCTAACATCACCAAGTGTGCATCACCATGTGCATATGTGTTAGTATTTTCATAATCATTTTTGAGGCGTTAAGTTAGCTCACCACTAGATCTAAATACATATGCAAATGAATTTTCATCTAGTGGCACTTAAGTGATCAATAGCCTCAGAAATTCCCCTCTTTATAGTACGGCTATCGATCCTAAGTGTGATCACATCCTCTATGGTGTCTTGATCACCAAAAGTAAATCCTATTGATACCTTTATCTTGAGCTCCATAGGGTTGCACTCCATCTCCTCTTCTTCTCCAAGTATGGCACTAAGTCATCATGATCAACATGCATCTTGCCATCACTTAGGAGTGTACCAATCACCTTTTGCTATCAACACTCAAGCATATGTGATTAGTACTTAGGTTTTATCAATTAGCCAAAACCAAACTAGGGACTTTCTAGTAGGGGTTACAAGCTTTCGAGAGAGGGAGCGGATCCTAAGTCTCTTTGGTGGCGTATGAGTTTGAGTTCTTGGTCAGTGAGGTGTGTTTTCGAACAGGGGTCTGTTTTGATCGGGGTCCCCCTAGATATGGCCCTTATCTCCCCTTTTATAGTTCCCAAGGGGGGACTCGGGTTACATTTATGATAAAAAAGTGAAAGGGGAAAAGATAAAAGCTTAGGGTGTACCTTTAATAAAATAAAAATGTGGAAACTAGTATTGCATAACATGTTGTGATAATGTGCTAATAACATTCATCAAATTTGTGCAACTATAAATTTCATATCACTTAGAATTATAGGTGAAATTTTTGGAGCCACTAAATCTCTCCAAGTTTTGTCAAAGATTTGTTTTAAAAATGTTATTTGAAAATATTCAAAAAATCCTCCCTAAATTAGCTTTTATTCTAAAAATCAAAATCTGTTGGGAATTTTTAGTTGGCCCCTTAATCAAAGTTGGAGAGAATTAAATTCTAAGCAACTTTTATTTTTGGGTCATTTCTAGAAAATGTCTTTTCTTGCTCAAAATGAGGTTTGAAAACTGTATTGAAATTGGTTTGAATTTAGAAATTTAAAAAAAAACAAAAACTAACCTAGCAGGCCACCGCCTCGGTTTTAGCCCACAGCCGGAAATGGCCCGCCTCCGCACGCGCGCGCCCGCGCCTGCTCCCCGCCTCGACCCGGCCCAAGCCGGCCTCTCTTCCCCCTCCCGCTCCCACGCGCGCGCGGCTCGCTGGCGTCGCGGCAGAACACGCTCGCCGCGTGGCGGCCGCATGCCGGCGACGCCACCCCGCGTGGCCGCGCATGGCCTAGCGCATTTCACCTTAAAGCACAGCGCGCGCTCGGCCTCCATCATTTCGCCCGCTCGCTCGCTCCCTTTCTCCTTCCTCCGGAGAACCCGAGTGGGAGCGCCGCTCACCACCGCCATCCTCCGCCTCCGCCGCCGTGTTCCGGCGATGCTAGTCCACCGCAGCTCGATTGCTCGTGCACGGAGCTCCGCCACCCTCTTGCCTCCTCCGAACGAGCCTCGTTGTCTTCTTGCTCACTCCGGTAGGGCATCATTTTGACTTCTTCGCCGTGCCACCGTGACGGAGCCGCCGCGCTCGCGCTCCGGTCACCGGCACCTCCAACCACCCCCTTGTCTTTCAACCCCGCTCACGAGTTCACCGTTGTTCCGCGGCCATTTTGTGCCCCTTGCCTCGCTCGTTCGAGCACTGGAGCGGCAGTTGGCCGTCGGCCACCGCCGCGCCGCAGCGGCTCCAAACACCGACGAGAACGCCCTGTTCTTTCCCCCCCCCCCCCGTCGGCTTCACTGGGCCACCGCCTTGTGGGCCGCGCCTCCGAGCGGGCCTGCTCGCTCTTTCCCCCACGCGCGCGAACCAGGCCAAAAACGGTCACGGGCCGATTGACTTCCCTGGGATGACCCAGTTTCAATAATAAAAATCGTTTTCTGCTTTCTTTTATTATTCATGATGAAAAATATTGTGGAAAAATATTTTTGTATTTATTTGAGCTCCAAAAATTGTGAAATAAATTTCTATGGACTCATTGGAACCCGATCTACAATATAAAAATATTGCATGTCATTTTTGGGATACTTTTCTGTAAAGCTTTAATTAATTCTTAATATTGCTGATATCTTGTAAAATGGTTAGTAAATCCTATATGTATCAGAAAAATATGATTTCAAGTTTGTTAATCTTCTTATATCATGTACTTCTTAGGAAAAATATGTTTCATGCATGTGCTGTGGAAAACTTTGGAGAAGTAGTTCAAGTACCTTTAATGGCTGATTTTTATTATTTTTGCTAGAGAGCAAATTTTGTATAAAACATGCATGTGATAATTTTTGTACAGTCATTATATTCCATGAAGAACCTAGGAAAAATTTAATTCTGTTGTTTGACACTTTTCATAGTACAAAGTAATTTCATGCTCATTTGTATGCTATAGCTTGTCATTTTTGTATAGGATAATTTACTTATCCAAATGTCATGAAATTTTTATGGTAGTCTGTTTAGGGTAGTATTATGCTATTGTAATTTTCTTAGATTTTTAGGAGCATCAGAAATATATGTTGCTATTCAAACCTATTATTATTTAGGGTTTAAGCAAGTGTTGCTTTAAGTGTGATTAAGAAATTAGTAAAGCTTTGGTGTATCTTTGAAGCATTTCATAAGATATGTTAACTTGACATGTTAGTAGTAGAAGAGAATGCAGTAGATGACATGTGCTTGTAGTGTATAGTTTCTTGGATGATGTTGACTACCTTGCATTTCAACATATTCATTGCATTCATCTCCTTCGATGCACGCTTGCATAATCACTTACGCGCATTGCATCATACAGGATTGCAAACCGAGAACCCAGTCGTCTTACCCGAGGAGCCAGAGGAGCAGCTCGAGGTGCAGCAGCAGGAGGTGACAGAAGCCAAAGAGGAGGTCGGTGAAGAGCTCCCCGAGTGCCCCGACCACCGTCCGAGCTCTTTTGAGAGAGGCAAGCCCCGGAGCATTTCTCTCCCGGTTTGCAAATAATTTATTATTAACCTTACTTAATTTGATGCATTACGTTTAGGAGTTGCTTGCAAACGTTGTTGCATTATACCTTGCTTACCTTTGTTATATTATATCCTTGTTACCCTGGTACCCGCAGTCGAGTCAATGCTTAGCTGGCTTAGACCGGTAGAAGTCGGGTGATTTCCTGTCACCTGCGAGCTATAGGTGGTTACCTGGATCTGCTTGGATGACTATGAAGTCATGGTATAACTAAGTGTGAAATGAATTTGAGACCGGGCGGAAACTTGCAGGGTTTCGGACTGTAGTGTTTTCCGTCTGTGTTGATTAAGGACCGTCTGTTGATGTCCCTCGGGTCATGTTGAACGCATGCCTCACATTTAGCTGGCCGGATAAAGTACCTTCCGACCGTGAAACTGGGAGATTATTCGGGCCGAGTGGATTACCCGCAACGCACTGTACCGGAGCAGTAGTGGCAGGATACAGGGGCACGATGATAAGGCCAAAGAGCAGTCGGGCGGCCCCCGGGTACAAGTGGTTCCTGACAAGCTCGCGACTTTACCTGAATGGTTGACTCGGTGACCAACACCTCACTTTAGCGGGTGAGTGAGGTTTGTGTGAGGAATAACTTACCAGCTGGTTAATAATCGATTCGAATCGCCATCGTTCACTGGATAGTGAACACTTGACTTGAGCTACTTCATCGTAGTAATCTTGATGAATCACTTGGATAGTTATGTGGAAGATGACATGATAACTATTGTTAATGATCAATGGAAATCCTTACTTGCTTAATTACATGTTACTCTAGCCCCAGTGCAAACATAGTTGACAGGTTAATAAAGAGTTAAGTACTGCATGCTTTTGGAAAGGAATTGTTAAGTTAAAAATGCTTTTCTTGCAAATGAGTCAGCTATCCCACCAGAAAGCCTATCATGATTTCTTGGTGTCTTTATTTCTGGTTTATGACGGGTAAGTCTAGCTGAGTACCTTCTCGTACTCAGGGCTTTGTTCCCACTTGTTGCAGATGGACAGATGTATTACGGCTACTGTATCAACTGCCTCTATCCTGCAATGGGCGAAGCTTAGGACCATGGGCAATAGTCATTCGCTACTTCTAGTCTAATGCTTTTGCTGGAGAAGATCACAAGCTGGCACTTTATTTCAAAATGTTGTGTGTGTGCGTGATTTGAACTACCGCTTCCGCTACTTTTATTCGAACCTGGTTATAATAACTATGTTTAAACTCCGATGTATTTTATGCCGCGAACATTTATGTAACTTATGATGATGACCGCTAAACTTAGTACGATCTTGGCTGTTATGTGAAATGGTTTGAAATCCATCGAGATTTCACGGACTACCGGGTTATACGGGCTTAAGTTTGTTAAATTGTCCTTCCGTTGGATGATTTCCTACTTAATCTCGTATAATTGGGCGGTTCTGTTACAGCTGGCATCGGAGCATGGTTTAACGTGATTGCTGTTCATAAGTGTATTTAAAACAAAATTATGTTTAAAAAGTGTGATTTTAAAACTAAAGGTGTGCTAGTGGTCATATCCTGTATGCCCAGTTAAGGACTCTAGGTGGCTATTTAAATACTAACTTGGGGTTCTTGCACCATATTTCTCTTTCGTTGCTCATACGGCGTGCTATTGTATGAGTGCCACTTAATTGAGTGGTAATGTATGGATCAGTTACCTCTACGCTTTGGTAAGTGTGAGCTGTGAGAGCATGATCGGATACACCGCCGATCTAGGGAGAGTGCTTATATGATACTAGAATAATTACATGTTTTACACATGTTTTTATGAAAGTATCGCATGTGTGGGTGTTCCATCCGTTGAGGCGATGCCGTCAATAGGACGATATGTTTGGGTAGTTACTACCGTTGTACACGCATCTGGGAATTCGTGTAGAGCGTGTAGGTAGATTTACTGCTTTTATGCATTCATGGGGAATGTGCTGAAATGAATTTTCTGCAGGTACATAACAGCGTTTATCGTGTAGATCGAATTAGTTACGTATATGAGAGATCGTTGTATGCCACCGAATTAATCGTTAGATGTCTTTATTTTCTAAGTTTGTGAGAACGTAAGACTCGCGCATGCATCATATTGCCTGTGCATTTCATTCATAACATGCATTCCTCCCCTTATAAAAGGATTATCCCAGTTTGATAAAAGTGACATCAACTTAAAATATGTTCTCACCGGGTAACTTAAAAACTTGTGCTACAGATGGCCCGCACGAAGAAGACTGCTCGTAAGTCCACTGGCGGAAGAGCACCCCGTCACCAGATGGCCCCGCGGGAGCGCCGTAGCACGGACACTTTTCTAAGTGAGTTTGGCATGCCCACCTTGCTTTGGAGAGTGCTCCATGATGTGGGGTATCCAGAGGGTCAAGAGCCGGTGTACTCCTGGAGTGAGAGCCAGTTAGCTGAGGATGGACTTGCGGTAGTGGAAATCACCGTCCCTGCTCTTGGTGATGCGCCAGAATGGGATGGTTGGCATTTAGAGTTTGAAGGATGCACTCCAGTTGAGGGTGCAGAGGGCGCAGCCTTTCGCGTCATTCGAGACTTAATGAGCAGGTTTCCTAATGAGTTGGCAGCAGCTTTGGCCGGTACTTTCTCGAGAGATGATCCTCGTGATGCCATTTGGGTGCAACCGCAAGGAAGTGCCCTGGTTATAGGCCCAAGTGAAGGACGGGCTAGCGACAACCACACAATGAGTGCCATGTATGCAACCATCAAAGCATACCAGGGTCTTGAGAGTACCTATTGGACCTTGACTGGTCTGCGTGGCAATGACCGGCTTGAAGCAAGGAAGCAGAAGAAGAAGCAAGCACGTGCTATAGCTAGCTTGCAGGAGTAGTTGGCCGACATGAGCTTGCAGTGAGATTGGGCTCTCGAGAGACGTGGGAGTGCTATGCAGCGGGTACAGACGTTGACTCAGGCCAATAGAAATGCAGACCGCATGATGGGACAGCTAGTGCAGGAAAGGAATGAAGCCTAGAACGAGAGGGACCTTCTGAGGCAGAGGGTCGAGGAGCTAGAAGGGTATAATGCCAACTTGCATGAAGAGTTTCATGCCCTCTACAATGGGATGGGCCCGTATGCTCCTCCGGACGCCGCACAGATGGACGTCGACGACGACGCCGCTACTGATGGTAGCAATGGTGACGCCTCCGACCTCGACGATGGCCCCGAGGAGTAGGCTAGTTGCCTTGCGTTAGTGATAGGCTCTGTCATGATGGTCTTCTTTTGGTTTTCATGTATCGTGTTGTATCCTGTTCGATCTTGAGACTGGCGATCTTTTGAATCTTGGTTGTGTATGTGATGCTCGAACGCATAAAAGTCCAGTGTATGTATGCTGGCAACGTGGTTGTATGGAACGCGATGTTGCATTCGAAGTAATTTGATTAGTGATGTTGTTTTAATTAGAATGTGATTATTGTGCCTCTGTTTTATTGCATGACTTGTTCTCTCCAATAAATTCAGTATGCCATGATTGTTCATTCGAATACAATTACTACCACTTCGCTCAATTATTACTTGTTGCTGAAATATGCAGATGGCAAACACTCGCCGTGCCACGTATGAGGCCGCTGAAACTGGTGGCAACGGTGCAGGGGCTGGTGGGGGTGGTGCAAACAACGTCAATCACCAGGAGCCACAGCCAGAGCCACAATTGCCCCCTCCTCCACCGCTCACTGCAGAGGTATTCTTCGCACAGTTCCTGGGAAGCCAGCGCAACGCCGAGCAGTCACAAAGGAATATGGAAGATTTTCTGTGTACCATCGCTGAAAATGTTTAGAGAGGAAATAATCAAGGTGGTGGCCATGGGGTGAACTAGTACAGCAATTTTAAGGATTTCATGGACACCAGGCCGCCAGTTTTCAAGGAAGCAGCAGAGCCACTCGACGCTGAAGAATGGATCAACACTATGGAAGATAAGTTTCGTGTGTTGAGACTGACAGAAGTTCTGAAAACAGAATATGCTGCACATCAGTTACAAGGACCGGCAGGGATGTGATGGAAGCATCACCGCACCACCTTTCCTCCCAATGCCCAGATTACTTGGAGAGAATTCACTGAAGCGTTTAGGGGAGTTTATATTCCCCCAGGGTTGGTTGAGATGAAGCTCGGAGAGTTCTTGGCCTTAAATCAGGGTACCAAGACTGTAACACAGTATCTGCATGCCTTTAATAGCTTGTGCCGCTATGCTCCAGACATGGTCGACACAGATGCAAAGAGAATTGCTAGTTTCAAGAGAGGGTTAAGTCTGAAGATGATGAAGCATGTGGGTACCAATACCCGCGCCAGGTTCAATGACTTTATCAGTGATTGTTTGAAACAAGAAAAGAACAACAACGCCTACATTGCATCCAAGAATCGCAAGAGGGTGTTTGAGTTAGGACCATCCCAGTCCAGAGTTGTCACTGCAAACCGTCTTTCTTATCGTCCGTCCGCACCTGGTGCAAGGTTCCGGCCGCCACAGCATAAAACCCAGAACTACAGGGGACCACAGAAGCCGTACAAGATGGTCGTGCCGCCAGCAAAGATCATCGCAGCTGCAGAACAGAGCAACTCCAAGGGAGCTATAGGATCTGCTGGTACAGTGAAGGGGCCCTGCTACAATTGTGGTCAGCCAGGCCACTTTTCAAAGTTCTGCCCTTATCCGCCTAAAAAGAAGCAACAGACTTATACTGTCCGTGTACACCATACCACCGTTGATGAGATTCCTGAGGGAGAGCCTGTAACTGCCGGTAAGTTTCTTGTTAACCATCACCCTGCAGTTGTTATATTTGATTCTGGATCCTCGCATTCTTTTATGAGTCAAGCATTTGCACGGAAGCATGAACAACTATGCATAGAATTGAGTTATGGTTATCGTATAAGTTCAGCCGGGGCTGATGTGTTAACCAATAAGATGGTTAGAGGGGCAACCCTTGAGTTAGGTAGTCAGAAGTTCCGAGTGAACCTGATAGTTATGTCTGGACTAGTTTTGGATGTAATAATAGGAATGAACTGGATGAAGAACTGGGGGGCAGTCATAGATACAAGCAGTCGGTTGCTTACCCTTAAGGATCCCCAGGGAGAGGGTCTTTTCAGGTACCATTGCCCGAAAGAACAGACCTTGTGAGTGTGACCTGTGCCATGGAAGTTGTTCCTATCCGCCAGATCCCGGTAGTGTGTGAGTTCCCGGATGTGTTTCCAGACGAGTTACCTGGCCTTTCTCCAGATAGAGATGTTGAGTTTGGAATCGAGTTGATCCCCGGGACAGCTCCTATTTCGAGGAGACCCTATCGGATGCCTCCGGATGAGTTAGCTGAGCTGAAGAAGCAACTGGAAGAATTGCTAAAGATGGGGTTTATCCGACCGAGTAAGTCTGAGTGGGGATATCCTGCCTTGTTCGTGAAGAAAAAGAAAGAGGGTACTCTGAGAATGTGTGTGGATTATCGACCTCTTAATGCTGTAACTATCAAGAATAAATATCCTTTGCCTCATATCGATGTTTTGTTTGATCAGTTGGCTAAAGCTAGGGTGTTCTCCAAGATAGACCTAAGATCAGGGTATCATCAGATAAAGATCAGGCCACAAGATGTCCCGAAAACCGCTTTTTCTACCAGATACGGGTTGTACGAGTATCTTGTTATGTCTTTTGGCTTAACAAATGCTCCTGCATACTTTATGTATCTGATGAATACGGTTTTCATGCCAGAGTTGGATAAGTTTGTAATTGTCTTCATTGATGACATTCTAGTATACTCTGAGAATGAGAAAGATCATGAAGAGCATCTGAGAATTGTCTTGACCAGACTGAGAGATCATAAGTTGTATGCTAAGTTCAGCAAATGTGAATTTTGGTTGAAGAAAGTTCCTTTCCTTGGTCATATTCTATCTAAGAATGGAGTTTCGGTAGATCCGAGCAAAGTGCAAGAGGTTATGGATTGGAAAACTCCAACCACAGTGCCAGAAGTCATGAGTTTCCTAGGATTAGCTTGTTACTATCGCCGCTTTATCCCAGACTTCTCGAAGATTGCCAAGCCAATGACAAGTCTGTTACAGAAAGATCACAAGTTTGTGTGGACAGAGGAGTGTGAGACAGCTTTCCACACCTTGCGGAAACTGTTGACCACTGCTCTAGTTCTTGCACAGCCAGACATCGAGAAACCCTTTGATGTGTTCTGTGACGCATCAAAAACAGGATTAGGCTGTGTTCTGATGCAAGAAGGAAGAGTCATTGCTTATGCCTCCCGCCAGTTGAGAAAACATGAAATCAATTATCCGACACACGACCTTGAGCTTGCCGCCGTGGTGCATGCCTTAAAGATTTGGAGACAATATTTACTTGGTAATGTGTGCAACATTTTCACCGATCATAAGAGTCTCAAGTACATTTTCACCCAACCAGAATTAAACATGAGACAACGAAGATGGTTAGAACTAATTAAAGATTACAACTTGAATGTACAGTATCACCCTGGGAAAGCCAATGTGGTAGCTGATGCTTTGAGTAGAAAGTCACATTGTCTGAATATGCAACCCTTACTCGAAGATGGTTTTAATCTAATGCACCCTGTCGTGTTACATAGTATTCAGATCAGTTGCACCTTGGAGAGTAAGATAATAGAAGGTCAAAAAGCAGATAAAGGGATATTCCACATCAAAAAGAAAATTAAAGAAGAACCTTCAAAACACTTCAGAGTGGACGAGCACGATGTGTTGTGGTTCGACAACCGTCTTGTTGTTCCAAAGGATAGAGAGCTTAAGAATAAAATTATGGATGAAGCCCATCACTCTAAGTTGTCCATTCATCCTGGCAGTAGTAAAATGTATCAAGAACTAAGGCCTCGCTATTGGTGGACAAAGATGAAGAAGGAAATTGCAGCTTATGTAGCCAGATGTGACACATGTTGTCGAGTGAAAGCTATTCACATGAAACCTGCTGGATTGTTGCAACCTTTGTCAGTACCTAGTTGGAAGTGGGACGATATAAGTATGGATTTCATCACAGGTTTGCCCACTACTCAGAAAGGCCATGATTCGATTTGGGTAATCGTGGATCGTCTTACCAAGACAGTTGTAACGGATCAACGTAATTATATGAGATTAAGTAAGAAAATCTTCCACCGAGGTGGTTAATTTATCAAACTTAAATTCGTATAACCCGAGATTCCATGAAATCACGAGGGATTTCAAACCAACCAACATACAACCAAGATCGTACTGATTTAGCAGCCACAGTTCACATGATACGTAGAGTTCACAATAAAAGTGCAGTACATCGGAGTTCGGAATAAAAGTTATTACAACACATTGCAAAATAACGTAGCAGAAGCAAGTAGTTTTACACCCACACTTCGTTCAAATACAGTGCTAGTAGATAGTCATGGTACACAAAAGCAGTACATAAGACAAACAGAGTGACCCTTGCCCAAGGTCCTAGTTGTCGCCCATCACCGGATACAGACAGTTGGAGCAGTACCCATAGTACGTCTGACCATCTGCAACAACAATGGGAACAACGCCCTGAGTATGGGAATGTACTCAGCTAGACTTACCCGTCATAAACCAGAAATAAAGGACACCAAGGATCATGCAAGGCTTTATAGATTGGACTGGCTTGACTCATTTGCGAAAAGCATAAGTTGTTATGAAAAACTATACCAGTACTTTTTGCATCACTTTTTAGTATAACCTATTCAAGCTAGGTAAGCATCTATTGCTAGAACAATCACTTGATTCATCATTAACAATCTAGATTACCATATCAAGTTTAGCATTTCCAACATCATTCATTTAACCATCAGTGTTCCATTAATGTTACTACGATGCCATAGCTTGAGTCAAGTGCTCACTAACCGGGAGCGACGGCGATTCGAATCGAATTCCTATCCAGCTGGAGATTTATTCCTCACACAAACCCTGTTTCCCCCGTCAGGGTCGCGTAGATCACCAAAGACACTTTCCAAGAAGCCGTGGGATAACAATCATGGATCGCACTACCCAGGGACCGTCCGACTGCCAGGACGCACCTTGGGCTCACTCTTCGCGTCCCCGTTACACCCCCTTCAACACCAGTCTGCCAACCCGAGTTTATCCCAGCTCGAAAAGTGTCACTAGCTTCGCGGTCAAAAGGTACTTTATTCGGCCAGCTAAATGTGAGGCATGCGTTCAACATGACAAGAGGGACGAGCAACGATCGGTCCTTAATCGACACAGACGGAATCACTATAATCCAAAACCCTATAAGACTCCGCCCGGTCTTCATTTATCCATCAACACTTGGTTACTTTTTATGATCACAATTACAGCTAACCATAACCCGGTATCCACCTATAACTCGCAGGTGACAGGAAATCACCCGACTTCTACTGGTCTAAGCATGGCTAAGCAATTCACTCGATCCTGACCTAATAGGGTGAAAGATAATTCGGTGGCCAAGGTAATAATGCAACAACGGTTTCACTCAACTCCTATAACTTAATGCAACTATATATATAACTATAGTTCATGTAGTAAGGAACAACTTTTATAAAATAGGAGACATAAAATGTTCCGGGGCTTGCCTTTTTCGAACGAGCTAGGATGGTGGTCGACGCACTCTGGCAGCTCCTCGCCTGACTCTTCCTCCTCGGGCACCTCCTATGCCTGGGGCTCCTACGGATCCGTCCAAGCTTGTTCCTCCGGTACTGCTACCTGCGACTCCTCATGCGATCCTGTATGATGCAAGTGCATAAGCAAACATGAGAATGATGTGTCGGATTGTGGTGGAGTGCTTTGATGACATGAGATACAGATGAGCACATGGAATGAGCAGTTTGAATATAACTATTCCTT
Organism: Saccharum hybrid cultivar R570; assembly: GCA_038087645.1. Classification (NCBI taxonomy): domain Eukaryota; kingdom Viridiplantae; phylum Streptophyta; class Magnoliopsida; order Poales; family Poaceae; genus Saccharum; species Saccharum hybrid cultivar. The sequence continues at coordinate 26,332,677 of JAQSUU010000135.1, forward strand.
CTACAAGGTAGTCAACGTCATCCAAGAACATGTACCCTAAAACATGCACCTTATCCTTCTATTAGTTAGCCTATCATCTACACATACAAGTGAACCTAAGCTACCAAAGCTTACCAACCTAACTCATCCATAACATCAGCAAGGCATAATGATGCTTCAAAGATACACCAAACATATTTTATTTCTCTTAATTTCTCATAAAGAATAATATTTTATTCCCTATTTAACTAGGGTTACACACCAACACCTATTTCTGGTGTAGATAAAAATCTACAAAAATTACAGTAGATTACTCTTACCCTAACTAACCTATTACTAAATTTTCATGAGAATTGAATAAGTAAAACTATCTGTACAAAATAAACAAGGTATAGCCTAAATATGAGCATGAAATTATTTTGCACTAGAAAAAGTATCAAACAACAGATTTCACATTTTTTCTATGTTACTAACAGTAAACTAACATACTACAAAAATTATCACATGTATGTTCTATACAAATTTAGCTCTCTACTAAAAATAACAAAGATTATCAATTAAAAGCATTTGAACTACACTTCAAAATTTTCTCACAGAACATGCTTCACTAATATTTTTCCTAGAAAGTACATTACTAATAAAGATTAAAGCAATAAGAATCATATTTTTCCCTTCATTATTTTATTTACTACACATTTTCTAATATATCAGCATTTATAGCAATTAAATAAACCTACACAGAAAAGTGTCAACAATTTATCATGAAATATTTTTAAACTGTAGATCTATTCAAGAGGAACATTTCAAAATTTGTTTCATCATTTTTCGAGCTATAAATCTTGAGATATGATTTTTCAAAGCTGTTTCATAATTCTGAGAAATCATTTTCCTTAATTCTTTTAAGAATTCGCCGGTGAAAACGCTGAATACACCCGGTGCGGTGCACCCACACATGCTGACACGCGGGACCCACGGGTCAACGGACCCCACCGGCCAGCCAGAGCAGCGCGGGGGAGGCGCTGACCAGTGGCGAACTCGCCGCCGGTGAGGTCTCCGGCGACGGGAAGGGCACCAACGTGCTCCCCGCACCGAGACGCACCCAGCGCACCAACTCCGAGCGGCACGGGAGCTCCGGAGGAGGCTCACCGGCGGAGATGGTGGCACAGCGGCGCGGGAGCTCGTCGGCCGGCCAATGCAGGCCACGAGGGCGGCCGAGAAGGCGAGCGCGAGCACTGCTAGGCGAAGGGGAAGCGGATGCTCGAGACCGGAGGGGGCATGAAGGGCCAGGGAGCTCCGGCCATGCGCGCCGGCCAACGGCGGCCGTGGCGGTAGTGGAGGAGGGGGCGGCCAATTGGCCCTCACCTGAGCTCGAGCGGCGGAGTGGAGGCGCGCACGCGGTGGAGGGAAGTGGGGCGGAGCTGAGGCTGGGAGGAATCGGCCGGAGAAGCAGCCACGAGCGCGAACGGCGGTGGCGGAGCTCCGGGAGCCGGTGATGGCGCGGCGGTGCGCTGCTGCTGCAGGCGGGGCGAGAGGAGGAATGGAGGGCGTGCAGCCGAGGGAGGAGCGGGCGCGGGTTCAAGGCGCGTGGCGCGGGGGACGCGGGGGCCACCCGGGGTGCGTGTCGCGCGGCGTCGCCGTCGTTCGGCCACGCGGCGGCCGAGCTCTGCCGCGGCGCCACGGCGTCGCGTGTGACGCGCGCGCGGGAGGAAGCCGGCGCGGGGCTGCGGGCCGGGCTGCCAGCGCTGCTGGGCCGAAAGGGAGGCCGCGGCCCAAGAAGCGAAAATGGATTTTTCTTTTACAAAAATATTTTCAGATTTTCCTTATTTGTTTCAAATTTGAATTTGAAGATTAACAAGAGGTTTTCAGAATTTTGGCCCAAAATAAAAGTTGTTCAAAATTTTATTCTCTACAACTTTCATGTAGAGCATTTTTCAAAATTCCTAATAGATTTTGAATTTGGGATTTAAAGCTAAATTGTTAATCAAAAAAAAATTGTTTAGAATATTTTTAAAATAAAATTTGAGAAAAACTTGAATTCAAGAATTGCTCTAAAATCATGTTAATTTATTCTAGATTATTTAAAATTATAGCTACACAAAGTTTCACCACTCTTTAGCACTTAAATGCAGAATTTGGGTTTTAAGTAATTGTTTTTCAACTTTAAATTTAAAAGGGTCTATATTGCATGCAACGATAACCATGTATGAGATGATTATGACTAATGCTTTGGATGTTAATGCATGCTTAACACCCAGGGGTGTTACAACAGCCCACTTTTTGCCTGTCAAGACAGTTTATAGACCACCTCAATATGTCGAGAAGTATATTGCAGAGATTGTGAGATTGCATGGCATACCGAAGACTATCGTGTCTGACAGAGGGTCACAGTTCACTGCTCACTTTTGGGAGCATTTGCACAAAGGTTTGGGAACTAGTCTGATTCGTAGCACTGCCTATCATCCTCAAACAGATGGTCAGACTGAAAGAGTTAATGCTGTTTTGGAGGATATGTTAAGAGCTTGTGTGTTGTCTTCCAGAGGTTCATGGAAGTCGTGGTTACCTTTAGCAGAATTCGCGTATAATAATAGCTATCAAGAAAGTATCAAGATGGCACCTTTTGAGGCTCTGTATGGCCGAAAGTGTAGAACACCTTTAAACTGGATTGAGCCAGGGGAAAGAAGGTATTATGGTATTGATTTTGTGGAAGAAGCCGAAAAGAAAGTTCATATCATTTAGCAAAATATGAGAGCAGCTCAGTCACGTCAGAAAAGTTATGCGGATAAAAGAAGGAGACCACTTGTGTTCGAAGTTGGTGACTATGTTTATCTAAAAGTCACGCCAATGAAGAAGAAGCGGTTTGGAATACGCAGGAAGCTTGCCGCCAGATTTGTAGGACCCTACAAAATCTTAGAAAGGAAGGGTCCAGTGGCTTACAAATTGGAATTACCAGAATCAATGGGTGCTATATTCCCAGTTTTTCACGTATCACATCTCAAGAAATGTTTGCGCGTTCTAGAGGAAAGAATTGAACCTCGAGGCATAAAACTTAAGTCAGATCTGGTGTATCGTGAACAGCCAATTCGAGTTTTGGATTCCAAATAAAGGGCTACTCGAAACAGTGTGGTGAAAACATATAAGATACAATGGAGTCATCATGATGAGAGAGATGCATCTTGGGAAATGGGTGAATACCTAAAAAAGCATACGAAGATTTTTATAATAAATGGTTCGTAACCCAAATCTCGGGACGAGATTTTTATAAGGGGGGAGGGATGTAACACTTCGGTGTTACGCAAGCATTTGCATTGCAATCATGAGCACAACATGTCATGGCATTCATAATTATATGTGCTTAGGGTGTACCTTTAATAAAAATAAAAATGTGAAAACTAGTATTGCATAACATGTTGTAATAATGTGCTAATAACATTCATCAAATTTGTGCAACTATAAATTTCATATCACTTAGAATTATAGGTGAAATTTTTGGAGCCACTAAATCTCTCCAAGTTTTGTCAAAGATTTGTTTTAAAAATGTTATTTGAAAATATTCAAAAAATCCTCCCTAAATTAGCTTTTATTTTAAAAATCAAAATCTGTTGGGAATTTTTAGTTGGCCCCTTAATCAAAGTTGGAGAGAATTAAATTCTAAGCAACTTTTATTTTTGGGTCATTTCTAGAAAATGTCTTTTTCTTGCTCAAAATGAGGTTTGAAAACTGTATTGAAATTGGTTTAAATTTAGAAATTTAAAAAAATCAAAAACTAACCTAGCAGACCGCCGCCTCGGTTTCAGCCCACAGCCGGAAACGGCCCGCCTCCGCACGTGCGCGCCCGCGTCTGCTCCCCGCCTCGGCCCGGCCCAAGCCGGCCTCTCTTCCCCCTCCCGCTCCCACGCGCGCGCGGCTCGCTGGCGCCGCGGCAGAACACGCTCGCCGCGTGGCGGCCGCATGCCGGCGACGCCACCCCGTGTGGGCGCGCGTGGCCCAGCGCATTTCACCTCAAAGCACAGCGCGCGCTCGGCCTCCATCATTTCGCCCGCTCGCTCGCTCCCTTTCTCCTTTCTCCGGAGAACCCGAGCGGGAGCGCCGCTCACCACCGCCATCCTCCGCCTCCGCCGCCATGTTCCGGCGACGCTAGTCCACCGCAGCTCGATTGCTCGTGCACGGAGCTCCGCCACCCTCTTGCCTCCTCCGAACGAGCCTCGTTGTCTTCTTGCTCACTCCGGTAGGGCATCATTTTGACTTCTTCGTCGTGCCACCGTGACGGAGCCGCCGCGCTCCGGTCCGGTCACCGGCACCTCCAACCACCCCTTGTCTTTCAACCCCGCTCACGAGTTCACCGTTGTTCCGCGGCCATTTTGCGCCCCTTGCCTCGCTCGTTCGAGCTCTGGAGCGGCAGTTGGCCGTCGGCCACTGCCGCGCCGTCGCGGCTCCGAACACCGACGAGAACGCACTGTTCTTTCCCCCCCGTCGGCTTCACTGGGCCACCGCCCTGTGGGCCGCGCCTCCGAGCGGGCCTGCTCGCTCTTTCCCCCGCGCGCGCGAACCAGGCCAAAAACGACCACGGGCCGATTGACTTCCTCAGGACGGCCCAGTTTCAATAATAAAAATCGTTTTCTGTTTTCTTTTATTATTCATGATGAAAAATATTGTGGAAAAATGTTTTTGTATTCATTTGAGCTCCAAAAATTGTGAAATAAATTTCTATGGACTCATTGGAACCAGATCTACAATATAAAAATATTGTATGTAATTTTTGGGATACTTTTCTGTAGAGCTTTAATTAATTCTTGGTATTGCTGATATCTTGTAAAATGGTTAGTAAATCTTATATGTATCAGAAAAATATGATTTCAAGTTTGTTAATCTTCTTATATCATGTACTTCTTAGGAAAAATATGTTTCATGCATGTGCTGTGGAAAACTTTGGAGAAGTAGTTCAAGTACCTTTAATGGTTGATTTTTGTTATTTTTGCTAGAGAGCAAATTTTGTATAAAACATGCATGTGATAATTTTTGTACAGTCATTATATTCCATGAAGAACCTAGGAAAAATATTAATTCTGTTGTTTGACACTTTTCATAGTACAAAGTAATTTCATGCTCATTTGTATGCTATAGCTTGTCATTTTTGTATAGGATAATTTACTTATCCAAATGTCATGAAATTTTTATGGTAGTCTGTTTAGGGTAGTATTATGCTATTGTAATTTTCTTAGATTTTTAGGAGCATCAGAAATATATGTTGCTATTCAAACCTATTATTATTTAGGGTTTAAGCAAGTGTTGCTTTAAGTGTGATTAAGAAATTAGTAAAGCTTTGGTGTATCTTTGAAGCATTTCATAAGATATGTTAACTTGACATGTTAGTAGTAGAAGAGAATGCAGTAGATGACATGTGCTTGTAGTGTATAGTTTCTTGGATGATGTTGACTACCTTGTATTTCAACATATTCATTGCATTCATCTCCTTCGATGCACGCTTGCATAATCACTTACACGCATTGCATCATACAGGATTGCAAACCGAGAACCCAGTCGTCTTACCCGAGGAGCCAGAGGAGCAGCTCGAGGTGCAGCAGCAGGAGGTGACAGAAGCCGAAGAGGAGGTCGGTGAAGAGCTCCCCGAGTGCCCCGACCACCGTCTGAGCTCTTTTGAGAGAGGCAAGCCCCGGAGCATTTCTCTCCCGGTTTGCAAATAATTTATTATTAACCTTACTTAATTTGATGCATTACGTTTAGGAGTTGCTTGCAAACGTTGCTGCATTATACCTTGCTTACCTTTGTTATACTATATCCTTGTTACCCTGGTACCCGTAGTCGAGTCAATGCTTAGCTGGCTTAGACCGGTAGAAGTTGGGTGATTTCCTGTCACCTGCGAGCTATAGGTGGTTACCTGGATCTGCTTGGATGACTATGAAGTCATGGTATAACTAAGTGTGAAATGAATTTGAGACCGGGCAGAAACTTGCAGGGTTCCGGACTGTAGTGTTTTCCGTCTGTGTCGATTAAGGACCGTCCGTTGTTGTCCCTCGGGTCATGTTGAACGCATGCCTCACATTTAGCTGGCCGGATAAAGTACCTTCCGACCGCGAAACTGGGAGATTATTCGGGCCGAGTGGATTGCCCGCAACGCACTGTACCGGAGCAGTAGTGGCAGGATACGGGGGCGTGATGATAAGGCCAAAGAGCAGTCGGGCGGCCCCCGGGTACAAGTGGTTCCTGACAAGCTCGCGACTTTACCTGAATGGTTGACTCGGTGACCAACACCTCACTTTAGCGGGTGAGTGAGGTTTGTGTGAGGAATAACTTACCAGCTGGTTAATAATCGATTCGAATCGCCATCGTTCACTGGATAGTGAACACTTGACTTGAGCTACTTCATCGTAGTAATCTTGATGAATCACTTGGATAGTTATGTGGAAGATGACATGATAACTATTGTTAATGATCAATGGAAATCCTTACTTGCTTAATTACATGTTACTCTAGCCCCAGTGCAAACATAGTTGACAGGTTAATAAAGAGTTAATTACTGCATGCTTTTGGAAAGGAATTGTTAAGTTAAAAATGCTTTTCTTGCAAATGAGTCAGCTATCCCACCAGAAAGCCTATCATGATTCCTTGGTGTCTTTTATTTCTGGTTTATGACAGGTAAGTCTAGCTGAGTACCTTCTCGTACTCAGGGCTTTGTTCCCACTTGTTGCAGATGGGCAGATGTATTACGGCTACTGTATCAACTGCATCTATCCTGCAATGGGCGAAGCTTAGGACCATGGGCAATGGTCATTCGCTACTTCTAGTCTGATGCTTTTGCTAGAGATGATCACAAGCTGGCACTTTATTTCAAAATGTTGTGTGTGTACGTGATTTGAACTACCGCTTCCGCTACTTTTATTCGAACCTGGTTGTAATAACTATGTTTAAACTCCGATGTATTTTATGTCGCGAACATTTATGTAACTTATGATGGTGACCGCTAAACTTAGTACGATCTTGGCTGTTATGTGAAATGGTTTGAAATCCATCGAGATTTCACGGACTACCGGGTTATATGGGCTTAAGTTTGTTAAATTGTCCTTCCGTTGGATGATTTCCTACTTAATCTCGTATAATTGGGCGGTTCTGTTACAAAGGTGGCCTTGAGTGTGGCTGTCTTTCTTCTTATCCGGCGTGAATAGTTTACCCTGTAGGATAGAGACGCGATGGGCGTTGAGCTTTTGGCCTCTCCGTCCGTTGGTGCAATGCGCTGTGGCCATACTCTGTCCTGTGTGCTTCTATACCATCGAGGATGGGCGGCGCGTGCGCCCGGATTTGTGTAGAGAGTTAGGTAGTATAGTTGCCGTTACCCCCATTGCTGTAGAGGCATGGATGTCATCGTAGTGGAATGACCGGAGTCATGACGGATCATAACGCGACTCCCATTCTTCCGTTCACTATGCATGGTCGTGCTCGTCCCATCATTGGGAACGGGTGCCGTGGTGGGGGCCCACGGGGCTCCTGGCCTTGCCAGAGGGCCTTAGGTGTCCCTCGGGCGAGGCAGAAATATACCAAGGGGGTCGGGCGCTCCCGTGCTTACGTTGCAGGGATCGGGCGAGGCGAAGATCATTTCCGACGGGGTGCAAGGGTCAGGCGCTTTAATGACGTCATGAGGGCTCAAGCGAGGCGGAAACCAGCCCTAAGCCTCAGGCGACTTAACAGCTGACACGTTATTAATGCCATTGGTTGGGTATGCCTAATATCGATACCCGACAAGATTATAAGAGTTTTATGGGAGTATAGAGAGTTTCATGGGGATAAAACTCTTCTGCACTGTTTCTAAAATCTGGATGTATTGAAAACAGTGACATGAAATCTCCACTTAGACTGGTCTTATGGGAAGGGAAAAATGCAGATCAAAAATGTGTAAAGGCAGAGCGAGCAGGGCGATAATCCACGCTGACGATAACTATAGTTATTTTTTAGGCCAGCTCAGGCTCGACCACCCTCTGGAGCTGGTGAGGCACGCAGTGGCGTCCCGCACGGCCACGGTGAATAATGACTTCTTGCTCAGGCCATCTTCCTGCAGCGACCTCGCGTACTGGAGGTGGCTGGCCGCAGTGTGGTAGTAGCCGCTCTTCCTGCAGCGACCTCGCGTACTGGAGGTGGCTGGCCGCAGTGTGGGAGTAGCCAGGCAGACTTTTATGGATGGGCCAGGTGGGTAGCACCTGAGTCCACTGTTCGTCTAAACGGTCGTTTAGTCCATTTAAACACTGTTTAAACGGTAAACAGAAGTCAGTCATGTTGTTTAGACCATAAACGGTGAATTAAACGGTTGGGCCGTTTAAACCCATTTAAACCGTTCAATCTAGTCTAAACGGTCTAAACAAAATCAGATTAAATATGATTAAATGAGCTAAACAACCATTTAATTCATAATTAAGTGAATTAAAGGACTACGTCTATCACAATCAACATGAAACTAATTAACATTGTAATTATATGAAGTGTCGTGGGATTTAGATTTCTTCCAACAAAATTGTTTGGTAGAATATTTGATTTTTACATGTGTAAATATGTATGGGTTCTAGCAAATTTTATTTTTACCTACATAAATATGTATATTTTATTGTTATTGTACAAAACCGTTTAAGCCGTTTAACTCCGTTTAAACACCGTTTAAACGGTCTAAACGCTAAACGAAGGGCGACCGATTGTTTACCATTTAGCGTTTAGGAAAACATTGCCTGAGTCCCCCATACTAACGTGCTTTGGTTTAGTGCGGACTCGGCTTGTGGTTCCCAACGCGGACTCCGTTCGTATTCCGTAGATGAAGCGTCGGGCAAGCGAGGCGACAATGGGTATTTTTTAGGTGTAAGGCCAATCTCAATGAAGAGTATGTTTTCAAGGCTGCTATGTCATATAGAATGAAATGAAACTTGGATGAAACACCCATTCTCGATAGAAAGTTTTATTCCATAGTTTCATAGATATTTAATTCTATGACTCATAGAAAGTTGGTAACTATGCCAAGAGAGTTGTATCCCCATGAAACCTAATTCTTCTCTCTTCATTAAAACGTTGTTATATCATCAAAAGTGCATATGTGGCAAGCTATTAAATGCAAATGAAACTCTAGTGAAATTCTCATTGAGACTAGCCTCACAGATACTAAGGAAGGGGAGCCGAACTGGAGTCGGGATGTATTTGGTATCACCTGTAGATGATTACTTTATAGTTTTTTAGGTGTAGATTGATTTATCATTGTGAAAAATTCTTGCTTGTTCATTCATATCAAATTCCATACCAAAATACTGAAGGACCTTAAATATATACACCACAAAGCTATAAACCCGAATGCTCTTTGTGCATAGTTAGACACATTTATGATGATTGTCTAGAACATAAATTGGTAGGTGGTTTCACAAAATGGATATGTTTTTTAGCTATTAGTATAAGCTAAAAAAATATTTGAAACCATGTTCTCTTAGACTTGTCCTTATATAGGTGTAAAAGGGTCACGTGGTTTCTAAGTTGTGTACTTAATGGCGGCATATATAGCCTTGTGTTAATACAACTCTACTTAGTATTGTAAGCTAAGTAGTAATTTGGTGCTCATAAGCATTGTGGTATGATACAACTAGCAATTGTCATGGCTTTGTACTCTAAAAATTATTCTCACGCTCAATGGAAGATACTAGCGCTAATTGCCATAGCATGACAGCCTTAACGACTCTTCCATAAAACGCGCAGGAAGTTAATGCCGCTAATTCCATGTCAATTTCTAGGTAATTAACTTCCAGTGTGCTAGGTTGGTGCGAAATTTTAACTAAAGATATGTTTGAAACGGTAGGCGTTTTATAGATTTGTCTATCTATATATATATACTATAAAAGAGCAAAAGATTTGACAAATACCTCACACCCAATTAACTCTTATCCACCTTTTGTCTTACCCCTGGATGTTCTTTGGGAAATAATTTAGAGAGAATTGTTTCCTTGGCCCTGAAAAAAGTTCAGCTTGCTTTTTTTGCCCTTTTATTTTTTAACTTACTTATTTGACCAGAAAGTTATCTTTAGTTACTTATATGGCCCTTCCTTTAATTTTGGAACTTAACAGTGTTAAGTCAAGTATGAAATGACTATTTTGCTCCCGAGTGAAAAATGAATAAGTGCAGAGTTTAGTTTGTTTACGTTTAATTTTGAGGAATATTTTGTGTGATTTAAAAGTATTCCTCAAAATTAAACATAGACAAAACCGAACTCTGCACTAATTCATTTTTCACTCAGGGCAAAATCATCATTTCCTCTTGACTTGACACCGTTGTGTTCCAAAACTAAAGATAGCTTCTTGACCCTTTTATATAGGGTGAATGTTCAGGTAATGATTATTCCCCTAGGCACTTCGTTAATCAAATTGTTCGACGCTCTCTTCTTCACTTGGCTAGATGGTTCATCCCATTGATCTTCAAAGTGCCTTAGCATTGAGTCTGACCGAACTCTACTCACCTCTATCTGGTGTGTGTGCGTGTGTGTTTCTTTGACCACCGAACCATCGGCCATGTGCTTTCTGCGTGCACTAAGTCCTTTTTACTCTGTTTCTTCGCGAATCTTTTGTGTCATTTCTTTTATGGCATCCCTAGGACCTATAATAACCCATCTAACACATATTTTAGCACGCATAATAGTTTTAAACTTGTGTTGTCATCTTAATCACCAAGAACTAAAAGATATGATCATGAGCACATGATCCTTATAAAGGCGGGCCGTGATGTAGGGTGTCCAATAGCAGGAGATTGGACGAAGACTAGAAAGGAAGAAGAGTGGTCTACTAGACACTCGGAGAACACTTTTGGAGAGTTTGATTAAAAAAAAGACGACTAATCTAGATGATAAGAGAAGACTCCTCTCTTCTCGGCACCACCTATGTGGGTGTGCTTATCATCGGTATCACTAAAGCAATCATGCTAATCAGTGAACGACCGCTGGTTTGGAAACCAACACTTGATCCTACAACCTTCATGAATTTCTATTTTTGAAAATATATTTCTATAACTTTCCTTTTTTTTGAAAAGTTTCAAAGTTATACGCATATATATATAGCTTACTAATGCGTGACAACTTATCATCACAACTTCTAATCATAACCTGCCCTAGTGCCGCCCTCGCCGCCGCCGTCCACCACTGCTGGTCCCCCTCCCTTCTCCTCTGGCATCTCGCCGGGGGTTGAAGGGAGTAGGGATCCATTGTCTTTAATAAGTTTTTCTTAGTAGATCGAGTCATTAGGGTTAATGTCTCTCCATGCCAAATTTCTTGGAATTAGAGTTTTATCTCCTCATTCACCTCCTCTCCGGCGACGATGAAGGGGAAGGGTGAAATCGTCTCTCCATGGCGGCTCCATTGAAGATGAGGGCGACAACGTCGGTGTCAGCATCTTCATCGACATGACGACATGGAGACTTTTGTTTCCGGACGGCGGCATCAAGGCGGGGATGATGTCGCCGCCATGGAATAATTTTCTCTAGTCTCTTCTCCGTTTTATTGTGGTTAGATCTGGCCATGATGAAGGACTAGGGAGAATAATTTTTAGATCAGTCTTCCTCACTCTTCGGTGACAGAAAGAAGAAGAAGGAAGACACAAAAAAGAAGAAGTTCCTCAATTCCACCTACAGGAATGTTGGCCGTCGTTCGTTGGGTATTTGTTCTCAGGCCATTTGCCGAGTGTTTGCCTGTGCGGTCATCCATACTGCAAAGCATCTAACATGTTAGGTTTTGAGTTGTGTTATTCACAGCGTGGGTACTATTTTGTAATCCAGAGTGCTTGTAACGTGTTGATGTACCCAGCTATCATATAATATGATTTTTCTTTCGTCACAAAAAAACTTTTTTGTACTTTTTATAGATTTTAGGAAATATGAAGAGAGAACACAAAAGATGCATGTGCCCTCACATTATTTCCTAATCAGACACTATCGACATGATTAACAGTGATTGGTTGATAAATGTCAAGTAGTTAAGGTAAAACCGGTTTCTGTCTCCTAGAATCCCTTATATCTAGGTACACGTTTTTAATGCTTGTATGCACTGCATTACAGGATGAAAAAAGTATATGCTTAACTTATTAAGTAATAACTTGTCACCATAATGTCTCATCATAACTTTTTTCTTTTATGAAAAAAATTGTGACTTACCTTTTTTTGAAAAGTTATAAAGTTGTAAGCATAACTCATGTGCATCGTATTTTTGCGTCACAACATGTCATCATAACTTTTTATTATAACTTTTGTAAATTTGTGATTTTGCGATTATGAGATTCTTGAAGTTGAGAAAAGGTGAAAAAAGGAGAAAATGGTAGAAGAAAGAAACAGGAAAAGAAAAAAAAGTACATCCAGCGTCCGCACGCCGTGGAACGAATTCGACCCGCATGCACTGAATGTTCGCTCGATTCAGAAAGGTAGAAAAAACGGAAAATGAAAAAAAAATGAAACGTCCGATTCCGCAGGCCGCGGAACGAGCCGCACGCACTTCGCTTGGTTCGAAACGAGAGCACGCGCGTCAAATTGGAATCGGGAGCACCAAGCCCACTGTCCTACTTGGGCTCCCTAGGTCCAACTCACTACCGGGCTCCCTACGAGAATAGGATGGGCTCCTGTCACCGCACTTCCCTTGCCGACTGCACCGACCTCTATTCGAAAACAGATTGAATACGGACGCATATCACGAATATTATATTTGTTTTTATATTTATTATTATATTTATTTTTATATTTCTGTCTGGATTTAGATTCGAATACGGATAGTATCAATCATGCCGGATAGGATATAATTGACATAAATATTCGATTTGAATATTTAGATATGGATACGGTATTGAATGTTGAATATCCGGACTCGGATACGAACAGATCAGAACTCCTCTAAACGGATTCGATCTCGAATACAGTCGAAAAATATTCGTACCATTTTCACCGCTACCTCTACTCAAACTGCCACTTCACGTTGAAAAATTCAGATCTCAACTCTTGGCCACTGTGGAAACCAAAGCTACCAATTATTATTATTATTCCGAAGTTTCAAGCTAGAGGGCTGCACTGATAGCTGACATTCGTTTTGCCATTTCCTTTTTTTATTGCTGGTACAGGATGAGGGTTTGAAGGTGGAGATGACTGCTAGAAAAAACAAACTCTTTGATTAATCTGAAGCAGTTTCTGACGGCCGAGGTTGCACTCCAATTTCTGTTCTTATTCAGTTACCCAGGATGCATGCGACTCTCCACTCTTTTCAAGTTTATTGTTTCAGAAACCTGGAGGCCAAGACCTTCCTATGATTTTGATAAAAAAAAGGTGAAGCATCAAGACAAATTTTCTTTGAGTTACTGCGTGGTTTGTTCATTAAATGTTTGTGCTGCTTTGACTGTAGCACACTATAATACATCTCCATTCTCCAGTACCTTCCGTGTCTTTGATTGAGCCTTGTCAGCTGAGCATTTGAATTTCAGGTTCGTTCTTCTTTCTCTAACAAGTTAATTTCCTGATATATTGACAAGCTTTAGAGCTTCTGCTTGCACTTATTTTGTTGTCCAATTTCTAGGTTGATGATTTTGCCAAGAATATTGGATATGCTCATCAGCATTAGTGTCAAACCGCATCTAGTCATATAAAGGCAATCTTAGTTTAATGTGTTTCTTATAGTTAACAGTAGCATTAGTGCATTGATTTTCTTAGTGGCATATGGACTGCAAGATGTGATCATATATGTATAATGCTTTCACTCTTGTTGTACTGGAGCAACTTCATATATTGTCCACTAGCAAGACGATAGAGGAAAAGTAAGAGCAATGGAAATAGTTAAGGTGTCTGAACTTTTTGTTGCTATAATTGAGACGTGTCTTGTGAATATATTTACAAAAATATTAATATGGAATAATTAACATTCCTATATTGTTTAGTGGAATGAATTTTGGAGTGTCACATTTTCAGTCGGTTTCATGTGGTGCTGGTCTGCTAGAGCCCAGGGCACTTCAACACCGTGCAGCTTTGAGTCTCTTACAGAAATTTTTTTGTTCATTATGAATTCAAATGTAGCTATGTTCCTTCCTGTATTAGAACTATTGAAAATTTTATTGTTCGAAATTATTTCATACATGAATAACATCATAGAATCTGCTATTTGTTACTCTCTTGTTTTTTTACATGTCGTATTAGATTTGTCCTAAGTCAGACAGTATTATCTTTGACCATCATAGTTTCACAGCATATGAATTATATATTATGAAAATATTTCTCATAGTGAGTCTAAACACATAAACCTTGTGTCATGAAACTATATTTTTTAAAAAAAATGGTTACAAATATGAATTATGACAAACCTAATATAACATGTAAAAAAGAAAGAGGTATGACATTCAACACAATGCATCAAAGGATGCCAGAATGGTATTTCTAAGTTGATGAAGGGTGATAATAATGCATCGTAGAATATTTCATTAAATTCACAATTGACTGTGTAGATTAGCAGTGCATGCATGCAACCACAGCAGCTGTAACTGCCAAATAAGTGCAGCCAATCAATCTGTGTAGCACCGGAATTATTGAAACTATGATCACTTGATTTACAGTACGTAAGGGTGTGTTTGGTTTGGTTTTATTAAAGTTTAACTCACATCACATCAATGTCCCCTCAAATGCATGGAGTACTAAATGTAGACTAATTGCATGCATGTCGGCACAAATTAGGAGTAATTTACGAGACGAATCTATTAAGCCTAATTAGTCTCAAATTGGAAATTTTTTGTCAAATAAGACGAAAGTGCTACAGTGTTTGTTAAACTTTAACTCCTCAAACCAAACACCCCCTAACTCACACAGAGAAATTACAGATCACAGGCTCTATATAGGCATACCTGAAAGGCTGAAACACCGTCATCAGGGAAGTGGGGACACTGCACAGGTCAGATTAAATTTGGTCCTTCCATTTGGAGGCTCCGGTTTAGGATTAATAACGTCGATGGTCTCCTAAAATCAGCAAGCGAGCGTATTTGGGTTCGCAGTTTGTATCTAATCTAACGTCCTTGTCATTGTCAGCATCTACGCATACACCGTACAAAATCGAGGATTCGAGGGTTCAATGAATTCCTACCGGAGTTGCTTGCTGCCTTCCTATGCGGTCGTGCGGACGATCGCTATGCTTAAGCTTAACTACCAGGCCAGACCAACCGGGCCAATAGTGCGATCGGCCTCCCCCCTGCGTCAGCCTCGTGTCATGCTGACGATGCCGCGCCCAGGCGTCGTGCGGTTTCCCTCTTCCGGTCCTCCAGGGTCACCCTCTGCGCGAGCGCGACGTTGACAGCACGTGGATTGCCCGGGACCAGGAGGACCCGACGATATGACGCGGACGGATTAAGCACCTCTCTAACAATTGAGTAATAAACTACTAGTTAGCTTATACTTAGCCACGGCATCTAAAAAGATATATGGTGTGGTTCGGTTAATGGTTTTTGCGGCTGATAAGTCGGTTAAAGCTGATTTATTGTGAGAGATAATACTATTCCATAACTGATAAGTCGGACTGATAAGTTCAAGCGAATAGAATAATAGGGTGTGGTGGATAGCTTATATTAATCTTAAGTTCTTAACCTGCATTAAATCCTATGCTGCACAATTCATGCCAGTGTAAACATAAACAATGTAACAACGCATAGAGAAAGAATGGTCACATGTGTGAGTCCCTAGAGCAGCCTCATTGTTTTGTTTGAGCTAGCGTGGGTGGGAATAAGAGAGAGTTTTTCTCTCTCCTCTATATAGGCAAAATGTTGAGGTGAATATTTATGAGCTAGCTGTTGTGATCTCAAAAAAAACTAGCTGTTGTGGAACTGTTGAGGTGAGCTTAGCTTATGTAAGCTTTGGTTCATAGGGAAAAAAAATGGAGAAAAAAACACAAGATTGAAGGTCCTATAGGGATTACACTATTGTTTATGCATTTGGTTCATGTGCATGGAGTATAGGATTAGACCATGCTTGATCCATGGGGCTAAAGTTTAGCACACCGCTTTAAGTCACTTTTAGTCTTCCATGGATCTAAACATGGGGGGGGGGCTAAACTTTAGCCCTTCCCTTTTCCATTAGCCCCTCTAAGGTAAGCTAAAGGGGTTAAAAGTGGTCATGTTGGACAAAAGACTCATATTACCCTCTACGCACCCTGACGCATGGCTGTGTATAGGTAATAAATTAGGACAAATGAGTTATTATAGGGTAAGAGGCTAATCTTTAGCCCCTGGATCAAAACAGCCCCATAGGCTAATCTTTAGCCCCTTCATTCTAAGGGCTAATCTTTAGCCTTGGGCTATTTAGCCCAGATAATCCAAACAGGGCCTTAGTATAACGAATTTTCTTTGCCTGCTATTTTGGAGAAAATTATATTATAAAATTTGCATACGTTCAAATCTCTGGGTAAAATTATTACGTTTTCTTGTAGCGCGCCTATTCAAACGATCATCATTCCTTCAATATTCTAATGTATTCTAATCCTCTGTTTTACAAGGATATTTTTGTAGAGTTTTTAGGTTTTTCTATTTCCATGCTTTTGCATTCCTACTATATGCTGCAACGGTCTTAAGCAGATGATTTGTGTTCGCTATACGGCGTCGACCAGGTCGTTTTCACATTAGTAAGCCGTGAAAAGGCATATGTTATGTTGGTCGGGTCGTGCCATCTACTAAAGATTCGTCAATTTCGCAAACAACAATTCAGATTTGGTTGCGCTGACCAAGCATTAGTACAAATTCAGTTTTTCTTTTCGAATTTCAGCAGACTTCTGTAACTTGCATCACCGAGAACAATTTCTTGGTTTGATTGAAGGGAGTCATCCTACCTACCATGGGCACGGGCTCGATCGTTTCTCTTTGTTGTTTTGCTTTTGCCTTTTGTCAGTTGACTTGTCAAGGGTTTTTGTCACCCGGCCCAATATGAACATGTGCGCTTATCTGGAAGTCGTCCCATCCTCTCTCGCTGTTCATGCTACTTTGATTGATTCGATCTTTTTGCCTTTTTGTCCCGTTCAAACTAGTGCCACTGGCTCTAATTCTTTATCATAAATAACTACTACTACCACCGCTAACACTAGATCAGTGCCATACTTTTGCGCAATTGACCCAAAAAGAAAAAGAAAACGTATATGCTCCGATCCAAGATGTCTGGTTCAAGTCTTCGGCCGTGTTTAGTTGCACCCCCAAGTTGGATGAAAACACTGTTGTAGCACTGTAGCATTTTTGTTTGTATTTGATAAAAATTGTCCAAACTTTGACTAATTAGGCTCAAAATGTTCGTCTCGCAAAGTACAACAAAACTGTGTAATTAGTTTTAAATTTTATCTACATTTAGTATTCCATATATGTGCCGATATTTTGATGTGATGGGAAATCTTCTTTTTGCATAGTGAAATTTGGGGGAGAAGTTGGGAACTAAACAAGGCCTTCGGTGGTTACATTACGTACACTATGTGACCAGGGGCGGAGCCAGGATTTAGATATAGGGGGGCCGAATCATCGAGTGTCCAGAAACAATATATGATATCACCGTCAAATCTTGATGTTGGCTTAAAAAATAGAAGTTGTCAAATATCATCTCTAACTTGTAAGTTTTCACAGTCGAGTGATTTTTTTCTCGAGAGAGTAGAGTAAATTGGACGATGCTTAAATTCAGAAAATAAAGGATTTCAAATAAGAAAGCGATAAGAGACAAATAAAATATTAAAAAGGTTTGGTTAGTTTGAAATATTTCGAGGCTCCTAGGGTAAAATTGTTTAGTAAGCTATTGTACGAAACTGTTGGATAAGGATAAAATTTAAGGTTGGTATTTTTTATGTTAACTTGCTAGATTTATTTGAGAAAAACAATTTAGAATTAGCTAAGAAGTCTTTGTTTACTTATAATTTCTAGTGATTAGTGAGAACTAATGAGATGTATTAATGAAAAGTGTGCAACATTAGGGGGGGCCAGGCCCCTGCCCCCCCTGTCTCCGCCCCTGTATGGGACACATGACACTTCCGTCAATGCCATTGTAGCCCTTGTTTAGTTCCTAATTTCATCCCCAAATTTCACTATACAAAAAGAAGATTTCCCATCACATTAAAATGTCGGCAAATGCATGGAGTACTAAATGTAGATGAAATAAAAAAACTAATTGCATAATTTTGTTGTACTTTGCGAGACGAACATTTTGAGTCTAATTAATCAATTTTTGACAATTTTTTGCACTAAAAAATAAAAGGACACGGGCGTAATTAATAAGTTCACTAGCTGTCACGAAGAAAGCACTACAGATTGGAGCAATTCTTTGGATCAAAGAGAAATTAGGGGCATGGATTGGACTCCGAACAAACATAAGAGATCATATCAAAATAATTTGTTTTCATTTATGGGTGTTTTATTATTCGTGCCAAAGAAGCCTTAATAAAAATAAAATGAAAATTGAATAAACGTTTCAAGCAATAGTAATAAATTTATGCACTGCAAAAATGGACCGGAGCTGGATAAAGCCGTGCTAGATCACTATAAGGCATAAATAAATGCATACTACTATGGGTGTAGGCTTGTTTTTTTATATATATTTATCTGTGTCTTACTCCCGTGTTCTTGTAAAACATAATCCAACAAAACACATCAGATTTTTTTATCCGGAATCTTAAAATCCACACGGATCCTAACAGGGCCTTAGGCTGCCCTGCGGCTCTGCGCCTGATTTTGAAGGTGGCAGATACCAATTTCTCCTCAAGCGTGCTCCCTTTCAGATACGCTGGAACTCGTTTTTGCCACTGGAACTCAACTAGCGGATGTCATGGAAGGTGGCTTGCAACAGTGTGGAAGAAGACGGGAACGAGAGAAACTTGTCCAGCTGAGCGAGCTCACAGCACAAAACGAGACTTTTACTGGCGAGAGGAGGCGAGGCGAGCTTTCACCGAGCAACACCCCTGTTTAGTTCTCAGAAAATTTTGCAAAATTTTTCAGATTCCACGTCACATCGAATCTTTAGACACATACATGAAGCATTAAATATAGATAAAAAATAAAACTAATTACACAGTTTAGACGAAATGGACGAGACGAATCTTTTAAGCCTAATTAGACCATGATTGGACAATATTTGTCAAATAACAACGAAAATAACTACAGTGCTATTTTGCAAAAATTTTCGCATCTAAACCAGCCCCAAGGCCCTGCTCAGAAAATTTTGCAAAATTTTTCAAATTCTCCGTCACATCGAATCTTTGGACACATGCATGAAACATTAAATATAGATAAAAAATAAAACTAATTACACAGTTTAGACGAAATGGACGAGACGAATCTTTTAAGACTAATTAGACCATGATTGGACAATATTTGTCAAATAACAAAGAAAAAAGCTACAGTATTATTTTGCAAAAATTTTTACATCTAAACCAGCCCCAAGATGAGAACGGCATTCGTTTCGGGGAAATTTTCCGGTACGAGTCGACGCAGATCTCGAGGAATCGCCTGGAGCGCGCGCACTGGAGCCGCCGCTCGGACTCGCACCATTCGTCGCCGCCGCCTGCGCCGAACAGCAAATGCCGCATTCGTCGCACAGTCGCAGGCTGGGCGCCTCGTCCCCTGTTCCGCCTCCGCCTTCCCGGCCTCGAAACGTCGACCACCGCATATGCCATCCTGTCGGGTCAGTAGGGCATGTCGGCGAGGTGCGGGAAGGGACGCGAGACCACCACCGCGTTCCCTGGGTTCCCGTCACCCTCGTTCGTCTCGTCCTCGCCCGCGCCGGCCACTTGCGGTTTTCCCCACCGATGGCCACCGTGACGGCGCTGTCCGCGCGCGCGAATCGGGGAATCCTTCCGAATTCCGGCCACGCCAGCTCTCTCGCATGCGGAACATGCCCATGCCATGCCTGCCCATTGACCGCGCACCGCTGGCCGCCTGGCCCCGGGGCCGCAAGGATCCATCCGGTCCACGCGGTGTCGTGCCGCGCCAGCCTACCCACCCCAGCCACCTTCCCCCCCCCCCCCCCCCCCCCCCCCCCCCCACCTGCGCGAAACCGCGTAATCCCGCGCCGCGGCACGCAGCCCCACGCCACGCATGGTGTCAGATCAGGGCTGTGTAGCGACTTTTGTTTTTAGTGCACAAAAGTATTTAAAAATTAATTAATTAGACTTAAAATGTTTATCTCGTAAAGTACAATAAAACTGTGCAATTAGTTTTTAATTTCATCTACATTTAGTATTCCATACATTTACCGGTATTTTGATGTGAGGGCGAATCTCTTTTTTACATAGTAGAATTTAGGAAAGAATTTGGGATCCAAACAGGACGACGCCATCTTTCCTACCAGCGGCTAGCGCTGCCTCATCTCATCAGACCATCGAAGGATCGGGTATTTATATCCGCCCCCCTTTCACACCGGTCTCTCCGTATCGCCTTTGCCTCGCCGCGCCAATCACACACGGCTCCCCATTCCATTCCGCTCGCCCGGCCGTCCGCTGCCTGCCTGCCCGCCTGCCTTTGACGCGCACCCACCCACCACCAGCACGGGAGACCGATCGACCCGGCCGACGCCTCAGCTCTGCCTCTGCTTGCGTTGCCTGTGTAGTGGCCGCAAGATAGGGAGGAGACGTGTATGTATATGAGATCCCCATCCAACGGCCAGCCTCCAAGCGGTGGGGGTGGAGAATCAGCAGCTGGTGCAGCAGCAGCAGCAGGAGGAGACGACGACTTCGCCTTCTACTGCTCTTTCCTCCAGGACACCGCCCCCGCCTCAGTGACGTCGCCGCTCGCCCTCGACGACCCCAATCCCAACGCCAACTCCAACGCCAACGCCGCAGAGATGACCAACGGCCGGCGCCGGAAGCAGCGCGGAGCAGACGACGGCGGAGCCGCCGGTGAAGGGGAGGAGGTCAAGAAGGAGGGCAAGAAGCGGTCCATCGCCAAGCTGCTCACCTCGCTGGCGGCGCTGGAGGCGGAGGAGCACGCGGACCGCGCGGGCGCCGCGGACGCGTCCAGGCGGGAGCTGGCGCTGCTCGAGTCCAACGCCGACACCAGGTCGCAGGCCATGATGGACTACTACGCCAAGATGGAGAGCAGCTACGACGCCACCGCCGAGTCCGAGTCCGAGTCCGCCGCCAGGTCCAAGCGCTCCAGGCTCGCCGCGTCGGCCGCCGCCGCGGCCGTCGTGGCCGGGGAGGAGGCGGCGGCGTCCTCCGCGTCGGCCTCGCCGACGCGCGCCGCGGGGCAGGGGCAGGGCCACCACCAGCGTCGGTTGTGGGTCAAGGACCGGTCGCGCGCGTGGTGGGACCGGTGCAACAGCGCCGACTACCCGGAGGAGGAGTTCCGGCGCGCCTTCCGGATGGGGCGCGAGACGTTCGACATGATCTGCGACGCCCTGGGCTCGTCGGTGGCCAAGGAGGACACCATGCTCCGCGCCGCCATCCCCGTCCGCCAGCGCGTCGCCGTCTGCATCTGGCGCCTCGCCACGGGGGAGCCGCTCCGCCTGGTGTCCAAGCGCTTCGGGCTCGGCATCTCCACCTGCCACAAGCTGGTCCTGGAGGTGTGCGCCGCCATCAAGTCCGTGCTGATGCCGCGCTTCCTGCAGTGGCCCGACGGGACCGCGGCGGCGAAGTTCAAGGAGAGGTTCGAGCGCAGCTCGGGCGTCCCGGGCGTCATCGGCGCCGTGTACACCACCCACATCCCCATCATCGCGCCCAAGATCGCGGTGGCCGCCTACTTCAACCGGCGGCACACGGAGCGGAACCAGAAGACGTCCTACTCCATCACGCTCCAGGGCGTGGTGGGGCCCGACGGCGCCTTCACGGACGTGTGCATCGGCTGGCCGGGCTCCATGCCCGACGACCAGGTGCTGGAGAAGTCGATGCTCCACCAGCGCGCCGCGGCCGGGATGATGCACGAGTCGTGGCTGGTGGGCGGCGCCAGCTACCCGCTCATGGACTGGGTGCTGGTGCCGTACACGCACCCCAACCTGACGTGGACGCAGCACGCGTTCAACGAGAAGGTGGGCGAGCTCCGGCGCGTCGCCGTGGAGGCGTTCGCGCGGCTCAAGGCCCGGTGGGCGTGCCTGCAGAAGCGCACCGAGGTGAAGCTGCAGGACCTCCCCGTGGTGCTGGGCGCCTGCTGCGTGCTCCACAACATCTGCGAGCTGCGCGGCGAGGGGGTGGACCCGGCCATCCGCTGCGACCTGGTGGACGACGAGACCACGCCGGAGAACCCCGTGCGGTCGGAGACGGCCAAGCGCGCCAGGGACAACATCGCGCACAACCTGCTCCACCGCGGCTTCGGCGGAACCGCATTCTTCTGATCCAGCTGCTTCCTTATTGCTTTGCTTTGCCTTGCCAGTAGCAGCAGGTACGAAAATTTGGGCCCGAACAAGAAAGAAATAGGGGGATTCGTTCTTTCCTTTTAGCCGGTAGCTTAATTTCAGTAAAGAAGATTTTGGTAGGATTATTATACTGCTGCTGTTAGCAGCTGGTGAACGAAACCGACACAGGACCATGTAATTAATTGATGTGACGCGATGTAACCATCGTCTCATGGAAATTTTCTTTACCCCGTTCGCTTTCCTGATAAGCCAGGGGTGAAAGTACTGTTAGCTGATTCGTTAAGAGAGAAAAATAATGTACATTGACTGATAAGTCAGACCGATAAATTTAAGCGAACAGGGTGCTTATGTTGCAGTATATGTATACAATTTTTCTTCTTTATCTAATTTGGAGAAGAAGAGGAAGTTGAGAAAGATGATGATTCCCATCGTGTATGCTGTTTGCTGTGTCCTGCGACTAGATTTCATTTCAGCACGAGGGCGATGGGCCAACCGTTGATGCGTTGATATCGGGCAACTTGTCTGGAGGATTGCAGTGCCTTCTTTGGATTTTTTTTTCTCGATCGGTGCCTTGCTTCTTTGGATAAGGAATTGACGACAGGGTGCAGCGCGGATGCGGTTGATTGTACACCTCATCTTGCTTCAAGATGTAAATTTGGATTGAATCATAGTACGTGCTACTCCTATCTACCACGCACTTGGACATTGTTGATACGATGCGATGCACTAGTGGTGCAGAATCTCTTGCCCTGCCCTTGCTGAATCTGGGGACCCCATAGCCTGTCCAAACCTTGGCCTTGTTTAGTTCCCGAGTCGGACGCCCCGATTTGGCACTGCGCGGTTGATTGTTTACACTATAGCGTGTTTTGTTTTTTAGTGTAAAAAATTGTCTAAATATTTATTAATTAGACTCAAAATGTTCGTCTCGCAAAGTATAATAAAACTGTGTAATTAGTTTTTGATTTCATCTACATTTAATACTCCATGCATTTGCCGGCATTTTGATGTGATGGAGAATCTCCTTTTTGCATAGTGGAATTTGGGAGAGGAATTGGGAACTAAAAAAGGCCCTTGTTAGTCCTTCACTCACTTAATTGCGCATTAATGTTCGGTGCTAACCTAACCTGACCAGTGCTTGTCGCCCTTTCCTCATTCTGTACAGTCCTTGAAGCTATCTCCTCGCACGGTAGCAAGGCATGGAACACGATGATGCTGAACGTGGTGAAAAAGAAACGAAAAAGTGGAAAACGATATGACGAACTGGATGTCTCTCGGACAAGCCACACGCAGAGCATTCAGTGGTCCCCTACTCCCCTGGTTGTATGGTCGCTGCGGTGATCCAAGAGCAAGTGGTAATTCGACCCTGCCTGATCGGTGACCATAAAATAGAGCTTGCAGTTTCTACCAAAAACACACCCTTCAAATTCCTGAACAAACTGTTCGCTTCTCTTATAAACTGTATTTTTTTAAAATAAACAATATTTTTTTTAACAATAAATCAGCGTGTCCAGTTTCTAGCATACAGTTGGGAGGCAGCTGCACTCTGCGCCTTGTTGATCTAGTACTACTTACTGTGCTAGGAGATATGTTTTCTGTTTGTACAAAACCCTTGTGCTATTTTAGGGGGTACTTTTCTCTTGTTTTCTTTTTTAACACCTATCACATCGAATGTCTGACACATCCATAGAGTATTAAATATAGACTAATTACGAAACTAATTTACGAGACGAAACTATTAAACCTAATTAATTTATTATTAGTATCTGAACATTCTATGGTCAACTCCATGGTCAATATCCGTTAAAGTTTAGCACGAGGAACCAAACAAATCCAAAAGGGCTGACACAGAGATGAACCTGCCCTCAAGAGTACAGTACTCCTTGTCAGCATGTGAGGCGCCACCTGGGCCCATAGTTCATCTCCATAGATTCGGCAGTACTACTCGAGTGTGTTCAGATCACAAGTCGCCGGTGTCAGGAACTCAAGGGCCGTGTTTCCAAAGTTGGCGTGGCCAACTTATAACAGTACCGGTCATGTCACACGGTAGCAACTTTTGTTTTTACTTGGTAAAAATTGTTCAAACATTGATTAATTAGACTTAAAATGTTCGTCTCGTAAAGTACAACAAAACTGTGTAATTAGTTTTTTATTTCATCTATATTTAATACTCCATGCACGTGCCAGTATTTCGATATGACGGGAAATCTTCTTTTTGCATAGTACAATTTGGGTGTATGAGGCCTGGTTTAGTTGGCCCAAATTGGGGTGGCCGAATTACTGTAGATTTCTGTAGCATTTTGTTTTTATTTGGTAAAAATTGTCCAAACATTGACTAATTAGGCTCAAAATGTTCGTCTCGTAAGGAACAACAAAACTGTACAATTAGTTTTTGATTTCATCTACATTTAGTACTCCATACATGTGCCGACATTTTGATATGATGGGAAATCTTATTTTTGCATAGTGGAATTTGGAGAAAAATTTGGCATCTAAACCGGGCCTGAATTGGAAACTAAACAAGGGCCTTGTTTAGATGAGAGAATTGGGGAGAAAAACACTGTATCAGAATTCCTGTAGCATTTCGTTTGTATTTGGTAAAAATTATCCAAATTTTGACTAATTAGGCTTAAAATGTTCGTCTCACTGAGTACAACAAAACTGTGCAATTAGTTTTTGATTTCATCAACATTTAGTACTCCATGCATTTGCCGATATTTTGATGTGATGGAAAATCTTCTTTTTGCATAGTGAAATTTGGGGAGAATTGGGGAACTAAACATGGGCAAGGGCCCTTTGGTCAATTCTGCAACTGATGATTTGAACAGCCATCCATCACGTCCCATAGCATGTGAGGCGCCACCTGGGCCCATTGCTCTGGCCACCGATTTTCCACTCTTCCCCTTGTTTAGTTCCCCGATTCTCCCCAAATTTCACTGTGCAAAAAGAAGATTCCCCGTCACATCAAAATGTCGGCAAATGTATGGAGTACTAAATGTTGATGAAATCAAAAACTAATTGCACAGTTTTGTTGCACTTTGCGAGACGAACATTTTAAGTCTAGTTAGTCAAAATTTAGATAATTTTTACCAAATACAAACCGATGGGCGCCAGACCTGTTGGATGTTTGTGCCGCCCTTCATGGGGCGGCCAGGCCTACTGCTGCTCCTGCTCTGCTGCGCAGCTGCCTGCCATTTGTGCATATTGGCGGGCGCCGGCTGTCAAGGGACGGCGGGGCGGCGGGCGACCATTCGTTGGCGCCACCCCGGAGACCCGAACGCCGGACGCGGATGGCAACATCGTCGCAAGTCCGTGGTCTCGCAGAAAAACTCTAGCTGGAGCCGGGCCAGCTCATGCTCCTTCGGTCTTTCTTCTGCAGATGGAGAAACACGTAACGAGGTCCATCCAGTAGCCAGTCTCCGTAACAGGATACAGGAACTTTGCCACGTACTAAGTGTGCGAACACTCCGTGCTCAGCAGAATGCATCTTTATCCCTTGGAAGATCGAAGGGCTGCAATTCTCTCCACTCTCCCCTGGTCACCTACCTGCCAAGGCAACCTCAATTTGTCAATCCTGTAATGATAATTGCATTGCATTGCACAGAGAGGGCACGGCAAGAGGATAGTAGACCAATACAGTACTTGCAACCTTCTTCTCCCAGCTGGAGAAGCGTTGTCGCCCATCTAGCTTTATCCAAAGCGTGACCTTTTTTATTAATGCCCCTGTTTAGTTGCCATGCAAACCCAAAATATTTCTTCTTCCACCCATCACATCGAATCTTTAAACGTATGCATGGAGCATTAAATGTAGGTAAAAAAATAATTAATTGCATAGTTTGTTTGTAAAGTTCGAGACGAATCTTTTGAGTCTAATTAATCCATAGTTGGATAAATTTTACCAAATAACAACAAAAGGTGCTACAGTAACTTTTCACCCAAACTTTCTCAACTAAACACAGCCAATGTTTGTATTGTTCAAAGCCAACCTTCTTCTCTGGTCCTCTCTGCAGGACGGCATGAGTATGGAGTAGAAGAATCTGCCAAGTGCCGAGCTTGTCCGGACGACGGAAAACTGCCTTTAGGCCCCTTCCTGAGCTGCCTTTTTTTATTATTTTTTTTAGCTCTTTTTTCAAAAGATTCTTATAAATACGCCTCTGGCATTAATATTTTAAAAAATGGACCCTCATCTTGGCGTCGTTGTTATTGGCGCCAAGATCAAACCTCTCGGCGCCGGCCCAATTAGCGTCAAGCTCCTTGTCTACGTCGGCGTCGACGCAGAGCCGGAGGTGATGTGGCAGCCAGCTCGGCGCCAATTGTATTAGCGCTAAGCATGGCGCCAACGATCATGGCGCCAATATAATTTGTGCCGAGCTCTGATTTTAACCTTAACACCAAAATTTCCATACGTCCATGTCATGGTAAATATCAAGACTTAGGGTGTTAAAGTTAAAACCAAAGCTCGGCGTCAATTGTATTGGAGCCATAATCGTTGGCGCCAATACAATTGGGCGTCGAGCTAGCTGCCACGTCACATCCAGCTCTGCGTCGACGCCGATGTGGGCAAGGAACTTGGCGCCAATTGGGCTGGCGCCGAGGCGTTTGATCTTGGTGTCAATAACAACGGCGCCAAGAGGAGTATCCATTTTTTAAAATCTTACTGTCAAGGGCGTATTTGTGAGAATCTTTCGAAAAAAAGCTAAAAAACAAAAAAAAAAGACGGTCTGAACTGTACTACAAGTCATTCGCATTGTTACCGGTGTCGCTAAGGTATTTTTTTTTTGAACATAGGCTTGTTTAGTTCGTGGGTGAAAATTTTTTGGTGTCATATCAGATGTTTTATGAGATGTCGGAAGGAGTGTTCGGATCCTAATAAAAAAAGTCAGGAAACCGCGAGACGAATTTATTAAGCTTAATTAATCCGCCATTAGCACATGTGTGTTACAGTAGCAATTATGACTAATCATGGACTAATTAGGCTTAAAAGATTCGTCTCGAGGTTTCTATACAAACTGTGTAATTAGTTTTTTATCTACATTTAATATTTCATACATATGTCCAAACATTCGGTGTGACGGGGTGAAAAGCTTTTGGGCGAAAAGTAAATAGGGCCATACTAGAACATAAACTGGAGTTATCTCTGCTTTGTACTGGGCATGTCCGGCAATCAGTGGGATCTCCTTTTCCTTTTCAGTTGGAATGGCTTAAAGGAGAGAAAGAGAGAGACAATTATGCAGGTGATGAATTGACTGATCCCGCGCGCGCGCGCTTTGCAGTTGGCGGTGGTCTGTGGAGCTGCAAAGGAGGCAGCAGCCGGCCAGGAGATTCGTCTCGTCCACGATGCTTCCTGAAAAAGGAGGTTCCTGCAGCCTAATGAGTAGGAGTAATGGCCATGAAATAATCAGACTAAAAATCCAAGAATGACCCAACAGGCACTGCCAAATTTCAACCTCTCCACGGTTCTCAAAAGGATCCATCCTCGCCTCGGCGGGTCCTTACCGGAGTTTCGCACGGCGGTGGGGGCAAGCCGGCGGGGATCTGCACGGGTGGCGCTTCGGCGGGGTCATGGCGGATTGGCGGTTGGATGGGGCCGAAACGGGTTGCCGTGTCATTGAGGATGGGCTTGGGCGACGCGGTGTTGGTGGGCTTGGCCAGTTTTAGCCCGAGGCTGAGCAGGCCGGAGGAAGAGAAGCCAGAGGAGTGGGCCGGGCAGACAAAAACAGAGGAGGGAGAATGAAAGAAAAGGTTTTTCATTTCTAAAAAAACGTTTGGGGATTTTGAATTTTTCCAAACTTTGCCAAATTCATTTGAAACCATTTGTAAACATTTTTAATAATGTGTTGCTCGAATATAATGTTGTGTTTATAAAATAAGAGTTTATTTTGAACAACACTTCTGTCAAAATTTATTTTTACATCTTTTTAAAATTTGGAAACCAATAAAACTAAGCTTTGAGAAAATAACTAATTTGAAGAAAAATTTTAAAATGTTATTTCCAAACCAATTTAATATTATTTGTTAATTATGTGATAAATTAAACTTAGAATTTAAAACGTTTTATCAAAACTATAATTGAAAATATAATTAAACAAAAACATTTAAAGACTTGAAATCCAAACTTGAACTCATTTTCGAAACTAGGGTTTGAAACATAATTTTGAGACTTTTTTTTCTAAAAATATAACAAAATCCTATTCAAATCCTAAGCTATGATTTATTTTTATTTAGATTTAATTTTGCAGTGAGCACCAATATAACACCCCTAAGGAAATTAGTTTAGAAAGTCCTGATAAAGATATTTTATTTAACAATACTCATAACAAATGAACTAAAGGTAGAAAAGTTTATTAAAAACTATTAAATCATTTATATTATTTATTGTTTTCTAGCCACATCTCAAATGAAAATTTTAGGTTTAATACGAGTGGGAAGAGTTATCGTGGGAGAGTACTGAAAAATAAGACATTTTTATGAGAACGACAAGTGATATTGAAAAGTCTGAAAGTGCCAGAGATAAAATAGCGAACTAGCTGCCTAATTCTAACTAATTTTTAGTCCTAACTACTTCCTTCGCTCAGAAAGGACACAATTGTATCACAGTATCAAGTTACGGAAACACTCCTTATAGGGTAGTCCTAGCTACTTCCTTCACTCAAAAAGGACACAATTATATCACAGTATCAAGTTATGGAAACACTCCTTATAGGGCGTCCGTTCATTTGGACGGATCCCGTACTCGTCCACACCGCGTTGCCTGCTCATTTTGCTCGCGGGACGAACCTCGTCCTCGCCCGCGCTGCCCCGCTTATGCCCCCGCCGCGCATGACAAGCCCGGCCCGCTAGGTGCTCGCTAGCTTGCTCCATGACTCGTGCCTCCCGTCACGCCCATGCTCCATCTGCTTGCCCCTGCAGAGGCCTGTGCCATGACGAGCTCCACACCCGCGATCTCCGCGCCACTTTGCGGCTTTGAGCTCCGTGCCGACATCAAGTTATGTGTCGACGAGTCTCCATTCGTCCAAAAAGCAAGCAGATGCTACGCCAAAAGCGCATATTGCAATAGTATGTTTAAGTGTTTTTGATGCATGTTGCAAGTGTTGTATATCAATATTGTTACAAAAGCAGATCAAGATATTGCATATGTTGTAATGACTATAGACATATGTTTCAAGTATGTGTTCCAAATATTTTATCTATTTCAGACGATGTTGCAAGTGTTTTGTCTAGATGTTACAACAGGAGATCTAGATGGTGCATATACATTCATGTTGTAAGCATATGTTTCAAGTGTTTCATTTGTATGTTGTAAGTGTTTCATCTAGATGTTGCATATGTTTGCAATGGTTTTCAAATATTTTCAGGCGTTTCACAAGTGTTTCACCTGTCTTTTTTGTATGTTCCAGTTGTTGCATCCTGGATGTTTTTAAAAATAGATCAATGTTGCACATAAGATATGCGTGGGAAGCGGTCGATGGTGCGAACGACATCTGAGATGGTGTGGGCGATGTCCGAGGCGGTGAGAGTCTATTACTGGTGCGTTCCTCGCAAGCCCGACATGCTAAATGCTCCCTGTACGGGCAGCGTCCGGATGCTAGCGCCCGGACCAAGTGCGTTTGTATAAGTTGATATCGGAGCTCAAAAACATGAGCGGAGAGAAGTCCCGAGCCTCGCTGAGCGACGATGTTGAGCGCAGTGGTGGAGCTAGAGCAAATCTGAGGGGGTGCTTTTGACTTTGTGGGTGTGAGGGTTTGTAACGTGTAGATGCATATATGGTTGAAATCTGGGTCTTATCACTGTTTTTCATTTCCATTGATACTAATTATGTACCATAAATATTAATATTTTTAATATATATTTAGTCAAAGTTGTTTCTTTGAAAACAAAAACGATAGACCATTTAGTGACGAAGGGAGTAGTATGCCACAGCTGGAGAGCGCATCCGGCGCGCTCAACTGGGCGAGTTTTTTTTTTGAGTCCGTGCTGGCAGGGTAAGGCAAGTCTAGAAACCAAAGACCTGATTGGCGACCAAAACTTGACACGCTTAACCTTGCTACTATAAAAAGTGTGACGAGTAAAATCGAAACCAAACTTGTGGAAAGTTATGGCACGTAAATGAGTTTATGATATATGAGACAGGGTGCTAAAATATTCGACGTGCCATTACTATAATAGTAAACTAAACAGCTATCGAAGAAACTGTGACATGACTCACCTTTGGCATGCCAAACTTGCTAAAAAAACACGCCCGCGGCGCCCAAAATGTCCGAGCCGCATGAGACTCGTGCCAAGAAGAAGCCGTCCCTTGTGCGCGTAGCCTTTTGTTCTTCTGCGACCGTCCCTACGGTAGTGACGTGCTGGTTCTCCCTCCACGTGTTGGGCGCGCGCGCCTCGGATCGTCCAGTCCCGTCGCGTCGCGGGCCAACGCTATTTAAAGCCAACCGGACATGGGGGACCCACCATCCGCCTCTACCGAGAGCCTGTGAGTTTTGACGGACGGAACAGAGAAAACCACGTGCTCCGACTCCGATTGACGGCCACCGTTGCCGTGCTGTGAAGCTGGGCCCACTCGGAGCACACAAAAAAGACGCCGGGTTCGAGGTCCCTCCCGTAGACTCACTGACGTGTGGGTCCCGGTGCCAACTGCCAATGACGGTGCTCCAGACCTCCGGTGTGACCCACTGACCCAGAGACGGAGGGAGACAGAAATGGAGGGGCATTTGCGTAAACTTGGCCGCTCCATTTCTTTCCACGGAGGACGACGGCCGAGGGGCGCACATGGGCGCGCGATGCGGTGTTTGCTGTTCGGCCGTCGCGGTTACTCCTGCAGAGTGCTGAGCACTTGCACCGCAGGCGCAGAGAGGGGCGGGGGCGGGGCCGGCCGGGGCACGGAGGCTCGTGTCGCACTGTTGCCCGCTCGTCACGTTGCCAGGTTTGGCTTTGGGCAGAAACACGTGGCAGCGCTGATAGCTGGTGTGCCATTTTCAGCGTTTCTTTTTCGCTCGCTATCTTGACCCTTTTTCAGTTTTTCTGGAAAGATGTTTGCGTCGTTCACGCAGAAACAGCTGGTTCATGCCTTGGCCAAAGACTTCAGGTGTAAACCTGGATGTTTAGTTGTTGGGGTAAAAAATTTTGAGTGTCATATCCAATATTTCAAGAGATATTGGAAAGCGTGTTCGGATATTAATAAAAAAAACTAATTATATAACTCATCTGAAAATCGCGAGACGAATTTATTAAGCCTAATTAATCCGTCAATAGCACATGTTTACTGTAGCACAACATTATCAAATCACGGATTAATTAGGCTAAAAAAATTCGTCTCGCAAATTTATCGTAATCTGTGTAATTAATTTTTTTTTGTCTATATTTAATACTCTATGTATGTGTCTAAATATCCAATGTGATGGGTTGAAAAATTTCTAGGACGAACTAAACCCCCCTAGATTGTGTACCGTACCGCTCTGTTACCGGTGTACTCCGTATGTGTATATAAAGCGACCCTGCGTACGGATGAAAACGGACCGAATTTTTTCCATACCGTTCCGTTCCGTTTTCTATATTTTTCTGTCCGTTTTCGTATTTGTGAGATCCCGTTTTTGTATTTGCGGAAGTAGAAAATGGTGTTTTCAGTTTGTTTCCGAGTAATCCCGTTTTAATATGGAATAGACCCGTATTTATTCCGTTTTCAATCTATGTTCAACAATTACATGTCCTTATGTTATGTTAATATAACTACGAATCACCAAATATGAATGTTATGTTCACGTACATAGCATGTAAATGAATATTAAACTTTGTATATATTATTACGTGACTTTATATATGTATACTTTGAGAATATTAGATTATGTGATCTTAATTTAATTTTTCTGCTCTCCATCTGTATTTGTCCGTTTCCGTATGTCCGCATATTCCGATTTCGTTTTCGAACCCGCATTTTCCGAACCCGCTCCCGTTTCCACAAAAAAATATAGAAACGAAAGTAGAAATAGAGTTTTTCCGTCCGTTTCCGTCCATTTTCATCCCTAACCCTGCGGACGGTAAATCGACAGACGGCGTTATTTCAACTCGCTCGCTATAGCTCGTTAGAAGTTTACTATTACGAACTGGTTCGGCCTACTCCATCGGTCCTAAAATACATACATTTTTAACATTTGAAATTTGTTAAAAAAATAATTGTGCTTATAGATATGGTCCAGATTTTTTTACTTTGCTATTTTAAAAGTACAATAATTACATGCTGAAATAAGTTTTTATAAAGATAAACATATACTACTTCCAAGTAACATTGATCTTCTAAAAAATATAAAAAAATCATACAAATACACTTATTTTAGAAGGGATGAAGTATATATATTGTAAAAATAAGCTAATGCACGGCTTCTTATATATAAACATTAAAACACATATAAATATCATTAAATGAAAACACATATTATATTTTTATTATAAACTTGTGTTACATATATAAACATTGATATTATTTTTCTATAAAATTAAGTAAACATGAAATTAATTTATTTCTCGAGATGCAAAATGCTTGTAACAACTGGTTGCATAGCAACATGTTGGTCAGGGAGGGAAGCCAGCTGCAGGCAACAGCAGCATCTGGCCATCGCACCATGGGCAGCGGCACTGCAGCAGTGCCAGGTAGCGATGAAAACGGACGGAAACGGACGGAAAAACTCTATTTCTACTTTCGTTTCTATATTTTTTTGGCGGAAACGGGATCGGGTTCGGAAAATACGGGTTCAGAAACGGAATCGGAATATGCGGACATAAAAACGAACAAATACGGACGGAGAGCCGGAAAATTAAATTAAGATCAAATAATATAATATTCTCAAAGTATACATATATAAAGTCATATAATAATATATACAAATGTTTAATATTTATTTACATGCTATGTACGTGAACATAACATGCATATTTGGTGATTCGTAGTTATATTAACATAACATAAGGACATGTAATTATTGAACATGTTGAGCATAGATCAAAAACGGGATAAAAACAGAATAAATACGTGTCTATTCCATATTAAAACGGGATTACTCGAAAAACACTATTTTCTACTTCCGCAAATAAAAAACGAGATCTCGCAGATAAAAAAATATAGAAAGCACGAAAAAAAAAAATCCGTCTGTTTTCATCCTAGTGCCAGGCCGACAAGAAAAAGGCGATGATTGAAGGGCCGTACGCCAAACCTGACAAGCAGTACGCCTCCATCCCTCTCATCCCTCCACCTCACAGGCCTACTCCCTGTAGTACTCCGTAGCTTCTTCCACAGTTCGTTGTCCTGCCCCCGCGGGCCCCGCCCCGCCTCCACGCGCCCCTCCCCAATCATCGACACGCGCCCCCGTAGCCCCGCCGCTGCCGGGTGCTCGCGGCGGCGCACCCGATCCCGGCGGCCCCCGCGCGTCCCGCCCGTCCCCACTGGCGCGGCCTCGACACCTGTCCCCCTCACGCGCGCGGGCACACGGCGAGTGCACGTAGCTTTCCTGCCCTCCCTCCCCGGCCTCCCTCCCTCGCCCGTCGCCTCTCCCTCCTTTCTGCCGGTAACTCCTGGCTCCCGAGCCGCAGCTCAACGTTAGCCAACGGCTGCCAAATCTCCCTCCGGACGCCCGCTCCCCAGGCCGAGGACGGCGCTGCTCGCCACCTGCCTTGCTCGCTACTGCACGACGCACTTTGGTGGTGGTGCCGCTACTCTCCTTCCCTAGTTCCTTCCTTCCTCACGCGTCACGA
Organism: Saccharum hybrid cultivar R570; assembly: GCA_038087645.1. Classification (NCBI taxonomy): domain Eukaryota; kingdom Viridiplantae; phylum Streptophyta; class Magnoliopsida; order Poales; family Poaceae; genus Saccharum; species Saccharum hybrid cultivar. The sequence goes on from JAQSUU010000135.1 coordinate 26,366,725, forward strand.
GGAGGGCGTTGCCTGCCCGTCGTGTGGTTTGGCGATTCGCGGGCTTGGACTCGGATCCGCGTGTGCCTGCCTCCGGACCCGCGCGAGGTTCGGGCGCCGGATTTGGGGACGGATCGGAGCAGATCTGGAGGCACATGAGGAGCCGGCGGCGGAGGGGTAGCGGGAGCGGGAGCGATGCGGTGCTTCTGCGAAGGGCTTGAGCCGGCCTGGGAAGGTGATCCTGGAGGAGGTGGCGGCGGCTGCGGAGGGGGAGGCTGGAGGAGGGATGGAGGACGTCGTAGCGGTCGTGGCGCCGCTCGCCGCGCCGCCGACGCCGGCGTTTAGCCCCGCCGCGGCGGGGCTCACGCTGATCGCCGCGGCGGCCGCGGACCCGATCGCCGCGGCGGTCGTGGGAGCCATGGAGGGGATCTCCGTGCCCCCGGTCAGGACGGCGTCGGCGGTGGACGACGACGCGCTGGCGCCGGAAGGGGAAGGGGGAGACGCGTCTGTGGCCGGGAGCCCGTGCTCGGTGGCCAGCGACTGCAGCAGCGTCGCCAGCGCTGACTTCGAGGGGGTTGGGCTGGGTTTCTTCGGCGCGGAGGGTGGGCCCATGGTGTTCGAGGACTCGACCGCGTCCGCGGCCACGGTCGAAGCGGAGGCCAGGGTCGCGGCTGGTGGGAGGAGCGTCTTCGCCGTGGACTGCGTGCCGCTGTGGGGCTACACCTCCATATGCGGCCGCCGGCCGGAGATGGAGGATGCCGTTGCTATAGAGCCGCGATTCTTTGACGTGCCACTCTGGATGCTCACCGGCAATGCGGTGGTCGATGGGCTCGATCCCATGACGTTCCGCTTACCTGCACATTTCTTTGGTGTCTACGACGGACACGGTGGTGCGCAGGTATGCTTACCGTTCATTAATGACTTTCTATTAGCAGGCTCATTTTTGGTACTCTAGTCAAGTCTGTATGTAGTCCTAAATCGAACAGTTTGTTGTTGGTACAGCTACATTGAGTGGCATTTGCTCAATTCGTTGCAGGTGGCAAATTACTGTAGGGAACGCCTCCATGTGGCCCTACTGGAGCAGCTGAGCAGGATAGAGGAGACCGTGTGTGCTTCTAACTTGGGAGACATGGAGTTCAAGAAACAGTGGGAAAAGGCCTTTGTGGATTCTTTCGCTAGAGTGGACGACGAGGTTGGGGGCAAGGCGATCAGGGGAGGTGGTGGCGAAGCAGGCACAAGTAATGCTGTGGTGCTCGCGCCAGAACCTGTGGCACCTGAGACCGTGGGTTCAACGGCGGTTGTCGCTGTCATCTGCTCCTCGCATATCATTGTCTCCAATTGTGGGGATTCACGGGCAGTGCTCTGCCGTGGCAAGCAGCCCGTGCCTCTGTCGGTGGATCATAAAGTAAGCTCTCCTGCAATGCTGTTTATTTGCATGACCTTTCAGTTCACATGTTAATCAGATGCTGACTGCTTTGCTCTTTTCATTCTTCAGCCTAACAGGGAGGATGAGTATGCAAGGATTGAGGCAGAAGGTGGCAAGGTCATACAATGGAATGGTTATCGAGTTTTCGGTGTTCTTGCAATGTCGCGATCAATTGGTATGCCTTTAATTACTCTCCAGCACACTGCTTTAAATACTATATAATAAGGCACCTTGTTTTACTGTTCATGCAATGATTTGGATAAGGAAATTTGAATAAATTTCTGTTATTGAATTACTATTTGGTTTACTAATTCAACATCTCTGCAACCTCTAGCTTTGGTGACAGGGAATGTATTAGTTATTATCAAAATTTTTTACCTGGTGGTTCTACAATTCTTATGTAGTTTCTGGTCCACAACAGCACAATAATATGCATTGAAGGACCATTACCTAAATGTCATCTGTGTTGATTGATTGTTGATGCTACTCTGCCGTCAAGTTTTTACAAAAAAAGTAGTTGGGGCAAATTAGCAGCCTAGCATGATAAATGATAAGTTACCAAGCAAAATAGGAATGATATATAAGAGCTGATTTAATTTTTGTTACTTGTTGACAAAAGTATTTCTGGCTTTCAAGTGAGCAACTATCTGTGTTTATTAAGTGGCAAGGAACCATTTTGTTCACATTAGCATTACTCCAAATTGTATATATATTACATGATTTTCATACTTCCCAGGCTCACCTGTGTTGTAATATTTTTGTAAGTTCCAATTTCCAAGCACTGCATGTCTTTCCTAGAACTGTTAAATTCAAGGGCAGACCCAGTGCCAGAGGCTCCCACACGAGTGGGGTCTGGGGAAGGGAATAACCGAAGCAAAGTCTTACCCCTGCAGAAATTCTGCAGAGAGACGGCTTCGAACCCAGGACCTAGTGACTCGGCGAGCTAGCACTCACCAACTGCACCAGGCCTGCCCTTCAACTGTTAAATTCAAGGAAGCCATGAAAATGGATTGTGCCCTTTGTTATGATGTACTACATGGCACTGAATTCAGATCCTGTCCAAATAGAGCATCCAAAGATCCTATCAGCAATGTTCCTTATACCCTGAACATTCGGATTCCGACTCCTCTCATTTTATTCTGTCTCAAGTTTCTATTGGCCAAGAAAGGTCAGGGTATCTGGAATCATCATAAGACCGATAGCTTGTGATACTTGGTTCCATAACATGGTTGAAAGTCACATAGGCCTGGTAGTTGTATGGTTTGGTCAGGGCCCTTTGTATGGTCACTTGTGGCGTAGATAGGTGATAGATCTTCCCTGTACTCTTGTTATGATGTCTACGCTCTACCGTGTTCCTTTGTGCACCTGGGGAAACTAGGCAGCCTACAAAAATATGCGCACCCCCCCCTCTCCCCCGCGTGGCCCATTCTTTTCCGTAACTCTCTTTTTTAACGGTTGTGCATTAGGGAGCAGCTGGGGAGAAGTTTGTACACCGTGGAGGTGATGGAATCCTAGCATGTTTTGTATCCTTCTGCAAGGGCAGTCTGTCTCATATTTGTCGCCATCTTTCTGCTTTGTGTTTTAAAGCAGTTACTTATTTTGGTAAACCTTTTAGTTACTTTCACAGCAGTGCAGTTGAACATGATTTGATATGGGTATTCAATTTAGAATTGGGGGAATTTGCATATGTATGCATATGGATGGTTGATTACATATTTTCTTTCCTTCTCTTTTGAAATTCTAAGCAAGCTCTCAATGAGACTCCATGAAACTCGTAAATATAGAGAAGCAGTTCAAACAGATGGTCTAATGCACAAGGTCCTGGGCATGTTTGGCAAATTACACTACTTCCCCTTCCCCTTTTGGAGCCTGATGCATTCAAACTGATGGAGTTTGGAGATGTTGTTGGCTTGACTCCCAGTATCCTACACTCATTTCTGCGCATTCTACACCTTTGATGTTTGTCTGTATATGATGTATAGTACAAACTAATGGAGTCTGCTGTTTTAGTTCTATATATACTAACACAAGACATGCATAGATCTTTCACTGTAGTGTAGAACATATACCTTTACACTAATTTTGGAATTTGTCTCCTCTGCTATTAACTTTGACGTATCATGAAAGTGAGCATGTATGTTGCTAGGTCTCTTCTGTGCATTAGCAAGGACCACAGAGGACGTTTTCTTGCCATTGGTTATGTTACCCTAAGTGGACCATACTCAGGGCATGTCAATTTTTTTTTTCAAATCTGCTTGTAGAAGAACTGAGTAGTCAAGCTTGCTAGTTTTAGTTGTTTTACTTGAAACAAGATTCCAAGATACAAAAGCATGTATTATATGATCAGAACTTTAATGGCTTCTATTTGTTGCAGGTGACAGATATCTGAAGCCATGGATAATTCCAGTCCCAGAGGTAACAATAGTTCCACGGGCTAAGGATGATGAGTGCCTTATTCTTGCTAGTGACGGCCTCTGGGACGTAATGTCAAATGAAGAGGTATGTGAAGTTGCTCGCAAGCGGATACTTCTATGGCACAAAAAAAATGGCACAAGCTCATCATCAGCCCCACGGTTTGGTGATTCCGCAGACCCAGCTGCTCAAGCGGCTGCTGAATGCTTGTCAAAGCTTGCTCTTCAGAAGGGGAGCAAAGACAACATCACTGTCGTTGTAGTTGACCTGAAAGCACAGCGCAAGTTCAAGAGCAAAACCTAACCATGAAGGCTTGATGGACAATTAAAGCGACAAGTTGCTAGGAACCTAGATTTGGAGAATCCAAATTTGGTCAGTTTAGTCCGCTGCCTTAGTACATTACTTAGCCCAGTTCTTTATTTTTCTCAGTTCTTTTTAAGCCATTTGGGCTGCCAAGGGCTGTATTCCCCGTATATTACAGATTGCGAAATCCGTGTCAGGGTTTATGTTTCCTGACCGGGTGACGGTCCTGTTTTCATTATTCTTTCTTCGTTGCCCTGTATTCTTTTTGTCAAGCTGGGCGTCCAAGTATCTGGCAATGTATATTTGAGCTTGTAGGGTACAAAAGAAACGAAGTGTTATAAAGGGTCTGTATCCTGCCTGCCTGAATTGGGGAAATCTATCAATTGCATCAGCTGGTAATACAAGTAAGGACTCGAAATTTGGATACTGTTGAAATAACCGAATGGTCTAAAGGGTTGAGTTGGGCTAAAAAAGTTTAAAGCAACGACCTTAGTCTACACAAATTTGTGCTCAACATATGCATGGTAAAGTTTTAGGACCAAAAAAGATCATACTAATGTAGAGGTCTTATGGTTAATGAAGCTAAACATATCCTTAGAAAAATAAGAGTTCTTACGACAAAAAAAGCAAGTTGAAACTATATAAAGAAACATGCTAAGCAAGTCTACTAAGAGTTTGATGCAAAGTATTTTTGAAGTACAGAAGAAATACTATGGTTTTACAAAATACTTTGATTTTTAAAAGCTACTAGGTGTTTGGACGCAACAAATATTGTAGTATTTAAAATCATGGTTTTGTCAAAACTATAGTCTTTTTGGAGCCATTTCTGACCTCTTTTTTTTTTTTTTCTAAACCACGGCTTTTCTGTCTATTTGGCTTATAAAACCACAGTTTTGTGATACTACAATTTTTAAAAACCGCATCATCCAAATAGACCCTTAGAGTTTTACACAAAACCATAGAGTAGGTGCAAAGAATTTAATAAGGCTAGTGGCCCTGTTTCCAAGATTTTTAGCGGCAGTGTAAATAAGTTTTGTCCTTAACATGGAACTTTGATTAAGACTAGTGGGGTCGGCTGACCTCGGTAAATGTATGGGTGGAAGCATATCATCGCACCAAAAAGAGATCCTTAGCGGTATGAAAACTACGACTAAGCACTCCAAAAGGGAAGATCCTACACAAGAGATTTTACATACAATCAAGAGCAAAACACAAAACTAAATAAGAACCTAAGTGCAAGAAAAGAAAAAAAAGGCAAAGAATGTAAGTGCATGAAAAGAAAGAGGCAAAGAGATGCTCATATTTTTTTTCTATGGTAGCTGGTAGCTGTTCACCATCTTTCGATCCACGTTGGAGCACCGATAAGTCATGGAGACTCGGTTATGCTCTCCTGAGTCACAAAGTTTCAAATCTTCATTAGTGAATACGCCCTTACCGATCTGAATGGGCGGGTTTTGAATCCACTACACCAATAGAAGCCTTCCCACAATAAGCTACACCAGGAAGATCACCCAGTCATCTATCCATTGGGACGTCTAGGTGCCAGCAAACACTAAGAGTAACCAGTTCAACCTTCATAATCCAAGTTAAGAACACCGAGTGTAAAACAAGCACACTCTCCCAATTTGCAATCTTGACTTGGATGCCATCAAACTCTTTTCAATGTCCCTCTATGTGTGTTATATTTTAGGGTCGAAGAGAGCTCCAAATGAGTAAGAGATAACATATATATAGGGTGGGAAGGAGTTGTTAAGCGTTGAATAAATTATGCACATGCAATTATTACCAGATGATCCGCCGAGCTGCACATATAGTTGCAACAAATTATACAATGATCCAATTCAAATCAATTTTCCAACTATAAGAAGGGAATATGCTATAATATGCTCCATGTGTGATTTGTTGTTGTCCACACTGGCATCATCGGTTCATCATGTGCTTACTTAGTGTTGCAACACTAAGTCAAACAGACCTTAACTAGATGATACATCAGGTGTCACATGGTCACACCGGATCATATAGTGAACTTCAAAAGCTTGGGTACTCGACACACAGTTGAAGCCACTGTTATTGGATGATATATGCTGGGTGCCACACAAACACACTGGAGCACAGTGAACTCTGATATCTTGGTCACTTGACACAGTCAAGTCACAACCTAATCAGATGATCCGGTAATCCATCAGGCGTCACACAGTTGCACCGAACCATAGGTTGAACTCCGATGGCCATGTTAAGTGAGTCAGCACAGTGTGACCAGATGATCCGTCGAGTCGGTCTCAATCATCTGGTGTATATTCCAGTGCATATTTTTAGCCTGTTCAAAGTCTGATCTCATCTAATTTGATCTCTTTGAGATTTTTGACTTAAAAATCTATCCAATGAGACCACTTCTGAGCTGACTTGGGAGAGTATACCTCATGTGCACATCCAAGTGCTTTGAACCCAAACTCACATCAAGTTACTAGTCTTGAGCTCCTCTTAATAACACGGCCAAAGATTAAAAATAGACCTACACACTACGTCAAGCACCTCCGAGCATCAAGTTTTCACTTGACCTTACAGTATCTTTAATCTTCACGAATATCCTTGCAGCCATACTTGATATCAACTTTGAGGCCAAGAACCTCCATGTGGCTGCAACGTGCTGTAAAGGACACATTAGTAGCACACACTAGTATTCATCAATCACCAAATCACTACAATAAATATTGTAGAGCTACTGTAAAATCGGACAAGCCTTCTAACACCAGCTCCACAGACTCTTGCGTTTTTTTTCTTTTTGAATCTAGGTATCTCTTCATTACTCATTGGCTAACAAATTGTCAGCAACAATCACAGATACACCTTCGGGCATAGAGTTAGTGACCAACTCTTCACCCTCGATACACAAATAACCCAGTGAGCCCATGAGGCGGAGACATCTCAGAGCTACAACTCGTTCAAGAGTGCGGTCGGAGCCACAGCCAGAGCATCCTGAAGCCCGGACAAATGAGGCCTAAACTTTGCGTTAGATCTAGGAGTAAATAAGCCCAGGAAAATGAGGAATGATCGGCCCATATGGGCCTCCAAGTGAATGATGGGCTGTCACCCTCTGCTTCCCCTCCTGCACTCTCGAGAGGGCTGCAGAAAAAAACCCAATACGAGCGCCCCTGGCTTCTCGCCTCCTTCAGCCAAAACCCTAGCTTGCATACGCGCCCGAACAAGGCTTCGTCTGCGAGGGGCGCCCTCCTGCCGCCAGAAGCTTCCAGGAGCATCAGCGATGGTGTGGTTCCAATGCGAGGACTGTGGCGAGAACCTCAAGAAGCCCAAGCTCGCCGGCCACTTCCGCTGCTGCTCCGCGTACAAGGTCAGAGCGGCGCCCGACTCTCTTCCTCTGTTCCGGTTCCTTTCTGGACCGATCCTTGGCGCCGTGGTGGCTAATTGATGTTTCTGTTGCGCGGCCGCAGCTGTCATGCATCGATTGCGGCGAGTTCTTCAGCCAGGAAACCGTGCAGGGGCACACCCAGTGCATCTCCGAGGCCGTGAGTTCCTCCGCACCTCTCTCTGAGTGCCTTGCTCAATCCTCACTGTAGTGTGCAATGTACTGTTCGTCTCTGCAATTCCAATGAACGATATGCGTCTGACGGTGGAATTGGTGCCTATGAACTGCTGTTGCATTGGATTGTGGGTGCTGTTGCATTGGATTGTAGGTGTTTTTATTTGTTCGCTCCCCTGTCGCTACTTTAATGTGGCTAGGCAATGTTGTTGACGGTGGAATTGATTGCATAAACCTATTCATTTTTGTTGATATTCCCTCCTGAAATATATGGGATCCAAGTTTGTCCTAAGTTGACCAAGTTTATAGAGAAGTGTATCAACATATACCACAGAGGTAAATTATGAAAATATATTTCATAATATATCCAACGATGCTAATTTGGTGTCGTTCTTCTTTTCTATAAGTCTGTTCAAATCTAGCATGGTTTGACTTAGGACAAACTTAGCACTGTTACTGTCATTTCTTGCAATTGTTGGTAAGCTATATCTAGAAGTTACAGTCTGCAGGTTGATTTGTTCCTTTTCATATTAGGACTGGTAGTTTCAATAGAAGTTTTATAACCATGAAGACTTATGTTAGAATATGTGGAGGCTCTGATTTCTCATTTCTAACTGAGCAGTTCCTTTTTATGTACAGATTATAATATATATAGTACTCTTCGGAGTGTGTTCTCCAGATTTAGTGCATTCAGTAGCTAAATAGGGCCTTGTAAAGTTTTAAGTGTACACTGAAACAAGGAAATGTGGTTACTGTGGCTATTGTTATATGTGCAAATTATTAGTATTCAATCCAGTGCTCATTTTTACTGTATTTGTTTTCATTCAGGAGAAGTATGGTCCTAAGGGACAGAACAAGCCATCCAATGGTGTACAGGGTAAGGCAGATAAGCCAAAGCCAAATGCAGATGTTGATATCAATGTTGGGCTGTCGACACGGCCTCCTTGGTTCTGTAGGTTTGTCAATTTAATCCTTTAGCATATACACAATAATTATTGCAGATGGTTATGTAGTAACAGTGCTGATGCCATAGTTCTAAACCATCTTTACTCCTAACCAAGTAACCATAGAGGTTTTGGTTGTGATCAATGTTTATAGCTTATTTCTATGCTTCTCAATTTTTCCGTTGATAAAAATCATGCTTGGGACTGTTTTGGTTTTTTGGATTAATATACTCACATGGAGTGCAAGTACATCTATATACATGACTAGACATGGTAATACAATTAATCAAGATGTTGCAGTTATCTTTGTAGTTGCAAACGTCTGTGATTATAAGTTCAATTTTTTAGCTTTCCTTTTCCATTTAGAAAAGCTTGCTTGGAACTATTAAAATTATTTGCATATATCTTTCTTATGAATGATGGGTCTGGCATGTTGGTAGAGTCTCTCCACTTGTGGCCTGGAGGTCCTAGGTTGAACCCAGCCTCTTTGCAAATTAAGCAAGGGTAAGGCTGTCTAGAAATTCCATTCCCAGATGTCACCCTGTGTGGGAGCTTTCAGTACTGTGTCTGCCACCTTTTATGTTATTTACATGGGCTGTACAAGTGTGTATATGTAGACAACCAGACATACACTTCTACAGTAAGCATGGTAATGTAAAGGCCAAGTTTTTCTATTTTTCTTTTAAGTTGCATCTCTCTTACAAAGGTTAGGTCTTCTTCTGGTTCATTGGAGCGTTATATTTTTCAAGTGCCTTTATCATGTATATTGACTGCTAGGTTGATTTTTTATGATGCTTTTCTGTAGACAGTTTCAAAACAAATTTGTCATTGTTGTTTATATAAACAATATCGGGTTTATCCCTGTTGTCAGCACATTGCGCATGCATTCAAGTTCTTGATTTGAAGTGTTTTGATCTTTGCTTCAAAGAACTCAGGAGCTTGCTTAGATATCTAGGAACTGTGTACTTATTGTGAATTTGCATGACAGCCTATGCAAGACCACTACCACAAGCAAGCAAACTCTCTTACTGCATGCTGATGGGAAGAAGCATAGGGCAAAGGCGAAGGCCTTCCATTCTTCTCAGAAACTAAAAGATGGTGCAGAACAAACTTCTGATGCGAAGGAAGCCGGAGCTGTACCCACAAAAGAATCTGCTCAAGTAAATGGTGGTGTGAGTGGTGATCGTGAAAGAAATGAAGATAAAGATGCTGGGAAAAGAAAACGAATGGATGACATGACCATAGAGGAGCCAGATAACACAAAAAACAGTATTTAACAAGTTCGAGTGTTGGAGAGTTGACACAGTCTGGAGATGATAAGTCAGAAAACAAAGCGAAGAGTAAGGCAGATGAACTAGCAAGTGGTGCAGACTGCAAAAGTGTTCAGAAACAAAAGATCAAATGGAAGAAGATTATTACTAAAACACTGAAGACGGTGAGCCTAAAAAGTCTGATCATCCTATATTGCTGCATCCTTTGACCTATATGTTGTTCATAATTGTGCTGTTTATTTCAGAACGCAGATGGAGTTATGAAGCTAAAGAAGCTACAAAAGCTCCTCTCCAAGGAGCTTCAGGAATGTGGTGTCTCTAAAGACAAGGAGGGGCTCCGCGCTACCTTGATGGATAAAGTAATCAATCATCATCATGAAACGAATCTAGCTACTTTACCTGCTGTTTCTCTCCCCTTGATTCAAATTTTAGAGCATTTTGTTTACTAATGCATATTCCTTTTACTGCTGCTTGTTGCAGATAGCTTCAAGCTCCAGATTTTCTGTTGATGGCAAGCATGTTAGACTGGTAGCCAAGAATGAAGAAGAATCTTAGAAAGAGGTTGTCAGTCATTTCTTGGCATTGTTGCTGGTCTCATTCTTTGGTGTCAACTTTCAGATGGCTTATAGCTAAGTTTTGGTTAAATTGAGTGCATGAACCATCAATTATTATATCCATGACCTGTAGACGGTATGGGAATTTAGCATCTGAATTTTCTTGGCAACCGTTCAAAAGTGAACTTTCAACAATTTATGCTGTCTAGCAATGCCAATGATGGAGGCAGTATCTGGTTGTCTGATTGACGGCAGATTCGCTATCGCCAAACTACCGAAGTTTGGAAAAGGTAAACTGTGTGCATAAGAATTGATCTACTGAATTTCTCCGTAATATACCGCGGGGACCTAGGCCCTGTTTTGGATCAAGGGCTAGAGCTAGTTTGAGCCAAACTATCCTAAAAGTATCCAAACAGGAGGGCTAGAGCTAGTTTTTTTTGCAACTAGCCCACCAAAAAAAACTACCCCCAAAGAAATGATTATTTGGGCTAGTTTTGATGGGGTCCATAGAAAAGTGTATTTTTCTTATCCTTGAGCCGCACCTGATCCATCCACATCGCACTCGAGCCGCATCCGTGCGAGAAAGTGTGTCGCGCTGCCGCCGGCCCTAGCGGGTGAATCCAGATGCGCCGCCGGCCTCAAGGCTCGCCGCCGTCCATCTTTCTCGAGCCGCCGGCCTCTCCCTCGCGGCGTCGCCCGTCCATCTCCCTCGCGCCGGCCGTCTTTCTTAGGAGCGCGCCGCCCCGATCTTCGTTCGCGCTAGGTACGTCGCGTCGCCGTGGTTTCTCCCTCTTCCACCGCCGCGGCACTGGTCCTGCGCTCCGCAACGGTCCTCGTCCGCCGCTCGGGCGCCCTCGTCCGGTGCGCTGCCGCCATGGTCCGCCGCGCTGTCGCACTGTAGGTCCGTGACGCCGCTGCTCTGCAGGTCCGCCGCGCCGGCACCATGGCCCAAGCAGCCGTTGCTGCCCGCGCCATGGAGCTGGCACCAGTGCTGCGAGGCCCTTCGCCGACCCGTTCCGTTCATGACCTTTTTCCTGGTGTTCTGTGCATGACAACTTCGCGTCGGCCGGCGTATCACCATGGACGGAGACGGTCACACAAGAGCCTGCCACACTAAATCTGACTGAGAAGATGGTTTAAATGAGCCAAATGATTAGATAACCGCATTTATTGTTAAACTAACTCTTGCATCCAAACACGTCTTCGGCTAGAGCTAGTTCAGGGCTAGTTTAGAGTTAGAAACTAACTCTAGCTGAGCTAGAGAGATCAAACAGGGCCATAGTCGTTGTCACAAATTAGGCCTCGTTCGTTTGTGCAAGGTTGAAAACAGGTCCATTTTTGTTCCCGGGCCGGATCGAGTGAATCCTGCTGGTTCACTGAAATCTGGTCACCGATGGATCCAGCCTAGGAATCAAAACTCTACAACATTGAGGCCCGTTCGTTTCAGCCAGGAATGAAAACTATATCAACTTTACGTAAACACTTGTTTGACAGCAGATCAAGGTCACTTGTTTGACAACAAATTGACAGTATACATTAGCAGCTTGTTTGATAGCAACTTGACAGTAAACATTTATCTACATACATGCATGAAAAGCAAGGGCCTGAAATGAGGGAGAAGTAGCGGACAAGTAGCAAACAAAAATAGAGTCTTGACCCATAAGCATCATTCTTTCAGTCTTTCAGTCTTGATCAAGACAAAATAGAGTTTGAACTGGCAGAAGCACAAATCTCTCATAGAAGTTACAAGAACTCTAGGTTATCTAGTGATGTTGATAAATATGTGGAGACCATAGACCTTAGACTTTCTGTACACTCAAGCCCTGGTAGACAAAAAGTTCAACATCAGTTCCACTGGCATGACAATAGTATTTGGATTCATAATCAGGAACAATGACAAAGATTAACCCTAGCTCCTAACTAAAATTCTATTGGAGAACTGCAATTCCAAAATATAAAATCACAAGATGATTAGCCCTAGATCCTAACCAAAATAGGATTAGTCCTGCTGATCATAGTATAAATTATACCATGAGATCTCACAACAAATTCCAAAATATAGAACTGCAATTAAAATTGGTTGACATGCAGTAGCAAGATCAGCATATTGCATATTGCATATTGTTTGAGAAGTGAAAAAACTGAAATTTCTTGACAGTGAATGGAAATGTCACAACTAAATTTTCTGCAATGGACAGTTAGGATTCAGTAACAATACAAGATGGATTAGCGTAAGCGAATCCAATAATTTCTATATTCAGAGAAAATACTGAAATCCCATGACAAGCTATAAAAGAGTAAATTAAACAGAGCCTGAAATTGCTTTCATTATTCCGCTTTCCTATTTATAGTGCTTCAGATTAGTCCTGACCAAATAAAGTATACTTTTTTTTTGTCAAACATATGTCAGCACACTACCCACACTACCAGCAGGGACTCCACGAGTGAAAGGACCTTGTGCAGCGACAACAATTGATAGTGTGCTATTTCAAAAGTTCATGCATCTGCAAAGTATAGTAGCCAACATGACAAGATATATAACAATGCAGCAAAGCTTCTTGTGATTTTTGTTCTGGTTTTATCAGTACACTACCCTTCTTCTTTCTTTCCTTTCTCCTCCATCTTTCTATCTCTCTAATTGCTTTGCTTATCTGAGAATGAAGCAAGCCTGGAACATACAACAACTGTGTTCGTTTCTTGTGCCATTTTTATGAATTTTGCCACTAAACTTACGAGTTCAGAGATACGAAAAACAAGCTAACAAATAGCAGGTTCCTATTCCCTACTTGATCTAAAGCATGTGTATTGCTGAGTAGGCAGCAAGAATGATAAGTAAACAAGCAACTCCTAAACTAATAGTGCAGTGAAAATTGAGCCCCTACTTGACTGCCATGGATTTGTGTGTGGTTTAGTAACACAGTAAAAACTGAACCAGCTGATGAAACTGAAACCTTGCAAGGAATTAATAAAACAACAACATCACTGTTGCTTGTTGATAGGCACAACCAATAAGTAAACAACAACATCACTCTTGCAGTGGCTTCTCGACACGTCTCTATTTCCTTTCAGAAAGCCAAGCATCAAGATCACTGTAAAAGGACAGCAATTTTCAAGCTAAATGACAGGAGCAGATCTCAGCTTTCAACCTCACTATAAAAGGACAACAAAATCGACTAACAACAAACATGGTCCTGACTGAAAATGCATCTCTGCAATCCAAATCCTCTTACTAGCAACTCAGCTATCAAAATGTTCTCATCTCTAAGGGTTGCACAGAACTAGAAAATATTTATTCTTTCAGATTTCTAAACATTTCTCTATGGAACATGGGCATCGTCACCAAAAAAACGACTAATTTTGTTCTTCTAACTACCACCATATATTATTTATCATGTTAGACTTGCTCATCTTATTTTTAAACCTACTACTGTAATCAAGACGAATCAATTCATATATACGTAGACAACAGTACCTTCTAGAGTTGGTACTGGATCCCAAGAAGGGGGAGGTTCACCTTCCCAACTCTAAGTGGTGCTGGAGGGATCTACAAGTAACACGAAAAGGTATTTGTTAAGCAAAAAAACCACAAGTCATTACTTACAAAAGTCCTACATCTATACGTTTTAAACAAAATGAACTTCAAGGATCAAACAGAAGACTAGCATCTTCATGAATTAGCATAAGTGCGCAGGAATGCAGCTGGGTACTGCTATTGCTGTCACACCATCAGAGTGGCAGCAACATATGAAAATATTTTACAAAGTACATATAAGCTCCACCAAATAAAGATGCACCATTGTTCCCAAAACAAATAAAGATGCACCACTGGTGTGACTACCCTTCTTTTAGATGTTCGGCCAACCGCAAGGAGGACAGCCGCAAACTGACTCTGTCACTACATATGCACTATGCAGATTGCAGAACATCTAGACAGGGCCAATGTCATTTCATGGAACAGATAGATCAGCTCAGTAACAACACATCATGATTTTAAAGTCAGTATTGCAGAGCATCAATCTTTTCTGAATGCTCAGAAAGCTTAGCTATAGAAACATTAAAAAAGAGAACAAATTCGCTAAAATGTGTTCCTCTGTTTATTGGAGAACACACACAACCCGTGAACGGAAAGTTTTCAACATAGCAATGCTTCCTTTATTGAAAAAAATTGGTTGTGCCATTTGGAATCTTGTTTTATATATGTCAACTTGCACTAGCTACATTGGGCAAAATCTTAAGTGCAGACATCTATAGAACCAGTGAACCACGCACAACTACTTTCCTGAAAGTACTTTCAGTTTTTAGTATGTTGCTAAAGGCACTCATCTAGCTTCAAATCTTGCGACTGCAATTTACATGCGCATAACACAAGTGCTTATCCATGGCTAGCAAAACGTCGGTGGTGGTGGAGTTCTACTCGTTGGCCCACTCGGCGGCCAACCCAAGGATGCGGTGTTGCTTCGCCGACGACGAGCTACGAATCTAGCATGGATCAAGCTACGGATCTACCACAAGAAGCAAGAACCCTGTGCCGGCGAGAACCCTAGCGTCGGGGAGAGAAGAGGGCAAGGAAGATAAGGGCGATGCGTTACTGGCGAGAAGGCGGCAGAGAAGGTGGACGATGGATGGGAAGTGGTCACCATCGCCTCGTGCCACGCCGTCGTCTCCCCACGTGAATACGCGATGCGCAGCGGTGTCGCCTCTCCTCGGGTCACCAGGTTAGAATCCGGACGTAAGAGGGTCCGTCTCTATTCTAGGCCAAGAAGGGGGGAGGGGAAAGGCCCAGATTGACTTGTTTTCGTTCCGGGCCGTGTCTAACCGAATGGCCATTCTAGGTCCAACCTGGTTTTGAACCGGGCCATGTTGATCCGGGCGGATCAGGTCACGTTCCGGGCCATTTCGGACCAAAACGAACGAGCCCTAGTTGGGA
This sequence comes from Saccharum hybrid cultivar R570, assembly GCA_038087645.1. Taxonomy (NCBI): domain Eukaryota; kingdom Viridiplantae; phylum Streptophyta; class Magnoliopsida; order Poales; family Poaceae; genus Saccharum; species Saccharum hybrid cultivar. Next base: position 26,382,079 of record JAQSUU010000135.1, read on the forward strand.
TAAAAAACTGCAGCGCAAATCTGGTGGATGAGACTCGCAAACAGGTTGGATTTGAGCCCAGCGAAAGAATCTGTTCGAATCGTTGCCCAAAACCGATTGCGTTTGGGAGCCGTGGGTTGAATAAGCTAAATCGACTGTGGGTCCTGGCTTGGCACGAGTCTTATGTGATTGAAAAAATTTGACATGCTACTAATATGCTCCACCACGGGCTAAAAGGTCCTTGTTTGGTTTTGGTAATTGAGTGACAACTTAGGTGGACTAATATGTGGTTATGTGAGATACACAGGAGATTAGTCCACAGGTGATGGTGTTATGAAGGAGCTCATTGCATATGAGACATGACATGGAGTCATGTGACTAAGGTGGAGAAGATCAAGATGAGGCTTGGCTCGAAGGACCGGTTGTGAAGGTGAAGGGCAAGTTGAGGCTTTGAAGCGAAGGACCATGCGATGGTGAAGCTTGGGTAAGACTTGGCGCCGACGGACCAATGCAACGGTGAAGAGCAAGTGAGGTCAAGATCGATGAACCAATACGGTCACGTGATGATATGAAGTGAATCATATCATTTGGTGATTGGTTGGTGCATGTGTTGCATCAACGTCGGAGGAGATGGAGTGGAATGCGCAAGGCAAAGGTATAACCTAGGGCATTTCCATTTTACCGGTCATAGGTGTATAGAGAAGTTGATGACCGGGTTTAGGATAGATGGCCGTACTATCAAGAGGGGCAAACTTGTTTGCATATCGGTCATCTAGTGCCACTTGAGCGATCTAACTATGCATACGTGTTAGGATCGAGTGGCGAGGCAAGTTGAGTGCCTAATTCCTTCGGTAAAATGTTTATGAAAATGCTAATACACGTGCACAAGGTGGTGATCACTTGTTGGTGTTGGCACATTTGCGAAGGCGATGAAGTTTGAGCGGTAGAGAGGGTTTGGGTCTCTCTCTCCCTCCCGCCGAGCTTGTGAGCGCGGGATTCAGGCGTTTTTGGGAACTTGAAATGCCTATTTTCCACTACGCCGGAAGTCGGAAAAGAAACGGAGGCGAACGGAGGTCACAGAGGTGACCGGACGCTGCACCGGACGCGGTCATGGTATGACCGGACGCGTCCGGTCAGTACAGCGCAAGCGCGGGTGCTAGGGTTTGCAACCGGCGCGTCCGGTCACTCGCGGGACCGGCGCGTCCGGTCATGCACCCAGAAGGAACTAAGGTTCGCAGAGGACGATCGGACGCGGGGCGCATCCGGTCACACATGATCGGACGCGTCCGATCATCGAGGGAGCTTACTGGACTCAAACTGGACGCGGGCACTGTCGCGTCCGGTCGTTGCGAGGGGCGCGTCCGGTCGTTACTTCGCGGGCGCGCAGTGTTGTGCGATCGGCGCGTCCGGTCGTTGACTGGAGTGCGTCCGGTCACTCGGGACCGGCGCGTCCGGTCGTTTTGAGAGGCGTGTCCGGTCGTTGGTTTGACCGTTGGGGTCAGTGACCGTTGGAGGATCGGACGCGGTTGAACGCGTCCGGTCAGTTATGACCGGCGCGTCCGGTCATCCCGAAAAGAACCCAGTGAAGGGGTAACGGCTCTATTTGACCGTGGGGTTATAAATAGATGCCTTGGCCGGCCGTGGCCGGTAGCTGAGCACACTTTAGCCTTGGTGGCTTGTGTGGTAGTGCTTGGGAGCCCTCTAACTCACTCATGCTTGATAGTGTTCATCGGATCGAGTGAGAGAGAGATTCTAGTGCGATTGCATCGTGAGGTTGCATCGAGTGGCACTAGGTGATCGTGTTGCAAGCCGGTAGTGCTTGTTACTCTTGGAGGTTGCCACCTCCTAGACGGCTTGGTGGCTTGTGGCTCCGTCGAAGCTCGCAAGAAGATTGTGCGAGGCTCAGGAGAAGCTTTGTGAGGGGGATTGTGCTCACCCCGCGGGGATCACGAAGAGCAACTCTAGTTGAGCATGTCATTGAGTTACCTCACTTGAGAGTGGTGTCTTACGGTGCCTTGCGGGGTGTGCCTTGAGGGGCAAGTGACTTGAGGGTCACACCGAGGAACCATCTAAGTGTTGGTCGACACAACAGGGACGTAGCTTGGTGGCAACCAAGTGAACCTCGGGAGAAAATCACCGTGTCAACTTTGTCTACTCTTCTCGGTGGTTGGCCTTCATGCAACACAAGCTTGTATTTACTTTCATATATACTTGTGCTTGTGTAGTTGCTCTCGTAACTAGTTGGCTTGTGTAGCTTGCTAGTTGTCTTCTTGCTTATGTAGCTAGAAGCTTCCCTTTGCGTGACTAATTTAGTTTGTGTAACCTTGTTAGTCATATTGCTTAGTTTGTGTAGCTAAGTGTTTTGCGCTCTCTAATTTGGCATTAGTTGCCTTGTTATTGAGCATTGCTAGTAAGCTTAGGCTTTGTGCGCTTTGCTTACTAGAATTGTGTAGGAGCTCCCTCTTGCTTGCAAAGTACTAGTGCATAGGTTTGTGTGACCTTGCTCTAGAACTAAATAGGAGAGCTCTTGCTAAGGAAAGCACCTTAGTTGCTTAATTAGGATCTTTGTGAGGTGCTTGTGAACTTAGTTAGAGGGGTGAAGTCTTGGCTAGACCGATAAGTTTAATTCCGCATTTGTTTTTGGTTAGCCAACACGCTTAAGTTTTAGAAAGGACTATTCACCCCCCCTCTAGTCCGCCATCTCGACCCTACAAGTGGTATCGGAGCCGGGTCTCTCATTTGTGGTCTTCACCGACCCGAGAGGATGGCGGCTTATGGGCTAGATGTTGAGTGTCCACACATTTTTGATGGCACACACTTTGCACGGTGGAGAAATTGGATGACATGCAATTTTAAGTTTATTTCTCCTCAATTGTGGTGGATCGTAGATGTGGGTTTTTTCTTTGCAATTGATAAAAAGAATGCAACTCAAGCGCAAAGTAAATGCCTACATCTCGATAGCCAAGCTACTAATACTTTATATCGATCTGTGGATAGTAGCATACTTTGTGAGATCATAGACTTCGAGTCCACCCATGAAATTTGGGTGTTTCTAAATGAGAAATATGGGGTGATCTCCAATGATGATGAGCCCAAGGAAGAGGCGCATGAGGATGTTGAGCATGACCACAATAAGGTAGTTGTGAAGGATTGCTCCACCTCACGGTCAAGTGATGACAAAGATAATCATATCACAAGATCACTTGACAAGAAAAATAATAATGCCACAAGTGATGCAAGCAATGATTCTACTCCATGCACACTTGATGGTGAAGATGATGGCTATGAGAGTGATGCTTCAACAAGCTCTTCAACATCACCACATTGTTCCCTGTCACATGGTGACACTAAGGTATCTATTGGTGGTTTTGTTGTTGATTGTGATGGTCCAAATTTTGAGCTTCTATATAAACTCTCAAAGGCCCTAAGAAATGAGATGGCAAAAACAAGTAAATTGAAAAATGAAAACTCATTTCTAAAAACCACATGTGAACAACAAAAGCATCTACTTTATATTACTACTTGTTCACATGAGGAGCTAAAATTGGCTCATGAGGAACTTAGTGTTGCTCATGATAACTTGGCACAAGAACATGCTTTACTCACTAAGAAGCCTTCTAATGAAGAAACCAAATCTAGTGAGAGCTCATCATTTGGGTCAAATGATCAATCACATATGACTAACCCTTGTGATGTAGACAAGAAGCATGTATCCACCTCTTGTGATGATTTATTAGATATGCCATGTTCTTCACAATTAAATGCTTGTTCTACTTCTATGTCTTGTGAGACTAACCTTTTGAAGGAAAATAATGAGCTTAAAAGTGAAGTGAAGAATTTGAGCAACAAGTTGGAGAGGTGCTACAACTCTAAAATCGCCATTGAGCATATCATGACCAATCAAAGAAGATATGGTGATAAGAGTGGTATTGGCTACAACAAGAGCAAGGGCAAGATTATGAAGAAGCAAGATGCAAAGAAGCTATCCCAACCCATGTGCTATCAATGCCATGAAGCGGGACATCTTGCTAATGGTTGCCCAAACATTGAGAAGCTCAAGAAGATGAAAGAAGAAGAGAGGCTAAAGCATGTCAAGTGCTTCAAGTGCCGCACTTGGGGTCATCTCACCTCAATGTGCTCAACCAAGCAATTGGTAAAGCAACAAATAAAGCCTCAACCAAAGCCACTAGTTGAGCAAGAGAAAACACCCCAAGAGCAAATCAAGATCAACCATGAAAATGATGGTGACTTGATGAAGAAGAAGAAAATAAGAAGGGGTGGAAGAGCAAGACATCCAATGCAAATTCAAGATGTCAAGATGATGAGCAAGAATCAAGATGAAAAGAAAGTACATGCTCACATCAAGTGCTTCAAATGTGGAGACATGGGACACTTCGCCTCGGGGTGTCCTACCAAGCTTGAGAAGAAGGCTCAAGCAACTCATGAGAGGCAAGGCAATGAAGAGCATCACATAAGCAATGAAGAAAAGGCTCAATCAAAGAGAAGATGCTATTCATGCCGGAAAGGGGACACATGGCACATTCATGTCCCCTAGGTAACAATTCTAAGCCTAGTTCAATTAATAATACTAATATGCTTAGAAAGGATGTAAATGGTATCTCCATGGTTGCTATTGCAAAACATCCCGCTACTCATACTAAGGCAATGCCTAAGTATGTTGCACCTAACTTGAGAGGACCCAAACTTGTTTGGGTACCATCAAAAAGTGGATGAATGTGTGTAGGTACCATGGCATTGGAGGCTTGACTCAAATTGATTTCATATTTATCATTATATGTTGACTCAAGTATTGAAGCTTATTGCAATTCTATCCCAATGCCAAGTCAAAATGAGTGAAGTCCAAAGTACTACAACATACAAGTGTCATGATCAAGTTGTGGATGATTTATTGGAATTATTTGATGGCTTGCAAATGTTCAAGTTGAAAGCTTGCTATGAATAATTATGAGCTAACCAAGGTATATCTCTTGTTGATTATTTCATTTGGGTGCATATGAGTTGATTGAATTGGATAAATGTGCAATGTTGCTTGCTATGAGATGATTGAATGGATTAATTGCTTAGCAATCAAGTTTGGATTGATTTGGGTTGGATAAGTTCATGAGATAACCTTTAGTAAGTGGATTGAATGGATATATATATATATATATCTTATGAAAGTATTCAAACAAGTTAGTTTCAAGTTTGATTCACTTTTGATGAAGAATAGCTCATGTATTGAAATCTGTCCAAAGTTGAAAATCTGAGTTAGCTGTGATCTTAGCCATGTTTGAAAGATCAAATCTATTTGGATTGGCTTGAAATTTGGTATACATGCTCTACACTTATGAAAGAAGATGCTGTAGAAATTTCATGAGAAGTGGATAAGAGATGCTTCGGTTTTGGAGTGCATCTTGTCAGCTATAGTGTAGCAGTTTTCAGCATGTAGCAGTTGTGGAAGATTTGAAATCTAGTAGCAATCTAGAAGTCAAAAGAAGTTCAAATTTTTACAATTGCTAGATGACTTAGTGAAGCACATCTCCACCAAATTTCATGGCATTTAGATCCGTACATTGTGAGATATGAATTATTCTTTGAAGGGTACAGAATCTACCAGAAAAATGACAATCATTGGATTAATCTAGAGTCACTTTAATTGAAAGGTCCTCAAGTTGGAAACTTGTTTATAAGTGGTTGAGGTACCTAAGTTTGGTTTTGGATTGATCTATAAGCATGAAAAGCAATGAGTACAAGAACATTTGATTGTGGAATGTACTTGGTATACTTATTTGGTACTCAATTTGAAGATCAAGATCAAACTTAAGATGAAGATGAAGTTTAAGTTCTAGTGATGATTAGAGATCATTTGGTAGAAAGAAAACGACTTAAACAAGTAGAAAGAGTTGGACTCAAATGTAGATTCAAGGATTATTCATCAAGATTGAGTTCATCATTTGGATCAATCAAACTATATCATTTAAAGTAAGTATCAAGAGTGGTTCTTTGGAGAAAGGTCACTTCTCCCTAGTGAGGGGCTTGCCGCCGTGTGTAGGTGAAACCAAGTTTGGGACTTGGAAGGCTAACATGGAAGTGGTGATCCGAGGAACTTGTGATGCTTAGTTGAAACAATCAAAAGGTTGATCAAGAAAAGCAAGCAACACCCAAAAGAGAGCTAGTCATGTATTTCAAGTGATATTCTAAGTAGTTCTCTCATACAAGCAAAGATGATATAATGAAGCAAGCCAACCACAACAAGAAAGTGCACTTGATCATAAGTGGTTTTCATTTCATATGGGTGAAGAATGGATTTATCTATGATAATTGGTCTTCACCAAGCTTATAAATTGGACTTCACATTGCTATTGGAGTAATGAATTGGAATCTATATAACTATCCTCTACTTCAACATAGCAAAGGTATCATTGAAATGTGCATGATCATCTCATTCCTTACTAGTATGCGGTTAGTGCATATAGTACATGCTTATTAGGATCATGCATAACAAATAAAAAGTTTTAAATTCATAGCCTACCATTATTGCTTGATTGATTAATTGATCTAGTGGTATGGATATGAGTTTGTTCATGAGCTAGTGGATCCAAGTACTTGATCTAGTTTGGATTGCTAACAAGTGACAAGTACAACATTGACAAGATAACCCTTAGCATGAGGTGTGAAGAAGCTTGTCATTGGATCAAACCGGACTTGGAATCTTAGGCAAATCAACATAGTTCAAGTCATACAAGAAGCTCATGACAATAATAAGAGTACAAGCACAACAATGAAAATGGATATCTAGTTTGTTTCAAGTAGTATCTAGACTCAAATTGATCTACAAGTGATATCTTACAAGTGGTACTCATGAAGATAGCAAATGTTCAAGAAGTAAATATTATTGTCAAATCCTTCAAAGTGGATCCATACTAGAAAATTCTTTCAAATGGTGTCACATTCCTACTCATGGTATCTTCACGTGGTATCATTCATGCAAGACGATGGTTTCACAAGTGATCCTCAACTTTAAGTGATCAAATCAAGTAATGCTACCCTCATCTTCAAGTGATATCTCAAGTGAATGACACATGCTATGACATAGGGGGAGAAGCCCCACCGATTGGTATCAAGGTCAAAGATCCTATGTGGAATCTCAAGAGCAACCATAAAGTTTGTCATTCCAACATATGTGGTAATGTCCATCAAAAATGCAATATTCAAGTCCCAACCATCTACCCCAATGCAAGCCTTTGTATCAATTGAGAAGATCACCTTTTATAGAAATTGATGACAAAGGGGGAGAAGTTGGACAAAGATATGAAAACTAGAACCATGCTTTGGGGAAAGATTGGAAACATTGGACATGGACATGGACAAAGAGGTAGTAACATTGAAGAATGTAAGGGGATCAAATATTCTTGGACAAAGAAAGCACATAAGTAGGGGGAGCAAGCTCATGAACTTTGATTGATTACATTTGATATGTGCATAATTCATGTGCTTGCTTGCATTGCATAAGTTCTTAAATTCAATATGCATGCTTGTGTGGTGTATGCTAGTTATAGAACTTGAATGATGATTTGATAACTAGCATGCATAGGATGTTAGCTAGACTTGTGATTATCATGCAAAAACTAGAACCATGCTTATAATGTTGATCTCATGGGGTTTCTAGTGTTTTTGATGTCTAGCTACTCATGATGCTAAGGATGATGGAAAACTTGTGATTTTCAAATGGTATCAAGCTACTAATTGGTATTGAGCTACAAAGGTTTATTCTATACACCTTAGCATCACTTAGTAGTGCTAACCCTCCCACAAATTTCATATTTATGCATATGTGCAAAGCTTGAAACCAAACCATTTGAGCACATATGTAGGGGGAGTTATCACTACCAAGTCGGATTTTATGGTGCTTATCCAAATCTTGACATAGAGCTTAAAAGTTGGATAAGTAACATTAAATCCAAAACAAGTTAGCAATTTACACTTGTGTGAAGTGCTATGTAACAGAACCGACCAAATTATAAGAGCACAAGTACGAAAACAAGCACCGAAGCGCTCAAAACCCTGAGTACTGGAATGTACTCAGCTAGACTTACCCGTCGAAAACCAGAAATAAAGTGACACCAAGGATTATGCAAGGCTTACACAAGAGGCTAGCTGACATAACATTTTGCATAAAGGCATAAGTAATTGATACTCTTATAACCTGTACTAGCAGTTATTTTTAGCATTTACCTATCATCTATCTTAGCACCTGTACTAAACATGCACTTGGTTGTAATCAAACAATTATCATCATTATATCCAGAGAAGGTATGAATTGTGGCAACATTGTATCATTCCCTTAACCACCAGTTCATTTAATGAGATCTACGTTGCCGCTGCTCAAGTCAAGTGCTCACTAACCGGGAGCGACGGCGATTCGAATCGAATTCCTATCCAGCTGGAGGGGTATTTCTAACACTCACCGTGCAGACCCCTGCCAGGGTCGCACAGGCCACCGTTTCATATGATTCAGGAATCGCGGGTCCGAATAATGTCGCGACCCCAAGGGCGACACTCTGCCAGGTGATAGGGACTCTAACCCCCCCTTGGTCTCACACCAATGTCCCCAAGCACATCCTTTCTCTCCTCCAAGAAGCAACCTACCATTCGATTCCCGGCCTGAACCACATTACTCGGCTTCGCGGTCGGAACGGGTTATCCGGCCAACTAAGTGTTAGACTGCGTTCAACATGACTCAAGGACGTACAGCGAATCGGTCCTTAAACGACTCAGACGGGCATAGCTCCACACCCAAGACGTGAAGTGTCTTGCGACTGTACTATCGAACTCCCGCCCGGTCTCAATTTCATTTTTAAGCATGGTTCCATTCACGATAGCCATAGAGCCACTCGTGACTCCTTCATACATCTCGCGGATGACCGGAAATCACCGACTTCTACCGTACTAAGCAGGGCTAAGCATTGACACGTGCCTAAACCTAAAATAGGATTAAGTACGATATCTGGACAAGGACAGGTATAATACAACAAGTGTTTTCATATAACTCCTACAACTTAATGCAGTAAACAATTAAAAGTACTCAAGATTAATTTATAAATCAGTAGGTTCAGCATGCACCGGGGCTTGCCTTTTAGAAAAGTTGAAGGCCGGTGGTCAGGGCACTCGGGTAGATCTTCTGACGGAGCTTCCCCGACGTTGGGTTCTTCTACTAATTCCTCCGGTTGACTCAGCACCTCCTCCGGTATCGCTTGTTCGAATTCGAGAAGTGTCACCCCCTCCGGTACACCTATTGCATGAGTGCATAATAAATCCTAAGAATGCATAATAAAAGATGCAATATGCTCGGAATGAAATGTATTACAACAATTTAACGCTCTACTCAAATCACTTCAAAAGAGTAGGTGCAAATTTCCTCTCCGGTAGAGAAGTACTCACCTAATCTACTTAACCTAAGATAAAGCTGCTCATCCTCAGTTAAGGCCCTAACACCTAACAATTACAAAAGTAGCATGTCTTAGGATATCACACCATATCAATCAGCAAAACACCACAGTAAGCATTCTGGACAGCAGCTACTTGTTTTTATCACAACTGGAGATTTACAATTCCAAAAGATATGATCTAAGCCAATCTGGAAAGCCTAAGAAATGTACTACAATTCATTTTCAGACTTCATCTCCAAACTCCTAAGTTTTCCATGTCAAACTTCACAAGTTCCAGAATCTGTCCTCTCCAAAACAGAGAGTAGCAGATTTTGAACTGCCACTTTAAACAACAGTAACTCTCAAACTACTAAGCCAAATGCTTCCAAATTTTAACACAAGCTAGTTCATCAAGTTTACTCCAACTTTGGTATTTACAAGTTGTCCAGCAACCAATTTTATCAAAGCCAAATTTAGAATTACTACTTAGCTGTCTAGAAAACCTAAAATTACAAAGGTTAAATATTTATTGATGTAGCAAACATTCTCTAAAACCAAACTAATGCTACTACAAGTTCACAAATATCACAAAGACACCAGAAAGTAAGGTGTGCCCACCTAGAACATTTATTTAAACCCATTTCTCAATTTACTTAAGTAATTAAGTGGAATTTCAAACATATGTGTAAACTGCTCCTAAAATTCTACAAAAATTACAGGGGACTCTCTGACCCACAAAGAGACTACTGTAAAATTTTGAACTCAATTTATTCACAGGAATTCCCTACACAAAATTCCCAAGCCAAAAAGGCTGATTTTTGTATAAATAACCAAGCATAGTAAAAAGTGTCAAACAACAGATTTCTTAATTTTCTTGGACACTCTAGGGTACCAAGACATTCTCCAAAAATTTATAAGAACATTGCACATGTAGAAGAATTACTAAAATTCATTTTAGTATTTCCTAGAATAACAAGATAGCATTATAACTCGGAAATTACTTAATCACTGATGCCCAAATTTTTACCAGAGCTAGGGCTAGCATAGAGTAACCTACCCACCAAATTTCATGATTTATGTAACACTACAGCTCAAGTTATAAATTTAACAAATTTGCATGCATTCCAAAACACATTTAAAGGATCTATTAAATTCTTACAGACTTTAAACATCTCATGCCAGATCCATATTTTTCTAAAATACTACACATTATGTAGACCCTAATAAAATTTATCTCATGATTTTTGGATCATTAAAACCCTAGATCTTCATTTTTCCAAACCTTACTTAAAACTGTGACAAAATAAAGAAATGAAATAAATCCCAATTGAAACTGGGCCGGCCCGGCTTGCTAGCGCGGCCCAGCCAGCGCGCGGCCTGCCTCGGCGCCCCGCCCGCGCGCGCGGCGCTGACAGTGCGGGCCCGCAGGCCAGAGAGAGAGCGAAAGGGGGAAGACGGCCGTGACTCCGGCGAGCTCAAGCTCGCCGACGACGGCGCCTCCGACGACGAAAGGAGCACCAACGGCTTCCCCGTGACTTCCCGCATCGACCAAACCTAGATTTGCTGAACCTATCCCACCCTAGCTACGACGGCCATGGCGACCGCGGCTCGGAGGCGGCACCCGGTGGTGGTCCGGCGAGCTCCGGGGGTCAGGGACCTAAGTGAGGTGTGCTACGGCTTCCTGAGGACATGGCGGACCTCTCCATGCCACGGAAAAGGACGGAGGTGGAGCGAGTGCCGCTGGCCGCGTGAGCACCGCACCGGCGGCCATGGCGCGGCGGCGCACGACGGTGTTCCGACGTGTACCGGCCATCCCATCCGGTAACGTCATCACCTAGGCTTCTCTACCCGACCCGGAACCCAAAACATGTACTAGTGAGAATGGAGGATGACCGTAGGGAGCTGGCCACGGTGAGCCGCCGTGCGGACAGTGTGCCGGCGAGGACTCACGGTGGCGGAAACCGAAATTCGCCCTCACCTCTACACAATCCGGTCAAGCAACGGTTGGAGGAGGTGGAGGGGATGCTGGTGGAGCGGTGGACGGGATTTGGAGGACGGTGGTGCGACGGTGAGCTTGCACAAGCACGGGGCGGGCTGCGGCGGCAATGGCGCCTCCGTTTTCCGCCTCGGTGAACCCGGCCAGAGCGAGAGTGAAGGAGAGAAGAGTAAGCGCGAGTGTGGGGGTGGAGGTGTCGGCTCGGTCTTCATCTCCACGCCTGGGCTCGCGACGTGGAGGCGACGGCAGAGCTCGGACGCCACGCGGCCAAGCTGTTCTGCCCGAGCGCCACGACACGGTCGTTGTCTGAACCTTGAACCCGACGACTTCGGCGTCCATTGCCCGACTGACGGCCAAAGTTCCACCGATCCCCGTTCCAAATCTAGCCGGAATTAGTGCTAAGTGTTAACAGCAATTTGGTAGAGCTATGTGAGGGCAACAAAATTGTCAATTGGAGCTTAGACTAGTTCGGCCTAGATTTGAAACTACAGAGCTCCAAAGTGGGTCACCCGAAAACTGAAACTTAGTTTCAGTCACAATGCCGACTGAAACCTAATTTTCTAGGCACCAAATCTCCTAAACCATTTAGAACTAGGTGATGGTGATATTGGCAATGTTGTAGAGCTACATGTGATCTACAAGTTTGTCAATATGAGTGAAAGCTAGTTTGGCCTGGTTTGCAAACTAAAAGCTCCTAAAGTAGGCATCAGTAAAACTGTAGGGTCAGATTCCAGACTTAGAAAAATTCTAAGTCTTGGAGCTACCTCTCTAACTGACTTGTGGGTCACTTTTGAGCATGTTAGGGTCAATTTCATGAGATGGTCATATTGAGACTTTTGTTCCCCATGAATTTCTTTACAACTTTGCTTAAGGGTGCTCTTCCATGCAAGGTTTCTAAATTAGACTTTTTAATTGGTCAAACTAGGGCCTTCTAGGGTCAAATGGTGGTCAAACTTCTTTTGGAGGGCAATTTAGTAATTTTGGTCAACATGAACCTTGTTCCAAATGTTACCCTAAGTATAACTAAGGTGTTGTAGGTCATGATTGGCTACCTTACCTTTTTGTTACACCAACTATCAAATACTTCATGAAATAATTCAAATAAACCCCAGAACTATCACATGTGTTGCATCACATGAAATAACAAACATGAATGATGCATGCTTATGCTTATGCCATGCAAATGCAATGCAATTATGGAGCTAAACACTTGAGGTGTTACATGCTAGCTTGAGAAAGCATAATTTTCATATCTTTGTAGAGTTGTCATCAATTACCAAAAAGGGGGAGATTGAAAGGTCCTTGTTTAGTTTTGGTAATTGAGTGATAACTTAGGTGGACTAATATGTGGTTATGTGAGATACACAGGAGATTAGTCCACAGGTGATGGTGTCATGAAGGAGCTCATTGCATATGAGACATGACATGGAGTCATGTGACCAAGGTGGAGAAGATCAAGATGAGGCTTGGCTCGAAGGACCGGTTGTGAAGGTGAAGGGCAAGTTGAGGCTTCGAAGCGAAGGACCATGCGATGGTGAAGCTTGGGCAAGACTTGGCGCCGACGGACCAATGCAACGGTGAAGAGCAAGTGAGGTCAAGATCGATGAACCAATACGGTCACGTGATGATATGAAGTGAATCATATCATTTGGTGATTGGTTGGTGCATGTGTTGCATCAACGTCAGAGGAGATGGAGTGGAATGCGCATGGCAAAGGTATAACCTAGGGCATTTCCATTTTACCGGTCATTGGTGTATAGAGAAGTTGATGACCGGGTTTAGGATAGATGGCCGTACTATCAAGAGGGGCAAACTTGTTTGCATATCGGTCATCTAGTGCCACTTGAGCGATCTAACTGTGCATACGTGTTAGGATCGAGTGGCGAGGCAAGTTGAGTGCCTAATTCCTTCAGTAAAATGTTTATAAAAATGCTAACACACGTGCACAAGGTGGTGATCACTTGTTGGTGTTGGCACATTTGCGAAGGTGATGAAGTTTGAGCGGTAGAGAGGGTTTGGGTCTCTCTCTCCCTCCCGCCGAGCTTGCGAGCTCGGGATTCAGGCGTTTTTGGGAACTTGAAATGCCTATTTTCCACTACGCCGGAAGTCGGAAAAGAAACGGAGGCGAACGGAGGTCACAGAGGTGACCGGACGCTGCACCGGACACGGTCATGGTATGACCGGACGCGTCCGGTCAGTACAGCGCAGGCGCGGGTGCTAGGGTTTGCAACTGGCGCGTCCGGTCACTCGCGGGACCGGCGCGTCCGGTCATGCGCCCAGAAGGAACTGAGGTTCGCAGAGGACGATCGGACGCGGGGCGCGTCCGGTCACACATGATCAGACGCGTTTGATCATCAAGGGAGCTTACTGGACTCAAACCGGACGCGGGCACTGTCGTGTCCGGTCGTTGCGAGGGGCGCGTTCGGTCATTACTTCGCGGGCGCGCATTGTTGTGCGATCGGCGCGTCCGGTCGTTGACTGGAGCGCGTCCGGTCACTCAGGACCGGTGCGTCCGGTCGTTTTGAGAGGCGCGTCCGGTCGTTGGTTTGACCATTAGGGTCAGTGACCGTTGGAGGATCGGACGCGGTTGAGCGCGTCCGGTCAGTTATGACCGGCGCGTCCGGTCATCCCGAAAAGAACCCAGTGAAGGGATAACGGCTCTATTTGACCGTGGGGTTATAAATAGATGCCTTGGCCGGCCGTGGCCGGTAGCTGAGCACACTTTAGCCTTGGTGGCTTGTGTGGTAGTGCTTGGGAGCCCTCTAACTCACTCATGCTTGATAGTGTTCATCGGATCGAGTGAGAGAGAGATTCTAGTGCGATTGCATCGTGAGGTTGCATCGAGTGACACTAGGTGATCGTGTTGCAAGCCGGTAGTGCTTGTTACTCTTGGAGGTTGCCACCTCCTAGACGGCTTGGTGGCTTGTGGCTCCGTCGAAGCTCACAAGAAGATTGTGCGAGGCTCAGGAGAAGCTTTGTGAGGGGGATTGTGCTCACCCCGCGGGGATCGCGAAGAGCAACTCTCGTTGAGCGTGTCATTGAGTTACCTCAATTGAGAGTGGTGTCTTGCGGTGCCTTGCAGGGCGTGCCTTGAGGGGCAAGTGACTTGAGGGTCACACCGAGGAACCATCTAAGTGTTGGTTGACACAACGGGGACGTAGCTTGGTGGCAACCAAGTGAACCTCGGGAGAAAATCACCGTGTCAACTTTGTCTACTCTTCTCGGTGGTTTGCCTTCATGCAACACAAGCTTGTATTTACTTTCATATATACTTATGCTTATGTAGTTGCTCTCGTAACTAGTTGGCTTGTGTAGCTTGCTAGTTGTCTTCTTGCTTATGTAGCTAGAAGCTTCATTTTACGTGACTAATTTGGTTTGTGTAACATTGTTAGTCATATTGCTTAGTTTGTGTAGCTAAGTGTTTTGCGCTCTCTAATTTGGCATTAGTTGCCTTGTTATTGAGCATTGCTAGTAAGCTTAGGCTTTGTGCGCTTTGCTTACTAGAATTGTGTAGGAGCTCCCTCTTGCTTGCAAAGTACTAGCGCATAGGTTTGTGTGACCTTGCTCTAGAACTAAATAGGAGAGCTCTTACTAAGGAAAGCACCTTAGTTGCTTAATTAGGATCTTTGTGAGGTGCTTGTGAACTTAGTTAGAGGGGTGAAGTCTTGGCTAGACCGATAAGTTTAATTCCGCATTTGTTTTTGGTTAGCCAACACGCTTAAGTTTTAGAAATGACTATTCACCCCCCCTCTAGTCCGCCATCTCGACCCTACACGGGCGTCTGTTCCGCGTTGGTCAGTTCGGACGTGGCTAGTTGGGCTTGGACCGGCCCACAAGTCTGCTCTTCTCATCGTCATACACGATTTCTAAAAAAAAGAGCAACATCTTATCTTCTCCATTCACATTGGCTTCATCGCACCGCTCGCCCTTCTGCATACGCACGAGCTCTGCTAGCGTCCACGTCTGCACGAGCGTCGCTGTCGTTCGCATACGCATGAGCATCGAGCGTCGTCGCTAGCCGCGTACACACAAGCTCCATCATTCGCGCTGCGCCGCCCGCCCGTGGTGAGGGAGACCGCTGCCGCCTCCACCACGGGGGTCGGATGCCTGGTCGGCGGCCACGAAGACCTCCACCTCTGCCTGCCTAGCTCGCTGCGGCTGGGTGTGGAGCTCGCCCACTTGCAACTCATGGCATCACGGGCGGAGCCCGGTCACGCACATCTCACGCCCGCCTACCCAGTTTGTCGTGGCCGGGGCGGAACTCGCCCGCGTGCAGCCCGCGACGGCCGGGATAGAACTCCACACACTGACAAGGATCCATTCTCCCAAGCAGTAAGGAGATGTTGCGTTGAAACTGCATGTTACAAGCGTCTATTTTAAATGTTTCAAATATTTTAGAGGTATGTTGCAAGTGTTTTGTATCGATGTTGCAAAAGTAGATCGGGATGTTGCACATGTTGCAAGGGTGTTTTCAAGTATATGTCCCAAATGTTTCATCTGTTTCTGACGTATGTTGCAATTGTTTCATTTGGATGTTGCAGAACTAGAATATTTTAAGTGTTTCAGGTGTTTCATACGTATGTTGTAATTGTTTTATCTAGATGTTGCATATGTTTTGCAATGGCTACAAATGTGTTTTCCTGGTGTTTCAGACGTATCTTGCAAGTGTTTCAATGACTTCGGACGTATATTGAAAGTGTTTCATAGATGTTGCAAAAATAGATTTTGGTGTTGCAAATGTTGCAGTGGGACTCATCTGCAGTAGCCACCAGTTGCAGCTGCTGGGTGCGCATGGGTGTGGAGGGGGCGCCACGGTGCGGGTGCGTGACACGAAGCACATACAGGCCACGGTGCGGGCACGGAACAGAAAGTGACGCGGGCCCCCACGTGAAGCAAGCGCAGTAGGTGCGGGCGTCCGGACGCTAGCCCCGTTCGGACGGGCTCTAGACGTTCTGATTAATCTAAGGGAAAAAATCCTTCTTCACCTCTCTACTATTGCGGTATTTTTTATTTAGGGCCTGTTTAGATACCAAATTTCACCCCAAATTCCATTATGCAAAAAGAAGATTCCCTGTCACATCAAAATACCGGTACATGCATAGAGTACTAAATATAGATGAAATAAAAAATTAATTGCACAGTTTTGTTGTACTTTACGAGACGAACATTTTGAGTCTAATTAATCAATGTTTGGACAAAAATTTACAAATACAAACGAAATGCTACAGTACAAAATCTTGCACTGTGCTGATTTGGCGGCTCCCAATTCAGCCAAACTAAACACGGCCTTACCTCCTTTAAGAAGAAAATCGGACGTTTACACTCGAACTATTGAAGGCATTGGATTTACCTCCCTTACACTCCTCGAACTATTGAAATTGTTGGATTTACCTCCCTTTCAGCCAGCGATTTTAAAAAGGTTTTGGCTGACATGGTGCTAGGCGTCCCACGTGGCATTTGGGTTACACTACACGAGCTGCCTCGAGTCGTAGCCTCCACCTTTTTCTAGCCATTGTCGGCTCACGTTTTTGACCAAATTGAATTCAAGAATCGATGTAAAGTGTCAATGACATGACCTTTGAAGCCCCTGCCATGCTGCCTGGGATGAAAACGTATAGGATACAGATGGTATCACTGATATCGTATTTGTTTTCATATTTATGTTCGGATTTGAATTCGAATACGGATAATATAAAAAATACCGGATAAGATATGATTAGATATCGACATCATAAATATGTAATTTAAATATTCGGATACGAATACAGTATCAGATGTTAAATATCCGGACTCGGATACGGACGGATTAAAACCTCTCTAAACGGATTCGGTCTCGAATACGGTCGAAAAATATCCGTACCGTTTTCATCCCTAATGCTGCGGATGCTCTTAACACACAAGATGTTTTTTTTGAACTT
The DNA here is from genome assembly GCA_038087645.1 of Saccharum hybrid cultivar R570. Lineage (NCBI taxonomy): Eukaryota > Viridiplantae > Streptophyta > Magnoliopsida > Poales > Poaceae > Saccharum > Saccharum hybrid cultivar. Next base: position 26,399,400 of record JAQSUU010000135.1, read on the forward strand.
GCAACACACGCATGTGCATGAGAGAGATAATGGGAGCAGTGCACACACGCATGCATGGCAGCCGTTTGATGCATGAGGGAGAGAGAAATAATGCATGAGAGAGAAATAATGTTTTTTTGAACGCAGAGAGAGAAATAATAGCCCTGTTCATTCGGCTTATAATCCATCTTTTTCAGCTTATTTTTTCAGCCGGAACAATATTTTTCTCTCACAACAAATCAGTCAACAGTGTTTTTCAGCCGGCTTATCAGCACAGCCGAACGGCTCCAATATAGTAGTTTGGTTTCCAACTATAAGGGCCGGTTTAGTTCCTAAAAATTTTTTACCTTCATCCATCACATCGAATGTTTGAACATATGTATAGAGTACTAAATGAAGACGAAAAAAACTAATTGCACAGTTCTCAAGAAAATCGCGAGACAAATCTTTTAAGCCTAATTAGTCCACGAAAAGTCTTAAGTGCTACAGTAACCAACATTTACTAATAACGGATTAATTAGTATTATTAGATCCGTCTCGCAGTTTCCTGACGGGTTCTGTAATTTATTTTTTTATTAGTATCCTAAAACTCCTCCCGACATCCTTCGGACATATTCGATGTGACACCAAAAAAATTTTCTTTTCGCGGACTAAACGCAGCCTAAGTAGCACGGGTTCACCAGCAAGTCTTGCTGTTCCGCTGCAATGGTCGACCTGCAACTCCCTACTCTACGCGACCAACGTGGACATGTGGCAACCAGCTAGCTTACACCAGTAGAGAATAATCTTTCGGTTTTTGGCTTTAGTCCGGGCCGAAATTTGGTAAGAGAGTAATAGGAGATTTAGTCCTGGTTAGAACCACAAACTGGGACTAGAATCCCCTGTCCAATGGATAGTGCAACAGACTTTTGTAGCAGGGATCTTTAGTCATGGTTTGTGGTTCAAATCGAGACTAAAGGTTACCTTTCAATCCCGGTTGGAACTACCAACAGGGACCAAAGGTCCCGCTGAAGGGTCAATATGGCGGACTAGAGGAGAGGTGAATAGTCTTTTCTAAAACTTAATCGTGTCGGCTAACCAAAATAAGTATAGAATTAAAACTATCGGTCTAGCCAAGACTAAGCATGAAAACGGTCGGAAACGGTCAAAAACAGACTTACGATATAGAAAAACGAAAACGGTCGGTTCGGGATATTTCTACATTTAGCAATTAAAGAGTACAAAAAATGGTTAAAAATGGTTGTGAAACTAATTGAAAGTGACAATTTTTTATGTTAATAAACGGTTCATAATATAGAAAACGAAAACGGTCAATTCGGAATATTTCTGTTCTGTTTTCATCCCTAACCAAGACTACACCCCTCTATCTATAACTTTAGCACCTTACAAAAGATTCTAATCAAGCAAATAAGATGCCGGACTAGCAAGAGCTCACCTATCCAATTCTAGGAGCAAGATCACACAAACCTATAACACTAGTACTTTGCACACCGGGGAGATCCTACACAACTAGTAAGCAAAAGCATAAAACTCCTAGGCTCACTAGCAATACTAAAAAATAAGGCTACACAAGCCAAATTAGAGAGCACAAACTACTTAGCTACACAAACTAAGCAATGTGACTAACAAAGTTACACAAACTAAATTAGTCACTCAAAGGGGATACTTCTAGCTACAGAAGCAAGAAGGTAACTAGCTAGCTACACAAGCAAACTAGTTACAAGAGCAACTACACTAGCACTTAAATATATAATGTAAATACAAGCTTGCGTAGAGAGAATGCAAACCACCGTGAAGAAATACACAAAGTTGACACGATGATTTTTCACCGAGGTTCACTTGGTTGCCACCAATCTAGTCCCCATTGTGTTGACCAACACCTCGTGGTTTGGCGGCTAATCGGTATCCACAACCGAGCCTCCCAAAGGCGTCGCAAGAACCTACCGCAAGTGTGGTAGCTCAAGGACATGCACTACTAGAGTTACTCTTCCTGATCCCCACGGGGTGAGCACAATCCCCCTCACAAAGCTTCTTTGGAGCCTCACATAATCTTCTTGTGAGCTTTGACGGAGCAATAAGCCACCAAGCTATCTAGGAGATGGCAACCTCCAAGAGTAACAAACACCACCGGCTTGTAACTCAAACACCTAGTGCCACTTGATACAACCTCACGATGCAATCGCACTAGAATCGCTCACTCACCCGATCGGATGATCACTATCAAGTATGAGTGAGTTAGACGGCTCCCAAACACCACCACATAAGCCACCAAGGCTATAGTGTGCTCAGCTCTCGCAGCTCTACCGCCCAACGCCGGTCACCACATGTATTTATAGCCCCACGAACAAATATAGCCGTTACCTCTTCACTGGGCATTTTTTGCAGCGTCCGGACGTGCCGGTCGATATGACTGCGTCCGGTCGCTCCTGGCCGTCCACGTGTCGCCCTAGATTCAACTGCGGCCGCTCGATACTCCAACGGTCACCATGCGCCAATGGTCACCAAGCGACTGGACACGTCCGCTAGCCAAGACAGGATGCACAGGTCACGCACAGCCCACCCGCGTGAAACCACGACCTGACGCGCATGCTTGACACACCGGACGCCATAGTGCCAGTGTTCGGTCATTTCTAGTAAGCACCCACTCATGACCTGACACGTCCGGTCGATCGTGACCTAACGCGCCACCGCGTCCGATCGACCTCACGTGCTTCGCAGCTTCTCTAGGACTTGACCGGACGCGTCGGTCCCGTGAGTGACCGGACGCGCCGGTGCAAAGCCCTAGCATCCCGCGCCTGACTGCTGCTGCCACTGACTGGACACGTCTGGTCATGCTGAGACCGCGTCCAGTCACTTCCAGTGACCTCTGTTCGCCTCCTTTTCTTCGCCGAATCCTGCCGAGCAAGCTCGGCAGAAGGGAGAGGGAGTCTCCACACTTCTCCACCTCTCAAATGACATCTCCTTTGCAAATGTGCTAACACTATCAAGTGTACACCACCATGTGCAAGTGTGTTAGCATTTTTCACAATCATTTTCTTCAAAGGAGTTAGCCACTCAACTTGCCACACCACTCGATTCTAGCAATGATGCAAAGCTAGATTACTCGAGTGGCACTAGATGACCGATATGCAAACAAGTGTGCCCCTCTTAATAGTACGACCATCTATTCTAAACCCGGTCATGCAATTCTCTACACAACCTTTGACCGGTGAAATGAAATGGCCTAGATTATACATTTGCCTTGCGCAATTCCATTCCATCTCCTCCAATGTTGATGCAACACATGCACCAACCAATCACCAAATAATATGATCCACTTCATATCATCATGTGACAGTATTGGTTCATCGATCTTGACCTCACTTGCTCTTCACCGTTACGTCGGTCCATCGGTGCCAAGTCTTGCTCAAGCTTCACCATCACACGCGATCCCTCGCTTCAAAGCCTCCGACTTGCCCTTCACACTTGCAACCGGTCCGTCAAGCCAAGTCATGTCTTGATCTTCTCCACCTTGATCATATGACTCAATGTCATGCCTCACGTGCAATAAGCTCCTCCATCATCACATGTGCAAGCTTTGCAACATCTCCAAGCCATTTCCACCTCCATGGCATATATTGCTCACACATATATACCTGTGGACTAATCACCTATGTATCTCATATAAAACACAATTAGTCCACCTAAGTTGTCACTCAATTACCAAAACTAAACAAGAACCTTTCACTCGCTGGCCTTTTATCACGGGTTTTGGCTCCAACCAGGACTATAGGTTGATCCTTTAGTCCGGTAGGCTCCACCAACCGAGACTAAAGGTCCTCACCTATATATACCCGCTTTCACTGTCCCCCAGCCCAAGACACAAGTCAAATCTTTGGTCTTTGCTTGTTTATCCGTATTCTTGTTTAGGAGAGCAAGTTCTTGCTCTTGACCGCTGGCTTCATCTTCAATCTTTTAAAGGCTAGCAACTTTATATTCTAATCTTTCATTGCTAATAATGTAGATCGTTTCATGCTTTAGTAATAAGCATAGAAATATTCAAATATGTGGTTTTTTAGGTTAGGAATAATAATGGTGGATTTTATTTTTACTGTCAAAAAAATGGTAGATTTTATTTTTATTTATACACCACTTCTACCTAACCTTAAACAATTATTGTTTTCTAGATCTTTGTTAGCAACATTATTTCTTGATGAGAGTTAATAATCGTTAAAAAAATTATGTGCAAAATGTTTAAGTTCACTTGGCATGCAGGTCCTACTATTGGGAGCCTGGGGCTTCCAATAGCTAATGGAGAGCCCCAGTCAACCCCCCTAGCCAGCCCAACCATTCAGGTCCGCGGTGCTGATGTGCATACGCAAGTGGGGGACCACTGCAGACCCAGTCGATCGGATGCATAAAATCCCAGATCAAGCTGCGTAGAAACATTTTTGTCATGACGTTGTATAGAAATTAGTGGTTAAATGAATTAAAATTAATTCGTTACCGCATAAAAACCTCTCCGCGAGCTAGATGTTCCACCAGACATAACCTGACAAAGTTGACATGTGCATGCATGCACGCATCCAAATCTAATCTCTTTCATTTTTTCATTATAATTTGTTACCACGTAAAAACCTCTCCACGAGATGGACATTTCACCTGATACAACCATGATTGCCTCCACCAATATCATACTTCCCAATATGGGAATGTAAAATTAACATGGGAACAATCCATAGAACATAGAGACTGCAAACGTAAAATATGGAGACGATCTCGTCTTCTTCGAAAATTGAAATTTGAATCATGGCATGTGATGACCGACTGGATGCATAGAATCAATGGTCAAGATGCACAGAAGAGTTTTTGGCGCCCACGTTGCATATAAATTAGTGGTTGGATGAATAAAAGTTAATTTTGTTACCAGGTAAAAACCTCTCCGTGAGTTCAACATTCCACCTGACACAACCGTAATTGCCTCCACACCATGCTTCCCAATATGAGGGTGTATAATTAAAAAGGAACAATACATAAAACATAGATACCACAAGTATAAAACATGGAGACGATCTCGTCTTATCCAAAATTTGAAAATTAAAAAAAATTGCAAGTCATGGACAATCGGATTCATAAAATCAATGGTCAAGATGAGCATAAATGTTTTTAGCATCAACATTGCATAGAAATTCATAATTAGATGAATAAAAATTAGGAATTATGTACCAACAATGTATAGAATTGTGTAGAAGCGCATAGATAATTGTTCCAATAATGTTTGTTGAAGTGTTTTAACAATGCATAGAAGAGTGCTCCAACCATGTATATAATTGTGTAGAGGTACACAGATAACTGCTCCAACAATGTATACAAATTTGTTGTAACAATATATAGAATACATATAAAGTTACAGTTTAGCCATGCATGAAAACTTATGCACAGAAGCATAAGAACACAAAATCAACAAACAAAATCAAAGCAAGCAGCCACCATTGCGAGGTCGGGGAGGGGAGGATGCGCTGCCGAGTGGGAGGGAGAGGGGGTGATGCAAAGGCCACGCCCAAATCCACAATTGGGATGTCGGGCCGCCGATCGTGGAGGGGGTGGCCGCATGCCGTCGGTCGTGGGTAGGTTCACCGCGCGCCACCGATTGGGAAAGGGGTGGTCACGTTCCACCGGTCGGTGGAGCAGGGATCTGATCCGCCACAACAAGGGATATTAGGGCCGATGAGGGAGCAGGGGGAGGCCACGTAGAAACATCCTTCCAACCATTCTACATCACAACAAAGACATAGAAACATGTTTTAGTAGGAGCAGAAACCTTACAATGTCAAAGAAAGGCGTATAAACATGTTTTTAGTACGCACAGAAACCTTACAATGGCAACAAAGACACGTAAACATGTTTTTGCGGATACAAAAATCTATTATGGTCCCAACCCCAACCTTGCCTCCCACTTGGGCAATGTATAATTAATAGAGAACCAATTCATAGAACCCAATAAAACCCTCCCCCGTGGGGGATAATTTTATCCAAAACCATGACAGTCCTAACCCAAACTATTATTCTCACTTTAGGGACGTATAATTAATAGAGGAACAGTGCATAGAACCCTAAATACCATCCCTTCTATGGTATTATTGTACCCGGATTGTGACGGCCCCAACAAAAACAATGCATAGAATAATGTATAAAATTGTGTACAACAATGTATAGAATTGTGTAGAAGTGTATAGATAACAGTTCCAACAATGCATGTCAGTGTTCTAACAATGCATAGAAGTGCGCTCCAACAATGTATAGAATTGTGTAGAAGTGTACAGAAGCTGCTCCAACAATATATAAAAATATGCTACAATAATGTACAGAAATTTGTTCCAACAATGTATAGAATACATATCTCCCGTGACCAAAAATTAAGACTTGAATTCATTGCACATCTTATAAGGATGTGCATAAAAACAGTAATGACAAATCACAGAAAGTTTTGAGTATGCGCATAGAAAAGTTGAGGATAATCATACAACATGCATAGAAAAAATGTGGAAACAATCACAGAAATGAAAATGTTGAGCACCCTCTGCAGCTACCCAGCGAAGTTCTTGCCTTGGGCACCATGTGTGTCTGCAAGAGGAACAAGAGATGAATAAAAGAATTAAAGAAATCTGCTTCGTCCATGCATAAAAAAGAAAAAGGAAAAAATCTAAATAACCCCCTGAACTATGGACCCTGGAACACATAACCCTCTGAACTATGAAACGGTCTAATTTACCCCCTGAACTATCTAAAACTGTCTATTTTACCCTCTGGACGGTTTTCGACGGCGGTTTCGCTACAGTAACCGTGGATTTGCTACAGTAATAATGGTTTTGCCCTTTTTATTTATTTTCGCTGAATATTTGAAAAATCATAGTAAATCACAGAAAAATCATAAAATAGAAAATCTAATTTTGTTAGACTCCACATGAGTAGATCTACACAATGAACATATAATATGGTACACTTTAGTACAAAGTTTTTGCTGTAACTTTAGTCTAAATTGGATTTTCCAATTAATCTAAAGCTACAACAAAAACTTTGTACTAAAGCGTACCGTATTATATATTCACTGTGTAGATCTACTTATGTGGAGTCCAACAAAATTAGATTTTCTATTTTATGATTTTTCTGTGATTTACTATGATTTTTCAAACATTCAGCGAAAATAAATAAAAAAGACAAAACCGCTATTACTGTAGCAAATCTACTGTTACTGTAGCAAAACCGCCGTCGAAACCCACCCAGAGGGTAAAATAGACGGCTTTGGATAGTTCAGGGGGTAAATTAGACTGTTTCATAGTTCAGAGGGTTATGTGTTCCAGGGTCAATAGTTCAGGGGGTTATTTAGACTTTTTCCAAAAGAAAAATACATCACCTCAAGCAGTTCGTTGAACACCACGTGCTGCCCAGGATATGCCATCAGAGCTTGTTGCCTGGGGTAGGAGAGGAGGGAACGCGCCCACCCACTATTGCAATATTCAAGCGGGGCATCAACATGCTGCTAAAAACATTGAACCACAAGGAATCTGATAGAGCAGGGGGGGAGCTTGCACGGGTCAAACAAGAAGATAAGCACTGGGCATGATGGGCTCTTCTGTGGGCTGAGCATGCCAGAGCTGCAGCTGTTGCTTGCCCGTTGCCCGATCATACTGGAGCCACGGAAAGGGGAGCCGCCCCTGTGATGCCGATGGAGAGGAGAAGGTTGAAGTCGCTAGATCAGGGGCCGCACCGCCGCTAGGGGCTGCCGAGCACGTGGGCTTAGCCAGGCCATCGTCGGGGGCCGCGGAGCTCGATGGCCTAGCCACACCTTGTCTAGCTAGGGAGGAGGAAAGGGCGCACCTTGTCGATCTGCTCACTCCTCATCCTATTCGATATGCTCGCTCTTCATCTCGCTCGAGGTTCCTCCTGCCTGCCGATCGGTTCTGAGGGGGCGTCGCTAGAACCGAGTGTGGAAGGGACGGGCCGCCGCCAATGCCGCTGCGGGGTGACCACGCCGTCGCCCTACACCTTGCCGCGCCGGTCCTAGGAGTCGCCGCAGGTGCCGCTGGTGCGGTGGGATGGGCCAGAGGCCACCGTCGCCGAACTCCTCGGCCACACGGCCGTCCTAGGCCCCACGCGATGCAGCCAGGGCCTGCCATGCCCACGCATCTGGCCACGCTGAGGCTGGGCTCGCGAAGCTTTGCTGGAGAAGGGAGGCTGCCGTGAGAGGGAGCGCCCCGCCGTCAACCGTCGGGGGAGGGAGCGCCGTCGGGAGTCGGGTCACGAGAGAGATGAAGGGACTTTTTTTTTTTATTTTGATCCAACACAGCAGGCGTGAGGGCGAGGGCTGGGTGCCTCATTTGGGCCGCGTTCACTTCCCCTCCCAACTCAAAATATTTCCTCTTACACACATCACATCAAATCTTTCGACGTATGCATGGAGCATTAAACGTAGGTAAAAAAGATAACTAATTGCATAGTTTGTCTGTAAATGTCGGGACGAATCTTTTGAGCCTAGTTAGTCCATAATTGGATAAATTTTGCCAAATAACAACGAAAGATGCTACAGTAACTTTTTAGCTACTTTTCACGAAGTGAACACACCCTTAAACCCAGAAGGCTAGGTGGGTCCCACTCGATGCGTTTGACTAGATCAGACTGGTCAGGGCTGTTGGTTTGGTGGAAACAGCTCGTTGCAGGTTGGACTAGGGCTTCCCATATTTATTGGAGGGAGCGTATGTTATGGAAACTAGTTTCTTGTGCAAACTATGGAAACTTCAATCAAGTCCACAGGATTCTAATCCGATGGTCTCAGCTGAAGGTGAGTTGTGCTTCATCTGAGATCATCGGATTAGAATCTTGGTGGGAGGGTTTAAGTGAATAAATGACCCACCTTCATCTCAGACCATCGAATTAGAATCCTGTGGACTTAGATTAAAGTTTCCATAGTTTCCACAAGAAGCTAGTTTCCATAGCATACGCTCCCTTTATTGGAAGCCCTAAGCTCTAATAATATATCTATATATATTGATGATTTATTTTTTATATGTTTCTCTAATATATATTGTTGCATGGTATATTTATATGGGGGTTCTATATTTATTGGGATGTTTTTTTTTCAGTTTTTTAGTTATGATGAATGGCGGCGGACTTTTCCAGCCACAGGAACCAGGTTTCTACCCTGATGATCTTTCATTCGTGCCATCGCCACATAGGGTCGTTTCACGTCACCTAGACCCATCAATAGTATAGAATATTTTAAGCTTTGCGTGCTAATATAATTTTTGCATATATACATTCATTCATAACATGATTGTTGCATATGTCATAGACTATAAAACTGGTCAAGTGGCTGGAAGCAGCACTATGGCTGCTTGGGGTGTGGGACATCTTCGAGACGATGACAAGTGAGGTCGTGAATGATGAAGGAGGCGAGTTATGGACGTGCAGTCTCGCCTTCGACATCTCCATTAGGTACAATAATGAGGTGCGCTAGGACATCGTGCAGACTAGACGACAGTCACCGACCAAGATAGGCGCCCAGATCGATGTCGTGCTGCTTTCTTTGCAGGCAATTGAGCGAATTGGCTACCGTATGTCTGATTTCTCATCCTCGAAGATAGAAGCTTTACATGAGCATAGTCTGGACGTACCGCGAATAAGCGAGAGGCATGCAACATTTAACCATATGGATGTGGTACGTCGTGTATGATATGAGAGTAATGTTTATTTATTCTTATTATTATATGAGCGCTTCCAAATATTTTTTGTTTGTCCGTTTGTAGATTTTTGCTATATGATTTCACCTATGCTACATGTGGCTTGTAGCCCATTCTCACGCAAGCTCTTAAGCGACTGGGGTACGCCTAGGATCTCGTGGAAGCGATGGGCTAGAGGATGATAGCTGGCATCTAGTATTGCGTGAGATTTAGGAAGAGCCAAGCCATCGATAGTCCGTTAGTAGGCTACATCTATGGGATGCCATGTCCTCGGCGTTGTGAGGCAATGGAGAGTGTTGTAGTGCGGGCCTTGCATTACATAGACAATGACCATGGTTACACAATCCGAGATATACGCTACTGACAGTGGAGACAGGCTAGGGTTGCAGCGGGTTTATAGGATCCATGTGTTAGTTAGGTTTATTCCTACAGTTATATTGAATTAGGTTTATTCGAACGGTTATGTTTAATTTAGTTTATTTGTATGGATATTTTAATTATGTTTGTATGGATTGAAATTTAATTCGTGTAGGATTAAAATGCATATGCAAATAAAAAAATCAGAGAAACAATCAATATGAAAAGTTATAGATCTCGAAAAGTTTTACAACTTCTTCATTTGTAGTCATCTTGTCAAGGAAAACTATGTTCGAATTTATCAAATTTAAAAATTGAATTTTTAAAATGACTTCAAATGGAGAAACAACCAATACAAAAGTTGTGGATCTAAAAAAGTTATGCAACTTTATAGTTGACAACCTTTTCATTTGGAATCATCTACTGCTTCAAAATTCTGTTTGAAATTAAATTTTTAAAGAAGTTTGATTTATCTTTTTAATCTCTGGCTAAAACTTATAACTAGTCTTTCTCAGTGATACTAACTTCAAATTTGATGATTTTTATCTTGAAATTTTCTAAATTTATGCTCTATCAATTTATTGTGTTCTTACAACTTTCATTTTGGTCATCTTTTCATGTGAATTTGTTTTATCAATTCAAATTTTGATTCTAAAAAAATAGCACATTCAAACAACATTTTGTAGAAGTAAATGAATTCATCTGGGAAATTCATAAACATAAAAAGTGTAGAACTAATCAAGATCTACAACTTTTATTTTGGTCATTTCTTCGTCCGACAAAGTGGTAGTATACCTCTATGCCAGATGAAGAAATAGCCAAAATAAAAGTTGTAGATCTCGAAAAGTTACACAACTTTGTAGTTGATAACTTTTTGATTTAAAATCACTTTGTCAAGGAAAACTATGTTTGAATTTCTAAAATTTGAAATTTGAATTTTTAAAATGTCTTCAAAAGGAGAAATGGCCAAAACTAATGTCGTAGATCTCAAAAAGTAATACAACTTTGTAGTTGACAACTTTTTTATTTAAAATCATCTTATCAAAGAAAACTATGTTTGAATTTCTTAGATTTAAAATTTTAATTTTTAAAATGTAATTATAATTTATAGCATATGTTATTAAACATTTAAAGGATATGAAAGCAATTTTGTATTGCAATTTTTTGAGCTATATTTTTTACTACGTAATTTCTAATTTTCAACCTATTTATGTTAAAGGATACGTTAAAAACTGTTGTATGGACGGGAAACGAAACTGCCGGGCAGGCAGCAGTTTCACCACGCACCAAAATCTGGCCTTAGTCCCGGGTTAGGCCACAAACCGGAACTAAAGGGTGGCCCAACCCAGGACTATAGGGCTCTACTGTATATATATACGGGTGTTCTTTATTCTTCCTCTCCAAAATTTCACTCACCGCCGCTGCCACGCCACGCTTCTTCAATCCCCAGGCCGGCCGCGCTCGCCACCCGCCCCCTCTTCCTTGTTGCGGCCGCGCTCACCACCCTCCCCCTCTTCCTCGTCTGCGACCGCACTCGCCATGCGTGTCGTGCGCCCGTCTCAATCCGGCGTGCGCGGCCTTGCCTCAGGCGGCCATTCTCGCCCTCGTCCTCGGCTCCGGCACGCACGACGGAGCCCTCTTCCTCGTCTCTAGCGGCCGGCCTCGCCATCGTCCTCAGCTCCGGTGCGCACGGCCTCACCCTCCTCCTTGCCTCCAGCCGGCCTCGACCTCATCCTTGTCTCCGGCGCGCGCGGTGGCTTCATCGCCCTTGTCTCCACCATGTGGCAGAACCGCCTAATCTAATGCCCTCCCAAGAGTAATTATCTTCCATTAGACACTAAGTACCCAAGAGAGGGCACTAAACTTTATGATTCCATCGAGCACACCCAACGGGAGAACTCAAAAGTCCACATTTTACCTTAGGATCATAAATGAGAGATAAAGCTTATAACAACTTTGCCATTTCTTACATCACTTTTAGTATAATATCAGAGTAATTCATTATTTGATTATAACAGCGGAATGTAAAATGTTATCAGAATTTTAGCGGAATGGAAATCATTTAAGGTCAAGTTTAAACATTATCACGAAGAACACTTATATACATGAAATGATAATAGGTTATAAATTTTTCCTTTGAAAACATTTTAGGTGGGAGTTTAAATAAACACCACGTCCACACGTAAGGAAATCATCGCTGAGCCCACCAGGAGGTTTTCACACACAAGTGTCAACTGCAGTTGTTCCTGTCACCTGCAACATGGTAGAACATACCCTGAGTACTCAATTGTACTCCGCAAGACTTACCCGTCAGAAGGAAAGAAAAGACTCTAAGGATATGCAAGGCTATCTGGCTTGTGGTTTATTGCAACTGCAGAAAGCATTACTAAAGGTGCATTCTTATATTTAATTTTTATTAGCAATTATCAGTAGTTCATTAACCAACCATTCTAGGTAAGCACATGTTCTACTTTCAAGCAAAGGTTGAGCCATCAGAACCATCTTTCCATCTTTCATCTTTCAGTTCTTACTACGGTGCTAGAGTGTAGTCAAGCCGTACCGTCACGTAGAAACGGCGATTCACGAATCAATGTGCCCAGCTGGGTACCCCGAAAAACACACGCCTCACTCGCACCCTAGGCATGAGTGAGACCAACCCGTTCCACTTCTGTCACGGGTTCTAGGTCTCCGTCCAAACTTGGACTCCAAGCCCCCATACTTGAGGCCCGGCCTCAAAGTGGTGCTTAGACCTCCACCTATCTCCGCCTCCAATCAGTCGGTCCGGAAAGAGCCAGAGCCCATGACAAGAGAGTAACAAGCATTCCCGCTCCCATAAGCAAGTATATGCTCGGGATAATAAATCTGTGACTTGACCGGGGGTCTAGTGCAATGAACGGTCCTTAATCGACATAGGCGGGACAAATGCAACTAGAGCCTCGCTCGGATTGCCCAACCAAGTCCATATCCAATTCCAAGTATAGTCCCGCCCGATCTCCAATTATTATCCATATATAATACATGTGATAGTAACAATAATATATTTTCTATCTCTCGCGAGTGACAGGTAATCACTCGACTTCTACCGGAGGCCTATAGCATAGCAATATATATATATATATATATATATATATATATATATATATATATATATATATATATATATATATATATATATATATATATATATATATATATATATATATATATATGCAACTGGGTTTCATTCAACTCCTTAACACTTAATGCACAAGCATAAATAAAGTGCAGAACAATAGAGGTTATGCACCGGGGCTTGCCTGGGTAAGATATAACCAAAATTAGCATTCCACCATGGCGCCACGATCATCAAGGCACCATCCTTTCTGCTATTTCAAATGACTCCACGATTCATCATTGTTCCTATTATAATTTACGTGAATGCAACACAGAGACATAAGTAAAAGACAGCAATCGCAACTCTCGTCGTATGACTACGTCTCTCAAGCTAACAAGCTAGCCACACACCAACTCACTAGGCCACGTATCCACATTGTCGATTCAAACGTTATTTCTCAACAAGTGTTTTAGTTATATAAACCTGAGATGTCGCATTATTCATTTTATCGATTTACTACATATTTAAACTAGGGCTTGTTAATTATCCTAGCAACTAATTATTTTAGAGCTACAAAAATTACAAAGAGTAGATAAAGCTATTGTAAAATTTCCAAGACTAAAACTATCACCATATGGCCACAAAATTCCTACAAGTTCATATCTTAATAACACTAAGCATCTTAGTTTAATTATAGAACTCCTACAAATACTATAATTACATGTGAACAAAATATTCTAGCAGCTAGATCATGATTTTAGGAGTTTAACATAATTGGTTTCACTATTTTTGAACTTCTACACATTTAGATATTGAATTTACAAGTTACCCTAGAAGCTAAATTGGAAAACCACTTTAGAAAATCAGAAAGGCCGGCGGCACATTCGGCCCAGCGGCCCAACGCGGGGTGCGACTGCGCGCGGCATAGGCGGCCCAGTAACGGCCCGAGACTGGAAGAGCTGCGCGTGACGTCAACTTTGTAGAAATGTCCCCGCGCTTCTCAACAATAGCGTGACCGCTAAGCGAACTATTTCCATAGAAAGAAGCTTTGCACTCAAGTCCTCGCCTTAACCTGTCTTCGCAATAGGGAGGTCCTTGGAATGCCCGCTCTCACCGACGCGGCGCACATCGGCACTGCACGGCTGCGCCGGGCAAACTGAGGGAGTTCCGGTGAAAACAGGGGATCAACTAGCATCCTAAGACGAACTCGCATAGATTGGCGGTGATTTGAAGCCTGGAGCCGCACTAGCACGAGCTACAGCGTGTGCGGAGGTTCACGGTGGCGGCGCGACCGTTCCGGTGAGAAAGGAGAACTACGAGGGAGAAGGGATGGCACGTGAGCACCAGTGACATACCGCAAACACAGCCGGGGCGACGGTTAAATCGGAGATGACCCGAGCAGGGCTGGCCACGTGCGAGCGGCGGGTACGGTGGCGCTCCGAGCATGGCGTAGCCGCGTCAACTCATCGCCGAGGGAAGTTCTGGCCAAGGCGAGGTGAGCACCAAATAGATAAGGTCAACGCAAATCTAGTGGTGCCAATTGGTGGACTGCTAAAGGTGATTTGGACCTTACCCCCTGATCTCCAGAACGCGGCGGCGAACCAGACCGGCGGCGATGATCTTCCAAAATTCCTCCTCTCTAGGGAATGGCAAGACCTCAACGTAACTGGGTTGGCTAGCTAACTATGGTAGCGAGTCACGATTGCCAAGAATTGAGTTGGAATGCTCCGAGCTCAGTGAATTTAGAGGTCGAAGGGAGTGTGGTTTCTACTGTGCGACTGACGCTCGCGGTTGACGGCTGACTGCTGGTTAGGTCAGGGCCAAATGGCTGGAGCAGCGCAGCCACGTGAGAGCAGCGGGGCCATGGTACCGAGGTTAGGCGTGAAACGTCTAGGACGGGGTAGCAACGTCCTGGGCAGGGTGATAGCGTGTCCGAAACGCTTGACTCGCCGCGTCCAAACCCGAGCGTGGCGTGCACGGGACAGCGGGAGCCGGCCCACAGCTGGCCGGGGTTGACCAACGTCAGGCCGAGGCACTGCGTGGTGCCACCCAGGCGCACGAGTTGGCCAGCGGCAACCGGCCTCCCCGGCTTAAGCCGATGCCAGCAGTGCTCGCACGCTTGCTATGACCGCACCCCCGGGACCAACCAGCCGGAACCGTGGCGCGCACGAATTTTGAAGCGTGCCTAACATCGAACCTAGCTCGGTTGAGGCTCAACCAACTCCTCTGCCCTCAAGATGGCTGAAAGTCGCTAGTTTGGTTTTGGCTAATTGATGAAACCTAGGACTAACCTTTGTATCTAAGTGGATGATTTAGATAAATGTGGTCATTGAATATGAGACATAACATTGACTCATGTGACCAAGATGATGAAGACCGAGGTGATGCTTGGCTCGATGGATCGGTTGTGAAGGTGAAGGGCAAGTCGAGGCTTCGAAGCGAAGGACCATGCGATGGTGAAGCTTGAGCAAGACTTGGCGCCGACGGACCGATGCAACAGTGAAGAGCAAGTGAAGTCAAGGTCGATGGATCGAGACGGTCATGTGATGATATGAAGTGGATCATATCTTTTGGAGAAACAAAATGGGCTCAAGGCAAAGGTATAACCATAGGGCCATTTTGTTTTGCACTCAAGACATCATAGAGGGTGTGAGTGGTTTAGGATCGATAGCCGAACTATCAAGAGGGGAATTCTTATCGGTTATTCGACGCATGGGTGCCACTAGGTGAATTCATGAAGTGCATTGCATGTAGGGCCTAGTGAGCTAACTGGAAAACCTTCGAAAATATTTATGAAAATGCTAACACACGTGCACAAGGTGGTGATCACTTGTTGGTGTTGGCACATTTATGAAGGCGTTGAAGTTTAAGCGTTTAGAGGGTTTGGGTCTCTCTCTCCCTCCCGCCGAGCTTGCGAGCATGGGATTCAGGCGTTTTTCGAGGAATTGAAATGCCTATTTTCCACTACGCCAGAAGTCGGAAAAGAAACAGAGGCGAACGGAGGTCACAGAGGTGACCGGACGCTGCACCGGACGCGGTGATGGTATGACCGGACGTGTCCGGTCAGTTCAACGCTGTAGTCAGGCGCGCGAGTGTTAGGGTTTGCAACCGGCGTGTCCGGTCACTCGCGGGACCGACGCGTCCGGTCAGGCGCCCAGAGGGAACTAAAGTTCGCGAGGACGATCGGACGCGAGGCGTGTCCGGTCACACGCGATCAGACGCGTCCGATCGTTGAGGGAGCTTACTGGACTCTAACCGGACGCGGGCTCTGTCACGTCCAGTCGTTTGACGGGCGCGTCCGGTCGTTGACTAGAGCGCGTCCGGTCGTTACTTCGCGGGCGCGCGGTGCTGTGCGATCGGTGCGTCCGGTCGTTGCGAGGGGCGCGTCCGGTCATTGCTTCGCGGGTTTGCGGTACTATGCGATCGGCGCGTCCGGTCGTTGCGAGGGGCGCGTCCGGTCGTTGCTTCGTGGGTTTGCGGTACTGTGCGATCGGCGCGTCCGGTCGTCTGAGCGGCGCGTCCGGTCGTTTGACGGGCGCGTCTGATCGTTGCCTGGGGCACGTCCAGTCATTTGGTTTGACCATTGGCGCAGTGACCGTTGGAGGATCAGACGCGGTTGAGCACGTCCGGTCAGTTTTGACCGACGCGTCCGGTCATCCCAAAAAGGACCCAGTGAAGGGGTATAACGGCTCTATTCGTTTGGGATGCTTATAAATACTTGTTGGCCGGCCCTTGGGGAGGTAACTCGTGATTTCTAACATTCTTGTGCATCCTTTGAGCTAGAGCTTCTCCTCCCACTCATCTCTCTTGCTTGATTGCAAATCAAAAGTGAGATTGAGTGATTCCAAAGTGCATGCATAGCTTGAGGGCATCTAGTGGCACTTGTGGGTGGTATAGCCAGTGAATCTCTTGTTACTCTTGGAGATTACCGCTCCTAGCCGGCTTGGATATTGTTGGAGGCGTTGGCAAGAGAAGGAGATTGTTCTTGGCCACCTCCGGTTGATTGTAAGAGGTTCTTGTGCTTTTCTCGGCGGAGCGTCAAAAGCAACTCTAGTGGATTGCGCGTGTCATTGAGTTACCTCACTCGAGAGTGGTGTCTTGCGGTGCCTTGCGGGGCGTGCCTTGAGGGGCAAGTGACTTGAGGGTCACACCGAGGAACCATCTAAGTGTTGGTCGACACAACCGATGACATAGCTTGTCGGTGCACAAGTGAACACTGGGTGAACAAAAATATTATGTCTCTTGTCTCCCGGTAATTGGTCATCATATTGTGTTGTTGTCAATATTGATTGATTGTATATCATCTTGGTGATTGGCAACATCTTCACTCCACCGTTGGTATAAGATTCATAATCCTCTCTCTTGATTTACTTTTACTAGATTATCTTGTGTAGCTCTAGTGGTAGCCTTTGCTAGTAGTTGTTAGCTTGCTCACTAGTGTAAGTTTAGTGACATAGCCCTTGTGTGAATTAGAGATCATAATCTACTAAACTTGTGGATAAGAGGCTTGCATCACAACCGTAGGCTAAGCAAAACTCGCTTTACGCCGTTTGTTATTCTAACAAGTTTGCTTAGTGATTCTTGTAGAAATTTTTATAGGCTATTCACCTCCCTCTAGCCATCTAGGACCTTACAATGGCCCTAACAGCTTCCCAAAGAAACAAATGGCACGACAAAAGGACGACCAGAGAGGGAGATATAGAGGTGCCAACCTGAGCACGCCAAGCTGAACGCCAGAACTCGAACAGAGCGCCAACACCAGTTACACAGCGCGTTCTAGCGAACATTGGACTATTTTAGGAGAGCATCGTGGCCTCCAACTCTACTACCACTCCTACCAGGTCAAGTGCATACTTAGAAGCAAGCAATAGTGTAACAACATGAAGCTATTGTTTAAATGTTTTTGCTAGAATTTAAGTGCCAAGATAGCATTGCCTATTACTCCTTCGGACTTAGGGAAAAGCTAGAGGTTCAGTGCGGCTTAACAATCATTAGCACTTTAGCCACAAATTCTAGAAGGTCTAAACCTCGTTTATTTCACCCAACAATCATCTCATGCAAAAGCCCATACTTTGTACTAACCTATGGAAACAAAATATTAAGGCACTAGTTAACAATATTTATTTTCCAAAGCAAAGTTGCGCTTTCACCTATGTAGCCCGCTCATCCCTTCTTACTTAAGCGCACCGCTCAAGTTACATTTTATTTTTGTTTATAAAAATTTGTTTTTCATGCCAATAATTAAAACAACTTATTCGATGTTTCTTATTAGGATCACAGTAGCATATTTTCACGCAACATAAACTAACTTACAACGTTCATTTAGTTCTTAACCACAAAAGCGCGTCATATAAGATTCAGGTATCATTTCAAGTTTGTTTTAAATTTAACCTCCGAAAAACTTGTTTAGTTAATTTCTTTTAGACCTTAACCACGGTGCTAAGCGAGCTAGTAACACCAAGGGTGTTACACACCAGTGCCTCCGTCTCTGGCTTCGACATCGTCTCCACTGGCGCCTTCGTTTCCGGTCTCGCCCTCGCTGCTGCCACCAGGTATTCAACCTCGATCGCCTCGCCTCATCCCTTCTTGCTATGTGAAACTGAGCGCTGAACACGCGACACAAGTATATATATATATATATATATATATATATATATATATATATATATATATATATATATATATATATATATATATATATATATATATATATATATATATATATATATATATATATATATATATATATATATATATATATATATATATATATATATATATAATGCACATATTCAATGGCACTCCAGGCAACTGCAATTTTTTCTTAACATACTTTAGTGAATTTTGATATGTATTTTTTTATGTAGACTTTAGTGATATGCATTTTGGTATATGAAAAATATTGATTTCGGTGATATATATAGGAAAATTCTTATGAATATATGATTTTGATGTATGAATTCATATATTGACTCCAGTGACATGAATTTTTATATATTAACTTTAGTGAGGAGAGATGGCTGGACGTCTACCTGAACCGATTGTCCCGGGTTAGGGCTATTTGTATTGCTTGGGGATTCGAACCAAGTTTGCTGGATGTATCGTTCAATCATCCTAGCATAGCAAGCAACGATATATGTTTTAATACATTAATATGTCTTAAATACGCTTGTACACAATATATTTTTTATATGTATATATGTGTTTCTTTAATGTACCATAGGTAATCGACCCAATCATTTGGCTTGAAGAGACACTTTCATATTTTGGGGTTGAGGAAGTGAATATTAAGAGATTTGATGTAGATAATGGTCGATTGGTCCAATTTTGAATTGGCTTTTCTATCGCCGCTAGGAGGGGTACAGGTGTTGTATAAATCTTAGGTGTGGGAGTTAAGGCACATGAGAAGAAAGTTACAATTATATATGCTGCCAAATCATGTTTGAATAAGTTTGCGAATATTAGGTACACCCTGCCTACACTATCCTCCATGACGATACAAGCAATAGATGCGGGCTCGTATCATGATGTTGCGGGCTTCTGTGCAAGGATTGCTCGAACCAACCAAAATGATGTGGTAAAGTTAAAGTCGAACACATAACTTATATTCAGATTTGTTGTTATTCGAAAGCTTTGTTCTCATATCAATTTTTTGTGCCAACAATTACAGGTTGAGGACTATGACTTAACCTATGCAGGTTGTAGCTTTGAAGTCATTCTAAACCATACAATGTATGCATTGGGTTTTGATTGAAAATATACCGATGAATGTCCAACACTCACTATGGAAGGATTTCAGGAAAAGCTGATTATGACTAAGAGGGGGACCCACCGACTTCTCGACCACCGCTTACCGTCGTTAGTAGACCTTGTGCTTGTACTTTTGAAGCAAGGGAGAGTGCACTACTTAATGTGTTGCTCTACGTCAATAATATTTGTGGATACAAAATCGGTGACCTACATTTCGCCGTGTACATAATACGATGTAGTCAAACTTGGTGGTGATCTACTTACGCTTGCATGAACTTGGTGTGTAATTGAACTTTGGGGTTGGACATCTAGTTTATTGTAATGACTTGTTTTAAATTATTATGGTTTGTATGAACTTGATGAATGGGGATGATCCTTGTAATATATAAGCTCTTAATTAGTTTCATTCTTATTTATGAATGACGTACACTAGTATAACATATAATACATGTACGAAAACTATTTAAAACAAAAACAAATTGAATGGAAAGAAACTGCAAAAGAAAAGAAACGAAAAAGAAAACAAAAAGAGTAATATTTAGTCCTGGTTGGTTATACCAACCGAGTCTGGAGGTGCCCGCCCTCGGGGTCGTCCTGGAGGCCCTTTTAGTACCGGTTGGTATAAGCAACCAGGACTAAAGGGCATCCATTCAATCCTAATTAACAGACCTGGACCTTTAGTCCCGGGACTAGTAGTCCCGATTGGAAAACCGGGACTCTAGTGGGTTTCCCAACCGGGATTGCTACCCAGTCCTGCACTAGTGTTAGTGGCTTCAGGCAGTCAAATGTGGTTAGCTTCTCCGGATTTCACACGCTGATTATACGGCATACTCCCTTCGTCTCATAATATCTGTCGTTTTTGGTTTCCGTGTCACAAGTTTGACTTGATTTGTAAAAAATGCGTGCAACATTTATATCTCCAAATAAATTTATTAAAAAACTAGATTCAAAAATCTTTCCAATGATTCCAATTGTGTACCATAAATATTAATATTTTTTAATATATATTTTGTCAAAGTTATTTTTCGAGAAGCGAAAACGATAGATATTTTGCGACGGAGGGAGTACGCTTGCTTTGCTTGACTTTGAAGGAAACCGCCGAAAACTGCAGTAGTAGTATAGTAATAAATATGTCATGTTGGCAACGATACGTCAAATACGTCTATGTGTCGCATATATGTCTGCAGATTAGCTGTCAGGCGTTGCTAGTCGTCGTGCTACTAGTAGTAGTGATCGTAGCATTTGGTTTAGGCCTCGTTTAGATCCCTAATTTGGGGAGTGCTAAATTACTGTTTGGTACTGTAGCTATTTTGTTTTTATTTGGTAATAATTATCCAAACATTGATTAATTAGGCTTAAAATGTTCGTCTCGCAAAGTACAACAAAACTGTACAATTAGTTTTTTATTTTATCTATATTTAGTACTCCATACATATGCCGGCATTTTGATGTGACGGGGAATCTTCTTTTTGCATAGTAAATTTTGGACCCCAATTTGGGAAACTAAACAAGGCCTTAGGGTCGTGGACCAATCATTTGATCTGAAAGCCTCCAGGAAAGTGCACACCGACCACTCCAACTACCGGTCCAGAGGGTCCACACCAGTTTGTGCGGTTGCCGCGGCGCCATCGCCCGGTCTCGCTCTCGCCGCGCGCATGGACCATCCCTGATGATAGTAAAATAACAAGAGACAGCACCCGGCGGGCCATCCCTGCTGCAGGGCCGGGCGGCTCCCAGATCACACCACCGCCCACACCCCTGTCCCTGTCTTGCTCCTGCGTCTCTCCCATCAACACGAAACCTGTCTGTCCGTGATAAAATACGCGCGCGCGCGCACACACACACAGAACCAGGCATGCATTAGGAAAGATAGTTAAGCACGAACAGAGAGGATTAGTAGAAATGAAGCAGCAGCAAAAAAAAAAATCAAAGCGACGATGGACCATGGATGTACGGAATGGCCAAATGGTAGATTGGGTGGGAGAGCGGAATGAAGGCTGGATTGACTGATCACTCATGGGATTATGCGTGGCGCGCCTGGGGCTACGCATGTGGTACTTGTATGAGCTGTAGCTGGTGCAAGTGAGCTTGGATTCCTGAGACATTACGCGATACGCTATTGGGGCTTGGCTGTTTCTTCGTTCCAGGCCTTGTTTAGTTGCCAAAAATTTTGGCAAAATGCAACGGTAGCATTTTCGTTGTTATTTGGCAATTAGTGTCCAATTATGGTCTAATTAGGCTTAAAAGATTCATCTCGTCCATTTCGTCTAAACTGTGTAATTAGTTTTATTTTTTATCTATATTTAATGTTTCATGCATGCATCCAAAGATTCGATGTGACGGGGAATCTACTGTTCTTTTGCAAAATTTTCTAGATCTAAACTGGACCCTAGTTAAGGGACTGTTTAGATCCCAAATTTCATCCCCAAATTCCACTATGCAAAAAGAAGATTTCCATCACATCAAAATGCCGGCACATGTATGGAGTACTAAATGTAGATGAAATCAAAAACTAATTGCACAGTTTAGTTGTACTTTGCGAGATGAATCTTTTGAGCCTAATTAGTCAATGTTTGGACAAAAATTCACAAATACAAACGAAATACTACAGTGCACAGGCCTGCACTGTGCAGATTTTGTTGCCGCTGAATTGGCGCAACTAAACACGGCCTAAGATTCTGTTATAATTCCAAGGGAACATACCAGCACTGGCACTGTGCGTATTGTACTGGGCCGTCTTTGATTGGGACCCGGACAGTGCTCGGCGGCCCCAATCAGGGTAGCATGCTGTACTCGTACAACTCGTACTAGACGAGGAGTACAGTGCCTGGTACGAAAGGTGCCTTGTTTAGTTTGCCTCAAAGTTCTAAGTTTTTTCACTCTCTCTCCATCACATCAATTTTTAACCGCTTGTATGGAGTATTAAATGTAGGTAAAAAAATAACTAATTACACAGTTTAGTTGGAAATCACGAGATGAATCTTTTGAGCCTAGTTGATCCATGATTGGACAATATTTGCCAAATAAGACGAAAGTAGTACTATTTATCGGGTTGAAATTTTCTTCAATCTAAACCAGGGCCAGGCTAGATGCTTTAGAAGCGACGATACCTTTCGTTCTGTCTGTCTGTCTCTGCAACTCTACAAAGCGTGCGTGCGTGCTCGGCGGCGTGAGTCCAAATCACAGCTTTTCGCTTCGTGTCGCTGGTGGTGTGGTGATGCCGTGATGGTATCTTCACGCCTGCATTCTGCTGCTGCTGCCGTTGCTTTGTTAGGCCGTGTTTAGTTGCCCCAATTTAGGGGCCGCGGATTCACTGCAGCGCACTGTAGTGTTTTATTTTTATTTGGTAAAAATTGTCCAAACATTGACTAATTAGGTTCAAAATGTTCGTCTCGCAAAGTACAACAAAACTGTGCAATTAGTTTTTGATTTAATCTACATTTAGTACTTCATGCATGTGCCGATATTTTGATGTGATAGAGAATCTTCTTTTTGCATAGTAAAATTTGAGGAAATATTTAGGATCTAAACAGGCCCTGAGTACATGGACTTGAGATGAGGCTGCTCAGGTCGGGAACCTTTCCTTTTGGATCTGGAACCTATTGGATGGGACAAAACTGAACGGTAGGGTAATCGATTAATCCTAATTACTGCGCCAAATTAAGGCGCTGCGTGCCATGCATCATCGCAGCCAAAACCAATGCTTGCCCAAGCACTACCGCTGGAGCAGTACTGTAGCAGTTAACCTATACCCTGCAAATGAGCGACGTGTAGCATTTTCAGGAGGAACCGTGCGCTTTTTTCCGAGCAAGTCCTTTCTGCTGAAGCTAGCGTTTGAGCGAGATGCTGGGCCGGATATCTGGAAAGGCAAAGCCCGTGTTTAGATCCCTAATTCGGGGGCCGAATTCGGCAACTGTTGCTACAGTGTTTCTGTCGGAACACCGTAGCAACTTTTTATTTTTTAGTGCAAAAAATTGTTCAAAAATTGATTAATTAGACTCAAAATGTTCGTCTCGTAAAGTACAACAAAACTGTGCAATTAGTTTTTGATTTCATCTACATTTAGTACTCCATGCATTTGCCGGCATTTTGATGTGATGGGGAATCTCCTTTTTGTATAGTGAAATTTGGGGAAGAATTTGGGATGTAAACAAGGCCAAAGAGAGAAAGGGCAAGGCGGGGTACGTGTAGAGTTTGAGTGAAGTAGTGTGCACTCCTGTTGGTCTGGCCATTCATACATGTTTGGTCGTCGCGTGAATGATGAGGTAGCCAACGGAGGGGCCACACCACACTGTTTCTCGCGTAGTCGCGTCGCCCTGCTCGGCTGGACGCCACGGAATCGGCACCGCGGATGATGGATGGCCAGCAGAGCAGGTAGCCCCCGGGCCGGAACCGAAGAGGGCATGATGCTGCTGCTGACAGTTCAAACGACCCATAGACGACGCGGCAGAGCCAAACCAAACCAAACCAAACCATTCTGGGCTGGGTACCGTATCGTCAGGGTGGACGACGCTTCGTGCGTGTTTTTAGGCAGTCCAGGCCATGCTTGCAGACGGAGTTCACGCCGTGGTTTTGGGATCTGCAGCTGCATCCAGCTGATCATTCGGTCCGGCCAAGCCTCAGCAGCTCCAAAGGAGAAGGAACGGACGGCTTGCGTTGTGTGTTGTTGCCGCGACGCGCAGGTCTCTTATGTCACGAACAATGTATGCATGGAGTGGAAGTATGGAACGAACAATGTGCGTGCGTAACGTCCCCCCCTCTCCGTCTCCCCCTGCTCCTCTTCTGGGAATCATATGCATGCGACAGCCAGCCGAAATTCGGTTACCTTTGCCGCTCATGGCCTGCCGCCTGCCGGACACCAGCTCGCTCCATGCGTGACCGCCTCGCCTGCCCGGGTTTCGGGAGCTCCTCCGGAGTCCGGAATCACTCGCCGATCGCATGATGCTCGAACTGAGTACTGGCAGGGCAAAAACCATCATCAGATCAGATGCCAATCAGATGCGACGAATGGTTCGCTGCAGCCTCGTAGGCAGGGCACCGCTTGGCAAAAAAGGCCTTGTTTAGATGTCAAATTTCTCCCTAAATTTCACTATGCAAAAAGGAGATTTCTCATCACATTAAAATGCCAGCAAATGCATGGAGTACTAAATGTAGATAAAATCATAAACTAATTGCACAGTTTTGTTGTATTTTACGAGACGAACATTTTAAGTCTAATTAATTAATTTTTAGACAATTTTTTGCACTAAAAACAAAAGTTGCTACAGTATTCCGCGGTCGCCGATTCCGGCACGGGAATTTGGCATCTAAACACGGCCGGTGCCGCATCCCACACTGCTGCTGCTGCTTGGCAGCGAAGCTTCGGTGCACAACAGTGCAAGCGCGTGACGGTAGACCGGCATCAGTTAGCGGATTAAGAAAAGCGATTCATCTTTTTTTTTTTTGGTTCGGGGCCGGGCTCAGCATTACTGTAGCAGTGGCTCTCCTAATCATTCCCAATCGTACGCGGCTTTCTTCCTCCCAAATCAAATCATCGCGGCATTCCGTTTCGTGCGACGTAGGGGCTGTTTAGTTCCAAGAAATTTTGCAAAATTTTTCAGATTTTCCGTCACATCGAATCTTTGGACACATGTATGAAACATTAAATATAGATAAAAAATAAAACTAATTACACAGTTTAGACGAAATGGACGAGACGAATCTTTTAAGCCTAATTAAACCATGATTGGACAATATTTACCAAATAACAACGAAAACGCTACAGTAGCGTTTTGCCAAAAATTTTGGCATCCAAACGGTGCCGTAATATAACCAAGACGAGCAATCAGCTTAATCAAGCAGAGCAGGCACTAGTTTACCTTTACCCAAAGCACAACCTGCCTGTGGTGGGGGTCCTCACGTACGAGTATATATCTCCGTGTCTGTGAGCTCAGGCAGACAGAAGAAAGCAGAAGCAGGCTAGCTAGGACAGACAGCGAGAGAAACTTTGCCCTTTTGCCGTTGGATTCGCCGCGCCGCGCCGCGCCGCGCCGGGCAGCCAACGACGCCAGCGGCAGCGACGGAGCAGCTGCGGAGGAGGAGGAGCGGGGATGGACGGCCAGGTGAGGGATCATACTTCAGCCGCCGCGGTTGATGACGGCGCGCCGAGCACCAGCGGCGGTAGCGCGAACGCGCCCGCGCACCACTACGCCGACACCGACGACGACAATGCGGGCGGCGGCGGCGGGCCCAAGGTCTGGGTCCTCGTGCTCCTCTTCGCGCTGCTCCTGCTGCCCTTCCTGCCCTCCGCGATGCGGCGCGGCGGCGGGACGCCTTGGGCAGGAGGAGGAGGAGGAGGCGGAGGAGGCACTGGAGGAGGAGGATACCGCCGCGGCGGGATCAACTTCAAGAGCGGCTGGGACGTCGTCAACCTCTGCCTCGTGCTCTTCGCCATCCTCTGCGGCCTCCTTGGCCGCAGCAGCGGCGGCGACGGCGACGGGGACTCCTCCTCTTCCGGCGCGACTTCCGGCGCGCCGGCCAAGGACGATCATCGGCTGGGGTCCTCGGCGCACACCGCGGAGGGGGAGGCCGTCACGGCGGCGACTACGAGCTCGGGGGAGTGGGAGGGCTACGACGACTCCATGTCCGCCATCTACGCCAGCCTGTCCCGCACCAACCACGCCCACGCCTCGGGGATCCGCCGGATGAAGAGCAGCAGCTCCTACCCGGAGCTGCGCCTCGGCAGCGACGGCGTCTGGGCGCTCGCGTCCCCGGAGGCCGCCTGGCGCTTCTACGACGACGCCGAGCTGTACCGGGCCCGCCGCCCGGAGCGACAGGAGCGGACCTGGGACGTCGACCTGCACGGGAGGACGACGACGACCACGACGGAGGTCAAGACCATCTCCGTCGACACCTTCGTCGAGCGCGGCCGGACCGAGCAGCCTCGGGAGCCGCGGAGGCGGAGGAGGAGCGTCGAGAGGCTCCCCAGGATGGCTGAGGTGGACGAGGAGAGGCCGCCGCAACAACAGCAACAGAGGGGAGAGGCGCTGGCAACGCCGAGGCTCAGGAGGTGGAACTCCGAGGTGGTTGACGTGATGCCGGAACAGCAGGCGACGGTGGCGCCGGCGAGGAGCAGGAGGTGGGACTCGGAGGTGGTGCGCGCCGTGCCGGAGCCGGAGGCGCCGACGAGACTAAGGAGGTGGAACTCAGAGTCGTTGGATAGCATACTGGAGCAGGAAGCGAGAGTGGCGCCGGCGAGGAGCATGAGGTGGGACTCGGAGGTGGTGGACGCCATGCCGGAGCAGAACGCGACGTTGGCGCCGGCAAGGCTCAGGAGGTGGAACTCAGAGTCGCTGGATAGCATACTGGAGCAGGAGGCGAGAGTGGCGCCGGCGAGGAGCATGAGGTGGGACTCGGAGGTAGTGGACGTCATGCCGGAGCAGGACGCGGCGGTAGCGCCGGCGAGGCTCAGAAGGTGGAACTCAGAATCGTTGGATATGATACTGGAGCAGGAGGCAGCGATGGCTCCGGCGAGGAGCAGGAGGTGGACCTTGGAGGCAGTGGGTGTGATAACGGAGCGGGAGGCGGCGGTGGCGCCGGCAAGGAGCAGGAGGTGGAACTCAGACGCAGTGGATGTAATACCGGAGCAGGAAGCGCCGGTGGCTCCGTCGGGGAGCAGGAGGTGGAGCTCGGAGGTGGTGGACGTGGTCCCGGAGCAGGAAACGCCGGTGGTGATGGCGCCTGCTGCTCCACCACCTCCGCCTCCGCCGCCGGCTCTTCATCGACGACGACGGCACAGCGTCGAGACACTGCCGAGACCAGAGGAACTGGAGCAAGAGATAGTAGTGGAAGAGGTGACGAACCCGATGCCGACGCCATCGCCGGCCATGTTCCCGCCTGGAACGCCACCTCCTCCGCCCCCTCTTCCGCCTCCCTCGACGGTGTCGCGCAGCAAGAAGAAGCGCAGCGGCAGCGTGGGCGGCGCCAAGGAGCTAGCGTCCGCCATTGCAACGTTCTACCAGAAGAAGCGCAAGAGCATCACCATGAAGGCCAAGCGGAGGCCCCATCACCACCACCATTCCGATGGCCACTACTCGTCGCCGTCGTCAGATGCGTCGGCGAGCCCGGACTCAACTGCTCGCACCACCAACGCCCCGCCGCGTCCGCCGCCTCCACCACCGCCCCCTCCTCCGCCACCGCCTTCCTCCATCTTCTCCAATCTCTTCAAGAAGGGCAGCAAGAGCCGCCGCATCCACTCCGTGGCGCCACCGCAGCCGCCACCCCCGCCTCCACCCACTCGCCGATCTAATAAGAAACCGCCACCGCCTCCGTCTCGCCCCGCGCCTCCAGCACCACCGTCGCCACCAGTTAGGACACGGCCGCCACGCGCCCACGTGCACGCGCCCACGTGCAGGCGCACGCAGCAGCCGCCATTGTACCCGAGGCGCGTCTACTACACCTACTACCCGCTCCCGCCGCCGTCTCCGCCGCTGCCTCCGCCACCTCCTCCGCCGCCACCGCTGGTGTCAGAGGGCGAGGACGACTCCCCTTCAGTCACGGCGTCGCCGGCGCCGGCGTACTGCGCGAGCCCCGACGTGAACACGAAGGCGGACAGGTTCATCGAGAGCTTCCGCGAGGGGCTGAAGCTGGAGAAGCTCAACTCGTACCGGGAGAAGTGGCAGAGGCAGATCCAAGAGAACGCCGCCGCCGTGGAGATCGAGGAGGAGGGGGAGTTCATGGTGATCGGGTCCCTCTTCGGCGACGAGGACGACGACGACGGCATCTCGTTGCCGCAGACGCCGGCGACCGCCGCTGTCGCCGTCGGATTCTAACGACACTGACGTCGAAGCAAAAATTTGAATTGGGAAAAAAATATGAAAAATGGTCCCGAGAAAATGGAGAGAAAAAGATACAGTACTGCTTGTGAATGATTCCAATTTTTTTCACTAATTTTGGGTTTGGGTAGTTAGGGATTGACAGTGAGATTTGTGCGTGAAAGCTGGGGAGGCTTTTTGTGCTTATTTTAAAATGGCAAAAAAGCACTCTCTTTGGGTGTTGCATTTGGTGAGCTGATGTGAATTTGATATCTATGCACTTTGGAGCTTTTGGCGTTGTATGTAAAATATATACCATGATGAGGAAAGTAACACATCTTTACCTTTTTTTTCTCTTTAATTGTATTCCTTTTTGTTCCTGCATATATAGTTTTTTTTAAACGTTCCTGTACATATAGTACATCCCTGTACATGTATGTGTACTTATACGTACGGTACGTGTTGTGGAATGTGGATAACGTGCAGTTGTTGCGTTGCACGAGAGAATCGATCGGTGTAGCAACAAGCTGTCAAGCAAGCGGATGATGATTGATTCCTGTGCGTGTGTTTGTTGCGGTATTGGATAGATGATGATTTGCATTGGTTCGAATGAGTGTGGCCGGCCGGCTGTATGATTAGTAGCGTGGATGGATTGGGCCTCGTGTGGTTGGGTTGGGCACCACCCATCACGACAACGAAATGCCACAATGCGCATCACCAACCTGACAGCAAAAACATCTTCTGATACTCCTTTTTTAGGAGCATGCATCTACTACTACTTCTGGTACGGCTAATTGCACAATTAACAAACATTAGTCATGCCACTTGAGAGGGAGTGTGTGTCTTTGGTACTAGATGTGCAGTAGCTATCAACTATCATCTTCATTAATTTAATAATTCCAGTGTGCCGGTGGATGTGGTTTCATGACAGATTATATATTAGTTAGTGCTAATGGATTCCTAGACGAACCCCTCAATATAATCCAGCCATACTACTCTAGTTATACTACGTGCATGGGGCCTCCCAGCTCCATGATTGAGTGCAAGCAAGCCACTTTCACGTCCGTCATAATCTCGCGGTTGGGGCACCGCACTTGGACGGACTATTCCGGCCGATGCACTTGATTTGAACTGCTGGTTGCGCATTGGTTTGTTCCGGGATGTTTTTCAAACACGAACAGAGCAGATCCTTTGATTATGTACGTACGTGTATATATACACACACTGTGAGAACGGCTTGTCCATGAATATCAACCTTGGAATTGGAATAGCATATGTTTGAATGTTTGATTGATGATGTGGATCGTTGTTTAAGGAGAAGCTATGGTGAGCTGTCAAGCTCTAAGGTTGTCGTGTGTTTTTGTTTATGCAAATTATTTTCCACACAATTTTGTGACAAAATAATTTGTTCTCCACTTCTGCACCATCAGGATCTTATCTCTTGTTGGATCGATATCATTTAATAATTTAGTTGTTTACCTCTGTGTTTTTTTTACAGTTACAGGTTGAACGCACATATACCACGCACACGTGTAGTATGCGCCACTTTTGCATGTACTATTTGCTACTGCCCATGAGTAACATGTAGATCCAATGTTTTTTTTCCTAAAACAATTAGGAGTGGTAGTAGTATTTTCAAACAATTGAAGTACTGTTTTGTTTCACTCATTTGCTATATATTTATGGCCAGAACGTTACTCATCTTAGATATGCATGGTGATTAACCAATAGCAGTGCCGAGTGCGTTGACACTAGCAAGGACCCAGGAACAAACCCGCTAACTTAACGAAGTGGTCAATGCTGAAAACCACAAAAGCTTGCAAGTGAAGGTGCATTACCGCGAAATCCCGGGTCGTTCATTTGGCACATTGATTTGGTAAGCATCATATATCCAGAGAGATAGAGATAGGATGAAAAAGGACCGATCACTGGTCTTGATCGGAACACAAATTAAGCTCAGGTGCCAGGTGGCCGTTTGTCTGCCTACAAACCCTCACCCTACAATGATCGGCCTTGAACCTCACAACAAATCACCAACGTCGAACATCAATCAGGCCAGCGCTGAAGAACAAGAAACAATGGATCGAAAAACACCCGCAAATCATATGGAGGCAAATTAAACCCGTCGCTTTAATCGACAAAAATCAACCATGTGCCATCATTTAAGCTGAACACGATAATTAGTGGAGAACAACAACATGTTCTATGTCATAGTGCTTCTTCTACTCATTTGAGCACATCCTTTGTTTGAACTCATCATAGCTCACAAGACCATCACCGTTCGTGTCCGCCTCCCGTATCATCCCTTTGACCTCCTCGTCAGTCAGTCGCTCCCCAAGGTTTGCCATCATGTCACGGAGCTGCAGAGTCAAATGATATTAACTGATGCTAGAAGTTTATTATCTGGAAATCTCGAGTAGATGTCCCTCTATAGAAAGAATTGGCAGTATAGTGATCGAGTAGGTAAGAACATGCTTAATCGAGGGGTTTACCTCAGCTGCAGAAATATAGCCATCCCGGTCTTTGTCAAACATTTTGAATGCTTCTTTCACTTCTTCCTCTGAATCAGTGTCCTTCAAGAGCATAAATCAGGTGAGTTAGTACCAAAAGAGTGCAAAGAATACATAAACTGTATTTTTTCATGAATACACAAAAGATTTGGGTATCATTGTATTAAGAAGAAGAGTTTAAACATACAGACAACCCACATTATCGAGCGCCAAAAGTGGTCGACCTAAAATAGCCGTAGCTAGACCATCCTAACAGAAGATCTCTAGTTTCAATATTACATAAAAGGAAACAACCAATACCGACGCAGCGGTGCGACCTAGGAGGTGGCCTTGCATCTTCGCGGCTGCCTGGACGAGCCCTTTCCACTGTCCGGGAAGAGCGCGTCCGGCGCTTCGACGTTGGACGCAGTCAAGTTGCTGTCAAAGATCTTGTCAAAGGCCTCTAGCTCTGACACGAATGGCGCTGATGGACCCTTGATGTAGCCCATACGCTGCATGATCAGCACCTCACCTCGCTTGGAAGCAGGTACTCGAGAGAGCCTCTGAGCCGCCAACCGTCTGCTCCGCCGTGGCATCACCCGCTTAGCAGGAGGCTGCTTGGGAGGCTCATGAATAAGCGAAGAGTCGACCTTCTTCAACACGCGCCGGTGAAGGTCTTGAGACGGCGTGTGGCAGAGCTGTCGCTGACATTGACCGTGCGGTCCTCCGAAGGCGTTGTACTGAACATGTCAGCATCCACCGTGGCCTCAGGCAGACCAAAGCCAGGCGGACCACCCTCCTCGTCCTCTGTAGGGGCAGCAGCTCCTGAGGGGGTGGTCTGCGCCACCCGAGGTGGCGTGACCTGAGCTTGACCATGTTCAGGCGGTCGTGGAGCGAAACTCGTTGCCGTCTGAACAGAGATACCGAAATAGGAGGATTTTTCTTTTTTCTTTTTTTTTAAAAGAACCCCAAAGAGAAGTAGTTGTGTTTAACATATTTGTCATGACCACTTTACTGTCCATGCGCTGGCCATGGCAAGATCCAAATCCCACTGCTAGGGTACAATCAGAAGCAATAAAGATAGATAGGAAGCCATCAATTCCAGATGCCTAGACAATCTTTCTTTAAATCATTATTGAGAGAGTGACATATGCTCAACAGTTAAATGGCAATGGGGAAAGAGGTTATCAACCCCAGACGTCTTTTGTTCAAAAAAAAGTGACAGGTGTCCCTGTTCGCTTGAACTACTTTTCAGCATTCAATGAACAGTGTTTCCCTCTCACAACAAATCAGCGTAAGCTAAATTTCAGCATAAGCGAACAGGACAGTTATTTTTTGAAAACCTGATATGAGCACTGCTTCTCAATTATGGAAGGAAAGAACAGGTGTCGCAGTTAGAATCTGAGAGCACACATGGCAAAGGAAAGCCTGGCTTGCAAGCATCACTCACTCTTATGAAAAAATTCAAACACAAAGGCTTTCTTTGCTTACATAGTTACTTTATATGCCAGCTCAGTTCTGTACAACCATACACACGCAAACCCGATCAGGCAACTCACTCAGGTGGGAGAGAAATGAAGATCAGTCAAAGAAGAAACCAAAACCGTATATATATGCAATCAAAAGTTGGAAACCCAGATATCAAAACTGTGGTATATGTCGTAATATATCACACACTATGTACATCACCGCAACACACACACACAAAAGGCGTGTATATCGTCACCGCCAAGTTTGCTGATCAGTTCAATGTCCTAGTTTGGAGCCGTTGCTCTCCTGAATCAGCTGTGGCAGATCCATGTCCGCTACGTCGACGTGCACTATCAACTTGGTGAAGTCATCGACAGAGAACGGTATGCTGCAGTCAGAAATGCAATTTTGATGAGGATCATTGTATCATCAGCAGGTCAGATTAAAAAAAAAGAGGAGAGGAGACAGTACCTGAAGTCATCATCTAGCAGGAACGAGTTGATGTCGTCATGCGCTGATGGACTGCTCGAGCCCTCGATCATCTTGGTCCGCATGCTCGAGATGACCTGAGGTGGTTTATAGAGAGAGAATTCAGTCCAAGAAAGTGGATGAACAAGTCGAATCCTGAATGTTCTTGGCAGGAATGTGTTGGGATGACTCACTTCTGATGGAATGCCCAGGGTTCCATACTTGTCGTCGCAGTACATCGTACTGATCCGGTACAGTTGCTGCATGCTCAATGCCTATCGGTACCATAGACGCCCAATTTTGTCACTAACTTGAGAATGATGGCATCAAAACTTCAAAAGCGTGGAGTTGGTTCAGAAACTTACTGGGCAGAAGTCGTCTGTGATCTCTGTGAGACTCCGGCTATGTTTTTCTTCAAGTATCAAGAGGGTAACTGCTTGCCTGATATGCTTCAGCTCATCCCATGCAGATCCTGCATACTGTTTACAGTTACAGGTTAAGAAGGTTAGCAGCTTTTGCGCAGAAAAAAAAGGAAGGTTAGCAACTGCTTTGTCAAGGTTTGTTGAAGCAGTCCGAAGATGCCATCACCTCTTCAGTCAACCAAAAGCACCAATGCTCTAACTCATCCAGCCCAGCTTTAACATACTCTCCATTACTGAATGAACAGCACTCACGCCGTAGCAAAAGACTACAATTGAAGAAATGTTACATGGGTTCATAATACTAGTTCTGTATATTATGAGTTAACGATGAATAAGCGGGTACCTGTTAAAAAGTTGCACATTGATAAATGAAAAGACTTGTGTGAACAGTTTGCAAATCAGGAACGGAGGCACCTGCAATGCAACCAGTCATGAATCAAGTGTGTTCCAATAAAAAAACGTATCAATTTCTGTAGTATTGAGCTTTTGGCACATACATAATTTGATTTCAGAACATTGAGAGAATTTGTGAGGATTTTGATGATGCTCTGCCAATGTGCCATGGAAGCTTGTTGTGCCAAATCTGTTCCCTGAGAACATGATCCTCTGGGACTGACAACAAATGTACGTGGTGCCTGAAAAAGATTTAAACCCCTGGGTTATAATTTTTAGCAAAGACGCTTGAGAACTACATTGTGTTGAATACTACCTGAATACACAGGCCGAGAAGTGGTGACAGTTCCTTCTTCAGATTATGCCGGATCATCCCATAAACCTTCTCCAACAATGCAGTGAGCTGCTGCTTGAATGCAATAGCTGGATACTTGGCCTCAACCTGGTAAACTTCAGCTAGTCCACTAACCAACCCTCCGTTGGAATCTGGACGGTCGGGATGGCTAGGATCTTGGTTTTCCTGGAGTGAGATCAGATTTCAGAATTCCCATGTCCATTGACAGCATCACGTTTGACATTAATTGAGCACAGAGTTGGGATTTCTGCAAATTACCTGTGGCACTTTAAGAGGTGATGCTCTTCGCCTCTGACGAGCCAAAGCAGCTACCCCGTTGATTTTCAGTGTCCTTTGAAGAAGAACCAGAAGCGTGCATGAATTGGACAGCCAATATGCTAATGTCTCGTTGTTGTCTCGTGCCTAGCAGTGAAGAAAATTAAATTATGTTTTCATTTCATAGTAACATAAAATCTATTATCCCATATTACTTGCCACTCTGCCAGATACCTCAAGAGCAGCAGTAATTTTCTGAATAATCCGATCAAAGACCACGGTCCGTTCTTCTTCAAATGATCTCCAATGAACTAGACACCTGTAGATGAGGTATGCAGCAATTGGCCTACCAATCGAGAAACCCAGATCTTCAGATAGACACTTGATCAGAAGCTCCTGAACGTTTTTCAGATATTAAAAATATGCTCAGATGCATGGCATGAACTGCAAAACAGTAAAGCTGAAAAGTTCAGAGCTAATGTCATACTTGCTGTTGCTTCTCAGCTTCGTGACCATTTGAGCTAGGTTGTTCAGCACTCTTCTCCTAGTTAGAAATCCATTATGTCATGTCAGAAATGCATATGCAACCCACAAAAGAAGTTATTGAGTCAAATGGTTATAGGATCATACATACATGGATATTAGCCTCCCTATCCACTATTATGGGCTTCACTGCACCAATTGCTGATTTCTCATTATCTGGAGTTGCCTGCCAACATAAATGTACACAACTATGATCGGTTATTAACTAAAAGAAACTATGATTTCTTAGTACTGGGCATGGCACCACAAATTAGTTAATGATACGATGATTGGACCTACCTGAATACCAGGTGCTTCATGGTTTTTGCTCGATGGCAACTTGACAATAGCAGGGTTTGACGCCACAGCCTGTCGAAGCATTCTGTTTTCCTCATCTAGATTAGAAGCCTTCTCCTCCATCCTATGAAACAACCATGCAAAACACTAGAATTTCCATCATGAACTCACTGGAAGCGTGCATTGTGCAAAGAGGAATAAAAAAAAACTCGACCTGTGGGGGTTAAGCCATCCCCGGGCATTGCTGTAAGAGAGAAGACCTTCTCACACAGGCCGAGAAAACCCCCGAACCCCTGTCCCACCCTGACACAGGGGAACCGTTGCCCTGTGAGAACCGGGCCGGGCCTTTGACCTGTGCTTTGGCCGTGGGACAGACGAGGGGATTTTTTAACCCTAGCCTGAAATTCGCTCCCACGGGGAGTCGAACTCAGGACCCGAGGTGTGCCGCCGAGGCCACCTAACCAGTTCAGCTAGGCACCCTTTGGCTTGTGCAAAGACCAAAGAGGAATGGCAAGTGCGATCTGATTTTGAACCTGGATCATTACCTTTTCATGGAATCTTGAAGCCGTTTGTTCTTAACTTCCTCAACTCCAAGCAGCCTGGCCAGCTTCTCATTCCTCAATTCAGCTTCAGCAAGTGCCTTCTTGGCGGCAAAAGTTTCACTCATTTCAGCTCCCAGCAAATCCTGCACCCCATCAAGCCTTGATCTTGAGTGTTCAGATATCATGTTTTTCAGATGAAACCATTCCACATTGCACAATCTCTGAATGAAATTGCTGTGAAGGAGAGACCTTCAGGCGGTCAACTTCGGCATTCAACGCCTTGACCTTCTCAGTGTCCTCAACCATCACCACCGAGGCTGCTTCCAATTGCGCTATCGCATCCTTCGCCGCCTCTCTCTCGTTAGTGGCTCTCGTCTCGGCGTCATTGACAGCCTGCTGGAGCACGTCCACCATCTCACGCAGCCTGCACATCTCATCCAGCATTTCCCTCTCAACATTTTCCTGCACATTGTCGATACATCAAGCGGAGAACACAAGAAAACTGGGCACCCATGAGCAGTAGAAGATGAGGGCTGGACCTGTCTGAGCTTCATGAGCTCCTTGCTTGCAATGCATTGCCTCCAGGCACGTTGGCAGATGAGGGCAGCTCTCTTCGTCGTCAGGTAGCTCCACACCGCCCTATGCGCACGCCATTGCGCCTTTTTTTGTTCGGCCACGATGAAAAATCAGAATCCATCCATTAATTAATTAGTAGCGTGTGCAGTCACACAGTGAAGCTACAGTTGATCACTGTATGCTAGTACCTGGATGCGTGTGGCAGCTCTGGTCTGCTTCCGGTCAGAGAGCTCGCGCCGCGCCGCCATCGCCCTGACGGTCGCCTGCACGGTGACGGCGGCGGCCATCAGCCGCAGCCGCGACGACTCCTTCCATGACAGGTACCGGCGGCGCAGGCTCCTCTGGAGGAAGAAGACCGCGAGGATGACGAACACGGGGCGCCCCGCCGCGTCCCAGCTCGCGAGCTTGCCGTACCTATGAACGAACGCCCCTGCAGAACCGAAGCGCCCGTGGGTTGGATCACGATCGAGCTGGACTGTTTCTTCTTGGATAGACTGATGAATCGACGAGAGAAACGAGACGGCACTCACGGAAGAGAAGCCGCAGCCAGGCGATCAGGCGTCGCGCCGGGCTGTCCTGCGCGCGCGCCGCCTGTGTGACGGTGACCGCGGCGGCGGCTTGCCTCCTGTGATCTCCATCCATGGGCTGATGGGCGACCTTGACCTCGATGGGGCTTCTCCTGCTCCCACTGCAGTCCGCAGGCAAACGTATGTGAAATCTTGGGATCGGATTGACGGAGAAACAAGTTAGAGTCAGATCACAGAATGATCAGTGAAGAGAAGCACGATCAAGCTTGATACCGATTTGCTCATGAGCAGAGATGACAGAACATTGTGGTTGGTATCTCTGCCTCCTGCTGCTTGCTTCCGAGCTGGCTAGGTACTTTCCCCTCTCTTGCCCTGCCTTTTTCCTTCTCCCCCCTGTTGATTTTCAGACTAACAATGACATGTCACCTTCAAAATATTAGATTAGATGGGACAATGACATTAGAAAGAAAGAAAAAAAATTCAGAAACTAAATATCTGGTAGTCATTTACATCAAAGAAAAATAATTTATTTTCACCAATTAATGGTACCGACAGAAAATCTGCAGGGCCAGATTGTGATTTGTGAGCA
Source organism: Saccharum hybrid cultivar R570 (assembly GCA_038087645.1). Taxonomy (NCBI): domain Eukaryota; kingdom Viridiplantae; phylum Streptophyta; class Magnoliopsida; order Poales; family Poaceae; genus Saccharum; species Saccharum hybrid cultivar. Next base: position 26,436,993 of record JAQSUU010000135.1, read on the forward strand.
TGTGCAAAATACACACGGGCTGTGTTTAGATCCCTGAAAAGCGGTAAAAAAGTACTGTAGCACGTTTTGATTTTATTTGGCAAATAGTGTCCAACCGTTGACTAATTAGGTTCAAAACGTTCGTCTCGCAAAGTACAACCAAGCTGTACAATTAGTTTTTGATTTCATCTACATTTAATACTTCATGCATGTATCGCAAGTTTGATGTGACGGGGAATCTTTTTTTCGCATAGTACTTTTTTTTTTTTTTGAGGAACTGAACACAGCCGCAGCCTACACAAGTTCGTTGTGAATAGACAAAAAAAATAAAGGGACGACCTGGAAAAGATCTGTTTTGGATGCCAATGGGTGGCAAATTCGTGCCTCTCTGCTCATCAATGGAGAAAATTTCAACTAAACCATTTTAAATTGTTGAAACTGCGGTGGATGCGGATGGAGAGGTAGGCCTCACATCGTCTGCAACAGCTGGATGGCATCGGAATAAAGTTTTTTCTTTTGTAAACAGGATTATGGATGTGATGATTAATTGCGAGATTAGTAAATTAGCAGAGAAAGCTACGTGCAGCCTGCTATACGCACACTCTGTAAAGTGGCCCCCCGGACCGAATGTTAGGGTGGGGCTGAGACCGGAGAGACAGGTCAGTGCAGGTGAGGTGTAATGTACTGATGCCGGAGTGGGCACTGTCTGTGACACCCTAAAATTTCCTTATCTTGAGATAGAGTTAAAATGATTTAATTTTGTATTTTTGTACTCATAAAAACATAGAGAAATAATAAATTTTCATTTAATTAAAATTTATCTTAAGGTAGGGACATGTTTGTTGCATCCATGCCGGCGCACCTTGTGTTTCTATGTGCAATTTTTTTTAAAAAATACGTTTAGGAGACGAATATCTATCTCTTGGAACTTTCTAACTTCTTTCTGGATTTGAATTCCTACCTCCTTGACTGTGGGGTATAACCTCCAATACCCATGAGGCTGTACATGGGCCGAGCCACCAGGGGAGGCCTAGCCCACAAGATCAAGCCGTGCAGGGCACGATATAGGTCGACATGCGCCGCAAGACTACGTGAAAATCCTTGGCAATCAAGGAAAATCTGTTCGGATACGTTAGATTCCTCAAATCTCTGTAATTCCTATCTTGTAAACCGATCAAGATAGATGCAACTGACTTATAATACTACCCCCGAGCTATATAAGGTGAGTAGGGACCCCCTCGTTTTCATCTGACATCATACAATACAATTCACCAAAGACACAGGACGTAGGCCTAAACCTGCTTCGCTGTCTCTTGTGTTCTGTGTCACTATTCGGTTCCCTCACGTGCACCTCCACCGATTCATCTACCATAGGCATACCCCTCGGTAGACTGCCGAACGTATTTCGTCGACAGTGGCGTGCCAGGTAGGGGGTGTGCGTGCTGAATCCATGGCGAGCCAATTGGTCTGCTTTCTGAGCTCCATGGCCTCTCCCGAGCCGGGCCAGATTTTCACGGTCGGCTCCATGACCTGGGTCATCGGCCCCGACGGTAACGGGGAGATCGTGGAGGCGGTGCAGGATCACCCTGCGCCGATCATGCCAATGTCTGCAACGACATCTCCGATCCCGACGCCCCGCCGCTGGGTTAGAAGAACCATCGACAATGACGGTCTGATCGCATCTATCGATTGGGTCACCAACCGCTTAGCGGAATGTCAGCTCCTCGTGGACTCAGTCTTAAATCAGTCTACCGCGAGCGATGAATTTACTGCACTCTAAGATCACCAAGCCGTTGCAACTGAGCGACCTGCTCGGCCACACTGTTCAAGGCGGCCAGATTTCGATCTGGTGATCACGGCCACTCTAGTCCAGAGGGACGCACAACGTGGCGCCGACCACTTCCTACTATCGGCCTACGTTTGGCTGACTACGAGGTCCCGATGGAGAACCCGCCGAAGCCCTATCCCTTCAGGCTGGAGGGTGCGGGGTCTGCGTGCCAGAACGCCATCCACCACCTCTTCGCCGACCACGTCGAGCGCGACCACATCACCGACCTCTACATGATTGATCCGACTAAGTCCGACTAGCCCGCGCCCGTGATCAACATGGTGAATATTCACCAGCTTCCGAGCGGCTCCTTCCACGACATCCTAGAGGAAAGCCCTGGTGATTCCTCTGAGGGCTCGACCAAGATTGCATCAACCTACCCTACTTTCCCTCCGGGGCTTGGGGCATGATTTTCCACGTCAGCCACGACAGTGCTACCAGGGACGACGAAAACTCCAACAAGCACGACGCTCGCTTAGCGAAGAACGCCGATCGCCAATGTCACTGAGATGCAGAGGCGGCCCGCGGGGCAGATAAACACGGCCTACCACGTCGCGACCGTAATCTTGAGGAGGAGTTTGACATGGTGGGCGATCAGCCGGTCCACCAAACCCCAAGCGCCAATCTCGCCGTTGCCTTCAACGAGCTCGAGAAACTTCCTCAAACTTCAAAGGTCAAGAAGGTCCGAGCTCACATCATAGCAGCTCAGGTCCAGGTCAACGAGTTCTGAAATCCGGCCCATCTTATTCGACTACGTCAGCTCGTAGCCGCCGCTCCTACCGCGACGGAGGAAGTCAACATCAAGACGCTGAGCCCCCCAGACGCCAAGCTGGCGATCCCTATCTCTATAGAGGGTCCAGGGGCAACTACGAAGCACATTCACACCAAGACGGATGCCCTCCGCGCCCCTAGGGAGGACGGGGCGGCAACCATGATGCCAATCAAGGGGTGAATCAACCCCCATACGACGTCCGCGAGCATATCAGCGCCAATATCGATGTACGGGGTTGCATCGAGAACAGCAGGTCCGCACGATATGAGGTGGAGCTAGAATGCCGGTGGTAGTTCGATGAAGAGCACAGAGCACCTGTTGCACCCTGAGCACCACCCGTCACTCCCGCCACGAGTGTCAGACTCTAACCCTTCGCAGCAAGGCTCTGAGCCGTTCGATGGCCTGCAGGCTTCAAGATCGTCAGGGTTAACACCTACGACAGCAAGGCAAACCCCACCTAGTGGCTAACTCTTTACGAGATCACCCGAGAGCTGTGGGCGGTGTAACAGAACTGTCCAAATTATAAGAGCACAAGTACAAAAACAATCACCGAAATGATTAAATTCTCGCACTTGAGCCTATATAACTCCGGTAGTCCAATGAAATCACGAGGGAATTCAAACCAACCAACATACAAGCCAAGATCGTAGTGATTCAACATAACAAGTCACATGTTATAACCATTTCACAAGTAATTCAATATACATCGGAGTTCAACATAGTTATTACAACTTAAGTTCAAAAGTAGCGGAAGCAAAGTAATTTAAAACTAACATAAATCTTGTTTCAAATACATGCCAGTACCACGGTCGACTTCCAACAAAAGCATTAGAGATAAGGTAGCTCAGAAGGATCATGCCCATGATCACACTCCGCCTCTATGGCAGGAGCCAACCAACTCTTGCAGTCGCCATGATACATCATAACCTGCAACAAGTGGGGATAAAACCCTGAGTACGAGAAGGTACTCAGCTAGACTTACCCATCAGAAACTAGAAATAAGTGACACCAAGGATCATGCAAGGCTGATATAAAGTGGGGCTAGCTTGACAACATTTTGCATAAAAGCTTAATATAGATGATCAATCATTAATGCTTAAGCATCAAGTTAATTATCATTAACCTATCATCTATATTAGAACCTATACTAGAGCACTCACTTTATTAGGAGCAAACAATATTAACCATAGCAGGTATAAATTGAGGCAACCTTTCCATCATGATCCAATTAACCATCCGTTCAATTTAATGGAATCTACGTTGCCGCTGCTCAAGTCAAGTGCTCACTAACCGGGAGCGACGGCGATTCGAATCGAATTCCTATCCAGCTGGAGGGGTATTTCTAACACTCACCGAGTCACGCCTGGCGAGGGCTGCTCAGGTCACCTTTGGTACAGTTCAGGAGCCACGGGTCCGAATGATGTCGCGACCCCAAGGGCGACACTCTGCCAGGTGATAGGGACTCTAACCCCCCCTTGGTCTCACGCCAATATCCCCAAGCACATCCTTTCTCTCCTCCAAGAAGCAACCTACCATTCGATTCCCGGCCTGAACTGTATTACTCGGATTCGCGGTCGGAACGACTTATCCGGCCAACTAAGTGTTAGACTGCGTTCAACATGACTCAAGGACGTACAGCGAATCGGTCCTTAAACGACTCAGACGGGGATAGATCCACACCCAAGACCTCCATGCCTTGTCGCTTCACTATCATCATCCTGTCCGGTCTCATTTCATTTTATTAACACATGGTTCCTTTCCACGATAGCAAATATAGCCAACCGTGCCATATATGAATATCCCTATATCTCGCAGGTGACAGGAAATCACCTGACTTCTACCGCTTAAAGCAGGGCTAAGCATCTACTCGATCCTAGTCTACGTAGGATTCAAGGATTCATATATCTGGACAAGGAATGATATAATGCAGCAAGGTTTTCAACCAACTCCTACCACTTAATGCAACAATACTTATAACATATATAGAATTAATTGCTTTGAAGATAGGAGGCTTATAATGCTCCGGGGCTTGCCTGGGATCCGACTCAAGTTAGAGTATGTCAGATGAATTCACTTGGCGAGCATCCTCCCATCTAGCACTTGCCCGATCCTTCTATCTTCGGGATGGATCCACCAAACACCGTCTTCGGGTTTGGCTCCACATCAGGTCTTTCACGTGCTTTAGCTAACGTACCTAAATGAGGTGCAACAATGCATATGTATGAATGCATAGAAGTGCAATAAACAAAGTAATCAAATAAGCATACCAAACTCACGTAAGCACCTAGAGCTAATTAATTTAATCCTCATTAGGGCATAACATAGAAGATTGCGAGCACAACAATCAAGGCATAAAACTTATAAGATTACAGGGTACCAACCCAAGTACCATCAAGGATATGAGCCACACTTCCACACCTTAGCATGACAAAGTTAATCAAAGCACTAGAACAAGAATCTGCTACCTTCTGGACATACATGCAATAGCTGAGTAAATCAATCATATCTGGAGTTTTATAAATCCAATTGACTTGCAAGAGGACATTATGGAAAGCTTATAAAATTATCTACATTTCATATAATATCATCACAGCATGATTCATAAGTTAAACAAGTCAAAAATACAAAGTTCCAGAATCTGTTCCTGACAAACAGAGAGCAAGCAATTCTGTACCCTAACTTTAAACAGCTATAACTCCTAAACCACATTGTTAAATGCCACCAAATTTTAACAGAAGCTAGATACATAAATTATCTACAACTTTTGTATAAATAAGTTTCACAACAAAGCACATTATCATGAAGAACTTTGTTAAGTTCCCAGATCTGTCCAGAAACCTCTTTTGCAAGAAATAATTATTAACTTATGTTGCAAACATATAATTAGACAAAACCAACTTTACCAACATATCACACATGACTAATGAACACCAGAAAACATAGTGCCCAAAACTAAATAATTTCTTTTAATACATTTTCTTAAGTTATTTAGATAAGTAGGTGGAATTATGACCACATCATAAAGATGCTCAATAAATTCTACCAAAATTACAGGGGTCTACAAATGCTCTCAAAAGTCTACTGTCCAAATTTCAAGCTATTTAGACAAGTAGATCAACCTCTATGAAAAAGACAAATAGCTATTGCAATAAATCATGTAAAAGCAAATTAAACCTAAAACTCAATATTTTCTGTGAACACAAGGCCATATTATGAATCAATATGATAGAGAAACATCATACTCAGGTAATGTAACAACATTTTCTATTTTATCATTTATATATTATTTATAAGCTATTTATTAAGCCATAAACAAGTTAAATCAATAATTAGATCATACCATAAACAATGACCATGAAATTTATACCACAGTACATCCATATCATGACAAACCTACCATAAAAATTTCACATCATTTGGAGCATCACAACCCAAGATATAAAATAACAAGCAATATAATGAAATTTTCCTTATTTAACAAGGTCAAATCAAAACCCTAAGCAAACAGTGAACAAATAGTGTGTTTAATATTTTTCCTAGCAAGTACAAGTCATCACAAAATTAACAAAACAAGAATCACTATTTTTTTGGAGTTCTAAAACTCCAGATCTTGCTCTGGTTAGGTTTAAAAGCATTTCTAGATCTCTTTTTCATCTTAAATAAACACATTAGAAAACATCTATAAACATGTAACTTTTTATGACTCCACTGCATAGATCTTTTCTCAAGGTTTCCAAAAAATCCACTCTTGCTATTTTTGGATTTACCTAGCAAGGGATATGCATTTTAGAAGATTTACATGAAATGGAAATTCAAAATCAGGATTAAAACCACCCTAACTTCATTTGCTACGCCCACCCGGTTTCGCCCCCAGTCGAGTCCCCAGTGGCACTGACGTGTGGGACCTACTGCTTAGCCGGGCCCGCCTGTCAACCACACGCAGAGGGACAGAGAGAGGGGAAGACCGTCCCCTTCCTCTGGACGCCGGGAACAGAGGAGGTTGGCCGGCCCGCGGCTCCGGCCGGCACGGGTGGCGCCGGCGGTGAGCGGCGGGGCCGTGGCGATGCCCTGGTCTGCGCGCATCCAAGGGAGGTAGCAGCTCCCCCGGAGACCCCTCATGGCGCCCTGGCCACGAGCGCCGGCGGCAAGGAACGATGGCGGCAGGCGGTGGCGGTGCTCCGGTGTCGAGCGACTGGATGCGAGGCGCGCGGGAGGTGCAACATGAGGTGAGGAAGGTGGTGCGGTGGTTCATTCGAGCGGAGGGAGGCCGGAGGCCAAGAATGGCGGTGGCGGCTCGGAGCTCGGCCATGGCGGCCATGGCGGCGGCGCTCTGCGCTGCGCGTGCTGCGGGCAAAGGGAGGCGAGCACGAGTGCGTGGAGAGGGTGGTGGAGTCACTGGTGCACATGGCAGAGACCGCAATGGCTAGGAGCGTTGGGCGCGACAGCGGCGGCCGGAGCTCTGCCGGCCCGGCCATGGCGCGGCCGCGCTCTGCGCGAACAGAGAGGGAGAAGGGAGTGAAGAAGGGGAAAGAAGGGGCGTGCTGGTGCCCCTCCTCATCAGCGGCCGGGCGCAGGGCGCGTGGCCGAAGGTGGGATGCGCGGCAGCGGTGGAGGCGCATGGCGGCCACGTTCCGGACGCGCGGCGCTCCTTGAGGCATTCCACCGAACACGTGGCGTGCGTGAAACCGCCTGACTTGGAGACCATTTCTGGGCCTGCTCGGGTCCGAATTTGGATATGGGCCAATTATGAAAGTTGTTCATTTCATGATGCCCTACAACTCTTGTTTAAGGACCTTAGTCATTAGAGCAATGTATTAGCAGCTAATTAATCTCAAAGTTGACAGCGTCAGTGAGTTGACAGTGATTAGCAACTACAAGAATTGATGGCCAAAATGAAATGCAACTTATGCCATCTTCTTGCATGGCCTTTCCCTTCAAGTGAGCTCCAACTTTTACATTTGGACCTACCCATGTTACTTAACAATTTTTGGAGAACGTGACATGCCAATGTCGATGACACTGAAATCAGGGCTTTAATTTCTAAGTGCTGAATTCAGCTCTATCTCTGACTTGTGGGCCCTTTTTGAGCATGTTCCACCCATTTTCATGACTTGACTCTTAAACAAAGTTTGTTCCTTATAAAATTCTCCACAACTTTGTCAAAGGGTGCACAGTCATGCAAAGCTTCTAGGTCAGACTTTTGAAATGGTCAAACGAAAGTGTTCTAGGGTCCATACATGGTCAACCATCACTTAGAAGCACATTTAGGCAAAATGATCAACATGAACATTGTTCCATTAAGTGCCCTAAGTGTAGTTAAGGTGTTGTAGAGGCCAAACATACACACCATGCATAGGCTGCACAAAAGTGTAGGTTTTAGTTATAATCCAAACAAACATATAACTCATCATTTCATGTGACTTTTTGATTCCAAACTTCATGAAACTTTTCCAGGGCTTCATATAGATAGTTACTGATGTGAGACATGTGAAGATACTTTGATAACAACACCCAAGCATATATCTTAAAAATGGCCTATATGCAAAGAAGGGTGCAGCATCCAAATTTAGATTAGGGTTTATTTCCATAGGTTTGGCTTTGGCATCGTCATCTCAACTAATTTATCATGTTTGAGCTTAAACTCACTACTTAATTGGTGATCAACACCTGGGGTGTTACAGCCCTCCCCCCTTAAAAGAATCGTGTCCCGAGATTCGAAATGGAAGATCTTTTTAAGGAAGAGAGACGCGTTATCTAGTTCCCAACATCTGCTATAGCATTCAGCTATAAAGCTCTAATATCGGCGAACAATTTGGTCAAAGGCACTTTCCGATACTTACTCTTTATGGAAAAATTCGTCTGAAGAATTTCCTTCATTGACTTCCATGAAGCATTGTTACTTTGGGAGGAATCCAAGACAACGCAGTACTTCGTTCTCAGTGTATAGAGGTCATTTGGTCCAGGAGCTAACCACTAACAAGCACCTGATTCTTTAGTGAACACAACATAGTTCGTATGAACTTGACACTAGACCGAAATTATCAGAAGTATACTCGTTGAAATGACTCTATGTTCACAAAGTTTGAAAAGCAGTCTTCTACCAAAATGGTTTGAACACAACCTTCTAAAAGGGTGAGATCATAGACGACAAATATACTCTGAGGCTATAGATACTGACCACCCAATAGACAGGATCTATGTTGGTCGTAAATGTTCAATCCTTCCGATATCAACCAATGGAAAGCTACTTGTGGTTCCATGTGTGCAGTTCTCTTTCTCTGATGACAACATTGTATTATCTGAGTCTGTCAAGGGATTAGTACATATGATAGCTGACTCAGTTGGCTCCGTATTTCTGCCAAATGTTACCTAAGAAGATTCTCTTATCGAATTGCAACAGTTATCCGGGTGGATTCAGATGCAAGCTCTTGGTAAAAACATGTATAAGGTACCAAAGTATGTCATCATTGGAAAATAATTCCTAAAGAAAGATGTAACGAGGCCTTAAAGACAACAAAAGTTGTAATTATTCACTTAACCGCGGGGAGTAGTCTACCACCAAGCGATTGAGTAAAAATTTTCCTTAGTGACTTAGTTATACTGTAAGTTGAGTTGACTTGCAGCATAACAACTTTGTCAGGCCAACTTTCACCTTAGGCTTTCTCCTTTTGGATCAAATAGTAACTCTAAGATGGGAAATCTGTTGTTTGACACTTTTCAAATTGCTTTTGATTCACGATGGTATAAATTGATTGGTAGAAACCAAGGCTGCTCGTACATTGGGGATACGAGAAAGCAAAAACAAGTGAAAGAGTGTAAACAAGTATCTGTGGGACCTCAAAAGGGCCATCCAACAGTAGATCTCGACCATTAATTTACATATCAATCCGAGGATGCACACGCTTTGAACTTGCGGGTTACTTTTGCAGGGCAAAACACATATTCTGCCTGGAGAACATTCCTACAAGAATAAGGAACCGCTTCTGAATATTCCTTGACACTTCGTCCAATAAAGTTATGGACAAACCATTTGTGGCACCTATGGGCACAAGGATGCTAATTGAAACTAGGTCATGCTTTATCTAATTCTTCGCTTTAGCTGATAGAACACCTTGCACTATCTGTGTGATTGTCCAAGATGGAATTGACTTGGTCGTAATGACTCTGGACGACAGAGTATCACTCCCGTTATTGGCTAGTTGATTAACTTCTTGTTGGTTATTGCTCTGTAAGACCTAGCCTTCGTAGCTACCAAAGAGTCGTTACCTAACTGGAGATTAACCTCCATATTAGTAACTAATTAGTTGTCTCTCAACACTAAAAAGTTCCAAATCTTCATTCTTGATCACAATAATTGTGGTTGATACAAGGCAGATGGTTGCCATCAAAGTCAGCAGATAAGAAGTCACACCAGAGATGGTTGATTTCGACAGTATGGCCATTATGCATACAACGGTTAAAACTTGCATATTTTAACGATTGAGTCTTATCCAACGGATGACTTGTCCACTTAAGTGTTGTGTGTCCTTTTTATCCAACAAGAATGAGATACGTTGCTCACTCGATGACGCTCGTCAATACTAGGACAACTAAGTAGAGTCACTTGTCTATCACCTATTGCAGTTTGTTAATGTTTATGTCAGTAACCTGTTCTTCAAAGGTTATCCTCTTAGCAACTTTAGGAGAAAGCTCTACTACTTTTGGTTCGATATAAGGGTCTTTTGATAAGATATGGGAAAACAATCAAGGAAGAAGGTCACGTAAACATCACATCAGTGTTGTTCTGCAATGGATTACGATTAGAAACCATGATACCAGCGCGTGCCGAGCAGCACAACCTTGTGTGTGCACCCACAGGAGGCTCTCGGTTTCATCGCGGCACCATTAGTTGCTACTCATAACATCATTACTGAACATACACCCAATGAAGAATTTCAAATGGCATAGATTGGGTTGATAAGGTAGATGCATGAATTTGCAAGCATACGATTTAGATGCCATAAAAGAGAGACGTTGCGTCACACTGGCTAACCTTTGAGAGAGGTAACCAGAAGGTCCAACATGGATTTGGGTACGGTCTTCACAACTGGCAATGTACGAACCATGGTCAAAGGCTAGCGTTGATAAAAGTTAACTTGGTTGGTCAGACGACAAGGGTCTTCACACAGAAATGGTTGCAAAACATTCACGGCTCATGCAAACAAATAGGAGAACTAAACTTTGGGCTTTCGGTCAAGCAAAGGCATGGATATAAACATTCAAGGGCTAACCACCAAGTCTACAGGCTCAGGCTCCTAAGAGAGAGAACCTAATAGGAGATAACAACCATACAATTACATACAACATCACAGTCAAGCAGACATTGGAGAAAATTCAAACGAATGGGCTTAAGCAAACAATCCAAAGCACAAGACTCACCTAAAATAAGCATTCATCTCAAGCACGAACTAACTACAAGTTTAGCTCAAAACAAACGCTAGCTAAGGTGACTAACTTAACATGTGCACAGAATCTAGACAGCAGCATATTAACTACTTGTTTCAACCATAACTGAGGTTGTAGACCTTCTATAAAGGTGATCCTAGCCTTTCTAGACAGCTTAAGAATATGACTACACTTTAGTTACTCATACCAACAGCTAATTCATCGATTAACATGGTCAAACATGCTGATGTTTCAGTTCTGTACCAATATGAACAGAAAACTGACAAGAACTTCAAAAATGCATAACTGGAGTTCTAGGGACCCAACAAGGCTGAGCCTTAACTTTATGTAAAGCTTATTAAGTTGTCTATAACTTTCTTACTATCATATTAAGATGATTTTATAGCCAACAAGGCAAAACAAGACAAAGAATACATCTCTGCCCCAATTTGGACAGATTCTGTCATTCTATTTTGCAAGCTCATAACTAGAGATTTATACCATCAAAAGTAGTGATCTTTAGCATTTTGGAAAGCTTAGAAAAAGTACTATACTTGCTCTAATATTTCCAAGACATGATTCCATAAGCACATAGGTCAAATAAAGCAAACATTCAGATCTGTTCTGAACATGAGCAGATTCTGACAACAAACTTCTAAAACTTATAACTCCCAAACCATAAGATCTAGGGTCATAAAATTTTAGGACAAAATAGAAAAGTAAGTTGGCTACAACTTTGGTAATCTCCGTAACTACAGAAAACACTATTATGACTATAAAAGCATCACTACAACAGAAAACGTTCTAGCAGCCAACATTCGACAAGCAAAACTAAACTTGCCTTTGTTCTACTTAACAAGAGAGCACACAAACATGTTATTCTAGTAGCTCTAAATATTATTACCTTAGACCAACTAATTTAATTCATTACTAAGAATCACAATTACTTAGGTGAGGTCTAAAGCATTTGCAAACGCTTGGGTGAACAACATGGAGTAAGGCATTCTTGTTTAGCTTCACCCAAGAAAGATAGTGTACTACCTTGATCACAAGTTACTTATCATTTGAACAAGGATGAGAGGAGCATAACTATGCATAAGGCAACAATCATGAAGATGCATGCTTCGTCCTATTCGTCCTTACAAGATTGCCAACCCAAGGTGGCGATCACGTTCTATGTCGGTGGCATTACACGCACTCTCTCGATATATAGCTAGTCGTCAGCTACATTCGACTTACGCATTCGTGGTTAGCGTACCTGCAGAAAAGTTTCATTGCAGCCCAACAATTCCCCAATATATGGCACACAATGAAAGCAGTAAGTATAATTTTTAAGTACTCTCATATACATATACCCCTGTATATATACATGTAGCACCAAAACTACCCGAATCATTCGATCACCCACAATTAAGTACATTCATATATACATGTGTGTAACATGTAAATAATCCAGTAACCAAAACTAGCTCTCCCCTAGACCGAGGGTTGGACGGTCATGCTCTCACAACTCACACTTACCTGAGCGTAGGTGCGACGTTGCATAAAAGTAAACTAGCAACATATATGGCTATTTCATATATGAAGGCTACCTCTAATCTGACACACCGGGTAGCATAGTGTGGGAGAGTCATCACACATACATACCTTGGCCTAGGCGTAGATGCATAAATGAAAAACCCCAAAGTTAGTACTTATATAAGCCACCTAGTAATCCTTATATGGGCGTAAGGAAATTGACCACTGGCATACTTAGGTTTAAAATTTAGATTTGACAAACCTATACATAACTATAAGTTGATAAAACTGATTTTATAAAACAAAACCTTTGTTTTAAATACACATACGACAAGTTTAATGTTGAATCTTGCTCCGATGCCAGCTGTAACAGAACCGTCCAAATTATAAGAGCACAAGTACAAAAACAATCACCGAAATGATCAAATTCTCGCACTTGAGCCCATATAACTCCGGTAGTCCAATGAAATCACGAGGGAATTCAAACCAACCAACATACAAGCCAAGATCATAGTGATTCAACATAACAAGTCACATGTTATAACCATTTCACAAGTAATTCAATATACATCGGAGTTCAACATAGTTATTACAACTTAAGTTCAAAAGTAGCGGAAGCAAAGTAATTTAAAACTAACATAAATCTTGTTTCAAATACATGCCAGTACCACGGTCGACTTCCAACAAAAGCATTAGAGATAAGGTAGCTCAGAAGGATCATGCCCATGATCACACTCCGCCTCTATGGCAGGAGCCAACCAACTCTTGCAGTCGCCATGATACATCATAACCTGCAACAAGTGGGGATAAAACCCTGAGTACGAGAAGGTACTCAGCTAGACTTACCCGTCAGAAACTAGAAATAAGTGACACCAAGGATCATGCAAGGCTGATATAAAGTGGGGCTAGCTTGACAACATTTTGCATAAAAGCTTAATATAGATGATCAATCATTAATGCTTAAGCATCAAGTTAATTATCATAACCTATCATCTATATTAGAACCTATACTAGAGCACTCACTTTATTAGGAGCAAACAATATTAACCATAGCAGGTATAAATTGAGGCAACCTTTCCATCATGATCCAATTAACCATCCGTTCAATTTAATGGAATCTACGTTGCCGCTGCTCAAGTCAAGTGCTCACTAACCGGAAGCGACGGCGATTCGAATCGAATTCCTATCCAGCTGGAGGGGTATTTCTAACACTCACCGAGTCACGCCTGGCGAGGGCTGCTCAGGTCACCTTTGGTACAGTTCAGGAGCCACGGGTCCGAATGATGTCGCGACCCCAAGGGCGACACTCTGCCAGGTGATAGGGACTCTAACCCCCCCTTGGTCTCACGCCAATGTCCCCAAGCACATCCTTTCTCTCCTCCAAGAAGCAACCTACCATTCGATTCCCGGCCTGAACTGTATTACTCGGATTCGCGGTCGGAACGACTTATCCGGCCAACTAAGTGTTAGACTGCGTTCAACATGACTCAAGGACGTACAGCGAATCGGTCCTTAAACGACTCAGACGGGGATAGATCCACACCCAAGACCTCCATGCCTTGTCGCTTCACTATCATCATCCCGCCCGGTCTCATTTCATTTTATTAACACATGGTTCCTTTCCACGATAGCAAATATAGCCAACCGTGCAATATATGAATATCCCTATATCTCGTAGGTGACAGGAAATCACCTGACTTCTACCGCTTAAAGCAGGGCTAAGCATCTACTCGATCCTAGTCTACGTAGGATTCAAGGATTCATATATCTGGACAAGGAATGATATAATGCAGCAAGGTTTTCAACCAACTCCTACCACTTAATGCAACAATACTTATAACATATATAGAATTAATTGCTTTGAAGATAGGAGGCTTATAATGCTCCGGGGCTTGCCTGGGATCCGACTCAAGTTAGAGTATGTCAGATGAATTCACTTGGCGAGCATCCTCCCATCTAGCACTTGCCCGATCCTTCTATCTTCGGGATGGATCCACCAAACACCGTCTTCGGGTTTGGCTCCACATCAGGTCTTTCACGTGCTTTAGATAACGTACCTAAATGAGGTGCAACAATGCATATGTATGAATGCATAGAAGTGCAATAAACAAAGTAATCAAATAAGCATACCAAACTCACGTAAGCACCTAGAGCTAATTAATTTAATCCTCATTAGGGCATAACATAGAAGATTGCGAGCACAACAATCAAGGCATAAATCTTATAAGATTACAGGGTACCAACCCAAGTACCATCAAGGATATGAGCCACACTTCCACACCCTAGCATGACAAAGTTAATCAAAGCACTAGAACAAGAATCTGCTACCTTCTGGACATACATGCAATAGCTGAGTAAATCAATCATATCTGGAGTTTTATAAATCCAATTGACTTGCAAGAGGACATTATGAAAAGCTTATAAAATTATCTACATTTCATATAATATCATCACAGCATGATTCATAAGTTAAACAAGTCAAAAATACAAAGTTCCAGAATCTGTTCCTGACAAACAGAGAGCAAGCAATTCTGTACCCTAACTTTAAACAGCTATAACTCCTAAACCACATTGTTAAATGCCACCAAATTTTAACAGAAGCTAGATACATAAATTATCTACAACTTTTGTATAAATAAGTTTCACAACAAAGCACATTATCATGAAGAACTTTGTTAAGTTCCCAGATCTGTCCAGAAACCTCTTTTGCAAGAAATAATTATTAACTTATGTTGCAAACATATAATTAGACAAAACCAACTTTACCAACATGTCACACATGACTAATGAACACCAGAAAACATAGTGCCCAAAACTAAATAATTTCTTTTAATACATTTTCTTAAGTTATTTAGATAAGTAGGTGGAATTATGACCACATCATAAAGATGCTCAATAAATTCTACCAAAATTACAGGGGTCTACAAATGCTCTCAAAAGTCTACTGTCCAAATTTCAAGCTATTTAGACAAGTAGATCAACCTCTATGAAAAAGACAAATAGCTATTGCAATAAATCATGTAAAAGCAAATTAAACCTAAAACTCAATATTTTCTGTGAACACAAGGCCATATTATGAATCAATATGATAGAGAAACATCATACTCAGGTAATGGAACAATATTTTCTATTTTATCATTTATATATTATTTATAAGCTATTTATTAAGCCATAAACAAGTTAAATCAATAATTAGATCATACCATAAACAATGACCATGAAATTTATACCACAGTACATCCATATCATGACAAACCTACCATAAAAATTTCACATCATTTGGAGCATCACAACCCAAGATATAAAATAACAAGCAATATAATGAAATTTTCCTTATTTAACAAGGTCAAATCAAAACCCTAAGCAAACAGTGAACAAATAGTGTGTTTAATATTTTTCCTAGCAAGTACAAGTCATCACAAAATTAACAAAACAAGAATCACTATTTTTTTGGAGTTCTAAAACTCCAGATCTTGCTCTGGTTAGGTTTAAAAGCATTTCTAGATCTCTTTTTCATCTTAAATAAACACATTAGAAAACATCTATAAACATGTAACTTTTTATGACTCCACTGCATAGATCTTTTCTCAAGGTTTCCAAAAAATCCACTCTTGCTATTTTTGGATTTACCTAGCAAGGGATATGCATTTTAGAAGATTTACATGAAATGGAAATTCAAAATCAGGATTAAAACCACCCTAACTTCATTTGCTACGCCCACCCGGTTTCGCCCCCAGTCGAGTCCCCAGTGGCACTGACGTGTGGGACCTACTGCTCAGCCGGGCCCGCCTGTCAACCATACGCAGAGGGACAGAGAGAGGGGAAGACCGTCCCCTTCCTCTGGACGCCGGGAACAGAGGAGGTTGCCCGGCCCGCGGCTCCGGTCGGCACGGGCGGCGCCGGCGGTGAGCGGCGGGGCCGTGGCGATGCCCTGGTCTGCGCGCATCCAAGGGAGGTAGCAGCTCCCCCGGAGACCCCTCATGGCGCCCTGGCCACGAGCGCCGACGGCAAGGAACGATGGCGGCAGGCGGTGGCGGTGCTCCGGTGTCGAGCGACTGGATGCGAGGCGCGCGGGAGGTGCAACGTGAGGTGAGGGAGGTGGTGTGGTGGTTCATTCGAGCGAAGGGAGGCCGGAGGCCAAGAATGGCGGTGGCGGCTCGGAGCTCGGCCATGGCGGCCATGGCGGCGGCGCTCTGCGCTGCGCGTGCTGCGGGCAAAGGGAGGCGAGCACGAGTGCGTGGAGAGGGTGGTGGAGTCACTGGTGCACATGGCAGAGACCGCAATGGCTAGGAGCGTTGGGCGCGACAGCGGCGGCCGGAGCTCTGCCGGCCCGGCCATGGCGCGGCCGCGCTCTGCGCGAACAGAGAGGGAGAAGGGAGTGAAGAAGGGAAAAGAAGGGGCGTGCTGGTGCCCCTCCTCATCAGCGGCCGGGCGCAGGGCGCGTGGCCGAAGGTGGGATGCGCGGCAGCGGTGGAGGCGCATGGCGGCCACGTTCCGGACGCGCGGCGCTCCCTGAGGCATTCCACCGAACACGTGGCGTGCGTGAAACCGCCTGACTTGGAGACCATTTCTGGGCCTGCTCGGGTCCGAATTTGGATATGGGCCAATTATGAAAGTTGTTCATTTCATGATGCCCTACAACTCTTGTTTAAGGACCTTAGTCATTAGAGCAATGTATTAGCAGCTAATTAATCTCAAAGTTGACAGCGTCAGTGAGTTGACAGTGATTAGCAACTACAAGAATTGATGGCCAAAATGAAATGCAACTTATGCCATCTTCTTGCATGGCCTTTCCCTTCAAGTGAGCTCCAACTTTTACATTTGGACCTACCCATGTTACTTAACAATTTTTGGAGAACGTGACATGCCAATGTCGATGACACTGAAATCAGGGCTTTAATTTCTAAGTGCTGAATTCAGCTCTATCTCTGACTTGTGGGCCCTTTTTGAGCATGTTCCACCCATTTTCATGACTTGACTCTTAAACAAAGTTTGTTCCTTATAAAATTCTCCACAACTTTGTCAAAGGGTGCACAGTCATGCAAAGCTTCTAGGTCAGACTTTTGAAATGGTCAAACGAAAGTGTTCTAGGGTCCATACATGGTCAACCATCACTTAGAAGCACATTTAGGCAAAATGATCAACATGAACATTGTTCCATTAAGTGCCCTAAGTGTAGTTAAGGTGTTGTAGAGGCCAAACATACACACCATGCATAGGCTGCACAAAAGTGTAGGTTTTAGTTATAATCCAAACAAACATATAACTCATCATTTCATGTGACTTTTTGATTCCAAACTTCATGAAACTTTTCCAGGGCTTCATATAGATAGTTACTAATGTGAGACATGTGAAGATACTTTGATAACAACACCCAAGCATATATCTTAAAAATGGCCTATATGCAAAGAAGGGTGCAGCATCCAAATTTAGATTAGGGTTTATTTCCATAGGTTTGGCTTTGGCATCGTCATCTCAACTAATTTATCATGTTTGAGCTTAAACTCACTACTTAATTGGTGATCAACACCTGGGGTGTTACAGGCAGAAGTGAAGACGTCATGGCAATCTACCTGCCTGTCATGCTCAACCAGTTCGTGAACAGCTGGCTGCTCAGCCTGTGGGAGAACTCCATCCGATCTTGGGATGACCTCAAAAAGGTCTTCACTAAGAACTACATGGCTATGTGCAAGTAGCCCGGCACCAAGTACAACCTAGAGAAGCTTCACCAAACCTCTAGGGAGTCCCTGCGTGACTTCATCAGGCGCTTCTCGGAGACAAGGAACTCCGTCCCCAACATTAGCGACACCAAGGCCATCGTTGCATTCACCAAAGGGCTACAACATGAGCAGCTTCGCGAAAAGCTGTATTGCAAGAGGCCCACGACCATTGGTGAGCTGATACAAATAGCAAATGGCTACATCGATGCCGAGAAAGCTAAACGGGCTGCCCACCCTGATCGCCACTAGTGCCACGACGACGACTGCCGCGGCGAGAGGCGTTACGACGATCGCGACCGCCGCCATGATGATCGTGAGCATCGCTAAGACGACCGTAAGCGCCGACGTGACGACCACCTGGATAGCTCGAGAGGTAGACAAGGACGCCACCATCAGCCTGATAGTTCCGTCAACGCCACCCGCGCTAAGCGCACCTACGACGCCAACTACGCCAAACTCATGGATGGTTCGTGTCCTATCCATAAGGATGCTAAGCACACATGGGAGGGTGCAGAGGCCTGAACAAAGCATTTCGTGGTGAACCATCGAAAAGGCCGTGGCGCAACGATGACGATAAGACCGAAAATGGCCAAGGCAAAGATCGTGACAAGAACAAGGGCCTTGTCTATCAAGACGCCACTAAGACCATCGCCACCATCATTGGTGGAAGAGCTGTCTCCAAGGACAAACACGAGCAGAAGCTCGTAGCTCGACGTATCATGTTAGTCGCCGCATACGACGGTCCCATTGCTAATCCTAAGTACCTTGATTGGTTGAAGCACCCGATCACCTTCTCCAAGGCCGACCAGTGGTCGGACATCCCATATCCACGGTGTTTCCTGCTTGTCCTGGATCCCATCATCAAGGACGTGCACTTCTAGAAGGTCCTCATAGACGGTGGGAGCGCCTTCAACATCCTATTCGCTGGATCCCTAGCTGAGCTAGGGCTCAAAAAGGAAGATCTCACCCCTATGGACTCTCCATTCTGGGGGATCGTTCTTGGAAAAGCATCACTACCTCTGGGACAGATTACATGGCAAGTACAGTTCAGCACCGCCAAGCACTTCCGTGTCGACTACGTCAACTTTCTAGTGGTCGATTTCAACACGGCATACCACACCATCCTCGGCAGACCAGCTCTTGCCAAGTTTATGGCCGTGTCGCACTACACATACCTAGTGCTGAAGATGCCAACAGAGCAGGGGGTCCTCTCCCTACGCGCCAACCTCGACGTCGCCTACTCCTGTGAGAAGGAAAGGTTTGCGCTCGCCGAGGCTACCGACATCTCCATCTGCATGCAGGATTGCCTCACGGCTTCGTAGTAGACTTCCTTGGAAGACATGGAGATCCCAAGCATGGAGGATGCCCGAGCATCTACAAAGTCCAAGGAGGTGAAGGAAGTAGTCCTCGTCCCCAGCGACCAGTCTAAGACTGCTCGAATCGAGGCCGACCTCGACCCCAAATAGGAAGACACGCTCGTCAACTTCCTAAGGGAGCATGTCGACGTGTTCACGTGAAACCTGCGGACATGCCCGGCGTGCCTTCAGAGCTGATCGAGCACTCCTTGAATGTCTCGGCGACCACTAAGTCGATCAAGCAGAAGTTTCAACGATTCGCACAGGACAAAAAGGAGGCCATTAGGGTAGAAATAACCTAGCTTTTAGCTACCAGTTTTATCAAAGAGGTGTATCATCCGGAGTGGTTAGCCAACCCAGTTCTTGTAAGAAAAAAGAATAAAGAATGGAGAATGTGCATTGATTACACCGATCTCAACAAACACTGCCCTAAAGACCCTTTCGGCCTACCTCACACTGATGAGGTCGTAGATTCCACTGCCGGTTGTGAGCTCCTATGCTTTTTAGATTGTTACTCTAGTTATCACCAGATCGCGCTGAAGGAAGAAGACCAGATCAAGTTGTCATTCATCATGCCCTTCAGCGCCTACTGCTACACGACCATGTCCTTTGAGCTCAAGAACGCGGGTGCGACTTATCAACGAACCATCCAACGCTGCCCCAAGGACCAGATCGGGAAGAACATTGAGGCCTATGTCGATGATGTGGTGGTTAAGTCTAAGACTGCCAACACCCTCATCGCCAACCTCACCGAAGTTTTCAAAGCCCTGAGAGTATATTGATGGAAGTTGAATCCCACTAAGTGCATTTTTGGTGTTCCATCTGGTATCCTGCTAGGCAACATTGTTGGTCACCATGGCATCGAAGCCAACCTAGAGAAGATAGCGGCGGTGACCGAGATGAAGCCGCTAACCTACATCAAGAACGTCCAAAAGCTAACGGGGTGCATGGTGGCTTTAAGTCGTTTCATATCCCGTCTAGGCGAAAAGTGTAACACCTCAGGTGTTTGGCTTCCTTAAGTGCATTGCATTTCATGAGCATTAACATTAATCACCCCATTCATGAGTGGGGGCATCATTCATTTCATGCATGAGCTTATAATATGTGAACCATGCTTTGGAAACATTGCCACATATGTTATATTTCATGTGAAGTAAGAAGTGAGTAGTGTGCAACACACAAGTACCTTATGTGCAATTTCATTTGGAAACATGCTAACCACTTTAGGGTAACATAATTAGCAAGTGTTATGCAACACACTCATGCAACATGTGCAACATGAGCTTGCAACAATTAGGTGGAATGTTGATTTGCTTGTTTCAAAGTGTGTGGCACTAGGAATTTCGTGTAACCAATGTATAGAGTGACTAATTAGGTCTCATAACACCTTAATTATATTTAGGGTAAGTAGTGGAGCAATTTTCATGTTGACCAAAATTACCAAATTGCCCTTCCAAATGTTGTTGACTAAGTGTGGACCCCTAGAGTGATCTGGTTTGACCAATTAAAAAGTCCAGCTTAGAGATCTTGCATGGAGGAGCAACCTTAAGCAAAGTTGTAGATAATTTCATAAGGAACAAAAGTTCTAATATGGACATCTCATGAAAATGACCAGAACATGCTCAAAAATGGACCACAAGTCAGTATTAGAGGCTGTTTTGGGACTTAGCATTTTTGGCTAAGTGTGAAGCTGTAAACAGTTTCAATGTACCCCACTTTGGCACCCTATAACTCACAAACCAGTCCGAATCAGTCCTTGAGCCAATTGACAAAGTTGTTGTCCACACATAGCTCTACAACATTGTCAACATCACCATCACCTGGTTCTAAATAGTTTAGGAGATATAGTGTCAAGAAGTTAGGGTTTCAGTCAACGTTTATCTCTGAAACTGCATTTCAGTTTCAAGGGGCACCACTTTGGAGTTTTATAGTTTCAAATCTGAGCTGAATTGGTTCTGGAGCCAATTAGCAAAGTTGTTGACCTCACAAAGCCCTACAATTTTTGTATTATCACCTGCTCCTAACTCGAACCGGTTTGAGAGATAATTAGCGCCAAAACTGCCCCATCAGTCGGTCTTTGGAGGCTCGGTTTCAGTCAACGAGCTCGAACACCGGCATGTCGTGGCGCGTGGGCAGAAGAACAGCGACGCGTGGCGACCGAGCGCTGTCGTTCCCTCCACGTCACGAGCCCGGGCGTGAGTTGAACACCGAGCGGCCACCTCCACCCCCTCACGCGCGCTCATTCTCTTCTCCCTTCCTCTCGCTCTGGCCGGGCTCACCGAGGTGGAAACCGGGACGCCATTACCGCCGTAGCCATCTTCGAGCTCGCGCACTCACCACCATTCGCCGAACCACGTCCGTCCCTCCGCCTCCCCGTCCTACACCTCCTCGACCCGTCGGTAGGTTGGATTGAGCCCAAGGTGAGCCGCATTGCCGTTTCCGCCCGCTCACCAAAGCTCACCGGAGCTCCGCCATGTGCGGGTCACCGTGGCCAGCACCACACAGTAGTTCTCCGTCTGCCTTCACCCACGTTTCCCCCTCCCTGTCACGTGTAGATGCTAGGATGAAGATGTTACCGCCAGTATCGGGACAGCCATGACGGAACGAGACCGTGCACGGCCACGCCATGGCCGCCGGCCAGGTGCTCACGCGGTCAAGCGGTTCCGCTCCACCCCCGTCTGTGGGAGTGATCTCGTTAGGTCCGCTATGAGTCCAGGAAGGTGATGCGCCCTTCGGTAGGTCGTGCGACAGCCGGGACTCGCCGGCGTACCGCCAGGCACCGCGGTCGTCCGCCATTGCCGTCGGTCTGGGTGCGGTGGTGCATCAACTTTGGGGAAAAGTGGTAGCCTCGGTGCGGTTGGGTTTGGGCAAGATGCCGGTGCACTTGGATCGGTCGGAGGAGCCACCGGCGGCGAGGAATTGCTCGCCGGAG
Source organism: Saccharum hybrid cultivar R570 (assembly GCA_038087645.1). Lineage (NCBI taxonomy): Eukaryota > Viridiplantae > Streptophyta > Magnoliopsida > Poales > Poaceae > Saccharum > Saccharum hybrid cultivar. Next base: position 26,459,521 of record JAQSUU010000135.1, read on the forward strand.
CTCGCGGCCGCTGCTCCCCTGTCCCTCTGTCCCTGACCGTGGGGGCCCGCCTGTCAGGTGTCACGCGCGGGCGGGAGCCCGAGCAGGCCGCGCGCGCGCCGTGGGCCGCGTCTGTTCCCGGGCTGGCCCAGCATCCGATAGGATTTATTCATTTTTCTTTATTCTGTCACAGTTCTAGATAAGTTTTGGAAAATATAGATCTAGGGTTTTACTTGCCCAAAAATTATGAGATAAATTTTTTTAGGGTCTGCATGATGTGTAGTATTTTAGAAAAATATAAATTGGATATGTGATGTTTAGTTTCTAGGAGATTTAAATAGGTTTTTGAAATGTGTTTTAGATTGCATGCAAACTTGTTTAAATCATATCTTGAGTTTCACTGTTCAAAAAATTATGAAATTTGGTGGGTAGGCTAATTTATACTTGCACTAGCTCTGGTAAAAATTTGGGCAGTAGTGCTTAAGTACTTTTCAAGTTATAATGCTATCTTTTTATTTTAGGAAATACTTAAATGAATTTTGGTAATTTTTCTACATGTGCAATGTTCTTATAACTTTTTGGAGAATGTCTTGGTACCCTAGAGTGTCCAAGAAAATTATCAAATCTGTTGTTTGACACTTTTTACTATGCTTTGTTATTTATACAAAAATCAGCCTTTTGGGCTTGTGAATTTTGTGTAGGAAGTTCCTGTGAATAAATTTAGTTCAAATTTTTACAGTAGCCTCTTTTTGGGTCAGAGAGTCTCCTGTAATTTTTGTAGAATTTTAGGAGTAGTTTACGTATATGTTTGAAATTCCACTTAATTAATTAAGTAAATTAAGAAAGGGGTGTAAATAAATATTCTAGGTGGGCACACCTTACTTTCTGGTGTTTTTGTGACCTATGTGAACTTTTGGTAATATTAGTTTGGTCTTAGAGGATGTTTGTCACGTAAATAAATATTTAATCTTTGCAATTCTAGGTTTTCTGGACAGCTGGTAGTATCTTTGGGTTTGACCCTTCATAAAAGTGTTTGCTGGAAAACTTGTGAATACCAAAGTTGTAGTAAACTTGATAAACTAGCTTGTGTCAAAATTTGGGAGCATTTGGCTTAATAGTTTGGGAGTTATTGCTGTTTAAAGTGTCAGTCCAGAATTGGCTGCTCTCTGTTTGGGAAGGGCAGATTCTGGAACTTTGGAATTTCGACTAGGTAAACTTTGGAATTAAGTGTTGTGGTCTGAAAATATTTTGTGGTGCATTTCATAAGCTTTCCAGATTGTATTAGATCATATCTTTTGGAGTTGGGAATCTCCAGTTATGTTAGAATCCTTGAGCTGCTGTCCAGAATGTCTTACTGTTGTATTTTGGTGTTGGATGTGGTAACCTAAGTAATGTTACTCTTGTAATTGTTAGGTGCTAGGGCCTTAACCGAAGAAGAACATCTATATCTTAGGTTGGGTAGATTAGGTAAGTACTTCTCCACCGGAGAAGAGATTTGCACGTACTGATAAAGTAACTTGATTAGATTATTGTTTTTATTTCTGAAATGCATTTCATTCCGAGCATGTTGCACCTTTATGCATCCATGATATTTATTGTGCATTCATGCAATAGGTGTACCGGAGGGGGTAACTCTCCTCGAATTCGAGCCTGTGATTCCGGAGGAAGTCCAGGACCTGCCGGAGCAGCCAGAGGAACCAACCGGCGACGAAGCTCCTGCCGAAGATCTGCCCGAGTGTCCTGACCACCGGCCTTCGACCTTTTTAAAAGGCAAGCCCCGGTGCATGCTGAACCCATCAATTTATAAATCTATCTTGAGTACTTTTAATTATTTAATGCATTAAGGTGTAGGAGTTGTATGAAAACAATTGTTGCATTATACCTGTCCTTGTCCAGATATCGTACTTAACCATATATTAGGTTTAGGCACGTGTCAATGCTTAGCCCTGCTTAGTGCGGTAGAAGTCGGGTGATTTCCGGTCATCCACGAGATGTAGGAAGGAATCACGAGTGGCTTTATGGCTATCGTGGATGGAACCATGCCTTAAAATAAAATTGAGACCGGGCGGGAGTTCGATAGTATAGCCGCAAGACACTTCACGTCTTGGGTGTGGAGCTATGCCCGTCTGAGTCGTTTAAGGACCGATTCGTTGTACGTCCTTGAGTCATGTTGAACGCAGTCTAACACTTAGTTGTCCAGATAAGTCGTTCTGACCGCGAAGCCGAGTAATGTGATTCAGGCCGGGAATCGAATGGTAGGTTGCTTCTTGGAGGAGAGAAAGGATGTGCTTGGGGACATTGGCGTGAGACAAGGGGGGGGTTAGAGTCCCTATCACCTGGCAGAGTGTCGCCCTTGGGGTCGCGATATTATTCGGACCCGCGATTCCTGAATCATATGAAACGGTGGCCTGTGCGACCCTGGCAGGGGTCTGCACGGTGAGTGTTAGAAATACCCCTCCAGCTGGATAGGAATTCGATTCGAATCGCCGTCGCTCCCGGTTAGTGAGCACTTGACTTGAGCAGCGGCAACGTATATCTCATTAAATGAACAGGTGGTTAAGGGAATGATACAATGTTGCCACAATTCATACCTGCTCTGGGTATAATAATGATAATTGTTTGATTATAATCAAGTGCATGCTTAGTACAGGTGCTAAGATAGATGACAGGTAAATGCTAAAATAAATGCTAGTACTGGTTAAAAGAGTTTCAATTACTTATGCTTTTCCGCAAAAGGTAATGTCAGCCAGCTCCATTTATGAAAGCCTTGCATAATCCTTGGTGTCATCTTATTTCTGGTTTTTGACGGGTAAGTCTAGCTGAGTACATTCCAGTACTCAGGGTTTATTCCCTCCTGTTGCAGATGATTTGCTCTACCAAGGCTTCTGCAAAAATTGTCTCCACCCTGCGGGTGACGAAGAGTAGATCACTAGGGTGTGATCATCTTTTATGTACTTTCCTGATGCTTTTGCGGGTTGTTGATCAACCAAACTGGCAGTAGTTAAACAACTGGTGTGTGTTTGCTTTTGCTACTTTTATAAACTTGGTTTGTAATAATTGTGACTCCGTGTGTGTAAACTTATTTCGGAACTCCTTGCGAAATGTAACGTATGATGTTGTATGTTGAATGATGCGATCTTGGTTGTAAACAAGTTGGTTTGAAATCCTTCGTGGTTTCAATTGACTACCGGGATTATATGGGCTCAAGTTCGAAAATTTGAGCGCTTCGGTGCTTGTTTTTGTACTTGTGCTCTTATAATTTGGTCGGTTCTGTTACAAAAAGGGACTCCCTTTCTTCAAGCTACTCAAGGCTCAAGAGAAAATCATTTGGCCGGAGGACACTAACAAGGCATTCACCAAGCTTAAGTGGTTTCTCACCACACCTCCGATCATGACTGCTCCCCAAAAGGATGAAACCTTGCTAATCTACATAGCAGCGACCACCCGAGTAGTCAGTACTGCCATCGTTGTTGAACGAGAAGAGGCCAAACACGCATACAAAGTCCATCGCCCAGTTTACTTCATCAACGAGGTCCTCAATGAGCTAAGACTCGCTATCCACAGGTCTAGAAGCTGTGGTACACCATCCTGATCACATCCCGGAAGCTTCGTCACTACTTTGACACCTACCACATCACAATGGTTACGGAATACCCACTCAGCAATATTCTCTGCAACAAGGAAGCTAGCGGCCGCATCATTAAATGAGCGGTCGAGCTCAGCACCTATACAATCGAGTTCAGGCCTTGCCACATGATCAAGTCACAGGCGCTCATCGATTTCATTGCAGAGTGGACGGATATGAAGACCCCTGTCCCGGTTGACCACCCCGAGCATTGGACCATGTACTTCGACAGATCTCTCAACCTTGATGGTGCTAGGGCAAGTGTATATTTTATCTATCCATCGGTAGACAAGCTTCACTACGTCCTTCGCCTACACTTCCGAGCATCCAACAATACCGTCGAATATGAGGTGGTGCTTCACGGTCTCCGTATAGCTGTTGAGCTCAGCATTAAACGCCTCTAAGTGTACAGTGACTCTGCTCTCATGATTAATAAGCTCAACAAGGATTGGAATTGCACCAACGAAAAGATAGATGCTTACTGCATCGTGATAAGAAAGTTAGAAGACAAGTTCTACGCCATCGAATACCACCATGTGGTCCGGGCTGACAACCAAGCAGCCGATGAGCTATCAAAGTTAGGGTCGACCTGGGCCGAAGTTCCAGCTGGAGTGTTCGTCTAGGACCTTGTGACACCGTCCATCAAGCAGGGGCAAGAAGGCATTGAAGAAAAGCCACCTGCTGAGCAGTTAGTCGCAGCGGTCCTTGGGCCGAGCAGTGATTGGAGGGAACTCTTCATCAAATACCTCACCACTGTAGACGTCCTGGCTGACAACACACAGAGAGAATGCCTCACCCGTCACAGCAAGCATTATGTCCTAGTTGAAGGAAAGCTATATCGCAAGAACGCCAAGGGGGAGCTACTCTAAAGTGCGTCTCCGTGGAAGAGGGTGAGAAGATACTCAAGGAGATCCATGTCGGCACTTGTGGCAATCACGCAGCCTCTAGAACACTGGTTGGCAAAGCCTTTCGAGCTAGTTTCTATTGGTCTTCAGCTGTCGCTGATGCTGAGGCACTCATTCGCCGTTGTGAGAATTGTTAGTTTTTTGCTAAGCAAATCCATGTCCCATCCCAGGCCTTACAAATGATTCCAGCGTCCTGGCCCTTTGCATGCTGGGGACTAGATATGATCAGGCCTTTCAAGCCTGCTCCAGGAGTTTCAGCTAGGTCTATGTCTGCATCGACAAATTTTCCAAGTGGATCGAGTACAAACCCCTGGTCCAAGCTATAGCAAAGAAGGCAGCCGAGCTGCTCAATGACATTATTCGTCGGTTTCGCCTTTTGAACAACATCATCACCGACCTAGGGTCTACGTTGACTAACTTTGATTTCTAGGATTTCTACGTTGAAAGATGTATTTCAGTCAAGTACGCCTCGGTGCACACCCCAAGGCTAATGGCCAAGTTGAGCACGCCAAAGGCATGATCCTACACGCGCTGAAGAAGAGGTTCTACAACAACGAGCAGAAGCACCCCAGTACATGGCTCAAGGAACTGCCAGTGGTGGTCTGGGGACTAAGGACCCAGCCCAGTCGCAACACCAGTGTCTTTCCGTACTTCATGGTTTTTGGCTCCAAGGTCATCCTATGTACCGACATCGCCTTCCGAGCACCTAGGGTGGAAAACTACAATGAGGAGAACTCTGACCATGCTCGACTCATTGAAATTGACAGCTTAGAAGAGGAGCACCTAGTCTCATGCGTTCGAACAGCGAAGTACCTAGAAAACATGCGAAGATATTATAACCGCAATGTCAACGATTGATTTTTCATGGTCAGAGACTTAGTACTCCGCAAGAAGAAGAAGACTGATGGGATGCACAAGCTTTCCTCACCATAGGAGGGCCCCTTTATCATCAAGGCGGTTACCTAACCAGGATCCTACAGATTATGCGACATAGATGAGAGAGATGTCCCACACTCTTGGCACATCGAACACCTTAGGCGTTTCTACCTTTGAAGCGTTCATTTTAAAGATATGTTCCTTTTATATTTATATTCAATAAAGTTTTTTTGCTCTGATGTTTCTCCATATTGTTTTCCCCATGATTTTTCACTAAGCGAATCCTTTTCTACATACAACATCTTAAAGATGACATGCAAACTATGCCTAAGGCAAATCCCGGAATAGTCATGTTGACGCTCGGATGTTTCCAGAGACGGCTTTGTCTCCGGCTTCTCCCTACACGAGCATGAGCGTCTGTCCCTGCATTATGGGTTATCGGCAGCGGCTCCTTGGCAACGCTTTGTTCTTCCTACACGCACACGGGCTCCGCGCTCCGCGTTATAGTTAACAGGGCTAACTAAGGCTGGGGACTCAGCTACACACAAATTGTTCGGACGGTTTATATTGAATATAAACGTAAAATTCATCATAACACTAAGTGTTCACCAGAAGCTGTTAAGCACTTTTACAAAACGTTGCAACATAACATTTATTCACAAGTTCTTTGTTCCTAACCTACTGGGCACTGCTCCCTCCTTCGCCGAACAGGTCAACGTCTCCAGCTAACCTCTTGGCCGGCTCCTCTGCCTTGTCCTCTAGCCTGGCAATCTTCATCGCATCCGTCCCTTGGGCATACCTGGTCACCACTTGCTAAAGATCAACCGAAGGGTAGTGCGACCGTAGCTGTGCAAGCGCATGGACGACAACTCCATGGATGGTGCTGCACATGAACTCTTTGAAGTCCAACCACACCATTCGGCACTAGTCCATGATCGATCGGGGTGGCAGGTCTCTAGGCAGCAGCTCTCTCCTTTCGGATGGTTCAAAGCTAATGCAGTCAAGCACGGGTTTGATCCCCACTGTCATTGCTTCAAGCTTGTCATCACGGGCCTTGACTTGGTCCCCAAAGACCATGAACTGCGCCTACGCCTGATGCCGGTACTCTGCAAACAACGCTGCCGTATACTAAGCATGTGCCTAAATCACCGCACAAGACAAAACTGCGTGAACGGCATTCACGTCGAAGATCTTCAGCGATTCGCTCGGCCTTCTCCTTCGCCTCCTCCTTCCATGTAGTCAGCTGCACGATAGCCTCTCGGGAAAGGCTGAGCTCCATCTCCAGCACTGCACATCACAGTCAGACATCTCACAATGTTGAGCATTAACAAAACAAGATTCAGAATCATACCTTTTCGCTGGTCGGTACTATGGCTAAGCTGCTCGGCCAGTGACTGGCTCTCTGGCTCCATTTGCCGACACTTCATCTCCAATGCCAGGACTTTCACCTCTAGATCTTCTCTGTGGTGGCGTTCTTGGGGTAGGCGTGCTTGGAGGTCGCTCACTGACTCCTACAGAGTCTTATTTTCCTCCAGCACCGGGGCCATCTCTTCTAGTTGCCGCCGGCGCTGCTCAGACACCTTCATGACATTCTGTAAAGAGCAAGGGGTCAAAATACTATGATATCTAAGGAACAAAATAGAAGGATTTCTCAGGCTCACCTCTATGCGACTGATCATTGCCGCCAGGTCGGTTCTTAGCCTCTTTGTCTCTACGCTCGCCTCCCCCTCCTCTAACATTTCAAACTCCTCATCGCGCTGGATAACCGTGCGAAGGAGCTAGGAAGGCGGAGCGGGCTCTCACATAATTTCCTCGACTTCCACAGCAGCCTCCTACAGAGGTGCTCTCCTCGGTCGCTGTTGTGCTCGGACAGCTCGTCCAAGCCTTACCTCCACTGTCGACGCTGCTGGTGCTACCGTGGGCGGATCTTGCGTCGTGCTGCTCGGTGCATTCCCTCTAGCCCCTACTCCTGCTCTGGTAGGGTCAGCCGATGTCACCACCGGGTGAGATCGGTCCAGTAACTTGTGGTTCCTCCACTGCAGGACCGGCCGGTTCCATAGCCGCTCGCTGCTCCACGGTGGGGGCAACTAGATCTGCTTCCCCTTGTCCTTGCTCGGCGCGGGGAGTTGTCGGCTCTTTTGCCCGTCTCCCACCATCAGCAACTATCGGCTGCAGGTCCTCCATTGACTTAGCACTTCAACAAGCAAACAATTTGTCAAGAAACAAAGCACTGCACTGAAGAAATATCACAAATAAAAAAGGGAACTTACAATTGGGACTCCTGTCACGCTGTTTAGAACCGGTGCGCTCGGCCAAAACCGCTCGGTCCGGCACCCACACTGCGCGATGTCTCTACCACCGCCTCCGCAGTCGCCCCCGTGGTCCCAGGGACTGCAGTGCTGCCTGCGCTGCTGCTGCCAGAGTCGTCTGCGCAATCTCGGGGACTGCGGTAGTCGCCCGGGCTATCACTGTCGATGCCACCTGTGCTATCACTGCTGATGTCGTCTGAGGACTATTGGGCATCGCTGCCATGGCCTCCCACGTCCGCCGCCTCTCTCACATCTCCGCTCTAGCCGGTGTAGATTTTGGAGGCATCACGGCCCTCGATGAAGAAGACGCTGCCGGCCTATCATCGTCTGAATCATTCGACACCACCAGCTGGCATCTTCGAGGCTGGGCGGTAGCCCCAATGCTCACCGACCTCTCTTCACGATGGGGTGACCCTGCCATTTTCTTCTTTCGAGGATGGCTCCTCACCAACAGGCTGCTTCTCTCGGAGCTTTTCACGGATAGGCGATGTCCGCTCATCTCCATCTTCGTCGTTAATGTCAACCGAGCTGTCCCCACCAGCCTCCGAGCTAGCTCGGTGCTGGGGACTGCTCGGTTGGGCATCAACTCCTCTTGACCAGTCAGCCGACGGCACCGCCGAGAAGTATACTGCCTGGTCCTGTCCCTGAGTCTTCAGGAACACTAATGAGTACATTGCAACAGATAAGGATGCATGTGAAACCAAAAAGAAGACTCTTACTCCTAGTGGGAGGCCTCCTACACTGAAGGTCCTCTGCTAATCGTCGATCCCATGACGCCCCACGAGGTTAAATAATAACCCAATCTGCCGCTTGACTTCATCCCAGTCAATTGGCTCGGGCACCTCACGGGTCCCATCAGTATCACCGCGGAATTCATATCCAGGATGTGCCCTCTCCTTGCAGGGTTGGCACCATCGGAAAGTGAAATTTGTTGCTATGATGAACCCATCCACCCTTCTCCAGTCGATCAGTGCCAAGAGCTCCGTCACTTGCACCATTTCATTGACGCCTGGCCTCTTCGACCACTTGGCATTGCTCATGGGAATCTGATAAATGTTGCATGCCACATAGTGTTCCCTCTGTGGCATGTAGAACCATCGCTGCGCCTAATACTTCACATTTGTGTTCAATGGGGTGGCGATGTATTGCCGAACCATCCGGTCCCGAAGCTACAAGTACACGCTGCCTATGATTCTAGATCTAGATCCTCCCCGGGTTTTCAAGCAAAAGAAGTGGCGAAAAAGATCAAAATCAGGAAGAATGCCAAGATAGTTGTAACACCTCAGGTGTTTAGCTCCATAATTGCATTGCATTGCATGAGCATAAGCATGCATCATTTCATGTAATTCATGTGGTTGCAACAAATGTGATTTGTTTTTAAAGTTTTGTTTGACTCACATCATGTGACACTATGGAGTTGGTGTAACTAAAGGGTAGAGTAGCTAATTACATCTCACAGCACCTTAGTTATACTTAGGGTCACTAATGGAGCAAGGTTCATGTTGACCAAAATCACCAAAATGCCCTCCAAGGTGTAGTTGACCAGCATTTAGCCCTAGGATGCTCTAGTTTGACCAATTAAAAAGTCTAGCTTAGAGACCTTGCATGGAGGAGCACCCTTAAGCAAAGTTGTAGAGAATTTCATAAGGAACAAAAGTTCTAATATGGTCATCTCATGAAAATGATCAGAACATGCTCAAAAATGGCCCACAAGTCAGTATTAGAGGTTGTTTTGGGACTTAGCAATTTTGGCTAAGTGTGATGCTGAAAACCGTTTCACTGTACCTCACTTTGGCAACTTGTAACTCACAAACCAGGCCGAACCAGTCCTTGAGCCAATTGACAAAGTTGTAGTCCTCATGTAGCTCTACCATTTTGGTATTATCATCTTCTGCTAACTCGAGCTGGTTTAGGAGATAATCGGCGCCAAAATCCCTCTGTCAGTCTAAGCCTTGGACACCGATTCAGTCAAAACACGACGTTCAGTAAACGTCGTGGCCGACCGGCCGCAGGGCCGTGCTGCCGCGTGGGCGCGCGATGGCGACCGTACGCCGGCCGGGGCCCCACCAGTCAGGCCGCAAGGGCTTCAAGGGCGCCACGACGCCGCACTCCTCCTCACTCGCGCCTCTGTCTCCTCTCTCGCTCTCTCCACGCTCAAGCGGAGAGAACCGAGCCGCCATTGCCGCTCTTGCTCTGACGAGCTCGCGCGCATTTTCCACCGCACCACCGCGCCTCAAGTCCGGCCAACAGCTACACCTTGAGGCCCTCTACCCACTCGTCCTGTCCCTGCCCTCAGACGCACCTCGGTAAGGACGAATCGCCAGTTCCGCCACCGCCAGACCTCGTCGGCATTCTCCCGCGTGGCGGCTCACCGTGGCTGGGGTCTTCGGTGCTTCCACTGCGAGCGCTAGTAGGTGCATTAGGACCGGGGTAGTATGGGGATGCTCACCATGGGTCTAGGAGAGGGTCCCGAGGTCACCGCCGGCGAGGAGCACCACCACCGCCCCGCCGGTCCGCCATGCCCGCCACCATCCCCCATAGCTACAGCCATTCCTCCAATTAGTGGCACCCCTAGGTGCGCAAGGGAGAGATGAACATGCTTGTGCCCTTGGTCTCACCGGAGTTGCCGTCGGCGACGAGTTCACCGTCGACCGCTCTTCCCCCTGCCCTGTCTCGCTGACCGGTGGGCCCTTCTCGTCAGAGCGCGGGCGTGGGCGGGAGGCCGTCGCGGGCCGCATACGGAGAAGTGGGCCACGCGTGAGATCTGGGCCGTGCGGGCGTGTTGAGCCGGCCCAGTGCCCTTTTTGATTTGTTTGAAATTTCAGTTTCTTTATTATTTCACATATTTGAATAATGTTTGTGATTTTCATATCTAGGGTTTGGTAGATCCAAAAATTATGATCCAAATTTTGTTGGGTTCTAAATAAAGTGTAGGATCTAGGAAAAATATCAAATGCTTATGTGATGTTGCGTTTCTGGGAGATTTAAATAGGTTTTTGAAATGTGTTTTAGATTGCATGCAAACTTGTTTAAATCATATCTTAAGTTTCAGTGTTCCAAAAATTATGAAATTTGGTTGGTAGGCTAATTTATACTTGCTCTAGTTCTGGTAAAAATTTGGGCAGTAGTGCTTAAGTACTTTTCAAGTTATAATGCTATCTTGTTATTTTAGGAAATACTTAAATGAATTTTTGTAATTTTTCTACATGTGCAATGTTCTTATACATGTTTGGAGAATGTCTTGGTACCTTAAAGTGTCTAATAAAAATAGGAAATCTGTTGTTTGACACTTTTTAATATAATTTGTTAATTATACAAAAATCAGCCCTTTGGGCTAGTGAATTTTGTTTAGGGAGTTTCTTTAAATAAATTTAGTTCAAATTTTTACAGTGGTCTCTTTTTGGTTCCTAGAGTCTCCTGTAATTTTTGTAGAATTTTAGGAGCAGTTTACATATATGTTTAAAATTTCACTTAATTACTTAAGTAAATTAAGAAATGGGTTTAAATAAATATTCTAGGTGGGCACACCTTACTTTCTGGTGTTTTTGTGACCTTTGTGAACTTGTGGTAACATTAGTTTGGTCTTATAGGATGTTTGCCACATAAATAAATATTTAATCTTTGCAATTCTAGGTTTTCTGGACAGCTGGTAGTATTTCTAGGTTTGACCCTTAATAAAAGTGTTTGCTGGAAAACTTGTGAATACCAAAGTTGTAGTAAACTTGATAAACTAGCTTGTGTCAAAATTTGGGAGCATTTGTCTTAGTAGTTTAGGAGTTATTGCTGTTTTAAGTGACAGTCCAGAACTGGCTGCTCTCTGTTTAGAGAGGACAGATTCTGGAACTTGGAAAATTCGACATGGAAAACTTACGAATTTAAGGTTGAGGTCTGAAAATGATTTGTAGTGCATTTCTTAAGCTTTTCAGATTGTCTTAGACCATAACTTTTGGAGTTAGGAATCTTTATTTATGTTAGAATCTTTGAGCTGCTATCCAGAATGTCTTACTGTGGTAACCTAAGTAATATTACTCTTGTGTTGTTAGGTGTTAGGGCCTTAACCGAAGAGGAACAGTTGTATCTTAGGTTGAGTAGCTTAGGTAAGTACTTCTCCACCAGAGAAGAGATTTACACGTACTGATAAAGTGACTTGATAAGATTATTGTTTTTATTTCTGAAATGCATTTCATCCCGAGCATGTTGCACCATTATGCACCCATGATATTTATTGTGCACTCATGCAATAGGTGTTCCGGAGGGGGTAACTCTCCTCGAATTCGAGCCTGTGATTCCGGAGGAAGTCCAGGACCTCCCGGAGCAGCCAGAGGAACCAACCGGCGACGAAGCTCCTGCCGAAGATCTACCCGAGTGTCCTGACCACCGGCTGAAAGCCCAAGTTTGGTTTTGGTAATTAATGACACTAAGTTGCTAATGCCACGTGTTAAGTATTTTGAGTTAGGCATAAGCAACACATGTGATGAAGGTGTATGTGGCAAGGAGTGGTGGCCACAAGATCACAAAGAGATAGTGCATGAACATGAAATGATGATTATGGTGGAGATGCACATAAAAGAAAGGACATGATGATCAAGTGGAAGAGAAGGATCTAAGAGCGCAAGGCAAAGGTATAATCATAGGGTTTTCCTTTTGCCGGTCTAAGATGAGTAGAGAAGTGATTGACCGGGTTTAGGATACATAGCCGACTATCAAGAGGGGCAATCACAGTTAGCTCGGGAATCAAGTGCCACTAGATCATTGTCTTGAGCATATGCATTAGGATCTAGTAAAAGAGCTAACATAACGCCTTGGGAAAATGTTTATAAAATGCTAACACACATGCACATTGTGATTTACACATGGTGGTGTTAGTACGTTTGAGAAGGCGGTAGAGTTTGAGCGGTAGAGAGGGGTTTGGGTTCCTCTCTCCCTCCCGCCGAGCTTGCGAGGCGGGATTCGGCGCTTTTTGGAGAAGTGAAATGCCTATTTTCTACTGCACCGGAAGTCGGAAAAGAAACAGAGGCAAACAGAGGTCACAGAGATGACCGGACGCGGTCTCTATATGACCGGACGCGTCCGGTCAGTGTTCAGCGTCTGCGCGGTTTTCAGTTTGATGATCGGACGCGCAGCGCGTCCGGTCACTGATGACCGGACGCGCAGCGCGTCCGGTCATCCAGGGAGCTTACTGGACTCTAATCGGACGCTGGCACTGTGGCGTCCGGTCAGTTCAACAGCGCGTCCGGTCAGTCCTCCTGAGCGAACCAGAGCGCGCGACCGGCGCGTCCGGTCCCTCACGTAGCCGGAGCGTCCGGTCAGGCGTCCAGAGGGGCAGAGCGAAGCGGAGTGACGATCGGACGCGCGGCGCGTCCGGTCACGTGCGATCGAACGCGTCCGGTCTCAACGGGAGCATACTGGAACGCGACCGGACGCGGACACTGTCGCGTCCGGTCAATCGGTTCAGCGCGTCCGATCACGGCAACGGCTAGTTCTGACTCGCACTGTTTCTTGCTGTCGTGTAGTGACCGGACGCGTCCGGTCACCCTGACCGGAGCGTCCGGTCAGTGCGTTTTTCGCTGCGTCGTCTGTAACGGCTAGCTGCGTACCCCTTCGTTATAAATAGACGTTGGCCGGGGTTTGAGGGTAACTCTTGCACATTTTGAGATATAGAGACATACTTTGAGCTAGAGAACAACCCCTCCACTCATCTCTTTGCATAGTTGCACATCTTGAGTGAGATTGAGTGAGATTCAAGTGTATTGCTTGAGAGTTGCATTCTAGAGGCACTTGATCTTCGAGTTGCTGCGGATTTCTTGTTACTCTTCCGTGTTTCCCGACACGGTAGACGGCTTGGAGCAGCGGAGGTGATTGAGCTCGCAATTGGAGATTGTTGGAGCCTTCACCAAGTGTTGTAAGGGGTTCTTGATCCTTCCCCGCGGGAGTTCGTGAATTGGATACTCTAGTGGAGCTCGTGGCTTGGAGGATCCCCATCTTGTGTGCGGTTGTGCGGCGCCCGCCGAGGGCTCGACTCTTGATAGTCGATTAGCTCGCGAACTGACAAGTGGGTGTATCGCCACAACGGGGAGTAGCTTGCCGGGAAGCAAGTGAACCTCGGGACAAATTCTTGTGTCATTCTCTTTCCGAGGATTTCTCTTGTACGATTGATTGATTGGCATTTCTCTTCTCTTTACGGCGGTATAATCACTCGAAGCTCTTCTCTCGTATTACTTCTTGTTTCTAGCTTGTAGTTGTTGTTGTGTTTAGTGAATAGCCTTGTACTAGACTTGTGTAGGTGGCTTGCTTAATTAGTTAGAGCTAGTGCATTTGCTTCGCCACCTTTCGTACTAACTTGTGGTTAAGTAATTCTTATAGAAGTTTTAATTAGGCTATTCACCCCCCCTTCTAGCCTATTTGGACCTTACACCGGCCCTCGACCTTTCTGAAAGGCAAGCCACGGTGCATGCTGAACCCATCATTTTATAAATCTATCTTGAGTACTTTTAATTGTTTAATGCATTAAGTTGTAGGAGTTGTATGAAAACAATTGTTGCATTATACCTATCCTTGTCCAGATATCGTACTTAACCCTAATTAGGTTTAGGCACGTGTCAATGCTTAGCCCTGCTTAGTGCGGTAGAAGTCGGGTGATTTCCGGTGGATGGAACCTTGCCTTAAAATGAAATTGAGACCAGGCGGGAGTTGGATAGTACAGCCGCAAGACACTTCACGTCTTGGGTGTGGAGCTATGCCCGTCTGAGTCATTTAAGGACCGATTCGCTGTACGTCCTTGAGTCATGTTGAACGCAGTCTAACACTTAGTTGGCCGGATAAGTCGTTCCGACCGCGAAGCCGAGTAATGTGGTTCAGGCCGGGAATCGAATGGTAGGTTGCTTCTTGGAGGAGAGAAAGGATGTGCTTGGGGACATTGGCGTGAGACCAAGGGGGGGTTAGAGTCCCTATCACCTGACAGAGTGTTGCCCTTGGGGTCACGACATTATTCGGACCCGCGATTCCTGAATCATATGAAACGGTGGCCTGTGCGACCCTGGCAGGGGTCTGCACGGTGAGTGTTAGAAATACCCCTCCAGCTAGATAGGAATTCGATTCGAATCGTCGTCGCTCCCGGTTAGTGAGCACTTGACTTGAGCAGCGGCAACGTAGATCTCATTAAATGAACCGGTGGTTAAGGGAATGATACAATGTTGCCATAATGATATACCTGCTATGGATATAATAATAATGTTGTTTGATTATACTCAAGTGAATGTTTAGTACAGGTGCTAAGATAGATGACAGGTAAATGCTAAAAGAACTGCTAGTACAAGTTATAAGAGTTTCAATTACTTATGCCTTTATGCAAAATGTTATGTCAGCTAGCCTCTTGTGTAAGCCTTGCATAATCCTTGGTGTCATCTTATTTCTGGTTTTCGACGGGTAAGTCTAGCTGAGTACATTCCAGTACTCAGGGTTTATTCCCTCCTGTTGCAGATGATATGCTCTACCAAGGCTTCTGCAAAATTTGTCTCCACCCTGCGGGTGACGAAGACTAGATCACTAGGGCGTGATCATCTTTTATGTACTTTCCTGATGCTTTTGCGGGTTGTTGATCAACAAGACTGGCAGTAGTTAAACAATTGGTGTGCGTTTGCTTCCGCTACTTTTATAAACTTGGTTTGTAATAAATTGCGACTCCGGGTGTGTAAACTTATTTCGGAACTACTTGCGAAATGTAACGTATGATGTTGTATGTTGAATGATGCGATCCTGGTTGTAAGCAAGTTGGTTTGAAATCCTTCGTTGTTTCGATTGACTACCGGGATTATATGGGCTCAAGTTCGAAAATTTGAGCGCTTCGGTGCTTGTTTTTGTACTTGTGCTCTTATAATTTGGTCGGTTCTGTTACAATAGGCCTCGCAGAGATGGATAAAGACAGAGACATGAAGGATGGAATTTGGGCTCAGATTGCAAAGACTGATCCCATAATACTCGATCAATCCACGGAGGAATGGATGGATTGGAACACCAAATCCGCGATAGAAGTAATCTTAAAAAGTACTAATTCATCGCCACGAGGCGTGGGAAAGCTCTCACCGCGAGCTGGACGCCACCCGTCGTCACCCTATCCGGTAGGACGCCATGCGCCACCAATTGGTTGAGCGCCGCCTCATTGCTGACGGACCCCACCCACTCCTCGACGTGATTGAGCTCGCACGTTGCCCTAATCGACCCGCCGCGACTTCTTTTAGGAGCCATCTCACAGATCTGTGGCTTGGAGGAGACTACGTGCTTGCGGTTGCTCTAATGGCAGAGCAGTTGCGGGGCACAGCGGTGTGGCCGAGAGAAAGAAGACGAAATGGCGGAGAAGTAGTGGGGAATGTGCACTGGGGGTGCGGCGCTCTTATAATGGTTCGACCCCTGCCCTTTTGCCTTCCAGGGTTTTTGGGATACCGCGCCTGCCCTGCTGCACTCTCTCCCAAAATCTCCGCACGCCGCTGGGCCGATGAGTGGGCCTGGTGGGCCATCGCGTCAAACCACATCAAACGCAGGCTGATGAAACGAAATTCGACATTAAAGAGTTGCTTCGATGGAATCTTTTGATATTTACGGCAAGATATTTTCTTCTGACCCTACTACAAGATACCTTCACAATCTTCCAGCAGGCTCGGGGACTACGTGTGTACAAGTCATCTAGCGATGACTGTACTGCTTCCCTACACCAGATTTTTCCTAGCTAAGCTGAGGATTTGTTTCCAGCTAAGCTTGGGACTGGTTTGGCACCTGAAGACTACTACTTTGGACCCTGGCACCACGTGACTACTTCACCTACTACCAGGCTTGGGGACTCAGTGGGCACACTTCACCTAGCGGTGAATGTGCTTATTTCTGGACTTGGTCTTCTAGAAAGCGACTAAGTCGTAGACTGTAATCGTCCAAGCTCCCTGTTTTGGCTCAAAGAGTCCATTTTTGCCTAAGGCATCGATGCTGAGCATCTCTCTTCGCTCCTGTGGGACTAAGTTTCTCTGTGCTGACTAAGTCAGGGACGCTGAGCGTCTAACTTCGCTGCTCGAAACCTAAGTGGGCACATTCACCTAAGATGGAGACTTCAAAAAAATTTACTTGAACTCCTTACATCCTTCTGGCAAACTTTGGCTCCAGCTCTAGCACTAGACAAACAGCTCGGACAACATGTTCAGTAGCTCGGACGCATGTTCAGCAGCTCAAACACATGCTCAAACAGCTCGGACAGCATGCTCAGCAGCTTGGACGCATGCTCAACAGCTCGGACAAGCTGAAGACGGTGTTGCTCAACTGATACAAGGTGCTCGGGGACTAGGTGTGGGGGTATAACCCCCGATACCAATGAGGATGTACATGGGCCGAGCCATCAGGGGAGGCCCAGCCCACAAGATCAAGCCGTGCGGGGCACGACACAGGTCGGCATGTGCCGCAAGACTACGTGAAGATCCTTGGTGATCAAGGAAAATCTGTTTGGATATGCTAGATTCCGCAAATCTCTATAATTCCTATCTTGTAAACCGATCAGGATAGATGCAACCGACCTGTAACCCTACCCTCGAGCTATATAAGGCGGGTAGGGACCCTTCTCGTTTTCATCTGACATCATATAATACAATCCATCAAAGATACATGACATAAGGTGTTACGCCAAGTCAGTGGCCTGATCCTGCCTAATCGCTGTCTCTTGCGTTCTGTGTCACCGTCTGGTTCCCTCACGCGCACCTCCACCGATTCATCTACTACCGTGGGCATGATATTAATTTCTCACTTTCTAGAATTATTTTTATTTCATGATATTAATTAATTTCGAAATTAGAAAAATCCGAGCCTAATTTTCCACCAACTCTCGAAAGCCCATGCCTTTATTTACTAATGGGCTTAAATGATTATTTAGGCCTATTAGTGGGAGTGGATGGTACAAAATCAATTAGTACCATATTGTTGGTTAATGTGAATATATATATATATATATATATATATATATATATATATATATATATATATATATATATATATATATATATATATATATATATATATATATATATATATATATATATATACACCGATCCCTTGGGAGCCCCTAGTTGGGGAATACAAAGGCAGTAAACTGGATTTTCTACTTTCTCTGTTACTACGCCATCTCCAAAGTCTCGCATGCGCCCTTGCGTCAGCGTCGCTGATCCACGGTCATCCAGGTCGAGCGCGGCTGGCTGCTACCTTCGTCAGTTTTGCTGGGCATGCCGGTCGTGGTGCTGGCACCAATGCGGGCACCAACGCGCCGATCTCTGCACCTTGACAACTCACGTAGTCGCATCGCCGATCTGCTACTGGAGAAGCTGTTCACGAGAAACCTGATCTCGTCACCCTCTACGTCAACCACGGCCGGCCGGTCATCCTCGCTGCTTCTCGGCCGTCGGTAAGTGCCCCACGCAACACTCTCGTTCCATCTATCTCCTATGTTTCTCCGGCAAGCGTCCCTGGCCGCCGCTTCTTTCTGTCCAACTGCCAAGTTACGCTACGTATTTGCATGCCCCTTACATCAGTACATGCCAACCATGTTCTATACCGCATACACAAGCAAGCACGCCACCATCGTTCCCCATGCAAGCATGTGTACCTTTATATTTTGGTTAAGCTCTTGATGCCGTGCACAGTACGTGCTCTGTGCCTGCTCCAATTCCTAGCTGTTCCGGTTCCTAGCTCGATGACATCACGTGACATCATGTATACGGTTTGTGGCTGTTTTCCTTTACAAAAACAATTTCAGAAATCCAATGGAAATACACATATACATCCAATCATCCATCCATCATTGAATCTATGGCCCAGATCTGGCCATACGTTTTCGGCCATATCTTTTTCAAAAGAGCCCCTGCACTTTTGTGGTTTCAAACCCGCAGTCCACTCAGATTCAAAATCCTGATTTTCTTTTAATTTGAAAGCGAGTTCAACTTATTTACGGTTTTGCCACTGATCTTGTTTTAAGCATAAAATCTTTATTTTAACTCTGTTTTAACCCGTTCAAGTTGCGTTGGGTCTACCTTGGCAGCCGTAGTAAATTTCCTAGTTATTTGATATATTGGATTCCTTGTCATCTATGGGATATTGCATTGGGTAGTGATGCTAGCGCTCAACTGAAACCATAATCTTATGACTTGACTAATGGTATATGCAATAAACTCTAAAAGATGACTTTTAGTAACATGATTAAAGGGGTCTGGAGTGTTTGGCTACTTTTTAGATGCTCAAGATTCCTCTTCTTAAGGACTTATCTATAAGTGGTCAACCGGGACTCACAGTACAACCATGAGTGGCACATGGCTCTGGTTTTAGTCAAGTATGAGAACCTTTTCTAGCTTGTTAGTGGTTACCTTTATGAGAGGCTTGCCGAGACGGGTATAGGACAACCTCTATTCTCATGTGTATAGCCGTGAAGGTATTGTGCCATTCGAAAGCTTACCACTCGAAAATCTAACGGTCCTAACTTGTTAGACGAACCTTTAAAAAGCTTTATAGTGAACCCTGCCGACCTTCCTTGGTAGTGGGTCAAGAGGTTGGCTGCCTCGGGCGAAAGGGTAAATCACGGCTCATGATGAAAGTGTACAACCTCTGCAGAGTATAAAACTAGTATATCAGTCGTGCCCACGGTCATGAGCGGCCTTGAAACTCTTACGGAATAGATGATCACTATTGATTAATTGTTTATACTATTCATTATTCATATTTACCTGATCATGTGTTTATATGAGCTTATGATAAACTTGTGCTACTCAATTGCTTAAAACTGTTATTTATTAAAAGCTAACCGCAATAAACCAGTGTCATCCTTTTAAGCCTCATGAACCACATGTTATCCTTGTTGAGTACGATATGTACTTATGCTTGCCTTTACATTTTAATTGGATAAAAATCCCAGATGGGTACTAGATTGCTGGTCTAGAGGAGTTAGGTTTGTGATCAACCAGTCAGTAGTCCCTGTGGAGTGGAGTCTTCATCTGAAGATCGAAGTTGTCTTACCTCTGTTTGCTGTCTAAGGTCATATCCTTTATACTAAGTACGTTATATATTAAGCATTGTCTTTTGATATTACCCTTATTTGTAGCTATATGTGAGATTTGACTTCTTGAGCTCACATATGATGTGTGGTTTTTTTTTCTTAAAACCGGGTGCTACATGTCCGATGGGCTCGGGTAATGGTAAAATGCCGCAATGCCGAATGGCCAACAGAAATAACTGTCGGCAGCGGCTGGGCAGGGTTCGTGGAAAATGAAACTAGGCCGGGCCGAAAAGAAGCCAGATCCATTATTCTTACAGAAGATGTCCATTTGTTTCTTCCCTAAAAACGATAATGTTCTCTACCGAGTATCCATCTAGCCGGACGGGACGAACCCGCCTGACCCCACGCCTTTCACCTTGCGTGGCGTGCGCCTTGTGCCTCGTGTCCCCACCCGCGCCTCGTGCCTCGCATCGCCATCGCCTCACGTTACTTATGCCTCGCGCCTTGCGCTGCGCTCTGCTGCACCTCGCGCCTCCCGCTCGGACTCGCACTGTGTACAACCACGATCAGTGGACCATGGGTGACCTCTGCGCCGTGGCATCGAGCTCAACGTCAATGAGCCTCCATTGGGCGGCAACAAGTAGATGAGCACATGTTACAATCGTATGATTCATGCATTTTAGATATATATTGCATATGTTTTATGTGAATGTTACAAAAGTCAACTTGATGTTGCATATGTTGCAATGTCTATATGTGTATGTTTGAAATGTTTCAGCTGTTTTCAAACGTCTGTTGCAAGTGGTTTATCTAGATGTTGCATATGTTGCACTGGCTATACATGTACGCTGCAAGTGTATGTTTTCCAATGTTTTAGCTGTTTCAAACGTATGTTGCGAGTGTTTTATTTGGATGTTACATATGTTGCATTGGTCATACACGTATATTGCAAGTGTATGTTTCAAATATTTTAGCTATTTCAAATGTATGTTGCAAGCGTTTTATCCGGATGTGGCATATGTTGCAGTGGTCATACACATATGTTGTTTCATCTGTTTCAGACGTATGTTGTAGGAAATGGTTCATGTTGTAAGTGTTCCATGAGCAGGCGCGGGAAGTGGGTGCAGGCAGAGGTGTTCCTCGTGTGCGCAGGAAGCAAAGCGGACGCGGCAACGGGAAGTGGGTGCAGGCAGAGGTGGTCCCGCGTGCGTGGGAAGCGAAGTGGACATGGCAGCAGGTGGGGCTTGGCCAGCGGGTGCGGCAGCAACATCACGCGGTGACAACAGTAGCATCAACGTTCAGCCAGGCGCATCAACAACATGCGGGCGGGCGGCAGGAGCTGCATGCAACCATTTATACAAGTGATCGAATGAGATAGCCTGACAGCCTACAGACATGCGAAATAACAATGGGAGGCGGGGGGGGGGGGGGGGGGGGGGGGACCAGCGGCTGCCGAATTGATAGATGGACGAAACCGAAAGGGCGGGCAGCAGGCGCGGGCGTCCAGACACGTCTAGCGCGCTGAACTTCCGGGCACTAGCAAAGCCCAAAAAATGTCCATTTGTTCCTTGTTCAGGACCAACCCTTCCTCTTACTCCTTACTCTCCACTCCAATAGTTATCCTAGTACTTATCAGGCTGTACTATGTGATCAGGGTTAGTATGGGGGATGATCGCAAAAGAAATAGGCTTAGTATGGGGGATGAGTTGAAGCTGGGTGCCGGCAGGTTATCAAATGTGATAGACACCTTTTCAGACGGAAATGGTTGCCTTTTATCAGATATGCGAATGAGAACAGCCAACATTTGCTCACTAATTGTGTGTTTGCTCACCAATTTTGATTTCAAATTCTCAGCCCTTTGGGTCTTCAAATTGCGTGTCTCGCCGCATCTCGCCGTCCTTTGTGCGTTTTGTGGAATGGTGGAGAAAAATGATGAAAAAGATGCAGAAGAAAAATGGAAGGGGCCGAATTTACTCATCATCTTTGCAGCTGGGATGTTATGGAGGCACAGAAACTCTTGTGTCTTTGATGGTCAAAAGTCCGGACATCATCTCCCTCCACCGAGGGTTCAAAGAAGAGCATCATTAATTTGTGGTGTATAGCTAGCGTGCCCTTGGCCTTTGTCACGGTGACAAGCTTGATTAAATTAGCGTCGCTTGTCCTGTTCGGTCCAGGCTCAGTTTTCATTCTTTTTTAGTTAGTCTCCCTGACTCTTCTTACCCCTCACGGCTCGGGCCGAAAGTGAGGTGGTGATCTTTGTATGTGATCAGTTTTTTCATCAGTTAATACAAAGGTACGCAACTTTCCCGCGTATTCGAGAAAAAATACGAATGAGATGGGAATTTAGTGCGGCAATTGAAACAGACTCCATGTCGTTGAAGATGGCAACAAATACGGATTGCTTTCGAGTATCAGCAATGGTCGGTCTCGTATACACGAAGGGAAGGCAATTGTGTCTGTGTCGGGCAACAGTTGAGATGTTTTCTTTTAACTATTGCCACCGAACTTGTAATAAGATAGCTCGTGAGATAGCTTCTATTGGTTCTAGGTACCCTCAACATACGGTGCTCTCTGGGACGGTACCTAATACATCGCCACGATTAGGCCTACTCTAGTACTAATACACCATGACTAGGACTAGCAACCAGTCCCATTAACTCCTATACGTGGATTAATGGACTAATAACTAGTGCTATTAACTCCTACATATGAACTAATGGAGTAACAACTAGTCCATGCCTAGTAGACTAACAATTACTTTGCTTGTTTAGATTATTAAGGACTAAAAATTAATCAACTAGTTGTTACTTTCAGAGATCCTAACTGTGCCTAATAGCTATTTTTGACAAATTAGTTCGTGTAATCGTGCATCTATACCGTGCTTAAACGAGCAATGCCAGTACATATCCCGGTCCAAGCTTCCTTTGTAGAGCGCAGTGGTGGAGGACGGAAAAAATTTAAGGTAGGGCGAAGTTGCGAAATGGTCTCTCAAAATGTTTCACTAGACAATTATAAGTGTCAGATTTTAGAGTTAGAGGACTTACCATGATGACCATGATGATCCTCTTCAACTGCAGATCGTCGTGTGTGGTGTGATCTCCGCTCGCCGGCTTGCTGTCGGCCTGTCGCAGACTCGCAGCCCAAAACGGATCGGCGAAGGCACGTGATCGCCGCCTCGCCGGGCGCCGGCTCGCAGTCGGCAAAGTCACGAACTCTCCCCCGCGATAGCAGGATAGGAATTTGGAGCGCTTCAGGTGCCAGACGGCCGCGTCGACGCGTCGTTTGCGCTGGTCGCTCGAAAACGAACAGGCAAAACTGCAAAAGCTTCGACAGGCTGCAGCCCACAAGGCCACAAGCGCACTGCGGATAAGCGCATAAAGCAAGGCACAACCCAAAAGCTAATAACGGTTCAGATTTCTATCTTCTTCTTCCTGCGAACATATTTAGACTTCAACAGCACTACAGCAGGACCTTCGAGACCTTGCAACCATGGTTACAGAGCAACTCAGGGTGGATATCCGCGGCGGAGTCAAGGGCCCTACCTTGCCCTACCGAGCCCTCCGCCCCCGGTAGAGCGGGCACATTAGAGAAACACACGCTAACGTGACTAGGGAACAGTTACCGGTTGCTACTTGACACGAGCAAATACTAACTCAGATAATCCGGTAGGTGTAAAAACAGCAGTAAACTTTTGTGTGGAGCCAAAAATCCCAGAAAAATCAATTAAACATCGATTATATAGAAGAGTTTACGTACATGCGAAACAGAAATGATGACTCGATCTCTATTACAAATTAAAAGGTGGCTACAGGCTGATGAGGCCGGAGCCCTGGAACTTGGAGCGGGTGACGGCGTCGATGCGCTGCGCTATCTCTGGACTCTGGAGACAGATGGTTCATCCAGTCCCCCACCACGCCGCGCCGGAAGAAGAAGCTGTTGTCCACCGCGCCGACCACCGACTCCGTCTTACCATCTTTGATCGCCCTCAGCTCGCTCATGTGCTCGAACGCGCATAGCCTAATGATGGCGTCCGCGGTACTGTCCTCGCCGGCACCGAACGGGAGGCCAACGAATTCCGCAAGCCTCCGGACGTGCGCCGCAGGGTCCCTCTGCATCTCCCCGTACCTGAAGAAGAGCATCTGCTCGGGCCGCGCGAGGTGCGCGCGCCAGTACCCGAGCACGTGCTCCCAGTACGGGCCCAGCTGCGACACGCCGGCGCAGAACTGCTCGGCGGCGAACTCGACCGAGAGGGGCTCCATCCCTTTCTTGGCCCTGAGCTTGTTGAAGTGCCACAGCGAGACGAATGTGTCCTTGGGGTCGCGGCACACGTAGACTACCTTGCAGCCCGTCGTGGCGACGACAGATCTCGGCAGCGCCACGA
This sequence comes from Saccharum hybrid cultivar R570, assembly GCA_038087645.1. Classification (NCBI taxonomy): domain Eukaryota; kingdom Viridiplantae; phylum Streptophyta; class Magnoliopsida; order Poales; family Poaceae; genus Saccharum; species Saccharum hybrid cultivar. Next base: position 26,483,606 of record JAQSUU010000135.1, read on the forward strand.
ACGGGACGTGCGTAGCCAAGAGCCTTGGCTCCGGAAGCTCTCCGAGGTTCGGGACGCGACCGCTCGTGTAGAGCTGGAACTCCAAGATCTGGATGCACTCGTGCGGGCCGAGGGTGTGGAAAGGGTGGTCGGCGGCGTCCGGGGGGTGCTCTGCCCGGTGCACGGTGGAGTAGAGGAGTGCTTTGATCCACGTCGTGCCAGACTTGGGCAAGGTGGCGACCATGATGTCCGTGGGCCGCGCGGAGAAGCAGGCGCCGGCGACCATGGCGCCGACCATGACCCCCTGGTAGGCGTGCCAGCCTTGGCCGTGGAGGAAGAGCTGACTGTGGCCCAGGCCATTCGAGCTCGGCAGGGAGGAGACCAAGTTGGTGAAGTGATCGTAGAGTTGTAGGTTGGCTTCCGCCTGCGCATCGCCGGCATCGGCATCTTGCTCGGCAACGCTTCGCAGGCAAGATGACATGGCGGACTGGCGGCGTTCCAGTCTCCCAGATCACTAGCTAGGTTCAGTAGATTGCATGCGCACCCTAAGCCAGTAGCAGCGGAGTATATAAGGCCGTGTTTAGTTTGGCACTGCAGAGAAAGAAGACTCCTGAATTGGCACTACGCAAAAGAAGATTTTTCGTTACATCAAATTTACGGTACATGCATAAAGTACTAAATGTAAATAAAATTAAAAACTAATTGCACAGTTTGGTTGTACTTTGCGAGACGAACGTTCTGAGCCTAATTAGTCAATGGTTGGACAATTATTATAAAAAAAAATACAGACAAAATACTACAGTGCACTACAGTGAATTTAGCAATGGCAAATTCGGCCAAACATGGCCTAAATATATATTGGGAGCATGTCTTCACTAAGGTCATGTTTAGTTCTAAAAAATTTTCAAGATTCCCCGTCATATCGAATGTTTGACATATGCATGGAGCATTAAATGTAGACGAAAAAAAACTAATTACATAGTTTGATAGAAAACTATGAAACGAATCTTTTGAGCTTAATTAGTTTATAATTGAACACTAATTAACAAATACAAACGAAAGTGCTACAGTAACTCAAGCAAAAAAAATTCGCAATCTAAACGCACCCTAAGCATTAAAAAACACAAACTTTAATTAGCGGCCTGTCGCGCTCTTGCATAAGTGCGCGACCGTGCCCACGCGGCCTGTCGCGCCCACGCATAAGTGCGCGACCGTGCCCACGCGGCCTCACCTGCTTTCTGAGCGACCCGCACATACGCCTGGCCTACCGCGGGACCTGCGCACGCAGCTGCCCACCAGCATCATTCAAGCAGCTGCCCACGTGTTTATTTTGCTTTCTCTCTTTTAAAAATACAATAACTTTTTATACGTTGTCTTTTTTAGTTTTATTTGCACCGTGTTTTTTACGATGGGAGCTATAAAACTAGACCCATAATGCATATATTTTAGAATTTATTTTATATAGTGTTAACTTATGTTGTATGTATAGTAATAGTGGTAATGAAAATAACTTGTCACTTGCTCAAAGTATAACTAGCTACATACTTTAAAATTTAACTTGCCACACACAAAGGTCCAGCTTGTATTTTTCTTTTAGTTTCAGTTTAATGAGTTATGCGTTTGATTTATTCAGTTTCCTTTTAGTTTAATGAGTTATTATTTTCTTTTTTTCAGCTTCTGTGATTTTTTATCACATTTTTAAATTTCAGCTTATTTTTCTTGTTGTCAATTTCAGTTTCAATATTTTATGTTTCAGTTATTTGTTTTTCATTGTGTCTACTTTAGTTTTCCATTTCTATTTTTCAATTTCAGTTTAATTTTTCGGTTGTCAATTTCAGTTTCAGTTTTATATTTCTTTTTTTTTCATTGTGTGTTTTCAGTTTTGTCGATTTCAGTTATATTTTCTGGTTGTCGATTTCAGTTTTAGTATCTGGTAATTTTAATTTCAGTATTATGTTTTAGTTTTTTGTTTTTTATGATCTTTTTTAGTTTTCAATTTCTATTTGTCAATTTTAGTTTCAGTCTCATGTAGCTATTTCATTGGTTCATTTTCCCTTTCAGGTTCGAATGCATTCCTAAATCCTACATATATGTTTCCTCTAAGTTAGCACTTTATGACATTCTTCTTCTAATAATTTGCCTCTCAAAGCGCAACTTGTCTTATTTTGGGCCGCTACTCTTGTCTTTTCAATAAATGTCCCTCCATTTTGCCAGCTAATCATGTTTCCCGGCTCATATATTAGATTATATAATAACTTGCCCCTGTAGTTAGCAGTAGGGATGAAAACGGTACGGATATTTTCCGACCGTATTCGAGACCGAATCCGTTTAGAGGGGTTTTAATCCGTCCGTATTCGAGTCCGGATATTTAACATCCGATACCGTATTCGTATCCGAATATTTAAATCACATATTTATGATGTCGATATCCAATCATATCATATCCGGCATTTTTATACTATCCGTATTCGAATCCGAATCCGGACATAAATACGAAAACAAATACGATATCAGTGATATCCGTTCGTATCCGATCCGTTTTCATCCCTAGTTAGCAGCCTATACAATGCTTGTTTTTAATGATTTGACTCCAGGTTGCAGCTTTGTCTTGTTTTGTGCCTCTACCCACATTTTTTAATAAATGCCTCCCAGTAGGCAGCAAGTCATGTTTTCTAGCTTTTTCATGTGTTTTATAATAACTTGCCCCGTAATTGGCAGCTTATGAAATATTTATTTTAATAATTTGCCCCTCCATGTTGCAGTTTGTCTTGTTTTGGTCTGCTACTCTTTTTAGGGATCAGTACTTTTTATGTAAATACGATATATCAAATTTATTATATTTCCATGTAACAATCGATGTGCATACCATGTAAAAACTTTAGTTTATTTTGGAGTAGCAAGTTTAATATTACATGGTAGCAACTTCTTTCATAAATCTCTTATCATATTTTTACACATAAATTGCTACTAAAATAAAATTTGTCGAAATATATCCAGGGTCTAGTTTTGTTCGCCTCATCATGTGAAACATACCGGTGCAAACGGAATTGAAAACGAATACACCATTCAAAAAAATCAAAGAAAATGTTTAGGAGGGGTAGTAGGGCTGGTCGGACGTGGGTTGCTCGCATGGGAATCAGTCGAGCATGGGGGGGGGGTCGCGCGCTATTGGTATGCGCGGCAGGACGCGCGCTATTGGTATCCTAAAAAAAACTCAACCTGTGAGGGTTAGACAGCCCTCAGGATTTTTTTTTTTTTTTTGAAACGAGATACATGTGCCCATATGGAAAGCAATTAAGGTTCACAAAGTATAAGCTGACAATATCATGTGTATATATTAAGTTAATTGCCAGATTCGTAGAGATCTCATGATTGATTATAGAAAAACAATGTGGACTGGATTTGCCCGGATCTAGCGATTTGTATTAGTTTAGTTTCTTTTTTCCTTGGAAACGAGATACCTGCGCTGCGCCTATATTGAAAGCAAATTAAGGTTGACAAAGTAAAAGCTGGGGTTAGGCTATCGAAACAGTACTCACACATGCAAGCACAGTACTCACACATGCAAGCACTCAAAATACTCACACATGAAAGCAATTAAGGTTGACAAAGTAACCAGCTCACAAAGAAAGCACAAGTGCAACTGAAAGTTTAGGCTCTTTTATTAAAACACAGTACTCACACATGCAAGCACTAAAACATGTAAATTCCTACATCCTACACGAGTTTTTTTTCGGGGGGGGGGGGGGGGGGGGGGGGGGGTGAACACATCCTACACAAGGTTAGGCTATCGAATCTTAATTAATTAACAAAATAACTGTGGACGCCTCTGTGTGGACACACATGCTGATAGATAAAGTAGAATTTTCTGGTTTATCTTAATCCATGACGTAGTAACATAAATCATGATAGAGAAAGCAATCAAAAGACACTATATCACTAGAAAGATTTATAGAGACGGTTGGGAAGTCTCTATACATGTGGATAGAAGTCTCTGTATAGGCGAATGGGAAGTCTCTAAGTCTGCATCTCTAGATTCATAAAGGCGGCTATCCTAGTCACCCCTACAAATCTTTCTAGAGGTGGTGGGGGAAAAGAGCCGCCTCTACAAAAGTTTTCATTCTTGGTCATTACATGCTTTTTTGCAGCTTTAATGAATCTATTCACTTCATCACGAAAATGTGGTTTTTATCGTGTTGAAATTTACATCCACAAATTCACGTCCATCTTTTATGACATCAAACCCAAAAAAATCCTTAATTAATATAAGTAACAATAACTAGTATACAAAATGATCCCTAATGAATCAATTATTTAACATTAACTTTGCCGCATCCAGGGAAGGCACGGCGCATGCGAGTAACTGTAGAGGGGCAGGGGTATTTTCGTCTCCCTGGAAACAAACTGACATGATCAACACAGTTAACTAACAGATACTTAGTCTTAAATGGATGGCAGTGCCGTCTGGAGAAAAAATTTCTTGGTGCCACATAAGAAAGTTTAAATTTTTTAGTACCAAATAAAGAAGGACGATTTTATTTTAGTGCCAAATACATAATTCATTGTTTGATGCTCGCCGGCGATTCGTGCCTGTGACGAATGCTGCCATTGTTAAATTTTGCGAGGCAGAGAATTCGACACTACCCAGCTGCAGAGCTGCTGGCACCTGGCGGTGGCAGGCGTCGGCAAAGATATGGTTTAGACTACCCGCACTCATGGACCTCTATATTCATCCTCTATACGTCCTAGTCAGCAAGATTCTCTTCTCTATACTCAATTCTTCCGCACCCATCCATCCTCTATATCATCCTCTATCCACTCTATCTAATGTGGGACTCGCTTGTCACTTTATCTAAATATATCCATGTGTGATCTAGTTTTGAAGAATTTATTGAGACGAATTTAATGGTGCAATCGAAATTTAATTTGGATTTTTGGTTTGTGAGTTATAGCATTTTTTCCTTTGTTTAGCTAGTAGGGTCCGCCACTGTCAAGTATAGAGTAAGCACTGTACCACTCTAAATATAGAGTGAGAGAAATGATAGAGTATCATTTTAGAGTATCCAGTATAGCAGTTTTTACTCTATATTCATACTCTAAAGCTTTATAGTATCGTTTTAGAGTACCCACTGCGGGTAGTCTTACCACCGCATGCGTGACCAGTCTTTCTCTACTCCAGCAAATCGCCTGCTCTCGCCAAAAGTATACGCTCCGGTCTCAGAAATCCTTTTTTTAGGGGAAACAGCGATTTCCATTATTCAACGAGCGCTGAATCGTGACTGAATTTGAATCGAAATAGAGACCAGAGTTGGATCCTTATCCGGATTATACAAACTACCTAGGACAGCCAATTCAAGCGCTACCCTATTACACGTTCGTGGTCTCGATATCCTGGTACGGCATCGCCGTCATATCACAAATTCTCTTGCGTTCTATCTTCCCATAACTTAGTTTATCTCCTAGAAGCCAACTTTAGTGTGATTGATCATGGCATTTTTGTCCCAGACACATGGATTGCGAACTAGTCTTCGATTAACCGTCGTTAGCCCATTTACTCCTGTATAAAACCTTTGTCGCCATTATACATCCTGATATACGGAGTTTGGAGTTGCTTCCAAGACTATCCTACCATCTCGATGTAATAATCTTTGTTTTTTTTTCTTGTAAAAAAAGAAACTTTATCGGGGAAATGATCTTCCCGTGACCAAGATGAACGGCAGAATATTCATGAGATCCAAACTCCAGAACACTGCTACCACTATAGTCTCTTTTTTTCCAACTAATCTTCTTTGCAATTTACAATATGGCGATGATCCATATGAACAAAAAAAAAGGCGACACAATGGACAACTCGTAGATGTGGAAAACCTTTTCCACACGCTTTAACTGCTTAATGACCACGAGCTTTTCCAAAAGCAGCTCGGGGACCTGACCAGGGGCATCCGACCCCCTTCACTACAATATAACATAGATTGCGGACCCTTCGCCCAAAAAATTTGGGAGAGGATTGAGGAAAGAACCAATCAATCAAACCAAAGACAAAATACAACTAACAATTACCCTGACCAGAGAGCAAAAGGCATGAGCGTATGTACATGAGTTATGCACAGGTTGAGCGGAGAAAAGAATGTAGAAAGAGACTTGCAGCTAGAAGGACCACCCTGTCAGTCCTTTCTTTGGTGTAGGAAGGTAAAGCCAGAATTCTCCCGGATCAAAGGTGGCATGTCGACATCTGTTACCTCGATTTCTGTCATCGACTTCGAGATGTCATCCACCGAAAATGGAATGCTGTGATTAGGAGTACACTGTCAGGCAACAGGCTTCAAGTAACCGTAGTCAACAATATATCTGAGCAGGAGTAAGGAAAATAATAACCTGGAATCATCATCCAACAAGAACGAGCTGCTCAATGCATTATTAGAATCTTCCGTCATCATTACTCTCATACTTGAGATGACCTAACATCAATTTTTTTCCATCAGAAACCAAATAGCGTCATATCTTGACACGATAGCATAGGAAATTTGAGGTGAGTAACAACTAAATCAAGTAGAACAAAGCTTACATCTGATGAAACAGTGTGGGTACCATACTTATCATCCCAGTACATTGTACTGATTCGATATAGCTGTTGTATGCTAAGGACCTGGAATTAACAAAACATGTGACAAGCTGTTAAGTCGTAACTTACAAATGTTGATGAGTAGCTGAAGTTAACTGAGTTCAGAGATACTTACAGGGCACAAATCGTTGGTAATTTCTTTCAATGTTTTCTTTGGCTTTTGATGAATTACCTATAATATAAACTATTAGAATATCTATTTTTCAATATAGAAAGTTACAAATAAAATAAAACATCCAATCAGCATAGAATACATACAAGGAATCCAACGGCCTGCCTAATATGTTTTAGTTCTTCCCAGGAAGAACCTGCATACTGTACGTGCAACATAACATTAGCATATAAATTTAATATTGCCCAAAGTAAAAAAAAAAAGAGTCTTCACCTCTTCAGTTGCATAGATGCACCACTGCTCTAATTCTGCCAATCCAGCTTTCACATATTCTCCATTGCTAAATGAACAGCACTCCCGGCGAAGAAGAAGACTACAATACAAGGACTTTCTTTTAAAACCAGAAAGAGAACTTAATGTAGCACAGATAGAGCAACTATGAATCATACCTATTAAACAACTGAACATTAATAAATGAAAAGATTTGAGTGAACACTTTGCTGATTAAGAATGAAGGGACCTGTCAACATCAATGAGAGTCATATCAATGCAAATTCTTCTTTAAAAAAATGGGATGTGAGTCATGTTAATGCATATTTTTAGGTAACATACATAATTTGCTTTTAAAACATTCAAGTAATTTGTCAATATTTTCACAATGCTCTGCCAATGGGCGATCAGAGTTTGCTGAGCTAAGGCATTTGCTTGGGAACGTGATCCTTTAATTAGACTTGCACGGGATGTTCTTGGTGCCTGAAAAATTAAAAAATCAAGTAAAAAAATAAACCATGGTGTCAACTCCGTAAATAACAAATAGTATAGCGACAATCATTGATACCTGGATGCAAAGGCCAAGTAAAGGAGATATTTCCTTCTTCAAATTGTCTCTTATCATTCCATAGATCTTCTCGAGGAAAGCTGTAAGCTGTTGCTTGAAAAGCAGGGCTGGGTACTTGGCTTCAACTTGACGAAGGTCACCTAGCCCTCCAATCAAGCGACTTCCCAGAAAAGCACGCCCAGCACTTTGTGGTGAGGCTCGCATCCCCTTTATATTTCAGAAAAAGTGAATTAAGCATTCTTGATGACTAGAAAACTAGAATGCCAAGTAAAAACCGGGGTGAAGAAAAATGTTTTACCGAAAACACTCTCCCAAAAGATGCAGCAGATGACCTGCGCCTTTGAGGAGTGAGTCCAGCTGCTCCAGTTGTTTTTAGTGTTCGTTGCAGCAGCAGCAGTAATGTGGATGAATTCGAGAGCCAATATGCCAACTTGTCGTTGTTGTCCTGGGACTTTGGAATGACAGAATTTGAACTTAAATATATAGCAACAGCACAAAACATCAACTATAAAGAATGAAATTTTACTCCATTGTTCCTGTGCTATTCAAAATTTTTAATATGGACTATAGCTATGTTTACATGGTTCTAGTGGTATCACAAAAGCATAATATACAAGTTCAATAGTCAGAGTATACTAGGCAATCAAATTGTGAAGTGTAGTTCTCCAAGAAAAAGGGAGTAAAGTCAAAGAAACAAGCACAGTTCATTACCTCAATAGCAGAGCCAATTGTTTGAATAATACGGTCAAAAACACCAGTTCTTTCAACTTCAAATGATCTCCAATGTAGAAGACACCTGTAGATAAGGCAAGCTGCAATAGGTTTGCCACTGGAGAATCCCAGATCTTGTGATACACACTTGATCAGCAGGTCTTGATTTTCCTGAAGCACAAAATTCATATATAATGAAGAGAAATCACAACTGATATAACTTCAGGATCAAACCAAAGTAAGGGCATGGTCTTAGAGAACCAAGGTAGAACGAACAAAGGAGTAATCACAAATAGCAAACCTGCTGCTTCTCATTAAGTGATTTTTGTGGCTTCTCTTCAGCCTCAAGCTCCTTGGGGTTTGGTGAGATAGGGGTTACATCCTATGTAAATATTTCAGGACATAAAAAGGTTATCACTTAATACCAGTTACTTCAGAATTGTATGTGAAATGTTTTTTACACCGTTCTTTTCACTTACTGGTGATGGCTTCACTTCTCCATTTAGAGCTTTCCCGTTCTCCGGAGTTTTCAGCTAACAAAGTAGCATTAGTTTAAAATATTATGTCACTGCAATGAAAGTATAAATGTACAGAATGCCTGTAGTATGAAGGAACCTGGCATACCTGGAAAGGAGACTTAGGATATGCAGCTAATGACTTTGCTGTAGGAGAAATTGCAACAGCCTGTTGACGGAGCACTTTGTTCTCAGATTCCATGTTGGTTGCTTTCTCCTCCAGCCTGTGTTTGTTTCAACGCAAAAATATATATGGTATTTATTCTTAACAAAAACAGTGTGACAAATCATATTAGATAGGTGAGACTAATTAAATACACCCTATATTCCAAATTATAAGATGTTTTGGCTTTTCTAGCTACATTGCTTTTACTATGCATCTAGACTATATAGTGTATATCTAGGTACATAGCAAAAGCTATGTATCTAGAAAAGCCAAAACATCTTATAATATGGAATGAGAGAGTACATTCTAAAGCTTTATTTATGTTATACCTCTGGACAGTATCCTGAAGTTGCTCGATCTTTTTCTCTGCACTCTCAAACTTCTTAATTAGTTCTTCATTTCTCCGTTCAGATTCAGCATGTTCTCTTTTAGCAGCTTCTGTTGCTTGCCTTTCAGTTAGCAGCAAAGCCTGCAATAATAATAAAAAAAAGGTATAACTTCAACTAGATCGTGAAACAAGCAAATGTTTTCAAATTCCAAGCACAAAGCATCCTTTAGTTCAATCATTATCTTATTCTGAACATTTCACAAATTGTGAAACAGAGATGATTGACATTTTATTCATATGATCGTTATCTTATTCTAGATACTTCACAAACTATGAAACAGAGATGATTAACAGTGTTTTATTCATATGATAAGCAGCAAGTGATCCAAAGGAATGTAGAGGTTACTGTAAGTTATCAATGAAAAATGTTAAATGTCACAAAGAAAGATCAGCAGCCACCATACCCTTAGTTGTTCAACTTCGGCCGTCAGTGAGTTAATCTTTTCCGTGTCTTCGACTAGCACAGGAGTCTCTTTGATTACTGGAGGTGCTTCTTCAATTGCCTTTCTAGCAGCTTCCCTCTCCTTAACCACCATGGCCTTTGATTCTTCAACTTGAAGCTGCATATCATGCAATGTCTCTTGCAGCTTAGCAATTTCCTGGGCTTTTGCTTCCTCAAGATCAGTCTGCAAATTAAGAACATAAGCACAGGCCCACAATTACCAAATTTAAACCAGTGTCAAGATAAGAAGAGAAATAAAGGAAGTGCAGGTACACTACCCTTAATCGCTTCTCCAATCCTAAGCGCCAGGTTAGTTCTTCAACACGCTTCTCAAGTTTATCCTTGGCCTCTTTAAGGGCCCCTGTTTCTCTTGCGGCCTGCAGATGGTTCATGAAATAAAGTGTTGAAGTCTGTACCATAGTATGGAAAACTGGAGAACCGCATAAGGTAAGAGTTAACAACATACCATCTTGAGCTTCCTGAGCTCTCTTCTCGCAAGCCTTTGCCTCCAGGCACACTGGTAAGTAAGAGCTGCTCCTTGCAGATTCTTGTAATGCGAGTAGTCTCTGTGGCGGCGCCATTGAGCCTGTGTTCAAAATAGCATGTCGATCAAATAATCATTAAATGAAAAGAAATATTGCAGGAGACAGTACTGCAAAAATTCTCAAATTTGAATAGCAGCTTAATTGAAAAGATCATACTTGGATGTGCACGGCTGCTTTTGTTTCCTTTCTGAACCTGAATTCTTTGCGAGCAGACATAGCCCTTAAGCCTGTCTGCAGTGTGATTGCAGCTGCTTGCAGTTGTAAATAAGATTCTCGTGCTTTGTGGCGTCGCATATTCTTTTGTATTTTCACTGCTGCTGCTTCCTTCCTCATGCACTCATACAACTTACGGGCCAAGGTTCCTGGATTTCAAGAGGAAAAATGATACGTGTGAAGTCAGAAGAATGCCTCCAAAGCCACATGCATTCAACAGTGTATATACTTGAGAAGAGAAAATCAACATCAGCAATACTTCTGCCTAACACTTCAACATAGAGAGAGGAAACACTGAAACAGTACCTCTGACAAAAGATTGTAGCTGCATTGCTGATCTTTTAAGCTCAGCAAACTGTTTCCTTGCAATATATGTACATATTTGTCTCTGTATGATTCTTGCTGCTCTTCCTAATACTTCAGCTCTACGAGCATCCAAATCAGCCATCTGTCCAGCTCTCAGAAACACCTTTGTTTTTCCAATCTGCAAAAAAAATCAGGTTAGAAAAATTATAGTTCAGATCACTGAAATACTATGTTGTGATTAGGTTCCAATTGTATATGAAAGAACAACATGAAAAAATCAGCAGCTATGGGATCACAGTAGCAGTTCCATGCGTTACCTGGTAATTCTCCAGACCCACTTTTTCCAAAATCTTTTGGCACGCAATCTTATCATCATTGCTAGGCACAACAATACAAAGGAAAAAAAAAACAAAATGCAAATGAATAGATTGAAATGCCAAAAATAAATGCGGAAAATGGGCAGAAAAGTTCATTTGCATTCTTTGTGGATTTCCTACCTCCCTTCTAAAACTTCAGGAGCAAGGACACCAAAACGATTGACAAATTCATAAAATGTTTTTCTTGTGGGGTATCCAGCACAGCTGATCCTGATAGCTTCAAGGACACCCTGTGGTACATCTTACTTAGTTCAACTGACACTAACAACAACAATTACGCTGATAGAGTTTAAGAATCTTACTCCACATCTTAGTTGCTGTATAACATTTGCATTCTCAAAAATGGCTGGCTTAAGGAGATTATTTGGCTTCACACATCTAATATAGTGGGGTTCGGTAGAGCTCAAAGTTTCCATGAGAGATTGAAGTTGCAGCTGAAAATTGTACAAGAATATCGGTTATCAACAATAAATAGGTAGAAAGAACATTAAGGAGAATGAACAAGCTTGCTTTCCTATTTTGATGTACCAGAACATAAAAAAATATATTTGTATTGGTTACATGCTTACCAAAGGTAAAACCAACAAAAATTCAAAAAGGGTAAAGCACTCATTATAGTCATGATGGCATGCTAAATTTTATCTCCACACTACTATGTCACTAGTAGCAGAGAGAGAAACCATGTACATACACTCTATACACCATCTGGGAGGAAGCACAACTTTCCAAAAACATCATTGTAGTGACACAGATGTACGCATACTAAAGGAAGCATACAGAGCCTTAAGTTGAACCATGGTGCAGTTTAAAAAGGCTTTATCAACTTATATCTTTTATCCACATATCAGGCATGATGTCACAAGGTAAAACTGCATGCATTTCAAACATTCTTTTCATATAGACCACCTCATGCAAATACAATGGCACACATTGCGGAACCATATTCAACAGCATCAGACAAGATTATAGAAGAAAAATAGAGTTGGTGATCTAAAGACAAAGTTAGTGCAGAGTTTATTAGCAAGTAAACATAGTCATGTTTGGAAAAAAAAAAGTAGTGTGACTAAGGAACAATAAGCAGATTTTGATAGGGATGGTGATGTGAACTTCAGAATGAAACAAAGAAGAATAAGCCTATTATCTAATTCCAATCTACATTATAAATTCTCAATCCATGCCCAGATTCCCTTCAAGCTAAACTTTCAGCTAAGGCAGCAATGCAGGAGGCCATCCGGCCTATATATCCTAGACCAGTATATGATATTTTGTGCATTTTCAGTCTTGAAAAAAATATGGGATCAGCATCCAGCCGAAGTAGTTTAACAAGCTGACCAGGCGCGATGTACTATTGTACACTACTACATTGTGGATAAACACCATCAAAAGCAGGCGGAAACCACAACGAAGAGAGGAACTTGCATTCATTTTCGGTCTAGATGAAGGAGGCCCCCAAATAAAAGCATGCCTGGGATTTGGTACAAGCTAACATTAGCATATTGAACTGTATGCAATAAAATGCCATCAGGTGACCTGCTAAGCATGTCAAAAGCTACCTCAAGTGCTCAACTGTTTATGTATTGGGGAACGTTGAATAGGGAAATATGACACTGACATAGATCAAAGCCTAATATGTGGAATCAGGTTCCAGGCATGGATTGAAGTGACAGAGCAACATGGATAGCATGTTTCAACATTGGCATCAAATGTTCTTTTAAGGACAAAAATATGCAATGGGGAATATATATTTTTCACAACTGATGCTTCCAAGAATACAGATGAGGAGGAAATGATAGCTACTAATGAAACCTATTATTGATATGGCGAAAACATAAAGTGCAATGTTTTGAATAAGCATACTGTGTAATAGGATTAAAAAAATAGAACAGAATTTCACACCTTAAAACGTGATCCAATGGATGAAAATTTTGAAGACTTTGCTGTCTCCTGTGGGAGAGGAGGGAATAAACCAGCTACAAATGGGCATGAAGAAGCATTCAGCAGATCCTGATGTTCAGCCACTACATAATCTTTGTTCTTGTCTAAGAAATAATCAGCCTGGTATGTCACCTGTGGATGGTGCCAAAAAATATCTTGGTAAGATACTCACAATTTTTCACCAAGAATATGCATATCCTTTTATGAAGAAGACTTACATCGCCAGCATAATGGACTACTGTAAAATCAGTGCGTGAAAGCTTTGGCTTGGCAAACCGCTTGTTATTCTTAAATGTTGTATATAGCTTCTGTGCAAACGTCTCATGCGTTGATCTAGGAAACATACTGCACAGAAGTTTATAGGGAAAGAAGTCATCAAATTACAAGCAGTCAGATAACAGTGAATCGAAATAACTAACAACCAGTTGTCATAGTAATTGAAGAACTGCGTCACTTGCAAGTGAGAATTCCCAAAACATACCATGCTTCATCCAGAAGTGCAATCAATCCACCTTTCTGAAAACATGGGAATAAATGTTACTAGTGCCATACATAGTTCTAAGACAATTTGAAATAACACTGTTTCTCTCAGAAATTCCATTACCAAATACTTAAAATTTTGTTTCACCCAACCCTAGCTCATCCTAGAAATATAAAAGCATCAAAAAAGTTATTTTTTAGCTGTAGACCCCAAGTCTTGCATTTTTAGTATCTATACTCTTTCAAAAGGTGATATGTTATGACAATCTTGCTTTTTTTTTCCAAACCGACAACCTTGCATTTAGTGTGCCATGTCATAGTATGTAGTGTGTACCTTCTCTATCAAGTCTAGCACATCTTGATTATCAACAAACTCGATGTAACTCCAGTTTATCTCTTCTCTGGTATACTCTTCTTGTTCCATTTTGAACACATGCTGCATGACAAATGCCACATATTTACTGTTGGAGTGTGATTGTATTAGGCCCATGAGGCTAAGCCCATGTGGCCCATGTATGGTACCTATATAGCTACCCTTCTAGGGTTAGCCCAAATTAATGAATCACATATTCTAGCATGGTAATCAGAGCCAGTTTTTCTCCTCTTCCCCCTGTCCAGCCGCCGCCCCTCCTGGTGGCTGCCGCCGCCGGCCAGGAGGCCATGGCCGGCGCTCCTCCTCCCCACCCCCCCCTTCTCCTGCCACTTCCCTTCCCTCTCCTCCTCTTCCACATGGGCGCAGGTGCTTGCTGCCCCTTCTCCTGCCGCATCCAGCTCGCCCGCTCCAGCACCTGGCGGCGCCGCCCCTGATCTGGGCGCCGCCCAGGCCGACGCCGGCGGTTCCGCGCCCCTGCTGGTCGCTGGGGGCTCCTCCCCTCTTCCCCAGCCGGTGCAGCCGCAGCCCCTTGGCGCCGTGCAGCCGTGGCTCCTGCAGCACCTTCCCTTCACCACCCCTGCTCCTGGCGCTGCCTCTCCTGGAGCTCTGCCAGGCGCGGTTGGACCTTTCCCTCCGGCCGCTACCTCTTCTGAAGCCCCCTGCGCCCCCCTCCCTACTACCAGCGCCGGCGGCTCTGGAGCCGGCCTTCCAGCCATGGGGGCCCCAGGGGACGGGGCTGGTGGCGCTGTTGACGCTGCTGGTGGCCACCAGCAGCCGCCCTCCCCTTCCCGTACCCACTGCCGCCCATGGCCGACGCCCGCGGCACTGGCCCTCCCTCCCGCGGCTGCCTCCCAGGCGCTACTTCATGCCATGGGTGCAGCCACCACCGGCGCTGCCCTTGGCCCGGGCTGGCCCACCTCTGTATCCGCGTCCCTCCTCCACGCGGCATGGGCACAGCAGGTCATCGCCTCACCCGCGACTTTCCCGGCCGCCCCGCCTCCAGCCTCCCGGCGATTCCGCAGCCCCGCTGCTGCTGCTGGCGCTGTGGGCGCAGCCGCTGCCTATCGGGCCACGTGTCGGCTCCCTACCCTCTGCCCTCGGCTACGTCTCCACCGCCGCGGCAGCCGGCCCATCTTCCCGGCGCCGCCAATCCTTCCTCCAACCCCACATCTACAACTCCCGCCTTTGCCTACTCCTTCAGCACCACCGCCAGCCCTGATTGGATCGCCGACTCGGGTGCCACTTTCCACACCACGCCCGATGCGACTCTACTCTCTTCTCTTCGTCCTCCCCACCCTTCCTGTCCCTCTTCCATCATGGTCGCCAATGGCACTTGCCTTCCTGTCTCCTCCGTGGGCACTGCCCGTTCCCACGGCTCCTTTCATATTCCTGATGTTCTTGTGGCTCCCGGTATGGTTCACAACCTTCTCTCTATTCGCCGTTTCACCACTGACAACTCCTGTTCAGTTGAGTTTGACCCCTCTGGCCTCACCGTGCGGGATTTGTCCTCCCGGGTACCTCTGCTCCGATGTAATAGCACTGGGCCTCTCTACACCCTTCGGTTCCCGGCATCCGTCTCACCTTCTTTGCCTTCCTCAACTGCTTTCGCCGCCACTCCTTCCTCCACCACTTGGCACCGTCGCCTCGGCCATCCTGGCCGGGATGCCTTGATGCAGCTCGGTCGTAGTTCCGACATTCGGTACTCTCGGGCTCACGATGATCCCTTGTGTCATGCGTGCCAGCTGGGCCGTCACGTTCGCCTTCCCTTTCAGTCCTCTTCCTCACATACCACCCGTGTCTTTGATCTTATTCACTGCGACCTATGGACTTCTCCTGTTCTCAGCATGTCTGGCTATAAGTACTACTTGGTGGTGGTCGATGATTTCTCCCATTAGTCCTGGACTTTTCCTCTGCGTGCCAAGCCCGAGGCTTTCCCCACTCTTAGCCACTTCTTTGCTTGGGTATCCACTCAGTTCGCCCTCACCATCAAGGCTGTCCAGTGCGACAATGGCCGTGAGTTCGATAACTCAACCTCCCGTGCTTTCTTCCTTTCTTCCGGTGTCCACCTGCGCATGTCTTGTCCGTATACCTCCTCTCAGAACGGCAAGGCAGAGCGTATGATCCGCACCACCAACGACATCATGCGCACCCTTCTGCTCCAGGCATCTCTACCCGCTCGCTTCTGGGCTGAGTGTCTGCACACCTCCACCTATCTCCTTAACCGACTTCCTTCTACTGCCTGCCCAGCTCCCACGCCTCACCACGCTCTTTTCGGTACCCCTCCTCGGTACGACCACCTTCGAGTCTTCGGGTGTGTGTGTTACCCTAACACCGCCGCCACCGCTCCTCATAAGCTGGCTCCCCGGTCGACCCTCTGTGTCTTTCTCGGATACTCTCCGGATCACAAGGGTTACCGATGCGTTGACCTTACTTCTCGCCGTGTCCTCATCTCTCGCCATGTCGTGTTTGATGAGTCGGCGTTCCCTTACTCCACCACCTCTCCACCCACACCTCCCGCTGACCCTGCGGAGGCTTCCTTCTTTCCCACTGACCCGGCGATTCCGCCACCCTTCTCCCCCTACCCTGCAGGTACTGCTCCGGCGCGCTCTCCTGGTGGTCCCGCCTCGCCCCTGCCGGACTCGCCCCAGGACCTTCCGGTGCCTGACACGGTCGAGGCAGCCCCGGAGCTTCCACCCTCGCTCCCTGTGGCTTCGCTGCCTCCCGTTGTGCCACATGCTACCGTTCCGATCGCGGGACCGAGCACACCGACCCCACCTCCTCTCGGGCGCTTCGGACTCGTCTACCAGCGCCGGCGAGAGCCGCGTCCGCCCTCACCTCCTCCCGGACGTTTCGGGATCGTCTACGAGCGCCGGCGTGAGCCGGCTCCGCCGCTCTCGTCACCAGCGCCGTCGTCGCCAGTGCATGCTCCGCCGACATCACCACGCTCTCGCGCCGACCCGCCGGTGTACCACCCGTCTCTTCTTCACCAGGACCCTCGTCACACTCACCCGATGGTGACGAGGCAGGCGTCTCGCCCGCAGGCCCTCACCGCCGCCGCCTGTGAGCCGGAGATCTCTCCGGTACCCTCTTCCGTTCGCGCGGCCTTGGCGGATCCTCACTGGCGCCGCGCGATGGACGAGTACGCGGCCCTCCTCGCCAACCAGACGTGGGACCAAGTGCCTCGTCCACCGGGTTCCAATATTGTCACCGGCAAGTGGATCTGGACGCACAAGAGGCGGGCTGATGGTTCCTTGGAGCGCTACAAGGCTCGCTGGGTCCTTCGCGGCTTCACTCAGCGGCCCGGCATTGACTATGCTGAGACTTTCAGTTCCGTGGTGAAGCCAGCTACAGTCCGCACCGTCCTCTCCCTGGCTCTCGAGCGCTCCTGGCCTGTGCATCAGCTGGATGTCAAGAATGCCTTCCTTCATGGCACTCTGACTGAGACGGTTTACTGCAGTCAGCCGACAGGTTTTGTGGATGCTTCTCGTCCTGACTTCGTCTGTCGGCTCAACAAATCTCTCTACGGGCTCAAGCAGGCACCCCGGGCTTGGTACTCTCGATTCGCTACCTTCCTGCAGACTCTTGGGTTCACGGAGGCCAAGTCTGACACCTCCCTGTTCATATACCACTATGCGGGTGAGACTGCTTACCTGCTCCTCTATGTGGATGACATTGTTCTCACTGCCTCCAGCGAATCTCTGCTCCACCGCATCATTGCCTCACTCCAGAAGGAATTTGCTATGAAGGATCTTGGGGTGCTCCACCACTTCCTCGGCGTCACTGTTGAGCCCCGACCTTCCGGCCTGTTCCTCCACCAGCGGCAGTTCACTTGTGACATTCTGGAGCGAGCCGGGATGACCGCCTGCCAGTCCTGCTCTACACCAGTGGACACCCAGGGCAAGCTGTCAGAGGCTAGGGGTCCGATGCTTGGACCAGCATACTCCACCGCCTACCGGAGTCTTGCTGGCGCGCTTCAGTACCTCACTTTCATACGGCCGGACATCACTTATGCCGTCCAGCAGCTCTGCCTCTACATGCATGCTCCGCGGGAGCCTCACCTGGCTGCTATGAAGCGGCTTCTCCGGTACCTCCGTGGCACCCTTGGCTACGGGCTACTCCTCGGTCGGTCTTCCACTGCCGAGCTGGTTGTCTACACCGACGCTGACTGGGCGGGATGCCCGGACACCCGCATGTCCACCTCCGGCTACGCGGTCTTCCTCGGCGGCAACCTGGTCTCTTGGTCGTCCAAGCGCCAGCCCGTAGTTTCCCGCTCCAGTGCCGAGGCGGAGTACCGTGCCGTGGCCAACGGCGTGGCCGAGGCCGCCTGGCTCCGCCAGCTCCTGGCTGAGCTTCACCGCCCACTCGCCAGGAGCACGCTCGTCTACTGCGACAACGTCAGTGCGGTCTACCTCTCCACCAACCCCGTGCAGCACCAGAGGACCAAGCATGTGGAGATCGATCTACACTTCGTCCGCGACCGGGTGGCCATCGGCGACGTCCGGGTTCTTCACGTCCCGACCACCTCCCAGTTTGCGGATATCTTCACCAAAGGCCTCCCTTCCTCGACCTTCTCCGAGTTTCGCTCCAACCTCAACGTCTCCAGTGGCTAGTTGTGGCTGCGGGGGGGGGGGGGGGGGGGGGGGGGGGGGTCCTGTGTATTGTGCTCTTACTTGTTTTCTTTCTTGTTCAGCCTTGAACTCCGCTGCGCCGGTAGTTCAGACTGAGGGGGGGTGTTGGAGTGTGATTGTATTAGGCCCATGAGGCTAAGCCCATGTGGCCCATGTATGGTACCTATATAGCTACCCTTCTAGGGTTAGCCCAAATTAATGAATCACATATTCTAGCATTTACTTTAGGTCGGGAATATCAAGAATAAAGTGATATCATCGTCTCATCGAGAGCAAAGTCATGACATACCTGGTTAAAATGTTGTTGCAGCTTTTCATTTGTATAATTGATACATAGCTGTTCAAAACTGTTCAGTAATTCAATTCAACAGCTCTGTTTAGTTCATTCTATTATGCGGATGTTTTATCTAGTACAGAAGAGTTACAAAACACTAACCTGTTAACTTTGAAGCTCTCAAAACCATAGATATCAAGAACTCCAATTAATTGTTTTGAGTTTGGGTCCTGTCCAATTGAGACATTAATTTTTTCCACAATCCTGTGCACAAGATCACAGTAATAACAGACGTCAGGCTATGAACACTGAAATCTAACTGTGGTTTTCTAGACAGGTGAGGAAGGGTCATTACCAATCGAACAACCGGGAGTATATTATTTTGGCTAATGCATCTCTGCTAGCAACTGCAGAAGCAGGATCAAGTGTTCTAGTGATAACTTCTTCAGGCGTGACTATAACTCGTGTTATCAGTGCCTTTTCCAAATTCTGGCAATCACATCTGCATGAAATTTTAGTGCTTAGCATTTTTGTGATCATGCTGAACAGATAAGAAAATCAAGCAATTTATCAAGGGGAAACATGCACTCACTTCAAAAGTTCTGCTGCGGTATTAAGGTGGAACCTGGACTTATCATCCTTGATTACAGAAGAATCAATTTCTGTTCCCTTGGCAAAATTTATATTTCCAAGATGAAGTACAGCAGCTACAACCCTGAATATAGCTTCCTGTAAGATAAACGAATTATGATGGTTGACATTAATCCTGAAACTAACACTCTAGTAGCTTCAGAATAACAAGACAGACACCTGCTCTTCCTCATTGATTCCAACTATGTCCATAGCTCTTCTTGTTGCTAAATACTCTTCAGCGTCATTGATTCCATCCACCTCAATACAGCTCGACTGGTTGAGGTAATGGAATGATCTAGGATCAGACAGCTTATACCTCTGAGTTTCCTGCAGATTAGAAAAATCCATAGTAAGGTATACACCTTTTTCAACCATGTTGAGTTACATGCCGAAATATCAAGAACCGCATAGCACAAGTGATTCAGTTTGAAAATGTACCTCTGGTGGTGCGGCACAAAGGAAATAAAAGCAATGGTAATTTCTTTCTGGGGAATTAATTTGGCACACGCGTGATCTTTCCAGCAAGTAAGTTCTAATAGCAGCTCCTGAGATCCTTCCAGTCTTGTCAAATTGGATCTCAACAAACTTGCCAAAGCGACTTTACCGGAAATTTAAAACAAATGGGAACGTCAAACAACCATTTGATGGTATCCAAAGGGGAGAAACAGAGAGAACAACCAATCAAAGACTTACCTTGAGTTGTTGTTTCGCACAGTTTTAGCATTACCAAAAGCTTCAAGAACTGGGTTGGACTGAAATTATGTATCGTAGAAATATAAGGCAATCAACCAATACATATGTTTTCCATCTAAATGATGCATATAGCAAGCAGATAAATAAATGAGGTTAAATGGTCTTGCCTCTAAAACTTGTTGTTCCACTGTACGTCCTTCTACTCCAGATCGCCCACCTAAGTGCGCTAGATATCTCATAAGCATCTTCGTTGTCTCAGTCTTCCCAGCACCACTTTCACCACTGACCAATATAGAGTTGCTTTTCCCTTCATTTATCATTGCCCTGGTTCACATTGACAGGTTGCACCAGAGTAATGCAGTTATGTAAATTAGTGCATGAATGGCATGTTACCATATATATAAATAGAGTATTTATACAACAAGAATGCACCTGTAAGCAACATCCGCGATAGCAAAGACATGGGGACTCAATTCCCCAAAGTCTGCACCCTTGTACTGTTCCATCATGTGGGTATCATAAAGATGTGGCAATCTTTGAAATGGATTTACAGCAATCAAAATGCTGCCTGTGTAAGTCTGAGAGTGCAAATGAATTGTTATCATGAGCAACTTATGCAATTTATTTGGTGTAATATTTTTTAGGCAAAAAGGGTAACGAGCTCACATATATTTCATTCAGTTCATAGCGGGTAGCAAGATTCTGTAGAACACCAGGTTCATGTAAGTATGAAAGTCTTGTCATATCATCAACTCCTCCTGGTGGAGCTTCCATATCCTTGGGAAAAACTTTTGACCTGTCTGTGGTAACCTGTGCAAAAGCATTACTTTCAGAATCCATTTTCTGTCAAAAAGATACAGCCTATATCCTGAGTCCAGTTGATATAAAATACTGGAACAGAACTGTAGAACCTCCTTTCTAGAATAACACCAATATTCCTAAGGCAATACTAAGCAGAAAAACACCAACATAATTTGAATTCATATTAATAGCAAGATGGAGACCTTATGCAAAACACATGAGAAGAAACAGCAAACGGTACCTTTTTCCCACTCGATGTCTGCACATGTACTTCATTGTTTTTTATGCTAACAACCTCCCCATCTATCCAAGCTAGATTTGGGTCTTCCACCCAAACATGAGAACCAACGATGATATTAACTGGAGTTCCCTGTGAGAGAAATAGTGCAATAATCAATGAAATGTCAAGGAAAACAGAGCTAAGATTATGTTTAAAGCATTGTCTACCTCTCCCTCCCTTGCTTCTCATATCACTATGTTCATGTTCATGAACTCAACACATTTTGTTGAATTGTTATAGATGTGACTTATTGAGTGTGTGATACTGTGTTTGAAATTATTTAAGAAACAGTATTCTAACGACACAATGAGTCAGGCTTTGAACGTGGTGAATATGTTTACCAGGCCTCCAAGGTACAAAGGATGAGATTTTCGACAAAAAGAGAAACCAATTTACTTCAGAGCATCATTCAGAGGAAAAGAGATGAAGAAGATGGAGAATCCAACTTCCAGCGGAATGAAGTTACAATAAGGTAAGCAAATAAATAGCACACAACAACCCCCTAGGCATCTGGCAAACAGCCAGAGCAGACTTACTACCAACAAAACATGTCCTAGGCCTAACACAATAAACTTTGGGACGCAACAAAATTTCATGGAAAAAATATTTGATTTCTTTATCCCCAAACAGACGAGGAGGCTGGATGTTACCTTTTATAGTGATATATAAGAAATAAATTCTGTAGTTCCTCTGTGATGGTTGATTTAAACCCTACTTATGCAATATGTTACCCAGCCATGCATGAAAATAAGAATGGAAATCTGCACTTCCAATTTATGCATCAATTATGTATCTCAGCACTTAACCAAATTCTGAAGTACAGTAGCGATATGTTACAACTAGCACAGTGATTAGGTGCACTGCCAGGTATATCCAGAGCATTGCAATTTTCAGTACAATTACAAGGGTCTCTTATAACTTATAAGGGCCCCAAAGAAATGGTTTACTCTACAGACGGTATGCAGATTGCTAAGTACTTCGATATTGATAAGTACATGGATAGCAGGTAGGTAATACAAATACAAACCATACTAAATGTAAATGATATATTCTTGAGGCAACTATGCATTAAGTATCAATCAATAAACTTGAGAGATCAGTAAGATTCCAAACCACTAAAGGAATAGGAAAAATGCAATTTGAGCTATTCAAATATGCAACTTTAAACCTCAAGAACAAGATTCCTGGTATTAAAATTTTAAAATATCATGGCATAAAATTTATAGCAAGTTCATTCATGAAACCATCGATGATTATTTTAGTCCTTACTACTGGCTCATCGCCCGGCGATGTTATACGGTGCTGAGTGTTGGCCTACAAAAAGGCGACATGTCCAGCAATTGAGTGTACCAGAGATGCGTATGTTGCGTTGGTGTTATGGGCACACAAGGAGGGATAGAGTCCGGAACGACGATATTTGGGATAGGGTTGGGGTGGCACCAATTGAGGAGAAATTGATTCAACATCGGTTGAGATGGTTTGGACATGTTCAACGGAGGCCTCCTGAGGCGCCGGTGCGTAGTGGGGTTCTAAAGCGGGCCGATAATGTAAAGAGCGGTAGAGGTCGACCTAAACTAACTTGGGACGGGTCCGTTAAGAGAGACCTTAAGGAGTGGAATATCTCTAAGGATTTAGCTTTGGACAGGAGCGCTTGGAGACTGGCAATCAACGTGCCTGAACCGTGACCTCTTCCTGTCGTGTGTCTTTTATGTCCCTTTGTGTGTCTCCCTGTTTATCGTCTCTTTTGGGTTTCATCTCTAGCCTACCCCAACTTGCTTGGGACAAAAGGCTATGTTGTTGTTGTTGTTGTTGTTGTTGTACTGGCTCATCAAAGCATCAATGTTTTCTACAACTCTAGTTAGATCTTTAGTAAGGAACATCCTTGGTCATCAACTTGATATAAAACGTCTTTCATACACAACCAACAAGAAATGAGCATACTGACATATGAAATGTAGTTCTATTTCCAGCCCTAACATCACTGCTAGCAAACTTGAAGAAGCTCATCCAAACTCAAACTAAGGTTTCTTTCGCACTAGGTCATAAATCAGAGGGGAAGCCTGAATATAATCTTCTTAATATATATGTTATTCTGCATTCATGACATTACTGCTAAATAAACTTCGTTGCAAACAAAAGCTAGGCTTTCTATCATCAACATGATGCTTTCATCTATTAAGTGAAGTAAGAATACCAGTACTGCTGCATAAACACACCGCACTCTACAAGAAATCTAATCACGCTGTCTATTCAAGTTCCAAATGAGACAAAAAAAAAGGGGTGTGTGGGGATGGGGGCTTCCTCTTAAATCGGCACACACAGGAAGTTAGCAAACTCCAAAAATAGCAGCGAAGGTCCTTCTAACAGCTGTAAGTACTGTATCGAGAGCAGAGCATGCTGTGCAAGAAATCTTATACGGCTAGGGTTGAAAATTTTATCATTGACTAAGGCTTCCAAATGCGCAAGCAGCAACTCGCATATCAATTAAGCCATCTGAATTCTGAACCAATACAGAGTCGCGAATCCTAGCGAAACATGATTCGATCAGCAGCCAGGCGAAGCGAAGCACGCCCAGCACACAAGCTAGTAGCAGTAGTTGGGAAAGCAAAGGGCTAAACAAGCAAAGGATCCGGAACAGTACCATGGGCGGATCAGGTTCGGATCGAAGGGGACAACGGATCCGTCGGCTCCAACAGAGGGGACCTCGCCGCCGGCGGCGAGGTCAGTAGCCGGCGAGGCGGCGAATTGGACTATCTCTGCTCGGTTGCCCCACCAACCCCCCAAGCTGCTGCTTGGTGTTGCTTCTCGACTCAACTTCCACCAGCCCTATTTTTTTACGCTTCTCTTCCGCGCGGTTGCTTCGAGACTGGTCCACCGCACGTGCTGGTTGCCGCCGGCGATGACGGCGCGGCCGGTCGCGACGACGGAGTTGGAGAGAGGGGAGGGGAGGGGAGGGGACGGAGGGCAGAAATGGTAATTACGTGCTGCTTAGTTTTCTTGCGGTTTGAAAGAATCTAGGAATTCTGCTCTGGTCCTGAAATGCGCAGTTTCCGGACGGGAAAAGGCATTTGAATAGCTGCACTTTTGCCTGAAGAACCTATAGTTCTGCTGATTTTCAATTACTTTGAGAAATGATATTCAACGCTAGAGTGATTTAGAGCAATCCAACACTTATTTTTTTTTTCTTTTCTTCTCTTCCTCTTCCTTCCTTCTTCTCCAACTCCTGTGGGCATAGAAAGAGCTCGGGAGAGGTAGACCGACTAAGCAGTGGGATAGCAGGAGGGCGACGATTAGGGTTTCAGCGGCGTAGGAGACGGCTAGGCCAAGTCGGGGCGGAGGCGCCGATGGCCATAGTGGCGGTAGGGTCTCACCGGAGCTCCGCGCCAGCTAGACCCTAACGTGTAGTGCCAGGGCATTGGGCGGCGGTGGCGTATCAGGAGGAGGAAGAAGGTAAGGAGAAAAAAATTGGATGTTGGAAGAACCTAAAACACACAAGTGTTTTATAGACACCTCCAACATTTTATAGCCTACTACTACATTCAAGTCCTCCTAAATTAGTACTTGCAAAATACCGTACAGAACGAAATTGGAAATTTTTAGAGAGCGATTGAGACTCGTATCAAATATCTACCAAATCAATGAGGTGAGATTTGAAACAGTTACGAAGGTGGCATCTAGTACAATTATCGGTACAAAATGGTCTTTATTAGAGTTCCAAACAAATATTGTAGCATGTGCGTACATGTACATGAAGG
Organism: Saccharum hybrid cultivar R570; assembly: GCA_038087645.1. Lineage (NCBI taxonomy): Eukaryota > Viridiplantae > Streptophyta > Magnoliopsida > Poales > Poaceae > Saccharum > Saccharum hybrid cultivar. The sequence goes on from JAQSUU010000135.1 coordinate 26,508,672, forward strand.
GTCTTAATGAAAATAGAATTAGGACGTGTAAGCAGACGGGAAACATTGTTCTCACTAGGGTGATAAATATATTGACAGAAATTGCCGCCCTACAGGTTTAGGGGCTGTTTGGATGGACTAGGACTAACAACTAGTCCTATTAGAGCAGGTACAATAATATGCTTATAGCCAAGCTAATGCTGACGTGGAGGAGAGAAGAGAGGAGAGAGATGAGAGCTTGGCTCCCATGCAAGCACCAAGTTGGGCACAGAAGCATAGATATTAGTGGGCCCAAGTAGCAAGTGCTGTGAGGAGAAATAGGAGAGAGACTTTTTAAAGATAAATAGGAGACACTTATTGTATAATAACTTGACTCTTATAGCTAGTCTTATAGCCAAGCAACTTGGCTCTATTATTAACGTTGCTCTTAGCGCCTATAAACGGACTAGTGGACTACCAACTAATTTATGACCAGTGGTCTAATAATTAGACTGTCTGTTTAAATATTTAGAGACTAAAAATTAGACAATAGTTGTTAATTCTTTGATCCAAACCAGACCTGAGAGAGCTCAGTTTGCAAAATCCATGACCAGGGACCAGAACGTAGCAGACAATATTTTTTCCGCCGCTTGGCCGTGAGGACGGCGGCCTTTCGGCCACCAGCCGCTGCCGTTCAGGCTGCGTGCTGCGCTGGTCTTTTCTCGCGACGATGACGAAACTGCCCCTCCGGTATATTGTGTGGCACAGGAAGCATACGCTGTCGCTGGGGAGTCGCACCGTCCTGGACAAGCTGGAGAGCTCGGAGCTGCTTTTGAGGCCAGGATGTCGCGGCCGTCGCCGAGCTGGCTGTGGGGGCCACGCCACCTACGGGCCACCACCGCCCATCCTCCGTGCGCAAAGATCATGTGATCGAAAGTGCACTAGATGACGGCAACAAGAAAATCGACTTGTGGCTTATTTGGTCCGCGTGCGTAAGCTTGGCCTGCCAAGATAGTAAAATGTTCCAATAGAACGGTGTTGGGTGGCTTACACAATTACTCCCTCAGTCTTTAAAAATACAGTTTAAATATATTCAAGATTATTTTAGGTTTGTATTTATAATATCAAATAAGCATTATTAGATTAGTCATGCGATACATTATTGGAGTATATATATTTGTGTTGTAAATATTGCTCTTTGCTATAGCCTTAATCAAACTTTAGCAAGTTTGACAAGAGACAGTACTAAAATTGCATCAATTTTCGGACGATGAACGACTCTAGAAACAAATCAGATAATGGATCTTTTCTATAATACCCATATTTTAGGGATTGTATTAATTAAGTAAATTAATGGCTATGTCGGATAAATATTTTCAAAATGAATTTAATTATTGTTTTCTTAAAAAAAATCGACTTGCATATGCATATCGACACTCTAAAAAAATAAAAGCCATAAAGTTTAATCTATTAGATCTATATTCACCCCATGGCAAGAACTAGCCTAAAACTTACAAAAACAAAGAAAGAACCTTAGGGCCACCAAACTAAGCCATATCCTTAGAAGAAGCACACTAGCTGACTAGCAACATGTCCTTGCAATATGCAAAAAAAAAAAAAACTTATCTAGGGAGTGTTTGGGACTGCTCTGCTCCATATTTGTTAACGAAACAGTTTCAGCTTCATGCACTCGGTTCGAGAAAAAAGGGTGGAGTTGTGAGAGCATCTAAATGGGTGCTCCACAAAACTTCATGTTTTTGTGGAGCTGCTCCATGGTGGAGTTTGTGGAGCAGTCCCAAACACCCCCTAGTATATCACACTAAGACAAAAAAGGCAAGTCCAGTATAAGGGCCACGGAATATCTCTAATATACAAAGATATGATATAAGTGCATCTAGCCTTTAGTGTGTTTTGATTGATTGCATGATAGCATGGTTAAAGGTTTAACAAGTTTGCTAAGTGTTGAATAAAGATTTAATTATATTGTATACACTTGGAGATGTGAATCGTTGTATGATTTAAAGTGTATGATAGGTTCAACAAAAAGGCAAACTTGATGGTACTCCACATTGCGGTGAAATGAAAGCCAAATTATGTGTTGTGTTGGAAGATCATGAAATCAATCTAGCTCAAGCAAAAGACAAAAATGCAAATGGAATTGACGAGATAGTGTATGTGTTGTGAAATATCATTGCATTATGTGAAGGCAATAATATTTGTGAAGGATAAATGAGGCATGAGGTTATGCATATGGAATGGTCTCACTTGGAAAGCTTGCTCGTGAAATTAATGAAAATGAAGATGGGTTTGAAAAGGATTTCTATGTGTGCTTATTGTTTGTTCAAATCACAATGTGAATTAGGATGACTTGCGAGGGCGAAAATAGCAAGGAAAGGGCTTCGAAGGACCAAGTAAGGGTGAAGGGAAAGCGATGGCTTAAGCGCCGATGGGCCACGACTTAGGTGAAGAAGAGGGTACTTGTATTGAGTCTTGGCACCAATTAAGCTATGGAAACTCATATTGCGTGGAGAATCAAACCATTATTGGATTTTATGGAAGAAGTGATTTGATGACATAAAGTGAACTCATATGGTTGGAAGTGGTTCAAGTCACATGATCAAGAAGACTGAGGGGAAGTTGGTCGCAACCCTTGTCAAGACATATTGTGAAGACATGTGCTCGTCACGCTCAACGACTAGTTTTGACAAAGTGACAGTGACCATTTTTAGTCGTTGGGGCATCCTTTGGTGCCCTTCTCCAGTGACCACCGGAGTCCCCCGGTGGTGGTGTAATCAACCCACTAAAGCGGCATAACTTGTAGTTCTTAAGTGGCTCTACAAATAGATTGTGCAAGGGGCTTCGGTGGATTTGTAATGGGGTCCGTGGGAGATTGTGAAGACCAACTCCAGTGAAATCAACGCTTGTTAGAGTGCCTTGTTGATAGATCGGCTCATAGACGAGTGCCCACATCGGAGCCAAGCTTGAGGGTCTTGTGGAGGAGCGGCGGTCCTTGGACTCGCATCAATGAAGAGTAGGTTGCCGGTAAGCAATCAAACCTCGGGAGAAATCAACATATCATCTTGTCTTCCTTGGCTTGCATTACTACACTTGTACTATTTACTTTGTACAATCCCTTGCTCGTGTGGTTGCTTGTCTTGTGTAGCTCTAGTTGAGTAGCTTAATTCAAGTAGTTTGAATGCTCTAGTGTGTAGCTTGTTGTTTATCTTGCTCGCTAGGATTTGTGTTGGAGCTTGCTTTGAGATAGCAGATCTTGCGAGTATTGCAGCTGAAGAACCTCACTGTTCTAAACTTCTAGTAGCATTCTTGGCAGCCATGTTACATTTTACTCATTTTGTCACCTTGTCATCGCCTCGTGTTCACACATTTGTTCGGATTGCTTGCTCTTTTTTTTTTTTTGCGTACATTGTAATCCTAACAGTAGTACAGCTAGTTGGTCTTTCTGTATCCATCAGATTTGAAAATCTCCATTTGGTTTCTGACATTCTGCAGATATCTCAACAAGTTCTTGCTCTTTAATTTTTGCCAGCATATTGTCAGACATCACACTGCTTTCGAGCTTATTCTTTTGACCATAACCCATTGCGTCCTTGCTTATCTTCGCTCAAAACAAGGTCAAAGGATCTGAACTCTGAGGCTTCATAACGCAGGTACAAAGTACAATGCATCTGTTTCTAGTCAGTATGTCCACTGGTTTAGTGGTTTTCATGGATTGCAAACCTATAGTAACACATACGTAGACACACTTGTAGTGCAATTTTCCCATTTTGTAGTGCAATTTTTCCATCATTTCAAGTGGTATAGTCTTTTCAATTTTCGTGAGAATGAAAAACCTGCTTTTTACTCCTACACCCTGCTTTCTCAGACTTCAATTTTTTCACGCGAGCATGAAAACTCCAAAACCAATGGAAGCCGAGCCCCTCGGGGAGACTCTTTCAGCACAAGGTTTAGCGAAATGCCGAAATCGAGATCGGGTTCAACTGTTGGCAAAGACATTGGTCGACAAAAGACTCGAACCGCCTGCTAGCAGCACATTGTAGGTTTCAAAAATCCTCCCGAGCCAACAACCGACATCACCAGTTCGTCAAGGGAAAGCGGCCGTCACCCGAGAGGACGACCAGCCAGGCTGCCACTCCCTATAAATTGCAGCGGCAACCGCAAGCCTGCCTGCAACCATTTCATGAGCGAACATTTCGAGGGTTCAAGGCCGGGTTTGAGCAAGAAGGACGGAGGAGCAAAGGCTCACAGCTACGCTGCCTCTTCGGCCGCGCACCTCCCCGCGCGCCTTGGAGGCAGCAAGAGCGAGAATGATAGAGGAACGAAGCAGGCTCACCGGTGTCAAGAACAACTCCTCAAATCAAATCAATAAATCTATTGTTTCTTCTTCCTTTATTCTATCATAAGAAGAAATCAAGAACTCCACACCAACGGCGTTGTTGAGTCCAGATCGTCGACGAGGTGGAGGCAGGTGCAAGACGAGGTTGTGGACGACGGGATTTGGCACGTCAGGTCAACGAGGAAAACAGAGCGGGAAAGCTCGGTCTGGAACAGACTGCGCAGGTGGCGCAGCCGACGATGGAGTACGACGGCGAGGGGGTGGGTGTCCGGTGGCGAGGCGTTCGGGGCCTGCGAGGCTAAGAAAGATGGTGCAGCGTTGTGGGCAGAATCGAAGTTGTCGCGACCAGTGCTCGGAGTCTACGGCATCCGCGGAGACGGTGGTGAGGTTCCGGGTAGGCGTGTGGTGGTGGTCGGAGCTCGGTTGTTCGGTGGTGTCCGTATGTCGACGTCATGGGGCGCGGACGTCAAGACGTAGGCGCAGCGGCGGAGATCAGCACGATAACGAATCCGGATGCAGGGCGAGACGGCGGGGTGGCGAGCTCGCGGCGGAGATGAGGTTCCGGCTTCATGGCGTTGGCACGGTCCACCACGGAGAGTAGCAGAGGAAGGGAGAGGGAAGAGAGGTGCAGTGCACCGCCAAAGCCACTGGCTCGGTGTCGTAGCAGCCGCCGCTGCTGGAGGCGGACTCGACGAACAGTCGGTTCATGGCCCTAGAAGGCATCCTCCGGATCTCAATCTCGCTAAAAGTTCTTCCATCGGTAGAGAGGCTCGGACTCCTCTCGCCGGCAAGTGAGTTAGGAGCCGTGACTACATGGAGCTCAACGACGATAATGGGAGGTCGAGAGCCTGACAGCGGTGGGTAGATGGATACATGACCCCACGTGCAAGTGTCATACAATTTTTTTTTTACCAAAACCACGACGCTAGAGTATTCACAAACATACCTTTCTTTAACACATTTTTGTTAATTAATCTGACACTAATTTTTTTCTTTACTCCTTTTATTTTCCCAATTCCTGTGGTATAGATTCCTGTGTTAGAAAAATTGCCTAATAATTTCACGTATTTCCATTTACATGAATTATCACGGTGTCATATACACTTTTGTTTCTTTTTATGTTTACAATATAATATTTTTCCATTGCAATACATGCTACAGTGTCATGTCCTCACCGGCGGGGCCCAACTTTATACGTGCTGTGACTCAGCATGCGCGTATGTGTAGGTTGCTTTTCATATTTCTCAGCCTCACAAATAGGTGGATATAATAGTCTAACGTGAGGTTAATACTTTATTGCAATGCATTTAATTATTGGCCTTCATATTTAATTGAAATAAGATTGGTCCAGTTAAGATCAAACAAAGATAGCTAGCTTTAGATGACCCGCAACATCCTGTTGCGACACATGAACACATTTGCTATTAGTACGAGTATCCAACAATAAATTGTATCCTTAAAAAAATAATAAATTGTACGCTCTCCTAACTCACTTGCCGGCGACAGGAGTCCGAGCCTCTCTACCAATGGAAGAACTTTTACGAGATTGAGTTATGCCTCCCAGGGCCATGAACCGGCTGTTCGTCAAGTCCGCCTCCGGCAGCGGCAGCTGCTACGACGCCGAGCCAGTGGCTTCGACGGTGCTCTGCACCTCTCTGTGGTGGACCGCGCCAACGCCGTGCCGGAAGCTCATCTCCGCCGTGAGCTCGCCACCCCGCCGTCTTGCTCTGCATCCGGATTCGTTACCGCGCCGATCTCCGCCGCTGCGCCTACATCTTGGCGTCCGTGCCCCGTGACGTCGCCATGCGGACACCACCGAACAACCGGGCTCCGACCGCTGACACACGCCTACCCGGAACCTCACCACCATTTCTGCGGACGTCGACGACTCCGAGCACTGGTCGCGACAGCTTCGGTTCTGCCCATGATGCCGCACCATCTTTCTTAGCCTCGCAGGCCCCGAACGCCGCCACATACCGCCCGCAACGCCAACCAGGAGCTAGTGCCGAACCTCGCCACCAGATACCTACCTCCTCGCCGTCGTACTCCACCGTCGGCTGCGCCACCCGCGTAGTCTGTTCCAGATCGAGCTTTGCCGCTTTGCTTTCCTCGTTGACCTGACGTGCCAAATCCCGTCGTCCACGACCTTGTCTTGCACCTGCCTCCACCTCATCGACGATCCGGACTCAACAACGCCGTTGGTGTGGAGTTCTTGATTTCTTCCTGTGATAGAATAAAGGAAGAAGAAACAATGGATTTATTGATTTGATTCGAGGAGTTATTCCTTATTGAGGTAGTCTCATTTGGATTTGTATCGTATCTGGGATTTGTATGGTATTTGGATCTTAGGAGGGAGAGAGGCTATATTTGTTATTTATTATTTTTGTTTATAAAAAAGGAGACAAAATCACGTACACAACCGAACGTGGGTTTCCATTGAGGGAGAAAAACAGAAATCAACAAAAAAGAACCAGGAAAGAACACTAGGACAGAAATGTATTCCACCCAAAAAAAAGTAAAACAGACAGTTTTATGATGGCCAGACACTTTACAATTTTTAGGTTGGACGAAAAACTATTGGTAGCAGAAATTTTTACCTCTTTATTATTAGGAAGAAAATATACTAGGCTACAGTGCAGCAAGTGTGCATACTTTTTTGCCTCTGTATATGTCCACGGGCGTGGCGGCGGTTGCTCCCGTGCCTGCGGAAGTGATCCGTGAAACCCCTAGCCCGAAGAAGAGACCATGATTCCATAACCTCATCACTATATATGGCCATGCAGCCTGTAGCCCGACAGTCCGACCTGAAGCATAGTATTTTGGCCCGGTCCGAGCACGGCATGACCCGGTATTGTGCGGGCCCGGGCTGCTCCCCAAGCACGACGAGCGGCACGACCTAGCCCGTTAAATAGATTCAGCCTGGTACCAGGCCCGCAAATAGACTTCGCCATCTCCCACTCCCACCCACCGGCCCATCCTACCCCATAGCCCAATGCCCCAATGCCAACCCTAGGCCTGCTTGTCCCCTACCACATTCTTTCCTCCCCACATCGTGCAGCGCCGCCCTTTTCTCTTCCGTATGCTTCCTTCTCCCCACGTCCTTGCCGGTTGTAGGCGCGAGCGCGGCGACCATGGGGCATTGTCTACCATGGGGCGAGCCTCGAGCTTTCCAGCTGCGGGGCGTCGTCGGCCGCGGGGGCGAGCCGTGGCAACACCGTCGGCTAGGAGCTGAGGATGCCGGGCAAGCGCGCCAGGCGCGGGGATGCCACAACCTCCGATTTCGGTTGTGAGGGCGCTGACCACGCGGTCATCTGCGGATCTGCCTCGAATTCCTCCCCGGCTTGCTTGATGTTGCCGCTTCTTCCCCATCCCCCATGCCGCTGACCTAGCCTGCTACTGGCTGCAGCCTACATTTCTCTGCTAGCCGCACTAGCTGGCCTCGGGCTAGCTGAAAGTCCTATGTTTGGTGTTGGTAATTAGTGACAATGCCTAAGTACTAATCCCATGCCTAAGTTGTATGTAGCATATGAGGATTAGTACACTCCAAGGTTGGTGGCAAGATGGACATGGTGATCATGATGGCCACACTTGGATTTGGACGCAACCCTACGTGATCAAGGCAAAGGTATATGCTTAAGGGTTGTGTTTTAGTAACCAAGACACCTAGTGGGTGTGGTTACATTATAGGATAGATAGCCGTACTATAAAGAGGGGAATGACGCGGCTATTGAACTCCTAAGTGCCTCTAGATGTGCATTTCATGATCATATGCATTTGGATAAAACTAATATCGCCTCGAAAAATGATTGTGAAAATGCTAACACACTCACACATGACGAGATCACTTGGTGATGTTAGCACGTTTGCGACGGTGGTGGAGTTTGAGCGGTAGAGAGGGTTTGGGTTCCTCTCTCCCTCCCGCCTCGCAAGCTCGGCGGGATTCAGGCGTTTTTGAGAAGTTGAAACGATTATTTTCCACTACGCCGGAAGTCCGGAAAAGAAACGGAGGCGAACGGAGGTCACAGAGGTGACCGGACGCTGAACCGGATGCGGTCCTTGCATGACCGGACGCGTCCGGTCAGTGTTCAGTGTCTGCGTGTTTTTTAGTTCGATGATCGGACGCGAGGCGCGTCCGGTCACTGATGATCGGACGCGTCCGGTCGTTCAGGGAGCTTACTGGACTCTAACCGGACGCTGTCATTGTCGCGTCCGGTCATTTTCTTCAGCGCGTCCGGTCACTATTTCGTTGAGCGCTGCTCAGGCGACCAGCGCGTCCGGTCCTTCACGGGACCAGCGCGTCCGGTCGTTCCCGGCGCGTCCGGTCAGTTGGACCAGCGCGTCCGGTCGTTGCTTCGCAGTTAGCCGTTGGGCGACCAGCGCGTCCGGTCGTTTGGACCAGCGCGTCCGGTCAGTACTTCACGAGTTAGCCGTTGGGCGACCGGCGCGTCCGGTCAGTTGGACCGCGCGTCCGGTCAGCCCGATTTCGGCTGTTTAAGTTTCTAACGGCTATATTCGAAGGGGTACGTCTATAAATACTCGTTGGCCGGCTCAAGGCTCTCTCTCTCGAACTTTTGACATACTTGTGAGCACTTTGAGCTAAGCAACTCCTCTCCCACTCATCTCTCTTGCTTCTTTGCATATTCGAAGTGAGATTGAGTGATTCAAGTGCATTTGCATTGTGAGATTGCATCTAGTTGGCACTTGGTGGTTGATTTGCTGCGGGATTCTTATTTCTCTTGGTGGTTGCCGCCACCTATACGGCTTGGAGCAGCTTGGAGGCGTTGGCAAGAGTTGGTGATTGTTCTTGGCCACCTCCGGTGATTGTGAGGGGTTTGTGCCTACCTCGGCGAAGCGCCAAAGGCAACGTTAGTATATTGCTCGTGTCATTGCAACCTTTTGCCATTTGGTAGGTTCTTGTGTTGCCTTTTGAGAGGCTCGGTGTGAGACCGATTAGCCACCGAACCACGTGGTGAAGAGGGACACAACGGGGACTAGCGTGCCGGCAAGCACGTGAACCTCGGGATAAATCTTCGTGTCATCATTCTTATTGTGTTTGATCGATCCCGGTGGTTGTATATTGTGGTATTCATCTCTTGATCATATTGATTGGTTGGCTTAATACTTCGCCACTCGGTGATATCCTCCTAACTCTCTCTTGTATTAATTTCTTAGTTACCTTGCTAGCTTGTTAGTGTATCTCTTAGCTTGTGTAGCTAGCTAGCTTTAGTTGTAGTTGACTTGTGCGGTTCGACTTGTGCGGTTGAGTGCAAATTTATTAGAATTGTGAATTGGTTAGGTGGCTTGCAAACACCCCGTAGGCTAAGCAAAACTCGCATCTCGCTATTTGTTTTATTGATAAATTTGTTTAGCTTGTCTTTGTAGAAATTTTTTAATAGGCTATTCACCCCCCTCTAGCCATCAAGACCTTTCACTGGCCCGTGCCTGGACCGCTAAACAGGCACAAGGCCCTCTTCGGCACGGCCTGGGAGGCAATGACATGCCGTGCTGGCCCGATTTTCAACGGGCCCTGCGTGGCATGGGCCCGTGCTGTGTTGGGCTGGGCCAGCCTGGCCCGTTGGCCAGCTATGCTCATCACCCTCACTTGCTATTGGCGGGAAAAATCCCTTTCTCTCGCGCCTTTTCCCGTTCCCCTCCGCCTTCTCTATTTATAATAACTTTTCTGCGTCTCTCTCTGTTCCATTCCCACTTCCGCGACACGAAACCCCAAGCAATTGCACGGAGAGGCGAGCCAACCCACCCAGCGATGCCTCCCAAGCGCAAGTCCCCAGCGACGGCTGCCCCTGCGGCGGGGTCCGCGAGGAAGACGCGGAGCATGGCTGCTGCAGGGAAGCGGGGAACGGAGCCTGCTCCGGCGAAGGCAGTGCCAGCTAAGAAGGAAAACGAGGCGGCGGTTGCCGAGCCGAAGGCTAGGAAGAGAGCCATGAAAGACGAGGCGGTGACGGTGGCCACCGAGCCGAAGGGGAGGAAGACGGGCAAGAAGGAAGCCGAAGCGGCGGCGCCAGCGGCAGAGGAGGAGGATGGGGGTGATGCGGTGGCAGGAGGGAAGCGTGTCGTCGTCGAGGCCTGGTGAGTGCCTTCGTGTGTACTTTCAGGATATTCGGTGATTTGGCTGCTGAGAGAGATTACGGATGATTTTGGGGGGACACGGGAAAATATGGGATTTAGGTTATTTTGTTCCCATTTGATTTCCCTTACTGTTTTTTTTTCTGCCGGAGGAACAACGATATGGTCTTTTAGCAAGGAAAAGCGGGTGAATAGATAGTGATAAACACAAATTGGAAGGAACAGACAATATGTGGTGTGGGCTTGTTTTTCTTTGCAGTTGTGAGGTGTCGTTAGTGATTAATGCAATATAAGTTGGAATACAAATTCTTTACATTGAGAAACAGTATGAGAAAGTAAGTTGTCCTGTACTCCTGTATACGTATTGTTTTCAGAGGAACAACAAATGGACTTAATTTTTTTTAAAAAAATAGTTTTAAAGATGAAGAATGTTTTAAAAAAATAGTTTTAAAGATGAAGAATGTATGCAACTCTATCCATTGCAGGCTATGCAATGTCACTGATCCAAACACATTTTTTATTCCTCATGTCTGCAGGCTATTAAAATCACCTCTATTTTTCGAGACAATCTCACTTTTTAATAGCTAGTCTGGTTCTGGTGTTATCTACAATCTCATCTTAATAATTAATTTTACAATCCTTAGGTTTATTGAATCCCTAGCTAGGATCTGACCTTGATATGGTCCTTGAAATATGTTTGTAGAAACTTTCTGGTGTTTTGATAGGGTCCTACTTTATTTGACTGGTCGTGTTGGTTAATTGCAATGACTTGCCTATTTCCTTTCTGTTGTAGATGTTTTGCTTTGACCTTTCATCTAATGTTTTCTTATATATACTACAAGAAATTATTATTTCTTGTATAAGTTTTAGTATATTTTGAAAATAAAAGGGAATTGGGTAGAGGAAGCAAAGAAAGCAAGAACAGCAGGGAGAGGTTCTTGGTGAGAGGAGGAAGATGACTCAAGATTCTCGTTCTGTTTGATCCTGTCTCTGAAGGTTGTTCCTTGCTTTTGTAGCTAGAGTCCTTCAGCCCAGCCCACTTAGGTAGCCTGGTCTTGGCCCACATAGCCACATGTCAGCCCAGTCCATGACACCTGTCATCAGATTACAGTTTCTCATCCAATTTTACAAACTACACTTCTATGGTCATTAGTGTCACAGAACTGCAGTTTATATAATCTATCCACTTTATCAGGTCATATTGCAAAGCTAAATTTTATTCTCATTCAGCAGCTTACTATGTTGTTTCGGAAAAATGTTTAGTTTTGCAATATGGTAGCATAAGAAGATAGGTGTATTTTTGTGATTTTGTTTTTTAATGTCGAGATTTGCACGATATGGATGTAGGTTCTACAGTTAGATTTCCAATCTTAGAACATTTATTTAAAGTTCACTCAAATTTATTATTCAGTCTTTGAAAAAAAATTGAATACATCATGGCTGAAATGCATGGTGAATTTGAAACAGTAATGTATATTTGGCTAAATTGGGTCTGCTTTTAGCTTCTATGATGATTTGATCTAGTCATAGCATTTTCGTTCTGTTATCTTAACCTTGTTATCCTGTTTTCCCATGATATATATAGTTCACCAATTTCAGTAGATAGTTTCTATTTGGAACAAAGGAAACGGGGTTCCATTTCTTTTTCTGTAGAACAGAAGATTGGAGGATTATTCTATTTACTGCTGGGAACCTGGAGTAGGTTTAATGTAGGGTTACTCTTTTATGTAGGAGTTTTTTGTTAGGTGGACAAAACTGGGAAAATACGAACTTTTTTCAAATTGGAAAAGGGTTTGGTGGTTATCAAACTTCTTGTTTTCCTCTTCTGTATATTGTCACAGTTTCCCCTGCTGTGTGGATAATAAACCAAAAAAAAAAGGTAGTGTTTCTTTCTCCTGTGGTCTTGCATGCCAGCAAGTTTAATAGAGTCAAAATAGAGTTTTTTTATTAGCATTAAACTTTGCAACAAATCTGGGTGAAGTTAAGCATTATGGATCTGTGTTTTTTTTTGACGGTCACCGGTTGGGGGGGGGGGGAGGATCCCCACCTGAATTTTTATTGCCCAAAAGCTGCCCTTAGGCAGATGAAGTGTGCAAGATACAATTTACATCTTTGTGTAAAAACAACATAGCCTTCTAGTCATCGAATTGTTTTAGGATTCCTATTACATAGCTGCTGAAAAGGCACCAATCCAACCATCAGCAATTGCTCTGTCCTTCCTTGGTAGTCTCATTCTACAAAGGTTTGCATCTGACGCACATGCCACAAATGTTTGCCTTGTCGAAGCAAGCTCTGACCTGAAAATCGCCCCGTTTCTTCGCTTCCACAGCTGCCAGCAGCATAGCGCGATGAAGGTGCTGAAATGCTTGGAGGGGACTGAAGCCGGCCTTTCAATGCGATGCAGGTCGTCTAGGAAGCTGGAGCAGTCCATTGGAAGGTCAAAACCGAGTTTGGCCCATAAATCCTGGCGAAGGGGCATCCTGTGATGATGTGATCTGCCGTTTCATCATGTTGCCCACAGACCTCACATAAAGCCGTGTCAATGATTTGCTTCCGCATCAAATTTGTCCGGCACTGAACTCTGCATTGCACAAGTAACCAGATAAAGAACTAGACACGCTTTGGAGCGCGACTGTTCCAAACAAAACCCGCTGCCGGTTGAGGGGTGCCAGAATGGCCCTTTCCTGATATCAGTCGCGTCCTGCAAAGCCGTCTGTTGTAGAATTGTGCGTACTTGTTCAAGCTCCAAGACTGCCTGGGACGACATTCTGGATACCCAGAGGGAGGGATCGTCGATGTCGATCAAATTGATCTGTGCAACAGACAGACTTTTCTTCACACAGTGACTGAGAAGGACAGAGAAACGATCAGCAAGGGACTCTTTTGATTCCCATGCATCATACCAGAAGGATGTGCGTTCACCACTGCCAATGATGACCGTGGTGACAGCCTGGTAAAGAGGGTATAAAGAGCGCAGGACATCCCAATGATTGCCGCAAAGATCACCTTGAAGGTTGGCAAGACAGGTGTGAAGTCGCGCCGAAGACGCCCAATCTGAATCAACCACAGTATGGAGTCGGTGAAGCAGCTTCAGAAGCAAACAAATGTTCATCAAGCTTAGGTCCTTGATTCCTAATCCGCCATTGTCCTTTGTCCAGCAAACCTTCTCCCAAGCAATGAGGCTCTGTGCACCAGAGACTGTACGGTCACCGTTCCAGAGAAAGGCTCTATGACGTTGATCCATCTGTGCCACAATGCCGGGGGGGATTTGGAGAGCACACATTGCATAGATTAGCTGAGAATTCAGAACAGAGTTTACCAGCACAGCACGTCCCATGGAGTTGAGGAGCCCTGCTTGCCAACTGGCAAGAGAGCGATCAGCCTTGGCTAAAGAAGGCAGAAAAGCACTGACTGGAAGCTTATGAACTGAAAGGGGTAGTCCCAAGTACACTTGAGGGAAGGATTCCTGCCTGCATCCGAGAGTATAGACACTGTGCAGCCGATGTATGTGACATATGGATGGGTACTGCCGTGCTCTTGGAGTAGTTGATGCATAGTCCAGTAGCCGCAGCAAATGAATCAAGAAGCATTTTTCAGATGCCCTGGGCCGTGGATCACATGTAAGCGCGGTCTTCGTCAGGGCGACCCTCTTTCTCCCTACCTGTTTCTGATCGTGGCGGACGTCCTCCAACAACTGGTGAAGTGTAACTCCTCCTTGGTCAGGCATCCTCTAGTTGATGATGCGCCTTGCCCCGTCCTGCAATACGCAGACGATACTCTGATTGTTGCACGGGGTGAGCATCAGGATATTCATTATGGATCTGTGTTTAAAAAAGGGAAGTTAGGCAGTGCCTAGTTGCTAGGCAGAGTAATACCGCTTTGTTGACACCTAGGCATTTTCTCTATGTATTTCCCTGTTCTCTCTGTTATTTTGCTCTCATCTCTGAATTCTCCCTCCACCCCCCCCCCCCCACCCACACACACACACGTCTTCATTTAACATGCAAAAAGTACAATCAAGAAGGCTTGCCTTGTCACTTAGCGGTCTGTATTGCCTGTCTAGTGCCTAGCACCTTCTGTAACATTGTTTTTGAGGTCACATGTCAGCAAATTTTGTTTCGGGGACAACACATTGCAAGGAATAGTTGCCTTCATTAGTTGAAGGCTTCCATTTGTTTCACCGTTCTTAATATATTTGTTCCTGTCAATGCACTTTATTTAGAGATACTGGGCTGCAACTTTGCTTATAGTTCTTCTTTCTGCTATTCTATAGCACTCAATGCAGACAGTTTAAGATCCGAGCTCAGAAGGTGAAGGAGGACCTGGAAAGTTCTGTTCCGGGGGTGTCTGTGATAATCAACCCTCAGAAGGTATCCATACTGTGTTAATCGTCATGATCTTTGCCAAACCGTGGGTTTGTGTGATACCCTAAAACAGCTTCCATGTACATCCTACTTTCTTGATGGCCATTATACTTTTTTTTTAATCCCCAGCCACGCCGTGGTTGCCTTGAGATACGTGAAGAAGGTGGCGAAGTGTTCATATCATTGTTGGTAATATTCTTAACTGTCATTTTCCTAAATCATATAGGCTCTCAGTGTGCTATATGTATTTTGTCTATTTTAGAGCTATTTATTATCTGAGGCCTATGCCAAATTCTATCTAATGATCTCATGGTAACATTTGATACATTTTTGTGCATAACAATTAGCCTGAGACAGCACAGCCCATTATCCCATACTAGAGTGATTCATGAAATTTGACTTTAAAATACAAAATTCGAATATGTACCATTTTTGCTAACCGTTTGTCCATTGTGTTACTTATGATAAAACCTTCCAAACAAAAGTTGCATACATTTAATTTATTCAGTATCAGCTTACCAAATTGTTGTACTTCTTTTCATTCTGCCAGATGGAAAATCATATGGCGCCTAGGGGTGTTGGCGCCCTCGTTAGCTAAAATACCTTGTTAAAATGTTTCAAAAATCATGTATGTAGTACACCTAAAGTTAAGTGTACCTGCAACAATTTAGATTGAAATTCATCTTTGATTCTGAGACTAAAAAACAAAAGTGTCAATGTCAGCACATGATGAACAGTGCCAGGTTGATTGCTTGTCTAATTTGTTTCTTGGCATCTAGGATTGATTTCAAACTAAATTGTTGCGGCTATATTTAACTTTATGTGTACTTCATACATGATTTTTGTGATGATTTTGAAACATTGCAACATGGTATTTAGCTTAGGAGGGCGCCAGCCCCCCTGGGCACCAAATCTGCAGTCCTGCCAGATATTTCGCTTCATTCCATGCTATACATTGTTTCTTAGAAAAACATTAGAAAGGTTAAGATGAATAAATAGTAGTTTGCACCATCTAATATGTCATGACGTTGTGAAAACAGTAGGGATAGCCCATCTTTGCATGTAATACCATAATGATGACATCCACATGATTTCATTTGGTCTCCATTTGATGCACAGAACATGCCACGCCCCTTCGCACCAATGAAGAAGCTCGACATGGACAAGGTTATCAAGGACATCGCCAAGAAAATCTCCTAAATCATGTTGGCTGGCTATGGCTGGATGACACCATTTTGTGCTTGAAATCTTCGCTAAGCTCGTAATCTTCAAAGTGTACGGTGTACGCGTAACTTGGGTCACCATTAGTGGCATTTCCTATTTGCATTGGCCATGTGCCCATGTCTCATAGAATTTAAACCCAGTGGCCCGTGCTTTGTTCAACGGAGTTAAGACATGCCAAATTAGTACCTGTGGCCTGCGGCTATGTGTAACCTATATCTATGCTTGTGTTTCATTGCTGGAGGAGTGGAGGTATATCATTTTCTGGTGTATGTAATATGCCCTGAAGATTGACTTCCGATCTACGCTGTTCTCTGCCTCCTGCCTACGAAGCGTTGGAGTTTGAATTGTGAAAATCTACTTTTTCTTGGTATATAAGAGCATCTCCAAGAGTGTTCAAAGAAAAAAAATAAAGAGCCAAAAAAATCATAGTTTTGGGTGGTTGCAAAGGTATATTAGATGGAAAAAATAGTTTCTCCAAGAGTCTTATTTTTTGAGCCTATAAAACATGCCATGTCATCACGCGAATACTTTCCTGCTGCCTTCCACCACGGCCTATCTATTTATCAAACCGCTCCTCTCAGCGGGATGTCCAGGACTTCTGTGGTTAGTGCAGCCGTCCGATTAGTACCGTGTGAACCGCCTTTCAAACGACGGACAAAGGTCTAGGTTTTGGTGTCCGGTGGCGGCGGCGTCGAGACGGCGGCGATGGCGGCGTCACATCGGAATAAGGTCCTCTCGCACTTCTCCCCGTCTTGGCGGCGCGATGCTCCGGCGCCGGCGACGAGTGCGTGTGCCGGCCTCTGTACAGGAGTCTGGGTGGCCTCCGACTCCGGCGCTTTGGTGGCGGCGGTGGCGGTGACATCCCGCGTCAAGGATACAGCGACAACCGTGGGCGAAGTGGATCGTTGGAGAGTGGATCGAGCTTGTGTTCCCAAGACGCGTGTCGTCGTCAAGCTTCGATCCAAGTTTGGAGGAGCATGGGGCGTGACCCCGGCCGATGCTCGTTCATCGTCATCCTCATCCCGGCGTCCGCGTCGGGTGGCTTCTGCGGCTCCTCTCAAAGCTTCATAGCGATGGTGCTCCTCCGGATCTGGGCCAGCCAGGGCGGCTTCTTCTTCGACGGCGGCAATCGGCGACTAATCGACGGCGGCGGTCGACGACGACGGAAGCTTCTGGCGAAGGCGAGAATCACTAGGTCCAGGGACTTTTCTGCAATTTGTTTTTTTGCTAAGGGCCTATGTGTAAGTTCGATGGTACAGGTGTCCATGTATCCTCCCCGTATGTACCTGTGTTTGTACGTTTTCCTTATCTGGTAATACAGGTACTTTTATAAAAAAAAAAACGACGGACAAGATCTCTCTCACGGAGACGTCTCCCCATGTCGAGGGTCGAGGCCACCCTTCCTGCCCCCTCTCTCCTATGTCCCATGCCCATCCCCAAAACCCAACCCAATACCAACATTTCAGAGAGCGCGCGACTCGAGGCGCCACACCGGCTCCCCCCCACCGGCACCGGCACGCACCATGGGCCCTACCACAGCTCGCATCCTTCGCCTCGTGACCGTCGTCGCCGTGTTCCTCCTCTCCTCCCCCGCCTCCGCCTCCACCGTGGACGCCGCCTCCGCCCTGGACGCGGCCACGCGGTGCGCGGCCACGATCGTGTCCATCTCGCCGTGCCTGCCGCACGTGGCGGCCGTGGCGCCGCCGTTGGCTGGCTCCCCGCCCGCACCCACCGACGCCTGCTGCGTCGCCTTCCTCCGCGCCGTATCCCCGTCGGCGGCGGGAGGCGGAGAGGAGGGCTGCCTATGCCACCTGCTCCGCAACCCGCTTCTCCTCGGCTTCCCCATCGACGCCGCCCGCCTCGCCGCGCTCCTCCCTGCCTGCGCTGCGGGAAACGCCTTTGCCGCCGCCACCGTGGAGGCCGCCGCCCTCTTCGCCGACGCCTGCCGTGGTGAGGGAGTCACGCCCCCTCGTGCCTTTCTCCCCTCTCGCACCATGATTGAAGAATCATCTGCATTGTTGCGTCAGGTTCCTGTACACGTTCTCGTCGCAATGCTGCTGTCTTTGCGCGCTTTTGTTGTGTACAACCGCATATGGAGGACTAGCTCAAGTTGTGGATGACAAATAGCACTGGCTTGCTTGCTGCCTCCTAGACGCGCCATTATCGTTCAGTTCTCTGATGGCTAGTCTTCAACTTAATCAGTCGTCATTTTTTTTTCTTCAAATTTTAGGGACTCTGTTTTGTCCTGACATTAATTGCTGCAATAGTAGTATTTCTGCTCTTTGGTACTGGTTCTTAGCACGATTTTCTTTTTGGCCTCAAGTCATATCCAGTTGTTTGGCAGATAAGTATTCTATAATTCCTTGGTTGAGTTAGTTTGTGTTCTTACTACTTAGGGCCTGTTTGATGCATAGGGCTAATTATTAGCCAGCTAATTTTTAGCCCAAATTAGCTCTAGCCTATCCAAACAGGAAGCAATATGTGAGCTAATTTGGGCTAATTTTTAGCCTCAGCTAGTAACTAGGCTTAGCTGATTCAAATAGGCCCTTAGCAAGACTCGTTCATTTGTTGTGTTTTTTATCAACCGTTGTTTCGCGTTGTAGTGGAAAGGCAGCTAGCATGTTTCATTCTTGTAATATAAGGCAACATTACTTTTTTTACCCTTCTCTTTCATAATTTAAGATACACCATTAGTTTGACACGTGCTAAACAAAATGTTAGTTTCTTTGGAACCATGATTAGTCATCTACCAATCTTAATCAATTTTCCACGTTTTGATTTATGAGAGTCCTTTCTGTTCTCAAAGAAATTTATTGTAACAATGTGATAGTTCTGTCTTGTCTTCATATCATATCCTGATGCTAAATCTTCATGTCATATCCTGATGGTTTAGCAGGAGACAAACATTACCTGATGCTTGGCAAATTTGTCTCCCTTACTATAAGTTCACCTATTTTTGTAATGTTAGAAGCTGCCATCTTTCTTCTTGACATGCAAATCGCGCATGTACTGCTTGTGGTGTTTATCCTAATCATATGACTGAACGAGATAAAGAGTATAAAAAAGAGATAAGAGTATAATATTGCACAATCCATTAACTTCTCACTGATCATTTTGTTGTTTCATTTCCTGAACATAGAACTGAAGGCGCTGCCGGAATTGCATTTCATGCCCCAGTCAACAACCAGGCAAGAAATTTCCCCAGGTGAACATATTTCTTCAGATTACCACTCCATTTTTTTTAAAAAAAAAGGTTCTCACTGCTTTTCTGTCCACACGAATGTTAGTTTGTTGTGCAATTACAGTTTGTGTTTCATGAGATTGGACATGTTCATAATGTATCTTAGCTACATGACACATCAGGTGATGTACATTTCATAGTTCATAACTCTTTAGTACTTTGTGTTATTGTTTATATTAACTATTCTTACTCTGTCGTAATGAAGAATGCTTTGTAATTTGTGTTATTCTGTATGGACTATTGTGTACTTTGTGGTAATGAGCATTCTCTATAGCATGGTTGCCTTCCTATGAAGGTTATATATGAATTAATCTTTTGATACATATGTGTTGGTGCAGCTGCTGTCCCTGAGTTAATGTCCAAGCCAATGGAGGCAGTTCCACCAGCTGGGTCAATGGTTCGTTCAGGCGCTGAGGTCTCCAGTTCCCATGGCATTCCCATTGCTACATTGATCCTCGTGGCAGCAGGAGCTGTTATCACGTACTCTCGTTGACCTCGATCTTGAACTGCGTTTTGTCATGCCTAGCTTTGACGATTCATATGGCCATTGTATATTGCGCTGAGTCATGGTGTAACGAAGAGATGGTCTCTGAAAAACCCTTTCTGACCGCGGTGGATTCTGTCTACCATATTTTACCAGTGCTACTCCTATCATATGTTCATGCACCGCTTACAAAGAGTGGCACCAATAGATGCAGTTTCTTCTGTGCTGTGTTTCTCTTCACCTGAAAAGGAGTAGCGCCAATAGAAGCAGTTTCTGCTGTGCTGATATTACCTTTCGGGAAAAAAAAGTTTTTCTTCAGCTGAGTGTCTCTTGTTGGCGGCGATACATTCGAACCACCATTCGAACCACCACCTTTCCGGTGGCCTCGCATTTGGTAGGCGTATTGGGCTCGCATTTGATGTGCATTTGATTGGCGTATTAGACTAGAAAAAAGTCAAATTTATAAAGTTTGAACAACAATTAGTTAAATTATGTGCAAGTTTAGAGCATGAAATTTCTGCGGGGGTAAGACTTTGCTTCGGTTATTCTCTTCCCCAGACCCCACTCGTGTGGGAGCCTCTAGCACTGGGTCTGCCCTTTTTTTTAAGCATGAAATTTACATGAATAAATCTGTGTTCGTAGTGGATTTAAGATGATATCGATTCTTTATTAATGGACTAGGTACTACAAGAGAAAGTGCAGATAAAAACCTATTTATATGACATTTTCTGGTCAAATATGTCTATTGTTTCTAGACAGAGGGAGTATTAGCTGCTATTAATTAGTTTGGTCCAACTAGTGAAATAGATGTTAGTTGGATATTCAGCTAACAATTAGCTAAACATTAGCTAGACATATTTGAATCTAATGAGCTAATTATTAGCAGCTAACTATTATCTCTGTGGATCCAAACAAGCCCTAAAAACGCAACATACTAACCTTGCATTTGAGTCCCTTCCACTCTGGGTCCCTAAAAGCACCTACGCCGCAAATTTGGTTTTGGCAATTAATGACAACACAATTATTATGACAATCATGTGTTTTGTAGAGGCTCTATAAGTTAGGTCACAATAATGATTGATGTTGGGCAATCAATGGTTTTCGTGCCTCTATTTGGTGGAATTCATTTCGGTTTTCAAATGATATACGACAAGGCTAAAGACGGACTAGATCTAAGTGTCAAAGGGTGTTGAGAGACACTTAGAGTAGTTTAGAACTTTGTTTTTCCGTTGACTGAACTATAAAGTGGGGTATGAATTAGTAGCTTGACCTACTTAGTCTACTGAGTTGGTGTGGTGCATACTTGTCAAACTTAGCACTAGGTAGCTCCAAGGAAGCCCAAAGTCAATTGGAAACAAAGCCATTCACGTATATGTTTGAAATGGAAGTGAATGGAGCTCTTTCTGTACCACTAGATTAGTCCAGAGCCCTGGTAGAGGGACCAACGGACTATGCTCTACAGAGGGTCAGCTAGGATTAGCTTAACATAGAGGAGAAGGGATGCTTAGTCATGGGAGCATCTAGTGTTGTCTAGAGAGGTTCTAGAGAGGTTTTATGGCCACTAGATTAGTTCAGAGCCTAGCACCAGACTATGCATTACTATGTATTGTGTCATGCACAATAACAGCTAGTGGAGAAAGTAGCCATTGGAGTGGCACTGGACTAGTCGGGTGCTCGGTTCAAATAGGCACCGGATCATCTGGTGACCTCGATTTCTATGTAGTGGGTTTCAAATGGCTAGTTCTCAGAGTGAAGGGTATTTATACCTTCCCATCTTGGCCATGGCTACTCTCTTGCCACTCTAAACCACAGGATACATCTATTGGAGTGCAAGGGGGAGTTCAAGCTTAGTAGAGTGATTGGGAATTGCTAATTGCAAGACTAAGGCTCCATTAGTGTTTAGGGAGTAGCAAGTGTACATCTTCTCTTCTCATTAGGCTTGGTTCCGTAAAGTGAGAGTTTGTTATTGTTACTCTTGTTGATTAGCATCATCTAGACGGCTTGGTGGTGTTGAGGAGCTTGGTGATCTCTCAGAGATGATTGTGAGAGGCCCAAGCCATGGTCTAAATGGTTGTGGCCGATTCACCATGCCATAGTGGTGGAAGAATTAACCCGTAGAGAGCACTTGGTCCTTGCGTGGATCAAGGGGAGTTATGTCCTTGTGCGGGTTCTCCAACAAAGACTTGTGCGGAGTGCTGACTCTCCGATACTGAAATGATCCACGATTTCCTCAAAAGGGAAATCCACAAATACAAACCATACTGTGATAGTCCCAGGAGATCACGTCATCACATTATCGAATCTTAGTTGATATCACAAGTCATACATCGAATACCTGTCTTAGAAGGGTACAAATAGAGAGGTTTACCCTAACTATTACATCGCCACTTGGCAGAATCATTCATCACACAACATCCATAACAGCATCCGAGTAGACGTAGCGCCTTAGCAGGTGAAGGCTCCTCCTTCATAGGCAATCTTGAGCGTAGGACAGGACCCTCTAATCCTCCCATCCATTGGCCTGGTAGTCGTACTCGGGCTCGTCACCTGCTGAATAATTACCAGTATGATTTGTACCAGCTCCCACCCTATGCTTTGCTTTTGCTTTGTGGTAAGTGGTATGCAAGGGTAAGAGAAAAAGGCCTATCTTTGGCTATAGTCTTCCTATGTAGGTTCATCAATATTTTATAAATGTTTCTCAAGTTTTAACCCATTTCCATCCATCCATCCCAGCCACACACATGTCCATGTCCACACATCTCACCACACTCTTGTTCTCTAGGCGGTAAGGACAACTCCCTATCTTGCCTCAACGACTAACAAATAGATCCTGATCCAACCCAGGGGAAGAGAAGAAAAACACCTCTCACTAGTCAAGTGAAGCAAACAACATAGGTAAGGTCCATAACCGTAAAGGAAATGACTATGTATTGATCGATCAACCAAAACTCTAAAGAGGGTTACACTTGGACCGACAAGATCATCATCATCGGCGGCCCCCCACCTAGGCTGATTCTAGGCTATTCTCCAAATAGGTATGATACCACCCTACCACTCAGTTGTGAGTCACACCAAAGTCCACCACCACGTTGAGACTGAAACATAGCACCAGGCCACCAAAAGGGTCACTGCACGGTCTTGGGAGGGTTAGAGGATATGCCCTTGCCTCCCTATGCTATCAACTACAACCTAGCAGAAGTGGTATCGCCCTAGTCAGATCACACACTACTACGGGTAGGCCTATTAAGTTGAGTCGTAACCCCCCATCACAACTGGTTTTTAGCCTCGGTAGTAAACAGTCCGTGGTGGTAGTCCAGGTCATTACCATTGGTTCACAACTAGCTGTGATAGACCCTCAACATCGCCACATTGGTCAATGATCCAACAGTAAACGTGATAATCACCATCTCCTTGCACCATGACCCGACTATGTGTAGTGCGGGTTCACCATCGCTTTCACGTCCGATACATTTGTGAAAATGTAAGCAACACCGTCATTTGGCCATCTGAACCGCCTGTGTACTGGTCAACATCACTGTTGCATTGCGCAATGACCCAACTGTGTGAAGTGCTAGTTCACGATCACTTTAACGTCCTATTCGTCTGTATTGAGGTGAACATCACCATCACCTTGTGTTGGGTAGAAAAATCACACAAACATCATGTAACACCTCTGGTGTTATGAAGACTAAAAATTTGCCATGTCATCATATTGCATTGCAAAGCATCCATGATTAGGTCAACTACGATATGCATTAACTAAAACGAGTTTACATTCCTAGGTTGGATGTGTTTCTGAGTTGTGTGGCTCGAACCGAAAACCCTAATTTCGAATGTCACCGCAAATACTTAGTTTATGCCCTACGTAATTTATGGTGTATGACTGTGTTATACACTAGTGCCAAGTGTAGGGTATGAACTCAAGTCCAACTTATAAAATGGAGCTTCAAGTTTGAGTTTGAATTTGGAATCCAAAACTTGTCGCAAGTTTTCCGATTCAAATTTGAATTCAAATTTGGGTAATTATTAAAAGATTTTCAAAAGTCAACTTGGTCAACCAAGAGTGGCATTTGGTCAACCATGTGATGCTTGACCCAATGATGCCCTTGGATGATGGTTTGATCACTAATAATCACCAATTAAAATAGCAACAAGTTTCAATTTGAAATTTCTTCCGAAAACCCTAAATTTAAAACCCTGATTTCACCCCTTTTGAAATAATTCAAAATCTAAGAAAAATTTGGGAAAAAGTTTAAAACCAAGTTTGTAGATCTTTTCAAGGGCTACAAGTTTGGTGTTTTGAGTTTTCAAAGTTTCAGTGAAAAATTTAGAGTAATTTTGAAAAGAAGCAAATTTCAAATTTGACCTCTTTTCATCCCCAATCTCAAATTTCAAAATGAAGGAAGAATTTGAAAATGGTTTGAATAGCAAAGTTGTAGGTCTTAGTTAGATGTACAACTTTGGTATTTTGAGTTTTTGAAGTTTCAATATAAAATTTAATGTAATTTCTAAATTACCAAATTCCAAAAAAGTGTCCCCTTTTGATTTCAAATTCAAATTTTAAAATCCAGTTAAAATTTGAGAAAGTTTTCCACATGAAAGTTGTAGAGCTTGAAATTCTGAAGATTTCATATTTTGGGAATTTTTCAAGTCACTACATGATTTTGGGAGTAATTTGGCAAAAACAGAGCAAGGGTTCATGTGTGTTGGGGGGTGCTACAGTGCCCGACGAATCACCTCCGGGCACCGCGCGACATGGGCACCGGCGAGCCGTCGTGGCCTTCGGACAGCTTCCAGGTGCGTCGTGGCCGCCAGCTGTTGCTTCGCGTGACCACCGTGTTGGACGTCTTCGAATTTGCTGCCTCTCCTATAAAGCACCGCGTTGCCGTCGTCTTTTCCTTTTCTCTGTTTTTACCGCCGCCTAGCTCCACCGCTCGTTGTTGCCGCCGTTGAGCCATCTCCGGCTAAGCAACCGCACCATCGAGTTCGCCTCGCTCTCGCGCATCTCCTAGGCCGCATACACCAGCCAATTCCGCCCGAATCACCCGCGCGGCCATCTCCTTTCCCATCTCCAGTGACCGAGTGCCACCGAGCCGCCTCACGTGGCCAACCACCTTCACCGCCTCTCAGCGCCTGCCAGTTGCTCCACTGCACTCATGGTGAGCTGCTGTTGCTTCTCATGCCTTCAATTTAGTCGCTACCGACTTTGCTTACCGGGACAACGGGCACCGTGGCCACCGTGCCGCCATGGCCGGGGTGGAGCTACCTCTGGCGTGTCTGCGACTGAGAAGAGTGTCTAGACGTGTTCGCACTGTCGTGTAGATCGTGTTGATTAGGATGGTGTCACCGGCGTCGTGGTCACCGGCCGGTCGCCGTGCCATCATGGCCGGGCCGCGGGAAGAGAGAGCGAGAGAGGGAGGAGAGGGATGACAGGCGGGGCCGCCCTGTTAGAGAGAGCGAGAGAGAGAGAGAGCGCGCGCACGTGCGAGTGGGCCGCGCGGCCTGGTGTCGCTGGGCCGGACTCGAGCGCGCATGCGAGCGGGTGGGCCGCGCGCGTTGCTGGGCTGAGCCGAGAGAGAAGAGGAGAAGCGGCCCGAGCTGCAGTTTTTGCTTTTTTTTCAAAAATGTGAATAGTAGTAGTTTTTGTCTATTTCAATAGAATTTTTGTAGAGCTCTAAAAATAGTAAAATTTTTTGTGTAAGCTTTTCAAAGTGTAAACTATTTAGGAAAAATATAAAATACCAATGTTGATTAAATTTTGTAAGTTATTTAATTAGCTCAATTAAATATTAAATGCAACTTCCAGGAATTTTAGTAATTAAAATATTAAACCAAAAATCATGAAATTTGTTTTGACACTGTTTTAGGCCATGATTAATCTATATAAAAAGTTTAAGCTCAATTTGAGGAAGTTTAATTTATTCTTAATTTATTCCTTAATTATTTAAGTGATTAATTAAATATTAAATCGATAACTTTAGGTGTTGTGTGTCCTTTTTGATTGAGTGATGACCTTGGGTCATTAACTCTTAATGATCCTTGACACCTTAATTATTTGATTGAGCTCATGATTAACATGTTCTTTAAGAAGTAATCTTGTTGTTTAGTGAAGTACTGTTAGTTAGTAGGTTCTTTTGTCTTGCAACTGTACCGCGAAGAAAAGTTGTACTCAAGTTATTGATAGTGGCATATCATCATCAAGCATCATGTTTATCATCGCATCATGTTGAAGCATGTTATATTCTCGTATAGTTCCCGCTTTCGAGGAAGTCGACGTTGTTGAGCAAGCCTTCGGAGAAGAGTTGTCGCCAGTGGGGTCTGGACCGAATGTCGGAGTTGTTGAGCCTGAACCAGTCGTCTCATCTGAGCAAGGCAAGCCCCGGTGCATTTAAACCTTCCTTGAGTTTTACAAATTTTTATCACTGGTACTATGGTTTACTGCATTAAGTAATTAGAAGTTGAGTGATAACTCAATTGCTACATTATCATCCTTGATTATTGTGAAATCACCCTTAGTACCTGTTTTACTAAAAATACATAGTATGCTTCGCTATGCTTAATGAGTTAGGCTTTTAAATGAAATGTTTACATGGCCATGATGACATATTTGAGGAATAATGGAATATAAGAATGAACTTGAAGATCGGGCGGGTGGTTTGGCCACTGCTAACTTGCATTGAGAAAGGAGTCTCAATGTAGTGTTTCTGCCTTGTCAATTAAGGACCGCTCGTTGTAGGCCCGCTTGTGTTTCGAGACTTTGCAACTAGCCTCATGCCTTGGGTAAGCCCAAGATATTAGTGATTCTATTATGAGAACGTCTAACCTCACACTGGGAGTGGAGAGATGGCGGGAGTAGCGTGTACCCTCGGGGCTAGAATTGGGCCGGGTTCGAGGAGTACTGTACTCTCGGGTGACGATGGACACGTTCTGGTTTTGGGAGATCTAAATGAGGGTTAGCGTATGCAAGATTTAGTTCTACATATGTCGTGAGGTTAGAGATCCCTAGCTGGGTATAATCGGTTCGAATCGCCGTTGCTCCTCGGTTATGGAGACTCGATCACCTGTCCTGCATCATAGTTAAGAAATGAAAAATGTGAAAAGAATTAGAAAGGTGTTGATGAAAATTACTTTGATCTAGATTATGATTACTTAGAATTGGTTAACGAATCATAAATTATAAAAGTAAAAAGTTAAAGGTAAGGACTTACTTTAGTAAGCTTTTCTGCAAAATAATTTTGATTCTTGAATACCCGTACCTTGATTCCCTAAAGCTAGCATACCCTTGGAGTCTTTTTCTTAGTTGGGTAAGTCTTGTTGAGTACTCTTCGTACTCAGGGTTTGTTAAACCCTTGTTGCAGGTGTGGTTCATGAGTAAGTCTGCTTTGAGCCTTGCTGCATGACCGTTGTCATTGAAGAAAGTGACGACGAGTAGGATGTGTGGCCTCTGGGCAAGGCACCTCATTTGGGTGTTGTAATAAAGTTACTACGAATACTCCACTACTACTGGTTTATAATAATGCTACGTTTGGTTTGAGGTTTGGAAACTGTGGTTTGTAAACTTAAGTTATGTAAGACTTTCGCTACTTTACTCTGATGGTATTTTGAATAAACTATTATAATATTGCAATACTCCTATAATTGGATCCTATTCGGAGGATAGCAGGCCTTTTAAGTTATGAGAAACATAAGTATGGCTGTCAGAGGTCATTATGACAATGACATGTACGTGTGGGCCATCATAATTAGGAGGTTCTGTGACACATCAAGGATTGGATGTAAGACAAAGTTGTATTCATTTTATGATCGTACTGCACATGTCAGAGGGAGTATTTATAGAGCCCCAGTCTTTATATTTTACATAAAATGACTATTTTACTCTTAACTCAAATGTTTACATCCCTTTTGCACTACAAGGGCGAAGTGGTCACTTTGCACTACTCTAGACTTTGTTCTTCTATTTGGTCATCATTCTTCCGGAAAATCTTGTCTTTTGACTTTGTTGATTTCTGCTCCACTTTTCTGTGTCTTCGTTAGTCGGTGAAGTCGAATTCTCATTAGCGAATCCAAACTTTTGTCTTCGCTTCCAACTTGTTCTTTTAATTTCTTATTTCTTAGCGAAGCTGGATCTTTTCTCGTGAAGTGGAAAAAATGTCTTCGCTTTTCCTTTTTCCTACAATCAAATACTATTACAGAATCTTAGAGTTTTCTATCTCCAAAGTTTGGGGCTATGTTTTGGTGATGAAGTTAAATTCCCAACAGCAGCCCCTCACGGACGAAGGCCTACTCCAAAGATCTGAATTCCGTGAAGTTTGAATTTCAAACAAAGACATAAAATGTTGTCCTAAACTTTGGAGTTGGTTGTTTATGTCCGTTATTTATGTAGAGCAGCTTTATTTTCAAAATTGTAACGGTCGAGTTTGACCAACTGAAGTGGAACCATTTCCATTTGACTCAAAGCCGCCTATATATACTGCACTGCCTCCCCCTGTCCCTGTCACTTTATCAAAGACGGGGAGGTGCTGCTATTTTTTTGTTTGATGCGAAGTCAATTTTGTTGCGAAGTCAATCTCTTCTACGAAAGTTTTGGATTTTTGAAGGTAAAAGTTTGGTTACCTTTAATTTTGTTTTTTGATTTCTTATTATTTTAGTTTCTTTTGTTCTTTGCTTGATTGTTTTTTTGTCTTAGATGTCTGAACAAGAGAAGATTGTTTCTGAGAATTCTCCAGTGGAATCAAATCAATCTGAATCTGGAGAAGATTTGTCTGATGTTTCTGCATCAGAGTCTGAATTGGTTGGTGATGATACGAAATCCTTGAATTTTGGAAAGACCTTGATGGATGAGGCGAAGTTAGATTGGATGGTTAAAAATAGGATGTTAGAGAAGGCTGATGCTAGGTTGCCCCCTGAAGGTGAAATGATTCCTAAGCCGAAGCCTCATGAATGTGTTGTTTTTCAGGATTAGTTTTTGGCTGGTCTTCGTATGCCATGTCAAGATTTTATTAAAGAAATTCTAAAGGCCTATAACATTGAGATCCATCATCTTACTCCAAATGGAATAGCCAAGATTGCACTTTTTATTTGGGCAGTGAAATCTCAAAGAGAAAATCTGGATATTGGTGCATTTTACTCTCTTCATGAAATGCATACACAATTTAGAAACAAAAATGCTAATGGCAAGAATGTTATCAAGTATTTTGGTTGTTGCAGTTTTAAGCCTGCTCGTGGGGCTAAGCAGATTTCTCTAGCCTCAAAAAACAAATAGGTTGAAAATTGGTATCGTTATTGGTTTTGTTATACAGTTCCTCTTGTCGAAGAAAGGGATGAATCCAGAAAGATTGTGAAAAAATATCCTTTAGCTGCAAAGATGAGTAAGAATGTTTTTAATTGCAAGCCTGAGTTTCCAAGTTTGAAGAGTTCTAGAACTTGTAAAAAAATTTACAAACTTGCTACCGGTATGCAAAGTGCCCGTGATTTTTGTGAAGAATATATTGCGGCTTGAATCTGGCCGTTGAAGAAAGGTTTGAGTTTTGTTCATTTTCATGAGAAAATGGTGAAGGGTATGTTTTTTTTCAGATAATGAATCTTTTCGATTGAAGAAGTATTCTGAAGATGAATAATTTGTCTCTGCTGTTGAAGTTAAAACAGTTGAAATTCTTGGGAAGTTTCTGAAGAAAGAAAAAGATTTGATGGACAAGATTTTGGGAAAAGATTATAAGCGTCTGAATAGGGTTTTTCATATTGCACAGATCAAATATGGTGAGAGACCTCTGCCAGCTTATACTCGTACGATGAAGCCGAGTATATAAAATGTAACAAAGTGTCACACCCAGTTTTAAGGACAAAACCAGACATACACTATATATGAAATAAAGAAGTCAAATCTCACATATAGCCGCAGATAAGTGTAATATCAAGAGACAAATGCTTAATAAACATAACTCAATAGTATAAAATATACCTTAGAGAGCAACACAACGAAAAGACAACTCCAAACACCGGGTGTAGACTTCACTCCAGGAACAAACTAACTGGTTGATCACAAGCCTAACAATTCCAGAATCTAGTAATCTGGTACCCTTCCTGAGATGTGGGAAATAGCAAGAGTGAGTCCATGTTGAACTCAGCAAATATATCATAGGGTTCATGAGGCTCAAAAGTTGACACTGGTTTACTGTGATTAGCTTTTAATTATCACAGTTTTATTATATGAGTAGCATCAAGTTTGCATTAATCCCACAATAAACATATGATCAATGTAAATATGAATAACGAATAGAAAAACACATATTAAATCAATAAATGTTCATCTATTCTGTGAAGGTCCAAGGCCACTCGTGATCGTGAGCACGGCTGATATACTAGTTTTACACTCTGCAGAGGTTGTACACTTTCACTGTGAGTTGTGATTTACCCTTTCGCCCGAGGTGATCGGCCTCTTGACCCACTACCAAGGAAGGTCGGCAGGGTTCACTATGAAGTCTTTCAAAGATTCGTCTAACAAGTTAGGGCCATTAGATTCACTCGGCAAACAGATGTAGAGCCCCCCTTCCAAATGGCATAATAACACGCAACCTATACACATAAGGACAGAGGCTGCACTATACCCGATTCGTCAAGCCGTTCTTACGCCATAAAGGTTACCACTAACAAGCTAGAAAAGGTCCTCATACTTGACTAAAGCCAGAGCCATATAGCCCTCACAGTTGTACTGTAAGTCCCGGATGTTCGTCCACAGATGAGTCCTTGTGGAGAGAAACTAGAGCACCAAAAATAACCCCATGCTCTAGCCCTCTTTAAACATTAATAAAAAAAAAATCATCTTTTAGTGTTGTTGCATATTCTATTAATCATATTACAAGATCATAGTTTGTGTTCAGCGCTAGCAAAACTACTCAATGCAATATCATGGGTGCCAAGGTAATGGATCAAGACTAAGTCATCCTTAACAAGGGAATATATGCATAATGATATTATTTGCTTATTGTGAATAGGACAATAAGGATAATCCCATGCTATACTTGCCTTAAACTCATATCCTTCTTCTGTAGATTCGTAACCTCCAAAGAACCTCTTCTTGATCACCACGTAAACCTCACCGATTGACTGAACCATATAACACCACACAAGCATCCATACAATCATACACGAAGCAAACAATAGAAATAAATTAGAACAGTACACCATCAATAAGAAAATAAGATAAAAAGTCTTTAAAATGAATCTACAACTCGCTAGGATCACACAGATGCGAAGATCATGAAAACGGAGCTAAAACGACGAAGTTATGAATTTATGAAGATTTCCTATAGAAAAATAATTACTTTAATTCAAACTCGAAATTAAAATATTACAAACCTACTGTACAGTGGTATTAACATGTAGAGCTCGCAAATACGAACCTAACGCAATTTGAACGGGTCAAATCGGAGTTAAAACGGAGATTTTATGACTAAAACAAAATCAGTGGCAAAACTGTAAATAGCTGAAAACGTATTCTTGAATTACCGAGGTCAAACTACGCTTTATGAAAAGGAAAACGTAATTCAGGAATATGCCATGGACCATGGGTTTGTTTCCAAGAAAAGAGAGGGGCTCTTTAACAAAATAGCCACGAACCGGTAACCTCTAATCTGGACGGTCGATCCGAGATCGGACAGCCCACGATTACTGCTGGCGGCGGCGGCGGGGAAAAACCGCCAACGGTGAGCGAACACGGCGACGCCATGGCCGGATCTTGCATAACCACGCTCCCGGGCATGATTTAGAGAAAGGAAAACACGGGGAGGGAGAGCGGAGCACGACGAGCTCACCTCACGCGAAAATGAAGCCGAGGACGGACCAAAGGAGACGCGCGGCTCAGAATGGCAGTGGCTAGGGCTCACGCTCGTGGTGACTGAGCTCTTGAGCACCACAGCGGCTACAAGAAGATGAGATGGATGCGGCAGAGCATGGCACTTGGTATTTATAGCCCGAAGGCGCTCCAAGTAAGGAAGGAAGAAGATTTGGAGGCGAATTCGATCGGTAGAAGCAAGGAAAGAAATCCGGTGCGGCGTGGGGAGGAAGAAGGTCCTGACTGTAACACCCCAGGTGTTTGTCACTCATTAAGGAGTGGGTTTGAGCTTAAACATGACGATTAAGTGGAGATGACAATGTCAAGGTCAACCTATGGAGATGAGCCTAACCTAAAGTTGGATGTTGCACCATTGCTTTACATATAGGCCATTTTCAAAGATATATGCTTGGATGGTGTTATGGCAATATCTTCATGTGTCTCACCTTAGTGCCTATCTATAGTGGTCCCTGGAAAAGTTTCATGAAGTTTGGAATCAAAAAGTCGCATGAAATGATAAGTTATATGCTTGTTTGGATTATAACTAAAACCTGCCTTACATCCCATGAAAACTAGTGTTTATGCAACATACAAATGCAACATGTGCAACACATCTTGGACACATGTGGGACAACCTAGTGAAACATGTGTAGCATGTATCTTGAAACAAACACATGAGACAATTGAAACATGGTGGTGAAACAACTATAGCATTTCACTCGAGTTCTATGTTTCAAGGCATGTGAGGCCTACACTTTTGTGCAACCTATGAATGGTGTGTATGTTTGGCCTCTACAACACCTTAACTATGCTTAGGACACTTAATGGAACAATGTTCATGTTGACCATGTTGACTAATTGTGTCTCTAAGTGATGGTTGACCATGTGTGGACCTTGGAACGCTTTTGTTTGACCATTTCAAAAGTGTGACCTAGAAGCTTTGTGTGACTGTGCACCCTTTTACAAAGTTGTAGAGAATTTTATAAGGAACAAACTTTGTTTAAGAGTCAAGTCATGAAAATGTGTGGAACATGCTCAAAAAGGGCCCACAAGTCAGAAATAGGGCTGATTTCAGCACTTAGAAATTTAAAGCCCTGATTTCAGTGTCATCGACATTGGCATTCCGCGTTCTCTGAAATTCGTTAAGCAACTTGAATTGATCCAAAAATAAAAGTTGGAGATAACTCTCTTGTGAAGAGTATGCAAAAGGTTGGAATCAATTTGATCGAGTTTGGCCCTTCAAAATCCAAGAAAACCGAGCCCTACTCTAGTTATAGTTAGATTGTTGACAGTGCCTAATTAGAGCTTAATTACCCGCTGATATAAAACCCTAATGACCATGGCTCCTTAATCAAATTTGTAGAGCTTCGTGTGGGCTCCAATTTTTCTTTTAGGCCCATAGCCCAGTTCAGCCCATAGCTGGCCCAAACATGGCCTCCAAGTCGGACTGATGCACGCACACCACGTGCTCGATGATTTGCCTCA
Source organism: Saccharum hybrid cultivar R570 (assembly GCA_038087645.1). Taxonomy (NCBI): domain Eukaryota; kingdom Viridiplantae; phylum Streptophyta; class Magnoliopsida; order Poales; family Poaceae; genus Saccharum; species Saccharum hybrid cultivar. Next base: position 26,541,696 of record JAQSUU010000135.1, read on the forward strand.
ACCGCCGACACATGGTCTAGTGCGTGTCCTCCATGCGCGTGAGCGCGCCCCACCATGGCTGCCGCGTGCCCCTGCCGTCTGCTCGCGATGGGGAGAATTCGAGCTGCCCCAGACGTCTCCGCACTCGACATTCTCGCTGCCCTGCTCGCCCTCCTCGCTTGTGCCAAGCACGGCCGCCGCGCACCGCCATTGCCGGCAGTCACACTGCGTGCCTTGGACGAGCCACCACACCCTGCCCTAGCCCCAGTAGAGCCTCGCCGCGTGTGCTCCATGGCCGACCAGTGCCCTGTGAACCGCCTGCGCCGGCCGCTGCACCCCGCAACGCCGCAGCCGTAGACTGCCGCCATTGCAGGCGGAGCAGAGCTCGCTGCCGCCGTCGCTCTTGCTCCTCCATGCCCCCTCCTTGCTCACAGACACCTCTCTGGGCCTCACCCGGGCCTGGGCTGGCCACACCACTGCCGCTCTGTCGCCGAGCTAGACTTCCGTGTGGCCGCCACGACGAAGTCGCCGCCGTGCCTCCTGGCTCACGTGGCCAGAGGGCCACGAACGGTCACAGGCCACACTGCGGGTGCCCACAGGTGCGCCTCGCCGCCACGCAGCTCTCGCGCTACTCCTCCGCCGTCGGCGAGCCGCAGGCCGGCCTTTCCCCTCGTCGGAGGCCGCCTCCCCCTGCTCGGCCGATTTGAGGAAGAGGACCGGCGCCTCTCCTCTCTCTGTCTCTCTGTGTGTGAGCATGACAGGTGGGCCCAACCGGGCAGCAGGTCCCACATGTCAGCGTTATGAGAGGCACAGTTGGGGTACACGTCCGGGTGCACCTAGCATTAAGTAGGGTTTGAGTGATTTTGTTTTTGAATTTCAGATTTCATGTTATCTTTGAAAATCCATATCTCATGCTAGGTAATTCCAAAAATGGAAAATGTGGACTTTTTGGAAACCTTGAGAAGTGATCTATGCAATAGAGTCATAAAATGTTAGGTGTTTGTAGATGTTTTTCTGATGTTTTTATTTAAGCTTTAAAAATGCTCTAAAATGCTTATAAACTTGACCAGAGCCATATCTTGAGTTTTAGAACTCCAAAAATAGTGATTCTTGCTTTGTTAATTTTGTGATGACATGTACTTGCTAGGAAAAATAATAAACACACTATTTGTTCACTGTTTTCTTAGGGTTTTGATTGGACCTTGATAAATAAGGAATTTACATTATATTGCTTGTTATTTTTATATCTTGAGTTGTGCTGCTCCAATTGATGTGAAATTTTTATGGTAGGCTTGTCATGCTATGGATGTACTGTGCTATAAATTTCATGGCCATTCCCGTTGTAGAGGGCATGAAACTCTTCATGCAAGTTGGCATTATACCCTTCTAGCTCCTCGACCCTCTGCCTCAGAAGGTCCCTCTCGTTCCAGGCTTCATTCCTTTCCTGCACTAGCTGTCCCATCATGCGGTCTGCATTTCTGTTGGCCTGAGTCAACGTCTGTACCCGCTGCATAGCACTCTCACCTCTCTCAAGAGCCCGATCTCGCTGCAAGCTCATGTCGGCCAACTGCTCCTGCAAGCTAGCTATAGCACGTGCTTGCTTCTTCTTCTGCTTCCTTGCTTCAAGCCGGTCATTGCCACGCAGACCAGTCAAGGTCCAATAGGTACTCTCAAGACCCTGGTATGCTTTGATGGCTGCATACATGGCACTCATTGTGTGGTTGTCGCTAGCCCGTCCTTCGCTTGGACCTCTAACCAGGGCACTTCCTTGCGGTTGCACCCAAATGGCATCACGAGGATCATCTCTCGGGAAAGTACCGGCCAAAGCTGCTGCTAACTCATTAGGAAACCTGCTCATTATGTCTCGGATGACGTGAAAGGCTGCACCCTCTGCACCCTCAACTGGAGTGCGTCCCTCAAACTCCAAATGCCAACCATCCCATTCTGGCGCATCACCAAGAGCAGGGACGGTGATTTCCACTACCGCAAGTCCATCCTCAGCTAGCTGGCTCTCACTCCAGGAGTACACCGGCTCTTGACCCTCTGGGTACCCCACATCATGGAGCACTCTCCAAAGCAAGGTGGGCATGCCAAACTCACTTAGAAAAGTGTCCGTGCTGCGGTGCTCCCGCGGGGCCATCTGGTGACGGGGTGCTCTTCCGCCAGTGGACTTACGAGCAGTCTTCTTCGTGCGGGCCATCTGTAGCACAAGTTTTTAAATTACCCGGTGAGAACATATTTTAAGTTGATGTTACTTTTATCAAACTGGGATAATCCTTTTATAAGGGGAGGAATGCAGGTTATGAATGAAATGCACAGGCAGTATGATGCATGCGCGAGTCTTACGTTCTCACAAACTTAGAAAATAAAGACATCTAACGATGAATTCGGTGGCATACAATGATCTCTCATATACGTAACTAATTCGATGTACACGATAAATGCTGTTATGTACCTACAGAAAATTCATTTCAGCCCATTCCCCATGAATGCATGAAAGCAGTAAATCTACCTACACGCTCTACACGAATCCCCAGATGCGTGTACAACGGTAGTAACTACCCAAACACATCGTCCTATTGACGGCATCGCCTCAACGGACGGAACACCCACACATGCGATACTTTCATAAAAACATGTGTAAAACATGTAATTATTCTAGTATCATATAAGCACTCTCCCTAGATCGGCGGTGTATCCGATCATGCTCTCACAGCTCACACTTACCAAAGCGTAGAGGTAACTGATCCATACATTACCACTCAATTAAGTGGCACTCATACAATAGCACGCCGTATGAGCAACGAAAGAGAAATATGGTGCAAGAACCACAAGTTAGTACTTAAATAGCCACCTAGAGTCCTTAACTGGGCATACAGGATATGACCACTGGCACAACTTTAGTTTAAAATCACACTTTTCAAATAGAATTTTGTTTTAAATACACTTATGAACAGTAATCACGCTAAACCATGCTCCGATGCCAGCTGTAACAGAACCGCCCAATTATATGAGATTAAGTAGGAAATCATCCAACGGAAGGACAATTTAACAAACTTAAGCCCGTATAACCCGGTAGTCCGTGAAATCTCGACGGATTTCAAACCATTTCACATAACAGCCAAGATTATACTAAGTTTAACGGTTACCATCATAAGTTACATAAATGTTCATGGCATAAAATACATCAGAGTTTAAACATAGTTATTACAAACCAGGTTCAAATAAAAGTAGCGAAAGCGGTAGTTCAAATCACGCACACACACAACATTTTGAAATAAAAGTGCCAGCTTGTGATCATCTCCAACAAAAGCATCGGACTAGAAGTAGCGAATGACCATTGCCCATGGTCCTAAGCTTCGCCCATTGCAGGATAGAGACAGTTGATACAATAGCCATAGTACATCTGTCCATCTGCAACAAGTGGGAACAAAGCCCTGAGTACGAGAAGGTACTCAGCTAGACTTACCCGTCATAAACCAGAAATAAAAGACACCAAGGAATCATGATAGGCTTTCTGGTGGGATAGCTGACTCATTTGCAAAAAGGCATTTTTAGCATTTAGGAAAACCTTTACAAAAGCTTTGCATCAAGTTAAATCTTTATTAACCTGTCAACTACATTTGCACCTGTACTAAAGTAACATGTAATTAAACAGGTAATGATAACCAATGATCATTAACAACTTCCATTATGTCATAATTCATATAACTGTCCAAGTGTTCCATCAATATTACTACGATAAAGTAGCTCAAGTCAAGTGTTCACTATCCAGTGAACGATGGCGATTCGAATCGATTATTAACCAGATGGTAAGTTATTCCTCACACAAACCTCACTCACCCGCTAAAGTGAGGTGTTGGTCGCCGAGTCAACCATTCAGGTAAAGTCGCGAGCTTGCCAGGAACCACTTGTACCTGGGGGCCGCCCGACTGCTCTTTGGCCTTATCATCGCGCCCCCGTATCCTGCCACTACTGCTCCGGTACAGTGCGTTGCGGACAATCCACTCGGCCCGAATAATCTCCCAGTTTCGCGGTCGGAAGGTACTTTATCCGGCCAGCTAAATGTGAGGCATGCGTTCAACATGACCCGAGGGACAACAACGGACGGTCCTTAATTGACACAGACGGAAAACACTACAGTCCGAAACCCTGCAAGTTTCCGCCCGGTCTCAAATTCATTTCACACTTAGTTATACCATGACTTCATAGTCATTCAAGCAGATCCAGGTAACCACCTATAGCTCGCAGGTGACAGGAAATCACCCGACTTCTACCGGTCTAAGCAAGCTAAGCATTGACTTGACTGCGGATACCAGGGTAATAAGGATGTAGTATAACAAAGGTAAGCAAGGTATAATGCAGCAACGTTTGCAAACAACTCCTAAACGTAATGCATCAAATTAAGTAAAGTTAATAATAAATTATTTGCAAACCGGGAGAGAAATGCTCCGGGGCTTGCCTCTCTCAAAAGAGCTCGGACGGTGGTCGGGGCACTCGGGGAGCTCTTCACCGACCTCCTCTTCGGCTTCTGTCACCTCCTGCTGCTGCACCTCGAGCTGCCCCTCTGGCTCCTCAGTTAAGACGACTGAGTTCTCGGTTTGCGATCCTGTATGATGCAATGCGCGTAAGTGATTATGCAAACGTGCATCGAAGGAGATGAATGCAATGAATATGTTGAAATGCAAGGTAGTCAACATCATCCAAGAAACTATACACTACAAGCACATGTCATCTACTGCATTCTCTTCTACTACTATTGTGTTAAGTTAACATATCTTATGAAATGCTTCAAAGATACACCAAAGCTTTACTAATTTCTTAATCACACTTAAAGCAACACTTGCTTAAAACCTAATTAATAATAAGTTTGAACAGCAACATATATTCCTGATGCTCCTAAAAATCTAAGAAAATTACAGCAGCATAATACTACCCTAAACAGACTACCATAAAAATTTCATGGCATTTGGATAAGTAAACTATCCTATACAAAAATGACAAGCTCTAGCATAAAAAATGAGTATGAAATTACTTTGTACTATGAAAAGTGTCAAACAACAGAACTAAGATTTTTCCTAGGTTCTTCATGGAATATAATGACTGTACAAAAATTATCACATGCATGTTTTATACAAAGTTTGCTCTCTAGCAAAAATAACAAAAATCAGCCATTAAAGGCACTTGAACAACACCTCAACATTTTTCCATAGCACATGCGTGAAACATATTTTTCCTAGGAAGTACATGATATATGAAGATTAACAAACTTGAAATCATATTTTTCTGATACATATAGGATTTACTAGTCATTTTACAAGATATCAGCAATATCAAGAATTAATTAAAGCTCTACAGAAAAGTATCCCAAAAATGACATGCAATATTTTTAAATCATAGATCTGGTTCCAATGAGTTCATAGAAATTTATTTCACAATTTTTGGAGCTCAAATAAATACAAAAACATTTTCTACAACATCCTTTATTATGAATAATAACAGAAAACAGAAAACGTTTTTTATTTTTTTTAAAACTGGGCCGGCCCGGGGAAGTAAACCGGCCCATGGCCGTTCTCGGCCTGGTCCACGCGCGCGGGGGGGGGGGGAACGAGCGAGCAGGCCCGCTCTGGCTTCGGCCCATGGCCGTTCGCGCGAGGAGGCCGGGGCGGGAGATGCCGGAGGCGACGGTGACCGCAACGGCGCGGCCACGCGACGACCGGCCGGTGGCCATTGCCGACCATGCCCGGGTGCGGAAAAGCGAGCAACAGGTGTGCGGGGAGGAGGCGGATCCGTTTTCGGTGATAGGAAGCAAGAGGGGTAGCGGGGAATCACTCCCGCGGGAGGCCGCGCGCGCGGTGGCGCCATGGCCACCGGCGGCGGATGCTCGAAATCCGCACCTGCTTGGCTCGGGTGACGGCAACGAGGTGCGCATGGGGTGTCGGAGGAGGAAGCGAAGGTGGGTGCGCGAGAAGGCGAGCTATGGCGGCTCACCGTCGGCCAAATTGGCCGGCGGGTGCGGCGGTGGCGGCGCTCGCGCGGTGAGGTGCTCGCGCGGCACGGAGCGGAGGAAGGCCGAGGCGGGGAATTTCGGAGAGGGAGGGTGGATGCGGAGCGCAGGCGATTTAGGAGCGTGAGGCGCGCGCTGGCGGGGGCCACCGATGGCCAACTGTCGACGACGAGCGGCGCATGCCGGTCACGGGGCGCGCGGTGTCTGCGCGGGCGCGTGCGTGTCGCGGCGAGCGCGGGCGAGCGGGCACGACGCGCGGGCGGGCGGGCGAGCGCGCGGTCAGCTGGGCCGGGCCGCTTCGCGGGCGGGCCGAGAAGGGAAGCGGCGGCCTGCTAGCGCTGAAATTGTTTTTCCTTTTTATTTTTCCAGAGAAAATTCAAATAAAATTCTATTTGTAGTTTTCAAATTCAATTTTGGGCGAGCAAACGACCTTTTCTGAAAATGACCCAAAAATGAAAGTTGCTTAGAATTTATTTCTCTACAACTTTGCTTTTAAGACCGAAGTCCAAATCTGGATAGATTTTGATTTTTAGAATAAAAGCTAATTTAGAGAGGATTTTTGAATATTTTCAAATAACATTTTTAAAACAAATCTTTGACAAAACTTTAAGTGATTTAGTGGCTCCAAAAATTTTTCTTGTCATTCTAAGTGATATGAAATTTATAGTTGCACAAATTTGATGAGTGTCATTATCACATTATCACAACATGTTATGCAATACTAGTTTCCACACTTTTATTTTACTGAAGGTACACCCTAAGCACATATAATTATGAATGCCATGACATGTTGTGCTCATGATTGCAATGCAAATGCTTGCGTAACACCGGAGTGTTACATCTACAATCTCAGTTATGGTTGAAACAAGTAACTACTGTGCTGCTGTCCAGATTCTATGCACATGCTAAGTTACCCACCTTAGCTAGCGTTTGTTTTGGGCTAAACTTATAGTTTGTTCTTGCTTTAGACAAAGATTGTTAGCAGTGAGCCTAGTGATTAGTAATGATTGCTGTGTGTGAGCTTTTTGCTTGATAATAGTTGCTTGAGTTCGTTTGTGTAAGCTTCTTCATGTGTGCTTGAAGTTATGATGCGGGTATGTATGCTTGTTATCTAGGTAGTGTCCTAGTTGTCACCTCGTTTGTCCTCGGTGAGCATACGAGTGTCGAATAGATTTATCCTAGAACAACGTTCACGTTATGTAATTGTTTGGTTGTTGTCTTCAATTAGGTTTTCTCTCTTAGGAGCCTGAGCCTGTAGACTTGGTGGTTAGCCCTTGAATGTTTGTATCCATGCCTTTGCTTAACCGAAAGTCCAAAGTTTAGTTCTCCTATATGTTTGCATAAGCCGCGGATGTTTTGCAACCTTTTTTGTGAAGACCTTTATCGACTGACCAACCAAGTTAACTTTTATCAATGCTAGCCTTTGATCATGGTTCGTACGTTGCTAATTGTGGAGACCGTACCCAAATCCATGTTGGACCTTCCGGTTACCTCTCCTAAAGGTTAGCTAGTATGACGCAGTGTATCTCTGCTATGGTTAAAGCTGGACTAACGAGCCAGCTCGGCTCGTTTGGCTCGTCTCGTTCTGGCTCGTTAAGATAACGAGCCAGCTCGGCTCGGCTCGTTATCTTAACGAGCCAGAAGGCCGGCTCGGCTCGGCTCGTTTACGAGCTCGAGCTGGCTCGCTTGGCTCACGAGCCAGCCATATTAAAACATAAAAAATGTAATATGTGTATTATCTAAAGTTTGATAATGGTAATAATATAAAACTAGTCTATTCATAAGTCTTAATAAATCATACAAAAATAATATGTACTATTATATTATAATACTATACACCATACATTGTTTATGGTTCATACTCCATACCATATATGATGCATCCATTATCCATACATTCATTTAAAATAAAAAGAGTTAAATTAATCTAAAATTTATAGAGTCAAAGTCCAATCATCAACAAATTATAAAGTGTAAGACATAAAGTTATATAACACTAATAAAAGTTTAAGGCCAACAACTTTGGCTCGTTAGGCTCGCGAGCTGGCTTGAGCTGGCTCGCGAGCGGGCTCGTTAAGACACGAGCTAGGATGCTTGCTCAGCTCGTTTGAGAAATTAAACGAGTCGAGCCGAGCCGAGCCGAGCCACTATCGATCCGAGTCGAGCGAGCTATCGAGTTGCGAGCTTTTCGTCCAGCTTTAGCTATGGTCTCTAAATCGTGTGCTTGTAAATTCGTGCATCTACCTTATCAACTCAATCTATGACTACATATCGGTTTTCGCCTTGAAATTTGCTTAATTCGTCTCCAACCTTCCCAAGTCTCGGAATGTTTATTAGTCTTGATCTCATGTTGTTGCTCAACTTGATTGAATCCCTTGTTAATCTTTTATCTGGAACTCACCTCGGTGGACGCAAGTCGTGCATAGAATTTAAGCAAGAGTCCATTGCTCAGTTGTCTTTAGGAATTGAGCTATGTTCCCTTGTGGTGTGTGTTAATTTTGGATTTGCCTCCTCGTGATTCTAAACCTTGTAACTACCTTTACTTGCTATCCCTCCTTGGTAGGGTTCTTATTCGGACAACCCAATCTATGCCATTTGAAATTTCTCATCAAGTGTATGTTCAGTAATGATGTTATGAGTAGCAACTAATGGTGCCGTGACAAAACCGAGAGCCTCCTGTGGGTGCACACACAAGGTTGTTCTGCTCGACACGCGCTGGTATCTGGTTTCTAATCATAATCCATTGCAGAACAACACTGATGTGATTTTCACGTGACCTTCTTCCTTGATTGTTTTCCCATATCTTATCGAAAGACCCTTATATTGAACCAAAAGTAGTAAAACTTCCTCCTGAAGTTACTAAGAGGACAACCTTTGAAGAACAGGTTACTGACATAAACATTAACAGACTGTAATAGGTGGTAGACAAGTGACTCTACGTAGTTATCCCAGTATTGACGAATATCATCTAGTAAGCAAGTATCTCGTCTCTATTGGATAAAAAGGACACACAACACTTAATATTAGACAAGTTATCTGTGAGATGAGAATCGATTATCACATTGTGCATATGACCAGAGCTATCCAAGTCACAATCTTGGGTGCATAATGACCATACAATCGAAATCAACCATCTCTAGAATAACTCCCTATTTGCTAACTTCGATGGCAACCATCTGTTCTGCATCAACTACAGTTGTTGTGGTCAAGAGGGAAGATTTGGAACTTTTTAGTGTTGAGAGACAACTGATTAGTTACCAATAGGAAGGTTAATCTCCAGCTAGGTAATGACTCCTTGGTAGCTACGAAGGCTATGTCTTACAGAGCAATAACCAACAAGAAGTTAATCAACTAGCCAATAACTGGAGTGATACTCTATCTTCCAGAGCCATTGTGATCAAGTAAATTCCGTCTTGGACAATCACGTAGATAGTGCAAGGTGTTCTATCAGCTAAAGGGAAGAATTAGAGAAAGTATGCCCTAGTTCCGATCTGTATCCTTGTGCCCATAGGTGCCATAAACGGTTTGTCCATAACTTTATTGGACGAAGTGCCGAGGAATATTCGGAAGCGGTTCCTTATCCTTGTAGGAATGTTCTCTAGGCAGAGTATGCGTTTTGCCCTGCAAAAGTAACCTGCAAGTTCAAAGCGTGTGCATCATCGGATTGATATATAAATTAATGATCGAGATCTGCTGTTGGATGGCCCTTTTGAGGTCTCACAGATACTAGTTTACACTCTTTTATTTGTTTTTACTTTCTTGTATCCCCAATGTACGAGCAGCCTTGGTTTCTGCAAATCAATTTATACCATCGCGAATCAAAAGCAATTTGAAAAGTGTCAAACAACAGATTTCCCATCTTCGAGCTGCTGTTTGATCCTAAAAAGGAAGCCTCAAGGTGAAAGTTGGCCTGACAAAGTTGTTATGCTGTAAGTCAACTCAGCTTACAATACAACTAAGTCACCAAGGAAAATTTTACTCAATCGCTTGGTGGTAGACTACTTCCCATGGTTTAGTAAATATTACAACTTTTATTGTCCTTAAGGCCTCACTATATTTTGCTTTGGTACTAAGTTTCTAATGATAACATACTTTAGTACTTTATAAATGTTTTTACCCAAGAGGTTGCATCTGCTTTAACCCAGATAATTGTTGTCTTTGGATAAAAGAATCTTTTAGATAGCTGTTGGCAGAAATACGAAGCCGACAGAGTCAGCTATCACACTCACTAATCCCTCAACAGACTCAGATAATACAGTGTTGTCATCAGAGAAAGAGAACTGCACACTTGGAACCTTAAGTAGTTTTTCATTAGTTGATATCAGAAGGATTGAACATTTACGACCAACATAGACCCTGTCTATTGGTTAGTCAGTATCCTATAGCCTCAGAGTATATTTGTCGTCTATGATCTCACCCTTTTGGAAGGTTGTGCTCAAACCATTTTGGTAGAGGACTGCTTTTTAAACTTTGTGAACATAGAGTCATTTTGATGAGTATACTTCTGAAGATTTTGGTCTAATGTAAAGTTCATATGGACTATGCTGTGTTCACTAAAGAATCAGATACTTGTTAGTGGTTCGCTCATGGACCAAACGATCTCCATACATTGAGAATGCAGTACTGTGCTATCTAGGATTCCTCCCAAAGTAACAATGCTTCATGGAAGTCAATGAAGGAAATTCTTCAGACAAAGTTTACCATGAAGAGCAAGTATTAGAAAGTGCCTTTTTACCAAATTGTTCACCGATGTTGAAGATTTGTAGCTGAATGCTATAGCAAATGTTGGGAACTAGATAACGTACCTCTCTTCCTTAAAAGGTCTTCCCTTCCGAATCTCGGGACGCGATTCTTTTAAGGAGGGAGGGCTGTAACACCCTAGGTGTTTTTACTCATTAAGCAGTGGGTTTGAGCTTAAACATGACCGATTAAGTGGAGATGATAATGTCAAGGTCAACCTATGGAGATGAGCCTAACCTAAAGTTGGATGTTGCACCATTGCTTTACATATAGGCCATTTTCAAAGATATATGCTTGGATGGTGTTATGGCAATATCTTCATGTGTCTCACCTTAGTGCCTATCTGTAACACCCTAGGTGTTTGTCACTCAATAAGTAGTGGGTATGAGCTCAAACATGAGAGATTAAGTGGAGATGACAATGTCAAGGTCAACCTATGGAGATGAGCCTAACCTAAAGTTGAATGTTGTACCATTGCTTTACATATAGGCCATTTTCAAAGGTATATGCTTGGATGGTGTTATTGCAATATCTTCATGTGTCTCACCTTAGTACCTATCAATATTGATCCCTGGAAAAGTTTCATGAAGTTTGAAATCAAAAAGTCACATGAAATAATAAGTTATATGCTTGTTTGGATTATAACTAAAACATGCCTTACATCCCATGGGAACTAGTAATTATGCAACATACAAAGGCAACATGTGCAACACATCTTGGACACATGTGGAACAACCTAGTGAAACATATGTAGCATGTACCTTGAAGCAAATACATGAAACAATTGAAATAGAGCCTTGAAACCAGCATTTCAATTATAGGGATTTCTATGTTTCAATGCATGTGAGACCTACACTTTTGTGCAACCTATGCATGGTGTGTATGTTTGGCCTCTACAACACCTTAACTACACTTAGGACACTTAATGGAACAATGTTCATGTTGATCATTTTGCCTAAATGTGCTTCTAAGTGAGGTTGACCATGTATGGAACTGGGAACACTTTTGTTTGACTGTTTCAAAAGTAGGACCTAGAAGCTTTGCATGACTGTACACCCTTTGACAAAGTCATAGAGAATTTTATAAGGAACAAACTTTGTTTAAGGGTCAAGTCATGAAAATGTGTGGAACATGCTCAAAAAGGGCCCAGAAGTCAGGAATAGGGGCTGATTTGGCACTTGGAAAATTTGGCTAAGTCCTAACTGCGGTTTAACTTCGGGTAACCTAGTTTGGAGCTTTTTATCTTGCAAAACAGATGGATCCAAACCTTGATCCTGTAATGAAAGTTGTAGTGCATGTTAAGGACAACAACTTTTGTTTAAGGACCAAAACCTAGTTCAGCCTCTAAGGCATCCAAAGAGTGGGTCAAAATTTGAATCCCGGGCTATTTTTTTTGGAACCCTGAAATTTTGCTAAATGTAGACTGAACTTGCAGTTTTTAGTTTCAAGGTACCCACCTTCGGCAATGTTTAGTTTGCAAACCATTTGGATTATGGGCAAACTCCTATAAGAAATGTTGGAGTACTCATGTAGATCTAGCGGATGGTGAAAATGGTTGATCAAATAAGTACATGGATTAGGAGATAGAGAGGGGAGAAGAAGGTAGGTTCAGTCAACCTTCAATTGGACTGCAGATTTTAGTTTTGAGATACCTCCTTTGGAGCTCGATATCTTCTAATCTAGGCAGATTTAGCTCTTGATTATTAAAGCAATATTGTTCACCTCACCAAGATATACAACTTTGCCTCTTGTGTCAAAATCAATGGACAACTAGATTGGGAGATAGAGTATGGGAAAGTTGACGTTTTAGTTGAATGATTGCGGTAGTATTAGTTCTTTACATTCTGAACTTGAACGCATTCAGCAGAGCAGAGCGTCGTGGCTGACCATGGGTGGGGTCTCGACGCCGCGTGGCTTCCTCGGGCTCGCCTCGGTCGACACCTCGGCCGTCGTCGCTCGTGCATGCCCACCAGCTCGCCTAGCTCATCAGTTGGAGAAAGCCGAGCGCTCGCCCTTCATCTCTCGCTCTCCATCTCTCTCTTTCGGCTCTCTGTTTTTCTCACCATGGCCACAGCAGAGCACGGCTTTGCTGCTCCACTCCTCCTTGAGTCTAGCAGCTGTCGTGATTGCCTTCGCCATGCCATGCCGAGCTCACGGCCATAGCGCCATGGCCACAGCCCAAATTCCGCCGCTCCGGAGCGCGTCCGCCATGGTCGCTGGTACTCTACTCCATGGCCACCGTCCTTTCCCACTGGAGGCCATCCCCGCCCAAGCTAAGAGCAGCGAGAGCCTCCCCATCCTTCGCTCTTTCGTCTGTGCTGCTTTCCCGAGGCCACCGAGCAGCCCTTTGATGTCGCTGGTGGAGCAGTCGCCGCCGAGCCACGGGCTCGCGTGGCCGGGCCAACACAGGCCGCCTCGGGCCGGGATGAGCAGCCCCACGCGTTCGCGCCGGCTCCCTGGTGCTCCACCGCCACTTCCCCGACGCCGGCATGGCCCCCAACGGCCGGAGCCGCGAGCTCCGGCGACCCCTCTGTAAATCCCGACCAGGGACCTCACGCTCAAAATTCGACTAAAGTCAGGGGTCTAAGTGCACACCGACAGACTCATGTGAATAGTGCCGTAAGGACTGATTTGTGTTAGTTTTTGCTGATTTTTGAAAATGCCTAGTAAATCACAGAAAATTTGTAAAATAGCAAATGAGGACTTTTTGGAATCCTTGTGAAATTGTATTTGCAGTGGATATATAATATGGTATATTTTAGTTTAAAATTTTAGCTCTAAAAATAGATCTATGCTTCTAGGTTTTCAATGCTAGTTGTATTTGTCATTTTCATAACTGCAAATGTAGGGCTCCAAATGAAGTGAAATTTTTGTGTCATGCTACTCATGTGATGTTTGATATGTGGTAAAAATTTCATGAATTTTAGTTATAGTATGAGTGAGTTATTGATTCATCTTGCTCTCACATGAAATCTTGCAATAGCCATTTGTCTTTTTCATAGAGGTTGATATACATGTCCAAATGGCTTGAAATTTGGACAGTAGACTATTGGGAGCATATGTAGGTCACTGTAATTTTGGTAGAATTTATTGTACACTTTTGGTAGGTGTTCATAATTCCACCTAATTATCTAAATAAATTAAGAAAATGCATTAAAAGAATTTATTTAGGAATGGACACTATGTTTTATGGTGTTCATTAGTCATGTGTGACATGTTGGTAAAGTTGGTTTTGTCCAATTATTTGTTTGCAACATAAGTTAATAATTATTTCTTGCAAAGGAAGTTTCTGGACAGATCTGGAAACTTGGCAAAGTTCTTCATGATAATGTGCTTTGTTGTGAAACTTGTTTATACAAAAGTTGTAGATAATTTATATATATAGCTGCTGTTAAAATTTGGTGGTATTTGGCCAGGTGGTTTAGGAGTTATAGCTGTTTAAAGTTAGGGTACAGAATTGCTTGCTCTCTGTTTATCAGGAACAGATTCTGGAACTTTGTATTTTTGACTTGTTTAACTTATGAATCATGCTGTGATGATTGTAAATGAAATGTAGAGAATTTCATAAGCTTTCCATAATGTCTTCTTTCAAGTCATTTGGATTTATAAAACTCCAGATATGATTGAATTATGAAGCTACTGTTGCTTGTCCAGAAAAGGGATAAATTGCAATTATAGTTGTTTGCTTGTATATTATTAAGTGTGACTTATGCCTTTGAGGGTAGTTAAGTTCTTACACCTAAGATCTTGTGAAACCTTGGGTGCCATGCCTAATATGCTTGTCATCTTTTATATTAGGTTGGGTGATGTTTATTTAAGCAACATGAAGTGTCTATGCATGTGGAGTGTAATTTAGTATTTGTCTTGTTTACTGTATATGATGCATTGTCCATTATACTTCCATGTATTCATGCACTTGCATCTTGCATCTCATATAGGTACGCTAGTAGAAACGTGTGAAGTAAATGGCGTTGGAGCCAAACCCGAAGACGGTGTTTGGTGGATCCATCCCGAAGGTAGAAGGATCGGACGAGTGCTAGATTGGAGGATGCTCGCCAAGCAGATTTCATCTGACATACTCTAACTTGAGTCGGATCCCAGGCAAGCCCCGGAGCATTATAAGCCTCCTATCTTCAAAGCAATTAATTCTATATATGTTATAAGTATTGTTGCATTAAGTGATAGGAGTTGGTTGGAAACCCTTGCTGCATTATATCATTCCTTGTCCAGATATATGAATCCTTGAATCCTACATAGATTAGGATCAAGTAGATGCTTAGCCCTGCTTTAAGCGGTAGAAGTCAGGTGATTTCCTGTCACCTGCGAGATATAGGGATATTCATATATGGCACGGTTGGCTATATTTGCTATCGTGGAAAGGAACCATGTGTTAATAAAATGAAATGAGACCGGGCGGGATGATGATAGTGAAGCGACAAGGCATGGAGGTCTTGGGTGTGAATCTATCCCCGTCTGAGTCATATAAGGACCGATTCGCTGTACGTCCTTGAGTCATGTTGAACGCAGTCTAACACTTAGTTGGCCGGATAAGTCGTTCCGACCGCGAAGCCGAGTAATGTGATTCAGGCCAGGAATCGAATGGTAGGTTGCTTCTTGGAGGAGAGAAAGGATATGCTTGGGGACATTGGCGTGAGACCAAGGGGGGGTTAGAGTCCCTATCACCTGACAGAGTGTCGCCCTTGGGGTCACGACATCATTCGGACCCGCGATTCCTGAATCATATGAAAAGGTGGCCTGTGCGACCCTGGCAGGGGTCTGCACGGTGAGTGTTAGAAATACCCCTCCAACTAGATAGGAATTCGATTCGAATCGCCGTCGCTCCCGGTTAGTGAGCACTTGACTTGAGCAGCGGCAACGTAGATTCCATTAAATTGAACGGATGGTTAATTGGATAATGATGGAATTGTTGCCTCAATTTATACCTGCTATGGTTAATATTGTTTGCTCCTAATAAAGTGGGTGCTCTAGTACAGGTGCTAATATAGATGACAGGTTAATGATGATTAACTTGATGCTTAAGCATTAATGATTACTTATCCATAATAAGCTTTTATGCAAAATGTTGTCAAGCTAGCCCACCTTATATCAGCCTTGCATGATCCTTGGTGTCACTTTATTTCTGGTTTCTGACGGGTAAGTCTAGCTGAGTACCTTCTTGTACTCAGGGTTTTATCCCCACTTGTTGCAGGTTATGATGTATCATGGTGACTGCAAGAGTTGGTTGACTCCTGCCGTAGTGGCGGAGTGTGATCACAGGCATGATCCTTCTTATTTACCTTATCTCTAATGCTTTTGTTGGAAGTCGACCGTGGTACTGGCATGTATTTGAAATAAGAATAATGTTAGTTTCAAATTACTTTGCTTCCGCTACTTTTGAACTTAAGTTGTAACAACTATGTTGAACTCCGATGTATATTGAACTACTTGTGAAATGGTTGTAACATGTGACTTGTTATGTTGAATCACTACGATCTTGGCTTGTATGTTGGTTGGTTTGAAATCCCTCATGATTTCATTGGACTACCGGAGTTATATGGGCTCAAGTGCGAGAATTTGATCACTTCGGTGATTGTTTTTGTACTTGTGCTCTTATAATTTGGACGGTTCTGTTACAGCTGGCATCGGAGCAAGATTCAACATTAAACATGTCGTATGTGTATTTAAAACAAGGGTTTTGTTTTATAAAATCAGTTTTATCAACTTATAGCTATATATAGGTTTGTGAAATCTGAATTCTAAACCTAAGTATGCCAGTGGTCAATTTCCTTATGCCCATATAAGGATTATTAGGTGGCTTATATAAGTACTAACTTGGGGGTTTTTCATTTATGCATCTACGCCCAGGCCAAGGTATGTATGTGTGATGACTCTCCCACACTATGCTACCCGGTGTGTTAGATTGGTGGTAGCCTTCATATATGAGATAGTCATATATGTCGCTAGTTTACTTTTATGTAACATCGCACCTACGCTCAGGTAAGTGTGAGTTGTGAGGGCATGACCGTACAACCTGCGGTCTAGGGGAGAGCTAGTTTTGGTTACTGGATTATTTACATGTTACACACATGTATATATGAAGGTACTTAATTGTGGGAGATTGATGATTCGGGTAGTTTTGGTACTACATGTACGTATACAGGGGTATATGTACATGAGAGTACTTAGAATTTTACTTTCCTATTTTCATTGTGTGCCATATAGTGGGGAATTGTTGGGCTGCAATGAAACTTTTCTGCAGGTACGCTAACCACGAATACGTAAGTCGAATGTAGCTGACGACTAGCTATATATTGAGAGAGTGCGTGTTATGCCACCGACATAGAACATGATCGCCACCTTAGATTGGCAATCTTGTGAGGACGAATAGGACGAAGCATGCATCATCATGTTGTTGCTTAATACATAACTATGCTCCTCTCACCCTTGTTCTATAGTAAGTAACTTGTGAGTGATGTGGTATACTATCTTCCTTGTGTAGAGTCAAACAAGAATGCTTTGTTCCATGTTGCTTGAATAGAAAATGCTTGAGAAAAATGTGTGCTTAGCCTTACTAGAAATAAGTGTGGCTACATGCTGGAACTTAGAGATATCCTCTAGCTTAGCCAAGTGGTGGATATGTTGTTCACCCAAGCGTTTGCCAATGCTTTAGACCTCACTTAAATAATTATGGATTCTCATGAATGAATTAAATTAATGTTGGTATAAGGTAACAAAATTTAGAGCTACTAGAATAACATGTTTGTGTGCTCTCTTGTTAAGTAGAACAAAGGCAAGCTTTGTTTTGCTTATTGAACGTTGGCTGCTAGAACAGTTTCTGATGTATTGATGCTTTCGTGGTCATAAATGTGTTTTCTGTAGTTATAGAGAATACCAAAGTTGTAGCAAACTTACTTCTCTAGCTTGTCCTAAAATTTTATGACCCTAGGTCTTATGCTTTGAGAGTTATGAATTTTAGAAGTTTATTATCAGGTTTTGCTTATGCTCTGAATAGATCTGAATGTTTGGTTTGT
The DNA here is from genome assembly GCA_038087645.1 of Saccharum hybrid cultivar R570. NCBI lineage: Eukaryota > Viridiplantae > Streptophyta > Magnoliopsida > Poales > Poaceae > Saccharum > Saccharum hybrid cultivar. The sequence goes on from JAQSUU010000135.1 coordinate 26,559,453, forward strand.
TTGACCTATGTGCATAAGGAATCATGTCTTGGAGATAATAGAAGAAGTGTAGTACTTTTTCTAAGCTTTCCAAAATGTCCTATAGCACTAATTGTGGTGGTATAAATCTCTAATTATGAGCATGCAAAGTGGAATGACAGAATCTGTCCAAATCTGGGCAGAGATGTCTTCTTTATCTTGTTTGGCCTTGTTAGCTGTAGAATCACATTAATATGATATTAAGAAAGTTATAGACAACTTAATAAGCTTTATATAAAGTGAAGGCTCAGCCTTGTTGGGTCCCTAGAACTCCAGTTGTACATTTTTGAAGTTATTGTCAGTTTTCTGTCCATATTGGTACAGATCTGCAACATTAGCAATTTTGGTCATGTTAATCTATGAATTTGCTTTTGGTATGAATAACTAAAGTTTAGTCATCTTCCTAAGTTTTCTAGAAAGTCTAGGATCACCTTTGTGGGATGTCTATAACCTCAGTTATAGTTGAAACAAGTAAGTACGGCGTTGCTGTCTAGATTCTGGGCACATGCTAAGTTGGCTTCCTTAGCTAGCGTTGTTTTGAGCTAAACTGGTAGTTAGTTCATGCTTGAGATAAATGCTTGTTTTGGGTGAGCCTTGTGCCTTGTATTGGTTTCTTAAACCATTCGTTTGAATTTTCTCAAAGGACTGCTTGATTGTGATGTTGTATGTGTGTTTGTATCTGGGTAGTGCTCTAGTTGTCACCTCGTTTGTCCTCGGTGAGCATACGAGGGTCACATAGCTTTATCCTAGAACAAAGTTCACATACGTAATTGTATGGTTGTTGTCTTCCATTAGGTTCTCTATCTTAGGAGCCTGAGCATATAGACTTAGTGGTTAGTCCTTGAATGTTTGTATCCATACCCTTGCTTGACCGAAAGCCCAAAGTTTAGTTCTCCTATATGTAGTATAAGCCGTGGATGTTTTCCAACCCTTTTTGTGAAGACCCTTATCGACTGACCAACTAAGTTAACTTTTATCAACGCTAGCCTTTGACCATGGTTCATACATTGCCAGTTGTGGAGACTGCACCCAAATTTATGTTGGACCTCCCGGTTGCCTCTCCCAAAGGTTAGCTAATGCGACGAAACGTCTTTTTGTTTTGACCTCTAAATCGTGTGCTTGCAAATTCGTGCATCTACCTTATCAACTCAATCTATGACTACATATCGGTTTTTGCCCTGAAAATTTTGCTTAATCTGTCCCCAACCTTCCCAAGTCTTAAGATGTTCATCAGTCTTGATCTCATGTTATTGCTCAACATGATTGAATCTTCTGTTAATCTTTTATCTGGTACTCCCCTCGGTGGACGCAAGTCGTACGTAGAATTTAAGCAAGAGCCTCTTGCTCAGTTATCCTTGACAATTGCGCGATGTTCTCTTGTGCTATATGTTGATCTTCGGATCATTTTTGTGTTGATTCTAAACCTTGTGACCACCTTTGCTTGCTATCCCTCCTTGTATGGTGCTTGCTCTTACAGCCCATTGGTGCCACTTGAAATTTCACTTTCGTTGTGCGTTTAGTAATGGTGTTATGAGTAGCCGCTGGTGGTGCCGCGACGAAACCAAGGGCCTCCTGTGGCTGCAGACACATGGCTGGCTACTTGGCACGCGCTGGTATCACGGTTTCTAGTCATGATCCATTATCAAATGGCGTACGATGTGTTATTTTCTTATGTTCTTTTCTTGATTATCTCTCCAAATCGTATCGTAAGATCCATATCTTAGACCGAAAGTAGTGGAACTTCCTTCTAAAGTTGCTAAAATAAAATTCTTTGAAGAATAGGTCACCGACATAAACATTAACAGACTGCAATATGTGGTAGTCAAGTGACTCTACTTAGTTGCCCCAGGTATTGACAACCATCATCTAGGGAGCCACGTATCTCAGCTCTATTGGATAAAAAGGACAAACAACACTTAACGTTGGATAAGTCATTCGTTGGATAAGAATCGATCATCACATTATGCAAGTTTTAACCTTTGTATGCATAATGACCATAACATTGAGATCAACCATCTCTGGTGAGACTCCGTATCTGCTGACTTCGATGGCAACCATCTACTTTGTATCAACCACAATTATTGTGATCAAGAATGAAGATTTAGAACTTTTTAGTGTTGAGAGACAACTAATTAGTTACCATTAGGAAGATTAATCTCCAACTAGGTAACGACTCCTGGTAGCTACGAAGGCTATGTCTTATAGAGCAATAACCAACAAGAAGTAAATCAATTAGCCAATAACTAGAGTGATACTCTATCTCCTAGAGCCATTGCGACCAAGTCATTTCCATCTTGGACAATCACAAAGATAGTGCAAGGTGTTCTATCAGCTAAGGTGAAGAAGTAGAGAAAGTATGCGTTTTGCCTTGCAAAAGTAACCCGCAAGTTCAAAGCGTGTGCATCCTTGAATTGGTATGTAAATTAATGGTCGAGATCTGCTGTTGGATGGCCCTTTTGAGGTCTCATAGATACTAGTTTACACTCTTTCAATTGCTTTGCTTTCTCGTATCCCCAATGTACGAGCAGCCTTGGTTTCTGCAAACCAATTTATACTATCGCGAATTAAAAGCAATATGAAAAGTGTCAAACAACAGATTTCCCATCTTAGAGCTGCTGTTTGATCCTAAAAAGGAAGCCTCAAGGTGACAGTTGGCCTGACAAAGTTGTTATGCTGCAAGTCAACTCAACTTATAGTACAACTAAGTCACCAAGGAAGATTTTACTCAATCGCTTGGTGGTAGACTACTCCCCGCGGTTAAGTGAATAATTACAACTTTTGTTGTCCTTAAGGCCTCGTTACATCTTTCTTTGGGAATTATTTTCCTAAGATGACATACTTTGGTACCTTATAAATGTTTTTACCCAAGAGGTTGCATCTGATTCAACCCAGATAACTGTGGTCTTGGATAGAAGAATCTTCTTAGGTGACATTTGATAGAAATACGAAGCCGACAGCGTCAGCTATCACAATTCACTGATCCCTCAACGGACACAGATAATATAGTGCTGTCATCAGAGAAAGAGAACTACACCCATGGAACCATAAGTAGTTTTCCATTAGTTGGTGTCTAAATGAATGAACATTTACGACCAGCATAAACCTTGTTTATTGGTTAGTCAGTATCTATAGCCTCAGAGTATATTTGTCGTCTATGATCTCACCCTTTTGGAAGGTTGTGCTCAAACCATTTTGGTAGAGAACTGCTTTTCAAAACCGTGTGAACATAGAGTCATTTCAACGAGCACACTTCTGAATATTTTGGTCTAATGTAAAGTTCATATGGACTATGTTGTGTTCACTAAAGAATCAGATACTTGTTAGTGGTTCGCTCATGGACCAAACGATCTCCATACATTGAGAATGCAGTACTGTGCTATCTGGGATTCCTCCCAAAGTAACAATGCTTCATGGAAGTCAATGAAGGAAATTCTTCAGACAAATTTTACTATAAATAGTAAGTATCAAAAAGTGCTTTTGACCAAATTGTTCACCGATGTTGAAGCTTTGTAGTTGAATGCTATAGCAGATATTGGGAACTAGATAACGTGCCTCTCTTCCTTAAAAGGTCTTCCATTCCGAATCTCGGGACGCGATTCTTTTAAGGGGGGAGGGCTGTAACACCCCAGGTGTTTTCACTCAATAAGTAGTGGGTATGAGCTCAAACATGAGAGATTAAGTGGAGATGACAATGTCAAGGTCAACCTATGGAGATGAGCCTAACCTAAAGTTGAATGTTGTACCATTGCTTTACATATAGGCCATTTTCAAAGGTATATGCTTGGATGGTGTTATTGCAATATCTTCATGTGTCTCACCTTAGTACCTATCTATATTGATCCCTGGAAAAGTTTCATGAAGTTTGGAATCAAAAAGTCACATGAAATAATAAGTTATATGCTTGTTTGGATTATAACTGAAACATGCCTTACATCCCATGGGAACTAGTAATTATGCAACATACAAAGGCAACATGTGCAACACATCTTGGACACATGTGGAACAACCTAGTGAAACATATGTAGCATGTACCTTGAAGCAAATACATGAAACAATTGAAATAGAGCCTTGAAACCAGCATTTCAATTATAGGGATTTCTATGTTTCAATGCATGTGAGACCTACACTTTTGTGCAACCTATGCATGGTGTGTATGTTTGGCCTCTACAACACCTTAACTACACTTAGGACACTTAATGGAACAATGTTCATGTTGATCATTTTGCCTAAATGTGTTTCTAAGTGATGGTTGACCATGTATGGAACCGGGAACACTTTTGTTTGACCGTTTCAAAAGTGGGACTTAGAAGCTTTGCATGACTGTGCACCCTTTGACAAAGTTGTAGAGAATTTTATAAGGAACAAACTTTGTTTAAGGGTCAAGTCATGAAAATGTGTGGAACATGCTCAAAAAGGGCCCAGAAGTCAGGAATAGGGGCTGATTTGGCACTTGGAAAATTTGGCTAAGTCCTAACTGCGGTTTAACTTCGGGTAACCTAGTTTGGAGTTTTTTTATCTTGCAAAACAGATGGATCCAAACCTTGATCCTGTAATGAAAGTTGTAGTGCATGTTAAGGACAACAACTTTTGTTTAAGGAACAAAACCTAGTTCAGCCTCTAAGGCATCCAAAGAGTGGGTCAAAATTTGAATCCCGGGCTATTTTTTTTGGAACCCTGAAATTTTGCTAAATGTAGACTAAACTTGCAGTTTTCAGTTTCATGGTACCCACCTTCGGCAATGTTTAGTTTGCAAACCATTTGGATTATGGGCAAACTCCTATAAGAAATGTTGGAGTACTCATGTAGATCTAGCGGATGGTGAAAATGGTTGATCAAATAAGTACATGGATTAGGAGATAGAGAGGGGAGAAGAAGGTAGGTTCAGTCAACCTTCAATTGGACTGCAGATTTCAGTTTTGAGATACCTCCTTTGGAGCTCGATATCTTCTAATCTAGGCAGATTTAGCTCTTGATTATTAAAGCAATATTGTTCACCTCACCAAGATATACAACTTTGCCTCTTGTGTCAAAATCAATGGACAACTAGATTGGGAGATAGAGTATGGGAAAGTTGACGTTTCAGTTGAATGATTGCGGTAGTATTAGTTCTTTACATTCTGAACTTGAACGCATTCAGCAGAGCAGAGCGTCGTGGCTGACCATGGGCGGGGTCTCGACGCCGCGTGGCTTCCTCGGGCTCGCCTCGCTCGACACCTCGGCCGTCGTCGCTCGTGCATGCCCGCCAGCTCGCCTAGCCCATCAGTTGGAGAAAGCCGAGCGCTCGCCCTTCATCTCTCGCTCTCCATCTCTCTCTTTCGGCTCTCTGTTTTTCTCACCATGGCCGCAGCAGAGCACGGCTTTGCTGCTCCACTCCTCCTTGAGTCTAGCGGCTGTCGTGATTGCCTTCGCCATGCCATGCCGAGCTCACGGCCATAGCGCCATGGCCACAGCCCAAATTCCGCCGCTCCGGAGCGCGTCCGCCATGGTCGCCGGTACTCTACTCCATGGCCACCGTCCTTTCCCACTGGAGGCCATCCCCGCCCAAGCTAAGAGCAGCGAGAGCCTCCCCATCCTTCGCTCTTTCGTCTGTGCCGCTTTCCCGAGGCCGCCGAGCAGCCCTTTGATGTCGCTGGTGGAGCAGTCGCCACCGAGCCATGGGCTCGCGTGGCCGGGCCAACACAAGCCGCCTCGGGCCGGGATGAGCAGCCCCACACGTTCGCGCCGGCTCCCTGGTGCTCCACCGCCACTTCCCCGACGCCGGCATGGCCCCCAACGGCCGGAGCCGCGAGCTCCGGCGACCCCTCTGTAAATCCCGACCAGGGACCTCACGCTCAAAATTCGACTAAAGTCAGGGGTCTAAGTGCACACCGACAGACTCATGTGAATAGTGCCGTAAGGACTGATTTGTGTTAGTTTTTGCTGATTTTTGAAAATGCCTAGTAAATCACAGAAAATTCGTAAAATAGCAAATGAGGACTTTTTGGAATCCTTGTGAAATTGTATTTGCAGTGGATATATAATATGGTATATTTTAGTTTAAAATTTTAGCTCTAAAAATAGATATATGCTTCTAGGTTTTCAATGCTAGTTGTATTTGTCATTTTCATAACTGCAAATGTAGGGCTCCAAATGAAGTGAAATTTTTGTGTCATGCTACTCATGTGATGTTTGATATGTGGTAAAAATTTCATGAATTTTAGTTGTAGTATGAGTGAGTTATTGATTCATCTTGCTCTCACATGAAATCTTGCAATAGCCATTTGTCTTTTTCATAGAGGTTGATATACATGTCCAAATGGCTTGAAATTTGGACAGTAGACTATTGGGAGCATATGTAGGTCACTGTAATTTTGGTAGAATTTATTGTACACTTTTGGTAGGTGTTCATAATTCCACCTAATTATCTAAATAAATTAAGAAAATGCATTAAAAGAATTTATTTAGGAATGGACACTATGTTTTATGGTGTTCATTAGTCATGTGTGACATGTTGGTAAAGTTGGTTTTGTCCAATTATTTGTTTGCAACATAAGTTAATAATTATTTCTTGCAAAGGAAGTTTCTGGACAGATCTGGAAACTTGGCAAAGTTCTTCATGATAATGTGCTTTGTTGTGAAACTTGTTTATACAAAAGTTGTAGATAATTTATATATATAGCTGCTGTTAAAATTTGGTGGTATTTGGCCAGGTGGTTTAGGAGTTATAGCTGTTTAAAGTTAGGGTACAGAATTGCTTGCTCTCTGTTTATCAGGAACAGATTCTGGAACTTTGTATTTTTGACTTGTTTAACTTATGAATCATGCTGTGATGATTGTAAATGAAATGTAGAGAATTTCATAAGCTTTCCATAATGTCTTCTTTCAAGTCATTTGGATTTATAAAACTCCAGATATGATTGAATTATGAAGCTACTGTTGCTTGTCCAGAAAAGGGATAAATTGCAATTATAGTTGTTTGCTTGTATATTATTAAGTGTGACTTATGCCTTTGAGGGTAGTTAAGTTCTTACACCTAAGATCTTGTGAAACCTTGGGTGCCATGCCTAATATGCTTGTCATCTTTTATATTAGGTTGGGTGATGTTTATTTAAGCAACATGAAGTGTCTATGCATGTGGAGTGTAATTTGGTATTTGTCTTGTTTACTGTATGTGATGCATTGTCCATTATACTTCCATGTATTCATGCACTTGCATCTTGCATCTCATATAGGTACGCTAGTAGAAACGTGTGAAGTAAATGGCGTTGGAGCCAAACCCGAAGACGGTGTTTGGTGGATCCATCCCGAAGGTAGAAGGATCGGACGAGTGCTAGATTGGAGGATGCTCGCCAAGCAGATTTCATCTGACATACTCTAACTTGAGTCGGATCCCAGGCAAGCCCCGGAGCATTATAAGCCTCCTATCTTCAAAGCAATTAATTCTATATATGTTATAAGTATTGTTGCATTAAGTGATAGGAGTTGGTTGGAAACCCTTGCTGCATTATATCATTCCTTGTCCAGATATATGAATCCTTGAATCCTACATAGATTAGGATCGAGTAGATGCTTAGCCCAGATTTAAGCGGTAGAAGTCAGGTGATTTCCTGTCACCTGCGAGATATAGGGATATTCATATATGGCACGGTTGGCTACATTTGCTATCGTGGAAAGGAACCATGTGTTAATAAAATGAAATGAGACCGGGCGGGATGATGATAGTGAAGCGACAAGGCATGGAGGTCTTGGGTGTGAATCTATCCCCGTCTGAGTCGTTTAAGGACCGATTCGCTGTACGTCCTTGAGTCATGTTGAACGCAGTCTAACACTTAGTTGGCCGGATAAGTCGTTCCGACCGCGAAGCCGAGTAATGTGATTCAGGCCAGGAATCGAATGGTAGGTTGCTTCTTGGAGGAGAGAAAGGATGTGCTTGGGGACATTGGCGTGAGACCAAGGGGGGGTTAGAGTCCCTATCACCTGGCAGAGTGTCGCCCTTGGGGTCGCGACATCATTCGGACCCGTGATTCCTGAATCATATGAAAAGGTGGCCTGTGCGACCCTGGCAGGGGTCTGCACGGTGAGTGTTAGAAATACCCCTCCAGCTGGATAGGAATTCGATTCGAATCGCCGTCGCTCCCGGTTAGTGAGCACTTGACTTGAGCAGCGGCAACGTAGATTCCATTAAATTGAACGGATGGTTAATTGGATAACGATGGAATTGTTGCCTCAATTTATACCTGCTATGGTTAATATTGTTTGCTCCTAATAAAGTGGGTGCTCTAGTACAGGTGCTAATATAGATGACAGGTTAATGATGATTAACTTGATGCTTAAGCATTAATGATTACTTATCCATAATAAGCTTTTATGCAAAATGTTGTCAAGCTAGCCCACCTTATATCAGCCTTGCATGATTCTTGGTATCACTTTATTTCTGGTTTCTGACGGGTAAGTCTAGCTGAGTACCTTCTTGTACTCAGGGTTTTATCCCCACTTGTTGCAGGTTATGATGTATCATGGCGACTGCAAGAGTTGGTTGACTCCTGCCGTAGTGGCGGAGTGTGATCACGGGCATGATCCTTCTTATTTACCTTATCTCTAATGCTTTTGTTGGAAGTCGACCGTGGTACTGGCATGTATTTGAAATAAGAATAATGTTAGTTTCAAATTACTTTGCTTCCGCTACTTTTGAACTTAAGTTGTAACAACTATGTTGAACTCCGATGTATATTGAACTACTTGTGAAATGGTTGTAACATGTGACTTGTTATGTTGAATCACTACGATCTTGGCTTGTATGTTGGTTGGTTTGAAATCCCTCGTGATTTCATTGGACTACCGGAGTTATATGGGCTCAAGTGCGAGAATTTGATCACTTCGGTGATTGTTTTTGTACTTGTGCTCTTATAATTTGGACGGTTCTGTTACACTATCTATAGTGGTCCCTAGAAAAGTTTCATGAAGTTTGGAATCAAAAAGTCACATGAAATGATAAGTTATATGCTTGTTTGGATTATAACTAAAACCTGCCTTACATCCCATGGAAACTAGTGTTTATGCAACATACAAATGCAACATGTGCAACACATCTTGGACACATGTGGGACAACCTAGTGAAACATGTGTAGCATGTATCTTGAAACAAACACATGAGACAATTGAAACATGGTGGTGAAACAACTATAGCATTTCACTCGAGTTCTATGTTTCAAGGCATGTGAGGCCTACACCTTTGTGCAACCTATGCATGGTGTGTATGTTTGGCCTCTACAACACCTTAACTATGCTTAGGACACTTAATGGAACAATGTTCATGTTGACCATGTTGACTAATTGTGTCTCTAAGTGATGGTTGACCATGTGTGGACCTTGGAACGCTTTTGTTTGACCATTTCAAAAGTGTGACCTAGAAGCTTTGTGTGACTGTGCACCCTTTTACAAAGTTGTAGAGAATTTTATAAGGAACAAACTTTGTTTAAGAGTCAAGTCATGAAAATGTGTGGAACATGCTCAAAAAGGGCCCACAAGTCAGAAATAGGGCTGATTTCAGCACTTAGAAATTTAAAGCCCTGATTTCAGTGTCATCGACATTGGCATTCCGCGTTCTCCGAAATTCGTTAAGCAACTTGAATTGATCCAAAAATAAAAGTTGGAGATAACTCTCTTGTGGAGAGTATGCAAAAGGTTGGAATCAATTTGATCGAGTTTGGCCCTTCAAAATCCAAGAAAACCGAGCCCTACTCTAGTTATAGTTAGATTGTTGACAGTGCCTAATTAGAGCTTAATTACCCGCTGATATAAAACCCTAATGACCATGGCTCCTTAATCAAATTTGTAGAGCTTCGTGTGGGCTCCAATTTTGCTTTTAGGCCCATAGCCCAGTTCAGCCCATAGCTGGCCCAAACATGGCCTCCAAGTCGGACTGATGCACGCACACCACGTGCTCGATGATTTGCCTCAACCGCCGACACATGGTCTAGTGCGTGTCCTCCATGCGCGTGAGCGCGCCCCACCACGGCTGCCACGTGTGTAAGGTCCAAATAGGCTAGAGGGGGGGTGAATAGCCTAATTAAAACTTCTACAAGAATTACTTAACCACACGTTAGTACGAAAGGTGGCGAAACAAATGCACTAGCTCTAACTAATTAAGCAAGCCACCTACACAAGTCTATAACAAAGCTATTCACTAAACACAACAACAACAACAAGCTATAAACAAGAAGTAATACGAGAGAAGAGCTTCGAGTGATTATACCGTCGTGTAGAGATGAGAAGTACCAATCAACAATCACACAAGAGAAGTCCTCTGGAAGAGAATGACATAAGAATTTATCCCGAGGTTCACTTGCTTCCCGGCAAGCTACTCCCCGTTGTGGTGATACACCCACTTGTCGGTTCGCGAGCTAATCGACTATCAAGAGTCGAGCCCTCGGCGGGCGCCGCACAACCGCACACAAGATGGGGATCCTCCAAGCCACGAGCTCCACTAGAGTATCCAATTTGCAAACTCCCGCGGGGAAGGATCAAGAACCCCTTACAACACTTGGTGAAGGCTCCAACAATCTCCAATTGTGAGCTGAATCACCTCCGCTGCTCCAAGCCGTCTACCATGTCGGGAAACACAGAAGAGTAACAAGAAATCCACAGCAACTCAAAGATCAAGTGCCTCTAGAATGCAACTCTCAAGCAATGCACTTGAATCTCACTCAATCTCACTCAAGATGTGCAACTATGCAAAGAGATGAGTGGAGGGGTTGTTCTCTAGCTCAAAGGATGTCTCTAGGTCTCAAAAATGTGCAAGAGATTCCCACAAACCCTGACCAACCTTTATTTATAGCGTACCCCTTCGAATATAGCCGTTAGGAACTTTAACCAGCCGAAGTCGCGCTGACCGGATGCGCTGGTCAAACTGACCGGACGCGCTGGTCGTGCAACGGCTAAATTCTAAAACACCGACCGTACGCGCTGGTCGTACTGACCGGACGCGCCGGGTGTGACCGGACGCGCTGAACCCGCAACTGACCGGACGCGCTGGTCAACCTGAGTAGCGCACAACGAAACAACGACCGGACGCGCCTCTCGCAATGACCGGACGCGACAGTGCCCGTGTCCGGTTAGAGTCCAGTAAGCTCCCTGGATGACCGGACGCGTCCGGTCGTCAGTGACCGGACGCGCTGCGCGTCCGATCATCAAACTGAAAACCGCGCAGATGTTGAACACTGACCGGACATGTCCGGTCATACAGAGACCGCGTCCGGTCCAGCGTCCGGTCATCTCTGTGACCTCCGTTCGCCTCCGTTTCTTTTCCGACTTCCGGCGCAATAGAAAATAGGTATTTCACTTCTCCAAAAAGCGCCGAAGCGTTCGGTCATCTCTGTGAGAGAGGAACCCAAACCCCTCTCTACCGCTTGAACTCCACCGCCTTCGCAAATGTGCTAACACCACCAAGTGTATACCACCACGTGCATGTGTGTTAGCATTTCACAATCATTTTCCAAGGCGTTATGTTAGCTCTTTACTAGATCCTAATGCATATGCTCAAGACATTGATCTAGTGGCACTTGATTTTTGAGCTAACCGTGATTGCCCCTCTTCATAGTCGGCTATGTATCCTAAACCCGGTCAATCACTTCTCTACTCATCTTAGACCGGCAAAAGGAAAACCCCTATGGTTATACCTTTGCCTTGCGCTCTTAGATCTTTCTCTTTCACTTGATCATCATGTCCTTTCTTTTATGTGCATCTCCACCATGATCATCATTTCATGTCCATGCACCATCTCTTTGTGATCTTATGGCCACCACTCCTTGCCACATACACCTTCATCACATGTGTTGCTTGTGCCTAACTCAAAACACTTAGCACATGGCATTAGCAACTTGGTGTCATTAATTACCAAAACCAAACTTGGGCTTTCAATCTCTCCCTTTTTGGTAATTGATGACAACCATCACAAAGATATGAAATGAAATCAATTTTCAATTTTGATAGTATTAGCTCCCCCTACATATGTGCTTCCATGAGTTTGGTTCAATTGTGCACGTATGTATGGATTTGAATTTTGGGAGAGTTATTACTTTCAAATTGATGCTAAGGTATATAGAATGGACCTTTGAAGCGTGATACCAATCGGAGTTGCCTTTATATACCATCCTTAACATCGATGTAGCTAGACACCACTTGTAGTACATCACTTGTAAAGATCACAAACACTAAAGTACCTCGTGAGATCAACATTATAAGCAAAAGGTGTCTAGATATTACTTGTAAAGCTACTCTTAGCAAATCATTATTCAAGTTTTATTTCTAGCAATCACCATTCAATCATGAAAATAAATTTAAGCTTTGCAATGCAACAATTCATCATGTTAATGCACATACAAATGCAACAAATAATTCATGAGCTTGCTCCACCTACTTGTGTGCTCAATTTTAATTGATCTCTTGATTTCTCTCCCTTTGTAACTTAACTTTTTATCTTTGTGATTTTTCTCTCCCATGTGACTTTTCTCTCCCCCTTTTTATATCTTATTCCCTCTTTGTAATATCTTTGTGACTTTTCTCTCCCCCTTTATCAAAAATCACCAAAAAGGTGCCAATTTTAGTGAGAGTTAAGTCAATCAATATGAGGGAGTCCAAATTATGGTTCAATCTATATTACTTGCCTAGAATATGTAATTCGGTTTGATCCAAGGACAAGCTTTTTCACACCTCATAAAGTATAAGGGTTATCTTGACTATGTTGAATTACACATCATGAGCTCGTTTACTAGATTCAACACTAGGTTTGTAAGCCCACAAACATGTCATATGCTACCACTAGATCAATCAAACATAGAAGCAATAGTGGTACCATAAATACATCAAAATCATTTGATTTTCATGAATGAGCTTATTTGTCATGCAAATATGTCTATATGTTCTAACCATGTCCTTAGCAAAGTATGAATGATATGCCAAATAACTTTACCTTGCATTGTCGGAGGAGAGGCATGTCATATAAGAATATGGGGGTGCACTTATTTCAAGTTGGAGAAGTCAAGTATGTTCAATTCATTCTTCAACTTGTAAAATCTCTTTTCATCAAGTGGCTTTGTAAAGATATCGGCTAGTTGATCTTCGGTGCCAATGCTCTCAATGCTAATATCACCCTTTTGTTGATGGTCTCTTATGAAGTGGTGCCTTATGTCAATGTGCTTTGTTCTTGAATGTTGAACCGGATTTTGTGTCATCTTGATAGCACTTTCATTGTCACAAAACAATGGCACATTCTTGAACTTGATTCCAAAATCATTCAAGGTGGCCTTCATCCAAAGCAATTGTGCACAACAACTACCGGCACTAATGTATTCGGCCTCGGCGGTAGATAATGCAACACTATTTTGTTTCTTTGATGACCATGAAACAAGAGACCTTCCAAGCAATTGACAAGTGCCACTTGTGCTCATTCTATCAATCTTGCATCCACCATAGTCGGAGTCCGAATATCCAATCAACTCAAAGTTAGACCCCTTTGGAAACCATAATCCAACATCATAAGTGCCTTTTAGATATCTCAATATCCTCTTGGTTGCTTTCAAGTGACTTTCTCTAGGTGAAGCTTGATATCTTGCACACACTAAACATCACATCCGGCCTAGAAGCGGTGACATAGAGCAAACTTCCAATCATAGACCGGTATAGCTTTTGATCTACCATGTTTTCACTATCATCAATACCCAATTGATCATTAGTGCCCATTGGTGTACTCATTGGCTTAGCATCTTGCAATCCAAACTTCTTGATCATGTCCTTGATGTACTTGCCTTGACTTACAAAAGTGCCATTCTTCATTTGCTTGATTTGAAGTCCAAGGAAGTAACTAAGCTCTCCAATCATAGACATTTCAAACTCATTAGCCATCATATTTCCAAACTCTTTACAAAAGTCTTGGTTGGTTGATCCAAAGATAATGTCATCTACATAGATTTGCAATACAAACAAGTCATTTCCAAGCTTCTTGGTGAAGAGACTGGTGTCAACCTTTCCCATCTTGAACCCTTTAGAGAGGAGAAAGTCCCTCAACCTCTCATACCATGCTCTAGGTGCTTGCTTCAAACCATACAATGCCTTCTTTAGCTTGTAAACATGGTTGGGCTTCTTGTCATCTTCAAAACCGGGAGGTTGCTCAACATAAACTTCTTCATTGATGTAGCCATTGAGAAATGCACTCTTGACATCCATTTGATAGAGCTTGATATTGTGTGCACAAGCATATGCTAATAAGATTCTAATTGCCTCTAATCTTGCAACGGGTGCATATGTTTCTCCAAAATCAAGACCCTCAACTTGAGTGTATCCTTGTGCTACTAATCTTGCTTTATTCCTCACAATCATGCCATCTTGATCTTGCTTGTTTCTAAAGACTCACTTAGTACCAATCACATTGTAGTTCTTCGGTCTTTCAACAAGTTCCCAAACTTGATTTCTAGTGAAGTTGTTTAGCTCTTTATGCATGGCATTTACCCAATCGGAATCTTTCAAAGCATCTTCTATTTTCTTAGGTTCTTCAAGTGACACAAATGAGTAGTGCTTACAAAAGGATGCTAGTCTTGATCTAGTTTGAACACCACTTTGAATTCCACCAATAATTTGGTCCAATGGATGATCTCTTGCAATACTAGTAGGTTGGAGTATTGGGATTTGATTGCTTCCACTTGCTTGACCTTGATCATGAGCTTCATCATGAGTACCACTAGAGCTTGCTTGATTTGTATCAATTTGCACACTTTGGTTGATCACATGAATATCATCATCATCAACTTGCATCGGCCTTATATCACCAATGTCCATGTTCTTCATTGCATTTGACAATTGATCTCCTCTCACATCATCAAGGTTTTGAGCTTCATTTTGAGACCCTTGGGTTTCATCAAACTCAACATCATGAACTTCTTCCAAGGTGCCATTTATGAGATTCCAAACTCTATATGCTTTGCTTGTGGTAGAATAACCAAGTAAGAAACCTTCATCACATTTCTTTTCAAACTTGCTCAATCTAGTGCCTTTCTTGAGAATATAGCATTTGCAACCAAACACTCTAAAGTATGCAATGTTGGGCTTTCTTCCATTCAATAGCTCATATGGTGTCTTTCCAAGCTTCCCATGGCAATAGAGACGGTTACTATAATAGCAAGCCGTGTTGATAGCTTCACTCCAAAATGAATGACTCACATTGTATTCACTAAGCATTGATCTAGCCATATCAATCAAGGTTCTATTTTTCCTTTCAACTACACCATTGGATTGAGGAGTGTATGTTGGTGAGAATTGATGTCCAATACCAAGATCATCACACAACTCTTCAATTCTTGTGTTCTTGAACTCACTACCGTTGTCACTTCTAATCTTCTTGATGGTAGTCTCAAACTCATTTTGCACCCTTTTGACAAAAGACTTGAATAGATCATAAACATCACTCTTGTCATAAAGAAAGAACACCCAAGTGTATCTAGTGTAGTCATCCACAATCACAAAGCCATACTTGTTGCCACCAATGCTAGTGTATGTTGTTGGCCCAAACAAGTCCATGTGCAATAACTCAAATGCCTTTGATGTGCTCATTTCACTCTTACTAGGATGTGTATTTCCAACTTGTTTGCCGGCTTGACAAGCACTACATAGTTTATCCTTCTCAAAGGTGACATCCTTCAATCCTCTAACTAAGTCATGCCTCAAAAGTTTGTTCAATTGTTACATTCCAACATGACCAAGCCTTCTATGCCATAACCAACCCATACTAGATTTACTAAGCAAGCATGATGTCAATTGTGTCTCACTATCATTGAAGTCAACCAAGTATAAGCTACCATGTCTAAATCCTTTGAATATCAAATTTGATCCATCAACACTTATGACTTCAACATCATCACTACCAAATATGCACTTGAAGCCAAGATCACAAAGTTGTGCTACCGATAAAAGATTGAAATCCAAGCTCTCAACTAGCAACACATTAGATATGCTCATGTCATTTGAGATAGCAATTTTACCAAGCCCTTTGAACTTGCCTTTCTTGTTGTTGCCGAAAGTGATAGCATCAAAACCACCATTTTGACTTGTATCAATTGATTTGAACATACAAGAATCCCCGGTCATATGTTGAGTGCACCCACTATCAAGCACCCAATGCCTTCCTCCGGCTTTGTAATTGACCTACAAGACAAGATCAATTCTTTTTAGGTACCCAAACTTGTTTGGGTCCTCCAAGGTTAGTGACCAAGCTCTTTGGTACCCAAATGGCTTTCTTCTTTGAGCCCATCCATGGTGCACCAATGAACTTAGCATGAACACCATTTGTACCCTTGGTAAGCATATAGAAAGAATCACACTTAATTGAGGATACATTAGCATTTGATTTCTTATTCATGCAATGTTACTCTATGTGACCAACTTGCTTGCAACTTTTGCAATAGCTACCATTGTTCTTCACAAAACGAGTCTTATGAGGAGCAAAAGCGGCCTTGCCTTTCTTGGGGTTATAGCCCAATCCCTCTTTGTAGAGAGAAGCTCTTTGGCTACCCAAGCACATAAGCAAGCGGTCCTCACCACCATAAGCTTAGCTAAGGTGTGATTGAGCTCTTTTACCTCCTTGAGATTTTCGTTCTCAACTATAAGTGTGGAGTCACAAGTGAAACCATCACTACTAGATGAGGATGATGTAGATGCGCTACATGAAGGGTTAGTGGGAGCAACAATAATAGGCTTATGACAAGATTCATCAATTATATCACATGATATGCCTATGTTGCAAGTTTTAGCTTTCTCAACATTAGTTGGCATGTTTTCACATTTTTCAACTAGAGAGGAATGAGCTTCTTCAAGCTTGGTGTGAGACTTTTGAAGCTTCTTATGGTCTACCTTTAGAATCTCATAAGATGCTCTAAGCTCATCAAGTTCTTGCATAAGGTTTTTCTTTTCCTTAAGCAAGCCCTTGCAGTCCTTTCTAGATTCTTTAAAATGTTGAGTGCAATCTTCTAGCATAGTGATTAGTTCATCTTTAGTGAATTCTTCTTCATCACTATCACTATCACTAGCATTATCATGATCACTCTCATCGTCGGATGATACCTTAGCGGCCTTAGCCATGAAGCACGATGGAGTGTCGAAGAGGGAGACCTTCTCTTGGATGGCAATGCTAGCATGTCCCTTCTTCTTGCTCTTGTTATCATCCTCATCATCACTTGAGGAATCATCACTATCCCATGTAGCAACATGAGAATCATTCTTCTTCTTATAAGAGCTCTCCTTCTTCTCTAGCTTCTTCTTTTGCTTCTTCCTCTCCTTCTTGATAGCATCTTCATTATCACTATCATAAGGACATTTTGCAATGAGATGGTCCTTGCTATGGCATCTAAAACATCTCATGGTATGCTCATTCTTCTTGGATGAGTTCTTCCTCCTTCTTGCATGAAAGCCCTTCTTCTTCATGAATTTCCCAAATTGCTTGACAAAGAGAGCCATCTTCTCATCAATGTCATCACTATCACAAGAGCTTGAGTCTTTATCACTTGATGATTCAATCTTGGATTTGCCCTTGGATGTGGTGGCTTTGAATGCCACACTCTTCTTCTTCTCATCATCCTTCTTCTCACTTTCCTTCTTCTTCTTTTTGACCAACTCCTCTTTCTCATCATCTTCTCTATATGAATTATTGGTCATCACTTCTTGGAATATTTGTTGAGGAGTTGAATCCTTCAATGTAGTCCTCACTAGTACAGTGATCAATGTATCAAATCTCTTGGGCAAGCTTCTCAAGAACTTCATAGAGAATTGATTGTCCTTGACCTCCTCACCAAGTGCCTTGAGCTCATTGACAATGACTTGCAACCTATGAAACATCTCCGGTACACTCTAATAATCTTGCATCTTGAAGCTTGAAAATTTTTCTTGCAAGATATATGCTTTAGCGGTCTTTGTACCTTCGGTGCCATCAAATGTTTCTTCTAGCTAGGCCCAAGCATCATGAGCAATCTCAATGTTCTTCACTTGCTCAAAGGTCTTGTCATCTAGTGCCTCATGAAGAGCACTAATGACAATGTCATTGCATTGGAGCTTCTTCTCTTCCACCGGTGTAGGTGCTTTCGGATTAGCAACCTCAAATTTTGTTTCGGTGACCTTTCACACTTCTCTATTGATTGACTTTAGGTGTGCGGTCATCTTAACCTTCTAATATGCATAATTTGTGCCATCAAAGTGAGGTGCCTTCTTGGTGTTGTTGATGTGCAAGCTTAATTGAGCCATTTCTTTTTCACCGTAGGTTGTTAAGCCTCAAATAGACGGTGCCTCGGCTCCGATACCACTTGTAAGGTCCAAATAGGCTAGAGGGGGGGTGAATAGCCTAATTAAAACTTTTACAAGAATTACTTAACCACACGTTAGTACGAAAGGTGACGAAACAAATGCACTAGCTCTAACTAATTAAGCAAGCCACCTACACAAGTCTATAACAAAGCTATTCACTAAACACAACAACAACAACAAGCTATAAACAAGAAGTAATACGAGAGAAGAGCTTCGAGTGATTATACCGTCGTGTAGAGATGAGAAGTACCAATCAACAATCACACAAGAGAAGTCCTCGGGAAGAGAATGACACAAGAATTTATCCCGAGGTTCACTTGCTTCCCGGTAAGCTACTCCCCGTTGTGGCGATACACCCACTTGTCGGTTCGTGAGCTAATCGACTATCAAGAGTCGAGCCCTCGGTGGGCGCCGCACAACCGCACACAAGATGGGGATCCTCCAAGCCACGAGCTCCACTAGAGTATCCAATTTGCAAACTCCCGCGGGGAAGGATCAAGAACCCCTTACAACACTTGGTGAAGGCTCCAACAATCTCCAATTGTGAGCTCAATCACCTCCGCTGCTCCAAGCCGTCTACCGTGTTGGGAAACACAGAAGAGTAACAAGAAATCTACAGCAACTCAAAGATCAAGTGCCTCTAGAATGCAACTCTCAAGCAATGCACTTGAATCTCACTCAATCTCACTCAAGATGTGCAACTATGCAAAGAGATGAGTGGAGGGGTTGTTCTCTAGCTCAAAGGATGTCTCTAGGTCTCAAAAATGTGCAAGAGATTCCCACAAACCCTAGCCAACCTTTATTTATAGCGTACCCCTTCGAATATAGCCGTTAGGAACTTTAACCAGCCGAAGTCGCGCTGACCGGACGCGCTGGTCAAACTGACCGGACGCGCCGGTCGCGCAACGGCTAAATTCTGAAACACCGACCGGACGCGCTGGTCGTACTGATCGGACGCGCCTGGTGTGACCGGATGCGCTGAACCCGCAACTGACCGGACGCGCTGGTCAACCTGAGTAGCGCACAACGAAACAACGACCGGACGCGCCTCTCGCAATGACTGGACGCGACAGTGCCCGCGTCCGGTTAGAGTCCAGTAAGCTCCCTGGATGACCGGACGCGTCCGGTCGTCAGTGACCGGACGCGCTGCGCGTCCGATCATCAAACTGAAAACCACGCAGATGTTGAACACTGACTGGACGTGTCCGGTCATACAGAGACCGCGTCCGGTCTAGCGTCCGGTCATCTCTGTGACCTCCGTTCGCCTCCGTTTCTTTTCCGACTTCCGGCGCAATAGAAAATAGGCATTTCACTTCTCCAAAAAGCGCCGAAGCGTCCGGTCATCTCTGTGAGAGAGGAACCCAAACCCCTCTCTACCGCTTGAACTCCACCGCCTTCGCAAATGTGCTAACACCACCAAGTGTATACCACCACGTGCATGTGTGTTAGCATTTCACAATCATTTTCCAAGGCGTTATGTTAGCTCTTTACTAGATCCTAATGCATATGCTCAAGACATTGATCTAGTGGCACTTGATTTCTGAGCTAACCGTGATTGCCCCTCTTCATAGTCGGCTATGTATCCTAAACCCGGTCAATCACTTCTCTACTCATCTTAGACCGACAAAAGGAAAATCCCTATGGTTATACCTTTGCCTTGTGCTCTTAGATCTTTCTCTTTCACTTGATCATCATGTCCTTCCTTTTATGTGCATCTCCACCATGATCATCATTTCATGTCCATGCACCATCTCTTTGTGATCTTGTGGCCACCACTCCTTGCCACATACACCTTCATCACATGTGTTGCTTGTGCCAAACTCAAAACACTTAGCACATGGCATTAGCAACTTGGTGTCATTAATTACCAAAACCAAACTTGGGCTTTCAGCGTGCCCCTGCCGTCTGCTCACGATGGGGAGAATCCGAGCTACCCTAGACGTCTCCGCGCTCGACATTCTCGTTGCCCTGCTCGCCCTCCTCGCTTGTGCCAAGCACGGCCGCCGCGCACCGCCATTGCCGGCAGTCACACTGCGCGCCTTGGATGAGCCACCACATCCTGCCCTAGCCCTAGTAGAGCCTTGCCGTGTGTGCTCCATGGCCGACCAGTGCCCTGTGAACCGCCTGCGCCGGCCGCTGCACCCCGCAACGCTGCAGCCATAGACTACCGCCATTGCAGGCGGAGTAGAGCTCGCTGCCGCCATCGCTCTTGCTCCTCCATGCCCCCTCCTTGCTCACAGACACCTCTCTGGGCCTCACCCGGGCTTGGGCTGGCCACACCACTGCCGCTCTGTCGCCGAGCTGGACCTCCGTGCGGCTGCCACGGCGAAGTCGCCGCCGTGCCTCCTGGCTCGCGTGGCCAGAGGGCCACGAACGGTCATAGGCCACGCTGTGGGTGCCCATAGGTGCGCCTCGCCGCCGCGCAGCTCTCGCGCTACTCCTCCGCCGCCGGCGAGCCGCAGGCCGGCCTTTCCCCTCGTCGGAGGCCGCCTCCCCCTGCTCGGCCGATTTGAGGAAGAGGACCGGTGCCTCTCCTCTCTCTGTCTCTCTGTGTGTGAGCATGACAGGTGGGCCCAACCAGGCAGCAGGTCCCACATGTCAGCGTTATGAGAGGCACAGTTGGGGTACACGTCCGGGTGCACCTAGCATTAAGTAGGGTTTGAGTGATTTTGTTTTTGAATTTCAGATTTCATGTTATCTTTGAAAATCCATATCTCATGCTAGGTAATTCCAAAAATGGAAAATGTGGACTTTTTGGAAACCTTGAGAAGTGATCTATGCAATAGAGTCATAAAATGTTAGGTGTTTGTAGATGTTTTTCTGATGTTTTTTATTTAAGCTTTAAAAATGCTCTAAAATGCTTATAAACTTGACCAGAGCCATATCTTGAGTTTTAGAACTCCAAAAATAGTGATTCTTGCTTTGTTAATTTTGTGATGACATGTACTTGCTAGGAAAAATAATAAACACACTATTTGTTTACTGTTTTCTTAGGGTTTTGATTGGACCTTGATAAATAAGGAATTTACATTATATTGCTTGTTATTTTTATATCTTGAGTTGTCCTACTCCAATTGATGTGAAATTTTTATGGTAGGCTTGTCATGCTATGGATGTACTGTGCTATAAATTTCATGGCCATTGCTTACTGTATGCTCAAGTTATTGAGTTAACTTGTTTATGGCTTAATAAATTGCTTATAAATAATATATAAATGATAAAATAGAAAATGTTGTTCCATCACCTTATTATGATGTTGCTCTTTGATGTTAGTTCATTCTATGGCCATGTGTTCACAGAAAATATTGAGTTTTAGGTTTAACTTGCTCTCACATGATTTATTGCAATAGCTATTTGTCTTTTTCATAGAGGTTGATATACTTGCCCAAATGGATTGAAATTTGGAAAGTAGACTTTTGAGAGCATTTGTAGACCTCTGTAATTTTGGTAGAATTTATTATGCACTTTTGATATGTGTTCATAATTCCACCAAATTATCTAAATAAATTAAGAAAATGCATTAAAAGAATTTATTTAGGAATGGACACTATGTTTTCTGGTGTTCATTAGTCATGTGTGAAATGTTGGTAAAGTTGGTTTTGTCCAATTATATGTTTGCAACATAAGTTAATAATTATTTCTTGCAAATGAAGTTTCTGGATAGGTCTGGAAACTTGGCAAAGTTCTTCATGATAATGTGCTTTGTTGTGAAACTTGTTTATACAAAAGTTGTAGATCATTTATATATCTAGCTGCTGTTAAAATTTGGTGGTATTTGGCCATGTGGTTTAGGAGTTATAGCTGTTGAAAGTTGGGTTACAGAATTGCTTGCTCAATGTCTTGTTAGACCAGTTTCTGTGTTTTTGTAAATTCGACATATTAAACTTTGGAATCATGCTATGATGATTATAAATGAAATGTAGAGAATGTCATAAGCTTTCCATAATGTCTTCTTGCAAGTCATTTGGAGTTATAGATCTTCAGTTATGATTAAATTACTTAGCTGTTGTTCTGATGCCCAGAATGTGGCAATTTCTAGTTCTAGTGCTTTGATTAACTTTGCCATGCTTGTGTATTGAAGTGTGACACATGTCTTTGTTGGTACTTGGTTTGGTACCCTAGGATCTTATAAGACTTGTGTCTTGATTGATGTGTTTGTAATCTTCTATGTTATGCCTTAGTGAGATTTAAGTTAATTAGCTCTAGGTGTTTAGGAGAACTTTGGTATGCTTGTTTGATAACTTTGTTTATTGCACTTCTATGCATTCATACATATGCATTGTTGCACCTCATTTAGGTACGTTAGCTGAAGCACGTGAAGGACCTAAGGTGGAGCCAAACCCGAAGATGGAGTTGGTGGATCCATCCCGAAGATCGAAGGACCGGACAAGTGGTAGATTGGAAGATGCTCGCCAAGCGAACTCATCTGACATACTCTAACTTGAGTCAGATCCCAGGCAAGCCTCGGAGCATTATAAGCCTCCTACCTTCAAAGCAATTAATTCTATATATGTTATAAGTATTGTTGCATTAAGTGGTAGGAGTTGGTTGAAAACCTTGCTGCATTATATCATTCCTTGTCCAGATATATGAATCCTTGAATCCTACATAGATTAGGATCGAGTAGATGCTTAGCCCTGCTTTAAGCGGTAGAAGTCAGGTGATTTCCTGTCACTTGCGAGATATAAGGATATTCATATATGGCACGGTTGGCTATATTTGCTATCGTGGAATGGAACCATGTGTTAATAAAATGAAATGAGACCGGACGGGATGATGATAGTGAAGCAACAAGGCATGGAGGTCTTGGGTGTGGATCTATCCCCATCTGAGTCGTTTAAGGACCGATTCGCTGTACGTCCTTGAGTCATGTTGAACGCAGTCTAACACTTAGTTGGCCGGATAAGCCGTTCTGACCGCAAAGCCGAGTAATGTGATTCAGGCTAGAAATCGAATGGTAGGTTGCTTCTTGGAGGAGAGAAAGGATGTGCTTGGGGACATTGGCGTGAGACCAAGGGGGGTTAGAGTCCCTATCACCTGGCAGAGTGTCGCCCTTGGGGTCGCGACATCATTCGGACCCGCGATTCCTGAATCATATGAAAAAGTGGCCTGTGCGACCCTGGCAGGGGTCTGCACGGTGAGTGTTAGAAATACCCCTCCAGCTGGATAGAAATTCGATTCGAATCGCCGTCGCTCCCGGTTAGTGAGCACTTGACTTGAGCAGCGGCAACGTGGATTTAATTAAATTGAACTGATGATTAATTGGATAACGATGGAAAGGTTGCCTCAATTTATACCTGCTATGGTTAATATTGTTTGCTCCTAATAAAGTGAGTGCTCTAGTACAGGTTCTAATATAGATGATAGGTTAATAATAATTAACTTGATGCTTAAGCATTAATGATTGATCATCTATATTAAGCTTTTATGCAAAATATTGTCAAGCCAGCCCACTTTATATCAGCCTTGCATGATCCTTGGTGTCACCTTATTTCTGGTTTCTAACGGGTAAGTCTAGCTGAGTACTTTGTCGTACTCAGGGTTTTATTCCCACTTGTTGCAGGTTATGATGTATCATGGCGACTGCAAGAGTTGGTTGACTCCTGCCGTAGTGGCGGAGTGTGATCACGGGCATGATCCTTCTTATTTACCTTATCTCTAATGCTTTTGTTGGAAGTCGACCGTGGTATTGGCATGTATTTGAAATAAGAATAATGTTAGTTTCAAATTACTTTGCTTCCGCTACTTTTCAATTTAAGTTGTAATAACTATGTTGAACTCCGATGTAAATTGATTTACTTGTGAAATAAATGTAACATGTGACTTGTTATGTTGAATAACTACAATCTTGGCTTGTATGTTGGTTGGTTTGAAATCCCTCGTAATTTTATTGGACTACCAGAGTTATATGGGCTCAAGTGCGAGAATTTGATCACTTCGGTGATTGTTTTTGTACTTGTGCTCTTATAATTTGGACGGTTCTGTTACACTGACGGGTAGGCCCGCGACGTCAGCGACAGGCAGGCGGACGTCGGCGCGTGCGCGCTGGGCCTACGGCGGCTCGGCCCAGAGCGGGTGGGGGAAACGGGCCGTGTTGACCTCGGCTCGGGAAAGCCGAGCGGGTCAAAAGGAGGCGGGGAAAGAAGCGGGGGCAGCTGGGCCGACGGGCTGAAAGCCAAAAAAATGAATGGAAAACATTTTTCTTTTCTTTTCTTTTACCAGTTTTTCCAAAGCATTTTCCAAATATATTTTGAATTCCCTTTTGAATTTAATTCAAACCACTCAATACAAAATTTCAAATGCAGCAGCATGAATGCTCAAACATGTTTCTACCCTTATATTTGATTTTAAATTAATAAAAATTATTACTTTTCTAAGTTTGTATGCTCACAAAATTGCATAAAAGTCATATTCACCTTTTTTAAATCTTCCAAAATTTTAGGGTGTTACACAAAGAAGAAAGGAGCCGGTGGACAACTTGCTAAGAAGACTAGCAAGAGGAAGAAGGTTGCTTCTCCTTCTGGTTTTGAGAAACTTGTGGGGAGTGATGAAGATATGGGTTAGGAGACTCTTAGTCAACTGGCTCGTGATGAAGAGGTGAGGATTATTAGTTTAGTTTTAATTCTAGTGGGTTGACTCCACCGATGTTAACTCTACTTAGTGATTGTTTCTAGAATTTGGAAGCCAATGTTCATTCTAATGTTAATTTGGGCGAAGCTACTTTGTCTTCGTCTCAAGTTAATGTTGGCAAAGATACTTTGTCTTCTTCGATTATTCATGTTCAATCTTATGTTGCTACTGCTACTGCTGTAGCTGCAACTATAGAGTCACAAGAAGAAGGTGAGGTTGCTACTTTGGCTTCGCAAGAGACTACCGGGCCATCTTCTCAAAGGTTGTTGCTGAAACTCCATCAGGGATTGCAAGAGATGTTGGTATTCTTCACGCTACCTCACTTCCCCAAGTTGTGATAGAAGATACTGATTTGGGAGGTGGGCCTGTGGAGACTGGTGCTCCAAAAGTTAAGGCTCTCAAGGGTAAGGGTACTACTACCATTACCTTTGATTTTGATGAATCTGATGATGATGTCTTTGACGAAGAAGCTAAAAATGCTCGTGCTTCTCGTCTCTCTGAGTCCACAATTGATGTAAATATTGGTGAAAGAGTTGCATATCACCTTGAGAAGGGAGTTTCTATAGGTAAGTTTTTTTCGCTTTTATTTTTGACTTTGATTATTTGACTAACTTTTGTTTTGTTTTTTGTGCAAAGAAATTTTTTTCGGACTCTTCATCTCAAAGAGAGACAACTATGGATGCTGGGAAAATGAAAGAGGTGGCCCAGGAACCTGCTACTCTAGCTAAAGCTTTGGAAACTATTCCTGATGGAGTGAACCCAGAGGCATATAAACGTTGTTTGGAATACTGCCAGGCTCAAGGTGTGAATTTAGACACTTTCAAATTTATTGGGATTGGCTTGGACAAACTTCTTATTATGTCGAAGAAGCCAGAATTAAAGTTGTCAAAGTGCATTGATGATGTCTTCACAGTTCCTGACGCGGAGGCTGAACTTGTTGGTAAATCTTCGCTTGAGTTGGCAGACGCTAGTGTTACCATGATTTACAAGGTTTGTATGTTTTTGGCTTCATTGTGTAAATTTGGTTAGACTTCTCATGTTGATTTACAATATGTTTTTGACATCGTGTATGAACGTTTTGATGTCATACTTTGTAGAACGCTCTTTTGCAAAGGAGTTTGCATAAATCTCTTGAGGATGATGCAAAAAATGCGACACTTCGTGAAAAAAGTTTGATTGAAGAGATTAAATCTTTGAAGTCTCAACTTGCTGCTAAAGAGAAAGAGAGAATGGAGACAGTTGAAGCTCTCCATGACATGGAGTCAAAATGTATTTTATTGGAGCCAAGCTTGAAGCAAAGATTGAAGATTTTGATAATTTGAAAAAGGGTCTTGAAAAAATTATGAAGGAGAAGAATTATCTTGAGAAGAAGTCTTCTGAAAAAAATCAGAATTTTCATGATAAGTGCAATCACGTGTGGGAACTTTGCAAAAATTGCTAGGAAAAAGTCTAATTGACCCCCCAACTATTGGGGGTGGTCTAGTTTACCCCCTCAACTATGAAACGGTCTAATTTACCCCCTGAACTTTGCAAAACCGGCCAAATCACCCCCTCGAGCGGTTTTGGACGGTGGTTTTGCTACAGTAACAACGGCTTTGCTACAGTAACTTCGGTTTTGTTCTTTTCTTTTTTATTTATTTCGTCTGAATCTTTGAAAAATCATAGTAAATCACAAAAAAATCATAAAATGGAAGATCCAATTTTGTTGGACTCCACACGAGTATATCTACACAGTGAATATATTATATAGTATGCTTTAGTACAAAGTTTTTGTTGTATGAATTATTCAAATTAATTACAGAAAAAAATAGATCAAAATTTACAGTAAAAACTTTGTACTAAAGCATACTATATTATATGTTCACTGTGTAGATCTACTCATGTGGAGTCCAACAAAATTGGATTTTTCATTTTATGATTTACTATGATTTTTCAAAGATTCAGACGAAATAAATAAAAAAAGAAAAGGACAAAACCACCGTTACTGTAGTAAAACCACCGTCTAAAACCGCTCGAGGGGGTGATTTGGCCGGTTTTGCAAAGTTCAGCGGGTAAATTAGACCATTTCATAGTTGAGGGGGTAAACTAGACCACCCCCAATAGTTGGGGGGTCAAGTAGACTTTTTCCAAAATTGCTATGACAAGTTTGGTGCGAAGCCAGAAGATCCTTGTTGGGAGCTTGGAGAATTTGATCCATTTTTTGCTTGGTTATGCCACCAAATGAGAATTTGCCAACTGTTATTCAAACTAGTGCAGATTTGAGTTGTGTTTATGCAACTCACGCACTTTTTCATTTAATGAAAGAGGCAAAGGATCCTCTATATGAACAAATGTTGGACAAGGATGATAAGTTTCCTTCTGTGGAGCAATTGAATCAGGTTACTGCTCGGACTCAATTACTTTGCAAGAAATATTTTAATCAATATTGGAACATGGGTGGCAGGGAGAATGCTTTTCTAAAGGCAAAGAAGAAGATAGAAAATGTTGGATTGGGAGTTTTACTCTTCCTATTTTTCTTTGTGTATTTGGTTTTTTCTACTTTTTTTATATATTAATGTTTTGTTTCATTTTTGCGGCAGCTTGAAAAAGAAATTGCCACTGATGAGAAGATGCAAAAGGAGCAGAACAACACATGAAGAGGAAAATGCTAGGGATGATGATGTTGGTGGTCACCCATTTTAGTTGTCCTTGTAGTTAGTTTTTTTAGTTTTAAGTTGAGGGGCGAGGCTTTTGAAAGATGTTTGACATTTGTAAATATTGAACTTAGCAGGATGAAGTGGGTGTTTTGCCATTGTTAATGTGTAAGGACAACTTTATCGTTGATCCTTCACTGTGGTTGGAGTATGCAACTAATAAGGCGAACCCTACGTTTGATACATTTATTGAACGTAAGTTGACGTAAGCATTAAGTTATGATGCTTTTTTATGGTCATCGTGATTCTTTTTTGCTAATATGTGTTATTTCTAGATTTTGAATGTAAAAAACTTTTTGCTGGAAACAAGAAATCTTATTTGCCGTGAATTGTTGACTTTAGCGAAATTTCTCAGGTAGTTTGTTTTAACTTTCTTTTCTTGTGGTGATGGGATGGAAAGTAATTTGATGCTATGTGTTTTTCCAGTCATCATGTTCGAGTGCTTCACTGAGCTATGTTTCTGAAGATTTTCTACGATGTAAAGTTGATCGTATGTTTGATAGGGTTGTTGAAGACTTGATTAGTGAAGCTGCAACTATTGTAGCTTTGAAAAGTGGCTAATTGTAACTTTTGTTGTAAACTTCTCTTATTGATATGTAATAAGTTATTTAGTTTTTATGATGGAATTAGTAGACTTCACTTAGAAGCCAAGTTTTATCTTAATGAATTGGAAAAACGCCGTCCCCTCGGCAACGCGTAGACTTTGCTTAGAAATCAAATTTCACCTTGGTGAGTTTGAAAAACGACGTCCCCTCACTTTTTTGTGAAGGCAATGCATAGACTTCTCTTAGAAGTCAAATTTCCATCTTAGTGAATTTGAAAAACGTCGTCCCTCACTTTTTTGTGAAGGCAACGCGTAGACTTCACTTAGAAGTCAAATTTCACCTTAGTGAATTTAAAAAACGTCGTCTCCTCACTTTTTTGCGAAGGCAATAGAAGTCAAATTTCACCTTAGTGAATTTAAAAAATGTCGTCCCCTCACTATTTTTGTGAAGACAACGCGTAGACTTTGCTTGGAAGTCAAATTTCACCTTAGTGAAATTGAAAAACTCTGTCTCCTTACTTTTTTGCGAAGGTAATGCGTAGACTTCACTTAGAAGTCAAATTTCACCTTAGTGAATTTGAAAAACGCCGTCCCCTCACTTTTTTTTGTGAAGGCAATGCATAGACTTCGCTTAGAAGTCAAATTTCACCTTAGTGAATTTTGAAAAACACCATCCCCTCACTTTTTTGTGAAGGCAACACGTAGACTTCGCTTAGAAGTCAAATTTCACCTTAGTGAATTTGAAAAACGCCGTCCCCTCACTTTTTTTGCGAAGGCAATGGGTAGACTTAGCTTAGAAGTCAAATTTCACCTTAGTGAATTTGAAAAACTGAAAAGTTGGTACAATGTTTGTTTAGATAGGTTGACATTGATTTTTGCTTGTTCAAAAAATGATGATACCTATTTTAGTTTATTTTGGCTGATATTTGAGTATATTTAGGTATACTCTTTAGCTTTTTTTGCTGTATTTTTTTAGACTTAGACTTAGGGGAATAGTTTCTCATTTATATTTGATGAGAATTTACAATAGAGACTACCTCGTTAAAAAACCACTTGCCCTGTGAGGGGCTTTCCCTGAGTGGAAAAAGAGTGCAACTCGTTTACATTTGAATTAAAACTTTTGGAATGTAAAAACTAGTCTACTTCTATCATAGAACTTGTAAAAATTGGAATCTAAGGGTAGTATCTTCGTAGAGCTTCAATGTTCTAGGTGTGATCAATTTATTCCCCATTCATATTTGCCAAGTGAAATGCTCCCAATTTGTTTGTTCTTGTGATAATATATGACCCTTCCCATTTTTATTGAAACTTTCCAACTGTGTCTTCATCTCTTTTTCTTTTCAGAACGAGGTCACCTGGGGATAATTGTCTTGGTCTTACTTTCTTGTTGTAACAATTCTTTATTTCTTTCTGGTACTTTTTGAGGTTTTGGATTCTTTCATCCTTTCTTCTTCGAGCAAATCTTTACTTGTTGCCTGCTCTTCTTCTTTAATTATTTGGACGTTTGATCTTGGGCCTTGAAATTTTATTTCTTTGGGTGTCATTGCTTCTTCTCCATATAATAACTTGAAAGGTGTAAAGTTTGTTGATCTTGATACTGTTGTATTATGTGCCCAAACGACTTTTGGTAATTTATCAACCCATTTTCCCTTGGGAAGCCCCACTAGGCATTTTGAAACTCCAGTGCATATGATTCCATTTGCTCTTTTGACATCGCCATTTGACTTTGGGTGTCTAACTAAGGCAAAGCACAATTGGATTCTCATGTTTTGACAATAATCTCTGAAATGTTGACTATCAAATTGAGTCCCATTGTCTACTGTAATGTGTCTAGGAACTCCAAAATGGCATGTGATGTTCTGCCATAAATTTTTTTCCATTGTGAACGAAGACATATTTGTTACTGGCTTGGCTTCAATCCATTTTGTGAAATATTCTACTGCCACAACTGCATATTAGAAATTTCCTTGAGCTAGGGGTAATTTACCTATTATGCCAATTCCCCATCTTGCAAGTGGCCAAGTTGGTTCTATTGTTTGTAAGTTTATTGATGGAGCTCTTATTTTGCTGGCAGACATTTGACAATTGTGACAAGATTTAACTATTTCTTTGCTATCACTTTGTGCTAAAGGCCAATAAAATCCTTGTCTGAATGCTTTTCCTGCCATGGCTCTTGCCCCTGGATGTGTGCCACAGATCCCCTCATGTATTTCTGATAGTAATTTTTTCCTTCTTCTGTTGATATACATTTGAGGAGTGGTTCACAGATTCCTTGCTTGTATTATTGATTGTTGATGATTTTGTAATTTCTTGTCCTATGTTTCATTCCGACTTTGTTAACTTCATCTTCTGGCTCGTAATGCCCACGAAGGTATGCCATGATTGGTGCTCTCCAGTCTTCGCTTTGTATTATATAGACTTCTCTTGGAACTTCTTGTTTTGTCTTGATAGATGCATGAGTTAGTACTTGGAAGAAAACATCTTTAGGGAAACTTATATTTTGAGCTGTGGCTTTTACTATTTCGTTAGTATCTGAGTTATCTGTTATTGAGATATTTTTGACTGTGAAGCCTTCAAAGTATTTCTCTTGTTCTCTTAAGAATTGCAAGTACTTTGCTAACTCTTGATCTCTTGCCTTGTAATCTTTTTTGATGTGTCTAGCCACAACATGTGAATCTGTTTTGATTATTAGTCTTTATATCCCTATTGCTCTTGCTTTTCGGAGTCTGAGTAAAACAACTTCGTATTCAGCAATATTGTTGGTACATTGAAATTCAAGTCTTATAGCGTATTTCATTTTGACCCCCTAAAGGTGATGTGATTATTGTTGCTGCACCAGCACCTGCGAAGGTCCATGCTCCATCGTAATATATTATCCAGTCTGGTTGCTTTTTGTCATTGCTTTGATTTTGAGACGGAGTCCAATCTGCCACGAAGTCTGCTAAGACTTGGGATTTTATTGATGTTCTTTATTCAAATTCGATGTAATGCTGAGACAGCTCTGCTGCCTATTTTTCCAATCTTCTAGATGATCTACAACTTTGCAATACTTCTTTTAGAGCATAATTTGTTAGTACTCTGATTTTGTGATCTTGGAAATAATGCTTTAATTTTCTTGCTGCAATTAAAACTGCATAAGCTATTTTTTTGATCTCTAAGTAATAGATTTTTGAGCCAGATAGAGCTTCTGAAACAAAGTAGACTAGGACTTGTCTTTTTGTGTGTTCATTTTCCTGTTCTTCAACTAAGACCGCACTCACTGCGCTTCCTGTTGCTGAGACATATAGGAGCAATTCAGCCCCTGGAGTTGGTGTAGTTAGAGTGTTTGGCTTTGACAAGTAACTTTTTATATCTTGGAATGCATGTTGTTGCAAAGGTCCCCATGCAAAGTCTTTTTTGTTCCCTTTATTGCTTGAAATATTGGCAGACTTTGCTCTGCTGATTTTGAAATAAACCTGTTTAAAGCGGCAAGTCTTCCTGTCAATTTCTGGACGTCCTTTATATTTTTAGGAACTTTCATGTTTAGGATTGCCTTCACTTTGTCTGGGTTTGGATCGATTCCTTTTGCTAATACAATGCATCCTAGAATTTTGCCCTTTTGGACTCTGAAGGTACATTTTTTAGGATTCAACTTCAAATTTGCTTTCCTCAGATTTGTAAATGTTTCTTGGAGATCTTTGATGTGGTCTCCTCTTTTCTTGCTTTTGACTACTATGTCATCAACATAAGTGAGTAGATTTTTGCCAATTTACTTGTGTAGCACTATTGAAGTCATTCTAACAAATGTTGTGCCAACATTGCGAAGTCCCTCTGCCATTCTTACGAAACAGTAGGTCCCAAATGGGGTGATAAAACTTGTGAATTCTTCATCTTCTTTTCTCATCCAAATTTGATGATAGCTAGAAAAATCATCCAAGAAACTTAGCATTTCACTTCTGGCTGCTTGATCGACCAATGTGTCATTTCTTGGTAGTGGAAAATTATCTTTTGGACATGCTTTATTGAGATCTATGAAATCGATGCACATTCGCCATTTTCCATTCTTCTTCTTGACCATAACAATGTTTGCTAGCCAAGTTGTGAATTGGATTTCTCTTATAACTTTTGCATCAAGTAATCTTTGGACTTTAGCTTTGGCAGCCTGAATTCTATCTTCGGCTAGTTTTCTCAACTTTTGCTTTTTGGGTCTGACTTTTGGACCTATGTCTAGTTTGTGCTCAATTATGTCTCTGTTGACTCCTTCTAGATCATTGGATGACCAAGCGAATATATCTTTGTTGCTTCGAAGAAATTCCACAAGTTTGTCCTCTTCTTCTTGAGAGAGTCCAGTGCTAATGATGACTTGTTTGTCTGGTATTAATGGATCAAGAGGTACTCTTTTTGTTTCTTCACATGCTTAAGCTTTGGTTTGAGGCTTCGCATTTTCTTTTTATTCTTTTTCTTCTTCAATTATTGCATGAACATTTTTTGTCCTAGAGTGTATTCTTTTTCAATGTTTCTTGCCTCAGTTTGGTCTTCGTGTACTATGATTACTCCATTTATTGTTGGCATTTTCATGCATAAGTATGAGTAACTTATGACTGCTTCGAATGCATTCAAAGTTCCTCTTTCGAAGAGTGCATTGTGTGGATCATACAGTTGACCACATCGAATGCTATTTGCTCCGTTCTTGCATTGCTTACTGTTCCAAAAGAAACTGGCAAAATTATTTTTCCAATTGTGTGTATTTTCTTTCCGCCGAAGCCAAAAAGTGGATGCTCAGCTCTTCCCAATATTTTGCGGTCGATTTTCATGGCATCAATTGTTGATGTGAATATAATGTCAGCAGAGCTGCCTCCATCAACTAATATTTTTGAGACTGTCCATCCATCAATATTTGCTTCGATTACCATAGCATCCATATGTGGGTAATCTTTGAGTTGAAGGTCTTCTTCTAAAAATGTGATTGGTAGATGAGACTATCTTGTCTTCTTATATGGACCTTCCATTGAAATTGAATTTACTCTTCGAAAGTAATTTCTTCTTTGACTGTTGTTTTCATGGTCTATGCTATTTCCACCCGTGATTGTCAATATTCTTCCTCTACTTGGGATGATTGCATTATTGTTTACTGCTGAGACTGATGGGAAGTTATTCTCTTGCTTGGCTTGGCTGTTTTGTGGGTTGTTGTTTGTGACTGAAGCTTTGGGTTGTGCTAATTGAGCATTGGATTGCCAAGATTGAATTTGCCTCCATTGATTTTGCATGGGATGATACATTGCTAGTGGTTCATCGCTATACGTGGGAGGTGGCCCTAGAAGTAGAGCTTGGGTATGTCCATAATGCATTGGATAATAAGGTTGATGAGGACTTTATTATTCTTGCCTCACATGATTGACAATTTTTTATTGGCTTGGTGTCCTGTTTTCTTCTTGGGCTTCTTCGATGCTTTTCTTAACTTTGGGGCACATTTTGGATGTATGTCTAGCTCCTTTGCCATGAATAATGCAGTACATATCTTCAGGTTTTAAAGGTGCTTTTCCTTTTCCTCTTCCTCTTCCTATTGCGCCGAAGCCTCCTCTTTCAAATGTTCTTTTATAGAATTGACTTCGTTGGTTATATTAATTTTGGTGAGCATATTCACTTTGAGCTGTTGAATTGTTGTCATTCTCAATTTCATTCACTTGATTGTGTAGTGCAAATGGTCTTCGTTCATAGTTATTTGGTCACGGAGGAAGGAAGTTGTTGTTGTTTTGCTTGATTTGAGCCCTGAAGTTGTTTTTTTCTTTGATTTTTTTTTGTAGTCGTCATCCAACTTGCAATATTTTTGAATGACTTTGTAAAGCTCAGTGACTGTACTAGGTTTCTCTCGTGCAAGATGAGAAGCGCATTGGCCTACTCGAAGCCCTTTAATTGTGGCCATTATTACCACTTCATCTGGGTAATTTGGAATTTGTGCCTTGATTTAGATGAATTTTTTTGAAATATTGGCTCAGGGGTTCTTTGATTTGCTACTTGCAATTGAATAGATCTATGTCTGTGAAGCCAACTGGTTGAAATCCTTGAAAGTCAACAAGCAAGTTTGCTTTAAGTTGATCCCATGAATATATGGATTTTGCTTTTAGCGAAGAGTACCATTGTTGTGCTGGTCCTTTAACCACCATGACAAGAGATTTTGCCAATGTTGTTTCATCGCCATCTTCAGAAATTACTACAGCTTCAAAACTCATTAGAAATTGCCTTAGGTCAGATTGGCCATCGAAAGTTGGTATCATGTTAAATTTGTACCCCAAAGGCCATTGTGCTAGCTGCAAGTTTATTAACAAGGGAGAACTTGTGTCAATTGATATGAATGACTTTTGGGAATTCTTCTCTTGAGAAGCTTTTGTTGCTGAATTTGGTTCATCTAAATGTATAACTTCGTGGCTTGCATTTTGGAGTTGTTCATTTAGTTCATGAAGGGTGGCTTCGACTTCTTCTATCCTTTGTTTGAGAGACTTTTCTCTTGCTCTTGCACGACATTCCTCAAGTTCTTTTTGCTTTCTTAGCACTTGCTCTTCTAATTCTTTGAGTCTTTGTTCTTCGGCTTCGCTTGCTTTTGAAGAACTTGGGTCTTGGGTAGCGTCTTTTTTGAGACTTTGGTCTTCAATTGTTGGTGGATCATTCTCGGTTACCCTAGTGGTAACTTTCTTGATAGGTCTGCCCATTAGCTTCATGTGGTTGTGGGAGTTTTCGAGCACACACAAACGGTGGACGCCAGATGTTGGGTACAAAATCACAGAAACATCAAGGATTGGATGTAAGACAAAGTTATATTCATTTCATGATCGTACTGTACATATCAGAAGGGTTATTTAGAGGGCCTCGGTCTTCGTATTTTACATAAAATTACTATTTTACCCTTAACTCAAATGTTTACATCCCTTTTGCATTACAAGGGCGAAGTGATCACTTTGCACTGCTCCAGACGTCGTTCCTATATTTGGTCATCATTCTTCCAGGAAATCTTGTCTTTTGACTTTGTTGATTTCTACTCTGCTTTTCTGTGTCTTCGTTAGTCGGTGAAGTCGAATTCTCATTAGCGAAGCCAAACTTTTGTCTTCACTTCCAAACTTTTGTCTTCGCTTCCAACTTGTTCTTTTAATAGCGGCCATAGCTGACAACATACCAACACCCAACGATGTGTCTGCTACTCACAGTCATGCACCCCGAAACTCGGGGGCTCAACCACCGCTTCGATCTAATAGATCCACACATTGTAATCCTAAACGGCACCAAGGCCCCGTCTTGCAACCAGGCGATGACAACGAGGGCGGGCAGGAAGGCAGCGGCATGGAGGCGGTGGCAGAGGGCATACTGCCAACGGGGGAGGTTACTAAGGTGATGGGGCTAACGACAACGCAGGGAGCAGCTATTACTCCGATGGTGAGGGAGACGCTCCTCACGACGGGAGCAACCCGAGGAACCGACCCAATCCAGCGCCACGTGCCATTGAGGATGATTCCTATGACCTGGTTGCCCCCCTGCATTTGTATATAAGATCTGATCAGCTTCGACACCACTAAGACTTTGTGCTCCAAGCATGACAAGTACAATGGTGAGACAGGTCTGAAGATCTGGCTAATAAACTATCACCTCGCCATGAAGGCGGCTTCCGCCCTAGACTCCTTCTTCATAATCCAATATCTCCCGATCTTTCTCACGGATTCAGCCAAAAACTGGCTAAATAATCTCTGAGAAGGCTCCATCAAATGATGGCCAAAGCCGCTGCCACCATGTGCACGAGGTGTTGCCCCCTCCCTTCCCGCACTGTGCTACCGCTCGCCTTAATATCTCTGCATGCGCACGTTTTCCTGTCACGCTGGCCGAAGTACGTGCATGCATCGTCTGCTAGCATCCCACCAAGCTAGAGGCAACCCAAGCTCTAACCTATCCCTTTCCCCTTCCTCTGCAACCATGACCGCCTGAGCCACTTCCTTTAACATGACAGGCATACATTGCCATCGTTTGATGCATCATGTTCACGGCTCCACCGGCAACCCATCCCGCCAGTCGACCCCACCCCACCTTGATTGGCTCCCGACCAAGCTCCAATTTTGGAGCTTTGCCCTGCCACCTCACTGTTAAGGCCGCGATCGGCTGAAGGGCAATAATCCCTCCCCGGACCCGCTTAGGTCCTAGCAACCGCACCCCGAGCTTCGCATTGATCCTCTTCGTGCCCTGCGCTCGCTAGCCAGACCACTACCGTCTCCTAGGACCCGCTGACGTGGTCGCGCCATCGCGGTGCGCCGCCACACCATCTGGGCGCACGTGGCCAACTCAGCTCGAGCCGTCTCCAGTCGAGACATCCCGTCGGCCGGGACCGGGGTAAGTCTCTAATACTCACCTGCTACCTCTTCTGCTTCGGTGTCATTATAGCTCACCGAAACATTCTCATCACCACCGTAGGTCAGTCGCCGCCATGGAGGAGCCGACCTACTCCGTCTTCGGCCTCCGAACAGCTGCTCATCGTTGCACGTCGGCCCGTAGGTGAGTCTCAACCTCTTAGCTAGGTCCGCGTGGCTCCTAGTTGGCTAGCGTAGCGGCCCCATGCTGGCCAATGCCGCGCCGCAAACGCGAGGAGCCCTAGGGACCCCCTGATGCGAAGATAGGTTTTTACAAGGGCTGTTTTGCATACACTGATGGAAGGAATAGTACACATAATGCTCGTGCTATTACCGAGTAACGCGGGGGCACTTTTGTAAGATCGCCAGCGCGCGTGGGCTGCCCCCTTCGTGGGCCGGCTCGCATGGGCTGCGCCTGCGTGGTTGTGGGCCGCACTGAGGACTTAGTTTTCCTTTTTATTAGAAGTAAGAAATGGTTTTATATTTTAGTTTCCGAGCTGATCTTTGATAATTAATATCAATTAATCTAGGTTTCCAAAAATTGTGAAACCAGTTTTGTTATATTCCTAAAATTGTGATCTATCTGATGGTGCAATTAGTTCATACATGTATGTGATAATATTAAGACTTATTAAGTCATTTGGAAGAGTTTGATACTATTAGTTTGTTTTTTTAAGAATTCTTGTGGCAAATTGGTGCATGCTTTGAACCTAAAATTTTTACAGTAGCCTCATTGTATTATTGTGTGCTCTCTGTAATTTTTATAGCCCTAAATCAGACTATTTGTTAAGGTAACTAAATATCCACCAAAACTAATATGAATAAAGGCATAATATTGATTTGTAAAATGAAGCACTTATAAGATGAGTTTGATATCTTGCTTGATGAAGATGATAGATAGCTTACTATCTTAGTCATTAGAGCTAGCTTAGTAGCTTAACATATATGTTCTTGTTTTAAGAGTTGCTGTTGTCGAAATGCTAAATTGTTGCATCATCCTTATTGCATGCATGTAGAGAACGACTTGGTGGAGATTGTGACCGTCGACGATCGGGAGTACGAGGAGACCATCGAAGAGTACGAGGAGGAGATCCTCATGCCATAGGGAGTTCTGGTGCCGTCCGTGACTGACTTAGTTTCTGACATTGTGCCTGCCTAAGGAAAGCCCCGTTGCATGACCCGTATTTTTGATAATCATGATATATATGTTGTGCATTTACGTTGCAGGAATTTTATGATACCCACATGCATATATATATATACATATACCTATGAGTCTTACTAGTGCAGGATCACGTAGTTGCTTAGCTTAGCTTATCGGTAGCGTGAGTAACCTGTTGTCACTCACAATAGGTGGTTATTATTATTATAACTCCCTTGATAAAATGATGGAAGGAAAACTGGTGACCGGGCAGGGATATGGTATGGGTTTTGGTGAGTGTAACATGTTGTGTTCCACGGCCACGGGGCATGGCTTGGTTGTACTGTTTCCCTGTCCGTGTCAATTGAGGATCGTCCGTTGTTGTGGATTCTAGTCAGGTCATAGATTTTTTTATCCCAAGCACATACTTGCTTATGAGAGCGAGAAGGCTTGTTACTCTCTTGTCGTGGGTTCTGGCTCTTTTCGGACTGACTGATTAGAGGCAGAGATAGGTGGAGGTCTAAGCACCACATTGAGGCCAGGTCTCAAGTGTGGAGGCTTTGAGTCCAAGTTTGGACGGGGACCTAGACCCCTCGACAGGAGTGGAATGGGTTCGTCTTGTTTGTGTCTGGGGTACAAGCAAGGCATGTGTTTTTTAGGGTATCCAGCTGGGTTACATTGATTCGCGAATCACTGTTTCTACGTGACGGTATGACTTGGCTACGATCTAGCACCGTAGTAAGATCTGGAATATGAAAGATAGTGAAAGGAATCTGATTGCTCAACTCTTGCTTAAAAATAGTTCAGGTGCTTATCTAGAATGGTTAGTCAATGAATTTTTAAACGACTACTAAATAAAACTTGATCCTAAGGATGAACTGCTAGTAATGCTTTCTGTAAAACAAAAGAACCAGCAAGCCATATTGCCTATCGTACTCTTGAGAGTCGGGAATTATACTCCCCCTGGTCAGGTACATCTTGCGAGTATATTGTGTACTCAAGGTTTATTTACCCTTATTGCAGGTGCAGCGTGAGAAGCTAGCTCTTGTTTGGAGGATTCTTCTGGTGGGCATAGACGGATCCTTATATCGCTCTGTAGATGTTTATTTTTTCCGCTGTTTAATTATCGCACTCTGAATACTGGCATTGTAATAAATATTTTCTAAGACTTGATGTTGTATGAAATGGACTAAGTATTGTAAGCTCGTACTCGTTATTAGATGCTGAATGTAAAATGTGGATTGTTTCGAGTTCTCCCATTGGGTGTGCTCGATAGAACTATCTGAAATAGCTCCCTTTCGGGGTACTTAGTGTCTAGTGGTAGACAAGTGCCTCCAAAAGTATGTTAATTCAGCGGTTTTGCCACAACAAGGGGGCATGCGCCCCTCAGCCGACCCCTCCTTTGACTCCTCCCACGAACGCTTCTCTTCGACCATGGATGATGGGTGAGATCTGATGAAGGCAGGGATGCGATGAATAGAGGAAGGTGAGCGTGCAAAGGCTACAACGTAGGTGTACTAACTTCCCTTCTCTCCCTCTATTTTGTAGGCAAGGGACGCGTATAGTCGATGGAATCCTAGCAGTCTCTCTGAGCAAGAACAGAAGTTAAGGCTAGACCATGACCCCATGATCTCTGAGAGGCGCAACCTTCGAGAAACACGTGTGGGGAGATGAGCCGCCGAAACTGATGCCTCAGCTTCGCTGAGAAGGAACCTATCCGCGCAACCATGGAGGCCATGGGGCCCAATGGCTCAAACCCAACACATCATCACTCGAGCTGGTGCAGGCCAGTGATTTGACACTCAGATCGGGTACTCGGTCCGGCTCACCCCCTTTAGCAGGTGTAAGCGGTAGTGATTCATTCACTATCGACCCTACCATACCAGAGTTAGGGGGTATTCAGGAGGGTCACCAGTATGATCCTAAAACCTCTGACACTCGGTGTCATGTAAATCTCCCAATACCCGGATGAGCTTGAAGTATCTTTATTTCAGCGGATGTGTGCCCCTTTGTGGGAAACCAAAAAACTGGTTGGCCAATGGCTATAATCAAAGTACGAGCTCCTGGAATCTAGAAAAAGAGTTTTATGATGTACCCATGCTGTTCAGGCTTTGTCCTATCACCCCTATTCATTAGGACACAGACGCTCACTCGTTCTACCCATTATCAGCTCGAAGAGTAACATACGCAACTACCGACAGTTGTTCATAGGTTCGTTACTCGCCCGCGGTGGTTCTCGACCCAAGACACTGCTATATTGGCCTCAGGGCTCCAAGTCACTGACCTCACTTTTTCCACTAAGGAGGCTCATGAAAATTTGAGATCATGTTGCTTAGCGGGCCTCGAAGAAAAATGTGACGCCCTTAGTGTCTGTTAACCAACGACCCGCATCGGGTCACCTTAAAAATCAACAGGCATAATAATGCGTGAAATGATAGCGGTGCAATTACCCTGTCTTGACTATCTGTTCTTCGGTTAGGACTTAATTATGCACAACCACTAGCTGACGCCAGAATACATCGGGAATCAACTTCCCGAGTAAAGCAGTGCAACCACCCGATCCCGACGTTAACAACGTCCGGGAAGCCACGCTTCCGGTTAGAGGGTGCCACCACCCAAATATGGCGTTTACAACGTCTCAAGGGCTATGCCTAGGAAACCACGTTTCCTGATATGGGGTGTACCACCCGAGCCAGACGCTCACAGTGGCTAGGGAACCACGTTCCCTAATAAATGGTGTGCCACCATCCTCCTTGGTACCCGAGGAAACTTCTCGAAACCCGAGAAACGCTCTCGGTACCCGAGAAGCTACATACTGGCTCCTCAATACTTGAGAATATCAAGCTGCACTGCTCACAACCTCAGTACCCGATGGACAGCTCACTGATACTTACAGTACTTAGAACTTATAGAGGTTCGTGACATCCTGAGGGCTAAAAGCTACCAACTAGCTTGTCATTAAGTCCTACAAGGGCTACTGTCAGATATATGGGTCAAGAGTACCTGCATCGCCTATATATGTAACTAGCACCAAGCTATTGGCCCAACAGCCATCAAAGAGGAGGCCCGCAAGGGCTAATGAGGTCGACTAATGTGGAGATCAAGGCAAGCCAGAACAGGCATATCTGGACGATAGCTAGGATCAATCTGTTAGCCCGATCGTCCTCATTGTAACCCTACCCCCTCTGCCTATAAAGGAGGATAGGGACCTCAGACTCAGGATCCATCTTCCATCATTTCAATCTACTATGTAGCTAGGAGCAACAACCCCTGTAATTGAGCATAGGAATACAAGAGCAGCAGCACCATTGGAGTAGGGTTTAGCGCACCACCGCGTCCTGAACCAGTATAATCCTTGTGTCTCGTGTGCTATCATCTAATTCCATCTACGTGATCTTATTACTAGGCATTGCCGGAGCTAAATCATACAACACTATGTTTGCTGATGGAATTAAGTATATATATAGGATATGTTGATGGCTTATGATGAGTGTTAACTACCGTCAACACCCATCTATCAAAAAATGTACCTACAATTTGAAATATTTTAGCTTTATAAACAATTATGCGTACAATTAGATCATTTTTAAAGGACAAATTAAGGGGCTAGCAAACTAATTCAAATGATCTATAGATAGTTGGTAATCGTGCCTATTTAATGAAAATGAAAGTCCCACCGAGACTGGCCTTTATTGATGAGTATGAAATGTGCAAGTGAATGTAAACTGCCTCGTTTTTCATGACCCCTCATCTTTGTCGCGCCGTCGCTCATGACCCGCGTGGGTGACCGTGCAGGACAGGATCTTGACGGTTCCTTCCCTGCTCGTGTCTTGAGGTGGGGCTATTTAAGCAAAGGTAAGGCAATCCTCTTAAGCGCACTCTGATCCCAGCCTTCTTCTTCATCCCTTACCATCAGACAAACCAGAGAAACCCTTCAGTTGCTCCTAGTCTCCCATAGCCCCGGCTACCCTAGTCCTCCATCGACTTCGACGCCACAGGGAGAAGGCCTTCAAGCTCAGCTTCTGCCATCACCCGGAGCTTTCACTAGAGCAAGCGCCCGAGCATCATCTGGTCACAAATGCAATCCAGATGATGACCTAGCATGGCAGATGGCGGAGGCAATCCTCCTTCGTCGGGATACTGACGACAACGCCCGCGTCGTCGACTAGTTGTCGGCGAAAAACAGCCACCGCTTTGACGTTCTCAACTAGGCAGCAGTCGCCACTGTCCGCGCGGTAGCACTTATGGGGGTGACAGTGGAGCAGTGTCTCCACGCCTTGCCTGTAACATCTCTATGTTTACTGTTTAAACTTTGAACATCTCTGTGTTTACTGTTTGAACTTTGAACAGCGTGTGGACGGCGGTGAGCCGGAGGGCAGGAGAGGCATAGTGGCGCGACGTACGTTGATTGAGGAGGTAGGGGAGGCGGACGAGCAGTTGCTACAATTTTTTGTTTGCTATAGGGGTTCAACGAAAGTACTCATACGAAATAGGTTCCCTGTATAACATGAGATGTGTTCGACCCGGTCAGATTTCCATTGCTCGGACTATCACGTTACTTTGTGAACCAAAATGTTTGCACAAATGCACACCTTACATGCATTT
The DNA here is from genome assembly GCA_038087645.1 of Saccharum hybrid cultivar R570. NCBI lineage: Eukaryota > Viridiplantae > Streptophyta > Magnoliopsida > Poales > Poaceae > Saccharum > Saccharum hybrid cultivar. Next base: position 26,601,768 of record JAQSUU010000135.1, read on the forward strand.
GTACCTGGGCTGTACATGGTTTCATAGGTTCTGATCATCTGCACTCCCTCGGTTGTGTTTGAAGCTGTCGCTTCAGGAATCCAACATTGACGTTCATGAGACACGAGTTGGCTTCAACACAGATTAAAGGCACTCATGAATGTTTAGCATATTATGCATCAGATCAAAGATAACTAAAAAGAAATCTGCAGCTTGGGTGGGTAGTGGGCACGTCAATGCGACAGACCGAGAGGTGACGTCCCATGTTGTAACAGGCTGCTGATGCCACCTGCGTGTGCGCCTACGCGGGAATGCAGGAGCACGCCGTTCATCACTTACACTATCCAGGTAGTCAAGATTTCAAATGGCCGGACGTTGTGTGATCCTGTGAAGTATACAGTGCGGTAAAATCCAAGCGGTCACAATAGTCGAGGGACACATTGAGGACTTGCTTTAATTTTTTTTGGTTTTCAGAGTCACTCATCAGATTATAAAATCCGAATTTAGAATAAAAATAATCTTTGATGTGCGTTGTTGTAAGTTCAACAAATGTTATCAAATACATGAAAATTAGATGAGTTGGGTTCAACACAGATCAAAACCATCTCATGACTACTACTACCGATACAAATATTGTGACCGAGTGCATTTCGTAGGCAATAGTTTTACTCATATCTCAGTAATGTATAGTGTTCGACGAGATAAAATGTGCCGCATTCAAACTTTCTTGCGAGTGCAGTAAACTATGAGAGTGAAGCGACTGTGGCAGGAAAGCTGGACACTAGAAGTGAATCGAGAAAAAGAGCTTTTGACCACTATGGCACGCTTGAGACTTGAATGCCTGGTGCAGTTGTAATAGGTCTTTTCTATACTTATTTCACTCCAATCCAAGCAGTCACAGTAGTCGAGGGGCAGACTGATTGCTACGACACTTTATATTGTCCTACGAGATCAAATTCTCAATGTGCAGACTTTTTTGCTTTCGCAGTAAAAGTCAACAGCTATGGCTCCTCCGTTCTACATTATATCGAAGCGAGACTTGTTCAGATGAACTTCTCGCTGCATGGTCCTTTTAAATTCAACACATTTTATCAAAAACACAAGTTGGCTTCAACAAAGATCAAAGGCACTCATAAATGTTTAGCATATTATAGATCAGATCAAAGACAACCAAAAAGAAATCTGCAGCGAAAAGCAACCAACAGGGGCTAGAAACCAGCTACAAAATGACCAAACGACCTGAGCTACACCATACTCAATAGAGTTTAACCCACCTAATACAAAGTTCAATAAAAATTAACACTGATATGCAAATAATAGTTCACATATTTGCAAGATTGTCTCACAGATCAAACCTAGTCATGACTACTAATACTACTGATACGTCCCACATATCAAGGGTCGAGGCGGGCGTGCAGGATGTCGTCCACGTCCACCGTCGCTAAGACGGTGTTGGCGACCGGCTCGAGGCACATGAACAGATCGTCCAGGGGATGTTTTTTTTCTCTTTCTCTGAAAACTCAAATCCCCTTAGAATCCATGATTTTTTTCAGGGTAGGAAATCCATGGGGATATCATTTGAATAACCCATTTAATTATTTATGGAGGATTTTTCATCCCTGGGTGTGCTTTCCCCTTGCTTCCAAATTAGGTATTAGTTTAAACAGCTGCAGATGTAGTCACACACACAAAAAAAAATCCGCAGATGTAGTGCAATAAGCTGCAGCGAGCAGGTTTATTTTTTTCCTTTTTTTTTGGGTAATTTTTAGGTATCAAATTCATAGATTTTTTAATTATTTATTATCAGCCTCTTTTATTTTTATGTTTATTTATATTATGAAAATACAAAAAAGGCAACAACTACCTGATCTGATATATAAACAGGTGCACAAGCAAAAAAAATTAAAATACAGATATTAGGTACCATTTTTGTAAACATTTCCTATTAAAACACGGAATAAATTCCGATCTCTGCTGAGAGAAGACGGGGAGATTTGCCCGCGCATAAATTTGATTTTCGGCAAAAATTTCGCACCGCGCCAAGCAGTGCCGCCAACACGCATAGAAAATTAGATGTCTCTCTTTTGCCCTCCACGCAGAAATTAGGTTTACCATACCATCGATTTCAGACAAGGGCATTTGTGGTACTATAATGGCCACATAAAAGCGCAAGAAGTCGCTGTCTCCGCCTCCATCTTCATTCTCCAACCGCACTGTCTCTCCTCCCACTCCAAATCCTAGCCCCATGGCCTCCCTCTCTGCTCTCCACTCGCCCCCTTTGCCACCCCGCTCCGGATCCTAAGCGTCATCGGCAAAGCAGCTCAACTCTCTCTCCACTCTATAGCCGCACCCTCTCTCATACCTTTTTGAACCCTATCTAAAGCCAGATTCCCTTCGATTCATCGACAGCAAGCCAGCTAATGGCGAAAGGACCACCTCGACGACGGTACAGGCCGGATCTTGATCCCCTACCTCGGTACCTATCACGACTGGTCGGATCCGAACCCTAGCCAGAGACAGATCTGGTACCCCTTTGTCAATGTCGGCCGCACCAGTTCCGCAACAACGATGACATGACGACAATGCTGATGACGAAACATAGCCAGGGTACATGGAGGAAGAGGTACCCAAATTCCTTTTATGATGTGTGATGTATTGTAGTGGTTGAACCTAGGATATGTAGATAGCGATGGGGTTACATATTTCATATAGTTGAGTATAGTTGACATGTGCTTTATTGGACTAATGACTTCCGTATAAGCTATGGTTACTCGTTAGACGTTTATTTGCATACTATTGCTCTGTTATGTTGACATTCAGTAGAAGCTTTATATTAGTTAATAAATACCTTTGCAATCTAGATGAACAGCCACTAAATGCTTTTGAACAACAGCGGGAGGAACAAATCGCAAAGAATCATAGGAAGATGGAAGAACTTGGACTACGTGTGGGCCCAAAACCTGTGTCTCCAAAGGTAAAAAAAAAGTCAAGCACAAAGGGTAGACATGGTGAAGATTTCAAATATACCCCTGAACCAGGGGAGTTAGTTAAGGGATTTGTTGATACAGATGAGACATTCAAATTTAGAAGATGAGTCAGTGGCCCTTGCAATTGAGGTGCCTGTTTTATCTTGTATTGAGTTCAGACGCGAGGGTCGGGGGGGTTGCATATTGCAATGCTTTGCTTTGCTCTCTAGATAGCAATGTAATTTGTACATGCTTGCTGCTTAAGTTTGTTTGTGCAATTTCAGCGTCCAGGTCGAAGAAGTCATACAGGAGGCTCCGCCGGTAGGATAAAAGACAACGCTGATATGAGTCCTAGGGGAAGGTAGTCCAAGAGAGTGAAGTCAACACAACTAGGAGAGTTGACTCATGGATCTGAGAAGAACAAGCAAAATCGTGCAAAAGTAAAGTACCATCAGGCTACAGGATCTCACTCCTATGTTGTATGGCTGCAACCTTTGTATAAACAGAAACTTATATGCACTGTTAATGGAAACAAAAGTGGCAGGAGCCTAAATTTGACATCATCATTTAATTTTAAAATTATAATTTTGCACCAATCAATATGGTACCTTTGTATTGTGCTTATATGTAATCCATATCTGTAACCTAATGTTTATTGCTTGAATTTCGCAGTATGTAATCCATATTAGTATCTGTGCATTGTGCTTATGTAATCCATATTAATATGAAACATGTGTTACTTGTTATGAACTAATCTCTTGGTTTTTAATTAAAGTCATCTTTCATTATCTGTAACCTAATGTTTACTGCTTGAATTTCGCAGGAAGCTATGAAAACTATGTGAACAAAACATGTTGCTGATGGGCACGAAACAATGACTAGTGCTAATGTTGTTTCCAAGGTCCTCGCCTCTCCGAGGGCCAAGTCCACTCCTAGGTCAGTGGCAGCATCTTTTTTAAAGAATACTGGTATCCCGATAAGTTTCGCGAGAACAGAGACATCGGCAGAGAGAACGTTTTGGGAACAGTTTGTTGCTGAACAGGAAAGTTCTGCTAACCTCGTCGAACAATTGGATGAACTGAAGAGAAAAAAAAGAAAAGACTGAAAGGAGGTTTAAGGAGTTCAAGATACAGCAACAGGAGGAGTACAATCAGCCATGTGAGGATATCATGCGCTTCAACTCTTCTTCTGGTAAGTCTCGGTTGTCAACTCTGTTGGCTTGATGCAGTGAACATTTGTGATTTAACGTATGGACTCGTGTGCTAGTTTGGCATGGTGAAACTCTATCAGTAGCTTGCTACTGGTGTGTGAGCTGTAATTTGTTATATTTGATTGCCATGCTAAATAATTATATATATATATATTCACTGAATAATTATGTCGTCAATCTGTGCAGTAGTGGTGATCTCGAATTATTTTTTTGATAAAATGATTGTTGAGTACGTGGTAAAACCTGGATAGGCCACGTGATCAAATAAAAATGTGACACGTGAACAAACCAGTGCATTACACGTGAAATAGCAGGGCATGACACGTGGGCTAATAAAAATCCGAAACGAGGAAGAAAGTCGTCAAGCCACGTGGCCGAATAAAAAACGAAACGTGGACGGATAGCACCATGACATGTGGTCGATTAAGAAACGGTCACGTGGACCAATAAAAATAAGACACCTGGTCCAATGAAGAAGTGACACGTGATCCAACCGCAATACGACATATGTACCAATAAAAACTGACATGAGGAACAACAAGGACCCGACACGTGGTCCAGTAAAAACCTGAAACGTGCAAGAACCAGAGATGACCACGTTGTCCAATAAGAAGATGACATGTACCCAAACCATCTCCAATGCAACCGGCTATAACATATACATGTGGAAAAGCATCTCCAACGGAAGCATCCACCAGCGTGGTAGCCCCCTGCCATGCATGCCAAAACAGTTCTATGACGGTCAGTTTTTCTTCACAGATCAAACCACTTCTACGACGAAGTTTCTAGGTTCGTCACGGAAATTCAAGTATGACGCGACTTCTTTAACAAACCGTTTTTCTTTATAAAACTGAAATTATGACGAATTTGACTTCTTCAGTGACGAAAGTTGTTCATCATGTACGTGCAAATTCCTAATACTGAGGGAGAGAGCGGCTAAGGTGTCTAGGACGGACGCATGGCGCAGCCGTTGATGGGGCGTGGGGCGGTGGGGCATGGTGTGGCAGCGAACGAGTGCGTGGTGATGGAATGGGCACGGACAATGAACGGTCACGCTACTTTGCGCCTAGTGGATAAGCACGAAGGGACAGGCGGGCGAATAAGCACGAGAGAGTGGGAGATTTTGTTTTTTTGTTTGGGGCCTGTTCCCGGAGAGCCGCATCTGGACAGAAGTCACTGACGTCCGAGTTGGATCATTTTCGATCAATTAATGTGGTGCTATAATTAGCAGGAGATCGATAAGTATAGCGGCTTCCTCAGGTACTGCGGGTCCAAATCCCAGTTCAGTTCGTGACATTGTGTCATGATACGAGGTTTGATCTAGATAATTAATCAAACCTACATGTTGTCGATGGTTTTTGACATAAGGGCGTAATCTGCTATTTTAACTCCTGGTCTTCAGATATTTAAGGGACTTTATTTCAGTGCAATTTTGTGTGTAATGCTGAGTGAAGTTAGTAAAATTTTGAAAAGACTACTGATTCATGTTTTGATAATAGCATGGTTTCAAAAATATACTTTTTTTTTCCATCCAAACACGTAGCAGCTTTGGATAACAAAAATATTTTACAAGGCCATAGCATCCAAACGGTAGTAGCTATGGGCTCGACACCAGAGCCCTCTGCCATCTGTGTGAGCTACAAGAAGCCGAAACAATCGATCACCTGCTCAGCAACTGCACGTACACGGTAGGTACACGGGGGTTGAGACTTGAGAGCATCCTGGAATGAGCCCCCGGCGTCGTGGAATTGACACAGCCTCTTCACACTTGTGTCCTGGCAAGTGTGAAAAGAAAGGAACGCCCGAGGGGCATAAACTAGCCTTCAGGCAACGAATTGCAGCTGATCAAATACAAGGCGGACTAACTAAATTGGCTCAAAAATCTACCAATGTATAAATCTCCAAAGACTCACAAGTACATGTTTTGTTGAATATTTAGTCATTTTGTCACATGCTTTAATTCAGAAATACGACATCACAGAGATCATGACATCAACGAGCACGAGTGACCCATCTATCGCATATGCAGATCTACTAGCGAAACACAAGGCGGACTAATGGGTTACAGAGCAGCAGCTCATGGACTTAGTTGTTTAGCATCTGAGTAATAGGACTACGATTTATAATCTTTGTAATGATTTCAGATCGTCTATGCTCGCCGTAACCTGTTTGGACTAATGTCGCAACCTACTACAGAGTAATTGGCACTAAAGCTCTATTTGGATCAGCTAAACTTTTTATAAACTGCAATAGCTATACAGAATCAGCTAATACTAGTTTTTTTATAATCTGAGGTTAAATAGTCTAAGGGCTATAAAATATATTATTATAAGCTGGGCTATTTGGACCAGTTTAAGCTTTTTTTATATCTTGCAACTTATTTTAGCTGATTCAAACATGTCCTAAGAAAAAAACATTGCACTTCTGCAGTGGCATCTTAGAGCACACAATTTTGCGATAGCTTGGCCAACCAGTTGTAGTTTTCCTTGTTAAATAAGAAAAGCCACTAGTTGTAGTTTGCAAAATTTGCTCCCGTTATTCTCCTTTCCAATCGCCTGTTAACCATCATATGATCAACATTTGTTTCTGCCTTTCAAAAGTCAAAACTTCTTTGCAACCTAACCAATAACTACCCCATTTCTTGGCATGCGGTAAATATGACCTCTCGAAATTTCATCATACAACTTAGGTTATTTAGAGCGTAGTTGTCAGATGGCACTCAAACAATCAACATACCACACACTATATATAAGCCCCAAACCATCATAATACAGGACATACAGAGGAAAACTTTCTTAGACATCCAATGATCCAACTGGAATGGTTTGTCGCCGCATCAATGGAAATATAATACTGAATTTAATTGGACAAAGCAAAACTATAGCATAACACATCTAAAAAATCCGAAACAATTATTTATCGGGAGTGTTTAGTTATCTACCAATAGATTTTATGTGGTCAAATCTATTAGATTTTTTATAAATGCGACCCAGTAGACACTTGTAGCACAAATTCTAAAGCACAATCAAACGTATAAAAATCTGACAGATTTAGTGCCAAAAAAAATCTGTCAACACATAAATAGCAAAACTCTTACATTACAAAAGAAAACTTAGATCTGCGGAAACTGAAACAAATATTTACATTACAAAAGAAAGGGAGAAACTTCATCCTATGCATGGATCTGATCACCCCCATCCATCAATAATAGGCACAGTATTATTACAATTATCATTACTACCAACTGATCTCACTAAACTGATAGAATACTTTACAAAAAGAACAAAACCTGCACTCCTATCCATTCCAGCACGCAATAACTTCCACTCAATTCGCCAATGAAACTGGCACTATCTTCACGTCACAACAAATCTGATGCATGCAAGCTTGCAAACAAAGGCGAACAAATCTCCAGCAAAAATTATCCCATCTCAATTGGCAGGCAAGCTCAATCTTCTGAGCTATCTGTCGCAACTGAAGTGGGCTTTGGTAAAGTTGGCAGTGTAACACACCCAGAGGAAACATCAAGAAAAGACCACTCATCTTTGGCAGTAACAAGATTTGCAGGAACTCCGGTGCTTGATTTAACAGCCAATGAGTGCTTACCGCTGCTCACTTCTCCGTTCTTCACCAAACTTTGGTTACAGAACTGGAGGATGCACTTGCTGCTTCTGTATTCAGGAAGAGGCAGACAACAGCACAGTCATCGGTTTTTGATGTGGGGTACCGTGTTCTCCATGCCCGGTGAGCTGATTCAACAAGAAATCGAGCGGCTGAGGCCTGTGAAGGAGCATTGTTGATGATGCTAACAACTTCAGCATTGGAAAGCACATCCCACACCTACAGACAACAAAGAGACCCAGATGATCATATAGCAAAAATCTCCCTGGCTCTTAACGAGTAGTATTAAGCAACCAAGATATTTGAGTTACTCTGCTCACCCCATCAGTCGCCAACACAACAAATTCATCCTTATCTGTGATGCGGTGGTAGGAAACATCAGGCATAGAAATTATTCCATAATTCTTCAGACAGAAGTCTCCAAATGATCTTGCCATGGCCAACCCTGGCGAGTTGAAAGTTGGAAGCCACACACGAGCAACGTCTGGTTCATCTGGAAGAGAAAATACTCTGCCTCTTCGTTGCCTAATTCGTGCTGCTTCACCTGTAAATGATTCATTTTTTCTTATTTTGGGTAATATCTACAAATCATAACACCAAAGTTATTTCAAGCAGACAAAGTTACACAACAAAAGAAGGAAACAGCCAGTTGACATGCTCTTTCAGTTCACCATCGTTTTACACAAGCTCTATGTGACACATACCCATCTGTTATTAACACATCAATGCAAGAAGTTTCATAAACACTGTTTTAGAAATGTTCCTTTGCAGAAGATAAAGTGCAAGCACATTAACAGTCTGAGTAGGATGGTTATAAAAGCATGGTCCATTTCTCTATATTTATACAAGAGAGAAAAATTATGAGGGCCTAACAACTTCAGTCTGGAAGTATAGGAGTAGCTAGAACCAACAACACTTCATGGAAGCAGTAATTTTGAAGAACTTGCAGCTTTCCTTATTCAGAAAACTATGCTGCAATTTTAGGCAATGTAAAATATTGACATTCCAAAAAATGTATAAAAGTATCGTAGTGGCAAAGTTTACACTATCATGATTCACATAAGTTAATATGGAGGTAGAAGACATAAGCCATACAATGATTATTTTTGGATACTTATCTTGCAAGGAGGTCTTTAGTTAATGTGAACTAAAAGGGCACTTAGACCTCTAACTAAGTTAATACATCCTGACCCTCAAAGCCCAAATAGGTGATTTTAAGATTTAATGCACGAGAAGGTCATTACTCATTACAATGGCCAAAAGGATATGGATCAATTTAACAACAAACATTAACTTGTATTAATTTTCTTTCATAAATCTCCTTTCATATGCGTGTCATGAAATAGTTTCCTAAAAATCCTAGATACATGCACCTATTTCAGGAGTCTCACTGAATTAGTTACTACACTTGTTACAAAACTATAAAAACTCAAATCCACTTTGCAGAATTGAAAATTCTTGTAAAGTTAGAGGGCCAATCCACGGATGGCTTATAATAGCATAGAATACTATATTAGACTTCTAGAATAGAACAATACATGGCTCGGCCCGGAGTGAGGTGGTGGTGTTCATGTAAGGGGCCGATCCTTTTCTCTATAATACAAAGATGCGCAGCTCTCCTGCGCATTCGAGGAAAAAAAAAAAGAATAGAACAATACATGTAGATGAAACATACTTGGGATACTAGGTTTGAGGTCCACTGTCAGCTGAAGAGCAACTAGATGATTATGTTCATCTCTTGTGCCCAAGACAGCTCTTGAATCTCCCAAGTTGCCAATTATAAGATTTTGTCCCTGTAGAAAAAGCAAGATAAATGGGCTGAATTTAAAACTAACTGCAGATTACAGTAACGAAAGGACATCATGGAACATAAACAAGAAAACTATTTTTTGACAAACACAATAGTAGTTCTACCTGCTTGATTACTGTGACTGCTGTTGTACCACTGAATGCACAATCAATATTTCTATGTGCTTTCAGATCCCTGTCCATAGCATAAAACGCCTTCAAGAATGAAGCTCTCAGTGCCGTGAAAAATTCTGGGTACTCGCCATTCTCTTCATTTCCAGTGGAAGCATCAGTATCTTCAACCCTGTGTTCGGTTGCAACTCCTTTAGTAGTACCACTCTTGACATTGCTAGTAGAAATCTCTTTGTATTCACCCTTTCCTAAATTTGCACTCAGCTTTACAGGGAGAAGATCTCTGACCCTCTTGGCAACCAAATGGCCGTTTGGTCCATGGCCATCAAAAACTCCACAAAAAACGGTATCATCTTTTGAACCAAAATTCTGCAAGTAGAAAACAAGCATTATTCTTGGAACCAACTACATGATACATGTTTCAAATATATACTTAATTGGGGAAATGGAGACTGGAAAATCATTTTGTTTGTACTTTATAATCAAGTAGTAATTAAGAAGCCTAGATAGTCCCTCCACAGCCATCGCGCACACACACCAAGAAAGTGCTAACTGCTAAGTTTAAGAAAAAAAAAGCTAACTAGTAATCCATGAATATGGCATGCTAAAATCAGTTAACCACTTTCACATCATTAAAGCAGGGGGTAGAGAGTGGACATGTATTACAATTATAACACTTGTTTCCTCAATGGACGACAATTTCCAAATGGCAATGTGTGCAATGAGCTGTGTTATTTTACCAGCTGAATCATTAGGATGCTATGGTTGATGTGGTAAGCTGACAGCCACAGCAACAAACAACAAATTTAGTAATTTAAACTTCAGTGATCTGTGAAGAAGATTCATAATGAAACCTAGGTCGAAAAAGATAAGGACAACTAATGTGGCGTCTACAGATAGAAAGCCAAAATCAGTAAACTGTGAAGTAACAAAACCTAAATCTAAAGAGACAAGAATGCCTTATGTGGACAGATAGTACCAAAATAACTTTATAAATAAGAAGAACATAAGCAAATGGAAATGGCAGGTATCAACTGTTCAACTCGAGTACATGAAGCAGATAAGATCGTCCATATGTGGAAACTTAAGGATAAGGATGAGAATCATGTGAAGCCCTTCCCTACATCCAGGTTTCTCCATCAGGAGAGCAATTTTTAAGCTCTGATTAAACTAGTACAGGGGAAAACACTATACCGGCAGTATCCAATGGCAATCCATGTGAAGCAAGAGGAGACGAATCAAAGTGGTATTCTAGTCCAGATGGAGGGAGGTCAGGCAGGCATTCTACGAGGAGATGACACATGTATGTTGAGTCAAAGTTTAAATCTTTCGTTGTCTATGCCAGCTCAAGCATACCTATTAAGAACTCCTATTTATAATATTTAAAAATCACAAAAGGCCAGACGACAGTTCTCCTTTTGCACGTTAACATCACATCTGGCCAAAGCAGAGCTCAGCAAACCATGAAAATGTTTCGCTTTCGCCGTTGTATCGGAACATGCTTCTAGAGCATCCGCGAAACGAGTCTCACATCACGGAGATGAATCGGCAGAACAGAGATCAAGCAATCGGGAAGATGGAAAAAACTAATAAACAAATTATTTGCTGGATGGACACGAGAAATGCTGATGGCGGTATCTACTGTACCTCCCAGACAACCATGGCGTCCTGATTGACACCCTTCCTGCCCTGCATGGTGTAGAGCGAGGCGGCGGCGGAGGCGGATGCGCCGTTGCCCGCGATGCGGCCCGAGGGAGCGTCGGCGTGGCGGTTCTCGGCGGACCCCCCGCCGCGGGGGCGGATCTCGCGCACGGCCCATCCGTACTGCGCGGGCGCCGGGGTCACAGTGGCCACGCTGACGTTCAGAGCCCCGAGGAGGCAATCGAGGAGCTCGACGCAGCAGCCGCCGGAGGCCTCCGCGGACGGCGGCGGCCCGGCCTCAGCGAAGCGCGCGGCGACGGCGACCGCCAGTAGCTTCTGCTGCAGGGGACTGTTCTGCTGCGCCTGCCCCGCGCCGCAGCCCGAGCGCCGGCGGCCACCAACGCCGGCGGCGGCCCCGGTCCGCCTTCCCGCCGCAACGGTCACCATCGCCAGGAACTCGCAGCCGTGGCTCCTTGCAATCTGCTCCTGCCAGGTACAGGTTCTTGGAGACGATCAGGTCATGGCCGCGGCTCGGATCTTGGGAAAGGGGATGATGGGTCAGAGAGAGAGAGATAGGTAGGTGGACGTGGCCGCGACGAGGCAAGCGCAGGGCGTGGAGGGCGCTAGCGCGCGACGCGGTCGTGGCGGGGGCGAACAAGGAAAGGAGCCACGGAACGAAAGGTTGAGAGGAATGAGAGCAACTGTTTGTTGGCCACCAACATTATATTATATTATTATTTATTTATTACTTTTTATGCTTTATTATTATTTATTATATAGGGACGACGTGAGAGCACAGTACAACAGTGGCAGCAACAAGATAAGCATACTGTTGAGATGGCGGTTTCAGGCACTGTGGATCTTCTCGATCGCCGTCCTAAGGACCACGGAGCGATGGGACGGCAATGGGCCCAGCGAAAGCAACGTGTGGCCGGTTGAATAGATTAACGGTTTATTTGGATCCTAATAATTGACGATTAGATTTCATTATGGATTTTGAAAAGGATTGAGGCTGTGTTTAGATTCATTAAAAAATGCATTATGCAAAAAAAAAGATTCTCCGTCACATCAAACTTGCGATATATGCATGGAGTGCTAAATGTGGATAAAGTTAAAAACTAATTGTATAGTTTGGTTGTACTTTGCGAGACAAACGTTTTAAGCATAATTAGTCAACGGTTGGACAATTATTACCAAATATAAATGAATCCCCATTTTATTTTCTTATAAATTTCAGGGCATATTTGGATCTACTCATCTAAACTTTAGAGCTCTAAAAACTTTAGAGCACTTTAGCTCAGTTTTGAGATTTAAAGCTCTAATGTGAGTGAGCTAAAGTTTAGAGCTAACTTTAGACGACCTGTTTAGAGACTTTATCTCTGAAGTTTAGAGGTCTAAAGTTTAGAGCAGCAGATCCAAACAGGCCCTCGCTATGTTGACCCTCTATAATTTTCATTTCACCTCCACAATTAAACCAAAAATATAGTATTTGCATAATTTAAAGAACATAGACTTAACATAGTATTACAACACAATATACATTTTAATTTCAAATTATCCGCATCAACGAGAGGAATTAAAACAATATGCATGTCAAATACAACCACACTATGACACCATAGCGTGCCCATGAATATCTCTATGAACTACCTGTTATCTATGGACTCATCTATGACGCCTCTTCTTCCTTCTCTCATGTTCCTCTTCCTGTGTAATCAAGCTCAAGATAAGAGCATCATCATCGGACTCATCCTCTTCCTTGAAAAATTGGTTTAAAATATTCTCCTCATCGTCATCAAACAAAACCATATAGAAATATCCTAAGATATATGAAATCCACATGATTTTCATACAATTGTTCAAGGAGGATGTCGGGCAGGGCGGCATATCATGCTGGAGTAGGGGCGTCAATGGGAGGTGTTGTGGAGGCAGCCGGGAGGACGAGGGGCGTAAGTGGGAAGGCGACACCCAGGCAAACAACAAGGGGTGTCACGCGTGGAGGCAACGTCGTGAAAGGGGAAGGGGGCACCGACATGGAGGCGGACCCAGGCAAGGAGGAGGGTGTCGGCGTTGAGGCAACGAGGAGTGGCAATGCTAGTCATAGGAGACCGACATAGAGGACCCAACAGCGGGCATGGAGGTAGCGTCCGAATCCGCCTATGACGAGCCTCACCGGATGTCGAGGTGCCAGTGGAGAGGTGAGGGGCATCTGTCTGGCACACGGAGGGGAGGAGGGGTTGGCGACTAACAAACAAAAAAGTAGGGGATCATTTGTTGGCCCAATAGAATTGAGTGGAGCAAGAATTTGGGTGGCCAATAAATTTGAGAGGGCAAATATGTAGTTTAACGTAGAGAGTTTTTTTTTGTTTTTGCTCCACTACTCAAAAATAGAGTAGAGACATTGTTTTTTTTAGCCTGTTAGGGATTCTCTTACAGTAGTAAAAGTCACCACTACTGTAAGGGTATTATGTTTCTATGTTTTTATCTACATCTATATATCTTATAATATAATCCTACACCTACTAGAGTTCTATCTTAACATATAAGTTGTCCACCTCATCAGTCCACACGGATACAATTATAACCCAATATGCAATTATTTTATACACATCACCGAGACGCATCACTACTAACATACACTTAATTGTCCACATCGACGTGCTACATCATCCACCAACATTGTTTTATAATAGTTTATCATTTCATATAAGTAATTATATATAGTCTAATTTCATTCCATGTCATCCGCAATTTCTGCAACAACACACAAGGTATGCTTCTAATTTCTGTATCTTTGTAATCCTGCATTCTAAAGAGGTTCTCAATTTTTTTTTGTTCGGACTGTAAAATATAAAACATTGAGGGTTTTAATTGTGCAATGTTTAGAACGTCTAGGACCCATGGAGGTTTTTCTCAACAGCTTACCTCAATTCTAAGCAATCCTGATGACAATACTGAAGATGACCAATACTCAGCCCAGGAAGAGCAAAGAGAGCCCGCGCCAAGACTGTTCTTCTCGATTTCCCTCTGAATTCTTGGTTCTGAGTGTGAATCTTCAGCCCCCTCAGTAGGGTGCTGACATAAGAATTTTTTTTGTATATGTATATGATATCAGGAATCATAGAAAGATTTCATAGAAATTTTAGAGAACTGATACGACGGTCATGCCAGCTACAGAGCGGGGTCAAATAAAAACTGCACCACTATTTTCCCGACCCAGTCTAGGGTTCTCAATCACCAAACATTCAACATATATCACTCTTTTCTACTCCAAAGAAATATCAGAACATTATAAAAAAACGGCAGAATAGAAGTTCATACTAAAAAACACTCATTTCACAAAGAAATGTCAGAAGATTGCTGTACTGCAAACAAAGGAGATTCTTATTTTACACATACAACTTTTTTTTACGGGAAACTCAAGTTATCTGCGGCCATATATTCCTCAGCTCAGCATTACACTAATCACACACAGGCTCATTGTATGGCATACAATGTTTTTGTTTTCATCGTTTTCCGTGGTCAGAGAACACAGCCTAAAGCCCTAGATTTCCTTTTTGTGAAAAGAATACGAATCAAATGAATTGCGTTCAGTGTTCGTGTTGTACAATAGAGTTAGCGTATTAAATTGCTGCACACCATTGTTACCAAGAACAGAACCAGGGACTTGGGCCAGTGGAATTTCCATCCGGAGGAGATGTCATGTGAATTGACAGTATATGTTGTGCCTGTCTTGTCGTCCTCAATTTTAATGGTCGACGAACCTGAAATTACAAGCAGATGACCAGAGAGTTGAGGAAATAGGGGGGGGGGGGGGGGGGGGGGGTAACCCACGACTAACATCTATAATTCAGAACAATGCAATGCTTGTACCAACCAACCGACCATGCCCTCTCCTCCGCCCCCCCCCCACCCCCCCCCCCCCCCCCCCCCCCCCCCCCCCCCCCCCCCCCCCCCCCCACCCCGCCCTCTCCCACACACACAGACACGCACACACACACACACACTTTTCTCTCTCCCTTTATTTCAAAAGGAAGAAATTGCCTTTCACAGAAAAAAAAAAGGAAAATAGATGTAGATGAAGTTTTATCCCAAACTATGTAATGGCGGTTGACAGTCAACAAGAATATAAAGTATTGTATGCTGAGCTCGTGGCTCCCAATTTCAAGCAAAATATTTTGGAATTAGTCAAGATTTCTGGAAAGAAAACAGCAAGCTACAACTGCAATCTATAATGAAATGAACTAAGGATGGGCAGATTTGAGCGTGCTAGCACTTACAGTTGTAGTCAGTCCACCCAATGACTTGATTTTCCAAGTCATAGACAACCAACTTGTTTGAAAGTACAAGGTCTGAAAGAAAACAGAGTGTGAAAAACACGGCATTGGAAACAAAAATGGGTTTGCTAGTGCACTGCAATGCTGACCTCCCATAAGCACAATGTCCTTTCCATCTTTTGATTGTAATGCACCATTTTGGAATCCCACACAGTATATGTCATTCTGCTCCAATGAACGAAAACGTGGACCATAAGAGTCACGAGTCGTGACCATGTATTATGCACTCGTAAATGGAACTTGTATGCTAATAGCACTGCTATTTCAAACCGCTGTTGTGCTTGAATCAAAATATCAGAAATGAACTGATTAACAACCTACTGAAATAACTAATAGCTATGTCTATATCTTATCCTGTAGAGGTGTGGTATAGAGGCTTTACTGCTTTACTGTACAGATGTTTCAATGTCATGTATCCACAAAGGTTAAAAAAAGAAATTATTCCCGAAAAAGAAAGACCTTCGAGTTATGAACATATAATAAAGAGAGTGTATACATATACAAAAATGGTAGGCTATTTTCTCTTTATAAGCAAAATAACAGTATAATCCGAAAAGAGGATGAGAACTATCAGAAATTTAAAAAGCAGAAAAGGCATGTACATGTCATCCATTTTGGCAATATGAAATTATGAATGCGTGCTATTTTTCTTTAACGTCTCTACAGCGTGTATGAACTTTGACATGTAATCTTCAAGTACACATAAAGCTAGATGTGCTGTAACTGTACTTGGGGTTTGTCAGCAGTACCCAAGTTATGCTAAATCAAGGTTATCAAGTCATCCGACTAACCGCAATTAGTCGGGCTTATTGGTGCCATGCAATCAGTTATGCACTATGATTAGTCCCAATTAGTCACGATTCGTCGACCTGATCAGTGCCATAGCGACTAGGGTCAATTAGACGAGTTGAAAACATTGCACCAAATTTAGTGATTGTTTTTCATACTGATTACCAATGGCCAACATGATATTACAAATTACAAAAGGATTTTATTTTAAAAATTATCATGTAGTTTATGCAAAAGGGGTGAAAGGAAAAAGAAGGCACTGAAGCCACTTTTAAGTGCTATAAGCTGGAACCAAGTTGAACCCATGCAATTGGTGAATTAAACGTTGCTCCACTAGGAGAGAAATGTCATGTTACCCCATTTGGGAAAAAGTACTCATGTGGATACACATGCAGTGCAAGATCATCCTCAAAATGGAAGGTGATGGTCGGGAATCCATCATCTACACTGCAAGAGAAATGAACACAACAGTTAGATTCATAATCATAGTAAGAGAATATAATCTGTGGGCTGGTGATTCATCTTTGTGCCAATTCAAATGAAACAGAGCAAGTATGAAGGGACCATGAAAGAAGTATGCGAGGGCATTATCGATATCAGGATTCAGTAATAATATATTTCATCATGTATGAAGTGCAGCACAGAAGGAATTGCAGGTAATTTAGTACGCTTCCAACTGCAGCTGTATTGTGTAAGCCATACCTTCCAGGATATTGGAAACACATAAAATCTTGAACGTTATGGAAGACTATATCTTGATGCTTGTTAAATACCTACAATTGGTTGAGAAACATAATATGAAAAGAAAGGAATATGGTCCTCTGTTATAAGGAACAAACTAGCATAGGATTTTTGTCATACCGCGGCCATTACTTCTTTGAAAACCAATTCTGGAAGGTATGTCAAGGTAGTACCACTGTCGATTATAGTGCCCTTTTTCTCTCCTGCTTCAAAAACATGAGCTGGGATCTGTAATGTAGTGCCACCAACATCAATTGACTTAAGGTTCACATTGTAGTGTGGCCTGGAAAGTAAAATCATGACAGGCTATGAGTACAGTATAAATGAAGTAAAGCGGCTAGCTGCAATGCATCACATCTCAAGTAGAACTAAAACACTGTGCCAACAAAATATGCGTTCATATAAAGTTTGTAACAATGCCATTTATATGAGGTTTTTACCAACTCAAAACTTACAAAAAACAGTGGTATGTTCAAGAGACCATGGACAAAAAGGAAGATGAAGTTTACAAAAAACAGTGGCACTAGCACAACAACATTGGTGAAACATCTGTTTGTAGCAAGGCACAAATGCCAGTGAGAGAACATTTATCCACTGAGCAGAAGTTTTAATGTGCATATATCTTTCTTTCCTTCGCACATGCAATTTTGTCAAATCTTATTCCACACTTATTAAGTGTCCAGTTCTCATATCCTTTTGTCCTTGTTAGTTGGATACTAAGCAAGTAAGCAACATGCCTAACCAATGCTTATCACTTGTCAGAATTAGCTCAGCAGTCAGCTATCTTGTGAGGGCTCTGGTGAAATAGTAACACGTCAGTTGGCCACCATTTTTTTATCGAACTCACAGTAAGTTGCCCACCATTTGATAGAAATAGAACAAGTACAGCAACAACAGGTATTTAGGGTTGAGAGTGCAATGGTTTCATTTTTTTATTTTGTTTGAGGTTCATGTTCCAATCCTAGTGAACTGGCGACTTATTAGTGATTAATCAAAGTTAACAGCTATGTACAATAAGCAAAAACATTATATGGCCAGTGAAACTGAAATGTGGTTCACTCATGAATGTAATGCAACCAAAAAGATAATTAGTACGACAAGGTTAACATACATACATGTCAGCTACTAATGGTGTTGTTTTCACTTTTGGCTGAACCACATTTCCAATAGCAAAAATTCCACCACCTTTTATGGTATCCAAGCAATGAGCAAATATCTTCTTCATTTTACCAGCAGCAGCTAGCTGTGATAACATTGACGTATTTGCCTGGCCAAAACCAAGAATTCCATCAAGGGCTTGGTTTGAGCTTCCCAAATCCCCACCTTGCTGAGCACCACACCTACAAAGGAAAGAAGAATCATGTATCCCCACTTAACACTTCAGAACTATTAACAAATGCTAATTGTTAATGCTTGTTTCCTACTCAGTTCTTCTATTGCAATATGATAAAGAGCGTGGGATGCATAGTAAACCCCACAGCAGGGTTAATGCTTTCTCTGTTACCTATCGTTTCAATGAAGTAATAGCACAAGGACATAGTCTGGATAAAGGGCCAAGAATACAACTTCATTATCTCATACTGGGATAAAAAATCTCATCCTAATAAAAGAACATGAACTATCATTGTGGCGATGGTCAAGGATCATGCTAATCTTTTCAGGCAACAAAATAGCCCACATGAATGTTGTCCAACAAAAAAAGATTGCAATGTGATAAACTGACATGACCTGACTCACCCGAACGTGACACTGGCATTGCCCGGCTGTGTCTGCCCATTGCCAGTCACCTGATTAAACTGCAGCGCATCAGTGACAAAGAACCCAGTAGTTGAGCTACCATCACCGTACATGACGCTGTACTCGCAGGGCACATTGGCAGTGCACCCCGGCAGCTTTCCCCCATAGGTGGCCGCGCAGAATCCCTGATCACAGGACACCGTTCTCCCGCTCGAGGACGCCTTGGGGTCATAGAACGTCAAGTCTAACTGCAGAGAGATTTCACATCAAAATGGACACGGCTGAACTAATATGTAGTTCAGACACAAACAAGAAATAAAAAGTGGGAAACGGTACCCCGAGTCCGCTCTTGCGGGGGCATTTTTCGCAGGAGATGCAGTTAACCCAGAGGATGTCGCTGCCAGTGTCGACCTGGACGTAGTAGCGCTTAGGCGGCGTCCCGAGCTTGATCTCCGTGAAGTAGAGCCTGCGCGCGGACCGGCCCAATAATCCCCACAACCAAATAAGCACCCCACAGGAAAATCTCCCAAAATAAAGAAGCTAGCAAGGGCTGGCACGTACCCGGTGTCAGTGGGGAGTCCGAGACCGCCGAGTGGGAGGTCGGCAGCTGCAAGGAGGCGGCCATGGCGGTGACCGTCGTGGACACGAAGAGCGCTGATGTTGGCGCCGGCGTCCCCTCCAACTCCGGAGGGAAACTTGCGGCGCACCTGGAAGACGCTGCCAGCAGCGGAGCCAGCCGCCAGCAGCAGCAGCGTGGCTAGGAGGAGGAGGGCGGCAAGCCGAGGCGGAGGCGGGGCCATGGGTTATTCGTGGTAGCAGACGGCAATTCGAAAGGCGTCTGCACGCAGGGTAGCAAGTAGCAACAATAATGATTGCGGGAGCGGTCGGGCTTCGGGCGGCGGGAGGCCGGCTACTTTTCGTGTCCTCCCCCGCTGCTCCTCCTCCTCCTCGCCGCGGCCTCCGAGCCTCGGAGCGGAGGCGTTTGAGTGAGGACTGAGCACAAGCAAGGCACCGGAAAACGGGGAGGAAAGCTGGTCGGCGGACAGCTAGTGGGGAGTGGGGACAGCCATCATCATGGTCGGGCGGGTTTCTGCTTCAGGTTGGGCCGTGGAGAACCTGGTGGTGAAAATCTCAGCCCGAGGCCTTGAGGCCTGAGCCTGCCCGTGGCCCGACCCAGCCCAACGGCCTGGTTGACCCGATGGATGGCCGGCTCTAGGGATGCTGTGCTCGCCGAGCTTGTGGTGGACTGGTGGGCTGGTGGCTGCCGCTGTCGTCGTCGTGAAGAATCACTCGTCCGTCCCAGTCATCCGTCACCGCCTCTCCCTCAAAACCCTACGCCGCAAGCAGAACTCTGCTCCTCGCCTAAACCCGCGCCGCGAGCCCCCGGACCCGGATGTTGTTCCGCTTCCGCCCGCCCCCCTCGTAGCCACCGCCTCCGTTATTCCCGCCACCTCACCTCGCCGGCGGCCATGGCGACCCCGTCTTACGCGGCGGTGAAGTGCCTCAACACGTCCTCGTCCAGCCGCAAGCGCTTCTCGGTACGCATCTTCTCCGACTGCTGTTTCGCTGACACCGAATCCAGCTCGCGGAAGAGATTTTTTTTTGGATGCTAATGGGCTCTGTGTTTCCTTCCGCAGTTCAAGAGCTTCTCGCAGCGGGTGGAGGAGATCGACATCGATGTGTACCGCAGCCTCCACACGCTGAAGGCGGAGCCGTCCAGTGGATCGTCCTTCTTCCTCGACGCAATTGTGGAGTGGAGGGTATGCGACCTTTTCTTCTCTTGCTTCGTTTATTCCAATCTTTGATTGCCTTAATCATTGTTTGGAAGTAACAAGAGAGCTTAATTTGGTGCTTAGAGCATCAGAAAGAGTTTAATTGCCTTAATCATTGTTTGCTGTGCTGTCCTGTGGGCTATATTGTGTAATCTAGTCAGGATTACATCCAAGAAAATGGAAACAACATCTTCTAAAATTCCACGCAGCATGAAATGGACCTTAGTTCCATCTAATTTGCTTATTTTTCTGATTGAAGAATTAACAGAGTTCAAGGTTGTTCACAAACTGCACAAGTACACACTTTTGTTCACAAACTGCACAAGTACAAACTTTTGCTTTACTAACTCTATCTAGTAGAAGCATAGAAAACCTAAAAGTTTGAACCGCTTCTGCTGCCAGCCCCCTTCCCAAACAATTCATTTACTTAACCTTTTTCTACCCCAGCATTCTCGGTTGCCATGCTTAAGCTGCATCATGCCTCAATCACCTTTCTGGCCAATGCCTGCGCCATGGTTGGCTAGGTTTTTGCTTGCCCCATGTCTTGGTCCAACACTATGCATGGCTTGAGTGAGTGCATCATTCTCGACTCGAATTCCACCATTGGATTGGTCCCACCATCGTACTCACTTTGCATCACCTGCTACTGACAAAACCACACCACCATATATGTCTTCACTTTAGACTTGCACTTGGCATCTAAGTGTGTTACAGTTCGGTCAACTTCTGTGGCTACCATCATGTTTGATGCATGGCACAGAGGTGCCAATATGGAAAAGGGCAATGAACTCAATCATATTGTTAATTTCTGGCCAATAGATTAGTCTCCCTAGCTGTCATTAATGTACTCCCTCCGTCCCAAAAAGAGTGCACATCTCACTTTTCGAGAAGTCAACCAATCTCAAGTTTGACTAAATATATGCAAGATATCGAATAAGTATTATTAGATTAACCATGCAATATATATTTCATAAGAAACCTATTTGGAGATACGAACGTTGATAATATTTTTCTTTAAATCTAGTCAAACTTGAAATTAATTGACTCCTCGGAAAGCGAGATGTGCATTGTTAGAGGGACATAGGGAGTATGAAGTTGCAGCAGGTTCCTTTCCATGGTCCTTTTAATTGCTATATAGAGTATAGAGTTATATTTAAATATGCCAACCCGCACTCCAGAGTCGATGCTAATATGATCATAAATGGTGCGATATGAGGCTTGACATTGGGTCAAGGGTGTGATGGTGCTAAAGGTCCAACACATGCACCAGCGCAACTCTCTCGGTCTTGTGATGGAGTTTAGAGCATGATGTAGGCTGAGCAGTTTCAGCCGATGCATGAAATGGGCTTGTGTGCAGGCATATCTCGAAGGAGTTTTGAGTTAAATCGTTGCTAGTTTTCTTGTGCCGAAAGATGCACTAGCAGGTCTCGCTTGGGATAGTGATGGAAGTTAGGGCTTGAAGTAGACCAAGCACAACGGCAGAGGCATGGCTTGTACCCAGCATGAGCGCATCCAGAAGGGGTTTTTTTTATTATATCTAGGCCATGTGGGAACTTGGTTCTTTCTATTGCAAATAGATTAGTTATAGTCTTAGGCAATTATTTAACACTTATTTCTGTTGTTCCTTTTCTTATGTGAATCCAGGAGCTCAATACTGCGGAGGATTTCATCTCATTTTATGAGGAGATGATACCACTGGTACAGACACTGCCTCAAATTATCTTGCACCGTGAAAAGCTCTTTTCCGCACTTCTACAAAGAGTGAACATGAGTGCAAGATTGTCCCTGGAACCAATACTCATGTAAGTATATCACAGATTCATGCACTTAGTTGAAATGTGATGACTTCGACTCTTCTTCGTATAGTACTAAATGTGTTATATGATGTCATTGCCTTTCCTTATTTGTTTGACCTACATATGCGAATGATGCATGATTACTAAAGTTTGGGGTTTGTGTAACAATTTTGAAAAACTATCTGTACAGTATAATAAGAATAAAAATTGGAAATGAAGTCAAGTTTGTCATTCTTCATATCTGATCATCTGACAAAACTTGTTGTGCAGGAGATTGTTCTGTTGGGCTGTAAGTGGAACCTGCCTATGTTTGTATTTAGTTGTAGATGTTTTGTTATATCATTGTTGGAATGACTACTGGATCAGCATACAGCCTTTAAGCAACCTTAATACTAGGCGATCCCATATTTTATTGCTCTCGACAATTGCTTTTTGTGTAAGGAGGCACGGGGACTTGAAGAGCCTCAGTTTTATTGTCTGACCCTTGGTTGCACACATGCCCTATTTTCTGTGTTGTTCTATTATAACTACTCAGCTCTATTTTACCTATTGCAATCTTTTGTTTTGAATTAAATGTACTTCTATCAAGTAATGGGCTCCAGTACGTTGTAGCATCAGAATTTCAGTTTCACTACTTCACTAGTGGAATCCTACTTTATGTTTAATATTCAATATCTCATGTTTGGTTTGTGATGATTTAACAACTATTGGATGTCTAACTGATTTCTTTTTGACATGCAGGTTGATTCCAGCTCTCTCCAGGGATATTCTAGAAGATTTTTTGCCGTGAGTTTCGGACCTCCAATTCAATAAGTTACTATAAGGCTACTTAGCATGGTTGTTAGTCTGTAGCATTATAGGCCTTGGTTGTTATGGCTTGCTTGTTTTTTTTTGGTTATCTCAAAGATGATTACTTTTATCTATTTTTCCCCAATGACCTAAATTAAATCAACCTATAAAAGGATTATAATCTCTATTGTGTTGGAGTATGTATTAAGCCCATAAGGCTAAGGCCCATGAGGCCCATGTATGGAACCTATATAGCTACCCCTCTAGGGTTAGCCCTAATCAATAGAGTCTAAAGTTCCAACATGGTAATCAGAGCTTAGGTTAGGGTTAGGGTTCCAGCCGCCACCAGCAGCCATGGCAGAGCCGCCGGCGCCGCCACCGCCTGGCCAGCCGCCGCCGCCCTTCTCCCTCTTCTCTACCTCCCTCCACCCCTCCTCCTCCCCCTCCTGCCATCAGCAGCTGCCGTATCCGCCCGGTTTTGGTGCCGCCGCCGCGAACCGCGCCATCGCCGCCACCTCTGGGGCTGAGCGCGCAGCCGCCACCATGCGCGCGCGGGAGGACGCCGCCGCGGCCCGCTCTGCCGCCGTCGCGAGCGCGCGGGAGGAAGCTGCCGCCGCCGCCTCCAGGGAGATCGCCGCCATCCTGACGGCGGCCGGCCTGGACGCGGAAGGGGCCGATCTGGCCCTCATGGCCGCGCAGGCGACCGCCGGTGCTGCCACCGCAGCCATTGGCCGCCGCGCCGCCTCCCTGACCGCCGATCCCGCCTCCCTGACCACCGATCTGGCTGCGGAGGAGACCGCCGCAGCAGCTGCCACCGCCACCGCCAGGGCCGCCCTCAGGGAGGAGGAGCCGCCTGCGGCCACGGCTGGAGCGACCCTGCTCGCTGCGGCCCAGGCAGCCGCTGCTCGGGCAGCCCAGGCCGCCGACGCCGAAGTTGCCGCTGCCCGGGAGGCTGCAGCCGCCGCCATGGCGGCTACTGCAGCCCGCACTGCCGCCGCTCGGGCCCTCACAACCCCCGGTCTGGGGATGTACCAGGCCAGCCCACCTCCTGGAGCCCCTGGATCCGCCTTCTCCAACGCCCTCACCGCTGCCCGGACCGCCCTCGTCGCCCGGCAGGCCCGCGTGCAGGCAGCAGCCGCCGCCTTGGAGCGCGAGCGTGAGGCGGCCGACGCCCTGGGACGCCAGGTTGCTGAGGCGGAGCACTTCCTTGGCGCTCCTGCCTCCCACGACGCCGGGGACGTCTCCACTGGCTCGATGGCCCACCGCGTGCCCCACAACGCGGCCCTCTGGCACGACCCAGCCGATCCTGCGGTTGTGCAGCTCCACTATCAGGCCGGGGGCGTCCAGAACATCAAGCTCCTCGTCCCGGTCGTCCTCGAGCCCGCGTCACCGTCCTACGCCCGCTGGCGGGACCTGATGCTGCTCACCCTCCGCCGCTACGCACTCGACGACCACGTCCTCACCGACGCCTCGGTCGTGGTGCGGACCCCTGCGTGGCTGCGCCTCGACAGCATCGTCCTCTCCTGGATCGCAGGGACGATCTCCCTCGAACTCCACGACCTCGTCCGCAACACCACCGACTCCCGCCAGGCCTGGCTCGGCCTCGCGCAGCAGTTCCTGGGCAACGCTGAGGCCCGGGCCCTTCGGCTGGACGCAGCCTTCCGCAACTTCGCCCAGGGCGATCTCTTTGTTGGCGAGTACTGCCGTCGGATGAAGGGCATGGCGGACTCCCTCGGCGACCTCGGCTGGCCCGTGGAGGACCGTTTCCTGGTCCTCAACGTCCTTCGCGGGCTCAGCGACCGCTACGCCACCCTCCGGTCGCTGATCACCAGGATGCGGCCGCTGCCGACCTTCCTGGAGATCCGCGACGACCTGGCCCTGGAGGAGCTCACTCAGGGCTTTCAGCCGGGCTCCACCGCCACTTCGGGGACCTCGACTGCACTGGCCGCCACTCCGCCACGTCCCCCAGCTCCACAGCCGCCGCCTTCTCACGGCTCTCCCTCCCACGGGCCGAGCGGGGGTGGGGGAGGCCGTGGTGGTCGCCGTCGTCGGGGCGGTCGTGGTGGAGGTGGTCGCGGTGATGGTGGGGGCCGTGGGAGTAACACCACCACACCGCCACCACAGGGTGCTCCCTGGCCATCATTCCACAACCCGTGGTCAGGGCGCATCTCCATGTGGCCGTTCCAGGCCCCCGGTGGTGACCCTCGCTCGTCGGCCTCCTCCCTACTCGCCGGTGCTCCTCCGGGGTTCCAGCCGGGGTCTCAGTGGACCACACCCTCCGGTTTCGCTGCTGCTCTGCCTGGGCTCCCTCTGGCGTCCTCGTGGGCAGCACCTTCCGGCTGGGACCAGGCGGCCCTGGCGCACTCCTTCAGCACCATGGGCCTGACCCCCCCTGTCGGTCCGCAGTGGGTCGCTGACTCCGGGGCCACCTACCACACCACTCCAAACCCCGGTATACTCTCTTCTGCTCATCCTCCTTCTTCCTCTCTTCCTTCGTCCATCATGGTGGCGAATGGTTCGTGCATTCCTGTCACATCTGTGGGTACCGCCGGTGCTCATGGCTCCTTTCGTCTTCCTAATGTTCTTGTTGCCCCGTCCATGGTTCACAATCTCCTTTCTATTCGTCGGTTTACAGCTGACAATTCCTGTTCTGTGGAGTTTGACTCTTCTGGTCTTACTGTGAAGGATTTGGCTTCCCGGCGTCCTCTGCTCCGATGTGACAGCACCGGGCCCCTTTACACGCTCTGCTTCCCGACGTCGGCCTCTTCTTCACCGGCGTCACTTTTGTCAGCTGCCTTCGCCACCACCACTCCTTTCACTACCTGGCACCGGCGTCTCGGTCATCCTGGACGTGATGCCATGATACAGCTCAGTCGTAGTTCAGACATTCCTTGTACTCGAGCTCACGATGAGCCTTTGTGTCATGCGTGCCAAATGGGCCGACATGTTCGCCTTCCTTTTTCTAGTTCTTCTCATGCGGCTCACTTTTTTGACCTTGTACATTGTGACCTATGGACATCTCCTGTAATCAGTATTTCTGGTTATAAATACTATCTTGTGGTGGTCGATGATTTTTCTCATTATTCTTGGACTTTCTCGCTTCGGTTGAAGTCGGATGCTTTCCCCACCATTCTTCACTTTTTCGCTTGGGTGTCCACTCAGTTCGGCCTCACCATTAAGGCCGTTCAGTGCGACAATGGCCGTGAGTTTGATAACTCCGCCTCGCGCGCTTTCTTCCTCGCTCGCGGTGTCCAGCTGCGTATGTCTTGTTCGTACACCTCCTCTCAGAACGGCAAGGCTGAGCGCATGATCCGCACCACCAACGACACCATGCGCACCCTTCTCCTCCAGGCGTCTCTCCCTGCTCGCTTTTGGGCTGAGAGCCTTCACACTTGCACTTACCTTATTAATCGCCTCCCTTCCGCTGCCTGCCCAGCTCCCACCCCACACCATGCTCTTTTCGGTACCCCTCCTCGGTATGACCACCTCAGAGTCTTCGGGTGTGCGTGTTTCCCTAACACTGCAGCCACCACTCCTCATAAGCTGGCGCCCCGATCCACTCTCTGTGTCTTCCTTGGGTACTCCCCGGATCACAAGGGGTACCGCTGCTACGACCTCACCTCCCGTCGGGTCCTCATCTCTCGCCATGTGGTGTTTGATGAGTCTGTCTTCCCCTACTCCGCTGCCTCTCCTTCCCCATCCACCCCTGAGCCTGACGCCTCCTCCTTGTTTCCTGCTGACCAGGTGGTTGAGCCACCATTTCAGTTGTCTCCTGCAGGTCCCACACTGCCGTCCCCTTCCCCGGGACCGTGCCCTGCGTCGCCTCTCCCCAGCGACTCTCCTGGCCCTGCTCCCTCCCCGGGCCGGGTGGGATCACCGTCCGCCGCGTCGCCCGTCCCGGTGCCGGCCGCGGAGCCCCGTCCGTTGGCCCCGGCACCGCCACCGCCGGCCCCTGCGCCACCGGCGCGCTTTGCGCAGCCGGTGCGTGTCTACCAGCGCCGTGCCGCTGCGGGCCCTGCTTCGTCGGCCCCGGCACAGCCACCGCCGGCCCCTGTACCACCTGCTCGGTTTGCCCAACCGGTGCAGGTCTACCAGCGGCGTGCCCGTCCGGCGACACCTCCGTCTGCTCCAGAGACGCCTGCCTCGGCGGCCTCTTCTCCGCCGGCTACGCCGACTCCGCCGCCGCGGCCACCGGCGGCCCGTGTTGAGCAGCCGGTGTACCACCCGCCGCTCCTCCACCGACACTCGCGTCATGTTCACCCCATGGTGACGCGGCACGCGGCTGGTACCCTGCCGCCCCGGGCTCTTGCGGCGGTGCCCGGGGACTCCACGGTCTCTCCGGTGCCATCTTCCGTCCGCGAGGCGCTATCGGATCCTCACTGGCGCCGTGCGATGGAAGAGGAGTACGCGGCTCTCCTCGCCAACCAGACCTGGGATCTGGTGCCCCGTCCGCCAGGCCCTGACTTGGTCTGCCGCCTGAACAAGTCGCTCTATGGTCTCAAGCAGGCGCCCCGGGCTTGGTACTCTCGGTTTGCCTCCTACCTGCAGACACTTGGGTTCACGGAGGCTAAGTCTGACACCTCCCTGTTCATCTTCCACCATGGGGATGAGACTGCATACCTGCTCCTATATGTCGATGACATTGTCCTCACAGCCTCCAGTAAGACTCTGCTCCAGAGTATCATTGCCTCTCTGCAGAGGGAATTTGCTATGAAGGATCTTGGAGTGCTCCATCACTTCCTCGGCGTCACTGTTGAGCCCCGACCTTCAGGCTTGTTCCTCCACCAGCGCCAGTTTGCTTGTGACATACTGGAGCGAGCAGGCATGGCTGACTGCAAGCCCTGCACCACCCCGGTCGACACTCAGGGCAAGCTGTCAGAGGTGGAGGGTCCGCTGCTTGGGCCCCAGGACTCCACCGCCTACCGGAGTCTTGCTGGCGCGCTCCAGTACCTCACCTTCACTCGGCCGGACATCACCTACGCCGTGCAGCAGCTGTGCCTCCACATGCATGCTCCGCGGGAACCTCACCTTGCCGCTATGAAGCGGCTTCTCCGGTACCTCCGCGGCACCATCGGCTACGGACTGCTTCTCAGCAGGTCCTCCTTCGCTGACCTGGTGGTCTACACCGACGCTGACTGGGCGGGCTGCCCGGACACCCGCCGGTCCACCTCCGGCTACGCTGTCTTCCTCGGCAGCAACCTTGTCTCTTGGTCGTCCAAGCAACAGCCGGTGGTCTCTCGCTCCAGTACCGAGGCCGAGTACCGCGCCGTGGCTAACGGCGTGGCTGAGGCAGCTTGGCTCCGCCAGCTTCTGGCTGAGCTGCACCGCCCTCTCGCCAGGAGCTCCCTCGTCTACTGCGACAACGTCAGCGCCGTCTACCTCTCCACCAACCCCGTCCAACACCAGCGCACCAAGCATGTGGAGATCGACCTGCACTTCGTCCGCGACTTTGTGGCCATCGGTGCCGTCCGAGTCCTGCACGTCCCGACGACTTCGCAGTTTGCGGATATCTTCACCAAGGGCCTCCCTTCCTCGACCTTCTCCGAGTTTCGATCCAGTCTCAACGTCACCAGTGGCTAGTTGTGGCTGCGGGGGGTTCGTGTGTGTGTGATGTACTTCTTTGTACTTCTTTCTGGTCCAGTCTTGAAACTCCGCTGCGCCGGTAGTTCAGACTGCGGGGGGGTGTTGGAGTATGTATTAAGCCCATAAGGCTAAGGCCCATGAGGCCCATGTATGGAACCTATATAGCTACCCCTCTAGGGTTAGCCCTAATCAATAGTCTAAAGTTCCAACATATTGTACTGCTGCAAGAGTTGACTGAGACTTTATTTTCATACAGAATGAGAGGTTTCACAGGCCCTTATCCTCGTTAGTTACGCTTGACCTTCTTTTCTATTTTTTATTGATTACAGCTTTTTAGGAAGACATGCTAGTGCCCTTTTAGCTCTCCTTAATGATGGAGGTGATCGTGACCCGGAAATCCTGGAGCAGGTTGGTCTGCTTATTGTGATTCATAAGTCTTGCTTGCAGTTAAGTAGCAGAAGTCATATGTTCTGTTGTATTTCAGGTCTTCACATCCTGGTCGTATATAATGATGTACTTGCAAAAGTATCTAGTGAAAGATACTATCCAAATTCTTAGGTGAGTTTGCATCTTCAAAAATGAGGCCTATGTATGCTATTGGTTTAAACCTTGTTTAATGGCCTTTGCCCCCATGATTAGATAAACCAGTTGCATTTGTTGTTATTCAATAAAAAATCAGTTGCATTTGTTGATAATTTGATATCCGAATTCAGCTATCTAACTGACTGCCAAGTTTTTATCATTGTTGAAGGATCACAGCAGCGTTGAGATATTTCTCAAAGGACTATGTTAGAGAATTTATGGCCGAATCTGTTTCATTTTTGCTGAGGAATGCACCTAATAATCAGCTAACACAAGGTATTTTTCCTTTCTCACTTATGTTCTTTTACTGGACTATATATCATGTTTCTGAAAGGTATGGGTCCTTTTTGTTTTCCTCAACTTTTGGTGTTGGTTTCAATAATGCTATGGAGCCACTAGCTTTTCATATTTAGTCCAAAATTAACCTTTGTGGTATCTGGCTGTGGGCTCAACTTAAACGTTATCGCCATTGTGAATTGCTCAAAGATATGACATAGTTTTTGTGGAAGCCAAGCCTGAAACTGAGGTCTCAGAGGACCAACTGAAAGTTGTGGGAGTAAAATAATAGATAAAGATGGAGACTTAAAGGGCATCTCCATTTATTTTTCATTTCAATTTCTACTAAATCGGTTCCTTTCTGTGTTTTTTTTTCTGTCTGGCATGTTATCTATTCTCGATTGGAAGATGAGTTTTGATGAGGCACACTGCTTACGTTGTGGTTCAGTTTCAAATCATTTCTATAATGAGGTTTACTAATTTTCTGACTTCAAATATTGAAAAAGGTGGTTTCCCACTACATTCAAGTGCTTTTGATGATTTGCTCTCTGGTATCTCACTTAGGCCCCAGGACACACATCCATTCAAGTACTAATGAATGGAGTTTTAACTGCGCAGATTGGTGTTTTCCTTTTTTTCCACTGGCTTCCTATCTTTCGCAACTATGCAAAACCTCTTTAACATAAGGAGAACTGGGTTTTCCATATAAAGTTGTGTTATGTAGCTTCGTCACTACTCTCTTTGTTCCAAATTGTAAGTTGTTGCCCTGTTCGTTTCGCTGAAATTTGGCTTATGCTGATGGTTATGCTAATTTGTTGTGAGAGGAAAACACTGTTCGTTCGCTGAAAAGTACCGCTGAAGTAGTTAAAGCAAACAGGTTATGTCTAGTTGCATACTAGAAGCTATGTATCTAGAAAAGCCGGAACAGCTTACAATTTGGAACGGAGGGAGTACTGGTACTAAAGAGTTTAGGCTGAGCTACCAACAATGGTAGTGGGCAGCTAGGCTGTCATGCTTGTTTAAATGAGGTAGCTAATTTATGTTAACTTGCATTTTTCTTGATTGGTCCTTAGGTCTACTGAAAGTTCTGCGTGAGGCTGCTAAACAACCATCACCTACACGGATAGACGGGGTGGTCTCTTTGCTGTGGCATGTCATGAAAGGAACTTCCACAAAGCTACACTCAAAAGCTGGGCAGGTCTTGAAGTTCTTGTTGAGCAAGTCAGTTGTTTCCACTCTCCGTGATAAATACCCTGATGGTCAGATAACTTTCTGCGAATGACACTATTTGTGTGTGTGTGTGTTTTGCATTGCCCTTATGCTCCATATGTTCTACCTATTGCTTGTTTTCAGTGGGCCACCTCATTATCAATTATGGTTTAGCTAGATTGATCAGTGCCTCATTTTATTATGATTCATGAGTTTTTAGCCTCCATGTTTTATCTATTCCATGATGGTCAGATGACTTTCTGCCAAATTCCCAGTGACATGTACTATTGTGATTTTCTTAATGTTAGTTGCACTGTTCTTATGTTTCATTTGTTCCATCATTGCTTGTGTTCATTAGTTCACCTCGTCATGTATCACCATTTAGTTGAATTCTTCAGTGCCCCGTCATAATTCATGAGTTTTTAGGCCTCTCCATGTTTCAGAACCACAATGCAAGACCTAACATCATTTTTTTTGTGCATAATCATGTCAGGAAAAATCTGTTTTGAAAGCTGCTCTTTTTTACACTTCTTTCTGTTCTTCAATAATAATCACTGCATAGTACAAAATGCAGGGTCTTCTACTATTCATGAGGTCATGACAGGGCTGATTCAAAGATTATGCGATGAAGTGGATCCAAAAGAATTACCATTGATGTATACTTGTTTATTTGAAGAAATCAACTGCTGTCTTAAGGATGGCTGTTTGGAGCATTTGAAGTGCTTGATTGATTTTCTTGCATTTGCTTTACAGAAGAAGCAAAGCAATGTATTCGGTCAGATTTACCAGTCAGATTTACCAATTCGTTGTCGATATTCTTTCACTGCTTGAATTCATTGTTAGTTCAGATTAGATGATTAGTAGATTCTTCTCTATTTTGCCAGATAAGGTGAAGATGATTAAAATTGTTGAGTTGCTGGTTAGTAGATATGTGTTGCCTGGTAGCAACATAACAGAAGCTTCTTCATCTGAGGTTCTTGGAAGTATTCTTGACTTTCTGCTTTCTGTTCTGGATGTTCCAACCATTTCTGGCAATTTGTCCATCGTGTCACCTTTCTATGCTCCAGTGTTTAAATTAACAAATCCGAGGTAAATTTTCTCTTGCTGATGGTGTTTGTTTACTTTGTTAACTTCTGGACATTTTGCTTCTTACCAAATGGTAGTGATCTAGCACCTAACACCGATTTCAACTCTGTATCCAGTGTGATTGTCTTTATAAAGAAACTTTTGGCGACAGGTCCTCAAGTTACACAACATTTTGAAAGTCAGATATTGAGGTATGTAATATATTTTTTTATATTCCTTAAAAGAATTGTTATGTCTATTCACGATTCACACACAAAAGGTTTGACCATGCAATTTTATGCCTTGTAGTGCAATGGATAATTTTATTGCAAGTGCACCCGAGGATGTTATCTTTATCCTTCTAAATTTCTTTAAAGGATCAAAGAAGCAAATATTTCTTCGTAGCACTGATGGAAATCATCTGGATTCAGTGGAGAAAACTTACAGATTCTTTGAATCAAAATTTTCTTTCTGGATAGAGTTATTAGATGATACAGTCGGCACTGGTAATCGATCTAGTAATAATCAGGTCACTGAAAAGGAAGCTGCTATACTGTGGGGATCTATTTGCTGCTATCCTAACATGAAAGGTGTACATCAAGATAGTTTGTCAATGCTGAGGAAGTTAATCTTCAACTTTGATCGGTTGCTTGAAGTGGGAGAAGGTGATTTTACTTGAAGATTTCTTTATCCTAATATCACCGTAGTTGGTCTTTCTAAAAGGCATAAATTCAAATGTTTGACATGCAGAGAACATGAATGGTCTTCCAATGACTACCTGGAGAAGTCTACTTGGTGCAGCATTGTCATCGTACCACGAACTATTGCTGGTCAACACCAGCAGAAATTTAGAATTTAGTTTTTTCATATCGCTTGCCAAGAGTCACAGTACATGCCCACAAGTACTGTCTGCTGTAGCTGAATATTTGGATTCCCTGCAAGGGTAAAGCTACATATACTTTTTACCCTCCACTTTAATCATTTGTCTCCTTAATTTATTTAATTAAGGCAATTCTTCATTTTCTTTTTCTGTATGCTTCTGTGAGCAGACTACCATCCCTGGAAGTGAAAAAAGAATTTGATCCACAAAATCTCTTGGATCTGTTCTCTGTCCTTGCTGTCAATTTGAGCAGTCCAAGCAAGGATGTTCGAATTTTAACCTTGAGGATTCTATCATATTTTGTGAAGATGGATCAACGTCTAATCACAGATGAGGAGCGACCACACAAGAGGCAGAGAACAGAAGTTTCTGGAGAGGAAGCTGTTGCTAAATACGCTAATGTATGTCTTGTGAACAAATACTTTTATTTGCTATTTTCCTAGCATTGTTCTAATGTTTCCTTGAAAATCAGGTCATGGATACTCTTTTGATTATTGAGTCGACACCGATTTCAGTATCTACTAGCCGTAAAATTGCTATATTCATTTCTCGGATACAAATGAGTTTATCTTCCAAGATGGTTCATGATGATTACATACCTCCTCTCTTACATGGTATTATTGGCATATTGTACAATAGATTTAGTGATCTGTGGCCACCAACACTGGATTGCCTTGCTGTCCTCATTAGACAACACAAGGAGCTTGTTTGGGGTCAGTTTGTTCAGTTTATTGCAATTCACCAATCAAAAGGACTGACTGTGAAAAATCAGGAGAAGCTGGAAGCTGCAACCCAACCACAGTGTATGTATCAGTCGTTTATCTAATGTACTTTTTGTAAGATAATCTGCTGCATTCTCCTGATCTTTTGCTACAGCAGGGGTTAGGCAATAGGTCTGTAGCAGTATGGCAGTAGTGCCAAGTAGTGGCTGATCTCAGCCCAATAGTAGATAGCTGTAGCAAGTAGTGGCTATAGTAGAAGTAGTGGTACTAGTGTACCTTGTAGGTGGTAGCTAAGAGTTGTATATATCCAGTTTGCTTGGCAATGAAAGGGCAGTTCAATTCAGCAGCATTTGCACTTGTGCTCGTGTGTGCTCTCTTCTCACCCTTCTCTTCTTCCTCTAGCCCAAAATCAAGTGTGTGTGAAAGAGAGTGAGCTGCTGCTCACCTGTGCAGGGCTGACGGCTGCCAACACTTTTGTCATTGTTCTTCTAGAAACCCACACATTAGACAATCCAGAGCCTCTAGTAACCGTTTGTATATGTCTTCATTCTTTACATGCACACATCTGTGCTTTGAGTTGCCCTTTTCTGTTTGAGGGGGCTTCTCCTTCGGTTAACACAATTTTGTGTGAACTAAAGGATGAGCACGCCTTATGGTGCTTGGCTAGTGCCAAGAAACTGCAGGGGTTAGGACTTACTTTTGCAATCTAGGGCAGTTGAGTCGTGTGTGTTAGCTATGTGGAAAAGTTTTAAGTCTGTGTAATTGCCTCACTCATATTTGGTCCTCGTATGAGTGAGGATCCTGTTGAGGACCACCCTTTCTCTTTAATACAATGAAACGCAGCTCTCCTGCGTTTTCCAAAAAAAAAAAAAAAGAGTTGCCCTTTTCATGTCCTTTGCTGCTGTGTGGTCATATTCCTAATTCTGCTCAGAAGTTCTAGACACTTTATGGGGATTTTGTGTCGTATTTCAAATGGTGCATTTGCAGGCGGTGTGGATGTAATATTATTGCCAGATCTGGCAGATAAGCTCAGATTTTGATGACAAAGTTGTGATCTGATATGCTTTTATTTACACCTGATGCTACATTTGAGGATACTGGAGTATTTTTTTACCTTTTGAATTGCTGACTTTCTAACTTAGTGTTTTGCATGCTTCTACATTAACAAATGAACAATAGTTCCTTCTGTTCAACTCGGTTTACATAATGAAAAATTAATTTGTTGGTTTTCACATTATTTGTGATTAACTTGTAATTGGCCTACAGAAATCCTTTTTGTAAAATGCTTAGTAGTAATTATGGAAAGCAACCGATTTGAAGCAGTAAGATTCGATGATGTATTTTTACAATCTTTCTGACATTATTGAGTATTCTTGTATCCATTCTCCTTTGGCTCTGCTTATTCTTTTTGTACTGCTGTTTCTTACTCCATGTTTGGTATTGCAGCTATTTTTGACTGCTTCAACTTGTATCTTGCTATGGACTTTGATTGCACACCAGCTGAGACCATGGCTACCTTATTGCTTCAATCGCTCCAAAGGATTCCTGATGTTGCTGAATCCCGATCTCGACATCTTATACCGCTATTTCTCAACTTTATGGGTTATGATGATGGCAGCATCTTTAGGTATTTAGATGACAAACTATCTTATTTCTACAATTTTGACTTTTGGAAGTCCGATCCTTATTGATACCTTTTTTGAACTGACTTCTGCAGTGCTGATTCATATATGCCTGAAAAATGTAAAGGCAAACAATGGAAAGCGATTCTAAAAGAATGGTTAAACTTATTGAGGTTAATGCACAATGCAAGATCGTTATATCAGAGCAAATTTCTCCAGGAAGTGCTAACTAAAAGGTCTGTGAATAAATAGTTATATATGTGCTGCTGCGGCCTTCAGATGAATTAATGTGTTTTGTGTGTTATTAATTGTGTTTTAATTGCCAATTTGTTCCCAGGGTTCTTGATGAAAGTGATCCTGACATACAAGCAAAAGCATTGGATTGCCTTTTGAACTGGAAGGATGAATTCTTGATCCCGTACAGTCAAAACCTTAAAAATCTGATTGACGTGAAGACTCTTCGTGAAGAGCTGACCACATGGGCAGTTTCACATGACTCCTCGTCAATTCTCAAAGACCATAGAAGTCGTGTGGTTCCTCTGGTTATCCGTGTGTTGGCACCGAAAGTAAGGAAGCTGAAGCTACTTGGTTCTCAAAAGGTTTGTGTTTGTTTACTGCTTATCTATCAACGATAATGGTATTTGTAATTTTCATTTGCTTTGTGTTTGACCTCATCATTTTTGCATTCTGCCAGCACACAGGTGTCAGTCATCGAAAGGCAATTCTTCGTTTCTTTTTGCAGTTTGATTCAAATGAACTTGAGCTCTTTTTCTCATTACTTCTGAGGTCCTTGATCCCTGGCAGCCTCCAGCTTAAAATGTTTGGTTCTCAGTCTGTCCTACTTGGAAATTTCACTGACATTGTTGGAGCTTCAACAGAAATTTGTGTAGAGAACTTTACATGGAAAAAGGCAAATGGTTTCATTCATCTGGTTGAAGAAATTTTTGGTACTTTTGATATGACACATATAAGCCCATTTCTTAATGTTTTATTAATCATTGTCGCTCGCTTGTTGGAGAGTTGCATGCGGAATCTTAGAAGTGAGAGTGATGGGAAATATCCTTGCAACCAATCAAATGACCATGATAATGATTGTTCCATAAATTCTGAAGTGGGCATTTCTGTAAACGTGGATGAATGCCGTAAAGAAATGCATCTAGGAGACCATATGGAGGTGCGCCATATTATCACCTTTACGGATGCTCATATCTTTCAGTTTTACTCTAGTACCATATGTGACATTTTTGCTGAACTCCCAAAGTAGCTTTGCGTTACTCTGGTAATCAAGCTCAGAATACCAAATTACTGAAATAACTAGGACATCTGAAGATATTATAGGGAAGAACTAGTTACATACAGCAAATCAAGTAGATGGTTCTATCAAATTCTTACTTCAAGTACTTCTTATTTGTAAGCTTGTGTCATTATTTCTTATCATGAAGCTACTATGCATTTTATTTGCCAAATGTTTATATCTTCTCTTAATTAATTGCTACAGAAACCTCACTCTGTCATGCAGACAAGTGTATCCATCAAGCAGTTGAAGGATTTGAGGTCTTCATGTATTAGAATTATCTCATCAGCCCTTAGTCATTATGAAAGCCATGAGTTTGGAGAAAACTTCTGGGGTATTTTTTTCTCTTCTGTGAAACCTCTGATAGACTGCTTTACACAAGAGGCTTCGAGTAGTGAGAAACCAAGTTCATTATTTGCTTGTTTTATGGCTATGAGTCGGAGCCCAAAATTAGCACCACTGCTGGGGTCGAATAATCTTGTACCAGCCATTTTTTCTATTTTAACTGTGAAGACAGCGTCAGGATCCATCACCACCTATGCACTTGAGTTCATTGAGAATCTGTTGAGGTTGGATATTGATTTGCAGCAGCAAGATGACCATTCAGTGAAGAAAGTTCTTCCACATATGGATGTTCTTATCCATAGTCTCCATGATTTTGTTAATCATCGCAAAGAGCTTAACAGGTTACTCATGCCATTACTATAGTAATACTACTGTGCAAAATGCAAAACCTTGACCACTTCAATGTACTAAAATACTTCCTCTTTTTCACTGTATTTGTACATGGCATCAGGGGGATATGGTTCAGTATATCTGTCCATTGAAGAAATCAAAAGTATAGTTATTGTGATGTTAAGTCTACCCCCAATTAAATGCCTTGAAGGTGGAAGATTAGTTGTAGCATGCTATTTAATTGGGTTATGGATGGTGATCTCACACTGAGTTTTCTTTGAACTATTTTCTTGGTTATTGCGCATTTTTGGGCTATGGACAAGCATAGTCTATCAAATGAGAGTGATCGTAAAAAATAACAATATGTCAGTCATTTAATTTATTTTGTCCATTCATAGAAAATGTAGTTTTCAGACTTGTGGATCTAAAACTGTCTATATCTTATAAATCAACAAATGAATCATAGCTTCCATATAAAAAGAATCATACCGTAGATATTAACTTTCTATAATGTTTTGTTCATCTATTATGGTGGTTAAACATCTCTTATGAGAGACTCAGGACTTCAATGTCATTGTTTAGATGTCTCTGTTTTGT
This sequence comes from Saccharum hybrid cultivar R570, assembly GCA_038087645.1. Taxonomy (NCBI): domain Eukaryota; kingdom Viridiplantae; phylum Streptophyta; class Magnoliopsida; order Poales; family Poaceae; genus Saccharum; species Saccharum hybrid cultivar. The sequence goes on from JAQSUU010000135.1 coordinate 26,639,571, forward strand.
CAAGCAAGTGTATAAATTTTCTTAGACTCTTCATTGCTTGGGTCGTATCCTCTCTTTAAAATTTCTGTTACACATTGCATCGCATTAATATCTTCGGACATGTTTAAAGCACATTTGGGAGCATATGCATGTGACTTAATAAGCTTGACTTAATTTCCTGCATTTTTAATATATACAGGAGATCTGGTACATGGCTTGGGCAACGCGAACTTAGGCTGTTCAAATTATTGCTAAATTACATCACAGATCCCTCAGCTGCTGATAATTTCATAGACCTTATTCTTCCTTTTTTCAGTAAGAAAGACTTGAACTCCGGTAAGCCTTTTATGGAGTAAATTTTGTGTGCACATTAGCTTGCATATCGAATGATTTTTTTTATTTGCAAATGCCCAACCTTGACATGGTCTGCCCTATTTGTCTCGTCTTTTATATCGCAGATGATTGTTTGGAAGCACTATGTGTTGTGAGGGGAATAATTCAAAATCTGAGATGCAAGGTATCTGTAAAAGTTCTAAATGCACTGAACCCATTACTTGCGATTGTTGGATTGGAACTGCGGCTATGCATCTGTGATATTTATGCTGGGTTGTCATTGCATGATCCTTCAATGTTGTTTCTGGTAATTATCACTATTTGTGATGTCAATTATGTCCACTTTGCCATGTTGCCTGTTCCTGTTTCACAGTTTCTTATGGCAATTTGCATTTTTGACAGGCTGGGTTAATACGAGATCTGAATGCAGTTTCAGCTTCAGAACTTGGTGAACTAGATTATGACACAAGACTTAACACCTATGACAAGGTTAGGCCACAATTGTTTCTTGGCTTGACAGAAGAGCATGTGGGCGCCATATTATCTCATTGTGTGTATGATATGTCATCTGAAGAGTTGATTTTGCGGCAAAGTGCATCGAGGGCTCTGCAGTCATTCCTGGATTTTTCTGCCTCAGTTATGAATAATGATGTGTCCAAATACTCTATTGATGATAAATCTATAGAGAATAATACCAGAAGCATTTGCACGATGGGCTGTATCCAGAAGATATTGGAAAAAACTTATCTGCACAATATGGGAGTAGCAATGACTAAAGATATATCAATTCAAAAGGTGCGTATATATTTATTATTTTTTAGTTTGTATAGTCTATCAAATTATTGGTTGAAGGGCTGAAAATGATGTTATATTCAGGAATGGATTATTTTACTTAGGGAGATGGTCTCCAATTTTAATCATTTAGCATCCTTAAGCTCATTTAGGCCTCTCTGTAAGGAGGATATGGAAGAGGATTTTTTCCACAACATAACTCATTTACAGGTAAATGTGCTTGATTCAGTTATACCAAAGGCCAGATAAAGGACTGTAAAACTCATTTATATTTACTAATGCAGGCTGGTAAAAGATCAAAAGCATTGTCGCTTTTCAGACAGGGAATCAAGGAAAACAACTTTTCAGAGGTAAATGATAAGAGAACACTCTAGTTGATGTCAGTATGATATGTGCATATTTGGAAATTAAATTGCTGATAGTTTATCATTTGTTTCGGCTGTTGATTGGAAAAGCTAAGTACTTGTTTGGTGGACCCGTGATGCAAGTACCAGTTTTTTTTAATAAAAAAATAGGTACTTTGTCTCTTTGCTTTGTCAGGCTAGTATGGCTTCACAAATGTTGTTTATGTAATATTGCTGAAGAGATGTGAGCCTATTTTTTCCCTTTACCTTAAAGGTCCTAAGAGATTTGTGTCACTGTCACAAGCCAGATTTTCTTTGAAACTGTACGGATCTTGCATCATAAGCAGCAGAAATTTGTCTTCTAAAGCAGTGCAATTCTGTCTTGCATACTGTGTTAACAAAGGAAATCTTAATTGTTGACGACTACAGGAATGTTAATGTGTTATGGCCATCTAGTTAGTTAGCACTCAGCAGTCAGCACCTAGAAAAACGAGATGTTCAAAGAGTCCATTTTCCTATAAAGAAAAACATTAATCTGTTTGTTGCTATAGTGTCTTTGTTTCCACCATTGGTTCTTGCGTTTGCAGAAAATTTACCAGCAAAATTGATGGCCTTTTCTTTTTGTTTAGATACATTTTTTTTACCTTACATAAGAAAAGCATTCTGCTCATAAATCGCAACTCACCAATCTCCGTTTCATGCACCTGTACCTGTTGCATAACTCGATAATAACTTGTGCAGGTAGTGTCCAGTGAACTGAACTTGTTATCTTCTCCCGTTTATTTTTTCATTAACATCACTTTGTGCTTTCATTTAGGATATCACTATGAAAGTCTTTGTTCCACTATTTTTCAATATGTTTTCTGACGTAAAAGCTGGGAAGGGCGAACAAGTCAGAGATATATGTTTGGATACACTATCTGCTGTTGCTGCCAAAGTGCAGTGGGAACACTATAGAACAATATTGAAGAGATGCTTCCGAGAATTAAACCTTAGACCTGATAAGCAGAAGATCATATTGAGGCTGATTTGCTCCGTGTTAGATGCATTCCATTTCATGAAGCCTGCAAATGATGCCTCAGGAAATTCTGATGCTATGAGTGAAGATACTGATTCTTCCCTTACATTCTCTTTGACTACGGTCTCTTCTGATAAGCAACAGTACCTGCAAAAGGTTGTGTTTCCACAGGTTCAAAAGTTGTTAGGATCAGATCCAGAGAAAGTCAATGTCAACATAAACCTGGTAGCACTGAAAATACTTAAGTTGTTACCGGTGGATTATTTTGAGTCACAACTTTCGAGCATCATTCATCGAATCTGTAACTTCCTCAAGAATCGTCTTGAAAGCATACGTGATGAAGCTAGGTCTGCTTTAGCTGCTTCTGTGAAGGAACTTGGGATTGGGTATTTGCAGTTTGTGGTCAAGATATTAAGAGCTATACTTAAAAGAGGTTTTGAGTTACATGTTCTGGGCTACACACTTCATTATTTATTGTCAAAAAACATTACTGCTGATATGTATGGTAGGCTTGACTACTGTTTAGAAGATCTGTTGGCAGTGGTTGACAGTGATTTACTTGGAGATGTTGCAGAACAAAAGGATGTTGAAAAACTTGCCTCCAAAATGAAAGAGACAAAGAAGAGAATGTCATTTGAGACTCTTAAGCTGATTGCTCAAAGTATTACATTCAGGACAGATTTACTGAAGAAGATAATCTCACCTGTTTCTTTACATCTTCAGAAGCAACTTACTCCAAAGTTGAAAACCAGACTTGAGATGATGCTACACAATATAGCCTTAGGGATTGAGTGCAACCCATCTACTGAAACATCAAACTTGTTTATCTTTGTGTATTGTCTTATTGAGGATACTATTACCGGAAGTAGATCTGAATGCAAAGAGAATACACAATCTAGTCCTGATAAAGACAGTACTGTAGGAAAGACCTTCCTGGGACTAGGTGAGAGTGGATCTCAGAATTCTTATATACTTACCAAGTTTGCACTTGACTTACTTCGTAATCGTCTGAAGAGCATCAAGCTAGCCAAGGAAGATGAACAACTCGTGAAGATGTTGGATCCTTTTGTTGACCTTTTGCGAAAGTGTATGAGTTCCAAACATGAAAATGTTCTCTCAGTCACTTTTAGATGTTTTGCCTTGTTGGTGAAACTTCCTTTGCCATCTCTCAAGGACAATGCGATTATCATGAAAAATGTACTTATGGACATTGTACAGAGAGCTGGAAACTCCAATGGTCATTTGGTCACATCTTGTTTTAAGCTACTTGCTGATCTACTTAGAGGATTCAGGATTTCACTTTCAGATAATCAGCTTCAGATGCTTGTTCATACCCCTATGTTTGTGGATCTTCAGACAAATCCTTCCCCTGTTGCCTTATCTCTTCTCAAAACAATAGTCAGGCTGAAATTGGTTTCCCACGAAATTTATGATATGGTTGTTAAGATAGGAGAGTTGATGGTAACAACGCTAACTGAATCTATACAGCAGCAATGCATTCAAATTATGCTACAATTTTTTCTGAACTATCCACTTTCTGAGAAGCGCTTACAGCAACATATTGACTTTTTTCTGGCAAACTTAAGGTATGATGAATATCCATAGTTACTTACCTTTAGCGTAACATCTGAACTGTATGCTAACACACTGGAAAATTGCAGTTATGAACATCCTTCAGGAAGAGAAGCAGTGCTTGAAATGCTCCATGACATTCTTACCAGATTTCCCCAGAGGATTATTGATGACCAGGGTCAAACTTTTTTTCTTCATCTTGTAGTTGCTCTAGCGAATGAACAGCATCAGAATGTGTCTTCAATGATCCTTAGAGCTATCCAAAAGCTGTTAGGACGCATTGGTGATCAGGGAAAGAATTCCATTTTTGAGTATTCCCTTTCATGGTACACTGGTGAAAAGAAAAGTCTGTGGAGTGCTTCAGCCCAGGTTACCATCTAGTAGCATTGCTATATTTTTCCATATACTAAAAAAGGATATATTGTACATTTAGCAGTGGACTGGGTGGGTGGTTGCAATTTGCTTTTGTATTTGGGTATTGAAGTACTTAGTCCCTATATACTTATGTTTCGAAGGACTATTGTCTTTTTACATCAATTATTGAAGTGGTTCTTGCACTTTACAGGTTATTGGTTTACTTGTTGGCGATCACACATTACAAACGGGCAAGCACCTTAAAAGTATTCTGGCCGTTGTTAAGAAAATAGTGGAATCATCTGTCATTGCTTCTGGAGCTATACAATTAGGCTTATCTGATGAAGCTGTCCTGCCATTGTGGAAAGAGGCTTACCACTCTGTTGCCATGATGGAGAGGTTACTTCTTCGCTTTCCGGAGTTGTATTTTGAGCAGAACATGGAGGTATGATTACCTTCGTGCACTACTACTATATCAAATTGCAGATGTATGCATTTTTTTTCTGATCTAGATCTTGCCATGTCTTTTATGTCGCCACACCTCATGCCTTTGTCGCATAAACGTAAGGCGATAGTCAGTCACCACGCCTCGCTTTACCGCTTTGCTAACCTTGGTGTTGTCAAACAATCATATTATTCTTTTCCAGCATTCATTTTTTTTGCAGCCATGTCTTTTTACACCTTTAATGAGATTTGTACTACTAGACTTAAGTATTCAAGGCACTTATTGACCATTTATTTATTTAGTATTGGGGTCTCAGATTTATTTGTTCTTAAACATAGTATTTCTTTCAAGCCTTGAACTGGTCATATCCCTTGCAACCTCAAGTTTATGACACAATTATAATTTGCAGGACATATGGATAATAGTATGCAAGTTGTTGATCCATCCTCATTCGATGTTGCGTAGTATTTCAAGCTCTCTGGTAGCATCATATTTTGCTACAGCGGAGAAGAGGAAACGTGAACAGAAATTGGATGCCCCATCATGGTTGCTTGTTCAACCAAGCAGGCTATTCATAATAGCTGTTTCCTTGTTGAAACAATTGAGGACTGAACTGAGTGATACTATGGCAAATAATCTGATTGTGCAGAATCTTGCATACTCAGTCTGCAACTTGCATATGTTGATTAGGCAGTCGACCTCAACACATCAGTTTTGGTCTAGTATTAGTTCTGACCGTGGTGCTTTCCTTGAGGGTTTTGAATTGCTTGGTTCAACAAAAGTGAAAAATATGTTTCTCCTTTGTACTTCGACATCTAGTGATGTATCTGGATCTAGCCTTGGCATTAACGAAGAGCCTACATCTTTGTTAGTTTCGTCAATCCTAAAGAAGATGGGAAGAATTGCAATGCAGATGCAGGATGCACAGGTAAGCTCCATTCCATCAGCTAAATCATTTCCTCGTATGTTTCTCAGGATGCAATTCATATGTAATACTTATTTTTCTGTCCATATGCAGATAAAGATCGTGTTCAATTGCTTCAGTATGATTTCATCAGCTCTTGGCTCTGATGAATCACTAACCTATGCTGATCACCTTTTGGCCCCATTGTATAAAGTTTCTGAAGGATTTGCTGGGAAAGTTGTTAGTGGTATGTTAATATTCCTGTCTTGGTATTGTTCATTATTTGTTTTCAGCATATCGGAGATTCAGTGTAGGCATGCTCAGTGCTTAGGGCTTGCCATCTGTCTGAGCTTATCTGAGTACCGTTTTGCTGTTGTGGTTTCAGATGAAGTGAAGCAACTGGCCCAGGGGGTCCAGAACAAGTTACGTGACCTGATTGGTTCCGAGAAATTTGTTGAAGTCTACAAGAGCGTTCGGATGGGCCTGAAACAGAAGCGGGACGGTAGAAAGCAGGCACAGAAGATTGTTGCAGCCGTGGACCCAGAACGGCATGCCAAGCGAAAGCAGCGTATTGCAGCCAAGCACCGGGAACACAAGAGGCGGAAGATAATGGCGATGAAGATTGGCAGGTGGATGAGGTAGTTTGGTTTTTTTTTTTTTGGTATTTAAGCTCTGCGAAATTAGGTGGCAACGGAGTCATCTAATTGTAGAGGTTTTGTACTGCTAATTTTTCTTGGTAGATGTGCTGGCATAAAACTAAGTTAATGTTTAAGTAGATAGAAAATTTTGTTTTATACGCTGTGTCACTAACATTTGACTGACCGACCTAATTTTGTTGTTGAGTTTCGATATCATATTCTAAGTAAAATATTAAGAGGCATATGCAATGAAGGTCTAATTTTTCGGATTAATTTTTTTTCGGGGAAACAAGTAATAATAATCAAGAATTCTTGCATGAGGTTTGCAGCTGGCGCCATCTGATACCCCGACTCGATAAATCGGGGAAAATGAACCGGTGAAACTGATACAACCGAGCACCGACAGTCTGCTGCATCCTTCCTGGGAATCTCAAACCGTACCGTACAAAATTACTAACGAGACTGTTTTTATTATTTTGAACGGAAAGGTTGATTTAATCTATGAATGCTGGTTTTTCTAGTTTCAAAATTTAATACTACAAGTTTGGCTATTGTACCATTTGTACCATGATTTGCGTCTTTTTGAAGACATGGCATTACTCCCTCCGTCTCATTAAGAGTGTCATTTTCACTTCTCAAGAAGTTAAACATTTTTAACTTTTGACCGAATTATATAGAAAATATTAATATTGATGGTGCATAATTAGAGTAATCACTGAATAGATTTTCATGATAAACTTGTTTAGATGTAAATATCTAGTTAAATTTGAGAAAGTTTGAATAGCACAAAACTTTATATGACACTCTTTTTGGATGGATGGAGTATGTAAGTTTTCTTTAACCAAATTTGGCTCCGTCTATCTTTTCCTTTGCTTCTCTCTCTGAAAAAAGACAGCATTATATCAATTTAACCGTTGGTAACAAATTATGGCCTAGATCATTTCTAGAGGCTCATAACACCAAATTGGTCCATTGAACTAATCGGCTAGCCTTGCTACATGAGTTGCCTTATTACAGTCTAAAAAAAATGAGAAGACCTGCCTAGTTTCTATGCTTCTCAAGTCACGTAGGCACTATACATATAATTATATTTTAAATGAATGATTTCTTTTTCAAAATAATTCATTATTTAATCATGTGTCTTCTCTTTGATATCATCTATCTATCATATCTATTTATGTATTCGTTCTCGTATTTTATATATAGTTTTATATCTAAGAAGCTATTTCTTCATCTCTTATTAATTTCAATACCATATCATTATTTTGATTAGTTTTTTTTATCTCAAAAGACGGCTGTAAGGCCTTATATTGCTATCAGAGGACTCAGCTAAATATCTAGAAATCAGAACCAAGGTACACCATACACCCCGCCAGCCGCCGCCAGCCTTTGTTCCTCGCCGTCGTCGCCCCTACCGCCTAGGGATCCTCTACTTCTTCCTCTCCAGTGCGTCTGCTGGCGGTAAGAAAAGGGTCCCATCTCTCTTCTCCGTAGTTTTTAGAGATCTAGTTTGTTCAGGTTTAGCCCAAATAATTGTATCGACGAAATTAGACGATTTTCGGTCGGGATATTGTTTTCTGCGATGATTTTGGTGATTGCAACGACGAGGTTGCCATTGCAGACGTCGATTTCATCGGCAGACGGCCAATTTGTGGCTGATTTCTGCAATGGGAGGGTGCTTCTGGGCACTCTCAACAAGGATAGCTCTCTGGATCGTCGATGGTCGTGGAGAGGAAATCGAAGATTTAAGGTGATGGATCTGTCCTATATTGTGCCTGACGATGCATCTACCGATATTCTTTCATCGATTCAGATGCGCTTTGGATTGGTTCTAAAACGTTGATCTTGGGGCTTGTCTAATGTTTTAGGGTTAATCGTTGGATTCAGTACGTAGACTGTACTCTGGCTTCGGTGTTCGACTGCATCGACGAAAGCCACGAGAAAAGAAGACGATGGAAGAACTTGATAGAATATTGTGCTTTATTTATTTCAATTTTTTTTTTCTAATTTGGCGCTTTCGGAAAAAAAAAAGAGCACTCAGCTAAATCGCGAGTCACGTGATTGATAAGTTGACTGTCCTAAGAACGTTGGGACGCCGGAGGCGCAGCCAACCAAAGCTTCCACCAATCGTCAACACAAGCCACACGTGTGTGGGACCGGAGCACACCGTGTGCGGCAGGCAGAAGACTCGCAAATTGACCCCTCGGCGCCGTGGCACCCGGAGCACGGGCCGGCATCCGTGCCTCTAGCTCTGGCTCCGCCTCGTAATGGCTGACGGCCTGACGCAGTGAGCCAGTGACACGCCCTTCCATCCATTGGTCAAAGTCTTGGGCCGGTCCACGGCGACGTCAACCGTGCTGCCTCGCGCGAGCCAACCCTGCACGACTGCAAGAAAGCCAGCAGCATGTCACACTCACACCTCACTGGCTCAGCCGCTCAGGTAGTGTCGCGCATCCGGGGGCCTTACGTGTACGTGGCGTGGCGCAGGCCAGGTTCTTACGTGTACGTGGCGTGGCGCAGGCCAGGTTTCCTGCCAAAATTTAGGCCATATTTGGTTCATGAATGTTAAAGTTTAACGTGTATCATATCAATGTTGCGGTAAATGTATAGAGTACTAAATGTAGATTAATTGTATGCATATCAGCATAGATTATGAGTAATTTACGAGACGAATCTATTAAGCCTAATTAGTCTAAAATTAAAAACTTTTTGTCAAATAAAACGAAAGTGTTACGGTGTTTGTTACCCTTTAACACCTCTCACCAAACATACCCTTAGTCTTGCTCGCGTGTGCAGTGCGCAGTGCGCTCCGGCTCGCCATCCGTCGTCTCCGTCGGAGCTCGATCGGCAACAGGGTCCAGCGCGCGTGCAGCTAGGTCTTGCTTGGCGTCGTCACTTGCTACCGTTGACGGCCTGCCCAGGTCCGCTCGGACAGGATAAGAGGCACCTTCTGCGCTTGCTGGGTAGTTGCCTACCTTGTCGCCTCTTGGCGAGCTGTGACATGGACACTGCCGATCGAATGTCGTCCTACTCGTCTCTCCTCTCACCGAGCCACGCCCACGCGGATGGTCATCGGGTTCTCGGCGGCGATGCCGACGACGACATGGCGGCGGTGTCCAGCTACCTCTCACTCGACGATGTCGTAGATGATGTCGGCGGCGAGGAGTGCTACCGCCCGCTGGGGGAGGAGGCGGCGGTGGCGGCGGCTGAGTTACAGGCGGTGCAGCAGGGGCACCAGGAGCCACTCTTCTTTGCCACGCTGCAAGCGGAGGATGGCTACTGCATCAGTGGCGGTGGCGTTGCGCAGAGCCGGCCGGATGTATCATCAGTGCTAAGCTCTACTGCACTAACCAGCGACAACCACGACATGATCAACCTGACGCAGTAAGCCTTTGATTGATGAATAAGTGTATATATATATATATAGGTTTTATTTTCTTTTCCTCACGAAGTATATATATATAATGGAATCATTCCCTGCAAAACGACCCCCCTCTGAGGCTCTGAATTACAGTAACCGTTTGCTATTTGCTGAATATGGAAGGGATGGAGGCTCGAGGAGGCTACTGAGGAGAGAGCACGGCAAGATCGCCTTCAAGACGCGGTCGGAGGTGGACGTGCTGGACGACGGGTACCGGTGGCGCAAGTACGGCAAAAAACTGGTCAAGAACAGCCCAAACCCGAGGTATATTATTATACAAATGTAATCGCTTTTAATAATAACTACACTAATGCATCGATCGATATGTACACTTATTCTTTTTTTTTAGCATGGACACTTATTCATTTCATGTATCCTCTCGATCTGATGAACATGAACTTAATTCTCTCTTCCAATTTGCTCGGGCCACGCAATATAATTATTAATAATATAACCAGGAACTACTACCGGTGCTCCAGCGAGGGGTGCCGCGTGAAGAAGCGGGTGGAGCGGGAACGGGACGACGCGCGCTTCGTCATCACCACCTACGACGGCGTCCATAACCACCCCGCTGCCGCGCCGCCACGGTCGCCGGCCTATCGGCTCGGGGACATGCCGCACGGGCACCACATCTAGGAGCGAGGAAACCGGCGGCGTCTCCGCGGCCGTCGATTTCTTGGCGCGGCTAGAGTTCGCTTCTAGCACTATTAGAGCATCTCCAAGAAATATGCTATCTTGGTCATTTAGGCTATATTTAGTATTTTTTATCAAAAATTGATGTCTAACAGATGTGCTATCTTGTTTGCTAAAATACCAACCTGGCCATCTCGTGCTTCTCGCTGGGTAAAAATAGCATGTCGTGAAGACTTGCTACCTGCATAGTGGTGTGCAAAGCAAATAGCGGGAGTACACGAAATGGTGAAGCGAACCAATCTTAACTTGACATGTCAATGCTAAAAAATAGATAATGAGAAATTTAGAAAGACCGTTGTATTACTCTATTATTTTGAAAGATGTTCTATTTTAGAGAATGGCAAAATCATGGATTTTAGACTCTTATTTTACACAATCTCTTGGAGTTGCTCTTAGTGGCCGGGCGCTATATGCTCCGGAGCACCTTTAGCCAAGTAGTATTACAGTATATTAGTCTTCTTTATTAGATCCACTCTTTAAATCCGTCTTTCTTAGACTCACTCTTTATTTCTTTTGAAAAAAACTCACTCTCTTAACTCCTTGTCGAAGAGCTATTCTAATAAAAACCACTCTTGAGAATGGAGCCGTTGCGTCCTCCCCCGGTGGCGACGAACTGCTCCTCCCCCTCCCAAAACTAAAAAACAATGCCAGCTGACTCTACTCGGGGCGGTATCCTGGTGGCTTGGAACCAGGACACAGTGCATGCTGAGGCACCAAGTAGAAGATCATTCACCCTGACCCTGAAACTGACAATGAAATTAACCAATGTCTCATTCCTTATCACCTCAGTTTATGGTCCAACTGATGACAGCCAGAAGGTTCTATTTCTGGATGAGCTCATTCGTTGTCAACCGGCGGCAGGCACAGCATGGCTCTGCTTGGGCGATTTTAACATGATATATGAGGCGAGGGATAAGAACAACAACAACATCAACCGCAGACTCATGGATCGTTTCCGTCGAGCTCTGGATGCCAGCGGCCTGATGGAACTCAAGCTACAGAATAGGCGCTACACTTGGAGCAATGGCCGAGCTCGCCCAACACTAGTTCATCTTGACAGGGTCTTCTATAACAAGGATTGGGATGCTCTCTTCCCAACAGTGACCCTGCAAGCTTTGTCCAGTTCCCTCTCCGACCACTCCCCTCTTTATATTGGTAGTCAACAACAGGTGCCGAGAACAGCCAGCTTCAGATTTGAACAGTTCTGGACTCGAGTGTCAACCTTCCATGAGACTGTTGCTGATGCTTGGAATGCACCGGTCAGAGGATCGTCCCCAATGATGATCTTCCACAATCGACTGTCTGCTACTGCTCGTGCGCTTCGCTCCTGGAGCAGGACACTATTCAGCGAAGCCAGGACTCAACTCCTGTTGGCAAATGACATTATCCTGAGATTGGACGTTGCTCAGGAGTCGAGAAGCCTGACTCCACACGAGCTGCAACTGCACAAAGAACTCAAGACTCGAGTTTTGGGCTGGGCTGCTATAGAGCGTTCTCGCAGGCCGCAAAGCTCGCGCCTAATACAAATCAAGGAGGGCGATGCGTGCACAAAATTCTTTCATCAGGCTGCAAAGAACAGAAGGAAAAGAAATCTGATTGCTTATCTCAAAACGGATAATGGGAACATAGTCTGGAACCACAACGAGAAGGAGGACATCCTGTCAGAATACTTCACCGGAATTCTTGGCACTCCTGTTCAAAGAACATGCTACCTGGACTGGGACCGGCTACAGCTGACTCGGGTACAGGACCCCAACCTAGATCTCCCGTTCACAGAGGAAGAGATCAAGAACACAATCCGTGAGATGCCGGGTGAGAAGGCACCTGGCCCAGATGGTTTCACGGGTACATTCTACAAGGTCTGCTGGCAGATCATAAAGGAGGACCTCATGGCAGCCATCCACTGTTTCCATCAGCTGCGTGCTGGACCGCTGGAACATCTAAACGGAGCGTACGTTGTCCTCGTCCCCAAGTCTAAGGTAGCTGAGCACGCAAAGGATTTCAGACCAATCAGCTTAGTCAGCTCTTTTGCTAAGCTGATTACCAAGACACTTTCCATCCGGATGTCGGCCCATATTGATCAACTCATCTCGAGCTCTCAGAGTGCTTTCATCAAAGACCGTTGTATTCAAGACAATTTTATGTACGTCCGGAATCTAGCCCGGGCTTACAACAGAACGAAGACACCGACCCTTCTATTCAAATTGGATATTTCCAAAGCATTTGATACGGTTTCGTGGGAATACATTCTGGAGCTACTACAACATCGAGGTTTTAGCCACAAGTGGAGAGATTGATTAAGCCTCCTGTTCAGAAGTTCACATTCCTCAGTGCTACTTAATGGCGTCCTGGGGAAGAGGATAAAGCATGCGAGAGGGCTCCGTCAGGGCGATCCGTTATCACCGTACCTCTTCATTCTAGCCATCGACACTCTACAACGGATTTTGGACGCTGCTACAGAAGACGGTGTCCTCAGTCCCCTGCGTGGGAGGCATGCTAAGCTTAGACTATCTCTGTATGCTGACGATGTTGTTATCTTCCTGAACCCGGTGCAAGAAGAGGTTGCAGCGCTTTCCGGAATCCTGGAGCAATTTGGAAACGCCAGTAGGCTAAAGCTAAACATTGGGAAATGCTTGGTTGCCCCCATCAGGTGCTCGGGATTGGACCTAGATCATATCCTCGAACCTTTTGCAGGGCAGAGAGTGTCATTCCCAATCAACTATCTAGGCCTACCACTAACTCTGGGTCGGCTGAAATTGGTGCATGTCCAGAGTTTCCTCGATAAGACAAGGGCCAAGCTGGCAGGTTGGCAGGGCCGGCTCCTAAATACAGCTAGATGCCGCGAGCTGGTATGCTCAGTCCTCACTGCCACCCCAATCTATCTACTGTCCGCTCTCAAGGTGCCTAAGCAACTTACGGAAGACATAGACAAGGTGTGAGCTGCTTTTCTATGGGCTGGTGACAGTGAGCTCTCAGGCGGCAAGTGCAAGGTGGCGTGGCCCTTAGTCGCTAAGCCGATAGAATTTGGAGGCCTGTGAATCCTGGACTTTGAGAGGTTCAGCAGGGCCCTCCACCTGCGGTGGCTCTGGATCTCGTGGGCTGATACACAAAGGGCTTGGTCCGAGATGCCTCTATCAATTGACACTGTGGATGTCGCCCTCTTCGCAGCTGCCACTACAGTTTCAGTCCAGAATGGACGTACGGCGCTATTCTAGCACTCAAGTTGGGTACATGGCCGCCCACTGTCATCCCTTTTCCCTTTGCTATACAGCCACAACAGGAGGAAGAATAGGACTGTTTACGAAGCACTCCATCAAGGGACATGGATTAAGGACGTTGCATACAACCTGAACAATGACCTTCTCACAGAATACTTCAGGCTATGGGACCTGCTGCAGTCATTGGAGATTGATCTGAACAGCACCGAGAGTGACCATATTTGCTGGACGTTGTAGGCATCCAGGAAATACACTGCCAGATCAGCTTATAGCATCCAATTCAGCGGCAACATTGCTTCAAATTTTCCGAAGCTAATATGGAAAGCATGGGCGCCTCCAAAATGCAAGTTCTTTGTCTGGCTTCTACTGCAAGACCGGCTTTGGACAGCGGCGTGGCTACAGGTACACGGCTGGGAAAATAATTATTTATGCGGACTTTGCATTAGGAGTCTGGAGACTGCAATGCATCTATTTGTCGAATGCCCCTTCTCCCGCGCCATATGGGAGCACGTAACTATCTGGAGCAACTGTGGGAATTTGAGTCCACTGCGATGGACTAAAGCCATTGACATTGAAGATTGGTTTCTGTCGATGACCGAAAGGGGAAGCAAAATGGCTCACACTCTAGCGATCTTAACACTTTGGTGCATTTGGAAGCACCGGAACGCCACGGTCTTCAATGCCTCCACGAGTACGGTGTTGCAGGTAGTTGCTCGGATTAAAGATGAGGCATCTTTGTGGGCTAGTGCTGGGGGAAGGTTCTCACCCCCTATTTGTTGTAACCAATGTTGCGAGTAATTAGCTTTAGTATCTAACCCCCTTGTAGCGGTTTGCTACAGGAGGCTACGTCTCTCGCGCATTATGTTGTAAATTCTCTCCGTTCTTATTAATATAATGTCGGGCAACCATATCTTTCAAAAAAAATCCCCAGGTTGCCAACACAAATCCTCCAGATCCGTTGCAGCTGCTTGTAGATCCGAGTGCGCCATCCTTCGATCTACCGTTCCATGGGTCTTGTGCCTCCTTTGTTTTGGTGACGAAGGTGTCGGGCGCCTCCTCTGTTCCGGCGCCTCAGGTGGAGCCGCCCTCAGCTTCTAGAGGTTCTGTTGGGGATGCCTCCCCTCTGTTCGGAGCAAATGGTCACTGGTTGCTGTTGGGTGCTCCATCGTCGCCGAAGATAGGGTCGCCCTCGTCGAGGTCTCTCCCTGAAAGGTCTTGATGGCTAGAGGGGGGTGAATAGCCTAATAAAACTTTCTACAAAAAGTGCTAGACAATTTAATTAGCAATAACAAATAGCGAGAAGTGAGTTTTGCCTAGCCTATGGAGTGTTGTAAGCCACCTATCCAAAAGATAATTCTAATATATTTCACTCAATCGCACAACCGCAAGAGGAAAACTAGAAGGCTACTCTACTCAAGCTACTAAGCACTAGAGAAAACAACTAAGTATTTGAAATGTAATACAAGAATAGGGTAAGAAATATTTCACCGAGGGGCGATGAATTGAGCCAATCAATCAATAGTTCCAAGTGATGATAATCAAGATAACCAATCCATCGAGATAAATTAATCACAATCAAAGAAGTGAAGACACGATGATTTATTCCGAGGTTCACATGCTTGCTGGCACGCTAGT
Organism: Saccharum hybrid cultivar R570; assembly: GCA_038087645.1. NCBI lineage: Eukaryota > Viridiplantae > Streptophyta > Magnoliopsida > Poales > Poaceae > Saccharum > Saccharum hybrid cultivar. Next base: position 26,654,917 of record JAQSUU010000135.1, read on the forward strand.
CCCCGTTGTGTCCCCCTACTCCACGTGGTTCGGTGGCTAATCGGTATCACACACTGAGCCTCTCAAAAGGCGCCACAAGAACCTACCAAATGGTGAGAAGTTTCGACACGAGCAATCCACTAGAGTTGGAATTCGGCGCTCCGCCGGAGAACCACAACAACCCCTCACAACAAGCTCACCGGAGCCGGCCACGAACAATCACCAACACGTGTTGGACCTCCACCGCTGCTCCAAGCCGTCTAGGTGGCGGCAACCACCAAGAGAAACAAGAATCCCGCAGCAAATGAACACCCAAGTGCCAACTAGATGAAAACTCACAAGCAAATGCATTTGAGATCACTCAATCTCGCTTTGATTAGGAAAACAAGCAAGGGAGATGAGTGGGAGGGCGTGTGCTCAGCTCAAAGGAGTGCTAGAATGATCAACAAGCCAAGAGAGACTCCAAAGAGCCAGCCAACACATATTTATAGACGTACCCCTTCGAATAGAGTCGTTAAGCACTTGATTCAGCTGTAGTCGTGCTGACCGGACGCGCTAGTCGCATAGACCGAACGCGCTGGTCGCACACTCCCCACGCGTGAAGCTTGACCAGACATGCTAGTCCCGTAACCGATCGGACGCACTGGTCAAGCCGAGCAGCGCTCTAGCGAGTCAGCGACCGGACACGCTGCTAGACGAACCAGACGCCACAGAGACAACGTTCGGTCATTTCCAGTAAGCCTCCACGTATGACCGGACGTGTCCGGTTGATCGTGACCGGATGCGCCACTGCGTTCGGTCAGAAGACCGAGATACGCGCAAACACTGAGCACTAACCGGACGCGTCCGGTCAAACAGAGACCGCGTCCGGTTCAGCGTCCGGTCACCTCTGTGACCTCCGTTCGCCTCTGTTTCTTCGCGTCCGGCACAGAGAGGAACCCAAACTCCTCTCTACCGCTCAAACTCTACCGCCTTCGCAAATGTGCTAACATCACCAAGTGTACATCATCATGTGCATGTGTGTTAGTATTTTCATAATCATTTTTAAGGCGTTAGGTTAGCTCTCCACTAGATCTAAATGCGTATGCAAATGAATTTTCATCTAGTGGCACTTAAGTGATCAATAGCCCCAAAAATTTCCCTCTTTATAGTACGGCTATCGATCCTAAGCCATCCACACCCTCTATGGTGTCTTGGATGTAAAATAAAAATCCCTACATGATACATTTGCCTTGAGCATCACTTGTTGCACCTTGTTCCAACTCCACATCATGGTAAGCACTTCATCATCCCATTACTTGATCACCATGCTTCACCATGTCTCGTACCCATCATCATTGCTACACACATTCTTATACATATGATTAGCACTTAGGCATTGTCACTAATTACCAACACCAAACATAGGACTTTCACTCCCGCCGCCCCTACCTCCGCTGGTGGCGGCGACCTAGACCAAGTTCGTCGCCCACACGAGTGGCCTCAATCCCAACGCGGTGCCATTCGTTGGCTCGCTGTCCTCTGAGCGCTCTGGTGGCAGGTTGTGCTTCTCCGATTCGGAGGCCTCTTCTGGTAAGTCGGATGCGCCGCTGTCGCCGGCGCCCTTATGGAGGCGGTGTCGTCGTCGTCGTCATGCACTGAATCCAGCTGGGGTCATGGCTGTAGCTCGTGAGGCCAGTGTAGTGGCCCCTGCCCCGGTGCACGGTAGGCTCACCTCTATCATCGTGCATCCTGCTCGCTTCCTGCGGAGCCTGTTGCGGATGGGTTTCGCCTGGTTGAGGGCCGACGGCGTCGAAGGCGCGCGGCACCGCCGCGCAGGTCGCGCCCCGTCGAGCCAAACTTGGTAGGACTATGCTTCAACTGCCTCTGCAGTGACCACGTGAACGCCAACTGCATGTTCCCGCGCGAGGTGTCTGGCCTGTAAGTAGGAGGGCCATGGTGCGCGTGACTGTGTGCTGCCTACTCTTCGGTTCGATGCAGTGCCTGTGCCAAGCCCAATGCAACCGGCTGGGCAAACCACGGTGTTGAGCACCGTCCCTCCGGCGGCGCCGGCTGCCACTGCTTCGCCTGAGTCGTGCATGTCTGCGCCATTGACGGGGCTGACGGCGCTTTGCGAGTTCGCTTTGCGGGCAGCGGGGGTTGCCCTTTCTCTGTCGCTAGTGGCGCTCTTCGGTGCCACGAAGGCCGGTGTCGCGGAAGATGGCGGAGGCCCATCGCGGGCGCGGACAATGCGGTTCGATGGGGGCGGCGGCGGCGATGGTTATGGTGGGCCGTCCTTTGGTCCCCCCAAGTCTGTTCTCGTTGGGCAGGTGACTTGTCCGGTTGAGGCGACGTGCCGTGACATACCCTGTCATAGCGAGATTCCTGCCTCTCCCGTGGCGCTTTTCGAGGAGTCCGTGGTGGCCCAGGTCGACCCCGGTGCTTGGGGTCCGCGCTCACCATCTCCTCTAAGGCATGCTTCGGCGGACCCAATGCTGGATGAGGCTGCACTCTGCTCGTCACTCGTTCCTGCAAATCCTTCGCTGCCCATCGCGGCCCATCGGCCGCCCCCACCCCCGCGGACGGAGAGGGCTTGGACCACGCCATGGCGACACCTCCGCCACCAACCATGACTCCGCCTGCAGCGACATCGCCGGGCGCGGCTGCTGCTCCGGGGTCACCTTTGGTTGCCTCGAGTCGAGTGGTTTGTTAGTTCGGTGTTGTCTACTTCCTCTTAATGAAATACGTGCTACATGACACGTTCGCCAAAAATAAAAACCACTCTTTAAACCGATGGTGATTCATTAATCCTGAATTTTTTACTCATCTATATACTACTAATGTTCTACTTCCTCTAGTTCAGTTTAAAAGGCATCTTCTAAATTACATTTTGACTATTTATCTATTTTATATTTCATTATTTATAGTTATAAATTTATAATTATTAGATAATAGCATAATACATTTGACTATAAATTTAGGAGCCGTTCGGCTGGAATTATAAGCCGGCTGAAAAACACTGTTGGCTGATTTTTTGTGAGAGAAAAATACTGTTCCGGCTGAAAAAACAAGCTGAATAAGACGGATTATAAGCCAGATGAACAGGGCCTTAATAGTATCAAGTTTATATTATAATACTTTAAATTTTTAACTAAATTATTGATCAACGAATACAAAATTTGACATAAACAAAATGCCTTAAAAACTGGACTGGAGGAGTACTGCATAGCCGAGCTTATATGATCATGGCGGCCCAAATACAGGCGTTCCTTGATTGCTGGTGCAGCGCAGCCCCTCTGCGTTGTGGTCTTGCTGCTGGGCCGGACCGTCCCAGTTTTCCTGCACCATAACATGATGACATGAGCGTCACTTAAACTGTTGGATTGGCTTAGTGTGACTTAAACTATTAGATTGGTTTATTAGAGTCGACAAATATGATTACACGAGACTCTTGTTTTATCACAAATTATGATTTTTAGCCAAAATTACTTCACATTGAATCAATATGTCAAACCTAGTATTGATAAAAATAAATTTTCAGTCTCAAATTTAAAAATATATCTATATTCTCTATTTTAATTTATTGACAAAATATTGATGATTTTTGTAATGCCATTGTCATATATAGCAAAAAATGCATTGTTTGATGTCAACTTTTGATCTTAGCAATGTTTTTAATATTTGCTTGTCTCCAGTGTTAAAGGAGACAACAAAAATCTTTTTAAGTGAGCCTTAACGAACCTCAGCTTAGTTGGGTAATCAGAGTTGAGCTGTAACGGGCACTGGTTCGTTGTGTTAGAGCATCTTCGAAAGTCTTTCTAAAACTCATTCTCTAAATTATCATTTGAAGATCCATTTAAATAAAAATTGTTTTCTATATCTTTTCACTTTTCAACAGCTTTTCTACATCTTGCACGCACTTTAGAGAGTTAATCTTGTTGTCTATCTTTGGCTAGTTAGAAATCCGAAATAAAGGATCACTATATTTAGATATCCATTCTGAGAAGCTATTGAAGGGTATTTTTCATCAAGATCTCTACTTATAAAAATTAGAAAGAATGTAGAGAGTCTCCTCGAGTTGTTGTTAACATCTAAAGCTACCTTAGGCACCCATCATCATCAAAGCCTGTTACACTTGAGTATGGATGACATTGCTATAACGATCGCTGATCAGTAGGAATGAAAGCAGGTTTATTTGCAAACATGTAAATAGAACTTAATTTTTGTAAATTATATGGCGATTTGCAAAATTAACTCTATAGGTTTACGGACAGGCCCAATTGTATCTCTACTTGTCGGGACCCATTCTCGTTTAGGGCTTGTTCGGTTATTCAGAAACGAAGGTATGTAACGATTCCCAGTTGGAATACTTCACTAATTTGTATAATGTTGATAAGCTGGAATAATTCCTTTTCCCTTAGTTTTTTTTTGAATAAGCGTTTAGGTTCGTGTTGCAGAGGAAAGCAGGAACAAACGGAGTGAGACAAGAAAAGGAAAAAAAAAAACTCGTAGGCAGCGACCCCTAAGTGTCAAGGGAATGTTCCAGGCTTTGTGCCATCCATGCGGCCGTGCATCCAGCCAGATGGAACGGTCGCCATCTCAAAAGCTCATTTAGTTGAAAATCAGGCAAGGTTTCTAGACGGGAAAAAAACTAATCCTTCAATAAAAATTAAATAAAAAAGCTAACAGGAATCTGTTGGTATTGCTAGTTTTGTACTAGTTGTGTGTGTCCAGAAACAACACGAAAACGGCATTGGCATCTTAAGATAATACTACTTTCTTGTCCATCCGAGTTTGACTGACTCATGGTGGTGGGGTTTTTGACTATTTATTTATTCTATCCAGTGATATGTTTATCGAGTTCAAATGACTTCATGAATTTGTAGATGTATGATTCATGTGATAGGGACTTAGGGAGGTGGTTGAATCTAAAAAAATTGGTCTGAATCTAAAAAAAACGTTACAGGGAGATGGTGTACGGTTTATGTGATACGGACTTAGGGAGGTGACTGATTTTTTTTTTAAAATGGTCTAAATCTAAAAAACGTAATAGAGAGGTGTGATTTACGCGATATTGACCTAGGGAGGTGGCTGAATCTAAAAAAAATGGTCTGAATAAAAAAACCATAATAGGAAGGTGGACCCATTTCACTTTTACACGGCATGGACAAAGAAAAGGTTTTTTTCCATTTTTTTGTGTCACCTATTCTTTTGTTTGTCTCTAGACTACCATCATGTAGTGCAAACTAATAAAAGTTAGTGCAAAGCAAATTTTGTTTTCCTCGAACAATTTGTCTTCAGAGATGAAACAAAATCTCCAGCGATCGAAAGAAGTCGAACTGTGCGAGCTTCCAATGCACCAAAGAGAGGAAAAAAGAACAAAACAAAACGTTTTTTTTTCGTCCAGATCCTCGCAAACAAAATCACGAAATTGCGTCTCCGTCAGCCCAGCCCGCAGGGCTGGGTGTCTGTTCTTTTTTTGGGGTGCACACAAGGCTGTGACAAGCCCCTTTCCCTAAAAAAAAGCCGAAGCCCTTATATATATAAAAAAACACAAGCCCACAATGGCGACGGCACACTGTTCTGATGTCGCGTTTCCACCCAGGGCTTGTTTAAGTTACTCAAATATTTTACAAAATGCTTCGGTAGTATTTTCGTTGTTATTTAGTAATTAGTGTTTAACTATAGTTTAATTAGGCTTAAAAGATTCGTCTCGTTCATTTCGTCTAAACTGTGTAATTAATTTTATTTTTATCTATATTTAATACTTCATGTATATGTCTAAAAATTCGATGTGACGAATAATTTACGGTTTTTTCGTGAAATATTTTGGAACTCAACGAGACCCAATTGACGGGGAGCCCAAAACGCCACGCAGCTCTGACTGAGTTCACCGTAAAAGACAGAAGAAAATTGGATGGGATCAGATTAAAAAGGCAATTAAGCTCGATGGGTGTTGTGTGATTATAGTATAAAATCCAGGGGAGCAAAGGAAAGGAAAGGGTGAAAATTTTATAGCAATAAATAAAATAATAATAAAAAGAAAAGTGGCGTAGAGGATAGGAGAACAAAGGTCGCGTCTCGAAGGTTCTTGCCTTGTTGGGAAGGGAGGGATGGCGTCGGAGGTGGAGGACGACGCGGCGGCCGCGGGGGCGCCGCTGGTCGCCAACGGTGCAGCCGACGTCCGCCGGAGAGTATGCCGCCGCGCCGCTGCCCTGTCGTTTGATTTTCGATTTTACTTTCTTGGATTTGCTTTTGGCTGCTTTTATTTATGAGTCCTGATCTTGTCCGGCGGGTTCCGTGGTGCGCAGAGGGATCAGGCGAAGGCGATTCTGTCCAAGCAGGCCGTCAAGATCGCCACCAAGGCCGAGCAGCACGAGCGCTTCATCTTTAAGGTCATTTCCCCACTCTGCCTCCGTTTAATTCCTTTATCGCTGGATTTCTTCTGCAGTTGATGACGTTCACTAATCTTGCCGCTCCCGTGCTCCCTTTTCTTTTATCGGAATCTAAGGGAATTATTATTGGCCTGCGTTTTCCGTAACCAATCCAGTCCGCCGCCAATTTTGGTGGGCATTGTGTGATGTTACTGTTCGATGAGTACGAGAAAATATTGGCAATAGATTTTTATCAAGCATTTTAGCGGAAAGGAATAAGTAACTGCACGCACTTTGTGCATTTATTGTTCGTACTGTACTGAGGAGATTGTGGTAATAATTGGATCCGCTGGATGGGGTGTAGGGAATGTTCTCATATGGTGCTACTCGTTTTAAATGTGCAGGTCACACACTTGCTGGGTGTTCTTGGATTTGGGGGATTTTGCTATCTCTTGGGTGCCAGTAAGCTACTGCAGCATTGAGCTATTTGGTTGGGTGTTACCTACTGTACATCATAAGATTCTTGTTGGTTCCACTTGTAATGCTCTGGTGTTGCTTGCAGGACCACAGGATGTGCCATATGTGTACTGCCTGTTCTACGTCATATTCGTTCCGCTCCGCTGGATTTACTACCGTTACAAGAAATGGCATTACTATCTCCTGGTGAGTCCATTATTGTCTCACATTGGAAATGCTTCAAGTACCAGACATGTGCTTCCTCAGAATTTACTTAAGTTCATAACTTAAGGGTGTTGGTTTCAGTGTCTTACTTTACTTTAAATTTAGTTGTTCTTCACAACACAAACCCTGCAATAGAAAGCTTTTTTGAATGAAGGATAAATAGAATATACTGTTGTATGATATTGTGCCAACATCTTGCAGTTGCATAATATTCCTATGTGGCTATGTGCGTAAGTGCCTAAGCGGTAAACCTATTTTCACATATGTCATGTCTCATTGAAAAGAGGAGCCACTCCATTCTAATGATGTGGAATGTTGATGATATTATTTTTTTGAAACTAATGTTATTTTTTAGCGTACCAGGAATAGCCCTTTACCTTATTTACCTGATAAATAGTATGCCTACATTATATCTAGGTCAATATTCTAGGTTCTGTTTCATTTTACATTTTTGAATGTTGTCACAAATATAAGTTTGCTAGACAACAGTTTTGTGTTCTTTGGATGGGATTTTCTCCATTTCTAAAGCCATCATCTTGTGTGTAAAACCTAGAGTTTCTTTTCCACCTTTGTGCAGGACTTCTGCTACTATGCCAACACCTTTCTCCTTGTAATGATTCTCTTCTATCCAAAGGATGAAAAACTTTTCATGGTTTGCTTCTCGTTTGCAGAGGTATGAAAAATACCCTTGTTGATTTCCAGAGCTTGTCCAGGATGTGTTTAATCATTTTAAATCCTCACAGGGTCCGCTTGCTTGGGCATTAATTGTGTGGCGTTGCAGCTTGGTTTTTAGTTCATTTGACAAACTTGTTAGTGTCCTGATACATCTCTTACCCGGTAAGTGATCTCAGACATGAATATCTGTATTCAATACATACAACATTTTACTTTTTCAGGTAAAACATCATTTTAGTCTAGTGAAACTATGTAACCATTTCAGTTTATTGACATATTTGGGTTTGACCCGTTGTGTGAGTAATCTATGGGGACTTTACATTATTTGAATTTTAATTATTTCTTCGCTTTGTTAATTTGTATGTGATGTTAGTGTTCTCGCTCATGATTCTTCAACCCACACATCCCATTTTTGTCTGGCTGAACTTCCTTCCTTTATCTCCTTGAAAGGTTCAAGGAAACTACAAATGGAGTTGTGATGCCAAAATATGAAACAATGAGAAACACAAAAGAATTGACACTTAATCTGAGGAACTCAACAAAAAAAGTGCAATTGGACCCTTTAAGAATCAGTTGAACTACAGAAGGGCTCATCCTGAAGTCTGGTCTTGGATATACTTGATGCCTTCTCAAATTTTCTATAGGTCCTTGGTATACTAGGATTATGTAGTCCCTTTATGGGTCTCCCTGTTTCTCGTCTCTTTTGGGTTTCATCTCTAGCCTACCCCAACTTGCTTGGGACAAAAGGCTATGTTGTTGTTGTTGTTGTTGTTGTTGTTGTTGTTGTTGTTGTTGTTCTGTATCAATTGCATTTTGTTTCTGAATATTGGTCGGGCTTCATGACTGATTTGAGTGCCTCTGCAGGGATTGTTCTATTCACTATCCGGTGGTGGAATCCACAAACATTTGCTGCCATGCACCCAGAAGGAAGAGATGCCAGGGACACATGGCCATATGTGGAGGACAAATCATATCTGTGGACATGGCTCTTTTTTGTTCCACTAGCTGCTTACACCCTGTGGCAACTTATGTATTTCCTCATAGTTAATGTCCTGCGTCGACAGAGGTTGTTAAGGGACCCTGAAGTCATGACATCCTACAGGTACATGTTTGTATTTTATTAAGGTTTAGCATGCACTATACGTACTGGATTACTTTGTTTTGCTTGCTATGCATTTGTATTGTTGCATGCCTTCTTGCTTTGTACTGAGAGAAATGAACTCAATAGCCAAAAGGTAGGGTTGTGAAATAGCATGGGAGGTAAGATGGGCTTGTGTTTGCCCATGACACACTTACTGTTTGCATCACTTGGTCACCAATGAATAATGATATTGGAACTAATTAATCTCGTTAATCACAGGTGAAGCTGTATTTCTTTTTTTTCCTTAAACATGCGAGAAATCTGTTTATCATCATTTAAAGAAGGGAAGGAAAAGGATACAAAGAAAACCATCCAAACACTATGCGTACGTACACACACACCACAAATTTGCATATGCTCGGTAATTAGACTAAACACCCAAAAGACATTAAACCGGGGAGGGAGACCTAGATGAGCCCCATCACCAAGTGTTAGGGAAAGTGATTCTATTGATTTGGGCTAACCCTAGAGGGGTAGCTATATAGGTAACCATACATGGGCATCATGGGCCTAGCCTCATAGGCCTAATACACACATATTCCAACACCCCCCGCAGTCTGAACTACCGGCGCAGCGGAGTTCCAGACTGAACAAGAAGAAAGAACACACACATGGCCCCCCACAGACGCAACTAGCCACTGGTGATGTTGAGGCTGGAGCGAAACTCGGTGAAGGTCGAGGACGGAAGGCCTTTGGTGAAGATGTCCGCGAACTGGGCGGTGGTCGGAACATGAAGGACCCGCACCTCGCCCATTGCCACACGATCACGGACAAATTGTAGGTCGATCTCCATGTGCTTCATCCGCTGGTGTTGGATGGGATTGGTGGAGAGGTAGACCGCACTGACATTGTCGCAGTAGATCAGTGTGCTCCGGGAGGGCGGAGTGTGCAACTCAGCCAGAAGCTGCCGGAGCCAGGAGGCCTCAGCCACGCCGTTAGCGACAGCGCGGTACTCCACCTCGGCACTGGACCGGGAGACCACAGGCTGGCGCTTAGACGACCAGGACACCAGGTTGCCGCCCAAGAAGACAGCATAGCCGGAGGTGGACCGCCGAGTGTCCGGACACCCGGCCCAGTCAGCGTCAGTGTAGACGACAAGGTCGGCTGAGGAGGACCGGTGAAGTAGGAGGCCGTAGTCGATCGTGCCCCGGAGGTAGCGGAGGAGGCGCTTGAGAGCTGTTAGGTGGGGCTCCCGGGGATCATGCATGTGAAGACAGATCTGCTGAACTGCATAGGTGATGTCCGGCCGGGTGAAGGTGAGGTACTGAAGGGCACCAGCAAGACTCCTGTATGCAGTAGGATCAGACACTGGGGGCCCCTCAACCTCTGACAGCTTGCCCTTAGTGTCAACCGGAGTGGAGCAGGGGTTGCATTCAGTCATCCCAGCCCGCTCTAGGATATCCCGAGTGTACTGCCGCTGGTGAAGAAGTAACCCGGCAGGACGAGGCTCAACAGTGACCCCGAGGAAATGGTGGAGCACACCCAAATCCTTCATAGCAAACTCCTGCTGAAGAGCGGCAATGATCCGGCGGAGAAATGGCTCACTGGAGGCTGTGAGGACAATGTCATCAACATAGAGCAGCAAGTACGCAGTGTCAGCTCCATGTTGATAGATAAACAGAGATGTATCCGACTTAGCCTCCACAAACCCCAGAGTCAGCAGGAAAGCAGCAAACCGATGGTTCCACGCCCGGGGTGCCTGCTTGAGGCCGTAGAGAGACCTGTTGAGCCGGCAGACCATGTCGGGACGGGAGGAATCGACGAACCCCGCCGGCTGACTGCAGTACACTGTCTCGGTGAGAAGGTCGTGCAGAAAGGCATTCTTGACGTCCAGCTGATGGACTGGCCACGACCGAGCTAGCGCCAGTGAGAGCACGGTGCGGACGGTGGCAGGCTTGACCAACGGGCTGAAAGTCTCATCATAGTCGATCCCAGGGCGCTGAGTGAAGCTCCGGAGAACCCAGCGAGCCTTGTAGCGCTCGAGAGTGCCATCAGCCCGACGCTTGTGGGTCGAGATCCACTTGCCGGTGACGATGTTGGAGCCCGGCGGCCGGGGCACCAACTCCCACGTCTGGTTGGCGAGGAGTGCGGTGTACTCCTCTTCCATCGCGCGACGCCAGTGAGGATCCAACAGGGCGTCACGGACAGATGAGGGTACCGGGGAGACCGGCGCGTCGCCGGGCGATGCCGCAAGGGCCCGGGGTGGCAGAGTGCCATCAGCCCGACGCTTGTGGGTCGAGATCCACTTGCCGGTGACGACGTTGGAGCCCGGCGGCCGGGGCACCAACTCCCACGTCTGGTTGGCGAGGAGTGCGGTGTACTCCTCTTCCATCGCGCGACGCCAGTGAGGATCCAACAGGACGTCACGGACAGAAGAGGGTACCGGGGAGACCGGCGCGTCGCCGGGCGATGCCGCAAGGGCCCGGGGTGGCAGAGTGCTAGCCGCGTGCCGTGTCACCATCGGGTGAACATGCCGCGGGTGTCGGTGAAGAAGCGGCGGGTGGTAGACCGGCGGTGCGTCATGGGCCGGCGGGGACTGAGGTGGTGGTGTCGGTGTCCCCGGCGGAGAAGATACCGTGAGTGGCGGCGGCCACGGCCTGCGTTGGTACACCCGTACCGGCGCTGCGTACCGCGAAGGAGGTGCCGGGGCAGCACCGGGCGACGGCGACCGACATGTGTGAGAAGAAGTGGCAGCGGTGTTGGGGTAACACGCACACCCAAAGACGCGAAGGTGGTCGTACCGCGGAGGGGTACTGAAAAGGGCATGATGTGGTGTAGGAGCGGGACAGGCAGTGGAAGGAAGACGGTTGAGGAGGTAAGTGGAGGTGTGCAAGCCCTCAGCCCAGAAGCGAGCAGGGAGAGAGGCCTGAAACAGAAGGGTGCACACGGTGTCGTTGGTGGTGTGAATCATGTGTTCAGCTTTGCCATTCTGTGAGGAGGTATATGGGCAAGACATGCGCAACTGAACATCGTGAGAGAGGAAGAAAGCCCGGGAGGTGGAGTTATCAAACTCACGACCATTGTCACACTGGACGACCTTGATGGTAAGGCCAAACTGTGTGGACACCCAAGTGAAGAAGTGAAGGAGCGTGGAAAACGTATCAGACTTCGCACGTAAGGGAAAGGTCCACGAATAATGTGAAAAATCATCGACAACCACAAGATAGTACTTATAGCCAGAAATACTGATAACAGGAGATGTCCATAGGTCGCAATGTACAAGATAAAAAATACGGGCCGCATGTGAAGAACTATGAAAAGAAAGACGAACATGTCGGCCCAATTGGTACGCATGACACAAATGCTCAGCATGAGCCCGAATACACGGAATGTCGGAGCTACGACTGAGCTGCATCAGGGCATCACGTCCAGGATGGCCGAGGCGCCGGTGCCAAGTAGTAGAGGAGGTAGAGACGGCGAAGGCAGCTGACAAAACGGACGGCGAAGAAGATGAAGTAGCCGTCGGGAAGCGAAGAGTGTAAAGGGGCCCCGTGCTGTCACATCAGAGCAGAGGACGCCGGGAAGCCAAATCCTTTACAGTAAGACCAGAAGAGTCAAATTCCACAGAACAAGAATTGTCAGCTGTAAAACGACGAATAGAAAGGAGGTTGTGAACCATAGAAGGAGCGACAAGAACATCAGGAAGACGAAAGGAGCCATGAGCACCGGCGGTACCCACAGACGTGACAGGAAGACATGAACCATTTGCGACCATAATGGACGAAGGAAGAGAGGAAGAAGGAGATCGAACAGAGGAGAGTATACCAGGGTTAGGGGTGGTGTGGTAGGTGGCACCCGAGTCGGCGATCCACTCTGGTCCGACAGGAGGTGTCAGGCTCATGGTGCTGAACGAGCGATCCAAGGCCGCCTGGTCCCATCCCGCAACCCCAGGAGGGGTGCCGGAGGGTCCAGCCCACGGAGGCGTAGTGGAGACGCCGGGAGGTGGAGCACCAGTGAACATGGCCGCCGGTGGGCGAGGCGCACCTCCAGGAGCGTGGAAAGGCCACATAGAGATGCGCCCTGACCACGGGTTGTGGAACGAAGCCATGGTGTGCCCCCTGCGGTCCAACCAGTGCCTACCCACTAGCCGGAGTCTGGGTGACCCCACCGCGGCCGCCCCCGCGACCTCCAGCACGGCGACGACGACCGCCACGACCCCCCCCACCCCCGCTCGGCCCGGAGGGAGGGGGACCTAGGAGAGACGACGGCGGTGTAGCGGACGAGCGTGGTGGAGCGGACGGACGTGGCGGAGTAGCAGCCAAAGCCGTCGAAGAAGACGAGGACCCCGGAGCGGTGGTGGACCCCGACTGGATGCCTTGAGTGAGCTCTTCCATGACCAGGTCGTCACGGACCTGCAGGAAGGTGGGGAAGGGTCGCTGACGGGTGATCCACGTCCTTCGATGGGCGTAGCGGTCACTGAGCCCGCGGAGGACATTGAGGACCAAGATGCAATCCTCCACGGGCCCGCCGAGGTCGCCAAGTGAGTCCGCCATGCCCCTCATCCGACGACAGAACTCGCCAACGGAGAGGTCGCTCTGAACGAAGGTGCGGAAGCTGGCGTCAAGACGCAGAGCCCGTGCCTCAGCATTGCCCAGGAACTGCCCCTCAAGGGCAAGCCACGCCTGACGCGCGTCAGGAGAGTTGCGGACGAGGTCATGGAGGTCCAGGGAGATCGTCCCCAGGATCCATGAGAGGACGATGCTGTCGAGACGTAGCCACGACGGCGACTGGACGGCGACCGAGGCGTCGACAAGGACGTGGTCGTCGAGGGCGTAGCGGCGGAGAGTGAGGAGCACCAGATCCCGCCAGCGGGCGTAGGAGGGCGACTCCGGCTCGAGGACCACCGGAACGAGGCGAATGTTCTGGACCCCTCCGGCCTGGTAGTGCAGCTGGGTCACGAGCGGGTCGGCCGGGTCGTGCCAGAGGACGGCTGTGTGGGACACGCGGCGTCCCGAGTCAGAGGAGGTGGCCCCAGCGTCCAGGGAGGCGGGAGAGATGAGGAGCTGCTCCGCCTCGGCGATCTGGCGGGCCAGGGCGTCGGCCGCGTCGCGCTCATGTTCCCACGCGAGGGCGGCCGCGCGCACCCGTGCCTGCCCCTCCGCGGCGGCAGCCCGTGCAGTGACGAGAGCGGCGGCGAGAGCGGAATCCGGACGACTGCCCTGAGGGAGAGCACCAACGGCAGCCGCAGTGGCCGGGTTGATTTGCAGACCAGTTCCTCCAGGCGGCAGCAGGGGCGCTCCTCCAGGCGGCCACAGCGGTGCCAGGCCGCCAGCAGCGGTGGCAGTGGGGCCGAACCCGGCAGGCGGGGCGGACACGGCACTAGTTCCTCCAGGCGGCAGCAGGGGTGCTCCTCCAGGCGGCCACAGTGGTGCCAGGCCGCCAGCAGCGGTGGCAGCAGGGCCGAACCCGCCGGACGGGCCGGACACGGCAGACGGCGGCGGCTGGACAGGGCGGACGCCGGCAGCCGCTGCAACCGCAAGGGCGCCACCATCCCCGACGTCCTCCACGGCATCAGGCAGGGGATGAGGTGCGTCGCTGGCATGGCCAGCCGGGGACGCGGCCAGAGCGCCGGCGGCGCCCCCGCCCAGGACAGCGACCGCGCCAGGATCAGAGATAGGCGGAAGAGCGACCACCTGGGCCCAGGAGGAGGAGGGTACGGGAGGGGCCCAGGAGGAGGGGGGTACGGGAGGGAAGAAGCTGTAGTAGGAAGGAGGAGGGGGTGGGGCGCCAGCCATGGCCGGCGGGTGGTGCCACCAGCACCGGCGGCGGCTGGGGTGGAGAGGAAAGAGAAAAGCTAACCCTAGGCTGCTAATACCATGTTAGGGAAAGTGATTCTATTGATTTGGGCTAACCCTAGAGGGGTAGCTATATAGTTAACCATACATGGGCCTCATGGGCCTAGCCTCATGGGCCTAATACACACATATTCCAACACCAAGTTCCTGAGATCCCTGGCCTTGACAGCACATGGATAGCCACCATCCTAACTACCATAATCACATATGGGGAGTGGTATTGCTGGATATGCAATCGTAACAATGCTTGCACAGCTCCCAAGCAACAAGGGTAGTGTCGAGGTCTTCTCTGAATTGTTTGTTGGCTCCCAAGCAACAAGGAAAAAATATAGTTCCTCGCAGTAATGACTGTCTCATTTACATTAATGTAGTTTTGATGGTTGAGTAAGACTTTCAATTCGTATACAGAAACTTTTCTCATGCTGTATGCCTTAAGTTTGCACCTGTTTGCATTTTGCCCACTTGCATTTCCTGGGTTCACGAGTCCTTGTTTCCTACTGGTTCGAATAACTGTCGGTATTCTCGAATCTTGAATATCCTTGATCCCAACATAGAACCTAATGTTTATCTTATGAAATGTTTGTCAGGGAGCTCTCAAAGAAAGCACAGAAAGCGAACAACATCTGGTGGAGGCTGAGCGGACTGCTGGGTGACCGGAACCGGCAGGTCATGTACATACTGCTCCAGGCGCTGTTCACAGTGGCAACAATGGCCCTGACTGTCCCTATATTCCTGTCCTACCGGATGCACGTGGTGTTCCTGATACTCAAGGTGTGCGCGTCGACATGGAATGGTGGCAGCTTCATCTTGGAGGTGATGCCTCGACAAGTAGTACAGAAGCAGCAGAAGAAACTGGACATGAAGCCCATCGAACAGGGGAGCTCGACACAGGGTGCGCCAGGTGATGATGGTACACTGGGTAACCACCACCAGCACACATCTGAGGAGCAAATCCAGGAGTGAGGAAATTAAAGCTGGATGTAAGATTAGATTTTGCTGTTTACTGATGCAACCTTTGTTTTTACTCAGTGTTCTTTGTGTTGGATTTTTTTTCTTTATTAGCTCTGCTTAAGTTGTGAGTTGTGACATCTATAGGTTTAGGCTGAACGATATGCGGTGAGAGATGATGCGTGCCCATGCTTGTCTTGGCCTTGGGCAAACATAAGTTGGGATGTTTTCCTTTTCTGTAGGAGTTTGTTTTCGCTGTGCCCGCTGTGAATTGCGTGAAGCTTTTGCATTGTTTGCTTGAAGAAGATGATGATGATGTTTTGATGACGCCATACCCTGATATAGACTATGATGTCATGATGATGCTTGATGAAGAATCAGGCGTATTTGCTGCGTGCAAGAAAAGATTCCTGGAAGATGCCCTGTAAATGCAAAGGGTGACCACCTGTGTTGACTGAGACCAAGTCAATTGGTAAGCTTATTGTATGTTTTTTGGCTGGTAAAAAATGGTGTGCAGAAGAAGCACGGTACTGGATTCTGGAACAAGTTGCGTACCAGCTTCTTTGTTATCGCTTGCAAGCCTCGCTTCACCACTGTACTCAACGTGTTACGTACGCGGCGATTGGGCACAGAATCCTTGCTCGACCAGTTATTGGTTCATCGAGAGCAGTTAGATGCATCGCACGATAGTTACATCATTGGCTTGTTTTCTTCAAGTAATTTCCAGTGAATTCCAAGCGGAATATGTTCCACATTTTTTAGTAGACCCAAGCTGCTTTGGTCAAGCTGCTCCGCTATATAAACATGGCAACGTTTGCATGCCAAGAGCTTTTTAGTTTTCCTTAATTTTGATTTTCTTTTACCACTGTTACATACCATCTGTTACCTTTTCCATTTCCGAGAGACCACAGCACAGCCTCCTACGATCGGAACCGTGTGATCACAATGTGGGTGTGCACAGTGCCACCGTCATCCGCGCTGGCCGCCCTGGCGTTTGCGCTGTTCCTGCTCAACTCGGGCGTCACCATGCGCCGCGCTTTAGGCCGCGGCGACGCCTGGGTCGTTGCAGCGTTCGTTGCGGCCACCACGGTGCTTGTGATCGCTCTCCTCGCCACGGTCCGCGCTCACGAGCGGGCGCGCGAGGAGAGGCGCCGGAGCCTGTTTAAGGCCGCGGCGTGGGCTCAGTCCGCGGTACTCACGGCTATCTTCGCGCACCGTGTAGCCGCGGCGCTCGCGCAGGCTGCACCAGCCATGGCTTGCCTGGTTTGGACAATGGCCGGCACCACGATAGCCGGAGGGTTCTACTGCCTCTTTCTGCACGGCCGTGGTGACACTGACGACGTCGTCGCTGGTGGCCGCGATACACGACAAGCCTAGTGCGCGTCGTTACTGTCATGCATACAGCTGAACTGTAGTAGTGAAATTAGCTACTTATAAAAGTTAAAAAAACACATATACTTGAGTCCTTGTTGCCACATATATAGTACTAAAATAAATTTGCCACCGCCCTCCGGTACGGTGTGCGATTGGTTGGTATTGGTTGCTGTACGTTCTGGCTTGAGCCCTTTGAATATGTACACTCATCATGCCTGGTAATATATCCATGTCGTGCCCTGTTCTTTCCCTGGTCCGTTGCCCTCGCGCGTGCACCACACTCGCACACCCACGTACGCATGCGCCCTTGTTACATACTCCTACAGTCCTACCTACAGATAAAATCACGAAAACACTCACGTAACGATGAGAACAGAAATGAAACATATCATTTATTAGGGCTCAATTTTTATGTTTTATCGTGTTTGGGTAAGACAAGAGATGAAAATGAGAACAACATATATGTAAAAGATAATGGTTTGCATAGTTTCCGACCATTTTAGCAATTTATTACTACTTTGAGCCGCAAATTTCTGATGATACAACAACAACATAGCCTTTTGTCCCAAGCAAGTTGGGGTAGGCTAGAGATGAAACCCAAAAGAGACGAGAAAACAGGGAGACACATAAAGGGACAAAAAGAGCACAAGACAAAAAGAGATCATGGTTCAGGCACGTTGATTGCCAATCTCCAAGCGCTCCTATCCATAGCTAAATCCTTGGGGATATTCCACTCCTTAAGATCTCTCTTAACGGACTCGTCCCAAGTTAGTTTAGGTCGATCTCTACCGCTCTTTACATTATCGGCCCGCTGAAAGTCCTATGTTTGGTGTTGGTAATTAGTGACAATACCTAAGTACTAATCCTATGCCTAAGTTGTACGTAGCATATGAGGATTAGTACATTCTAAGGTTGGTGGCAAGATGGACATGGTGATCATGATGGCCACACTTGGATTTGGACGCAACCCTACGTGATCAAGGCAAAGGTATATGCTTAAGGGTTGTGTTTTAGTAACCAAGACACCTAGTGGGTGTGGTTACATTATAGGATAGATAGCCGTACTATAAAGAGGGGAATGACGCGGCTATTGAACTCCTAAGTGCCTCTAGATGTGCATTTCATGATCATATGCATTTGGATAGAACTAATATCGCCTCGAAAAATGATTGTGAAAATGCTAACACACTCACACATGACGAGATCTCTTGGTGATGTTAGCACGTTTGCGACGACGGTGGAGTTTGAGCGGTAGAGAGGGTTTGGGTTCCTCTCTCCCTCCCGCCGAGCTTGCGAGGCGGGATTCAGGCGTTTTCGAGAAGTTGAAACGATTATTTTCCACTACGCCGGAAGTCCGAAAAAGAAACGGAGGCGAACGGAGGTCACAGAGGTGACCGGACGCTGAACCGGACGCGGTCCTTGCATGACCGGACGCGTCCGGTCAGTGTTCAGTGTCTGCGCGTTTTGCAGTTCGATGATCGGACGCGAGGCGCGTCCGGTCACTGATGATCGGACGCGTCCGGTCGTTCAGGGAGCTTACTGGACTGTAACCGGACGCTGGCACTGTCGCGTCCGGTCATTTTCTTCAGCGCGTCCGGTCACTATTTCGTTGAGCGCTGCTCAGGCGACCAGCGCGTCCGGTCCTTCACGGGACCAGCGCGTCCGGTTGTTCTCGGCGCGTCCGGTCGTTTGGACCAGCGCGTCCGGTCAGTTCTTCAGCGCGTCCGGTCGCTGGTTCGTTGTGCGCGGCTCAGGGTTGACCAGCGCGTCCGGTCGGTTACGGGACCGGTGCGTCCGGTCGTGACCGGCGCGTCCGGTCGTTGCGACCGGCGCGTCCGGTCGGTGCTTCGCGAAACTAGCCGTTGCGCGACCGGCGCGTCCGGTCAATTGGACCAGCGTGTCCGGTCAACGCGACTTCGGCTGTTTCAAGATTCTAACGGCTATATTCGAAGGGGTACGTCTATAAATACTCGTTGGCCGGCTCAAGGCTCTCTCTCGCGAACATTTGACATACTTGTGAGCACTTTGAGCTAAGCAACTCCCCTCCCACTCATCTCTCTTGCTTCTTTGCATATTCGAAGTGAGATTGAGTGATCCAAGTGCATTTGCATTGTGAGATAGCATCTAGTTGGCACTTGGTGGTTGATTTGCTGCGGGATTCTTGTTTCTCTTGGTTGTTGCCGCCACCTAGACGGCTTGGAGCAGCTTGGAGGCGTTGACAAGAGTTGGTGATTGTTCTTGGCCACCTCCGGTGATTGTGAGGGGTTTGTGCCTACCTCGGCGAAGCGCCAAAGGCAACGTTAGTATATTGCTCGTGTCATTGCAACCTTTTGCCATTTGGTAGGTTCTTGTGGTGCCTTTTGAGAGGCTCGGTGTGAGACCGATTAGCCACCGAACCACGTGGTGAAGAGGGACACAACGGGGACTAGCGTGCCGGCAAGCACGTGAACCTCGGGATAAATCTTCGTGTCATCACTTTCATATTGTGATTGATTGATCCCGGTGTTTGGTTATCTTGGTATTCATTGTTGATCATATTGGTTGGCTCAATACTTCGCCCCTCGGTGATATCCTCCTATCTCTCTTGTATTAATTTCTTAGTTATCTTTGCTAGCTAGTTAGCTTAGCTAGAGTAGTTCTCTTGTGTAGCTTGCTAGTTGTAGTTGTACTTAACTTCTCGGTTTGACTTGTGCGGTTGAGTGCAAATACTAGAATTGTGAATTGGATAGGTGGCTTGCAAACACCCATAGGCTAAGCAAAACTCGCATCTCGCTATTTGTTATATTGATAAACTTGTTTAGCTTGTCGTTGTAGAAAATTTTAATAGGCTATTCACCCCCCCTCTAGCCATCAAGACCTTTCAAGTGGTATCAGAGCCGTGGTCACCGTTTGTAAGGCTTAACAACCTCGATGTAAGATGACTCAAGTTATGTTTAATCATGTTAATGGCAAGCCTCCATTCTTTGATGGCGTCTCTTCCTTTGATCATTGGAAAAGGAAGATGAAGCAATATCTAGGCAATATACATGAGAAGGTTTGAGATGTGACCAAAGAAGGATACGTCATTCTTGATGAGGAAAACCTCACTCCCAATGACCGCATCAACAAACAATGCAATACGGCGGCACTTGACACAATCTATCGTGCCATTGATGATAAAGTATTTGAGCAAATCAAAGATCTTGAAAAGGCAAATGAGCTTTGGATAAGGCTTGAAGAAACATATGAAGACACTTCAACGGTAAAAAGTGCCAAACTATATATGCTCAAGGACAAGTTCTCCACATTCAAGATGAAGGATGATGAATCCATCCCGGAGATGTTCTATAGGCTCCAAGTCATTGTCAATGATCTCAAGGGGCTTGGGAAGAAGGTTGAGGACAAGGACTTCTCACACAAGTTCTTAATGTGCTTACCCAAGAAGTTTGCCACCTTGAGAAGAATGATCTTTAGAGAGGGATTGGACAAGGTCAAACCAACCAATGTGCTTGGAGATATAATGACTGATGCCCAATACAATGATGATGAAGATGAGGTAGAAGAGAAGAAGGAAACCAAGGTCAAGCAAGAGAAGCCCATTGCATTCAAGGCTTCATCCTCTAAGGGCAAGAGCAAGGTTGATGATGATGATGATGATCCATTTGATGATGAGATCATGGCCCTTCTAGTGCAAAAGATGGGTCGGTTCATGAAGAAGAAAGGCTATGGTGCAAGAAAGAGAAGGGACTTCATGAAGGCAAAGGAGGTGTTTTGCTACAATTGCAATAGCCCCGATCATGTAGTGGCAAAGTGCCCCTATGAAGACAAAAGATATCATGATGGGGAGTTAAAGTTGAAGAAGAACAAGAAGGAGAAGAAAGCAAAGAAGAGCTTCACTTTCAACAAGAAGAAGAAGGGTGGTGGTTATGTAGTCACTTGGGATAGTGACAACTCCGATAGTGATGATGATGAAGGCTCTAGTGATGATGAGAGGATCACTCGACGAGCCACTGCAAACATCGCCCTCTCCAACAAGCCATCCATCTTCGACACTACATCAACATGCCTTATGGCCAAGCCTACCAAGGTAAAACATGATGATAGTGATGATGATTCTTGTGCTAGTGATGATTGTCGGAGTGATGAGGAGGAGGATGAGGACTACTCCAAGGATGATCTATTAGGCATAATAGATCAAATGAGCAAGGGCTACAAGAGGACAACCAAGAAATACAAAATCTTGGAACAAGAGCTCATTGCCAAGAGCAATGAAAATGATGCCTTGATGGAGGAGCTTGTTGCTCTAAAAAAGAGTAAGGAGTGCAAAGGAATTGAACAAGAGCTCAAAGCTCTTAGGAAATCCTTTGATGAGCTAGAGGCTTCTCGTGAGTGTCTAAAGGAAGACCACGAGGATCTTGAAATTGCTCACACTAGGCTTAAGGAAGCCCACTCCACTCTACTTGAGCTCATCAAGGAAAAGGACCTTAAGTTGGAGAAGTTCATGAAGGAAGCTAAGGAGGAGCAAGTGATTGTCACTTGTGATATTGGACTAACATGTGATATTATTGATGATTCTTTATTTGTTAGTCCTACTAATGCTTCATGTAGCTCATCATCATCCACCACAACCAACTCTACCTCTACTACTAGTGATTCATCACTTGTGGTTGAGACTCTCAAGAGAGAGGTGGATGATCTCACCCGCGCATTAGGCAACGCCTATGGTGGGGATGCCCGCTTGCTAAAATGCTTGGGTAGCCAAAGGTTCTCTCTTAACAAAGAGGGATTGGGCTATACTCCTAAGAAGGGCAAGGCGGCCTTTGCTACTCCAAAGTCTCGCTTTGTGAAGGGCAATGGTCGTTATTGCAATAGATGCAAGCAAGTTGGACATCTAGAGATTAATTGCAATAAAATGAACAAGAACAAGAAAAATGCTAATGTACCTTATATTCCTTTTGATTCTTGTTATGTGCTTACCAAGGGTGAGAAAGGTGTGCATGCTAGGTTTGTTGGTACACCAATTGTGGGCCCAAAGAAGAAGGCCATTTGGGTACCAAAGAGCTTAGTGACTAACCTCCAAGGACCCAAGCAAGTATGGGTACCTAAGAAACATTAAATTGTTTTGTAGGTTAATTACAAGGCCGGAGGAAGGCATTGGGTGCTTGATAGTGGGTGCTCTCAACATATGACCGGTGATTCAAGAATGTTCAACTCTCTCAAATCAAATGATAGTGGCATTGATAGTATCACATTTGGTGACAATAGCAAGGGTGATGTAAAGGCTCTTGGAAGGATTGCAATCTCAAATGATCATAGCATCTCCAATGTGCTACTAGTTGAAAAGCTCAATTTCAACTTGTTGTCGGTTGCTCAATTATGTGATCTCGGTTTCAAGTGCATATTTGGTGTTGATGATGTGGAGATAGTTAGTGTTGATGGCTCTAACTTGATCTTCAAAGGTTTTAGATATGAGAATCTATACTTGGTTGATTTTAATGCTAGTGACACTCAACTTTCAACATGTTTGCTCACCAAATCAAGTATGGGTTGGTTATGGCATAGAAGACTTGGTCATGTTGGCATGAAGCAATTGAACAAGTTAGTGAAGCATGACTTAGTTAGAGGCTTGAAGGATGTCACATTTGAGAAAGATAAGCTATGTAGTGCATGTCAAGCCGGAAAGCAAGTAGGCAACACTCATCCATTGAAAAGCATTATGAGTACTTCCAAGGTATTTGAGTTGTTGCACATGGATCTATTTGGGCCAACTACATACACAAGCATTGGTGGCAACAAGTATGGCTTTGTGATTGTGGATGATTTCACTAGATACACATGGGTATTCTTTCTTGTGGACAAGAGTGATGTATTTGACATATTCAAGAAGTTCATCAAGAGAGTGCAAAATGAGTTTTAGACCACAATCAAGAAAGTAAGAAGTGACAATGGAAGTGAGTTTAGAAACACAAGAGTTGATGAGCTATGTGAGGAGCTTGGAATCAAGCATCAATTCTCGGCCAAGTATACACCTCAATCAAATGGCCTAGTTGAAAGGAAGAATAGAACCTTAATTGATATGGCAAGATCAATGTTGAATGAGTATAATGTGAGTCATTCATTTTGGGCCGAAGCAATCAACACGGCTTGCTTCTATAGCAAACGCCTCTATTGCCACAAGTTTCTAGAGAAGACACCATATGATATCTTAAATGGAAGAAAGCCCAACATTGCATACTTTCGGGTATTTGGTTGCAAATGCTACATCTTGAAGAAGGGCACTAGATTGAGCAAGTTTGAGAAGAAATGTGATGAAGGATTTCTACTTGGTTACTCAACTACTAGCAAAGCTTATAGAGTTTGGAATTTGGCTAGTGGTTTACTTGAAGAGGTGCATGATGTTGAATTTGATGAAACAAATGGCTCTCAAGATGAAGAAGATAACTTGGATGATGTGAGAGGAACTCAATTAAGTAATGCTATGAAAGAAATGGATATTGGTGATATTAGACCAAAGCAAGTTATTAATGTAGATGACAACAAAGATCAAGTGCTCCAAAGTCCAATCACTCAAGCTAGTGGTTCTCTAGTGCAAAATCAAGCTAGTACATCATCTCAAGTGCAACAAGATCAACAAGTGGCTAGTTCATCATCTCCAACTCATGATCAACATCAACATCCAAGCAATCAAGTCCAAGTGCTTCAACCAACCAACATTGCAAGAGACCATCCATTGGATTCTATCATTGGTGACATACAAAGAGGAGTTCAAACTAGATCAAGATTGACATCATTTTGTGGTCACTCTTCTTTTGTGTCAATGGAAGAACCCAAGGACATTGATAGAGCATTGAGAGATCCGGATTGGGTAAATGCAATGCATGAAGAGCTCAACAACTTTAAGAGAAATGAAGTATGGGAACTAGTTGAAAGGCTTAAGGATCACAATGTCATTGGAACAAGATGGGTCTTTCGCAACAAGCAAGATCAAGATGGGATAGTAGTAAGGAACAAAGCAAGACTAGTGGCTCAAGGTTACACACAAATAGAGGGTCTTGACTTTGGTGAAACTTATGCCCCGGTTGCAAGATTGGAAGCAATTAGGATCTTACTTGCCTATGCTTGTGCTCACAATATCAAGCTATATCAAATGGATGTAAAGAGTGCATTTCTCAATGGGTACATTCAAGAGGAGGTGTATGTGGAGCAACCTCCCGGTTTTGACGATGACAAGAAACCCAATCATGTATACAAGTTAAGAAAGGCTTTGTATGGATTAAAGCAAGCACCTAGAGCATGGTATGAAAGATTGAGGGACTTCTTGCTATCCAAAGGATTTGTCATGGGCAAAGTCGATACAACACTATTCACCAAGAAGATTGGGAAAGACTTATTTGTATTGCAAATATATGTTGATGATATCATATTCGGTTCAACCAATCAAAATTATTGTGATGAGTTTGGGAAAATGATGGCAAAGGAATTTGAAATGTCAATGATTGGTGAACTTAGTTTCTTTCTTGGACTTCAAATCAAACAAATGAAGGAAGGAACATTTGTGAGTCAAACCAAGTACATCAAAGATATGCTCAAGAAGTTTAGCATGGAAGATGCAAAGAGTATTACAACTCCAATGAGCACTAGTGGAAGTTTGGATAGTGACAAGAGTGGCAACATGGTGGATCAAAAGCTATATAGATCAATGATTGGTAGCCTACTCTATGTGACGGCATCAAGGCCCGATGTGATGTTTAGTGTATGTATGTGTGCAAGATTTCAAGCCTCACCAAGAGAAAGTCATTTGAAGGCAACAAAGAGAATATTAAGGTACTTAAAGCATACACAAGATGTTGGATTGTGGTATCCCAAAGGTGCAAGTTTTGAGCTAGTTGGATATTCGGATTCCGACTATGCCGGTGATAAAGTGGAGAGAAAGAGCACTTCCGGGACATGTCAATTGTTGGGAAGATCACTTGTCTCATGGTCATCCAAGAAGCAAAATAGTATTGCACTATCTACCGCCGAAGCCGAATACATCGCCGCGGGTAGTTGTTGTGCACAAATCTTATGGATGAAGGCAACATTGAAAGATTTTGGAATCAACTTTAAGAATGTGCCATTGCTATGTGACAATGAAAGTGCCGTGAAGCTAACCAACAATCCGGTTCAACATCAAAGAACAAAGCATATTGATGTTCGTCATCACTTTATTAGAGATCATCAACAAAAGGGTGACATTGCTATTGAGAGTGTGGGCACCGAAGATCAATTAGCCGATCTATTCACCAAGCCACTTGATGAGAAGAGATTTCACAAGCTAAAGAATGAGTTGAACATACTTGACTTCTCCAACATGAGTTGATGCACCCCATATATGACATGCCTCTCCTTCGAGCCCCAAGGTACAATTGGTTGACATGTCATCCATTCTATACTAAGGACATGTTTAGTGCATCTAGTCATGATTTCTTATGTTCTAGGATCATTCATGAAAATTAAATAAATTTGAAGTTTATATGGTGCCACTATTGTTTCCATGACTTGTATGATCTAGTGGTAGCATATAACTTGTTTAAGTAGCTTGTGATCCTAAGTATTTAATCTAGAAAACTTGTCTAAATATTTGCTTCAACATGGTGCATGATAACCCTTTTAGTGAGGTGTGAAGAAGCTTGCCCTTGGATCAAACCGAAGTATTTTATTTATGCAAGCAATCTAGGTTGAATCATAAACTTGATCCTCACCCCATATTTCAACATGATAATCTATCTAAAGTTTGCTCCTTGTGGTCAATTGGTGCCAAAGGGGGAGAAAATATTGTTCACAAAGATAGAACTCAAAGGGGAAGAAAATGTTATGGGGGAGAAAATGTTGTTCACAAGATAGATTCTAAAAGGGGAGAATTGATAAAAGAAGGGGATCAACTAAAATTTTGAGCACACAAGTAGGGGGAGCAAGCTCTTTAAACATGAATGTTGCATTTCTATGTGCACTTCATATGTATGATGCATAGTTATGCATTTCGTTTTCTCCGATACATTGCTTGTGTGGTGACTTGCTAGTATAATTTGAATGATGCATTGAGATACTAGCATGAATAGGAAGTAGTTAGATTTTTCTTGCTTCATGTTTTTCAAAGTGGTACTAGAGTCTTGCTTATAATGATTGATCTCACAAGGTTTCTAGTTATATTTGTGTTTTTCCAAGTGGAATCTAACTACACAAGGTGCTAAGATGGTGTTTATCGCTACTCCGATGGTATCACGCTTCAAAGGTCTATAATCTTAAACACTTAGCACCTATTGGTAGTCAATGCTCCTAAACTTTCCTATCTAACATGTATGCTTCCAAAATCCAAACATATAGCATACATGTAGGGGGAGCCATTGCTATCAATTTGAATTCATGATCACATGTCCATAATTCTTACACATGGTAACATACTTGGACAATGTGACATGGGTTCAATCAAAATTTTATAATATCTTTGTGAAAGGGTTGTCACCAATTACCAACAAGGGGGAGATTGAAAGACCTATGTTTGGTGTTGGTAATTAGTGACAATACCTAAGTACTAATCCTATGCCTAAGTTGTATGTAGCATATGAGGATTAGTACATTCCAAGGTTGGTGGCAAGATGGACATGGTGATCATGATGGCCACACTTGGATTTGGACGCAACCCTACGTGATCAAGGCAAAGGTATATACTTAAGGGTTGTGTTTTAGTAACCAAGACACCTAGTGGGTGTGGTTACATTATAGGATAGATAGCCGTACTATAAAGAGGGGAATGACGCGGCTATTGAACTCCTAAGTGCCTCTAGATGTGCATTTCATGATCATATGCATTTGGATAGAACTAATATCGCCTCGAAAAATGATTGTGAAAATGCTAACACACTCACACATGACGAGATCTCTTGGTGATGTTAGCACGTTTGCGACGACGGTGGAGTTTGAGCGGTAGAGAGGGTTTGGGTTCCTCTCTCCCTCCCGCCGAGCTTGCGAGGCGGGATTCAGGCGTTTTCGAGAAGTTGAAACGATTATTTTCCACTATGCCGGAAGTCCGGAAAAGAAACGGAGGCGAACGGAGGTCACAGAGGTGACCGGACGCTGAACCGGACGCGGTCCTTGCATGACCGGACGCGTCCGGTCAGTGTTCAGTGTCTGCGCGTTTTGCAGTTCGATGATCGGACGCGAGGCGCGTCCGGTCACTGATGATCGGACGCGTCCGGTCGTTCAGGGAGCTTACTGGACTGTAACCGGACGCTGGCACTGTCGCGTCCGGTCATTTTCTTCAGCGCGTCCGGTCACTATTTCGTTGAGCGCTGCTCAGGCGACCAGCGCGTCCGGTCCTTCACGGGACCAGCGCGTCCGATTGTTCCCGGCGCGTTCGGTCGTTTGGACCAGCGCGTCCGGTCAGTTCTTCAGCGCGTCCGGTCGCTGGTTCGTTGTGCGCGGCTCAGGGTTGACCAGCGCGTCCGGTCGGTTACGGGACCGGTGCGTCCGGTCGTGACCGGCGCGTCTGGTCGTTGCGACCGGCGCGTCCAGTCGGTGCTTCGCGAAACTAGCCGTTGCGCGACCGGCGCGTCCGGTCAATTGGACCAGCGCGTCCGGTCAACGCGACTTCGGCTGTTTCAAGATTCTAACGGCTATATTCGAAGGGGTACGTCTATAAATACTCGTTGGCCGGCTCAAGGCTCTTTCTCGCGAACATTTGACATACTTGTGAGCACTTTGAGCTAAGCAACTCCCCTCCCACTCATCTCTTTTGCTTCTTTGCATATTCGAAGTGAGATTGAGTGATCCAAGTGCATTTGCATTGTGAGATAGCATCTAGTTGGCACTTGGTGGTTGATTTGCTGCGGGATTCTTGTTTCTCTTGGTGGTTGCCGCTACCTAGACGGCTTGGAGCAGCTTGGAGGCGTTGGCAAGAGTTGGTGATTGTTCTTGGCCACCTCCGGTGATTGTGAGGGGTTTGTGCCTACCTCGGCGAAGCGCCAAAGGCAACGTTAGTATATTGCTCGTGTCATTGCAACCTTTTGCCATTTGGTAGGTTCTTGTGGTGCCTTTTGAGAGGCTCGGTGTGAGACCGATTAGCCACCGAACCACGTGGTGAAGAGGGACACAACGGGGACTAGCGTGCCGGCAAGCACGTGAACCTCGGGATAAATCTTCGTGTCATCACTTTCATATTGTGATTGATTGATCCCGGTGTTTGGTTATCTTGGTATTCATTGTTGATCATATTGGTTGGCTCAATACTTCGCCCCTCGGTGATATCCTCCTATCTCTCTTGTATTAATTTCTTAGTTATCTTTGCTAGCTAGTTAGCTTAGCTAGAGTAGTTCTCTTGTGTAGCTTGCTAGTTGTAGTTGTACTTAACTTCTCGGTTTGACTTGTGCGGTTGAGTGCAAATACTAGAATTGTGAATTGGATAGGTGGCTTGCAAACACCCATAGGCTAAGCAAAACTCGCATCTCGCTATTTGTTATATTGATAAACTTGTTTAGCTTGTCATTGTAGAAAATTTTAATAGGCTATTCACCCCCCCTCTAGCCATCAAGACCTTTCACCCGCTTTAGAACTCCACTATGCACCGGCGCCTCAGGAGGCCTCCGTTGGACATGTCCAAACCATCTCAACCGATGTTGAATCAAATTCTCCTCAATTGGAGCCACCCCAACCCTATCCCGAATATCGTCGTTCCGGACTCTATCCCTCCTTATGTGCCCACAACACCAACGCAACATACGCATCTCTGCTACACTCAATTGCTGGACATGTCGCATTTTTGTAGGCCAACACTCAGCACCGTATAACATCGCCGGACGAATCGCCGTCCTATAGAACTTACCTTTCAGCTTCTGAGGTACCCTTTTGTCACAGAGGACGCCAGAAGCTTGACGCCATTTCAACCAGCCGGCTGAAATTCTATGCCTAACATCTTCATCAATGTCTCCGTCCTTTTGTAGCATCGACCCTAAATACCGAAAAGTATCCTTCTTGGCCACCACTTGCCCATCGAGGCTAACGTCTCCCTCCTCATGCCTAGTCGCGCTGAAATCGCACCTCATGTACTCGGTCTTAGTCCTGCTAAGTCTGAACCCTTTCGACTCTAACGTTTGCCTCCATAGTTCTAACTTCCTATTAACCCCTGCCCTACTGTCGTCAACTAGCACCACATCATCAGCAAAGAGCATACACCAAGGGATACCACCTTGTATGTCCCTTGTGACCTCATCCATCACCAAAGCAAATAAATAAGGACTCAAAGCTGACCCCTGATGCAGTCCTATTTTAATCGGAAAGTCACTGGTGTCGCCATCACATGTTCGGACAAACGTCACCACATCCCTGTACATATCCTTGATGAGGGTAACGTACTTAGTTGGGACTTTGTGCTTTTCCAAGGCCCACCACATGATATTTCTCGGTACTTTGTCATATGCCTTCTCGAGGTCAATAAAGACTATGTGCAAGTCCTTCTTATGCTCCCTATATCTCTCCATCAATTGTCGTAATAAGAAAATCGCCTCCATGGTCGACCTACCAGGCATGAACCCAAATTGATTTTGGGTCACATGTGTCACTCTCCTTAGGCGATGCTCGATAACCCTCTCCCAGAGCTTCATCGTATGGCTCATCAATTTAATCCCACGGTAGTTAGTACAACTTTGAACATCTCCCTTGTTCTTGAAGATAGGTACTAATATACTTCTCCTCCATTCTTCAGGCATCTTGTTAGACCGAAAAATAAGGTTAAAAAGCTTAGTTAACCATACTATCGCTTTGGCGCCTAGGTATCTCCACACCTCAATGGGGATACCATCAGGGCCCATCGCTTTACCTCCCTTCATCCTCTTCAAAGCCTCTCCGATCTCTGCCTCCTGAATTCTCCTCACAAAGCTTCTGCTGGTATCATCAAATGAGTCGTCCAACTCAAGGGTAGGACCCTCATTATCCCCATTAAACAGCTTGTCGAAGTACTCTCTCCATCTGTCCTTAATCTCCTCATCCTTCACCAGAAGTCGATCTGTCCCATCCTTGATGTATTTTATTTGGTTGATGTCCCTTGTCTTCCTCTTGCGGATTCTAGCCATCCTATAAATGTCCTTCTCCCCTTCCTTTGTGCCTAGCCGCTGATAAAGGCCATCATACGCCTGACCTTTTGCTACACTCACAGCTCGCTTTGCAACCCTCTTCGCTATTTTATAGCACTCGATGTTGGCTGCACTCTTGTCATGGTGGAGACGCTTGAAATACTCCTTCTCCCTAATAGCCCTTTACACCTCGTCATTCCACCACCATGTGTCTTTTGCTTCCCGTTTGCCTCCCCTAGTCACGCCAAACACTTCCGAAGCCACCTTCCGGACACATGTTGCCATCTTTAGCCACATGTCGTCGGCATCTTCTCCTTCTTCCCAAGGCCTCTCGTCTAGCATCCTCTCCTTAAACATTTGTGCTGCTTCCCCTCTAAGCTTCCACCACTTCGTTCTCGCAATCTTGGCCCGTTTGTCCCGGTGGACACGTACTCGAAAGCGAAAGTCCGCCACCACAAGCTTATGTTGAGGGACAACACACTCCCCAGGTAACACCTTACAATCAAAGCAAGCACGTCTATCCTCCCTCCTTGCAAGGATAAAGTCGATCTGGCTCGAGTGTTGTCCACTACGAAAGGTTACTAGATGAGATTCCCTCTTCCTAAAGAGGGTGTTCGCTATCAATAAGTCATAGGCCAGCGTGAAGTTCAAAACATCCTCCCCCTCTTGATTCCTACTATCATATCCGAACCCCCCGTGCACCCGCTCGAAATCTACATTAGTCGCACTAATATGGCCGTTGAGGTCTTCTCCTATAAAGAGTTTCTCGCCGATAGGCACGGTACTAATCATGCTATCAAGATCTTCCCAAAACTGCCTCTTGGTGCCCTCGCTAAGACCTACCTGAGGGGCATAGGCACTGATCACATTTAGAGCCGAATCTCCAACTACCAGCTTGACTAAGATAATCCGGTCGCCTTGCCTCCTAACATCAACGACTCCATCCTTAAGGCTCCTATCAATCAAGATGCCTACACCATTCCTACCCGATGTTGTCCCCGTGTACCAAAGTTTGAAGCCAGTATCCTCCACCTCCTTCGCCTTCTGGCCCTTCCATTTGGTCTCCTGAACGCATAGAATATTTACACGCCTTCTAATTGCTGCATCGACTAGCTCTCTTAACTTACCCGTTAGGGATCCTACGTTCCAGCTACCTAGACGAATCCTAGTTGGCTCGGCTAGCTTCCTTACCCTTCGCACCCGTCGAGGAAAGTGCGAAGACCCTTACTCATTTTTCACTACACCCGGGCGTAGATGTAGCGCAAATTTCTGATGATATTATACATTTTTCTTTTCCTACCCTACACTCCTACAGTTGTATGCTATTTGAACATATTAGCGAACCATACAACTCATTTATGTGCCCAACACTCTTTAGCTTCTTTTCATGATTTTATTTGGCAATCTCCCTCTAGCTTCTTGCAGAATTGTCTGCAGTTCAATTGTAATAATTCACCTTAATGAATGAAGCTTTTGTTCCCAAAAAAACCTATCTAAAGTTTGTATCCGTTACGTTTGAATATCTTCATTATACCCTAGCAACTTGTGCTTTGGATATAAGGTATCAAGACACTATTCGTTGACGCTGGTTTTCCATCTTTGCATGGCATGCTCGGCGCTCGCTCACCTGCACTTCTAAGCGGGCGTGATACGGGAATCTCGGTGAGAGATCTACACACCCAAAGCTGAGCACATTTTCCTTTTGTCTAGCACTAGTACACAAAACCTCAACACCGGCGGATGACCTATTTCTACTGGCGTTTTTTTCCAACCGTCTGCGCTGGGGGCCAGTAGAATAGGAGCACAGCACAGCCGGTTGCTTGTGAACCGCCTGTAAAAATGGATTTTCCACAGGCGGTGTGTATTTTTTTTTCAAAAAAAACTCAAAAATAAATAGCAAAAAAAAAGATTTTAATTAGGGGGAGAACACCACCGCCCAGCGTCCGCGCGCTACGTGCTCCCGGTGGGATTCGAACCCACGACCTCGGCCTCACGCGGAGCCTCCTCTACCACTGCACCACACGCTCACATATGTCTATATACCCTTTCGGTTCCCCACATATTATACAAATCCGAGTGTAATTTGCTTGTTTGAGGTCCTAAACGATTTCAAATCAAAAAGTTGTCAACTACAAAGTTTCATAACTTTTTGAGACGAACAACTTTCGTATTGGTCATTTCTCCATCTGAGGTCGTTTACAAAATTTGAATTTAAAAATTTGAGACCATTCAAACGTAGTTTTCGTTGACAAGATGATTTCAAATTAAAAAGTTATAATTTACAAAGTTTCATAACTTTTTGAGACGAAAAACTTTTATTTTCGGTGTTTTCTCATCCGAGATCGTTTGAAAAAATCAAATTTTAAAAAACACAGGTATTTCTAGTGGCGAATTTCTTAACGAACCGCCTGTAGAAATGGATTTCTATAGACGGTTTGTTAAGACTACCGCCTGTAGAAATGTCTTATTTTCACAGGCGGTTGTCTTAACAAACCGCCTGTAGAAATCCATTTCTATAGGCGATTTTTGTCTTGGGGTCCACCGTTTTATTTCTACTAGCACGTGATAACTAAAACCGCCAGTAAAAAAAAAGCAGGCTCTAAGAAAAATAATCTTTCTACTAGTGGTTCTAGGTTTCAGTTTTCCTAGTAATGGCAGGAGAAGGGTCAGGTTTCAACAAGGCGTCAGCAGGAGGCGCGGATTGTGCTAGGTCCTAGTATCAAGAGGAGCTGTAGAAGATGCAGGAGCTCGTCGACCCATCGTTTACTGATGCAGGACCTCCGAGATGCGGGTTTACTCCATCCCTAGAAAATGAAGGGACGAGGACGTCCCACTTTGTTGCCATCACGGGGCATTCGCCTCCACCCTCTTCACGAACGCCCGGCGCTGGTTGAGGCAACACGAGTTGGCGAGGTGGTGTAGGTAAGTCGACGTGTAGGAGGATGACAGAGGCCAGACGACGAGCAGGGACAACGTTGATGTGATGTGATGATAGGCCGAGCAGTGGAGGTGGGGGCTATGCTCAGTGGCGGACCCAGAATCATTTCATTGGGTAGGCATACAATATAGGAACAGTGCTCCACAGTACGCTACAGTTCTCACTACAGTGCTCCGTTGCCTTAGTCGTCGGGAATCTGGGGTAGTCCTGGACCTACCCAAAACACGGCTGGGTCCGCCACTGGCTATGCTGATGGGTGGGCAAGAACAACGGAGGCGGGAGGCACATGCCAAGGCAGCAAGCATTGGGCAATGGGGAAGGATACATTTGGCGCATGCTGAGGAAGAAAGGGCGAGGTAGGAAGAATCAAGAGGCAGAAGAGAGGTGGGTGAGAGAATGGCGAATGGGCCCACGGTTGACAGAGTCTGATGGTGTGAAAACTCTATCCATCCCATTTGGCTCAATCATCCTAACCAAATAGAAAACAGGGATAGACACGTCCTTTTAACCAAACACAGAATGGGAACATCCCATCCTAGGACATCCCCAAACCAAACACACTCACACACACCATACCCCTATGAGGGTCTTTGAAAGACTAAGCTAGCAAATTTCGAGACAGATAAAATCACCACAGGCACCTCACTGTCGCTATCGACATACATGTTGCCTATCACGGAAAAATAACGCTGTTAAATTCTAAAATAAATTTAGAAAAAAATATAAATACCCATATCAAGTCAAGAACTTGAACTACTTGGATGGATAGGTTCCACCACACGGATCTAACTATCTTAAAGTTATTGCTTTGGTGATCGTTGTTTTTCTTGATGTTTAGCAGTCGCAATTCTTCTACTGTTTCTTGACTCAGTGATTCAAGAGTAATTTGCTTTGGTGACTGTTGTTTTTCTTGACATTTAGATTTAGTGGACACGATCATTGTTCTTTGTCAACTGATGCAACAAAAGAACATGATGTAAAGTGAGCGAAGGAAACATACATATAGATGGACAGATGATAGAGACTCTATGCTCAAACGACTGGACTAATTTCCTGACATGGTTTTATCAGGATCATTGAGCTTTATAGTAATTATTGATGGTCAGTTTACGAGGACATGACACCATCGGATATGATCATTGATTATAAGGTGCGCTCGTTCCTATATTTGTATAGTGATTTTAGGTACAATTCACTTGGTTGCACATGTACATGTCACTATTTGAATGTAGGTACAAATATGTCTCAAAGTGCAAGTCCATCAAAGTTGAACTTTCGGTTCGTCGACAGTCCGGCAGTGCTTCATGGCAAAGGTCATAACTCATCCATCCAGAGTGCGATTGAGGTCAATGAGCACTTGATGGAAAGATTATTTGATAAGCTTTCAAATAGATCTGGTCCCACCTCAATATCACGTCAGCAAGGTCTCCAAATCATTGTGATAAGTTGTCGTTGTTTCTGCCGAGAGCTACAACATCGTCGTGGCTTGTTATTCACACTTGGGACCCAGACCTAAGTTGGAGCACACCCCAAGAAGATGACGAACACCTAAGAGATGACCAAGGGCGTTCTCCTCCATGGCCACCACTATAACACCCTAAGTGTTAAGCTTGCAATTAGCACTTGCATATCATAAGCATATGCATAACCATCATTATGCATTCATGATCATAAGCATATGTAATGCCTTTAATTGATTTTCTAATTGTTCTATGTGAAGCTTTGCTTTCATGTATGTGATTTATATGCCATGTTGATAACATTAGTGCTTTGGGTTGTGAGATGTGATTGATGGTTAGCAACTAATTAATTACCAAGTTTGCTAATTACTTATTTTATAAACCCTAAATTCAAATTCCAATTTGAAAACCTAAATTCAAAAATATTTGGAATTTGAGATTGGTCTAAAAAGCAAAGTTGTAGAACTCTAAATTTTTAACAACTTTTATGTTGGGAGTTTTTCAAGTTTCTTCATGATTTTGGAAGTAATTTTAAAAATTTCTGAAAAAAAGATGAAGAAATGAAGAAAGTTGCTACAGTAATCTGCCGTGACCTTCTTCTCCTCTTCTCCCTCTGTTCACTGTCGCCGCCGTGGCATTCTCTGCCATTCTTCGCACCGGGCCGCATTGCTGGACGCGTGGGCATGGCCGCGAAGACGCTGGCCGCCTCTCCTTCCTCTCTCTCGCCATATAAGCCAACGGGGTCGCCGTTTTCTTCTTCTTTTCTTCTTTCCGTCGCCGCCGGCCAAGTTCCTTCGCCGGCCAAATTCCCCGCCCTCGCTTCACCTTCACCCACTCCATCTCACAGACAGCGTCGCCTCGTCCTTACGCTTCATTTGAGCCCGGTCGTGTCCACTCTCATCCCCGAAATCGGCCGCGCAACCGTCTTCTTCCTCGCTGCCGGCAAAGCGCCGCCGAGCTCATCTTCACCGTGGTCGAGCCGCCTCCGCTTGGTCTCCGCCTCAACCAGCTAGTGATACACAACCGCGGTGAGATCCTGAAGCTGACTGCGCCCTCCGTTCTACCTCTACCGCACCGGCGTGCTCGGCAAGCGTGCGCCGCCGTCCGCCGCCGTTGCCTTGCCGCTGTTAGCGCCACCGTCGTGCTTAGGAGCCGAGCACCCCCCTAACCTAGCTAGGTAGACGCGGAAGGACATGGGGGAGCACACTGGTGCTTATCCCGACGCCGGGGACTCGCCGCCGGCGAGCTAGCGCGTACGCCACGCCGCTCCCCTGTTTTGGGTCACTGAAGCGTGGGCCCCGCTCGTCAGGCCGCGCCGGCCTCGCTGCTGGGCCGTGTGCCTGGGCTGCTCGCGTTTGGGCGCGCTGCGCGCGTTGGCCGTGGGCCAACTGGGCCGCATGCGCCTGCTGCCGCGCCTGGGCCGCGCGTGTGCGTGTGCGCGCCGCGCCGGCTGTGGGCCGAGCTGGCCCAAGGTACTTTTCCTTTTTAGTTTTTGGTTTTGTTTTAAAAGTTTGTACAATGTCTTGTGCAAATCTTGAGCTAGAGAACTCCAATCTGGGTGAAACCAATTTTGTTAGCTTCATTTTGAAATACTCTACATGTTATAATTATAAAACTTTCTGTTTGACATACTTTTTATACACTGTTTTATTTACCTAAGATAGTACCTTTTTAACTTCTAAAATTGATATCTAAAGCTACATATATCCAAAAATTATGAAACCAATTTTTACAGTTTTCTTGTAACATGCTCTATGGAAAGGAATTATGAAATATGTTTTTTGACACTAGAAATGGGTTGACCCTATGTGGATTGAATTAAGTTTATTGTATTTACCTTTGTATATAATGCTCCATGTATTCTCTTGTGATGAATGACAATGCGATCATGTTATAGTGTTTTGTGAAATCTTGTCTTCTCTACCGGAGAAGAGATTTGCACCTGCTCAGTAAAAGACTAATTATAAGCAACACCTTGTTACCTTCATGTTGTTAAAATGCACTTGAGTATATAATTATATTCCTGTTTTGTGCATTAGGTTGATAGGAATTGAATGAAACCGTTACTGCATAAGCTACCTTGTCCACAATATAATTCTACATGTACCCTTACTAGCATAAGTACGTCACTTTATGCTTAGCTATGCTTAGACTGGTAGAAGTCGGGTGATTCCTGTCATCCGTGAGATATAGGTGGCTACTCTATCATGGTTGGCTGTGGAACGGAATCATGTGATAATGAGTAATTGGAGACGGGCGGGATCTGATGTACTGTGGTTGTGGTTGGTGCCGATTAGGCATGTGTTCCTTGATCTCGTCTGTGTCATTTAAGGATCGCTTCGTTGTCTAGCCCTTGGATTGAGATTGAACGTACCTTCACATAGTGACCGGATAACTCGTTCTGATCGTGAAGCCAAGTACCTCGTTCGGGGTGAGAGTTGGACTGGACTAGCATCGCGGGGAGGAGAGCACGATGCAGAGGGGCAGGGGCTTAACTAGGCTAGCAGTTACGGACTGAGCGTCCTGGCGTTAGCCGTCCCCTAGGCCTTGCGGATTGGTCCAAACTCACCTCCGAATAGAGCGAACGGTGACCCAAGCAAGTGATGCGTAAGCTCGCACGGGCGTGTGATATGGGCTTTACCCAGCTGGATGAAATCGATTTGAATTGGCGTCTCTTCCGGATAGTGAGAAACTCGATCACTAGTCAACATCATAGTAATTAATGGAAGTGATGATTAGTTTGATTATGATAATTGGATATGGTTACTACTATGATGCTTAGTAATCAAGTGATTGTTATAGAATAGGTGCAAACCTAGCTATATTAGGCTTCACTGAAATTGATGCTAAAACTTGACTAAAATATTGAAAATAAGGACTCATGACAGTAATGCTCTTTTTGCAAAGTTATGCTATCCAACCAACTCCACCAAATAAGCCTTGTATATCCTTGGAGTCGTTTTATATTTTCCCTGTCGGGTAAGTCTTACTGAGTACAATTGAGTACTCAGGGTTTTATTCCCTCCGTTGCAGGTAACATTGGTTATAAAGAAGATGGTATTGCTTACTTAGTCCTGCGTTGGACACCGGTGTATAATGGCCACCGGGCATGGCTATGATCTGATACTTCTCTATCATGCTTTTGTTGGAGGTGGTTTAGTAAACTGGCAATGTATTTAGATTCATTACAATAATATAGTTTCAAATATATATTTCTTCCTTGTATCATATTTGAACTTGGTATTGTAATACATGTTGTAAAATCTGACTTGTAACTTAAACTTCCGTTGTGAACTCTATGTATTATGATGTATGTTGTTTTCTTAATCTAGTATGATCTTGGATGTGATGTTGATTTACCGAGGTCATTCGTGACTCTCGGCGGACTACCGAATTTATATAAGTGACGGTATGCACGTGTCAACGTGTTTAGCAGAGACAATCATACTTGATCTTGTATAAATTGGATGGTTCT
Source organism: Saccharum hybrid cultivar R570 (assembly GCA_038087645.1). Lineage (NCBI taxonomy): Eukaryota > Viridiplantae > Streptophyta > Magnoliopsida > Poales > Poaceae > Saccharum > Saccharum hybrid cultivar. Next base: position 26,692,818 of record JAQSUU010000135.1, read on the forward strand.
GTCACAACCACCTTAGGAAACAAACAAGGGCGTCCAAGCCAAGTTGGAGGCCCAATCCATATCAAGTTCGAGTCCATCTCGGGCTCCAGGACTAGTCTGTAGTAAAACGGACGCCCAAAACTCATACGGACTCCGTTTTCAATGATCCATATATGGATGAAAAGATAATTTCATAAGCTAACCAATGGCTTTGGTTTGAGGCCCAAATTCCATCGGAGTTCATATGAATCATCGAAACAAGTTGATGTCCAGAATCTGTCAGGGCGCTGCGTCGTCGTCTTTTGGGCCGTTTGGGCCATGTAACGTGTTGAGACTCCTTAAGGACGTGAGTAGGGGTCATTGGATGCCTCTTAGGCTATATAATCAGTAGCCATCACCTATGTTAGAGTTTGAGTTTTGCTTAGATCATTCTGTCAATTGACAGTCGCTGTCTATCGGTTTATGAGACCCCAACTTCGAGTGCTTAATTATTCATCTGCAATTGTCACTTCAATTGAGTTGCGTTTTATCTTATTCTAGCTTGTGTTATTTGATTCACAGCAGGGATTAGCCTTTATGGCGAGGTCAACTGGATTGTGACACGGTTGATAACCAAAGGAGACGTGGTGCTAAGGTTGCAGGGTTCGGGTCTTTGTGATCTAAAGTCGGATCGGTGTGTTGCTTCCGACCAAATCGATAGTTATCTTGAACCTAACGAAAGATCAGGAATCACGCCCCCATCAAGTGGCATCAGATCCTTAGGTAAACCGTCAAGTTCATATTTATCCTAGTTTAGTTGATTTTTTTGCCTTCGTCCCATAGTCCACCGCCATATTTGTTTTCTGTCCTACAACCATCCACGCCATAGCCTTTGCATATTTCAATTTCAGAATCCGCCATGTTGAGTTTGTGTCCTAGGTCAAGATCTTGTTGCTGGTTAGATTGTGTTCTTTTTCTAGTTTGTGTTGATCCCTCCATCCGCCATTATCCTAACTCATCATCAGTTTGCATCTTGTGTCTACGTAAAACCCTGATTCGAGTAGTTTTCATAAAACAGTCATAACTTTTGCATCCGAACTCAAAACGGGGCAAATTTTATATCTACGGAGAACGCTAGAAAATTTTAGATCTATTTAATCCTAGAAAAGCTAGGTTCGCAAAATTTAGAATTGTGAAATTCGATTAGTAACATCGAGTTTTAGGGCCCACAAGTTTTGGCCAGCTTTTTAGATCACAATCCTGAATTTGTATAGGCCACATCTTTTATCCAATTGAGCTCAAATTTTTTGAAATTTATTCTTGTGTGCTCCTTGTTGAGAAAAAAATATCAAAAGAGCAAAAGTAAGGAAAAAAATTTGGACAAAAAAGAAAAAAATAGCAAAAGAGAAGAGAAAAGATCGAAAAGGAGCACATAAGGAATACTGAATAACTCTATTATTTGTGGTGCCTTTTTGCCTTGTTCGTATTTTCATTGCTACCTTTCATACTTGTTTCACTCCCTTGTTTGTCACAACTGTGCTACAAACACATATAGGTCAGCAACTAGGACAAGTGCTCTGGACATTTATTCAATATTGCTATCTGTTACTGAATTGTGTGCCACATATATATATATATATATATATTTGTTCTTTGTGTGCCTTCCAAGCTCCACATCAGTCTGGGCATATTACCCGCTACCCGATACCCGAACCCGAAAAACCCGCACCCGAACCCGAAAAACCCGAACCCGTAGTACCTGAAGTCTAGTTCGGATAGTGAATGTTATTACCCGAATTTATTTTGGGTAATTCGGGTAGCAGCACCCGGTACCCGAACTACCCGTACTAGTGTCGCTTGGGTGCCTATACGGCTGCACTCGAGATTTGGAGTCTGGAGTCCAGTCCAACAGGCAAGTAGCAAGTTTCCAGGTAGCCAATTAATTCAACATTCAATGGAGAACGAACGAACTGACTTCTGATCTCCTCGCCTTGAAGGCTTGAACTTTTGAATTATGCTCTGGGATCTTGTCAGTAGTCAATGTGTCGTGGTTTGCACTTGCATCTGAATGTTGCATTTGCACAAGACTAGTAAGTACACCCTCCATCCCTAAATGTTTATCTCTAGAAAACCGTGTTTCCCTCACAGACACGTTTCTCGGGCGACAAACAAAAAGAGACAGAGTAGTACTAAGTAAGTATCATGTATGTCAGGTCTAAGATGTGACAATGTTTGTGATGACCTGCGAGTTGTGGTTGAAAACTTGAACTTATCAGCTCAGTTTATCAATTATTCTGTGCAGTTCTTAGTTCTATGCAAAATTCTATGCTGTTTGAGTGTTTGCTGTGATTTTGTAATATTTCAGGTAAAACAGGTAATACCCGAACCCGAACCCGATATTGTGGGTACCCGAATTTGCGGGTATTGATTTTTCGAGGCTGTTATCGGGTAATAATTTTCATTACCCGAATTTCTTAATACCCGAATTACCCGACCCGAATTAAGCGGGTAACCCGAACGCCCACCCTAAGCTCCACATATATACTCCAGATCAGTACAGAAAAAGATCCTTGCAATCTTGGTGCCACGCCCTCACAGGTATCACAAACCAGCCACCGGTTTTACCGTCCACTGCTTTGTGTTGGTAAGAACCTTGTAAGAAGTTGGTAAGACGTGTGAGAGTGTGATTCCACCGACCCATAAATAGTTGATAGGACATTTGTTTTGATTGCTAATCAAACAACGAGTTTCTATTTAAGTGTGGGTTGCAGAAAATCATGGACTAGATGTTTGCAAGCATGGACCGGATAAAGAAAAATCAGCCATCGCAAATATATCATAATTGTCAAGGTATGAGAGGTAAATTAACCATACCATTCTATTCTGAATTTTATGATGGAGAAAAATATTTTGATTGGGAGATGGCTGTAGAACAAGAGTTTAATTCACACCTAGTTCTTGAGAAATATAGAGTTAAATATGCCACTAGGGAATTCAAAGATTTTGCTCAATTATGGTGACGAGAAGTAGGCAATTTGCATCAACAACCTCAATCATGGGATAGACTTAAAGAAGTAATGCGTGATCATTTTATTCCTCCATCTTATAAACGTAAAATGCAACACTTAGAGCAAGGTAATATGTCTGTCCAGGAATATTATGTAGAGTTTCAAAAGTGTGCAATATGTTGTGGGGTAGAGGAGGATCCAGAGAATAAAGTGTGTCGTTTTTATGGTGGTTTACGACGTGAAATTCATGATATTGTTTATTATAAAGATTTTAACACTACAAACCAGTTATTTCAGCTAGCTATACTTGCAGAAAAAAATTGTAAGGACATCAACAAAAGCACCAGACCAGCATTGACGACAACATCAACCAGGTTTTAGCAAGAGTGGAGCAAGCATTCGCGAAGATCGAGACTATGATAAGCAGACGAGTGGCCATTTTCACCGCTACAACAACATCTTCACCACCACCCTCACACCCACTTCATAAAAAGAGTGTTTCTACTAAGAACAAAGAGGTTGATATTAAAAATAAAAATCACCAAGTACCTAAACTAGAAGATTCTTTTATGCTTGCTACAAAATATGATAATGTTCAAATTGGTGATGATGTGCTGAATTTGTCCACCACTCATGCTATAATAGAGCAACATTTAGTGGACACAACGTCTAAATTTCCTTTATCACAAAATAATTGTTCTGATAGTGCTTGTGATAAAGAAGAGTTATGTGACAATGCTTTTAATATACATATGCCACAACTAGTGAATGAGTATGACACTTTTGTTTTGGAACCGAATACTTATGCTGAAAATAAGAATTTGAATGAGCATGATGCTTTTGTTTTGGAACTAAATACTTGTGCTAAAAATAAAAATTTGGTTCTCATTGCTGCTGAAAAAAATGAGCTAAAATTATTGTATTCTTTAGATACTGTGGGTTATATTGAGTTTGATACTCTGTGTGCTCTTACTGCTTTGGAAGAGAAATTCATATTTGCTAATTTGTCATGGTTATCTATATGTACATTTCACTTTATTGGTAAATATAATAACAAAGGAGAGGATATGATACACAGAGCTTATATTTGTTCAATTCTGAAATCTTCTTTTGTTGCGCAATAATATGATAATTTCGAGGCCTACAATAGATATAATCATGTCATGTCAAGATCTCCAAGTTTTGTTATAAAGCAACAAGTTAAATTTCAAGAAGGGGAGCAATATTGGCTACTACCTACAATCTGTCCTCCAACTAAGCTCAAACCGAGGACGGTTTGTTGTCAAGAAGGGGAGGATGATGAGGACATGACACCATCGAATACGACCATTGATTATAAGGTGCGCTCGTTCCTATATTTGCATAGTGATTTTAGGTACAATTCACTTGGTTCCACATGTACGTGTCACTATTTGAATGTGGATACAAATATGTCTCAAAGTGCAAGTCCATTAAAGTTGAACTTTCAGTTCGTCGGTAGCCCGGCAGTGCTTCATGGCGAAGGTCATAACTCATCCATCCGAAGTGCGATTGAGGTCAATGAGCACTTGATGGAAAGATTATTTGATAAGCTTTCAAATAGATCTGGTCCCACCTCAATATCACGTCAGCAAGGTCTCCAAATTATTGTGACAAGTTGTCGTTATTTCTGTTGAGAGCTACGAAAGTCGTCGTGTGCTTGTTATTCACACTTGGGACCCAGGCCCAAGTTGAAGCACACCCTAAGAAGATGGAGAATACCTAATATGACCAAGGGCGTCCTCCTCCTTGGCCACCATCTTAGGAAATAAACAAGGGCGTCAAAGTCAAGTTGGAGGCCCAATCCATATCAAGTTTGAGTCTATCTCGGGCTCCAGGACCAGTCTATAGTAAAACGGACGCCCAAAACTCATACGGACTCAGTTTTCGATGATCCATATATGGATGGAAAGATAATTTCATAAGTTAGCCAATGACTTTGACTTGAGGCTCAAATTCCATCGGAGTCAATAGAAATCATCGAAATAAGTTGATGTCCAGAATCTGTCAGGGCGCTGCGTTGTCATCTTTTGGGCCGTTTGGGCCATGTAACGTGTCGAGACTCCTTAGGAACGTGAGTAGGGGTCATTGTATGCCCCTTAGGATATATAATCAGTAGCCGCGGCCAATGTTAGGATTTGGGTTTTGGTTAGATCATTCTGTCAATTGATAGTCGCCGTCTATCGATTTGTGAGACCCAAACTTCGAGTGCTTAAGCATTCATATGCAATTGTCACTTCAATTGAGTTGTGTTTTATCTTATTCTTGCTTGTGTTCTTCGATTCGCAGCAGGGATTATCCTTCATGGCGAGGTCAACCAGATTGTGACACAGTTGATAACCAGAGGAGACGTGGGGCTAAGGTTGCAGGGTTCGGGTCTTTGTTATCTGAAGCCGGATCGGTGCATTGCTTTCGACCAAATCGATAGTTATCTTGAACCTGACAGAAGATCAGAAATCACGCCCCCATCATCAGTGGTCTTCATATATTGGCATGTTTGAATGAGCTAGGGCCAGTTAACTAATTAGGATAAAAATTAGTTTTGAACTAGCTAGAGTTGATTAATGACTAGTTGGAGACCTAGCTAAAAAATTAGCACATCTATTAATCCCTGCTAATTTTCAAGTAGCTAACAATTAGTCCTGGTATCAAATAGACCTGTCAATTTTGTTTTTTAGCCCTTTTTTCGAAAGATTCTCACAAACACGTCCCTAGTAGTAAGATTTTGAAAAATAGACCCTCCTCTTGGCGCCGTTGTTATTGGCATCAAGATTAAATGTGTAACGCCCCAGGTGTTTGTCACTCATTAAGTAGTGGGTTTGAGCTCAAACATGATAGATTAAGTGGAGATGAGGATGTCAAGGTCAACCTATGGAGATGAGCCTAACCTAAACTTGGATGTTACACCATTGCTTTACATATAGGACGTTTTCAAGATATATGTTTAGGTGGTGTTATTGCAATATATTCATGTGTCTCACCTTAGTACCTATCTATATTGATCTCTGGAAAAGTTTCATGAAGTTTGGAATCAAAAAGTCACATGAAATGATAAGTTATATCCTTGTTAGAATGGTTTTACTAAGTGCTTGAATTGCACTAATAAGTGAATGGAAATATAGGTCATCAACCAAACCTTGCAAGCTTGCCCAAAAGACTCTAGATGGACTCTACAACAAAAGTCGTGAAAGGTTCGTGTTGAGTACATGCCCCGAAAATGCTCCAATGGATCAAAAAGGATAATTTAAGCTTTATCGTGATCCTACTTTGGTCAAAGTATAACAGTAGTTTCTATACCAGTTTTGAGGTTGAACCTTAAATGAGAGTTGTAGTTCACATTATGTAGAAGAAACTGTGTTTTTGGACCAAGAGCTAGATCAGCTTGGAAGCGAGTCTAATCGGTGCACAAAGATTGAATTTGCTGTTGTTTTCAGCACTTAGAAATATTCTAAGTCTGGAGTTTCGCTAAGCAACGACGTTGGCATTCCGTGTTCTTCAAAATTCGTTAAGCAACTTGAGTTGGTCCAAAAATAAAATTTGAAGGTTATATTATGGAGAAGAGCATGCAAAAAGTTGCACTGAGTTTGACCGAGTTTTGACCTCTGAAGGCGAGTTCCCGTGACCGTTATCAACATGTTGACATTGTCATTTTGAGGCTTAATTACCCGCTGTTACAGAGCTCAAATGTCCTTGGCTCCTTAATGAAAAACATAGAGCTTTATGTGGGCTTCAAACTTTGTTTTGGGCCCGAGGTCTAATTCGGCCCGGATGGCAGCCCAAATCGCACCCCACCTTGGCCACTCTGTAGTGCTCCACGTGTTCGATGAATTGCCGTCGTGGCGACCATGCACTAGAGCTCAACCCGCCATGGCTGCCGTGCGTCCTGCTCCCTCTGCTGGCCGCTGCCGCATGCCCCACGCCCCTGCCATCAAATGTGGACGCCCGAGCACCCCCTGCCTCGCCCTCCCTCACTTCCGCACCTCCTGGCTCTCCTCCCCGCTCCCGTTCTCGCCGCGACGCGCGCGCACCAGAGCGCCGCCCGCCATGGCCGCCGCGGGCAGAGCTGCTCGTCGCCCACAGCCTTGCGCGCTCACTGCCCGAGCCAAGCCGTGCCCCACCAGAGTTGCTCGAGCATGCTTTGGTGCTCCGCTGCCGCCTCTCATCGCTCGGGGACCGCCGTCTTCTCTTGCTGACGCGGCCGCAGCCCCGTCCCGCCGTGCTCTCGTGGCCAGCCAGCCTCGGGCCACCTCAAGCCAAGCTGGAGGCACCAATGTGTGCGCACCGTCCGCATGTAGCTCCGCCACCTCCGCAAGCCACCAGAGCACCGCCCCCTGCCGCCGGCACCGGCCGATTCGGCGTGCCCTGCTCTAAAGAAGAAGATGGACCGCGGGCTTATATAAGTAGAAAGGGAAGGGTTTTTCTGTGAACCACAGGCTCATTTGAATAGTGCAAGAAGGACTTGTTCACTCGGTTTAATTAAAGTTTCTTCCAGGGGTCCCGTTGTAAAGTGTTTATCCTTTTCGGTTTAATAATTTCCTTTTGCGGAAAAATGACTAAAACTTTGGAAAATCATAGTAAATTGTAGAAAAATTGTAAAATAGCAAATGAGGACTTTTTGGAATCCTTGTGAAATTCTCTATGCATTAGATCTATAATATGGCATGTTTTAGTTTAAAGTTTTCTCTGTAAAAATAGATTTGTGCAGCTAGGTTTTTAATGCTAGTTGTATTTGTCATTTTCATAACTACAGATCTAGGTCTCTAATTGAAGTGAAATTTTTGTGGCATGCTACTCACATGATGTTTGATGCGTGGTAAAAATTTCATTAATTTTGGTTGCTATATGAGTGAGTTATTAGTATATCTTGCTCTCACATGAATTCTTGCAATAACAATTTGTCTTTTTCATAGAGGTTGATATACATGTCCAAATGACTTGAAATTTGTACAGTAGACTATTGGGTGTATGTAAGAGCTACTGTAATTTTTATAGATTTTATTATGGACTTTTGGGTATATGTTTATTATTTCACCTTGCTATCTAAATAAATTAAGAAATGCATTAAAGATATTTATTTAGTGATGAGCACTATACTTTTTGGTGATCATTTAACATGCACTTTATGATGGTTATATTGGTTGTGGCTAAATGTATGTTTGGAATATAAGTTAATATTTATTCTTGCAATTGATGCTTTCCTGGATAGTTTCTGGGACTTTGGTAATTGCACCATGAAAATGATGTTTGATGAGAAACATGCTTATAACAAAGTTGTAGATGACTCATTAATCTAGCTTGTGTTAAATTTTGGTGGCATTTGTCCTTGTAGTTTGTGAGTTATGACTGTTTCAAGTTGGGTTCCAGAAATAGTTGTTCTCTGGAATCTCTGGACCAGATTCTATAATTATGCATGTTTGACTTGGTTAACTTGATAATCATGCTAAGATGATTAAAGATGAATTATGGACAATTTCATAAGCTTTCCAGAATTTCTTGTTGCATGGCTATTGGATTTGTATAACTCCAGTTATGATCCAAACATGTAGCTGTTGTTTGCAGTCCAGAAATTGTCAGATGCTAGTTATGGTTGTTTACTCCATGTGTTGCTAAGTGTGGCTTATGCCCTTGATGATGGTCAAGTTAAGATACTTGTGATCTTGTTAAACTTGTGTTATGCTTGATGTGCTTGCCCTCTTTAATTGGTTGTGTGATGTTAGTTAAATAGCTTTTGGTGTCTATGTCTTAATCGTGTGTTTACTTGAATGATTATGTAATGCATCTTGTGTTACCATTCATCATATTCATACATGCATCTTGCATCTCATCTAGGTACGCTAGATGCACCACGTGAAGGATGAGATGTTGAAGCCAAACCTAAAGACGGTGTTTGGTGGACCTATCCCGAAGATGGAAGGACTAAACAAGTGCCGGGTTGGGAGATGCTCGCCAAGCGAGTGCCATCTGTCAACACTAACCTAAGTGTTCGATCTCAGGCAAGCCCCAGAGCATTCTAAGCCTCCTACTTGACAAAAGCAATGGAGTATATATATGTTATATATGTATTGTTGCATTAAGTTATAGGAGTTGATTGAAAACACTTGCTGCATATATATCCTTTTCCCTTGCCCCGTAAATATGCCTGGAATCCTATTTTGGTTCAGGATCGAAAATATTGCTTAGCCCTGCTTAAACCGGTAGCGATCGGTGATTTCCGGTCACCTGCAATTATAGGTGGTTAGTGGAATATTTTAGCTATGGAATGGATAATATCCTGGAAATAACCAAGTGTTGTTGGATAATTGGAGACCGGGCGGAATAAGTATTGGGCAACCAGACAGGGTTCTGGGGTGCTTGTAGTTTTCGCCTGTGTCGATTAAGGACCGACCGTTGTTGGACCTCGGGTCATGTTGAACACATGTCTTACATTTAGCTGGCTGAATAATATACCTTTCGACCACGAAGCTGGGAGATTATTCGGGCCGAGTGGATTGCCCGCAACGTACTGTACCGGAGCAGTAGTGACAGGATACGGGGGCGCGATGATAAGGCCAAAGAGCAGTCGGGCGGCCCCCGAGTACATGTGGTTCCTGGCAAGCTCGAGATTTTACCTGAATGGTTGACTCGGTGACCAATATCTCACTTTAGCGGGTGAGTGAGGTTTGTGTAAGGAATAAATTACCAATTGGTTAATAATCGATTCGAATCGCCATCGTTCACTGGATAGTGAGCACTTGACTCGAGTTACTGCATCGTAGTAATGATGATGGAACACGGATGGTTATGTGGATGATGTTGGAAATGCTAAACCTGAAATGGTAACCTTTGATGTTAATAATTAATCAAGTGATTGCTTTAGCATAGGTGCTTACCTAGATTAATAGGTTATAACAAAGATGATGTAAAAGTACTTAAAATGGTGTATTCATGATCACTTATGTTTTTCGCAAATGAGTTAAGCTAGCCCACTGAAAGAAAACCTTGCATACTCCTTGGTGTTATTATTTCTGGTTTATGACGGGTAAGTCTAGCTGAGTACTTTCTCGTACTCAGGGTTTATTCCCATTTGTTGCAGGTTGTGATGTATCATAGCTACTGCAAGAATTGGATGGCTCCTGTTGTAGTGGGGAGTGTGATCATGGGCATGATCCTTCTGAGTTATCTCACTTCTAATGTTTTTTGTTGGAAGTTGACCTTGGTACTGGCATACATTTGAATTAAGGTGATATTAGTTTCAAACTACTTTGCTTCCGCTACTTTTGAACTTGAATTGTAATAACTCTACTAAACTCCGATATATGTTGAATTACTTATGAAATCGATGTAACATATGACTTGTTATGTTAGACCACTACGATCTTGGCTTGTATGTTGGTTGATTTAAAATCTCTCGTGATTTCATTGGACTACCGGGGTTATAGGAGCTTAAGTACGGGAATTTAATTGCTCCGGTGATAGTTTCTGTACTTTTGTTCTTATAATTTGGGTGGTTCCGTGACAAAACGTCTCGACGCCAACCCAATTGGCGCCAAGCTCCGTGCCCACATCAGCATCGACGCAGAGCTAAATGTGACGTGGCAGCTAACTCAGCGCCAATTGTATTGGCGCCAAGCAGGGCGCCATTGTATTACAATGGCGTCCTGCTTGGTGCCAATACAATTGGCGCCGAGCTCTGATTTTAAACTTGTGATCACTATTTGGTCATGTTAAAGACTGATTTAGGTTTAGGTACAAAAGCAAAGTTTGTTTTACTCAACTTAAGCTATATTAAAGGTCAAACTTCATAGCTAGAAAGGAAACTATGATCAAAACAGCATCATGAAAAAATAGTTAACTATTGATCCAACACTCAGAAGCATTTTTACGCTAGTTCATGAACATAAACCCTAGATCATTTTTTATTCTAAGTATTTCTAGGTTGTTTCAAGTGATCAAACAGAAAGTCACCATAAAAACTTTATATCAGTTAGCCATATTTCTCAATATCCAAGTCATGGTAAAAGTTCAAATTTGTAATCTTATGGTAAATATCAAGACTTAACCAAAATTTAAGGATACTAAGGTTAAAATCAGAGCTCAGTACCAATTGTATTGGCGCCAAGCATGGTGCTAATGATCATGGCGCCATGCTGGCGCCGAGCTGGCTGCCACGTCACCACCAGCTCTGTGTCGACGCTGACGTGGGCAAAGAGGCGCCAAGACGTTTGATCTTGGCGCCAATAACAACGGTGCCAAAAGGAGGGTTCATTTTTTGAAATCTTACTGTTATAGGTGTATTTGTGAGAATCTTTTGAAAAAATGGTTAAAAAAAGACGGCAAACAGACTCTATGTGAAACTCTTTTAAAAAAAAAGCAGACTCTACATGTATAGGATAAGATAGGATACATAGCGACATGCCCCATATTCCACGAATCATAGCATCGGTGAAATTTCTCGGCTTGTTATTTCCCCGCTTTGTTTGTAGAGGTGGACTTCCAGTCTTCCACGGAGTCACGCATTAATCTGTGGTACTTCCTCTGTTTATAAAAACGTGCAACTATAGGTTACGTGCCAGAAAAAGTAGTTTATGTTTGACCAAGTTTTTAGTTTTATATTTATGGCTCCAAATCAATTTATTATAAAAAATATATTTTATAATTAATCTAATGATATTTATTTGATATCATAAATACTGATACTTTTTTATCTATAATTGATCAAATTTAATATACTAAAACGTGATTCTGTGTTAGAATGGTATGTTTTGCTGGACGGAGGGAGTACTTAGTTAGGATAACTGAACAGCTAGCGTGCCGCGTGCGCCGTGCGATGCAAGCCGATATGGATCAATGACTGTAGTGCAATTTCGTCCTCCGACTTTCGTACAGAGCAAGCTTAGCATTAACTATTAAGGTCTGTATAAATAGCACCGTTCTTCAGGCTTGATGATTTTCGTTTCCCTTCATTCCTACTCTCAATTTCTGTGAACTGGAGAGATATATAGCTGGTGGTTGGTATTCCCTAGCGAGCATGGCTGTGACAAGGCACCACGTTGCCACCGTCCTCAGCGTTGCGCTGTCTGTGCTCAGCTCGTGCGTCGCGATGCGCCGCGCGCTCCGCCGCGGAGACCACTCGTCGGGGATGTTCGTCGCGGAAGCCACCTTGCTCCTCGCCGCTCTCCACGTGACTCGGCGAGGCGCCGCCGCCGGGGCGCGCTCAGGGCCCTGGCCTGGGCGCCGTCCTCGGCCCTGACGGGCATGTTCGCCCACCGCGTCGCCTTGATCGCCCCGGCGCCCCCGTTCGCCGTCCTGGTCTGGAGCATGGCCGGCGCTGCAGTGACTGGTGGGTTCCACCTCCTGTTCGTGGTGCACGACCATGGCATGGAGACGCTGCCGTACGTCCCTAGGTACGGTAGTGACCATCGACAGCAACCATGACACATACGGCTGGTGTGCCGCTGCCTCCAAGAAGTGATCACGTAGAGTAATTACTTGTTTGCACGTGATGCAAATATCTATGGGTGTGTTTAGTTGTCTCTGTAAAATTTTTGGAAGCATAGTAACTCTTTCGTTTGTATTTGATAATTAGTGTCCAATATAGACTAATTAGGTTCTAAAGATTCGTCTCGTGATTTACAACTAAACTATGTAATTAGTTATTTTTTTACCTATATTTAATGCTTCATTCATGCGTTCAAAGATTCGATGTGACGGAGAATCTTGTAAATTTTTTGGAATTTTGAAGGAACTAAACACTGCCTATATCCCTTATAAACCAAAACCCCACTAATACTATTTTAATCAAAACCCCACTAATACTATTTCTCAGCTTCCACATTGTACCACGTCATCACCGTTGTTTCCACCGTCCGATATTAAGTAGCAATCTCCATCCTTACCGTTAGTTGTTTGAACCATAATCCCACCTAATGCCTTCTGCAAAAAGGATACGGCAACCAGGCCATCAAGAGCTTTCTAATAATCTAATGCCACCGCTCTTCCGATTCCTCTACCCACTTCGCCTCTTTCTCTTCCTCTTCCTCTTCCGTGACAATTTAGTATATAAATATAACTAGTATAAATGCACATGCGGCATGCACGTGGCTATAAAAATATATTGTAACCGTCTTAGATTTAAAGGTTTTTCAATTATTTTTAGTAAAATTCTAGTCCCAATCTTATGTTGTAATACAAGGAAATATTTTTTTACCATTATACGTAAGCAAATAAATAATTTAGGTATCCTTGAAATACGCATTGGATATTGCACCGGGCCACTTGATTACCCATCATATAGTATTTAAGAAACTAAAAATGAAGATTCAAGAGATAACATGTTTGGCTATTATGGGCAAATGTTAAAATAGTACTCCCTTTGTACCAAACTATAAGACGTTTTGACTTTTCTACGTACAAAGCTTTTGTTATGCATTTAGATATACATTATATCTAGATACATAGCAAAACAATGTATCTAGAAGAACCATAAGTGTGAAGCAAGCATTTCTTTTTGAGTTTAGTTACATGTTTCAATAATTCCATTGAGTGCAGATGTATTACATCAAAACGTGTCGTGGTATTTCAATTATAGCATTGTAGAGTAGATCAGAACAAGATAAATGATTTAGCAGTACTAAACTTGTTCAGTTTGTTTCTTTCAGGGTTGCAACAACACTGAAAGAATTAACTGCTCTTATACATCTAGATTTCACACATTAGCATATTCTCTTCCTTGGACCACCCAACTAAACAAAGAAAAAGAAAATGCAACTGATGATAGTGGAAAAAAATGGCAGAATAGTCATTTTGGTTCCTCAACTATTACTCGAGGCTCAATTTTGTCCCTGAACTTTCAAAACAGCCGTTTTAGTCGTCAAACTCTACTTTTAGGCTCAATTGCATCATAGAACTACGAAGAGGATCATTTTAGTCCTCAAACTTTGCGTCTTAAGCTCAATTTCATTTATAAACTATCAAAGCGTATTTTGTTCTTTAAACTTTTATTTTCAACTCAATTTTGTCTACATTCTACGTGGCACACTGTATTGTTGCACCTAATTAGCTCCAACACCACAAGTGATTGGAGATACAAAAATAATATTCATCCAAACACTCTTCGTGGCTATTAATAATTCTAAGCTGTTATTTTTAGTGTTACTCTTATAATTGTACCATTTATATATATCCAACTAAATGATATTTGTGAGAGCAATTATAGTTGCATCGAACACTATTTATTCTTTAAGAATACATAAATATATTGAAACAATAGCAGATCTATAATTTTAATAATTTATGGATGAAATTGTGCCTAAAATATAAAGTTTTCTTTTTAAATAGAAAAAATTGAGTTGAAAATAAAAGTTAAATGCACTTTGATAGTTTATGGATGAAATTGAGACCAAAATACAAAATTTGAGGACTGAAACGATCATCTTCATAGTTGTAGGGTGAAATTGAGCCTAAAACTAAAGTTTGAGGACCTAAACCACCATTTTTAAAGTTTAGAGATGAAATTGAGCCTCGAGTAATAGTTGAGGGACCAAAATGGCTATTGTGCTAAAAAACAATTAGACAGAAATATCAAAGCTCAGGAAGCATCGACGGCCTGCTCATGATGAGTGACATTGTTCCTAGGAGCTTTCCAAGCTGGCTTCAGAACGGGGCGCGCGGCTACAGGTTGAGCAGGGAGCTATGGCAGTATGTAGAACCACCAATCGGGATCAGATCAAGTCAAATGATTCAGATACAAGATCTTAAAAAATGCAGCGGTAGAGGCTCTTCCATTTTGAAGAATCAAATACACGTAACTCTATAACACAATAGTTATGGTTGTCCTCTAATGATGACAATTAATTTGCATATTCTGAAAATCTGAAATGACACAAATATTTGAGAACCTTGTCTTCTTTGAGTGACCACCATTGTTCCATGGGAATCAAATCACCTAACTCTATAACACAACCTAGTTATGGTTGTCCTCCAATGATGACAATTAATTTGCATATTCTGAAAATCTGAAATGGCACAAAAATATTTCAGAACCTTGCTTTCTTTGAGTGACGTCCATTGTTCTAAGGGCAACATAGAAGCAAACTTTACAGCACAATTTAATTAAAACCATTGAAGCTTTGACTTTGTATTTTTCCCATTTTTTTTAATTTTTGCTCTCCTCGATCCCTCATACTTTTCACTGAGAGCTTTCCTTATTATCATTTTTCATTCAAAAAGAGTACTCAGAAGCCTCACTATTTATAAATTTTATATGAAGCAAATAGATAAGACAGTAAATATACTCTCCCGTTTACAGTTAAGTTGGTGAATAATAATCGAAGACCATCAACATATTTCATACAAAAGCTTACTTGAGTAGAAATTCACAAACACATTGATAGGTCGGTACTCCAGACTTTGTATTGAACCATCTGGATATATACAAGAATGAAGTATCAGGACCCAATAACAATACTGAAACATAATTCTTTCAAACAGAGACCAGAGGTAAAATAACATAGATTAAAACGGCCCCTTAACAAAAAATGGATAGTGTTTCTAAAATTAAAATCATACAGAAATACATGATTGTCAAAAAAGTCCATATCTTATGAAATCTGGACAACCACTGGCACCAATCTTTCACAACTTGAATCATCAGGAGAGCACCCCAAACTCAAGCTATCAAGCAACAATTTCGAAAATATGCACTGAAGCCTTAGGATTCAGGCAGCACAAACACACCCAACAAATCGTGGTCAAGGACATACCAGAAAAAAGCGTTGACGTCGCTTTTGATATCAGGTGGCAGAGTAGTACAACTTAGTGCTATCAAACTGCATTAGTTAGACCCCTCAAGAACCAAAGAGAAGAGGTAATAGTATCAGATTTTCCATATCGAAAATCATTTTGGTACTGCACAAAGTTGTCTGCTTAATCCTCACACAGGACAGGAAAATAACAGGCAATGCTAGGGCCCATTGTGTGAAACTCTGAATACAGAGCTAGTGCAACTTTAAAAAATAAACTGAATATCAGATAATTTACACAGAAAAAAAGACTATTTTGTGCACAGGACATATCGTCTGGAACTGGAAGCAAAGATATAAATGTATACAGTAATACAACAAAAGGAACAATTCATGCCCCAGAACATATTGTTTCGAATATCAGATCCCGTAAATAATTAGTTAATTACGGACAGAAAAAAATGCATGTTGTGTCAAAACCACACAGCACAAGCAATCGGGTAATAAAATTTTAGTTCAATTATTATCGCCATTAACAATAACTGAGTAGATAAGTCTTGGACGCAAGATCAGTTGTTGGCTGGTTGCGGCGTTCAGATCCACGTATCATGATGGCAGCAGCGAGGACGGTGCTGGGTCAAGCCACGAATCCTCCGGCGGCGGCGGCAGGGATCCATGTTCCCTAAGATGGAGCAGGCCGCTTGGGCCAAGGGGGCTTCGGAGGCTGCGGCGGCGGACGTCGGGACGGCGGCGGATCAAACCGGCGGGTGAATAACCGGCGCCGCCGCCGGGAACCTATGACGACCGGATCCAAATTTCCCCGAGGAGCGAGCAACCGACATGGGCAAGGAGGGCAGTGTCCAACATTGCAGACGTGGCACACATCTAGAGGCTGTTTAGTTGGCAAAATTTTTGGCGAAACGCTACTGTAGCAGTTTCGTTGTTATTTGGTAAATATTGTCCAATCATAGTCTAATTAGGCTTAAAAGATTTATCTCGTCCATTTCGTCTAAACTGTGTAATTAGTTTTATTTTTTTATCTATATTTAATGCTTCATACATGCGTTCAAAGATTCGATGTGACGGAGAATCTAAAAATTTTGGTAAAATTTTTGGCATCTAAACGGTGCCCTAGAGGAGAAGCGGTACGGTGGCGCGAGTGGGCGGAAGCGGTGGCGAGGGAGGGAGGGTGTGGGCGGTTACAGCAGGTAAGGGGGGCACCCGAACGCGAGCGGTGTCGGGGTCCACGGGTACGAAACCTCCACCTAATCAGATGTGTCAGATGTAAATCTAAGAGTGGGATCTTACTTGGTAAGATATTTTCTGACGATAGGTATTTTCTAATTTCTTCGCTCCTTTATGGTATAGAATAGAATTTAGGAGCTGCAACTAAGTACTTTTTAGCGTGAGGATTCCATCGAAGCACCGATCCAGCGTGTTCCCACCATGATCATCGCAAATCCCGAACCAGAGGGTTAGTTCCTTCATGCCCGTGAGGTACCCATTACACAGTTATAGGCTCTGAAGCTAGCTGGGACAGTGTCATGCATACTTCTTGGCATCTACCGTGTTTCTGCACACATATTATTTCTCATATTATAGGCTCTGAAGTACTTCTGTTTCTAGAGCTTGGTTTGTAGCATTGGCTAAGAGATGCATGTCACCATGTCATCATTTTATTCTACTAAGGGCGTGTTTAGTTTAGGGGCAGTAAAGTTTTCAGGGTACTGTAGCACACGTGTAACTATAACAATTAGTGTCCAATCATAGACTAATTAGACTTAAAAGATTCGTATCGCAATATACATGCAAACTATGCAATTAGTTTTTTTTTATCTATATTTAATGCTTCATAAATGTCTCCAAACATTTGATGAGATGGGGTGTAAAGTTTTTAGGTGGGAACTAAACACCCCTATATGGTTGCATGTTCGTATAGATCTCAAGACCGTCTATTCAGCTCATATAAATGACATTATGTTTTCGTTTGACATTTGTCATATGTCTTCATAAAGTCAATAGAGAAGTTACCCAACTCCTCTTGGATTTTGGTATTCCAACTCACACATGCCTTTTGCAATCTTTCAAGGATGAATAGTGAATGTTATTTAAATTTTTATCTTCTCTTACCAGCTTCAGATATCTGATTACCAATCATCTTAGATCACCCTAACAATACCCGCGGCAACGCACGGCGAATTCATTTCTGCGTACCAGAACAGAACTCCAGAAGCATGAGTTGAAACATGATAAAATTGATCATCAGAATCTAAAACAAGGTATATGAAAATGACATCATGATGCTTTGGTCAACAAAATTTCCTAAGCTCAGCCTACTGAGTTTCTGCAATTCTGAAGCTATGAGCCAAGTACAGAGTTGCAGCCGTGAAGAGTACACATCAGGGTATCTGAATGTGTTAAGAATGAAATGCAACTGCAGTTGCTGCCCATATATAGCCAGCCAGTTTGCTGGAATCATTTCATTGCGTGCCTCAGGTGGCTATTTTCCCATTGCAAGCAGATGCATATGCATCGGCAAGGCTAGGAAGAACATCCTTATGAGGATGTACATACCTTGAGCAGAACACGCTATCACTAAGCGCGACCATCGTGTAGAAGCTCTGATCTTTTCGGATCAATCCTTTCTCCTGGAGCACCTTCATGACGTAATGCCGGGGCACCAGCCGGCGTTCCAGACTGTACATCAGGATTGTGGGCAAGCCCTGAATGTACTTGGTATCCACGCCGACCACTTTGGTCAGGAACTCACAGATGCGCTGAATCCTCTCCCTGGAGCGCACCAGCACCAACGGGTTCCTCTGCACCATTCTGGCAACCTCAGCGTCTGAGCACCCGAGAATCTTGGCCATCAGCTTGAGCTTAGAGGCCATGGTCTCCGGGCCGAGGCCCGCCACGGCGGTCACAGCCTGCCTGAACAAAAGCGTGTTGCGGGGCACGCCCATCTCATCAGCACGCACGAGGATGGCCCTGGTGCTGTCCGGGTTGCCGGTGAGCAGCCTCGGGTTGGACACGCACATTTTGCCAATCTCCTGGACAGATAGACCGTACTCCTGGAGCAGCCGGATGTTGGTCTTCACCACCTTGTGGAGGTCGGAGGTTACGAGGTAGGAGTTACGCCTGACGATGCGGAGGAACTTGTCGGGCGAGCCGAGGAAGGGCATCCAGAAGCCGAGCTTCTCGTCGATGTTGAAGGTGCGGAATGAATAGGGGGCCACGCGGACGAAGCTGCTGATCTGCGCGGCGGAGAAGCCGTAGCTGCGGAAGCGGTCCACGCGGACCCGCAGGGTGTTGTCGACGCTGCAGTTGAGGATGCGCGGGTCTTTGGCCACGAGCAGCGTGATGTCGGCCTTGGAGAGGCCGAGCGCCGGGCCGGTGAGGAAGGAGAGCACTGCGTCGGCGTTGGAGGACGATTTCCAGTGGGAGATACACTTGGCGGCTTTCGCGGCTTGCTCTCGGGTGATGCCGCAGGTGGAGACGAGGTAGTCATCTGCGGCGAAGTGGCCCGGAGAGGAGTAGGTCGCGGCGGCGGTGGAGAAGAGAGCGCGCTGGAGGGAGAGCTGTATGAGGGATGCGGAGCGGTGGACGGGAAAGACATCTTGCAGGTGAAGGGAGAGATGTTTTTGGAGGCGGAGCATGGCGGCGGCGGCGGCGGCGGCGGTAGTGCCAGGCTTCCGACCTCTCACGCACCCCTTCCCCCAGGGCGCCCTAGTCAAAACCCCCACCAGCCGTGACCGGACATCTGTTGGGCTGAAAAGCATTATTTGAGCCCACAAGTGTCGGGCCGAGTCCAACAATAAAGCGCGCGCACACACACACACAATATATTCTGCAGAACAAGCGCTTGCAAATTTCTGAAAGGGCTACGTGTTAAATTGCTGAACATGGGCTCTGCTTCCAGATTTGCGTGTCCTAATAACACAGCAAAAATGTGATATGCAAGTAGGGATCCAGCTGTGTTATATATTCTGCATATAGTTGCATAGGACGTCGGCTACCACTAAAATAACAGCGGCGTTGAGTTTTAAAATAATTTTAGAAAATCTTGCTAAATTTAAAATTTAAACCCGAGTAAACATGTTTTACGGTAAAGAGCATAAATAAAGCTACTTAGTCCCAAGCTATATGCAAGTAGGGACCCACACGAACGGAGCCTCATGGAGGCGATACTGGGCTCTGGCCTCCCCTTCCTCCGAAAGATCTCTGAAGTCCTACTTTGTATAATTTGCTACGCTTGCCTCAACCTGATTGCTACTTTGTATAATCATGCGTTAACCTTCTGCCGAGAAGCAAAGAGGAGGACGCATCGTCGGATCGTCCCATTGCAGGATTCCTTTTCTTGCTCGCAGCTTGCATCGCACAACTACTTGCTGGCTAGGTGCATCGTGATGTTCTCTTCTCGCTTTGTTCGGCTGTTCGAACTGCTGGCCCGCTGCTCTCCCGCCGTCGGCGGCACTTGCTGGAGGGCACTGTCACCCGGAGCCCAGGAAGAACAGCATGCGCGTACAGGCTTGCTACGGGGCTGCAGCTTGAGCCTAGTAATCTTTTTTTGTTGATTCTTCATTTTTTCTCTGATTTGACCCAGATGCATGTAGATCGAGATGCCTCACGCCATCATACTTTCTTGGGAACTTTCTGCTAACCAGAGATGCTTATGCAGCTAATTAATTTTGTTGATGCTGTCTCAAGCATGCATGACGACGTCTAGTTAGTTTCTGCGCTTACAGTGCAGTAGTGAGGCATTGTAGGACCTCGCTCGGCATGTCCTCGCAAGTTAGCTTCATGAGCGCGAGCAATTGGGATTTGGCCCCCCCTTGACTTTGCATCACGCTCCGTCACTAGGGACCCAGATGATTGCTGACGAGTGGTTTCTACTTTCAAGCTACTGAATTAGTTTATTTCCATTTTTTCCGAACCTTTGTAATCTGCACATAGGCTCATATATACATGCATGTAAGCGCACGCCGCTCTAAATTAGTTTATAATTTGCATCTTATTTTCTTCTCCTTTAAAACTTGATCTCCATCCGGAGCTATGGCGGTGAAGCCATGGGCGCGGCCGCGGGGCTCGGCGGCGGGGAGGTCTGGGCGTCACCAAGGAAGGTCGAGGACGACAACGACGACCATCGCGACGGCGCGCCACTCGAGTTAGTGCTGCTGCTCGTCATGACACAGCAGCTCTCGCGGGCGTTCTCCACATTGGCAAATGGCGACGGTGGCTAGCGGGGCCTGCCCCAGACCCAGGCCATCATAGTCGGTGGCCACAAGGGCCACCACGACAGCGACGGTGAGGGGCAGCGCTTTTCCCCATGGACTCACCTAGCCCGGTAGAAGATCCCCACGGTGGTGGGGCCTTGCTGTCGCGACGTGGGTCCTAGCTCCTGCTCAGGCCTCGTTTGGATGTGCATGTATGCATCTTAATCCATATGTGTTGAAGTGGATTGGA
Organism: Saccharum hybrid cultivar R570; assembly: GCA_038087645.1. Lineage (NCBI taxonomy): Eukaryota > Viridiplantae > Streptophyta > Magnoliopsida > Poales > Poaceae > Saccharum > Saccharum hybrid cultivar. The sequence continues at coordinate 26,713,984 of JAQSUU010000135.1, forward strand.
GTGGAATTAAACTAAGTTTCATTTCAATCCAGTCCAACACATGTGGATTGAAGTGGATACATATGCATCCAAACAAGGCCTCAATGAGTCCGGTTCATGCGAGCTGGAAGGCATGCAGGTTCTCTTCGCAGCCAGCGCACTTACCTCTAGTTCCTGGTTTCAACACATACCTTCCTCATTGAGTCCTTATTGACCTACAGTTCTTTTGGAGGTGGTTGTCGTGTTGCACAAGCAGGGCAAGTCTCGAATCTGCTTTTCTGCAGACATAGAAGTGGTATAGCAGCTATTAGTGTTCGGGTTGACCTCCAACGTCCGTTGGTGCAGGTCCATAGATTTGAAACTAATGGTTGTGAACTCAATTTCTTGAGTCGAGTGAAGCCTCTGTCTTATCTATGGCTCAAGAATATTTATCCTTGAAGACACAAGCCAACTAGACAGCTGAGGGAGCGCCAGCTATGCTACTAGAGTGCGAGAACGAGGATCCTCGATGTTTTTATCGTGGCCACTACTCTTGAGCCCTACGCCCCCGACGAAAACATCACCTATGTCTACAGCAGTTAAGTAGTGTCTTTTAACCAGGAAAGCTATTCCCAGGCTGTTGTACGCAGGTTGAGTTTTTTTTAACGATATACAATATATGTGCCGTTGTCAAAAAATGAATTGGCGATTAAATAAGTCATGTGACGATCAATGACAAAAAAGCAAAAAAGGGAAAAGTTTGTATGCCTGCAAACAACTATAACTCGGTCGTTGGTTCATGCATCCTCAAATGGAGGACGTACTTCCCGACAAAAAAAGCTCTATTCAACTTAGCCAACTACATTATATATATATATATATATATATATATATATATATATATATATATATATATATATATATATATATATATATATATATATATATATATATATATATATATATATATATATATATATATATACACACACACACACACACACACACAAACTTAGACAAATACATCATGATGATATAATCCTATTAAAAGTACTCCCTACTATCCACCTATATAAGATGCACACGAGCTATAATTATTTTAAGGAAATAGAAAAAAATAATATGACACCACATATTTCATTTTACAGCGAGTCTTTTTCAACCACATATGACATACATTTGGATTGCCGGATAGACCTTCCAAAAAGCAACGTCTCCAACAAAGAGAGGGGAAGAGGGGATGGTTGTCCTTCTATGAGCTAGCTCTAAGCATTTTATAATTAGGGCAGCTCCAACAATCTAAGCATTTTATTAGGGCAGCTCCAATGATAACTTATGAGCTAGCTTTAAGCATTTTATTCTATCTGAGGTTGTCGTCTAATCATACTATAAGTCATTGCTAAAAGTTAACATTATTAGAGGGATTGTCTTAGAGCTAGTAACTAGTTCTTACTACTATGGGTGCTCTTAAAGAGTAGTTGCAACCAACTTGCATGCATGATTACCTACACTACTAGAAATTGTCGGGATAAAACCGATAGGAAAATTGCCAATACCGATAGAAAAAATGAGAAAATAATTTCCCTGTACCGACAAGAAAACACCGGCAGAGCTAAAGCGATAGAGAAATTCAATTTTACTGTCGGTCGACCAATTTCTCTGTCGGTGCACCATTTTCCCTATCGGTTCTGCTGTCAACAGGAAAATTCTAAGCCACCGACAGGAAAATTCTGCACCACCAGGTTTGGAATACCATGTAACCGACAGAAAAATGTAAATAACCCGACAAAAATAAGACTTGCCATTTCTCTCGGTTTATTTGTATTGAAATCCACAGCAAGGCCCCACCACCGTGGGGATCTTCGAGAGGAAGGAGCAGCGGCAAGAGGAAGGAGCAGCGGCGCAACAACGAGAGGGAGCGGCGGCTTCGTCTGGCAAGGCCTAGGGTTGGGACACAATTTATATATTTGTCCAGGCTAAGCAAGCCCCCTTTTGGGCTGGCTAAAAGGCCACCGCGGCCCAGGCCCAGGTTGACAACCAGTTCGGATTTTAGACGTACGTCGAATAGAATAACTTTGTCGGTAATACAAAGACCGGCAGAAAAAGTGTAATTTCCCTATTGGGTCTACAATAACACACATAATAATTGTGATTTTTCTGTCGGCTTTACAATTTTATTGTGTGTTTTATGGTAACCGACAGGATAAATACAATTTTTATGTCGGTCGGTCCGGTACTGACAGGAAATTTTGGGTTTCTAGTAGTGCTAGACGGTACCCTACCTCCAACGTGACCAAGCGTAGGGTCCTAGGGAGGGTGAGTGGGGCACGAGGAGATGTGGTTGTTGTTAAGGTAAGGCAGCTATACAAATTTGAGGGGTTAGGGAACGGAGCAAGTTCAAGAAGATGAGGCAATATTTGCATGTCTAGGGGGTTTAAATGAGCCGAGGCCTATAGTATGAATTATCTCGTGAAGTACAACCTATATGACAAAATTAAACCTCTTAGACCCCTTTGAAATGGAGTGAAAATTTCCTGTTTTCTAAGTTTTTCTCTGAAAACGAATTGATTTTTGTAAACTTTTTGTATAATTCTTGCAAAATTTCTGCATTCTCCCAATAATGCTTTGAAAACCGATGCAGCAGTAATTTTCACAGGAGAATCGGATACTTCTCTTTGCTACATGCTCAACAATAAAGCACGACCAATTGCTCGGAGGTTCTGTTCTTGTTTCAGATCTCAAGGAGCTTAATTACATTAGCGGGAGTTTACATGACTTGCTTTACCGCAAGCTATAGCTTGCTTTATGCTGCAAATAGGTATTAAGTGGGTGTTTGGTTTGAGAAACTATCTCATTTTAGATGAGGTATTTTATCATGAGAATTCATAGGTTGAAATTTGACAGAATCGACGTATTACTCGTACCTATACTAAGAGCTTGTTTGATACCAAGTCACTTAAACTTTAGCCCTGGTTATCCAAATAGGTGAATTAAAAGTGAACTAATTTTCAGTTCCCAACCACCTAGCCATTAGTTCATAGTTGGCAAATGTGGACTAAAAGGTGCACATGAGTCTACGTCTAGGAAAGCTTTTTACTTTCTGGTTACTTTTATTCTATGTATCCAAATAGCACTGGACTAAAAATGGTCCTCCTAAACTTTAGTCTACCTAAACTTTAGCTCTAGGTGATCCAAATAAGGTCTAATTACATTAGTTTGTGTGAGATGAGATGGTGATGAATCAACACATACCATTCCATAAACTAAAAAAAAGAGTAAGAAGATATAATGGACAAATAAATTCTTGAAACCAAACACCCCTAAGCAATGAAAAGCTCCCTCTTGATCTATATGCAAAAGAAAAAAGTGACCGTGTCGTTAGGGCAAGATACTTTGATATTATATGTGTATATATATTACAGAAAGAAATCAACCTTGTAATAAGGTGGTCTAATTCCTCTTCCAAAAGGATGAAGCCGGATTTATTTTCATTATCTAAAAAAAAGAAAGAAATCGACTATAGGGTGTACCCCATGATTCTAAATTATAAGATGTTTTGTCTTTTTTAGACACATAGCTTTTACTATATATTTAGATATACACTACGTGTAGATACATATAGTTGAAAAATGCATCCTGAAAAGGTAAAATATTTTATAGTTGGGAACCGAGGGAGTAAAACCTTAGCGTAGCTTTGAAAATTTGAATTTGCAGCGTTCATACATGTCCTTCCACGGCTTCACCCTTTAGTATATGATGATGCACATGGAGGTGGATTGGCATACATAGGTTGTAGAAGTGAGGAGTCCGAGTCCGAGTTAACCATCCATTTGGTCACAATTTTCTTCATAATAATGTGATCACGGCAAGTTATCAAAAAGCTACTGTATTATATTATATTGCAGCACATACTGTAGATTTTTAAAATTAATGAATTCTGCTCTGCTAACAAGTAACAAGATCGATCCTACTACACAAAGCTTACTCGGATGCGGTACTGTTGACGAAATTCAGCCGGTAGTCAGTTAGTCCGACTCCTGCAGGCCAGCGAGCACGACGGAGCCCACGAACAGGCCGGCGGCTCCCGCCGCGAGCACCGCCGCGACGACGGCCTGTACGGCGACGAGCGCGACGGAGTCGTCGGGCACGACGACCACCTCGACGACGGCGGCCACGAGGAGCGGCAGCGAGATGGAGGCGAGGACGGAGGGGGACGTCCCCGCCGCGGTCTCGACGAGGCTGAGCAGGCCCAGGTCCTCGGCCTTGGAGAGCAAGCCCAGCTGCTCCAGCGAGGAGAGCGTCACGCCGAGCTCCTCGGCCTTGGACAGCAGGCCGGCCTTCTCCACGGTGCTCAGCACCTTGCGCCGCTCCAGCTTCTTGAACACGTCCACGGACACCTCCTCGCTGCCCTCCGCGAAGATGCCCGCGCCGAACCACTGCTTCGACCAGTTCTCGTCGTAGCGGTTCACCTGCACGACGACGAACACGTACGAGCATGTGCATGCTGAGAACAGAGTCGAGTTGCAGAGTTCCGAGAGACCAACTAGTACCTTCTTCTTGGGCGCCATGGCCGTGACCTTGAAGCGCCTTCTGCTTGTGGAGGGCAGGAGGCCAGCAGCCTGGGACAGGCGAGACGAAGAGCAGCAGCCCGAGATCGCTGCAGGTATTGCAGCCATTCCTTCCTGCTCCTCTTCTTGCCTGATGCAACAATTAATGTAATTTGGCGCAGCCTTGCCTTGCCTTGTTTCACCAGCTCTGCATCTTGGGATTCTCCTCAGTTTCGCTGTCTGCAGGAATCGAAGAAATCTGAAGGTGACCACTGGTTGAGGGGCTTATCTTTGGGCTGGACCCACGGGCGCATGGAGAGCAAAACTCAGCCACATATCGCGTCGATGTTCCCTACCGTTACCGGCCTACTCGCAGGCCATTACACCAACACAACCACAGCCAACCACATGGCCTTGCGCCCTTGCCCTTGCGCAAGCACGCTGAGGGGACCCCCAACGCGACACCGTGGACAGTGGCTTCAACGCTGAATGTCCAGATTAGTACGATTGGTGGCTCCACATATTGTTATAGGATCTCGCAAAAAAAAAAACCAGTGCCTTGTCCGACAAAAAAAGCTAAATCACTCGCTAGGCTAACCGTTGGAGCTTGATGGGAGCTTCTGTTACATGCTTTTTCGTTTGGACCACACCCTCTTGCGCATGTATTCCCCTGCCAAAAGCTGCAGTTGCTTTTTTATTGGGAAGAACACAGAGGAGAGAATATTGTGGCTCGCGTTGGACGACACGATGGTTTCAACCGGCGAGTTGACATGGCCTGCTGTTTTTGTTTGGGGATAATGTTCTTGTCAGCTTGCATTGCTGGTGCCCTCAGAGGTGAGTTGCAAACTTTTGTGCTCATTAATTCATATTCAATCTGTCATTCATTGTTTCCAACTTGGCATCTTTTAGTTTCACCGCAATCCTCTCCACTCACTATTAAGACGCATACGCAGTGAGTTAATGTGTTTTTTCTGAGCACGTATTTCATTAAGCGGAGATAAAAAAAACATTGCAAGTTGTCCACTCATTTACAAGAGAGAAGGAGAACCAAAAACACAATAAAAATAAAAAAGAACCGAAACAACTCCCTAACCGCACAACGACGCGCTCAGGTGCTCAGCCCATGCTCAAAGCAACAAAACAAGTTCTGTGACGATAAGAAGATGCAAACTTGTGACAACTGATGCCAGCATTAACTCCTTAAGGCGTCTCAAGTAGAAGCCTGTCAACCTCCAGGATGAAGTCATCCAGGAATACATCGTCCTAGAAAAAGGACCTTGAAGGCCTCATGCTTGGACTCTAATAGCGGTTCAACAAAGATGGACTCGTACTTCTACTGCAGTGTCTACGGACTGCGTTGAATTCGCAAGCCCCCACTTAATCATAGGAACCTTCTACGCCTGGAGAGTTAGGTTGGCCACCCGAGGTATAGCAACAAAGTGATTTAACATGTTATTTAAGATATAAATATAATTATGACTTATGTTGTCCAAATACGAAGATGGGTATCAGATAACACGTGGATATGTTATTTTTGAAAAAAAAATGACACAGGGATATACAACTGCTATATCTTAATAATATAATATAATAGTTATAATATACAAAATAAAAATATCAAGTTTTCTGTTTTCAACAAAACACAATTTACTGAGAAATTAAATATGCTATCATGCTTTGAGCTGCTGATCATATGATAAGATACCAAGCAAAGATATATCAGTTCTTTTACATGAGGGTCACATGCACTCACAGCTGGCCATCGGCGACCAGAGGCAGATGGTGGACCTATTAGAAGATAAAATGCAAGGAGCAGAGGTAGAGCGATTGCGGCTGCTGGATGGTGCTCGCCGCTGATTTCTACCGAAGATGGACCTTGCTGCCGCCCACCGGCTGCTGGAAGAGACGGCGGCGTCTGCGGGGAACTGGGATCGATGGGGGAAGACTCGTGGACCATAGTCAAGACGAAGTATGGGCCAGTGACGCTGATTCATGTGTTGGCCCGTATCCAAAAGCAGCCTGGCAGCGTCTAGCATGCGTATCTAAGTTGATACGTCTCCAGACTGCTGAGTACGGCTGAGATACATACCCAAGGAGTACCCCATGCGTATTTGTATCCAATACATATCGGGTACCGGATACGTGACCCTGTGAAGTATCTGCGCATCAGACTATTACAGCTCTCGTGCCTCCATATTTGGAGTGTGTATAATTAGAAATGGCAATGGGTATCTAAAACCTGACAAGTTTTTATCCTATTATATTATATAGGATAAGGACATGGGTCAACTTTTATACCCATAGGTTCGTTAATGAGTTAAAAGCCAGATCCCAGTGGGTTCGTGTGTGTGAGTCTAGGGATATAGTATCTTTTTAAACCTGATTTATCATATATTATGGAGTAATTAAGTGTTTTAATCGTATGGTGTTCCAACTTGTCTGGTGCTTATGCCCTAAAGACAATAGAATATCTGCCGATCTTCTGGCAGACGAGTAATGGAATTTCTAGATTAAAAAACATGAAACTTTCATGAAAGTATAGAACTGTAGAGAAAAAAAGAAAACAGAATACATCGCACTATACAGTAGGATTTTTGAAAAAAAAATGATGCTCATGCGCATGAGATTTTTAGAGCACATGAGAGCTATCTAAGGCCCCCTTTGGCTCACGGGAAAGCGAAAGGAGAAACGTAGGATTTCACTTTATCGTAGGAAAGGAAACCGTCCCCTTCTCGTGTCATTCCTCCGACCTCCTGATGCCGCAGCATGTCTACGCGGCCTGCCTTGGACTTCGCAAAAACAAGAGGTGCGGGCAGATGGTTTCTTTCCTGTGAACACAGTGAGAGCGAACGAATCATCCAGAAAAGAATCCTCCGTTTCACCTACGCTTGCCAAAGGCACGATGCTGTCATCAATCCTATCCCAATCCTATCCTTCATTTCACCTTCGGTTCACTCATGAGCCAAAGGAGGCCTAATTCTGGGCTAGCCCATTTAGCATAGTGGCATGGCACTCTACAAAAACATTGTTGTTCGCCTGCTAGCTCTGCTCACTGAGAGAGAAGAAATAGTTCCACCTCGCCTGTTCAAACAAGAAGACCAATAATGCTAAAAAAAACAAGAAGATCAATATCAAACTCTTATACCGCATACCCTTCGCAGAAGGAAATAAACGCTGTCAGGAGCACAATTCTTTTGGGAGTGAGGTGGTGCACCTGATCGTCGTAGCAGCGGAGCAGTTTCGGATGAACCAATGCGTTGGGACATTGAAGCCGCGACGAAAGAAGTCGACAAAGACTATGATTTCGTCGGTGTTGGGAGCAGGGATGTCTTGGCCCAGAGCACGTCGGTACCCAGAGTGTGCTTCCAGTGCCAGGAACCCTTCCTTGACAAGATCTTCAATGTCCACACGGTTGCGATCGACACTTCCCACGGAGAATTGGGGGTGGAGCCCTTGTCGCCTTGGTTAACTAAACTTTATGATCTTTAACAATATGGAAAGCCTATAGAATTGCCTACAACTTCCATCTAGATCATTTCACAAGATTATGGGCTTAAGATATCGTAAAACTGAATGCAACTAATATTGTCTAGAATTCTGACAGCACAAATGTATCAACAATCAACGATCATAACTCCTAAACCACAAGTGCTATAAAGTTAATCTCTATGCCAAAAGAAAGATATTGAAATCTATTACTTAAATATAATTTTTCCATGATTTTTGGGCACATAAAAACAATGTTAAACATCATATAAACAATGACTGCACAATCCGAAAACACAGTAGGACTTAAATTCGAGATTACAACGCTAACCCCATCAACTAATCAACCGAATTTGGTAAATCCTAACATGGATCTACTTCAAAAACAGTGGGGGAAATATAAGTCTTACCCCCAACAGCGAGTATAATGAAGATCCACAACGATTTTCCTCCCAATCCACCTTTTCCCTCGCGGTGATCCTGGCCGCTACGCCATTCATCAACTTGATCTACTCCGCACACGACATCACCATCAAGAACAGCGAGGGAAAACATGGGATTGAGGGAAAGGAAAGAGAATAAGATGTCTAACCAGTTATGGGAGAGGAACGAACATGGCGGCGAACGGCAATGAATCCCTAGTTTCTCTCATCTCTTCTCCCTTCTCTGTTCTTCTCCTCTTGTTTTTCTCCCGTGCATGAGAGAAGCGGCGGCTCCAAAGACACGTGTATTAGGTTTTGAGGGAGGGGACGTGAAAAGGCGAAAGGAAGGGCCATCGGGTGCTGTAGCGCACTACAGCAAATGGGTTACTGTTCATACTATTTTTTTCCCTTACAAAACATAGCACTTCCCTCTTGATGATAGACAAATCACAAATAATTCAACAAGGAAGATCATATATAAAATACATTAAAGGATAAGTGATTTCACAGTTAGGGCCTAATTGGTTTGCGACCAAAATTTCCCATGTCTTTGATTTGGTAAGCCAAAGTTAGGTAAAAATTTTGCCACAGATTTGGCAAGCCAAATATGAGAGGTTGGCAAGTTTTGGTAGCAAACCAAACAATAGCTAAAATTATGGCTTACCAAATCTTTGGCATGACAAATTTTAGCCGCAAACCAATCAAGCCCTTAGTTATATAATCTTGGTTTCATTGATGTTATGACAAAGTGTTGGTAGAATAAACAAGTCAAGCTGTAGCAACCACCGCTATGTTTACTTGCTTCGAAACGATGACGCAAGAATGTGAGCTAAGAATGATCCAAAGGCACACCACCTGTTCAAACATTATTACCTTAGAAAATAGACTCACACAAACACATACAAATAACACATAAAGCATTCATATGGCCTGCGGAACCATTTTCCCCATAATAGCAATCAAATGCTTACTTGACAACAACAACCTATCTTCACATTTTCACTATGGATAAATACTCATACAAAAATTACAAAACTATGTCAGAATATACAAAACATCATGATGTACAACTTTCATATTCTAACTTTAGGATTTTAAGGACTATAAGATACCCAAAACAAGCCAACCATCTAACTGAACTTTTCTGACAATAGAAAATCAGCAGCTGAATCAAACATGCATAATTAAAGATATAATGATCCAAAAATTATGATCTTTACAAATCTAGAAAGCTTCTGAAATTTCCTACAACATGTAGATCACTTTATGAGATTCAGAATTGAAGATATCTTAAAATGGAATGCATCTACTGCTGTCCAGAATTTTGACAGCATAACTACATCAACAAAAGCGACAATATCTCCCAAAACACATGTCCTATTGTAACCTTCGGCCCAGTTTGAAATTTAGCCCACAGTGGCCATGTGTATGTTAATGATATATTGTGGAGGGTTTAGTCCTACCTTGGTTGTTTAAGGTAGGTTAGACCAACATATAAGGCTTCTAGAGTCTATCCCATCATCCTCAGGTTAATCCTTTTACGCGAAGCGAGGACAAAAGTGTAAAGTGAGATGGTGGTAGGTGTGGTCCACTTAGCGTACTGAGTGGATCTGAACCGTTTGGACTCTGGGCATTACAAATGGTATCAAATTCGACCTTCGCGGCCACGGGCGCGTGTGGGTCAGGGCTCATTGCGCATGTAGGTCATGTAGGGTGCACAACATGGCACATGTGCTGGCACATGATGCACGGTCGTGTGTGCTAAGAGGCAACATTTTTGGTCATCGTTTGCCCAGTTGTGGGGTGTGTTGGGCTGACGAGGATGTTGGGCCTTTTGAGGGGGAGGGTTGTATGTAACTTTTGGCCTAGTTTGGAATTTAGTCCATAGTGGCCTATGTTTATTTAAAAATATATTATGGAGGGTTTAGTCCCACCTTGGTTATTTAGGGTGGGTTAGACCAACATATAAGGCTTATAGAGTTCATCCCACCATCCTCGGGTTAACCTATTCACGTGAAACGAGGACAAAAGCGTAAGTGGGATGGTGGTAGCTGTGGTTCACTTAGAGTGGATCTGAGTCGTTTGGATTCTGGGGCGTTACACATATAAAAGGTGATCTCTACGCCAAAAGAAAGATACTCAAGTATACTACTTCATATAATTTTTATATGATTTTTAGATACTAAAAACAGCCCTAAGCAGCACCAAGCCCATGACTGTGCAATCTAAAAAACTGCAAGGACTAATTTTGAGATTATAACCCTAAACCCGTTAACTAATCGATCGAATACAGTAAACCATAGCATGGATTTCATATCAAAGCAGTGGGGAAACAAAGATCTTATACCCAACGATAACTGTGACGATGATACACAACGATTGATCTCCCAATTTCCACTTCTTCCTTGTTGTGATCCCAACTATTACTCCTCTCATCGTCTCAATCTAATCCACCCCACCATCAAGAAAAATGAAGGGAAGCATGGAATTGAGGGGTAAACAAGAAGAGAAGAAGATGACCAACCAATTTATGAGGAGGAAGGCATACAAGCCATGAACGAGGATCAAGCTCTAACTCTATCCCTCTCTGTTCTCCATCCTTCGGTATTCTCTTGTTTTTCTTCGATGCGTGAGAGAGGCAGCCGCTCAATAGATGAAGGGGATTAGGTTTTGTGGGGAGTGATGAGAAAATATGGTCAGGTACTATAGAGGCGCTACAGTAACCGTGCTCCTGTTCACATTGGTTTTTTCTTTCAATCTTCCAATGACCATAGCTAGTTGAGCTGAACTCCAAATAATGCGTATGAGCAGTGAAACAGAAAGCATCCGACGAGCTCTATACATCTATGATATTTGATCATCCATCCGAGCTACATATAAAAAAATTATTTTTATCACTCCTTAAAACTCCTGTTGAACCTTTGCACCTTCATGCTTTCTAACACACAAAACATATTCTGGGTATTACACTAGAGCACTTGTTACAAGTGTAGATCTAGTAAATAAACTTGGAATAAATACATAACTAAATTAAATAAAACTTGTGTCGAACCCTTTGCCACTTTACGCTTTCTAACACACAAAGCGTATTTTGGGTATTACACTAGAGCACTTGTTACAAGTGTAGATCTAGTAAATAAACTTGGAATAAACACATAACTCAATTAAATAAAGTAACCAGAGATAACATAGTAATATCTTGGGTGTTGTTAGAAGACCAGGTACACCAGCCGAGGTATTGGGTAGACGAAGCACTAATAGGCCGGTTCCTCAACTCTTGCCTATCCTCTCTCACGGATATTTTCCGTACTACAATTGAATGAAGCACCAATAGGCCAACTCCTCCTCAATTAATTCTTGCCTCACCTCTCTCCTAGATATTTTGTATACTATAATTGGATGAAAACCATCCAAAGGGGCACTACTAAACGAGTGGAAGAATTCAAGCTCCAAGCGTGTCGGATTATTTAGCTCCGACAATGCCTGCAACGAGATCGTGTAGACAGGATCAGATGATAGCACACAAGACACAAGGATTTATACCGGTTTAGGGCGCAGTGGTGCGCTAAACCCTACTCCAGTGGTGCTGCTGCTCTTGTATTCATATGCTCAATTACAGGGGTTGTTGCTCCTAGCTACGTAGTAGATTAGAATGGCGGAAGATGGATTCCAAGCTCGAGGTCCCTACCCTCCTTTATATAGCCAGAGGGGGTAGGGTTACAAAGAGGGCGATCGGGATAACAAATTAGATTCCTAGTTTGTTACACGATATGCGCAACAGATTGATCCTAGCTATCGTCCAGATACGCCTATCTTGGCTTGACTTGATCTCCATGTTGGTCGACCGTGCTAGCCCTGCGGGCCAGCTTCTAGGTGGCTGCTGGGCCGATAGCCTGGTGATGGACCTCTATAGTGGGTTCATCGAGTTACGCGCGAGATTGGGGGGCATGTGTTCACTCCGAAATTTGTTAAGATGCACAATGTTGTATTTTCAAACACAAACAAATAAATCCGCAAGCGCACGGATATCGCTGTAGCTTTCACCCGGGAGTATTCCATGGTATTGTATTTATCCATAGGGAAATAATGGTTAAAGAATTTGATAGTTCACCATCTTATATCTACTAACTAGTATACTGACTAAACTAAAGTTGGGGTAAGTGTTGATAATGATAAGAGTTATGAATATGGAGAATTACATAATAAATGAGCAGTCTATCTAAGTTGAGAGGGCAACGGGTGAGCTTAAGGTTCCTAAATACTTCTCTATTACTTTGGTTCTATAGGGTATAACTAATTCATGGGTAGATATAGTGATTACACACAATAACACTTTGGAGCAATAGTACCTTTCCAACTCTCGAGGTGATGAGAAAGCGTAGTTAGGGAAAGGCTGCCTAAAGCTCTATGAATACAATCTAAATGCGGTGGATTACAACGGCCTGACAGAGTTGTCACCTCTGGGGCTACTACAACTAATCATAGGATTGAGCGTAATCTCAGGTAAGCTATAGTCTAGACACCATGTCTATGCTACGGATTACTACTGTAGTCACATATGATAACTAAAACACTCGATGCGAGCGGAGATCCCATGCTAAGATATGATAACTATACTAACCATATACATGAAAGACATAAAAGTAGATAGAGAAGATAACTATATTAAAGCATAAGTCTTGCAAAGGTGAGATGCAAAGATATACCCTACCTCTGAAGATTTCTGTAGAACCTGAGCATGGCTCAACTCTCCCTAACTCTCATCTAGAGCTATTCTACTTCTACATCTTGAGAGCTTTGTGGGGATTTCTCTTTTGGTGTATCTTGATCTAAATGAGAGATGGCCTCCTAGAGAGGATAGGGGGTGCCTTATATAGGGGAGATGGAGTAGGGGGCAAAGCATTGTCATGTCATTGATCCGCGTCAACTCCCTCAATCACCATTGGATGAACTGACTTAAAACCACCTTAAAATTAACGATGTAGATCTTGGAAATGCATACGAGGCGACAGAGAGCGAACAGGCTCTAGAGTGGGCCAAGCGGCCTCCCCATCACTTTGGCAAGTGGCCTTCCCTTCGTGTGGTGGTTCTAGGACTCCATCTTGAGTTGCCTTCTGTAGTTTTCGTGAGTTGAATCACTTGTTGTCGTTGGTTGGCTTGTTTAGAGTGTATGACAATGGTCCCGAGACTGTTTTCTAGATAAATTCTCCTGCATACAAAAATTCACCAAAGCTTATGAAATCCATTAGTTTAAACCCCTAGACCTATGTTTGGTGATGGAATTAAGCATATATGTAGGATATGTTGACGGTTTATGATTGATATTAACAACCATTAACACACAGGAAGCCCAAAACTCAGGGAAGCATGCGTGAGTGTTGAATGTCATCCCAACTTCCAACACCATCCCCGCCACTTATTACACCGGGAACTATTATATATCTCATTGTGCTCTCTAAAGCACGCATCCTAACAGCACTGAGTCTGGGTGCATCTTCAAGGTTGGCCTATTTAAGCCGGGTCAAGGTGCATCGAGTCTATCGTCCCTCCCCTCCCCTTCCTCTAAATCCCTTAGCATTAGACTGAGTGTGAGAGCGGTAACTTCTTTCGTCCACCATGGTTCATGGAATACTTCAGTGGCTCTGCCATTGCTGGGAGAAGGCTTTTAGAATCAGGTTCTGCAGCGGCCTACTGGTGGCTGTTCGTCTTGGGTGTTAGAGGAAGTTCTACGAAGAGATGGGGAAGAACAATACCATCTTTGGTGGCCTAGGTCACCGGTGACACGACGGCTAGGCTCGTTGATGGTCAGTGTGCGGGAGACTTCCAGGTAAGAATATCTGTAGGAAATCCTAGAGGGCAGAGGGTGCCTTGTTGTTGTCGAAAAACCTTTTGAGCCACAGATCTCAACCTAGGATCTCTTAATGTTGTGCCATGCATTCCTCCCCAACGATGAAGAAGACAGCGCGGACAAGTCTCCTCGTGGGGCTCCTCATCCTCTAGGATGTTAGAGGAAGTTCCGCGAGGTGGTTCTTCTGTAGGCTTCTTCCAGGGTTGTCCCTGCTCGTGGCCAAGATTTAGAGGCATGGTGAAGGTTTAGTTACGCCTTTGTCTAGGTTCTATGCTTCATGAGATGTCCATCGCTAAGTGCAGGTATAAATCTACGCTCATCACTAAAATTTGGCTTATGCTGATGCTTATGCTGATTTGTTGTAAGAAAAAAACACTGTTCGTTCGCTGAAAAGTACTGCTGAAGTATTGTTAAAGAACAGGGCTTTGTTATCATAACTGTAGTTGCTGATAGATCCTTATTATTGTACGCCTGGTGAATGAAAAGTATAATAGATTTAATCGAAAAAGAATGTCTTTTGTTGATTTTGAACGTTGTTACCTTACTGAGATGCTAGTGAAGTGTTGCTTTGTATGTGCAAACCATCATATGCTATGGCTTTGTTATTGCGTCCATTGTTATTATAGAGATCAGTACCTTTATTCTGTCACCGTCGGATATAAGCGTCGTTGAAAAATTATATCACCTCTACTATTTGCCTTTAGGTGCTAACATCGTCTTGCTGTAACCTGCAAAACTAATGTTCATAATATTTTATTCCTTTCCAATGTTCCATTTTTGTATGACACGCCCATCGTTAGGTGCTACATACCATCTTCTTTAAGACCCAATCACCACTGCTGGTAGTCTTCACCGTTGATATCATCAAAATTTGCAAGCTAGCATGAGACTCCCGCGTGTTTTTAGAATTTTTGGTAGAACTGTCTATTTCGGCAAGTCCTATTTGTAGTTAGCTTACAGAGATCGCTACCCACCCAGCGATCCTATCCATCTCCTCTTCAAGTACTGCTATTCATCACCTACTCATCAACATGCAAGCCACCACTCACTGGCATGCCCGCACAGATCGACCGATGACTAGGCTGGTACTCATCACCGCCGTGGCCGCTCGAGCTCACTACCGCAAGATCCAAAGGCAAGGGTAATGCTTTCTCGCAATTCTCTTATCCATGTTATTTTCTTGCCTTTTTATTCCCCTCAAACCTCATCTAAGTACGAATCAAGCTTTCATCTGATCATTAAAGAGCTCATGAGCACATCCCCGTAGACGCTCCTACTCTGATTTAGGTGATAGCGCCGCCGCTTCCATCACCGACCCCACTCCACCAGATTCTAGTCAAGATGGAGGAGGCGGCCACCAACAAGAGGAATGAAGTAGACATCCTGATAGATGAAGTCTTGGTCCTTATCCTCTGCCCACCCGCACCTTGTACAACTGCAAGTGTGTGTCGCTCCCGGTACTGCCTCATCTCCAAATCCGAGTACCGTAAGGAGCTGCCCTAGTTTGTCATCGGATTCATGTATGGCAACTGGAAAGGCAAATGCCGATTCACCAGCTTCACCAGTGAATACCCCTCCTTTTCCTTCTTGCCCTTCCCCATTGAGGATTTAGTCATCTCAGATTGCTACAGAGGCTCGTTCCTCTACTGGTGCATTGGGCTTCGCTATGTTGTCTGCAATCTAGTGACTTGCAAATCAGTGGTACTGCCGCATAACAACCTTTGTTATGGTTTAGCTCGCTTGGGGTTCGATCCCATAATCTCCTCGCACTTCTATGTGGTAGAATTGTGGGTAAGGTCGCCTGGGGTGTTAGTTGTCAGCATCCACTCATCTAAAACTAGAGCATGGATATGCAAAGAATCTAAATGGGGAGAGGATATTCTAGTACATAATTTTTCATGAACTGTGTTTCTTAGTGGTTTTATGCACATGCTGGAGGTGTCCCACATAGTTGCTATTGATATGGAGGGAAAGACATGGAGAAAAATTCTTAGGCCACCAGGTCCTGCAATGTCCATCCATAGATATCAGGGTCAGTTGTGTCTATGTATTGTTGATATTTTCAATAGGTCTGACCTTTCAATTTGGATCCTTAAAGAATATGGTACTAGTAAATAGACATTAAAGCATACGGTGAACACGCTGCAGCTATTTGGACTGAACAATATTTGACTCGATTCCGAGGCTGTCAATACGGACTACAAAGTGATTGCAGTTCATCTAGAATGAAATTTGATTTTTCCTTGTTGGGTGGGCAGAACACTGATGTCATATGACATGAGCTGCAGAAAAGTTTACGTCCTCCCTGCCTGGGTCGTCTGCTATCCTAGAAGTACCTAGAGTATTTATTTGAACGGACCTCACTATCTGCCTTATGTTTCCTTGTTCATGGAGTCATTAGCAGAGCAGTGAAGGTGCATATGCTGTATTTTATTGTTAGGACATGTTTTTGTTCAGGTAGAGAGCTGTTTTGAGTATATATATATAGTCCAATTTTGTTCAGAGCAGTAAAGGTTTGCATTGTGTAGGTTTTGGAGTGTCTGTGCTTTTGAACGATTTTCCTACAATGGCTATGGGAGAAAGAAGAGGGGTTCCATGCTGCATTGGCTACCAAGCTTATTAAGGAGTGCCAATCTGAAGAAGTGGAGTACATCTACCTCATTTTAGTTATGTAAGTCTGGAGGGAGCAGAACCTTTATTATGCTATCTATGTACCGCTTGTATTAATTCATCAATTGACATAGTTGTTATGTTAGTGTCGTGTCGAGCATTGTTATTATAATAAGTACTCTTCGCTGTGGACATGATGAATGATATGTAATGATTAAATTTGTATGGTGTGTGTTCAGTAAGTTATTAAGGCCCAGCTGAATTAGTAAATACATTGTGAAAACCAGATGCATACCCACCGTTGGTGAAGCGGACGGCCGTCACCACCGCTATTCGTCTGATGCGGCAGGGGTCAATAGTGTATCACCACCGAATCGTTTAGTAACCCGACCCCAACTAAAGGATCATCACGGGTGGATCATACTACAACGCGGCATTGACCATGCCCTATGACCAGACGGTTCATACGCTGAAGAGACGGTGATGTTCGCCTTGACATAGGCAGATCACGCTCCAACGTGAAGAAATAAAGATCTAATCACGGATGGATTATGAGCCATGCGACGGTGTTAGTGCATACCCACACAGGAGGGTCGTGCTCCAATGTGATAGAAGTAAGGACGTTAGCACGGACGGATCATAAGCCAATGCCACGATGTTAGTGTACATTATAGACGGTCTCAGATAGTGACAGTGAGGGCTATGATCATCATTGTTGATAGCTTACTATTGAGGCTAAAATTGGACTGCGATGGGGGTTATGACATGGCTGTGAAAGGTCTGAGTATAGTAGTGAAGATGGTCCTGCGTAGGATGGAGCCTGGGTTTCTAGCGGAGGAGGAGATTCCCGACGATGTTGACATCGGACGGTTAATTGCTGAGTTTAGCAGTAACGCTGAGGCTATTAGCGCCGTCGTCGACATGGAGCAGATCATCAAGGATGCCCCCCTTTAGGAGTAGATTACCTCTGTAAAAAGGTGTAATCAAGCTTGGACCTTGCAATTTTTTGGTGTTTTTGCAAGTCGAGTCTTTTGTGTGTGTGTGTGTGATGATTATGCGTGGTAGTAGCCCCAAACACTCGGATGGGTTAGCTTAACGCATCTGAGGGTTGAAGCTGCACGATACTCGATAGGGTCCTAGATGGTGCTCCCTATTCGAGTAAGGTAGATCATCGGTTTGAGATCGCCATTTGATTCTGGAACAAGTATTGTTGTGCACATGTTGCCCCCGAGCGTTTTGATTGAACATCGCTCAGCTAGTCATAGCCATGATTCAGGTGGCATATCGGTTGATTAGCATGACTATGCCAACGTTTGTGTACCAGTGTTAATTCTGTGACCCCTAAATGCCTTATTGGGGGTATTAAGGGTTGAGGTGCTTGGTGGTGTTGTCACACGAAATTGAGGCCTTATCCCTTTATCGTTCCAAGGAGGAGGCTTCCTGAGTTTCAGGGGTGTAGGACTTTAATTCGTGGTGACCTTTGGTTGGATTGGAATCTACCCCGATTCGATCATGAGTAGTGTCGTTGACACATCGAGCCTCAACCTTGCGGCTGCCTTCAACTGAGGGAGTAGGCTTTTTGTCGGTAGTTGGGGTGATGTACCTGACTTACTCAGAGTGGAATGGTGTTTAGTGTCATCCACAGCAAGTTTATGCTCTGCATAGCCTACACACTTTTTTCTTTTGCCTTTCTTTGTCTTTAGTGTTTGATGCTGGGTTAAGCTATAGACCTTGACTGCCCGGGGGTTGTTCAAACATCTCGAATGAATTGACACAAGGTCTTCTCAAGTTGCTCACACCATTTCAAGTTCTATGAGACTTCGATCGACAAGAGACGCACGTGATCGTGCAATCCGTGGGACCATCTCTGCAACCTCTGATCGTGTTGATGGGTTAGTATAACCCATGATCGTAATAGCCGCGGACATTTGTGACTGAGCATTTGAAACAACCAGCCCCCGAGTGACCCAAAGAGGTTCTTCTTGAGGCACTCGAAAGATATTGATGTGTGTATGCATCAAATGGATATATATTCTCGTGAAATGTAATGCAACGAGAAAAAATAGGGGAGTGAAGATGAAATCGACATAACTAATAGTCGTTGGTTGTCTCTCCAAGGTTGGGAAAATTCTCGCTGCCGGAGTGTATCTCCAGGGGCAAGAGTCGGCGATGGAGTCAGGGTTGACAAAGGTGACATCACTATCCTCGCCTTCGAAATTCCTTGCCATCCTCTTCGTCCAGGTGAAGCCTCTTCTCGTCGATGGAGGGTCCGTCCGGTTTTGGGTTTCTAACCCGAGCAACCGATAGGGCAGGAGTAATCGGTCCCTTAAGTTTGAGAGATGCGATGACTTGACTAGTGCAGTCACGCAGTTATGCCTAAGATTAGCTTGTAGAGTTTCTAGCTTTAACTGGTTCGAAAGGCGTCGTGGCTACATGGGTCCTTTCCTCGAACGGATCTGCTTACGATTGTTGCTTGATGGGGGTTCTATTCTCGATGGAGGAAGAGTGACAAACCCTACTTTCTTGTAGCCGTTGGCCACTCGATGAGAGCGTGTGGTTGGATTCGGGAGTCTCCCCACACAAGGTTGGCGCCTGAGTGATTAGTCACGCCGTCCCCTTATGCTTCCCAGCTGATAGGAGTATTTCAACCTTTCACTAGAGGTGACTGTTCAAGTTTTGGCTGCTCATCCAATGGGGGCTCAGGGTTGGAGCCTGACGTGTGCGAGACGACTTCGTCATCGTCATGATCTGAATTTGAATTCTCGAGTAGATGGTCGTAGCCCTTGAGAAAACTATGGAAATCCTCTGGATCGATGAGTCTGGATACATCGGCATCATCCCACCAGCCTTATTGATCTAGGGCGTTGTCGAGGTCGTTCCGGTCTGCCAGGTTTGGAGGCTAGCGTTCCTCCGTGGGAGGTTTGGTGGGTTCCACTGCAGCCTGTGAGAGTATCTCACGACGAGTTGTCGTTGTTTGTTTCGATCTTTCCTAAGATTGGGAAGCGGAACGATGAGGTATTGGTATAAGATCTAAAGTGGGGGCAAGATCCGTGGTTTTGCTAATATGAAAAGTGGTGATAGGCTCACCTTCTTGTCCATCCTCAACAAAAAGGTGGGGGTAATGCTTTAGGTGCCTTGTGAGGGCGGAGGTCTAGTGTACACAACCTCCTCCAGTCCGGCGGACGGATCTAGAGGGACTGTTCTCCCTTGGTTGGTTCAGGTTCCTACAAGCACACAGGTCCTCGAATTGGTCCGTGATGAAGTCAAGCTTGCCGAAGGTGACCTTCTTGTCTGGCCGCACTTCTTCTGGTTCATCACTAAAGTTGAAGATGGCTCCTATCTAAAACATAATATTATTCTATATGCGAAAGGCCCCTACCTAGCGCGCCAACTATCAGATTATTTAGCTCCGGCAATCCCTAGCAACGAGATTGCATAGACATGATCAGATGGTAGCACATGAGATATAAGGATTTATACTGGTTCTGGGCGTGATGATGCACTAAACCCTACTCCAGTGGTGGTGCTGCTCTTATATTCGTGTGCTTAATTACAGGAGCTATTGCTCCTAGCTACGTAGTAGATTGGAATGACGAAAGATGGATCCTGAGCCCGAGGTCCCTACCCTTCTTTATATAGGCAGAGGGGATAGGGTTACAAAGAGGGCGATCGGGCTAATAGGTTGGATTCCCAGTTTATTACACGATATGCACACATTGATCCTAACTATCGTCTAGATACGCTTGTCTTGGCTTGCCTTGATTTCTACGTTGGTTGACTGTGCCAGCCCTTGCGGGCCTCCTTCTGGGTGGCTATTGGGCCGATATCTTGGTGATGGTCACATATATGGGCAGTGTGGGTACCCCTGGCCCATATATCTGACAAAGTGTGTGTTTACATGTGAGGAGTGCTCCTTTGTTTATAGTGGGAGGTTACTTGGAAGAGTCAAGATGGTGGGCCATCCAATCCACGTGAAAGTTTGTTGCAACCCTTAGATCAAACCGACTTGACTAAGTACCAGCATAGATGCACTCCATAGGTTGGTAAGTAACTCCCATAGAATGTTGGACCTCCTCCTCGTTCCTCAGCCGTCCATCTTTCACGTGCTGCTCATCTATGGTGTGGAGATGGCCGCCACAAAGTGGTTCGTTGAAGTTGTGTTTGTTTGCATGCAATGGTGGTATATGGCTTCATGGTGACCCTCGGTAACAACCAACATTGAATCAATATACCACAACACTTCATGCTTTGCATGTGGATGGAGTAGACTATGTGTGGGCCAGTTGATAGGTTGGGCGACCTTGGGAGGTCGGCTGACCATCTCTTTGGACCATTTGATTGAACTCAATTTTCCTTGGGCTCTATGATGAGTAAAGAAGCTTTAGACCAAATTTGAGGATCGTTGAGCTTGGTGCTAGGTCGTCTGACCTATGTTATGCTCTGCTGACCCTTCTCTCTCCTGTTTCAACTCGACCCGCATTGCGATCTTCCGTAAAACATAACTTTTGCGTTCGAACTCCTAATTTGGTAAAACAAAAGTTCATTACATTCATCCCTACGAGCTCTTCGACATGGTCAGGTCAAATATGTGATTTGATCAAGTATTTAATCATGTTGAAATGTCCAGGTGAGCCCTTGTTTGAGTATCCTTGATCCTTTGGTTAAGGGTTGTGGTTGTTCATACACTATGCATGGTATTTGTACCAAATCAGCTATGTTCCTTTCAAAACATGTTGGGACACAATACTTGTGAAACTTGTTAGATTTAAGCCATGTAGCTAAGGTGTTAAGTAAGATTTGAAAGTAGTCATTTTTATTATCAAGCCCCATAGATAAGGTGTTGCATAAGATATGAACATTGTCATTTTTATTATCTTCTGGCTGTCAGATTATTTGAGTTAAGGACCGCGAATAAGAATTCTCTCAAAAATAAACCACACAAATGCACACATGCATACCATAATTTGTACATGCATGTTCCACATCATTGAACTCTATTTGGTTTTAATATAATTAGTTTGGTTTTGCCAAATTAAGGTACACTTTGTTGGCTCAAAAAACAAAAAGCATACTGTTGGATGGAAACTGAAATGCGCACATGATACCACAGACTACAAGGCTAATTTGGAGTTTGGAATGCACTCTTTCCCAATTCTTATGCACACTTTGATTTTTTTGGTCCGATGCAACGATACTTGCACACATGCACAAGCATGACCAAATTGTTGTGAAATATGCCGCTAGCAACTAACTTTTTCCTCTCTAAACACAAAGGCATAAAGTAGGAAAACCATTCATTATACACTAAATATTCATAATTACAATGTTAAGTATATATAGACCGAACAAAGCCCAAGAGTTTGGTACGAGTCCACGTAAATAATGGACTAGAATTGGGATTCATCCTCCTTTCCTTCCTGGTTGGAGTCCATATGTGTTACAACACCAAATATACATCTTTATATAATCACAAGGGATCATCCATGCAATTGACAGAATATTATTTATATTAACAGATCACGAGGTGACATGATTTCTAGTGGGTTTTGCATGCCTTAGGCAGAAAGACTTAAGCCTCTCCATCCCATCCTCCAACAGAGGAGGATCTACCGCGAAGGTTACACGGAGCCAGTTCTTCATCCCAAGCCCACTGCCTGCATTACACCCATAAAACTCTATGAATTGAGAATTTAAGCAGTGGTTCAATAATCTATTGGTTGTTAGTTAATAAAAGATTACCCAATTTCAGTCCAAGCTCAGATGGTTTCTTGGTTGAGTTTTATCAAAAGTTTTGGGAAGTCATTAAAAGTAACCTACTACATATGTTTCAAAATTTTCATAAAAGGGATTCACCATTGTTTATTTTAAACATTTGTGTTATCACCCTCATTCCAAACGTGCTAGAAGAAAATGAATACATCAGTATAGACGCATTTGTTTGCTCAATGTTAGTTTTAAATCTTTACCAAAGCAGATACTAATCGCATTAATATGGTGGCTGATGATCACATAATAAGCCCAACTCAATCGACTTTTAGGAGAGGACGCAACATCTATGAAGGGGTTGTTATCCTACATAAGAAATACATGAAGTCCACTGAAAGAAACTAAATGTGATCATTTTCAAAACAAATTTTAAGAAAGCCTATGATAAGGTTAGATGACCTTTTTGCTACAAACTTTGTGTAAGATCCTTTGCCCAAATGGATCAAATGGACTGAAACCTTTGTCCTTTATGGGAGTGTAGCAAATAGTGTAAATGATGAGATTGGACACTTTTTCCAAACAAAGAAAGGCCTTTGTCAGGAGGACTCATTATCTCCTTTTTTCAGATCATTGTTGCTGACATGTTAACAATCTTCATTAATAGAGCCAAAGAAGAAGGGCAGTTAAGTGGAGCGATGCCACATCTGGTGCATGGTGGTTTATTAGTTCTGCAATACACCAATAACACAATATCGCTTATGGAAAATGATCTAGAGCAAGCCTAAAACATGAAACTATTACTCAATGCTTTTTAGCAAGTATTAGGTCTTAAACTAAATTTCCATAAAAGTGAACTGCATTTATTTAGCGAGGCCCAAGAAGTAGAGGACCAATATACTGAGCTTTGTGGAAGTAAATCCAGACCATTTTCCTATGAGACACATTATAGGGATTAAGATTCATTTTAGGAAGATGAGAGATGGAGATTGACAAAGGTGGAGGAACATTATGAAAACAGGTTAAATAGATGGAAAGGGGAACATCTGTTAATAGGAGGATGTCAAACACTGATAAACTCAATGCTGAGTAGTATACAATTAACGATGTAATTCTTCAATTACAAGAGGTGTGCTGAAGCAATTAGACTACATTTTCTCTAGATTTCTAAAGTGACAACCAAAAGAGCAAGTATCGCCTTGCCGTATAGAACATACTTTGATATCCAAAAGATTAGGGGTTTAGAAATTCATGAAATGGATATTAAAAACGTTGCAATTCTTTTTAAATAGCTACTTACAAGTTACAACATATGGGACAGGTAGCAAATAATTTTGGAACAAGTATTTGGGTTCTAAGATTTCATTTCAAGCTTAATGAAAAAATCAGGACACATTTTTTGGGACAGTCTTATGAAGGTGGAAGAATATTTTCTTTGTTTTGGATCCTTCTTAATAAAAGATGGATCCCTTATAGATTCTACAGAGATAAGGAGTTGGGAAACTCAACTTCGAAGGAAACATATACTTACTAATACAAAATCGTTAGACATAAAATACTATAACCGAGGTCTTTAGTACATCTCATCACCTCTAAACATTTTGTGGAGACATGATTTAATTGGACTTAAATTAGTAGCCTGACATGAACTTCTTTGCATTGCTAACAGCAGGCTCACACAAGTTTCACTGGAACTTAGAACCAAAGAGTCAGTTCTCCTGTGAAATTATATTATTGAGGTCGGTTCGAGAAAATTATATTATTG
Source organism: Saccharum hybrid cultivar R570 (assembly GCA_038087645.1). Classification (NCBI taxonomy): domain Eukaryota; kingdom Viridiplantae; phylum Streptophyta; class Magnoliopsida; order Poales; family Poaceae; genus Saccharum; species Saccharum hybrid cultivar. The sequence continues at coordinate 26,738,323 of JAQSUU010000135.1, forward strand.
TGTGGTCTGATTCGCGTATAGGTTCCCAATTTAAACAAAAGTCATTTTGATGTGGATTCATAATTATCGTATCAAACTGATGTAATGATTATAAAGTAATAAAATGTTTCCTTTATAAAAAATGTTCTATGCACGGTATGACATGCCCCCTCAAAACCCACATTATGACTTCTATAAGATCATAGCTAGTGCATCAACCTCAATTACAATTTTTACCATCATATCCTATATATTATATAATTAAAACAATTTTTGATTTGTTAGAATTATTTTTAAAAAGTGTTGGCTACTAGTATGTGAATATATCTTAGGAGAAGTCATGTCTCCATCACCTTAAAATTTATGAACTTCTCGAATTTCCGTAGATGTATGGATTTTGCTCAAAAACCCTAGGATAATCAGATACTACTTAAGGACAGTTTGTTGTACCTGGGCAGATCACAACACACTCCTCTTTGGCCAACTTGGTGCAGAAATCAATATCGTCGTCGATGCCATCAAAATATGAGATATCCAGCTCTACCTGTTGAAATTTCAAGCAACATATCATCATATACACTAACAAATAAAAACCAATTGTTGTCATCAATATCTTTTTTTTCACAAACTACACAGGAGATCTGCATGTCATTGCATTAAGACAGGAATACAAGACGAGCTGGATTTACAAAGAAACCTAACTCACCGAACAAAACAACACCACTCCCACCCACCCTAACCAAATAAGAAAGGGTGGGGTTGATTCTATACAAGATCAGGACCTGAACAACAAAACTACCCTAGAAGTTATGCAAACGGGACCAAAGACCTTGCAAGCAAATCACTAAGTTTTGATGCTCCAACCATGCATTGTAAACTGCACTCATCTCCTATGATTTGCACGAGTGTATGGATACTAGGAAAGGCTCCTTCAAACACACAATAATTCTAGTGCTTCCTGTTAGAGATTGAGATTCTATATCTTTTGGGCTAACCCTAGAAGGGTAGCTATATAGGTAACCATACATGGGCCACATGGGCCTAGCCTCATAGGCCTAATACACTCCCATTCCAACACCCCCTGCAGTCTGAACTACCGGCGCAACGGAGTTCGAGGCTGAACAAGAAAGAAGAAAGACCACACACATGTCCCCCCATAGACGCAACTAGCCACTGGTGACGGTCGAGGATGGGATGCCTTTGGTGAAGATGTCCGCGAACTGGGAGGTGGTCGGGACGTGAAGGACCCGGACGTCGCTGATGGCCACACGATCACGGACGAAGTGTAGGTCGATCTCCACATGTTTCGTCCGCTGGTGCTGCACGGGGTTGGTGGAGAGGTAGACCGCACTGATGTTGTCGCAGTAGATGAGTGTGCTCCTGGTGAGAGGGCGGTGAAGCTCAGCCAGGAGCTGGCGGAGCCAGACGGCCTCGGCCACGCCGTTGGCAACGGCACGGTACTCCGCCTCAGCACTGGAGCGTGAGACCACCGGCTGGCGCTTGGACGATCAAGAGACAAGGTTGCCGCCGAGGAAGACAGCGTAGCCGGAGGTGGACCTGCGGGTGTCCGGGCAGCTCGCCCAGTCAACGTCAGTGTAGACAACCAGCTCGGTAGTGGAGGACCGGCCGAGGAGCATCCCATAGCCTAGGGTGCCACGGAGGTAGCGGAGAAGCCGCTTCATAGCAGCCAGGTGGGGCTCCCGCGGAGCATGCATGTAGAGGTAGATCTGCTGTACGGCATAAGTGATGTCCGGTCGTGTGAAGGTGAGGTACTGGAGCGCGCCAGCAAGACTCCGGTAGGTGGTAGAGTCTGCTAGTCCAAGCATCGGACCCCCAGCCTCTGACAGCTTCCCCTGGGTGTCAACCGGGGTAGAGCAGGACTTGCAGTCAGTCATCCCTGCTCGCTCCAAAATGTCATGAGTGAACTGTCGCTGGTGGAGGAACAATCCTGAAGGTCGGGGCTCAACAGTTACGCCGAGGAAGTGGTGGAGCACCCCAAGATCCTTCATAGCAAATTCCTTCTGGAGAGAAGCAATGATGCGGTGGAGCAGAGACTCGCTGGAGGCGGTGAGAACAATGTCATCCACATAGAGGAGCAGGTAAGCAGTCTCACCCCCATAGTGGTATATGAACAGGGAGGTGTCAGACTTGGCCTCCGTGAACCCAAGAGTCTGCAGGAAGGTAGTGAATCGAGAGTACCAAGTCTGGGGTGCCTGCTTGAGCCCATAGAGAGATTTATTGAGCCGGTAGACCAAGTCAGGACGAGAAGAATCCATGAAACCGGCCGGCTGACTGCAGTAGACCGTCTCAGTTAGAGTGCCATGGAGGAAGGCATTCTTGACATCCAGCTGATGCACAGGCCAGAAGCGCTCGAGAGCTAGTGAGAGGACGGTGCGGACTGTAGCTGGCTTCACCACGGGACTGAAGGTCTCATCATAGTCAATGCCGGACCGCTGGGTGAAGCCGCGGAGGACCAAACGAGCCTTGTAGCGCTCCAAGGAACCATCAGCACGCCTCTTGTGCGTCCAGATCCACTTGCTGGTGACAATGTTGGAGCCCGGCAGTCGGGGCACGAGGTCCCATGTGTGGTTGGCGAGGAGGGCCGCGTACTCCTCTTTCATTGCGCGGCGCCAGTGAGGATCCATCAAGACCGCGTGGACGGAAGAGGGTACAGGAGAGATCCCCGGCTCGCAGGCGGCGGCGGTGAGGGCCTGCGGGCGAGACGCCTGCCTCGTCACCATCGGGTGAATGTGACGAGGGTCCCGGTGAAGAAGAGGCGGATGGTACACTGGCGTGTCGGCGCGAGAGCGCGGCGGGGCCGGCGGAGAATACACTGGTGGCGAAGGCGACGACGCCAGAGCCGGCTCCCGCCGCCGCTGGTAGACGATGCCGAAATGCCCTGGAGGAGGTGGGGGCGTACCCGGCTCCTGGCGGCGCTGGTAGACGAGGCCGAAGCGCCAGGGAGGAGGTGGGGTCGGGGCGCTCGGTCCCACGATCGGAACGTCAGCGTCGGGCACAACGGGAGGCAGCGAAGCCACAGAGAGCAATAGTGGAAGCTCCGGTGCAGCCTCGGGCGTAGCAGGTACGGGAGGAAAGTCCTGGTGTGAGGTCGGCAGGGGCGAGGTGGTACCACCAGAAGGGCACACCGGAGTAGTACCTGTAGGGTAGAGGAAGAAGGGTGGTGGAATCACCGGGTCAGTGGGAAAGAAGGAAGCCTCCGCAGGGTCAGCAGGAGGTGTGGAGGTAGAGGTGGTGAAGTAAGGGAATGCCGACTCATCAAACACGACATGGCGAGAGATGAGGACATGGCGAGAGGAAAGGTCGAAGCATCGTTAACCCTTGTGATCCGGAGAGTATCTGAGGAAAACACAGAGGGTCGACCGGGGGGCCAGTTTATGAGGAGCGGTAGCGGCGGTGTTAGGGTAACACGCACACCCGAAGACTCGAAGGTGGTCGTAGCGAGGAGGGGTACCGAAAAGAGCGTGGTGAGGTGTGGGAGCCGGGCAGGCAGTAGAAGGAAGACGGTTAAGAAGATAGGTGGATGTGTGCAGACACTCAGCCCATAAGCGAGCGGGAAGGGATGCCTAGAGCAGAAGGGTGCGCATGATGTCATTGGTTGTGCGGATCATGCGCTCTGCCTTGCCGTTCTGAGATGAGGTATACGGACAAGACATGCGCAGCTGGACACCGTGAGAAAGGAAGAAGGCACGTGAGGTTGAGTTATCGAATTCACGGCCATTATCGCACTGGACAGCCTTGATGGTGAGGCTGAACTGAGTGGATACCCAAGCGAAGAAGTGGCTGAGAGTGGGGAACGCCTCGGACTTGGCATGCAGGGGGAAAGTCCAGGAGTAATGGGAGAAATCATCGACCACCATCAAGTAGTACTTATAGCCAGACATGCTGAGAACAGAAGTCCACAAGTCGCAATGGATAAGAGCAAACACACAAGTGGCATGTGAGGAAGAAGACTGAAAGGGAAGACGAACGTGACGGCCCAACTGGCACGCATGGCACAAGTGCTCATCGTGAGCCCGAGGACACCGAATGTCTGAACTACGACTGAGCTGCATGAGGGCATCCTGGCCAGGATGGCCGAGACAGCGGTGCCAAGTAGTGGGGGAAGTAGTAGCGGCGAAAGCGGCTGAGGAGATGGGAGGCAAAGAAGGTGAAACAGACGCCGGAAACCGAAGTGTGTAGAGGGGTCTAGTGCTGTCACACCGAAGCAGAGGACACCGGGAGGCCAAATCCCGCACGGTGAGACTAGAGGGGTCAAACTCAACCGAATAAGAGTTGTCAATTGTGAAATGGCGAATAGAGAGAAGGTTGTGAACCATACCGGGAGCTACAAGAACATCAAGGATATGAAAGGAGCCGTGGGAACTGGCAGTGCCCACGGAGGAGACAGGAATGCAAGTGTCATTGGTGACCATGATGGAAGAGGGACAAGAATAAAGTAGACTCGCATCGGGCGTGGTGTGGAAAGTGGCGCCCGAGTCGGCGATCCAATCAGGACTCGCTGATCGTAGCCCTGCGACAGGAGGAACTGCGGGCGGAGGGCTGGCGGTGGTGCTGAAGGAGTAGGCCAAGGCAGCCGGGTCCCAACCGACAAGCCCGGGCGATGTGGGGTGAAACATTGGAGGAGCACCAGTGAGCATGGCCGGTGACGGGCGAAGCTCACTCCGTGGAAGCACCGACGACTGTGAGGCATGGAGGTGGAGGAGTGGCTCCGTCTTGGCAAGTTGGGCGGGCGCACGGACCCGGGCCTCGGCAGCCACGCCCGACGGCAGTAGGAGGGCATTGGCGGCGCCTGGGCCTCCCGCGCCAGCGGCCCCGGCGCTCGCGGCCATGGTGGTGGCGGCGCCTGGAAGATGGCCCGGCTGCGGCGGAGGGTAGGGAGCCGACGAGGCCCTGCGCGCGACGCGGCGCCGGCACGTGGCACGAGAGGCAGCGGCGGTCGCGCCGGCGCTGGTGCTGCGCACGCCCACGTGCTAGCCAGCCGCGGCCAGGCCTGCAGGGGCAGCAGCTGCCAGGCCTGCAGGGGCAGCAGCTGCCAGGCCCGCAGGGGCATCAGCGCCCAGGCCAGCAGGGGCAGCGGCGCCCACAGGGGCTCCAGCAGGGGCGCTAGCAGGGGCGGCCCTGCCGGCGGCGGTTGCGCCAGGAGCGCCGGCGGCCGCGCCAGGATGGGCAGCGGCTGCGCCCACAGCGCCAGCAGCAGCAGCGGGAAGGGTTGCGGCGGTGGTGCCGCCCGCGGCTGCTAGGGCGGAGGGGCAGCAGAGGCGGCCACCACCGTTTGCCCCCCGGTGTCCGCCTGGACGGGCGTGCCCGCGCCTGGAGCGCCGGCTCCCGCAGCCGCCAGGGCGCTGGCCAACGCGGTTCCTAGCAGCAGTGGAGGAGGCGCGTGGCCCTATGGCGGCGGTGGGGGAGCAGGCGCGGCAGCAGCGCTGGCCCCAGCAGCGCCTAGCAGGGGCGCGGCGGCCGGACCAGGAGGCACGGCGGCGGAGCCAGAAGCAGGGGCTGGGGCTGGAGAACGAGTGACCTGCGCCCAGGAAGGAGAGGAGAGGGGAAGGAAAGAGGTAAAGGAAGAGGGAGGGGGAGGAGGGCGGCCAGCCATGGCCACCGGCGGCAGGGGAGCTGGCGGCTGCAGGTGGCGGCGGCGGGTGGAAGGGAGGAGAACTAGGCTGCCGATACCATGTTAGAGATTGAGATTCGATATCTTTTGGGCTAACCCTAGAAGGGTAGCTATATAGGTAACCATATATGGGCCACATGGGCCTAGCCTCATGGGCCTAATACACTCACATTCCAACACTTCCAAACTTCCCAGGATACAAGGCTTTGTTTGGGCCTCAGCACAAGCTCTGCCAAACAGTTTTTTTAGAGAGAAGTGATTCTCTGTTAATTCTATGAAGTGATTCTCTGAAATGAACTAAGAAGCTGAGAGCTCAAAAAAATAGCTTCTCTTGATTATATGAAGTGATTCCCCATCATGATTTTAAGAGTTTGTGCTAAAGAATCAAAGAGAATCACTTTCAGCTACAGAATCACTCTTCCTAGAGAATTAGCTTATATAGAGAATCAGAATCAGATGGAGCTCTAGCAAACATGCCTCAAGTGTTGTCATCTATATCACTGTCCGTTTCTTTATAACTGTCAGGATGAAGTATCATTGCCGGATCTATCATCATTGCTGGGTTTGAAAAGATCTATTAGTGGTAATGTATTATCACTGTTGGTTCTAATTAAAATCAACTAATGCTGTTAAAACGTCAGTTTGTAGTTTGAATCGGTAGTGACACGAGGTCCAGGCACAAAAGTTTGTTTCAATTGAATATTTAACTGGACCTCATGTCCACTTCTCCCCTCCATCCCTAGTACTTCATCCTCTCCCTCTGTATCTCTCTGCCGCTTTCCTCTCCCTTCCTAGTCCTCCTCTGCCCCCTCCTGCATCTCTAGCTCCATCGATCCACCTCCTCCCCTCCATGACTTCGTCAGGCTCCAAGGTAATGGCACATGGCAGCGAAGAATATGGCTGCCTCACTACTGCAGGGAGGCACCACATGCTGCTCGATATCATCTGACACGGTCAACGACCGTCCTCCCACCATTGCCTTTGAGTTAGGTGGAACGGCAACTGCATCTGACAACAGCTGCCACGTATTTATTTTTTATTCTGTGAAAAAAAAAGGCAAGAACTACTGGGTGAAAAAACAGCAGTGATAGCTCAATGCTACCATTGCCAATTTCAAAACCAGCAATGGAAAAGGCTCTAGAACCAGCAGTAATGGTCAATCCTGTAGCAGTCATATATCATGCTATGGAGCAAATGTAGACTGAGCCCTTGTTTAGATTGAAGAAAATTTCAACCCGATGAATAGTACCACTTTCGTTTTATTTGGCAAATATTGTCCAATCATGGACCAACTAGGCTCAAAAGATTCATCTCGTGATTTCCAACTAAACTGTGTAATTAGTTATTTTTTTTACCTACATTTAATACTCCATGCAAGCGGTTAAAAATTGATGTGATGGAGAGAGAGTGAAAAAACTTGGAATTTTGAGGCAAACTAAACAAGGCGTGATAGACACTAAAAATGGAGTATGGAGTTTCTGAGTGATTGCAAACCATGACAAACATGGATCCCTCTGGCTTGTGAGGACAAGTGATGCACTCCATGCACTTTAGCTTCTGGTAGCATATCTCTGCGGCCTCTCTCATTATGTTCATAGCATTTGTGAAGAAAACATCATCCGTGTTTGCAATGATTTGGGGTATAGCTCCCTGCTCACAATAATATGGCGTCAGTTACAAGTAATTAATGGATGTTAACCATCAGGGTAGCAGCAAGCCAGCTACTCAAGTGGGAAATTAAATGCATGGACTTCACAAAGAATCCTGAGTACTAACCTGAATAATTGCTGCTGGATCTACTGAGATGCTACGGTATATAATGATGGACTCAAGAATCTATATATTGGAGAAACAAGCTCATCGCTAAGTGGATATGGTAGAGCACACAAATAAAATTAAAGGAAAAAAAAGAAGTCAATGTATCACCAAGGAATGGAATACCTTCTTCTTCCTGAGGATTCCCTTTGGATCAGTCATTGCGATCCAACCAAGCCGCCAACCAGGCACCCTCCACCTCTTGGATATGCCGCCCAGCGTCACCACAGGAGCTATCTCACCAAACACACCCATGGGCACGAAAGGCTTGCTTCCAAATGTGCAATGCTCGTAAATTTCGTCACAGATTACCATTATCCCGAGCTTTCTTGCTGTCTCTGCAATCTAGAGAGTTGAAATTGTAAATTTCGTCACAGAATGCGATGTGTTATATGTATAAGATTTCCTACGGTGGTAACCCACAAAGTGAATGATCCTTCATTCGTCGTCAAATTTCGACAAAAAAAAATCGGTATTTATTTGTCAATAAACATGTAAAACAAGATAGTGTGTGCAGACCACGTATGCCTTAAAGCCAAACTATAAGCACTATGATCATCACATACTCTGTACTTAAAATGTGTTAGACGCTAACCTTGGTCAGGTGCTCATAGGAGTAGACGGACCCACAAGGGTTATTCGGGTTGACCATAACAATGGCGACGGTGTTCTTATCAGCAAGGGCCTCCACACCTTCAATGTCAACCTCCCATCCTTTGTCCGGAAGAAGATTGTAGTGCCTGAACTCGAGCCCACCCAAGGCTGCGCGTGCTTCGTACATTGGGTATCCTGGCCGTGGCAGCAATACATTTGCGCCCGGCATGGTAAGCACAGCCATCATGATCTCGATGGCATGGTTGCAGCCTGCAGTAAGGACAATGTCGCCTGTCGACAGCTCGTAGGGGAGGTATCGAGATAGGTACGCAGCCACAGCGCTTAATGTGTTCACCAGAAATTTATAGAAAGGACGTCAATTTGCAGAAGCTTTCAGAACTCATAGGCAGACATACATACATATATATACTCTCTGCTGTGCAGATTTTCATAGGCAACTGAAGCCAACGAGTGTTACATTTGACTTTCTAAGATCTTTAATTTCGTTACAACATGGTGAAATTTCAACTAGTATAGGATCAAGGAACCTTTGAACTTGATCTTTAACTTTAATTTGGACTCCATTTTGACACTTGGACAAACTTTGTACAGATACTGAGAATTTCCGAACCCACGAAGTCCACTGTTAAACAATTGAGAAACCTTTATCTTGAATGATGCACAAATAATAATTTAAAGCGTCAAATCGAAGAGAAATTGTGGTGGGTTAAAATTTCACGAGCTCTATATAATCTTGATCTATCGGTTGAATTAGTATCGAGAAAGAAATGCTAACAAACTTCTAGCTAACCAACTAAATAAACTAACAACCAGTTGTCGTATGGGGACAAAAAGCTTGCGTGAGCATAGATGCTCCGCACATGTGTCATGTGAGAACAAGAAGGCTGGTAATCAGTCACAGACTCACAGTGGTTGCAGGATCAGCATCACAACTGGAACACTAATATATTAAACTACTGGGCCTTCTGATCTCAAGTGTCTTACATGTGCCTTCTGACCTTGCATTGGCTTCTCCACACAAGACATTGAGCACCGATATTCCACTCTCCAAAATTTTAATTTTATTTTAACATGGTGCTGCAGGTTTTTTAAGTCATCTTGTTTATTTATTAAGATTTCCAATCTCTTAGTCAGTCCTTGGACACACATCAAAGATTCTAAAACTAAAAAATTGATCGTAAAGAAAGTAGCTATGGCCAAGCATTGGAGAACTACTGGGCAAGGATCTTGATATTTCATCTCTGCTTGCGGCAGATTAAGATGACCAAACCATAGGACGAGTAATTGTTAGCACCTATGATGTAGTAACAATTATTGAACTGTGGAGCGAGAAGAGATTAAGCTAGACACCGGTGACTATTGAGGGAGCTAATGGCAGCGGCCGGTGCGGTGACAGAGGAGATAGAGAGAGGATCGCGGGAGCCGGTAGATCGAGACAAGTTTGCTGTATGTACCTGCATGCCTCGGTGACGCCGGCGGCGGTGGGGTAACTATTGTACTTTCCAGAGGTGGCGGCAGCGGCGACGGCCTCTTCAGCCGCGGCGGCTGCGCGGAAGCACGCGAACGGCGAGGGGTCACCGTGCCCGAGCGGCGCGAGCGGCCTTGGGTCGTTCCGGTCCACGCAGCCATAAAGCCGATGAACCAGCTTACGGAGGCTCAGCGCGCTGGCCGCCTGCAGCGATGGGTTGGCCGCCCCGAATCGCCAAGCCACCTCGCCGCCGCCGTTGTCCTCCATTGGAGCGCAGCAGCAGGAGTGCGGGTGCCTGCGCGTACAGCGGCGCGGCGTACTCCACTCCTTGGCCAGGCGCCGTTATCCAGCCCAGCCCAGGCTACCTCTTTGACTCTTTCTCTTCCTTGGCAGTTGGCACAATGATGTAGCACGTGACAAATAGGTTATCATTTCATAATTTTCAATCAGAAGATGTTGCTAGATGTTAATGAGTTACTCAATACTCACTCCGTTCATTTTTATGCCACATTAGTTTTATCCTAACTGAAACATTTCTAATTTTGATCATTATAAAAATTTTATATACGTTATTAACAACATAAAATTTATGTTTTCAATTTATTATGACAAATACTTTCATAATATATAATAATATACATATTGTGAAACTACATGGATCTGAAAATATTTAGCTTGGGACATAGCTAATACGATAAGCTAAGTAAAAAAGAACGCAGGGGGTATAAAGGTGATTGTGTGTGGTTGCTTTGGAGTATTTTTGGCTCGATCATCAAAAATTATGATCCCATAGTGTATGATTTATAGGTTAAGTACGGCAGAATAGTTATTTTGATCCCTCAATTATCAACTTAAGCTTAACTTTATCCCTAAACTTTTGAAATGATTGTTCCGGTCATCAAAATTTTTCCTTAGACTTAATTTTATATTAGGACTATTAAAGTGACTGTTCCGGTCCTCAAACTATGCAATTTTTTGAAAGCAATTAAACTTTGCATTTTGGGCTTGATTTCATCCATAAACTATCAAAGTGTGTTTTCAGTCTTCAAACTTTTCTTTTCAGCTCAATTTTGTCCCTTATTCTAGTAGATCGCATCCCACTATTCACGCCTAGTCAGCTCCAGCACTGTCAGTGATTGAAGATTAAAAAATAATATTCAAATAAAATATCATTAATGGACTAAATACTCTTTTATGGCCATTAATAATCTTAATGCATTATTTAAATGTTATCTTGTAATGGCACATATCCTACTGCATTGCTTTTGTCGTAGATTTGGAGAAACTACAGCTCTATAGCCGCTATTTAGTACATTAAGAATACATTGATGAATTAGAGCAACAGTAGAGCTACAGTTTTTTCTTTAGGTATTTATAGCGTAAGGCTCAAATAATAATCAATTGCAAAAAAATATGTTTTTGTCTAGCTAAAATAATATTTAGTTATTGAAATAAAAAAAATAAAATTATAATTAAACAGTATGATATCCGAATTGGAGACAAATCCATCCGATTATTTATAGTCGAGGATAGTCGGATCTATATTTATATTCATTTTAAAATATGGATATCGTAAGGACATGTTTGGTTGTAGCCGTAAGTTGCCAAAATATGTCACGGTTTTTTTTTTCTGCCAAACCTATGGCGCTCGTTTCATTAACTACCGTACTTGCGGCGTGCTGCAGCACGACTGTAGGATCGTAGTTTAAATTCTACGTCACATGCCAAAACCTTGGCGAGAAAATCCAATGCTGCAGTTTTGGCGTCGCCCGTCCTTGTGGCTCAGTGTGCGTAGGCACAAGCTAATCAGAGCTAAGTGTGCTAGCCGATTCGAAAGCTGACGCTAGAGACCATCTCAAATTGAGGGTGGTCCTAATTAAAATTGGTCAGGCATGACATCGCGACATTCTACGTCGGATAAGGGACGAAGTTTGAGGTGAATAGAAAAGTTCAAGGGCTAAATACACTTTGGTAGTTCATGGATCAAATTGAGCCTAAAATACAAAGTTTATGGACTAAAGTAGTCACATTAATAATTTTTGGATGAAACTTTGTTTAAAAGAAAACAAAATAAAGACTCAAATGACCATTTTAAAAGTTCAAGAACAAATTGAGTCTCCTAGTGTTGTTGTTAGATGCATGTAATGGATTGGGCCTGATCGCTATACCTATGAGTCCGCACCACGACAAGTCTAGATCCACCAGAGCCCATAATCAACCAATGTCTCAGGCCTATTTCAACACAAAAGACTAGTCTGGTAGATAAACATTATCTTGTCTTATATGTGATGTTACCCCAACATCAATTACAGACAACACCACGATGCAAGAGGATTATTAGGCCTAGCACTATGAGAATTCCAGGATCTTCTCAGTTCGATCAGCCTACCGTTTAATGGTGAGGAACCGTGAGGTGATGGCAGCATGGGCTAAGGGGAGGCCGAGCAAGTCCGATGTCGGTGCTCAGGAGAAAGAGTGGACCGAGCTGTGGAGGATCAAAGTCCCATCGAAGGTTTTGGTTTTTCTGTGGAGATTGGCTAGCATCTCCATCTCGAAGGGAGATGTACGACACCATAGAAACATGGCTTCAGATGGGTGCTACGTGTTGTGTGGTGCATCTGATTTGTGGAGGCATGCTCTATTGGATTGCAACCTTGCCAAATGTGTTTGGGCTCTTGAGAGGGAGGATATTACCAAGTTCTTGAGCCAGGTACAATGCACGGATACTCAGCCTTGGCTAGTAGAAGTTATGAGTTCCCTAAACCATGAAGAAATCAAGAGGTTGGTTGTCCGACCGTGGGCAGTGTGGTACGCGAGACGCAAAGCGATCCATGAGAACCAGTTCTAGAGCTCGTTCTCGACTCACAGCTTTGTAGAGCAATTTATTGGGGAGCTTGCGAAGATCTAACAAGGGAGCTCAAAGGTGTGTGTTGCAGGCTCCGTGCTGGATAAGACCTCCATGAGGGTTGGTGAAGATTAATGTCGACACGACAAAGTCCAAGAACCTAGGCTAGGCAACCGCAACCATTGTGGCTTGAGATGAGGATGGCTACTTCCTCTGCCCTGGTGATGAAAGGATACACTGACGCATGGAGGTGGTCGAGGCAGTAGCGTGTAGCGAAGGGCTTTCCTTGGCCAGTGATCTTGGCTTTCACTCGTTCAGGGTTGCGAGCGATTGTGCCAACACGGTGAGAAGCATCCAGGACGAGGGTTTCGACAGGTATGGACCCATAGTTCGGGAGACCAATGCTAGAAGAAGGAGCTTCACAAGAGAAGATTTTGTGTTTGAAGGACTGAGATCAACTCCTTGGAAGGACCCTAGCATTACATCTCTGAGCAAGTGTTGGCATTTCTTATGTCTATTGGATAATTCCGCAAGTGCACATAATATACCGCTGTAGCACTTCACCCGGGAGTGTTCCAAGGCATCGTTATTTATTTTATCCCAAGGGAAAGTGGTAGCTAGGAATGATAATAAAAAGAGAGATCCTTATATATACCACAACTTAGCACCAACTAGTGTAAGGGGGTAAATGAAATATAGTAGGAAGGGATGATGCAAAAAGCTAAGATAAAGATGATAAAAGATAACTAGCAAAGCATAGCTATGTGGGAGAACAACAAGTGAGAATTAACACATGAGGACAACGATTGAGTAAAGCATAGCTAGGTGGGAGACAACTAGCGTACTGTGGACTAACCACATGAGTATCTCACATAAATCACATTAGTCCACCTATGGTTATCACTAAATTACTAAAACCAAACCGAGGCTTTCAGTAGGGTGCCCCTGATGAGAAAATCCTACTAGATCCTCAATCCATAGATACATAGTTGCGATCCCCTACTCGCAATGAGCCCCCAGCACATGGGACACAACAAGCAACAATGTTCCTCATCTATATTAGATGTAGGGTGTAACGGAACCGTCCAAATTATAAGAGCACAAGTTCAAAAACAATCGCCGAAACGATCAAATTCTCAAACTTGAGCCCATATAACTCCGGTAGTCCACGAAATCACGAGGGATTTCAAACCAAACCGAGAGCAACCAGATCGTAGTGATTCAACATAACATAACACTTGTTACAACCGTTCGTAAGTAGCTCTCATACATCGGAGTACAATTATTTTTATTACAAAACCAAAGTAAAGATTAGCGGAAGCAACATAATTTCTGAAACCAATTGAAGTCAAATACTGCCAGTACATAGTCACATCCTGCAAAAGCATACCAGAAGAGATACTACGGAGACCATGCCCATATGGTCTAGTCTTCACGCCCACATGGCGAAGACAATACTTGCAGCAACAAGTACGAATCTGCTACCTGCAACAGGTGGGAATAAACCCTGAGTACGAGAAGGTACTCAGCTAGACTTACCCGTCAAAAACCAGAAACAACGGTGACACCAAGGAGTATGCGAGGCTTTATAGGGTGGGCTAGTTTGACTCATTTGCAGAAAAGCTTATTACAGATAAGTAATCATTAATGCTTAAGCATCGAGTTAATAATCATTAACCTGTCATCTAGATTAGCACCTGTACTAGAGCAATCACTTCATTAGGAGCAAACAATATTAACTATAGCAGGTATAATAAGGCCATCATCATCATTATCATCAATTCTGAACCATCATTAATAATTAGTGTATCTACGCTGGAGATAACCAGTCAAGTTTCTCACTATCCGGGAGAGACGGCGACTCGAATCGATTCCAACTCAGCTGAGGGGGGTATTCCTGACACTCACCCGGCAAACCCCGCTAAAGGCAGCCGTAGATAACCTTTGGTACAACTCAGGGTGGGCCCGAACAGCGCCGCGTTCTCGGGGATACCAGTGGCCAGGATGCTCAGGACTTTTAACTCACCTGTCCTTGGACCCCCTGGCTCCCTTCCGAGGCGACTTTCACTTTTCGACTTCGCAGCCTGAGTTGAGCTACTAGGCTTCGTGGTCGGCAACCTCAGGCCGGCCAACTAAATGTCAGTCATGCGTTCAAAATGACATAGAAGGCTCCAGGTCTCGGTCCTTAATCGACACAGACGGGGATAGATCCACACCCAAGACCTCCATGCCTTGCTGCTTCTCTATCGTCATCCCGCCCGGTCTCATTTTATTTCATTAACACATGGTTCATTTCCACGATAGCAAGTATAGCCAACCGTGACCTGATAAAGCCCTATATCTCGCAGGTGACAGCCAATCACCTGACTTCTACCGGTCTAATTTAGCAGGGCTAAGCATAGATACGATCCTGTCTACTTAGGATTCAAGGTTCGAATTGCTGGACAAGGAGTGTTATCAATGCAGCAAGGGTTCCAACCAACTCCAATCACGTAATGCAACAATACATATAACATGTATATAAAGATAATTGCTTCAAAAGTAGGAGGCTTATAATGCTCCGGGGCTTGCCTTAACCGATAGAAGAGGTAACAAAGGTTTGGCTTCAAGAATGGTTTCCACGCCTTCTCCGGCTTCGTCGGACTGGACCTCCGGCTCCCGAACGGACTGCAACTTCAGGTTCCACGCCTAGCGGGACTTCGCTCGAAACACGATTCTCGGCACACCTATTGCATGTATATGCACTCAATGAATTTCGTGTATGCACCAAGGATGACATGATGATTTATGAACATGTATGAATGATGCGAAAATGGATGTAATGACATAGCAACATCATAATCACAAACCAAGTCATGTGGTGCTCTATTCAAATCACTTCGACGCAATCAACTCCGGTTCACACACCTACTCGCATATCTAGCCACTCTTAGCAATTTAAGACCTACACATGAATTATCGTGCTAATGTGCAAGTGGTGACACAAACATTACAAAAGGTCAATCCAACTTAAACGATATCAAGTCCATGCTTGAAGAACACCAGAAAGCATCATGTTACTTACCCCACTACTTATCTCCTATTACTTTTCCATTTAATCAATTAACTAGGGCAATAAGTCAATATATAGCCAAAAGTACTCCAACAATTATACAAAATTTACAGTAGTTACTATGCACTGTACATAGGCTACTATAAAAATTTCATCTCAAATTGACAAGTAGATTAGAAGATATCATACTAAACAAAAGGATAAGCTATATAAAAGCATATTCAAAGCCACATCTATAATTGGAGCATATGACCTCCAAACATGGTGAAACTTTAACAGCAGCAACATCATATCATGATAAGACTTCCACAAAATTTTCATAGCAAAAGAATCAATGTACAGTGAGATATCGAATTACCAAAATCACACATTTAAATAAAATGCCTATCAAAAGTAATTTCAAACTCCAGAAAACATCAACTAACATGTAACATTTTAATACACAACTGCATAGTACACATCTTGAGGATTCCAAAAAGTCATCATTTACCTTTTTATGATTTTTCTACAATTTTATATGAATTTCCAAAGTTGGATCTCAAATCTGGAAAAGATTAAACGAAAACATCTAAACCCTAGATGCAGCTACATGTACCCAGCTCTATGTACCCCCAGGGGCTGACGACTGGGACCCGAGGTCAACCTGGACCCACACGTCATAGGGACAGAGGCAGGGCGACACTTTGACCGGCCGTAGCTCACCGGCGGCGAACTTTCCGGGGAAGCGGCGAGCACCAGCGTGTTCCCCACAACCCCACGCATCTACTAGGCTAGATGGTTAACTGAGTTTGGGTTCCAGGCACAGACAGTGGCGTCAATGGCGGCATGGCCGAGCTGTGCGTGCGGCGGCGGTTAGCTGCGGTGATGGTCTCGTCGTCTCCGACGAAGGAGACCACCGGTGCGGCATAGGGACGGCTTAAGGGACTCGGGACGGAGAGCTAGGGCTGGGTCCAGCGCCGGTAAAGTCACAGCAAGGTGCATGGCCGCGGACACGACGACCGACGACCGTGGCGAGGTCAGAACGTGAGGCGTTCCGGCAAGCTCGGTAAGCATATTGGTTAACGGACTTCGACTCAACCATCAGCGACCTAATTCCAAGCTAGAACACGTGCAAGAGAGGAAAGAGGGTGACAGGATGAGCATGGCCACGGTGAGGTCGATCTCGCGGCGATAATGGTGGCCATGGCAGCCGCTGACGATGAGGCTCCTCACCTCTGCGAATAACGACGACGCTGCTAGGTCCGAGGTGGAGAGGAGGATGCCAAGGTGCTGCTAGCGAGGTGGATTAGGGCGAGGTGCGGTGCCTGCGATGGATTCTGGTGGTGGCATCGCTGCTCCTACTGCTGCTGTTCGTGGTAGAAGAGAAGAACAGGCAGAGGGAGGAAGAGCAACAATTGAATGGCCGAGGGAGGCAGCAGGCGAAGCACTCGATTTACCACTTCAACACGCGCACGTCGACGCCGTGGCACTCGCTCGCGCGACGGGAGAGCCACGCGGCAGCTAGGCTCAGAAGCTAGTCGGCCACGACATGCGAAACTTCATATTCGAAACCTAAAGAAGCTGCAATTCTACTGCAAACATTTCTCTGAACAGCGATTTTCTTCCACCTCTATCTCCCAATCCACTCATCCAAAAACTAAACCATTTTCATCTTGTTGTAGAGCTACATGAGGACACCAAACAAGATTATATATGTTTGGTCTAGTTCAGCCTCCATTTGAAACTACAGCTCACTGAAGGAGCTACATCAAAACTGAAACGTCCCATTCAGTCAACCAGATAGCCTGACAGTCGATATTGGTCGATGGTTATCTTCTCAACCGGTTCGATTTAGCCAACACGGTAGTAGAGTTTTGAGTAGAGCTACATTAGGTCTTCATACAACCCTAGTAGCACTTGACCTAAATCCGCACGGTTTGCAAGTTACAGTGCTCCAAAAAGGACTACATGCAAACGGTTCAGTCAAAAGATGACTGAGTTGATTTCCAGAGAGTTGTATCTCTACAACTAGCTAGAGTTAGAGGAAGTCATAGAAGACTTTTAGGCAGATCTAAGTGAGATCTAGGTGCAAGCCTACTAGCACTTGAGCTGATTCATCATGGTTAGTGATATAAAGAGCTCTAAAAGAGGGTACTTGGAAACTAATGTGCAGTTAAGACTTGGCCTAAAATTCGAGCTCCAAAACAGCACAACATTCAGTTTTAAAGCTACTGTTTGAGAGGGTTAGAGCTTGAATTAGTGAAAGGAGTAATTAGCAAAATTATAGAGCTATGTGTGGACTTCAATTTTATCAATTGGAGCTGGAGCTGGTTCGGTCGGGTTTGCATGTTACAATTCCTCAAAGAGAGGTACATTGAAACTGCTAATCAATTACACTTAGCCAATTTGTTAGGTGCTAAAATCAGTACTCCAAACTGACTTGTGGGCCATTTTTTAGGGTGTTCTAGTCATTTTCATGAGAAAGTCATTAAACAACTTTTGTTCCTCAAAAAGTTTGCTACAACTTTTCTTAAGGGTGCACAGTCATACAAATACTTCTAGATGCACTTTTTAAATGGTCAAGCAAAAGAGGTCTATAGGTCAACCCTAGTCAACTATCACTTAGGAGCATAATTAGACAACATGGTCAACATGAACATGGTTCCATTAAGTATCCTAATCATAGTTAAGGTACTAATGAACCTGTTTGACCAACTCTTGTATTAACTACACATGATCATAAGCATACACACCAGGAAAAATACAAAACAATCAATTGAAACAGGTGAAACAATCAATTGAAACAACTGAAATAGAGACGTGCAACACTTGAAACATGGTACATGGGACATGTACAACCCCTCTAGGGTACTAGGTATAACATAGGGACATCACATATGATACACGCATGCATAAGCAATAATGAAACATCATATTGCAACATTGAAACATAGGATGATGCACATGTGATAATGAGATGAATGTGCTTATGTGCTGCCATGCAAATGTACAAATGCAAGCCAAACACCTGGGGTGTTACAACCCTCCCCCCTTATAAAAATCTCGTCCCGAGATTTGAAAGTCGTACCATTTTTCATAGAAAGCGGAATAGTTGTCCTTTAAATAATTCTCTCTTTTCCAAGTTGCATCACGTTCACCGTGATTACTCCAAACCACCTTGTATAATTTGACTACTCGATTTCGAGTTACCCTTTCCAGAGTATCCAGGACATATACCAGTTTCTCCTCATAAGAAAGATCAGATTTCAATTTGATGTGTCTCACTTCTACTCTTTCCTCGGGAAGACGGAGACACTTCTTCAATTGCGAAACATGGAAGACTGGAAAGATAGCTCCCAACTCACGAGGTAAACTAAGCTTATAAGCTACTCTTCCACTTTTCTCGATGATCTGATAGGGTCCAATGTATCGAGGCTCAAGCTTTCTTTTGATCCCAAAACGCTTTACTCCTCTCATAGGAGACACCTTCAGATAGACATGGTCACCTATTTCAAACTCAATAGGTTTCCTCCTATTATCTGCGTAGCTCTTTTGTCTAGCCTGAGCGGCTGCTATATTTTTCTGTATAGCACGGACTTGCTCCTCGGCTTCTTTTACAAAGTCAATACCATAGAGCCTTCTTTCTCCTGGTTCCACCCAGTTCAAAGGAGTTCTACACTTGCGACCATATAAAGCTTCAAATAGAGCCATCTTGATGCTCTCTTGATAACTGTTGTTGTAAGAGAATTCAGCGAGAGGCAACCATTTCTCCCAAGAGCCATTACAAGAGATGATGCAAGCTCTAAGCATATCTTCAAGAATCTGATTCACACGCTCAGTCTGTCCCGACGTCTGTGGATGATAAGCAGAACTACGGACCAAATTAGTTCCAAGATTCTGATGTAGGCGCTCCCAGAAACGAGCAGTAAACTGTGACCCTCTGTCAGAGACAATAGACTTAGGCACTCCATGAAGACGTATAACTTCTTGGAAGTAGATATCAGCATATTGGTGTGGGTGATAGTTACTCTTCACGGGGATAAAGTGAGCAGACTTTGTCAAACGATCTACTATAACCCAAATAGAATCAAAACCTCTTTGGGTGGTTGGTAATCCGATGATAAAGTCCATAACAATGTCATCCCATTTCAAACCTGGAACAGACAAAGGCTGGAGTAAACCAGGCTTCATGTGAATGGCCTTAACTCTACAACAATTATCACACCTAGCGACGTAGGCTGCAATTTCCTTCTTCATCTTGGTCCACCAATAGTATGGCTTGAGGTCCTGATACATATTACTGCTGCCAGGATGGATGGACAACTTAGAAGAATGGGCTTCAGATAAGATTTGGTTTCTGAGCTCTCTATCTTTTGGCACAACGAGTCTATCCTTGAACCAGAGAATTCCCTTCTCATCGATTCGAAAATGCTTAGTTTCTTGCTCTTTCATCTTTCTCTTGATATGAAATACACCAGTATCAGTCTTTTGTAACTCAATGATTCTACTTCTCAAAGAACAATCCATAGTGATATGATGGAGTACAACGGGATGCAAGAGATGAGACAAATGAAAATCTTCTTCTATCAAAGAGTTGCAATGAGATTTTCTACTCAAGGCATCGGCAACCACATTTGCCTTACCAGGATGGTAATGCACCTGGAGGTTATAATCCTTACTCAACTCTAACCATCTTCTCTAGCGCATATTTAACTTAGGTTGAGTAAATATGTACTTAAGACTCTCGTGATCTGTATAAATATTGCATATATTTCCAAGCAAATAGTGTCTCCAAATTTTTAGAGCATGGACGACAGCAGCTAACTCCAAGTCATGAGTCGGATAGTTAACTTCATGTTTTCTTAACTGACGTGAAGCATACGCAATAACTCAGCCTCCCTGCATAAGTACGCCACCTAAACCAGTACCCGATGCATCACAATACACATCAAACGGTTTCTCAATGTCAGGTTGCGCTAATACAGGAGCTGATGTCAACAAAGTCCGTAGAGTGCAGAAAGCTTGTTCACACTCCGGAGTCCAATCAAACTTCCTATCCTTCTCAAGTAGTCGAGTCATAGGCTTAGCTATTTTAGAGAAATCCTGAATAAAACGACGATAGTAGCCAGCCAATCCAAGAAAACTCCGAACTTCATGTACTGTAGTTGGTGCCTTCCAATCCAAAACTTCCTGTATCTTAGTCGGGTCTACTGAAATTCCCTCACCAGACAATACATGACCGAGGAAAGGTACCTTCTTTAACCAGAATTCACATTTACTGAACTTGGCGTAAAGCTTATGTTCACGCAATCTGGATAAAACAATTCTCAGATGCTCGGCATGTTCTTCTTCATTTTCAGAATAGATCAGAATATCATCAATGAATATCACCACAAACTTGTCCAGCTCTTGCATGAATACTGAATTCATCAGGTACATGAAATGTGCAGGAGCATTGGTCAGACCAAAAGACATGACAAGATATTCATATAACTCGTATCTGGTAGAGAAAGCGGTCTTTGGTATGTCTTCTGGATGGATTTTAATTTGGTGATAACCAGATCTCAGATCAATCTTCGAGAATACCTTTGCTTTAGACAACTGATCAAACAAGATATCAATACGCGGCAACGGATACTTGTTCTTGATAGTGACTGCATTGAGTGGTCGATAGTCTACACACATACGTAGAGACTGGTCCTTCTTCTTCACAAAGATAGCAGGACAACCCCACGGAGAAGAACTAGGACGGATCAGCCCTTTCAGTAAAAGGTCACTAAGTTGGGTCTTGAGTTCAGCTAACTCATTCGGCGGCATTCTATACGGTCTTTTGGAAATTGGTGCGGTACCTGGAATTAACTCAATCTTAAACTCTACATCACGATCTGGAGGTAATCCTGGCAATTCATCGGGAAAAACATCTGGAAATTCACACACTACTGGAACTTCTGCAATCTCTTTTGCTTTTGCTATCATAGCGGTAACTGTAGTCTGAGGACTAATGTCTCTAGGAAGTTGCACTAGAAAAGCTTGTTGATCTTTTGGATCCCTCAACATAACCACTCTTGTAGAGGTATCGATCAGAACACCGTTTCCACTCATCCACTTCATACCTAAGATTACATCTAAACCCAAACCAGGTAATACCATGAGATCTAGATCATACAGACGTCCTTCTATCTCGATCTTTGCTCCTAAGACCAACTGGTTGGTTGAAATATTATTCTTGGTAGCACTAATATTATAACCACTATTATCCAAAGTAATGACCTTCATACCATGCTTGGCTGCAAACGTTGAACTAATAAAAGAGTGGGAAGCACCTGAATCGAACAGCACAATTGCAGGGTGTTGATTTACTAAAAATGCATCGGCAGTGATAATCTCACCCGTAGGAATGGACTCCACCGTGGTGTATCGAACCCATCCTTTACACACATCTGCCTTTTTATCATTTGATTCCTTCTGCGGGAGAGGACAATCTCTGGCCCAATGACCTGACATCTTGCAATTCCAACATGGCCGGTTACTTGGTGGTGCCTTAGGCTTTCCTTTCTTAATACTGCTCCTCTTGACCGGATCCTGTTTCTGATATGGGTGATATCTGGTAGATATGTCAGGCGAATAATACTGAGGTGTAATCACCACCAGAGTATGGGTCGTAGGTGCATTAGATTCATGAGATTTCTCTTGGCTCTTAGAAGCAGCATACACAGCATTACAGTTCTCTTGAAGGATAGTATCACTGACAAACTCATTGAAAGTTGCACACTTGCTATTGCACATGGCCTTCATCAATTTAGGACACAACCCTCTTTTGAAACTTGCAATCTTCTTAACTTCCGTATTAACAAATTCCGGAGCATATCTTGACAAGTTGATGAAAGCATGTAGATATTCTGTTACACTTTTGTCTCCTTGAGTGAGCTTCATAAACTCGGTGTGCTTGATTGCCATGAGGCCAGCAGGAACGTAATGTCCCCGAAATGCTTCCTTGAACTGATCCCAAGCTACTTCCATATTCTCAGGCAGAGTATTCCGATGGTGACACCACCAAACACCTGCAGGTCCTTGCAATTATTGCGAAGCATATTCTATTTTCATATTATCTGCCACCTTGAGCACACGGAACTTCTGTTCAATAGTGTTCAACCATTCGTCTGCTTGAAGTGGTTCTTCTGCTTCTCGAAAAATAGGAGGCTCAGTATCTAAGAAATCTTTATAGCTGCTGTACTGGGCAGGCTCAGGTTCCTGATGGACA
This sequence comes from Saccharum hybrid cultivar R570, assembly GCA_038087645.1. Classification (NCBI taxonomy): domain Eukaryota; kingdom Viridiplantae; phylum Streptophyta; class Magnoliopsida; order Poales; family Poaceae; genus Saccharum; species Saccharum hybrid cultivar. Next base: position 26,760,969 of record JAQSUU010000135.1, read on the forward strand.
TGGTTTCTGACACTCTCGTCCAAGGCACACTGACTTTCGGCAAGCATTTGCAGCAACTCAACAGAGGTAAGTTGCGGAGGAGATGATGACAGTCCTGTATGGCCACGACTCCGACTGCTAGAGCGAAGCTGACGAGACATCTGCAAGTAGGTGAAACTAGTAAGCGTTGATGACGTCGAAAGGCTGCTGACGAATCATATAGGCAGGAGGAAGAGATTGTATCTAACTATCCAAATTCCAATCTCAGAAGAAGGAAATCTCTTGGTTTGAGGTACTGATTTTCTGACAAGATAGGGAATGACAGCCAAGGAAAAAGGTTCCCGAGAAGGTAACACATTGGTGTAGCTCCATAATGGATCATGACTAGCAATCCTTGATACCTGCGCGTGCCGAGCAGCACAACCTTGTGTCGCGCGCCACAGGAGGCTCCCGGTTCTGTCGTGGCACCATGGGGTACTAATCGCAACACCATTATCGAACACACACCCATGAGGAATCCCCACGTGTCAGGAATTAGGCGTATAGAAACAATATGATCCAAAGATGGGGTAGCAAACAAGGATATATACAAGGGTAGAAGCAATGGAGAGGCGAATTGCATATCAAAACACATCCCAACTCAAGGAGATACATCTTGAAATTGTCTTGCTTTCCTTCACGGCCAGGTATGAATTGAGTTTCAAGGCTGACACTACTGATCACTCCACTAGGTTGGTTGACCACCCCCAATTCTTCATGAAAGAATGCAACTATTTATGGGACAACCGTTTGGAGGGAAGAAAATTTTAAAAGAATGGGATAAGCAATTTATAAGGGAGGGAGTAATGCAGAATGCAATGTATGATGCGAACATGGTGCATGCACGAACTGTACGTCCTCACAAACCTAGGAAGAATTTCAAAATTCTAGCATATAGTTCGGTGGCATACACACGTTCTCTCAATAACGATAACTAGTCATTCTATAGGAAACGTTGTTAGTGTACCTGCAGAAAATTGCATTTCAGCCCAACAATTCCCAATATAGCACACAAGAAAGCAGCAAACTAAATACTTTCCATACATACATCCCCCGATGTATATACTTCAGTATCAAAGCTACCCGACAGATATACCCACAATTAAGTACTCTCATAATCACATGAGTAAACATGTAAGTATGCTAGTAACCATAACTACTCTCCCCTAGACCGACGGTTGGACGGTCATGCTCTCACAACTCCCACTTACCAGGGCGTAGAGGTATTTTGATCCATACATTACCACCCAAGCGGAATGGCATCCGTACAATAGCACGCCGTATGGACAACGAAACAGAAAACAAGCAAGAACCCCCAAGTTAGTACCTTAGTAAGCCACCTAGTAGTCCTTATTTGGGCATATAGGATATGACCACTGGCACTCTTTAGTTTAGAATAAAGATTTTCCACAAAAGCTTTTGTTTAAATACACAAATGATGTGTTTAACTGTTGAATCTTGCTCCGATACCAGCTGTAACGGAACCGTCCAAATTATAAGAGCACAAGTTCAAAAACAATCGCCGAAACGATCAAATTCTCAAACTTGAGCCCATATAACTCCGGTAGTCCACGAAATCACGAGGGATTTCAAACCAAACCGAGAGCAACCAGATCGTAGTGATTCAACATAACATAACACTTGTTACAACCGTTCGTAAGTAGCTCTCATACATCGGAGTACAATTATTTTTATTACAAAACCAAAGTAAAGATTAGCGGAAGCAACATAATTTCTGAAACCAATTGAAGTCAAATACTGCCAGTACATAGTCACATCCTGCAAAAGCATACCAGAAGAGATACTACAGAGACCATGCCCATATGGTCTAGTCTTCACGCCCACATGGCGAAGACAATACTTGCAGCAACAAGTACGAATCTGCTACCTGCAACAGGTGGGAATAAACCCTGAGTACGAGAAGGTACTCAGCTAGACTTACCCGTCAAAAACCAGAAACAACGGTGACACCAAGGAGTATGCGAGGCTTTATAGGGTGGGCTAGCTTGACTCATTTGCAGAAAAGCTTATTACAGATAAGTAATCATTAATGCTTAAGCATCGAGTTAATAATCATTAACCTGTCATCTAGATTAGCACCTGTACTAGAGCAATCACTTCATTAGGAGCAAACAATATTAACTATAGCAAGTATAATAAGGCCATCATCATCATTATCATCAATTCCGAACCATCATTAATAATTAGTGTATCTACGCCGGAGATAACCAGTCAAGTTTCTCACTATCCGGGAGAGACGGCGACTCGAATCGATTCCAACTCAGCTGAGGGGGGTATTCCTGACACTCACCTGGCAAACCCCGCTAAAGGCAGCCGTAGATAACCTTTGGTACAACTCAGGGTTGGCCCGAACAGCGCCGCGTTCTCGGGAATACCAGTGGCCAGGATGCTCAGGACTTTTAACTCACCTGCCCTTGGACCCTCTGGTTCCCTTCCGAGGCGACTTTCACTTTTCGACTTCGCAGCCTGAGTTGAGCTACTAGGCTTCGTGGTCGGCAACCTCAGGCCGGCCAACTAAATGTCAGGCATGCGTTCAAAATGACATAGAAGGCTTCAGGTCTCGGTCCATAATCGACACAGACGGGGATAGATCCACACCCAAGACCTCCATGCCTTGCTGCTTCTCTATCGTCATCCCGCCCGGTCTCATTTTATTTCATTAACACATGGTTCATTTCCACGATAGCAAGTATAGCCAACCGTGACCTGATAAAGCCCTATATCTCACAGGTGACAGGCAATCACCTGACTTCTACCGGTCTAATTTAGCAGGGCTAAGCAAAGATACGATCTTGTCTACTTAGGATTCAAGGTTCGAATTGCTGGACAAGGAGTGTTATCAATGCAGCAAGGGTTTCCAACCAACTCCTATCACGTAATGCAACAATACATATAACATGTATATAAAGATAATTGCTTCAAAAGTAGGAGGCTTATAATGCTCCGGGGCTTGCCTTAACCGAAAGAAGAGGTAACAAAGGTTCGGCTTCAAGAACGGTTTCCACGCCTTCTCCGGCTTCGTCGGACTGGACCTCCGGCTCCCGAACGGACTGCAACTTCAGGTTCCACGCCCAGCAGGACTTCGCTCGAAACACGATTCTCGGCACACCTATTGCATGTATATGCACTCAATGAATTTCGTGTATGCACCAAGGATGACATGATGATTTATGAACATGTATGAATGATGCGAAAATGGATGTAATGACATAGCAACATCATAATCACAAACCAAGTCATGTGGTGCTCTATTCAAATCACTTCGACGCAATCAACTCCAGTTCACACACCTACTCGCATATCTAGCCACTCTTAGCAATTTAAGACCTACACATGAATTATCGTGCTAATGTGCAAGTGGTGACACAAACATTACAAAAGGTCAATCCAACTTAAACGATAGCAAGTCCATGCTTGAAGAACACCAGAAAGCATCATGTTACTTACCCCACTACTTATCTCCTATTACTTTTCCATTTAATCAATTAACTAGGGCAATAAGTCAATATATAGCCAAAAGTACTCCAACAATTATACAAAATTTACAGTAGTTACTATGCACTGTACATAGGCTACTATAAAAATTTCATCTCAAATTGACAAGTAGATTAGAAGATATCATACTAAACAAAAGGATAAGCTATATAAAAGCATATTCAAAGCCACATCTATAATTGGAGCATATGACCTCCAAACATGGTGAAACTTTAACAGCAGCAACATCATATCATGATAAGACTTCCACAAAATTTTCATAGCAAAAGAATCAATGTACAGTGAGATATCGAATTACCAAAATCACACATTTAAATAAAATGCCTATCAAAAGTAATTTCAAACTCCAGAAAACATCAACTAACATGTAACATTTTAATACACAACTGCATAGTACACATCTTGAGGATTCCAAAAAGTCATCATTTACCTTTTTATGATTTTTCTACAATTTTATATGAATTTCCAAAGTTGGATCTCAAATCTGGAAAAGATTAAACGAAAACATCTAAACCCTAGATGCAGCTACATGTACCCAGCTCTATGTACCCCCAGGGGCTGACGACTGGGACCCGAGGTCAACCTGGACCCACACGTCATAGGGACAGAGGCAGGGCGACACTTTGACCGGCCGTAGCTCACCGGCGGCGAACTTTCCGGTGAAGCGGCGAGCACCAGCGTGTTCCCCACAACCCCACGCATCTACTAGGCTAGATGGTTAACTGAGTTTGGGTTCCAGGCTCAGACAGTGGCGTCAATGGCGGCATGGCCGAGCTGTGCGTGCGGCGGCGGTTAGCTGCGGTGATGGTCTCGCCGCCTCCGACGAAGGAGACCACCGGTGCGGCATAGGGACGGCTTAAGGGACTTGGGACGGAGAGCTAGGGCTGGGTCCAGCGCCGGTAAAGTCACAGCAAGGTGCATGGCCGCGGACACGACGACCGATGACCGTGGCGAGGTCAGAACGCGAGGCCTTCCGGCAAGCTCGGTAAGCAGATTGGTTAACGGACTTCGACTCAACCATCAGCGACCTAATTCCAAGCTAGAACACGTGCAAGAGAGGAAAGAGGGTGACAGGATGAGCATGGCCACGGTGAGGTCGATCTCGCGGCGATAATGGTGGCCATGGCAGCCGCTGACGACGAGGCTCCTCACCTCTGCGAATAACGACGACGCTGCTAGGTCCGAGGTGGAGAGGAGGATGCCAAGGTGCTGCTAGCGAGGTGGATTAGGGTGAGGTGCGGTGCCTGCGATGGATTCTGGTGGTGGCATCGCTGCTCCTACTGCTGCTGTTCGTGGCAGAAGAGAAGAACAGGCAGAGGGAGGAAGAGCAGCAATTGAATGGCCGAGGGAGGCAGCAGGCGAAGCACTCGATTTACCACTTCAACACGCGCACGTCGACGCCGTGGCACTCGCTCGCGCGACGGGAGAGCCACGTGGCAGCTAGGCTCAAAAGCTGGTCGGCCACGACATGCAAAACTTCATATTCGAAACCTAAAGAAGCTGTAATTCTACTGCAAACATTTCTCTGAACAACGATTTTCTTCCACCTCTATCTCCCAATCCACTCATCCATAAACTAAACCATTTTCATCTTGTTGTAGAGCTACATGAGGACACCAAACAAGATTATATATGTTTGGTCTAGTTCAGCCTCCATTTGAAACTACAGCTCACTGAAGGAGCTACATCAAAACTGAAACGTCCTATTCAGTCAACCAGATAGCCTGACAGTCGATATTGGTCGATGGTTATCTTCTCAACCGGTTCAATTTAGCCAACACGGTAGTAGAGTTTCGAGTAGAGCTACATTAGGTCTTCATACAACCCTACTAGCACTTGACCTAAATCCGCACGGTTTGCAAGTTACAGTGCTCTAAAAAGGACTACATGCAAACGGTTCAGTCAAAAGATGACTGAGTTGATTTCCAGAGAGTTGTATCTCTACAACTAGCTAGAGTTAGAGGAAGTCATAGAAGACTTTTAGGCAGATCTAATTGAGATCTAGGTGCAAGCCTACTAGCACTTGAGCTGATTCATCATGGTTAGTGATATAAAGAGCTCTAAAAGAGGGTACTTGGAAACTAATGTGCAGTTAAGACTTGGCCTAAAATTCGAGCTCCAAAACAGCACAACATTCAGTTTTAAAGCTACTGTTTGAGAGGGTTAGAGCTTGAATTAGTGAAAGGAGTAATTAGCAAAATTATAGAGCTATGTGTGGACTTCAATTTTATCAATTGGAGCTGGAGCTGGTTCGGTCGGGTTTGCATGTTACAATTCCTCAAAGAGAGGTACATTGAAACTGCTAATCAATTACACTTAGCCAATTTGTTAGGTGCTAAAATCAGTACTCCAAACTGACTTGTGGGCCATTTTTTAGGGTGTTCTAGTCATTTTCATGAGAAAGTCATTAAACAACTTTTGTTCCTCAAAAAGTTTGCTACAACTTTTCTTAAGGGTGCACAGTCATACAAATACTTCTAGATGCACTTTTTAAATGGTCAAGCAAAAGAGGTCTATAGGTCAACCCTAGTCAACTATCACTTAGGAGCATAATTAGACAACATGGTCAACATGAACATGGTTCCATTAAGTATCCTAATCATAGTTAAGGTACTAATGAACCTGTTTGACCAACTCTTGTATTAACTACACATGATCATAAGCATACACACCAGGAAACATACAAAACAATCAATTGAAACAGGTGAAACAATCAATTGAAACAACTGAAATAGAGACGTGCAACACTTGAAACATGGTACATGGGACATGTACAACCCCTCTAGGGTACTAGGTATAACATAGGGACATCACATATGATACACGCATGCATAAGCAATAATGAAACATCATATTGCAACATTGAAACATAGGATGATGCACATGTGATAATGAGATGAATGTGCTTATGTGCTGCCATGCAAATGTACAAATGCAAGCCAAACACCTAGGGTGTTACATAGGGTACCCCATATTTGAGCTAGTATAAAAATGTGTGGTGTGTGCTACCCCTATGATCTCCTATGTGTTATACATTGATTACTAGTCAGGATGTAAAAATGACAAGTTGTAGGGTTACTATAGGTATCTATTAGAGGCTCCCTACCTTTCCTTATATAGTATACGGGCATAGTTATAGAGAGATCATATCTTCATTCGCTTACTTATTTGTTTCCTAGTTTACTACACAAGATCCGACAGAATGGTTAACCTGCATATCTATATCTATGCCTTGCATATGTCAAGTAAATGAGAGAGCCTCAAATATACATCGCCTCTAGCTAGTCAGTTTAGCCCACCCCTGTATAGGGGCGGCTTTGACCTTCGTGATGATACCTATGGGCCATGTACTCACCAGTTTTTGCAGTAAGGTGGATGAACTTTTTATTTGTTGTTTCCTTATATTTCTAGTCAAATATTTTAGTTCTTAGCATGACAAGTTATGGAAAAACTTTTAACTGTGCTAGCAGATTTCAAGGATAGGTGCATTTACTTGTCATTATTGATTCCCAAAAGTTCGCTCTAGTCAGCATTTGAGTCCCTAAAGCCATAAAGTGTGACATACTTCTCACTATATCAGCGGTTTTGGTTCTTAGCGTCATAGTAAAGCTTTTGATTATTCTAGCCATTTTCCAATGAAAGTGCATTTACTTGTCATTATTATTTCCTATAATTTTAATTGTCATTATAGTTCTGTTGACGCTAGTTATCATCCATCATAAACTGTCAACTTAACTTGAATAAATGCATGAAAATGATCACCAACATAGACTTAGGGGTTTAAACTGACAATTTCCATGAGTTTTGGTGATTCTATGTTTTCAGCAAGATTATTCCAGGAAATCGTCAAGGGGGATCAAAACGTCAAATAAGATCGCACTTATCCACAGCGAAAACAACTCCAGAAGGTTCCAAAGGACACTAGAGGACACCACGCTGAGGCAGGCCTTGGGAGGCTGCCAGGTGGGGCCAGCCGCCCTAGTTCCACCTGTCATGCTCTGCTTCGACGTCGGTTCCTCCACCGCCTTCTAGACTGCATCTACGCCATTTATTCAAGTTGGTTTGATCCGAGGGCTCAGGATTGACGCTCTGACCTATATGTACCAGCCCCTGTCGTCCTCCCTCAGAACTGTGTTCTACCATAAGTCAAGATTAGACCAGAAATTACGGTTTCCAGAGAGAAGAGAATAGAGCTCCAATTCTTCAAGTTTTAGTATAGGCTAGCTAGCAAGATTCAAGTAGAGTGTGGGCTATTGCTCAAGATTCCGGATCTACCGTCTCGAGACTAGTATAACCATTGTATCTCTATATTTATGACTTTATGCTACTTCAATATTATGTTACTATTTATTATGTTCCTAGTTTGCTCTAGTTATATGCTTGATATAGTTATGATTAATAATGAATTTATGCATATGTTCACAAAGCGCTTAGCTCAGTATTCAAGTGAGTTAAGTGGTTGACATTATGTAAGCGTGGTGCTTAAATATTGTTTGCCTGCGGATGCATTCTACACTCCGAGCCATGTGGTAGATCGTGAATGTGACACTCTCGTTGAGTCCTTTGTAGTCTACTCTCCGTTTGTAGAGCAAGTAGAACCTAGTTGCAAAGGGAGACAAGCTCTGTTCTTTATCTTCCTTAGTATTGTTCCTTATGCATAGATACAGAGTTAATTATGCTATAGATGAGAGTGTATATACTTGGGTGTATAAAAGACTTAGTAAATTGGGAATGACTTAGGAATCTTTTGCTCTTAACGAATCTCCTGCTTAGCCATACTACATTTTATGAGTCTCTATTTCTATCTCTGAAATACTATCAATGCTTCACACTTATCATTTATTTATCATTTGACTTACCCCTGTTATTGCATGAGAGTGGTTTTATCATAAGTATATATATTTGTTAATATCTCTATGCCAACACAACCCCATAGCTCTTCCCTTTAGATAAAATATAAATAATGATACCTGGTATACTCTCGGGTGAAATGCTATAATGGTATATTATCTGTGCACTTGTGGATACTTTAACATATATGATTTCCTTTGAGTTTACAAGTGTCATTAATAATTACCAATAATGCATTTCTGGCATCATGCTAGGAATGACAACTTAGTAAAGAGTGATGCTAAGAAATACCAACAAGCATTTCTGGCGCCGTTGCTGGGGAGGAGCACATGCTAAAGAGAATTGATCAAATAAATACTTATTGATAAAATCATAACCTCTGCTTTAGCAGGCTTACCCATGTTTATCTTTGTTCATATCTTATACAGTGTATTGCAGGACTGGTTGTGATTCACCAATAATTTCTATCAATCAGAATCAACCCAATCAAGAGGCAGCTTAACACCAGTTTCTGAAGCTATGGCTAACAAGACTCTGCGTGAGTTCTCTACTCCAAGCACCGAGAATATTTGCACTGGACCAACACTCAAAATCGACAACCTTGAGTTGGAGCTCAAGCTAAGTCTCATCAACATGGTGCAAGCTACACCATTTAGTGGAAAGGCACATGAAGATGCTAGTGCTCATCTTCAGAATTTCCTAGAGATAAGTAGCACGGTTGTCATCAAGGACGTTGCTCAAGACATCATACTACTTCACTTATTTCCATTCTCACTTGTGGGAAGAGCGAAATAGTGGTTTTACACCAACAAAGATAACATCAACACATGGGCAAAGTGTTCAAAGGCTTTTCTAGCAAAGTTTTTCCCTATAGGCAAAACCAATGCCTTAAGAGGAAAGATTTCCAATTTCCAGCAGCAGAAAGGTGAAACCATTCGAGAAGCATGGGAATGTTTCCAAGAATATATTTTAGATGTCCTCATCATGGAATGGAAGATTGATTGCTCATGCAAAGTTTCTACCATGGATTAACTCAGAAAGCTCATGAACAACTCGACGCCACAGCTAGAGGATCTTTTATGTCACTCACCCTTGGAAAAGCTGAAACTCTTATGGAGAAGATAACCTCTAATCAAGGCTGGTCTCAAGGCAATATTCAATCATGCAATAAGAGCAAAGAAGTACCAGAAGAGGTGTGTGCACTGTCAACCAAAATAGATGTACTGTTGACCACTGCCCACCATTGAGGTAATCAAGTTAACAAAGGAGTGTAGTGTGGCCAGCCTCAACACATCACCTGTCAAGAAGAAGGATCGAGGATGCCTCACTTTCGATTGTTCGATCAGAAACCAAAATTTTGAGCATTCGCTATGCAACCTTCAAACATCAGTGTCATGCCCAAGAAGGTCTTCAACAAGCTCAACTACTCAACGCTCACACCAACATCTATGTGTATGCAACTAGCCGACCAATTGGTCCACTACCCTGCAGGAATCATCAAAAATATTCTGGTAAAAATAAGAAACCTCTTTGTTCCTATAGATTTTGTAGTACTTGACATGCAGGAGGACATGAAGACACCCCTCATACTTGGGAGACCCTTCTTGAGTACTACAAATGCGCACATTGATGTCAGAGCCAGAGAAATTAAATTCCATATTAATGGAAAGGAAGAGCGATTCGCTTTCAAACCAAGACTAGAACAATGCTCCAATTTGGAGTGGCATGAAAAACAAGTATCATGGTATCCATCTTCGGGACCAAAGGATATACCCAAAGAATAAACCTGAATGGAGAAGTCCGGTTCGGCGGACTCAAAATTCTGAACCCTCGCCGGGAGGTAAATCGATAGTTATCCATAATTACTTTTTGCATTACATTAATTATTTTTTTACTTTGGCATATTTACCTTTTCAACACTTGCATTAGAAAAATAAAATAAAAATTCTCATCATGGCATTATAAAAATTTAAGCCCCATGTGGATAATTTTTACAGAGCGTAAAAACCCGTGAGAAATATTTACCATGGAGACAAAAAAAATTAAAATACCATCATTCATCTTCTTATATTTCATAGTATCATAAAGTATTTTTACATTGCATATATATATATATATATATATATATATATATATATATATATATATATATATATATATATATATATATACACACGGTAGAAATACAGCAATCGGGACCCACAAGAGACATATGGGACCCACTCAACCACCACCTATCACCTCCATTTCCACTGTTCTTCACTCCGCACCATTCAGGATGCATTTCCACCGAAAGGAGCACTCAATTTGCTTAAACCATGAAGCAAAGAAATATCAGGAAAATGGAGAGGCCATTTGGCCACAATGTGGGGCCGGGCGGCCTGCTGCTGAGCCTCCTATAAATACCCCCCTCCTGGCTGCTTCATTCATCCATCTCCACTACAAAACTAGCTCCCAAGTTTGAAATTCCAATTCTCAATTTCGTAATAGAAAATCCTCTTGGTAGTAGTAGTGTTGGAGTAAGAGAAAGGGTGAGAAAGTTTGAGAGCAGAAGTGCCACTAAAATTTGAGCAAGGGAAGGAGAGTTTAAGAGTGGTAGTGCTATCCAAATCAAGAGAAAATAAAAAAGAATTCGGGTGGAAGTCATGCCAAAATCTTGATTAGAATATTCATTAGGCAACCCTTGGACGACTAACCCTTGGATGACTAACCCTTGAACAACTAACCCTCTAACGGCTAACCCTCAAATGACTGACTTTTAGACGGCTAACCGCTAACATTTTTATTTTCCTAATCCCATTCCACGAGTTGTGTTGTCTTTTTGTCTATTTTGCAGGAAAATGAGCAAGTACATCGGCAAGCTCAAGCACGTGGTGTCGTTCCATTTGACGAGAAGTTCTTTGTCCTGCGCAAGCTCTGACATGCAGATCGATCCTCTATCTCCCGCTCGGAGCGTCGTCCCGATCAGCCCCCGCTGAGAGGAACATTCTCCTAGAAGAGAAGTAGCTCAAGCTCCAAAACAAGACGGAGAAGGAAACCTACAAGCAGTTAAAGCCCCAAAGGTTTGTCCTCAGTCCTGCCTATGACCTAGCCCTACTACAAGCCACAGGTATGAATGCTGAATTTGAACTCATTTTTAAGGCTGTATGATGGGAGGATGTTTGGGAAATTGAGGAGCATGGGTCTAAACTTTTGACCGTAGAATTTTTATGCACTTTGCAAACCACCGACACTGAAGTTTTATTTAGACTCTTTGGAAAAGAATTTTTCTATCCACTGGAAATAGTTTAGTGAGCTTCTAGGATTTCATGCTCAGTGTGTAGTTGATGTAGATGCTGCTATACAAGACTTACAAAATTTTGGAGAGAAATATCAAAAGAAATTGTTTGCTATCATCCTCGTACCAATAAAATTCATCACCCTATTGCACTTCATGCATAAATGGCTAGGATTTTCTTTATTTCCTAGAAATTATTTTCGCATGGTAAGAAATGATGAACTTAAGCTACTCTATGCCATGGTTAAAGAAGAAAGGTTTCACATGTCAAATTTATGATGAAGCAATGGAAAGAAATTCTTGAACTTAAGGGTGATGTCGGGTGTACCTCTTTGGTCACCCGCATAGCTAAAAATTTGGGTCTTTTAGAAAATGCTTATGTTGCTTACATTGATGACATTCCTCGTTGGTATATTGGATATGAATATTTTGTTCATGCTCACATGTTGAAAAAGAACAATGAGGGGAAACTTGTCATTGTCACACCCAGATGTGAGAGAGCATACGGGTGTGTATCACATGTGTGCCAGGATCTCAAATTACACACATGCAACAACATCATCAATTGTACAAAACACAGTGTTCGAATAATAAAGCGTAAATGATTACATGAGTACCATTATTACAAGTCTTCCCTCAAGTGCTAATGGAAATTTAATAACAATGTTCGATGAACTAATAAATAAATGATGGCATCGACGTAGCGGATCCACCTCGCCACAGGAAGGTCGACGGCAGGAGACACACAAGCCTAACACCCGAGAATGTCTTCAGGGAAATCGAGGTCTGAATCTTGATCGTCTGAGCACCCTTTAGTGATTATAGCAAGGGTGAGTCCATGTTGAACTTAGCAAGTACAGAAGAAAAGTAAATGACATGAAAGGCTTATAACAAAGGTAGGCTGACAAGGTTTGACTACAGGTAAGCATTTTAGTTGGTTCCTTTTATTAAAACAACCTATTACTACAATGAGTTATGAGATCCCAACCCTTAATTAGTTGAAATAGAATTAACAAGATTATTAGATCATCAACATTAAAATTAAATACCGAGGTAGCAACCACAATCAATTAACAAGGGGTAGCAACCCCATATAGCACAGGATAGCCATCCTGCCAGAGCACGAGGTAGCAACCTCACTGAGTTCCTTCTCCTAGATCTAGGTGAATCCAATTTGCTCATCATGTGAGAGTCTAGGCCGCTTGTGGCCGCGAGCATGGCTAGTATACTAGTTTTACACTCTGCAGAGGTGTGCACTTTCACTTCAAGTCATGATTTAGAGATGCCCAGGATGATCAGGCCCAAAACGCTACCAAGGTGAGCAGGCAGGGTTTCACTATGAGACTTTTTGTAGGTTCTAGCTAATAGGTGACAACCCGCTAGGTTTCTGCCTAAGCGCCGGTAGCCATCCTTATAGGGAGCCCGAGTAGCCACCTGAAGTCTACCCTTATAAGACCTGATCTACCACAACTTAATATTCATTACCTAAGCACCCCTTTTGCGCCAACGCCCTGGGAAGCTGTCACACTATTAGTAGAGGTCCTAGTACTACGTCAAGCCAGAGCCATATAGCTTGAAGTTACACTATAAGTCCTAGGTGGCCGCTCCATGACTAAGTCCTTATGGACGACGGCCATGGGTACCCTAGAAACCGGGCCAAGCTCTAGTACCCGTTCCCCCTTTACCCATAATAACCACGGTGTTGAAAGCCCAAGTTTGGTTTTGGTAATTAATGACACCAAGTTGCTAATGTCATGTGTTAAGTGGTTTAAGTTAGGCATAAGCAACACATATGATGAAGGTACATGTGGCATGGAGTGGTGGCCACAAGATCACAAAGAGATGGTGCATGGACATGAAATGATGGTCATGGTGATCAAGCATAAGGAGATGGACATGGAACAAAGTGATCAAGGCAAAGGTATAATCATAGGGTTTGCTTTTGCTAGTCTAAGATGAGTAGAGAAGTGATTGACCGGGTTTAGGATTGATAGCTGACTATCAAGAGGGGCAATCACAGTTAGCTCATGAATCAAGTGCTACTAGGTCATCGTCTTTAGCATATGCATTAAGATCTAGTAAAGAGAGCTAACTTAACTCCTTCGAGAAAACAATTGTGAAAATGCTAACATACATGCACATGGTGATATACACATGATGGTGTTGGCACATTAGCGAAGGCGGCAGAGTTTGAGTGGTAGAGAGGGGTTTGGGGATTCAGGCGTTTTCGGGAAAATGAAATGCCTATTTTCTATTGCGCCGGATGTGAGAATTGGAGGTGAAGTCACGGAGTGTTTTTGGGCTGAAAACGCGCGTCGGACGTGGCAACAGACGCTGGCTTCACAGCGTCGGACGCTAATGTTAGTGTCTGGTGCTTTGCCCTCGGTGGCGCGTACTAGCGAGTGTGCGTCGGACGCGGTGGTGGTGGAGCACCAGACGCCGTGCATCAGCGTCTGGTGGAGCTGACATCCATTGTTCACAAGATGGCGTCGCGCGGAGGCTTTGACGGACGCTGACATCAACGTCTGTCGACTGTGCGACAAACGTGTCTGACGGCCGAGCGAGAAAACGTGCTTGCTGGACCGCGTCTGTCACGGTTGAGCCGCGTCTGTTGCGTAGCGATGGACGCGTCCATCGTGTGGTTGCCGAGCGCGTTTGGAGACTTGTCCGTTGGAGATCAACGACTCTCATTTGAAGACCGGGGACACATGGCACACATCCACACATCAGACGCGGCTACATCGTCTGTCGGGTTGGCGACAGACGCGTCTGTCGCCCCCAAAATCTGCCCAGTGAAGGCATAATGGCTAGCTCCTCTTCCCCACTTTATAAATAAGAGGTGGCCGGCCTTTGAGGGTTCTCTCTTGCACATTTGAGATATTGAGGCACACTTTGAGCTAGAACTTCCCCTCCACTCATCTCCTTGCTTGGTTGCATACTCTAGAGAGATTGAGTGAGATTCAAGTGCATTGCATTGAGAGTTGCATCTAGTGGCACTTGATTCTTGAGTTTGCTGCGGATTGCTTGTTACTCTTGGGTGTTTCCCGACACACTAGACGGCTTGGAGCAGTGGTGGTGTTGAGCTCATGATTGGAGATTGTTTCGAGCCACACCAAGCGATTGTGAGGGGTTCTTGAGCCTTCCCTGCGGGAGTTCGCGAATTGGCTACTCTAGTGGAGCTCGTGGCTTGGAGGATCCTCATCTTGTGAGTGGATGTGTGGCACCTGCTGAGGGTTCAACTCTTGATAGTTGATTAGCTCACGATCCATCAAGTGGGTGCATCGCCATAATGAGGAGTAGCTTGCCGGGAAGCAAGTGAACCTTAGTAAAAAATCTTGTGTCATCTTATTGCCGAGGATTTCATTTGTGTATGTGATCACATTGATTGATTGGTACATTGGACATATCTCTTCTCATTAACGTTGGTATATCTATTCAAGCTCGCTCCTTTACTTATTGTTCTTTGCCTTGTTTAGCTTGAGTAAAATAGCTTATCACTTAGGGGTAATTAGTTTAGAGACTTAGCGTTATTGGTGTGAACTAGAGATCATAGCCTTGCACTAGAATTGTATATGTGGCTTGCATAAAAGTAGTTGAGCTAGTGCTAGAATTAGCTTCGCCATCTTATTTACTAACTTGTTGTTTAGTAAAGCTTGTAGAAAATTTAAAAAGGCTATTCACCCCCCCTCTAGCCATTTGGATCTTATAGGTGTTAGCAAACACCACAACTCCTCCATCACCAAAGTGACCATAGTCCATCAATTAAGCAATTAGTCATCATTAAGGAATTCATTCATTAGATAAGATCAATTACTTTCTTTAACATGTGGAATAAGATGAGTAGAGCAGCTAAGCATAACTACCGTTCACTACACTACCCGTGAAATAAACCCCAGGGTATACAAGGAATGATGGATAGAACTAGTCAGATCCTTAGGGTTTTATAGTATTAGACACATGCATAGAAAGTAAATGATATTAATGTAATGGGATCAATATGACCAAATGGTGTTTGCACTTGCCTTGTCAAACACGGGCTGCTCAAACTCTACAGGGTCCTGCTCTTCCTCCTTCACGAATGTCTCGTTCTCTAAACGCATCAATCATCACACATGGGAGCAATACATGCAAGCAAACAAGCTCTAATTAGAAACAACACACCATCACATTCAATAGCAATAAATGAATTCATAGAATTAATCTACGCGTCGAGACGAAACCAAAGGAACAAGAACCACCTAAATCAGAGTTAAAACACGAAAGTTATGGCCTAATTAAGGTACTGATGGCATTTCTATAAATACTGGGAACTAATTTCACATTTAAATTAATTAAATCTGAAATTTAAAGGCGGTTTGGACTAAATATGCTAATACCGACGGTGGCAGGGGTTAAACTGCAAAAACCTGGACCTATTTCTAATTACTTTTGAATTAGACAGGACCGTGGGTTAAATTCCCTAAAACGCAAGGGCCTTTTTGCAGCGCTGACCGGCGGCGGCGGCGTAGGACTGGGCACGGTCCATGGACCGCGGTGGACTGGCCACATGGACCAAGTCCACCAGCCCACGGTGGACCGACAGCTGGTGTGGGCGGCACGTGCGCAGCGGCGGTGCCATGGTTGTGGCAGCCGAGCTCACCGGGACGGCAAGCCGGAGCACGACAGAGCGAGGCGCGGGCATCTACGCAAAGCATGCGCGAAGGTGAACACGATGCGTGACTTGGCCACGGTGAGACGCGATCGGAGCAGGTAGGCCACATGGTGGTGTGGCGAGGTGGTGCCGTGTCACGCAGAGAGGGGGAGGGAGCACGTGGAGAACGCCAACGCGTTCCTCGTGATCTCGCGAGGGCTGTAGCGGTGCTTACCTCGGCAAATCGACGGCAAGAACGAGAAAACGATGGCGGTGACGCTCTCGGATGATGGCTCATCCTAGGGTTAGGGCGAGCGGGCTCGGGAGCAGCTAGGGTTTGGAAAGGCATCGCAGAGGGCTATGACATCTGCTAAATAGGCATGGGCGACGAACCTTGGTTTGCGTGCGGTGCAAAAACCGGAGCAAAGATGGGCTCGGGCGCGGTGTCCGTCTCCATGGGGCAGACGATGCTATGTGTGGGCCCTACCATGGGTGGGTCCTGCTCGTCAGCGGCTACGGCACGGGAGGCAGCACAGTGCGCGAGCCACATGGGTGCTACACGTTGTAGTGGATAGAGCCGAGCCATTGCTAGGCCGGCCCAAGCTAGGGCGAGCACTGCGCACAGAGGGGGAAGAGGGGAGCGGGCTTAGGTCGCTACCACTGTTGAGCTCCTGAGCTGCTGCCGTGGCTAGCTGGGTTGGGCTGGTGCGACTGCGTACTAAGTGTTGCTTCGCTGCTGGCGGCCTGGCTGGCTGGTCGTGGCCAAAGCTTGGCTGGCTGCTGCTGCTATGCGGCTAGTTGTGGCTAGGCAAGGTTGGCATGGCCAGCTGCAGGCGGCTGTAGCTCGCCAGGCTTGGCCAGAGCTAGGCTAAGGGTGGTCGTGGGTATCTAGGGGCTAGCTAGGCTAGTCTAGGTTAGTATAGGTGATAGCTAGATTAGTTTAGATGCTAACTTAGTCTAGGTAAAGCATCTACACAAGATTTTAAATGACACTCCTATGCTAACTAGTGAAGCCTCATACAACACAAGCATGGAGAAAAAAATGCAGCAGCATGTATGCAACAAACATGGTGTCTACCTTATAGTTCATTTTTAAGAGTTTTGTAAAGCATCTACCGTTTGCCTATAAATGCAAGACATCTATTGAAATTAAATCAATTTAAATTACTACTTTTGGAAAAACAAAACTTAGGGCTCTCGGATAACGGCTCATCCTAGGGTTAGGGCGAATGGGCTCGGGAGCGGCTAGGGTTTGGAAAGTATTGGTGTTTCTTAACATGATCACCAAGAATGGGGGTTTAGGCCCACCCATGGTAACAGTGTCGGAAAAGCCTGTTGGCATTCCCTAACATCGCTACTAGAATTGGTTTATCCTAGCAGCAATACTCAGGAATGTCAACCAATAGGTCATAATGTTTACAGAGGTTATCTGCAAGTGCATGGATCCATCGTTGTAGCATTTCACCCGGAAGTATTATCAGGTATCGTTATTTATATTTTCCCATAAGAAGGCATGGTAGTAAGAGTTCTAGTATGGATATGAGCAAGATAGACATATGCGCATAATTAACCAGATGAGCATACAGGGGTAAACAGTCATAGTGTAGATAGTGGACACACACATACACATCTGACACTCCACTCTAGGGGAGAGAAAGAATGAATAAAGAATAAAAGAATGTCCTACGAGGAGTAGATATATCTTAATATAGTTATATGCTATGAGCAAAGTAATCATACATGTACATGAGTTAGAGCTAGGCCTATGTGAGATGGATCAGGAGGCCACTGAGTACTAGTCTGCCAGCAACCTCATGTGACAATTTACGTACTCCTACACCATGGCCGAACGTGGGGGAACGAAGGACGGACATGGCTATCACCACCTGCCGCCTACCCCTCAACCGTGGGACATGAAATGCATTCACCCACCCCTATAATCTGGGCACCTCGCCCACATACATAGGAACCACCCAGATCCCCCCGGGTCCCTGACCCTACGAATCAACAGGTAAAGGACTCGGGCGTACCCGAAAGCATGATGAACCACCACCTCAACATAAGTCTAAATCTATTCATGAACATGGTATGAATGATAAAGCATTGAGCCAAGTATGACATGAACATGACATAGGGACTATGTTCTAGTTCATATATCATGAATATATCAACTTGACTATACTCTAGTTCATAGCACAAAATATATTCATAAGATGAAGACATGGCTATTTGGAGAAAAGATAACTCTTTTATTCTCACCAATTCTTCTCCAACGAGCCAAGCCCTCTAAGGCAGTTTCTCTACTCCTCTCTACTTCTACTAGACTAATTCTAACATAGAGAGTGGAGAGAGGAAGCTCAAGTGAGAGTGTGATGTGTGTAGTGAGGTGTGTGTGGTGAGCCTCCTCCTCCCTCTCTTATATAGGGGCTGCCTGGTTGGTTTAGGAGGAATATTCCTGGATCCACCCCCGCACTGCCAGCCCCTATTTATGACCAAACCGCCATAGCGAGGAGGGCCCAGGCAGTAGAGGGGAGGGCACAGCCGCGCCCCTAGTGCGCCCACACCTGGGCTGGCCCGGCCCGTCCTCTCCTTCACGCTGTGGGCTTTCTGTTGGGTCTGGGCTTCGGTGGTGATGTGGGTTGGCCCATGTTTTATTCTCTGGTTGGGCTTCTTTCCCTTCTTTGCTAATTACGCCTTCCCAAAAGCGCCTTTCTTGTCCTGTTTCACTTATTTCTGGTGTATGTTTCTACAACATGTTAAATCTACCGGTACAAGTGGACACATGTTAGTAGCAAAGGTATATGTGTATAGAAGTGTATGTTTCCCTTCTTTTTGGACTTATGTTGGCGGTATAAATGTGTCGATAACGACCGCCAACTGAAAGGCAGCGCAGAGGGCTACGACATCTACTAAATAGGCAACGGCGCAAAAACCGAAGCAGAGGCGGGCTCGGGCGCGGCGTCCGTCTCCATGAGATCTTGATATATTTTACTACAACCAGGATGGATAGATAACTTGGAAGAGTGGGCTTCAGCCATGATTTGGTTTCTAAGTTCCCTGTCTTTGGGTACGACAAGTCTACCATTGAACCAGAGAATTCCTTTGCCATCCACTCGAAAGTGCTTGATTTCTTGCTCTTTTATCTTCCGCTTGATGTGAAACACACCCACATCAGTCTTCTGGAGCTCAATAATTCGACTTCTGAGAGAGCAATCCACAATAATATTGTGGAGTACCACAGGATGAAGGTGGTGTGACAGATGAAAGTCTTCACTAACCAAAGAATTGCAATGAGATTTTCGACTTAAGGCATCAGCAACAACCTTTGCCTTGCTAGGATGGTAGTGCACTTGGAGATTGTAGTCTCTGATTAACTCTAACCATCATCATTAACGCATATTTAACTCTGACTGAGTAAAGATGTACTTGAGACTTTTATGGTTAGTATAAATGTTGCACACATTACCAAGCAAGTAATGTCTCCAAATCTTCAGAGCATGAACAATTGTGGCTAGCTCTAAGTCATGAGTAGGATAATTGACTTCATGCTTTCGAAGTTGGCACGAGGCATAAGCAATGACTCGGCCCTCTTGCATAAGAACACACCCTAAACCAGTGTCTGATCCATCACAATATACATCAAAAGACTTTTTGATGTTAGGTTGTGCCAAAATAGGAGCAAAAGTTAGCAGAGTCCGCAAAGTGTGGAAAGCCTCTTCACACTCTAGGTTCCAGAAAAACTTCACATCCTTATGAAGCAATTGAGTCATAGGCTTGGCTATTTTAGAGAAATCTAGGATGAAGCGACGACAATAACCAGCCAAACTGAGAAAACTTCGGACTTTTGAGACCGCAGTAGGTGCCTTCCAATCTAGCACCTCTTGTACCTTAGTAGGATCGACAAAGATTCCATCTCTAGATAAAACATGACCTAGGAAAGGTACTTCTTCAACCAAAACTCGCATTTGCTGAACTTGGCATAAAGCTGCTTGTCACGCAATCGAGTTAAGACAATTCTCAGATGTTCAGCATGATCTTCTTCATTCTGAGAATAGACAAGGATATCATCGATGAAAACCACCACGAATCTATCTAACTCTGGCATGAATACCGAATTCATCAGGTACATGAAGTGTGTAGGAGTATTTGTCAAACCAAAGGACATGACAAGATACTCGA
The DNA here is from genome assembly GCA_038087645.1 of Saccharum hybrid cultivar R570. Taxonomy (NCBI): domain Eukaryota; kingdom Viridiplantae; phylum Streptophyta; class Magnoliopsida; order Poales; family Poaceae; genus Saccharum; species Saccharum hybrid cultivar. The sequence continues at coordinate 26,781,440 of JAQSUU010000135.1, forward strand.
ACAAACCATAGCGAGTAGAGAAAGCCGTCTTAGGTATATCTTTAGAACGAATTTTGATCTGATGGTAGCCAGACCTCAAATCAATCTTGGAGAATACCTTAGCTTTAGATAGTTGATCAAAAAGAATATCGATATGAGGAAGAGGATATTTGTTCTGACAGCATTGAGTGGTTGATAGTCCACACACATGCATAGAGATTCATCCTTCTTCTTCACAAAGATAGCAAGACAACCTCAAGGAGAGGAACTAGGCCGAATCAAACCTTTCTTCAACAGCTCATTCAACTGAATTTTTAGCTCAGCCAACTCATTGGGTGGCATTCGATAAGGCCTTCGAGATATAGGAGCCATGCCCAGAATGAGTTCTATCTTGAATTCCACTTCTCGGTTTGGAGGTAATCCAGGCAAGTCATCTGGGAAGACATCCGGAAACTCACACACAATAGGTATATCCTCAATGGCCTTGGCTAGGGTAGCATTGGTCGTATTGTGGATAGCGATATCATGAGGAAATTGAACTAGAAAACCCTTCTTATCTATAGGATCTCTCAACATCACCACATGAGTTGTGGTGTCGATTAACACTCCATTACCACTCATCCACTTCATTCACAGAATTACATCGATTCCTACACCCGGTAGGACTACAAGATCCGCTAAAAACTCTCGATCCTCAATCTCAATTTTTACATCTTTAACTACTTGGTTAGTCATGGTGTTGTTCCCAGCAGCACTAATACAATAACCACCCTTGGCAATTGTAATCACATTCAGCTTATGTTCAGATGCAAAAGTAGAACTCACAAAGGAATGTGAAGCACCCAAATCAAAGAGCACAACTGCAGGATGATCATTAACAAGGAACTTACCAGCAGTGACCACTTCGCCAGCAGGAATTTCCTCAATAGTGGTGTAGTGAACACGCCCCTAACGGACGTTTCCCTGAGAATTCTGCTTAGGAGGATATGGACAATTCTTGGACCAGTGACCAGGCTGATTACAATTCAAGCATGGCCTGTTAGCTGGTGGAACATTAGAACTGCCCTGCCCAGAAGTATTCTTTGGTAGTGAAACCGTGTACCCCTTGCGAAAGCCAGTTTTAGTCTGATTCTTCTTCTAAGGGGGGACGATACCAGATGTTGGCAGCAGGGGAACGATACTGAGTTTTGGCCACCATAGGAGCTTTGGACTGATAAGCACCTGCCTCAAAATTTATTTTGCGGCTCTTGGAAGCAGCATAGATCTTATCATTATTCTCCTTAGTTAGGGCATCACTAATAAACTCATTAAAAGTTATACACTTGCTATTACCCATATACTTCATCAATTTAGGGGAAAGTCCCCTCTTGAAACTAGCGATCTTTTTGGCATCAGTGTCCACAAATTGAGGGGCATACCTCGCCAGGTTGTTAAACGCCTGGAGGTACTCATTCAAACTTTTGTTGTCTTGAGTCAGCTTCATGAACTCTATATGCTTGATTGCCATTAGGCCAGGAGGAATAAAATGTCCCTTGAAAGCTTCCCTGAACTGATCCCAAATAACCTCAACATTTGCAGGAAAGGTGGTCCTATGATGGTTCCACCAGATACCTGTGGGTCCTTGCAGCTGATGTCCTGCATACGAGGCTTTCATACCTTCAGTCAACCTGAGGAAACAAAACCTTTGCTCTATGGTGCTCAACCATTCATTGGCTAGAAGTGGTTCTTCTGCCTCTCGGAAGATAGGAGGCTTTGTGTCCATGAAGTCCTTAAAGCTATTGTACTGATTCGGTTCGGGTCCCTGGCTGACAAGGCGATCATCACGATTGGCCATCTGACACATTACCTCAGCCAACATGCGCTGACTTTTGATAACCGTTTGCATAAGCTCAGCCGGTGTAGGCGGCAGTGGAGGAGGTGGTGGTAGTTCCTCATCCCTAATGCCACGGCCCCGACAAAGGTTGTAAGACATCTGCAAAATGCATAACCAATGTGCACTGATGGGGTGGAAAACTTGTAGATGAATTGTGTAATTATGCCAAACTGATTTCATTAGAGAGAATAAATTCATACAATAAACAGAGGAATAATAATTCATCACAATCACACAACCCCAACAAGCACATCAATTGGTGCAATAGTGCGATGTTCTCAACAAACAACAATTTTTACCGACAACAAAGACAGAATTTATTAAAGGCTCACATAACATGGAGCACAATCATGTCTGATAGGTTACATCCAAACCATTGAGGTTCCAACCTTACATAACAGAGATATCCTGATTCGATATAAGGACCTTCTAATAAGTTAGGAAAAGATAACCAAGGAAATGATCATGAGAAGATAACACATCGGTGCAGTTCCCTGATAGATCATGACTAGCAACCTCGATACCAGCGCGTGGCGAGCAGCACAACCTTATGTCATGCGCCACAGGAGGCCCTCGGTTTCGTCGTGGCACTGTAGAGTACTAATCGTGACACCATCACCGAACACAACACAATGATAAATCCCACGTGACATGAATTCATCGTGTATGAATAAACATCATGCAAAGGAGGGATAGCAAACAAAGATAGTTACAAAATTAGAGCCAACAGGGAGGTGATCTAAAGATCGAAACACAACACAACTCTGGAAGAGGCAACCGGGAGGTCCAACATGGATCTAGGTATGGTCTTCGCCACTGACAGGAGACAAACCATGATCAAAGGCTGGCGCTGACAAGGACTCATTTGGTTAGTCAACTAACAAGGGTCTTCACAAAAGGATACAACTTCTTGGAGAAGACTATTTTTGAGGAACGAAATTTTGAGTAATTAGGATAAGTAATTTATAATAGAGGGAGTAATGCAAAAATGCAATGTATGCTTGAACATGATGCATGCACGATCCATACGTTCTCACAAACTTAGGAAAAATTAAAGGCTAGCGGAATATACGGTGGCATACATATGTTCTCTCATATTCGATAACTAATCGATCTACAACGGTGCGTTGTTAGTGTACCTGCAAAAGATTTCACTTTAGCCCAACAATTTTCTAATAAGCACACAAAGAAAGCAGTAAACTAAATACTCTCCATACATACATCCCCAGATGCATATACTTTAGTATCACAGCTACCCGATAGATATACCCACAATCAAGTACTCTCATAAATACATGGTTGAACATGTAATTATGCTAGTAACCACAACTACTCTCCGCTAGACCGACGGTTGGACGGTCATACTCTCACAACTCACACTTACCAGAGCGTAGAGGTATTTGATCCATACATTACCACCCAAGCGGATGGCATCCATACAATATCACACCGTATGGACAGTGAAATAGAAAACAAGCAATAACCCCCAAGTTAGTACTTTAATAAGTCAACTAAGAGTCCTTAATTGGGCATAAAGGATATGACCACTGGCAACACTTAGTATTTAATTTAGAGTTTTCACAAATACTTTTGTTTTAAATACATAAATGACATATTTAGTGTTGAACATTGCTCCGATGCCAGCTATAACAGAACCGCCCAAATTATAAGAACGTAAGTATAAAAACAATCATCGAAGTGATTAAATTCTTGTACTTAGGCTCCCATAACCCTGGTAGTCTAGAAATCTCGAAGGATTTCAAACAACTTTTGACATACAAGCCAAGATCGTAGTGATTCAACACAACACCTCATTCGTTACAACAGTTCACAAGTAGCATACGGATTACATCCATCGGAGTTCTAAATAAAATATTACAAACTGAGTTTGTTTTGTAGAAGCAACATAGTTCAATACATAACTTCATAAGTTCAAATGCATTGCCAGAGTAAAGGTCATGTCCCACAAAAGCATCTTAGGTAAGAACACTAGCAGAGACTGTGCCCGATAGCCTAGTCTTCATCCCCAGCCGGGAGAAGGCAATATTTGCAGCACCTGTTATATAATAGGTCATCTACAACAGGTGGGAAATAAACCCTGAGTATGAGAAGGTACTCAGCTAGACTTACCCATCAAGAACCAGAAAATAAAGGACACCAAGGATCATGCAAGGCTGATATATAGTGGAGCTAGCTTGACACAATTTGCATAAAAGCTTAGTACCGATAAGTAGTCATTAATGCTTAAGCATCAAGTTAATAATCATTAACCTGTCATCTATATTAGCACCTGTACTAGAGCACTCACTTTATTAGGAGCAAACAATATTAACCATAGCAGGTATAATAAGGTCATCATCATATCATCATTCCTGAACCATTATAATAATTAGTGAGATCTATGTTGTCGCTGCTCTGTCAAGTTCTCACTAACCGGTGAGAGACGGCAACTCGAATCGAATTGCAACTCAGCTGAGAGGGTATTCCTAACTCTCATCCTGGCATACTTAGCAAGGGTAGTCATGGGTCACCTTTGGTACAACTCAGGAACCAACTTCGTGGGTTTGGTCAGCGTCAACACTCTCAAGGATTACCCTTCTGTCAGGACGATCAGGACTTTTAAATCATCTACCCTTGGGCTCACGCCTACGGCTCCCTTCCGAGGCGCATTTTATACTTGCTGACTCCCGGCCTAAGTTGAGCTACTCGGATTCACGATCAAGCACTCGGGCCCGGCCAGCTAAGAGAGAGGCATGCATTCAAAATGATAAGAGGACGTACAGCGAATCGGTCCTTAACTGACACAGACGAAGTCACTATAAGCCTACCACTCTACAAGCCTCCACCCGGTATTCATTCATATTATATCATATTCTTTTCCACGGTAGCAAATATAGCCAACTGTGCCATTGTATATCCCTATGGCTCGCATGTGACAGGAAATCATCCGACTTCTACCGCTTAAAGTAGGGCTAAACATCTACTCGAACCTAAGCTACATAGGAGTAATGGTATGCTTTTTGGACAAGGATAGGATGTCAATGCATCAAGTGTTTTCATCTAACACCTATAACTTAATGCAACAATATATATAACATAATAGTCAATTGCATTTTAGAAATTAGGAGGCTTATAATGCTCTGGGGCTTTCCTTTAACAAAGTTGCACGGCTTGTGATCCGGGCACTCAACCACCACCTCTCCTGGCTCCTTGGCTGTGGGCTGCACCTCCTGAGCTTTGGGTTCGGGCTGCTGCACCTCTAGAGCTTCCTGGCTTGTCCCGTCGAATTCCAGCAAAGTCACGCCCTCCGGTACACCTATTGATGCATATGCACAAGATAAATATCATGAATGCATAAAAGTGACATGATGTTTGTGATGGATGAATAATTACAAGTTAGCAATTAGCAAAGTATCATTGGACACTCGTTTAGCGAGTAAGAATAGCTCTATTCAAATCAGTTTAAAAGAATGTGTCTATCTTTACTCTAAAGAGCAAGATTAAACTCACCTAACTTGCACAACCTAAGATAAATATGTTCATCCTCAGTTAAAGGCCTAACGCCTGCACCTAAACTCACCTTAATCAAATTTAAGCACCTAATACATCACCAACATGCTTAAGTATAACAAAGGCACACTTAATCAGAAAGTTCAGGTTTCACATAGAAAGAAACAGTTCATTAAATCAAGCACAACAGGAGTTCTACAAATCCAATTGACTTGTAAGAGGATATTCTGGAAATCTTATGAAATTCACTACAAATCATTTATAAACATCAAAGCATGATTCTAAAGTTTATCATGTCGAATTAAAGCAAACACAGAATCTGTTCTGTGCAAACAGAGAGCAACCAAAGCTGAGAGCCAACTTTGCACAGCTATAACTCTTAAACTATATAGCCAAATGCCACCAAAATTTAACAGCAACTAGATCATGAAATTCACAACAACTTTGTTATATACCACAAGACATGAAACCATAATTCACATAGAGTAATTAACAACATCTCGAAATCTGTCCAGAATTGGCAGATTCACTAAATTAAATATTTAGTGATGTAGCAAAAGCACATTTGAGCTAAACCAAGTTTACCAACTTATTACACATATCCAAAGAACACAAGAAAGTGTGGTGCCAATATCTAAATACTTTCTTTATTACACTTTATTAATTTATTTAGATAATTAGGTGGAATAAAGAACCTATATAAAAAATCCACAATTAATTCTATAAAAATTACAGTGGCTACCACATGATTCTAGGAGGCTACCATAAAATTTTCATAGCAATTGAGCAAGTATATTTTCCTATACTGAAAATATTAGATAGAAAGGCTGATTTTGACATAAATGAGAAACCCTATTGAAAAGTGTCAAACAACAGATTTCATATTTTTCTTAACATAAGAATAGCACTCACCAAGTTTCATCTTTACTGGATCTATAGATAAATTATGAAAATTCACACAAGATCTAACCATGCAAACAAGATAAATACATAACTCCACCATACAATATGCAAAATTGATGAAATTTAAACTACAGACTACTCATTGCATAAACAGCACCCCATAAAAATTTCAAGTCATTTGAAGCTATCTACAGAGAGATATGATTTTCCTCTTTTTATGCATGAATAAAAGGCATAAATAATAACTCCATTTTTCATAACAAAACATAGCATATTTCCTATTTTTAATAAAAACTAGAGTCCTCAAGAAACCCAACAAAATTTGAACTAACTCATTTGGATCTACCAAACTCCAGATATGATTTTCCAAAGATGGCATCCAAAAACTATATTTGAATAACCCTAAAACCCTAGTTGAGCCGTTGACAGGCGGGTCCCACGGAAGTCAACGACCCCACCAGACAGCGAGAGCAGGGAGCAAAGGCAGAGGTTGACCGCGGCGTGCTCATCGCCGGCGAGGACTCCGGCGATGCCGAGGTCACCGGCGTGCTCGTCTCGACAAGCCGCGTCAGTAGGTGAAGAAAACGGACCCCTATACCTAAGCGGAAGGAGGTCGCCGTCGGTAATGGCGACTCGGCGATGGCGGGTGGTGGTACGCTGGCAACGGTGAGCCCCCAATGCGTCAGCCGAGCACGGTACAAGCTTCACGAGACCACGACGGTGCTACCTAGGTAGAAAAACGATGAGAGGACCCTAGCTACCCCGACCACGGCGGCCTCGAACTCCGGCGAAGTCATGCTCATGGCAGCAGCAGCAGAAACGATGAATGCGCCCTGACCTTCGGTCGATAGACTCAGCTAGAGGGTAGAGAAGGTAGAGGAGACGACGACGGAGCTCCATGCGGGAGGAATCGAGCAGAGGAGCAGTGGCGGCAGTGCACGAGCTCGGCGAGCTCGCGGCGGCGGCGATGGTGCATCTCTCCACCTCGGCGCACACGGAGGAGCGAGGAAGGAGAGAATGGAGAGAGGGGCAAGTGGAGGGCGTCGTGGTGCACTTGAGGCACGTCGTGGCTTATCGGTAGGGCCAACGCCGACGTACGGCTGCCACGGCGCAGCCACATGGCGAGAATGGCCTGTGGCCAGTCGGCCACCTCTCCCATTCAATTTCTGAACTTTGAAACATTGAAACACTGCCTTGAAACATTTGAAACATTCCAAAACCAAAACAATAGCCTCTTCTTTGCTCTATAGCTCCCATTCTGGCTGAGTCTCAAGGGGAGCCAATTGACAAAGTTGGAGCTTAACAAATTCTCTACAACTTTGTTTTAATGTGTCAAGTCCAGATTAGCATGGTTTGAGAGATATAGGGCAAAAAGAAGGAACTAGTTTTGGGAAACAATAGAATTTCATTAGCGCAGAAATGTTGGAAATTGAGAGGGTTAGAGGGTGATTCATGAGATGACCCAAAAATAAAGTTTGTAACTAATAAAATTTACCACAACTTTGTTATAGATGACTTTAGAAGATTCTATTTCTAAGATGGACATTTTGAAAGGTTCAGCAGATGCACTAATCAAGTCAACCCAGTTAACAACACTTAGAAACTTAATTAGCCTAAGTGACCAACATGACTATTGTTCCAAAAGCATAACTAAGTACCACTAAGATGTTTACAAACATTCATGACAAGTACTTGCATTGGTAACACATGATCATAACATACAATTCATGGAAACACAAAGTACAAGCTATGTTTCATTAGTGATACAGGGATGTTGCATTAGTTCAAATTGAATGTTTCATCAACTTTAACTAATCAAACAAGATGAAATGCTCATGATATGAGTTGATGATGCTATGCTCATGCAATGCAAGTGCATAAATGCAAGCCAAACACCTAGGGTGTTACAACAACAAAGATTGGCGACGAGGCAAAATGATGGCGGAGCGACGCTACCGCGAAGTGGAGTGGCGGCGACGCTGCTTTCTTCTCAGCGAGATTGGAAACGGCGGCTACGAGCTCTGGTGCAAGGGCGGCTGCACGTAGATGGGGAAAGGGATAACGAAGGAGTGGTGATGGCTCTTCTAGAGCAGCGCGTGCACGTGCGGATTGCATCCAACCCCCTGGAAATCGGAAGCGGCAGCTACAAAGTTCGGCGCTCGGCTGCGTCCAACTCGAGCACAGGGAAGGAGGGAGGTAGGAGGTGACACTGTAGTGGGGGCCCCACACATTAGCTGCACAAGTGAGAGGGGAGGCACGCTTGGCGCTCGGGATGGCAGATCGGTTGGGCCAGCGGCTGAAATAGGAGAGGAGCCGAGTGGGCTCCTTGCTTGAGCTGCGACGCAGCACTGGGCCAAGAAGTGGCAGAGCAGGCCGGCGCTAGAAAGCAAGCCAATAGCTGAAAGAAATAGATAGAGGCAAAATTCTTTCTTTTCTGAATTCTAAATTTCCAAAGCTATTCTCAAAAGAATTTAAAATCAATTTTAGTTTAAGTTCAAAACCAGACAGTACAGAAACAAAAATGCAGCAGCATGTATGCATCAATGTGTATCTATCCTTATATTTTATTTTAATTTCATAAAAATTATTATTTACCTACGTTCAATGCTCACATAATTACATAAATAAATCAATTTCACCTATTTTGAAATGATGCAAAATTTAGGGTGTTACACCTCTTTTTATTTTCTTTACCTTTCTTGATGAGGTTGTACATCGATTGAGGTTGAATTTCAACCTCCTTTATGCCTTGTGGGTTCGGCCCGTATTTGATACGGATCATAGAGCATTGCTCCTATCAGGGCCGAAAGTCAAACTTTTCCTCTTTGCCATTGATGTTGAAGCGGATTTCTCCACCTTCAACATCGATCTGAGCTCCTACAGTGCTTAAGAAGGGTCGCCCAAGGATGAGAGCGACTTCTTAGTTGTCTCCATGTCCAACACCACGAAGTCAACTAGGATGAAGTAACCCTGGATTTTCATCGGGATATCTTCAGCAATCCTAGCTGGATAGCGGACTGTGGAGTCCGCCGGTTGGAGCATCATTGGCGTTGGTGCTAGATGTGTGAAGTTCAGCTTGTCGAAGATGACCTTGGGCATAACGCTTATGCTAGCCCCAAGATCGCACAAGGCATGGTCAAATTGATGGGTGCCAATGGAGCATGTGATGGTGGGGCACCCAGGGTCATTTTTCTTTTTAGGTAGACAGTTGAGTATAGCAGCACTACACTCTTCCGTCAGCTTGATGACTTCTGTGGACGACAATGGCTATTTGTTGATGATGATGTCCTTGATGTATTTTGCATAAGAAGGTACATGTAAGACGTCCATTAGTGAAACGCTCACATGTATCTTTTCTATCATCTCCACAAAACGAGTGAATTGCTCATCCATGGTCTGCTTTCTTTTCCTTATGGGAAACGACAAATAGCTTGTATCGACAAAGTCTTGTGGTGCTGTTTCCTCATCTTCTTCTTGGTCTTTTTGTATTTTTGTTGATGGTGAAGGTCCTTCCTATTGTTGCCCTTGTGCTTTTCTTGCTTTATTGTTAGGGTTTGGTGGATCACGAGTGGACTTACCACCCCTAGTGGTCACCGCATTAACTTTTTTAAGAGAATTCTCGGGTTACCCTGGGATCTTGCCTTCATTATTATCAGGAATAGAAGCAGCAATTTGAGCTAATTTTGTTTCTATCACTTTATTAAAACTCATTTGATTTTTAACAAAGGAAGATAAACCTTCTATTTTAAAGTTAATATTTTCTAACATTTTATCATTATAAGTTAACTTTTTTATTTAGGCTTTCATTTATTTTCGCTTGGCCTAGGACCAAGTCTTTCAAGGTAGGTTGATTCGAATTGAAATTGGAATTAAAGTTTGAATTACCTCCTTATGGGCGGGACTGGTTGTTCCACCCATTATTATTTTGTTGGTGAAACCCGTTATTGATGTATGATGCTTCTTCACGGGTCTCGGGGTAGTCATTCCCCGAGTGGCCAACTTCACTATAGACTTCACACATCATGTGTGAGTCCATGGCCTGGACAGTGCTTTTCATGGCTTCCTTCTTGGCTGCACGATCGTCTAGTCTTTTCATCAATAAGTCTATTTTTGTGGCAAGCATGTCTGCCTCCTTCACGGAATGCATGCCTTTTTGTTGTTTTATTTCCTCTCCTGAGCTCTGGTTGGCCACCATCTTTTTGATGAGGGCCTTGGCTGCATTGGCGGTGAGGGAGAGGAATGCTCCTCCAGCAGCAGTAGCATCGTGCCCATTTGACATGGGCGTAAGCCCCTTGTAAAAGTTCTGGAGCATGAGCCATTCTTCCATCCCATGGTGTGGGCAGGCCTGGATGTACTCTTGCAGCCTCTCCCATGCTTCAGGGATGGATTTGAGTGAAGTTTGCTGGAAGTTTGAAACTTTCCCCATCAGGGCACTGGTTTTGCCCATGGGAAAAAAACTTCATGAGGAACGCCATGGAACAATTGCCCCATGTGTCGATAGCTCCCTAGCTTTGGTAAAACCACTGTTTTGCCTTCCCCGTGAGGGAGAAGGGAAACAGACGGAGTCTGATGCTAGCTAGTGCGACGTCTTTGATGATGATTGTGTCACACAGCTCAAGGAAGTGTTGCAAGTCGCTTGGCAAACCACAGAACTGGTTTGCCTACACCATCGTCATTAGGCCAGTCCAAAGCTCAAAGTTTCTAGTCCCAGTGTTGACAGCGGGCTCAACAGGCATGTTGGCAACAGCGGGGGTGGAGTAGTCACGGAGTGACTTGGCCATGGCGATAGTAGCGGATGGTGCGGGGTGACTGGCTCAACCACCGACGGAGTAGCAGATGAAGAAGTGGCACGAGACCTGTTCTTCCTTAGGAGTGCCTCCGGGTTCTCTTTGTAGTTGTCTGGTAGGTTGTGAATTGACTTGGTAGCAATCTAATTTTGTCGTGTCAGAGCATCTCCAGCAGTAGCTCCAAATCAGGGCCCCTATTTTAGATTTGGGTGCCCACCTCTAGTTTTGTTGGGCCAACAAATTTCCACTCCGGCAATAGCCCTCAAAGCCCCTAAAATCCATATAAGGAGAGATTGATGTGAGGGACCCACACACCATTGAATAAAACCTTTCTTCCTCTCCACACACAGGGCAGGGGGCCGAGCGGAGCGAGCGGGCCGGCGCTGCTCCTGCGTGACAGAGCGAGTAACTAATTTGTTTCTTGCAACCACTGGGTGATGTGAAAGCATACACAGGAGATCTCCTGCTCGGGAAACTTAGATATTTTTTCGGCAGTGGTAGCGCCCGGGCCCGATCCCAAACCTGAACTCCGCGTACCGCCCGACTCAACGTGGCACTTGTGCCTCACCTGACCCCGCGTGGGATCTGCGCCCCCACACTTGCAATATATGTGTGAAATATATGCAACATCCAGATAAAACACTTGCAACATATGTCTGAAAAACAGATGAAACATTGGGAATAGACGTTTACAACATATGTGTACAACCATTGCAGCATATGGAACATCCTGATCTAATTTTGCAACATTCATATGAAACACTTGCAACATGTCTCTGAAATATATGAAACACTTGAAACATACATTTGCAACATTTATTTTCAATGTAACATCTACTTGCTGCTTGGACAATTGAAGGCCTGTCAACGCGGAGCTCGATGCTGGCGTGGGCTCAATGCCGCTCTGGTGGAGAAGGCGGCCAATGCAGTGGGGAACGCTGCGGTAGGCGGATGGCCCGGTGGAGAGTAAGGATGGCGAGTGGCGGTGCTGGAGCGTGGTGGAGAGAGAGGACGGCGGCCGGTCGAGCACGGTAGAAAGCATCGCGGCGGCGTGGTCGCGATGGCGCACGCGTGCAGTGGTGCGGACGCAACGGTGGTGCAATGAATGGAGAGGAACGGATGACACGAGCAGATATGGTTGGGGCAAGCAGATACATGAGTAAAGAGTTGGGCCATTGGGCTGGTGTTGACGGGAGTGTCCGGAGGGACAGACGTCCTTAGCGCTACATTACCGATTTTTTTTTCTTTTGCCAATCACGGTATCTAAACTTATCACTCTATCTCTATATATAAGCACCTTAGAAAGACAGGGTATTAGATATAATTTTTCCTTTTGCCAATCACAATATCCAAACTCGTCATATTACCAACCATAAGTATCATTGAAAGATTAAATCAAAAATCTTGAAATTGATGAAATCATACTTTACCTTTATATAAGCTCCTCCGAACAATTAAGCCATCTCCGAAGGCTTTATATGTATATATATATATATATATATATATATATATATATATATATATATATATATATATATATATATATATATATATATATATATACATATACATATACACACACACGCACACAATCATGGTATCCAAACTCATCACCTTATCCCTGTAAGCTACTCTTAAAGACTAAACCGGTATCTTGAGATTGATGAAGTTATCATAAGTATGTTGTTGTCTACAAACACGACACTTATTACTAGAAGAATAACATTGTTAAATCTTAGAATAAATCTAGAAAAATATAAGCACCTCTGTTAAGTCAAGAACTTAAAATTGAATGGCAAAGTTCACCAATTTATTTGTTGGGTGCATGTAGCACTTTATATATTCATATTCAAACGCATCGCAATCGGGGATATCTCAGGTGGACATGTCATTTTGTATTTTGTGGACATGCCATTTTGTATTTTTGTGGGTAAAGCATATTGGTGTTCTTTTTTTCCATGGTCATCCCCATTGGACGTGCTCAGATTTTTTTTCTTTGGAGAAAACGTGCTCAGATCTTAAGGATGCGTGCTCCTGTGTGAGGCAGCCACAACCACAGCTTGAGCAGTCACTGAAAAAAAAATTCTTGCCGAACAGCCCCTAAAGACATCGGAGGCCGAGCGAGACAGAGTAGGGAATACAAGACCAAAGAGTCGTGCACTAGCTTCAAGGTGAAGAATGGCGGCAGTTACGAGCTTGGGCCGTGTTTAGTTGCCTAATTTAAGAACGGTGGACTAGCTGTAGCACACTGTGCGGTACTGTAGCATTTTGTTTTTATTTGGTAAAAATTGTCCAAACATTAACTAATTAGGCTTAAAATGTTCGTCTCGCAAAATGCAACAAAACTGTGTAATTAGTTTTTTATTTCATCTACATTTAGTACTTCATACATGTGCCGGCATTTTGATGTGATGGGAAATCTTCTTTTTGCATAATGGAATTTGGGGAAATATTTAGGATCTAAACAGGCCCTTGGTGACGTGCAGCCACAACAGCAGGTGGCTGGCCGTGTCAACACCCAGCGTCTCCGTTTCATCAGCCACAACATCTGTTTGGTGGCTCGTGTTTATCTGAAATCCTATCTGTACTAGATAGAGTGTGTACAACCAAACAGATGCCGTGCCGTGCGTGCTCGGTGCAGACGGTGCTCCTCCCCCCGTCCTTCTCCTATCGTATCTGCTGTTGTTGAGTCAGCCTGCCTCGACCAAAAGGAAAAAGAAAAAAGAAAAAAGAGGCTGCCTGAACAAACAAACTGGTAGTGGCACCCTACAAGCAAACCCAACTTGTCCCTCACCTAATAATTCTAGAAAGCACATTTCCATGGCAACATGGCATGATCGTACTCAAAACCAGAAGATCCTCTGTTTACATTAACATCGGGGTTTCCTTCAATTAAATACGGATGCATCATCATTAGACTCAAATCATTCTGAAACCACCCTTGTAGTCCGTCGAAACACACCCCGGTGGTCAATAGCCCATACGCCATACCCGTCTCAAATTTCAACAGATACGGCAGCACTAATTAGCATCATTACGCTGTTTTTAATCCATATCCGTGATGGTGGGTGGAGATGGAGTGGAGTGTGGACCTAAAGAGGCGAGAGGTAGGGCAAAACGAAAAAGCGAGCAGGGGGCACACAGACACAGCTAGTACAAGGGAAGGGGAGCTCTGGAGTCTGGAGGCCTGTAGTTTCGGTGCCAGTGGTGGAAAGTGGCAGCTCTGATCACATTCCTACACCACCACCACCACAACCAGGGGTCCACCGTCCAACTGCCCTTGCGTCGCGGTGCACATTTTCCTCCCACTACTACTTTATTGCACAAACCGAATCCCACGCCTTCTCTTTCTTTCCCCTTCCTCTCACCCTGCTCCTCCTGCCGGCTGGCTGCCGCCGCTGATCCCTCTCCCTCTCCCTCTCTCTCTTACCACAAGCCCCAATTGCCGGCTGCTCCTCTTTCTCTCAGCCCCATTGTTGCCCGCTGGAGGAAGTGGGAAAGAGAGATGGCTTCTTGGGAATGAGTAAGAATCACATGATGCAATTACGTCCATCTTTCTCTCGTCTCTTTTTGTGGGCATATTCTTCTCCTCCGCCTGTCTAGATCCTTCTTTCCTCGGCCTGGCTTAGCTTCCAATCTCACCAACAGTCCAAGTTGCTGACCGCGGAACATTTCTTCAATCGGGCCACGCTCTGGTAAGGCAACCAGCCACCCACAGCATACTTCTATTCAAGAATCTGTTTGTCCGCGACACCATCTTGGTTTTGTTCCTCCTCGTGACTGATTCGTCGTTCTGAAATCTCTTTTGTCTAATTGGTTTCAGCGCCGGTTCCATCGGGTTTTGATGCAGAGTAGAGCACTTGGCAGGCTGTTGTGACTGGAGATTGGAGAGCAGGACCAGTTTCTTGGCGTGTGCCCCCTCCCTTTTAGCCAGATTGAGGACAATTTCAGCCAATTTTGTAGGAACCCGTAAAACCCATCCGGAGAATTTTTTTTCTTGCGTGTCCCATGATTACGAGCTGTGGCTGGAAGGTGCCTACGCTCTGGAGTTTTAGTGCGAATTGTTACCAGTTTCAGTCAATTTTTATCGAGCCCAAGGAAAGTACCAATTTGGGAGTTCCGGTTGGTGCTGCAGTCTGCATTCTTCTAAGGCCATCAGTGGGGAATTTTTTGTTCCTTGGTGGCAGATGGGTTGCTCCAACTCTAAAGTGGACAATGAGGAGCCCGTGAGGCGCTCCAAGGACAGGAGGCAGCTCATGAAGCAGCTCGTGCGCCGCCGCCCAGAGCTTGCAGCTGCACACATTGCATACCTGCATGCCCTCCGCGACACAGGAGCCACTCTCCGGCAATTTGTGGAGCTGGAGTCTGCATTGTCACAGCAGCCTCCTGAAGGCCTTGCGGCGCCGCCCTTGCCTACTCCACAGCCGCCACTGCCACCACCACCTCCTCAACCCCCAGTGACATCCTCATTGCCACCCTCGCCACGCCCCCCACCACCTCTCCCTTTTAGTCCAATAACCACCATAAGAAAGATGGAGAAGAGAGATGATGAGCTGCCACCACCACCACCTCTGGTTTTGAGTCCAATAAGATTAAGAAAGAGGGATGATGAGCTCCATGGGGGTGATTTTACTGATGATGATGATGACACCGACAGCTGCTCAACTCCTCTACCACCACCCCTGCCACCCGGCATAGATTGGGAGGACTTGGATCCCTACAATGTGCGCCCCTTGAGTTTCCCATCTCCATTTGCTGATAGGAATGATAAAGAAGTGGCCTCGCAGGTTACCGTGGACAATGATCCTGAGGTAGACACAGAATTTGATGGAGAGGAGGATGAAAGTGTGCTTGGCAATGATGATGGCGTTTTGGATAGGGTCCATGTGAATCCAGCCAAGGGTAGGGCTCTGGGTGATGGCAACTCTTCAATGGTGAGCTGGGTGACAAAGGATTCAGACTCTGTGGCGGTGCCTTGGAGGAGTAAGAAGTCACTTGTAGAGATTGTTAAGGAGATTGATGAGTACTTCTTGAAAGCAGCAGCAAGTGGGAATGACGTTGTGGTTCTTTTGGACTCTGCTGGTGGGCGGCCTGATGCCTTAGAGATAGAGGCAAAGAAAGGTAATATGTGCCCATGTACTATCATTATGTACATATTTTTGATATGTCTGCTCTAGAATCTTCTTTCTTTGGAGGTGCCATGTCAATGCTCTTTTGGAAAAGTCTATGGGTCATTAAGCAAAGTAGTTTGATATTTGGTGTATGAAAATGTGTTCTGTCGTGGAAAATGAAATTGACGACAAGATATCCATCTAGAATCAATCTACTAGTTTTGAAATTGAATTGATTAATGTGTCTCCATTTCATGGTTTGCTCTTTTTGACAATATTAATTCATATCACTGTTCTGCTGTTCTCTAAGAATCAATACTCAAAAGTGTGAAATGTCCTGTTTGAAACCATTGTAGGATCCTCAGAAGAACTGCAAAGATCGTTTATACAGAATCTGTCTTAATTTGTCCTGTTTAGAAGTTACTTCTGGCTTATGAATGTATAATCTTTTATTTGATTTAGTTGTTGTCTATGGACCTTCTGGTCTATACACTGTTTGGTTCTCCAATGCTTTTTTTGTGTAAATGTATTGCAACATCCATGGAAAGTGACCAATATTATAAACCATTTCATGATCAAGTGCATCACTACATTACTCTGTTACAGTGGAGTAAAAATGAAAGGACAGAAGCATTGTCTTTCTTGGTGTTCAGACACTCCTGAATAGTGTTGTTTGTTTCCAGGTGCAGGAAAAAAATCCAAATCTGCGAAGGTTTTCTCCACGCTTTCTTGGAGCTGGTCTTTTAAATCTCAGCAGGCTAACAGTGAATCCTCAGTTCTGAATTCTAGTGATTCCTCTGGATATGGTTACCATGGCAAGACTCTGGAGAAACTTTATGATGAGGAGCAAAAACTCTACAAGTTAATCAAGGTGAACTCTTGGACTAGTAGAATAATTGGCTGTTAGCTACAAATTGACGAGTCAATTTATCTATAAATTATTTCTTGAGCAGTGTGTTCTTTTTTTGGGTTCTATTAACAAGAGAGCATGACAGCATGATGGCAAAATCTTTAAATATTTCCACTTTATTGCTTTACCAAAAGTCAACACATTGCTGATTATTACTATTTTTATCTTGCAAGGATGAAGAATTTGCAAGGCTCCAGTATAAGAAACATGTCTCAGTGCTACAAAAGCTAGAATCAGGGGAGCATGATAGACTGCATGCAGAAAGAGTTCGGGATGCTATTGAAGAACTGCAAACTCGGATAATCTCATTGGAGGAAGCTGTGAGTTTGGCGTGTTTTTCCATATCAAATCTCAGAGATGAGGAATTATATCCTCAGATTATTGAACTATCTGCTGGGTAAGCTCCAAAAGTTAGCTAACTATAATACTAAAAAACTGCTATTTTAAAAGAAACATCCACTAGTACTTGTTCTTGTATTAACATTAGCATAATTTCATTTGGAACTCCCAGATATGGCTTATTAACTTGTAAGTCACATGCTGAGTGTTGTCATACTGGAGCTTTTTTTGTAATTAGAATGTTTGATAGTAGTTACCTCATGCATAATGCGACTTTTGTCTTGGAATGTGGCCCTTGGATTAATAATAAATGAATGCATGTAGCAAGTTATCATTGCAGCTCAGTGTCAATGCCTCAAATGTTACATTTTTTATGCATTTTGAGTCCTTATCACAGTACTATTTCATTCATGTTACCTTGTCTGGACTTTCTTCTCTTAATCTAGGCTTGTGCATATGTGGAGAAACATGTACGAGTGCCATCAGGTCCAGAACCATATTGCCCAGCAAGTTAGTTTCCTTGGCAACATACCTGGGAGTGAACCAACAAGTGACACTCATTGCCAGGCAACATCGCAGCTGGAAATTGAGGTGTCTGGATGGCACAATGCCTTCTGCAATCTCATCACATTGCAGCGTGAATACATTAGCATCCTTAACCAATGGATTAGTCTCACAGACTGCCTTCCAGATGATGGTGGCTTAATGAGAAGTTCATCTGGAATCCGTAGCCTCTCCGAGGAACTCCAGCGTGCTCTTGACAGGCTACCGGAGAAGGTATGATAGATCCAACTTGCCCTTTTCTTTCCGTTGAAACCCAGCTTTCAGCAACTTTTGGTTAAGGATATATAATTTTTCTTTGAATAAGAAACCTGTGGCTTATTCATTATGAATGAACTGAAGGACTAGTGTATTCTTTCACAAACTTTGTTGTGCTTACCATTTAGCTATTTTCTCCCCTCTTTAAAAGATGTCCCTTATTTATACAAACAGGTAGCAGCTGAAGCAATAAAGACCTTTATGTCAATCATACACTCTATAGTTGTACAGCAGAGTGAGGAGCGCCAACTAAAGAAGAAGTCTGACAACATGGATAGCAAGTTCCAGACCCAGTTAGAGAAACACAGTGAAAATGCAATGCAAAACTCAGCCCAGCCTCCAAATAAGAATCACTATTCAGTATCAAAGAATGAAACGAAACTGGATGCATTTAGAAAGCAGGTTGAGGAGGAGAAGGCCAGATACCTAACCTCTGTGAGAGTAAGCCGAGCCATGACACTGAACAATCTGCAGACAAGCCTTCCAAATGTGTTCCATGCTCTGGTGGGATTCTCAGGATTGTGCGTGCAGGCATTTGAAGGTATCAGCAGATGCAGTGAAGTTGCTGTTATTCACTCGGGAGCGGCTTCACCTGCTATTTGCTCGTGACCTTGGTTCGATGGCTGTGATTATTGATTGTAAGTAGGCAAAGTATAAACTGGTTCCACGTGAATACCCTCCGCATCTGATTTCCAGAACTTGAATAGTTTTCGGCGGATTATGTGAAGTCAATATAGGCATAATAGTCTTGAATAGATCACAAAGTCTCAATTTGAGAAGAGATGGTTACCTCATAGTGGTAGAAATATGAAGTATCATAAAACAAATGTGGCTTTAAATTCTGGAAAGGATTCATGCAGACTTTAAATTCTCATGGTATGATAATTCTACTCATCTCAATATTTACCAATGTCTTTCCTTCAAACAAAAATTTGGTTTATGCTGATTTGTTGTGAGAGGAAAACACTGTTCGTTTGCTGAAAAGTACCGCTGAAGTAGTGCTGCAAAACAGGGCATTGTCCTGGATCACAAATTCACAACTGACAAAATCTCAATGCTTGGTTGTGATTGCATCGGAAGTACTACTCTGTACATAATCATTTACATTTTGACCGAAACAGTGTTTTTCTCCCTTTATATTATATTTATATATAATTGTTTTGTTGTGGTTTACATACTCTGAATCTATGCATCTGATTCCAGTTGCACAATGCCCTTAAATCTGGGTTGTAAACATTTTTAGTTCATGCATATGTAATATGGCACATTGTAAAACGCACCTACATGTGCAAAGTATTCTTTTTTTTTTTTGCCATGAAATGGTATTAACATTACTGGATTTGTTGAGCTACAATATAAGAAAACTACCTGTCAAAGTCATTCCTTACTACTCCCTCCGTTCCAAATTATTAAAAGACATTTTAGTTTTTTCTAGATACATTTATGTTACTATGTATCTAGACATAATATATATCTAAGTACATAGCACAAGCTATGTATTTAGAAAAACCAAAATGTCATAATTTGGAATGGAGAGACTAATTCTAGATCAAATATAGGCATCCGCATATATATTTGAAGATGGTAAACTGCAAACTACATAAAAGGGTAAACATGGTATTTAGAGCCACCAACAATTCACGTATAAACTAAATAACTTACACTATTAACAGGTCACACACGAAGCTAGCACCGCAGAATGATTAAAAATCTGAATCTGAATAATATTAACTAATAAACTCAATGATATACTCTCTCCGTTTCAAATTATAAGACGTTTTGGCATTTTCTAGATACATTATTTTTTCTATGTATCTAGACCTAGTGTATATTTAAGTGTATAGCAAAAGCCATATATTTAGAAAAAGCTAAAGTGACTTGTAATTTGGAACAAAGAGAGTAGATTGTACTTTGAGTTTTCAGTCCAAGATCATGTCAGTGGGAAGTGGGAATATGGGCGAGGATGGGGATGGGCAAAAACTTCAAAAGTTTGAATGGACCATCTATCATGGAGCATTTGGGGTAACAATATTTTACCTTTCTCCAAATGATTTACTATGCTATCACCATGTTTGGCCAGTTTGTGGGAGTTTACTTTCACAATTCGAAATTATCCAGCGTGCTTTTATGAATCAAAAAAGTCCATTTTAAATGACATATCCAGTGATGGTTTTAAGATAAGTGAAGTGGTGCATGATAGGCAAAACCTCCCTAGAACATTTATATGCGCGATCATTTTTAGCGACCATTTGGTTGTGCAACTCACACTATACTTGATTCTCAGCTAAGCTTGTTAGCTGATTGTCTCGTTATGGTTGTTTTCAATATTGTTGTTTATCTCCTACAACTAAAAAGAACAAAACTAATACAACCAAATAAGCGATAATTTTTGGGTCGTCCCTCTGCCTTTTCCCCGTGCAATCCCGCGAGAAAGGCGCCGGCAGGTGGGACCGTGGTGTCCGTGATCGTGACAATTCGGTCTGCCTCCTGCGATACGGCAAGTCCGCGCGTCGCCCACGTCGTCACGTTGATCACCGCATGTGATCGACGCCCCCCTGCCCGTTGTATCCTTTGATTTTCTTTCCAAAACAAACCACCCCACCTCGATGCCACAATCATCGCCAGACGCCACCGTCGCGGGTGTGCGTGCGTCCCAGCAGGTCTGCCGAGCCCTCTTCCTTCCTTCTCCCTTCCACCACCACCACCAGCGCCATCACAATCACAGCCCCCGCATGGCCGGTGGGGATCCATGACGCGCCGGCCCAGCTCGTTCAAGTGCGGCGAGGGCAGTGAGATCAAGCTCCAGATCGGCTCCCTGTGCTCGCCGAGATGCGACGGGTTGGGTAGCCCGCCGCCACCAGGCGTCTAGGCCCTTGGCGGCGGCATGTGTCTAACAATCAAATCCACTCATCCCATCCATGCATCGAATAGTGCCGTGGTTAACCGAATGCACAAATCAATGCATTGATAAGAACCACCGCAATCGATCAATCTTTTTTTACAACCTGACAGCTGCCAAAGTTTGTTGCAAAGCTTGTGTGAATTGTGATCTGTTAGATGAGTCAAGGCATATTGGGCCTTAGCCCGTTAGGGTTAATTAGTCGCTTGCTTAGGGGCCAAGTAAGACATCTTCTCTATATAAGGAGAGGAGATGTATCAATCTAATCAAGCAAGAGATTAGAAGAAAAAACCTTCTCTCTTGCCGGCCGTGGGCGAAGCCCCGCGGCCGGCGTTCCCAACGCATCTCACAGCCCTAGCCACCGGCCCTCCGCCTCTCAGCCCGTGAACAGTACCCGCGCGGGTACTGTAGCGCCGCCGCTCTCTTCCTCCTCCATCCTCCCAATCTCAACCGCGTCCATAACATCTGGTATCGGAGATGCCAGGTTCCGATGAGCCGCTGTGGGATCAGTTCGCCAAGGCGCTGGCCGACATCAACGCGCAGCAGGCGCACCTCAACTCACGGCTGGCCACCACGGAGATCCATCAGGCGTCATCCTCGGCGGGCGCCGTGCCCCAGAGTTTCCCCCACTGGATGCCTGGGTACGGCACGACAGCGCTGCCAGGTTTCGATCAGTCGCTGTGGGATCAGCTCGCCAAGTCGCTGGCCGACATCAACGCATGGGTGAGCACCATAGAGAGCCGTCAGGCGGCGTTTGCGCGCCAGGTGTCGGCGGCGGTGCGGCTGCAGGCGGCGGCGCGTGGCCTCCTAGCGCGCCGGCGAGTGCGGCGGCTGTGCGATCTGCAGCTGATTCAGCCCCGCACCCCATCGCAGTTCCTTCAAGCCGTGCTTCGCCGCGCGAAGGCAGACACCGCACAGCAGATCAAGCAGCGAAAGGACATCACAGCGCAGCCGATGCTTATTCACCAAGTGTCGGCTGTGGTGCGGCTGCAGGCTGCTGCGCGCGGTCTCCGAGCACGGCAGTGGCTGCAGGAGATGCGCCAGAAGATGCGGGAGGCGGTCCTAGCGGCGGTGCGGTTACGGGCTGCAGCACGCGGACTCCTGGCGCGACGACAGGCGCGGGAGATGCGTGGGTTGCAGCTGGTGCCTGTGCCCCGTGCCCCTTTGCTTCGCCACCAGGCTGCGCTTCGCCACATGGAGGGCCCCGATCTCGTCCGCTGCGTCATGGAGATCGGGCGTGGCATCGCCACCTCGGGTGGCGAACTCGGTGCCTACAGCGCCGGCGTTTGGGGACGCGGGTGGTTGGCCACCCATAGGCGGACCTTAATTAGCGTTGTCGTGCTCCGACACCGGCCGCCGCGAGGACGCCTCCGTTGGTCGCTATCGCGACTAATTCCTGGTGGCTATACCCGTGCACCCCTTTCGTTCCGGTGGGCTCCATGGGATCCAGGTGGCTACACACGTGCAAGTTCATCACGCGGAGGGTGTCCACCGTATCTTAAGGAGTCAAAAATAAAGAGTCGTAGTCTATTTCAGGTCAATAAAATAAGCCGAGATATAAAAGACTTGTTTTTAGGGGTTAGGTTTGTGTCTAGCAGAGTCGAGTTAGGTTGCAGCTCGAGGACGAGCTGCATGTCTAGGTGGGATGTAGTGTTAGAAGAGTCAAGGGCCTATTGGGCCTTAGCCCGTTAAGGTTAATTAGTCGCTTACTTAGGGGCCAAGTAAGACCTCTTCTCTATATAAGGAGAGGAGATGTATCAATCTAATCAAGCAAGAGATTAGAAGGAAAAATCTTCTCTCTTACCGGCCGTGGGCGAAGCCCCGCGGCCGGCGTTCCCAACGCATCTCACAGCCCTAGCCGCTGCTCGTCTGCCTCTCGCCGACGTGAACAGTACCCGCGCGGGTACTGTAGCACCGCCGCTTTCTTCCTCCTCGATCCTCCCAATCTCAACCGCGTCCATAACGTGATCATTCTGCAGGTCATCCAGTGATTCTAAAGGTTAGTTTCTTCTGTTCAGTTTAGCTTCTACGGAGTACATTCAGATGAGAAACTATGATTAATTCCTCTATTTTATTCATTAAATTTGTTATGTTATGTTATTTATTGTATATTTCAGATTTTGCTTCTTGATGGGATTGCTCCTTTTCCTTGAGGTATCATTTTTTGGCTATCTGATTATATTATACTGCAATCCTATCTCACAATGTTTTCACAAGGTTTGACGCATCTTATATTGTCCACATGATTTTTTTCTAGAGTGAGTAGAAATATTTTGGGTGAAAGTTATTTTCAACTATTTCAAACGATATATATAAGGTTGAAGCTAGAAGGAGAATATTGATGGAGCCTAAGAGGTAATCTGAAGCAGATTATTCGACAATTTCATTTAAGCCAACTTAGAAAGAAAGGGGGTATGACTGTATGAGCAGCCAAATCTTTATGATATAAATGGGATATCTGCACTGAAGGTGTCACACCTGGTTTCGCTACTTCTGACATAGTTAGACCAGCTCTTTAACAGTAGCTACATGCTAATCATTGTTGCATACCATCAACTATTGTTGTATTTTAGCAAGTTGCTGTGAAGGGTTCTAATCGATATACAGAGGTAAAGGTTAACAGTTCAGTTTGCTAACATTCAATTTGTAAATTGTAATGCTGCATTATTTCATAACTCCTTGCTACCTTATTTGTATACATGTACCAATTCTATGCCTAGCAGTTGTCGAGGTTTTGTGCGGGCCATGTGGTGGTGTAGGGCGTGGACCTATGAAAGGTCTTGATGGCTAGGGGGGGTGAATAGCATTTTTAAAAAATTCTACAAAGACAAGCTAAACAAGTTTATCAATATAATAACAAATAGCGAGATGCGAGTTTTGTTTAGCCTACGGGGTGTTTGCAAGCCACCTATCTAATTCACAATTCTAGTATATTTGCACTCAACCGCACAAGTCAAACCGCAAGGGAAAAAACTAGAAGGCTACTCTACTCAAGCTACTAAGCACTAGAGAAAACAACTAAGTACTTGAAATGTAATACAAGAGTAGGGTAAGAAATATTTCACCGAGGGGCGATGAATTGAGTCAACCAATCAATATTTCCAAGTGATGATATTCAAGATAACTAAACCACCGAGACAAATCAATCACAATCAATAAAGTGAAGACACAATGATTTATCCCGAGGTTCACGTGCTTGCCGGCACGCTAGTCCCCGTTGTGTCCCTCTTCACCACGTGGTTCGGTGGCTAATCGGTCTCACACCGAGCCTCTCAAAAGGCGCCACAAGAATCTACCAAATAACAAAAGGTTGCAAATGACACGAGCAATCCACTAATGTTGTCTTTGGTGCTTCGCCGAGATAGGCACAAACCCCTCACAATCACCGGAGGTGGCCAAGAACAATCATCAACTCTTGCCAACGTCTTCAAGCTGCTCCAAGTCGTCTAGGTGGCGGCAACTACCAAGAGAAATAAGAGTCCCGCAGCGAATCAACCGCCAAGTGTCAACTAGATGCAATCTCACAATGCACATGCACTTGGATCACTCAATCTCACTTCGAATATGCAAAGAAGCAAGAGAGATGAGTAGGAGGAGAGTTGCTTAGCTCAAAGTGCTCACAAGTATGTCAAAGAGTGCTAGAGTAAGAGTCTTGAGCCGGCCAACGAGTATTTATAGACATACCCCTCCGAATAGAGCCGTTAGGCACATGATTCAGCAGCAGTCGCGCTGACCGAACACGCTGGTCGCACAGACCGGACGCGCAGGTGCGTACACCACTCATGCGTGAAGCACGACCGGACGCGCTGGTTGAATTGACCGGACGCGTGAAGCTCGACCGGACGTGCTGGTCCCGTAGCTGACCGGACGCGCTGGTCAAGCCGAGCAACGCTCCAGCAAATCAGCGACCTGAAGGGTCGAGATGGCGGACTAGAGGGGGGTGAATAGTCCTTTCTAAAATTAATCGCGTCGGCAAACCGAAATAAATGCGGAATTAAAACTATCGGTCTAGCCAAGACTACACCCCTCTATCTAAGTTCACAAGCACCTCACAAAGATCTTAATTATGTAACTAAGGTGCTTTCCTTAGCAAGAGCTCTCCTAAACAATTCTAGAGCAAGGTCACACAAACCTATGCACTAGTACTTTAGCAAAGCCGGAGAGCTCCTACACAATTCTAGTAAGCAAAAGCACGAAGCCACCTATGCTCACTAGCAATGCTCAATAGCAAGGCAACTAATGCCAAACTAGAGAGCGCAAATTACTTAGCTATAAAAACTAAGCAATATGACTAACA
This sequence comes from Saccharum hybrid cultivar R570, assembly GCA_038087645.1. NCBI lineage: Eukaryota > Viridiplantae > Streptophyta > Magnoliopsida > Poales > Poaceae > Saccharum > Saccharum hybrid cultivar. The sequence goes on from JAQSUU010000135.1 coordinate 26,806,867, forward strand.
AGGTTACACAAACCAAATTAGTCACGCAACGGGAGCTACTTCTATGCTACACAAGCAAGAAGGTAACTAGCTAACTACACAAACAAACTAGTTACAAGAGCAACTACATAAGCACAAGTATATAAATGTAAATACAAGCTTGTGAATCGAAAGCAAACCACCGAGAAGATGTACACAATGTTGACACGACGGTTTTTCACCGAGGTTCACTTGGTTGCCACCAAGCTAGTCCCCGTTGTGGCGATACACCCACTTGATGGATCACGAGCTAATTGACTATCAAGAGTCAAACCCTCAGCGGGTGCCGCACATCCACTCTCAAGATGGGGATCCTCCAAGCCACGAGGTTTACTAGAGTTGCTCTTCGCGATCCCCGCGGGGTGAGCACAATCCCCCTCACAAATCCTCCTCCGGAACCACGCACAATCTCCACGCGTGCTTCAACGGAGTCGCAAGCCACCAAGCCGTCTAGAAGGTGGCAACCTCTAAGAGTAACAAGCACCATCGGCTTGCAACACAATCACCTAGTGCTACTCGATGCAATCCTCTCGATGCAACGCACTAGAATCGCTCTCTCACTCGATCCGATGAACACTATCAAGCATGAGTGAGTTAGAGGGCTTCCAAGCACTACCATATAAGCCACCAAGGCCAAAGTGTGCTCAGCTACCGGCCAAGGCCGACCAAGGCATCTATTTATAACCCCACGGTCAAATAGAGCCGTTACCCCTTCACTGGGTAGAATTCGGGACGACCGGACGCGCCGGTCGTAACTGACCGGACGCGCTTAGCTGCGTCCGATTCTCCAACGGTCACTGACCCCAACGGTCAAATCAGCGACCAGATGCGCCGCTGCCATGACCGGACGCGCCGCTGCCACGACCGGACGTGCCCCTGGCAACGACCGGACGCGCCGCTGCCACGACCGGACCGCGCGCAACGACATGACCGGATGCGCTCCTTGCGATGACCGGACGCGACAGTGGCAGCGTCCGGTTAGAGTCCAGTAAGCACCTTCAACGATCGGACGCGTCCGATCATGTGTGACCGGACGCGCCGCGCGTCCGATCATCCTTGCGTTCTGCAATTCCCACTAGGCGCTTGACCGGACGCGCCGGTCTCGCGAGTGACCGGACGCGCCGGTTACAAACCCTAACACCCACGTCTGCGCTGTACTGACCGGACGCGTCCGGTCATACCATGACCGCGTCCGGTGCAGCGTCCGGTCACCTCTGTGACCTCTGTTCGCCTCCGTTTCTTTTTCGACTTCTGGCGTAGTGGAAAATAGGCTTTTCAACTTCCTCGAAAACGCCTGAATCCCGCGCTCGCAAGCTCGGCGGGAGGGAGAGAGGAACCCAAACCCTCTCTACCGCTCAAACTCCAACGCCTTCGCAAATGTGCCAACACCAACAAGTGATCACCACCTTGTGCACGTGTGTTAGCATTTTCATAATCATTTTAAAAGGGTTAGGCACTCAACTTGTCTCGCCACTCGATCCTAACACGTATGCAAAGTTAGATCGCTCAAGTGGCACTAGATGACCGATATGCAAACAAGTTTGCCCCTCTTGATAGTACGGCCATCTATCCTAAACCCGGTCATAAACTTCTCTACACACCTATGACCGGTGAAATGAAAATGCCCTAGGTTATACCTTTGCCTTGCGCATTCCACTCCATCTCCTTCGACGTTGATGCAACACATGCACCAACCATATCACAAATGATATGATCCACTTCATATCATCACGTGACTGTATTGGTTCATCGATCTTGACCTCACTTGCTCTTCACTGTTGCCTTGGTCCATCGGCGCCAAGTCTTGCTCAAGCTTCACCGCCTCGCGGTCCATCGCTCCAAAGCCTCCGACTTGCCCTTCACACTTGTAACCGGTCCATCAAGCCAAGCCTCATCTTGATCTTCGCCACCTTGGTCACATGACTCTATGTCATGTCTCATATGCAATGAGCTCCTTCATGACACAATCATCTGTGGACTAATTCCCTGTGTATCTCACATAAATACAATTAGTCCACCTAAGGTTGTCAATCAATTACCAAAACCAAACAAGGACCTTTCACGACCGAACGCGCTTGTAGCAGAACCTCCTAAATTATATGGCCCACATGCACCTGTCATTGTCCCTAAGACCTCTGACAACGATACATGCACACCAAATAACCTAAAAAGATCTGTCGGGTGCCCTCACAGGACCCCGATTAAACTACATTTAACAACCCATACCAGGATCAACAAAGGAGTAACTACAACATTACAACATTTGTACAAAACGTTACATCAGAGTGCGGAAGAATAATAACAATAAATTTATAAATCATGATTAAGTTAACTTTTTACAAACTTAACTTATATTGCGGAAGTCGAGTAGAACTACAGAAGACAACTTAGGCAGAGCACCTAAGTTAGGAGAGGACAACCTGATCATATCGAGCCCACCGACATGACCTCGGTTAACAGTACCAGTCAGTACCTGCAACAGGGGTTAACAAACCCTGAGTACGAGAGTACTCAACAAGACTTACCCAACTAAGACAAAGACTCCAAGGGCATGCTAGCTTTAGGGAATCAAGGTACGGGTATTCCAGAATCAAATTTTCTTTTGCAGAAAAGCTTACTAAAGTAAGTCATTACCTTCAATATTTTACTTTTACCATTGATGGTTCATTAACCAATTCTAGGTGATCCTAATCTAGATCAAAGTAATTATCATCAAAACCTTTCTCATTCTTTCTTTCAATTTCAGTTCTTAACTACGATGCAAGTCAGGTGATCAAGTCTCCATAACCGAGGAGCAACGACGATTCGAACCGATTATACCCAGCTGGGGATCCCTAACCTCACGACATATGTAGAATTGAATCTTGTATATATCAACCCTCATTTAGATCTCCCAAAACCAGAACGTGTCCATCGCCACCCGAGAGTACAGTACTCCTCGAACCCGACCAAATTCTAGCCCCGAGGGTACACGCTACTCTCGCCATCTCTCCACTCCCAGTGCGAGGTTAGACGTTCTCGTAATGGAATCACCAACATTTTGGGCTTACCCAAGGCATAAAGCTAGTTGCAAGTCTTGAACACAACAGGCTTACAACGAACGGACCTTAACTGACAAGGCGGAAACACTACATTGAGACTCCTTTCCCAATGCATGTTAGCAGTGGCCAAACCACCCGCCCGATCTTTCAAGTTCATTCTCATATTTCAATATTCATTCAATATGCCGTCATGGCTATATAAACATTGCATTTAAAAGCTTAACTTCTAAGCATAGCGAAGCATACTACGCATTTTCCATAAAACAGGTATCAAGGTTGATATCACAATAATCAAGGATGATAATGCAGCAATTGGGTTATCACTCAACTCCTAATTACTTAATGCAGTAAACCATATTATAAATAATAAAACATTTGTAAAATTCAAGGTAGGGTTTAAATGCACCGGGGCTTGCCTGCGTTGCAGCGGTGGTTAGTTCTCGTAGAAGTCAGTTTGACACCAACACCTCGAGTGTATTACCTTCTCCGAAGCTTGATCGACATGATCCAAAACACTCTCGTATGCACTACACGTAATAAAAATGATGTGATGCTTAATAAGATGAAATGCATGCCATGATGCATGACGCATGATGATGAATAAGGCATAGCATACAAGAGACATTTAGAAAGGATAAACATCAGTTATCTACTTGAGTACAACTTTCCTTCGCGGTACAGTTGTAAGCTAACAAGGTTAATTTAAAGGTTAACTAACCATAACTTTGTTTTTACCTAAGAGGTTGCATCTAATAACAAGTAATCTTACCACAAGACCACTAAATAGTAACATAAATAAGTTATTAACTACTAAAGACCTAAGTTAATGACACTAACTATCATTAACAAATCCTAGTTAACAAGTCAATCATAACTTAAGCAATTAATTAAAGTGCTAAGGGTCATTACATGTTAATGACCCAAGGTCATCACTCAATCCCAAAAGAGCACACAACACTTAAAGTTATTGATTTAACATTTAATTACTATTTAATTAATTAGGGCATAATTAATAGTTGATCAAACTTTACCTAAACAAGCTCAAACTTTTTCTATATATTAAGAATGACTTAAAACAGTGTCACAATAAATTTCATCATTTTTGGATTAATAAATTAATTATTAAAATTTATGGAAGTTGTATTTAATCTTTATTGGAACTAATTAAATCTACTGCACAAAGTAATCAAATTTAGGGTTTCACATTTTTCCTAGATAGTTTGCACATTGAGAAGCTTACACAAAAATTTTTAGAAATTTTGGAACTCTACACAATTTTTAATGAAATAAACAAATAGTATCACTATTCAAAATTTTTGAAAAAGAAAAACAAAAACCGAACTCGGGCCGATTTTCTTTTTCTCCCGCGGTCCGGCCCAGCTGGTCGGCCCGCTCGCCCGCGCCTTCGCCCGCACCCGCGCTCGGCCCAGCCGCGCGGCCCAGCAGCGGCCTACCTCCGCCCGCGCGTGTCTGCCTCTCCCTCTCTCTCTCTGACAGCGCAGTCCCGCCTGTCATCCCTCACCTCTGTCTCCCTCTCGCTCTCCCGCGCGCTCACTCGCTCTCCCACGGTGGCCGGCCGGTGACCGGTGCCTCGGTCGACAAACCGACTCTACCAACACCTTCTACACCACCCCACGACTCCGTTTTGCTACTAAACACCCTGGCTCGAGCTCTAGCGACTAGCGAGCGACGGCGATGGCGGCACGGTGGTAACGGGAGCAGCACGCCGGCGCCTACAAAGCGGTAGAGACTAAATTGGAGGGTTGGGAAGCATCAGCGGCTCACCGCGGTTGCAGTGAAGCTCTCGGTGGCGACGGGGAGCGGCTGGAGTGGTCTGGCCACGGGAAGGCGAGGATGGCGGGCAATCGCCGGAGTTGAGCACGGGAACAGGCGGTGCGGGAGCTCGGGTGCGAAAACGGTGAATGCAAGCGGTCCACAAGATGCGCAAGGCCGAGGCGGAGCTAGTGGTGCAGTTGGCGTGGCCAGAGATGGCTTGGTGGTGGCAGCGGCGAGCGGCGGAGCTACGGTGGCGGCGGTGGCGAAAACGAACAAGGTCACGGTGAACGTTCGGTATTTATAGCAGGCGGTCGTGACTACAGAGCGGCACTGCTACATCGTCGCGCTGGCGATTCTGGGCGCGCCTGGAAGCTGGCCAAAGCCGTCCGGCGTCTCGCCGGCGCCCATACCGGCCGGTGGCCGTCGGTGATTGGCGTTGCACTGTAGCTCCCCCCAAACTCTGAAATTTAAACTGGTTTTTCAAATTACTTTCAAATTCATGTAATAACTTGAAAAACTTCCAATGTATGAAATCTTCAGAATTTCAAGCTCTACAAGTTTTGTATTGAACACTGTTTCAAATTCTCACTGGATTTTGAAATTTGAGTTTAAATTCAAAAGGGGACACATTTTTCAGATTTGATAATTTAGAAATTACTTTTGATTTTATATTGAAACTTCAAAATCTCCAAACATCAAAGTTGTATATCTTGACCAGACCTACAACTTTGCTGTTCAAAACTTTTTCAAATTCTGCCTCCATTTTGAAATCTTAGTTTGGGGACAAAAATAAGTTAAATCTGAAATTTGTTTATTTTCAAAATTGCTCCACATTTTACACTAAAACTTTGAAAACTCAAAACACCAAATTTGTAGCCCTTGAAAAGTTCTACAAACTTGGTTTTAAACTTTTTTCCAAATTTTGCTTAGATTTTTAATTATTTCAAAAGGGGTAAAACAGGGTTTTGAAATTGAGGGTTTTGAATTCAATTGATTATTCTTTTTAACTAAACATGATTAATTATTTAACACTAATAAAACATTATTTCATGTGATAAGAAACATGGCATTATTAATGTATTAAGCATACTAATAAAAATAACTTATCACATCACTATTGAAACATGTAAAACACGTATATAAAACATGAAACATTCTATTGCAACATATGAAACACTACCAAGCAACACATGAAACATCACTATGCAACAGAGACCTGATATTTGAAACATTGCTTATGCAACATGAAATGCATCTTATGCCTTGATGTATGCATGATCAGTACTTAATCAAGTTTTAACTGTTTTTTAACATCTGGGATGTTACAGCGCTGCTAGTCGCACCAGACGCCACAGTGTCTGCGTCCGGTTGGAATCCGGTAAGCTCCCACAACGACCGGACGCGTCTGGTCGATCGTGACTGGACGCACCACCGCGTCCGATCAGAAGACCAAGACGCGCGCAAACTCTGAGCACTGACCGGACGCGTCCGGTCAAACAGAGACCGCGTCCGGTACAGCGTCCGGTCACCATTATGACCTCCGTTCGCCTCCGTTTGATTCACCCTTTCACATATGAGCTAGACTAAGTATGTGTGTCACTTTAGCACATATTTTAGCTCGTGAAACAACATGTGACAACACCTCCAAATCTCGACATTGGCATAAAGGAAAATAGGCGTTTCAATTACTCGAAAACGCCTGAATCCCGCCTCACAAGCTCGGCGGGAGGGAGAGAGGACCCCAAACCCTCTCTACCGCTCAAACTCAGTAACAGAACCGCCCAATTATACGAGATTAAGTAGGAAATCATCCAACGGAAGGACAATTTAACAAACTTAAGCCCGTATAACCCGGTAGTCCGTGAAATCTCAACGGATTTCAAACCATTTCACATGACAGCCAAGATCGTACTAAGTTTAACGGTTACCATCATAAGTTACATAGAAGTTCGTGGCACAAAATACATCGGAGTTTAAACATAGTTATTACAAACCAGGTTCGAATAAAAGTAGCGGAAGCGGTAGTTCAAATCACGCACACACACAACATTTTGGAATAAAGTGCCAGCTTGTGATCATCTCCAGCAAAAGCATCAGACGAGAAGTAGCGAATGACCATTGCCCATGGTCCTATGCTTCGCCCATTGCAGGATAGAGACAGTTGATACAATAGCCATAGTACATCTGTCCATCTGCAACAAGTGGGAACAAAGCCCTGAGTACGAGAAGGTACTCAGCTAGACTTACCCGTCAAAAACCAGAAATAAAAGACACCAAGGAATCATGATAGGCTTTTTGGTGGGGTAGCTGACTCATTTGCAAAAAGGCATTTTTAGCATTTATGAAAACATTTACAACAGCTTTGCATCAAGTTAAATCTTTATTAACCTGTCAACTACATTTGCACATGTACTAAAGTAACATGGAATTAAACAGGCAATGATAACCAATGATCATTAACAACTTCCATTATGTCATAATTCATATAACTGTCCAAGTGTTCCATCAATATTACTACGATGAAGTAGCTCAAGTCAAGTGTTCACTATCCAGTGAACGATGGCGATTCGAATCGATTATTAACCAGCTGGTAAGTTATTCCTCACACAAACCTCACTCACCCGCTAAAGTGAGGTGTTGGTCACCGAGTCAACCATTCAGGTAAAGTCGCGAGCTTGCCAGGAACCACTTGTACCCGGGAGCCGCCCGACTGCTCTTTGGCCTTATCATCGCGCCCCCGTATCCTGCCACTACTGCTCCGGTACAGTGCGTTGCGGGCAATCCACTCGGCCCGAATAATCTCCCAGTTTCGCGGTCGGAAGGTACTTTATCCAGCCAGCTAAATGTGAGGCATGCGTTCAACATGACCCGAGGGACAACAACGGACGGTCCTTAATCGACACAGACGGAAAACACTACAGTCCGAAACCCTGCAAGTTTCCGCCCGGTCTCAATTTCATTTCACACTTAGTTATACCATGACTTCATAGTTATCCAGACAGATCCAGGTAACCACCTACAGCTCGCTGGTGACAGGAAATCACCCAACTTCTACCGGTCTAAGCAAGCTAAGCATTGACTCGACTGCGGATACCAGGGTAACAAGGATATAGTATAACAAAGGTAAGCAAGGTATAATGCAGCAACGTTTGCAAACAACTTCTAAACGTAATGCATCAAATTAAGTAAAGTTAATAATAAATTATTTGCAAACCGGGAGAGAAATGCTCCGGGGCTTGCCTCTCTCGAAGGAGCTCGGACGGTGATCGGGGCACTCCGGGAGATCTTCACCGGCCTCTTCTTCGGCTTCTGTCACCTCCTGCTGCTGCACCTCGATCTGCTCCTCTGGCTCCTCGGGTAAGACGACTGGATTCTCGGTTTGCGATCCTGTATGATGCAATGTGCGTAAGTGAGTATGCAAGTGTGCATCGAAGGAGATGAATGCAATGAATATGTTGAAATGCAAGGTAGTCAACATCATCCAAGAAACTATACACTACAAGCACATGTCATCTACTGCATTCTCTTTTACTACTATTATGTTAAGTTAACCTATCTTATGAAATGCTTCAAAGATACACCAAAGCTTTACTAATTTCTTAATCACACTTAAAGCAACACTTGCTTAAACCCTAAGTAATAATAGGTTTGAATAGCAACATATATTTCTAATGCTCCTAAAAATCTAAGAAAATTACAGTAGCATAATACTACTCTAAACAGACTACCATAAAAATTTCATGGCATTTGGATAAGTAAACCATCCTATACAAAAATGACAAGTTATAGCATAAAAATGAGCATGAAATTACTTTGTACTATGAAAAGTGTCAAACAACAGAATTAATATTTTTCCTAGGTTCTTCATAGCATACTATGACTGTACAAAAATTATCACATGCATGTTTTATACAAAGTTTGCTCTCTAGCAAAAATAACAAAAATCAGCCATTAAAGACACTTGAACTACACCTCAACATTTTCCCACAGCACATGCATGAAACATATTTTTCCTAGTAAATGCATGATATATGAAGATTAACAAACTTAAAAATCATATTTTTCTGATACATATAGGATTTACTAGCTATTTTACAAGATATCAGCAATATTAATAATTAATTAAAGCTCTACAGAAAAGTATCCCAAAAATGACATGCAATATTTTTAGATTGTAGATCTGGTTCCAAGGAATCTAGATAAATTTATTTCACAATTTTTGGAGCTAAAATGACTACTAAAACATTTTTCCAAAGCATTTTCAACAAGAATAATAAAAGAAAATGGAAATGAATTTTCATAACGGCACTGGGCCGGCCCGGGAAATCAAGCGGCCCATGGCCGTCGCGACCCGGCTTGCGCGCGCGGGGGAAACAACCGAGCCGGCCTGCTCGGGGCTCGGCCCACAGCGCAACCCAGACCACCGAGGGGGGGATACACCCGAGCGCGGTCGCCGGCGTTCACGGCTTCGACGTCGCGGCGGCGGTCGCGGCCAACGGCCGGCTCCGGCTAAACCGTGGCCAACCAAAATGCGCAACACGGTTGCAAGAGAATGGTGAACGCGTGAAAGAGGCACGGAAGGGCAGGGATAGGGCGAGCGAGGCGGTGGCGGAGTAAGGCTCGACGGCACCGCCGCGGTGGCGCGGCGAGGCGAGCAGCGATTGGGTCCTACCGTGGCCAACGAGGGGATGGCGATGCTCGTTCGGGGAAGGAGAGGATGGGGCGGAGCTCAGTGCAAGACGAATTCGGCGGTGGTGGATTGCCGACGTCGGAACGGGGGAGCGAAGGTGGAGCTCGCGGCGGTGAGCCGTTCGCCCGCTCGGTTTTGGGAGAGAGGAGCGGCTGGCGAGCGAGGCTGGGAGTGAGGGAGCGAGGAGGGCTCCGGCAGGTGGTCTTGATCACGCTCGAGCTGGCGGGAGGGCAGAGAGGAGGCAACGCGCGGCGGTCGGCGACAGCGCATGGCCGACACGCGGCGAGCGCGCTCTGTCGCGGCGGCCAGCGAGGCGCGGGGCGCGCGGGAGGAGGAGGGAGGCCGGGTGGACGCGGGCCGGGCCGCCTGCGCGGGGTGACGCGGGCCGCTTCGGCCAGCGGGCCGAAACCGAGGCGGTGGCCTGCTAAGGTTTGAAATGGATTTTTCAAATTTCTAATTTTCAAACAATTTCAAATGCAGTTTTCAAACACAAATTTGAACAAGAAAAAGACCTTTTCTGGAATTGACCCAAAAATAAAAGTTGCTTAGAATTAAATTCTCTACAACTTTGATTAAGGGGCCAAGTGAAAATTCTTAATAGATTTTGAATGGCAGAATAAAAGCTAAAATAGGAAGTATTTTTGAATATTTAGAATTAATATTTTTGAATAAGTTTTTGACAAAATTTTGAGTCATCTGGTTGCTCCAAAAATTGAACTAAGGTTCCAAGTGATGTAAAATTTATAGTTGCAAGAATTTTGGTGAAATGTGATTATCATATTAATATATTTCATCACATATATTATTTCCAAGCTTTTATTTCATTCAAATTATAACATTATCACACATGATTATGATGATATGAAATGCCATGCAATATGATTGTCATGCAATGCATTGCGTAACACCGGAGTGTTACAGCCCTCCCTCCTTATAAAAATCTCGTCCCGAGATTTGGGTTACGAACCATTTACTATAAAAATCTTCGTATGCTTTTTGTAAGTATTCACCCGTTTCCCACGATGCATCTCCCTCATCATGATGACTCCATTGTATCTTATATGTTTTCACCACACTGTTTCGAGTAGCCCTTTCTTTGGAATCCAAAACTCGAATTGGCTGCTCACGATACACCAGATCTGACTTAAGTTTTATGCTTCGGGGTTTAATTATTTTCTCTGGAACGCGCAAACATTTCTTGAGATGTGATATGTGAAAAACTGGAAATATAGCACCCATCGACTCTGGTAATTCCAATTTGTAAGCCACTGGACCCTTCCTTTCCAAGATTTTGTAAGGTCCAACAAATCTGGCGGCAAGCTTTCTGCGTATACCAAACCGTTTCTTTTTCATCGGCGTGACTTTTAGATAAACATAGTCACCAACTTCAAACACAAGCGGTCTCCTTCTCTTATCTGCATAACTTTTCTGACGTGACTGCGCTGCTCTCATATTCTGCTGGATGATATGAACTTTCTTTTCGGCTTCCTCCACGAAGTCAATACCATAATACCTCCTTTCTCCTGGCTCAATCCAGTTTAAAGGTGTTCTACACTTTCGGCCATACAGAGCCTCAAAAGGTGCCATCTTGATACTTTCTTGATAGCTATTATTATACGCGAACTCTGCTAACGGTAACCATGACTCCCATGAACCTCTGGAAGACAACACACAAGCTCTTAACATATCTTCTAAAACAGCATTAACTCTTTCAGTCTGACCATCTGTTTGAGGATGATAGGCAGTGCTACGAATCAGACTAGTCCCCAAACCTTTGTGCAAATGCTCCCAAAAGTGAGCAGTGAACTGTGATCCTCTGTCAGACACTATAGTCTTCGGTATGCCATGCAATCTCACAATCTCTGCAATATACTTCTCGGCATATTGAGGTGGTCTATAAGCTGTCTTGACAGGCAAAAAGTGAGCGGTCTTGGTAAGACGATCCACGATTACCCAAATCGAATCATGGCCTTTCTGAGTAGTGGGCAAACCTGTGATGAAATCCATACTTATATCATCCCACTTCCAACTAGGTACTGACAAAGGTTGCAACAATCCGGCAGGTTTCATGTGAATAGCTTTCACTCGACAACATGTGTCACATCTGGCTACATAAGCTGCAATTTCCTTCTTCATCTTTGTCCACCAAAAACGAGGCCTTAGTTCTTGATACATTTTACTACTACCCGGATGAATGGATAACTTAGAGTGATGAGCTTCATCCATAATTTTATTCTTAAGCTCTCTATCCTTTGGAACAACAAGACGGTTGTCGAACCACAACACGTCCTGCTCGTCCATTCTGAATTGTTTTGAAGGTTCTTCTTTAGTTTTCCTTTTGATGTGGAATATCCCTTTGTCTGCTTTCTGACCTTCTATTATCTTACTCTCCAAGGTACAACTGATCTGAATACTGTGTAACACGACAAGGTGCATTAGATTAAAACCATCTTCGAGTAAGGGTTGCATATTCAGACAATGCGACTTTCTACTCAAAGCATCGGCTACCACATTGGCTTTCCCAGGGTGATACTGTACATTCAAGTTGTAATCTTTAATTAGTTCTAACCATCTTCGCTGTCTCATGTTCAATTCTGGTTGGGTGAAAATGTACTTGAGACTCTTGTGATCGGTGAAAATATTGCACACATTACCAAGTAAATAGTGTCTCCAAATCTTTAAGGCATGCACCACGGCGGCAAGCTCAAGATCATGTGTCGGATAATTGATTTCATATTTTCTCAATTGACGGGAGGCATAAGCAATGACTCTTCCTTCTTGCATTAGAACACAGCCTAATCCTATTTTTGAGGCGTCACAGAACACATCAAAAGGTTTCTCGATGTCTGGTTGTGCAAGAACTGGAGTAGTGGTCAACAGTTTCCGTAAGGTGTGGAAAGCTGTCTCACACTCCTCTGTCCACACGAACTTATGATCTTTCTGTAACAGACTTGTCATTGGCTTAGCAATCTTCGAGAAGTCTGGGATAAAGCGACGATAGTAACCAGCTAACCCTAGGAAACTCCTGACTTCTGGCACTGTGGTTGGAGTTTTCCAATCCATAACCTCTTGCACTTTGCTCGGATCTACCAAAACTCCATTTTCCGATAGAATATGACCAAGGAAAGGAACTTTCTTCAACCAAAATTCACATTTGCTGAACTTAGCATACAACTTATGATCTCTTAATCTGGTCAAGACAATTCTCAGATGTTCTTCATGATCTTTCTCATTCTCAGAGTATACCAGAATGTCATCAATGAAGACAACTACAAACTTGTCCAACTCTGGCATGAAAACCATATTCATCAGATACATAAAGTATGCAGGAGCATTTGTTAAGCCAAAGGACATAACAAGATACTCGTACAACCCGTATCTGGTAGAAAAGGCAGTTTTCGGGGCATCTTGTGGCCTGATCTTTATCTGATGATACCCTAATCTTAGGTCGATCTTGGAGAACACTCTAGCTTTAGCCAACTGATCAAACAAAACGTCGATATGAGGCAAAGGATATTTATTCTTGATAGTTACAGCATTAAGAGGTCAATAATCCACACACATTCTTAGAGTACCCTCTTTCTTTTTCTTTACGAACAAGGTAGGACATCCCCATTCAGACTTACTTGGGCGGATAAACCCCTTCTTTAGCAATTCTTCCAGTTGCTTTTTCAGCTCAGCTAACTCATCCGGAGGCATCCGATAGGGTCTCCTCGAAATAGGAGCTGTGCCGGGGATCAACTCGATTCCAAACTCAACATCTCTATCTGGAGGAAGGCCAGGTAACTCTTCTGGAAACACATCCGGGAACTCACACACTACCAGGATCTGGCGGATAGGAACAACTTCCATGGCACAGGTCACACTCACAAGGTCTGTTCTTTTGGGCAATGGTACCTGAAAAGTACCCTCTGCCTGCGGATCCTTAAGGGTAAGCAATCGACTGCTTTGTATCTATAACTGCTCCCCAGTCTTTCATCCAGTTCATCCCTATTATTACATCCAAAACTAGTCCCGGCATAACTATCAGGTTCACTCGAAACTTCCGACTATCTAACTCAAGGGTTGCCCCTCTAACCATCTTATTGGCTAGCACATCAGCCCCTACTGAACTTATGCGATAACCATAACTCAACTCTGTGCATAGTTGTTCATGCTTCCGTGCAAATGCTTGACTCATAAAAGAATGCGAGGATCCAGAATCAAATAGAACAACTGCAGGGTGATGGTTAACAAGAAACTTACCGACAGTTACAGGTTCTCCTTCAGGAATCTCATCAACGGTGGTATGGTGTACACGGGCAGTGTAAGTCTGTTGCTTCTTTCTAGGCGGATAAGGGCAGAACTTTGAAAAGTGGCCTGGCTGACCACAATTGTAGCAGGGCCCCTTCACTGTACCAGCAGACCCTATAGCTCCCTTGGAGTTGCTCTGTTCTGCAGCTGCGGTGGTCTTTGCTGGCGGCACGGCCATCTTGTACGGCTTCTGTGGTCCCTTGTAGTTCTGAGTTTTATGCTGTGGAGGCCTGAACCTTGCACCAGGTGCGGATGGACGATAAGAAAGACGATTTGCAGTGACAACTCTGGACTGTGATGGTCCTGATTCAAACACCCTCTTGCGATTCTTAGATGCAGTGTAGGCGTTGTTGTTCTTTTCTTGTTTCAAACAATCACTGACAAAGTCATTGAACCTGGCGCGGGTATTGGTACCCACATGCTTCATCATCTTCGGACTTAACCCTCTCTTGAAACTAGCAATCCTCTTTGCATCTGTGTCGACCACGTCAGGAGCATAACGACACAAGTTGTTAAAGGCATGCAGATACTGTGTCACAGTCTTGGTACCCTGATTCAAGGCTAAGAACTCTCCAAGCTTCATTTCAACCAACCCTGGGGGAATATAAACTCCCTTAAAAGCTTCAGTGAAATCTCTCCAAGTAATCTGGGCATTGGGAGGAAAGGTGGTGCGGTGATGCTTCCACCACATTCCTGCCGGTCCCTGTAACTGATGTGCAGCATATTCTGTCTTCAGAACTTCTGTCAGTCTCAGCACACGAAACTTATCTTCCATAGTGTTGATCCATTCTTCAGCGTCGAGTGGCTCTGCTGCTTCCTTGAAAACTGGCGGCCTGGTGTCCATGAAATCCTTGAAATTGCTGTACTGGTTCACTCCATGGCCACCACCTTGATTATTTCCTCTCTGAACGTTTTCAGCGATGGTACGCAGAAAATCTTCCATATTCCTTTGTGACTGCTCGGCGTTGCGCTGGCTTCCAAGAAACTATGCGAAGAACACTTCTGCAGTGAGCGGTGGAGGAGGGGGCAAATGTGGCTCTGGCTGTGGCTCCTGGTGATTGACGTTGCTTGCGCCACCCCCACCAGCCCCTGCACCGTTGCCACCAGTTTCAGCGGCCTCATACGTGGCACGGCGAGTGTTTGCCATCTGCATATTTCAGCAACAAGTAATAATTGAGCGAAGTGGTAGTAATTGTATCCGAATAAACAATCATGCCATACTGAATTTATTGGAGAGAACAAGTCATGCAATAAAACAGAGGCACAATAATCACATTCCAATTAAAACAACATCACTAATCAAATTACTTCGAATGCAACATCGCGTTCCATACAACCATGTTGTCAGCATACATACACTGGACTTTTATGTGTTCAAGCATCACATACACAACCAAGACCCAAAAGATCGCCAGTCTCCAGGTCGAACAAGATACAACATGATACATGGGAACCAAAAGAAGGCCATCGCGATAAAGCCTATCACTAACGCAAGGCAACTAGCCTACTCCTCGGGGCCGTCGTCGAGGTCGGAGGCGTCACCATTGCTACCATCAGTAGCGGCGTCATCGTCGACGTCCATCTGGGCGGCGTCCGGAGGAGCATACGGGCCCATCCCGTTGTAGAGGGCATGGAACTCTTCATGCAAGTTGGCGTTATACCCTTCTAGCTCCTCGACCCTTTGCCTGGGAAGGTCCCTCTCGTTCCAGGCTTTATTCCTTTCCTGCACTAGCTGTCCCATCATGCGGTCTGCATTTCTGTTGGCCTGAGTCAACGTCTGCACCCGCTGCATAGCACTTTCACCTCTCTCGAGAGCCCGATCTCGCTGCAAGCTCATGTCGGCCAACTGCTCCTGCAAGCTAGCTATAGCACGTGCTTGCTTCTTCTTCTGCTTCCTTGCTTCAAGCCGATCATTACCTCTTAGACCAGTCAAGGTCCAATAGGTATTCTCAAGACCCTGGTATGCTCTGATGGCTGCATACATGGCACTCATCGTGTGGTTGTCGCTAGCCTGTCCTTCACTTGGGCCTCTGACCAAGGCACTACCTTGTGGCTGCACCCAAATGGCATCGCGAGGATCATCTCTCGGGAAGGTACCGGCCAAGGCTGCTGCCAACTCATTAGGAAACCTGCTCATTATATCTCGGATGACGTGAAAGGCTGCACCCTCTGCACCCTCAACTGGAGTGCGCCCTTCAAACTCCAAATGCCAACCAGCCCATTCTGGCGCATCACCAAGGGCAGGGACGGTGATCTCCACTATTGCAAGTCCATCCTCAGCTAGCTGGCTCTCATTCCAAGAGTACACCAGCTCTTGACCCTCTGGGTACCACACATCATGGAGCACTCTCCAAAGCAAGGTGGGCATGCCAAACTCACTTAGAAAAGTGTTCGTGCTGCGGCGTTCCCGCGGGGCCATCTGGTGACGTGGTGCTCTTCCACCAGTGGACTTACGGGCAGTCTTCTTCGTGCGGGCCATCTGTAGCACAAGTTTTAAATTACCCGGTGAGAACATATTTTAAGTTGATGTCACTTTTATCAAACTGGGATAATCCTTTTATAAGGGGAGGAATGCAGGTTATGAATGAAATGCTCAGGCAGTATGATGCATGCGCGAGTCTTACGTTCTCACAAACTTAGAAAATAAAGACATCTAACGATGAATTCGGTGGCATACAAACGATCTCTCATATACGTAACTAATTCGATCTACACGATAAACGCTGTTATGTACCTGCAGAAAATTCATTTCAGCCCATTCCCCATGAATGCATGAAAGCAGTAAATCTACCTACGCGCTCTACACGAATCCCCAGATGCGTGTACAACGGTAGTAACTACCCACACACATCGTCCTATTGACGGCATCGCCTCAACGGACGGAACACCCACACATGCGATACTTTCATAAAAACATGTGTATAACATGTAATTATTCTAGTATCATATAAAACACTCTCCCTAAATCGGCGGTGTATCCGATCATGCTCTCACAGCTCACACTTACCAAAGCGTAGAGGTAACTGGTCCATACATTACCACTCAATTAAGTGGCACTCATACAATAGCACGCCGTATGAGCAACGAAAGAGAAATATGGTGCAAGAACCCCAAGTTAGTACTTAAGTAGCCACCTAGAGTCCTTAACTGGGCATACATGATATGACCACTGGCACACATTTAGTTTTAAATTACACTTTTTAAATAGAATTTTGTTTTAAATACACTTATGAACAGTAATCACGCTAAACCATGCTCCGATACCATCTGTAACAGAACCGCCCAATTATACGAGATTAAGTAGGAAATCATCCAACGGAAGGACAATTTAACAAACTTAAGCCCGTATAACCCGGTAGTCCGTGAAATCTCAACGGATTTCAAACCATTTCACATGACAGCCAAGATCGTACTAAGTTTAACGGTTACCATCATAAGTTACATAGAAGTTCGTGGCACAAAATACATCAGAGTTTAAACATAGTTATTACAAACCAGGTTCGAATAAAAATAGCGGAAGCGGTAGTTCAAATCACGCACACACACAACATTTTGGAATAAAGTGCCAGTTTGTGATCATCTCCAGCAAAAGCATCAGACGAGAAGTAGCGAATGACCATTGCCCATGGTCCTATGCTTCGCCCATTGCAGGATAGAGACAGTTGATACAATAGCCATAGTACATCTGTCCATCTGCAACAAGTGGGAACAAAGCCCTGAGTACGAGAAGGTACTCAGCTAGACTTACCCGTCAAAAACCAGAAATAAAAGACACCAAGGAATCATGATAGGCTTTTTGGTGGGGTAGCTGACTCATTTGCAAAAAGGCATTTTTAGCATTTATGAAAACATTTACAACAGCTTTGCATCAAGTTAAATCTTTATTAACCTGTCAACTACATTTGCACCTGTACTAAAGTAACATGGAATTAAACAGGCAATGATAACCAATGATCATTAACAACTTTCATTATGTCATAATTCATATAACTGTCCAAGTGTTCCATCAATATTACTACGATGAAGTAGCTCAAGTCAAGTGTTCACTATCCAGTGAACGATGGCGATTCGAATCGATTATTAACCAGCTGGTAAGTTATTCCTCACACAAACCTCACTCACCCGCTAAAGTGAGGTGTTGGTCACCGAGTCAACCATTCAGGTAAAGTCGCGAGCTTGCCAGGAACCACTTGTACCGGGGGCCGCCCGACTGCTCTTTGGCCTTATCATCGCGCCCCCGTATCCTGCCACTACTGCTCCAGTACAGTGCGTTGCGGGCAATCCACTCGGCCCGAATAATCTCCCAGTTTCGCGGTCGGAAGGTACTTTATCCGGCCAGCTAAATGTGAGGCATGCGTTCAACATGACCCGAGGGACAACAACGGACAGTCCTTAATCGACACAGACGGAAAACACTACAGTCCGAAACCCTGCAAGTTTCCGCCCGGTCTCAATTTCATTTCACACTTAGTTATACCATGACTTCATAGTTATCCAGACAGATCCAGGTAACCACCTACAGCTCGCAGGTGACAGGAAATCACCCGACTTCTACCGGTCTAAGCAAGCTAAGCGTTGACTCGACTGCGGATACCAGGGTAACAAGGATATAGTATAACAAAGGTAAGCAAGGTATAATGCAGCAACGTTTGCAAACAACTCCTAAACGTAATGCATCAAATTAAGTAAAGTTAATAATAAATTATTTGCAAACCGGGAGAGAAATGCTCCGGGGCTTGCCTCTCTCGAAGGAGCTCGGACGGTGATCGGGGCACTCCGGGAGATCTTCACCGGTCTCTTCTTCGTCTTCTGTCACCTCCTGCTGCTGCACCTCGATCTGCTCCTCTGGCTCCTCGGGTAAGACGACTGGGTTCTCGGTTTGCGATCCTGTATGATGCAATGTGCGTAAGTGAGTATGCAAGTGTGCATCGAAGGAGATGAATGCAATGAATATGTTGAAATGCAAGGTAGTCAACATCATCCAAGAAACTATACACTACAAGCACATGTCATCTACTGCATTCTCTTTTACTACTATTATGTTAAGTTAACCTATCTTATGAAATGCTTCAAAGATACACCAAAGCTTTACTAATTTCTTAATCACACTTAAAGCAACACTTGCTTAAACCCTAAGTAATAATAGGTTTGAATAGCAACATATATTTCTAATGCTCCTAAAAATCTAAGAAAATTACAGTAGCATAATACTACTCTAAACAGACTACCATAAAAATTTTATGGCATTTGGATAAGTAAACCATCCTATACAAAAATGACAAGTTATAGCATAAAAATGAGCATGAAATTACTTTGTACTATGAAAAGTGTCAAACAACAGAATTAATATTTTTCCTAGGTTCTTCATAGCATACTATGACTGTACAAAAATTATCACATGCATGTTTTATACAAAGTTTGCTCTCTAGAAAAAATAACAAAAATCAGCCATTAAAGGCACTTGAACTACACCTCAACATTTTCCCACAGCACATGCATGAAACATATTTTTCCTAGTAAGTGCATGATATATGAAGATTAACAAACTTAAAAATCATATTTTTCTGATACATATAGGATTTACTAGCTATTTTACAAGATATCAGCAATATTAATAATTAATTAAAGCTCTACAGAAAAGTATCCCAAAAATGACATGCAATATTTTTAGATTGTAGATCTGGTTCCAAGGAATCTAGATAAATTTATTTCACAATTTTTGGAGCTGAAATGACTACTAAAACATTTTTCTAAAGCATTTTCAACAAGAATAATAAAAGAAAATGGAAATGAATTTTCATAACGGCACTGGGCCGGCCCGGGAAATCAAGCGGCCCATGGCCGTCGCGACCCGGCTTGCGCGCGCGGGGGAAACAACCGAGCCGGCCTGCTCGGGGCTCGGCCCACAGCGCAGCCCAGACCACCGAGGGGGGGAAACACCCGAGCGCGGTCGCCGGCGTTCACGGCTTCGACGTCGCGGCAGCGGTCGCGGCCAACGGCCGGCTCCGGCCAAACCGTGGCCAACCAAAACGCGCAACACGGTTGCAAGAGAATGGTGAACGTGTGAAAGAGGCACGGAAGGGCAGGGATAGGGCGAGCGAGGCGGTGGCGGAGTAAGGCTCGACGGCACCGCCGCGGTGGCGCGGCGAGGCGAGCAGCGATTGGGTCCTACCGTGGCCAACGAGGGGATGGCGATGCTCGTTCGGGGAAGGAGAGGATGGGGCGGAGCTCAGTGCAAGACGAATTCGGCGGTGGTGGATTGCCGGCGTCGGAACGGGGGAGCGAAGGTGGAGCTCGCGGCGGTGAGCCGTTCGCCCGCTCGGTTTTGGGAGAGAGGAGCGGCTGGCGAGCGAGGCTGGGAGTGAGGGAGCGAGGAGGGCTCCGGCAGGTGGTCTTGATCACGCTCGAGCTGGCGGGAGGGCAGAGAGGAGGCAACGCGCGGCGGTCGGCGACAGCGCATGGCCGACACGCGGCGAGCGCGCTCTGTCGCGGCGGCCAGCGAGGCGCGGGGCGCGCGGGAGGAGGAGGGAGGCCGGGTGGACGCGGGCCGGGCCGCCTGTGCTGCGCGGGCGCGCGCGTGCGCGGGGTGACGCGGGCCGCTTCGGCCAGCGGGCCGAAACCGAGGCGGTGGCCTGCTAAGGTTTGAAATGGATTTTTCAAATTTCTAATTTTCAAACAATTTCAAATGCAGTTTTCAAACACAAATTTGAATAAGAAAAAGACCTTTTCTGGAATTGACCCAAAAATAAAAGTTGCTTAGAATTAAATTCTCTACAACTTTGATTAAGGGGCCAAGTGAAAATTCTTAATAGATTTTGAATGGCAGAATAAAAGCTAAAATAGGAAGTATTTTTGAATATTTAGAATTAATATTTTTGAATAAGTTTTTGACAAAATTTTGAGTCATCTGGTGGCTCCAAAAATTGAACTAAGGTTCCAAGTGATGTAAAATTTATAGTTGCAAGAATTTTGGTGAAATGTGATTATCATATTAATATATTTCATCACATATATTATTTCCAAGCTTTTATTTCATTCAAATTATAACATTATCACACATGATTATGATGATATGAAATGTCATGCAATATGATTGTCATGCAATGCATTGCGTAACACCGGAGTGTTACAAACTCCAACGTCATCGCAAATATGCTAACACCACCAAGTGATCACGTCATGTGCGAGTGTGTTAGCATTTTCACAATCATTTTTTGAGGCGTTATTAGTTCTATCCAAATGCATATGATTATGAAATGCACACATAGAGGCACTTAGGAGTTCAATAGCCGCGTCATTCCCCTCTTTATAGTACGGCTACCTATCCTATAATGTAACCACACCCACAAGGTGTCTTGGTTACTAAAACACAACCCTTAAGCATATACCTTTGTCTTGATCATGTAGGGTTGCGTCCAAATCCAAGTGTGGCCATTATGATCACTATGTCCATCTTGCCACCAACCTTGGAATGTACTAATTCTCATATGCTATATACAACTTAGGCATAGGATTAATACTTAGGCATTGTCACTAATTACCAACACCAAACATAAAGCTTTCAACCTAGGAGCTGTGTTTCCGGCAAGCTCATGGCTCTTGCGGCAGCGACATTTCTAGGTGTAGTGGAGCGACCGATTAGCACCATGCATGGGTATATCCAGTCAGGTGATGTTTGTTGGGGCCGCTCTCACAGAGTCTATGCAGCGCTTGCCATTTGCCCAATCGGGTGATGATTGTCATTTTCGCTAATACCGATTCCTATCACATTCTAAGTATACTCTGACCCCTACTTATATTTCCTTTATTTTCAGCCTTGGAAAAAGTATAGTTTTTGTCATAAGTGACAATGATGGATGATAATCTGTCAGTATGGGTCCTGTGGGAATTGCATGCTTATTTGATAACTCAACCAAGTAAGCAGACTAAACATATTACACTTTACCACTCATACTTATTTTCTGTACAAAATGTAAGGAGTTTCAGTTCAGATTTTGTACTTTGCCTATTCTGTCTATTAGCTTTGCTAACAGGTTGACTCATATAGTCATATTAGGGGGAGCCACAAATTTCAAAAGATAGGTACAAGAGCTATTCGGAATTGATGTTGCCATAGGTTGACTTATATAGCCTATTCCTTGGAGAAAAGGTGAAGCTGCCTGCGCTTGTTTGGATCTCACAGTAAGAAATGAATTGATGTTGCCGTTCCTTCACTGAAATAGGAAAGTGGCAGATGTCTTACATATGAGATGGACATGCTCCCTTTCTCTTGATGCAACAAGATTTAATGGTACAATATATGATAACTTACATGATTCATACTTCAAAATATGCAGTTCCACTTTCGTAAAATAATTCTGGGTGTAGATTTTATGTTTCAGTCTCTGCACCCTGCTTATTTGCTCCTATTTACTGATTATTCAAAACGAAGGTGTTTGTTGATTAGCCTTGTAAATTTATTATTTTATAAATATTATACAGATTATTGTGGGAACATTGGGAGTTGTCAAATCTCTCTAGATCATAGGTTTCTTGCATATACAGTTGATACATCTAAGATTGAACTATTTTCCATCGATCTGAGCATGTCATCTTTAGCTCAGACAAGGGAATAGTTAGTTTAGCATGAACTATGAATATTTGAGTAGATGAATGATTCAAGAAGAGGGCTCTTCCCTAGGAAAGGTTGGCAAGGCAAGCTACATCAAGAACATTCACATACAAGTGCCACCGCCATCATCAGCTCCTCGCTGCCTTGCCTGCTCTAGAGACGGACCCAATGCCATGATATACACCGGGTTCCTGCGCCTCTGCTACAAAGCCACCATACTAGACGCCTCCTCACTACCTTACCTGCTCTAGAGACAGACCTATTTGTTCGCACACGAACACGTCACCGTGTGCCCCCGACGATGAGCGCGATACACAGGACACGTCGCCGGAGCTCGGAGGAGCCTCGCTAGGAGCACGATATGCAAGACACGCCGGCGAGGTCTCTTGAGACCCGAAACCCCATACGCCCGGGAGGGACCCCGTCAGGGCGTGCGGCGGCTATGGGCTGCCCTAGCCGGCCTAACTGCTCTAGGGCTTCGCCGTCGTTGAAGCAACGATCATTGTCAACAACAAAGAATGAAAATCAATAGTAGATTGGAAGACATGACAATTAAAAGATAAAAAGTTTTGCTCAAATGGATATCGGTCTCTGCCGATATAAAACATTATCTTACTCGCATCATGAAAAATATCTATACAGTAGAGTTTGTGAGCTTGCGACGCAGCACTCTCTATGACTGTTAATTTCATAAACTTTGCTTTTTTGATTAAATGTCACTTTAATGTCGTTATTTAATTTCATATTGTTGTTATCTTATCGTTTGATCTATGTGTTTTTAATACAAAAATTTAGTTGTTCCATAACGACGCATGGGCACGAACCTAGTATAATGAAAAGAAAGAAATGTGAAGCAATTTGTATACAGGAAAACATAGTTAAGATCAGAATTTGCTTTAAAAGTTGACGACTTCTCTCGGTTTTTAATGTTGGGGGTGTTCGCTGTAGCCGCAATAAGTATTTAATGGCCACAAATCACTGTAACTTCAATTGAAAACGCAGCATCCAGAGCGGTTGAAAGCTGCAGCGAGCGGGCCCATTCTTGTTCGTGGTTCCTGCGCAAGACACAACATGTCAGAGCTACTGGAAAAACTTGTGCTGGATTGGCTAAAAAATCATGGTGGAGAGTATTGTTCGCTGATTTATTGTGAGAAAAAATATTATTTATTAACTGAAAAAGTATGATTTATAAGACAAGTGAATCGGGCCTTTATAGCTAGCAGATACGCTATCTGCACGTTTACAGTCAGATGCTGCTGCTGACACACGTAGCACTACGTGTAGCTACAACTGTTATAGCCATAGTCACAAGAATTAGTCTCTCTCTGTGTTGTACTGAAAATAAATTATATAGGTTAATGTTTTCGATAAGTCAGTAAAGCTAACAAACAACAGATATATATGTATATTTTTCATCGAATTTAAAAGCTTAAACTGGATATACACTCTCGAGTACGTGGTGCACGAGAAGTATTGTGCTTACACCAGCGTCATTTGAACGACGTTAAAATACTATAATACAAATTTATTTAATCAAGTACATATATATATGCCTTCAAATACGAAAGCAACTTAACAGAAAATAATGGGTAGTTTTTCGAAAGCAATTTCCTTGTCCAGGTCTCCAAGATAGGAGGAGGAACCCAGCCAGAACTCTTCGAATCCTTCACCTGTCTGCCACCGGCCACCTGCCTCGATGAAAGTAACAGCGCCCGGTCGCAGAACAGAACACATGGGCTGTGTTTAGATGTAAATTTTGTTTTGCAAAATGCTTTTGTAGCACTTTTCGTTGTTATTTGATAATTAGTGTCTAATCATGGACTAATTAGGCTTAAAATATTTGTCTCGTGAATTTCGTCCAAACTGTGTAATTAGTTTTATTTTTATTTGTATTTAATACTTCATGCATGTGTGTAAAGATTCGATAGGAAAAGAAATCTTGAAAAATTTTGTAAAATTTTTTTTTGCATCTAAACTGGGCCATGGTCTCTACCAATCCCAATCCCAATCCCAATTAACCCCAATCCAGCCCAAAATCAAACTTCCCCAAAATGAGGAAGGAAACGGAAGCCAAATAGAAAAAGGAAAAAGTCTAAATAACCCCTGAACTATGGACCCTGGAACACATAACTCCTGAACTATGAAACGGTCTAATTTACCCTCTGAACTATCCAAAACTGTCTATTTTACCCTCTGGACGGTTTTTGACGGCGGTTTTGCTACAGTAATAGCGGTTTTGTTTTTTATTTATTTTCGCTTAATATTTGAAAAATCATAGTAAATCATAGAAAAATCATAAAATAGAAAATCTAATTTTGTTGGACTCCACATGAGTAGATCTACACAGTGAATATATAATACGGTACGCTTTAGTACAAAGTTTTTGTTGTTGCTTTAGATTAATTGAAAAATCCAATTTAGACTAAAGTTACAGCAAAAATTTTGTACTAAAGCGTACCATATTACATATTTACTGTGTAAATCTACTCATATGAAGTCTAACAAAATTAGATTTTCTATTTTATGACTTTTCTGATTTACTATGATTTTTCAAATATTCAGCGAAAATAAATAAAAAGGCAAAATCATTTTTACTGTAACAAACCTACTGTTACTGTAGTAAAACCGTCATCGAAAACCGCTTAGAGGGTAAAATAGACTATTTTGGAGTCTAAATTAGACTGTTTATAGATCAGGGGTAAGGTGTTTCAGGGTCCGTGGTTCCGATAGAAAAACGTGCTCTATTTTCATCCTCTCGTGTGTGTGCGAGCGTGCGCCTCCCTCCCCCATCTCGCGATCCCAATTCGATCCGCTCGCCTGCTCTCCCGATCCGACCCGCCCTCCGCGGCCGGGCAATTCGGCCGCCGCTGCTCGGATTCGCGCGGACCCGCCCTCAGATTCGCGCTCCCCGGCGCCCGCAAACCCTAGATCCGCCGCCGCCGCTCGTCCCACCGCCGCCGCCGCCATGTTCTGGCGCATGACCGGCCTCTCCGCGGCCTCGCCCGTGAGTTCCCCCTTCCCCTGCTCCTCATCACACCTCTGCTGCTTCTCTCAGGTTGGGAGCGTGGGCGCGCAGCGCTGTGACTGAGAGCTACGGGTGTGGTTTGTTTGGTTGTTTGCTTGTTTTGGATTGGGTCGGTGGATTGGATTCTGGATTCGGCTGTTAGGTTGTAATGCTCGCTTATTCTGAGTATTTCCCTTGGAGCTTCGTGCTGGAATTAGTGCACGAGTGCGCTGTGGCTGCTGGATGTGTGTTTTTTGCGTTGATGAGTACGTTTATGCTGTTCCCGTGGATGTGAGGCTGCCAGTGGGATCATAGCGTGTGCTGCTGAAAGGAATGATATGCCTTGGTGGTCTGAATCATTTGTGTGTGACATGAGGTTCATTTTATGGCAAAGAGGAGGCTTTGTTTGTTTTGTTATGCTGAACCCATTATCTTGTGGCATTCTGTTTTATGAGCTTTTGCTGTACACAATTGTTTGTCAAGCATAGGGCACTGCTGCTGGTGCAGAAAGGATTTGCATTTCATGCTGGAATAGTGTACCATTGCAATATGCCCTTCCCAATATTTTCCTTTTTAAGTTCTGTTCATGGGAATGTCCTGGTTGGATTTACTAGGATTGAATTCTGTTTTATTCACTGCATAGTCACATTATATATATATATATATATATATATATATATATATATATATATATATATATATATATATATATATATATATATATGATGTGACACCTGTAATTTTGTTTCAGTGCTAATTTTGTGTACAACTTGGAAAAAAATTCTTTTTTGAAGTGATTTCCAAACTTGATCACTGTCAACGTGAATCATTCTTATTACTGTGCTAACTTAGTGTTTTTTTTTCCAGGTGGATACAATTCTGGACAAAGAAAATTTTACATTGGAAGAACTTCTTGACGAGGATGAAATTATTCAAGAGTGCAAAGCACTGAACTCGCGACTCATAAACTTGTAATTTTCTTATTGATTTCTGTGATATGAGTAGCATATTCAATCTACTGATGGAACTTACATTAGTATTTAGTTTTTGTGTGAGATGTCTTATTATAACTTTGCTTGTGACCTCTGACTTTTTGAGACATACAGTGGAGTGCTTGTGGTGGCAAACGAAATGCCTATTAGAGAATAATAATAATCAATAAGTATGCTTATATGATATAATTGTGTTTTTTCTGCACTTATCATTCCTGCAAAGGTCCTCACTCATATGCACGTGAAATTGTACTTAACTCTATATATTTTATTATTGGTACTGTTCTATATATAGTTTGTATTATCTGCAAAGAAGTATGCTTTTGTCTTTGGGCCAAAATGTGTTACTACCTCTACTCACTTATACATGACATTTCAGACAACAAAAGAATACAGAAGTACTGCATGCAGTTCAATCATTCTGTCTGAAACATTATGTGCACACTGGTGGGAGTAGTTCATTATTACTGAACCTAGTGGACCACAACACATTTTCTTGTTGCAATATTGCTGTATGCATTATTATAAACCTTATCCGGCTTTCCTTTCTTGAGCATTGCGCATGATAGTGTTTAGTTTACCCAATAGTACTGGTTTCCCTGTACGTAACTTGAATTTCTATTGTGTAGCTTACGTGACAAGGCCCAGGTGGAGCAGTTGCTTCGTTATGTTGTGGAAGAAGTTCCAGAGGATGCTGAAAGGAAGCGCTCTTTCAAGTATGAACATTGATCACTAGTGTTGCCATTTTATGTAAAACCCTGAAGTTCCATTCATTCAAACTTCTCCTTGTAGGTTCCCTTTTATTGCTTGTGAAATATTTACTTGCGAAATCGATGTCATTTTGAGGACCCTAGTAGAGGATGAAGAGGTTGGCATTCTCGTCATATATTTGCCCTTCGAAATTTTTCCTTGGAAAATTTCTAGCTGTAGATTATTGCATTATAGCTTACTTCATTTTCCTTTTCTCCCTATCTGTGTTGCAGCTAATGGACTTGCTTTTCTCATTTGTGAAACCTGATCATCCGCATAGTACATTATTGTCTGGTTACTTCAGTAAGGTAACTTAGTCAATCTGAACCATTTTCATTCTCAAATAACAAAGGAGAACTGTGTGACATGACATAAGATACAGGAAATTAACTGTACCAAGTGTACAGAGAACAGGAGAGATGTTATGCCCCCACCCCACAACACACACCCTACTCCATGGGTATAGAAAAAACAAGTCCCAGAAACAAAAACACTTGATCGCAACCCTCTCAACCCACTAGACCATCAAAGGTCAGGGGTGAGTGACCTCATGAGTGATGGATAAGTCTCTGTGGCTGGTGGTTGTAGGGCTGCTGCACACTGCAGCACATGATCTTTGTGTCCAGCATCTTTTGACTGCTTTTAGGACAGCAGTTAGCATCTAGGACAGCATCTGCTTTTAGGACAGCAGTTGACATCTAGGACAGCATCTTAGACTAGCATCTTAGACTAGCATCTTGGCATATGCTTGGCTGGCTAGCAGCCTATAAATATGTATTTTCAACCCCTCAGGTTGGCATGGCATTGTATGAGTTTGTGTGAGAAATAAACCAGAAAATTGCCCCAACTCCTAGTGTCATCCTCTCTCGATGAGAGTAAGGATTCTACTGCTACCAAGAGTGAGAATCCAGCGACTAACAAGTGGTATCGGAGCCGTACTATCCTGTAGCCTGAGCATCTCCTGCTCTTCTCCTTCCCCGGCCTCGCAGCAGCCCCAACCGCAGCCGGTAGCAGCAGCAGCTCCGGCTGCCCCTGCTCTCCACACAGTAGCCCCCTCGATAGCGCGCCATGTCCGCAGGCCAGTCTCAGGGCTCGGTCGCCTCGAGCGCGCGGCGTCGGCAGGAGGCCGACCTCGCCGCGGCAGAGAAGCGCGAGCGAGCGGCAGCAGACGTCGCTGCAGCAGCGGCAAGGGCATCGAGGCTGGCAGCAGCGGAGCTAGCAGCAGCTAGAGCGGAGGTGGAAGCAGCGGCGGCGGCGGATGCAGCGCGTGCAGCAGCAGCGGAGGTCGAGGTTCTACGCGGCAGCAACAGCAGCTCCATCGCTGCTGATGATAGCGCCGACGCGGACCTCGAGCTGCTGGAGAGGGAGGCATCGCGAGGGCGAGCGGCGCAGTGGGCAGCCGTGCACGCCCACGAGCGCGGCGGCAGCCCAGACAGGCGCAGACACGCCGGCGGCGCTCCTGAAGGAGGCGCGCACGGCGGTGGCGCTCCTGGAGGAGGCGCGCATGGCGGCGGCGGACGGGTCGACGGAGAGCGCGGCCTTCACAGGCAGCGCGGCTCTCTCTCCCCGGTTCGGTACCGTGGTCACCACGAGTACCAGGCTGTCGTCAGGGACGTCGGCCCCGGCGGCGGGTGGCCTACCCTCACCAAGACCAACTATGTTGAGTGGGCTGCGGTGATGAGGGTGAAGCTCCAGGTGCGGCATATGTGGGATGCAGTCCGGTACGGCGACGTCGACTACGACCAAGATCGACGGGCGCTGGATGCTCTCATTGCTGCAGTCCCGTCCGAGATGCAGTTTTCGCTTACCAGCAAGCGGACTGCCAAGGAGGCTTGGGACGCCATCGCTGCAGCACGCATCGGTAGCGACCGCGCCCGCAAGTCCACACTGCAGGCACTTCGCAAGGAGTGGGAGAACCTGGCCTTCAAGCCAGGTGAGGACGTTGATGACTTTGCTCTCCGTCTCAACACTCTGTTGCAGAAGTTGGTGCAGTTCGGCGACGACACCTACGGCGAGGAGAGAGCTGTTGAGAAGCTCTTCCGCTGCGTCCCCGAGAAGTACAAGCAGATGGCTCGCTCAATCGAGTCTCTGCTGGACCTCTCCACGATGACGATCGAGGAGGCGTTGGGCCGCCTCAAGGTCGTTGACAGCGATGAGCCACAGCGCCTCTCGGGACCCGTCACCATTGGCGGGAAGCTCCTCCTCACTCGGGAGCAGTGGGCTGCCGGCCAAGGTGACAGGAAGAAGGGGGAGCCTTCTTCCACGACAGGCAGCCGCAAGCGTGGCAAGCGTGGCAAGCCGCGCAAAGACGCCCAGGCAGGGGCGCGAGGACGTGCCGAGGGTGATGATCGTGGAGGCGCCCAGGGCGGCGCCGCTGGCAAGCAAAAGCCAGCACGAGGCGACCCTTGCTACAACTGCGGCAAGCTTGGTCATTGGGCCAAGGATTGTCGACAGCCACGACGCGGCCAGGCCCACGTCGCGCAGGCGGAGGAGCAGCCGGCTCTGTTCATTGCTCATGCGAGCATCGAACTACCTCCAGCGGCACCGGCCGCAACGGCTCTCCTCCACCTTGACGAGCCAAAAGCACACGCCCTCCTCGACGACAGCTCCGGCAACGACAAGGCCGACGGGTGGTGCCTTGACACCGGCGCCACCCACCACATGACCGGGCGACGGGAGTTCTTCACCGAGCTCGACCCAAGCGTTCGAGGCACCGTCAAGTTCGGCGACGCCTCCGCTGTGGAGATCAAGGGCGTCGGCTCTGTCGTCTTCGTCGCCAAGACTGGCGAGCACAGGCTGCTCACCGGTGTATACTACATCCCCGCGTTGAGGAACTCCATCATCAGCTTGGGACAGCTGGATGAGAGCGGATCGCGCGTGGAGATCGAACACGGGGTGCTGCGCATCTGGGATCATCGACACCGGCTCCTGGTCAAGGTCAACAGGAGCAACCGCCTCTACGTCCTTCACGCACAGGTGGCGCAACCTCTTTGTCTTGCAGCCCGCCGCGACGACGACGCTTGGAGGTGGCACGAGCGCTTTGGGCACCTCAACTTTGAGGCCCTAAGGCAGCTCGGCAGCAAGGACATGGTGCGGGGCATGCCGCACGTCGACCACGTGGAGCAGTTCTGCGACACCTGCGTCCTCACCAAGCTGCGGCGGCTCCCTTTCCCTCGTCAGGCAAGCTTCCGCGCCAAGGAGAAGCTGGAGCTCGTACACGGTGACCTCTGTGGCCCCGTGACACCGGCTACACCTGGAGGCCGGCGCTACTTCCTCCTCCTCGTCGACGACATGTCCCGCTACATGTGGGCTGTCCTGCTCGACGCCAAGGCAGCCGCGGCGGACGCCATCAAGCGTCTTCAAGCTGCTGCGGAGGCGGAGTGCGGCCGCAAGCTTCGGGTCCTACGCACGGACAACGGCGGCGAGTTCACGGCGGCCGAGTTCGCGGCGTACTGCGCCGATGAGGGGATCCACCGCCACTTCTCCGCGCCGTACACTCCGCAGCAGAACGGCGTCGTCGAGCGCCGCAACCAGACGGTGGTGGCCACCGCCCGTGCCCTCAAGCAGAGAGGGATGCCGGCGATCTACTGGGGTGAGGCGGTGATGACTGCCGTCCACTTGCTCAACCGCTCCCCCACCAAGGCCCTCGACGGCAAGACGCCATACGAGGCCTGGCACGGGCGCAAGCCCGCGGTGAGCCACCTTCGCGTCTTCGGCTGCCTGACCTTCGTCAAGGAGCTCAACCACGTTGGCAAGCTCGACGATCGGAGCACGCCAGGGGTCTTCATTGGCTACGCGGAGGGCTCCAAGGCCTACCGCGTCCTCGACCCTGCGACACGACGCGTGCGCATCATGCGTGACGTCGTGTTCGACGAGGGGCGAAGCTGGACGTGGGGCAAGATGGTGGATGACGGCTCGACTCCGACGACCAGCGATTTCGTCGTCGACTACGTCCACTTCAAGGAGGCGGGGGGAGCTAGCAGCTCGTCCTCACCGAGCTCGCCTACCCCACCACCTCGCTCGCCACCACCTCCGGCGAGTCCTTCGCCACCGCCACCACCAGCTCCGGCAAGTCCACAGGCTCCGGCGAGTCCACCACCAGCACCGCCGCCACGCCTCGTTCTCCTACACTAGACCCTACCTCCTCAGGCTCGGCACCGGCAGCTTCGGCCCACGACGAGCAGCGCACAGTGGAGTTCGCCACTCCGCTGTCCAACGACGAGGATCGCATCGACGCCTACCACGGCGGCGAGCCTCTGCGCTACCGTACCGTGGACAACCTCCTCGGCGAGCAGCCGGTCCCTGGACTGGCACAGCACGACTTTGAGGCGGAGCTGCACCTCGCACAGGACGATGACGAGCCTCGTTCCTTCGCCGAGGCGGAGAGGGACGCGGCATGGCGTGCCGCGATGCAGATGGAGATGGACGCCGTCGAGCGGAACAAGACGTGGGAGCTGGCCGATCTTCCAGCCGGCCACCACGCCATCTCTCTCAAGTGGGTCTTCAAGCTCAAGAAGGACGAGACCGGAGAGGTGATCAAGCACAAGGCGCGTCTGGTGGCGCGCGGCTTCGTCCAGCAAGAAGGAATCGACTTCGACGACGCCTTCGCGCCCGTTGCACGGATGGAGTCCGTGCGACTCCTCCTTGCGCTAGCTGCCCAGGAGGGTTGGCGTGTCCATCACATGGATGTCAAGTCGGCGTTCCTTAACGGCGACTTGAAGGAGGAGGTCTACGTGCATCAGCCGCCGGGATTTGCGATTCCCGGCAAGGAGGGCAAGGTGCTTCGCCTGCGCAAGGCCCTCTATGGCTTGCGGCAGGCACCAAGGGCGTGGAATGCCAAGCTGGATTCCACGCTGAAGGGGATGAGCTTCGAGCAAAGCCCACACGAGGCGGCCATCTACCGGCGGGGCAGCGGAGGAAAGGCCCTGCTGGTAGGCGTCTACGTCGACGACTTGGTGATCACCGGCACCAAGGAGGTGGAGATCGAGGCGTTCAAGGAGAAGATGAGGGCGACTTTCCAGATGAGCGACTTGGGCCCTCTCTCCTTCTACCTGGGGATCGAGGTCCACCAGGACAGCTCCGGCACCTCTCTTCGCCAGACTGCCTACGCCAAGCGCATTGTGGAGCTAGGCGGTCTCACCGACTGCAACCCAGCCCACACTCCTATGGAGGAGAGGCTGAGGCTGAGTCGGGAGAGTACGGAGGAGGAGGTGGACGCGACGCAGTACCGGCGCATTGTGGGCAGCCTTCGCTACCTGGTCCACACGCGACCGGACTTGGCGTTCGCCGTCGGCTACGTCAGCCGGTTCATGCAGCGACCGACAATGGAGCACCAGCAGGCCGTGAAGAGGATCCTCCGCTACGTCGCAGGCACCTCCGACTACGGCTTGCACTACCCGAGGTGCCCCGGTGCGGCGCATTTCATCGGGTACAGCGACAGCGACCACGCCGGCGACATCGACACGAGCAAGAGCACCAGCGGGACGCTGTTCTTCCTCGGCAAGTGTCCGATCAGCTGGCAGTTGGTCAAGCAGCAGGTGGTGGCTCTGTCCAGCTGCGAGGCAGAGTACATCGCAGCCACTACCGCTGCTACTCAGGCCTTGTGGCTGGCTCGGCTGCTTGGCGATCTCCTTGGCAGAGATGCAGAGGCGGTGGAGCTCAGGGTGGACAGCAAGTCCGCCTTGGCCTTGGCAAAGAATCCTGTCTTCCACGAGCGCAGCAAGCACATCCGGGTGAGGTACCACTTCATCAGAAGCTGCCTGGAGGGAGTGTCCGGGCCAACTACATCAACACCCAAGACCAGCTCGCCGACTTCCTGACCAAGTCCCTCGGACGGGTCAAGTTTCAGGAACTTCGCGCCAGGATCGGGATGGCCCAGATACCTCACAAGGAGCCACACAAGACTTAGGGGGAGAGTGATGGATAAGTCTCTGTGGCTGGTGGTTGTAGGGCTGCTGCACACTGCAGCACATGATCTTTGTGTCCAGCATCTTTTGACTGCTTTTAGGACAGCAATTAGCATCTAGGACAGCATCTGCTTTTAGGACAGCAGTTGACATCTAGGACAGCATCTTAGACTAGCATCTTAGACTAGCATCTTGGCATATGCTTGGCTGGCTAGCAGCCTATAAATATGTATTTCCAACCCCTCAGGTTGGCATGGCATTGTATGAGTTTGTGTGAGAAATAAACCAGAAAATTGCCCCAACTCCTAGTGTCATCCTCTCTCGATGAGAGTAAGGATTCTACTGCTACCAAGAGTGAGAATCCAGCGACTAACAATGAGGAGCACCTGGAGGGCAGAAGCGCCAGCTAGACACCACATGCTGCACTTGTCAGCCACACGTTGTGAAAGAAAACCTGGTTTATCTGAATCATGAGATAGTGTTAAGTCTTTTGGAGAAGTTTGTCATTTTGGGGCTAGACTTCATTCTGTAGTTTTTATGCTGAAGCTGAATTCAGTTAAATTATATAATTATGTATTGTAGGTGGTAATATGTTTGATGCTGCGGAAGACTGCTCCACTTATGAGTTATGTTCAGGTGTTCCTCGTATCCTTTTGTGAAAAGCAAAAGAATAATTTATTTTATGTATTTAAATACAAAGTCTTGCATCACACTTCTCCTTTTTTCTCATGTTTTTTATGTTCACATGGTTTGTTTAATTGCTAGTCTTTTAACACTCGGTTTAGCTTTCACCTATACTCTTACCTGTATGAAATCTGCTTAAGCAAAATTGTGGTACCCTTTCACTGTGTCTACAAGCTAATAGTTTCTGTTGAACTCAACATTCAAATGGATTTATGGGACCTTTATTATTGCTTTTTACAGAGGCATCCAGAGATAGTTGTCCAGCTTGTTGACCTGATTGGCATCACATCGGTCATGGAGGTAAGTTTATCGTGAATTGTTTTTAATTAATGAATTGTTGGGTGCATTTGGTTGATGCTGTCCCCTGAATTCTTTAGGTGCTGATACGACTGATTGGTGCTGATGAGGCCATATATTCAAACTATGGTGATACGTTGCAGTGGTTAGAAAATACAGATGTCCTTGAAATGATTGCAGATAAGTTTAGCTCGTCGGTAAGTTAAAAAAAGCTCTAATGCACAGGAATATATTTAGGACATAAGCGATGGTGACATCGTTTGTCAGTAAATTGCATGCATAAATTCCTATTGTAGCTATATATATTTGATTTACTTATCTGTTCAGAAACAGAAACTTAGCATCCATTTGAAATGTTCTTACCTCTGACATGGATAACAGTTACCATCTCAAATATACAACAAAAGCAACAGGGAAACTACCCGCATAACACTAAACATATTGAAACTGGAAAATAGATTTCTTTAACCCTCCAAACATCTAAAAGTTATGAAACCTTCATTCCTAATCTAGTTTTACAGGCAGTGCTTTGTCTATGCACTATATGGTTTAGTGCCTAATCATAGATAGGTAGGCTAGGCTCTTATCAGGTATTAGGTGGCAGGGGGTGCTTGGGTGACTGATTTTCTTTAAGTTGTAACAGTTTTTGTAGGTTGCTTTTCCATGTAGGAATACACTATGCGTTGACTTGGACACCCAATTAAAATAAATACTCCCTCCTTCCCGGAATGATAAGCATACTTTGTATAGGTAAAAGACTTATGAACCTTGACCAAGAATTATTCAAATTATGTATAAGTTTAGGACAGAACCTGCATCAATAGATTTGTATTTGAAGTGCCTCTGAGTTGATATTGATTTTTGCTCACATGACAATATTTTAAAGAGAAATTAGGGTCAAAATCTATTTTGCGTTACTTTTCCCTTATCAAAATACGCTTATCGTTTTGAGACGGAGGGAGTATTGAAAGCCCATTCCATGAACAGTCATTTCTTCCTAGTCTCCTCTGTTACTATATTTCCCTAATGCACCTTGCAGCTAAGCCATAAACCATTGTCATTTCTTCTCAAATTGATAGTCTCCCTGTCCACTTGACTCTCCCCATCAAATTGCACACATATCCAGATATCCTTAACCTTCTTGTTGATAGCTTGATTCAGTTACCAGTGCAACCAAATTGGCATAGGTGAACCTTGAAGCATGTACAACGACACATTGTTGAATCTGGATGCACCGTGTCTGCTTGACCATTCTTTTCTGCTGTTTCATTCAATGCAACCTGACCAGTTGCTGATGCTGGCTCAGAGGAGCTGAGGTGTGTGGAGAGAAGTTGCTTTTATAGCTCCAAAGGTTAGTGGTGGGCAGTGGCCAGCCATGATGGCCAATGTGTTTGATTCTCCCAGCTGAGGTAGAATGAATGTGGAATGGTAAAAGAGGGGATTTCTTTTTCCCCTAACTAAGAAAACTGAAATGCAAAGGGCGGGCCTGCTGCAAGTGGTAGAGTCTTACCGCCTGTGACCGGAAGGTCCCGGGTTCCAGTCGCGGTCTCGCATTGCACAGGCGAGGGTAAGGCTTGCCACTGACACCTTTCCCCAGACCCCGCACAGAGCGGGAGCTCTCTGCACTGGGTACGCCCTTTTTAAGAAAACTGAAATGCCTTAGCATGTGAGCCAATTAGGATGGTACGTAGCAGCAAAACGAACTGAGTGTTAGGGGGGTTATTTGTACTGGAATTTTATTTTTGGGAGATTTTTCTTGTTCTGGAATACATGCTTTTTGGAGATTATTAAATACCATCTTTGATAATTCAGGATGAAAATTAGACTTATGACATTTGACTGGGTTATACATAGTTACATACTTTCTCCTCCCATAAATATTGTATTGTTAACACTATTACTGCCCAAGTTCATTGTATTTGTTGTAAGAAAGATCGTGGTAGAAATGTTTCCTAGTGGAAAAGTTCATGTGTATTATTGCCAAGCAGGATTCTCCTGAAGTCCATGCCAATGCTGCGGAAATCCTATGTGCAGTTACTCGGTGTGCACCTCCATCTCTTGCTGCGAAAATATGCAGTCCAAGGTATTCTAAGTTCTAACTTGGTTCTACTGTCACAAGTTACTCATTTGGGATTTTTTTGTCAAGAAACAATGTACATATCTTGTGTAGTGTACTGAAAAGTATGCTCCATGAGTTATAAAGAGGTCTAAAATGCAGTTACTATATATCTGTAGAAGCCTCACCCCATACAAGTGGGCATTTCATTGTTTAATTCCTTTCTCATGACTTGAGTCTTTTATATTATGTTCTATGAAAATTACAGTTTTGTTGGAAGATTGTTCCATCATGCCCTTGAAGAATCAAGACCCAAATCTGTTCTGGTTCATTCCCTGTCAGTGTGCATATCTTTGCTGGATCCGAAAAGACTAGCATCAGCTTCATATCAAGCATTCAGAAGCAACTTAAGTCATGGGGCATTGGTCACGGCCAGTCCAGAGACAGTTGATGGTATGCTTGAGAGTCTAGGTGAGTGTTGGATATTTCATGCATATTTATTTGGTTTGGGACATCTTGCTTCATAATTTATAGGCCTTTAGGAAATCATATACTATCTTGCTTCATGATTCCTGGGCCTTAGAAATATATGCTAGACACCATTTCATATTCTATATTTGTTGATTTATTGGTATGACTGACATAAGTTTTTAGGCAACTTGCTGAAGTTATTGGACACTTCGGCTGCTGAAAGCGTGTTGCCAACAACTTATGGATGTTTGCGCCCACCTCTTGGAAAACATCGTCTGAAGGTACAAGATGATGCACTGCTCTTTTACAATTAACCATGGACTTCAGTGACCAAATCTTATTGCATAAACTCTTTGTTTCTCATATGAACGGATTTACATGTTACATGTATTCAGTTTTATCTTTTAGTTATCTATGCTCACCATAGTTTTGCTATAATTTTCTACCTTTTCTGGACATTATTGTGGGTGAGATGTTGGGTTGGTTCCGTTTTTAGTAGCTTTGGTAAGAAAAAAAAATGAGCTTGAGCGCTATTGGAGATTTAATGATTTCTAGGTGAGAAGGCTGACCAGGCCTGGCCTGATATCACCTTGTTTAGTTGTTGCCCTGTGCCCAAGAATGCTTAAATATAAATTTCTTTCTTATTTATGTTTTTTGTGCCTTTTAGCTAAAAGAAAGATCAGTAGAAGTGCTTGAGTGGTTCTTCAAGAAAAGCAGTACTACAAATATTCAATCGAAATTACAGTGATTCACTCCTATCTGATCCACCTTGCTTATCCTCTCTGTCTATGTATGCTTCTTTCCTAAGCCTTGAGCGGTTGAACACTAAAAGAAAAAAAGGATCCTTGGATCTCTAAAAAGTAGAAAAGAATCAAGCAAGGAACACAGCTTTATACCTTTATGGAGCCTAAGAAGGCTCTGTGCGTAACAGCATGGCTTTGAACGATGGAGACCATTGCTGCTGTGGCTTCACGTAGCAGCTCAGGACCCTGGATTTCACTGAACTTCAGACTGAGGTGACGGACAATGTGTTAATGTTTCAACTAAGATCATTTAGGTACACTGAAGATGGTGCTGTCATCTAGCTCAGGTGCTAGATTTTGGCCACCTGGCTCAGCCTAATGTGCTTCTGGGAAGATCGAGGCTGTATTAGCATTTGCTTTTCTTAGATTGCTAAGCAAACATACCTCAAGCGCATCTCATCAGTGTACTGAGTCCTGACCATGTATATGGGTGCCTGGACATTGACAAAAAAAGGCCCATAGAGAACCTATCCATGGCTAGACCTGAGAATGGACTTGGATCATCCAAAATCCAAATGGACTCAACCCGATTTAATTGGATGGATGCTGTTCAGACCCAGATATCCATTGCCACGAGACCCAAAACAACCTGATGCATTTGGATACCAGAAGGAAATATCCACAAATCCATTGGACTTCATTGGACACATTGGTGGCGGTGGCAGTCACTTGTTACCGGTCAGCAGCTGTGTCCACTTGACCACTTGTTGCCACCCTCCTCCCCCCGGCAGCCGGCATATCATGAGTTCATCACTTTGTTAGGCTGACACACCTTTACGCCATGCCTTTTTAATCCCTTCCGCCCTCCGCTTCTCGTCCCCCCACCCCACCTCAACCCAGTCATACTTCTTGCGCTCCCTCGATTTGGTCCGGCGGCCATGGTTGAGGAGCAATAGCGGAGGAGGCAGGAGGGCCACCACCTGTGCGCCAACAGCTGCGGCTTCTTTGGCAGCCCCAACACGCTGGACCCCCACTCCAAGTGCTATTGTGACCTGAACAAGCAGCAGCCGACAGGTGTGGCGCCAGAACCTCCCGCCCCGTCGACCTTCCAGTGTTCCTCTTCGGCGGGTGTGGTGGTCGCGGGGTGCAGTTGTCGACGTGGTCTCTCCCGAGCTCAAGCCTTTGGCGACAGACTCTGCAGGTGCTGGGGCAGCTGCCGGAAAGTGCATGTGCCTGACAGGGTTCACATGCCACTGCGGTGCCACCTTCTGCGGCATGCATGCGTGCGCCTTTGGCTTCCAGGCCCCTGGCCATGACGCCATCGCGTGGCCAACCCTATCGTCATTGGGAATTATTTGGATGATTGGGTTGATGTGGTAATGGACTGGATTGGTTTGGGTGTTCTGCACATGCTTGTGGTTTGGATTGGGTATGTGCCTCACTTTAGTTGGACTCCTTTTGGTTGGTGTCTATCCATGGCATACATGTGTGTTTTGTTGGCATCAAGTGCGAGGTTATCTTCTGCTAGATGACATTTTATTGGTTTCCATTTTGTCAATGTTATTGTGCCTGCCATTTTTCCTGTTCATTTGGTGCTAAGCTGGATTTGATCTTGTATTTTTTTTTTCAGATTGTAGAATTCATCTCTGTGCTGCTTACAATTGGAAGTGAAACTGCTGAAAAAGAGCTAATTAGGCAGTCAGCAATAAAGCGCTCGATTGATTTGTTCTTTGAGTAAGTGTGGATATTATATTTTGGAACTCTTTTGTTTCTCCGGTCAAAAACCCCCTTTTATATTTTTTTGTAACACAGGTATCCATATAACAACTTTTTGCACCATCATGTTGAGAGTATAATCGTTTCTTGCCTGGAGGGTAAAAGACCTGAAGTTGTTGAGCATGTTCTTCATGAATGTGATATTGTTGGTAAAATTCTTGTTTCAGAAAGGCTTTCATCTTTGTCGACTGAGTCTAATGGGGTAAGTTATCAATACACTGTAACTTTTTTTTTCTTTATTATCCTAGAGACCTAATTCTTTTTTTCCATCTTGTGTGTCTTCTATGCTCAGCCTACTGTTCCCTCTGAAGGGAAAACCCCTCCAAGAATTGGAAATGTTGGTCACATGACAAGAATAGCCAATAAGCTTATTCAGTTGGGCAACAGTAATGACACAATCCAGACTCACTTACAGGTTAGCTTTCCTTTGACAAATCTTTTTGGCTTACGGTATCTGTGGTTTTCTGCTGACTATTGTGTTTGATTATTTCTTTTGTTTTAATAGGAAAATAATGAGTGGGTTGAATGGCAAACAAATGTGCTGGTCAAACGCAATGAAGTGGAGAATGTTTATCATTGGGCTTGTGGGTACGTTCTGTTTTCTCATTGTATCTTATATCTGCTATCGATTACTTCTGCTTGTCTAAACATCGCTGCCATTGCTTTGCTGCGACAGGCGCCCGACATCATTACATGACCGTGGTAGGGACAGTGATGATGATGACTTCCGGGACAGGGATTATGATGTGGCAGCTCTTGCTAATAATTTAAGTCAGGCATTTCGTTATGGGATATACAGCAATGATGACATTGAAGAGGTGATAGCTGTTAGAGTAAATAGCTTGTTGCTATGGGCATACATATTTCCAGTGCCTATTTTTTAATGTATGACATTGTCCTGAGGGGGAATAGATTGGTTCCTCTGTATCTCATATAAGCAAGGCCAATCAGCTGTATGATCTTTTTTTTTTTGCAGGCACAATCAGCTGTATGAAGATGCTAACCATTTCATGTTTGCTTTTGTAATTTTCTCGTAAATGTAGACATTCTAGAGTACTGCTACATATTAGTGATACATGTTGGTTTTGTCAATGCAGGCACAAGGATCACTTGAACGAGATGATGAGGTAATACTTGAGGACGAACTATCGTTTATTGCTATCCTGCTCCTTTTAGTTGTAACATGCAATGTGATAGCTGCAGTTTCCGGAATATGAAAGAATTCGATGCTATGAGCTTTTTATGTAGAAAGGAGAGACATAATTAACCTGTTCTTTTTGTGGCAATTTGGCCGTTTTGGATATGAAGTGCAATAAATATGAACTATATTGTTTTTGCTCATGTACAGGATGTGTATTTTGATGATGAATCAGCTGAGGTGGTGATATCTTCTTTGCGTCTGGGAGATGACCAGGATGGGTAATTTACTATCTTGAAATGTTGTCACCCCTAGTTTTTATGTGATGGCTGATAGATTATGTGTCTATTTGTTCATAACCAGCTCCCTCTTTACAAATTCAAACTGGTTCACATTTGATGGAGAGAGAGGCATTGATAACCGTACATCTGCCTCTGTTCCTTCATCATCACCCAATTCTGAGGAGATTTCACTAGAGACCGAGGAAGCTGATGATGGTAAAGTCGTTGGCACTGAGGATGAAATGGAAACAGTATATCTTGGAAATGGTAGTGCCGAGGAGGTAAAAGATGTAGCAGAATGTACTGAACAGCCAAACTGTTGTACTGAGGATGAGCGATTGAAAAATACAGATGGGATGGAACGGCATCCAGATGCTTCAAATAACGATACCGACATGTGCACAAACGAGGCTGCCTCTGCGGCAGCAGAATCTTCAGCCCCATCGGTTGAGAAAGTGGCAGAGAAAACAGTAGATGAACCATTAGAGGCAGAAAGAACAGTGGATGAACCGGCAGAATCATCTTTGGACAGTTCTGTCTCTGTAGCTTTGCCAGCTCCTGTTAATGGTAGTGAGCCTGCCAACTCGGAAGCTTCTTCCGAACAAGTTGCCCATGACACTGATGTGCAGCAACCAGTCAAAGAAGCTCCTGCCGAGGATGTTGATGCAAAGAAAAATGATGCAGCCAAAGCAAGCGAGTGAATTAGCAACATGTTGGACTGAGCTGATTAGAGCAATTACTTGTGAACTGAAAACTCTGTAGAGTGTAGCCTGGGCATTGATCTTGCTTCATGTGTGCTCAGCTGCTGCAAGATAGTCTGAAGCAAACTGCTGTACGATAAGCAAGTGATTGTTCTGCCATCAACCGTGGCATATCACTGTACAAATGAGCACCATTGACTAACGCACGTAAGTCACCTTGTCTGAAACTGGTCATTTTCTTTGAAATTCACCCTCCAGTTCATGTGCTTTGGTGGCGGTCTTCATGGCATGGTATATGATACCTGAAAGAACATTCTTTGGGTGGCAACTGGTTTTGGCTACTTAGTCTTCTGTTGCTTTAGGTTAACTTTGGAACTGTATTATGAGATGTGATGGTATTTCTAGTCTAGCTATTGTTGTAATTTTTTCGGACTCTACATGTGTCAGTTCGACTTGAACATGTTATTTTTTTTAATAAAAATTCGTTACTGTATTTGAAGACTCATTTGATGGACGGCTCCTCGTCTCCACCCCCCACGTCCTCTGATCTCTTTCTCTCTCTCGGCATTTATTCAATTACTCCTTCGTCTTAAAATAACTATCGTTTTCGTATCCCGAGAAACAACTTTGATAAAATATATTTTAAAAATATTAATATTTATGGTACATAATAAGTATTATCGGAAAGGTCTTTGAATCTAATTTTTTTAATAAATTTATTTAGAGATACAAATGTTTTATGTATTTTTTTATAAAAGTCAAACTTGTGGCATAGAAACCTAAAATGACACAGTTAATTTGAGACGGAGAGAGTAATCATGAGTGTGTGGCCGAGTATGCTAGGATTTTAAATTTGAAAACACCTATTTTTTTGTCGCAGACTTCTGGCACCATTTTTTTTTTTTGTTAGAATGGGTTGTAAAAGCGTAAATTCCCTACATTTTTGCTGATTGCCCCACGCATTTTTATTTCCTGTTTTTTTCTCATAGTAAACGTTTTTGTTTTCTTTTTCTTACCGTCCATTCTTATTTCCTATTTTTTTACTCTCTTCGTCCAAGAAAACATGCAATTCTAGCACAGCGTCATGGTTTAGTATCTCAAGTTCAATTAATTATAGATAAAAAATATCAATATTTATGATATCAAATAAATACCATTAGATTCATTACGAAATGTATTTTCTTAATAAATTAATTTGAAGTCATAAATGTAAATAGTATTCACTAGAAATTTAGTCAAAAGTAAACTACTTTTACCGACACGCAACCCGTAGTTGCATGTTTTGTTAGACGGAGGGAGTATATATATAAACGTCAAAACGAAAAACAAATTGAACACCGCTAAGTTGTTAATTAGTTTTGATTAGAATAGAAACAAAACTTAATTATATTAGAACCTGGATTAGTCGATGATTCAACTAATCAAATCATGAACTGAGATCTTAAATAGTTTTGGTGTCTAACAAATATATATCTCCAAGCTATACGTGTGTACCAGTGTAATCCCCAATGACGGGTGTAATGTGGAATATCAAGAAAGATCTCCGTTATAATCATCAGTGGACTATCACTCCTTGACACGTTGATAACTAATTTCTTACCAACTTTAATTGGATATCAAAATTATAGGCTTATATAGCAAAGGAAGTCACGAAACTTATACCAGCATATGGATAATATGAAATTTAATATTTATGTATATTTATGAGTACATATTTCGTGTTTTCCATGAAAGGAAAATATATCAAGGTTTTATTTTAATTTGAATATCGACTTAATACTATATTATCATATTACTATCAAATAACTTATGATGAGAAAATAAATTATAGATTTTAAATTTTATAGAAAAGGAAAAACATAAGTTGATATACGTATATAGTATCCCTATGTTTACATGAATGTTTGATATTTTTTTCCTCTTAAAATGTGTGTGCATTGGAACTTGCTATATTTCAGGTGCCTGAAATTTACCTTCTACTCTCTCTATTTTTTATTAAGGCCAGTCTCAATGAGGTTTCATCAAAATTTTATGGGCATTAATTGTGCTGATTTGGCACCATATTAATGAAGAGAGAGATGATAAGAGTTTCTTGGGAGCAAAGAAAGTTTCATGAGGATGAAACTCTTCTGCACTAATTTTAAAATCTGGATGTATTGAAAACAGTGACATAAAATCCTCAATGAGACTGGCCTAAGTGTCATATTTGGTTTTTAGAAAACGTCGGAATTAGATGTCGTATTATGGTCTAATCGCTTCATTTGGAGAGCCGCGGAGTTAACGCCGTCTCGTTTCTTCCGCGCTCATTAAATCTGCATGCAGCCATGCAGAGTAGTACTACTGCCTCCGCGCGCAAGTGCCGGGCGGGACGTTGGCGAGCGCTTAGAATTTTCTGCCGGCGCGAGCGCGGCTCGCATGGAGCCATGCAGCCTTAGGTGGCGCACAAAGGAACATCAAACCACACGTCGCCTGAACCTTGGGCACAATTCAGGCGACTGACGTGTAGGAGCTGTGCAAAATAAAATGTGCCTTTTAATCTGTTCTTGACAGACTCGAACGTACTCTCGCTGTCCCACAAAGCTAGACGTCAGAGCTTGTTGCCAGGTGCAGCGTACTCTCTCTGCACTCATCCTAGCTGTGTGTCCAGATGCACTGGTCTCAACTGTGAA
Organism: Saccharum hybrid cultivar R570; assembly: GCA_038087645.1. NCBI lineage: Eukaryota > Viridiplantae > Streptophyta > Magnoliopsida > Poales > Poaceae > Saccharum > Saccharum hybrid cultivar. Next base: position 26,850,764 of record JAQSUU010000135.1, read on the forward strand.
TGTAGACGATTGAGTGCCCTCCCACAACGACTTTTAATGCGGGACAGAGGGAGTAGGGTGTAGTTTCATATATTAGCTTGGGAAAGAACGAATCAACCACTCTCCTCAGCCACTCTATTGGCTTGAGCTAATTTTCAACCAAGAAACAGTGTTTTTTTCTCACAATATTCCAGCATAAACATCAGTGAATGGAACTTTTCATGTCGGTTCTTTTTTGGCCGAGATGTCTGGTGATGACCGCCATTTTCTCTATCAGCTGTTGTCGCTTCCCCAACTCTGAAGAAGCAGCGCTCCTCCCTCTCGCCACAAAGCCGACGCAACCTCTCCATGGGGTCGTCGTCTTCTCGTGGGGCCTGTTTGTAGAAGAGCGGCGTGGTATCGATGCTTCCGCTTCCGCCAGGCCCGGGCGGATCCTGGAACTGCACGCTCGGCGCCGCCTCGAGATGGGAGAGGTTTTGCTTGACCGCGCTCATCGTGCGTTGTATGTAGGTTTTCGAGTTTTTGTTCTCGCGTCCCTTATCCACCGGGTAATGGAGCTTGTAGCCTTGGCTACTATAGTAGGTGCCGTAGCAGTGGACCGGTATGTTGTCGTCGATCTCCTTGCCGATGGCCACCGCCGTCTCGTAGCACCAGCAGGCAGCGACGTGGTTGACGGTGTATCCGCCGCCGCCGAGAAGGAGCAGCGGCAAGTTGAAGCTCCGCATGTAGCTGACGCACAGGGCGTGACCGGCGATGGACAGGTTAAGCTGGCCGAGCCTATCGCCGGAGAGCGAGTCGCTGCTGCACTACATCACGATGGCCTCCGGCTGGAACACGTCGACCACCCTTTCCATGATGGTCTTGAACATCTCGCAGTACCCCTCGTCACCCATGCCCTCCATGAACAGCACGTTCAAGGCACGGTACTGACCGGCCCCTTCGCCGACTTGGCTCACGTATCCCCTTTCCTCCGGGAAGAATTTTTTGGTGCGCTGGTGGAACAACACTGTCATCACCTGGTTGGAGTCGAGGAAGGCCGTCTCAACGCCGTCGCCGTGGTGCACGTCGATGTCGACGTACAGCACGCGCCTGAAGTGCTTGAGGAGCGCCTTGATGGTGAGCACGATGTTGTTGACGAAGCAGAAGTCGCTGGTCGCCGTAGTCGACTTTGGCGATGCCGGCGTCATAGTAGTAGCACACCTCCCGCTTCTTGCTGTCGGGGCACGACGGGGACGGCAGCGAGTTGCTGCTCGTGTCCATCGTCACCAATCAACCAATGCAATTCAAGCGATAGGGGATGCAGCACTATATATATACGACATCTAGGACCAAGATAGCATCGGAAATTCGGAATCGACTCCAATAAATAATTCGCAATCCGGATTGGAAGAAGCGTCCCGCGAGTTGGAGTTGGAGTCTGACCTGAAAAGGACTAGAGCGAAAACATCACTCAGAAGTCAGGCCCAAGGGGTTGGCCTTTATCGAATTCACATATGGCCAACATATTCTGAGTGTTGTATCATGTCTTCCCGTATGTAGTACTATCTTGGTAGTTGGCACCACAACTGGCACATGTGTCCCACCAGTTGCTCCAATGCAATTATGGAAGTACAGAGAAAAACAAGGAGATTGTAGCCTATGATGCACAGTCCTAAATCAGAATCTACTAGTGAAAGTCCTTATTTGGTTTTGGTAATTGAGTGACAACCTAAGTGGACTAATATGTGTTAATACTGAGATACAAAGGTGATTAGTCCACGGTACAATAGTGTGAGCAACTTGACCCATGGAGTTAGAGATGGATTGGATGTGCTGCAAAGCTCACCTATGTCATTGAAGGAGCTTATTGCATATGAGACATGACATGGAGTCATGTGGTTAGTGTAGAAGATCAAGACAAGACTTGGCTTCGATGGACCGGTTGCAAATGTGAAAGACAAGTCGGAGGCTTTGGAGCAATGCACCACACGAGGTGGAGAAGCTTGAGCAAGGACTTGGCATCGATGGATAGGGGCAACAGTGAAGAGCAAGTAAGGTTGCAATCGATGAATCAATAAGGTCACATGATGATATGAAGTGGATCATATCATTCAAGGAAGATCAAGCCAAGTGTTGACATGTGTTGATGAACGAGCGGCTTGATGGAGGTTGGTGCTTGTGTGGCGTCAACATTGGAGGAGATGAAATAGAATGCACAAGCCAAAGATACAACTTGTAGGGCATTTCATTTCACTAGTCTAAGTTGAGTAGAAAAGTGCTTGACCGGGTTTATGATAGATAGTTGTACTATAAAGAGAGAAAATCTTTTAGTTGCAAAGGTTATTTAGTGTCGCAAAGTGTGAGTTTTCATTTGCATATGCATTGCATTTAGTAACATGGTGAGAATGCAAGAGAAAATCCTCGAAAAACCTTTGTGAAAATAATTTGTGAAAATGCTAACATGATCCTAAGGTGGTGGTCTCCCGTGGGGCAATACTTGTGGTTAGCATATTTTCAAAGATTTGCAAAAATTTGAAATTGGTGGCAAAATCAATGGGTTGGATCTTTGATTGGAATTATAGGTTGATCCATTGTGTTTTTGGCCATTTTTTTCAAATGGGTTGTGTAGCCCTTTGAATAAGCTTTCCAAAATGTGCAAGGTCATCAAAATCGAAGTTGGGAGCTAAAAGTTATGGCGTTTTAGTTTCTATGCTGAAATTTGAGAGCCCATACCAGAGCTCCAATTGTGACCGAAGGTCCAGAATATAATTGATTTTTTAGTAGCTCCAAGCTGTAGGCTGAGAGTCTCCAATTGAGCCCCTAACGGTCAGATCTGACAGGGAGTCGTTGGGAGACCGCCTGCTGCGTGGACCGTTGCTGGGCCTTGGCTTTGCGGTGTGGAGAATGGCCGACTGGAGGATAAGGTGAGGGCCTTCTCCTACTCCTTTCCTCCACTCCACTCCTCCTCCCCTCATTCTTGCTCTTGGATAAAAAGAGTTAGGGTTCTTTCTCTCCTCTCTCTCAAGCTATGTACTGAAAATTCCTAGGAGAGATTGAGTGCCCTGTGTGGGTGATGTTATGAGGTTGAAGATCCACATCCTCCCCTTCCTCTCCCTCTCAAGCTTCGTGCCAATTTGAGTGAGGGATTGAGAGACCTAGTGTGTGCATCTGAGGATTGTATTTGGTGGCACTAGAAAATCTTTGTGATTTAGAGATTTCTTGTTACTCTTGGTGATTGTCATTACCTAGACGACTTGGTAGATTGAGGTCTCCATTGTGAAGCCCGCGTGAGGATTGTGCATGACTCTAGAGAAGGATTTGTGAGGGGTGTCATTATACCTATCGTTGGGGAGGGTATGGAGAAATCCAAGCTTGACCAAATCCATACCCAACTTATTGATCCCCGTCCCTCACCCTCCACAATTTCACCCATGCCCATTTACCCAAATCCAATGAATAATGGGGAAACCAATGGATAAGTACATGACTGTTAAAAACGCTCAACGTCTATCCACTAGCTAGCTCTTCGCCCACAAGCATGTCTTGTCATCCTCCCTCAATGACCTACTCGTGCGGGAGCATGCGTCGACGCTGCCGCCATCGTTGGCCACGAGGAGATGGAGGTGTCCTCAGGGACACGGACTTTAGCCCGGCTGAAAGTCCTATGTTTGGTGTTGGTAATTAGTGACAATACCTAAGTACTAATCCTATACCTAAGTTGTATGTAGCATATGAGGATTAGTACATTCCAAGGTTGGTGGCAAGACGGACATGGTGATCATGATGGCCACACTTGGATTTGGACGCAACCCTACGTGATCAAGGCAAAGGTATATGCTTAAGGGTTGTGTTTTAGTAACCAAGACACCTAGTGGGTGTGGTTACATTATAGGATAGATAGCCGTACTATAAAGAGGGGAATGACGCGGCTATTGAACTCCTAAGTGCCTCTAGATGTGCATTTCATGATCATATGCATTTGGATAGAACTAATATCGCCTCGAAAAATGATTGTGAAAATGCTAACACACTCACACATGACGAGATCACTTGGTGGTGTTAGCACGTTTGCGACGGCGGTGGAGTTTGAGCGGTAGAGAGGGTTTGGGTTCCTCTCTCCCTCCCGCCGAGCTTGCTCGGCGGGATTCAGGCGTTTTCGAGAAGTTGAAACGATTATTTTCCACTACGCCGGTAGTTCGGAAAAGAAACGGAGGCGAACGGAGGTCACAGAGGTGACCGGACGCTGAACTGGACACGGTCCTTGCATGACCGGACGCGTCCGGTCAGTGTTCAGTGTCTGCGTGTTTTTTAGTTCGATGATCGGACGCGAGGCGCGTCCGGTCACTGATGATCGGACGCGTCCGGTAGTTCAGGGAGCTTACTGGACTCTAACCGGACGCTGTCACTGTCGCGTCCGGTCATTTTCTTCAGCGCGTCCGGTCACTGTTTCGTTGAGCGCTGCTCAGGCGACCAGCGCGTCCGGTCCTTCACGGGACCAGCGCGTCCGGTCGTTCCCGGCGCGTCCGGTCAGTTGGACCAGCGCGTCCGGTCGTTGCTTCGCAGTTAGCCGTTGGGCGACCAGCGCGTCCGGTCGTTTGGACTAGCGCGTCCGGTCAGTACTTCACGAGTTAGCCGTTGGGCGACCGGCGCGTCCGGTCAGTTGGACCAGCGCGTCCGGTCAGCCCGATTTTGGCTGTTTAAGTTTCTAACGGCTATATTCGAAGGGGTACGTCTATAAATACTCGTTGGTTGGCTCAAGGCTCTCTCTCTCGAACATTTTGACATACTTGTGAGCACTTTGAGCTAAGCAACTCCCCTCCCACTCATCTCTCTTGCTTCTTTGCATATTCGAAGTGAGATTGAGTGATCCAAGTGCATTTGCATTGTGAGATAGCATCTAGTTGGCACTTGGTGGTTGATTTGCTGCGGGATTCTTGTTTCTCTTAGTGGTTGCCGCCACCTAGACGGCTTGGAACAGCTTGGAGGCGTTGGCAAGAATTGGTGATTGTTCTTGGCCACCTCCGGTGATTGTGAGGGGTTTGTGCCTACCTCGGCGAAGCGCCAAAGGCAACGTTAGTGAATTGCTCGTGTCATTGCAACATTTTGCCATTTGGTAGGTTCTTGTGGTGCCTTTTGAGAGGCTCGGTGTGAGACCGATTAGCCACCGAACCACGTGGTGAAGAGGGACACAACGGGGACTAGCGTGCCGGCAAGCACGTGAACCTCGGGATAAATCTTCGTGTCATCATTCTTATTGTGTTTGATCGATCCCGGTGGTTATATATTGTGGTATTCATCTCTTGATCATATTGATTGGTTGGCTCAATACTTCGCCCCTCGGTGATATCCTCCTAACTCTCTCTTGTATTAATTTCTTAGTTACCTTGCTAGCTTGTTAGTGTATCTCTTAGCTTGTGTAGCTAGCTAGCTTTAGTTGTAGTTAAATTGTGCGGTTTGACTTGTGCGGTTGAGTGCAAATTTATTAGAATTGTGAATTGGTTAGGTGGCTTGCAAACACCCCGTAGGCTAAGCAAAACTCGCATCTTGCTATTTGTTTTATTGATAAACTTGTTTAGCTTGTCTTTGTAGAAAATTTTAATAGGCTATTCACCCCCCTCTAGCCATCAAGACCTTTCAAGTGGTATCGGAGCCGTGGTCACCGTTTGTAAGGCTTAACAACCTCGGTGTAAGATGGCTCAAGTTATGTTCAATCATGTTAATGGCAAGCCTCCATTCTTTGATGGCGTCTCTTCCTTTGATCATTGAAAAAGGAAGATGAAGCAATATCTAGGCAATATACATGAGAAGGTTTGGGATGTGACCAAAGAAGGATACGTCATTCTTGATGAGGAAAACCTCACTCCCAATGACCGCATCAACAAACAATGCAATACGGCGGCACTTGACACAATCTATCGTGCCATTGATGATAAAGTATTTGAGCAAATCAAAGATCTTGAAAAGGCAAATGAGCTTTGGATAAGGCTTGAAGAAACATATGAAGGTACTTCAACGGTAAAAAGTGCCAAACTATATATGCTCAAGGACAAGTTCTCCACATTTAAGATGAAGGATGATGAATCCATCCCGGAGATGTTCTATAGGCTCCAAGTCATTGTCAATGATCTCAAGGGGCTTGGGGAGAAGGTTGAGGATAAGGACTTCTCACACAAGTTCTTGATGTGCTTACCCAAGAAGTTTGCCACCTTGAGAAGAATGATCTTTAGAGAGGGATTGGACAAGGTCAAACCAACCAATGTGCTTGGAGATATAATGACCGATGCCCAATACAATGATGATGAAGATGAGGTAGAAGAGAAGAAGGAGACCAAGGTCAAGCAAGAGAAGCCCATTGCATTCAAGGCTTCATCCTCTAAGGGCAAGAGCAAGGTAGAAAGTGATGATGATGATCCATTCGATGATGAGACCATGGCCCTCCTTGTGCACAAGATGGGAAGGTTCATGAAGAAGAAAGGATATGGGGCAAGGAAAAGGAGAGACACTATAAAGGCAAAGACCCTTTGCTACAATTGCAATAGCCCCGATCACATAGTAGCGGATTGCCCCTATGAAGATAAGAGATTTCATAATGGGGACTTGAAGCTCAAGAAGAACAAGAAGGATAAGAAAGAGAATGAGAAGAAAGCAAAGAAGAGCTTCACTTTCAACAAGAAGAAGAAGGGTGGTGGTTATGTAGTCACTTGGGATAGTGACAACTCCGATAGTGATGATGATGAAAGCTCTAGTGATGATGAGAGGATCACTCGACGAGCCACTGCAAACATCGCCCTCTCCAACAAGCCATCCATCTTCGACACTACATCAACATGCCTTATGGCCAAGCCTACCAAGGTAAAACATGATGATAGTGATGATGATTCTTGTGCTAGTGATGATTGTAGGAGTGATGATGAGGAGGATGAGGACTACTCCAAGGATGATCTATTAGGCATAATAGATCAAATGAGCAAGGGCTACAAGAGGACAACCAAGAAATATAAAATCTTGGAACAAGAGCTCATTGCCAAGAGCAATGAAAATGATGCCTTGATGGAGGAGCTTGTTGCTCTCAAAAAGAGTAAGGAGTGCAAAGAAATTGAACAAGAGCTCAAAGCTCTTAGGAAATCCTTTGATGAGCTAGAGGCTTCTCGTGAGTGTCTAAAGGAAGACCACGAGGATCTTGAAATTGCTCACACTAGGCTTAAGGAAGCCCACTCCACTCTACTTGAGCTCATCAAGGAAAAGGACCTTAAGTTGGAGAAGTTCATGAAGGAAGCTAAGGAGGAGCAAGTGATTGTCACTTGTGATATTGGACTAACATGTGATATTATTGATGATTCTTTATTTATTAGTCCTACTAATGCTTCATGTAGCTCATCATCATCCACCACAACCAACTCTACCTCTACTACTAGTGATTCATCACTTGTGGTTGAGACTCTCAAGAGAGAGGTGGATGATCTCACCCGCGCATTAGGCAACGCCTATGGTGGGGATGCCCGCTTGCTAAAATGTTTGGGTAGCCAAAGGTTCTCTCTTAACAAAGAGGGATTGGGCTATACTCCCAAGAAGGGCAAGGCGGCCTTTGCTACTCCAAAGTCTCGCTTTGTGAAGGGCAATGGTCGTTATTGCAATAGATGCAAGCAAGTTGGGCATCTAGAGATTAATTGCAATAAAATGAACAAGAACAAGAAAATTGCTAATGTACCTTACATTCCTTTTAATTCTTGTTATATACTTACCAAGGGTGAGAAATGTGTGCATGCTAGGTTTGTTGGTACACCAATTGTGGGCCCAAAGAAGAAGGCCATTTGGGTACCAAAGAGCTTAGTGACTAACCTCCAAGGACCCAAGCAAGTATGGGTACCTAAAAGACATTAAATTGTTTTGTAGGTAAATTACAAGGCCGGAGGAAGGCATTGGGTGCTTGATAGTGGGTGCTCTCAACATATGACCGGTGATTCAAGAATGTTCAACTCTCTCAAATCAAATGATAGTGGCATTGATAGCATCACATTTGGTGACAATAGCAAGGGTGATGTAAAGGCTCTTGGAAGGATTGCAATCTCAAATGATCATAGCATTTCCAATGTGCTCTTAGTTGAAAAGTTGAACTTCAATCTTCTCTCGGTTGCTCAATTGTGTGATCTCGGTTTCAAGTGCATATTTGGTGTTGATGATGTGGAGATAGTTAGTGTTGATGGCTCCAACTTGATCTTCAAAGGCTTTAGATTTGAGAATCTATACTTGGTTGATTTCAATGCTAGTGACACTCAACTTTTAACATGCTTGCTCACCAAATCAAGTATGGGTTGGTTATGGCATAGAAGACTTGGTCATGTTGGCATGAGACAATTGAACAAGTTAGTGAAGCATGACTTAGTTAGAGGCTTGAAGGATGTCACATTTGAGAAGGATAAGCTATGTAGTGCATGTCAAGCCGGAAAGCAAGTAGGCAACACTCATCCATTGAAGAGCATTATGAGTACTTCCAAGGCATTTGAGTTGTTGCACATGGATCTATTCGGACCAACTACATACACAAGCATTGGTGGCAACAAGTATGGTTTTGTGATTGTGGATGATTTCACTAGATACACATGGGTATTCTTTCTTGTGGACAAGAGTGATGTATTTGACATATTCAAGAAGTTCATCAAGAGAGTGCAAAATGAGTTTGAGACCACAATCAAGAAAGTAAGAAGTGACAATGGAAGTGAGTTTAGAAACATAAGAGTTGATGAGCTATGTGAGGAGCTTGGAATCAAGCATCAATTCTCGGCCAAGTATACACCTCAATCAAATGGCCTAGTTGAGAGGAAAAATAGAACCTTAATTGATATGGCAAGATCAATGTTGAATGAGTATAATGTAAGTCATTCATTTTGGGCCGAAGCAATCAACACGGCTTGCTTCTATAGCAACCGCCTCTATTGCCACAAGTTCTTAGAGAAGACACCATATGAGATCTTAAATGGAAGAAAGCCCAATATTGCATACTTTCGTGTATTTGGTTGCAAATGCTATATTTTGAAGAAAGGCACTAGATTGAGCAAGTTTGAAAAGAAATGTGATGAAGGCTTCCTACTTGGTTACTCAACTACTAGCAAAGCTTATAGAGTTTGGAATTTGGCTAGTGGTTTACTTGAAGAAGTACATGATGTTGAGTTTGATGAAACAAATGGCTCTCAAGATGAAGAAGATAACTTGGATGATGTGAGAGGAACTCAATTGAGTAATGCTATGAAAGAGATGGATATTGGTGATATTAGACCAAAATAAGTAATTGATGTGGATGACAACAAAGATCAAGTGCTCCAAAGCCCAATCACTCAAGCTAGTGGTTCTCTAATGCAAAATCAAACTAGTACATCATCTCAAGTGCAACAAGATCAACAAGTGGCTAGTTCATCATCTCCAACTCATGATCAACATCAACATCCAAGCAATCAAGTCCAAGTGCTTCAACCAACTAACATTGCAAGAGACCATCCATTGGATTCCATCATTGGTGACATACAAAGAGGAGTTCAAACTAGATCAAGATTAACATCATTTTGTGCTCACTCTTCTTTTGTGTCAATGGAAGAACCCAAGGACATTGATAAAGCATTGAGAGATCCGGATTGGGTAAATGCAATGCATGAAGAGCTCAACAACTTCAAGAGAAATGAAGTATGGGAACTAGTTGAAAGGCCTAAGGATCACAATGTCATTGGAACAAGATGGGTCTTTCGCAACAAGCAAGATCAAGATGGGATAGTAGTAAGGAACAAAGCAAGACTAGTGGCTCAAGGTTACACACAAATAGAGGGTCTTGACTTTGGTGAAACTTATGCCCCGGTTGCAAGATTGGAAGCAATTAGGATCTTACTTGCCTATGCTTGTGCTCACAATATCAAGCTATATCAAATGGATGTAAAGAGTGCATTTCTCAATGGGTACATTCAAGAGGAGGTGTATGTGGAGCAACCTCTCGGTTTTGAAGATGACAAGAAACCCAATCATGTATACAAGTTAAGGAAGGCTTTGTATGGATTAAAGCAAGCACCTAGAGCATGGTATGAAAGATTGAGGGACTTCTTGCTATCCAAAGGATTTGTCATGGGCAAAGTTGATACAACACTATTCACCAAGAAGATTGAGAAAGACTTGTTTGTGTTGCAAATATATGTTGATTATATTGTATTCGGTTCAACCAATCAAGATTATTGTGATGAGTTTGGTAAAATGATGGCCAAGGAATTTGAAATGTCAATGATTGGTGAACTTAGTTTCTTTCTTGGACTTCAAATCAAACAAATGAAAGAAGGTACATTTATGAGCCAAACCAAGTACATCAAAGATATGCTCAAGAAGTTTGGCATGGAAGATGCAAAGGGCATTACAACTCCAATGAGCACTAGTGGAAGTTTGGATAGTGACAAGAGTAGCAACATGGTGGATCAAAAGCTATATAGATCAATGATTGGTAGCCTACTCTATGTGACGGCATCAAGGCCCGATGTGATGTTTAGTGTATGCATGTGTGCAAGATTTCAAGCCTCATCAAGAGAAAGTCATTTGAAGGCAACAAAGAGAATATTGAGGTACTTGAAGCATACACAAGATGTTGGATTGTGGTATCCCAAGGGTGCTAGTTTTGAGCTAGTTGGTTATTCGGATTCCGACTATGCCGGTGACAAAGTTGAGAGAAAGAGCACCTCAGGGACTTGTCAATTGTTGGGAAGATCACTTGTCTCATGGTCATCCAAGAAGCAAAATAGTATTGCACTATCTACCGCCGAGGCCGAATACATCGCCGCGGGTAGTTGTTGTGCACAAATCTTGTGGATGAAGGCTACATTGAAAGATTTTGGAATCAACTTCAAGAATGTGCCATTGCTATGTGACAATGAAAGTGCCGTGAAGCTAACCAACAATCCGGTTCAACATCAAAGAACAAAGCATATTGATGTTCGCCATCACTTTATTAGAGATCATCAACAAAAGGGTGACATTGCCATTGAGAGTGTGGGCACCGAAGATCAATTAGCCGATCTATTCACCAAGCCACTTGATGAGAAGAGATTTCACAAGCTAAAGAATGAGTTGAACATACTTGATTTCTCCAACATGAGTTGATGCACTCCCATGATATGACATGCCTCTCCTTCGAGCCCGAAGGTACAATTGGTTGACATGTCATACATTCTATACTAAGGACATGTTTAGTGCATCTAGTCATGATTTCTTATGTTCTAGGATCATTCATGAAAATTAAATGAATTTGAAGTTTATATGGTGCCACTATTGTTTCCATGACTTGTATGATCTAGTGGTAGCATATAACTTGTTTAAGTAGCTTATGATCCTAAGTGTTTAATCTAGAAAACTTGTCTAAATATTTGCTTCAACATGGTGCATGATAACCCTTCTAGTGAGGTGTGAAGAAGCTTGCCCTTGGATCAAACCGAAGTATTTTATTTATGCAAGCAATCTAGGTTGAATCATAAACTTGATCCTCACCCCATATTTCAACATGATAATCTATCTAAAGTTTGCTCCTTGTGGTCAATTGGTGCCAAAGAGGGAGAAAATATTGTTCACAAAGATAGAACTCAAAGAGGAAGAAAATGTTGTGGGGGAGAAAATGTTGTTCACAAGATAGATTCTAAAAGGGGAGAAAACCTAAAGGGGAGAATTGATAAAAGAAGGGGATCAACTAAAATTTTGAGCACACAAGTAGGGGGAGCAAGCTCTTTAAACATGAATGTTGCATTTCTATGTGCACTTCATATGTATGATGCATAGTTATGCATTTCGTTTTCTCTGATACATTGCTTGTGTGGTGACTTGCTAGTATAATTTGAATGATGCATTGATATACTAGCATGAATAGGAAGTAGTTAGATTTTTCTTGCTTCATGTTTTTCAAAGTGGTACTAGAGCCTTGCTTATAATGATTGATCTCACGAGGTTTCTAGTTATATTTGTGTTTCTCCAAGTGGAATCTAACTACACAAGGTGCTAAGATGGTGTTTATCGCTACTCCGATGGTATCACGCTTCAAAGGTCTATAATCTTAAACACTTAGCACCTATTGGTAGTCAATGCTCCTAAACTTTCCTGTCTAACATGTATGCTTCCAAAATCCAAACATATAGCATACATGTAGGGGGAGCCATTGCTATCAATTTGAATTCATGATCACATGTCCATAATTCTTACACATGGTAACATACTTGGACAATGTGACATGGGTTCAATCAAAATTTTATAATATCTTTGTGAAAGGGTTGTCACCAATTACCAACAAGGGGGAGATTGAAAGTCCTATGTTTAGTGTTGGTAATTAGTGACAATACCTAAGTACTAATCCTATGCCTAAGTTGTATGTAGCATATGAGGATTAGTACATTCCAAGGTTGGTGGCAAGATGGACATGGTGATCATGATGGCCACACTTGGATTTGGACGCAACCCTACGTGATCAAGGCAAAGGTATATGCTTAAGGGTTGTGTTTTAGTAACCAAGACACCTAGTGGGTGTGGTTATATTATAGGATAGATAGCCGTACTATAAAGAGGGGAATGACGCGGCTATTGAACTCCTAAGTGCCTCTAGATGTGCATTTCATGATCATATGCATTTGGATAGAACTAATATCGCCTCGAAAAATGATTGTGAAAATGCTAACACACTCACACATGACGAGATCACTTGGTGGTGTTAGCACGTTTGCGACGGCGGTGGAGTTTGAGCGGTAGAGAGGGTTTGGGTTCCTCTCTCCCTCCCGCCGAGCTTGCTCGGTGGGATTCAGGCGTTTTCGAGAAGTTGAAACGATTATTTTCCACTACGCCGGTAGTCCAGAAAAGAAACGGAGGCGAACGGAGGTCACAGAGGTGACCGGACGCTGAACCGGACGCGGTCCTTGCATGACCGGACGCGTCCGGTCAGTGTTCAGTGTCTGCGTGTTTTTTAGTTCGATGATCGGACGCGAGGCGCGTCCGGTCACTGATGATCGGACGCGTCCGGTCGTTCAGGGAGCTTACTGGACTCTAACCGGACGCTGTCACTGTTGTGTCCGGTCATTTTCTTCAGCGCGTCCGGTCACTGTTTCGTTGAGCGCTGCTCAGGCGACCAGCGCGTCCGGTCCTTCACGGGACCAGCGCGTCCGGTCGTTCCCGGCGCGTCCGGTCAGTTGGACCAGCGCGTCCGGTCGTTGCTTCGCAGTTAGCCGTTGGGCGACCAGCGCGTCCGGTCGTTTGGACCAGCGCGTCCGGTCAGTACTTCACGAGTTAGCCGTTGGGCGACCGGCGCGTCCGGTCAGTTGGACCAGCGCGTCCGGTCAGCCCGATTTTGGCTGTTTAAGTTTCTAACGGCTATATTCGAAGGGGTACGTCTATAAATACTCGTTGGTCGGCTCAAGGCTCTCTCTCTCGAACATTTTGACATACTTGTGAGCACTTTGAGCTAAGCAACTCCCCTCCCACTCATCTCTCTTGCTTCTTTGCATATTCGAAGTGAGATTGAGTGATCCAAGTGCATTTGCATTAGCATTGTGAGATAGCATCTAGTTGGCACTTGGTGGTTGATTTGCTGCGGGATTCTTGTTTCTCTTGGTGGTTGCCGCCACCTAGATGGCTTGGAGCAGCTTGGAGGCGTTGGCAAGAATTGGTGATTGTTCTTGGCCACCTCCGGTGATTGTGAGGGGTTTGTGCCTACCTCGGCGAAGCGCCAAAGGCAACGTTAGTGAATTGCTCGTGTCATTGCAACATTTTGCCATTTGGTAGGTTCTTGTGGTGCCTTTTGAGAGGCTCGGTGTGAGACCGATTAGCCACCGAACCACGTGGTGAAGAGGGACACAACGGGGACTAGCGTGCCGGCAAGCACGTGAACCTCGGGATAAATCTTCGTGTCATCATTCTTATTGTGTTTGATCGATCCCGGTGGTTATATATTGTGGTATTCATCTCTTGATCATATTGATTGGTTGGCTCAATACTTCGCCCCTCGGTGATATCCTCCTAACTCTCTCTTGTATTAATTTCTTAGTTACCTTGCTAGCTTGTTAGTGTATCTCTTAGCTTGTGTAGCTAGCTAGCTTTAGTTGTAGTTAAATTGTGCGGTTTGACTTGTGCGGTTGAGTGCAAATTTATTAGAATTGTGAATTGGTTAGGTGGCTTGCAAACACCCCGTAGGTTAAGCAAAACTCGCATCTTGCTATTTGTTTTATTGATAAACTTGTTTAGCTTGTCTTTGTAGAAAATTTTAATAGGCTATTCACCCCCCTCTAGCCATCAAGACCTTTCACCGGCGCTCCACAACAAGTGCGCTGTGTGCCTTGCGCCAGCCGCGGATGCGGATGACGTCGCGGTAGTGCCCCCGTGCTAGCCAAGCTCAAGCTCTGCTTGACAGCATCGAGCACCTCACCACCGATAGCGCCACGTAGGCACCGCGTGACGCCAAGGTCCGCACGCTCCGCAACTCTGTCGGCCTCCTCATCGTCGTCGAATCACTCGTCAAACTGGAGCGGTGAGCTACCGTTGTCGACCTCTCCGTCGTCTCCGGCTGTGCGCAGCAGACATGTGGCTCAGTGCTCAGTGCGGACATCTCTCCCTCTACCCTCGTGATTCACGAACAAAATATTAGGTGGAATATTGGTGATGCATTTATACTGCTGCATTTGTTTTATTGTGTGGGGTGGTTTTGGTTTTTATTTGATTTGAATTCAAAATCTATTTTAAAATGGCTTTGGAAACAAATTAAAATGAGAAAAGAAAAGAAAAAGAGAAAAACTTACCTGTTGCCGGCGGCCTGGAAGCCTACCGAGCCGGCCTGCCTTTTTTTCTCGCGCTAATGGGCCATCGAAGCCGAGCTGCTTTGCCCGCTCTTCCCCGCGCCTGCGTGGGCTGGCCCAGGAGCCACAACCGCGCGCGCTCCCCTCTCTGGAGTCTCTGACGTGAAGGGCACGCATGTCAGTCGTTTCCTCCTCCTCTTGCCGTGACCGAGCCGGAGACTGAAGCCGCCTCAACCGAATCCAACCGCGTATCCCGGGATTTCCTACCCGAAAACATCGTATTAGAGCTATAAAAGTGTAGCCGTGTGTTCCCTCGTCCCTTTTTCCATCTAAAATCTAAGCCAAACCTCGTGAACTCAAGCCTAGAAGGTTGGAAACCCTAGCCTACACTGCTTATCGTCGTCGGAGCTTGCCGGTTAATCCGCGCCCTTCTTCTCCGCTTTGGTGAGCTCGTCATCTCCTTCTCTCCCTTCCCATGCTCTTCTTTAGGTTTGTGGTGCTTTGAATCGTGAGTTTGAGGAACTCCAGTGAGCCGGCAATGGCACCGCCGCCTTCCCGAGCCGCATCCTGTCCTCGATCCGTTATTGCTTTCCTAAACCGTGTAGATGCGTTCACATTGACCTTCTCGACCATTTGGTGTTGGTTGCGGGTCGATTGGTGGTCGGAAACGGTGGAGCCGAAGTTCTCTGGCGAGCCATGGGGGCCGGCCATGGCGGCCACCGGCCGGCGCTGGAGAGGGTGACCGCGCTCCCTCTCTCTTTCATCTGGAATCAATATCAGCCGTCCATTCTTAGATCTAGGGTCAGGATTAGAAGATACCCCTTCACGGGGTAAAGTTGTTAAAGAGCCCCTGCGCTTTTACTTATTAGAACCCGCGGTCCTTGGCGTAATCCAGAAATTACGTTTCTTTGTTTTAAAAACGTATCTCCTCTCGGTAAGTCAAAAATACGTTTTTTGATATTTACAGTTTTGCCACTAAACTTGTTTTGATCATAAAATCTTCGTTTTAACTCCGATTTGACCCGTTCAAGTTGCGTTAGGTTCGTATTTGCGAGCTCTACATGTTAGTGTAGCTGTACAGTAGGTTTGAAAATTTTAATTTTGAGCTTATATTAAAGTAATTATTTATCTAAAGGAAATCTTAGAAAATTCATAACTTTCATGTTTTAAATCTGAATTTCGTGATCTTTACGTATGTGTGATCGTAGTAACGTGTAGAAGAGTTTTACAAACTTTTTATACTGTTTTGCTACTGTTGGTGTACTGTTCTAACTATGTTTCTTTGTTTGCTTCGTGTATGATTGCTCGGATGATTGTGTGTTGATGTTTGATGATCGAGTATAGACGGTGAGCAGTTTCTTGATGATCAGGAGTATTATTTTGAGCTAGACCAGCAGTATCATCAGGAAATCTTTGATCAAGGCAAGTATAACATGGGACCATCCTTGTTGTCCTATTCACTGAAATTATCATATATATGCATGTGTTTTCCTTGACAACCCTAGAGATTATAACTTAGCGATTGGTATCTTGATTCCTTGACACCTATGGGTTATGCATTTAGCTATTGCTAGTGCTTAATTATGAACAATGATCTTATAATTTGATTAATGGACTGAGCAATCAACTATTAATATGATTTTATTACTGTTGAAAAAGGGGACTAGAGCGTTGTGATGTGTTGTTTGTTTGTCGCTCTAGTTACTCTTCGTAAGGACTTACCTGTAAGTGATAACCGGGATTGACAGTACAGCTGTGAGGGCTATATGGCTCTGGCTTTAGTTGTTTAAAGGATATTTTCTAGCTTGTTAGTGGTTACCTTAAATGGTGTAAGAATGGCTTGCCACGTTGGGTGTAGGATAGCCTCTAGTTTATGAGTATAGCCGAGAAGGAATTGTGCCATTTGAAAAGGGGGGTTCCTACATCTGTCTGCCGAGTGAATCTAATGGCTCTAACTTGTTAGACGAACTTTTGAATGGCTTTATATGATTTCCGGTGTTTTGGGAGTCGCGAACCCATGCATTTGGAAGTCATGACTCACAGTGAAAGTGTACACCTCTACGCAGAGTTTAATAAACTGGTATACTAGCCGTGCTCACGGATACGAGCGGCCTTGGGGATTCTTACAGAATAGTTGATTACCATTGTTATATCATGTTTAATTACTGTTTATTATTATTACGCTCATGATTAATGCTATTTCATTATCCTTATTACAATTGATCATTGGTTCATTAATGGGAATTAGAATACCTTGATGCTACTCAATTGCTAGTTAAATGATGATTAAAAGCTAAACGCAGTCAAACAATGTCTATCCTTTTGTGCCTCATGAACCCCGTGTTGTACTTGTTGAGTTCGACATGGACTCACCCTTGCTATTTCCACCATAACAGATGAAGAATATGAAGATGATTATCGTAATGAGTACTAGTCTTGGTGTCAACCAGTCAACCGTGTTCCTGTGTTTGGAGTTTCCGCTGGAGATCTACTATTAGTTGCTACAATTTATTGTATAAGACTATGTGTTAAACATTTATTCGCTATGTAATAAGCACTGTGATGACACTATATAATTTGTTTACTTATGCGTGCGACCGTTTCCTAGGGCGCACATGAGTCTTTTATGCATCCTATGTTTATCCTTAAAAATGGGTGTGACAGATTGGTATCAGAGCCGTGTTGACTGTAGGACGCAAGCCTAGTTAGAATGGCCGTTATTAGTATCTATGCTTCACTTATTTCATGCTTACTTCTTACACCTTGATAATTGCTAAATTTTTATGCTTCTTCTATCTCATTCTATTGTGAAAATATATTGATTCTATCTAATCTATGTCAAAATTCTCGTAGATGCCTCCTCATCCCCGTATGTCCGCTGCTCAGTACATTGGCCGCTTCAAACCCTAGGAACCCCATGTTAATGGTGACCAAGAGATATCGGATGCTGAATCAAGAGTGGGAGACACATCAATGGAGAATTCAGTCATGGGATGGACCACAAAGCTTCACATCATGGTTCCTAAAGCTGATGTTTTGTTCCATGACATGCTGACAAGAACTTTGGATAATTATTACTACGATTGGGAAGCTACGTTGGAGTATCGCTGCAAGGAGTACAGTCATCCATTGATGGACTCTTACTGGGAGACTGAACTATGGGTCAAGACAACGGATCCTACCACTAAGGAGCCTAAGGTGGATTCAAAGTTCATCACCCGAGTGAGCCGGGCAACTGTAGAAACCAGCATGGAAGATGTCACCTACAATGTGTTTGTCTATTACCATGGTCTTCGCTCAGACAAGACGTTGCAGGGTGCACTCTGACATTTTCCCTGTCTCTTACATGACAAGGGTGTTTGGACTGTGCCGCTCGCTGATGATTCATCCTTGACCTTACAAGCCACAGTGGGACTAGTTCGTGAGTTGGCTCTTCATGAGGCGGATTTGAAGGATGAGTTGCTAAAGGAAAAGGAACATAAAGAGCAAGCTTATAAGGAGGTCGATGAACTAAGGGCTGAGCTAGGGCGTCCCAAGATTTATGAGAAGCTCAATTAAAATTAGGAAGTCCCTATGCAATAGGAACCATATTAGTTTGCGAGTCAAATTGAGTTTGGTAATGTCGAGTATTAGTATGTGGTGTGAACAATTGTGTGCTTGATGAATTGTTATTTTGATAATGTGTGATTTGGATCTTTGTAATGAGTGCTGGAGATTTGTGGACATGTCTACAAGTTCCATAGTTAAGAATATTAAGTTTGATCACGAATATTAAGTTGGGATCGGGGTAAACTTGGTTCTGTCTTTTGCTAATTTCTGGATCAGTCTGGGATGTTTTGGGAATAACTCAAAATTTGTTAGTGAGAAATTTATGAAATTTTACTGGGAATAATTAGACTTCTATATCTTTCCAACCCCATAAGAATCATCTTTTTATCTATTATGAGCTAAGAGATATACCTGTTCCAAGTTGGGGTCACTGTGCAGTCTGGAATTCTGAAACAGTTTCGGTTAAGTTCAGTTTTTGATTAATTTATTGACATAATCTGGAAAACTGTTAATAATAAAAGTCGTAGATAATTTCATAAGCTTTCCTACCATGTAAAGATCACCTTAATTGGACTTCTATATCTTGAGATATGATAGTTTTACTGAGTTGCTGAAATTGGAATTCGCCCAGAGAATTCAGATTTACTTATCTATAGTATACATCATCTTGGATAGTACTGAGCTTCGTCTTCTGTGCTTTGAAAACATATGGCAGCCAGAGGCCGTGGCAGAGGTCGTGGAGGTGCTAACCCACCCATTACTATGGAGGAACTTATGAATACACAGAATCCGATGATGCAGATATTCATGCAGCACCTGCAAAACAACCCCCTTGCAGGAGGACCGCCACCTATTCATGTGAGAGACAAACGTGGTGAATTTTTGAAAGGACACCCTCCAGTGTTCTCGCATGCTGCTGATCCATTGGAGGCAAATGATTGGGTGCGAGCGGTGGAGAAACAGTTGAACATCGCCCAATGTAATGATCAGGAAAAAGTGTTATATGCATCTGGCCAGTTACAGGGGATAGCTCAGACTTGGTGGGAGTCGTATCAAGCTACACGTCCTGACAATGCTCCTCCTGTCACTTGGAATGAATTTGTTAGAGATTTTAGAGCTCGCCATATTCCTGAAGGTGTAATTGAGCTGAAGCAGGAAGAATTCAGAAATCTCAGGATAGGACATATGAGTGTCAGTGAGTATCATGACAAGTTCTCGCAGTTGGCTCGCTGTGCTCCCAATGAAGTGAGGGAAGATGCAGATAAGCAGCGTCTCTTTCTTAAGAGAATTTATTATGATATTCGTTTGCAGCTGAAGGGTAATAATTATGCCAGCTTCTAGGAACTTGTGAATAAGGCTATTGTGCTGGACAATGAACGTCGAGAGATGGTCAGGAAAAGGAAGATGAAAGGACAAGGTGTTGGGAACAATATACGCCAACGTACAAATTCTTAGCATTGTTTTCATTTGAAATTCCAAGGACCAGTTAGTCAGTGGAACCGTAATTCAAATCAACAGTGGTCTCAGAATAGGCAGAATAATCAGTTTCAGCAACGACCCCAGTATCAGCAGAACAGACAGTTCCAACAGCAGAGTGGTCAGCAAACTCCACGCCAGGGTAATTCCAACTCTACCCCAATGAAGACCAGTGCACCTAGTACCCCTAATCTGTGTTATCGTTGTGGAGAGCCTGGACACTATGCTAATCATTGTCTCAAGAAGCAGAATCAACAGACACCGCAGGGGCAAAGGTCATCCAATACTTGAAAGGTGAATCATGTGTCTACTGAAACAGCATAGACGGAGCCTGAAGTAATGCTTGGTACGTTCAATGTTCATTCTCCTCCTGCAACCATTCTTTTTGATTCTGGAGCTTCGCATACCTTTATTTCAAACATTTTTGTTAGAATACATAGCGTACCCATGCTTTCCATGAAAGAACCTCTCTTAGTAAATTCACCTAGGGGTACCATGCAAACCACTAATTGGTGTCTTCCAGTTAGTATGGTTTTAAGGGGGGTAGAGTTTAAGATAACTCATATAGTGTTGAGGACATCTGGTATTGATGTGATTTTGGGTATGGATTGGATGAAACAAAATCAGGCAGTGATTCAGTGTCAGCAGAAGGTAGTAGTTGTGAATGCATCTAATGGAGAGAAAATCAGTGTGGATGTAGCAGTGCAGAAGCAACCAACTGTCGTAGTGAATCAGCTTGATGAAGATGCTAGTAAAGAGAATCCAGTTATCGGTGATTTTCTAGATGTTTTTCCAGATAATTTGTTAGGTATGCCACATGATCAAGACATTGAATTTCTTATTGAATTATTACCTGGAACTGCACCCATAGCTAAATGACCATATAGAATGGGAGTAGATGAATTAGAAGAACTTAAGAAACAAATTAAGAAATTACAAGATAAAGGTTTTATTCGTCCTAGTTCGTCACCTTGGGGTGCACCAGTTATTTTTATTGATAAGAAAGATGGTGGTCAGAGAATGTGTGTTGATTATCGATCACTTAATGAAGTAACTATCAAGAACAAGTATCCTTTGCCTAGAATTGATGACTTGTTTGATCAGTTGAGAGGTGCTTGTGTGTTTTCTAAGATTGATTTGCGTTCGGGTTATCATCAACTGAAGATTCGTGCCTCTGATATTCCAAAGATAGCTTTTACTATGAGGTATGGTTTGTATGAGTATACTGTTATGTCATTTGGTTTGACCAATGCACCTGCCTACTTTATGTACATGATGAATAAAGTGTTCATAGAGTATCTTGATAAGTTTGTGGTGGTATTTATTGATGATATATTGGTATTTTCCAAGATGAAGAAAGAGCATGCTGAACATCTGAGGTTGGTATTGCAAAAACTTAGAGAGCATAAACTGTATGCTAAGCAAAGTAAGTTTGAGTTTTGGTTGAAGGAAGTCTCTTTTCTTGGTCATATTATTTCTAATGGTGGAATATCAGTAGATCCAGGCAAGGTAAAGGATGTATTGAATTGGAAGCCACCTACTGATGTGGGAGAGATTCGTAGTTTCTTGGGTTTAGCTGGATATTACAAACGGTTCATTGAAGGGTTTTCTAAACTTGCTAAACCTATGACATCTCTGTTAGAGAAGAATGCCAAGTTTGTATGGTCTGATCAATGTCAAGCTAGTTTTGAAGAATTAAAGAAGAGATTGACTACAACACCTGTCTTGGTATTGCCAGATTTAAGTAAGAAGTTCTCTATTTATTGTGATGCTTCTCGTCAAGGTTTGGGGTGTGTTCTTATGCAAGAAGGTAGAGTTGTTGCCTATGCATCTAGGCAGTTGAGAAAGCATGAGCTGAATTATCCTACTCATGATTTGGAGTTAGTAGCTGTAGTTCATGCTTTGAAGATTTAGAGACACTATTTGATTGGGCATAAGAGTGATATATACACCGATCATAAGAGTTTGAAGTATATTTTCACTTAGTCTGATCTGAACTTGAGGCAACGTAGATGGTTGGAGTTGATCAAGGACTATGATCTAGAGATACACTATCATCCTGGTAAGGCTAATGTTATAGCTGATACTCTTAGCAGGAAGAGTTATGCTAATGAGATGCAAATGTTGTCCATGACAAGTGAGTTGTGTGCTGAATTTGAATATCTGAATTTGGGAATTGTTGCTAATACAATGGAATTAGTGATTGAACCTACATTAGAGCAAGAAATATACAAGGGTCAGTTGAAGGATGAGAAACTAAAGAAGATAGCAGAGGATATAGTGATTGGTAAGTCACCAGGGTTTCGAATGAATGATAATGGGATTTTGTGGTTTACAAAGAGGTTGTGTGTACCTGAGGATCAGGCTATTAGGCAGGCAATCCTTCGTGAAGCTCATGAGTCAGCTTATTCTATTCATCTTGGAAGTACTAAGATGTATCTGGATCTCAAACAGAAGTACTGGTGGGTTGGAATGAAACGAGATGTAGCTGAGTATGTGGCAGTGTGTGACACTTGTCAGAGAGTGAAAGCTGAGCATCAGAGACCAGCTGGATTACTGCAACCAATGAAGATTCCTGAATGGAAGTGGGAGGAAGTTGGTATGGACTTTATAGTGGGGTTACCTCGTACTCAGAGAGGTTATGACTCTATTTGGGTGATAGTAGATCGGTTAACTAAAGTTGCTCATTTCATACCAGTCAAGACTACCTACCATGGACCAAGATTGGCAGAGTTGTATATGGAGAGGATAGTGTGTTTGCATGGAGTTCCAAAGAAGATTATGTCTGATCGAGGTTCACAGTTTACGTCATATTTTTGGAAGGCTGTACATGAATCTTTAGGGACAAAGTTGAATTTTAGTACAGCATATCATCCACAGACAGATGGGCAGACTGAAAGGACCAACCAGATACTAGAAGATATATTGAGAGCTTGTGCATTGCAATATGGAACTAGTTGGGATAAGAGTTTGTCTTATGCAGAATTCTCTTACAACAACAGTTATCAACAGAGTCTTAAGATGACACCGTTTGAAGCTTTGTATGGACGTAAGTGCAGAACTCCATTGTTTTGGGATCAGACGGGTGAGTCTAAGGTATTTGGTACATATGTTCTTAGAAACGCAGAGGATCAAGTGCGAGTGATTCGTGAGAATTTGAGAGTGGCACAATCTCGTCAGAAGAGTTATGCTGACAACCGGAGAAGGGATTTAGTTTTTGAGGTAGGTGATTATGTCTATTTGAATGTGTCACCAATGAGAAGTGTGAAGAGGTTTAACATGAAAGTCAAGTTAGCACCAAGGTATGTTGGGCCATTTAAAGTTATCGATAGGCGTGGTGAAGTTGCTTACCAATTAGAGTTGCCTGAGAATTTGTCTGGGGTACATGATGTGTTTCATGTTTCTCAACTCAAGAAGTGTTTACGTGTGCCTGAGGAGCAAATACCTTTGGATGAATTGACTGTTAAAGAGGATCTTACATATGAAGAGTTTCCGATTAAGATTTTAGAAACTGCTGAAAGAGTTACTCGAAGTCGGGTTATTAAAATGTGCAAAGTTTAGTGGAATAGATATTCAGAGGTAGAGGCAACTTGGGAAAGAGAGGATGAATTGAGGAAATCATATCCGCAGTTATTTGAGTAAGCAGTCCAATCTTGAGGACGAGATTCTTTTAAGGGGGTAGAATTTGTAACACCCAAAAAATTTAAAATTTTGAATTTGATAAAATTTGAGTTAAAAGAGAGTTAGTTATGAGTTTAAATAATTTAGACAATAATTAATGGGGATTAATATTTAAAATATTAGGTGGAATATTGGTGATGCATTCATGTTGTTGCATTTGTTTTATTGTGTGGTGTGGTTTTGGTTTTTATTTGATTTGAATTCAAAATCTATTTTAAAATGGCTTTGGAAACAAATTCAAATGAGAAAAGAAAAGAAAATGAGAAAAACTTACCTGTTGCCGACGGCCTGGAAGCCTACCGAGCCGGCCTGCCTTTTTTCTCGCGCTGATGGGCCGTCGAAGCCGAGCTGCTTTGCCCGCTCTTCCCCGCGCCTGCGTGGGCCGGCCCAGGAGCCACAGCCGCGCGCGCTCCCCTCTCTGGAGTCTCTGACGTGAAGGGCCCGCATATCAGTCGTTTCCTCCTCCTCTTGCCGTGACCGAGCCGGAGACCGAAGCCGCCTCAACCGAATCCAACCGCGTATCCCGGGATTTCCTACCCGAAAACGTCATATTGGAGCTATAAAAGTGTAGCCGCGTGTTCCCTCGTCCCTTTTACCATCTAAAATCTGAGCCAAACCTTGTGAACTCGAGCCTAGAAGGTTGGAAACCCTAGCCTACACTGCTTATCGTCGTCGGAGCTTGCCGGTTAATCCGCGCCCTTCTTCTCCGCTTTGGTGAGCTCGTCGTCTCCTTCTCTCCCTTCCCATGCTCTTCTTTAGGTTTGTGGTGCTTTGAATTACGAGTTTGAGGAGCTCCAGTGAGCCAGCAATGGCACCGCCGCCTTCCCGAGCCGCATCCCATCCTCGATCCGTTATTGCTTTCCTAAACCGCGTAGATGCGTTCACATAGACCTTCTCGACCATTTGGTGTTGGTTGCGGGTCGATTGGTGGTCGGAAACGGTGGAGCCGAAGTTCTCTAGCGAGCCATGGGGGCCGGCCATGGCGGCCACCGGCCGGCGCTGGAGAGGGTGACCGCGCTCCCTCTCTCTTTCATCTGGAATCAATATCAGCCGTCCATTCTTAGATCTAGGGTCAGGATTAGAAGATACCCCTTCGCGGGGTAAAGTTGTTAAAGAGCCCCTGCGCTTTTACTTATTAGAACCCGCGGTCCTTGGCGTAATCCAGAAATTACGTTTTTTTGTTTTAAAAACGTATCTCCTCTCGGTAAGTCAAAAATACGTTTTCTGATATTTACAGTTTTGCCACTAAACTTGTTTTGATCGTAAAATCTTCGTTTTAACTCTGATTTGACCAGTTCAAGTTGCGTTAGGTTCGTATTTGTGAGCTCTACATGTTAGTGTAGCTGTACAGTAGGTTTGAAAATTTTAATTTTCGAGCTTATATTAAAGTAATTATTTATCTAAAGGAAATCTTAGAAAATTCATAACTTTCACGTTTTAAATCTGAATTTCATGATCTTTACGTCTGTGTGATCGTAGTAACGTGTAGAAGAGTTTTACAAACTTTTTATACTGTTTTTCTACTGTTGGTGTACTATTCTAACTATGTTTCTTTGTTTGCTTCGTGTATGATTGCTCGGATGATTGTGTGTTGATGTTTGATGATCGAGTATAGACGGTGAGTAGTTTCTTAACGATCAAGAGTATTATTTTAAGCCAGACCAGCAGTATCATGCTTAATTACTATTTATTATTATTACGCTCATGATTAATGCTATTTCATTATCCTTATTACAATTGATCTTTGGTTCATTAATGGGAATTAGAATACCTTGATGCTACTCAATTGCTAGTTATATGATGATTAAAAGCTAAACGTAGTCAAACAGTGTCTATCCTTTTGTGCCTCATGAACCCCGTGTTGTACTTGTTGAGTTCGACATGGACTCACCCTTGCTATTTTCACCATAACAGATGAAGAATATGAAGATGATTATCATAATGAGTACTAGTCTTGGTGTCAACCAGTCAACCGTGTCCCTGTGTTTGGAGTTTCCGCTAGAGATCTACTATTAGTTGCTATAATTTATTGTATAAGACTATGTGTTAAACATTTATTCGCTATGTAATAAGCACTGTGATGATACTATGTAATTTGTTTACTTATGTGTGCGACCGTTTCCTGGGGCGCACATGAGTCTTTTATGCATCCTATTCTTGTCCTTAAAAATGGGTGTGACACACTCAGGCAGGTCCTCTCCTTGCTCCTCTTCTTCTGGCACCTCCTATGCTTAGAGTTCCTATGGGTCAATCCCGGCCTGCTCCTCTTACACTGTTACTGGCACTTTCTCCTGATCCTGTATGATGCAATTGTATGAGTAAATATGCAAACGGTGCATTAGATGCGATGGCATGTGATGATCATAATAGCATGATATGCAGATGAACACATTGAGACTTTATTGGATTGAATAGAGATAAAACCTTTCTACAAGGTAGTCAACATCATACAAGGACAGTTACCACTAGTACATGTTATCTATTGCATTCTCTTCTGCCACTAACCCCTGTTACTTTTCCGCTAACTAACATATAGCCCTAACATGTGTGCCACGATATTCCATCAACATAAACACACTAACAAGCCAAGTGACATCAGCAAGTGATTTGATGCTTCAAAGATACACCAAATTCACACTAATAAACAAATCATGCATAAAGGATACTACTTTATTTCAATTTAAACTAAGGTTACAACAACAACCTATATCTCTAGTGTATAGAAAAATCTATAAAAATTACATTAGCATATTCATACCATAAGTAGCCTACCATAAATTTTCATGACAATTGATTAATTAAAACTGCCTACACAAAAATGACAAGCTAGAGGATATAAATGAGCAAGAAAATACTTTGTACTATGAAAAGTATCAAACAATAGATTTAGTATTTTCCCCATGTTCTACATAGTAATCGACCACTGTACAAAAATTATCATATGCATGTTTTATACTAATTTTTCTCTCTACCAAAAATAACAAAAATTAGCCAATAAAGGCACTTGAACTAGACATCAATATTTTTCTACAGAACATGCATGACATATATTTTTCATGCAAAACACATCACAAAAGAAGGCTAACAAAACTGGAACCATATTTTTCTGATAAATATTCTATTTACTATGCATTTTCTAAGATAATAGCAATTACAAGAATTAAATAAATCCCTATATAAAAGTATCACAAAATTGGCATGCAATATTTTTAAACTTTAGATCTAGTCATGAGGATCACAACAAAATTTGTTTCATAATTTTTAGAGCCATAAATCTCAAGATATGATTTTCTAAAACATTTGAACAATTTCTGAAAATTCATTTCTGAAATCCTTTTAAAAATTCGATGCTGAAAACACTGGATACACCCGGTGCAGTGCACCCACGCAGGCACAGAGAGACAGACAGGCGAGCACGAGGTCAACAGGGACCCTACCCGTCAGATGCACACCCTAGGGGAGGGCTTGACCGGCCGGGATCTCGCACCATCGCACTCTACTCCACGAGGCGGACCTAGCGGACTCACCAAAGTGGCCAAGGAGGCGAGGGAGCGAGCTCGCCTTCGCCAATGGCGGAACGGCGGCGCGGCTCAACAATGACCGGTCATCTCCGGCCAGGAGACGACACGGGGAGAGGCGCACGAGCACCGGGGAAGCAAGGCGAACGAGATGCGCGCACGGAGAAGGGGAAAGGGGGAGCGGAGGGGAGGAGTCCACGGAGCGGAGTTCTCCGGCGAGCTCGGCCGGGGCTCCGACGAGCGATTCCCGCGGAGAGGAGGCTTACCACGGGAAGCTGAGGCAAGCGCGGGCTGCGCAAGAGAGAGACGATGCTCGGAGCAAGACGGAGACGCTGGCGGTGAGCTGGGGTGGCCGGAACGGCCAACTCCGGCGAGGAGCCACGCGGGCTGTGGCGGAGGAAAGCCGCTCGGCTTGTGCTGCTGCTGCGGTGGAGCGAAGGAAGGGAATGGGGAGTGAACAGAGGAGGCGGACGCGGCGTGGAGGGAGTCGGCGGGCGCGTGGGGCGTGGGGGCCACCGGACGGCCAGATGCTGCCGTCGCCGACGCATGTCGTCCACGCGGCGACGAGCGCTTGCCGTGGTCGGGCACTGGCGTGCAGGAGCGGGCGCGGTGGAGCGGGTGAGGCCGAGCTGGGCCGTGCCGGCTTCGCGGACGGGCCAAGAAGTGGGGCGCGCGGCCCAGAAGGTAAAAGTCAATTTTCCTTTTTATTTTTCAAATAAAAAATTTATTAAACAACCCCAAATTCAAAATTTGAACAAGTAAAAAGCATTTTCAAATCTTGACCCCAAAACAAAAGTTGTGAATTTGCTTCTCTACAACTTTGCTTAAAGGGATATTTTCAAATTCTAGCTAGATTTTGAATTAGAGATTCAAAGTTCATTTTAATTCAAAAACTCATTTTTCTAACTTATTTTTAAAAGCAAATTTTGAGAAACTTTTGAATACAAAACTTGCTCCAAATTTCATGCTAAACATTTCTAAATTATTTGCACTACCAAACAAACTTGTTTATTGACCTAATCAAGCACACTCATGTCATAGTTTTATTTAAACAAGTAATTGCAACATTCATGTTTCAGAGTTATGTTTCACATGTTTCAAACCTATGTTTCCTTTATATTTCATGTGATCATGAATGCAAGATGATGCTCATGCGCATGATTTGCAGTGCCTAATGCATGCTTAACACCCGAGGTGTTACAACTTGAGGGTCACCACTAGCAAGAGGACTGACGGCAACCTTGAGCTTGTCTCAATGGGGAGTAGGTGATTGGCAATATATCACCAAACCTCGGGGTAAAGTTTACCATGTCATCATCTTCACGTTGGTTTGCTTACTCCCAACACAAGCTTATTTTTTATCTTTCATATATTGTGCTTGTGTTGTTGCTCTTGCGTAACTTGTTAGCTTGTGTAGCTTGCAATTTGCTCTCTTTGCTTGTGTAGCATAGAAGTAGCTCTCGTGAGTAACTAGTTAGCTTGTGTAGCCTTGCTAGTTACATTGCTTAGCTTGTGTAGCTAAGTAATTTGAGCTCTCTAGTTTAGCTTGCGTAACCTTGTTAGTTGAGAAGTGCTAGTGTGCTTAGGCTTTATACGCTTTGCTCACTAGTTGCATATGTTTATGTGACCTTGTAAACTAAAATTATTTAGGTGAGCTCTATCTTGCTCGGCACCTTAGTTGCTCGATTAGGATCTTTTGTAAGGTTCTTATGAACTTAAAGGAGTGTAGGCTTAGCTAGGCTGGATAGTTTAATTCCGTATTTATTTCGGTTAGCCGACGTGTTTAATTTAAGAAAGGACTATTCACCCCCTCTAGTATGCCATCTTGACACTTCAGCTAGCATAATGATATCAGCTGCAAGCTTGCTCACACTAGCCAGTACTTTATCAGTATTTTGATCTCACAAAACGATCTTGTCTAATAGACTGAGGGGCACCAGCTATCCATAAAAACAGCCCTAAAGCCTCTATCTTCCGTGTGGACTTTAATCAATGACTCCACAAGCAAATTATGAAGTTTATCAAACACTGTCATGTTCATCCTAAACATGTTTCAGCAAGAAGTCCTATTTCCTAGTGTTTTCATGATCCATTCATATCAGTTTCCGTAGATACTCTCCTCTCCGATTGTTCATGTACGAGTCAAAGTAGTACATAACAATCATGCCAGCGATCATAGCAATTCTTCGCCTCCTCTTCAAATACCTCAAGTGAAACTCTTTTCGACCAGCCTCAGTCCTCATCCTCTTTTCGACGAGCATCATACTCATCATCATTCACCTATGTGCACATATGAATTATCATCAGCAAGATAAAGAGCAAGAATAAAATGGACAGCAGCAAGATGTATAAAAATGTATAGCATCAAGGTAATAAAAAATGCATCACTTAGCATCAGCACACATTAAAAAGGTTCACCAAACATTCAAAGGTTCACATGAACGTCATCACACATTAAAAGTTTCACTTAAGCTACTACATCCAATCACGTAACATCATCACACACTTCTATCCCGGCACCGTCTCCTCAACCACAAAATCCTTCCTTCATTTGTGCTGATGTTGCAAAAGATCTCCCGGTTGTATTCATCTTGAAACAACTTAGTAGCCACGAAGTACTCCTCTGTATCTTTATTGCCCCACACTCCACAGCCAACCTCTGACATCTTGCTACGCCTTCTTTGAACGAACTTGGAGCGAAGATTTTGTGTGCCTCCTTTTTGTGAGCCCCTCCGTCAGCATGACCATTGTATCTGTAGTGCTGCTCCCCCTCTTGCAGCTGCTGGTGCTCATTGGACGCCATGATCCACCCCGGGTTGACCAGAAACTTGCCGTTGTTCCGTGCCCACCGCGCCTTGTCAGTCCGCGGATCCAGCGCGACAACATGGGTGACCGTGGTGTCCGTGTCAGCTGTGTGGACGGCGCCCAGCTGCTCGGCTAGCTTCCACATGGGGTGCTCCTAGTCCTCGGCGACGTCCTCAAGCACGGAGAGCCGGCTGAACGCCACCGTGCAGCCACGCAGCACCTCGCGCCGCATGGCCCTGATCACCTCCCTGACGTCAGAGCAGCGGCCGCGGAGGACGGAGTCGAAGAACCCCTGGTGGACGCGCGTCAGGACCTGGAGCGCCACGACCAGGGCGCCGTCATGTTCCCCTCGTCGTGCCTCAGCTCCGCCAGGGAGTTCACCCAATAGCCGAACGTCTGGCAGCTATCGGCGAAGTAGAGGTTTCTATCAGGATCAGGTTCTCCTGGTGGTCCGGCCAGACGTCGTCCGTGTCGTCGAGGATCACCACCGCGGCGGCCTCGGCGCCCGGGACGGCGTCGAGGCTCTTGCTGTCTTGCCTGGTGGACTCGTCGCGGGACACGACCCTGCCGCCGAAGTAGGCGCAGTCCGGGTCCAGCAGCTTGACGACCGCCCTCGCGTAGTCCCGGATGCCCAGTGTGTAGACGGACATCTCGAACATGGCGCTGGCTTGCTCTAGGAAACCCCGCGCGAACGGGCGCAGCTTGGTGAGCATGCGAAGGCGGGCGAAGGGCAACCGGAAGAGGCCGGCGGTGGGGTCAGACTTGGCGTGCCGCATGAGCCCGTTGGCTTGCTCGACGGGGGAGAGGCGGTCGTCGAGCCCCGTGGAGTTGAGCAGCGTGTGGTCCAGGTCCAGCATGAGGGTTAGCTTCCTCGCGCGCAGGAGGGTCTCGAGATCGGACGCGCGCGGGATGTTCGTCGACGTCGTTGTCATCGAGGCCAGGACCGCCGCGGGGCCCTCGCGGATCTTCCCATACACGCCTCCTTCGGCTCCCCCCTTCTTCGTCGCGCCCAGGACCGGGAAGGAGAGCACGCGGTGCGAGGGGCAGGGGGCGGCTCCTTCCGTGTCCTCCTCCATTGCCCCGCAAACGAATCCGGGGTCCGGCGGACAGCGCGCGTCGCCGTTCCCTCCTTGCTTGATCGTGCTCTTGCAGCGGCGACAGCGGAAGGCAGCTGTTGTGCCGCTGCCCCTGCCCGTCTTCGCGGCTCCTTGCAGTGGAAGCCGAAGCCACTGCCACTGCCACTGCAGTTTTTTTTTTTTAGGGGAACTGCCACTGCGGATGGAAAAGGGAAAAGCGACTCCTTGAAGTGTAGAAGCTTGTGAGGCCCAACTCTCCCAGTTGTACCCGAGGCCAGTAGAATGCAGCCCAACTCACCCAGGCCCAGCCAAGCCAGTGGGATGACGTTGCGCAGCCAGAAGAGTGGATCCCAGTGACATCCAACATTGTGTCGTTGGGCAGTGGCAAGATGTTTATTGCCAGGGCTATGTTTAGGCATGGTTTAGTTCCCAATTCCTCCCCTAAATTCTACTATACAAAAAGGAGATTCTCCATCACATCAAAATGTCGGCAAATGCATGGAGTACTAAATGTAGATGAAATCAAAAACTAATTGCACAGTTTTGTTGTACTTTACGAGACGAACATTTTGAGTCTAATTAATCAATTTTTAGACAATTTTTTACACTAAAAAACAAAACGCGCTACAGTGTTCCGATAGGAACACTGTAGCGTGTAGTGCCGACTCCGGCGTCCCAAATCGGGAACTGAACAAGGCCTTAGATGCCAAAGTTTACCCCCAAATTTTACTATATAAAAAGAAGATTCTCATCACATCAAAATATCGGCACATGCATTGAGTACTAAATGTAGATGAAATCAAAAACTAATTGCATAGTTTTATTGTACTTTACGAGACGAACGTTTTGAGTCTAATTAGTCAATGTTTGAACAATTTTTACCAAATACAAACGAAATGCTAAAGTACGCTACAGTGGCAAAATGCCAACTTTGGATGTCCAAAGTTAGGCATCTAAACAAGTTTTTTAGAATGGCGACAAGAAAAGGCATCTAAACAACTTTGGATGTCTGCCGCCGCGATTTCAAGCGCGTTGCGGTGTTCGCCGGCGTCGAACTTGAGAAGGCGGGTGGTGAGCTGCGCATGCTGAAGCAAAAGTCCATGCGTTACAACTATGACAACAGGAATCCACATTGGGTGATCTGATCTATCTGATGGTTAGCTAAAGATCTATTGCTCTCATTAGCTATATTCGCTTATCTTACGAGCCGTACTGCTTTGTTTGCTTCCTAGTTCTGGCTATGTTCCGCTTGTGTTCTAAATTGATCCCTTGTCATGTGTTGCCAGCTATTTGCCTATAGTTAATAGGCTACAGGCATAACAAAATTTCAGAAAAAGAAATGACACGCAGGCAGTGACCATCTCCAGATATTTCACATTTGAAAGTATTACCGAAGTTTCACAGCGAATCCAAGAAGGTAACAAATTTCACATTTGAAAGTATTACCGAAGTTTCACAGTGAATCCAAGAAGGTAACAAGCATATGATTTGCATGCCAAAAAGTTAGCAATGCAAAAATCACAGAACTCTATTGAGCTGAGCCAATAGAAAAGGCACCATTGTCATTCCAGATCCATCAGGGAGCGGTATTTCAAAAGCACAACCAACTAAATACTATACCATTCACTTCCATCTCCATTGAACAGGGCAGAAGATAATACTGCTACCAGATAAATTAACAGATGGAACCACGAATAGCACCCAACTACTAGTACCACCACCAGCAGACACCCGTACAAACAAGAGGGATGGCAACCTAGCTAAGACGAAGTGAACTTGGTGACGGCCTTCGTGCCCTCAGAGACGGCGTGCTTGGCGAGCTCCCCGGGGAGGACGAGGCGGACGGAGGTCTGGATCTCGCGGGAGGTGATGGTGGGCTTCTTGTTGTAGCGGGCGAGCTTGGCGGCCTCGGCGGCGAGCTTCTCGAAGATGTCGTTGATGAAGGAGTTCATGATGGACATGGCCTTGGAGGAGATGCCGATGTCCGGGTGCACCTGCTTGAGCACCTTGAAGATGTAGATCTTGTACGTCTCCACGCTCTTCTTGGCCTTCTTCTTGGCCTTCTTGCCCTCGCCGTCCTTGCCGGCGCTGGACTTGCCCGCGGGGAGGCGCTTCTCCGCCTTCGGCTTCTTCCCCGCCGGGGCCTTCTCCGCCTTCTCGGTCGCGGGCTCCTCCTCCGCCGGCTTCTTCGCCGCCAGCTTCTTCTCCGCCTTGGGCGCCATCGATGCTGCGGCTTGATTCGAGATGGGGGCTTTGCGCTTTGCTCGGTCGGGTTTGGGGGCGGAGGATTCGCTGTGTTTGCCTGTGATTTTTTTTTTTTTGAAATCGTGTTTGCTTGTGATTGATGGGGAGAAGAGGGGAAGGGTGTGATCAGTTTATAGACAACAAGGGACGGGCGCTGATTGGTCCAAAGCCAAGTGCCGCGGATTGATGGCGTGGAGAGGCGGGAGCCATTGGTGCCCCCTCAAGTGGACGGCTGTGATGGGTTTCGACGCGGATTGCTGACGTGTCTGCTGGTTGGGCTGCGAGGAAGGAAGCAGGAACTGGGTTTTCGGGGCTGGCAGGGCGCAGAGGTGGCAGCCCACTTTGTGGCTACTTCTGGGCTTTTGGGGAAGATAGGATTTATTTGGTTCATGCTAGCCCGTGCTATGGCCATCATTCGATCACAGGCATCTAAAATCGAATGTTTAGGCGTAGGGGCTGTTTAGTTGGCAAATTTTTTGACGAAATGCTACTGTAGCAGTTTCGTTATTATTTGGTAAATATTGTCCAATTTCGTACGAGTTAGAGCTCTTGACTAGCACGATACGAAGTCCGGTTCCAAAACGTATTGGGTTGTGTATGGTCTATATTTAACAAAGAGTCCATACTCCAACGAAAAAAAGTCTATACCCAATATAATTACTATATATATATATAGTAAATTCGGTTTTTTTCCTTTTCCGATTTCGTCGTCTGTTCAGCCTTTTCTTGTTTTTTTAGACTATCTCCGATCATTTACGGTATCTTATTCTTTTTCATTTTCATATTCGTTCCATTTCTTTTTCTGATTTTCTCTTTTTGTTTTTTCTTCTTTTTATGATTACTATATATAGTAAATTTGGTTTTTTTTCTTTTCCTATTCCGTCATTTGTTCAACCTTTTCTCGTTTTTTAGACTATCTTCGATCATTTACTGTATCTAATCCCTTTTCATTTTCATATTCGTTCCACTTCTTTTCCTGATTTCCTCTTTTTGTTTTTTCTTCTATTCTTTTTTTCTTTTCTGGACTATTAAGTCCATTCATGCCCTTTCCCTTATTATTTGCATGTTATCTTTGTTTTCCCGATTCTCTCATAATTTTTCTATAAACAAAAAATAATAATAAACACTATGTTAATGTTCTTTGGATCCTTCGTCCTTCTCTAATTTTTAATAATCAAATATTCCTACTACTAAATTATTAATGTAATTTGACTAAGAATAAAAAAATATTTTTATTATAATTTAGATCAGATAATAGTCTAATTAACTAAATCATGAACAGAAAACTTGAGCAGTTTATTCTCCAATCTAACCAGGACGTGGCAGCAGGGTTACGCCTCACACAGATGTGGCAACGTGGGAGACAATGGCGCTCGGGCGGCGAGGCGGCCAAGACAACCTGTTGAGGTGGGGAGGCAAGCAGAGAAGGTGCATGAGGTGGGGAGGAGGTGGTGGACGCCGGCGAGGTAGCTGTCACCGACAGTTGGCTGCCTGCACGGATTCCTCTTTTTCACTTAACTTTTCCGCTCTCTCATGGACAATTAAGTATGTTTATATATTTCTACTGATTTTGCATGACATAAGGAATTTTCTAATTTAGCTGGTATTATTCTAAATTGCACTTTTATAGACGATCAATGTCCTAATGCAATTATTGCTTCATTACCGATGGATTAAATGCAATATATATATATATATATATATATATATATATATATATATATATATATATATATATATATATATATATATATATATATATATATATATATATATATATATATATATATATATATATATATATTAGTAACTAAGTAGAGATTTAAGTTTTGATTTTCTTCCATTGCAACGCACGGGCATGTTTGCTAGTAACACTAAAGAAGCAAAATTTCAGGCTCTTTTTTTCGTCCATTCATTTTTTTTTGTCCGTATCCCTCTAACTACCGAACAATAAAGAGTTCATTTTGTCCGGACGTATGTATATATAACTGTGCTCATACGAGTTAGAATAGCTTGCGTCTATAGATACATAATCTAAATAGATCTCTTTGATGTAGAGTAATTTGAATATGAATCCTAATCAAATAGAGTCTATTTATTATTCCAATATAATTCCAGATCCTTTTCTGGCTATTTTATTTGTCCATCCATGTAAAGCCTTTCCTCTTCTCTCTGTCCGAGCTCTATCGTATCGTTCTTTCTTATCTTTTTGTTTCCTTTTTGTGTTTTTCTTTTTTAGTTGCTTTTCTATTTATTTTTTGTGTTTTCCTTTTTTTAGCGTCGATTATTTTTTCTGAGCATTTTTTTGTTTTTTTCCTTGTGTTTAGCTATCATAAATTCATGGTAATCTATGGTAACTAAAATATGACATCCAAACTTAAGCAACGCGTCCGTGTCACGGCAAATCAGTAGCCCTAGTCGCGTGTGATGATCATGTACGGCTGCGACGTCGCCAGAGATCCTGTGACTATGCTGGCGAAACCCGTGCCGCCCTATGGCAGGCGCGCCGGACTCATGCCCAGGCGGTGGAGGACTTCGGCGTCGGCGGCGCCTTCCCCGAGGTGCACGTCGCGCAGTACCAGCTCTCCATGGGCCTCCGCGAGGCGGCGCCGGGATCCAACGACGTGCTGGCCATGACCGTGGACGCGCGCGGCCGTGTCGCGTTCGGCGCGGTCGTCCAGCTGGGCGAGAATGCCGCCAAGATCATCTATTCCAGCCACGCCAACCTTATCCCAAGGATCGCTCCTCCGCCCGATCATCAGGACGCCGACGAGGACGAGGACGAGGTGGAGGCTACCACCGCCCGGACGCGGGCCGCGCTGCAGGCGATCATCGACTCTCGCCTCTCCACCGTGCAGCCGCCACGTAGCAGGGACGATCCAATGCTTGTAAGTACAGGCCGGCACGGCAGTCGGCGGCGTTCAACTCGGGCGCGGAGGAGCGGATGGTGAGGCCCGATCCTGCTGCCCAAGCATAGGCGCAGGCGGGTTCCGCGCCCCGCCGGGTTGCCGACCGTCACCGTGATGCACTCGCCGCCGCGTCCCGTGTCGTGGAAGGACATGTCAGACTAGAAGATCTCGCCCAACGTTTCGGACTGGAAGAACTCCGACGGGTACTGCATCCCGCTAGACAAAGCGGGGGGCGGCAGACGGCCAGCGGATGCAAGACGTCCGGGTCAGTGACGGCTTCGCCAGCCTCTCGGAGGCGCTATACGTCGCGGAGCAGAAGGCCAGACGCGTGGCAAAGTGGTCAAGGAGCTAGAGATGAAGGCAGACGTGCAGCGGGGACAACAGCTGTGTGAGATGGCGAACCGAGTGCGCGCGAAGATGGCGTCCGACGCTGCTGCGGCGTGGCCAATGGATGCAGAGTTGAGCGAGTAGAGGATACAGCGCCACATGGTACACGAGGAGCGGCGGCGCCAGAGGGAGTGTGAGAGGCGGCGGGAGGCGTCAGGCGGCAAGAAGAGCAGGATCACGAGAGACAGGGACTGGGACGTCAGTGAGAGAATTGCCCTGGGCATGGCTAGCACTGGAGGCGGCGCCGGCGCTGGTGAGCTCACCTACGACAAGCGGCTGTTCAACCAGGACACGGGGATGGACTCCGGGTTCGCGGATGACCAGTACAACGTCTACTCGGGGAGGCTCTTCGCCGTGCAACCGTTGGCGCTGTCGATGCTTTACAGGCCCAACAAGCACGGCGACTCTGATGTATACGGCGGCGCGGATGAGCACATCGAGAAGATAGCTAGGACGGGTAGGTTCAGACCTAACAAGGTGTTCTCTGGTGCTCCGGACGACCGGCCGTCGGCAAGAGGGACAGGCCGGTTGAGTTCGATGTGTAAATATTTGTATCCTTAAGTTGTCGATGTAATTTGATTAGAAAAATTATTATTATTATTATTACATAATAAGTTGATGGTCTAACTAATCAAACTATAAACTGAAATCTTGATCCGTTTGCCATCAAATCTAATCAAATTAAATGTTTCTTCAAGTTCTACGCATATACTGGTGCAAATCTCTAAGTTGTTTATATATACAAATCTCAACACGGGCTAACATGTGCAAATCAAGAGAGATCTCGGTTATACTTCGTACTCATTAATAGAGAGACCAATTATTGACAGGATGACGACTAACAGCTTGCAGACTTTAATAAGATATTAAAATTAGATATTTTTGTGGATCAACAAAAGAAGTCACTGAACATGATATCTAATAACTCTATCAACACATGAATAGCATCGTCGTAGCTGTGCAGCAAGCTGAAACAAACAAGTTGAACGTTTGATAGCTTTTTTTTATCTCCCATTGTAACGCACCGGCATATTTTCTAGTCACTCTAATAAGCCAAAACACTCTCTTGAACCACAAGAATGCTCAAGTGCATGAGATGATGGACTATGCATAGGCCAAGCAAAAAAATAGTTGTTGGAACTTTAGTCAGCCAAAAATAATGCACATAATTTATGCTATCCTGTATTGGAGAATTCTGGTAGCTTCCACTAGACACAACTCCGAAGTAGCCATTGGTGCTCCTGTTCATTCGGCTTATAATCCGTCTTTTTCAGCTTGTTTTTTCAGCCGGAACAATATTTTTCTCTCACAACAAATCAGCTAATAGTGTTTTTCAGCCGGCTTATCAGCACAGCCGAACGGCTCCGTTGCATTGACAAACTCTGGTGCTGTAGGAGAGAGTTACGATGACATTGTTTCTGCTATGTCAAATACACCATGCCTATAACTAACCTCCGGTGATCTCCAGTGCCTTTACACCTCTTAGGCAACTGCATATCCTCCCTCTATGGTGTCACTCCAGTGATCACACCAGAATTATGCCTTGCATAGTCAAAGCAAACCCTACCCAAGGCATTGTTCTGAAGCTTTGATGGTTTCTCTGCTGCACACAACGTAGAGCTTCACTGCCTGTAAAAGCAATGCAATCTCTTCCAATTTAACTCCTTTGAGTTTGGCTTTGGGTTTCATCCATCGTTGGGCTTCATCTGAACTATATGTGCTAGTTTTGTCAAGTGTGCACCACATCAACTTAGTAGACTCACTTAGATCAAGCTACCCTTCATACCCCTCTTTGTAGTATGACCAAAGGAGGAAATAAGAATCTAGCTACTCTTAGCGTATTTCAACACCAATCAACACTTGAAAGTACCTCGTCCTTAGCCTTCACGTATATCTTTATAATTAAGAGCATGGAAACCACAGGAGCTCAATTTATATGCATCACTAAGTAATGCCATTACAAATACACGTTAGTCACAATGGTTGTGTCGTCATTAATCGTCAACACCATATTAGGTCTAGATGCTTTCATCGATCGGCCTGTCGTTTGGGCTAAAATCTAGCTGATCTGGCTGGTTTTTATGAGAGAAAAACACTACTGAATGGCTGACTGATAATCTCAAGCGAACATGCTGGATAATCTTAGCTATTTGTTTTGATGTGAGAAAAAAAAACTAGTTAATTTCTCTTCTTGGAGTGTACGGTGGCTAAGCTGATGTGGCCAGTTCTTTCTACTAATTGGAAAATTTGGATGTTCAGTTAAGAGGGAAGTTTTGATCCTGGCAGTCCTCGGCTTATATAGCAACAAAAAGTTCTTCATTCATAATTGATCTTTGCTTTCAGGATGCTCGCTGGAATAGAGTTTGTGGCTGAACATTGTCGGGATGGAAATGCCCGGCTGGCAGATAGCAGATTTTGGCAGACTTCAGAAAAGATAAATGAGTATAAGAAGAATGACAGGTTCTTATATCAAGATGATACACTTCTCAAAAAAAAAAAAGATGATACCCTTTCCTCCAACGTGCGTGAGCTTCATATCTCTCGATGGATTCATCCAAAGCGAACTAGGAGATGGTTGCTTTTGGTGAACATGCTGTCCCTGCACCAGGTTTCCTGCCTGGACGTTGATAACTGAGTTCTTTAGAAGTGAAGGCGTGAAGTCCCCTGTCGCTTTGATTTTTTTTTTATTTGCTGTAAGGTGTATCCAGAGCCTGCAACCTGGGTAAATGATCGCCTCCTAATTTCCAAAGAAATAGCATACTATATATTTAACATAACAGAAGCCTTCTTAATTAATCTAACACAGAATTTGCTGGATTAACACGGCATGAATGCACCATTCCAACTAAATAAGCCTTCCTCACATAGTCACCTGTTATTCAACATTCACGCTACAGAAAAGCTCAACATTTGTCCACTGATCCGACTCCTTTACCCTCAAGCTTCTCCATTGCCGGAGTCAAATAGCTGTCGCAATAACCGGGTGGCTCGTGGATAAAGCATGAGATCACATCACGCAGAGTCACAACACCGACAACCTCAAGGTCATCATCCACTACATATATCCTGTGGGTTATTCTTGATGCAATACTGTCAATAACACTACCAAGGGAAGCGTCAGGAGTGCAGGTGGGTGGTGGCTTCACCACGCAATTGTTCCCTGAATCAGGAAGAGTGGAGCCTAGAGTCTTCATGAATTCAATGACTGTTAGTTGCCTGTATGGAAGAAACCATTAAGACATAAGGGATACATTATAAAGAAAGAACACAGGGATGCAGACTATAAGATAGCTAGATACCTGAAATTTGAAAATAAGTCGGGTCTAAGCAACAGAAAGCGGATGTCCCTTATGCTAACACTGCCAACAAGTTTTCTTTTGGGGCCTTCTACTACTGGTACACCACCAATCTTGTTATCCTTCATGCACTTGAAAGCTTCTAAGATTAGATCATCACTGTTGATGGTGATAACCTGAAAAAAACACAAAATTGTCATATCAACATTTACCAGTGTCTGTTGAAGAGGCAAACACATAAGGAAATCTATAATGTAGTGCTTTGAAGGTTGCATAAGTAAATTAATCAGAATATCATAGAACATAGGGAACTGGCTCTTCTATTAAAAGAGTGGAATTCAACTGAAGCAGCAATAAGAGGGAGACAAAAATAACCTCATCAATGGACATAAATGGAAGCCCTAAGTCTGAAAGAGGAAGTGCAGAAATGTAGTCAAACCAGTCCCTTCCTTTACATTGCTGCAGCCCTTTGACAACACCAGCCTGAGTAATGAAGTTCTTGATGATAGGTTTTTCGGGCTCAATCACAGGGACATTTCTCAATCTGTACTTAGAGAGCAACAGAAGTACAGTCAGCATGGAACTGTCCAGTGTAATGGGGACGAAAGGAGACCAGTGGTATGACTCTACAATCGATCGAACCTGCAGTAGTAAAAGAACAACAGATGATCATCATACAATATTCAACTAGAATAAAAGGGTCTGAACCAACTTGAATCTTATTAACAAAACACATTGCAGGTAATGACAATAGAAAAAAAAAAGCCAAGATACGTCTAAACTTTAAACCATGGGGCAACGGTTGCAATATATGGTTCAACCCTGGGGTAACCAAACCTCAGTTTAGCTACACAGAAAAACATTAGGTCAAGTGTGTTCCTTTGAGTGGATGGATTCTTAAATTTGATCAATGCTAACAAAAGAAAACAGAGTTACTATTTATTCATTCAGTGGTTACACGCATAACTGTTCAGGCCAGGGCCAAATGGCTTACTGTTGTTGATCTGAAAGGTTCCTGCTGAAGCAAGACTTTGTAGAAATCCTCCCCTAAATGATCTGCAGCAGTCAGCCCATCCTTCGCCACACCCTTTTCAGCAGTTAATCCACCAGCAACAGCAGCCCCAATCGCGGCTGCAGTTAAGCCAGCTACAGCAGCTGGGCCAGTTGCACCCAAAGCTGCCACCCCAACCGCACCAACAGCACCCATGCCAACTCCGGCAGCAGTTGCTGATGCAGCTGAGAGTGCAACAGCAGCAAGCTCAGCATTTTCTAGTACCCAACGGATGATTGCTGAGTAATCGATGACACCAAGGTACCTCCCCTGCCAATCAGTAGGAGCCCCAGGTTCTGGATTCAGCACTGGTGCTGCCCTTATGTTCTGTTCAGAGAGAGTCCTTACAGCGTCAAGGACAGAAGTATCACCAGGAATTTCAATTACTGCATAAAAAACATAGGATTACAAAATGTACAATAAAGGAGATGAAACACATAAAAACAATTTGAGTAGTTTTGTTTTGCAACAGGGTGTACCTCGACCAGTTGGAACCTCGGGGAAGGATGAGACTGGAATCTGAGCGAAGGCAGCAGTTAGCGATTCTTGCAAAGACAGTGGCAACTTCTTCTTGGACTGGATAGCTTCAAAGTAGGCATCACAGCTTGGGAATTCAGGGTTTTCCTCGGGCTGATCCATGTCTACAAGAAATCGTTGAAGAATTAATCAAACAGACATTGTCTATCTACACTGTAACCAACTAACACATCACACATGCACGGCAGGCAACATCAAGATAAGGTTTGCCAGTACACCTGAGAATGGATTGGCCTTAGTCCAAAATCCAGTTGGACTTTGGCACCTAGACTTTGTTGGATTTGGACTCAGTTGGATAAAAGACATCCAATACCTTTTGGTTATGTCGGATAAATAAAACAGGGTAATCCAAGTTCTATTGGACATCTGTTCCTGTTCGGGGCAGCCAGCGAATTTGCCGCGGCGGCGGCTGCTGTCGTAGCCTCGCAGGGTGGGCGCTCTCGCGGCCAGCTCCGTCAGTGCTGCGCCGTGGCCTTCTTCGCGTTCTCCTCGGCCAGCACTTCCCCCAGCTGGTCTCCAGGCATTCAAGGGTCGAGGCTATTAGGGCGAGCAACTTCCGCCCATCGGCTCTTAGCGCGAGATGTCACGATTGACCGGGGCGCTCGTGCCGGTGAAGCAAGTACAGATCGTCGGCATTACTACCCCTTCTCGGTATCCTCCATCTCGATTTGAAGGTCCGTATGCTTGCTGCCCTCAAGTACCCCTACCCCCCATATCATACGTAGTACCAGTATCCAGTGTTGATTTCTTGTGGATCATAGTGGACATGTGCAACAATGATTGCATGATGTAGAGATTGAAACGCCTGAGCAATCCATTTCCTCTTACTACATTCAATTTTAGTCTGCTTGGAAGTTGGCATGCAGCAGAAAAAACTAGAGAGTAGAAATTGGGGCTAAGTATGTAAAGTTATCTGTAATTTTTTTTTGTAAAGGTCAAAGTTATCTGTAGATGATCCACAGTTAGCAGTGGCCTTTGATAGGCAGGGCTTTTTTTCCTGTTGATTCATTCTTTCAATCTATGCCTCAGATTGTGCCTGCAGAAGAGTGACATCTTAGCTGAATTCTTTTTGCTTGGTTACCGAATTAGTGTAGGATGATGTAATCTTCTTGATCATCTGTTCAGTTCAGCGCAACTGATTTGTGCCAAGATATTGACGTGGAAAATATTTTTTTTGTAATCGCTAAACTCAGAATCAAGTACTGATAAAATCTAGAAAGGAGTTGCAGACTGAAGTGAAAGAATTGAAGTTTGTTTACGGTGACTATAATAAATGAAGAAATTAAATTTTGGTTAAAGTAACAGCAAACACACAGAGGTGGCAGGTCAGGGATATAACTTTTTTATCCTGATCCCTTGTTTGGGTTTGTATGGTTTGGGTATGGGTTAATTATAGTATGCCTGCTGTACTGGTGTGTATGTATGTGGGTTCTTTGGTCTGGACCAATAAAGAGATGCCTGGCAGGTTTTATATATACCAAACAGGGCAACAAGAGAGTGCATAGTCATAGTTCTTTTAGTAACTTGCAGCATGAAATTCTTTGTGGTTCCAGTTATTGCATTTTATATATACCAAACAGTTTTTATTGTTAGTACCCTCTGAATAATATGCATGCAGGTTTTATTGTTAGCTTCCAACTGCAATCCTGCATAGCATAGCACTTTTGTTTTGGGAATGGTTATCGACTCTGCGATCTGATCACATACTTTTCTTTCTATAGGTCAACTGGAAGGATGCCTAATAGTGAAAGTTTGGCACTACTTGATGAGGGTCCTGATGAAGCCGTACAGAATTCAGGCCGCAGAAGCAGGAGATGATCTCCAGTATGGAACTATTTTGAAGAGTTATCAAATGAGGGAAAAGCCATCTGCATCCATTGTAGATCAAAACTGGCATATCATCAAGGTCTT
This sequence comes from Saccharum hybrid cultivar R570, assembly GCA_038087645.1. Taxonomy (NCBI): domain Eukaryota; kingdom Viridiplantae; phylum Streptophyta; class Magnoliopsida; order Poales; family Poaceae; genus Saccharum; species Saccharum hybrid cultivar. Next base: position 26,893,945 of record JAQSUU010000135.1, read on the forward strand.
GGAATATCACATCTAAGGAACCATATTATATCTGCCACCTGCAAAGAACTTCCTCCAGATATAGATCACGGTTCGATTTTTCCAAAGGTTGTGTCTGGTGTAGATGTTCGCAGTTTTGTATTGGACCCAAAGATAGTCAGGGATTTTATGACCAAGTTTTGGATCACATCAAATATCTCCTTCAAAAAGATAGAAAATGGATTCTTTAAGAGAATGATGAAATCAGCCCATCCAAGCCTTGAAGTTCATGGTCGACATACACTCAAGAGCAATTGCATGTCAGTGTATCATGAAGAGAAGAAAAAGATAGCAAGTGGTTTTTCCAATATAGATTCCTGTGTTAGCTTCACTTCAGATATGTGGACTTCAGTTCAGAATCTTGGATACACATATTTTATAGATGAAGAGTGGATTTGCACAAGCATCTCATCAATTTTAAACAAGTTCCTCATCCTCATAATGTTGCTGCAATTCATAGTACTATCATGAACTGCCTTTATGAGTGGGATCTATCCAACAAAGCTTTAGCTTTTACTCTAGATGATGCCACCTCAAATGATGGAGCTGTACGAAAGCTAAAAGACACTCTTTGGAGACGTATGCCCTTTCAAGGTGCTGATCTTCATGTGGGGTGTTCAGCTCACATTCTGAACTTGATTGTCCAAGATGGAATGGAAACCATACAGAATATCATTGAGCCTGTTAGGAATGTCATTAAGCATATTTCATCATCTAGCTCTCGGCTGCAGATTTTCAATACCATTCCGCACCAATTTAATCTTCGACCTAAGAGAGGATTCACCCTAGATGTTCCTACTAGGTGGAACTCTACTTATGACATGCTTGAAGAAGCTCTTCAGTATAAGGATGCCTTGACCCACTATGCTAATCTGCAGAACATTCAAGGACCCAACCTTGAGAAATGGAACTTGGCAGAAAGAGTTCGTAAATTTTTGAAAATTTTTGCTGATGCAACCAAAGTCTTCTCACAGCATAATTCTCCTAGTTCGCATAGGTATGTTGAAGAGATTTGGGGGATAAGGGAAACTACTCCTCGATGAAAAAAACATGAGTGATGAATTCTTGAAGGTCTTGTGTGATGACATGAAGTCAAAGTTTGACAAATATTGGGATGAACCTAACAAAATCCTTTTGGTTGCGTCGCTGTTAGATCCACGGTACAAATTATTCTTTTTGAAGTATTGTCTCATGAAAGTTTATGGAGAGGAAGTGGCTGATAGCAAAGCAAATGCTGCTCTTACTTGGTTTAAAGTGTATTATTCTCATTACGAGAGCATGCTGCAAAGGAGTTCACAGAGTACTGCTTCTTCATCGCCCGAAGTGGGTGGTTCAGCAAGTACACTTTCTTTGTTATCTGGAAAACGCAAGCTGGGGCTGGAATTTGCAATGTTTAGGCATCAACGAAGGCCTCATCGATCAAGAAGATCAGAAGTTGACACTTACCTAGATGATCCATTGGTTGATTCAAGGGAGGGTGAAAAATTTGATGTGCTCAAGTGGTGGAAAAGAAATCAAGATCAATATCCTACGCTAGCTAAGATGGCTCGCGACTGCTGGCATAATAATTGACAAACATCGCAATTCTCTAAGTTCAGAAATGGTGGAAGCACTCATATGTGCAAAGGATTGGCTCAAAGTCTACCTATCAGATGATGAAAATGAAGATGGTAAAAACATGTTTTTGATATGCAATTAACATTTGATGATATGTCTAGTTATGACCTGTTTCTGTGATTACATATCTTGTTACTGCTGTGAAAATAAAAATGTTTTGGGAATGCGAATGCCTGTGAACACCTCATTTTTTGGTTGCAGGAACTGTGACAGAAGTGACTACTGCTTGAGTTTCTCACCGCGTGGATGCGAGGATTTAGTGAACACCTTGTCCATACTCATACAGATTAGCATCTACAGCTTAAATTCTTCTGTTTAAGTTAGATACTATGGCTACTGATTTTCTTCTCAAAAAGATGTATTGATTAGCATATACAGCTTTAGCTTCAGTTATTAAGTTAAAAAAGGTATATCAGTTGCTTTAAAGTTTTTTGCTGTATTTGCTTGCAACTTGTGAGCAGACATGTGATGTATGAATGATGAATGCCTGGTATGTTTAAGGGCAAATATTTGTTTCTGCATTTGCCAGTTTTGGGTTACCTGCATTCCTTGCTGTGGGGCAGCTTCTCCTTCCCCTTGACGTCGATGCCGGCGGCAGTCCAGTCCGATGTTGTCCTGCACGTACACCAGCACCGTGACGGCCAGCACGTACACCAGCACGTTGTCCTGCACGCCGATGCTGACGAAAAAGTAGAACCAGTTGAAGAAGTGCAGCATCTTGTCGCGCTCGCCGTCGTGGGACTCGTAGTTAGTTGGATTGTGTTGGATGGATTGGACTTTGGTGAAGTTGGACTGGACTGGATTGGACGTTTCTAATAATTATAAGGACTGGACTGGATAGGGACGTTGGTTTAGTCCATATTCTGCTGGATTCCTACGTTCAGATTTTGGATGTGCATCCATTCTCAGGTGTATTTGCCAGCATATATAAATAATACCCATTACCCAATTAATGAAATATAAGTAATTCTGATTGCAGGAACTACACGCACAGTTTAGTCTCTAATTAGGTATCCTCTCAAAACAACAGGGTGACATCCCTATTGGCATTACAACAAACATCCTATAGGCATGATTTGAACTTGAATTCATCTATCTATATCATTCCAAACCACACAAACAAAAACTCCATCGACTTTCCTACGCATGGACAAAAACTCCATCGACTTTCCTACACATGGAATCAGATGAATCGGCGTAGTGGGTTCAGTGACTCCTACAAGAAGATGGATAAGTTTGTATCACCTTGGGCTCGGATGCAGGAACCAAGTAGCGCCGCCTCCCTGGCCCGGGAAGAGATTGGGACGGAGGACGAACTAGGAGGTGTGATTTTGGCGGATCTGCGATGCCTGTTCCCGTGCCTCCGGTTCTTAGACGGCGAGGGGAATTCGGAAACGGTGGGCGGCAGGTTTCTTTCTTGGTTCCAAATCCAGGGGCAGGGCGCCGGGAGCCCGGAGGGCCGGAGGAGAGGGGAAGGCAGGGGAGGCGCGCGACTGGAGTCGCCGAACGCGAGATGGCGAGAGGCGACCGCACCACGTGTACGCTGGGTAGGGCCCACGTAAGCAGGATAGAGAATTCCTTTTCATCTTTTTTTTTTGACTTTCCCTTCACTGTTGGGCCGGACTTATCATGTCAAAACAGGCCTATGATCCCACCATTGGCCTGGCCCAGCACACGAAGCCTAATTTGATTATTCGACCGCTATTTTTTTTTTCTAAAAGAAATGGAAATGAGACTAGAAGTGCAGTAGCATCTTCCGGCGTAGTTTGGCCAGAAAAAGCTCATTTGCCAGTTCAAGAGTTGCCTTTGATTAATCGTGAACTTTACCTAGCCAGTAGAGTTTGGTTAGTACTATTCTTTTGTTCCATTTTGACATTTTCAAATTCATAACAATCGTATCCTTGTTTCTTCCTCCTCTCCTGGTAGGAACACCGATGAGCCGCCGGCATTTCCTCCCTTCATTTCCTCAATTGAACTTCTTCACGACACTATTGTTCTTGGCATTGTCCTTGTCTTCCTTCCTTCTATTTGGTGGCTCCCTGTCCCTGGTCATTGCCTACCATCGATAGGTTGACCTAGTGGCACCTCTATCCTGCCACCATCCAATCCACTGGTCCTTAACCACACCATGCCCGGGGGCATCCCATCTCCCGATTGCTAATAGCATACGATCCCACTAAAACCAACCAACCTGCCACGCAGGTTTTCTTCTTCTATTCCCTCCATTTCAATCTACAAGATGTTTTGACTTTTTTTTGAGAACATAGCTTCACGTGTATTTCATTGAGAAGGTTTTGAATTTTTTTGAGACATTGCTATTATTATGTATCTGCTAGACATATTGTATATCTAAGTGTACAACAAAAGTAATATGTCTAGATAGCAAAGTCAAAACGTCTTATAATTTGAAATAGAAGAAGTAAGGATGATGCTCCTATTGAAAAATCACCTCCTACAACCCAACCTAAACCAAAATCTTGAGTCATCTGAAGAGTTTGTCATCAATAACAATTGAGGAGGAGCTTGCCTTCAACACAAATTTAAGAACAATCCAAGGAGAAGAATTCGGCTATACCCATGAACTGAGAAACAACACAAATACCCATGAATGTACAAATGGACACTTATTCTATCTCTATGAGCACCTCTCAAAAACTAATATGAGTCATGATGTCAAACAACACGCCATTTTTTTGCGAACATGCCTTGGCAATTATTTCATTAAGAGAAAAGGAGTTACAAGACACTGCTATAAGAGATAGCCCACGCCATCTAACATTAGAAAAAAATCAGCCATAAATGTAAGTTTCCATGTTGAGTCATAGATTTGTTCCACCACAAATAACCTAACCAATTTCATGAATCTAAAATAGAATTCACCAAGGTAGATGACCGATTTATTAGTATCACACAAATTAATGCCAAAAGAGATTAAGACTTGTATTGTACTCCCTCCGTCTAGAAAAGAATGCAATTGTGAGATCCGTGCCGATCAAAGTAGATCAAGTTTGACTAAATTTATAGTAAATAGTATTAATATTTATTTCTCCAAATAAATTTATTATAACAATATATTCTATGACTAATCTAATGATATTAATTTTGCATCAGAAATGTTAGTATTTTTATATAATTTTGGTCAAAGTTCAAACTGATTGTCTTGTCAGGAAGTGAGAATTGTATTCTTTTGTGGACGGGGAGAGTACTATCATGTTACAGTTAATTCATGTCATATCAACGTGAACCAATTTCCATCGGAAAAAGAATTGTTATTAATTACAAGACAAATTCAGAACTGTGAATGAAAATAATGGTGTTACAACCTGAAGTAGGTTACTGGTAATCAAAGAACAAATTAAATCGAATGGGATAATTGTACAAGTCAATTTTTTTTTCCTATCCTCACGCAGTAGTATTTGTGAGCCCATGCATCAGTTAGCAGGGAGGTGGGAAGGTGAAGATGTCGTCGATATTTCTTCTCCCACACTGCTCGCTGACGTAGCTGGCGACGGCGGCGATCACCGCCGCGCGGAAGTTGGGGTCCCCGACCGCCTTCTGCATGATGTTAGCCATCGGGAAGACGTTGTGACTTGACGCCGCAGTCGGCGGCGGACCGGCTACGGCCACGTCGCGGCTGGACGAATAGCGTTGCGGCGCCGGTGGCAGCACGGAGATGGGGAAGGCCAGCCGTGGCGCGTCGTCGCAGCTGGCACGGCGAGCGGCGGCGGTAGCGGCAGTGCCTGCTGCCGCATCCCGTGACGATGAAGACGACGCCGACGCGAGCACGGCGGACGCCATGGCGGCGGCGTAGGGCGAGAGCGGGTGGTTGTGGACGCCGTCGTACGTGGTGACCAGCACGGCCGTGTCGTGCGCGCAGCGCTGCACCTTCTTCCTGACGGGGCAGTCGGGCGCGCCCGTGCAGCGGTAGTAGGCGCGCGGGCACGGGTTGCCCTTGGCCACCTTCTGGCCGTACTTCCGCCACTGGCACCCGTCGTTCACCGTGGCCGCGCTACACCGCGCCCTGAAGGTGACGCGGCCCGCCGGCCTCTGCTGCTGCGGCTGCGGTGGCGCCAGCGCCGGCGGCAGCGCCTGCTTCTTGCTTCCTCTGTCGCCACCGCCGCCGCTGTCGTCGCTTACTATTACCACCCTCTGCCGCTTGGTTCCAGCAGAGCCGCCGCCGTCGCTGTCGCAGCGCAACCCGAGGGCCAAACCGATCCCGTCGTCGTCGGCGTTGCTGGCGTGCGGTCGCACCTGGGATGCATTGATCGCCTCCCTTCCTCTCGTGAGGAGACTTGCGCCGATCGCGTTCGCCGGTCCGAGGCTAAGTGACAGAAATGGCCCGGCCGGCTCGTCGCCCAAGTTGATCTGTGTGGACATATATGTAGGATATAATTTTCAGTAACACATGAGCAAATTAAAGCAAAATACGTGGAGTTGCAGAGAGAAATGAGAAAAAAAAATGATGTGGCAGTTTTACGTACCTTCTCAGTTGCGCCTCTCATCAGCTCCTTGAAAACAAAAGTCTTGAGCTCCATGAATAGCTAGCTAGCACTTTGTATCTTCTCTTGTGTGGTAGCTTTGCTCTTTTCTGCATAACCTGCAGGCTCTCTTGTCTGTCTATATATAGACAGACAGACCGTGTGTATATAGGAGTACTAGAGTGCCTGAAAATGTGTTCCTAAAAAAAAGTGCATGAAAATGTCAAAAGCTGACCTACTACAAGCAAGCTACACACGCTGCTGCTGGGTTAAAAAAAAGGGAAGATGAACTAGTGCAAAAACACGGCAAGGTAACGAACGTCATTAGTATAATTATTATTAAGCGATTGATTAGTTCGTTAATCTCGGCGTTGGAGACGTGACTGCTTTGGTCATCGGAGTTTGACGCTTTCTCCTTTCTGTCCGCGGCACGTTTGGTGGGATGCCTTGGTGGTTCGTCCTCTCGCACGCGCCTGCATGCATTTGCATGTGGTCTTCGTCAACTCGGTCCTTATCCGGCAGCAATTTGGCAAGAAATTCAAATTCTTCGCATGACATTCAAAGTAATAAATGGAACGAGGTCATAAATAATTCATCTTACCAAGTGTATTGTATTATTTGCGGTTGGGGTGCCACGAAGAATTTTCATGTGTCATCAAGAGTAAAATGGTTGTTGTAAAATCGTGGTCTATTTTGGGTTACTTAGTTGACCAAATCTGGGTACAATAAACCCCTTTGGAACAAATGATTCATAGAGAAATTCTGTAGGATGCTAAATCTGTAAGAACTTTTTTCTACGTTCCCCCCTTTGCAAGGAATTTCCATAGAATAGCTCAATTTATAGGAATTTTGGAGGAAATCTAACCTAAGGTTTAAGATCTTAAAAACTTTCCTTCGTGTCTATCTCTCTTCTAATTTCTCTGTTCTCTTGTGTTGTATCCAAATGCTCTATTAAAGAATTTCCTGGGGTTTTCAGTTCCTATAGGATTTGTTAGTAACATGTAACTTTAATTATACATTTTTTTTATTGCTGTGTTTTGGGTATCCTAAGTTTCCAAGGGCCCTAAATGATATTGTCCCGCTGTCGAACTGCACAAGGTTTAGAACCCCGGTCGGCGGCGCCACACGTGCTGTGCTCCTATATTCCTATAGCTACTAGGTAGGAGATCTATTCGTCCGCAATTTCCACCGATATATATGCTCTTCATCTCTTCGGTAAGAGAAAAACAAATAAAAGCAGTGCCGTCTACGTCACAAAAATGTTTTACGTCACGATGAACGACTTGTAACCCTGACCGTACAAGGAATCGAGGCCTTTTCCCCTCTGAATTTGACTTTGTCCCGACATGAAAAGTTCATCATCAGCTTATAGTCGTCATTTTTTTTTGCCTCACAGGTGCAAGTAGTAAGCGCTGCCGTGTTCCCTCTTTTCCCATGAAAACTTTCCAAACTGCCGGTCAGGTTGAGTTTCTGGTCGGTCTGTTCCTGGTAAGCAATTCTGACTTGCCCTGTCTCTCCCTCTCCCCGTCAAGATTCCGTGCATTTACCATTCCACCGTACATGGTACGGATTGGTATTCTCCGGAGGTTTTATTTTTGATACAAGGAATAACTCTGCTGAAGAACTAGGAGTGCGTATTATTTCAGGAATAGTTTTACGCGTCTTTTTACTTTCACCTGTCACTTGTTACCGAACGTATTGAAGGCTGGAATAACAATTCCATCTTCTTAATTGGTATCTGCGAGGACCTTGGAGATTAAAAACCTTTGAATAGTTGACGAAGAAACATTTTTGTTTTCTTTTTTATTCACCAGCAAATATGTCCATGTGTTCGTGGTGCTAGTACAGCGAATGAGCTAACTATTTTTGTTGTATTTAATTGGGCTTGACCCTAAACTTAAATCAAATAAATTCTAAGCCCCATAATAAATGCTAGTCTAATAAACGATTAATCCTACATGTGTGAGCTATTGTATGTACTTGCTGTGAGTTTAAGATAAATGCAATGAAAGCCACGTCACTCCTCCAAATCCGATGACTATTTTAGCACTACCTATTTCTCGGTCTTAGGCCATCTACCACACCCAAGCCAAGCGAAACTAAGGGGTAACCAAGAGGTAGCAAAATTAGCGTATAACTTTTGCTATGCCGTGCAACTACAAATCCTATTTGTCCACATATCTGACATAAGAAGCCATATTATCTATTCTATACTATAAAAGAGCGAAAGAACTGAACATAGTCTCTCACCCTAACATTTCATACCCACCTTAATTCTTATATCTTGGATCTGCTTTAAAATCAGATCCAACACATCTAAATCATTCGTCTTTATATGACAAATAGGTCCCGTTAGAAAACTTGTAAACGTTTACACGTGTTTCTCTCTGGTCAACAACTACGCACGGCGTTTTTTTTTTCACCGTGAAACTTTTCTACCCATCGCCGTACCTGCAGAGCCGTAAAAACACCATCGAGCTAATCTAAAAAAAACCGATCTTCATAAGGATCCGCCGCCTCCATGTGACCAACTCCGTGCCGCCGCCTCCTCACCCCTAATCTCGCCGCCACCGTCCACGATCCGCGGCGGTCGAAAGCACTAGGGAAGCAACAGCGGAGGACGAACCAGATGGATGCATGGAAGCAAGCAAGCATACCAATGCCGACCGAGATCTCAACGCCGGCCAGGTTTCACCTATAGTAGCCTTCCGTACATGTAAATCAACTAGCTTTGGACGTTGCTTGGATTTGTGAAAGCCTTGACCTTGCTTCTTCGATTAGGTGCATCCACCTGTGTGTCCACTCCCACGTCAGGCCGAGTATGGCGTGCGCCGGCCAGGTTGTAGGAAGCCGTCGCAACGGCCTCTGCTTGCCTCGTCGTCACAACTCACGATCAATCGCATCTGAAATAAGTCACGACCAGCGCTTGCCTCTCTCCATCTTGTAGTCCTGTGCTCGTACTGCTTCGACGTGTTGGCCATGGCATCAAGTACGTGCAGATCTCCAAGAAAATCCAATATTTTTCCTCACCATGACATTAGTAGCAAATACTTGCATGAACAAAGTAGGCTGCGTGGCCAAATAGCTCGATCAGGTCTCTTGTGATTCAAATAGACCTGCATGATAAGAGGAAGTACATATCTAACTGGAACTTGTTCTCTGTCTTCCTGCTTTTTATGGACGATTTTCAGCCAGCAGTAGACGCCAAACATTACGGCCATGGAGCTAACGATGATTTATGGTTGTGCATGAAGCCTGATGAAAGGTACATTTGATTGTTTGCCCTGGCCTAGAAGATCAATACTTGTTTATTTTTGCAGATCCAGAACACAGGCCAGCAAAAGAGCCCTTCTGTGTTATGGTTCCTTGTTTGTTTATTACTTGTTAGCATTGTTGGTTGTAGTGAATACGAGAGAATTACACTTGCAAGGACCAGTGGTTGGAACCATTACTGTTAATTGTCGATTTTATGATGCATCAGGTAAGAAGGAATAAATGTGAAATCCTTTTCAATGTTATTTTGAGCACCGCTCTTTTTTTACTTGAATGATATCCCGTCGATGCTGATTACATCTACACCTTGATGGATCAGATAGCCTGATGAGGTTTTAAGACACAAAATGCACTCGGTGGCAAGAAAACCTCATCTCCTAAAAGGTTAGTCAATTTCATGATATTTTCAAAATTAACGAACTTTACATATGTGCAAATAGTCGCAAAGTTAGGGGGGGTGAAACAGAGTAGTTACATATTACACCAACCAGCCTGTCTTCATGAACCGGTCTGATTCGGTCCCCATAGCATTTTCTCATATATATATTTATCTTTTCAATATTTAATATATATGTATATATAAATATTCTGTATATTACTCAAGCAAACTCATTAACAATAAATTATAGATTACAGCCAGAATAGATTATAGATGCAGAAGGGATCCCATCCAAATTAGCACATCATGAAGATATATGTATACTTGTGAATTCGAGGTAGAGTCAACAAGGTTGGGTTTTTCTCACAAAAGTACTCACCACTTGTGCAGCAGATTAGTTGAAGGGGGAGCATTGGCGGAAGAGCAGCAAAAATTCCAGAGAGAGTCACAAATTTTCTTTCCTAAGTGGATTTGTTATTTATGTTATGTAGTGCATCGAAATTCATGAGCATGCTACACTCAGTTCGGATGCCTATATAATTGTTGTAGTTCTTCCTTGAGGCTGTTTGCATCACCCTAAACAGCTGGTTTTAAGCAAGATTACATCCACTGCCCTTGCGCTTTGAGAAGATCAGTATAGGTATTCTCATTATCTTTTTTATTTAAACATCTTAGAAGATATCCTCTTTTGCTTAATAAAGTAAATAAGTAATCATAATACTGAGCATGGTCGCCATAGGACACAGTTACTTGCAGCTGTTTTCAACAAATGGTTAATTGCACTGCACATACGTGCTATGTTGCAGAGAGTCATGTTCTTTGTCTGGGATGGTTTGCATTGTTTGGAAAGAAAACTTAAACATGTTCATGATTTCAATCAAGAGTAATGCGTCTTAGAATTTTGATATTAATTTTGACCATGCATCATACCATGATTAGACCACTAATAGATTTATGGCTTAATAATATTTATTGTGTGAATGCAAGGTTCGTGTTAACATTCCTTCATTGCATATGAATTTTTTTCATACACACGTGCGTGCCGCACGTGCATGTCCACCAGTTCTAGAACAAGGTCAAAGATTATCCTAAGTCCTAAGTGGAGTGAAATTGGTGTAGATGGCTTCCAGAGATTGTCACAACCACATATGTTCATTATGTGACATTTTAAGGTGACAATTCGCAACCCAAAATCATCCCTAGCCGAACAAAAAAATTGATTGATGAGTACCACCGTAGAGTATACAATTCTAATATGCTTTGTTGCCGATGCAAATGACATAGATCCTAATGCCACATGTCGATGGGACCCTATGACTTTATTTCTTTTTATTTTTTTATTAAAAAGAAGCAACATTAGATTGGCTAACACAACGACCCCAAATTTGACAATACCATAAAAACTTTTGTTATTTGATTCAAATGTAGTGCACTATGCTGGTCAACTTTGGTCTTTTTGCGAAACATACTAGGTTGATTGTTTGTTGCATGTGCTGGCTGATCATGGAAGAAATTCTAACATTCATGAAAAGTGACTCAACCATTTTAGCATTTGTTCTAGAGTAGGATCTAGAAAAGTGTGTTGGACACACAATCCACACATGCACCGTGTGCCATAGGCATATCATCAGGTTCATCCTTGCATTATAGTTTCTACCCTCTCCCTGTCTCTAATTAGATCACAGACACTAATGCAAAACTATAAATATCACTTTTCTTCACATGAGGGACATCGATCAGATGAGGGTGTTTGCAGCAGCACCTCAGCCTCCTGTGGCTAGAGTTGGTAGTGGCATGCTACCCCATTGCCCCATCACTGTTGTTGGTATTGATCCAGTAACTGTACACCGACGACCCATCATCATTGTTGTTGTTTTTGCTGTTCTCCTTCGCATTATTATACTCCTCTTGCTGCTGATCACCAGCAACCTGCTGCAGCTCTACTCTGGCAGCTAGCGCTGCATCATAACCGCCATCGTCGTTGATGCAGTTGTCAAACTCTGATGACACCCACTAAAACTCACCTACTACATCATTCATTCCCTCCACCAGCTGTGTTTGCATGAGTTCAGTTGCTGAGGGCTAAAAGCCCAAGTTTGGTTTTGGTAAATAATGACACCAAGTTGCTAATGCCATGTGTTAAGTGTTTTGAGTTAGGCATAAGCAACACATGTGATGAAGGTGTGTGTGGCAAGGAGTGGTGGCCACAAGATCACAAAGAGATGGTGCATGGACATGAAATGATGAATATGGTGGAGATGCACATAAAATGATGGACTTGATGATCAAGTGGAGGAGAAGGATCTAAGAGCGCAAGGCAAAGGTATAACCATAGGGTTTTTCTTTTGTCGGTCTAAGATGAGTAGAGAAGTGATTGACCGGATTTAGGATACATAGCCGACTATCAAGAGGGGCAATCACGGTTAGCTCGAGAATCAATGTCTTGAGCATATGCATTAGGATCTAGTAAAGAGCTAACATAACGCCGTTAAAATGTTTGTGAAATGCTAACACACATGCACATGACGGTGTACACTTGGTGGTGTTAGCACTTTTGTGAAGTCGGAGAAGAAACGGAGACAAACGGAGGCCACCAGGGCATTCAAACGCTGCACCGAACGCGGTCACGGTTTGACCGGACGCGTCCGGTCAGTTCTCAGCAGCTGTCAGGCGCGGGTGCTAGGGTTTGCAACCGGCACGTCTAGTCCATCACAGGACTGGAGCGTCCGGTCAAGCACCTAGAGGGGCAGAGCCGGTCGTAGAGCCGACCGGACGCACGGCGCGTCCGGTCACGTACGATCGGACGCGTCCGGTCATGAGTAGACCCTTACTAGACTCTGACCGGATGCTAGGTGCAACGCGTCTAGTCAAACACTGGAGCGTGTTTGGTCACGGCAACGGTAACTTTTGACGTGCACTGTTCATGCTTTGTCCTGTAGTGACCCTGACCAGTGCGTCCGGTTAGTACGTTTTTAACTGCGTCGTCCGGTAACGGCTAGCTGTGTACCCCTTCGCTATAAATAGAAGATGTCCAGAGTTTGAGGGCAGCTCTTGCACATTTTGAGACCTAGAGATATCATTTGAGCTAGAGAACAACCCCTCCACTCATCTCATTGCTTAGTTACACATCTTGAGTGAGATTGAGTGCTATTCAAGTGCATTGCTTGAGAGTTGCATTCTAGAGGCACTTGTTCTTCGAGTTGCTGCGTATTTTTTGTTACTCTTCCGTGTTTCCTGACACGGTAGACGGCTTGGAGCAGCGGAGGTGATTGAGCTCACAATTGGAGATTGTTGGAGCCCTCACCAAGTGTTGTAAGGGGTTCTTGATCCTTCCCCGCGGGAGTTCGCAAATTGGATACTCTAGTGGAGCTCGTGGCTTGGAGGATCCCCATCTTGTGTGCGGTTGTGCGGTGCCCGCCGAGGGCTCGACTCTTGATAGTCGATTAGCTCGCGAACCGACAAGTGGGTGTATCGCCACAACAAGGAGTAGCTTGCTAGGAAGCAAGTGAACCTCGATAAAAATCTTGTGTCATCTCTTTGCTGAGGATTTCTCTTGTGATTGATTCTTTGAGTGTATTACTTTTCTACATCGTTGGTATAAGAATTAAGTCACTTGCTCTTTACCTTCTTGTACTAGTCCTAGTGTAGTTTGCTTAGTGTAGCTTTTATCACATAGGAGTAAATAGCTTAGTGACTTAGTCTTGTTGGTGTGTATTAGAGATCATAACCTTGCTTCACTAGAATTGTATAGGTGGCTTGCATAGTGTAGTTGAGCTAGTGCTAGAATTAGCTTAGCCATCTTTTATACTAACGTGTTTGTTTAGTGAAGCTTGTAGATTTTTAAATAGGCTATTCACCCCCCTCTAGCCATTTGGACCTTACAAGTGGTATCAGAGCTGAGACACCGTTTATTTGAGGCTTAACAACCTACGGTGAAAAAGAAACGGCTCAATTAAGCTTGCACATCAACAACACTAAGAATGCACCTCACTTTGATGACACAAATTATGTATATTAGAAGGTTAAGATGACCGCACACCTCAAGTCAATCAATAGAGAAGTGTGGAAGGTCACTGAAACAAAATTTGAGGTTGCTAATCCGAAAGCACCTACACCGGTGGAAGAGAAGAAGCTCCAATGCAATGACATTGCTATTAGTGCTCTTCATGAGGCACTAGATGACAAGACCTTTGAGCAAGTGAAGAACATTAAGATTGCTTATTATGCTTGGGCCAAGCTAGAAGAAACTTTTGAGGGCACCGGAGGCATAAAAACCGCTAAAGCATATATCTTACAAGAAAAGTTTTCTAGCTTTAAGATGCAAGAAGATGAGAGTGTACCGGAAATATTTCATCGGTTGTAAGTCATTGTCAATGAGCTCAAGGCACTTGGTGAGGAGGTCAAGGACAACCAATTCTCTATGAAGTTCTTAAGAAGCTTGCCCAAGAGGTTTGATACATTGATCACCATGCTAGTGAGGACTACATTGAAGGATTCAACTCCTCAACAAGTATTCCAAGAAGTAATGACCGATGATTCATATAGAGAAAATGATGAGAAAGAGGAGTTAGTCAAAAAGAAGAAGAAGGAAAGTGAGAAGAAGGATGATGAGAAGAAGAAGAGTGTGGCATTCAAAGCCACCACATCCAAGGGCAAGTCCAAGATTGAATCATCAAATGATGAAGACTCAAGCTCTTGTGATAGTGATGACATTGATGAGAAGATGGCTCTCTTTGTCAAGCAATTTGGCAAATTCATGAAGAAGAAGGGCTATCGTGCAAGGAGGAGGAAGAACTCATCTAAGAAGAATGAACATACCATGAGATGGTTTAGATGCCATAGCAAGGACCATCTCATTGCAAAATGTCCCTATGATAGTGATGATGAAGATGCTATCAAGAAGGAGAGTAAGAAATAAAAGAAGAAGCAAGAAAATGTAACACCCTAAAATTTTGAAAAGAAGAAAAATAGGAGAAATATGATTTTTGTATATTTTTGTGAGCATGCAAACTTAGAATGATAATAATTTTTATAAATTTAAAATCAAATATAAGGGTAGAAACATGATTGAGCATTCATGCTGCTGCATATTAATTTGTATTGTGTGTACTTTTTGAAAACAAAAAAAAAGTAATTCAAAATTTATTTGAAAAGCTCCTTTGAAAAATTAGAAAAAGAAAAAGAAAAGGAAATTCATCTTCATTCGGATTTTGGCCCGCTTCTTTTCGCAGCCCAGCGCGCGCGGCCCATTTTTTCTCTCCCTCCCGCGCCCGCGCCCGCCTTCGGTTCTCTTGGGCCGAGCCTAAGTCGCGGCCTGCTGGCCCATCTTCACGTGCGCAGCCGCGTCCCGCACCGAGCCACCGACATGCGGGACCCACCTGTCAGCGTCCGTTTCCCTTTCCTTTCTTCTTCCTCTGGCTCTTTCCCTCGACGAACACCGCCTTCGGTGATCCGAATCCCCTTCGAAATCTCCCTCCTTTCCATAACCGGTGACGCCTATGAGCTATAAAACGGAACCCCGTGCCTCCCCGCTTCTCATTGAGCCCCTAAAACCCTAGCCTCGACATCCCGAAAAGGCCACCGTCGAAGCTCCGCCTCCACCGCCGCCTTTCCGAGTTAGCCACCGCCCTCCGGTTGTTCTTCGGCTTTGTTCTCGCGCGGGGTAAGGTCTTCGTGATGCGCTCGTTCTTTTGGTGCATTTGGTTTGGCGAATGGTGCTCGGGATGGTCATCTTCTCAATCTCCGACGAGCTCGGGCCGTTTCCGACCATGGCGCCGCCGTCGGGCTCCTGTAGCCGCCGGCTGATTCCTCCCTCTCTCCTCCGATGTGATCTGATCCATCCGATTTAAATCCAACGATCTAGATTAGAAGATACCGGTTCGTTCATAATTTTGTAAAAGAAACCCTGAGTTTTTAGTATATCAACCCGCAGTCCTAAAACGTAAAGCTCAGAGTACGCTTTGATCGGTTGAAAACATATTTCGTTTCGGTGAATGAAAAATACGCTTTCTGATATTTACAGTTTTGCCACTCAACTTGTTTTAGTCGTAGAATCTCCGTTTTAACTCCGATTTGACCCGTTCAAATTGCGTTAGGTTCATATTTGCGAGCTCTACATGATGATAGAACTGTTCAGTAGGTTTGTAATAATTTATTTTCGAGCTTGAATTAAAGTAATTATTTATCTATAAGAAATCTTCATAAATTCATAACTTTGTCGTTTTAGCTCCGTTTTTCGTGATCTTCGCGTCTGTGTGCTCCTAGCGAGTCGTAGATTCGTTTCAAAGACTTTTTATCTTATTTTATCATTGTTGGTGTACTGTTCTAATTATAGTCTTGTTTGTCTATGCATGATTGTTCTGGATGAATGTTGTTGCTATTGTTGATCGAGTATAGACGGTGAGCAATTCGTTGGAGATCAAGAGTTTTACTACGAACAAGATCACCAGGACCAGTTTGAGCAAGGCAAGTATAGCATGGGATTATCCTTGTTGTCCTATTCATATTAAGCAAATAATATCATTATGCATATATTCCTTGATAAGGATGACTTAGTATTGATCTTATTCCTTGATACCTATTATATTGCATGGATTAGTATTGCTAGTGCTCAACATGAACTATTATCATGTAATTTGACTAATGGAATATGCAATAAACATTAAAAGATGATTTTATTACTGTTTAAGGGTACTAGAGCATGGGGTTACTTTGGTGCTCTTGTTACTCTCCATAAGGACTCATCTATAAGCGAAAATCCGGGATTTACAGTACAACTGTGAGGGCTAAAATGGCTCTGGCTTTAGTCATATAGAAGAACCTTTTCTAGCTTGTTAGAGGTTACCCTTGTGGCGCAAATGGGGTAGAGCAGACTGTGGATCCCTGCGTGGTGTATCACATAGACTGACTTTGGAAACCTAGCGGCCCTAACTTGTTAGACGAACCTTCGAAAGACTTCATAGTGAACCCTGCCGACCTTCCTTGGAAGTGGGTCAAGAGATTAGCTACCTCGGACGAAAGGGTAAATCACGACTCGCAGTGAAAGTGTACAACCTCTGCAGAGTGTAAAACTGTTATAACAGCCGTGCTCACGGTCACGAGTGGCCTTGGACCCTTATGGAATAGTTGATCACTAATAATGAATATGTTTTTGCTATTCGTTAATCATTTCACATGGATCATATGTTTATTGATTATATTGAGACACTTTGATATCATTGAAATACTGAATTAATGCTATATAAAAGCTACATGCTGATAAACCTATGTTATGCCTTTGAGCCTCATGAACCCCATGTTACACTTGTTGAGTACGAGATGTACTTACGCTTGCTTATTTTTCTTACTTGGATAAAAATTCCGGATGGGTAGCAGATGGTGCAAGTAGTGACTACTTCTACTTTCCGGAAGATTACTAGACTTGCTGTCAACCAGTCAATGTGCCTGTGATTAGAGCTACCACGAGAGTTTTTATATTTTACTTCTGCTATATTATTGTAAAGACTATGTGTTATTAATCGTGATGTAATAACATTTGTGATGATACATCCTTTATAATTTGTTAACTTATGTATGATTGATCTCTGGGCACACATAAGGGTATGCACTCCATTTGGTCGATAAATGGGTGTGACAAATTGGTATCAGAGCTATTGTTGACTGTAGGACGCAAGCCTAGATAGAAATGGTCGATTTAGTGTCATCTTTTCACTATTTTTATGCTCATTATCTTGCTCTTGTTATTTGATAAATTTTTGTGCTTCTTATGTCTCATTCTATTACGAAATTTTACCTCTATTCTAATTACATCTAAAAACTCTGTAGATGGTTCGTGGCCGTAAGACTGCCCGCATCACCACTGGAGGACACTACCCACCTCGTGCTTTGATTGCACCTGAAAAGCCACAAGAGGAAGTATCCCAGGAGAATGAGCAGACCCCTGAAGTACCAATCCAAGTGCCAGCACCTTCTCAGGAAGAACCCGAGCCTGAAGAAGACCCTGAGATCATCGAGATTGAAGATGATGAAGAGGAGGAAGCCAATGGAGGAGAGCAACCCCTGTCTCCCCCACCTGGTGCAGCTGCTGAGGATGTGCCACCCCCTCCAATGGGTTGGACTGTGAAGATCTACCACAAGACAGGAGGAAATGCTATTTCTCACCATCGACTTGTGGGAATGCTCTCTGCCTACTTCGCTGATTGGCACCTAGCTGTGGAGTATGTCTGTTGGGAGTACACCCATCCGCTGGAGGACACTTACTGGAAGGCAAGAGCGAGCATTTTTCCTAAGGATGAAGAAAAAGGAGCATACCAGCTGGACAGGATGTATGCTCACATGGGTCGTCGAGCTACCATGGAGGATAGTATTGAAGATGCTGCTTTTGAAGCATGTATGGGCCTTCGCTACCTTCGCTTTGACAGCATGATATCCACCGCTACCTCCCTCGTGCACACCCCGACCTTGGATGGGCCATGATGGATCCAGTGCAGTTGGAACCACTTCCTCGGGTGATGGTGAACTTTGTCTATGACATGATGGAGAGGAAGCTGCAGTTAGAGGAGATGGTGAAGGCACAAGGGAAGACCATCAAGAGGTGCCAAGCAATGATTGATGAACTCCGAGCAAACCAAGGCACGGCAAAGATTTATGAGACATTAGAGCATGAGCCACGCCAGTAGAAAATAGGAGTCCTTTATGTAATAAGAACGTTCTTAGTAACGTCAGTTGAGTCTTCGAGTCTGTCGTGTGGTTTGGACTTTGGTGTGATAGTTGCTTTATCATTATGTTTATGTGTGAGTTGGATTTTTGTTATGAGTGCTGGGGCTTGTAGGCATGTCTACAAGTTCCATTTTTAAGAATAACAGTCTTTTAGTCAAGGGAATAATAGTTGAGTTTGGTATTGTCTCGTTTCTGTCCTTGCTGTTTTCTAGAGCAGTCTGCAATATTTCTGATATGGTTCAAAAACGGTTCGTGCAACATTTATGAAATTTTTATGAGAGAAACTAGGCTTAAGCACCTTTCAAAGGCCACTAGAATCACCTTTTTATCTAATCTGGTTCGAGAGATATAACTGTTACAAGTTAAAGTTTCTGCACAGTCTGGAATCTAGAACAGTTTCTGTTGCGCCTTAGTTTTCATTAACTTAACGACAGAATCTGGTATTATGGTCTAAATAGAAGTTGTGGGGAACTTCATAAGCTTTCTAACCATATAAAGCAATTCTCTATTGGACTTCTGTAGTTCGAGATATGATTGATTTACTGAACTGATCACATTGATATTCGCTCAGAAAACTTTCAGATATCATTCTTTATCTTATAAGTGGTTGATAACATGGAAATCTCAAAGTTTGCATTCTTATGGATGTCAGATGGCCGGAAGAGGAAGAGGCAGGGGTCGTGGAGGTGTTCCCCCGAATCCACCACCACCACCGCCACCAACTATTGAGCAACTTCTGGCAGTGCAGACACAACTCATGCAACAATTGGTGCAGAACCAACATAATCATCCAGTTGCTGGAGTACCACCACGTGATAAGCGTGGTGAGTTTTTGAAGGGTCATCCCCCGGTGTTCACGCATGCTGCTAATCCATTGGAAGCGGATGATTGGCTCCGTGCCGTGGAAAAGCAACTCAACATTGCTCAATGTGATGACCGTCAGAAGGTGTTGTTTGCTTCTGGACAACTCCAGGGAGAAGCTCAGGACTGGTGGGAATCATATGAGTATGGTCGTCCCGCCAATGCTCCTGCAGTCACTTGGCAGGAGTTTAGAGAGAACTTCAGAGCTTATCATATACCAGAAGGAATAATAGAACTGAAGGCAGAGGAATTCCGGAATTTGACCCAGGGGTCATTGTCTGTAGCTGAGTATCGTGACAAGTTTGCCCAGTTGTCACGATATGCACCACATGAGGTGGCCAGTGACAATGATAAGCAGCGCCGTTTTTTGAAGGGATTGTATGATGGATTACAACTGTAGCTGATGTCTAATACCTATCCCAATTTTTAGACGCTTGTGAACCGCGCTATCGTGGTGGACAACAAGCGCAAGGAGATGGATGCCAAGAGGAAAAGACTTCAGGGACAGACTTCTGGTAGTAACACTCATCCCCGTACTGGTTTCCAGCAGGTTAATCAACAGAGGCCTCCTTCTGGTCAGTGGAATCGTGGTCAGGTCCCTTTCCGCAATCAGTTTCCGCAACGTCCCCCATTCCAGCCGCAGAATGGTAACCAACGCCCTCCGCAGCAGAATGGGAATCAACCTCAGCGCCAGGGTCCTTCCAATAATACTCCAATGAAGACCAGTGCTCCCAATACCCCCAACAAGTGTTTCCGATGTGGAAAAGAAGGTCACTTGTCTTACAACTGCCCTGAGAAGATCAATCAGCAGACTCCACAGAGGCAGCGTAGATGGCTGGAGTTGATAAAGGATTATGATCTAGAGGTGCATTATCACCCAGGAAAGACTAACGTCGTTGCTGATGCTCTTAGTAGGAAAAGCTACGCTAATGAAATGCAAGTAATGCCTTTGGCAAGAGAGTTGTGTGCTGAATGTGAGTATCTGAACTTAGGGTTTACCATCAATGCAGTAGAATTGGTACTAGAACCTACTCTAGAGCAAGAGATACGCAAGAGTCAGATGAAAGATGCAAAATTGAGAGAGATAGCGGAGAATATAGTGAAGGGCAAATCACTAGGATTCCATAAGGATGATAAGGGTACATTATGGTTTGGAAAAAGGTTGTGTGCGCCAGAGGATAAGACTATCAGAAAAGCAATTTTGAGTGAAGCTCATGAGTCAGCTTATTCCATACATCCAGGGAGTACTAAGATGTATCTGGATCTGAGAGAGAAATATTGGTGGTATGGTTTAAAAAGAGATGTTGCTGAATATGTTGCTTTGTGTGACACATGTCAAAGGGTGAAAGCTGAACATCAGAGACCTGCAGGATTGTTACAACCTATGCAGATACCCGAATGGAAATGGGAAGAAGTTGGTATGGATTTTATAGTTGGATTGCCACGTACTCAGAGAGGGTATGATTCGATTTGGGTAATAGTAGATCGCTTAACAAAGGTTGCTCATTTTCTGCCAGTTAGGACTACATATAGCAGTGCAAGGTTGGCAGAATTGTATATGGAAAGAATAGTGAGTCTGCATGGAGTTCCTAAGAAAATTGTGTCTGATCGAGGTACCCAATTTACATCTCATTATTGGCAAAAGATACATGAATCACTAGGAACCAAGCTGAATTTTAGTACAGCTTACCATCCACAGACAGATGGACAGACGGAAAGAATTAATCAGATATTGGAGGATATGTTGAGAGCTTGTGCTTTACAATATGGTACTAGTTGGGATAAGAGTTTGCCTTATGCAGAGTTCTCCTATAACAATAGTTATCAGAAGAGTCTTCAGATGGCACCGTTTGAGGCTCTGTATGGACGAAAGTGTAGAACCCCGTTGTTCTGGAGTCAGACAGGGGAAAGTCAAGTGTTTGGGCCTGATGTACTCAAGGATGCTGAAAAGAAAGTAAGAATGATTAGGAATAATCTAAAAATAGCTCAGTCCAGACAGAAGAGTTACGCTGATACTCGGAGAAGAGAGTTAATCTTTGAAGTAGGAGATTATGTATATTTGAAAGTATCGCCAATGAGGAGTGTGAAAAGGTTCAACATGAAAGGTAAATTGGCACCAAGATATATTGGACCTTTCAAGATTATAGAGAGACGTGGTGAAGTGGCATATCAGTTGGAATTACCAGAAAGTTTGGCGGGTGTACATGATGTGTTCCATGTGTCTCAACTAAAGAAATGTTTGCGCGTACCAGAGGAACAGATTCCGCTAGAGGAGCTCACTGTTAAGGAGGATCTTACATATGAAGAGTTTCCAGTGAAAATTCTAGAGACTGCCGAAAAAGTTACGAGAAGTCGAACTATTAAGATGTGCAAAGTTCAGTGGAATCGGTACACAGAGGGTGAGGCCACTTGGGAAAGAGAAGAGGATCTGAGAAAAACCTATCCGAAACTGTTTGAGTAAGCATCTTCCGAATCTCGGGACGAGATTCATCTTAAGGGGGGTAGAATTGTAACACCCTAAAATTTTGAAAAGAAGAAAAATAGGAGAAATATGATTTTTGTATATTTTTGTGAGCATGCAAACTTAGAATGATAATAATTTTTATAAATTTAAAATCAAATATAAGGGTAGAAACATGATTGAGCATTCATGCTGCTGCATATTAATTTGTATTGTGTGTACTTTTTGAAAACAAAAAAAAAAGTAATTCAAAATTTATTTGAAAAGCTCCTTTGAAAAATTAGAAAAAGAAAAAGAAAAGGAAATTCATCTTCATTCGGATTTTGGCCCGCTTCTTTTCGCAGCCCAGCGCGCGCGGCCCATTTTTTCTCTCCCTCCCGCGCCCGCGCCCGCCTTCGGTTCTCTTGGGCCGAGCCTAAGTCGCGGCCTGCTGGCCCATCTTCACGTGCGCAACCACGTCCCGCACCGAGCCACCGACATGCGGGACCCACCTGTCAGCGTCCGTTTCCCTTTCCTTTCTTCTTCCTCCGGCTCTTTCCATCGACGAACACCGCCTTCGGTGATCCGAATCCCCTTCGAAATCTCTCTCCTTTCCATAACCGGTGACGCCTATGAGCTATAAAACAGAACCCCGTGCCTCCCCGCTTCTCATTGAGCCCCTAAAACCCTAGCCTCGACATCCCGAAAAGGCCACCGTCGAAGCTCCGCCTCCACCGCCGCCTTTCCGAGTTAGCCACCGCCCTCCGGTTGTTCTTCGGCTTTGTTCTCGCGCGGGGTAAGGTCTTCGTGATGCGCTCGTTCTTTTGGTGCATTTGGTTTGGCGAATGGTGCTCGGGATGGTCATCTTCTCAAGCTCCGGCGAGCTCGGGCCGTTTCCGGCCATGGCACCGCCGTCGGGCTCCTGTAGCCGCCGGCTGATTTCTCCCTCTCTCCTCCGATGTGATCTGATCCATCCGATTTAAATCCAACGATCTAGATTAGAAGATATCGGTTCGTTCGTAATTTTGTAAAAGAAACCCTGAGTTTTTAGTATATCAACCCGCAGTCCTAAAACGTAAAGCTCAGAGTACGCTTTGATCGGTTGAAAACGTATTTCGTTTCGGTGAATGAAAAATACGCTTTCTGATATTTACAGTTTTGCCACTCAACTTGTTTTAGTCGTAGAATCTCCGTTTTAACTCCGATTTGACCCGTTCAAATTGCGTTAGGTTCATATTTGCGAGCTCTACATGATGATAGAACTGTTCAGTAGGTTTGTAATAATTTATTTTTGAGTTTGAATTAAAGTAATTATTTATCTATAGGAAATCTTCGTAAATTCATAACTTTGTCGTTTTAGCTCCGTTTTTCGTGATCTTCGCGTCTGTGTGCTCCTAGCGAGTCGTAGATTCGTTTTAAAGACTTTTTATCTTATTTTATCACTGTTGGTGTACTGTTTTAATTATAGTCTTGTTTGTCTATGCATGATTGTTCTGGATGAATGTTGTTGCTATTGTTGATCGAGTATAGACGGTGAGCAATTCGTTGGAGATCAAGAGTTTTACTACGAACAAGATCACCAGGACCAGTTTGAGCAAGGCAAGTATAGCATGGGATTATCCTTGTTGTCCTATTCATGTTAAGCAAATAATATCATTATGCATATATTCCTTGATAAGGATGACTTAGTATTGATCTTATTCCTTGATACCTATTATATTGCATGGATTAGTATTGCTAGTGCTCAACATGAACTATGATCATGTAATTTGACTAATGGAATATGCAATAAACATTAAAAGATGATTTTATTACTGTTTAAGGGTACTAGAGCATGGGGTTACTTTGGTGCTCTTGTTACTCTCCATAAGGACTCATCTATAAGCGAAAATCCGAGATTTACAGTACAACTGTGAGGGCTAAAATGGCTCTGGCTTTAGTCATATAGAAGGACCTTTTCTAGCTTGTTAGAGGTTACCCTTGTGGCGCAAATGGGGTAGAGCAGACTGTGGATCCCTGCATGGTGTATCACACAGACTGACTTTGGAAACCTAGCGGCCCTAACTTGTTAGACGAACCTTCGAAAGACTTCATAGTGAACCCTGCCGACCTTCCTTGGAAGTGGGTCAAGAGATTAGCTACCTCGGGCGAAAGGGTAAATCACGACTCGCAGTGAAAGTGTACAACCTCTGCAGAGTGTAAAACTGTTATAACAGCCGTGCTCACGGTCACGAGTGGCCTTGGACCCTTATGGAATAGTTGATCATTAATAATGAATATGTTTTTGCTATTCGTTAATCATTTCACATGGATCATATGTTTATTGATTATATTGAGACACTTTGATATCATTGAAATACTGAATTAATGCTATATAAAAGCTACATGCTGATAAACCTATGTTATGCCTTTGAGCCTCATGAACCCCATGTTACACTTGTTGAGTACGAGATGTACTTACGCTTGCTTATTTTTCTTACTTGGATAAAAATCCCGGATGGGTAACAGATGGTGCAAGTAGTGACTACTTCTACTTTCCGGAAGATTACTAGACTTGCTGTCAACCAGTCAATGTGCCTGTGATTGGAGCTACCACGAGAGTTTTTATATTTTACTTCCGCTATATTATTGTAAAGACTATGTGTTATTAATCGTGATGTAATAACATTTGTGATGATACATCCTTTATAATTTGTTAACTTATGTGTGATTGATCTCTGGGCACACATAAGGGTATGCACTCCATTTGGTCGATAAATGGGTGTGACAGAAAAGAAGGAGAGCTCTCATAAAAAGAAGAATGATTCTCATGTTGCTACATGGGATAGTGATGATTCCTCAAGTGATGATGAGGATGACAACAAGAGCAAGAAGAAGGGACATGCTAGCATTGCCATCGAAGAGAAGGTCTCCCTCTTCGACACTCCACCGTGCTTCATGGCTAAGACCGCTAAGGTATCATCCGACGATGATAGTGATCATGATAATGCTAGTGATAGTGATAGTGATGAAGAAGAATTCACTAAAGATGAACTAATCACTATGCTAGAAGATTGCACTCAACATTTTAAAAAATCTAGAAAGGAGTGTAAGGGCTTGCTTAAGGAAAAGAAAAACCTTATGGAAGAACTTGATGAGCTTAGAGCATCTTATAAGAGTCTAAAGGTAGACCATAAGAAGCTTCAAAAGTCTCACACTAAGCTTGAAGAAGCTCATTCCTCTCTAGTTGAAAAATGTGAAAACATGCTAACTAATATTGAGAAGGCTAAAACTTGCAACATAGGCATATCATGTGATATAATTGATGAATCTTTTCATAAGCCTATTGTTGTTGATCCCACTAATCCTTCATGTAGCTCATCTACATCATCCTCATCTAGTAGTGACGGTTTCACTTGTGATTCCATACTTATAGTTGAGAATGAAAATCTTAAGAAGGAGGTAAATGAGCTCAATCACACCTTAGCTAAGGCTTATGGTGGTGAGGACCGCTTGCTTATGTGCTTGGGTAGCCAAAGGGCATCTCTCTATAAAGAGAGATTGGGCTATAACCCTAAGAAAGGCAAGGCCGCTTTTGCTCCTCACAAGACTTATTTTGTGAAGAACAATGGTAGCTATTGTAAAAGTTGCAAGCAAGTTGGTCACATAGAGCAACATTACATGAACAAGAAATCCAATGCTAATGTATCCTCAATTAAGTTTGATTCCTTCTATATACTTACCAAGGGTACAAATGGTGTTCATGCTAAGTTCATTGGTACACCATGGATGGGCTTAAAGAAGAAAGCCATTTGGATACCAAAGAGCTTGGTCACTAACCTTGGAGGACCCAAACAAGTTTGGGGTACCTAAAAAGAATTGATCTTTTCTTGTAGGTCAATTACAAAGCCGAAGGAAGACATTGGGTGCTTGATAGTGGATGCACTCAACATATGACCGAAGACTCTTGTATGTTCAAATCAATTAATACAAGTCAAAATAGTAGTTTTGATGCTATCACTTTCGGCAATAATAAAAGAGGCAAGGTCAAAGGGCTAGGTAAAATTGCTATCTCAAATGACATGAGTATATCTAATGTATTGCTAGTTGAGAGCTTGGATTTCAATCTTTTGTCGGTGGCATAACTTTATGATCTTGGCTTCAAGTGCATATTTGGTAGTGATGATGTTGAAGTCATTAGTGTTGATGGATCAAATTTGATATTTAAAGGTTTTAGACATGGTAGCTTGTACTTGGTTGACTTCAATGATAGTGAGACACAATTGACATCATGCTTGCTTAGCAAATCTAGTATGGGTTGGTTATGGCATAGAAGGCTTGGTCATGTTGGAATGAAATAATTGAACAAACTTTTGAGGCATGACTTAGTAAGAGGCTTGAAGGATGTCACCTTTGAGAAAGATAAATCTTGTAGTGCTTGTCAAGCCGGCAAACAAGTTGGAAATGCACATCCCAGTAAGAGTGAAATGAGCACATCAAAGGTATTTGAGTTATTGCACATGGACTTATTTGGGCCAACAACATATACTAGCATTGGTGGGAACAAGTATGGTTTTGTGATAGTGGATGACTACACTAGATACACTTGGGTGTTCTTTCTCTATGACAAGAGTGATGTTTATGATCTATTCAAGTCTTTTATCAAGAGAGTACAAAATGAGTTTGAAATCACCATCAAAAAGATTAGAAGTGACAATGGTAGTGAGTTCAAGAACACAAGAATTGAGGAATTGTGTGATGATCTTGGTATTGGACATCAATTCTCTCCAACCTACACTCCTCAATCCAATGGTGTAATTGAAATAAAGAATAGAACTTTGATTGACATGGCTAGATCAATGCTTAGTGAATATAATGTGAGTTATTCATTTTGGAGTGAAGCTATCAACATGGCATGCTATTGTAGCAACCGTCTCTATTGCCATGGAAAGCTTGGGAAGACACAATATGAGCTATTGAATGGAAGAAAGCCCAACATTGCATACTTTAGAGTGTTTGGTTGCAAATGCTATATTCTCAAGAAAGGCACTAGATTGAGTAAGTTTGAAAAGAAATGTGATGAAGGGTTCTTACTTGGTTACTCTACCATAAGCAAAGCATATAGAGTTTGGAATCTCACAAATGACACCTTGGAAGAAGCTCATGATGTTGAGTTTGACGAAACCCAAGGTTCTCAAAATGAAGCTCAAAACCTTGATGATGTGAGAGGAGACCAATTGGCAAATGCAATGAAAAACATAGACATTGGTGATGTTAGGCCAAGGCAAGTTGATGATGATGATGATATTCATGTGATCAACCAAAGTGTGCAAATTGATACAAATCAAGCAAGCTCTAGTGGTTCTCATGATGAAGTGCAAGATCAAAGTCAAGCTAGTGGAAGTAACCAACTCCCAATACTCCAACCTACTAGTATTGCAAGAGATCATCCATTGGATCAAATCATTGGTGGAATTCAAAGTGGTGTTCAAACTAAATCAAGATTAGCATCCTTTTGTGAGCACTACTCATTTGTGTCACTTGAAGAACCTAAGAAAGTAGAAGATGCATTGAAAGACTTCGATTGGGTAAATGCCATGCATGAAGAGCTAAACAACTTCACTAGAAATCAAGTTTGGGAACTTGTTGAAAGGCCAAAGAAGTATAATGTAATTGGCACTAAGTGGGTCTTTAGAAACAAGCAAGATCAAGATGGTGTAGTTGTGAGAAACAAAGCAAGATTGGTAGCACAAGGTTACACACAAGTTGAAGGTCTTGACTTTGGAGAGACATATGCACCGGTTGCAAGATTGGAGGCAATTAGAATCTTATTAGCATATGCTTGTGCACACAACATCAAGCTCTATCAAATGGATGTCAAGAGTGCATTTCTCAATGGCTACATCAACAAAGAAGTTTATGTTGAGCAACCTCTCAGTTTTGAAGATGACAAGAAGCCCGACCATGTTTTCAAGCTAAAGAAGGCATTGTATGGTTTGAAGCAAGCACCTAGAGCATGGTATGAGAGATTGAGGGACTTTCTTCTCTCTAAAGGGTTCAAGATGGGAAAGTTTGACACCACTCTCTTCACCAAGAAGCTTGGAAATGACTTATTTTTGTTACAAATCTATGTTGATGATATTATTTTTGGATCAACAAATCAAGACTTTTGTGAAGAGCTTGAAAAAATGATGGCTAATGAGTTTGAGATGTCTATGATTGGAGAGCTTAGTTACTTCCTTGGACTTTAAATCAAGCAAATAACGAATGACACTTTTGTAAGTCAAGGCAAGTACATCAAGGACATGATCAAGAAGTTTGGATTGCAAGATGCTAAGCCAATGAGTACACCAATGGGTATAAATGACCAATTAGGTGTTGATGCTAGTGGCAACAAGGTAGATCAAAAGCAATACCGGTCTATGATTGGAAGTTTGCTCTATGTCACCGCCTCTAGGCCGGATGTGATGTTTAGTGTGTGCAAGTGTGCAAGATATCAAGCTTCACCTAGAGAAAGTCACTTGAAAGCATCCAAAAGAATATTGAGATATCTTAAGGGCACTCATGATGTTGAACTATGGTATCCCAAGGGATCAAACTTTGAGTTGATTGGATATTCAGACTCTGACTATGGTGGATGCAAGATTGATAGAATGAGCACAAGTGTCACTTGTCAATTGCTTGGAAGGTCTCTTGTTTCATGGTCATCTAAGAAACAAAATAGTGTTGCACTATCTATCACCAAGGCCAAATACATTAGTGCCAATAGTTGTTGTGCATAATTGCTTTAGATGAAAGCAACCTTGAATGACTTTGGAATCAAATTCAAAAATGTGCCATTGTTTTGTGACAATGAAAGTGCTATCAAGATGACTCAAAATCCGGTTTAACATTCAAGAACCAAGCACATTGATATAAGGCATCACTTCATAAGAGACCATCAATAAAAGGGTGATATTAGCATTGAGAGCATTGGCACCGAAGATCAACTAGCCGACATATTCACAAAGCCACTTGATGAGAAGAGATTTTACAAGTTGAAGAATGAATTAAACATACTTGACTTCTCCAACTTGAAATGAGTGCACCCCCACATTCTTATATGACATGCCTCTCCTCCAACATAGCAAGGTAAAGTTATTTGGCATCTCATTCATACTTTGCTAAGGACATAGTTAGAACATATAGATATATTTGCATGACAAATAAGATCATTCATGAAAATCAAATGATTTTGATGTATATATGGTACCACTATTGCTTCTATATTTGATTGATCTAGTGGTAGCATATGACATGTTTGTGGGCTTGCAAACCTAGTGTTGAATCTAGAAAATGAGCTCATAATGTGTAATTCAACATGGTCAAGATAACCCTTATACTTTATGAGGTGTGAAGAAGCTTGTCCTTGGATCAAACTGAATTACATATTCTAGGCAAGTGATCTAGATTGAACCTTAATTTGGACTCCCTCTTATTGATTGACTTGACTCTCACTAAAATTGGCACCTTTTTGGTGATTATTGACAAAGGGGGAGAGAAAAGTCACAAAGATAAAAAGTTAAGTTGCAAAGGGGGAGAAGTAAGTTACAAAGGTATAGTAAGGGGGAGAGAAAGCAAAAGATATGACATTGGAAAGGGATCAATTAAAATTGAGCACACAAGTAGGGGGAGCAAGCTCATGAATTATTTGTTGCATTTATATGTGTATTAACATGATGAATTATTGCATTGCAAAGCTTAAATTTATATTCATGATTGTATGGTGTATGCTAGAAATAGAACTTGAATGATGATTTGTTGAAAGTAGCTTTATAAGTGGTATCTAGACACCTTCGCTTATAATGTTGATCTCACGGAGTACTTTAGTGTTTGTGATCTTTATAAGTGATGTATTACAAGTGGTGTCTAGCTAAATCGATGCTAAGGATGGTATATAAAGGCAACTCTGATTGGTATCACGCTTCAAAGGTCCATTCTATATACCTTAGCATCAATTTGATAGTAGTAACTCTCCTAAAATTCAAATCCATGCATATGTGCACAATTGAACCAAACTCATGAAAGCACATATGTAGGGGGAGCTAATACTATCGAAATTGAAAATTGATTTCATTTCACATCTTTGTGATGGTTGTCATCAATTACCAAAAAGGGGGAGATTGAAAGCCCAAGTTTGGTTTTGGTAATTAATGACACCAAGTTGCTAATGCCATGTGTTAAGTGTTCTGAGTTAGGCATAAGCAACACATGTGATGAAGGTGTGTATGGCAAGGAGTGGTGGCCACAAGATCACAAAGAGATGGTGCATAGACATGAAATGATGAATATGGTGGAGATGCACATAAAATGATGGACTTGATGATCAAGTGGAGGAGAAAGATCTAAGAGCGTAAGGCAAAGGTATAACCATATGGTTTTCCTTTTGCAGGTCTAAGATGAGTAGAGAAGTGATTGACCAGATTTAGGATACATAGCCGACTATCAAGAGGGGCAATCACGGTTAGCTCGAGAATCAAGTGCCACTAGATCAACGTCTTGAGCATATGCATTAGGATCTAGTAAAGAGCTAACATAACGCCTTGAAAATGTTTGTGAAATGCTAACACACATGCACATGATGGTGTACACTTAGTGGTGTTAGCACTTTTACGAAGTCGGAGAAGAGACGGAGACGAACGGAGGCCACCGGGGCATTCGGACGCTGCACCGGACGCGGTCACAGTTTGACCGAACGCGTCCGATCAGTTCTCAGCAGCTGTCAGGCGTGGGTGCTAGGGTTTGCAACCGGCGCGTCCGGTCCATCATGGGACCGGAGCGTCTGGTCAGGCACCCAGAGGGGCAGAGCCGGTCGTAGAGCCGATCGGACGCACGGCGTGTCCGGTCACGTACGATCGGACGCGTTCGGTCGTGAGTAGACCCTTACTGGACTCCGATCGGACGCCAGGTGCAGCGCGTTCGGTCAAACGCTGGAGTGCGTCCGGTCACGGCAATGGTAACTTTTGACGTGCACTGTTCACGCTTGTCCTGTAGTGACCAGACGCGTCCGGTCACCCTGACCGGTGCGTCCGGTCAGTACGTTTTTAACTGCGTCGTCCGGTAACGGCTAGCTGCATACCCCTTCTCTATAAATAGAAGATGTCCAGGGTTTGAGGGCAACTCTTGTACATTTTGAGACCTAGAGACATCCTTTGAGCTAGAGAACAACCCCTCCACTCATCTTATTGCTTAGTTGCACATCTTGAGTGAGATTGAGTGAGATTCAAGTGCATTGCTTGAGAGTTGCATTCTAGAGGCACTTGTTCTTCGAGTTGCTGCGGATTTCTTGTTACTCTTCTGTGTTTCCTGACACGGTAGATGGCTTAGAGCAGCGGAGATGATTGAGCTCACAATTGGAGATTGTTGGAGCCCTCACCAAGTGTTGTAAGGGGTTCTTGATCCTTCCCCGCTGGAGTTCATAAATTGGATACTCTAGTGGAGCTCGTGGCTTGGAGGATCTCCATCTTGTGTGCGGTTGTGCGGTGCTCACCGAGGGCTCGACTCTTGATAGTTGATTAGCTCGAGAACCGACAAGTGGGTGTATCACCACAATGAGGAGTAGCTTGCCAGGAAGCAAGTGAATCTCGGTAAAAATCTTGTGTCATCTCTTTGCCGAGGATTTCTCTTGTGATTGATTCTTCGAGTGCATTACTTCTCTACATCATTGGTATAAGAATCAAGTCACTTGCTCTTTACCTTCTTGTACTAGTCCTAGTGTAGTTTGCTTAGTGTAGCTTTTATCACATAGGAGTAAATAGCTTAGTGACTTAGTCTTGTTGGTGTGTATTAGAGATCATAGCCTTGCTTTACTAGGATTGTATAGGTGGCTTGCATAGTGTAGTTGAGCTAGTGCTAGAATTAGCTTAGCCATCTTTTATACTAATGTGTTTGTTTAGTGAAGCTTGTAGATTTTTAAATAGGCTATTCACCCCCTCTAGCCATTTGGACCTTACAAGGGCCCCATCCAAGGCAGCAGAAATTACATGTCCATTCCAATTTCCTATCATAGATAGTAAAGTGAAGCTAGCTTACTAACGCACTATGTTCAACTTTGGTCATATTTTTGCAAAACATACCAAGTTAATTGTTTGATGCACGTACTGGATGATCATGGGAAGAAACTCTGACATTCCTGAAAAGTGGCTCAACCATTTTAGCATTTGTTCTAGAGTAGGATCTAAAAAAGTGTGTTGGACACACAATCCACACATGCACCGTGTGCCATAGGTATATCATCAGGTTCATCCTTGCATTATAGTTTCTACCCTCTCCCTATCTCTAATTAGATCACACACACTAATGCAAAGCTATAGAATATCACTTTTCTTCACATGAGGGACATCGTTCAGATGAGGGAGTTTGCAACAGCACCTTCACCTCATGTGGCTAGAGCTGGCAGTGGCACACTACCCCTCTGCCCCATCGCTGTTGTTGGTGTTGATCCAGTAGTTGTACACCGATGACCCATTGTCATCGTTGTTGTTTTTGCTACTCTCCTTTGCATTGTTATACTCCTCCTAATGCTGATCACCAGCAACCTGCTATAGCTTTACTCCGACAGCTAGTGCTGCTACATAACCGTCATTGTCATTGATGCAGTTGTCAAGCTCTGATGACGCCCACTAGAACTCACCTGCTACATCATTCATTCCCTCCACCAGCTGCGTTTGCATGGGTTCAGTTATTGAGGCCCCCATCTAAGGTAGCAAAAATTATATGTCCATTCTAATTTCCTATCATAGATAGTCAAGTGAAGCTAGCTTATTAAGGCACCATGTTCAACTTTGGTCTTATTTTTGCAAAACATACTAGGTTGATTGTTTGATGCGTGTACTAGATGATCATGGGAAGAAACTCTAACATTCCTGAAAAGTGGCTCAACCATTTTAGCATTTGTTCTAGAGTAGGATCTAGAAAAGTGTGTTGGACACACAATCCACACCATAGGCATATCATCAAGTTCATCCTTGCATATTAGTTTTTACCCTCTCTCTCTCTAATTAGATCACAGACACTAATGCAAAGCTATAGAATATCACTTTTCTTCACATGCGGGACATCGATCAGATGAGGGAGTTTGCAGCAGCACCTTCGCCTCCTATGGCTAGAGCTAGCAGTGGCACACTACCCCTCTACCCCATCACTGTTGTTGGTGTTGATCCAGTAGCTATACACCGACGACCCACCGTCGTCGTTGTTGTTTTTGCTGCTCTCCTTCGCATTGTTATACTCCTCTTGCTGTTGATCACCAGCAACCTATTGCAGTTCTACTCCGGTGTGGCTAGTGCTGCTGCATAACCACCATCATCGTTGATGCAGTTGTCAAGCTCTAATGACTCTCACTAGAGCTCACCTGCTACATCGTTCATTCCCTCCACCAGCTACGTTTGCATGGGTTCAGTTGCTGAGGCCCCCATTAATGGCAGCAGAAATTACATGTTCATTCCAATTTCCTATCATTGATAGTCTAGTGAAGCTAGCTTACTAATGCACTATTGTTGGTGTTTTGTAGACCAACTAGTGAATTTATACGAATGCCGTGCTGCTCCACGAAGACGATGGTAGCATCCAAAAGACACGAGGAGTTATACTAGTTCAGGCCGAAGCCCTACATCTAGTCTGAGAGATTATTGAGTGCATGTTCCTCACTTAAATACTCTGAAGTTCTTACAATGGGGGGGTGCAAGAATGGTGGATGAGGTAGGAGAGCTAGAGCTAGGAGATGGACTGCCCAAATGAGAGCTTCGAGAGTCCGATCCCCTTAGAAGGCTGCCCTGGCTGCCCTTATATAGAGTCCGGGGCCAGGTCACATACAAAGAAGAAGGTTCTCCCAACCAAGGGGTCATGAGCTGGAGGAAGGGAGCCTAGCTAACTTGGCTTGCAAGTAACACCGTCTTGGGGTGCATGTCCGAGCATGGTTGTCGTCATGGTTTTATGCCACGTCGCAACATGGTGTGGCATGGTGCTACTATGCCAGTCGTGGCGGCACTGTAGGCACGGTGGTTGTTGGTATTTATTAACTTTTCACTTGTTTTAGTAGCCACCTATTTTATGCCTACATCTCCTAACATTGCTTACTAGGTTGTCATCCCTAGTGATGACGCCAGAGATGCTTGTTGGTACTATCTAGCATTACTACTAGAATAATACTAAGTAGTTCTTTATCATTTTATGTGACCAGAAAGAATATATAAATATATAAATGAAAAGGATCTACAAGCGCACAGATAATACATCATTGTAGCACTTCACCCGGGAGTATTCCAGATATCGTTATTAATATTTTTACCACAGGGAAGGTCTAGCGTGGACATGTATTGATAACTTATACTATTGATGGAGAAGTAAACCATATCCAATGTCTACTCATAACAAGGGTAAGTCATAAGATAAGATATGTATATGATAAGCATTGATTTATGATAATGAATAATTAATCACTCAGAGTACTCCTTTCTATAGCATTAGCATTACTAAGTAGAAATTAGAAAGATAATTCCTAAGTCTTTCTTAATTACAAGTCAAAGCATACTATGATTAGTGCAATTACACCTAGTAGTCATGGCTAAGATCAACTTCATATCTATACATAAGGGATATTACTAAGGAAGATTAAGAATAGAGCTTGTCTTTCTTCGTAACCAGATCCTACATGTATACCTATATTCAGGGAGTGGACTACAAAGGACTCAATAGGAGTGTCACATCCGCGATCTACCACATGACCTGAAATATAGGGTGTATCTATAGGTAAACAACGTATAAGCACCATGCTTACACAATGTCAACCACTCACCCCATGTACTTTGGAGCAAACGCTATATGAACTTATGCATGGACATAACGATAACCTAGATATACTAAGCATATAATCAAAGTAGACGATGAACATGATACCTAAGAACATGAACGATATGCTTAATATTGTCATAACAATTGTAGCAAACATATAAAAGTAATGAGGGATACAATAGAGAGGGGTACAAGGATTATACCAAATCACGCTCTTGACAAGATTAGGAATCCAAGCGAAGCCTGCTTGCCTCTCTCTAGATCTAACCTAGCTAGCTATGCCTAGAATATGGAGGAGCTCTAAGGATTAGGGTTTTTGTCTTCTGTTTTTGACTTGATGATCGGAGTTATGCCTAGGGGTGGCAGAGGCTAGTATATATAGGCCAGAGCATCAATCCTGAGCCCTCGGATCAAACCGACTTGAATAAATGGCGTAGATGCAACCCAGGAGGCGGTGGAGAACTAACATAGCAACGGAGGACTGACTAGTGGGCCCTAGGGGCCAGGCGGCCTGCAAGTGGGGCCGGCGGTGCCTCATCCTCCGCTTCGGTGTGGTGTCCTCTTGAGTCTTATGGAACCTTCTGGTGTCCATTTTGTTGTGGATAAGCGTAATTAATTTTGACATGTAGGTCCACCTTGATAGTTTTCTGGATAAACCCTGCAGAAGATACAGATTCACCAAAATTCATGGAATTTGTTTGTTTAAATCCCTAGACCTTTGTTGGTGATCATATTTATTCCCTTATATAAGTTATATTGACGGTTTATAATGGTTGTTAACTACCGTCAACAGTGGTGTTTCGTTAGTCGTCCTACGCGACGTGGTCTCGGCGTGGCCTTCGTCATAGCCTCCTGATCTCATGGGGGCATCATACAGGAGTTGGTAGCCACCCCCAAGTCATTGGTCATCTTGCTGCTTGTGGAGCCGGAGGCCATGATCCCAAGTTTCAGGGTCATGGCCTTTGTTGGCTTAGTTGGCCTCAAAAGTCAAGGCCGTTGTCGTGGCCCACATCCCATAGTGGATGGAGTCATACATCTGTCTTGTCATTGGGCCCTATTTGGATGGTGGGCTACCGTACTGGTCATCACCGCTCAGTGGTGTTGTCTTGTCTATGATGCATGGCGCAGGGATAGTGTCTAATAGGGCCTTAGTCCTTGTGGGGTCAGTGCGGCATGCATGCTCTTGTCAAAGCAGGTGTGCTTGGTGTGGCTCGATCTCTCCCCATTCCTCCTAGAGGTCAGGACATAGGAGGGGTCATGAGGAGTTGCGCAACGCGCGGTGAAGGGTGAGGGAAGAGATCATGGCCAACCCTTGCCTTAGTGTTTGGCCCAGGTCTGCGTAGCTTAGCTAGGCCTCAATCTTTTGGGCTTACACCAGCTGGTGTACCATGGGTCGCCCGATCGACTATCTAATCGGTGTCTTGAGATACCCAGTGTACCATAACCCTGACAACTATGTTCAACTTTGGTCTTATTTTTGCAAAACATACCAGGTTGATTGTTTGATGCATGTACTAGATGATCATGGGAAGAAATTCTGACATCTTGAAAAGTGGCTCAACCATTGTAGCATTTGTTCTGGAGTAGAATCAAGAAAAGTGTGCTGGACACACAATCCACACATGCACCATGTACCATAGGCATATTATCAAGTTCATCCTTGCATCTTAGTTTCTACCCTCTCCCTGTCTCTAATTAGATCACAGACACTAATGCAAAGCTATAGAATATCACTTTTCTTCACATGAGGGACATCGATCAGATAGGCATGTTTGTAGCAGCACCTTAGCCCCTCCTGTGGCTGAAGCTGGCAGTGGGAAACTACCCCTCTGCCCCGTCTCTATTTTGGTGTTGATCTAGTAGTTGTACACCGATGACCCACTGTTGTCGTTTTTTTACTGCTCTCCTTTGCTTTGTTATCCTGCTCCTGCCACTGATCACTAGCAACTTGCTGCAGCTCTACTCCGGTAGCTAGTGTTGCTGCATAACTGTCATCGTCGTTGATGTAGTTGTCAAGCTGATGACGCCCACTAGAGCTCACCTGCTACATCATTTATTCCCTCCACCAGCCGTGTCTGCATGGGATTAGTTGTTGAGGCCTGCATCCTAGGTAGAAATGACATGTCCATTCTAATTTCCTAACATAGATAGTCTAGTGAAGCTAGCATACTAATGCCAAGAACTACTACTCACCAAAACATATCTTTACTAATGCACGACTATATGATATCCTTATTTATTAGTATATTTCTATATCTACTCATGTTCCAGTTTCATAAAGTTATACTCTAGATAAGGAAAGAGATATTCTTGGACCAATTGCCCATAAGAATAGGACTGAACTTAACTACATGTAACTATCCCAACTACCCATGTGTACTACCCCCAAAGTCACTTTCCCTACTGCTACATTGAAATGAAAATGCCCGCTTCTAATCCTCTTAGTTAGACCAGACTCTCAGACATATGATTGTTGAGTTAGCCAAGTGAGGGGTTTGTTTAGCCCGTCAATTAGGGGTAGGCACAATATGGAAGGTAATCGATTGACGAGACCCACCGGAACTTCAACTTTCAGTCTTCATATGTTACCTACCTAGAAACATGTTAGGTCATGTCTTAACATTCCGTTCTAAGAAAGAATCCACCTCTCCTCAACTACCGAGAACCAACCTTCTTTCTCCAGCTAGAAGAGAAAGAGGTTTCTTTCATTTTATATTCCAAAACTAAATACCCTCATGTACTATCACATGTCGATGGGACCCTATGACTTTATTTCTTGTTATTTTTAAATGAACCAGTAAAGCTACTATTTTTTGTATTAAAAAGAAGCAAGATTAGATTGCGCAATACAACAACCCCAAATTTGATAATACCATCATCCATAAAAACCTTTGTTATTTGGTTCAAATGGTAACATGCCCTATGTTCAACTTTGGTCATCTTATTTTTGCAAACATACTAGGTTTGTAAGGATCCCTACTAGCCTAGAGC
Source organism: Saccharum hybrid cultivar R570 (assembly GCA_038087645.1). Classification (NCBI taxonomy): domain Eukaryota; kingdom Viridiplantae; phylum Streptophyta; class Magnoliopsida; order Poales; family Poaceae; genus Saccharum; species Saccharum hybrid cultivar. The sequence goes on from JAQSUU010000135.1 coordinate 26,931,530, forward strand.
AGTGTGAATAGGCCTAGAAAAATATTCAACAAAAACTCAACAAAGCATTTCAGTAACTGTCAGTAGTACCGACGTTAATCGGTAGTACCAACTCTGTCGTTAGTACCGATGCCAAGCGTCGGTAGTACCAACCCCTATAGGAGAGCTACAAAAAATGAGATAAATCAACTTCAAATTTAGATCTACGAATTACCCCACTTCCTTATGGATAGATGAAGCTGTCCAAGTACTCCCTTGACCTTGGAGCGCCACCAATTTGTAGATCAGGACCAAAACCTAAGAAATAGCTTGAGGGAGAGAGAGAGACAATGAAGAACAAGAAGTTTCAAGTAATCACAACAACAATAAGCACGCAGGACACAAGGATTTATCCCAAGGTTCAACTTGCCACTAAGGCTTGCTTACGTCCTCGTTGTTGAGGTGACCACTAAGGTCGGAGTCTCTTTCACCTCCTTGCCTCTCTCAAGCAACCACAAAGGTAAACTTGAGTTCTTTACTAGAAAATCAAGGGTGATACAAACTTCCAAGGTTCTTCCACACATCAGGAGCTCTTGAGCAACACCTAACTAGCTAGGGGCAAATCTCCAAGAGTAACAAACGCAAATCCAACCGGCTTGATAAAGAAATTGAGTGCTCAAGCTTTGAATCGATGTTTCTCTACCACATCCCTTCTCTCAACTCAATCTCTTCCAAAATTTGAAGCCAGGAGCAAGAGGGGAGAAGAGGTGAAGGCCTTGAGAGCTTGAGAGGTGTTTGCTGAAGTTGGGGGTGCGAGGGAGTGAGTGGGTAATAGTTACATTGAGAGGGGATGAGTATATATAGGTCCAACTCAAATCTAACTGTTTGGAGCAGCGTCAGTAGTACCGGTTAGCACTAGTACTACCGATGCTGGGCATGGCTGAGAAACAGGGCCCATTTGTACTACCGATTAGCGCCGGTATTACTGACAGTGGGCGCACTAATCAGAAGACGACGCCAAGTACCGGAATTACCGACCTGAGTCGGTATTACCGACAGAGAGGAAAAACTAAGCCCTATTCCTAAGTGTCCATGTGTGATAGAGTGCCTCTCAATTGATTTTAATTTTATCCTTGATCATTCTATCTTCTTTAGACCACCTACATTTGCATCCCTCTTTATAGTGCGGCATAACCTAAACTTAAAATCAAATATAAAAGAATTTAAATGCCTTTGAGTTTATCACCGTGTCTTTTTGTAATATGAGGTGTCACCATAGCATGTATTATCCCATTCTTATTTTACCTGCTTATCATCTCGATAATTCTCATTAGTTCTCTAATCTTGTGGTCATTATCACCAAAACCCACAATCACTACTACACCCGCACCTTTCACAGTCGCGGCGTAACCCACATCGCAGTCCAATTTCGACCTTGATAGTAAGCTGTCGACAGTGATGATCATAGCCTTCACCGTCACCATCTAGGACCGACTGCGGTGTACACTAACACTATCGATTGGCTTATGATCCATCTGTGATTAGGTCCTTACTTCATTCATATTGGAGCACGACCCGACTTTGGATGTACACTAACACCGCCGTATTGGCAAATGACCCGATTGTGTCGAGGCTATCAAAACCATCGTGTGGGCACATCAACCGCCTGTGTAGTGTCACTAGCACCATCACCTTGTACTTCGACTCGACTGTCAGTGGTGTGGGTTCACTATCGGTTCGATGGTCAAGACGCCTGTGTAGAGGTTAACACCACCGTCGCTTCAGCGTATGATCTGCCAATACAAAGGTCATGGTCACTGTCGCCTTGCACCACAATCTGCCTTTGATGATCGTTTAGTCGGTGTCGGGTTACTACAACGGAGATATACTTTTGATCCCTGCCACATCATACCTATAGCGACAGTGACAGAATTTCATCCTGTTTCACAATAGTTACTAATTTAGCTGGGCCCTTAATAGCTTGATGAACACAAAGCATACAGATATATAATCATTACATCCATAAATCATGTTCAAACAAGAGTAATTTTTACAATAACAATGGATGTTACCATAACATCTTTCTCAACTGATGTCCTAACACAAGCGGTACATAGAGTATACTAAAGGTACTGATCTATATAGACTTACATAACGAAACGACGTAGCTGTGGTCCTTATATGTGGCACTCCTGCTTGCAAGGCAAAATGAATATAATTAGTGCATCCTTTAGATTGGTAACCAATACACTATGAAACCCCTCTTATTCATCTCTGATCCACAACATGAATAAAGCAGCAGAATTAATAATATTGAACATACCATTCCTTTAGTTAACAAGCCAAAATTGGTCTATACCTTTACTGCTCTGCTAAAGACTATCGTGACAACGAAATGCAGAAAATGCACCTTTACTGCTCTGCTAAAGACTCCATGAACAAGGGAACATAAGGAAGGTAGTAAGGCCTGTTCATATGGAAATGCCATCTCGATATACAAAAGCAGATGATACAGGTATGGATGACATATGTAACAGAACCGTCCAAATTATAAGAGCACAAGTATAAAAACAATCACCGAAGTGACCAAATTCTCACACTTGAGCCCATATAACTCCGGTAGTCCAATGAAATCATGAGAGATTTCAAACCAACCAACATACAAGCCAAGATCGTAGTGATTCAACATAACAAGTCACATGTTACATCTATTTCACAAGTAATTCAATATACATCGGAGTTCAACATAGTTATTACAACTTAAGTTCAAAAGTAGCGGAAGCAAAGTAATTTGAAACTAACAACACCTTTATTTCAAATATATGCCAGTACTAAGGTCGACTTCCAACAAAAGCATTAGAGAGAAGATAACTCAGAAGGATCATGCCCGTTATCACACTCCGCCTCTACGGCAGGAGCCAACCAACTCTTGCAGTCGCCATGATACAGCACAACCTACAACAAGTGGGGATAAAACCCTGAGTACGAGAAGGTACTCAGCTAGACTTACCCGTCAGAAACCAGAAATAAAGTGACACCAAGGATCATGCAAGGCTGATATAAATTGGGCAAGCTTAACAACATTTTGCATAAAAGCTTATTATGAATAAGTAATCATTAATGCTTAAGTATCAAGTTAATTATCATTAACCTGTTATCTATTTTAGAACCTGTACTAGAGCACTCACTTTATTAGGAGCAAACAATATTAACCATAGCCGGTATAAATTGAGGCAACCTTTCCATCGTTATCCAATTAACCATCCGTTCAATTTAATGGAATCTACGTTGCCGCTGCTCAAGTCAAGTGCTCACTAACCGGGAGCGACGACGATTCGAATCGAATTCCTATCCAGCTGGAGGGGTATTTCTAACACTCACCGCACAGGCCCCTACCAGGGTCGCACAAGCCCCCTTTTCATATGATTCAGGAATCACGGGTCCGAATGATGTCGCGACCCCAAGGGCGACACTCTGCCAGGTGATAGGGACTCTAACCCCCCTTGGTCTCACGCCAATGTCCCCAAGCACATCCTTTCTCTCCTCCAAGAAGCAACCTACCATTCGATTCCCGGCCTGAATCACATTACTCGGCTTCGCGGTCGGAACGACTTATCCGGCCAACTAAGTGTTAGACTGCGTTCAACATGACTCAAGGACGTACAGCGAATCGGTCCTTAAATGACTCAGATGGGGATAGATTCACACCCAAGACCTCCATGTCTTGTCGCTTCACTATCATCATCCCGCCCAGTCTCATTTTATTTTATTAACACATGGTTCCTTTCCACGATAGCAAATATAACCAACCGTGCCATATATGAATATCCCTATATCTCGCAGGTGACAGGAAATCACCTGACTTCTACCGCTTAAAGCAGGGCTAAGCATCTACTCGATCCTAGTCTATGTAGGATTCAAGGATTCATATATCTGGACAAGGAGTGATATAATGCAGCAAGGTTTTCAACCAACTCCTACCACTTAATGCAACAATACTTATAACATATATAAAATTAATTGTTTTGAAGGTAGGAGGCTTATAATGCTTCGGGGCTTGCCTGGGATCCGACTCAAGTTAGAGTATGTCAGATGAGTTCGCTTGGCGAGCATCTTCCAATCTACCACTTGTCCGGTCCTTCGATCTTCGGGATGGATCCACCAACTCCATCTTCGGGTTTGTCTCCACCTTAGGGGTCCTTCACGTGCTTCAGCTAACGTACCTAAATGAGGTGCAACAATGCATATGTATGAATGCATAGCAGTGCAATAACAAAGTAATCAAATAAGCATACCAAAGTTCTCCTAAACACTTAGAGCTAATTAACTTAATCCTCACTAAGGCATAACATAGAAGATTGCAAACACATCAATCAAGACACAAGTCTTATAAGATCCTAGGGTACCAAACCAAGTACCAACAAAGACATGTGTCACACTTCAATACACAAGCATGGCAAAGTTAATCAAAGCATTAGAACTAGAAATTGCCACATTCTGGGCATCAGAACAACAGCTAAGTAATTTAATCATAACTGGAGATCTAAAACTCCAAATGACTTTCAAGAAGACATTATGGATAGATTATGACATTCTCTACATTTCATTTAATATCATCACAGCATGATTCCAAAGTTTAACATGTCGAATTTACACAAATACAGAAACTGGTCTAACAAGACAGAGAGCAAGCAATTCTGTACCCCAACTTTAAACAGCTATAACTCCTAAACCACATGGCCAAATGTCACCAAATTTTAACAGCAGCTAGATACATAAATTATCTACAACTTTTGTATAAATAAGTTTCACAACAAAGCATATTATCATGAAGAACTTTTCTAAGTTCCCAGATCTGTCCAGAAACTTCATTTGCAAGAAATAATTATTAACTTATGTTGCAAACAAATAATTGGACAAAACCAACTTTACCAACATATCACACATGACTAATGAACACCAGAAAACATAGTGTCCATTCCTAAATAAATTCTTTTAATGCATTTTCTTAATTTATTTAGATAATTAGGTGGAATTATGAACACCAACAAAAAGTGCACAATAAATTCTACCAAAATTACAGTGGCCTACACATGCTCCCAAAAGTCTACTTTCCAAATTTGAAACCATTTGGACATGTATAACAACCTCTATGAAAAAGACAAATGGCTATAGCAATAATCATGTGAGAGCAAGTTAAACTTAACACTCAGTATTTTCTGTGAACATAAGGCCATATTATGAATCAATATGATAGAGAAACATCATACTAAGGTAATGGAACAACATTTTCTATTTTATCATTTATATATTATTTATAAGCTATTTATCAAGCCATAAACAAGTTAAATCAATAACTTGACCATTCTGTAAGCAATGACCAAGAAATTTGTACCACAGTACATTCATAGCATGTAAAGACTACCATAAAAATTTCACATCATTTGGGGCAACACAACTCAAGATATAAAAATGACAAGCAATATAATGTAGATTTCCTTAGTTAACAAGGTCAAATCAAAACTTTAAGAAAATAGTGAACAAGTAGTGTGTTTAATATTTTTCCTAGCAATTAGAAGTCATCACAAAATTAACAAAACAAGAATCACTATTTTTGGAGTTCTAAAACTTAAGATATGGCTCTGGTCAAGTTTATAAGCATTTTAGAGCATTTTTAAAGCTCAAATAAAAACATCAGAAAACATCTACAAATGTGTAACATTTTATGACTCTACTGCATAGATCTTTTCTCAAGGTTTCCAAAAAGTCCATCTTTGCTATTTTTGGAATTACCTAGCAAGAGATATAAAATTTAGAAGATTTACACAAAATCTAAAATTCAAAATCAGCATTTCCTAACCCTGACCGAATCTGCTATGCGCACCCGAACGTACACCCAAAACAGATCACCACTTTAACTGTCCCACGGGACCCACTGTCTGGTTGGGCCCGCCTGTCATACTAAGAGAAGGCGTACATAGCTCATCCTCTTCCCCATCCTTGGAACGGAACAGAGGAGGAGGGGAAGGCGGGCTCCGGCGAAGTGAACAGCCGGCCTGCGGCTCGCCGGCGGCGGATGAACGGCACGGGAGCTGCGCGGCGGTAGGGCGCGCCTGTGGCCACCCGTAGCGTGGCCCATGACCGTCCGTGGCCCTCTAGCCATGCGAGCCAGGAGGCACGGTGGCGGCTGCAGGCGGCGGTGACGCTGCCAGTCACCAGGAGACCGCGAGCGCGCGCGCGGGGCGGAGTACGACGAGGCAGAGGTGGTGACACGCTTGGTTTGGCTGCAACGCGTGAAGGAGTAGGAACGCCCGCGGCAGCGAGCTCGGAGCTCCGCCTGACCATGGCGGACGCGGCCGAGACGACAGCGAGAGCAAGAGGAGAAACCTGAGAGCGACGGTGGGCTCTAGGGCAATGAAGGAGCGACCGTGGACCGCTCGGCATGGTGTATGGAAGGCAGTGACGCGCGGCAACAGAGGTGGGGAGCACTACGGGCGCATGGAGGCCACGTCCCGAACGCGTGGCTGCCGTTGGGGCATTCCACCGAACAGGTGGCAGGCACTGGAGTGGCCGTCGTGGAACACCATTTTGGGCCTGTTATGGGCCGATTTGGACTTTGGTCCAATTATGGAAGTTGTTCATTTCATGATGCCCTACAAATTTCATTTAAGCACCATGGTCATAAGACCCACATATTAGGAGATAATCAGTCCCCAAATCACCAGTGTCAACAAGTTAAGCTAGGGCTCGGTTTTGAGATTTTGCAATGCCAAACTTGGTCAAATTGATCCCAACTTTTTACATGTTGTTCTCCAATGAATTATTTCCAACTTTCATTTTTGGGTCAACTTGAGTTACTCAACAAAATTCGGAGAACGTGAGATGCCAATGTCGACGACGATGAATTTCCAGGCTTAGAAAATACTAAGTGTTGGAAACAGCCCTAATTCTGACTTGTGGGCCCTTTTTGAGCATGTTCCACCCATTTTCATGACTTGACTCTTAAACAAAGTTTGTTCCTTATAAAATTCTCTAAAACTTTGTTAAAGGGTGCACAGTCATGCAAAGCTTCTAGGTCCCACTTTTGAAATGGTCAAACAAAAGGGTTCTAGGGTCCATACATGGTCAACCATCACTTAGAAACACATTTAGGCAAAATGATCAATATGAACATTGTTCCATTAAGTGTCCTAAGTGTAGTTAAGGTGTTGTAGAGGCCAAACATACCCACCATGCTTAGGTTGCACAAAAGTGTAGGTTTCACATGCATTGAAACATAGAAATCCCTATAATTGAAATGCTTGTTTCAAAGCTCTATTTCAATTGTTTCAGGTGTTTGCTTCAAGGTACATGCTACATATGTTTTACTAGGTTGTTCCTCATGTTGCAAAGGTTTGTTGCACATGTTGCATTGGTATGTTGCATAAACACTAGTTCCCATGGGATGTAAGGCAGGTTTTAGTTATAATCCAAACAAGCATATAACTTATCATTTCATGTGACTTTTTGATTCCAAACTTCATGAAACTTTTCCAGGGGTCACTCTAGATAGTTATTGAGGTGAGACATGTGAAGATACTTTGATAGCAACACCCAAGCATATATCTTTTAATTGAGCCTATATGTAAGCAAGGGTGCAATATCCAAGTTTAGGTTAGGGTTTATTTCCATAGGTTTGACTTTGGCATCGTCATCTCCACTAATCTATCATGTTTGAGCTCAAACCCACTGCCTAATTGGTGATAAATGCCTAGGGTGTTACAGCCCTCCCCCCTTAAAAGAATCGCGTCCCGAGATTCGGAATGGAAGACCTTTTAAGGAAGAGAGACACGTTATCTAGTTCTCAATATCTGCTATAGCATTCAGCTACAAAGCTTCAACATCGGTGAACAATTTGGCCAAAGGCACTTTCTGACACTGACTTTTCATGGTAAAATTTGTCTGAAGAATTTCCTTCATTGACTTCCATGAAGCATTGTTACTTTGGGAGGAATCTAAGACAACGCAGTACTTAGTTTCAGTCTACAGAGACCATTTGGCCCATAAGCTACCCCCACACAAGTATTTAATTCTTTAGTGAATCACAGCATAGGCCATATGAACTTTACACTAGAACGAAATCTTTAGAAGTATACTCATGGATATGATCCTATGTTCCCAAAGTTTGAAAAGCAGTCCTCTACCATAATGGCTTGAGTACAACCTTTCAAAAAGGGTGAGATTATAGACGACAAACATTCTCTGAGGCCATAGGATACTGACTCACCAATAGACAAGGTCTATGTTGGTCGTAAATGTTCATTCATTTAGACACCAACTAAAGGAAAACTACTTGAGGTTCCATGTGTGTAGTTCTCTTTTTTTTGATGACAGCACTGTATTAACTGAGTCTGTTGAGGGATTAGTAAATATGATAGCTGACTCTATCGGCTTCGTATTTCTACCAATAGCTATCTAAAAGATTCTTTTATCCAAAGACAACAGTGATATGGGTTGAAGCAGATGCAACCTCTTGGGTAAAACATTTATAAGGTACTAAAGTATGTCATCATTGGAAAATTAGTACCAAAGCAAAACATAGTGAGGCCTTAAGGACAACAAAAGTTACAATATTTACTAAACCGCGGGAAGTAGTCTACCACCAAGCGATTGAGTAAAATTTTCCTTGGTGACTTCGTTGTACTGGAAGTTGAGTTGACTTGCAGCATAACAACTTTGTCAGGCCAACTTTCACCTTGAGGCTTCCTCTTTAGGGTCAAATAACAGTTCTAAGATGAGAAATCTGTTGTTTGACACTTTTCAAATTGCTTCTGATTTGCGATGGTATAAATTGATTTGCAGAGCACCAAGGCTGCTCGTACATTGTTGATACGAGAAAGCAAAAGCAAACGAAAGAGTGTGAACTCATATCTTTGGGACCTCAAAAGGACTACCCAACAGCAGATCTCGACCATTAACTTACATGCCAATCCAATGATGCACAAGCTTTGAACTTGCGGGTTACTTTTTGCAAGGCAAAATGCATACTCCGCCTGGAGGACATTCCTACAAGGATAAGGAACCACTTCCGAATATTCCTCGACACTTCATCCAATAAAGTCTTGAATAAAAAGTTTGTGGCACCTAGGGCACAAGGATACAGATCGGAACTAGGGCATACTTTCTCTAATTCTTTACTTTAGCTGATAGAACACCTTGCACTATCTGTGTGATTGTCCAAGATGGAATTGACTTGATCACAATGGCTCTAGAAGATAGAATATCACTCAAGTTGTTGGCTAGTTGATTTACTTCTTGTTGGTTATTGCTCTATAAGACATAGCCTTCATAGCTACCAAAGAGTCGTTACCTAGCTGGAGATTAACCTTCAAATTGGTAACTAATCAGTTGTCTCTCAACATTAAAAAGTTTCAAATCTTCACTCTTGACCACAACAATTGTGGTTGATGCAGAACAGTTGGTTGCCATCGAAGTTGGCAAATACGAAGTTATTCTAGAGATGGTTGATTTCGATTGTATGGTCATTATGCACCCAAGATTGCGACTTGGATAGCTCTGGTCATATGCAAAATGCGACAATCGATTCTCATCCCATAAATAACTTATCCAAAAGTAAGTGTTGTGTGCCCTTTTTATCCAACAGAGCTGAGATACGTGGCTCCCTAGATGCTGGTTGTCAATACTTGGGCAACTAAGTAGAGTCACTTGACTACCACATATTGCAGTCTGTTAAAGTTTATGTCGGTGACCTGTTCTTCAAAGGTTATCCTCTTAGCAACTTTAGGAGGAAGCTCCACTACTTTCGGTCTAAGATATGGATCTTATGATATGATATGGAGAGATAACCAAGAAGGAACACAAGAAAATAGCACATCGTCTGTCGTTTGATAATGGATCATGACTAGAAACCGTGATACCAGCGCATGCCAGGCAGCCAACCATGTGTCTGCAGCCACAGGAGGCCCTTGGTTTCGTCGCGGCACCATCAGCGGCTACTCATAACACCATTACTAAACGCACAACGAAAGTGAAATTTCAAGTGGCACCAATGGGTTGTAAGAACAAGCGCCATACAAGGAGGGATAGCAAGCAAAGGTAGTCACAAGGTTTAGAATCAACAGGGAAGCTATTCGCAGATCCAAAACATAGCACAAGAGAACATAGCTCAGTTGCCGAAGGTGACTAAGCACGAGATTTTTATTTGATTCCACTCACGCCTAGCATTGATGAAAGTTAACTTGGTGGGTCAGTCGATAAGGGTCTTCACAAAAAGGGTTGGAAAACATCCACGGCTTATACAAACATATAGGAGAACTCAACTTTGGGCTTTTGGTCAAGCAAAGGCATGGATACAAACATTCAAGGACTAACCACTAAGTCTACAAGCTCAGGCTCCTAAGATAGAGAACCTAATGGAAGATAACAACCATACAATTACATATGTAAACTTTGTTATAGGATAAAGCTATGTGACCCTCGTATGCTCACCGAGGACAAACGAGGTGACAACTAGGGCACTACCAAGATAACAAGCATATATACAACATCGCAATCAAGCAATCAGTTGAGAAAATTCAAATGAATGGGCTTAAGCAACCAATACAAGACACAAGGCTCACCCAAAATAAGCATTTATCTCAAGCATGAACTAAATACAAGTTTAGCTCTAAACAAACGCTAGCTAAGGGAGCCAACTTAGCATGTGCATAGAATCTGGACAGCAGCACAGTAGTTACTTGTTTCAACCATAACTAAGGTTGTAGACATCCCACAAAGGTGATCCTAGACTTTCTAGAAAGATTAGGAAGATGACTACACTTTAGTTATTCATACCAAAAGCAAATTCATAGATTAACATGACCAAAAATGCTAATGTTTCAGATCTATACCAATATGGACAGAAAACTAACAAGAACTTTAAAAATGCAAAACTGGAGTTCTAGGGACACAACAAGGCTGAGCCTTAACTTTATGTAAAGCTTATTAAGTTGTCTATAACTTTCTCATTATCATATTAAGATGGTTCTATAGCCAACAAGGCCAAACAAGACAAAGAAGACATCTCTGCCCCGATTTGGACAGATTCTGTCATTCCATTTTGCAAGCTCATAACTAGAGATTTATACCACCACAATTAGTGCTATAGGACATTTTGGAAAGCTTAGAAAAAGTACTACACTTCTTCTATTATCTCCAAGACATGATTCCCTATGCACATAGGTCAAACAAACCATACATCCAGATCTATTCAGAGCATAAGCAAAACCTGATAATAAACTTCTAAAATTCATAACTCTCAAAGCATAAGACCTAGGGTCATAAAATTTTTGGACAAGCTAGAGAAGTAAGTTTGCTACAACTTTCGTATTCTCTATAACTACAGAAAACATATTTATGACCACGAAAGCATCAATACATCCGAAACCGTTCTAGCAGCCAACGTTCAATAAGCAAAACAAAGCTTGCCTTTGTTCTACTTAACAAGAGAGCACACAAACATGTTATTCTTGTAGCTCTAAATTTTGTTACCTTAGACCAACATGAATTTAATTCATTCATGAGAATCCATAATTATTTAAGTGAGGTCTAAAGCATTGGCAAACGCTTGGGTGAACAACATATCCACCACTTGGCTAAGCTAGAGGATATCTCTAAGTTCAAGCATGTAGCCACACTTATTTCTAGTAAGGCTAAGCACACATTTTTCTCAAGCAACATGGAACAAGGCATTTTTGTTTTACTTCACTCAAGAAAGATAGTGTAACACATTGATCACAAGTTACACACTATAGAACAAGGGTGAGAAGAGTATAGCCATGCATAAAGCAACAATCATGATAATGCATGCTTCGTCCTATTCGTCCTCACAAGATTGCCAATCTAAGGTGGCGCTCACGTTCTATGTCGGTGGCATAACACGCACTCTCTCGATATATAGCTAGTCGTCAGCTACATTCGACTTACGCATTCGTGGTTAGCGTACCTGCAGAAAATTTTTATTTTAGCCCAACAATTCCCCAATATATGGCACACAATGAAAGCAGTAAGTAAAATTCTAAGTACTCCCATATCCATATACCCCTGTATACGTACATGTAGTACCAAAACTACCCGAATCTTCGATCACCCACAATTAAGTACCTTCATATATACATGTGTGTAACATGTAAATAATCCAGTAACCAAAACTAGCTCTCCCCTAGACCGCAGGTTGTACGGTCATGCTCTCACAACTCACACTTACCTGAGCGTAGGTGCGATGTTGCATAAAAGTAAACTAGCAACATATATGGCTATTTCATATATGAAGGCTACCTCCAATCTTACACACCGGGTAGCATAGTGTGGGAGAGTCATCACACATACATACCTTGGCCTGGGCGTAGATGCATAAATGAAAAACCCTCCAAGTTAGTACTTATATAAGCCACCTAATAATCCTTATATGGGAATAAGGAAATTGACCAATGGCATGCTTAGGTTTAAAATTTAGATTTGACAAACCTATATATAACTATAAGTTGATAAAACTGATTTTATAAAACAAAACCTTTGTTTTAAATACACATATGACAAGTTTAATGTTGAATCTTGCTCCGATACCAGCTGTAACAGAACCGTTCAAATTATAAGAGCACAAGTATAAAAACAATCACCGAAGTGATCAAATTCTCACACTTGAGCCCATATAACTCCGGTAGTCCAATGAAATCATGAGGGATTTCAAACCAACCAACATACAAGCCAAGATCGTAGTGATTCAACATAACAAGTCACATGTTACATCTATTTCACAAGTAATTCAATATACATCAGAGTTCAACATAGTTATTACAACTTAAGTTCAAAAGTAGCGGAAGCAAAGTAATTTGAAACTAACAACACCTTTATTTCAAATATATGCCAGTACTAAGGTCGACTTCCAACAAAAGCATTAGAGAGAAGATAACTCAGAAGGATCATGCCCGTTATCACACTCCGCCTCTACGGCAGGAGCCAACCAACTCTTGCAGTCGCCATGATACAGCACAACCTGCAACAAGTGGGGATAAAACCCTGAGTACGAGAAGGTACACAGCTAGACTTACCCGTCAGAAACCAGAAATAAAGTGACACCAAGGATCATGCAAGGCTGATATAAATTAGGCTAGCTTGACAACATTTTGCATAAAAGCTTATTATGAATAAGTAATCATTAATGCTTAAGCATCAAGTTAATTATCATTAACCTGTCATCTATTTTAGAACCTGTACTAGAGCACTCACTTTATTAGGAGCAAACAATATTAACCATAGCCGGTATAAATTGAGGCAACCTTTCCATCGTTATCCAATTAACCATCCGTTCAATTTAATGGAATCTACGTTGCCGCTGCTCAAGTCAAGTGCTCACTAACCGGGAGCGACGGCGATTCGAATCGAATTCCTATCCAGCTGGAGGGGTATTTCTAACACTCACCGCGTAGGCCCCTGCCAGGGTCGCACAAGCCCCCTTTTCATATGATTCAGGAATCGCGGGTCCGAATGATGTCGCGACCCCAAGGGCGACACTCTGCCAGGTGATAGGGACTCTAACCCCCCCTTGGTCTCACGCCAATGTCCCCAAGCACATCCTTTCTCTCCTCCAAGAAGCAACCTACCATTCGATTCCCGCCCTGAATCACATTACTCGGCTTCGCGGTCGGAACGACTTATCCGGCCAACTAAGTGTTAGACTGTGTTCAACATGACTCAAGGACGTACAGTGAATCGGTCCTTAAACGACTCAGACGGGGATAGATTCACACCCAAGACCTCCATGTCTTGTCGCTTCACTATCATCATCCCGCCCGGTCTCATTTCATTTTATTAACACATGGTTCCTTTCCACGATAGCAAATATAGCCAACCGTGCCATATATGAATATCCCTATATCTCGCAGGTGACAGGAAATTACCTGACTTCTACCGCTTAAAGCAGGGCTAAGCATCTACTCGATCCTAGTCTATGTAGGATTCAAGGATTCATATATCTGGACAAGGAGTGATATAATGCAGCAAGGTTTTCAACCAACTCCTACCACTTAATGCAACAATACTTATAACATATATAAAATTAATTGTTTTGAAGGTAGGAGGCTTATAATGCTCCGGGGCTTGCCTGGGATCTGACTCAAGTTAGAGTATGTCAGATGAGTTCGCTTGGCGAGCATCTTCCAATCTACCACTTGTCCGGTCCTTCGATCTTCGGGATGGATCCACCAACTCCATCTTTGGGTTTGGCTCCACCTTAGGGGTCCTTCACGTGCTTCAGCTAACATACCTAAATGAGGTGCAACAATGCATATGTATGAATGCATAGCAGTGCAATAACAAAGTAATCAAACAAGCATACCAAAGTTCTCCTAAACACCTAGAGCTAATTAACTTAATCCTCACTAAGGCATAACATAGAAGATTGCAAACACATAAATCAAGACACAAGTCTTATAAGATCCTAGGGTACCAAACCAAGTACCAACAAAGACATGTGTCACACTTCAATACACAAGCATGGCAAAGTTAATCAAAGCACTAGAACTAGAAATTGCCACATTCTGGGCATCAGAACAACAGCTAAGTAATTTAATCATAACTGGAGATCTAAAACTCCAAATGACTTGCAAGAAGACATTATGGAAAGCTTATGACATTCTCTACATTTCATTTAATATCATCACAGCATGATTCCAAAGTTTAACATGTTGAATTTACACAAATACAGAAACTGGTCTAACAAGACAGAGAGCAAGCAATTCTGTACCCCAACTTTAAACAGCTATAACTCCTAAACCACATGGCCAAATGTCACCAAATTTTAACAGCAGCTAGATACATAAATTATCTACAACTTTTGTATAAATAAGTTTCACAACAAAGCACATTATCATGAAGAACTTTTCTAAGTTCCAGATCTGTCCAGAAACTTCATTTGCAAGAAATAATTATTAACTTATGTTGCAAACAAATAATTGGACAAAACCAACTTTACCAACATGTCACACATGACTAATGAACACCAGAAAACATAGTGTCCATTCCTAAATAAATTCTTTTAATGCATTTTCTTAATTTATTTAGATAATTAGGTGGAATTATGAACACCAACAAAAAGTGCACAATAAATTCTACCAAAATTACAGTGGCCTACACATGCTCCCAAAAGTCTAATTTCCAAATTTGAAACCATTTGGACATGTATAACAACCTCTATGAAAAAGACAAATGGCTATAGCAATAATCATGTGAGAGCAAGTTAAACTTAACACTCAGTATTTTCTGTGAACATAAGGCCATATTATGAATCAATATGATAGAGAAACATCATACTAAGGTAATGGAACAACATTTTCTATTTTATCATTTATATATTATTTATAAGCTATTTATCAAGCCATAAACAAGTTAAATCAATAACTTGACCATTCTGTAAGCAATGACCAAGAAATTTGTATCACAGTACATTCATAGCATGGAAAGACTACCATAAAAATTTCACATCATTTGGGGCAACACAACTCAAGATATAAAAATGACAAGCAATATAATGTAGATTTCCTTAGTTAACAAGGTCAAATCAAAACTTTAAGAAAACAATGAACAAGTAGTGTGTTTAATATTTTTCCTAGCAAGTACAAGTCATCACAAAATTAACAAAACAAGAATCACTATTTTTGGAGTTCTAAAACTTAAGATATGGCTCTGGTCAAGTTTATAAGCATTTTAGAGCATTTTTAAAGCTTAAATAAAAACATCAGAAAACATCTACAAATGTGTAACATTTTATGACTCTACTGCATAGATCTTTTCTCAAGGTTTCCAAAAAGTCCATCTTTGCTATTTTTGGAATTACCTAGCAAGAGATATAAAATTTAGAAGATTTACACAAAATCTAAAATTCAAAATCAGCATTTCCTAACCCTGACCGAATCTGCTATGCGCACCCGAACGTACACCCAAAACAGACCACCACTTTAACTGTCCCGCGGGACCCACTGTCTGGTTGGGCCCGCCTGTCATACTAAGAGAAGGCGTACACAGCTCATCCTCTTCCCCATCCTTGGAACGGAACAGAGGAGGGAGGGGGGGGGGGAAGGCGGGCTCCGGCGAAGTGAACAGCCGGCCTGCGGCTCGCCGGCGGCGGATGAACGGCACGGGAGCTCGGTTTTGAGATTTTGCAATGCCAAACTTGGTCAAATTGATCCCAACTTTTTACATGTTGTTCTCCAATGAATTATTTCCAACTTTCATTTTTGGGTCAACTTGAGTTACTCAACAAAATTCGGAGAACGTGAGATGCCAATGTCGACGACGATGAATTTCCAGGCTTAGAAAATACTAAGTGTTGGAAACAGCACTAATTCTGACTTGTGGGCCCTTTTTGAACATGTTCCACCCATTTTCATGACTTGACTCTTAAACAAAGTTTGTTCCTTATAAAATTCTCTAAAACTTTGTTAAAGGGTGCACAGTCATGCAAAGCTTCTAGGTCCCACTTTTGAAATGGTCAAACAAAAGGGTTCTAGGGTCCATACATGGTCAACCATCACTTAGAAACACATTTAGGCAAAATGATCAATATGAACATTGTTCCATTAAGTGTCCTAAGTGTAGTTAAGGTGTTGTAGAGGCCAAACATACCCACCATGCTTAGGTTGCACAAAAGTGTAGGTTTCACATGCATTGAAACATAGAAATCCCTATAATTGAAATGCTTGTTTCAAAGCTCTATTTCAATTGTTTCAGGTGTTTGCTTCAAGGTACATGCTACATATGTTTTACTAGGTTGTTCCTCATGTTGCAAAGGTTTGTTGCACATGTTGCATTGGTATGTTGCATAAACACTAGTTCCCATGGGATGTAAGGCAGGTTTTAGTTATAATCCAAACAAGCATATAACTTATCATTTCATGTGACTTTTTGATTCCAAACTTCATGAAACTTTTCCAGGGGTCACTCTAGATAGTTATTGAGGTGAGACATGTGAAGATACTTTGATAGCAACACCCAAGCATATATCTTTTAATTGAGCCTATATGTAAGCAAGGGTGCAATATCCAAGTTTAGGTTAGGGTTTATTTCCATAGGTTTGACTTTGGCATCGTCATCTCCACTAATCTATCATGTTTGAGCTCAAACCCACTGCCTAATTGGTGATAAACGCCTAGGGTGTTACAACATAAACCTTTCTGCGGTCCATATCATATGCAATCAATGTTCTATCCTTCCCAACAAGGAAAATGAAATTCCATTCTGGGTGAACTGTAATCACTCTGCACTCCTCATCACAAAGCTCAGAACCAACTTTAATAATGATGCATCCAAACAGTTCCTCTGTGTCCACAACATGCTTTAAAATCCAGTTATCAGTACCATAGTCTTCAAGTTTCCACACTAAAAGCCAAGACCTATTGTGAAAATCAGCACAATACACACACATAGGTGACCCTGAGCTTGATGGATGGACATTTTAGCACCACCTAGTTTACAAATTGTCCTCCATGTCTCTCCCTCAATATCCACAGCAACTATCATAGAGTACTCAACCATGTGCATAAAACCATTAATAAAAAAACACTTCTTGATTTTGAACATAGAACAATACTACCCTCTCCCCATTCAGATTCCTTAAAGATCCATGTTGCAGTTTTAGATGAGTAGATCTCCACACCTACGCACACACCCTCCATCTCAACAAATTCAATCACATGGAAGTGTGAGGACATTGGGTCAAAACCTAAGCAAGCCTGGCCAACAAAATGGATGCTACACCGTAGTACATGCCATTTGTGGGTCACCGGATTGCAAACAACATAGCGACATAATCCATCAGGCCCAGCACACCAGCAAAGGACGAGGTCACTGCAATAATCTAAGACTAGGACTTTTTTAAGGGGTAAGGGTAAGAAGGACAAGGAGGGCCGTTTACCGGTGATGCTGGTGAAGTGGTGATTGCCCTTCCACCAGCTACCATAGAAGAAGCCGATGACAGTCTGTGAAAGCTTCTTACGTTGATAGGAGTGGGAGATGACACGCCTCTAAGAGCGACAGGCACACTTGCAGCAGCACAAGGACCGAGCGGGGAGGTTGCTAAAGATGTTGGCAAGCACATCATCTGAGAGGCTATCCAGTGCATTCCTTATGTTGCGAGCCTCCTTCATCTAAAAGGACACCAGCAGCCGAAGAGATGAGGCTACCCTACCATGGAATTACATCAATAATAAACATTAGTAAGGAGATGAGTTTCGAGGAGAAGGGACAGTGATGCAAGTAAGGCCTCATTACACTTACCTTTGGATCTAGCGGTGGTGAGCATGAGTGGCAACGCTGGTGATAGCAATAGTTCATGCGTTGGTGGATATGTGCGGGCAAGCCAGCGATGTGCATCGACATAGAGCAAGAGCTGAGCAGTGGTGATGAGCAGGAGCGGTGATAATGAATAGCAGCAATGAGGACAAGAAAAGCTATGTATGTGTGGGGGAGGGAAGGGGTGATGGTGGGGGCAGTATGCCATGCGGGAATCAAACTTTCATCAGTTCTGCGTGGGAGGTTCAAACGTGGGATTGAAAATTTTGCAACTAAGTGGCGGTGAATGCACAATACCATCACCGATGGCTAGGTCCTATTATCACCGTATGATATGGTGATGAACACTAAGGCACACAATCTTAATGTTTGGCATTGAAACAAAGCGAAACTGCACTTAGAAAACTAAGAAAAGCACAATTTCAGTACTCAAATTGAAAGGAAGCCAACTTGAGTTCAATGGTGAATAATAAGACACATAGATTTACATTGAAAGAAAGCCAAACTGTGCACTTAGAAAACATAAGGAAAGCAAAATGCTAGTACTCTCAGATTGAAAGGAATCCAACTTGAGTTTCATACATTCATACCGAATAAGTAGGTGGACACTACCAAGCTAACAAGCATGCCAAAAGCTAAAATACAGATACTAATTAGGCTAACACTATGCAAAAGTTAAAAGGCCTTCATATGTACATCATTGGTTGCATAATTAATCATTCTCTATGCAGATCCTAGTCGACCTCTATGGGATCATTGTGAATCTCTATAATATCCTACAGATCATTGTCGACCTCCATGGGATCGTTGTCAATCTCCATGTCATCTTGAGCCTTGACCACTACAACCCTATCCACATCCATTGGTACACCTTCATTTAGCTCATTGACTTTGTTCACAAAGCACTGATTTGGTGAACCAATACTGAGGATAATAAGGCTCACAAGCTACACTCCACGGATATACAAGGCCACAAACTCTAGAATGAGAAAATGCATTTTCATTTGTAGATCCAACAAAATTACTATAGCTAGGTTGGAGGTGAAGGAGCAGAGAGCACGAGAGAGCAATACAAAGGAATATAGAATTCAGTGAAGGAGTAGATCCAGTGCAGTTACCTTAGATTCGAATGGAGTAGAGAAGTAGGGATGGCGCGCTGAAGATTTGTGTGCCAGCAAGGTTGGAGGTGAAGGAGCAGTGAGCACATGAGAGGCTGCCTTTCGTCTGACGCTAGCAGGGTGAAGCAGAGCAAGGGAGCGGAGTGTGGAATGGATAGGAGGAAGGTGTGGTAGGACCATAGGAGTGTATATACAGTTTAATAAATTGGTTGCCCCTATACCAGGGCCTAGTGTCTAGGAAAGTAGGATGCCTCCAACACATCAATTGATACTTGGATCTACTATCATTTACAATTCAATAAATTAAACACCTGGTTAATCACCTTGTATTTAGTTCAACAATAGTTGTACAATAGTGATAGATTTCAGTCTGACACATCAATTGCTACTTGGATGTACTAGCATTTATATTTCAATAAATTAAACACCTGGATAATCACCTTGCATTTAGTTTAACAATAGTTGTACAAAAGTGAAAAATTTCAGTCTGATACATCATAAATTGATACTTGAATCTATTGTGGTGAACTAAACAACTTGCCAATGAACATGCCAAGAACTAAGGTAAGTATAAAATAGGTGAAAGAAGAATAGGAAGCACATTTCTTTCTCAAAGGTATGAAATTTTCCATCATCTTCGTTGGAACCCTAGCCATTTCTTCAATCTATGGCATAATCTCTTCCTTCTCCTGTAGATGTTCTTCATTTGTTGTAACATTGGCCTCCGCCTTCAGCTCCCAAATCTTGTTACGTAAATCCAAAATCAAAGTCCTCAGAAATTTTCCATATTGGGAATCGTGCCACTTAAAGAACCCACAATCTAAGTTAGGCTACGAAAAAACCAAATTACCATAAGTACAGTGGGATTTTAGCCTTTGCATTGCAAAAACAGGATGAATAAGAAAGAAATCAAGTTACATTACTTACCCTGCAGCATCTATGGTACCGACGTCCTAGGTTTCGATCACTCCATGAAATCCACCAAGGCGTCTTAAAGCCGCAGCGACACAAGAGTGGTGGCTGGTATGCATAGGGGTGGTTCTTGACATGGCACGGGATGGGCA
The DNA here is from genome assembly GCA_038087645.1 of Saccharum hybrid cultivar R570. Classification (NCBI taxonomy): domain Eukaryota; kingdom Viridiplantae; phylum Streptophyta; class Magnoliopsida; order Poales; family Poaceae; genus Saccharum; species Saccharum hybrid cultivar. The sequence continues at coordinate 26,951,994 of JAQSUU010000135.1, forward strand.
GCCTCCTCCCATTGTAGCCTTCTCCGCTAGAAGCTGGTGTTCTTCTCGTGACAGTGCCCTAGGATGGTGCCGACCACTAGGCGGAGTTGGAGCTAGATGCAGTCATGGAGCAGTCATGGTTCAAAGTGTTGCAAACTCTGAGTGAAGAGGTCAGCCTAGGCCTTTTGTCTATGCTTTTGTCTCCTGCCAAGGCACCAAAATGTCCTTCAAAACCCTTGGACTCCCGCCAAGATGAAATGCTGTGTCACCGCCGGTTTAGGGTACTATTCACCTGTATAAGAAGGCCTATTTTGGATCCTCTATGCTTACATAAAGGTGTACACATGGACCACAATCAAGACCAACTAATTCAATTAACAGATCAACCGAAGTAATAGTTCAACGATTATGCAGTACTCATACTATCGGTGTTTGGGCCAGCGGCTCTAACCCCGACAAGTGAATGAACGTTTGCACGTAGGATATCCGGATGGTGTGCAAGAAGAACATAAGCAATTTATACTGGTTCGGGCCGAAGAATGCCCTACGTCCAGTGGGGAGGAGAGTCTTGTGTTGCCTTGCACCGAGGTGCTTGTAGTAGGGGGTTACAAGCTGGTGAGAGAGGGAGGAGCTCCCAGGTCTCAAGATGTGTAAGTGTGGAACGCTTGCTTGTGATGAGTCAAATTGCGTATGGATTCGCCTTCTATCCCTCCCCCTAGAATGGTCCCTGCCCTCCCCTTTTATAGATGCAAGGGGAACGCAGGGTTACATGCATGCGTTACGCGATGTCTTTCCTAGGAAGGAAGATCCAGAGTCTCCAATCTTGTCCTGTAGTCGGCGGTGTACCACTGTTGGAGGAGTGTCCCTTGTCCTTTGACGCTGTAGCGATGTGCCCTAACATATGTGGCCCTATGGATGACGCAGCTATGACGCGTAGAGTCATGATCATTCTAGGGGTGACGCGCCTGTCCCTGTAGTTTGACTGGCGTAGAGAGCCGAGGCCTCGGAGGCATGAATCATGGCATGATTTCACCCCATTCAAGGGAATAGTGGCCTAGAGTAGTGCCTCGTACACCGTGAAGACCCAGATCATGCGTATAGTGCCAGTATGGGCGGCATAGTGACCAACAGCTCTTCCCCATGCTGTTATGGGTGACGGCGTCGTGTTTTGACTCCTATCTCTCTTGGCTTGTCCGGTTGGTCGACGTAGGGACGTGGGTGATGTCATAGGGGGTCTTGAGCACGCCAATGGGAGAAAGACATCAGAGGCTGGGGTCGGGCGAGTCGGAGAACTCCCCGCGTCCGAGACCCTGTATCGAGGCCTCGGGCGAGGCGGAGAATCAACCTGTTGAAGATTGCTGACCAAGTCGGCCTCGGGTGAGACGGATAACTGCTCGCGGGCGGCCTTGCTTAGTCTTGGTTGATAAAAAGGTTTTATCCTTGATTCGGGTACCCCTAATCTTGGTACCCGATAATAACTCCCAAGCCTGTGGAGGAGTGGGGGCACTCCATCAGAGGCTATTCGTCGAGTTTGATCTTTGCTGGGTTTTAGCCAGGTTGTTGCCAGGCCTCGGTTTGTTTCTGCACTGCTTTCCTCCGGGGGGTGTGCTCGAGCGCACCAGCTGGGTGTAGCCCTCGAGGCCTTAGAAGGATAGGATATTCTTCCAAGGGCTTGACTTTATGCGGGGTGTGAATCTGAGGCCTCGGCCATGGTGCAAGGGTAGCCCCCAAGCCTCTACTCATGGTGAGAGGGTGGTCAAGGGCGCCTAGTCTTTTTTCACGTCCCTCACGCATCTCTTTCGTAGAGAAGAGGGGTAGAATATGCCATGCTACCCTCGGTGAGCGAGCAGTAGCACTCCCGGTGAGCTGTTGACGGGTAAGTCCAGGTGGAGGCCCGAGCCCCGTTCGCTAGGGGTTGGCTAGTGGTCCAGAGATGAGCTCCAAGTTACCCGAGGGTCGTCTAGTGGGTCTCAGATCCGTTCGATGGGATCTGAGGGCTCGATGCCTCCCTCCGATGGGATTCCACTGGTCAACGCCTGCTGGGTCCTAGACACGGCTTAGGGTGCCCCGAGTTTTATCGCTCGGGCTCGGCCGCAGAGGGGCTCACCCTTAGCCATCCCTGACTCTTTTGTCCTGGGGTGGCTGTCAAACTCAAGGCGAGCCAGCCTTCGAACCCCTAGATCGTAGAGGGTTTCGCACCCACGATTCCTTCTTGGAGAAGGAATCTAGTGAGACGGTCTGTCATTCGCCGCGCGTAGAGGACGGGCGTGCCTTTTCAGGTGGTTTTCTCAGGGACGCGGAACGGGTGCTACGACGGCTGTGGCCGGATGGGACATTTCACCCGTGGGCAGGTGCAGTTAATGCGGCGCGCGCACACACATGGTTAGCGAGAAAAAAGAGAAAGTAATCATGGCAGTTTCTGTAGTTTTAGCATTAAATGCGCTAGATTTAATTGTCTCCATAGATTTGCATGTTCGCCTTCCTGCTCTTGATATATAAGCACGCGTCGGGAGTTGTGTCCGCCTACCCTGCCATTCGCTCTTGCCTTCCTTGTCTCCGTGCAATGGCCATGAATGAGGAAATCCAAAGTAAGGAGTGAGAAAAGAAAAGGGACCAACCTCGTTGCCGTTGTTCCGCCGCCACCAATCTTATGGCTGCCCCTGCTTTGCCCGTGGAGCCCTGGAGCCACTCTTCCATGACCCAAGAGAGGCTGGAGGAGCTTGTTGAGAAGGGTCTCCTCTGCCCCATCACCGACGTCGTTTGCGCCGGAGTGGATTGCGCCGGAGGAGGGCGATCGACGTGCCAAATCTACCCGCGGGCTATGTCCTGAGCTTTGTGGCATTCCACGAGCTGGGGCTAGGAATTTCGGTGAGCCGGTTCCTGCGGGCGCTCCCCTCCTGGTATGAGGTGAAGATCCACAACTTCAACCCCAACTCCATCGCGCAGGCAACCATCTTCGTCACCGTTTGTGAGGGGTACTTGGGTAACCCTCCCTACTGGAATCAATGGCTCCACCTCTTCAAGGCGGAGCACTTCACTAAGGCAGCTGAGGGCGGAGGCTCATGGAAGATGGTGAGGGTCGACGGTTGTACCCTCTAGGTGAGCCAGGAGCGATCAGGCCTGTACATCCCTGCCCAGCTCACGTCATCCAACAGGGGATGGCAGGAGGGCTGGTCCTACCTCCGCAATGATAATGGCTGGCTGCCTCCCTATACGGGCCATGTCATGATGGAGAGGTCGTCCAAGTGGAGATGGGGAGCCCCCGATCCTGAGCAACCCAAGCTACAGCCGTTGCTTGATGCCCTGAAGAGGTTGCGGGATGGCGGTCTTACCGCGGCCGGGGTCATTGCCGCTTTTCACCAGCGGTGGGTGCTGCCGCTGATGGCACGATGGCTGCGCCTAGACCATATGGAGGAGGGAGCACCATTGGAGGGGTGTTAGATGTCCAACACTTCTCCCACGATGGTTGAGGTCACCAGGAGGGTGGCCTACACGGTGGCCGCAGGGTTCACCGTGGCGGATCTTAACAGAGTCAAGATGCATCCCACCCGGGGATACATTTCTCTGGTGAGTGCGACCTCCCTGACTGTACTCTTTTGCTTTCCGTTCGCCATTGGTTTCTTCCTCTGTTGCTGATGTTGTCCCATCGTTAGGGGCTGGAGAGGATGGTGAAGCATTCCGAGCCCCCGGTCCTGGAGGACCGCAAGCAGCGGGAACGGAACCACCTCTTGGTCAAGGAGCAGAAGCAGAAGAAGGATGCCACAAAGAGGAAGCGCGATGAGAACATTCGTGCGAAAGAGGCCCTGGAGAAGCACCGTCGATAGCAAGCGTGCGACAGACTTCCCCGGGAAGAGTCCTCGTTGGAGCCAGACTCGGACGACGAGGACTTTGATATTTTTTTGGATGAGGAGAAGGAGGCACGGGGTTTTAGTGGTGAGGAGCCCCCACAAGGTGCTCCTGTCGGGGGACCTATGCCTCAAGGGAGCTTGATGCTCCCGAAAGAGAGGGCAGGGGTCTGGCCCCTTGGCCCTAGCGAGTTGATGGTGCTGCGGGGGGCTCTGCCTTGGTGTCGAGGCCTGAGAGGCCTGGGGGAGCCTGAAGCAACCAGGAGGAGGCGGAGATGCCTCGGGGCAGAAGGTTGCCCGCTCTAGGGCGTCGGTGGCTGCCCGAGGCAGGCGTGGCAGGCAAATCCTCCTCCGGGGAGATACCTCCACCCCCCCCTTAGAGGACCGAGGTGGCGACCGTTGCTGCTAGGGGTCAGCCTTTGGCTCACGATGCTCTGGTGTCACCTGACCTATGGTCTTCAATGGTGGAGGTCTCCATCGCCCTAGCATCACCACCGCCACCGCTGCCCCAGTGACAGGAGCCAGGAGCGGGGACGGCCACAGCGGTCATCACGACGATGAAGAAAAGGAAGATGGCCTTCCCCAAGTCGAGGTATGTGCAACGCGGTGGTTTTAGGTTCCTTCACGGCTCTTTCTCGTTTTTTGACCGACCTGCTCTGTCTTTTCTCACAGCGTGGGCTAGAGGGCCGAGGTGCCCCCCTTAGCACCCCACAAGGTGCTCAAGTCGGGGGGCCCTCTCTTCTCCTAGCGAGGCGGGTCAGATGGCCCAGTGGGCGGCCGTCGCCGGGGCCACCCTATGGCGTGGAGCCGCTTCGGTCAAAGCCAACGAGGCGGTATGGGCCACGCAGGAGAAGTCCGCAGCTAAGGCTGAAGCCACCAAGAAGCGAGAGGTTGAGGCAGCCATGGTTGGAGAGGCCTCAGCAACCAAGATCGACGAGGCCGTGACGGCCAAAGCTGACGAGACCAAGGCGGTCAAGATCGATGAGTGCGTGGCATCCATTGGTACAGGGAAGACGCCGGCAGAGGTGGCCTCAATGTCGCCCCAGACGGAAGACCAGCCGAGGGGTCATGGCAGGGAAAGGGAGGTTCACACCATCTCCTCGGGTGAGCCCCCTAGGCCACATGGAAAGGGGGTGATGGACACTGAGGTGTCTAGCACGGTGGAGATGGCTGCCTGGGTGCACCGGAGGAGCTAGAGGTCGAGGAGAATTTGGCCCTCGCCCACGTCGAGACCGACCCACGGGCTGTCCCGGTGCATGTTCCCTTGGGTGGCCCTGAGGAGAAGGAGGCACACTGGGAAATCCTCGATGGGTTTAGGAACCTGGCTAGGCAATCTTTGAGGATGATGCTCTGTATCCTCACAGAAGATCTTCCCAGCGCTGTCGACGTGAGTCCCTCTTTATTTCCATAAAGTCATTCCTCCTGCCTTTGAGTTTCCATGGAAGGCCCTCAAACTTGCTCTTTCTATTTCAGGAGCTCAAGGGGAGGTCTCAGGCTAAGGCCGAGCTCCTCCGCCAAGAGGAGGGTCTTCAGGCTCAGCTTGGTCAGCAGAGGGAGTCCCTCGCCCGAATGAATAGGCTGCTGGCTGAGAGGAGCGCTGAGACGACTGATCTCCATGTGTGCTGCTCCAACCTAAAGGCAGAGCTAGTCATGGCTCAGGGCAAAGTCACCTCCTGGACAGAGAAAACATGAGGGTTGGAGGATGGGCTCGCTCGGCTAAGCACCGAGCGGGATGCCCTGAAGGCTAAGGCGGAGCGCGAGGCCGCCGCCACCCAGAGCCTTCGCACCGAGATGGCAAAGATGAAGACGGAGCTTCAGTTGAAAGAGGGCACCATGGCTCAGGCTGTCTAGACGGCCGAGGCAGCCTATGTGGAGACTCTGCAATGGAAGCAGAAAGTGGAAGGTAATATTCCTTTGACTATATTCTTGAGTTTTGGTCGCTTGTTTTAGCGCTTATCCTCTTGTCTCTATTTGTTTGGAACAGGCTTGGAGAAAGATCTAGCCGATGCTGCCACAACCTCTGGTGTGCTGCAGATAGCCTTGGATGCCAAGACCAAGGAGCACACCACCCTACAAAATGCTGCGAGGGCGGTCTGCGACGCTCTCAAGACCCAAGAGGGGGTTCAGTCGGGCAGCTCTCTCCGAAGCCGCCTTATCGCCCTCTACGGTGGTGTTCATGAGCGGGTACGCAACGCCCTCCATACTGGCATGAAGCAGGCTTTGGCGGTGATGACCTCGCACAACGTTGGTCTCGAGCTTCAGCGTGTTAGTGAGGGCTTTGTCAACATGCCCGACCCTGACCTGGAAAAGCTTGTTGACGTGGCCGAGGCTCCCGGTGCGGCCTTGTCGGCCCGCTTTGAGGGTGAAGTCGTCCCTCCTCCTCTCGACCTATGAAGAAGCCTATGTCATTGTGCCCATGTAATAGGTTAGCTTTTGTGGCAGGACAAGTGTGCGGCCCTTCGAGGCCTTTGTAATGAAAACATTCATGATTCACGCGTGTTATTTTCTTTCGAGTTCCCATACTTGTGCATGCCTCTTGACATGCGGTCTGACCTCAATGACTTAGTGTTTCTTAGGGGTGTCGTAGCCTCAGTAGCCTAGGCAGAGCCCACACTATGTTCATCTGATCCGAGGGGTTCTCACTTTGCCATATTCACGCCGTTAGGTACCTCGAAAAGAAAGTTATGTGATCGTTTTTTGTTTTGTCTCCTGAACCCTTGTCTCTCGTTCCATACTTGGGCGAATTTCCATGAAGTCTCTCCGGACCACGAGTTGTCCCTTAGGCAAAGGGTGGTGAGTGGAGGTGTCATAGCCCGTGGGCATAGGTGGTCTCACGACTCGACCAGCCTTGGCCTCAGTACGTTCTCTTGCTCCTTCGGATTTCACGGTTTTTTGCCAAAGTGCAGGAGAGAGATTAGGACGGAGTCTTTTCGAAAAAGCGATCAAAAAAGAAAATCCGTTGGGACTTGGGGGGAGGGTTCCCCCCACCTAGCCCCAAAAAGAGGCTCGGCCCTGCTAGTGGCAGGGTCGGGCCTCGCTCTGATTGCGTGGTAAAGGAAAGATGCTTTCAACCTTGCTAGCGAGTTCAGGTCGATTCTCGAAAGTACGACAAGTAAAGAACGCTTCTTTATTGCTTTTGAGATAAAAATATGCACAAAACTTGGGAGCTTAAGGGTAAAAGCGACATAGCTGCTCAATGTTCCAAACGTTAGTGAAGACCTCACCCTTCTTGTTGGCCAGCTTGTAGGTTCTAGGCTTTAGCACCTCGGCAACGATGAACGGGCCCTCCCATGGTGGTGTAAGCTTGTGACACCCTTTGTTGCATTGTCTTAGCCTCAGCACCAAATATTCGATGTTGAAGGCTCAGCCTCGAACACGTCAGGAATGATAGCGCCGTAGAGCTTGCTGGTATCTATCTAAGTGTAGTAGTGCAACGTCTCGGGCCTCGTCTAATTGGTCTAGCACCTCTTCATGGGTGGTCTGATTGCCCTATTCATCATAGGCGCTGATCCTTGGGGCGCCATATTCTAGATCCATGGGGAGGACGACCTCGGACCCATAGACCATGAAAAATGGTGTTAATCCCGTAGCACAGCTCGGGGTTGTTCTCAAACTCCAGATGACCAAGGGGAGTTCAGCGAGCCACCTTCTGCCGAACTTGTTCAACCGGTTGAAGATTCTTAGCTTTAGGCCCTGAAGGATCATGCCATTGGCACGTTCAACTTGGCCATTTGTCTTTGGGTGAGCCACTACTGACCAGTCCACGTGGACATGGTGGTCATCGCATAACTCAAAGATTTTTTTGCCGGTGAATTGTGTGTTTTTGTTAGTGATGATGCCGTGAAGAACAACACTGCCTGATCGGACTTGATCTTGGAGATGGGGCAAGCCTCGATCCACTTGGAGAACTTGTCCACGGTGACAAGCAGGTGCGTGTAGCCCCCAGGTGCCTTTTGTAAAGGTCTGACTAGGTCAAGACCCCACACAGCAAAGGGCCATGTAATGGGAATCGTCTGGAGAGCTTGGGCTGGGAGATGCGTCTGTCGCGCATAGAATTGGCACCCCTCACAGGAGCGTACGATCGCGGTGGCATCGTCCACAGCAGTTGGCCAGTAGAAGCCTTGCCGAAAGGCGTTCTCGACCAGTGTTCGAGGCGCTGCGTGGTGGCCATAAGCCCTTGAGTGTATTTCCTGAAGCAATTGCCTCCCCTCCTTGGTGGGAGTGCAACACTGCAGGATTCCCGAGGCGCTGCATTTGTACAGTTCCCTATCTAGCAGCATGAATGACTTGGCCCATCGTGCGAGCCGCCGTGCTTATGTCTGATCTGGGCGGAGCACCCCCTGTATGAGACGTGCTAGGTATGGGATCCACCAATCTGGTTCATCATTGTGGTTGAGTCGTTCCTCATCTATGTCCATGACCTCAGGTTTGGGGGTCAAGGGGGGTTGGATCCTTTGGGAGGATCCGATCCCATTGTAGGCTCGGGCGGCTGGTTGCCTTCTTGTCCTAGCTTCTCGTAGTCAACAGAGGGCTTGTAGAGGTCGCTAGCGAAGATGTCTGGGGGTTCATGGTTCGACCCAACGTGATCTTTGCTAGCTCATTCACAGCTTCGTTGTACTTGCACGTGATGTGATTGAGCTCGAGGTCGTCGAACCTGTCCTCCAGGCATTGTACCACCTTGTAGTAAGCTTCCATCTTGGGGTCATGGCAGCTCGACTCCTTCATTACCTGATCGATGATGAGTTGCGAGTCTCCTCAGACATCGAGGCGCTTGATCCCTAGCTTGGTGGCAATGTGGAAGCCATTGACAAGGGCCTCGTATTCTGCTATATTGTTAGAGGCCGCAAAGTGGAGCCAGATCACATAACACATGTGAACTCCGAGAGGAGAGATGAAGACAAGACCAGCACCTGTGCCAGTCTTCATTAGAGACCCATCAAAGTACATTGCCTAGCATTCGGACTAGACCTAGGTTGGTGGTAGTTGGGACCCAGTCCCCTCGGCTAGGAAGTCAGCGAGGATCTGTGACTTGATTGCCTTTCGGGGCGCATAGGCGAGGCCGTCACCCATGAGCTCCATGGGCCACTTGGCGATTCTACCTATTGCCTCTCAATTTTGGATCACCTTCCCCAGAGGGAAGGATGAGACCACGATCACCAGATGAGACTCAAAGTAGTCACGCAGCTTGCGCCGAGCCAAAACCACAGCGTAGAGCAGCTTCTGGATCTGTGGATACTGGGTCTTGGTCTCGAACAGGACTTCACTGATGAAGTAGACTGGCCATTGGACCGGGAGCGCATGCCCCTCCTCTTGTCGCTCGACGACGACGGCCGCACTAACCACCTGGTTGGTCGCCATGACGTACAACAAGAGGGGTTCCTTCTCTGAGGGTGGCATGAGGATGGGAGCATTGGAGAGCAGTGCCTTGAGCTCATCGAGGGCCTCTTGGGCCTCGAGGGTCTAGGAGAAGTGCTTAGATTTCTTAAGGAGGCGGTACAGGGGCAGACCCATCTCATCGAGGCGTGAGATGAAGCGGTTGAGGGATGTGAGGCACCCCATGAACTTCTGTACCCCCTTCAGATTCTAGATCGGTGCCATGTTAGTGATGGCCAAGATCTTTTTTAGGTTGGCCTCAATGCCACGCTCAGAGACGATGAAACCTAAGAGCATGCCTTGGGGGTACACCGAAGACGCACTTCTTAGGGTTTAGCTTGATGTTTTTCTCCTTGAGGCAACAAAATGCTGCGTCCAGATCGGTGACAAGGTTGTTGGCCTCTCTGGACTTGACAACGATATCATCTACATATGCCTCAATGGTTCGCCTGATAAGGTCCCCAAAAACTCTGAGCATACATCGCTGGTACGTGGCTCCCACATTTTTTAGGCCAAACAACATGGTTACATAGCAATACGTGCCAAACGGAGTGATGAAAGAAGTCACGAGCTGGTCGGACTCTTTCATTTTTATTTGGTGATAGCCAGAATATGCATCAAGAAAGGATAACAATTCACATCCTGTAGTGGAGTCAACTATTTGATCGATACGAGGCAATGGAAAAGGGTGCTTTGGACCTGCCTTATTTAAACTAGTATAATCCACACATTCTCCACTTCCCATTCTTCTTCTTAACTAACACAGGATTAGCTAACCACTAAGGATGGAATACCTCCTTGATGAATCCAGCCACCAAAAGTTTGTGCACCTCCTCCCTGATGGCTCGGCGCTTCTCCTCATCGAATCGGCATAGATGTTGCTTCACCGGTTTGGAGCTGGCTCAGATGTCCAAGGAGTGCTCGGAGACCTCCCTCAGGATGCCTGGCATGTCCGAGGGACCCCATGCAAACATGTCTGCATTTGCACAGATGTAAGGTCCTAGATAGCTAGAGGGAGGGTGAATAGCCTATAAAAAAATCCTACACGAACCACTAAGCAAACTTGTTAGAATAACAAACGGCGTAAAGCAAGTTTTGCTTAGCCTATGGTTGTGATGCAAGCCTCCTATCCACAAGTCTAGTAGATTATGATCTCTAGTTCACACAAGGGCTATGTCACTAATTTTACACTAGTGAGCAAGCTAACAACACTACTAGCAAAGCTACCACTAGAGCTACACAAGATAATCTAGTAAATGTAAATGCAAGAGAGAGGATTGTGATTCTTATATCGACGGTGGAGTGAAGATGTTGCCAATCACCAAGATGATATACAAACAATCAATATTGACAACAACACAATATGAAGACCAATCACCGGGAGACAAGAGACACAATATTTTTGTTCACCCGGTGTTCACTTGTGCACCGACGAGCTATGTCACCGGTTGTGTCGACCAACACTTAGATGGTTTCTTGGTGTGACCAACAAGCTTTTCCAGGTCGGGGTCGGGCATGTCGACCAACACCGACGCTTAGGGCAAAACAAGCAACATTTTCTCGCTCCGCTTGTTTTGCCCTTTCACTTATGAGCTAGACTAAGTATGTGTAACACTTTAGCACATGTTTTAGCTCGTGAAACACCACGTGACATCACCTCCAAAACTTGACATTGATGTAAAGTAAAATAGGCATTTCATCTCCTCGAAAACGCAAGCTCGGCGGGACGGAGAGAGGACCCCAAACCCCTATCTATCTCTCAAACTCCATCGCCTTCACAAATGTGCCAACACCAATAAGTGATCACCACCTTGTGCACGTGTGTTAGCATTTTCATAATTATTTTCAAAGGTTTTCTAGTTAGCTCACTAGGCCCTACATGCAATGCACGTCATGAATTCACCTAGTGGCACCCGTGCGTCGAGTAACCGATAAGACTTCCCCTCTTAATAGTTTGGCTATCAATCCTAAACCACTCACACCCTCTATGGTGTCTTGAGTGCAAAACAAAATGGTCCTATGGTTATACCTTTGCCTTGAGCCCATTTTGTTTCTCTAGATGATATGATCCACTTCATATCATCACATGACCGTCTCGATCCATCGACCTTGACTTCACTTGCTCTTCACTGTTGCATCGGTCCGTCAGCGCCAAGTCTTGCTCAAGATTCACCATCGCATGGTCCTTCGCTTCGAAGCCTCGACTTGCCCTTCACCTTCACAACCGGTCCATCGAGCCAAGCCTCATCTTGGTCTTCATCATCTTGGTCACATGAGTCAATGTCATGTCTCATATTCAATGACCACCTTTATCTAAATCATCCACTTAGATACAAAGGTTAGTCCTAGGTTTCATCAATTAGCCAAAACCAAACTAGGGACTTTCAATCTCCCCCTTTTTGGTAATTGATGACAACCCTCACAAAGATGATTTTGATAATAAAAGTTTTGAACTTGTCATACTTGTCCAATCATTTTGCTCATAAGTAAAGTTTTGACAATTATCACAAGCTCGATTTTGGTAGCAATAGCTCTCCCTACATATGTGCATAGAGTTTTGGTTGAAAGCTTTGCACATATGCATGGATAGAAGTGTTGAGAGAGTAACTCTACCAAAATGATGCTAAGGTGTAAGAAATGAACCTTTGAAGCGTGATACCAATCGGAGTTGCCTTTTACACCATCCTTAGTATCATGAAGTAACTAGACATCCATCAAAACTCAATAACCCCGTGAGATCAATATTATATGTAAAGGTTCTTGGACCACTTGTAAAGCTTTAGGCATGTCTAGATACCACGTGTAAACTATTCTTATGCATGCTAGTAGATCATTTCATCATTCAAGTTCTATACTATCATTGCACCACACAAGCATGTATATTGAATTTAAATACATGTGCAATGAGCAAGTTATATGAAAATGCACAAACAAATGCAACAACTTTGTTTATGAGCTTGCTCCCCCTACTTGTGTGCATCAAAAATTTTATTAACCCCTTTATCCCGTTGAATCATCTTTTTCTCTCCCACTTTGTTAATAACTTATCCAAAAATGGGATCAAATTATAGAGAGAAAAAAATGTTTGATGGAGTAGGTTAAAATTTATCAAATTTGGTTCAACCTAGAACACTTGCCAAAGATATTTAATTCGATTTGAACCAAAGACAAGCTTCTTCACACCTCATAATAAGGGTTATCTTGCCTATGTTGAATTAAACACGTATAGCAAATCTTCTAGATTCAACACTAGGTTTGCAAGCTCACAAACATGTCATATGCCACCACTAGATCAAAACAAGCATAGAAGCAATAGTGGTAACATGTATCCATCAAAGTCATTTTATTTATCATGAATGCTCATACATACCACTTATTATGTCTACATGCGCTAGCAAGTCCTTAGCATAGGATGAATGACATGTCAATCAACTTTACCTTGCAATGTCGAAGGAGAGGCATGTCAATAAGTGGGTGGGGTGCATTCAACTCATGTTTGAGAAATCAAGAATGTTCAACTCATTCCTTAGCTTGCAAAACCTCTTTTTATCAAGTGGCTTGGTGAGAATATCGGCAAGTTGATCATCAGTGCCAACACTTTCAATGGCAATATCTCCCTTTTGTTGATGATCTCTAATGAAATGATGCCTTATGTCAATATGCTTTGTTCTTCCATGTTGAACCGGGTTTTATGTCATCTTGATTGCACTTTCATTATCATATAGCAATGGCACATTCTTGAAATTGAGGCCATAATCCTTCAAAGTTGATTTCATCCATAGCAATTGTGCACAACAACTCCCCGCACTCACATATTCAGCTTCGGCGGTAGAGATTGCCACACTATTTTATTTCTTTGAGGACCATGACACAAGTGATCTTCTAAGTAATTGACATGTGCCACTTGTGCTCTTTCTATTGATCTTGCAAACCCCATAGTCGGAGTCCGAATATCCAATCAATTCAAACTTTGACCCCTTAGGATACCATAGTCCAACATCTCTTGTTTGCTTCAAGTACCTCAATATTCTCTTTGTGGCCGTGAGATGACTCTCTCTAGGTGAGGCTTGATATCTAGCACACATACAAACACTAAACATGACATCTGGCCTTGATGCGGTGACATAGAGTAGACTTCCAATCAAAGATCGATATTCCTTTTGATTCACCATTTTGCCATCAAGATCACTATCCGAATTGCCATTTGTACCCATTGGAGTTGAAATTGGCTTTGCATCTTGCATTCCAAACTTCTTAAACATGTCTCTTATGCATTTCCCTTGACTCACAAATGTCCCATTCTTCAATTGCTTGACTTGGAGACCAAGGAAGTAGCTAAGTTCATCAATCATAGACATTTCAAACTCTTTGGCCATCATAGCACCAAATTCTTCACAATAAGCTTGATCGGTTGATCCAAAGATGATGTCATCAACATATATTTGCACTATGAATAGATCATTCTTAATCTTCTTGGTGAATAGAGTTGTATCAACCTTGCTCATCTTGAATCCCTTAGAGAGAAGGAAATCCCTTAGCCTCTCATACCATGCTTTAGGTGCTTGCTTTAAGCCATACAAAACCTTCTTCAACTTGTACATATGGTTGGGTTTCTTGTCATCTTTAAATCCGGTAGGCTGCTCAACTAAGACTAACTCATTGATGATCCCATTGAGAAATGCACTTTTGACATCCATTTGATATAGTTTGATATTCTGTGCACAAGCATAAGCCAATAGAATCCTTATTACCTCCAATTTTGCCACAGGAGAATATGTCTTATCATAGTCAAGACCTTCTACTTGAGTGTAACCTTGAGCAACTAGTCTTGCTTTGTTTCTCACTACAATGCCATCTTGATCTTGCTTGTTTTTAAACACCCACTTGATTCCAATCACATTGTAGTCATTTGGCCTGTCTACCAACTCCCAAACATCATTTCTTATGAAATTGTTAAGCTCTTCTTGCATACCCATGATCCAATTGGCATCCCTTAAAGCTTCTTCTATCTTCTTTGGTTCTATGGTTGACACAAATGATGCATGCTCACAAAACATAGCCAATCTTGATCTTATTTGCACATCACTTCTAATATCACCAATAACACTATCAATGGGGTGATCTCTTGCAACATGTTGTGATTGGAGTACTTGCACTTGATTGCTTGAGCTTGGTTGATCACTTGATGTATCTCGATGAGATAAACTTGAGAGTCACTAGCTAGCTTGAATGGAGAATTGAGCACTTGATCTTAATCATCATCTTGAATATCAATTACTTGCTTTGCTCTAATGTCCCCAATGTCCATGTTCTTCATTGCTTCCACCAATTGAGTTTCACCAACATCATCTAGATTCTCTTCTTCATCTTTGACCCATTGGTTTCATCAAATTGCACATCATGGACTTCTTCTAGAATGCCACTTGAGTTGTTCCAAACTCTATAAGCTTTGCTTATAGTTAAATAACCAAGTAGGAACCCCTCATCACATCTCTTTTCAAACTTCCCCAATCTAGTGCCCTTCTTCAAGATATAGCATTTGCGACCAAACACCTTAAAGTAAGAAATATTGGGCTTTCTTCCATGAAGTAGCTCATATGGGGTCTTTTCTAGCAATGGATGACAATATAGTCCATTGATATAGTAGCAAGCGGTATTGATTACTTCATCCTAAAATGATTTACTCACATTGTACTCATGAAGCATTGATCTAGCCATATCAAGCAATGTTCTATTCTTTCTCTCAACTAGGCCATTTGATTGTAGAGTGTACTTGGCCGAGAATTGATGTCCAATGCCATAGTGATCATAAAGTTCTTCAATTTTTGTATTCTTGAACTCACTTCTATTGTCACTTCTCACTTTCTTGATTCTAATCTCAAACTCATTGTGAACTCTAGTGAGAAAGGTCTTAAAGATGTCAAACACTTCACTTTTGTCACTAAGAAAGAATACACATGTGAGTCTTGTGAAGTCATCCACTATGACAAAGCCATACTTATTGCCGCCTATGCTTGTGTATGTTGTTGGGCCAAATAGATCCATGTGCATCAAATTAAATGCTTTGCATGTGCTCATTGTACTCTTATTTGGATGTGAGCCTCCAACTTGCTTTCCGGCTTGACATGCACTACAAAGCTTATTCTTCTCAAATTCAACATCTTTCAAACTATTGACAAGATTATGAGTTGTAAGCTTCTTCAATTGTTTCATGCTAACATGACCAAGCCTTCTATGCCAAAGACAACCCATACTTGATTTGGAGATTAAGCAAGTTGTCAAAGAAGTTTCTCTAGCATTGAAGTCAACTAGGTAGAGATTCTCATATCTAAAGCCCTTAAATACCACATTTGAACCATCCATACTAATGACTTCCACATCATCAACCCCAAAGATACATTTATAACCAAGATCACATATTTGTGCCATGGATAGAAGATTGAAATCCAAGCTTTCAACTAGCAACACATTGGAGATACTCATGTCATTTAATATTATAATCTTGCCCAAGCCAATAACCTTGCCTTTCTTGTTATTGCCAAATGTGATAGAATCAACACCACTATCATTATCATTGATTGAGTCAAACATTCTTGATATACCGGTCATGTGTTGAGTGCACCCGCTATCAATAATCCAGTGCCTTCCTCCGGCTTTATAATTGACCTACAAGCAAATCAATGAAGTTTAGGTACCCATTTTTGATTGGGTCCTTGTAGGTTAGTAACTAAGCTCTTTGGTACCCAAATAGCCTTCTTCTTTGGGCCAACAATGGGTGTACCAATAAACTTAGCTTTCACACCCTTCACACCCTTGGTAAGCACATAGCAAGAATCAAAAGGTATAACATTAACAAGGTTCTTGCTTTGGTTCTTTTTATTGCAATTATGCTCTAGGTGCCCGACTTGCTTGCATCTATTGCAAAACCGACCATTGCCCTTCATAAAGCTAGGCTTTAGAGTTGCAAAGGCTGACTTGCCTTTCTTGGGGGTGTAGCCCAATCCCTCTTTGTTAAGAGAGAACCTTTGGCTACCCAAGCACTTAAGCAAGCGGGCCTCACCACCATAGGCCTTGCCTAGGGCGTGAGTGAGCTCATCCACCTCTCTCTTGAGAGTCTCATTCTCAACCATTAGTGAGGCATCACAAGTGAAACCATCACTAGTAGTGGAGGTAGAGTCGGTGGTGGTGGATGAAGAGCTACAGGAAGGGTTAGCATTTGACATGATGATAGGTTCATAAAAGAATTCATCAATTATATCACATGCAACACCTATATCACATGATACAACAACCTCCTTCTTTGCTTGTTGCTCAAGTAGCAATGAGTGAGCTTTTTCAAGCTTGGAATGAGCCTTACCAAGATCCTCATGGTCTTCCACTAGACTCTCATGAGTGGTCTTAAGCTCACTAAGGGCTTTCTTAAGTATTGCTACTTTTATTGAAAGCTTCTTACACTCCTTGTCCTTGGCAATAGCTATGTCTCTAGTTTGTTGCATCAAGTCATATATTTGTTCTTTAGTTGGTTCATCATCATCATTTTCATTATCATTAACACTATTATGAACATATTCCATTTCACTTTCATCATCACTCTCATCATATAATACCTTAGTTTCTTTGGCCATGAAGCATGTAGAGGATGAACCAAATAGTGAGGGCTTCTTGTTGATAGCAATGGAAGCAAAAGCCTTGTTGGATAATGATTCTTCTTCTTCTTTATCATCACTTTCCTAAGTGACCACATAGGCTCCATCCTTGCCCTTCTTGAAGTCATCTTGGCTTCTCTCTTTTTCTTTTCAGACTTGCCCCTCTTGTTATTCTTCTTCTTCTTGTTATAGGGACATTCGGCTTGAAGATGTTCGGTGCTATCATAATTGAAGCACTTCCTTTGTTGCTCATTGCTCTTAAAATTGTCATTTCTCTTTTTGAAGCCTCTTCTAATGAACATGTGACCCATCTTCTTGACTACAAGAGCAAGTGCCTCATCATCAATTTCAAAATCTTCATCTTCATTTTTGTCTTCTTCTTCATTGATGGTAGCTTTGCCCTTGGAGGAGATGGCCTTGAATGCCACGGTCTTCTTCTTTTCTTCCTCCTTCTCCTTCTCATCGGCATTTTGATCATACTTGTCATATGTCAAGACTTCACCAAGTAAATCATTGTGCTTCATTGCATCAAGCCCATCTCTTTGTAATGATCAATATTTTGAATCTTCTTAGTAAGCTCAACAAGAACTTATGGTAAAAATCTTGGTCTTGTGTCTTGTGCCCTAAGCTATTGAGATCATTCACAATGACTTACAATCTATGAAACATCTCTAAGATTGTTTCTTCTACTTTTATCTTGAAGTTCTCAAACTCACTCTTGAGCCCATATAGCTTGGCACTCTTCACAACCTTAGTGCCCTCATATGTTTCACTCAACCTTGTCCATACTTAATTTGCCAATTCTAAATCCTTGATGCCCTCAAATACTTTTATGTCAATACCATTGTAAAGTGTATTGAGAGTCATTCTATTGCATGTTCTATTTGCTCTATCTTCATTAGTGAGATGATCAGGGTCAATGATAGCAAAATCATTTTTGGTGACTTGCAATACTCTCTCATGAATAGAACCAAGGTACATTGTCATTTTTCTCTTCCAATGAGCAAAAGAACTAACACCATCAAAGAATGGTGGCTTGCCCCCAACATGATTGAACATAATTTGAGCTATTTTTCACACCGAAGGATGTTAAGCCTTGATTAAAATGGTGACCACGACTTCGATACCACTTGTAAGGTCCTAGATGGCTAGAAGGGGGATAAATAGCCTATAAAAAATCATACATGAACCACTATGCAAACTTGTTAGAATAACAAACGGCGTAAAGCGAGTTTTGCTTAGCCTACGGTTGTGATGCAAGACTCCTATCCACAAGTCTAGTAGATTATGATCTCTAGTTCACACAAGGGCTATGTCACTAATTTTACACTAGTGAGCAAGCTAACAACACTACTAGCAAAGCTACCACTAGAGCTACACAAGATAATCTAGTAAATGTAAATGCAAGAGAGAGGATTGTGATTCTTATACCGACGGTGGAGTGAATATGTTGCCAATCACCAAG
Source organism: Saccharum hybrid cultivar R570 (assembly GCA_038087645.1). Lineage (NCBI taxonomy): Eukaryota > Viridiplantae > Streptophyta > Magnoliopsida > Poales > Poaceae > Saccharum > Saccharum hybrid cultivar. The sequence goes on from JAQSUU010000135.1 coordinate 26,970,302, forward strand.
ATGATATACAAACAATTAATATTGACAACAACACAATATAAAGACCAATCACCAGGAGACAAGAGACACAATATTTTTGTTCACCCGGTGTTCACTTGTGCACCGACAAGCTACGTCACCGGTTGTGTCGACCAACACTTAGATTGTTTCTCGGTGTGACCCTCAAGTCACTTGCCCCTCAAGGCACGCCCTGCAAGGCACCGTAAGACACCACTCTCAAGTGAGGTAACTCAATGACACGCACAATATATTAGAGTTGCTTTTGGCATTCCACCGAGGAAAGCACAAGAACCTCTTACAATCAATTGGAGGTGGGCAAGAACAATCTCCTTCTCTTGCCAATGCCTCCATCAATCTCTAAGCCGGCTAGGAGCGGTACTCTCTAAGAGTAATAAGAAATCCACTGGCTAAACCACACACAAATGTCACTAGATGCCCTCAAGCTATGCAATGCACTTTGGGATCACTTAATCTCACTTTTGATTTGCAATCAAGCAAGAGAGATGAGTGGGAGGGAGAAGCTTTTGCTCAAAGGATGCACAAGAGTGTTAGAAATGTCAAGAGAGCTCCCTAAGGGCTGGCTAATAAGTATTTATAGCCCCCATCCTCGAAACTAGCCGTTAGCTTCTCCACACAATAGAAACGGGGGCGACAGACGCTCACCCTGGCATCTGATGCCTCCTTGTCGTGCCACGTGTCTCGACCATTGAAACTCAGTGTTTTTGCGCCTCAAGCAACCGATGCGTGAAGCCACGCCGTGCTCAACTCGTTCGAGCGACAGACGCTAGAACAATGTTCCAGGCCACGTCTGTCGCTCATGCGACACCGCGTCTGACGCCTCACCCACACCAGGGCCAAAACCTCGTGCTAGGGTATGGAGACAGATGCTGCATAGTAGCGTCTGACGCTCAGGGCAGCAGCGTCTATCGCCCATAAGTTGGCGAAAAAGCAATGTTTTCTTGCTCCGCATGTTTTGCCCTTTCACTTATGAGCTAGACTAAGTATGTGTAACACTTTAGCACATGTTTTAGCTCGTGAAACACCACGTGACATCGCCTCCAAAACTTGACATTGACGTAAAGGAAAATAGGCATTTTATCTCCTCAAAAACGCTTGAATCCTGCCTCGCAAGCTCGGTGGGAGGGAGAGAGGACCCTAAACCCCTCTCTACCCCTCAAACTCCATCGCCTTCGCAAATGTGCCAACACCAACAAGTGATCACCACCTTGTGCACGTGTGTTAGCATTTTCATAATCATTTTGAAAGGTTTTCTAGTTAGCTCACTAGGCCCTACAAGCAATGCACTTCATTAATTCATCTAGTGGCACCCGTGCGTCGAGTAACCGATAAGACTTCCCCTCTTAATAGTTTGGCTATCGATCCTAAACCACTCACACCCTCTATGGTGTCTTGAGTGCAAAACAAAATGGCCCTATGGTTATACCTTTGCCTTGAGCCCATTTTGTTTCTCTAGATGATATAATCCACTTCATATCATCACATGACCGTCTCGATCCATCGACCTTGACTTCACTTGCTCTTCACCATTGCATCGGTCCGTCAGCGCCAAGTCTTGCTTAAGCTTCACCATCGCATGGTCCTTCGCTTCGAAGCCTCGACTTGCCCTTCACCTTCACAACCGGTCCATCGAGCCAAGCCTCATCTTGGTCTTCATCATCTTGGTCACATGAGTCAATGTCATGTCTCATATTCAATGACCACCTTTATCTAAATTATCCACTTAGATACAAAGTTTAGTCCTAGGTTTCATCAATTAGCCAAAACCAAACTAGGGACTTTCAAAGGATGAAGTTCACAAGCATGACTTCCTATTTGGGGTCGAGCGTAGTGCTGATCTTGAGCACCTTGCCATCGGGGTTGTTGGGGCGAAGCGGGACGAGTTTGACTTCCTCTACGGGCTCAAAGCTACCGGCATGCCGCTAGGGGTCGGGGATCTCCTTAGAGAGCTTCTCCAAATCGGCAGCCAAGGCTTCTGACTCCAAGAGGGCCTCGGCGTACTCGGTGCAAGCCACGTCGCACTTGTAGGCGTGCTTATACGCAGAGCCGACGGTGATGACGCCATTGGGGCCGGGCATCTTCAGCTTGAGGTAGGTATAGTTGGGGACGACCATGAACTTGACGTAGCATGGTTGCCCTAGAATGGCGTGGTAGGTCCCACGAAACCCGACAACCTCGAAGGTGAGGGTTTCCCTCCTGAAAATGGAAGGAGTCCCGAAGCAGACGGGAAGATCAATCTATCCGAGAGGGGTGGCATGTTGTCCTAGCACGACACCATGGAATGGCGCTGCGTCGGCTCATAACCAAGACCTAATGATCCCCATGAGGTCAAGAGTCTCAGCGTACAAGATGTTGAAGCCACTGCTCTCGTCCATCAGGACCTTAGTGAGTCAGGTGTTGCCGATGATGGGGTTGACGATGAGTGGGTAGTGCCCTAGGTTTAGGATGTAATCTAGGTGGTCATCATAGTCAAACGTGATGGCCTCATCAGACCAATCGAGGAACGACAGGGTGGTGGGCTCCGTTGTGTAGACCTCTCGGCTTTCGCGCTTTCTTTGGCATGTCGTGAGTTGTGCCGAACAACCACCAAAGATCATGAAGCAGTTCTTCACCTTGGGGAACCCGTCGTCCTTGTCGTCGCCCTCTTGGGCGTCTGCTGCTTTCTTCTCGGCATCGTCCTTGGGCTGACCGCACTAGGAGAAGTAGCACTGCATCATGGTGCACTCCTCCAGTGTGTGCTTCGTCGGGCCCCTATGATAGGGGCATGGCTTCTTGAGCATCTCGTCAAAAACTCCCGAGGCCCCAGGAGGAGGGCCTTGGGGGTTCTTGCAGTCTGCAGCGGTGATGAGGGTGTCCTTCTGGCGTTGCTGCTTCCCTAGCCTGCCTTTCTTCTTCTTCTTGGGGTCACGGGAGGCGGAGTCCTCGGAGGTGTCCTCCTTCTGCTTTCCCTTGGCGTCGGGGAAGATGGCTTTGACCGCCTCCTCGCTTGTGGTGAAGTTGGTGGCGATATCTAGGAGCTCGCTTGCCTTGGTGGGAGACTTGCGGTCCAGCTCATGGACTAGCTCCCTGCAGGTGGTGCTGGCGATGAACGCCCCAATGACATCTGAATCGGTGACATTGGGGAGCTCGGTGCATTGCTTGGAGAAGCGTTGGATGAACTCACGGAGAGTCTCGTTTGGGTTCTGGCAGTAGCTTCTGAGGTCCTAGGTATTCCCAGGGCACACATATGTGCCCTGAAAGTTCCTCACAAAGACCCTGACCAGGTCAGCCCAATCATGGATCCACCGCGGTGGAAGGTGTTCTAGCTAGGCTCTCGCTGAGTCAGCCAGGAACAGAGGAAGGTTGTGAATGATGAGAAGGTCATCATTTCCACCGCCCAACTGACAAGCTAGGTGATAGTAATCAAGCCATACATCGGGGTTCATTTCCCTAGAGTACTTAATAATGTTGGTCGGTTGATGAAATCAGGTTGGGAATCGAGCCCTCTGGATGGCCTCGCTAAAGATGCGAGGACTCAGAGGCTCGAGTGAGGGCCTTTAGTCCTCCTCGCTATCGTAGCGTCCACCTCGGCACGGATGACAGCCACGTGCGGCACCATCCTCCTTGTTGCGCCAGCGTGCATCAAGAATGGCATGCGCGTCGGCGTCATCGCCGAGATGGCCGCGTACCGATGGAGCCTTGTTGTGTTCTGGCACCCTTCGTGGTTCACTAAGAACCGAGGCCTCCCTTTCTTGTTGAGAGGGCACCAAGAGTGGCTCAGCCTCGAGCTCGCATCGTCGAGACGCAAAGCTCTCGGCCTGCTGCACCGCGGTGCATTCAAGAAGCCCACGAAGCTCGTTGCGGACTTGTCACCCCTCCGCAATGGATGGCACTGGCATCGTCCAGAGGAGTATTGCCGCCACAGTGACATTCTGGCTAGCCCTAGTGAAGACAAGGGGTTGATTGCCCCCCTCGTCATTCTTGATGCAGCGATAGACGTCGTGACCCCTGCGCTGGGCTGCTCCGCCATCACCCTGGCCAGAGCGCTCCTGCTCGAGGGTGGCCCAGAGGTGCACCAGCTGCTGGTGGTCCTCGTCGATCTTGGCTTCAGCTCGCAGAGCTGCTCGAGCTCGGCCCGCTAAGCCCCCTCAGGGGCAGACACTGTGGCCCGCTCTTGTGGGGGCCCCGTGGGCAGTCCTTGCTGAAGCGGAGTGCGAACGCCCTGCCCTACGGGGGTGGTGTCCCCCGAGGCTATCTCCTCTACCTCCACATGGAAGCATTCACATGAAGGGTCATAGTCCTCCTCATTGGAGTTGGGGCAATTGAAGAGGTAGTCATATGCACCCATGAACTGGTGTAGTCCCTCCAGATTACGAAGCCCAGAGAAGTCCACACCGGCCCACCCATCATTGTCCTCCATGAAGTCAACGCTAGATGTCATGGATGTGGTTGCAAGGAGCTCAAGGGTGGCGTGTAGATGATGCTCAGGAAGCCCAGCGTAGGAGCTCATGGTGGAACACATCGAGCGGGAGTAACCCATGGTGGCATTATCGATCCCATAAGGGAATGGCGATGATGTTGTCGCAGGCCCTCCTGTCGCTGATGTGGTCCCCATGGAGCATGACAGTCCCTTGGAGCGTTGCCCCACCAACGCGCCATGTTCCATTGGTGCCTTGCCCGTGGCCAGGTCCATGTCAGATAGGTCCCTCGTGAGGGAACCTATCCCGGCAGTCGAGCAAGAAGACTTAGGAGAGCTTGAAGAGTCGCCCCTAGTCCTAGAGCAGGGATGGGGCTCTCCTGCATCCGCCACATGTGATGAGCACGACGAGAGCGATGACCATGATGGCCCGGACGCCTCCCATGCCTCCAGCGGCACGGAGAGGGGTCACTGGCGGACGAAGCTCTGGGTAGGAGGAGGACCATGTCGTAGTCGTAACCCAGAGACATGAACTCCAGTCTCTCGAACCAGATCACCATGCTGAGACGAAGTGGAGTTGCCATCCAAAACTCGCAATGAATGGTGGCTGTGACGCGCAAACTACCCCTACCTAGCGCACCAACTGTCGGTGTTTGGGCCAGTGGCTCTAACCCTGACAAGTGAATGAGTTGGGCCAAAGAATGCCCTACGTCTAGTGGGGAGGAGAGTCTTGTATTGCCTTGCACCGAGGTGCTTGTAGTAGGGGGTTACAAGCTGGTGAGAGAGGGTGGAGCTCTTACGTCTCAAGATGTGTAAGTGTGGAACGCTTGCTCGTGATGAGTCAAATTGCGCATGGATTCACCTTCTGTCCCTCCCCCTGGAATGGTCCCTGCCCTCCCCTTTTATAGATGCAAGGAAAACACAGGGTTACATGCATGTGTTACGCGATGTCTTTCCTAGGAAGGAAGATTCGGGGTCTCCAATCTTGTCCTGTAGTCGGCGGCGTACCACTATTGGAGGAGTGGCCCTTTCCTTTGATGCTGTAGCGACGTGTCCTGACATATGTGGCCCTATGGATGACGCAGCTATGACGCGTAGAGTCATGATCATTACTGTGGCGATGCGCCTGTCCCTACAGTTTAACTAGCATAGAGAGCCGAGGCCTCAGAGGCGTGAATCATGGTGTGATTTCACCCTGTTCGAGGGAATAGCGGCCTAGAGTGGTGCCTCGTATGCCACACAGACCCGGATCGTGCGTATAGTGCTAGTATTGGCGGCATAGTGACCAGCAGCTCTTCCCCATGCTGTTATGGGTGACGGCGTCGTGATTTGACTCCTATCTCTCCTGGCTTGTCCGGTTGGTCGGCGTAGGGACGTGGGTGACATCACAGGGGGTCTCGAGCGCGCCAATGGGAGAGTGGCATCAGAGGCTAGGGTCAGGCGAGTCGAAGAACTCCCCGCGTCTGAGACCTTGTATCGGGGCCTCGGGAGAGGCAGAGAATCGACCTATTGAAGATTGCTGACCGAGCCGGCCTCGGGTGAGACGGATAACTGCTCGCGGGCGGCCTTGCTTAGTCTTGGTTGATAAAAAGGTTTTATCCTTGATTTGGGTACTCCTAATCATGGTACCCGACACATACATACTAATCCAAAGGTTTTATCAGTACATATAAACTTTATTAACATAAAAGTTTCACAAATTCTAAGACTTAATGTCGGATGGGTAGGCAGTTGCTAAGGTACTCAATTGGTTGATGTGGTCCCAAAATCCAAAGGTAGTTGTTGGCATTTCTTAGCATCACTCTTACAAAGTTTTCATCCCTAGCATGAAGCCAGAAATGCTTTATTGGTAAATAATGAAGGTCACTTGTAAACTCTAATAAAATAATATTAAAGTTAAGTATCCGCAAGCACACAGATAAATTACCATTGTAGCATTTCACTCGGGAGTATACCGAGTATTGTTATTTATATTTAATCCACAAGAAAGAGCTATGGGATTGAGTTGACATAGAAATATTGACTAATATGTATACTTATGATCCAAACAACTCTTATGCTTTAGCAAGGGTAAGTCAGTGATAAATAAATGATAAATAAAAGGTAGCAAAGGTATTCCAGAGATAGAAATAGAGACTCACAAATGTAATATGGCTAATACCAGTCTCTAGATAGCAGATCCAAAATCTTGAGCAGTAGCCCAAACTCTACTTGAACCTTGCTAGAAAGCCTATACTAAGAACTTGAAGAACTAGAGCTCTCTCTAATCTCTAGAAACCCTAATTTCTAGTCTATTCTTGACTTATTGCAAATGTAGAGATATCCTCCAAGGGGGTAGGGCCTGGTTATATAGCCCTGAGGGTGCAACGTGAGCCCTTGGATCAAACCGACTTAAGGAACGGCGTAGATGCATTCTAGGAGGCGGTGGAGAAAGCTTCTGGAAGATAACTGATAGGTGGGCACCTGGGGGGTCGGGCGACATGATGGTGGGGCCAACCGGCCCCACCTAGTAGCCCCTCGGGGTCCACCGCGGTGTGGTGTCTTCTGGTATCCTCTAAAACCTTCTGGAATAGTTTTCGTCGCGGTTAAGTTTGGTTCTTTTTGATGTTTTAATCCTCCTTGCCAGTTTTCTAGAATAACCCTCCTAAAAATACGGATTCACTAAAACTTGTGGAAATTATCTGTTTAAACCCCTAAGTTTCTATTGGTGATTCTTATTGTGCATTTCTTCAAGTTAAATTGACGGTTTATGATGAACGATAACTACCGTCAATAGTAGTGAACTGTAGCGAAGATGATAGCATCTCCATCCACAGACACATTGTATCTATAAAGTATGTCTACTTCCTATCCAGTCTTGCAAAGCACAAAAATCTCTCCACAAACAGGGTCTTGAACGATTCTTATCAAATTTTGTGGTCAGAGGAGGTGATGAACAGTAGCTTCAACAATCAATAATTAGTTCAGGTGAATGCTCCATCCCCAGGTAGCAAACAACATCATCTGGGGTCCTGGTGCCACCCCTAGCCACCAAAAAATAAGGTTGCTCGCATTGTAATGGCTTCTTCCAATGTAAGACATCTGTTGCAATGAAGAAATTCCTAATATGAACAAAACTAATACCAAACCCAAAACCAATTGGAACTAAATACAAATAGTGGGGGTGACTGAATCCATCTAACCTTCATGGGGCATTGTCCATGATGACAACACAAGGTGCTCGAGGCAGGGAAAGCAAAGGTGGGTGAGGAGAATAAAGATGAAGCAACTGGTGGGGAGAATGAAGATGAAGCAACTGGTGGGGAGAATGAAGATGAAGCAACGGGTAGGGAGAACTAATGGCTTAGTATTGGGATTTTTTAGTGGTTCCAACATCCACCAATGTGCCGATAGGGCCAAGGGGAGTTGGGGAATGGACCGGGCAATTCTAGGTTTCTTTTCCAAATGGATGGTCCAGATTAATCAGAAGCGATAACGGACGGCACGAGATTAGGTAAACAATATCCGTATTAAGCCGACCATTGCCACGCTAATCCAATGCTATAATATGACGATTGTTAGCAGTTGAACTACTATTAGATTCTCTTGGAACCAGAACCGTACATGACAATTTTTACTTTTCATTCAAATATATACAGAAAAAAAAACATTCATCGCGTAGCAATATCTCCTGGATTATAGCAAGGATCAAAGATAGATAGCAAGAATAGCAGTAGGAAACATAATATTTCAAAGAACTTTTTTTGTTGATTCATTGCATATACATATAAATACAATTTGGATGAGTATACGATTGTCCTCGTCCAAAAACATAATAACTAACCTAAACTATTAAAACTACTTATACTAACTATAAACTACTTAAACTAAATATGATCCTCTCACAGAGAGGATCATGCTCGCCTTGCTCGCTAGGGAGGAGGCGAGTCGAAGTCGAAGTCATCGTCATCATCGACGTCGGTGTCGTCCTCCTCGTCCTCATCCTTATCCTTGTCCTCCTCCTCTGAGTCCTGCTTATCGGAGCACCATGGAGGACTATAATCAGAAGGCATCCAGTCATCAGAGGAGATGTCCTCCTCAGAGGACTGGTGGAATAGCAAGTCATCCTCGCTAGACAACGGGCTACTTAAAAACTTGATGGGGATGTCCAACATTTTCTTTGCATATTAGAAGAGAAGGGGATGATGGATGAAGAAGAGGGGTGGTTTCGGAGGGCACTGGGCTTGAAGAATATGTAGAGCAGTGGGTATGGCTCTTTGGCTTTAGGCGGCGACAATAATGGTGATTTGATAGCCTAGCAAGTTGAGAGCATTCAACACTCACGTTGAATTTTTATTGCCGGTTGACCAAACACTAGTTTTGGACCACCGGCCAAAATGCGTATCCTAGTCGGCCCATCTTTTCATGCGATAGAGGAAATGCAACCCCAACACCACTGCTGCATCTACCGTTAACCCATCTGTGGTAGCAGTTTCAATAGTCGGTTTCCTTCCTTAGGAGGCCTCGCTATCGGTCAATCGACGGTGAAGGTATCACACCGTCGCTTCTATCGCTACGGCAGCGAAAGTGGCGATAGTGATAAGTCAATTTGTAGTAGTGAATTAGGGCTTGATTGCACTTACAAGGTTGATTGTTTGATGCATGTACTGGAGTATATGTTCTCCATCATGTGAAGAAATTCTGATATTCCTAAAAAGTGGCTCAACCATTTTAGCATTTGTTCTGGAGTAGGATCTAGAAAAGTGTGTTGGACACACAATCCACACATGTACCGTGTACCATAGGCATATCAAAATTTCATCCTTGCATCTTATTTCTACCCTCTCCCTACCTCTACTTAGATCACAGACACTAATGCAAAGCTATAGAATATCACTTTTCTACACATGAGGGACATCGATCGGACGGGGGAGTTTGTAGCAGCACCTTCACCTCCTATGGCTAAAGCTGGCAGTGGGACACTACCCCTCTACTCCATTGCTGTTGCTGGTGTTGCTCCAATAGCTGCACCGACAACTCACTGTTGTCATTGTTATTTTTTATGCTCTCCTTCGTTTCGTTATCCTACTCCTGCGACTGACCACTAACAATCTGTTGCAGCTCTACTTCGGCAGCTGATGCCGCTGCGTAACTACCATCGTCGTTGATGTAGTTGTCAAGCTCTGATGACGCCCACTAGAACTCACCTGCTACATCATTCATTCCCTCCACCAGCTGCATCTGCATGAGATCAGTTGCTGAGGTCCCCATCGCAGGCAGCAGAAATGATATGTGCATTCCTATTTCCTATCATAGATAGTCTAGTGAAGCTAGCTTACTAATGCACTATGTTCAACTTTGGTCTTATTTTTGCAAAACATACTAGGTTGATTGTTTCATGCATGTACTGAATGATCATGGGAAGAAATTCTAACATTCTTGAAAAGTGGCTCAACCATTTTATCATTTGTTCTAGAGTAGGATCTAGTAAAGTGTGTTGGACACAATGCACACATGCACCGTGTACCATAGGCATATCATCAAGTTCTTCCTTGCACCTTAGTTTCTTCCCTCTTCTTGTCTCTAATTCGATCGCAGACACTAATGCAAAGCTATAGAATATCACTTTTCTTCACATGAGGGACATCAATTAGGTGGGGGAGTTTGTAGCAGCACCTTCGCCCCTCATATGGCTGAAGCTGGTTGTGGGAAACTACCCCTCTGCCCCATCACTGTTTTGGTGTTGATCCAGTAGCTATACAGCGACGACCCACCATTTTTGTTGTTTTTTGCTGCTCTCCTTCGCTTTGTTATCCTGCTCCAGCTGCAGATCACTAGCAACGTGCTACAGCTCTACTCCAGTGGCTGGTGCTGCGGCATAACCGCCATCATCGTTGATCTTGTCAAGCTCCTGTGACGGCCACAAGAGCTCACCTGCTACATCGTTCATTCCCTCCACCAGATGCGTCTACATGGGATCAGTTGCTGAGATCCCCATGCCAAGCACCAGAAATGACATGTGCATTCCAATTTCCTATCATACAGATAGTCTAGTGAAGCTAGCTTACTAATGCACTATGTTCAACTTTGGTCTTATTTTTGCAAAACATACCGAGTTGATTGTTTGATGCATGTGCTAGATGATCATGGGAAGAAATTCTAACATTCCTGAAAAGTGGCTCAACCATTTTAGCATTTGTTCTAGAGTAGGATCTAGAAAAGTGTGTTGGACACACAATCCACACATGCACCGTATGCCATAGGCATACTATCAAGTTCATCCTTGCATCATAGTTTCTACCCTCTCCCTGTCTCTAATTGGATCACAAACACTAATGCAAAGCTATAGAATATCACTTTTCTTCACATGAAGGACATTGATAAGATGGTGGAGTTTGTAGAGCAGCACCTTCGCCCCTCCTATGGCTGAAGCTGGCAGTGGGAAACTACCCCTCTGCCTCATCACTATTTTGGTGTTGATCCAGTAGCTGTACATTGAAGACCCACCATTGTCATTGTTTCTTTTGCTAGTGTCCTTCGCTTTGTTATCCTGTTCCTGCTGCAGATCACTAGCAACCTACTGTAGCTCTACTCCGGCGGCTGGTGCTGTTGCATAACCACCATTGTCATTGATGTTGTTGTCAAGCTCTGATGACAACCACAAGAGCTCACCTACTACATCGATCATTCCCTCCACCAGTTGCGTCTGCATGGGATCAGTTGTTGAGGCCCCCATCCCAAGCAGTAGAAATAACATGTCCATTCCAATATCCTATCATAGATAGTCTAGTGAAGCTAGCTTACTAATGCACTATGTTCAACTTTGGTCTTATTTTTCAAAACATATCAGGTTGATTGTTTAATGCATGTACTGGATGATCATGGGAAGAAACTCTGACATTCCTGAAAAGTGGCTCAACCATTTTAGCATTGTTCTGGAGAAGGATCTAGAAAAGTGTGTTGGAGACGCAATCCACGCATGCACCGTGTACCATAGGCATATCAAGTTCATCCTTGCATCTTAGTTTCTACCCTCTCCTTGTCTCCAATTAGATCGCAGGCACTAATGCAAAGCTATAGAATATCACTTTTCTTTACATGAGGGACATCAACGAGATGGGGCAATTTGTAGCAGCACCTTTGCCCCACCTGTGGCTGAAGCTGGTAGTGGGAAACTACCCCTCTGCCCCGTCGCTATCTTGGTGTTGATCCAGTAGTTGTACATCAACACCCACCATTATTGTTGCTTTTTTTGCTACTCTCCTTTGCTTTGTTATCCTAATCCTCTTGCTGATCACTAGCAACCTGTTGCAACTCTACTCCGGTGACTGGTGATGCTGCATAATCGCCATCGTCGTTGATGTTGTTGTCAAGCTCTGATGACGGCCACTACAGCTCACCTGCTACATCGTTCACTCCCTCCACCAGCTGCATCTGCATGGGATCAGTTGCTGAGGCCCCCATCCTAGACAGCAAAAATGACATGTCTATTCTAATTTCCTTTCATAGATAGTCTAGTGAAGCTAGCTTACTAGTGCACTATGTTCAACTTTGGTCTTATTTTTGCAAAACATACCAGGTTGATTGTTTGATGCATGCACTAGATGATCATGGAAAGAAATTTTGATATTCCTAAAAAGTGGCTCAACAATTTTAGCATTCTTTTTGGACTAGGATCTAGAAAAGTGTGTTGGACACACAATCGACACATGCATCGTGTACCATAGGCATATCATCAAGTTCATCCTTGCATCTTAGTTTCTACCCTCTCCCTGTCTCTAATTAGATAACAGACACTAATGCAAAGTTATAGAATACCACTTTTTTCTTCACATGAGGGACATCGATTAGATGGGGGAATTTGTAGCAGCACCTTCACCCCTCCTGTGCCTGAAGCTGGCAGTGGGAAACTACCCCTCTACCCCGCCATTGTTTTGGTGTTGATCTAGTAGCTGTACAGCGACGACCCACTGTTGTCGTTGTTTTTTTTTCTGCCCTCCTTCGCTTTGTTATCCTGCTCTTGCTGCTGATCACTAGCAACCTACTGTAGCTCTACTCCGACGGCTGGTGCTGCTGCATAACCGCCATCGTCATTGATGTTGTTGTCGAGCTGTGATAATGACAACTAGAGCTCACATGCTACATCGTTCATTCTCTCCACCAGTTGCGCCTACATGGGATCAGTTGCTGAGGCCCCCATCCTAGGAAGAAGAAATGACATGTCCATTCCTATTTCCTATCATTGATATCCTAGTGAAGCTAGCTTACTAATGCACTATGTTCAACTTTGGTCTTATTTTTGCAAAACATGTCAGGTTAATTGTATGATGCACTGGATGATCATGGGAAGAAATTCTAACATTCCTAAAAAGTGGCCCAACCATTTTAGCATTTGTTTTGGAGTAGGATCTAGAAAAGTGTGTTGGATACACAATCCACACATGCACTGTGTGTCATAGGCATATCATCAAGTTCATCCTTACATCATAGTTTCTACACTCTCCCTATCTCTCATTAGATCACAAACACTAATGCAAAGCTATAGAATATCACTTTTCTTCACACAAGCGACATCGATCAGATGGTGGAGTTTGTAGCAGCACCTTTGCCCCACCTATGGCTGAAGCTAGCAATGGGAAACTACCCTCTGCCTCATCACTATTTTGGTGTTGATCCAGCAGCTGTACACCAATGACCCACCGTTGTCGTTGTATTTTTGCTGCTCTCCTTCGCTTTGTTTTCCTATTCCTGCTGCAGATCACTAGCAACTTGATGCAACTCTATTCCAGCGGCTGGTGCTGCTACATAACTGCCATAGGTGGCTCTACTCCGACGGCTGGTGCTGCTGCATAACCGCCATCGTCATTGATGTTGTTGTCGAGCTGTGATAATGACAACTAGAGCTCACATGCTACATCATTCATTCTCTCCACCAGCTGTGCCTACATGGGATCAGTTGCTGAGGCCCCATCCTAGGAAGAAGAAATGACATGTCCATTCCTATTTCCTATCATTGATATCCTAGTGAAGCTAGCTTACTAATGCACTATGTTCAACTTTGATCTTATTTTTGCAAAACATGTCAGGTTAATTGTATGATGCACTGGATGATCATGGGAAGAAATTCTAACATTCCTAAAAAGTGGCCCAACCATTTTAGCATTTGTTTTGGAGTAGGATCTAGAAAAGTGTGTTGGATACACAATCCACACATGCACTGTGTGTCATAGGCATATCATCAAGTTCATCCTTGCATCATAGTTTCTACACTCTCCCTATCTCTCATTAGATCACAAACACTAATGCAAAGCTATAGAATATCACTTTTCTTTACATAAGCGACATCGATCAGATGGTGGAGTTTGTAGCAGCACCTTTGCCCCACCTATGGCTGAAGCTAGCAATGGGAAACTACCCTCTGCCTCATCACTATTTTGGTGTTGATCCAGCAGCTGTACACCAATGACCCACCATTGTCATTGTATTTTTGCTGCTCTCCTTCGCTTTGTTTTCCTATTCCTGCTGCAGATCACTAGCAACTTGATGCAACTCTATTCCAGCGGCTAGTGCTGCTACAAAACATCCATTATCGTTGATGTTGTTGTCAAGCTCTGATGATGGCCACTAGAGCTCACCTGCTACATCGTTCATTCCCTCCACCAGTAGTGTCTGCATGGGATCAGTTGCTGAGGCCCCCATCCTAGGCAGCAGAAATGACATGTCCATTCCAATTTCCTATCATAGATAGTCTAGTGAAGCTAGCTTACTAATGCACTATGTTCAAATTTGTTCTTATTTTGCAAAACATACCAGGTTGATTGTTTGATGCATGTACTGGATGATCATGGGGACATTCCTGAAAAGTAGCTCAACCATTTTAGCATTTGTTCTAGAGTAGGATGTAGAAAAGTGTGTAGGACACACAATCCACGCATGCACCATGTACCATAGGCATATCATCAAGTTCATCCTTGCATCTTGGTTTCTACCCTCTCCCTGTCTCTAATTAGATCACAAACACTAATGCAAAGCTATAGAATATCACTTTTCTTCACATGAGGGACATCAATGAGATGGGGGAATTTGTAGCAGCACCTTCACCCCTCCTATGGCTGAAGCTAGCAATGGGAAACTACCCCTCTGCCCTGTCGTTGTCTTGGTGTTGATCTAGTAGCTGTACAGCGATGACCCACTGTTGTCATTGTTTTTTTTGCTGCTCTCCTTCACTTTGTTATCCTGCTCCTACTGCTGATCACTAGCAACCTGTTGTAGCTCTACTCTGATGGCTAGTGTTGTTGCATAACCACCATCATCATTGATGTTGTTGTCAAGCTCTGATGACGGCCACTAGAGCTCACCTTCTACATCGTTCATTCCCTCCACCAACTGCATCTGCATGAGATCACTTACTGAGGCCCCATCCTAGGCAGTAGAAATGACATGTCCATTCCAATCTCCTATCATAGATAGTCTAGTGATGCTAGCTTACTAATGCACTATGTTAAACTTAGGTATTATTTTTGCAAAACATACCAGGTTGATTGTTTGATGCATGTACTATACCATCATGGGAAGAAACTTTGATATTCCTAAAAAGTGGCTCAACCATTTTAGCATTTGTTCTAGAGTAGGATCTAGAAAAGTGTGTTGGACACACAATCCACACATGCATTGTGTACCATAGGCATATCATCAAGTTTATCCTTGCGTCTTAGTTTTCACCCTCTCCCTATCTCTAATTAGATCACATACACTAATGCAAAGATATAGAATAGCACTTTTCTTCACATTAGGGGTATCAATCAGATTGGGGAGTTTGTAGCAGCATCTTTGGCCCTCCTGTGGTTGAAGCTAGCATTGGGAAACTACGCCTCTGCCTCATTGATGTTTTGGTGCTGATCCAGTAGCTATACAGTGACGACCCACCGTTTTTGTTGTTTTTTTGCTGCTCTCCTTCACTTTGTTATCCTGCTCCTACTGCTGATCACTAGCAACCTGCTGTAGCTCTACTCTGATGTCTGGTGCTACTGCATAACAGCCATAGTCATTGATGTTGTTGTCAAGCTTTGATGACAGCCACTAGAGCTCACCTGCTACATCGTTCATTCCCTCCTCCAGCCGCGTTTGCATGGGATCAAATATTGAGGCCCTCATCCCAGGCAGCATAAATGACATGTACATTCTAATTTCCTATCATAGATAGTCTAGTGAAGCTAGCTTACTAATGCATTATGTTCAACTTTGGTCTTATTTTTGTAGGACATACCAGGTTGATTGTTTGATGCATGTACAGGATGATCATTGGAAGAAATTCTGACATTCCTGAAAAGTGGCTCAACCATTTTAGCATTTGTTCTGGAGTAGGATCTAGAAAAGTGTGTTGGACACACAATCCACTCATGCACCGTGTACCATAGGCATATCATAAATTTCATCCTTGCATCTTATTTTCTACCCTCTCCCTGTCTTTAATTAGATCACAGACACTAATCCAAAGCTATAGAATATCACCTTTCTTCACATGAGGGACATCGATCGGATGGGGGAGTTTGTAGAAGCACCTTTGTCCCTCTTGTGGCTGAAGCTGGCAGTGGGAAACTACCCCCTGCCCCATCACTGTTTTGGTGTTGATCCAGTAGTTGTACAGCGACGACCCACCATTGTTGTTGTTTTTTTTTGCTGCTCTCCTTCGCTTTGTTATCTTGCTCCTAATGCTTATCACTGGCAACCTGCTACAGCTCTACTCTGGTGGCTGGTGCTGCTGCATAACTGCCATCGTTGTTGATGTTGTTATCAAGCAGCTCTGATGACGGCCACTAGAGCTCACCTGCTACATCGTTCATTCCCTCCACCAGCTATGTCTGAATGGGATCAGTTGCTGAGGTGGCCCCATCCCAGGCAGCAGAAATGACATGTCCATTCTAATTTCCTATCATACATAATCTAGTGAAGCTAGCTTACTAATGCACTTTGTTCAACTTTGGTCTTATTTTTGCAAAAATACTAGGTTGATTGTTTGATGCATGTACTGGGTGATCATGGGAAGAAACTGACATTCCTGAAAAGTTGCTCAACCATTTTAGCATTTGTTCTAGAGTAGGATCTAGAAAGGTGTGTTGGACACATAATCCACACATGTACCGTGTACCATAGGCATATCATCAAGTTCATCCTTGCATATTAGTTTCTACCCT
Organism: Saccharum hybrid cultivar R570; assembly: GCA_038087645.1. Taxonomy (NCBI): domain Eukaryota; kingdom Viridiplantae; phylum Streptophyta; class Magnoliopsida; order Poales; family Poaceae; genus Saccharum; species Saccharum hybrid cultivar. The sequence goes on from JAQSUU010000135.1 coordinate 26,986,889, forward strand.
CTCCCTCTCTCTAATTAGATCACAGACACTAATGCAAAGCTATAGAATATCACTTTTTCCACATGAGGGATATCGATCAGATGGGGGAGTTTGTAGCAGCACCTTCGCCCCTCCTGTGGATGAAGCTAGTAGTAGGACACTACACCTCTTCCCCATCGTTGTTTTGGTGTTGATCTGGTAGTTGTACACCGATGACCCACGTTGTCGTTGTTTTTTTGCTACTCTTCACTTTGTTATCCTGCTCCTACTGCTCATCACTAGCAACCTACTGTAGCTCTACTCCGGTGGCTGGTGCTGCTGCATAACCGTCATCGTTGTTGATGTAGTTGTCAAGCTCTGATGACTCCCACTAGAGCTCAACTGCTAATCGTTCATTCCCTCCACCAGCTGCATCTGCATGGATCAGTTGTTGAGGCCCCCATCCCAGGTAGAAATGACATGTCCATTCTAATTTCCTATCATAGATAGCCTAGTGAAGCTAGCTTACTAATGCACTATGTTCAACTTTGGTCATATTTTGCAAAACATACCAGGTTGATTGTTTGATGCATGTACTGGATGATCATGGGAAGAAACTCTAACATTCTTGAGGCCCCCATCCAAGGCAGTAGAAATTACATGTCCATTTCAAGTTCCTATCATAGATAGTCTAGTGAAGCTAGCTTACTAATGCCAAGAAGGCAAGTACTACTACTCACCAAAACCTATCCTTAGTAATACATGACTATATGTTATCCTTATTTATTATTATATTTCTATATTTACTCATATTCTAGTTTCGTAAAGCTATACTTTAGAGAAGGAAAGAGAGATTCTAGGACCACTTGCCCATAAAAATAAGACCAACTTAACTACCTGTAAATGTCCCAACTACTCATGTGTACTAACCCCCCCCCCCCCAAATCACTTTCTCTACTGCTACGTTGAAATGAAAAATGACCGCCTCCGATCCTCTTATTGGACCAGACTCTTAGACATATGATTGTTGAGTTAGCCAAGTGAGGGGTTTGTTCAACCCATCAATAAAGCTATTCTCGGTATAGAAATAGATAAGATCTCCAATTAGGGGCAGGCACAATAAGGAAGGTAATCAATTGACGAGATCCACCAAAACTTCAACTTTCAGTCTTCTATACGTTACCTACCTAGAAAAATGTTAGGTCTTGTCTTAACATTTCGTTCTAAGAAAGATTCCACCTCTCCTCGACTACCGAGAACCAGTGCTCTTTCTCCAGCTACAGGAGAGAGGTTTCTTTCATGTTATATTCCAAAGTTGAGTACCTCATGTCTTTACTATGTGTACAAATTCGGCACTTAAAGTTGTACTCCCTTCACAGGGAATGAATGCACATCCAAGTAGAAACTCCCCTCCCTACATGGGACCTATCTTCCTAATGCCTTGCTTCAACTAGTACTTAGAGTTCTCCAACGGACCTGTACATATGGTATCTTGTTTGCTTTGGATAAATCAGGTTGTAAGAAAGTGATCTATCTCATAGTTCTCCGTACCCAAAACCATTTCTTTCACTGCAAAGACAAGTACGACAAGAAGACAGGAGTAGTACGAAAGACCCATATCATAGAAGAGTGAGACCTCCATAAACTTTTAACTATCCCAATAGACACATGACCTAGCCTAGCCCCCACCACCCTATTTCCTATACCCACGTTCTTTCAATTCAAATACTGCTACTCATATGATACGGTAGAAAAATGGGCAAGAAAAAACATATCTACTTTGTAACAATTCTAGTTTTATTAGACTCCTTACAAGCCAAGCCCTATTTCTGACAAGTCATAGAGTCATCTGCCCTATTTTCCTCCAATGCTTCTCTATTCCTATCAATAAGCCCTTATCCTGATATTCCTATCAAGAAGAACTCTCTGCTTGGCTTTGATAGCTTCGTTCTCTTTACCATAAAGTCTATTTATTATTGGATCCAACCTATGAGAAACCAATCGGAGTTCCTACATTGGTATTACTAGTTGAGTCTATGAGCGTACGTTCGATACGGTGTAGTTATATAAGCTCAGGGTGGGCAATCGGTTTAAACCGATCGTTCGATTCGGTTTGTTCGGTGTTGAAAAACTTCGGTTTGCACAAAACAACAACCGATCGGTGGACGTCAAAAATAGAAACCGATGTGTTCGGTTTTCGGTTTAATCGACTCGGTGTTTGGTTTCCCCCGAACTTCAGCATATGTCCCTGCCACTCATCCACTCCATCGACTCTTGCTCACGTCTCCCCAACAAGCCAAGAACCAATGAAAATTAATACTTGTGTGGGTGTCGCATGCCACCATCGCAGTTCAAAGTGGGTTGGTGCCTGATTTGATGACCAACAGTGCTCGCTGACCATCTTCGCTGCACTTGCAGCTTGCCACGCTGCCTCCCAGGGCGCTCAACTCGCGCTCGCCCCCTGTGCCTGCGCCATCTGCCGCGCTAGCCACCGAGGCTGCCACGCGCAGCCGCGCCGCCTAGCTCGCCACACGTGGCCATGACGACAAGCTCGCCGCTCATCCGCACTCCACACTCACTGCTCACACGCACGGCCACGTCACACGAGCGGATAGATCGAGATTTGAGACTCGAGAGAAGAACGAAGGAGAAAGAGATAAGGATGAAGGAAAAGGAAAGGAGATAGGGACGACAAGACAGGGACACGGTCACGGGAGTCCTTCCTTTTGGTTGCAGGTTCTGGGAGCTTCACATGATGGGCCTTCTTGGGCCAGGACTGGTGTCGTGCGATTGTGAGCGGCAGGGTGCGCTACAACAGATTTTGGTTTGGTTGGGTGTTTGGTTTTTGTGGCCTGCAAACCGACGCCGAATCCAAACACCGAAACACTGGAAACATGAAACCGAAACCGAAAAACCGAAAAACTAAAAGTTTAGTTCGGCTCGGCTCGGTTCGGTTCGGTTATCGGTTCTCGGTTAAAATATGCCCAGTCTAAATATAAGCTAAGAAAGAGTTGCTTATAAAACCTTCTAATATACTAATCGGTGGCTAGGTCATTGGTGCTTCTGCTTTTCTTGCCTCCAACCATGCGGTACAAGCTTAGATATCTTTAAATTGAGCTAAGTATTTTCCAAGGAGGTAAGTTCCATGTACTGGATAATCAGAACAAATTAACAAGGTTTCTAATTTTCACCACTCCTGAAAAGTGGCTCAACCATTAGTGTTTGTTCTGGTGCAGATTCCAGAAACATGGACCAGACACACAATCTGTGCCCATGTAGCGTGTACATCTCAGTTTCCTAAGCGTATTATGGATCTAAAAAGGCTTGTTTTAAGGGGGTGACAATGACGTGTTTTAAGACGAGTCTCATTGGTGAGTTTCATAACACTATTACCAAGACTGCCACATCAGTTTTTGTGTTGGTAACTGTGACAACGGGTTTCATCTAGATGAAACTCTCTATCTCTCCGCTCTTCATTAATAACCGAGCAAGTTATCAAAATTGCTGATGTGTCATAGTATTAAATGTAAATAAAACCCAGATGAAACCCTCATCTAAGACTGGCCTAAGGAGGCATAAGGTAGGCTCTACTCGCTGTTGCAGCTACATCTGCTGCTCTAGCTCCATAACTGTGGAGTCATGTAGCATATGTTGTGCAGAGAGATGGCAATAGGTACCAAAACTCGAAACCCGATGGGCTTTTACCCTTAGGGTAAGGATATGGATTATTTTCTCTACTCATGGGTTTGTTAATGGGCAAAAGGCTAGACCCAGTGGGTTGGCGGGTATGAGTTTGGGGGTGTAATACCCAAACCTGTAAACACATGGGTTTTTTTAAACCCAGCCCATCCTAGTACAACATCTCATATCTGCTTATGGTACCCTAAATTTCTCAACTAGATTGATCCATCTAGTGGTATATATGCTTATCCCATATCAGCAAAGAAAATAACACGGAAATAAAAAGAGAAAGAAAGAAGTACCGCTCTCGCTCTGCATGACCCTTCTTTGCCCCTTCCTGGCCCACAGAGCTTGCAGCGGCCTGTTGCATGGGCCGAAAACTGCTCTGCTCACTATACAAACAAACGAACATAGTAAGTAGGTACACCGGTGGATGCATGTATAGAAGCAACACACCAATTCGAGTATGTGCTGAAGCATGAGCCTTAGCTGCATAACCTTTATTGAGAATGAGAATTAAAATAGAGAATTGATCAATACAAATATTTTTAAATTTAGATAAACTAAATATTTTTATTCAGATGTTGTTTCAGAATTTATTTGGATTTGTATTTTATATCGGATAGAAATTTTGTTTGGATATCTGAGGGAAGTAATAATTACTATCCTATCCTCTTTGGTTGGTTGAAAAATATATTTAATGGGCACTGCTAGAGCGTGGGCGTGCAGGATCCGGAAATTCCGTCCGCTCGCCTCCTCCACAGCAGATCTTTAGTTGCAAAAAAACACACACACATAGTAGCTCTTCTTCCTCGGCTCCTGCGCCCTCGCCCCCGCTGCCGCCAGAGCTCCGCGGCCGCGGTTCCTCCCCACCCCCTCCCCCGACCGCCGCCACCATGGCCGGAGCTCCCCCACCCCAACCTGGCCCCGCTGCCGCTGTAGTCGTCAGCTCCCCTAAACCGCCCATCGACTATCCCCATAGCCCGGTCGGCCCCTTCTATACCTGCTGGAGTTGGGGGAGATGATAGGGAGAGCTCGTAGGAATCCTAGCTCAGAGATCCAGGAGGAGAAGAGAAGAGAGGGGAGGAGGCCTACCTGGCACGGATCTGCCACCGTCGTTGCCAGATCCGCCGCCGCCGCTGCCAAATCTGTCAGATCCGCCATGGCCGGCGTAGGGAGGTAGTGGGGCGCGGGTGTGGGTGCAGGGAGGCGGTGGGGGGAGGAGGTCGCCGATGAGGTGCACGCCATGAGGTTGTCGAGATAGAGAGAGAGAGAGACGAGGCTGGGGGCGGGCATGAGTGGGGAGGGAGGCGTCCGTCTCCCTAAAATATGGACGGTGGGAGCGGGAACGGGATCAGACGGTGGGTGCGAGATCGGACGGCAGCGAAGCTGTGCATACCGTGACGCTAACACATGCGCGATCGAAAACTAGCATTTGCGGAATTTAATAAAAGTGTTTAGATGGTTAGCTGCGTTGCGGGTACAAGTGATCCATTGGTTCTTGTGACCCGAGAGGGCATCAGTCTAGGCACAAAATTGAACCCATGATGGTTCATGGGTTCTTTAGCAAGTAGATTTTATATTCATGCGCACAGGTTTAGGTTGGCAAAACCCAGTGTGTTGTGTCGTTCATCTTCTATGTGCAACTACAGCAGAAGCACAGCCCAACAGGCTCATAACACAGACTACAGCCAGAACTGAAACATGAACGCAGACTACAGCCAGAACTGAAACATGAACGAAGATATAGAAACCTGCTTCTCACATCCACTGCAGAGACAATCAAAGCGTTAATCTATCAACCATTATTAGTTGAGAAATCCGACGAGAACTAGATAAACAATACTACTAGCTTCAAAACATCCTGCTGCATTGCAACACTAAGAATACCATCCGGAGCATATATCAAAGCAGAGAGGTAACGACACAAGATTGACAGCATACTGCACATTGACAAAATGAAGGTATGTCCCAAAATAAACAAGATTTCACTTATTCTAAAGAATAGACAAGATTTTATTCTGTGTACCAGACAATCACACCTTTATTTGACTACAAAACAAATAATACATCGACTCCAGGTCTGGCCTTTTTTTCGCCGGCGGCTAACAAGAGGGAATGTGCATAATAATAAGTCCCAGGTTTATAATAGGCAAGCGATTGTGCCATCATCAAAGCAGGCATTTTGTACATATATAGTGGTGGGGGTTCTCAGAAGATGAACACGACACTGTCATGGACCCGGGACTTCTGGTTCTGAGCAACACATTCAGAGATCCACATCAGGTTCCTGATCTCTTGCTCACAGAGCCTGATGTAAGCGAAGAAAACAGCGTAGTGGAACTACAAGGCCCATACAAGACGTGTCAGAAGATAGCACCATGAATAGAGAATAGTTTTGAATTTCCAGGAGTACAACTTTGATAGCACGAAGTGATTCCTATAAGGCTATAACATACCAAAGCAAATATATATATATATATACCTGCTGCTCAAAGGACAAACATAGCCTCTTGACTTCCTCCTCATAAAATGCCTTATCCAACATCTGGCTTTCTCCATATGAAATCCTGGAAAATATAGACTGGTATGGTGGGTACTTCTCCATTGCACCACGAACCTACATGATGAACAAGCAAAATGAAAGATGTGATTACAATTACATAGGCATTCACTGCAAATGCAGTCCATCTTGAAAGACAAGAGGCCTACACTACAGGCATGGCATCGAGAGGAATGCACAAAGCAGTAATTTGTCATAAAGCAATGTATATATGTTACTAGTACACTGCCATAGAAATCCACTTATCCAAACAGGCCATAGAAAGACATTAATTTTCAAGTGAGCAAGTCTACAATGTAACATCTTAAACAAAACTACGTACTAAAGAAAAATCCATAGTATGGCATCAAAAAGGAAAAGGTGACCCTAACAAGCATGAAAGATCAAAAGGCGTGAATTAAAGACTATTGCAGGGTGAGTTATAATGAATAATGCATCAAAACATAATTAGAGACATACCTGGTCAACATCTTCACAAACGGCCAGTTCTTCATGACCATATGGGTACCTGAAGGACATCAAATCAAAATGAAACTCGCATGAAAAAACTGGACATCTTAATTAACCCAAAAAAAACAATCGTGTTTCTTTAAAAGAAAACCCACAATAAACCAAAGTTGGAGTACAGCTTCCTGCGGTCATCTCTTGTCAACTCAGTACCAATACTGCAAAAGACAGCATAGAAATTAGGACAGCATTAAGGCAATTTTGCATGCAAAAAACTGGAAGATGTGAAGTTGGAAATGCAAAATCCAACACTCTTTACCTATTTATAGTAATGTTAACAGCTCTTCTGTCAGCTTCAAATGAAAGGAGATCACACATGATCTCAGCTGTTGCACCCCCTAGTTTCTGTAACAAAATAATCATTTAGAAATTAGAAAATAGACGAATTATCAACAGAACAACTAAGATTATTGAGAAAACATCATCAAAGCCACCATCTCGAGTACTATATACCTGGCAAAATTTGTAGAAGTCCTCAAGATATGCTTTGTAGAGAGTGTTCCTCATAATCTCAATATTCATGTCATCCAAATCCTACAAAATACCAACAGTTCTCATTACCAAGGCAATGTTAGCTGTCAAGAAAAATAAGAACAAAGATGAGTTGATATTTGTTAGAGCACAGATGTAATGCACAAATGATCAGCTGCAGTGTTTACCTCAGATGTAATGCACTCTGAGAAGTAAGGGGCCAGTGGTGTATCGACTAGAACCAGTCTATAAAGCTCACGCATGTTTTGAGCAACAGCAAGTGATGCAATGCTGTTGATCAGCAAGACATAATGATTAGTATTCGGTGTTTTCACACATCTCAATTGACAAAAAAAAAGGAAAAAAAAAGATTGACACAACAATAATACCTGTCAAACATGCCCAATGGGTGGCATTTCTCCAAAAGTTCATTAACATCTCTCTCATGTAGTGTCCCAGTTACAATAAGGACAACATTGTCAATCATGTGGCCATAACTGTGAAAAACAACATCCTGTTAGAATCAAACTACTGCACTAGAGCTGGAAATGCTAGTATGGGTTGATGAAATATATGAAGAACGGGTCCAATTTTCAATAAAAAAAGAAAGGATCAAAACAACACTCCGTCACTTACGTTATATACTGCAAGAACGTAGATAGTGGTTCAGTGGCCTGGCACAGCATGTGCTTGTACTCATCGACCAGTTTAAGAGTGCACTTCTCCACAATTGTCGTTGTGTGCAAGGGTGAAGGTTCTGCGATTCATCCAAAATAAGTTTGCAGTGCAGTTGTCTCACAAAAATGCATTGAGCAAGCATACAGTGCAAATACTTTCATGAAAACAATTGCGAACATTAAGTTTACTCAACACAAAACTTTGTGATTAGGCAGAATTCATTACATTGTTGTTCAAATAAACGGTACAGAGTGCAACATACCTTAGTATAGTACAGTAATGAAAATTTATGCGTTCGGCATGACCATGGTAGAGATAAGATAAGCTATATATGTTAACAATCTAGTGTGACAGAGACAGGCACATGGTACGGATAAAGAGCCGTAAGCAAGAACATACCACACATCCTCTATACACAGTATATGAAGTCCAGTAAAATGAATTTCTAGAAACAGATGAAAATGTAATTTGCAAAATCTGTAAAACAGTATGGCTACTAAATGTCAGCAAGTGTGAAGGGATAAATATTATTGAACTTTATTGCCAGCCAGGACTGAAACATAATGGCTGAACAGGTTTTGCTGATGCAATTGACCCACAAATGTGCGTGGATTCATGAAATTAACTCCGCTAACTGCCGAATTCCTTTAGGTGGGTCAAATAGTGTTTTACAGCCATCACAGAAGGACTAAGCTAACCTGCAGGAATTTATCTGAACTTCAGATGGTCACAAGTAAACAACATATCAATACATAACTCGTGAACACTTGGATATGGTATACGTATACCCCTATACCTAAGACTGAACAAACAATCTGTTGAATGACCGAATGCTAGTCTCGCTATCAGGGCCTAGTGTTATGTGAGTAGTTCAAAAATTAAAATAACCAGCAAGTGATCTGGATTCCTTCCCTCCTGAGATCAGCGAATTGGAGAAAAAAGGACACAACAATGCGAAGCATTCTAGCTCGAGAACGAGCCATGCTAGTAGCACTAGCCCGAAATCCCCAACCGGGATCACAATTCGCGCCGGCCAGACCGCGAATCGCGCACCCTAGCATATCAGCGCGGACTAAGAAGCTGCCGCACGGCACGGTAGCTTCCCCACCCCACCCCACCCGAAACGCCAAGGAGGCCTGAGGAGGATCTCACCGTTCTGGAGGTAGGGCCCGTACTCGGTGGCGGTGAGGTGCATCTTGATGTCGTCGAGGGTCTCGCACTGGCAGAGATTGTTGTAGTCGGCGGCGGTGAGGAGGCCCGAGCGGTTGCCCCGCACGATGGCCTCCAGGAACCCATCGTGTATGTTGAACGACAGCATCTCCCACCCGTACATCGTCGCCAACGCGGGCTCCGGCTCGCTCGCCGGAGACAAGACCTCGGTGGGGGAGGCGGCAGAGGTGGCGGTGGGGTAGGCGCCGGCGCCCGGCGGGAGGAAGCGGGATCGGGAGGGAGGGAGGTCGTCGCAGATGAGATCCGGGAGGTGGTCGCGCTCGGTCCGGATGCGGTGGAACACGAAGTTTTTAGGGAATTTTTGCCGCGGTACATCGCGAAAACGGGCGTAGCATTTGCTGAGTTTATTTGCCCGTGGACACCGCGTCAATTAAAATAATTATTTCTAGAGATTGGGAGAGAAAAAATTTGTAAAATGACCACTGATGCCCCTTGGACCGCACTTGGTCGAGCCAGACTCGATTTGGTCGAACCGGACCACGTTTCGCAGCCCTGTAGGGGACCGCGCGTGGGGAAGACCCGGTCGGGGCTCTCCGGCCAGCCGGTCGGTGGCGAGCTGTGGTGGTGCGGTGGCCTGCTGCTGCAGCGAGCGGCGGCGGCGTGAGGCGGGGCTGAGGTGCTGGCCTGCTGATGCGGCAAGCGGCGGCTGCTAGGAGGACGCCGCCGAACTGGTCCATGGTCTGGGAGACGAGCGAGAGCTGGCTCCGGCCGAGCCCCATGAGGCCAGACGTGCCGCCGAACGGCGGGCCCTGGTTGCTGGTGCCGCAGCCGAACACGAAGCCATCGATGACCTCCCCGGCCAGGCTCAGCCTGTCGTGCGCCAGGACGCCGCGGGAGTAGGAGCCGTCGCGGTAGCTGAGCGTGTAGCTACAGGGCGCCGCCGGCTACTGCTGGTCCTGGGCGCCGCCGCACGTCGCGGTGCCCGACATGCCGCCCATGGCCAGCTGCAGCGCGTCGCAGGAGGAGTTGCACGGCACCGCGGCGTAGGACGGCGACGAGGACGGGTCGAAGAGCGGGCCCTGCTGGTCGTGGCGACCGGCGGCTGCTTGGCTGGCCGTGCTGCCGGGAGCTCTGCCCCTGGGCTGGCTGCGCCGCGAGGGAGCTCCGCCCCTGGGTTGACTGCGCCGCCGGGGAGCGTGCCCATGGGCTGGCCACACCGCCCAGGGAGCTCCGTGCACGTGCTTGTGCGCCACCGGCAGCGGCAGCGGCAGCAGCGACATCGTCTTCTTCTCCATGGCCGGCTGACCATGCCCCTGTTCCAACCCCCCACCGAAAATCAGTGAACCGGAGCGTGAAGACAGGGGTATAAACGATATTTTTCCTACTTTCTCTCTCCGCGAATACGAAAAATGAATAAAATAATGGACGCGGTGTGTTACGGCAAATAAACACGAATTTGGAATGTTACTCAGCAAATGCTACGCTTGGCGGTGTGTTTCAGCCAAATACCCGTTTTCGCGATGTCCCACGGCAAAAATTCCCAAGTTTTTATTAGAAGGGACTCGTTGCCGCAGCAGCTTGTGAGATCCGAGCGTGGCACGTCGGCCGTCTCACTCTCAGCAGTTTGTTTCGGCACCTTGGGCCTTAATCGTGTGGTTGATCTCGTGGCTCATGGTGGCCCAACAAATCCGAGTACCAACCTTCACCCAAACCATCCGGAGCAGGCATCCAGCTCCACCCGCCAGCCCAACAATCATGGCCCTGTTTGGAGCGGCTTCTTTTGCCCAAAAAAATGTCAGGGATCAGTCTTAAAAAAAAGATAAACACAACTTCTTAGCAGCTTCCCCACATAATTATATCAATTATTGAAATTCATTTAGGATTGTTTTGTCCTGTTCGGTTAGCGTGGAATAAGGCCAGAAATTATTTCCGATGATCAATGCTATACAAATTAAATAATCGTTCCGGCTGAGAATCCTTCCAGGTGGTAACCGAACAGGCAACATGTCCTGAATCCTGGTACAAAGTGTGAAATGTAATATACCACATCATAATTTCTCCGATGAAGGATCATTTATGCATGTATGAAGAGCTTTTTTCTTTGCAAAATCTATGTTGTAGCCTTGTAGGATGGAGCAAACTTTGTGCCAATAGAATGAGGTTCCAATCGCCTTTCTAGAAAAAAGAGTGGTATCTCCCAGCCCTATGTGTAACAAGTGATTCCCTCTTAAAGATTGATATCACGTTTTTTTTAGAGCAGACTGTCATCAATTTATTTGGATAATTTCTTTCTCCAACACACGATATATGAATGAGAAAATTCCATAGTGGAATTTGTAACAATTCGGAAAAAGAGAAAAGGGCGCTAATGGAATCTGTCTCTTCCTCGATGACCTTCTTCAAGATATTATGTTTCCGAGCTTGATACAAGGGTCTCCAAGGCCGCTAGCTACCTTGTTTGGATAAACATTTTTTTTCTGGGAGGAACTCTGACCTTTCAATAGAAAATGTTTCTCATATCTTCTATTAGTTGAAAATCAAAAATCAAACTTCAAAAGGCAAAAAAGAACTTCAAAAGTCTCTGACGATTTGCATCTTAATATGTTGACATATCGAGTAACTTTCTTTTGTCCTGCATTAGAGAGATATAGGATTGCCTAAAACTTGTGTCGACTAGAGATTGTTTGGGTATTGCTTTCAGAAAAATCATTGGTTGTATATTTTTTATTGGTTATCTTAGATAGTTGAAAAGAAAATAAGAAATCCATGAATAGGGGTAGATAGCGAGCCAACTTGATTTTTTTTAGCTTTTTTGAAATTGACATAAATTCTTATTTATCATATTATGATCTCCTCTATTGTTTGATATCCACCTTCAAACTGAGCTTAATGAGCCGAGTCAAAGTTGAGATTCATTCAAATTAGCTATCTTGGTTTTGAAAATAAATGCAACCAGAACAATTTTAAAATGAGACAGCTGAAGGAGCTTTTTATTTAGACCTACTTGGAACCACACACTAAGAGAATGGTTTTTCTTATGCTTTGTTAGAAGCTGCTGCAATTTAAGGTACAGTGTATATATGAGAAGTGGGTTAATTTTAGAGTTATCTTAAGTTTTTAAATTTGATCCCCAATTTATAGACAAAAACACTAATATTTACGATACTAAGAGCATTCCCGAGAGATTAGCTAAATCATTTTCTAAAGGTAAATTTGACTATTATTAAAAGAAAAACGTCTCCAACAAACTCTGTAAATGACTCTCCAAATTTAGTAACTCTGCATCTCACCTCATTCGCTCTTTACTTTTGAATAGCCTACCTCACTAGCCATCCAACCTCTTAGTTTTACAGTCTGTTGGAGTACTCTAGTATTTTTTTACCAAATATATTTTAGAGAGTAGCTAAATCAGTAAATTTGGCTAATCTTTTAAAAGATGCTCTAAATAAATATGTTATGAAAATATATTTTATAGTGTATCTTATTATTCTATATGACTTGAATTCGACGAATGGATTCTCTGATCGGTGAGCAGTAGCCCTGGGCATAATTAACCGAAGACCGAACCGAACTAACCGAGACCGAGACCGAAGGAACCGAGACCGAAAATTTCGGTCACAAGTTCGGTCTTCAGTTTGAAGTAACCGAACTAACCGGACTTAGTTCGGTCATTACCCTCGGGTAACCGAACATTTGAATTTTGTTGACGTAATATGTAATTTAGACTATAATTAGTGATATAATATTTATTCTAGTGGGTTTATATCAACCGTCACTTTTATCACTATGTTTAATCTATATTTTGTATTGTAGTTTTGCCTTGAAATGGAAAAAATATTGGTAAAATTTGCTACAAATTACAATATTTAGTAGTTGTTTTGTGAAGTTCGGTTAGTTCGGTTACCGAACTTGCTCAGTCCTGAGTTTTGAAACTAACCGATCAGTCTCCGTTTTTAGATGACCGAACTTTCAAAATGACCGAAGACCGAGACCGATCGGTTCGGTCAGACCGAACGCCCAGGGCTAGTGAGCAGAACAAGACCGTTGATGGCTGGCAATGCATAATTGGATATCCGTATGAAATCGGCTTTGTATACCGACGATGCTGAACAAAAATGTAGCAGATTGCCATGACAGCTATATTGTTATTACTATCTTTATAATTAAATAAAAACTCGCGCCGTCTCAGATGTCAGAGCAACCTGTCGGACAGGCTCGGCAGGCGGCGGAAGAAGTTGACCGCCGGCGGGGGCATAGGGTCTCGGAACATCGGGTGGCGCAGGTAGTAGAAGCCGCTGGCCACGGCCACCATCTTGGGCGGCATGGCGTACAGCGCGACGGCCACGGCGAAGCTCACGCCCACGAAGATCCGGCTGGCGCGCGGGTCCCTCCAGCTCACCAGCGCCTGCAGCCGCTCGCCCTGCGCCGCCACGTCGCCCATGACGCGCTGCACCCGGGCGGCCAGCGTGCGCAGCCGCTCGTACCGCAGCCGGAGGACCTCGGGCGGCGGCACGGGGTCGAACTCCTCCTCCAGCTCGTCGCCGTCCACCGTGTCGGCCTGCGACAGCCGCGCGTCCATGCCGGCGGGGCCCCGGGGCCGGAACCGGTAGTACCACACGCCGATCATGAACACGTACAGCGACGCCGTGGGCACCGCCAGCTCCGGGTACCACACCAGGACGAGGTAGAGCGCGTGGACCAGCACGGTGGTCGACGGGTTGCGCCACCGCCGCACGCCGTCCAGCCACCGCGCCAGCCCCACGGCCCAGGCGAGCACCCCCATGATGCGGAACCAGTTGGCCTTGGCGCGCCGCACGCTCCACGTGTGCGCGTCCGCGTCCAGCATGTACTTCACCACCTCCGGCCCCAGCGGCGGCTCCGAGCGCGCCAGCCACGTGGCCACGGTGCGCACGGCCGCGCCCCGGAGCGCCTCCTGCTGCGCGACGCCGATCGGGCGCAGGTAGTGCATGCGCGGCAGCAGCGGCGTCGTGTACGTGGCCCACGTGTCCGGGAGCTGCGCCGGAGACGAGAACCGCACGGCGAGCTGCACCTCGCCCATCTTCTTCAGCCCCGACCGCAGCAGCACCAGCAGCGGGTACGACGCCGTGTACGCCCGGTTGCTCTCCAGCGTGGACACGCGCACCCGCACCTTCCCGATGCGGTAGTCCTGCCGCTCGTCGCCGGGGCCGGCGAACATGCGCCAGTTGTCGAACACGGCGACCGTGAGCACAGTGCACGGGTCGTACACCTGCCACGTGTACTGCTCGTTCCACCGTGGGTTGAGGCTGTCGGTGATGGTGCGCGTGCGCACCCACTTCTTGCCGTACTTGGCCACGCAGTACGCGTCCGTCGACCCCTTGGCGCCTCCCTTGGTCTTCATCGGCAGCAAGCCGCACGCTCCGATGATGCCGAGCTCCAGCACGCCCACCGGCGGCTTCCACAGCTGCTTCGCCGTCGGCCGGTAGTCGCTGCACACGTGCGCCGCCTCGTCGAGCACGTGGTACCCGCCTTCCAGGCAGAGCCGAAGGTGCAGCCTACCGGAATAGAAAGCCGGCGGGCCGCCGGTGTTGCCGGGGGGCATGCCGATGCCTGACGTCCCGCCTTCGAGGGTGAACCATCTCGACGCGACGATCTGCCGCTCGTCGAGGCGCTGCTCTATGGTGGTCACCGGGATGGTTGCGTGGCCGAGGAGCGCGTGTTCCTTGATCATGGACCGATCCTCCACTAGCACGATGAGGTTGTCGTCGAGCGGCTCGGACGCGACGAACATGAGGTCTTCGGACCACGCGAACGCGGAGCCGCTGCTGCTGGCCACTGACCGGCGCGTCCGCGCCGACTGGAAGCCGAGCTGTATCTTGACGCGCACGTCGAACGGCAGCCCCGGCGGCGGCGCCGGGACGCGCAGGTCCTGCGCCTCGATGACGGACGCCCGCAGGTACCAGAGCTTGGGCGACTGGTACACCTTGGAGCGCGTGTACGCGGCGTACGGCGCGTCGGTGTTCCACGCCTCCGGGAACGCGTCGTCAGCCTGCGTGCCGATCCACACCGCCACCATGATGTCCCCCGTCACCATGCCCGGCTCGCCGCCCTCGAGCCTGTACCACTGCGGCGCCAGCGGGCCATCGGGCTGGTCGCGGACCGGCACGTCGGAGAGGTCGAAGCACACGCCGCCGAGGAAGGCTTCGGCAGGGGAGGGCGCGCCTCCGTCCCACACGGAGATCTCCAGCGTGGGCTCCGGCCTGGCGTGGCTGATGGCGAACACCTGGTTCCATTCGGGGTTGCCGGTGCCGGAGAGGTCGCGGCCGGGCCGCGACCGGATCGAGTGCGGGCCGGCTTGGACCTTGACGTACGGGCCCTCGCAGGCGCGTATGCCGCGCACCCGCACGACGCGCACGAAGAGGTAGCGCATCGGCTCCACCAGGTCGTACGACGACGACTGCACCGGCTCCACGGACTCGCCGGTGGACACAAACCGCCCGGGGATGACGCGGGGAGAGGGCGCGTAGTAATCCGGGCCCAAACCGCCGCTCGGGTGGCGCACGACGCGGACGCGCTCCGTGGCCATCCGCGTCTTTCGCACCTCGGGAGGGTACTGGTCGCCGGATTCCGGTTCCGGCGCTGGCTCTGGCTCCGGCTGCGGCGGCGGCGTCATGGGACCGTGGGGGCCGTGCGGCCCGTGCACCGGCGGCGGCATCATGGGACCGTGGGGGCCGTGCGGCCCGTGCATCGGCGGCGTCATCATTGGTGGGTGCATGGACGCTTCCTCCACGATAATGATCGGAGGTTGCGCCGCCGGCTGCTGCACTTCGACGGCGGCCTCAGTCGGCGCGGGCATCTCCGGGAGCTCTCTCGGCGCTTCTGGCGGGACCTCCGGCGGCGGCGCGTTGTCGGCCTGCTCCGGCGGCTTCTCTTCCGGAGGCGGCGGCATTACTGCAGGCTCGTCGTAGTAGTAAATCTTGAGTCCAACCTCGCCGCGGATCCAGCTGATGAGGCTGCGCTTCTCGAGCGGGAAGTAGACGATGCCCTCCTCCCCACGGCCCGAGAACTGGGAGCCGTAGATGCGGACGCGGCCGAGGAAGTGGTTCTTGCCGCTCCCCCCGCCGCCGCCGGAGGGGTTGAAGCGGCGGTCGTGGTAGAGCGAGACGTCGAGCGCCTCGGCGTGCATGTTCGCCGGGTCATGCACGACGAACTCGAGGCGCTCGTGCCACTGCGGGTTGAGGTCCCGCGGCACGGTGCGCGTGCGCTTCCGCTGGCCGTCGAAGTCCACGACCGCGAAGGCGCTGGACGTGCCGAGGCCGTCCTTGGGCACGAGGTCGCGCGCGTCCACCACCTCGACGCCCAGCCTCCGCACCATCGGCGGCGGCCCACCGCCACCGCCGGCTGCCATGGGCGGAACCGCGGAAGCAAGCAGGGGAGGGTGGCGACGGTGTGAAAAAGAAAGCGAGAAGGCGACGGCGAAGGGAATACGGTTCCTTATGATCGGTCGGCGTGGGGTGGTGGAGCGATCAAGTGGTAGCTCCTTTTGCTTTTGGGGAGAGCTCTAGCGTGCTTTGGAGAGTGAGGGAGGGAGAATCTGTGCTAGAGTGAGAGAGAAGCAGCGCAGAGGAAGAGGAGAGAAGAAGTTTGTGTCTTTCTTGACGTGGAAGCTCTCAGCTTTGTGCGGGCAGAATCTGATCTGTTCTGATGCGGTGGGAAGTGCCGGCGGTGGCGCCGCCGCTGCGCTCGTTGGCGACTTCTTCCTCCTGCCCTTTTCTCGCGTTCGCAAACACAGGCTGACAGTTAACAGAGCCTTCCGTCTATGTCCTCTGTTCTGTGCGCGGCTGCACCCAGCACCAGCAGGCAGTACTGGTTATTATACGCTCTGCTTACCTATATATCACTTGGCTGATTTTTTTTCCACCATTAAATCTAGATCTAACCTCTTTCAATAGACACATCTCCTAGTTGTCATAAAACAAACACGATCCAGAGAGGTCTGTTCGTGTCACAATGCTCTCCTACTTCGCTTCGCTTCTCTCCTGCTCGCCACCTAAAATAGGTGTCAATGTTTTGTCTTAGTATTACGTATGTCCTCAATATCTACGGTGGGTATTGTCGTTGCACGCCGTCTTCTCATTCACCTTTCATGATCTCTACCGCCATCGTTACACGCCGCTCTTCACCAACCAAACCATAGATGCCAGGTTGCATTGGACCTATCATAGTGTCCACCTCCCGAGTGTGAATCTGAGTTTAATAAGAAAAAGGTGAACTCAAGCCTTGTTTAATAGATGGCCGTTAGTTGTGGCACGAAAGAGTAATCCAGAACTAAAAATTCGACGGAACGGAGAGTGCCATATGTGGTTTAGAGAATTTGAATCCTAACTACTAGTAAAAGATATGAGCTGCACCTGATAGCTATGTAGAATGACTTTGGAGCCGTTCGGCTGTGCTGATAAGCCGACCGAAAAACACTGTTGACTGATTTGTTGTGAGAGAAAAATATTGTTCTGGCTGAAAAAACAAGCTGAAAAAGACGGATTATAAGTCGAATGAACAGAGCCTTTGTTTATGAATGCTTTATGTGTGCATCAAAGATAGCTTCTACTAACAAATCGTAAGCAAAACAAGAAGCCACAAAGATGTTTCCAAACTGTAGGTCTCATGTGCATAATAAAATCTATGAATCTAAAAAAGCTCACACAACTCAGATGCATAGTAAAAGCTATGATTCTAGAAAGCTCAAACAACTTACAATTCAGAATGGAGGGATTTATCTTTGATTAAAAAAATGTTCTTTTTTCCTCTATGTTGAGCATCTCCCAGAGTTTCCTAAATCTCTTTCAATCCTGGGTTTTAAGCAAGATGAGAAAAAACATCTCTCCAACAACTCCTAATCCACCCTCCTAATCTTCTAGAACTTGGGAAAAGTCACCCTGTTCCACGTAAAGTTACGCGCTTCCGAGTTCGCGTATCTTCTCTCTCCCACGCGTGTTTGTAGACCAATCTAAAGGTGGGCGGGCGTGGAAAGAATAAAGAGTAGGAAATGATTCCTGATGCAAATATACAAGAGAGAAAAAATATATAAAAATAGTTATGATAATTTAGAAATAGTTTAGGATTCTTAATGTAAAATATCTTCTATAATTTAGGAGTGGATTATTAGAAACTCTTGGAGATGACATTCTTTATTCCTTTTGATACTTTTTTTAGAGTCGTAAAACTTCATATTTTTAGGAAGAAAATATTGGATACTCTTGGAGATACTCTCTTTTTATGGAAAAAATGTAGGTGGTTAGGAATCCTGTGGGCTGTTCGGGTGATGGTTTTTGCGGCTGATAAGTCGGCTGATGTTGTTTTGTTGTGAGAGAAAAATAATGTACCATGACTGATAAGCTGAACTGATAAGTTCAAGTAAACAGGACGCTGGTTGATATGAAAACGTAACCCAAAAACATAGGTTTATACACCATGAACCCATTGCAACAACCAAACCATCACTCCGATCCATCGAAACGATTGTTTTAGGGTCCTAGCGGTAGTAGCTAGTTACTAACTATTTGGTGCCACCTCAGCTTTGTGGGATCCACTTATTAGATTATTTTATTATATATTTGTTAGTATATAGTATCTTCTTTTTTTCTTGGCTGATAGCAGCAAATGTGTTAGGCCAGTTTCAGTGAAGGTTTCATGACCCAGTTTTCAACACACTCATATTTTGAAAATAGTGTAGAAGAGTTTCATCCTCACGAAACTATCTCTACTCAAATGAAACTTTTATCATCTCTCTTTTAATCAATACAATGTCATGTCAGCGTATTTAATACCCATAAAACTATTGGCCAATCTCCGTCCGCCTTGATTTTGGAGCGAGACTAGCGTTTCTTTCATCGCTACTCTTGTACCTCTCTAAGCTCCACGTCAGCGCGAATCCTACGCAAGCCAGAGATGTCGCCGCCCGTCGCTGACGCCCTTATAGCTGAATTTCGGTGCCAATCTACAAGCAAAGTAATGTCAGTTTTGTTCGTATACTTGGGCCCAGTTTAGATATAAATTTTTTTGCAAAAGAACAGTAGATTTCTCGTCACATCGAATCTTTACACGCATGTATGAAACATTAAATATAGATAAAAAAATAAAACTAATTACATAGTTTAGACGAAATGGATGAGATGAATCTTTTAAGCCTAATTAGACCATAATTGGACACTAATTACCAAATAACAACGAAAGTGCTACAGTTGTATTTTGCCAAAAAATTTGCCAACTAAACCAGGCCTTGCCCAAAATTTTGTGCAGGGTGCTACGATCCCAAGATGACAAAAGTGTACACAAGACGTCATAAACGGTCCCGTCCCTAAAGAACACTGATTGATAAGGGAAGTGCAAATGTAATTCATGTGCACGTATATATGGTTGTTGTGCATAGGACCATAGGTCCAGGCGGTAGGCATATCTTGATGCATGGTGCTTATAGATTATCCGGCTGTATGATAGCAACGGCTGCTGGTGAAAGCGAGGGCGGAATCGATTCTGCTGTGTCACACCCCCTCGCGCGTAGAATTTGATGTGCGGTTAATGGCCTTGTTCGGCCAGCAGTATTTTTCTCTCACACCAATTCAGCACCAGTCAGCAGCCACCAGCCAGCTAGCAGTATTTTCCTCTCACAACAAATCAGCATCAGCCATCAGCCACCAGCCAGCCGAACGAGGCCAATATGAGTTGTCGTTTCTTTCATCCTTCATGTGCTTCATATATACTTCCTCCGTCCTAGAAAAAAAGAGTTATTCTCGCTTTCTAAAAAGTCAACAACTTTCAATTTTGACTAAATATATTTAATAAAATATTAACATTTATGGTATATAATTAATACCATTAGGTAGATCATTGAATATACTTTCATAATATATTTTTTATAGATATAAATGTTACACGTATTTTCTATAAACCTAATCAAAGTTGAGGAAGAGCATGTTTGTTAGCCTGTTCGTTTGGGCTGAAATCTGGCTGACCTGACAGGTTTTTTTGAGAGAAAAATACTACTGAATGACTGGCTGATCCGGCTAGTAAACAGGCTGACACTCTTTTGTGGGACCGAGAAGTACGCGTTGATTGGAATGGTGCTGGGAATGGACCATCGAGAAAAGAACCATCTATCTGTCTCCTGTTGCTGACGTGTTCAAATCTGCCCTGACTAGTATAGTATGGACCTTATTTGTCATTGGGCCTGCATAGATAATGGACATGTTGAAGCCCAAAAGTTTATCCAGCCCGGTCAAGAGAACCAGGATGACTTTTTAATTTTTATGCTGGATCACCCATTTGCATTTTCAAACACTATCACGGGATGTTTCAAAAGAAAAATGAAGTCGGAACTCAGATGTCTCTTCGGAGACATTCGATAAAAGTGAAGTCAGATGTGAGGGAAGATATATAAAGAAAGTGACGAAATGAAGTCCAATGAACGCGCACTCATTTGTGTACTTTTTTTGAACAACCCATTTCGTAGGACCTCCTTTTTCGAGCGAGGATTCCAACTGTAATAAATCACACATCTCTGTACACACAGATTAGACACGAAATATATATTTAGCTATTCGTGGCCGACAAGAGCCTGTGCGCGAGGAACGCGCCGAGCGCGAACCCGGCGACGGCCGCGGCGACCATCTGCCCCCTGCCTCCTAGGGCCTCATCCCACGTCGTGGCCTCCGCCCGCGCCGCCGCACACTCCTTGGCCTCGATCAGCCTCGCCATCACCATGTCAGTCCCGGAGACCGGCTGCTTGGGCACGGTGAGGGACAGCACGGTGCCGTCGAAGCGGCCGGCGACGCCTTCGAGGTTGGCCGTCTGGGGCAGCGGGAACGACTTGTGGAACCGCACGTACCCGGCGGGACGCTCGCCGCGGATCGTCAGCCAGCCGCCGGAGTCCACCTGAACCTTGAAGTCCTCCTTCTTGAACCCTTCATATATATCATCACATATAAGTACGTAATAATCATCATCTCATCAATGAGGAATGGCATGCAGACGCGATCGATCGAACTGCGTGGAGTATAATTAACTTAATTATTTACCTGGGAGGTTGAGGCGAATGATGTAGCTGTTGGCGCCGTCGTGCCACTCCAGCTTGGGGTCGATGTCGGCAACGCCACCGCAAGCCACGGGCACGCCGCCCTTGGCTGCTCCCTTCGGCTTGCAGCTGGCCATGAATTGCGCTTGATCTGATCTGGAAGCCGGCGATCAGTCGATGGACCGATGATGGTGATCGAGCTGCTGCCGCTAGCTCGAGCTGATTGGTCTTATTACCGCACAGGAGTCCAAGGCCCAACGATCGTTAGGTTAGCTTATATACGTAGCGGCACCACTGTAGGTGTCTCTGTTTTGTTTTGTGTGTTTTGTTGGTTATTCCAAACTTTTCTTCAAAGTACGTTGCAGCGGAAAATCGAGTTTGTCGTCGACGTCTGGGTAAAGGCTAGGT
This sequence comes from Saccharum hybrid cultivar R570, assembly GCA_038087645.1. Lineage (NCBI taxonomy): Eukaryota > Viridiplantae > Streptophyta > Magnoliopsida > Poales > Poaceae > Saccharum > Saccharum hybrid cultivar. Next base: position 27,008,374 of record JAQSUU010000135.1, read on the forward strand.
ATCTCTAGCGGCGGGTGCCTTGCTTTCGGCACCCATGCGGCACGGTCCGTTACTCGATGCAAGCCCTCGTCTGAAGAAAACACAAATGTGTCGCTCGTTACCAAGGTAGATGTTGTACGTGGATAAGCAGGCAAGAGGCAAGAGAAGGCAGATTTCTTATTTTTAATAATCAAGTATTGCATATCCTTATTTCTAATAATATTTTTAGGTTAGTGATTGCCTACTCACGTATCCGGGTGAAAAAGTCTCTCATACAAATGTCATAAGAAAAGATTCGGATGCTTTACACAGATTAAAGGTGTTGTGAAAACCGGCTGAAATATTCCTTCCCCGCACACAAGTCGAGTGTAAATCCAGTATGAGTTGATAGTACCTAAGGCACTGTTTTGGATTCACTAAAATAAATTACTAATAACCACTAAAAAACCTCTAGTTAATCCAAACAGTCTATCTTATAGTCTATTTTGAACTGTTCAACTATGCAACTAATAAAAAAACTATTAGTTGGCTCCTTGCAACTTATAAAAAGTTGGGCTAATCCAAACGAGGCATAAAATTGCGGCTTTGGGACAGAAGATGTTCACCCAATAAGTCTCAGTTTTATTCCCTTCCATGCATTATATCTACGACAAAGAAAGAGAAAGAAAAAAGAAAGCGAAAAATTCAGGTGTCAAATAGAACATTTTCACCTAGGGATATGATATAGCAAAACTTTAGTTTTATATTAGCATATTTTATAATTGGTTTACTACTCTCTTTGTTTCAAATTATAAGTAATTAGCTTGAGTCAAACTTTTATAGTTTGTACAAAGTTTATAAAAATGCACGAACATCATAGAAGATTCATCATATATACAATAAAACATATTTCGATAGTGTATTTTTTTATTTAGGGTAAAGTACATTTTGAACCTTCGGATTGCACATCAATCTGATTTTCAACCTTTAACAATAAAGCTGGGTAACATAGACCATCCAACTGTAACAAATTTGGTCATCTTGCTAGTTTTAGAAGTGGGTTTATATATTTTAAAAATAATAAAAATCTGAATTAATCTCTAAAAATGATTAATTAATTTAGTTTAAATAAAAAAATTTGAAACTAGTAGCATTTTTTTAAAAAAATTATATACATATTATTTATCTATATATAGTTATTTGCAACCAGTTTATTTATGTTCCTATTGTGTTTTATTGTTTGTAGTCATGCTCATTATTTATTATTTAAAAAATAAGATTCAAATAATTTTAATAGAGCACAAACAAATAGATAACATTTTTAGGAAAAAACTGAAAGTACTAGTTTCATATTTTTTTGATTTAAAATAGATTAACTATAATTTTTCAAAGATTAAACATGATTTTTACTATTTATAGAAATAGAAAACCACCAAATTTATCTAGTTTCGAAAGTTGGAGGGTGTCCATATCGGTTCCTAGGCCCTGTTTAGTTCCCAAAAAATTTTACAAAATTTTTCAGATTCTCCGTCACATCGAATCTTTGGACACATGCATGAAGTATTAAATATAGATAAAAAATAAAACTAATTACACAGTTTAGACGAAATGGACGAGACGAATCTTTTAAGCCTAATTAGACCATGATTGGACAATATTTGTCAAATAACAACGAAAAACGCTACAATGTAATTTTGCCAAAAATTTTGCATCTAAACCGGCCCCTAGTTTAGGGTTGCAAATTGGACCAACGTGCAACTTTGGAGGTTGAAAATGTGCTTTAACTTACCCTTTTATTTTAAGCTGGAATGTTCTAAATTGAGTTGGAACATTTTGAGCCCAATGTTGAAATGTTTTATTTTTTATTTAATCTAAACATTTGAATATATCTGTTGTAATTAGGATCACCCCGGCCCTCAAAGAAACCACATGCAATTTTTTTTTATCTTCAGAGGTATTTTGCGTAACTCGTACTTCGTTACTGACAAGTACTCTCTTCATTTTAAATTATAATGAAGACATTTTGACTTTTCTAAATACATGACTTTTGATGTACGTTTGGATATACACAGTTAAAGCAATGTATTAAAAAACCAAAACATCTTATGATTAGAAACGGAGGGAGTACTCGTATATTGATCTGACTTTGAAGGTGCCGTTTTATGAAAAAAAAGGAGTGTCTCTACCGTACCCCGTGTGTGTTGGTTATTCTGCTTAAGCGGCGCATAACAGCACTGTATATGTACAAGTTCATCTTGTCACGATTACACGTACACATTTCACGAAGCTAGAAGGCGTGACGCCCTGCGAATGATTTGGCTGACGTGCCTCGGTGCCTGTCGTCTTATATGTGATTATTAGTTCCTGCTGGAGAAGAGCCTGTGCGAGAACAAGACACCGAGCGTGAATGCGGCGACGGCCGTGTCGATCAGCTCCTTCTCCCGATCCGGCTCCGCCTTGGCCTTGGGCTCCTCCTCCTTCGCGGCGACGGTGACTGCCGGCTGTTGCTGCCCCTTGCCCTTGGTGGGCACGGTGAGCGTGAGCACGACGCCGTTGAAGCAGCCGGTTATGGCGTCGGGGCTGGCCGTCTTGGGCAGCTGGAACTGGAACGTCTTGTTGAGCCGCACCTTGCCGGGCGTGGGCTTGCGCCGGTCGGTGATGGTGAGCCGGCGCTTGCCGTCCACGCGAACCAAGAAGTCCTCCAGCTTCAAGCCTTCGATTTGTTATTGTTTCAACCAGGAAGATGCATGGTAACGGTAAGTAGAATGAAGGAACCATTTTCAGATTAGATTACAGGCGAGGCGCCTCACCTGCAGGGAGGTTGTTGAGGCTGAGGAGGTAACTGTCGTTTTCCACCAGCCACGTCCACTTCACGCCGTCGGTCACCGCGCTCGCCATTGCCGGTCTCCCTGGGTCAGTGGGTGTTAGCTCTTCCTACAGGGTAACCGTCGGAGACGGGGAAGAAAGGTTCCACAGCCCGCCGGTCAGGCAGTCGGCTGGCTCGATTCGGTTTGAGTTTACAGATAGAATTTCAGTTGTCCTTCCCCTCTCGATCTCTTTCCTTTTCTACTGCTCTCACATGGGCCTCTCGGTACAAGCATTACATTGCCACTCTGGGCCGGCCAGTCTAACATTCTTGGGCCTATGACGAGTACTCCTCTTTGGCTTGGACGTGCTGGCCTCCTCTGGAGAATGGGGCGTGACACCCCCCCCTGCTTGTGAACCGGCATGACCCCAGGCCGGCGCAAACGGAAACCGCTGTTGGACGGCTTCGGCGTCTTCCCAGGTGGCCAAGTCAGCGCCCAGGCCGGACCACTTGATGAGCAGCTGCGCCACCGAACCAGCACGGCGAGCTTGAAGACGACGTTGGAGGATTGCCTCGGGTACCTGGAGACCATTGGCGGTGTCGGGGACTGATGCAGAGAGCGGGTACTTTGTTGATGGAGCTGGCTTCAGGAGAGACACGTGGAAGACGGGGTGCACGGACGACGAGGCTGGTAAGTCGAGCTTGTAGGCGACCTCGCCGATCTTGGACAGCACCTTGTATGGCCCGAAGTAGCGGAATGACAGCTTCTGATGCGCCCGCGGGGCTAGCGATGCCTGCACGTAGGGCTGGAGTTTCAAGTAGACCAGGTCACCGACTTGGAAGGAACGCTCAGAACGGCGCTTATCAGCTTGCAGCTTCATCCGTTGTTGAGCTCGGAGAAGTTGTTGACGGACAAGAGCAGTAGCAGTGGCGCGGTCCAAGAGCATTGATTCAACATCTGGACTGGAAGAAGCCTCAGGAGGTGAGATGCCAAAATGACGAGGAGGATGACCATACAGTACCTCGAATGGGGAGCGGTTGAGCGAAGAATGGAGACTTGTGTTGTACCAATACTCCGCCAAGCTGATCCATTTCACCCACTGTCGTGGACAAGCCTGAACGAAGCAGCGCAGATAAGTCTCAAGACACTGGTTCACCCTTTCGGTCTGCCCATCAGACTGTGGGTGATATGCAGAGCTCATACAAAGTTGTGTCTGCGCCAGACGAAACAGCTCCTTCCAAAACATGCTGGTAAAGATTCTGTCTCGGTCTGATACAATATGTGTGGGCATACCGTGAAGGCGGTAAATGTGATCGAGGAACAGCTGTGCCACTTGTGAAGCAGTAAATGGATGCAGCAGAGGAATGAAATGAGCGAATTTGCTGAACCTGTCGACGACCACCAAAATACAGTTTGCATTGCCCGAACGAGGAAGCCCCTCGATGAAATCCATGGAAATGACTTGCCAAGATTCTGCCGGCACGGGTAATGGAGAAAGGAGACCAGGATACCTTGCACGATCGGGCTTCGCTTGCAGACACACCGTGCAAGAAGCAACGAACTGTTTGATGTCAGATTTCATACCGTGCCAGGCGAACAGCTTTTTAGCGCGTGCATAAGTTACTGGAAATCCTGAGTGACCTCCCATGGCGCTTGCGTGAAGGGCTGAGCAAATACGGAGTTGCAGAGGTTTGTTGTTACCAACCCAAATCCGGTCATGAATACGGAGAATACCATTGATCAGCGAATATGGCGGGTGAGAACCAGGGTCAACTGACAGCTCCTGGACAAGTGCACGGGACACTGGATCAGTGGTGTAACCTGCTGCAACTTCAGCAAGCCAAGACGGAGAACAATAAGAGACTGCATTCAACTGTATTGGTGGTTGAGGATGGCGAGACAATGCATCAGCCGCAAGATTGGTTGACCCAGGTTTATATATGACCTTGAACTGCAGTCCAACCAGTTTGGTGTATAGCTTCATCTGCCAAGGAGTCTGCAATCGCTGATCAGTGATATGCATTAAGCTTCGCTGATCTGTGAAGATGATGAACTCATTATGTTGCAAGTAAGAACGCCACTGATCCACCGCAATGAGAATGGCGAGATACTCTTTTTCGTAGGTTGAGAGGCCACGAGTACGAGGACCGAGAGCCTTACTGACGAACGCCAAAGGGTGGCCATCTTGGAGAAGCACTGCCCCGACACCACGGTCACATGCATCAGTCTGCAACTGAAAAGGTCGAGAAAAGTTAGGTAGGGCCAGAACAGGAGCTGTCACAAGTGCTTGTTTGAGTGCTTCAAATGTTGTGGTGTGGGTTGCTGTCCAGATGAAAAGAGTTCCCTTCTTGAGCAGATCGAACAGTGGTCGAGCGATGACAGCATAGTGTTGCACAAATTTGCGATAATAACCGGTCAGCCCCAAGAAGCTACGTAGTTCTTTAATGTTCTGAGGAACTGGCCAAGACAGTACGGCTTCAATTTTTGTTGGATCGGTTGATACCCCCTGGGCACTGATGACATGACCCAAATAACTAATTGATTGCTGTGCAAAGCGGCATTTGGACAGTTTCACGAGCCACTGATCTTGTGACAGCAATTCAAACACGTTAGCCAGGTGCTGAATGTGGTCCTCATACGATGAACTGTAGACAAGAATGTCGTCGAAGAACACAATAACACATTTGCGAAGGAGAGGCTTCAATGTTGTGTTCATGGCGCCTTGAAATGAGTTTGGGGCACCGGTGAGGCCGAACGCCATGACATTAAACTCAAATTGACCCCAATGAGTTTGGAAGGCAGTCTTGTGCTCCTCTCCGGGGGCAAGCCTAATTTGGTTGAAACCAGCCCGCAAATCAAGAGAAGAAAACCAACTGGCAGATGAGAGTTCGTCCAACAATTCATCGACAATGGGTATGGGAAATTTGCTTTTGATAGTCAGTGCATTCAGCTGACGATAATCCACGCACAATCTCCACGTACCGTCCTTCTTCTTCACCAATAACACCGGGGAGGAGAAGGCACTAGAGCTGGGACGAATAAGTCCAGATTGCAACATCTCATTGACCTGAGTCTCAATCTCAGTTTTCAGAAGTGGAGAATATCGATAAGAGCGAGAGGCCACTGGTTGAGCACCCGGTATCAGTGGAATAGTATGATCACAAGACCTTCGTGGAGGTAACTCGGAAGGAGGCTGAAACAGGTGTTGGTATTGATCCAAAAGTTGCTGGACTTCAACTGGCAGTGGAGGCACAAGCTCTGTATCATCAACATGAAAAACCTGGACCAAAGCACAATCTGCAGCCTCAGGAAGCACGCCTTGAAGAACAATAGAATTTGGGCCGTACTGAATTTGAATCCACTTTTGCACCCAATGCACTTTCATCGGAGAGAATGCTTGTAACCAATCCATGCCTAAGATCATGTCATATGTGCCAATAGGGATCAACTTCAGTGTAGAATGGAAAGTATAACCTTGGATGGACCATTCAGCATACGGAATCTGGGCCACACAGGAAACAGATCCCCCATTCGCTACTGTCACTGACGATGGGATAGACAGATGTTGAACACCAGTTAAGGCCGATGCAACTTGAGTGTCCAGGAAGGAATTCGTGCTGCCTGAATCTACCAAAATAGAAATCTGACGCCCCTGAATGAGACCAACAAACTGCAGAGTCCTTGGGTGAATTGGCTTGGAGTGAACAGCAGCAGATAACAACATGAATGACTGTTCTGGAGGAGTAACATCAGCTGCAGGTTGGCCGTCAGCAGAGAAAATGTCTTCACACATTTCCCAAACTTCCTGGAGGGCGTGCAGCTGAATGGCCGGTGCACATTTGTGGCCAGGATGCCATTTTTCGCCGCAGCGCATGCAGAGACCGCGAGCCTTGCGATACGACCGAAGAGACTGCAGCTTGTCGTCGACGGTGACGCGGCGAGGTTCCGCACGCCGAACGTCGGATGGACGCGGATCTTCCGTTGGTGTAGCGCCAGCGCCAGGACGTGGTAGAGGAGGAGGAAGCGGTTGAGCGCCGCGAAAGGAGGCCGGCTTGGTAAACAGTGGGGCATCCATCCGCTTGATCTCCTTACGTCGATGTGGCTCCATTGCTTCTTCCTGCAAGAGAGCGAGCGTGCAAGCAGTATCCAAATCGGGAGGCCTTTGAACAAGAAGAACGGAGCGGATATCATCACAGAGCCCATCCACAAAACGAGTGACATATGACAGAATGTCTGGGTTGGGAGTGTAAGCAGAGAGTTGCTCAATGAGGTCAACAAACTTGTCAACATAGTCTTGCACAGAACCGGTTTGTTTGATGCTGAAGAGCTGGCGAAGCAGAAGCTCGTGTTGGTCACGGCAAAAACGTTCACGGATCATGACACACAGAACCGCCCAACTGGTGTGCTCACTTTCTAAGCGATGGTTAATAGATTGAAGCCAGCGCTTAGCTGAGTTGGTGAAGTTCATAGTGGCCACACGAACCCACATGGCGGGATCGACGAGATACATGTCGAAATAGGATTGAGCTTGGGTAATCCACAATTGTGGGGTTGAACCATCAAATTGTGGAAAAGGCATCTTAGGAATATGGCCCTGGTTGGAGTGTGGTGGTGGATGGGAAAAGCGTGGGGAAAACTGGGGTGGCTGATGAAGAGGAAGAGAATGTGTGGGTAAAGGTTTGGGTGGATTAGGAGGTGGATGGGGATCCGGAGCACGGGGAGGATGGGAGAAGATGTACGCACCATTGGCCGGGGTCGGGATGATGGTCGTGACCGAACCATGTCCCGGCTCCCGTGTAGTCATGTCGACGCGGTGCCCGCAGGGCCAGTCGACCGTGGATCCGGCAGGTGGGCGCACGGTGGTCAACTCCGGTGGCTCCGGCAGCGAATGTTGCTGCGGAACCGACTCGACGAGCCTGGAGAAGCGGCGGAGGTCGCGACGGAGGTCGTCGATGTGAGCGTAGATCTCCGGGCGCCACGACGCGAACGCCTGCACCTCAGATTCGAGCTCCGCCACGCGTGCGTCCCGCTCATCGCCGCACTCGACCACGCGGATACACTCGAGGTCGAACATGCGGTGCTCGAGGTCGGAGACGCGCGACTCGAAGTGGCCGCCCCAGTTGTCGGCGACGATGGCGGCGGTGTACTGTGACGAGGCGAACTCCTCCAAAGAGTCGAGGCGGCTGTCAACCGCAAGCTCGCGCTCCCGAAGAGAGACCTTGGCGTCATCGAGGCGACGCTCCAGGCGCTCCCAGCGGTCGGCGGAGCGAGCGTCGAGGTCCTCGAACCTCTTGAGCATTTCGTCGAACGCCTTGGATACAACGGGATCCATCAACCCCCGTGCGCGCTGCAGGCGGGTATAGTGGTCGTGGGTGGGCGGCGCGGGCTCCAGTACGCCGCGGCGCGCAGGAACGGTGTCTCTGATACCAGGATGTTAGCTCTTCCTACAGGGTAACCGTCGGAGACGGGGAAGAAAGGTTCCACAGCCCGCCGGTCAGGCAGTCGGCTGGCTCGATTCGGTTTGAGTTTACAGATAGAATTTCAGTTGTCCTTCCCCTCTCGATCTCTTTCCTTTTCTACTGCTCTCACATGGGCCTCTCGGTACAAGCATTACATTGCCACTCTGGGCCGGCCAGTCTAACATTCTTGGGCCTATGACGAGTACTCCTCTTTGGCTTGGACGTGCTGGCCTCCTCTGGAGAATGGGGCGTGACAGTGGGTCGTCACGTTTCTCACAGTTCACACACGTTGATGAGTTTATGAGCTTCTTGGTGCCTAGCTTGGTACCTCGGTGGCCGTGGGGGAGGAGGGGTTGATCTGATGGACCGAGGCACTCATTAGCTGCCTCAGATGTGCGAGGCACTCATTCCAAGCTTTTCTTGAGGGCAAGAAAATCTGTCCATTTCTTTGAAACCACGGAGGAGGGGCTACAAATGTTTCGGGAGCGAAGGATGATAGACAGGGAAGGGATCTCATTCTCAGTTCCGAAAGCTCCTAGGAAGTATTAGGTTTAAATGGACTTCTCCTGTAATAATCATTTTCTAACTCCTTAATGAAATACATGCTAAGAACGCTCTCTCAAAAAAAAAGGACTTCTTTTAGCAAAGGTTTTAAATAGGAGTGGCAGCCTCCTAGGAAATTTATAATTTTTAATTAATTATCCACAAAAAATATAACTAAAGAATACAATCGTTCAAATACATGTACAAGAATTTAGGCGAATATTTTTCAAGTCCACCACTCAATATTCATTAAATCAATCAAATTACTCACAGCTACAATCGACTTTATTCACTCAGCATTCAACAATCAATAATTCAATGGTTATCCAATGCTCCATTATGTCATTTATTAAGTAAAGAAAATAATCATCTAGAGTAAGGAATAAGTATTTGCCTTGATCAAGATTAGTGATGCTAAAATTTTTTGCATCTAAACCAAATAGTAGTGTTTAACGAAGCTATAGTATCATTAGTGACAATAGTAAAATAATTGCAATATCCTAACAATAAAAAAAGCTATACTAAAGTTAGATTGGGCTATTTAGAACAAGCTTGCTATAAAACTACTGTTTCCTAGCATGCATGTAATTCCTCCTTTTTCTAAAATGTAAAGTGCACTTGACGAAGTGCGGTCCGCGACGGTAATTACCAAGACATTATTATTTTGACCATTAATTAACAATATAATGTACTCCCTTTTAAAAAAAATAACAATATACTGTACTCTCTTTTTTCACCATACTTGTTGTTTTAGTTTCTTCCGCTATTATTAAAATACTTCCTCCGTCTACAAATATGGTAGTAAAGACTTCTAAAGTTTGTGCTAAATCAAACATTCAAACTATGCAAAGTTTAATCACTAAATTTATAGGGAGAAGCCTTAACATCTGCCATATCAACGAAACAAATTGTAAAAACTTATTTCATAATGCTTCGCTAAAGATTCTCATTTAATATCATAAATCATTGGCCTTTTTTATAAACCTTAGTCAAACTTAGAACAGACTCAAGAGTTTTTATATTTGTATAAACAAACAAAAATTCACTATAACTTTGACCCATTTTATCCAATTTTGCCCCATATTAACTAAGACTTGAGAGGCCGAGCGTACAACGCATAGGGGACTGTGACATTACACTTAAATAACAAACGCATGCACACATTAGAGAGGGATAAGGATAACCAAGGATAGGATGGTCATTTGATTTCCATCCTTCGTTATTGTGTCGAAGGCTAAGGGCGTCCCCACCTAGGCCAAATTCTATTGGTTGAAAACGAAACTGAGCACGGCGCTAGCGAGAGAGCAATAGCCTATCTTGCACATCTTTCAAAAAGTTCTCTCTTAAAGCAGGTCCGCTCCGCGTTCTAATGTTTTTATTTTTATTTGTAGAGGTGGCTAGCGATTTCTCTATCATCCTTGGGACACTAAGGGGATGTTTGGTTTACGGAAGCACTTAGCTACACCCACTATGACGTGATATTCAGCGCCACACTTGTGGCAAACATCTAAACTGCAAAATTTGTGGCTGCCAAAGCTGAAGAACCAATCAAACAACAGCGGTAATAAATGTGGCGGTGGCAACCGGTGGTGTGCAAAAAGCGGCCTCTGAATTCGAAAAAAACAAAAAAAAAGAGGAAAAGAAAAACCAAACATCCTTTAAGGCAACTAGTATTGTGAAACATGGGGAGTAATAAATAAATAAATATAAATACATATGTATATATACACGATGTACAACAATAGTCGCTACTTCCAAATGCACACTGCATCTCTGTATGCGTGCATATTAGTGATGATCGATGGATCATATACAAGTCTAGGAATCAATATAACTGGCGATCCTGCTCTTGTTCTCATGTCTGATGCATCGATGCACGGCCGTTGATCAATTCCTGGAGAAGAGCCTACTGGAGACGAAGACGCCAAGCGTGAAGGCGGCGACGGCCGTGGCGATCACCTCCTTCTTACTGACCGCCTCCGCCAACTTCATCCCCTCCTCCATGGCGCGCTCCTTCCAGTGCTCGCACTGCCTCTCCCGCTCCGCCTTGGCCTTGGCCTCCGCCACCCTCGCCCGCGCTGCCTCGACCCTGCGCGCGGCCTCGCGGGCGACCTTCTCCCTGTGGTCGGCCCTCGCCTTGTCATCCTGGTGATCTTGTTGTTCATGGTCTCCCCTCGCCTTCTCGCTCGACTGCGGCGGCGGCGGCGCCATGGGCTTGGCCTTCATCTCGTCTTCCTCTTTGCTTCTCGCCGACAAGCTCGTCCTCTCCACCTCGGTCCTCTCTTGGCCGACCTTGGCAGCCTTGTCCTCCTGATCAGCCGCTGGCTTCTTATCGCCGGCGACTCGCGCCTCCTCCTTGGCCTGCGGTGGTGGCGGCGGCGGCGGAGGAGGTGGTGCGGGGGCGGCAGCACCGGCGGGCAGCTTGGGCACGGTGAGCGTGAGCACGTTGCTGTCGAAGCGGCCGGTGATGGTGTCAGGGCTGGCCGTATTGGGCAGCTGGAACGTCTTGTGGAACCGTAGCGCCTTGCCGTCGCCGCCGGGCGTGGGCTTGCGGTGGCCGATGACGGTGAGCCGGCCCTCGCTGTCCACGTGCACCCGAAAGTCCTCCTTCTTGAACCCTTCCATTTTTTGATTCAACCAAGAAGGAGAAGAAAGCAAGTAGAATGAGCAGCTAGCAGCCTAGCACCATGCATTTTGAGCGTCAGCTCAGCTGTCGCCCAAGAGAAACAGGTATAGTCACGAATCACCTTACCTGGGAGGTTGAGGAGAAGGAGGTAGCTGGCGCCGTCGTCGAGCCACTCGTAGACGGGGTCCACGTTATCGGCCGCTGCCGGGGCCTGTATGCTCGCCATTGCCGCCGGTGGTCTCGACAAGACTGAGACGGCGCCGCGCGTGCTGATGGTGTTTATGATGAGCCTGGTGACTTTGGTAGCTTGGTCCGTGGCCGTGAGGAGGAGGAGGGAGACGGATGGACAGAGGCAGCGATAGGTGCTTCATATTAAGGGGCGCAGCGAGCCTTGTTTAATTTAGCTGCTCACTCATTCTAAGCTTTTTCCTGAGGCCAAGAAAATTGTTGTCGATTTCTTTGTGACCACGGAGGAGGCAACCAAATGTTTTGGGGTGAAGGATCGGATAGGGATCTCAGTTCATGCGACTGGCGGAGCCACCAATGCAAGGATGGCCATGTACGTGCTCCGTTCCGTTGCCTTTTAGCGTGCGGCACGGCAGCAGTGGCGAAGCTAAAGCAAATTAGAGGAGATGTACATACCTTGTGGGTGCATAGACGTGTGTTTTAGGGGTACATATATGGTGAAATTTTAACTAAATCTATTGTTTTACAATTTTTCGTAGAGTAGCTTCGTCCCTGCACGGCAGCACCTCGGCTAGGCTACCTGCTTCACTACAACGTTTTCCGTTCGTCGCACCAACACGACACGGAAGCGCGGTGCCATGTGTGTCTCTCCGGGCTTTGCTGCCGCATGCCCCAATTCGCAGATATGATGGCCAGACCCTGGTTGCATTAAAACTCACGTCTTGTCGCCACGGACTAGGTGGTGTCAATGTCATCAACTGACAGTGACAGGAGGCACGCACTGCTTTGGCTATGCAAACGTTTATCCTAATTCATCTGCCACGATACTAGCGCTTGCAAATCTGGTAGCAACCATTGTGAAGAAATAAACCATGCAGCTTTGTTAGTGAGCCTTATCTGCTACTCGTTTGCAAAATAATTGTCAATACGCTGCTCATGTCTCAAATTTATTACTTTTACTACTAAAATCAATGGCACAAATGCCTCAGTGAAGCTTGGAAAAGGGATAGTATCGTGTACGTATGCCACAATGAACATCCCTCCGAGCACTGTGAACCTATGGAGGGCAGCATGATATCAGGCGTCAAGTTGAATCAATACACAAGTGAACACAAAGTAATTGCTAGGGCGCCACCATATCTGACAAGATTGATAATACGCCTCAGTCACCAGAAATTATTAACAGAAAGTGCTGATGGTAATGAAAGCAAACCACGCGGCAAGCTTGAAAGTATCGCAAGGGTAGTGTTGGAAGGAAAAAAAGAGACTATAACTGTAGTTCTGAAACAAGGACTCAGCGTTGGTTTTCCTTATCATTACCCCCAATAAAAGCTGGAAAATATAATTACATAATACTATATGTATACCACAGTAAACACATGACTGACCAAGGAATGAACATAGAAGTGAACACAAGGTAATCACCATCATATTTGACAAGCTTAACAATAGGTCTCAATCATCAGAAATTATTAACAGGGCGCTGAGAATTAAAACATAAGGTCAATCCTAATATTTGCCTATGAAATAGACCATGGACAGGAAAAAAAAATCTATAATTCAAGATCAAATGGTGCCGCAAAGGTGACTCCAGGCCATGTTTATTCCAATCCCCCTGAACCAAAAATAAAATCCTAGAGCCCAAAACACTCAGCATTTCAGTGCTTGAGCACCAAGGACAGGCCAACTTTCGTGCTCTTCTCAATTGCCTTGGTGTCAACCTCACCAGAAATGGTGATGAATGACTTGGGACGCCATTCATGCTGGACAAGGGCACTGGCCATGCCATAGTTGTTGAAACGTGCCTTGACAGTCGTGTGGGGATCCAGTGAGTGCTGAGACCCAAAGATTAGTGTGCTCTCATTTCTTGAGACGCTGTGAGACAGCTCAGCTCCAACAGCAGTGCCTGAATGATGCTTTACCAAGTGGTAGTAGGACGCAACCAGGGTATCACCGTGGTTATTCCTGGTTAAGATTTTTATGGTTATTTACCATAGTAAAATAGGATTGGTTGCAAGACCAAGGTTCAGTAAAGACAGTGGTACTCACAAATGAAGGGAAGCAATAAGATCTGGACTCGTGAGGCTCAGGGCAGCATTGTACTTGGTGAAATTGCTAGTGGCCGTATCAAATGAAACATCAATGCCAACTGAGAGTGCTTTGCTTCCAAAGACACCAGAAAGGTTAACCATAGGGTTGGGATTAAGCCCGATGCTTGCATTCACACCAGCATATTTATGTAGGTACTGAAGTTCAAGCTGATAAGACAAAAATGGAGGATAAGTGTTTTCCTTACTGGTTACCATGTTGTTCAAAACAGTTGAGCAAATCACACTCGATTACATCTAGAGTTAAAAAGACATACCTTCCCTGACCTCTGGTCCGGAACAACCAAACTGAGAATTGATTTGAGCCCTGGAGCGCCAAACTCATCAGCAGTGATTGTTGTCAACAGCTGCAAGATGAATCCAAACGAAATTCGTAAGTCTCAAGAAAAACGGTATCCACACAAGCCGAGAATACGATGCATAAAAAAGAGTTAAATGTGCAAACCAAAATAGAACAATGCGAAAAACAAAAGCAGAAACTAGATTCTCATAAACTTGGTTAATTTGATAGGGAGAGAAGTGGGACATTGTCAGGTTTGCTTACATCTGATTCTGAGTTCGCTTTGACATCAACCGTCAATTTCTTGTTCTTAATCTGTGTGTGAAGCTCTCCAAAGATGGACTCATTTTTCCTTGTTACTGCAGCTGTGATTGCCTGTATGGAAAATCAAGATCATTACCACAGAGCACAAATCACAAGTAGAACTTGAGATACAGTCAACCAATACTGCATTCTGATCCCCTACTCGTCTATTCAGTAAAACGTCATCAACTCACGCGCATTAACTGAAGCTTCGTTATGTTACCACGGGAAAAATGCACGATGCAATTACAGGAAAAGGAGAGACCAGAACCACATTCCACAGTAATTAAGAGAGAGGAGATCCTGAACATGCATAATCTAATCTAGAAAATACAGGACTCCAAGCATGAGATCCAGCGCACATTGTAGGCAATACTAAACATTGATCGCTAGAAGGGACGACTCTGTGCAGAGAACCAACAAGAGAGACCGAATCGATTGGCCAATTTGAAATGGGCGTGGAGTTTCCATCTGTTTGGCAAGACAGAAAGGAATCGGACTACCAGTGATTCACTCCACTGAGGACTACGCGACGAAATTGCGGTATCCTCTGGGGAGGCGCGCTCAGGTGAGGAGGAGATGGTGATTGATTAGGAGGGAGGGAGAACTCACGACGCCATGGGGCGAGCAGGTGGTGAGGGAGAACTTCTGGTGCGTGTTGTAGTCCTTGTACAGCAGATCTGCGCGCAAAGGGAAACGAGACAACACGCGTCAGGATCAATCTCGGTTGCCGGGCACTGGAGAACATGAACAGTACTCAATCAGGAGGTAAGAGGAGGGTAGAGATGGCGTGCTAGACCTCTGGTCTTCTTGCCGATGTCGGTGTAGAGGCCGGGTGCCATGGTGGCGGCGGGTGGCCGGCGGCTAGACGAAGACGGCCAGACAGGTGGTACGGAGGAGAGAGGGGGAGATGGCTGCGGCGGAGGCGGCGACCAGTTAAAATGGAGCCGCGGCAGATCTTGCTTCTTTTTATTATTATTATTATTATTATTATTATTATTATTATTATTATTATTTTCGCGGGACGTGGGATGCAACCCGCGGAGGAGGGCAGCTGGGCCAGGCTGTTCGGGACCCACGTCCACGTCACTCGTGGACGCTCGCCGTCGCCTCGCACGTGTGTGGACCACGGCTTTTTATTGGGCCTCTACGGGTTGCAGCCCGGCCCGCCGTTTCCTTAGCAGGGTGTGCTAAAAGAGCCCCACCAAACATCCTCCGACGTCTATTCACAAAAATAAAAACATCCTCCGATTAGTTCCTATAAAATGTAAAATGCAAAATGCCAACTACTTTGGAATGATGAAATGTAAAATGTCAAAGTTTTTCATGGGTGTGTTTAGTTCCATCCAAAATGTCAAATTTTTCATATGGTGGGTGAGGACTTTTTGGCTTTTTTTTTTTTTTTGCCTCTTGAGGCCAAAATCCAAAATGGAGAATGAATACCTTTTTACCAAAAATTTTACATGGTGTTTAATTCCATTTTGCAAAATGCTGGGCCAAAACCCAATTTTTTTTTGGATAAAATAGGGAACTAAACACACCCTATGTATCACACCTCCTCGACCATAGTTCTCTTACAGCAACCTGTGGTGGCGAAGAGCGAATCCAACATAGTAATCAACACGTAGAAGAGAGTTACTCCCTCCATTCTAAATCATAAGTCAACCAACCAAAATTATAGAGAGAATTACAAAGATTTATGACATTAAATATCTATATTAGAAAAATACAATTAATGAAGAATCGAATAACACTTGGTATCATAAATGTTATTATTTATTATATAAATTTTATAAAATTTGAGATGTTTTGACTCTCTAAAGAAGTTAGAATAGCTCATAATTTGAGATGGAGGAAATATGTATTACTTCATTATTAGTAGAAGAGAGCTGCAACACACAGTCACACGTCTCAGCAAAACTGAAAGACAATGACCTCGTTCGGCTGTGCTGATAAGCCGGCTAAAAAACACCGTTGGCTGATTTGTTGTGAGAGAAAAATAATGTTCCGACTAAAAAACAAGTTGAAAAAGACGGATTATAAGCCGGATGAATAGGGCCAATCTTACCTGTTATTTTTTTTTAAAAAAAGGACCTAACCTAGCAGCCTAGCTTCCTAAACTAGGGGTTGTGACGAAGGAGAGACCATTAGAAGCCAAGCTTCTTAAAGAGCACAGTTACATGCAGTGGCGGATGTAGGATGGGAATCAAGGGGGGACTAAAATAATGGAGATGTTGATTTGCATGAAAATTTAATGATGATTTGAGATTTTGCTACAGTAATTTAGTGGTAAATCAAGCTATTAGGGGGGGCTGACAATTTGTAATAACCGTGTAACCGGTGACAGATCTACAGGGGGGCTGGGGGGCTGGAGCCCCCCAGCCCCCCTGTAGATCCGTCACCGGTTACACGGTTATTACAAATTGTGTGACTTATCATGTACGGATACTCCACCTTGACTTAGTGATAACTTATATTTAAGTAAATGGGAATGCTACGCTTAGAGCGTCCAACACCCTAGCCAGAACCGAACGGCTTACCCACCAACAAAATGCATCCCTATATGAATAAAAAAATCATGTACCATGCTTATCTGCATGTCGCTTCCTTCCTATGGATCCAGCACAGTCTTATCTTCTCTCATGCTCTCGTTTCGCAAACACAACATTATACTCTACCCTGTTGCTTCTCCTCCCATCGATGCCAGCGCTTGAGCCGATGAGATTGGCGGCGGACGTTGCTGTGTCGTAGAAGCGAAAGGACTTGCCTCGCGACTCGCGCCTATAATCAAGATGCGCAATCGTCAGAGTGCGTGGCAAAGGATCCGGCAGATGGCGGATGGTTCGACAACGGTGGGGCCCGAGGGCGACATCTCCTTTTGTCCTAGTCAAGCTTGAATCCGCGTAGCAGCTCGTCAGTGGCCGTACAGCCGCTCGTCGGGGCTGCGCAGCCGCCTGCTCTAATCCTCCGTGGCACTCCACGACATCGAGCTCCGTGCCAGCATCAAACCTTCATTCGTTCAAGTAGCAAGTAGATGTTACACTGAAAGTGCATGTTGCAAGCTTATGTTTTAAGGTATGTTGCAAGTGTTTCATATAAATGTTGTAAAAGTAGATTAGCATATTGCATATGTTGCAATGGTTGTACACGTATGTTGAAAGCTTATGTTCCTAATGCTTCATCTGTTTTCTAGACATATGTTGCAAGTATGTTTATTCGAATGTTGCATATGATTCACACATACGTTGCAAGTGTTTTATCTGGATGTTGCGTATATTTTTGCAATGGTTTCAAATGTTTTTCAGGTGTTTTTGCAAGTGTTTCATATGCATGTTTCAAGTGATTTAGATGCCTTCGAACATAGGTTGCAAGTGTTGCATCTTAATATTTCAAAAGTAAATCGGGTGTTGCATCTCCCTTCTCACCTTCTGCTACCTCGTCTCGGTGTCTCCTCCACCTCCTGACACCGGCTAGGCATCTGCTCCTCCCCTCTTTTCGATGCTCGTGATGTTTAGGACGACGTGAGCCCCACTTGGGCGCGCGAAATGGCGCTGAAAAAGTACTATAGGTGGGCGTCCGGATGGGGTGCTGGCGAGCCCCTTAAGCAAAAGAGGAAGTTTTATAAGGGACTAATTGGATATCCAATTTAGTGTCCTTGGAGCACGCTTTCCTGCACCCAATCGGTGGGCGGAGGTGATATCGCTTAACTTTAGTCACTCGGTGCCGATAACAATGCAGGTATCCTCTGGAGTATAAAAGATTCTGATGTTTTGCACATATATACACACCTCGAAGTATTACATTTGAGTATTTCACTCAAGTAAGTAAAGTAAAGTAAAGGTTCAACATAAGGTACCAATATACACATACAGATGGCCAGGTTTCGAATACATACATGGTACATGTCCAAGAACCAAGAATAGACAGGCAGCAAGTGAGGAAAGGCAGCGTTCGCCGGCCGGTCACTTGGTTCCGGCGCCGGGGGCGTACGCCGCGGCCTGGAGCACGCCGTCGCGGACCTGCGCAGCCACATCGTGAACTGCAGCGGGACCGTGCGGGATGAACACCGTGGCGGCGCGCGACGTGGCGCCGATATCCCTGATGGTGTCGAAGTACTGCGTGGCGAGGACCATGTCCATGACGGACTTCTCGTCGGGCACGAACCGGCGCAGGCCCTCCACGATGGCCTGCCGCTGGCGCGCGACGCCCACGCCGGCTAGGTACTTGGACTCGGCCTCCCCCTCGGCGCGCTTCACCTGCTGTATCTTGTCGGCCTCCGCGCGCTCCGCCGCCGCCACGCGCAGCCGCGCCGCGGCGTTGATGTCGTTCATGGCGCGCTTCACCACCTCGTCGGGCTCGATGTCCACGATGAGCGTCTGCACGATCTCGTAGCCGTACATGGTCATGGCCTTGGCCAGCTCCTCCTCCACGGCGCGCGCCACCACGTTCTTCTGCTCGAACACCTGGTCTAGGTTCATATTGGGCACGCTCGCACGGATCACTGCATCGACCAAATCATCCATCATCCACCACAAGAACACATGAAAGAGTAGACAAATTAGAAAGGAAAAAAAATAAGGCATGGTTACCGTCGAAGACGTAGGACTGAATCTGCTCCCGGGCGTTGCTGAGTCGGTAGAAGGCGTCGTAGGCCTTGTCGGCGATGGCGCGGTACTGCACGGATGCCACCACGGTGACGAAGACGTTGTCCTTGCTCTTGGTTTCGCAGCGGACGTCCAGCTGCTGCACACGGAGGGAGAGGTAGCCGGCGACCCTCCGGCCGACGCACCAGGGCATGAAGTGGCAGCCCGGCTGCAGCACCGTGTCGTACCGCCCGCACGTCTCCTCCATGGCCACCGTCGACTGCTCCACGCACGCGAAGCACAGCAGCTGCGGCAGGTCCGCCGAGTGGATGGAGGACGACGACCCCGCGCCCATCTCGATTATTGCTCGGTGAGATGTGAGAAGAACAGTGGATGAATTGGCTCCTGATGGTCAACCGATCGATCGAGAGGCCGGATGCAGACCGTGTTATGTGGAGCGTGCTGAAGGGAAGACTTGACTATCCACTGAGATGACAGACACTAGACAAAGCAAGTGCACTAAAAAAAATGTTAAAATCGACAAGAACCATGTGATGACAGACATCCAGGATTCCAGGTGCACTAAAAATTCAACACAAAATTGATTGGTGGTAGGCTGCAACACTGAGTTACCTGTCTAGCCAGTCTCCAGTCTGAAGTTCTGAACTCCAGCAAATGTATATGATTTTTCTGAACTGAAGTTCAGTTTATATTAACAAACGTAAGTGAGTGATTGATTGTATTATGATTTCAGACTTATCCGACTTCGACATGTTCGGCTTGGAAGAATCAACACGGGATGGCTTCTTGGCAGGTAGTTTCTAAGGCCCTGTTTGGTTCCCCATCGGCGGCATGTCTCTGTCGAAAACACGGAAAAATCCTGCCAAACGGTGTGAGACCAACGCGCGTTGGCCGGTTGAAAATGAACACGAGCTGGCGATTCCCAAAACCCGGCCTCAGAGACGCGTTCGCTTAAACTCGGTTGCGCGTTGGTGGGTCGCGGAAACAAACAGGGCCTCTTGGAGATGACAAACCTCTCGCCAACGGGATGACGAGAACCACCGGCGCTGTCAGTGTTGAATCAGGGCAGGCAATCAGATATTCAGCTCACAGAATACATGTAAAGGAAGCGACCGACTGGTGGATTCGTCGTCTCGCGACCGCGTTTCATTCGTCTAGTGATGGTGACACGTAAGAACACGGCATATTTACTCCGCTAATTAACCTCTAGCTAGCGGTAACACTGGCAATATCCTCGTTAACCCTATGTATGTACCAATGTCCATCACGTTCGTTTCAGTTTCCTTACATTTCCTTCCCGGTTTAGATGATATATACTGTATGTTTTTTTAATCCACCAAACCAATACCACATTCAAATTCTGGAAAAAAAAATTAGAAAAATATGAGTGCCCATATCAATCATACCACAATAAACCTAACTAGCTACACTCAGTTCACGGATGATTATGTATGTTTTTTTAAAAAAAGGACAGCAAAAGTTTTACCATGATTTTTATTAGAAGGAGATAAAAAAAAACAGGTATAAGTGCAAGCCCTGTTCTTTTGAATGGAAACTAGACCAAAAACCATACGACTGAGGAGAGTATCAAACTCATCATGTACGAATTTTGGTACAACTTCACGCACTACTTGCACCCACTTGGTCGAATCGACCTAACTAAGCTAACTTGCTAAAAAAAACTATGCTCACACTAAGCTAACTTGCTAAAAAACAACGACCAAACTAGCTAACTTGCTAAAAAACAACGACCAAACTAGCTAAACTGCACAACTAAAACAACTATGGGCGGAACCCAAACGTTGATGCCAAGCACCACCCACAGAGGAACCTGAAGCACCACCATAGTCAAACAGCAGGAGCGGGACATCAGAGGGGAGCTGGAAAGCCTCGTGACGTCTTCAAGAATGAAACGACGCCAAAGGCACCGTCATCGCAAGCCTGACAAGGGAAGGTTTTCACACGCAAAAAAACAAATTGGGCGGGAGGAGAGATGTACCAGAAGGACGCCTCCAAGGAGGAAACGATGTCCGCAGACGTCGCTGTCCAAGCTTTCGCCAAGATCTCTCTCACAGCCACCCACCGCAACCTGGCCATGCCTACCGCAAGGGGGCCAGGCATGAAGGAAGGCGCCAGTGTCGAAATCAAGCGTCCCCACCGACACCTGACGCCACCGCGTGTACCGCAAGCATCCTCGCTACATGCGTAGCCGCATGAAAACACCCCTGAGCTCCACCATGGGACTAGCTTGAGCAAGGGGAAGGATGATGGCAGGGAGGAGAGGGTCAATGATAGTAGGGGCCCTAGCCGCGCAGCCTGCCAATGCCCCTACCCTTGCCGAGCAGTCCCAACAGAAGCCCAAGCACGCGGGCTTGTCACCATCCACGTAGATCAAGCGTCAGCCGGCGCAGTGACTGTCACCTCTTGCGGTATCCAGCCAGCAAGCAGTGAGCCTGGCCAACCAATGTCGACTAAGGAAGGGGACATAGGGCTTGGGCAGCCCCCACTGACCACACGACCACGTGAACGTGCTCGACTACGCCCACACCAAAGGATGGCACGTGCCTGCGCTGTGAGCAGGCTGTCGCGCGAGACCATCATGCCATGCCCGAGCCAAGCTAAGCCGGAGCCCAGCCCTCACGCCTGCACCGGAGGCCAGCCCACTACGCCCACCAGGGCCTGGATCCAGCCACGCCGACGCAGAAGAACCGACCATGGAGGACCACCGCCGCTACCCCCTTGAGTCCGGGCCAGCCACCTCTGCCCCGGCAAAGGGACCATGGCCGTCCAAAGCAGAAGGGGGCAGAAGGAGAGGGCTCGGGTAGCCACCCACCATGAGGCCCCGCAGATCCCACCGTCGCGCACCAAATCCTATCGCTCACATGGATCCAGCTGCCAGAACACAAAGCGAGCCAGGACGATGACCACTGAGAAGGGAGAAGGGAGAGATTGCCTCGTCACCACCCTCCTCGCTGCTTGTCGGGCAACTGACCAGTAGCTTTGGCGGCGGTGTTAGCACGACTAGGGTTGCGGGAGGTGCTAGCCGAGGGACGAGAGAGCCGCCCAAGTCGCTCAGCTGGACAACCTAAAAAATCAATGATAATGTATGTTGTGGTGGTGTTGTTAACTTAATACTATTTCAATATTAATCTACTATAATGTTCATAGATGTTAGTGTGCTACAGTTTCTAACAACTACACATTGTTTTGTAGGAAGGAGGCACACACATGTAGGTTGAGAGGGATTGACATAGGCTTCTTGAACCTAGTGATATACAATCACCAAACAATACAGGACACTACCACCATCAATGAATTGACAAAGGGCTTGCTTGCCCTGCAAGACAAATCCTCGATACTTCTAGCCTACAATTACAAGTGTGTTGTAAATGCCTAATTTTCTACTCCATTACATATTTCAGGGTTGAGCCTAATTGGCAATGTGGCGTGGTGAATGTAGCAGCCATTATGCCCTTGACATGAACCTAGAGACATGAATTCTCATAGTTTTCGACTCTCGAAGGAGCCCACGAGAGAATATCCAACCCTTCATTGACACGATGAACAAGTAAGACAAGCTACTACTCCTACATTGCCAACAATAGGATTATTTGTTATTTAGCTTTGATCATCATATGTCACTATCATGAACTTGTCACACAGGTCCAACAAGTACAAGAAAAATAGCAAGAAACATCGTTCGTATTGGAATTTTGGGTTCAAAGTACTCGAGGCTGATTCGATGACAACACAGGCCATGGGCAATTATTGATGCAGGTTCTATGTCATGCATTACATGCACAACCTCATCCAAGATATCTACTATAGCTCACAGGTTGCCCCCAGCCCCTTTAGTGAATTGACGACCTAGCGACTGAAAGCCCTAGTTTGGTTTTGGCTAATTGATGAAACCTAGGTACTAACCTTTTATCATAAGTGTTATGCAAGATAGGTTGGTGCATTTCAAGTGTGGAGCAAGGTGATGAAGTCCATGGAGATGAAGATGGACATGAATGATAGTGATCAAGCTCTAACTTGGAAAAGAAGAAAGAGAAAAACAAAAATCCTATGGAGATCAAGGCAAAGGTATAAATTTGATTTTGTTTTGGCACTCAAGACACCATAGAGGGTGTGAGTGTGTTTAGGATAGATAGCCGTACTATGAAGAGGGGAGAAATCATAGTTGATGTGGTTGTCAAGTGCCATTAGGTGATCCAACTCGATTGCATGTGCATTGGAACCTAAAGAGCTAACATACCCTTGGGAATTGGCTTAGAATGTTGCTAACTCACGTACACATGTGTTGAGATACTTAGAGTTGGCACACATGCACAAGGGTGAAGAGATTGGAGATGAAAAGGTGAAGAAACAGTGACTAGACTCTGGGCTTGGGATGGACCGGACCCTGAGTGGGTGAGTCTGGTACCAAACCCTAGTCCTTAGGCTGTGTTAGTGTTAGGACCAGACCCTAGTGAGAAGAGGGACCGCACCTAGCTGCCAGAGTCCGGTTGGACATAGGCAGAGACAGCGCAGTGATTAGCATCGACCGGACCCTAGCGTTTTGGCGGAGACCGGACTCGCCGAGGGGACTGTTCATGGGTCCAGTCACTTTGACATTTTGCACGGGCGTGAGTGCTGGTGAGGACCGGACCCGGCAGTGCATCCAATCGCCCACAGCAGATGCGGTCCAGTCAATTTTGCGCCCTCTAGAACCTCTTTGCATAGTGATCAGACTCTGGGTCCATAACATCCAGTCATCTCTCAGGCGCGTCTAGTCCGAAGACTACGTGTCTGACTTCGCACGCGTAATAGTCGAATTTGAAATGTGATGACGCAGTGCGATGGGATTGGCTGGAGGTTGCGACTAGACTCTCTGGACTGGACTCTGGTCAGGGTCCGGTCATAGGGTTCGGTCGGCCCCTGAGGTGCATAACTGTTGGATTTTTAGGGGGTCTACAATAGACCTTGGCCAACTTGGGGTGACTCTATTGGACATTTGCATTCTTGTACACCCCCTAGAGCTGAAAAACACCAGTCCCACTCACCTCTCCTGGTTGTTGATCATCCAAGTGAGTTGGGAGAGCATCCAAGTGCATTTGCATCGCGTTGGCACATCTAGTGGCACTTGTGATTGTATCGGCTGCGGTTTCTCTTGTTACTCTTGATGGTTGTCGCCACCTAGATGGCTTGGAGCAATGGAGGAGCTTTGGCATGAGTTGGTGATTATTCATGGCCATCTCCCGGTGATTTGTGAGGGTTCTTGTACCTTCCCCGAGGAAGAGCCAAAAGGTAACTCTAATAAATTGCTCGTGTCATTGAGTTACCCTCACTTGTGGGTAAGTTCTTGAGGCGCCCTAGTGTAGGGCTTGACATGGTGCCAATTAGCTCGTGAACCACCAATAAACGGTCGACACAACGGGGATTAGCGTACTGGCAAGCACATGTGTAGGGTCGAGATGGCGGACTAGAGGGGGGGGTGAATAGTCCTTTCTAAAAATAAACACGCCGGCTAACCGAAACAAATACAGAATTAAAACTATCGGTCTAGCCAAGACTACACCCCTCTATCTAAGTTCACAAGCACCTTAAAAAGATCCTAATTGGACAATAAAGGTGTCGGGCTAGCTAGAGCTCACCTAATCAATTCTAGCTTGTAAGGTCACACAAACCTATGCAACTAGTACTTCAAGCAAACCGGGGAGCACCTACACAATCTAGTAAGCAAAAGCACAAAGCCACCTAAGCTCACTTACAATACTCAATAATAAGGCTACACAATCCAAATTAGAGAGCGCAAATTACTTAGCTACACAAACTAAGCAATGTGACTAACAAGGTTACTAAAACTAAATTAGCCACGTAAGGAAGCTACTTCTATGCTACACAAGCAAGAAGGTAACTTAGCAAGCTACACAAGCTAACTAATAACAAGAGCAACTACACAAGCACAAGATATGAAATATAAATACAAGCTTGTGTTGCGTGGAATGCAAACCACCAAGAAGATGATGAAGACAATGTTGACACGGTGATTTTCTCCCGAGGTTCACTTTGTTGCCACCAAACTACATCCCCGTTGTGTCAACCACTCAATTGGTGGTTTGGCGGCTAATTAGCATCACCTGCCGAGCCTGCACGTTGGGCACCGTGAGAACCTAACCCAAAAGTAAGGATAGCTCAATGACACGCTCTACTAGAGTTGCTCTTCGTGATCCCCGCGGGGTGAGCACAATCCCCCTCATAAATCCTCCTCCAGAGCACCGCACAAGCTTCTCACGTGCTTCAACTGAGTCATAAGCCACCAAGACATCTAGGAGGTGGCAACATCCAAGAGTAACAAGCAGCACCGGCTTTCAACTCGATCACCTAGTGCTACTCAATGCAACCTCACGATGCAATCGCACTTGAATCGCTTACTCACTCACTCAATCGGATGAATACTATCAAGCAAGAGTTAGTTAGAGGGCTCTAAAGCACACCTACACAAGCTACCGAGGCTCAAGGGTGCTCAGCAACTGGCCCAAGGTCGAGCTCCATCTTTATTTATAGCCCCCAAGCCAAATAGAGCCGTTGGAGCAAAGCTGCTGGTTTCTGCGAGGGCACCGGACACGGCGGTGCCTGGCACCGGACATGGAGGTTGAAAGGATCAAGATGCCAAGAGGGGGGTGAATTGGGCTTTTCTCAAATATATTGCAAGAATTAAATCCTACTAAGCCATAATTCACCCCTAGTGCTTACAAGTGTTCCTAGTGATTCTACCGATAAAAGTTTTGCACCCTGAGTTCCAAACCTAGTCTAGCATGGCAATTCTAGGAAGGTAAACCAAGCAACAAAAGTAATGCAAGAAAGTGAATTGCTTGAAAGTAAAGGGTTAGGAACACGGCGATGTTTTCCTGAGGTATCGGAGAGTCGCCACTCCCCACTAGTCCTCATTGGAGCACCCGCGCAAGGGTGTAGCTCCCCCTTGATCCACGCGAGGATCAAGTGCTCTCTACGGGTTGATTCTTTGACACTCCGTCGCGGTGAATCGCCCACAACCACTCACAAGATGAGTTGGGTCATCCACAAGCGTCGGATGATCACCAAGCTCCCAATCACCACCAAGCCATCTAGGTGATGACGATCACCAAGAGTAACAAGCAAGAACTCTCACTTGACCACAACAAGCCTAATGAGAAGGTGGATGCACACTTGCTACTCCCTAATCACTAGTGAGGACTCTCAAACTTTAATTCTCAAGACTCAATTCTCACTAGGGCTCTTGCACTTCCTTGCACATGAAAGGAATTTCTCAGCTAACCAAATGAGCAAGAGTTACTCTAATGGAGGGGTAGAGGAGGTATTTATACTCCCCCTCAACTCCCCCAACCATTATATTTGAAAACAGCACTTTTCATGACCGACACACGCGATGACGCCCACCGACAGACGCGTCTGTCGCTCTGGAGGGACGCGTCTGTCACCTCTAAGGAGCGTGTCTGTCGCATGAAAACGGATCAAAACGTTCAACTAGCCGTTAGGGCTTGACAGACGCTGGTCATCGTCTGTCGCCCTAGCAACGGACGCGTCTGACGCTATCAACATCTTCAGAGCATTCTGGACCGCGTCTGTTGACCACCAGACACGTTTGACGCTCAACTCTCACTGCGTCTGTCGCTCGTATACGCGTAGGGCATGTCTGTCGCCCTTCATCCTTGTGTCTGACGCTCTCGGCAGTGAAGAGACCACGCAACAGACACTGACGTCAGCATCTGTCGCCCTCCATTTTCAGTGTCTGTCACCCTTTGAAGGGCCGAAACGACTTCCGATTCAAACGCTTCTTGAACAACTTTTGTTCCAAACAATCTCAAGGCCATCCTGGAGCCACCTAGTGCTAAGTTTGACAAGTGTGCACCACACCTAACCATTAGACTCACCTAGGTCAAGCTACCCATCCATGCCCCCTTTATAGTATGGCTAAAAGGAGAAAAACGAAAGTCCTAACGACTATTCTGAACGTAGCTCACCTCCTCGACGTCCGGAACTAACCGTCCTTAACCTTGTCGATCATCCTTTGAAAACCAAAAATGATTTCCATCGATAAGGGGCATGATCACCATATCACCCACGATTGCCATTACCATGACCTAACACTCCATTGTTTCTGCAAAACACACATTAGTCATGATAATTAACCATTGTCATCAATCATCGAAACCCACTCTAGGGGCCTAGATGCTTTCAGAGGTGCCCCTTCCAACGGTCGAATTCCAACAGCTAGAAACTAACCATTGGTCACCAGACAAGGGTGGCGGTGACCGCCCAGCCAACCCCCTGAGAACCACCTCTCTAGAAAAATAGGGCGGTGCACCGCTGTCACCATGGCGGTGACCATGGCAGTGACTCCCTGCGCTTAGGTCCAAACTCACCAGCCTCGGGAGGAAAGCGGCGGTGGCATCGGACGCCTCCTAGCGGTGCACCACCCTGCACATGGCGGTGTACACCGTCACCGGCGGTGACCACCTCCACTATGCTATTCTGAACTGGGGCCAGGTGGGCAACACCCTAGGGGTGGTGATGCCACCGAACAAGGAACGACGGTGCCAGCCCCTTGGCCAAGGCCAGGTGGGCACCACCCTAGGGGTGGTGGTGCCACCCAGGCAGCACCCCGAGCTCGGTTTTGCCTCCTCTAATCTTCACCAACTTCTTCACCTTTGCAAATGTGCCCACACCACCAAGTGTTCACCAACTTGTGCACGTGTGTTAGCTTTTCACAAACATTTCCTAAAGGGTTAGTCACTTCTTTCTCCACGCCACTCGATCCTAACATGTTTGCAAAGTTAGATCGCTCAAATGGCACTAGATGACCGATATGCAAACAAGTTTGCCCCTCTTGACAGTACAATCATCTATCCTAAACTCGGTCATAAACTTCTCTACATACCTATGACCGATGAAATGAAATACCCTAGTTATACCTTTGCCTTGCGCATTCCATTTCATCTCCTCCAATATTGATGCAACACATGCATCAACCAATCACAAATGATATGATCCACTTTATATCATCACGTGACCGTATTGGTTCATCAATTTTGACTTCACTTGCTCTTCACCATTGCTTCGGTCCATCGGCGCCAAGTCATCACTCAACTTGCCCTTCACACTTGCAACCGGTCTCTCGAGCCATGTCTTGTCTTGATCTTCTCCACCTTAGTCACATAACTCCATATCATGTCTCATATGCAATGAGCTCCTTCATCACATGTGTGAGCTTCACAACATTTCCAAACCATTTCACCTCCATGGCATATGTTGCTCACACACGTGTGCCTGTGGACTAATCACTTGTGTATTTTACTTTGAACACAATTAGTCCACCTAAGGTTGTCACTCAATTACCAAAACCAAACAAGGACCTTTCAACGTGAACCTTGGGAGAAAAATTCTTATGTCAATTGTGTAATTGTATTCTACCATATTTCATTTGGTGATTCATTGTGTGATTGATCTTCACTCTTGCCACAGCCAGTGTAATCATTCTACCACTCCTTTGCTTTTACATTGATTTATACTTGTGTAGTGGTAGCTTTAGTGTTGCTAGTTTAGCCCAGTTGAGTAGCTTAGTGGATTTAGTTGTTCTAGTTAGCTAGCTCACTAGTGTAGAACTAGAGACATAGCCTCTTGAGTGACTAGAGATTATAGAAACTAGAATTATGGATAGGTGGCTTGCTATTTGATTAGAGCTAGTGCAAAATGCTCTTCATGCCATTTATTGTACTAATCAAATTGCAAGTGTTTTTGTAGAAAATTTTATTAGGCTATTCACCCCTCTAGCAATTAGGACCTTTCAGCGACCTAATTAGAGTGTATAGCAAAGCATGTATTAGATGTGTTTCACCTTTTTCTTGTGTTGCAGACACTAGTGTCATCTACAGACTACAACAAAGTTGACAGATTTGAAGATATCTGGGTTGCAAGAAGAGCTTGCCGGTTTCATTATGGACCAAGTCCTAAGTACGCATGGAGACCATCATCTTATCTAATCAAGGTGCTAATGTTCTTCACCTTGTAATGCTGGTTTCATTATGGACGATCTTATGTTTGTTTGAGTTTTGAAAACTATATATGTCACTATGGTTGGATTTGCTGTATGAATTTGTCTCGGTGGTGATCTATGTTTGGATACAATACATTGTCTCTATATATATATATATGTTGCTGGCATTGTAAGCCATGAATTTTTTGTATTATTACTATAATTGTATTATGAACAATGATGTATAGTGCCAATGCCGGCGGTAATGGACACGACATCGCCGCCAAACAAATGCAACAATGGCGGTGTTGCCACCCTCATTACTGTCGGGTGGAACTCTGACCGGCTGCTCTAATACCTATATCACCACTGGATGGTATGCCCATCTAGTGTTGATGCCTCCATCATCACCACCAAACGGTATGTCCATCTAACTTTGATGTCTCCCCCATCACTGCTGGATGGTACACCGATCCAGCTTTTATGTCTACACCATCACCGCCGGATGGTACACCCATCCAGCGTTGATGTACCCATCACCACAGAATGGTATGTCGGTCCAGCGTGATGTCTACATCATCACCGCCGGATGGTATGCCAAACCGACATTGATGTCTCCCCCATCGCCATTGGATGGCATGTTGGTCCAGCATTGATGTCTACATCGTCATCGCCGGATGGTACTCTAGATCGACATTGGTGTCTCCACATCATCGTTGGATTGAATGCTGGTCTGGTGGTGATGAACAATGCCACCAATGGTTTGAAACCGCGGTGATCAACAGCGACTATCACCAACAACGACCAAAACCATTGGTGAAAGGGGGTTTAATTTGGAACCGACAGTGATGAAACTTTCTATAGTAATGATTTACTTGTCATTATTATTTTCTATAGTTTCAATCGTCATTTTAGTTCCTAAAGCTGCAAATTATTACAAACTTATCATAGCCAGCGGTTTTAGTTCTTAGCTAATGATTTTAGGGGAAAGTTAATGATTCTAGGGAAAATGTTAATTTACTTCTCATTATAAACCGACATGCCAGCAGATTTACAGGAAAAGTGAATGAACTTTTCACCTTTGTTTCCCTATAAATATAGCCATTTCCTTCGATTACAAACCTATGCAACGACACAAAGTACATCATAGGCCATTGGTTTAACAATGAAAAGAGAGGAAATGCCTTCATGGCTAGAGTTATTGCTTGTAACACAGTTCTTTACCATTTGCACAACCCATTTTCTTGCTACTCGCAACGAGTGTAACCTATTTTGCACCCAGTGTGAGGTGGCACCAAGAGCTCTTTGTTGTCATTGTCGTTCATGTGACCATTCCACTCATCATGTAATCCAGTTACATTTGTAATCATAACATTAAAAAAGCTTAAAACTTGACATATGGGACATCACATATAGTTCAATAGTTTGTGATACTGATGTCTTTATTATTATTGCTTTTTCTTCAACTTGCATCCAAGAAACATGCATAAAGCTTTACACGAAATGTGTCATATGTTTGGCATGTTCCAGTCACTTGCTGGCCATGCCTATTTGATTAAATGGGCATGTACTATGTTCTAGTTGATAGCGTTTAAGTTTTTAATAATTGGATCTTTCAGATAAGGCGGTCATCATACCATGACGTCGTCAGGGTTTCAGACATTGGGGACATTCTTGATATAAGAGATGTGCAAACTTACATAATCAATAGTGCAAGGGTTGTATTCTTGAATGAGCGGCCACAACTCCATAGTTCTGGTGTCTCCATTAGTAAAGCAACTTCATCATCCTCACATAACTGTGAGATGTGTGGTCGTGCTCTACTTGGTGCATTTCACTTTTGCTCTCTTGGATGCAATGTAAGTTATTATGTATTATAAATATTAAGTTCCTTAAGGTATAAAAAGAAGTAGTAAGTTTGATAATTATTGTACTTCAGCCCATAAGTCATATTTTACTAATTTCACACATTTGAAATTATCCCATTTTGTAGTTCAAAGGCATAAAAGAGGATATGGATCTGCCTGTCATGGTGGAAAGAAGACTTGAATATAGAGGAAAGGACAATTTGACTAGCAATGATAATGTTGGTTCAAGCACTGGTAGTATCAAAGATAGCTGCAAGGACAACAATGAAGAAGAACCACCACCAAAAAGGATTGCTTGTCACCGACGCAAGGGAATTCCGCAACGTGCACCATTCTTCTAATGTGATGCTCATAACCATACCTCGTACATGTAGAGGCAAATAAGATGAGAAAATGTTTGTCATGAATGAATGAATAAAAGAACCCTATTCTATGTAGGGGTATTTCTTCAATTTGTCAGCCTTTCGTATACATTTTTACTAGACCAAGTAATCAATATTCTTTTACATTCAATCACTCAAAGTTGTTTTTAAAATAACTAATACACTACAGTTAACTTCTCGCTTGATGTTCTAAACATTCTAATTTGCTAGATGAGAATGACCATGCAAACAAAGGCTAATAGTATACGTAAGGTTTGATGTGGGCAAACTTATCCACTCTATTTCTATCCTCAAACTTACTGCATGTTTTTGAATTTTGGGCTTAGTATTCTTTATTGGTAGCCAATGTGCCCATTTGACAGTACGGTGCAAGTAGACTTCACCAATTTGCAAATTTGTATTAGATAGGATTACGTAGATTATGTGGATGATAAGGAACAATATGGATGAAGAACACCATGATCCAATAAGAAGCAACAAAGAAACAAACACTAGAAGGTTAGAGATCGCATGATAAAGAGAAGTCATTGTGCACAATATCACTATATCAACCACCAAAGTGAAAAAGAGGTCATAGGACCATGTGGTGTTGATCAATAGGATGCATAAGTTGGAAGCCAAAGGTGAACAAGGTTACCCGATCATCCATCTATGAAGATAGAGACATGCAACAAGGATGGATGGAGATAGTCGACCGTTTGGTGATGTGGGACAAATTGACTATGGTTGCAGTGCTAATGGTTGACAATGGTCAAAAGCCTCACTAGGTGATCCAAATATGTGAATTTAATGTCCGCGAGATCATTTGTTGTTGTTGTTGTGTGTGTGTGACCATTAGTGCAAGACGAAATGTTTGTTCTTGCAGGACCCCTAAGGGCCAACTCCAGGTGTCCTACTAAGACGGGCTACCAAGGTAACGGGCCAGTGGTTCCGTGATGTTACCTTTGGAAGTGCTCTGAAATTGGGACCAAAGTCATGTTGTCAAAGACTTCTGAAGGGGAACGCAAAGACACATTTGAGCGGTCCAAAGCCATGGTTTTTTTTGGAGAAGGAGAGGCGGATTGCTCAAACCCTACTGTCTTCACAAAAGCGAGAAACTTCAGAAGGTGTGCAAGGGCAAGGAGGTTATCTCTAGCCTAGAAAGTCAAATCTGTCAGGATCGCCTCCCTCTTGAGTCGATTACCTAACTAATCAGTCTTCCGTTAACTAATATTATTTACATAATAAACTTAATTGTCATCCTGGTACACTACCTATTGTATATCCGACCTTCCACCAGGATCACATGCCAAAAAGGATTATTACATCTCACATCAAGTTCAACACAACATTAAAAGAGTAAGGTTTACAACAAATTGTCTCAAGCTTAGTCCATCACACAATCACATAGAGTACAAGCAGAAGTCTTTTAGTAAGTATAACATAAGTTTTTGATGTGTATCCATGGGTGTGCCAACACCATGGTGTCGGAAGATTTAGCTTCGTCAATACCTAGCAACTACTCGCGTAAGAAGAATCAGATGGTAGCACACAAGACGCAAGATTTATACTGGATTAGACACGTGAGGTGCCGTAGTCCAGTTGGGGGTGATTTGGTTCTCTTGTATTCGTATGCTTGATTATAGAGGCTGCTGCTCCTTCTAACTATGTGCTAGAATGAAGTAGATGGGATCTTGATCGTGAGGCCCCTACTGTAACAGAACCGTCCAAATTATAAGAGCACAAGTATAAAAACAATCACCGAAGTGATCAAATTCTCACACTTGAGCCCATATAACTCCGGTAGTCCAATGAAATCACGAGGGATTTCAAACCAACCAACATACAAGCCAAGATCGTAGTGATTCAACATAACAAGTCATATGTTACAACCATTTCACAAGTAAATCAATTTACATCGGAGTTCAACAAAGTTATTATAACTTACATTGAAAAGTAGCGGAAGCAAAGTAATTTGAAACTAACATTAATCTTATTTCAAATACATGCCAGTACCACGGTCGACTTCCAACAAAAACATTAGAGATAAGGTAAATAAGAAGGATCATGCCCATGATCACACTCCGCCTCTACGGCAGGAGCCAACCAACTCTTGCAGTCGCCATGATACATCACAACCTACAACAAGTGAGGATAAAACCCTGAGTATGACAAAGTACTCAGCTAGACTTACCCGTCAGAAACCAGAAATAAGGTGACACCAAGGATCATGCAAGGCTGATATGAAGTGGGGCTAGCTTGACAACATTTTGCATAAAAGCTTAATATAGATGATCAATCATTAATGCTTAAGCATCAAGTTAATTATCATTAACCTATCATCTATATTAGAACCTGTACTAGAGCACTCACTTTATTAGGAGCAAACAATATTAATCATAGCAGGTATAAATTGAGGCAACCTTTTCCATCGTGATCCAATTAACCATCAGTTCAATTTAATTGAATCTACGTTGCCGCTGCTCAAGTCAAGTGCTCACTAACCAGGAGCGACGACGATTCGAATCGAATTCCTATCCAGCTGGAGGGGTATTTCTAACACTCACCGTGCAGACCCCTACCAGGGTCGCACATGCCACCTTTTCATATGATTCAGGAATCGTGGGTCCGAATGATGTCGCGACCCCAAGGGTGACACTCTGCCAGGTGATAGGGACTCTAACCCCCTCTTGGTCTCACGCCAATGTCCCCAAGCACATCCTTTCTCTCCTCCAAGAAGCAACCTACCATTCGATTCCCGGCCTGAATCACATTACTCGGCTTCACGGTCGGAACGACTTATCCGGCCAACTAAGTGTTAGACTGTGTTCAACATGACTCAAGGACGTACAGTGAATCGGTCCTTAAACGACTCAGACGGGGATAGATTCACACCCAAGACCTCCATGCCTTGTCGCTTCACTATCATCATCCCGCCCGGTCTCATTTCATTTTATTAACATATGGTTCCTTTCCATGATAGCAAATATAGCCAACCGTGCCATATATGAATATCCTTATATCTCGCAGGTGACAGGAAATCACCTAACTTCTACCGCTTAAAGCAGGGCTAAGCATCTACTCGATCCTAGTCTATGTAGGATTCAAGGATTCATATATCTGGACAAGGAATGATATAATGCAGCAAGGATTTCCAACCAACTCCTACCACTTAATGCAACAATACTTATAACATATATAGAATTAATTGCTTTGAAGATAGGAGGCTTATAATGCTCCGGGGCTTGCCTGGGATCCGACTCAAGTTAGTGTTGGTCAGATGAAACTCGCTGAGTACTTCCATCTTCGGGATAGTACCACCAAACACCGTCTTCGGGTTTGGCTCCAACACCACATCTTTCACGCGTTTTAGCTAGCGTACCTAAATGAAATGCAAGATGCAAGTGCATGAATACAAGGAAATGCAATAGATGATGCATCGCACGTTAATCAAGGCAAGTATAAGGTTATAGTAAAGACACGTAAGCACATCACATTACTTAAGTAACCTTACACAAACAAATATGCTAAAATAGCAAAGAAAGCAATATCAAGCATGACATAAGATTTACAAAGTCTCAGGTGTACTAGCCAAATCACCAAAGACATGAATCACACTTGGCAATACGCAAGCAAAGTAACCGAGCAATCATGTATTTTCAACAATTCTGGACATACATGCAGTAGCTGAGTAAATCAATCATATCTGAAGTTCTACAAATCCAAATGACTTGCAAGAAGACATCCTAGAAAGCTTATGAAATTGTCCACATTTCATTTATAAACATCTAAACATGATTCTAACATTTACCAGGTCGAAATACAGAAGGTACAGAATCTGTCCTGGAAGGACAGAGAGCAACATAAATCTGAACTCAACTTAGAACAGTTGTAGTTTCTAAACCATATGGCCAAATGCCACCAAAATTTAACAGCAGCTATATCATGAAATTCACAACAACTTTGTTATAGCACACAAGACATGAAAACATCATTTGCATAGGGTAATTAACAATATTCTCAAATCTGTTCAGAAATCTCATTTGCAAGAAATAATTATTAACTTATGTTGTAAACATATAATTGGATAAAACCAACTTTACCAACATGTCCCACATGACTAATAAACACCAGAAAACATAGTGTCTATTACTAAATAAATTCTTTTAATACATTTCTTAATTTATTTATATAATTAGGTGGAATTATCAACACATATCAAAAGTGCACAATAAATTCTACCAAATTTATAGTGTCCTACTAATGCTCCCAAAAGTCTACGGTCCAAATTTCAAGCCATTTGAACATGTATATCAACCTCTATGAAAAAGACAAATAGCTATGGCAATAAATCATGTGAGAGCAAGTTAAACCTAAAACTCCATATTTTCTATGAACACATGGCCCTAGCATGAATCAATATGATATATAAACATCATACTAAGCTAATGAAACAACATTTTCCCATTTTATCATTTATATATTATTTATAAGCTATTTATCAAGCCATAAGCAAGTTAAATCAATAACTTGATCATACAGTAAGCAATGACCATGAAATTTATACCACAGTACATTCATAGCATGACAAACCTACCATAAAAATTTCACATTAATTGGGCAACACAACTCGAGATATAAAAATAACAAGCAATATAATGTAGATTTCCTTATTTATCAAGGTCCAATCAAAACTTTAAGAAAAAAGTGAACAAGTAGTATGTTTAATATTTTTCCTAGCAAGTACAAGTCATCACAAAATTAACAAAATAAGAATCACTATTTTTGGAGTTCTAAAACTCCAGATCTTGCTCTGGTTAAGTTTAAAGGCATTTTTAGAGTATTTTTAAAACTTAAATAAAGACATTAGAAAATACCTACAAACATATAACATATTATGACTCCACTGCATAGATCTTTTCTCAAGGTTTCCAAAAAGTCCTCATTTACTATTTTTGGAGTTTCCTAGCATGCGATATGAATTTTTGAAGATTTAAATGAAATCTGAAATTCAAATTCGGAATTAACACAACCCTAACAATATTCGCTAGGCACACCCGATTTCCCACCCCAGATCTGTCACTACATAACCGACATGCGGGACCCGCTGTTCAGCCGGGCCTGCTCGTCATACACCCATAGAGACACAGGGGGAAAAGAAGTCGGCCTTCTTCTTCTACCTTCGACGCCAAGCAGGGGAGGCGGCCGATGGTTGCCGATGTCGGCCGGAGAGGGCCGACGGTGGCGGAGGAGGGTGGCTCGAGCTCCAGCTTGTCCACCCGCACCCATGGGAGGTGGAAGCACGACCGGAGGTGGACCGTGGCCTTTGGACCACGTGAACAGGCGGAGCAGTGGCGTCCGCGCCGGCGGCGGGGTGCTCCGGCAACCGGGAGTCTGGGCAATCGCGCGCGCGGGGCGGAGCACGGCGAGGCAGAGGCGGTGACACACTCGGTTGGGACGGAGGTCGAGCGCAGCAGTGGTTGGGCGGAGCTGCACCGCTTGGCAATGGCGCGGCCGCGGCCATGGCGCCCGCGTTCGGCAGCGAGAGGGAGCAATGAGCTAGGGAGGAGCTTGAGGGCGAGTGTGAGCGCGGAGTAGAGCTGGGTTGAGCGTCCTGGTGCCTCCCCATCGACCCCAGTCCCCGGGACGCGCGGCAGCGGAGGTGGGGGTCACTGCGGCGCATGGAGGCCACGTCCCGGACGCGTGGCTGCCGTTGAAGACTTTCACCGAGCAGCTGGCAGGTGCCGAAGTGGGTCGGTTGGGACGCCGATTTGGACCATTTTTGGGCTGATCTGGGTCTTGGACCTAAAACCAAAGTTGAAGCCCATGAATAGATCTACACTTTTCATTTAAAGCATAAGGTCATTAGTGTCCTGGTTTAGGAGATAATTAGCATCTAAGTTGGCAATGTCAACACATTACTGACCAAGAAGGAAACTCAAATTTGCTAATCAAAATGAGGTCAATCTTAAGCCATCTTTTTGCATGCTCTTCTACACCATCTACACTCCAACTTTTATATTGGGACCATGTGAAGTTGTTTAACAAAATCTCGAGAACGCGGCATGTCAACATGTCAAGGTCAAATAGTGATAAAACAACTTTTTGCTGTTTTGGAAACTCTTATAGAAGGTCCAACTAAGCTCCATTTTGAGTGACACTTGATCCATTGTTTCCATCATGAAAAGTACTACAACTCATATTAAGGAACCTAATTGAGCTACCATATGAAATTGGAAGATAAAATGTCGCAAAGTAACCAACTTGCTGTTGTCACAACAATGACTTAGAATATTTTTCTAAGTGCTGAAAACAGCAGCTGATTCCACATTGTGATCTCTATTTGACTAGGTTAGAGGCCAAACTAGCTCTTGACCATTAAACAAAGTTTGTTCTACACAAGATGAACTACAACTTTTGTTTAAGGTCAAACCTCATAACTGGTACAGAAGTCAAACTTTCACTTTAGTCAAAGTATCAACTCGATAAAGCCGAAACTAGGGTTTTAGGCCAATCGGGGCAATTTCTTGACATTTGCTCAACATGATCCCTTCATGACTTTTGTTGTAGAGTTAATCTAGAGTCATTTGGGCAAGTTTGCATGGTTTGGCTGATGATCTACAATTCCATTCACTTAATGATGCAAGTTCCAATAGGAATGGAACTTATCATTTCATGTGACTTTTTGATTTCAAACTCCATGAAACTTTTCCAGGGCTTAATATAGATAGTTACTGAGGTGAGACATGTGAAGATACTTTGATAGCAACACCCAAGCATATATCTTTTAATTGAGCCTATATGTAAGCGAGGGTGCAATATCCAAGTTTAGGTTAGGGCTTATCCCCATAAGTTTGACTTTGACATCGTCATCTCCCCTAATCTATCATGTTTGATCTTAAACCCACCACTTAATTGATGATAAACACCTGGGGTGTTTATATAGCCTAGGGGAGTTAGGGTTACAATGAGAGCGATCGGTTAACAGATTGGATTTCTAATTTGCTATACAGAG
Source organism: Saccharum hybrid cultivar R570 (assembly GCA_038087645.1). Lineage (NCBI taxonomy): Eukaryota > Viridiplantae > Streptophyta > Magnoliopsida > Poales > Poaceae > Saccharum > Saccharum hybrid cultivar. Next base: position 27,046,511 of record JAQSUU010000135.1, read on the forward strand.
TGCACAACAGATTGATCCTACTCTATCGTCCAGATACGCGTCTCTGGATATCCTCGATACGCCTTGATCTCCAAGTCAATGGAATCGCCCGACCTTCGTGGGCCTCTTATCCTTTGTTGTGGCTTCTAGCCCGATAGAAGGATATGGTCGAATATACGGGCGGTGTGGATACCCCTGGCTCATATATCCGACAGTAGCCCTCGTAGGACATAATGACAAGTTCCCCTAAAAAAAGGACATAATGACAAGCTGGTTAAATAGCTCCATCCTCGGGTGGTGGTGCAAACCCCTGTAATCCTCGGGTACTGTAAGTCCCGCGCTCCTCGGGTGCCAAGGTCTTGAATTTTTTAACAACATTTTATCGTCCTGGAGTGTCGAGGTCTCCTTGGTGCTCTGTGCGAGTGCAAAGGCTTCCTCTCAGGTACCGAGAGTTATTTAGGTGACGGCATCATGTGTGTAGTGATTTTGGTTCCCCAGATGCTCGAGTGCCCGTTCGGGTGACGATATATATCTTGCATGTTGAGATATATAGCCAATGGGGTTTAGGATTATAAAAGATATAGATATAGATAGATATAGGTATAGATTTGGAATAGAGATTAGGAGAAGGGAACCTACGGTGCGTTCTTGGACTCATGTCGTTCCCATGGACAGAACGATTGAATGGAATCACGGAGTCAGCAATCGGCGTCTCGGCCGGCCGGCCGATCAACAAATGGCAACTCAGCGATATTAGTATGTAGAAAATGAAAAGTCTTGAGGGGATCTGGCGTAGCGTCGCGATATTAGTATTTAGAAATATATTTGAGTGATATTTTAATTTATTTTTTATAATAGCAGAGATGAGATACAAATTAAAGAGGTTACTCTACATTATTTTTCATAATGACAGATGGTGATAATTTAAATATGAAACTTTTTAAATGTGAATCTAAGGGTTGTTTTGTATTATCCTTCAAATGATAGTGACAGATAATTTAAATGAAAATTTGAGTGTTTTCTACTTACCTTTCATGGTATCAGTGGTGGGTAATTTAAATACAAGTTTAGTAGGCTACTTTATATATTTTTCATAATAGCATGCTCCCTCCGTCTCAAAAATACTTGACACTTTAGTTATGAATCTAGACACACATTTGTCTAAATTCATAACTAAAGAATCAACTACTCCCTCCATCCTAAAAAAAAAATTGATGTATTTAGAATTTTTTTAGGATAAATTAGTGCTCAACGGAAATTATTCATGTATTCCTTGAAGGTGCCCATGCTAATGGTACGGTAAATAAAAATAAAATTCAAGATAAAATTTGTAAAAAGTAAAATCGAACAATTAGATTCATTAAAATTCATGTAATCATGTCTACGATTTTTGGCCGATGCAATTCTTGGCCAACGCAATCTGAACGTATTTCTGGTTTCACCTCTGCTTTTACAATTTTTGGCCGACGCAATCTGAACGTATTTCTGGTTTCACCTCTGCTATAACTTAATTATTATATGATGGTGTTTTCTTGTTTATGATCCTCCCTTTGAAAAGAAAATTCATAAATTGGACCTATATGAATTTCTATGTATCCACACAACCCTAGGAAAAGAAAAGGATTTATCAGTTGAACACTCGACACATTTGTTAGCTTCTCTCATCAGTCATCGTTGAAACTATTGTAGTTTACACCTGAATGAAGCTACACACAACTAGCTACAGTGATGCCAAATAGCCAGGAACTTATGGGGATGGGGGTTTAGACCTGTGGCCTTTGGCGAATTAAGTTTCTTGGGCCTATTCTCATAGTATTGTTGCAGCAGGAAACACTTTCATCCAATAAGAGTAAGGAACTGAATTCCGTGAACCTATACAGAAACAGAAAGATGCAACATGAGTTGGTTCCATGTCATCATCGTCTGCACATGCCTTCCGAAGGATTTTTTTTTTCTTTTTCACGAATAAGTGCGGAGGTGGCTGCAAACGCCGCTGCCTACAACAATACGAGGCACAAATTATTTGAGTTTTGGCACAATCTCTACAGCCAACGGATCAAACAATACTTTATAGATTTGTTGCATATATCAAGTACTCAGTTGCCATACAATTTCCACTCTTCCTCCAGATCAAAGAAACCATTGATTTCAAGGAACTCCTCATCAGCATCCTGGCTGTGGTAACTAATCAAATCTGACACAGAATGTGCCACACTGGTCCCTTCAGAAGAATTTGTTTCCCGCTAAATGGCAAATTGGTTACATTAAATGTGGAAATTGACAATTCGGCTCAGTGCGTAGTTTACAAAATATGTTTTTTTTAGGGAACAGGAGGGGCCAAGCCCCTACAGAAAATTTTATTGAATCAAACGAAAGAAGTTACATTCTTGAACTATACAAGAAAAATTACCAACCGGAGCACCGTGAAATTCATGGAAATCCCCAATACCAGAGTAGGTGACTTGCCAACATGATGATGAGACCGAACTGGGCCGCCGCCGGTGGCAGCATTCAGCAGCACATCGGCGACGATCCTCATGCCGTGGCGCAGGACGACCGCAGCACCGACGCACCAACCATGTCCTCCTTGGCCCGCCATGATCAGGAGCACTTCCATCTCCTCGTTCATGCTGGCCAGCGGGATCAGGACCTAGGTACGTGCAATACTGAAGTGCATCGCAGAGGAGGGTTACTCACAAACTTCAGACGGATTCACCCACCATGTTTCTGAGGAGATCGTTATTTCCGAGATCAGGACAGAGAAGCACTAAGCCGGTGCTGAGCTCGCCCCTCACCACCGCCTTGGACGACCTCGCCGCGTGTGCCGTCCGCGGCTGAGGCCTCGCCCACGCCAGCATCGGTGGCTGTGGCAGGGGGCGCGTCAGATGGGGCCGGGCTCGGCGTGGGTTTTTCTGTTTCTACGCGGAGAGAGACTTCTATCCGGGAGGGATGTTTCTGATGCCATGTGCAGGATAATCTTGCATTGCCTGTCTTTTTTTTTCTTTCCATTATAATGACAATTCTGGAAATTGCCTTGATTGACTTCCGATGGTTTCATATTTTGCCAGAGTCACGGAGAGCTCCTTGATCGCTCCTATTTGCCTTGTTTGACTTCCATCGGTTTCCAATTTTACCGTAGCCGACCAGTCGATGCTGCGGGGTGGTGTGCGGGAAGTGTGAGACGTGCGTTGAAGCCTGGGTGCGGGAGATCAAATAACGTGGTCATCGGATGGAGTTGAAGCCTATGAGGAAGATTAGGAGCCATATATTTTAACGATGTTGTAATTCTGGATATAATTTAATTGGTGCACAATGATTAGAGTCTCTCAGTGGGGGACGTTTTTGGGAGCTAGTGTAGTTTTGATTAGTCCCTTGTAGTAGAGATTATAGTAGAGATTAACGATAAAAGCAACTCCAACAGAAGAGCCGTCCATGTCGTGTAATCTATATTTAACTATTTTGGGAAGAAAAGAGAGTCCAACAGCTATTGTATCTAGCTTCTAAAATAGCAAGCCATCTACCCCAGAATTTTCGTATGGTAAATATAGCTTGTATGTGCTGCCATCTATCTGTCTCGCTGTACTAGAAAGGCTATTGGAGTTTTCTGGTGTTTTTTACGGAGATTTCTATTTTAGATATTAGCTAAATCATGGGTTTAGCCACCTATTTTTACCAACTCTCATGGAGTAAGCCTCTCAGTAAAAGAAATGCATGGAGACAGGCACACCACTATCTAACCCAAATCTATTTTCCAAGAGCTAAACATCAAATTTTCCGACACATATTTGAATCCTAGAACATCAAATTTTTTTTGGAGGGCAGAGGGAGTATTTTGGTACATAGGGAGTATGTGGGTTTTTTATAAAACAACAAATCGAATGGTTATTGTTACTCTTATAATTAGAAGAATCTACCGAATTAAATGTCAGATGTTCTAAGATTCATCTTTTTTTTAGTATATGTCTCAGTGAGGATTAATACGCAGACTCTATTAGAGGTATACCATTAGTAATACTAGCAACATGTACGTGCACTGAATGGAACACACAGATTGTTGCGTCGTCACCCAGACAACCCGCGGTTCTGATATTTAGCAAACAGATCAGTGAGTTGCAACAGGAAGTCAGCTTTGAGATTTATTCGATGCTCACATCCTGCATTCATCTTGAAATCGAACTCGGACACGCGCTACTCCAACTCGTATATGAATGGAAGGCTTATAGATTTTGTTCAATAATCATGTCAGATGTTCTTGTTAATTAAACTCTACAAAACGCGTAGGGTTCTCGACGAGAAACCCCATCCACGTCTACCTAAATTTGATCAGCCGTTTGATTACCTCCATTAACGGCCAAGATTACCCAGATAAACAGTTCTTAGGCGTTGAATCTGCTTCCGTTGACCAGCTTCCGAGATTCCTGGCTTGATTCCTTCGGTCTCCATGCGGTCTCTCTCGCTTCTCGTTCGGATCAGGCGGCCGACAAATATATACGCCGAATCTTGGTTTTTTATTTCTCCCGGCCCAGTCCAGTGCCTTCCACACTCTTCTGGTCCCCTCCTTTCTCCTCTCCGCTTCCCGCACCATCGACCCGCACGCACTCTTCCTCCACTCGCTCGCCGCCCTCCTCCCGCCATCCTACACATCCCGGTCTGCTTCCATCGTCGGTGACGCCCGGTGCGTTTGTTGTCTTGCTGCTGCTCTCCACGGTGTGCTGGTGTGGACCAGGATACCTGCAGCAGTGCTCCACGTAACCCTAATACCGCCGCCACCACCCTCGAAGCATACCTGCTCGCCGGTGCTACGGCCTGACAGGTTAGGCCTCGCGTTGTTCTCCTCTGCTCGATTGCTCCTTCTTGTGCCTTGGTTTCCTTCTTCCAGATCGGGATGACACTTTCTTGAAATCCTCACTTCAGTCACAGATCCAAGTATCTTGCCTGCTCCTGCCGTCGTCGTTCTATGTACCTTCCTAGCCGGAATTCAGCTGTGTGGGGAGCGCGTGGGAGGGGTGCTCAGTTTTGGCCCCCCTCCCCCGCCCTGTCGTCGGCGCTGTGTTGCCCCCATAGCTGCCAGCGTCTTCTCTCTCTCGCCCTCTCTCCCCGTGCCATGCCGCACCTCCTGGGACCCTGCGTTGGCCACGCATGGTACACGCATCTAGGACAGATGGCCCTTGGTGGTGGCACAGTTGGGAAGGAACAGTCTCAGGTGCTCCCATTTCCTCTCGTTTTGTGGTTTTGATTCTGTCACTCTGATTTCTTCCTACATTGGCTTGGATTCCTAAATCTTTCTCTTCTTTGGCCTGTGATGAAAATTTCAGACCCATTGGTGAAGGATATAAACTGATGTTCATTCGGTTGTGAGCTACTAGGCATGATCTGTTGCTTATATTCTGCAATTTATGAGATTAACTCCTATAAATTGCGTGGGGTTCTCAACGAGAAACCCCGTCCATGTCTACCCAAATTAGTTATGCGGTTTGATTACCTCCATTAGCGGCCAAGATTACCCACACAAACAGTCCTTAGGAGCTAGTTTTGCTTGCGTTGACCCCCTTCCGAGAATCCTGGCTCGATTCCTTCGGTCTCCATGCGGTTCCTCCCGCTTTTCGTCCGGATCAGTCAGTCGAAAAATATATACGCCGAATCTTGGTTTTTAAGATTCCTCTCGAGCCAGTCCAGTGTCTTCCACACTCTTCTAACCCTCTCCTTTTTCCTCTCATTTTGTGATTTTGATTTTGTGCCTCTAATCTCTTCTTGTGTTGCCTTGGATTCCTAAACTTTTTCCTTCTTCGGCCTGTGATGAAAATTCCAGACCCATTGGTCAAGGATATGAACTGATGTTCGTTCACTTGTGAGGTACTAGGCATGATCTGCTACTTATCTTGTGCAATTTATGAGAGTAACCCAATTGTGACCATGCCTCGAAGCTCCAAGTTGATGAACAAATGATGATTGATATGTTTCTGAGGCCTCTAAAAATCCTGTCTTTCGTCAGAAAATTTTTTATTCCTAAACTTTTCCCTTCTTCGGCCAGTGATGAAAATTCCAGACCCATTGGTCAAGGATATGAACTGATGTTCGTTCGCTTGTGAGGTACTAGGCATGATCTGCTACTTATATTGTGCAATTTATGCGAGTAACCCAATTGTGACCATGCCTCGAAGCTCCAAGTTGATGAACAAATGATGATTGATATGTTTCTGAGGCCTCTAAAAAACCTGTCTTCATTAAGATTTTTTTTTATCTTTTTCATTGTGACAGATGATGAGTGGTAGCCTCTCCACTCCTTCCCACTCTGCATTGAGCTCTTCCTGCAACTAAATAGACTTCTTATTATCTGAAGCGCTACCAGGTAGACAGGTACCTACAATCTTCATAGACTTTTGTTTTGTGAACGCTTAACGTAGTAGCATACTACTTTAACATAGTCAGTTGGTGACAATAAGAGAGAACTGCAGATGCAAGCCATAGTTTAAATGCTCCAAAGTTAGGACTGGAATATGCAAAAAAAAATGTAGGAAGAAAAGTGATGCCTATACAATGTGGCTGACCTACCATAGATAACACAGATTCTGAGGTGCCACAAGGATTCCTTGCATCTGCAATGGATATGTTATTTAGGAAACAAAATAGTGTTCAAATATTCCAAAGGTGGAGACCAATTCTCCACGAGTTGTATTCTCGCTTATGGTGCACTGAAGCTCAGGACAGACCATTAAGGATTTCTTCCCCTGCAGATACGGATCCATTGTGAGTGCCATTTTTAGCAAAACTAATATTTTCTTATAGTTATGCGAATACATAGATTCCTCACTTTTTTGGTCCTTGGTTCTTATTTCTAGATTTTAGGGAATTGTACCAATGTTATGATAATGAACTATGCCTCCTTTACCATTGGTTTGGTGTAACTTTTCCAGCTCGGACCTGATTAGTTTGTAATCACAACAGTTGTATACATGCAAACAGGTACGTGCAAATCACTACCAACAAGATTATACATTTTCACACAAGATCTATTTTGCATTTGAGCATGGTTTGTAGCCTCTCTTTCCTGCTATATTAGCTTCGTAACAGTATTAAATGTAGCACATATGACTGTTGTTCAAACTTTCAGATTATTACACCTTCAGATATCTTGTTTCAGTAGTGATGGAATTACTACGCTTGACGGACTTCTTATTTTGTGGAAAGTTAGAGGGTAAACACATATCATAAGACAATATAGCCCAGTTAGCTGATGGTGTAACTTATAAGAGGAAAATACTAAAAAGTTCAGTTATGAAAACCTATTCAACCTATGTGCCCCATCATATGTTTCCTTCTTTTCCTCTTGATAACTGTACTTCCCATTTTTGCTTTTGGTATGTAGGGTATGACCTTGATAAACAGACGTACCTTCCTCTGTATAGACTTGCCTGGGTTCCAAGGCCAATCTTGGTTACTCAGCTGGTCTCCTTCCAGCGTTGCCACATTGATGATTGAGTTTGTACCATGGTACAGTGCTAATTGGCAATTGCCATGTTCCATATCTGTGCTTGCTACACATTTCTTTCTCAGTTACTATTACGTAATATTATGGTTCATGTTCGCAAAAAAAAAGTAATATTATGGTTCAAACAGAGGACCCCTTCATGTTGCTGCTACCATGAAAACCATCTTTATTCATGTGCCTTATATCAGATTTTGTTCATACTGAACCACTCATCAACACCATGCCTTATATTTCATGAGCTTTGGGAATGCCTGGTTCACCGGCCAGGCATGGCAACATTGTGGTTTGTAAGGCAGGTGCAACAATATTAACGATCTTTGCACATACAAGTGTAGCATCCGTTGATAGCACAAGTATCTAAGTGTGTGTTTCCTTAGTCTGCATCCCTTGATAGCACAGGCAAATAGACTAGGTTTGAATGTCTTCACCGTGGTCCATAGCCCTGAGCTGTTTTCTTTTGTTTCCTACTTTCCTTTGTACAGTTCTCATCGAAAAAAGTCCAACATTATGAAACCAAAGACGAGGCAATTGAATGCTTTGGAGAAGAGGGCCGCAACATCATTCATGGATGTCTTACAAGCAGTAAGCAACCTTTAGCTATAAGTTTCTTCCCTATCATGTTTATTTTGTCAGTATGGTACTGAAAAGACTTCCACTCTGCAACTGTGAAAGGCAAATCTGGAATGCCTGCCTCCTCATATCACAACTTACTTTAGAGCTGTTGTGGATCCACCCAGCACTTCATCTCGACAGCACTACTGCTTGGTTTGTAGTGGTCCTGCAAACTACACATGTGTCAGGTGTGCAACGGGGTTTAGTTCTTGCCACTGCCAACTCATCCACAACGATACGCGCTGCTTGAAATTTGTGGCTTCATCAACTGAATATACATGCTACATTTGATGTATGTCCACTGTCCACTCCGTAAAGATTGCCAATCTATGGTTTCATCCAGTAGGATATGATTGTTGTGTCTATTTTATGCTTTGCAGGATGGAGTACCTAAGTGACAAGAAACTTTTTTCTTAGCTACATATTGCAGTTCAAATCGCTAAGTACCCTGTAATAATTTGCTATTAATTTGATAATGTTGTAACTTTTACAGAAAGTAGGTTTCTGTTTCAATTTACATAGCAATTAAAATTCCTTTGTATGAGGCAAGGAAGTCTCATCATGGACATTATACTCTGAAGAACCATTCAGTGTTATTATCTGTCATTCTAAGGTTCAATGACTGGCAGTGCATCTAGAGATATTTTTGCATATTGTCATTGTTGCCCTAGAGATATTCTGTCCATGACTGTTTACCCAATTCGAATTTTGTATTACTGTACCCACGATAACAAAAAAACAATCATTTCCAACATGGTCTACTGTGCAGATTGTGCTTTGATCTTTGATTTCAGCTCGCTACTATATTAGTCTATATTATGCATACCATGCAATGTCGAGTATACATTTCTGTGCCTTCGAATTTGTGACCGCATTTGCATGCGATGGCACGCGCCCTGCCACTAGTTTGTTCTAGGATCGAACACTCAACCATGTCTGAATACGCTGCTCTAACTTGTATAGGTATGGGAAAGAGTGAAGGACCACTGAAACAGTACTTTAATATTACTATGTATTACTATTTTTCAAAGAATATATAGTTCATATACTTGAAAACGTATCCAAAGCACTGCCCTTACCTCCTCGGAAGCGGAGACCAAACAAACAAATTTTGAACATGTTCCTCTAATTCATGTATGCTTCTATTCCACTCGCCTTGTATGAGATATTCTCGATGCTGCAATCCTTTTGATGAAGATGGCATGGCACATATATGGACAAAAATCGCTTGATTTATCACTAACAGTTTAATTTGTTTCGTGATTAGGCAAACATGTTGGAACCATGCTAACAAATCACTTATATGTATCTATCTCATCTTATCATCATCATCATCACCACCATCATCATCATCATCATCATTATCATCATCATCATCGCACTATAAAAGAGCGAGTTTTTTAGGGGGGCTCTCCCTCTATAATAACCGTTTGATCTATGCGCCGTGCTATATGAGCCCTCCGTCATACATGATCTTACTCTTCCTCTATAACAACCGTTCGATCTACACGTCATATTATATGAGCCCTCCGACATCCGTGATCTTACATGTAAGATGTAACACTCTACTAAATCTCAAATACGTCTCATGGTACGTCTATAATCCCACCCACCATAAGTCTCATTTATTTCAAGGACATAAATCAAGTACAGTACAACTTCCTATGTTACCCGGATACGGATACGGGTATCAGATACGATACGTATCGGATACGTGGATATGCTATTCTTAAAAAAAAACAGTGACACGGGGATACGTCTAGGATATTTTTTTAATAATAATAATAATAAATTCACATGATTTAATATAATGAAATATAAAATAGAACCGTACCAGTAAATAAGTGATGTTTAACAAAAATCACAGCCACACTACATAAGCTAGTTTGTTTCTTCTTATGCTATGGATGAAGCTGTATGTACTCCCGTTCATGTTGTGCCATCTACTCGTACTAACAAACATAAAAAAAAAAAAAAGAATGAAATTTCAAATGGAACCACATCATGACTAAAATTGCAGAAGTGGCAAAGGCTAGCTGACCAGCTGTAGGGGACCAAGAGCTAGGTGGAGGTACGTGCCGCCTTACTGCTTCGCCGCCGGCCACTCACCAAGAGCTAGGTGGAGGTACGTGCCGCCTTACTGCTTCGCCGCCGGCCACTCACTGCCCCGCCGCGTCTACAGATGCTTTGCTCGGAGCTAGGGCCTAGGGTGCACGGCTGCAGGCCTGCTGTAGGGGCCAGGAGCTGGGAGAGGGCGCTGGCATGGCAGACACCCAGCCGCGTCTTCGGCTCACCGCATGCCTCTCGCTGCCCCGCCGGAGCTGGCCGCCATTCACCAGTCGGAGTGCGGCGGGAGTCAGGGATGCGGCACCGTTTTGCGAGCGTCCGGGGGAGGCCGCAAGGGCAGGTCACAGGGTCGCTCACGCGTGGGAGAGAAGTCCGGCCATTTTCCTTTCATGGGCCGTATCCACATCGGCCCCAACGTGTCTGATACGCGTATCTATATCCGTACGTATCCATAACTCGTAGTACAGCCCCTGGATACGTATCCAGGGCGTATCTGAGCCGTATTCGTGTCCAATACGTGTCGGATACGGGATACGGACCCCCCCTGGAGTATCCGCGTATCATAGACGACTTCTATCCTTGGCGTGCACGCCAGGGGCAGGTCTTGCGGGTGTGTTCACTTCGCGAAAAGTAGATGAAAAGTTACTGTAGTATCTTTCGTTGTTATTTGGCAAAATTTGTCCAATCATAGACTAACTAGGCTCAAAAGATTCATCCCGACATTTACAGACAAACTATGTAATTAGTTATCTTTTTTACATACATTTAATGCTCCATGCATGCGTCGAAAGATTTGATGTGATGGGTGGAAGAGAAAATATTTTGGGTTGGGATGAGAAGTGAACAAGGGTGTGCTCTGGCGACCGCCGTACCTCACTGCCAGTGAAAACACCACCCTCCGCCGCAGACTGCCATGCATGTTTCACTGCCTCGTCGATGACAACGTATCAAGCGATAGGCTGAAAAGCAACAATTGGATCCAACGCCGTGAACTTCTGGCAAGTGGCCCAACTAGGCGTCCGAGACTTTTCTACACGTGAAAAAGAAAGTCATAAGACGGTGAATGATTTTTTTTTTGCCATCTTACCAATTCGCTTCCTAGGTGCCACACTCTGACACTCACCGATTGATCGTGGTTTCTTCACACTGCACCAATGGCGCCGTGCCACATTCACAGTTTTGTTCGTGATTGAAAATTCTTTATTGTACTAAGATCATCAATTGTCATATACAATAACTTAATAAATGGCTATACATATATTTATAACATTACATTATTGTCTCATGCTTCATTACGACTATATCACATTATTTTATATCTATTCATTTAGGCATAATCTTATTACATCATTAATAAAGTCATAATCCCTCACATTGTTTATACGTGCCTACAGTAAATGTTGGGTAGCCAAGTATGAAAAGCGTAACTGTTGAAAACGTATAAGTAGTATAAGCTCACTCCAAGATGAGTGTTTTCTTCTCTGACCTCCCTACAACCTTCCGGTAGCACAACTGAGACTACGACGAGTTCTCCACCCACCATACGAGGATGGCTCGATAAAAGTATGAAAATAGGATAAGATTGGTGCAACACGAGCCGTTTTAAAAGGTGTCAAGTCAAAGTGCAGAGATATATGCAGTTGAGACATCCTAACGAACAAGCGATTTCAACCTCACGACCCGATTAAATCGATCAAACACTTGTCATCTGCCTTTATTGCATATCAACAATACAATTAACACTTCCATTGCATGTGAAATACTTTTTAGAAACACGTGCGTGTCGCACGTGTATATTTGATAGTAAAAACAAAAACACGACAATAGCTCCTTGATGGAATCTTTTTGTACACAACTGAAGTCATAGGCTCAAGTTCCTATTTTTACATAAGAATTTTCTATTTTGTCTTTGTTACATATATTTTCCCTTCTTTATTATTGGATTGCTCCTCCACATGCTCTCAGAAAAATAAATGAAGAAAAACCTTAGCAGAAAAAAGAGACAAAGAAAAAGGACAGGAAAAAACTGAAACATGAAAAAGAAATAGATACAGAACGGAAAAAAGAATAGGAAAAATCAGGAAAAATATAAAAATACGACAGAAAAAACGGAACAGAAAAAGAAAACACGCGGAAAAAACAAAATAGATCGGGAAAAAGAAAACTAATAACCAAAACAAAAAAAAAAGAACGGAACAGGAAAGAAGAAAACGGAGCACGCAAAAAAAACTCTCCATGGTTCACACGGACATGGATGCGGACGGACGAAAATTAGAGGTGTTTACCCCTTTTTTCCGGCCCTCCTCTAACTAACTATGTAAATGTGAAATTTTATATATTTTTTTTGTCTACATCCTCCTGTTTTTTATATGTGCTATGTGCTATATATGTTGGACTTCTTGAAGTAACTTGATAGCAAGGAATCCTAATACAAATAGATTCCTCTCCAATCCTATGAGTAACCTAAATAGGAATTCTAATCCAAATGAAAAAAGATATAAAATTATAAATTTGTATTTCTTAGTTTGTCTTTTTTCTATTCCTTTTCATCTGTGTTTCCTCTTTTTTTTCATTTCCGTCTTGGACTACTGCATCCGGTGCTTTTCTTTTTTTTTTCTTTTGTCTCCGTGTTGTTCCGTTTCGTTTGGTTTTGTGTTTTTTTTCCGCTCTCCTGTCTGATTTTCTTTACCTTTTTAGCTTCGTCCGTTTTTATCAGGCTAGCGTTCGGATGTCTGGATTCCCGTGAATGCTGCTACGCCTGCTGCACGTATGAGTTTCCTTTCTTCCCAACACACACCAAACTGCCGGGCGCCGGCTCGATCGAAACCATTTCCTCCAGCTTGCGCGCCGACCATGGCCTGCAGTCACCAGGTATGCATGCATGTGTAAATTTGTGTCAGCCTACTACTCCACGCAACAGTGCTTTAATTTCTCTGCTGGCGCAACGCCACTTGTATTGTACACTTGCAACATATGTCTCATACACGGGCGTCTGCTCATGAAACACTTGCAACATGAAAAGCACTTTTAACTAAAGTAGATGGAGCATTTGGAACATGCGCTTGCAATATATGTATATATCCACTGCAACATATGCAACATTCAGATAAAAGCACTTGCAACATACGAGTGAAATATAAAACATTTTGAATAGATATTTGCAACATAGGTGTACAACCATTGCAACATATGCGATATTCATATCTACTTTTGCAACATCTGTATTGCGCACGCAGGGACCGCCTTCGCTTGCGAGGACCCCCTGTGCCTGCTTATGAAACACTTGCAACATGAAAGCACTTCCTGCAACATATGTCCAAAGCACATGAAACATTTGGAACATACGCTTCCAATATGTGTATAGCCACTGCAATATATGCAACATCTACATCATAAACTTGCAACATACGTCTGAAGTTGATGAAACATTTTGAATATACACTTACAAGAAACGTGTATAGCCATTACAACATATGCAACATTCGGATCTACTTTTCCAACATCCATATAAAACACTTTCAACATACATCTAGAATATCTGAAACACTTGACACATATATTTACAACATACGCTTTCAATGCAATATGGACGGACGGCGCGGTAAACTAGCGCGGTGAAGGTGGCCCTGCGAGATAGCCATAGCAAGCGGGGCGCACGATGGCGGGGTAAATTTGCGCGGGCGGGCGGGGCGTGCGGAACGAGCGGGACCGCACGGAAGCAAGCGGCGTGGGCAGGGAGCGCAGAGCGAGCATAGACACCCACTTTGTAGTATTACCGTTAAAGAAAGTGCATGATAAAACTTTGGCACGGTGTTGACTACGGTTAATCAAGAAAAATAAATTATTAAGCTAGCCATACAAATATTTTATATGTGGCTCTAACATATCAACGCCCATACGAAAAATGGTAGCTATTTTATGTTTATCATGCTAAATTCACTCGTAATATGATCAGGCTCACGTATATTTGTGGTCTATAATTATTTTGGACCAAAATGCATTTTTGTACACATGCATGTAAATATAGACAGTCGCCATACGTTGCTTAGCTGGTCATTCAGCACAGCTCTCCATGCATGTCAATTATGTCCTCTTCTAGTATACATGCATGTCCCGTATTCATGTTCTGATGAGACCACTATGTATATGTGTACATGTACATATTTATGTTAGGTTACCTCCATGGATTAAAATATAACGGGCCCTACTTACGGCCTGGAGCAATGGGACAGGCGGGGCGCAGGGCACACAGAGTGGTTTGCCCGGCCGCTTAAAACAAATGAAATTGTAACGTCTGGTTCGTAACATTACCGTTTTTATTTACATCGTGAGTTCTTTTTTCTATCTCCACCAGTCCGTCGTGATTGGGCCTTTTTTCTTTTTTCTTTTCCCAAAGTATCTCCTTTTTTCTTATATAGACAACGAAAACAAATAATAATACAATATGATATTAACAAATATTTTCACCAATAAATTATTGATGTAGTTTTATTACGAACAAAACTTATTTTTGATAGACCTACATTAACTCAACTAATTAAACCATGAACCGAAATATTAAGCGGTTTGAATCTAATTGAAATAAACCAGCGTCTAAACTATACGCATGTACAGTGTAATTCTTGACATGTGCTATAATATGGAAAATCAGAACGGATAGACCAATCCTTTGATAGGCGACAACTAATTCTTTGTCTACTTTAATACAAAAATTTGAATTATAGATTTTTATGAATCCTCAAATGAAATTATATAACTTTATATTTAACTCTACCAACACATGGATGTTATGAAGATTCACGTTATAATATATTTAGAAGTAAATATTTATGTGCTTTATAACGGGAGATAGAAAACTATCAATGTTGTATTTTAATTCGATATAGACTTACTAGGTATTATCATATTATTGCCAACGTAATCTTATATTATAGATATCATGGTCATCATAAAATAAAATATAATTTTAAAGAAATAGTAAACCACAAATGGATATGTAACACTCTATCGTCCTCGTTTTATATGAATGTTTGATAACATGTTTTTCATTGCAACGCACGGGGATATTTGCTAGTCCAAATAAAAAAAAAGATAAAAGTAAATCTTACTCTAAATTAAACCCTGAAGAGTTTTATGGTTTTCTTTTTTTTGTATTTTTTTGCCTTTTTTATACTAGCAAATATGCATGTGCGTTGTAATGGGACTACAATCTATTATGTTGCTGGCAGTATGAGCGTGGCTGCATGACAGAGTCGCGCACGGGCACAATAACCCCCCTCCTATTTCTCGCAGTCATTTTCTTTCTCTGAGAAGACCCTGTTCCAGACGGAGAACAATATGCAGGTCAATGACGTTTAGATAGTTTCTTTAGTTACCTTTTTCTTCACATGTCCTTTGTGTTGTGGGGTTTGCAATGGATGAACTAATCCTAAATTAATATGACTTTGCATACTGACCGTGTCATCTTAGAGCAAGTTTCTTCACAATCCGCCTTGAAACAAGGAAAGGTGTCTTCTGCAGCTCATGTTGATTCCTTATAATAAAATTTTTAGGGTTGGAGATGCTCTAAACATATTCTAGCTTTGTTTTAATCTTGAGATTCTCTTTTATCTCAACAATTCATTTGTTTTAAACATATTCTTCACAATGGTGCCAAGGGGCCCCGCATCACGTGGACAGAAAACAACTCGTTCACCTACGCGAGTTCCGAGTTCGGACAACCCTTGCCTCGACCTCTTTTTTCAAGTTATCCCCGACACGCTAGCGCAGCGCGTGCGCGAGCTCGTCACCATTGTGTGGGCACACAACCCAGTCACCGCGCTCAAGCTTATTGTGAACCTCTGCGGCGTGCCGCGGGCAAGTCCGACAGGGAGGGCTTCTATGCCGCCATGCCCTGAATGCACGAGTGCCATCCCAAGACGCTCGCCTGTAACCTTTCCGTGTGCACGTGGTCGAAGCGCTGCGCCTCAGCCCGCCGCTGGAGATCTCGTGCTTGCTAACTTCGTCAGCGTCGCGCTCTCCATCCCCAAGACGAAGTCCAAGTGATGCCAGTAGAGAGGCCGGTGCTTTTACCGAAAAAACCACAGTTGGAAGCGGAAAAAGGGAAAAAACAAACAAAAGTACCAAAATTGAATCGGAACCCGGAAGCGCCCACAAAATAGAAACACGGATGGGAAACTAATAGAAAATAAAAAAATGATAAGGAGAGAGAAAAAATTAGCAAAGAACCTAAACTAAGAAATTTCACGTGGTTTAATATTAGAGATTTAGAGTAAGATAAGAAACAAAATATCGGAATTTATGAGGTTAGCAAGCAGAGACACGTGTAAGTCCAGTGAAAAATCTTAGTACTCTTTCTTGATAGAATCAATTTGGAGCTCTGCCTTGTTCGGTCATCTTTTTTTTTGTCGTCCTTTCCTGTTTTCGTTTGGACTTAACTGTAGTGTATCAAATTTCAGCACAAAAAAAAATCTAGCGTGTCGTACCTGAACTCCTGTGGAGGTGGGTGACCATGAAGCTGACAACACCGTTTGTAGAGTTTATTTTTTATTATGTTTTTAGACGGCTGGGTTTGGGTTTTCTATTTAGATTAAGATTTCTATTCACCCGAAATCGGAGAGATCTAAATGAATTAGATTCCTAGTTATATAAAGAGAAGGGCTATAGTCGGTTTTTCACATTCACAAAGTTAGTTAAGGGATGGCCGGACCAAAAAAAATAGGTGGAGAGAAATTTTGCCTCTTTATTATTACTAGCAAACATGCCCATGCGCTGCAACTAGGGATGAAAATAGATTGGATACGGACGGATATCACTGATATCGTATTTGTTTTCATATTTATATCCGGATTCGGATTCGAATACGGATATTATAAAAAATGTTGGACAGGATACGATTGATATCGACATCATAAATATGTGATTTAAATATTCGGATACGAATACGGTATCGGATGTTAAATATCCGGACTCGGATACGAACGGATTAAAACCCCTCTAAACGGATTCGGTCTCGAATACGGTCGGAAAATATCCGTACCGTTTTCATCCCTAGCTGCAACGGGAGAAACTATCAAACGTTTATAGTAAATTATGACTATAGTCTCTAATTAAAGTCAGTACAGCCTATTTTAACGAAGTCGATGTTTGGGGTTAAGATTGCGAAGCGCGACGATTGAAGTCCTAAATATGTAAATTTCTCATTATATATACGTATGCGTGAGCCAGAATACTTGGGCTTAACTCAACCGTATTTCAATTAAACACTAATAAGGCCCATAATAAATAATATCTACACTAAATTATTTGTCTCATATGGAAAATCAAGGAGAGATTGACTCGGTTTAATTAGGTGGCTTGTCTATATCTGTTGTAAATCTATACCTAATAATAAAGAGTCAATGCGAATAATTTTTTTCAATTCTAAACTAAGAAGAGTGATGTTGAGTAGTTGTTTTTCAATTCCAAACTAAGAAGAGTGATGCCGAGTAGTTAGGGGAGGGCCGGACGAAAAAAAAATAGGGGGTGAGAAATTTTGCCACTTTATTATTAGGTATAGACTAGCAAAAATATCTGTGTGTTGCAACGGGAGAACAATTTATTATGTCATCGGCGTCACGAGTGTTGTTGTATGGTGAAACCGTGTGTGGCACAGTGACCACAATAGCACGCACGCCTAGTGTCGTCGAGCACGGCCAAGCAATGTAGGACGCCGGTGCGCCAACCATTAAGACATGGGCTAGCACTGCGCAACTACGCGATAGAGCGGCACAACACTCATGTGGCGTGACTCTAGTGGTGGCTGAGCGGACCAGGCTCCTTGCAGCGGCATAGGCGTGGCCTGACGATTGCAGTTGAGAGAGCGTTCGACCCTTACGGTGCCCTGAACGATCTAGAAGCGTGATGTTCATGGGAGATCTAGTTGTGCCATTAGTGCCCGCAACGACGCAACAGTTGGTGCAGATAAGCCTAGCAAGGAGTAGATGTATCACGTGAGGGTCAATCGATTGCTTCACTCTCGGTCTTCCAAACCTCAGGTCCACATAATTTCAATATGCTTGATGTGTCTTTTGCCTTGTCTCATCGTTATTGATCTCCTACGCTCTCTCGAGGGCTCCGATTCTTATATGGTCATAGGTCTATGACAATCTATAGCGCACGTACTAATGAGACTCTAGAGGTGTAATGAGTTTGGACCTATGAGAGGGAGGAGAACAAAGCTACCTCGTCCGGCACGAAGACAAAACGGGTGACAAACACATTGATTAGGAAGCGGACAGACAAATGTAACTCGAGCAAAGGATATAATGGATGCAACAAATTAGTGGTGAAAAATATTTATTGAAAGAAAACTATGGAAAGAAAACTCGGAGTAGACGGAAACTTTGGGAGAAAAGGAGAAAAACATGGAAAGAAAATAAATGAAATGTCCGAAAAAGAAAAAAATAGATGCAAAAACAGGTAAAAATATATGGACGAAGATAAAAAATAGAACCAAGTGAAAAATGGAATCAAAAAGAAAAAAACAAAAAAGAGATTGAATGTAAAGGTTTGAAGGTGGCAGAGAGTAAATAGAAAACGATTCATCTGAGATCATGTGAGTTCACATGGTCCCATGGTTAGCAACTGTGTAATTGCATGGTGTGGAAGCCCCGGTTCGAATCCCGCGTGGCTGGAATTTTTGTCTAGTTTTCCAGTTGTTTCCTGATGGGTGGAGTGGACTGGCCTGCTTACGCGTTGGACCGATAGGCTAAAAAATTGACCGGACAGTCTAGTAGCTGGAGTTCCCTTGCCTGCGCAGGTGAACCGTGAGTGGGCCGGCCAGACAGTCAGTAGCTGGAGCGAATCACGAGTGGATTGAAGGCTGGACGAAAAAAAAAAACACCAGAAATTTTGCCTCTTTGTTATAAGGGATATATTAGGTATAGATTATTATTAGGTATAGATATAAGTTTCGTTCTGTTTTTCTCTGTATTTTTTTTCTGTTGTTTATTTTTTTCATGTCCGTCTCCTTTTTTATTTAGTTCCCAAGAACTATTCGGACATTGCGTTGGCTGGGGACCGCCAGGAGGCACGCGGACTCAGCTGTCGATAAACACAACCCCACGGCAAGTCGGTACAGTACAGAAGTCGATTCCGTTTTGCAGGTGGTAATCCAAATACAAATAAATACGTCCGTACCAACAATAATTTCGCATTAGAGCCTCGACGATCCGCCGCACGCTAAGCCCAACCCCGGGCGACGAGATGGTGCTGTCGCAGCTAAGCGGGAGCATCAAAGGTGCGCTAGCGCGGATGTGCAACGCAATGTTTGTGGACGAGAAGGTGCTCAACGAGTGCGTGAACGAGATCTCCCGCGCGCTCCTGCAGGCCGACGTCCGCTTCGAGACGGTGGCCGTGGAGGGCGTGGACAGGTTCAGGAACCAGGAGGGCTGCGACCTCATCGTCGTGGACACGAGCGGGCGCCACAGGCAGGAGGCCGCGCTCCTGGAGGAGATGCGGCAGGTCGCGGACGCCACGAGGCCCGACCTGGTGGTGTTGGTGACGGACGCCAGCATCGGCCAGGCCGCGTTCGAGCAGGCGCAGGCGTTCAGGCAGAGCGCCCCGGTCGGCGCCGTGATCGTCACCAAGACGGATGGCCACGCCAAGGGCGGCGGCGCGCTCAGCGCCGTCGCGGCCACGAAAAGCCCCGTGATCTTCATCGGGACCGGAGAGCATGTTCCAGACCTGGAGGCCTTCGACGCCAAGTCCTTTGTGAGTCGTCTGCTAGGCTTGGGAGACCTGTCTGCCTTCATGGACAAGATCCATGATGTAATTCCTGGTCCTGCTGATGACAACACATCACCGTATCAGACTCTGGAGGAGCTGACAAAAAAGGGAAACTTCACGCTCAGAGATCTGCGCAAGCTGTTCCGGGCAGTGCAGAGTATGGGCCCTCTTGGGCAGCTCGTCTCGATGATACCTTGTGGACTCATTAGCGACAAGTTTAGTGACAAGGAAGGGCAAGCGAAGATGAAGAGGTACATGACCATGATGGACTCCATGACTGATGCGGAGCTTGACGGGACCAGCAGCCCGAAGCTGATGAACCAGTCACGGATCAACCGGGTCGCTCGGGGGTCCGGCAGGCCCGTCAGGGAAGTGGTGGACATGCTGGAGGAGCACAAGCGAATGGCCAAAATGATGAGCAAGCTGCCAAACGTCAAGAGACCCAACGACATAAATCACATAGTCAATGCCATCCCTCAGGATCTGCTGAATCGGTTTGGTGGCAAATTTGGGCTGCAGAAACTCATCAGACAAATGGGCGCCCCCCAAAGTTGATGACTATGTAAACCCTTTCAAGTCGTGGGCGCTAACCGTGCTAGTCTTACAAATGTATGTATGTAGCTATATGATAGATAGACTTGTCGTGTGAGTACAACTCTACTCAGGTTTTGCTAGGCGTTAGTTTCTTTTTTGTTCATGTTTCTCGCTTTTGGGGCTTTATTATAGGCTGAACTCGCCTAATTTATTAGTATATAATCTTAGCAAAACTCCTACCAGCTTTACTTTTAAAAAAAACTGTCAGGCGTTGCTCACACCGTGTATATAATTTTTTTTATTATTATACTAGATTAGATATGTTGCCACCACAGCCAGGCGGCCAGCCCCTGACCAACAGCCAAGTGACCATGACCGCAGCGCATAACACCAGCAGCATCGATCGAAATCGAAAGAACCGTAAATGCCAGAAGTAATGGCAGCCATAAGCAAGCATGATTATGATCTGTCACAACTGTACCAACACCTGAAAGCGAGCTCTGTCACAACATCAATGGCACATGCAAGGGCCTTAAGCTGAGCGTGAGCAGATGAGCTACTGCCATCAAGCATGCATTATGGAACGATGATGTCGACACCGGTGATCTTTCATCCATTGCTCCTTTTTGCTTTTGTCCACATGACAATTAATTACAAAGCAACCCACAGTTTAAATAACAGATCAGAGAGTCGCAAAACAGACTTATCAGACTTACCTACTGATGGTTTACAGGATGGAACAAATCCCAAGCATCTGCTGCCTGAGCATTGTTTCAAAGACCGATCAAAACCCTGTTTAGTCCCACCTTTCAAGTCAAGGTATCTAGAGCTGTAGAGATAGGACAGCTAAAATCTAAGCGATAAAGGGGGGGGGGGGGGGACACCCGCAGATGATATGCAAAATTCGAATCATTGTTCCTGCTTCATCCACAATAATAGGGAGCTCAGATGCTATGGAGGTGCTGCATGGCTAAGTTCATACACCAGTTCTGGTTACAACTCCAGTCTTGAAATATATTATGGTCGACAGACAAGCACCATGACTCATTGCCGCTTGCTGTCAAGCCTTGGCGATTGGCGATACGGGGAAGCATGAGGGCCATACGAGAGGCTCCTCATCGGCTGCTGCCCGTTCCGCACAAAGTTGCTCTGTGCTTTCATGCTTTGACTGCCATGTGGGTTGGCAAGGGCTGTGCGCCGCTCATGTTGCATGGACTGGAAGAAGTAGGAAGAGCTGGCCATGTCCTTGAGGTTCTGGAGAGGCTTCAGAACCTCCACCACTTGGCTCATCAGAGGCCTAGCCTTGGGGTCACGGCTGAGGCAGGCATGGGCCAGCTGAGCAGTCTTCTGAGCACCTTTTATGGAGAAGTTCCCATCCAAACGTGGATCTACAAGCTTATAGAATCTGCGTCTTTCTCCCAGATAAGGGCGTGCCCATTCAACCAGGTTGTGTTCTCCATTTGGCCTGTTCTTGTCCATTGACCTTCTACCGGTCATCATCTCTAGTAGTACCACACCAAAGCTATATACATCACTCTTTGATGTCAGGTGACCTGGATGAGAAAGGAACTTATAAGCAGTAGGAAACACAGAAATTTAATAGGCTCCTAAAACAATAACACCCTGTCTCAAATTATAGGTCGGTTTAGCTTTTCTAGGTACATAGATTTTGCTATGCACCTAGACATACGATGTGTCTAGATACATAAAAAAGTTGTATATCTAGAAATGCCAAAACGACCTATAAATTGGAACAGAGGGAGTAGTATCTAAACTACCTAGCACCTAATCGTATGTGCATGTGTGTCACACAAAGTTTCTGTGTGTCACATACACAGGTTCAGTGCACTAGAATGCAAACAAGCTTACAACACATGCATACACAGACACACAACCTCAACCTACAACACATGTTTTATGTGTGCCGAGCACAACTTTAGTTTACCCCAAATTGTATATGTATGTGTGTCACAGACAAAGTTTCTGTGTGTCACATACACAAGTTCAGTGTACTAGAATGCAAGCAAGCTTACAACACATACATACACAGACACACAACCTCACCTACAATAAACACGTTGCATGTGTGCCGTACACAACTTCTGTCTGCCGTGTGCACACACACGTGAGTGTTTAGGTTTACTGAAGTTGTGTGTGCACACATGTCCATGTCTGTGTTGTGTGCTACACACACAACTCTTTGAAGTTTACAGCAGTTTAGCACATTATTTTGACAAAATATATCGAGCTGGCTGACATGTTTACAGAACACCTAATAAACAACCACATGAAATATCCGCTACAAATATGAACATAGATTAAGCAATATCATAATTTATCAACTCACCTGTCATTACATATTCAGGCGCAGCATATCCATATGTTCCCATGACCCTAGTTGACACATGCGTTTTATCACCCTCAGGGCCATCTTTAGCAAGTCCAAAATCAGAGAGTTTTGCATTATAGTCCTGAAAGAATATGTTAGTAAATACAATTGTATGAACGGATAGAGTTAACATTTCAATATAGTTGCTTACCGCATCTAAAAGAATATTGGACGTTTTGAAGTCCCGATATATTACTGGTCTTTCAGCTTCTTCATGAAGAAAAGCAAGGCCTTTGGCAGCACCAAGAGCAATTTTCATTCTAGTGGCCCATGGCAGAGGCCATGACTCTATTTGATACAAGATTATACAAAAAACTGTTATTAGATGGGTATGTGAAGGTTCAAGATGAAATTATGACAAAACAAAACAACTTAACACTGGTCAAATTTGGCACATAAAATCCTCTCAGCAATAGCAGCAAACAAAATTCTCAGTAACAGAACTATTAGAAAGTTGAAACCCAATAAATAGCAGTCAAATCATTTGATTAATAAAAATAGTAACACTCTAACAAGAGAAAATGCAAAAAGGGAAACATGTAAAACCACCTACAGCCCATATTAATGGTTAAAGCTTAAAACAAACAACTAGGCGAGAATCAACATAACACCTTAATCATTTCCTCATGAATTCCTATATACCAAAGTACCAGATCAAGACATTAGTAAATGTACTCTGTTGACCAAAAAATTATTCCCTCACATGGTGGGAAACTTTGTGACAAACAATCCCCTGGTCAGTTAAGGTGTCCATATCACTTGTGTTAACCAAAACTAAAGTGCCCATGCACATGTGATGACCAAAATAGAAGTGACTGTACCACGTGTTAGAATATCACATTGTATCTATCATCACAAGAACAGAAACGCTAACATGGATTAACCGATAGAAAGGGAAAAAAGAGATAACAATAGCATATATGTTACATAAAACTAATAAAGGTAAGATTAAAAGATACTTGCTTCTAAAAAGATGATTCTCCAAACTTCCACGGGGCATAAATTCGTACACAAGCAACCTTTGGTCATCTTCAATGCAGTAGCCAACCAATTTCACTAGATGTGGATGCTGAAGGTTTCCAAGAAAATCAACTTCTGCCTGCAGACAAATAATGGTACTTTGCTTAGTGACGCATTAGCAGAGAGCTGAATAATACTCTCATCAACAAAGTATACCAAGGAAAGACAAAAACGTACCACCCACTCTTTATGCCCCTGCAATCCATCATGGTTAAGTGTCTTGACAGCAACAGTTAATCCAGTGCCTGGCTTAACAGGAGCTGTTCCATTCTCCTCAATCCATCCTTTAAAGACACAGCCAAAACCTCCCTCGCCAAGAAGACTCTCAGGTCGGAAGTTTCTCGTGGCACACTTCAGTTCATTAAAAGTAAATCTACGCAGTTGGAAAGCAAGTTTTAGCTCCTCTCGAACTATGGAAGAAGGTGATATACTTCCAGTGTTACTGGTTGTTGTGGAACCAGAGGCTGGTGGGACTGATTGGTCCTGGCAACCATCATCAGTCGCTGGTTTGGTTTCTACACATGTAGATATAGTATCTGTTAGGTGATAAACACTTAAGGATGATTCAAACATGAAAACGCTGAGTAAGAGCACAGTTGCTATGAAAGTTTTTAGGATTTAGTTTTTCAAACCAAATCTCAAAATCCTGAGGATACGAATCCACATCCTCAGATCAAGACAAACCCTAAATAGTAAATAGTACTAATAAAATACTATCCATGTTTTCATTAACAGATGGTGAATCTGGAACCAATCAACCCCATGCATAATCCATGAGACAGATTCTACATCCCAGTACTGTACTAGACACCATGGCAAGTTTTAAGTTTACTGTCCTCCAGTAGTCCAGTTGGAGTTGATATTCCATATGCATAACTATCAGCACTGAGTATAGTTTAATGTTACATCTGATAATTTAGTGTGTATCACATAAATGCTTTATGCGGTGTGGCTTAGTACTAAGTACTCCTAACTACAAAGTATATTGTCTAGCGAACCAATCAGAGCACTTTCTATTCTGGTTTCCCAACTACAACTAAGGTATCCCACTCAACATTCACTTGTTCATTTGTCCACATTCCAAGTGTGCTCAACCAATATTTACTGCATAATAGAAATCCTTGGATCCTGTCAAAAAAGGGGTCCTAACTATTTTATATTTACAGCCAAAACATGTGCCTGCAAATCAACCAATTCAACAATTCTACACATTACAAATAAACGAACCGGAAAAGGACAAATGTTAAATTTGAACCCAATTTGTGCCACTCTCTGGCACCCATCTTGCAGCAACCAAACCAGCGCCCAGCATTTCAGCCAAGCTCTTTGTACTTCGACCACTTAAAATCCCCCAGCACTGAAGCAACCTCACGCCTATTGGCCCATGCCCGTCAATGTTAGCATTGCAGCTCATAGACAAGTGCACACAGCTGGCAGCAGACATCACGTCAGCTTATCTACCACCGCGGGAAAGTAAAACGGAATGAAGCATGTCATCCGGGCATACCAATCCCACCCGACACCACCCACCCTGTCCAGCTCTCAATGTCGCACGGTTAAGTTGTAGTACCACCCACCCGAGACATTAGTGCACACCAACGCACATCCACGTACGGATTTCCCTGGCAGCCGTGCCCGTGCACACAGCACACGGACAGGCGAGCATGTGAAATCCCACGATGGCGCAAGCGAGAGAAGCGCGAAGAGAGACCAGTTAAACAAACAAGCGAGTACCAGGATACTACTAGCAAATAGGACAGCAGTTCTTACCCCCGCCGCCGCCGCCGCCGCCGCCACGCGCGCTGGTGGAGGAGTCGACCTTGGCGCGCGACGGCATGCATCCGCGGAGGCGCGGGAAGCGGATCCAGCACCCGGCCACTGTCGCCGCGTCCTCCGGCACCGTCACCACCGCCGCCGCCTTCCCCGTCCCTTTCCGCTTCCCGTCCTTCTCCCCGCGGCGCCGCTTCCCCTCCTGCTGCTTCCCCATCGCCGCACTCCTCTTCCCGAACCAAATGAACACCTGAAGCGCCCCCGCTGAGAGACACTCTCGTCAGCGCGGCGGAATCCGAAGCCGCCGCGCGCGGCCTCCGGCGAGCGCGTGGGCGGGCATGGCGAGGCGGGGGCGCGTCCCGACGAGCCGAGCGGAGCAGCGAGAGTGTGAATTGGGGGCAGAGCGGGCAGGGTAAAGCGCGAGGATTCGGGCAGGCTGGGCAGGGGCGTGGGAATTTGGCAAAAGACCGCGCGGCCGGGAACGGGACGGGACTGGCTGACCGAGGCGAGGACGGGGCAGGCTCTTTTGACGCCCGTCCGCAGGGAGCCAGGGACAGAGGCCCTTTTTTTTTTTTGCAGAACAGCCCCCTCGGTCGGAAGCCTTCATATTTTCCCTGCAAAATGATTGCGTTCAATGTCCTAACTTGTCTATTATAACTCTTGATTGCAAAATGACAGATGTACTCTTCAATATTCACCGATTTTTTTTCTATATATACTCACTTAATTATGATTGTCTAATTAATTTTTTCAAATGTGCTCCCTTTTTTGGTCGATGTTGACTTTTTTCACACGATGCGATAATTATAAAGGAATACACACACAGTCAAGGTTGAACATGGTGTATACAATATAAAAGTATTTGTCAAACCATAATATGTTGGCATGCTCCTAGTCAAGTACAACATATTGCATTTGCAAACCTCAAAAAGTTGGTTAGATTAAAATAGTTGGAGTTATACTTTATTGGGACCCCTATTTTATTTCATAATTACTCATGCCTAGGATGCCTAAGATAAGCTTCACAACCCACATGGAGTTATAATTGGTGCAATTGGAGAAAACTATCTACATATTTTAATAACTTGCATTATAAAGATACTTTTTGGTCAATGTATCGCACAACTATGTATATTATATTGCAAAGCTACGTACTTGATGTGCAACTTATCATAAAACTATAGATTTAGTGTGACAAAACGAAATCTATAGCAAATGGCATCTTTTAAGTTTATACTTTGAGATGAAATTTCTTACATGTATAGTTTTGCAACAAAAAGGCAGAGCGGGCAGGGTAAAGCGCGAGGATTCGGGCAGGCTGGGCAGGGGCGTGGGAATTTGGCAAAAGACCGCGCGGCCGGGAACGGACGGGACGGCTGACCGAGGCGAGGACGGGGCAGGGTCTTTTGACGCCCGTCCGCAGGGACTGAGGCCATTTTTTTGCAGAACAGCCCCCTCGGTCGGAAGCCCTCATATTTTCCCTGCAAAATGATTGCGTTCAATGTCCTAACTTGTCTATTATAACTCTTGATTGCAAAATGACAGATGTACTCTTCAATATTCACCGAATTTTTTTCTATATATACTCACTTAATTATGATTGTCTAATTAATTTTTCAAACGTGCTCCCTTTTTTGGTCAATGTTGACTTTTTCACACGATGCGATAATTATAAAGGAATACACACACAGTCAAGGTTGAACATGGTGTATACAATATAAAAGTATTTGTCAAACCATAATATGTTGGCATGCTCCTAGTCAAGTACAACATATTGCATTTGCAAACCTCAAAAAGTTGGTTAGATTAAAATAGTTGGAGTTATACTTTATTGGGACCCCTATTTTATTTCATAATTACTCATGCCTAGGATGCCTAAGATAAGCTTCACAACCCACATGGAGTTATAATTGGTGCAATTGGAGAAAACTATCTACATATTTTAATAACTTGCATTATAAAGATACTTTTTGGTCAATGTATCGCACAACTATGTATATTATATTGCAAAGCTACGTGCTTGATGTGCAACTTATCATAAAACTATAGATTTAGTGTGACAAAACGAAATCTATAGCAAATGGCATCTTTTAAGTTTATACTTTGAGATGAAATTTCTTACATGTATAGTTTTGCAACAAAAAGGCACCTTAGCTTTATACAGCTTGTGATCTGATTTGTTAAATTTAAAAGTTGCGATGTTGTTTTAATTTGTGAAAGCCAAAGTTTCTATATAAATTGGAATATATCTCACCCAACCCTTTCAAAAAAATAACAAAGCACGTCGGATCTACGTGAGACCTGACAGGCCTAGTGGTTAAAATTGGGGGACAAGAGGTGGCATTTGAAGTTTTGAACGCTGGTGCACTTTGCTAAGAAAAATCTGCAACTCAGGACGGCGAAGTCATACTTCGAAGTTTGATGGAAGTACCAAGGTTGTTTTATGCTACGACCACAAAACCACCGTCCAATCCAAATCCAACGGAGTAAGCGCGTCCACGCAAGAACCCCCCGTGCGGCCATCGGACGGGTACCCACGCTGCCCGCATGTTGACGCCGCGCAGCTGTGCCTGTGCCCTGTGGCCCTGTGCGGCCTTGTCCCCCACAGCGGCGCTCCGAAAAATATTTCTCACAGTCACAGGTCCCAGCGAGGCAGCGACGACGCCGCAACAGGTGGGGCCCTAGAAGCAGGCCCCACGCGCGAGCCAGTCACGGCACTCGCGTGCATCCCCCGTGGGGCCCCCGCGGCCGAGTACGTGCAGAGGTACGAGCACTCAGGCTGTGTTGAGATGAGAAATTTTTAGGAGAAAAATTCCTGTAGCAATTTCGTTGTTATTTGATAAAAATTGTCTAACCATGAACTAACTAGGCTCAAAAGATTCGCCTTGATATTTACAGACAAACTATGTAATTAGTTATTTTTTTACCTATATTTAATGCTTCATACATACATCCTAAAATTCGATGTGATGAGTGGAAGAGAAAATATTTTGGAAAGTGAACGGGGCCGCAGAAAAAGGAAATACCGTGCGGCTACTGGTCCTTCTCTTCTAAAAAGAAGGGGGTATTTAAGTCATATTTGGTTTCCACGTGTTAAAGTTTAACTTTCATCACATCAATGTTGCGGTAAATGCATGGAGTACTAAATGTAAACTAATTGTATGCATGTCGGCACAGATTAGGAGTAATTTACGAGACGAATCTATTAAGCCTAATTAGTCTAAAATTGAAAACTTTTTGTCAAATAAGACGAAAATGCTACCGTGTTTGTTAAACTTTATCACCTCTAACCAAATAGGCCCTTATTCTAAAAAAAAAAAAAAGAGGTACTTGGACTTTGAAGCAGTCAGTCAAAGCAGAAGGCTTTATTTGGGAGTGTTTCGGTTTGGATAGGATCATATCATAGGATCCATGTTTGAGTTAGGCACGGTAGGTAGTTTCTATACCTAATTTTGTGACTTCAGAGTTCATGCTTGTGGCCAATGAATCTACATGAAACCACGGAGAAGTAGAAAACTTTGATCATGTTCTCTCATTTTTGAACCGAAAAGGAGAGAGCTTTGTCTTCAGGCGTAAGGTAGAGAGTTCTAGTATAGTTTCCACGTTTTAAGTTTGCTGTATCAATATCTATAGCAAGCAATGACAATACATGTTAAGTTTTCCTTTATACGAATTCTAAATATCTAATTAAAGGTTATATGACAAGCAACTCTTTATTTAAAATGCTAGACACTAGAAAAGTGTACTCAGTGCATAGGTGGTTCTACTTTTCTCCCCCCGTTGAAGTATTGTGTCGTGAATAAAGGGGATATGGCATTTTGCAGCAAAGGATTTGACATTACCAATCATTTCGTTGCATAAAAACACTTAGAAAAGATACGTAGGCGCTAGGTGAATCAGCTCCACCAAAAATGTAGATGCCTCCTAGCACTTCTGTTTTTTTTAAAAAAAACTGATAGTTACAACAAGATTTTCTGATGCGAATTCTAGATCGAGTCACCACGATAAAATGTCGATTTCTTATTAAAGAACCGACAAAACGATGGTTTGAATATATAACCGTATAAAGAATGACGCGTATAGCTTCTGCGTCTGAACACGGTCAAGAATGTCCAGGTGAGCGGCTAACTTTCCCCCCCAAAAAAAATATATAGTTTTATGTGGGAGTCCAAGCTTTGGCCTGTGACTTGTCACTAAACAATCGCTGGTTGCAGAGCGTTAGAATGGTTAGCGAATAGTTTTCCTTAGTCTCTGTCTGGTTTTATTATCTGTTATTTTGGGTGATAGTCAATGATGACTAACAATGTTTGGTGGTCGAATAATGAATTGTGGGTGGATTTCATCGCAGAGAATCTCCTCACTCATGAAATTATATATATAGAATATATACGCAAGAATATTTCTTTTTAAAAATTATATGCAAGAATGGCCCTGTTTAGTTGTCATGCAAACCCAAAATATTTCCTCTTTCACCTATCACATCGAATCTTTAAACGCATGCATGGAGCATTAAATGTAGGTAAAAAAATAACTAATTGCATAGTTTGTCTGTAAAGTTCGAGACGAATCTTTTGAGTCTAATTAATCCATAGTTGGACAAATTTTACCAAATAACAACGAAAAGTGCTACAGTAACTTTTCACCCAAACTTTCCCAACTAAACACAGCCAATATTTGTATATTGGGCACTGATGGTAGCATCAAAGAATATGGGACCCAGCTAAAAAACTGAATATCTTAGAAATATATACATTATATAGCTCTATGAGTTTCTTTTCTCTTCTTCCTCTACTTCTCGGTTGTCTGTAACCCGGCTAGGCAACCAAGTAGTTCAGCGTGGAAAGGCAACCAAGCAGTTCAACGTGGAAAGAGTCCAGAAGGGAATCTTCCCGCCCAGCTCTGTGTAGGGAAACGGGTAGGCTACGCTAGCTAATCTACCGCGTACATCCAAGAAACTTGCGAGTAGGAGATCATAGATCGTTACCACTAGACGCACAGCGCAGCGGAAGAAGTCGCGCGTCGGTGTGGATGAAGTAGTCGATCACGTCCCACGAACCGAGCTCCTCGTCCTTGATCCCAGCAGCCGATCAGCGCAGCAGTCGCAGCAGCGCCTCTACGGAGTCCACACGTACGGGGATGGAACGCCGGGCGTCGGTGTGCTAGCACCGTGCGCACGGCAAGGGCGGCGGCCGAGAAGGGAGGGTGCGACTAGGAGGGGAGGCGCGGCGACTGATCATCGGCGCCCCTAGCCCCTCCCACATATATATAGGGTGTACCAAATGGGCTTCTATCTCATAGGCTCATTAGTAACCCTAATCCCTTTTTGGATCAATATCCTCTTGGGCCTTTAATCCGTATTGTGATGATGGGCTCTCGGGCATATCACCAACAATCTCCCACTTGCACTAGAGACAATCATCTATGCAAGTTTTCCAACATTCCAAACCCCTTAAGTGTGTGACCCGTTAGGTTCATGTGTAGATGGTTGTGAGTGGAAACCATTTCCGAATCACTAGTCAATAGCGGCACCTTACAAATCTTCACATCACCTCTCTCAACAAAGTGACGGATGAGGTGATACTTCCGTAGTATATGTTTGGACTTCTTGTGTGATCTAGGCTCCTTTGCAAGCGCAATGGCACCATTATTATCACAATAGAGGTCCACTGGACTGGACGCACTAGGAACAACACCCAACTCAGAAACAAATTTTCTGATCCAAACTGCTTCTTTTGCAGCTTCGGAAGCTGCAATATACTCGGCCTCTGTCGTCGAATCAGCCACCGTATCTTGCTTGGAACTCTTCCAGCTCACTGCCCCACCATTGAGGCAGAAAACAAATCCGGATTGCGATGCGGAGTCATCTTTATCTGTTTGAAAACTAGCATCGGTGTAACCCTTTACAACGAGCTCATCTTCGCCTCCAAATATTAGGAACATATCCTTAGTTCTTCTCAAGTTCTTAAGGATACCCTTTACAACTGTCCAGTGATCTTCACCGAAGTTTGATTGGTACCTGCTCGTAACACTTAGAGCAAAAGAGACATCTGGGCGCGTACAAAGCATAGCATACATGATGGATCCTATGGCTGAAGCATAAGGAATCGCACTCATCCTCTTTCGCTCATCAGGTGTCGTAGCACACTGACTCTTGCTTAGAGTAACGCCATGTGACATTGGCAAGAAACCTTTCTTGGAATCTTGCATATTGAACCGATTCAATATCTTGTCAATGTACGTGTCTTGGCTTAATCCAATTAGCCTTTTTGATCTATCTCTATAGATCTTTATCCCCAGAACGTAAGCCGCCTCTCCTAAATCCTTCATCGAAAAACTCTTTTTCAATGAGGTTTTAACGGCTTCAAGCATTGGAATATCATTTCCGATCAGCAATATGTCATCTACATATAGGACCAGAAACACAAGTGCGCTCCCACTAGCCTTTTTGTAAATACAAGGCTCTTCTTCATTCTTGATGAAGCCAAACCCTTTGACTACTTCATCAAAACGAATATTCCAACTCCGAGATGCTTGCTTCAATCCATAAATAGACCTGTGAAGCTTACATATTTTCCCAGCATTTTTAGGATCAACAAAACCTTCAGGCTGTGTCATATACACATCCTCGCTTAGATGTCCATTAAGGAAAGCAGTTTTGACATCCATTTGCCATATTTCATAGTCATAATACGCAGCAATTGCTAGGAGAATCCGAACAGACTTTAGCATTGCGACGGGCGAGAAAGTTTCCTCATAGTCAACACCTTGAATTTGTCGGAAACCTTTCGCCACCAATCGTGCCTTATAGATGTGAACATTTCCATCCATATCTAACTTTTTCTTAAAAATCCACTTACAATCGATAGGTCTCACACCGTCAATTGGATCAACCAAGTTCCAAACTTGATTGTCATGCATGGATTTTAATTCGGATTCCATGGCCTCAAGCCATTTGTCGGAGTCGGGTCCCATTATTGCTTCCGTGTAGGTCATGGGCTCATCATTTTCCATCAATAATACGTGGCGCTCCTCCGTGATAAGGAGGTTGAGCTTGTCAGTTGCGCGACGTGCCCTTATAGACCTTCGTGGGGCTGGTGCCTCAACTACAGGTTGTGCAACATCTTGCACTTCCCGTGGCTCTTCAGTGGGTGCTGAAACAGTTTCGGGTGTTTCCTGAATTTCTTCAAGCTGCACCTTGCTCCCACTAAATCCTTTTGAGAGAAACTCCTTTTCTAAGAAAACACCATTGCGAGCGACAAACACTTTGCCTTCCGCTTTATTGAAAAAATAGTATCCTTTGGTTTCCTTAGGATACCCCACAAAGAAGCATTTGTCTGACTTTGGAGTGAGCTTATCTGACATCAAACGTTTGACATAAGCCTCACATCCCCAAACTTTGAGAAAAGATAATCCGGGACGTTTCCCAGTCCATATCTCATATGGTGTCTTCTCAACAGACTTACTTGGAACCCTATTCAGTGTGAACGCAGCAGTTTCAAGAGCATAACCCCAAAATGACAATGGAAGATCGGCTTGGCTCATCATCGACCTAACCATGTCCAACAAGGTTCGGTTCCTCCGTTCGGATACCCCATTCCATTGAGGCGTTCCAGGCGGAGTTAGCTGCAGAACGATTCCACATTGCTTCAAATGATCACCAAATTCAAGGCTCAAATATTCACCTCCACGATCCGATCGCAGAAACTTAATTGTCTTGCCTAATTGATTTTGTACTTCACTCTGAAATTCTTTGAACTTATCAAACGATTCAGACTTGTGCCTCATCAAGTAGATATAACCATATCTACTAAAGTCATCAGTAAAAGTAATGAAGTACTGAAAACCACCTCTGGCTATTGAGCTCATTGGTCCACATACATCGGTATGTACAAGTCCCAACAAGTCACTTGCCCTCTCACTATGACCAGTGAAAGGCGCTTTGGTCATCTTCCCAAGTAAACAAGACTCGCACGTGTCAAATGATTCAAAATCAAATGAGCTCAACAAACCATCTTTATGGAGTTGTTCAATGCGCTTCTCATTTATATGACCTAAGCGACAATGCCAAATAAATGTGGGATTCAAATCATTTGGTCTAAGCCTCTTAGTATTAATGTTACAGACAGATTTATCCTCAAGATCAAGAACATATAATCCATTCACCAATGGACAATGAGCATAGAAAATACCATTGCAAAATATAGAACAACGTTTGTTCTCTATTACAATCTTAAAACCATCAACTTCTTCCAAACATGAAGAAGAAATAATGTTCTTGCTCAAAGCAGGAATGCAATAACAATTATTTAATTCCAAAACTAATCCGGAGGGTAGAGACAAGTGGTAGGTGCCGACCGCCAACACCGCAACCTTTGCGCCATTGCCGACACGAACGTCCAACTCGCCTCGTGCAAACCTTCTAGTCTCACTTAGACCCTGCAACGATTTGCAAGTGTGAATCATCGATCCAGTATCAAATACCCATGATTCACTAGAAGATAATGCAATATTAATTTCTATAACATTTATACCTGAAGTGGAAGTCTCACTTCCCTTCTTCTTCTTCTTTTCTTCTAAGTACTTCTTGCAGTTCCTTGACCAATGTCCCTTTTCATGACAGTGGAAGCATTCATCCTCAGAAGTGGGGCCAGGTTTGGCTTTAGGTGCTGGCTTTTGCTTAGAGCCCGAGGACTCACCGCTAGGAACCTTTTCCTTGCCTTTACCCTTGGGAGGCGTCCAACGCTTCCTCTTTTTGTTCCCATTCTGAACCATCATCACATGATTGGGATTCTTCTTAATGCTCTCCTCTGCTGTTTTTAGCATCCCATGCAATTCACTCAATGTTTTCTCCAAGCCATTCATCTGAAAGTTCATGATAAAAGGCTCGTAGCTCGCCGGGAGCGACTGGAGAATGACATCAGTAGCCAGGTCATGGTGAAGTTCAGAACCAAGTCTGTCCAAAGTCTCGATGTAACCAATCATTTTGATCACATGAGGACTGACCGGACTACCTTCTGGCAGCTTGCACGCAAACAAGGACTTCGAGATGTTGAACCTCTCAGTCCTGGCTTGGTTCTGAAACATCCCACGTAGCCCCTCGATCATAGTGTGAGCATCCGTATGCTCATACTGCTTTTGCAGATCAGAGGACATAGTGGCGAGCATCAGACAGCTGACGTCAAGTGAGTCATTGCAGTGTTTCTCATAAACTCTGCGTTCAGCAGCAGTGGAACCATCAGGGAGATCATCAGGATATGGTTGCTCAAGAACATACTCCTTTTTCTCTTGCCTGAGAACAATTCTCAGGTTGCGGTACCAATCAATAAAGTTTGTTCCATTCAACTTTTCTTTCTCAAGAACAGATCGCAAATTGAAAGTGGAATTGTTACTGGCAGACATGATCTACAACATTAAAATAAAGCAAGATTTTAGCACTATGTTTATGTAAAGACTTTCATTAACTAATTTAACAAAAGACAACCTACTATATCAAAGTCATCTTCCCTCTAATGACATATAGTGGTTCAAGATCCATAATCACTAAAATCCTAGTGAGCTTTGGCATCACGGCTAGAAAAAAATAGTGACATAGGTAAGCAACAGATTGCTAATCATATCTCTATACGACTCTTGTTTGTCGGGTGGCATCCAATGCCCCGGCCCCAACACTATGCCTTAAAGCCCAAAACTTTTTTTGATAGCTTTGCTGAGTTAACCAATACTGTGCTTGTAAATGTCCGACATCCACCCTATACAAAATGATAGCTGAGGGTACTCTACTTTGGTAAACCTACCACACAGCGATCAAAAAATTATAGGTGCAGCTATTGGTAAAAGGCATGAAAAAAAAACTCAACTTTTCTGAGGGGAGCTATTCTACCATGACAAAACATCCACCATATGTAAAGCATGAAAGAATAGTATGACAGGAAAGTAAACATCACAGGCATATAATCATATTATATTGTGAATAGTATGGCCTCTTTCATCACAATGGGCTCCATCGCCATGGCTCCAATGTGACCTCCATTGCCATCCGTCCTGTCTTGTGGTGATCAACATTGCCATCATGCTCGAAGCCTCCATGGATAGATACTAAACTATTACATCTAATAGCTAGTGAAATAATTACATGAGGATTCAAACATCACAAGTCGACACGCAGGTCGTTATACAATAATGGTGCAACCTCAACCCGGTTGTGTTAACTTGCGACACGCAGGCCGCACAAATTATCACATACATCATCACATGACATTGAGGCCATACCATTCACATCACACCCTACAAAAACAAGTTAGGCGTACGACGTGTTCTACCAAAGTAGCGCTTAGGAAGCCGCTATAACTGGAAAGCAACGGCGGTCCCGCTGGCCGGTCAGCGGGCGGGGGGTCGAGGGGGGAGCCGCCCCCCGCGGGTCTCAGGGCAGCGCCCTGAAAACCTCACAGAATTACATAGATCGCATCTATGGAATCCCTATGAAAATCTCATCGGAGTGATCGCATCACCTCAAATCCGAGCCATTCATAATGCCTCAATTTTCACTAGGTCAATCACATTGACCGTGCAACTTTTGCACTTAAGGAGACTGCATCTACACATGACCTCGATCTGTTGGTTCAATCTACTGACTATGCACACAGTTAGTCCCTTGTGGTGATTCCAGCCGGTAGGGACATGTCGTATGCACAACAGAGAATGAACACAAACTAATCTTTTTGGTCACATGCCGCAATCATCTTGCTCCTATTTTAACCCCTTATGACCAATTGATCCAATCAAACCGTGCAAAAGTAATAGATCCAATCTGCTACAACAACATATCACATATATGCTAATGATCCAGACCAAAAACTACACAAGATGGCTCCGATACCACTGTAGGGAAACGGGTAGGCTACGCTAGCTAATCTACCGCGTACATCCAAGAAACTTGCGAGTAGGAGATCATAGATCGTTACCACTAGACGCACAGCGCAGCGGAAGAAGTCGCGCGTCGGTGTGGATGAAGTAGTCGATCACGTCCCACGAACCGAGCTCCTCGTCCTTGATCCCAGCAGCCGATCAGCGCAGCAGTCGCAGCAGCGCCTCTACGGAGTCCACACGTACGGGGATGGAACGCCGGGCGTCGGTGTGCTAGCACCGTGCGCACGGCAAGGGCGGCGGCCGAGAAGGGAGGGTGCGACTAGGAGGGGAGGCGCGGCGACTGATCATCGGCGCCCCTAGCCCCTCCCACATATATATAGGGTGTACCAAATGGGCTTCTATCTCATAGGCTCATTAGTAACCCTAATCCCTTTTTGGATCAATATCCTCTTGGGCCTTTAATCCGTATTGTGATGATGGGCTCTCGGGCATATCACCAACACTCTGGATTGCAGAACACGACCACTATCATCTCTAAGGGCTTCCCCAACGCGACACGGTGGCTATTAGCCTCAACCTCCACATATGCAATTAGTCTCCACCTCACATGCATCAGCTGCCTCGCAGGGTGTCAGTACCTCCTGCAGAAGCACCGAGTGCTTCGTCCGACGAAAACTGGAAGCAGTCGTCCTTGCGCGCATTGGAGAGTTAAAGCAGCAAAGCCTCACCGCGCTTTTTCACGGGACCACAGTACCAAAGACAGAACACTTGCAGGCGTAGGCTACTAGTGTGTTAGAGGATAGCATTCACTTGCGTTGGAAAAAATTGATAGCTTAGACGCTGCTCTATCTAGGTGGTCTGTTACTTTTTCCTGAGGCTAACACTCCTAGCAGCCTGCATTGCTGCTGCCCTAATAGCAAAGCCGCAACCCCCATCCATTCTAGCGCCATGTTTAGTTACCCTCAAAATTCCAAGTTTTTTCACTCTCTCTCCATCACATCAATTTTTAGCCGCTTGCATGGAGTATTAAATGTAGGTAAAAAAAATAACTAATTACACAGTTTAGTTGGAAATCACGAGATGAATCTTTTGAGCCTAGTTGGTCCACGATTGGACAATATTTGTCAAATAAGACGAAAGTGGTACTATTCATCGGGTTGAAGAAACTTTCAATCTAAACACAAGGATTTTGAGCTCTCTAGGTGCCGGCCCACACCACTTACTATGCTGACGAATTTCTGACAACACAAGGATTTTGCTTGGCTCCTGCAAACGGTCTGTCATGAAAGCTGCTATATGGCATATGGGTGATTTGTGCATCAGTTCTTCTTCTTCCTTCCTCCCTCCACTTGTTTCGCTCACTCCACCACAACCAAAGCAGTTAGCTGTTTCTTGCCCGTCATTGTGAACATCATTTCAATCATCTCCCTAGCTGAGCCCACACCAATCAGCCTGCACCTCTTATCTTCAGCTCCCTCCAGACTTTCCTGACTTCCTTACATTTCAGCAACATATGGCCACCGTCTTCATTAAATTTGCCACACATACAACATTTGTGTCTACTTGCATCCCCCTATGCTGTCCACATGGCTAATGTGTTATGACTTAGCCTCCATAGGAAGTGTTTTACCTTGGGTGGGCAGTCCAGGCCATAATTTTTCCGGAAGTCAAATTCACTATCGCTATTACCTGCTCCATTTGCTCTTCCTCTTTGTTGTCTTCTGCTTTCAGCTGCTCTATGAGCTTTGTACACCGACCTTATTGAGGACTGGCCCTTACTGTCATAGTGTCATCCGACCACATATTCCATTTCAACGTGCACTGGTATTGCTCTAATGATATGAATATCCTGCTTCCAAAAAGTTTGGTTTAGTAGCTGAACATCCTACTGTCACTTTGTCGGGTCTATCAACTCTTCCACCATGGTCAGAAGGTTTCGGCCCTTTCGGGTAATATGCCTTCTAGTTATCTCCCTCGGAAGCCACGGGTCACTCCAAATATTGATTTGCTGCCCATTCCCAACTCTCCAGATTATACCATGTTTCCAAGTTTCTGCTCCTAGGATTATGCTCCTCCATGTATACGAGCACCTTTCCTTCGCTTTTGCTTCCAATATATTGGAGTTGGGAAAGTACTTCGCTTTAAGGATCCTAGCACAGAGCGAGTCTGGGGTTTGTATTAACCTCCACCCTTGCTTGGCAAGCATAGCCACGTTGAAGGAGTGAAGATCTATTAAACCCAGCCTCCATCCGATTCTAGCTTTTTCCATCCAATCCAGTGCATGTTACTCTCCTCGGCGCAACTTCAATGCGAAGACCTCAACATTTTATTATTTAATGTCGAGCTTTGGATCTAATTTTTAAAGAAAGTTTCAGCGATATCTATTTGTAAAAATAGTTTTAAAAAAGGCCTAATAAAATACAAAATTGTCATTGCTTTCCCGTGCTATGAGAGTGTGTGTTTTGGAGATTACTCAAAATATTTAGATATTGGGATGGAGTAAGTAATTTGTTGGATCCAATCCATCTGAATTACCTGTATATACTATTTTTTTATAATATTATTATTGACGTTTGAGTTGAGGATAGTATGGGCCTGTTTGGCAGGGATTCAGATTCACTAGATTCAGATTCATTAGCTTGGATCCACCAAAATATTTCCCAAACAGTCTAGATCCACCGAATCTAGATTCATCATTTTGGTGAATCTTTCTCAAGAGGTGCTCCATGAATGGACGTTTTGTACCTCCTCGTGGATTTATGTGGAAATTACCCACCTTTGCCACTGGTTACACACCCCTTCCATCCATACCGGTTCGTTCTATTCTGTTTCTTCCCCCATTCGACACCTTCCTCCCGTCGCATCCAGGCAAATCGCATCCGCCTTCCTCCCGTCGTGCCCAGGGAGGCCACGCTGCCCACCACCTCCCTCCATTCTTCCTCTCTGGCGAGGCCCCCATGAACGGCGAGCCGGCATCCGTGGCCAGCCTCTAACCCGCCCTGGTCGGCGCACCGGCATCCACGCCCGGCCTCCAGCCCGCCATCGCCTTCCATCTCCCAAAACTCGTGCGTGGAGGAGAGTGTCGCCCAGCTTTGAAGCTCCAGTGAGCCTCCCCTGGCCGGCGTTCCTCTTGGCATCGCAGCAGGGGACATGTCCGCCTTATTTGATAGCACGGCAGGGGTCTGTCCGCCCTGGCCGACGGCACGGCAGGGGGCCGTCCGCCCGCCTCCTTCCCGTGATGGTTGTCGCCCGCCTCGTTTCGGCTAGGCACGTCGCGGGAGAGCCCAAGCCTCGGCGCGCATAGGCCTGCGCGAGAGGGCGCGTGCGGTGGCCGGATCTCGCCAGGTTGCAGCTCGCTGGAGAGGAAGGCCAAGCTCACAGTGGTGTTGTAAGGTCCAAATAGGCTAGAGGGGGGTGAATAGCCTAATTAAAACTTCTACAAGAATTACTTAACCACAAGTTAGTACGAAAGGTGGCAAAGCAAAAGCACTAGCTCTAACTAATTAAGCAAGCCACCTACACAAGTCTAGTACAAGGCTATTCACTAAGCACAACAACAACTACAAGCTATAAATAAAAAGTAATACGAGAGAAGAGCTTCGAGTAATTATACCGCCGTGAAGAGATGAGAAATACCAAACAATCAATTACACAAGAGAAATCCTCGGGAAGAGAATGACACAAGAATTTATCCCGAGGTTCACTTGCTTCCCGGCAAGCTACTCCCCGTTGTGGCGATACACCCACTTGTCGGTTCGCGAGCTAATCGACTATCAAGAGTCGAGCCCTCGGCGGGCACCGCACAACCGCACACAAGATGGAGATCCTCCAAGCCACGAGCTCCACTAGAGTATCCAATTTGCGAACTCCCGCGGGGAAGGATCAAGAACCCCTTACAACACTTGGTGAAGGCTCCAACAATCTCCAATTGTGAGCTCAATCACCTCCGCTGCTCCAAGCCGTCTACCGTGTCGGGAAACACGGAAGAGTAACAAGAAATCCGTAGCAACTCGAAGATCAAGTGCCTCTAGAATGTAACTCTCAAGCAATGCACTTGAATCTCACTCAATCTCACTCAAGATGTGCAACTAAGCAAAGAGATGAGTGGAGGGGTTGTTCTCTAGCTCAAAGTATGTCTCTAGGTCTCAAAATATGCAAGAGTTACCCTCAAACCCCGGCCAACGTCTATTTATAACCGGCGAGCGGCGAGGGCAGAGTCCGTCCCGCGATGGCGGGCGGTGCCAACGAGTAGCGCAGGCAGAATCCATTCGACCGGGGGGCAGGGGGTGGGCGCAGCGCAGAGCGGGCTAGGTCCGTAAATGGGTGGATGAGGATGGGTTCATGAATCAGTGGATGAGGCTCGTCCAGACATAAGTCATGGGGTGGACGCACGGATACGAGCATTACCGTTACCGTTAATAGATCATATGTTTGGGACAGCCCAGTTCTCAAATTTTTAGAGCAGGTGATGACTAGTAGCTCTGTAATTTTTCTATTAATAGATCACCTGTTTGGGACAGCTCAGTTCTGGAATTTTTAGAGCGGGTGATGACTAGCTCTGCAATTTTTTTGAGCTAGAGCACATGGTATGCATATGGATGGACAACTGCTACTATTATAGATTAAATGTCTGTTATTATCATAGATCAGATGCATATGTTTATGAACCACCTATTCATTTTACAAGCTTTGTATAATCTCAGACCTAAGCATCCTAGCCGTGCAACCAAATACGCCTTTTTTCCTGTCACTCTCAATCATCATCAAGTCTAAAACGTTCTAGCTCTTGCTTGTTTTAGTTTGTGGCTTTACCAAACTGCCATCAGGCCCGGGTCCGACCCTAATATTCGTCGCCCAACAATCGATAGCGGGCGCGGGCGCGGGCGCATATACACACAAAAAGGTTGAGCCCAACACGCCTCCAAACCACGGACCCAACCTAGATCCACCCTGTTCCGTGTTTACCCAACGGTGCGGCGCTACCCCTATCGTCATCTTCCCTCAGGCTGGGCACTTTTAAACCGGGAATCGAAAACTGAACCTAACCGAGCCAAACCGAACCAAAATTTCATTTTTTTTAATTTTGATTTCGGCTTCGGTTTTAGCTTATGAGAATCTCGGTTATCAGCTTTGGCTTCGTTCCCCGACGGAACCAAGGAACCAACCGAATGTACTCAGCAACAAAGTCAGCAAAGCGCCCAGTCCTCGAGTCACAGAAAGGCCAGGCACTGTGGCGCAGCAGCCCAACAGGCCCAGTACCACACTCGCCATTTCTCTCTCTCTCTCCCTCCATGTTCCCCGTATCCCCTCGGCGGCGGCGGCAAGGCGTGCGAGCCTGCACGGACCCTCGATGGTGGCGGGTGTCATGGCTCGTCCACGGTGGCGTTGCGGCGGCCGAAGGGGCGGCGTGGCTCCCCAGTGGCTCCTCGGTGGCGGGGCTCGCGACTTCTCGGCGGGCGGCAGCACGCAGTAGGACATGCATGGCCCCTCGGCGACGCCGGTGTGGTGGGGGGTGGCGCGGCTCCCCCGCGGCGGCGTGACGCATCGGTGAGAAGGCTGCGAGGCCATGGCTGGTGGGCTTCTGCGAGCAGACATGAGGTCCTCTAGTTCTCCTCTCTCTTTGTTGTCCGTTCGATGGAACCGAGGAACCGACCCGATGAAATCAAAACCGATCTCGTCGGTTTTTTATTTTGCAAGAAACCGATCGACTCTTGATTTCTAGAAATCGAGCAAACCCAACCGAAGTCTCGGTTAAAACCGATTGCCCACTCCGAGTCTTCCCGCATGCGTCCAAGCGCCGCCCACCCCAGCCCCAGCCTCCCCTCCTTCCCCTCCCCCTCATCTCCGTCTCCCGCGCCACCGACCTAAGTAGGGTTAGGCTTTAGGGTTCCAACAAGATGGGTGAATGTAAGGTGCTGAACAAGTATTACCCGTCGGATTTCGACCCGTCAAAGATCCCGTGACGGCGGGCAGCACAAGAACCAGCAGATCAAGGTACGAATGATGCTTCCCATGAGCATCCAGTGTGCTACCTGCGGGACATACATATACAAGGGCACCAAGTTCAACTCCAGAAAGGAGGACATCATCGGAGAGGTATGCCTGATACTCGCCCAGACCTAGTTACAA
Source organism: Saccharum hybrid cultivar R570 (assembly GCA_038087645.1). Taxonomy (NCBI): domain Eukaryota; kingdom Viridiplantae; phylum Streptophyta; class Magnoliopsida; order Poales; family Poaceae; genus Saccharum; species Saccharum hybrid cultivar. The sequence continues at coordinate 27,089,134 of JAQSUU010000135.1, forward strand.
GCATGGTCGCTAATTGAAATCTCTGGTTGGTGCCTAATTTCTTTGCAAATTCTTCATTGATCATCAGGGAAAGGGAAAAATTGGCTCAGTACCATTAAAAGATTGGATCTTTAGAAAAATACCATTGAAAGATTCAACTATAGAAAAATTCAATTGAAAGCTTCCTCTATCGTAGGCTTCTAGCACATCTGTTAACTCAACTTTAACTCCTATTGAAAGGTTCGTTTGAGCAGCCTTTCACACCCGATTCATTTCAGCAAACATGTAGAAAAAAGCAAACACTGAGTAGCCCTCAAGACCTAACTGCAGCATATATGTTGTTGCCTTGCCTAAGCCCACAGGATATAACACTCATCAAGGTAGAAATTTCAGCATGGTTTCTTCAGAAGTTCTAGCAAGGTTTGTCCAAAAATTACACACATATATAAGACCACAATTCACACACTACAGCATGGTTTCTCTAGAAATTTCTCATAAAAATTTCAGCATGGTTTCTCCAAGAGTTCCAGCAAGGTTTGTCTAGAAATTACACACATATATATAAGACCACAGTTCACACACTATAGTACTAATATAGCTAATTCATCTACTCAACGATGAGCCTCCGATTGATTCCACCAGGTGAGATTGGAGCCATCTTTCTAGTTGTTACACCTGGGCTAGTTAGAGAAATGGATGACATCGTTCTAGTTGTTACACCCGAGCTTGAATGTAGGCATTGGAGAGGGTTCAGCAGCTGCTTTAGATGTCCCAGCATCAGTTGCGGAGGCTCCAACAGATTCAGAGTTGTTTATCCTACATTTGAAAACTTGAATTGGTAAAACTACTTTTTGAGCACGTAAAAGAAACAAAATATTACATTACCTTTGTTTTTTCCCTTTTTTTTGGACGAGGTGGTGGAAGTTCTTGTTCTAATTCAGCTTGAGTAGCATTACAACCCTTCTTTATATGTCCAAATTGAGAACACCTTTTGCATTGGTATGGTCCGCTTTTTCCTGGCTCTCCTCTAGCCTTTACTCTTTGTTTCCTTGGTCTACCAGCAGCCCTTTGTAGTGGGGGAGGAATCATTTCAAAACCAAGATTAACCTTTGGCCATTGAGACTTATCATTCATAGGAGCGATTTAAAATTGGTAAGCCATCTTAAATCTCTCCACAGAATAGTAATCAGGTACAAAGTCCTCAATGTTAGTTGCCTCACTTTCCCAAATAAGTATATAGCATGAGTGCATGGTTTTCCAGACACCTCCTATTGCCCACAGCCACATTCTCTTTTCGAAAGGTCAATTGCATACTTCCAAGTTTTTTCTTCCTTCGTTGTTCCTAAAATTTCAGCTGACATTGGACCACTTTTGTTGATATCATAGTGTAGCCCTTGACTCTTCATGTTCAGCTCATGTATCACACTAGGGAGGATGTGCCCTTAAAGTCTGTCGGCTATCTCTTGCCTTGTGTAGATTTTCTCCATGATCTTCTCTCTGATCTTATCCATCAGATCAACAACTGGAAGGTGTTGACGATGGTTATCTATCATAATAAAGGGTTAAAATAAATATATAAAGGGCTAATAAATGATCACCAACATAGGTTTAGGGTGTCAACTAATGAAATTCCACGAGTTTTGCTGAATCTATATTTTGCAGGGGGGTTATCAGAATAATTCAGGAATTGATATCTTCCACGAGAAGGAACCCATGTCAATCGGTCTAATCTCCATGTCACGAATACGCAAGAGGCTTCTAGAGGACACCACGAGGCGCCGCCAGGTGGGGCCGACCGACCCCTGGCCACCGCCCCTCGGCTCCTTCCTTTGCAAGCTACTTCAACCGCCTCCAAGGATGCATCCTAACCCTACGTGAAGGTCGGTTTGATCCAAGGGCCACGGTTCCATGCTCTGGGATATATAAATGAGGCCCCAAACCCCACTCAATACGGGAATTCATTCAATCAATCATCAACTAGAAAGCAGAAGACCAACCAGTAACTCTCATCTCCTTAGAGCTCCATCAGACCTAGGCATAGCTAGATTAGAATTAGAAGTAGAGGAGTCAAGCAGCCTAGGCTCCAGATCTAGTCAAGAGGAGCTTGGTAAATTAAGTTCTTCTATCTTGTATCAACATTGTTCTTTAGATATTCATCTAGTTTATTAGTTTTTCTAGTTCTTGATCTAGTTCATGTTCTAGTTCTTCATGTTCTAATTGTTTATGTTCTAGTTCATAATTGTTCTAGTTCATCATTGTCTAGTTCTAGTTCATTGTTCTTGATCATTATTCTTGATACATTAGATATGATCGTGTTCTTAATCTATATTATATCCTTGATTATTATGAGATTAGTCTGCTTTGATTATATATTTGGCATAGATAGTTTATCATCATGTTTATACACATGTTTGCAAAGCACTCATCTTATTGAGTCATGAGTGGGTGGTCAACATTGTGTAAGTGTGGTACTTATACAATATTTACCTGTAAATGCACTCTATACTCCGGGCTATGTGGTAGATCACGGGTGTGACATTCCTGTTGAGTCCTTTGTAGTCTACTCTCCGAGTGTAGAACTTAGTAGAACGCGGTCTCATTACTTAGTTGTTACTCTGTTTCTCAGCTTTGTAATGGAGATGTTCCTTGTTTATGGATATGAGATAACCTAGCCAATGATTGCCTGATATAATTGCACTAATCAATGTAGATTATGACTAATAGTTAACGTATTACTTAGGAGTTATTCTCTTACTTTATATTCTGATCAATGACTTGCCATAGTAGTACTGCTCTAAGGAATATCATCTGAATGGTCTGATTATCATATATTTTATCTCTTTTTATTTGATTGATTCCTGTTTGAGAGTAAAGGATAGTGATTTTGAATATTCATATCACATGTGTAGAGTAGCCTTTAATTAATATGTGCCCCTCTGTTTGTTCTCCTTTGGTTAAATATAAATAACGATACCTAGGTTAAACTTGGGTGAAATGCTGCAGCAGGTGTATTTATCTGTGCGCTTGCGGAAATATACTTTAATATTTTTATATAGTTAAGTGGCATGAGTACAATACAACCACACTCTTGGTGCATGTTGGGGATGACAACCTAACGCGAGTGATGCTAAAAAGTGTCAACAAGCATTTCTGACGCCGTTGCTAGGGAGGCAACGGAATGGCACACTAAGTTAGAAAACATTCATAAGAGCATAAACACACTTCCACGTCTAGGAACACTCTTATACATGTGATATTCGAATTACATCACTTGATCCTTTACTCTAACAGGCTCACCCTATCCTTTGTCTATTTTTTTGATCTTATGCAGGGTGATGTATGACTGGTTTTGAACTCCCGACAAACTACGTTGAGAACCCCAAAGCTCTAATCAGAAGAATAAGAGCAAAGCTCAAGAAGGCTCCAACCACTTCGTTTGAGATCAACCAATTGAGAAGAAGCTTAACACTAGACTTTGAAGCCATGGCCGACCGATCACTCCGTGAATTCTCCGCTCCAACCACTGCTAACATCAGGACTGGACCAATAGTAAATGTGGGAGATAACGGATTTGAGCTCAAGCCTGCTTTGATCAACATGGTGCAAGCAAACCAGTTTTGTGGAAAAACACATGAAGATGCGAGTGCTCATCTCCAACATTTTTTGGAGATTTGTAACTCCTTCACCATCAAGGGAGTCGCAAGAGATGTCATATTGCTCCGCTTGTTCCCTTTCTCACTCCTGGGAAAAGCAAAGCAATGGTTCTACGCCAACAATGATAAGAATACCACATGGTCGATCTGTGCTACTGCTTTTCTAGCAAAATTCTTTCCAGTGGGGAAGATAAATGCTCTACGTGCGAAGATTTTAATCTTCCAGCAACAACATGATGAATCAATCCCTAAAGCCTGGGAACGCTTTTAAGATTACATATCAGAATGCCCTCACCATGGGATGGAGAATTGACTACTCATACAGACATTCTATCATGGGCTCACTTCTAGTACCCGTGAGAATATGGATGCAGCTGCTGGAGGATCATTCTTATCGCTCAACATCACTGAAGCAACCACTCTGATTGAGAAGATGGCCTCTAACCAGGGATGGAACGAGGAACGCACTCAACCTTGCAAGAGAGGAGGAGGAATGCATCAATTGAAGGAAGTAGACATGTTGTCTGCCAAGATAGACCTGCTCATGAAGAAGTTCGATGAACACATCACTTAGAAGAATGAAGTCATGCACATCCACGATTCTCGCATGACCTGTGAAGAGTGTGGAGGCACTGACCACTCAGGGAGCAACTGCCCTGAGATTCAAGAGGATGTGAACTACATCAACAACAACTTCAACAATCGTCCTCAACAAAATCAAGGATGAAATCAGCAATCAAGGCCTAATTACTCAGCAGCTTCTGTACTAGTGACCGAAAGAGATAAGATTACAGGGAAGCCGGAGGATTTAGAAACTGCAAATCTTGTAGACATTTATAATGCAGGGCAATACTTCACAACACCTCAAAAGCAATGGGGAACATGGGTAGACGACACTCTACCAATGAAGAAAGGAGACCCAGGGAGACCTATCATCCCTATTCGCATTGGACCCCACAGCTTTGAAGAAGCTATCTATGACCTTGGAGCAAGCGTTAACATCATGCCCAGGGTAATCTATGAGAAAATTCATGATGATCCTTTATTGTATACAACTATATGTTTGCAGCTTGTAGATCAGACACTGTGCTACCCCAAGGGAATTCTTGAAGATGTCTGGATCGTAGTTGGACACTCATATGTGCTGGCAGACTTTGTGATTGTAAAAATAGGTGGAGACAAAAAAAGCACCCATCATCTTGGGGCGACCGTTCTTGAGTACCACCAAAGCCATCATCTACATAGATAGCGCCAAGATCTGGTTCACAATCAATGGGAGAAAAGAAAGATTCAGTTTCAAGAAGCGTACCCTCAACATTCGAGTTCACCCACAGACGTCGTACCTCTACGAGGATACAACCGCTGCCCCAACAAAGAAGAAGAACAAGAATAGGAGAAGGAGGAACAAAGCTAAGCATCAGGCAAAAGAAACAGTATGGATGGTCAACACTATTGATTCAGAACTTGACCACCTCCTTCCATCACCATACCTCACTAAGCTAGAAGATCCTGGAGTATCCACCATCGATTGTATGATCGAGGGAAGTACTTTCTACAAGACGTTCTGCGATATCGGCTCTAGCACCAACATAATGTCTAAGGTAACATATAAACATTTGTATAATACTAGACCCATGTATCATACATATGTGCAGCTGCAGATGGTGGACCAATCATTCCGACGTCCGGAGGGAGTAGTGAAAGATGTTATGGTCAAAATAAGAGATCACTACATTCCTACCGACTTCATGGTTCTTGACATGAGAGAAGAAGACGATGTCCACCTCATTTTAGGAAGACCCTTCCTCAACACCAGTGGCGCAATCATCTACATAAGAACTAGAGAAATCCACTTCCAATTCCCTGAAGAGAAGGTACATTGTTACTTTAATAGTTACACTACTTGTGAGAAGCCTAGAAAGAACAAGAGGAGACACCACTCTCAATGCCAAAAGAAACAAGCCATCAAAGAGAAAGAAGCTGCCTAAGAAGAAGCTATTCTAAAGGAAGAAGAAGAGAAGCCCAAGAAGAGTGAACCACAGGAAGAGACTCCTCAGTCCAAGAAAGTATGGGAAAGAAAAGAAACATCAACATCATCATCAAGTTCTCCAACACTTGACGAGCAACCATCCAGCTCCTCAGTTAAGCTAGAAGAAACCTCTGAAGACTGAACCAGACGTAAGGTCCGGGTCAATGGACCTAAATCTCCGAACCTTCACCGAAAGGTAAATCGGTATTTATCCGTACATTTAAATTAAGCATATCTACTTTGTTTACATTCCCTTAGCATATCATTGCATTGAAAATAAAAATACCTTTTCCATTAATAACACGCATACTATTTAGAATTAAATACATATTAAAATTCTACATTGCATTTGAAAAGAAAATAAAAATAACTTTTATATTTTGAATCATCTCATTGCATCTGGAAATATATAAACTCTAAGCCCCATGTGAGTAATAGTGTGGTGTGTAGCAACCCATAGTAATTACTCACTATATATATATATATAATCTAGAAATGAAGAAAAACCAGTTGAATAATAAAAGATAATTCAAGACTCCAAAATAATTAGGGAATAGTTTTCCACTAACCCTTAATATGTTCCACGAGTTTTGTTGTCTATTTGAAATTCAACAAGAAAAAGAGAAATTCCCTATGAAAGCCATGATGTCTTCACTCACTCAAGAGCTCTGCCCTGAACAATCATCAAAGGAGTGATGAGCATCTACGCAATCGAGGACTCAAGATGAACGACTACGTCAAAATCCAGCTTGGGGGAGAGCGTCCCCCGTATATCTCAATAAGTATTCCTTTTCGAGTGATTTATCTTTTATTCTGAAAAGTATAAAAAGATGCATAACTTAAGAAAACCAAATAAAAAGAGTGATGTGTGATAATATTAGCTAGATAATATATAATTTAAAATAAAAGATACAAGAGAGTATTAGAACTTAATTACCGTAGAACTCAAATTTAAACATAATGAAAATGATGAATAGTTGTTCTGTCGTAATTTCTTTCAAGTGCCTAGTTTTCAAACATGAATTCTCCCGAGTTTTGGGTAGAACTGTTTTGATCTAAAGATAAACTCTGAGTCTGAAACTTGTGAGTTGCAAATGCTAGATCTAAATCTAGGTAATTGAGGAGTATGATTTGAGAAAGTCTGAGCTGCTATTTATCTTGCTCCTACTGTTGCTAGAGTTCTAGAGAATTTTATCTTTTGAAATCTTAAAATACTATGATGAGTACTTGTATGACAAAGCTTAAAATTCCTACCACAGCCATACATAGGATAGAAAACTTCATTCATACTTTTTACTACTTGTACTTGCATTGAGCATTGTCGAGCTCTGTTGACCCTTAGAGGCTTGTCATACTTTTAAAATCAAGATCACGTACACTCCACTCAAATATGCTGCTTCTCCACTTGAAGTATGCAACAACATGCCTTTTCATTTAGATCCACCAAATATATTTTTCTTCTACACTGGGAGAGAACACTACTCACATGTCTTATAGGATTTTTGTCACCTATCCATACATTTCATAAGCCCCAGTTATTGTTGCTCCAGGTTATTATTATCTCTCAATCTTTCATTATAGATAAGAATGTTCTAGGCTTATATATTTAAAAAAGATAAGAAAGAGAAATATATAGAGAGTAAAACATGGACAAGTGTCCTACCAAAACAATGGGTACTTAGATGCCCGCCTCTCTAAAAAACTATAGCCCAAAATATCTCTTAGTCTAAGTTCTTCAATTATTCAAAGAGAGATCAAAATCTCTTTCAAAGGAGCAAAAGTAGAATTAGATCCACTATCACCTTCATCATAAATAAACCACTCCTTGATCCATACATATGCACTTCTTGATTTGATCGTATGCCTCGTTTCTCTAGATCCACTGTTTGACTTTACAAAATATGCTTTGCAAGTATGAACACGTTGTCTCCATACCTATAAGCTCCAGATAAAGCATTAGATGTAGGATGAGAGAAGGCAAATCTCACTTTACCTTGGAGAGGATCCAGAAATACCACATATATTGAGAGATTTGAGAGAGTCATACAAAAAGATACTCTGAGTTTTATTTTAAAAATCTTGCAAAACTCCAGAATAATAGTTGAATGAAGAGCTTGAGACATAGTGCTTGATTTTATTGTTCTACTTTTCGACTGCTCAAGACCCAAGTGAAGGCTAATAAGCTCCATAGTTAAAGGTAATATGGGTAAGTCTGAAGGTTAGAGTGGTTAGACCTAATCTGGAGGAAAATTCTTGTTTGAACGCATGTGTACTTTTAAGGCGTGAAAGCATTGTAGCAACTCCTGATCCATTATGAATATTTGCTAAGGGACTAGCAAAAGGTAAGCTTGAGGGAGTTGTTGATGATGGTTATCTACCATAATAAAGGGTTAAAATAAATATATAAAGGGCTAATAAATGATCACCAACATAGGTTTAGGGTGTCAACTAATGAAATTCCACAAGTTTTGGTGAATCTATATTTTACAGGGGGTTATCAGAATAATTTAGAAATTGATATCTTCTACGAGAAGGAACCCACGTCAATCGGCCTAATCTCCACGTCATGAATACGCAAGAGGCTTCTAGAGGACACCACAGGACTCCACGAGGAGGGCCACCACGAGGCGCCGCCAGGTAGGGTCGACCGGCCTCAACCCTAGGCCGACCGGCCCCTAGCCGCCACCCCTCGGCTCCTTCCTTTGCAAGCTACTTCAACCACCTCCAAGGATACATCCTAACCCTATGTGAAGGTTGGTTTAATCCAAGGGCCACGGTTCCATGCTCTGGGTTATATAAACGAGGCCCCAAACCCCCCTCAAGAGGGAAATTCATTCAATCAATCATCAACCAGAAAGCAGAAGACCAACCAACAACTCTCATCTGTCACACACCCAAAATTTCCTATTTTAGGTTGTGCATGAAAAATACTAAATAAAATAAATGATTTTAATATTTGAATAAATTTATTAGATAAGTTAAGTTGCTGCTAATTTAAATATAGAAAATTGTGGTTTTAAACTTTTTCATATTAATTTGATAATGTGGTGTTTGTGTGATGCTTGTCTTTGGTGTTGGTGAGTGCTATTATTTTCAAAATACCATAGGACGACGTTTACTTCTCACCGGAAATTTTTTTGGCATTTTCTGGATTTAAAATTTCAATTTCCGTGAGCTTAATCTTTTTCCTTGATCTCTTCATCAATCTTTTCATGAGCTCAAACTCATTTAGTTGAGTTCCTTATCTTTCCAAGAGTCTCCAGGATTTTTCCCGTGATTTTTCTGAGCTCCGAACTATTTTTCATGGCCAAAAAGGTAATTCTAGATTTTCTGGAATTATTTTATTCGCGGAATTAAAATAATCCCGAAATTAAGAAAATCCGAAAAGTTTCCAAACCCTACGACTATATATATGCCGGCGTAGCCCTCGACGTCCTGATTTCAGAAGTACAACCCTTATCGCGAGCCGCCGCTCGTAGCTCCCTCCGCCTCTCGCCGAAGTTCTGCATCTACAGCTTGCGTTCCGGCGAACTTCCGACGAGCTTTTCCGGCCAAACCGTCGCGTTCCGACGCCAGCCACCACCACCAAGAGGCAGCCCTCGTCGTTCTCTACACCGTGGTATATCCGTTTGCACGAATCCATCGCTGTTTCATCGAGTTTCCATCTCATCTTGTTTTTCTCCGGCGAGGTACCACCATGGCTGACCGGAGCTCCTCTCAGCTCAAGGTAGAAGATGATACTATTTACAGTTTTGCCACTAAACTTGTTTTGATCATAAAATCTTCGTTTTAACTCCGATTTGACCCGTTCAAGTTGCGTTAGGTTCGTATTTGCGAGCTCTACATGTTAGTGTAGTTGTACAGTTGGTTTTGATAATTTATTTTTCGAGTTTATAATTGAGTATTTATTTATCTATAGGAAATCTTAGAAAATTCATAACTTATACGTTTTAACTCCGAATTTGGTGATCTTTGCGTCTGTGTGATCGTAGAAACGTGTAGAAGAGTTTTATAAACTTTTATTATTGTTTTGCTACTGTTGATGTACTGTTCTAATTGTATCTCTTTGTTTGCTTCGTGTATGTTTGATTGGATGCATGTGTGTTGTTGATTGATGATCGTGTATAGACGGTGAGCAATTTCTTGACGATCAGGAGTATTATTTTGAGCCAGACCAGCAGTATCATCAGGAAAGCTTTGATTAAGGCAAGTATAACATGGGACCATCCTTGTTGTCCTATTCACTGAAATTATCATACATATGCATGTGTCTTCCTTGACAACCATAGAGATTATAACTTAGCTATTGATATCTTGTTTCCTTGTCGCCTATGGGTTGTGCATTTGGGTAGCTATTGCTAGTGCTTAATTATGAACAATGATCTTGTAATTTGACTAATGGATTATGCAATCAACCATTAAGATGATTTTATTACTGTTGAAAGGGGGCTAGAGCAAGGGGTTATATTGTTGCTCTGGTTTCTCTCCGTAAGGACTTACCTGTAAGTGATAACCGGGATATACAGTACAGCTGTGAGGGCTATATGGCTCTGGCTCTAGTTGTTCAAGAGACCTTTTCTAGCTTGTTAGAGGTTACCTTAAATGGCGTAAGAATGGCTTGCCACGTTGGGTGTAGTGCGAGCCCCTGGCCTAGTGTGTATAGGCTGCGGTTGTTGTGCCACAGGGAAGGGGGGTTCTACATCTGCCTGCCGAGTGAATCTAATGGCCCTAACTTGTTAGACGAACTTTTGAGTGGCTTTATATGGTTTTCAGTGTTTTGGGAGTAATTAACCCATGCATTTGGAAATCATGACTCACAGTGAAAGTGTACACCTCTGCGCAGAGTTAAAAACTGGTATACTAGCCGTGCTCACGGATACGAGCGGCCTTGGGGATTCTTACAGAATAGTTGATCATAACTGTTATATCATGCTTAATTATTGTTGATTATTATTATGCTCATGTTAATGCTATTCATTATCCTTATTACAATTGATCATTGATTCATTAATGGGATTGGATTACCTTGATGCTACTCAATTTCTAATTATATGATGATTAAAAGCTAAACGCAGTTAAACAGTGTCTAGCCTTTTTGAGCCTCATGAACCCTGTGTTATACTTGTTGAGTTCGACATGGACTCATTCTTGCTATTTCCCCAACACTCCAGTGTGTAGTAAGATGCTACTCGGAAGAAGGACAAAGGTGTAGTGGAGTTTCCAGAAGACTAGTAGAGGTGCTAGGCATATGTTACCCCCAGTCAGCCGTCCCTGAGAAGAATGGAGCCCGAAGTTTAGTCACCGTTCCGCGATACTCTGATGTAAGTGTTAATATAGCTATGTATACGTTATATAATAACATTGTTTATGATACTTTTTCATTCTGGCATATGTGTGGACTTCCTGGGCACACATATGATTAGCCTGGTTTTGTTCTTTAGAAAACCGGGTGTGACAGAGTGGTATCAGAGCGGTGTTGACTGTAGGACGTATGCCAAGTAGCACTGGACGTATTCTAAAACTTATTTTACTATAAAACTAATTTGTCATACCTTGACTCATTGATTTTGACTATTTTCTCTTTCTTGTCTTGTTGTATCCCCTCCTTGATATAGCTTCCTTTGAGCTATTATTTCTTACTCCATTGGATTTTGTTTTATGTTGATTTTACTAAAAGTTTTCTGATCTTACCTTGTTCAAAAGTTCGATGGCCTTTCATCATCTCCAAGGTGCCATTAGGATGACCACCATTGTTGAAGAAGCACGTGTAGTATCGATGATGTGATGTGTGTTTGTTTTGCTTGATGTGTTGCTTGTGTGTTATCCTTGTTCTCATATTTCAAAGGTGGCTCGAAAGGTATAAGTCTTGAGGAGTAGCTTGATCTATGCTAAGTGGGGTAGGTTTTACGTAATACTCCGCATGCTGATTTCTATAGCAGTCTGCAATGTTTCTGTTATATCTCAAGATATGGACATGAGAAATTTATGAAATTTTACTGGGAATAACTAGACTTCTGTATCTTTCCAAACCCACTGGATTTACCTTTTTACCTATTTTGAGCTAAGATATATACCTGTTCTAAGTTGAGGTTACTGCACAGTCTGGAATTCTGGAACAGTTTTGGCTAAGCTCTGTTTTTGATTAATTTAATAACAGAACCTGGAAAAGTGTTATTAATAAAAGTTGTAGATAATTTCATAAGCTTTCCAACCATGTAAAGATCACTTCATTTGGATCTTTGTAGCTTGAGTTATGCCAGATTTACTGAACTGCTAAAATTGGAATTCGCCCAGAAATTTTCTGCATTACTTCCTTATCTTGTACAAGTGAATATATCATTGGATATCTTTGAATCTCATTGATTTGCCTGGGAATCTTACATTAGAGATGATTATGGTTATCTAGTATAAAAGGGATGTGATTTACTTTGGTGTCCCCTAGTTTCTTTTTCTTAAGGGGGTAGCAAAGTTGTGAGTGTTGCAAGATGAATGTTTCGTATGTCCTAGAGCTTCACTTGGAAGAAGTGGTTATCTCTATGATTGGAAGTCTATAGTTAGTTTCATGAAAACTTAGATGACATCACCTCCATATCAAGTATGTTTAGTAAGTTTTAAGTGAAGGACTTATCATTAGCAACAAGCTTTAGAGAAAGTGTTGCCTTCAATGACATCGTCAGGTGAAACAAGATCTTTGTTAAGTGAGATAGCATCTGCTATCAACAACAGCAAGTCCTGAATATCTCAAGCGACGAGGCATGAGGAGGTACAAAGAACTCAAGATCAAACCTTATCTTTCTTGTCATCTTTTGGCTATCCTTGATCCATGTCTTATATCTCGTCAACACAAATTAAAAAAAAAGCATGAAGACTTGAAGATTAGTGTTATCTATCTCTCTAGTCTCTCTTAATCTCGTTTCTGCCTTATCCTGTTTTTTTTAGAACAGTCTGTCTTTCTTAGCTTATACCTCTATTTTTGGATGCCCAAAAATCATGAATAAATTCTGTACAATAGTAGACTTCAATATTTTTCTCTGACCGTAAGAACCGTCCTGATAGCTACTATGGTTTGGGAGTTATGAAAATCACAAGGCGGTGCATCTGTGCCGTCAGTAATCTGGAATAGTTTCTGTTGTGCACAGTTTTCGACCACGTTAACTGTAGAATCTGGAGAAGTATTCTATAAGAAAGTTGTAGTAAATTTGATAAGCTTTCCAACGGTATAGGCTACAACATCATTGGATTCGTAGAACTTGAGTTATAACTGTATTTCTGCACTGCCATTTTTCTGCTCTCGAGGAAGTACAAGTTACTTGTTCTTGCATATGCTCATGAATATCTTTGAGATGATAGAAGGACATGATGGTAGTTATCACTCAGAAACACATGTAATCTATCCATTGGTGTTCTCCAGTTGATCTCTTCTTAAGAGGGGTTGCCGAACTAAAGGCGATACAAGATGGAGGTTTTATACGTTCTATTTTCGTCATCTGGAAGCATCAGCTATCTACATGGTTGCAAAGTCATTATCGAGTGCAGGTATCTTTTCTCAGGGTTGGTAACCTGTTAGAACCATCTACAAGAATCGTAAGGGTCTAAAGGAGACATTTACAAAGTTGGTTTTGAGTTTGTGGCATCATCATTGGATAAGAGTTGATCAGAGAAACGTGAAGATTTGCAAAATCAACTTTATCTTTCTCCCTGGTCTCTCCGAATCTCGGGACGAGATTCTTGTTAAGTGGGGTAGAATTGTCACACACCCAAAATTTCCTATTTTAGGTTGTGCATGAAAAATACTAAATAAAATAAATGATTTCAATATTTGAATAAATTTATTAGATAAGTTAAGTTGCTGCTAATTTAAATATAGAAAATTGTGGTTTTAAACTTTTTCATATTAATTTGATAATGTGGTGTTTGTGTGATGCTTGTCTTTGGTGTTGGTGAGTGCTATTATTTTCAAAATACCATAGGACGACGTTTACTTCTCACCGGAAATTTTTTTGGCATTTTCTGGATTTAAAATTTCAATTTCCGTGAGCTTAATCTTTTTCCTTGATCTCTTCATCAATCTTTTCATGAGCTCAAACTCATTTAGTTGAGTTCCTTATCTTTCCAAGAGTCTCCAGGATTTTTCCCGTGATTTTTCTGAGCTCCGAACTATTTTTCATGGCTAAAAAGGTAATTCTAGATTTTCTGGAATTATTTTATTCGCGGAATTAAAATAATCCCGAAATTAAGAAAATCCGAAAAGTTTCCAAACCCTACGACTATATATATGCCGGCGTAGCCCTCGACGTCCTGATTTCAGAAGTACAACCCTTATCGCGAGCCGCCGCTCGTAGCTCCCTCCGCCTCTCGCCGAAGTTCTGCATCTACAGCTTGCGTTCCGGCGAACTTCCGACGAGCTTTTCCGGCCAAACCGTCGCGTTCCGACGCCAGCCACCACCACCAAGAGGCAGCCCTCGTCGTTCTCTACACCGTGGTATATCCGTTTGCACGAATCCATCGCTGTTTCATCGAGTTCCCATCTCATCTTGTTTTTCTCCGGCGAGGTACCACCATGGCTGACCGGAGCTCCTCTCAGCTCAAGGTAGAAGATGATACTATTTACAGTTTTGCCACTAAACTTGTTTTGATCATAAAATCTTCGTTTTAACTCCGATTTGACCCGTTCAAGTTGCGTTAGGTTCGTATTTGCGAGCTCTACATGTTAGTGTAGTTGTACAGTTGGTTTTGATAATTTATTTTTCGAGTTTATAATTGAGTATTTATTTATCTATAGGAAATCTTAGAAAATTCATAACTTATACGTTTTAACTCCGAATTTGGTGATCTTTGCGTCTGTGTGATCGTAGAAACGTGTAGAAGAGTTTTATAAACTTTTATTATTGTTTTGCTACTGTTGATGTACTGTTCTAATTGTATCTCTTTGTTTGCTTCGTGTATGTTTGATTGGATGCATGTGTGTTGTTGATTGATGATCGTGTATAGACGGTGAGCAATTTCTTGACGATCAGGAGTATTATTTTGAGCCAGACCAGCAGTATCATCAGGAAAGCTTTGATTAAGGCAAGTATAACATGGGACCATCCTTGTTGTCCTATTCACTGAAATTATCATACATATGCATGTGTCTTCCTTGACAACCATAGAGATTATAACTTAGCTATTGATATCTTGTTTCCTTGTCGCCTATGGGTTGTGCATTTGGGTAGCTATTGCTAGTGCTTAATTATGAACAATGATCTTGTAATTTGACTAATAGATTATGCAATCAACCATTAAGATGATTTTATTACTGTTGAAAGGGGGCTAGAGCAAGGGGTTATATTGTTGCTCTGGTTTCTCTCCGTAAGGACTTACCTGTAAGTGATAACCGGGATATACAGTACAGCTGTGAGGGCTATATGGCTCTGGCTCTAGTTGTTCAAGAGACCTTTTCTAGCTTGTTAGAGGTTACCTTAAATGGCGTAAGAATGGCTTGCCACGTTGGGTGTAGTGCGAGCCCCTGGCCTAGTGTGTATAGGCTGCGGTTGTTGTGCCACAGGGAAGGGGGGTTCTACATCTGCCTGCCGAGTGAATCTAATGGCCCTAACTTGTTAGACGAACTTTTGAGTGGCTTTATATGGTTTTCAGTGTTTTGGGAGTAATTAACCCATGCATTTAGAAATCATGACTCACAGTGAAAGTGTACACCTCTGCGCAGAGTTAAAAACTGGTATACTAGCCGTGCTCACGGATACGAGCGGCCTTGGGGATTCTTACAGAATAGTTGATCATAACTGTTATATCATGCTTAATTATTGTTGATTATTATTATGCTCATGTTAATGCTATTCATTATCCTTATTACAATTGATCATTGATTCATTAATGGGATTGGATTACCTTGATGCTACTCAATTTCTAATTATATGATGATTAAAAGCTAAACGCAGTTAAACAGTGTCTAGCCTTTTTGAGCCTCATGAACCCTGTGTTATACTTGTTGAGTTCGACATGGACTCATTCTTGCTATTTCCCCAACACTCCAGTGTGTAGTAAGATGCTACTCGGAAGAAGGACAAAGGTGTAGTGGAGTTTCCAGAAGACTAGTAGAGGTGCTAGGCATATGTTACCCCCAGTCAGCCGTCCCTGAGAAGAATGGAGCCCGAAGTTTAGTCACCGTTCCGCGATACTCTGATGTAAGTGTTAATATAGCTATGTATACGTTATATAATAACATTATTTATGATACTTTTTCATTCTGGCATATGTGTGGACTTCCTGGGCACACATATGATTAGCCTGGTTTTGTTCTTTAGAAAACCGGGTGTGACATCATCTCCTTAGAGCTCCATCAGATCTAGGCATAGCTAGATTAGAATTAGAAGTAGAGGAGTCAAGCAGCCTTGGGCTCTAGATCTAGTCAAGAGGAGCTTGGTAAATCCAGTTCTTCTCTCTTGTATCAACATTGTTCTTCAGATATTCATCTAGTTTATCAGTTCTTCTAGTTCTTGATCTAGTTCATGTTCTAGTTCTTCAGGTTTTAATTATTTATGTTCTAGTTCGTAATTGTTCTAGGTCATCATTGTCTAGTTCTAGTTCATTGTCTTGATCATTATTCTTGATACATTAGATATGATCTTGTTCTTAATCTATATTATATCCTTGATTATTATGAGATTAGTCTGCTTTGATTATATATTTGGCATAGATAGTTTATCATCATGTTTATACACATGTTTGCAAAACACTCACCTTATTGAGTCATGGGTGGGTGGTCAACATTGTGTAAGTGTGGTACTTATATAATGTTTACCTGCAAATGCACTCTATACTCCGGGCCATGTGGTAGATCACGGGTGTGACATTCCTGTTGAGTCCTTTGTAGTCCACTCCCCGAGTATAGAACTTAGTAGAACGCGGTCTCATTACTTAGTTGTTACTCTGTTTCTCAGCTTCGTAATGGAGATGTTCCTTGTTTATGGATATGAGATAACCTAGCCAATGATTGTCTGATATAATTGCACTAATCAATGTATATTATGACTAATAGTTAACGGATTACTTAGGAGTTATTCTCTTGCTTTATATTCTGATCAATGACTTGCCATAGTAGTACTGCTCTAAGGAATATCATCTGAATGTTCTAATTATCATATATTTTATCTCTTTTTATTTGATTGATTTCTGTTTGAGAGTAAAGGATAGTGATTTCGAATATTTATATCACATGTGTAGAGTAGCCTTTAATTAATATGTGTCCCTCTGTTTGTTCTCCTTTGGTTAAATATAAATAACGATACCTAGGATAAACTTGGGTGAAATGCTACAACGGGTGTATTTATCTGTGCGCTTGTGGATATATACTTTAATATCTTTATATAGTTAAGTGGCATGAGTACAATACAATCACACTCTTGGTGTAATGTTGGGGATGACAACCTAACGCGAGTGATGCTAAGAAGTGTCAACAGAATGTCTTTATAATCCTTAACCAATTATTGAAACATTCAGATATGTTATTTTTAACATAATCAACTTTGCATTCTTCGGAGAATTTAGATCTACTCCATATCAGCTTGTGATGGTTGTCTCAAAAGGTAATTGCTTTAGGACATTCAGTTCCAATTTTCTCCAACAATGCATCATGCCTTCGAGCTGTACATGCCCATGCAAGAGGCCACATGTATTTAAACACCTCACCTCTGAATTTCTTCCTAAAATTAGCCATTAGGTGCCTAAAGCACTCACGGTGCTCTGCATCACCTTTGAAGACTTTGTTGACACTATATGCTAATCCTTTGCACGCATCAGTATGAATTGTCAACCCAGGTGGAGTACCAATTGCTTTCTTCAGGTTTGCCATGAACCATGCCCAGTTGGCATTTGTTTCCTTTTCAAAAATCCTATACACAACTTGATACATCCAGTTGTGTCCATCAATTGCAGTTGTTGTAGCCAATTGTCCATTATATTTTCCAGTCAAGTGAGTAGAATCGACACCAAGATATGGCCAACACCCTGACAAAAAACCATCAACACATGCTCTAATGTACACAAACATCCTTAGGAAATGTATTTTGCCTTTGACCTTCTTGCAATCAATCTCAACAATGCTGCCCGGGCATGTTTCTTCTAGAGCTGCTTTGAATCTCCATAACATTGTGAAACTCTCCTCCCAAGTGCCATGAATATCATCCATTGCTGATTTTTTTCTAGACCACACTTTAAAATATGACAACTCAATATTGTAATGCTTTTCCAATATTCTCTGTAACTTCTTTGCGCTAAGAGTGGGATCTTCTTCAATAATTTGTTTTGCTCTTTGAGATATCCAGGCTATAGAAGCTTGATGGCCTTTCACAGTTTCTGAACTAGAACAACTGTGATCATCCAATTTTGAGAGTTTGACCACCTGCAAATAAATTTGATTATAAGCTACAGCTTGCAAAAAAGTATCATTGTACAACGAATATTTGATTATAAGCTACAGCTTGCAAAAAAATATATCATTATACAACGAATATTTGATTATAAGCTATAAAGAAAGAATAATAACCATGAATGTGTCATCACCATGAAGTATCTTTGCAAAAATTCTCCAATCGCAGTTTGCATCAGCACACCTTGCCCTATACCTCTCTTTGTCACTATGTTCAACCCTAGTACCAAACTTATTTTTTATGGCATATGTCCTCAAGGTCATGATGAACTCGTCCTTGTCTCCAAATGTATCTCCTTCATTAATGATCGGATTCTCTTTGTCATGTGTTGTGAAAGGTGCAGCATAATCATCTAGCATATTAGCCTCATCATCATGAACACATTCAGAATCAAAGTTCAGAATAGGCCTTGCCCTCTTTCTTTTCTGCACCTCTACTTCAATATTTTCTGTTGGTTGTGCATCGTTAACTGCAGCATCAACTGGTTTTAAGTATCTCCACTCTTCATCTACTCTAGTTGGCTCATCCCCACTAGGGTCACACCCAACAGTCATAAAGTGCTCCTTCTCCTCCTCTTCAGGCATTGGTGGCCCTGCTATGGTTTCTTCATATTGTGGTATTTCTGCCCATTCAAATCCCTCAAATTCCATCTTCTTCTCAACAACTGGCACTTCATTAGGCATGCTCTCACAATCCATGTTCACTGCAGGAGGCATCTCATCCCCCTCCACATGATTGCCCACTATTATCATAAATTTCACCAATTGAGATGCCCTTAGCAAGTTGTGAAGCTGACCATCTGAAATTAATTTGTCTGTCCAATGCATCCCTTTTACAACCCAGAAATTTGCCTGCTAGTTGCTGTCCCATGTAAAGTGCAAAGCAATATCCTTCTCTAGATTAATGACTGAATATTTTTCTGAATCAACAACCCAGCTTACATCTCTGCCCCTATTGTAGACCTTTTTACCATGTACAATACTGAAGTATGAGTTCACTGTGACCTCTACTCTACAAGCATTCTTTGGATCAATCCTGTGATATGTAGCCCGAAACACTTGGAATAGAGGGAAAACAGTAAGGCCCAATTTCACAAAAAAAAAATCAGGTCCTCAGTCAGTCCCCATCCAGTACGTTCAGATAGCCATGTCCAAAAAAAAACCTAGCAAAATAGATACAAATTGGAAGAATGTAGAATGTGTCCAAGGAGATTACCCTTCTGGAATTTCAATAGCATCCATCTTCAATCAAATCCCCAATCCCTTGTCACAGCACTACAAAATCCCCAGTACCTATGGTTCAGACCATGAGAAAAGGACAAAAAGAATGGAGAACAAGGAAAATAGGGAAGAAGAGGGGCTCACCATGGAGGATAGGCCTGTGAAGTCACCACCGCTGCTGTCGTCGCCGAGGGGAGGAGCGCCGCCGCCGAGGGGAAGTCCGCCGCTGCGAGGGAAAGAGCGCCGCTTGAGGTCACGCCCAGGTCCAAGACCTTCTCAGGCTGCGTGCGTTTCTGCTGTTGGCTCCGTTCTTTTTTTATTTTTCCCTTCAGCTAACGTGCAGTAAACGGGGATGGTAAAAGATATAACGGAGAAACCTTTCAATGGTAGTTTTTTTTGCAGTTGAATCTTTCCGTGGTAGTTTTCTAAAGATGGGATCTTTTAATGGTAACGAGCTAATTTTCCCATAGGGAAAAGATAGTATGCCTGGCCTTGCTTGTTCTGATCAGGCTCAAATGCGCTAGGAGCAGATTGTTGGATCCCTCGCTACTGTTAGGCATACATATATGACATACATATCTGTGGCTGATAGTTTCATGCTGCTAAGCAAATAATTTGCTACACACCACATCCACACCATTTTTCATAATGAAGTCATTGTGTTAGCTGGTGATCTGCTGTATGTTTTGTTGATGTTCTCTTCCACGATCTACCTGTACACACATAAACGAAATGAGTGCCTAAAAACTGGCAGTGATCGTGGAATCCTGGCGACGAGTTTGGTTTTAGTACATGCATCGGTTGTGGATGATTCAACCATCAACAGGGGATCTTGCGCTCTACACATGGGCTGTGGACAATCATTATTAGAGTGGTTCGGTGTATATAAGAAGAGGGCTGTACCATTGCTTGCTGAGTACAAACAAGTAGAGCATTATGCCAGGCCTCCAGTAAAACACTTCCCGGCTTCAGAAATTTTTTTGCTATAAGCTATTTGAAAGGACCACATGCTAACTCTGAAATAACAATGGCAGAAATAAGAGGTGATAGAATTAACATGGTAGCAGCACTGCAGTACTATGAAGATGCAGCATGTAATTGTGATTCTAGCTGTATAAATTCTATAGGTAATTACTAAAAAATGGTTTGAAAATTAGACTCTTGTACTATTCAATTCGCAGTTTTGGTCCACCAGTGTATATGCTTACATGAAATCTGAACAAAAGCTGGCATCCATTTCAATCTCCCATTGGTCTCCTAGCTACATGTCCTGTCTTCTATATTTATTCTAGAGTAGTTTGAGGAGTTTATGTATGCCAGTTTATATCGGAATTTTTGTCAGTCCTGAGTCCTTATTTCTAAAAGTGCTCTGCCTGCTCTTCTCAGTGTTGATAGCTTCGCTATTCTGCATCCTGTATTCTTTCTGCTCAGCGCTTGCATCTCTTCATTTAACTAAGCATAATAGCCTTTTCATAGGCATCTTTGTGCTTTTGAATTTACAACCATGGTTTGAATTTATTTTTCATCATTGTATGGCCTGGCATAATGATTTATTTGGTTGTCTGTTGTCTTGGAACTAGTGGGTATTTTGATTACTGATTGTATGCTAACCCATTGCTAATGCTAGTTCCTTCTTTTGGGCGCAGACATACTTGGGAATACAAATACTTAGGTTTTACTTCAAGTGTACTAAGGGCTGGTTTAGATGCAAAAATTTTTGCAAAACAGCACTGTAGCTCATTTCGTTGTTATTTGGCAAATATTGTCCAATCATGGTCTAATTAGGCTTAAAAGATTCGTCTCGTCTATTTCGTCTAAACTGTGTAATTAGTTTTATTTTTTATCTATATTTAATGCTTCATGCATGTGTCCAAAGATTCGATGTGACAGAGAATCTGAAAAATTTTGTAAAATTTTCTAGGAACTAAACAAGGCATAAGTGCTCTGCTGAGATCACATTCAAAACAGATCCTCAGAATTCTGACTACACCGTGGAATCGGGGGCTAGTAGCAATTTTGAACCTTGGCGTGAACAGGATGAGGTAAGTGTTTTGGGGCATATTCGAAGGACAAATTCCATGTTCCAAGCATATAATCTTCAATTTGATCACCATGATGCATATTCTTTTGTTCAGGCAGCAGACAAAGAAAAGAGGAAACGAGATGCTGAGGAGATGGGTGATGCAATGAAAGCGTTGGAAAATAGAGCAATGGATTCAAAGCAGGATATGGACATTCTTGCTGCTTTGCAAGAGATGCGGTCCATGAAGGCTGGATCTAGTTCTAGGCCACTAGATGTTTTGTAGTTCTTATTTCATCGGATTTTGCTGATTACTAATATTGTTTTCTTGTGCTGTCTACAGTCTAGACATGCTGGTGTCTCTGTTGACCAGATGCTTGAAATTTTGAAGCGTTCTGCTCATGAGAAGGTAAGACCTTAAAAACAGTGTTTGCATTATCATGTTTTAATAAATGTCTGAAATAAAACATTCCACATTTTCATTGTTTAGAATAACTTTATGGCAACAGTGTAGTTTCCTGCGCTCATTAACATCGATATTTTTCGTGCAATAACAGGAGGAAAAAGCATTTGCAGAGCTTGATAAAGAAGATGAAGAACATATCAAATCAATCACTTTTCAAGTAAGGCCTTATTTAGATGCACTCCAAAAGTTGAATTTTTTTCACTTTCTCTTCATTACATCAATCTTTGGACTCATGCATGAAGTAGTAAATGTAGGTAAAAAAATAACTAATTATACAGTTTAGTTGCAAATCACGAGATGAATCTTTTAAGCTTAGTTGATCCACGATTGGACAATATTTACCAAATAAGACGAAAGTGGTACTATTCATCGGTTTGAAATTTTTTGAATCTAAACGTGGCCTAATTCTCTATCTCTGCATCGCAATGCCGATTAGTGCCATCATGCATAACATGTGCATGGAGGGTGTTACCTTCTGAAACTGCACCTTTTTAAGTGTTTCCAATTAAGCAACTCCTTTTGACGTGATTCTATTGCTTAATGCAGAACTCTGGATTTTATGTAAAGCGGATAGAAGATGACGATGACGATTTGGTCCCTGGCCAATCGAGTAAAACAATAAAGGTATCTGATTTTTTTTTCGCTGCTATTTTGTGTTGATGTTTATATCCCAACTCATCAATTAGGGTAAGATACTAAGATTGCATATGATAATATATATTACGGATTTATGGCCCTTGTTTCTGTACCTCCAAGAAATCTTGGATCTGGAGCGGTAACTTGAGAATATTTAGATGAACCATTTTGTTTATAGTTTGGACTAAATACAAATATTTAATACACTTTATTATTAGTTAACAAACTATAGGTCTAACTTGGATTTCGGAGCTGGAGCTATGCCAAAATGGCCATGTGTATATTAATTTACAGTTCAATTACTTGTAACCTAAAAAAGCATTGTTTTACCATTCCCTACATCACATATTTTCTGTTAATGGTAAATTACCCTTGCAGTTTTTCACTTAATTTTTTAAGCGATTCTATACCTAATATATATATATATAATACTAAAGAGACAAAATTTCAGCACATTTTTTTTTTGGGTCTGGCCTCCCGTATTCATCGGTGTTTTTATCATGGTTTCTGTTACCGTCTGCCCCTCGAACTCTGTTCTTAAACCGTGCAAGGGTTCTGACCAAACTGTCCTATGGAAAAAATCGAACTCAATGCCATATTTCATACATTGCCTTGTCGGGAATCAAGATCTCAAGATCCAAACTAAATCGAAATTGAAATCAAAATTGCCACCTGAGACTCCACATATTGGTCTTCACCTGATATTTCATCGATGAAGAATCCAAATCGAAAGTGAAACACACAGATATTGTAGTATTGTACTACATTTGAGACTCCACATATTGGTCTTCACCTGATATTTCATCGATGAAGATTCCAAATCGAAATTGAAACACACAGGTATTGTACTACGTATATATGCACACACATAAAAAGATCGAGAACAAAAAATCACAAAAAAAAATCAAACTGCCGACTGGATCTGTCAGCTTCGACATGCAAGAGGTAGCGCTCCTACCTGTTTAGCTCGCCAGCAAAGTTGCGCACATAGGGCCTGGACCCACCCGCTGCTGAGCTCACGCAACTCAATTCAGAAGAGGAGCCCGTGGCCGTAGGTGACTCTTCGCAGCTGAAGAACTCAATAGTCGCTCAATCAGACGTCGAGCCATCGATGCCCTGGATCTGCTTTAGCGGCGTTGTGCATCAGACCCTATTCGCGCTGGCATCGGCGCCAGCTTGCTCCAGCCATGGTGCACATCCAGCGGCAGTTGCCCTGGCACCACCCTGCTCTAGCTAGCACTTTCGATGTATTCTGAGGCTATGGCCTTTGGAAGAACGGAGAAGACACCAGATGAAGAGAGAGGAGCTACGTACGAGAGAACAAGTCCTCAGTTGAGGACCAACGGGATCGAAAACCAAGAAGATAAGCATCAAGTTTACAGTGCATGCTTGGGTGGATTGAGCCTATACACCATGGGTCCCACATGTAAAAGAGCTAGAGTAGAACATGTGCTCTATACAACTACGTAGGCATATGCTAATTGATTTAATCAATTGCTGTTGTTTCCGTAAAATTAGTGATTCCTGTGTCACGGATTCCTTCATTTGAAACGCCTCTATCACCTATTTTTTTTTCGAAAACATGTCAGTGCACGTGTTTCATTAAGTAGAAGTGAGAATGTCAAATTTTGCAATGACGGTACAAAGGATACACAAGTAATCCTTGATTACCAATGTAATCCCACACAAACACAAAAGCAAGAAAAAACATGGGGGAGGAGACCCTCCACCTCAAAACCCCCACCGACTAAGCCTGATACATGAACACAACGCAGAGGTAGCCAGTAGAGTGGTGAAACCGTGGAGGCAACGAGGCACAACCTCGGCGACGAAGCATCCGCCAAGGGAACCACGGGGGCGACGAGGCTCAACCTTGGCGGCAAAGCATCCGCCAAGGACGCCAGTACGACAACAACGGCAAAGCATCCGCTAGAGAAAGCCTGGCCATCATGCCCTTAGCAGCAAAGCATCTGCCTTAGGGGGGAGGCTATCATGACGTTGGCGACAAAGCATTCGCCTGGGTAAACGACAACAAAGCATCCGTCCAAGAAGAGTGATAGCAGCAAAGCATCCGCTACACAGTAAGCATCAGCGGTAGCACCAACCAACTGCTAGCCAAACCAAAGCGAAGAAACATGAAGTGTAATCAGGCCCAGCACAACCAGCAAGAACAGAAGGCAGAGGCACGGCCGCAGGAGTGCTCCAGCGAAGCCTCCATGGAGGGAAATGACATCCTCAGACGCCATCATCGCTGACAGAGCACACGGGATTTTCATCCCAGAATCCGCCCCCGCTACCCTTGGTGAAGACGGGCTTCGATGATGCCTCCAGGAAGGGATATGACGCAGACTGTGCCACCGCCGCCGGCCCAAAGTATGAGTTGGGTAGGGTGAATCCCCTAGCATAGGGTTGACACCACTGGTAGATACGGTGGGCGTTGCCGCCCGGTAAGGCAACCACATCTGGCTGGCCGGTCCAATACCAAGAGGCGAGCCACCACCGGCGTCGGGTGACTCGTGGCTGGCTGTGGCCAGATGCGGCCACCAAGCCCAGGCAGATGGTGTCTAGCCGTGGCCAGACATAGACACCAAGCCTAGGCCGCCCGTGTCCAGCCGCGTTGCCGCCCGACCAGCCGACACCGTCGCGTCGTGAGGGGGCGCGCCGCCTTCCGAGGGACGGCCGCCGAACACGGAACCAGTGAACGGATCTAGGCACGGACGATCCCGATCTAGTGCACCGACGCTGGTGTGGACCGGCGGGGAAGCGCCGTCGCAGCCACCGGCAACATCGGCAAGCACCTCGGCATGAGGTGGGTGCAGGTGCCGGTGGCGCTGACCAGCAAGGGCATCTTCGCGCGGCGATCGTGGCGCACCGGTAGGAGCCGCGAGCCAGCCCCGTCCACCAGAATGACCTGGGCGTCCTCCGGCCGTCGCACCCAACAGTCACCACGTGCCAGATCCGAGGTTGTAAGGTCCTAGATGGCTAGAGGGGGATGACTAGCCTATAAAAATTTCAACAAGAAACCACTAAGCAAATTTGTTAGAATAACAAACGGCGCAAAGCGAGTTTTGCTTAGCCTACGATTGTGATGCAAGCCTCCTATCCAAAAGTCTAGTAGATTATGATCTCTAATTTACACAAGGGCTAAGTCACTAATCTTACACTAGAGAGCAAGCTAACAACACTACTAGCAAAGCTACTACTAGAGCTACACAAGATAAACTAGCAAAGTAAAAGCGAGAGAGAGGATTGTGAATCTTATACCGACGGTGGAGTGAATATGTTGCCAATTACCAAGATGATATACAATCAAACAATATTAACAACAAGACAGTATGAAGACCAATCACCAGGAGACGAGTGACACAATATTTTTGTTCACCCGGTGTTCACTTGTGCACCGATAAGCTACGTCACCGGTTGTGTCGACCAACACTTAGATGGTTCCTCGGTGTGACCCTCAAGTCACTTGGCCCTCAAGGCACTCCCCGCAAGGCACCACAAGACACCACTCTCAAGTGAGGTAACTCAATGACACGCGCAATCCACTAGAGTTGCTTTTGGCGCTCCGCCGAGGAAAGCACAAGAACCTCTTACAATCAACCGGAGGTGGCCAAGAACAATCTGCTTCTCTTGCCAACGCCTCCAACAATCTCCAAGCCGGCTAGGAGCGATACTCTCCAAGAGTAACAAGAAATCCACCGGCTAAACCACCCACAAGTGCCACTAGATGCCCTAAAGCTATGCAATGCACTTTGGGATCACTCAATCTCACTTTTGATTTGCAATCAAGCAAGAGAGATGAGTGGGAGGAGAAGCTCTAGCTCAAAGGATGCACAAGAATATTAGAAATCACGAGTTACCTCCCCAAGGGTCGGCCAACAAGTATTTATAAGCATCCCATCCGAATAGAGCCGTTATACCCCTTCATTGGGTCTTTTTCG
Source organism: Saccharum hybrid cultivar R570 (assembly GCA_038087645.1). Taxonomy (NCBI): domain Eukaryota; kingdom Viridiplantae; phylum Streptophyta; class Magnoliopsida; order Poales; family Poaceae; genus Saccharum; species Saccharum hybrid cultivar. The sequence continues at coordinate 27,115,509 of JAQSUU010000135.1, forward strand.
GGATGACCGGACGCGCCGGTCATAACTGACCGGACGCGCTCAACCGCGTCCGATCCTCCAACGGTCACTGACCCCAATGGTCAAACCAACGACCGGACGCGCCTAGGGCAACGACCAGACGCGCCTGTCAAACGACCGGACGCGCCCGTCAAACGATCGGACGCGCCGATCGCGCTGTTCCACGCGCCCGCGAAGCAACGACCGGACGCGCCCCTCGCAACGATAAGACACGACAGTCCCCGCGTCCTGTTAGAGTCCAGTAAGCTCCCTCAACGATCGGACGCATCCGATCGTGTGTGACCAGATGCGCCGCGCGTCCGATCGTCCTTGCGAACTGTAGATTCCTCTGGGTGACTGACCGGACGCGCCGGTCCCGTGAGTGACCGGACGCGCCGGTTGCAAACCCTAGTATCCGCGCGCCTGACTGCTGACCGGACGCATCCGGTCATACCATGACCGCGTCTGGTGCAGCGTCCGGTCACCTCTGTGACCTCCGTTCGCCTCCGTTTCTTTTCCGACTTCCGACGTAGTGGAAAATAGACATTTCAAGTTTCCAAAAACGCCTCAATCTCGCGCTCGCAAGCTCGGCGGGAGGGAGAGAGGAACCCAAACCCTCTCTACCACTCAAACTTCATCGCCTTCGCAAATGTGCCAACACCAACAAGTGATCACCACCTTGTGTACGTGTGTTAGCATTTTCATAAACATTTTCGAAGGTTTTCCAGTTAGCTCACTAGGCCCTACATGCAATGCACTTCATGAATTCACCTAGTGGTACCCGTGCATCGAATAACCGATAAGACTTCCCCTCTTAATAGTTTGGCTATCGATCCTAAACCACTCACACCCTCTATGGTGTCTTGAGTACAAAACAAAATGGCCCTATGGTTATACCTTTGCCTTGAGCCCATTTCATTTTTCCAAAGATATGATCCACTTCAAATCATCACATGACCATCTCGATCCATCGACCTTGACTTCACTTGCTCTTCACCGTTGCATCGGTCCGTCAGCGCCAAGTCTTGCTCAAGCTTCACCATCGCATGGTCCTTCGCTTTGAAGCCTCGACTTGCCCTTCACCTTCACAACCAGTCCATCGAGCCAAGCATCATCTTGGTCTTCATCATCTTGGTCACATGAGTCAATGTCATGTCTTATATTCAATGACCACCTTTATCTAAATCATTCACTTAGATACAAAGGTTAGTCCTAGGTTTCATCAATTAGCCAAAACCAAACTAGGGACTTTCAGAGGTGCAGGGCACCAGATCCGTGAGCAGGTCACCCGGATCCGGCGGTCCCAGCTCACCGGCGGCGGCCTTGCTGCCATAGGGTTTGTTGCACAGGGGAGGAGAGGAAAGGAGGGAGGAGGAAGGAGCTGTGGAGGCCTTTTTGAGCGCGCAGCTGGCCGCCGCTACTGCAAGCGAGAGGATGGCAGCGGCGGCCAGGAGGCCGGCTGAAAGGTCTTTGTTTGGTTTTGGTAATTGAGTGACAACTTAGGTGGACTAATATGTGGTTATGTGAGATACACAGGAGATTAGTCCACAGGTGATGGTGTCATGAAGGAGCTCATTGCATATGAGACATGACATGGAGTCATGTGGCCAAGGTGGCGAAGATCAAGATGAGGCTTGGCTCGACGACCGGTTGCAAGTGTGAAGGGCAAGTCAGAGGCTTTGGAGTGAGGGACCGCGTGTGACAGTGAAGCTTGAGCATGACTTGGCGCCGATGGACCGACGCAACAGTGAAGAGCAAGTGAGGTCAAGATCGATGGACCAAGGTCACATGATGATATGAAGTGGATCATATCATTTGTGATATGGTTGGTGCATGTGTTGCATCAACATCAGAGGAGATGGAGTGGAATGCGCAAGGCAAAGGTATAATCTAGGGCATTTCTACTTCACAGGTCATAGGTGTGTAGAGAAGTTGATGACCGGGTTTTAGGATAGATGGCCGTACTATTAAGAGAGGCAAACTTGTTTGCATATCGGTCATCTAGTGCCACTTGAGCGATCTAACTGTGCATACGTGTTAGGATCGAGTGGCGAGGCAAGTTGAGTTCCTAATTCCTTCGAAGAAAATGTTTGTGAAAATGCTAACACACGTGCACAAGGTGGTGTTCACTTGTTGGTGTTGGCACTTTTACGAAGGCGATGAAGTTTATGTGGTAGAGAGGGTTTGGGTCTCTCTCTCCCTCCCACCGAGCTTGCGAGCGCGGGATTCATGCGTTTTTGACGAGTTGAAATGCCTATTTTCCACTACGCCGAAAGTCCGGAAAAGAAACGGAGGCGAACGGAGGTCACAGAGGTGACCGGACGCTGCACCGGACGCGTTCGGTTAGTTCAACGCAGCCGTGGGTGTTAGGGTTTGCAACCGGCGCGTCCGGTCACTCACGGGACCAGCGCGTCCGGTCATGCGCCCAGTGGAAACTGCTGAACGCAAGGATAATCGAACGCACGGCGCGTCCGGTCACACATGATCGGACGCGTCCGATCATTGAAGGTGCTTACTGGACTCTAACCGGACGCAGGCACTGTCACGTCCGGTCGTTGCTTGGAGCGTGTCCGGTCATGTCGTTGCACGTGCGGTACTGTACGATCGGCGTGTCCGGTTGTGGCAATGGCGCGTCCGGTCGTTGCGAGGGGCGCGTCCGGTCGTGGCAGCGGCGCGTCCAGTCGTTGGTTTAACCATTGGCATGCAGTGACCGTTGGAGAATCGGACGCGGTTGAGCGCGTCCGGTCAGTTACGACCGACGTGTCCGGTCGTCCCGAAATCTGCCTAGTGAAGGGGTAACAGCTCTATTTGACCGTGGGGTTATAAATAGATGCCTTGGCCGGCCTTGGCCGGTAGCTGAGCACACTATAGTCTTTGTGACTTGTGTGGTAGTGCTTGGGAGCCCTCTAACTCACTCATGCTTGATAGTGTTCATCGGATCGAGTGAGAGAGTGATTCTAGTGCGTTGCTTTGAGAGATTGCATCGTGTGGCACTAGGTGATCGTGTTGCAAGCCCGTGGTGCTTGTTACTCTTGGAGGTTGCCACCTCCTAGACGGCTTGGTGGCTTGTGGCTCCGTCGAAGCTCGCAAGAAGATTGTGCGAGGCTCCAGAGAAGCTTTATGAGGGGGATTGTGCTCACCCCGTGGGGATCGCGAAGAGCAACTCTAGTTGAGCATGTCATTGAGCTACCACACTTTATGGTGGGTTCTTGCGGTGCCTTTTGAGAGGCTCGGTGTGTGACCGATTAGCCGCCGAACCACGAAGTGTTGGTTGACACAACGGGGACGTAGCTTGGTGGCAACCAAGTGAACCTCAGGAGAAAATCACCGTGTCAACATTGTCTACTCTTCTCCGTGGTTTGCCCTCATGCAACACAAGCTTATTTTTACTTTCATATATACTTGTACTTGTGTAGTTGCTCTCTTAACTAGTTTGCTTGTGTAGCTTGCTAGTTGTCTTCTTGCTTGTGTAGCTAGAAGCTTCCCCTTGCGTGACTAATTCGGTTTGTGTAACCTTGTTAGTCATATTGCTTAGTTTGTGTAGCTAAGTAGTTTGTGCTCTCTAATTTGGCTTGTGTAGCCTTGTTATTAAGCCTTGCTAGTGAGCTTAGGCTTTGTGCATTTTGCTTACTAGAATTGTGTAGGAGCTCCCTCTTACTTGCAAAGTACTAGTGCATAGGTTTGTGTGACCTTGCTCTAGAATTCAATAGGAGAGCTCTTGCTAAGGAAAGCACCTTAGTTGCTTAATTAGGATCTTTGTGAGGTGCTTGTGAACTTAGTTAGAGGGGTGTAGTCTTGGCTAGACCGATAAGTTTAATTCCACATTTGTTTTGGTTAGCCAACACGTTTAAGTTTTAGAAAGGACTATTCACCCCCCCTCTAGTCCGCCATCTCGGCCCTTCAATTGGTATCAAAGCTGGGTCTCTCATTTGTGGTCTTCACCGACCCGAGAGGATGGCGACTTATGGGCTAGATGTTGAGTGTCCAAATATTTTTCATGGCACACACTTTACACGGTGGAGAAATTGGATGACATGCAATTTTAAGTTTATTTCTCCTCAATTGTGGTGGATCGTAGATGTGGGTTTTTCCTTTGCAATTGATAAAAAGAATGCAACTCAAGCGCAAAGTAAATGCCTACATCTCGATAGCCAAGCTACTAATGTTTTCTATCGATCTATGGATAGTAGCATACTTTGTGAGATCATGGACTTCAAGTCCGCCCATGAGATTTGGGTGTTTCTAAATGAGAAATATGGGGTGATCTCCAATGATGATGAGCCCAAGAAGGAGGTGCATGAGGATGTTGAGCATGACCACAACAAGATGGTTGTGGAGGATTGCTCCACCTCACGGTCAAGTGATGACAAAGATGATCATACCACAAGATCACTTGATAAGAAGAATGATAATGCCACAAGTGATACAAGCAATGATTCTACTTCATGCACACTTGATGGTGAAGATGATGGCTATGAGAGTGATGCTTCAACAAGCTCTTCAACATCATCACATGGTAACACTAAGATACATGTTGGTGGTTTTGTTGTGGATTGTGATGATCCAAATTTAGAGCTTTTAGATAAACTCTCAAGAGCCTTGAAAAGGGAAATGAAAAGAGTAAGTAAATTAGAAAATGAAAACTCTTTTCTAAAAACCACATGTGAACAATAAAAAGCATCTACTTTATGTTACTACTTGTTCACATGAGGAGCTAAAATTGGCTCATAAGGAACTTAGTGTTGCTCATGATAATTTGGCACAAGAACATGCTTTACTCACTAAGAAGCCTTCTAATGAAGAAACCAAATCTAGTGAGAGCTCATCATTTGGGTCAAATGATCAATCATATATTACTAACCCTTGTGATGAAGGCAAGAAGCATGTATCCACCTCTTGTGATGATTTATTAGATATGCCATGTTCTTCACATTTAAATGCTTGTTCTACTTCTATGTCTTGTGAGACTAACCTTTTGAAGGAGAACAATGAGCTTAAAAGTGAAGTGAAGAATTTGAGCAACAAGTTAGAGAGGTGCTACAACTCAAAAGTCACCTTTGAGCACATGATGAAGACTCAAAGAAATGTTGGTGACAAAAGTGGCCTTGGCTTCAAGAAGAAAATGACAAAGGGCGAAAGAAAGCAAGAAAAGAGGATAAAGAGGCTACTCCAAAAGAAGCTCTCGCATTCCATGTGATATCGATGCCATGAAGCGGGACATCTTGCTAATGGTTGCCCAAACATTGAGAAGCTAAAAAAGATGAATGAAGAAGAGAGGCTCAAGCATGTCAAGTGCTTCAAGTGCCGCACTTGGGGTCATCTCACCTCAATGTGCCCAACCAAGCAATTGGTGAAGCAACAAGTAAAGCCTCAACCAAAGCCACTAGTTGAGCAAGAGAAGACACCCCAAGAGCAAATCAAGATCAACCATGGAGATGATGGTGACTTGATGAAGAAGAAGAAAAAGAAAATAAGAAGGGGTGGTAGAGCAAGGCATTCAATGCAAATTCAAGATGTCAAGATGATGAGCAAGAATCAAGATGAGAAGAAAGTACATGCCCACATCGAGTGCTTCAAGTGTGGAGATATGGGACACTTTGCCTCGGAGTGTCCTACCAAGCTTGAAAAGAAGATTCAAGCAACTCGTGAGAGGCAAGGCAATAAGAAGCAACATATGAGCAAGGAAGAAAAGGCTCAATCTAAGAGAAGTTGCTACTAATACCGGGAAATGGGACACATGGCACATTCATGTCCCCTAGGTAACACTTCTAAGCATATTTCAATTGATGATACTAATGTGCTTAGAAAGGATGTAAATGGTACCTCTATTGTTGCTATTGCAAAACATTTCGCTATTCATACTAAGACAATGCCTAAGTATGTTGCACCTAACTTGAGAGGACCCAAACTTGTTTGGGTACCATCAAAGAGTGGATGATTATTTATAGGTACCATCGGCATTGGAGGCTTGATTCAATTGGTTTCATTTTGTTCATCATATATTGAGTCAAGTTATGAAGCTCAATGCATATCCAATCCCAATGCCAAGTCAAAATAAGTGAAGTTCAAGTGCTACAACATACAAGTGCAATGTTAAAGATTGTGGTGATTTATTGGATATATTTGATGGCTTGCAAATATTCAAGTTGAAAGCTTGCTATTAGATGATCATGAGCTAACCAAGGTATATCTCTTGTTGATCATTTCACTTGGTTGCATATGAGTTGATTGAATTGGATATATATGCAATGTTGCTTGCTATGATATGTTTAAATGGATATATGTCTTGTGAAAGTATTCAAACAAGTTAGTTTCAAGGTTGATTCATATTTGATGAAGTATTGCTCAATGTATTGAAATCTGTCCAAAGTTGAAAATCTGAGATAGCAGTGATCAAGTCTGAGTTTGGATGATCAAATCTACTTGGATTGGCATGAATTTTGGTATTCATGCTCTAGACTTATGTTATAAGATGCTGTACAAATTTCATGAGAATTAGATAAGAGATGCTTCGGCTTTGGAGTACATCTTGTCAGCTATAGTGTAGCAGTTTTCAGCATGTAGCAGTGGTAGAATATTTGAAATCTAGTAGTAATCTAGATATCAAATGCATCTCAAATTTTTACAGCTGCTAGATGACTTAGTGAATCACATCTCCACCAAATTTTATGGCATTTGGATCTGTACATTGGGAGATATGAATTATTCTTTGAATGGTACAGAATCTGCCAGAAAAGTAACAATCATTGGATTAATCTAGAGTCACTTTAATTGAAAGGTCCTCAAGTTAGAAACATGTTTATAAGTGGTTGAGGTACCTAAGTTTGGTTTTAGATTGATCTAGAAGCATGAAAAGCAATGAGTATAAGAACATTTGATTGTCGAATGTACTTGGTGTACATGTTTAGTACTCAAATTTGAAGATCAAGATCAAACTTAAGATGAAGATGAAGTTTAAGTTCTAGTGATGATTAGAGATCATTTGGTAGAACGAAAAGGACTTAAACAAGTAGAAAGTGTTGGACTCAAATATAGATTCAAGGATTATTCATCAAGATTGAGTTCATCGTTTGAATCAATCAAACTATATCATTTCAAGTGAGTATCAAGAGTGGTTCTTTGGAGAAAGGTCACTTCTTCCTAGTGAGGGGCTTGCCGCCGTGTGTAGGTGAAACCAAGTTTGGGACTTGGAAGGCTAACATGGAAGTGGTGATCCGAGGAACTTGTGATGCTTAGTTGAAGCAATCAATTAGATTGATCCAAAGAGCAAGCAACACCCAAAAGAGAGTTAGTCACTGCAATTCAATTAATATTCTAAGTGATTCTCTCATGCAAGCAAAGATGATATAATGAAGCAAGCCAACCACAACAAGAAAGTGCACTTGATCATAAGTGGTTTTTATTTCATATGGGGTGAAGAATGGATTTATCTATGATGATTGGTCTTCACCAAGCTTATAAATTGAACTTCACATTGCTATTGGAGTAATGAATTGGAATCTATGTGACTATCCTCTACTCCAACATAACAAAGGTATCATTGCAATGTGCATGATCATTTCATCTCTTACTAGTATGCGATTAGTGCATATAGTACATGCTTACTAGGATCATGCATAACAAATGAAATGTTTAAATTCATAGCCTACCACTATTGCTTGAATTGTTTAAATGATCTAGTGGTATGTGTATGAATTTGTTCATGAGCTAGTGAACCCAAGTACTTGATCTAGTTTGGATTGCTAACAAGTGACAAGTACAACATTGGCAAGATAACCCTTAGCATAAGGTGTGAAGAAGCTTGTCATTGGATCAAACCGGACTTGTAAGCTTATGCAAGGAAAAATAGTTCAAGACACATTAGAAGCTCATGACAATGATAAGAGTACAAGCACAAGACAACAATGAAAATGGATATCTAGTTTGTTTCAAGTGGTATCTAGACTCAAATTGACCTTCCAAGTGGTATTCACTAGTGGTGTCTAGATCATGATCTACAAATGATATCTTACAAGTGGTACTCATGAAGATAGCAAATGTTCAAGAAGTGAATATTATTACCAAATCCTTCAAAGTGGATCCATACTAGAAAATTCTTTCAAATGGTATCACATTCCTACTCATGGTATCTTCACGTGGTATCATTCATGCAAGACGATAGTTTCACAAGTGATCCTCAACTTTAAGTGATCAAATCCAAGAAATGCTACCCTCATCTTCAAGTGGTATCTCAAGTAAATGACACATGCTATGACATAGGGGGAGGAGCCCCACCGATTGGTATCAAGGTCAAAGATCCTATGTGGTATCTCAAGAGCAACCATAAAGTTTGTCATTCCAACATATGTGGTAATGTCCATCAAAAATGTAAGATTCAAGTCTCAACCATCTACCCCAATGCTAGTCTTTGCATCAATGAGAAGCACACCCTTTATGGAAATTGATGACAAAGGGGGAGAAGTTGGACAAAGATATGAAAGTTTTTTGAGCTTTGGGGAGAGATTGGAAAGATTGGACATGGACATGGACAAAGAGGGAGTAACATTGAAGAATGTAAGGGGATCAAACATTCTTGGACAAAGAAAGCACACAAGTAGGGGGAGCAAGCTCATGAACTTTGATTGATTACATTTGATATGTGCATAATTCATGTGCTTGCTTGCATTGCATAAGTTCTTAAATTTAATATGCATGCTTGTGTGGTGTATGCTAGTTATAGAACTTGAATTATGATTTGATAACTAGCATGCATAGGATGTTAGCTAGACTTATGATTATCATGCAAAAACTAGAACCTTGCTTATAATGTTGATCTCACGAGGTTTCTAGTGTTTTTGATGTCTAGCTACTCATGATGCTAAGGATGGTGGCAAACTTATGATTTTCAAATGGTATCAAGCTACTAATTGGTATCAAGCTACAAAGTTTTATTCTATACACCTTAGCATCACTTAGTAGTGCTAACCCTCCCACAAATTTCATATTTATGCATATGTGCAAGCTTGAAACCAAACCATTTGAGCACATATGTAGGGGGAGTTATCACTACCAAGTCGGATTTTATGGTGCTTATCCAAATTCTAACATAGAGCTTAAATGTTGGATAAGTGGCATAAAGTCCAGAAGAACTTAATTTCCATATCTTTGTAGAGTTGTCATCAATTACCAAAAAGGGGGAGATTGAAAGGTCCTTGTTTGGTTTTGGTAATTGAGTGACAACTTAGGTGGACTAATATGTGGTTATGTGAGATACACAGGAGATTAGTCCATAGGTGATGGTGTCATGAAGGATCTCATTGCATATGAGACATGACATGGAGTCATGTGGCCAAGGTGGCGAAGATCAAGATGAGGCTTGGCTCAACGGACCGGTTGCAAGTGTGAAGGGCAAGTCAGAGGCTTTGGAGTGAGGGACCGCGTGTGACGGTGAAGCTTGAGCATGACTTGGCGCTGATGGACCGACGCAACGGTGAAGAGCAAGTGAGGTCAAGATCGATGGACCAAGGTCACATGATGATATGAAGTGGATCATATCATTTGTGATATGGTTGGTGCATGTGTTGCATCAACATCAGAGGAGATGGAGTGGAATGCGCAAGGCAAAGGTATAACCTAGGGCATTTCCACTTCACCGGTCATAGGTGTGTAGAGAAGTTGATGACCGGGTTTTAGGATAGATGGCCGTACTATTAAGAGGGGCAAACTTGTTTGCATATCGGTCATCTAGTGCCACTTGAGCGATCTAATTATGCATACGTGTTAGGATCGAGTGGCGAGGCAAGTTGAGTGCCTAATTCCTTCGAAGAAAATGTTTGTGAAAATGCTAACACACGTGCACAAGGTGGTGTTCACTTGTTGGTGTTGGCACTTTTACGAAGGCGATGAAGTTTGTGCGGTAGAGAGGGTTTGGGTCTCTCTCTCCCTCCCACCGAGCTTGCGAGCGCGGGATTCAGGTGTTTTTGAGGAGTTGAAATGCCTATTTTCCACTACGCCGGAAGTCCGGAAAAGAAACGGAGGCGAATGGAGGTCACAGAGGTGACCGGACGCGGTCATGGTATGACCGGACGCGTCCGGTCAGTTCAACGCAACCGCGGGTGTTAGGGTTTGCAACCGGCGCGTTCGGTCACTCACGGGACCAGCGCGTCCGGTCAAGCGCCCAGTGGAAACTGCTGAACGCAAGGATAATCGGACGCACGGCGCGTCCGGTCACACATGATCGGACGCGTCCTATCATTGAAGGTGCTTACTGGACTCTAACCGGACGCGGGCACTGTCGTGTCCGGTCGTTGCGTGGAGCGCGTCGGGTCATGTCGTTGCACGCGCGGTACTGTGCGATCGGCGCTTCCGGTCGTGGCAACGGCGCGTCCGGTCGTTATGAGGGGCGCGTCCGGTCGTGGCAGCGGCGCGTCCGGTCGTTGGTTTGACCGTTGGCACGCAGTGACCATTGGAGAATCGGACGCGGTTGAGTGCGTCCGGTCAGTTACGACCGACGCGTCCGGTCGTCCCGAAATCTGCCCAGTGAAGGGGTAACGGCTCTATTTGACCGTGGGGTTATAAATAGATGCCTTGGCCAGCCTTGGCCGGTAGCTGAGCACACTATAGTCTTTGTGACTTGTGTGGTAGTGCTTGGGAGCCCTCTAACTCACTCATGCTTGATAGTGTTCATCGGATCGAATGAGAGAGCGATTCTAGTGCGTTGCTTTGAGAGATTGCATCGTGTGGCACTAGGTGATCATGTTGCAAGCCCGTGGTGCTTGTTACTCTTGGAGGTTGCCACCTCGTAGACGGCTTGGTGGCTTGTGACTCCGTCGAAGCTCGCAAGAAGATTGTGCGAGGCTCCAGAGAAGCTTTGTGAGGGGGATTGTGCTCACCCCGCGGGGATCGTGAAGAGCAACTCTAGTTGAGCGTGTCATTGAGCTACCACACTTTATGGTGGGTTATTGCGGTGCCTTTTGAGAGGCTCGGTGTGTGACCGATTAGCCGCCGAACCACGAAGTGTTGGTCGACACAACGGGGACGTAGCTTGGTGGCAACCAAGTGAACCTCGGGAGAAAATCACCGTGTCAACATTGTGTACTCTTCTCCGTGGTTTGCCCTCGTGCAACACAAGCTTGTTTTTACTTTCATATATACTTGTACTTGTGTAGTTGCTCTCTTAACTAGTTTGCTTGTGTAGCTTGCTAGTTGTCTTCTTGCTTGTGTAGCTAGAAGCTTTCCCTTGCGTGACTAATTTGGTTTGTGTAACCTTGTTAGTCATATTGCTTAGTTTGTGTAGCTAAGTAGTTTGCGCTCTCTAATTTGGTTTGTGTAGCCTTGTTATTGAGCCTTGCTAGTGAGCTTAGGCTTTGTGCATTTTGCTTACTAGAATTATGTAGGAGCTCCCTCTTACTTGTAAAGTACTAGTGAATAGGTTTGTGTGACCTTGCTCTAGAATTCAATAGGAGAGCTCTTGCTAAGGAAAACACCTTAGTTGCTTAATTAGGATCTTTGTGAGGTGCTTGTGAACTTAGTTAGAGGGGTGTAGTCTTGGCTAGACCGATAAGTTTAATTCCGCATTTGTTTTGGTTAGCCAACGTGTTTAAGTTTTAGAAAGGACTATTCACCCCCCTCTAGTCCGCCATCTCGACCCTTCACCGGCGTGGAGCGGGTTGGGTGGCGGAGGTTGCGGGTGACCCCCCGACTCGCCTACGGAGACAACGCGGGGGTCGGGCTACCGCTCGTTTGGTAGGTCAGGAAAGTCAATATCGCCTCTATCACCTATGTTCTTGTATTTTTTTTCAATCCCCTGTTTTGGAACTCTATATCAATATCTTTTTATTGTGTTGTTTCCCTTTCATGTGTTTCGTATTTCTTTGTTCCAAACAGACCCTTATTCATCTACATGTTAGTTATGGAACTCGAGTGCATAAAAAATTCAGTCCGACAGCTTTCTTTCTTTTTAATTGACGCCGCACACCAGATTTCTACGGCTATAAAATACGGCTTTTTGGACTAAGCTGCACGGTCATGACAATAGGAGTGTAATATAGAACTGATCGACTAAACATACTATTTTATGAATTTATAATTCACTAAGCAAAGTGCGAAGTCTCATCCTAAAATAGATTGGAATGCCGGACACGGGCCTTGTTCGGCTGGCTGGCTCCCAGCCAGCCAGCAGTGCTTTTCTCTCACACCAGTTCAGCACCAGCCACCAACCACCAGCCAGCCAGCAGTATTTTTCTCTCACAATAAATCAGCCTCAGCCACCAGCCACCAGCCAGCCGAACGAGGCCACGATCTTTGATATATCCCCAAGCCTCTTATGTCACTACGAGTTATTAGATCAGCATGTGGCGAGACATGGAAGTTTAATTCCAAGATAAATCGAAACGCATGACATGATAATCGAATAAATCTCCGCTACAATTTGTCTCTGTATTGCATAACAGATGGTACGTTCCAATTGCAACACATGAAAATATTTGCTATAACTTAAAATCAAGGCAGCAACAGGCCTTTAAACCCTTGAACTTTCCCTAAGACACAAAGACTCTAACCAACAAATTGTTAATAAAGTTTCAATAAGGAACAAAATTTATGTTAGTATTGTAGCGTGGTTAATTCGATCAATGGTCCAACTAACTCAAACATGAGCTAAAATAACTTTGAGTAGATTATTGTCCAGTCCAGGTTGCATATGCTCCAGTGTAATCTCCAATGAGGGTCACGCATTAACTTATATATACCGACATTAGCTTAGATTATGAATGTCATGGTCACTATAAAATAAATTATAAAACTAAAACTTTATAGAAAAGATAAAACATAAATAGATATATACTCTTCTCCTCGTCATCATTTACTATAAACTTTTGATAGTTTTTATCTCCCGTTGCAACGCACGGGCATGTCTGCTAGTAGAAGCTAACATATTAGATTTTGAAACTGACACATTGTCCTGTGTAAGGTTTCTAGAATATATAGTTTTCTTTAGGTTGAGGGAACTTCTTAGAGCTAAAAAGGTGAACATCCTTTCAACATATAAATGATAACAGTAAACTTTGTTATTTAGCAATGCGCAATATGCAAATTGTAGCCTAGAAATGAATTGTTGCTTCTGTGGAGTAGCTAGCCAAGTAGTTATCACTACCATTTCATATGAAAATATTATGCACCTCACTTATGAAGTCTTGAGTTTGTTTTCTTGATTGGTTAATATTCTAAATTTTTGGCAGATCAATGGATCTTCTGAATCTGTGACAAAGCCAACGGATGTTTTAAGCAAAACTAACGAATCGGAGGGTGCCAATAAAGAAGGTAAGCACTAAGCAGATTTATTATTAATTTTCTATGTAATTACATCAGTCTGCCTCAAGCGCCCCATATAACTGAGTTTTTGTCAGTCTTCCTATATTGAATACATAATTGAAACTGGGATACATCATACATCTATTAGGTACTCTGTTACATTGTGATTTTATTCTACTGACAAATTAGTATTAACACGAGAGCTTTAGGTACAGGGTTCTGATTTTCCTTTTGGAGAACTGTAAACTGTTGTACTACTTTACACATTTAACTTGTGATGTCATATTATGAATTTAGGAAGTTTTGGCCATGGCCAATGATCATTCTAAATTGTCAATATAAAACCTGCTTATTTTGCATTTCACGATGAATATCTGCTATGTTCTCCTTTGCCTGTTAAAAACAGTCTTCTTTTAATTTTTAAATTTATGCCTCCATATTTTTGTTCCTCGCCCCCTCTATTTACAGCTTTGCAACATATTTTCATGTGTAAACTCACTGTTGGGCATGCATTGCAGGGAGCAAGAGCTGGATGCCCAAATTTATTGTGAAACCTAAGTCTGCTAGCGCAGATCCTCATAAGAGACAGAAGGTTGAATCCATGGCTGTCCAAGACAACGGGAAAGGCCTAGATGATGAACAAAAAAGTGAATCTGCAAAGCAAACAAATGTTCTCCAGTCCCTATGCCAGAACTATGATAGCGATGATAGTGAATGAGGGCACCCCCTCTTGAAGCCATGACAGTCCTGGTTGCCAATGCTGTATCAGTCATCATTATACCAGAGGATTATTGACATGTAGTTCCCCAAACCACTGTGGCATTGTGCCATCATTGTACATCATATCTGTCACAAATCTCTGATTGTCAATGGCTCAACAGCGAGCATTGACTGTTACAAATCTGGGTTATCCAGATAGAGCTGTGTTGTTGGATATCTGGAAGTGTGAAGACTTCATTTGTAAAAATGATAGTTGCAGAAAGTTCAATCTGCGGTTTGTACATCAAACAGCGTTTCACAAGCTTGTTTATGCAGCCAATCTTTTTTTATTTGGCTTGAGGAATGAGGTGGTCAATTTTCTCACTCCACTTTTTTTATTTGGCATGTGGAATGGAATGAGTTGATCCATCGCCACATCATTCCTCACAAGCTAATAATTAGTATATGCAAAACATTTCTAGTGCATTTTTAATATTACTTTAGTGATATGTTGGCGAAATTAACCCATTATATCATTTTTTTGGGAGAAGACAAATGAAGTGATATTCCTTTTGTCAACTCAACCACAAATGGAACATATTCAGTCCTGGTAGGCAGCGTCCCTTCACGGCTTCACTGACAGATACGTACTCAACATGCTAAACAACGCGTGCGTATGTGTGTCCTTGTTCGGTCCTCGTACACCCAAACCGACCGACACGGCAGAAGTGTGCTTAACGTTTTCAGAGCAAAGGCCTGCTTGGCCTAGGCGCCAAGCTTTTTGTAAAGCAAAAACGAAAATAGAATAACGAGTATTGGGGTTCCCAGCTCTACAGATCAGCAGACTTTATTTCTCTTCTAACAGGTTGTATTGGAGCGTTCAATTTTAACAACCTGAATTGGTAGTCAGCCAACAGCCCAACAGTATCGTAGTTAGACGATGTCCCTTGACTGACTAGCAGCTATTGCTACTGCTCATATGTACAAGTGTAAACGCAATTTTTCTTCACGAAAAAAATTAAAACCAAAGTTTTCATTACAACCTCCGTTTCAAAAAAGATGTAATTTTAAGTTTAAATTGAGTTAGACTTCTTTAAATTTAACCTTATGACTCTAAATAGGTATATTGTGAAAATATATTTCATATTATTAATACTAAATTGAAATGTTAATACTTCTTTAATATAGATTTGGTTAAATTTAGAACTGTTTTATAACTCCTAAAAAACGAGAATTGCATTCAGTTCCAGTCTAAAAATTATGAGATAGCTTCTGCACTTACCAACTCATAGATACTATACCAAAAAATCATATTCTCAATAGATAGTTTATCCAAAATAGATTTTTGTCCAATCACCTGTCTTTTCTTCCTTAATTCTAATGTTACATCACTATTTTTCTTAGTTGACATCCTAATTAATGGTCGTAGAAACCATCTTGGTTTCTTAGAACCTGTTTGGCGTGGCTCCAACTCCAGATAGAGCAGCTCTACTCCAGAAATCTAGGTGGAGCTCAGTCTGAGTGGAGTTGGAGCTGTCTGACGGGGGGTGTTTGGCTAGAAGGGTACTCTCAGCTCCAGAATGGTGTTTTATCAGTGTGGACTGCCCACTTTGCCCTTGGTTGACATGAGTGTACTTTAATGATGCGTCTAGCAGCAAAACAAGCATGTGAATTAATAAATTTAAGTACCAACATATTACAAGATAATCATGTCGAACCAAATAATCCGAGATACAAGTCCAAGCTAATGCGATACAAGTCCGAGATAGTTTGAAAATATGATTACATTAATTCCAAGCTAATGAGATACAAGTCCATAGTTTGGAAATAAGATTGCATTAATTCCAAGCTAATATGATAGATGTAGCCAAAGTATCACGAAATGAGTCCATAATCACAAAGCTTGATTCCGAAGTGGATCCATCAGAGGCATGTTGAGACAACATATTTGTTGTACCTTTCCGGCATAGTTGGCACAAAGTTCGGATCTCGATCAAAATTAGCAAAGTCCACATCCCCACTAGTATGCTCACATATGAAATTGTGGAGAACCATGGTAACAGCTACAACCTTCTTTTGTGTGAGCATGGAATAGGAAGGCATCTTACAAAGAATTTGCCACTTCATCTTTAATACTCCAAATGAACGTTCAGTAACATTACGAATAGATGAATGAATCCGGTTGAACTTCTCTTTTGGAGTATTTGGTTCTATACCTCGATGCGACTCAGGTAAATAATACCTTTCACCCTTGTACGGAGCTAGGTAACCTAGACGATTAGGATAGCCCGCGTCCACAACATAGTACTTGCCTGAACATATGAAAAAATAGCATAAGAATTTGAGGTATAGTACACTAGAATTTGAGGTACAATAAACTAGAATTTGAGGCACAGTACACTAGTTTGTACCTTATGGAGGACGTGGGAAGACTTGCACATCCACTTCCATAGCATGGTACAATACACTAGTGTCATGCAAAGCTCCCTATTGACCCACAGCCACATATGTGAATCGCATATCAAAATCACAAATGGCAAGCACATTTTGAATAGGAATTCCTGTCTTACCAATGAACCTCACTTGTTCTTTAGGTGAAAGAGACACGAATATGAGTTCCATCTAGTGCTCCTATGCAATCCCTAAAGTGTGGATATGCTCTTTTGTCATTCCTAATTCTTTTGTGAACTGTCCGAAAATTAGGATCAGTTGGTTGCAAATAATCTAGAGCCATTGCAACCACACAATCAAGGACTTCATGGAATTTTCTACTAATGGGTTCACCAGAATGCTTGAACCTATTTTGTCCTCTTTTATTTGACTCACATCCACCACATATGAATAGAAAAATTGCAAGCATTTCATAGGTATTCACGTGTTTCGACGTTTTCAAACCATACCTATCAACCAACACATCATGAAGATCCAAAAAGATATCCTTGTTCATCCAAAGCATTGTGTGGCATTCCCCTAGAGTGTTTAGGGTCTCAGTCACCCATCCCATTCCATTGAGTCGTGAGGTCCTTGGCGGTGCCTTGTCCATATAAATGCGAACATAAGCTTCTGCAAGTTTAGCACCACCTTGAATAAGATAATAAAATTGATCATCATCGCTACTTTCATCACTCTCACCGACAGACATCTATCAAACATAGAGCAAAATGGTCAAGCATATTTCAATCTGAGTTGAAGATGCATGAACTGACTGTCAGCTTATAGAATGGCAGTCTATTAGTTCCCAGTTTATAAAAGATATAAGTCTAATAAATGAAGCTTATGATATAAGTCCCCGATCAGTCTTTCACAAACATAAGAAAAGAACACAGAGGTGGAATGAGGCTAAAACCAAAAGATAGTAATGGATATATTTCAAAGCAGTGATTACAAAGGTTCTGGAGAAACCGGAGAAACAAGTGCCCGCACATTTGAGGTCGACAGTATACTGAACTCATGAAAAAGAAACTTTAAAGCATAAATGTCAAACATATTACAAACTGAGTTCTTACAAGTCTTCAAACATAGCAAAGGATACAAGAGACAAGCCGTAGGAAATACTTCTACTTATTTTCATACTTGTCATTATATTTCCTACTAAGCCACTTGAACCTAATGTCATCAGTAGGTGTAAGGTCCTAGATGGCTAGAGGGGGGTGAATAGCCTATAAAAAACTACAAAACCACTAAGCAAACTTGTTAGAATAACAAACGGCGCAAAGCGAGTTTTGCTTAGCCTACGATTGTGATGCAAGCCTCCTATCCACAAGTCTAGTAGATTATGATCTCTAGTTCACACAAGGGCTATGTCACTAATTTTACACTAGTGAGCAAGCTAACAAAACTACTAGCAAGGCTACTACTAGAGCTACACAAGATAAACTAGTAAAGTAAAAGCAAGAGAGAGGATTGTGAATCTTATACCGACGGTGGAGTGAAGATGTTGCCAATCACCAATATGATATACAATCAATCAATATTGACAACAACACAATATGAAGACCAATCACCGGGAGACAAGTGACACAATATTTTTGTTCACCCGGTGTTCACTTGTGCACCGACAAGCTACGTCACCGGTTGTGTCGACCAACACTTAGATGGTTCCTCGGTGTGACCCTTAAATCACTTGCCCCTCAAGGCACGCCCCGCAAGGCACCACAAGACACCACTCTCAAGTGAGGTAACTCAATGACACGCGCAATCCACTAGAGTTGCTTTTGGTGCTCCGCCGAGGAAAGCACAAGAACCTCTTACAATCAACCGAAGGTGTCCAAGAACAAACTCCTTCTCTTGCCAACGCCTCCAACAATCTCCAAGCCGGATAGGAGCGGTACTCTCCAAGAGTAACAAGAAATCCACCGGCTAAACCACCCACAAGTGCCACTAGATGTCCTCAAGCTATGCAATACACTTTGGGATCACTCAATCTCACTTTTGATTTGCAATCAAGCAAGAGAGATGAGTGGGAGAAGCTCTAGCTCAAAGGATGCACAAGAATGTTAGAAATCACAAGGGACCTCCCTAAGGGCCGGCCAACAAGTATTTATAAGCATCCCAAGCAAATAGAGCTGTTGTACCCCTTCACTGGATACTTTTCGGGATGACCAGACGCGCCGGTCGAAACTAACCAGACGCGTTCAACCGCATCCGATCCTCCAACGGTCACTGAGCCCCAACGGTCAAACCAACGACCGGACGCGCCCGTCAAACGACCGGACGCGAGGATCGCACAGTACCGCGTGCTCGCGAAGCATCGACTGGACGCGCTCCAGGCAACGACCGGACGTGACAGTGCCAGCGTCCGGTTAGAGTCCAGTAAGCTCCCTCAACGACCGGACGCGTCCGATCGCGTGTGACTGGACGCGCCGCGCGTCCGATCGACCTTGCGAACTGCAGTTCCCTCTGGGCGCCTGACCGGACGCGCCGGTCCCGCGAGTGATCGGACGCGCCGGTTGCAAACCCTAGCACCCACGCACCTGACTGCTGCGTTGTACTGACCGGACGTGTCCGGTCATACCATGACCGCGTCTGGTGCAGCGTCCGGTCACCTCTGTGACCTCTGTTCGCCTCCGTTTCTTTTCCAACTTCCGGCGTAGTGAAAAATACGCATTTCAACTCCTCAAAAACGCCTGAATCCCGCACTCGCAAGCTTGGCGGGAGGGAGAGAGAAACCCAAACCCTCTCTACTGCTCAAACTTCAACGCCTTCGCAAATGTGCCAACACCAACAAGTGATCACCACCTTGTGCACGTGTGTTAGCATTTTAATAATCATTTTTGAAGGTTTTCCAATTAGCTCACTAGGCCCTACATGCAATGCACTTCATTAATTCACCTAGTGGCACCCATGCGTCGAATAACCGATAAGACTTCCCCTCTTAATAGTTCGGCTATCGATCCTAAACCACTCACACCCTCTATGGTGTCTTGAGTGCAAAACAAAATGGACTTTCAATCTCCCCCTTTTTGGTAATTGATGACAACCCTCACAAAGATGATTTTGATAATAAAAGTTTTGAACTTGTCATACTTGTCCAATCATTTTGCTCATAAGTAAAGTTTGGACAATTATCACAAGCTCGGTTTTGGTAGCATTAGCTCTTCCTACATATGTGCATAGAGTTTGGATTGAAAGCTTTGCACATATGCATGGATAGAAGAGTTGAGAGAGTAATTCTACCAAAATAATGCTAAGGTGTAAGAAATGGACCTTTGAAGCGTGATACCAATCGGAGTTGCCTTTTACACCATCCTTAGCATCATGAAGTAACTAGACATCCATCACAACTCAAGAACCCCGTGAGATCAACATTATAGTAAAGGTTCTTGGACCATTTGTAAAGTTTAAGGCACGTCTAGATACCACAAGTAAACTATTCCTATGCATGCTAGTAGATCATTTCGTCATTCAAGTTCTATACTAGCATTGCACCACACAAGCATGTATGTTGAATTTAAATACATGTGCAATGAGCAAGTCATATGAGAATACACAAACAAATGCAACAACTTTGTTTATGAGCTTGCTCCCCCTACTTGTGTGCATCAAAAATTTTATTTACCCCTTTATCATGTTGAATCATCTTTTTCTCTCCCCCTTTGTCAACAACTTACCCAAAAAATAGGATCAAATTATGGAGAGAAAAACAATGTTTGATGGAGTAGGTTAAAATTTATCAAATTTGGTTCAACCTAGAACACTTGCCAAAGAGATTTAATTCAATTTGAACCAAAGACAAGCTTCTTCACACCTCATAATAAGGGTTATCTTGCCTATGTTGAATTAAACACTTATAGCAAACCTTCTAGATTCAACACTAGGTTTGCAAGCTCACAAACATGTCATATGCCATCACTAGATCAAAACAAGCATAGAAGCAATAGTGGTAACATATATCCATCAAATTCATTTAATTTATCATGAATGCTCATGCATACCACTTATTATGTATACATGCTCTAGCAAGTCCTTAGCATAGGATGAATGACATGTCAATCAACTTTACCTTGCAATGTCGAAGGAGAGGCATGTCAATAAGTGGGTGGGATGCATTCAACTCATGTTTGAGAAATAAAAAATGTTCAACTCATTCCTTAGCTTGCAAAACCTCTTTTCATCAAGTGGCTTGGTGAGAATATCAGCAAGTTGATCATCGGTGCCAACACTTTCAATGGCAATATCCCCCTTTTGTTGATGATCTCTAATAAAATGATGCCTTATGTCAATATGCTTTGTTCTTCCATGTTGAACCAGATTTTGTGTCATCTTAATTGCACTTTCATTATCACATAGCAATGGCACATTCTTGAAGTTGAGGCCATAATCCTTTAAAGTTGATTTCATCCATAGCAATTGTGCATAACAACTCCCCGCACTCACATATTCGGCTTCGGCGATAGAGATTGCCACACTATTTTGTTTCTTTGAGGACCATGACACAAGTAATCTTCCAAGTAATTGACATGTGCCACTTGTGCTCTTTCTATTGATTTTGCAACCCCCATAGTTAGAGTCCGAATATCCAATCAATTCAAATTTTGACCCCTTGGGATACCATAGTCCAACATCTCTTGTTTGCTTCAAGTACCTCAATATTCTCTTTGAGGCTGTGAGATGACTCTCTCTAGGTGAGGCTTGATATCTAGCACACATACAAACACTAAACACGACATCCGCCCTTGATGCGGTGACATAGAGTAGACTTCCAATTAATGACCGATATTCCTTTTGATTCACCATTTTGCCATCAAAATCACTATCCAAATTGCCATTTGTACTCATTGGAGTTGAAATTGGATTTGTATCTTGCATTCCAAACTTCTTCAACATGTCCCTTATGTATTTCCCTTGACTCATAAATGTCCCATTCTTCAATTGCTTGACTTGGAGACCAAGGAAGTAGCTAAGTTCACCAATCATAGACATTTCAAACTCTTTGGTCATCATAGCACCAAATTCTTCACAATAAGCTTGATCGGTTGATCCAAAGATGATGTCATCAACATATATTTGCACTATGAATAGATCATTCCCAATCTTCTTGGTGAATAGAGTTATATCAACCTTGCCCATCTTGAATCCCTTAGAGAGAAGGAAATCCCTTAGCCTCTCATACCATGCTCTAGGTGCTTGCTTTAAGCCATATAAAGCCTTCTTCAACTTGTATACATGGTTGGGTTTCTTGTCATCTTCAAATCCGGGAGGTTGCTCAACAAATACTAACTCATTGATGATTCCATTGAGAAATGCACTTTTGACATCCATTTGATATAGTTTGATGTTGTGTGCACAAGCATAAGCCAATAGAATCCTTATTGCCTCAAATCTTGCCACGGGAGCATATGTCTCATCATAGTCAAGACCTTCTACTTGAGTGTAACCTTGAGCAACTAGTCTTGCTTTGTTTCTCACCACAATGCCATCTTGATCTTGCTTGTTTTTTAACACTCATTTGGTTCCAATCACATTGTAATCATTTAGCCTTTCTACCAATTCCCAAACATCATTTCTTGTAAAATTGTTAAGTTCTTCTTGCATAGCCATAATCCAATCGGCATCCCTCAAAGCTTCTTCTATTTTCTTTGGTTCTGTGGTTGACACAAATGATGCATGCTCATAAAACATAGCCAATCTTGATCTTGTTTGTACACCACTTCTAATATCACCAATAACACTATCAATGGGTGATCTCTTATAACATGTTGTGGTTGAAGTACTTGCACTTGATTGCTTGAACTTGGTTCATCACTTGATGTATCTCGATGAGATGAACTAGCACCATGATCTTGCACTTGAGAGTCACTAGCTAGCTTGAATGGAGAATTGAGCACTTGATCTTTATCATCATCTTGAATATCAATTACTTGCTTTGCTCTAATGTCCCCAATGTCCATGTTCTTCATTGCTTCCACCAATAGAGTTCCACCAATATCATCTAGATTCTCTTCTTCATCTTGTGAGCCATTGGTTTCATCAAATTGCACATCATAGACTTCTTCTAGAATGCCACTTGAATTGTTCCAAACTCTATAAGCTTTGCTTGTAGTTGAATAACCAAGTAGGAACCCCTCATCACATCTTTTGTCAAACTTTCCCAATCTAGTGCCCTTCTTCAAGATATAACATTTGCAACCAAACACTCTAAAGTAAGAAATATTTGGCTTTCTTCCATGAAGTAGCTCATATGGGGTCTTCTCTAGCAATGGATGACAATATAGACTATTGATGTAGTAGCAAGCGGTATTGATTGCTTCATCCCAAAATGATTGACTCACATTGTACTCATGAAGCATTGATCTACCCATATCAAGCAATGTTCTATTCTTTCTCTCAACTAGGCCATTTGATTGTGGAGTGTACTTGGCCAAGAATTAATGTCCAATGCCATAGTGATCACTAAGTTCTTCAATTCTTGTATTCTTGAACTCACTTCTATTGTTACTTCTCACTTTCTTGATTCTAATCTCAAACTCATTGTGAAATCTAGTGAGAAAGGTCTTGAAGGTGTCAAACACTTCACTTTTGTCACTAAGAAAGAATACACATGTGAATCTTGTGAAGTCATCCACTATGACAAATCCATACTTATTACCACCTATGCTTGAGTATGTTGTTGGGCCAAATAGATCCATGTGCATCAAATTAAATACTTTGCATATACTCATTGTACTCTTCTTTGGATGTGAGCTTTCAACTTGCTTCCCGGCTTGACATGCACTACAAAGCTTATTCTTCTCAAATTCAACATCTTTCAAACCATTGACAAGATTGTGAGTTGTAAGCTTCTTCAATTATTTCATGCCAACATGACCAAGCCTCCTATGCCAAAGCCAACCCATGCTTGATTTGGAGATTAAGCAAGTTGTCAAGGAAGTTTCTCTAGCATTGAAGTCAACTAGGTAGAGATTCTCATATCTAAAGCCCTTGAATGCCACATTTGAACCATCCATACTAATGACTTCCACATCATCAACCCCAAAGATACATTTGTAACCAAGATCACATATTTGTGTCACGGATAGAAGATTAAAATCCAAGCTTTCAACTAGCAACTCATTAGAGATACTCAAGTCATTTGATATTGCAATCTTGCCCAAGCCAATAACCTTGCCTTTCTTGTTATTGCCAAATGTGATAGAATCAACACCACTATCATTGTCATTGATTGAGTCAAACATTCTTGATGTACTGGTCATGTGTTGAGTGCACCCACTATCAATAATCCAATGCCTTCCTCCGGCTTTGTAATTGACCTACAAGCAAATCAATGAAGCTTAGGTACCCATTTTTGTTTGGGTCCTTGTAGGTTAGTAACTAAGCTCTTTGGTACCCAAATAGCCTTCTTCTTTGAGCCAACAATGGGTGTACCAATAAACTTAGCTTTCACACCCTTCACACCTTTGGTAAGCACATAGCAAGAATCAAAAGGTATAGCATTAACAGGGTTCTTGCTTTGGTTCTTTTTATTACAATTATACTCTAGGTGCCCAACTTGCTTGCATCTATTGCAAAACCGATCATTGCCCTTCACAAAGCTAGGCTTTGGAGTTGCAAAGGCCGACTTGCCTTTCTTTGGGGTGTAGCCCAATCCCTTTTTGTTAAGAGAGAACCTTTGGCTACCCAAGCACTTAAGCAAGTGGGCCTCACCACCATAGGCCTTGCCTAGGGCGTGAGTGAGCTCATCCACCTCTCTCTTGAGAGTCTCATTCTCAACCACTAGTGAGGCATCACAAGTGAAACCATCATTAGTAGAGGAGGTAGAGTCGGTGGTGGTGGATGAAGAGCTACAAGAAAGGTTAGCATTTGACATGATGATAGGTTTATAAGAGGATTCATCAATTATATCACATGTAACACCTATATCACATGATACAACAACCTCCTTCTTTGCTTGTTGCTCAAGTAGCAATGAGTGAGTTTTTTCAAGCTTGGAATGAGCCTTACCAAGATCCTCATGGTCTTCCACTAGACTCTCATGAGTGGTCTTAAGCTCACTAAGAACTTTCTCAAGTATTGCTACTTTCATTGAAAGCTTCTTACACTCCTTGTCCTTGGCAATAGCTATGTCTCTAGTTTGTTGCATTAAGTCATATAGTTGTTCTTTAGTTGGTTTATCATCATCATTTTCATTATCATTATCATTATCATTATCATTATCACTATCACTATCACGAGCATATTCCATTTTACTTTCATCATCACTCTCATCATATAATACCTTAGTTTCTTTGGCCATGAGGCATGAAGAGGATGAATCAAATAGTGATGGTTTCTTGTTGATAGCAATGGAAGCAAAAGCCTTGTTGGATGATGATTCTTCTTCTTCATCATCATCACTTTCCCAAGTGACCACATAGGCTTCATTTTTGCCCTTCTTGAAAGTCATCTTGGCTTCTCTCTTTTTCTTCTCAAACTTGCCCCTCTTGTTGTTCTTCTTATTGTCATAGGGACATTCGGCTTGAAAATGTTCGGTGCTATCACAATTGAAGCACTTCCTTTGTTGCTCATTGCTCTTAAAATTGTCATTTCTCTTTTTGAAGCCTCTTCTTTTGATAAACATCTTGCCAATATTCTTGACAACTAGAGCAAGTGCCTCATCATCAATTTCTAATTCTTCATCTTCTTCATTGTCATCTTCTTCTTGAATTGAAGCTTTTCCCTTGGAGGAGGTGGCCTTGAATGCCACGGTCTTCTTCTTCTTTTCTTCCTCCTTCTCCTTCTCATCAACATCTTGATCATACTTGTCAAAGGTCAATACCTCTCCAAGCAAATCATTGGGCTTCATTGCATCAATCCCATCTCTTTGTAGCATCATGATCAATATTTTGAATCTTTTTGGTAAGCTCAACAAGAACTTGTGGCAAAAATCTTGGTCTTGTGTCTTATGCCCTAAGCTCTTGAGATCATTCACAATGACTTGCAATCTATGAAACATCTCTAAGATTGTTTCTTCTTCTTTCATTTTGAAGTTCTCAAACTCACTCTTAAGCCCATATAGCTTGGCACTCTTCACAACCTTAGTGCCCTCATATGTTTCACTCAACCTTATCCATACTTTATTTGCCAATTCTAAATCCTTGATGCCCTCAAATACTTTTGTGTCAATACCATTGTAAAGTATATTGAGAGCCATTCTATTACATGTTCTATTTACTCTATTTTCATCGGTGAGATGATCAGGATCAATGATAGCAAAATCATTCTCGGTGACTTGCAATACTCTATC
Organism: Saccharum hybrid cultivar R570; assembly: GCA_038087645.1. Classification (NCBI taxonomy): domain Eukaryota; kingdom Viridiplantae; phylum Streptophyta; class Magnoliopsida; order Poales; family Poaceae; genus Saccharum; species Saccharum hybrid cultivar. Next base: position 27,141,217 of record JAQSUU010000135.1, read on the forward strand.
ATGAATAAAACCAAGGTACATTGTCATTTTTCTCTTCCAATGAGCAAAAGAACTAACATCATCAAAGAACGGTGGCTTGCCCCCAACATGACTGAACACAATTTGAGCCATTTTTCACACTGAAGGATGCTAAGCCTTGATTAAAACGGTGACCACGGCTCTGATACCACTTGTAAGGTCCTAGATGGCTAGAGGGGGGGTGAATAGCCTATAAAAAACTACAAAACCACTAAGCAAACTTGTTAGAATAATAAACGGCACAAAGCGAGTTTTGCTTAGCCTACGGTTGTGATGCAAGCCTCCTATCCACAAGTCTAGTAGATTATGATCTCTAGTTCACACAAGGGCTATGTCACTAATTTTACACTAGTGAGCAAGCTAACAAAACTACTAGCAAGGCTACTACTAGAGCTACACAAGATAAACTAGTAAAGTAAAAGCAAGAGAGAGGATTGTGAATCTTATACCGACGATGGAGTGAAGATGTTGCCAATCACCAATATGATATACAATCAATCAATATTGACAACAACACAATATGAAGACGAATCATCGGGAGACAAGTGACACAATATTTTTGTTCACCCAATGTTCACTTGTGCACCGACAAGCTACGTCACCGGTTGTGTCGACCAACACTTAGATGGTTCCTCGGTATGACCCTCAAGTCACTTGCCCCTCAAGGCACGCCCCGCAAGGCACCACAAGACACCACTCTCAAGTGAGGTAACTCAATGACACGCGCAATCCACTAGAGTTGCTTTTGGCGCTCTGCCGAGAAAAGCACAAGAACCTCTTACAATCAACCGGAGGTGGCCAAGAACAAACTCCTTCTCTTGCCAACGCCTCCAACAATCTTCAAGCCGGCTAGGAGCGGTACTCTCCAAGAGTAACAAGAAATCCACCTGCTAAACCACCCACAAGTGCCACTAGATGCCCTCAAGCTATGCAATGCACTTTGGGATCACTCAATCTCACTTTTGATTTGCAATCAAGCAAGAGAGATGAGTGGGAGAAGCTCTAGCTCAAAGGATGCACAAGAATGTTAGAAATCACGAGGGACCTCCCCAAGGGCTGGCCAATAAGTATTTATAAGCATCCCAAGAAAATAGAGCCGTTGTACCCCTTCACTGGATACTTTTCGGGATGACCGGACGCGCCGGTCGAAACTAACCGGACGCGCTCAACTGCGTCCGATCCTCCAACGGTCACTGAGCCCCAACGGTCAAACCAACGACCGGACGCGCCCTAGGCAACGACCGGACGCGCCCGTCAAACGACCGGACGCGCCCGTCAAACGACCGGACGCGTCGATCGCACAGTACCGCGTGCTCACGAAGCATCGACCGGACGTGCTCCAGGCAACGACCGGACGTGACAGTGCCAGCGTCCGGTTAGAGTCCAGTAAGCTCCCTCAACGACCGGACGCGTCCGATCGCGTGTGATCGGACGCGCCGCGCGTCCGATCGACCTTGCGAACTGCAGTTCCCTCTGGGCGCCTGACCGGACGCGCCGGTCCCACGAGTGACCGGACGCGTCGGTTGCAAACCCTAGCACCCACGCGCCTGACTGCTGCGTTGAACTGACCGGACGCATCCGGTCATACCATGACCGCGTCCGGTGCAACGTCTGGTCACCTCTGTGACCTCCGTTCGCCTCCGTTTCTTTTCCGACTTCCGGCGTAGTGGAAAATAGGCATTTCAACTCCTCAAAAACGCCTGAATCCCGCGCTCGCAAGCTCGGCGGGAGGGAGAGAGAAACCCAAACCCTCTCTACCGCTCAAACTTCAACGCCTTCGCAAATGTGCCAACACCAACAAGTGATCACCACCTTGTGCACGTGTGTTAGCATTTTCATAATCATTTTCGAAGGTTTTCCAGTTAGCTCACTAGGCCCTACATGCAATGCACTTCATGAATTCACCTAGTGGCACCCATGCGTCGAATAACCGATAAGACTTCTCCTCTTAATAGTTCGGCTATCGATCCTAAACCACTCACACCCTCTATGGTGTCTTGAGTGCAAAACAAAATGGCCCTATGGTTATACCTTTGCCTTGAGCCCATTTTGTTTTTTTAAAAGATATGATCCACTTCATATCATCACATGACCGTCTCGATCCATCGACCTTGACTTCACTTGCTCTTCACCGTTGCATCGGTCCGTCGACGCCAAGTCTTGCTCAAGCTTCACCATCGCATGGTCCTTCACTTCGAAGCCTCGACTTGCCCTTCACCTTCACAACCGGTCCATCGAGCCAAGTATCATCTTGGTCTTCATCATCTTGGTCACATGAGTCAATGTCATGTCTCATATTCAGTGACCACCTTTATCTAAATCATCCACTTAGATACAAAGGTTAGTCCTAGGTTTCATCAATTAGCCAAAACCAAACTAGGGACTTTCAGTAGGGAAGGTCATAAACATCTCCCTTTGCTCCTTCTTCACAAACAATTCAGTGGCAATGTTGTTGGAGTTGTTCCAAATTTACTCCAGGATATAGGTCAGGCTTCTGACGGAGCGAAGCGGAGGCCCGTAGAAATCGAAGGCTGGGCCAGAGCGTTGATTCTCTTGTTAGGGTACATATACCCTTGCTAGGGTTCTACGGGTTTCATGGAGCGTTGATTCTCTTGTAAGCCGCCACAGGCGTGTAACCCAAAACTCTTGAGATAGTGAGATTGTTGCTGGCTGGTGCCCGTGGTTTTTCCCCTTCGCATTGGAGGGGTTTTCCACGTTAAATCGTGTGTCTCCGCTGTGATTGATTTCGTTTTTACTTCATATTCCATACGTCGTTCATAACAAATGTAGTGTTCGTTGGTTTCATACTCAGCACCACAAGCAATCACAGCCTGCATCACTTCACTCCATGGAGTTTGGCTGCTCCATCTTTTCTTGGAGTTAGGATGTTTGGCTAGCTAATCCCAGCTCTAGCCTGGAGTTTGGCTCTTGAGCCATGCCAAACAAGCAGTTAGAAACCGGCCCAAGAGAGTTTCATTATTTTTTCTTTTCTTGAAAACGATACATATCATCGGAAATGTTTATGTAAAAATCTATTAAATACCGAGTGAGAAGTCGAGTGAAACTTCTACTGACTGATGACAGAGGAATACAATATAGGAGCCTTTCATTTACTGAATTTGATTAACGAAGTTTGATGGGGACAGCAAATATATAACACAGACCGGGATTCATCAATTTACACTACACGTACGCACGTACAAGTCAGTGTCACTATGCCCAATGACACAAGTCACGTCTGTCTACTGATCTGGAAAAAGTCCGAGAATCGGCTTTGAGCCTCCACCACCAGAAACACCTATATAAAAACCCCCTGCATTGCATCTCTTGATCATCATCGAGTTTGAGCATCAAGTCATCATAAGAAACACGACAGGCCGGCGCATAGCCTATCCAGAATCCACCTTGCAAATCATATCCACAGCGCTACTCGATCCATATCATATCACAGGAACAACAACAATGGCCGCTTGGACAAGGAAGGCCACAGCCAGCGCCAAGGCCTTGGCGAGCTGCGTGCCCGGTGCTATTCGTGACGATGACGGCAAGCAGAGGATCCCGAAAGGGTACCTCCCCCTGGTGCTGGTTCGCGACGACGACGACGACCAAGGTGGCTCGGAGACGAAGGTCCTGGTGCGCGTGAGAGACCTCAAGGAGCCATGCATGGCGGCGTTGCTGGAGATGGCCGAGCAGCAGTTTGGGTACGGGCAACAGGGGGTGCTCAAGGTGCCCTGTGACGCAGAGCGCTTTGACCATGTGATTACCATGGCACGCAAGTCCAAGGTTGCTACTTGATAAATGGCGTCATCTATGTACATGTACGCGGTTAACTAGTTGCTGCGAAACGGCATTAGCGAGATTTAGTTTCGTTTGTATCGATCGGCTTCACGTATTCTAGTTGGACTTGGACGGATGTGCTAATGCTGACGTAAGTCTACCGCAAGTTTGATTGTTTATTATAAGAGAAGAGATGAAGACATATGATGGGGAGTGTAATTGTTGTTTAATAGATTGTTGTATTTTTATTTTTGTATAATGTTGTATTGTTGTAACAAAGTCTGGGAGAGAAATCCATTTTGAAACTTTTGGTCACACAAATGTCCCAATGATCCATTACCCCTTCCGGGTGCATCTACTTGAACATATATGCCTCAAGTGTTCGGTAATTAGAATTTCTAAAGTCCCGTTTGGATCTCTTGAAATATACTAATATATTTTAATAATCATAATTTGGGCACAGATCCTTTAAGTTGGTATGGATGAATACATTTATGCTGTTATTAGTCACATAGGAAAATACTTATACGCCGCACTGATGATGTTGCTGAGCGAACCAAAGAGGCAGAAACATACCATGGGGATCAACATAAGGGAATTGTTGTTGTCCGGACGTCCAATGGGACATGATTCCCTCGGACGGTAACTTGGGCACACTCTCACCGAAACGGCCTAGTAGAACGGCCCATAAGAAAAACACCATCACGCGACCCCGGCTCCGGTCGCCTGCCCGCCCCCCGCGCCTGGCGCTGCGTCGTTCATTTCTACACGGCACGTCCGTCCCTATCCGCCCCGTCCTGCCCTCTGCACGCGTACCCCGCCCCCGTCTACCTCGCCCCGCCCAGCGTCCGGTGTTCCTTCCTCCTGACCCCCTCCTCCCTCTCATGGGTGGGACCCGGGAGCCGGGATGAGGATGAGCATGCCCCGTCCGCAGGACACCAGGCATGTCGTGCGCCCCGTCCGCAGGACCCTAGGCGTGTCGCGCGCCACATCCTCCGGCATCCGACTCGCCGCGCGCCCTTCCCCCAGTGCTTGGGCCGTTTCCCCATGACTCTCTTAACATACCTCTAAAACACGAAACACTTGCAATATGAAACACTTGAATGCAATATATATCTGAAGCAGATGAAACATTTAGAGTATAGACTTGCAACATGTGTGTGAAACATATGCAACATCTCTTACAACTTGCAACATGAAAACACTTATTGCAACATAAGACTGAAACATCTGAAACATTTTGAATATGCTCTTGCAACATATGTGTGAAACATGTGCAACATCCAAATAAAAAACTCTTGCAACATACATCTCAGATAAAAAAACATTTTGAACAAACGCTCGTAAGAAGCCTCTAAAACATTTGCAACATGCCTCTGAAGCACTTGCAACATATGCAACATCCTGATCAACTTTTGCAATATCTATATGAAACACTTGCAACATATCTCTGATAACATCTAGAACACTTCAAATATACATTTGCATCATGTGGAGAGGGTAAGGCCAAGGCCGGTTGATTCCGACCTTGCAATGGGAGCCGGCGCTGCGCGGCAGCGCACTAGCACCACTAGCACGGGCCGCACTCGTGGGTGCCCTTGGCTCAGTGGGGACCAACCTGAGGCGCGCAGCGACACCACCAGGCTAGCAGAGGAGGGCGGCACGCTCGACGGCGTGGATGGGCGCGCGGCGGGTGGGACTACGGGAGCAAGGAGCGAGAGTGTGCGGGTGGGGCGCGCGATGGGCAGGAGCAAGGAGCGAGTAGTGCAGGATGAGGGCATGTGGGAGGAGATGGCCAATGCAGCGAATGCAGAGTGGGGCAGGCTGACGGCCTCACGGCGCTGTGAAGTGTACGATGGGCGAGCGAGTAGGAAGATATTTTTAAGAGAGATGGGAGAGACATACAGAGGAGGAGGAGGCAGGCTTGTTGGGCCGATAGCACGCATAGGCCTGGGAAGCGGCGTCCGATCGGACGAACACCCGACCTTGGGTCTATTTTTATCTCTCACTCGATAAATTTATGATAGGTCTATATCTAAACTTTGGGAAATTAAATGTCAAATTTCAAGCCAAATATCCTAATCCACAAAAGTATATTACAATTTCTCCAAAATGAAAATATCCAAATGAGTGTTGAGATTCTTTCATAATTCAATCAGAATGAATTTTATTCAAAACTATAAATTTTAATTGTTAGAGGACTAGAAAACTTATATCGCTAATGGCGCGACTAATTGTATCCCCATGTGACCGTGTATGTTCTCTATCAAGTGGAAGGAATAAAGAGAAAAATGAAATCCTATCAGGCTCGTCCTGATCAGAAGTTTAGAACAGTCCAAAACATAACGTGTATTCAGACCATCCTGTCATCCAGCATCCTTTTCCTGACTAAAAAGTGCTGGGCCGTGAGTGCACAAGTCATTTTTTTTTTATCAAATGTGTGCACAAGTCATTAGGAGCGACCGAGCGAGTGAGAGAGACAGTTGCCGTACGGTAAGACACCACTTTGACGCTTAACCTAGGTTCGTGCTGGTGCGTTGCTACGGGACAGCTAAACTTTTAATACTAAAAACATACGGATCATACGATAAGATAACAATACTGTAAAAGTATATGACCGACGTTAAGGTGACATTTAATCCAAAAAGCTAAGTTCGTGAAATTAACACAATCACAGAGAGCGCGGCGTCGCAAGCTCACAAACTCTATTATATAGATTTTTCCTTGATGCGGCTAAGATCATGTTTTATACCGGCAGGAAGAGATCTCCGATATCTATTTCTTTCGTGCGCCAACAAATCCACGAATAAGTTCCACCACATCTCCATACAATCCTATACATGGCGCCGGCAAGCGAATTAGCCGCAACTTATGTAATTAGTTTTATAATTAGCTCATATTTAGTCCTCCTAATTGATATCTAAAAATTTAATGTGACAGGGACTAAAGTTTAGTCCTAGGATCCAAACACCCCCTCTCTACTCATGTTGGCTGCTCACTTGCACCACCATGCCTATGTGTCTGCACGTATAATATTATCCCTCAACCAGCGATAAATCCCTGGCCTCCCAAGCCCCTGTGACGGTAGCATACACTGTACATCCGGATTTTAAATATTGCACCCTGTGCCAACAGTGTTTGAATTTATGTACACACGCTGTTCAGCCGAATTCGAAATATTTTGTCTACTGTTCATCACGGGCGCGGCGCCCAGTCGTGCTAGTATATCTCTAATGCCAGAACGTCTAAGATGGTCTTTATTGTCCACCCTTTGAAAATATCAGAACTTTAAGGTTGCCATTTGTTTATGCTGTAAGATTGGGATGCTTTGCACTGATCCATGAGGGTGTCCATGAGAGTCGAAATTTTTTATGCCATTATGATGTCTAAGCTTACCAATCAGACAGAGACGAACTTGATTACGTTAAAATATTTTCAACACTGCTATCATATACTCCCTTTGTCCCAAAATATAAGTTATTCTCGCTTCTCGATAAGTTAACTTTTTTTTAACTTCGACCAATTATATATAAAATATTAATATTTATAATACATAATTAGTATCATTAGATATACCATTGAATATACTTTCATAATAAACTTATTTGGAGATATAAATGTTGCACGTATTTTTTTTATAAATCTAGTCAAAGTTGAGAAAGTTTGACCTGCACGCATCACATGACGACTTGTATTTTGGGGCAGAGGAAGTATATGCTAATGGGAGTAGTCAACTGGAAGTCGTGATGAACACAACACTGCTTTCATATTATATGCTAATGGGAGCACGAAGAAACGCAGGGGAATGGACCTATATACTAACGGTGGGAGTATTCGTTTAGGAAACTGTAGAAGGTTCACCAGTCTCACCATGTATAACATGCACATCTTTTATTTGGCACCACTGATGTTCTCAAGGAGCAGTCACTTTTTAATTTCAGGTCCGCATGCTGGAAACACTAAAATTAAGGGCTAACCTCATTGAGTCGTCTTGCTTGATCTTTGTCAATTGTCTTGCTTGAGCTTTGCCAATAAATTATACCATTGGCAAAGACTAACACATAAAGAGGTATTAGTTGTAAGAATCAAGCTAGATGGCTTACTATGCACCCAGCCTAAATTTAATACCCTCCATATTATGGACAATACCATATGAACTGTTGTAACCGACATGTTAACTTCATCATGTAGTACACCTAAGTATTGAACATGCACATCATAGTTTTTTTATCATAGAATATTTTTTTTCCAATGAGACAACATAATTTGTTTCTAAGTAACAGCAGAGAGCCCCAAAATATTAGACAGAAACTCTCATTTTACTATCTCTACATCTGCTACACAATGATTAAAAATTTAACTGAAGTTTAGTTAATCCATGGAATAATTTGGACTGTGCCTTTTGTACTGCCCCAACAATTCTTTTACCAAGCATATACAAAATCTAGTTACCAGCATTCAATCCACAATCAAAATTCATTACCTTGGTATCCGAGGATCATAATATAGCAGGTAGTGTAGTGACATGTAGCACAACCGGTAACCTAGCACGTCGACGATAATTGTGCAGGAAAAGTAAATTTGGCATTCTACATGCTATTGAGACATATCTTTGCTTAACTGCAGTTGTTTCAGCTTTCTCCCACACAAATTCTTCCACGAGCTAAGGAGCACCAGAGCATCATAATTTGAAAGGAGCTGCAACATTTACACACACACAAAAAAACAATTATTCTATTGAAACTAACAAATTGTAAAATCTTATGTTGAATTCTGTTGAATTACTCCATAAAAATCTCACACTGTGCTTTTGGATTGGTGCATATCAATGAAGATCTCTTCACATGTCGCTTGGAAAGACAATCTACAGACTAAACCAAAAGGCAAAAAATCCACAACTTAGATTCTGTTTTTTTTTCCTCAAACAAGCATATTTAGTCCAATCATCTTTGACTATTAGCACTTGTGATGTTCCAAACTTTTCAACTACCACTACTGTTCTAGCTCCAGCCCTGCTTATTAGCTGTGAAACCCTTCAGAACACTGCAAATATTATAGAAAATGTAGATTGAAACTGATATCTAGATGTGTCCACTCTTAGTGCCACAAATATTGCTTAAGTTTCATCAACATGCTCTAATTATCTTGTGTGAAGCTGACAATTCAGTTTTGCTATACTTCACTTTGCATAGCACTATGTTCCCTCCTCCCTCCCTCTCTCTCTCTCTTAATCTCTCTCTCGTTAGAAATTTAAACTGCAGTATGCGTAACTAAAGGTTTAGATGCCTCTGCTGGATCAATTATTGTTGACTGAAAGACTTTCATTGATGAGGTCTGATCAATTATGTCTCAAGTATAAAGTTCAATGATTTCTTTTCTAAGAGGAAAAAGAACTGTACATATCAAGTAGTAAAGGAAATCTGAATAATATATACCTCCAGGCAAGCAAAGGAGTGTATAAGATGTAAGATTCTTTGAAGAACAGTAGTATTTTAAAAATTCATCGTGTTTTGAACATTTTTGTCAGCCCAACAATCTCATCCTCGGATGAGTTTTCTTCGATGCAAATAAAAGACATGAATTAAAGTCTTTGATGTAGCTTGGAAATAAACTATTGAATGTTTCCAGTACAACTCTCTACCCTGCAAATAAAAGACAATATGCATAAGCTAGCAGTTAGTAGATCTCAAGGGGGGCATACTGGCTAAAGGATTACCTAGCCATGTACTTGTTGGTGAGAATTTATATAAAGAATGAAAAAGACAAGAAAGATTGGCATTAGGCCAACTCCTTTTGATTCTTTACAAACACATCTGAAAATTAACACGTGGGCTATGGGCATCAAATCAAAACAACAAAAAGAACATAGATTCGACCATAAGTAGCATTTGCCCTCATTTTTTATGAAAAAAGAAAGGTACTACAGAGTTACATGATTGTCAATCTTATTAGCACCATCAATTTTTGGCAATTGTAGAACGCAACCAAGACACCCTTGAGGTGCTACATCCCTACCTCGCAACCCAATTAAGAGTAAGTTCTCTCAAGCCTAGCTCCCCAGCCATTATTAAACTGCATGAAGGGCTCCGAAATGAAGACCACTATTTGAAAAAAGAGTAAATGATAATGGAAAAAGTCTACTTAACCCCCTGAACTATCAGCTAGTGTCTAACCTACACCCCTCAACTATAAAATCGTCTAATTTACACCCTGAACTTTTCAAAACCGTTCAAATCACACCCTGGAACGGTTTTGGACGGCGGTTTTGCTACAGTAACCATGGTTTGCTACAGTGACAGCGGTTTTTTATTTTCTTTTCTATTTATTTCCGCCGAATCTTTGAAAATCATAGTAAATCACAGAAAAATCATAAAATAGAAAATCTAATTTTGTTGGACTCCACATGAGTAGATCTACACAATGAACATATAATATAGTATGCTTTAGTACAAATTTTTTTCTGTAGCTTTAAATTAGTTAGAAAATCAAATTTTGTCTGTAATTAATTGGAATAATTCATAGCCCTACAGCTTTTATGGTCTAATTGTGGTTAAATTTTTATAGTGAACTAATTATTGTATGCTTGAACTGTAGTAAAAATTTCATACTGATTGGATGTAACACCCTAAATTTTGCATTGTTTCAAAATAGATAAAATTGATTTAATTATGTATTTGTTTGTGCATTCAAATTTAGGGAATAATAAAATTTAGTGAAAATAAAATAAATCATAAGGATTAGTTACATGTTGATGCACTCATGCCGATGCATTTTATTTATTGTGGTGATTGGTTTTAATCCAAATGCTAAAAGGTTTCAAAAACCTTTTAAAAATGAATTTGGAAAAGTGCTTTAGAAAAAGAAAAAGGAAAATCCTTATTCTCTCCCTCCCTCACTCCATTCGGCCTGTTGGCCCATCCCCTCTCCAAGGCTCGCTCGCCCCGCTTCTACTCCTTCCAGGCCGAGGCCCAGCCCAGCGCGGGTGCCCCTCCTTCCTCCCCTGCTCCCTCTCTCTTGCTGGGCCGGCCCAATCGGCAGTGGCAACCGCTGCCACTCTTTCCCTCCTTCTCTATCACCGACAGCCGGGGCCCACCTGGCAGCGCCATCCTCCACCACCTCCCTCTCGGACGCGCGCGGTCATGGAGAACCGTCGCTCGCGCCCACCTCCTCCACGCGTCGTGGGAGTGTCTACGCACCCCCCGCCCGGCCTTCAAAAGGGAAGCCCACACCCGTCACTACTCTCCTACCGCTTCTCGCTCCGGCTCTCTCCCTCGCTCGCGCGTGCAGAAGCCGCAACCGCCTCGCAAAGCTTCACCGTCCGCCCTCCTTCGCCGTCTCCGTGCCTTCGATGACCAAATCGAGGCCCTTGGTAAGCTCGCCTCTCTCTCCTCTTTCTCCCCGTCCATATCCTGTGTAGAATGGTGGCCGCTAGGACCCTTTTCGGGTGCGCCGCCGTGCTGTTCTCTGCCGACCATGGCGCCGCCGTGAGCCACCGCGCCGGCCGTGTTCCCCGACCGCACTAAAGGCTCAGGCGAGGTCGCCTAGCCCTCCTGTCTCTCCCGGTGTTGTCAGTTATTCAAACCGTGGCCTCTAGGGCTCTATTGATGGACTCCGGTGAGCTCCCTTCCGCCGCCGGTCATGGCGAGCGCCGTGCGGGACTTTCCCCGGCCGCGAAAATGGCATGGTCGAGGTCGCCTTTCTCTCCGATTCATCCCCATGCCATCGGACTTGAATATCGTGCACCGTAGAGCTCGATTGGGCAACTCCGGCGAGCCCTCCGCCGCGGCAATGGCGGCGCCGCCGTGTACTCCCCCAATTCCGGCGGCTCGCCCTTCTCTTCCCTCCCCCATCTAATCCCAGTCGTCCATCGCACGATCAAGGGCCAGAAATGGCTAATACCTCTTCGCAGGCAAACTTGCTAAAGAGCCCCTAAGTTTTCACCTTTTTCCGCCCGCAGTCCCTTGTCAGATTCAAAATGGAATTTCTTTGATTTATTTAAATCCGAAAGTATTTTGGTCTATTCACAAAATTGCCACTGCAGTAAAACGCTTATAAAATCGTCGTTTTAGCTCCGATTCGACCCGTTCAACTTGCGTTAGGTTCTTAATTTCATAACCTACGCATTAATGCCACTGTTAGATAGGTTTGCAACATTTAAAATTCTTGATTAGGTTAAGTTAATTAACTCACTATAGGAATCTTGTTTAATTCATAACTTTTGCGTTGTAGCTCCGTTTTTCGTGAACTTCGCGTCGTTGTGATCATAGCGAGATGTAGAATATTTTCATAAACTTTTTATCTTATTTTTATACTGCTGGTGTACTGTTCTAATTATAGGTTTGTTTGATATGCATGAATGCTCCTGAAATGTGTATGTTGCCGTGTTGGTCGAGTTCAGACGGTGAGGAGTACGTTGATCAACAGGACCAGCAACAGTTCGTGAAGCAAGGCAAGTATAGCATGGGCCTACCTTGTTGTCCTATTCATTATATAATATACTCATTATGCATGTGTCTAATATTGCTCGACTATAAGAACATCCTAGCCATTGATGACTTATACCTCGATGACTATGGGTTTTATTGCATATGGGTAGAATGCTAGTGCTCTATTCAAACATGATCCATACTATGATTAATGGAACAAATGGATAAACATGATGGTAATAATTGAAATATAAGGTGATGGTGCAAATGATGTCGATCATGTTGCCCTAAACTCTCCGTAAGGACTTATCTGTAGGGCAAAAGCTGGGACATACAGTGCAACCGTGAGAGTTATATGGCTCTGACTTTAGCTCAGTAATAGGATCTTTTCTAGCTTATTAGAGGTTACCCGAAAGGGCGCAAAAGGGGTTTGTCACTTTGGTATAGAACTGCCACTGTTCTTGTGTGTATAGCCTACGGGAATTGTGCCACAGAAAGGGGTTCTCTATATCTGCCTGCCGAGGAAACCTCGCGGCCCTAACTTGTTAGACGAGACATATGGAAGGCTTCATAGTGTACCCTGCCCGCTCACCTTGAAAGTGTTATGGGAGTAATTAACCCGGGCATATGGGCAACACGACTCACGGGTAAAGATGCACAACCTCTGCAGAGTGTTAAAACTATTATAACAGCTGTGCTCACGGTAACGAGCGGCCCAGAAAACTCACAGAATAAATGGTCACTTGTGAAGATGTTGTTCATGGTGAACTATGATGGTATTATGATGATGATGACGATGATGATGATATAATGTTGATCAATGACTCTATTTAATTCTAGTATATGATCATGTGGGTTAATTTGGGAGCTTAAGCATAATTTGATATTGATCAATAACAAAATATTGACTTACTAAAATGCTAAATGCAGTAAACCGTGTCTGTCTTTTGAGCCTCATGAATCCCCATGTTATGCTTGTGGAGTACGAAATGTACTCACGCTTGTTTATTTTCTATTTTTAGATAAAAATCCCGGATGGGTATCAGACTGTCAGAGATTGGAACAGATAGGCTTGCGATCAACCAGTCAGTTGTCCCTGTGGAGTGGAGTCTTCACCTGAAGACCGGAGTTGTCTTTCCGCTATTTGCTATCTAAGGTTATATCTTTTATAATAAGTACGTTATATATTAAGCATTGTCATTTGATATTACCCTTATTTGTAGCTATATGTGAGATTTAACTTCCTAGGCTCACATATGGTGTGTATCTGGTTTTGTTCTTAAAACCGGGTATTACATTGGATCATATATAATTTAGTTATAGATTTATTTATATTTAACAAGCATAAACCTAAACATAAACCTAAATAAATCTATAACTAAGTTATATATGATCCAATGAGTATAAAATTTTTACTATAGTTCAAGCATGTAATAATAACCCCATCATAAAAATTTCGCCACAATTGGACCATAGAAGCTGTAACTATGAATTATTCCAATTAATTATAGATAAAATTTGATTTTATAACTAATTTAAAGCTACAAAAAAAAATTTGTACTAAAGCATATTATATTATATGTTCATTGTGTAGATCTACTCATGTGGAGGCCAACAAAATTAGATTTTCTATTTTATGATTTTTCTATGATTTACTATGATTTTTCAAAGATTCAGCAGAAATAAATAGAAAAGAAAAAGTCAAAAACCGTTGTTACTGTAGCAAATCATGGTTACTGTAGCAAAACCGCCGTCCGAAACCGCTCTAGGGTGTACTTTGAACGGTTTTGAAAAGTTTAGGGTGTAAAACAGACGGTTTTATAGTTGGAGGTGTAGGTTAGACACTAGCTGATAGTTTAGGGGGTTAAGTAGACTTTTTCCAAATGATAATCCCAATCAACTAATTGTCTTAACTTCATTTTCTTGGCAAAAAAGCTTATGCAATTCAATAATAGTAAAAAAACAGTTGGCTGCCAGAGACCCTGCGCATGGACATCTTGACATACAGGTTCTCCAGCCCATCCAGCTCACTCTAGCATCCGCAGGGAGCACCTGAGCTGGTGCCGCCACTTATTCCGCAACCGCCACCAGCTGTGGAGTCCTTGATTGACGAGTATCAATGCTGAACAAAAATGTATTACACACTGTTTTAAGTATACAGACTCCTAATACTATTTATATTCAGATGCGAATTATGAATATCTGATGACTGATGATAGTGAAAAACTAAATTTATTGCACAACTGAACTGAATTTGCTGAACTCTAACAAACAACCATTAGTCTAAGAATTGAAACAAAAGGGCAATGGCAGCTACACTTACGTCAAGCAAGTCAGCGTCGATCCTGAACTTCCACGATGGCAGACCAATTCTGTCGCCTGAGTTGTCGCCACTCAGGCCTTCTTGTCCAGTAGGATCGAACAAGAATACACCAGGAGCCGTCTGCAGCAACGCACGGCTTAGTACAGTCCCTCGTAGCAGTGGATCTAGAAATAATACACCAGAACCAGGATGTTTGCTGATGGATCTCGCTACCACGTGACTCCCTCAACCTTGTTGCCGCTGGATCCTATGGACCTCGCCCCGGTGGAGAGGGCATCGCAGAGGAGGACGGCGCCGGAGGAGATCTTAATAGCAACGGTGAGGATAGGGAGAGGTAAGATGCAGTCATATGAACAGGTTCCAATAGCACCTCATTCACACAGGAACATGATTAAATAAAATTTGCATGATCTCAAATATGCAGCGATCATCTTATAGTAGTGTTTCTCATGATTATCATGAAATCATTCGCTGAGTAAGGAAATTGAAGGAAAAAAAAGTTATCATCCAGAATAGGATGAAATCATAAACCGCACCTGATAAAGCAGTTGCAGTCGCCTTCTGTTAGCGCGGCATCGTCGAGGGCCTCTTCGCACTCATCCGACGGCGGTCGACGTCGACGGCATGGCTGTCGAACGAGGAGGGGGCGTTCCGGCGGCGTCTGCGGGCCGGATTGGCGTCGTGGCGTCCGGCCGACGAGTGTCTGGCGTGCAGCGGCGGCGGGGCGTTGTGGTGTCCGGCGTCTTCTGCGGGGTGGCGTGGATTCGCGAGAGCGCACCACGGGAAGGATAGGAGGGGCGTGTCGATGTTGGCCTGGCGTCGATCGAGGATCCGGTTTACGTGGAGATGAAAGATATTTGACCGAGCGAGCGCATGATTGTTTCCTTCCATGCATGATTATTGTTTCCTTCCATGCATGTGGCCTCAGGTGATCGATTTGTTTCCTTCAAAGCGGGCGGGGATCACAGGGATGGCGGTTTCCTTTTCTATCGCGCAGGGAAGCACGGTGAAAGTGGGCGGGGATCTCACAGTGAAGGCAAAGCGACGACCCCAACAAATGTCGTACCATTTCATTGTCTTAGTTTTGTTCTTTTTAGTCGTGGAAGATGTTAATCGAAACACCTCCATCAAAATGAAACCAATAATTTTCGTACTCTCTGGTTTGTGCTCCTGCCTCTTCTTTCTAAAAAACACGTTGGTCCCCGTTACATCCGTCTCGCGGACGAGTCTCCTTGTAGCTGGTCACTGTCACGTGAATGGGATGAAAAGAGAATTCTCGTCCAGTTTTCTATTTTGTCTCGTCCGTGTTTATGTAAGTCCTATTTAGATCCAAAATATTTTTAGAGTTTTAGAAAAATATCATGCTTTTGTGAAATACTTTAGTTTTATAGTGTCATAAAGTGTTCGGGTGTAACAAACTTTATAATTTTAAATACTATGAACTAAAGTTTCTTGATACTAGAGTTTCTCAAAACCGCAACATTCAAGCAGGCCATAGTATTTACGAGATCTCCTGTTTCTGTAGTATTTGAGAAAACAGAAGAACGGGTTTTCTTGGCCGTTTTAAGAAATCCCGTTTTTATTCGAAAAGACCCATATTTATCCTGTTTTCAATTTATGCAGGATATACCCACCAATTATATGTCCTTGTGTTATACTAATACACCTACTAACCACCAATTATTATGCATGTTAGTGTGTTGACACATAGCATGCAAGTGAATATTATATCATCCTCATATGTGTATAATGTTTTATGACTTTATACATGTATACTTGAAAAATATTAAATCATGTGATTTTAACTTAATTCTTTAGCTCTCGTTGCGTATTTGTCCATTTCCGCATGTCCCTATATCTTGATTTAGTTTTTGATCCTAGCTTTTCCATACCCAACCCTATCTTCGTCCAAAAAAAATATAGAAATGGCGACGGGAGAGGGGCTTTCTCCGTTTCTATCTGTTTTTGTCCTCGTGGATCTGACTATAGGCTTCCCTACTGTTAACTATACATAGGGGTGCAAAAGTACGGATATTTTTCCACCGTATTCAAGTCCGAATTTGTTTGGAGGAGTTTAGATCCGTCCGTATCCGAGTCTGGATATTCAACATCCGATACAGGATTTGTATCTAAATATTCAAATCGCATACTTATGATGTCGATATCCATTCCTATCGTATCCGACATAGCTGATACTATTGGTATTCGAATCTGAATCTGAATAGAAATATGAAAACAAATATAATATCAGCAATATCCGTCCAAATCAGATCTGTTTGCACCCCATAACTATAGATAACTTAACTGGAAAGGAATTGTTCCTGTTTCCTCCGGTTTGGTGTGGTGGTTGAGCTTGATAGCACGATGGTTACCATTATTCCCGAGTTTGTGTGCTACGCTCGTGGGTTAGTATAGATACATGTGCCACATTTGCTAGATGCACCAAAATAATAGACGTCCATCTCATTCTCACGTAGAACCCTATATGTCAGAGGATCTGGTTGTGAGGGTGACCATGATTTTAGTTCAGTCACACTATACTCAATGGTATAGATGGTCGAAGGGGTTCGGTCCAGTGGACAACACAAGGCATAACCCTATTAAACACAGACCCCAAACCCCAAAGACCCAGTACTATTTCTATCAGGCTCATGTTGGCCCAGCCCAAGCATAAGGTTGTCCTTTGGTTGCTCCTTCATCCTGTAGCCCTAGCATGGACACGACACTATTAACGGTAAGGCCATTAAGGGCCCGATCCCTTCCTCCTTCCCAAGCGAACATGCACCCTATCTTCTACAAAAAATTGTTAGCGTCGGACATATATAAGTTGGTACCACATCCACACTCACTCCATCCCCCGTCCCAAAACCTAGACCATTTTCACCCATCCCTTCACCAAAGTCATTGCCTCTCCCTTGCCTCCCTAGCTCCTCTCGTCTTTCCCGTCTATGGTGGACAACTCAACAGATCTCCAATATCTGCAGCCACTACGCCCTATTGTTCATCTACTGTACCATTTCACTAAAGTCACACTCCTGAAAAATCAAGCTTTAAAAAATTAAAACATGTTTGATGAAGTGTTCATCTAGGGAAATTAGGGGCATATTTTCCCAATCTAATTTAATCATGGGTTGGATACTTAGACTATGTATTTCATACCAATAATGTATCTAACTTACCTCTCATGACTTTTGGTTGATAGTCACATCATCTAGTAATTATTTTCTTAAAAATATATATAAATGATAATATTGTGTAAAAATAGGATAGAAACTAGAAAAGAGAAAGGAGGCAGAGGAAGGGCAACGGGCCGATTCCAGCCTATTCAAGCCCCTTCTCTCCAGTTTCCTTATTTTTGTTAGCCTACCCTCCTTTTTCCATAATATTTTCTTTAATAAAATCATTGCTATTTTAAGTGAATTTTATTAAATAAAATATTAATTTCCAAAATTAAATGCTATGTAAATTAACCTACCCACTCATATAAATTTGAGAAAATAAAACTTTTATAGGTAAGTAATGCATTATAACATCTAATTTTTCATGAACAAAAATGTTATGTAAAAATTGTATAACACCAAAAATATCCGAACTTTGCCACAATAGGTAAGTGATGTTGGTGAATTTCGTAGGTTTTTTTTTTAGAAAGTTTAAATATATTAAAAAAATATTTTGAATATCTAGAATAAAAATCTGATGCTAAATGAGATCCGAAGATCCAAGTTGTATCTTGGCTCAATCTTCTGCCTAGCTCTCCCACTTTTCTTGGCGAAGCTGGCCTGGTCTGGTTGTGTCCCAAATCTACCTGAAAATTTCAGACTTGCTGGCTATGTATCCCTTTCCCTCATTAGTACTCAAGCACTAGAACCACTTACTGATTCAACGACGGTTACTGATATGCCCTGTTGATTGTCATTTCTCGTTGAATGGTTCTCCCTCCTGTAGCTCTGTGGGCATTCAAACCAGAGTTTGTGCAGTTGGCTATGTCCCATCTCGAACTTCGGGTTTCACGGACTTTTCCCACAATAGAGGCTTTGTTCTTTTTGATAAGCTCCCGTCTTTCCCTCTGCTTCTCAATATTGTTCATCCCTCTAGCGTACGTTATGAGGACAGATTTGAAGCCCACACTCCTTTTTTTAATTAAACAAATTACACACCTTCTAAAAAATCATATCTGACACATTAAACACCGATTAACTTAGTTGATTTTTCTAAGTTCATATAAATTCAAGATATATTGATCGAAACCACTTATATATTTTTTGCTAAATAATATTTTTTCGAGAATTTATATGTATTTTTACCACTTATTGGAATTACTTCCTATTAGAACAACATGTACTGCAAAATATATTTATATTATAAATAAACATATTTATGAGTAAAATTTTAAATTTAATACCATAGGCAAATTGGATGAACAGTTCTAAATGTTTTATAGTCACTTTATATTTTTTAAAACTTAATAGTACCCAAATTTCTTTGAAATTACAAATTTTTGTAGGGAATCAAATCACGTCCTCGCAACATCATAAAAAATTATATGAAGAAAAACAAAAGGAGTTCACCGTTTCCTTCATTGGCATTCATTTCATAGCACGGCGTCCTAATCTTCTTTCTACTAAGTACTCCACTATCTAGCAAGTTTTACAGTGGCTAATAGCTAACTTCACATTTTTTTTGCATGTAAAAATTATTAGAATTGGTTTAAATATGTTTGTTTGCATAAATAATTTAGTTATAATTTTCGGACATAATTTAATTAGGTTGAGGCCATGCATCTTTTAATGTTGATCGACAGTTGTCATTCCTCCTCCATCCGATGGCGTGGAGATGACCGCCCCGGTGGTGGCTGCCCGAGCAGCAGCAGCTCGCCGGTCTATGTGCGACCACGGTGATGCCCGCTCGTCCGGCGTGTGGGCTCTAGATTTTAGTAAGAGAGAAAGGAAGAAACGGGATTGAGTAAATTTCTTGGTTGTTCCCCTTTGTTTGAGGGATTAAGGGGTTGATATTCTCAATTGAGAAAAAAGAATTAGGAAAAAAGTATTGGAAAGGGAATCTGTTGGAGCAGGGTTGCTGATCATAGGGAGAAGGGATTACACGTTCAAGCTCAATTTTTACTGCAGCTTTTTTTTTAGGGGAATTTTTA
Organism: Saccharum hybrid cultivar R570; assembly: GCA_038087645.1. Taxonomy (NCBI): domain Eukaryota; kingdom Viridiplantae; phylum Streptophyta; class Magnoliopsida; order Poales; family Poaceae; genus Saccharum; species Saccharum hybrid cultivar. The sequence goes on from JAQSUU010000135.1 coordinate 27,160,910, forward strand.
CTTCAGCTGAGAATCTTTAAACCCTCGATGTGCAAATTCTCTCTGGGCCAGGCCAATTGGACCGTGAACTGGCCCGAGCGAAACCCATCCTTCTCCTCCCGCTTCGGCCCATTCCGCTCTCTCTCTCTCTCTCCCTCTCTCTCGCGTCGCGTCGCGTCGCCGTCGAGATGCTTCGTGGCTCCACCGCCGCCCTCCTCCGCCGCCTCGCCCCTCGTGTCTCTGGCGGTGTCTGCGGAAACACCACTCACCGGCGCCTCCCTCCTCCCATCGCCCCCTTCCTCCACGCCCGCTTCTTTCTTGCCCCGACCACCTCTTCCTCGCCGCCTTCTTCGTCCTCTGCTGCTGGCCACGACGAGGAGGCGGAGGACAGACAGCTCCCCAAGATCTCCAATGGTGATGCAGGCGCTCCTCTCAGCATCTCCGTCGACCGCTCCGGTCTCTACAACCCTCCAGGTCCGCTCCGTCCGCCTCTTCTCTTTCACGAGCACTGGTGTCTGGGTTTGGGGTTTCTGATTATCTGATAGTAGGTGTTGTGTCAAAATGCGGCAGAGCACTCGCACGAGCCGTCGTCGGACTCCGAGCTCGTCAAGCACATCAAGAGCATCATAAAGGTGCGTGCCAGCTTCTGTTTCTATGTTAATCTCTGTTGCTCGCATTGGGGAAATGTTAATTGCCCATTTCGATGTGATTGTGGTGGCTTTAGTTTCGGAGTGGGCCAATCAGCATAGCCGAATACATGGAGGAGGTGCTGACGAACCCACAGTCAGGATTCTATATCAACCGTGATGTGTTTGGGGAATCAGGGGATTTCATCACCTCGCCAGAGGTCAGCCAGATGTTTGGAGAGGTAAAAGTAAAACTAGTGATCACTAATCAATTGCTTTGTCAACACTATTGTGAAGAATTTGCGCTGTACTGTATTTTGTTACTTAATCACGATCCAGTAATGAACTCTGTGTTTCAAGTATAACGTTGCAACCATAAGATGTGCTCTTTTTTTTTTCTTCAAACCAACAAAGCATTAATGAGATTCGTGTACCAATTGTGCTGCTATTGCGTTTCTTTGGCACAGATGATTGGCGTATGGGCAATGTGTCTCTGGGAGCAAATGGGAAAGCCAGCGAAGGTGAATCTGATCGAGCTTGGCCCAGGACGAGGAACACTCTTAGCTGATTTACTTAGGGTATGTTTTATTGCTAGTGTCTATCATGTATTGAAGTTTCATTGTGTTGTTCTTACTTCTTAGTGGTTGCCTTATTTCAACAGGGCTCAGCAAAGTTTGTTAACTTCACCAAGGTGCTCAGCATTAACTTAGTTGAGTGCAGCCCTACATTGCAAAAAATCCAGTATAATACTCTGAAATGTGAAGATGAACCTGTTGATAATGGCAAGAGAACAGTTAGCAAGCTTTGTGGAGCCCCCGTTTGTTGGCATGCCTCCCTTGAACAGGTTCCCTCAGGATGTATGACGCTCTTTTCGAACTGGCTCTTTCACCTTCAACCTTTTGGTTTTGAATTAATGATCTCTATAGAAGTTGATATTGTCATAAACACTTGTATAATTGACTTCTACACCACCATTCATCTTAAGGGATATTGGGCGAAAAATTTGAGGCCATTTACCAAATGAGATTAGTGACAATTTTAGGGTCTGTTTATTTAATCAGAGTCAGTCAATTCCCTAGCTATAGTTAATATGAAAAATCCCAGGTAGGTAATTCAAACACGCCCGGAAAGCCACACCTATTTTATTGGGGTATGGGAGACAAGGAGCACAGTATTGGTTTATGAAACTGCGGTTTACTTTTCCAAGGACTACCAACAATAACAGCTATTTGCCTCAACTTACTTTAACAAATTCAGTTTTGATGGGAGTAGACTTAACCCATTCTTGTAGTGGTAGGTAAAGGTAAAATTGAGACTCAAACGCAAGTGTTGGTACACCTTGTCACTGGTCTAAAGCATCTACCTTGCCATTGCTGATCGGCTAGTTTAGTTACTTCATGCATGGAATATGAATAATTGTTCAACCTGCTGATGGTCTAAGCCCTTTGTATCAAGTATCGGACAGTTTTCCATTTTGAAACTGTTTAAGTTCGTGTATTTGCCTTTTGTCAACTTCGTTTCTTTTAAAACTTCTTGATTGGGGGCTTTTATGTTTCTCATATTTGTAACTATCTTATATGCAGCACCAACCATAATCATTGCACATGAATTCTATGATGCCTTACCGATCCATCAGTTTCAGGTTTGTTCCCATGATTAATTACTGCAAGTTCTTATTGTGCTTATCCATTCACCAATTGAGTTTATAGTCATTGCACTGAATAATCCTTCTCTCTCTCTCTCTCTCTCTCTCTCTCTCTCTCTCTCTCTCTCTCTCTGCAGAAAGCATCACGTGGCTGGTGCGAAAAGATGGTGGATCTTGCAGAAGATTCCTCGTAAGCTTTACAAGTTACGTTTATGTACTTTTAACCGTAAGGAAATGTGTAATGCTTACTTTGCAGCAGGTTTCGGTTTGTTCTATCTCCCCATCCCACAGCCTCTTTAATTTACCTCGCCAAGCGTTGTGGTTGGGCTAGCTCTGAGGAGCTTGAGAAGATTGAGCATATTGAAGTCTGCCCCAAAGCAATGGAGCTTACTGAACAAATTGCAGACAGAATTAGTTCGGATGGCGGAGGTGCTCTTATTATTGACTATGGAAAAAACGGAATAGTATCTGATAGTCTCCAGGTTTGGATTTAAATCACTTCACTGTATCTAAAGTAAACTCAAAATGTTGCCAGTTTAGTACTACTGTAACATAAACTCTTGAAGCCTAGTAGCTAGTCTTTGTTGATTTCGTAGGCACATGCTCTCTACAATCACCAAAAAAAAAAGATATTTTGCTGATGTTCTGAATATTTTACAATACTTACTGTGGATACATGGAAAATGATATTTGAAGACAATATTGTGATTTTACTATATTGTGTAAATATAGTGCATTAGTAAATGATCAAAGTCGTGCTTTGGGGACTGTTGATTCGTAAAGCACTACTTTTTCGAGACTGGAAAGAGTAATAGCTAAATTCAAGGTCCTGAACTTATGCATTATTTGGCACACACATAGCTAGCCTTCTGGAGTTTTTTGGTTGACATATCTTGTATGATAGCTAATAGCCATTATCCTGGGTGAATGGTTTGGGCACTAAGTAAACTATAATAAATGCAGGCCATCCGTAAACACAAGTTTGTCGACATATTAGATGATCCTGGCTCTGCTGATCTGAGTGCTTATGTTGATTTTGCTTCAATCAAGCACTCTGCTGAGGAAGCTTCAGGTCTGCACTGGTGTTATTGACTCCTGCCTGTACTTTTTGTTGGTCACATTAACAGTACTTACATGAGATTTTTCTCATAATTTCTGCAGATGATATCTCAGTCCATGGGCCAATGACTCAGTCCCAGTTCTTGGGTTCTCTTGGCATCAACTTCAGGGTAGAAGCTCTCCTGCAGAATTGCACCGAGGAGCAGGCCGAATCATTGCGAACAGGCTACTGGCGACTAGTTGGAGACGGGGAAGCCCCATTCTGGGAAGGCCCTGAGGACCAGACACCAATTGGAATGGGCACCAGGTACTTGGCCATGGCCATTGTCAACAAAAAGCAGGGCACGCCCATTCCATTTGAGTGAAAACTCAGGCATAGCTATCCCCTTCCTCCAGTAGCGACAACTAAGCGCTGTAACTCCTATAGCATTGTTGAGGGATTTTGATGATCAAACCAGGCAGGGACAATTTCGCTCTGCTTTCTCCTATACACGCAAAAACATGGCCTCATGACAATGTACGCTACTTTCTTTTGTGAGGTAATGAAGATGTGTTGTGCCTACTCGCCTGAAGGCTGAAGCAATTCATAATTGTGTTGACATTTTGCCATTACAATGTCCCTCTCATGTCAAAATGTGCTTCTGTATGTCAGCGTCTGCTATCATTCAAAATGTGAGCAGCCTTGAGAAAGAAGCGTGTCGTGTCGTGCATCTGTTGGCCTGCAGGGTCAGCCTGTTTAGATGGCATACTACATGATGATGGCCTCTGTTTCGGAGCTTTGCTGCTGCCTTTTTCCCGGCTGGTCTCCAAGGGGACAATAGATTAGCATTGACCCTTTTACCCGTGCAACGCGGCAGCTTAGCTTACCTTGTATGATCATTTGATTTGAGTAAAGTAAAGCATTAGGCATGCGTCAATGCAAATATCAAGCAAGCAAGCTACCAGTTCAAGTCATATGGTCAAAAATGCATATACTGATCACTTTAAAGTATGCCAATTTCCGGTCAATTAAGTATTTATCCGATACCAACTACGCATACTCTTTGACATCGTGGTACCAAAGCCACCGTAAAACGAAACAACTAAAGAAAATACTCGTATCGTAGACTTTGATTGGAAAACTGGAAAGGCTATCGGCCGTCTATTAACGACGAATCACTGGCCTTGCGAGCCGGTAATACATGATGAAGGTGTTGGAATCTGTCTACGCCTGTGCCTGTCGTCGGTAAGATGGGAAGAGACGCTTCAATTATTTGACAAAAATGCGGCAGATGGATGAGAGCGGAGGGGAAAAGGGATCAGAAAACGGCCTGAAACCGTCCACGGCCGGAAAGAGCATCAACCGAACCGTCGTCACTGGAATGTTATTCTATGCTGAACGTCATGACTTGGGTGAAGCATTGTTCTTGTTCGTTCGCCTAAACAAACACGCGTGTGATGCTGTGGCCCCCCGAGGAAACTGCTGCATTCTTTCTCCTTTGCTTTGCTTTCACATCCATGAGAAGACTAATGCTAGATGATGATGACACCTGTTTGGCTGGGCTCCTTCCCGGCTCCACCAAGCGTTTTGCCAAAGAAGTCGTTTCGAAAGAGCCATAAATCGTGGTTTTTTTTTTGTTATGGTTCTTCTAAAACAGCTCCGGCTCCTCCGGAGGAGCCCCTCGGAAGAAGCCCTGTCAAATACCCCTTAACTACTGCAAAGATGGCGTGCCACAAAGCCCCACCATCACTGACATGCGCGTTCAAACTACCTCTCCATTTATTGCATCAACATTTGCTATCCGGAGTAGGGATACGTCGTACAAAGCTAATTCTCCCGTGAACTCACGTGTTTACCACTTATTAATTAGTCAATAGATTCACGGGCTTAGGCCAGTCTCAATGGGGTTTCATTAGAGTTTCATAGGCATTAATTATGCTGATGTGGCACCATATTAATGAAGAGAGAGATGATAAGAGTTTCATGGGAGCAGAGAGAGTTTCATAGGGATGAAACTCTTCTGCACTGTTTCCAAAATCTGGATGTGTTGGAAAGAGTGACATGAAATCCCCACCGAGACTGGCCTTAGCATGCTTTATGTATGTATACCATCAGAGCAGCACTCGGTCGGGAAGTCCCCGTGTGGTGCATGCAACACTGATTCTACTGCATGCACTGGGGCGTGTGCGTGAGTGTGTCATACTCGCAAGCAACGGGATCGCCAAGAAAAGAAACCGGGTCCGTACGCTGTGTGCGATGGGATTTGATCCCACCGTCATCACTTACCTAAAGTACCCGCTCTAACTAACTCCGCTGATTGTCACGAAAATGTCCGGGCCCACTTGACGAGATCCAAAGTCGTCATGATTTTTCTTCCCATTCCATTCCATTCCACAGGCGTCGGCGGTGGAGGGCGTCTGTTTCGATGGCTACCCACCTGGGCCTCGTTTAGTTCAAAAAAAAAAAATTGCAAAATTTTTTAAATTTTCCGTCACATCAAATCTTTGGACACATGCATGAAACATTAAATATAGATAAAAAAATAAAACTAATTACACAGTTTAGACGAAATAGACGAGACGAATCTTTTAAGCCTAATTAGATCATAATTAGACACTAATTGTCAAATAACAACGAAATTTACTACAGTATTATTTTAAAAAAAAATTGCAACTAAACAGGTTTCGATGGCTACATACTAGCGTCGGGGAATACCTGATCGCCGATGTCAAAGCTCGCTCGCTTTCCTGCTGAAAGAGCACCAACCGAAAGCTCGCGCGACAGGCGCCACTCCGGTCGCCGCCGCGAGACCCACCGGCTGTCCTCCTGCCCCCCGCTGGCCGCTGCCGACAACCCCGCGCCCGCCGGACGCACGGGCGGATTCCAATCCCACCCGTCGCCCGCCCCGGACAGCGACGACGGAACCGCAAACCCCACCCAGCCAGCACCCAGTAAATAGGCCAACAAGGGCAAGTCTTATCTACACACACAGCGGCACAAGCACAGCACCAGACTCTGATTAAGTTACAAATGAATCGCTTGCATTGCACTGGTTTTGTTTCCAATCCATGATCCATCACACGTGCAAGGCTGCGAGCGAAACCATCAATCGCCACATACCCCGGGGGAATATACATACGTGCCATCCTTCCTTCCTAGTTCCTACTTCTAGGAGCAAAGGCCAAAACCAAAAGAGCAGCAATGACAGACACAGAGACGCACTGCACTGCGGCTAATGATGCTACTAAGTAGACACTGTCATCCATCCGTCCCAAAAGAACAAACTGACAGGCTGATCTGAGCTAGAGCTAGACGACGTCCCAATCTTCTTTGTTAGATTATTATACTAGATAGAAGATGCCTGCTACTTTGGGCCGGCCGGCCGTCGGTCAGAATCTGGTTAGGGGGTAGGCCAGCCGACGTCCTGATGATCAGGAGGAGGCGATCCCGGGCTCCAGCTCCGGGGCGAACCCGTGCGCGGCGGCAGCCGGCATCTGATCCTCCCACACCAAACCGACCCTCGTACTCCGGAACATACTCCTGCGAGAATCACACGTGCGTAAGCTCGATCAGTCAGTCAAAATAGGCACCCCCTACTTGGAGAGCAATCGCTTAGGAATCGGAATCTCAGGTTAAGCTTCCCCACCTCAAGCTTCAGAACAAGCTCCTTCGCCGTAGGAGCTGAGATGATGATGCGCCGCGCGTCCTCCTTGATGAATCCTTCGTTCACGGCCATGTCGATGAAGGACAGCAACGGGTCGTAGAACCCATCCACGTTCAGAAGCCCAACCTGCAGGTGAATATTTACACTCGGTTAATCAGATACACGACTATAGAGAGAGAGAGAGAGAGAGAGAAGAAGCTGACATGTGTAGAACAAAATAGACAGATTAGCAGGTTAACAAATTCCAAGCTAGTGCTGATTGCAGCCTATTCCACGCAAATACGATTCGCGTGGGGCCAATAACCTGTTAATATAATACTGCGGCGTATTTTAGCAATACGGTGGGGCCATCAGGCTCTAATAATAGTAAATCAGCTGACTAAGCAAAGTCGATAACAATGGGGATCGATTGTTGAAATCTTTCGTCTATCTATCATTTGTGGCTCACTGATGTTCAGCAATTGTTTAGAGAGGTTGCCAACTGCACATTCCCTTTGAAACGAGAAGTTTGACCAGTACAAGATCCACCAGAATCACTCTGTCAGTTTCGTCAAAATATTCATGAGGTATTAAGTGGACAAAGCATATAAACAACGGAGAACGCGGATCGCATGCTCCCCCAACTAAGTTCCAATTAAAACACCTGTAGGCGTTAAGCGAACTAAACTAGACTAATAATGCAATGGTTTGCCTCTGGCCATCCAAAACCCCAGCTATCACATGGGCCACAACACCGTGCACCCACGGAAGCCATGGTCAAGGCAAGATGTTTGCAAAAAAAAGATTGATGCCTGCTGAGGCGCCGGTGCGTAGTGGAGTTCTAAAGCGGCCCGATAATGTAAAGAGCGGTAGAGGTCGACCTAAACTAACTTGGGACGAATCCGTTAAGAGAGATCTTAAGGAGTGGAATATCTCCGAGGATTTAGCTATGGACAGGAGCGCTTAGAGATTGGCAATCAACGTGTCTGAACCGTGACCTCTTTTTGTCCCTGTTTCTCGTCTCTTTTGGGTTTCATTTCTAGACTACCAACTTGCTTGGGACAAAAGGCTATGTTGTTGTTGATCTCAAGTCTAACGACTTTGTGATAAACTAGTGGATTATTACAGAATTGCTAGGACAGAAAGAATTCTGTGCCGCACATGACAATTGGGAGTAAGTTTTGGTTTTGGATCCAACAAGGTATCAGGATCAGTTGTTACCGGCTTCTTATGGATTCCTAGTTGCGCCCAGGTGATGACCTCAAGCAGCTCTTCCAGAGTTCCGTAGCCGCCTGTAATGTAACGCCAAGAAAGCGTGTCAAATTTGGGATCCCATGACTATCAATCAATTCTCAAGAAAACTGTGTACCAGTACTGTACTGAATAAACAACCATACCAGGTAATGCTATGAAGGCATCAGCAAACCGAGCCATCTCAGCCTTCCTCTCATGCATGCCAGAGACCGCCCTTACTTCCCCAACAGGTTCCCCGGTTACCTGCAGAAGAAGAAATTAAGAATCTAAGCATCAATCTTACGCCCTTTTAAAGATGGATACTTAAAAATGCTCTACTGAAATTAGAAATGCGGTACCACATGACCTCATCCTTCTTATCTTAAACTATTACAAAATAGAACTGCCTAGTTGCACATAAAAGCACTAGTCAAGGGCGGACCAGGACCAAATCTACTTTCAGCATAAGAAAGTACAAGTGCATTGCAACAAGCAAAGAAGACAAGACAATCACACAACATGCAATGCAATTGCAGTAAAAACTTGACAGCAAGCAAGATCAGTACAGTAGTAGTCCGGTAAAATCATTAAAGCCTGAATAGTGAATACCTATTGAAGTACAGCACCCGATGTTTTAGGTTAGGAGCATTAGATTCATGTGATCGATATAAATGCATCATGTCCTCCTACACAAAGGGTCCCCTTGTTATTTATTGGTGCTTGGTGTCTATTGTTCACTCAGATGCAAGCCGTGCGACTACAGGCGTCAAGAAAGCAGCCAGACATGCATTTCAAAGACAACAGCAGTGCACAGCAGCAGCAATCAAAATGCATGCAAAGTCTCCAGGACGTAGAAGAGGCTCACCTCTCTGGGCATCAAGGATTTTGGGATGACCCTGCAGTCAAGAAAAGAGGGGAAACAGAAAGGCACGTCAGTTTATTTGTAGCATGAAGCAGTCGAGCAGATAGAAAGCACCAGACCATGGCCTTTCCCGTTGCAGGAAACTGGGAAGCCTGGGGGCTAGCTCAGGCTAGGCACGCCACAGCAAGAGACTCAGGCCCTCTAGAGAGAAGCAGACTAGGAACTGCACAATTATTAAGGCAAACAAGAGACGAGAAGACACAACCCACGCCTTGTTTAGATGCACCTCAAAGTCTGAATTTTTTCACTCTCTCTCCATCACATTAATCTTTGGACGCATGTATGCAACATTAAATATAGGTAAAAAAATAACTAATTACACAGTTTAGTTAGAAATCACGAGATGAATCTTTTGAGCCTAGTTGGTCCACGATTGAACAATATTTACCAAATAAGACGAAAGTGATACTATTCAGCGGGTTATATTTTTTTCAATCTAAACCAGCCCCAGCCCCCAGTTGCATTCAAGTGGCTCCTGCTGAAATGATATAGGCCTCGTTCACTTCCCCTCCCAACCCAAAATATTTCCTCTTACACACATCACATCAAATCTTTCGACGCATGTATGAAGCATTAAACATAGGTAAAAAAGATAACTAATTGCATAGTTTGTCTGTAAATGTCGGGACGAATCTTTTGAGCCTAGTTAGTCCATAATTGGACAAATTTTGCCAAATAACAACGAAAGATGTTACAGTAACTTTTCAGCTACTTTTCGCGAAGTGAACACACCCATAGCAAGAGACTCACGTCTCAACGGCATACCCCGGGGGCAGAGCCACGGCTGTGGCAATCAAAAACTACCATTTTGGTGCAAGAAGGCACAGGAAGCATGCACTCACAGCAGCAGCAGCCCAGCCAGGACCAGGACCAGGACGCTTCTCATCAAGGAGAGCGAGCGGCTGGCACGCCACACAGCAGCACAATTTGTCTAGAGATAAAGATAGAGAGGGAAGGAAGGGGTTAGGATGCTCACCCAATCACATGGCGCCCTCCATCATGAACCGCATGAGAGACCAGTCCCATGAGGCCGATGGAACCTCCTCCGTAGACCAGGTCTATGCCCCTCTCCACCTGGCACCAGGAAATCGAGCAAATTCATTCACTCATCGTCAATAGCGAAACATGTAGAACATTAAAAACAAAAGGCAATATTTTTGCTACAGAATTTAGGCAATATTTTTGCTACAGAATTTGGATTTTGGTGCGCCAAGGAAGCAAGCAAAGATTGTTGCTCATCCGGGGAGGCAAATGAGGTCACCGCGCGCGGCAGCCCAGCACCATCCATTTCATTATAGTCTGGGACGAGGACGACCGTTCAACTACGAGACCACCACCCAAAACAGCAAAGACTCGCGGTGCCTTTCGGCTCCCCCGATGGCGAGCAGCCGAGCAAAGGTTCACCGCGTCCCAGGCGTGAGCCGCGCAGAGCGCGGGTGCATGATCACCCAAGGACGGGACGCGCGGCGGGCTCCACGGCCGCAGCTGTCGCCGCAGCAGCAGCAGCACACGCAACCGGCCGGCCGCAGAGGCGCAATCGAGTGGAGCGAGGCAAACAAGATGGCAGCAGCAGAAAGGCGCGGGATTTTCATCTGGGACCAGACCTGGCGGCGGTGATTCACCCCCACGAAAAGATTGGAATTTTTTGACCGTAAAGGCGGGATTTTTTGAGGCGAGGGAGAGGGTGGAGGGGCCGCGTGACGTACCAGCTCCTTGCCGAGCTCGACGGCGGCGTCCTGGTAGCTGGGCTTGCGGCCCTTGGCGCTGCCGCAGTACACGCAGATGCGCTGGAACCGGGACCGCGTCTCGCCGCCGTTCATCCCCGCCTGCGCGGCCGCCGCTACCCCGGTCGCTCCGGCTCCGCCGCCGCTCTTCGTGGCCACAGCCGCGTCCATTTCCATCGCCGCCGCGGTGCTGGGGGTTAGCTGCCGATCGACGTGCTTGTGCGAGTCCGACGAGGTGGTGGCGCCGCGGAAGGAGGAGGCCGCGCGGTTCTTTTGGGTAGGTGGGCGCGTGGGTGTAGCGGGAGGGAGGGTAGGCAGCTGTACACGGGAAATTGCGAGTGCTCCGACGACTGGGATTGCGATGCTGGCTGCTGCTGCTGCCTCGGCCTGAGCTTGAGCCGGATGGCGTGGGAGAACCCCTCAATTTATAGTGAGCTTGGGAGGTTGAACGGGAGGGACCCTCCTGGCCTGGGTTGGTGGGTCCAACATTGCTGGGGCTGCCAGGGCCCCACCATCCGCTTTTTGTTTTGTACTGCTATGAGGTGTTTAATTTGTGGTTGAAAATTTTTTAGGTGTCACATTGAATGTTTTATGGAACGTTGGAAAGGGTATTGAGATCCTAATAAAAAACTAATTACATAACTCGCTTAGAAACCGCGAGAAGAATTTATTAAGCCTAATTAATTTATCATTAGATTGTCAAATCATGGATTAATTAGGTTTAAAAATTTATCTCATAAATTTATCGCAATCTGTGTAATTAGTTTTTTTTATATTTAATACTCCATGCATGATCCGATGTGATGGGATGAAAAAATTTTAGAGGGGAACTAAACACCCCTCTTTCTCCTTTTCCTTCATGAGAGGGAGAGAGGACAGAGGATGGTTTCTGCTTTTTGCTGCTGCTAAAATCCGTGTTTGTTTTTCTCTGTCAGTTTACCCTTTTCTTTTGAGGAGATCCTCCTGCCTTTATTAACCTGCGTGTAAAGCGAAAAATTTGGTCTTGGTCAAGTTTGGAGCTTTGTTGGAAGAGCTGATTGTGTATCAACTTTAAATTTCGGCGCATGCTGATTTGTCTCACGGACTATTTTAAATGAAAGAATTACTAGTAGTATTTAAATTTTGTTACAAAGACTTCACGAGTGCTGCCGGCCATTTATAGTACTACCTCCATCAATTTTCATTTTGGCCTAAGTTTAAACCATCTTAAATTAGAGAAAACATCAATATTTGTGATGATAAATAAAAGTACCGTTAGATTCACCTAGAGTACTATATTTTCGTATTGTTCGTACATAGTATCACTAAAGTCGATACTCTTTCGATAGATTTATCAAATTCATGAGAATTTTGATTTAAAATAACACTAGAATCGTATTCTTCGAGGAACAAAGGTGGTATGGATTAGCCCAATAACCGGGCCACAAAATTAAGCCAACGAAGAGTGGTCATAGGTGTTTATAATAATGAGAAGTATGATGGGATCTTCTTTTGCTCCTTATTTTGTCATAAAATTATTTTAAAAAATGCTTGTATTTTGGGGAGGGAGTCCATCTAAATAATGAGATATCAAAGAATCCCTACATAGGGTGAAGCTAGGTAGGGCGCCACATGAACGACTCCAGTTACTCATGCTGGGTTCCTTGTAGTGGATGGAGTATGTATGCTCAGATCTAAAAGTTCTCGAGGCAAGTGCTCGCAATTTACTAGATTTATTTTAGGATTTGACGGTTTTGTTCTATCAATGATAGCTGATGTGTCCTTCAATAGTGATTTCACCAATATGCTAGCTCAATCTCAATCTTTCGAAGATGCTTATATGAAAACATGCCTTGGGTGCGGTCGTGAAAAAAAAAATATGCTTGGCGTCCGGACGACGACGGACGCACACCAACAACGCGGTGTGACCCGACCCGCCCACACGCTCCTTTATCCTTATCCACCGCGCGACGCTCCTGCCTTCCTTCTTCCTCCTCCCGCTCCCTGTCGCTCTCTGCTTCTTCTGCTGTGCATGCCGCGGCTCCATCCCTTCACGCCACCCTGCTCCTCCACTCTTTGCTCCGCGCCTCCCTCCCCCCACGTGCGACGGCCGCGCGAGCTGCTACTCCCTCCCTTCCTCCCTCCCTCCGTGCGCCCCCTCGACCTCCTATGCCACCAGATTTGGGGGCGATGACGGCGGGCGCGGCTCCCTCCCTCCCTGCTCTCTCTCTCTCTCTCTCTCTCTCTCTCTCTCTCTCTCTCTCTCGCAGTCCGCGACATCCATGCATGGCAGCGGCTTCGGGGCGAGGTAGGCGAGGTCCCCGGTCTGGATCTTAGGCTTCTTCCTCCCTTTCTCCCCCTCTCCCTCTGGATCTGGCCCTCCTTCGCCTTCTCCTCCTCCTCCTCCTCCTGCCACGTCTGGATCTAAAGGGTGCAGCATGCATGTTGCAGTAGTTCTCTCGGGGCTCCCTCTGGATCTGACCCTCCTCTACCTTCTCCTCCTCCTCCTCCTCCCGCATCTGAATCTAAAGGGTGCAGCATGCATGTTGCAGTAGTTCTCTCGAGGGTTGCAGTATGCATGTTGCAATAGTGTGTTGCATGTTGTTGCAGTTGTTGTCCAGGTGTTGTTGTAACAATGCGCCCCTGGTGTTTCAACTCTCTTTTCATTGTTTCAGTTTGTGTTTTCAATCTTATGTTGCAGTAGGTGTTCCATCGTTGGTGCAACAGCTTTTTTCCGGTGTTGTTGCAACAATTTTGGTGTTTCAGTAACTATACTATCTATTCGATGTTGCATTTTTTCATGGATTCCCATGTTTCAATGGACAATCTCTTATGTTTCACTAGTTTGTTCGATGTTGCTTCAGTAACATGCTCGCCACGTTTCAGCTGTTCATTCTATCTGTTGCAGCAGCAAGAAGTGGGGAACAGGGTGGGGCGGACTGTGTGGGGAAGGTGGCGACTGGCGGAGGTGCAGGGGCCGATGAGTTGGGGGCGGGGCAGATTTCCGTGTTTTGGGGGTCTTTCCTCCTCCGTCTCCGTGGCGGAGGAGGTGTTCGCTATCTATTTCCTCTTCCGTGCGGGGTGGGGCCAGGTGGGGGCGGGCGAGTTGGTGGTGCGTCCGAACGCCCTTGGAGCCGGACGTCCGGGCGCTAGCAGCTCCCATGCTTATATGGATAGAATGTGTACGTGATTAAAAAAACAAAGCTATCCTTTGTGGCATTTTCCTGTGTGAAATTCCTATCTCCATACAGAGACTTGGAGAGGAGCACGGCATGTAAAACATATCATGATTGTAAGCATGAATTTTAGGTTTTCTGAATTGAGCATATCTGTATTTGAGTAAAGTGTAATTCTTGGTCATAGTCAAGTTTTTCTCTTTATTTAACTGCTCTTGGAGTGCCTCCTGTCTTTACCTGTTTGTAAAGCGTGATCTTGATCTTGGTCGTTTAACCGTAGAAACATGTGATTCTGAATACTCCTAAATTTTCGCAAGTGCTAGTTTGCCTGGACTGTTTGGCCCTGATGGATCCAACCCAACTAAAATTTAGCTAGCTACTTGCTAGAGCTAAAGTTTAGCCAGCTAATAGCTGGCTAATTTTTAGCTAGGGTGTTAGCTAATTGCAAACCTTGCCCATGCTACCCTTAGTTAATTCTATTGTTTAGCTAGCTAAACTTTAGTTGATTTGTTTGGATCCTCTAGCTAAACTTTAACTAGGGTTAGTTTGGACATTGAGGTCTTTTATCTAGTTTTAGCTAGGTTGAAATAGCTAAAAGAATTGTGTATATTTTAGTCTCTTACTAGAGTCTAGCTAGGTTTAACTATGGATTGTTTGGACTCACCAAAGCTAAATGCAAACAGAGCCTATGTCTCGGGCTCTCAGCAATCGAGTCCAGCTAGAATTATCAATATGCATATTTTTTTGCATTTAAAAAGACTGCCGAACTATTCGGCTGATGGTTTCTGCGGCTGATGCTGTTTTGTTGCGAGAGACTGTACCATAGCTGATAAGTCGGGTGGCAAGTTTTCCCACAAAACTCGTCATTCAACCAGGTTTCACCGATTCGTGTGCCGTTTGGGTCTCCTCCATCATCTTGCGTGGGGCAAAAACAAATCCCATCCCAAAAAGAAAAAAAAAATGCAAGACACGTTTTGTCTATCCCGGCCCGGACACTTGGAGCAATAAACGTGTTGTCCGTTGTTCCGTTGCGTGGCAAAATCGCGAATAAGAACATGACAATATACTATTCCATCCCACCTATGGGCTATGTGGCCACTATCCCGTCCCATCCCCATCCATGGACCATGTGTAGTGATACGCTACAAATTCCACGGCTGCACCTGTGTGTGGTGTCTGGTGTGTGTGGAGGCGGGCAGGCGGGGGGGCGTGCTGGTGAAGCAGGTCGTGGGCCGGTGCGGCCGCGCGTGCCTGGCTGCCTGGTGCCTGCTCCCGTCTTCTCGGCGGGCTGTTTGACGCCAATTAATGGCGCCATTACAAGTGCCAAGTGGGATCTCGCATGTTGTGGCGTGTGCATGTTTGGCTGGCTGCTGGAGCTGGACAGGCAGGATCACAGGAGCATTCAACACACTGCTACGACGCTTCGTGCATGTTCATCGACCACACACCGCGCACCGGCCAGTCCCGCATCGTCCTCGGGTGTGTTTAGTTCCGCGAAAATGTGTAAAAAAAGTACTGTAGCATATTTTGGCTTTATTTGGTAAATAGTGTCCAATCGTTGACTAATTAGGTTCAAAACGTTCGTCTCGCAAAGTACAACCAAGCTGTACAATTAGTTTTTGATTTCATCTACATTTAGTACTCCATGCATGTATCGCAAGTTTGATGTGACGAGGAATCTTTTGTTTGTACAGTGTTTTTTTTAGAACTAAACACAGCCCTCATGTCGTCATGTGTCGCTGGATGGCGGGTCAAATCGTATCGCATCCGGTGTGTTTAGAGCGTCCTGGACAGCTAGTTATTTGCTAACCTAGGTCTTGTTTAGATGCACCCAAATGTTAGAATTTTTTCACTCTCTCCATCACATCAATTTTAAGCCGCCTGCATGGATTATTAAATGTAGGTAAAAAAATAACTAATTACACAGTTTTGTTGGAAATCACGAGATGAATCTTTTGAGCCTAGTTGGTCCACGATTGGACAATATTTGCCAAATAAGACGAAAACGGTACTATTCATCGGGTTGAAAAAATTTGCAAACTAAACGTGGCCCTATTCTCATGTGGACAGAAAACAAAAGTAAGAAAGAGAGTAGTCACTAGCGACGAATAAATAGTTGATCTATTTTAGGTAGTTCAATAATCTAAGAGAGAAATATATGGGTCTAATAATATATATATATAGAAAAGTAAAAATATATAAAATAGTTTTTGCTTTTGTCTCCTTTCTCCACGGAAGCTGGCTAGCTACGTAGTTAGCATTATTGCGGATGTCTTACGCTTTGTTCGCTTGATTTTATCAGCTAAATTAGTAGTCATCTAATAGTATTTTTCTCACGCGATAAACTAACAAACAGTACTTTCAGTTATAGTAAACCAGCGAAACGAACATGCTGTTAGTCGTGCATGGTCAAATCGTGCCGCCATCATCTCATCTCCCTTAGCCAATGCCCATGGTGTGCGTTCCTGTGAACGTGACGTTTATGCCAGCCGGGTGCCGCGCGCGCACGCCATCTGCTGAATTTACCGCTCTGCAATTGCAATTCATCCCCTTTCTTCGATTGGCATGCACACCGCTTGCTACAGTATGCAGTGGACAGGGACTTGGCGAAGCTAAAAATAATCATTTTACTAGCTACTACAGTTTATTATGGATGTGAGTTAAAAACAGCTCAATTTTCTATAGTTAAAAAGAAGCTAGAGCCAGAACTCTAATTTAATATAGGCCCCCACTTCAGAAGGTAGCAAAACAAAAGTGCCAGTAATATCACTACTATGCTCCAAAATACTCCCACCGTCTACGAAAAAAATGCAATTCTTGCATTTTGATGAGTCAAACGGTCTAAACTTTGACTAAAATTATATAAAAATACACTAACGCTCGTGTGAAACAAAATAAGTACTATTAAGTTAGTTATAGAATATATTTTCATAGTAAATTTTTTTGAAGACATAAATGATAATATTATCTACTATAATCTTGGTCAAACCTGAACTAGTTTGACAGGTACGTTTCCCATAATTGCATTCTTTTATGGAAAGAGAGAGTACTACACTGTAGGACTTAAGTTTTGTTCTAACATAATTGTTTCCATCGATTAGATTTACAATTGCAACAACATCTAAAATATCAAATTAGTTTTATTAAATTCTCCATGAAATATACCTTGATAGTGCATTTATCTGAACTCGTACATATTATAATAAGTTTCCAATAATTTTAATCAATGTACAATTTTTTACTTGAAATAAAGTAAATGAACTTATAATTTGCAATAGATGGAGTGGAGCGCAGTGAAAAAGAGTTAGAGAGAGAGAAGCCGAAATCACTCAAGTAGAGGAACACAAAAATTCATCGCAAATTGAATTACACTACTAGTTCTAAGAGATAAATACTTATTAATACATTTTGTAATCTTCATCCAATTATTGTTCATCCGAGCTCTGATTTTTTCCCTTTGCATTGCACCTTCATGTATGTTTGACATGCATTTAGTTAGCTTTAGTTCCATGACCCTTTGCTGGGTTTGAGTTTGTAAAATAAAATCAAGTGGTTTAAACATAATCAATAATTGATAATGTCAATAGAACTGCTAAGGTCCAACAAGTTCTAGAGCTAGGGATGACAATTTTGTTGTCAAAAATCTTAGAGGTGAATAGTAGGCCTAGACTATATTTTGAATTGGTATTTTTTTTACAAACAGAATAATTTCAATAGCTATTAATGTCAAAGATGATTATATTGTCTAGCAAACTAGTGATATGTTGTTTCTACTGGTATATGATAATTTTTAAGATTTTATATCTTTCTGTGACAAGGTCATAAGAATCGAGGTGTAGGCTTCAAAGGGAACTCTAATTAGTAACCGTATAATAGTTAAGCTTTGTAAGTGTTGTGAGGAAATCAAGACATATAGAAAGAAAACTTTGTGAAGCTTGGAATGTTTCTCGTGGACACTACAAAGGCTTAAATTATCATCTATGTTTCTTCGAGACACCTCGTTCACATTTGTTGTAAAGGTGGACGAAAGATTTTTTTTTAACAAACTAGAACTGAAAATGTCTGCTTTTATCGATATAGTAGAAAATACAAGCAGGTAACCCCGGGAGGCTAGCTGCAGGAAACAATTTCATTCTTCTTCCCTATCTCTTCGAAAAGTTGATTGCAGCAACTCCTCTTGTTCTTCTCTCTCCAACGTTGATGGCAGCCACTAGATTATCATTTTTTACTAGTCTATTTTAGCTATTCATTCAGTGGCAAAACTGGCATTGATAGTGTCTAGTTCTATATAGTAGAAAATACAAGCAGGTAAACTAGGAGGCTACCTGCATGAAACAACAACTTCGGCCTTGTTTAGTTTCTCCCTAAAAGTTTACACTATATTCCATCGAATGTTTTGTATATATGAAGTATTAAATATAGATTAAAAAATAACTAATTGCACAGATTGCGACTACTTTGCGAGACGAATCTTTTAAACCTAATTAGTCCATGATTTGACAATAAAGTGCTACAGTAGACACATGTGCTAATGACAGATTAATTAGGCTTAATAAATTCGTCTCGCAGTTTACTGACGGATTCTATAATTTATTTTTTATTAGTATCCGAACACTTCATGCAACAGCTCCACGTGACACCTGATGTGACACCCTAAAACTTTACACCCTGAAACTGAACGGTTCTTCTTTCCCTCTCTCTTGGAAAAGTTGATGGCACCAACTCCTCTTGTTCTTCTCTCTCTCCAACGTTGATGGCAGCAACTAGATTATCTTTTTTTTATTAGTCTATTTTAGCTATTCATCATTCAGTCGAGTTGTCACCACGCCGGCTAATGGCTAATGGCTAATTAAGTGGCAGAAATTCCGCGTTATACAGCCTTCCTCCATGGACCATGGTCCATGACAAGTTCCTCTAGTTTACTTGTGCATTGATGACAATTTGTTAAATTTCCTCGAGGATCATTAGATATCCACGCATGTACTCTTTTATTTGCTTCCCAGCTTGGATACAAAATCAAATTATCCACAAAAGAATTCCTCATCAATAAAAGGCTAGCTAGTACTCTAGGGGCCCGTTCGCTTCCTCCGGAATGATCGCCAGGAAGAATTCCGACTGGAATCGTTAGGCAATTTACATAAACTTTCATTAACCGGAACAATTCTTGGTGTCAAACTGCCTAAAACGAACGGGCGCTAAAAGGTTTCTAAACCGACATTCAGATACTTTTTGAGATTGATGGATTTAGAAGAAGGGAATTGTTCCACAGATTCACAGATGAGGATTCAAAAGTTAAACTTGGCATTATTCCTACAATACTCAATATGGTTTTTCTCTGCATCCCACATAGATGTGAATGAAAATTGTAATGTTTCTAGAAAGACCTACCCTGCCTCATCTGTCTCTGATGATGTGGACTGAGAGTACACGGCTAGCTGCTCGGTTTTGATAAGACCACTTGCATATACTAGTATCTTGTTTAAGCCTCATCTAAACCCAGCTTAGTTGTCACCAGACAGCATGGATTTGTAATGTCATCACTCACTAATAAAACAAGTCTACAAGTAAGTGGCAGCGCCCCGGCTTACGTGTCGCACGAGACGGCCCCCTTCTGACAAATTCCTCCCGGAATTTTGTATATTGGCTTGATGCCAAATTGTTAAGTCTCCTCGAGGATCGCCCGCGCAAATATTCTGCTGCTCCCCACCTTCGATCCGTCGTCACCGGGAAGTCTTCTTGTCTATCTCACTTCTCACATGCCATAGATACTCGCCAGTCGTCAGTTTCTTTGCTGCTCAGGTTGCGTTTATTTTTATGGGTCCGGTCCAACTGGAAGAAAGCTAAGATCATTGGATGGATGGGGCACGAGCTACCGCCTATTGGTTGATGGGAGCGAAACACTTGGCCATTTTGCTGCATTAAAAAATTGTTTGTACTCCACTTATATGAATCTTTCTTGCGCACAATTATTGTCTAATTGGGCAAGCAAGTGGGGCACACGACCTACATACATGCCCATTTTGGACCCGTCAGATCTAACAAAAAGAGCACAAAAGTAAGTAAGGTCTTGTTTAGTTCCCAACTTAGGTGCCCAAATTCCACAATGTAAAAAGGAGATTCCTCGTCACATCAAAATGCCGGTAAATGCATGGAGTACTAAATGTAGATGAAATCAAAAACTAATTGCACAATTTTATTATACTTTACGAGACGAACATTTTGAGTCTAATTAATCAATTTTTAGACAATTTTTTACACTAAAAAACAAAAGGTGCTACAGTGTTCCAACCAGAACACTGTAGCAGCAAGCGCCGAATCGGAGGCGCCAACTCGGGAACTAAACAAGGCCTAAATCGGGAGGGATTCGGATAGGATGTACTTCCTCCGTTTCAATGAAACATGTAAAGTTTAGTTTTTTTTGTCAAGTTAAAGTCCTTTAACTCTCACAACAGATTCTAGAAAAGAAATTAGCATCTACACTTAATGTATTATCGGAATATGTATTGCTGTGGATGTAATGAAATTAATTTGATGTGTTCGTAAAGAAGTGTATTTTTTTATGAACTTGTTTAAATTTATAACAGAGAAGGAGCTATATGTCTCCTTACTCAGAGTATCTCCAGCAGTGCTACCTAAATTAGACTACCTAAATGTCTATTTGGGTAGCCAGCTATTTTTCTTCTACTCATATTTTATTCTAAACTCAGCAGCACTACCTAAAACAAAGTACCTAAATTCATTTGCGGACTAAATGACATATGGGACCGTGTTGTCATCATCTCCGTCTCTCTCTCGGCAGCGAGCAGGACCACCGCGCCGGCAAGCAGGGTCACCGCACCGTGGCTTAGGGCATCTTCAGCGAGCAGTGCGGGCAGGCCGTGGAGCAGGGCAGCTCCGGCGAGCAGGGCTGCTGCACTGTGGCGCAGGGCAGCTTCGGCGAGCAGTCCAAGCGGGCGGTGGAGCAGGGCAGTGCGTCGCCCGCGCCGGGAGGGCCGTCACGCTTGCACCTGTAGGCCCGCTGCGTCGGGGGCAGCCATATTCGGGGAGAGGCACCGCCGTGCCCGAGCCTATGTTGGGGAGCATCGGGGAGAGCAAGAACGGCGCAGGGGAGCAGGGGCGGCGTCGTTGCGTCGGTGGCTGGGCCGCTGCACCACGACGAGCAGATGGCTGGGCCGCCGGCGTGGAGGAGGAAGACCGGTCGGCGACGGCGCGTGCGGGTCGGACGGCGCTCGAGCGAGGAGAGAGAGAGGGGCACGTGGGAGGGGAAAAATACGTAGAGAGATTTGTTGGGCCAACAGATATGGGTAGTGAGAGGGGGAATTTGTTGGTCAACAAAAGTATGTAGTCTGATAGGTAGCCTGCTGGAGTTTTTTTTTTTGCTTCCACTACCCAAATATAGGATAGATAGTGGGTTTAGGTAGCCTGCTGGAGATGCTCTTAGATAACAACACTATAAATAAAACGATTCTAAAGACATACGGTAACCATCACTTTTGCGTGGTGGGGGAGGCATCTGCCTAGGCTCTTAACGTCGGCTCATAATGAAGTCGTTGCAGCGCCCTGTGTCCGAAGCTTTAGACTACTCGTAGTGGGTACTCTAAAGCTTTAGAGTATGAATATAGAGTAAAAACTGCTGCACTGGGTACTCTAAAACGAATACTCTATCATTTCTCTCACACTATATTTAGAGTGGTACAGTGCTTACTCTATAGTGGACAGTGGCGGCCCCACTAGCTAAACAAAGGGGAAAAATGCTATAACTCACAAACAAAAAATTCAAATTAAATTTCGATTGCACCATTAAATTCGTCTCAATAAATCATTCAAAACTAGATCACACATGGATATATTTAGATAAAATGACAAGTGGGTCCCACCGTGGATAGAGTGGATAGAGGATGATATAGAGGATGGATGAGTGCGGAAGAATTGAGTATAGAGAAGAGAATTGCTGACTTGAACGTAGGCCTTGTTTAGATCCCAAATTTGGGAAGCAAACTTTGCATAGTAAATGTCCCGTCACACTGTAGCAATTTTGTTTTTATTTGGTAATAATTGTCCAAATATTGATTAATTAGACTTAAAATGTTCGTCTCGCAAAGTACAACAAAACTGTGCAATTAGTTTTTGATTTCATCTATATTTAGTACTCCATATATGTGCCGGTATTTTGATGTAATGAGGAATAAGAATTCTGCATAGTGAATTTGGGAGGCAAACTTTGGAATCTAAACAAGGGCGTATACAAGATGAATATAGGGATGCACGAGTGCGGATAGCCTTAAAAGATACGACCTCATCGATCGCCTTAAATAAGCTTCACGTACCCGGGCTTTGCTCAAGCGCTAGATCCGCTACTGTTTTGCGGATTCCATGTGTTTCGTGTTTCTGCTATGCTTGTTGGCCAGGCACTGCAGCTATCGTCTAGCCTTCAGTATCATCCAATTGGCCCCGTATACCATAAAAAGTAGCGGCCGTGCGAGGGATGATTATGTACAAAGAACCGTGCCAAAGATAGTACGAGTACGATAATCCATGAGGCAACAATGGCATCCAAACTCGATGGAAATGGGAAACATGAAAATCTTTAAAGAAAAAAACATTTGGCATGGTTATTATATATCTATATTTGACATTAAAGAGTGATTTTTTTCTTCCATCTCTCGTTCTCTCTCCATCTGATCCCTCACTTTTCTTCCTTGTTTGTCCATCAATCGCTTCTTTTGGTATCTCGGTCCATCTTCTCTCACTCTCACCTTCCTTGCTTTGAGTTTGAAATTGCAAAACCTTTCTTAACGTCGCACCACTCATTTCTTAGTGTTTGGCCGTCCAAGCCCGTTTGTTTCATTGCACTTGTGCCTGTGCGTGTGGCTTGTCTTCCACATTTCTTAGATGCACACACACAACAGTACATATCTAACTTGAGTCAATCTCTTATCAAATTTGCATGTGGAATTAATCATTATTACACTAGCATCTTTTATGGGCCTTATAATTAATTTGAATTATGGTTGGGCGAAGCCCAACTAAATGCAACAAAAAAAATAGCTAGCCTATTATCATTGGCATGAGCACCAAATAACAAATTGCAATGCACCCTATTGCAACTAGGGACATATTTGCTAGTTAAGAATAAGCCAAATCATTCGTGAGACTATGCGACAAACAATTACATTATTGGAACGACCAAATTTTGGTATTTAAAAACACAAAATAACTAAGATGAGAGTAACCTTTTTTAAAAAAAGAAAACTAGCTTTCAAGTTTTTTATTTTTTAAATGGCTCAAAAGTAAAATAAGTTTTTTTTAGTAAGCTGTAATATCATTTTAGATCAGTTTATGTTGTATATCATGACAATTTTCGACAGTAGATCTCGAATATTTTCTATTTTCTCATAAAAAAATCCATCATTGAATAAGATTGCTCGTATGATCCTATATATATGTGTTTCAAAGACATTCGTTCATCCTTGGCCGTGGCAAATAATCCGTTGCAACTGCGAATCCATGAGGCAGTTGATGACCAGCAGGCCATACACCCAAGCATGTGCAGATTAGACAAAGAGGCGGCATGTTGCACCAGCAGTCCACATCTACAACTAGAAACCAAAAGTTGCACGCACATATGTTGTGCAAGTACAGTGGCCCTGATTGTTTCCCTTATAAGCCGAACTTTTTTAGCCAATAAACAGTATTTTCCCTCACAACAAATCAGTAAACAGTACTTTCAGTCATGACTTTTCAGCCAAACGAACAAGGTTAGTAATGTTACAGTTGCAGAGAGCAACAGTAGTGTGTGGCTTCTTCACCTTTGATCAAGTTGATAGCGGCACACACGGCAGCAGCAATGTTTTCATTTTCAACTCAGCTCCCACACAGCCCACTCGCCGTCTCCATTGTTTAGAGCATCTCCAGCAGTGCTACCTAAATAAGACTACCTAAATGTCTATTTGGGTAGCTATCAATTTTTATACTACCTATATTTCGCTTCCACCTCCAGCAGTACTACCTAAAACACACTACCCAAACTAATCCTGACAGAGAATGACACAGGGGTCCCATACATCATCCTCTTGTTCTTCTTCTCGCCATGGATGGAGGTGGAGATGGCCAGAGATGCGCCGGCGCAGGCCACCACGTCGCCGGGGAGGGCCTCTGCGCCACCGGGACAGGCCACCGCGCCGCCGGGGAGGCGCACCGCCGGGAGGAGCACGCCGGGGCAGGTCGCCTGTGTCATGCCTCGTGCCGTCGGGGCAGGGAGCTGCGCCGCCAGAGCCTGGATAAGGGCAGCCGCGCCACAGAGCAAGGAGCCACGCCGCCTGGGTAGGGAAGCCGCGCCGCCGGTGAGCCTCCATGCTGGGGGAGCACCGTATCCGGTGGGGACTACGCCAGTGGGGGCTGTGCCGGTGAGGGGCCGCGCGCCGGCCTTCTCGCTCACTCCAGATTCGACGGAGGTGGTCTAGCGGCAGCGGCGTCGGTCTCCTTGTCGCGGTGTCAGGCGAGGGCGAAGGAGAGAGGTGCGTGTCGATGGGTGGGAGAGAAATAGGTAGGCAGGTTTGTTGGCACAACAGATGTAGGTAGTGGGAGTGGGAATTTGTTGGGCCAACAAAAGTCACATAGGTAACTGCTGGAGTGCGTTTTTTCCCCTCCACTACCCAAATATAGGATATGTAGTGGGTTTAGGTAGCCTGCTGGAGATGCTCTCTCCCAAATCGTTTTGCTTGCCCATCAGAGGCAAAGATTCCTTGGCTGGCTTGGCTGGCCAGCAGAGATGGTTGCCAGCATTTGTTTTTAATTTGGAGGCTTCTTCCAACTCCACCGACTAAATCCATGGGGGAGATATGGGCCGGTATACACGCTGCGCCGATCTCTCTCTTGTAGTCTTGTTCTTCGCCGGTCAAAAGAGCACAGTGCTGGTCTCCCATCTTTGCATCCAAACGATTCCGTGCGTGACCGTGGCTACTAATTCAGAGGCGACGTGTGGATAAGTGCAAATCTTGATGGAACCGGTCCATGCAATTAAACTAATCGTTCGTTGTTCAATTGAACTAATCCCTTGTTTATTTAGTTAATTAATGTTGATAGCTGGTTCTGGATGTTACACTTATAGTGGTATTATTACGGCTCCAAAGAAATTATTATTAGAATGCCTGAATAGCTCGTATAGTTACTTTACTCCTACATGTATATAGTTACTTTTTTTCGGGGTAAAGAGAGACTTTATTTAACTTGGCAAAATATTATCATCGTTTAAGAGGTTAATGACGCACGCAGGTGCCTGCCTCCACCAAGTCATAGTATGGGTGTTTCGCCTAGCTAAATGACATAGCTCATGATGAGCCACCTTATTGCACTCTCTCTTTACCTTCTGGAATCTCCACTCTATCAGCGTCTGCAAATATTCTTTTGCCTCTAGAAAAATATAGCGGAGCTCGGACCTATCCGTGTCGCCCGTCTTCATAGCTATTAGCATTCTGGAGCTATCTGTTTCCACAATAATTGGCCCTGGGCACCATTGGGAGGCTAGCTGAAGCCCTTCAGCACAGGCTTGAGCTTCTGCCTCATATGCTGATGCACACTGAAACAATACCCGCCAAGCCATTAAAACGACCTCTCCTTTATCGTTCCTTATCACCACGCCAACGCCAGGCTTCCTACATGTATAGTTACTTAATCCTACATTAGATGTAAGTAATGTTAGAATTTTAGGCAAATTCAGGTAAAGTAGAGGTAAGGTTCACTAGAAAGTAGTTCTGATCGAGCAGTCTTGTTGTGTTGATAGACGCTACCGAAAAATCTAGGGCCTACTTGGTTTCTCTGCGGAGGTAGCTTGCCTCCCCTCCCTGCGCCGATGCGAGTCACGAGGCGCTTGCTCGGCCCGGCAAGCTGATTGGCTCTCCTACACAAGCAAGCGGTCCCGAAACGCTCAATCAAGAGAACCAAACAACCAACATCGGTCGCTATCCTCGCTGAGCAAGGCGAAACAGTTTTTGGCGGAGGAACTAAGAAGACCCCTAATTGTTGATCTTTACCCGAACAGAGGAACGTGGAACACGGCGTGGTTTCGGAGGACTAGCCTCCCTATTCTTGTGCATGCAGGAACCGAGACAAGAATACTAAGGCAGCAATAGAACTATAGAACGAGAGGAGAGGTGGGCGAAGGGTTCTGGCTAACCTACGAGAAGAGGGGGACAGGGGGCATCCCCCTTATTACGCCCAGATCAGGAGTCACCCAGAAGACCGAGTTCATGCGGATCTCCCGTAATCATAGGAATTCACACGAGTATCTGGCGCAAGAGATCCGAATGCACAGGCCCGTAATCATGCATCATGCAGAAACTTAAACTCCCGTCATCAAATTGCCCAAGTTGTAAAATGCCTAGCCCCACACCACGTTGCCCATGCTTGCACTCACACGCCTCGTCTTGGTAACGATGTGCATGTGTGTGGCACACCTTCTATCTCTCTCAACTTTGCAATAGATGCACATACAGTTCGCCTATATAAGTTAAGTCAACGTCTAGTCGAGATCACATACGGGATTAAAACTATATTACACCTAGCATTTAATATGGGTCCTAGGTCAGCCTCAAATTAAATCCAACAAGTAATGCACTTCCCTAAAGGATTACCACGACTGCATGGGTTCTCCAAAATTAGGTAGCTAGGAGCTAGTTCTTTTTCCGATTAAATTTGGTGATGTTTATTGGTGTTTGAAACGGCACATGTATACATAATTTAAGGGGCGGAGCGACCAAGCTGGTTCTTTGTTCAAGCTCGACCACTGTATAATTGTATTGACAACTAGTACTGCATTAGCCTTTCAACAAGGACATGCTAACTCCTTTTGTAATTCCGACGGCACACAAGTACACAACCATCTCCAACAGCCCGAAACCCTAACCCCTGGATCATTGCTGGCTATATATTGCAGCTTTGTGTTTTCAGCTAGTATTTAGGAGGCTTGTTTTTAGTGCGCTCTCTTCCCTTATGTTAACTAATTACTTATTATAATCTGCGTGTGTGTGTGTGAGAGGAAATTAAATAAACTAAACAAACTGCGATGCGATATTTAGCTTCAAAATGGCCAGAATGAGGCGAGTCATGCGTAGAAAGTCAAGATTAAGAATCAGATCCATGTGGGAAAAGAAAGGGCAAGATACGGGCAGCTGGCCGTTTTCTCCCTTATCATTAGTTGGCGCTGCCAGTGAATCGTCGATGCCCTAGTCTAAACTCTACAAAGGTGAACCGGTCGCCGCAATCCCAGCCCATCCACGTTAGCAAAAAAGATTTCAACCGTTTGATCGAACTTTTACCGTCCAGATTTGCTTCCACCGATCTGTAACTGTTGTTGTGCACGTGTTGGCTCTCGCCAAAATATCTGCTTCTGGAACCGTCTCTCATCCATCGCTCAAAACAAAAACGCGTCCTCTCTCCCTCCTCTCCGTCGCAGCACAGCGGGCTGGCCCGCCCGAGGCCACTGCCGGCACCTCCGCCGCTCCCACCCCCGCCCCCTTCCTCTCCGTCTCGCTCTGGCCGTGGCGGCGCAGCGGGAGGGCCCCTGTGCAGCGGCAGCCGGGGCGGCGGCGCCACCAGTGTGCGCCGTTGTGCCACGGCCGGGCCTCCACGCTGTCCGCTATCCCCTCCTCCCCCACCTCTCTCGATCTCTCAATCTCTCTCTCCTGATGTGGTGGATCCCCGCCATGGCCGGCCTCCGGTGCGGCGGCGCGCCGGCGCGGCCGGGCCCCTGCGGCGGCCGCTGCCCCACACCGTGCGCTCATCTCTCTCCCTCTCTCTCCATTCCCTCCTTCAATTGGGAATGCGTTCCTGAGCAGCCAGCCTAGCCACGGTAGCAAAAAAAGATTCGATCCTTTTGATGCAGTGCCATATTCATGGAAGCAAGGTCAGTTTCGCCCTAGATGTACTGTTCTCCCTCTTCCTCTTACAATTCTACAAGGTTGCTGCTTATTTTTGGATGTTGTGTGGGCTGTGACGTCATCAGTTCAGTTGGATCTCGAGAGCAGGCAGGTATTATGGCATAGATGAGCGCATGACCATGTTAGTGATATTTGTTTTATTTCTTAGTGTCAGGTAAAAATTGAGACCGTGTACACTGCGGTGCTGCTGGTTTTTGGAATATTGTTTGTATTTGGGTCATGTGCAGTGATGATTATATCTTCCTCTTTCTGTTATGTTTTTCATTTGAGGGAATGGGCCAGCGCTGTGACGATTGCATCGTAAATGTTTCATGCAATGACCATGGTCTATCTTTCAACAGATAAATCTCTGTCTTGTTTTACATCTCTTTACCATGTTGACAACTGAGGCAGTGATCATAACCAATGTTGATACCATTTTTGGCATCTCTTTCCACCTACTCCATGAAACCTGAGGCAATGGTAGATTGGTTGCTTTTGTTTTGTTGCATTTCCTTGTACCTATCCTGTTTTGTGTAGTTTGGAGCCACCAATCACAATTGTTGTTTGTTGCCTGCTCAGTAACATTCTATGTGGCTAGAGTTAGTTCTTGATCATGAGATTTGAGCTTCTAATGCCATTGCCTGTGATGATTTCTTCCTTTGTCTAATTTGATCATTGCCTTCTGTTTTGCACTCTTACTTGCTTCTGATCGTTATCTGTGATGATTCCCTGCGACATCAGATTATATACTATGCATTCTCAGCGCATGGCCTATTCCCAGGGATTTGTGTTTGACCACTTTTGGTTCTCCTGTTTATTTGAGTTTGGAGTACAATTTTTATGTGCACTGGTATTTTTTCAACTCGAGTCATATGGCTGCAAAACTGAATAAGAGATATCACAGAGGTCTGTACCCTATTCGCGATGTTGTATGCTGCTGCCTTGACCATCTTAATATTTGATTTGATGTTTCCATTTCTTCAAAGGTTATACAGGCCATTTTGTGCCCTGCCAAAGCCACCTCAATATCAAGGTACTCTGATCCCTGCTATTTCTTCAACCATTCTTTTTTCTTTGCAACTAGGTACGTACCTTATGTGCCTGTTAAGAATTTGGTTCTTGGTTTCATTGCAGAATGTAGTTCAATCCTAAACACAGGGGATTATGGCTATGACTTGAGAATATGCAATCATTTTTCAACTATGAGGTTAATCTTCTGCAACCATGTAACTCCTACCAATGAAATAAATAGAGGTAAAATGATTCAGGGTATTTATTGCTTCTGCTCATTATTCAAGTCAGTAATATTTTACATTTTCCTTATCCAATTGTGTGCTCAGTGTTCAGTGATGCCTTCACGAAAAAAGGTTACAGTGCATTAAAATGTTACTATTTGTTCTTTATGTTCTCAGTAGGAACAAATAGAATTACTTCAGTTGTTTTTTAATATACTCTAGACTTCTCATGGCCTTCTGAAAGGTCCTTATTTGGTTTTGGTAATTGAGTGACAACCTTAGGTGGACTAATTGTGTTTATGTGAGATACACAGAGAATTAGTCCATAGATAATTGTGTCATGAAGGAGCTCATTGCATATGAGACATGACATGGAGTCATGTGACCAAGGTGGCGAAGATCAAGATGAGGCTTGGCTTGATGGACCAGTTGCAAGTGTGAAGGGCAAGTCGGAGGCTTTAGAGCGATGGACCGCGAGGCGGTGAAGCTTGAGCAAGACTTGGCGCCGATGGACTGACACAACAGTGAAGAGCAAGTGAGGTCAAGATCGATGAACCAATATGGTCATGTGATGATATGAAGTGGATCATATCATTTGGTGATTGGTTGGTGCATGTGTTGCATCAACGTCGGAGGAGATGGAGTGGAATGCGCAAGGCAAAGGTATAACCTAGGGCATTTCCATTTCACCGGTCATAGGTGTGTAGAGAAGTTTATGACCGGGTTTAGGATAGATGGCCGTACTATCAAGAGGGGCAAACTTGTTTGCATATCGGTCATCTAGTGCCACTCGTGTGATCTAACTATGCATCGTTGCTAGGATCGAGTGGCGTGGCAAGTTGAGTGGTTAACTCCTTTGGTAAAATGTTTGTGAAAATGCTAACACACGCACACAAGGTGGTGTTCACTTGTTGGTGTTGGCACATTTGCGAAGGCGTTGGAGTTTAAGCGGTAGAGAGGATTTGGGTTCCTCTCTCCCTCCCGCCGAGCTTTGCGAGCGCGAGATTCAGGCGTTTTTGAGGAGTTGAAAAGCCTATTTTCCACTACGCCGGAAGTCGGAAAAGAAACGGAGGCGAACGGAGGTCACTGAGTTGACCGGACGCTGCACCGGACGCGGTCATGGTATGACCGGACGCGTCCGGTCAGTACAGCGCAGACGCGGGTGTTAGGGTTTGTAACCGGCGCGTCCGGTCACTCGCGGGACCAGCGCGTCCGGTCTTGCGCCCAGAAGGAAGTGAGGTTCGCAGAGGATGATCGGACGCGCGGCGCGTCTGGTCACACATGATCGGACGCGTCCGATCGTTGAAGGTGCTTACTGGACTCTAACCGGACGCGGGCACTGTCGCGTCCGGTCGTTGCAAAGTGCGCGTCCGGTCATGTCGTTGCGCGCGCGATGCAGTGCGATCGGCGCGTCCGGTCGTTGCCAGGGGCGCGTCCGGTCTTTGCTTCGCGGGCGCGCGGGTCAGTGCGATCGGCGCGTCCGGTCGTTCGAAGCGGCGCGTCCGGTCGTTGGTTTGACCGTTGGCGTGCAGTGACCGTTGGAGGATCTAACGGTCGCATTTGAAATTTGAGGGACAAGTGGACGTCGCAGGGCGACCGGACTCGGTTGAGCGCGTCCGGTCAGTTACGACCGGCGCGTCCGGTCGTCCCGAAATCTGCCCAGTGAAGGGGTAACGGCTCTATTTGACGTGGAGTTATAAATAGATGCCTTGGCCGGCCGTGGCCGGTAGCTGAGCACACTTTGGCCTTGGTGGCTTATGTGGTAGTGCTTGGAAGCCCTCTAACTCACTCATGCTTGATAGTGTTCATCGGATCGAGTGAGAGAGCGATTCTAGTGCGTTGCATCGAGAGGATTGCATCGAGTGGCACTAGGTGATCGTGTTGTAAGCCGGTGGTGCTTGTTACTCTTGGAGGTTGCCACCTCCTAGACGGCTTGGTGGCTTGCGACTCCGTTGAAGCACACGTGGAGATTGTGCGTGGCTCCGGAGGAGGATTTGTGAGGGGGATTGTGCTCACCCCGCGGGGATCGCGAAGAGCAACTCTAGTAAAGCTCGTGGCTTGGAGGATCCCCATCTTGAGAGTGGATGTGCAGCACCCGCTGAGGGTTTGACTCTTGATAGTCAATTAGCTCGTGATCCATCAAGTGGGTGTATCGCCACAACGGAGACTAGCTTGGTGGCAACCAAGTGAACCTCGGTGAAAAACCGCCGTGTCAACATTGTGTACATCTTCTCGGTGGTTTGCTTTCGATTCACAAGCTTGCATTTACATCCATATATTTGTGCTTGTGTAGTTGCTCTTGTAACTAGTTTGCTTGTGTAGTTAGCTAGTTACCTTCTTGCTTGTGTAGCATAGAAGTAGCTCCCGTTGCGTGACTAATTTGGTTTATGTAACCTTGTTAGTCACATTGCTTAGTTTGTGTAGCTAAGTGTTTTGCGCTCTCTAATTTGGCATTAGTTGCCTTGTTATTGAGCATTGCTAGTGAGCTTAGGCTTTGTGCGCTTTGCTTACTAGAATTGTGTAGGAGCTCCCTCTTGCTTGCAAAGTACTAGTGCATAGGTTTGTGTGACCTTGCTCTAGAATTAAATAGGAGAGCTCTTGCTAAGGAAAGCACCTTAGTTGCTTAATTAGGATCTTTGTGAGGTGCTTGTGAACTTAGTTAGAGGGGTGAAGTCTTGGCTAGACCGATAAGTTTAATTCCGCATTTGTTTTTGGTTAGCCAACACGCTTAAGTTTTAGAAAGGACTATTCACCCCCCCTCTAGTCCACCATCTCGACCCTACAAGTGGTATCAAAGCCTGGTCTCTCATTTGTGGTCTTCACCGACCCGAGAGGATGGCAGAATATGGACTAGATGTTGATTGTCCTCACATGTTTGATGGCACACACTTTGCACGGTGGAAAAATTGGATGATATGCAATTTTAAGTTTATTTGCCCTCAAATGTGGTGGATGGTAGATGTAGGCTTTTCTCATATGTTGGATGAAGATAATCTAACTCAAGCACAAGAGAAATGCCTAGATCTTGACATCCAAGCTACTAACATCATGTATAGATCTTTGGATGATAGCATCTTTGGTAAGATCATGGACCTCAAATCCGCTCATGAGATATGGGCCTATCTCAATGAAAAGTATGGAGCTATCACCGATGATGACGATGATGTCAAGCCCAAGGAGGTTGTACATGATGATGTTGAGCATGACCACAACATGATGGTTGTGGAGGATTGCTCCACCTCATGGTCAAGTGATGATGATGATCGATCTACCACAAGTTCACTTGACAAGGATGGTGATGATGCATCAAGTGTTGCAAGTGATGTTTCTACCCCAAGCACACTTGATGGTGACAACATTGGTTTATGCTCGGGCCTTGATAATGCTACTACAAGCCCATCCACTGCATCACATTGCTTCATGTCACTAGGTGACACAAAGGTATCAAATGATAATGTGATTGATCATGTTGATTCATATGATGAGCCTGTTAGTAGACTTGCTAGCATGAACACGTCTTTAGAAAATGAGAAAGCTAAAACAATGAAATTAGAAAATGAAAACTCTTTTCTAAAGAACTCATATGAAGAACATAAGAGCTTACTTGATGATCTTAAATCTTCACATGAGAAGCTAATGTTGACTCATGAGAAAGTACTTGCATCTCATGAGGAATTGTTAGAAAAACATGCTTCTCTCATTAAGATGTTTTTAAAGAAAATTAAAAATAATGAGAGCTCATCACATGGATCAAATGATCAATTGCAAAATGTGACTAACCCATGTGATGTAGGGAGAAAGCATGTATCCACCTCTTGTGATGACTTATTAGATATGCCATATTCTTCACATATATATGCTTGTTCTACTTCTACGTCTTGTGAGACTAACATTTTGAAGGAGAACAATGAGCTCAAAAGTGAAGTAAAGAAATTGAGCAACAAGTTAGAGAGGTGCTACAACTCAAAAGTCACCTTTGAGCACATGATAAAGACTCAAAGAAGCTATGGTGACAAGAGTGGCATTGGCTTCAACAAGAACAAGGGCAAGAAAATAAAGAAGCAAGAACAAAAGAAGCTATCTCATTTCGTGTGCTTTAAATGCCATGAGATGGGTCACCTTGCCAAGTCTTGCCCAACCAAGAAGCCAAAGATGAGGCCACAAGATGAAAAGAAGATACCCCAAGCTCAAGTCAAGATCAATGATGAAGATGTTGGTGACTTGATGATCATGAAGAAGAAAACAAGAAGGGGTGGAAGAGGAAGGCATCCAATGCAAATCCAAGATACCAAGATGATGAGCAAGAATCAAATTGAGAAAAGAAATTTAGCTCACATCAAGTGCTTCAAGTGTGAAGATATGGGACACTTTGCCTCGGGGTGTCCTACCAAGCTTGAGAAGAATGCTCAAGCAACTCATGAGAGACAAAGCAATGAAAAGCATCACATGAGCAATGAAGAAAAGGCTCAATCAAAGAGAAGATGCTATTCATGCCGGGAAAGGGGACACATGGCACATTCATGTCCCCTAGGTAACACTTCTAAGCATATTTCAATTAATGATACTAATGTGCTTAGAAAGGATGTAAATGGTACCTCTATTGTTGCTATTGCAAAACATCCCGCTACCCATACTAAGGCTTTGCCTAAGTATGTTGCTCCTAACTTGAGAGGACCCAAACTTGTTTTGGTACCATCAAAAAGTGGATGATTGTTTGTAGGTACCATTGGCATTGGAGGCTTGATTCATTTGGATTCATATTGGTCATCATATGTTGAATCAAGTTTTAAAGCTTAGTGCATATTCTATCCCAATGCCAAGTCAAAATAAGTGGAGTCCAAATACTACAACATACAAGTGCAACATTCAAGATTGTGGTGATTTATTGGATATATTTCATGGCTTGCAAATATTCAAGTTAA
This sequence comes from Saccharum hybrid cultivar R570, assembly GCA_038087645.1. Classification (NCBI taxonomy): domain Eukaryota; kingdom Viridiplantae; phylum Streptophyta; class Magnoliopsida; order Poales; family Poaceae; genus Saccharum; species Saccharum hybrid cultivar. Next base: position 27,194,952 of record JAQSUU010000135.1, read on the forward strand.
AAGCTTGCTATTGGATGATCATGAGCTAACCAAGGTATATCTCTTGTTGATCATTTCACTTGGGTGCATATGAGTTGATTGAATTGGATATATATGCAATGTTGCTTGCTATGAGATGTTTGAATGGATTAAATGCCTAAGTAATCAAGTTTGAATTGATTTGTGTTGGATAAATTCATGAGATGACATTTAGTAAGTGGATTGGATGGATATATGTCTTGTGAAAGTATTCAAACAAGTTAGTTTCAAGTTTGATTCATATTTGATGAAGTATTGCTCAATGTATTGAAATCTGTCCAAAGTTGAAAATCTGAGCTAGCAGTGATCAAGTCTGAGTTTGGATGATCAAATCTACTTGGATTGGCATGAATTTTGGTATGCATGCTCTAGACTTATGTTATAAGATGCAGTACAAATTTCATGAGAATTGGATAAGAGATGCTTCGGCTTTGGAGTACATCTTGTCAGCTATAGTGCAGCAGTTTTTAGCATGTAGCAGTGGTGGAAGATTTGAAATCTGGTAGCAATCTATATGTCAAATGAATCTCAAAATTTTTACAGCTGCTAGATGACTTAGTGAATCACATCTCCACCAAATTTTATGGCATTTGGATCTATATATTGGGAGATATGAATTATTCCTTGAAGGGTACAGAATCTGCCAGAAAAGTGATAATTATTGGATTGATCTAGAGTCACTTTAAGTGAAAGGTCCTCAATTTGGAAACATATTTATAAGTGTTTGAGGCACCTAAATTTGGTTTTGACTTGATCTAGAAGCATGATAAGAAATGAGTACAAGGACATTGATTGTGGAATGTACCTAGTGTACAAATTTGGTACTTAAATTTGAAAATGAAGATCAAACTCAAGATGAAGATGAGGTTCAAGTTCTAGTAATGATTGGAGATAATTTAGTAGAAAGAAAAGGACTTAAAGAATAATTCAAGGTTACTCATCAAGTTAAGTCCATAGATCAATCAATCAAAGGCAATTCAAGTAAGTGTCAAGGATGGTTCTTTGGAGAGAGGTCACTTCTCCCTGCTGAGGGGGCTTGCCGCCCATGGGTGGGTAAACCGAGCACCGACTTGGAAGGCTAACATGGAAGTGATGAATTCAAGGGATATTTGAGATGCTTAATTGAAACAATCAATAGGGTTGATCAAGAAAAGCAAGCAACACCCAAAAGAGAGCTAGTCATGGTTATAAAATTGGTATCATAAGTACTTCTCTCACGCAAGCATTGATCAAAGAGAAAAAGCAAGCCAACCACAACAAGAGATAATGCACTTAATTATTAGTTGTTCTCATTTCATATGGGTGAAGAATGGATTTCTCTATAATGATTGGTCTTCACCAAGCTTATAAATTGGACTTCACATTGCTATTGGAGTAATGAATTGGAATCTATGTGACTATCCTCTACTCTAATATAACAAAGGTATCATTGTAATGTGCATGATCATTTCATCCCTTACTAGTATGCGATTAGTGCATATAGTACATGCTTACTAGGATCATGCATAACAAATGAAATATTTAAATTCATAGCCTACCACTATTGCTTGAATTGTTTAAATGATCTAGTGGTATGTGTATGAATTTGTTCATGAGCTAGTGAACCCAAGTACTTGATCTAGTTTGGATTGCTAACAAGTGACAAGTACAACATTGGCAAGATAACCCTTAGTATGAGAAGTGAAGAAGCTTGCCATTGGATCAAACTGGACTTAGAATCTTAGGCAAATCAACTTAGTTCAAGTCATACTAGAAGCTCATAACAATGATATGGGTACAAGCACAAGACAACAATGCAACTGGATATCTAAGGTGTTTCAAATGGTATCTAGACTCAAAATATTTCTTCAATTGGTATTTACAAGTGGTGTCTAGATCATGATCTACAAGTGATATCCTATAAGTGGTGCTCATAAAGATAGCAAATGTTCAAGAAAAGATCATATTGACAAATCCTACAAGTGGTTCCATGATAGAGGATTCTTCAAATTGGTATCACACATTTATTCGTGGTATTTCTACACATGATATTATTTATACAAGACCGTGGTTCCACAAGTGATCCTCAACTTTAAGTGATCATCAAATGAAGAAAGTTCCCTCACACACAAGAGCTCAAGATTATCAAGTGAATGACCCATGCTATGACATAGGGGGAGGAGCCCCACCTAATGGTATCAAGGTCAAAGATCCTAAGTGGTATCTCAAAGAGCAACATACAAGTAATGTCATTCCAACATGTGCGGTGATGTCCATCAACAACGCAATATTTAAGTCTCAACCATCTACCCCAATGCAAGCCTTTGCATCAATGAGATGTACACCCTTTATGGAAATTGATGACAAAGGGGGAGAAGTTGGAGCAAAGATATGTCAATACACCAAGAGAGAGAGGTTTGGGAAGAGATTGAACAAAGATATCATGAGAAGATGAGTTTGGACATGAAGATGGACAAAGAGGGAGCAACATTGAAGAAATGAGAAGAATCAAAATTCTTGGATAAAAGAAGCACACAAGTAGGGGGAGCAAGCTCATGAACATTGTTTGGTTACATTTGATATGTTCATATTCATGTGCTTGCTTGCATTGCATAAGTTTTATATTTAATATGCATGCTTGTGTGTTGTATGCTAGTTATAGAACTTGAATGATGATATGATAACTAGCATGCATAGGATGATAGCTAGACTTGTGTTTATCATGAAAAACTAGAACCTTGCTTATAATGTTGATCTCACGGGGTTTCTAGTATTTTTTGATGTCCAGCTACTCATGATGCTAAGGATGATGGCAAACTTATGATTTTCAAATGATATCGAGCTATCAAATGGTATCGAACTACAAAGGTTTATTCTATACACCTTAGCATCACTTAGTAGTGCTAACCCTCCCATAAATTTCATATTTATGCATATGTGCAAGCTTGAAACTAAACCATTTGAGCACATATGTAGGGAGAGTTATCACTACCAAGTTAGATTTTATGATGCTTATCCAAATTCTAACATAGAGCTTAAATGTTGGATAAGTGGCATAAAGTCCAAAAGAACTTAATTTCCATATCTTTGTAGAGTTGTCATCAATTACCAAAAAGGGGGAGATTGAAAGGTCCTTGTTTGGTTTTGGTAATTGAGTGACAACCTTAGGTGGACTAATTGTGTTTATGTGAGATACACAGAGAATTAGTCCATAGATAATTGTGTCATGAAGGAGCTCATTGCATATGAGACATGACATGGAGTCATGTGACCAAGGTGGCGAAGATCAAGATGAGGCTTGGCTTGATGGACCGGTTGCAAGTGTGAAGGGCAAGTCGAAGGCTTTCGAGCGATGGACCGCGAGGCGGTGAAGCTTGAGCAAGACTTGGTGCCGATGGACCGACGCAACGGTGAAGAGCAAGTGAGGTCAAGATCGATGAACCAATATGGTCATGTGATGATATGAAGTGGATCATATCATTTGGTGATTGGTTGGTGCATGTGTTGCATCAACGTCGGAGGAGATGGAGTGGAATGCGCAAGGCAAAGGTATAACCTAGGGCATTTCCATTTCACCGGTCATAGGTGTGTAGAGAAGTTTATGACCGGATTTAGGATAGATGGCCGTACTATCAAGAGGGGCAAACTTGTTTGCATATCGGTCATCTAGTGCCACTCGTGTGATCTAACTATGCATCGTTGCTAGGATCGAGTGGCGTGGCAAGTTGAGTGGTTAACTCCTTCGGTAAAATGTTTGTGAAAATGCTAACACACGCGCACAAGGTGGTGTTCACTTGTTGGTGTTGGCACATTTGCGAAGGCGTTAGAGTTTAAGCGGTAGAGAGGATTTGGGTTCCTCTCTCCCTCCCGCCGAGCTTTGCGAGCGCGGGATTCAGGCGTTTTTGAGGAGTTGAAAAGCCTATTTTCCACTACGCCGGAAGTCGGAAAAGAAACGGAGGCGAACGGAGGTCACTGAGGTGACCGGACGCTGCACCGGACGCGGTCATGGTATGACCGGACGCGTCCGGTCAGTACAGCGCAGACGCGGGTGTTAGGGTTTGTAACCGGCGCGTCCGGTCACTCACGGGACCAGCGCGTCCGGTCTTGCGCCCAGAAGGAACTGAGGTTCGCAGAGGATGATCGGACGCGCGGCGCGTCCGGTCACACATGATCGGACGCGTCCGATCGTTGAAGGTGCTTACTGGACTCTAACCGGACGCGGGCACTGTCGCGTCCGGTCGTTGCAAAGTGCGCGTCCGGTCATGTCGTTGCGCGCGCGATGCAGTGCGATCGGCGCGTCCGGTCGTTGCCAGGGGCGCGTCCGGTCTTTGCTTCGCGGGCGCGCGGGTCAGTGCGATCGGCGCGTCCGGTCGTTCGAAGCGGCGCGTTCGGTCGTTGGTTTGACCGTTGGCGTGCAGTGACCGTTGGAGGATCTAACGGTCGCATTTGAAATTTGAGGGACACGTGGACATCGCAGGGCGACCGGACTCGGTTGAGCGCGTCCGGTCAGTTATGACCGTGTCACACCCGGTTTTCTAAAGAACAAAACCAGGCTAATCATATGTGTGCCCAGGAAGTCCACACATATGTCAGAATGAAAAAGTATCAAAACAATGTTTATATAAAGCGGAAAACATACTATATTAACACTTACAACTATCAGAGTGTCGCGGAACGGTCACTAATCTTTTCTTCAGGCTCCAACATCACAGGGACGGCTGACTGGGGGTTCCATATGCCAAACACTTCTGAAAAGACTTCTGAAAACTCCACTACACTTTCATCTTTCTTCTAAGCAGCACCTTTCAACACACTGGAGTGTGGTGAAAATAGCAAGAGTGAGTCCATGTCGAACTCAACAAATATAACACGGGGTTCATGAAGCTCAAAGGCATAATATAGGTTTATCAGCATGTAGCTTTTATTTAGCATTAATTCAGTATATCAATGATATCAAAGTGTCTCAATATAAACAATAAACATATGATCCATGTGAAATGATTAACGAATAGCAAAAACATATCAATTATTAATGATCCACTATTCCATAAGGGTCCAAGGCCACTCGTGACCGTGAGCACGGCTGTTATAACAGTTTTACACTCTGCAGAGGTTATACACTTTCACTGTGAGTCGTGATTTACCCTTTCGCCCGAGGTGATCAGCCTCTTGACCCACTACCAAGGAAGGTCGGCAGGGTTCACTATGAAGTCTTTCAAAGGTTCGTCTAACAAGTTAGGGCCGCTAGGTTTCAGAAGTCAGTCCGTGTGATACACCACGCAGGGATCCACAGTCTGCTTTACCCCATTTGCGCCACAAGGGTAACCTCTAACAAGCTAGAAAAGGTCCTTCTATATGACTAAAGCCAGAGCCATTTTAGCCCTCACAGTTGTACTGTAAATCCCGGATTTTCGCTTATAGATGAGTCCTTATGGAGAGTAACAAGAGCACCAAAGTAACCCCATGCTCTAGTACCCTTAAACAGTAATAAAATCATCTTTTAATGTTTATTGCATAATCCATTAGTCAAATTACATGATCATAGTTCATGTTGAGCACTAGCAATACTAATCCATGCAATATAATAGGTATCAAGGAATAAGATCAATACTAAGTCATCCTTATCAAGGAATATATGCATAATGATATTATTTGCTTATTGTGAATAGGACAACAAGGATAATCCCATGCTATACTTGCCTTAGAACTTGCTTTATGCCCAAAGCAACTTGCTCTGAAAAACTCAACTTAATCTTTCATTTGCAACTTCTGGCACTCAGCTTCTGGTCTTCATCTTCGGATCTTCGGCGCTCACGGATAGCCTTTTCTTCTACTCGTAGATCATAGCAACCCAGCACACTCACGAATAGACGTAGATGAAGACATGTTCCCGGCAAATGACTCTTCATGCAAGAAAAAGAAGATATATGCATCTATGTCGAGGATGACCAGCGGCCAGCATGGCTTGCCTCTTCATGGCCGATTGTTTTTACTGGGCAACGATGTCAGACGAGGAACAGCGATGCCGGCGTTGAAGCAGAGAGCGACGAGATCGGGTTTCACAAGCGACTCCTTCAACGACAGATCGGAGATAGCAGTCATGGGAAACAAGCATCACAAATGACCTAAAACAATACATCAAATCTTATAAAAACAAACTATAAGCGTCACTAACATCTAGGTCTCGCCGCTACGATCGTGTGAGCGCAAAAACAGCCTAAAGCCGAACTACCATTAAAAAGAATTGATATTTTGAAGTTTTAAGGCAAAAATGCAAAATTGGTATTTTCAGAATAAAATTTAAATATGAGAAAAGACATATCGTATAGATGGGAAGAATGATAATATCAACTGGGCATTATTGACGACGTCAACATGTATTGGAATTGGAAAGGAACATACAGTACTAGCTTGTTGACGTCATCAGGTTGGAGTTTTGGACTGCTGGCAGTAATTAAGGTCAACGTATGATTATATTTGCAAAGAGAAAACATATGCATAACGTTAACAAGAATTATGGAATCCAAATAATATGGAGTGTGCTGGATTTTTGCCTATCAATTTGTTATTGAATTCACTTAAGAGATTGAGCAAGGCATTGTGGTTGATATTATTCATGTTATAAATAGTTTATGAAAGACCGATATAAAGCCTAAATTACTTTTAATTCAACAAGGCATTAAATAAATACTAATCAAATTGCACTTAATCTGACTTTATATGAATCATGTTTAAACTAGGCAAATTACAACTAATCAAATCATTATATGTTTCTTACATAAACTAAACAAGTTATATTTAAGAAACACTTAAGTTCTTATTAGTCATAATAGCATTTGATTATTTATAAAAGACTAAAATTTATAAACCAAAGCTACTTTTAATTTGAAAAGACAATAGATAGACATTAGTTAAATTAACTACATGCTTCATGTTTAACTAAACAAGTTAAAATTAATCAATACCCACTAATGTTGGTGTTAATCAAGTTAACATCTATATTATAAAAGAACGGAGATAAACCCTATATTACTGTTAAGTATAAATATGGTTGCATAAGCATTAATTAATTTAATATTTAACCCATAAAATTTTAGAGGTGTGAGACATGCAGAACGTTGCTACTAACATGAAGTTTACATAGGCACGATCGCAACGCAACGAGTTAACCCTACGTTGCTTTTAAATTTAAAACAGCATGACACAAGCATTAGTTATTCTAATTAAATATTTATGAATTATATAACCTGACACATATACAAGCACTAACCGAACCATCTCATGTTTTATATTTAAACTAAACAAATTATAACCAAGAATCAGTTAATATTAATCAAGTTAAACCTAAATTGCTTTTTAATTAATTAAAGAGAGCACTTAATAAACTAAACATTAATCAAATTTATTATATTCATAAACACGGGACATGAAAAACAGCGTTGCTAACATATCGCTTACATCGCCATGACCACAAAGCAACCAAAACGGAATTATAATTTTATATTGCTTGTAATTATAAAATCAGGTGCATATATTAATTAACTAATTTAATATTCAACTATATATAGAAAAACATGTGGCACGAAAAGTATTAATACTACTGCGTAGAGCACGATGACGCGAACCTAACGCAACTTGAACGAACTAAATCAGACTTAAAATGAATAAACAGTGGCTAAATTACTGCTAGTGGCAATATCGTAAATACCTCATCATCTTCCTATGGTCGTCTTCTCCATCTGGACGTGATGTCCATGCAGCTATGGGCTGCTGCTGCTCGCAGGGGAGCTTGGGGATAGCTGGCCGGGCAGCCAGCTGCATGAGGCAGCGTGGCTGGCAGCCTGCCACGCGCCCAAGGGCAGCAGTGGCTGCTGTCCTGGCTGGCCAAGCGGTTGGCAGCGGCCACACCTACGTAGCTGGCGCGCGACGCGTGGGATGCGGGGCGCCGGCGCTGTGGGGCGAGGCCGTGGGCGCGGGATGCGGTGCGGCCGCGGGTTGGGCCCTCCGGATGGCAGCGCACAGGGCCGGGATGGCCGGGAAAGGAGGAGGAAGGTGCCAGCCATGGAGGTTCGCCGGAAACCTGATCGGAAGAGAGAAAGAAGAAAGGGAACGCGGTCAAACAGTCATGGATTCGCGAAGAGGAAAGCACGACGTTGTAGAGGAGATCGATACGAACGAAGCGGAATTCGAAAAAGATGAAAAACGTGACCGGGAAAGCTCGCCGAACCTTCGCCGAAAGTTCGCCGGAACGCAAGCTGTAGATGCAGAACTTCGGCGAGGGGTGGAGGGAGCTACGAGCGGCGGCTCGCGATAAGAAGGGAGAAAATTCTAATTTACTACACGAGAGATTTCCCAAACTAGGGGCTCCTCTACGGTAGTTTTGGTGTGCTTTTACCCAAGGGATAGGTACGTATATATAGGGAGGAAAACTCTCCACCTCCATGTCAACTAGCGATATGGTGCTAATTGACGTTGCACCATCCACCTTTACTAATAGGCCTAATTAATTATTAAAGCCCATTAGTAAATAAAGACATGGGCCTTTGGGCATGAGGAAATCTGAGATATTTTATTATTTTCGGAATTAATTAATTTCATGGATAAAATAATTCTAGAAAAGTCCAGAATTATTATTTTAAGCCACGAAAAATACCTCGAAGGCTCCGAAAATTTAGGGAAACTTCTTAGAGATATTTTAGAATGAGACGAACCCAAATAAAGTATTCGGAGCTCATGAAAAGATTGATGAAGAGATCAAGGAAAAAGATTAAGCTCACGGAAATTGAAATTTTAAATCCAGAAAATACCAAAAAGTTTTCCGATGAAAAATAAACGTCGTCCTATGGTAATTTAAAAATAAAAAGCACTCACCAACACCCAAGACAAGCATCACACAAACACCACATTATCAAATTAATATGAAAAAGTTTAAAACCAAAATTTTCTATATTTAAATTAACAACAACTTAACTTATCTAATAAATTTATTCAAATATTAAAATTATTTATTTTATTTAGTGTTTTCCAAGCACAACCCAAAATTAGAAATTTTGGGGTGTAACAATTCTACCCCACTTAACAGGAATCTCGTCCCGAGATTCGGAGAGACTAGGGAGAAAGATAAAATAGACCAATAAGGTTGTTTCGAGACTTTTGACAAGTTCTGATATAAGCGTCAAGGATTATCAAAGGTTAACAAGAGAACATTGGATTGATCGTTCAGATTGATTCAAGTTAATGAAAGACGGTCAAAGGATTGAAGGTTAGCATAAGTGAAAAGGAAGATCAAAGGAGATTGAAAAGATATATCAAGGTTGATCATCGAGTCTTCACTTTATAAGGTGTAAAAACAAGAGTGGAGATTAGCAAAAGATAAAGATAGATCTTATGGTACTCACAACTCCTCGATTCAAAATTTATGAGACATCATGAAAAAGTGACAGATTAGTATTAGTTGAAGAAAGGTAAAGACTAGTTTTCTGTTTTACCATTCAGGGAGACTAGTGAGAAGGATAAATTGATCTTAAGTCTTTGTAGGTCTTTGAATCAGGATTTATAAGATGTAAGGACAATGGTCAAAAGTTGTCAAATGTTGATAAGAAAAAGTAAAGATTGATGGCAAGAAGGTGAGACTAGTTAAGAGGCAAGGAGTAGTAAAAGATGATATTATGAAAGCGATTGGTCTTTGGATCTTCCTGTCTCATGACTTGAGATTGGTGATGGTGGCGGATGCTACCCCACTTAACAAAGATCTTGTTCCACCTGGCGATGTCACTGAAGGCAACACTTTCTCTAAGGTTGTTGCTATTGATGAGTCCTTCATGTGTTGATCCTCCCTTGGGTTAAGATAAAGGAGAAAGCATAGAAACCAAGAGTAAGCATGGATGATTTATGAAACTATAAGAATTAGGATTGATCGAAGGTTAAGCAGATCAAGAGAGGATACTACCCCACTTTTAACATAGATTGAGCTAATTCTCAAGATGATTTCGGGCCTCCTTTGGAACACAAGAACAAAGACAACACACAGACATTACATCAAACAATACAAGTGTAACGGATCAACGTAATTATACGAAATTAAGTAAGAAAATCTTCCACCGAGGCGGTTAATTTAACAAACTTAAGCCCGTATAACCCGAGATTCCGTGAAATCACGAAGGATTTCCAAACCACTAACATACAACCAAGACCGTACTGATTTAGCAGCCACAATTCACACGATACATAAATCTGATCATAAAGGTAAGATACATCGGAGTTCGGAAATAAAAGTTATTACAACATAGTTCAACATAAAGTAGCGGAAGCAAATAATTTTACGCACACACACTTAGTTCAGTTACAGTGCCAGTCGATAGTCATGGTCCACAAAAGCAGTAGATAAGACCAACAGAAAGACCCTTGCCCAAGGTCCTAGTTGTCACCCATCGCCGGATACAGACAGTTGGAGCAGTACCCGTAGTACATCTGACCATCTGCAACAACAATGGGAACAACTCCCTGAGTACGAGAATGTACTCAGCTAGACTTACCCGTCATAAACTAGAAATAACATGACACCAAGGAGCATGCAAGGCTTTACATAGTGGATTGGCTTGACTCCTTTGCGAAAAGCACAAGTTGTTATGAATGACTAAGGATAAGTGTCTTTAGCATCATTTTTAGGACAACCTATTCATGCTAAATGAGCACCTATGACTAAAACAAACACTTGATTAACCATTAACATCAAAGATTACCATCTCAGATTTGGCCTTTCCAACATTATCCCCATAACCATCCGTGTTCCATCATTAAAACTACGATGCCATAGCTCGAGTCAAGTGCTCACTAACCGGGAGCGACGGCGATTCGAAACGAATTCCTATCCAGCTGGAGATTTATTCCTCACACAAACCATGCTTCCCCCGTCAGGGTCGCGTAGATCACCAATGACACTTTCCGAGAAGCCGCGGGATAACAATCATGGATCGCACTACCCAGGGACCGCCCGACTGCCAGGACGCACCTTGGGCTCACTCTTCGCGTCCCCGTTACCCCCCTTCCACACCAGTCTGCCAACCCGAGTTTATCCCGGCTCAAAAAGTGTCACTAGCTTCGCGGTCGAAAGGTACTTTATTCGGCCAGCTAAATGTGAGGCATGCGTTCAACATGACAAGAGGGACGAGCAACGATCGGTCCTTAACTGACACAGACGGAATCACTATAGTCCAAAACCCTATAAGACTCCGCCCGGTCTCCGTTTATCCATCAACACTTGGTTACTTTTCATGATCACAATTACAGCTAACCATAACCTGGTATCCACCTATAACTCGCAGGTGACAGGAAATCACCCGACTTCTACCGGTCTAAGCATGGCTAAGCAATTTACTCGATCCTGACCTAACAGGGTAAAAGATAATCCGGTGGCCAAGGTAATAATGCAACAACGGTTTCACTCAACTCCTATAACTTAGTGCAACAATATATAACTATAACTCATGTAATAAGGAATAACTTTTTATAAATTTAGGAGGCTTAAAATGCTCCGGGGCTTGCCTCTTTCGAACGAACTAGGGTGGTGATCGACGCACTCTGGCAGTTCCTCGACTGACTCTTCCTCCTCGGGCACCTCCTGTGCCTGGGGTTCCTGCTGATCCGTCCAAGCCTGCTCCTCCGGAACTGCTGCCTGCAACTCCTCCTGCGATCCTGTATGATGCAAGTGCATAAGGAAACATGCGAAGAATGCATCGAATTGCGGTGGAGTGCTTTGATGACATGAGATGCAGATGAGCACATGGAATGAGCAGTTTGAATATAATTATTTCTTCTACAAGTTAGTCAACGTCATCCAAGAACATGTAACCTAAAACATACACCTTATCCTTCTATTAGTTAGCCTACCATCTACACATACAAGTGAACCTAAGCTACCAAAGCCTACCAACCTAACTCATCCATAACATCAGCAAGGCATCATGATGCTTCAAAGATACACCAAACATATTTTATTTCTCTCAATTTCTCATAAAGAATAATCTTTTATTCCCTATTTAGCTAGGGTTACACAACAACACCTATCTCTGGTGTAGATAAAAATCTACAAAAATTACAGTAGACTACTCTTACCCTAACTAACCTACCACTAAATTTTCATGAGAATTGCACAAGTAAAACTGCCTGTACAAAATAAACAAGCTATAGCCTAATTGTGAGCATGAATTTATTTTATACTAGAAAAAGTGTCAAACAACAGATTTCACAATTTTCTTAGGTTACTAACAGTAAACCAACATACTACAAAAATTATCAGATGTATGTTGTATACAAATTTTGCTCTATAGTAAAAATAACAGATATTACCAATTAAAAGCATTTGAACTACACTTCAACATTTTTCCACAGAACATGCTTCACTGGCATTTTTCCTAGAAAGTACATCACTAATAAAGACTAATGTAACAAGAATCATATTTTTCCCTCTATTATTTTATTTACTACACTTTTTCTAAGATAACAGCATATATAACAATTAAATAAAATTGCACAGTAGAGTGTCACAAAAATCACATGAGATATTTTTAAACTGTAGATCTATTCAAAAGGAACATTTCACAATTTGTTTCATGATTTTTGGAGCTATAAATCTTGAGATACAATTTTTGGAAGCCTTTTTCAGATTTTCTGGAAATCAATTTCTTTAAAACCGAAAATCAAAACCGGCTTTAAACGCTACGTGCACACCGCGGTTTCACCCCCAACTCCCACCGAGAGACAGACAGATGGGTCCCACGGGTCAGCTGACCCCACCGGTCAGCCGGAGCCGAGCCGGGGAAGGCGCTGACCGGGGAATTCTTGCCGTCGGCGAGGTCGCCGGCGACGAGGTCCGCACCAGGCGACTCCCCGCAACCGCGCGAACCCAACGAGGTGATTATCGAGGCGAGAGGAGGAGCGGAGCACGGGCCGAAGCGGCCATGGCGGAGGCGGTGGCGCGGCTTGTCGGCGCTAGGCCGGAGCAGGCCATGGCGGAGGTTACGGACGGGCGCACGAGCTCCAGCGAGCGGAGGCGATCATGGTGCGCACGGGTAGAATGGAAATGTGATGGCGGGAAGGTGGGATTGACGGGAGCCGCGGCGGCGGGCTCACCGGCGGGGGAGAAGACGGCCAATTCGGCCGCTTACCTTGCCGAGGTGCGCGTTCAGTGACTCGACGAGGTCGGTCAGGAGGAGGGGAAAGCTAGGGCGGGCGGAATTTGGCGGAGGAGCCGCGGTGGCGAGGTGAGGCGCGGCAATGGCGCGGCGGCGGCTCGGTGTGCTGCGGTGCTGGCGAAGCACGCGAGAGCGAGCGGGAGCAGAGTGCGGTGAGGGAGCGGGAGCTGGCGAGTCTGGGCGGAGGTAAGCGCGGGGCTGCGGGGGCCACAGGGGCGCGTGTCGCGCGACGTCGCCGCCGTTCGGCCACGCGGCGGCCGAACGCTGCCGCGGCGCCACGACGCCACGCGCGGGCGCGCGCGCGGGCGGGAGGGAGACGACGCGGGCGCGGGCCAGGCCGGCTTCGGCCATGGGCCGGGATGTGAGGCTGCGGCCCAGTAAAGCGAAATCCGATTTTTCTTTTACAAAAATATTTTCAGATTTAATTCTTTGTTTCAAAATTGAATTTGGAGATGAAAAAGAGGTTTTCAGAAATTTGGCCCAAAATAAAAGTTGTTCAAAATTTTATTCTCTACAACTTTCATATAGAGCACTTTTCAAAATTCTCAATAGATTTTGAATTTGAGATTTAAAGCTAATTTAAAATCAAAAACTCATTTACTTAGAATATTTTTAAAACAGAATTTGAGGAAGACTTGAATTCAAAATTTTGCTCCAATAATCAAGTTGATTTATTCTAGATTATTTAAAATTGCTACTTCTCAAAAGTTCACCAACTTTTTAACACTTATATCAAACTTAGGGTTCCCATTTATTTGTTTTTCAAATTAAATTTGAAAGAGCTACAATTCAAATAATGCTAATCATGCAATGATGTTGAATGCTTATGCTTTGAATGATAATGCATGCTTAACACCCAGGGGTGTTACAGCCCTCCCCCCTTATAAGAATCTCGTCCCGAGATTTTGAGTTACGAACCACTTATCGTAAAAAGCTTTATACGCGGTTTGAAGATATTCTCCCGTTTCCCAAGAAGCATCGCTCTCATCATGGTGGCTCCATTGAATCTTGTAGGTTGTGACCACTTTATTTCGAGTGACTCGGTCCTTAGTATCCAGGACTCGAACCGGTTGCTCGCGATACTCCAAGTCTGCCTTGATCCGAATACCCTGAGGTTCTATCCTCTCCTCTGGAACACGCAGACACTTCTTCAGTTGGGATACGTGAAAAACGGGAAATATCGAACTCATCTCTTCTGGTAACTGCAACTTGTACGCCACGGGACCCTTTTTCTCTACGATCTGGTATGGTCCTATATATCTTGCAGACAGTTTCTTCTTGATTCCGAACCGTTTCTTCTTCATTGGGGTAACCTTCAAATAGACATAGTCACCCACTTGGAAATCCAATGTTCTTCTTCTCTTGTCTGCATAACTCTTCTGACGAGACTGTGCAGCTTGCATGTTTTGTTAGATAACACGGACCTTTTTCTCTGCCTCATCTACAAAATCAATTCCATAAAACCTTCTTTCTCCAGGCTCTACCCAATTTAACGGTGTCCTGCACTTCCTGCCATACAAAGCTTCAAAAGGTGCCATCTTGATACTCTCTTGGTAACTGTTGTTGTAAGCGAATTCTGCCAACGGTAACCAGGATTCCCATGAGCCTCTGGATGATAGTACACAAGCTCTAAGCATATCTTCTAGTACCGCATTAACTCTTTCTGTTTGCCCATCAGTCTGTGGGTGGTAAGCCGTGCTACGAATCAAACTAGTACCCAAACCTTGATGCAGATGTTCCCAAAAGTGAGAGGTAAACTGTGAACCACGATCGGACACAATCGTTTTTGGTATCCCGTGCAATCGGACAATCTCGGCAATGTACTTCTCTGCATATTGAGGTGGTCGGAATGTCGTCTTAACGGGCAGAAAGTGAGCTGTCTTGGTGAGACGATCTACTATTACCCAAATAGAATCATGGCCCTTTTGTGTGGTGGGGAGACCAGTGATAAAGTCCATACTTATATCATCCCACTTCCAATCGGGTACCGACAAAGGTTGCAGAAGTCCTGCAGGTCTCATGTGAAGAGCTTTAACTCTACAACACATGTCGCAACGAGCAACGTATGCTGCAATTTCCTTTTTCATCTTAGTCCACCAATAACAGGGTCGCAAATCTTGGTACATTTTACTACTTCCGGGGTGAATAGATAACTTAGAACGATGGGCCTCATCCATCAACTTGTTCTTAAGCTCTCTATCCTTAGGTACTACCAGGCGATCATTGAACCATAACACTCCTTGGTCATCCAGTCGAAAGTGTTTGGTGGGTTCTCTCTTCATCCTTTCTTTGATATGAAAGATTCCCTTATCTGTTTTCTGACCATCAATGATCTGGCTTTCCAGAGTACAACTGATCTGAATATTATGCAACACAGCAGGATGTAACAAATTGAACCCTTCTTCAAACAACGGTTGCACATCAATAGCATGGGATTTTCTGCTCAGTGCATCTGCTACTACATTAGCCTTTCTAGGGTGATAGTGCACGTTCAGATTATAGTCCTTTATCAACTCTAACCATCTCCTCTGTCGCATGTTCAACTCAGATTGGGTAAAGATGTATTTGAGACTCTTATGATCTGTGAAGATATTACACACATTACCTAACAGGTAGTGCCTCCAAATCTTTAGAGCATGCACCACTGCTGCAAGCTCTAAATCATGTGTAGGATAGTTAACTTCATGCTTCCTCAATTGCCGTGAGGCGTAAGCAACGACTTTTCCATTTTGCATTAGCACACATCCTAACCCATTCTTGGATGCGTCACAGAAAACATCAAACGGCTTTTCTATATCTGGTTGGGCCAGAACAGGAGCAGTGGTCAACAACTTCCGCAAGGTACAGAAGGCTGCTTCGCACTCCTCTGTCCATACAAACTTATGATCCTTCTGTAACAGGCTTGTCATTGGTTTGGCAATCTTCGAGAAATCTGGTATGAAGCGACGGTAGTAACCGGCTAAACCAAGGAAACTGCGAACTTCGTTAACTGAAATTGGTGACTTCCAGTTCATAACCTCTTGTACCTTACTGGGGTCGACAGAAATGCCATTTTCAGACAACACGTGGCCGAGAAAAGGAACTGTCCTAAGCCAGAACTCACACTTGCTGAACTTAGCATACAGTCGATGTTCTCTGAGTCTAGTCAAGACTATCCTGAGGTGTTCCGCATGTTCTTCTTCATTTTCTGAGTATATCAGTATGTCATCAATGAACACTATCACAAACTTGTCCAACTCGGGCATGAAAACCGAATTCATCAGGTACATAAAGTATGCAGGAGCATTTGTCAATCCGAAGGACATGACAAGATACTCGTACAAACCATATCTGGTAGAGAACACAGTCTTAGGCACATCTTGCGGCCTAATTTTTATCTGGTGGTACCCTGATCTCAGATCTATTTTAGAGAACACTTTGGCTTTGGACAATTGGTCAAACAAGATATCAATCCGAGGAAGAGGATACTTATTTTTAATTGTCACTGCATTCAGTGGCCGATAATCCACGCACATGCGTAAGGAGTTATCCTTCTTCTTTTTCACAAACAGAGCGGGGCATCCCCATTCGGACGAGCTGGGACGAATCAACCCTTTCCTTAGCAAATCCTGAAGTTGCTTTTTCAATTCTGCTAACTCATTGGGAGGCATCCGATAAGGCCTTCTTGAAATCGGTGCTGTTCCTGGAATTAACTCAATGGCAAACTCAACCTCTCGGTCTGGTGGAAGTCCAGGTAACTCCTCTGGAAACACATCTGGAAACCCACAGACCACTGGAATCTGGACTAGCAGAGTAGTTTGTATCGCACAAGATGTGCTAGCTAGGTCTACCCTCCGAGGTAGGACCACCCGAAAGGTGCCTTCCCCACTGGGTTCCTTAAGAGAGATACTCCTTCCTCCAACATCAATTACAACTCCCATTTGATTCATCCAGTTCATACCCATGATCACATCCAAAACTAACCCTGGCATGACTATCAGGTTAACCTTATATTGCCGGTTCGATATGTTTAGGGTTACTCCCTGAACAATCTGATTAGTCAACAGATCAGCCCCAGCTGAACTGATTTTATATACACATTCCAATTCAACTATCTTTTGCTCATGTCTCTTAACGAATGCTTGACTTACAAAGGAATGAGATGATCCGGAATCAAACAAAACTACTGCAGGATGATTGTTGATAGAAAACATACCAGCTGTCACCGGTTCTCCCTCAGGGATGTCATCCACAGTGGTGTGGTGCACACGAGCTTGATACTGCGTTTGCTGTTTCTTAGGGTAGGGGCAATACTTTGCAAAGTGTCCAGGTTGGTTGCAGTTGAAGCACGGTCCCTTCACCTGAGCCATAGTTCCAGATGAACTGCCTTGTCCTGCCTTTGCTTGAGGCAATGCCATCTTGAACGGCTTCTGGTTCCTCTGGGGTGGCTGAGCATTCTGATTCTTCCTTTGCGGTGGCCTAAACCTTGCACCTGGGGCAGGCGATCGATAAGCTGGGCGGTTGGCTACTGGGGTCCTGGACTGAGACGAACCCGAATCGAAAGCCCTCTTACGGATCTTGGAAGCAGCATACACATGGTTGTTCTTCTCTTGCTTCAAACAGTCGCTAACGAAGTCATTGAAACTAGTCCTCATGTTTGTACCCACATGTTTCATCATCTTGGGACTCAGGCCTCTCTTGAAACTAGCGATCTTCTTGGCATCAGTATCCACCATGTCCGGAGCATAACGGCTCAGGTTATTAAAGGCATGCAGGTATTGAGTCACAGTCTTCGTGCCTTGATTTAATGCTAGGAATTCCCCAAGCTTCATCTCGGTCAGACCAGGTGGAATGTATGTTCCACGGAAGGCTTCAGTGAACTCCCTCCAAGAGATATGGGCATGGGGAGGAAAAGCGGTGCGGTGATGCTTCCACCACATTCCTGCCGGACCTTGAAGCTGATGAGCTGCGTACTCAGTCTTCAACACTTCAGTCATTCTTAAGACACGAAACTTATCTCCCATCGTATTAATCCACTCTTCTGCATCTAAAGGTTCTGCGGCTTCCTTGAAGATCGGTGGACGAGTATCCATGAAGTCCTTGAAACTGCTGTACGGATTTGCTTCGTGACCTCCCGGGTTTATCCCCCGACGGGTATTATCTGCGATACTGCGCAGCGCCGCTTCCATATTCTGTTGCATGCTCTCCATGTTTCGTTGGCTTCCCAGGAATTGGGCGAAAAACTGTTCCGCAGTGTAAGGTGGAGGAGGCGGTGGTGGATCCCGATCATCATTAGCAGCTGCACTGCCACCAGCCTCAGCGGTACCATACACGGTACGACGAGTGTTCGGCATCTGCATGTTTCAGCAACAATAATTATTAGGTGATGTTGTAGGAATTGCGACCGACTGAAAAATCATGCCGAACTGAATTCACTGGAGAGAATAAATTCATACAATAAAACAGGGGCACAATAAGTCATTCCAATTAACACAACATCACTAATTATATTACTTAAAGCACACACATCGCGTCCATTACAACCAAGTTGCCAGCATACATACACTGGACTTTTGACGTTCGGATACCGCCACAAACACATCCAAGCTTTCCAACCTTACATCAAGCTTTAGTCTTTCTACTCATTATTACATGTCCAAAGTGCCAACAAGCAAAAGATCATGCAAACGGAACATAGTAGCTAGTGCAACAACTACTAGCCTACTCATCGTGATCGCTATCTAGGTCCGAGACGTTGGCGTTGTCGCCAACTGCAGCGTCGTCGTGCTCCTCAGCTGGCGCCACGGGCTCTTCAGGATCTTCATCTGCATCCAAATCCATCTCTGCTGCGCCAGGAAGGTCATAAGGGTTAAGCTGATTGTTCAGCCGATGGACCTCTTCATGCAAGTTATCGTTGTACTCTTCGGCATCAGCCAGCCGCTGCTCGAGCTCAAACTGTCTAGCTCTCAACACATTCTCTGTGGACCAGGCTTCATTCCTCTGATGGAGCACATGAGCCAACATGCTCTCAGCATTCCTGTGGGTGGTGGTCAGTTGCCCAAGCTGCTCTCTCAGGGCACGTACATCTCCCTCAAAAATCACAGTCCTCTGAGTGGCCTGATCTCTCTGACGAGTCAACTGAGCCATCTCAGCAGTGAGCCTCTCAATCTCGGCGTCGTGATCTCTCTGAAGCTGACGGCGGTCATCGCGAGCCTGACCAAGAGCACTAGAAACACGTCTCAGACTACCTTCCACTCCATCGAAGGCCCTCATCACTGCGAACATGGCACTCATAGCGGGGTTGTCAATGTTCTGTGCCTCTGCTGCGCTAATCTCCAGAGATCTGCCCCTTGCTTGCTGCCATGAGTCAGTGGAGGGGTTGCCCCTCGGAAAGACTCCCACTATAGTTGCTGCCAACTCCTGAGGAAAGCGATCCATGATATCTCTCAGGATTCCAAAGGCTGCCCTCTCAGCGGCTTCTTCAGGGGTCCTGCCAGTTGACTCAAAACGCCAACCGGTCCACTCAGAACCATCACCTCGGGGACGAACTACTGCTTCCACAGTCACCAAAAGTCCTTCACCCAACCGCTCATTTGACCAAAAGTAGCGGGGCTCCATCCCATCATGATAGCCTACATAGCTGAGCACTCTCCACAAGAGTGTAGGCATCCCAAACTCTCCAAGAAAAGTGTGACGCTGGCGAGTGCGCGGAGTAAGCTGATGACGGGGAGCTCTGCCGGTGGACTTGCGAGCGGTCTGCTTGGTACGTGCCATCTGTAGCAAAAATTTTATTACCGTGGTGAGAATAGATTTTTAAGTTGGCATTTTTATCGAAATGAGATAATCAACTTATAAGGGGAGGAACAGTGCCATGAATGAAATGCACACATGATGCATGCACGTTCAGTACGTCCTCACAAACTTAGAAAACTAATGACTACTAACGGAATAAACGGTGGCATACAACGATCTCTTGTAACGTAACTAACACGTACTACTCGAAAGCGTTGTTATGTACCTGCAGAAAAGAAATCACTTCAGCCCAAACCTCACAGTATGAAAACATGCAGAAAGCAGTAAAGTAAGTTACTCGCTCTACACGCATCCCCATATACGAGTATAACGGTAACAACTACCCGAATCGTCGTCCTATTGACGGCATCGTCACTGCATGACGGAATTCCCCACAATTTGGATACCCTCATACGAACATACGCAGGGCACGTAAGTATTTTGGTATCACATAAGCACTCCCCTAGATCGGCAGTGTATCCGACCATGCACTCACAACTCTCACTTACCAAGGCGTAGAGGTAAAGGATCCATACATTACCACTCAAGTGAATGGCACTCATACCATAGCATGCCGTATGAGCGACGAAATTTAAAATATGATGCAAACCCCCAAGTTAGTACTTAATTAAGCCACCTAGAGTCCTTATCGGGCATAAAGGATATGACCACTGGCACACTTTTAAGTTCAAAAGCTTATTTGAAAACACAGTTTTATTTTTAAATACTCATGTGAACAGTAGCATGCTAAACCATGCTCCGATGCCAGCTGTAACGGATCAACGTAATTATACGAAATTAAGTAAGAAAATCTTCCACCGAGGCGGTTAATTTAACAAACTTAAGCCCGTATAACCCGAGATTCCGTGAAATCACGAAGGATTTCCAAACCACTAACATACAACCAAGACCGTACTGATTTAGCAGCCACAATTCACACGATACATAAATCTGATCATAAAGGTAAGATACATCGGAGTTCGGAAATAAAAGTTATTACAACATAGTTCAACATAAAGTAGCGAAAGCAAATAATTTTACGCACACACACTTAGTTCAGTTACAGTGCCAGTCGATAGTCATGGTCCACAAAAGCAGTAGATAAGACCAACAGAAAGACCCTTGCCCAAGGTCCTAGTTGTCACCCATCGCCGGATACAGACAGTTGGAGCAGTACCCGTAGTACATCTGACCATCTGCAACAACAATGGGAACAACGCCCTGAGTACGAGAATGTACTCAGCTAGACTTACCCGTCATAAACTAGAAATAACATGACACCAAGGAGCATGCAAGGCTTTACATAGTGGATTGGCTTGACTCCTTTGCGAAAAGCACAAGTTGTTATGAATGACTAAGGATAAGTGTCTTTAGCATCATTTTTAGGACAACCTATTCATGCTAAATGAGCACCTATGACTAAAACAAACACTTGATTAACCATTAACATCAAAGATTACCATCTCAGATTTGGCCTTTCCAACATTATCCCCATAACCATCCGTGTTCCATCATTAAAACTACGATGCCATAGCTCGAGTCAAGTGCTCACTAACCGGGAGCGACGGCGATTCGAATCGAATTCCTGTCCAGCTGGAGATTTATTCCTCACACAAACCATGCTTCCCCCGTCAGGGTCGCGTAGATCACCAATGACACTTTCCGAGAAGCCGCGGGATAACAATCATGGATCGCACTACCCAGGGACCGCCCGACTGCCAGGACGCACCTTGGGCTCACTCTTCGCGTCCCCGTTACCCCCCTTCCACACCAGTCTGCCAACCCGAGTTTATCCCGGCTCAAAAAGTGTCACTAGCTTCGCGGTCGAAAGGTACTTTATTCGGCCAGCTAAATGTGAGGCATGCGTTCAACATGACAAGAGGGACGAGCAACGATCGGTCCTTAACTGACACAGACGGAATCACTATAGTCCAAAACCCTATAAGACTCCGCCCGGTCTCCGTTTATCCATCAACACTTGGTTACTTTTCATGATCACAATTACAGCTAACCATAACCTGGTATCCACCTATAACTCGCAGGTGACAGGAAATCACCCGACTTCTACCGGTCTAAGCATGGCTAAGCAATTTACTCGATCCTGACCTAACAGGGTAAAAGATAATCCGGTGGCCAAGGTAATAATGCAACAACGGTTTCACTCAACTCCTATAACTTAGTGCAACAATATATAACTATAACTCATGTAATAAGGAATAACTTTTTATAAATTTAGGAGGCTTAAAATGCTCCGGGGCTTGCCTCTTTCGAACGAACTAGGGTGGTGATCGACGCACTCTGGCAGTTCCTCGACTGACTCTTCCTCCTCGGGCACCTCCTGTGCCTAGGGTTCCTGCTGATCCGTCTAAGCCTGCTCCTCCGGAACTGCTGCCTGCAACTCCTCCTGCGATCCTGTATGATGCAAGTGCATAAGAAAACATGCGAAGAATGCATCGAATTGCGGTGGAGTGCTTTGATGACATGAGATGCAGATGAGCACATGGAATGAGCAGTTTGAATATAATTATTTCTTCTACAAGTTAGTCAACGTCATCCAAGAACATGTAACCTAAAACATACACCTTATCCTTCTATTAGTTAGCCTACCATCTACACATACAAGTGAACCTAAGCTACCAAAGCCTACCAACCTAACTCATCCATAACATCAGCAAGGCATCATGATGCTTCAAAGATACACCAAACATATTTTATTTCTCTCAATTTCTCATAAAGAATAATCTTTTATTCCCTATTTAGCTAGGGTTACACAACAGCACCTATCTCTGGTGTAGATAAAAATCTACAAAAATTACAGTAGACTACTCTTACCCTAACTAACCTACCACTAAATTTTCATGAGAATTGCACAAGTAAAACTGCCTGTACAAAATAAACAAGCTATAGCCTAATTGTGAGCATGAATTTATTTTATACGAGAAAAAGTGTCAAACAACAGATTTCACAATTTTCTTAGGTTACTAACAGTAAACCAACATACTACAAAAATTATCAGATGTATGTTGTATACAAATTTTGCTCTATAGTAAAAATAACAGATATTACCAATTAAAAGCATTTGAACTACACTTCAACATTTTTCCACAGAACATGCTTCACTGGCATTTTTCCTAGAAAGTACATCACTAATAAAGACTAATGTAACAAGAATCATATTTTTCCCTCTATTATTTTATTTACTACACTTTTTCTAAGATAACAGCATATATAACAATTAAATAAAATTGCACAGTAGAGTGTCACAAAAATCACATGAGATATTTTTAAACTGTAGATCTATTCAAAAGGAACATTTCACAATTTGTTTCATGATTTTTGGAGCTATAAATCTTGAGATACAATTTTTGGAAGCCTTTTTCAGATTTTTTGGAAATCAATTTCTTTAAAACCGAAAATCAAAACCGGCTTTAAACGCTACGTGCACACCGCGGTTTCACCCCCAACTCCCACCGAGAGACAGACAGATGGGTCCCACGGGTCAGCTGACCCCACCGGTCAGCCGGAGCCGAGCCGGGGAAGGCGCTGACCGGGGAATTCTTGCCGTCGGCGAGGTCGCCGGCGACGAGGTCCGTACCAGGCGACTCCCCGCAACCGCGCGAACCCAACGAGGTGATTATCGAGGCGAGAGGAGGAGCGGAGCACGGGCCGAAGCGGCCATGGCGGAGGCGGTGGCGCGGCTTGTCGGCGCTAGGCCGGAGCAGGCCATGGCGGAGGTTACGGACGGGCGCACGAGCTCCAGCGAGCGGAGGCGATCATGGTGCGCACGGGTAGAATGGAAATGTGATGGCGGGAAGGTGGGATTGACGGGAGCCGCGGCGGCGGGCTCACCGGCGGGGGAGAAGACGGCCAATTCGGCCGCTTACCTTGCCGAGGTGCGCGTTCAGTGACTCGACGAGGTCGGTCAGGAGGAGGGGAAAGCTAGGGCGGGCGGAATTTGGCGGAGGAGCCGCGGTGGCGAGGTGAGGCGCGGCAATGGCGCGGCGGCGGCTCGGTGTGCTGCGGTGCTGGCGAAGCACGCGAGAGCGAGCGGGAGCAGAGTGCGGTGAGGGAGCGGGAGCTGGCGAGTCTGGGCGGAGGTAAGCGCGGGGCTGCGGGGGCCACAGGGGCGCGTGTCGCGCGACGTCGCCGCCGTTCGGCCACGCGGCGGCCGAACGCTGCCGCGGCGCCACGACGCCACGCGCGGGCGCGCGCGCGGGCGGGAGGGAGACGACGCGGGCGCGGGCCAGGCCGGCTTCGGCCATGGGCCGGGATGTGAGGCTGCGGCCCAGTAAAGCGAAATCCGATTTTTCTTTTACAAAAATATTTTCAGATTTAATTCTTTGTTTCAAAATTGAATTTGGAGATGAAAAAGAGGTTTTCAGAAATTTGGCCCAAAATAAAAGTTGTTCAAAATTTTATTCTCTACAACTTTCATATAGAGCACTTTTCAAAATTCTCAATAGATTTTGAATTTGAGATTTAAAGCTAATTTAAAATCAAAAACTCATTTACTTAGAATATTTTTAAAACAGAATTTGAGGAAGACTTGAATTCAAAATTTTGCTCCAATAATCAAGTTGATTTATTCTAGATTATTTAAAATTGCTACTTCTCAAAAGTTCACCAACTTTTTAACACTTATATCAAACTTAGGGTTCCCATTTATTTGTTTTTCAAATTAAATTTGAAAGAGCTACAATTCAAATAATGCTAATCATGCAATGATGTTGAATGCTTATGTTTTGAATGATAATACATGCTTAACACCCAGGGGTGTTACAACAAGCACACATCAGACAAAACAATGCACCAATCACATCATCGGTACTACACGTGCTTCTTCAACAATGGTGGTCATCCTAATGGCACATTGGAGATGATGAAAGGCCATCAAACTTTTGAACAAGGTAAGATCAGAAACCTTTTGGTATAAACAACACAAATCAAAAACCAAGGGAATAAGAAATAATAGCTCAAAGGAAGCTATCAAGGAGGGGATACAACAAGACAAGGAACAGGAAATAGTCAAAATCAATGAGTCAAGGGACGAGAAAATAGTTTTATAGTAAAATAAGTTTTAGAATACGTCTAGAGCTATTTGGCATACGTCCTACAGTCAACACCGCTCTGATACCACTCTGTCACACCCGGTTTTCTAAAGAACAAAACCAGGCTAATCATATGTGTGCCCAGGAAGTCCACACATATGTCAGAATGAAAAAGTATCAAAACAATGTTTATATAAAGCGGAAAACATACTATATTAACACTTACAACTATCAGAGTGTCGCGGAACGGTCACTAATCTTTTCTTCAGGCTCCAACATCACAGGGACGGCTGACTGGGGGTTCCATATGCCAAACACTTCTGAAAAGACTTCTGAAAACTCCACTACACTTTCATCCTTCTTCTAAGCAGCACCTTTCAACACACTGGAGTGTGGTGGAAATAGCAAGAGTGAGTCCATGTCGAACTCAACAAATATAACACGGGGTTCATGAAGCTCAAAGGCATAATATAGGTTTATCAGCATGTAGCTTTTATTTAGCATTAATTCAGTATATCAATGATATCAAAGTGTCTCAATATAAACAATAAACATATGATCCATGTGAAATGATTAACGAATAGCAAAAACATATCCATTATTAATGATCCACTATTCCATAAGGGTCCAAGGCCACTCGTGACCGTGAGCACGGCTGTTATAACAGTTTTTCACTCTGCAGAGGTTGTACACTTTCACTGTGAGTCGTGATTTACCCTTTCGCCCGAGGTGATCAGCCTCTTGACCCACTACCAAGGAAGGTCGGCAGGGTTCACTATGAAGTCTTTTAAAGGTTCGTCTAACAAGTTAGGGCCGCTAGGTTTCAGAAGTCAGTCCGTGTGATACACCACGCAGGGATCCACAGTCTGCTTTACCCCATTTGCGCCACAAGGGTAACCTCTAACAAGCTAGAAAAGGTCCTTCTATATGACTAAAGCCAGAGCCATTTTAGCCCTCACAGTTGTACTGTAAATCCCGGATTTTCGCTTATAGATGAGTCCTTATGGAGAGTAACAAGAGCACCAAAGTAACCCCATGCTCTAGTACCCTTAAACAGTAATAAAATCATCTTTAAATGTTTATTGCATAATCCATTAGTCAAATTACATGATCATAGTTCATGTTGAGCACTAGCAATACTAATCCATGCAATATAATAGGTATCAAGGAATAAGATCAATACTAAGTCATCCTTATCAAGGAATATATGCATAATGATATTATTTGCTTATTGTGAATAGGACAACAAGGATAATCCCATGCTATACTTGCCTTAGAACTTGCTTTATGCCCAAAGCAACTTGCTCTGAAAAACTCAACTTAATCTTTCATTTGCAACTTCTGGCACTCAGCTTCTGGTCTTCATCTTCGGATCTTCGGCGCTCACGGATAGCCTTTTCTTCTACTCGTAGATCATAGCAACCCAGCACACTCACGAATAGACGTAGATGAAGACATGTTCCCGGCAAATGACTCTTCATGCAAGAAAAAGAAGATATATGCATCTATGTCGAGGATGACCAGCGGCCAGCATGGCTTGCCTCTTCATGGCCGATTGTTTTTACTGGGCAACGATGTCAGACGAGGAACAGCGATGCCGGCGTTGAAGCAGAGAGCGACGAGATCGGGTTTCACAAGCGACTCCTTCAACGACAGATCGGAGATAGCAGTCATGGGAAACAAGCATCACAAATGACCTAAAACAATACATCAAATCTTATAAAAACAAACTATAAGCGTCACTAACATCTAGGTCTCGCCGCTACGATCGTGTGAGCGCAAAAACAGCCTAAAGCCGAACTACCATTAAAAAGAATTGATATTTTGAAGTTTTAAGGCAAAAATGCAAAATTGGTATTTTCAGAATAAAATTTAAATATGAGAAAAGACATATCGTATAGATGGGAAGAATGATAATATCAACTGGGCATTATTGACGACGTCAACATGTATTGGAATTGGAAAGGAACATACAGTACTAGCTTGTTGACGTCATCAGGTTGGAGTTTTGGACTGCTGGCAGTAATTAAGGTCAACGTATGATTATATTTGCAAAGAGAAAACATATGCATAACGTTAACAAGAATTATGGAATCCAAATAATATGGAGTGTGCTGGATTTTTGCCTATCAATTTGTTATTGAATTCACTTAAGAGATTGAGCAAGGCATTGTGGTTGATATTATTCATGTTATAAATAGTTTATGAAAGACCGATATAAAGCCTAAATTACTTTTAATTCAACAAGGCATTAAATAAATACTAATCAAATTGCACTTAATCTGACTTTATATGAATCATGTTTAAACTAGGCAAATTACAACTAATCAAATCATTATATGTTTCTTACATAAACTAAACAAGTTATATTTAAGAAACACTTAAGTTCTTATTAGTCATAATAGCATTTGATTATTTATAAAAGACTAAAATTTATAAACCAAAGCTACTTTTAATTTGAAAAGACAATAGATAGACATTAGTTAAATTAACTACATGCTTCATGTTTAACTAAACAAGTTAAAATTAATCAATACCCACTAATGTTGGTGTTAATCAAGTTAACATCTATATTATAAAAGAACGGAGATAAACCCTATATTACTGTTAAGTATAAATATGGTTGCATAAGCATTAATTAATTTAATATTTAACCCATAAAATTTTAGAGGTGTGAGACATGCAGAACGTTGCTACTAACATGAAGTTTACATAGGCACGATCGCAACGCAACGAGTTAACCCTACGTTGCTTTTAAATTTAAAACAGCATGACACAAGCATTAGTTATTCTAATTAAATATTTATGAATTATATAACCTGACACATATACAAGCACTAACCGAACCATCTCATGTTTTATATTTAAACTAAACAAATTATAACCAAGAATCAGTTAATATTAATCAAGTTAAACCTAAATTGCTTTTTAATTAATTAAAGAGAGCACTTAATAAACTAAACATTAATCAAATTTATTATATTCATAAACACGGGACATGAAAAACAGCGTTGCTAACATATCGCTTACATCGCCATGACCACAAAGCAACCAAAACGGAATTATAATTTTATATTGCTTGTAATTATAAAATCAGGTGCATATATTAATTAACTAATTTAATATTCAACTATATATAGAAAAACATGTGGCACGAAAAGTATTAATACTACTGCGTAGAGCACGATGACGCGAACCTAACGCAACTTGAACGAACTAAATCAGACTTAAAATGAATAAACAGTGGCTAAATTACTGCTAGTGGCAATATCGTAAATACCTCATCATCTTCCTATGGTCGTCTTCTCCATCTGGACGTGATGTCCATGCAGCTATGGGCTGCTGCTGCTCGCAGGGGAGCTTGGGGATAGCTGGCCGGGCAGCCAGCTGCATGAGGCAGCGTGGCTGGCAGCCTGCCACGCGCCCAAGGGCAGCAGTGGCTGCTGTCCTGGCTGGCCAAGCGGTTGGCAGCGGCCACACCTACGTAGCTGGCGCGCGACGCGTGGGATGCGGGGCGCCGGCGCTGTGGGGCGAGGCCGTGGGCGCGGGATGCGGTGCGGCCGCGGGTTGGGCCCTCCGGATGGCAGCGCACAGGGCCGGGATGGCCGGGAAAGGAGGAGGAAGGTGCCAGCCATGGAGGTTCGCCGGAAACCTGATCGGAAGAGAGAAAGAAGAAAGGGAACGCGGTCAAACAGTCATGGATTCGCGAAGAGGAAAGCACGACGTTGTAGAGGAGATCGATACGAACGAAGCGGAATTCGAAAAAGATGAAAAACGTGACCGGGAAAGCTCGCCGAACCTTCGCCGGAAGTTCGCCGGAACGCAAGCTGTAGATGCAGAACTTCGGCGAGGGGTGGAGGGAGCTACGAGCGGCGGCTCGCGATAAGAAGGGAGAAAATTCTAATTTACTACACGAGAGATTTCCCAAACTAGGGGCTCCTCTACGGTAGTTTTGGTGTGCTTTTACCCAAGGGATAGGTACGTATATATAGGGAGGAAAACTCTCCACCTCCATGTCAACTAGCGATATGGTGCTAATTGACGTTGCACCATCCACCTTTACTAATAGGCCTAATTAATTATTAAAGCCCATTAGTAAATAAAGACATGGGCCTTTGGGTATGAGGAAATCTGAGATATTTTATTATTTTCGGAATTAATTAATTTCATGGATAAAATAATTCTAGAAAAGTTCATAATTATTATTTTAAGCCACGAAAAATACCTCGAAGGCTCCGAAAATTTAGGGAAACTTCTCAGAGATATTTTAGAATGAGACGAACCCAAATAAAGTATTCGGAGCTCATGAAAAGATTGATGAAGAGATCAAGAAAAAAGATTAAGCTCACGGAAATTGAAATTTTAAATCCAGAAAATACCAAAAAGTTTTCCGATGAAAAATAAACGTCGTCCTATGGTAATTTAAAAATAAAAGCACTCACCAACACCCAAGACAAGCATCACACAAACACCACATTATCAAATTAATATGAAAAAGTTTAAAACCAAAATTTTCTATATTTAAATTAGCAACAACTTAACTTATCTAATAAATTTATTCAAATATTAAAATTATTTATTTTATTTAGTGTTTTCCAAGCACAACCCAAAATTAGAAATTTTGGGGTGTGACAGACCGGCGCGTCCGGTCGTCCCGAAATCTGCCCAGTGAAGGGGTAACGGCTCTATTTGACGTGGGGTTATAAATAGATGCCTTGGCCGGCCGTGGCCGGTAGCTGAGCACACTTTGGCCTTGGTGGCTTATGTGGTAGTGCTTGGAAGCCCTCTAACTCACTCATGCTTGATAGTGTTCATCGGATCGAGTGAGAGAGCGATTCTAGTGCGTTGCATCGAGAGAATTGCATCGAGTGGCACTAGGTGATCGTGTTGCAAGCCGGTGGTGCTTGTTACTCTTGGAGGTTGCCACCTCCTAGACGGCTTGGTGGCTTGCGACTCCGTTGAAGCACGCGTGGAGATTGTGCGTGGCTCCGGAGGAGGATTTGTGAGGGGGATTGTGCTCACCCCGCGGGGATCGCGAAGAGCAACTCTAGTAAAGCTCGTGGCTTAGAGGATCCCCATCTTGAGAGTGGATGTACGGCACCCGCTGAGGGTTTGACTCTTGATAGTCAATTAGCTCGTGATCCATCAAGTGGGTGTATCGCCACAACGGGGACTAGCTTGGTGGCAACCAAGTGAACCTCGGTGAAAAACCGCCGTGTCAATATTGTGTACATCTTCTCGGTGGTTTGCTTTCGATTCACAAGCTTGCATTTACATCCATATATTTGTGCTTGTGTAGTTGCTCTTGTAACTAGTTTTCTTGTGTAGTTAGCTAGTTACCTTCTTGCTTGTGTAGCATAGAAGTAGCTCCCGTTGCGTGACTAATTTGGTTTATGTAACCTTGTTAGTCACATTGCTTAGTTTGTGTAGCTAAGTGTTTTGCGCTCTCTAATTTAGCATTAGTTGCCTTGTTATTGAGCATTGCTAGTGAGCTTAGGCTTTGTGCGCTTTGCTTACTAGAATTGTGTAGGAGCTCCCTCTTGCTTGCAAAGTACTAGTGCATAGGTTTATGTTACTTTGCTCTAGAACTAAATAGGAGAGCTCTTGCTAAGGAAAGCACCTTAGTTGCTTAATTAGGATCTTTGTGAGGTGCTTGTGAACTTAGTTAGAGGGGTGAAGTCTTGGCTAGACCGATAAGTTTAATTCCGTATTTGTTTTTGGTTAGCCAACACGTTTAAGTTTTAGAAAGGACTATTCATCCCCCCTCTAGTCCACCATCTCGACCCTACACCTTCGTAGACCATAGGCTACAGAGGTAGTATTCAATCTTCTTTCAGTTATGATGGATGTCTAAGCATGCCCTTCTTAGTCATTACATCACACAAAAGGATTTAAATTGATATTTCCTTGTGCAGGTTAGGTCCTATGATGCTACTTAGGCAACACAGAAAGAAATAAGCCTACAAGGCCTCAGGGAATAACTGTTTTCTGTTTATTATTCAGGTTACTACTACTTCAAGTTTTACACGCATGAAACTGAACTTATGCGTCCTAAAATTAATCCTGAATCAAATTAAACTATCTTCGAAGGTGTCTCTTCCACCAATTACTGCTAAAATTAATTGTGCTTTCTTTTTGTCATTCATCTTAGTGCCATCATGATCATATAGATTAAATATATTCATGTAGCTAGCTGTCCCTTAGTATTTACTTGCCATGTTGCTGTGGGATTGGAGCTTCAATTTACAGTTTGCATTCCTCTGTATATATGGTGCCCGATCAGTATATGTAGTGGCCGATCAATATATGTAGCTGAATGATTTTGCCTTTTGGAATGATCTGGTATTTATGTGCTTCTATGACTGTATGCTAAGAAAAATGCCTCCATGATTTTCTGCCATGACAAAACTATTTATCTAAGCAGATGATATTTCATCCATTTTAAATTGAATTGCAAATGGCTACTATGATGTTGATAATATAAATTTTGAAACTACGTTGTCGTCCTTTGTTGCTTTATGTTCCCTTTTTCAGAATGAGGTAGATAGTAGATGGTTTTCCATAAAGGCGTGTACTGGATTAGTATACCTGATCATATTGCCAGTGGGGATATTTTCAGTGTAAGGTCCCTTAAGATTCAATCGGACTGGTCAGTCTAACATAGTGACATTGTCCTGCAATTTTTTGCCACATCTTACATCAATGCTAACATAAGTATGCTCCTTTCGACCATGTGCAGAAACTATGGAAAGAAGCCACGCAATTTAGGTTCCAATCAGCCATTGTACAAGTAAGTGTTGATTTTCCACTCATCTTGTTAGTGCATTCCAGGCAGTTGAGATTACTATTTTTTATAACCTAGCTAATTTAGTGTAAATCATGACCAAATATCAATTATAACCTACCTAATTTAGTGTAAATCATGACCAAATACCTATTATGGAACAGCTTCTAATATGTATATGCGCCTCTGTTTTGTATCAACTTCTCACGGACCTAGCAAAGGATGTAATGTGCGAACAAATTTTAGACCTCACAGGTATTTCCTTAATACTCATCACCTAGACAATGTTGCTTAATTCTCCAATTTTTTTTCTGCTTTCACACAGGTTACTCGGCCAGTTTTTGATAAAGAGTATTACCATATTTTGGTGGTGCTATGATATCCTGTGTGGATTACTCGAGCAGTTTGTGATATAAAAAGAATTACCATATTTTGGTGGTGCTATGATACCATAACCGGAAAGATGAAGCCATCCATGAGTTCTGATAAAGACCATCTGACTTCCAGATCCATGTACAGCTCTCCAATGGTGTCTGTTGTGTACATATATATAGTTAAATTAACAACATTTTCTTACTGCTATTTCTGCTGTATATTGACTGTTTATAGCTGCAAATATTTTCCACCCTGTTTTGTGCAGTACAGAAAACTTTGTGTTTCATTTGTTCACCATAAACTGAAATGTGGCAGAGCTAGATCAGATCTGACATTTAAATTTGGTGTCAACTTTTCCTGTTTGTAATTTCGTGTCAACTTTTCAGGTTTGCCTTCCTAGGTCATAGGATCTGGATATCAAGAAATTAGAAACTACCTGCTACACTCTAGCAACATGAAAAAGGTCAGCCCTCAGGTTTTTTAGATGCTTTGTATTTGTGCCTCCGAATGACGGTGACAAATTATTGTTATATGCTATATAACATTTCTATTTGAAGATATATTTTGGCCACTACCCGCTAACAAAATGTATACTATGACTTCTCCTTTTCCTGAGTTTTTGTTCTAATGTTTATATACAGAATGCTGAAAGTACTACAACTTCAGGGGTACGAAAATGCCGTGCAGTGACAAAAACAAAAATGGTGTACAGTGACAAAAACATGGATTGCCTTACTTGATGTCTTCCAGTAAATATTTCTATTAGGCGTTAAGCTTGATTGCTTCTTGCCTTCATCATCTCCACATTAAGCTTAAAAAGCAAGTTACAGAGTGCACAATCATGTGATGTAATGCAGTGGCATAGGTAGTATAGTCTAAACCTGATTCCTGACGGAGGTAAAAAATAGGGATGAAAGTCCAGTTACATATTTCCAACCACCCATCTATATATTTTTTTATGGTCATGAGCTTGTGCCATTAACATTTTTGCCCAACCCACTAATTAGTGCTTGGTGAAGGCTCAGAAAATAATTAGCGATTCCATTGCCTTCCATCAGTTTTCTACATTAGTTAG
Organism: Saccharum hybrid cultivar R570; assembly: GCA_038087645.1. Taxonomy (NCBI): domain Eukaryota; kingdom Viridiplantae; phylum Streptophyta; class Magnoliopsida; order Poales; family Poaceae; genus Saccharum; species Saccharum hybrid cultivar. The sequence continues at coordinate 27,228,195 of JAQSUU010000135.1, forward strand.
CTGGTATATTCACTACTGCATTCTTCAATTAGATGTGAGCTATGTACAATTATATAGATGAGGTTCAGTCTGTTCCTGGATTTCAGTTTTATAGCATACAAAACCTATGGGTTCTAAAGGAAACAGACCTGATTAGTTTTCTTCTGTTTTGTGTATGGGGGATGGGGTGGCGGGAATTAGGCAATATCTGTTGTGACCAGCTTCCAGTGACCATCAAGTGCATCCAACAGTGTAGTCTCCCGACCAGACATCGGTACAATATATCCCCAAGTATATACTATATGCATACTGTAAATACAGACCAACTATCATCTCTACCTTGTGTACATGACCTTCACATGCTGTACCAGACCATGGACCAACAGCATGGCCAGTGTATGACTCAAGCTCTATGTTTGCACCAGGCTGTAAATATATATCGGTCAAGGCATGTTACCCATGCAAATAACTGCGTTCATGACATGTATATATCTTAGCTCAAGAAATCTCGACAGAGTCCTTACCCATCGCGCGCAGGGGCACGCGTTTGCCACTAGTTTTATCTACCGCTGAGCTGAGGACGGTTATACTACTAGTAGTAGTTGTTGTTTGTACGCGTGGCCTCAACTCCAAAGTCTAAACAGCACGAGCTTTTGGACCGGCAAGAAGAAGGAAGGAATGATTAATTTTCTTTGTTCTTTTATTTTATATATACCAATATATCAGTTTGGTGCTGGCTGGCGCCGTATCAGCAGCGATGGGCTCCCGGAGCCGGAGGTGCTACTTGGCATTGGCAAAGCCTGGAACCTGGATCTTCCTCGATGGGCTACTACTAGAATATACTCCCACTCCCACTACTGTACTGTACTACGTGTGACGACGTCACTGTCGGCGTGGGCATCATTGGCACATGCCCGGAACGAGCGAGCGAACGTGTTGACGTACAGCAGGTGGGAACGCAGCGGACGGAGCTGCTGTACGTGTCGCTGTCGAGGTGGATAGGATATACACACACGGCACACGTTCTGCGTGCCACATAGGAAACGTTTTCCGTTGCGTTGCGGGTGCCGGGCGACACGACAGCTGCTGCCCCGGTCGCCCGACACGTCCTTGTCGTCCGTCGTAGTAGACTCGTAGCGTAAGAGCTGGTGATCGAGGCCAGTTCACGTCGAGCTAGCAGAGCAGCTCCACGCGACGTGACCACCGCACCGTCGCAAAGCGCGCGGTTACAGTAGTAGGAGTAGACATATAGATACCGCCTTGTCCCCCTGTCGCTGTCGTGGCATCATCCATGATCATGACGGGGGCAATGACGCGACATACATGCCGTGTCCCGGTGTGGCCCGACCCAACGCCGTCGGGAACGCGAACGAACGAACGAACGAGGGGCCGGACCGGAGAGGGCGCGTGTACTACTCCTACTAGCCAGCCAGCAGGCACTGGCACACCACCCACCACGACGTCCTGGCCGAGTGGCCGGTGGACCGACGCGACGTCGCTCGGTGCGCACGTGTCGGCCCGCGGGGTGCCCCGACGTGACCAAGACGCTGCCTGCTGCCTCGGTCGCTTTCCTTTCCTTTTAACACTTTTCTTTACAGTAGGTACACGGGACCGTGACAGCCGACGCCGACCTCCATCCACCGCGGCGGCGTGCGGCGTGGGGGCGGGGCCGCCGCCGCGCCGAGGACGCTGTGGGTGGGTGGGTATGAAGTACTAGAACGAAGCGGCCGGCAGCCGGGATAGGAGGCGCGCCGCGCGGATGTGAAAGGAGTAACCTCCGGCGTCGGCGGGCCGAAGCCAACTAGCCGAGCCCACAAACGAGCCCCTCGACCGCGACGGTGCGGTGCGATGCGAAACCCAGCACCAGCTGCACCTGCACGCCGGCTCGGGCTACGTGCACCTAACGATGAAAACAGACGGAAAATATATCTACCGTTTTTATTTTCATATTTTTTTAACGAAAATAGGAGCAGGAGCGGGACAGCCGGCAGCGGAAACGGTAGCGGGATAAACGGTAATACGAAAACGGGTAAATACGATAGGAAAATCATCGGAAATGGTCGGTAGCCGGGAACTTAAGCCGGGATTACATGTCACCTATGATAACCAAGATACAAAAGTAGAATAAGTAAACAAATAATAAATCTCGCATGATTAGTAAAGGTGAATAAGGGGGTGTTTGGTTGGAGGAGTTAAAGTTTAACAAACATTATAGCACTTTCGTCTTATTTGACAAAGAGTTTCCAATCTTGGACTAATTAGACTTAATAGATTCGTCTCGAAAATTACTCCTAATCTATGCCGACATACATGCAATTAGTCTACATTTAGTATTCTATGCATTTAAGAGAACATTGATGTGATGTGAGTTAAACTTTAACGTACTCAAACCAGCCTAAGCTAAACTGCTCAGCTTGGCTACTTCCTGCTGCTACGCTCGGTAACGCTCGTCCTGAGTCCTGACCGCCTGTGCACACACATGTATCTAAGGCGGTGTTTGGTTGGAGGAGTTAAAGTTAATAAACACTGTAGCACTTTCGTCTTATTTGACAAAAAGTTTTCAATCTTGAACTAATTAGGCTTAATAGATTCGTCTCATAAATTACTCCTAATCTATACCGACATGCATACAATTAGTCTACTTTTAGTATTCCATGCATTTGAGAGAACATTGATGTGATGGGAGTTAAACTTTAACGTACTCAACCTAAACGCGGCCTAAGAGGAACAGCGACGCTACACCGCATGCACACCCACTGCATGTTGAAAGGTCCTTGTTTGGTTTTGGTAATTGAGTGACAACTTAGGTGGACTAATATGTGGTTATGTGAGATACACAGGAGATTAGTCCACATGTGATGGTGTCATGAAGGAGCTCATTGCATATGAGACATGACATGGAGTCATGTGACCAAGGTGGCGAAGATCAAGATGAGGCTTGGCTCGACGGACCAGTTGCATGTGTGAAGGGCAAGTCAGAGGCTTTGGAGTGAGGGACCGCGTGTGACGGTGAAGCTTGAGCATGACTTGGCGCCGATGGACCGATGCAAAGGTGAAGAGCAAGTGAGGTCAAGATCGATGGACCAAGGTCACATGATGATATGAAGTGGATCATATCATTTGTGATATGGTTGGTGCATGTGTTGCATCAACGTCGGAGGAGATGGAGTGGAATGCGCAAGGCAAAGGTATAACCTAGGGCATTTCCATTTCACCGGTCATAGGTGTGTAGAGAAGTTGATGACCGAGTTTAGGATAGATGGCCGTACTATTAAGAGGGGCAAACTTGTTTGCATATCGGTCATCTAGTGCCACTCGAGTGATATAACACTGCATCGTTGCTAGGATCGAGTGGCGTGGCAAGTTGAGTGGTTAACGCCTCGAAAAATGATTGTGAAAATGCTAACACACATGCACATGGTGATGATCACTTGGTGATGTTAGCACATTTACGACGGCGTTGGAGTTTGAGCGGTAGAGAGGGTTTGGGGTCTTCTCTCCCTCCCGCCGAGCGTGCGAGCGCGGGATTCAGGCGATTTCGGGGATATGAAATGCCTATTTTCCACTACGCCGGAAGCCGGAAAAAGAAACGGAGGCAAACAGGGGTCACAGTGGTGACCGGACGCTGCACCGGACGCGGTCACGGTGTGACCGGACGCGTCCGGTCAGTGTCCAGTATCTGCGCGTTTTTCAGTTGTTTGATCGGACGCGAGGCGCGTCCGGTCACAGGCGACCGGACGCGTCCGGTCGTCCAGGGAGCTTACTGGACTCCGACCGGACGCGGGCACTGTGGCGTCCGGTCAGTTCTTCAGCGCGTCCGGTCGCTGGTTCGTTGTGCGCGGCTCAGGGTTGACCAGCGCGTCCGGTCAGTTACGGGACCGGTGCGTCCGGTCGTGACCGGTGCGTCCGGTCGTTGCGTCGCAGGCGCGTGGGTCAGTGCGATCGGCGCGTCCGGTCGTTCATAGCGGCGCGTCCGGTCGTGTGACAGGCGCGTCCGGTCATTGCCTGGGACGCGTCCGGTCGTTGTTTTGACCATTGGGGTCAGTGACCGTTGGAGGATCTAACGGTCGCATTTGAAATTTGAGGGACACGTGGACGTCGCAGGGCGACCGGACGCGGTGAAGCGCGTCCGGTCAGTTACGACCGGCGCGTCCGGTCGTCCCGAGTTTTGCCCAGTGAAGGGGTAACGGCTCTATTTGACCGTGGGGTTATAAATAGATGCCTTGGCCGGCCATGGCCGGAAGCTGAGCACACTATAGTCTTTGTGACTTGTGTGGTAGTGCTTGGGAGCCATCTAACTCACTCATGCTTGATAGTGTTCATCGGATCGAGTGAGAGAGCGATTCTAGTGCGTTGCTTTGAGAGATTGCATCGTGTGGCACTAGGTGATCGTGTTGCAAGCCGGTGGTGCTTGTTACTCTTGGAGGTTGCCACCTCCTAGACGGCTTGGTGGCTTGTGGCTCCGTCGAAGCTCGCAAGAAGATTGTGCGAGGCTCCGGAGAAGCTTTGTGAGGGGGATTGTGCTCACCCCGCGGGGATCGCGAAGAGCAACTCTAGTTGAGCGTGTCATTGAGCTACCACACTTTTTGGTGGGTTCTTGCGGTGCCTTTTGAGAGGCTTGGTGTGTGACCGATTAGCCGCCGAACCACGAAGTGTTGGTCGACACAACGGGGACGTAGCTTGGTGGCAACCAAGTGAACCTCGGGAGAAAAATCACCGTGTCAACATTGTTCTTCATCTTCTCGGTGGTTTGCCTTCGTACAACACAAGCTTGTATTTACTTTCATATATACTTGTGCTTGTGTAGTTGCTCTCTTAACTAGTTTGCTTGTGTAGCTTGCTAGTTGTCTTCTTGCTTGTGTAGCTAGAAGCTTCCCCTTGCGTGACTAATTTGGTTTATGTAACCTTGTTAGTCACATTGCTTAGTTTGTGTAGCTAAGTAACTTGCGCTCTCTAATTTAGCATTAGTTGCCTTGTTATTGAGCTTTGCTAGTGAGCTTAGGAGCTTTGTGCTTTTGCTTCACTAGTTGTGTAGGAGCTCCCTCGTTTGGCAAAGTACTAGTGCATAGGTTTGTGTGACCTTGCTCTAGAAGTGATTAGGTGAGCTCTTGGTAAGCTTAGCACCTTAGTTGCTTAATTAGGATCTTTGCAAGGTGCTAGAGAACTTAGATAGAGGGGTGTAGTCTTGGCTAGACCGATAAGTTTAAATTCCGCATTTATTTTGGTTAGCCTACGCGTTTAAGTTTTAGAAAGGACTATTCACCCCCCCTCTAGTCCGCCATCTCGACCCTTCAAGTGGTATCGGAGCCGGGTCTCTCATTTGTGGTCTTCACCGACCCGAGAGGATGGTGACTTATGGGCTAGATGATTGTGTGGAACACATTTTTGATGGCACTCACTATGCACGGTGGAAAAATCACATGCTTGATCATTTTCGTGCTCTTGGCCCTAAGTTTTGGTGGATCATAGTTGTTGGCTTTTCTCATGACTTGGATGGGTGTGGTAACCGTACCCAAGCTCAAAAAGATTGCCGAACACTTGATGCACAAGCTAAGTTTTATCTAATCAAAGCTTTAAATGATGAGATTTTTGACAAGGTGATGGGTCTCTCAAGTGCACATAGCATGTGGACGGCGCTCAAGCATCACTATGGTGACTCCTCAATTTGGGATGATGGAAAATTCAAGAAGGATGATCACATAGTGATGGAGGTACATGAGGATGTTGAGCATGACCACAACAAGGTGGTTGTGGAGGATTGCTCTACCTCACGGTCAAGTGATGACAAAGATGATCATATCACAATATCACTTGACAAGAATGATGATAATGCCACAAGTGATGCAAGCAATGATTCTACTCCATGCACACTTGATGGTGAAGATGATGGCTATAAGAGTGATGCTTCAACAAGCTCTTCAACATCATCACATGGTAACACTAAGATACATGTTGGTGGTTTTGTTGTTAATTGTGATGATCCAAATTTTGAGCTTCTTTATAAACTCTCAAGAGCCTTAAAGAGAGAAATGGAAAAAGCAAGTAAATTGGAAAATGAAAACTCTTTTCTAAAGACCACATGTGAACAACAAAAGCATCTACTTTATGTTACTACTTGTTCACATGAGGAGCTAAAATTGACTCATGAGGAACTTAGTGTTGCTCATGATAACTTGGTACAAGAACATGCTTTACTCACTAAGAAGCTCTCTAATGAAGAAATCAAATCTAGTGAGAGCTCATCATTTAGGTCAAATGATCAATCACATATTACTAACCCTTGTGATGTAGGCAAGAAGCATGTATCCACCTCTTGTGATGATTTATTAGATATGCCATGTTCTTCACAATTAGATGCTTGTTCTACTTCTATGTCTTGTGAGACTAACCTTTTGAAGGAGAACAATGAGCTCAAAAGTGAAGTGAAGAATTTGAGCAACAAGTTGGAGAGGTGCTACAACTCTAAAATCGCCATTGAGCATATCATGACCAATCAAAGAAGATATGGTGATAAGAGTGGTATTGGCTACAACAAGAGCAAGGGCAAGATTAAGAAGAAGCAAGATGCAAAGAAGCTATCCCAACTCATGTGCTACCAATGCCATGAAGTGGGACATATTGCCAAGTGTTGCCCTACCAAGAAGTCTCAAGTTGAGCCAAAAGCAAAGCCCCAAGATCAAGTCAAGATCAACCATAAAGATGATGATGACTTGATGAAGAAGAAGAAAACAAGAAGGGGTGGTAGAGCAAGGCATCCAATGCAAATCCAAGATGCCAAGATGATGAGCAAGAATCAAATCGAGAAGAAAGTACATGCTCACATCAAGTGCTACAAGTATGGAGATATAGGACACTTTACCTCGGGGTGTCCTACCAAGCTTGAGAAGAAGGCTCAAGCAACTCGTGAGAGGCAAGGCAATGAAAAGCATCACATGAGCAATGAAGAAAAGGCTCAATCAAAGAGAAGATGCTATTCATGCCGGGAAAGGGGACACATGGCACATTCATGTCCCCTAGGTAACACTTCTAAGCATATTTCAATTAATAATACTAACATGCTTAGAAAGGATGGCAATGGTACCTCATTTGGTGGAATTGCAAAACATCCCGCTACCCATACTAAGGCTTTGCCTAAGTATGTTGCTCCTAATTTGAGAGGACCCAAACTTGTTTGGGTACCATCAAAAAGTGGATGATTGTTTGTAGGTACCATCGGCATTGGAGGCTTGATTTATTTGGATTCATATTGGTCATCATATGTTGAATCAAGTTTTAAAGCTTAGTGCATATTCTATCCCAATGCCAAGTCAAAATAAGTGGAGTCCAAATGCTACAACATACAAGTGCAACATTCAAGATTGTGGTGATTTATTGGATATATTTGATGGCTTGCAATTTATTTGAGTAAAAGCTTGCTATTGGATGATCATGAGCTAACCAAGGTATATCTCTTGTTGATCATTTTATTTGGGTGCATATGAGTTGATTGAATTGGATAAATGTGCAATGTTGCTTGCTATGAGATGATTGAATGGATTAAATGCTTAGCAATCAAGTTTGGATTGATTTGGGTTGGATAAGTTCATGAGATGACCTTTAGTAAGTGGATTGAATGGATATATATGTCTTATGAAAGTATTCAAACAAGTTAGTTTCAAGTTTGATTCACTTTTGTTGAAGAATAGCTCATGTATTGAAATCTGTCCTATATTGAAAATCTGAGCTAGCAGTGATCTTAGCCATGTTTGAGTGATCAAATCTATTTGGATTGGCTTGAAATTTGGTATACATGCTCTACACTTATGAAAGAAGATGCTGTAGAAATTTCATGAGAATTGGATAAGAGATGCTTCGGTTTTGGAGTGCATCTTGTCAGCTATAGTGCAGCAGTTTTCAGCATGTAGCAGTGGTGGAAGATTTGAAATCTGGTAGCAATCTAGATGTCAAATGAATCTCAAATTTTTACAGTTGCTATATGACTTAGTGAATCACATCTCCACCAAATTTTATGGCATTTGGATCTGTACATTGGGAGATATGAATTATTCTTTGAAGGGTACAGAATCTGCCAGAAAAGTGACAATCATTGGATTAATCTAGAGTCACTTTAATTGAAAGGTCCTCAAGTTGGAAACATGTTTACAAGTGGTTGAGGTACCTAAGTTTGGTTTTGGATTGATCTAGAATCATGAAGAGCAATGAGTATGAGAACATTTGATTGTGGAATATACTTATTTGGTACTCAATTTGAAGATCAAGATCAAACTTAAAATAAAGATAAAGTTTAAGTTCTAGTGATGATTAGAGATCATTTGGTAGAAAGAAAAGGACTTAAACAAGTAGAAAGAGTTGGACTCAAATATAGATTCAAGGATTATTCATCAAGATTGAGTTCATCATTTGGATCAATCAAATTATATCATTTCAAGTAAGTATCAAGAGTGGTTCTTTGGAGAAAGGTCACTTCTCCCTAGTGAGGGGCTTGCTGCCGTATGTAGGTGAAACCAAGTTTGGGACTTGGAAGACTAACATGGAAGTGGTGATCCGAGGAACTTGTGATGCTTAGTTGAAGCAATCAAAAGGATTGATCAAGAAAAGCAAGCAACACCCAAAAGAGAGCTAGTCATATATTTCAAGTGGTATTCTAAGTAGTTCTCTCATGCAAGCATTGATCAAAAAGATGAAGCAAGCCAACCATAACTCAAGAGATAGTGCACTTGATCATAAGTGGTTTTCATTTCATATGGGTGAAGAATGGATTTATCTATGATGATTGGTCTTCACCAAGCTTATAAATTGGACTTCACGTTGCTATTGGAGTAATGAATTAGAATCTATGTGACTATCCTCTACTCCAATATAGCAAAGGTATCATTGTAATGTGCATGATCATTTCATCCCTTACTAGTATGCGGTTAGTGCATATAGTACATGCTTATTAGAATCATGCATAACAAATGAAAAGTTTTAATTCATAATCTACCACTATTGCTTGAATGGTTAATTGACCTAGTGGTATAAGTATGAATTTGTTCATGAGCTAGTAAACCCAAATACTTGATCTAGCTTGGATTGCTAACAAGTGACAAGTACAACATTGGCAAGATAACCCTTAGCATGAGGTGTGAAGAAGCTTGTCATTGGATCAAACCGAACTTGGAATCTTAGGCAAATCAACATAGTTCAAGTCATACAAGAAGCTCATGACAATGATAAGAGTACAAGCACAAGACAATAATAAAAATAGATATCTAGTTTGTTTCAAGTGGTATCTAGACTCAAATTGATCTTCCAAGTGGTATTCACTAGTGGTGTCTAGATCATCAACTTACAAGTGATATCTTACAAATGGTACTCATGAAGATAGTGAATGTTCAAGAAATGAATATTATTGTCAAATCCTTCAAAGTGGATCCATACTAGAAAATTCTTTCAAATGGTATCACATTTCTACTCATGGTATCTTCACGTGGTATCATTCATGCAAGACGATGGTTTCACAAGTGATCCTCAACCTTAAGTGATCAAATCAAGAAATGCTACCCTCATCCTTCAAGTGGTATCTCAAGTGAATGACACATGCTATGACATAGGGGGAGGAGCCCCACCGATTGGTATCAAGGTCAAAGATCCTATGTGGAATCTCAAGAGCAATCATAAAGTTTGTCATTCCAACATATGTGGTAATGTCCATCAAAACTGCAATATTCAAGTCTCAACCATCTACCCCAATACAAGCCTTTGTATCAATTGAGAAGAACACCTTTTATGGAAATTGATGACAAAGGGGGAGAAGTTGGACAAAGATATGAAAACTTTTTGAGCTTTGGGGAGAGATTGGAAACATTGGACATGGACATGGACAAAGAGGGAGTAACATTGAAGAATGTAAGGGGATCAAACATTCTTGGATAAAGAAAGCACACAAGTAGGGGGAGCAAGCTCATGAACTTTGATTGATTACATTTGATATGTGCATAATTCATGTGCTTGCTTGCATTGCATAAAGTTCTTAAATTCAATATGCATGCCTGTGTGGTGTATGCTAGTTATAAAACTTGAATGATGATTTGATAACTAGCATGCATAGGATGTTAGCTAGACTTATGATTATCATGCAAAAACTAGAACCTTGCTTATAATGTTGATCTCACGAGGTTTCTAGTATTTTTGATGTCTAGCTACTCATGATGCTAAGGATGGTGGCAAACTTGTGATTTTCAAATGGTATCAAGTCACTAATTGGTATCAAGCTACAAAGGTTTATTCTATACACCTTAGCATCACTTAGTAGTGCTAACCCTCCCACAAATTTCATATTCAAGCATATGTGTGAGCTTGAAACCAAACCATTTGAGCACATATGTAGGGGGAGTTATCACTACCAAGTCGGATTTTATGATGCTTATCCAAATCATAACACAGAGCTTAAACGCCGGATAAGTGGCATAAAATCCAAAAGAACTTAATTTCCATATCTTTGTAGAGTTGTCATCAATTACCAAAAAGGGGGAGATTGAAAGGTCCTTGTTTGGTTTTGGTAATTGAGTGACAACTTAGGTGGACTAATATGTGGTTATGTGAGATACACAGGAGATTAGTCCACATGTGATGGTGTCATGAAGGAGCTCATTGCATATGAGACATGACATGGAGTCATGTGACCAAGGTGGCGAAGATCAAGATGAGGCTTGGCTCGACGGACCAGTTGCATGTGTGAAGGGCAAGTCAGAGGCTTTGGAGTGAGGGACCGCGTGTGACGGTGAAGCTTGAGCATGACTTGGCGCCGATGGACCGATGCAAAGGTGAAGAGCAAGTGAGGTCAAGATCGATGGACCAAGGTCACATGATGATATGAAGTGGATCATATCATTTGTGATATGGTTGGTGCATGTGTTGCATCAACGTCGGAGGAGATGGAGTGGAATGCGCAAGGCAAAGGTATAACCTAGGGCATTTCCATTTCACCGGTCATAGGTGTGTAGAGAAGTTGATGACCGAGTTTAGGATAGATGGCCGTACTATTAAGAGGGGCAAACTTGTTTGCATATCGGTCATCTAGTGCCACTCGAGTGATATAACACTGCATCGTTGCTAGGATCGAGTGGCGTGGCAAGTTGAGTGGTTAACGCCTCGAAAAATGATTGTGAAAATGCTAACACACATGCACATGGTGATGATCACTTGGTGATGTTAGCACATTTACGACGGCGTTGGAGTTTGAGCGGTAGAGAGGGTTTGGGGTCTTCTCTCCCTCCCGCCGAGCGTGCGAGCGCGGGATTCAGGCGATTTCGGGGATATGAAATGCCTATTTTCCACTACGCCGGAAGCCGGAAAAAGAAACGGAGGCAAACAGGGGTCACAGTGGTGACCGGACGCTGCACCGGACGCGGTCACGGTGTGACCGGACGCGTCCGGTCAGTGTCCAGTATCTGCGCGTTTTTCAGTTGTTTGATCGGACGCGAGGCGCGTCCGGTCACAGGCGACCGGACGCGTCCGGTCGTCCAGGGAGCTTACTGGACTCCGACCGGACGCGGGCACTGTGGCGTCCGGTCAGTTCTTCAGCGCGTCCGGTCGCTGGTTCGTTGTGCGCGGCTCAGGGTTGACCAGCGCGTCCGGTCAGTTACGGGACCGGTGCGTCCGGTCGTGACCGGTGCGTCCGGTCGTTGCGTCGCAGGCGCGTGGGTCAGTGCGATCGGCGCGTCCGGTCGTTCATAGCGGCGCGTCCGGTCGTGTGACAGGCGCGTCCGGTCATTGCCTGGGACGCGTCCGGTCGTTGTTTTGACCATTGGGGTCAGTGACCGTTGGAGGATCTAACGGTCGCATTTGAAATTTGAGGGACACGTGGACGTCGCAGGGCGACCGGACGCGGTGAAGCGCGTCCGGTCAGTTACGACCGGCGCGTCCGGTCGTCCCGAGTTTTGCCCAGTGAAGGGGTAACGGCTCTATTTGACCGTGGGGTTATAAATAGATGCCTTGGCCGGCCATGGCCGGAAGCTGAGCACACTATAGTCTTTGTGACTTGTGTGGTAGTGCTTGGGAGCCATCTAACTCACTCATGCTTGATAGTGTTCATCGGATCGAGTGAGAGAGCGATTCTAGTGCGTTGCTTTGAGAGATTGCATCGTGTGGCACTAGGTGATCGTGTTGCAAGCCGGTGGTGCTTGTTACTCTTGGAGGTTGCCACCTCCTAGACGGCTTGGTGGCTTGTGGCTCCGTCGAAGCTCGCAAGAAGATTGTGCGAGGCTCCGGAGAAGCTTTGTGAGGGGGATTGTGCTCACCCCGCGGGGATCGCGAAGAGCAACTCTAGTTGAGCGTGTCATTGAGCTACCACACTTTTTGGTGGGTTCTTGCGGTGCCTTTTGAGAGGCTTGGTGTGTGACCGATTAGCCGCCGAACCACGAAGTGTTGGTCGACACAACGGGGACGTAGCTTGGTGGCAACCAAGTGAACCTCGGGAGAAAAATCACCGTGTCAACATTGTTCTTCATCTTCTCGGTGGTTTGCCTTCGTACAACACAAGCTTGTATTTACTTTCATATATACTTGTGCTTGTGTAGTTGCTCTCTTAACTAGTTTGCTTGTGTAGCTTGCTAGTTGTCTTCTTGCTTGTGTAGCTAGAAGCTTCCCCTTGCGTGACTAATTTGGTTTATGTAACCTTGTTAGTCACATTGCTTAGTTTGTGTAGCTAAGTAACTTGCGCTCTCTAATTTAGCATTAGTTGCCTTGTTATTGAGCTTTGCTAGTGAGCTTAGGAGCTTTGTGCTTTTGCTTCACTAGTTGTGTAGGAGCTCGCTCGTTTGGCAAAGTACTAGTGCATAGGTTTGTGTGACCTTGCTCTAGAAGTGATTAGGTGAGCTCTTGGTAAGCTTAGCACCTTAGTTGCTTAATTAGGATCTTTGCAAGGTGCTAGAGAACTTAGATAGAGGGGTGTAGTCTTGGCTAGACCGATAAGTTTAAATTCCGCATTTATTTTGGTTAGCCTACGCGTTTAAGTTTTAGAAAGGACTATTCACCCCCCTCTAGTCCGCCATCTCGACCCTTCACATGTCCTGAGGCTACTTCTTGCTGCTACACTGCATATGCATGCACATAAGGGTGGCTAACGAGCCAGCTCGGCTCGGCTCGTTAGGATAACGAGCCAGCTCGGCTCGGCTCGTTATCTTAACGAGCCAGAAAGCCAGCTCGGCTCGGCTCGTTACGAGCTCGAGCTGGCTCGTTAGGCTCGTGAGCCAGGGAAAAAAATACAAAATATAATATTTGTATTTATCTAAAGCATAAAAATATTAATAATATAAAAATAATATATTCAATAGCCTTAAATCGAACAAAATATTCATATGAGTTAACATATCATCTATTTGTGAAGTGCAAAACATAAAGTAATACAAAACTAATATAAGTTATGATGACTTTTTCTCTAAAAATACGGCTCGTTTGGCTTGCGAGCGGCTCACGAGCCAGCTCGAGTTGGCTCGTTATAGCTAACGAGCTAAAATCCTGACTCGGCTCGGCTCGTTATCATAACGAGCCGAGCCGAGCTGAGCCGAGCCAGCCACAAGCCGAGCGAGCTAACGAGCTTCGAGTTTTTCGTCCAGCCTTACATACACACATGCTGCCACACCCAGAGGCCAGAGCCAAGAAACAGCAACGCAGAATCCAGCCGAGAGGAATTGGGAGGCGGGAGGCCGCGAACGCCAACTGAGAGGAACCAGGGACGGAGGCCAGATGATAAGGCCCATAAGGGCATAGTACTGGGCTTATCCCGGTTAGGAACAAAACGGGATGAATACGGGATTATCCCGGCAAAATACGGTATACCGTAAATACGGACGGAAAAACGCTCAACCATTTTCGGTCCCGGTCCCGGTGCATTCCGTCCCGTTTTTGGTCCTGTTTCCATATTTTTCCGGAAAAACGAAAACAGACAGGATAGAACGGTATACAGTTGCGGACGGAACGGGATTCATCCCGTCCGTTTTCATCTTTACGTGCACCGCAACCAATTCCAGCCTCACCGCCACTGTTTCGCTTCGGGCGGTCTGTCCCGGCTAGGGATGAAAACGGTACGGATATTTTCCGACCGTATTCGAGACCGAATTCGTTTAAAGGGGTTTTAATCCGTCCGTATCCGAGTCCGGATATTTAACATCTGATACCGTATTCGTATCCGAATATTTAAATTACATATTTATGATGTCGATATCCAATCATATTCTATCCGATATTTTTTATACTATCCGTATTCGAATCCGAATCCGGACATAAATATGAAAACAAATACGATATCAGTGATATCCGTCCGTATCCGATCCGTTTTCATCCCTAGTCCCGGCGCTCGCACTAGTACGTTTCTCAGCGGATCACTGCTGACACCCGTAATGGCCATGGGTGCTCACGACCCAAAACCTAATTTAGTGTTTTCAATAGCCTCTATAAAATGGCATAGCTGTTAGCCACTGCATTCTGCGCCTTGTTTAGTTTGCCTCAAAGTTCCAAGTTTTTTCACTCTCTCTCCATCACATCAATTTTTAACCGCTTGCATGGAGTATTAAATGTAGGTAAAAAAATAACTAATTACACAGTTTAGTTGGAAATCACGAGATGAATCTTTTGAGCCTAGTTGGTCCATGATTGGACAATATTTGCCAAATAAGACGAAAGTGGTACTATTCATCGGGTCGAAATTTTCTTCAATCTAAACAAGGGCCTGATTATCAGAAATCCACCATGTAGCAACTGATTCAGAGTCACTATGAATCTGGGCTTGTAAAACCTCAGACATTAAACGCCAAACCTCAGTTGCTAGGTAACACTGAAAAAACAGACGATGCACGGATTCAGCTTCCTCACAAAACATGCATATATATGTTCTGGATTGTCTTGCATACGGAGGAAATGTCCTCCAGATGACGTGAAAATGAGATCATTACTGCCCAATACAAACGGCCTCTTGTTTTTATTTTTTATTTTTAGATCCGCCGCTGCGAGCGAATGAGAAGATTCACTGTCACCCACCGGACAAACGGAGATATGGTGGCTGGCTGCCCAGATGGCCAGATCTCAGATGTCCTGTCGCGTTGGAGGAAGATCCAGCAGATAGCAGTCCTGTTGTGTTGAAAGATGCGAGATGAGATCTCAAAAGGCGTCGACCTGCACAAGTGCAGTATAGCTGGTGCCTGCAGCATGTGATGTGCCTGGCGTCGCACGTCCCGGGGGCGTCGGGCTCGGGCGCTCCTCCGAAAGAACGGACGCCGATGCTCCGGTCACTAGTACTACTACAGGACAGGAGCGAGGAGTAGTGCACTGTAGAGCACTAGTGTATTGTACAGTAGTGTGCCGTACAGTATGACGAAAGCCTTGTTTAGATACTAAATTCACCCTTAAATTCCACTGTAAAAAAGAAGATTCCTTATCATATTAAAATGCCGGCATATGTATGGAGTACTAAATATAGATAAAATTAAAAACTAATTGCACAGTTTTGTTGTACTTTGCGAGACGAATATTTTAAGCATAATTAATCAATATTTAGACAATTATTAGCAAATAAAAACAAAGTGCTACAGTGCTACAGTGCGGTACTGTACAGAATCGGCCTCACCCGATTCGTGTAACTAAACACGGGCCCTGTTTAGATGCCAAATTTTTCCCTAAATTTCACTATAAAAAAGAAGATTTCCCATCACATCAAAATGCCGGCACATGTATGGAGTACAAAATATAGATGAAATCAAAAACTAATTGTACAGTTTTATTGTTCTTTACGAGATGAACATTTTGAGCCTAATTAATCATTTTTTGGATAATTTTTTACACTAAGGCAGTGTTTGGATCCCTTCAAACTTTCAAAAATTTTACAAGATTCTCCGTCACATCGAATCTTTAGACACATGCTTGGAGTATTAAATGTAGGTAAAAAAATAACTAATTGCACAGTTTGTCTGTAAATGTCGAGACGAATCTTTTGATCCTAGTTAGTCCATGATTGGATAAATTTTACCAAATAACAACGAAAAGTGCTACAGAAACTTTACACCAACTTTTACACCATCTAAACACTACCTAAAAAAATAAAATACTACAGTTTGAAACAGTGCGCAACAGTATTCGGCCGCCACCAAATCGGCCAAACTAAACAAGGCCACGGCCGAAGCATTGCATGCATGATCTTCGCTGCGACCAAGCGGCTGTTTAGTTGCTGAAAAATTTTGGGAAATACTACTGTAGCAATTTTGTTGTTATTTGACAAATATTATCTAATTATGGACTAACTAGGCTTAAAAGATTCGTCTCGTGGATTTCGTCTAAACTGTGTAATTAGTTTTATTTTTTATCTATATTTAATGCTTCATGTATGTGTCTAAAGATTCGATGTGACGGAGAATCTGAAAAATTTTGCAAAATTTTTTGCAAACTAAACCAGCCCCGAGCTGCCGTGGTGCTTGCGTGTTTCCACTCCAGTCTCCAGGAGCTACAGCAGCAAGCAGCAACAGGCTACGGGGCAGGACAAGAGCAAGATCATGCCCAGGAGTAATCATTAGATTTCCTTTGGGAACCGCCGAAACCGTCGAGAGGTGCCAGTGTGGTTCACCAGGCTCATGGCTAGACAGGCTGTTGGCGTGTTTCCTGAAAATTGGAAATCTTGGATGTGGGAGGAGCTCGAGAACACAGACTCTGACAGGGAAGTGCCTCTGGCCGTTACACGATGGCGATGCACGAGAGAGATTAATTTTGTATCGGAAAAAGAAAACTCTAAGTGTGTGTTTAGTTCCGCGAAAATGTGTAAAAAAAGTACTATAGCACGTTTTGGCTTTATTTGGTAAATAGTGTCCAATCGTTGACTAATTAGGTTCAAAACGTTCGTCTCGCAAAGTACAACCAAGCTGTACAATTAGTTTTTGATTTCATCTACATTTAGTACTTCATGCATGTATCAAGTTTGATGTGACGGAGAATCTTTTGTTTGCACAGTGCTTTTTTTTTAGGACTGAACACAGCCTAAAGCACTGTGGTAAGATGGTCAGGTCCTCAGATTCAGGTCTAAATTTCTCTTTTTAAGTCTGATAGAATTTATAAATAAAAATATTAACTTTATCCACATTAAAAGAGGTAAATTATAAAAAATAGAATAGTCATTTTGTCCTTAGATTTACTCATGCACTCATGGTCTTACCTTTAGCTGTTGGCGTGCTTCATGGAAATTGGAAACATTTTTGCTTAGGGAGAGTGGGAAACAAATCTTGGCTTGGGGACACACAGTCCCCGATAGGGAAGCGCCTGGTGGAACTGCGAATCTGTGATGGTGTCTCTGGCCGTCACGTGTCACGTGATGCAAAAAGAGTTTGATTTTTGATCGAAAAAATAAAACTCTAAAGTACGGTGGTAAGATAGTCAGGTCCTCAGATTTAGTATAAGAGGTCCAAATTTCTCTTTATAAGTCTGATAAAATTTATAAATAAAAATATTAACTCCTACCATGTTAAAAGAGATAAATTATAAAAAAATCGAATAGTTATTTTGTCCTTTAGCTGTAGTTCGAGGTTTAATTTTGTCCTCAGATTCACTCACGGACTTATGGTCATGCCTCTAGCTGTTGGCGTGATTCATAAAAATTGGAAATCTTATGCGTAGGGGAAGTGAGAAAGGAATTTTGGCTTGGGGACACACTGTCCCTAACAGGAAGCGGCCGGTGGAACTGTAAATCTGTGACGGTGCCTCTGGCCATTACGCGATGTACAAGAGAGCTTGATTTTTGTATCGAAAAAAACAAACTCAAAAGCACGGTGGTAAGATAGTCAGCTCCTTGATTCAGTATAAGGGGGTCCAAATTTCTCTTTTTAAGCCTGATACAATTTATAAATGAAAATATTAACTTTTACCACGTTAAAAGAGGTAAATTGTAAAAAATGGAAGTCAATTTGTCCTTTAGCTGTAGTTTGAGGCTTAATTTTGTCCTCAGATTCACTCACGAACTCATGGTCATGCTTCTGGCCATTGGCGTGCTACATGGAAAATGGAAATCTTGTGCGTAGGGAGAGTAGGAAACAAATCTTGGCTTGGGGACACATGGGGCCTGTTTAGATGCAAAAAATTTTGGCAAAATGAACATTGTAGCATTTTCGTTGTTATTTGGTAATTAGTGTCCAATCATAGTTTAATTAGGCTTAAAAGATTCGTCTCGTGGATTTCGTCTAAACTGTGTAATTAGTTTTATTTTTTATTTATATTTAATGTCCCGTCCAAAGATTCGATGTGACGAAGAATGTGAAAACTTTTGCAAAATTCTTGGGGAACTAAACTGGGCCATGGTCCTTGACAGGGAAGCGCCCGGTGGAACTATGAATCCATGATGGTGCTTCTAGCTGTTACGGGATGCACAAGAGAGCTTGATTGTTGTATTGAAAAAACAGACGCTAAACCGCGGTGGTAAGATAGTCGATCAGGTCCTCAGATTCAGTATAAGGTGTCCAAATTTCTGTTTTAAGTCTAATAAAAATTTATAAATAAAAAATATTAACTTCTACCATGCTAATAGAGGTAAATTATAAAAAATGGAAGTTAATTTGTCCTTTAGCTGTTTGAGGCTTAATTTTGTCCTCAGATTCACTCACAGACTCATGGCCATGTCTCTAGCTGTTGGCCTGCTTCATGGAAATTGAAAATCTTGTGCGCAGCAGGAGTGAGAAACGAATCTTGGCTTAGGGACACACGGTCTCTGACAAGGAAGCGCCCGGTGGAGCTGTGAATCTGTGATGGTGCCTCTGGCCGTTATGTGATGTAAAAGAGAGCTCTATTTTTGTATAAAAAGAAGACTCTAAAGCACGATGGTAAGACAGTTAGGTCCTTAGATTCAGTATAAGGGGTCCAAATTTCTCTTTTTAAGTATGATAAGATTTATAAATAAAAATATTAACTTCTACCATGTTAAAAAAAGGTAAATTATAAAAAATAAAATAGTCTTTTTATCCTTTAATTGTAGTTCATGGCTTAATTTTGTCCTCAGATTCACTCATGGACAAATGGTCATGCCTCTAGCTATTGGCCTGCTTTATGGAAATTGGACATCTTGTGCGTTGGGGGAGTGGGAAACGAATTTTAGCTTGGAGAAACATGGTCTTTGACAGGGAAGCGCCCGATGGAACTGTGACTTTGTGATGGTGCCTATGGGCGTTACACGATGTACAAGAGAGCTTGATTTGTTTATCGAAAAAACTCTAGAATACGGTGGTAAGCTACCGTGGTCCTTAGATTCAGTAAGGGATCCAAATTTACCTTTTTAAGTCTGATAAAATTTGTAAATAAAAATATTAACTTCAATCACGTTAAAGAGGTAAATTATAAAAAGTGGTATCCAAATTTCTCTATTTAAGTCTGATAAAAGTTATAAATAAAAATATTAACTTCTACCATGTTAAAAGAGGTAAATTATCAAAAAAATAGAATAGTCATTTTGTCCTTTAGCTGTAGTTCAAGGCTTAGCTTTGTCTTCGGATTTACTCACGGACTCATGGTCATGCCTCTAGCTGCTGGCCTGCCCGTCTTTTTAATTTTTTTAGCTCTTTTTTCAAAAGATTTTCTCAAATATGTCTCTGACGGAAAGATTTCAGGAAATAGACTCAGGACTTGGCGTCATCCACGCTGGCGCTAAAGTAACATAGCTTGACGCCGTTAACGTTGGCGCCATGCCCCCATGCCACTTGGCCGACGACGTCGAGCTGGCGCTGACGTGGCAGCACCTTGGCGCCGTCACTATTGGCGCCAAGCCTAGACCTGATACCATGTATATTATTTTTTATGCTAAGTATTTCCAGGTTGTTCTAAGTGATCAAATAGAAAGTCACTGTAAAAACTCTAGAGTTAGTCACATTTCTCAATATCCAACTCATGGTAAAATTTCAAATTTGTAAATATCCAAGTCATGGTAAAAAACAATTTTTTCATGTCTACCACATGGTAGTTGGTATTATAACATATCCGAGCCGTAGTAAAAATTCAGATTTATTTGGCTAAGTCTTTAAATTTACTATTTGGCCAAGATCTATGGTGCCAGGCTTGACGCCAATGACGATGACGCCAAGCTTGGCGCCAATGGTGACGGCGTCAAGGTGCTGCCACGTCAGCACTAACTCGGTGTCGTCGGCCAAGTGGCATGGGGGCTTGGCGGCAAGCTGTGTTACCTTGGCGCCAGCGTGGATGGCGCCAAGCCCTGAGTCCATTTCCTGAAATATTTCCGTCAGGGGCATATTTAAGAAAATCTTTTAAAAAAAAAGGCTAAAAAATAAAAAAGACGCCTGGCCTGCTTTGGAAATCTTGTGCGTAGGGGGAGTGGGAAACGAATCTTGGCTTGGGGACAAATCCCGGGAAGCGTCTAGTGGAGCCGTGAATTAGGGCCGGATATCGAGCCAATCGTAATTTTTTTCGAGCTTTTTTAGAAATTAGTATAATCTTATTCATCATTATTTTCTGCATTGTTTAAGACCCAACTTCACGACGAGCCTAACGAGCCGAGCCTAACGAGCCGAGCCGAAGTTGAAAGTCATTCCAAATCAAGTCATTTTCATTTTAAAAGATAAATGAGTCCAATCGGAACACTTTTGTACCGAGCCACCGAGCCAGCTTAACGAGCTTTTTGTCCAGCCCTGCGTGAATATGTAGTGGTGTCTCTGGCCGTTACACGGTGCACAAGAGAGCTTGATTTTTGTATGAAAAAAAACTCTAAAACATGGTGGTAACCCACCGAGGTCCTCAGATCCGGTAAGGATCCAAATTTCTATTTTTTAGTCTGATAAAATTTATAAATAAAAATATTAACTTCTACCACGTTAAAAGAGGTAAATTATAAAAAATGGAATAGTCATTTTGTCCTTTATCAATGGACTTTTTTGTCCTATAATTTTTATTTTTGGCTCGTTTTTGTCCTCGAACTATTAAAGTGATTGTTTTAGTCCTTAAATTTGTTCTTTGGTCTCAATTTTTGAGCCTAAAGGTAAAATTTGAAGACTAAATGGCCGTTTTGAAAGTCTAAAGACAAAACTGAGCCTCAGACCATTGTTGAGGGATAAAACTACCAACATACAGTATGAGTTAGAATTATTTATTTGTTGACAGTATTGCTATGCTAAATTGGTTAGGTCGGTACTTGAAGTCATGTTTTTTTTGTTCTATAGTATGTCAATATTTCCCTTTTGTCCTTTTGTATCCCGGCCGTTATCAACGTGTCTTTGTTCAAATTGATCCGTTTTCAATTTTGCAATGAATGCCATTTTGGTTTCTGTTTCCGACCTTCCTAGTTTTAATTTCGTTTTCTAATAAATATAAAAGTGAAAACAACAAAACATGAGAGGGTTTATCCTAATCGATCCGTTCCTTTTTTTTCATCCCTAGTGACGTTGGCTTTCTCCGTGCTTGTTGGAAGCCGAGAGGAAGAGAGTGGTGAACCCATGAACCATGGTCCATGGAGCATCACCAATGGCCTCGTTAACAGTGTAGCCTAGCTCCAAGGCAGGAGGAGTGGAGTGTAGAGAGCAGGACTAGAGGCTAATCCATGACGAGGAAAGAAGAGATCGTTGGGAATTTGGCCCATTGAAGAGGCATAGTAAATGTTTGGTTGAACGTTCGGACGTAGGGAAATCTTCGTCGTCCCAGATTCGGAGCGATTCGGGAGTTCACGGGAATTTCACAGTAATTACGCAAGAATTTTACAGGAATTAGTTTAATTTCACAACAAAAACGCAGGAAGAGGAAAAAAAATTCCCACGTTCCAAACATGTCCCGAGAGCTGAGACAGTTGTTGAGTGAAACTCGATTTTATGAGAAAAATTCAGGCTGTGTTTAGTTCCTGAATTTGGGGTGCTAAAATTTACTATAGCATTTCATTTGTATTTG
Organism: Saccharum hybrid cultivar R570; assembly: GCA_038087645.1. Lineage (NCBI taxonomy): Eukaryota > Viridiplantae > Streptophyta > Magnoliopsida > Poales > Poaceae > Saccharum > Saccharum hybrid cultivar. The sequence goes on from JAQSUU010000135.1 coordinate 27,250,062, forward strand.
GTAATAATTGTCCAACCGTTGACTAATTAGGCTCAAAACGTTCGTCTCGTAAAGTACAACCAAACTGTGCAATTAGTTTTTGATTTTATCCACATTTAGTACTCCATGTATCACAAGTTTGATGTGACGGAAAATCTTTTTTTTATAGTGCACTTTTTAATGCATCTAAACACAGCCTCACGAGGTTTTGAACAAGAGAAGTCAGCGAGCCCTCTGGTACGGATGATCCGTTTGGTTTCCTTGAGAGTGTCAGAGTCACAGCTGGTACTGGCTTGGCGCGGCCATGGCCTTCCACGGCCTGGCCTGGCAGCTTCTGCCTGCGTGGCTGCGTGCGATACACCGTCTCCATCTCCGTACTTGGTGGTGGAAGCCGAAGCTGAGGGCGGGCGGTAGACTGGTGCGCGGTGAACCAATCGCCGGTGATCCGGGCGGCCGGCGGCGTAGCGTAGCGTAGAGCCCGCTCATAGCGGTAGCCTAGCTCCGCGCGCATGCAGGGGATTTAAATGCGCGGGATTTGACCGCACGCGGCCGCAGGCTAGGCTGCCACACCATGATTGATTTTTATCCTTGACTTGACTGGGCTCGAGCTGCCATTCTGCCAGGTCCCAAGCAAAGCAGGTGCTGGCGGCTGGTGGTCCACTCACCTCAACTCGCCTTTGGCCTGCAGCTCAGGCTATCAGCCAGCCTGCAGCAATGCAGCATGCATGGGCCTTCTCCAACAAGGGCCTTGTTTAGACGCCGGATTCGGTCGACCGAATCGGGCACTGTTAGGCAGTGTTTAGATCACTTCAAACTTTTAAAAATTTTACAAGATTCTCCGTCACATCGAATTTTTAGACGTATACATGGAGTATTAAATGTAGGTAAAAAAATAACTAATTACACAGTTTGTCTGTAAATGTCGAGACGAATCTTTTAAGCCTAGTTAGTCCATGATTGGATAAATTTTACCAAATAACAACAAAAAGTGCTACAGGAATTTTACACCAACTTTTACACCATCTAAACACTACCTTAGCAATTTTTGTTTTTTATGCAAAAAATTGTTTAAAAATTGATTAATTAGATTCAAAATGTTCATCTCGCAAAGTACAACAAAACTGTGCAATTAGTTTATGATTTCATCTACATTTAGTACTCCATGCATTTACCAGCATTTTGATATGATGAGAAATCTTCTTTTTCATAGTAAAATTTAGGGATGAATTTAGGTATCTAAACAAGGCCAAGGTTCAAAGGCAGCCGGTAATTTCCGTTGTGATTTGTGAATGGATCCGCCTGAATCTGATTCATCCTCAGGAAAGATAACAAATTCCGACCGGCTTATCAACAAGTTCATTTACTGCAGCTGATAGGAGTATAGTCGAAATATTTGTGGAGTGGATCGACGCGTTTAACGAGTGTTGAGGCAGTGTTTAGTTCCTTTGAAATTCCAAAAAATTTACAAGATTCCCCGTCACATCAAATCTTTGGACGCATGTATGGAGTATTAAATGTAGGTAAAAAAAATAACTAATTATACAGTTTGTCTGTAAATGTCGAGACGAATCTTTTGAGCCTAGTTAGTCCATTATTGAATAAATTTTATCAAATAATAACGAAAAGTGGTATAGGAACTTTACACCCACTTTACACCCATCTAAACACACCCGAAACGCTGTTCAGTTGGTCACAATGCAGGTTGCAGGAGCAGCAGATGCACCAGCAAGGCTGCGATCTGCAGTGATTCCTCCGTCTCCCCGCTCGAGGCCGAGGCCAAACAGCCGCGCCCGCGCAGCGTCAGCCAAGAGCGATTGTTTAGTTCCCGAAATATTTTACGAAATGATACTGTAACACTTTTCGTTGTTATTTGGTAATTAGTGTCTAATTATGGTTTAATTAGGCTTAAAAGATTTGTCTCGTCCATTTCGTAATTAATTTTATTTTTATCTATATTTAATGCTTCATGTGTCTAAAGATTTGATGTGACGGAAATCTACTGTTTTTCACGAAATATTTTAGGCAGTGTTTAGTTCCTTCAAAATTCCAAAAATTTTACAAGATTCCCCGTCACATCAAATCTTTGAACGCATGCTGTAACACTTTTCGTTGTTATTTGGTAATTAGTGTCTAATTATGGTTTAATTAGGCTTAAAAGATTTGTCTCGTCCATTTCGTAATTAATTTTATTTTTATCTATATTTAATGCTTCATGTGTCTAAAGATTTGATGTGACGGAAATCTACTGTTTTTCACGAAATATTTTAGGCAGTGTTTAGTTCCTTCAAAATTCCAAAAATTTTACAAGATTCCCCGTCACATCAAATCTTTGAACGCATGCATGGAGCATTAAATGTAGATAAAAAAAATAACTAATTGCACAGTTTATCTGTAAAAATCGAGATGAATCTTTTAAGTTAGTTAGTCCATGATTAAATAAATTTTACCAAATACTCCCTCCGTCCATAAAAACATGCAATTCTCGCTTTTCGAGAAGTCAAACAGTTTGAACTTTGACTAAATTTATATAAAAAAATACTAATATTTATAATACAAAATAAGTATCATTAGATTAGTTATAGAATATATTTTTTTAATAAATATATTTGGAGACATAAATGTTAATACTATTTACTATAAACTTGGTCAAACTTGAGTCAGTTTGACTGGCACGCTTCCCATAATTGCTTGTTTTGTTGGACGGAGGGAGTAATAACAAAAAAATACTATATTAACTTTACACACACTTTACAACCATCTAAAGACACCCTCATAACTAAACGAGGACCCAATTCCAACGCGCAACGAGCGTGGCGTCAGACTTCACTCGAGTCTGAAAAGTCTGCCGTGGCAGAGCCATCAGCTACTCCCCTCAAGTCTACAGTATAGTCTACTAGTACTGCTGTAGTACTACATGGTTAGCACTGCTACTGTTCGGATCTACGCCTTGTTTAGTTTGCCTCAAAGTTCCAAGTTTTTTCACTCTCTCTCCATCACATCAATTTTTAACCGCTTGCATGGAGTATCAAATGTAGGTAAAAAAAAATAACTAATTACACAGTTTAGTTGGAAATCACGAGATGAATCTTTTGAGCCTAGTTAGTTCATGATTGGACAATATTTGCCAAATAAGACGAAAGTAGTACTATTCATCAGGTTGAAATTTTCTTCAATCTAAACAAGGGCCTAATGGAACTGGAGCACTGTAAACCATGAGCTCATCACGCCTCTTCCGAATTCAGAATAATGCAATGCGTTCCAAGTACCTTCAGATGCAAAAGACACACGCCGCTCAGCGTCAAATTTCACTTTAAAGCGACTGCCAGTAGTGACTAGCCAGGCAGAGTGTACATGATAATCCAGATACTCCCTTGAACCATATCAATACCTCAGAAATTCAGGGACACGGTGCTACTAACATATTGCGCCAAAATTTCAGATCCGTGTTGTTGGCACGGAGTGCTCTGACTCGTTTTGACAGAATATGAATGCAATGAAGCTAAGGGAGTGTTTGGTTTGATGAGTTAAAATTTAATAAACACTGTAACACTCTCGTCTTATTTGACAAAAAGTTTTCAATCTTGAACTAATTAGGCTTAATAGATTCGTCTCGTAAATTACTCTAATCTGTGTCGACATGCATGCAATTAGTCTAACATTCTACACACAGATAAATCATATCACAACATTTCACTCCAGGAAACTAGGAATGAGGCAATTCGAAACACCAATGTTCTGCAGCCTGGAACCTTTTACCCTATTTTGGCTGCCGGATGAAGTTGCCTGTTCCTCTTCAGTACACTTCTCCATGGTCAGTATTCGACTTCAACAGGTCCTCTAGCGACAGTTCAGCTTTGCATCGCCAGACAAGTGTTCTGTGACATTAGGTGCCACACTCTTTGACGTGATCCATGATTTCCTCAAAACTACGGAAGATCTCTGTTGCTGTTGCCACCAGGTTAGTTATGATGCAGAAATTTGAACCATTGCCAGTTTGCATACAGTTTAGCTTCGTCATCAAATGGTAGCATTTCTCCTGGAAACCCATCATCTAATGTAGGGTTCTGAGAGAGAACTGGAAGCTGCTCCCTGTATCTCTTTGCCATTTCCTCAGCTTCTGAGAACACTTTCTGCATCAGTACAAGACAAGTAATACTAAGAATAGATACATATAGGAGGGAGATTCATCAAACAAGATGTGGAGTATTCCAATATATAGCTAGGCTAGAGTGCAACTCAGTATCTCACCTCTCTGTCTGAAAGAAACAGACCAGGTGCACTCTCGAGGTCTGCTATGCTGTTGATCAAGTAGCGAAATAAGTTTCAGAACTTTACCATATATGTTGATTAGACCTCCCCACAAAGAAAGTATTCAGGAAAATAGAGACAAACACAGCAGCTAGTTCACGACTGAATAGAGCCAGTGCTAGTGTGAGGTCAGGTTTACCTCAGTGCAATTTTGTCTGGCACATTTGACTTGATCACGATAACTTTCACCTCATCATCTATCTTCAGGATGTCACTTACTGACAAAACATTGCCTCGACTAATATTCGATACGTGAAGTAAGCCACTGCAAATTAGTAGTTGAGTACACTATTAATTGCATTTATAGGGAAGTGAGTCTTGATTTCTCTAGGTCATTGGGTTGACCCAAACCTCATGCAAATGAACTAATCTTGATTTCAAAGTGGAATGAAAACTCCACTGGGTACCCACTTGAATTTTTTGGCTTAATAAGAAAAACAGACAGTTTTTTAGCTTATGCAGTTATGCTTGACTGTAAATACACGAACAGCATGCAGACTTGTAGGTTCCATTTCACACCTTCTGTTTGTCCCAACAATCCTCACTTGTGCACCATACGGAAAAATCTTGCGGACAGTCCCTTGTAGGAGGGTTCCTTCTTTAAGATAAGTCATTTCCTGATGATTAGTAATTCAGTAGATCAGTACATTCAGCATTACAAATTTACAATATCTTTTGCAGTGTTAGTTATTTGCAGACAAATTCAATGTCAACAAGCTGATTTATCATTGACAATTTGGCCAAATATGATGGGGAAAGTTAAATTTGACCTTAGGGGCATATGCTCCTACCCAATGCACCATTGGATGTGCATTGGGTAGGACTTAGGATATGCCCCTAAGGGCAAAAAAAAACGCCTCAAAGTATGATGGCATTTAGTACATAAGCGCAACTGTACAAACAAATAACCGACACAATTGCCATGTACAGAATTTAATGTGTCTCAATATACTTGACTGTGGTAAACAGTAAAGTACAGTTAGTATTTTGGGCACTTGATCATCCCTTCAGTCCAGAAATGGTAATTGTATTTGACCAAAGGAAAAGTCATACAAAGTTGACTTTTGACCCTTCATTTCTCTTAAAATATGGCCTTGTTTAGTTCCAAAATATTTTGCGAAAAAACAGTAGATTCTCCGTCACATCGGATCTTTGGACACATGCATGAAACATTAAATATAGATAAAAAATAAAACTAATTACACAGTTTAGACGAAATGGACGAGACAAATCTTTTAAGCCTAATTAAGTCATGATTGGACACTAATTACCAAATAACAACGAAAAGTGCTACAGTAGCATTTCGCAAAATATTTCAGGAACTAAACAAGCCCTATGTAGTCAATTGCTAAAATCAATATAATCTCAGAGGCACTTTAAACACAAATCTATTGATGTAAGTTTCAAGCTCTACATTTGCATATAATTTGACTAATTGTTGGTCAAAATTTATAAAGTTTCACTTTTCCTCTGGTCAAATATGATTATCGTTTCTAGATGGAGGGAGTACAATTCAATCTATAAAATGTATGTAATATAAAATTTGTGAACAAAAGTACAAAACCATAGTTGTAGCTTATATAGAGAGATGTCTCTGCACTGACCCATGCTTTCTTCTCGCTAATTATCAGGTCGTTAGTTTCTTCATCGAGCCTTGCAATGCACACACGAATGCTGCAACCGACCTGTATGCCAAGGAGCAAAAGTGATGTCAGCCAACATAACCACAAGATTTAACTTAAATATCAGTAAAAAAACAGAAAGCACAATCTGTTTCAAGTATCATAACCACGTAATAACGACAATCAAATGATGAAATGGGCATTAACAGCACTACATCCAAAAGTTCCTTACTTTGTTTTTCAAGTCCGTAAATGAACTTATCCTGTCCACGAGCTCAAATTTAGGAAGGAATGCTCTCAGACCCTGAAATGAAGTTGGCCTACTAAATCTTAGCCTTGAACAGAAGTAGTACAAAATAACACAACTGGTGACCATTTGATACATCAATAGTAGAAGGGGTAGGGAAAGACTATTCCTTGCCTCAATTCTTGTGAGTAGCCCCCCGGTGTTCCACTCGTAAGTTTTTACCTCAATTGGCTCGTCGAGTTGCAGAATCTGTCTGACAAAAATGAACACGCACCAATCACTGCATCAGCACCTATACTATCTGAATAACCAATGTCTGAAGGAAGAACAAATGCACTCAACCTGCCTGGCGCGGTGCCACGCGAGGCGCCGGAAGAGCCGCCGCGCCGACAGCAGTGGCCGCCCGCTAATCGTCCGTCCAAGTACCTCAGCGAATACTACCGTCCCGGGCGCCACCAGCGTCCTGCTCCCGCGCTTCTGCTTCCGGGCCTCCTTTTCGTCGTCCACGGTGGGGCCTGCCACGACGCCGATGCTCCCCGGCCCAGGCAGAGCTTGTTGCGTCGGCGGGTCAGCACTGTCGCGGTCGAGCGGGAGAAGCTCCTTGGCGAGTAGCGTGGCGAGACGGTCGGCGCCGACCGCGACGTCGAGGCGCGCCTCAGTGCCGGAGACCACGACCCCGACCGCGAAGTCGCCCGGCTTGGGGTCGTAGCGCCCGTCGGTTCCGCTAGCAGAGTCAGAATCCTGGGCGTGTCCGGCGTTGAGGAGGCGGACGAAGCCGGCGGAGAGCGCGTCGTCGAGGCGCTTGGAGCTGGCGCACATGACCGGCTGGGCTCGGCCTCGCCTTCGGGCCTGGGGCTGCGCCTGCCGAGGGGATGGGACCAGGGCTTTGGCGACGTGGAGGATGGGTTGCGGCTTTGAGAGGGGAGGGAGCGGCGGCGCCGGCGCCGGCATTTCGTCAGTTGCGGGCGTTCCGGCCGTCGCCAACGCGTCCAGTTACTTTATCCGGTAACGATATTTCTTTTCTCTCGCAATGGGAAATGAGTGGGCTGGGCCGAATGCAGTCAGGCCCGTGTTGTGCTACTCTTTCCACGAGCCCATCGATTGAGATATCAGCCCAGATAGATATATCCACTTTTGGGAAAAGAATCGTGGCTCTGGGCTGTGATCTGTCGTCTTCGTCTTCGTCTCCGGCGGAGCAAAGCGGCGGCGAGGCGGGAGATAGAGAGGAGGAGAACCGAGAGCGTGATGGGGTACCTGTGGAGGGTGCGTCTGTCGTCGTTCGCTGCCGGCGCAGCAACGGCTTCGGCGGCGGGGTTCTTCTTCCTCTACAAGGACCACCTGGTCGCCCGCGCCGCCATCACCCGCCAGGTGAGTCCGCCGCCTCCGTCTAGCCGTTTTTTCCCCTTCTGGAGGATAATTTGATTAATCACCCCGGTTCATTTGCGAATCTATTTGTTGTCTAGCAAATTTAGTGCTCTGGCTGTCTTCCTAGGCATTCTCACTTTTCCGTGATCTGGTCGCCGCGGCGTCCTGGGCGACTAACTATTAGCCCCTGCCAAATTTCTTCCCTTGTCCGATTATTCGATCGAAATGCGCATTTTTTTTTGTTCCTAGAATTGAAATGGACTAATTGCAAAACACGGCCTCGTCAAGGGAAATGTGGGTTGTGGTTGATTCCATTTTATGTGCTTATTCTACAAGCTCTAGCTGTTCGGACTTGTCTATGCTTGCAGCAAATTAATTTTAGGTTGCTGAAGAGGATTGCTGTATAATGAGAATGCTGTAGAACAGAACATGCCATGGTCGGCTGCCTAGTCAGAGCGACATCCAGAGTTTGCCAGGCAAATTGACATCAATATACATTACATGAATAATTATGCACTTTTTATTGTGACGATGTAGGTGTTCTGTGCATTATACACGTGTAAAGGTGCCAATATTTGCCACTTAGTTGGTCTTATCAATGCATTCTGTATTATGACCTTATGGATCTCCACAAGCTGCTTATCTTTTAATTCTAACTATAACTATGTGTATGTGTTGCTGTTGAGCCTTTTTTTTTTGAGCGGTCAGTGGTGTTGAGTCACATGTTTGTTGTCAAACTATGAACCCTTAGAGTTAGAGGCACTGTTGGTGAATCAGAGTTTGCACTCATCGTATGAGAGATATTATGATAGTCTCAGCGCACTGTGCATCTTGCCAATTGCATTAGCTGACAAGGTCAATTGAGCTTCTTCTATGGGAGTATTATCTATGCCCTGGTGCATTTTGTAAGTTGTCTTACCAAATTAACCTGTGGCGCGCTATTAATCATCAATAATAGTTATCTCATGTAGAGGATTGATGTAACTGAGTTCCTGTGGTTTTATAAATGGTAGTTGAACTTAAATTTACATTTTTCTAACTTTTGGTGTAGTCATTTGTGCATAAACAAGTAAAACTATTCTTTATTTTGTGCATTTAAATTCTGTTGTGGAGTAATTATGATTGTTATGATGTTTCATTTTTGTTTGAAATATTACAACCTCATGATGAATTTTCCATTTATGTCTTTGTTTTCCCTTACGAGGCTGGTACCTTAACACAACATTTTGAAAAAGGACTGCATTTAAAATTGGTTTGTGTTTGACTAGTGGTTAAGATTTGATGTGCTTATTTCCAGGTGGAGGACATTAAAGAAACTTCTGAAAAGCATTATGCAGCCCTAAATAAGAGGATATCGGCACTGGAAAGCAGAAAAGAATCTGGAACTATCAAAGAGGCATCAGATTAATTCTATGAGTTGGGCTTATGACATGGTTACATCTGCCCAGGTGTTTTTGATTGCTGCATGTGGTATAAACTGCAGCGTTTTAAGTTGTACTATTGTGTCGTTGAAATTCTATGAACTCTGAATTTGAATTGTGTTCTGCATGTCTATGTCATCTTTTTGAGATGGACAAAGATCAAATAAATACAATTTTTCTTGATAGAATAAGTTATCAGATGCGTGCAAACTATCTTTTTTTTCTTCTATGTGACAGTTTGCTAAGCAACAGTTTTGACACTTGTTAGTCTGTGGCTCTACGAATTGCATTGCTTTTGAGCACTTCAGCAATTTACTTGTGAATTTTATACAAGCACTGGTGACTGCAAAGCATGTAATGAGATGATTCCTTGAACTTCACGCTGGTATTCAATTTGACTGGTGAGACTATCTTCCTAAGTTCACTTTTCTGCTCAATGCCTTAGAGTAAATAATGCCTTACTATTTCTTGTAACCATTCCTCAAATGTGTGTTGATATCCAGATTTTGGTTGCAGCTGCAAATTCATGAGCATATTCACAATCGACACATCCACTCTGTGGTGGCATCCTAGGGAATAGGGATCATTATCTTACCAACTGCAACGCATGGAAGATGATAAGGGAACGATCTGACATCTCCACTAGGATGGTGAGGAAATGACCAGCCGTGTTTGCTGCTGCAATGGTGAGGAACTTGGTTTCGGAAGCCACGGTGAGAACATATTTGTGGAACAGGGGTCATTGGCTGATCATTTTGGAGGATGCTAATGGACTAGGGGCCTTCCTAGCTTTCGTGGTGAACAATAATATCTAGCTCTTTGGTGGCCTCTGCAAATTCAGGAGTTTTTTTTTTACAACAAGCATAACTTTATTTAGCAGCACCGTGCTGCAAGAAGGGAGAAGCACTGTCATTGTACAGAAGTCAATGCAACCCGTAGAGGGCAGGAAGTTACATGATCTTGATTTGAGCATGCTATGACCTGATTGTAAGTGTTTGAAATGGTGGCTATCCTAGCCTGTTTTGCAAAAGGTGAGCAGTGTGGTTTTGGTTCCTTGCAATCTTGAAAACCTTCGGTCTATTCTCTATTCCCAGAGTTGAAGTTGATGAACTTTTGATTGAAGACTTTGATGGTCCAATCTGGAGGTGAAGAGTGGTTGGAACCGTTGAAAAAAGTCACCGGCTGTTGACACGTCAGGTAATTGGGTGGACAGAGATTGAGCAGTGAAGCCACCATTGCTGCTAAGGCTAGTGCAGCTGCCTCAGCCATAAGCACAGAAGTGGCGTTGGAGATCATTCCCTGAATGTAAATGGATTGTGCTGGGTGTGCCTGGGTGTTTATGATGAACACGCCAAGATTAGCTCTCCTTGATGAAGGACTGTTTTGATCCGGGTCAATGGATGCATCTGAGTAGCATCTTGTTCCTGGTAGAAGAGCCGGTAGCATGGACCTGTATAGAGGCGGTGTCGGTGCGGTGCTGTTGCCGATGAGTTTCCTGTGTGGATGATCGTTGGTGCTCCTTGTTCCCTGGGGCTGTGCCGCCTGCGTTGAATTGCTGGTGCCTGCATTTGATGGAAACATACCTTTGTTCGATTGGTGGAGGTTATGTGCGCCGAAGGCATCATGTTGGTGTGGCTGTTGTTCCGTGGCTTGTTGGTCTGGTTCCTGCTCCTTTTGCAGCAAGTTTACTTTGATATCCGCCGTCATGGCATTATGAACTTGCCAAACCATCCATGTTTTGTTGTTGAACCTTTTGTCATTCCTGGCTTTCCAGATGTACCACAAAGTGGTGACCGGAACCTGCATCTGTTCATCTGATGTTTTCTGATTTATGAGTATTGGAAGTATTTCATATACTCCATCCTGCTCAAGTGGTAACATTGAAGAACACAGAGGAGGATTTGCAGAACAAATGAGCATCATTTTCATTGGTGTTACAAGTAGAACAGTACTTACTTATTTTGGTTGAGTGTCTTCCTGCTCTTTCACCAGTTGCTATTGCTCGTCTGATCAGTCTCCAAAGAAAAGTCTTGATACAGGGCGGCAAGGTCTTGTGTTTCCACGCTCTGTTGAGGATGTACATAGCCTGAGACGAAGTGCTTCTGGATCCCTGCATTGGTAATTGTACCTGGGAGTTTGAGTTTAAAAGCTCGAAGGCCTCATTAGCAGAGCATATGACTTTTGCCGCTGGTTTCCATCTTATGATGTCAGTCTCATTGGAGGGGACAGTTTGAAGCTGAGTGAATTCTTGGGTGGCCTCATGGCTGAAGATGCTTGAGATGAGGGGAGTGTTCCAAATCTGAGTGTTGGGGATCTAGAGATCATCCACGTTTAGAGGAAGAGAGGGCTGAGTGACAGGAAGATTAAGATGAGAGTGAATGGATTCCCAGAGGTTTCACCATGGGGTGGACTTGCCTTGGTGGATTTGGATAATGCAATTTTGGTGAAGGGTATCCTTGAGCTGCGGGACATAGGCCCAGAAGATAGATTTGGGTTTGTTGTTTTTGGCTGTCTAGAATTTGTCAAGGAAATATTTGGACTTAAGAATTGCATTGAGATAAGGGTCTTTGGCAGTGACAATGTTCCAGGCAGCTTGCAGGATAAGGCTTGTATTTACAATGTAGAGGTCTGTGATTCCAAGCCCCTTAATATCTAAATTCAGGAGCATTGTAAGCTCATACCATGCACTGTGCAGTGTCCTGGAGCAGCTGAGTGTTCTCTTACCAATTGTTACACATATGAGTCAAGAGATGATGGATGAATTGTTTGCCATCTTCATTGTATTTTGAAGCGTGATATTCATGGCGATTTGGTGATGGACAATGTTCTTGAGGGGCTTTATGCTAACAAGCACGGCCTCGCTGAAAACAACTTCTGTCAGGCTGTGAAATGCCATTTGATGCATTTACCTAACTAGCTCTGCATTCTGGCATTCAGAGGTGTTGTTTGAATAGAACTTGTTATCCTAACTTATCTGATTCTGATAATTTATGATAAGGCATAATTTTCAACCATCTTCAGATGACACTTGAAGTAAGAAAACTAGCTCATACTGCAGAAGCTGTTATACTTAGGGCACTACCGATGAAGGCTAACACTCATAGTAGTTCTAGTACAAATAAAAGTGATCCACATAGACTAAAAAATGCTGAGACTACTATTTATACAATGCAAACTATCACTATTTGTGGTTTGTAAATAAGTTTTTTTCTTTCATCAAGCCTCACCTTTATTTCCTCTCCCTCTTCTTTTTTAGCATAGACCACCTTCTATTTCCCCAAGCATATGTAGCTTCTGCAAGCCACTATGACAAGTGTAGAATACCTATTTTTTATCTGATCCTACGTGGCACTGGAGGCTACGAGAAAAAGCATGGCGTTGGAGAAGGCCTTAAGGGCACCACCAATGGAGGCTAACACTCTTAGTGGTTCTAGTACAAATAAAGTGATCCACATAGACTAGAAAATGTTGAGACTATTATTCACGCAATACAAACTATCACTGCTTGTGGTTTGCATAAAAACTTTTTGCATTCATCATGCCTCACCTTTATTTCCTCTCCCTCTTCTTTTTTAGCATAGATCACCTTCTCTCTCCTTAAACATATATAACTTCTGTAAATCATTATGACAAGTATAAAGCACATATTTTTCTTATCTGATCCTACATGGCACCTAGGGCAACAAGCAAAAGCATTTGAAGCAAGAAACTGTGAGTGTGACAACCAGAATGAGGTCAGCAATGAGGTTCAAAAAAAAGAATGAGGTCAGCAATGTCGTCATTTCAACACACAACATTTTCTATCTATTGTTCCTAGTCAGCTGTGTAGTTAAATGTGACACCGTGCTGCGGTTGCCATCTTGTTCACGTCACTACCTTCATCACCCCTGCTACTTTTTTCAGATATAAAATCTGACGCAACAGCCAGAAGAACTCAGGTTGGACAGTGTGGTCCGTTCCAGTGGGGTTTCCCTGGGGACCTAGAGCAGATGGCCGGGCTATTCACCGAGCAGGCTGCTGTGTACGCCGCAGCACGCCCGGCGTACCCGAAGGATCTGTTTGCCAAGCTCTCGGCGTTCACCGCTCACCACCGCCGCGCTTGGGACATCGGTACTGGCAATGGCCAGGCAGCCATCGGTGTAAGCATGCATCTCAAGTCCCTGCTGCTCTCTGTAAAGCAGCGTCCTCAATTCAATCTCTTCATGTTTAACGTGCAGGTCGCAGAGCACTACGACAGCGTGGTGGCCACGGACGCATCTGCGGAGCAGCTGCGGCACGCCACGCCACACCCCAAGGTCCGGTACCTGCACACCCCCGACGCCACGCCGGGGGAGGACGACGTCGTCGCCATGCTGGGCGGTGAGGGCAGCGTGGACCTCATCACGGTGGCGCAGGCCGTGCACTGGTTCGACCTGCCGGCGTTCTATGGCGTCGCGCGACGCGTCCTGCGGAGGCCCGGCGGGGTGATCGCGGTCTGGGGCTACAACTACCGCATGAGCCCCGTGGAGGACATGATGGCGCGCTTCTTCGACACCACGCTGCCCTACAGGGACCCCCGAGCTCGGTACAACACTGCTAATCCTGACCAACTTATGTAAATAATGCACCAAAAAGGAAACAAAGAACATCTTTGCCAGATGTGTGATCCTTCATCCATGCCTGGTCTGGTATCATGCAGGTATTGCACTGACGGATACCGGGACCTGCCGTTCCCCTTCGAGGACATCGGGCTTGGGAAGGAAGGAGAGCCGGCGAGCCTCGACATGGAGCAGGAGATGTCGTTCGAGGGCCTGATCGGCATGCTGAGGTCGTCCTCGGCGGTGACAACGGCGAAGCAGCAGGGCGTGGACCTGCTGGGGGAGCGCGTTGTGAAGGAGCTGGAGGAAGGGTGGGGAGGGGCGTCGCTGGTGCGGAAGGTCACCTACAAGGGCTTCCTGCTGGCAGGCACCCCGGGGCCCGTGGCTGATGAGTGATGTTGCTCTTGGCTTCCTGCCATTGGACTAGGAGTAATAATCATTTGTATTTCGTGAATAGCATGGCATTAATTTTTGCTTTTTCGCTTGGCTGATAAGCCATGGCTGAAAGTATTATTCGTTGGTTTATTGTGAGAGAAAAATACTGCTGAATGACTAGCTGATTTGGCTGATAAGCTCAAGCGAACAGGGTCTTTGTTGCCATCTTCTATGATCCATTATTCCTATTTTTTATAATAATCACGACGATTTGAATGGTCTGACAAGCAATACAGATGGAAACATCACGTGTTTTGTCGCATTCAATGAAGAAGGAAAAAAAAACATTCCAACCTATTCTAGAATTTCACAGCAGAAAGAGGAAAATGATTCACTAGAATTCCAAATACTGAGATTTCTTAGGAAAAAAAACTCTGTACACTTTAGGAAAAACTGCTAGAACCGCCTAGCATTGAACCCAGGAGAAAGCTAAATTAAAAGCTTGGATCATGGCACGTCAAATTTCAAGTGTGATGGCCTATATCACACCTAGGTATTTACTTCCTCCCCGCACCCAAATTTTGGATCTTAACACGTTTTATTTCGTTTCCCTCGTCTTCTTCATCGCCACACACGCATCACCCTTGTCCGGTTGTCCCAACTCCCAACCTCCCCTTTTCCCTCAGCCACCAGCTGCGTTCCTCGCTGCTTTTTGTTCCTTTGCCCACTGAATTTTGAAGTCCTCAACCTAACCGGTAAACCCCAAATTCTGAGTTGTAGGAGAAGCTCGGGCTCACTAGAGATGGAGGAGGTGGTAGATTTCATTTGAATTTGAGAGAGAACTTATGTGTGACTGTGAGGGGAGGGGGAAAGATCAAATGCAAGGTGGAGTCAGAAACATAAAAGAAACCGGGGCTTCATGCGACATGACCGAAAAACGATGTTTATGTTTAAAAAAAAAGGAAATGATGCACTCCTAGCGTCCGGATGTCCGGACTGACACCCGTGGCTGCAATTCGTATCCGCACCCCCATTTCGCACGTCCACACGGGGCCGCGCTGCTCGGACATCGCCCACCCGCGCCCGCGTTTCGCGCACCCACGCGGGGCCCGCGCCGTCCGGACATCGCCCCACGGGGATCGATCGTGCCCCTCCCACTTACCACGCGCATCCCGTGTGCAACACCCGAACTACTTTTGAAACATCCAAATGCAACACCTGCAACATGCAAAAGAAGATAGATGAAACACATGAAACATGCGTCTGAAACACTTGCAAAAACACTTAAAAATCATTGCAAATATACATAACATATAGATAAAACACTTGCAACATATGTATAAAATATATGTAACATCCAGATAAACACACTTATAACATACGTCTGAAAAAAACAGATGAAACATTGTGAACAGACGCTTGCAATATACGTGCACAATCATTGCAACATATGCAACATCCCGATTTACTTTTGCAACATCCGTATAAACACTTACAATATACCTCTAAAACATCTGAAACACTTGCAACATACGCTTTTAACGCAGCATCTCCTTATTGCTGGGGAGAATAGAGGCTTGTCGGCGTGTGAAGTTTACTAGTGTAGAGCTCGCCGCTCCATGAAGAAGGCCGCGACAGGTCATTCCGGTGGGGGGGGGGAGAGAGAGAGGGCCGTGAGGAAGGCCTACTGGTCACCAATGCTAGCACGAGCTACCGCTGGAAAGGGACTAAAGCGGGCACAATGTAGAATGGAAGCCGCGCGATGGACGATGAGCGCGGTGGAGAGGGAGGAAGGCGAGCGGCAGCGCTCAGGCGCGGTGGAGCACGACGGCCGATTCGAGAGTGGGGTTCGAGAATGGGTGCGGGCATTGCGGCGATTTAGGAGGAAAGTGAGAGCGGAGTTTTTTTAAGCAACGTGAGATGGGTGCGGGAGGTGGACAAGTGACAGTGTTGGACCAGTCAGACAGGTATAGGCCTACACCAATGCAAACGTCCAGATGAATGGACACCCTACCCACAACATTTCCGTTTCATTATATCTTTTGAGTTTTGAGGGAAAAGGACCTGGCAGTGCATAGCTAGGCAACGAAGATTTGCGATGATTCGATGAAGGATACTGGTGGTTGTGAACAGTGAACTTGTGACATGGGTTAGCTGCGGATTGAAGACACGAATTAGTTGCGGACTCTTTGGAGAGGAATGTTCTTTTGAAGCGCAGAGATGTTTTGCACTACTCCGGACATAATTCCAGGATAGTACCAAATTTAAGTATTTTGAGTTCAACTATAAATATATATATATATATATATATTAATATTTATAATATTATACATAAGTATTTATTAGATTTGTTATAAGATATATTTTCATACTATACTTATTTGCTGTCCTAAACATCAATATTTTATCTTTATATTTTGGTCAAACTTTGGACACGGTAACTAAGAATGCAGCTAGAATTGAATGGCCTTGCTCCGCCGTGATTCTAAAACAGTCGTGGTTGCTTGTGTTTCTTGTGCTGAGAATAGTAGATGCAGGTAGGCTGTTGCAGCAAGCTGTTCCGATAAAGGTACTACCTTTGTTGTAAAAAAAAATGCAATTATTATGGTCGGCGTGTCTTAAGTTTAACCGTAAAAATATTAGTGTTTATGACACAAAATAAGTATATATGGTATAAAAATACATCACATGCCAGATCTAATAATACTTATTTATATATTATAAATACTGTTTTTTATTTACACTAGTTAAACTTAAGATATTGGGTCTGGTTGGTTGGGATCTAAAGTTTGCCCAACCAAAATCATGGCAAGCCAAAACATACGTATGCCAAAATCAGGGCTTGCCAAAGTTAGGGCAAAAATGGTAGGAATATAGTTGGTTGAGTACCATGACATAGTAGTGAGCACTTTTCCCTCTTATAAGATTGAGGAAGTTTCTAGTTGTTTTGCCATAATTTTGGCTATACAAATTGGTGTGCCAATTTATTGGCAGTGAACCAATCAATAACCAAAAATTTGTAGGCATGCCTTAGTTTTGGTTCTTGCAAGTTTTGGAATGAAACCAAGCAGGCCTATTATACTTTGACTACATTATTATTTTTGGACGGAGGGGGTAAATACGTGCCATGCCAGATGCTGAAAATGAGCAAACTTGGCAGAAGCCACTCCGATCTTGATAGTTGTCCACAAACAGCACCCATCTCACCCATCGCACTGTGCGTTTCTGTCGACTGTGAGTATTGAGTACTCATTCCGTCCCAAAATATGTCTCCATCTCATATTTCGAGAAGTCAAATAATCTAAATTTTGACTAATATACATATTAAAAAAATTAGCAGTTGTGATATCATATAAGCATCATTAGATTGATTACATCATATATTTTCATAATAAACATATTTGAAGATACAAATATTGATACTATTTTTTTTATAAATCTAGTAACAATTGACATTGGTTGACTCCTCGATATGAGATAAAGACTTATTTTGGAACAGAGAGAGTAGTATTAATGGATCCAGACCTAGATTCGAGAGAGTGAGAGGCCTTCTATCTAAGGTCTCATTTGGATCCTACGGATTTTAAGAATCCGAATAGAGAAAATCCCACCATCTTAAATTTTATTCAGACAGTCTAGATTCTATAGCAATTTTAACTCACAAAATTTTGGAATCTCGAAGTTCAATAAAGCTGTTAGAATTTTTTTTATCCGGATTATACAAAACAAAAGATAGCTATGTTGGCCCTAGAAACCAAGGGGAGCATCTAAGGCATAAGGCGGTAGGACCACACTGTCAGTGGTCAATTCGTCCCCGATTTTATTTTATTAATTTATATTTATTTATTTATTTATTCAGTACATCTGACGATGACGAGAAAGAAGAGAGGGCTTGGCTTCCTTCCAACGCCACCAACGCCAACGCGAAGCCGGAGCCACCGTCGCCCCTGACCCCTGGTTGGGCGAGGGCAATTAGAGCTGGTTCTAATGCAAAAATTTTTATAAAATGATTGTGTAGCACTTTTATTGTTATTTGATAATTAGTATCTAATTATGGTCTAATTAGACTTAAAAAATCCACCTCGTCCATTTTGTATAAACTGTGTAATTAATTTTATTTTTTATCTATATTTAATACTTAATATATATATATCTAAAGATTTGATGTGATGGAAAATCTGAGAAATTTTATAAAATTTTCTAGGAACTAAACCCACCCTTAATCCCCTCGCCTTCGTAACCTGCAGTCCTCCATCACATCTTCTACAACAAAACAAGCCAAAACAAAGCCTATATGGCTTCCTCTCCATCTCGTGCCCCTCCGCTGCCCTAGAACCCTCGCCGCCGCCCCTCTTACGATTCCCCTGTCCCCGATAGCCCCCCGACACGCCCGCCGCCCCCGGATCCTGCACCCGAATTCCGGGCCGGATCGAAATCGAACCGAACCGCCTCCCTGCGTGCGCCCCCGATCAACAAACTCCCACGCGCGCGCGCACGCCTGAGGCGGTTGGATCCTCTGGTG
This sequence comes from Saccharum hybrid cultivar R570, assembly GCA_038087645.1. NCBI lineage: Eukaryota > Viridiplantae > Streptophyta > Magnoliopsida > Poales > Poaceae > Saccharum > Saccharum hybrid cultivar. The sequence goes on from JAQSUU010000135.1 coordinate 27,268,478, forward strand.
GGGGTTTGTTCCTTGGTCTCGATTTGCCGCGGATGGGGGCGCCGAAGCAGCGCTGGACGCCAGAGGAAGAGGCCGCGCTCAAGGCCGGCGTCGCCAAGCACGGGCCCGGCAAGTGGCGCACCATCCTCCGGGACTCGGACTTCAGCGAGCTCCTGCGCCTCCGCTCCAATGTTGACCTCAAGGTGATGCTCGGATCGCAGGGGAGATAGTATGGAGGAAATCTCTAGTCTTTTTAGTAGGTTATTAAATTGAATGAAAGAAAATTGCGGGTTTGGACGGCCCTAACAGCTTGGTGTGTTCCTTATTTGGTTCTAGATCGGGATTTTAGGTGGTTGGTAGTAGGGGTTGCATAGAGTCTGAGGGCGTGGCTCGAGAGTAATCTGGGATGTCAGGAACTTCTAGCCATAGCATCATGATTCATGATGCCCCCCAAAAGCTTTCACAACCCTTTGTTTCATTCCATGTAGAGATTTTTTTTCTCACCTTGTTAGGTCTTGATGGTTCCTTGGGAGGTCACTTCCATGTGGAGATCTTGTTCACCATAATCCATAACTATATTTTTTTTTATGTTGGACACCTGTATTTAGTCTCCGAGTTCATTTTGAATGTCTGTATCAACGAGTACAAATGAATCTTTGGTATCGTCTATTTGTGCAGGACAAGTGGCGCAACTTGAGCGTCACCGCAGGAGGTTATGGGTCTAGAGAGAAGGCAAGGATGGCCTTGAAGAAAGGCAGGCGCGTGGTGCCAAAGCTTACTGCTGAGCCAATGGACGTAGATGGCAAGGATATGGACATCGCTCATGACGCGATCATTGAAGCCGAACCATTAGCAATGGCTTTGGAGCCTTTGGCAATTGAGGAAAGTCCAGATAAGTCAGTTGCTAGGTCAGTAGACTCGGTGCAAATCTTTATCAAAACTATTTATTGTCTTTACGAGTAACCTACCTTTTCAGTTCGCCATCTTCCTTTTTTGGTGAATGTGTTTTATGTGGATATGTGGGACTAGATAGAAATCATCGATATAAATTGATTTGGAGTTCTGATTCTAGTCCTGCCTGGTTAGACATTAAAGTTCAGAAGTTGACCGTAACGGAAATTCTTTTTAAACCATTTTAAGGTATCTGAACTGTCTCGACAACAACTAATGCAGGAATTTGTTTACAGTTGTATTTTGAGTTGGGGTTTGTGATTTTGTTTACATGAACAGTTCCAACTTACAAGCACATTAAAGGACAAACCTAAAATAAACATATAAGCAGTGATCTTGTAGCAAATCAAATGATTGCCTATTTTCTATCATATTATAAGCATGCATACATTTCCTTTGATGCTCAGTTTGACCTGTCTCATCATGTGTTTAGTTATTAAAGTTCATATGTCCATTTTTTAGGAAATGAAATATAAATTGTTACTCCCTTCCTTTTATTTTAGAAGACATGTTTTTTCAATGATGTTCAAATATAAAAGGCGCACAGTTCCCAATGCTTCCTATACATCAAAACGCTAGTTAACTTAATGCACATAGCAATGAATTGTTTTTTCTCCAACTCAATTTATTTGTACCAAAGCAACAGAGAAGTAATAGCTACGGCGAGCATGTATACATGCAACCAGTGCGAATGACTCTTTGTCGTGTGCATGTATGCACACAGTAGTAATGTGGAGTTACTTGGGTCACTTCAGTCAGATTAGCAAGCTTGTTTGTCTTTGTTCCCAAATAAATGTGCTCGCTAAAACTGAATGGAGGGACCTTGCTGCTGAATTGATGGTAACCATGCATGAGAAGATATAAAATTATATGGTGATCATAATAGAAACAGAAGACTATGCACGTGCACATGTTAAACCCTTATGGCCAGTGTGACAATGGTGGGCTATGTGCACACAGTCATTAAATCATTCTCGCAAAGAAAACAGATTAATAAATGTTGACCTGACTGTACTTACAAGTTGGACATGCTCTCTATGTTTGAACCAGTCACAGAAAATCTGATTGGGGCAGAGGGGCGAGGGTTCTGGGTTGTCGGTATCTAAAAACATGGGTCGAAGGTGGTGAACAATGGAATCCAATCAATCTGGGTCGATAATTGGATTTGGGGTCGATGAGCCATGATATCCCATGCACAAATAGTTACAGAAAATCAATACAAAGAATACAAATCCAACACACTACCCACCTAATGTAACCGTGTGACAGTCATGCTCAACTATATAGCACGGATACAGATACGCGTATCGGTATCGGAAGGATACGGATACGCGGATACGGCAATTTCTTAAACATTCCGATACGCGGATACGTTTTAACTATTTTATTAATAAATAGATAACAATGCATAATAAATAGACGTTTAAACTTCTTCCTCGGTTTGCTCAGTGTGAGTGTTAGCTGATGGCCCCTGATCAACCATTTAACCAATTATATCTTCAATCAGCCAGTCAACCGTGCGTATCAATACTAAAATCTCCGTTTCAATATAAACTGCTACTCAGTTCATGCCGTTAACATCACAGTCAACAAGATGTAGCTCAGTTAAAACAATGGAAACAAAATAAATCATAGACTAACCTAGCGGCCAGGAGGACGAGAGCGTGGCGAAAACGGAGGCCCTGCCTTCATCCTCATCACCATCACTGGCCGCCGAGCCATCGCCGGAGACCGAGATTCATCCTCATCACCATCACTGGCCGCCGAGCCATCGCCGGAGACCGAGATGAGGACAGGTCGCTGCGAGAACACTTGGTGCCAGCAGCCATGGAGCGAGGTCGCCTGGCCACGGATCGACACCGCCTGGCTGTGGATCCAGGCCGCCCGTCCTCGGATTGATGCCTCCCCGTCCCGGATTGAGTCGCCTGGCCGCGGATCGACGATTGGGCGCAAGCCAGGACTGAGAGGCCGCCCAAGATGGGGGTGCTGGTTTCTGACAGAGGTGGCAGCCAAGATGGGGTCGCCGGACACGGATGGGGATTGAGAGGCGGAGGCGCGTAGGGACGGAGGGAACCGGGTGGAGGGGTCTTTTGCGGCGCCGCCGCGCCGGGGTGAGGCGGAGGCGGCTGCGTGAGGCGGAGGCGGAGGCGGCTGCGCGTGGGCGACTGCGAGGGGTCGGGAGACGGGAGTAGGGCAGGCGGACTGGCGGCCGGCGTGGTAAGTTATTGGGCCGGCTGGGCCGTATCGACTCGGCCGAGACGTTTCCAATCGTTAGTTTCCAGCCCAGATAAGATGGGATACGTGGATACGCCGTGGATACGTATCCGGGCCGTATCCCAGGCGTATCCGTATCGGATACGTATCCGATACGGGATACGCCCCTTCCCTGCCGTGTCCGTGCTTCTGAGATGCTCAATCACGCAGCCTCCCTTTCTTGTTCCTCGCTTTCTCTCTGCTCAGGCAACCTAATGCCACTAGTCATGAATCAACCACGGCTAGCCAACATCTCGCACCAGGTGGTAGTGAAATTGATTGCCTACGATGTCCTCTTCTCTTTTGTGCTCCCAGTTTCATTGGCGAAGGCTTAGTCTTGCATCAGATGTTGCTGCTCCCCAAGTCGTGCGGTCGTGTCCACGATTGTTGGTAGTCATGTTCAACGCTAGCTGTCTCCCATGTCTCAGCAACATAAACCCTCCTCTCCTCTCCCCTGTACCTCATTACAGCCCTTTGGATCTGTGGTGTACAGTGTACTCCTGCCACAGTGGATTAGTGACCCAGACAGAATCGGGATGTTGACCTTGCTTGACCCGACCCTTGATTTGGGATGATGTCCTGGGGTTGCAGAACGCGCCCGACCCTGACCCCTGTGATTATGGTTTAGACATTATGGTAACAAAGATTAAGTGACGAACATATATATCTATCTTCCTTGCTATTTGTAGTCTGCAACACATGTCAGTTGATTACGTTCAGTAAAGCCAACTTTGGGACATTATTGGATGTATCCACATTTGTTATTCATCTTCTGATACTGCATAACAGTTTTAGCATTTTCGCCTCCTCTATGGTCTGTGCTATATTGAGATGTTCTGGTAGTGTCATAATTTGTTCCTATGGTGTGCAATACATCTGGATTCTGGAGCAAAATTTTCAAGTAAACTAAAAAGGAAACTGTTTGTGAATATATACAGTTGACACACACATCCTCTGAGTTCCACGCATGCTGTGCTCTTCCTAATGTTCAATTCCTTACAGAGATTGTCTTGCTATGAATGTTGATACTTTTGTGTAACATGTTTATTAGTACATAATTACATATTATTATTTTGTTTATTTACTTGTGATAGCATCTCTGTTCAGCAGTTGGAGTCCACATTACTCTTTTCATTGTACTTCAATTGTTACTGTCCAACTCTTTATTTTATTCAGCATACTGCTTTCTTGATGCTTGGTCATCTAGTGTATTTTATGCGTGTCTGTCATTTTTCCAGGCTCGATGATCTCATATTAGAAGCTATAAGGAAGCTTAACGAGCCTTCTGGGTCCAATAAGGCAGCCGTTGCTGCATATATTGAGGTTTGTGGATATCAATTTATAGTGTGCGCACTTGTTTTATTTTGTGTTTTGTTTAACTTACATCAGCTGTCCTGCTATTTATTTTCTGGTGACTGCTTTCTGTAATGGGAATTGTCTCATCCTTTTGTATGAAGCATCTCTGCTGATTTTTTGCTAACTTGAGCAATCCTTTATTACCTTTTCTTTTGTGGACGGATTTAACTTAAATTGACTATATGTTTAGGACCAATACTGGCCACCTGCTGATTTTCAACGCCTGCTATCTACAAAATTGAAGTCATTGGTTAATTCCGGAAAATTAATCAAGGTCTCTCCCTCCCTCCTTCCCTGGGTCGTCTTTTTAGAAATATAAAAGTGGGGCCAGACTTTTTTTTTGAAAACTCCTAAAGTGGGGCCAGACTTCAAGCTGCATACTATTTGAATCATGATTGTAGGTAAACCAAAAGTTCAGAATTGCACCAAGTTCACCTCCCTCGGGTGGAATAAGCACTAAGGTATCCTCTGCTAAAGGGATGGACACAGAAAATAATAATGCTAAACGGCTAACTAAACCTCAAGTGGTTGCTGAACTGGAGAAGATGAAAGGCATGACCAAGGAGGAGGCAGCTGCCTTTGCTGCCAAGGCAGTTGCCGAGGCAGAAGTAGCAATAGCAGAAGCTGAGGAAGCAGCAAGAGTTGCAGAGGCTGCAGAAAATGATGCTGAAGCTGCAAAGGCTTTTCTCGATGCTGTCACTTTATCAATGAGAAGCAGGAATGCTGCTTCCATGGTATAGTGAACCCATCTTTTGTTAGTATATAGCTGGTACATAAACTCTACAACTGATAACACTTTGATGGATGCAGATGCTTCGAGCTTGCTGATCCTTTAACCATGCCGTCACATGGTTTTGGCCAGCAGCGCACTGGTGTTCTGCTGCAAAGATTTTCTGGATAGATGAGTTTCTTGTATAGCCTTATAGATCATGACGCATCAACGGGAGGGGTTTTCAACATCTTGCTGCTGGTCCTGTGCTGTGCAGCCAATCGACATTCGACAATATGATAACAAGAATGAACGGGAAAGTAGTCTTCATTTGTTTTTTTTTGTTTTTTTTGTTTTCCCCCTATTGTGTTGCTTTGTAATTAAACTCTAGCCTTTTCCCTTAATTAGTTGAAGTGAAGTGATGTCGTCTAATAGAACAACTGTAGTGAAAAGAAAATGTCAGAAAGCTGTCTTAGTTAATGCAAATTGCTGTGATAGTATGTTTCTAGATACGATTATCTGATGACAGCATTTAAGGTTATATGTGTGCTGCTTTGTTTTTTCGTGATTACCTCCGCTTTTAAAAAAGCATGTAAGTTTTACAACCTCGACTCGGGAATGTTAGCCTAAACGGTTAAACGGATTGGACGGTCTAACTATTTATTCAGGCTGAACTAGACGGTGATTAAACGGCTGATTAAAAGGACATAGCAAGACATTGTGTAACGTTTACAGGACTAAATGGCCGTGTACGAACAGTGCCAGCAAAACGGTTCAGCACAAATTATGTCTCGTTTCTGATAGTTATATATTCTTCTGTACGTCAGCTCAGCACAAGTCATGTCTCGTTTCTGATAGCTATATATATTCTTCTGTAATCAACTCGTTACACCTAGCCCTCGTTTAGATTAAAGAAAATTTCAACCCGATGAATAGTACCACTTTCGTCTTATTTGGTAAATATTGTCCAATCATGGACCAACTAGGCTCAAAAGATTCATCTCGTGATTTCCAACTAAACTGTGTAATTAGTTATTTTTTTACCTACATTTAATACTCCATGCAAGCGGTTAAAAATTGATGTGATGGAGAGAGTGAAAAAACTTGGAACTTTGAGGCAAACTAAACAAGGCGCTAGTACGTTTGGTTCTGGTTCAGTTAACTTGTGACTGGATGTAAATTTGATTCGTTTATTAAGACGTGTGTGGCCAAACTTTAACAATTCGATTGTTAATGTATGTTAATAAGATAAAATGGAAACATTAAGAATCATATATATTTGTTTCAAAGGAAATTTCGCAATATCACAATCTTATTGGGTTTTAGAAGTCTAATGCAAAAGAAATCAGGGAGGCGCACAATGTGAAGTTCATATTTTGACGGTGATATAATTCTTATCTGAAATGCATCTATAAAAACACTTAATAATAAAAGCTTTAGATTAACACCTCCTATGCTACGACGCGCGTAATTTACTTATTCTATTCAGCTTGAATGCTTGACACCCAAATATTGCTGCAGCTGCAGTTCATTCCTTCAACTTTAAGAGGCCATTCTGTGTAAATCTACATGGTCTAAAATTGTACAAAATTGTGTTCACTCAACATATCAGTTTCCAGAATCACTGTTTCTGGACTTCTTCTGGCATACATAAAATTGATTAACATTAGCCCTTGCAGTCTTGCACTGCCCGTGTTCTCCGGATCACATCTTCCAATGATGCTTCGACAGTTAATCTTCTGCGTTCAGCCGTTCACTCAGCATGGCTGTATCTCTTGATGCCGTGGACTCGATTCATGATTCCAGGTCATTCATCACGACTCGCACAAGACTTTGCAAATAGCAAGCCTCGCTGCTGATTCTTGGCAGGCCACAGGTGAAGCTACAGATGCAGCTTCGGCCCTTGATGTTCAGAAACTCAGGTGACCCAGCTGCACCCAGGCGTGTGATCAGCACTCTTCTCGTTTCCAGCCTGAGTTTCATCGGCCGTGCCGCCTCCGCAGCCCTGCACCAGTCTCTCATAGTTCCCGGCGCCACCATCGGGCTGCAGCGCTCTCAGCTCCTGCACCGCGATGCTTCCCATGGCGCTGTTCTTATGGGCCAAGCAAGAATGCAGAAGAGTACGCCACGCCAACGCGTTCGACACGAACGGCATCTTCCGGAGCAGGTCGTACGCCTCTTCAAGCCTCCCAGCACGGCCGAGGAGGTCGATGACACTGATGTAGTGGTCAAGTGTTGGTTCCACGCCAAGCTTCTTGGCCATTGCATCGAAGTAGCTCAACCCCTCCACAACCAGCCCGGCGTGGCTGCAGGATGTCAGGATGGCGATGAAGGTGTTGCCATTGTACATCCTGTGTTCCAGTGCGCGCTCTCCAACTGCCAGAGCTTGCCTCCCAAGGCCGTTCTGACCAAGCCCCTGTATCACTGAGTTCCATGACACGACGTCCCTGACCGTCATTTCTTCGAACACTCGCTCGAGATCAAGTGTCGCGCCGCAGCTGCTGTACATGCTGATCAGAGAATTGCTGACGAAGACGTTACTCCGACCGAACCCGTCCTTTATGGTGCGCGCATGCACTTGCCTCCCAAACGCAAGCATTGCCAGCACTGAGCAGGTGTGCAGAACTGTTGTGTATATTGAGGGGTTTAAAACCTTGGCATTGCCACCACAATGGCATTCCGATCTGATCAGATCGATGAAGAGGCGGAGAGCATCTTCTCCAAGGCTATTCTCCCCTAGGCAGCATATTATGATGCTCCACGTGGAGGCATCCTTTTTCCTCATACTTCTGAAGAGATCAAGAGCCCTGTCGACGAGCTTATGCCCGGAATATCCATCCATCATGATGTTCCAAGAGCAGATGTCCCTGTACCGCATCCCGTAGAACACCTTCTCGGCGTCCGACAGTGCGCCGAGCTTGGCGTGCACATCGATCAAAGCATTCCACACGAAACAATGCCTGCTCCCTTCGTCCACGAGCTTGAAGATGACCCCATGGAGCTGCAACAGCATGGCTAGTGACCGGACACCCACGCAGGCCTTGAGCAGGGAGCTGAACGTGTGCGCATTGGGCAGCACCCCCCGCGCAAAGAACTCGGCGTAGAGCGCCACGAAGAGCTCCACCGCCTTACCAGGCTCGCCGTTCCGGACATGGCACGACACCATGGCCGTCCAGGTGAAGACGTTGTGCTGATCAAGCGAGAGCTCTTCGAAGAGAAGCCGCGCGCTGGCGGCCGCGGCTCCGCCGGCGCGGGAGAGGCCCCCGATCATGGTGGTGTAAGAGGTGGCGTTCCTTCTGGGCATCTCCCGGAAGAAACAGAGCGCCCAGTCGGTGCGGCCGGCGTCGACAAGCGCGGCCAGCGCGGCGTTCCAGGACACCTGGCTCTTCACGGGCATTGCGTCGAACAGCTCGAGAGCCCTCTCGGCCTGCCCAGCTCTGCCGGCCTCTGTGACCTCGATTGTCCTACGGGCCAGGCGAGACAAGCGCGGCAGGTCCTGGACTGCCTTGCCGAGCGCCCGCGGCGCCATTTTCCGTGACTTCCGAGGCTGGTTGGAACGCTGCCGCCTCTCCTCTAGTCTCCTGCCTGCAGAACCACGCTGCCGTCCTGAACCCACGTCGCGCACACAGAGCCTGAGGCACCGGTGCACCGGCCCGGGAGCCCACACATGTCGCGTTTCGGTACGGCGGGGGAGTCAGGCAAGTGGCGCTGGCCGCTGGGAGGCGGAGCAGATGGTGATGACGGATTGGCGGTGGATGAATACAATACAATGCCCACCGGCACGGCGGCACCCAGGCATCAACCACTGGATTTGGGGAGGCACGAGAATGGCCAGGCTCTGTCGCTCTGTCAGTACCGGGGAGTTCCAGTGCAGCGATGAGTCTGCAGTTCTGTAATGAGTTGAGCAACTTTGTTTGGCGAAGCGCCTCGTGCTGCACTTCGAGGCCTCGTTTAGATGTCAGATTTTGGCTCCCAAATTCACTATGCAGAATTCCTATTCCCCGTCACATCAAAATGTCGGTACATATATGAAGTACTAAATGTAGATGAAATAAAAAACTAATCGCACAGTTTTATTGTACTTTGCGAGCCAAACATTTAGAGCCTAATTAATCAAGATTTAGACAATTATTACTAAATAAAAACAAAATTGCTACAGTGTGATATGACCTTTACTATGCAAAATTTAGACCCAAATTGGGTATCTAAACAAGGGCCGAATTCGATTGTAGCCAGACAGTGCTTCGGTGAGGGCCTCCGTCCGGACGGCTTCTCAATTAATTAAAAAAAAGAGTTAAATACATGGTAGGTTCTTGAACTTGTTTAGGGTGTTACTTAGGTTATGAACTCTCAAAATACATTTCTGGCACTCTAAAGTTGTTTAAGTGTGTCATTTAGGTCCATAAGCCTACATGACGCTGCCAGCATGGCGCTGACTGTTCACAGGAGCGGACGTGGCGGCACTCCTCGACGTCACCTGGCCCAAGGACGCGCGCACCGTGCTCAGACTACCCGCACTCATGGATCTCTATATTCATCCTCTATACGTCCTAGTCAGCAAGATTCTCTCCTCTATACTCAATTCTCCCGCACCCATCCATCCTCTATATCATCCTCTATCTACTTTATCCACTGTGGGACTCACTTGTCACTTTATCTAAATATATCCATGTGTGATCTAGTTTTAAAGGATTTATTGAGACGAATTTAATGGTGCAATCGAAATTTAATTTGAGTTTTTGGTTTATGAGTTATAACATTTTTCCTTTTGTTTAGCTAGTGGGGCCCGCCACTATAGAGTATAGAGTAAGCACTGTACCACTCTAAATATAGAGTGAGAGAAATGATAGAGTATCGTTTTAGAGTACCCAATGCAGCCGTTTTTACTCTATATTCATACTCTAAAACTTTAGAGTATCGTTTTAGAGTACCCACTGCGGGTAGTCTCAGGCTCGTCTGTGGCCTGGGGAAGCGCCTCGTGCTGCACTTCGAATTCGATTGTAGCCGGGCAGTGCATCCGGACGTCTTCTCCGTTAAAAAACTAGATTATGCCATGTTTAGTACTCACCAAAAAACTTTTCACCCCGTCACATCGAATGTTTGAACACATGCATAGAGCATTAAATGTAGATAAAAAAAACTAATTGCACAGTTTGCATGGAAACTGCGAGACGAATCTTTTAAACCTAATTGGTCCATGATTAGCCATAATTGCTACAGTAACACATATGCTAATGACGGATTGATTAGGCTTAATAAATTCGTCTCGCGGTTTCCAGGCGAGTTATGTAATTAGTTTTTCTATTAGTATCCGATCACCCCTTCCGATATCCCATGAAATATCCGATGTGACACTCAAAAACTTTTCACCCATGAACTAAACAAGGCCTTAAATAAAAGAAAATGGATGCCTGTTCGTTCGTCACGTCCTTATTCACCGCGTCCAACTCCACCACGCTTGTCTTTCACGCCTGATTCCACTGCAGTCGTCTTCCTCGTCTCCGTCCGTGCTTCATGGTCGTCGTCCTCCATCCTCGGCAACTCTGGCACCCTGTCCGCCAGTGCGACCTCCCATCGGCCGGATCGGGAGGTCCATCGCCGCTGCCGGCCCTCCTCCGCCTCGAATGGTGTAACCTCCCATCTCCCCCGCAGCCGTCATTGTCCTCCTGCCCGCACGCTCGTCTTCCTTGCTTCTACCCGTGCTTCATGGCCATCATCCTCCATCCTCGGTAGCTCTGGCACCCGGTCCACCGGCGACTTGGCCGACACGACCTCCCATTGGCCTTCGTCCACCATTCTCGGCCACCGGCTGTCCGAAATCGGCCGCCACCCCGCTCTGCGCTGCGTCGTATGGAAGAAAGGTAAAAAAAACATACGTTGCAAGCATGTGTTTCAAGTGTTTCATAGGTATATTGCAAGTGTTTCACGTGGATGTTGCAAAAGTAGATCGGGATGTTGCATATGTTGCAATGGTTGTACACGTATGTCACAAGTTTCTGTTCACAATGTTTCATTTGTTTTCTATACATATGTTGCAAGTGTTTATTTGGATGTTGTATATGTTTCACACATATGTTGCAAGTGTTTTTATCTAGATGTTGCGTATATCTTTGCAATGGTTTCAAGTGTTTTTCAGGTATTTTAAAGTATTTCAGATGCATGTTTCAAGTGTTTCATTTGTCTTCAGACGTATGCTGTAAGTTTTGCATCTGAATATTTCAAAAGTAGATCGGGTGTTGCTTCTTTCTCCTCACCTTCCGTTGCCTCGCCTCGGTGTCTCCTCCTTTTCCAGACGGCGGCTAGGCATCCGCTGCCCCCTCTCCCTCTTCTCTATGCTAGTGACGTTCGGGGTGGGCGAGCCCAGTGTGGGCGCGTGAAACGATGCGTGAAAAGGACTGCAGGTGCAGACGTCCGGACGCCCCGTCCGTCCAGATGTCCAGACGCTAGCAAGCTCGAATTGATATGGAACGGAATACACACACCACACTTGACTTCTTCTCTATTTGTGCACCACTAAAAAACGAACTCGTGTGGACTATTTGTGCACCACTAAAAACGTTTTGAACCTAGAAATGCAAATCCAAGTTGGTGGACCGAAATGCAAATCCAAGTTGGTGAACCTCATCGACATAGGCAGACACGTTGACGGACTAACCATGCATTTTACTCTTCTATATAAAATGTTCTGTTGCCCCGCATTGAGACCTTGTTTAGTTTCAAGGTGTAAAGTTTTGTGGTGTCACGTCAGGTGTCATATGGGGTGTCGCATGAGGTGTTCGGATACTAATAAAAAAATAAATTACAGAGTCAGTCAGTAAACCACGAGACGAATTTATTAAGGCTAATTAATCCGTCATTAGCACATATGTTACTGTAGTATTTATTGTCAAATTATGGACTAATTAGACTTAAAAGATTCATTTCGTAAAGTAGTCGCAATCTGTGCAATTAATTATTTTTTAGTCTATATTTAATAGACCATGCATGTATCGAAACATTCGATGGGATAGGATATAAACTTTTTGGGAGGAACTAAACTAAGGCCTGAGAAGTTTTATCCGAGTTTCAGCAAGTTAGGTCAACTTCCTCTATCAGAATATATCACAACGCAATCTGCATTAACATTCATAATATTGAACTCACGAACACATTGTGGGGAATAAAGCATGCCCAACACGTTTCAACTTACAAAATACCAATAACTTAAACAAACCAGAATCACCGGATGTGCAGCTACATTGCTCACATAAGGTGAAAGCTTAGGTTAAAATATCAACGAAAGGAAGGCCAAAACAACACAGACAACACTGGCATGCGATGCTGTTTGATTGCAGAAACATATCGCTGCAAATCACTGGTAGAACTCATTCCCGGCGCTGTCTGAAACCATATCCATAGAAGTGTCGTTGGAGCTTGCAGAATTCGTCTCCCTATTTGCCCCTGCTAAGTTTGCTTCTGCATTCCGGCCTCCATTACCAGCACCTTGAGTGATGTGATAGTTCTGGAGACTCCTGCGCACTGGGCTTGATAAGGCATTAGAGAATATTGTATTCTTTGACTGGTCAGTGATGCTGGGTCTAGGAGCAAACCCAGCTGCTGATTGCCCATACAAACCAGTTCCAGGTGGGACAACTGAATTGGTGAATGGATTTGCAATCTGAGGATGCTGATGTACTCTTGGGGAGACATGTGCATCAGTACCTCCATAGTCGATCTCATGCTGCAAAAGAAACAAGAGTATGTGAACATTATGATTGCTTCACAAATTTAATGAGCGCAAGAAATATAGTGGTAACTAGGTCCATCTGTAGTTCTTTCTAAAGGCATACTACTTCATAGCAATTACCAAACACAGCTTAAGACCCCACTCTTGACACCCTTGTCACGACAATCCATTGCCGTACGAGCTCCTGTGTGGTATGAGGTGTATCTTGTATGTTCGGAAAACCTAGTCCTCATGTTTGGATGTGGTAGCTCCTCATGAAGGACTGTTTGGATGTGGTAGCTCCTGTACGGTATGATGTATTCTTGTATGTTTGGAAAACCTAGTCCTCGTCATGACAATCCATTGCTGAATGTAGCTCCTGAACATATAGGAATATTTAACACACAGAAAAAAAAGAAACAGATATGGAACTAAAGGCCTGTTTGGATGTTGTGGCTTTAGAAAACTATATGGTATCAAGAAACTGTAGTTTTATGAACCAAAGACTTGCAAAACCGTGGTTTAGAAAAAAAAGGTCTAAATTGGAGCTCCTAAAACTCATAGTATGGTTTTGACAAAGGTTTGTTGCATCCAAACACACAGAAATTTGGCAACTCCCTCCCTCCCATCCAAACAGGGCCTAAACAGCTACGCAGATGCATAGGTAAGATTTTGCTTATGTAAATCAAATCAAGTGTGTCTTCTCCACAAAAAAGTAAGGCAACTCATAGTCAAAACATGTTCAAGCAAAGTGCAATAGTCTAGGAAGTTTCAAGGTCGGACCTGGATATGAGACATTATTTCAGCTACAGTGAGCCTTGCCTCTTCATCGTGCTTCCTCAAGATCCATTGGTAGAGCTTTTCCTGCAACATTAAGCTTGAATTTAGCAAAGACATTTCTTTACTCATACTTAGCAATATAAACTCTGAAGCATAAGAATCTCCAAGAAAGATAAATGCTCATGTATGCTGTTTTGAAGCACAGGAATTAATTGTGATAGCAAATCCTGTATGTTTGTCCATAAACTTTTACCTGTAGATATACCTATTATTTTTTTTTCTCTGAAGACTAATAGAATAAACCTTCATACTAATAAACTACTTCAAGTCTCAATGAATACTACAGTGTTGCAATACAAAATTGCATCCCTTGCGGGCAAACTAAATAGATACTCAAGCACCTTGGGGGGTCCTACACTGCATAATTTACTTGTCGTGGATTACCTAATGTCTCTCTTGAAAAACGGTTTAACTATGAAGGACAGGCACACCGACAGTGTGGCAGTATATATACAATAAACACAGAACTAACATTTGAGACCTGGATATGAGACATTATTTCTTCGTCTGGCGATGTTATACGGTGCTGAGTGTTGGCCTATAAAAAGGCGACATGTCAGCAATTGAGTGTAGCAGAGATGCGTATGTTGCGTTGGTGTTGTGGACACACAAGGAGGATAGAGTCCGAAACGACGATATTCGGGATAGGGTTGGAGTGGCACCGATTGAGGAGAAATTGATTCAACATCGGTTGAGATGGTTTGGACATGTCCAACGGAGGCCTCCTGAGACGCCGGTGCGTAGTAGAGTTCTAAAGCGGGCCGATAATGTAAAGAGCGGTAGACGTCGACGTAAACTAACTTGGGACGAGTCCGTTAAGAGAGATCTTAAGGAGTGAAATATCTCTAAGGATTTAGCTATGGATAGGAGCGCTGGGAGATTGTCAATCAACGTGACTTTTTTTTGTCTTGCCTTTATGTCCCTTTATGTGCTGTATTTTGGATTTCATCTCTGGCCTATCCATCAACTTGAGACTATGTCGTTGTTTGTATATGAGCTTGTGCGTGCAGAATCCTACACGTCCACTGATGTATGGCTAAATCCAACCTCTACACTTGTCTATCTAAAAGATCGAAGAGGGCAAACCAATCAAATTCGCGCGCGGGGGCAATCGAATTCCCAATGCCCCGACCCCCGACCGACCAACCGGCGGGCGGACGGAAGAGAGAGAAGAAACGGGAATGGGGGCGGTAGACAGGAGACAGGGGAGGGTGTACGCACTAAGGCGTGGCGCTCGCCGGCCTGGAAGGAGAGCTTCTGCTGGGCCATGGCCTGCGTGTAGAGCTGGGAGAGGGAGTTGGCGGCGCCGCAGAAGGTGGAGTAGAGCGTGCGATCGGCCTCGTCCAGCCGCGGCGCGGCGTCCGTCTTCCTCTTCCGGGCCATCGCCGCCGCCGCCGCCGATGAAGCCGCGCGAATCGAGGAGGGTAAGAGACTAGAAAGGGTTTGCGGATTGCTTGCGCTTCCAATTGAATTTTGCTTCCCCCTTTTCCCCCTTGTGCTAGTACATATATATCTACTCGACGAGGCTCCGGTTCGCTTTCGGCTCGGCGGTTCGTGTCGTGGTTTTGGTTCACGCAAGCGGCCGGACGACGGAGAGAGATGCGGACGCGGGCCAGCAGGCGAAGCGGACCGGGCCGAGCTAAGGACACGCTTGCGTGTATGCCTCTTTATGGGCCGGGCTGCAGCCGACAGCATACCAGATTTATTGTGGGCCTTCAACATCAGAAGACCGGCCCTGAAATAGTGAAATAAGTATACTACTACTGCTAGGAAAATCGGGCCATGGTTGTTTTCTAAACTTGCTTTGCTGTGTGTGTCTCTCTCTCTTCTCTCCGCCCAACAACGCCGCGATCCAGATCCAGGCATCCAGCCGCCGCCGCGGACTGCGCCTCTCTTCCTTCTCCAGCGGCCGGGCGTCCTCGATCATCCCCTGGACTGGATCGGAACGGGGATCCAGCGGGACCTGCGGTGATCCCTTCCTTTTCTCGGTAGGCCTTCTTGAACGGATTCTTCGTTTTCAATGCAGATTCTTGAGTCCTCAAATCCGAAGCTTTTATGTGGCGGATATGATGGATGGATTGTTTCCTTTGCAGGATAGTGTAGTGAGCTAGCCAATGGAGAGGTAATTCGTCAGGCTGGTATCGAGTTCCTAGTTCATGGTGCCTGGATGAGCAGTGGAGATGCTACTGGCCGTGGAAGGAGGAGGGTTCTTCTCGTCTTCAGCTTCAGGGTACAGCCATGGCCTCGCCCTCTTGCTTCTCGGGCGGAAAGCTGAGGAGAAGCCCGTCAAGGTCTCGCCGTGGAACCAGTACCGGCTAGTCGACCGGGAGACCGAGCAGGTGTACCACCTGCCCTCCGCCGCCAAGGACCAGGCGCCTGGGAAATGTGCTCCCTTCGTCTGCTTCGGATGCACGGCGAATGGCCTCGAGGTGGCGTCTCCTCCCAAAGCGGCCTCCAGTAGTGCACCCGGCGGTATCGGCACCTCCCAGGAAGAAGCATCTTGTTCAGCAAACAAGACGTTGACCACTAGTGGTTCCATCAGTGGCAGTGAGAGACGAGGCTGTCTTAAGAGCAACTCCAAAAGGGATTCCTTGGAGCACCGTATAGTGGTCAGCGAGGGTGAAGAACCGCGCGAGTCTGTGGAAGAGGTGCAGACCTTGAGATCTAGCGTGGAACGGAGGAAAGTTCAGTGGACAGATACATGTGGAAAGGAGCTTTTTGAGATAAGGGAGTTTGAAACAAGGTATGGTCCAAAAATCCTATATTTCCTTGCATGCCATTGTACCCTGGAAAATATATTGTTTTCGTGGTTATTTAGTCTGGACGTCTTATTGTCAATTGTCATACATGAATGAATGCACATTTCTATCTTCTTCTATTAATGAATCCAAATTTCAAAATAAGAGCCATAAAAGCACAACACCATCTTAAATTTTTGGTGCTTTTGTGCCATCTAGTAACCATCTTGTGAGGTAATTTATCTTCAAATTTTCAAGTAACAAAGATACCACAAAGTTCAAGTGTTCCACCTTAATGAGTAGTCACCACCTAAAAGGCTAAAATTTAACGCCTTCTTCCTTGGAGTCAAATCTCTAAAGCCCTATGTACATACTTTTAAAGGTAAAGACAATTCCACATACTAAAAATTTAACATATGCTTATTAAATGTTCTATATTGTGAACATGTTAAAGTGCATGGGGTTTACATTAGTTTGTAGCTCATTGAAGAAGCAGTGCACCTGCACCATTAAATTATGCAAATATGTGTGTAGTCTGGCTTGGTGCTGAATTCTCATTACTACTAAGGCCCTTTAGAGCTTCGGGCACCTCTAGCTCCAGCTCTTCCGTGCACTATAGCGACGAGCCGTTTTCATCTCTCCTCTCAAAATGAGATAGGTGCCGATGAAGCCACTATTTTTAGCTTCACCAGCTCCAGCTCCTCTGCGCACTATAGCAAGGAGCCAGAGCCATTTGGAGCGGTGCCAAACGCGGCCTAAATGCTTACAGTATGAAGAATAGCTGTATCTTTGTTTGATTTGCATTCATTACGTCGTAAGGAAAGCTCCCTACAAATTAATTGACACTGATTTTTCATATGCATGTTCAAGTGTATCTGGTCACTTTTACTACTCCCAAACTATAAGTTGAAAAACCCATGGATGTGGTGATACGTATCTTATGTATTCTTGTGTTCTACTAGTGTTTTGTTGTACTTGTATACTATATTCTGATTGCTGCTTTTTGTATCTTGGCAGCGACGAGGGCCTGTCAGATGATGATGCAGAAAACGAAGGTTTCCGGAAATGTGAGTGTGTGATTCAGTAGATTTCATGTCTGCACAACAAGCCTGACAGAAACATCTCCTCATGGTAAGCCTATGTCCTGCTGGGAAGGATGTGCCGCACCGGTGACTTCTTTGCAACTGAAATGATCGACGACAGTTGAAACAAAGCAAACAGTGATGAGTTGATATTGTGCTAGATTATTTGTTGGTTCTATGCTTAGCTAGTCTGCTCGGCAAGGTTATAGTTTCGATGCCCACCTGTACAATATCAAGATCTCCTTTCTTTCTTTTCTGTCATATTTTGTTTTTCTGGCTTCCATTGTGTTTTCACGCCCGCTGTACCATATGAAGCTGCCCTGTTACTTCTGCCAGGGATGTTGGATTCCTGACTTCATGCTGTTCCCTTTTGTTTAGCTCCTGACGTGTTGAGTGATGGCTTGTTGACATTTTGGTCCAAATTGGTAAAATTCGTTCTTTGTTGCATAAGAGTGACATATGAGGGCCATTTGATTGTTTAACTCTCAGGCGTACTGTGTTTTGATGTGGATTTGTCTTTCTGCCCCTATAATGTCTATGAGACATTGCTTTTCCACGGTTCAGTAATGTCTTCTCTGAGAAAATGTGCTACTATATTGGTTGCTAAGTTAGTACAATAGATCAACTCTGAATCTTATACCTTTGCCAAGTTTTTTATATTATAATGTAGTAGCAAACATGTCCTTGTGTTGTAAAGGAATGCACAATTTGTTATGTGGTCACTTGAATGACTTAGGCTTAGGGATTTATGCAATAATCATGTTATTTGTTTCAATACGTCTTGAGATTGGACTCCATACCTAGTCAGCTGTTCCAATGCACTCCATACAATTGCTTTTTCTAACTTGTATGGGCATGAATTCTAAGTTTGGGTCATAGTTCTGGTCATGGACAGGACAGGACACAATGATGCAAAGGTATGTGGAAAATAAAGAAAAAACAGTGGTGTTCTAACTTCCAGGAGCATGGATCCTAAGTCTGGTCATGGATGGGATATAGAGTTCGGGTCATAGACGGGGTACAGCAAAGTTATTGTGGAAAATAAAAAAAAACGCATGGAAGGATTTTTTTAATATTTGATGTAGATATATATATTTATAAAATCCACCATATTTATGAGATTTCATAGATATATCTAAAACAAATCTACATATTTTTTCATATTTTTGAACTAAGTACTTAAAATTGATATTTTCTGTCCAGATTCTATCCATTATGTCATCATTTGTGGTGCATGGAAGGATTACGTTTGATGAAATAAAAAGAAGCTGAAAATCTATTTCAATCACTATTATTGGGGGGGATCGCTTCAGCGGCATTAAAGGTCGGCTGCCCTAAAGGTGGCATCGAGTACGTAGGACACATACATGATCGTGGTTATATACATCTCGATTTCTTATACATTTCGCTGAAAACGACTCAAATGGTTACATATATTAGGTGTTTGGATTCACCTCCTAAACTTTAGTCGCTGTGCCATTGGATGTTTGACACATGCATGGAGTATTAAATATATACTAATTATGAAACTAAATGTACAGATTGAGACTGTTTTGCAAGACGAATTTTTTAAGCCTAATTAATCTATGATTTGACAATGTGGTGCTACAGTAAACATGTGCTAATGATGGATTAATTAGGCTTAATAAATTAGTCTCGTGGATTACTGACGGATTCTATAATTTGTTTTTTTATTAGTATCTGAATACCCAATGTGACACCTCCATATGATACCTCCTAAATTTTAGTCACTAGGTCCAAACACCCCCTAAAAATACAGCCATTGAGGGATGTTTTTAAAATCTACACCTGTCTAAATTCGTTCCTGCGAGAAGCTAAAACCCAAGACCTAAGGGGAAGCCTCCTGGACCACTAGGCTG
This sequence comes from Saccharum hybrid cultivar R570, assembly GCA_038087645.1. Classification (NCBI taxonomy): domain Eukaryota; kingdom Viridiplantae; phylum Streptophyta; class Magnoliopsida; order Poales; family Poaceae; genus Saccharum; species Saccharum hybrid cultivar. Next base: position 27,287,971 of record JAQSUU010000135.1, read on the forward strand.
CTAGTATCTTACGCAAAGTGTGACAAGTGACATACTTAAAAAAAAGCAATACTCCCTCCAATCACAAATAAGAGACGTTTTAAGCATTCCTCTAGTCTGCAAAACACATTTTTTACTACTAATTTTTTGTTACAAAATCTATATAACCAAGAAAAAGTACATGTTTATAAAACTACATTTCAATACAATTATGCTCATATTATTGCATTTTCAAAAATTTAAATTCAACACATGAAAAACAATATGGAACCACAATTTTGAATGATTGATTTAGTACAACCCAAAACATCACTTAGGGTGTGTTTAGACCGCAAATTTTTTTGGGGTAAAGTTCCTGTAGCACTTTCGTTGTTATTTGACAAAATTTATTCAATCATAGACTAACTAGGCTCAAAAGATTCATCTCGACATTTACAGACAAACTGTGCAATTAGTTATTTTTTTAACCTACATTTAATACTTCATGCATGTGTTTAAAGATTCGATGTGACAGTTACTATGCAAAATATTTTGGGTGTTTTTGGGATCTGAATGTGGCCTTAATTGTGGTCAGAGTAGTGCCTTTGCGAAACCAAATTCATTAAGATTGACCAAATATTAAATGAGGCCATATGGACTAGACTCTCTTTACTAGCCGATCTTTTTTAGTTAAATCTTTGTTGCTGAATTTAAATCATCTCCCACCTAAATTCTAATTCTAATGCTAGACAACGTACACACTTTAACTCTCAAAACTGGACAAGTCACCTCCCCTAAAATAGTTTAGAGTGGTTTCAAAGGTTGTTTTTATTGATGTTGCACATATGTAGCACACGGGATCCACATGTCATTGGTTTTTAGTCATGTAACCTTTCATAGAATAGTTGGACTCCTAAGATGATCTCAAATGAAACAAAATTAACTAGAAAAGCTTTAGATCTCAGCGAGCACCAAACCAACTACAATTTTGGTATAGCTTAAAATGGATATATTTGGCTCCAGACAATCTGAAAGAAAATGGTTTTCAAATACAAAGTTGTAGATCGCATCAAAAGCTACAAATCTCGTATAGACCACGTCAACATTCGATGTCATTTGAAAAAAAATAAACGAATATTTTGATCCCTTAATGATCTCAAATAAAAAAAATAACAAATGAAAAGTTTTAGATCACATCAAGATATAAAGGTTTTATACAGACCATGTTAGCATCAGAGGTCATTTAAAAAAATTAAAAATCTGAATTTTCAAAATTTGGTAACTTCAAATGTCAAGCAATTTCTGCTTTGGTAAATAATAATTGTAAAACAAAAGCGCTACTACAAGCAGCCCGAGTGACAGACAGGGACAATCGCAGCAGGTCAGCACCAGAATGTCTGAAGGTGCTGCGCCCATGTTGAGTCCCTGCAAACCTCACAAACTTTCTGTTAGGAGACAACACGCACGATGTTGAGTTCCTGGGCCCTCCAGGTTCGCGGACGGAAACTTGGCACCACACACTCTTATCCGCAGCGAGAGCTTTGGGTGTGTGTCCAAACCTTCTCCACGCGTTCCTTCCCTCGTTTCCTCCCTGTTGTGTTCATACCCTCTCAAGAAACAAGAGAGCCAGCCAGCGCTTGCTGCAAAGCTCAAGCGCCGCAGCAATGTCTCTGGCCCCGTACATCCCTTCGATCAAGGTGAAGGTGGGGGCCGTCTCGGTCGCGCCCCCGCACCGCGCATGCCGGTCCTTCGCGGTGATCAGGAGCTCCAAGGCGGAGGGCCCCATCCGGAGACCTGCGGCGCCTCCGCTGTCGCCACCGCCACCGATGCCACCGATGCCGCCGGCTCTGTCCACTCCTCCCACCCTGTCGCAGCCTCCGACGCCCGTGAAGCCCGCTGCCCCACCCACGTCGTCGCAGCCGACACCACCGTCTCCTGAGCCGAAGCCAGCTGAGGCCACAGCCCCGGCGGCAGCGCTGCAGAGGCCGGTGGCTGGGGCTGTGACGCTGGAGTACCAGAGGAAGGTGGCCAAGGACCTGCAGGAGTACTTCAAGAAGAAGAAGCTGGAGGAGGCCGACCAGGGCCCGTTCTTTGGGTTCTTGCCCAAGAATGAGATTTCCAACGGAAGGTACGTTTGCCCCTGCAAGATGCTATCAAATTTGTGAACCACAAGTTCCACAAAAAAATTGTGAACCAGAAAGCTTTTTGAACTATCCAATATGGTTGGTGAGATTTTTCCTGGTACCTTCAAATATTTGAAGGTTTTTGAATCAGGGACATTTCTTGACCTAATAAACTAAACTGCAAATTGATCTAGCCTGACCTTTACAGAGAGCATGCTCCTTTGCAATCAACAAATCGATCAAACATCAGACTTGAGATTGATTAATCAGTTGAGAACTGACATGTTTCCAATCCATTTGGAACAAGGCCTAGTGAAGTTGAATAACCAGATAGCTTGTCTCTATGCGCTAATTCACCTTGCTACAAATCTTGCAGGTGGGCCATGTTTGGGTTTGCAGTAGGGATGCTAACAGAGTACGCAACAGGCTCAGATTTTGTTCAGCAAATGAAGATCCTTCTCTCCAATTTTGGAATTGTGGACTTGGATTAATGGCGGACTTGGTGTTTTCGTTATGTATAAGTCCTTTAAGTGTAATGTACTTACTTGATATGGCATATAGAAAATTTTATCTTGCACGTTGTTTAACTTGGTTTCATTTGTGCTGTCCTGTTTGGATACACATTAATATCAATTTCCAGTTTTCTTCTATTAGCTACCTGGATTACACGGGAGGACAACACTGTAGGATTTACTGAGTTACAGTGTGGGCAAAAAGGTTTATCTCTAATACTAATGTACAATTACAAGCTGCCAAATGCCAATAATAGTATATGCTTTCAGACAAATAACAGTGTATATAGATTGGCATTGCTACATTATGATGTGAATATGCCATTGTTCTATCCTGGTTCATCTAGCATTAAGCAATAGGATCACAAGTCAAAAGGAGATGCTTTAATTGGAACACTAAAAAAGGTGCAGTTTCAAAAGGTAACACCCTCCATGCAGAAGTTTTGCATGATGGCATTAATCGGCATTGCGGTGCATAGATGGAGAATTACACGAAAAGTGATTGATTTGATAAAGTTCTTCATCAAGCTCTGCAATTGCTTTTTCCTCCTGTCATTGCACAAAGAATACCGATGTTAAAAGTGAAACGTAAGAAACCACGTTGTCGACATAAAGTTATTCCAAATAGCCAAAAGATGGAATGTTTTATTTCAGAAATTTATTAAAACATGATATCGCAAACAATATTTTTAAGGTCTTACCTTCTCATGAGCGGAATGCTTCAGAATTTCAAGCATCTGGTCAACAGAGACACCAGCATGTCTAGACTGTAGACAGCACATGAAATAATTACTACTAGTGGCCTAGAACTAGATCCAACCTTCATGGACCGCATCTCTTCCAAAGCAGCACGAATGTCCATATCCTGCTTTGAATCCATTGCTCTATTTTCCATCTCTTTCATTGCATCACCCTCAGCATCCCTTTTCCTCTTTTCTGTCTGCTGCCTGAATAAAAGAATATTCATCATGGTGATAAAATTGAAGATTATATGCATGGAATCGAATTTGTCCTTCGAATAAGCCCCAAAATCACTTACCTCGTCCTGATCAGCTGGGTCTAGCACTCCGGCGGCACCCCTCAGGTCCGGAGTTCGAATCCCAGTGGGAGCGAATTTCCGGCTGAGGGTAAAAAACCTCCCTCGCTGGTCCCGTGTGCCAAAGCACTAGTGTGACGGCCCGTTTCCGGCCTGCGGCGACGGTCTGTGGACCGGCCCAGGTTACGGGGCCCACGGTTAACCGTCCTAGTGTCAGGGCGGGGCCAGGGTTCGGGGGGTTTCTCGGTTCGGGCTACTGAGAAGTTTCTTCTTAAGTGGAATGCCGTGGGGGAGGTCTTTCCCCTGCCGGGCCGAGTTTTTTTAGGTTCAAAATTGCGACTAGCCCCCGATTCCACTGTGCACTTGAAGTAAAACCTAAATATTTGTATTCCCAAGTATGTCTGCGTCCAAAAGAAGGGAATAGCATTAGCATGGGTTAGCATACAATCAGTAATCAAAACACACACTAGTTGATACGGATATGAATTTCCACAGCTCCAAGATAGGCAACCAAAGAAAACATTATGCCAGACCATAAAATGATGAAAAATAAATTCAAACCATGGTTGTAAATTCAAAAAGATGCCTATGAAAAAGCTATTATGCCTAGCTCAATGAAGAGATGCAAGCGCTAAACACAAAGAACTGATGTCTCCATCAACACTGCACAACCTAGAAGAGCAGGCAGAGCACATGTAGAGATAAGGAGTGAATATGAACATATCATGCATGCAAAGTGGTGGCTCAGGAATAATATTAATACATTCTGGACTTATTCATGTAGTCATGATGAACAAAAGTTGCTAGGTTGGGGCGTTGGGCAGCCCATGGACTGTCACGAAAACATAAGACCTATAAATCAGCAAGCCAAATTATTAAATTCAATTTTAATGTTAGATGCTAGAGGTGTAAGCTTCGAGTATTTGACAGATGCAATAATTTCTTTACAAATTCCACGGGATAAGGGAAAATAGAATAATAGTTACCAGGAGTTAGTTATTGAATGGTAAATTCATGTCTTAAGAGAAACTCTAACAGTAAATTTGTTTGAATATATATATTTGACTTAAATAAGAGAAAGGTAAGAAACTTGTACCTACATCTGGCAATGTGGTATGACCTGAAAGGTTAGGAACTGGTACTGAACCAACCTTTCAAATCAGTTACCAATAATCTCCACAAGAACACTTCCCATCTTTGAAATGATGAAATCGGATAGAATCCCTTAAAATGATTTGCCGGCTAATCATCTGAGAAATGTATCTAAAGGCTATGTGACAATCTCCGCAAACCCGAAGGTTCTTCATTATTCTTATTGGGCCACTTGAGGAACGAGTCAGAACAAAGGCAACGGCTAGCTTCTCACTGTGATAGCTCAACAGCTCCTCTTTGTTTTCTTCTTCGAGATCATACAAGGCATACTCTGTCAGGGGAACATAACCGGCATTTCTTATATTCTGTATCAAAAAATTCAGCTTTTCGTATATTTCTTTGGTGTTTGAATGTGATCTGTCACCAGCGATGAAAGTATGAACTCCATCATTTAGGGTTACCCAACTGCGACCAGCCTCCTTTTTCACTGTCGCTTGCCTCATTGCAGCTCGGGCTTTGGCTGTATCTTCCCACATTCCTGTAGCTGCATGAAAGTTAGATGCCAGAACATAGTTTACAGGATTTTGAGGCTCTATTTCCAAAAGCAGCCTTGAAGCTTCTCTCCCCAGATCAATCTTAGACCCGTCTTTTGACTGTCGGCAAGCAACTAAAACAGTCCTCCATATGAGAGCGTTAGGTTTCATTGGCATTCTTTGTATGTACTCCTTTATCTTGTCAATCTTACCAGCTCGACCGAGAAGGTCTATGACACAGGAATAATGTTCAATCTGAGGTGGTATACCATGATCCGGCATCATTTCAAAGTATTCTAAACCTCTTTCCACCAATCCAGCATGACTGCATGCAGATAGGACGCTGACAAAAGTGACATGGTCTGGACTTTCTCTGCTGCGCAGCATTTCCTCAAATATCTCAAGGGCTTTCCTTCCAAGACCATGTCTTGCATAACCAGAAATCATAGAATTCCATGAAAATTCATTTCTCTGAGTCATGGAATTGAAAAGCTTAGAGGCATAATCCACCCTACCACACTTGGAGTACATATCAACAAGAGCACTCTCAACCACGACATCTGATTCCAAGTGCGACCTAATACCAAAAGCGTGCATCTCCATTCCACGCTCCAATGCTGCCACAGAAGCACATGCATTTAGTATGATGGAGAAAGTGCAACAATCCATTATTTGGCCACTGTGTAGCATAAGCCATACACAATCCATAGCCTCCTGTAGATGGCCATTGTAGATGTAACCTGAAATCATAGAATTCCAGGAGACGGCATCCCTTCTGCCAGACATGTTAGAAAACAGATGCTCGCAGGAATCCATATCTCCTGATTTTGCATAGCATGATATGAGTGCATTATCTACCACATTGTCATGCATAACTCCATGCTTCAGCACTGCAGCATGAACCTGCTTCCCCAATTCAAGAACAGACAATGGAGATAAAGCAGCAAGTAAGTTTACAAATGTTACTTTATTTGGGATCAAACCACCCCTCATCATATTGTTGAAAACTTCGACAGTTTCAGAAATAGGTGCTTGTGAACTGGCCATGACACCCATCATAGAGTTCCAAGAAACTTCATCATGTTCCGCCATAGAGTTGAAAACCTTCCAGTAATCTGACATAGCTCCACATTCTCCATACATTTTAACCAGTACATTTGAAACAGATGTATCTAAATCTAGACCACACTTGACAGCATCACAATGCACTTGCTGACCTGCAGTTAAAAGTTTCAAACCTGCGCATGAACTCAAGCAACTGATTACTGCAAAGTTTGATGGGCTTATGCAACTTTGTCTCATAAGACAGTAATGCATAACTGCTTCTTCACAGTTGCCATTCTGATCAAGAGCTGAGATGATGGTGTTCCAGGAAATCCTATCCGTTGCTTCCATTAGCTGAAAAATTTTAGAGGCACTATCGATGGCACCACATTTGGCATACATATTAACCAGTCCATTACTAACAGCAATTTTCAGATCAGTAAGTCCAGTTCTAAGCATATGCCCATGGACTTCCTTACCTTTCCTCAGCCCTTCTTCAGATATAGAATATTCAGCTATGGCACTGAGCAACACAACATATGTATCTGCGTTAACAACAACAGTATTCCTTGTCCCCACGAAAATCTTTACTGCTTCTTCACTGCAGTGTTGCCTGACCAACCCAACTATCAAACCATTTAAGGTAACTGCATTCTTCTCTTTCAAACTGAGAAAGATGTCCTTAGCTTCATCAATCAAGCCATGTCTCGCAAAAGCACTAACCAGAGCACTACCCACGTAGAGGTCACTAGAACAGCCAGATTTGAGCACCCTCACGAATACTTGGTCAAGCACAGCCGAGCTGCCTGATGACAGAGATGTGGCAGTGATCAAACTGCCAAATGTATGCTCTGTCGGGCGCAGCTGAATCCTGGAATCATCTCGCTGCATATCCATGAACAGAGTGAACGTTGAAACCACATCACCTTTCTTAGCATAAACAGACATCAATGCGTTCCATGTGATCAAGTCCCTGATCGGCGTGCCATCAAACACCCACTGTGCTAGGATCGGCGGACCAACAGTGCAGCTACCATACATTGAGATCAGGGCATTGCACACAGTAGTGTTTGTCGCATATTCCGTCTTCGACACCAACCCATGGACCTGGATCGCGAAGCCCAGACGGTCGGGTCCTCCATCCTGGCACGCCCGGAGCAAGGTCCCGAAGGTGAAGGACGTGGGCCTGCACCCGGGCTCCACCTCCCGCAGCATGGCGCGGAATACCCGGAAGGCCTCTTCGGCGACGCCCTGCAGCACGTACCCGGAGAGGAGGCAGGTCCAGGAGACGGCGTTCCGCTCGGGCATTTCGTCGAACACCCGGCTCGCGGCAGCCAGGCGCGCGCCCTTGGCGTAGAAGTTGACGAGATGGTTGGATAAGAAGAGGTCATGATTGAGCCCCCGCTTGATGAGCTCGACGTGGAGGTTTTCCGGAGAGTTACAGTCGCCGCGGCGGCGGAGCAGGAGGACGAGATCGGCGTGAGGGCGCGGCGGTGGAGGTGAGGGCGGCGAGCGAGGAGGCGGGAGGCGGTGAGCGAGGAGGTCGCGCAGTGGGACGGGAGGAGGGAGGCGTCTAGGTGGCGGTGGGGAAGCGTAGGCGGCGGCTGAAGAGGAAGAGGCGGAGCGGAGTGTGAGGTGAGGTAATGGCGGGAGCTTCAGCTTCCGGTGCATGGGTGTCGACAAGGAAAAGGTTCCCGTATCGCACTTGCCACTCGCACGATTGCCGAAATACGTGAAACGGTGAAGGTGAAAGCTACAGACAGTCAACGAACTGATTAGAGTCTGCTAAGGCCCCGTTTAGTTGTGAAAATTTTTGAAAAAAATTTCTGTAGCATTTTTCGTTATTATTTGATAAAATTTGTTTAACCATAGACTAACTAAGCTCAAAAGATTCGTCTCGACATTTACAGATAAACTGTGCAATTAGTTTTTTTACATACATTTAATGCTCCATGCATGCGTCCAAAGATTCGATCTAACAGTTACTATGAATTTTTTTTGCCTCTTTTTGACATCTAAACACGGTCTAAGTATAATAGAAAACCGAATATATTTCAATTTTAATGTTTTTTCTTCAATAGAACCCATATTCATTATCACAAAAAAAACAACGAAATTACAAAATCTAGTCAGCTTAGCCACCTACAAGGTTTCTAATGAAATAGTAGATTTGCACTACATGAACCAAAGCTACCGCATAGAACTTCAATTTCAATTCACTTGGTGCATTCTTAGTTTTTTACTAAAATTCGAACGGGTGTAGCAAATGGAGCACCTGGACGTCCAGACGGATGGGGCGTCCGGACACCCTGCCTGTAGTCGTTTGTTGTGTCGTTTTCGCGCACCCACGTGGGGCCCGTGTCGGCCCGAGCGTCACTAGCAGTGAGAAAGAGAGGGAGGGATGACGAATGCCCAGCCGGCGCCGGAAGAGAAAGAGACACTGATGCGTGACAGCAGAAAAGTAAGGAAGGAGATGCAACACTCGATCTACTTTTGAAACATTCAGATGCGACACTTGCAACATATATCTGAAGGTAGATGAAACACTTGAAACATGCATATGAAACACTTGCTGCAACACCAAATCTACTTTTGAAACATCCAGATAAAAACACTTGCAATATACGTACAGAAACAACTGAAACACTTGGAACATACGTCTGAAAACTTGCAAAAATATATGCAACATCTAGATCAAACACTTGCAAACATACATCTGGAAAAATAGATGAAACATTCGGAACATACACCTGAAACATACGTGTATAGCCATTGCAACGTGCAGCATCCTGATCTACTTTTACAACATCAAGATGAAACACTTGCAACATCCATATGAAACATCTGAAACACTTGAGATGTACTCTTGCAACATGAGCTTTCAACTCAATGTCATTGTCGGGTCCACAATTAGGGGTACCCAAATTATGATGGAAAATCACCCGACATCCCCAGTTAAGGGAAACAATCAACAAAAAGAGAGACGAGCTAAACTCTCCCTTGCTGGGCCTCCAGCAAGACATGTGAGCAAACCAGCCCATCACCCCGCTTCTTCCGAGGCCTCACTCAGAGGGGTCTCGGAACACCTCCGATTCGCCTGAGGCCTCAGCCCTAAGGTCTCGGACACAGGCCGACCCCCGGCAACATCACCGCCTCTCCCGAGCCCCAGAGTCGGCATTGTCCGTCTCCGACTCGCTCGAGACCGGCCTCTGACGCCGCTCCTCCATTGGTGCGCTCGAGACCCCCTGTGACATCACCCACGTTCTCGCGTCTACCCAACCGGACAGGCCGGGAATGACAGGGGTCAAATCACCACACCATCGACTGCAACAGGCATGGGGAAGAGCTGCTGACCACTATGCCACCCATATTGGCACTATACGCATGATTCGCGCCTGCGCAGTGTATGGAACAACTGCCCAGGGCCACTATTCCCACGAGCGGGATAAGATCGCACCGCGATTTCCGCCTCTGAGGCCTCGACCCTCTACGCCAGTCAAACTATAAGGACGAACACGCTACGCCGGCTATAGAACCAAGAATGACGGGGCGCAGCGCTACAACTCCGAAGGACAGAAACCACTCCCCCAACAGTGGTGCCCATGCCTGGACACGTAGCAGTAGTGCCAGAAGTACCAATGACATGCCTCCACAATACGGACCACGTCGCCACCGGATAAGGCTCTTCCTAGGCCTCCTGGCTCCTCCACCAGCAAGGTCACACCGTATGCCAACATTATGTAACCCTGCACCTCCTTGAGGCTATAAAAGGAGCATGCAAGGATCATTCCAAATGGGATGACCTAACCCAGAACACAACCCAACCGAAGACAGACCGAAAAAAGAACCACCACAACAACATAACGCAAGATACGAGTAGGCAACTCTCCTGGACCTTGCGAGACCACCAACAGAGTCGCGCACACCACTTTCTCCACTCATGCCTTGAGACTTGGGAGCTCCTCCCTCTCTCATGCCCGCTTGTAATCCCTACTACAAGCACTTCGGTGCAAGATAATACAGAACTCTCCTCCCCCACTGGACGTAGGGCATTTCTCGGCCCAAACTAGTATAAATCGCCTGTGTTCTTCTTACACACCATCCGGACTCCCGACGCGTAGACACTCATTACTCGTTGGTGCTAGAACCGCCGTTTCTTACACCGACAGTCATCTTGTTACTTGGACGTACGAATGGAGCCTTGTCGTTGTGGAGCTCGACGCCAGCGCGGAGGTTGACGACGGTACATGGAGCTTGACGGGACGGCTTCACACGAAGCTCACCCCCTCACCTGCTTGCTGGAGAATCCATCGTGTGGAGGCAGCCGAGGCTCGACAGATCGGTGGAGGCGGCATTAGCGAGCGGGCCAGCCGCGGCGAGCATGGCCGTGCAGTGGAGGCGGCCGCACGCGACTAGGCAGAGCGATAGAGGCGGGCAGGAGCGAGAGAGGGTGCGGTGGAGAATTTTATTTTTTCGGCAGGTTGCAGACGAGAGGGAGCAAAGACACGATAGCGAGTGGGGGAGACGTGTCCGTCCGCATGGACGTCCATATGGAATCATTATATAAAAATAGTAGAGCTCAATGAGATCTATAACATGTTTTTGTTTGAAGCCATCTTTGTACTTTTAGCACCAATAAGGTAACAAAAACAGTGTCTAAAGCCATCTTGATGTTTTCAGTACAATATAGCTTCAAATGAAAATATGTTGTGAGCTACAATGTTGTAGATCTCAACCAACTTTCATACAAAATTTATCTCAACATTTCAATTGGCATGACAAACTTTTTATGAAAAATATAATAAAATAATGCTGCTCATTGATTAGGGTAGTGATGTTTCAAAATCCATGCCTCCATGGGCTGTGATGACATGTAATGGCCCATGATAGTATGAAACTTCAGCCTTGGTGGTTCGATTTCTTACGGTGTCCTAAACCTGTGCATGGAAATACCCAACAAAAATAGTTATGGGAAAAGGGTACAATATAATCATCTATGAACATCATGCATAATTTAAGCTTGAACAAAAAACTATGCAATACAAGCAAAAAAGAAAAATCAACACTTGAATAGTTATGAAAATAATTGTTGATGTATAATCCACAGAGATGATTAGTTTGTATTTTTTGTTAGTCTTTGTGCAAGTTATTGTTTAAGGTTAATTCTTGCATGCACACATATGATTACGCCTTCTATCCATTAATATTTCGGTTGGAATTTTTCATGCACTTGTTTAAGCATTATCGTGTTTGGTAACATAATAGCACATGATATACTCCCACGATCAAACCTGGACTTCCCATGGAATATTTCACATATACCATATCACGTGTGGCCCATTGCTATAAGTCATTATCAGTGATATGTAGGACTATACTTTATATTCCATTTCCCTAATCTACTAGAAGGAAGAACCGCCTTCCCATATTTCTACTGTCTAAGATTCATGCACTGCTGCATGCAATCCAATTCCGTTCTTATACCTTACACCCTTTTAACCCTAGCAGTCTAGCACTCATTTGATCACATGTGCCATCGATAGCTTTTCATCTGCCCTCCCCTCGCTCATCAGCTCATGCCACCAAGGATCGATATGGGGTAAGGATTTCATGGTTGGGGGTGGAGCCTAGACACTAGCTTAGAAGGGGAGCTCATGGCATCTGGTTTTCAAGCGTTAGAGGAGGTTGAGACATTGACTGGATGAGGTCATAGGAACCGCGAGATGGGTTATCTCTACAACTAAAAAGAAGTGAATGTTATCGTTACCGCTGTCACAGAACCTCCTAATTATGATGGCCCACATGTACCTGTCATCGTTATAATAACCTCTGACAGTCGTACTTATGTTCCTCATAACTTAAAAGGCCTGCTTTCCTCCGAACAGGATCTAATCACAGGAGTATTGCAATATTACAACCGTTTATTCAAAATACCATCAGAGTAAAGTAGCGAAAGTCTTACAATAACTTAAGTTTATAAACCACAGTTTCCAAACTTCAAACCATATGTAACATTATTACAAACCGGTAGTAGGGAAGTATCAGTAGTAACTTTATTACAATCACACAAACGAAGTGCCTTGCCTAGAGGCCACACAGTCTACTCGTCATCACTTTCTTCAGCCACAACGGTCATGCAACAAGGCTCAAAGCAGACTTTCATGAACCGCACCTGCAACAAGGGGTTTAACAAACCCTGAGTACAAGAGTACTCAACAAGACTTACCCGACTAAGAAAAGACTTCAAGGGCATGCTAGCTTTAGGGAATCAAGGTACGGGTATTCAAGAATCAAAATTTCTTTTGCAGAAAAGCTTACTAAAGTAAGTCCTTACATTCATTATTTTACTTTTACCATTGATGGTTCATTAACCAATTCTAAGTGATCCTAATCTAGATCAAAGTAATTCTCATCAAGACATTTCTTATTCTTTCTTTTTAATTCCAGTTCTTAACTACGATGTTGGTGCAAGGCCATGACTCCTTTCTCGTGGAGCAACGACGATTCGAACCGCTTCATTTACCTAGCTGGGGCTTCCTAATCACACGACATATGTAGAACCAAATCTTGCATGTATCAACTCTTACCCAAGTAACCCAAAACCAGAGCGTGTCCATCGCCACCCGAGAGCACAGTACTCCTCCAATCTAGCCCTTGGCCACGAGGGTACACACTACTCTCGCCATCTCTCCACTTCTAGTGCGAGGTTAGACGTTCTCGTAATGGAATAGTCGAAGTAAGGCTTACCCGATATGGGTACATGGCTAGTACTAATAAAAACTCCATGATGTGAGAGCCAACAACGTACGGTCCTTAACTGATAAGGCAGAAACATTACATTGAGACTCCTTTCACAATGCAAGTTAGCAGTGGCCAAACCACCCGCCCGATCTTACAAGTTTATTCTTATATTTCAATATTTATCAAGTATGCCATCATGGCCATGTAAACATTCATTTAAAAAGCTTAACTCATAAGCATAGCGAAGCATACTACATATTTTCAGTAAAACAGGTATCAAGGGTGATATTACAATAATCAAGGATGACAATGCAGCAATTGGGTTATCACTCAACTCCTAATTACTAATTGCAGTAAACTCTAGTATAAATATTAAAGATTTGTAAAACTCAAGGTAGGGTTTAAATGCACCGGGGCTTGCCTTGCTCTGACGTGACGACTGACTCGGACTCGAAGACTCTGACTTCTGGTCCGAAACCCATCGACGACAACTCTTCTCCGAAGACTTGCTCGCCAACTTCGACTTCTTTGAAAGCGGGAACTACACGAGTATAGAACATGCTTCAACATGATGCTTAATGATAAACATGATACTTGATGATGCTATGCCACGGTTTACGACTCGAGTACAACTTTCCTTTGCGGTACAGTCGCAAAACAGTAAAACCTACTAACTAAAAGCGATAACTTAAGCGACGCTAACGTTTCTTACTGGACTTGTTACTAACGAGCTCAATCATGAAATTAAGGTGCCAAGGATCACCAAGAATTAGTGACCCAAGGACATCACTCAATCAAAAGAGCACACAACATTTAAAGGGATCAATTCAACAATTATTTAAACATGTAATTAATTAGGGCATAATTAATAATAAATCAACTTCATCTAATTGAGCTTAAACTTTTTCTGTGGGTTAATCATGGTCTAGAACAGTGTCAGAATAAATTTCATGATTTTTGGATTAATAAATTAATTACTAAAATTCATGGAAGTTGCATTTAATATTTAATTGAACTAATTAATTAACTTACAAAAAGTAATCCAATTTAGCATTTAATATTTTTCCTAAGTAGTTTACATCTTGAAAAGCTTACACAAAAATTTTCACTATTTTTGGAGCTCTACAGAATTTGTTAATAAAATAAACAAATACTAATACTATTCACATTTTTGAAAAAGAAAAACAAAAACTCAACTCGGACAGACTCCTCCTTTTTTCCTTTGACTCGGCCCAACCAACGGCCTGCCCGCAACGCGCCCGCGCTCGCTTGCGCGGCCCCGCTACCCGAGCTGGCCCAGCAACACGGTCTGCCGCGCTCGCGCGCCTGCTCTCTCTCTCTCGCTGACATCTCGGTCCCGCCTGTCATCTCCCTCCTCCGCTCTCGCCTTCTCTCCTGCGACGATGGCACGGTGGCCGGCCGACGATCACGACGTCGGTCGCCCAACCAACCGGTCTAACACGATCTACTCCTCACCGCGAACCTCACCGGACCACTCACGCGACCACAAACGCCCTAGAGGTAACACCTCACCATCCATGGTGGCACGGTGCTCGCGGCTCATGGTGTCCCGGCGATCCACGATAGTAGAGTCTAAATTGAAAGCACGATAAGCAACAGGAGATCACAGTGATTGCAACGAAGCCACTAGGAGGCGCTGGGAGGCAGTGGAGGCGGTTGGCCACGTGAGGCGGCTCGGTGATGCTCAGTCGCCGGTGCTGGAGAAGGAAACGGTGGTATGACGATTTGGGCCGAAAAAGGGCTAGAGCAGTTGGACCAAGAGGTGCGCGAGGGCGAGGCGAACGGGATGATACAGTTTGTGTGGCTGGTGGTGGCTCAATGGTGGCAGCAGTGAGCGGTGGAGCTAAGCGGCGGCGGCGGTAAAAACAGAGGAGAAAACGGCTCACGGTGAACTCGGTTATATATAGGGCGACGGTCACGGTAATGGTCACTGGAAGACGCGAGACGTCGTGCTGCCGGTCCTGGCGTGCGCGAGAAGGTCCTGGACACCGCCCGGCGGCTCACCGGCACCCATGCCGCGTGGTGCCCGGCGGTGATTGGTCGCGACACTATAGCTTCCCCTCCCAACTTTTGAAAATTTTAACTGTTTTCTTAAATTACTCCCAAACTCATGTAGCAACTTGAAAAATTCCCAAGATATAAAATCTTCAGAATTTCAAGCTCTACAAGTTTTGTATTGAACATTTTTCCAAATTCGAACTGGATTTTGAAAGTTGAGTTTAAATTCAAAAGGGGACACTTTTTGGAAATTTGGTAATTTAGAAATTACTTTAGATTTTATATTGAAACTTTAAAAACTCTAAACACCAAAGTTGTACATCTAGCCAAGACCTACAACTTTGCTACTCAAACCATTTTCAAATTCTTCCTCCATTTTTAAATTTGAGTTTGGGGATAAAAAGGGGTCAAATTTGAAATTTGCTTATTTTCAAAATTGCTCCATATTTTACACTAAAACTTTGAAAACTCAAAACACCAAAGTTGTAGCCCTTGAAAAGTTCTACAAACTTGGTTTTAAACTTTTTCCCAAATTTTGCTTAGATGTTGAATTATTTCAAAAGGGGTAAAATAGGGTTTTGGATTTTAGGGTTTTTCGGAGGAATTTTTAATTGGAATTTGTTGCTACCTTAATTGGTGATTATTTAATGATCAAACCATGATCCAAGGGCATCATTTAGTCAATTAACACATAGTTGACCAAATGCCACTCTTGGTTGACTAATTTAACTTTTGAAACTCTTTTAATATTTCCCCAAATTTGAATTCAAATTCGAATCGGAAAACTCGCGATAAGTTTTTGGATTCCAATTCAAACTCAAACTTGGAGCTTCATTTTACGTGTTGTACTTGAGTTCATACCCTACACTTGACACTAGTGTGTAACACAGTCACACACCTCAAATTACGTAGGGCATGGACTAGGTATTTGTGGTGGCATTCGAAATTAGGGTTTCCGGTTCGAATCACACCACTGAGAAGCACATCCAACCTAAAAAGGTAAACTCATTTTAGTTAATGCATAACAGGGTTGACCTAAACATGGACGCTTTGCGATGCAATATGATGACATGACAGGTTAATTAACAACCATAACACCCGAAGTGTTACAGCCCTTCCCCCTTAAAGAAATCTCGTCCCGAGATTTAAAGCCTTGAGTTAAGTAATAGAAAAGAAAACGTGTCAAACAAACACGTTCAGAACTTGTCTACAAAACAGGTAGGGGGTTTTTTGCATTACATTTTTTTTTTAAAAGACAGGTTACAATCTAAAGAAGAAATTGCAACCTAGATAGAAGCAAAGAACTCGGGGAAATTCTCTAACAGAAAATCTTCCGATTCCCACGTGGCTTCTTCTTCTGAATGTTGATCCCATTGTATCTTGTACCATTTGATTGTTCTACTTTGGGTAACACGATCCTTTCGATCCAAAACTCGGACATTATATTCAGAATAAGTCAAATCTGGCTCACATTCAACTCCATCAACATCAACAACTTGATCAGGCACTTGTAGACACTTTTTCAATTGCGATACATGAAATACATTATGCACGGCTGACAGTTGTTCATACAACTTTAATCTATATGCCATCTTTCCACATTTTTCAATGATTTGGAATGGTCCAATATAACATGGTGCGAGTTTGCCCTTGACTCCAAATCAAGTAACTCTTTTCCTGGGTGACACTTTCAGATAAACATAATCTCCCACTTTAAACATCAAGGGTCTACGCCTTTTGTCAGTATAACTCTTTTGTCGAGACTGAGCAACTTTTAAACTCTTTTGAATCTGCTTAACTTTTTCTTCCATTTTCTTCACCAGATCCACTCCATAAAACCATCTTTCTCCCGGTTCTGACCAGTTCAACAGAGTTCTGCATCTATGGCCATACAATGCTTCAAACGGTGCCATTTTGATACTCTCTTGATAACTATTGTTATAAGAGAATTCTGCTAATGGTAAACATTCATCCCATTGATTTTGATAAGTGAGAGCACAAGATCTTAACATATCTTCTAGAATTTGATTGACTCTTTCAGTCTGTCCCCCAGTTTGCGGGTGATAAGCTATGCTGTAAAGAAGTTTAGTACCTAATGACTTTTGAAATTATTTCCAAAATTGTGAAACAAACTGAGTACCTCTGTCAGTAACAATTGTTTTGGGTATTCCATGCAAACTCATAATTCGGACAACATAAATTTCTGCATATTTGGATGCTCTATAGTTAGTCTTCACAGGTACAAAGTGAGCTGATTTAGTCAAACGATCCATAATAACCCAAATTGAATCAAAGCCTCTTGAGGTCTTGGGTAAACCAGTAATAAAATCCATACTGATATCTTCCCACTTCCAAGATGGAATGGGTAAGGGTTGTAACATTCCTGCCGACTTCAAATGCTCAACCTTCACTCTACGACAAGTGTCACATCTGGTAACATACTTAGCAATCTCAATTTTCATTTTGGTCCACCAGAATCTCTGTTTCAAATCCTGATACATCTTGTTACTCCCTGGATGAATAGAAAACCTTGTATTATGTGCTTCATCAAGAATGAGCTATCATAACTCTGGAACTTTTGGTACCACTAACCGATTCTTGAACCACAACACATCTGTATCATCAATACTGAAATCTGTCTGTTGATCTGTTCTAACTTTTTCTTTGATGTGAGCTATACTAGAATTCTTTCTCTGAGCAGATATAATCTGATCTTTGATTGTTGATTCCACAGTGACATTGGTTAACTGACCTCGTTGGACTATTTCAATATTTAACTTTTTCAATTCGTAACACAAACTATAATCCATTGGCTTCACAGTCATACAATTGCAATGATTCTTTCTACTAAGTGCATCAGCAATGACATTTGCTTTTTCTAGGATGATAGTGCACTTCTAGATCATAATCCTTTATTAACTCAAGCCACCTTCTTTGCTTCATATTCAGTTCTGATTGAGTAAAGGTATACTTCAAGCTTTTGTGATCTGTATAAATGTGGCAAGTATTACCTAACAAGTAATGACGCCAGATTTTCAATGCGTGGACCACAGCTGCTAATTCAAGATCATGAGTTAGATAATGCTCTTCGTGACGCTTCAACTGTCTCGAGGCATAAGCAATGACTCTGCCTTCTTGCATTAATACATAACCAAGGCCAATACCAGAGGCATCACAATATACATCAAATGGCTTTTCTATATCTGGCTGTGCTAAAACTGGAGCAGTTGTCAGTGACTTCTTTAGAATTCTAAAAGTCTTCTCACATTCTGGAGACCAGATGAATTTGGTTTGATTTTTCAACAACTCCATGATTGGCTTGGCTACCTTTGAAAAGTCAGGTATGAATCGACGGTAATAACCCGCCATTCCTAGAAAACTTCAAACTTCATAAACTGAGATTAGTGGTTTCCAATTCAAGATATATTTCACCTTACCAGGATCAACTGCTACTCCCTCGGCTAGTAACACATGTCCTAAGAATTGTACTTCCTTTAACCAAAACTCACATTTACTAAACTTGGCATATAGTTGATGATCTCTCAAACGAGTTAGAACAACTCTAAGGTGCTCAGCATGCTCTTCTTCACTTTTTGGAGTATACCACAATATCATCAATAAAGACAACCACAAACTTGTCAAGCTCCGGCATGAAAACTGAGGTCATCAAATACATGAAATATGCCGGTGCATTAGTGAGACCAAAAGACATGACTAGATACTCATACAATCCATATCTGGTAGTGAATGCAGTCTTTGGAATATCTTCTGGTCGAATCTTGATTTGATGGTACCCTGATCAAAGATCGATCTTTGAAAATACCTTTGCCCCTGCAAGTTGATCAAAAAGTATATCAATGCGAGGCAACGGGTATTTGTTCTTAATGGTTACTTCATTCAACGGACGATAGTCAACACACATCCTTAAAGTCTTATCCTTCTTCTTGACAAAAAGAGCTGGACATCCCCATGGTGATGAACTGGGTTTGATGAAACCTTTTTCAAGCAACTCTTGCAATAGAACCTTGAGTTCGGCCAATTCATTTGGTGGCATTCTATAAGCTCTCCTGGATATCAGGGCAGTACTAGGTTTTAACTCAATTATAAATTCTACTTCTCTATCCGGTGGCAAACCAGGTAGATCATCTGGAAACACATCTAAAAATTCACAGACTACTGGTATATCACAAATCTCCTTCACTGAGGTTGCACATATCCTCTCAACGGTTCTCTTTGGAATAGGAAGTTGGATAAGAAGATGAGATTTATTATCTGGCAAGTTCAACCTTATAGTTTTGTGCAGTGCATCTATAATAGCTCCTCGTTGGTACATCCAATTCATACCCAGGATTACATCTATATCCTGTTTCTGTAATATTATCATGGAGGTAGGAAATATATGCCCACCCAACTCTATAGGTACTTCGTGTACCATCTCCTTAGTACACAGTCATCCCCCGAGCGACTGAATAAAGAATTCCTCTTGTGTTCCCATAATTGGAATGTCATGCTTTGTAACAAAAGTGCGATTTATGAATGTATGCGATGCACCAGAATCAAATAACAGTACTGATGGATGATTAGCAACAGGGAATATACCCATCATAACAGGTTCTCCCTCTGGAATTGCACTTGCTTGGGTGTAGAATACACGTCCTGTCTTCTTCTTTTCACCTTTACCCTTCTGGACATTCAAATTATTATTCTTACTCTGAGGCTGCTGTTGTTGTGGTACGGGAGCTCTTGGATAATTGGGGTTGTACTACCTTGGATATGGGCAGTCCCTTGAGAAGTGGCCTGGCTTTCCACAGTTATAGCAGGGCAACTTATGGGTGAAAGGATCAAGATGCCCAAGAGGGGGACGAATTGGGCTTTTCTAAAAATTAATTGCAAGAATTAAATCCTACAAGCCAAACTTCACCCCTAGTGCCTACTAGTGTTTCTTGTGATTCTACTGATAAAAGTTTTACACCCTAAGTTCTAATCCTAGACTAGCATGGCAATTCTAGGAAAGTAAACAAGCAATGAAAGTAATGCACAAAAGTAAATGCTTGAAAGTAAGGGTTAGGAACACAGCGATATTTTGCCGAGGTATTAGAGAGTCGCCACTCCCCACTAGTCCTCGTTGGAGCACCCGTGCAAGGGTGTAGCTCCCCCTTGATCCGCGCAAGGATCAAGTACTCTCTACGGGTTGATTCTTCGACACTCCGTCACGGCGAATCACCCAAAACCGCTCACAACTTGAGTTGAGTCACCCACAATCTCGTCGGATGATCACCAAACTCCCAATCACCACCAAACCGTCTAGGTGATGGCGATCACCAAGAGTAACAAGCTAGAACTCTCACTTGACCACAACAAGCCTAATGAGAAGATGGATGCACACTTGCTACACTCTTGTCACTAGAGAGGATTCTCAAACTTTGATTCTCAAATCTCTATCCTCACTAGGGCTCTTGCACTCCCTTACACTTCAAAGGTGTTTCTCAGCTGAACAAATGAGCAAGAGACCTCTAAAAGAGGTGGAGGGGATGTATTTATACACTCCTCAGACAAATCCAACCGTTATCTGTCAAATCAGCAAAACGTGCACTGACCGGACGCGCCGGTTGACATGACCGGACGCGCCGGTCAGGTGTAACGGTCAGAAACCGAAAGTTATGCTGAGTGACCAGACACGCCGATCTGAGATGACCGGACGCGCCGATCAGAGATGACCGAACGCGCTGATCAGGGATGACCGGACGCGTTCGATCATGCAAGAGCTTTGCTGAAAGTTGACCTGACGCTCGACCGCGTCCGATCATGGGTGATCGGACATGTCAGGTCACCTTGGGACCTTACTGGAACGTGACCGGACGCGCCGATCACTTTACAGTCGTGTCCGATTACACTGTTTACCCTCTGGAACACGTGTCAGACTAACCACTGCGTCCGGTCCTCTCAAGGACCGCGTCCGATCGATCAGTTAAACCCGCACTGAAGTGTTAGTACTGACCGGACGCGTCCGGTCATGACCAGAACCGCGTCCGGTCACAGGTAAACTGCTCAAACATCTTCTAAACGCGTCGCAACTTGAACCAAGTTGCTTCCAACTGAACTCTGAGATTTTCTAGAGCTACCTAGTGCTAAGTTTGACAAGTGTGCACCACACCTAAACAGAAGACTCACCTAGGTCAAGCTACTCGCTCATGTCCCCCTTTATAGTACGGTCAAAGGAAGAAACAAAGATCCTAACGACTATTCCAAATGTAACTCAACACCTTGACATCCGGAACTAACCGTCCTTAATCTTGTCGTTGATCCTTTGAAAACCAAAACGATTTCCATCAAGGGACATGAATACCATATTGCCCAAAGCAGTTATCATCTCCATGACCTAACTTACCAACGTTTCTGCAAAACACACGTTAGTCATGGTAATAATGCGTTGTCATCAATTCCCGAAACCAACACCGGGGCCTAGATGCTTTCAATCTCCCTCTTTTTGGTGATTGATGACAACACTTAGATTCAGAAGATATGAGTTGAGGTTTTCGATCGTGCTTGGTTCACATAAGCATAAAGCTGTAAGCACAAGGGGTTAGTCATTGCTTATGTGTTCCAAGCCAACTGAGTGTACTCATAACATAAAACATGAAGAGTTAGTACACATAAAACATAGCTCATATGAAATCGGAGTAAGGCACGGAAGCACAACCTTATGAGCTAAACACCATTAAGTGACATAATTATTAAGACATAGTCTCACAAACTCAAAGTCACACAATGCAGGGCGAGAAAGTAAACATGATGCATGAAGTAGCACACATAAGAACGAAACCCTCTATCAACACTCCCCCTGAATCTATGCTCTCTCTCCCCCTTTGGCATCAACCGCCAAAAACTAATCTAAGGATCTGACGGGGGAATAGAAGCTGTCGTGTCAGGTGCCGAGGAGCATGGAGTGATCACGAACTGTGAAGTATCCTTCTCAGACTCTGAACTGTCAGGCTGACCCTCTGTAGATGGACGTGGCAGTGAAGCAGTCTGGGTCTGTAGAGGAGGTGCAGCAACTGAAGGTGTAGAAGCAACTATAGGATCAGTCACTGTTGCCTGAGCCTAAAAGACACCTAGAGTGGGAGGATCTGTAGAGGTGACTGAAGATGGCAGAGTGTCTATAGTGGTGGCCCCTGTCACTGGAAATGCAGCAGTCTCTAAAACCGACATGTCTGAGGTAGTCACAAAGGTAGAGTATGACGGTGTCGGCTGTCCAGTCAGCTCACTGTATGTAGCACTAAAATCAGGGAATGCAGTGCCGGAGAGGAGGTGAGGTCCTAGCTGAGCTGGTGGAGTGAATCCTATCTGAATAGGAGTGTAGCTCGAAGACTAAAACGTTTGTGGTACCTGCTGCTGGGGGGAGGTGTACTGAAAGCTCGGCTGCCCCTGACTCTGAGGTCCACTGGACTATAAGGCTAGAGTGAGGACAGACAGTGGTGGCGGTACTCCCACAGTGACAAGGTGGCGTAGGAGCTCTAAGTACTGCTGCTGAGTGGCTGCCTACTGCCTCTGCATCTCGAACTGCTGTCGCTGGAACTCGAGCTGCTACCTCTGGAGCTCGTCCTGGCGAGCCAGAATCTGAGCAAACGCTGCAGCTGAGTCCTAAGCCTGTCACTGCATCTGGATCTCCTATCGCTCTTAGGCCTAGGTCAACCTCTCAAGTATGGCCACCATGGCTGGATCTGAGCGGGAGGCTGAGCCAGAGCCACCGACCTCATGGTCGTGAGGCCGAGGAGAGCGATACCGAGGAATGGGCTGATAATCCTCATCTGTGCTGTCAGTGGCCACATCCTCGGCTTGATCAGCTGGCTGAGCATCTAGATCTACGAGCTCTGCCTCGGCAAGACCCTCAATGGTCTCGTCCTGCTCAGCAGCTGTCTCTGTTACCTCTGGCCTCTAACGCTGTCCTGGGCCAGGTGCCTGCTCTCTAGTCACTGATGCCCACAGCTGGCGGATGTCATACTCTGGAAAGGCTGTGGTGGTATCAAAAATTTCTGCTCTAATCTCTGCAGGCAACTCACAGGCAGACCTGATGATGAAGCAAACTCAGTGAGCATATGGTAGCTGCCTGTGACCCTTGAAGCCCTCTGCCAAGGTGTCCTCCATCTCACAAAGCATCAGATCCCAAAGGTCAAACGGGGTCTGTGAGACGAGGTGATGTACAACCCACAACTGCATGCGAGTTAGACCCTCTCTATATCCAAGCCTCGGAAAAAGTGTCCTCCTCACTATAGCATCAAGGACCCTTGCTATGGGTGTCAGGCTGGCTGGTGTGCGTCGAGACCCCTCGCCAAAAGGCTCACGGAAACAGGGTCGGATCATATCAGTAGGGGGCACTATCCCACCGTGAGGGCGTCTCAGAGGAGCAGTCTGTCCGAAACACAGCTGATGGATCTTGGTCTCTAAAGCAGGGAGTCTGAGAATCTCCTGTACCCTAGTGCTATATAATCTGCGGTCACGGCCTTTGAAAGTAAAGTGAATGAACTGATGTGCTGGGTGAATCCATAGTGAGGAGTAAAACTCTATGGCCTAGGTCTCGCAGTACGCTCCAGTCCGTCCAAGAAGATCTGATAGTCCAGGCAGAAAGGACAGATGCGGACGAAGCTGCTCACCAACCACCTCAACTAAGGCCTCCAGTCGACAGACTCTCTGTGGTCTGAAAGCAATCCCGCTGTCGACATAGGCCCTGTAGAAGTCCTCGTGCAGAGGAGTGTAGAAACCCTCTAACGCCCAAGGATCCCGCTGAGGTGGGAACCACCGAGTGACCTCAACAAATCTGAGGGCCTGGACCTGTCTGGCTGTAGCACCCCTGAGGTCAAAGTGCTCAACAGGGGGGGTGACCTCTAGCCCTGGGAGGTGGACGACCTCCATGACGCTGACCCTCTGGCCTGGGAGTGACCTGAGCTCACGTACGTCCTGAGCGACGACGCTGTGGAGTCTGAACTATCTGCTCCTTAGTCTCCTCTAGATCCTCTGTAGGCTGCTCTGCAGGGGCATCCACTATCTCCTCTGTGGCCTCTGTACCGAGTTGTCGACCTTCAAGGTGAAAGCGACTCTCGCCAATACGAATACCACTGCTCCTGCCACCTCTCTCTGCTGCCTCTGCTGCATCTGCGACTGCCTGAGCTACCTCTGCCTCTGTAAGAGTTCTCTTCCTTTTCTTGGTAGCAATCTTTACTCGCTTCCCGTGAGCTACCTCTGTCCTCCTGGGGGACTGTCATCCCCGTCACTAGGTGCCCTACCAGCGTTCTTGCAATGAACCATACTGACAAGCGGCTGTACTGAGGCAAACTAGAAAGTAGCAGATGATGTACTGACACTCGTGAGGCTTGGCCTCAATCCATATCCACAGGCTTGGCCTCGGATTCATAACTGATCACCCGACACACTCAGCACTGATAGGACAAACTGAAACGATAGAATAGATGGATCTACTATAAGCAACCTATATTATCTACAAGATAAGTGAGATCCTAATAAGAGCAAGCATGTAAGGTAAGATGTGAACGGACTGCGATAGCTACCCCGACGAGCGAAGATCCAATGAGCGGAAGACGATCTTGACGCGCTAGGGTTACTCAAAGACGGCGATCGAAACCCTTGCGGAGACGAAGACGATCGTGGAGATGAAAACTCACGAAAAGTCTCAATGAAACCAAACGGGTGGCTACGGTTAGGGTTTTCGCGGCAGTGGGTGAAATCCTCGGAGCTAGGCGCGCGGCAGGAAGAGAGCACGAGGGTGGAGCTAGGGCTGGTGCGCGGGACTGCTCTAGGAGCACCGGTGGCTCCAGTGGCGCGGCTGCGGCGGTGGAGCGGTGAGCTCACGGCGGCGGCTGCAGAGGCGCTGTGGGGGCGCTGTGTGCGCGCGCAGGTGAGGACGGCGCGGCACGGCTGCGAGCAGGGGCGCGCGACGGCGGTGGCGCGACGGCTTGGAGAGAGAAGCGCGGTCATGGCGAGTCGGTGAATTCGGCGGCGCTCAGAATCGGCGAGTACGGGCGGGGGCGGATGAAAAAGAAAAACGGAGCGAGATCCAATCGTACGATTAAAAGGGGTGAGATCCGCTTTTTGCGCGATGACCGGACGCGGTGGTCGAATAACCGGATGCGGTGGAGGCAGCGTCCGGTCACATTCCAGTAAGCTCCTGGAATGACCGGACGCGTCCGATTATCCACGATCAGACGCTGACAGCGTCCGGTCATGTTTTGCCCGGAAAACTAAAACGAATGACCGAACGCGGTGGTGGTTACCGAGACCGGACGCGGTGGTTGGCAGAGGCGCGTCCGGTGCAGCATCCAGTTAGAGATTTCGAAGAAAAACTTCGGGAATGAACGGATGCGCTGGTGGACGCCGAGACCGGACGCGGTGGTGAAGCTGAACCGCGTCCGATCCAGCGTCCGGTCCAGCGTCCGGTCGCTGTAAAATGCTCTTTTTCAAATCGATTTTCGACACGACTTCTCCCAATCAAGTTCCAATTTAAAAAGACTTAAATAAACACCAATTGGAACCTTATGTGAGTGACGTCACTCAAACTCTCAAAATTTTCAAAATATTTTGCCTTAGGCTAGTATTATTTTTAAGAAAATATTCAATAAACACCCGAGGAGCAACGTATGGCCATGCAATAGAGTTTATGAACCCTTGGGAGCTTCAAATGCTCTCTCTATTCATGGACAAACATAGAGGTTACTCAAAGCTAAACCGAAGAGAAACGACAAAGCAACAACCATGCATATGCAATGCAAAACAAGAAAGGAAGGCTAGGTTGCTTGTCAAGTTTGATCCATGGTTAGGCTTTTTCACTCCTCCAAAGAAGGGTTATCGTAACCGTGTTAGACAAGTCCTAGATGCATTGCGGGAAAATAAACATGACATAAAATACAATGCAATACAAGGGACAACACGAGCTTATCTTTTAAAGTTACTAGAATCAAGCACATTTAGTTCACTTCTCAACCTACAAAAGGTAGCCTCATCTAAAGGTTTAGTAAAGATATCCGCTAATTGATTTTACTTCTTACACCTTCTAGTGATATATCATTTTTAGCAACATGATCTCTTAGAAAGTGGTGGCGGATATCAATGTGCTTGGTGCGAGAGTGTTGTACCAGATTATTAGCAATTTTAACCGCACTTTCATTGTCACACAAAAGCGGTACCTTTTCAAGAACTACTCCATTGTCAAGGAGGGTTTGTTTCATGTATAGGATTTGTGCACAACAAGCCCCCGCGGCAATGTATTCCGCCTCGGCGGTGGACAAAGCCACACTATTTTGCTTCTTAGATGACCAAGATACTAAGGATCTCCCAAGCAAATGGCATCCTCTGGATGTGCTTTTTCTATCAATTTTGCAACCGGCATAATCCGAATTGGAGTAGCCAACTAGTTGGAATCTAGCTCCTTTGGGGTACCAAAGTCCGATGCTTGGGGTATACTTAAGATATCTTAGGATTCTTTTTACGGCACTTAGGTGAGGTTCTTTAGGGCACACTTGAAAGCGAGCACACATGCACACACTAAACATGATATCGGGCCTAGATGCGGTAAGGTACAACAAGCTACCAATCATAGAACGGTAAAGAGTTTGATCGATTGGTTTACCTCCCTCATCTAGGTCGAGATGGCCATTAGTTGGCATTGGGGTCTTGATTGGCTTGCATTCTTCCATCTTGAATCTTTTGAGAAGATCCTTGGTATACTTTTCTTGAGAGATAAAAATCCCTTCTCTCATTTGCTTGACTTGAAACCCAAGGAAGAATGTTAGCTCACCAATCATTGACATCTCGAACTCTTTTGACATCAATTCACCAAATTCTTTGCAATAATCTTCATTTGTTGACCCGAAGATAATATCATCAACATAGACTTGACAAATGAAGATTTCTTCATTAAACTTCTTGGTGAATAGTGTGGTGTCAACCTTCCCAATAGTGAAGCCCTTCTCAATGAGGAAGTCCCAGAGGCGCTCATACCATGCTCTAGGGGCTTGCTTGAGCCCATATAGCACCTTGGACAACCTATAAACATGATTAGGATATCTAGGGTCTTCAAACCTAGGAGGTTGTTCAACATAGACTAGTTCATTTATAAAGCCATTTAAAAATGTACTTTTCACATCCATTTGATATAGTTTCATATCATGATGTGATGCATATGCAAGAAGGATACGAATGGCTTCAAGTCTTACAACGGGTGTAAAAGTCTCTCCAAAATCAAGACCTTCAACTTGAGAGAACCCTTTTGCTACTAGTCTTGCCTTGTTTCTTACTACTACGCCTTGATCATCTTGCTTGTTGCGGAACACCCACTTGGTTCCAATGACTCTTGCACCTTTTGGATGCTCTTCAAGTGTCCAAACTTGATTGCGAGCGAAGTTGTTCAATTCTTCATGCATGGCATTCACCCAATCTGGATCTTGAAGAGCTTCTTCTATATTCTTAGGTTCAAGACAAGAGACAAAAGAGTGATGTTCAGTAAAAGAAGTAAACTTTTAAGATCGAGTCATTACACCCTTTGTAGGACTCCCTATGATAAGATCTTGTGGATGTGCTTGAAGTAGGGGTGAGTTTCTTCGTTCAACCATTTGAGGAGTAGGATGGGGAGCATCAACATCTTGTGCTTGTGCCTCGGCTTGTTGATGAGAGACATGAGTATCTTCATTTTCAACTCTCTCATTCTTATCATCATCTTGAGGCACATATGATGAAGATGGTGGATTGACAATTTGTACATCGTCTTCATCATCTTTAGGCTTGATGTCTCCCACCGGCATGTTCTTCATGGCCTCTCTCAATGGTTCATCACCTACATCATCACAATTCTCAAATGCTCCTTGGGAGCCGTTAGATTCATCAAATTCCACATCATATGTTTCTTCAACCAAACCGGTGGCATGGTTAAATACTCTATATGCTTTGGACTTTGATGAGTAACCAACAAGAAAGCCAATATCACAACGTCTTTGGAACTTCCCTAGGTGTTAACGCTTCTTGTAGATGTAGCATTTGCAACCAAACACCCGGAAGAATGAGACGTCTGGCTTTTTCCCATTTAGCAACTCATAAGGGGTCTTGCAAAGGAACTTTTGTAGGAAGAGGCGATTTGAAGCATAGCATGCGGTATTGATTGCCTTGGCCCACAATTTCTCCGGTGTGTTGTACTCATCTAGCATTGTTCTTGCAAGAGTGATCAAGGTCCAGTTCTTTCTCTCAACTATACCATTTTGTTGAGGAGTATAGGTTGATGAAACTTCATGCATGATTCCAATTTCATCACAATAAGCTTCAATGTTGGTGTTGTCAAACTCTTTGTCATTGTCACTTCTAATTTTCTTTATCTTGACTTCAAATTCATTTTGAGCTCTCTTTGCAAACTTCTTGAAGCAATTTGCCACTTCGGATTTGTCATGAAGAAAGAAAGTCCAAGTGTATCTTGAGTAGTCATCCACAATCACTAGGCAATAGAGATTTCTACCCAAGCTCTTGTAAGTTGTAGGACCAAACAAATCCATGTGTAGAAGTTCTAGTACTATTGATGTTGACATGTAGGCTTTGGTTGGATGAGTGTTTGTAACTTGTTTGCCGGCTTGACATGCACTACAAGGTTTGTCCTTCTCAAACTTTACATTCTTCAAGCCTCTCACTAACTCTTTCTTTAATAGCTTGTTGAGAGTGTTCATTCCAACATGAGCAAGCCTCCTATGCCAAAGCCATCCAAATGTAGTTTTGGTGAATAAACATGTCATCAAGTTTGCATCTTTGGAGGTGAAGTCAACAAAATAGAGATTATTGTATCTAAAGCCCTTGAAAATCACTTGCTTGTCATCTATCTTTGTAACAACCACTTCATTTGAACTAAACAAGCATTGGTAGCCAAGGTCACAAAGTTGCCCAACGGATAGTAAGTTGAAACTCAATGAAGCAACATAGAGCACATTTGAGAGAGAGTGATCATTTGATATTGCAACTTTGCCTATACCCTTGACTTTGCTCTTTGAATTGTCCCTAAATGTGATCTTGTCTTGACATACCCCATTCTCTTCAAGTGAGGTGAACATACGAGGATCACCGGTCATGTGTTGTGTGCAACCACTATCAATCACCCAATGAGATCCACCGGTTTTGTAGTTCACCTACACATAAGAGATCAAGCCTTTTGTTTAGGGACCCAAACTTGAGAGGAACCCTTAACTTTCTCAACTAGTGACTTGGCAACCCATATTTTCTTAGGCCTATTCTTGTTAGGGGGACCTAAGAACATGACTTTCATCTTTCCACTTGAGTCCTTTCTAAGCATGTAATGAGCATTGAAGGCAAAGGGTCTAGCATGCTTGGGCAAGGGTTGTGGTGGTGGAGTTTTGCACTCATGAGCAAAATGGCCTTCTTGTCCACACTCAACACATCTCTTTGGCTTGGGCTTTGACTTGCTTTGTTATTGTTGAGCTTTGACCTTCTTCTCTTGATTTGCCAAGTACCCAATGCCACTCCTATCCATCTTCATGACGGTGTTCATGAGTAGCTCACTTTGCAAATGTTGGCCTCTTGTGAACTTGCTTAGGCCGGTCTTGATATGCTCTTTTTCTTGCTTGAGTTTCTTGTTTTCTTCAATAAGTGACTCATTTGAAGCTTGCTTTTCAAGAGCCATCAACTTCTTGTTCTCATTATTAAGCATCTCATTTTCACATTTGAGCTTGACATACTCATCATAGTTGTCGGCTTCAACCACACTCTTGCCTTTGCCGCTAGAGCCTTGCTCAAAGTTCTCAACAATCAAATCATCACATGATGTAGCTATATCAATCTTAACAACTTGGTTAGTAGCATCATGTGTTTCGAGGGCAAGCTCATTAGCAACAATAAGAGTATCATAGTTGATTTTCAATGCGGTATATTCATCTTTTAGCAAGTTGAGCCTAGTGATGAGTTCACCATGCTTCTTCTTAATTTTATCATGTTTATCTCTAAGCTCCTTGTTAGAGGTTTTGAGCTCCTTGAGAGAGGAAGACATAGTTTCATTTTGATCTTTGAGCTCATCACTAGTCTTATGTGCATTCTCAAGCTTAGATGAGAGTGATTCATTTTCATGTTGAAGCTCATCATTTTCATTTCTAGTTCTTCTTATGATTTTAGAGTATTTGTTCAATAATTTTACTAGTTCATCATAAGAAGGTGCATCATATTCATCATCACTATCACTATCATCATCATCATCACTATCACTATGTTGTACCTTTCGATCACCCTTAGCCATGAGACATAGGTGAGAAGTAGATGATGATGGTGAAGATGGCGGTGAAGGTGTTGATGAAGACGTCAATGAAGATGATGATGGCCCAATCACAAGTGCGGCGATCTTCTCTTTTTCATCGTTACTTTCATCGCCGTAGGACTCACATGATAATTCAATGTCGGTGAGCCAATCACCAACAATATAAGCTTTGCCTCCCTTTCTTCTTCTTGTAGAACTCTCTTTTCTTGCTATCTTTCTTTTTGTATGGTTTGTTCTTTCTTTTCTCATCTTCTTCATCACTTGAATCATTTTTCTTGCCCTTGTACTTGTTCTTGTACTTGTCTTTTGGAGGTTTCGGGCATTGATGAGCTAGGTGGCCAAGTTCACCACAATTGAAGCAATCCATTTCGGATATTGGCTTCCTTTTGCTACTTGTGAAGAATTTCTTCTTCTTGCCATCGAACTTGATGCCACTCTTGTTGAGCTTCTTTAGCATCTTGGTGGTCTTCCTCACCATGAGTGCAAGTGATGCATCATCAATATCACTTTCACTTGAGCTTTCTTGCACCATCATGGCTTGGCCATTCTTCTTTTTCTTTTCATGGCTAGCTTTGAAGGCCAAGTCTTTCTTCTTGGAAGATGATGAGCCCTCTTCCGGAGTGATGTGCATGTACATCTCATGTGCGTTGATCTTTCTCAATACTTGTGTCGGTGTTACGGCGGAGAGATCACTTTGGTGAAGTATGGTGACAATGTGTCCATACTTCTCAATGGGAAGAACACTCAAGATCCTCCTTGCAACATCCGATTGACTCATTTGAGTGAGTCCAAGAGCATTGATATCTTCTACAAGAACATTCAAACAAGTGTATATCTCATTAGCACTTTCTTTGGGAAGCATCTTAAAAGAATTGATTTTCTTTAAAGCAATGTGATAGCGTTCCTCACGCTCACTCTTAGTTCCCTCATGGAGAGCACAAAGATTTTCCCATAATTCATGAGCGTTTTTGGTATTACGCACACGATTGAATATATCTTTGCCTAAGCCCCGGTAGAGTGCATTTTTTTGCCTTTGCATTCCACCGGTCGTACTTCTCCTCGTCACCACTTGGGTTGGCGGGATCCCTTATAGGAGGAAGCCATTCGGTTGCGGCTCTAAGGCACCCAACATCTATGGCTTCGAGGTATGCCTCCACACGAATTTTCTAATATGGAAAATCGTCTCCCTCAAAAGTGGGAGGTGGTCCTTCCCCATTAGACATCTTGCTCTAGGCGGTGAAGCCTAAATAAAGAGCGACACGGCTCTGATACCAATTAAAAGGATCAAGATACCCAAGAGGGGGGGGGGTGAATTGGGCTTTTCTAAAAATTAATTGCAAGAATTAAATCCTACAAGCCAAACTTCATCCCTAGTGCCTACTAGTGTTCCTTGTGATTCTACCGATAAAAGTTTTGCACCCTAAGTTCCAATCCTAGACTAGCATGACAATTCTAGGAAAGTAAACAAGCAATGAAAGTAATGCACGAAAGTAAATGCTTAAAAGTAAGGGTTAGGAACACGGCGATGTTTTTCCGAGGTATCGGAGAGTCGCCACTCCCCACTAGTCCTCGTTGGAGCACCCGCGCAAGGGTGTAGCTCTCCCTTGATCCGCGCAAGAATCAAGTGCTCTCTACGGGTTGATTCTTCGACACTCCATCGCGGCGAATCACCCAAAACCGCTCACAACTTGAGTTGAGTCACCCACAATCTCGTCGGATGATCACCAAACTCCCAATCACCACCAAACCGTCTAGGTGATGGCGATCACCAAGAGTAACAAGCTAGAACTCTCACTTGACCATAACAAGCCTAATGAGAAGATGGATGCACACTTGCTACACTCTTGTCACTAGAGAGAATTCTTAAACTTTGATTCTCAAATCTCTATCCTCACTAGGGCTCTTGCACTCCCTTGCACTTCAAAGGTGTTTCTCAGCTGAACAAATGAGCAAGAGACCTCTAAAAGAGGTGGAGGGGATGTATTTATACACCCCTCAGACAAATCCAACCGTTATCTGTCGAATCAGCAAAACGCGCACTGACCGGACGCGCCGGTCGACATGACCGGACGCGCCGGTCAGGTGTAACAGTCGGAAACCAAAAGTTACGCTGAGTGACCGGACACGCCGATCTGAGATGACCGGACACGCCGATCAGGGATGACCGGACGTGTCCGATCATGCAAGAGCTTTACTGGAAGTTGACCTGACGCTCGACCACGTCCGATCATGGGTGACCGGACACGTCAGGTAACCTTGGGACCTTACTGGAACATGACCGGACGCGCCGATCACTTCACAGTCGCGTCCGATTACACTGTTTACCCTCTGGAACACGTGTCAGACTGACCACCGCGTCCGGTCCTCTCAAGGACCGCGTTCGGTCGATCAGTTAAACCCGCACTGAAGTGTTAGTACTGACCGGACACGTCCGATCATGACCAGAACCACATCCGGTCACAGGTAAACTGCTCAAACGTCTTCTAAACGTGTCGTAACTTGAACCAAGTTGCTTCCAACTGAACTCTGAGCTTTTCTAGAGCTACCTAGTGCTAAGTTTGACAAGTGTGCACCACACCTAAACAGAAGACTCACCTAGGTCAAGCTACTCGCTCATGCCCCCCTTTATAGTACGGTTAAAGGAAGAAACAAAGATCCTAACGACTATTCCAGATGTAACTCAACACCTTGACATCCGGAACTAACCGTCCTTAATCTTGTCGTTGATCCTTTAAAAACCAAAACGATTTCCATCAAGAGACATGAATACCATATTGCCCAAAGCAGTTATCATCTCTATGACCTAACTTACCAACGTTTCTACAAAACACACGTTAGTCATGGTAATAATGCGTTGTCATCAATTGCCGAAACTAACACCGGGGCCTAGATGCTTTCAATGGGGTATTGGGCTCTGACTTCGAATACCAGGGGCATTTGGTTGTTGGGGATATTGCTGGGTTGCGGCAGGACGAATAAACGTCTGCGGTCGAGCTTGGTATTGCGGTGGACGATAGGGAGGGCAGAAATGATTCTGAGGGTGGTAGATAAACCTTTGACGCTTCTTAATGCCGCCTGATAAGCTAGAAAACACTTGCTTCTTTTTCTTTGACTCTTTATGAATGCGGGACTTCTCCTCTAAAGCGATAGCGACATTGGCTACCTCATGGTATGTGGCATTATAGCATGTGACCAATACTGCCTGGATCTTGGTATTCAAATCTCTCATGAAACAACTCTTCTTTTTTGCATCAGTGTTCACATACTCGGCTGCATACTGTGATAGATGATTGAATTTGCCAACATATTGAAGAACTGTCTGGTTTCCCTGTTTCAAAGAGAGAAACTCTTCTAACTTCATGGCCATAACACCATCTAGGATGTAGTGTGCTCTGAAAGCATCATGAAACTCTTGCCAAGTAATACGATGGCTAGCGGGCTGTGCGGCGACCATATTCGCCCACCACGCCCCTCCGGCACCCCTGAGCTGCTGTGCTGCAAACACGAGTTTCTGGTATTCCGTGCACTGGATAAGTTCAAACTTTTGCTCCATTATTCGGAGCCTGTCATCCGCCTCTAGCGGCTTATCGGCCTTTGAAAACACCGGTGGACGGGTATCCGTGAAATCCACATAAGTGGTTTCTCCTCCATTGTTTCGGCCCTGACGACCCTGATTTTCGTTCTGATTCTGGGCCAATAGAGTAGTGGCATTGACCAGTGCTGCAATAGCCTCTGCCAGAGTAGGTGGAAATGGTGGGGGATTTGGAGCATTGTCCCCAGCCTGAGAAGTTCCAGTATCGGCCATCTGTTATACACAAACCATGTTTTATTTACATTGCTTTATTGAATTAAAAAGTAGTTAGTACAGTACTAGTACACACATCAAACTTATCTTACATTATTTTTTTACAAACTTGCTCGCAAGCAAGAAAACCAACCCCGCTAAGGTTCTTAGAAAACAGGAAAGACTACTATATTACATAACCATCCATTTCGACACTTCACTCCTCATCATCACTGATCACTATCACTCCATCCTCATTCTCTTGGACACTTGCACCAATGACATGACTTGCCTCATCCCCACTTTTCATCTGGGTTCATTTTCTTCCGGATCCTCTTGCTCATTATCCTCTCCACCAGGAACGACCACGGCACCGATATCATCTTCTACCGCCTGGGACTGATGATTGGGATTCATCAGGTCATGCAACCTATGGACTTCCTCATGCAGGATTGTATTGTACTACTCCAGGTGTGTCACATAAAGCTCCAACTCTCGAACACGAGGCCTGGCTTCTGTCTCCTTTTCTAGAGACTCGTTCTGGCACTGCTTCCAAAAATGCATGTTGCGCTTCAGTCGCTCTATCTCTGACATGAGCCTTGCGACCTCTGATTGGGAATCCGGGTTCGGATTGCGACTACTGCTCGCTCCATCACCTCTGGTTGCCAACTGATGACGTGGCACTCCTTGCGGAACAGTTTTCTTGCGAGGAGTCGTCTTCACACGTGCCATCCTGAAGCAAGACAGAAATAGAAAGATGAGGACAGATGGTCTTCACACGTGCCATCCTGAAGCAAGATAGAAATAGAAAGATGAGGACAGATGGGAGGGATCTAAAGGTTAGCATGAACAGGATTGAACCTTACTTAACCCAAACCACTTTAAAAGGGAAGGAAACTTAAGCAGGTTAATTAAACATGATGCATGCATCGCACTTACGAACTAACAGAAAAGTTTAAGTAACACATGCAATAACATTTGTAACTTAGGGCAATATAACATGATACTTCACTACGAAGCTTTCAAATATGAGCTAAGGAAACTATAGAAAGTAGATTGGGATAAGCCAAAAGCAATTTGGACCAAAATATCAATATTAAGTTTTTGTTCTGTTAAAGAATCTGTTTTAGAACAGAGACGTGTATTGTAGCTGTTAAATCTATCGGCAATTGACCATGATGATGAAGCATGCTCTATACACTAATTTGTGATGGAACAAATAAAAGTGAAAGCAATTAAAGTTAAAGTTTAAAGTTAAAGTATAAGATGAGATCAAGGGGGATAATGTTAGAATCGATCTCCTCCGAGTCAAGCCCAACGGCTGACTCGGGCCCTGATCTGCGCCCTGATCATGGGCGTCCAACCCAACGAGGTTTTTTTTGAACCAAAACGGGGGGAGAGATTCCCCACCAAATTCATTGAAAGCAAAACACTCCAGTTAATTGGAGCGTACAGTAGCAATACAAGAGGGAGTGGGGGCCACAGGCTCAAGGGACGAGGTTCATCACGGCGGGAAGCGCCCCTACCACGTCACCGGACCACCACGCCATACATCGACACCATAGCGACTTCTTTCTCCTCTGCCAAGACCGAAGGTATGGTCCTATACTCTTCTCTCTTGTTCTCTCTGATTCACATACACCACTAGTTTATCTTGAATAAAGAAAAGTACCTACTGGATCCACTAGACGATCCCATAAAATTAACAAAGACACGTCCGCCCTCGTCTCCGAGGTCACGCAGCGGGTCACCCGGATCTCCTTCCGCGTCGTCCCCAGCATCGGGAAGCAGGAGTTTCCGTTCGTTGTCCTCAGCTTCCTTCCATCCCCATGCAGTTCGTCTCCGCCACCGGCAGCGCCGCGCTGCGCACGAGCGAGAGGGCGGTGTACGCACGCGTGCACGGGCGCCACAGCGAGCTGCAGAAGAGCACGCGGGACCGTTGGAGATCCAGGAGGAGTACAAGTTTTGCGTCCGCAGCTTCGTCGCCTTCCACGATTCTGTCGAGCGCCTGTGTCCCATCGCCACAGACCGCGACAGCGCCAGTGCCGTCTCCACCGCGGACCCCGACGAATCTCGTGTACTCCTCCGCGTGCACCTCGTCGCGGGCTTCGACGCGCCGCGCGGCCATGACCCGTTAGACAGGGCGAGGGGTGCTGACTTCAGCACCAACAGCCATGGCAACAAGGGCCGCTGCATCGCGCTCTGCCTCGACGGCTTCTGCGTCCTTGTCTACAGCCCCGACGCGGAAGGCTGCCGCGTCCGCCTTCCGCGTCTGCCTTCCACGTCTCACCGGGCTCCTCCCCGATACGCTCCGAGGCCTCGCGGGGCGCCCTTGCTACACCGCCAATGCCAAGTCGCCAACCACTTCGGCAAGGCGGAGCACTATGCCAGAAAACGTTATCAGTGACGTGTCCAAAGGGTCATCAGTGACGCGTAAAACACGCGTCACTGTTCTTGCGTCACAGATAAGGGCTTATCAGTGACGCGTGTTTACACGTCACTGATAACCATCTATAATCATCTATTAGCGACGCGTGTAGACAATACGCGTCACTGATAACCAACTATCAGCGACGTGTGTAGCCAATACGCGTCACTAATAACTATTTCAGAAAAATAAAAAAAATTCAATACACACACACGCACGCATGTTCCACCATTTCAACAATCAATTCTTTACAAACTTTTTAGATACTAATCATACTACAAAATATGTTATCAGCCGTGGGCCATAGTTTACAAGGTACAACCAATGTCCTTAATGAGCTCAAAAACAAAAAAACACTTAATTAAGCATGGCTCCATCTAGAGCAGCTGATCTGATCAACAATTAGCACCAGTCTTTGCACTTGCCTGTCATGCTCGCATCCTGTTGTTCTCTGCACTAGGTGTATACTTTACACCAGTATTTAGCAATAATGAGAAGCCAGTTTAATTTCTATTGTCAAATGCTAGTTAGGTCTACTCAAAATGTAAGGGCATTAGCAAACACCTCAGAAGACACTAGGTGTCGGTTTTCTGCATTAATAAACTTTGACCAAGGTTTCCTGCTATGCAGGCATCCCAAAAAGGCAAAAAAGAAGAGTGTAGATGCAATCCATATAAATGATTACAGAATTTCCCAACAAAATAGACAAAATCAATGCCAAATTTCCACTACAGCTCCACTTTTCATATCAGATTAACACAGTAGGAAAACTTAACATGACTTGGTGGATATCAGATCTCCGACTTAACTAGAGTACAGTACCAAATAAAGATATGCTCACCCAATTATGTAGGTCCAGTGCAAATCTGCATGGTCTGATGTGTATATATCTGTAAAAAAACAAAGTTCACCAAGAATTAGCTCATAGTAATACTTATGGCTGAAAGCTGCTGGTGGAAATTGATAAAGAAAGGAGAGTGGTCTACAGCAATATAGAATTTCTTTCCAGCAAGATCAAGTTCCCTAACAGTAAGTGTTTTAATCATTATGACTCTATTTTGCAGAAACTGGATAGCTCCAACTCAATATCAACGACATGCATATGAAAGACACAATATCCTTGACCTCAGTTTGAACTTTATCATGTAAAGAAGCTCTTGTTCACTGGATGGCTGGACAACAAGCAGGCTCTTGTCCAGTGGATGGCTGGACAGCAACGTGCATGTTAAAGACATCAGGAAAAAGAAGCTAGCAGCTCCTCTCATGAAGTCATTAGTAATCAAAAAGTATAAATATGCATTCCGAAGATAAGGCATACCATTTATTTTTGAAGGTACAGATGTTCCCTTGCCCTTCGGACAACATACTTGCATTTTAAGACCTGTAATAGTTATCAATGTATTAGCCAGAAATGACAAGATGCATTTGCTGTACAAGCGAGAGAGAAAATATGCGCGCAACCTATTATTGATCTGGTTAACTTAGGTAAACAGGAATATAGCACCCATAGCCTAGAGTTCCTGCTTTCCTCAAAGAGAAAAAATATTGTTGTAGCAGTAGTGATAAACATCTATTTCTGGGAACTGAAAGCCAAAGAAAGAGCCGTTACATCTATTTCTGGGTGCAAACTTTGGAGTATAATACTTAGATAATCGCAGCTGATCTGTTTGTGAATCTTTCATTGTTCTTTCTATGTTGCTAGAAACTGCAAGTCATACTTCAGCTGTTAATATTAAGCACCTAAGGTGCCAACCAGAGAAACAGTGAGTCCAAGGTCTCAGGAAAACTGCAAGTCATACTAGCTGCTCAGGAAAAAGAAGATAGCACAACTGAAGCTCTCCTACTAAACTAAGTCTCACAGCTGAGATTCAATATCTCCCTCGCCATGCCGTATTAGTTGAATCTGTGCTAAATATGAAGGGACAGATATATCAATTTCAGGTAATATTAGTACTTAGTTAATTAATACTTAAAATTACATAATTTCAGTTAGTACTTAGTACTGCCACCACTGTATTAGTAGTGTTAAGCATTAGCATATAAAAACTTGGACAGAATAGCAGTGCACAGTCAAAAACAGCGGTTCCTTGGTTAGATAGGTTTGGAAAACACAAGTAACAGTCTTCCTTTGGATATCTACATTATATATCAAAGTAAACTGGGAAAAGAACGAAGGATTAGGGTCTATCAAATGCGCTGGAAACTCCTCAACAAACTTGGCTTTATAGGAAATAACTGGATAGCTACAAATATTACTATGAACCAGGTACCAGTACATGATCCAGACCCAGGTCTAAACATGAGCAACCATGTGCCTCAAATCCACTAACCACCACCATTTCATTTCAATTAGTGCACAAATCATCCTTTGCAGTGCATAAAGAGAATACTGTGGAAACATATTACCTTTATTAGGCTTGCAAGAAGATTGAGCATACTCATCCTATTGTGTTCCCAAATGACAGGAAGCTGTAGCAAAATGATAGGATAAACAACAGAATAGAAAAATAATTATCAAATGGCAGATATCAAGTACTACATCATCATGGGCAGAGATCAAGCACCATCCAGAAGTTCGATCAAACAAGAGCTATAATAATAATGTAGTCAATCACAACAGGCAACAATTGATACCCTTAAGATCCGCTGCTTTCAACTAGAACTAACTCTAAATTAGCAGTTGTTTTTAGAATTGCAAGTGCATGTTCGGCTGATAAATAAATACATATTATTGGTTTCTAGTCATATTTGAATTTAAGCAAGGAAACATCAAAAAATTGATAGACCTCTCCTGTTGCCAGTGATGGATACACTGGTCAATCTAATTTGAGCCAAGTATTTTAAGTACAACATTACTTTGAGCTAATATTATAGGAGCATACAGAAGTCACTTGGAGTTAATATCCTAGGAGCTGTATTTGCTGCATCTGCCAACTGAAACTAGTGTTTCCAATTGATCACATATGAATAGGCAGTTCACAAAATAATCTGTGAATATTGGCATCCAACTAGCAGCAAAAGCTAACTCAGGTCCAAAGAAAACGACATGTTCTTTGTACCAACAATAGGAACATTGTTCATTGTGTGTTTGACTCACTGGGTACCGGATCTTGTATCATTCTCCCTGCAGGCTGGTAAGGCAAATCACATCCTACAATGTCGGCTATTAAGTAGTTGCCTTTGTGCTAATAAGATATGAAAGATTTATGTCCCATCTATGTGATACAAATCTATGGTTAAGGGAGAAGGATTTGTGATTCAGAAGCAAATTACCTGAAAAAGATTAGCACATACATGGCCGGAGATGGCATGAGTTGTATTCCGGGCTTCCCACAGCGGCGGCAATCCTGGGTAGTGCTCGACGACGTCTGCAGCAGAAATGAAGGTTAAACCAACCCTGAAACTTTAGTCTCAGTATGTTTGTGTAACTGAACTGAACCAAGTTGCAGTGGCTTGCTGTTGTGATGAAGCACGCAGTTCAGTCAAGAAATATCTCCCTGCAGAAACAAAATAGCACAGGATATGAAAAAACCATACATGCTGACACGCCACACATTAAGAAAAGCATGTGTGCTTTAGTTTTAGTACATCTGAGTGAACTAACCCAAACCCAAACTGTAGCAGTCTAGTGCTGTGACCAAGCTCACAATTTATAAAAGAAATATCTCCGTGCAGGAACACAACAGCACATATATGAACAAACCATCCATGCAACGCATTATGAAAAGCAAGTGTGCTAATGATCTTACCCTCATAAGATTAGGAGAGAGTAAACAAATTAAAGTATTATGAGCCATAAATCAGGAAGAATGATACATTTGATTGAAATAAGAGGCCTCCATTAATGGTTCACAGCATACGTTGCCAACTTAAAGTATGCAGGTTACAGGAAACTTACATTAATGACAGTAGTGCCGCTGGAAGTGTAACCATGATCAAATTTGAACCGGACATGTAAACCGGTATGGGGTCTGTAATGTCTGCTGCCACAGGCTGCAACAACCGAGCTTAGCTATGATGTACTAATATAAAAATAGAATGCAATATACACCTAAAGCTGTAGCTTTCAGCTGCACCTAAACAATCAATCCAGCACATTTCAGTGACCTCATTTTGAGTTGGTTCAGATACGATATTGGTGTTTAAATTGAGCACTAAATAAAAGATTTGGTGCAAGAAAAAACATCAGGTCGATATAAATACAACGTAACATAAATGCATGGTCTACAGTTTGCAAGTTAAACTAAGTTAACATGGGGAATGCGATTTTACGTGATAGAGTAAATCAACAGCAGTAGCAGGCAAAGAAAATCTTCTCTATTTCAACGTAGTTGCAGTTGCTCATACAGTAGTGCTAGTGTAGTAAGTACTATTATTGTTCTATTCTATTAATGGCACACGGATAGAATGCCATGAATGCATAAACTTTGATGTAATCTCCCTGCAACAGAAAATAGAAGGTTTCCACTTTCCTGGAAAATTAACACTAGAAGTCATAGAGGAAATCAATTCTCTAAAAAGCATTATAGCTTGCAGCATACCTTAAAACATTTGACATTATACAGTGGTGATTCTGAAAATAAAAAATCTGACAGAAGAATTAATAATTTTGCTCGAGTTACATATATCAGTTACTTAGATGTCAGTACGATTCTACAACATTAACAGAAACTTTCAGTACATCCCTTTAATAGGAAGCCACATTTTAAAACTGCATTGCCAGAAATCTAAGTACAGTTGTAATGCCTTTAAAAAATTTAATATGATGAGATAAAAGTCATACGGATGCCAAAGGCCACCAGGCTTCGATGGATGCTAGATTTTTGAGACAAATCCCAGATCCATCGGGATTCCAAGTCCTAGAAGGAAGTCGAAAGGGGCGAAGTGTTAGGGTTTGGGATACCTAGGTAATGATAGATTGGG
Source organism: Saccharum hybrid cultivar R570 (assembly GCA_038087645.1). NCBI lineage: Eukaryota > Viridiplantae > Streptophyta > Magnoliopsida > Poales > Poaceae > Saccharum > Saccharum hybrid cultivar. The sequence continues at coordinate 27,329,468 of JAQSUU010000135.1, forward strand.
CCGCCATTAGAGGAGCAGCCATGGATCCTAACGACCTCCCATGAGCCGCCATGGATCCCGTCGACCTTGCACGAGCGGCCATGGATCCAGCCACCCTTAGCCCCAGCTGCTACTGTGTTGTGCCCCCGCCGCCATGGACGCCGAACCCTAGCGCCGCCACCACCGAACTGGAAACAACCCAAGGGTAAAAGTGAGGGCAGGGGAGCCGCTGCTGCGCCGTCACTAGGCGCAGGGCCTCCATAGCAGCCCACTGCTTGCAGATCTTAGAAGAGGAATGGGATGGGGAGGGTCTGTATTGGGAGAGGAGAGGAAGAACCGAGGAGGGAGACAGTGAGATGGGATCCCGCGGTGCTTCGGGTGTCTGGTGGACGGGACGGACGCGAGTCTTCATCTGCCAACTGGGTTTCATAAAAATTTCGGGTCCGTGGCAGCTCATGTGTGACGCGTCTCACGTACCCACGTCAACATGTTAGATACCACATATGACGGTGACGCGGTTTGACGAGACACGTGGCCCCTCTGCATATTTTTCGGCTGGGAGAAACGTATCAGTGACTCGTCGTGGCTATGCACGTCTCAGATGTCACACCAGTGACGCGTTTTCTTTTTGGGTCACTGATTTAGGTGTCTCCTTTGTTGATTTCTGGCATAGTGGAGGCTACGGCGGAGTCGGAGCTTGGCCAGCCGGCGAGCGAGTTCCTGTCGATGCTGGAAGTGGTGTACGCGGCTCTAGTGTCCAAGGAGGAGCACCCCATCTCGGTCCGTCGCCTCGTCGTCTTCGCCTGCGTTGCAATCCTCGAAGGGCAGGGGACACGGAGTTCCCAGGCGAGATCACACCAGCTTCGCCCTCATGGTGTTTGACACCAGGACCCATCCGTGTCAAGTTCGTTCGGCTCCTTCGTCGACCTCGGCCGCACTGTTGGCGTCCGCTCTCACTGCGGCACCTTCTGCAGCTGGCCGGCTGGGCCTGCGTCATGGCATTGTCTCCGGCGGTCGAACACCTGCGAGGCCATGCTCAGCACAGGGAAGGTGTCAATCAGCCTTGTCATTGCAACCTGCTCCACGTCGTCGGCTTCCGCACTGTCTCCGGCAAGCGCCTCCTCGTCCACTTCTACATGCCCAAAGGCAGCGTGGTGGTAGTGCTATCTTCCCACCAGGGCATGGAGCCATGGACTCAGGTGGCGGGGTCTCAGTACCGGTGCTCTGTGCAATGCTGCTGGGTGCATTCGGCAGGCAGTGGCTGTCGTGGATCTCGTTCCAGGAGCTAACAGAGGGAATGGAGGTGTGCAACGTCAAGAACATGGTCGAGGAGGAAGCGATCTGCCAAGAGATGCCTGCTCAACCACAAGAGCATGGATGATCACCGCTGCGGCTTGAGGGCAAGCCGCAATTCAAGGAGGGGGGGAATGTCAGGGACCAACCGTGCTGGGCCTTATGGGCCGTGGTCCGAGTCTGCCCAATCCCAGTACATCCCGGCGCATGTGGCTACAAAAGGGGATTAAAGGAGGCCAGGCCAAGGATCAACCAAATCATCAGGAAAATATCTTCTTCTTAGTGTTAGTAGTTGTACTGTTCATCTTCCTGTATCCGATTCTAGTTGAATCGACGTTGGCAATCCCTGTTGGGTTGCTGACATATCATCAGTCAGAGTCTAGCTCTCGGTTCACCATCAGTCAGAGACATTACGTACGATCCAGATATAGGTAGTTTACGCTCAATGTCTTTTTCTGGATTAAATTGCTGCTAAAATTGCCTAATATTCTAACAGGCACATAGCAATTTATTTCCCTTTACGCTCGATGCACGTATAGTTCAAGATTTGGCGGCTTGACGCCGGCCACATAGGGAAGAAGATGCGCTTGGAGTCTTTTTTTTTAAGAAAAAGAAGGGACATGTACTCTAGAGTGGAAGATGGATGTGCAAGAACCGTACGTAGTACGCAGCATGCATGCATAGTACGCAGCATGCATCGAATGACACTCACATTACTTTGTGTCATTGTGTGCGTACGTTTTTTCTTCCAAGAAAATTGAAGGGGCTGTGTGATGAATTTCATGTAGCTTTCATCCGAATGAGCCTGCACCGAGACGCCAGGAGGCTGCACCCACTTTTTTTTTTCCCGGCCTAGCACCGAGTCTACGCGGCCCGACGGCCTCGGCCGCGCCCTCGGGTACGTATAAATACACATACACACCCACAGCTATCATTAGTCAGAGTCTAGCTCTCGGTTCATCATCAGTCAGAGGCATTACGTACGATTCAGATATAGGTAGTTTTCACCGTTATACAGAGAGGCTCTGCCATATGCTCCCACTATATATATATATATATATATATATATATATATATATATATATATATATATATATATATATATATATATATATATATATATATATATATATATATATATATATATATATATATATATATATATATACTCCGCTGCTACTGCCTTAAGAGGCTCTGCCATATGATCCGCCATGTCCTCCTGCCTGCGAAGCGTTGCCGAGCAAGATGCCGATGCCGGCGGTGCGCACGTGGAAGCCAACCAACAACTCTATACATCATTTCACCAACCTGGTCTCCTCCCTGCCGAGCTCGAATGGCCAGGGCGTCGGTCAGCTCTTCCTCCACAGCCAAGGCTGGCACGCCTACCAGGGGCCCATGGTCGGCGCCATGGTCGCCGACGCCTGCTTCGCTTCGCGGCCCACGGACATCATCGTCGCCACCTTGCCTAAGTCTGGCACGACGTGGATCAAAGCACTCCTCTACGCCACCGTGCACCGGGTAGAGCACCCCCCGGACGCCGCCGACCACCCTTTCCACACCCTCGGCCCCCACGAGTGCATCCCGTTCTTGGAGTTCCAGCTCTACATGAGCGGTCGCGTCCCGGACCTCGGAAAGCTTCCGGACCCAAGGCTCTTCGCCACGCACGTCCCGTTCGTGGCGCTGCCGAGGTCCGTCGTCGCCACGCCGGGCCCGGGCTGCAACTGCAAGGTAGTCTACGTGTGTCGCGACCCCAAGGACACATTCGTCTCGCTGTGGCACTTCATCAACAAGCTCAGGGCCAAGAAAGGGAAGGAGCCCCTCTCGGTCGAGTTCGCCGCCGAGCAGTTCTGCGCCGGCGTGACGCCGCTGGGCCCGTACTGGGAGCACGTGCTCGGGTACTGGCGCGCGCACCTCGCGCGGCCCGAGCAGGTGCTCTTCTTCAGGTACGAGGAGATGCAGAGGGACCCCGCGGCGCACGTCCGGAGGCTTGCGGAATTCGTTGGCCTCCCGTTCGGTGCCGGCGAGGACAGCACCGCGGACGCCATCGTTAGGCTCTGCGCGTTCGAGCACATGAGCGAGCTGAGGGCGACCAAAGATGGTAAGACGGAGTTGGCGGTGATCGGCGCGGTGGACAACAGCATCTTCTTCCGGCGCGGCGTGGCGGGGGACTGGATGAACCATCTGTCTCCAGAGACAGCGCAGCGCATCGACGCCATCACCCGCTCCAAGTTCCAGGGCTCCGGCCTCACCAGCGTCTAGCGTTTCAGTGTGCTCATCAGCCTCTAGCTAGCCGCCTTTTAATTTTGTCAATTGTCATCAGTACGCCTAAACTCTTCCAAATAATAATCGATGTGAGAGAGTGAATCCCGAAGTTTCGTATTTCACATGTACGCCTAAACTCTTTTAACACCTCCAGTGTCCGCGTCGAACCATGCGATTCGATGAAGACGAACAATAGAGGCGTTCGGTCTCTTCAGTGTGTGCATCGCTTCGTGAGACTGAGATGGAACTAAAAATTTGTTTTTTTATCCAAGCAGTGCGGCTGTTGGCAAGCGTAGGGAGCTGCTGGCGTACGAAAATATTTGTTTAATGCCCATCGGTGCAAACCGTCTGCAGGATGCAATTTCAGTTCTGACGACGAACTCCCGCATACTCTGTGCTTGGTTCGATTTTTTCTTCCCTCGGTTCGATTCCAGCATACGTTGGAGGTGCTCTAAATAATAATCGATGTTTAATTGATTTTTCTGAGATTTTTGGCTCCACACAAAGGTTTACGAGTACTGTTACCTACCCCTATTTTACTATCCAGAACAGAAAAGCTATAACACACTCGCCGGGTTTTGGGAGCCGGCCATACTCGATTTTTTTTTTGTGCCTCTTATGTGTAGGGCCCAGTCTATACGACGTGGCAGCCGCGCGTCCGTGTACGCCCGTCAGCTCGTGTATGTCCATGTGATTTGTCTGCGCGTGTATATTCGTGTACGTCCATATGATTTATCCGTGGGTGTACGCCCATGTACGTCCCCGCGTCCGTGTACTCCACGTACAGCTCTAGCCGCACGTTGTATTTATTCTTATGTGATTTGTTTATAATTTGTTAATTGTCTTTGTATTATAATATATTAATTTTTTGTCCTTGTCTAACTATAGAAAAAAATTATGATGTTTTAATCGTCATTGTGTCAACCTATATATTAATTTTTTTGTCCTTGTCTAGTAACTATAGAAAAAAAATTGTGACTTGTTTAATTATCCTTTGTGTCCTTGTCTTGCCATAGAAAATTTGTGACTTGTGGTGGGGGTGATGGGAGGAGGCCAGCTAGTCAGTGGGGATGGCAGTAGGATGGTTCAAGGGGCCTGGCGGTGAGGGAGACGGTTGGGCCAAGTTAGGGCGGGGGAGCTCCATGCATGGCCGGACTCACTGCGGAAGGAGGGGGGAGGGGAAGAAGGCGGCCACTGCAGAAGGAGGGGGAGGCGAAGAAAGCATCTCAACGTTGCCAGTCACATACACAAGTCCCTCCGCTCCGTGTATGAGGCCAACCATTGCTGATACTCGAAAGCAATCCGTTTTCGTTGCCATCTTCGACGACATGGAGTCTGTTTCAGACTTTCAGTTGCCGAACGTTGAATTCCCATCTCATTCATAGTTTTTCCCTCGAATGCGTCGGAGAGTTGTGTATCTTTGTATTAACGGACAGAGCAAAAAAATGGTCCCGTACAAAGATCGCTAGCTAGGAAGAGAGGAAGACGACATGATGGATTATACCAGCGGCAAGGATGACTTGCGGTGAGCGGTTGGTTGGTCGAACTATGATCACGAGAGTTAGGTGGCAATATATGACAATGTAGGCCACTGATCAGAAGTGGAGGAAAGGGAAGGGAGGGTGGTTGTGGGGTAGCCATGACCCAGGTGGAGGAGCGGAACCGTGTGAGAGTGAATACTACGAAAACCATGGAGGAGCACATGGGCCACTGGAGGAGAGGAAGAAACCAGAATCATAGGACCGATGGGTTGAAAAATATGGATATTGTCAGTGGCAGTGGCAAGATAAATAGGAGATTCCACTAGAAACATGCAGAAATATAACCAAAAATAGAAAATAAAAACTAGGATCAAACCCAACACCGACTACCAAGAACTTGACAGTTCATTTTTCGGTTTGTTTTAGTACTAAATCAAACCGAAAAAATGAAATTGTCAGTGGGGCATCCTCAGCTCTACTTAGGGGAATGGGCGTACGTACTTGCAAACTAAGCAGAGGACACTTCAAAGGGTGCCGCTAGACGCTAGTTCCCCGCTCCCCACTAGTACGGTAAAGTTGTAGTCTGTTAAATAATAAAATAAATTAGTTCTGTGCTTAGTCAAATTAGTTTTCGCTGCATCATGGTTGAGAACACTATTTTCTGGTTCTATATGAGTATACGCCGATTAGTGGGCCAAGAAAAGACACAACGACTAGGTCTAGCTTGCTACATGGCAATTTATTTCCCTTTTAATGCTCGATGTACAATCCAAGACTTGGCGGCTTGTTGGCGCCCGCCACATAGGGAAGAAGATGCGCTTGCAGTCTTTTTTTGAGAAAAAGATTGAAGGGGGCGGGCATGCCGGGGCAGACCGCAGAGCGAGCTCGAAACAACGGACCGCGTCCACGAACGTGCGCGACCAAACCACGCACGTCGTCACGTCACGGACGATTCCCGCCAACTTTGACATGCGCGGCCACGCCTGGCCCTTGCCGGCCGCGCGCCTCGTGGTCACAGATGCGCGGCCCGCCGGCCTAGCACCGAGTCTACGCGGCCGGCCGGCCTCGCGCCCTTCGGGTATAAATACACATGCACACCGCCGCGACGATCGGCCGCCACAGCTATCAACGATCGGCCGCCACAGCTATCAACAGTCAGTCTAGCTCGGTTCACCGATCAGTCAGAGCAATTACGTACGATCCAGATCACTAGATAGATTGTTCACCATGAGCTCGCTGACGGCGAGGCTCGCTCTGCTGGCGTACCTGCTGCTCGCGACGCTGCTGCACCCCTGCCTCTGCCATGCAACGGCGGCGGCGGCTCCGGCCGCCGCTCGTGGTGCCGGCAACTGGAGAGTGGATCGTGAGTTCTATTCTTCTTGATCTCTCTCTTTATATATATATATATAGAGAGAGGGAGAGTATACTCCGTAGCTAGCTACAGAATACGCTATTCTGTAGCCAGGCCACCGGGCGCACCAGCGAGATGCAACCGGCCCTGACCGAGCCTGGCGTTGCATGCGCCATTAGGCCGATGCTTTAATTACCGCCACGTGCATGCAGGTCGTGTAACCACCGCCAGATGCATGCAGATCGTAATTAACGATGATATGAACGTAGTTTACTATAATGGATTTCATTGCCCACAAAAAAGCTTGCCGGCTATTACGTTATCTACACACGTGCATGCGAAGCTGGTAAATGATTACTATAATTTTGATATTTTAAATGGCTGGATATGGTAATCAGGATGGGTACTTTATTACGATATTTACCATAACAAAATATTTACGATAATCTGAATATACGGTTACCATAGTTAGCACAGGGAGTTACCACATTTTGATACCAGTTACCGTAACAAATAAGGTTAGTTACGACAATACCAACAAATAATTACGATAGTTTGAGTGTGATGATAAAGTTAGGAGTCACCGGAATTTGATATTTCCAAAGTATGTTATGACAATATATGTCATGAATTACTATAATCCATGGTGAATTTACGATTTTTTTTAAATGAATTGCTATAATCCATGGTGACCAAACAATATTAGGTCTTGCTGCGTATAGCTAGCCTGAAGAGGATGAAGGCGGAGAGAAAGGCCAGCAGGGTGGCGGCGAGCCTGGCTGTGACGGCGCTAGCGACGCCGTCGCCGGCCGGCCTACAGAAAGACACAGATCCCCATCCAGTGCAGCTCGGGTTGGCCGCGCTTGGTGACGACGCAGGCATGCAGCACGGCAGCGACGGCAACCAGCAGCACGTAGTCAACGCCTGGTCACACGAGAAGACGCGCCAGGCCAGCAGGGGCCGCAACGCAACCGACCCAGCACCATGCCGCCACCGCCGGACATGGCCAGGGCGACGCAACAGCACGCCGCCTGCAGCAGCCTAGATGTACCCAGCGGCCATGACGGTGGTGGCCACCAGGAACGCCATGGCCTTTATGTCCGGGGCCGCCATCCGAGCTAGACCGGCTGTGTCGCCGTCGGGGAGTGCCGTGCGAGTGGGGCGGCGAGCCGCGCCGCCGCAGGTGCCACATCTATGAAAAACGGATTCACATGGCGAGGCGCTCCTTCACCGCGACCAGCCTGATCCGAAACGCGCAGCCGCTTCACCGACAGTGCCGCGTACGCGAGATGCAAGACACAGCACGCCGCCGCCGGAGGGATGCACCTCAACTGAGGGACGCCGATTCCGTGCGAGCAGGTTGTGTTGCCGCTAGGGCCACCCGCCAACGCGAGGCGAGATGCCGCTGGTGCCGCCAGTGGTGCAGGGAGCGGTTCCGAGTCCACGAGGATGACGCTGGACGCACACAGGCCAACGGGGAGATCGTCGCGCCGGAGATGACGAGAAGATAGGGAGGGGCCATCCGAGGCCGGCCGTCGTTGGTTGCCGACGGAAGGGGTGCCGCACCATGCGTGGATCTGGCCAGATAAGATGAGAGAGAAGGAGGTGTTCGGTGATATATGGACGGTAAAATCAGGAGCATTCAATTAGCGCATGCAAAGGGGACCACATGAGCGAGTCAAAGCGTAGCGTGATTTATGGTGGGTGAATGAACAGTTGGGTTCGATGATGCTGGTGACATTCGGACTCGAGTTTTGGTCCGGCTACAGACTATGGTATTTTGAAGCTAGCTACTGTGTAATAGTTATATATATATATATATATATATATATATATATATATATATATATATATATATATATATATATATATATATATATATATATATATATATATATATATATATACACACACCAGCTGCTGCTGCTTCGCCGTCTTCATCGTTGTCTTTGAAAGACAGAATCATTAATCATGCAGAGTGACTGAGATATACTCCGTGTAATGCTAGTGCATGTTTGTTTGCCTTATCATTTCATTTCTTTGTTTGGCAGCGAAATCGATCGACCAGGGGGTGGCGTACGTCCTCATGCTCCTCGCGCTCTTCGTCACCTACATCGTGCACTGAATTTTGGACTACTGCACTATTGAACAACTACTGCACTAAATCGATCGATCGTGTCCTCATGGAAGCTAGCTCGATTAAAGCAAAAGGGAGTATGTAGTGTCTTGATTCCCGTTCGCCGGCTATCAGCTATATGCATGCTCGACGTCGTCAAGAGCAGTTCGGCCGGGCCGCCCAACTCCGATCCCTCTTTCTTTCTTTCAAGTTTGATATGATGCGACTTGAAGTGAGTTCAAGTATATGCATCCATAATGGAATTAGGTCCATGGGACGCCTTCGTGGTAGTGGCTCATGTGGACAAAAAGACACAATAATATATAGATGTGGGTCCACCTATAACTTTCTCCTTCTCTGTGTTTCTTTCCACCACAGAAAGTGCTAGCATCTCAACATCTCAGGACAGAATCGAATCCATTTGACGGCTTTGTGGTATGCCTCCCATCTATCTCGCTGGCTAACCACACCCCACCTCCATGTCTTGTTGAGCCCCTCTTCCTTGACTCGTAGCCTTTAATTGCTCCACATCCTGCAAGTGTCACTGCCAATTTGAGGTACATAGGGTGGCGAGGATGGTAACCAATCTAGGTGTCTCCAAGTAGCGAGAACAGCCGCTTCCGGTGGGTGGTGTGATGTAGACAACCTCGCCATCATAGACAAGCACGATGGCTCCGGCCGCCGCTCGTGGTGCCCGCAACTGGAGAGTGGATCGTGAGTTCTATTCTTTTCTCTCTTATATGTTTAGACTATCATGTTTAGACTATCATGCTTATATGTTTTTTTATTATGATCTTGGCTCATATATGATATACAACTTTACTGTTATATTTGTTTTGTCTTATCTTGGTATATATGAACATGTTGATCATCCTTTTTGTATCCATGTGAATATACATGATGCTATGTTGTAATTGTATATTATCTTACATGTCATCACCATACAGTTACTATTTTTTGGAATTAAACTGTGTAGAAAATTGTCTAAATTTCTAACACCAGATATAAGTAGTTTTCACTGTTATGCAGAGAGGCTCTGCCATATACTCCCACTATATATATATTCCTTTCTACACGCACATGTAGGTACTCCCTTGTGTATATCTCTAGATTCAGGGTATATATGACCCGACGAAATGTATGTAGACGAAGTATACGATCATACTAGACCATCTACGGTAGTATGTATGTCAAGTATGCAATTATACGTAGAATATATGGTTATACTTATTTAAATTCATTTTCACCTCTAGGGTCCCTAGTATAGAGACATCGCCCCATATGAACGAGCTTAAAGGAAAACAGGGATTAAACAGGAAAGCTTAATTCATTTTCACAGAACAAACTTACATATGACTTTCCCTTTCGGAAAACCCCAAGCACTTACCACAAACCTTAGGATTACCTTACAAGCACAGGAAGGTCATGAGGACTTCCTTTATTCTCTAATTTATAGAGTGGTGGAGTAATACAACGAAAGTGGAGTATTCCTATTCGGTGGATGATCTTCAGAAAGTTTTTGAGATCATGTCTTCATGGTGTATGTGTGAGTGGAGTGGAGGTGGAGTGGAGTGTTGATGGTGGTGTGTAAGAGCGCTGCTGATGAAGATGGTGATTCTGAGGTCTGGTCTTTGATCTGTCGATTTGTTGATGATGAATGCAGGCGTTGGGCTTCTCCTTTTAAAGACTGGGAGGAGCCTTCCGGAGTGCCTTCATGCTTATCCTCTGGCTTGCATCGAGTCGAAGGCTTCCGTCTTCTAGAGGATAAGGATGTGGTGCCTTCAATTATCTTCTTTTACTATTGTCTGGACAGCTGGACGGTGCGCTGTCTCCAGTAGTGTCACTGTATATTCCTTTTGCGCTATCCTCTAACAGGCTTATCTTCACGTGTATTTTTGGAATTTTCTGGGTATGGTCTTCCACGCCCGAATGATTGATGTGCAAACATCAAATGACAAATCAAGGCATGCGTATAATATCTTCCCACGACTATCATGTGTATATCTCTAGATTCAGGGTATATATGACCCGACGAAATGTATGTAGACGAAGTATACGATCATACTAGACCATCTACGGTAGTATGTATGTCAAGTATGCAAGTATACGTAGAATATATGGTTATACTTATTTAAATTCATTTTCACCTCTAGGGTCCCTAGTATAGAGACATCGCCCCATATGAACGAGGTTAAAGAAAAACAGGGATTAAAACAGGAAAGCTTAATTCATTTTCACAGAACAAACTTACATATGACTTTCCCTTTCGGAAAACCCCAAGCACTTACCACAAACCTTAGGATTACCTTACAAGCACAGGAAGGTCATGAGGACTTCCTTTATTCTCTAATTTATAGAGTGGTGGAGTAATACAACGAAAGTGGAGTATTCCTATTCAGTGGATGATCTTCAGAAAGTTTTTGAGATCATGTCTTCATGGTGTATGTGTGAGTGGAGTGGAGGTGGAGTGGAGTGTTGATGGTGGTGTGTAAGAGCGCTGCTGATGAAGATGGTGATTCTGAGGTCTGGTCTTTGATCTGTCGATTTGTTGATGATGAATGCAGGCGTTGGGCTTCTCCTTTTAAAGACTGGGAGGAGCCTTCCGGAGTGCCTTCATGCTTATCCTCTGGCTTGCATCGAGTCGAAGGCTTCCGTCTTCTAGAGGATAAGGATGTGGTGCCTTCAATTATCTTCTTTTACTGTTGTCTGGACAGCTGGACGGTGCGCTGTCTCCAGTAGTGTCACTGTATATTCCTTTTGCGCTATCCTCTGACAGGCTTATCTTCACGTGTATTTTTGGAATTTTCTGGGTATGGTCTTCCACGTCCGAATGATTGATGTGCAAACATCAAATAGCAAATCAAGGCATGCGTATAATATCTTCCCACGACTATCATGTGTATATCTCTAGATTCAGGGTATATATGACCCGACGAAGTGTATGTAGACGAAGTATATGATTGTAACACCCAAAATTTTGCATAGTTTCAAATAGATGAAATTGATTTATATATGTTTATTTGTGGGCATTTAACATAGGGGAAATAATAATTTTTATGAATTTAAAATCAAATATAAGGTTAGACATGTGTTGATGCATACATGCTATTGCATATTTATTTATGTGGTGAGTGGTTTTGACAGAATTCAAAAAGGAGTACAAAATCTCTTGAAAATGAATTTATAAAATTGTTTCATAAAAGAAAAAGGAAATTCTTTATTTCTCCCCTTTTCCTTGGTTCTTGCCCCTCTGGCCCAACTAGCCCGCCATCCTCCCTTGCTTCCACAGGCCCAAATGGGCGCTGCCCCTCCTTTTCCTCGGCCCGGCCAAGTTGGCCCGCTCGCCCCTCTCCTTGGGTCGGCCCACAGGCCAAGCTAGCACGCGCTCCCACCCTCCTTGGCCCGCTGACGTGCGGAGCCCACCCTCCTCAGCCACTAATGCGTGGGCCCACCACCCCGCCGTCTCCTACCTCCCGCCGCAACGAGAGGAGCCTTCCTCTTTTGCCACCGCGGCCAGGGATCAAGCAATCCGCTTGTTTCCTTCCTTTTGGACGCGGATTCTATCGCCTAGCCATACTATAAAGCTAGCCGCTCTCACCTCCATGCTCTATTCTCACCCCAACTCGCCGAATCGAGCTTGCCATTCCCTCTAAAACCCTAGCTCGAGCACCAAGCTTGGGTTCCTTCGTTTCGTCGACCTCTACCGGTTGTGGCTTGCTGCCGAGCTCCGCAACATGGTAGGAAGCACCCCATGCCTTTTTCTCCTTCTTTTGGCCTTTGGTTAACTCGCAGTACCTCACCGTACTTGTAGGACGTCTGCCGGCCACCAATTCCACCCGTACGTCGTCTTCGGATCGTCTCGGTCTCCATCTTCATCGTGGTGAGCACCGCCTCGTTCCCCTCTTTCGTTTGGTACCGGCCCCGAGCCAAACCGTGGTCCCTAGGGCCCTATTCACTTGTGCTGACAAGCTTACTCGTCGCCGGCAATGGCGCGTCGCCGTGCGGCTTTCTTCTCCGGCTGGTGCGCCGCCCCCCTTCTCCCTCTTTTAATCAGGGCCGTTCGGATCTGATCCGACGGTCCAGATCGCCAGATACCCCTTCGTGGGGAATTTTGTTAAAAAGCTCCCGGGATTTCTTCAATCAAACCCGCAGTCCAAAACATAAATCCCGAATACGTTTTTTTTTCTTTTAAAAGCGTAGTTGATCTCGGTAAATTCAAGAATACGTTTTCCTTTATTTACAAGTTTGCCACTGATTTTGTTTTAGCCATAAAATGCTCATTTTACCTTCGTTTTGACCTGTTCAAATTCCGTTAGGTTCGTATTCGTGAGCTCTACATGTTAGTGCTGTTGTACAGTAGGTTTGTAATATTTAAATTTTGGGTTTGTATTATAGTAATTATTTATCTATAGGAAATCTTAGTAGCAACGTGATCTTTATGTCTGTGTGATCCTAGCAACGTGTAGAATAGTTTTATAAACATTTTATACTGATTTCTCTCTATTGGTGTACTGTTCTAATCTAGTCTTGTTTGCCTTGTATGAATGATCTTGGAATGCGTGTTGTTGATTGTGGCTCGAGTAGACGGTAATTGCTACACGGGTGACGAGATCTACTACTGTGATAATCCAGACCAGCAAGAGTTCTACGAGAAGGACAAGTATAATATGGGATATTCCTTGTTGTCCTATTCATGATTTAATTAGACATATGCATGTGTCAATTTGCTCAACATAAGGATATCCAAGTCTTTGATTATCTTGTACCTTGTTACCGATGGGCTTACACTTGCATATGGGTAGTTGCTAGCGCTCAACTTAAATACATTGGATCTAAACAATGATTAATGACTATATGCAATTGTAACACCTCTGGGTGTTAAGCATGCATTCACATCCTAAATCATGAGCATTTGCATTTCATACATGATCATCATCACATGTAAATTAAGTTAGAATTTATTTAAACTGTGATAATCATGTTTGAGCTCTGAATTATTAAAAATCCTAGGTAAAAGTGGTAAAAATTTGTGGAGCTATAACTTTAAATAACTTAGAAATAATTAGCATGATTTTTGAAGTAAGTTTTGTATTCAAAATCTTCCCAAATTTTGCTTCTAAAATATTTTAGAAAATTGAGTTTTCATTTAAAAATTTGACTTTAAATCATCAATTCAAAATCTATTTAGAATTTTGAAAAGTGCCCTAAGTGAAAGTTGTAGAGAATAAAATTTTGAACAACTTTTGTTTTGGGGGCAATTTGTGAAAATGTCTTTTTCATCTTAAAATTTTGAATTTGAATCAAATAATAAAATCTAGAATTTTATTTAGAAAAGAAAAAGGAATTTATCGGCCTTATCGGGCCGCCGCCTCCTTTCCGGCCCAAGCGCCGAAGCCGGCCCGGCCTGCTCCGCGCCCACGCCCGCGCTCTCGCTCGCCCGCAGCGCTGGCAACTACGGCAGAGCACGCCCGCCGCGTGTCGGCCGCATGCCGGCGACGCCCCGCGTGTGGCAGCTGTGGCCCCCGCGCTCGCGCACTGTCTCCGCCTACTTCTCCTCTGCCCCCTGCTTCCCTCCGCGCTCGTGCGCTCACTCTCCACCGCAGCAGTAAGCCGAGCCGGAGCTTCGCCACCGCACGCCGCCGCTCGATCCGCCAACGTTTAGCTCCGCCACCGCAGCGCCATTCGTCGATTGCGTCTGCCTCCAGTTCCGCCTAGACCTCCTCCATCCCGTGCGCACGTTTTTGCCCTCATTTGCACCACGGTAAGGCCAGAGCCGGCTTTTCCTTGGCACGGCGGCGCCATGGACACCGAGCTTGTGCTTCCGTGGAGGGAGCCGTATTCCCTCTTTTCCCTCCAATTTCTCGTGCTTTCGCATTCGCCTTGGCTCCGCGGACCTCGCGCGCTCCGGACCCACCCTCACCATGGCCGGGACCGGCGTGTCATCGGTGAGCCGCGCCACCGTTCCACCATGCGCGCCGTCGGGGTCACCCGAGAGCTCCTCCGGTGCCCTAAGCTAGCACAGTGAGTTCGCCTCTCCGCGGGGAAGCTGCTGGTGGTGACCTCACCGGCGGCGAGCTCACCGGCGGCGAGAACCGCGCAGTCGGTGTCTCCCTCTGCTCTGTGTGGCTGACATGTGGGGTCACGGGCCCACCTGTCTGCCTCCTCTCGCGCTCGCGTGTGCACTGCACCGGGTGCACCCAGCATTTTCAGCGACTGATGATAAATGGATTTTTGAAAATGGTTTTTCAGAAATTGTTAAAAGGGTTTCTAAAATCCATAACTTGCTCATTTTAGCTCCAAAAATTGTAAAACAAATTTTGTAGTGTTTCTCTTAACTAGATCTACAGTTTAAAAATATTGCATGTCAAGCTTGAAATACTTTTCTATAGAGTTTTTATTTAATCAATGAAACTGTTGTTTTCTTGTTAAATATGTAATAAATCACATAAAGCTCAGAAAAATATGGTTCCACTTGCAATAATTTTCTTTGGTGATGTACTTTCTAGAAACAATATATGCTATGCATGTTCTGTAGAAAAATCTTGAGGTGTAGTACAAGTGTTGAATATTGCTAATAATTGTTATTTTTGCTAGAGAGAAAAATATGAATCAAACATGCATGTAATAATTTTTCTATAGGTATTGTTTATTGTGTAGAATGTAGTAAAAATGTTAAATCTATTGTTTGATACTTTTTGTAGTATAAAGTATTTTTATGCTCATTTTTAGGCCCTAGCTTGTTATTTTTGGATAGATAGTTCTAGTAATTCAAATGCAATGAAATTTTTGTGGTATGCTAGATTTGATGATAGAAAGCTACTGTAATTTTCTCAGATTTTTCTGTGCTACTAAAATAGGCGTTGCTGTTCAAACCTAGTTGCAATTAGGGTTTTATTTAACCTTGTTAATGCATGACTAGTGAATAAGATTTGCTTTGGTGTATCTTTGAAGCATTTAATAAAATGTGCTGGCTTAGCATGGTAGTGGTAGAAGAGAATGCAGTAGATGACATATGCTTGTAGTCTGTATTCATGGATGATGTTGACTACCTTGTAGAAGAAATGTATTCCTACTTTATGAAATAAAGTGAACCTAATTATCTGCATTTCATTCATCATGACCATTACATGTCATTTTTGTAATGCACCTAGACATAAGCGCTTATACGATTGCATCATACAGGATCGCATGAAGTAACGTCGGTAGCAGTTCCTGAGGAGCCGGAAGAGCTGCCCGAGGAGCAAGAAGTGCCCGAAGCCGATGAGGAGGTCGATGAGGATCTTCCAGAGTGCCCAGACCACCGTCCGAGCTCTTTCGAGAGAGGCAAGCCCCGGAGCATTTCTCTTCCCCGGTTTGTAAATATTTTATTAATGCTTTACTTTAACTGCTGCATTATGTTTAGGAGTTGTTTGCAACCGTTGCTGCATTATACCTTGTCTACTCCGTTCTACCCTATCCTTGTCACCCTCTTATCCGCAGTCAAGTAATTGCTTAGCTTGCTTAGACCGGTAGAAGTCGGGTGATTTCCTGTCACCTACGAGCTATAGGTGTTTACCTGGATCTGCTTGAGAAAAGATGTCGTCAGGAAATAACTAAGTGTTAATGTGAAATCAAGACCGGACGAAAACTTGCAGGGTTTCGAACTGTAATGTTTTCCGTCTGTGTCGATTAAGGACCGACCGTTGTTGGGCCTCGAGTCATGTTGAACGCATGCCTTACATTTAGCTGGCCGAATAATATACCTTTCGACCGTGAAGCTGTGAGATTATTCGGGCCGAGTGGATTGCCTGCAACGCACTGTACCGGAGCAGTAGTGGCAGGATACGGGGGCGCGATGATAAGGCCAAAGAGCAGTCGGGCGGCCCCCGGGTACATGTGGTTCCTGGCAAGCTCGCGACTTTACCTGAATGGTTGACTCGGTGACCAACACCTCACTTTAGCGGGTGAGTGAGGTTTGTGTGAGGAATAAATTACCAGCTGGTTAATAGTCGATTCGAATCGTCATCGTTCACTGGATAGTGAGCACTTGACTTGAGCTACTTCATCGTAGTAATGTTGATGGAACACTTGGACAGTTATACGGAATATGACATAATGGAAGTTGTTAATGATCATTGGTTATCACTATCTGTTTAATTACATGTTACTTTAGTACAGGTGCAAATGTAGTTGACAGGTTAATAAAGATTTAACTTGATGCAAAGCCTTTGTAAAGATTCTCTAAATCCTAAAAATGTCTTTTTGCAAATGAGTCAGCTACCCCACCAGAAAGCTTGTCATGATTTCCTTGGTGTCTTTTATTTTTGGTTCTGTCGGGTAAGTCTAGCTGAGTACTTTCTCGTACTCAGGGCTTTGTTCCCACTTGTTGCAGATGGGCAGATGTATTACGGCTACTGTATCAACTGCCTTTATCCCGCAATAGGAGAAACTTAGGACCATGGGCAATGGTCATTCACTACATCTCGTCTGATGCTTTTGATGGAAGATGATTCTGAACTGGCACTGTATTTCGAACTCTGTGTGCGTGTGTGATTGGAACTAAATGCTTTCGCTACTTTCTTTCGAAACTGGTTTGTAATAACTATGTTTAAACTTCGATGTATTTGTGATGTGAACTTTTATGTAACTTGTGATGGTGACCGCTGAACTCATTACGATCTTGGCTGGTATGTAATTTGGTTTGAAATCCGTCATGATTTCATGGACTACCGGATTATATGGGCTTAAGTTTGCTAAATCGTCTACTCGGTGGATGATTTTCTTACTTAATCTCGTATAATTGGTCAGTTCTGTTACAGCCGGCATCGGAGCATGGTTTAGCATGTTTACTGTTCACAAGTGTATTTAAAACAAAATGTGTTTGAAAAATGTGATTTACAAACTAAGAGTGTGCCAGTGGTCGTATCCTTTATGCCCAATATGGACTCTAGGTGGCTTAATTAAGTAATGACTTGAGGGTTCTTGCACCATATTTCTCTTTCGTCGCTCATACGGCGTGCTATTGTATGAGTGCCACTTACTTGAGTGGTAATGATGAGGACATCCTCCACTATTACCCGCTGGCAAAGACGCAACAAAAAAGGGCCAAGTGGCCTAGTTGTAGTCGGGCGGCGACTGTGTGAGCCTCTGAATAATCCCACCTTGCTTAGCTTGAGAGGAGGAAGCCACCTTAAAAGAGAGAGTCACCCTTTCCCTATCGGACTAGTCTTTTAGGGACATTGGGTCTTTCTCCCAGTGGGTGTGCATAAGAACTGTTGGGGTCCGGGCAACCTTAATTTATTGGGCCTCGGCCAACCCCACCTGGGCCGGATGTGTCAGGTAATGTATGGATCAGTTGCCTCTACGCCTCGATAAGTGTGAGATGTGAGAGCATGATCGGATACACCGCCGATCTAGGGAGAGTGCTTATATGATACTGGAGTACTTACATGTTTTACGCATGTTTTTACAAAAGTGTCACATGTGTGGTTGTTCCGTCCGTTGAGGCGATGTCGTCAATAGGACGATGTTTTGGGTGGTTACTACCGTTGTACGCGTATCTGGGGATTCGTGTAGAGCGTGTGGATAGATTTACTGCTTTCATGCATGCATGGGGAATTGGGCTGAAATGAATCTTCTGCAGGTACATAACAGTGTTTCTCGTGTAGAACGTATTAGTTACGTATATGAGAAATCGCCTGTATGCCACCGAATTCATTGTTAGATATCATTTATTTCTTAAGTTTGTGAGAACGTAAGAAACGTGCATGCATCATGTTGCTTGTGCATTTCATTCATGCCATGCATTCCTCCCCTTATAAATTGATTATCCCCTTTCGATAAAAATTGTACCAACTTAAAATATGTCCTCACCGGATAATCAAAACTTTTGGTACAGATGGCCCGCACGAAGCAGACTGCCCGCAAGTCCACAGGAGGAAGAGCACCCCGACGCCAGTTGGCCCCGCGGGAGCGCCGTAGCATGGACACCTTTCTGAGCGAGTTTGGCATGCCAACTTTGCTTTGGAGAGTGCTCCATGATGTGGGGTACCTAGAGGGTAAGGAGCCGGTGTACTCTTGGAGTGAGAACCAGTTGGCAGAGGATGGACTGGCAGTAGTGGAGATCACTATCCCTGCTCTTGGTGATGCTCCAGAATGGGATGGTTGGCACTTGGAGTTTGAAGGACGCACTCCGGTTGAGGGTGCAGAGGGAGCAGCTTTCCGTGTCATCCGGGACATAATGAGCCAATTTCCCAACGAGCTGGCAGCAGCCTTGGCTGGAACTTTTCCGAGAGATGATCCTCGCGATGCTATTTGGGTGTAGCCGCAAGGAAGTGCTTTAGTCAGAGGCCCAAACGAAGGACAGGCTAGCGACAACCACGCTATGAGTGCGATGTATGCCGCTATCAGAGCATACCAGGGTCTGGAGTGCACCTATTGGACTTTGACTGGTTTGCATGGTGATGATCGGCTCAAAGCAAGAAAACAAAAGAAGAAGCAGGCACGTGCTATCGCTAGTTTGCAGGAGCAGTTGGCTAACATGAGCTTGCAGCGAGACCAGGCTCTAGAGAGAGGTGATAGTTCTCTCCAGCGGGTGCATACGTTGACTCAGACCAACAATAATGCAGACCGCATGATTGGACAGTTGGTTTAGGAAAGGAATAAAGCCTGGAACGAGAGGAACCTCCTGAGGTAGAGGGTCGACGAGCTAGAAGAGTACAATGTCAAATTGCATGAGGAGTTTCATGCGCTCTACAACAGGATTGGCCCATATGCTCATCTAGAAGCCGCCAGTATGGATGTCGATGATGATGAGGACGAGCCTGCAGCCGCACCTGCTAACAACGACGCTGCTACTGATGGTAGCAATGGTGACGTCTCCGACCCCGACGATGGCCCCGAGGAGTAGGCTAGTTGTTTCGTGTTAGCTGCTAGGCCCTATCGCGATGACCTTCTTTTGGTTTCATGTATCTTGATGTATCTCGTTTGGACCTTGAGACTTGGTGGAATGTTAGATCTTGGTTGTTCATGCGATACCTGAACGCATAAAGTCCAGTGTGTGTATGTTGGCAACGTGGTTGTATTAGACACGATGTTTGCATTTGAAGTAATTTAATTAGTGGTGTTGTTTTAATTGGAATACAATTATTGTGCCTCTGTTTTATTGTATGACTTTGTTCTCTCTAATAAATTCAGTATGGCATAATTTTTCATTTACTCACAATTACTACAACTTCGCTTAATCATTACTTGTGCTGAAATATGCAGATGGCAAACACTCGCCGCGCCACGTATGAGGCTGCCGAAACTGGTGGGAATGGTGCAGGGATAGGTGGGAGTGGTGCTAACAATGCCAACCATAACGAGCCACACCCGGAACCGCATTTGCCGCCTCCTCCACCGCTCACTGCAGAGGTTTTCTTTGCATAGTTTTTGGGAAGTCAGCACAATGTCGAGCAGTCACAGAAAAATATGGAAGATTTCCTGTGTACCATTGCCAACAACATGCAACGTGGTAACAACCAAGGTGGTGGCAATGGAGTGAATCAGTACAGCAATTTCAAGGATTTCATGGACACTAGGCCGCCAATTTTTAAGAAAGCAACCGAGCCACTTGATGCTGAAGAATGGATCAACACTATGGAAGATAAGTTCCGTGTGTTAAGGCTGACGGAAGTACTAAAGACAGAGTATGTTGTACATCAGGTACAAGGACCAGCAGGGATGTGGTGGAAGCATCATCGCACCACCTTCCCTCCAAATGCTCAGATCTCGTAGAGAGAGTTCACCGAAGCCTTCCGTGGAGTTTATATTCCATCAGGGCTAGTTGAGATGAAGTTGGGAGAGTTCTTGGCTTTAAATTAGGGCACCAAAACCGTAACACAGTATTTGCATGTCTTCAACAACTTGTGTCGTTATGCTCCCGACATGGTTGACACAGATGCTAAGAAAATTGCTAGCTTCAAGAGAGGGTTAGGTCTAAAGATGATGAAGCATGTGGGTACCAATACCCGCGCCAGATTCAATGACTTCATCAGCGATTGTCTAAAACAAGAGAAGAACAACAACGCGTACATAGCCTCCAAGACTCGTAAGAGAGCCTTTGAGTCAGGACCATCACAGTCAAGAGTTATCACTGCTAATCGTTCGACCTATCGCCCGTCTGCACCTAGTGCAAGGTTTAGGCCACCGCAGCATAAGACCCAGAACTACAAGGGACCGCAGAAGCCGTACAAGATGGCAGTGCCGCCAGCAAGGACAGCCGCAACCGCGGGACAAGGTAACGCGAAGGGAGCTATCGGATCTGCTGGTACATTGAAGGGACCTTGCTATAATTGTGATCAGCCAGGCCACTTTTCCAAGTTCTATCCTTATCCGCCCAGAAAGAAGCAACAGACTTATAATGCTCGAGTGCACCACACCACTGTGGAAGAGATTCCTAAGGGAGAGCCCGTAACTGCTGGTAAGTTTTCTGTTAACCAAAACCCTATAGTTGTTCTATTTGATTCTGGATCATCGCATTCTTTCATGAGTCAAGCATTTGCACGGAAACATGAACAACTATGCACAGACTTAAGTTATGGTTACCATATAAGTTCAGCAGGGGCTGATGTTTTAACCAATCAGATGGTTAGAGGAGCAACCCTTAAGTTAGGTAGTCAAAAGTTTCAAGTTAACCTGATAGTCATGCCTGGACTAGTTCTGGATGTCATCATAGGGATGAATTGGATAAAAGAATGGGGAGCAGTTATAGATACAGGAAGTCGGGTACTTACCCTGAAGGATCCCTAGGGAGAGGGTACTTTTCGGGTACCATTGCCCAAAAGAACAGACCTTGTGAGTGTGACATGTGCTATGGAAGTCATTCCGATTCATCAGATTCCGGTCGTGTGTGAGTTTCTAGACGTGTTTCTAGATGAGTTACCTGGTCTTCTACCGGATAGAGATGTGGGGTTTGGAATTGAATTGATCCCCGAGACAGCTCCAATTTCAAGGAGACCTTATAGGATGCCTCCGGATGAGTTAGCCGAGTTGAAGAAGCAACTAGAGGAGTTACTGAACAAGGGGTTTATCCGGCCAAGTAAGTCTGAATGGGGATGTCCTGCCTTGTTTGTCAAGAAAAAGAAAGAGGGTACTTTGAGAATGTGTGTGGATTATAGGCCTCTTAATGCTGTAACTATCAAGAATAAGTATCCCTTACCTCACATTGATATTTTGTTCGATCAGTTAGCGAAAGCCAGAGTGTTCTCCAAAATAGATTTAAGATCAGGTTATCATCAGATAAAGATTAGACCACAAGATATATCGAAAACCGCCTTTTCTACCAGATACGGGTTATATGAGTATCTTGTTATGTCCTTTGGCTTAATAAATGCTCCTGCATACTTTATGTATCTGATGAATACAATTTTCATGCCAGATTTGGATAAGTTTGTGGTTGTGTTTATTGATGATATTCTCGTATACTCTGAGAATGAGAAAGATCATGAAGAGCATCTGAAAATTGTCTTAACCAGACTGAGAGATCATAAGTTGTATGCTAAGTTTAGCAAGTGTGAATTTTGGTTGAAGAAAGTTCCTTTCCTTGGTCACATTATGTCAGAAAATGGAATGTCTGTAGATCCGAGTAAAGTGCAAGAGGTTATGGATTGGAAGACATCAATCATAGTTTTGGAAGTCAGAAGTTTCTTGGGTTTAGCTGGTTACTATCATCGTTTTATCCCAGATTTCTCAAAGATTGCCAAGCCAATGACAAGTCTGCTACAGAAAGATCATAAATTTATATGGACAGAGGAGTAAGGAGTGTGAGACAGCTTTCCACACCTTGCGGAAACTGTTGACCACTGCTCCAGTTCTAGCGCAACCGGACATTGAGAAACCTTTTGATGTATTTTGTGACGCATCAAAAACAGGATTAGGCTGTGTTCTTATGCAAGAAGGAAGAGTCATTGCTTATGCCTCCCATCAGTTGAGAAAGCATGAGATCAACTATCCGACGCATGATCTTGAACTTGCTGCCGTAGTGCATGCCTTGAAATTTTGGAGACATTACTTACTTGGTAATGTGTGCAATATTTTCACCGATCACAAGAGTCTCAAGTATATCTTCACCCAACCTGAATTGAACATGAGACAGCAAAGATGGTTAGAATTGATCAAAGATTACAATTTGAATGTGCAATATCATCCTGGAAAGGCCAATGTGGTGGCAGATGCTTTGAGTAGAAAGTCACATTGCCTGAATGCGCAACCTTTGCTCGAAGATGGTTTTGATCTACTGCATCCTATAGTGTTACACAGTATTCAGATTAGTTCTTCTTTGGAAAGTAAGATAATAGAAGGCCAGAAAATCGACAAAGGGATATTCCATATCAAAGAAAAGATTAAAGAAGAACCATCCAAGCACTTTAGATTGGATGAACATGACGTGTTATGGTTTGACGACCGTCTTGTTGTTCCTAAAGATGGAGAGCTTAAGAATAAACTTATGGATGAGGCTCACCTTTCAAAGTTATCTATCCATCCCGGAAGTAGCAAAATGTACCAAGAACTAAGACATCGTTTTTGGTGGACCAAGATGAAGAAAGAGATTGCAACGTATGTAGCCAGATGTGACACATGTTGCAGGGTAAAGGCTATTCATATGAGACCTGCCGGATTGTTGCAACCTTTGTCTGTACCTAGTTGGAAGTGGGATGATATAAGTATGGATTTCATCATAGGTTTGCCCACTACTCAGAAAGGACATGATTCGATTTGGGTGATTGTAGATCGTCTTACAAAGACATCTCACTTTTTACCTGTCAAGACAGATTATAGGCCACCTCAATATACCGAGAAGTATATTGCTGAGATTGTAAGATTGCATGGCATACCGAAGAATATCGTGTCTGACAGAGGGTCACAATTCACTGCTCACTTTTGGGAGCACTTGCATAAAGGTTTGGGGACGAGTTTAATTCGTAGTACTGCTTATCATCCATAAACAAATGGTCAGACCGAAAGAGTTAATGCTGTTCTGGAAGACATGTTGAGAGCCTATGTGTTATCTTCTAGAGGTTCATGGGAGTCATGGTTACCTTTAGCAGAGTTCGCTTACAATAATAGTTATCAAGAAAGTATCAAGATGGCACCATTCGAAGCATTGTATGGCAGAAAGTGTAGAGCACCACTTAACTGGATTGAGCCAGGAGAAAGAAGATACTATGGTATTGACTTCGTAGAAGAAGCTGAGAAGAAAGTTCATATCATTCAGCAACATATGAAAGCCACTCAATCCTGTCAGAAAAGCTATGCCGATCGAAGAAGGAGACCGCTTATGTTCGAGGTTGGTGACTATGTTTATCTGAAAGTCACGCCAATGAAGAAGAAACGGTTTGGAGTACGCAGAAAGCTTGCAGCCAGATTTGTGGGACCATATAAGATTTTGGAAAGAAAGGGTCCCATCGCTTATAAGTTAGAGTTACCTGAGACAATGGGTGCTATATTCCCAGTTTTTCATGTATCGCATCTCAAGAAGTGTTTGCGTGTTCCAGAGGAAAGAATTGAACCTCGAGGCATAAAGCTCAAGTCAGATTTGGTATATCATGAACAACCAGTTCAAGTGTTGGACTCTAAAGAAAGAGTTACTCGAAATAGTGTGGTGAAAACATATAAGATACAGTGGAGTCATCATGATGAAGGAGATGCAACTTGGGAAATGGGTGAATATCTACAAAAAGCTTATGAGGATTTTTATAACAAATGGTTCGTAACCCAAAATCTCGGGACGAGATTCTTATAAGGGGGGAAGGCTGTAACACCTTTGGGTATTAAGCATGCATTCACATCCTAAATCATGAGCATTTGCATTTTATACATGATCATCATCACATGTAAATTAAGTTAGAATTTATTTAAACTGTGATAATCATGTTTGAGCTCTGAATTATTAAAAATTCTAGGTAAAAGTGGTAAAAATTTGTGGAGCTATAACTTTAAATAACTTAGAAATAATTAGCATGATTTTTGAAGCAAGTTTTGTATTCAAAATCTTCCCAAATTTTGCTTCTAAAAATATTTCAGAAAATTGAGTTTTCATTTAAAAATTTGACTTTAAATCATCAATTCAAAATCTATTTAGAATTTTGAAAAGTGCCCTAAATGAAAGTTGTAGAGAATAAAATTTTGAACAACTTTTGTTTTGGGGGCAATTTGTGAAAATGTCTTTTTCATCTTAAAAATTTGAATTTGAATCAAATAATAAAATCTGGAATTTTATTTAGAAAAGAAAAAGGAATTTATCGGCCTTAGCGGGCCGCCGCCTCCTTTCCGGCCCAAGCGCCGAAGCCGGCCCGGCCTGCTCCGCGCCCGCGCTCTCGCGCGCGCGACCCGCCTCCACCTCGGCCCAGCCTAGCCGCGCGCCTCCTTCTCCCGCTCGCTCGCCCGCAGCGCTGGCAACCACGGCAAAGCGCGCCCGCCACGTGTTGGCCGCATGCCGGCGACGCCCCGCGCGTGGCAGCTGTGGCCCCCGTGCTCGCGCACTGTCTCCGCCTACTTCTCCTCTGCCCCCTGCTTCCCTCCGTGCTCGTGCGCTCACTCTCCACTGCAGCAGCAAGCCGAGCCGGAGCTTCGCCACCGCACGCCGCTGCTCGATCCGCCGACGTTTAGCTCCGCCACCGCAGCGCCATTCGTCGATTGCGTCTGCCTCCAGCTCCGCCTAGACCTCCTCCATCTCGTGCGCACGTTTTCGCCCTCATTTGCGCCACGGTAAGGCCAGAGCCAGCTTTTCCTTGGCACGGTGGCGCCATGGCCGCCGAGCTTGTGCTTCCGTGGAGGGAGCCGTATTCCCTCTTTTCCCTCCAATTTCTCGTGCTTTCGCATTCGCCTTGGCTCCGCGGATCTCGTGCGCTCCGAACCCACCCTCGCCATGGCCGGGACCGGCGTGTCGTCGGTGAGCCACGCCACCGTTCCGCCATGCGCGCCGTCAGGGTCACCCAAGAGCTCCTCCGGTGCCCTAAGCTAGCGCAGTGAGTTCGCCTCTCCGCGGGGAAGCCGCTGGTGGTGACCTCACCGCCGGCGAGCTCACCGGCGGCGAGAACCACGCAGTCGGTGTCTCCCTCTCCTCTGTGTGGCTGACATGTGGGGTCACGGGCCCACCTATCTGCCTCCTCTCGTGCTCGCGTGTGCACTGCACCGGGTGCACCCAACATTTTCAGCGACGGGTGATAAATGAATTTTTGAAAATGATTTTCAGAAATTGTTAAAAGGGTTTCTAAAATCCATAACTTGCTCATTTAGCTTCAAAAATTGTGAAACAAATTTTGTAGTGTTTCTCTTGACTAGATCTATAGTTTAAAAATATTGCATGTCAAGCTTGAAATACTTTTCTGTAGAGTTTTTATTTAATCAATGAAACTGCTATTTTCTTGTTAAATGTGTAATAAATCACATAAAGCTCAGAAAAATATGGTTCCACTTGCAATAATTTGTTTTGGTGATGTACTTTCTAGGAAAAATATATGCCATGCATGTTCTGTAGAAAAATATTGAGGTGTAGTACAAGTGTTGAATATTGCTAATAATTATTATTTTTGCTAGAGAGAAAAATATGAATAAAACATGCATGTAATAATTTTTCTATAGGTATTGTTTATTGTGTAGAATGTAGTAAAAATGTTAAATCTATTGTTTGATACTTTTCGTAGTATAAAGTATTTTTATGCTCATTTTTAGGCCCTAGCTTGTTATTTTTGGATAGACAGTTCTAGTAATTCAAATGCAATGAAATTTTTGTGGTATGCTAGATTTGATGATAGAAAGCTACTATAATTTTCTCAGATTTTTCTGTGCTACTAAAATAGTTGTTGCTGTCCAAACCTAGTTGCAATTAGGGTTTTATTTAACCTTGTTAATGCATGACTAGTGAATAAGATTTGCTTTGGTGTATCTTTGAAGCATTTAATAAAATATGCTGGCTTAGCATGGTAGTGGTAGAAGAGAATGCAGTAGATGACATATGCTTGTAGTCTGTATTCATGGATGATGTTGACTATCTTGTAGAAGAAATGTATTCCTACTTTATGAAATAAAGTGAACCTAATTATCTGCATTTCATTCATCATGACCATTACATGTTATTTTCGCAATGCACCAAGGCATAAGCACTTATACGATTGCATCATACAGGATCGCAGGAAGTAACGTCAGTAGCAGTTCCCGAGGAGCCAGAAGAGCAGCCCGAGGAGCAGGAAGTGCCCGAAGCCGACGAGGAGGTCGGTGAGGATCTTCCAGAGTGCCCAGACCACCGTCCGAGCTCTTTCGAGTGAGGCAAGCCCCGGAGCATTTCTCTCCCCCGGTTTGCAAATATTTTATTAATGCTTTACTTTAACTGCTGTATTATGTTTAGGAGTTGTTTGCAACCGTTGCTACATTATACCTTGTCTACTCCGTTCTACCCTATCCTTGTCACCCTATTATCCGCAGTCAAGTAATTGCTTAGCTTACTTAGACCGGTAGAAGTTGGGTGATTTCCTGTCACCTACGAGCTATAGGTGTTTACCTGGATCTGCTTGAGAAAAGATGTCGTCAGGAAATAACTAAGTGTTAATGTGAAATCGAGACCGGACGGAAACTTGCAGGGTTTCGGACTGTAGTGTTTTCCATCTGTGTCGATTAAGGACCGACCGTTGTTGGGCCTCGAGTCATGTTGAACGCATGCCTTACATTTAGCTAGCCGAATAATGTACCTTTCGACCGCGAAGCTAGGAGATTATTCGGGCCGAGTGGATTGCCTGCAACGCACTGTACCGGAGCAGTAGTGGCAGGATACGAGGGCGCGATAATAAGGCCAAAAAGCAGTCGGGCGGCCCCCGGGTATATGTGGTTCCTGGCAAGCTCGCGACTTTACCTGAATGGTTGACTCGGTGACCAACACCTCACTTTAGCAGGTGAGTGAGGTTTGTGTGAGGAATAAATTACCAGCTGGTTAATAATCGATTCGAAACGTCATCGTTCACTGGATAGTGAGCACTTGACTTGAGCTACTTCATCGTAGTAATATTGATGGAACACTTGGACAGTTATACGGAATATGACATAATGGAAGTTGTTAATGATCATTGGTTATCACTATCTATTTAATTACATGTTACTTTAGTACAGGTGCAAATGTAGTTGACAGGTTAATAAAGATTTAACTTGATGCAAAGCTTTTGTAAAGATTCTCTAAATCCTAAAAATGTCTTTTTGCAAATGAGTCAGCTACCCCACCAGAAAGCCTGTCATGATTTCCTTGGTGTCTTTTATTTTTGGTTCTATCGGGTAAGTCTAGCTGAGTACTTTCTCGTACTCAGGGCTTTATTCCCACTTGTTGCAGATGGGCAGATGTATTACGGCTACTGTATCAAGTACCTTTATCCTACAATGGGAGAAGCTTAGGACCATGGGCAATGGTCATTCACTACATCTCGTCTGATGCTTTTGATGGAAGATGATCCAGAACTGGCACTGTATTTCGAACTCTGTGTGCGTGTGTGATTGGAACTAAATGCTTCCGCTACTTTCTTTTGAAACTGGTTTGTAATAACTATGTTTAAACTTCGATGTATTTGTGACGTGAACTTTTATGTAACTTGTGATGGTGACCGCTGAACTTATTATGATCTTGGCTGGTATGTAATTTGGTTTGAAATCCGTCGTGATTTCACGGACTACCGGGTTATACGGGCTTAAGTTTGCTAAATCGTCTGCTCGGTGAATGATTTTCTTACTTAATCTTGTATAATTGGTCAGTTCTGTTACACAACATATGTTAAAACTTGCTTTTGAGAAACTTGAACTTAGGGCGAGAGAGCTTGTGTTTATCATGATGCTCTAGGCCCTCCATAAGGACTTATTCATCGGCAAAAGCTGGGACTTACAGTATAGCTGTGAGGGCCACATGGCTCTGGCTTTAGTCAAGTATGAAGACCTTTTCTAGCATGTTAGAGGTTACCCAAAAGGGCGCAAAAGAGGCATGTCCCTATGTGTATAGGTTGCGTATCATTATGCCATTTGGGAAGGGGAGACCTATATCTGCTTGCCACCGAAACCTAGCAGCCCTAACATGTTAGACGAACCTTTGAAAGGCTTCATAGTGAACCCTGTCGGCCTTCCTTGGTAGTGGGCTAAGAGGCTGATCACCTCGGACAAAAGGGTAAATCACGACTCACAGTGAAAGTGTACACCTCTGCGTAGAGTTTAATAAACTGTTATAACAGTCGTGCCCACGGTCACGGGCGGCCCGGAAAACTCATGAAATAGATGAATTATTGCTAATGATAATGTAATGATGCTCATTAAATGATGATGATTCATATTGATTACTTATTCATGATACGACTGGGGTTATTTGGAGCCTAAGCATAATCATACTTAATTAATGATAGATGTAACTCATTAAAAGCAAATCGCAGTTAAACTAGTGTCTACCTTTTGAGCCTCATGAACCCCATATTAACTTGTTAAGTACAAGATGTACTTATGCTTGTTTATTTTCATTATTTGGATAAAAATCCTGGATGGGTACAGATGGTAATGACTACGATGATTACTATGAGGACAACTAGGTTTGGGATCAACCAGTCGACCAGATCCTATGGTGATGCAGACGCCTATGGAGTTGTTTAGTTTATTTATCAGATCTCGAGACTTTGAGATGTTTTTACTTATGTAATGAACTATGGTTCGCTATTGTAATAAGACACTGAGTATTATACTTCTTCTTTACAATTTTCTCTATATGTTCTACACATATGGTTTGCATCCAAATTTTGTGTTTACAAAATATGGGCATGACAAATTGGTATCAAAGCTCGTGTCAACTGTAGGACGCAAGCCTAGTTAGAAATTGTCATTTACTACTTATTATTTTACTTGTTCTTGCTTACTACCTTAGCCTTGTTATATGTTAAAATCTTTATGCTCCTTCCACTTTATTCTATTATGAAATTATTGATTCTAATCCCATCTAAAAATAAATTTTGTAGATGTCATGCACGAGGGAGACTGCCCGTAAGAGCGTTGGAGCTGGCCTTCCACCCCATGTCCTGTTCCCTGAAGAAGCGCCAGCCCTAGAGATTGTCATCACCTTTGATGATGAGGAGCCCATGATGGAGGAAGAGGAGCCCATGGAGGAGGACACCATGCTCCTGGAGGACATCACTGGACACGAGGAGGAGGATGAAGAACCTTCACCAGCTGCACCGACTCCACCACATCTGGCATCACCTGCTCCAGCACCAGCTGCACCTGCTGCAATAGGAGAGCAGGAGATGGCACCTGCTGATGAGGAAGAACCTGAAGAGGAGCCTGGGTGGACTCGTACCTACATCTACAAGCACACTCCTCACACTGCTTACCATCACAAGCTGCTCAACGACATGCTTCAGGACTACTACGCCGACCTGAACACTAGCATCTAGTACTATTGTGCTGAGTACACTCACCCCACTGAGGCGACTTACTGGAAGATGGAGCTGACTGTTACCGTCTGGAAGGACGACAAGAATGGCAGGGTGGTGAACACTGTCCATGGGCACATGTCCAAGCGTGCTAAAGCTTTTGACAGTATGGAGGACGCCGCCCGGGAGGCATATGAGTACTACCATGGCTTACGGTACGAGGCTATGGAGGCAGATCGCTTCAGGTACTTGCCCCGCTATGATGCGCATAAGAAGGATTGGGTGGTGACAGACCCTCAGCACAGCTCTTCTGCCTTGGACACTATAGTGCGGTATGCTCTTGCACTAAAGGTGGGGAACGAAGATCTCTAGAAGCAGCTGCGTGGAGTGTACAAGGCCGCGAGGTGTTACCAGAAGGAAATCGACAAGCTGAGGGCTCAGCTGGGACAACCTCCGCTCTACAAGAAACTGGATGGGGACTATGACGTGCATAATGATGACTCTTAGATTTGCGATGCCCTGTTGTAATAAAGGTCATTAGTCGCGCCGTTCGAGTCGAGTCGTTTGCTTGGGTCATGAACTTTGGTGTGTTTGATGATTTGTTCTTGTGGTCATGCTTGAGTTGAACTTTTTCCATTGAATGCTGAGAACTCATGGGCTTTTCCGTGATTCTCTTAAGTTAAGTTTTAAGGTTTAGTTTGATGCAAATTAAAGTTGGGGGTTCACTTTATCTATCTCCACTGTTGCTGTTTTCTGGGACAGCCTGTGTTCTTTATTTAATATCTCAGTTTTGCTACGTCCAAAAATTATGAAAATTTTATAGCAGTAACTAGACTTCCACAACTATCCAACGCATCTGAGATCACCTTTATATCTGTTCTGGTTTGGGAGTTATAGCAGTTTTAAGTTGAGGTTGCTGTGCTGACTGAGAGTCTGGAACAGTCTAGGTTGTGCTCTGTTTTCGGATGATATAGTGACCGAATCTGAAAACGTGTTAAATACAAAAGTTGCAGAGAACTTCTTAAGCTTTCCAACCATGTATAGCACGGCTTAATAGGATATCTGGAGTTAGAATTATGTTCATTTTACTGATCTGTTGTCACTGGAATTATGTTCATGTATAGCACGGCTTAATAGAAAATTTTTGATTTGTATTTTTTGTCATTTATAAGTGATTTTAAAATTGGATAAACTCTAAATCTGAGCATTTGTTTGAACAACAGATGGCAGCTAGAGGATGTGGTAGGGGCAGAGGTCATGGCAGAGGTGGCAATCCGCCAATCACTATAGAGCAACTAATGCTGACTCAGAACCAGCTGATGGAAGCATTCATGAATCACCTTCAGAATCCACCCCAGAATCAACATGTGGCACCACATCCACCTGTCCACGTGAGGGGCAAGTGTGGTGAATTTATGAAGGGTCATCCACCAGTGTTCAGCCACTCTACTGACCCATTGGACACTGATGACTGGTTGCACACTGTGGATAAGCAGCTGGAAATAGCCCAATGCAATGATATGGAGAAAGTGCTATATGCATCTGGACAACTTCAGGGAGCTACCCAAGATTGGTGGGATTCTTTCCGATTTGGTCGCCTAGAAAATGCCGCTCCTATCACTTGGGCAGAGTTTACTGAGAGCTTCAGGACTTATCATATCCCAAAGGGATTGATGGAGGTTAAGCGGGAAGAATTTATATCCCTGAGGCAGAAGTCTATGACTGTGAGTGAGTATCGTGATAGGTTCACTCAACTATCACGCTATGCTCCTAATGAGGTGGCTAATGACATAGATAAGCAGTGTCACTTTCTCAAATGTCTGAATGATGATCTTAGGTTGCAGCTGAAGATCACTATGTACCCTGACTATCAGATGCTTGTGAATCGCGCCATTGTGATAGACAATGAGCGTAGGGAAATAGATGCCAAAAAGAGGAGGTTCCAGGGACAAGCATTTGGGAGTAACACTCATCTCCATCCTAACCCGCAGTCAGGTTTCCCACCGAGAAACCAGGGGCCTCTTAACCAGTGGAATAGAGGTCAGAACCAGCAACGCCCTTCGTATTCTCAGCAGGGCAGTGGCCAGCGTCCGCAGTATCCCTAGGAGCAGAACAATGTCCAATGTTCCTAGCAATAGAAGGGTTACCAGGCACCACACCAGTATCCACCAAACAATGCTCCTATGAAGAATGGTGGATCAAATGATGTTAAAAAGTGTTTCCGCTGCGGCAAGGAAGGCCACATGTCTTTTAATTGCCCAGAATTTCCCAACCAGCCGAATTCTTTCAGGAATGGCAATCAGAGGGTGGCATCCAATGATCCCAGAGTGAACCACGTGAATGCAGAGACGGCGCAAGAGGCGCCAGAGGTTATGCTGGGTACGTTCAGTGTCAACTCTATCCCCGCTACTATTCTCTTTGATTCTGGAGCCTCACATTCATTTATTTCCCAAGCATTTGTTAGAAATCATAGTATACCCTTAGTGCTATGAAGCACACTATGATAGTGAATTCGCTGGGGGGAACTATACCAGCTTCCTACTATTGCCCCTCTGCTAGCATAGCTTTAAGGGGTAGATTTCCCTACTCAACCTGTTGTGCTAAGGACAGCTGGCATTGATGTGATTTTGGGAATGGATTGGATGAAACAACACAACGTAGTGATTCAATGTCAGGAGAAGGTAGTTGTGCTGACCACCCCTAAAGGGGACAAAATGAGTGTTGAAGTGGCAGTGCAAGCACCACCTATGGCCACCATGAATCAAATGACTAATGATGCTAAGCATCCGGAACGTGTTGTGGATGATTTTCTAGACATATTCCCTGATGACTTGCCAGGTATGCCACTCGACCGTGACATTGAGTTTATTATTGATTTATTACCTAAAACTGCACCCATAGCTAAGCGTCCATATAGAATGGGGCTGATGAATTAGAAGAACTTAAGAAACAATTAAAGGAGTTGCAGGACAAAGGCTTTATACGCCCCAGTTCATCTCCTTGGGGTGCACCTATGATCTTTGTTGACAAGAAGGATGGAACTCAACGGATGTGTGTAGATTATAGGTCTCTTAATGAGGTCACCATAAAAACAAATACCCTTTACCTAGGATTGATGACCTGTTTGATTAGCTGAGAGGTGCTTGTGTGTTCTCAAAGATTGATCTTTGTTTGGGTTATCATCAGTTGAAAATAAGACGTTCGGACATACCAAAGACGGCTTTCACAACAAGGTATGGGTTGTATGAATACACAGTCATGTCATTTGGGTTGACCAATGCACCTGCCTACTTCATGTATCAGATGAATAAAGTGTTTATGGAGTATCTTGACAAGTTTGTGGTGGTGTTCATTGAAGACATACTCGTATTCTCTAAGAATGAAGAGGAACATGCCAAACATCTGAGGTTGGTTCTGCAAAAGCTTAGAGAACACAAGTTATATGCCAAGCGGAGCAAGTGTGAGTTCTGGTTGAGGGAAATATCATTTTTGGGTCATATTGTCTCCAATGGTGGAATATCAGTGGACCCCAGCAAGGAAAAGGATGTGCTGAATTGGAAGCCACCAACTACTGTGTTTGAGATCCGTAGTTTCTTGGGATTGGTCGGGTATTATAGAAGGTTCATTGAAGGGTTTTCCAAGCTTGCCAAGCCCATGACTACCCTATTGGAGAAGAATGCTAAGTTCATATGGTCTGAGAAGTGCCAGGCTAACTTTGAGGAATTAAAGAAGAAGTTGACTATGGCTCCTGTGCTCATCTTGCCCGACTTGAGTAAGAGTTTCTCCATCTATTGTGATGCGTCCTGTCAAGGACTCAGATGTGTTCTTATGCAAGAAGGATGAGTTGTGGCCTATGCTTCTAGGCAGTTGAGGAAACATGAGTTGAACTATCCCACTCATGACTTGGAATTAGTAGCAGTTGTCCATGCCTTGAAGATTTGGAGACGCTATTTGATTGGTCACAAGAGTGACATCTACACGGATCACAAGAGTTTGAAGTATATTTTCACCCAATCAGATCTAAATCTGAGGCAACGACGGTGGTTAGAACTAATTAAGGATTCTGACTTGGAAGTGCACTACCATCCTGGTAAGGCCAATATCGTAGCTGATGCTCTTAGCAGAAAGAGTTACACTAACAAGGTTTAGGTGATGCCAGAATATGAAGAGTTGTGTGTAGAGTTTAAATTGTTGAACCTGGGCATTGTCACCAATGCAATGGGAATAGAAGTGACACCTACCTTGGAGCAGGAGATTCATAAAGGTCAACAAGAAGACGAGAAACTTAGGGAGATAATTGCAAATGTATCACTCAACAAGAAGATGAGAAACTTAGGGAGATAATTGCAAATGTATCACTTGGGAAAGCACCAGGATTTAGGATAGATGAAAATGGCACTCTATGGTTTGGAAAAAGGATATGTGTGCCAGAAGTAAATGCTATCCGAGAAACAATTCTACGAGAAGCACATGAGTCAGCTTACTCCATACACCCTGGAAGTACTAAGATGTACTTGGACCTCAAAGAGAAATATTGGTGGTATGGACTAAAGAGAGATGTGGCAGAATATGTTGCACTGTGTGACACCTGTCAGAAGGTTAAATCTGAGCATCAAAGGCCTGTAGGATTACTACAACCAATGAAGATACCCGAATGGAAATAGGAAGAAGTCGGTATGGACTTTATTGTGGGACTACCTCGCACCTAGAGAGGTTATGATTCAATATGGGTAATCGTGGACCGACTTACTAAAGTAGCTCACTTCTTACCAGTCAAGACTACCTATAAAGGTGAGAGATTGGCAGAATTGTATATGGAAAGGATAGTAAGTCTGCATGGAGTTCCAAAGAAGATCGTGTCCGACAGGGGTACTCAGTTCACCTCACAGTTCTGGCATAAGGTACATCATTCCTTAGGGACCAAGTTGACTTTCAGTTCTACCTATCACCCCCAAACCGATGGGCAAACTGAAAGGATCAACCAAATCCTGGAAGATATGCTGAGAGCTTATGCATTACAATATGGTAGTTGGGATAAGAGTTTGCCCTATGCTGAGTTCTCTTACAATAATAGTTACCAACAAAGGCTCAAGATGGCACCTTTTGAGGCTTTGTATGGACGAAAATGCAGAACCCCACTATTTTGGAATCAAATAGGAGAAACCTAGGTGTTTGGACCTGATGTTCATAGAAATGTTGAGAAGCATGTGAGAAAGATCAGAGAAAACTTAAGGGTGGCACAGTCGTGACAGAAGAGTTATGCTAACACTCGAAGGAGAGAATTGACCTTCGAAGTAGGGGATTATGTATACTTGAAAGTGTCCCTGATGAAAGGTGTGAAAAGGTTCAATATGAAAGGGAAGTTAGCCCCAAGGTATATTGACCCTTTTAAGATTCTCGCGAGACGTGGAGAAGTGGCCTACCAACTAGAATTGCCTGAAAATCTATCTGGTGTGCATGATGTGTTCCATGTGTTGCAATTAAACCTGCAATCCAAAACATAAATACCGAATACGTTTTCTTCTTTTGAAAGCGTAGTTGATCTCGGTAAATTCAAGAATATGTTTTCCTTTATTTACAAGTTTGCCACCGATTTTGTTTTAGCCATAAAATGCTCATTTTACCTCCGTTTTGACCCGTTCAAATTCCGTTAGGTTTGTATTCGCGAGCTCTACATGTTAGTGCTATTGTACAATAGGTTTGTAATATTTAAATTTCAGGTTTGTATTATAGTAATTATTTATCTATAGGCAAATCTTAGTAAATTCAAAACTTCCGTGTTTCAACTCTGTTTTTCGTGATCTTTATGTCTGTGTGATCGTAGCAACGTGTAGAATAGTTTTATAAACATTTTATACTGATTTCTCTCTGTTGGTGTACTGTTCTAATCTAGTCTTGTTTGCCTTGCATGAATGATCTTGGAATGCGTGTTGTTGATTGTGGCTCGAGTAGACGGTAATTGCTACACGGGTGACGAGATCTACTACTATGATAATCCAGACCAGCAGGAGTTCTACGAGCAAGACAAGTATAATATGGGATATTCCTTGTTGTCTTATTCATGATTTAATTAGACATATGCATATGTCAATTTGCTCAACATAAGGATATCCTAGTCTTTGATTACCTTGTACCTTGTTACCGATGGGTTTACACTTACATATGGGTAGTTGCTAGCGCTCAACTTAAATACATTGGATCTAAACAATGATTAATGATTATATGCAACATATGTTAAAACTTGCTTTTGAGAAACTTGAACTTAGGGCGAGAGAGCTTGTGTTTATCATGATGCTCTAGGCCCTCCATTAGGACTTATTCATCGGCAAAAGCTGGGACTTACAGTACAGCTGTGAGGGACATATGGCTCTGGCTTTAGTCAAGTATGAAAACCTTTTCTAGCATGTTAGAGGTTACCCGAAAGGGCGCAAAAGGGGTCTGCCAACTCGGGTATAGTTTAGCTCCTGTCCCTATGTGTATAGGCTGCGTGTCATTGTGCCATTTGGGAAGGGGAGACCTATATCTGCTTGCCACCGAAACCTAGCAGCCCTAACATGTTAGATGAACTTTTGAAAGGCTTCATAGTGAACCCTGTCGGCCTTCCTTGGTAGTGGGCTAAGAGACTGATCACCTCGGACGAAAGGATAAATCATGACTCACAGTGAAAGTGTACACCTCTACGCAGAGTTTAATAAACTGTTATAACAGCCGTGTCCACGGTCACGGGCGGCCCAAAAAACTCATAAAATAGATGAATTATTGCTAATGATAATGTAATGATGCTCATTAAATGATGATGATTCATATTGATTACTTATTCATGGTACTACTGGGGTTATTTGGAGCCTAAGCATAATCATACTTAATTAATGATAGATGTAACTCATTAAAAGCAAATCGCGGTTAAACTAGTGTCTACCTTTTGATCCTCATGAACCCCATATTAACTTGTTAAGTACGTGATGTACTTATGCTTGTTTATTTTCATTATTTGGATAAAAATCTTGGATGGGTACATATGGTAATGACTACGATGATTACTATGAGGACAACTAAGTTTGGGATCAACCAGTCGACCAGATCCTGTGGTAATGCAGACGCCCATGGAGTTGTTTAGTTTATTTATCATATTTTGAGACTTTGAGATGTTTTTACTTATGTAATGAACTATGGTTCGCTATTGTAATAAGGCACTGAGTATGATACTTCTTCTTTACTATTTGCTATATATGTTTTACACATATGGTTTGCATCCAAATTTTGTGTTTACAAAATATGGGCGTGACAACGATCATACTAGACCATCTACGGTAGTATATATGTCAAGTATGCAAGTATACGTAGAGTATATGGTTATACTTATTTTATATATATTATAGTGGCATTTCAGTAATATATTAAAAAGTATTGGCTCTTATGAAAAATTTTACCCCATTTTTCCTACACGCGCATGTAGTTACTCCCACCTTTAATAAACCGTATTACGTATGTGTGCATACTAATTTATCAGTTCAAGTATGTTTACATACTCAATTTAAGATACTTCAACTCTTACTACGTGAATTTTTTCATATATATTCTCAATGCATTACCCTGGTACGGAATAATAATCAGTACCCGAGCCCAAATCACCGAGCCCGACTCAACGGACCCGCCACGGGCGCTTCCCTGTTTTTCTCCCGCACCCACATGCCCTTTATTGCATTTTTTCGTTCTAATCTCCAGATCGTGGGGAGGACTCGGAGGCGACGCCGGTTTGGCCCCAGCTCGTCGCTCCCTCCGCCGCACAACCCTAGCTCGCCGCCCGCTCTGCCACACGACCCTAGCTCGCCGCCGCCCCTCACGAGCCTAGCTCGCCGCCTCCCCATCGCCTCCGCAGCCTCCGAGGCGTGTTCAGCGGCCTCTGACGCCTCTGCAGCCTTCGACCGCTCCCATCGCTGGCTCAACCCAAACTGGCCGCGCGCGCGGCGAGCTGGTGCGCCACCATGACAAGAGGTACAGGATCATCCCGATGCTGACTACTGGTGGCTGCACGGCAAGGGGTTTGCAGTAGATGTTGTTCCAGCTGAGATGAAGCTCCACGTGTATTCTGAAAAAAAAAGTATGTGTGCCTGCTGTTGTTTCCCGTGAGCGGCAATGGCGTCCTCTCCCCCCACGGGTGGCAACGTCGGTGGGCGGCGGGCCCCTCCAAGGCAGATCTGACCGAGTCGCCGCTCCCCTCACCAATGGTAGCAGCGGCAGGCGATAGGCTAGCTCCATCTGAATCCAGCGACGCCGCTTCCTTCCCTGGCAACGACTTCCTCTACCTTCCTCAAGTCTAGAGCCGACTATCGTCGATATGACGGCATGGGCCCTACATCTGCGGCGGCTCCCTTTCTCCCAACAGGCGATGACATTCACCTCCCTCTCCTGTGTCCATGGCATCTTACCTCCCATTCTGGCGTGTGCAGGGATGGAAGACACGAGTTCCAAGGACGATGTCGTGGCTACCTGTGTTGGATCTTGCATGCCCCTTCACTCGACCTTGGGAGTACGCCTAATTGGTGAACTTCCATGGTGCCACCGTTTCTGGTGAGGTTATGGACTAGGCCTGAATTTGCAGAAATTAGGTAAGCAAACCTCTATAACACAAGGGATCAGATCGGCATAATGGTGGAACACACGGCTCGCTTGGTTTTGTGTATGATTATTAGACTTTCAATATTAGATCTGCCTTTTGCATGAAGATGGAACACTCGTGTTGCGAGTAGAATTTATTCTAATCCAATCCGTTTTGATACACAACAGATCAATATTTTCTTAGTGGCAATTCTCAATATTTTCTTCTGTCTATAACCATTTTATTACTGCAACTGTTAATTTCTTTGATTGTACAAATCAAACCAGGTGTGTGGGAATGTACACATTTAGAGTTGCAATTTATTTAAAATATGATTATGACTACTACTACAGCTAACACCATTTAGATTAGCAATTTAGAGTAGCATCTTATCTAACAAAACCCCCAAGCAGACTAGAACAAGAGACATATTATGTAGCGCTGGAAGGTAGCATCTTCTTACGCTTTTCAAAATCACCTCTCGTTGGGATCGTTGTTTATCTGTGACCCTGCTTGTGTGTGTAGATATGTCTCAGTGCCCACTACATTTAAGTTAAATTAATCTGGTACTATAGTTGCAAGATAACTTTAACATTTAAAGTTGGACTACAACTAATTTTGCAACATGGATCGCACATGTTGTCCTAATTCAATTTAACTTTGCTTAGAGACCACACTTGAACTGCATGGATAAATTAATAACTGAAATGGTTCCTATGCTTGATGTGCTAGCTAACCTCAAAAGTTTCCACACAAAATTGAGGCCCCATAGATGATGTGCTGGAAGCTCAATTGGTGCCAATATTTACTTTTTTGAATACTATGATTGCAAAACCTAAGATGTTTTTATTGTCAGAAGGATTTGTGTTGAACTTAAACAAACGTTTCTTTATGATTGTAATAAAACTGTGTCAACGGAACCATGTACCTAAATGGGGAATCATCACAGTAACAACATCTGATCCCTTGACAAAATTTTACATCACAATTTAATATGCATGTATTTTTTATTTTACGAGCCCAAATTACCGGTATGCTTTTCAAAATCACCTCTTGTTGGGATCGTTGTTTATCTGTGACCCTGCTTGTGTGTGCCCACTACAGTTTTGTTGAGAAACATCGATGTCCATCATCTGGGAGCAGGGGATCTGATGCAGGTCACTTCCGATCCAATGATTTCACTTCCGATCCAGTGATTTCTCTGTTCATGCTCTAATCTCGTTTGGCTTTGGAGCTCGACATTTCTGTGCTACTGATTATAGGTAAGAAAGGTCAACATAGCACTAATCTAATGCTCCCTTATGCTTTGTTGCATAAACTGAATACTTTATTTGGGTCTAACTGTTATCTTTGCTCACTGTTTTTTCACTATCTTTGACGTAGCACTAATCTAATGCCCCCTCATGCTTTGTTGCATGCATTGAATACTTTATTTGGGGTCTTACTGTTATCTCTGCTCGCTGTTTTTGCACTATCACTCATGCAGTCTGAAGATACCAGAAGCTAATAGGATTGTTTTAAGGCTCATGTTCATGCCGTCGTCATCAGCCAGGTTTAGGGGAGAAGGTCACGAGCATTTTCATTTTATTGCTTATAAGGTATAGTTTGTCACTTGTCTCGAAGATGTTATGCTGTGCTTGTCCTGATCTTGATTGTGCTATCATGAAGTATGCCTAGCAGCCCCAAACTCCAAACCATTAGGATCCATGGATCAGACACCAGAAACAATACTTATAGTTGGGGAAATGAAAGTTTATGGTTGGGACAATAAAAATATTTGGATTCAAATTAATTTGGTTGTAAGGATTTGTGATGAAATGAAGTTTTATATATGGCCCAAATAACATGTGGTCCAGAAAATAAATGCTTGTGGTTTAGGATAGATTTGTCCATAAAGATTGGTAAATCTAACATAGAAAACAAAAAATGTGGTTTGAAATGAAATGTCATGGTTAAGGATAATTTTGATCTTAAGGATTTGTGGATCTGATGTTGGAAGCAATATTTGCGGTTAGAATAATGGCTACAAATAATTTTTGCCTAATGATTTGTGTTAGAACAATATTTGTGTTTTGAAAAATATCCTTTTATGGTTGGCAAAATATCCCCGAGTAAAGTGATCAATTGTATGCAACTTTCAATAATGGATTGCCTTTAGTCAGTAGCAGTGTACTCTATGCAAAGGCATCGATGCTGCTGCAGGTTAGTTTCACCTTACAGTTAGAATTTGTTT
This sequence comes from Saccharum hybrid cultivar R570, assembly GCA_038087645.1. Lineage (NCBI taxonomy): Eukaryota > Viridiplantae > Streptophyta > Magnoliopsida > Poales > Poaceae > Saccharum > Saccharum hybrid cultivar. Next base: position 27,370,183 of record JAQSUU010000135.1, read on the forward strand.
TTTATTTTTACACTATCAGAATGCTAGTTTCTTTGTTTTTACATGAATTCTACTATTACTTGTTAGTTTGTTACGATATTTCTTCGCTAGCACTCCTGCGCTTTATACGGGAACAGCAATCGCAGTGTTCCGGTAGCAATTTGCCTGTCTCACCTTGGAGGATTTAGTGGTCAGGTCATATTACCCTAGATTTTGCACAAGGTGAAACAGTGCTCAGTTTGCTTAATTTTTAATATATTCAATTATCAAGCTACTGACATTATTAGTAGTCGAAAAATCTATTGCTTGGACATATGAAGTGGTGTATCGGCTCAGTTTTAACTATTTCCATTGGAATGTGAGAACATTTGCATTGCAGTCAATTGTGATGATTATTGGGGATTGGGAAATAACATGATAGTGTGACTAAGGGCTCATGTTAGGTTTCAACTCTATCCTACCCCAACTTTTGGGACTAAAATGCTTTGTTGTTGTTGTTTTTATTGGGAAATAACACGATAGTAGGTTTCTCTTATATGTTCAAAGTCTGATGCTTCGTTGTAAAAAATAGTTGAATAAGTTAAATTAATTTGGTACTGTAGTTGCAAGATAACTTGAACATTTAAACCTGGACTACAACTAATTTTGCAACATGATCACATATGTTGTCCTAATTCGATTTAACTTTGCTTAGAGACCACACTTGAACTGCATGGATAAATTAGTAACTGAAATCGTACCTATGCTTGATGTGCTAGCTAACCTCAAAAGTTTCCACACAAAATTGAGGCCCATAGATGATGTGCTGGAAGCTCAATTGGTGCAAGTATTTAATTTTTAGAATACTATGATTGCAAAACCTAAGATGTTTTTATTATCAGAAGGATTTGTGTTGACCTTGAACAAATGTTCCTTTATGACTGCAATAAAACTGTCTGATCCCTTGACACAATTTTACATAACAATTAAATATGCATGTATTTTTTTTATTTTACAAGCCCAAATTACTGGTATTCTTTCATTGCACTTTGGCTTATACTTATCTTTCTCTCCTTATTAGATGCGTACTCCTTAGTCAATTATCACTTTCATCATGTTGTTCTGAAAGCTCATAATATTCTGCATGGGGTGTGCAATGAACGCTGACCAACCTCTCATATAAATGCTCTTGGTTGTGAGTTTGTAGCCATCTTAATTAAGCCAAAATGAAATGTGCTCGCAAATTTGGTTGAACTATCAAATGAGCAGGTTCGGCTGAAGCTTCTAAACTATTGTTAATTGTTATTCCTCAAAATGGCCACAAATGCATGCATGTTTTCTTTCCTTTTACTACATTGAAATTCATTGAACCAAATATACTGTCAAATGAGAGATTCAGATTGCTGTTGTCAAGTTTGTTGGAAACTTTTGCTCTTCTTGTTTGAGAGTGCTGGAAGCTTTTGCTCATTGTTGTTTGTTTTAGCTTTGTGGAATATTGGCTGTTTCTGTCAATTGGTGGATAAATAATCTGACTTCTATTGACCACCTGACTGTTGTATATGATGCAAAACTAAACTAGGTAACTAGGTCTAAATCTGAAACTATAGTTGAAACAACACTGCATTGGAACTGACCATTATGTTGCTATTTCAAGTTAGTAGGACAAAAATTATTGTGCCTTTTTACTACATTATCATGCGATGAAACACACTGCATTGGAACCGACCAATATGGCACATAATTTCTTTTTCGTATCAGAAGGGGCTAAGCTAAACATGCATGGATACTAACATAACACAATATACTGAGTAAACTGCCCCCTTTCTTATCAGCAGCTCAAGCCTCACTCAATCTGCATCGCCACCGGGACACTGCTGTCTGTCAGCACTATGTTTTGGTCAACCAACTCCTGTCGTCTCTCTCTCTCTGATTTTCCCCAAACTAAACTTTAGTTCTTAGTCTGTGCACCCTGCAAGCTTCGGCAGCGGCACCAGGAGGTCTCCCACCCATAGAGCATCACCATCTGACCTACCGTGGTGACCTGCTTCAGGTTGAGAAGCAGTGAAGCGTGTTGGTTGGTATGGGGCTCACTTCCTGCAGAATAGTTTATATGAAATTAACTGTCTATGGATTAGATTCATTTTGATACTGGCGGTTTGTGCAGGCTAATTTTGTTTCTTTGGCAAAAACATGTTATTTCCATCAGCATCCGTGATTTAGTACACACAAGGAGTCATAGATTCTTGCAATTGGTAGTTCCAAGAATATCTAATAGGTTTTATTCGGCATGCATTTCTTATTTTCCTATCTAAATTTTCTTATTTGATTTGTTGATTCCCACTTCTAATTTACGTGTCCTTTATCTGCAAAGCTAAGGGCTAAGATGTTGCGTTGTCTTGTAATGTTCATGCAGAGAACAGAATCATGATATCATATAATACCTCTCACTCAACCTATCCTACGTACTGAGGTAAGGCTGACCATGGGGTCTTCTAATTTTATTTTATGTGAATATGGCTACTAATTTTTTTGCATGATCGATATGCATGAGGGCTGAGATGCTGCATTGTCTTATATTATTCATGCAGAGAACAGAATCAACAAGATGTGTTACCATATAATGCCTCTCACTCAACCTGTCCTCCACGCCAAGGTAAGGCTGGTCTTGGCCAACAAATTTTCATTTCTTTCAACCACAATCATTTTCTGTAATATATGTTGCACAAGTCTTTATGGTCAAAATCTTAAACCACAAAATTTTATTAATCAAATCACTAACCATGTAATCCACGTTAAAAAGTAGCACAAGTGTTGTCATAGATTCTATTGAGTTATCACCAACTCATTAAAACAGTAGCACCTAACTATAACTGTCATAGATTCTAATTTTTCACTACTAAATTGTCTCCATGTTGAAAATGTGCACCTCTGAATTTTCAGTTCCCCTGCACACAAAAAGTCAACTGTTTCATGCCCCAAAAAATCATCTTTTAGTAAATGTGTCCTTTTCTTTCAAATGTTATGCGGGTATTTTTGTTTAGCTTATGTTGGGGAATGGGAAAGAAATAGGATTTAAGGGATTGCAACCTAGGGCCGTCATGTGCTCTGCATGCTATTACTAATAGCATGCTTGACTCAAACATGTTCTCATGAGGTTAAAAATTGTATATGCTCTGAATTGTCAACTCAAATTGAATCTTTTCTTTAATTTCATCATTTTTTTTCTGAGATGCCATCAAAATCAGATTTGTGCTCTGCTTCCTTGGATACTTCTGTTCTCTGGTTTTTTCCTTGTTGCGTGAAATGAGCCTGCAGATTGTTTAGCTTACTTAGATATACCTTGTTTATATTTATCGTTCACTGAGGTTGTATAATGAGGATTACTACAGGTTATATTTATCGTTCACTGGTGCGGTAAATTGCATATTACCCTACAGCTGGCTACAAAATAAATTATTCTGTAGCCACTTTGAGTTGCGATAATTGCTATGCTAATTTATGAGATTATAGTAACCCCTTACTATGTGATTTACTATAACATTATAGTAAATATCCTCATATGTTATAGTAATTCAACTATCGTAAATATATACTGACATTGTCGTAAATTAGTATATAAAATTATCGTAAATAGAGGTGGCTACAAAATATCTTATTTTATAGCTAGCTATAGAGTATACTCTCCCTATATATATACACGTGTTATTCTACACCCTAGGTGTAGAATACTATTTTACATCTACACTATTCTACACCGAGCTGTTATACTGAACAAAATTCAGTACTGTTTAGTAGTCGCATTTCAGTATTATTCAGTATTTCGTGGTACTGTGCGTAATACTGACTAATACTGAACACGGTTCAGTAGTACTCAATATTTTTTAGTCAATTTTGGCTTGAGTAGAATAATATTCTACACCTATAGTGTAATATATATATATATATGTATGTGTATATATATATATATATATGTATGTGTATATATATATATATATATATATATATATATATATATATATATATATATATATATATATATATATATATATATATATATATATATATATATATATGTATATATATATATATATACGCGGCCGACCACCCTTTCCACACCCTCGGCCCGCAGGAGTACATCCCGTTCTTGGAGTTCCAGCTCTACACGAGCGGTCGCGTCCCAGACCTCGGAAAGCTTCCGGACCCAAGGCTCTTGGCCACGCACGTCCCATTCGTGGCGCTGCCGAGGTCCGTCGTCACCACGTCGGACCCGGGCTGCAACTGCAAGGTAGTCTACGTGTGTCGCGACCAGGTTTTTTTTTATCGGTTGAAAGTCGTCGATATTTTCGAAATTTACTTTCTATCCTGGGGTCTGATAAAATTTGATATCAGCTAAATTTTTTCCTTATTTCCAGTTTCTACATAGACAATCCAAAATCAGCCACGCGACGGTCCAACACTTATAATGATTTGTTCTTGTTTTAATTTATGAACAAGTGATGTTTAATATCTTAGGAATAGTTTTAAGTCAAATTCTACAAATTTTTTGAAAAAAAAAATATTTTTTTTTTGAATTTGGTCCGATATTTCTGATATATCTTGCTTATCCTCTTTATCCATGACGTCCGATAAATTTTAATTTCCGATAATGAAAACCTTGGTCGTGACCCAGGACAGCGAGTGGGACGAGAGTGGTTTTGCCACTCAATCTACATAATTATGGGAGTTACTCTCTTTTATGTTGTTGGCGGCTTCATGGCGGAAGTTTCACCTGTTATTGCCGTCTACGTCCGCACGCCTCCTCGGTCCTCTGATCTCCTCCTGCGCCCTATATATCGCTTCCCTGGCCACGAGCATATAATCTCGGCTCCTCCGTCAGTCATCTTCTTTGCTTCCGAGACAACCATATATTCAGCTGTTCTCTGGTTCTCCCTGTGTCGATTTCTGCGCGCACAAGAACTGGGAGAGTATGCCTTCGGACCCCTGCCGTGCTCGGGTGAAGGGCGACAATCACGTTTTTGGGGAGTGTCGTGGCACGACTACTCATTACGTCATCTACTTCCTGGAGGATCGCTGGTGATCGGCACGGCTTCTCCTCTGCACTGCATCAAGAGGGACGACTACATCGACAGGCACTATGTCTTCGAGTGCATCCGACTCTGCTGCTGGATATGTTTCTGGAACGAATCTTCTAAGGTCTTCGCTGTCAATCCTTAGTTTGAGTATCATCTACATGCTCGTCACGTTTAAGACACACAAGCATGCTGTCACCAACATGATTATTTTGTTCAATGTCTTTTTCTGGATTAAATTGCCTAATATTCTAACAGGCACATGACAATTTATTTTCCTTTACGCTCGATGCACGTATAGTCCAAGATTTGGCGGCTTGACGCGGGCCACATAGGGAAGAAGATGCGCTTGGAGTCTTTTTTAAAAGAAAAAGAAGGGACATGTACTCCTAGAGTGGAAGATGGATGTGCAAGAACCGTACGTAGTACGCAGCATGCATCGAATGACACTCACATTACTTTGTGTCATTGTGTGCGTACGTTTTTTCTTCCAAGAAAATTGAAGGGGCTGTGTGATGAATTTCCTGGAACATGTAGCTTTCATCCGAATGACCCTGCACCGAGACGCCAGGAGGCTGCACCCACTTTTTTTTTCCCGGCCTAGCACCGAGTCTACGCGGCCCGACGGCCTCGGCCGCGCCCTCGGGTACGTCTAAATACACATACACACCCACAGCTATCATCAGTCAGAGTCTAGCTCTCGGTTCACCATCAGTCAGAGGCATTACGTACGATCCATATATAGGTAGTTTTCACCGTTATGCAGAGAGGCTCTGCCATATGCTCCCACTATATATATATATATATATATATATATATATATATATATATATATATATATATACCCAGGGTACTGATTATTATTCAGTACCTGACCCCTTCTCACGTACGCGGCCTGCACCTGGTATTTTTGGTCCGTGATTTTTTTTCCCGCACGATTCCCTGCACCCGGTACTTTTGGTCCGTGGTTATTTTGACCCGAAGCAGTTGCTTGACCGGATTTTTTTTTAGTCACATCGCACGTGTGGTTTCAATAATTAAGAACTTTTTTATAATTCCAATAATTAAGTTTTGTGTCCTTGCTTTGATGGTTCCCAACTCCCAATAAATGGTCACGTAACTTCGTACTGGTATTTGATTGTTAGTTTGGTAAGAATCAAAACCGGCCTGTTTACTACTACATCAAAAAATATTGTTTCACAGGATCATATGGAAAATATACCGCATTTGCACACGTTAGAGGAGGCTTTTTTCCTCGAGGAATGAGTGAGCAGCAGTATTTACTTTCTGAACCAGGTGTTGGGAAAATGTACTTGTAGAACATTTTGCAAAAAAAAAACCCCGCTCAAAGCATATACATAGTCTCATGATCGCCCAATGTTGTGCAATGTAACAATCAAATGTAAACCATCTATATAGAATTATAGTAGCTAGTAGGCAGAACACAACTATCCATGCCAGGTTCTTGTTGTGAGCTTGTGCATCAGCCCTCAGGTCGTGTGCAACGCACACATTCTTTGCAATTATGTTTGCCTTGCTCTTATCATCTTTTTGCTTGATCACCTCCTTTGCTAGATAGCTTCATTGTAAAGCTTAACGGCCAATATGCAAAAAAAAAATTGTACAATGAGCCCTTCAGTTATCAAAATAGGATTGTACATAGACCCTTTAATTATCACCATGTAGAATGTTTCATATGAACAGAAGGATATGTCCCTGAACATGACTAAAGACAGCGCAACCAAGAATTTCAATTAATTCAAGAACTAACAATATTTTGTTTACTAGACCTACATCAATATGTTCAAGGCACCAAAAGGAAAATATTAGATTTATGCTATAACAAAATAATCATGTTGGCCCTTTCCTGCCCACATTCATTAGTGCAAAACTATCAGATATTCTCCCAAGTCCCAACATATGGTACCAAAAACATGATCTCATTCATTGCCTAAACATGAGACATTGCATGACAAATACATGAGGCAGCTCTTGCTTGACGCCTAGTCACCTTTGAAACCATGATTATGAGTAGCGGATCGATAAATAATTCTAAATCAATCTATTATACCACATGTAATGGAGGATACCAGGATTCCAATAGTTTATTAGAGGTAGGCCATGGGGAGACCTATGTGTGGTAATCAATTGAAAGCATCCATCCACACAAGAAGGGTTCTTGCCTGTAAAAAAAGAAAAACATAAAATTGGCTTGAAAGGAAAATTAGAATGCTCGATGGAGATAACCAAACTGAGTAAGCAAGAAAATTTGCTCTCTAGACTTAACATCCAGTTCTGCAGTAGTCCAAAGTGGACAATAAAAGAGACATTTTTCTACAAACTCAGGTACTAATTTGTGATTTCTTAAATAACTGGATAAACATCAATGAATCAATGTTTTTGAATGGGAAAAAGGAAGTATGAAATCTAGAAAAGAGAAGCAACTAAAACCTGGACGCACCACCTATAGCCCATGGAATGGACACAATGATTCTCTAAACCAAATGTTACTGCATAATTTGAATTTGAACTGCAGCCGAATGTATTAAAAGACTAACCCAACCATGAATTCGGCATGATTTAGGACTACTTTCGTTTAAGACAATGACATGTGTGTTCGAGGAAAAAAAATTGAACTGCAGATTGACTGAACTCATGCTGAAATTTTTGTTGAATGCAAAAGCAAATGAAGCATGCTCATTTTAGATCTACAACATATACACATTTCTATCTTTCCCCTTATCACCTCTCGTTGACTCTCTCCAAGATAATTTGATTGTTTAGATTGACACCGGGCAGTCATGATAATCCCATGAAAGTCTTTTATACATTTGCAGGACAATGTTTAGCAGAGAGGAAGGAAAAAAACAAACCAGCATAAGAAAATTGCACTCCGCCACTTCGGTACACGTCCAAAATCCAATAGAACATTGGCTAACTTTCAAACGAAGGAATCCACACAAACCAAGTAAATAGAATTTTACTGACACCTATAATCAAGTTAACAATAACACTGAAAGAATGGGGGTTCTAAAGTACCAAAACTAAGCTCATCTATATATTAAGCCTCAAAAAGATTACCAAAAAACCTGCACCCAAGGAAAACAAACAACTCTGCTGATTTCTCCAATCAATCAAATTATCACTGTCTGTATTTAACATTTTGTCGTAGATCACCTTTTAATTTATTCTAAGATTCCATAAGCCATGTCAATCGAGCTGTTGTCATTCCATATACGAAATCATGTTGACAATGCACAAAGGGATCTAATATTAACAATACTAAACTTTTCTATCCCTAGAGAAGAGACCGGAATATATTCTTTAGATTATAGCACATAATGTGCAGGGAATTTGCATATATGCTCACATTACTTAGCTAGACTGCACATAAGAATATATGATATAAAGTAACAAGCAGTGTCCGAGCCAGGATTTTTGTAGAGCCTAGGCAAAAACATAACGCCATACTAATATTGACAAGATCAGAAAAAAATCACACATAATTATGTAATAATTTTAAATTTGAACTAAAATAATCTTTTAGAACACAAGTTCACGGTGGCTCTGAAATTGAAAATTAAAGATAAATTCAAGTGAACAATAATAGTAGATCATCCATTCAATTTAACCCCTACATATTAGAGAATTGAAATTTACGTGCCTGGCTAAGCCTCCTCCCCTTTGCTAATTGCAATTTTTATGGTAAAATGAGAACTCAGAACTCAGAAGCTAGGGTGGTGTTGTGGTTGCAACCTGCTGAGAATGTGGTGGAGTCCAACAGTGGTGGTGTCGCGTCTCTGCTACTGCTCCCAGTGCATTTCGATAACGAACTATAACAATCAACTGGTAAATAATAAAATCAACTGCCATTAGCTATTCTATACCAATGGGGGATTTTTTTTATTTTGACATTTTCCTCCATCCTGAACAAAGTTCAAAAAGAATATTTGGTTAATATCGTCATGTTGTCTATCAGAATGCATAACGACGTATAAAACTCAGCAGTTAGACATGACAAAAATAGATTGCAAAGATGATTTTTTATTTAGTCTGAATGGATACATAAAGCTCAATGAGGGATATACAATGCTAGGCAAGCTTAAGATGAAGGCATAATTTGCAAGTAAATAAGCTGCTAATCCGCCTCAGTGGGATATGATAGATAGTTGCAAGGAAAAACAACTTTGAATTTGCAAGTAGAAGAGCCTACATAATTGACAGGTTTACGCAAGTGGCATCTCATGTTTAGTTCTGAAAAAAATATATGTAGCAAATTAGCAATTGTCAGCATAATTGACAGGTTTAGACAAGTGGCATCTCATGTTCGCTCAGCATGATCTTTAGAGCTCAGCGTTATGGAAAAGAGTCTTCATCCACGTGAGAAATGATGGTTACTCATATTCAAAAAAAATAAGTTTGCAAACCTAGGTAATAAACAAAAAAGAAGACATAGCCAATAAGGAAATAACAAATATTTCCATAAAACATCATTGGACATGTGTAAGACAAAAATGGAATAAACAATGGTTAGATGAGAAAATTAGCGTAGGCATTATTAGCAATTGCTGCAGCAACAGAAAGCAAGTTATCATAACAGCAACAAAATGTATAATATTCATATAAAGTGACATCATGTACAAGTCATCCTATTTCTGCTAAGCTGAAAATCGATGCAAATGCTTAGTTAGCAAGCTTCATATAGCTATAATTTCTACATGTTCTTGTACTCAATTTGGATGCAAGTCTTAATATTTTTTTTTTATTTTTGTATGTACATGTAAATTGAAAGAAGCGAACAAGAAGGGAGAAAATATTTTCTATTTTATGCTGCGGGAGATATTATTATATATCTACGGCTCTGAGATGTTTACTTATTTAAGAAAGATTAGTGAACTGGATTACAGATTAAAGAGCAAATAACTAATGAATCTACGGTTCCTTATTATAAAAAGAGAAACCGCGAGAAAACAAAACAAGGATAGGAAGGAGATAACAACAATATGAATAGCAGACTAGCAACTCGTTAAATTAAACAAGCAAAAGAAGATTAGAGAACTGGACAAGTGAACAGGTCTCACAAAAAAAATGAGTAAGATGTATATTGTGAACAGGTCTCACAATATAGTAGTTGACAAGAAAAGAAATCAATAGAGAACATCTTAACTGCACAGATAAGCTCCTAATGCCTTTAGAATTTAATTTTTGGTTTAAAGAATTAGTATTTAAACTATATATATCTTTGTACACAATCAGGATGTGACAATTTATTATGATTTCCTTACATACTTATGTGCTGGTGGAGCTCAGAGAAGACTAGTTTGAAGAAATCCGAAATCCGCACAGACGCACATAATTTTTGTTTCAAAAAATGTCAGCTGCAGATTAAGGATATTCTAAGACTAAAATTTCAATGGTTGCATTCTATATTTTCTGTAGAGATGCAAAATCAAGTGATTCCACTTCAACTATAAGGTGGCACAATGTCTAATCCAATGTTAATCACATTCATCCTACGAGACTAAATTAAGCACAAATTACTTGGTTATGTACATAAAAGACTAGAAATATTAACTAATTCTTACAATCACTAAATTTAGGACTGCTAATTGACTGAGAACACCAGCAGGTTTTCCCACTATGTGCAAGCATCAAAGGAGCTGGTCTAGCACGACTGACTAATTGTCAAGCTAGCTTCATTTGTACAGAATTTCATCAGAAAAATACCATAGAACATGCACATATGAAAACAGGTTCTAAGACGTCCATGTGGATTTTCTAAGAACAAAATAATATTCTATATTAGTTTATTGGTTGGGATGGGATCAAAAAGAAGATAGGGCAAAGGACACTATATGTCTCCCCCGTCATACCTTCTCAAAGACATTATCTCATAATCAATATTTATCTAATTTGATTTCTCTCTTACAAAATTGAAACCAGCATAGCACATTCAAAACAAGAAAAAATCAAAGATTGCTGCAAGACAGAGGAAGATTCAATTGAGGACAACACAATAGGAAGACATAATTACCGGGAGCACACACACAAGGATAAGTGATGTCTCAACTGACCATCACCCCTTCTCATTCAGAATTTGAATGTTCATGGCCATCAGGTCTGTCACTACCAAAAAAAACGACCAAACAATCACAAGAGTCACTTTGGTTGACAGATTAAAAAAAACATAAGTTGAATAAATGAAGTCTCTGATTAGCATACATAAATTAGTAGTGGAAATAAACAAAGCAAAAAAAAGATAAATTAGGATAGGAAGATAAGAAAAGAAAGCCGAATCACACCTATTAGACATCCTAGAAACTACCAATTGCAAACATCAATAATTCCTTGTGTACTAAATCATGTATGCTGATGAAAATAATGTTTTTCCCACTGAAATTAAAAAGCCTGCACAAATCATCATTACCAAATTGAATCCAATCTACATTCAGTTAATTTCATATAAAATATCCTAAAACATGGTCCATCTAGGATATGGGCAATGTTCCAAATATGTCAGCGACATTTAGGATCTTGCATTTTCCAGTGAATATAAGTCATGTATCATTGCATTTACCAACACTCGAGAGCTTGACAGGTTAATTTTAGGGCTGCATTAGACACAGACCTCTATAATGAAAATTCAGATATATTGCAGACTTCGATATGAATAGACATAGCATAAGTGAAATTTAGAAAATCAGGAAAGTGAGCAAATATCCAGACATAGCATTTTCGCTCTGGTCCCCCATCATCAAACATGTACTCCATCTATACAATTATGACTATACGATAAGATAAATATGGACCATCATGCTTGTAAATGATCACATAAGCTACTCCATTTGTCATTTGTGATAAGCAAAATTAAAGAATATGTCAGATAGGAAAAATGTTCATGAATTTTCTAGTAAGATATAATACACATACTTCATACTCGGTCTGTAGCCGTACTACTTAGCAAGTTCACTTCGTCAGGTATTCAGCTGCCACATCCTCGTGATTAATTTTAGCACAAAACAAGCACCATTAATGGACCTAGATTGTAGAGATGGAGGCTTCTAGAAGTCGCCAATTCAGTATCAAGTGATACGTACTCCAATCTGAAAAGGTAAAAGTGCTACTCTAGTCATTAGTATTGTTGTGATATGAAGTGATACTCCGATCTGAAAAATAAGGATCAAGTGATCCTGAACATAAAAAGAGTATCATGTGGTTCTTCCGTCTGTAAAAAGGGATCAAGTGATACTCCAGGTATATGTACTATAATACTCCAAGCATATGAAAACATAAATACACAAACACATTTTCTGGTTGTCACATCACAAGATGCAGATCACCAACGTGGAAAACCAGATCATCTTTAATCAAGACGAGAAGCTAGCAGACATAGACGAACGAGGGATGCAGGAAAGTGAAATCATATAGATGAGTCATATAGATGTATTGATGAGTACATACACATGATCAAAGGAGTGCACGCCGAGGAGCTGCCACCGGGGCCATCCGCGTTGCTGCTGGGAGCGTCGAGGGGCGTCTACGCAGGACTAGCCGCGCCTCACCATGCCCCGGATGCGCAGCCACTGGCATCCATGAGCTGCCGCTGGGGGGAAGGGGGCGCCGCGGACGCTGCTGCTGGTGGGGGAGAGGCCGGCGAGGGGTCGGGGGCATCCACGCGGGCACCACAACAAGCCCCGGATTCACCGCCGTCGGCTTCCGTCAGCTGCCGCCAGGGAGGGGAGAAATGCGCCGCCACGGTCGACGAGGGCGAGGGGCGCTGAGATCCACCACGGCCCGCGCACGTTGCCTCATGTCGCCACCTGATCTGGGGCTGCCGTCGCTGCTAGGAAAGGTAGCGCCGTCTGGTCTACCGCCACTGGATCTGGGGTGGGTCGAGTGTCGGTGGGGTGGATCCGCGCAGCCAAGGCGAGTGGCCTTACGTCATGGGGCGTCGTGCGGGTCAGGACGCCGCCGCTATGGGGTGCCGTGCGCGCGGGGATGTGGCTGCGCCGCCGGAGTGCCCCTGCAGCGATGTCGCCGTGGGAGCCACCGCCCACTCGCGTCAGTCACGGCACGGCGGGGCGGGACGCTGGGGCATGCTGGCCGAGAATGTCGGTGCGCCAGGTAGCGGCGCAGCAGTAGGGCGAGGGAGCCGACGGGCGGCGGCGGCGGTGAGGGAAGGAGCGGATCAAGCGAACGGGAGCTGAGAAAATGAAACCGCAAAAAACGTAGGGTGGGTGGGTGGGTGGGGGGTGGTTTCCTCGAGCTGAGATGCCGCTGGCCGAATAAAGTGGGCCTGGCCTGTGCGAACGGAGGGACCGGGGGAGCGCACCCCGGGCTCGGGTCCGGCGATTTAGGCTCGGTGGTGTGGACTCGGGTAGCGATTATTATTCAGTAGCCAGGGTAATATATAGGATACCTATATATATATATACTCCGCTGCTACTGCCTTAAGAGTTCGCATGCAATCTACTGAGGCTCTGCCATATGATCCGCCATGTCCTCCTGCCTGCAAAGCGTTGCCGAGCAAGATGCCGATGCCGGCGGTGCGCACGTGGAAGCCAACCAACAACTCTATAATCATTTCACCAACCTGGTCTCCTCCCTGCCGAGCTCGAATGGCCAGGGCGTCGGTCAGCTCTTCCTCCACAGCCAAGGCTGGCACGCCTACCAGGGGCCCATGGTCGGCGCCATGGTCGCCGACGCCTGCTTCGCTTCGCGGCCCACGGACATCATCGTCGCCACCTTGCCTAAGTCTGGCACGACGTGGATCAAAGCACTCCTCTACGCCACCGTGCACCGGGTAGAGCACCCCCCGGACGCCGCCGACCACCCTTTCCACACCCTCGGCCCCCACGAGTGCATCCCGTTCTTGGAGTTCCAGCTCTACATGAGCGGTCGCGTCCCGGACCTCGGAAAGCTTCCGGACCCAAGGCTCTTCGCCACGCACGTCCCGTTCGTGGCGCTGCCGAGGTCCGTCGTCGCCACGCCGGGCCCGGGCTGCAACTGCAAGGTAGTCTACGTGTGTCGCGACCCCAAGGACACATTCGTCTCGCTGTGGCACTTCATCAACAAGCTCAGGGCCAAGAAAGGGAAGGAGCCCCTCTCGGTCGAGTTCGCCGCCGAGCAGTTCTGCGCCGGCGTGACGCCGCTGGGCCCGTACTGGGAGCACGTGCTCGGGTACTGGCGCGCGCACCTCGCGCGGCCCGAGCAGGTGCTCTTCTTCAGGTACGAGGAGATGCAGAGGGACCCCGCGGCGCACGTCCGGAGGCTTGCGGAATTCGTTGGCCTCCCGTTCGGTGCCGGCGAGGACAGCACCGCGGACGCCATCGTTACGCTATGCGCGTTCGAGCACATGAGCGAGCTGAGGGCGACCAAAGATGGTAAGACGGAGTCGGTGGTCGGCGCGGTGGACAACAGCTTCTTCTTCCGGCGCGGTGTGGTGGGGGACTGGATGAACCATCTATCTCCAGAGACAGCGCAGCGCATCGACGCCATCACCCGCTCCAAGTTCCAGGGCTCCGGCCTCACCAGCGTCTAGCGTTTCAGTGTGCTCATCAGCCTCTAGCTAGCCGCCTTTTAATTTTGTCAATTGTCATCAGTACGCCTAAACTCTTCCAAATAATAATCGATGTGAGAGAGTGAATCCCGAAGTTTCGTATTTCACATGTACGCCTAAACTCTTTTAACACCTCCAGTGTCCGCGTCGAACCATGCGATTCGATGAAGACGAACAATAGAGGCGTTCGCTCTCTTCAGTGTGTGCATCGCTTCGTGAGACTGAGATGGAACTAAAAATTTGTTTTTTTATCCAAGCAGTGCGGCTGTTGGCAAGCGTAGGGAGCTGCTGGCGTACGAAAATATTTGTTTAATGCCCATCGGTGCGAACCGTCTGCAGGATGCGATTTCAGCTGACGACGAACTCCCGCATACTCTAGTCTAGTGTGCTTGCTTCGATTTTTTCTTCCCTCGGTTCGATTCCAGCATATGTTGGAGGTGCTCTAAATAATAATCGATGTTTAATTGATTTTTCTGAGATTTTTGGCTCCACACAAAGGTTTACTAGTACTGTTACCTACTCCTATTTTACTATCCAGAACAGAAAAGCTATAACACGCTCGCCGGGTTTTGGGAGCCGGCCATACTCGATTTTTTTTTGTGCCTCTTATGTGTAGGGCCCAGTCTTTACGACGTGGCAGCCGCGCGTCCATGTACGCCCGTCAGCCCGTGTATGTCCATGTGATTTGTCTGCGCGTGTATATCGGTGTACGTCCATATGATTTGTCCGTGGGTGTACGCCCATGTACGTCACCGCGTCCGTGTACGCCACGTACAGCTCTAGCCGCACGTTGTATTTATTCTTATGTGATTTGTTTATAATTTGTTAATTGTCTTTGTATTATAATATATTAATTTTTTGTCCTTATCTAACTATAGAAAAAAAATTATGATGTTTTAATCGTCTTTGTGACAACATATATATTAATTTTTTTGTCCTTGTCTAGTAACTATAGAAAAAAAATTGTGACTTGTTTAATTGTCCTTTGTGTCCTTGTCTTGCCATAGAAAATTTGTGACTTGTGGTGGGGGTGGCGGGAGGAGGCCAGCTAGTCAGTGGGGATGGTGGTAGGATGGTTCAAGGGCCCTGGCGGTGATTGAGACGGTTGGGCCAAGTCAGGGCGGGGGAGCTCCATGCATGGCCGGACTCACTGCGGAAGGAGGAGGGAGGGGAAGAAGGCGGCCACTGCAGAAGGAGAGGGGAGGCGAAGAAAGCATCTCAACATTGCCAGTCACATACACAAGTCCCTCCGCTCCGTGTATGAGGCCAACCATTGCTGATACTCGAAAGCAATCCGTATTCGTTGCCATCTTCGACGACATGGAGTCTGTTTCAGACTTTCAGTTGCCGAACGTTGAATTCCCATCTCATTCATAGTTTTTCCCTCAAATGCGTCAGAGAGTTGTGTATCTTTGTATTAACGGACAGAGCAAAAAAAATGGTCCCGTACAAAGATCGCCAGCTAGGAAGAGAGGAAGACGACATGATGGATTATACCAGCGGCAAGGATGACTTGCGGTGAGCGGTTGGTTGGTCGAACTATGATCACGAAAGTTAGGTGGCAATATATGACAATGTAGGCCACTGATCAGATGTGGAGGAAAGAGAAGGGAGGGTGGTTGTGGGGTAGCCATGACCCAGGTGGAGGAGCGGAACGTGTGAGAGTGAATATTACGAAAACCATGGAGAAGCATATGGCCCACTGGAGGAGAGGAAGAAATCAGAATCATAGGACCGATGGGTTGAAAAATATGGATATTGTCAGTGGCAGTGGCAAGATAAATAGGAGATTCCACTAGGAACATGTAGAAAAATAACCAAAAATAGAAAATAAAAACTAGGATCAAACCCAA
This sequence comes from Saccharum hybrid cultivar R570, assembly GCA_038087645.1. Taxonomy (NCBI): domain Eukaryota; kingdom Viridiplantae; phylum Streptophyta; class Magnoliopsida; order Poales; family Poaceae; genus Saccharum; species Saccharum hybrid cultivar. The sequence continues at coordinate 27,386,622 of JAQSUU010000135.1, forward strand.
CACCGACTACCAAGAACTTGACAGTTCATTTTTCGGTTTGTTTGAGTACTAAATCAAACCGAAAAAAATGAAATTGACAGTGGGGCGTCCTCAGCTCTACTTAGGGGAATGGGCGTACGTACTTGCAAACTAAGCAGAGGACACTTCAAAGGGTGCCGCTAGACGCCAGTTCCCCGCTCCCCACTAGTACGGTAAAGTTGTAGTCGGTTAAATAATAAAATAAATTAGTTCTATGCTTAGTCAAATTAGTTTTCGCTGCATCATGGTTGAGAACACTATTTTCTGGTTCTATATGAGTATACGCCGATTAGTGGGCCAAGAAAAGACACAACGACTGGGTCTAGCTTGCTACATGGCAATTTATTTCCCTTTTAATGCTCGATGTACAATCCAAGACTTGGCGGCTTGTTGGCGCCCGCCATAATAGGCTTCAATGTTGGTGTTGTCAAACTCTTTTTCATTGTCACTTTTAATCTTCTTTATCTTGACTTCAAATTCATTTTGAGCTCTCTTTACAAACTTCTTGAAGCAACTTGCCACTTCAGATTTGTCATGAAGGAAGAAGGTCCAAGTGTATCTTGAGAAGTCATCCACAATCACAAGACAATAAAGATTTCCATCCAAACTCTTGTAAGTTGTAGGACCAAACAAATCCATGTGTAGAAGTTCTAGTACTCTTGATGTTGACATGTAGGCTTTGGTTGGATGAGTGTTTGCAACTTGTTTGCCGACTTGACATGCACTACAAGGTTTGTCCTTTTTAAACTTTACATCTTTTAACCCTCTCACTAGTTCTTTCTTCAATAGCTTGTTGAGAGTGTTCATTCCAACATGAGCAAGCCTCCTATGCCAAAGCCATCCAAGTGAAGTCTTGGTGAACAAACATGTCATCAAGTTTGCATCTTCGGAGGTGAAGTCAACAAGATAAAGATTGTTGTATCTAAAGCCCTTGAAAATCACTTGCTTGTCATCTATCTTGGTAACAATCACTTCATTTGGACCAAACAAGCATTGGTAATGTACAATCCAAGACTTGGTGGCTTGTTGGCGCCCGCCACATAGGGAAGAAGATGCGCTTGCAGTCTTTTTTTTGAGAAAAAGATTGAAGGGGGCGGGCATGCCGGGGCAGACCGCAGAGCGAGCTCGAAACAACGGACCGCGTCCACGAACGTGCGCGACCAAACCACGCACGTCGTCACGTCACGGACGATTCCCGCCAACTTTGACATGCGCGGCCACGCCTGGCCCTTGCCGGCCGCGCGCCTCGTGGTCACAGATGCGCGGCCCGCCGGCCTAGCACCGAGTCTACGCGGCCGGCCAGCCTCGCGCCCCTCGGGTATAAATACACATGCACACCGCCGCGACGATCGGCCGCCTCAGCTATCATCAGTCAGACACCGATCAGTCAGAGCTATTACGATCCAGAAGATCACTAGCTAGTAGTTAACCAGCACTCCTCCAGCAGACAGAGCGTACGTGCTAGCTAGGAGTCATCATGAGCTCGCTGACGGCGAGGCTCGCTCTGCTGGCGTACCTGCTGATCGCGACGCTGCTGCACCCCTGCCTCTGCCATGCAACGGCGGCGGCGGCTCCGGCCGCCGCTCGTGGTGCCGTCAACTGGAGAGTGGATGGTGAGTTCTATTGTTCTCTGTATATACACAACCTGCTAAGCTAGCTGCTGATGCTTCGTCGTCGTCTTCATCTTTGTCTTTGAAAGATAGAATCATTAATCATGCAGAGTGACTGAGATATACTCCGTGTAATGCTACTGCATGTTTGTTTGCCTTATCATTTCATTTCTTTGTTTGGCAGCCAAATCGATCGACCAGGGGGTGGCGTACGTCCTCATGCTCCTCGCACTCTTCGTCACCTACATCGTGCACTGAATTTTGGACTACTGCACTATTGAATTTTGGGCTACTGCACTATTGAACAACTACTGCACTAAATCGATCGATCGTGTCCTCCTGGAAGCTAGCTCGATTAAAGCAAGTGGGAGTATGTAGTGTCTTGATTCCCGTTCGCCGGCTATCAGCTATATGCATGCTCGACGTCGTCAAGAACAGTTCGGCCGGGCCGCCCAACTCCGATCCCTCTCTTTCTTTCTTTCTTTCTTTCTTTCTTTTTCTTCTTTCAAGTTTGATATGATGCGACTTGAAGTGAGTTCAGGTATAGTATCTAGTAGTCATCATCCATCAGGTATTCAGGTACCGTAAAATGTTCATTATCTAAGAGTACTGATTATATATGTGTATTATATCATTCACGGATCTCAATTAGAAATAATGAGAACAAGATAAATTCCATTTTGTAGATAACTAATAATAATAATGTCAGCATACTTTTGTTGCTTCATATACTACAAGATATGTCGTCTTAGGTGACAACATTTCCGGTGGTCGAAAATGCTACCATATAGACATCCAAAATGGAATTAGGTCCATGGGACGCCTTCGTGGTAGTGGCTCATGTGTACAAAAAGACACAATAATATATAGATGTGGGTCCACCTACAACTTTGTTCTTCTCTGTGTTTCTTTCCACCACCGAAAGTGCTAGCATCTCGACATCTCGGGACAGAATCGAATCCATCTGACGGCTTTGTTGTATGCCTCCCATCTATCTCGCTCGCTAACCACACCCCACCTCCATGTCTTGTTGAGCCCCTCTCCCTTGACTCGTAGCCTTTAATTGCTCCACATCCTTCAAGCATCACTGCCGATTTGAGGTACATAGGGTGGCGAGGATGGTAACCAATCTAGGTGTCTCCAAGTAGCGAGAACAGCTGCTTCCGGTGGGTGGTGTGATGTAGACAACCTCGCCATCATAGACAAGCACGATGACTTGGGCAGACGCCAGCGCGGGTGCCATTGGCGATGTTGTAGGAACTATCTTTACATTATTATTGTGTGTTATTTGTTTCTCCGTGTTGCAATACATATCATGATGTTTCAATTGGTGAGTTTGGATGTTGCAACGGGTCGATTTCCATGCTGTGTCAAACAAAATTGAGATATTTCCGCAAAACATATTCTTTATGTTGCAAACACAGGCTATTTCTTTATGTTGCAACATGTGCTCTTTGAGATACTGTAATAGCACTTTTTAGCTGTTATGGCCGGTGATTTCAATTGTTTTGTGGTGTTTTATACTAGACATGTTGTGATGGGCTAGGAAACCACTTTTTGGTGCTACCTTCTACTGTTGAGATTGTGTCATTTTTATATTGTAATGTCATATTTTATCACCCTCTCTCGTGCACCAGCACGCAGTGTGTGGAAGCGCTCCAATGTATAGGCAATGCCACTGCTGGGTTTTAAGAAAATGAAAGTGAAGATGTTTTGGCTAGGCAAGAATGTGGAGGTGGGCCCATGGATCCGCAAGCGGGGTCACTCACCAATTGGTCATGCCCCAAGTGGCTGTGTGGGGGTCCGCCTATCGGTGTCTTGAAGAAAGCACATGTGAGGTTGAGGAGAGAAGGTACTGGCGGAAAGTTTTTTCGCCAGTACCTGGAACAATCAGACTCATCGTCTGTTGCGGAAAGTTTTCCCGTCTCGTACCTCTGCGCACACAGAGAGACGAGAGAGCAGGTGTCTCCGAAGCCCTTGTCGTCTGTGATCTCTGCTCAGAGAGTGCGGCAATTAGGTTTTTGGGGAGCGACTACGTGACTGCTCGTTCCCAATCAGCGGCATCTTCTTTCTCTAGACGCGGACGGGAACTGCACTGCGATCACCTTCCTGCATCGACTGCGGTCCACGACTTTGAGAAATGTACTATGGCGACTAGTGTGAATGGAGCCTCCGATGCCCTCGGCATGGGACCCTCCGCTGGGTACATCCTATTTTCATCTCTTTGTCAATTCTTGGTGTTCATGTGCTATATTGTCTCTGTTAGTTTCTATATGCCATGGATGTTTATTTATGTGATACTCATGCTTGCTGGTATGTTTAGACTATCATGCTTATATGTTTTTTATTATGATCTTGGCTCATATATGATATACAACCTTACTGTTATATTTGTTTTGTCTTATCTTGGTATATATGAACATATTAATCATCCTTTTTGTATCCATGTGAATATATATGATGCTATGCTGTAATTGTTTATTATCTTACATGTCATCACCATGCAATTACTATTTTTCGGAATTAAACTGTGTAGAAAATTGTCTACATTTCTAACACCAGATATAAGTAGTTTTCACTGTTATGCAGAGAGGCTCTGCCATATGCTCCCATTATATATATTCCTTTCTACACGTACGTGTAGGTACTCCCATGTGTATATCTCTAGATTAAGGGTATATATGACCCGACGAAGTGTATGTAGACGAAGTATACGATCATACTAGACCATCTATGGTAGTATGTATGTGTCAAGTATGCAAGTATACGTAGAGTATATGGTTATATATATATATATATATATATATATATATATATATATATATATATATATATATATATATATATATATATATATATATATATATATATGCCATTTTAGTACTGTGAAAAGATGCTCGGAAACCAAGAGAAGCCGGTGCAAAAACTTCGAACTCGAAATTCAAATTTAAAATTCATGAGTTACTATTTACCATACTATTCAAATTCAGCGGTTACTATTCAAATTTGTGACACTATTTAAAATACTGGGTACTATTCAAATTCAGAATATGAACAGTGCACGAGCACTTCACCCGAGTAGGTTGAGTGGCTCAGGCACCAAATATTCAAGGCTACTATTTAGTCTACTATTTAGCACTATTCAAGGCACTTCGTGTGTAAGTGGTTGATGCAGTGATGCATGAATGCGTGACTGAATGAATTCGTGCATGATTAACGAGTGCGCGTGATTAGTGAATATGCAGTATGCGGAATTAATGATTCTCAGGATCTTTTGTAGGCTGGCGAGACCAAAGATTCAGCCGGTGGTGTGACTATGCTTGTGTTAGTCCTACTCGGTACTCACCGTATACATCACTAGCTCGCTTCAAAACCGAGTTAACCAGTTCTTCTCCCTCGCTATCCCCAGCCATGATCACATAGGACTCAGGCTCTATTGTCTCCCCAAGCAGTTTCACCCGAAGGGAACACTTCTCTGCATAAACAAGGTTCTCTACAAACGCTACTACCAGGGCTAACACGAGAACAACACACGCAGAGGTTTCTCCTCTAGCGTCCCTAGCATAGAGACATCGCCCCATATGAATGAGCTTAAAGAAAAACATGGATTAAAATAGGAAAGCTTAATTCATTTCCGTAGAGTAAGCTTACATACGGCTTTCCCTTTCGGGAAACTCCAAGCATTTACCACAAACCTTAGGATTACCTTACAAGCACATGAAGGTCACGGGGACTTCCTTTATTCTCTAATTTACAGAGTGGTGGAGTAATACAACGGAAGTGGAGTATTACTATTCGGTGGATGATCTTCAGAGAGTTTCTGAGATCATGTCTTCATGGTGTATGTGTGAGTGGAGTGGAGGTGGAGTGGAGTGTTGACGTGGTGTGTAAGAGCGTTGCTGATGAAGATGGCGATTATGAGGTCTGGTCTTCGATTTGTTGATTTGTCGATGATGAATACAGGTGTCGGGCTTCTCCTTTTAAAGACTGGGAGGAGCCTTCTGGAGTGCCTTTGTGCTTATCCTCTGACTTGCTTCGAGTCGAAGTCTTCCGTCTTCTAGAGGATAAGGATGCAACGCCTTCAATTATCTTCTTTTACTGTTGCCTGGACAGCTGGATGGTGTGTTGTCTCTAGTAGTGTCACTGTATATTTCTTTTGCGCTGTCCTCTGACAGGGTTATCTTCACGTGTATTTTTGGAATTTTCTGGGTATGGTCTTCCACGCCCGAATGATTGATGTGCAAACGTCAATTCACAAATCAAGGCATGTGTATAATATCTTCCCACGACCAAATTGTTGATAACACCTTATCAACATAAGGAATATATTTCTTGTATATAGATATTAAATTGAAGCTATATTGATTTTCCTATTACTCAATATCTTCTTCGTTGTTTGGTTCATCTGGTTGCCATATTTCATATCAAGACAACAATTCTCTATATTCTTTTCTTAGTTGGCATTCTGCGTCATAATTGGGCTTGATCAATCTTCCAACTTCTCTTTGCAATATACTATATCTATTATAGTACTCTCGTAAGAATACTCTTATTATTTTATTTTGGTACATCATATGATATTCAGAAGCAAATTTGGTATTCCCTTCTAATTCTTTTGCTTCACTAAAAATTCTTCAGTTATCATGATTCGTATTCTTAGCAAATAATTCTTCGTAATCCTCTATGATTCTCCATGAATTAGAGAATTTGTATTGATCTTTTGTAATATATATATCATGGCATGCTGGTCTTATTGGTTGCATAAATTTTGAAGGATTAGAACATAATTTAATTTTACATTTTCCTTAAATACAAGTTAATTTCTTGCATGCTTCTTTAATAGCCTTTCTAAGGTCAGATCGAAGAATTTCTTCAAGTGTATCATAAATATCATGGATTAACCCATGATCTATAATGGTTTGTAAAGAGATATAATCTTCATTATTTCTTTGTATATTTCTAAAATATTTTAAGTTTATGTCAGCCCTGAGTATTATAAATTGTTGATGAGGCTTGACAATAAATTTATCATCAAGATAAAGTAGGGGGAAAATATTTGCATTCACAATTATTCCTAAATGAATTTCTTTTCCTTGATATATCTTCATGAAATAATTTTGAATATCTTGAAAGGTTTTGTAATGCCTTTCAGCATATTTCTTCCATATTAGATCTATAATATCTTGAGTAAAATATGATAGAGTTTGATTAGTTTTAAATGTTAATCTAGGAATAAGAAACTCTTGTGCAATATTATTTATATATTTGCTTCCTACTTTCTCTAAACTTACTTCTTCTTTGTTTTTCTCATATTCTGTATTTACTACTACTTCATTTTTCCTATCTTTTTGTGGATTTAAGCATAACATACATGCTTGTCTTAAACATAGACTACATGTTGCTCTGTCTTCTGGATCTTGATAATGTATGCAAAACACACACCTTATGTTAGAATCATCATTTTTATATACCTCTTTATGCTTACAATCTATTTGATCCATCATTTCTATCTTTAATCCAGCTAACTCTAAATCTTCATCACTTGATTCATTTTCTACATCATATTCTATTTCATCTGTCTCTATAATTGAATATATTGATTCATCATCTATTATATCATCATCACATACCAAAATATTTTCATTTACACTATCTATAATTAGAACCTTTTCTTGTTCTTCTTGCTTGTTGGAATACCTCTTCTTGTCTTTATTAGGACAAGTTTTACTTAGGTGATCTGATGAATTACAGATGAAACATCTACAAGTATTATCATAATTCTTTCTAGAATTATATCTTCTTACATTTCTCTTATGTTCTTACCTTTCCTTTTTCATAATTCTTAGGATACTTATAATATTTCTTATTTCTAGATCTCTCTTCTCCATATGTCAATGGTATTTGAACTATTTTATTACAGAAATTATAATCAGACTGCTTCATTGATCTTTGGGCTTGTATGTTTGGCATATCTTTCTTAACTGTTTAAAAATAAATGTTATAGCCTGAGTGATATTATATTGTTGGGTACCATCTATTTTCTTTTTTATTCTTCGAATATCATAGAACCTAATGGGTCTGGCAATTTATTAAAATATTTTTAAATAATTCCTTTATTATAACCTTGTTTAACAGTTGTGGCATGGTACAAATAATGCTGAGAAAATTTTTTATTCTTTTTCAGTTTGTTAGTGATAATTTTTCTAATTCTTTTAATCTTTCATTTTGTAAAACAGTATATCCTAATTCTGGATCTTCGCCTATTATAATACTTGATATAATATTTGCAAAATTATATGGGTTATTGCCAACTCTTTTTAATTGCGCATAATAATTAGGAAAAGATTCTGTCCATTGTTCTCACAAAACCTTAACTGATTCTTCTAGAATGGTCTCTAAATATGTAATCATATCTTTTACTTTATTTTCAATATTATGTTGATTTTGTATATATTTCTGTACTATCAATCATTTTCATATGCTGATTATATTTGGCCAATCTATAGGATCATGTGCTGCTAAATTTAATATAGCACCATCACTTTTATAATTCTGAAATTGAACCTTCTTTTTAAATTCTCTTCTTTTTAAACACATATGTGTATATTGTCCTGGTATATAACTATATGTAGATTCTTCCTTTTCTGGTGGCCATTTTTCTGGATTTCTACTTGGCCTTTCTCTTTCTTCTTCAACCTTTATTTCTGGACCTCGTCTTCTTTTTGACGAACTTGGATCTATTTCCATTGCTTCTATAGCATTATCTTTCCTATGTGATTCTTCATATTCTAAGAGGTTAATATAATTTACCAAATTATTATCACCTATTTCAATTGTATCCTCATCTTCTTCTTCATAACTTTCTTGTAGGATCTTATTATTAATTTCCCATTGCTCTTCCTCACTTATATCATCATCTACTATTTTAATTTTACTATTCTCTAACTCTTTTTGAGCTTTGTTATCTTTATCTTCTATTATTTTAATTTTACTATTCTCTAATTCCTTTTGAGCCTTGTTATCTTTATCTTCTATCCTTTTTGACACAATATTATTTTTCTTTATTGGAACACTAATTTTTTTGCTATTTAACTCTCTTTCTTGCTTAATATTATTAAGTCTATATATTTGTCATCTAAAATAAATTTCCTTTTCTCTTATAGCATTCCATTCACATATCATAGAGTTTTTATATTCATCATGAATTTTACTTAACTTTTGTTCATAATGTTTTATTTCATTGTCTACATCCACAAATTCACATACACTATTTCTTCTATTTTCCTCTAATTTTACTTCTGAACTAGATGTTTCTAAATCATCTAGGCTTCGTTCTTCATATCCTACAAACCTAATACTAGTTTATCCTTTTTATTTTTATAACTTATATAATCTTTAGGTTGCTTTAAAACCTTTGGTTCTATTAAAGCACTTATATTCCATTTCTCACATGCCCTTTCTTCAGAATCAAATAGTGATGGCTTCTTGTTGATAGCAATGGAAGCAAAAGCCTTGTTGGATGATGATTCTTCTTCTTCATCTTCATCACTTTTCCAAGTGACCACATAGGCTCCATTCTTTCCCTTCTTGAAAGTTATCTTGGCTTCTCTCTTTTTCTTCTCAAACTTGCCCCTCTTGTTGTTCTTCTTCTTATCATAGGGACATTCGGCTTAAAGATGTTCAGTGCTATCACAATTGAAGCACTTTCTTTGTTGCTCATTGCTCTTGAAATTGTCATTTCTCTTTTTGAAGCTTCTTCTCTTAATGAACATGTGACCCATTTTCTTGACTACAAAAGCAAGTGCCTCATCATCAATTTCAAAATCTTCACCTTCATTATTGTCTTCTTCTTCTTCTATGATGATAGCTTTGCCCTTGGAGGAGATGGCCTTGAATGCCATGGCCTTCTTCTTCTTTTCTTCCTCCTTCTCCTTCTCATCAACATCTTGATCATACTTGTCAAAGGTCAATACCTTTCCAAGCAAATCATTGGGCTTCATTGCATCAAGCCCATCTCTTTGTAGCATCATGATCAACATTTTGAATCTTCTTGGTAAGCTCAACAAGAACTTGTGGCAAAAATCTTGGTCTTGTATCTTATGCCCTAAGCTCTTGTGATCATTCACAATGACTTGTAATCTATGAAACATCTCTAAGATTGTTTCTTCTTCTTTCATTTTGAAGTTTTCAAACTCACTCTTGAGCCCATATAGCTTGGCACTCTTCACAACCTTAGTGCCCTCATATGTTTCACTCAACCTTGTCCATACTTCATTTGCCAATTCTAAATCATTGATGCCCTCAAATACTTTTGTGTCAATACCATTGTAAAGTGTATTGAGAGCCATTCTATTGCATGTTCTATTTGCTCTATCTTCATCGGTGAGATGATCAGGATCAATGATAGCAAAGTCATTCTCGGTGACTTGCAAAACTCTCTCATGAATAGAACCAAGGTACATTGTCATTTTTCTCTTCCAATGAGCAAAAGAACTAACACCATCAAAGAACGGTGGCTTGCCCCCAACATGATTGAACACAATTTGAGCCATTTTTCATACCGAAGGATGTTAAGCCTTGATTAAAACGGTGACCACCGCTCTGATACCACTTGTAAGGTCCTAGATGGCTAGAGGGGGGTGAATAGCCTATAAAAAAATCATACACAAGCCACTAAGCAAACTTGTTAGAATAACAAATGGCGCAAAGCGAGTTTTGCTTAGCCTACGGTTGTGATGCAAGCCTCCTATCCACAAGACTAGTAGATTATAATCTCTAGTTCACACAAGGGCTAAGTCACTAATCTTGCACTAGTGAGCAAGCTAACAACAACTAGCAAAGCTACTACTAGAGCTACACAAGATAATCTAGTAAAAGTAAATGCAAGAGAGAGGATTGTGTATCTTATACCAACGATGTAGTGAAGATGTTGCCAATCACCAAGATGATATATAATCAATCAATATTGACAACAACACAATATGAAGACCAATCACCGGGAGACAAGAGACACAATATTTTTATTCACCCGGTGTTCACTTATGCATCGACAAGCTACGTCACCGGTTGTGTCGACCAACACTTAGATGGTTCCTCGGTGTGACCCTCAAGTCACTTGCCCCTCAAGACACGCCCCGCAAGGCACCGCAAGACACCACTCTCAAGTGAGGTAACTCAATGACACGCGCAATCCACTAGAGTTGCTTTTGGCGCTCCGCCGAGGAAAGCACAAGAACCTCTTACAATCAACCGGAGGTGGCCAAGAACAATCACCTTCTCTTGCCAACGCCTCCAATAATCTCCAAGCTGGCTAGGAGCAGTACTCTCCAAGAGTAACAAGAAATCCACCAGCTAAACCACCCACAAGTGCCACTAGATGCCCTCAAGCTATGCAATGCACTTTGGTATCACTCAATCTCACTTTTGATTTGCAATCAAGCAAGAGAGATGAGTGGGAGGAGAATCTCTAGCTCAAAGGATGCACAAGAATGTTAGAAATCACGAGAGACCTCCCCAAGGGCTGACCAATAAGTATTTATAAGCATCCCATCCGAATAGAGCCGTTATACCCCTTCACTGGGTCTTTTTCGGGATGACCGGACGCGCCGGTCATAACTGACCGGACGCGCTCAACCACGTCCGATCCTCCAACGGTCACTGACTCCAACGGTCAAACCAATGACCGGATGCGCCCAGGGCAACGACCGGACGCGCCTATCAAATGACCGGACGCGCCTATCAAATGACCGGACGCGCCCGTCAAACGATCGGACGCGCCGATCGCGCTGTTCCGCGCGCCCGCGAAGCAACGACCGGACGCGCCCCTCGCAACGACCGGACGTGACAGTGCCCGCGTCCGGTTAGAGTCCAGTAAGCTCCCTCAACGATCAGACGCGCCTGATCGTGTGTGACCGGACGCGCCGCGCGTTCGATCGTCCTTGCGAACTGCAGATTCCTCTGGGCGACTGACCGGACGCGCCGGTCCCGCGAGTGACCGAACGCGCCGGTTGCAAACCCTAGCATCCGCGCGCCTGACTACTGACCGGACGCGTCCGGTCATACCATGACCGCGTCTGGTGCAGCGTCCGGTCACCTTTGTGACCTCTGTTCGCCTCCGTTTCTTTTCCGACTTCTGACGTAGTGGAAAATAGGTATTTCAAGTTCCCAAAAACGCCTGAATCCCGTGCTCGCAAGCTCGGCGGAAGGGAGAGAGAGACCCAAACCCTCTCTACCGCTTAAACTTCAATGCCTTCGTAAATGTGCCAATACCAACAAGTGATCACCACCTTGTGCACGTATGTTAGCATTTTCATAAATATTTTTGAAGGTTTACCAGTTAGCTCACTAGGCCCTACATGCAATGCACTTCATGAATTCACCTAGTGGCACCCGTGCATCGAATAGCCGATAAGACTTCCCCTCTTAATAGTTCGGCTATCGATCCTAAACCACTCACACCCTCTATGGTGTCTTGAGTGCAAAACAAAATGGCCCTATGGTTATACCTTTGCCTTGAGCCCATTTTGTTTTTCTTGCTTGTTGGATCCACTTCATATCATCACACGACCGTCTCGATCCATCGACCTTGACTTCACTTGCTCTTCACCGTTGCATCGGTCCGTCGGCGCCAAGTCTTGCTCAAGCTTCACCATCGCATGGTCCTTCGCTTCGAAGCCTCGACTTGCCCTTCACCTTCACAACCGGTCCATCGAGCCAAGCATCATCTTGGTCTTCATCATCTTGGTCACATGAGTCAATGTCATTTCTCATATTCAATGACCACCTTTATCTAAAACATCCACTTAGATACAAAGGTTAGTCCTAGGTTTTATCAATTAGCCAAAACCAAACTAGGGACTTTCAATCTCCCCCTTTTTGGTAATTGATGACAACCCTCACAAAGATGATTTTGATAATAAAAGTTTTGAACTTGTCATAGTTGTCCAATCATTTTGCTCATAGGTAAAGTTTGGACAATTATCACAAGCTCGGTTTTGATAGCATTAGCTCTCCCTACATATGTGCATAGAGTTTGGATTGAAAGCTTTGCACATATGCATTGATAGAAGTGTTGAGAGAGTAATTCTACCAAAATAATGCTAAGGTGTTAGAAATGGACCTTTGAAGCGTGATACCAATCGAAGTTGCCTTTTACACCATCCTTAGCATCATAAAGTAACTAGACATCCATCACAACTCAAGAACCCCGTGAGATCAATATTATATGTAAAGGTTCTTGGACCACTTGTACCACTTATAGAGCTTTAAGCATGTCTATATACCACATGTAAACTATTCCTATGTATGCTAGTAGATCATTTCATCATTTAAGTTCTATACTAGCATTGCACCACACAAGCATGTATATTGAATTTAAAAAACATGTGCAAAGAGCAAGTCATATGAGAATGCACAAACAAATGCAACAACTTTGTTTATGAGCTTGCTCCCCCTACTTGTGTGCATCAAAATTTTATTTACCCCTTTATCATGTTGAATCATCTTTTTCTCTCCCCCTTTGTCAACAACTTACCAAAAATGGGATCAAATTGTGGAGAGAAAACAATGTTTGATAGAGTAGGTTAGAATTTATCAAATTTGGTTCAACCTAGAATACTTGCCAAAGATATTTAATTTGATTTGAACCAAAGACAAGCTTCTTCACTCCTCATAATAAGGGTTATCTTGCCTATGTTGAATTAAACACTTATAGCAAATCTTCTAGATTCAACACTAGGTTTGTAAGCTCACAAACATGTCATATGCCCCCACTAGATCAAAGCAAGCATAGAAGCAATAGTGGTAACATATATCCATCAAATTCATTTGATTTATCATGAATGCTCATGCATACCACTTATTATGACTACATGCTCTAGTAAGTCCTTAGCATAGGATGAATGACATGTCAATCAACTTTTACCTTGCAATGTCGAAGGAGAGGCATGTCAATAAGTGGGTGGGGTGCATTCAACTCATGTTTGAGAAATCAAGAATGTTTAACTCATTCCTTAGCTTGCAAAACCTCTTTTCATCAAGTGGCTTGGTGAGAATATCGGCAAGTTGATCATCGGTGCCAACACTTTCAATGGCAATATCTCCCTTTTGTTGATGATCTCTAATGAAATGATGCCTTATGTCAATATGCTTTGTTCTTCCATGTTGAACCGGGTTTTGTATCATCTTGATTGCACTTTCATTATCACATAGCAATGGCACATTCTTGAAGTTGAGGTCATAATCCTTCAAAGTTGATTTTATCCATAGCAATTGTGCACAACAACTCCCCGCACTCACATATTCAGCTTCGGCGGTAGAGATTGCCACACTATTTTGTTTCTTTGAGGACCATGACACAAGTGATCTTCCAAGTAATTGACATGTGCCACTTGTGCTCTTTCTATTGATCTTGCAACCCCCATAGTCGGAGTCTAAATATCCAATCAATTCAAACTTTGACCCCTTGGGATACCATAGTCCAACATCTCTTGTTTGCTTCAAGTACCTCAATATTCTCTTTGCGGCCATGAGATGACTCTCTCTAGGTGAGGCTTGATATCTAGCACACATACAAACACTAAACATGACATCTGGCCTTGATGCGGTGACATAGAGTAGACTTCCAATCAAAGACCGATATTCCTTTTGATTCACCATTTTGCCATCAAAATCACTATCCAAATTGCCATTTGTACTCATTGGAGTTGAAATTGGCTTTGCATCTTGCATTCCAAACTTCTTCAACATGTCCCTTATGTATTTCCCTTGACTCACAAATGTCCCATTCTTCAATTGTTTGACTTGGAGACCAAGGAAGTAGCCAAGTTCACCAATCATAGACATTTCAAACTCTTTGGTCATCATAGCACCAAATTCTTCACAATAAGCTTGATCGGTTGATCTAAAGATGATATCATCAACATATATTTGCACTATGAATAGATCATTCCCAATCTTCTTGGTGAATAGAGTTGTATCAACCTTGCCCATCTTGAATCCCTTAGAGAGAAGGAAATCTCTTAGCCTCTCATACCATGCTCTAGGTGCTTGCTTTAAGCCATATAAAGCCTTCTTCAACATATACACATGGTTGGGTTTCTTGTCATCTTCAAATCCGGGAGGTTGCTTAACAAAGACTAACTCATTGATGATCCCATTGAGAAATGCACTTTTGACATCCATTTGATATAGTTTGATGTTGTGTGCACAAGCATAAGCCAATAGAATCCTTATTGCCTCTAATCTTACCACGGGAGCATATGTCTCATCATAGTCAAGACCTTCTACTTGAGTGTAACCTTGAGCAACTAGTCTTGCTTTGTTTCTCACCACAATGCCATCTTGATCTTGCTTGTTTTTGAACACCCATTTGGTTCCAATCACATTGTAGTCATTTGGCCTTTCTACCAATTCCCAAACATCATTTCTTGTGAAATTGTTAAGCTCTTCTTGCATAGCCATAATCCAATCGGCATTCTTCAAAGCTTCTTCTATTTTCTTTGGTTCTATGGTTGACACAAATGATGCATGCTCACAAAACATAGCCAATCTTGATCTTGTTTGCACACCATTTCTAATATCACCAATAACACTATCAATGGGGTGATTTCTTGCAATATTTTGTGGTTAGAGTACTTGCACTTGATTACTTGAGCTTGGTTGATCACTTAATGTATCTTGATGAGATGAACTAGCACCATGATCTTGCACTTGAGAGTCACTAGCTAGCTTGAATGGAGAATTGAGCACTTGATCTTTATCATCATCTTGAATATCAATTACTTGCTTTGCTCTAATGTCCCCAATGTCCATGTTCTTCATTGCTTCCACCAATAGAGTTCCACCAACATCATCTAGATTCTCTTCTTCATCTTGTGACCCATTGGTTTCATCAAATTGCACATCATGGACTTCTTCTAAAATACCACTTGAGTTGTTCCAAACTCTATAAGCCTTGCTTGTAGTTGAATAACCAAGTAGGAACCCCTTATCACATCTCTTGTCAAACTTTCCCAATCTAGTGCCCTTCTTCAAGATATAACATTTGCAACCAAACACCCTAAAGTAAGAAATATTGGGCTTTCTTCTATGAAGTAGCTCATATGGGGTCTTCTCTAGCAATGGATGACAATATAGTCTATTGATGTAGTAGCAAGCGGTATTGATTGCTTTATCCCAAAATGATTGACTCACATTGTACTCATGAAGCATTGATCTAGCCATATCAAGCAATGTTCTATTCTTTCTCTCAACTAGGCCATTTGATTGTGGAGTGTACTTAGCCGAGAATTGATGTCCAATGCCATAGTGATCACAAAGTTCTTCAATTCTTGTATTCTTGAACTCACTTCCATTGTCACTTCTCACTTTCTTGATTCTAATCTCAAACTCATTGTGAACTCTAGTGAGAAAGGTCTTGAAGGTGTCAAACACTTTACTTTTGTCACTAAGAAAGAATACCCATGTGAATCTTGTGAAGTCATCCACTATGACAAATCCATACTTATTACCACCTATGCTTGAGTATGTTGTTGGGCCAAATAGATCTATGTGCATCAAATCAAATGTTTTGCATGTGCTCATTGTTCTCTTCTTTGGATGTGAGCTTCCAACTTGCTTCCCGGCTTGACATGCACTACAAAGCTTATTCTTCTCAAATTCAACATCTTTCAAACCATTGACAAGATTGTGAGTTGTAAGCTTCTTCAATTGTTTCATGCCAACATGACCAAGCCTTTTATGCCAAAGCCAACCCATGCTTGATTTGGAGATTAAGCAAGTTGTTAAAGAAGTTTCTCTAGCATTGAAGTCAACTAGGTAGAGATTCTCATATCTAAAGCCCTTGAATGCCATATTTGAGCCATCCATACTAATGACTTCCACATCATCAACCCCAAAGATACATTTGTAACCAAGATCATATATTTGTGCCATGGATAGAAGATTGAAATCCAAGCTTTCAACTAGCAACACATTGGAGATACTCAAGTCATTTGATATTGCAATCTTGCCCAAGCCAATAACCTTGCCTTTCTTATTATTGCCAAATGTGATAGAATCAACACCACTATCATTGTCATTGATTGAGTTAAACATTCTTGATGTACCGGTCATGTGTTGAGTGCACCCACTATCAATAATCCAATGCCTTCCTCTGGCTTTGTAATTGACCTACAAGCAAATCAATGAAGCTTAGGTACCCATTTTTGCTTGGGTCCTTGTAGGTTAGTAACTAAGCTCTTTGGTACCCGAATAGCCTTCTTCTTTGGGCCAACAATGGATGTACCAATAAACTTAGCTTTCACACCCTTCACACCTTTGGTAAGCACATAGCAAGAATCAAAAGGTATGACATTAACAAGGTTCTTGCTTTGGTTCTTTTTATTGCAATTATGCTCTAAGTGCCCAACTTGTTTGCATCTATTGCAAAATCGACCATTGCCCTTCACAAAGCTAGGCTTTGGAGTTGTAAAGGCCGACTTGCTTTTCTTGGGGGTGTAGCCCAATCCCTCTTTATTAAGAGAGAACCTTTGACTACCCAAGCACTTAAGCAAGTGGGCCTCACCACCATAGGCCTTGCCTAGGGCATGAGTGAGCTCATCCACCTCTCTCTTGAGAGTCTCATTCTCAACCATTAGTGAGGCATCACAAGTGAAACCATCACTAGTAGTAGAGGTAGAGTTGGTGGTGGTAGATGAAGAGCTACAAGAAGGGTTAGCCTTTGACGTGAAGATAGGTTCATAAGAGGATTCATCAATTATATCACATGTAACACCTATATCACATGATACAACAACCTCCTTCTTTGCTTGTTGCTCAAGTAGCAATGAGTGAGCTTTTTCAAGCTTGGAATGAGCCTTACCAAGATCCTCATGGTCTTCCACTAGACTCTCATGAGTGGTCTTAAGCTCACTAAGAACTTTCTCAAGTATTGCTACTTTCATTGAAAGCTTCTTACACTCCTTGTTCTTGGCAATAGCTATGTCTCTAGTTTGTTGCATCAAGTTATATAGTTGTTCTTTAGTTGGTTCATCATCATCATGTTCATTATTATTATCATTATCATTATCATTATCATTATCATTATCACTATCATGAGCATATTCCATTTCACTTTCATCATCACTCTCATCATATAATACCTTAGTTTCTTTGGCCATGAGGCATAAAGAGGATGAATCAAATAGTGATGGCTTCTTGTTGATAGCAATGGAAGCAAAAGCCTTGTTGGATGATGATTCTTCTTCTTCATCATCATCACTTTCCCAAGTGACCACATAGGCTCCATTCTTTCCCTTCTTGAAAGTTATCTTGGCTTCTCTCTTTTTCTTCTCAAACTTGCCCCTCTTGTTGTTCTTCTTCTTATCATAGGGACATTCGGCTTGAAGATGTTCGGTGCTATCACAATTGAAGCACTTTCTTTGTTGCTCATTGCTCTTGAAATTGTAATTTCTCTTTTTGAAGCCTCTTCTCTTAATGAACATGTGACCCATTTTCTTGACTACAAGAGCAAGTGCCTCATCATCAATTTTAAAATCTTCACCTTCATTATTGTCTTCTTCTTCTTCTATGATGATAGCTTTGCCCTTGGAGGAGATGGCCTTGAATGCAACGGTCTTCTTCTTCTTTTCTTCCTCCTTCTCCTTCTCATCAACATCTTGATCATACTTGTCAAAGGTCAATACCTTTCCAAGCAAATCATTGGGCTTCATTGCATCAAGCCCATCTCTTTGTAGCATCATGATCAACATTTTGAATCTTCTTGGTAAGCTCAACAAGAACTTGTGGCAAAAATCTTGGTCTTGTGTCTTATGCCCTAAGCTCTTGAGATCATTCACAATGACTTGCAATCTGTGAAACATCTCTAAGATTGTTTCTTCTTCTTTCATTTTGAAGTTTTCAAACTCACTCTTGAGCCCATATAGCTTGGCACTCTTCACAACCATAGTGCCCTCATATGTTTCACTCAACCTTGTCCATACTTCATTTGCCAATTCTAAATCCTTGATGCCCTCAAATACTTTTGTGTCAATACCATTATAAAGTGTATTGAGAGCCATTCTATTGCATGTTCTATTTGCTCTATCTTCATCGGTGAGATGATCAGGATCAATGATAGCAAAGTCATTCTCGGTGACTTGCAAAACTCTCTCATGAATAGAACCAAGGTACATTGTCATTTTTCTCTTCCAATGAGCAAAAGAACTAACACCATCAAAAAACGGTGGCTTGCCCCCCAACATGATTGAACACAATTTGAGCCATTTTTCACACCGAAGGATGTTAAGCCTTGATTAAAACGGTGACCACCGCTCCAATACCACTTGTAAGGTCCTAGATGGCTAGAGGGGGGGTGAATAGCCTATAAAAAAATCCTACACAAGCCACTAAGCAAACTTGTTAGAATAACAAACGGCGCAAAGCGAGTTTTGCTTGGCCTACGGTTGTGATGCAAGCCTCCTATCCACAAGACTAGTAGATTATGATCTCTAGTTCACACAAGGGCTAAGTCACTAATCTTGTACTAGTGAGCAAGCTAACAACAACTAGCAAAGCTACTACTAGAGCTACACAAGATAATCTAGTAAAAGTAAATGCAAGAGAGAGGATTGTGTATCTTATACCAACGATGTAGTGAAGATGTTGCCAATCACCAAGATGATATATAATCAATCAATATTGACAACAACACAATATGAAGACCAATCACCGGGAGACAAGAGACACAATATTTTTATTCACCCGGTGTTCACTTGTGCATCGACAAGCTACGTCACCGGTTGTGTCGACCAACACTTAGATGGTTCCTCGGTGTGACCCTCAAGTCACTTGCCCCTCAAGACACGCCCCGCAAGGCACCGCAAGACACCACTCTCAAGTGAGGTAACTCAATGACACGCGCAATCCACTAGAGTTGCTTTTGGCGCTCCGCCGAGGAAAGCACAAGAACCTCTTACAATCAACCGGAGGTGACCAAGAACAATCACCTTCTCTTGCCAACGCCTCCAACAATCTCCAAGCCGGCTAGGAGCGGTACTCTCCAAGAGTAACAAGAAATCCACCGGCTAAACCACCCACAAGTGCCACTAGATGCCCTCAAGCTATGCAATGCACTTTGGTATCACTCAATCTCACGTTTGATTTGCAATCAAGCAAGAGAGATCAGTGGGAGGAGAAGCTCTAGCTCAAAGGATGCACAAGAATGTTAGAAATCACGAGAGACCTACCCAAGGACCGGCCAACAAGTATTTATAAGCATCCCATCCGAATAGAGCCGTTATACCCCTTCACTGGGTCTTTTTCGGGATGACCGGATGCGCCGGTCATAACTGACCGGATGCGCTCAACCGCGTCCGATCCTCCAACGGTCACTGACCCCAACGGTCAAACCAATGACCGGACGCGCCCAGGGCAACGACTGGACGCGCCTGTCAAACGACCGGACGCGCCCGTCAAACGATCGGACGCGTCGATCGCGCTGTTCCGCGCGCCCGCGAAGCAACGACCGGACGTGCCCCTCGCAACGACCGGACGCGACAGTGCTTGCGTCCGGTTAGAGTCCAGTAAGCTCCCTCAACGATCGGACGCGTCCGATCGTGTGTGACCGGACGCGCTGCGCGTTCGATCGTCCTTGCGAACTGCAGATTCCTCTGGGCGACTGACCGGACGCACCGGTCCCGCGAGTGACCGGACGAGCCGGTTGCAAACCCTAGCATCCGCGCGCCTGACTACTGACCGGACACGTCCGGTCATACCATGACCGCGTCTGGTGCAGCGTCCGGTCTCCTCTGTGACCTCTGTTCGCCTCCGTTTCTTTTCCGACTTCCAGCGTAGTAGAAAATAGGCATTTCAAGTTCCCAAAAACGCCTGAATCCCGCGCTCGCAAGCTCGGCAGGAGGGAGAGAGAGACCTAAACCCTCTCTACCGCTTAAACTTCAATGCCTTCGCAAATGTGCCAACACCAACAAGTGATCACCACCTTGTGCACGTATGTTAGCATTTTCATAAACATTTTTGAAGGTTTACCAGTTAGCTCACTAGGCCCTACATGCAATGCACTTCATGAATTCACCTAGTGGCACCCGTGCGTCGAATAGCCGATAAGACTTCCCCTCTTAATAGTTCGGCTATCGATCCTAAACCACTCACACCCTCTATGGTGTCTTGAGTGCAAAGCAAAATGGCTCTATGGTTATACCTTTGCCTTGAGCCCATTTTGTTTTTCTAAAAGATATGATCCACTTCATATCATCACACGACCGTCTCGATCCATCGACCTTGACTTCACTTGCTCTTCACCGTTGCATCGGTCCGTCGGCGCCAAGTCTTGCTCAAGCTTCACCATCGCATGGTGCTTCGCTTCGAAGCCTCGACTTGCCCTTCACCTTCACAACCGGTCCATCGAGCCAAGCATCATCTTGGTCTTCATCATCTTGGTCACATGAGTCAATGTCATGTCTCATATTCAATGACCACCTTTATCTAAAACATCCACTTAGATACAAAGGTTAGTCCTAGGTTTCATCAATTAGCCAAAACCAAACTAGGGACTTTCAGCTGCTATGGAGGCCCTGCGCCTGGTGACGGCGCAGCAACGGCTCCCCTGCCCTCACTTTTACCCTTGGGTTGTTTCCAGTCCGGTGGTGGCGGCACTAGGGTTCGGCGTCCTTGGCGGCGGGGGCGCAACACAGTAGCGGCTGGGGCTAAGGGTGGCTGGATCCATGGCCGCTTGTGCAAGGTCGACGGGATCCATGGCGGCTCATGGGAGGTCGTTAGGATCCATGGCTGCTCCTCTAATGGCGGCCCAATCTGTCATTACCTAGGTATCCCAAACCCTAACACTTCGCCCCTTTCGACTTCCTTCTAGGACTTGGAATCCCAATGGATCTGGGATTTGTCTCAAAAATCCAGCATCCATCGAAGCCTGGTGGCCTTTGGCATCCGTATGACTTTTATCTCATCATATTAAATTTTTTAAAGGCATTGCAACTGTAGTTAGATTTCTGGCAATGCAGTTTTAAAATGTGGCTTCCTATTAAAGGGATGTACTGAAAATTTCTGTTAATGTTGTAGAATCGTACTGACATCTAAGTAACTGATATATGTAACTCGAGCAAAATTATTAATTCTTTTGTCAGATTTTTTATTTTCATAATCACCACTGTATAATGTCAAATGTTTTAAGGTATGCTGCAAGTTATAATGCTTTTTAGAGAATTGATTTCATCTATGACTTCTAGTGTTAATTTTCCAGGAAAGTGGAAACCTTCTATTTTCTGTTGCAGGGAGATTACATCAAAGTTTATGCATTCATGGCATTCTATCCGTGTGTCATTAATAGAATAGAACAATAATAGTACTTACTACACTAGCACTATTGTATGTGCAACTGCAACTACGTTGAAATAGAGAAGATTTTCTTTGCCTGCTACTGCTGTTGATTTACTCTATCATGTAAAATCGCATTCCCCATGTTAACTTAGTTTAACTTGCAAACTGTAGACCATGCATTTATGTTACGTTGTATTTATATCGACCTGATGTTTTTTCTTGCACCAAATCTTTTATTTAGTGCTCAATTTAAACACCAATGTCGTATCTGAACCAACTCAAAATGAGGTCACTGAAATGTGCTGGATTGATTGTTTAGGTGCAGCTGAAAGCTACAACTTTAGGTGTATATTGCATTCTATTTTTATATTAGTACATCATAGCTAAGCTCGGTTGTTGCAGTCTGTGGCAGCAGACATTACAGACCCCATACCGGTTTACATGTCCGGTTCAAATTTGATCATGGTTACAGACTGCTGCAGTTTGGGTTTGGGTCAGTTCACTCAGATGTACTAAAACTAAAGCACACATGCTTTTCTTAATGTGTGGCGTGTTAGCATGTATGGTTTTTTCATATCCTGTGCTATTTTGTTTCTGCAGGGAGATATTTCTTGACTGAACTGCGTGCTTCATCACAACAGCAAGCCACTGCAACTTGGTTCAGTTCAGTTACACAAACATACTGAGACTAAAGTTCCAGGGTTGGTTTAACCTTCATTTCTGCTGCAGACGTCGTCGAGCACTACCCAGGATTGCCGCCGCTGTGGGAAGCCCGGAACAAAACTCATGCCATCTCCGGCCATGTATGTGCTAATCTTTTTCAGGTAATTTGCTTCTGAATCACAAATCCTTCTCCCTTAACCATAGATTTGTATCACATAGATGGGACATAAATCTTTCATATCTTATTAGCACAAAGACAACTACTTAATAGCCGACATTGTAGGATGTGATTTGCCTTACCAGCCTGCAGGGAGAATGATACAAGATCCGGTACCCAGTGAGTCAAACACACAATGAACAATGTTCCTGTTGTTGGTACAAAGAATATGTCGTTTTCTTTGGACCTGAGTTAGCTTTTGCTGCTAGTTGGATGCCAATATTCACAGATTATTTTGTGAACTGCCCATTCATATGTGATCAATTGGAAACACTAATTTCAGTTGGCAGATGCAGCAAGTACAGCTCCTAGGATATTAACTCCAAGTGACTTCTGTATGCTCCTATAATATTAGCTCAAAGTAATGTTATACTTAAAATACTTGGCTCAAATTAGATTGACCAGTGTATCCATCACTAGCAACAGGAGAGGTCTATCAATTTTTTGATGTTTCCTTGCTTAAATTCAAATATGACTAGAAACCAATAATATGTATTTATTTATCAGCCGAACATGCACTTGCAATTCTAAAAACAACTGCTAATTTAGAGTTAGATCTAGTTGAAAGCAGCGGATCTTAAGGGTATCAATTGTTGCCTCTTGTGATTGACTACATTATTATTATAGCTCTTGTTTGATCGAACTTCTGGATGGTGCTTGATCTCTGCCCATGATG
Organism: Saccharum hybrid cultivar R570; assembly: GCA_038087645.1. Lineage (NCBI taxonomy): Eukaryota > Viridiplantae > Streptophyta > Magnoliopsida > Poales > Poaceae > Saccharum > Saccharum hybrid cultivar. Next base: position 27,410,137 of record JAQSUU010000135.1, read on the forward strand.
ATGTAGTACTTGATATCTGCCCATTTGATAATTATTTTTCTATTCTGTTGTTTATCCTATCATTTTGCTACAGCTTCCTGTCATTTGGGAACACAATAGGATGAGTATGCTCAATCTTCTTGCAAGCCTAATAAAGGTAATATGTTTCCACAGTAGTCTCTTTATGCACTGCAAAGGATGATTTGTGCATTAATTGAAATGAAATGGTGGTGGTTAGTGGATTTGAGGCACATGGTTGCTCATGTTTAGACCTAGGTCTGGATCATGTACTAGTACCTGGTTCATAGTAATGTTTGTAGCTATCCAGTTATTTCCTATAAAGCCAAGTTTGTTGAGGAGTTTCCAGCACATTTGATAGACCCTAATCCTTCGTTCTTTTCCCAGTTTACTTTGATATATAATGTAGATATCCAAAGGAAGACTGTTACTTGTGTTTTCCAAACCTATCTAACCAAGGAACCGCTGTTTTTGACTGTACACTGCTATTCTGTCAAAGTTTTTATATGCTAATGCTTAACACTACTGATACAGTGGTGGCAGTACTAAATACTAACTGAAATTATGTAATTTTAAGTATTAATTAACTAAGTACTAATATTACCTGAAATTGATATATATGTCCCTTCATATTTAGCACAGATTCAACTAATACGGCATGGCGAGGGAGATATTGAATCTCAGCTGTGAGACTTAGTTTAGTAGGAGAGCTTCAGTTGTGCTATCTTCTTTTTCCTGAGCAGCTAGTATGACTTGCAGTTTTCCTGAGACCTTGGACTCACTGTTTCTCTGGTTGGCACCTTAGGTGCTTAATATTAACAGCTGAAGTATGACTTGCAGTTTCTAGCAACATAGAAAGAACAATGAAAGATTCACAAACAAATCAGCTGCGATTATCTAAGTATTATGCTCCAAAGTTTGCACCCAGAAATAGATGTAACGGCTCTTTCTTTGGCTTTCAGTTCCCAGAAATAGATGTTTATCGCTACTGCTACAACAATATTTTTTCTCTTTGAGGAAAGCAGGAACTCTAGGCTATGGGTGCTATGTTCCTGTTTACCTAAGTTAACCAGATCAATAATAGGTTGCGTGCATATTTTCTCTCTCGCTTGTACAGCAAATGCATCTTGTCATTTCTGGCTAATACATTGATAACTATTACAGGTCTTAAAATGCAAGTATGTTATCCGAAGGGCAAGGGAACATCTGTACCTTCAAAAATAAATGGTATGCCTTATCTTCGGAATGCATATTTATACTTTTTGATTACTAATGACTTCATGAGAGGAGCTGCTAGCTTCTTTTTCCTGATGTCTTTAACATGCACGTTGCTGTCCAGCCATCCAATGGACAAGAGCCTGCTTGTTGTCCAGCCATCCAGTGAACAAGAGCTTATTTACATGATAAAGTTCAAACTGAGGTCAAGGATATTGTGTCTTTCATATGCATGTCGTAGATATTGAGTTGGAGCTGTCCAGTTGTCACACCCCAAAATTTCTAATTTTGGGTTGTGCATAGGAAACACTAAATAAAATAAATAATTTCAATATTTGAATAAATTTATTAGATAAGTTAAGTTGCTGCTAATTTAAATATAGAAAATTGTGGTTTAAAACTTTTTCATATTATTTTGATAGGCTTTTGTGATGTAATGTTTGCTTGTTGTGTGACTTTCGGTGTTGTGTTCGTGAAAAAGGTTTAAACCATGTTTAGTAAGTCGTTTACTTTTCTTTGGCTTGTCTCTGCCATTTTCCATAATCAAATCTTTGCTTTCTCGATCTTAACCTTTCCTTTTGAAGCTTCCTAAAAACCTTTTCCATGTATTCTGGATCACTATTTATGCTCATAATTCATGAATCTATATATCTCTAAAAATTTATCCTGAATATTTCTTTTGAGGCTTCAGGGTATTTTTCTTATGGCTTAAAAACTAATAATTCTTGAGTTTTCTAGAATTGTTTTAGTCATGAAATTAAATAACTCCGAAATCTTCATACCAGTCGATCAAGGCCTGTACCTCTCTCTTGATCTCGTTGACACTTAGAAATCTTTTTCTTTTCAACCATTTCTTTTAATCCTTGTAATCTCTGCCTTTGACGTGATCACAATCCAGGAATGCAAGCTAAAGTCACCTGTATACGTGTATATGAGCCAAACCTCTTTACGCAAGGTGTACCTTACTTGCTTGCATGCGTGCATGTTAATTTTGGGTGGATAATTACAGAATAAGATTATTTTGGTCAGGTACATGATCTTTGGTTCACGCGTAAAAGAAAAGAAAATTGAATGTGGCCTTCTCTGTTCCGTGGCCGGTGGCTTGCTTTCCAGCGCTGGCCTGTTTTGATTCCTTTGTTTGTAGACGAGCCAGCAGACAGCCCATTCTAAGGCCGCCAACTCAAGTGCACGGCACAGGATGCATCCTCCCTTTTTTCTTCTCTCTGATTGGGTGATCGATATCTGTGACTGCGACATCTTTCTTGATGGAAAGAGCGATGCAGCTTTCCTTGTTGAAGCCACCGAATTCTTCTCGATTTTCATCCTTTCTATCCTTGGAGCATCTACAGCTTATACGTGATGACATAATCTGGAAAGAAAAAAAAACAAGCAACTAGACCATATATCCTTTATGCTTATATATAGATGGAATATAGATGCCAGCCTGTTGCTAGCTCAGGATCTGTTGCTACCAAAGAGGGTAACTATATATTTCCTTCCAAAAGGCTACACACGCGCAAGGACTCCAATGCGACGTGTCTGTCTATAAATAGCGAACCGTGCCCACCGTATCCTTTTCCAACCCTTGAAATAAGCCAGATGATCATGATCCACGCCGCCGCCTTGGTTTGCATCGCCGGCCGCTCGACCGTCATACGCGACGAAAGCCATCCAAAGGAGAAGCTTCACCGACCTGCCTCTGAATTGTTCCGTGCTTCATCGTCGTCTACTTGTAGCCGGAGCTCGATTCCCCATGAATGCTTCATCCCCAGTCTGTGATCTTCACCACGTCCAGCCCTAGCTGTTATCATCTACGCGTCGATGTTGTTCCTGCAGCAACTGTCCGCGTGAAGCCTGCTGATGATCGTTGTTGTGAACCATGCCGAAACTTCCGAAGCCGTTGTTGGCCGCTTGACTTGTCCATGGGCGACTGTTGCCGGTTCGCCAGTCTGGACGTACCCAGTTGCCTGTTGTGCTCATCATCTTCTCGAGATCGGCCAGTAAGATCCATTGTCGCTGTCTTATCATTTCATTGTCTGTAAGAATAATCCAGCACTTTCCGTTGCTCTCTATCCGTAACTATCTCGATCTCATCTACTCAATTGTTACTCCTCGTTGTTTCTGTAACAGCATGCCAACAAATCGAGCTTCCATTCTCCTAATGCAGTGCGCATATCTGATCGAGGCCCCTACAGACTGTAGCATGCATGCCCTTCAACGGTGTGTTGGCCGACGATTCCGTAGCTGTGCGTCAGCGGCATTCTGCATGTCTCCTGTCCACATTGCTATCTCGAGACCAAGCAGAGGTGCCAATATGGTAGTGGTCGTGAAGAAGAGCTCATCACCAACGTACTGCACGAATGAAGAATGAAGAAACAACGAGTCCGTGCACTGAAGAATATGCCATGAAAAGCCAACGTGCTGCTCTTTTTCTTGCATGTAGGTCCCTTCTTTGCCCCTGATTTTATCTTAATCAGCGTTGTTAACGTCTTATAGGACCGTGGTAAGCGATGTAAGCAACATGTTAGCAATGTTGTTTTTCATGTCACACGTTTTTCTTTATAAAGCTAAATGTTAAATTGATTAATATAGATGTGACCAAATTTTAAAATTATTAAAAGCAATGAAAGTAAACGTCGGTCTTTCATAATTAAATATTAATTTGATTAATGTTAACTTATATGTTTACAATTATAAACTAATTAGTTTAAACACGCTACATGTAATATACTCATACAGATGCTCTCATGTATATTTTTATTTTGCAAAGTCAAAGTTTAACTTGATTAAATTCTATGACATTACTTATTATAAATAAAATATGAGTAGCTTCAACCCGACTTTTGAATTAAATTGTGTTTTGACCAATCTAATATTAATAACTTTGACATGGTTTGCTCAATTAAAATGAATTAAGCATGTAGCCTTTTCTTTTCTATTGTAATACATAAAACTCCCGATAGCCGCTACATCACTTCTTATGTTCATTGTTAAATGTTAATTCGATTAATGGGTATGTAACCAGTTTTCAATCTAGAAACAACATGGAGGTACATCTCGATTTTGTATATGTAAATAAATGTTAAAATAATTAGCTACTAACATAAACATATTTTTAATTTGTAATTTGCTTAGTCTAGCACTTTGACGTGCGTTAGGATGCTCTCACAAAATTATTTCTTTTGCAAATATAAAAGCATAACTTGCTTAATAAAATATTGTGTGGGAATATTTATAAAATATATAAACTTTGGTTAGTTTCAACTCGGTGTTGAGTCCAAATATGATTTGTTTAATCTGAACTAATTACTTTTTCATGATCTTGTTAGCTAAAATAAATCAAGCATGTAGTGGTTTCTTTTATAATATAAATATTTCGATAGTCTTTTTCTTTTTAACGATAGTTCCGTTATCGACATTTCTTATGTTCTCGTGACCGTAGCAGGTAGCTCTCTTTTAGTACGCTGTTTTCTCTTGTGTGGTGTATTGTTCTTAGTTGTCCCTATTTGTTTGCTTGTATGTTTGTTAGTGTGCTGGGTTGCTATGATCTACGAGTAGAAGAAAGACTATCTGTGAGCACCGAAGATCCGAAGATGAAGACCAGAAGTTGAGCGCCAGAAGTTGCAAATAAAAGATTAAGTTGAGGTTTTTCAAAGCAAGTTGCTTTGGGCATAAAGCAAGTTCTAAGGCAAGTATAGCATGGGATTATCCTTGTTATCCTATTCACAATAAGCAAATAATATCATTATGCATATGTTTCCTTGTTAAGGATGACTTAGTGTTGATCTTATTCCTTGATACCTATTATATTGCATTGAGTAGTATTGCTAGTGCTTAACATGAACTATGATCATGTAATTTGACTAATGGAATATGCAATAAACATTAAAAGATGACTTTTATTACTGTTAAAGGGTATTAGAGCATGGGGTTATTTGGTGCTCTCGTTACTCTACATAAGGACTTATCTGTAAGCGAAAATCCAGGATTTACAGTACAACTGTGAGGGCTAAAATGGCTCTGGCTTTAGTCATATAGAAGGACCTTTTCTAGCTTGTTAGAGGTTACCCTTGTGGCGCAAATGGGGTAGAGCAGACTGTGGATCCCTGCGTGGTGAATCACACAGACTGACTTTGGAAACCTAGCGGCCCTAACTTGTTAGACGAACCTTTGAAAGACTTCATAGTGAACCCTGCCGACCTTCCTTGGTAGTGGGTCAAGAGCCTGATCACCTCGGGCGAAAGGGTAAATCACGACTCACAGTGAAAGTGTACAACCTCTGCAGAGTGTAAAACTGTTATAACAGCCGTGCTCACGGTCACGAGTGGCCTTGAACCCTTACAGAATTGATGATCACTAATGACTATAAATGTGTTTTGCTATTCATTATTCATCTTTACATTGATCATATGTTTATTGCGGGAATTAATGCAAACCTGATGCTACTCATATGATAAAACTGTGATAATTAAAAGCTAAATGCAGTAAACCAGTGTCTATCCTTTTGAGCCTCATGAACCCCGTGTTATATTTGTTGAGTTCGACATGGACTCACTCTTGCTATTTCCTCACACTCCAGTGTGTAGTAAGGTGCTGCTTAGAAGAAGAATAAATGTGTAGTGGAGTTTCCAGAAGTCTATAAGAAGTTCTTGGCATACGGAGCCACCAGTCAGCCGTCCCTGTGATGTTGGAGCCTGAAGAAAAGATTAGTGACCGTTCCGCGACACTCTGATAGTTGTAAGTGTTAATATAGTATGTTTCCCGTTTTATATAAACATTGTTTTGATACTTTTTTATTCTGACATATGTGTGGACTTCCTGGGCACACATATGATTAGCCTGGTTTTGTTCTTTAGAAAACCAGGTGTGACACCAGTTTCTGCAAAATAGAGCCATAATGATTAAAACACTTACTGTTAGGGAACTTGATCTTGCTGGAAAGAAATTCTATATTGTCGTAGACCACTCTCCTTTCTTTATCAATTTCCACCAGTAGCTTTCAGCCATAAGTATTACTATGAGCTAATTCTTGGTGAACTTTGTTTTTTTACAGATATATACACATCAGACCATGCAGATTTGCACTGGACCTACATAATTGGGTGAGCATATCTTTATTTGGTACTGTACTCTAGTTAAGTCGGAGATCTGATATCCACCAAGTCATGTTAAGTTTTCCTACTGTGTTGATCTGATTTGAAAAGTGGAGTTGTAGTGGAAATTTGGCATTGATTTTGTCTATTTTGTTGGGAAATTCTGTAATCATTTATATGGATTGCATCTACACTCTTCTTTTTTGCCTTTTTGGGATGCCTGCATAGCAGGAAACCTTGGTCAAAGTTTATTAATGCAGAAAACCGACACCTAGTGTCTTCTGAGGTGTTTGCTAATGCCCTTACATTTTGAGTAGACCTAACTAGCATTTGACAATAGAAATTAAACTGGCTTCTCATTATTGCTAAATACTGGTGTAAAGTATACACCTAGTGCAGAGAACAGCAGGATGCGAGCATGACAGGCAAGTGCAAAGACTGGTGCTAATTGTTGATTTAAGTGTTTTTTTTTGTTTTTGAGCTCATTAAGGACATTGGTTGTACCTTGTAAACTATGGCCCACGGCTGATAACATATTTTGTAGTATGATTTGTATCTAAAAAGTTTGTAAAGAATTGATTGTTGAAATGGTGGAACATGTGTGTGTGTATATATATATATTGAATTTTTTTATTTTCTGAAATAGTTATCAGTGACGCGTATTGGCTACACACGTCGCTGATAGTTGGTTATCAGTGACGCGTATTGGCTACACGCGTCGCTGATAGATGATTATCAGTGACGCGTATTGGCTACACGCGTCGCTGATAGATGATTATCATTGACGCGTATTGGCAACACGTGTCACTGATAGATGGTTATCAGTGACGTGTAAACAAGCGTCACTGATAAGCCCTTATCTGTGACGCAAGAACAGTGACGCGTGTTTTACGCGTCACTGATGACCCTTTGGATGCGTCACTGATAACGTTTTCTGGCATAGTGAGTATGTAGTGTCTTGATTCCCGTTCGCCGGCTATCAGCTATATGCATGCTCGACGTCGTCAAGAGCAGTTCGGTCAGGCCACCCAACCCCAACTCCGATCCCTCTCTCTTTCTTTCTTTCTTTCAAGTTTGATATGATGCGACTTGAAGTGAGTTCAAGTATAGTATCTAGTAGTCATCATCCATCAGGTATTCAGGTACCGTAAAATGTTCATTATCTAAGAGTACCGATTATATATGTGTATTATATTATTCACGGATCTCAATTAGAAATAATGAGAACAAGATAAATTCCATTTTGTAGATAATAATAATAATAATAATAATAATAATAATAATAATAATAATAATAATAATAATAATAATAATAATAATAATAATAATAATAATAATAATAATAATAATAATAATAATGTCGGCATACTTTTGTTGCTTCATATACTACAAGATATGTCGTCTTAGGTGACAGCATTTTCGGTGGTCGAAAATGCTACCATATAGACATCCAGAATGGAATTAGGTCCCTGGGACGCCTTCGTGGTAGTGGCTCATGTGGACAAAAAGACACAATAATATATAGATGTGGGTCCACCTACAACTTTGTTCTTCTCTGTGTTTCTTTCCACCACCGAAAGTGCTAGCATCTCAACATCTCGGGACAGAATAGAATTCATTTGACGGCTTTGTGGTATGCCTCCCATCTATCTCGCTGGCTAACCACACCCCACTTCCATGTCTTGTTGAGCCCCTCTCCCTTGACTCGTAGCCTTTAATTGCTCCACATCCTGCAAGCGTCACTGCCGATTTGAGGTACATAGGGCGGCGAGGATGGTAACCAATCTAGGCGTCCCCAAGCAGTGAGAACAGCTACTTCAGATGGGTGGTGTGATGTAGACAACCTCGCCATCATGGACAAGCACGATGATTTGGGCAGACGCTAGCGCGGGTGCCATTGGCGATGTTGTAGGAACTATCTTTACATTATTATTGTGTGTTATTTGTTTCTCCGTGTTGCAATACATATCATGATGTTTCAAACTTTCAATTGGTGAGTGTGGATGTTGCAACGGGTCGATTTCCATGTTGCGTCAAACAAAATTGAGATATTTCCGCAAAACATATTTTGATGTTGCATACACAGGCTATTTCTTTATGTTGCAACATGTGCTCTTTGAGATACTGTAATAGCACTTTTTAGCTGTTATGGCCGATGATTTCAATTGTTTTGTGGTGTTTTATTCTATACATGCTGTGATGGGCTAGGAAACCACTTTTTGGTGCTAGCTTCTATTGTTGATAGTCTAGCTTCTATTGTTGAGATTGTGTCATTTTTATATTGTAATGTCATATTTTATCCCCCCTCTCGTGCACCAGCACGCAATGAGTGTGGAAGCGCTCTGACGTATAGGCAATGCCACAGCCAGGTTCTGAGAAACCGGAGGTGGACATGTTTTGGCTAGGCAAGAATGTGGAGGTGGGTCCGTGGATCTGCAAGCGGGGTCACTCACCAATTGGTCATGCCCCAAGTGGCTGTGTGGGGTCCGCCTATCCGTGGCTTGAAGAAAGCACATGTGAGGTTGAGGAGAGAAGGTACTGGCGAGGATATTTCTGATCCAAGGTCGGTTGACCCTCCGTTGGTTGTATACCATGCGGACACGATGGGACCCCCACACTGTCAGTAAATGTGAGAGGGAAATAGGAGCACGGGCTGGGCTAGGCTGTTCGATAAGCCCGTGGGCCGCCGTGGCCTATTGGGCCTTATAGAGGGGTGTGGGAAACATGCTAGCTAGGTCAGGCTTTAGCCGACGGTAGCCTTAGGGTCCTTTCCCTTTTTCCTTCCTATTCCCAAATACTTAGCACATGTATATGTGATAGATATTGATATCAGACATTTCCGACATGATCTGCATCCGGTTCTGAGATCCGAGAAAATATATGGGATAGAATGCAAGTTCACTGATGTCTATCTGTATCCAATCCAGTTTCATCCCTACGCTCAAGAGCGGGTGGTGCAGTGGAGGCGTTCGGCCTGGCGGAGGAGCGAGCAGGGAGCTAGCAGGTAGCGGCTCGGCCGCGAGTATTATGGGATAGAGCGGTGGCAAACCGTAGCACTCAGGGGCCTCCAGACAGAGGCGGAGCTCCCCATCACGCCGGGTGGGGCGGCTGCCCCAGCTACTGTCCGACACCGGATGCTGCCGGCCATGGACTTGCCTGCGTCGGTGCTCGCCTACAACCTCAAGCAGATATGTTTTTGCCCCACCTAAAATTTTAGGCAAGCTCCGCCACTGCCTCCAGAGAAGGGGTGTCGATGAAAATAAGCCTCGCGGTGGAAGAAACAAGCTTGCGGGCTCGCGGTACAAGATTGCTAGTGCAAACCACAACCATTGCCACGGCCAAAGTTTAGCTGCTAAACTTTAGTTCAGCGGGGGGTGTTTGGATCCATGGCAAAAGTTTAGTCCTCCATCCTACAATGACTGATTTGCCCTCATTTAATTAAGCCATGAGAGAGAGAGGGCGCCAGTGGGTGGGTGAGAGCTATCTGGTGTCCAACGCGCCCTCCAAGACGTTTTAGCCTAGTTTTGCACCCCTTGAGTAGCAAATGGGCAAAACTTTAGTCCACCCAATTTGCTCACTTTTAGCCCACCTGTTTGGATCCCCATGGCAAAAAAAAGGGACTAAAAATACAGGACTAAAGTTTTGCTATGGAACACCCCTTTCTCACCATAGCGGTCAGGAGAATAAAAAACTAATCAAGACGTTTGGGTGGGATTCGCGCCTAATTCCACCTAGAATCTGATTTTAAGCATATCCAAACAGGGGTGCAAGAACCACTAACATGTAGAATACATTCCTTGCTTACCCTTGATTTGTTGTTGATAATATGGGTCTGAACCTATATGCCGTTGAGACAACGGAAGGCCTATAGGGCATTAGGGTCCATGGACATTAGTGTGAACTGTTAACTTCAACCGCGTTAAATATCATCAGTGCTTATACACTCTTCTATGACTTCGATGCAAGAGCCCACTGACTTCCCTGTAGACATTGCCTCTGCAAGCTGCGATCTAGCTTTTTCATGGCGACGCAGTATGAGAACAGTATTCAGCACAGCCCATCTCACCTGTGAATCAGCTTTCTTTTGGGTGAAACCCAAACTCTTGAGCAATCCATCAAGCTGTACATAAGGTAAATGGGACACACAAAACAGAAAATACGGTGAAATATGATGCCTATCAAACCTAGTCGAAGTAATTGATGTTTACAGCACAGACCTTATTGATGTCAGCTAATCCTCCTTCTGCAAGTCCGTACAGAAGATACTCTGTTGCGACTCCAGCTAGTGCTATACACGAGAACTTGTTCACCATCTGCAAGAAGTAGAACAATGCTCGGTGACATAAAAAACACACTGAATGGCAACAAAATAATCCAGAATACACAAACAATTAGTTTTAACTGGTAATGTTCAATCTGTCTCCTGGGTGGAAGGCCACACGAATGGAACAGAGCTGGAAGACCTCAGTCCCTATTTATCTCATGATTGCTTTTGATCTTCCTAAATGGGCTATCAAAGCAAGTGATAAGCAGAGACGCAGCAAGTGATAAGCAGAGACGGGGATTTCTTTGGAAGGATGAAGAGCAGGCGAAAATGGCGGCAATTGTCTTGTGGCTTTTTTAGATTAAGGAAACAAAAATTGTCTTGTGGCTTGGACGCTTGGAGAGTGCTTGCCAGTTGACTATGGTGACCCAGGCATTCACAATATAACTACTCTTTGTTAGCTTGTCGAATGAGGTAGCTGTGGTTGCAAAAAAAAAATCCAAGTAGTCCTTGGTCAGGTATGCAGGCTGAGGTTCATCCCAATGCCCAAGCCCTTTTTTCAATGCCCACAATACTCCTGGTCGAAAATGGTAGAGATATCAAATTCTGGTCAGGTTGTTGGTTGCTTTATCGTATGTTGAGAGAGTTGGCACCTCACCTCTAGTTACCAAAAGGACTACCAATCAAAGGATTGTTGCTCAGGGTTTTGAAATCGCTGCTGAATATCAAAGTTGCCCCAACAGGTTAGGCCACTGAAGAGTATCTGTTAATTTCGGCCTTGGTGGAAGATTATAGTTTTGCAGGACCAGCTTACATGGAAATTGACTAGATCAGGATCGTACACATGCAAATCAGTCTTCAAAGCATTCTTTGTGGGTACCATTCAGTTTTAGGCTGTGTTTAGTTCCCATGGAATGCAAAATACAAAATGCCAACTACTTTAGAATGATAAAATGCAAAATACCAAAATTTTCATGGGTGTGTTTAGTTCCATTCAAAATGTCAAATTTTTCATGGGGTGGGTGAGAGCTTTTTGGCTTTTTTGGCCTCTTGAGGCCAAAATCCAAAATGGAGAATAGATACCATTTTGCCGAAAATTTTGCATGGTGTTTAGTTCCATTCTGCAAAATGATGGGCTAAAACCCAAAAAATTTTGGGTGAAATGGGGAACTAAACACACCCTTAATAGTTGCGGGTGATTCTAGAAAACCATATTCATGGCATATGCAACAGTCTAGTTGTCCTTAAATTTTACAAAATCAATAAAGTTGGTCCAAATTTAACATTTTACATTTGTTAAAATAAAACTAGTATCCCTAAAACTTCTTCAAATCCTAAACTTCAGTGATGATATTTCATCAGCATATATTAGACTTTTTGTAGATATTATACTGGTTGAGACTTGATTGTATGCTGGGGCATCATGAATCACATACTAAAGTGAGGCAGCCTGCTTTTTATAAAACAAAGGTTTCTAGGAACTCTCACCGTGGCAGATAGCTTGCCTGTATTGATCTGAAAGAAAAAGATAACCATTAGTCTAGAAACTATACAACACTGTGCAGTGCTTATAGTTTTAAAAAGATATACAGCAGTAAGTTAACTGCACAAAATGAATAACTGGTAATATGAACTATGCACTCCAAGGTATAAGTTCTTGCAAAACTACATGTGGAAATTTGTTAGCCAAGAGTATTGCCATTCAACTGATGCAGATAATCCGATCTGCTTTCTTCGTCTTAAGGATGTTCATGAAATATTTAACTAGAGGAAGTTATGCAAATTCTGGCCATCATTCCAATGGAACCATGGGGTTGGAGTTTCAATCTGTGAATCTGAAACCATAGGGTTTAGGGTTTAGGACATGTCTGTTGATAAATCTAAGCATACAAGATGCATAACCAACTTGTCAAGTTTCTGTTCACTCAATATATGAGCTAGTTCAACATTCAGATGGAAATCAGTGGAAAGTGCTTGTTACTTGTAGAAAATAGTAACTTATCCAAAATTTGAAGATTAAGAAATTTTCAGAAGTTAATAGAATTAACCTCTCCAAGGAACTCATAGTCCACAAAAGCTGTTCCAGCTTGCACGTTAAGCGATCCTTGATTGATAAGTGTATCCAAGCTTGTAATTGTGTATCCTTTTGGAAGCACTCCAAGCAGGTATGCTATCAAGAAGTGACCAGCTTCATGCTGTACATGATATCAATTTTAGAACTTATATCCATTCAAAGGAAAACACTGAGTAATGGAAAAGGAGAAAATGAAGATTTGCATTTTGTGGTCTTTTTGGAAAATGGAAAACCCAACACAACAGCCACATTTAAAGCATGTTTTGGTCTTGGTGGCATCCTCATTAAACTATTTTGTTTCCTTTTTCAGTTCATTTAACTTTGATACCAAAGCATTATTAAAAATAATAATACAACAGTTCTTAGAACCTGTAAAGCTGGAATCACCTAATTGAGGCGAACAAAAAGACCAGTTTGTCAGAAAAGCAGGAATAATCAAACTGAGCCAAAAACCCAAATCATATGTTCATACTACCATTATGTGACTTTGTTCATGTAGGAAAGAAAATTTACATGCTTGCTACAGGCCTGTTCAGATATCAAGAAACATAACTCACAGTGATTAATCACAGTATTTACTAGTTGACACTTGACATCATAATTGTCATTGCATTGCTACAAAGGTATGAGGCACATAGATGTTGAGATCATTTTACCTTCATTCTATAAGTTACCAATTTGAGTGTCTTGAAAGTTTTCTGTTTATCAAATCAAAACAACTTCCAGGACTATATAAAACCCAAGCACCAAAGATCCTGACAAAACAGTATGGAGTGTAGGACTACCTGAATAACTCTGTTGTGATACTTCTGGCTGAGATAGTGACCAATTGTATCAAGAACCAAGTTTCTCACCCCACCACCAAAATATACCTAGAAAGCTGTAGTTGGATAAGCTCCAGACAGAGAGGCTTATTGGAAGCTCAGTGTTTAGATAATGACGCATGGAAAATAAATGGATTAATGTCTGAAATACAAGTATGTTTAGCTCAAGAATGAAAAGCTAACCAACATAGATGTGTATAATTGAACCAAAGAAGCACATAGTAGGACCAACCAAATGCTAAAAATAAAGTTATGTCTTATCAGAATCATAGGTAACTCAACATTTCCTGAAGAAATCAACAATAAGGATTTCAATTGATATCTGCAACATCATGGCATTAAAGTATGTATTGAAGAGGAAAGTTCTGTAAATCACAATAGCAACCAGACGGTAGAAGTATAATGGTTGCATGAACTGAATGTTATGAACATCTGGCACCAATTAGCTCCAAAGTTATCAGGCACTAGGGAGGTCAGTATATGGAAGCAAATATATGATAGATATGAAAGAAAATTCCTAGCTAGTTGATTAATTGAGAGCAGTAATGCAGACATATATGTTTTCTTGAAGCAGATGATAAAATGTTTTTCGTAGCAAGTGGCAGAGTACTCACAAAGTCCACGGACCACAAAGATAGTAGACCTAGTATGAGAAACAGGATTTGGAGTTGAGAAAGTTCTAATGCAGCTGATACAGAAAGCCCTCCAAGAACTGCAGCAATTTGGAGATTTCTCTCAATTGATCCTAGTGTCAGATCCACGGGCGATAGGAAAGCAGAAGTATCAATCCCATTCAGTTTAAGCTCATCCAATGTATAAAGTCGTTGAGGTACCTATTACAGGTTTGGTTAAATAAGAGACTGTACAATGAGGTACCAAAAGATGAAAAAGGTAAATCATGTTCCTTCCCCTTCAATTATGTGGGAAAAGAAATATCACCGCCTAGAACCATATATGAAAATCTAATAGAGAAGCGGATGGACAAAAGGTTTCATTTGCTTCGACAGAAAATTAGTTACCTGAAAGGGAAAAGGTCAGATAGTTCCTTTTCTTGGAAAAAGAGTAATACTTTGCTTTGTACTTAGCTTGCAACAAATTTAGTTGGCTTCATTTATGCCTTGAATTGAATGGATGCAAGCAAGAAATACATTTATCTTATAGTTACATTCCATCACATTTTTCACACAGGTTCCCACCAAAGTTTTTTTTAATAAAAAATCTTAAATATCGAACATACTGGTCGAAGTGGTAAATAATGACGCATGCTGCTCATACCCACTGTCTATCACCTAGGCCAGGAAGAGAGAGAGAGAGTGTGTGTGTGTGTTTTGCGAGCACCTAGGCCAGGAAGAGTTGTCATGAAAATTGCACAAGTGCGAACCATAGCAAAATCAAGACAGTGATTCCTGTTGTTTAACAATCATTATTGTGTACTCAACTCGATAGCCAAGGCAAAGGTATCATGGGGGCCGTGTTCTGATCCCAACATCATAGTTTAGCTCTAATAACTGATGGTTATGGCTTCTGAAGATGGTTCCTGATACCGTTCGTAGTGAAGAAGTCAACTAATCACCAGAAAGATGCTCAAAATTCACACATAACCGCAGGTTGACTGTTACTAATCGTACGGATTGGCACTAGAAAGCAAGAACGGAGAACACGTCGTCGTCAAGATCAAGAACGCAGGCCAGGTGGATGCAGCACAAACCTGCCTGGCGGCGCCAAAGGCCCGGAGTCCGCCGTCACCCCCCTGCGAACTGCGCACAAGGGAGAGCGCAGCCTCGTCGTTCCCCTTGCTGAGCGCCTGGTCCACCTGCTCCAGCACCGCCCTCAGGTGCGCCGGCGACTGGGAAGCCGAAGTGTCTGTGGCGCGAGCAGGCGGCAACCGGAGCCTAACGGCGGCGGGCTGCAACTGGGTCAAGCCGAAGCAGCAACAAGGGGCTCCTCCCAGGTTTGTGCTCATTTTTTTATCCTTGGACTTCGACAGGCACAGGAGAGGAGAGAACGAAGGCTCTGTAGCCAAACACACGACACGACGTGAGTACACAGGGACCAGTCCTTTCCCGCGCACGTGTCGACGTGTGCCTGTTGTCGATATGGATCGGTCATCCTGCGCGTGTAGCCGTGTGGGTGTGGCTGTGGAGTGAGATGGCAATGGGGACTAACATTTGAATTTCAGTACTCAAATGCAAGCAGAATATAGTAGTGGGACTGGGGACTAACATTTGAAAAAAAAGGATTGCTGGGAGGATTTGCCCCATAATTTTCATTCAAAAATCATTTGAAAGAAAGGAAAGCACTCTTAACATTCTTATGCAATTTATATTTGCAAGGCACTAAGACAGCTGAAGATATGAAAATAAAGCCATGGTATGATATTGATATTTTCTCCTCACTTTCATTCAGGCCAAGATAAAATCCATTGGTCCATACCCCTTGGGCCACTTGTCATATTCCATGCTTAGGATCTTAGCATTAAATTTCTGTATTATTACTTTATTAGCATGCCATCTTCCATAATTCATGATTGTATACATAATTATTTCCCCAAAATTTGACATGCTCAATATTTATGAAGGAGTTTAACATGTAGGAAAGGAAAATGAAGCGAAAGGTTCTACGGAGGAGCTTCTAGAATCATACTTAACAATGTTAGACCTTGAACCTAATCAAACAGGTCCTAGGATTGATATCAACTACTATTATTCTTCCACAGCTTTGCAAAGAAGCTGTCATATGGTTCCTAACTGATGCGTTGTGACTA
Source organism: Saccharum hybrid cultivar R570 (assembly GCA_038087645.1). Classification (NCBI taxonomy): domain Eukaryota; kingdom Viridiplantae; phylum Streptophyta; class Magnoliopsida; order Poales; family Poaceae; genus Saccharum; species Saccharum hybrid cultivar. The sequence continues at coordinate 27,426,368 of JAQSUU010000135.1, forward strand.
CAAAGAACATCTTGCCTTCAGCCCTGGCTATATGAACAAAGTTGGCAATAATGTGATTTAAGATGCTAAATTGAAAGTTGGACATGATTAATTTTACAAAATCCATGCAAAAGCTTATCTTTTTACATGTTCACTAAATCAAAAGTTTCAAATTATCTACTATAAATGCTTAATTAGAGTGCTGGCTCATCTCATTAGTTAGTTTAATCTCCACTAATAAAAACACTTTTGAAGGCGTATGCGTTAGCTATACATCTTTATTTAAACAAAAGGAATACACATCACGCATCATTAGTTTTTTTATAATAACACAATCAACATGGAATATATATACCATAATACCATTTACACATAAGTTTTCTCCTGTCGCAACAACCTCGTACTCCCTCCGTCCCAGAAAAAATGACGTTTTAGGATTTTAGACATCTTGTTTGACCATCCGTCTTATTCAAAATTTTTTAATAAATATCATTTATTTTGTTATGACTTATTTTATCATTAGAGATACTTCAATAATGATTTATTTATTTTATAATTTGCACAAAATTTTTAAATAGGACGAACGGTCAAACACGATGTCTGAAATCCTAAAACGTTACTTTTTCTGGGATAGAGAGAGTAACATAACATAAAATGGTCGACATAAAAAAAACAGAAAATGGCCTGAGCCCAAAGCCCCAAAGCCAGGTTGAGCCCAGATGGCCCTCGTAGAATCGCCCGATCGCAGGCCCGTCCACCGGCGACCCATCCTGCTCACTTCCATCCGGGCCCAGCCCGCCACGAGTCCCCGCTCCCACCGGCTCCTCCTCGCCGCCATTAGCGCGCCCCGACCTCGCCTTTCTCCATCTAGGGTTTCTCTCTCCGACTCCTCCCCCCATCGAATCGGAGCTTCGCATGGAGTCATCGCGGTCTCGGAAGCGGACGCGCCAAGCGTATGACTGCGACGCCGCGCCGCCACCAGAGCGAGAAGTGGTAGGGCCCGCTTTGCTCATGAGTACTCGCAGATTTGCGGGGTTTCGGGTTGTGCTGATGCAGATTTGGCCACGCCGTGCACGCAGGTAGCGAGGGGTGGCGTGTCGCCGCCGTGGAGGGAGGACGACCGCGACGGACACTACGTCTTCGATCTCGGCGAGAACTTGACCCGCCGATGTGAGCGCCTGACTCTTTGACTCTCTCCTTGAGTTCCTCGAGCCCTTGTGCATGGATAGCGTTTAGTCGTGTCTAATAATCTGTAATTAGTGGTATCTTTTTGTTATTTTGGTTTTATCTGCTTTTTTACTATTCTGAGATCCCGCTTGCATACTGGCAGTTAGTATACTTTTAGGCCTTCCGTTGTCCTGTCAAGGTGTGATAATTTCCTCTCCTGTAATCTGGGCTTTGTTAGATTTTCTATATAAAAGGATTATTTGCTTGTATTTATTATGTGAGGTAAAGGAGCTGAATGAAGCAGGGTTTCCATTCTGAATGAAGCAGTTTTGGCTCGTATATAAAAGCAGTTTTTGCGATTTTAATAGTAATAAACTTTATGCATGTATGCGTTTCGCATGGTGCCCAGTATCTTTTTTGACTTAGATTTAGTTCGATATATGGTTATGTTTATTGACAGACTGCTTTTGGCTGTGCAGATAAAATCTTGAGCAAAATGGGAGAAGGTTTGGGTTTTCTGCAATCTGTCGTCTCCTCTTCTGCTGGGTATCTTCGCTATTATTCTAATGAAGAGGACTGCGAGTTGGATTTTCGTAGGTACTTTTGGGCGTGTTTTGGAATGCTGGGACCGTGAAACACGTGAATATGTTGCCATAAAAGTTGTTCGCAGTATCCGCAAGTACCGTGATGCTGCAATGATTGAGATAGATGTGCTCAATCGCCTTGCAGAAAATGAGAAATACAGATCTCTGTGAGTATCTCAAAAACCTTATTACTTAAAGTATAACCCTATTCTGTTTCTGACTTGATAGTTCGTCTTCAATTGCCAGCTGTGTCCAAATTCAGAGATGGTTTGACTATCGTAATCATATATGCATTGTAAGTGCTAGCTTTTTGGCCAATTATACTAGTTTCTAAAAGTCAGTACCAATTCTCAGAATGCATTTCATTTTTGCGGATGTGTTGTTTGTTTATAATATTTATCTTATTGGCCCTCCCAATACACCTTGTATGGAATGAGAGACTCATCTGTAGAAATTATGATAACTCACCTGTAGTAAGATTTGCATGACTGCAAAATCTTTTTGTTCTTCACTCATGAAGGTTCCGTCATATGGTCACAAATTAAAAATATTCTTTATATTCAATGGATATCCAGGTCTTTGAGAAGCTTGGACCAAGCTTGTATGATTTTCTAAAGAGAAATAGATACCAACCTTTCCCTGTGGAACTTGTGCGGGAGTTTGGACGGCAACTGTTGGAATCTGTAGCATGTGTGTTAGTTATTGCTTGATTCTGCATATCAATTATTAGCTAATTTGGTAGCTGCAGCTTCACTTTTTATTGCTCCAAAGGGGCAGTGTTCACCATCTTTCTTCCCTTTTTCTGTAACAGATATGCATGAGTTGCGGCTTATCCACACTGATCTGAAGCCAGAAAACATACTTCTTGTGTCTTCTGAGTATATAAAAGTTCCAAGTACAAAGGTACTATTCTCACCCATTTTTTTAATGATTACCTGCTATTTCTTTACTAGGCATACAGTATTAGCAGTTTTCTTGAATGATTGCTTGGGGTTGTACAGAAGAATACGCAAGATGAGATGCATTTCAAGTGCTTGCCAAAGTCCAGTGCCATAAAGCTGATAGATTTTGGTAGTACCGCCTTTGATAATCAGGACCATAACTCGATTGTTTCTACGAGGCATTACAGGGCACCTGAAATAATCTTAGGTAAATTGGTTATTCTTGAAGGTTTGATTCAGTTTTATCTTGTTTGAGATATGAACTATGATCATTCAGAGTGAAGATTTCTGTGCTCTTAAATATGCTCGATAGAGTAAAACACACATCGTCCAAAATCTTGGGGCATCCTGGTTCATACTCTTATTTACTCCTAAATGATGCGTTTGAATCAAATCTGAAAAAAAAAACTTGATACTTCTTCCTCTTTGATTGTTTGGTGTTTTCTGCGCATATTTAGTTTTATAGTTGATGGTTGAGCAATATTGTCACTGTATTGATGAAATTGATTGAACTGAGCTCTATGCTGTGCAGAATAAGAGTTAAGACCTTTTATACTGTTTCATTAGTAGTCATGCCAGCTATCATGATAGTTGCTAAAGGTTTCTTCTCCAATTATGTAAGTCATTAGTTTTGATGTTGGATATTTCTATTGCAGGTTTAGGCTGGAGTTTTCCATGTGATATTTGGAGTGTTGGCTGTATTCTTGTTGAGCTATGCTCAGTTAGATCTCTTCTCACACTTTATTTTTCTAGTACCAGTCTGGTAATTGTTTTCCTAACATCACAATTTTGGTAGGGGGAAGCATTGTTTCAGACACACGAGAATCTGGAACACCTAGCAATGATGGAGAGGGTTTTGGGACCTCTACCAGAGCATATGATACGGAAAGCAAGGTGTGTTATTTGCAATCTTAATTTGTAGGTCATGTTAGCTTTTGAACAAAATGTATTTGTGTTCAAATCGGCTTTCGAGAAGCATATCTTTATATCTTTATTTTTATGTTTGAGTTCTTTTTTTGGTGGGGCTGGGATTTTGGGTATTACTGTGCTTTCTTATCTATTTAGTGAACATTCATTTATCTAAACATTTTGAGAAAATGACACATTCAATTCAGCCTGTAGTAGAGTATCAGTGTTACATTTTTGTAAACATTTTGAGAAAATGGCGCTTTCTTCTTTATTTATTGAACGTTTCTAATCTGTTACACTTCATTATATTTCATGATTAGCAGAGTATTAGTGTACTTAACTAGCATATGGTTTTATTCTATTTTGTTTATTGCCACTTGAATTTCAAAGCTAATAGCTGCCTTTTATCTATTCTATTTTTTTTTATTGCTACTTGATTTTCAAAGTCAATAACTACCTTTGTGGCCACGACTAATACTAACTTGCACCCCCGTTTTTGTTTCTTGTACCTTGATTTTGATAATTTATTGCGTTGGTGATGGATGAGGTCACAAGGGACATACAAGGTGATATCCCTTGGTGTATGCTCTTTGCTGATGATGTGGTGCTAGTTGACGACAGTAGGGCGGGGGTTAATAGGAAGCTAGAACTATGGAGACACATGTTAGAGTCGAAAGAGTTCAGACTTAGTAGGACTAAGACCGAGTACATGAGGTGTGATTTCAGCGCGACTAGGCACGAGGAGGAAGACGTTAGCCTCGATGGGCAAGTGGTGGCCAAGAAGGATACTTTTCGGTATTTAGGGTCGATGCTACAAAAGGATGGAGACATTGATGAAGATGTTAGGCATAGAATTTCAGCCGGCTGGTTGAAATGGCGTCAAGCTTCTGGCGTTCTCTGTGACAAAAGGGTGCCTCAGAAGCTGAAAGGTAAGTTCTATAGGACGGCGATTCGTCCGGCGATGTTATACGGTGCTGAGTGTTGGCCTAAAAAAGGCGACATGTCCAGCAATTGAGTGTAGCAGAGATGCGTATGTTGCGTTGGTGTTGTGGGCACACAAGGAGGGATAGAGTCCGGAACGACGATATTCGGGATAGGGTTGGGGTGGCACCAATTGAGGAGAAATTGATTCAACATCGGTTGAGATGGTTTGGACATGTCCAACGGAGGCCTCCTGAGGCGCCGGTGCGTAGTGGAGTTCTAAAGCGGGCTGATAATGTAAAGAGCGGTAGAGGTCGACCTAAACTAACTTGGGACGAGTCCGTTAAGAGAGATCTTAAGGAGTGGAATATCTCCAAGGATTTAGCTATGGACAGGAGCGCTTGGAGATTGGCAATCAACGTGCCTGAACCGTGATCTCTTTTTGTCTTGTGCCCTTTATGTCCCTTTATGTGTCTTCCTGTTTCTCGTCTCTTTTGGGTTTCATCTCTAGCCTACCCCAACTTGCTTGGGACAAAAGGCTATGTTGTTGTTGTTGTTGTTGTTGTTGTTGTTGTTGTTGTTGTTGTTGTTGTTGTTGTTGTTGTTGTTGTTCTGTATCTCTGCTATGTGTATTGCTTGCTTGTTATATTTTAATTTGTGATGTTGAAATTTCTTGGAAACTCTTGTAATCCTTTTTTGTTTCTTTATTCATTCATTGTGCTTACATGTGTCACCTGGAATGTGTAGTTCTTCTGCTCAGAAATATTTTAGGAGAGCAACACGCTTAAATTGGCCTGAAGGTGCCGTTTCAAGAGAAAGCATCAGAGCTGTGAGGAAACTGGATCGACTAAAGGTTTTAGTTCCCTCATTTCTGCTACTTTAGCCATGCTTATCCATCAACTTGCCACGCTTTGACGCAGATACTTTAATATTTTCTTGTCTTTGTTCTGATTATCTTATTTCCTAGATTTCAAGGGTAACTAGGGGTGAAGGTTAGAAGTTGGGGTTTGCGCTTGTGATTAGTTGTAGTCATTAGCTATATTGTTTGCTATACCTGCTAGTATTTTTTCTTTACATTAATGTAAGAATAACATTTATGAGCTTTCTTTTGGAAGGAACAAACTTGACTTAAAATATAGTTGCGCATGGACAAAAATGATATTGTTCATGAAAGTGTTAGAAAGATGCCAAACTTTTCTTTTGGGAGACACAAATTTGCTTGATAACACATTGTAAAACAGGCATGAAGAGGACAATCTGCGACCAACTCAGACATAAAATAAGTTTGGCTTGTTGGATGCAAATAGGAAACCATTAGAGTTCAGTTTTTCTGTTTCATTCAGTGAATTGATAGTGCTATCTTCAAAATTCCTTAGTCATTAGCTATGAAAATAGGATGATTGAACTTACAAATCCTGAACCATATGAACCACAACTTCAGGACTTGGTATCGAGGAACGCTGACCATTCAAAGGCAGCGCTGGTGGACTTGCTATACAGTCTCCTACGATTTGAGCCAGCGGAACGTCTGACAGCGCAAGAAGCTCTGGACCATCCATTCTTCAGGAACCCAACATGACTTGTTGAACAGGCTTGACTCATGTAACACTACTTGAAGAAGGTGGTAGGGAGAAAGCAGGCAGAGCCATCCATTGCAAAGCTGAAGGCATCTCGCTCCTCTGTATACCAGAAAGCTCGTGTAAGCCTGTGAATAAGGCTTCTTGTGGTGACAAAGCTGATGGCTTCAGTCACCCAATGTAATGTACACTAGCATTTTTCCTAGGGAGCTTAGTGCGCCAGATGGCGCTTGTATGTTGTTATTAACAGGGATGCCCAATGAGCTGCGTCCCAATGCCCTGGTGCCGTAATCCAATCACAAATGTTGAAATCGAGCATAAAGGGGCATCCGTATAGCTTATGCCCTTGATTAGTTCTCAATTCCATCCCCAAATTTCACTATGCAAAATGGAGATTTCTCATCACATCAAAATGTCGGCAAATGCATGGAGTACTAACTGTAGATGAAATAAAAAACTAATTGCACAGTTTTGTTGTACTTTGCGAGACGAACATTTTGAGTCTTATTAATCATTTTTTGGATAATTTTTTGCACTAAAAAAAATATGCTATAGTGCCCCGACACGGGCGCTGTAGATCTAAACATGGGCTGTGATTGAACTGTAACCTTATGGGATGCCCGGGCAGTTGTGCTCCCGTAGCTGCAATAGTCTGTTGAGGTATTGTGATGTGTAAATCTCTGCCCTTTTTTAGTTCCCAACTTCCCCTCTAAATTTTACTATGCAAAAAGAAGATTCTCCGTCACATCGAAATGCCGGTAAATGCATGGAGTACTAAATATAGATGAAATTAAAAACTAATTACACAGTTTTGTTGTACTTTGCGAGACGAACATTTTAAGCCTAATTAGTCAAAGTTTAGATAATTTTTACCAAATAAAAACAAAAGTTGCTACAGTGCAACGTGACCTACACTATTGCAAGTTGGGCCACCCATCTTGGGATCTAAACACGGGCTCTGATCTTGCAGCATGAAATACCGTGTCCTGTTGCTGATACGGATACCCGTGTAGCCGCTGAAGTGCTGGGTGGTTTGAATTCAGGCGTGCCTGCGCAGTGTACGTAGGAAAGAGAGTGTAGTTTTGATGAAAAGCGTGCCTGCAAGTTTGTGTTTGCTCCAAAAGGATCATCTCGCTGGCTGGTACGGGAACCGGATGGCTTGTACTCCTACTTCACCCTGACGGACCCGATCGTGTGTCACACTCACGTGATCTGTCCCTTGTCTTGTTTGCTTCCTCGTGTTGTGTGGTGGTGAGACGGACACATGAGGAGGGGAGGCACGGTCACCCGAGCAGCTGTGCCGTACTGCCATGGCCAGCGGCGTCGCTGTTGCGTGGTCGTCGTCATGTCTCCACGGGCCGTTGTCGTGTAAAAGCTTCTTGGGGTGCTTCCCGTCAGACCGTCTCGCGGGGGGCCTGCTATCCAACACGCACCAACAGCCAGCCGCTGCGACTGAGAGCGAGGCACAAGGCCTTTTTGCCAGTGCGTGCGTGGCACAACTGAAAAGGCCGCCCAATGTGAACGGTGATGTACAATGTCCTAGAGCTTGTAGATTGACACACTTGTACATTGGTTAGTTGGGATGTCGCTGCGAATCGTTATGGGCGTTGTTTAGATACCCAAATTCACCCTCAAATTTCACTATGTAAAAAAAAGATTTCTCATCACATCAAAATGTCGGCACATATATGGAGTACTAAATGTAGATGAAATCAAAAACTAATTGCACAGTTTTGTTGTACTTTGCGAGACGAATATTTTAAGCCTAATTAATCAATATTTGGACAATTATTACCAAATAAAAATAAAATTGCTACAGTGTGACAGGACATTTACTATGCAAAATTTGCTTCCCAAATTTGAGATCTAAACAAGGCCATGGTTGTAGAATCACATACTAGTAGTACTCTGTTGCTGCCTATTTGCTGCGACTGCGCTCCGCCCCGTTCTGAAGTCCAGCTCTGAAACTGAAATATCCGCGCGACTGTGCCGTGCCGTTGAAATAGGTGGGCCGGCCATGTGCTCGCGACCTTGTCTATTTCTTGCATTGCATCCCAGCTCCACCGTAGCAGTATTCCCCCTGTTCGGTTGAGCTTTTCAGCACGGCTTATCAGCCGTGGAACAGTATTTTTCTCTCACAGCAAATCAGCCATAGCCGGCTTATAAGCCAAAAAAAACAGCCTGCCGAACATGGCCATTGTTGACGGAGAGACGGGCCTACGGAAAAAGCTGACATGTCCGCATACCCCCATATGTCTCTTTAGCCCTGTTCACCCGGCTTATATTCCGTCTTTTTCAGCTTGTTTTTTTCAGCTGAAACAATGTTTTTCTCTCACAACAAATCAGCCAACAGTGTTTTCAGCCGGCTTATCAGCACAGCCGAACGGAGCCTTTGTTTTTTTTTCTTGTCGGTTCTGCTTGCTTGGCTAATGGCTGTTGTCTGTCCCGCTAGCCGGCACGAGAGCTCCCCCTGCCGTGTCCAGGACCAGGCGATCAGGTCCGGTGGTCCGCTCCGGACTCCGGTCCTGCAGCGCTCCACGGACTTCCTGCAACAGTCCTGATGCAGACGCTGCTCTACTCTCTGTCAGAGCCTGCCCGTGTGCGTGTTCCCGAACCACACATGTCATCGTCATCCTGTTTCTCGTGTTCCCTGGCCATTGCCCTGTAGCCTTGCTCGTGTTTCCCTGGCCAGGAGAGGGACACGTACATCATCCACCGTCAGCGACGGGCCGGTCGCCATACGTATGACACACACCCGGCGACAATAGCACCTCCCCCCGGCGCTTCGATCGGCAGTCACCTGTGCCGTGCACGAACCGTTAGTTGCCATCCTCTCTTTCCTTTCCTTTCCTTTCCTTTTTCACGGTGCTTGGTTCCCCTGTTGCCGTTGGCGACGCGCCACACGCAACGTCCGGCGACCGGCGCGGCGCGACCGACCACACAGACTACAGACTATCGGTGCAGCTCGCGTCGGCGCGTGACGTTGGTGCGCTGCTGACCTTAATTAATTAATTATGGCCAGCCACTTCAAGAAATGGCCGTCAGCATTGCAGACCTTGCGCGGGCACGTGGAGAGGCGGCCTCTGTCCTCAGCGCTGTGCTAGAGCTAAAACTTGGGTTACGCAAGGTTTCAGAGCTTCACATCCGATCTGTGTGAAACCCTTGAACCGTTGTTTCAGGGTACTTTCAGTTTTCAAGAAATGGCATCGTCACTCGTCAGGCAGTAAATAAAGCTATCATATATGCAAATATAAATAATGCAGATCAAGCTTCATATTTCCATCTTTTCTGCTGCATCTCCATTATTGCTCTTCCTTCTACTATAGTCTGTGTCATCATCGTTACGTACGTATGTATGCACGTATTATATGTCCGGTTGCATTTGCAAGCTATATATAGTTGCGACGACGAAAGCGGCGCATCTGCTTGGGCCCTGTTCGCTTAAACTTATCAGCTCGGCAGCCATGGTACAATATTTTTCTCTCACAACAAAACAGCATCAGCTCAGCCGTAAAAACTATTGGCGGAACAAAAGAGTAAATTCAACGGGCCATCGCTGACGTTGAGATGCACACGTAATTCAACGCCACCGACTGAATCAAAAAGCAGCCAAAAAGAAAAGAGTTAACTCTCCCCGCAGTGCTTACCATATATAGATGAAATCGAGACGGAGAATGAGCGAGTTATATTCAGTATTAATCAAAACAATGCATTTAGCGCACAAAAGATACGTCAGCAGAATCACATCTCACAACGTAACATGTTGTAACAGTAGGTCAACATGGTTCATAATTCAAGTTGGTGAAATGTGTCTTTTGCCTTGTTAGCGCTTAGATCGCGAGAGCTCAAGCTACGAAGGTTGTAGCGATGGTGGATGGGAGGGCGAGGCTTGAAGACTCGCTTGCGCACGGGAGGCGTCGTGGCCGGCGCCAGGATTGCTACGTAGATGGAAACAGCAATAGGGTGACGTGAACAGTAGAGGGCTGGACGCCTAAGGGAGATATAAGATCTCAATCCCAGGCTAACCTTTCATTGATTCATGAGTTCGACTCTTATACGATTAGACCTAACAACTCGTAGCTAATAAAAAGGAACACAATCTCAACTAATTCTGACTTGCTAAAACTCTAGATAAGTACTGATGACTTGCGCCTGGAAACTATCCAGCGCTGGCGACCACACCCAGGACCCCTTCGTGGTCTGGTTCAACCACGATGCTTAGCCCTCCTTTCATAGACTTTGCCCAACATGACATCTCTCCCCCCCCTCAACGAACGCTCGTCCTCGAGCTGAAATGAGGAGAAGCGAGCACGGAAGTCGTCAAGCAGCTCCCAGGTAGCGTCAGCTTCCGGTAGATTCACCCACTGGATGAGAACATGCCACGCGCCACGCCGGAGTTGGGCACGCAGAGCACGACCAGGCTCCAACAGCAGCCACCCATGATGCATTGGTGGTAGAAGCGACGGAGACGTCGGCGGCAAATCACCATGGAACGGCTTGAGGACTCCAACCTGAAACACATCATGAATCCGAGCTCCTTCGGGCAGCTCCAAACCATAGGCCACCGTACCAATCCATTCCAGCACGCGGAAAGGCCCTGCGAACCGAGGCCGTAGCTTCCCGCGCAGACCAGCCACCAAAGACTGGGCCGACCGATGAAGGAGACGCAGCCAAACCCAATCGCCAACCGCAAACTCCAGCGCGCGGTGGCGAGCATCATAATGTTTCTTGGAGTAGGCCTGAGCTTGAAGGAGACATTCGCGAACATCAGCGAGGAACTCATCACGATCCTAGAGCAAGACATCAACAACATCCGTGCGTGAGGAACCTGCAGTGTAGGGCACAAGGGCCGGCGGGGCCGACCATAAACCACCTGAAACGGAGTCGTGCACAGCGACGAGTGGTAGGCAGTGTTGTAGCAGTATTCCGCCCATGGAAGCCAGTCGAGCCATGCCCGAGGACGATCGCCGGTCAGGCAACGCAGGTACATTGCAATCATCTTGTTGACGGCCTCTGACTGCCCATCCGTTTGGGGATGGAAGGCAGTACTCATCTTGAGGTGCACTCCCGCGAAGCGAAACAAATCGCGCCAGACATGACCCGTGAACACCGGATCACGATCACTAACAATGGAGCTGGGGAATCCATGAAGGCGCACAATAGCTTCGAAGAATGCATGGGCAACCGAGATGGCGGGTAGGGGTGGCTCAAGGCGTTGAAGTGGGCGTACTTTGAAAAACGATCCACCACCGTAAGTATCACACTCTTGCCATGAACCTTGGGCAGGCCTTCAACGAAGTCAAGAGAGATTCCTCCCACACCCGGAAAGGTACCTCCAGCGGTTGTAGCAAGCCCGCCGGATGGAGGGCATCGGTCTTGTTTCTCTGGCACGTCACACACGACCGCACAAACTCGTGTACCAGCCGACGATCGTTGTCGATGAAGAAGTCCGCTCGTAGGCGCTGGAGGGTGCGTTGCATCCCTTCGTGTCCCGTCGTGTGCGCCAACTGGAGCGTCGTATGCAGGGCCACGGACGTCGCAGGCAAGTAGATGCGGCGGCCATGTAGGATGAGGCCATCCACCACTTGCCACGGATGGCTGCGCTCCTCGACAATGGAGTCACATAGTGCACAGAGCTGCTCATCCTCCTGCAGCTCGCGGCGCAAGTCGCTGTAGAGGTCGAAGATAGGCGTCGAAAGCGCGTGGAGGGACGGGTCATCCTCCAAGCGCCGGGAGAGCGCGTCTGCCACCGTATTGAGGCATCCCGGCCGGTACTCCACTGAAAAATCGAAGCCAAAAAGCTTGCTTACCCACTAGTGTTGAGGCACGGTGGAGAGCCTTTGGTCGAGCAAAAACTTCAAGGCATAGTGGTCCATGCGAACCGTGAACCGACGGCCCCAAAGATACGGCCGCCAATGGCGCACCGCCTGGACGAGCCCGATGAGCTCGCGCTCGTATGCCGCTAGCTTCAAGTGTCGTTGCGCAAAAGGGTGGCTGAAGAAGGCGATTGCCCCCTCTTGATGAAGCACCGCCCCAAATCCCGTCCCGGACGCGTCGCGGTCTAACAGGAAAGGCTTGGCGAAATCTGGAAGCTGGAGCACGGGCGCCGCACAGAGCGCCTGCTTCAAAGTGTCGAACGTCGCCAGGGCCTTTGGGGACCAATAGAAGGCATCCTTCTTGAGCAAGCTGGTGAGGGGGCGGCGATTGTCCCGAACCCTTTGATGAAGCGTCGATAATAACCGGCGAGGCCGAGGAACCCTCGCAGGCCTCGCGCTGAGCGTGGTTGGGGCCAAGTGGCTACGGCCTCGCCAAGTGGCTACGGCCTCAACCTTGTCACCATCCATGGCGACGCCGAACCCGTTGATCGTGTGACCAAGATAGGCCACCGAGGTCGTAGCGAAAGCGCATTTGCTGCGCTTGACATGAAGATGATGTTGTCGCAGGGTAGTCAGGACGACATTGAGGTGCTTCAAGTGCTCGGACCAAGATTTGCTGTAGATTAAAATGTCATCAAAGAACACTAAAACAAACTTGCGAAGAAAAGGCTGCAGCACCGAATTCATCAAACTCTGGAACGTGGACGGGGCGTTCGTGAGGCCGAATGGCATCACAAGAAACTCGAAGTGCCCGTGATGAGTGCGGAAAGCCGTCTTCTCGATGTCCCCGGGGTGCACTCGCACTTTATGTTACCCGGATCGGAGGTCCAACTTGGTGAAATAGCGGGCGCCATGAAGTTCATCTAGGAGTTCTTCGACCACGGGAATGAGAAATTTGTCTTTCACCGTGCGTTCGTTCAAAGCCCTGTAGTCCACGCAAAACCGCCAAGAGTGATCTTGCTTCTTCACAAGTAGAACAGGTGCCGAGAACGCGGCCGTGCTTGGGCGGATGATGCCTTGTTCGAGAATGGCGGCACACTATTTCTCGAGCTCATCTTTCTGGAGCTGCGGGTAGCGATATGGCCGGACGGCCACTGGCGCTGTGTTCGGCAATAGGTGAATCCTGTGGTCGCAAGGGCGCACAGGTGGAAGCCCTGTTGGTTCAACAAAGACGTCCACGAAAGAGTCAAGTAGCTTGGTGAGGACGGATTGCTCATCTGCGTGAACCGAGTGAAGGTGAGTAGACTGCACGTCATGGCGCGTCGAGCCCATGCCCTGCCAGAACACGCGATGATCGCCACGCGTGAAAGCCATGCACAAGTCATCGAAGTCCCACAATATTGGTCCGAGAGTGCGCAGGAACGAGACGCCAAGAACCATGTCCCACCGGTCCAATGGGATGGAGTAGCAATCCACGGAAAAGACTTCATCTGCGATCCAAATGCCGGCGTCACAAATGAGGCCGCGGCATTCGACGCGATCCCCATTGGCCACCGTGACACCAGTGCCTGGGCAGGGCTCAAAGCGAAGGCCAGCGCGGCGGGCAATAGCCCCGCTGACGAAATTATGTGTGGAACCGGAGTCTAGCAGCGCCAGACATTGTACGGTGCTGATCTGCACATATACTTGCATAGTATCCTCCGTGCGGACGCCGGCAATGGCTGCTAGAGAAATAGATGGGTTGTTGGATGTAGAATCGGCTTCTGGTTCCTCATCATCCGACTCCGGTGGTTCCTGGACAATGTAATCTGCAGCTTCAAGGAAGAAAAGACGAGCGCACTTGTGGCCTTGGACATATGGCTCATCGCAATTGTAGCACAGCCCGTGTTTACGGTGCTCTGCCATCTCGGGCAGCGTTAGGTACTTGAAAGGCCGGGTCGACTGTAAGGTCCGAATGGCTAGAGGGGGGGTGAATAGCCTAATTAAAACTTCTACAAAAATTACTTAACCACAAGTTAGTACAAAAGGTGGCGGAGCAAGAAGCACTAGCTCTAACTAAATAAGCAAGCCACCTACACAAGTCTAGTACAAGGCTATCCACTAAACACTACAACAACAACAAGCTAGATACAAGAAGTAATAAGAGAGAAGAGCTTCGAGTGATTATACCGCCGTGTAGAGATGAGAAGTACCAAACAAACAATCACACAAGAGAAATCCTCGGGAAGAGAATGACACAAGAATTTATCCCGAGGTTCACTTGCTTCCCGGCAAGCTACTCCTCGTTGTGGCGATGCACCCACTTGTCGGTTCGCGAGCTAATCAACTATCAAGAGTTGAGCCCTCGGCGGGCGCCGCACAACCGCACACAAGATGGGGATCCTCCAAGCCACGAGCTCCACTAGAGTATCCAATTTGCGAACTCCCGCGGGGAAGGATCAAGAACCCCTTACAACACTTGGTGAAGGCTCCAACAATCTCCAAATGCGAGCTCAATCACCTCCGCTGCTCCAAGCCGTCTACCGTGTCGGGAAACACGGAAGAGTAACAAGAAATCCGCAGCAACTCGAAGATCAAGTGCCTCTAGAATGCAACTCTCAATCAAAGCACTTGAATCTCACTCAATCTCACTCAAGATGTGTAACTATGCAAAGAGATGAGTGGAGGGGTTGTTCTCTAGCTCAAAGTATGTCTCTAGTTCTCAAAATGTGCAAGAGTTGCCCTCAAACCCCGGCCAACATCTATTTATAGCGAAGGGGTACGCAGCTAGCCGTTACAGACGACGCAGCGAAAAACGCACTGACCGGACGCTCCGGTCAGGGTGACCGGACGCGTCCGGTCACTACACGACAGCAAGAAACAGTGCGTGTCAGAACTAGCCGTTGCCGTGACCGGACGCGCTGAACCGATTGACCGGACGCGACAGTGCCCGCGTCCGGTCGCATTCCAGTATGCTCCCGTTGAGACCGGACGCGTCCGATCGCACGTGACCGGACGCGCCGCGAGTCCGATCGTTACTCCGCTTCGCTCTACCCTTCTGGACGCCTGACCGGACGCTCCGGTTACGTGAGGGACCGGACGCGCCGGTCGCACGCTCTGATTCGCTCAGTAGAACTGACCGGACGCGCTGTTGAACTGACCGGACGCCATAGTGCCAGCGTCCGATTAGAGTCCAGTAAGCTCCCTGGATGACCGGACGCGTCCGGTCATCAGTGACCGGACGCGCTGCGCGTCCGATCATCAAACTGAAAACCGCGCAGACGCTGAACACTGACCGGACGTGTCCGGTCATACAGAGACCGCGTCCGGTCCAGCGTCCGGTCATCTCTGTGACCTCCGTTCGCCTCCGTTTCTTTTCCGACTTCCGGCGCAATAGAAAATAAGCATTTCACTTCTCCAAAAAGCGCCGAATCCCGCCTCGCAAGCTCGGCGGGAGGGAGAGAGGAACCCAAACCCCTCTCTACCGCCTGAACTCTACCGCCTTTGCAAATGTGCTAACACCACCAAGTGTACACCACCATGTGCATGTGTGTTAGCATTTCATAAATCATTTCTCAAGGCGTTATGTTAGCTTTTTACTAGATCCTAATGCATATGCTCAAGACATTGATCTAGTGGCACTTGATTTCCGAGCTAACCGTGATTGCCCCTCTTGATAGTCGGCCATGTATCCTAAACCCGGTCAATCACTTCTCTACTCATCTTAGACCGGCAAAAGGAAAACCCTATGGTTATACCTTTGCCTTGAGCTTTTAGATCCTTTTCCACTTGATCATCATGTCCTTCCTTTTATGTGCATCTTCACCATGATCATCATTTCATGTCCATGCACCATCTCTTTGTGATCTTGTGGCCACCACACCTTGCCACATACACCTTCATCACATGTGTTGCTTATGCCTAACTCAAAACACTTAACACATGGCATTAGTAACTTGGTGTCATTAATTACCAAAACCAAACTTGGGCTTTCAATCTCCCCCTTTTTGGTAATTGATGACAACCATCACAAAGATATGAAATGAAATCAATTTTCAATTTCGATAGTATTAGCTCCCCCTACATATGTGCTTCCATGAGTTTGGTTCAATTATGCACATATGTATGGATTTGAAATTTGAGAGAGTTACTACTATCAAATTGATGCTAAGGTATATAGAATGGACCTTTGAAGTGTGATACCAATCGGAGTTGCCTTTATATACCATCCTTAGCATCGACGTAGCTAGACACCACTTGTAATCTATCACTTGTAAAGATCACAAACACTAAAGTACCCCGTGAGATCAATATTATAAGCCAAGGTGTCTAGATACCGCTTGTAAAGCTACTCTCAACAAATCATCATTCAAGTTCTATTTCTAGCAAACACCAAACAATCATGAATATGAATTTAAGCTTTGCAATGCAACATTTCATCATGTTAATGCACATACAAATGCAACAAATAATTCATGAGCTTGCTCCCCCTACTTATGTGCTCAAATTTAATTTCTCTCTTTGTGACTTTTCTTTTTATCTTTGTGACTTTTCTCTCCCCTGTGACTTTTCTCTCCCTCTTATTATATTTTATTTCCTCTTTGCAATATCTTTGTGACTTTTCTCTCCCCCTTTGTCAACAATCACCAAAAAGGTGCCTAGAATAGGTAATTTTAGTGAGAGATAAGTCAATCAATATGAGGGAGTCCAAATTATGGTTCAACCTAGATCACTTGCCTAGAATATGTAATTCGGTTTGATCCAAGGACAAGCTTTTTCACACCTCATAAAGTATAAGGGTTATCTTGACCATGTTGAATTACACATCATGAGCTTATTTTCTAGATTCAACACTAGGTTTGCAAGCCCACAAACATGTCATATGCTACCACTAGACCAATCAAACATAGAAGCAATAGTGGTACCATATATACATCAAAATCATTTGATTTTCATGAATGAGCTTATTTGTCATGCAAATATGTCTATATGTTCTAACCATGTCCTTAGCAAAGTATGAATGATATGCCAAACAACTTTACCTTGCTATGTTGGAGGAGAGGCATGTCATATAAGAATGTGGAGGTGCACTCATTTCAAGTTGGAGAAGTCAAGTATGTTCAATTCATTCTTCAACTTGTAAAATCTCTTTTCATCAAGTGGCTTTGTAAAGATGTCGGCTAGTTGATCTTCGGTGCCAATGCTCTCAATACTAATATCACCCTTTTGTTGATGGTCTCTTATGAAGTGATGCCTTATGTCAATGTGCTTGGTTCTTGAATGTTGAACAGGATTTTGTGTCATCTTGATAGCACTTTCATTATCACAAAAAAAAAGGCACATTCTTGAATTTAATTCCAAAGTCATTCAAAGTGGCCTTCATTCAAAGCAATTGTGCACAACAACTACCGGCACTAATATATTCGGCCTCGGCGGTAGATAGTGCAACACTATTTTGTTTCTTTGATGACCATGAAACAAGAGACCTTCCAAGCAATTGACAAGTGCCACTTGTGCTCATTCTATCAATCTTGCAACCACCATAGTCAGAGTCCGAATATCCAATCAACTCAAAGTTAGACCTCTTGGGATACCATAATCCAACATCATGAGTGCCCTTGAGATATCTCAATATTCTCTTGGTTGCTTTCAAGTGACTTTCTCTAGGTGAAGCTTGATATCTTGCACACTTGCATACACTAAACATCACATCCGGCCTAGAAGCGGTGACATAGAGCAAACTTCCAATCATGGACCGGTATTGCTTTTGATCTACCATATTTCCACTATTATCAATACCCAATTGATCATTAGAGCCCATTGGTGTGCTCATTGGCTTAGCATCTTGCAATCCAAACTTCTTGATCATGTCCTTGATGTACTTGCCTTGACTTACAAAAGTGCCATTCTTCATTTGCTTGATTTGAAGTCCAAGGAAGTAACTAAGCTCTCCAATCATAGACATCTCAAACTCATTAGCCATCATATTTCCAAACTCTTCACAAAAGTCTTGGTTAGTTGATCCAAAGATAATGTCATCCACATAGATTTGCAACACAAACAAGTCATTTCCAAGCTTCTTGGTGAAGAGAGTGGTGTCAACCTTTCCCATCTTGAACCCTTTAGAGAGGAGAAAGTCCCTCAACCTCTCATACCATGCTCTAGGTGCTTGCTTCAAACCATACAATGCCTTCTTTAGCTTGTAAACATGGTCAGGCTTCTTGTCATCTTCAAAACCGGGAGGTTGCTCAACATAAACTTCTTCATTGATGTAGCCATTTAGAAATGCACTCTTGACATCCATTTGATAGAGCTTGATGTTGTGTGCACAAGCATATGCTAATAAGATTCTAATTGCCTCCAATCTTGCAACCGGTGCATATGTCTCTCCAAAGTCAAGACCCTCAACTTGAGTGTATCCTTGTGCTACTAATCTTGCTTTGTTCCTTACAACCATGCCATCTTGATCTTGCTTGTTTCTAAAGACCCACTTAGTACCAATCACATTGTAGTTCTTTGGCCTCTCAACAAGTTTCCAAACTTGATTTCTAGCAAAGTTGTTTAGTTCTTCATGCATGGCATTCACCCAATCGGAATCCTTCAATGCATCTTCTATCTTCTTTGGTTCTTCTAATGAGACAAATGAGTAATGCTCACAAAAGGATGCTAATCTTGATCTAGTTTGAACACCACTTTGAATTCCACCAATGATTTGGTCCAACGGATGATCTCTTGCAATGCTAGTAGGTTGGAGTATTGGGAGTTGATTGCTTTCACTTATTTGACCTTGAACTTGCACTTCATCATGAGAACCACTAGAGCTTGCTTGATTTGTATTAATTTGCACACTTTGGTTGATCACATGAATATCATCATCATCAACTTGCATCGGCCTTATATCACCAATGTCCATGTTCTTCATTGCATTTGATAATTGATCTCCTCTCACATCATCAAGGTTTTGAGCTTCATTTTGAGACCCTTGGGTTTCATCAAACTCAACATCATGAACTTCTTCCAAGGTGCCATTTGTGAGATTCCAAACTCTATATGATTTGCTTGTGGTAGAATAACCAAGTAAGAACCCTTCATCACATTTCTTTTCAAACTTGCTCAATCTAGTGCCTTTCTTGAGAATATAGCATTTGCAACCAAACACTCTAAAGTATGCAATGTTGGGCTTTCTTCCATTCAATAGTTCATATGGTGTCTTTTCAAGCTTCCTATGGCAATAGAGACGGTTACTACAATAGCAAGCCGTATTGATAGCTTCACTCCAAAATGAATGACTCACATTGTATTCACTAAGCATTGATCTAGCCATATCAATCAAGGTTCTATTTTTCCTTTCAACTACACCATTGGATTGAGGAGTGTATGTTGGTGAGAATTGATGCCCAATACCATAATCATCACACAAATCTTCAATTCTTGTGTTCTTGAACTCACTACCATTGTCACTTCTAATCTTCTTGATGGTAGTCTCAAACTCATTTTGCACCCTCTTGACAAAAGACTTGAATAGATCATAAACATCACTCTTGTCATAGAGAAAGAGCACCCAAGTGTATCTAGTGTAGTCATCCACAATCACAAAACCATACTTGTTGCCACCAATGCTAGTGTATGTTGTTGGCCCAAACAAGTCCATGTGCAATAGCTCAAATGCTTTTGATGTGCTCATTTCACTTTTACTAGGATGTGAATTTCCAACTTGTTTGCCGGCTTGACAAGCACTACATAGTTTATCCTTTTCAAAAGTGACATCTTTCAATCCTCTAACTAAGTCATGCCTCAAAAGTTTGTTCAATTGTTTCATTCCAACATGACCAAGCCTTCTATGCCACAACCAACCCATACTAGATTTACTAAGTAAGCATGATGTCAATTGTGTCTCACTATCATTGAAGTCAACCAAGTATAAGCTACCATGTCTAAATCCTTTGAATATCAAGTTTGATCCATCAACACTTATGACTTCAACATCATCACTACCAAATATGCACTTGAAACCAAGATCACAAAGTTGTGCCACCGATAAAAGATTGAAATCTAAGCTCTCAACTAGCAACACATTAGATATGCTCATGTCATTTGAGATAGCAATTTTACCAAGCCCCTTGACCTTGCCTTTCTTGTTGTTGCCAAAAGTGATAGCATCAAAACCACCATTTTGACTTGTATCAATTGAATTGAACATACAAGAGTCTCCGGTCATATGTTGAGTGCACCCACTATCAAGCACCCAATGCCTTCCTCCGGCTTTGTAATTGACCTACAAGACAAGATCAATTCTTTTTAGGTACCCAAACTTGTTTGGGTCCTCCAAGGTTAGAGACTAAGCTCTTTGGTACCCAAATGGCTTTCTTCTTTGAGCCCATCCATGGTGTACCAATAAACTTAGCATGAACATCATTTGTACCCTTGGTAAGCATATAGAAAGAATTAAACTTGATTGAGGATACATTTGCATTGGATTTCTTGTTCATGCAATGTTGCTCTATGTGACCAACTTGCTTGCAACTTTTGCAATAGGTACCATTGTTCTTCACAAAACGAGTCTTGTGAGGAGCAAAAGCGGCCTTGCCTTTCTTGGGGTTATAGCCCAATCCCTCTTTGTAGAGAGAAGCTCTTTGGCTACCCAAGCACATAAGCAAGCGGTCCTCACCACCATAAGCCTTAGCTAATGTGTGATTGAGCTCTTTTACCTCCTTCTTGAGATTTTCATTCTCAACTATAAGTGTGGAGTCACAAGTGAAACCATCACTACTAGATGAGGATGATGTAGATGAGCTACATGAAGGGTTAGTAGGAGCAACAATAATAGGCTTATGAAAAGTTTCATCAATTATATCACATGATATGCCTATGTTGCAAGTTTTAGCTTTCTCAACATTAGTTGGTATGTTTTCATATTTTTCAACTAGAGAGGAATGAGCTTCTTCTAGCTTAATGTGAGACTTTTGAAGCTTCTTATGGTCTTCCTTTAGACTCTCATAAGATGCCCTAAGCTCATCAAGTTCTTGCATAAGGTTTTTCTTTTCCTTAAGCAAGCCCTTGCACTCCTTTCTAGATTCTTTAAAATGTTGAGTGCAATCTTCTAGCATAGTGATTAGTTCATCTTTAGTGAATTCCTCTTCATCACTATCACTATCACTAGCATTATCATGATCACTCTCATCATCGGATGATACCTTAGCGGCCTTAGCCATGAAGCATGATGGAGTGTCGAAGAGGGAGACCTTCTTTTGGATGGCAATGCTAGCATGTCCCTTCTTCTTGCTCTTGTAGTCATCATCATCATCACTTGAGGAATCATCACTATCCCATGTAGCAACATGAGAATCATTCTTCCTTTTATGAGAGCTCTTCTTCTTTTCTTGCTTCTTCTTTTGCTTCTTCCTCTCCTTCTTGATAGCATCTTCATCATCACTATTATAAGAACACTTTGCAATAAGATGATCCTTGCTATAGCATCTAAAGCATCTCATGTTATGCTCATTCTTCTTAGATGAGTTCTTCCTCCTCCTTGCACGATAGCCTTTCTTCTTCATGAATTTGCCAAATTGCTTGACAAAGAGAGCCATCTTCTCATCAATGTCATCACTATCACAAGAGCTTGAGTCTTCATCACTTGATGATTCAATCTTGGACTTGCCCTTGGATGTGGTGGCTTTGAATGCCACACTCTTCTTCTTTTCATCATCTTTCTTTTCATTTTCCTTCTTCTTCTTCTTGACCAACTCATCCTTCTCATCATCTTCTCTATATGAATCATCGGTCATCACCTCTTGAAATATTTGTTGAGGAGTTGAATCCTTCAATGTAGTCCTCATTAGCACGGTGATCAATGTATCAAATCTCTTGGGCAAGCTTCTCAAGAACTTCATAGAGAATTGATTGTCCTTGACCTCCTCACCAAGTGCCTTGAGCTCATTGACAATGACTTGCAATCTATGAAACATCTCCGGAACACTCTCATCATCTTGCATCTTGAAGCTTGAAAATTTTTCTTGCAAGATATATGCTTTAGTGGTCTTTGTGCCTTCGGTGCCCTCAAATGTTTCTTCTAGCTTGGCCCAAGCATCATGTGCAACTTCTATGTTTTTCACTTGCTCAAATGTCTTGTCATCTAATGCCTCATGAAGAGCACTAATGGCAATGTCATTGCATTGGAGCTTCTTCTCTTCCACCGGTGTAGGTGCTTCCGGATTAGCAACCTCAAATTTTGTTTCGGTGACCTTCCACACTTCTCTATTGATTGACTTTAGGTGTGCGGTCATCTTAACCTTCCAATATGTATAATTTGTGCCATCAAAGTGAGGTGCCTTCTTGGTGTTGTTGATGTGCAAGCTTAATTGAGCCATTTCTTTTTCACCGTAGGTTGTTAAGCCTCAAATAAACGGTGCCTTGGCTCCGATACCACTTGTAAGGTCCGAATGGCTAGAGGGGGGGGTGAATAGCCTAATTAAAACTTCTACAAAAATTACTTAACCACAAGTTAGTACAAAAGGTGGCGGAGCAAGAAGCACTAGCTCTAACTAAATAAGCAAGCCACCTATACAAGTCTAGTACAAGGCTATCCACTAAACACTACAACAACAACAAGCTAGATACAAGAAGTAATAAGAGAGAAGAGCTTCGAGTGATTATACCGCCGTGTAGAGATGAGAAGTACCAAACAAACAATCACACAAGAGAAATCCTCGGGAAGAGAATGACACAAGAATTTATCCCGAGGTTCACTTGCTTCCCGGCAAGCTACTCCTCGTTGTGGCGATGCACCCACTTGTCGGTTCGCGAGCTAATCAACTATCAAGAGTTGAGCCCTCGGCGGGCGTCGCACAACCGCACACAAGATGGGGATCCTCCAAGCCACGAGCTCCACTAGAGTATCCGATTTGCGAACTCCCGCGGGAAAGGATCAAGAACCCCTTACAACACTTGGTGAAGGCTCCAACAATCTCCAAATGCGAGCTCAATCACCTCCGCTGCTCCAAGCCGTCTACCGTGTCGGGAAACACGGAAGAGTAACAAGAAATCCGCAGCAACTCGAAGATCAAGTGCCTCTAGAATGCAACTCTCAATCAAAGCACTTGAATCTCACTCAATCTCACTCAAGATGTGCAACTATGCAAAGAGATGAGTGGAGGGGTTGTTCTCTAGCTCAAAGTATGTCTCTAGTTCTCAAAATGTGCAAGAGTTGCCCTCAAACCCCGGCCAACATCTATTTATAGCGAAGGGGTACGCAGCTAGCCGTTACAGACGACGCAGCGAAAAACGCACTGACCGGACGCTCCGGTCAGGGTGACCGGACGCGTCCGGTCACTACACGACAGCAAGAAACAGTGCGTGTCAGAACTAGCCGTTGCCGTGACCGGACGCGCTGAACCGATTGACCGGACGCGACAGTGCCCGCGTCCGGTCGCATTCCAGTATGCTCCCGTTGAGACCGGACGCGTCCGATCGCACGTGACCGGACGCGCCGCGAGTCCGATCGTTACTCCGCTTCGCTCTACCCTTCTGGACGCCTGACCGGACGCTCCAGTTACGTGAGGGACCGGACGCGCCGGTCGCGCGCTCTGATTCGCTCAGTAGAACTGACCGGACGCGCTGTTGAACTGACCGGACGCCACAGTGCCAGCGTCCGATTAGAGTCCAGTAAGCTCCCTGGATGACCGGACGCGTCCGGTCATTAGTGACCGGACGCGCTGCGCGTCCGATCATCAAACTGAAAACCGCGCAGACGCTGAACACTGACCGGACGCGTCCGGTCATACAGAGACCGCGTCCGGTCCAGCGTCCGGTCATCTCTGTGACCTCCGTTCGCCTCTGTTTCTTTTCTGACTTCCAGCGCAATAGAAAATAAGCATTTCACTTCTCCAAAAAGCGTCGAATCCCGCCTCGCAAGCTCGGCGGGAGGGAGAGAGGAACCCAAACCCCTCTCTACCGCCTGAACTCCACCGCCTTTGCAAATGTGCTAACACCACCAAGTGTACACCACCATGTGCATGTGTGTTAGCATTTCATAAATCATTTCTCAAGGCGTTATGTTAGCTTTTTACTAGATCCTAATGCATATGCTCAAGACATTGATCTAGTGGCACTTGATTTCCGAGCTAACCGTGATTGTCCCTCTTGATAGTCGGCCATGTATCCTAAACCCGGTCAATCACTTCTCTACTCATCTTAGACCGGCAAAAGGAAAACCCTATGGTTATACCTTTACCTTGAGCTTTTAGATCCTTTTCCACTTGATCATCATGTCCTTCCTTTTATGTGCATCTTCACCATGATCATCATTTCATGTCCATGCACCATCTCTTTGTGATCTTGTGGCCACCACACCTTGCCACATACACCTTCATCACATGTGTTGCTTATGCCTAACTCAAAACACTTAACACATGGCATTAGCAACTTGGTGTCATTAATTACCAAAACCAAACTTGGGCTTTCATCGACGACTGCACGGATGACACGGTTGCTGAGGATGCCCCGCCAGCCTGCCCCGAGGAGGTGCGGCACGGAGGGCGTTGGGGCGGAGCCGGAAGGGCGAGGACCTTCGAAGAGTTCCGGCACTCATAAGCACGGGCCAGGCGCATGGCACGGTGCAAGTCTTGTGGGTCGTGGAGCTCGACGTCGACACGGATGTTCTCTGGTAAGCCTCCCGTGAATAACTGTGCCTGTTGCAGCGGCGCTAGATTGCCCACGTGTGCCAGCCGTGCCTGGAACGCGTCCAAGTACGCATCCACGGAGGCGCCGAACGGAAGACGGGCGAGATCGGCCAAGTGGTTGGTTGACAGTGCCGACCCAAAACGCTGGTGATAGAGTAGGCGAAAGTTCTCCCACGACAGCCGCCCTGCGTTGTGCTCCAACATGTAGTACCACTGCTGCGCGCTCCCGATCATGTGAAAGGAAGCGAGCCAGACCTTGTCCGCCTCGTGAGTAAGCTTCCCACGGAAGAAAGACTCGCAACGGTTTAGCCACCCGAGCGGGTCCTCCTTACCATCATACGTTGGAAAAGAGAGCTTGTGGAATTTGGGGACGCCATGGCTGTCGGCGTGATTTTTCGGATGGTGATGCGCATGGGAGCGGGGCGGTGGATCGTGGTGCACGATTGTCGATGAAGACATGATGGGGCCGTTCAAGATGGACGACATTGAAGGCAATGGCGACGGGGAGTGCGGGAAGGGGATGGACTGGATCGGCAAGCCGGTCAGCGGCGGCTGCGACACCGCCACTCCCGAGGCAGCCGAGGGCGCCCCTAATGACGGTGTCCCCGCCGTAGTCGGCGATGCCGAGGGCGTGGGCAATATCTCGGATATGACTGGCCCGCTCGCCGGAAGGCCGCCACACCCCGGCATGCCAAGAAGCAAGGGCTGCGAATAGGGCAAGGCCGAGGCCGCGGAGGGACCAGGCCTGCTCTCGACGACGGCCAGACGAATGCAGACTTCGCCCATCTGGTGTTGCATGCCCTGGAACGCCGTCGTTAAGGCAGCCAGACTTTCTTCGATGGTGGGCGTAGGCGGCGGTGGCGCTGGTGTTCCGGAGGTGGGCACGGCCGCCGATGGAGCGATGGGGTTGGCGGAAACAGCGGCGGTGAGCGCACCAGAGGACGACATGGTCTCTAATACCAAATTGTTAGCGCTTAGATCGTGAGAGCTGAAGCTACGAAGGTTGTAGCGATGGTGGATGGGAGGGCGAGGCTTGAAGACTCGCTTGCGCATGGGAGGCGCCGTGGCCGGCGCCAGGATTGCTATGTAGATGGAAACGGCAATAGGGTGACGTGAACAGTAGAGGGCTGGCCGCCCAAGGGAGATATAAGATCTCAATCCCAGGCTAACCTTTCATTGATTCATGAGTTCGACTCTTATACGATTAGGCCTAACAACTCGTAGCTAATAAAAAGGAACACAATCTCAACTAATCCTGACTTGCTAAAACTCTAGATAAGTACTGATGACTTGCGCCTGGAAACTATCCAGCGCTGGCGACCACACCCAGGACCCCTTCGTGGTCTGGTCCAGCCACGATGCTTAGCCCTCCTTTCATAGACTTTGCCCAACATGACATGCCTCCATCTCGCTTCCTTAATTATTCACTATTGTTAATTCGACAACCCACCGTTCGAGATTTCAATTTGGTCGAGAACAACACCTACTTATCAAAACTTATGCAATTAAGAAACTATCTAAACGTGCACTATGGTTTTTGCTAAGTGTTGCTACCTCTAACACAAAAGACTTTTATAACCTAAGTTCTAACCCAATGAACTAACCTAACAAGCTAGACTAGGAAAGGTAACTGCACAATCTAGGAAAGCAATGCAAGTAATGTGGAAATGTAAGAGAGGATTCAGATATGCAAACTCTCGTGATGATAATTTTTTCTGAGGTATTGAGAAGCTCACGCTTCCCCCTCCCCTCACAAAGATGCCCTAGTAAGAGTGAAGTTCTCAGTCCAGTAACTCCGTGGATCCCATGGGCCTTCTCCACTCGCAAGTGGGTCTCTATGTCGCCTTCTCCTTCTCTGCCGTCTTCACTATTAAGCTTCTGGATCAAATGTTGCGGGCCTCTTTCCCTCTCATACATCGTAGCTGGCCATGCCATAAACATGGTTGACGTCATCTCGTAAGATTACAAGTCCCTAGGATACAATAATGGTGCGCCCAAGTACCGAATAGCAAGAGGTGTGCAAACCTCATTAAACACTAAACCTAAGCCTAGAGCAAAGCGTCAAGATGATGGAATTATCTTAAGCACTTCACAAAGCACTACACTAATTAATTAGTATTTTGCTAAGCACTTTTGACTGCTACCACACTAGCCTCAGCTCTAACTCTACTCAAACTGTCAGCCATGGGGGGTATATATAGCCTCCTCCCCAAATAGAACCATCGGTGGTCAAACTGCATTTCTGCAGTGATCACTGGATTTCTCCGGTGACCGTCTGCGTTGTAGTGGAATTTGCAAAAAAAAAAAGTAGCTTGATTAAATAATTGATTAATTAGGAAAAATAGGATATAATAAAAAGTCTCACTCATGCGGAGGTGTTCGTAGTGGAAGTGTGTGCGAGCGTTTGTACTATGAATCTATGATTCGGAAAAAAGACCAGTAGCTTGATTAATTAGGAAAAAAAATATAATAAAAATATGAATGAATGAATAAATAAGCAAATGCAAGAGAGCGCCCGCGAGCAGAGGCGCAAGTCATAGACGAATCCTGGTCCGTCCGATCTGGCTAGCCCCTTCCCCGGCCGGCGTGGCCGCGTGGCTCCGCCTGCCCCTTGCCCCTGTCTTTTAAATACGCCTCGCCTTGCGCCGTGTCCTCCGTCACCTCCTTCCCACTCTCGCGGTCGCGGCCACACACGCACGACTCTCGCTTTATTTCTTCGTACTGCTAGTGCGTACTTAGAGCAAGCATAATAGCATGTTATAAGTTGGCTAAATGCTGAGGTGGAAGAAAAAGAGAAGCGAATGAACTAAGCTTACAACCGGTTTAGGCACAAAAACAAAAAAAGTTTATGAGAGATAAGTGGGTCACGTATTAATAGTGATGTGCTAATTCTATATGAGTAGGCTAAGATAAGACTATAAAGAAACTTTACCGCCAGCGGCCGGCTATATTATTAGCATTGCTCCTAGTAGCTGACCTCATTAGCTTCCATTGCCGAGAAAGGCACCATTAGTATTATTGCTTTGGTTTGATTTGTTTTCGTCTGCTTGTGGGAACACTAGCAAGTAGCTTCACGGCCGGACTACTAGCTAGTTTCCTAGATTTATAAACGTACTACCCAGATTAGGCCCTCTTTGGCATGGCTCCGGCGGCTCCGGCTCCCGCACCTGTTGGTCAGCCATGGGCCGATAGGTGCCAGGCGGAGCCGGAGCCGCGGAGCCCGAAAAATGAGCTTCTTCGGCTCCGCCTCTGTCTGTGAGAGAGAAAAGGAGGAGAGAGAAAAACGGCTTCGATAAACAGTAGCCACCTATCGGTCCATGGGCGGCCGACAGGTGCGGAGAGACGGAAGCCGGAGCCGCCGAAGCCCTGCCAAAGAGGGCCGGATGTGGGACTGTTCACACTCCATGGTTGGTCAATGTCACCGTACATAGATACATACTTCTTCCGTATCGGATTTAGAAGTCGTTTAGACAGCGACACGGTCTCTAAAACACAACTTTGACCTCTTGTTTTTATAAAAAAAATATTTATGGAAAAATGATATATGTATATTTTTATGAAAGTATTTTTCAAGATAAATCTATTTATATAATTTTTATATTTGCAAACTCAACAACTTAAAAGTTATTGATGATTTATATTCTCGATATTTGACTCCCTTGTCCAAATCGACGTTCTAAATCCGATAAGGAGGGAGTACGTACGGAGGTCTCTTCGTTCTTCTCATTAAGCGGTATATACTACTAGCTTAGCTACTATGGCGTTTGTTAACAACGTGTCCAAAGCTACGTGACGACCAAAGAAAAAGGCAAAGGCAACTAGCAAAGAGAAAGAGGAAAACTAAATAAAGGGGACGACGTGCCGGCCTTTAGTAAATAAAGAAACACGCGCGCGTATACGTTGCGTCTCTCTGTATATCTCATTCGGACCGCTAGCTAGCTGTCTACAACCTTCTTCTAACCCTTCATCATCATTTGACACGTGACAGTGACCACCCAGCAGGCTAACTGTCTGGCACAAAATCCCCCTCGAATTCCAAACGGCACAAAGCAAGTGTACCAGCATTGATTACCTGTGCTGTGTGGCCTCGTGGGTCTTCTCTCTAATCTGATAGCTTCCCACCTCCCAGATTCGTGCAAACTCATCGACCACACACACTCCTCTGCTGCTTTTCCAAACTGAAAAAAGGTCACCCGCGTCCAACGTTTTCCTAAACGTTAAACGGTAAACAGTCGGTCACCCTTCATTTAGCGTTTAGACCGTTTAAACGGTGTTTAAACGGAGTTAAACGGCCTAAACGGTTTTATACCATAACAATAAAATATACATATTTATGTAGGTAAAAATAAAATTTGCTAGAACCCATACATATTTACACATGTAAAAATCAAATATTATACCAAATAATCTTGTTGGAAGAAATCTAAATCCCACAACACTTCATATAATTACAATGTTAATTAGTTTCATGTTGATTGTGATAGACGTAGTCCTTTAATTCACTTAATTATGGATTAAATGGTTGTTTAGCTTATTTAATCACGTTTAATCTGATTTTTTAGACCGTTTAGACGGGATTGAACGGTTTAAACGGCCCAACCGTTTAATTCACCGTTTAGGGCCTAAACAACACGGCTGACTTCTGTTTACCGTTTAAACGGTGTTTAAACGGACTAAACGGCCGTTTAGACGAACAGTGCATGCATCTGTATGACCGGGACCTGGCAACCTATTTCTGTTGAAAATTTCACTAGTCTGTGCTCTCGTGCAGTTAACGTATCTCGATCCATCAATTGCCTACATCACATCGTCCCATCCATTGGACAAATAATACTAATATTAGAGTCAAACTTGTTTCCGTTCATTTTCATCAGTTTTAAATCCTCAGAGGATTGATTGAATACGGGTGCTAATAATTTCTCTGGGCCCAACTCTAGCTGACCTTTTTCGATCTCTCTTGGGATTGGGATGGACTATCTACATACACATATAGTCAGTATTATTATTATTATTATTCCTAGGCCTAACTACTAACGACTAAAGGGTATGCACTCTCTCGTCCCCGTATAAGCAATTGCCTGAGAAAGTAAAGTACCACAGTACGTCGTTGGCAGATTATTGGCACAGCAGTTTGGAAACTTTTGGGGAGTCTTGAAAATGGTTTGGCCATTCCCATGAAGGCTTTGTTTGGCTGCGTGGTTTGGGCAGCCAAACAAGCCCGAAGACTTCATGCCGTGTGTTAACAGGGGTTGCATTACTGCCCCTAGCTACATATGGTATGCTTCGTCTTTTATTAACGGCCACGTGCACCACGGTTACGCAATAAAAAGTGTAGAAGAACAACTTTTGTCAAATATGACAGAAGATAATGCTTATTTTCGCCATCGCCATCGTTTTATCACCATAGCCGCCGTAAACAAAAAGACATCGGATGGATCAACATCACGCATCGATCATATACAAACACAGCTGATTACTTGTATCTAGTCCAGATTGACTACTACTATCCACCCAGTAGTGATTTACTGATTTCTAGATAGAAAGCCCTCCCTAGACACGTCAGCATTCCAAATATCTGGTCGTACACAAAAAGCGCCTGACTTCGCTTTGCAGGGTTCTAGTGCATTACTGTATTACTACCTTCTCAGAACTTCTATATAATAACCATGTACTCCCTCTATTTCATACCGTAAGTCATTCTGATTTTTTTAGGTGCATAGCCTAGATATATATACATGATGTTAGAATACATACTAAAAGTTATGTATCTAGAAAATGTAGAATAATATATTTATAAATTAGAACGTGGAAAGAGTAGTAATTTAATTAGGAGAAAAACGATAGCACAGACACGCCAAGGCAGGGAGCAATCACCTGTATTTTCTGTGGTGCTGGCTTTTGGCTCATTGTTCGTTTGGTAGCTAATGGATAGATGGACGGATGTACGCGTCCTCAGCCACCCAGACGTCCAGGGCACTTGCCAACTAGAACCTGTGTAGAAACCACCGTGCGTGCTTGTGCAGTTGCATATCCCGATCGACCAAACGAAAGCTCACCTGAGTCGTCTCTTGGCGCCATTTTGCAAGGGAGTTATTAATTTCCCCTATTTTCCTCTATTATTACAAAGCCAGACAAACCACATGTACACCACCAGTACGCACTAATAATAATACAAAGTCTAGACTACTTTAGAACGACAGCACTTGCAAATGCAAGCGAGGTGGATAATGCTGATTTCACCATCACCACCATCATGACAGCCACAGGCAAAACAAAAGCAGAGCAGCATCAAACTACATCACGCATGGAAAATTTTACTCCCTCCTATGCAAAGTAAATCATTATCGTCACCTAGTTAAGAAAAGTATATATAGTTCTTGTACAGTCTATTATTGTACTCAAAAGCTTATGAATTCTCGCCATGTACATGTAAGGCCTTGTTTGAATCAACTAGAGTTTATAGAAAGCTGGTAAAAAGATCTCTAGCTGGCGAAAACAACCAAGATTGCTCCCTTGCCACACGTCCAGCTTATAGTGTATTTTGATTGAGGTACCCAACCACCCAGTTTATAAAATGTTATAAACTTGTTTACCACAGCTACTGCAGCTTTGTTATAAGAAGTTACGAGGATCCAAAGAAACCCTAAATATCATCACTGAATTTACTACAAATTATCTCTATGAAGATTCCAATGCATTACCTGCTGTTCCTTTTTTCCGTAACTTTTGATAACCATGTGATAAATCCATGACAACGTGAACCACGAAACACCACCACTAAAAAACCACTTACAACCTAGTGGAATTAATGATACTAATTCCAACACCGGCACGGTCACAGCAGCCACAAACAACTCAACACAAAAGCAATGCAGAGCAGAGCAACATCACTACCAAAACAGTTGATGTTGCAGAACAATTCCTAATGACTCTATTCTATCTACTCTATAGTTTAGAACGCCTTTAGACATGGTAGATGCCATCCCCGTCGGTAGACGGTAGGCGCGTGCAACTAATCTTGATTGACACCTCTGGCTGGCGGCTGCTATGCACCGGGATAGTACCATATATTTTTTTTTCATGGATGGATACACACTCATTTGCAAGAGACTAAACTAAGTCTAATCAAATGCGATCTCCATCCGATTAGATAGATGGAAACAATCAAACAAGTCACCCAATCGCTGGGCTGCGTGTATGCACACGCGAAATGCAAGGAGACGGCAAGCACTCTTTTGGCCCATTGCCCGTCTGCTTGCTCTGGCGTGATGCTTGCTACCTCCAAAACGATTCTACCCGGAGCGAACACGAATGACTTCTCGCGCCAGGAAATAAAAAACAATGCACCCACGCTTGCTCACCAGTATTGTTTTTTTCTTTTCCTGATGACGCTGGCCTCTGCCCCTTGTTGCATTGCACAGGCATGGCTGTTGGGCTAAATGGGCTGTCAACTTGCATTGGCGCCACTGAATGAATAATGTTCATCTCTTGTATGCATCCGCCTGCTCAAGTCTTGTGATTGGGTCTGGGCTGGTCCACTTCGCTGTATGTGTCTTTTTTTTTGAAAGAACTGGAGAGGCCGCAGCCCCTACAGAAATTTATTGAAGATCAAACAGACAGTACAGAACAAAAGGGAGATACTATATGTTTGCTTTGAAATGTCTGCTAAATGGGTGTATCAACCAGGGCCAAAAAAGATATATTATCACAATAGCATGCATGTGAGGCTAATGAAAGGTAGTAGCAATTAGTCCACTCCATGGATTATATATGGTTGTTGCTATCACGTGACGTTCGGCAAATGACCAGGTATGTAAACGCATGCACTGCCTTTGGTAGACTGTAATGCAAGTGGACACATACTTCTGTCGGACGGCAGGCCCTGCCGCCGAAAGCATGCACAAATATTCCAACCAGGTTTTATTTTACAAATTGAGTCAAATCTAAATTCTAAAAATAAAAGACACTGAGAGATGATGTTTGTAAACTATGACTTACCGTAAGCCGGCTTTGTGCCTCAAAGGGAACAGATTGAACTTATCAGCCCGGCTTATCAGTTATGGTACAATGTTTTTCTCTCACGACAAAACAGCATCAGTCTGGCTTATTAGCCGAAAAACCATTAGCCGAACAGCTCCACTAAGCTGCGACTAAACTTGCTTAATCATTCTTTTTGCTCTCACAATATATTCTGCAAACTCTGAATGATCTGAAAAAAAATACTATTACCGTGATTTTTTTTAATTTTTTTGGGTGAGGAAATTTTTACCGTGATCGATTGCGCAGGCAAGACGTTCCACACCCGGGACCCTCGCACCGGCGACGTGATCGCCACCATCGCCGAGGGCGACAAGGCCGACGTGGACCTCGCCGTCAAGGCCGCCCGGGAGGCCTTCGATAATGGGCCCTGGCCCAGGATGACGGGCTACGTAAGCATCTCGATCTCCCCAGGCCCAGATCGATACTTGTAGCTGTAGTCCCAGCTCGGTTACCCTCTGTTCAATCAAATTCAAATCGAATGACCGCGTGTGGCTTTTGTTTGGCGCCAAAAAAAAAAAATGCAGGAGCGTGGGCGGATCCTGCACAAGTTCGCGGACCTGATCGACGAGCACGTGGAGGAGCTGGCGATGCTGGACACGGTGGACGCCGGCAAGCTGTTCCTGGTCGGCAAGGTCCGGGACATACCGGGCGCGGCGCACCTGCTGCGCTACTACGCGGGCGCCGCCGACAAGATCCACGGCGAGACGCTGAAGATGGCGCAGCGGATGCACGGGTACACGCTCAAGGAGCCCGTGGGCGTGGTGGGCCACATCGTGCCCTGGAACTACCCCAGCACCATGTTCTTCTTCAAGGTCGGGCCGGCGCTCGCCGCGGGGTGCACCGTCGTCGTCAAGCCCGCCGAGCAGACGCCGCTGTCCGCGCTCTTCTACGCGCACCTCGCCAGGGAGGCCGGCGTCCCCGACGGCGTGCTCAACGTCGTCCCCGGGTTCGGCCCCACGGCGGGCGCCGCCGTCGCCTCGCACATGGACGTCGACAAGGTCAGCTTCACGGGCTCCACGGAGGTCGGACGGGTCGTCATGAAGGCCGCGGCCGAGAGCAACCTCAAGTCCGTGTCGCTCGAGCTGGGTGGCAAGTCTCCCGTCATCGTCTTCGACGACGCCGATCTCGACATGGCCGTCAACCTCGTCAACTTGGCCACGTACACCAACAAGGTATATATGTCACCAGTTTGTTTCTTGGGATCGAGCAACGAGCAGAGTAGTCTCTCATCGCCTCTGCAACTGCAACAACATATAGGGCGAGATCTGCGTTGCCGGCACACGCATCTACGTGCAGGAAGGGATCTACGACGCGTTCGTGAACAAGGCCGCCGAGCTCGCCAAGAAATCGGTGGTCGGAGACCCGTTCAACCCGCATGTCAATCAAGGCCCTCAGGTATGATATGATGAACGTCAGGGTGGTGCAAGCAGTGACTACTGACAAATGCACAGGCCGCAACGATCAACTGATGTTGTGAAATTGCAATTGCATTGCAGGTTGACAAGGACCAGTACGAGAAGGTTCTCAAGTACATTGATATCGGAAAGCGCGAAGGCGCCACGCTGGTCACCGGAGGGAAGCCCTGCGGCGACAAGGGCTACTACATTGAGCCCACCATCTTCACGGACGTCAAGGTCAAATGCTTCATCTGAAAAGCAGATTCTATTTTCAATGGCCGGGGAAGCAAAAACAAATACTGAAGATTTTTAACTAAATAAATATGTTCATGCAGGACAACATGACGATCGCGCAAGACGAAATCTTTGGGCCGGTGATGGCGCTCATGAAATTCAAGTATATACAAGCTTCTTCCTTCAACATTTTGTCAGTCTGACAGCTGAAACTGAAAGTCTTCTAAAACAATTGAACTGTAAACATTGCAGGACCGTTGAGGAGGTGATTCAGAAAGCAAACAACACCCGGTACGGCTTGGCGGCTGGAATCGTAACCAAGAACATCGACATCGCCAACACCGTATCGCGGTCCATCCGCGCAGGTGCCATCTGGATCAACTGCTACTTCGCATTCGACCCCGACGCGCCATTCGGGGGCTACAAGATGAGCGGATTTGGCAAGGACATGGGCATGGATGCCCTCGAGAAGTACTTGCAGACCAAGACCGTCGTCACTCCGTTATACAACACGCCCTGGCTCTGATCTCATCCTATCCTATGAACAATTGAGCAGCACACTGAAAAAAAAAACAAGAAACATGTCTTATATTATTACAGAAGATATAAAAGGAAAAAAAGGATGGGTTGGCTGTAGTTATGTTATGTACATTCTTACCTGCATGGATTGATCATGTAGTACTATGTAGTCGCATGGACTTGTGCAAAACAATAAAGACATGTTTCGGACTGCTTTCAGTTGTGCCGACTGGTGTTGTCTGAATCTGATCGGTTCAAGAGAATGTTTCAGTATTTCTTTTCACGGACAGGTTTCTTTTCTTGTGAACCTTTTTGATGGAAATGTTTGCCATATCATTTCCAAAATATGATAGAGATTCATTGGCGAATTCCTTCTTGAAAGGTATAAGCAGATGGAGACCGTTAGTTGTCTACATTTCGTTGTGGCTCTGATCTCGTACGCTGCTGTCTGCTCTGCTCAGCTCATGAATACAGTATATCTGACTATTTAACTAACAACCATTGACTTTGTCTGAATCCATGTTTGTTAATCGTACTGTAGGACCATGTTGCTTAGTTTTATGAATGATTTCCGTTATCACAAATGTGCAAGTCACATTCTCTTGGAATAATTCAACAGAGATGGCAAATTGACAACTTTTTTCTAAATAAATGCGGATGTCCCATCGGAGATGATTCTTTCTGATGTTGTTGCTTGACAGCAAAGGAGTCCTGGATAGTTTATACATCCATAGTCATGAGCCTGTTCATCCGGCTTATAATCCGTCTTTTTCAGTTTATTTTTTTCAGCCGGAACAATATTTTTCTCTCACAACAAATTAGCTAACAGTGTTTTTCAGCCGGCTTATCAACCCAGCCGAACGGGGCCCATATTCCATCCTATCCGAGATATTAATTAAATTATTATCGGCCAAAACTATACGGAAGTTAGAATAGCAAGAGGCAAATCAACAAAGTTTCTGAACTCTGATTGCTCCAACCATCAACAGATTTGACCATACACTTATCAAGTATAAATCCACTGCTCTTTCTACTGCTCAGCAGTATACAATTGCTGATAGACTGTCGTGGCTAGGCTCCATAGCAGCCTCCCAGGCTCCAGTTGCTCCCCAAGTCAACGTCTGGTTACGCGGCAGAGTACGCTCCATAATGCAGTGTATGATCTCCTTTACTTAAAGGTCGCAACGAGCTTCCAATTAGGCTGAACTAGTTGCATCGCTTGTGAGCTCATGCAAGAATTGGGAATATTCTTTGGACTCTTCATCAGACTTGTGCTACTTGGGTCTATCCATTTTAAATCAGGCGAACAATATATATCCAATCGAATTAGATAGAAATTTTGCGCCTGGAAGCAGGCGACACTTTGGCTGACCGGTGCGGAAAAACGAAATTTATGACCGTCTCATTCAGTGATGCCAGTTGATGGATAGGTAACGCAGATTTCTTTTTTTGCGTGAGTGGACGACAGGAGAGGCCGGGTGTCAAATATGCAGAAATGCTGTCGCTAACTTGCAGTTGCAGCCATTGGTGAAGTGTCTTAAGCACATCGGGCTTGTGACTTGTGATTTTAGTTAACACCTTAGTTCTTCACTGGAGGCTTTCCTTCTCTGGGTTGTGCTCCCCCCCTTCTTCCAATTTTGGGTTTGTTTAGATGCCCATGTAGTCACCTTAACTCATTCCAACACACATGGATGGAGACGTATACATGAGCATCAAACAAGCCTTAGGCGTGAGGGTGTTATAGCCATAAGATCAAATGGAGTAGATCAGTGGGGTTTCAACTTTACAGACAGAGGAGGGGTAGCGAGATGGTACAGACCATCCGTGGAGGGTGGACCTGGAGCGCTGGAGCTGGAGCCGGTCGTCATCACGAACGTCGATGGAGGCTACGCACGGGCAGCGACGGTTAGTGAAAAAGGTGGTGCAGTGGAGTTCACAACGTCGATGTGGAGGCGGAGACGGAGTAGTGGCATGCTCGGTGATGCTTCCCGTCTGTAGGGTCGAGATGGCGGACTAGAGGGGGGTGAATAGTCCTTTCTAAAACTTAAACAAATCGGTTAACCGAAACAAATGCGGAATTAAACTTATCGGTCTAGTTAAGACTACACCCCTCTATCTATAACTCTAGCACCTTACAAAAGATTCTAATCAAGAAAATAAGGTGTCTTCCTATTAAGAGCTCACCTAAACAATTCTAGCTTGCAAGGTCATACAAACCTATGCAACTAGTACTTCAAGCACCGAGGGAGCTCCTACACAACTCTAGTAAGCAAAAGCACAAAACCCCTAAGCTCACTAACAATGCTCAATAACGAGGCAACCAGTGCCAAATTAGAGAGCGCAAAATACTTAGCTACACAAACTAAGCAATGTGACTAACGAGGTTACACAAATCAAATAGCCACGCAAGGGAAGCTTACTTCTAGCTACACAAGTAAGAAGGTAACTAGCTAGCTACACAAGCAACCTAGTTATAAGAGCAACTACACAAGCATTATGTATATAAAGTAAAAGTAATACAAGCTTGTGTTTCAGATATGGCAAACCAACGGGATGAACAAGGTTGACACGATGATTTTTATCCCGAGATTCACATATTTGCCAACACGCTAGTTCCCATTGAGACAAGCTCCAAGGTTGCCGCCGGTCTTCTTGCTCTTCTCGTTGTAGCGATGCACCCACTTGTTGGATCGCGAGCTAATTGACTATCAAGAGTCAAACCCTCAGCGAGTGTCGCTCATCCACTCACAAGATGGAGATCCTCCAAGCCACGAGCTCTAGCACTTGACCCTGTAACAGAACCGCTCAATTATACGAAATTAAGTAGGAAAATCATCCAACGGAAGGACAATTTAACAAACTTAAGCCCGTATAACCCGGTAGTCCGTGAAATCTCGACGGATTTCAAACCATTTCTCATAACAGCCAAGATCGTACTAAGTTTAACGGTTACCATCATAAGTTACATAAAAGTTCGCGGCATAAAATACATCGGAGTTTAAACATAGTTATTACAAACCAGGTTTGACTAAAAGTAGCGGAAGCGGTAGTTTAAATCACGCACACACACAACATTTTGGAATAAAGTGCCAGCTTGTGATCATCTCCAGCAAAAGCATCAGACGAGAAGTAACGAATGACCATTGCCCATGGTCCTATGCTTCGCCCATTGCAAGATAGAGACAACTGATACAATAGCCATAGTACATCTGTCCATCTACAACAAGTGGAAACAAAGCCCTGAGTACGAGAAGGTACTCAGCTAGACTTACCCGTCATAAACCAGAAATAAGAGACACCAAGGAATCATGATAGGCTTTCTGGTGGGATAGCTGACTCGTTTGCAAAAGGCATTTTTAGCATTTAGAAAAACCTTTACAAAAGCTTTGCATCAAGTTAAATCTTTATTAACCTGTCAACTACATTTGCACCTGTACTAAAGTAACATGTAATTAAACAGGTAATGATAACCAATGATCATTAACAACTTCTATTATGTCATAATTCATATAACTGTCCAAGTGTTCCATCAATATTACTACGATGAAGTAGCTCAAGTCAAGTGTTCACTATCCAGTGAACGATGGCGATTCGAATCGATTATTAACCAGCTGGTAAGTTATTCCTCACACAAACCTCACTCACCCGCTAAAGTGAGGTGTTGGTCACCGAGTCAACCATTCAGGTAAAGTCGCGAGCTTGCCAGGAACCACTTGTACTCGGGGGCCGCCCGACTGCTCTTTGGCCTTATTATCGCGCCCCCGTATCCTGCCACTACTGCTCCGGTACAGTGCGTTGCGGGCAATTCACTCGGCCCGAATAATCTCCCAGTTTCACGGTCGGAAGGTACTTTATCCGGCCAGCTAAATGTGAGGCATGCGTTCAACATGACCCGAGGGACAACAACGGACGGTCCTTAACCGACACAGACGGAAAACACTACAGTCCGAAACCCTGCAAGTTTCCGTCCGGTCTCAAATTCATTTCACACTTAGTTATACCATGACTTCATAGTCAACCAAACAGATCCAGGTAACCACCTATAGCTCGCAGGTGACAGAAAATCACCCGACTTCTATCGGTCTAAGCCAGCTAAGCATTGACTTGACTGCGGATACCAGGGTAACAAGGATATGGTATAACAAAGGTAAGCAAGGTATAATGCAGCAACGTTTGCAAACAACTCCTAAACGTAATGCATCAAATTAAGTAAAGTTAATAATGAATTATTTGCAAACCGGGAGAGAAATGCTCCGGGGCTTGCCTCTCTCGAAGGAGCTCGGACGGTGATCGGGGCACTCCGGGAGATCTTCACCGACCTCTTCTTCGGCTTCTGCCACCTGCTGCTGCTGCACCTCGATCTGCTCCTCTGGCTCCTCGGGTAAGACGACTGAGTTCTCGGTTTGCGATCCTGTATGATGCAATGCGCGTAAGTGATTATGCAAGTGTGCATCGAAGGAGATGAATGCAATGAATATGTTGAAATGCAAGGTAGTCAACATCATCCAAGAAACTATACACTACAAGCACATGTCATCTACTGCAGTCTCTTCTACTACTAACATGTCAAGTTAACATATCTTATGAAATGCTTCAAAGATACACCAAAGCCTTACTAATTTCTTAATCACACTTAAAGCAACACTTGCTTAAACCCTAAGTAATAATAGGTTTGAATAGCAACATATATTTCTGATGATCCTAAAAATCTAAGAAAATTACAGTAGCATAATACTACTCTAAACAAACTACCATAAAAATTTCATGACATTTGGATAAGTAAACTATCCTGTACAAAAATGACAAGCTATAGCATAAAAATAAGCATGAAATTACTTTGTACTATGAA
The DNA here is from genome assembly GCA_038087645.1 of Saccharum hybrid cultivar R570. Classification (NCBI taxonomy): domain Eukaryota; kingdom Viridiplantae; phylum Streptophyta; class Magnoliopsida; order Poales; family Poaceae; genus Saccharum; species Saccharum hybrid cultivar. The sequence continues at coordinate 27,465,957 of JAQSUU010000135.1, forward strand.
AAGTGTCAAACAACAGAATTAATATTTTTCCTAGGTTCTTCATAGCATACTATGACTGTACAAAAATTATCACATGCATGTTTTATACAAAGTTTGCTCTCTAGCAAAAATAACAAAAATTAGCCATTAAAGGTACTTGAACTACTTCTCCAAAGTTTTCCACAACACATGCATGAAACATATTTTTCCTAGTAAGTACATGATATATGAAGATTAACAAACTTAAAATCATATTTTTCTGATACATATAGGATTTACTAGCTATTTTACAAGATATCAGCAATATTAAGAATTAATTAAAGCTCTACAGAAAAGTATTCCAAAAATGACATGCAATATTTTTTAGAATGTAGATCTGGTTCCAACGAATCTAGATAAATTTATTTCATAATTTTTGGAGCTGAAATGACTGCTAAGATATTTTCCAAAGCATTTTCATCAAGAATAATAAAAGAAAACAGAAAACGGTTTTTATTATTGAAACTGGGCCGGCCCGTGGAATCAAACCGGGCCATGGCCGTTCTCGGCCTGGCATTGCGCGCGCGGGGGAACGGCCGAGCCGGCCTGCTCGGGGCGTGGCCCACAGGGCGTGGCCCAGTGACGACCGACGGGGGGAGACAGGGCGCCCTCGTCGGCGTTCGGAGCCGCGACGGCGTGGCGGTGGCCGACGGCCAACGGCCGACTCCGGCCAAACCGCGACCAGCTAAGGTGCGCAAAACGCTCGCAAGAGAGTGGCGAACGCGTGAAGGAGACGCGGGAGGGCAGAGATAGGGCGAGCGAGGCGGTGGCGGAGCACGGGCTCGACAGCACCGTCGCGGTGGCGCGGCGAGGCGAGGAAAAATTGAGCCCTATCGGGGCAAACGAGGAGAAGGCGACACTCCTTCGGAGGAGGGGAGGATGGGGCGGAGCCTTGTGCACGGACAATTGGACGGAGGTGGTCCACCGGTGCCGGAACAGGGCGGTGACGGTGGCGGAGCTCGGTGGTGAGCGGTGTTCCGCTGCGGTTTTCACCGGAGGGAGGAAGAAAGGGAGCAAGCGAGGCGGAAATGGAATGGAGACCAGGTGCCCGGTCGTTTTGAAGTGGAGCGCGGGCGCGGGGTTCACAGCGGCCACGCGGTGGCGTCGCCGGCATGCGGCCGCCACGCGGCGGGCGTTTGCTGCCGGGGCGCCAGCGTGCGCACGCGCGGGCGGGAAGAAGGGAGAGGGGGCTGGCTGGGCCGGGCCGCGGCGGAGGCGGACGCGGGCGCGCGCGCGGGAGTGGCGCGGGCCGATTCGGCCAGCGGGCCGAATCCGAGGCGGCGGCCTGCTAAGCTAGTTTTGATCTTTTTTAAATTTTTCATTTCAAATCAAATTCAAACACAGATTTCAAACCCCATTTTGAACAAGAAGAAGACATTTTATGCAATTGACCCAAAAATAGAAGTTGCTTAGAATTTAATTCTCTACAACTTTGACTAAGGGGCCAACTAAAAATTCCCAATAGATTTTGAATTGAAGAATAAAAGCTAAAATAGAGAGTATTTTTGAATATTTTAATTAATATTTTTGAACAAGTTTTTTTTTGACAAAACTTTGAGTCATCTAGTTGCTTCCAAAAATTGAACTATAGTTCTAAGTGATATAAGATTTGTAGTTGCAAAATTTTGATGGAATGTGATTAGCACATTAATATATTACATCTCAAATACCACTTTCTAAGCTTTTATTTCACTCAAATTATAATATTAACATGTATGATTATGATGATATGAAATGCCATGCATATGATTGCCATGCAAATGCTTGCGTAACACCGGAGTGTTACAGCCCTCCCCCCTTATAAAAATCTTGTCCCGAGATTTGGGTTACGAACCATTTATTATAAAAATCTTCGTATGCTTTTTGTAAGTATTCACCCGTTTCCCACGATGCATCTCCCTCATCATGATGACTCCATTGTATCTTATATGTTTTCACCACACTGTTCCGAGTAGCCCTTTCTTTGGAATCCAAAACTCGAATTGGCTGCTCACGATATACCAGATCTGACTTAAGTTTTATGCTTCGGGGTTCAATTATTTCCTCTGGAACGCGCAAACATTTCTTGAGATGTGATATGTGAAAAACTGGAAATATAGCACCCATTGATTCTGGTAATTCCAATTTGTAAGCCACTGGACCCTTTCTTTCTAAGATTTTGTAGGGTCCTACAAATCTGGCAGCAAGCTTTCTGCGTAATCCAAAGCGCTTCTTTTTCATTGGCGTGACTTTTAGATAAACATAGTCACCAACTTCAAACACAAGTGGTCTCCTTCTTTTATCCGCATAACTTTTCTGACGTGACTGAGCTGCTCTCATATTTTACTGAATGATATGAACTTTCTTTTCGGCTTCTTCCACGAAGTCAATACCATAATACCTTCTTTCCCCTGGCTCAATCCAGTTTAAAGGTGTTCTACACTTTCGTCCATACAAAGCCTCAAAAGGTGCCATTTTGATACTTTCTTGATAGCTATTATTATATGCGAATTCTGCTAGAGGTAACCACGACTCCCATGAACCTCTGGAAGACAACACACAAGCTCTCAACATATCTTCTAAAACAGCATTAACTCTTTCAGTCTGACCATCTGTTTGAGGATGATAGGCAGTGCTACGAATCAGACTAGTCCCCAAACCTTTGTGCAAATGCTCCCAAAAGTGAGCAGTGAACTGGGACCCTCTGTCAGACACTATAGTCTTCGGTATGCCATGCAATCTCACAATCTCCGCAATATACTTCTCGACATATTGAGGTGGTCTATAAACTGTCTTGACAGGCAAAAAGTGAGCGGTCTTGGTAAGACGATCCACGATTACCCAAATCGAATCATGGCCTTTCTGAGTAGTGGGCAAACCTGTGATGAAATCCATACTTATATCATCCCACTTCCAACTAGGTACTGACAAAGGTTGTAACAATCCGGCAGGTTTCATGTGAATAGCTTTCACTCGACAACATGTGTCACATTGGGCCACATAGGCTGCAATTTCCTTCTTCATCTTTGTCCACCAAAAACGAGGTCTTAGTTCTTGATACATTTTACTACTGCCAGGATGAATGGATAACTTAGAGTGATGAGCTTCATCCATAATTTTATTCTTAAGCTCTCTATCCTTTGGAACAACAAGACGGTTGTCAAACCACAACACGTCCTGCTCGTCCACTCTGAAGTGTTTTGAAGGTTCTTCTTTAATTTTCCTTTTGATGTGGAATATCCCTTTGTCTGCTTTCTGACCTTCTATTATCTTACTCTCCAAGGTGCAACTGATCTGAATACTATGTAACACGACAGGGTGCATTAGATTAAAACCATCTTCGAGTAAGGGTTGCATATTCAGACAATGCGACTTTCTACTCAAAGCATCGGCTACCACATTGGCTTTCCCAGGGTGATACTGTACATTCAAGTTGTAATCTTTAATTAGTTCTAACCATCTTCGCTGTCTCATGTTCAATTCTGGTTGGGTGAAAATGTACTTGAGACTCTTGTGATTGGTGAAAACATTGCACACATTACCAAGTAAATAGTGTCTCCAAATCTTTAAGGCATGCACCACGGCGGCAAGCTCAAGATCATGTGTCGGATAATTGATTTCATGTTTTCTCAACTGACGGGAGGCATAAGCAATGACTCTTCCTTCTTGCATTAGAACACAGCCTAATCCTGTTTTTGAGGCGTCACAGAACACATCAAAAGGTTTCTCGATGTCTGGCTGTGCAAGAACTGGAGTAGTGGTCAACAGTTTCCGCAAGGTGTGGAAAGCTGTCTCACACTCCTCTGTCCACACGAACTTATGATCTTTCTGTAACAGACTTGTCATTGGCTTAGCAATCTTCGAGAAGTCTGGGATAAAGCGGCGATAGTAACCAGCTAACCCTAGGAAACTCCTGACTTCTAGCACTGTGGTTGGAGTTTTCCAATCCATAACCTCTTGCACTTTGCTCGGATCTACCGAAACTCCATTCTCCGATAGAATATGACCAAGGAAAGGAACTTTCTTCAACCAAAATTCACATTTGCTGAACCTAGCATACAACTTATGATCTCTCAGTCTGGTCAAGACAATTCTCAGATGTTCTTCATGATCCTTCTCATTCTCAAAGTATACTAGAATGTCATCAATGAAGACAACTACAAACTTGTCCAACTCTGGCATGAAAACCGTATTCATCAGATACATAAAGTATGCAGGAGCATTTGTTAAGCCAAAGGACATAACAAGATACTCGTACAACCCGTATCTGGTAGAAAAGGCGGTTTTCGGGACATCTTGCGGCCTGATCTTTATCTGATGATACCCTGATCTTAGGTCTATCTTGGAGAACACTCTAGCTTTAGCCAACTGATCAAACAAAACATCGATATGAGGCAAAGGATATTTATTCTTGATAGTTACAGCATTAAGAGGTCGATAATCCACACACATTCTTAGAGTACCCTCTTTCTTTTTCTTCACGAACAAGGCAGGACATCCCCATTTAGACTTACTTGGTCGGATAAACCCCTTCTTTAGCAATTCTTCCAGTTGCTTTTTCAACTCAGCTAACTCATCCGGAGGCATCCGATAGGGTCTCCTCGAAATAGGAGCTGTTCCGGGGATCAACTCGATTCCAAACTCAACATCTCTATCTGGAGGAAGGCCAGGTAACTCTTCTGGAAACACATCCGGGAACTCACACACTACCGGGATCTGGCGGATAGGAACAACTTCCATGGCATAGGTCACACTCACAAGGTCTGTTCTTTCGGGCAATGGTACCTGAAAAGTACCCTCTGCCTGCGGATCCTTAAGGGTAAGCAATCGACTGCTTGTATCTATGACTGCTCCCCAGTCTTTCATCCAGTTCATTCCTATTATTACATCCAAAACTAGTCTCGGCATAACTATCAGGTTCACTCAAAACTTCCAACTATCTAACTCAAGGGTTGCCCCTCTAACCATCTTATTGGTTAGCACATCAGCCCCTGCTGAACTTATGCGATAACCATAATTCAATTCTGTGCATAGTTGTTCATGCTTCCGTGCAAATGCTTGACTCATAAAAGAATGCGAGGATCCAGAATCAAATAGAACAACTGCAGGGTGATGGTTAACAAGAAACTTACCAGCAGTTACAGGTTCTCCCTCAGGAATCTCATCAACGGTGGTATGGTGTACACGGGCAGTGTAAGTCTGTTGCTTCTTTCTAGGCGGATAAGGGCAGAACTTTGAAAAGTGGCATGGCTGACCACAATTGTAGCAGGGCCCCTTCACTGTACCAGCAGATCCTATTGCTCCATTGGAGTTGCTTTGTTCTGCAGCTGCGGTGATCTTTGCTGGCGGCACGGCCATCTTGTACGGCTTCTGTGGTCCCTTGTAGTTCTGAGTTTTATGCTGTGGAGGCCTGAACCTTGCACCAGGTGTGGACGGACGATAAGAAAGACGATTTGTAGTGACAACTCTGGACTGGGATGGTCCTGACTCAAACACCCTCTTACGATTCTTGGATGCAGTGTAGGCGTTGTTGTTCTTTTCTTGTTTCAAACAATCACTGACAAAGTCATTGAACCTGACGCGGGTATTGGTACCCACATGCTTCATCATCTTCGGACTTAACCCTCTCTTGAAACTAGCAATTCTCTTTGCATCTGTGTCGACCATGTCTGGAGCATAGCGGCACAAGTTGTTAAATGCATGCAAATACTGTGTTACAGTCTTGGTACCCTGATTTAAGGCCAAGAACTCTCCGAGCTTCATCTCAACCAACCCTGGGGGAATATAAGCTCCCTTAAACGCTTCAGTGAATTCTCTCCAGGTAATCTGGGATTGGGAGGAAAGGTGGTGCGGTGATGCTTCCACCACATCCCTGCCGGTCCCTGTAGCTGATGTGCAGCATATTCTGTTTTCAGAACTTCTGTCAGTCTCAACACACGGAACTTGTCCTCCATAGTGTTGATCCATTCTTCAGCGTCGAGTGGCTCGGCTGCTTCCTTAAAAATAGGTGGCCTAGTATCCATGAAATCCTTGAAATTGCTGTACTGGTTCACTCCATGGCCACCACCTTGATTATTTCCTCTCTAAACATTTTCAGCGATGGTACGTAGAAAATCTTCCATATTCCTTTGTGACTGCTCGGCGTTGCGCTGGCTTCCAAGAAACTGTGCGAAGAACACTTCTGCAGTGAGCGGTGGAGGAGGGGGCAATTGTGGCTCTGGCTGTGGCTCCTGGTGGTTAACGTTGTTTGCACCACCCCCACCAGCCCCTGCACCGTTGCCACCAGTTTCAGCGGCCTCATACGTGGCACGGCGAGTGTTTGCCATCTGCATATTTCAGCAACAACTAATAATTGAGCGAAGTGGTAGTAATTGTATCCGAATGAACAATCATGCCATACTGAATTTATTGGAGAGAACAAGTCATGCAATAAGACAGAGGCACAATAATCACATTCCAATTAAAACAACATCACTAATCAAATTACTTCGAATGCAACATCGCGTTCCATACAACCACGTTGCCAGCATACATACACTGGACTTTCATGCGTTCAAGCATCACATACACAACCAAGATCCAAAAGATCGCCAGTCTCAAGATCGAACAGGATACAACACGATACATGGGAACCAAAAGAAGGCCATCGTGATAAAGCCTATCACTAACGCAAGGCAACTAGCCTACTCCTTAGGGCCGTCATCGAGGTCGGAGGCGTCACCATCGCTACCATCAGTAGCGGCGTCGTCGTCGACGTCCATCTGGGCGGTGTCCGGAGGAGCATACGGGCCTATCCCGTTGTAGAGGGCATGAAACTCTTCATGCAAGTTGGCGTTATACCCTTCTAGCTCCTCGACCCTTTGCTTGAGAAGGTCCCTCTCGTTCTAGGCTTCATTCCTTTTCTGCACTAGCTGTCCCATCATGCGGTCTGCATTTCTGTTGGCCTGAGTCAACGTCTGTACCCATTGCATAGCACTCTCACCTCTCTCGAGAGCCCGGTCTCGCTGTAAGCTCATGTCGGCCAACTGCTCCTGCAAGCTAGCTATAGCACGTGCTTGCTTCTTCTTCTGCTTCCTTGCTTCAAGCCGATCATTACCTCTCAGACCGGTCAAGGTCCAATAGATATTCTTAAGACCCTGGTATGCTTTGATGGCTGCATACATGGCACTCATAGTGTGGTTGTCGCTAGCCTGTCCTTCACTTGGGCCTCTAACCAAGGCACTACCTTGCGGCTGCACCCTAATGGCATCACGAGGATCATCTCTCGGGAAAGTACCCGCCAAAGCTGCTGCCAACTCATTAGGAAACCTGCTCATTATGTCTCGGAAGACGCGAAAGGCTGCACCCTCTACACCCTCAACTGGAGTGCGTCCTTCAAACTCTAAATGCCAACCATCCCATTCTGGCACATCACCAAGGGCAGAGACGGTGATCTCCACTATTGCAAGTCCATCCTCAGCTAACTGGTTCTCATTCCAAGAGTACACCGGCTCTTGACCCTCTGGGTACCCCACATCATGGAGCACTCTCCAAAGCAAGGTGGGCATGCCAAACTCACTTAGAAAAGTGTCCGTGCTGCGGCGCTCCCGCGGGGCCATCTGGTGACGGGGTGCTCTTCCGCCAGTGGACTTACGAGCAGTCTTCTTCGTGCGGGCCATCTGTAGCACAAGTTTTAAATTACCCGGTGAGACATATTTTAAGTTGATGTCACTTTTATCAAACTGGGATAATCCTTTTATAAGGGGAGGAATGCATGTTATGAATGAAATGCACAGGCAATATGATGCATGCGCGAGTCTTACGTTCTCACAAACTTAGAAAATAAAGACATCTAACGATGAATTCGGTGGCATACAACGATCTCTCATATACGTAATTAATTCGATCTACACGATAAACGCTGTTATGTACCTGTAGAAAATTCATTTCAGCCCATTCCCCATGAATGCATGAAAGAAGTAAATCTACCTACGCGCTCTACATAAATCCCCAGATGCGTGTACAACGGTAGTAACTACCCACACACATCGTCCTATTGACGGCATCGCCTCAACGGACGGAACACCCACATATGCGATACTTTCATAAAAACATGTGTACAACATGTAATTATTCTAGTATCATATAAAACACTCTTCCTAGATCGATGGTGTATCCGATCATGCTCTCACAGCTCACACTTACCAAAGCGTAGAGGTAACTGATCCATACATTACCACTCAATTAAGTGGCACTCATACAATATCACGCCGTATGAGCAACGAAAGAGAAATATGGTGCAAGAACCCCAAGTTAGTACTTAAATAGCCACCTAGAGTCCTTAACTGGGCATACAGGATATGACCACTGGCACACCTTTAGTTTTAAAATCACACTTTTTAAATAAAATTTGGTTTTAAATACACTTATGAACAGTAATCACGCTAAACCTTGCTCCGATGCCAGCTGTAACAGAACCGCCCAATTATACGAAATTAAGTAGGAAAATCATCCAACGTAAGGACAATTCAACAAACTTAAGCCCGTATAACCCGGTAGTCCGTGAAATCTCGATGGATTTCAAACCATTTCTCATAACAGCCAAGATCGTACTAAGTTTAACGGTTACCATCATAAGTTACATAAAAGTTCGCGGCATAAAATACATCGGAGTTTAAACATAGTTATTACAAACCAGGTTTGACTAAAAGTAGCGGAAGCGGTAGTTCAAATCACGCACACACACAACATTTTGGAATAAAGTGCCAGCTTGTGATCATCTCCAGCAAAAGCATCAGACGAGAAGTAACGAATGACCATTGCCCATGGTCCTATGCTTCGCCCATTGCAGGATAGAGACAGCTGATACAATAGCCATAGTACATCTGTCCATTTACAACAAGTGGGAACAAAGCCCTGAGTACGAGAAGGTACTCAGCTAGACTTACCCGTCATAAACCAGAAATAAGAGACACCAAGGAATCATGATAGGCTTTCTGGTGGGATAGCTGACTCATTTGCAAAAGCCATTTTTAGCATTTAGGAAAACCTTTACAAAAGCTTTGCATCAAGTTAAATCTTTATTAACCTGTCAACTACATTTGCACCTGTACTAAAGTAACATGTAATTAAACAGGTAATGATAACCAATGATCATTAACAACTTCCATTATATCATAATTCATATAACTGTCCAAGTGTTCCATCAATATTACTACGATGAAATAGCTCAAGTCAAGTGTTCACTATCCAGTGAACGATGGCGATTCGAATCGATTATTAACCAGCTGGTAAGTTATTCCTCACACAAACCTCACTCACCCGCTAAAGTGAGGTGTTGGTCACCGAGTCAACCATTCAGGTAAAGTCGCGAGCTTGCCAGGAACCACTTGTACCCGGGGGCCGCCCGACTGCTCTTTGGCCTTATCATCGCGCCCCCGTATCCTGCCACTACTGCTCCGGTACAGTGCGTTGCGGGCAATTCACTCGGCCCGAATAATCTCCCAGTTTCGCGGTCGGAAGGTACTTTATCCGGCCAGCTAAATGTGAGGCATGCGTTCAACATGACCCGAGGGACAACAACGGACGGTCCTTAACCGACACAGACGGAAAACACTACAGTCCGAAACCCTGCAAGTTTCCGCCCGGTCTCAAATTCATTTCACACTTAGTTATACCATGACTTCATAGTCAACCAAACAGATCCAGGTAACCACCTATAGCTCGCAGGTGACAGGAAATCACCCGACTTCTACCGGTCTAAGCCAGCTAAGCATTGACTTGACTGCGGATACCAGGGTAACAAGGATATGGTATAACAAAGGTAAGCAAGGTATAATGCAGCAACGTTTGCAAACAACTCCTAAACGTAATGCATCAACTTAAGTAAAGTTAATAATAAATTATTTGCAAACCGGGAGAGAAATGCTCCGGGGCTTGCCTCTCTCGAAGGAGCTCGGACGGTGATCGGGGCACTCCGGGAGATCTTCACCGACCTCTTCTTCGGCTTCTGCCACCTCCTGCTGCTGCACCTCGATCTGCTCCTCTGGCTCCTCGGGTAAGACGACTGGGTTCTCGGTTTGCGATCCTGTATGATGCAATGCGCGTAAGTGATTATGCAAGTGTGCATCGAAGGAGATGAATGCAATGAATATGTTGAAATGCAAGGTAGTCAACATCATCCAAGAAATTATACACTACAAGCACATGTCATCTACTGCAGTCTCTTCTACTACTAACATGTCAAGTTAACATATCTTATGAAATGTTTCAAAGATACACCAAAGCCTTACTAATTTCTTAATCACACTTAAAGCAACACTTGCTTAAACCCTAAGTAATAATAGGTTTGAATAGCAACATATATTTCTGATGCTCCTAAAAATCTAAGAAAATTACAGTAGCATAATACTACTCTAAACATACTACCATAAAAATTTCATTACATTTGGATAAGTAAACTATCCTGTACAAAAATGACAAGCTATAGCATAAAAATGAGCATGAAATTACTTTGTACTATGAAAAGTGTCAAACAACAGAATTAATATTTTTCCTAGGTTCTTCATAGCATACTATGACTGTACAAAAATTATCACATGCATGTTTTATACAAAGTTTGCTCTCTAGCAAAAATAACAAAAATCAGCCATTAAAGGTACTTGAACTACTTCTCCAAAGTTTTCCACAGCACATGCATGAAACATATTTTTCCTAATAAGTACATGATATATGAATATTAACAAACTTAAAATCATATTTTTCTGATACATATAGGATTTACTAGCTATTTTACAAGATATCAGCAATATTAAGAATTAATTAAAGCTCTACAGAAAAGTATTCCAAAAATGACATGCAATATTTTTTAGATTGTAGATCTGGTTCCAATGAATCTAGATAAATTTATTTCACAATTTTTGGAGCTGAAATGACTGCTAAGATATTTTCCAAAGCATTTTCATCAAAAATAATAAAAGAAAACAGAAAACGGTTTTTATTATTGAAACTGGGCCGGCCCGTGGAATCAAACCGGCCCATGGCCGTTCTCGGCCTGGCATTGCGCGCGCGGGGGAACAGTCGAGCCGGCCTGCTCGGGGCGTGGCCCAGTGACGACCGACGGGGGGGAGACAGGGCGCCCTCGTCGGCGTTCGGAGCCGCGACGGCGTGGCGGTGGCCGACGGCCAACGGCCGGCTCCGGCCAAACCGCGACCAGCTAAGGTGCGCAAAACGCTCGCAAGAGAGTGGCGAACGCGTGAAGGAGACGCGGGAGGGCAGAGATAGGGCGAGCGAGGCGGTGGCGGAGCACGGGCTCGACGGCACCGTCGCGGTGGCACGGCGAGGCGAGGAAAAATTGAGCCCTACCGGGGCAAACGAGGAGAAGGCGACACTCGTTCGGAGGAGAGGAGGATGGGGCGGAGCCTCGTGCACGAGCAATTGGACGGAGGTGGTCCACTGGTGCCAGAACAGGGCGGTGACGGTGGCGGAGCTCGGTGGCGAGCGGTGTTCCGCTGCGGTTTTCACCGGAGGGAGGAAGAAAGAGAGCAGGCGAGGCAGAAATGGAATGGAGATCAGGTGCCCGGTCGTTTTGAAGTGGAGCGTGGGCGCGGGGTTCATAGCGGCCACGCGGTGGCATCGCCGGCACGCGGCCGCCACGCGACGGACGTTTGCTGCCGGGGCGCCAGCGTGCGCGTGCGCGGGCGGGAAGAAGGGAGAGGGGGCTGGCTGGGCCGGGCCGCGGCGGAGGCGGACGCGGGCGCGCGCGCGGGTGTGGCGCGGGCCGATTCGGCCAGCGGGCTGAATCCGAGGCGGCGGCCTGCTAAGCTGGTTTTGATTTTTTTTCAAATTTTTTATTTCAAATCAAATTTAAACACAGATTTCAAACCCCATTTTGAACAGGAAGAAGACATTTTCTGTAATTGACCCAAAAATAAAAGTTGCTTAGAATTTAATTCTCTAAAACTTTGATTAAGGGGCCAACTAAAAATTCCCAATAGATTTTGAATTGAAGAATAAAAGCTAAAATAAGAAGTATTTTTGAATATTTTAATTAATATTTTTGAACAAGTTTTTTTTTGACAAAACTTTGAGTCATCTAGTTGCTTCCAAAAATTGAACTATAATTCTAAGTGATATAAGATTTGTAGTTGCAAAATTTTGATGGAATGTGATTAGCACATTAATATATTACATCTCAAATACCACTTTCTAAGCTTTTATTTTACTCAAATTATAATATTAACATGTATGATTATGATGATATGAAATGTCATGCATATTATTGCCATGCAAATGCTTGCGTAACACCGGAGTGTTACAGACCCGGCCGGACCACTTGTCGCCCTTCGTGTCTCGCTTTATTAGAGTTGCTCTTCGCGGCTCCCGCGGGGCGAGCACAATGCCCCTCACAAATCTTCTCCGAAGCCTCGCACAATATTCTTGCGAGGTTCGACGGAGTCACAAGCCACCAAGCCATCTAGGAGGTGGCAACCTCTAAGAGTAACAAGCACCACCGGCTTGCTACTCGAACACCTAGTGCCACTCAATGCAATCCTCACGATACAACACACTAGAATCGCTCTATCACTCGATCCGAAGAACACTACCAAGCTCAAATGAGTTAGAGGGCTCCCAAGCACTCTCAAGCATGGACACAAAGTCCCCTTATGTGCTCAACACCCGCCAAGACCGGCCACCACTTTTATTTATAGCCCTAAGGGCTAAACTAGTTGTTACCTCCTCAAAACAGCCAGCACGGGGTGTTAGACGCGTCTAATGCTCGGGCAACAGACGCTGCCAGCGTCTGACGCTCCTCAGCCGCCCGTGACCGATCTTTGCCACGTGTAGTGATGAAAGCGGACGGAAACGAACGGAAAATTGCTCTACCGTTTTCATTTTCATATTTTTAAACGGAAACGGGAGCGGGAGCCGGACAGCCGGGAACGAAAACGGTAGCGGGATAAACGGTAATACGAAAACGGGTAAATACGGTCAGAAAATAGACGGAAACGAACGGTAAGCGGAAACTTAAGCCGGAACATGTATGCCGCATATAAAATATATACTGCCTAGTGCCCACACATAAATACGCTCGTAGATGAATGAATTATCAGATGATGAAAGGACGAACACTGGCACACTGCTGTGCACTCTACCAAAACAAAAAGATGATGACTTTAATATATATGTGACATGTCCACACAGATGAAAAGAAAAATAAAAGCAACTCAGGCATGTGCTTTCATGGCCCAACGACCCAACATCTCCTCAAAAAAAAAATAGGCCCAACAGGCCCATCCCGTATTGAAGAAAAACGGGACGAAAAACGGGATATCCCGGTTAAAAACGGGATACCGCAAATACGGACGGACAAATGCTCTACCGTTTTCGGTCCCGTTTCCGTTTACTCCGTCCCGTTTTCGGTCCCGTTTCCGTTTATCCCGGAAAAAACGAAAACGGTCAGGAAAAAACGGTATACGGTTGCGGACAAAACGGGATTCATCCCGTCCGTTTTCATCCTTGGCCACGTGTCCTCGATTGAACGAGAACCGTTGATCTTCAAAGGTCGGCTAACTTCAACGGTCTTCAGACGAACGCGTCGGACGCATCAGATGACACACCACCAGACGCGCCACCTCTGCACTAGACACAGTACAGAGAGGTCCGAAATCCTCCCTATGCGCATCAGACGTGTCCATCGAGTGGGCATCAGACGTCGTTCCGCGTCTGTCGTCGCCGAGGCTTGCGACCCTACTGATGCCACTCACAATAGATGCTGATGTCTAGCGTCTATCGCCCGACCACAGCCGCGTCTGACGCTGCTTCCTCAACAGGCTATCACTTAGGGTTAGCCACCAGACGCTGAACCCGCGTCTGATGCTCCCAGGGCCATCGTCTGATGCTACCGAGCACCGCGTTCGACGTGTGCTTCTCAACTCGAAAACATTCCACGACTTCGCCTCTAATTCTCGACTTCGGCGTAAAGAAAAATAGTCATTTTAATTTCTCGAAAACGCCTGAATTCCGCCTAGCAAGCTCGGCGGGAGGGAGAGAGGACCCCAAACCCCTCTCAACCGCTCAAACTCCACCGTCTTCGCAAATATGCCAACACCAACAAGTATTCACCACCTTGTGCACGTGTGTTAGCATTTTCAAAATCATTTTCTTAAAGGAGTTAGCCACTCAACTTGCCACGCCACTCGATCCTAGCACGTATGCAAAGTTAGATCGCTCAAGTGGCACTATATGACCGATATGCAAACAATTTTGCCCCTCTTAATAGTACGACCATCTATCCTAAACCCGGTCATCAACTTCTCTATACACCTATGACCGGTGAAATAGAAATGCCCTAGGTTATACCTTTGCCTTGCGTATTTCACTCCATATCCTCCGACGTTGATGCAACACATGTACCAACCATATCACAAATGATATGATCCACTTCATATCATCATGTGACCTTGTTGGTCCATCGATCTTGACCTCACTTTCTCTTCACCGTTGCGTCGGTCCATCGACGTCAAGTCTTGCTCAAGCTTCACCGCCACGTGGTCCATCGCTCTAAAGCCTCCGACTTGCCCTTCACACTTGCAACCGGTCCATCAAGCCAAGCCTCATCTTGATCTTCGCCACCTTGGTCACATGACTCTATATCATGTCTTATATGCAATGAGCTCCTTCATGACACCATCACCTGTGGACTAATTCTCTATGTATGTCATATAAACATAATTAGTCCATCTAAGGTTCTCACCCAATTACCAAAACCAAACAAGGACCTTTCACCGTCACTGGCTGCGCCCCTCTCTAGATCAGAGTTAGGGTTGTCGGTGGGGAAAGTAACTGCGGGGAACCTCGTACCTCAAGCTGCCAGCACCCCCACCTCTTTATATTACGCAGTGTGATGAGGGTCCACCAACCATGTAGGGTTGGGCGCCCCCAATCAGGGCGCGTGATCAAGGCCCAACATGCCCTGTTGGAGAGGAGATCAAAACTAACATTCTCCTCCTTGATCTCACCTTGCACTTTAACCTTTAAACTTTGACTTTAACACTTTTCATTTTACTCGTTCCGTCACAAATAAATACATAGGGCATGTTTCATCGTCACGGTCTATCACCAATAGATTTGACAGCTACAATACACGTCTCTGATCTGAAACAGTTACTTTAACTTTTGGGCCCTTTATAGTCCAGGAGTCATAAGCTTTCCCTTAAACCCATGCCAGCTACATGTTCTCTGAACACGTTGGGTGGTAAGCCTTTTGTAAGCGGATTCGTGAGCATCTTTTCAGTACTTATATGCTCAAGATTTATAATTTGATCCCAGACTTTATCCTTTACAACATAATACTTTATGTCAATGTGTTTAGCAGCACCACTTGACCTATTGTTGTGAGCGTACTGTACTGCTGGATTATTATTGTAGTATAACTTTAGTGGTTTATGTATGCTGTCGACCACCTTTAAACCGGGTATGAACTTCTTTAGCCAGTTCACCTGCCCTGTTGCCTCATAACACGCTACAAACTCGGTATACATTGTGGACGATGTAGTGACGGTTTGTTTTGAGCTTTTTCATGAAATAGCTCCTCCTGCGAGAGTGAACACATATCCTGATGTGGATTTTCTATCATCTCTTGCATAATCAGAATCCGAATACCCCACTATTTGGAGAGAATTTGATTTTCTATACGTCAACATGAGGCCTTTCGCACCTTGCAAATATCGCAAGACTTTCTTTACCAATTTCTAGTGTTCAATCCCTGAATTACTTTGAAATATGCCAAGCAACCCGGCAACAAAAGCTAAGTCAGGCCGTGTGCACACTTGAGCATACTATAAGCTTCCGACAGCAGAAGCATATGTAACCACTTTTATTTGATTGAGCTCGTAATGGTTCCTAGGGCATTGAAAATCCCTATATCTATTGCCCTTGACAATGGGTGTAGGTGAGGCACTATATTTATGCATACTGAATTTCTTTAAAATGTTTTCTATGTATGCATTTTGTGACAGTCTCAATATCCCTTTACTTCTATCTCGGTGAATCTCTATGCCCTAAACAAAAGACGCTTCACCAAGATCTTTCATGTCAAATTTTGAGGATAAAAACTTCTTTGTCTCCAATAGTAGACTGACATCACTACTGGCAAGTAAGATGTCGTCTACATACAGGATTAGAAAGATATACTTTTCATTCTTAAACTTTGCATAAACACAATTCTCCTCAACATTTTCTTTAAACCCAAAATTTCTTGTTGTTCTGTTAAACTTCAAGTACCATTGTCTTGAAGCTTACTTTAACCCATAAATCGATTTTTTTAGGTGGCATCCCATTCGTTCTTTTTCTTACACGACAAAATCTTTTGGTTCTGCCATATAAACATTTTTCTCTAGATCCCCATTGAGGAATGTTGTTTTTACATCCATCTGATGTAACTCTAAATCGTAGTGTGCCACTAATGCCATTATAATTCTGAAGGAATCCTTACATGAGACTGGAGAAAAGTCTCATTGTAATCAATCCTTTCTCTTTGCGTGTGTAACACCCTAAAATTAGCCTCTTTTAAAGTAGAGTTAAAATGATTTATTTATGAATTTTGTGCACATGAAATATAGGAAAATAACATTTTTCATTAATTTAAAATACATTATAAGGTAGTAACATGTGTGAGCATACATGCTGTAGCATCTTATTTATTGTGATGGATGGTGAGGATCCAAAACTCCGAAGTAAATTGGAATGTTTTTGAAAAGAGTTTGAAAATGGCTTTGAAATAAAAGAAAGAAAAGAAAAGAAAATTAAGAAAAAAAAAGAATATAAAAAGTTGTATAAATTATTTTTGAAAACTTACTAAAATTTTCTCACTTTTATTGGAATTGAAGAGTATGTTCAAACTCTATTTGAATTTGCATTTGGTTTAGATTTGAATTTGGATTGGAAAACTAAAAATAGAAAAGGAATTAGAAAAAGAAGAAAAACCCTCTCTCTCATTTTTGGCCCGAAGGCCCACTGTTTTTTTTCCCTGGCCCGGCCTCCTCTTTCCCGGCTTTGGCCGCTTCGGCAGCCCAGCTCGCGCGTCACCTGCGCACCGGCCTGCTCCGCATCGGCTCGTTGCTCGCGCCCACCTCCGCTCCGCATCAGCCGCATCGCACGCGCCGTCCGCTTTTCTCTCCCACTCACTGCCCACGGGTCCCGCCCGTCAGCCGGCCCCGCTCACTTTCCTTTTCTTCCCCGACGCGCTCGGAGCCTTTCCTTTCTCTCCCCCGCAGATGGCGCGGCCAAACACGGCAAGCCGCCGCCGCCATTGCGCATGCAAGGCAAGCGCCCAAATCACCGCGCTCCGTTTCCCTTCCATCCACCGCGCTTGCACGCCTATAAAGCCCCGAGCCGGACGCTTTCCTTCTCCCTTTTCTCGACAGCGCTCAAGCACCCACCGCCGCTCGAGCTCGCACTCCCCGCCATTGCAACACGACGACCAGCGCCCTTACCTCGACGTCGACGTGCCCCGAGGCTCCGCCATGATCTCCCGCGAGTGTAGGTGTCTTCAATTTGCCGTATTGCCCTTATGATTTCTTGGATTTAGCCCTCACCGTACCGTCGTTGTCTCTCTAGATCGCCGCTGCCGTCGACCCCGCTTTCGGAGCTCTTCCGGACGCCACGAACGCCTCCATAGAACCTGCGGTGAGCCCCTCGACCTTCCCATCCCATCGGCCTTGAGTTTAGTGCCCTAGAGCGTCGCTTAGGGGAACTTCCATTCATCCTGGCCATGGCGCTGCCGTGGGAGCCCTCGTCCCGAAGTGCTTCCCGTCCTTGTTTTGTGTCCCGTTGAGTTCGTGAGACCTCGTGCTACGCGTAGGTGCCCTCGGCTCGGTCTAGGGTGGCCGGAATCACCGTACCGGTGATCACCGACGAGCTCGGGCCGTCGGCAACAATGGCGCCGCCGTCCTGTGCTTCTTCCCCGGCGACCTGCTGCCCCCGTACATGCCTGCGCCGTCAGATGTGACGTGGACGGCCACGATAAGCCCGTACCCCTTCGCTGTGTAACTGGTCCACTGGGACTTGTGGACTCGGTCCACCCCGCCAGGTCAGCAGCGCCCACACCACGTGGTGCACCGAGCCAATCACATGTGCCCACGTGTTTGCCCAGTCAGCAGCCCCAGTCAACCACGGTCAGCCATACCAGTTTTACATAATAGCCCCCCTGATTTTGGTGAATTAACCCGCAATCTAACTCAGTTCAAAATAATTGTTTTTCAGCCCTGATTTTATTCATTTAGGACCCTATCATTTTCAGAAATAGTATGCCCAGTCCAAAATACATTTAAATTTAGATTTTTAATTGTTTTAATTCAAATTTGAGTTCAAATATTTACAGGAATGCCACTGAACCTTATTTCATGCGTAACTTTTGCGTTTTAAGTTCGATTTGACCCGTTCGAATTGCGTTAGGACCGTGTTTACGTTTTCTACATGATTATACAACTGTTAGACATGTTTTCAACACTTGAAATTCATGAGTAGATTTAATCTATTATTTAATTAAAGTAAAACTTGTTTAAATCGTAACTTATTTATTTAAACTCCGAAATAGCCCGTTCAAGTTGCGTTTGTTTCGTAACGATGAGATCTACGTATTAGTAATGATGTTTACTACATTACTATTTCATAAAAATCGTGGTTTAAATCATATCTTGATTAAAGATTATGCAACTAGGTTTTATACATAAAATATGATTTGTTTTACTTTTGTTTTATAATTTAAATCTAAAATTGACTTAAATCAATCTATATTATTTATACATATCTTTTATAAATGAATTCATATAGTTAACATAAATGAAGCCTATAGTTTATTTTTCCACGTATTAAGCAAATCTCTCGGTAGCTGTAACTTTTTAACCATAGCTTCGATTAGCGTGCCTCTCGCGACTGTATGTTCGTAGTGATACGTAGAATCGTATATCAATCTCTTTTACTTATTTTCTATGATTGGTGTACTGTTCTGATATAGATGCAACTGTATGCTATGCATGTATGTGTATGGATGTTTGTGTGGTGTTTTACGATTACGTCCAGTCGGTGAGATACACGTGGTGATCCAAGAAGAAGAAGGACATCAAAGATTAAAGCTTACCGAAGGATCGGTGTTTAAGGCAAGTATAGCATGGGATTATCCTTGTTTCCTATTCATCTTTAATATACTTAATTCATGTGCATGTGTCTACCTTGTTACCACTAAGGATATCCTAGCTTTTATATCTTGTACCTTGACACCCATGGGACATTGCATTGGGTAGTATTTATGCTAGTGCTCAAGATAAATAACCATGATCTGTAACTTGACTAATGGTATATGCAATAAACGTTTAAATGATGCTTTAAAGCAATATGGCTCAAGAGGGCTAGAGCATATTTGGTTGTTTTTATGGTGCTCTAGTTTCTCTCCATAAGGACTTATCTGTAAGCGAAAATCCGGGACTTACAGTACAACTGTGAGGGCTAAAATGGCTCTGGCTTTAGTCAAGTATGAGGACCTTTTCTAGCTTGTTAGAGGTATTCCTTTATGGCGTAAGAATGGCTTGACGAATCGGGTATAGTGCGGCCTCTGTCCTCATGTGTATAGGCTGCGTGTTATTGTGCCATCAGGAAGGGGGGCTCTACATCTGTTTGCCGAGTGAATCTAATGGCCCTAACTTGTTAGACGAACCTTTGAAAGACTTCATAGTGAACCCTGCCGACCTTCCTTGGAAGTGGGTCAAGAGATTAGCTACCTCGGGCGAAAGGGTAAATCACGACTCACAGTGAAAGTGTACAACCTCTGCAGAGTGTAAAACTGGTATATCAGCCGTGCTCACGGTCACGAGTGGCCTTGGACCCTTACAGAATAAATGATGAACGCTGATGATAATGATAATACTGATGATATTAATGTTCATTAATGATTATTGTTTCTTGCTATACATTATTCTCGTTTACATGATCATGAGGTTATTTGGGTTTTTGGTAAACTTGTTGCTACTCAACTGCTAAAAAGATGACTCACTAAAAGCTATTGCAGTAAACTCGTGTCAAACCTTTTGAGCCTCATGAACCCTATGTTATATTTGTTGAGTTCGACATGGACTCACTCTTGCTATTTCCCCACATCTCAGGAAGGGTACCAGACTGTTAGATTCTAGAATTGTTAGGCTTGTGATCAACCAGTCAGTTTGATCCTGGAGTGAAGGTTGCACCCGGTGTTCGGAGTTGTCTTTCCGCTGTGTTGCTCTTTAAGGTATATTTTATACTATTGTGTTATGTATATTAAGCATTTGTCTCTTGATATTACACTTATCTGTGGCTATATGTGAGATTTGTCTTCTTTATTTCACATATGGTGTATGTCTGGTTTTGTCCTTAAAACCGGGTGTGACAGATTGGTATCGGAGCAATGCTGACTGTAGGACGCAAGCCTAGTTAGAACTGGACGTTTAGCATGTTCTCATTGTTGCCTATTTCTTGCTTCTCTTTAACTTTGTTATTTTCTCAAAGTTATGCTTAATTCTATCCTCGTTCTGTTATAAAAACATTGTCTCTATTTTGAACCTTTTCTCCTTGTCTATTAGACGGCTCGTGACGAGAAGACTGTGGATTTCAGAGGTTAAGAGGACTGAATTGTGTCGCTCTTGCTCACTTTTGACAAGAAACCATTAGCGATGCAAAACCAATTACTAGAAGAAATGGCTCAACATGGGAATTCTCAACGATGCTTATCTCAAGGTCAAGCCAACATATCCAAGGGGTCAGAGAAGATACAAGTAGCAGAAGTTTGGAAGAATATGAAATCCAATAAAGATGTTGATAATAAGGCATTTGGAGAGCAGGAACAATGTCACTGCTGTAAGCATTATGGTTTTCCCTGTCTTCGAAACGAGTCTAATAAGGGGAAAGTCAAGGTGGATCCAAATTTTGAGATCAACATGGACAAGAAGAGAAAGGCAATCTCATTAGAACCACTTGTGGAAACCAATGAGCAAGCGAGTTATACTACATTGTCACATGCAGCCCTGATCCCCTGTCAAACAAATCCAAACCCTGAAGAGTTAGAAGCCTCTCCCGCTAAAACTACTCCCCATGAAGTAGTCATAGATGGATGGACAATTACCTATAAGGAGTATCAACCCCGAAAGGCTAAACAAGCTAGGAAACAAGCCAAAGGGACGAAGGTGAACTTTTATGGCCAGCAAGATAGCAGCATACCAAACAACAGTTCCTTGGAGTATGACATCACAAAAGATCCAGCTAAGAGAAAGTGTTATCATTGCCAGCAGGAAGGACATTATATCAAATCTTGCCCACAGAAGAATCCACAACAGCGAGACCCAGGACAGGATGTCCAAAAGGAGCATGTGCAGGGAAATAAATTAAAGAGAAATTACATTCATGGAAGGTTGAAACATGTGGATATTTCCACCATTCCTGGAGCTAAGGAGGTCGTGTTTGGATCAATTCCAGTAAGTTCAGGAAATGCCAAGGTTTTGTTTGACCCCAGTGCCTCACATTCGTTCATATCTAGACAATATGTAAAATATCATAACATACTTATGCTTCCAAGGGGGAAAACAGTGATGATTAAAACTCCAAGAGGTGAAATAAAGGCAGACCGCGTATGCCCAAAAGTTAGTCTTGACATAAAGGGGGTAAATTTTAAGGTAAACCTCATTGTTTTGGAATTAATGGGCATTGATGTTATCCTTGGAATAGACTGGTTATCTACTTGTAAAGGAGTGATTGAGTATGCCCAATGTTCAGTGTTTCTAACTACACTTTCAGGAGAAAGGATTGAGTATGAGGGTATTAAATCTATACCTGAGGGATACCAGGTTGACCCATCTTAAGGTATGAGTTATAAGAATGGTAGATGCAGAGATTCATATGTCCATATAAAGCAATAAGGAATGTAAGAGACGTTATCTACTCTGGATGCTGCTACAATCACACCATGTTTAAGGAATAGGAGTTATGTCCCGTGTAATAAAACCGTTAGTAGCCAAGTTGAGTTGTCTTAATGTGTGGCTAATGAACATTTAAGTGTTTAGTTGCTTTGTGCTTATGTTTATGCTTGAGTTGGAATTTTGTAATGAGTGGAATGATCTCGTGGGTTTTGACCATGATTTCATTTAGTTTATATGTATAAGGTATAAGGATTAATGAAATAAATAGCTGGGTTTTGGTTATCTCCTGCTTTCTATATCTTGTCTTTCAGAGCAGCCTGTCTTTATCAACTTATATCTCTGTTCTTGAAAGACCAAAAATCATGAGAAAATTCTGGACAAGAGTGGACTTCAACATCTCTCTCTAAATGCAAGAATCACCCTCATAGTTGTTTTGATTTGGGAGATACAAAAATCACAAGACGATGCAACTGTGCTGTCTGAAACCTGGAACAGAATCTGTTATGTGATGTTTTCGGTCAAGTTAGCTGCAGAATCTGGAAGTGTGTTCTATAAGAAAGTTGCAGAGAATTTTATAAGCTTTCCATCGGTGTAAACTACAGCTTCATTGGATTAACAGAATGAGAGTTACAGCTGTTTTACTGCACTGCTGATTTTCTGCTCGTGAGAAATTTCAGATTTCTTGTTCTTACCCATACACAAGAGTATCATTGGGATGTCAGAACACTTTTATGCTAAGTAGCTCATCTAGAAAAGGGTTCAAGCTACCTTATTTGGTGTCTCTTATTTTAAGGGGGGTAGCCAATGTAAAGAATGATTATTAAGATTGAACTCTTTATTTAGAAGTATTGGTTAGTCTCCATGATTGAGTTGCCACTCATGAGCAAAAATGTCCTGTGAACAAGGTTGATAATTTTGGATCCATGGAGACAAGAGTTGTCCTTTTGGATAGTTCATGATTATGATCATCTATACTTGCTCGTGTTGCTGATGTTGGTCACTTGATGACAGGAAGTGTAGTGTCTCATGACTCAGGAGTCCTATATGACGTCTCGCACTAATATGTGGGAAAAGATTGATGCTTCTGCCATTAAAGGATGTTATGGGTATGATGAAGCCGAGCACTATCAAAATAACAATGTTGAAGAGCAAGTTGAGAGTGAACTAAGTCAGAATCCACAACAACGAAAGCGAAAAAGGAAAGCTCATAAGAAGCCTGCTCAAGGAAGCAAAGCGCAGCAAAACTATGTCAATGGAAGACTGAGCAATGTGGATATGGATAAAATTCATGGAGTTACCAAAGTAGTGGGAGGCTATATTCAAGTAAGCTCAGTACAAGTTTTTGCTTTATTTGACCCTAGTGCTTCGCATTCTTTCATTTCCGCCGACATGGTAGAGACGTGCAAGATGGTGAAGTGTCCAATGAGGAGGCCTTTGCTAGTTCAAACCCCAGTGGGAGAAATGCAGGCAGATCAGATATGCCCGAATGTCAGTCTTGTCATAAACAAGGAAAACTTCACCGCGACACTCATTGTGTTGGAGTCACTTAAAATTCGCGTGGTTCTTGGTAATGGATGGCTCTGTGTACACAAAGGAGTGATTCATGGTACTCGGTGCACAATGCTCTTAACAACACCGTCAGGGAAAAGAATTAAGTATCAAGGTGGTCGACTTTTACCTGAGGGAGATGAGAATGATCAATTAGAAGATAGGTACACCAAGGATAGTAAAGTGGACCATGAATTTACTGGAGTCATAGCAGAGGAACAAATAACTTTGGAGAAGCTTTTAAGTTCGTTTAGATCAAGAGACCTCAGGCAAATGTTTGAAGGAGTCTAAGAAAAGGTTGAAGTAAAACCCAGGTATTAGCTTTGTCAGATCCAGACAAGAGCTTCATATCTACAATGATGCACCTTATCAAGGTGTGGGATGTGTCCTTATGCAAGAAGAAAAATATAGTACCTTGTTCAGTAAGTCAACTAAGGAAGTGTGGGTTGAATTACCTAACGTGTTATCTGGAGTTTTCCACTATGGAGTACTGTCTTTTGGAAGAAAAGTGACATATAGGAGGGTCACAAGAATCTACAGGACATCTTCACTAAGTTGGTCTTGAATTTGTGATATCCTCGTTGGAATGAAATGGATTAGGACTTGGAAAAGTGCTATTACTTGGAGAAGTAAAAGTCGCAGCCGATGCCCTTAGCAATGGAGAATAATGTTAAGAAGGTTCGGGTGACACCAAGGATTAAGAATCGTATTCCAAATTTGAGCAACTTGACCAGAATCATTAATGTTTTGAAGGTTGGTAGTAGAAATTCCTTCTGACTAAGAGATTCGTCAGGCTCTGTTGGAAGATAAGTATTTTAAGGAAGAAAATTCATATTATAGGAAAGGTGCCTAGTGATTGGAGATACCAGAGTATTGTTTGGAACATTTGTCAAAATCTTGGAATTAGTTACATGCATGCAAAGTAAGACGGAATTCTTATCAAGACGATGGAACAACACGATGAAGTAAAGAACAATCTAGAGACGAACTATCCCTATCTCTTTTATCATCATCTTCCGAATCTCGGGACGAGATTCATCTTAAGGGGGGTAGAATTGTAACACCCTAAAATTAGCCTCTTTTAAAGTAGAGTTAAAATGATTTATTTATGAATTTTGTGCACATGAAATATAGGAAAATAACATTTTTCATTAATTTAAAATACATTATAAGGTAGTAACATGTGTGAGCATACATGCTGTAGCATCTTATTTATTGTGATGGATGGTGAGGATCCAAAACTCCGAAGTAAATTGGAATGTTTTTGAAAAGAGTTTGAAAATGGCTTTGAAATAAAAGAAAGAAAAGAAAAGAAAATTAGGAAAAAAAAAAGAATATAAAAAGTTGTATAAATTATTTTTGAAAACTTACTAAAATTTTCTCACTTTTATTGGAATTGAAGAGTATGTTCAAACTCTATTTGAATTTGCATTTGGTTTACATTTGAATTTGGATTGGAAAACTAAAAATAGAAAAGGAATTAGAAAAAGAAGAAAAACCCTCTCTCTCATTTTTGGCCCGAAGGCCCACTGTTTTTTTTCCCTGGCCCGGCCTCCTCTTTCCCGGCTTTGGCCGCTCGGCAGCCCAGCTCGCGCGTCACCTGCGCACCGGCCTGCTCCGCATCGGCTCGTTGCTCGCGCCCACCTCCGCTCCGCATCAGCCGCATCGCACGCGCCGTCCGCTTTTCTCTCCCTCTCACTGCCCACGGGTCCCGCCCATCAGCCGGCCCCGCTCACTTTCCTTTTCTTCCCCGACGCGCTCGGAGCCTTTCCTTTCTCTCCCCCGCAGATGGCGCGGCCAAACACGGCAAGCCGCCGCCGCCATTGCGCATGCAAGGCAAGCGCCCAAATCACCGCGCTCCGTTTCCCTTCCATCCACCGCGCTTGCACGCCTATAAAGCCCCGAGCCGGACGCTTTCCTTCTCCCTTTTCTCGGTCGCGCTCAAGCACCCACCGCCGCTCGAGCTCGCACTCCCCGCCATTGCAACACGACGACCAGCGCCCTTACCTCGACGTCGACGTGCCCCGAGGCTCCGCCATGATCTCCCGCGAGTGTAGGTGTCTTCAATTTGCCGTATTGCCCTTATGATTTCTTGGATTTAGCCCTCACCGTACCGTCGTTGTCTCTCTAGATCGCCGCTGCCGTCGACCCCGCTTTCGGAGCTCTTCCGGACGCCACGAACGCCTCCATAGAACCTGCGGTGAGCCCCTCGACCTTCCCATCCCATCGGCCTTGAGTTTAGTGCCCTAGAGCGTCACTTAGGGGAACTTCCATTCATCCTGGCCATGGCGCTGCCGTGGGAGCCCTCGTCCCGAAGTGCTTCCCGTCCTTGTTTTGTGTCCCGTTGAGTTTGTGAGACCTCGTGCTACGCGTAGGTGCCCTCGGCTCGGTCTAGGGTGGCCGGAATCACCGTACCGGTGATCACCGACGAGCTCGGGCCGTCGGCAACAATGGCGCCGCCGTCCTGTGCTTCTTCCCCGGCGACCTGCTGCCCCCGTACATGCCTGCGCCGTCAGATGTGACGTGGACGGCCACGATAAGCCCGTACCCCTTCGCTGTGTAACCGGTCCACTGGGACTTGTGGACTCGGTCCACCCCGCCAGGTCAGCAGCGCCCACACCACGTGGTGCACCGAGCCAATCACATGTGCCCACGTGTTTGCCCAGTCAGCAGCCCCAGTCAACCACGGTCAGCCATACCAGTTTTACATAATAGCCCCCCTGATTTTGGTGAATTAACCCGCAATCTAACTCAGTTCAAAATAATTGTTTTTCAGCCCTGATTTTATTCATTTAGGACCCTATCATTTTCAGAAATAGTATGCCCAGTCCAAAATACATTTAAATTTAGATTTTTAATTGTTTTAATTCAAATTTGAGTTCAAATATTTACAGGAATGCCACTGAACCTTATTTCATGCGTAACTTTTGCGTTTTAAGTTCGATTTGACCCGTTCGAATTGCGTTAGGACCGTGTTTACGTTTTCTACATGATTATACAACTGTTAGACATGTTTTCAACACTTGAAATTCATGAGTAGATTTAATCTATTATTTAATTAAAGTAAAACTTGTTTAAATCGTAACTTATTTATTTAAACTCCGAAATAGCCCGTTCAAGTTGCGTTTGTTTCGTAACGATGAGATCTACGTATTAGTAATGATGTTTACTACATTACTATTTCATAAAAATCGTGGTTTAAATCATATCTTGATTAAAGATTATGCAACTAGGTTTTATACATAAAATATGATTTGTTTTACTTTTGTTTTATAATTTAAATCTAAAATTGACTTAAATCAATCTATATTATTTATACATATCTTTTATAAATGAATTCATATAGTTAACATAAATGAAGCCTATAGTTTATTTTTCCACGTATTAAGCAAATCTCTCGGTAGCTGTAACTTTTTAACCATAGCTTCGATTAGCGTGCCTCTCGCGACTGTATGTTCGTAGTGATACGTAGAATCGTATATCAATCTCTTTTACTTATTTTCTATGATTGGTGTACTGTTCTGATATAGATGCAACTGTATGCTATGCATGTATGTGTATGGATGTTTGTGTGGTGTTTTACGATTACGTCCAGTCGGTGAGATACACGTGGTGATCCAAGAAGAAGAAGGACATCAAAGATTAAAGCTTACCGAAGGATCGGTGTTTAAGGCAAGTATAGCATGGGATTATCCTTGTTTCCTATTCATCTTTAATATACTTAATTCATGTGCATGTGTCTACCTTGTTACCACTAAGGATATCCTAGCTTTTATATCTTGTACCTTGACACCCATGGGACATTGCATTGGGTAGTATTTATGCTAGTGCTCAAGATAAATAACCATGATCTGTAACTTGACTAATGGTATATGCAATAAACGTTTAAATGATGCTTTAAAGCAATATGGCTCAAGAGGGCTAGAGCATATTTGGTTGTTTTTATGGTGCTCTAGTTTCTCTCCATAAGGACTTATCTGTAAGCGAAAATCCGGGACTTACAGTACAACTGTGAGGGCTAAAATGGCTCTGGCTTTAGTCAAGTATGAGGACCTTTTCTAGCTTGTTAGAGGTATTCCTTTATGGCGTAAGAATGGCTTGACGAATCGGGTATAGTGCGGCCTCTGTCTTCATGTGTATAGGCTGCGTGTTATTGTGCCATCAGGAAGGGGGGCTCTACATCTGTTTGCCGAGTGAATCTAATGGCCCTAACTTGTTAGACGAACCTTTGAAAGACTTCATAGTGAACCCTGCCGACCTTCCTTGGAAGTGGGTCAAGAGATTAGCTACCTCGGGCGAAAGGGTAAATCACGACTCACAGTGAAAGTGTACAACCTCTGCAGAGTGTAAAACTGGTATATCAGCCGTGCTCACGGTCACGAGTGGCCTTGGACCCTTACAGAATAAATGATGAACGCTGATGATAATGATAATACTGATGATATTAATGTTCATTAATGATTATTGTTTCTTGCTATACATTATTCTCGTTTATATGATCATGAGGTTATTTGGGTTTTTGGTAAACTTGTTGCTACTCAACTGCTAAAAAGATGACTCACTAAAAGCTATTGCAGTAAACTTGTGTCAAACCTTTTGAGCCTCATGAACCCTATGTTATATTTGTTGAGTTCGACATGGACTCACTCTTGCTATTTCCCCACATCTCAGGAAGGGTACCAGACTGTTAGATTCTAGAATTGTTAGGCTTGTGATCAACCAGTCAGTTTGATCCTGGAGTGAAGGTTGCACCCGGTGTTCGGAGTTGTCTTTCCGCTGTGTTGCTCTTTAAGGTATATTTTATACTATTGTGTTATGTATATTAAGCATTTGTCTCTTGATATTACACTTATCTGTGGCTATATGTGAGATTTGTCTTCTTTATTTCACATATGGTGTATGTCTGGTTTTGTCCTTAAAACCGGGTGTGACAGCGTGAAACATTTTTCCACAAGTCGCGCTTTAAACCTTTCAATATTCCCTTAGGAGTAATGTTTTGTCTTATAGACCCATTTACGGCCTACTGTCTTGACTCCTTTAGGAATAGGTTCTAAGTCCCAAACTTTGTTGGTACTCATTGACTTTATTTCATCTTCCATGGTCTCAAGACACTTTGATGAATTATCGCTTCTCATGGCTTCTTCAAATGAAGTGGGATCACCCTTCATTTGAAATTCTTCAGTGTTATACACCTCATAATCATTAGGAATAGCTAATCTTCTAATTCTTTGAGACCTTCTTGGAGCCTCCATATTTGGCACATCTTATGTTTGAGGCTGTTGTTGCCCCTCCTCATCTGTGGCATCAATTTCTATAGGATCTTGAGGGACACGTATCTCATCATCATTTACTGTCACCATAGGAGAACTGACAACAGGTGTTGGCACTACAGTGTCCCGCACTGTTGGTGCAATAAGAATAGGTAGTTCAAATAATGGTTCCTGAATCATCGGAGTAGGAACACATACCCGCTTCTCCTCAAGATCAATTTTTCGAGCTACCATGCTCCCCTCATCATTTCATCTTCTAAGAAAATAACATGTCTCGTTTCTACAAACTTTGTATATCTGTTTAGAAAGTAGAAATAAAAACCTTTTGACGTTTTAGGGTAGCCAATAAAATGACAACTTACTATTTTAGGATCTAGCTTCCCAATATTTGGGTTAAACACTTTTGCCTCAGCAGGACTCCCCCACACACATAAGTGTTTTAGTGAGGATACTCTTCCTGTCCACAACTCATACGGTGTTTTGGACACCGACTTACTTGGTATTCTATTTAGAATATGAATGGCGGTTTTTAACGCTTCCATCCATAAACTCAATGGCAAGTTAGAGTAGCTCATCATACTATGCACCATATCCATGAGAGTACGGTTATGCCTTTCAGCTACTCCATTCTGCTAAGGTTCGTCTGGTGTAGAATACTAGGCTACTATGCCATTCTTCTGTAAGAACCTTACAAAAGGTTCAGGAACTTGGCCATATGGGGTATGCCGACCGTAGTACTCCCCACCACGATCAGATCGGACTATCCTAAACTTTAAATTGTGCTGATTTTCAACTTCAGCCTTAAATATCTTAAATTTATCCAACACTTCTGTTCTTTCTTTAATTGGATAAATATAGCCAAACCGGGAGTAATCATCTGTGAATGTCATGAATGAGTCATAACCATCCACACTTTTCATATGAAAAGGACCACAAATGTTTGTATGGATTATCTGTAAAATTTATGTGCTTCGTTTAGTGTCCTTTTTAATTTTCTTTGTGTATTTTCCCTTAATACATTCTTTACATTGTTCTAAGTCTAAGAACTCTAATGGAGGAAGAATTTTATTCTTAACTAGTCTCTCTATTCTTCCCCTCGAAATATGACCTAAACGATAGTGCCATAATTTCGACGATACATCTTGAGTTCTCTTTCGTTTTCTATTCGCATTCGCAGACGAGGATACATTCTCATTCACATCACATACGAAATTTATATTTTCACTAAAGTGATAGCAAATAAAGATCTTGCTTTTAAAAAGCAAGACTAACACATTCATTATTACATAATATCTCACATTTACCATCTCCAAAATGACAATCAAATCCATCATTGTCCAAACATGAAACACTAATCAAATTTCTTTATAATGAAGGAACAAATAGAACAACTCTAAGTGAAAGAATGAAGTCGTCAGCAAGCTCTAGAGAAACATCACCAATAGCTTCGACATCTGCTTGGACTCCATTCGCGACTTTAACGTGTCTTTCGCTTCTTTGCGTAGTCCTCGTCGAACGAGATCCCTGCAAAGAATTAGCAATATAAACAGTTGCGCCTGAGTCAATCCACTAAGTAGATTTAGAATACTGTACATACAGAGATTGATTTATAAACGTAATAATGTTCTCACCTTTCTTTGCCATGGTAATCGTTAAGAATTTAGGACAATCTTTCTTGTAATGTCCCTTCTTCTTGCAGTAGAGGCACTGATCTTTGTTCACTAGGAACCTGTTCTGCTGAGCCTGATGCTGTATGGGACCCTTGCCCTTTGGCTTTGAGGTAGAGTTGGCATTGGCATTAACATTCTTTTTCTTATTATCTTTGACAAAGCTGAAAGTACCATCATTGGCGGCCTTTATTCTCTCTTCCTCTTACACACACATTGTCATACAACGTTCTAGATCCTATTTTTCGGGCTGAATGTTGTAATTGACAATAAATGTGTCAAACTTTTTTTGGTAAAGAAGCAAAAATCACATGGCCAAGGAACTCTTCCTTAAGAGCCAGATCCATTGGTTTTAACTTGTTGTTCAAATGATTCATTTTTGATATGTGCTTTCTTATGTCAGTGCCATTTCCTCCTCCAGAATACCTTTATGTCATCAGCTGCTTTATTAGCTGAGTAGCATATGTCTTTGAAGAGCCATAGAACGGACTCTTTATTCTTTCCAGGTACTCTGTGACAGTGTCACACTCTTGGATTGAGCCCATTATGGTAGGCTCAATCGTGTTCTTTATGACAGTAACACACTTTTTGTTGGTATTGATCCACTTTTGCTTTTGCAGGTTATATGCC
The DNA here is from genome assembly GCA_038087645.1 of Saccharum hybrid cultivar R570. Classification (NCBI taxonomy): domain Eukaryota; kingdom Viridiplantae; phylum Streptophyta; class Magnoliopsida; order Poales; family Poaceae; genus Saccharum; species Saccharum hybrid cultivar. Next base: position 27,496,989 of record JAQSUU010000135.1, read on the forward strand.
ATCTGTATGGGAGCATGGTCCCTCTCTTTCTTTTGCCAATTAGCATCATACTTATTAGTCTCTCTCACCGGTGTCACAGGATCAGTGGGGTATGGTGTGGTGACTACCCAGTCCACCTCAGCCAAGATAAAAGTGAGGTCAATCTTGTTCTTCTACTTGGTGTAGTTGTCACATTCGAGTGGAGGAATATCTTTGATGAAGCCCATCAAGGAGTAACCTCCTGAAAACATAATTCATGTAAAGTGAGAACATAATTATAACAACAATAATTGCATGCTTTAGTTCCAACGGCGGTCAAAATTAAAACATACAATTTATCTTTTTACACTAATTCTACATCACCGTTGGGCAGAAATAGAATTAATGCATGATAAAACACCATAATAATATCATAATATTGTCATTAATCAATGTTGGTTAGAATAATAACAATATTATAATCATCTAAAAATGAATCCTTTTTAAAAAAAAATTAAATTCTCCCGTTAGTTTGAATTTAATAATGAAAGCAATAATTGTGAGTACGCAGCGGAAACAATTGTAAAATTCTCATAATAATATTTTTCAGAAGCACTTAAATAACTTTACCGTTTATCTGAACAAAGAATATCGTTGGATACAATTTTGCTCAGAAATTTGCATCAAAATTGAGTCAAAATTCATCAAAATACATGAATAATTGCTTCTGAAAAAATTAAAAATGAAAACTAAGCTCGTTACTCTGTACTACTTCATTTCAGCCCAGCTAACATCCGCGCCATGAAAAGGAGCCCGCGGCCCAGCCACGCGCAAGCGTCTCCTCGCGCCTAGGCCGCAACCTGAGCCTAGGCCGGGATTCCGGCCACTCGCTCTCGCCCGCCTGGGCCAATTTCAGCCCAGTCCTCTCCAGCCATCGATCTGAGGGCGACCACATCCAACGGCCGCGCGTTCACATCAGAGGGGCAAAAACCCCAGGCGACGGCTGCCCCAAACCCTAATTTCATTTGCTTCTCCTCCCCTTTTGCTCTTAGCCGCACAGAACAGCAGCGTCGGTCATGGCGGTCGGAAGGGAAGGTGAAGGTGGCGCCGCCCCGCGCCCTCTCGCCGGCGTGCATGTTCGCCCGAGGTTGAGCAGGCCGCGGTCGAGGGGCCGCATGGTGGTGCCCTGTTGCCATGCCCGCGCTTGCGGGGTGCGGCGTGCCCCGGTGTTCTGTCCCACGCGCCGGCCATGAGCGGCGCCGTGGTCTTCTTTCTGCGCGGTGGCGGGATCTATCCTGCACGAAGGCAGTGGTGGCGGCGAGGTAAGCCACATGTAGGCCCTGGACCTTGTTGTCCTCATGGTTAGGGTTAGGGTTCCGATGCTTTTCCCGATTCAAAATCGAGTTTTTCTTTTCTTTTCCAATCCCCGATCTAGATCTACATCTATACAAGGCGTCTGATACCATTGTTATAGCCACAGGATCAAATGGAGTAGATCAGTGGGGTTTCAACTTTACATTTAGGTATAAACAAGTCCTAGTACAAGTTCTACTGGATCTAGGAGAGAGAGAGCAGACAGAGGAGGGGTAGCGAGATGGTATAGACCATCCGTGGAGGGTGGAGCTGGGGCGCTGGAGCTGGAGCCAGTCGCCATCACGAACGTCGATGGAGGCTGCACACGGGCAGTGACGGTTGGTGAAGAAGACGGTGCAGTGGAGTTCACAGCGTCGATGTGGAGGCAGAGATGGAGTAGTGGCGTGGTCGGTGATGCTTCCCGTCATTGGCTACGCCCCTCTCTAGATCGGAGTTAGGGTTGTCAGTGCGAAAAGTGACTGCAGGGAACCTCGTACCTTGAGCCGCCAGCACCCTTACCTCTTCATATTGCGCAGTGTGACGGGGGCCACCAACCATGTAGGGTTGGACGCCCCCAATCAGGACGCGTGATCAAGGCCCAACATGCCGTTGGGCCTATTGGAGAGGAGGTCAAAACTAACAGAGGTACCAAGGAAAAATGATTATGCGTCATTTGCATACTCGCGTGTGTGCGTGGATGCAATGCACTCGGCCGTGGAAAGGGAAGTGGAAAACAACATGGTGAAGCAGCGTCACTTACGCAGGAATATATGTGATGTGGCGCGCGTGTCTATAAAATTGCGATACTTGTGGAGGTTTACATTGTGGCGTCAGGCTAGCTGCCCCCGGCCTGCACCTCTTCTCTTGGCTGTAAATAAATGAACCAACTCACACTAGCAGCCCCCATATGATCTAAGCGCTTACAGATCAGACGGGTTTACGGTTGTTGCAATTTGCAACCTTGCAGGACAAATTATGGTTACGGTTCTAGCTTAATTTTCAACGGATACGGGGTACCATTTCTGTTCGGAAACATTTTATTTCGTCCTACTACTACTTTTCTTAGCAGAAATCGTGCATTTGCGTTGCACGTCAAACGGGGGCCGTATGTGTATGAACAGTTAAGCTGAAGAAAATCGGAAAAAAATTGGGTGGACACCTCGCCCACGGTGTAGCCAATGCGCCCCCACCCCGATGTATGACACGTGTATGTAGAAAAGATCTGACGATCGGTTAGAATCTGAGAGCAGCACGCGAACAGGCAGGTAGTTACGATCTCCCGTGCTTAGTGGAGGCACGTCTTCAGGAGGTCGCATGATTAGTTTTTTTGCCACGTGTCAAGCATCCAACGAAGGGGCGCATGGGAGGGATTATGGACCCAGGGTCCACCCAATTTTATTCCAGAAAATCTCCATACATATGCTGTTGTAATTGTGACCTGCAGTCTGTTGGGAGCAGGCCGCCGCAGCAATAGAGGAACATGAGAACGTGGCCGCCTTGCAAGCCGCCCTTGATCTCGCCGTCTGTAAGGTCGTTGGCAACCGCGGATGAAATATCTTGGACACGCAGCATGCGTACGCATGTGTGTTGAGCGGATGGAGCTATCTGATGTGACAAATACAGAGTTGACCTCCTTATATAAATTTTTCGCTATTTATGTATACATGCACCACGTCGATATCACCAAGTAGAGATTGAGATCCGTTATGATGCATAGGATACACGTATCCATATCTATACTTATATAATATTAATTTAAAAAGCAACAGTATCTAATACTACTTCCTACATAGAAAAAATATATAATTATAAATTTGAGATAAATTAAACTTTTTTTATGTTTGGGATATCAATATTTATAGTTCTATGTTTATTGTGAAAATATATTATTTTAAAGTAATCTAATAATGCTTATTTGACATAACAAAATATTAATATAGTTTATATAAATTTGGTTAGAGTTGAATTTATTTGACTCTTCGTAAGGTGAAAAATTACATTCTTCCATCTCTCACGCTTCACGCTTCAAGAATGGAGTTACAAAACTTTTGTTGATGGCACCACTTATTATGTCATAGGCTAGTCGCGTGAGCTTTTTGTGGGCCAACACACGTGTTGGTGTGTGGCTTACCTTTCACCTTTGTTAAAAGGTACAACAATTAAAAATAATAGCCATCTATTTAAATTAAGCCAATACCCTATCATTTATATACGGGATTTCATTTTTTCTATTGCACCGGCATTTATTATGGGGCTTCAAATTTATTTGATTTAAGGTTGAGCAAGCCTAATTAAATTCACTAAAAATTACTAGCTTATTATCATTTACACATGGGATTTCATTTTTCTATTGCACCAGCATTTATTTATTTAATATTAAACGGAGAAAAAATTCACTACAATTTATTTAACACGAGAAAAACATTTCTATTTTAAAGTCAACACACAAAATTTAACACGAAACCATGTTTCGAGTGGCACGCATCTACACACATGGTATATATAGAGCCTAATTATTAGAGCAGATGACCGTACAATATTACACATAAATAAACATAATGAATAAATATATTTTGCTTTCTCAAGTCCAACGCCCCAGGAGGCCTCTCTCCTCTGCAGGGCTGCAGCGAGGACATCGTTCGGTCCTCTCTTTCTCTCTCTTCCCGTGTGTTTTTTTAGGAAAACTCTCTTCCCGTGTGTGTATATACTACTCTGTTTCTTTTTTTATCGCCCGAGAAACGTGTCTGTGAGAGAAATATGGTTTTCTAGAGACAAATATTTAGGGACGAAGGGTGTATGTAAGAGGCCCGAGGCCAGCAGGATCTCCAGGACTCTTCTCCATCCATCAGAGACGAGTCGACGGAGGGGCAGAGCAGAGGCAGCTAGCAGGCATCAATGGCGAGCAACGGCAAGGCGGCGCCGGCGGGCGTGGTGGTGCCGGAGATCAAGTTCACCAAGCTCTTCATCAACGGCGAGTTCGTCGCCGCCGCCTCCGGTACACATAAATATACATACATGCTCCTCGCTCGGCCTCCTCACTGTTCCGTTGCGTTAATTCCTTTCTTTCTTCTTCATTCCCAACTCTGAGTTAATTGAATGAACTCGATCGAGATGATCACTAGGATCGCTTTCGCCTTAAAACTCGGCGCCTCCGTTTTCTTTCCACAGGCTGCTGCATGACAGATGACGGCCCCCTCCCTATTCCTCCCCCCTTTTTTTTTTTGGCTGCCATCGAAGCCGCCGCAAGGTTCAATTTATCGGTAGAAAAAAATACCGAAGGTCACCGATAAACGGATTTATCAGATTTATCGGAAAATTTCTCGATCAAAAATAAAACAAAATAATACCTAATTTCATTAGAAAATTATATAAGTTGTATGTAAAGCATTTAACATCAGGAGCTAACACATAATAGTATTGGTATAATAGAGTATCATACTTTTATGTAAGTGGACTAGTGAAAATTGGAATCTCGGCGATAAATAAATTTTATCGGACATCAGCGATAAACGGGATTATCGGGTTTATCGAAATTTTATCGCCCATAAAATTTTCCCTGTTGGAATATCCCTATAGGAATCTAGGTAACAGCAGCGCGAAAAAAGGTCCAGTTAATTGCTAAAGTGCTAGTAATTGACAACCAACTTTCGTACTCCTACATAGCAAAATGTTTCTGTGAATTTTTTAGAGTTCCAGTGTTTTTTTTTGCTATGTAATTGAAACCAATACAGTATGTAAATTTCCTAGAGGAATGAAAAGCTGTTCATAATATTAGGCATATATATATATATATATATATATATATATATATATATATATATATATATATATATATATATATATATATATATATATATATATATATATATATATATATATATATATATATATATATGCATCCAACCATACGATAGACTCTGTCAACTTAGCATTTGGCAGGTCCATGCCGTGCGTACATGTTCCAATTCCAATTATATGTAACTTTCCTACGCGTGAAATCTGGATCTATGCATGTATCGTCTTGTGCTGCAACGTCTTTGTTAGGTCCGTCAACGTTGTTCGTTGAGATGCCAGATAGATACAGTACTAGCTAGGTGCGCGTCACTGATGGCGTCTGTTTAGGGGCCGGGCGACTAGTTAATTTGTTCCAACGACGCAAGCATACATGTGCAACTTGCATTGTCGCCGTCTTCGTCGTCGTCGTCGTCGCCGACTCGCCGGAACTGCCGGGTACAGAGAGAGACGAGACAAAGCTACCAGACTTCCAGTGGTAAAAAAAGCGACACCGTCCACGGATATTTCATGCGACCTTATTTTAAGAATTTTTTTGAAATTTCCGAATCGGAACAATTTTTTTTCGAATAGGAACAATATTATTCCACCGGCCTTCACAAAACTCCTGTATATGTATGCTCGAGTTATTTATGTATATACATAACATGCAACACACAGAGGATCGACTAGAATAGATAGATATACAGGTTAAAACCTGAACGTCCTCCGCCGGTCCGTCCATTCAGTTGGTTGCATCGCCAACAATATAAAAAAGGAAAAGTGTTTATTCCCTGAACTATCAGTCAGTGTCTAACTTACACCCACAACTATAAAACCGTCTGTTTTACACCCTAAACTTTTCAAAACCGTTCAAATTACACCCCGGAGCGGTTTTAGACGGCGGTCTACTACAGTAACTATGGTTTTACTACAGTAAATGCTGTTTTGACTTTTTCTTTTCTATTTATTTCCGCTGAATCTTTGAAAAATTATAGTAAATCACAGAAAAATCATAAAATAGAAAATCTAATTTTGTTGGACTCCACATGAGTAGATCTACACAATAAATATATAATATAGTATGTTTTAGTACAAATTTTTTCTGTAGCTTTAAATTAGTTAGGAAATCAAATTTTGTCTGTAATTAATTGGAATAATTCATAGCTACAGCTTTTATGGTCCAATTGTGGTGAAATTTTTATAATAAACTAATTATCGTATGCTTGAACTCTAGTAAAAATTTCATACATATTGGATCATGTATAATTTAGTTATAGATTTATTTATATTTAACAAGCATAAACCTAAACATAAACCTAAATAAATCTATAACTAAGTTATATATGATCCAATGAGTATGAAATTTTTACTATAGTTCAAGCATATAATAATAACCCCATCATAAAAATTTCACCACAATTGGACCATAGAAGGTGTAACTATGAATTATTCCAATTAATTACAGACAAAATTTGATTTTCTAACTAATTTAAAGCTATAGAAAAAATTTATACTAAAGTATACTATATTATATATTCATTGTGTAGATCTACTCATGTGGAGTCCAATAAAATTAGATTTTCTATTTTATGATTTTTCTATGATTTACTATGATTTTTAAAGATTCAGCGGAAATAAATAGAAAAAGAAAAAGTCAAAACAGTCGTTACTATAGCAAAACTATGGTTACTGTAGTAAAACCACCGTCTAAAATCGCTCCAGGGTGTAATTTGAACGGTTTTGAAAAGTTCAGAGTGTAAAACAGACGGTTTTATAGTTTGGGGTGTAAGTTAGACACTGACTGATAGTTCAGGGGTTAAGTAGACTTTTTCCATATAAAAAAAGAGCCTTCAAGTACTACGAGTACTTTTGGGTACTTTCCCTACTTTCGATTTATTTTTTTTTTGACAAACAAACAAGAGCCTAGCTTGTTACGTTGCCATCTCTATTATTATTTACGGTGGGCGCTACACATGGGAAGGGACGGACGCCAGGCACGCCCGGCGGCTGTTGCTGTCGTCCGCGACGAGGTCGGCCTGGCGGCGGCCGTGGCCATGGATGGTGTGACATCCCAGGCCCTCACCCTACCGAGGGATGAGCCTCACCTCCATAGCAACTTTTTTACGTTTTCGTCCTCGCTTTACGCAAATCGGTTAACCGAAACATACTGCACGTTCTTGGGCTCGCTATTTAAGCTAGTCTGACGAACTCAGAACGTCTGGCCAAACAGTATTTTACGACGATTAAATAAGTGAGTAGGCACACCTCAGGTTTCTAATATGAACTAATGGACGGTTTACATTTTTTCAACAACTATAAACTTGTAAATAAAAAAGAGCATATTCAACCGTTTCCAATAAAATAAAAATCGCTTCTTATATCTCTTCAAACATCCCTCAATGACTTTTCTATATTTTGTCCGTATATTAGAAAGCTTTCTATCTCTGACGAGCAAAAAACCTGTACAGAGTAAAAACATTTACAAATTTAGCCGAAGAAACCGTTGAAGAAATATTTTTTTCCAGTAAAATCTTTATTTATACCAATATGAAAGGATATAAATAGGCACACTTCTACGACGGATGATGTTGCCTGTTGCTGTCACATCACAAGAAGAACACTAGTTATTATATATAATATTACTCAACCAGTAGTAGTTTATACGATAATGTGATGGAAACAAAGGCACCGATAATATAATCTTGGCATGTGCTTATTGGTTAGAGGAGATTATAGTAATATGTATGTAAGGGAACATGCGTCCTGAGCTGAGGATGCCAAATTCCCCATCGATTTGCTCGCTTGGGCATGGAATACTTTGTTTGGCTGCTTCCTGTTATTTTTCTATAAAATAAATATTTTATTGAAACCCCTTAAACAAGAAAGAAGTCTTGCCTAGAGCTTTATTACTAGTACCAAACAACTTACGAAATTTCCTGAAACGAGATGACGTGCCAAATAAGCCAAACGCATCTGGGCGTTCAGCGTTCTTGTCTCGTCAAACCTTTTAGCTTGCCAAGCTTTGATTTGGCTCCCCAACCCCAAGCGTCTTTTGCTTCCGCATCTCCACCTTCGACGTTCGACTTGTGAAACGAAACCTGCAGCAGCAGTGGCGTAATACTTAGGCTGCGTTAAGTTTACGAAATGATTTTTTTTTCTGTGTCACATCGAATGTGTCGGAGGATGTTGGGAAGGGTTTTTGATACTAATAAAAAAACAAATTACAGAACCCGTCAGGAAACTGCGAGACGAATCTAATGATACTAATTAATCCGTCATTAGCACATGTTGGTTACTGTACCACTTAAGACTTTTTATGGACTAATTAGGCTTAAAAGATTCGTCTCACGATTTTTCCGAGAATTGTGCAATTAGTTTTTTTTTTCGTCTACGTTTAGTACTTCATGCATATATCTAAACATTTAATATGATGGGTGAAGGCAAAAAATTTTAGAACTAAATATGCCCTTACTACCCGTGGCCCATTCGCTTCTGCTGAAAAATAAGCTGAAACACTGTTCCGGCTGAAAAAACAAGCTGAAAAGTACGGATTATAAGCCAGCTAAACAGGCCCGTGGACTTCATGCCCCATGACGCATCCATGACGTCATGCTCCTCAACTGGGGGCCGTGCACGTCAGTTACCGTGTCCACCTTTCTAAGACTATCTGCACTGGGACCGGTATCCCATCCTCTACGACGATTTAGAGGCTGAAATTTGCTGCAGCGAGGACCTGTATGTCATCCGCGATGCGCTCTCGCCCGCCAAATGTGGGGGAATAGCGGACGTCCGCTACTGCTTGCGCCGGCCCCACCTCGCAACCGCCGAGGAGGAGAGAGAGAAGCCGCCCCGGCGTCGCGTCCCCGCCCCCGCACCGCTCTGCCATGCGCGCGAGGAAGGCGCCGTGGTCGAGCAGCTCCATGCCGGTGGAGGTGGACCTCGAATCTCACGGCGGCGGAGCTCCAGTCAGTGGCGGATCGAGGACGGCCGCTCCGCTCCTCCTCCGACGCCGGCGGCGGACTGCTCTGCTCCTCCTCCGACGCAGATCCATCCACCACCCGACCATCTCATGGTGCGCCGCCCCTGCTCTCATGCGTGAAGCGGAGGGGGCTCGCCGGCCAGCCCACGGCGACCTCGACGCGCTGCGCCGCCAGGAGAGGGAGGAGCACCGCCGGCCGTCCGGGAAAGGAACGCCACCGGCCGAGAGGAGCGCCGCCGCTCTCGTGCGCGCACGCGGCCTCCTCCTCAGCTGCTGTTCCTCCGAAGCCGGGGAGGAGGGGCACCGGGGAGGGCGGGGCTCGCGGGGAGGGAGGGCCGCCGCCGCGGGACTGGGTGGCGAGGGCCGCCGCCGCAGATCGAGGTGGAGGGAGCGGGAAGCGAGTGGCGTGGCCGGCCTCGGTGGAGCTCGCCGTCGTGCAGGTCTCCGCGCCGAGCAGGCGAGATGGCCGAGATGTGCGAGATGGCCGAGCAGGAGAGATGGGAGAGGGCAGGGGAGTGTGCGGCACGGGTGGGAGATGGGAGAGAGAGAGGAGAAAAGGGAAGGGAGGGAAAATAGAGTATGACATGTGGACCCCACCAGCTGGTAGTTGGTATAGAGAATGAATATAGAGTATGGATGAGTGCGGGAGAAATGAGTTTAGAGGAGAGAATCTTGATGACCAGGCCTTTTGAGGATGAATTTAGAGTACCACGAGTGCGGATAGTCTAATAACCACAACTTCTTTTTTCCCCAGTCAACACGACAACACCTAGAAAAAAACTCCTGGCTAGGTTTCACAAACTTTTTAAAACCTGCTCTTTTCTTTTGACCGACTTTTAGTCTGATTTGGAATATGAGGGTTTATGTGATATTCATGTAATGTACATACATTTTTCGCGGAACAAAGTTTAGTTCCAGGAAAAATAACTCCCTGCCACTTTTGCGAGATTTTACAGGGTGTGTTGTAGAAATTATAATAATCTAGATTATAGCTACAAGATTAAAGAATTTTTTTGTTAGTGAAACATAATCTATGAGCCCAGGTGATTGAAATATAATAAGTTGCCCGTAATACGCTTACTTTGTCATGGGAAGGGATAAGATGTAGGCGTAAAATTAAATTGTGTTTACCCATATATTGTATATTTTTAGTTGATTTTATTAGACTATTCAATTATAAGGGTATATGAAAGTGTATATTTGGAACATAGTTTGACCTGATTGGATGGCATAAAGATTTTCTTATAGTTTTTATAATCTCTATCTCATCCACATAAAGACCCACATTTGTTAAAAAAATGTTCAACTCTATGCATGACCACATTGTTTAATGGAAATTGACTTCGGGTAACTAGATAAACATGAGTCATGACCCTAGTCTCACATTTTAGCCACTCCCCCTTCGTCATTAGTTATACGACGCAACAAAGTTCAAAACCATAAAGATGCACCCATGAAGAATTTTAATCCAAATTGTTGATGTTCCTAGTTCTTCCTTTCCCTTTTCTTCTCAGCATGCCCACGTCCCTTGAAAGTTCATCCCTGCATCTGCATGGCATCGACTACAATTCCTAACACACACTACTTCTTATATGGTTTTGTATTTACTTGTGTCCGAAAAAGGACAATTCCAGCTCTAGCTATCTTCAGTGAAACCTTCTAAAGTTTGATCAAGTTTATAGAAAAAAATATAAATATTTATTTTATAAATAAAATAGGTATACAACAAAATATATTTCATTATGAATCTAACCATACTAATTTGGTATCATAAATATTGATATTTTTAATAAATTTGATCAAATTTAGCATACCTTGACCTAGTATTATGTTAGAATTGTATTTTTTCCAAACAGGACGGATTGATTAAAAAGAGGTACATTGTGACATCAGAAGGATGTGAATTTATCTCAATGCATTTTCATTTCTCAGGCAAGACGTTCGAGACCAGGGACCCACGGACCGGCGATGTTCTGGCCCACGTAGCAGAGACAGACAAAGCTGACGTGGACCTGGCGGTCAAGTCCGCCCGGGACGCCTTCGAGCACGGCAAGTGGCCCCGCATGTCAGGCTATGTAAGTCCCCGCAAGCCGCAGTCCATTTGGCCATGGCCATTCTGCAATGCAGGTCACTGTAGCTTATATATCTGACAAATTTGGTGCGCCGCGCATCACCAGGAGCGGGGCCGGATCATGAGCAAGCTGGCGGACCTGGTGGAGCAGCACACGGAGGAGCTGGCGGCGCTGGACGGCGCGGACGCCGGGAAGCTGGTGCTGCTGGGCAAGATCATCGACATGCCGGCCGCCACGCAGATGCTGCGCTACTACGCGGGCGCCGCCGACAAGATCCACGGCGAGGTGCTGCGCGTCTCCGGCAAGTACCAGGGGTACACGCTCAAGGAGCCCGTCGGCGTCGTGGGCGTCATCATCCCATGGAACTTCCCCACCATGATGTTCTTCCTCAAGGTCAGCCCAGCGCTCGCCTTCGGGTGCACCGTGGTCGTCAAGCCCGCCGAGCAGACGCCGCTCTCCGCGCTCTACTACGCGCACCTCGCCAAGCTGGCCGGCGTTCCGGACGGAGTCATCAACGTCGTCCCCGGGTTCGGCCCCACCGCCGGCGCCGCGCTCACCTCGCACATGGACGTCGACAGCGTGGCCTTCACCGGCTCCACAGAGGTGGGTCGCCTCATCATGGAGTCGGCCGCGCGGAGCAACCTCAAGATGGTCTCGCTGGAGCTCGGCGGCAAGTCGCCGCTCATCATCTTCGACGACGCCGACGTCGACATGGCCGTCAACCTCTCGCGGCTCGCCATCTTCTACAACAAAGTATGGCGTTGCATTGCATTGCAGGCAACACTGTACAAATGCTGATGTGCAGACTGCAAAATTGTTTTTTGGTTAACAACGGACTGAGACCCGTTCTGATGATGATGCCTGAAACATGCAAATCAATCCAGGGAGAGGTTTGCGTCGCCGGATCGCGCGTGTACGTGCAGGAAGGGATCTATGACGAGTTTGTCAAGAAGGCCGTGGAGGCCGCGCAGAGCTGGAAGGTTGGAGACCCGTTCGATGTCACCACCAACATGGGTCCTCAGGTATGATCGGAGCATGTGCTCTGTTTGACTGCCTAGTCAAGTTCATGGCGGAAGCATCTGAATGAATAATTTTGTTCGTCGTGCTAGGTCGACAAGGACCAATTTGAGAGGGTCCTAAAGTACATTGAGCATGGCAAGAGCGAGGGAGCGACCCTGCTCACCGGCGGCAAGCCGGCCGCCGACAAAGGGTACTACATTGAGCCCACCATCTTTGTCGATGTCACGGTAAGCTCGACAAGCACAACACATCGAAAATACATACATTATTGCAGTCAGAAACAATGGCAAGTCACTAACAAATGCTCATATGGATGGATGGATGGATGGATTGAGCAGGAGGACATGAAGATCGCGCAGGAAGAGATCTTTGGGCCCGTCATGTCCCTTATGAAGTTCAGGTACGTACACCACACACTAACACCGCAATTGGTATGATGGAAGGCAATCCCTTGCATTCTGACTGGCCGTTGCTTGCACATTTCTTCTTCCATCATGCATTCCAGGACGGTTGATGAGGTGATCGAGAAGGCCAACTGCACCAAGTACGGGCTCGCTGCCGGGATCGTGACCAAGAGCTTGGACATCGCCAACCGGGTGTCGCGGTCGGTGCGCGCGGGCACCGTGTGGGTGAACTGCTACTACGCCTTCGACCCGGACGCGCCCTTCGGCGGGTACAAGATGAGCGGCTTCGGCCGGGACCAGGGGCTGGCGGCCATGGAAAAGTACCTGCAGGTCAAGAGCGTCATCACCGCGCTCCCGGACTCGCCGTGGTATTGAGTTGAGCCATCGACCGACTGCCACCGGCCAGGACCGATGGAACCATTGATCTCTTCGATCTTGTGCAGTGTACATGCGTGCGTACTCACAGCTGAGTTGCTGCTTGTGTTCGTCTCTGGTTTGTGGCTGATGTGTAGCTGCAGAACATGAACAGGTGTTCGGCATACGCGCTCATTTATGTTGGCGAGAGTCAGAGGTTTTCGGTTTCTGTGATATATAGAGTACACCATATAAACTCTTTAGTGTTTTATAAATTCAAGTTTAGCTTGGACAAGATGTCTTAGTGGCAATAGTCCTTTTTTTTTTGCTGATCAAGGGTTGTCATTATCACAGCTACACAAACAATTTTAGAAGACAACCCATTTAATTTACAGAGACGGTCAAAACATATTCGTGACTACAGAAATAATCAGCTTTTTTTTAGAAGTGGTTGGCATATTTATGAAGACGCACAATATAGTACCTACTCTTAAAATGTATTAATAGATGCAAGTCTCTTAAGAGATCCACCTTTCAAAATTCAGACCATTTTCAGAGGTGGGCCTCTGACACTCATATGGAACATGAATAGGTGCTCCACATATGAGCTCAATTATGTTAGCGAGAGGCTTTGGTTCTGTGATATACAATTATATTACACCATATAAACTCTCTAGTGTTTTATAAATTCAAGATTATAATGACTAGAGTGAAGTAAATGCGAAGCAAATAATTTTTCAACAAACAATCTAGGTATATGTCCAAAATTAACTCGTGGACTTCTCTTCTAGTAGTCGTAACCTCACATAGTTACATTGGATCTACTGAACCTAGAAACAATGCTATATAGAAACACAACTCATTGGATCCACTGAGCCCAGACACTGCTACACACAACGAAAACAAACACAGAAGCAAAACGTGAGAGAACAAATCAGAACCACACAAGGTCAAATTAGGTAATCAGGTCAAAACTTCTAAAATTAGTTCAGGCATTTCCCCTTTGTGAAACTTCAGAACTTCCGAAATGAGTTTGGATGTTTCTCCTCTATGAAACTTTGGAACTTCTTAACCTACATCATAATTTTTGCAATGAATTTGGATACTTTTTATCCCTTGAACTTTATAATTCTGAGCTTAATTTGAGTTTTTTGAAACTATTTGGGAACTTCAAAATTGACATAGAAAATAACTTCAAAGAATTGGGAAATACAACTCCAAAGAATTGGGAAAAAAAACTAATTAATTGATCTTTAAACCTGATAAAATTTTAACCTAGCTTTGCCACCACATGGTGAGTCTTTGCCTAAAATATCTCGTTAAAATATCAAAGCTTCACAACTAATTTCATGGATCTAGGAATAACTCTTGAAAAAAGGAACACCAGAAAACTCTTGAACCGAATATGCTTGTGAAGTTGATTCGATAGGGGATCACCCTAGTGATGTTCTCACATGTCCTAGTATCAAGATCAATATAAACCAATCCCAGCCAAAAGCAAAGAACTAAAAAATCCATGATAACCCAAAAATCATAGAAATAGCAAAAGCATGAGAGTAGAAGAAGGGAGGCAAATACTTCATTGTTTAGGTCTTTAATCATGAAGCATGAGTACAAGGTATTCGCTAGATTCCCAACAGTCCTCCCTCTCTTCGTAGAATTCAAGATACTTGAGCACTCAACTCTCACCCGACACTCTCTTCCCTATACTACACATGAAGCCGTCTTTAGCCTAGACAAAAAATGAATTAGGGTTGTTCCAAGAGTTAGCCCTCACAACTAGCCATCTCCATTATATACCCATCTCAAGTGACTCAAATACACCCCTGATTCCTAATACAAGATACATGCTCTCTTGAGGCAAAATTGCCTAACTTTTTCTTATGCATCAACCTGGCACCTTCACGACTTATGTTTGTTACAACATAAGTCTCGTGACGGTGCCATGAATCCTGCTACTAATCGCCTATGGTTCTTAGGAGAAACTTGAAAACCCTCTCACATGCTTCTTGAAGTATGACTCAGGCAGCTCATGTAACACCCCTGGTGTTAAGCATGCATTAGGCATTTGTTAATCACGAGCATAAGCATCATTGCATTATAAGCATCACATGAAACCTAAACATGAAACATAACCTTGAAACATGTCACTGAAACATGGATGTTGCATTTGCTTGTTTCAATAGATTGATGAAATGATAATGCTTGTTATGCTTTATATATGCTTGTTTGCTAATTTAAACAACATAGAAATGATTTGGATGCAATTTGGAGCAAAGTTTATTTTGAAAATTTTGCCAAAATATGCCTTTAAAAATAATTTCCCAAAATAGAGTTTTGATTTAAAAATGGACTTTAGATCCCTATTTCAAATTCCATTTGGAATTTCAAACTGCACCCTAAAACAAAGTTGCGGAAAATTAAATTTTGGACAACTTTCATTGTTGGACCATCTTTTGAAAATGCATGGATTTGCTTCGAATTTGATATTTTTTTGGGGCTGTTGTTTTTTAAAATCAATTGAAAAAGAAAAAGAAAAGGTTTTTCTTTTCCCTCCTGGGCCTCGCCCTCCCATCTGGCCCACCAGTGCAAGCGGCCCGGCCTGCCTCTGCTTGTTCGCCTCCCTGCCCGTGCGCGCTCGTCTGCGCCTGAGCCGACCGGGCGCAGAGGAAGGCCACCGCGTGGTCGTACGCAGTCGACGCCGCTCGCCGGGTGGCGGTCCGGTGGACCCCGCGTGCGCGCTTGCCTCCAAAGCCGGCAGCAGTGCCTCGCCCCCTCTGCCTCCTCGCCATTTCGCCTTTCTCCGCTCGCAGCAGCAGCAGCGACAGCAGCTCTGCCGCGCGCCCTTGCCGTCACCGTCGAGCTCGCAACGCCTGCTCTGCCCCACCATTTTTCGATTGCTCTGGCCCACAGCTCTGCCTCGCTCTCCTCTTCGCCATCGACTCGCTAGTTGCCGTCATCGCCAAGGGTAAGGGCTGAATTGGCCGATTTTCCCTCCGCCGGTGCCCTGGCCGCCGCTCGCGGTCTACCGTGGCCGGAGCTCATTCGATCCCTATCCCGCTCCCTTTTCTTCCTTTCCGTGTCCACCTTGACTTCGTGGAGCCGATGCGCACCTCCGCTCACTCTGCCGTGGCCGGGAATGGGGTCAGTGCCACCATGCATCACCGCCGTGCCGCCATTGCCGCCGTCAAGCTTGCGCTTGTGCTCCCGCGCCTCCATCTTGTAGCCAAGCGGGTGCGGGTCATCGAGTAGAGTGTGGTGGTGGCCACCGTTCCACCGGAGACCTCGCCGCTGGTGGGATCTCGTCAGTCAACGGCGAGTCCCACCTAGGGATGGCTGACGGGTGGGGTCGAGTTGACCTGGTGACCCGCTGGTCAGCTGCTCGGGTGCAGTTAGGGGGTAGACGGCTGGGTGCGCATAGCATTTTCAGCCGGCTGGATTTTCGTTTAAAAGGAAAAATGAATTTCTAGAAAATGTGAAAATGATTCCAAAAATCATATCTTGAGATCTACGGCTCCAAATTGGATGAAACAAGTTTTGTTGGGTTTCTTATTAGTAGATCTATTGTATAAAAATATTGTATGTCAAATTTGTGATACTTTTCTGTGTAGCTTTATTTAATTCTTGTAAATGCTATTATCTTAGAAAATGCATAGTAAATTAAATATACATAAAAAAGTGATTTCAATTTTGGTGAGTTATTCATGAGATGTACTTTCTGTGAAAAATATATAACATGCATGTTCTGTGGAAA
This sequence comes from Saccharum hybrid cultivar R570, assembly GCA_038087645.1. Taxonomy (NCBI): domain Eukaryota; kingdom Viridiplantae; phylum Streptophyta; class Magnoliopsida; order Poales; family Poaceae; genus Saccharum; species Saccharum hybrid cultivar. Next base: position 27,513,657 of record JAQSUU010000135.1, read on the forward strand.
AATGTAGCTATGTAATTTAGGTGCATTTAATTGCTATTTCTTGTAAAATTGCTACAGCCAAAAATATGAATAATACATGTAGGTGAAATTTTTTGTACAGTGATTATATGCTATGTAGATGGTGGGAAAATTGCTAAATCTGTTGTTTGACACTTTTCATAGTACAAAGTATTTTCATGTGTAATTATGCCATGCTTTTTGCTATTTTTGTGTAGGTTGTTTTACTTATCCAAATACAATGAAAATTTTATGGTAGGCTATTTAAAGCATGACTAAGCTATTGTATTTTTTATAGATTTTTCTATACACCATAATTACATGTTGCTGTTGTAGCCTTAATTTAAAATGAAATAAAATGTGATTCTTTATTGCATGATTAGTTTAATTGTTTTGCTGTGGTGTATCTTTGAAACACCAAATAGCTTGCTGGTACGAGGAGACATGTTGGTGATGTGTGGTATGTTGCATGTTTTGGGAGTAGTGTGTTCTTCTCTACTAGAGAGGAGATATGCACCTACTCGATAATTAAGTTGAATTGTTCATCTACATGGCATGCCATCATGATCATCATATTCCATTCCACTTGCTGCACCACTTGCATAATCACTTACACCCCTGCATCATAACAGGATCGCAGGAGGAATCGGTAGCAGCAGAGCCGGAAGCAACCGAGGAAGTCCCGCAGGAAGAGCCCACATAGGAGGTGCAGGCCAAGGAGGACGCCGTTGACGAACTTCAAAAGTGTCCAGACCACCGTCTGAGTTCGTTTGAACAAGGCAAGCCCTAGAGCATTTCTCCCTCGGTTTGCAAATGTTTAACTTATGCTTTAATTATCTTTGATGCATTAAGTTTAGAAATTGATTGCAACAGTTGCTGTATTTTACCTTGTTTACCCTCTTTATATCATATCCTTATTATACCCTAGTATATGGAGTTGAGTAAATGCTTAGCTTGCTTATACCGATAGAAGTTGAGTGATTTTCTGTCACCTGCGAGCTATAGGTGGTTACCGGGGTCTTGTTTGGCTAAATGTGGTATCATGGTATATAACCAAGTGTTGAAGTGAAATTGAGACCGGACGAAAGCTTGTAGGATTTTGGACTGTAGTGATTTCCATCTGTGTAGGTTAAGGACCAATCATTGTTGTCCCTCGAGTCATGTTGAACGCATGCCTCACATTTAGCTGGCCGAATAAAGTATCTTTTGACCGCGAAGCCGGAAAATTATTCGGGCCGAGTAGATTGCCCGCAATGCACTGTATTGGCGCAGGTGTGGTAGGACATGGGGGCACGATGATAAGACCAAAGAGCAGTCGGTCGGCCCCTGGGTACGGTGGTTCCTGGCAAACTCGAGACTTTATCTGAATAGTTAGTTCGGTAATCTGTAGCTCACTGGCAGGTAAGTGTGGTTTGTGTGAGGAATAAATCACTAGCTGGTTGGTAATCGATTCGAATCGCCGTCGCTCCTGCATAGTGTGCACTTGATTTGAGCCACAACACCGTAATAATGTTTATGGAACACTCAGTTGGTTATTATGGCTATGAAAAGATGAAATTCTAATGATCATATGGTTATCATTAATTGCTTACGTGCAAATCTAGTCGATAGGTTAATAACTATTAACTTGATGTAGTAGTCCTGATAAAAGTATTCTTTAATTATTAAATATGCTTTTGGCAAAAGGAGCCAGCCAGCCCACTATAAAGCCTTTTATACTTCTTGGAGTCACTTTATTTTTGATCATGTCAGGTAAGTCTAGCTGAGTACATTCTCGTACTCAGGGTTTTGTTCCTATTGTTGCAGATGAACAGATGTATTACAGCTACTGCATCAATTGCCTGTATCTAGCACTGTATCGAACTAAGGGTGTGTTAGTGATTTGAAAGCTACTTGCTTCCGCTACTTGTTTGAACTTGGTATTGTAATAACTATTTCAATTTTGAACTCCGATGTATTATGTTATGCGCGAACTTATGTAATCATGTGAATGGCGACCGCTAAACTCAACGATCTTGGCTGAGTTGTTGGAAAGTTTGAAATCCTTCGTGGTTTCACGGACTACCGGGTTTATACGGGTTTAAGTAGGCTAAGTTGTCTGCTACGGCGGATGATTTTCTTACTTAATTTCGTATAAATTGGTCGGTTTTGTTACAGCTCACGAGCTCCCATGTAAGCTCAGTCCTCAATGTTGATGCATGTCGTGCCTTATCCTCAGGCACCCACACCTTCAAATACTCTGTGCTCCTACCACTTGGCCACCTCTTCACTCAAATTCAACTCCAACCTTTTTTGGTTAATGCCATTTCATTTTCCTTCTTCTCTTCATATAATCTTGTACTCCATGTGAACAATGTTGATTGTCCATGGCCACGTAGCAGATTGCACGATCTTCTCTGTCCAAGCCTCCACTTTTCTTTTACTTCCTTTGGTGCATTCATTTTTTTCTCTCCACCTTTGAACTCCTCCTCCCTTGTTTAATTATTTCCCTCTTGTAGCTCCCTATTTACCTTGCCTTGTAGCTCCCTCGCCCTTCAATAATGTGGCAATAGGGCTTGAGCCTCTCAAGCCTAGAAGTGTTTTAGTTTAACCATGTTTCCTTATGTTGTGAGCTAAATAGTAGATGAAAGGTTAAGCATAGAACATTCTTGTAATAGGATATATAGCATAACTCACTCATGTTGAGGGATTGACACAAGTATTGTTTCCTACGCAACTTAGAAACTCATTCTGAACCCTCCATATATATCAATCCTCATGAGACATGCTGCAAAAGAGATAAGTACTAGAAGTTCTAAAAGAAAAGATATATTTGGTTACTCATTCAATAGATTATAGTCATCATTGGCAATGACAGCCATTGGATCTATTCAGTAACTCACTTATGCCATTATACTACAGAACAAAGTAATATTTTCTAAGCTTACACCAATGTTATTATGACAAATAACGTAAAGTAACCTCATAATTATTAATTTCCCATCCATATCCTTTAAAAAAATCTAAAGTAAGTCTACTAATTGTGCATCTAAATTACTTGGACCTATGAAATTATTAAAAAATAATATATCCTTTTAAATCTAAATCTAATTAGCTACTTCTGTCATTATAAATAAACCCCAAAGTACTACATATATGCTTGTAAGTTACCATCTTCTACCTTGTTAATATAGAAAAAAAAACTAACTTAAAGCTATATGTGCATGATGTGTGTCACTATGCAGACCGCATACAAATATATGCAGGAAGCTATGAGCTTGTTCATTTTCATATTAAACACATAGGCCAAGCTAACGTTTTTAAGTGAACACATGTTAAACACATATGGAGGTGCAACCCAGATTGTGAAAACTATGTATGAGGGCAAAAAAAATCATAGATCTAGCAATTGGTAAATAAAGTCCATCATAACTGGACAAGCATTATGAAATATTAATATGAGTACTTGTTGGAATATGAACGCGAGAGAGAGAGAGAGCAAAACATAAGTAACTTGTTTAGATGTAGATCCTAAGTTTATCTATAGACGTTAAATACTTACATCTTCTAAAATTACAGTGTCTGTACATTACAAATTGATGGACTAGTTTTTAGTTAATTATCAGGTTGCTTATACTAGGTCGGAGTAATCATGCATTTTGAATGTACAACCAGATTTAGAATATGCATCAACGCTTACAAGGAAATTTCATTATAAGAATCATTGTAAATAATATGATGGATAGAGTATTAAGTTGATATGTCGGTACATTGAAAACCTTGCTAGGGTATCAAGTCATTATTATCATGAGAAGTTCCGTTGTTTGACCCTTTATAGATTTATATAATGAAATTAAGGTTTAATAAAATTGAGTCCCCATTTGGCATCACCTGCTAAGGTCATAAAAATCTAATTATTGTGATTCTTGCTGGGTCAATTGTAAAATTTGATATACTTTCTAATGAAAAATTTCATGTATGATCGAGTTATAAGTTAACATTTACACATGATTTAGTAACACACCGAGAATCTATCTAATTATATGAGATTAAGCGAGGCTTTTTAGTGATAAATTTTGAGTACCTTCCGCTATCATTTACCCACTCGGATAGGGACTAACTAGAGTGAATTGATGGTATAGAAATGTACTTCCTCAGTTGCAAATTGTAAGAAATTCTAGCTTTTCTAGACACATAACTTTCACTATGTTTATCCAGGTACATAGTGAAAGCTACGTATCTAGAAAAGCCAGAGCATCACAACTTGAACGGCGGGAATAGAAGAAACACACTCTGAGAGGTGATCAGCATATATGACACTGGCTTGTTTGTGCTAGCCATCAGCAACTCCATATAGTTTCTAAAAAAAACAGCAACTCCATATAACAATTTTTTTATAAAAAGAATGCTTCAAACTTATATGATGAAGCAGGGGCTGATGAGGGTAACACTTGCACCACTATCTTGTTGAACAGAAACGAAAACCAATATACGTCAGAAGAAATAATGAGAAACAACTGTCCCAAGAACACGAGTCAAAAGCACAGCTCCCTAAACCACCAGCAGACCACGGCTAGCTCGACCCGATCATTCGTCGTGTCACGCGATGCCAAGGAAGCATGCATCAGCTCGCGAAGTAGGTGACAAACAGCGCCGCGAACATGAGCAGGTACGCGATCGCCTGGTCGATGACCTTGGCGTCGATCGCCCGCCCCACGGTTGTTGCCGCCGCCGCTGGCGCCGGCTTGTCCTGCGCCGTGGTCAGCTGCACGAGCCCGGAGAAGGCGGCGGTGAACAGCAGGATGCACGCCTTAGCGGTCGCCATGTAATGTAGCTTTGCTATACTGAAGAAAGATTGCTGAACTAGTAATAAGCCTGTGGATCACCAGTCACCACCGATCACACAGAACACAGATATTCTTGTCAGATGTTTATGGCAATGCATGAAATGCAGAGGCATGTTGTGGTATATATAGTTTCAGTATGGCAGAACAAGCAAGCCAAGAGCGAAGAGTTCTCAGTGTGTGCTTTGTCTGATCAGGACTCGCGGGGAAGAAAAAAACAGGGTTTGAAGCATGGGTGAATCAGTCAATCCGTCCGTCCGGCTCGGCAGGCTCTTGACTGGCCGAAGCCGAGACAACTTTTGGAAGCTGCAAGGCTGTAACTTTGTGAATCGTTTCGCACGAGTTAAGAAAGTGATGCAAGGCATGATGAGAAGATGCATGGCTTTATTTTGGGCAGGTCAGGAAGCCACGAAACGGCGCGCGCCCATTGGCCTGCTGAAATCATCACTTCATCAGCAAGGAGCGGCGCCAGAGATCGATCAGCAGAGCAATGCTGACCAGTGACCAGTGACCAAGCACAATATGACCAGTATTTCGATCAGTTCTTCCCTCTATGTAAAAGCGCTCGGAGCATATAGATGACTTGTCAAAATCATACGCAACAAAATTATAGGAATGTAAGCAAGGGATTAAACCTATTTCAGAAATTTCACAATGAGTTTAGATATTTTTTCCATCTCTTGAACATTACAACTTCTGAACTTACATTCCGATTTTTAAAATTGTTTCTGAACTTCAAAGTTGGCACAGAAAAATAGCTCCAAGAAATTGAAAAAAAGAACAAAAAACACCTTCTTTTGTTGATGCCCGCTTTTTTTGGCAACATGAAGATATAGGGTCATAGCTCTTTTTTTTGCCGTTTCATTTCAGTTAGAAGCAAAGTTCAAACGTTACAAAACACGTACACTATACAGAGAGGAAAAACTGAAGCCGAGATGACAAAACAGAGGAGACAAGGAGGGAAAAGGAAAAGAAGCGTTGCAGCAGCAGTTTTCAGGCTATGTCTCTAATTCTTTGGGCTACCATCTGCAGCAGTCTTAGATCGTTTCGAATCTCTTCTAAGAGTTCCTCTGTGCTGCGTGCTTTGTTGTCGAAGACTCGTTTGCCTCGCACCTTCCAAATATTCCAAACGGTGTAAGTTATAATCGTGGTCCTTTTTCATAGACTTCGACGCTCGTGTTTTCGGCAGTATGAAACGTTTGAGCCTTGGCTCAATTTTTGCGAGTCTTAGCTTTTGCTAAAAAGCCCTTGGCCGCGCGTATGACATAAGGTATTTGAGCTTTAGCTCTTTTCTTTTTTTTTTCTTCAGTGCTCCTATTTTCAGCAACGCGAGATAATCTCTGCTTGTTTTTTTTCTTTGGCGGTCGCTTTTTTTGGTACGCAAAGATATAGATCTCTCTGCTCTTTTTCTTGCGAGACTTGCATGATCATTTTTTGTGCATGAATGCAGTGTGTACTCATGAAATCATTCGTGTGGAACACACTATAATCAAACATATATTTCAGTTGGGAATGGTTTTATAATAAACAAGATAGGGAACAATGCAGTAAGGCTAAAAGCTGGACACTATCTGTATTTTTGTCTATTGAAATGGAGCATTTTTATACAGCTCGTCAAAAAGAAACTACAAAATTTAGATGTGGTGACAGGAGAGCAGGACGATGTGCTAAATTTATGGATGGAAACGTAAATAAATACTAATAAAAGGATAAATGCAAGCACGATATGCACCATCCAGAAACAACAAATCAGATATATCTAAAGAATACTAGCTGACAGAAACCAGAATCATAATTATCATTGGAACACATTTTTTGTGATATCAGTTCATACAACACAATTAAAATAAAACATAGATGTAACATATCTACATCCACTACGGAAACACCTAAAGTACTCCCTTGCTACCATTTATACTTTAGTTTATAAACTCAGTTTGGTGAGCAAGGATAGGGAAGTTCATAACAAAATTACCTCGTCGATGACCAAATGCCCAGATGCTTGGAGATCCCAGTTTGAAGGTAGGTGAAACCATAACCCAAGGGTCTCATTCCAGAGCCAAAACCAGCCACGCCTTGTACAGTCTTGTTCCTCATGTCAAGTGCAATCACATATGCCTTGCTCTCAAGGTGATCAGGCATGTGCCTGATGTAAACAACATCACCATCATGCAAGCTCATAGCAGGATCATGCAAGCTCATAGCAGGATAACCTGCCTGAATTCTCTTCAAGGTTGGCTTGGTATCACCACCCAGACCCTCTTCTAGATTAGTTAGCATCTGGGCATACACTGGGTTATCCACGGGGACCTCATCAGCGCATTTGATAGTGCAGTCCTCCTCTCAGTTGTTGTTACTAGAACCAATCCTTGAAATTTTTAATTTTTTTTGTTGCAGCAACCCAACCTTTTCCAATGATCCTGGAGTTTTCAGTGTCTGAGCCCCGTCTGACGTGATTCATCTCGAAAAACTTGATGTAACCTTGGAGGACAATGACGTCCCAGACACACCACTACTGGATCCGACTTCTTTGCCGAGAGCCGGGAGCCCTCGGCAAAGCCCACGGCGTCGTCGAGGAACGTCAAAGTTGACGTCGTCTTTCCCGAGAGCCAGGCTGGCCGGCTCTCGGCAAAGACTTTTTATTTTTTTAAAAAAAAAAATCTTTGCCGAGAGCCGTCCATCCAGGCTCTCGGCAAAAACTTTTTATTTTTTTTTAAAAAAAATATTTGTCGAGAGCCTACCTGGACGGCTCTCGGCAAAGCTGGAATTCTTGTGAGCAGCTTTCCATCTTTGTCGAGTGCCAACCATCCTGGCTCTCGGCAAAGCTGGGAATTTTTTTGTTTTTTCCTATTTTTACAGGCACAACCATATATATATATATATATATATATATATATATATATATATATATATATATATATATATATATATATATATATATATATATATATATATATATATATATATATATCACAATTTCACATATATATCACACATGAAACATATGGAAGTCCACAAATATCACAAATCCACATAGATATGACAAATCTAATATAAAGTCCAACCTAAACCACAAGTTCATAACATAAACCATAAGTCCACATGGATATCACTGCTCGAAGTCGCTAGCGCCTCACCCCTGGTGCTGTGACTCCGACCCGTCGTCGCCGTGGCCTCCGTCGTGTCCCGAGCCCCCATCTGGCCACGCCGACCAGGGTGAGTGCCCCCAAGGTGTGGAGAGCTCCCACCTGCCCACGGCGCCCACATGGCCTGCCCTGGCGCCGACTGGTACGGGTACGAGTACCCGGGGCGCGAAGGAGGGCTGTTGGACAACCCAGGGTGGTCGTGCTGTGGATGGGCACCAGGCCATGTGTGCTGCGTACTCGGGTGGCCATAAGGACTAACTTGCCACCCGCTGCTTGGTGAAGGGGTCGGGTTCGAACCCCACGACTGATGCTGCACAATATATAAGCGATCTCATTAGTACCTGCAGGACGGTCGCACAAGCCAAAGCAATAGACAAGCATATATATACTTACCGGACTCCCTGCAGGGGCAGGAATAGGGGGTGGAACAGGGGGTGGAGCGAAGAGCGAGGCAGGCAGCGGAGGCGCTCTAGAGCTCTGAATGGACTGGAAGTAGCTGACTAGGTCCAAGATCTGACGCTGCGTGTGCTGCTACTGTGCCTCCATGTGGCGCCGATGGGCCTCGTCTCTAGCCGCCAGCTCTCGCCGATGGGCCTCCTGCAGCTCGTCCTGCCTGGCCCGCAACTCCTCCAGCTGCGACTGCAATATTACACCCACGATGGTTAAACAATGCAAAAGGAGATGTACATATGTAAAATCAATGGACGACGGATAAAACTGTAGTTACCTAAAACGCCGTCTGCATCGCAGCCATCTGCTGCACGGAGCTCGGCTGACGAGGTCGTGTGGGGACGTCGGAGGTCGTGCTGCTCCCCTGCCGAACCTCGCGGAGCGTGGGTACGGTGGCCGGGTTGATTGCGCTGTGGGCAATCATGTACCGGCCGTGCTGCTTCCCTCCTCTTGTCCTCATGAGCAGGTCCGTGTCCAGTGGCTTGGTGGTAAGGTCGAAGTCGTCCCCATGGCGCGTGCGAGCTGCAGTGGCGTACGCGGACATCTTCTCGTAGGCGGCAGTGTTGGTGTATGCGTCGGGCCCGTCCTACGAGTTTTAGACGTTGTTCGGATCTGACGCTCGCCCCTTGTTAGCCAGGGCACGTTGTCGTGGGTCTTGCGCTGCGAGGAAAACACAAGGTTGATTAAACGTAATGAGAACAAAGCGTTAGCAAAAATAAATAAACAAACAAAAAAAAAACAGAAACGTACATATGTGTCCATGTACCCTGGGAGGGGCACGCTCCCCTGGTGGTGTGACGCCCCTCTCATCGTGGCTCAGGCTCAACTGTGACTTCAATGCTAAACTTTCATACGGCATCTTAAGTGCACCAAGGAGTTTTTGTGGCTCATAAGTGTTCTTCGGCAGCGTGTGACCCTCTGGAAGCATTGTGCCCAAAACTTTCAACATGAGATCGAAGCCATCTCGGCTCAGGCTCAACTGTGACTTCAATGCTAAAAAGCGTCCAATGCCATCGAGTTGCGACATTGTTGTATTCTCGTGAAGGGGCTTTTGTGCCGAATCCATCATCAAGTAGAACGCCTTTGCGGTTTCCTCTGGATCCTCCTCCACTGATCCTTTATTGTCACATGCCTCGTTGATGTCTACCATCATGTCGGCCACCCCGACATCTTCATCAAAATCCTCGAGGCGTGCTCTCACATCCTCCGCTGCCATACGATCGCGCTCACAATGCAAGGTCCAGCGGGTATAGTTTGGCATGAATCCATTCTTGTGAATATCTTTCCACATCTCTCTGGGCAGTTTTCTTTTTGAGTTCTTACCGTCGCTGCAGGAACACGACATCTGTTTTGACCCTTTAGCAACAGCCGGGTCAAATGCTTCATTCACGAAATGTTCCACCCCCCTAATCCATTCATCACTCTTACTTGCAAAGCCCGTGTACATCCAGTCACGGTTAGTCATCCTCTGTCATATACATGTGTAAGCGAGTAATAAAACCAACAATTGCATCTACATGCGCGTTCCTACCATCTAATAGGTGAAGGACAGGTCCTAATCCCACCCGTGGATTGCATCTACATGGCGTTCCTACCATCTAATAGGTGAAGGATATGTCCTAATCCCACCTGTGGATGCGTAGACGGGTTAGCTTCCATGTTCTGCTCCCGCCCGAGTCAGAATTTCGGCAGCACCTCCCCGCTGTTCTCCCGATACACGTCCTGGCAAGAAGAGTGTGTATCCAGAGAACAACGGGGAGGTGCTGCCGAAACTTCGACTTGGACGGGAGCAAAACATGTAAGCTAACCATCTACGCATCCACGGGCTGTCCAAAAAACATGGACAATCCAAAATAGATACGACCGACGAATATGCACAGACACGCATACCAACGGTCGTATCTCTTTCGGACGGGAGACGCCTAACTGTGTTACACGACCTACGTATGACAACGATAAGGGATGGAGGTTAATTATACCTAAGGTGGCGGTGAAGACAGGCTACCGGCGCAGTGGCGAGACGGTGCAGTGGCGAGGCGGCGCTGTGCCAAGGTGCTCCGAGTCCCCTCCGACAGGTCCTGGTCTGCAAAACAAGAAAAACAACACTATAAGTACAAAATTTCGGCAGAACCTCCCCTGCACGGGGAGGTTTCCAAAACCTGTAAAAAAAAAGCCGGCTCGATGGCCGACAGCACATATATGGCACGAAGGCCACACATCCAAGCAAATTTTAAATTAAAGAGGGCATAACTTCAACTCTCGTTTGTTCCAACCTTGTCCTTTCTTAATATAATTTTTCACTGTTAAGGGAATACTGGAAGTTACGCAAAATGTGCTAGTACTACACATGAGAATATATATAAACATGCATGGAAGTAGCATGGGCGTTTTCACCTATCTGCTTATATTAATCCTTGTGCCCACCTATATTATTTGCAATCCAAGAGAGCATTAATACTTGTGTATAACTATATTATATTACTGAATGTACCTGGCACACTAGCAAGTAGTTTACCTAGCAGCTGCAGCTGCCAGTTGTTGGGTTTTCAAAATTAACAAGAAAAGAGTAGAGATGCTACATGCCAAATTCTCCATCCCCACGTACGACTTCACTCAATGTATTGTACTACTCCTGTGTAGGAGTATATACATCCCAGATGCAGCCTCATATGTAGGCGGATGTGTTTAATGCACCACCTCGATCAATAATTGGCATTAGAGACAGATATTCCCCTTTTAAACTCTCACAGCCCCAGCAGAAGGAATATAATGAAATCTAGCCCTGCCCTTTCGGCTGACGCGGTACCACACTGAAGAAAGAAACAAGATAAGATGAGCGAGATGAGACGGGGGATCCGGCTTTGTACAAATCAAACACATGCATCCATGCCATGGCAGCTCTTGCTGCTTTCTAGATGGTCAGAGGCATTCGAGACATGTACTACTGTTTGACATTTTCCCCATGTGGCCTTGTATAGTAGCGTTGCGCCTCTCTGGACTCTGGTGCTCTGATAGCCCCATTGGACACGCTTGCTAGAGCCTGCTGCAGCTAGATGTGTAACGCCCCAGCTAGGAATACCACTGGGGGCTACCACTCTACACCTAGTTTCTACTAAGTCGAGAAATTACTAAGTTTCTGAATTCCCACTATTTTAATCATAACTCTCAATTGGCTTAACCGAAAGGGACAAACAAATACATCCTGGAATTCTATTGAAAATTTCCTACAACTTTCATTTAAATGTCCAGATCAAATTCTGGTTCTAAATAGGCCGAACAATTAGTCGAAACATTCTGCATACAGAAATTCGAGCCGGACAGGACAGCAGCACCGTTCTGGCCGTTACTCCTAAACCGTTAATCCGATTAAAGTGAAACCAGCGCCCTTGGAAAGATAAAAACGAGGCCTACAAATTTTGTTTAAGAACGGCATTGAGATTCTACACTGATTACTCCCAGAAATTCTCTGAACAGATCAGCCTAATTACTGCCTAATCTGATATTGATGGACTAGGAACCAAAAGAGATCTATCATGAAATTCATATGTTCAGGAATCAAGTTGAGATTACCCTTCAGAACTGCAATTCTTATCATTACGTGCCAAGTAACTTAGTATAGATTCAGGAATTTTGAACCACATCAATTATCCAATAGCCTGAAGGAACCGACCATCCAACTCGACAAAAAAACTATCCAGGAAAGGAATTCAGAGTTGGTACCCTGGATGGAACAGCAAGCAGCAGCCGTGACCTTCCCTATCTTCCCTTCGGCTGGTCCCTTGATCCTTTACTCCTAGACGTGAGCACCAGAAGACCTGCAGCAGCCTACCGTTGAAGCTAGGGTACAGGAACAGGCAGCAGCCTACCGGCGGTGGATTTGGTCGGCGGCGGCGGCGCGCGGGGCAGGGGAGGGGCGGGGGCGGGGCGGTGTCGGCCGGCGGCAACGGATTTGGTCGGCGGCGGGTTGGGCGCGTGTGTGCAGGCAGCGCGCGGGGGGCGGGTGGGGATAAGGTGAATTTCTTTTTTTTATATAGAAAATACCCTTTGCCGAGAGCACAGAGACAGGCTCTCGACAAAGGGTTGTCGAGAGCCTGATGGGCAGACTCTCGGCAAAGAAGTGTTGACTTTTTTATTCTTTTTTATTTTAGAGTTGAGTTTTTTTTTGTGTCTTTGTGACCCAATTTCTAAATACATTTCAAAATTTGGCATTAATTTGACTTTTTTTGCTATATTTAACTAATTAATCTTGTTTCTTTAAATTTTTTCACATAATTCAAACTTGAACTGCATGTACATGGAATATTAGAACTCAGTGATTCGAAAAATGATAGTCAAGATATTTGGTGTACGTTGAGGCCGTATCCACAACCACACATGAAATCTCAACCCTCTCGCTGACGTAACATGTCGAGGAATGTGAGGGAAAAGTGATTTTTAATTATATAAATTCCAAATGAAGTCCAAAAATCATGAAACTTGGCGACGTGTCGTGTTATCGCATGTGGAGGCTGTGGTAAAAAATTCATAAGGTTTCGAGCAAGTTGCCACACCGGATGTTTAAAACCCAGACATCTCTACATGTGATCAAGTGAATGGTAACCGCCCATGCGGTCAGCGTGCTCCTCCGGCTCGAGCGCCGCCAGCGAGGTGAGCACCTTGGCGATGGACTGTCCTCCTCTTTCCCAGCGGCCAGGAAGAGGGAGGCATCGCTGGCCGGCCGCGGCCACGGCACGCGCGTGAATCCCTCGAGGTCCAGCGCGGCCGTCTAGGTCTTTCCCCTTCTAGGTGCTTAAGTTGGGCGTAGGGCAGCGGTGGAGGAGCAGTGGCCAGTGTTGCCTTGCGGATGGGGATGACATGCGTTCTTAGGCCACATCAGCTAGCGAGGAGCGAGGCTGCCGATAAGTACGACACGGGCTCGGGAGCAGCGTCTGGCCGCGCTGCGGTCGGACGTCCGGACACTTGCCCTTCCAAATTTCTTCTGCATAAACTGTGAACCGGACTTCACAATAAGAATATCAACTCATTTGGAGTTCCTCTTAAAAGAGAACGGTGAGGCGAGAAAGGAAGGGGTCGGCGATAGGGAAATCGAGAGAGAGATAAGGCAATGTTGCTTGAAATTTTTCTGTGTTTACTACTTTCCTAGAGGTACATTTGTAGATGATGTATACTGCTTGTTAGTTAGGCTAAAAAGGGCTAAGGCCCATATGCATCATTAACAAGGGTCGGCAGAATCCAAAATTTCGGAGTTTCAAAAAAAAAGAATCCAAAATTTCGGAGCCCTTCTAGCTTCTGCCGTCCGTGTGCAACTGGATCGGGTCCACATATAGAAGAACGAAACCCTCTCCAAGTCCCCCATTCTTTTTTTTAAGTCCTGTACCGCCGCCTCTTCTGCACTGCTCCCCGAAGCTGCTCAAAGAAATCGAAGTGAGAGAAGGGAGATGGCGGAGGCGGCGCAGGAGGCCCTCGGAGCTCCCAGGCGGAACCAACGCGGCGCGGCTCTCTTTCCCAGCGTGCGTGAGTCCCTTTCCTGTATGAGATAAGGCAAGGGCAAAAAGGTCACTTAAGTTTTGGAGTTCATGTCAAATTAACGATTCTTTGAGTAAAACCTGACGGAGTGCTATTTCGAGGTGACGGCGATAACTTTCAGTGCTATGTTAAGGGGCGAACTTTTTTTTTTGGTATTTTACGGAGATCGTGATAACTTTCAGTGCTATGTTACGAGACCGAACTCTTTCGGTGGTATTTTACGGAGATCGCGTTCTTTCGATGCTACCTAACCAATTTTTTTTAAAAAAAAACCCACATGCATCCTTAACAAGGGTCGGTAGAATCCAAAAATTTTGGAGCCCTTCTTAGACTACCCGCATTGGATACTCTAAAATGATACTCTAAATCTTTAGAGTATGAATATAGAGTAAAAACTGCTGCACTGGATACACTAAAACGATACTCTATCATTTCTCTCACTCTATATTTAGAGTGATACTATGCTTACTCTATACTCTATAGTGACGTGTAACATCCTAAATTTTGTTTTGTTTCAAAATAGTGGAAATTGATTTATTTATGTATTTTAGTGTGCAATCAAATATAGGGGATAATAAATTTTTATGAAATTAAAATTTATCATAAGGTTAGCAACTCCTTGATGCACTCATGCTGCTGCATTTTATTGTGATGGTTGGTTTTGGTCCAAGTGCTAAAAGATTTAAAAACCTTTTGGAAATGTGATTTGAAAATTCAACTCAGAAAAAGAAAAACAATTCTCTCCCGCCTTCACTCCCTCCATTTCGGCCTAGTGGCCCAGCTTCCCGACCGGCCCACTCTTCCCTCCCCCACGCTCCTTCTCTTGGGCCGCGGCCCAGCCCAACCGAGCCGGCGTCCGTTGCTGCGCCATTCTCCCTTGAGCCGCTGACATGGCGGGCCCACCTGTCGGCGCTTTTATCTCCAACCTCCAGCCGCTCTCCACTCGGTCACGAAGGCAACCGCCGCCCCGCGCCCACTTCGCGTCGTGGGAGCGTTCTCCCCCCCCCCCCCCCCCCCCCCCCGCGCCTCGGGTCCTTTTAAGGGGCAGCGTGACCCGGCTCCGTCCTCCTTTCCCACTCCAACTCCCTCTCTCACGGTTTTGCTACGCCATAGAACCGCAGCGCAAATCACCACCGGAGCCACCTTCCGTCGCTCCCGTGGACCGCCGTTCCAGAGCCGTCCCCATCTCGTTTGAAGCCGTGGTGAGCTTCCCCGTACTCCCCTCCATCTTCCCATGCTTTTACCTTCTCGAATTTTAGTCTCTATGGCCGTGTCCACGAGCTCCAATGAGTTTTTCGCCACCGTCCATGGCGGGAGCCGCTCGGGCTTACCCCATGGCCGTGTTTTGCTCCGGGGCGAGTTCGCCTTCCTCCCCGCATCACCCTAGTGCTCTCGGTTTTGAAAACCGTGTACCATAGCGTCGGTTAGGCCAACTCCGGTGAGGTCCCATCGCCGGCCATGGCGGCGCCGCCGTCTCCTCCCCAAAATCCGGCGACCCGGCCTCTCTCTCCCTTCCCCCATCTTTTCTCGGCCGTCCATCACTTGATCAATGGCCCAGGATCGCCCATACCCCTTCGTGGGTCCTTTTTCTTAAAGAGACCCTCGGTTTCTTGCTTATCCAACCCGCCGTCCTTGGCGTACTTTCGGAGTACGCATTCTCTTTCGGAAAGCGTAGTTTCTTCGGTATATATGAAAAATACGCTTTCAGATTAATTACAGAATTGCCACTGCAGTAAAACGTTTATAAAATCGTCGTTTTAGCTCCGATTCGACCCGTTCAACTTGCGTTAGTTTCGTAATTTCATAATCTACGCATTAGTGCTACTGTTAGACCTGTTAAAAGTTTTTGAATTTCTCGATTAAGTCTAGTTTAATAGCTAGCTTTTGGAACCCTAAATAATTCGCAACTTTTGCGTTTTAGCTCCGATTTTTGTGATCTTCGCGTTGACGTGACCGTAGCAAGGCGTAGAATACATTCATAAACTTTTTATCTTATTTTTATACTGCTGGTGTACTGTTCTAATTATAGGTTGTTTGCTATGCATGAATGCTCCTGAAATGTGTATGTTGCCGTGTTGGTCGAGTCAGACGGTGAGGAGTACGTTGGGAACCAGGAGTACTTCAAAGACCAGCAGGACCAGCAGGAGTGTGCAAACTAAGGCAAGTATAGTTTGGGTATTCTTTCTGTGACCATGATCTTGTGACTTAATTAATGTAAGAGCTATGATGGTTGAGAAATGACTTTTTAGCAACATAAGATCTTGTCTGTACGTGAACCTCCGGGATTTACAGTACAACTATGAGGGCTATATGGCTCTGGCTTTAGCTCGGTATGAGGACCTTTTCTAGCTTGTTAGAGGTTACCCTTGTGGCGCAAATAGGGAAAAGCAGACTGTGGATCCCTGGGACTGGTTGTATCACACAAACTGACTTTGGAAACCTAGCGGCCCTAACTTGTTAGACGAACCTTTGAAATGCTTCATAATGAACCCTGCCGACCTTCCTTGGAAGTGGGTCAAGAGGTTAGCTACCTCGGGTAAAAGGGTAAATCACGACTCACAGTGAAAGTGTACACCTCTGCGCAGAGTTTAATAAACTGGTATACTAGCCGTGCTCACGGACACGAGCGGCCTTGGAGACATCTACATTAAAGATGATGATTCTTGTTTTGTTAAGATGCTCATTTACTTATCGATTATACTTTATATTGATTATGTTACATTGATCATGAGTTTATGGGATCTATACTTGCTATGCTTGCGGAGTTCGACATGGACTCAGGGGTTGTTTAGTTGGTGAAAAAGTTTGGATTCAGCTACTGTAGCACTTTTTATTTTATTTAGCAATTTGTGTCCAATCATGGACTAATTAGACTCAAAAGATTTGTCTCGTGATTTACAACTAAACTGTGTAATTAGTTTTTTCTTTCTTCTACATTTAGTACTCCATGCATGTGCCGCAAGATTCAATGTGACAGGTACTGTGCAAACTTTTTTGGGTTGCATGGGCAACTAAACAGGCCCTCACTCTTGCTATTTCCCACACCTCAGGATAGTCTCTGGAGTTTTAGACTTGTGATCAACCAGTCAGTTTGTTCCTGTGGAGCAAAGTCTACACCCGAAGATCGGAGTTATTTTTCCGTTGTTTGCACTCTGAGGTTATGTTTATATACTAAGTACGTTATTTATTAAGCATTTGTCTCTTGGTATTATACTTATCTGTGACTATATGTGAGATTTGACTCTTTTATTTCACATATAGTGCATATCTAGTTTTGTCCTTAAAATCAGGTGTGACAAAGTGGTATCAGAGCAATGCTGACTGTATGACGCAAGCCTAGTTAGAAATAGGTCATGTTAAGGTTTTGAAACTGCTATAACAATCCTTGTTCTATAAACCTTGGTATTTTTTTCCATACTGTATCCTTGCCCTTGATATTATCCCTGTCTTGTTGCTTATTTTAAAAGTCTTTGTTCTCATCTTCACTCCTTGAATTGGTATGCTTTTAGAACCTCATCTTACCATGTTCTTGTGATATCGAAAGAGAAGCATAAGGATCTTTTCCCTTTATACGAAGAAAATGATAGCATCGCAAGTGGAGTCATTGTTGAGTTGTGCTCCTATATTGCCTTGTTGGATTGTCTTTGTGTCTATGCTTGTATTGGATCTTTGTAATGATTGCAATGAATTTGTGGATCCCACAATTTCATTTAGATATAGGCTTAAGATATAAGGATTAGTGAATAGGTAGATGGGTTGGTTCATTTTGACTCTCTATATCCTATCCTTTTAGAGCAGTCTGTCTCATTTGGCTTATACATCTGTCTTTCAACAACCATAAATCATGAGAAAATTCAGGACAACATTAGGCTTCGAGATCTTTACCTAGCCGCAAGAATCACCCTCATAGCTATTTTGGTTTGGGAGATACAAAAATCACAAGACGATGCAACTGTGCTGTCTGAAAATTGGAACAGAATCTGTTATGTGCTGTTTTCGACCAAGTCATCTACAGAATTTGGAAAAGTGTTCTATAAGAAAGTTTCAGGAAATTTCATAAGCTTTCCAACGGTATAAGGTGGAACTTCATTGGAATTACAAAACAAGAGTTGTAGCAGTTTTACCGCGTTGCTGATTTTCTACTCGCGAGGAACTTCAGATTTCTTGTTTCTACCTATGCATAAAAGAATCATTAGGATAATAGAATGTATGGATGCTAGTTAGCTCATCTAGCAAAATGTTCAAGCTACCTTATTTGGTGTCCCTTATTTTAAGGGGGGTAGCCAATGTAAAGAAGGTTTATTAAGATTTAATTCTTTATTTGGAAGTATTGGTTAGTCTCCATGATTGAGTTGCCACTCTCAAGCAAAAAATGTCATGTGTACAAGGTTGATAATTTTGGATCCATGGAGACGAGAGTTGTCCCTTTAGATAGCTCATGATTATGATCATCTATGCTTGCTCGTGTTGCTGATGTTGGTCACTTGATAACAGGAAGTGTAGTATCCCATGACTCAGGAGCCCTATATGACGTCTCGCACTGAGATGTGGGAAAAGTCTGATGTTTCTGCCATTGAAGGATGTTATGGGTATAATGAAGCTGAGCACTATCAAAACAACAATGTTGAAGAGCAAGTTGGGAGTGAACTGAGTCAGAATCCACAATGACGAAAGCGAAAAAGGAAAGCCCATAAGAAGCCTGCTCAAGGAAGCAAAGTGCAGCGAAACTATGTCAATGGAAGACTGAGCAACGTGAATATGGATAACATTCATGGAGCTACCAAAGCAGTGGGTGGTTATATTCAAGTAAGCTCAGTACAAGTTTTTGCTCTATTTGACCCTAGTGCTTCGCATTCTTTCATTTCCGCCGACATGGTAGAGACGTGCAAGATGGTGAAGTGTCCAACGAGGAGGCCTTTGCTAGTTCAAACTCCAGTGGGAGAAATACAGGCAGATCAGATATGCCCGAACGTCAGTCTTGTCATAAACAAGGAAAACTTCACCGTAACCCTCATTGTGTTAGAGTCACTTAATATCCCCGTGGTTCTTGGTAATGGATGGTTGTGTGCGCAGAAAGGAGTGATTCATGGTACTCGGTGCACAATGCTCTTAACAACACCGTCAGGGAAAATAATTGAGTATCAAGGTGGTCGACTCTCACCTGAGGAAGACGAGAATGACCAATTAGAAGATAGGTACACCGAGGATAGCAAAGTGGACCATGAGTTTACAGAAGTTAGAGTAGAGGAACAAACGACTTTGGAGGAGCTCAATAGGAGAGATGATCATGTTTAGGCAGATTAGTCAGTTGGGATCTGAGAAACTGCCTCATGACTCTCAACGAAAGATGTAATTTTGGAAATGAGGATCGAATAAAGACAGAGTGTCATGTCATTATCTCTATGATCACAGTCATCCGAATCTCGAGGACGAGATTCCTCTTAAGGGGGTAGAATTGTAACATCCTAAATTTTGTTTTGTTTCAAAATAGTGGAAATTGATTTATTTATGTATTTGAGTGTGCATTCAAATATAGGGGATAATAAATTTTTGTGAAATTAAAATTTATCATAAGGTTAGCAACTCCTTGATGCACTCATGCTCCTGCATTTTATTGTGATGATTGGTTTTGGTCCAAGTGCTAAAAGATTTAAAAACCTTTTGGAAATGTGATTTGAAAATTCAACTCAGAAAAAGAAAAACAATTCTCTCCCGCCTTCACTCCCTCCATTTCGGCCGAGTGGCCCAGCTTCCTGGCCGGCCCACTCTTCCCTCCCTCGCGCTCCTTCTCTTGGGCCGCGGCCCAGCCCAACCGAGCCGGCGTCCGTTGCTGCGCCATTCTACCTTGAGCCGCTGACATGCCGGGCCCACCTGTCGGCGCTTTCATCTCCAACCTCCAGCCGCTCTCCACTCGGTCACGAAGGCAACCGCCGCCCCGCGCCCACTTCGTGTCGTGGGAGCGTTTCCCCCCCCCCCCCCCCCGCGCCTCGGGTCCTTTTAAGGGGCAGCATGACCCGGCTCCGCCCTCCTTTCCCACTCCAACTCCCTCTCTCACGGTTTTGCTACGCCATAGAACCGCAGCGCAAATCACCACCGGAGCCACCTTCCGCCGCTCGCGTGGACCGCCGTTCCAGAGCCGTCCCCATCTCGTTTGAAGCCGTGGTGAGCTTCCCCGTACTCCCCTCTATCTTCCCATGCTTTTACCTTCTCGAATTTTAGTCTCTATGGCCGTGTCCATGAGCTCCGATGAGTTTTTCGCCGCCGTCCATGGCGGGAGCCGCTCGGGCTTACCCCATGGCCGTGTTTTGCTCCGGGGCGAGTTCGCCTTCCTCCCCGCATCACCCCGGTGCTCTCGATTTTGAAAACCGTGTACCATAGCGTCGGTTAGGCCAACTCCGGTGAGGTCCCATCGCTGGCCATGGCGGCGCCGCCGTCTCCTCCCCAAAATCCGCGCGACCCAGCCTCTCTCTCCCTTTCCCCATCTTTTCTCGGTCATCCATCACTTGATCAACGGCCCAGGATCGCCCATACCCCTTCGTGGGTCCTTTTTCTTAAAGAGACCCTCGGTTTCTTGCTTATCCAACCCGCCGTCCTTGGCGTACTTCCAGAGTACGCATTCTCTTTCGGAAAGCGTAGTTTCTTCGGTATATATGAAAAATACGCTTTCAGATTAATTACAGAATTGCCACTGCAGTAACACGTTTATAAAATCGTCGTTTTAGCTCCGATTCGACCCGTTCAACTTGCGTTAGTTTCGTAATTTCATAATCTACGCATTAGTGCTACTGTTAGACCTGTTAAAAGTTTTTGAATTTCTCGATTAAGTCTAGTTTAATAGCTAGCTTTTGGAACCCTAAATAATTCGCAACTTTTGCGTTTTAGCTCCGATTTTTGTGATCTTCACGTTGACGTGACCGTAGCAAGGCGTAGAATACGTTCATAAACTTTTTATCTTGTTTTTATATTGCTGGTGTACTGTTCTAATTATAGGTTGTTTGCTATGCATGAATGCTCCTGAAATGTGTATGTTGCCGTGTTGGTCGAGTCAGACGGTGAGGAGTACGTTGGGAGCCAGGAGTACTTCGAAGACCAGCAGGACCAGCAGGAGTGTGCAAACTAAGGCAAGTATAGTTTGGGTATTCTTTCTGTGACCATGATCTTGTGACTTAATTAATGTAAGAGCTATGATGGTTGAGAAATGACTTTTTAGCAACATAAGATCTTGTTTGTACGTGAACCTCCGGGATTTACAGTACAACTGTGAGGGCTATATGGCTCTGGCTTTAGCTCGGTATGAGGACCTTTTCTAGCTTGTTAGAGGTTACCCTTGTGGCGCAAATGGGGAAAAGCAGACTGTGAATCCTTGGGACTGGTTGTATCACACAGACTGACTTTGGAAACCTAGCGGCCCTAACTTGTTAGACGAACCTCTGAAAGGCTTCATAGTGAACCCTGCCGATCTTCCTTGGAAGTGGGTCAAGAGGTTAGCTAACTCGGGCAAAAGGGTAAATCACGACTCACAGTGAAAGTGTACACCTCTGTGCAGAGTTTAATAAACTGGTATACTAGCCGTGCTCACGGACACGAGCGGCCTCGGAGACATCTACATTAAAGATGATGATTCTTGTTTTGTTAAGATGCTCATTTACTTATCGATTATACTTTATATTGATTATGTTACATTGATCATGAGTTTATGGGATCTATACTTGCTATGCTTGCGGAGTTCGACATGGACTCACTCTTGCTATTTCCCACACCTCAGGATAGTCTCTGGAGTTTTAGACTTGTGATCAACTAGTCAATTTGTTCCTGTGGAGCAAAGTCTACACCCGAAGATCGGAGTTGTTTTTCTGTTGTTTGCACTCTGAGGTTATGTTTATATACTAAGTACGTTATTTATTAAGCATTTGTCTCTTGGTATTACACTTATCTGCGACTATATGTGAGATTTGACTCCTTTATTTCACATATAGTGCATATCTGGTTTCGTCATTAAAATCGGGTGTGACATGGCGGCCCCACTAGCTAAACAAAGAAAAAAATATTATAACTCACCAACCAAAAATCCAAATTAAATTTCGATTTCACCATTAAATTTGTCCCAATAAATCCTTCAAAACTAGATCACACATGAATATATTTAGATAAAGTGACAAGTGGATCCCACAATTGATAGAGTGGATAGAGGATGATATAGAGGATGGATGGGTGCGAAAGAATTAAGTATAGAGAAAAGAATCTTACTGACTAGGACGTATAGAGGATGAATATAGAGGTCCATGTGGTAGTCTTAGCTTCTGCCGTCTGTGTGCAGCTGGATCGGGTCCACAAATAGAAGAACAAAACCCTCTCCAAGTCCCCCATTCTTTTTTTTCCTGCACCGCCGCCTCATCTGCACTGCTCCCCGAAGCTGCTCAAAGAAATCGAAGTGGGGAACAGATAAGAGAGAAGGGAGATGGCGGAGGCGGTGGACTACGAGGAGCAGCGGCGTAGGCAGATAGAGGCGAACAAGCGGAAGCTGGAGGAGCTGCAGCTCCACCACCTCTCCGCCGCCGTCAGAGAGGCTGCCGCCGCTGCCAAACCCTCGTCGGTGTGTCCTGGTTTCTTGACCGATAGTCATGATGGCCGCGCTGTTTCTCGTGCTGTTCGATGCCTTCTTTTCTGTCATTCTCTGGGTATACTTTATCCAGATCGAATTTTTCTGCAGGCCAAGAAGCGGAAGGCGCGGGTGCCGCGGGACGCCGCCGCGGAGTCGCTACGGCGGTCCGGCCGACTCGCCAACCTCCCTGAGAAGCCCATCTACCGCGAGGTCAAGGTGAACTCGCCATTTCTGCAGGTCAGCAAGTCGAATGCGCGGATGGCGCGGGACGCTGCCACCTCCGTGGTGGCGGAGCCACTACGGTGGTCCGGCCGACTCGCCAACCTCCCCGAGAAGCCCATGTACCGCGAGGTCAGTGTGAAGGGTCATAGTCTCATAGAAATTACTATAGATAATAGATTTCATCTTTTCTCCTTCGTAGAACAAATCGCGGTTTTGAAATCAATGTGATCCAGGATTTGGACGAGGAGAGGAGCTACGCCATCTCTAAGGCTGAGGAGCTGGTGCAAGAGCTGGGCTCCAGCTTCCCCATCTTCACCCAGCCCATGTCACTGTCTCATGTCACCGGAGACTTCAGGCTGGTAAAGTAGAGGAAGCTTCGGTTCGGCACATCCTGCGTTTTCGATTATTAGTTCATCCCCCATGGAGGTGAATTCTTGTTTGGTGGGCTTGTGAAAAATCGCAGGGCCTCCCGACATATTTCTGCCAGAAGCACTTGCCGAAGAGTGATGAGACGATAACCCTGGTGGATGAGGATGATGACGAGTCAGACACGCTCTACCTCGTAAGGAAGACTGGCCTCAGCACTGGATG
This sequence comes from Saccharum hybrid cultivar R570, assembly GCA_038087645.1. Classification (NCBI taxonomy): domain Eukaryota; kingdom Viridiplantae; phylum Streptophyta; class Magnoliopsida; order Poales; family Poaceae; genus Saccharum; species Saccharum hybrid cultivar. The sequence goes on from JAQSUU010000135.1 coordinate 27,537,014, forward strand.
GAAAGGGTTCGCCATTGAGCACAAGCTGCTTGATGGAGATTGCTTGGTCTTCCAACTGATTGAGCGGACAAAGTTCAAGGTGATTGAGATCTATTTTGCATGGCAAGAACGTGTCTGAATCATCAGTGGAACTTGCATGGTGGCTGAGTGTGGCAGGGAACTGAATAACAATGACTGAAATTTACGGAATCAAAGATTCTTTAGAAAGAAATAAAAATCTTGTATTGTTTCAAACTTGACCTTTGTAGAAATTTACTTCAATTGTTTCCAGTCATCAGATTCAGATGTTATCATGGCTTCTTATCTATCATGTTGTTCCAGTACCATCTGTTTTTCTGAAGGACTAACTAGGAGAAATCTATGATTGTAATAATGCTGACCAAGCAATTTCTCTTGTGCAGGTCTACATAATTCGAGCAACTTCGTACTTTGAAAGTGAGCACTGATGAAACTAGTAGATTCTAATATGGTGATTGGAGCACAGGTAAAATTTCACCTTCATTGTTTGAAATGGTTGAATCAGAGTTTCATACTTCTTTTTTTTTTGGGGGGGGGGTGTGGGTGGTGGGGTGGGTTGGGGGTGGGCGTAAATTCTCCCATTTCCACATTGGGTTTGAACTTTCAGGTTTTGATTAGCAAACTTCAATGTTTATAATCTCACTTCCATTAATTATGAAAATACAAGGACCTATGCTTCTTTAGTGAGGTTATCTTGATCTTGGACACAGATCCTGTGCAATCGCTACTGCTACTGCAAGATAAGCAGTCATTGAACCTGAACCATCCATAGAAGAAGGAACGGCTTGGATGAAAGCTCTTCTTTTTCCTCTTTTTTCATATCATTTTGCATTCACCCTCTACTGTCAGGCAGTTCTCAAAGAGCAGCAATAAAAAAAAGAAAGCATAAATATTACAATAATGCAATTAACACTTGATAGCCTACAGTAATATCATATATATTACTCTAGACTAGATGTTAATGTCCTCTAATTACATTTGCAAAAGAGGGAGCATATGCTGAACACAAAAGAGCAAATGGTAAACTGAGATCCTTTTGCAAGTATCAAGGTTCTGTGTTCCTATTTTCATATACAAAAGCTTGTATTGCCCAATTGCAGGCATACATTCACAAAAGAGCATATGCTTAACACAAAAGAGCATATGGCTAAACTAAGATCCTTTTACTTATACCAACTTACCAAGGCTCTGCACTTATGCTCCTATTTTCATGTACAAAAGCTTGCCTCACACATCAGCAAACTTTATCTTGCCTCCAAAATGCAGCCTGTAAACATAAATAATTTAGAGTTGATGATTTCTTAATTTAATGCAACATGTATATTTAACCTATATACTTACATAACAAGTTTTCTAAAAGTGCCAGCCATCTATCCCTTCAAAGGAGTGAGGATCTGTGAGAGCAACACTTGAATTCTAAAAGGAGAGAGAATCATAGAGAAAAGTACCATGGTCAAATTAAATACAAGGATGCTATTTTTATGTACAGAAAAGATGTGCCTGCATACCATAAGAACTTGGTTAAAACTGCTAATTGATTCATATGCTTGCGATTCTGGCATAAGATTTCCACTTTCTTCATGTTGAATAGGCTTGCTTATTTTCTTCCTGTTCCCTTCTTTTTCTTCTGAAGTTTGTCGACCCAAGTTTTCTTTCGTTTTGATCCACCCTTCTGCCTTTCTTTCTTCTTCAAACCAGCGACATTTGCACACTGTTCAGGTAAACTGAATGGTGCTTGAGCACTAGGCTGTTCAACATCAATATGAGGAGTTCCTCTGATTTTTTCTTCCACTTGCTTACTCAAATTATGAACTGCATTTTCCACAAGCAACAGTCTTCAGAATCAGCAACTCTTGAAGCCACAGGAAGCAATATTTTGCAAAGGTTTTTGTACTGAAGTGCAGCGTCTAACTTAGGATTTTCCACTATATCCCTCCCATGCATATCTTGAATAATCCCTGTTATTGCATCTTGTGTCCATCGATCAAAGTTCAAAAAAGCGCTAAGCACTAAGCGAGCGGTGACCCGCCGCTTAGAGCATAAGCGGGCTTAAGCGTACAAAGCGTCCGCTTAAGCTCCGAAGCGTACAAAGCGGCAGCCTCCCGCTTAGCGCTTCAGCGCGCTTAAGCGGCCCCTAAGCGACGCTTTTTGGAACTATGCCATCGATTCAAAATGTATCTTTCAGGTAACAACTTAATATTCACCAAATCAAGACCTTTTAGTGCATGCCTACATTAAAATACCAATTCTCTCAAATAGACTACAACTACAAGAGACCATCTGATCAGTCGGGTTGACTATAAACTTGCAGGTGTATAAACTTTACTTGCTTGTATTAATATAGGTGCATTCATCCCAATTCTTGGTTGTTTCTTCCTAGATTCAAATTCAGATTGTACCTCCTTCCCACTATTGATTTGAACAACAGCCTCCGCATGCTTTAGGAATCTAATGATGTCAAGATCTGATTTCAAATGACCTTTTAATGCATTATTCAAGCTCTCACTAAGTTGTGTACTTCATATTCCTAGTGAAAAAACATCCAGCATGTAGCACTCAGCCCACTTCTCTTTTGACCTGTAAATGCTGTCCAACCAAGTTGATTTACTAACTTTGCTTCTCATAGCATCAAATGCCTCTTCAAAATCAACCTTTTTTCATACTCATACATGCAAGAAGTAAAATCTGATAGGAATAGGATACTTGGGATTTCCTCATTATTAGATTCTTCTTCGTTCTGGGACTCTTCTTCATTAGAACACAGGTGTTTCAATGCATTTTGTGATATATGCCAAGTAAACAAACCATGCCATGTACTAGTGAGCATCTCAGAACAGATACAACCTTTCCCATAGCAATATCCTGATCTGTGAAAACTGAAAATTGTTTGAGGTTGCTTCTGGTTATGTGTTGACAAAAACGCATTGAATAATCATTTAAATGACTCATCATACATCAAAGCTGACCAAAAACCAGTCTTTCTAAACTGGTTGAAACCTACAAACATACCAAATGGTCTATATTCTTTGTTGGTTCCAAAGGTAGTGTCAAATGAGATAACATCGCCAAAGTGAGCATAGTAGACAATCATCTTTGCAGCAGCCCAAAATATATTAGCTATCTGCTCATCACAATCCATTTGTATTGCATACCGAAATGAGGGATTTTCCACCACTTTATTTTAAAAATATTTTAACAAACTTCCATCCTCACCATACAACATCTCTCTTCGGCGTTTAGTTCGCAAATAATTTTTATGATCACAATGGGTGTAACCAAGGTTAGATGATCCACCAACATATCAACCAAGGAACTCAAGTGCTGCTTTAGGTGTAATACCGGAATCATCAGCCACGGGGGTGTTGTAGGCAATTCATTGAGCAGTGGATGGGTGTTGTCCCTGGAGTCATTGCCAGCAGCTACTGGGGTGCTTGTCAGCGCGCTCTGTTCCACGGGAAATCGCACAGGGGCACTGGGGAGCTGCACAGAGCCAGCCGTCTTCGCCACGGGCGCCCTGCTTAGCGCCGGCGTTAGCGCCACATCGCCCCCGCTAACAAATATGGGTTTGCACGCAGGGGCAGTAGCAGCACCTTCCTGAGTGGTGGGAAGAGGTGCTGGAGGAGTGAGTTCCATGGCGCTGCAGCCTGCCGAGCGGCAGTGTCCGGTCGCTTTGCTCTTCCCAGCAAGAAAATGGCACCAAACTCTTCTCCCCTCCAGCCATTTCCCTCCAAAAGAGCTACTAATAGAATAAAGTAAGGAGAAAAGAAAGTCTTCCATCCAAGCCGTCCCTTCTTGTATGGATGGCTGCTTATCTTGCAGTAGCAGTATCCACTGCACAGGATCTGTGTCCCTTGATCTCACATTGCAAAGCCAATATATTTTGGGTGGATGGCTTCCTTTTGTCCAAGCTATTTGACCAATGTCTGATAGGCATGCAATCAATGCATGAACTGAGCAATTACTAGATGGTCTGGTGACTCTTTCAACTGATGTAGATTTTTTTATTGTACCATTGCCTTTTCCTTTCCAGATACATTTCATTGTACTTGAACTCTGTGCTCCACCTTTCTCTTGTAGGTTTGTAGTAGTAGTTTACACAATTTCATTTCTGTACTTTTTTTGGTAAAATATTACTTTTTCTGTAATTTTAGCAAGATGTTTGTTTAGTATTTGTCAAAAAGCATATTGCCTTAGCTGTTGCTGGAAGCACTGTTAGCTTGGCACATTGTCTTCTTATTCTTAATTTGACATGTCCACAGTTGAACCAAAGGGATGTTTGTTTCTAAAACTTACTGTACTTCCATTGCAAGTGACTCTCCTTGTTTGACGTCTGACTGTTTTGTAGAAATTAGTGAATGTTATACAATTTTCAGGATGATGAATGCTGTCCTGATGTTAACATGTTTCCTTGTTCCTTAACTCAGTTATGGAGGCGGGTGCCTCGGACAAGCTCGCATCTGGAAATTGCTGGGTGTCTTGAACCTTTTGGGTGGCAGAAAGTTAGCTGATGTATGAATGTTTACCTAACCAGTATCTACCAGCTGCTAATTTGTGTACTTCTTGGGCTTACAAATTTGCCGGTTCAGAAACCTGCACTATGCAAGGGGATGTTGGTGGCAATTGACCTGATTTTGTAAATCATCGATGCCTGTCCATGTTTCTCTTGGATCCATTTCAGTGTTCAATCAATCGTGTGTGGTTCATTTTCTTATAGCTATTTGGTACCACCATTAGTGGCTTTGTGGTGCTAATATACAGACATATGGTCATGTAAAGTTGGACCGGGCTTGCTATTTCTCATTGTCAGGAACTTGGTTTGTGGGCGGAGGATTGCGGAGGTCGTAGGGGAAAGAGGTGAGATGGTGAGGGACTGGCTACCACCAACGACCCATAGTCGTTGCTGGAGAGGGATAGCCAGGTGGTGTGGTATAAGGCTGGACATAATTGACCGAAGATTGAAGCAAACAATTTGAGAAGGTTTTTTTGTCACTAGTTTGGTCCAGAGTTCATGCTACCTGAACTTTTTACGGTTAGTTTGGTTATATGCCATGGGAAACCTAACTAACTGAACATTTGGACTATATTAACATAATGTTTACTTTGATCTATTATTGGTGATGTAATATTCATTCTAGTAGGCAGGGATGAAAACGGTACGGATATTTTCCGACCGTATTCGAGACCGAATCCGTTTAGAGGGGTTTTAATCCGTCCGTATCCGAGTCCGGATATTTAACATCCGATACCGTATCCGTATCCGAATATTTAAATCACATATTTATGATGTCGATATCCAATCATATCCTATCCGTCATTTTTTATACTATCCGTATTCGAATCCGAATCCGGACATAAATACGAAAACAAATACGATATCAGTGATATCCGTCCGTATCTGATCCGGTTTCATCCCTACTAGTAGGTAGGGGTGCAAATGGTATAGATAGAAGTTCAGATCTGTATGCATCTCAGTTCGGATATTCAACGTCCGATGTCTTATTCGTATCTGAACACTCAAATCGCATATTTATGATGTCGATATCTATTTATATCCTTGCCGACATAGCTAATACTATCCGTATTTAAATCCGAATCCGAGAAACATTGTAGCTATCTATATTCATATCTGTAGACCGCAACTCTACTAGTAGGTTATTATCCACTATCACTCTTATCACTTTGTTTAATCTATCTGTCGTATTTTCAATTTTGCTTTGAAATAGGAAAAAATGCTACTAAAATTTACTACAAATTACGATATTTAGTGGTTGCTTTATCCAGTCTAGTTAGTTTGGTCATGAACTAAACCGAATCGAACTAACCGAGACTGAACTTGCTCGGTCATGAGTTTTAAAACTAATAACCAATCGGTTTTCATTTACAGATGACCGAACTTTAACCGAAGAACCGATTCGGTTTGGTTTGACCAATCGGTGTTGGACTCAAAAGGCGTTTAAATTAATTACCGAACCGAAGAATCGACTGGTTCGGTTTGGACTCAAAGGCGTTTGAATAAATTAATTTCAAAATAACCGAAGAACCGATTTGCATGATGGTTAGTTTGAACCCCTTTATTAATCACTGCTCATGTGTATGCTCAAAAATACTATTTTTTCTTAATTTATTATTCTAAATTTACTATTTGTTAATTATATTAGGCACATACTCATTTAGCTTAATCTAAGCCATTAAATGATCATAAAGTTCAACGATACATGTTCATTCTTTTATAAGAAAAATTCAATTAGACATAAAAATAACCAATTTCTAGTTTAATCTAAACCATTGATGATCACAAACTTCTTTTGGCATAACCTTATAATATCATAAACCGCTTATTACCGTATCTTTATTGTTGTAAAGATTCAATTAGACATAAAAAGAACTCAATAACTATTATTTCTATTTTCACAAAGCTATTCAACAATATACTTGCACACTCATCACTGGTATTCTCGTCAGTTGTCAGATGTTTATGGCAATGCATGCAATACAGAGCCATTATTCCGGCATATGTAGTTTCAGGCCTTGTTTGGATCGTGGGAAGTTAGAATTTTTCTAACTGTAGCACTTTCGTTTGTATTTGACAAATATTGTTTAATCATGGGCTAACTGGACTCAAAAGATTCGTCTCGTAATTTACAACTAATTTGTGTAATTAGTTATTTATTTTACCAATATTTAATGTTCCATGTATGCGTCCAAAAATTGATGTGATGGAGAGAGAGTGAAAAAACTTGGAATTTAGAAGGGAAGAGAACAAGGCCTCAGTATAGCAGAACGAGCAAGCCAGGAGTGAAGAGTTTGAAGAAGGGTTTCAAGGCATGGGTGAATCGGTCAATCCGTTCGTCCGGCTCGGCAGGCTTGACTGGACGAAGCTGAGAGAAACTTTTGGAAGCTGCAAGGCTGTGACATTCTGAATCATTTCGCACGAGTTGAGAAAGAGACCAGCAGAACAATGGCTGATTGTGACCAAGCACAATATGGCAGGCTTTGGACAATTTCATCCATAGTTTTTTGTTTTTCTCCATCTACATAAAAGCGCTCGGAACATCATATAGATGACTTGTTAAAACAATACACAACACATGTTTTTAATCAATTTTACAGGGAAGTAAATATGGGGTTAAACCTCGTTCTGAGCATTTATTGTTTATTTTTGAAAAGGGGAAAACCAAATTCCATTAGTCATGTGATCCAGCTAAATAGCCAGACACCAACAAAGCTACAGAGTCTGGTACATGATCTTACCACATCAGAGGGCCATCCCTAATGGCCGCCAGGGTATCAGCTACAATATTACAAACGCTGGGTACATGAGAAATAATACATGCAGAGAACTCATAAAACAATTGAGTTTTGATCTCAGCCATCAGAATTCCCATCACTCATCTATCCATAGTTGGGTCCGATAAAGCCTTAGCAATGGTAGTTGCATCGGTCTCCAAGATAACACAATCCATTCCTAATGCAGCTGCCTGCTTTAACCCCTTCAAACAAGCCGTCGCTTTAGCATGTTGGGCTGACAAACAATTTTCCGAACCTGCTCCTGCCACGACCACCTTACCAAAGTGGTTCCTGATGACATAACCCCACCCAGCACTAGTTGAACCCGGGATAAAAGCCCCATCGCAATTAGTTTTGTACATATCTTCAGGTGGAGCTTTCCATGTTGGTTTGAGCAACTCCGAGAGTTCATCTAAAATTAGTAGCCAAATTCCATAGTTTAGCCATTATGTAAAATACAAAATTCTTTGAAAGAGAAGAGATATGCAATAGCCTAGGTATTTTTTCATCTTCTATATTTAAAAAGTTGGCCACGTCGCTTAACTGCCATCGATTTTCACTTGCTAGACTATTCCTGGCGCTTGAAATAGGATAGGACGTGTTCACCAACCAATCACAGGAGAGGTAGGCGCCTGGGAGAGGAAACCACGAGCAGGATTCGCAGATGGCGTGCATGCGCGGCTCGCAAAAGATAACTAGCGAGATAGCCGGGATAGCGTTTCGATAAAAAAAAGAAAGGACGCGGTTAACGCGCGACGGGTCACGCCGTCGCAAATCGCGCGACCCTCCTCCACCCGCGTGACTGGCTTCACTTCCCTTGCCGCCCTTTCCTTTTCCGGTCCACCCAACCATCCATCAACGGACAGCCGGCCAGTCTAGCAGACGCTTTCAGTATGACATCAGGGTGGAGTAACCGCCAAAAAAAACATTTTATTTAAATCGCTATAACTTTTGAATCGTGTATCTGTTTTCAATTCTGTTTGCAACGATATGTTCTACGTTACGAGGCGAACAAAACTAGACCCTAGTTACCTATGTTTTGAATAAATTTATTTTAGTAGCAATTTATGTATAAAAATATACTAAGGGGTTGCTACCATATGATACTAAACTTGCTACTCAAAATATACTTAAAGTTTTTACATTGTATGGACATCGATTGTTACCATGAGAATACAGTAAATTTGTTATATAGTGTTTACATAAATGTACTAACTTCTAAAGAGAGCAATAGACCATAACAAAACAAGCTGCAACATGGAGAGGCAAATTATTTAATAAACATTGCATAAGTTACCAATTAGAAGGGCATGTTATTATACAACAAATTACAAGAAAACTTGACTTGCTGTCAACTGTGGTCATTTATTAAAAAATAAGAATAGCGATACAAAACAAGACAAGCTGCAACCTAGGACAAATTATTAGAACAAGCATAATTGACAAAAAATGAAATAGACGAATAGACTATGAAAACTAAAGTAGACACAATGAAAAAAAAATCCAAAGAAAACTAAAACTGAAAGTACAATCAACTAGAATTGAAAATGACAACAAATAATAAAAACTGAAATTGACAAATAAGTTGCTACATGCTTAATATATAAGTTCCTACACGTTTAATACATAAGTTGCTACACGTTTGCTAGTATATATAATTTGTTGAAAGGTTAATATATAGGTTGCTACACGCTTAATACATAAATAGCTATTACATGTATAACATAAATTGCTAGTACATACAAACTATTTTGAAACACATGCATCATAGTCTTGTTTCATAGATCTCACCATAAGTGGCTCAATAGTACAAACCAGTGAAAAAACTGAAACTGAAATTACCAGTGACTAAAAAAATTAACAACCAGAAAACAAAACAAATAATTGAGGAAAAAAAGAAATAAGTTATTATATAACTAATATGTAGGATTTATGAATGCATTCAAACCTAAAAGGGTGACTAAGAACTAAAACTAAAAAAATATTTAAAAATATGACTGAAAACTAAAACTAAAATAAACTGAAAAAAAAACTTTCTTTTGTAGCAAGTTATGTGTGCAATGACTATCTTTTTGTGGCAACTTATATATTGTAGGTGAGACAACTAATATGCTGTAGGATTTAGAAAGACATTTGAATCTAAAAGGATGACTGAAAACTAAATGAAAAACATAAAAAGCGAACTTGACTGAAACTAAAAAAGTTAAAGTTAAAAAAACTTGACTGAAAACTAAAAATAAAAAATGGAAAAAATCATTAAATTGAAAATAAAAAAGGAAAAACTGAAATTGACAAGCAATAAATAAAACTGAAGTTGACAAAAATGAACTAAAACAAAATTAGACAAAATGGAAAAAAATAACACTAATAAAAGAAAAAAATACCTGGACGGGTGTGTAGATCAGCCCAAAAGAAAAAAAAACCTGGACGGGTGTGTAGGTCGGCCCATGTGGCTGTTAGCATCCTTAGCGACCTTTTATTTGCCAAAGAACAGAGCGGAAGGCCAACACAACGCCGACGGGCCAACCAAACCTGCAGGCGCACTGACCAAGGAGATGCGGGCCACCAAGTACTCCATCGTGCGGGCCAAAGAGTCGCGCTCTTCACCAGGAGCGCGACCGCACGTGCCGTAACTTTTCCGAAAAAGAAAACACGATGCAAGAGCCGTTGGATGTGTTTTTTGGCCAACAATAGCTAAACCGGGCTTTAAGGAGCATTATACAAAGGCTGTTGGAGTTGCTCAAGTGCTCAAGGTTGCTTGACCAAATGAACTGCGTCTCTCCATGCCTGAAGATGGAAACAACATCATTAACAACTAATTCCTTTTGGATCTGGATACCATGCTGAGAAGTCTTCCCCTGCACAAAGAGTGCTAAGGATATCAGGATGATATTTGCATCTTCCGCCAAAACGTGTCCCGCACAAGTTGTTCGTCCCAAGCTTCTATTATTGGGTTGATCAATTCAGAGACTTTATGCAGGATGGATGTACCCCTTGGAGTAATAACCTTAATTGTATCTCTTCGAGGAATCCATGGATCCCTCCAAATATTAATAAAATTTCCATTCCCAACCCTCTTCCTTAAAAGTTGTACTCCTTTCAGCATACTCCGCCATGTATATGAAATTCCTCCCTTTGGTTTTGCCTCAAGTACGTTCCCCAAAGGGAAATATTTAGCACAAAGAACTTGAGTGCACAGTGTCTCTGGACACACCAATAGTCGCCATGCTTGTCTGGCTAAGATGGCAATGTTGAAAACATGCAAATCTCGAGCCGCCATTCTTCTTTGATTTTGTGATCTTTTCCCAACTCACCCAATGAATTTTGTTCACTTCATCCTGTTGACTCCACCAATATTGCCCAATCATTGCTGTTTGGGAACAAATTAGTGCATGATTTGGCCATGGTTCATATTTTTAAACGAGAAAATCTGCCGTAGCGGTTTGGCTATTTTACATGTTAACAAGACTTGCTTTTTTGCAACTCTTGAGTCTTGACCTGCAGCGGCAGGATATGCAGACAAGACCAAGCACAGCCAGATTGCCATTTTCCCAGCAGAAAAGTAGAAAGATGGTAGCACTTGTGCCAAGGACCAAAACTTCACGGACCGTTACATCGTATCGTACCCACCGAGGTTAACCGAATTTTAGATCATTTTTACTCAAAATGTGCTGAATCCAAAGATCGTATTTTCTTTACTCTCAAACTGCACAAAACATACTGAATTTCCAGATTTTGTTCATATGTACACAAATTTTACTAAATTCGCAGAGAATGATCATGAGAGCCCTATCATTTTCCTGTGAAGTATTCAAGTGCAAAACTTTTAAATGTTTACGTGTCCTAAAATATCATGAGTTCCAGGCATGTGTGGGTATTCGGTATCTCTACTCTTGCGAGCAGTGCTCCCTAGCTATTTTCTCGTGTTCTCTAATTCTAAACATTGTACCAATTGGCCTTGTCAACAACACTTGCTTTTCTAGAACTTCAATATTTGTCCCGCCCAAAATATGGTGGCAGAGAGGAAGCATATAGCATGTTTTTATTTTTCAGCAGGAAGGAAGAAAAGGTGGTGGCAAAAGCCAATTATCAATGGTTTTGCTACGGTACTACGAAATGGTTGTGAGCTGTCGATCTAGATGACTATAATCACATATTACCTCCTAAGAGGTTATAGAAGAAATATTTTTTAAAAAATAAAGATAGGAAATTAAGCAAAATTTTAGGTAAATATCTATCATTTAGATCTCACATGCATGCAAACAACCGTATATGGATGGTTCCCAACATGACGTGTAACATTTTCTTAATACTTAATTGATCTACATGGAGTTGTATTTTATCCTGTGGTACCTAAATGTGATCGAGTGGTATTTTTTCTAGAATGTGATGCATTTCAGTTATTCTTATTTAAATTGGAACGTGAATATGCTGGTAGCGGGAACATTGGTCTTGAACATGTTGGTATTTAATTAATTTATTTATTTTCATAATTTTGACGTTAGTATTTTTTTGAACGTTTCGCAAGTACATGTTGATAATAGAGTCCTACTGTCAGTCATCAGAACATAACTTTTTGACGTTGATTTATTAGGTTTATACACGTGACATGTGTTTGATACGTTGGTGTCTTTGCTAATGCTAGAATTCTAAAAAAAACATGTGTTTGATACGTGATGTACCACTACCGTACAGGTCATGCACAGGTGCTAGGCACCCATTGTACGGGCGCACCTCATTATCGAATCTCGTATAGTAGATATCTTGTTCGTTGTTTTTTTTTCTTTTTATGTTTTCTGAACATTCTAATTAATTAGTAATTACATAACTATTGCATGCATTTCAAATATTAAGAGCTAAGATTTGTTTGAAATTTTACCTCTAATGAGGTAACCGGAGTACCTTAATTAGCAAGGACCAATTATCCAACTCCGACTCATTTTCCAACCACTGAGATTTTCAGTAACTGGCATTAGTTTCCAAATAATTTGTTCGAGATACGCTGAATTAAAATCCATGTTCTTTTAGTAACACCTGATCTACTTTTGAAACATTCAAATGCAATACTTACAACATACGTCTGAAGATAGATAAAACACTTGAAGCATGCATCTGAAATACTTGCAAAAACACATGAAAACACTTGAAACCATTGCAAAAACATACGCAACATCAAAAAAGAACACTTGCAATATATGTGTGAAACATATACAACATTCAGATAAACATACTTGCAACGTACATCTGAAAACAAATGAAACGTTGGGAACAAAAGCTTGCAACATACATGTACAACCATTGCAACATATGTAACATTTCGATCTAATTTTGCAACATCCATATGAAACACTCGTAACATACCTTTGAAACATCTGAAACACTTAAAACAGAACTTGCAACATATGCTTTCAAGCGCAACATCTACTTGCTGCTTGGACGAAAATGGAGGCTCGTCGACGCGGAGCTCGATGCTACGAAGTGGCGCGGAGGTCGCCGGTGTGGAGCTCGTCGGTGGCATGGACCTCAACAGGGGCCTCGGCAGGCGGATGGAGTGCAACCACAATGGGAGGCGCGAGTACGATCGGGGGCAGTGCGGGGGAGGGCAAGATCCATCCCACAAGCAGAGGCGCGCGTGCGAGTGGGGGCGGCACGGGGGAGAGCGGGATCCGTCCCGTGACCAGGGGAGACACGTAGCACGCAGACGCTGCAAAGCGAGCAGACCACAGGGGCGGAGTTCGTACGGATGGACGGACGACCGAACATGTGCATTACCGTATTCTTTTCTGTGCAGTGATCATAGTAAGCAGTGACATTGTCATAATAAGCAAATACATATTTGTAACCTCACATAACCGAAGTCGTCAGCCGCATGCACGCCAGATTTGTTTGATAGATATTTTCCTATTTTTTCCTATTTCTCAAACTAAAATAGATATAAATATATATTTCTTATATACCTCCTAGGAAGCAATATGTGCTAATAACCGTTTAGATCAACGGTCCATAGTTATTTGGAGGTAACACAACAAAGCCTAACATCCAAACTTATGAGGATTCAGAATACGCCAGCAAGCACAGCATCGAGAGAGATTTATTTTGACAGCAAATTGGTGATAAAGAACAAAATAATTTACACATAATTGGCCAGAGCAATTGCCATCCCTATATATGTGAAAACTTTTAGCGCTCTGTGAGCAAGGTGCTTCTTTGTTGCAGCAGCTCTCCATATACTTCCATTATGATAACATATAATTAACATTTGAGTAGAAGCCATGTGTACGATGGCACTATAAGAGAACTGATCAGTGGGCAAAATATGTGACGAACAGCGCCGCAAACATGAGCAAGTACGCGATCGCCTGATCAATGGCCTTCGCATCCACCACCCGCGCTGCCGTCGCTGGTTTGTCCTGCGCCATGGAGAGCTGCATGAGCCCGGAGAAGAAGAAGGCCGTGAACAGCAGCACGTACACCTTCACGGATGCCATTTAGAGCTGCTGAAGCTGAAGAAGAATGGAAATGTAAATGCGCTGCGCGCTGCGAAGCTGATATGCTTTGCTTGCTAGTTGCAAGCTAAGGGAATTAGTTTGATGTTTATAGCAACACCGAGGAATTGACGAGTATAAATAGGGTAGAACGAGCTAATCATGTAGTGAAGTGCCACCGTGCTTTGTTTGAAGAGGATACCAAGGAAAACTTTGAAGAGAAGAGGAATAGGTCAATCTGTTTGTCTGGCTTGGCAGTACTTACTTGAAGACCAATAATCATGCGTGACGACCAAGTTCAATAGGGCTGGCTGTCATGGTATTTAGCACGTTTTTTTACCATTTAGAATTTTATCACATCAAAGCAATGCAAATATGCATACTTGCATAGTGAACTGGAAACAAATTTGTTGTAATAATTAATAAGATTTAAGAGCTGAGTTGAGTTAAGCCATTGTACATTTCTGTTGATGCAAAGACCGGTCAAACACCACAAAAAGATATATCGCTCAGATCGCAAACTGATTGATGCAGCGCGATTCTGCCAAAACCACCGGCCTAGCTGGTTTTAGGAATTGGCCCCACCGGTTTTTCCGGATTTTGCCCAGGAACGCCCAAGAATAATAACTATCATGCTTTTCGCGATGAAGAGCAGCTAGGTTTACGAGCAAACTAGCAAAGAGTAATTATCACGCTTACGCTTACGTGATGAAGAAGACTAGTTAAGGCAAACTAGCAAAAGTGTTATCGAAGTTCTCATCCCAGAGGGACCCCGTCGAGGAAAGGATGTTGGCGGGTTGCTCTAGGATAGCCAGCAAACCTAGAGTGCCATCCTTGTTTGTCAGATTAAGCAATAAACAACAACATGGAGGTTGAAAGATATTAGGCTAAAAGAGAGGGAGAGAGTGAGTTGGTTTTTTTTGTTCTATTATGTATTGGATAACTCAATCGTTCGTGATCTCCTTATATTAATAAGGACAAGGTGGTCTTATCCCGCAAGGGGTCGAGAACTCTTGCAAAGCGCATTAAAATCCAACTCAATTCTGGGAACGTAATTCCTTTGTTCGTACTTCAAATTGGGTGTTTTATATATGTTTTTCAATCATCTCAACAAGAGGAACACATCATTCTCCAATCTGAGGAAGTTTACAAAACCACGTTAGCTGGGTTTTGCTGGGTAATTTTTCCAAATCTGTATTGACAACAAACCATCGTAGCCGGCCAAGCTTGTTTGTGCTGTAATTTCTAGGATAAACCCCTTTTGTCCATATTTTGTTGTCAATATATGTCTCTCCTACTTTTAGATGAGGTTATGCGAACCTAAAAATATACTAGAGCAAATAGCAACGATGTCCAACTATCCGTCTATTTGTCATCCAATCACCTAAATCAATCCCAAACTCATTTGAACAAATTTGGACACAATTTGGTCCTCATCAAGAAAACCAGCTTAGCCGGTCTTTAGAAACTGGCTTCACATGTTTTCGCAGTCTGGCGCCAACTTGGTTATTTTTCATCGGTCTTCCTCTAATGTGAAAATTACATCGACGTTAAAAACCAATACTTGTTGAGTCAATATGTTAGCCTTAATGTTTGTCAATATGTTAACCTTAATGTTTTCATGCCTTGAAATATACCAAATTTAAAATTTGTCAAAATATATAACGATGTCAAGGCATTTATCAAGATATAGCTTGTAGTGACTTCTCCAAATATTGAAACTTATTGGCGCTTGCTGCACCACCAGCAATGAATCACTAAAAGGAAGAACATGTTTCACGCCCAATGAAATATGAAATGGCTAGCCTAGATAGAAAACTTCGTATTTGGCTTGGTTATTGCTGTAAAAACACTCCAATCGGCAATAAGGCTCAAAATAGCTCCAATGTAATAAATGAATTTAGCACTAACGTGCTGAACATAAGCATGTTGATTTATCATATTATCACATCTATGAGGTGAATTTGTTCAATATTAATAAATTCTATCACAAATATATACACCTAAAATGTGCTTACATGCCAATTTTTAGACTTCCATGATCACTTATAGGTATTATTAGAGTAAAGTGGTCGTTTCAATTACATTTCTCTACACTACTGCACAATACTCAAAACTCCCTGTCATGTACACTGCTGAGAGTTTTTTGCAAAAAAAAAAACAGCCTTTTTAATTAACTTACAAGGAATTCTCGACACATCATCATTAATTTGCTCTTTTTTAACAAATTGAGAGCAAAACTGATGGGAACGAACTGAACTGATGCACAAGTGCGAATCAGAACCTATAACAGCACTACAGCTACAGCAAGGGGCTCATCTGCTTCAGGGCACTCATGATGCTGTACTACTGTGCCTACTGAGGCAGCAGCGATCATGCTTCAGTGCGCGAAATAGGTGACGAAGAGCGCTGCGAACATGAGCAGGTACGCGATCGCCTGATCTACCCCCTTCGCGTCAATCACCCGCACTGCCGCCGGCTGCTTGTCCTGCGCCATGGACAGCTGCATGAGCCCCGAGAAGAAGAAGGCCGTGAACAGCAGCACGTACGCCTTCACGGATGCCATATTAACAGCTGCTGAAGAAGCTGAAGAAGAAAGGAAAGGCAAATGCTCTGCGAAGTGCGAAGCTCTGTGATTTGTTTGTAGATGCAAAGGAATTGGAGGGCATGCATATATATAGCGCTAATGGGCAAAGGAGTGATGAACTCTCAGTGTGCTAAGTTTGATCAGGACAGAAGGGAAATTTGAAGTTATTATGGAGAGAAGATGAATCGGTCAGTCTGTATGGTCTTTCTGGCTCGGCGCCAGGATTGACTGTCTTGGTCGCCATATAAATGTGCTGAACATTTCCATCTCGGCGGTTTTGTCTACTTTAATTTGGAGGATTCGCATGAGTTCGGTGCAGAACAAGAGATGATCGATGTTTTGTGTGCAAGTTGTGAATACAATTCTTTTCGTTGAAATCTTCAGTATGTAGCAACGGACAATTAAAGCTGCAGAACAATGTTGACTGGCAGACTGGGCCCGGCCCTGACATTCGTTTGCGGACAGAATACGTCATCCTGAGTACTCAGCGCGGTTCATTTACTTTTTGTTCATATATAACAAAAATAATGCAAATATATACTCCATTCGTCCTGAAATATAAGATATTCTAGAAAGTTTAGGACAAATGCAAATGACACATGTAATCCTCTCGTAACTATAGAGAGACTTTGTGCTTACCATATTTTAAGCTTGGTTGTAGACACTAATGGCAGGTACACGTCATTGGGACTTTGAGAGGGTTAATTCACGCCCTATAATTTGGGACACAATTTGAATGCTTCATTACCGTATATTCCAGGACGGAGTAGAAATAGAAGTGTAGATGATAGATAAGGGTTTTGTTGTTGTACTTTCAAATAACCGTGAGTCGTTCATTTAATTAAATCAGATGGTTAGAATCATCAATTACTTCCTAAGACAATAGGAGGTAATATGTGACATATATACTTATTTAATTTTTAATTTTGTAAAGGAAATTATTTCCTATTCCCGTGGTGTAATTACTCCTGAAAGGATCAAGATGCCCAAGAGGAGGTGAATTGAGCTTTTCTAAAAATTAATTGCAAGAATTAAATCATACAAGCCAAACTTCACCCCTAGTGCCTACTAGTGTTCCTTGTGATTCTACCGATAAAAGTTTTGCACCCTAAATTCCAATCCTGGTCTACCATGGCAATTCTAGGAAAGTAAACAAGCAATGAAAGTAAATGCTTGAAAGTAAGGGTTAGGAACATGGCGATGTTTTCCCGAGGTATCGGAGAGTCGCCACTCCCCACTAGTCCTCGTTGGAGCACCCGCGCAAGGGTGTAGCTCCCCCTTGATCCGCGCAAGGATCAAATGCTCTCTACGGGCTGATTCTTCGACACTCCGTCACGGTGAATCGCCCAAAACCGCTCACAAGATGAGTTGGGTCATCCATAAGCTCGCCGGATGATCACCAAACTCCCAATCACCACCAAACCGTCTAGGTGATGGCGATCACCAAGAGTAACAAGCTAGAACTCTCACTTGACCACAACAAGCCTAATGAGAAGATGGATGCACACTTGCTACTCTCTAGTCACTAATGAGGGATCTCAAACTTTGATTCTCAAATCACTATCCTCACTAGGGCTCTTGCACTCCCTTGCACTTCAAATGTGTTTCTCAGCTGAACAAATGAGCAAGAGAGCTCTAAAAAAGTGGAGGGGATGTATTTATACACCCCCTCAGACGAATCCAACTGTTACTTGCCAAATCAGCAAAACACGCACTGACTGGACGCGCTGGTCATCGTGACCGGACGCGCTGGTCAAGTGTAACGGTCGAAAAGCCGAAAGTCAGCGCTGAGTGACCGGACGCGCCGGTCAGGGGTGACCGGACGCGTCCGATCGTGCAAGAACCTTATTGTACTTTGACCTAACGCTCGACCGCGTCTGATCTGTGATGACCGGGCGCGTCAGGTCAGCTAAGTACCTTACTGGAACGTGACCGGACGCGTCCGATCACTTCACAGTCGCGTCCGATTAGACTTTTACCCTCTGAAACTCGTGTCAGACTGATCACCGCGTCCGGTCCTCACAGGGACCGCGTCCGGTCAATCAGTTAACGACGCAGTGACTGTTAGTACTGACCAGACGCGTCCGGTCGTGACAGAAACCACGTCCGGTCAAGGATAAACTGCTCAAACGACTTAGAAACGCGACGCAACTTGAACCAAGTTGCTTCCAACTTAACTTTGAGCTTTACCAGAGCTACCTAGTGCTAAGTTTAACAAGTGTGCACAACACCTAAACAAAAGACTCACCTAGGTCAAGCTACACGCTCATGTCCCCCTTTATAGTATGGCCAAAGGAAGAAACAAAGATCCTAACGACTATTCCGGATGTAACCCAACACCTTGACATCCGCAACTAACCGTCCTTAATCTTGTCGTTGATCCTTTAAAAACCAAAATGATTTCCACCAAGGGACATGAATACCATAGTGCCCAAAGCAGTTATCAACTCCATGACCTAACTTATCAAAGTTTCTGCAAAACACACGTTAGTCATAGTAATAATGCATTATCATCAATTGCCGAAACCAACACCGGGGCCTAGATGCTTTCAATCTCCTCCTTTTTGGTGATTGATGACAACACTTAGATTTAGAAGATATAAGAGTTGAGGTTTTCGAACATGCTTGGTTCACATAAGCAAAAAGCTGTAAGCACAAGGGAATAGGAAATGCTTATGTGTTCCAAGTCAACTGAGTGTACTCATAAGATAAAACATGAAGAGTTAGTACACATAAAGCATAGCTCATACGAAATCAGAGTAAGGCACGAAAGCACAACCTTATGAGCTAAAACCAATTAAGTGACATGATATAAAATAAAGTCTCACAAGCTCATAGTCACAAAATGCAGGGCGAGTAATTAAACATGATGCATGAAAGTAGCACACAAGGAAAAATGAAACCCTCTATCAACACTCCCCCTGAATTTACTCTCTCTCCCCCTTTGGCATCAAACGCCAAAAACAAAACTAAGGATCCGACGGGGGAACAGAAGCTGTCGTGTCGGGTGTCGGGGAGCGTGGAGTGATCACGAACTGTGAAGTATCATTCTCAGACTCTGAACTATCAGGCTGACCCTCTGTAGATAGACGTGGTAGTGAAGTGGTCTGGGTCTGTAGAGCAGGTGCAGGAACTGAAAGTGTAGTAGCAACGATAGGAGCAGTCACTGTCGCCTGAGCCTGAAAAATACCAAGAGTAGGAGGATCTATCGATGCAACTGACGATGGTACAGTCTCTGTAGTCCCGGCCCCTGACACTGGAGTAAAAGCAGTCTCGGAAGCTGACATCCCTGAAGTGGTCACAACAGTGGTGTGCGAGGGTGTCGGCTGACCAGTCAGCTCACTGTAGGAGGCACTCAAGTCAATGAAAGGAGTGCCCGAGAGAAGGTAAGGTCTGGGCTGAGCTGGTGGAGTGAACCCCATCTGAATAGGAGTGTAGCTCGGGGACTAAAAGGTCTAAAGAACCTGCTGCTGGGGAGAGGTGAACTGAAAGCTCGGCTGTCCCTAACTCTGAGGTCCACTGGACTGTAGTGCAGGAGTAAGGACAGACGGTGGTGGAGGTACCCCAATAGTGACAAGGTGTCGTAGGAGCTCAAGATACTACTGTTGGGTGGCTGTCTGCTGCCTCTGCATCTCAAACTGCTGCCTCTGAAACTCCAGCTGCTGCCTCTAGAACTCGTCCTGACGAGCCTGAATCTGTGCAAATACGGCAACTGTGTCCTGAGCCTGTCGCTGCATCTGAACCTCCTGTCTCTCCTGGGCCTAGATCAGCCTCTCAAGTATGGCCACCATGGCTGGGTCTGAGCGGGAGGCTGAGCCTGAACCACCGGCCTCATGGTCGTGAGACCGAGGAGAGCGGTACAGGGGGATGGGTTGGTAATCCTCGTCAGTGCTGTCAGTAACAACATCCTCAACTGGATCAGTTGGCTGAGCATCAAGATCTGCAAGCTCAGCCTCAGCAAGACCCTCAACGGTCTCATCCTGCTCAGTAGCTGTCTCTGGAACCTCTGGCCTCTGACGCTGTCCTAGGCCAGGTGCCTGCTCTCTGGTCACTGAAGCCCACAGCTGTCGAATATCATACTCTGGAAATACAGTAGTGATATCAGATATCTCAGCTCTAATCTGTGCAGGCAGATCACACGCAGATCGAATAATAAAGCAGATCCAATGAGCATAAGGTAGCTATCGGTGACTCTTGAATCCCTCTGCCAAAGTATCCTCTATCTCACATAGCATCAGATCCCAAATATCGAACGGTGTCTGTGAGATGAGGTGATGCACCACCCATAACTGCATACGAGTCAGTCCCTCTCTGTATCCCAGCCTCAGAAGAAGGGTCCACCTCACAATAGCATCGAGTACTCTAGCTAGGGGTGTCAGGCTGGCAGGTGTACGTCTAGACCCCTCGCTGAATGGCTCACGGAAGTAGGGTCTGATCATGTCTGTGGGTGGCACTGTCCCTCCATGAGGACGTCTCGGAGGTGAAGTCTGTCCAAAGCACAGCTGGTGTATCTTCGTCTCTGAAGCTGGGAGTCTGAGGATCTCTCGTACCCTGGTGTTGTATAGTTTGCGGTCACGGCCTCGGAATGCAAAGTGTATAAACTCATGTGCTGGGTCAATCTAAAGTGAAGAGTAGAACTCTCTAACCCAAGTCCCGCAGTAGGCTCCAGTCCGTCCAAGAAGGTCTGACAAGCCAGGTAGAAAGGATAAGTGCGGACGGAGCTGCTCACCAACCACCTCAACTAAAGCCTCCAGTCGACAGACTCTCTAAGGTCTGAATGCAATCCCGCTGTCAACATAGGCTCTGTAGAAGTCCTCGTGCAGAGGTGTGTAGAAACCCTCTGAAGCCCGGGGATCCCGCTGAGGTGGGAACCACCGAGTAACCTCAACGAACCTGAGAGCCTGTACCTATCGTGCTGTAGCTCCCCTGAGGTCAAAGTGCTCAACTGGGGGGGTGACCTCGAGCCCTGGGAGGTGGACGACCTCCACGACGCTGGCCCTCTGGCCTGGGAGTCACCTGAGCTAGCGTACGTCCTGAGCGACGACGCTGTGGATAGTGAACTGTCTGCTCCTCTGGGTCCTCTGTGGGCTGCTCTGCAGGTGCATCCTCAGTCTTTTCTATGGCCTTAGTACCGAGTTGTCGACCTTCAAGATGAAAGCGACGCTCGCCAATATGAATCCCACTGCTCCTGCCACCTCTCTCTGCTAGCTCTGCTGCATCTGCAACTGCCTGAGCCACCTCTGCCTCTGTGAGTGTCCTCTTTCTCTTCTTGGTGGCTATCTTCTTTCGCTTGCCACGAGCCACCTTTGTCACCCTGGGAGGACTTTCGTCCCTGTCACTAGGTGCACCACTAGCATTCTTGCAGCGAACCATACTGACAAACTGCTGCGACTGAGAAAACCTAGATAGTGAAAGATGTTGTACTGACACTCGTGAGGCTTGGCCTCAATTCGTATCCGTAGGCTTGGCCTCGGATTCACAGCTGATCACCTGACACACAAAGCACCGACAGGACGCACTGAAAGGATATAATAGATAGAGCTACTATAAGCAACATATATTATCTAATAGATGGGTGAGATCCTAATGAAAGCAAGCATATTAGATAAGATGTGAATAGACTGTGATAGCTACCTCGGATGAGCGAAACTCTGATGGAAGGAAAGTGATCTTGACGCGCTAGGGTTCCCCAGAAACAACGAACAATACCCTGGAGAGTCAATGAGATCAAAGGTTGTATTAGAAATTCACCGGAAATCCATCGGAAAACCCTAATTCAAGGCAATGAAATCACCTTGCGGAGTCGAACTCGAGCGAAACGAAGCGATTGTTAGGGTTAGGTCGAGGCGCGACGGTCGGAGGCAAACTTGGTGGCACGATTCGGTTGAGCGGCTGCCGGAGGCGAAGAACGGGGGGCGCAGGGCCGAGGAGCTAGGAGCGCGGGAGAGCAATGGCGGCGCGCGGGAAGGTTGCGGCAGCGTGCGAAGCGGCTACGGCGGCGCGCAGGGCGGCTACGGTGGCGCGCGGCTGTGATGGCGCGCGGCTGCGGCGGCGCTCGGCTGCGGTGGCGTGCGGCTGTGGTGGCGCTCGGCTGTGGTGGCGCACGGATAGGGCAAGGAGCGGCGACGGATTGAGAAGGAAGAAAAATAAAACGAGATCTGAACGAATGGTTAAAAAGGCTTAGATCCGCTTTTCACGCGAAGACCGGACGCGGTGGTCGCCTGACCGGACGCGGTGGAGCAGCGTCCGGTCAGAGTCCAGTAAGCTCCTGGAGCGACCGGACGCGTCCGGTTAGGGATGACGGACGCTGACAGAGTCTGATCAGAGATTGCCCGGGAAACTCAAGCGCATGACCGGACGCGGTGGTGGTGGCCGGGACCGGACGCGGTGGTCGCAACGTCGCGTTCGGTGCAGCGTGCGGTCACAGATCCTAGAGAAGTTCTTCGGGATGACCGGACGCGCTAGTGGTCATCGGGATCAGACGCAGTGGTGAAGCAGCACCGCGTCTGATTTAGCGTCCGGTCCAGCATTCGGTCACTGTTTAACGCCTTTCTTCAATCCGATCTGCGACGCGACTTCTCCCAATCAAGTTCCAATTCAAAGAGACTCAAATAAACACCAATTGGAACCTGATATGGGTGACCTCACTCAAACCCTCAAGTTTTTCAAAGTATTTTACCTTAGACTAGTATTATTTTTAAGAAAATATGCAATAAGCACCCGAGGAGCAACGTATGGCTATGCAATAGAGTTTATAAACCCTTGGGAGCTTCAAATGCTCTCTCTATTCATGGACGAACACAGAGGTTACTCAAAGCTAAACCGAAATGAAACGACAAAGCAACAACCATGCATATGCAATGCAAAGCGAGAAAGGAAGACTAAGTTGCTTGTCAAGTTTGATCCACGGTTAGGCTTCTTCACTCCTCTAAAGGAGGGTTATCGTAACCGTGTTAGACAAGTTCTAGATGCATTGTGGGGAATTAAACATGACATATAATACAATGCAATGCAAGGAACAACACAAGCTCATTTTCTAAAGTTACTAGAATCAAGCACATTTAGTTCACTTCTCAACATACAAAAGGTAGCCTCATCTAAAGGTTTAGTGAAGATATCCGCTAATTGATTTTCACTTCTTACACCTTCTAGTGATATATCATTTTTAGCAACATGATCACTTAGAAAGTGGTGGCGGATATCAATGTGCTTGGTGCATGAGTGTTGTACCAGATTATTAGCAATTTTAATGGCACTTTCATTGTCACATAAAAGCAGCACCTTTTCAAGAATAACTCCATAGTCTAGGAGGGTTTGTTTCATGTATAAGATTTGTGCACAACAAGCCCCCGTGGCAATGTATTCCGCCTCGGCGGTGGACAAAGCCACACTATTTTGCTTCTTAGATGACCAAGATACTAAGGACCTCCCAAGTAAATAGCACCCTCCGGATGTGTTTTTTCTATCAATTTTGCAACTGGCATAATCCAAATCGGAATAGCCAACTAGTTGAAATCTAGCTCCTTTGGGGTACCAAAGACCGATGCTTGGGGTGTACTTAAGACATCTTAAAATTCTTTTTACAGCACTTAGGTGAGGTTCTTTAGGGCACGCTTGAAAGCGAGCACACATGCACACACTAAACATTATATCGGGCCTAGATGCGGTAAGGTACAACAAGCTACCAATCATAGAACGGTAGAGAGTTTGATCAATTGGTTTACCTCCCTCGTCTAGGTCGAGATGTCTATTAGATGGCATTGGGGTCTTGATTGGCTTACACTCTTTCATCTTGAATCTTTTGAGAAGATCCTTGGTATATTTTTCTTGAGAGATAAAAATCCCTTCTCTCATTTGTTTGACTTGAAAACCAAGAAAGAATGTTAGCTCACCAATCATTGACATCTCAAACTTCTTTGACATCAATTCACCAAATTCTTTGCAATAATCTTTATTTGTTGACCCAAAGATGATATCATCAACATAGACTTGACAAATGAAGATCTCTCTATTAAGCTTTTGGTGAATAGTGTGGTGTCAACCTTCCCAATAGTGAAGCCCTTCTCAATGAGGAAGTCCCGGAGGCGCTCATACCACGCTCTAGGGGCTTGCTTGAGCCCATATAGCGCCTTGGACAACCTATAAACATGATTAGGATATATAGGGTCTTCAAACCCGAGAGGTTGTTCAACATAGACTAGTTCATTTATGAAGCCATTTAAAAAAGCACTTTTCACATCCATTTGATATAGTTTCATTTCATGATGTGATGCATATGCAAGAAGGATACGAATGGCTTCAAGTCTTGCAACGGGTGCAAAGATCTCTCTAAAATCAAGACCTTCAACTTGAGAGAACCCCTTTGCAACTAGTCTTGCCTTGTTCCTCACTACTACACCTTGATCATCTTGCTTGTTACGGAACACCCACTTAGTTCCAATGACTCTTGCACCTTTTGGATGCTCTTCAAGTGTCCAAACTTGATTATGGGCGAAGTTATTCAATTCTTCGTGCATAGCATTCACCCAATCTAGATCTTAAAGAGCTTCTTCTACATTCTTAGGTTCAAGACAAGAGACAAAAGAGTGATGTTCAACAAAAGAAGCAAGTTTTTGAGATTGAGTCATTACACCCTTTGTAGGACTCCCTATGATGAGATCTTGTGGATGTGCTTGAAGTAGAGGTGAGTTTCTTCTATCAACCACTTGAGGAGAGGGTTGGGGAGCATCAACATCTTGAGCTTGTGCCTCGGCTTGTTCATGAGAGACATGAGTATCTTTATTTTCAACTCTCTCATTCTTATCATCATCTTGAGGCACATGTGATGAAGATGGTGGATTGACAATTTGTACATCGTCTTCATCATCTTTAGGCTTGATGTCTCCCACCGGCATGTTCTTCATTGCCTCTCTCAATGGTTCATCACCTACATCATCACAATTCTCAATTGCTCCTTGGGAGCCGTTAGATTCATCACAATAAGCTTCAATGTTTGTGTTGTCAAACTCTTTGCCTTTGTCACTTCTAATCTTCTTTATCTTGACTTCAAATTCATTTTGAGCTCTCTTTGCAAACTTCTTAAAGCAATTTACCACTTCGAATTTGTCATGAAGGAAGAAAGTCCAAGTATATCTTGAGAAGTCATCCACAATCACAAGACAATAGAGATTTCCACCCAAGCTCTTGTAAGTTGTAGGACCAAACAAATCCATGTGTAGAAGTTCTAACACTCTTGATGTTGACATGTCAGCTTTGGTTGGATGAGTATTTGCAACTTGTTTGCCGGCTTGACATGCACTACACGGTTTGTCCTTCTCAAACTTTACAACCTTCAAATCTCTCACTAATTCTTTCTTCAATAGCTTGTTGAGAGTGTTCATTTCAACATGTGCAAGCCTCCTATGCCAAAGCCACCCAAGTGAAGTTTTGGTGAACAAGCATGTCATCAAGTTTGCATCTTCAAAGGTGAAATCAACAAGATAGAGATTGTTGTATCTAAAGCCTTTGAAATCATTTGCTTGTCATCTATCTTTGTAACTACCACTTCATTAGGAGTGAATAAGCATTGGTAGCCAAGGTCACAAAGTTGCCCAACGGATAGTAAGTTGAAACTCAATGAAGCAACATAGAGCACATTTGAAAAAGAGTGATCATTTGATATTGCAATCTTGCATATACCCTTGACTTTGCTCTTTAAATTGTCTCCAAATGTGATCTTCTCTTGACATACCACATTCTCTTCAAGTGAGGTGAACATACGAGGGTCACCGGTCATATGTTGAGTGCAACCACTATCAATAACCCAATGAGATCCACCGGTCTTGTAGTTTACCTACACACAAGAGATCAAGCCTTTTGTTTAGGGACCCAAACTTGAGAGGGACCCTTGACTTTCTCAACTAGTGACTTTATAACCCATATTTTCTTAGGCCTATTTTTGTTAGGGGGACCCAAGAACATGACTTTCATCTTTCCACTTGAATCTTTTCTAAGCATGTAATGAGCATTGAAATCAAAGGGTCTAGCATGCTTAGGCAAAGGTTGTGGTGGTGGAGTTTTACACTCATGAGCAAAATAGCCTTCTTGTCCACACTCAACACACCTCTTTGGCTTGGGCTTTGACTTGCTTTGTTGTTGTTGAGCTTTAGCCTTCTTCTCTTGATTTACTAAGTAACCAATGCCACTTCTATCCAACTTCATGACGGTGTTCATGAGTAGCTCACTTTGCAAATGTTGGCCTCTTGTGAACTTGCTTAGGCCGGTCTTAAGATGCTCTTTTTCTTGCTTGAGCTTTTTGTTCTCTTCAATAAGTGACTCATTTGATGTTTGCTTTTCAAGAGCCATCAATTTCTTGTTCTCATTTCTAAGCATCTCATTTTCACTCTTGAGCTTGACATAGTCATCATAGTTGTTGGACTCAACCACACTCTTGCCTTTGCCGCTAGAGCCTTGCTCAATGTTCTCAATAATCAAGTCATCACATGATGTAGCTATATCAATCTTAACAACTTGGTTAGTAGCATCATGTGTCTCAAGAGCAAGCTCATTAGCAACAATAAGACTATCATAATTGATTTTTAATGTAGTATATTCATCTTTTAGCAAGTTGAGCCTAGTGATGAGTTCATCATGCTTCTTCTCAAGTTTGTCATGTTCATCTCTAAGCTCTTTATTTGAAGTTTTGAGCTCCTTGAGAGTAGAAGACATAATTTCATTTTGATCTTTGAGCTCATCACTAGTCTTATGTGCATTCTCAAGCTTAGATGAGAGTGAGTCATTTTTATTTTGGAGCTCATTATTTTCATTTCTAGTTCTTCTTATGATTTTAGAATATTTGTTCAATAATTTTACAAGTTCATCATAAGAAGGTGTATCATATTCATCATCACTATCACTATCATCATCATCACTCTCATTGTTTTGTACCTTTCGTTCACCCTTGGCCATAAGCAGAGCAAAAAATCCACTTTCCATAGCGGCCGTGGAGCTTATCCGACGTCCAAGATTCATCCAGATACATTGAGATTCGGTCCAGGGTCCCCACTTTGCATGCGAAAGTACAACATATTTGGATATTTTATCTACACAGTCAGCTTTACATGTGAAAAGTATAGCATCTTTCGAATCCCTAGACAACCAAAGGACGGCTCAGATAAACTCTCCGGTCGCTACTAGAATCGGTGATGCATTTCTGTGGCCATAAGGCATAGGTGAGAAGTGGACGATGATGGTGAAGGTGACGATGAAGGTGGTGATGAAGATGTTGATAAAGATGATGATGGCCCAATCACAAATGCGGCGACCTTCTCTTTCTCATCGTCGCTCTCATCGCCGGAGGACTCACATGATGACTCAATGTCGGTGAGCCAATCACTAATAATATAAGCTTTGCCTCTCTTCTTCTTCTTGTAAAACTCTTTTCTCTTTTCATCTTTCTTTTTGTATGGCTTGTTCTTCTTTTTCTCATCTTCTTCATCACTTGAATCATTTTTCTTACCCTTATTCTTGTTTTTGTACTTGTCTTTTAGAGGCTTCGGGCATTGATGAGCTAAGTGGCCAAGTTCACCACAATTGTAGCAATCCATCTCGGATATTGGCTTCCTTTTGCTACTTGTGAAGAACTTCTTCTTCTTCTCATCGAACTTGATGCCACTCTAGTTGAGCTTCTTTAGCATCTTGGTGGTCTTTCTCACCATGAGTGCAAGTGATGCATCATCAATATCACTTTCACTTGAGCTTTCTTGCACCATCATGGCTTGGCCCTTCTTCTTTTTCTTGTCATGGCTAGCTTTGAAGGCCAAGTCCTTCTTGGAAGATGATGAGCCCTCTTCCGGAGTGATGTGCATGTACATCTCATGTGCATTGATCTTTCCCAATACTTGTGTCGCTGTTGCGGTGGAGAGATCACTTTGGTGAAGCACAGTGACAATGTGCCCATACTTCTCAACGGTAAGAACACTCAAGATCCACCTTGCAACATCCGATTGACTCATTTGAGTGAGTCCAAGAGCATTGAGATCCTCTACAAGAACATTCAATCGAGTGTACATTTCATTAGCACTTTCTTTGGGAAGCATCTCAAAAGAATTAATTTTTTTAGAGCAATATGATAGCATTCCTCACGCTCACTCTTAGTTCCCTCATGGAGAGCACAAAGGTTTTCTCACAATTCATGAGCATTTTTGGCATTACGCACACGATTGAAGATATCCTTGCCTAGGCCCCGGTAGAGTGTATTTTTTGCCTTTGCATTCCACCAGTCGTACTTCTCCTCGTCACCACTTGAGTTGGCGAGATCCCTGATAGCGGGAAGCCCTTCGGTTGCGGCTCTAAGACACCCAACATCTATGGCTTTGAGGTACACCTCCATACGAATTTTCTAATATGGAAAATCGTCTCCCTCAAAGGTGGGAGGTGGTTCTTTCCCATTAGACACCTTGCTCTAGGCGGTGAAGCCTAAATAAGAAGCAACATGGCTCCGATACCAATTGAAAGGATCAAGATGCCCAAGAGGGGGGGTAAATTGAGCTTTTCTAAAAATTGATTGCAAGAATTAAATCCTACAAGCCAAACTTCACCCCTAGTGCCTACTAGTGTTCCTTGTGATTCTACCAATAAAAGTTTTACACCCTAAGTTCTAATCCTAGTCTAGCATGGCAATTCTAGGAAAGTAAACAAGCAATGAAAGTAAATGCTTGAAAGTAAGGGTTAGGAACACGGCGATGTTTTCCCGAGGTATCGGAGAGTCGCCACTCCCCACTAGTCCTCGTTGGAGCACCCGCGCAAGGGTGTAGCTCTCCCTTGATCCACACAAGGATCAAGTGCTCTCTACGGGCTGATTCTTTGACACTCCGTCGCGGTGAATCGTCTAAAACCGCTCACAAGATGATTTGGGTCATCCATAAGCTCGCCGAATGATCACCAAACTCCCAATCACCACCAAACCGTCTAGGTGATGACGATCACCAAGAGTAACAAGCTAGAACTCTCACTTGACCACAACAAGCCTAATGAGAAGATGGATGCACACTTGCTACTCTCTAGTCACTAATGAGGGATCTCAAACTTTGATTCTCAAATCACTATCCTCACTAGGGCTCTTGCACTCCCTTGCACTTCAAAGGTGTTTCTCAGCTGAACAAATGAGCAAGAGAGCTCTAAAAGAGGTGGAGGGGATGTATTTATACACCCCTCAGACAAATTCAACCGTTACTTGCCAAATCAGCAAAACACGCACTGACCGGACGCGCTGGTCGTCGTGACCGGACGCGCCGGTCAAGTGTAACGGTCGAAAAGCCAAAAGTCAGCGCTGAGTGACCGGACGCGCCGGTCAGGGGTGACCGGACGCGTCCGATCGTGCAAGAACCTTACTGTACTTTGACCTGACGCTCGACCGCGTCCGATCTGTGATGACCTGACGCGTCAGGTCAGCTAAGTACCTTACTGGAACGTGACCGGACGCGTCCGATCACTTCACAGTCGCGTCCGATTGGACTTTTACCCTCTGAAACTCGTGTCAGACTGATCACCGCGTCTGGTCCTCGCAGGGACCGCGTCCGGTCAACCAGTTAACGACGCAGTGACTGTTAGTACTGACCGAATGCGTCTGGTCGTGACAGAAACCGCGTCCGGTCAAGGGTAAACTGCTGAAACGACTTAGAAACGCGACGCAACTTGAACCAAGTTGCTTCCAACTTAACTTTGAGCTTTACCAGAGCTACCTAGTGCTAAGTTTGACAAGTGTGCACCACACCTAAACAAAAGACTCACCTAGGTCAAGCTACTCGCTCATGCCCCCTTTATAGTACGACCAAAGGAAGAAACAAAGATCCTAACAACTATTCCGGATGTAACCCAACACCTTGACATCCGACAATGTGTATGTAGACAAAGTATGTGATCTTACTAGACCATCTAGGGTGTATGTATGTCGAGTATGCAAATATACATAAAGTATATGGTTATACTTTTTTATACTATTATAATAGTATTATAATAATATATTAAAAAATATAGACTATTTAAAATTCATGTAGTAAGATTTGTCGTATTTTAAACATACTCAGACTAATAAATATGTATGCGCCCATAGTTAATATGGTTTATTGAAGATAGCCACACGGGAGTAATTACACTCGGGAATATGAAAAATGCACCCTTTTGTAAAATATGATAAATAAGGAAAGTTTTAGATATAAAGATCTTTTTTTACATCTAACAATGCATATGTGATCTATTACATGTGGTAAATCTTTTTTATTTTTATAACTTTGAATATGATATAATTTAATTAACATAAAACCATAAACTACCTATTTTTTATGTACGTAATGCATGCTGCCGCACATATGTGCTCAACTCCAACGTGTGTGCCCAACTTTAAAAAAAACTTTAGTGAGTACATGAAATTTTACATGACTATTTAAGTGTTCAATATCCGTGACAACTACATGTTTTCGTTAGAAAGCCCTCTCAATTATGTAATTATGTAACGTAGTTTTAATCAAGCTATCATAATATACACACTCGGTTATGTAACGTGTTAGCGTATACATATGTTTTAGACCATCAATGTTCATGACTCAGTTAACGTGTTAACTCTAATATTTTTCACATATAACGTATTTTTAATTGAATGCGTGAATTAAAAATGGATTGTTTGAATTTGCATTCAGATATACTAGTATATATTTTAATAGGACAAAATACTTGCGTACTGTCACGGAAGAGAAAAGGAAAGGTGGGTCCGTGTGAAAAAAGGAAGGTTGTGGCAAGGAAACTAATAATTTCGGGGGTCACCCCTCGCTTCGCTGCTCCTTCTCCTGCTCCACTGCATCGCCCAGCTGCTTCCTGCTGCTACTTTTGTTCTACGGGCTGCTTCATCCGACGGCGTGGGCATCGCCACCCCCACACGTGGCGACCACTCCCTCGGCCGCTAGCTAGCCATTGAGGCCGCCGTACAAGGAGAAGCGTTGGGCCCTGACGCAGAAGCCCTCCGGCATCGCCTCCTGCTACAACTGCGGCGTTCCGATGCAGACGGTGAAGGAGGTTGTACCGAGATACGATGTGTGTTTCAAGCGTGTACATTTCAAATGTTTCAGATATTTTAAAGGTATGTTGCAAGTGTTTTATAAGGATGTTGCACATGTTGCAATGGGCTATACACGTATGTTTTAAGTGTATGTTCCAAATATTTCATCTGTTTTAGACATATGTTGCAAGTGTTTTATTCGGATGTTGCAAAATTAGATCGGGATGTTGCATATATATGCAAGTGTTTTTGGTGTTTTCATACGTATGTTGCAAGTGTTTCATGTTGATGTTTACATATGTTTGCAATAGTACATGTGTTTTCAAGTTTTTTCTGGTGTTTTGCAAATGTTCAGACGCATGTTGCAAGTATTTCATCTTGATGTTTGCATATGTTTGCAATGGCTACACATGTGTTTCATTTGGATGTTGCAAATGTTTCAGCTGTTTCGGACGTACGTTGCAAGTGTTTCATCTGGATGTTGTAAAAATAGATCAGGTGTTGCACATGTTGCAATGCGCGTGAGAAGTCGGCGTCGTCCGGGAGACGCGGCCCGCGTGGGCGTGCGAAATCCAGGCTCGGGTGGGGGCGTGCTGGCCCAAGCGTGGGAAACGGAGTGCAGCGCGGGCGTTCGTTCGGACATCCAGGCGCTAGCACTACCGAAAGCATATTATACACTTTTTCCCATTTCCCGTAAGGTAAGGAGTTACGGTCAGTGGCGGATCTACAGGGGGGCTGGGGGGCTCCAGCCCCTCTAATGACTTGATTTACCACTAAATTACTATAGCAAAAATCTAAAATCACCATTAAATTTTAATGCAAATCAACATCTCTATTGTTTTAGCCCCCCTTGATTTTCATCCTGCATCCGCCACTGGTTACGGTGAACTAATTTGCACATACATGCAAAAACAATACTATGTCATATATATAACTAAGAATTTTCTTTTTTAAAAAATAAAATATTCTAAACTTATCAGCAGGATACATTATCATCGTATCCATGCATAAATTGTATCTCAAACAAGTAGACAACAAACTGATCAGAAATACCCCTAACTGAACTGATACATGAATGCAGTCAGCAAGGAGGACCCGGAACGACCGGCATTACATCATGCTACGAGCTTGTCTGTCTTTTAGACCAGACACAAAACTAGCTATATATTACTACCGATCAGTGAGCGAAATAGGTGACGAAGAGCGCAGCGAACATGAGCAGGTACGCGACAGCCTGATCGATGGCCTTTCCGTCAATCACCCGCGGCGTCGCCACCGCGGTCGCTGGCTTCTCCTGTGCTGCCAGGGAGAGCTGCATGAGCCCCGAGAAGAAGGCCGTGAACAGCAGCACGTACGCCTTAGCGGATGCCGTCTTCTGTCGCTGTGCTAGCTAGAGTTTGAAGCTGGCTGAATGATGTGTATCGCAGCTTCTAAACTCTTATCCTTGAATAACTACTACTTTTTTTTGAAAGCATTGAATAACTACTGCTAGTAGTGAAGAATGTGTGCTCCCTATAGGCTACCTCTCTGATACTTGTGGCGATGCAGAGGAATCGGTGGCTATACGTATTTATAGTGGCAGAAGGGCAGGAAAAACGTGGCGATCGAGCTGCATGCCCTGTTTGATTCGTCTGTCTGGCTCGGCAGGGTTGACTTGAC
Source organism: Saccharum hybrid cultivar R570 (assembly GCA_038087645.1). Classification (NCBI taxonomy): domain Eukaryota; kingdom Viridiplantae; phylum Streptophyta; class Magnoliopsida; order Poales; family Poaceae; genus Saccharum; species Saccharum hybrid cultivar. Next base: position 27,570,081 of record JAQSUU010000135.1, read on the forward strand.
AGTCGAAACATCTCGTCTCGTATGTGCGTGCTGAGGTTTTTGGCATGTGCAACCATCGCATTTGCCATGCCAATGTCTATCTCAGCCATTCATTTTACCCCCTCCTTTGGCTCCTTTTCGCAAGATCTGCGTCAATTCAGTTCAGACCATGTAATGCCTCTTTGGATGCCAAGTCGTGAATGGAATCGTCCCTTACCTTGTAGGGGTACCTAGAAACCTTCAGGGAGTGGCAGCGCTAGAAAAATGCATGACAACATTGACCGGGCCCTGCAGGCCATGCGATCTGGTTCACGGGTAGTAATATTTGTAGGTAATATATTTGGATACCATATACTAGGGGATACGATGGTTAATACTGTAGCCTTGTCATTGTTACAATACTTTAACCGGAAGGAGGATGAGCTGTTTGAGGTTGCCCAAACCATTTAGGTTTAAGTTCTGGTCTAAACGAATTTTGATGTTATTTTTTCTTAATAAAATGTACCACCTGGTTTCTCCTAAGTTGGTTCATTTTTTTAATATATTTTTATCGGAGCAAAGGACCGTTTGCTTCGATGCTCTTGCAAAGGTAACAAGTATAAATTAGAGAAAACATTGAACAAGGACATGGACTGATGTAACACCCTAGTCTTCAAATGGTTTTTTAGAGAAGTTAAATGTATTATAGATCCATTAACTTATGTGGGATTTTCAGTTAGGTCCATCAACTTATCAGTCATGGTACAGTGTTTTTCTCTCACACCAAATCAGCATTAACCGGTTTATCAGCCGCAGAAATCATCAGCCGAACAGCTCCTTGGGAGATTCACCGCTGGTTTATATCCCTTTGTTTAGCTCTTAGATCTAACGTGGCATATAGAGTTAGTATCCAACATAGCATGAAATTACAATTAGCCCCTCCTCCCTCTCTTCTTCTTCCTTGCTCCGTTCCGGCAGCATGAGGCACGAAAGGTGGTGAGCGCAAAATTGGCAAGCGGCACGAGCGTAAGGGACGGTGGTGTCAGCTTCACCTCCCGCTCAAACCAGTAATTAGACTAATATGTCCTCTGTTGATCACACTTAGCCTAATTCCTAATTCGACTGGTCATTATGGTGTACTACCAATATAGCATGCATTTGTCTTACCTTCATCTAGGATCATTGCAAGATAAGTTTCATATTGTGATTCACACCAAGTTCACGTCACATTTAAAAGAAGTACTTACGTTTACAATATAATACATTGTTCAACACTTAGCCATGCATAACACAAACTCTCAGCGTCTAGCATCGCAGAAGTCTTCTACATGAACAACATAGTTTCCATATATGCCCATGGGTGTGCCATTCCAATGGACCTACGCCTCAGAGGGCGGTCATCTACCACTCCCAGTCCACGGAGGACGACATGGGTGCATAGAAGAAGTCGTATGCGGTGTATGTCTGTCAGAGGAATTCTCGTCGACAATGCAGATCAGTGTTTTGTGCGCTGGGAATTAGAAAGGTGGCACACGCCACACGAGACACATATTTATATTGGTTCAGGCATGGGGTGCCCTATGTCGAGTCGAGAATCGATCTCTTATCTCGTATGCTTAAGGATTATGTGGCGCTAATGTGTTTGTCCAGCTACAAGCTTAGATTCTGTCTTATCTAAAATTTTTGAAACCACGTATTTCCTTAACTTGGCGTGAATGTGAGGTTGTGTCAATATTTGAGGTGCATACGAACTGATCTGAGATGTGCAAGCTTCAAATTTTGACTTGAGTTACATGTAAAACTATGTTTGAGGTGTATCCATTTTAAGATTGATGTAAGGGTCCTCTTTATTAAAATTATTTAAAAAATTATGACAAACATATACACCTAAAATGTGCTTACATGCTAATTTTTAGAATCTCATGATCACTTGTAGGTATTATTAGAGTAAAATGATTTCAGCTACATTTCTTTACACCACTGCACAATACTCAAAACTGTCATGTACACTGCTGAGATGTTTTCAAACAAATTAACAGCCTTTTGACTTGTACGGAATTCTCGATTATCATTAATTTGCTCCTAAGCTTTTCTTTTGTAGTAACAAATTGACAGCAAACTCATCGGCACGAACTGAACTGATGCACGAGTGCGAGTCAGAACCTATAACAGCACTACAGCTACAGCAAGGGGCTCATCTGCTTCATGATGCTGTGCTACTGAGGCAGCGATCATATATCAGTGCGCTAAATAGGTGACGAACAGCGCAGCGAACATGAGCAGGTACGCGATCGCCTGATCTATCCCCTTTGCGTCAATCACCCGCGCCGTCACTGCGACGGTCGCCGGCTTCTCCTGTGCTGCCATGGACAGCTGCATGAGCCCGGAGAAGAAGAAGGCCGTGAACAGCAGCACTTACGCCTTCACGGATGCCATTAATTCACAGCTGCTGAAGAAGCTGAAGAAGAATGAAAATGCAAAAGCGCCTGCGAAGCTCTGTGATTTGTTTGGAGATGCAAAGGGATTGGAGGGCATGCATATATATAGATGTAGTACATGGGCAAAGGTGTGATGAACATGAACTCTCAGTGTGCTTAGTTTGATCGTAGGACTGAATGGAAATTTGAAATTATTATGAAGAGAAGATGAATCGGTCAGTCTTTGTGTCTGTCTGGTTCAGCAGGATTGACTATCTTGGTCGCCAAATAAAGCTGAATATTTCCATCTCGGCGGTTTTGTCTACTTTGGAGGATTCGCATGTGTTCAGTTCAAAACATGAGATGGCCGATGATCCGATGTCTCGTGTGCATGTTGTGAATAGAATTTTGTTGGTTGAAATCTTCAGTAAGTAGCAACGGACAAAGCTGCAGAACAATGTTGACTGCGCCCTGCCCTGACATTCATGTGATCTAGTTTGCGGACAGAAGACGTCATGCTTAAGTATGTCAATGTCATACAGATTTGAACCGGAGAAGCCCCCTCCCCCGTGTCGTCCATAGGGACTCGGGGGCGACGCGCCCACCGCTGCCGCAAGCCCACCGCCGTAGGCTTCCTCCGGCCACCGCCGCCGCTCCGGTGAGCGGTAGCGGCGGCCCGTGGCGGTGCCAAGAAAAAAAAAAAGGTGGCGTTCGCAGCCACTTCTCCCCTACCCACTTTTTTTCTGAGTCACTCTCATTTTATGCTTCGTTTGCTAGCGGCTCATGAGGTTGTTGAAGCTGTGGAGGCGACGGATCCGGGGTCTCCAGGGCTAGATCCGGCCCTCTCTGTAACAGATCTACTGCCCACATGCCCAACGTGGTTGCGGCCGGCTCTGGTGCCCGGCAACGGCGTAGAGGGCCCAGGTGCTTGGCTGTGCGCTCAACAGCGCCTGGCCAACCGGTCTGGGGCAAGCCAAGTGCCAACGACTACTCGTTCGGCCTCTCAGTGGTCGGATCCAGGGGTGGGCTCCAAATCCACATGGTGCTTTGCCCCTACAACTGGTGGCGACGGCAACGACGGCGCCTGGATGTGGCCGCGCAAGGCTTTGTCGGCAACGGTGCGGCTTGGGCTTGGCCTAGGTGAGGCACTAGGCCTAGCCCTTCTGGGTTGGCTCCTGGTGGTTAACGGTGGCTCTCTAGCTCAGGTTGCCAAGCGGCGGCTCTCGGTGTGGCACTGCACAATGCATGAGTTCTGGGCAAAAGCTCAGCTTGCCTCTCGGACGGGTCAACGATGGTGATGCTCCGGGCGTCAATCCCCTCCTTGGAAGCTTCATTGAAGGATCTCATGTTGTCATCAATGTTGACAGCGTAGGTCTCTGAGTAAAAGCCCTGTCTTATTAGCTCCTAAGGCCGGCGACGGTGCGTCAATGCATTTAAAAATATGGTTTGAATATTTTTCATTGGAATACTATGGAAATTTGTCCTAAGTATGTTCAAAACCGGATGACCACAATACAACCAAATCTAAGTTAGCCAAGTCATGCATTCTTGATGTTAAATGCAGCTCCCTAAATTAAGATTTAATTATGTTCAGTGACCAACTAGTTTTTTTTGAAACAGTGATCAACTAGTTTTAGTGAGACAGCTACTTGTCATGGTATTTGCCTCCTATTTCAGCGGTTAGGTTCATTTATTTTTAGTAAAAATAATGCAATATCTATATCTATACCTAATGTTTAAGAGCGAGCATTTCTTTTTTCTGTCTCCCACTCATTTAGTCTCTTCTCTTTCCGTCTGTCATTACTTTTCCTGTCCCTCGATCAAATCCCTCACATATATAGATAATGTTGGATATTCAAATTTCTTCGATCTAGGAGCAGATAGAGATAATGTCTTTCTTTTTGGGACGGAGGGAGTACATGCAAAAACAACAATATGTTGTATATATATAATAAGTGGTATAATTTTCTAAAAAAATTAAAATATTTGAAATTATCAGCAGGATACATCATCATGCATGCATAAATTGTTTCTCAAACAAATAGACAAGAAACTAACTGATCAGAAAAACTCCTAACTGAACTGATACATGAATGCAGTGAATAGGAACCGGAACGACGACCGGCATTACATCATACAACGAGCTTGTGTTGTCTTTAGACCAGACACAAAACTATACTACGATCGAGACACTGATCAGTGAGCGAAATAGGTGACGAAGAGCGCGGCGAACATGAGCAGGTACGCGACAGCCTGATCGATCGCCTTTGCGTCGACCACCACCCGTGCCGTCGCGACGGCGGTCCCCGGCTTCTCCTGTGCTGCCATGGTCCCATGGACAGCTGCGTGAGCCCGGAGAAGAAGAAGGCCGTGAACAGCAGGGTGCACGCCTTTGCGGTCGCCGCCATCTTCTGTCGCTGTATTAGCTAGAGTTTCTGAAGCAGCTTCCTGAAAGATGTTTATCGCAGCTTCTAAACTCTGATCCTTGAATGGCTACGTACTAGTGAAGGATATATGTGCTCCTATAGGCTAGCTCTCTGATGCTAGCTTGTGGCGATGCAGAAGAATCGGTGGCTAATACGTATTTATAGTGGCAGAAGGGCAGGAAAATTAAGCGTGGCGATCGAGCTGCATGCCCTGTTTGATCAGGACCTGTGAGGAGAATTTGAACCTTTGAGTCGGTCAATTCGTCTATCTGGCTCTGCTCGTCAGGATTGACTTGACAGTCGAAACTTGAAACGTCTCGTCTCGTCATATGTGTGCTGACTGCTGAGGTTTTGGCATTTGCAGCCACGCATTTGCCAGGCCAATGACGTCTATCTCAGTCATTCATTTTACCAACCTCGTTGGCTCCTTTGCAAGATCTGCGTCAGTTCAGCTCATACCATCAGATGAGCCTTTGGATGCCAAGTCGTGAATGGAATCGTCCTTAGTTATACCTTTGTAGGAGTATGTAGAAACCTTCACGGAGCGGCGGCGCTAGAAATTAAACTGCACTGCATGACAACATTGACCGGGCCCTGTGCATGACAACAAGAGCCATTAACAACGCACGATTATTACCGCTTGTGAATGTGGAAACTTTATTACGCGGGATCGGAGAAGCATTTTAAAAATATATATACTACTTTGGATACCATATACAGATATATGCTAGGGGATAGGATGGTTAGTTACTGGAGCCTTGTCATGTGTTATAATACAACATATTTTTACTGGGAAGAAGCTAGCTGAGCTGGTTGAGGTCGTGGATGTATGTTCAAAGAATCTAGATTTAAGTTCTTGTCTGGAAGAACGTGGGTGTCTATTTTCTTCTTAATAAAATACCACTTGGTCCCTCCTAATTTCATCTATTTTTTAATTAACATTACATTTTTACTCGAACAAAGAACCGTTTGCTTCTGAAGCTCTTACAAAGGTAAGAGTATCTTCAAGTCACTTAGCAGCGAGCGGCAGCTACCGGTGGCTAGCGCATGGAGCCAAAGGCCCTGTCTGGCCACCCCGGGTTCGAACCCCAGTAACCGCGGTATTTTCGTGCACAATGCACGGGAATAAGGAGAAAAGGCTCCCCGGTTCAAAAAAAAAATCTTCAAGTCACTTGGTTTGAGTAAAAATCACTTTCTATATTTTGATACCCTTTAATAGCTTTTCTCTATCTTGTGTACACTCTACAGAGTTATTCTCGTTTACCATCTTTGGATAGCGAGAATTTGAAATATAGGATATCATATTTACATATGTAATTAAAGAGGTTGCTGAAAAGTATTTTTTCATTAAAATATCTATTTCTATAAATTAGGAATAATATAAAAAGTCTTTTGGAGTTGCTAAGTATAAATTAAAGAAAATGTTGCACATGCACTTATATAACACCCTTGTCTTCAATTGTTTTCAAAGAATTAATTAGAGAGTAGATAAAATTTAGTGGAATGATGAGAATGTTATTCTGTAAAATAAATTCAATTGAACCTATGTTAGCCTGCCTACTACTGAACTGCACAATCTCTTCTCAATTTTTCATACAGGATTAAATCTTTTATTATACTAGAATTTATTATGGGCGTTGGAATTTATTTGATTTAAGGTTGGGCAAAGCCGAATTAAATTCAACAAAAGATAGCTAGCTCATTATTATGGGCATTGCAATGCATGTGTATGTTTGCTAGCGTGATATATATATAGGGAGAGTATACTCTATAGCTAGCTACAAAATAAGTTATTTTGTAGCCACCTCTATTTACGATAATTTCATATACTAATTTACGACAATGTCAATATATATTTATAATAGTTGAATTACTAAAACATATAATGTTATAGTAAATCACATAGTTGGTAAATATCCACATGTGTTATAGTAATTCAACTATCGTAAAATCGTAAATATATACTGACATTGTCGTAAATTAGTATATAAAATTATCGTAAATAGAGGTGGCTACAAAATAACTTATTTTGTAGCTAGCTATAGAGTATACTCTCCATATATATATATATATATATATATATATATATATATATATATATATATATATATATATATATATATATATATATATATATATATATATATATATATATATATATATATATATATATATATATATATATATATATATAGGGACAGTATACTCTATAGCTAGCTACAGAATAAGTTATTCTGTAGCCACCTCCATTTACGATAATTTTATATACTAATTTACGACAATGTCAGTATATATTTACGATAGTTGAATTACTATAACACATGGGGGTATTTACCATAATGTTATAGTAAATCACATAGTAAGGAGTTACTATAATCTCGTAAATTAGTATAGCAATTATCGTAAATCAAAGTGGCTACAGAATAAGTTATTTTGTAGCCAGTTGTAGGGTAATAGTTATATATATATATATATATATATATATATATATATATATATATATATATATATATATATATATATATATATATATATATATATATATATATATATATATATATATATATATATATATATATATATATATAATGGAGAGTATACTCTATAGCTAGCTACAAAATAAGTTATTTTGTAGTCACCTCTATTTACAATAATAAGTTATTTTGTAGCCACCTCTATATATATATATATACACACACCTAATAATAAAGAGGCAAAATTTTAGGCTCTTTTTTTCGTCCATCTTTTTTTTTTGTCTTCCTCTAACTACCGAACAATAGAGAGTTTCTTTTGTCCGGACTTGTTGTGCTCATACGAGTTAGAATAGCTCGCGTCTAGACCAATATGGAATAGAAATCCTAACCTAAATAGATTTCTCATATCTTGAGTACTATAAATAGAACTCTTAATAATAAATAGAAAAGGATAAGAGTTATATTCTTTACTTTGCACCGCTTTCTTTATTTATGTACGAGTTAGAATAGCTTGCGTCTAGACGAATATGGAGTAGGACAATGCTGTGCATTTATTTTTCTTTGACGGGATATATACGATAGATTATAGGGACCGGTTTTTTTAATGCTGGGAACTTTCTTTACCCCAGAAAATATTGGGAACTTCCATAATAGACCAGAGTCTGGTATTTTTTTTATGGTTGAATGCCGAACAATATAATCAGAAAATTAGAAACGGAAAAAAGGACTATGGTTATGTCATCTTTTTTATCCACCTTAATTTTTTCTCTTTTATCCTAACGTGTTCTCTTTTTTTCATCCTTGCAAGCGTGTGCCGTCTCAGCATCCGTGAGAGCATTTTACGGGGCGTTCACACGTTACCCGTTCATCTAAGCGATTGTTTTTTTCTCCTATAAATATTAAAAATAAAAGGACTAAATTCAACTGTCATGGATGTTTGAACCGTTGATCTTTTCCTATATAAAATAGAGAAATATTTTCTATACGAGTTAGAGCACCGTGTCATACATGGTGTGAAGTCTAATTCCAAAATGAATCGAAATGGATGATATAATCTATAGACTATGAATCAAAAATAAATTGGAACACCTGATGTAATTATTGGATAAATATACAAGTCTCTAATGTACATACGAGCAGTGCACATCTAGCAATAGCATATGGTCTGATTCAAGACGAATCATACACATGATGAAGTTTTTATTGAACAAATTTCTTAGAAGTCGAAACGGACAAGAACTTAAACTGAACACAATAAAATAGAAACATGAAAAAGAAACATGCAACAAAAAAAAGAAACTGAAAGACTAAACACAGGTAAGGTATAGAGTTCGATGCAAAGACATATTTAAATATACGATGCAATCTCAAATACTATTCAAAATCCAATGCTCGATCATATATAAGAGTTAGAGCGTCATACGTTTGTTGGATAAATTTTCAACCTACAAATCATCTTGATAAATTATACAGCAAGTTGTGTCTCCCATTGCTACGCACGGGCACGTTTGCTAGGGTGTGAGTATATATATATATATATATATATATATATATATATATATATATATATATATATATATATATATATACACACACACACGATTTGTTGCAAGCGGGCTAGACTGTTCATACCGGGTCGAAGACTTTTCATGTATTTGGTACTGTTCACCAGGATCCGGTACTGTAGCTTAGCGGACGGGAATCTGGTAATGTAGCTTAGCAGGCAGGGCTGTTCACATAGACCCGTTGCTGTAGCTAACTCGTCGCATTTAAAGCATAGTTTTTCGAACTGGACCGGGGATCGAACCGGCGAGGCCGTCGGTTCAATGGTTCAATGGTCCAACCGTTCAGAACCGGTTGAACCGTCGGTTCGTTAGTTTTGGACCGGTGAATCGAACCGACCACAAATACTTTGAACCGGTGTATATATATATGATTTAATTAATAATCGACATTGATATGCAGGCTAATATACAAATACAATACCTAAAAATTAAAACTTGAAAGCTCAGGATAACAGGATCAGTAGCTCACCAGTTCCAGTTCTAGTAGTCATTTTCTTGTAGCCGTGGAGTGGAGGTGGAGCAGAGTAGCATGGTAGCAGTGTAGCACCAGAGCAGCAGCCTGCCCGCTCGGAGCAGAACCAGAGAAGCCTGCAGCCCCCGCTCGACGCTCGCCCGTAGCAGCAGCCTGCAGCTGCAGCCCCCGCCGATGGCCGATGCCCGCCCGGAGTAGCACCAGAGCAGCAGCCGCCGGTCGCTCGCTTGGAGGCCGCAGCCGCCGCCCCTGCCGGCGCCCGCGTGCAGCAGGAGTAGAGCGTAGAGTAGAGGTAGAGCAGCAGCCGCTCCCCGCCGGCCCCCGAGCCCCGATGCGCCGCCGACCCAGGCCATGTGCCGCCGCCGCCGAAGGGGCCAAGCCAGATGCAAATGCGCCCCAAAAAGGAGATGTCAGTTCATTTCCTTCACGTGTACAGGCCCCTAAAGGGTACATTTTCACACTTTTCCAACAATACCATCGAATGGATCAGCTTCTCCTGAACCCACCGAGGTCATTTTTGGATGACTTAAAAAACCGCCCCGGTTCACATGGAACCGGCCGGTTCACCGGTTTCGTTAAAAACCGGCCGGTTCAACCGGTTTTTACCTGTCCGATTGCATGGCCGGTCTTTTAAGTGAACCGGACCGGTGTAGGCTCTGGTTCGATCTTTTAGCGGTCGAACCGCCGGTCCGATCTGGTTAAAAAAACTACGAATTAAAGTCTTTTATAGATTTGGTATTATAATTGTTATTATTTTATTATATAATTTTAGTTAAATTTGAGATTTTTTTTGACTCGAAAGTTGGAGTGACTTATAAATTAGAATGGAGGGAGTAGCAGAACATTCGTCTTGCATGCTTGATGTGCCTGAAGTGTTCAAGCCATCATTTTTGCGCTGTTCATCAAACTATTTGTCTGATGAAATGCTAGTTTAGCTATTTTTGCTGCCTCTATCTTTACTCAGTGCAGTGCTACCAGAGCCAACTTTCATATGAAATGCGTATGTTTGTACGTTGTGACGTTGTCTTGTGCGAATATTTCTACATTGAAATTGGGCAAGTTGAACTGAAATGTGAAAAATATGTTACGGCCACTTTCTCAATAGATTAAGTTCTGAGTTAACTTTCTAGTGTATGCAACTTAATAATATTCTACCTCAAAATAAAGTAACATGATTTATACAAAAGCGTATCAGCACCTTAGGTGAACTAATTTAACGGTAATGCTATGATTAGGGCATCCGGACGCGCCCGGACACCCCTGGGCCTGCGCAGCGATCAGGCCCAACAGACAATCGGCATGCTTTTCTCTACGCTCTCTCCTCCATCTCTACCCTGCGACAGAACCCCCAGCGACAGAAATCCCCATTCGCTTCGCTTGTTGCGGCTTCACCGTATCGGGCGCCCGTCCCACTCCGTCTCGCCACACGGCGCCCTCATCCCGCTCTGTGTCGCGTCTGGTGCCACGCCGCACCCACTCCTCCTCCAGAACCTCGTCAATGCCGGCGTGGTCGATGAGTTGGACGTCTTGTGCGGCGGGGGGACAACAACGATGACCTCCTCCGGGCACTCATTCATGTGGACCTCCCTGGTGGGGACCTCAACTTTGGTTCTTGGAAGCTCCTGGCCGTCACGGTGCTCTCCTTCGCCGGCATGCCCGCGCTGCTCGGGTACCTCGTTCAAGCAGCAAGGTGACATTTGCGCAATGCATGTTGTAAGCTTATGTTTTAAGTGTTTTAGATGTTTCATCTTCATGTTGAAAGTGTTTCATCTTGATGTTGCAAAAAGTAGATCGTGATGTTGCACATGTTGCAATGGCTATACACATATGTTTTAAGTGTATGTTCCAAATGTTTCATATGTTTTTTCAGACGTGTGTTCCAAATGTTTCATCTAGATGTTGCATATGTTTCACATGTATGTTGCAAGAGTTTTCAAATGCTTTGCAAGTGTTTCAGACGCATGTTGCAAGTGTTTCAGTTGTTTCGTACATATGTTGCAAGTGTTTCGTCTAGATGTTTCAAAAATAGATCGAGATGTTGCATATGTTGCAATATGACTCACTCTGCCACAACTATCTGTTATAGCAACTTGGGCGTCGTGCATGCACGTGCGGGAGTGGAGGGATGGAGCACTACTCGGCAGCGGACGTGGGAAGCGGAGGGTGATGCAAGCAGGGGCACAGGCGGTCCCTGCGCAGCATGCGGGCAGAAAACGGAGGGGGCGCAGGTGTCCAGAGCAGCAGACGCTGGCATCAGGCACAGAGACGAACTGTAGCCACGAGCATACGGTGGCAGTGCCGTTTGTACATACATGCAAAAACAATAATATATGTTGTATATATAACTAAGAATTTTGAACTTATCCGCAGGAGCAGGATACATCATCAAGGACGCATAAATTGTGCGGAGTATCTCATAAAAATAGACAGCAAATTGATACATGAATGCAGTCAGGAGGACCCGGAACGGCCGGCATTACATCATACAACGAGCTAGCCTGTCTGTCTTTAGACCTGACACAAAACTAGCTATACTACCGATGGAGACACCGATCAGTGAGCAAAATAGGTGACGAAGAGCGCAGCGAACATGAGCAGGTACGCGACAGCCTGATCGATCGCCTTGGCGTCGACTACCACCGCCCGTGCCGTCGCCACGGCAGTCCCCGGCTTCTCCTGTGCTGCCATGGACAGCTGCATGAGCCCGGAGAAGAAGAAGGCTATGAACAGCAGCACGTACGCCTTCAGGGCCGCCATCTTCTATCGCTTTACACTAGCTTAGCTAGAGTTTTTGAAGCTGTCACTGCCTGAAAGATGTGTATCGCAGCTTCGATACTCTGATCCTCTCTTTTTTTTTTTTGAGGGGTCGATACTCTGATCCTGATCCTTGAATAGCTATACTAGGGAAGAATGTACTCACTCCTAGCAAGGCTCTCTGATGCTTGTGGCGATGCAGAGGAATCGGTGGCTATACGTATTTATAGTGGCAGAAGGACAGGAAAAGCGTGGCGATCGAGCTGCATGCCCTGTTTGATCAAGGACTTGTGATGAGAATTTGAGCTTTGAGTCGGTCAATTCGTTTAACTGTCTGGCTCGGCAGGATTGACTGCTTGACAGTTGAAACATCTCGTACGTGTCGATCGTCATATGTGCTGAGGGTTTTGGCATGTGCAACCATGCATCTGCGTCAGTTGAGTTCAGACCATGAGATGACTCTTTGGATGCCAAGTCACATCACATGAATGGAATCGCCCCTTATACTAGCTTGTACGTAGAAACCTTCAGGGAGCGGCAGCGCTAGAAAACTGCACTGCATGACAACATTGACCGGGCCCTGCAGGCCATGCGATCTGGTTCACGGGCAGCGCATCCTGGTATCCTACAAATTTGAGTGCCCAAGACAATAAGGAACCATTGACAACACACGATTACCGCTTGTGAATGTGGGATTTTATTACGGGAGAAGCATTTTAAAAATATTTACAGTATATATTTGGATACCGTATACAGATATATACTAGGGAATAGGATGGTTTAGGCCCTGTTTACATACCTCCAATTATAATAATCAAATTATATAATCAAATTTTGATCCAAACAAGATTGATTATACAATGGACTATTATAATCAAAACTTTTGATTACCATAATCCCATAATCCAGGTGAGACCAAGTTATAGAGGATTATAGTGCCGGAAGTTCAACGTGTCCCTGAGTCTGAAGATGAAGCAGGATCCTGATGTGTTGGCCCAGCGTCAAGGTAAATGAGCCAAACATCATCCCAACAGGCAACAGGAGCTACTTTAATTTTTTCTATATATATTCTCTTCTTTTTTGCCAATAAAATGCCGGCATAAGGTTTAATCCTATGCTTCCGTTTGATATGGCGGTTTTAATAAGACGTATCGAACGGCGGTAAGCACAAAGCCGCCGATCCAAATCGCTGTAGCACACGTAGCAATGAGCTGTCTCCGTACGTGTGTGCTGTGGTCTGTGGACAGGCTTTCGGCCAGTAGTGGCTTTTAGGCTGTCCGCACCGCGCTGAACGCCATAGGTAACATTTGAGCGTCGGCACCGGTAGACGATAAACGTGACACTACAGTAACATATGCTACAGTAACGCGTCACAGGAAGCGCTCGCCTGTGCACACCGGTAAATGGGAAGGAGGAGAGAGAGAGAGAGAGGAGAGATGATATGAGATGAGATGGTTGTTGATATAGAGCATGATATAGAGTAAATATGGGTGCGGGAGGAGTTGGTATAGAGGTGAGAATCCTGGATGACTAGGACAGAATATTCCTTTAGAGATGTGTTTAGAGAGTGGTGGGGTCCGAATAGCCTTAGTCTGTGTTTAACTGGGGAGTAGATTTTTTTTTGTCACATCGGATGTGTCGGAAGAATATCAGGAGAGGTTTTCGGATACTAATAAAAAAAACAAATGACAGAACCCGTTAGGAAACTACGAGACGAATCTAATGATACTAATTAATCTATCATTAGCACATGTGGGTTACTGTATCACTTAAGGCTTTTCATGGACTAATTAGACTTAAAAGATTCGTCTCGCGATCTCCCCGAGAACTGTACAATTAGTTTTTTTCGTCTACATTTAGTACTCTATGCATGTGTCCAAACCTACTATTTTACTGTAGAAGGCAAAAAAAATTTGGAAACTAAACACTGCCTTGCATGCCGCTAGACGGGGCGAAATTGCGGTGCATATTTCTTTTATGATAACAGTCGTAATCACTTTACTCGGCGGCATTAAGAAAACCACGACTTAAATTGGCGTTTTTTTATAACGTTGTATTAAGGTGGTTAGTGTATAGAACAAAATAAAAAATAGTTGTATTAAGGTACGGTTAGGCTAGAACATCAAGTTAGCATTAGCTAGTATGCCGGCACAGTGACGTGGCAGGTAGGGGCTTCTTAGTGAGAAGTCTTCCACACCACGATTAGGGCCTCAGTCCCAGCTTCTCCACTAGGACTGGGCCTGGCTTGGCGGCGGCCCAGCACGATCTCTAGCGGAGCCAAGGGCCGCCATTTGCTAGACCCAGAACTATGCCCAGCGACGGCCCTTGAATCGGAGTCTTTGAAGATAGGTTCATTAGGCTTTCCATCTTTGACGTAGTCAAGGACGATGAAGAGGAAACCCCTATGTACAGTGGCTCTGGCCTTAGCTTCTCCTATTACAGCGTCAGGGCCACAACCACCTTCGGCCTTTCATGCCCTTTGACAAAGCTGAGAGCACCATCTTTACTAGCGTCGGCACTGAAAGTGCATCTAGCCCCCCTAGTTGTTTTGGTGGTTGAATAGAAAAACAATTAAAGGGTTAATTAGTTTGATGAGCTTTGAATAGGGTTCTTTGCAATAATCATTATCAAACTCTTGTCAAATCCCAAATGAAGAAAAGGCAAGCAAAATGATAAAGGGAAATGATAGTTTGGTCTCAATGATGGCATGCTTGCGTAAATGAGAATAGATTAATAATTGATAGGCATTGGTCAGAGCAAAGATCAAATGTCCAAGGAGACAAGAGCTAGTCGATCCTACAAAACTAACAAAAAAACTTGATACTACAAGCTCTCTTGCTCTTCTCCTAGGAAGATGTGATAGCATGGATGCCAAAGGAATAGGAAAATTCAAGATATTCATATCCCATGTAAGAGGAAGAGGACATCTTTATCGCTAAAGCTTGTCCACTAAAGGGATGGAAGGGACTAGCTCCATAGATCTTGAACCAATACTATGAGTAGTGACCGAATGTGGGGATCACACAAACATCCTCCGCCATGTTGTCCTCATCAAGCAGCATGATCAAAGGCATCGTGAGAGAATGAGATGTAGCTAGATCAAGGGGGATACTTGGGTATTTGGATGTAGAGAGGGGTGGTCTAGGGCATAGATGGAGAGGGACAAGGGAGTAGGGTGGTCGTCGAGGTCAGGAGAACACTAGAGGAATGGTGGACGCTAGGACCAGATGGTCACCGGCGTGGGGAGGGGTGAGCCTACCTTCGGAGCCCCTTCATGTGCAAACATAGTGTGAATAGTTCATCTGCATCCATGTTCCGTTAGTTCTAGTTTTCTACGAGTAATTTTGTTTCAAAAGTTTTCTAGGAGTACTAGTGTATGGGTGAAGTTTTGATTGTTCTAGGAGGTTGTACTAGGTCATCTTAGATGATGATCCTCAAGTTCACAACATTATTATTAGATATGGTTTTGCTCTAAACAACTTTACAGAATATATGCACGGAACTAAAGTGAAACATGAGAGCATTAATATTGAAGGATAAGAGCAATACTGTTTTTACTATATATCTAGAAATAGTGTATATCTAGATGCATAACAAAAGGTACGTATCTAGAAAAGTCAAATCTTCTTGTAGTTTGGAATGGAGAGAATAGCAAAGAACAGGGGCTTACCAACTACAACAACCGGAAGTGTTGCTCTTTGGTTTCCAAACTCCAAAGAGTAGTTTATCTTATGCCCAGGGAAAAACAGTAGCTTATCTCCTCTTTTTATGAAAAGGTTGTGCATTGAGTGAAAAGTACATGTTTACTGATAAATGGTATATGTTCACAAACACGTTACACTTCTTTGACAAAGTTTCTTGCGGCATTCGGACAGTCTAACCAAAAACTATGAGTTGGTTTACATACTTGTCAAGTTATATATATATATATATATAAACATTAAAAAAATCATGTTTTCTAGGTTGAGAGTGCTCTTATAAACCTCTAATTATTACTCTCTTCATTCCAAATTATAAGACGTTTAACTTTTTTGACCCCAAGTTTGACCACTCGTCTTATTAAAAAACTTTGTGCAAACATAGTCAAATTTAAGTCATTCTTGAAGAACTTTTATTAATAAAGCAAGCCACGATAAAAGAAGTGATATTTTGTAAAAAAATTTAAATAAGACAAGTGGTCAAACTTGGTGTTAAAAAAAGTCAAACGTCTTGTAATTTTGGATGGACCTAGTACATGTTTCGTGGAAGAAAACCGGGTCATTAAAGTCCCCTAGATGAACACCTCCTGCACCTTCAATCCACCATGAATCCCCTCGTAACTCCTACTAGCACAATAAAAAAAGGGAAGGTGTTACCGTTTAATCCACCATGAATCCCCTCGTAACTCCTACTAGCACAGTAAAAATAGGAAGGGCATTGCCGTTTGCAACTCTTGTTTAGTACAGTTTTCATATCTCTCATTGTACCTTTTACTAACACGCTAGGCTCTGCTTTTGAGGGAGGGAGAGACAGAGAGTTAGTGAGGTGTGGAAATGGAAGACGACAGGAAAAGAACCAGGCCGCGCAAATCCTTGCAACTCTACCTCTCCAGGACGCTCAAGAAGATTCTTCCAATTCACATCCCTAGCTCAGCTATTCCAGCTAACATCACCAGCGCGCGCCTCCTCTCCACCTGCAGGTTCCCAAGAACCCCATCGCTGGATTTGGACACCGATCACGCCGCCGCCGCCAGTGCGGACGACAACAAGGACCAGGCAGCAACGCTCTCCGACGTCGACCGCTTCCTCTTCGACAACTTCCGGTCCCTCTACATAGACAACGATCCATCATTATCGGTAGGCACATCGACATCAGTCGTCAACGGGACACCACCAACATCGAAGACATCATCTTCCTCAGAATCAGCCTCGGAAGACATCAAGGAAGCTAGGCCAGGTGAGGAGGGTGGCGACAGCACGGCCATAGTGGTCTTCACCATGGATCCTTACACAGACTTCTGGAGATCCATGCAGAACATGGTAAAGTTGCACCATGGCTGCGTATGTCAGCCATTGGATTGGGACTTCCTGGAGGAGCTGCTCTTTTTCTACCTGCAGCTGAATGACAAGGCTATGCACAAGCACATTCTCAGAGCCTTTGCTGACCTGACTGCCGGAACTCACATGGCCAGTTCAACCCCTGGAAATGCCCAATGGGCTGACAAGAGCCTTAGAAGTCGAAAAAATCACTAGGATGAACAACTGTTACTTCATAAATTGACAGCTCAAAGCAAAGAAAGATTTGCGGTACCAGGCTATGTAACCTGATCCTCTGACAAACGTAGCAGCATACAAATAGAGCTGCACATAAAAGCTTAAACACATCTTTTATGCTGAAACCGACATGTCGTAGGTTGGCAGTTAGTAATATTTATTTAAATTAACTTCCACCCGAACCAAATATACAGAGCTTAGTGCTTAGGATAGGCTCCATTTTTCCATGGTACAACTAAAAGTTACTCCCTCCGTTCCAAATTGTATATCATTCTTGGTTCTCTAGGTACATAGCTTTTACCATATCTAGATGCATAGCAAAAGTTACCTAGAAAAGTCAAAACGGGCTTACAATTTTGAAAAGGATACTATTTCATTCTATTAGTTTATTCACACTACCCACAACTAAGAGACTGATTGTGGTAAACTATAGGTTAGTACACCAAACTATCAGGTTAATCAGTCACATAGACAACTACGGTGTCCCAAATTTTAAAACTCTACATTTATCTTTGATAGCCTACCCCAACTTGCTTGGGACAAAAGGCTATGTTGTTGTTGTGGTTGTGATTTATCTTTCATGTCTCCCATGGTTCTACTTAATGGCATCCATTCAGAGTGTTTTGTGCTTGGTCTTCAAGAGTACACAGATCCGAAACAACAAGCAGCATCCTGCATTTCACCATTCAAGTTTCAGAACTTCATCTGCAAGCGCAAAAGGCAACCAGACACTCAGGAAACCCTTGTCATACTATAGAAGATAATAATCAATAATCAATATAGAGGCAGATAAAATTTTATACTATGTATTGTTTGAGCAACATGGAGATAAAAAAAAAGAGGAACCTAGTTAGTTAACCCTCCTAACAATTTTACAGCATACCCCCAGAATACTTTAGTTCATGATCTAATTAATCATCATTAGGGGGGTGCTCACGATATTGTATTGTTCTGTCTAACAAGAAAGTATGTAAGTGTTGTTTCTTGAGTGACATATCAAACGGTGTACTTCTATTACCTAGAAAGCATAATTCCAATTATAAAGAGAAGATAATACAGCCACAAATTAGTAACATCTAGACAAATAAAGCCCTGCTTCTGGAAATTCATCATCTATATTCAGTAAGCTAAACCCAGCCATTCTGAAGTTTGATGATTTGATCATATGAAAAAAAAAATCCATAGAAAGCCTGCGGTTATCAGCAATAAAAAACAGAGAAAAACAGGATGCCTTTTTTGTCAAAGGAACTTGATAGACCTTTATTTTTAAGGAAAAACAGGGGAAAAGTTAAACTTCATGCTGGCATAAACATGAAGGATTGCTAAACAGTGTGGAGCACTGGTCAGGCCCAATGGCAACTAGAGATTATCAGTGTAACTAGAAACAATATAGTAGTCCGGATTTCATTTCCAAATTAAAAAAAAAATGTTTACTATGTTTGAAATGATCAATGGATATTCTACTTATATGCTTAACAAGCTTAAATGGAATTTTGTCATGTCCATTTCTTTTCCTCAGATTCCAGAACGCCATATGGCATTCCAAAAGTAAATGCATGCACCTCAAGAATCTGATGTCCTGTTGACAAACAGTTACGTGCTGATAACAACCAGCACTGTAGTTATCACTTAATGAAAACATGACACAGAAACATAAAGTGAATATGCCTGCGAACATAGCAGAAGTGGTTGTCATGTACTACAAACACTATATCTTCGAACAAGCTGCTCATATAATGGAAGATGGTTCTTTGGAACAAAAATCCTGAACCTGTAAAGCAAACGAGAATGACAATTAAGCATAAACAAAGGTGTAATAACACAAGGGAACAAACAGCAAAGGAAAAGCCAAAAAATACACCAAATTGCCAACAAGTGTAATGTTACCCTTCAAGAAGTGGAAGTTTTCCTGGGGACGAAAAAAGCTTTGTTATTGCTTCAAGTGAGTCCTTGATATGCATAGTTTTCGATTTTAAGGCCTTCATATATTCAACAAACTCTTTGTACTCTGCGCTACTAAGCTTTTCTTGAGCCTAGCAAACATTGAAGGAATACAATTATCTCATGCAAATACTGAAAAGATTTACAAATTAACAAATTGCACTGATTCTGCAAAGCACGAAATGGGATCAAACTACAGTGAAATAACAGCATACCAGCTTCAAGAACGCTAGCCCTGAGTTAGATTCCTGGCCTTCAGATTTTTCACAGGTTGCCTCATTCTTTCCGCATGCTGTTGTTGTAGTGATTTTCTTTGGTTCAGGTGTAGATCCTTCATATTGGTATCTGGCCAAAGCTCTTGAACCTATATTTTGAGGCAATTTTGAAGAGACGTCATCTGAGCCAACAGCATCTTTGGATCTGTCTGTTGTTTTAGCTTTCTTAAGCCCTAAAGACTTGAAGGTATGTTCCTTCAGATGCCCTTGTATTGGCAAGTCATCAGTCATATCAGCAACTTTGGTATCCTGTGACAGTTGGTCATCTGAGAAGTTGTGCTTCGTAGATGTAGATGTAAAGTAGTGCTTTGTAGTAAGGGATGAACGATTAGCAGGAGTGATCTGAGCCAACTTCATGAAGTTACTTCTTCTCATGGTTGAATTTCCTGATAATGTGATTTGCGGGCATTCATCTTGTGCACTGGCAGCCTAGCAGAAGGAAGGCAGCATCTGTAAGCTCCAGAGGCATTAAACTTAAATCTTGATCAGCTATGTCAATGCAAAGGATGTACCCAATCTGATAGCTTTTCTTTAGGCATGTGTTCGCTTGCTACTGGTGCTATACAATCTGCATGTAACAACATTATGCAATGAGTTGTAAATAAATAACAATTACTAAGAAAAATAAAAGAAGCAGCACACAAGTGTAGTAATTTAAATGCCAAAGGTTTGTATTCCATTCCCTCAACGAAATTAGACAAACATTCAGTAGAAGAGAGCTGGTATTATGCTGCTTGACCTTGACTATCCTATTCTATAAATAGAAATAAAACCAGGCTGTATAGCAACCCTTTCAGTGGTCATAAGTATAAGAAACTGAAAGTTGTATCAGTCATGAGTTAAATATGTACTAAGAGCAAATTACACTGGCGGTCCTCAAGGTTTGGTGCAATTTCATAGTTTGGGGACCTAGATGAGAATAGCCTAATAGTTTGAGGACCGCCAGTGTAATTTACTCTATGTACTAATGTGCTAGTATTCTTTCTTAGTTTCTTCTAATCTAATTTTAATAGTCACAGCTCGAATCATAATTTCAAAGCTACAAATGAATTTGAATGTAGTCCAAAATATATTCAACTTTGTAAAAATTCTTTTCCATAATGAGCGCACCATGAAGAACTACAAATGGCATTTTACAATTATAATAATACACGAGCAGATTTTCCACAGCTTGGTGGTGTAAGCCCATAGGGTCGTCAATTTGGTAGCACAAGGCATCAACTATTCCCTTATCCCCAGGGGCTGATTTCAGATAGGTTCTTATAATCTTATGACACTCCTAAGCTGGCAATCTAAAACAGGAGGCAGACTCATCAGGTTCACTGGTCAATTTAAATGATTAAATCAGTGACCATATGGACTGCAAAACCGATAATAATGGCCATAAATCAGCTCTCTATCCCCCGATATAGACATCCTTTGTCAATTTCTGTCTAATGCAATTTGCACCAGCCCTGTATTGCTAGAACTATAGTTGATATTTGCTGATTCAGTCCCATTCTGTTCAAGTTTGTACAACAACAACAACATAGCCTTTTGTCCCAAGCAAGTTGGGGTAGGCTAGAGATGAAACCCAAAAGAGACGAGAAACAGGGAGACACATAAAGGGACATAAAGGGCACAAGACAAAAAGAGGTCACGGTTCAGACACGTTGATTGCCAATCTCCAAGTGCTCCTGTCCATAGCTAAATCCTTGGAGATATTCCACTCCTTAAGATCTCTCTTAACGGACTCGTCCCAAGTTAGTTTAGGTTGACCTCTACCGCTCTTTACATTATCGGCCCGCTTTAGAACTCCACTACGCACCGGCGCCTCAGGAGGCCTCCGTTGGACATGTCCAAACCATCTCAACCGATGTTGAATCAATTTCTCCTCAATTGGTGCCACCCCAACTCTATGCCGAATATCGTCGTTCCGGACTCTATCCCTCCTTGTGTGCCCACAACACCAACGCAACATACGCATCTCTGCGACACTCAATTGCTGGACATGTCGCCTTTTTGTAGGCCAACACTCAGCACCGTATAACATCGTCGGACGAATCGCCGTCCTATAGAACTTACCTTTCAGCTTCTGAGGCACCCTTTTGTCACAGAGAACGCCAGAAGCTTGACGCCATTTCAACCAGCCGACTGAAATTCTATGCCTAACATCTTCATCAATGTCTCCATCCTTTTGTAGCATCGACCCTAAATACCGAAAAGTATCCTTCTTGGCCACCACTTGCCCATCGAGGCTAACGTCTCCCTCCTCGTGCCTAGTCGCGCTGAAATCGCACCTCATGTACTCGGTCTTAGTCCTACTAAGTCTGAACCCTTTCGACTCTAACGTGTGCCTCCATAGTTCTAACTTCCTATTAACCCCCGCCCTACTGTCGTCAACTAGCACCACATCATCAGCAAAGAGCATACACCAAGGGATATCACCTTGTATGTCCCTTGTGACCTCATCCATCACCAAAGCAAATAAATAAGGGCTCAAAGCTGACCCCTGATGCAGTCCTATTTTAATTGGAAAGTCACTGGTGTCGCCATCACATGTTCGGACAAACGTCACCACATCCCTGTACATATCCTTGATGAGGGTAACGTACTTAGTTGGGACTTTGTGCTTTTCCAAGGCCCACCACATGACATTTCTCGGTACTTTGTCATATGCCTTCTCGAGGTCAATAAAGACCATGTGCAAGTCCTTCTTCTGCTCCCTATATCTCTCCATCAATTGTCGTAATAAGAAAATCGCCTCCATGGTCGACCTACCAAGCATGAACACAAACTGATTTTAGGTCACATGTGTCACTCTCCTTAGGCGATGCTCGATAACCCTCTCCCAGAGCTTCATCGTATGGCTCATCAACTTAATCCCACGGTAGTTAGTACAACTTTGAACATCTCCCTTGTTCTTGAAGATAGGTACTAATATACTTCTCCATTCTTCAGGCATCTTGTTAGACCGAAAATAAGGTTAAAAAGCTTAGTTAATCATACTATCGCTCTGGCGTCTAGGTATCTTCACACCTCAATGGGGATACCATCAGGGCCCATCAAGTTTGTACAATCAAACATTTATATTACACTTTCATTACTTGAATCCTAAACTACCTACAAACATCTAAATGGGTCCTTACGAACATATGACCAGTGAATTAATGACACTCCTGCTAATTTAGAGACGTGGACTATTACCGTAGGTTTGATAGGGTAACTTAACCTTAATGATATACTCCCTCCATTCCAAATTATAAGTCGCTTTGACTTTTTTGGTACATCTATTTTGCTATGCATCTAGATATAATAATACGTCTAGATACATAGCAAAATGGATGAGCCAAAAAAGTCAAAGCGACTTATAATATGGAACGGAGGGAGTATTTTTGAGGAAAATTTTACATCAACTAACATCAATACGTCAGCTAACAAATAAGCTGTGAAAAAAAAACCATATTCACAGCAGAACATGTATCATTAACAAGTACACTGGATTGTTCGAGAAAAACAAGTACACCGGATTAAGTTTCAAATTTTAAATAAATATGTGTGAACTTGCATATAAATAGATAGAAAAAACATATAAAAGAAGTTTATCACAGTATTCAAAACTAGACTTACTATTACAATCTGTTGGCTCTAGCGACAAAGTATCTGAAGAAGCTTTATCTCGAAAAAACCGGGTCAATCCTTGGACTACTTCCCCATACTTTGAGTAGCACTGCAGAAGAACTATAAGCACAGGAAAGAGCACTGTAGGAAGACAGTAAACAAAAGTACCTTTATATGAGGTCGGAGCCAATATGACATCTGAGATTGATAATTTGGCCATGCAAACCTATAACCAACATACAATGAGAAGTAGCTCTGTTAATAAATGCGACCTGTTCTGGAAAAGTTTGACCGAAACAAGCAACATGGCTCAAAATGCAAAACCATGTACAGCCTCATGATCCTTAAAATTGCATATATTAGTTTATTTTGACCTAATCTCACAAAATGCAAAGACTATATTGAGATTTGCAAAGCGCCGATCCCATTGTTTCAAAAAAAAAACGCTGATCCTCCATTTCTGGTTTAACTCTAAGGATTACAATATGGACTTATGGAGCCCAAAATGGCAGTATACCGATTACAGCATACATGAATTCTAAACGAATATAATGAAGTGGTTTTGATATGATTTCTTCAGAGTGCTCTATGCATCTACTATCATATAAAAATATTCAAGACATTAATGATTGGAAAAAACCAAGAAATCATGTGTGTAATTATAGAATATCCCCCCTTTAATACGATTAAATAATGCCATTGAATTGGGTATAACTGTATGTATGATAGTGTCTTATACCATGGAAGATCAAGAAATAATTGACAGTCCAGCCTGCTAGAAGTTGTGTCTCTCTTGATTTTGGGCTAACCCTAGAAGGGTAGCTATATAGGGTAGCATACATGGGCCTCATAATGGGCCTATACTCTAACACCCCCCTCCCCCCGCAATCTGGACTACCGGCGCAGCGGAGTCTAAGACTGGGCAAGAAAGAAAACAAGAAGTGCACAACACACACAGGACCCCCCCCCCCCCCCCCCCCCGCAGCCACAACTAGCCACTGGAGACGTTGAGGCTGGAGCGAAACTCGGAGAAGGTCGAGGAAGGGAGGCCTTTGGTGAAGATGTCCGCAAACTGTGAGGTGGTCGGGACGTGAAGTACTCGGACGTCGCCGATGGCCACACGGTCGCGGACGAAGTGTAGATCGATCTCCACATGCTTGGTCCGCTGGTGTTGCACGGGGTTGGTGAAGAGGTAGACCGCGCTGACGTTGTCACAGTAGACGAGCGTGCTCCTGGCGAGAGGGCGGTGAAGCTCAGCCAGGAGCTGGCGGAGCAAGGCGGCCTCGGCCACGCCGTTGGCAACAGCACGGTACTCCGCCTCGGCACTGGAGCGTGAGACCACCGGCTGGCGCTTGGACGACCAAGAGACAAGGTTGCCGCCGAGGAGGATAGCGTAGCCGGAGGTGGACCTGCGGGTGTCCGGGCAGCCCGCCCAGTCAGCGTCGGTGTAGACAACCAGCTCGGCAGTGGAGGACCGGCAGAGGAGCACCCCGTAGCCGAGAGTGCCACGGAGGTACCGGAGAAGCCGCTTCATAGCAGCCAGGTGGGGCTCCCGCGGAGCATGCATGTAGAGGCAGAGCTGTTGTACGGCATAAGTGATGTCCGGTCGTGTGAAGGTGAGGTACTGGAGCGCGCCAGCAAGACTCCGGTAGGTGGTAGAGTTCGCTGGCCCAAGCATCGGACCCCCAACCTCTGACAGCTTCCCCTGGGTGTCAACTGGGGTAGAGCAGGACTTGCAGTCAGTCATCCCTGCTCGCTCCAGAATGTCACAAGTGAACTGCAGCTGGTGGAGGAACATGCCTGAAGGTCGGGGCTCAACAGTGACGCCGAGGAAGTGGTGGAGCACCCCAAGATCCTTTATAGCAAATTCCTTCTGGAGAGAAGCAATGATGCGGTGGAGCAGAGACTCGCTGGAGGCGGTGAGAACAATGTCATCCACATAGAGGAGCAGGTAAGCAGTCTCACCCCCATAGTGGTATATGAACAGGGAGGTGTCAGACTTGGCCTCCGTGAACCCAAAAGTCTGCAGGAAGGTAGCGAACCGAGAGTACCAAGCCCGGGGTGCCTGCTTGAGCCCGTAGAGAGATTTGTTGAGCCGGCAGACCAAGTTAGGACGAGAAGAATCCACGAAACCGGCCGGCTGACTGCAGTAGACCGTCTCAGTCAGAGTGCCATGGAGGAAGGCATTCTTGACATCCAGCTGATGCACAAGCCAGGAGCGCTCGAGAGCCAGTGAGAGGACGGTGCGGACTGTAGCTGGCTTCACCATGGGACTGAAGGTCTCAGCATAGTCAATGCCGGGCCGCTGAGTGAAGCCGCGGAGGACCCAGCGAGCCTTGTAGCGCTCCAAGGAACCATCAGCACGCCTCTTTTGCATCCAGATCCACTTGCCGGTGACAATGTTGGAGCCCGGCGAACGGGGCACTAGGTCCCACGTCTGGTTGGCGAGGAGGGCCGCGTACTCCTCTTCCATTGCGCGGCGCCAGTGAGGATCCGCCAAGGCCGCGCGGACGAAAGAGGGTACCGGAGAGATCCCCGTCTCGCAGGCGGCGGCGGTGAGGGCCTGCGGGCGAGATGCCTGCCTCGTCACCATCGGGTGAGTGTGACGAGGGTCCCGGTGAAGAAGAGGCGGGTGGTACACCAGTGGGTCGGCGCGAGAGCGCGGCGGGGCCGGCGGAGCACGCACTGGTGACGACGGCGCTGGTTGCGAGGGCAGTGATGGAGACAGAGACGCCGGCGGCAACGGCGGAGCCGGCTCACGCCGGCGCTGGTAGACGATGCCGAAGCGCCCGGGAGGAGGTGAGGGCGGACCCGGCTCCCGCCGGCGCTGGTAGACGAGTCCAAAGCGCCCGGGAGGAGGTGGGGTCGGTGCGCTTGGTCCCGCGATCGGAACGGTAGCATCAGGCACAACGGGAGGCAGCGAAGCCACAGGGAGCAATGGTGGAAGCTCCGGGGCGCTCGGCCGTGTCAGGTACCGGAGGAAGGTCCTGGTGCGAGGCCGGCAGGGGCGAGGTGGGACCACCAGGAGAGCACGCCGGAGCAGTACCTGCAGGGTAGAGGGAGAAGGGTGGCAGAATCACCGGGTCAGTGGGAAAAAAAGGAAGCCTCCGCAGGGTCAGCGGGAGGTGTGGATGTAGAGGTGGAGTAAGGGAATTCCGACTCATCAAACACGACATGGCGAGAGATGAGGACACGGCGAGAGGTAAGGTCAAAGCATCGGTAACCCTTGTGATCCGGAGAGTATCTGAGAAAGACACAGAGGGTCGACCGGGGAGCCAGCTTATGGCGAGCGGTGGCGGCGGTGTTAGGGTAACACGCACACCCGAAGACTCGAAGGTGGTCGTACCGAGGAGGGGTACCGAATAGAGTGTGGTGAGGCGTGGGAGCTAGGCAGGCAGTAGAAGGAAGACGGTTAAGGAGATAGGTGGAGGTGTGCAGACACTCAGCCCAGAAGCGAGCGGGTAGGGATGCCTGGAGCAGAAGGGTGTGCATGGTGTCATTGGTTGTGCGGATCATGCGCTCTGTCTTGCCATTTTGAGAGGAGGTGTACGGACAAGACATGAGCAGGTGGACACCGTGAGAAAGGAAGAACGTACGTGAGGTTGAGTTATCGAACTCACGGCTATTGTCGCACTGGATAGCCTTGATGGCGAGGCCGAACTGAGTGGATACCCAAGCAAAGAAGTGGCTGAGAGTGGGGAACGCCTCGGACTTGGCACGCAGGGGAAAAATCCAGGAGTAATGGGAGAAATCATCGACCACCACCAAGTAGTACTTATAGCCAGACATGTTGAGAACAGGAGAAGTCCACAAGTCGCAATGAATAAGATCAAACACACGAGTGGCATGTGAGGAAGAGGACTGAAAGGGAAGGTGAACGTGACGGCCCAGCTGGCACGCATGACACAAGTGCTCATCGTGAGCCCGAGGGCACCGAATGTCGGAACTATGACTGAGCTACATCAGGGCATCCCGGCCAGGATGGCTGAGGCGACGGTGCCAAGTGGTGGAGGAAGGAGTGGCGGCGAAAGCGGCTGAGGAAGGCGAAGAAGGTGAAACAGACGCCGGAAACCGAAGGGTGTAGAGAGGCCCAGTGCTGTTACATCGGAGCAGAGGACACCGGGAGGCCAAATCCCTCACGGTGAGGCCAGAGGGGTCAAACTCAACCGAACAAGAGTTGTCAGTTGTGAAACGGCGAATAGAGAGAAGGTTGTGAACCATACCAGGAGTCACAAGAACATCAGGGATATGAAAAGAGCCGTGGGAACTGACAGTGCCCACGGAGGAAACAGGAATGCAAGTGCCATTGGCGACCATGATGGAAGAGGGACAGGAAGGGTGGGGAGGACGGAGAGAAGAAAGTAGACTCGCATCGGGCGTGGTGTGGAAAGTGGCCCCCGAGTCAGCGATCCAATCAGGACTGGTTGATCGCAGCCCTGCGACAGGAGGAACGGAGGGCGGAGGGCTAGTGGTGGTGCTGAAGGAGTAGGCCAAAGTCGCCGGGTCCCAAGCGACAAGCCCGGGCGAGGTACAGGGAGGTATAGTCCACGGGGATATGGTGTAAAACCCCGGGGAAGCATCGGTGAGCATGGCCGCCGACAGACGAAGCTCACCCTCAGCAGCTGCAGCAGCGGCGAGAGCAGGATCGGCACGACTGGGGTAGAAGAGGGTCGGCGGCGGCTGAGGTGGTGCAGGGAAGGCGTGGACGCCGTCAGTGGCCGCCGCCACCGAGAGGACAGCGCCTGGGAGGAGGCCACCGGCGTCCAGGGCGCCTAGGAGAAGTCCGACGGCGTCTAGACCCGTGCCGGGGAGGTGAGCCGCAGGGAGGAGTGCGGCGTCGGCGGGCGGCGCGGCAGCAGCAGTGCCCGGGCCCGCGGCTGCTGCACCCGCGGCAGCGGCGCCTGCGCCAGCAGCAGCAAGGGCGGCGGCGGCGCCGGGGATCAGGGCTGCGGTGGTTGCGGCCCCAGCGGCACCCTGCCTGGCCGCGCGCCCAGCGGCGGTAGCAGCAGCGCCTGGGGCGGCAGGGGCGGCGGCCGCAGGGGGCGGGTGGGCGGCTGGAGCGGCAGGGGCGGCGGCAGCAGAGGGTGGGCGGTCGGCTGTAGCGGCGATCTGCGCCTAGGAAGAGGAGGGAAGAGGAGGCCGGCCGGCCATGGAGATGGCGGCGGCGGCGCCAGCCAGAGGGGCGGCGGCTGGTGGAGGGGAGGAAGAAAACCTAGCTTGATACCATGCTAGAAGTTGTCTCTCTTGATTTTGGGCTAACCCTAGAAGGGTAGCTATATAGGGTAGCATACATGGGCCTCATAATGGGCCTATATTCCAACACAGCCCAATAAAGAATATATTTCCACGGGAAATTCAGCACAAAAGAAACAATGCTTAGATTTGTTACTTAGGGGACAATGATTAGGTTTAGACCTTTCATCACAATAAATAATAGCTCCATAATCATGGCGATGTCTGATAACACGTCCAACAGCCTGATTGACAGCTCTTGCTGCTTGTTGCACATACCATTCTTCTCCTGTCAGTGTCTACAAAACAATCACAAAACCTTTTTGTAAAATTGTTCAGCACAGGTTTGCTTAACGATTTACAATGAAATTGTTGAACCTTTGTGTTTTTATTAGATGGTGTCCCCTGCTTATCCAAATACTCACGCTTGAGCCGAACCTGGAATGAACACACAGGAAAATTGACGATTAACTAAAGGAAAAGACCAATTACTCTTGCCCAAAGTCCAAGAGCTAGTAGTTTGTGCAATACGGTAACAAAATCATGCAGGTCAAAAAGCAAGGAAGAAAAGAAAATCAATAGTCTTCAGAGAAACTAATGAATGATGGCAAAATACTTCCAGACTTAAAAAAGCTGCAGCAGAATTCAACTCATCCAGAGTGATAATTAAAAATGTGTGTGAATATCCACGTATGAACCTGGCTCGACATAACAAGCCAGCAAAACTCAATATATTTGGTACAAAATTGTCAGTTCCAAAGCAAGAACAGGAGCGTAACAAAAGGAGACATTGTTAACTTTAGTAATAAAGCTAGGAAGACAGTACACATCATATAGATAGAAACAAACCTTGGCATCAGTTGGAGTAGCAAAGGGCATTCCCGTAACTATCACTGCCCTCCCAGCACGATCAGCAAAATCAAGACCCTCACTAACCTGCACATGTACAAAAATGAACAAATGAATAAATGAGGGAGCAAACCTCAAAGATTAGTGAAAAAGCAACATTTTGGAAATGGTACTGCCAACTTATTAGTACATGTCCTTCTAATGACCAATTGGTTTTTTCACTTAATTTTTAAGACGCCCTCATGCTTCATAATTTGGCACTAGAACCATCGAGTTTATAGACTTCCTGTTCCGTAAGTACCCTGCTTGGCCCCTGGCATCAATCTTTTCTTGCGCAGCCAATGGTTACTTCTATAGCGCAATGAAATGTATGTTTACAGCAGAAACAAGCCATTCATGTTCATGATTTTGTATGCCTGCTTTTAGCAGAGCATTCATGAAACTGCTTTATAAACGTACAATGTTTATATTAACATTACAGCACTCATACAGCTACTACGGCCCTGTTTGGAGGTGCTTTTTTATGAGCTTATATTTGATAAGTCAGTTTTTAAGATGAGATAGCTTTTGTAAAAGGAGAATCTTCCCATTTCGAATTCACTTGCTTCTTCCCATCTCCACCCCTTCCGATGTCCCTACCCCCAATCTTGCATCCATGAATCCTGTGAATGCTCACCCTCTCCATGAAATCCAAGCCCAAGGCCCACTCCACCAGGGCTGTCTTCCAGGTGAGCTTCGTGGGGAAACCGTGCTCCTGCGCCGCCCCACACATCGCTGATTGGTTGGTGCTGCACCACAGTCTGAGGTCGTCAAGCTGCTGAGACCAATGTACCCCGTTCGAGTTCGTCGCACAGCCAGAAATAGACACGCGCTGTCCGAGCTCATCACATGTCTGTCCGAGAATAGTTGTGCCGCCGAGGAGCAGCGCCGTCGCATCTGACACATCAGGGCTTGCACAAGGGCAGGAGCTGCGTCGAAGAGTGAGGGGCGCGCACGTACGGGCGGTGGGGGAAGAAGCCAGGAAAAGCACCTCAGCCCTGGCTTCTCGCTTCTCAGCCCGTTCATAGAAGCGATTGGTAAAGAAGCAAGCTGAGCATTTGGCAGCTGCATCAGCTTTTTTCTGATGGGAAGCTGGGAGAAAAGCCATTCCAAACAGGGCCCATATGCCATTAAGCATGTTTTATCTTTCAGCACAAAAAAAGAGTAAACATAATGGTTAATAAGTTGATTAGCATGTTACAGACCTGGCAAAAGAAGCATTTAACTCAAGATCATTGAGAATGGAAAACTAAAATAAAAAAAAGTGATAATAGATGGCAAAGGTTACAAAGAACAGGAACAAACCTTGCCACGACACACTGCAAAAAATATTGCCCCAGAAGAAGAATCATGTAATTTGGCTCTATAATTCTGCAAATCAAATGGTTCAAAATTATATGAGCATATGAAGTGTTATCATTCAAGCAACATCTAATAAAATATTTCAAACCTCAATTGCACTTTGAAAGTTTGATGACTGCCTAGGCTCTATAACTGGCTGCTTGTGCTTACAGATCCGCTGCCAAATTGTGTTCTCAGACGCTGAATTTGAATGGTTCTGTAAGAGATTAAGTTATGAATTTCTAAGTATATAAGCACCTCAAGTGATAAGAACTATTAGTCAGAAACAACGAATACCCTATTTTTCCAGAATTCAACACACATGTCCATCATAGAATATGAAGGAAAGAAAACAAGGAGTCCATCTGGCACAATGCGTGCGAAGTTTACTGTAAAATGAGCACATATGTCAGCAGAAATGTTTCAGAACAAAAGCAGCTGCATATATTGTTACTATTGGCCTACCTATTGCAGTGCCCAATTCTTGTTTATATTGTATAGTATTACGCGTGCGATAAGAAGAATTAAGAGCATGTCCAGAAGGGCCGACAGGCACAACTCCAACCCAGATTTGGTCTGAGGAAATGACATGCGGATTTTCTAGTCTAACTGGGAATTCACTGGATTCATGGAAAAAAAAACATTATCTTGACAATCAACATCAAACAGAGAAGCCAATATCAATAAGCAACCAATAAAGCTACAATTCAATGACTAAGTAAACGGAATCAATGTAGATTTACTTACAGGTTTAGTTCCATGGCTAGTGAATCCAAGGGAGACAAGGTGCCTGAGGTTAATATAATGGAGCGCACACCCAACTTGAGAAATTCTTCCATCGCCAGCCCCGGGTTGAAACACCACCAACTAAGGGTCCTTGAAGACTTACCTGAGAATGCAAGAAAACTGTAGATAATTAATAAAGGCCTCGTTTAGTTCGGTGAATTAGGGAGAAAAACACTGTATCAGAATTCCTGTAGCATTTTGTTTGTATTTGGTAAAAATTATCTAAATTTTGACTAACTAGGCTTAAAATGTTCATCTCGCAAAGTACAACAAAATTGTGCAATTAGTTTTTGATTTCATCAACATTTAGTACTCCATGAATTTGTCGACATTTTGATGTGACAGGGAATCTTCTTTTTGCATAGTGAAATTTGGAGGAGAATTGGGGGAACTAAACAAGGGCAAAGATATAGTTATTCAGTACCTGAGAATGAACTAAGTGAAGTGTGGATTCGAATAATATAAATCTTTTAAGTTTCAATTATTTTTATTTGACGGCACCATACCTGAAGGGAGTTGGTGTAACTTGTTAGAGATTGAGATTCTATTGATTTAGGCTAACCCTAGAAGGGTAGCTATATAGGTAACCATACATGGGCCACATGGGCCTAGCCTCATGGGCCTAATACACTCACATTCCAACACCCCCCGCAGTCTGAACTACCGGCGCAGCGGAGTTCGAGGCTGAACAAGAAAGAAGAAAGACCACACACACGTCCCCCCCCACAGACGCAACTAGCCACTGGTGACGGTGAGGCTAGAGCGAAACTCGGTGAAGGTCGAGGACGGGAGGCCTTTGGTGAAGATGTCGGCGAACTGGGAGGTGGTCGGAACGTGAAGGACTCGGACATCGCCGATGGCCACACGGTCACGGACGAAGTGTAGGTCGATCTCCACATGCTTCGTCCGCTGGTGCTGCACGGGGTTGGTGGAGAGGTAGACCGCACTGACGTTGTCGCAGTAGACGAGCGTGCTCCTGGCGAGAGGGCGGTGAAGCTCAGCCAGGAGCTGGCGGAGCCAGGCGGCCTCGGCCACGCCGTTGGCAACAGCACGGTACTCCACCTCGGCACTGGAGCGGGAGACCACCGGCTGGCGCTTGGACGACCAGGAGACAAGGTTGCCGCCGAGGAAGACAGCGTAGCCGGAGGTGGACCTGCGGGTGTCCGGGCAGCCCGCCCAGTCAGCGTCGGTGTAGACAATCAACTCGGCAGTGGAGGACCGGCCGAGGAGCATCTCGTAGCCTAGGGTGCCACGGAGGTAGCGGAGAAGGCGCTTCATAGCAGCCATGTGGGGCTCCCGCGGAGCATGCATGTAGAGGCAGAGCTGCTGTACGGCATAAGTGATGTCCGGCCGTGTGAAAGTGAGGTACTGGAGCGCGCCAGCAAGACTCCGGTAGGCGGTAGAGTCTGCTGGTCCAAGCATCGGACCCCCAGCCTCTGACAGCTTCCCCTGGGTGTCAACCGGGGTAGAGCAGGACTTGCAGTCAGTCATTCCTGCTCGCTCCAAGATGTCACAAGTGAACTGCCGCTGGTGGAGGAACAGGCCTGAAGGTCGGGGCTCAACAGTGACGCTGAGGAAGTGGTGGAGCACCCCAAGATCCTTCATAACAAATTCCTTCTGGAAAGAGGCAATAATGCGGTGGAGCATAGACTCGCTGGAGGCGGTGAGGACAATGTCATCCACATAGAGCAGTAGGTAAGCAGTCTCACCCCCATAGTGGTATATGAACAGGGAGGTGTCAGACTTGGCCTCCGTGAACCCAAGAGTCTGCAGGAAGGTAGCGAAACGAGAGTACCAAGCCCGGGGTGCCTGCTTGAGGCCGTAGAGAGATTTGTTGAGCCGGCAAACCAAGTCAGGACGAGAAGAATCCACGAAACCGGCCGGCTGACTGCAGTAGACCGTCTCAGTCAGAGTGCCATAGAGGAAGGCATTCTTGACATCTAGCTGATGCACAGGCCAGGAGCGCTCGAGAGCCAGTGAGAGGACCGTGCGGACCGTAGCTGGCTTCACCACGGGACTGAAGGTCTCATCATAGTCAATGCCGGGGCGCTGGGTGAAGCCGCGGAGGACCCAGCGAGCCTTGTAGCGCTCCAAAGAACCATCAGCACGCCTCTTGTGCGTCCAGATCCACTTGCCGGTGACAATGTTGGAGGCCGGCGGTCGGGGCACAAGGTCTCACGTCTGGTTGGCGAAGAGTGCCACATACTCCTCTTCCATCGCGCAGCGCCACTGAGGATCCGCCAAGGCCGCACGGACGGATGAGGATACTGGAGAGATCCCCGGCTCGCATGCGGCGGCGGTGAGGGCCTGCGGGCGAGACGCCTGCCTCGTCACCATCGGGTGAATGTGACGAGGGTCCCGGTGAAGAAGAGGCGGGTGGTCCACTGGAGGATCGGTGCGAGAGCGCGGCGGGGCGGGCGGAGCACACAATGGTGGCGAAGGCGACGACGTCGGCGGCAGCGGCAGAGCTGGCTCCCGCCGTCGCTGGTAGACGATGCTGAAACGCCCTGGAGGAGGTGGTGGCGGTGGCGGCTCCCGGCGGCGCTGGTAGACGAGGCCGAAGCGCCCGGGAGGTGGGGTCGGGGCGCTCGGTCCCACGATCAGAACGGCAGCGTCGGGCACAACAAGAGGAAAGTCCTGGTGCGAGGCCGGCAGGGTCGAGGTGGGACCACTAGGAGGGCGCGCCGGAGTAGTACCTGCAGGGTAGAGGGAGAAGGGTGGCGGAAACACCGGGTCAGTGGGAAAAAAGGAAGACTCCGCAGGGTCAGCAGGAGGTGTGGAGGTAGAGGTGGTGGAGTAAGGGAATGCCGACTCATCAAACACGACATGGCGAGAGATGAGGACACGGCGAGAGGAAAGGTCGAAGCATCGGTAACCCTTGTGATCCGGAGAGTATCCGAGAAAAACACAGAGAGTCGACCGGGGAGCCAGTTTATGAGGAGCGGTGGCGGCGGTGTTAGGGTAACACGCACACCCGAAGACTCGAAGGTGGTCGTATCTAGGAGGGGTACCGAAAAGAGCATGGTGAGGTGTGGGAGCTGGGCAGGCAGTAGAAGGAAGACGGTTAAGGAGATAGGTGGATATGTGCAGACACTTAGCCCAGAAGCGAGCGGGAAGGGATGCCTGGAGCAGAAGGGTGCGCATGGTGTCATTGGTTGTGCGGATCATGCGCTCTGCCTTGCCGTTTTGAGATGAGGTATACGAACAAGACATGCGCAACTGGACACCGTGAGAAAGGAATAAGGCACGTGAGGTTGAGTTATTGAACTCACGGCCATTGTCACACTGGATAGCCTTGATGGTGAGGTCGAACTGAGTGGATACCCAAGCGAAGAAGTGGCTGAGAGTGGGGAATGCCTCGGACTTGGCGCGCAGGGGAAAAGTCTAGGAGTAATGGGAGAAATCATTGACCACCACCAAGTAGTACTTATAGCCAGACATGCTGAGAACAGGAGAAGTCCACAAGTCGCAATGGATAAGATCAAACACACAAGTGGCATGTGAGGAAGAAGACTGAAAGGGAAGACGAACGTGACGGCCAGCTGGCACGCGGGGCACAAGGGCTCATCATGAGGCCGAGGACACCGAACGTCTGAAGTACGACTGAGCTGCATGAGGGCATCCCGGCCAGGATGGCCGAGGCGGCGGTGCCAAGTAGTGGTGGAAGTAGTAGCGGCGAAAGCGGCTGAGGAGAAGGGATGCGAAGAAGGTGAAACAGATGCCGAAAACCGAAGTGTGTAGAGAGGTCCAGTGCTGTCACACCGTAGCAGAGGACTCCGGGAGGTCAAATCCCGCACGGTGAGACCACAAGGATCAAACTCAACCGAACAAGAGTTGTCAGTTGTGAAACGGCGAATAGAGAGAAGGTTGTGAACCATACCGGGAGCCACAAGAACATCAGGGATATGAAGAGAGCCGTGGGAACTGACAGTGCCCACGAAGGAGACAGGAATGCAAGTGCCATTGGCAACCATGATGGAAGAGGGACAGGAAGGGTGGGGAGAACGAAGAGAAGAAAGTAGACTCGCATCGGGCGTGGTGTGGAAAGTGGCGCCCGAGTCGGCGATCCAATCAGGACTGGAGGGCGGAGGGCTGACGGTGGTGCTGAAGGAGTAGGCCAAGGCAGCTGGGTCCCAACCGACAAGTCCGGGCAGCGAGGCACCGGAAGGTGTAGCCCACAGGGATGTGGGGTGAAACCCTGGAGCACCAGTGAGCATGGCCGCCGACGGGCGAAGCTCACTCGGTGGAGGCACCGACGACTGTGACGGGCGAAGCTCACTCGGTGGAGGCACCGACGACTGTGAGGCATAGAGGTGGAGGAGTTGCTCCGGTAGGAGGGCAGTGGCGGCGGCTGGGCCCCCCGCGCCAGCAGCCCCGGCGCTCGCGGCCATGGTGGTGGTGGCGCCAGGAATATGGTCTGGCTGCGGCGGCGGAGGAGACGGAGCCGATGTCGGAGGGTAGGGAGCCGAGGAGGCCCTACGAGCGACGCGGCGGCGGCACGTGGCACGAGAGGTAGCAGCGGTCGCGCCGGCGCCGCAGCAGCACCACCCGCCGCGGCGACAAGGGCGGCTGCGTGCCATGCAGGAGCCGCAGCAGCGGCGGTGAGGCCCGCAGGGGAAGTAGCGGCCAAGGACGCACGCGCCTGCCAGCTGGTGCCCGCGCCTCAGTGAGGCGACGCCCTCTGGCCTTGGCCCTAGGAGGCAGCCTCCACTGGAAAACTTGGGCGGAGGGCAGCCACCGCAGTACCTCAGAGCAGGGGCACCTGCAGGGGCGGCTCCGCCGGCGTCGGTGGTGCCAGGGTCGCTGATGGCCGCGCCAGGAGGGGCAGCAGCCGCACCCTCAGGAGCAGCAGCGGCTGCGCCCACAGGAGCAGCAGCGGCGGCAGGGGGCTGGGAAGCAGCGGCGGCAGCAGCAGCGGTGCCGAGACCAACAACAGTGGTCGTTGGTGCCCAGAAGGAGGAGGTGGCAGCGGCGGCGCTCACAGCAGGGGGCGGGGGAGGGGCGGCGCGGCCAGCCACAGCAGCGGCGGGCGCGCCAGGACGGGCAGCAGCGGCGCCGCCAGGATGGGCAGAGGTGGCGCCGCCAGGACGGGCAGCAGCGGCGCCGCCAGGATGGGCAGTGGTTGCGCTCGCAGATGCGCCCGCAGCAGCCGCCATCGGGGCCCAGGAGGAAGAAGGGAGAGGGGGGAAATAGGATGGGAAAGGAGGAGGAGGCGGCCGGCCTGCCATGGGGAGGCGGCGGCGCCGGCGGCGCCGGCCTGAGGAGGCAGCGGCGGCTGGAGGGTAGGAGAGGAAAACCTAAGCTGCTGATACCATGTTAGAGATTGAGATTCTATTGATTTAGGCTAACCTTAGAAGGGTAGCTATATAGGTAACCATACATGGGCCACATGGGCCTAGCCTCATGGGCCTAATACACTCACATTCCAACATAACTATTCTAAGCATGTAGGTAGAATGAACTGTACCAAGTGTCACATGTGTTTTTTCCTTTAAATAATCAACAATATCTGAAAGTAATCAGTGGAGTAATACTATCCATGCAGTTTATAGTACTCATGACTGTATCAGGGATTACAGACTTTCTCCATATAAAAAAACATATTATAGTCAGGGATCGACTTTGAACTTACCCAGAACTTTCAATGCATCTCCAGATGTTTGTTGAGATTCGTTCACATGAAACTGAAAACATCGAGTGTGGTTGTAAGAGTACAGTAAAGTATGCAAGCTTATGCTGCAAATATGTAAAGAGGGTTGGATGGCAGTAATAAGAGGGAAGTCAAAATTATGAGGCATGGAAATAGCTATAATGGATAAACACCCAATGAAAGCGAACAGGGAAATGCAATTAAAGAGATACTTGAACACCCAATGAAAATGAACTGAGTGTTAGTCGCTGGATTCGCACTCTTGGTAGTAGCTGAATCCTTACTCTCATCGAGAGAGGATGACACTAGGAGTTGGGGCAATTTTCTGGTTTATTTCTCACACAAACTCAAACAATGCCATGCCAACCTGAGGGGTTGGGGTTACATATTTATAGGCTGCTAGCCAGCCAAGCATATGCCAATATGCTTAGTCTAAGATGCTAGTCTAAGATGCTAAAGTGCTGTCCTAGCTAAGATGCTGTCCTCTAGTCTAAGATGCTGTCCTCTAGTCTAAGATGCTGTCCTAAAAACAGAAAAACAGCCACAAGGACCATGTGAGCAGCACAGCCCCACAAAGACCAACCACACATGAGACTTATCCATCATTCTCCCCCTAAGTCTTGTGCGTCGTTTTGTGGGAGAGTTGAACCATCCCGGTCCTGGAGCAGAGCTCAAGGAACTTGATCCTCCCAAGGGGCTTGGTGAGCAGGTCCGCAAGCTGGTCCTTGGTGTTGATGTAGCTCGCCTTGATGCTTCCTTCCTCCAAACAGCCTCGGATGAAGTGGTACCTCACCCGGATGTGCTTGCTGCGTTCGTGGAACACGGGGTTCTTTGCTAGGGCCAGGGCGGACTTGCTGTCCACCCTGAGCTCCACCGCTCTAGTGTCTCTGCCAAGGAGATCACCAAGCAGTCGAGCGAGCCAGAGCGCCTGAGTCGAAGCGGTGGAGGCCGCCATGTACTCGGCCTCGCAGCTAGACAGGGCCACCACCTGCTGCTTGACCGACTGCCAGCTAACGAGGCACTTGCCGAGGAAGAAGAGGATCCCGCTCGTGCTCTTGCTGGTGTCGATGTCGCCGGCGTGGTCGCTGTCGCTGTACCCGACGAAGTGTGCCGCCCCAGGGCACCTCGGGTAGTAGAGGCCGTGGTCGAGAGTCCCCGCAACGTAGCGGATGATCCTCTTCACAGCCTGCTGGTGCTCCGTCGTCGGTCGCTGCATGAACCGACTAACGTAGCCGACGGAGAATGCCAAGTCCGGCCGTGTGTGGGCGAGGTAGCGAAGGCTCCCCACAAGACGCCGGTACTGCGTAGCGTCCACCTCCTCCGTCGTGCTGTCGCGGCTCAGCTTCAGCCTCTCCTCCATCGGAGTGAGGGCTGGGTTGCAGTCGGTGAGCCCCGCTAGCTCAACGATGCGCTTGGCGTAGGCGGTCTGTCGAAGCGTGATCCCGGAGTCATCCTGGTGCACCTCGATCCCCAGGTAGAAGGAGAGAGACCCCAGATCACTCATCTGGAAGGTGGCCTTCATCTCTTCCTTGAATGCCGCCACCTCCGCATCCTTGGTGCCGGTGATCACCAAGTCGTCGACGTAAACGCCTACCAGCAGGGCCTTTCCTCCGCTGCCCCGCCGGTAGATGGCCGCCTCGTGTGGGCTTTGCTCGAAGCCCATCCCCTTCAGCGTGGAATCCAGCTTGGCATTCCACGCCCTTGGTGCCTGCCGCAAGCCATAGAGGGCCTTGCGCAGGCGGAGCACCTTGCCCTCCTTGCCGGGAATCGCAAATCCCGGCGGCTGATGCACGTAGACCTCCTCCTTCAAGTCGCCGTTAAGGAACGCCGACTTGACATCCATGTGATGGACACGCCAGCCCTCCTGGGCAGCTAGCGCAAGGAGGAGTCGCACGGACTCCATCCGTGCAACGGGCGCGAAGGCGTCGTCGAAGTCGATTCCTTCTTGCTGGACGAAGCCGCGCGCCACCAGACGCGCCTTGTGCTTGATCACCTCTCCGGTCTCGTCCTTCTTGAGCTTGAAGACCCACTTGAGAGAGATGGCGTGGTGGCCGGCTGGAAGATCGGCCAGCTCCCACGTCTTGTTCCGCTCGACGGCGTCCATCTCCATCTGCATCGCGGCACGCCATGCCGCGTCCCTCTCCGCCTCGGCGAAGGAACGAGGCTCGCCATCGTCCTGTGCGAGGTGCAGCTCCGCCTCAAAGTCGTGCTGTGCCAGTCCAGGGACCGGCTGCTCGCCGAGGAGGTTGTCCACGGTACGGTAGCGCAGAGGCTCGCCGCCGTGGTAGGCGTCGATGCGATCCTCGTCGTTGGACAGCGGAGTGGCGAACTCCACTGTGCGCTGCTCGTCGTGGGCCGAAGCTGCCGGTGCCGAGCCTGAGGAGGTAGGGTCTAGTGTAGGAGAACGAGGCGTGGCCGGCGGTGCTGGTGGTGGACTCGCCGGAGCCTGTGGACTTGCCGGAGCTGGTGGTGGCGGTGGTGAAGGACTCGCCGGAGGTGGTGGCGAACGAGGTGGTGGGGTAGGCGAGCTCGGTGAGGACGAGCTGCTAGCTCCCCCCGCCTCCTTGAAGTGGACGTAGTCGACGACGAAATCGCTGGTCGTCGGAGTCGAGCCATCATCCACCATCTTGCCCCACGTCCAGCTTCGCCCCTCGTCGAACACGACGTCACGCGTGATGCGCACGCGTCGTGTCGCAGGGTCGAGGACGCGGTAGGCCTTGGAGCCCTCCGCGTAGCCGATGAAGACCCCTGGCGTGCTCCGGTCGTCGAGCTTGCCGACGTGGTTGAGCTCCTTGACGAAGGCCAGGCAGCCGAAGACGCGAAGGTGGCTCACCGCGGGCTTGCGCCCGTGCCAGGCCTCGTATGGCGTCTTGTCGTCGAGGGCCTTGGTGGGGGAGCGGTTGAGCAAGTGAACGGCAGTCGTCACCGCCTCACCCCAGTAGATCGCCGGCATCCCTCTCTGCTTGAGGAGGGCACGGGCGGTGGCCACCACCGTCTGGTTGCGGCGCTCGACGACGCCGTTCTGCTGCGGAGTGTACGGCGCGGAGAAGTGGCGGTGGATCCCCTCATCGGCGCAGTACGCCGCGAACTCGGCCGCCGTGAACTCGCCGCCGTTGTCCGTGCGTAGGACCCGAAGCTTGCGGCCGCACTCCGCCTCCGCAGCAGCTTGAAGACGCTTGATGGCGTCCGCCGCGGCTGCCTTGGCGTCGAGCAGGACAGCCCACATGTAGCGGGACATGTCGTCGACGAGGAGGAGGAAGTAGCGCCGGCCTCCAGGTGTAGCCGGTGTCACGGGGCCACAGAGGTCACCGTGTACGAGCTCCAGCTTCTCCTTGGCGCGGAAGCTTGCCTGGCGAGGGAAAGGGAGCCGCCGCAGCTTGGTGAGGACGCAGGTGTCGCAGAACTGCTCCACGTGGTCGACGTGCGGCATGCCCCGCACCATGTCCTTGCTGCCGAGCTGCCTTAGGGCCTCAAAGTTGAGGTGCCCAAAACGCTCGTGCCACCTCCAAGCGTCGTCGTCGCGGCGGGCTGCAAGACAAAGAGGTTGCGCCACCTGTGCGTGAAGGACGTAGAGGCGGTTGCTCCTGTTGACCTTGACCAGGAGCCGGTGTCGATGATCCCAGATGCGCAGCACCCCGTGCTCGATCTCCACGCGCGATCCGCTCTCATCCAGCTGTCCCAAGCTGATGATGGAGTTCCTCAACGCGGGGATGTAGTAGACACCGGTGAGCAGCCTGTGCTCGCCAGTCTTGGCGACGAAGACGACAGAGCCGACGCCCTTGATCTCCACAGCGGAGGCGTCGCCGAACTTGACGGTGCCTCGAACGCTTGGGTCGAGCTCAGTGAAGAACTCCCGCCGCCCGGTCAT
Source organism: Saccharum hybrid cultivar R570 (assembly GCA_038087645.1). Lineage (NCBI taxonomy): Eukaryota > Viridiplantae > Streptophyta > Magnoliopsida > Poales > Poaceae > Saccharum > Saccharum hybrid cultivar. The sequence continues at coordinate 27,610,980 of JAQSUU010000135.1, forward strand.
GTGGTGGGTGGCGCCGGTGTCAAGGCACCACCCGTCGGTCTTGTCGTTGCCGGAGTTGTCGTCGAGGAGGGCGTGTGCTTTTGGCTCGTCAAGGTGGAGGAGAGCCGTTGCGGCCGGTGCCGCTGGAGGTAGTTCGATGCTCGCATGAGCAATGAACAGAGCCGGCTGCTCCTCCTCCTCCGCCTGCGCGACGTGGGCCTGGCCGCGTCGTGGCTGTCGACAATCCTTGGCCCAATGACCAAGCTTGCCGCAGTTGTAGCAAGGGTCGCCTCGTGCTGGCTTTTGCTTGCCAACGGCGCCGCCCTGGGCGCCTCCACGATCATCACCCTCGGCACGTCCTCGCGCCCCTGCCTGGGCGTCTTTGCGCGGCTTGCCACGCTTGCCACGCTTGCGGCTGCCTGTCGTGGAAGAAGGCTCCCCCTTCTTCCTGTCACCTTGGCCGGCAGCCCACTGCTCCCGAGTGAGGAGGAGCTTCCCGCCAATGGTGACGGGTCCCGAGAGGCGCTGTGGCTCATCGCTGTCAACGACCTTGAGGCGGCCCAACGCCTCCTCGATCGTCATCGTGGAGAGGTCCAGCAGAGACTCGATTGAGCGAGCCATCTGCTTGTACTTCTCGGGGACGCAGCGGAAGAGCTTCTCAACAGCTCTCTCCTCGCCGTAGGTGTCGTCGCCGAACTGCACCAACTTCTGCAACAGAGTGTTGAGACGGAGAGCAAAGTCATCAACGTCCTCACCTGGCTTGAAGGCCAGGTTCTCCCACTCCTTGCGAAGTGCCTGCAGTGTGGACTTGCGGGCGCGGTCGCTGCCGATGCGTGCTGCAGCAATGGCGTCCCAAGCCTCCTTGGCAGTCCGCTTGCTGGTAAGCGAAAACTGCATCTCGGGCGGGACTGCAGCAATGAGAGCATCCAGCGCCCGTCGATCTTGGTCGTAGTCGACGTCGCCGTACCGGACTGCATCCCACATATGCCGCACCTGGAGCTTCACCCTCATCACCGCAGCCCACTCAACATAGTTGGTCTTGGTGAGGGTAGGCCACCCGCCGCCGGGGCCGACGTCCCTGACGACAGCCTGGTACTCGTGGTGACCACGGTACCGAACCGGGGAGAGAGAGCCGCGCTGCCTGTGAAGGCCGTGCTCTCCGTTGACCCGTCCGCCGCCGCCATGCGCACCTCCTCCAGGAGCGCCACCGCCGTGCGCGCCTCCTTCAGGAGCGCCGCCGGCGTGTCTGCGCCTGTCTGGGCTGCCGCCGCGCTCGTGGGCGTGCACGGCTGCCCACTGCGCCGCTCGCCCTCGCGATGCCTCCCTCTCCAGCAGCTCGAGGTCCGCGTCGGCGCTATCATCAGCAGCGATGGAGCTGCTGTTGCTGCCGCGCAGAACCTCGACCTCCGCTGCTGCTGCACGCGCTGCATCCGCCGCCGCCGCTGCTTCCACCTCCGCTCTAGCTGCTGCTAGCTCCGCTGCTGCCAGCCTCGATGCCCTTGCCGCTGCTGCAGCGGCGTCTGCTGCCGCTCGCTCGCGCTTCTCTGCCGCGGCGAGGTCGGCCTCCTGCCGACGCCGCGCGCTCGAGGCGACCGAGCCCTGAGACTGGCCTGCGGACATGGCGCGCTATCGAGGGGGCTGCTGTGTGGAGAGCAGGGGCAGCCGGAGCTGCTGCTGCTACCGGCTGCGGTTGGGGCTGCTGCGAGGCCGGGGAAGGAGATGAGCAGGAGATGCTCAGGCTATAGGATAGTACGGCTCGGATACCACTTGTTAGTCGCTGGATTCGCACTCTTGGTAGTAGCTGAATCCTTACTCTCATCGAGAGAGGATGACACTAGGAGTTGGGGCAATTTTCTGGTTTATTTCTCACACAAACTCAAACAATGCCATGCCAACCTGAGGGGTTGGGGTTACATATTTATAGGCTGCTAGCCAGCCAAGCATATGCCAATATGCTTAGTCTAAGATGCTAGTCTAAGATGCTAAAGTGCTGTCCTAGCTAAGATGCTGTCCTCTAGTCTAAGATGCTGTCCTCTAAGATGCTGTCCTCTAGTCTAAGATGCTGTCCTAAAAACAGAAAAACAGCCACAAGGACCATGTGAGCAGCACAGCCCCACAAAGACCAACCACACATGAGACTTATCCATCACTGAGAAATGTAAATGATGAGAAACTTACCCGATAATATTTTGCATGGTTTTGACCACCACCCCTAAAAATTATGTCTAACATGTCCCTAATTGACTCCAATCTAGATACTGTGGCCTTTGCCTGGACCCCTGGCCCAGTTTCAGCAGAATTTCCTAAATATGCAGGAACAGAATAAAAGTTAAAACAGAATAGTATGGCTGCATTTCAGCAGTTTGGAGCAGAAAATTCAGGAACATGGAAGCACTTGACACGGCATATATCACTTTTCTGTCTAAGAAGGATGGGGCAGGTCATGTCAAGGACTTTAGGCCTATAAGCCTTGTTCATAGTTTTGCTAAAGTGGTCACCAAAGTCCTTGCTAATCGTTTGGCAACTTGGCTTGATCTTATGGTGTCTAAGAATCAAAGTGCCTTCATTAAGAAAGGCTTCCTTCAGGATAACTTCATACTTGTCAACTTCATACTTGTCCAACAAATGGCAAAGTTTCTTCATCAACAAAAACAGCCTCACCTTCTCCTCAAGTTAGACATCACAAAGGCGTTCGATTCAGTGTCTTGGCCCTTCCTCCTTGAAGTATTGAGAAAGCTCAGTTTGGGGGTTATTTGGTGTGATATTATCAGTGGCCTTTTAGCATCATCTTCAACATAGGTGCTACTGAATGGGATCCCTGTTGAGGTTATCTTACACCTGCGAGGATTGCGGCAAGGTGATCCATTATCACCTATGCTACTTATTCTTGTGATGGACATCATTGGGCATATGATGACTTTGGTCTTTGGCTTCAAGTGAGGGGAGCCTACAACTCCTTGCTACACGTGTCTTACCTCATAGGATTTCATAGTTGTTTTAACCAAACAGCATACAGTTTTCCCACGGCACATAGCTCACAGCTGACAGCAGCTTTTGCACAGCTCACAAAATCGAGCTTAATAGACCAACAACAACAACAACATAGCCTTTTGTCCCAAGCAAGTTGGGGTAGGCTAGAGATGAAACCCAAAAGAGACGAGAAACAGGGAGACACATAAAGGGACATAAAGGGCACAAGACAAAAAGAGGAAAATCGAGCTTAATAGACCATGGTTGGCATTTCCTATCCAAGTTCATAACTCAGTCAGGGACTTCTTTTCCATAGCAATATTTTCAGAAGTTGGAGATGGCGCTACTACACTTTTTTGGACAGATAGATGGAGACATGGGCAGCAAGTTGCTGATCTTGCTCTGCAAGTTTTTGCACTTTTGAGAAGAAGAAGCGCAAGGCCTCTAGTGCCTTTGTAAGCTCAACCACCACCACCACCCCCTCAAAGTTATTTTTTCTGTATCCGCCCCTGGGGCAAGCAAGAGGACTGTGAGGGAAGCTCTTACCAGTCATGGCTGGACTTCTGATATCCAGGGAGCTAATAGGTGTTATTGCTGAATTTCTGAAATTGTGGGATATTCTTGCGGAGGTTGTCTTGCAGCCTGGTGTGGAGGATTTCCCATGTATGCTGCCTTTCAGCCTTTGAACAGTACTCAGCTAAATCAGCTTACATGGGCTTCTTCCTTGTCTCTATCAATTTCAGTTCATGGGAACAGATTTGGAAAGCATGGGCACCCAGGAATTGTCACTTCTTCATGTAGTTGCTTGCCATAATAGATGCTGGACCGCGGATCAGTTGGCACGCCATGGTCTCCCGCATCCTGCCTGCTACCCCCTTTGTGACCGGGAGGAGATAATTAATCACCTGCTCATCTCTTGCACCTTTGCTCGAAAATTCTGGTTTCATCTTTTGCACAAAGTTGGGCCAAACAATCTTTCTCCACAACAAGATGAAATCTCCTTTGACAACTGGTGGCTAATGTGGAGTTGGGAGTGGCTCACATGGCTAGGAAAGGGCTGAATTCGATAATAATTCTTGGACATGGGTGATTTTGAATAATCACAATCGATGTATGATGGCATGTGTCCCAACTTGGATGGAGCCTTGTTGCTCGCCTTTGCAGGGATGTGGTACTGGAGTTTGGTGGGGGCTCGAGGCTTATCTTTCCTTCTTTCCCTGCAGCTGGCGGCCGGTAACCAATAGGTGTTCTAGTTTCTAGTTTTGATCAAGTCCATGTTTGTTGTACGAAAAGGGTGTATGTTTTCTTAAAAACAAAGGGTTTGTGGGTGTGTGTTTTTCCATCTTAATACAAAGATATGCAATTCTCCTGCATGCTCGAGGAAGAAAAAGAACAATAGTTACTGAACTACTTTGCACTAACCATCGAAATATTTAGTAAAAAGTTAATGTGTTCAACACAATCGAGCTGCAAAAGATGGACAACTTTGATCTTACTAATTATCAAGAATATTAGTGTATCGCAATGAAAAAATAATACCAGAAAAATCAGTTACCTTCCTCTAGTAGCAGAGAAGCACCATCAATTGTCTCAATCAGTTTTTTGGATGTGTCTGACGTAATGTTCAGTTCAGAGAGAAAATCATATATGTAACTCCCAGCTTTTGTGTACCCCAACTCCTTGGATGCAATTAACAGCTCACCAGTTTTTTTCTCAAGTGCCATTAAGAGAGCTGGAAAGAATGTTCCGACATTACCACAAGGAGATCACTCTCAAAATCATCAAAGTTAAGTTGCAAGCTTTCCACATATGAACGAAAGAGGCATATAGAAGTATAGGACAATATGGATCTGAATGCGAATTTGAGAAGTTGAAAGAATTTTAGTTCACCTTTGAGGATTGCATAGTTTTCAGGATCAAATTGTTTATCAGCAGATTTTTCAATGGACCTCTTTGCTGCACACAGTTTGATGCATTCATGAGCTTCCGCTATGCAAGCTGTGAGGTTATTCGGAAATAAATCAAAAGAGGCTGCATCTGCACATATACTCTCCTGCATAAAAGAGTCATGGCAAATTTAAGTCTAGAAAAAAAAAAGTATAACTTCTTTTACATCTGGAATGCTCAACTTAAGGCTATATAGCATTGAGAGTTCAAGTACTAAACCAAGCAGAAGAAGCTCCTTACCAAGTTGTGTGCTTCGTCAAATATAAGTACTGCATTGTCCCATGGTATGCCATTTAAGGAACGACGGTTTCCCGGGTCAATAAGATAGTTGTAAGGAGCAAACAAGATATCAACTGACTTTGAAAGTTCCCGGGAGATGTAATATGGGCACCTGAAGTGATAAAGAAAAGGATGCCATTTGTGGGTCAAAAAATCTATAGTCATGCTTGTTATTTCTCTAAAAATGCAAATTAGGGAGAAAAATTTTGAAACTTACGGGCCCTTACGCCTCCCAATATTAATCAAATCTTCTATGTCAAAAGGCTCATTCCCAAGCTCAGGTTTGTTTTTCATGAACTCTGCAGGAAAATGTCATTCATGCTCAATATATGTGTTATTGATGATAGAAATTTATTTGGAATATAAAGAAAAACTAAGCTGCAAAAGGTGGACCAGGGAAGTAAGTTGGATAAAACAGAAGTATTCAACCAGTATTGAACCAATATTGTTTTTTAAGGCATTAAGGAAGGCCCTCCACTTGAAGAGACATTTGCAAGAATAAAATAAATAAATAATAAATCATGGCATTCAGAGAGACAAAGCCTTGTATCAACCAAAGCATCTCTCAGGTTAAGGCAAGAATTTGTGTATGCATTTTCCTTTTAGGTTGCTGTTTATTTTTGTCTGCAGAGCCAATTTTAAGGCTTATATCAAACAAAAAAAAAGAATTTTGTTGCAATTACCAGCAACATGGTTATTATGAGGGCACCGTCGTTTCTTGCAGAGGAAGTGGCAGGCATTGTTCTGTGCTCTTCCGCGGAGTTTGCTCACTTCATCATGGATGCACATCTGCTCACGGGAACCTAGCACTGCCATCTTCGGCCTGTGAAACGCCATACGAACCATCAGAGGCTCTGGGATGAGTCAATCTACAACTTCATCTACTGAAGACATATCCAGCCCTCGGCACCATCACATTCATGAGAAGTTACTTAACAGCACACAGTTCAACACAATTTAGCTCTCAAATAAGAACAAGGTACTGAAGTACAAGTTCGGTTACTGACCTGTAGCTGGTGGCCTTAAGCTCCTTGATAACCTGCCGAAGCTGGCTGTGGGTCCGTGAGGCGTAGATGATGACTGGGTACCGCGACTGCTGCTGCTGAGACGTGGAATCATCTGACTGCTGGCTAACGGACGGCTGGCTCCCGTAGGGCAACTGCTGAGTCCCGCCGCCGCCGCCGCCGCCCCCACGCCCGACCCGCAGGAACTCGCCGAAGGTGCGGCGCCACGCGAGCGACGCACACAGCAGGCACAGTGTCTTCCCCGTCCCCGTAGGACTCTCCAGCAGTGCGTTCTTCCCCTGTCCATCGATCCGCCGAGGCAACGCAAACGCGAAGCATTCAAAACCGAGCAAAACTTTGGGCGCGCGAACGGCGCAGGGAGGGTAGGGTTTAGCACGCGGGGTTGGAGGAGCGGGGAAGTGGGGACTCTCGTCACCTGTTGCAGGGACTCGATGACGCGGTCCATGTAGGTGATCTGGCAGTGGTAGGCGTCGAAGGGGAAGTCGACGTCGACGCCGCGGATTCTGTAGACCGGCATTTTGCCGGCGGAGGCGGAAGAGGCGGCGGTGGGAATGGGGATGGAGCAAAGCTTGCGGCGGAAGGAGACCGGCGGACCGCGAGACGGCGCGGGCGCGGCCAATAGGAAGGAGGAGGGGCTTCTTTTCTGATTTTTCTTGGGCGTGGCTTGTCGGCGTTATTGCTGAACCACACTTGGGCCGTATCGCACGTACAGGCGTTGTGGTTTAGTGCTGAGCCGCTTGATTGGCACGCTGCAGATCCATAAGAAAAAAGTTCCTTTTTTATCTCCGTCAACTATCAATACAGTCTATAATTTTCTTTATCAAATTTCAAAAGTCCTACCCTTCCACCACTAAAATAAAATCATTTAACTTATCCCTTGTCCTAGTTTGGAGTGATTGTCAAAGTGTTGTTTCATCCATTTTTTGTTCAAAAAAACGTCTAGTAGGTACTCCCTCCATTCCAAATTATAAGTTGTTTTAACTTTTTTGGTACATAGATTTTGCTATGTATCTATATAGACGTCATATCGAATATACATAGCAAAATTAATGTACCAGAAAATTCAAAGTCTCTATTACCAAAAAAAAAAAGTCAATACGACTTATAATTTAAAAGAGAAGGAGTATCTCATATCCCAATAAGGGCATGTTGGAACAAGTGATTATTTTTTTTACAAATAGAGCTAATTCCTATAAAATTTCTATGCAAATCCGGTAAAATTATTGCGTTCTAAACATGCAAAACCCTACTAGATATTTCTCTAAACATGCGTTGTCCGCCTAATCAGTCCACTATTGGATGTATTTATGACCAACTAGCGTTTGACACGGTGGAACACTCAAGGATCATTCAGACTATGCACCATATGGGTTTCCCAGACAGATGGTTACTCTGGGTTCAGGCCCTCCTTTCATCTGGATCATCTATTGTGCTCCTTAATGGAGTACCCAGCAAGTTCTTCAAATGCAAGCGAGGAGTTCAACAGGGTGATCCAGCATCTCCTCTCTTATTTTGTGCTTGCTGCAGAGCTTTTGCAGATTCTAGTCAACCGAGCTGCTGCCATGAATTTACTTAGACTGCCTATCCCACAGCCGAATGATGACTTTCCTGTGATTCAGTACGCGGATGATACTCTTATGCTCCTCCAAGCTGATACCAGACAGTTGGTCTTTCTCAAAGCATTATTGCATAGTTTTGCAGAATCGACAAGACTCAAAGTTAATTATAGTAAGTCCCATATGTACCCCATCAATGTTTTCAATGAGAGAATGGCACACCTTGCAAGCACTTTTGGCTGTGATATAGGCACCATGTCTTTCACTTACCTAGGATTACCTATGGGTACGACCAAGCCCCACATTGAGGACTTCAAACCGATGATGGATAGAATTGAAAGAAGATTATCTGCGTGCTCAACTTGGCTCTCCTACTTTGGTAGGTTGGAAATGGTCAACTCTGTAATATCCCCGATCACCACATATGCTATGTGCACCATTAAATTGCCCAAGGGAGTCATTGATAATATTGACAGAGCAAGGAAGCAGTACCTCTGGAGAGGCAATGATCCTGAGAAGAAGGGTGGAAACCTTGTGGCATGGCCAACTGTGATGAAACCCAAAGAGAAGGGAGGTCTGGGTGTGATCAATCTTCACCTACAGAATGACGTTCTTCTCCTAAAGCAGTTGAGCAAATTTTATAACAAGGAAGACATCCCATGGGTACAACTAGTTTGGAGCAAATATTATGACATCAAAGTACCCCATGCTGCAAGGGAAATGGGCTCTTTTTGGTGGAAAGATGTATTGCGCCTCAATGTCATCTTTAGAAGAATTGCTAAGTGTGAACTTGAGAAAGGCTCCCCAGTTTGTTTTTGGGGAGATCAGTGGTCTGTGTCAGTGCTATCTCAAGATTACCCAAGATTGGCTTTCTTTGCAACAAATGGTGATATTTCAGTAATGGAAGCTATGCAGGATGATGACCTTGATAGCTTATTTTTTCTCCCGCACTCGCAGCAAGCTTTCCAAGAGTTTGAGAACCTACAGGCCCAGCTGAAAGTCCTATGTTTGGTGTTGGTAATTAGTGACAATGCCTAAGTACTAATCATATACCTAAGTTGTATGTAGCATATGAGGATTAGTACATTCCAAGGTTGGTGGCAAGATGGACATGGTGATCATGATGGCCACACTTGAATTTGGACACAACCCTACGTGATCAAGGCAAAGGTATATGTTTAAGGGTTGTGTTTTAGTAACCAAGACACCGAGTGTGTGTGGTTACATTATATGATAGATAGCCGTACTATAAAGAGGGAGAATGACGCGGCTATTGAACTCCTAAGTGGCTCTAGATGTGTATTTCATTATCATATGCATTTGGATAGAACTAATATCGCCTCGAAAAATAATTGTGAAAATGCTAACACACTCACACATGACGAAGATCACTTGGTGGTGTTAGCACATTTGCATAGGCGGTGGAGTTTGAGTGGTAGAGAGGGTTTAGGGTCCTCTCTCCCTCCCGCCGAGCTTGCGAGGCGGGATTCAGGCGTTTTCGAGGAGTTGAAACGACTTTTTTTCCACTACGCCGGAAGTCGAAAAAGAAACGGAAGCGAACGGAGGTCACAGAGGTGACCGGACGCTGGACCGGACGCGGTCTCTGTTTGACCGGACGCGTCCGGTCAGCGTTCAGTGTCTGCGCGTGTTTCAGTTTGATGATCGGACGCGCAGCGCGTCCGGTCACTATCGATCGGACGCGTCCGGTCGTTCAGGGAGCTTACTGGACTCCAACCGGACACTGGCACTGTGGCGTCCGGTCAGTTCTACAGCGCGTCCGGTCACTGTTTTGTTGTGCGCTGCTCAGACTTGACCAGCGCGTCCGGTCAGTCATGGGACTAGCGCGTCCGGTCAATCCCAGCGCGTCCGGTCTGTGCGACGAGCGCGTCCGGTCGGTGCTTCGCGACTTAGCCGTTGTGCGACCAGCGCGTCCGGTCAGTTGGACCAGCGCGTCTGGTCAGCGCGATTTCAGCTGTTTAAGTTTCTAACGGCTCTATTCGAAGGGGTACATCTATATATACTCGTTGGCCGGCTCAAGGCTCTAACTCTTGAACATTTGACATACTTGTGAGCACTTTGAGCTAAGCAACTCCCCTCCCACTCATCTCTCTTGCTTCTTTCCATATTCGAAGTGAGATTGAGTGGTCCAAGTGTATTTGCATTGTGAGATTGCATCTAGTTGGCACTTTGTGGTTCATTTGCTGCGGGATTCTTGTTTCTCTTGGTGGTTACCGTCACCTAGACGGCTTGGAGCAGCTTGGAGGCGTTGGCAAGAGTTGGTGATTGTTCTTGGCCACCTCCGGTGATTGTGAGGGGTTTGTGCCTACCTCGGTGAAGCGCCAAAGACAACATTAATAAATTGCTCGTGTCATTGCAACCTTTTCATATTTGATAGGTTCTTGTGGCGTCTTTTGAGAGGCTCGGTGTGAGACCGATTAGCCACCGAACCACGTGGTGAAGAGGGACACAACTGGGACTAGCGTGCCGGCAAGCACGTGAACCTCGGGATAAATCTTCGTGTCTTCACTTTCATATTGTGATCGATTGATCCCGGTGTTCGGTTATCTTGGTATTCATTGTTAATCGTATTGGTTGGCTCAATACTTCGTCCCTCGGTGAAACTCTCATAACTCAACTCCGCATTATTTTCTTAGTTATCTTTGCTAGCTAGTTTGCTTTGCTTTAGTAGCTCCTTTTGTGTAGCTTGCTAGTTGTAGTTGTAGTTACCTTCTCGGTTTGACTTGTGCGGTTGAGTGCAAATACTAGAATTGTGAATTGGATAGGTGGCTTGCAAACACCCCGTAGGCTAAGCAAAACTCGCATCTCGCTATTTATTATATTGATAAACTTGTCTAGCTTGTCTTTATAGAAAATTTTAAAAGGCTATTCACCCCCTCTAGCCATCAAGACCTTTCACCAGTTGCAACTGATCCCATACGATGATACTGCTACTGATTGGTGGGTGCCGACCTGGGGTAGTAAATACACTTCGAGGCGCTTCTACTCCTATATTTTCAGCACCGTGGAAGCCCATCCGATTTTCAAAGTGATTTGGAAATCAAAATGCACCCCACGCATCAAATTTTTCACATGGCTAGTTCTAGTTGACAGGTTGAACACCAAGTCGATGTTGAGGAGAAGACATCTGCACAACCAAAACAACATCTTATGTGTCATGTGTAATGATGGGGAAGAGGAGAGCATTGAGCATCTATTCTTTGCTTGTCCATTCGCACAGGAGTGCTGGGGGATTCTCAACTTCGTCTAGGACGGCTCGCTACAGCTCATGGATAGTCTGGTGCATGGGAACTTGGTTCACAACCTGCCTTTCTTCACAGAAGCGGTGTTGATAGCGGCGTGGGAATTGTGGAAGATGCGCAATGATAAGGTTTTTCAGAGGCGACAACCGAGTCCGAATGCCTGGTTAACTAAGTTTAAAAATCAATGTCATCTGCAATCCGTTCGTTTTAAGGATGACTTTAGATTATCCTTTTGTGTTTGGTTTGATGCCTTTAGTTAATAGCTTGTGTGTAAGTACATTCTCTCCTTTAAATTAATTAAAATCTTACTATGGGGATCTCACCCATAGTCTTTCGCCGTCAAAAACTAGCATTTGTAATTATGATCTACATGTCAGCAAGACACATCATCCACTAACATGCATTTAGTTGTCCACGTCAGTGTGCTATGTCATCCACTAACATTAACTTATAATTGTTGATCCCTTTGTATAAGTAATTTTATTCCAAACTATCAGCAATTCCCGCGAAAACGCGCGGGATATTCATCCAGTAACCTTAGAATTTTGAGGGACAACTAGATTCCACGCCCATGTAGACTAAGAAGAGTTAGGAGTCCAGTTTATGAGACGGAACAAACATCAGGAGATTGTTTGTGATGTGGAGGAAATTTTAAAAAATAGTATTTTTCTCCTACCCCATAAAGATGTTGTTGCCTGGAACTTTGAATTACCAGGTTCATTCTCTGTTAAGAGCCATACGGGTGAATAAAACATATAGGCATCTCGATAATCAAAGTCAATGTCAATTTTATGTTTACTAAGGGAGTTATTAGAATTGGACCAAATCGAGCATGCAATCAAACCAGTAAAAAATGGGTGAACCGACAATTTTTAAGCCAAAACGGATAAAAATTGGACTCTAGGGACCATAAAGAACCAGCAAACTATGCATGGGGAGGCGTTAGACGAGGTTTGAACCCACATCCTCCAAACTTGGAAGGCAAGAATCCACCAACAAGCCATGTTGTTAGTTGTAATTTAGGAATATATTTTGTTGTATTTAAACCAGAACGAGCCGGTGGTTCAACATCTGAACCAATCAAACCACGAACCGAGAGGTATGCCAGTTTAGTTCCTGGTATAGTTCCTATAACTATGCTTGAGGAAGGATGGCATCCATGCTACATTGGAATGCCCCACGGCGTGACCTGAGAACAACAACGAGGGAGTACTTGGCTGTTGGCTCTACCTGGCAAACAATTGCCTTCTCATGGACAAGTTAATTGTTATTGATTTTGGATAGAATTTCCTATGTGTTTATTCCTAACCCGCTAATGTTTCTAAGTAGGCGAGAGTATCTTCGTCGAGGGCTCGATGGGTTTTAAAGGCCATATGGAGGAAATGTCAGAGGGCTCGATGGGTTTTAAAGGCCATATGGAGGAAATGTCATCAATTTGACAACAGACTAGTGGCTCAGATAAGAGGAAGCAGGTGGCATCGTTGACTGCTCTTGTTGCTGGGTCTACGGTAAGAGTGGAGGCAAGGAAGAAATGAGCTATGCTTTCAGGGCAACTATGAAGATTAATGTGGATGGTGATTTCCATGTGCAACAGGGCAAGTGGGCATGTACACCATTTATCAGAGATGACAATGGTGTCACTCTTACAGCAGGGGGTCTTTCACCACTGCGTGACACAGAGATATGCCAAAGCTCTGACCTGTCTAGAGGGTGTACATTTGGTAGTGAGGTGACCAAAATGCGACTTTGTTCTGAAAGTACTCCCTCCACACAAAAAAATGTAAATCTCGTTTTATGAGGAGTCAACGAATCTTAAGTTGGACTAAGTTTATAAAAGATATGATGTACATTTATAACTTCAATTAGACTTATTATAAAAATATATTCTATAATTAATCTAATGATGCTTGCTACGCATCATAAATATCAATATTTTATCATATATACTCGATCAAAATTAAAAATCTTTGACTCATCGGGAAGCGAGGTTTACGTTTTTTTAAGGATAGATGGAGTAGGCTATGTGAAGGTGGTGGATCTCCTCGGAGAATAGGTCGTTGGTGACTTCAATTATCGCCGAGACATGCCAAAAGAGCCCAGATCTTTGTAAACTAGTTTTTGAGAATGCAAAGATCAAAATAAAGTAGCGCATGAGCTTGTGCATATATCTGTTACTCCATCCATTTTCAACAGTAAAATGTTTTAGTTTTGCTAGATAAATGATTTTATAATTTAGGATAGAGCTAACGGAGTTATGTTTTTTAGTGTTCCGTTGTGTGCACTTAAAGACTTGCTAATTAATTAAATAAAATTTACGCCTCCTTAGTTATTAAAACTGAAAAAACTGACTTAAAAAGGTAAAATAACATTTCCAAATAACATATGTTTTTTATTTTTAGGGTGTGTTTAGTTCCCCATTTCACCCAAAAATTTTTGGTTTTTTTTCCCATCATTTTATAGAATGGAACTAAACACCATGCAAAAATTTTGATAAGAAGATATTCATTCTCCATTTTGGATTTTGGTCTCAAGGGGCTAAAAAAACCAAAAAGCCCTCACCTACCCCATGAAAAATTCGGCATTTTGCATGGAACTAAATACACCCATAAAAATTTTGGCATTTTGTATTTCATCATTCCAAAGTAGTTGGCATTTTGTATTTTGTCACAGCCTTAATAGAGGGAATGTATCCAAATGGCCATCCTTATAAATTGAATTTTGAGAATTCTTGTGAGTGTCGATTTTTTTTGACAAGAAAAACTGTGGGGGAGTTCCCACAGTGCTAAAACTTTTTCATTAAATTAAAAAGGGGGGGGGGGGGGGGGGGGGGGGGGGGGGGGGGGGGGGGGGGGGAAGAGGTAGTGAGAGTCGATTTTCGCTGGCGTGGCTCGTCAATCGCCTTCTTCCTTCGTGTGACCGTCCTCCGTCTCCCCACAAAACGCCCGGCACAACCGCACAAGCAAGCAAGCCCTGCAAGTCCTGGAATCGAACACTCCAGTGCTTCCCCACACCGCGAAACCACTGCGGCTCCTATCCCCGCGCGCGCACCGCCATGCCCGCCATCGCCTCGTGATCCCCAACCCACTGGCCGGCTAGCCGCTCGCCGACGTTCCTCGCCATGGCGGCGTCGGAGCGGGAGGCCGCGCTCCTCACGCGCGTGGCAGCGAACCACCTATTCCTCGCGCAGTTCGAGCCCCTGCGCGCGGTGCTCCTCAGCCTCCGCCGCCGCGCCGACCCGGGGCTGTCTGCGGACTTGCTCCGCGCGGTCGCCGCCGCGGGCGGCCGCGTCCCGGGCGTGCTCTGGTCCGCTCCCCCTGCCTGTCCATCCCCGTCCCACCTCGCCTGGCTTGCCGCGCTCGAGCTCGCCGCCCTCCCCTCCACTCCCAATCCAGAGGCGCTGCGCCTCAAGGCAGAGTTCCTCGTCCTCCTCCAGCCCATCGCTGACGACCCCGCCATTGGCGCCGAGGCCAGCGAAATCCTCAGGAGGCTGCTGGATTTGGGGGTGACGAGGTTGAAGCGCGAGGTCGAAGATGGAGGGGAGGCAGGTGCTGGTGCCGAGGAGGCCAACGTCTCCGAGAAGGATCTGAGAGGGCAGTGGGGAGTGTTCCTCGACAACGCCCTTGTGTTTGACGCATTGTGCATAGGCGTCTCAAGGCAGATCGCCTTGGACGGGGGTTTCGGCGTGGATGTGCTCCTACGGCTGCGGCGGAACGTGCAGCTTGCCCATCTGGATGCTGTGAAGACTCTTGTCGCGGAAGGTGATCTGGATGCTGCTGCTGGCCATCTTCGGTTTCTTTGCCTTGATCATGGACTGGAGGAGGATGAGTACAAGTAAGGGTTTAGTGGACTGCACATCTTTGTTTAGTACTATACTATTTCAACTGATAGCCAGGGACATTAGCTAGAGCTGCAACCTGAGCCATTTAAACAAGTTGATCGTTCGTGGAATAGTAAGGCCAGTAGTAGAATTCAGTTACAATCAGTGCCGTATAATTGAGTTGGCCAGGATTTAATGTAGTTTTACAGTCAATAGTAGCAGCATACATAAACTGCTAACGGCTAGCGCTTTGCAGAGCAGGATTATGTGATCAATTGTATGTTTTGAGATAGCACCATCATATTCAAGTTCCTGTTTTCAGATCAAACATTTTCAATTGATTCCGGATTAACACATGCAAACAGTCAACTAATTCTTATATTATGCATATTGGTCTCAGTTTGGTTCTGGACCAATATGAATACATGCAATAAATTACTGAAATTGATTCCTTACAGGGTTGTAATAGCAGAGCTTCTCAGAAAGGGATGGGCAAAAGCATCCAATTATGGTGGAACATGGTCTGAGTTGCAGGATAGAATAACTAAATTGTATGGAGCAGCTCTTCAATCTACTAGTCCCCAGGTCGTGCAACTTGTTCAGGTAATTACAAAATTATCTGTTCTTGCTGGCATTCTTCTTTCATTGAAGTGCTTAACTATGAACTTCTCTGCCTGTTCAATTTGTTTCCAGCTTTTCCTTTCCTGGTTGAGAACCTGCACCTCATGTCAGAAAACCATGCTGTTCTCTCTTTTGTTATGGAAATTTGACTCAGCATTTTCATATAATATATACGCAGAAACTTTAGTCCTTGAATGTCACATACCTGTATTTATTTGCATTTTAGGCCAAAGATTTAGATGTAGACGGCCACAGTTTGAATTTATTCATTGAACATCACAGCACCTGACATAATTACAATGTTTACCTTCTGGATTACATTTTTTTGCATGCTTAATCTTGGATAGTGCTAATTCTTTGTATTGTTTCTAGCTCATTCTGGATAACATTCTTTCTGAAGAAATTGAAGATCATGATGTCTCTGATGCTAATGGGATGCCTCTTCCTTTCAAAAAATTTCTTGAAACATTGTTGTTGGAGAGGGATACTGACTCAGATGACAAGATCTTGTTGGACGCAGCTATAACATCCTGCAAGAAAGATCTGTACCATTATTGCCGATTGTCTGGAAAGCATATGCTTGAAGTAGTCTTGGAAACTGCTCTATCATCAATTAAGAGGGAGCAGCTTCTAGAGGCTCTTGATGTATGTCAATTTTCAAGGATAACCCTGTGTTTTTTCCCTGGTGGTGTGAGCAAATTCCACTAGTTTGTTGACTCATTGATTTATCTTCTGGCAAGTGGCTTTCTGCAGGTTGTTTCGTTGTTCCCCCTTCTCCACCCACTTGTTGCTGTCTTGGGATGGGATATTTTGAAGGGTAAAACAGCTCTGCGGAGAAAGCTAATGCAGCTGTTCTGGACAAGCAAATCCCAAGGTCTACGACTACAGGAATATTCACATTACCGTAGCCCGACAGATGAAGTACCCCTTCTGTTGCTGAATTTTCTTCTTCTGTGGTAGTGTGCATAAAAAATATATGTGGATCGTGACAGTTTCTTTTGGCAGACATCCTGTGAGGAGTACTTGTGTGATCTTCTATGCTTCCATCTGGACCTTGCACGTTTTGTTTCAAGTGTTAATTCTGGCCGCCTGTGGAATTTGAGGAATTCATTGTTGTTTACCCAACAAGAGCAAGGTTCAGATGTTAACAATGCAGAAATATTAGACCCTTTTGTCGAGAACTTGATACTTGAGCGGTTAGCTGTTCAGAGTCCCATGAGAGTGAGTCCTGGTCTCTCTCTCTCTCTCTCTCTCATCTAGCACGGTAGCAGTAGTGGGCAGAAAAGTGCAGTGCAGGTCATGCATGTGTCCTCGTCTCAGGGGAACAAGTGGATCTCATACTTGTGCTCCACGTGTTTTGCACATATTTGCATATATGACAATCACTACCATTGTGCTCAAAAGGAGCCTTTCTCTTCCTAGTTGACGTCTTGATATTCCTTCGAAATCACTTTCCTTAAATTTCATACAGGTGCTATTTGACGTAATCCCAGGAATAAAATTTCAAGATGCGATTGAGCTTGTTGGTATGCAGCCACTTCCTTCAACGACTGCCGCTTGGAAGAGGTTCATAACCATCTCTGCTGTGACATTCTGTTTGCTACTAATGTTATATTCTCTCTATTCTTTGGTTTATTCTTTGATCCTATAATATCAATTATTATGATGCATATATCTTCCATATTGTCTCCATGCTGAATAGTCAAGCTGCCTTTTGTCTTGCTAACATTTTAAGACATGTTAGAAGATTTCATAATGTTAAGGTATAATAGTCAAGAGTATTAGTGTAATCTCCTAATCTAGAGTTTACCTCTTTGTGTCACTCATGCACAATCATTCAATTCGGTCCCTAATATTTGTAACACATAATATATTACTATACAGGACAAAAGAAAAAAAGGATACTTTATATATTCGTAACTTATGCCGGACATCATGTTCTAATGATTAGTTTGTTTCATGTTTACAGGATGCATGATATTGAACTGATGCACATGCGATATTCTCTTCAGTCAGTTGTGCTTGCTCTAGGAGAGATGGAAAAGTGTACAGGTGATGGGAATGATTGTTATTATCATAAAGCATTGTCATATCTCAGGGAGATGCAAAATTTTATGGAGGCTATCAAAAGTTCTCCAAGAAAGGTTGGCTCTTCTGTGATATGTTCTTATTCAGGTGCACTTTTTTTTAGCAAAGGCAGTTTTTTTGTTCCTCAAAGTAGCAAAATTGTGGAGCTATCAGTTCAATATACTATTAGGAGCAACCTAATACTTACTACTCGTCTACTCCCTCTGTCCCTAAACTGTCGTTCTCGCAATCTCGCTTCCCGAGAAATAACTTTGACTAATTTTATATAAAAAATATTAATATTTATGGTACATAATTAATATCATTAGATAGATCGTTTAATCTATTTTCATAATAAATTTATTTGGAGATACAAATTTGTACGTATTTTCTATAAATCTAGTCAAACTTACGGCACGGAAATAAAAAACGACAGTTATTTAGGGACGGAGGGAGTATGTTTCTTTTTACAATGAGTGTATGCTTGTCAAGATTCAGATTTCATCATTTTTTAATTAATAACTAATAATTGAATAATATGCCGACCTTGTGATACAGAATTTTTATAAAAACTCGGCCGGTGGGGGAAAGACCGCCCCCACGGTATTCGCCTAAGAAGAAACTCCTCAGCTCCCCGACCGAGAAAACCCCCGAACCCTGGCCCCGCCCCGACACTGGGAACAGTTTCACCGTGGGGACCGTTACCTGGGCCGGTCCACAAGCCGGGACACCGTTGCCCGTAGATACAGAATTTTTATCATAGAATGCGTACGTGAAAGAACTTCATGATTTATCTTCATATGAACAATATGCTATATGAGGAATTGATAGTAAAATTTTAGTTTAAAGACTGCCCATTCAAAACTGTGCCTTATATTTGGAAACCAACAAGATAGGTTACACTAAAATGAAAGCAAACTAGATATGTATTATGTATATAACTTAAAAAAAACTAAACCTACCTAAGAGGAATTACGTGGCTTTATAGTAAGAAGACAATAGGCACCCATATTCGCCTCGGCGAGAACTTGAACCTAGGTAGTTTGGGGGTACATTGAGACCCTCAACTAACTGAGCCAGGCTCATCTTCCTTCCCTACATAATTTAATATCCAGAAGATGATTCATGCTTTGTGTGATCTATCATTGATGTAAAGAGCTACCAAATTTAAGAATGTACACTTGTTTGGAAAAGGCAAATTATGAGATCTTAATATTCTCTGTCCTTCATTGGCAGCTATGTTGTGAACGGATTGAGCTATTAATATTTATTAATTTATCAAGAGTAGCATAACTTTTACAATGTTTAAATCATCTTGTTTTTTTGTGCCTGATCATAAATATTAAAATATTAAATGGATTTTTATTAATGTGAGATTAAACTTTTTGAAGTTTTTTTTGGTAGTGTTACAACTGATTTAAATTGTTAATGCAAGTTATTCCTGTATGATATTACATTCAATGTTTTAAAATATTGTACAGATACAGATTCATTGGGGTTCCTTACTTATGCTATTATGCTTCATTTTTCTATGTTACTTTGCAGATTTTCATGGTTAGCATTATATTATCCTTGATACACATGGATGACTGTGCCAAATTGTCTCAATCAGTCCCTTCTGAGTGCTATGTTACTCATGAATGCCATGATATTAATATCGAATCTGAGGGAAAGAACGTGGTGGTATATTTTGTTGGGCTTTTACTTGATATACTTCGTCATAATCTCCAATTAAAAGGCTCTGATCAGGATCACCTTTCGAGTACTGGTCTGTCACCTGCTGGTAGACAAGCATTAGAATGGAGGCTCAAACATGCCAAACATTCCATTGAAGACTTGGATTGGCGTCTATCTGTTCTAAAACGTCTTCCACCTCTGTCTGAGCGGCAATGGAGTTGGAAGGAGGCATTAGTTCTTCTACGTGCTGCTCCTTCGAAGTTACTGAATCTGTGAGTTTTCTATGATGCAATTTGTTCTCCTGCTATATTCTGTTGTATTTACATTTTATGCTTTACCAAAGTTTCTAGCATTTTCCATGGGGAGGGGACTCTTCTCCCTCCTTTGTACTGTTCCTCTTTTCTCTTTTAATGAAATGATGCGCAACTCTCTTGTGTGTTCGAGAAAAAAATGCTTTACCAAAGGATTGTCTTTTGATCTCATTGGTTGAAATTCTTTTGCGGCTACAAGTATCTACATGTTTTATCTTAAAACTTATAAGGTCAGTGAGTTCCACGGAGCTAAACATCATTGGCTGTTTTGTGGCCCTGCCTTGTCGTTTCTACCATTCCGAAATAATTTCCTTTTTACGTACACATCAGTTGAAGTTCATGTAATATTTAGGATTGCAGAAATGTCATGGGAATGACTTCTCACTGCACAGTTGACTGTCACTTATTTTGTCAGACATGTATAATCTCAGCTGAAACACAATAACTTTTTGAACGTTATATGAAACACAAGAACTGTTATGCCTCATCTCCAATTTGACATGTTTGCTCATCTGTACCCTAAACAATGGGCTATTGTGCTCAATTCTGTGACTAGCTTACATTCCACTGGTCAATGCTACTGAGACCCTCTCAATGTAGCAAGAATAGTTCATGTACTGATATGATTGAAGCATTATCCCATTGAAAAACAAACTGGATGAATATTATATTGATCTCCAGAATTTGTGAGTTTTCGTCTCTTTTTTTGACATCATTAAATGTTTAATCCTTTAATATATCTTTAATTATCATGTAACTTACTCTTGTACAGTTGTATTTTTGTGGAATTTTATTAGTATTTTCTGAATTCCGTTCTCTGTGTGTGTGTGCTTGTGCGCGCCCACACTCATATCGTGTGAGCATGCATGCTTCTGTGTGGCATATATCAGTATGTTATAGAACATGGTTGTTATGATATACACTTACTGTTCACCATTCAAATTCTTGACAGATGCATGCAAAGGGAAAACTATGATATAGGAGAAGAAGCTGTACAACGATTTTCCTTACCTGCCGAGGATAAAGCTTCCCTTGAACTAGCTGAATGGGTAGCTGGCGCATATAAAAGGGCATTGGTATGCTTACTCATGCAGTCATGCCAAGTGCTTGATTTTTGTTTTCCTCTATGTACATCGCACGTAGAATTCTGCTGTAACTTATCAGACTTGCTTGCTGGAAGTTTCTCTTTCAAACGGTCAGAGGTTAAGTATGGGGAAAATGACATATGCTACCTTGGTTTCAATCTAAAAAATTGACACTTTGGACATCTACATGGTCTCCAGAATGCACACTGACCACTAATCTCTATCATAGTATGCTTAAAACCTATTAAGGGCCTTGGATACCATGTCTTTTTGGGGTCCCCCCGCCCCCTCCTCAAACACATAGGAGAGCTGCATATTCTTTATATTAAAGAGAGAAAAAACGGGAAGAGCCCCGTACATTCATGATTCATCCATCTTACCTCATCTAGGTGGTAAGAAGAGGTTGTGAGATTAAAATATAAGTTGACAACCTGCTTACATAACAACCTGTTTCTTCTTAAGAATGACAAAACTAACCACTAGGTTGAATGCTTGATATTCATCTGTTCAATGCATGCCATGTTCAGTACTTCTTCATCCATCATGGCATGCAAATATTTCTTGTGGTGTTCATGCCATCATGGCATGTAAATCTTTCTTGTGGTATTCATGCATGCATCATGCTATACACACGTGTGCTGTAGATAATGCCTTAGTTCTTTTTTTTTACTGAGCTATACTATGGATATGTGGTGCTATGCTTTGGAAACTTGATCTGCAATAGTTAATATTAGATTAAAATGTATGAATTTCAATTTCCAGGTGCTCAGTTGATATTTCAAAAATAACTGCAGAACAGTTGAATGTGATAAATTTATGGCAAACATATGTGAATTTGGTATCTAGGCCATATGCTTCTTAGTTTCTTAATGTTGTTGTCTGTTTTTTTTTTCAGGTTGAAGATGCTGTGAATCGTGCCACAGAAAATACGAATGCGGCACATGAATTGGATATTTTGTCACTACGCACGCAGCTTGGTTCTTTAACTACAGTTAGGAGTTTACGCTTTTGTCTCCATTGAGTATTATTAATGATACCCATTCTTGATATTTGACCTGAAGAGTTTGTTTGAACTTTCAGATTCTGCTTTGTGTTGATGTTGCTGCAACTTCTGCTAAGTCAGGTGATATGTGCCGATTTCTTCTTGATGAGGTAAGCATTATCAGTTGTGCATTCTGTATCTCCATACTCTTGCAGATATTATTGGAATCGCTGCTATATCATATTTTTGTGTGTATGGTCTACATGCGTCTAGTGCACAAATAGATTGGGTTGCTGCTAATTTTACTCTTGCTTTGGTGCTTCATTAGTGCAGTATACTGCCTTGTCTCTTTCTTTTTGTCAAACAAGGTATTTGTAGTCTGTGGTACATGACCAAAAGGCCACTGATGCTTGGTGTCTTATATAAGTTTATAAAAAAATAGGAAAGCTATAAATTAGAGGTATATCCATATATGCTTGTTCAGCCATATACCCATATCTAAGTTCTGTTTTATTGGAAGATTGAACATATAGATGACTGAATGTGCCATTAAACAGGGATAATCGCTCCCTATCAGTTGTGCATTTGATTTTTTGATGATACCATCTACAGGATTATATTTAACACCTTACCTCATTGATACATGGTTTTGCAAGTCATAGTCCCTGTTTGGCATGGCTTCTCAGCCAGCTTTTGCTTAAAAACAAGTCAACCATATGCCAAACAGGTGGAGCCTATCCTGGCAGTGCTTCTCCAAAATTTGCTGGAGGTTGTTTTTTTTCTGGCAGTGGAAATACCAGCTTCTCGCAGCTTTTCATCGCTCTCTACCAATGCAGCGCCCCTCAGCCTGCCATACCGTCCTCCGCTGGTTGAGCTGCCTGCCGCGCCCGAGGTGCCCACCGCTGGTCGAGATTCCTCCACATGCCATGCCACCCTTAGCCCTCCGCCTGCTTCGCCATCCTCTGCTGGCCGAGATCCCCTCCACAAGCTGACCTCCATAGCAGTGGCGGAAGGAGCCAAGCAGCAGCGATAGCGAAAGGGAGGCATGACACTGCAGCGGTGATGACTAAGGGTGGCATGGTGCTGTGGAGAAGATGACAGGGAGGTGTGACACACGGAGGCAGCTCGGATTACAGTCGCTGACATGTGGGTCCCACATGTCAGCATGAAAAAGCAGTAGAGAAGTCAAGAGTGCCAAACATCTGGCTTTTCATAATCAGCTTCTCCAACAAGCAGTTTCTGTGGGTAGCTGGCAAAAAGCTGGCTTGAAAATAATCTAAACTCTTAAGCCATGCTAAAGATGGGCCGAAATCCTACACAATGAAGTTGCCTGATTATGAATGGTTTCAGTTGTTAGCAATGAAACCTACTGTGAGCGTTTTCTGCTGAAGGGCATTCTAACTATCAATTTGAATTGAATATATCCTTTGATTTATCGGATATTGCTTAAACTTGATCCCATGTTTGTTTTCTTTTTTAGTTTGGTGCTTGAATTCCTTTTGCACAATTTTGCCCTCTGTCAGTGATCCCAATTGGAGTGTTGTACAATATGGTCAATTTCAGTTATATGGCTTCATTGCTTTTGGCATGATATACATAAGTTGACATTATTTTTCCTCATACAGGCAACAAGCTTGTTATCTGAAATATTTCCAGGAAGCTCCCCAAAAGTAGGACCAACTTACTGGGATCAGATCCAAGAACTTGCTACCATATCAGTGATAAAGCGCGTCCTTCAGCGTCTGCATGACATCTTGGATCTGGTAAGCTTTTATTTTGTAAGTAACAAACTAGACATCTGTAAACCGTGCTTGGATCATTTTGCTTGACTTCTTCCCCTTGTTTAGCTTTTCTCTGTTGCGCTCTGAGAATCCCCTTGTTTAGTTTTTCTCTGTTGCACCTCTGAGAAAAGTAGTAACTGATGTTATTTGCCATTTCGTCACCCAACCATATATTAAGGGCCTCTGACTTCTTTACATGATTATTAGTAGCATAATCTCATGATAGTTTCTATATAAGCAGATAATTAATTATGTTTGTGTCTTTGATTCCTATCTTTCAGCATCCAATACATTAAACCACCATGCACTTTTAAATACCGAGATACCTTTTGTTCTCATCTAGGAAGCTTTTCCATCTCTTACGTGTTTTTTACCGAGATGAGCATATCTTCGTCAACGGAATCTAGCAGAGTTGGACAAAAGCAACGTCCTCTTGGGCTTCTGCACCAAATGATTGATGACGCCTTCAAAGGAAAGCGACAGTTCTTGAGTGGTAATGTCTCAGTTGATACATCTGAATGTTAAATCATTTTGCTGTGATGTCTGATGTTCTGGCACGCAATTTAACATTCTATTTTAGGTAAACTTCACAATGTTGCTAGAGCTATTGTTGACGAGGACTTTGATAGTGTTTATTCGAAGGAAGGTGTCAACTTAGACAAGAAGGATGTTCTGAGCTCTGAAAAAGGTGTACTCCTTGGTCATGGGCTTAGAATTCTAAAACAAGCATCTAGGACTGACCTTGCATCTTCAAATGTTGTGGAAAGCAGTCCAGAACACAAAGGTTCTGCAAACAGATATCTGGGCCCTGTATCTACCAAGCCGTCAACATATTTATCAAACTTCATAATATATATTGCAACCATTGGTGACATAGTTGATGGGACTGACACAACTCATGATTTCAACTACTTCTCATTAGTCTATGAATGGCCGAAAGATGTAAGTTCAATTCTGTACCATCTCTTTGATGTTTTTTTTTCTTGTATTCATACTTTGAATGAGAATCAACATATTCACAAATTTAAATTGATATCCAATGGTTTCAAATGCATCTCATTTATACGAATGGCCAAAAGGTGTAAGCTCAAATCTGTGCCCTCTATAATCTTTTTTCTTATATTCATACTATGTTGAACGATAGTATTTAATTAACATATTCGATATTTACCAGTTATAATTGTAATGGGGACAAGCTTACTTGACCCCCTCAGGTATTGCTCGTTCACTTAACCCCCTCTAGTAATAAACCAGGTCTTCAACCCCCAAGCCTATTGACTATGAAAAGAAAAAAGAAAAGAAAAACTCTTGGACGGTTCCACTGACATGTGCTTTCTTCTCTCCTACACTTGGAGCCACTGCCAGTTTTTTTGTTCTCCTTCTGCTTTCCTTGTTGAATTCACACCTTTCTTTGTGCGTCCGTTGACATCCAAAGGGAGGCAGCAGTGCAGAAACAGAAGACTGGAAATCTTTCATCTGGATGGCCACAGGATATAATTTCCCTAACCCAGCTAAAAGATGAAATATCTGCTCAACAGATCATGAAGCATTTGTTACACATACATTAGTGTTGGAATGTGAATGTTTTAGGCCCATGAGGCTAGGCCCATGTGGCCCATGTATGGTACCTATATAGCTACCCTTCTAGGGTTAGCCCAAATTAATGAATCACATTTTACAGCATGGTATCAAGCCAGTTTCTTTCTCTTCCTCCCTGAGCCGCCGCCCTCTGGCAGAGCCGCCGCCGGCCATGGCTGGACCTCGTCCCCCTTCCCTCCTCTGCTCAGCCCAGCCGCAGGCGCTCCCTCTGGCAGCGCCGCCGCTGGCCATGGCTCCTCTCTTCCCGCTCATCTTCCTCCCCAGACTTCCTCCACCTTCCCTCCTCTGCTCTGCTTCACCTGCTGCCGCCCGCCTGCCTGGATCCGCGCCGTCTCCTGAATCCGCGCCGTCTCCTGGATCCGGCCTGGCCGCGCCGTATGGACCCGTGCTCCCACCTCCTGGAGCCCACCCGTTCCCTTCCCCTCAGGACCGCTTCCCCCCTCCTGGCGCCGTGCCATTGGAGCGCACCTCAAGGTCGACGCGGCTGCAGGACATGAGGCCGGCGCACCTGACGAGCCCGACGCTGAACATGGTGCCGCAGCAGGCCTCATGGCTGGGCACCGGCGGCTCGCGCGGCACCGGCGGGCAGGCGGGTTCGGTCTTCGGCGCTCCCTCTCGGCCGCCGCGGGGGAGGGGCGGGACGGCACGAGTGGCAGGCAGGGCCTCCCTCCCTCCCTGCTGGAGCGCGTGCCGCCTGCCTGGCTCGGCTGGTGCCCCGGTCCCTGGTGCCCCTGTCCCTGGCAGGCAGCAGCAGCAGCAGCAAGCGTCGCCCCTCCCTCCCTGCTGGAGCGCGTGCCACCTGCCTGGCTCGGCTGGTGCCCCTGTCCCTGGCAGGCAGCGGCAGCAGCAAGCGTCGCATGGTCTACAGTCTGCTTGGCTCGTCTGCCCCTCCTCCTCGGCTGCTGCCCCTGCAAACCTGGGTGCCCCTGTCCCTGGCCTGAACAGTGGTTGGCACACGGGCTTGCGCCGTACAAGAGCCGGCGCCACTGCCGCTGCCTATAGTACCACGTGCCATCGCCGTGTCGCGCGCCGAGCCTTGTCGGCTCCCTACCCTCTGCCATCGACTCCATCTACCCCGCCGCCGCCGTTGGGCCATCTTCCAGGCGCCGCCAACAACGTGGCCGCCACCGCCGGAGTCGCTGGCGCGGGGGGCTCAGGCGTCGCCAATCCTGTTCTTTCCGGTGACTCACCAGGACTTGTCGGTTGGGTTCCGCCTACCTTGGCCTCCTCCTTCAGCACCACCGCCAGCACTCCACCAGTTAGTTCTGATTGGATCGCCGACTCGGGCGCCACTTTCCATACCACGCCCGATGCGAGTCTACTTTCTTCTCTCCGTCCTCCCCACCCTTCCTGCCCCTCTTCCACCATGGTGGCCAATGGCACCTGCATTCCTGTCTCCTCCGTGGGCACTGCCAGTTTCCACGGCTCCTTTTATATTCCTGATGTTCTTGTGGCTCCCGGGATGGTTCACAACCTTCTCTCTATTCGCCGCTTCACCACAGACAACTCTTGTTCGGTTGAGTTTGACCCCTCTGGCCTCACCGTGCGGGATTTGGCCTCCCGGTTCCTCGACTCCGGTGTAACAGCACTGGGTCTCTCTACACCCTTCGGTTTCCACCTTCTTCGCCTTCCTTGGCGCCTGTTTCACCTTCTTCACCTTCCTCAGCCGCTTTCGCCATCACTCCTTCCTCCACCACTTGGCACCGTCGCCTCGGCCATCCTGGCCGGGATGCCCTGATGCAGCTCAGTCGTAGTTTCGACATTCGGTGCTCTCAGACTCACGATGATCACTTGTGTCATGCGTGCCAGCTAGGCCGTCACGTTCGCCTTCCCTTTCAGTCCTCATCCTCACATGCCCCTCGTGTTTTTGATCTTATTCATTGCGACTTGTGGACTTCTCCTGTTCTCAGCATGTCTGGCTATAAGTACTACTTGGTGGTGGTCGATGATTTCTCCCATTATTCCTGGACTTTTCCCCTGCGGGCCAAGTCCGAGGCGTTCTCCACTCTTAGCCACTTCTTTGCTTGGGTATCCACTCAGTTTGGCCTCACCATCAAGGCTGTCCAGTGCGACAATGGCCGTGAGTTCGATAACTCAACCTCCCGTGCCTTCTTCCTTTCTTCCGGTGTCCACCTGCGCATGTCTTGTCCGTATACCTCCTCTCAAAACGGCAAGGCAGAGCGCATGATCCGCACCACCAATGACATCATGCGCACTCTTCTGCTCCAGACATCTCTACCCGCTCGCTTCTGGGTTGAGTGTCTGCACACCTCCACCTATCTCCTTAACCGCCTACCTTCTACTGCTTGCCCAGCTCCCACGCCTCACCACGCTCTATTCGGTACCCCTCCTCGGTACGACCACCTTCGTGTCTTTGGGTGTGCGTGTTACCCTAACACCGCCGCCACCGCTCCCCATAAGCTGGCTCCCCGGTCGACCCTCTGTGTCTTTCTCGGATACTCTCCGGATCACAAGGGTTACCGATGCTTTGACCTTACCTCTCGCCGTGTCCTCATCTCTCGCCATGTCGTGTTTGATGAGTCGGCCTTCCCTTACTCCACCACCTCTCCACCCACACCTCCCGCTGACCCTGCGGAGACTTCCTTGTTTCCCACTGACCCGGCGATTCCGCCACCCTTCTCCCTCTACCCTGCAGGTACTGCTCCGGCGCACTCTCCTGGTGGTACCGTCTCGCCGCACCAGGACCTTCCGGTGCTTGACACAGTCGAGGCAGCCCCAGAGCTTCCACCCTCACTCCCTGCGGCTTCGCTGCCTCCCGTTGTGCCAGATGCTGCCGTTCCGCTCGCGGGACCGCGCACACCGACCCCTCCTCCCGGGCGCTTCGGACTCGTCTACCAGCGCCGTCGGGAGCCACGTCCGTCCTCACCTCCTCCCGGACGTTTCGGCATCGTCTACGAGCGCCGACGTGACCCGGCTCCGCCGCTCTCGTCACCAGCGCCGTCGTCGCCGGTGCATGCAACGCCGGCATCGCCACGCTCTCGCGCCGACCCGCCGGTGTACCACCCGCCTCTTCTACACCGAGACCCTCGTCACACTCACCCGATGGTGACGAGGCAGGCGTCTCGCCCGCAGGCCCTCACCGCCGCTGCCTGCGAGCCGGGGATCTCTCCGGTACCCTCTTCCGTCCGCGCGGCCTTGGCGGATCCTCACTGGCGCCGCGCGATGGACGAGGAGTACGCGGCCCTCCTCGCCAACCAGACGTGGGACCTAGTGCCTCGTCCGCCGGGATCCAACATTGTCACCGGCAAGTGGATCTGGACGCACAAGCGGCGGGCTGATGGTTTCTTAGAGCGCTACAAGGCTCGCTGGGTCCTCCGCGGCTTCACTCAGCGGCCCGACATTGACTATGCTGAGACCTTCAGTCCCGTGGTGAAGCCTGCTACAGTCCGCACCGTCCTCTCCCTGGCTCTCGAGCGCTCCTGGCCTGTGCATCAGCTGGATGTCAAGAATGCCTTCCTCCATGGCACCCTGACTGAGACGGTCTACTGCAGTCAGCCGGCAGGTTTCGTGGATTCTTCTCGTCCTGACTTCGTCTGCCGGCTCAACAAATCTCTCTACGGGCTCAAGCAGGCACCCCGCGCTTGGTACTCTCGATTCGCTACCTTCCTGCAGACTCTTGGGTTCACGGAGGCCAAGTCTGACACCTCCCTATTCATATACCACTATGGGGGTGAGACTGCTTACCTGCTCCTCTATGTGGATGACATTGTTCTCACCGCCTCCAGCGAGTTTCTGCTCCATCGCATCATTGCCTCACTCCAGAAGGAATTTTCTATGAAGGATCTTGGGGTGCTCCACCACTTCCTCGGTGTCACTGTTGAGCCCCGACCTTCAGGCCTGTTCCTCCACCAGCGGCAGTTCACTTGTGACATTCTGGAGCGAGCAGGGATGACCGCCTGCCAGTCCTGTTCTACACCGGTGGACACCCAGGGCAAACTGTCAGAGGCTGGGGGTCCGATGCTTGGGCCAGCAGACTCCACCGCCTACCGGAGTCTTGCTGGTGCACTTCAGTACCTCACTTTCACACGGCCGGACATCACTTATGCCGTCCAGCAGCTCTGCCTCTACATGCATGCTCCGTGGGAGCCCCACCTGGCTGCTATGAAGCGGCTTCTCCGGTACCTCCGTGGCACACTTGGCTACGGGCTGCTCCTCGGCCGGTCCTCCACTGCCGAGCTGGTTGTCTACACCGACGCAGACTGGGCGGGATGCCCGGACACCTGCAGGTCCACCTCCGGCTACGCTGTCTTCCTCGGCGGCAACCTGGTCTCTTGGTCGTCCAAGCGCCAGCCGGTGGTCTCACGCTCCAGTGCCGAGGCAGAGTACCGTGCCGTGGCCAACGGCGTGGCCGAGGCCGCCTGGCTCCGCCAGCTCCTGGCTGAGCTTCACCGCCCACTCGCCAGGAGCACGCTCGTCTATTGCGACAACGTCAGCGCGGTCTACCTCTCCACCAACCCCGTGCAGCACCAGAGGACCAAGCATGTGGAGATCGATCTACACTTCGCCCGCGACCGGGTGGCTATCGGCGACGTCCGGGTTCTTCACGTCCCGACCACCTCCCAGTTTGCGGACATCTTCACCAAAGGCCTCCCTTCCTCGACCTTCTCCGAGTTTCGCTCCAGCCTCAACGTCTCCAGTGGCTAGTTGTGGCTGCGGGGGGTCCTGTGTGTGTTCTGATCTTACTTGTTTTCTTTCTTGTTCAGCCTTGAACTCCGCTGCGCCGGTAGTTCAGGCTGCGGGGGGGTGTTGGAGTGTGAATGTTTTAGGCCCATGAGGCTAGGCCCATGTGGCCCATGTATGGTACCTATATAGCTACCCTTCTAGGGTTAGCCCAAATTAATGAATCACATTTTACAGCAATTAGCTGTTTCAATGGAATTTTAAGTAGATGAACAACAATACCTGAGAGGGGTTAAGTATTCCTAATTGGAAAATATGGACTGCAGAGTGCAGAGGACGACTTGTATGACTGACTCTTAACTGATTGAGTAACTAATTCAGTGACTGCTTTCTTTTATGGGTGCGTATCCTGTGAAAACCAGACAGAAGTTGGAAGCTTGAAAACCCATCCCGAAAACGTACTTTGAAGTCTTGCAGTTTTTTGAAATTTGGCACAAAAGTCTAGAAGAGCTTAGGCTTGGTAGAAGATGAAATGTGAACAGTCATTATACTTAAATAAAGGTACTTTAGCGGATTCACTCCACCTACAGGTCTTTTTGAACCCTATATACACACCCATTACCCTGTTGTAATGGAACAATTGCCTTCTGTTTTCATTAATTGACAGTAAAGAATAAGGAGTGTTTTTTTTTTGGGGGTAAGAAACAGGTCAGCGCTTTTATAGGGGAATGTCTCAATGGATGAACAAGACTCTAGGTTTTCAGATATTGAATATTTTGTTTGTAATTGAATGCTTGGCTTTGATCTGTAATTGACAATATGAAAAGTAAAACATATTTACCAACCAATTTGCAGCTGTTATTAGGGGGTCCATATCTCAATGGATGAATATTTTCTAGGCTTTCAGATATTGAATACCTTTTTGTCCTGACTCTTGAGTGAATTTGTAACCTCAGATTAAACTTTCTTTCTTGTGTAACATAACAAATGATAAATATGCATTAATTTTCTTGTACTCCTGGTTTTCTGCTAGCAGCTTACGTGGGTGACTGTCTAGATAACATTCAATGGAACGTGGCACTGGCAAGCCCTGCTCAGTTTCATGGTTTCATGTTTGACCATAAATTTTGTGCATCAGAGTGAAACAACTAACAATTATCGTGGTGCATAATTCAGCAGTATTTAAAATATATCTGAAAAGAAATATAAACTTAGTAAGATGCCACACATAAATGAAGATGTGTTTGTGAAGACATTAAATGGATTTGCATTTGTACATGAAATGAACTCTTATTTTGTTATTGTAGTGTCAAGACGATGATAAATTCATTTTTATTAATGTAATTTATCGTCTTTATGCATATGGTGCCAGTTCTCTAACAAGTTTGTTTTGGCATGCAGCTATTAACTCGTCTAGTTTTTGAGCGTGGAAGCACTGATGCAGCGGCAAAGGTCGCTGACACAATGGGTGTTGATTTTGTGCATGAGATTATATCAGCTTGTGTGCCACCTGTTTTACCTCCACGAACAGGACAAGGATGGGCTTGCATTCCTGTTATACCTACCATTTGTAATATTAGTTCAGAAACCAGACTATGCGCCATCCCAAAGTCTCTTCCTGCTGCTCAAGGATGGACTGCACATGATTCGTCCTTGTCTTCTCGTCAAGAACCCCTCTATCCTCTCCAATTAAATTTAGTGAAGCATTTGGCCCAGTTATCTTCAGTAAGAGCAGTTTTGGCATGTGTATTTGGAAGTAGCATACTATCTGGGGACAATGAATCATCTCCTACTAATGTGAAAGATTCAACACAAGCTCCTGAAACTGAGAGGTCATTTTTTGAATTTGCTCTTGAGCAATCAGAGAGGTAATGATTAGGCATTTTAAACTATCACATGCTAACCTGTTTTATGTTTTAACTATCAAAGTTGTTTGCAGATATCCAACCTTGAACCGGTGGATACAGATGCAGTCTAATCTTCATCGAGTATCCGAGTCTTCTGTAACAGATAAATCCAAAGTCTCTTTGCATCCATCCAAAGGAAAGTTTTGTATGAAGCGAACCCGTGAGCCTGACAGTGATGGTGAATCAGAGCTTGAAGAGGCTGTCATAAGCGGGAACACCACTTCAAGTTCTCTAGAACCCACTAAACATGAAGACACTAGGCTAGAGCCAACAACTTTTATTTCATTTGATTGGGAGAATGAAACACCATATGAAAAAGCTGTTGAGAGGTAACAGGATTTCATGTGTTTTTTTTTCCTATCATCTGTTTTGTTCTGCATGTTGAGATTTTCTCATTTGCAGGGCAGATACTTGCTACTGTTGTGCATGTGCATATATGCTCTTGTTTTGCATTGATGTTTGATGTTTCACCTGTAAAGGGTATATGTCCATTTAACCTTTATGGATGCCGTTTTCTTTTTTGTTATTTTGGCTGGATCTCTGAAAATGGCTTTTGGTGACTTGCCTCTGAAACAAGCTGCACCTATATAAAATCAAGTCATGAGTAATTTTTAACATTTGGGTGTCATCTTGCTAGCATGCATTTTCTTTATAGCAGTCATCCCTTCGTGAATATGGCATTTGAAGAAAGACAACAAAACATTTTTCCAAAACTTTCAGCACACTGAAAAGGCTATCCATGATAATCTTTATGTGAAGATTGGTTGTAATGTGTCTCTGCAGGCTAGTTAGTGAAGGAAAACTATCTGATGCTCTTGCCGTGTCTGATCGTTGTTTGCGCAATGGAGCATCTGATAATTTGCTTCAGTTGCTCATCGAACAGAAGGAAGACAAAGGTCAAGGCACAGGACAAATTCATGCATATGGATCTCACAATCTTGGGAACGATACTTGGCAGTACTGCTTGAGGCTGAGAGACAAAAAAGTTGCAGCTCAGCTTGCTCTAAAGTACCTGCGCAGCTGGGACCTTGATGCTGCGACCAATGTCCTAACTATGTGCATGTGCCACTTACCTGAGAATGATCCTATGCGCAGTGAGGTAGTTTCACTTGCATTTATTCATATTTGAAGTTAAAAAATATCTGAAAATCATACTGTATTCTCTGTCTGATTGAACCATGATTATACATGCCAGCTAAAGATGTTTCAATACATATAGCTTAAATGGCTTATCTAGCTAATTATAGTATTTCACATGACAATCTGTGGTTGAGTGCTGTAGAGATCTGTCACGCCATAGGGCAACTATTTTTATATTTTATT
The DNA here is from genome assembly GCA_038087645.1 of Saccharum hybrid cultivar R570. Classification (NCBI taxonomy): domain Eukaryota; kingdom Viridiplantae; phylum Streptophyta; class Magnoliopsida; order Poales; family Poaceae; genus Saccharum; species Saccharum hybrid cultivar. Next base: position 27,643,807 of record JAQSUU010000135.1, read on the forward strand.
TCTTTATTCTTTATAATTTTGGCTGCATCATTTTGTAACAGGTGTTGCACATGAAGCAATCTTTACAGCGGTATGGTCATATCATGAGTGCTGATGACCACTACACCAGATGGCAAGAGGTAACCTGATATGTTCTTTTGCTGCATTATTGGAAATATAAATTCCTTTTCTTATCATAAATACAAACTTTTTTTCTCGAACATGTCTTTCTTATCATAAACTATTCTTGGATATTGTTAGGTCGAAGCTGATTGTGAAGATGACCCAGAGGGCTTGGCACTCCGTCTTGCTGCCAAAGGAGCTGTTTCCGCTGCTTTGGAGGTTGCTGAAAGTGCCTCTTTATCAATTGATTTGCGGAGGGAGTTGCAAGGCCGCCAGCTTGTCAAACTGCTAACCACTGATCCACTTAATGGTGGAGGCCCAGCTGCAGCTTCAAGATTTCTGTCAACCTTAAGAGATTCCAATGATGCTCTTCCTGTAGCCATTGGTGCTATGAAGCTATTACCTGACCTGCGTTCAAAGCAGCTTCTTGTATGTTGGCAGACCTGGTCACATTTGTAAATGCAGTAAAGCATGTCCCGAGATGACATTCGTTAATTCTATTTCAGGTGCATTTCTTCCTCAAGCGTACAGTTGGGAATCTATCAGATGCTGAGATTGCACGGCTTAATTTGTGGGCATTAGGTCTCCGTGTTCTTTCCTTATTGCCATTGCCATCGCAACAGCGTTGTTCTTCTCTGCACGAACACCCTCAGTTGATCGTAGAAGTACTTTTGATGATGAAACAGCTCCAGTCTGCTTCTTTGGTATACCAACTTGACTATTTTTGTTCTTGTTTGCTCTCATCTCTATTAAATCTTGAAAAAAAAGCACTTTATCTTATTTCTGCAGTGAGCCATGAAAGCTGTTTTACTTGTACTTGTCTGTGCTCACTTGTTTACGCTGCTGTGCTAATGGAAGGTTTCTTATTTTGTGGCTGCAGATTTTGAAAGAATTTCCTTCCTTGAGGGATGATAGGTTAATTATTGCATATGCTAAAAAAGCAATCTCCATTAATGTTAGCTCTGCTCCTAGGGAACGTCGACTGAATATCTCTGCATCAAGGGCAAAACAAAAAAAGGCCACAACTCCAGCTAAAACAAATTTTGTGCAAAGTTTCGGTAACTTTCAGAGAGAAGCACGCAAAGCGTTCTCATGGGTCCCCCGTGATAGTGGCACTAAAACACCCCCAAAAGATATTCTTCGGAAAAGAAAGAGTTCAGGCTCTGGAGGTGATAGATCCTCTTGGGAAGCAATGCCTGGTTTACAGGAGGAGCGGACACCTGTATATCCTTCTGAGGGGCAAGAAAGAATTCCTTTTGTCTCTGCCCCTGATGAGTGGGTGCTGACGGGAGACCCTGACAAGGATGACGCAACTCGTTCATCCCATAGATATGAAACCTCTCCAGATATCACACTGTTCAAGGTAGATCTTTTATTCCATATCACAGTGTCAAGCTTTTATGCTCTGCAAATGCTAATAATCTTCGTTAATTTTATTTGCATTGCTCTATATTTTCTTCTCGAACTTGCACTGGTCTAAATTGTCTCCTGCAGTTTTCTTTTTCTTGTTAGGCATTAAGGACCTAGCTAGTTAGCTTTCTAGCAGTGTAATCTAACTATTCTGACTTGTTGATAGGTTGTATTGTTTCGACCTACATTAGTGTTTTGCTAAACTGAACTTGGTTTTATTTATTCTTGTCAAAAACACTGTTTTATAGTTATGTTTGTTCAACTGTTCTTGTATGGTTTTATGTAAGGTTGTTTCGTTATTATGCTATTAAGTTTGATCCTTGATGTTTGTTTTAGTTGTCTTCGCGCTTGTGAGTTCTATGGTGCTGAGAAATGGAGATTTGATGCAAGTAGTACTGTGGTAGAACAGAAGAACCCAATGATATGCACTAAGATAAAAAGACTATTTTGAACTCAATGTACAATACTACAGTTATGCTGTGGCCATGGTTGAATTTGTTAGTTTTGGATGTTGAGTTTGGTATCGATGATCTACAAGCAAAATTCTTGTTACCTAACTTAAATTTATTAAGTTTTACATCTATAGGTCTCCTTATATATTTGCAATTTGTCAAATAGTGTGTTAGATATAGTTTCAGCCTTGTGCTTTGAAAAGATTTTCTGAAGGGAAGGTGATTGGGGAGTTTTATACACTTTCCCATCCACTACTCTTCCTGCAGGTGGGATTGAAGATGACTTTTGTGGAGGAAAAGTTTTTGAAGCTTCATAGAATAGTCCCCTCTAGGAATTATGTGTAGCTTCTGATATACGAATATGTGTAGGAGAGGATAATGTTGGAGTGTGTTTGTATTAGGCCCATGAGGCTAGGCCCATGTGGCCCATGTATGGTACCTATATAGCTACCCTTCTAGGGTTAGCCCAAAATTAATGAATCACATATTCTAGCATGGTAATCAGAGCCAATTTTTCTCCTCTCTCCCCTGTCCAGCCGCCGCCCCTCCTGGTGGCCGCCGCCGCCGGCCAGGAGGCCATGGCCGGCGCTCCTCCTCCCCACCCCTCCTTCTCCTGCCACTACCCTTCCCTCTCCTTTCCTTCCCCGGCCGCAATGGATCTCTGGGAGAGGGCCCGGGCCTTCGCCGGCGAGGCGGAGAAGCGGTCGCAGGAGCTCTCCGCGGAGGCGGCCACGCGCTCGTCCGCGCTGGTCTCGGAGACGGCGAAGAAGTCCAAGGAGATCTTCTCCGAGACCGCCTCCAAGTCGCGGGAGATCGCCGCCGAGGCCTCCAAGCAGGCCGACCTCCTCGCCGGCCAGATCAAGCACCTCGCCGCCCAGGCCGCCGCCCCTCTGGCAGGCGCCGCCGCCGCCACCTCCATGGCCGGTGGCCGGCCTCCTCTTCCCTCCGCGCCCGCTGCCTCCTCCCCCGCGCCCCCGCCATGGCAGCAGCAGCACCAGCGCGCCAACGCCGCGGCGGCCGCCGCTGCTGGCCCGACCGCCGCCCTTGCTCCCACGGGCGCACCTCCCCTGCCCACCACACGTGCTGCCCATGCTGACTTCTGGGCTCACGCCGCTCCCCTGCCCCTGCTGCCTGGCCGCAGCTAGCAGCCCCTCCCCTGCCACTCCCTTGCCCCTGCTGCCTGGCCGCAGCTGGCAGCCGCCGCAGCCCTTCCCGCAGCCGCTGCCCATCCTCAAGCGGCCGCAGGCGCTCCTGGCGGGGCCGCCCCTGCTGGCGCCCCTATCCCTGCTAGAGCCACCGTGGGCACCACTGCCCCTGCTGCTCTGGGTGCTGCTGCCCCTGCGGGCTTGCCAGCTCCTGCCCCTGCAGGCCTGGCCGCGGCTAACTGGCACGTGGACGCGCGCAGCACCGGCGCCACCGCCGCTGCCTCTCGTGCCAAGTGCCAGCACCGCCTCGTGCGCAGAACCTCGTCGAGCCGCGTCGCACGCCGGGCCTTGTCGGCTCCCTACCCTCTGCCCTCGGCTCCGTCTCCACTGACGCTGCAGCCGGGCCATCTTCCTGGCGCCACCACCACCATGACCGCGAGCGCCGCGGCCGCTGGCGGGGGGGGGGGGGGGGGCTCAGGCGTCGCCAATCCTTCCTCCAACCCCACATTTACACCTCCCGCCTTGGCCTACTCCTTCAGCACCACCGCCAGCCCTGATTGGATCGCCGACTCGGGTGCCACTTTCCACACCACGCCCGATGCGAGTCTACTCTCTTCTCTTCGTCCTCCCCACCCTTCCTGTCCCTCTTCCATCATGGTCGCCAATGGCACTTGTCTTCCTGTCTCCTCCGTGGGCACTGCCCGTTCCCACGGCTCCTTTCATATCCCTGATGTTCTTGTGGCTCCCGGTATGGTTCACAACCTTCTCTCTATTCGCCGTTTCACCACTGACAACTCCTGTTCGGTTGAGTTTGACCCCTCTGGCCTCACCGTGCGGGACTTGTCCTCCCGGGTACCTCTACTCCGATGTAACAGCACTGGGCCTCTCTACACCCTTCGGTTCCCGGCATCTGTCTCACATTCTTCGCCTTCCTCAGCCGCTTTCGCCGCCACTCCTTCCTCCACCACTTGGCACCGTCGCCTCGGCCATCCTGGCCGGGATGTCTTGATGCAGCTCGGTCATAGTTCCGACATTCGGTACTCTCGAGCTCACGATGATCCCTTGTGTCACGCGTGCCAGCTGGGCCGTCACGTTTGCCTTCCCTTTCAGTCCTCGTCCTCACATACCACCCGTGTCTTTGATCTTATTCACTGCGACCTGTGGACTTCTCCTGTTCTCAGCATGTCTGGCTATAAGTACTACTTGGTGGTGGTCGATGATTTCTCCCATTATTCCTGGACTTTTTCTCTGCGTGCTAAGTCAGAGGCTTTTCCCACTCTTAGCCACTTCTTTGCTTGGGTATCCACTCAGTTCGGCCTCACCATCAAGGCTGTCCAGTGTGACAATGGCCATGAGTTCGGTAACTCAACCTCCCGTGCTTTCTTCCTTTCTTCCGGTGTTCATCTGCGCATGTCTTGTCCGTATACCTCCTCTCAGAACGGCAAGGCAGAGCGTATGATCCGCACCACCAACGACATCATGCGCACCCTTCTGCTCCAGGCATCTCTACCCGCTCGCTTCTGGGCTGAGTGTCTGCACACCTCCACCTATCTCCTTAACCGACTTCCTTCTACTGCCTGCCCAGCTCCCACGCCTCACCACGCTCTTTTCGGTACCCCTCCTCGGTACGACCACCTTCGAGTCTTTGGGTGTGCGTGTTACCCTAACACCGCCGCCACCGCTCCTCATAAGCTGGCTCCCCGGTCGACCCTCTGTGTCTTTCTCGGATACTCTCCGGATCACAAGGGTTACCGATGCTTTGACCTTACCTCTCGCCGTGTCCTCATCTCTCGCCATGTCGTGTTTGATGAGTCGGCGTTCCCTTACTCTACCACCTCTCCAACCACACCTCCCGCTGACCCTGCGGAGGCTTCCTTCTTTCCCACTGATCCGGTGATTCCGCAACCCTTCTCCCCCTACCCTGCAGGTACTGCTCCGGCGCGCTCTCCTGGTGGTCCCGCCTCGCCCCTGCCGGACTCGCCCCAGGACCTTCCAGTGCCTGCCACGGTCGAGGCAGCCCCGGAGCTTCCACACTCGCTCCCTGTGGCTTCGCTGCCTCCCGTTGTTCCACATGCTGCCGTTCCGATCGCGGGACCGCGCACAACGACCCCACCTCCCAGGCGCTTTGGACTCGTCTACCAGCGCCGGCGGGAGCCACGTCCGCCCTCACCTCCTCCCGGCCGTTTCGGGATCGTCTATGAGCGCCGGCGTGAGCCGGCTCCGCCGCTCTCGTCACCAGCGCCATCGTCGCCGGTGCTTGCTCCGCCGGCATCACCACGCTCTCGCGCCGACCCGCCGGTGTACCACCCACCTCTTCTTCACCGGGACCCTCGTCACACTCACCCGATGGTGACGAGACAGGCGTCTCGTCCGCAGGCCCTCACCGCTGCCGCCTGCGAGCCGGAGATCTCTCCGGTACCCTCTTCCGTTCGCGCGGCCTTGGCGGATCCTCACTGGCGCCGCGCGATGGACGAGGAGTACGCGGCACTCCTCGCCAACCAGACGTGGGACCTAGTGCCTCGCCCGCCGGGTTCCAACATTGTCACCGGCAAGTGGATCTGGACGCACAAGAGGCAAGCTGATGGTTCCTTGGAGCGCTACAAGGCTCGCTGGGTCCTCCGCGGCTTCACTCAGCGGCCCGGCATTAACTATGATGAGACGCTCAGTCCCGTGGTGAAGCCAGCTACAGTCCGCACCGTCCTCTCCCTGGCTCTCGAGCGCTCCTGGCCTGTGCATCAGCTGGATGTCAAGAATGCCTTCCTTCATGGCACTCTGAACGAGACGGTCTACTGCAGTCAGCCGGCAGGTTTTGTGGATGCTTCTCGTCCTGACTTCGTCTGCCGGCTCAACAAATCTCTCTACGGGCTCAAGCAGGCACCCCGGGCTTGGTACTCTCGCTTCGCCACCTTCCTGCAGACTCTTGGGTTCACGGAGGCCAAGTCTGACACCTCCCTGTTCATATACCACTATGGGGGTGAGACTGCTTACCTGCTCCTCTATGTGGATGACATTGTTCTCACTGCCTCCAGCGCATCTCTGCTCCACCGCATCATTGCCTCACTCCAGAAGGAATTTGTTATGAAGGATCTTGGGGAACTCCACCACTTCCTTGGCGTCACTGTTGAGCCCCGACCTTCCGGCCTGTTCCTCCACCAGCGGCAGTTCACTTGTGACATTCTGGAGCGAGCCGGGATGACCGCCTGCCAGTCCTGCTCTACACCGGTGGACACCCAGGGCAAGCTGTCCGAGGCTGGGGGTCCGATGCTTGGGCTAGCAGACTCCACCGCCTACCGGAGTCTTGCAGGCGCGCTTCAGTACCTCACTTTCACACGGCCGGACATCACTTATGCCGTCCAGCAGCTCTGCCTCTACATGCATGCTCCGCGGGAGCCTCACCTGGCTGCTATGAAGCGGCTTCTCCGGTATCTCCGTGGCACCCTTGGCTACGGGCTGCTCCTCGGCCGGTCTTCCACTGCCGAGCTGGTTGTCTACACCGACGCTGACTGGGCGGGATGCCCGGACACCCGCAAGTCCTCCGGCTACGCGGTCTTCCTCGGCGGCAACCTGGTCTCTTGGTCGTCCAAGCGTCAGCCCGTGGTTTCCCGCTCTAGTGCCGAGGCGGAGTACCGTGCCGTGGCCAACGGCGTGGCCGAGGCCGCCTGACTCCGCCAGCTCCTGGCTGAGCTTCACCGCCCACTCGCCAGGAGCACGCTCGTCTACTGCGACAACGTCAGTGCGGTCTACCTCTCCACCAACCCCGTGCAGCACCAGAGGACCAAGCATGTGGAGATCGATCTACACTTCGTCCGCGACCGGGTGGCCATCGGCGACGTCCGGGTTCTTCACGTCCCGACCACCTCCCAGTTTGCGGATATCTTCATCAAAGGCCTCCCTTCCTCGACCTTCTCCGAGTTTCGCTCTAGCCTCAATGTCTCCAGTGGCTAGTTGTGGCTGCGAGGGGGTCCTGTGTGTTGTGCTCTTACTTGTTTTATTTCTTGTTCAGCCTTGAACTCCGCTGCGCCGGTAGTTCAGACTGCGGGGGGTGTTGGAGTGTGTTTGTATTAGGCCCATGAGGCTAGGCCCATGTGGCCCATGTATGGTACCTATATAGCTACCCTTCTAGGGTTAGCCCAAAATTAATGAATCACATATTCTAGCAGATAATATGAAGTATATCTTGAGTCTAATTGTCATAACACGATTGTGTATGAAGTATGATTAATGGTTTAAAGTGGATGTACAGTTTGCAGTTGCTCTTCCAAAGTCACTAAGCATTAGACATGGCAAAATAAGGACTGTAGTTGCTAATAGATGCAGAGGCTTTACTTTGACTTGTTTAATTATTTCATTGATTTCGTTATGGATCTTCACAGTTTTTATATCTGGCTTTACAACTTGGTGTTCTTTCAGATAACTGAGCAACTACTCCTATAAATGACTTTTCTAATAGGTAGTTAAAAATGTTATAAAAAGGTAGTCTATAGCAGTACTTTTTTCCTACTCAAGTTTTATGAGTGGGCATATGTGGCAGTGCCTGTTAATTATCTTTACAAAGCTAAGTTGGTCAATTTTCCTGTACAGAGTAGGTTAGCTAACTCGCATGTGGTTCAGCCTTATCTTGTGTTGTTAAACTGTTAGCGACATTGTATGCATTGCAAAATTCATCTCTTATGATCTATTTCAGCAAGGTTTTGTAAATCTCTTTGTAGGCATTGATATCCTTGTGCACCAATGAGTCAGTAGCTGCAAAAGGTGCACTTGAATTGTGTATGACTCAGATGAAGGTTGTGCTAAGCTCCCAAAAGTTGCCCCTTGATGCCTCTATGGACAACGTAGCACGGGCTTATCATGCAACGGAAACTTATGTACAGGTTTGAAGAATGACAAACTGTATGGCACTCTGTAGTTCATAACTTGTAGATCAACTGAGACTCACTAATGTATATTTCCAGGCACTCTCTTATGCAAAAAGTCTACTTAAAAAGCTCGTTGGTAGTAGTGATTTGTCAAGCGGCTCTGAAAGAAGTAAGGAAGTTGATGATGTTTCTGTGGACACTGGCAGTTCAAGCACTGGGAGCCAGTATCTGGATGAGCTGTCTGATCTCCTGGCTCAAGCAGACATGTGGTTAGGGCGTGCAGAGCTTCTTCAAAGCCTGCTGGGATCAGGTATTATTGCCTCGCTGGATGATATAGCTGACAAAGAATCTTCAAGTAGACTACGTGACAGATTAGTCAGCGGTGAACGGTACAGCATGGCTGTATATACTTGTAAAAAGTGCAAGGTATTGAACTTACAATTTGTTTGTGATTCTTACTACTTCATACTGGATAGTAAGGCAATTTAATGTTGTGATCGATTTTTCAGATTGATGCTTTACCAGTATGGGTTGCATGGGGCCATGCATTAGTTCGAATGGAGCACTATGCTCAAGCCCGTGTGAAGTTCAAGTAAGGGAGAATTCTTCTGTATTTCTTGTTTTACTTTTACTTGGTACCAAAATAAAAGATAAGATATTGAGGGGAAAACATAAATATGTTTGCATTTACAGGGACATAAGTTAAACTATTAACTTAATAATTGTATGTGATCACGTGTGTTGGAATATAAAGTGAATTGCCCACCTCTCCCCATCAGCTTAAGTTTTTGGGTTGAACTGGTCGGTGCATACAACTTAATATGGTATCAAAGCCAGAGGTCTCGAGTTCGAATCTTGGTTAGCGCAATTAAATAAAATAATTGCTGCTCGCTCCTATTCCACGTCTGAGGCCTGAGGGAGCCTCCACGTGAGGGGGAGTGTTGGAATATAAAGTGAATTGCCCACCTCTCCCCATCAGCTTAAGTTTTTGGGTTGAACTGGTCGGTGCATACAACTTAATAACGTGGTTCTCCTAAGTTGACAAAATCAAGTAACATTTTCTTTGGTGGTTGTAAGCAAGGATATGGCTCTTGAATAATAGATTGATTAGAGAGGTATATGGTACAAGCATATATAGGCAATGGCAAGGATTCCTAGGGTTTGGTTTATAAAAGTATAACAAATCAGCAGATATCCTTGCCTATGACTAATCATCTAGATGTACAACTACACTTGCTCCTTGGCAACAGTGGCTGCTTTGCACTCGGCGTCCAGGCTGAGCGATGGCAGTGTCATGAGCAGCCTTGGTGTCCCCCGTGCGTTTTCTTGGCGCCGCAAGCCCGCAATCGGCAGCGGCGGCGGCGAGCCGTGCACATTCCTCTGCATCTGACTGCGCTTTGGTGGCAGCAGCAGCGGTGGGGGACAAGACAGTCACACTGGAGTAAAGAGCCGCCTGGGATGGTTGCGTGGAGAGTGTTGGAAACTGGTTTTTCACATTACTTGGGCCAACCCTAAGGGTGGCTGTATATTGTACCATACATGGGCCTCTAATGGGTCTATACTCCAACACCCCCCCGCAGTCTGGACTACCGGCGCAGCGGAGTCACAGACTGAACGTGAAAAGAAGAACACACACGAGCCCCCCCCACAGACGCAACTAGCCACTGGTGATGTTGAGGCTGGAGCGAAACTCGGTGAAGGTCGAGGACGGGAGGCCCTTGGTGAAGATGTCAGCGAACTGGGAGGTGGTCGGTACGTGAAGGACCCGCACCTCGCCGATGGCGACCCGATCACGGACAAAGTATAGGTCGATCTCTACATGCTTGGTCCGCTGGTGCTGAACGGGGTTGGTGGAGAGGTAGACCGCACTGACGTTGTCGCAGTAGACGAGCGTGCTACGGAGAAGAGGGCTATGGAACTCGCCAAGAAGCTGCCGGAGCCAGGAAGCCTCAGCCACGCCGTTGGCGACAGCACGGTACTCCGCCTCAGCACTGGAGCGGGAGGCCACCTGCTGGCGCTTGGACGACCAGGACACCAGGTTGCCGCCTAGGAAGACAGCGTAGCCGGAGATAGAGCGACGAGTGTCCGGACACCCGCCCCAGTCCGCGTCAGTGTAGACGACGAGCTCGGTGGGGGAAGACCGCCGGTGAAGGAGGAGGCCGAAGTCGACTGTGCCGCGGAGGTAGCGAAGGATCCGCTTGAGAGCAATGAGGTGTGGCTCCCGGGGATCATGCATATGGAGACATATCTGCTGAACTGCATAGGTGATGTCCGACCGGGTGAAGGTGAGGTACTGCAGTGCTCCGGCAAGACTCCGATATGCAGTGGGATCTGTGACTGGGTTGCCCTCTGCCTCTGACAGCTTGCCCTGTGTATCAACCGGAGTGGAGCAGGGGTTGCAGTCAGTCATCCCAGCTCGCTTCAGGATATCCAGAGTATACTGCCGCTGGTGAAGAAGTAACCCGGCATGATGAGGCTCAACAGTGACCCCGAGGAAGTGATGGAGCACACCCAGATCCTTCATCGCAAACTCCTGCTGAAGAGCGGTGATGATGCGGCGGAGAAGTGGCTCACTGGAGGCTGTGAGGACAATATCATCAACATAGAGCAGCAGGTACGCAGTGTCAGCTCCATGGTGATACATAAAAAGAGATGTATCAAACTTGGCCTCCACAAACCCCAGTGTCAGCAGGAAAGCAGCAAACCGATGGTTCCACGCCCGGGGGGCCTGCTTGAGGCCGTAGAGAGACCTGTTGAGCCGACACACCATGTCAGGACGGGAAGAGTCAACAAACCCCGCCGGTTGGCTGCAGTAGACAGTCTCAGTGAGAATGCCATGCAGAAAAGCATTCTTGACGTCCAGCTGATGGACGGACCATGACCGAGTGAGGGCCAGCGAGAGCACTGTGCGGACGGTGGCCGGCTTCATCACCTGGCTGAATGTCTCATCATAGTCGACCCCAGGGCGCTGAGTGAAACCTCGGAGAACCCAGCGAGCCTTGTAGCGCTCGAGAGTGCCATCAGCCCAGCGCTTGTGGGTCCAGATCCACTTGCCGGTGATGATGTTGGAGCTCGGCGGACGATGCACCAGATCCCATGTCTGGTTGGCGAGGAGCGCCACGTACTCCTCTTCCATCGCGCGGCGCCAGTGAGGATCCAGCAGGGCCTCGCGGACGGTAGAGGGTACCAGAGAGATCTGCGAGTCCCCGGACATCGCTGCAAGAGCCCGGGGCGGCAGGGGTACCAGCCGCGTGTCGTGTCACCATAGGGTGAACATGACGCGGGTGGCGGTGAAGCAGCGGGGGGTGGTACACCGGCGTCGCTATACGGGCATCCGGGGGCCTCGGCGGCGATGTCGGTGTCGCCGGCGGAGAAGAAGCAGTCAGTGGTTGAGGGTACCCCGACGAAGAAGGGGCCACCGGTGGAGACGTAGGCGGTGGCTCCGGTCGTGCACGTCGTTGGTAGACGAGCACCGGCTGGGCGAAACGCGCAGGTGGTGCCGGAGTCGACGGCCCGGGCCCCGCGTCAGGCGTAGTAACGGGGGCCGACCCGGAAGGTGCACGGCGCTGGTAGACGAGTGTTGGCTGGGTGAAGCGCGCAGGCAGTGCCAGGGGCGACGACCCGGGCCCCGCGTCAGGCGTAGTGACGGGGGCCGGGCCATGAGGTGACCCCTCTAGGCCCGGGCAGGGGGTGGTACTAGCGGGCGGCGAGCTAGGGCACGGCCCCGGCGAAGGGCACGGTGGAGCAGTACCTGTAGGAGACAACCGAAAAGGTGGTTCGACCACCGCATCAGTGGGAAACAAGGAGAAGAGGTCAAGATCCGGGGTGGACGTGGGAGAGGTGGTGGAGGAGAAGGGGAAGACAGACTCATCAAACACCACATGGCGAGAGATGAGGACCCGACGAGAGGTAAGATCATAGCACTGGTACCCCTTGTGATCCGGGGAATACCCGAGGAAGACAGAGAGTCGATCGAGGTGCCAGCTTGTGGGGAGCGGTAGCTATGGTGTTAGGGTAACACGCACACCCGAAGACGCGAAGGTGATCGTACTTAGGAGGGGTACAAAAAAGAGCGTGGTGTGGCGTGGAAGTTGGGCAGGCAGCGGAAGGAAGACGATTAAGGAGATAGGTGGTGTGCAAGCTCTCAGCCCAGAAGCGCGCAGGAAGGGACGCTTGAAGCAAGCGGGTGCGCATGGTCTCGGTGGTGGTGCGAATTATACGCTCAGCCTTGCCGTTCTGGGAGGAGGTGTACGGGCAAGACATGCGCAACTGGACACCGTGAGAGAGAAAGAAGGCACGGGAGGCGGAGTTATCGAACTCACGACCATTGTCGCACTGGACGGCCTTGATGGCGAGGCCGAACTGTGTGGACACCCAAGCGAAGAAGTGGAGAATGGCGGGGAAAGCTTCAGACTTTGCACGTAGAGGAAAAGTCTAGGTGTAATGAGAGTAATCATCAAGCACTACAAGATAGAACTTGTAGCCAGAAATGCTGATGACAGGAGATGTCCAGAGGTCGCAATGTACAAGATCAAAGATGTGGGCCGCCTGGGAAGAAGAACTATGAAAAGGAAGACGGACATGACGGCCCAGCTGACACGCATGACACAAATGCTCATCGTGAGTCCGAGGACACCAAATGTCGGAACTACGACTGAGCTACATCAGGGCATCACGACTAGGATGGCCAAGGCGCCGGTGCCAAGTGGTGGAGGAAGTAGTGGTGGCGAAAGCAGCTGACAAAGGGGTCGGCGAAGAAGACGGAGACATTGGGAAGCGAAGGGCGTAAAGGGGCCCCGTGCTGTCATACCGAAGCAGAGGACGCCGGGAAGCCAAATCCTTGACAGTGAGACCGGAAGAGTCAAACTCCACGGAACAAGAATTGTCAGCTGTAAATCGACAAATAGAAAGAAGGTTGTGAACCATAGAAGGTGCCACAAGAACATCAGGAAGACGAAAGGAGCCATGAGCGCCGGCGGCACCCACGGACGTGACAGGAAGGCATGACCCATTTGCGACCATGATGGACGAAGGGTGAGAGGAAGGAGGGTGAATGGAAGAGAGTATACTGGGGTCGGGAGTGGTGTGATAGGTGGCACCCGAATCGGCGATCCACTGTGGGCCGACAGGAGTTTTCGTGCCCATAGTGCTGAAGGAGTATGCCAAGGCCGCCGAGTCCCAACCGGCCGACCCGGGCGAGGCGCTGGAAGGTGTAGCCCACGCGAATGCTGCTGGGTGAAACCCAGCCGGCAGGCGAGGCTCATCACCGGGAGCCTGGAAGGGCCACGGACAAAGGTGGCCCAACCACGGGTCGTTGAAGCCAGGACCTCCACCACGTCGTCATCCACGCCCCCCCACCCCCGCTCGGCCTAGGGGGAGGCGGCGTAGCGGACGGACGCGGAGTGACGGTAGGGAAGAAGGTAGCACCCGCGCCGGCTCCAGGCACGCGTGGCAGGGCTGCCATGACCGCGGCGTCCGGTGGTGGCATGCCCAAGCCAGCTGCGAGAGCGGCACCAGAGAACCAGGGGGGCGCGGCCGGTGGAGGGGGCCCGGACAGCGCGGACTGCAGCTCCTTGTCGTCGATCATGCCGCTGCTGTCGCGGTCGGCGGCATGGAAGCAGGCCACCACGTTGGGGTCGTTCCCCGTCGGGAACGCCGAGGGCACCAACGACGCGAACAGGCTGCCGCCGTACCACGCTGGCCCTCCTCCTGTCCCGTACGGCACCGGCGGCGCACTGTAGGGCGGCGCGGAGGGCGTGGACCCGTACGGATGCGGGGCGCCGTAGCCTCCGCCGGAGCCGTAGGGGCAGCCGGACATGGGGGGCGTGGAGGAGGGAGACGGCGCGAAGAACAGGCCCGGCTGGGCCGCTGCGGCCGCGCCCAGGCCAGGGCCGTCCGCGCTCACCTCGGCCCCCGCGCCCGCGGCCAGAGCGGCGGCGGCGCTGGGAGCGCGAGGGGCAGCGGCGTTCGCGCCTACGCCTGCGCCAGGGCCACGCGCGCCCGCGCCCCGCACGCACGCGTCGGTGCTGGGGGCGCCGGGACCGGCGGCGCTGGTAGGTGGCGGCGCTGGGCCGGCGCTTGGAGGTGGCGGCGCGGGGAGGTGGCGGCGCTGGGAGGTGGCGGCGCCAGGGGATGCGGCGCGTGGCGCTGGTAGGTGGCGGCGCTGGGCCGGCGCTTGGAGGTGGCGGCGCTGGGGCGGCGCTGGGAGGTGGCGGCGCCTGCAACCTGCAGCCAGCTGGAGTTGGGAAGGGGTGGGAGGGAGAGGAAGTAGTGGGGAGGAGGTTGGCCAGCCATGGCCGCCGGCGGCGGCGGCGCCAGGCACCTGGCGGCGGGCAGGGGAGGGAGAGGAGGAAACCTAGCTGGATACCATGTTGGAGACTGGTTTTTCACATTACTTGGGCCAACCCTAAGGGTGGCTGTATATTGTACCATACATGGGCCTCTAATGGGCCTATACTCCAACAGAGAGGTTGGGTGAGAGTGGGGTTTGGGTGGAACCGTGGAAGTGATAGGTTGAGGATCAACCCTCTGATACCATGTAATCAAAGATATGGCTCTTGAATATTAGTCAAATTAGAGAGGTACACGGTACACATATATAGGCAAGGATTCCTAGGGTTTGGTTTATAGAAGTATGACCAATCAGCGGTATCTGACTAACCATCTATCAAAATGTACAGAGGCACAAGGCCTATGTCCGCCTGGCCAAAGGGCCCAGCTGACTAAGCCTATCATCTGCCTAACAGTTGTGTTTCATCAGATGGAAGTGCTTGTCCCATAGCATGTTCTCTTAGATTTAGAATGTTGAATAGTTATAATAAAAGGAACCAAGGTTTGGTAACCAAACTGTACGAAGTGGACTCAACGAAATAAAAGAGGAAACTGAAAACAGGGAGGGGGGGGGGGGGGGGGGGGGGGGGGGGGGGACATCAGCTCAAGAGATTGCAGATGGTTCCTTTAGCCTATGTGCTTGAAGGAGGATGACATCTGTATTATGTACTTACTGTAACTACCTTATTTTCTTCATCATCTACAAACTATCTTTCTGACTGGCAAGTATTATCTGGTTACGCTTACCATTTTTTTTTTTAAAAAAAACATCTGCTTTTGTCCATACTAGAGTGCATGTTGAGAACAGTTTCTGTGTAGTCAACCTCTCAATAAGTGTACATGGATTTTCCGCTGTTATTGTTTCTTCCCTTTTGTTTATAGGAACATGGTGAAATCTTTTTATGCTGCTTTAACTTAATTTGCCACTGAGCTAAGATTGCTGAAAAAGCTGCAATGCAGATTGCAGATAGAATGAGTGAATTTGTTCAGTAGCCACTGTCAAAGAGGAGAGGGTTGCAAAGCTGATCTCAAGCACACTGATTTTCACATTTTTATTAACTTGAGCATTTCATTTAATTTGTCAACCATGGTCGTGCTTTTCATTGCTTTTTTTGTGTAACATTTGCATTTGTTTTTTTTTTCAGGCAAGCACTTCAACAATACAAAGGTGATGCAACTTCTATTGTTACTGAAATAATCAACACAATTGAAGGAGGGCCTCCAGTTGATGTTTCTTCTGTACGTTCCATGTAAGTCGTCAACATCGATGTTTCCATGTTTACTCTTCTTAGGTTCTTCAATTTGTTGGCCCTGGGGAACCGGTGTTCCCATCACCAAAAATATGCTTAGTTCAGTATGTTGCTATATTTAAAAGATCCCATAAAAAGATCATGTATATTAAGTTAGCGTACAAAAAGTTCAATTTCACAATCATCTTTGATACTGAGATTTTAAAAAACACAAGTGCTTGTTAGCACATGATGAACACAAGCGCTACATGTTAGTACGTGATGAAAGATATAGGTTGACTGCTTGTGTACTTGGATTCTTGACATCTACGATGAATTAGGAGCTATATTTTGCAGGTTTACCTGACTTTTATGTGTGCCACATATTTTATGAATATTTGGAACACTGCAACATGCTGAATTCACACAGTGATGCCTGAACGTGTGGATACGAAATCTGCTCTTATAGTTTTAATTTGGATTTACTTTGTACTACCTCCTTTTACAGTTTTGAATGTCAACAACAACAACAACAACAACCAAGCCTGTCAGTCCCAAGCAAGTTGGGGTAGGCTAGAGTTGAGACCCAACAAACACCGTCAGTTACGGTTCAGGAACGTCAATAGCCGTTTTCCAAGCACTCCTATTCAGACATAGGTCTCTAGGTATATCCCATTCTTTCAAATATCTTTTTATTGTCTCTTCCCAAGTCAACTTTGGCCTTCCTCTGCCTCTCCTCACCTTATTATCTTGACTTAGAACTCCATAATGCACTGGTGTCTCTGGAGGTCTCCTTTGTAAATGGCCAAACCACCTCAACCGATGTTGGACAAGCTTCTCTTCGATAGGTGCTACCCCTAGACGATCACGAATATCATCATTTCGCACTCGGTCCATCCTTGTGTGACCACAAATCCAACGCAACATACGCATTTCTGCAACACTCAGTTGTTGGACATGTCTTCTCTTTGTGGGCCAGCATTCTGCTCCGTACAACATAGCGGGTCTAATCGCTGTTCTATAAAACTTGCCTTTTAGCTTTTGTGGTATCCTCTTGTCACAGAGAATGCCAGAAGCTTGGCGCCACTTCATCCACCCTGCTTGGATTCTATGGCTAACGTCCGCATCAATATCTCCATCCCTTTGTAGCATCGATCCCAGATACCGAAAGGTATCTTTCCTAGGCACTACTTGACCTTCCAGACTCACGTCTCCCTCCTCCTGTGCAGCAGTGCCAAAGTCGCATCTCATGTATTCGGTTTTAGTTCTGCTTACTCTAAAACCTTTAGACTCAAGGGTCTGCCGCCACAATTCTAGTTTCCTATTTACCCCCGCTCGGCTTTCATCAACTAACACTACATCATCGGCGAACAGCATACACCAAGGGATATCTCCTTGGATGTCCCTTGTAACCACATCCATTACTAAGGCAAAGAGATATGGGCTCAAGGCTGACCCTTGATGAAGCCCAGTCTTAATCGGGAAGTAGTCTGTGTTACCACCATTTGTTCGAACACTAGTCACAGCATCGTTATACATGTCCTTAATGAGGGTAACATACTTTGCTGGGACTTTATGCTTGTCCAAAGCCCACCACATAACATTCCTTGGTATCTTGTCATAAGCCTTCTCCAAATCAATAAAAATCATGTGTAGGTCCTTCTTCTGTTCTCTAAACCGCTCCATAACTTGTCTAATTAAGAAGATTGCTTCTATAGTTGACCTTCCGGGCATGAAACCAAATTGGTTCATGGATACCCGCGTTGTTCCTCGCAAGCGATGCTCTATGACTCTCTCCCACAGCTTCATGGTGTGGCTCATCAACTTGATTCCCCGATAATTAGTACAACTTTGGATGTCTCCCTTGTTCTTGTAGATTGGTACCAATATGCTTCTTCTCCACTCCTCAGGCATCTTGTTCGATCGATAGATATTGTTGAACACCTTAGTTAGCCATACTATAGCTATATCTCCGAGACATCTCCACACCTTGATTGGAATACCATCAGGGCCCATTGCTTTACCCCCTTTCATCCTTTTTAGAGCTTCTCTGACCTCCGATTCTTGGATCCGCCGCACGAAGCGCCTATTGGTGTCATCAAAAGAGTCGTCCAACTGGACGGTGGTGTTCTCATTCTCACCATTGAAAAGCTTATCGAAATACTCTCGCCATCTATGCCTAATCTCATCCTGCTTCACCAAGAGCTGCTCTCTCTCATCCTTAATGCACTTGACTTGGTTGAAGTCTCTTGTCTTCCTATCACGAGCCCTAGCCATCCTATAGATGTCCTTCTCTCCTTCCTTCGTACTCAAACGTTGGTACAGACCCTCGTATGCCCGTCCCTTTGCTTCGCTCACCGCTCGTTTTGCAGTCTTCTTTGCCACCTTGTACTTCTCTATGTTGTCGGCACACCTGTCATGGTACAAGCGTTTATAGCATTCCTTCTTTTCCTTAATAGCCTTTTGCACATCTTCATTCCACCACCAAGTGTCTTTTGAATCGCATCTATCCCCTTTGGTCACTCCAAGCACCTCTGAAGCAATCTTCCGAACGCAAGTTGCCATCTTCTCCCACATGTCGTTTGCATCCCCTTCATCCTGCCAAGGGCCCTCTTCAATAACTCTTTCCTTGAAGACCTTTGCTGACTCCCCTTCCAATTTCCACCACTTTGTTCTTACAATCCTAGGTTGTTTAACCCTACAAGCTTGCACCAGAAAGCGGAAATCAGCCACCAACAACCTGTGTTGAGAAACTACGCACTCTCCAGGTATTACCTTACAATCAAAGCATGTTTGTTTATCTCTCCTTCTTGTAAGGACAAAGTCGATCTGGCTAGAGTGTTGGCCACTACTAAAGGTCACTAAATGAGACTGCTTCTTCCTAAAGAAAGTGTTGGCTAACATGAGATCAAAAGCTATAGCAAAGTCTAAGACTTCCTCTCCTTCCTGGTTCCTACTGCCAAAACCGAAACCACCATGAACCGCCTCATAACCTACCCTTGACGTACCTACATGACCATTAAGATCCCCTCCTATAAAGAGCTTCTCGCTACTAGGTACCGCTCTAACCAAGCCATCTAAGTCTTCCCAAAAAAGCCTTTTCGCACTGTCATCCTGGCCTACTTGGGGGGCATACGCACTAATTACGTTTAAGACCAAATCGCTAATGACGAGCTTAACTAAGATGATCCTATCCCCTAGCCTTCTCACCTCCACCACACTATCCTTAAGGCTCTTATCAATCAAAACTCCTACTCCATTTCTATTGGAAGCTGTCCCTGTGTACCAAAGCTTGAAGCCGGTGTCGTCCACCTCCTTCGCCTTCTGACCCTTCCATTTAGTCTCTTGGACACACAAGACATTTACCCGCCTCCTAACCGCTGTATCAACTAACTCTCTTAACTTACCCGTGAGGGACCCTACGTTCCAGCTACCTATACGAATCCTAGTGGGTTCGACTAGTTTCCTTACCCTTCGCACCCGTCGCTGATGCGAAGACCCTTGCTCATTTTTCACCACACCCGGGCGCCGATGTGGCACGCCACTAAGGATGTGACGGCCCGATCCTTGCTCTCTTGACACCGTGCCCAGATCACGACACGGCGCGTCACGGGGGTGACGACCCAGCCCTTGCTCATTTATCACCATACCCGGGATCCGGCATGGCGCGTCGCTAAGAGGGTTACGCCCCAACGGAAGTTTTGAATGTCAACACTGCCTCGAAAACACAACTTTGACAGCTAATTGACACAGTAATATGTTTACAAAATCCAGTGAGATTTGTAATACTATAGTACTTTTTGACATAAATCTGCATATGGTTTTTGCATTTCCAATCTCAATTGGCACACCATTGTTGCATTTTGTTCCTTTTTTTTTTTGGTAATTTGCTATTGAACTTGCATCGCAGGTATGAGCATTTGGCAAAGAGTGCAGCAACCATCTTTGATGATTCCCTTTCTGCTGATGCTTATCTTAATGTTCTGTACATGCCATCGACATTTCCACGATCTGAGAGGTCCCGACAGTCCAGAGATCCTATAGACAACCAATTCACGTCTGCTAGTTCCTACCTTGAAGATGGCCCTCGCAGCAATCTTGATAGTGTTCGATATGCTGAGTGTATTCATTACTTGCAAGATGTAAGATTTGTACCCATTAATATGTATGCCACTTTTTGTTTAGTCAATCAAATTTTGTTCTGTAGGGTTACCCTGGAGCTTTCTTTTCACTTTCTAGATTCCCCAGTTCCACCATGCATATGAACACCTGAATCATGTATCCATTCCTTCTCACCCTTCTCATCTAGAGTGACCGATGTCCTACAGAATCTCGGCAATCTGAGCCACAATCTTGTACCCTGTTTAAGTTTTGGTCTCGTTTACTCCTTTTGATTGTGTTTTTAGAAGTTGGATCTGATTCGATAATTCATCAGTTTACATTGATTTTTTTATTAATAATGATTTCTCCGGGATTCTTGCAGTATGCGCGGCCACAAATGCTTGCTTTCATGTTCAGGCATGGCCATTACACTGAAGCATGCTCTCTGTTCTTTCCATTCAGTCAACCAACCACAGAAGGGGAAACATCTTTGTCTTCAATTCCGAGCGATCCTTTAACAACTGATTATGGGACAATTGATGACTTGTGTGATCTCTGTCTTGGATATGGAGCTATGGCTGTTTTGGAGAATACAATACGGACAATAACACAATCGCCCACATATCATGAGGCACACATGATTCAGTACATGAACACAGTTCTCACCCGCATTTGCAACTATTGTGAAACACATAGGCATTTTAATTATCTCTACAACTTCCTGGTACTGTCAATATCTAGTTTCATCTTTCTTTGGATTCCATAGGTTCACCGATTTTGAGGCAATTTATGGTTACAATGGTGTGATGTTTCAGGTTCTAAAAGATGACCATGTTGCTTCTGGACTTTGTTGTATTCAATTATTTATGAATTCAATGTCTCAAGAGGAGGCTTTGAGGCATTTGGGACATGCCAAGGTATAATTACATCTTATGTTCATTGTCTTTACCATCATAATACACTATTCTGAATACATGTATATGTATGATAGCACAGCCAACCATGTGCATTGTTTGACATGTATTTTGGAGAATGATTCTTTTGGATATACCAATTGCATAACAGTTAGGGTATAAAATCAATGTGAGTTAAGTTCTGAAAAGTTCCCATAATGCTTTCTCGATTTACCTACATATAATTTCAGGTTCCAAAATGTGATCTTTGTTTCACAACAATGAAAATTCGGAATGATGAATCAAGAAAAAAATTTGGACCATGGTTAAGTACAAAAGTAAATATTTGGTTGTGTATTCTTATGCTCAGTTTCTTATGATTGCAGACACATTTCGAAGAAGCCTTATCTGTACGAGATAGAACAATCGAGGCTACAAAGTTGGTATTGCGGTCTGCTCGGAATAAGAGCGCACCTGGAAAAATGACCAGGGAAACAGTAATGAAATATTCCACTCGTGTTTCCTATCAGGTGAGGGAACTGCCGGTTTGTCTTTTGCTCTGGTGCTTGGCTGGAGCTTCAAAGCTCCAGGAGCTGGTCATGGGTTGGGTAGAGGGGTTGGTTTGAGTAGCAGACTGGTTGTGAGCCCCCTGCTGAGGTCTTCGTTGTTTTTGTTATTGGCGATTGTTGTTTTTGTTATCAGCGATTAGTGCTGGTTGTATTTCTATTTTGCAACCTTATTCGGCCTCGTAGAGGACATTGAAGCGGTTGCTTTGTATGGGGCTCTTTATCCCCTTTTTCTCTCTGTAATATGATATAAAAGATGTGCAGCCCTCCTGCGCGTTCAGGGGAAAAAAAACACATGGATTATGAATTTAAGAGACCCAGCTAAATGTCTTGCGTAAAGCCAACGTGACTGTAGATTCTGTTAGCTCTATATTTAGTGTAACTTTGCAAATTTTGGTTCAAATGGCTAACCTAATTGTACATGTTGGCATTGTAGATGGATGTGGTGAAGGCCCTCAATAGTATAGATGGACCTCAGTGGAAAACTTCCCTTTTTGGGAATCCAACTGACCCTGAAACTCTGAGGTTTGTATCATCTATTTGCCTTATAAGGTTGAATCCTTTTGAAATGTTCTAGGGGACAACTATATTCCCAACATCAAGTGTGGCAAAGTTGGATTTACATTTTCCAGATCATGGTTTAGATTAAATGTACCATGTAAAGCTGTTTTCAGTGTTAGTTCATTGCAACGAGTAGTACACGAAGTTTGTCCTCTTATTGTTCATATATATACTGAATGATTACTTAAGCTTAACCAAAGTGGCATGTTTGGATGTGCTTGGACCCTGCCCATGGACACGGAATTTTTTTCCCTCGAACACACATGAGATCTGCGTATCACGTCATAATTCATATAAGAAGAAAGAAAAGCACAGACAAGGGTGGATGAGGAGCTCTACTACCCAATACTCACAGGAACACACCCAACACAAATGATCTCTAAGGATAACTGCTAAACAGCCTAGAAAGGACCAGAAACGACCAGTAACCTGGCAAAAATCACACACCCATAGAAAGCAACCTGACCAGGAGCTCTTGGGAGACTCTTAGAGAGCCAAGCACCACAAGATGCACTCATTTGACAGCCTAGTTCGACCTCCTCATTGTTCCCATTGAGACTAGGCCTTATAAGTTAGATTCTTCAGATTTTGCCTGTCCGCTTATGAGCATTGTTTATTAGATCAGAGTTTTGTTACATGGGGACTCACTGTTCTTGTTTATTGTAATCCTGTGTATATGGTTAATATGATTTCTATTGGAATGGCACATATCTCAACCATTACTAGTATTAATTGCAGACTATATCCTTTGCTTCATGTTAACATACATCAGTAGCCTGACAGCTGGCTGCTTTTGATTAATCTAGATCAGAGGAGATTTACTCCTTTTATGTACACTCACCTGTATATTGATATTATGGCCTGCAGCAATGGGGAACTTATTCTGCCCCCCAGTTTTATTTCCTTTCAAAGTTCAACGCACTTAGTCAACTTGTCCTTTTCTTTATCATTTGATGAAACTACTTTTTCAAACTGTGCGCTTATTATTTTGCAGGCGAAGGTGCATGGTTGTTGAAACGCTGGCTGAAAAGCATTTTGATTTAGCTTTCAGAATGCTTCATGAGTTTGATCTCCCAGGTATAAATATTGGATTATTGGATTCTGTATGTGCTCATTCTGTTCATTTGATACTCAGAATTGATGTTTTTTTGACATGTTCTGAAGTATACTCCTCTTTACTTCAATTAACTTATTGTCTTCTTTGGTTCAGCTGTTGATATTTATGCTGGTGTAGCTGCATCCCTCGCAGAAAGGAAAAAGGGGGGCCAGTTGACAGAGTTCTTGAAGAATATAAGGGGGACTATAGATGATGATGAATGGGATCAGGTTATAAGTGCTCTCCTTTTTGACAGTCTCAATTTTACCTTGTAGGATTTAACACGAGAAATAATATGAACATTCTTTGCATTATATTATATTATTCATGGCAAGTTCTTTTGGAACTTGATCTGCTTGTTAACATATGAGCTTTATCTAAATGTGTAAACATGTGTTACTCTTAGCTCATAGCTCAATATGTCAAATATTTGTATTTAACACTCTAATCTTATTTGGCAGTTCCTATTGATGTTCTAACTGATTGATTTACTGAGATATTTGTTAACTTGCTAGGTTCTTGGTGCTGCTATAAATGTTTATGCCAACAGGCATAAAGAAAGACCAGATCGCCTCATCGACATGCTAATCAGCAATCACAGGTAGCCACAGCTAACAACAGAAACAAAATTTTAATTAGTGTTACAGATGATTTTACTGTGGACAACAAAGTACTGATCTCAGTGTTTCATGCCTGGATAATGCTTACTGTCAGTAAGCCTTGGTGCTTATAATGAATTCCTTTTCTGATCTTGTACTTTTCTAAATAATTTATAAACTTGCAGGAAAGTACTTGCTTGTGTTGTCTGTGGACGTCTAAAAAGTGCGTTTCAAATAGCCTCACGAAGTGGAAGTGTCGCTGATGTTCAATATGTAGCTCATCAGGTCAGTTCATAAATTTACAGATGTTTCCTACTTATTATTAATTATTGAATGAATTTGTGTCATGTTGCAGCTCTCTACTACCATCAATGACTTATACTCCCCCTGCCCCCCTTCCAAACTATAGTTCAGCTTTGTACTACTCCCTCTCACAAAATTACTGTCGTTTTAGCTTTGAAAGTACCACAAAGAGTGTTGTTCGGCTAGCTACGAAAGTCAAATATTTGTCCTGGTTCATTTGTTTAAGGAAAAATACTCTATGAAAGTGCATTTTTTGGGGTGAAAAAGTTGCTGCAGTGATGGATATCAATTGCCGTGCGTGTTGTCCTTTGTGGCTGTATCAATGACAGGACGTATAAAGCATGTCCATTAACTCTGCACCAGATGTAGTGATTACAACGTTGTAGGAGTGTGCAGGTCATTTTGCTTCTTTCCTGGTATACGTCACGAAAACGACAGTATATTTGGGACGAAGGGAGTAAGTCAAAACTTTGACTAAGTTTTTATTTAGAAAAATATATTGGCATCTACGAGTTCAAATAAACGTACGAAGGCATATTTCATGGATTATTTAATGAAAGTATTTTGAGATTATAGATGTTAATCCAATTTTCTATAAACTTGGTCAAGGTTAGAGAAGTTTGACTTAGGACAAAGGTAAAGTGAACTATAATTCGGAACTTGGGGAATAAGTTAAATATCTTCCACTCATCAGTTGCTATAGTATCTGGTTTGGTCCCTTAATGGGCAGGGTCAAGTCTGAACCTTTTCTAGTTATTTGTTTGGTCTGTGAACTTTAAGAATCATGCCACTAATCATGTCCAAGAGGAATGTCATTGGTCTCCGGTTAGAAAATGTTGAAGTCTGTGAAGTTTTCTTGAGTAATTGACACAATCACACAAGGAAGTCCATCTATTTCTGCTGCGCAATTATCTAGAAGTTTTGATTTAAGTCTAAAAATAATACACTCATAGGTTTAGGGCCTGAAATATATGTGCCCTCGAAGTTGAGTGACAAAAAACATGACTCCTCCCAAGAGATATAGTACTTATACCCCCTCCTTGCCTCTGTATTTTTATTTGGTTCTGTTTTCTGAGTCCATATTACCTTCTTTTTTTGTAGGCATTACATGCAAATGCATTGTCGGTACTTGACATGTGCAAGCAATGGCTGGCTCAGTACATGTGATACCATAGATGCTGACATGCTGAGAGAGTTCTCATGTGAAGACAGAGAAAAACAAAGTAATCAAAGCAAAGGAACATAATTCTTGTCTGGGGCGATCATCTGAAAGCTGAAGGTGTTCAATCCTCATTCCCCATCGCAACATCTTTCCACTTTGTGCAACACAATGCCTCCATGTATATATGCCTCTTAAGTGCCTATTCGTTGTACTATCCCTTGTGGAGAGGTTATGCCTCTTGCATTTTTGGTCTCTGCTATGTTGTAAAGCTTTGTAATTCCTTTACTTCCCCATCCAGTGGGACGAGTTTAATTGTAAGCGCTTGGCAGCCCACAAAGCAGCCAGTGCCAAGTGCCAACTTTTCCTTGCTCGCACCGATCCTTGTGAAAATTTTGGTCGATTCTCTTATTCTCAATCTTTGTGATGCTTCGGTAGCTTATGGCATATCTGGATGAGATTCTAAAATCCGGACCGTGGATAAAAATAATCGTTGAGGTTTCTTGGATTCTGTGCCTATGTGATACTAGTAGAATTCTCTAGAATCCTAGGGTGTTTGGATGGAATTTTAGAATTTTGGGATTTTTTTTTCTATCCAGATTCTTAGAATCCCTGTGGATCTAAACTCTACCTTAGATGAGTCTTGGTACTGATGGTATAGCATGCTTTATTAGGTCTCAGTGGAGCTTTCATGTCCTAGTTTTTAAGACGTGTGTTGGAAACAAGGTGGATAAAAACTCATTTCTTCCATATAACATTTCATCATCTCTTGTATACTATGTCCTGCTAGCTTGTCTAATGTCCATAAAACTCTCAAGAAACCTTCACTGAGACTGGAGCTCTCTTTGTCCTCATCTTAACATAGAACCAATCTTTGTATCGTGCTTACAATTGTGAATATAATTAATTAATTATTTATAGCTGATAGGTAATGTCTGATTTTGGGAACAAGGTTTTAAATAGTTTAGCCGCTGCCTCCGTCAGGAGCCATAAAAAGCTATAGGGATATAGCGCAAGTTATTTTATTTAGTGGTTTTATAGGCAACATGAAATTTTTAATTAATTATGCAAGAAAATATATAAGGAGATTTTATGAACATAAATACTTAAATGCATATGCATATCTCTAGAAGATGTCTACGGCTATAACACTTGTTAAGTCAATCAAAAAATACTAGGCTACAGGGTTTCAAAAAAAATACTAAGGCTACAGGATTAACATATTCATCAACAACCACAATCAATAATTCAATAATTATTTGTTGGTTGACTATATCATTTATTAAGTAAAGAAATAATGGGGAGGAATAGATTATAGTCATCGCCAGAGTAAAAAAACGAATACTTGTAATTAGCAATGCTAAAAATATTTTACGGTTAACTTAAGTAGCACAGAACTAAAACGTCATTAATTATAAGCCAAACAATTAGTATTATTGTAACGGGTGGACTGTACAAAAACACCAGGCTCTGTTATGTTATGCAGCACTATTTCTACGGCTCATGTAGCGAACGAAAAATGTTTTTCTCTCACATGTTTCAGCATAAGCATCAGTATAAGCTAAAATTTCAGCGAAACAAACAGGGCCTATAGCACAACCCACGTCTCCAACATATCTAAAAAAATACTCTTAAAAATAGGTTTTCAACCTTTGCAAAATATATTGGGAGACATAAAAAACTACAAATCTAACCGTTTCCAAAATCTTGCACCTAAAAGATAGGGTGGATTTTACATCATGAATCATAAACTATTTCTAAACCATACTAACCACTTTTATACTTTATTTCTCTCTTATACATTTGCATCAGGAACCCTATCCTACTTTTTTTTTTCTTCCCCACGTCGTTCCACCTCTATATTGGCAGGGGTGGTTTTTTTTTCAAGTGCCAAAAGATTAGGAGGTTGGGTTTGAGAGTTGACAGAGATAAGTGTTTTTTTTTGTTTCAATTTCAAAATTCCTGGATTGGAAGACTGTTTTGAGTTCTTGGAAGATACGAGGCATCACCAACTAGGTTGACACCGTGCTAGTACATTGAGAACCATTGGCTTGCGATTTTATACCTATATATATACACCATTATTGACTGGCTTTCAATTGGATTTCTCCTCACCGTGTTGCCTTGACCACTTGAGTCCATCCCTGGTGATGGCAAATATCCCAACTCCTCTGGCGACCGGCTCCAAGTGCATCATTGATTGTCGCCAATTGACCTTTCCAATTGGTACAACCGCCTTAGGGTTTGTTTGGTTCAACTGCGTGCAGTGGAAAAACTTTTTGTGAGGTATATACTGCAGAAAAGTTGCAAGTTTTTTGGTTGAAATCACTATGAATTCTATCCCCTATCTCTATCTCCTTTAAAACAGCTCTGAAACATCTCTTTATTTTCACCTATTTGAAAAGGTAGAAAGCTAAAAGTTAAAAATGAAGTTGAAGGTGGTACAAAATTATATTGGACAAAACAATGGCTCCTGAAAAAGCATCTTCTAGTTCCATCCATTTTGACAGCATAAACATTCTTCATATCATAACCTTAAGCTAGTTTGGTAGAGCTCGACTTCTCTTGTAGAACAACTTCTCTGATGGAGTTGGAATGTTTTGAAAAACATTTGGACAAAGCGACTCCACTAGCAGTTTCATAATAATTTATGTCAAATCTATGAGGAACCAGAAAAAAATCATGTTTTACTCGTTAGTAAAAAACGGCCCTGTCTCCTTTAAACTCCTTGCAAAGAGTCGTTATTTAGGCTCTGTTTAGCTACCACCTAAAAACTTTTCACATCGTTACATCGAATGTTTAGACATATGCATGGAGCATTAAATGTAGATAAAAAAAACTAATTTCACAGTTTGCATGAAAACCACGAGACGAATCTTTTAAGCCTAATTAGTTCATGATTAGCCTTAAGTGCTACAGTACACACATGTGCTAATGACGAATTAATTAAGCATAATAAATTCGTCTCGCGGTTTTCAGACGAGTTATGTAATTAGTTTTTTATTAGTATCAAACAACCGTTCTAACATTCCATGAAACATCAAATGTGACACCTAAAAATTTTTCACATGCCAATTAAACTAGACGCCTTACATTGATTGATGTTTGACACGACTCCGCGACAAAAGTCTGTTCCTGACGATACCAGCCGACCCGACTGCCTGAGCACCCTACGGATCGGTCAGTATGCATCGTAATTTTTCGCCAGAATCGCCAAATGTTGATGACCGGCCCTGAGTGAAACTGAGCTAAGGGCCTGTTTAGATGCAAAAAAATTTGGCAAAATAGATACTGTAGTATTTTCGTTGTTATTTGACAATTAGTGTCTAATTATAGTCTAATTAGGCTTAAAAGATTCATCTCGTGGATTTCGTCTAAACTGTGTAATTAGTTTTATTTTTTATTTATATTTAATGCTTCATGCATGCGTCTAAAGATTCGATGTGACGGAAAATGTGAAAATTTTTGCAAAATTCTTGGGGAACTAAACTGGACCTAAGGCGATCGAGTAAAAACTAGATACTCGGGCAACTAAATTAAGACAAGTAAATTTATGCACTCGGCTGACCAATCCGAATTGAGTCGAGTGACATTTGTTTTTAATCGTCAAC
This sequence comes from Saccharum hybrid cultivar R570, assembly GCA_038087645.1. Lineage (NCBI taxonomy): Eukaryota > Viridiplantae > Streptophyta > Magnoliopsida > Poales > Poaceae > Saccharum > Saccharum hybrid cultivar. The sequence goes on from JAQSUU010000135.1 coordinate 27,672,220, forward strand.
AGTGTGTCGTGCCGTTGCACAGTGAATGAATGTCTTGGTGACGGACGATTGGATCGCGCGACGTGAACCACACAGGAATTTTTTTTATATATTTTTAACACTTTTTAAAAACTATTTTTAATTTTAGCACCGAAAGTTTTTTTTATATCTAACACTTTTGGCCGCTCCCCACGCGAGGGAACGACATTTCAACTTTGCCACTCCCCACGTGGAGGAGCAGCAACACTGCTGAGGTGGCAGTGACGAAAAGGAGACAGGGGCTGCCGCTCCTCCAGGGGGAGCGGCAAGCCCCGTGCCCTTTTTCGTCACTGCCACCTCAGCATCATTGTCGCTCCTCAGATCCAGGAGCGGCAAGCGCAGGACGCCTTTTATTCTCTTTTCCTCTTGAGCTGTGGTCATTCGTCGTTTTGGCGCCGCACCCCCTCCCCTCCTCCCGACCATCACACAAGTTATTTTCTTGTTTAGTTGTAGTTCAAATGTCAGGCGAAAGTTCGTCGACCAGAGGTAGAGGAAAGGGAGTAAGAAAGGGACATCCGATTGTGTGAGAGGGTTCTCTGGATCCTGATTCTTTTGAGGAACCTATAGAACAATTTCCTTTGGAGAGCAAGAGTGACTTCACCCGCAAGAGACCTCTTAGATCATACGACAACCGCACGGAAGATTGGCCAAAATATCGCCATGGTGAGGATTGCGTCGTGCAAATGTACAACGACTGTGACGGTGGAGGCCGTCGTTTCTTCAGATGCCAGCAAGGATTTGTATTTCCTTTTAACTCTCATTTTTTCATATTTGCATTTGGTTTGTAGAAGTACTTATTGGTAGATGTGTTTTCAGGATTCAAGCTGCCCAGATAACTGTTGGTTCACTCGATGGGTCGATCCTCCTCCTATCTATCCCATCAACAATACATCACATATCTACAGGGACGCATCTTTGATCTAGAGTATAGCCCTGGAAGTGGTAACAGGGACATATCGGAGGACGACAGCATCAACGAGGCAGAGGAGCCACTATGCAACAATCCATACTGCCAGTGCCCATACCATAAGAAGCACGGGCCTCCTCCGTCGCCACCGCTGCCGTCAATGGGGGCTTACTATGGGGAAGGCGCAACTCAGTTCAATATGTGATACCATTATTAGGCATGCTAGGTTTAGTTTGCAACATGTCATTGTTTAGTTCGTTAATATCAGTGTTTGAGTTTGAACTATGTTTATGTTGGAGCAAGTGGTAGTGAAACTTTTGAACCTTGTAATAAGTGTGTACCATGTGCCTACTATTTCCCTCGATCGTGCAAGTGTTTTATTTTCAACATGTGACTTTTCAACATGTCCTAGTATTATAAAGAAGTACATGTGGTCGAGGTTACCGATCAAAGCATGGAGCAGTAGGAAACACAACCCCCAAGCAGGGAGCGGCAGAGTTGTTGCTCCCCCAGCCAGGGAGCGGCAGCCATAAAACACTGTTAAACGTCGTCGAACGCTCCAGTGAGCTTGAAAAGTAGAATGTAAGCACATTGTAAGTTGCACATTATAAGTTCACTGGAACACATAAAACATCATATTACAAGCTCAAATCCATTAGTTCCAAATACATGTAGTTGCAAATTATTTCGACACACTGCTAGGACACATAAGTTCAACAAATGACTTGGATACATAAATGACGACATAGAGTGCAACAAAGGGTCTCCAACTTCATCCTGCCATGAAAATGACCAAGTCAACCTGCAGTATATATGACATTGGTAAGTAACACATAGATATTTTTTATCGTTGAAATGTTATCCTTATATAATTGCTATGCTTACATGCACTCTATGTCCCAGGAGTGTAAGGCTCCCTCGGCCGCCTCCGTCTCTTCGGATTGGTAGGCACCACGTTAGGGGTGTAGCCAACGTCCGTGTGGTCCCGATGACGGTGCTACCGTCCTTGGCCCCGCACATGGCTTGTCCCCTGCACATAGGTCAGCCCCTGCTCAGATAAAAGATAAATCGGTGTTAGATTGTGGCATTCTTACATAACATGGGCTAGGCAAATAAGAAAATTTGTTTATTTAGTTTTACCTGTTCGTCTCCTTGGGTTCCCAATGGGGCATCATAGAGCTGCGACATGCCAATCTCCTGGTGCTGGGAAGGGTCCACCGAGGTGTGCTGGTACGAGCTGGGCTGGGACGGGACATGCTGGTACGGGCTGGGCTGGTACGGGCTGTGCTGGTAGGGGATTTGCTGGAAAGGTACATGCTGAAAGTTACGCTGTTGGAAAGGACCGAGGTGGAGCGAGCAACCACCAAGCGACAGGTAGCTCGATCCGCGACGGCAAGCAGCGCACAGCTGCCTGTACGTCCACGCTAGGACCGCGCTGCCCCAACTGAACAGGGCGATGTTCTCCCACGGCTGACGTAGTATGTCTAGAAAGATCCAGCTGATGATGTTGCCCGACGCGTCGAGGAACAAGAATGTACCAAGGAAGTGCCACAACCACACCCGAGCGTACGTCTCCACGGTACCTGGCCTATCATGTGGGTCGAGGTTATCGAAGCGCCCTATGAGCCACTGTGATGTGACACCATAAGTTTTCCTGAAATTTGCAAAGACAATTAGAGGCCATCAATTTTAAATAAAGACTGCAATGAAATCATTTAGAAGCAATTAAGTAGCTTACTTATGCTTCTTAGTTTCCTCGTTGTCATCTGGGTAGTGGCCACAGAACTCGTACACTTTCTACCTCCAACCATCGCTGTCCACTACGCCAGTCACACAACAGCCACCAATGCGAAGGCAAAGTATTGCCTTCACATCCTCCAGGGTCACGGACATCTCGCCGCAAGGAAGGTGGAAAGTGTGGGTCTCCAGGCTCCACCTATGTTACGAAAAAAGGTTACATACTTCAAATATCATTCTATAACACCTGTGTTAGGGGAAAAATAAATTACATGTCCACAGCTGTACTAAGAAGTGCGGGGTTCAGGGGCGAAAGACCTTCCCGAACCACGCGGACAAGCTCGAGGAAACCGGCACACCGTATGTACGGCGCGTAACGCTCGTCCCACCTGAGTTGCCAGGTGTGTGCACGCGGCTTCAGAAGAGGCAGCTGCTCGTCCATAGACCCGTACTCCATGTGAGCAGCCATGTGGTCCTTGTCATAGTCGTAGTCAAGGAGGGGGTACTGCGGGTGCGACATCAGAGGAGGAGTTTCCTGCATCCTGTTTCAGATTCGAAAAAAAGAGTTAGTGCAAATAATATTAAAAAATGAACAAAACATATGTTAGAATAAAACATAACGGTACAAATAAGAACAGGTATACTAGGTTATCTTAACAAACTAATATGGACAGACCTGTTGTCTAGGTCTTCTATGCCTGCTAGCCTTGTGACCCGGTTGCTTGCAAACCGAGCACAAATTCCTCCCACGTGTCTCGTTGAAGTCTCCCCCTCCGTACATGCCATCGCCGTACCCTTTCATAGCATCCATATCCCCCTTGAGACGTTTCTTCTTCCTTCTGCCCTTGCCCAACTTCTGCAGGGCCGGATTGGGCGCGTAGTCAGGTCCATGATATGAGGGTCACTGTGACGGGTCGAGATAAGGCTCGAAACTCTTCTCCCATACCCGAACGGTGTTCGAACGGAGGTACAAAGGAGACATATATGGCAAAGCCAAGTAGTCATATCCGCGCATCCTACAGACCGTGATCATGTGAGAGCAAGGGGCATGCATGATCTGAGGGACGTTACAACTGCACTCAACTTTGTCTAAATCGATATGGTAGTTCCTCCCACCGTAACACTCCCCGCCCATGCTTGTGCCACCCAACCCTCGTACACTTTAGATATGACTGTGAGGTCCGTATGGCTCGCCAATCTGCTACTTAGCCAATTCCTCTCCCTCCTTAATAAAATGAGTGGTTGTCTTTCCCCACACTCCAGCCTCCCTTATATTCCTCTGCGTGAGCTCCCACCTCTTCACAAAATATTCATTGCACTTCATGAAAGAGAACTCAACAATCCTAGACACTGGCAACGAGCGAACTCCGGTGAACACACGGTTGAAAGACTCGGATGAGTTGGTGGTCATGATGCCGTACCTGAATCCACCCTCGTCGTATGCTAGTGCCCACTTTTCCTTCTGTTCCATCTGGTCCTGTAACCATGTCTTGGCAGCTTGGTTCATCACTTTGTCTAGTTCTCTTATTTTCTCCTTGAACTGGTACTCTATACGCACACAACATAGAGCCTTAACCATGTCACTAACCTCCTTCTTCCTCTGACGCCGCTAGAAATTAGCTGTAAAATGACGTATGCACCATCTATGCACCAAAGATGGGAACCCTTCGATATCTTCACCGGTGGCGTAGAGAATCCCCGCGTGCCGATCCGAAATCAAACATATAGTGCGTGATGCCCCAAGCACTTGGGTACGTAAAAGCTGCATGAACCATGACCACGATGAATTGTTCTCTCCCTCTGCCAAAGCAAAAGCCATTGGTACTATCTGGTCCTCCGGATCAACCGCTGCAGCCATCATCAAAGTGCCCCTATACTTTCTCGTCAAGAAAGTGCCATCAACAAGGACCACTGGCCTACAGAACTGGAAAGCATGCTCCGTCTGAGCAAACGACTAGAAAATATGATGTAGCACATGCCTCACCGAGTTCTGCAAAAACATCCCACCGGTTTCCATAAACCATTTCATTCCATGGTTGTAGAATTCATTACAGATAGTATTCGGGAAACCCGGTTGTACGTCTCCTCCTAACTACCCAATCGGATCGCCAATGCAATTTGCTTTGCACGCCAAGCCTTGCCATACTTCACATGATACTTTACAAGCTCATATATGGACTGCTGTAAATAAGACACCGAGACGTCATTATCCTTGTCAACGAGCCCTAATATACGACGGACAAGGTAACATGCAGTGAGCTGCGGATGATATTCTTCACCCTTGTTATCCCAGCATAAATGGGGTTGGACCAATTTACTTATCCTCCATTTGCCATCACTCACTTTCTTCCTTGCAGTAAGCCTCCACTGGCATGGATAACCTGCTTTGCAGGTAATGTGGTACCTCAAGTTTTTGTCGGAATGAGTCACCAAGTATGGCCTATGGTGGTACACAGCATAATCCTGAAGAAAGAGCTTCATCTCTGACATTGTATTGAATATCATGCCCTTCTGAAGGATTACATGCTCATGGTTATACAGTGATTCTGCACACATCTGCAGACATGTGTCACAAACTGCCATATGTACCATGCTGACATCCCTGTAGTTTGGACCACCACTTAAAGGTACACCGCCCTGGCTCAGTTGCATGAGTTCTACCTCTGTGTAAGGGGGCGGTGCAACATAATGTTGTGCTTCACTGATCCTACCCCACGAATCAAAATACGGTGCACCACCCTCTAGCAAATCATGGACCAGCCTGCCCTGAGTTGGCATGGCATGAAGCACCGAAAGTGAAACATCGGACGTTGTAGCATGAACCGGCGTCGCATAGGCAACTCTATCATCATCGTCGTCGTCGTCATCATCGTCGTCTTCATCGTCGTGGTTGTCATGACCGAACCAGTTCTCTTCTGCTTGCTCCTGCTCTTCATGTTCAAACTCTCTCACATCGAAGTCGTTGCTTATACAACCGACTGGATGTGAATGCAACTGCTCCTGCATCAACTGACCATCCATATATAACTGACTGGATGTGAATGGAACTGCTTCTTCGTCACCTCTAACATCGTCATGATGATCATCCTCCAACCTGTACCCATTCTCCACAACCACCTCAGCAATGGGTGAGTTTGAGCCTGCGAGGACCCTAGTGTAGCGGGACCAATGAGCAGGGTCACGCAAAGGCATCAGGACATATTTTGCCCGAGTCTTCCCACTGTCAAATCTCCCCTTGATTGTGAAATCATCGTCAAACTTTGCGTTCAAACGCACACAAAGGTCATTGAAGCTTGATGGTTCATCAAACCATTCCAACTCCTCTTTCATATCCTCAAATTCACCATCTTCCTTCCTAACTATTCCTCTGAAATAAACTCGGACACAACAATCCATATAAAAACCATTCAAGCAAACTTCATCAAGTCGTCCAAACAAACTAACTATACTAAGTTTATTAACTACACTATACTAACTAAACTAACTAAAGTAACTATTTATATCACATATACTAACTTCACTAATCTAAACTAAACAAACTAACTATTCTAACTATTTATCATACCTAAGTAACTATTTATATCTCCTATACTAACTTCACTAATCTAAACTAAACATACTAACTATTTATAATACATATACTAACTTTACTAATCATACTAACTAAAATAACTATTTATAATATTTATACTAACTATGCTAGCTTTACTAATGATAGCAACTAAACAATTAAACTAACTACTTATACTAACAATACTAAACAAACTAATATAGCTAACGATTATAATACATCAAAAATAAAAAAACGAAATTACCTTGGCTCGGACGCGGGGAGCTGCTATCGAGGCCAAAGTGCTCGGGGGAGAAGGCTCGGCGCTGCTCGCGAGCAATGCTCGAGGAGGGGGCGACCCTGCTGCCGGGGGCGCGCGCGGGAGGGGCGCTGCTCCGGCGTCTTGCGCGGGCGTGGGGGAGGGGGCGCGCACGCGCGTGCCGCCACGGGGGGGGGGGGGGGGGGAGGGAGGGGCGGTACGCTGCCGCTGCCGGTGTCCTCCTGCCGGCGTCTGAGGGGGTGGCGAGTGTCGCCTCGGGCTTCTTCTGTCTGGCGCAGCTGAAAGTCCCTAGTTTGGTTTTGGCTAATTGATAAAACTTAGGACTAACCTTTGTATCTAAGTGGATGATTTAGATAAAGGTGGTCATTGAATATGAGACATGACATTGACTCATGTGACTAAGATGATGAAGACCAAGATGATGCTTGGCTCGATGGACCGGTTGTGAAGGTAAAGAGCAAGTCGAGGCTTCGAAGCGAAGGACCATGCGATGGTGAAGCTTGAGCAAGACTTGGCGCCGACGGACCGATGCAACGGTGAAGAGCAAGTGAAGTTAAGGTCGATGGATCGAGACGGTCATGTGATGATATGAAGTGGATCATATCTTTTGGAAAAACAAAATGGGCTCAAGGCAAAGGTATGATCATAGGGCCATTTTGTTTTGCACTCAAGACACCATAGAGGGTGTGAGTGGTTTAGGATCGATAGCCAAACTATTAAGAGGGGAAGTCTTATCGGTTATTCAACGCACGGGTGCCACTAGGTGAATTCATGAAGTGCATTGCATATAGGGCCTAGTGACCTAACTGGAAAACCTTCAAAAATGATTATGAAAATGCTAACACACGTGCACAAGGTGGTGATCACTTGTTGGTGTTGGCACATTTACGAAGACGATGAAGTTTGAGCGGTAGAGAGGGTTTGGGTCCTTCTCTCCCTCTCGCCGAGCTTGCGAGCGCGGGATTCAGGCGTTGTCGAGGACTTGAAATGCCTATTTTCCACTACGCCGGAAGTCGGAAAAGAAATGAAGGTGAACGGAGGTCACAGAGGTGACCGGACGCTGCACCAGACACGGTCATGGTATGACCGGACGTGTCCGGTCAGTTCAACGCAGCAGTCAGGTGCGCAGGTGCTAGGGTTTGCAACCGGTGCGTCTGATCACTCGCGGGACCGGCGCGTCCGGTCAGGCGCCCAGAGGAAACTGAAGTTCGCAAGGTCGATCGGACACGCGGCGCGTCCAGTCACACACGATCGGACGCGTCCGATCGTTGAGGGAGCTTACTGGACTCCAACCGGACGCTGGCACTGTCGCGTCCGGTCATTGCCTGGAGCGCGTCCGGTCGTTTCTTCGCGGGCGCGCGGTACTGTGCGACCGACGCGTCCGGTCAGTTGAGCGGCGCGTCCGGTCGTTGTATTTGACCGTTGGCTTAGTGACCGTTGGAGGATCGGACGCGGTTGAGCGCGTCCGGTCAGTTTGAACCGACGCGTCCGGTCATCCCGAAAAGCACGCAGTGAAGGGGTACAACGGCTCTATTCGTTTGGGATGCTTATAAATACTTGTTGGCCAGCCCTTGAGGAGGTCTCTTGTGATTTCTAACACTCTTGTGCATCCTTTGAGCTAGAGCTTCTCCCTCCCACTCATCTCTCTTGCTTGATTGCAAATCAAAAGTGAGATTGAGTGATCCTAAAGTGCATTGCATAGCTTGAGGCCATCTTGTGGCCCTTGTGGGTGGTTTAGCCGGTGGATTTCTTGTTACTCTTGGAGAGTACCGCTCCTAGCCGGCTTGGAGATTGTTGGAGGCGTTGGCAAGAGAAGGAGATTGTTCTTGGCCACCTCTGGTTGATTGTAAGAGGTTCTTGTGCTTTCCTCGGCGGAGCGCCAAAAGCAACTCTAGTGGATTGCGCGTGTAATTGAGTTACCTCACTTGAGAGTGGTGTCTTGTGGTGCCTTGCGGGGCGTGCCTTGAGGGGCAAGTGACTTGAGGGTCACACCGAGGAACCATCTAAGTGTTGGTCGACACAACCAGTGACGTAGCTTGTCGGTGCACAAGTGAACACCGGGTGAACAAAAATATTATGTCACTTGTCTCCCGGTGGTTGGTCTTCATATTGTGTTGTTGTCAATAATGATTGATTGTATATCATCTTGGTGATTGGCAACATCTTCACTCCACCGTCGGTATAAGATTCACAATCATCTCTCTCGCATTTTCTTTTGCTAGTTATCTTGTGTAGCTCTAGTAGTAGCTTTGCCAGTAGTGTTGTTAGCTTGCTCACTAGTGTAAGTTTAGTGACTTAGCCCTTGTGTGAACTAGAGATTATAATCTACTAGACTTGTGGATAAGAGGCTTGCATCACAACCGTAGGCTAAGCAAAACTCGATTTACGCCGTTTGTTATTCTAATAAGTTTGCTTAGTGTTTCTTGTAGAATTTTTTATAGGCTATTCACCTCCCCTCTAGCCATCTAGGACCTTACAAGTGGTATCAGAGCCATGGTCACCATTTTAATCAAGGCTTAACATCCTTCGGTGTGAAAATTGACTCAAATTATGTTCAATCATGTTGGAGGCAAGCCACCATTCTTTGATGGTGTTAGTTCTTTTGCTCATTGGAAGAGAAAAATGACAATGTACCTTGATTCTATTTATGAGAGAGTATTACAAGTCACCGAGAATGATTTTTCTATCATTGATCCCAATCATCTCACCGATGAAGATAAAGCAAATAGAACATGTAATAGAATGGCTCTCAATACACTTTACAATGGTATTGACATAAAAGTATTTGAGGGCATCAAGGATTTAGAATTGGCAAATGAAGTATGGACAAGGTTGAGTGAAACATATGAGGGCACTAAGGTTGTAAAGAGTACCAAGCTATATGGGCTCAAGAGTGAGTTTGAGACCTTCAAGATGAAAGAAGAAGAAACAATCTTAGAGATGTTTCATAGATTGCAAGTCATTGTGAATGATCTCAAGAGCTTAGGGCACAAGACATAAGACCAAGATTTTTGCCACAAGTTCTTATTGAGCTTACCAAGAAGATTCAAAATGTTGATCATGATGCTACAAAGAGATGGGCTTGATGCAATGAAGCCCAATGATTTGCTTAGAGAGGTATTAACCTTTGACAAGTATGATCAATATGTTGATGAGAAGGAGAAGGAGGAAGAAAAGAAGAAGACCGTGACATTTAAGGCCACCTCCTCTAAGGGCAAAGCTTCAATTCAAGAAGGAGATGACAATGAAGAAGATGAAGAATTGGAAATTGATGATGAGGCACTTGTTCTTGTAGTCAATAAAATGGATCACATGTTCATTAAGAGAAGAGGCTTCAAAAAGAGAAATGACCATTTCAAGAGCAATGAGCAACAAAGGAAGTGCTTCAATTGTGATAACACCGAACATCTTCAAGCCGAATGTCCCTATGACAAGAAGAAGAACAACAAGAGGGGCAAGTTTGAGAAGAAAAAAAGAGAAGCCAAGATGACTTTCAAGAAGGGCAAGAATGGAGCCTATGTGGTCACTTGGGAAAGTGATGATGAAGAAGAAGAAGAATCATCCAACAAGGCTTTTGCTTCCATTACTATCAACAAGAAGCCATCACTATTTGATTCATCCTCTTCATGCCTCATGGCCAAAGAAACTAAGGTATTATATGATGAAAATGATGATGAAAGTGAAATGGAATATGCTCATGATAGTGATAGTGATAATGATAATGATAATAATAATGAAAATGATGATGATGAACCAACTAAAGAACAACTATATGATTTGATGCAACAAACTAGAGACATAGCAATTGCCAAAGACAAGGAGTGTAAGAAGCTTTCAATGAAAGTAGCAATACTTGAAAAAGTTCTTAGTGAGCTTAAGACCACTCATAAGAGTCTAGTGGAAGACCATGAGGATCTTGATAAGGCTCATTCCAAGCTTAAAAAAGCTCACTCATTGCTACTTAAGCAACAAGCAAAGAAGTAGGTTGTTGTATCATGTGATATAGGTGTTACATGTGATATAATTGATGAATCCTCTTATGAACCTATCATCATGTCAAATGCTAACCCTTCTTGTAGCTCTTCATCCACCACCACCAACTCTACCTCCACTACTAGTGATGGTTTCACTTGTGATGCCTCACTAATGGTTGAGAATGAGACTCTCAAGAAAGAGGTGGATGAGCTCACTCACGCCCTAGGCAAGGCCTATGGTGGTGAGGCCCGCTTGCTTAAGTGCTTGGGTAGCCAAAGGTTCTCTCTTAACAAAGAGGGATTAGACTACACCCCCAAGAAAGGCAAGTCGGCCTTTGCAACTCCAAAGCCTAGTTTTGTAAAGGGCAATGGTCGGTTTTGCAATAGATGTAAGCAAGTTGGGCACCTAGAGCATAATTGCAATAAAAAGAACCAAAGCAAGAACCTTATTAATGCTATACCTTTTGATTCTTGCTATGGGCTTATCAAAGGTGTAAAAGGTGTGAAAGCTAAGTTTATTGGTACACCTATTGTTGGCCCAAAGAAGAAGGCTATTTGGGTACCAAAGAGCTTAGTTACTAACCTACAAGGAAAGAAGCAAAAATGGGTACCTAAGCTTCATTGATTTGCTTGTAGGTCAATTACAAAGCCGGAGGAAGGCATTGGATTATTGATAGTGGGTGCACTCAACACATGACCGGTACATCAAGAATGTTTGACTCAATCAATGATAATGATAGTGGTGTTGATTCTATCACATTTGGCAATAACAAGAAAGGCAAGGTTATTGGCTTGGGCAAGATTGCAATATCAAATGACTTGAGCATCTCCAATGTGTTGCTAGTTGAAAGCTTGGATTTCAATCTTCTATCCATGACACAAATATGTGATCTTGGTTACAAATGTATCTTTGGGGTTGATGATGTGGAAGTCATTAGTATGGATGGCTCAAATGTGACATTCAAGGGCTTTAGATATGAGAATCTCTACCTAGTTGACTTCAATGCTAGAGAAACTTCTTTGACAACTTGCTTAATCTCCAAATCAAGCATGGGTTGGCTTTGGCATAGAAGGCTTGGTCATGTTGGCATGAAACAATTGAAGAAGCTTACAACTCATAATCTTGTCAATGGTTTGAAAGATGTTGAATTTGAGAAGAATAAGCTTTGTAGTGCATGTCAAGCCGGAAAGCAAGTTGGAAGCTCACATCCAAAGAAGAGTACAATGAGCACATGCAAAGCATTTGATTTGATGCACATGGATCTATTTGGCCCAACAACATACTCAAGCATAGGTGGTAATAAGTATGGATTTGTCATAGTGGATGACTTCACAAGATTCACATGGGTATTCTTTCTTAGTAACAAAAGTGAAGTGTTTGACACCTTCAAGACCTTTCTCACTAGAGTTCACAATGAGTTTGATATTAGAATCAAGAAAGTGAGAAGTGACAATGAAAGTGAGTTCAAGAATACAAGAATTGAAGAACTTTGTGATCACTATGGCATTGGACATCAATTCTCGGCTAAATACACTCCACAATCAAATGGCATAGTTGAGAGAAAGAATAGAACATTGCTTGATATGGCTAGATCAATGTTTTATGAGTACAATGTGGGTCAATCATTTTGAGATGAAGCAATCAATACCACGTGCTACTACATCAATAGACTATATTGTCATTCATTGCTAGAGAAAACCCCATATGAGCTACTTTATGGAAGAAAGCCCAATATTTCTTACTTTAGGGTGTTTGGTTGCAAATGTTATATCTTGAAGAAGGGCACTAGATTGAGAAAGTTTGACAAGAGATGTGATGAGGGGTTCCTACTTGGTTATTCAACTACAAGCAAGGCTTATAGAGTTTGGAACAATTCAAGTGGCATTCTAGAAGAAGTCTATGATGTGCAATTTAATGAAACCAATGGATCACAAGATGAAGAAGAGAATCTAGATGATATTGGTGGAACTCTATTGGTGGAAGCAATGAAGAACATGGACATTGGGGACTTTAGAGTAAAGCAAGTAATTGATATTCAAGATGATGATAAAGATCAAGTACTCAATTCTCCATTCAAGCTAGCTAGTGACTCTCAAGTGCAAGATCATGGTGCTAGTTCATCTCATCAAGATACATCAAGTGATCAACCAAGCTCAAGCAATCAAGTGCAAGTACTCCAACCACAACATGTTGCAAGAGATCACCCCATTGATAGTGTTATTGGTGATATTAGAAGTGGTGTGTAAACAAGATCAAGATTGGCTATGTTTTGTGAGCATGCATCATTTGTGTAAACCATAGAACCAAAGAAAATAGAAGAAGCTTTGAGGGATGCCGATTGGATTATGGCTATGCAAGAAGAACTAAACAATTTCACAAGAAATGATGTTTGGGAATTGGTAGAAAGGCCAAATGACTACAATGTGATTGGAACCAAACGGGTGTTCAAAAACAAGCAAGATCAAGATGGCATTGTGGTGAGAAACAAAGCAAGACTAGTTGCTCAAGGTTACACTCAAGTAGAAGGTCTTGACTATGATGAGACATATGCTCCCGTGGCAAGATTGGAGGCAATAAGAATTCTATTGGCTTATGCTTGTGCACACAACATCAAATTATATCAAATGGATGTCAAAAGTGCATTTCTCAATGGTATCATCAATGAGTTAGTCTTTGTTGAGCAACCTCCCGGATTTGAAGATGACAAGAAACCCAACCATGTGTACAAGTTGAAGAAGGCTTTATATGGATTAAAGCAAGCACCTAGAGCATGGTATGAGAGGCTAAGGGATTTTCTTCTCTCTAAGGGATTCAAGATGGGCAAGGTTGATACAACTCTATTCACCAAGAAGATTGGGAATGATCTATTCATAGTGTAAATATATGTTGATGACATCATCTTTGGATCAACCGATCAAGCTTATTATGAAGAATTTTGTGTTATTATGGCCAAAGAGTTTGAAATGTCTATGATTGGTGAACTTAGCTACTTCCTTGGTCTCCAAGTCAAACAATTGAAGAATGGGATATTTGTGAGTCAAGGGAAATACATAAGGGACATGTTGAAGAAGTTTGGAATGCAAGATGCAAAGCCAATTTCAACTCTAATGAGTACAAATGGCAATTTGGATAGTGATTTTGATGGCAAAATAGTGAATCAAAAGGAATATCGGTCTTTGATTGGAAGTCTACTCTATGTCATCGCATCAAGGCCGGATGTCATGTTTAGTGTTTGTATGTGTGCTAGATATCAAGCCTCACCTAGAGAGAGTCATCTTACGGCCGCAAAGAGAATATTGAGGTACTTAAATCAAACAAGAGATGTGGACTGTGGTATTCCAAGGGGTCAAAGTTTGAATTGATTGGATATTCGGACTCTGACTATGGGGGTTGCAAGATCAATAGAAAGAGCACAAGTGGCACATGTCAATTACTTGGAAGATCACTTGTGTCATGGTCCTCAAAGAAACAAAATAGTGTGGCAATCTCTACCGCCGAAGCCGAATATGTGAGTGCGGAACGTTGTTGTGCACAATTGCTATGGATGAAATCAACTTTAAAGGATTATGGCCTCAACTTCAAGAATGTGCCATTGCTATGTGATAATGAAAGTGCAATCAAGATGACACAAAACCCGGTTCAACATGGAAGAACAAAGCATATTGACATAAGGCATCATTTCATTAGAGATCATCAACAAAAGGGAGATATTGCCATTGAAAGTGTTGGCACCGATGATCAACTTGCCGATATTCTCACCAAGCCACTTGATGAAAAGAGGTTTTGCAAGCTTAGGAATGAGTTGAACATTCTTGATTTCTCAAACATGAGTTGAATGCATCCCACCCACTTATTGACATGCCTCTCTTTTGACATTGTAAGGTAAAGTTGATTGACATGTCATTCATCCTATGCTAAGAACTTGCTAAAGCATGTAGACATAATAAATGATATGCATGAGCATTCATGATAAATCAAATGAATTTGATGGATATATGTTACCACTATTGCTTCTATGCTTATTTTGATCTAGTGGTGGCATATGACATGTTTGTGAGCTTGCAAACCTAGTGTTGAATCTAGAAGATTTGCTATAAGTGTTTAATTCAACATAGGCAAGATAACCCTTATTATGAGGTGTGAAGAAGCTTGTCTTTGGTTCAAATCGAATTAAATATCTTTGGCAAGTATTCTAGGTTGAACCAAATTTGATAAATTCTAACCTACTCCATCAAACATTGTTTTTCTCTCCATAATTTGATCCTATTTTTGGGTAAGTTGTTGACAAAGGAGGGAGAAAAAGATGATTCAACATGATAAAGGGGTAAATAAAATTTTGATGCACAAGTAGGGGGAGCAAGCTCATAAACAAAGTTGTTGCATTTGTTTGTGCATTCTCATATGACTTGCTCTTTGCACATGTATTTAAATTCAATATACATGCATGTGTGGTGCAATGCTAGTATAGAAATTGAATGATGAAATGATCTACTAGCATGCATAGGAATAGTTTACATGTGGTATCTAGACGTGCCTTAAACTTTACAAGTGGTCCAAGAACCTTTACTATAATGTTGATCTCACGGGATTCTTAAGTTGTGATGGTTGTCTAGTTACTTCATGATGCTAAGGATGGTGTAAAAGGCAACTTCGATTGGTATCACGCTTTAAAGGTCCATTTCTTACACCCTAGCATCATTTTGGTAGAATTACTCTCTCAACACCTCTATCCATGCATATGTGCAAAGCTTTCAATCCAAACTATATGCACATATGTAGGGAGAGCTAATGCTACCAAAACTGAGCTTGTGATAATTGTCCAAACTTTACTTATGAGTAAAATGATTGGACAAGTATGACAAGTTCAAAACTTTTATTATCAAAATCATCTTTGTGAGGGTTGTCATCAATTACCAAAAAGGGGGAGATTGAAAGTCCCTAGTTTGGTTTTGGCTAATTGATGAAACCTAGGACTAACCTTTGTATCTAAGTGGATGATTTAGATAAATGTGGTCATTGAATATGAGACATGACATTTGAAAGCATCTAGGCCCCGGTGTTGGTTTCGGCAATTAATGACAACACATAATTACCATGACTAACGTGTGTTTTGCAGAAACATCGGTAAGTTAGGTCATGGAGATGATAACTGTTTTGAGCAATATGGCAGTCATGTCCCTTGATGGAAATCGTTTTGGTTTTCAAAGGATCAACGATAAGATTAAGGACGGTTAGTTCCAGATGTCAAGGTGTTGAGATACATCTGGAATAGTCATTAGGATCTTTGTTTCTTCCTTTGACCGTACTATGAAGAGGGGCATGAGCGAGTAGCTTGACCTATATGAGTCTTATGTTTATGTGTGGTGCACACCTGTCAAACTTAGCACTAGGTAGCTCGAGAAAAGCTCAGAGTACAGTTAGAAGCAACTTGGTTCAAGTTGCATTGCGTTTAGAAGTCGTTTGAGCCGTTTACCTTTGACCGGACGCGGTCCTGGTCATGACCGGACGCGTCCGGTCAGTACAAAAGACTTAACTGCGTTTTCGGCTGACTGACCGGACACGGTCCTTGAGAGGACCGGATGCGGTGGTCAGGCTGACACGTGTTCCAGAGGGTAAACAGCAAAGATCGGACGCGACTGTGAAAAAGACCGGTGCGTCCGGTCATGTTCCAGTAAGGTCCAGCGGAGACCTGACGCGTCCGGTCACCTTTGAACGGACGCGGTCGTGCGTCCGGTCTTGTTCCAGTAAGGTCCCGTGGTGACCTGACGCGTCCGGTCACCTATGATCGGACGCGGTGTTGCGTCAGGTCACATTTCCAGAGAGCTCTTGCATGATCGGACGCGTCCGGTCATCTCAGACCGGCGCGTCCGGTCAGCACAGATCGGCGCGTCCGATCTCTTAGTACATGTTTCCATTTTCGACCGTTACAACTGACCGGCGCGTCTGGTCATATCGACAGACGCGTCCGGTCAGTGCGCGTCTGGCTGTTTCGAAAGGTAACGGTTGGATTTGTCTGAGGGGTCTATAAATACAACCCCTCCACCTCTTTTAGAGGTCTCTTGCTCATTTGTTTAGCTGAGAAACATCTTTGAAGTGCAAGGGAGTGCAAGAGACATAGTGAGGATTGAGATTTATGAATCAAAGTTTGAGAATCCTCTCTAGTGACAAGAGTCTAGCAAGTGTGCATCCATCTTCTCATTAGACTTGTCGTGATCAAGTGAGAGTTCTAGCTTGTTACTCTTGGTGATCGCCATCACCTAGACGGTTTGGTGGTGATTGGGAGTTCGGTGATCATCCGACGGATTGTGGGTGACCCAACTCAAGTTGTGAGCGGTTTTGGGTGATTCGCCGTGACGGAGTGTCGAAGAATCAACCCGTAGAGAGCACTTGATCCTTGCGCGGATCAAGGGGGAGCTACACCCTTGCGCGGGTGCTCCAACGAGGACTAGTGGGGAGTGGCGACTCTTTGATACCTCGGCAAAACATCGCCGTGTTCCTATCCCTTACTTTCAAGCATTTACTTTCTTGCATTACTTTCATTGCTTGATTACTTTCCTAGAATTGCCTTGCTAGTATAGGATTGGAACTTAGGGTGCATAACTTTTATCGGTAGAAACACAAGGAACACAAGTAGGCACTAGGGGTGAAGTTTTGCATGTAGGATTTAATTCTTGCAATTAATTTTTAGAAAAGCCCAATTCACCCCCCCTCTTGGGCATCTTGATCCTTTCAATTGATATCGGAGCCGTGTTGCTCTATTTTTAGGCTTTACCGCCTAGAGCAAGATGTCTAATGGGGAAGGACCACCTCCCACTTTTGAGGGAGACGATTTTCCATATTGGAAAATTCGTATGGAGGCGTACCTCGAAGCCATAGATGTTGGGTGCCTTAGAGCCGCAACCGAAGGGCTTCCCCCCATAAGGGACCCCGCTAACCCAAGTGGTGACGAGGAGAAATACGACCGGTGGAATGCAAAAGCAAAAAATGCAATCTACCAGGCACTAGGCAAAGATATCTTCAATCGTGTGCGTAATGCCAAAAACGCTCATGAATTGTGGGAGAATCTTTGTGCTCTCCATGAGGGAACTAAGAGTGAGCGTAAGGAACACTATCATATTGCTTTAAAGAAAATTAATTCTTTTGAGATGCTTCCTAAAGAAAGTGCTAATGAAATGTACACTCGCTTGAATGTTCTTGTAGAAGATCTCAATGCTCTTGGACTCACCAAAATGAGTCAATCAGATGTTGCAAGGAGGATCTTGAGTGTTCTCCCCGTTGAGAAGTATGGACATATTGTCACCGTACTTCACCAAAGTAATCTCTCCGCCGCAACACCGACGCAAGTATTGGGAAAGATCAATGCACATGAGATGTACATGCACATCACTTCGGAAGAGGGTTCATCATCTTCCAAGAAGAAGGACTTGGCCTTCAAAGCTAGCTATGAAAAGAAAAAGAAGGGCCAAGCCATGATAGTGCAAGAGAGCACAAGTGAGAGTGATATTGATGATGAATCACTTGCACTCATGGTGAGAAGAACCACCAAGATGCTAAAAAAGCTCAACAAGAGTGGCATCAAGTTCGATGGCAAGAAGAAGAAATTCTTCACTAGTACCAAAAGGAAGCCAATCTCCGAAATGGATTGTTTCAATTGTGGAGAACTTGGCCATCTAGCTCATCAATGCCCAAAGCCTCCAAAAGACAAGAACAAGAATAAGTACAAGGGCAAGAAAGATGATTCAAGTGAAGAAGAAGATGATAAAAGAAAGAACAAACCATACAAGAAGAAAGATGGCAAGAAAAGAGAGTTCTACAAGAAGAAGAAGGGAGGCAAGACTTATATTGTTGGTGATTGGCTCACCGACATTGAATCATCATGTGAGTCCTCCGGCGATGAAAGTGATGATGGAAAAGAGAAGATCGCCACACTTGTGGTTGGGCCATCATCATCGTCATCAACGTCTTCATCACCATCTTCACCGCCATCCTCACCGTCATCATCCACTTCCCACCTATGCCTCATGGCTAAAGGTGATCGAAAGGTACAAAATAGTGATAGTGATGATAGTGATAGTGATGATGAATATGATGCACCTTCTTATGATGAATTAGTAAAATTGTTAAACAAATATTCTAAAATCATAAGGAGGACTAGAAATGAAAATGAAGAGCTTCAACATGAAAATGAAACACTCTCATCTAAGCTTGAAAGTGCACATGAGACTAGGGATGAGCTCATAGATCAAAATGAAACTATGTCTTCTTCTCTCAAAGAGCTCAAAACCTCTAACAAGGAGCTTAGAGATAAACATGATAAAATTGAGAAGAAGCATGGTGAACTCATGACTAGACTCAACTCTCTAAAAGAAGAATATACTACATTGAAAATCAACTATGATACTCTTATTGTTGCTAATGAGCTAGCTCTTGAGACACATGATGCTACTAACCAAATTGTTAAGATTGATATAGCCACATCATGTGATGATTTGATTATTGAGAACCTTGAGCAAGGCTCTAGCGGCAAAGGCAAGAGTGTAGTTGAGGCTAATGACTATGATGAGTATGTCAAGCTCAAGAATGAAAATGAGATGCTTAAAGTTGAGAACAAGAAGTTGTTGGCTCTTAAAAAGCAAGCTTCAAATGAGTCACTTATTGAAGAAAACAAGAAGCTCAAGCAAGAGAAAGAGCATCTCAAGACCGGCCTAAGCAAGTTCATAAGAGGCCAACATTTGCAAAGTGAGCTACTCATGAACACCGTCATGAAGTTGGATAGGAGTGGCATTGGCTATTTGGCAAATCAAGAGAAGAAGGTCAAAACTCAACAATAACAAAGCAAGTCAAAGCCCAAGCCAAAGAGATGTGTTGAGTGTGGACAAGAAGGTCATTTTGCTCATGAGTGCAAAACCCCACCACCACAACCCTTGTCCAAGCATGCTAGACCTTTTGCTTTCAATGCTCACTACATGCTTAGAAAGGACTCTAGTGGAAAGATGAAAGTTATGTTCTTGGGTCCTCCTAACAAGAATAGGCCAAAGAAAATTTGGGTTACAAAGTCACTAGTTGAAAAAGTTAAGGGTCCCTCTCAAGTTTGGGTCCCTAAACAAAAGGCTTGATCTCTTGTGTGTAGGTGAACTACAAGACCGGTGGATCTCATTGGGTGATTGATAGTGGTTGCACACAACACATGACCGGTGATCCTCGTATGTTCACCTCACTTGAAGAGGATGGGGTATGTCAAGACAAGATCACATTTGGGGATAATTCAAAGAGCAAAGTCAAGGGTATAGGCAAGGTTGCAATATCAAATGATCATTCTCTCTCCAATGTGCTCTATGTTGCTTCTTTGAGTTTCAACTTACTATCCGTTGGGCAACTTTGTGATCTTGGCTATCAATGCTTGTTTGGTCCAAATGAAGTGGTTGTTACCAAGATAGATGACAAGCAAGTGATTTTCAAGGGTTTTAGATACAACAATCTTTATCTTGTTGACTTCACCTCCGAAGATGCAAACTTGATGACATGTTTGTTCACCAAGACCACACTTGGATGGCTTTGGCATAGGAGGCTTGCTCATGTTGGAATGAACACTCTCAACAAACTATTGAAGAAAGAACTAGTAAGAGGCTTAAAGGATGTAAAGTTTGAAAAGGACAAACCTTGTAGTGCATGTCAAGCCGGCAAACAAGTTGCAAACACTCATCCAACCAAAGCCTACATGTCAACATCAAGAGTGCTAGAACTCCTTCACATGGATTTGTTTGGTCCTACAACTTACAAGAGTTTGGGTGGAAATCTTTATTGTCTTGTGATTGTGGATGACTTCTCAAGATACACTTGGACTTTCTTTCTTCATGACAAATCCAAAGTGGCAAGTTGCTTCAAGAAGTTTGCAAAGAGAGCTCAAAATGAATTTGAAGTCAAGATAAAGAAGATTAGAAGTGACAATGGAAAGGAGTTTGACAACACCAACATTGAAGCCTATTGTGATGAAATTGGAATCAAGCATGAAGTGTCATCAACCTACACTCCTCAATAAAATGGTGTAGTTGAGAGGAAGAACCGAACCTTGATCACTCTTGCAAGAACAATGCTAGATGAGTACAATACATCGGAGAAATTGTGGGCCGAGGCGATCAACACCGCATGCTATGCTTCAAATTGCCTCTTCCTACAAAAGTTCCTTTGCAAGACCCCTTATGAGTTGCTAAATGGGAAGAAGCCGGACGTCTCATTCTTTCGGGTGTTTGGTTGCAAATGCTACATCTACAAGAAGCGTCAACACCTAGGGAAGTTCCAAAGACGTTGTGATATTGGTTTTCTTGTTGGCTACTCATCAAAGTCTAAAGCATATAGAGTATTTAACCACTCCACCGGTTTGGTTGAAGAAACATATGATGTGGAATTTGATGAATCTAACGGCTCCCAAGGAGCAATTGAGAATTGTGATGATGTAGGTGATGAACCTTTGAGGGAGGCCATGAAGAACATGCCCGTAGGTGACATCAAGCCTAAAGATGATGAAGATGATGTACAAATTATCAATCCACCATCATCATCATATGTGCCTCAAGATGATGACAAGAATGAGAGAGTTGAAAATGAAGACACCCATGTCTCTCATCATCAAGCCAAGGCACAAGCACAAGCCGTTGATGCCCCTCATCCTACCCCTCAAATGGTTGATCGAAGAAACTCACCTCTACTTCAAGCACATCCACAAGATCTCATCATAGGGAGTCCTACAAAGGGTGTAATGACTCGATCTCAAAAATTTAATTCTTTTGTTGAACATCACTCTTTTGTCTCTTGTCTTGAACCTAAGAATGTAGAAGAAGCTCTTCAAGATCCGGATTGGGTGAATGCCATGCATGAAGAATTGAACAACTTCGCCCGAAATCAAGTATGGACACTTGAAGAGCATCCAAAAGGTTCAAGAGTCATTGGAACCAAGTGGGTGTTCCGCAATAAGCAAGATGATCAAGGGGTAGTGGTAAGAAACAAGGCAAGACTAGTGGCAAAAGGGTTCTCTCAAGTTGAAGGTCTTGATTTTAGAGAGACTTTTGCACCCGTTGCAAGACTTGAAGCCATCCGTATCCTACTTGCATATGCATCACATCATGATATGAAACTATATCAAATGGATGTGAAAAGTGCATTCTTAAATGGCTTTATAAATGAACTAGTCTTTGTTGAATAACCTCCCGGGTTTGAAGACCCTAAATATCCTAATCATATTTATAGGTTGTCCAAGGCGCTATATGGGCTCAAGCAAGCCCCTAGAGCGTGGTACGAGCGCATTTGGGACTTCCTCATTGAGAAGGGCTTCACCATTGGGAAGGTTGACACCACACTATTCACCAAGAAATTCAAAGAAGAGATCTTCATTTGTCAAGTATATGTTGATGATATCATCTTCGGGTCAACAAATGAAGACTATTGCAAAGAATTTGGTGAATTGATGTCAAAAGAGTTCGAGATGTCAATGATTGGTGAGCTAACATTCTTCCTTGGGTTTCAAGTCAAGCAAATGAGAGAAGGGATCTTTATCTCTCAAGAGAAGTATACCAAGGATCTTCTCAAAAGATTCAAGATGGAAGAATGCAAGCCAATCAAGACCCCAATGCCAACAAATAGACATCTTGACCTAGATGAGGGAGGTAAACCAATCGATCAAACTCTTTACCGTTCTATGATTCGTAGCTTATTATACCTCACCGCATCTAGGCCCGACATCATGTTTAGTGTGTGCATGTGTGCCCGCTTTCAAGCGTGCCCTAAAGAACCTCACTTAAGTGCCGTAAAAAGAATCCTAAGATATCTTAAGTATACTCCAAGCATCGGTCTATGGTACCCCAAAGGAGCTAGATTCCAACTAGTTGGCTACTCCGATTCGGATTATGCCGGTTGCAAAATTGATAGAAAAAGCACATCCGGAGGGTGCCATTTGCTTGGGAGATCCTTAGTATCATGGTCATCTAAAAAGCAAAATAGTGTGGCTTTGTCCACCGCCGAGGCGGAATACATTGCCGCGGGGGCTTGTTGTGCACAAATCCTATACATGAAACAAACCCTCCTAGACTATGGAGTTGTTCTTAAAAAGGTGCCGCTTTTATGTGACAATGAAAGTGCGGTTAAAATTGCTAATAATCCGGTACAACACTCTCGCACCAAGCACATTGATATCCGCCACCACTTTCTAAGAGATCACGTTGCTAAAAATGACATTTCACTAGAAGGTGTAAGAAGTGAAGATCAATTAGCGGATATCTTCACTAAACCTTTGGATGAAGCTACCTTTTGTAGGTTGAGAAGTGAACTAAATGTGCTTGATTCTAGTAACTTTAAAAGATGAGCTTGTGTTGTCCCTTGCATTGCATTGTATTATATGTCATGTTTAATTACCCGCAATGCATCTAGGGCTTAACTAACATGGTTACGATAACCCTCCTTTGGAGGAGTGAAGAAGCCTAACCGTGGATCAAACTTGACAAGCAACCTAGCTTTACTTACTTGTTTTGCATTGCATATGCATGGTTGTTGTTTTGTCGTTCCTTTTCGGTTAAGTTTTGAGCAACCTCTGTGTTCGTCCATGGGTAGAGAGAGCATTTTGACGCTCCCAAAGGATCAAAAGCTCTATTGCATGGCCATACGTTGCTCCTCGGGTGTTTGTTGCCTATTTTCCTAAAAATAATATTAGCCTAAGGCAAACTATTTTAAAAACTTGAGGGTTTGAGTGAGGTCACTCATATCTTATTCCAATTGGTGTTTATTTGTGTCTCTTTGAATTGGAACTTGATTGGGAGAAGTCGCGTCAAAGTTCGAAAAGGAAAAGGGTGAAAAACAGTGACCGGACGCTGGACCGGACGCTGCACCGGACGCAGTGTTGCTTCACCACCGCGTCCGGTCCCGGCGACCACCAGCGCGTCCGGTCATCCTGGAGACCGTCTCCTGATCTAGTGATCGGACGCTGCACCGGACGCGCCCCTATTGACCACCGCGTCCGGTCCCGGTAACCACCACCACGTCCGGTCATCCGTCTCAGTTTTCCAGGCAAATCAAAACCGGACGCTGTCAGCGTCCGATCGCGGATAATCGGACGCGTCCGGTCATTCCAGGAGCTTACTGGAATGTGACCGGACGCTGCCTCCACCGCGTCCGGTCACATCGACCACCGCGTCCGGTCATCACGCATAAAGCGGATCTCGCCTCTTTAACCGTACGATTGGATCTCTTTTCTTTTTTCATCTCACCTCGCCTTTGCCGCCGCCGTGACCTCGCCTTCTTCGCCGCCGCGCCCTCACCTCCGCCGCAGCTGCGCCCTGCGCCCTGCGCCCTACGCCTGCGCCACCGCCGCCACCGCTGCTCCCTGCACACGCGCCACCGCCACCACAGCCACGCCTTGCGCCCGCAGTCGAGCCTAGCGCCCGAAGTCGCGCCCTGCGCTCGCCACCGCACCCCCACTCGCGCGCCGCCGTTGATTCACCGCCGGCGACCTCCCCTGCGCCCTAGCCTCTCGTCGGGATCTTCTTTGCCGTGCTTGATCTTCAAAGCCCTTGCAAAGACCCCAAAACCCTAACCCTAGGTTGCTAGATTTTCATCTTCGAATCCTCGCCATTGTCTCCATCTCCGCAAGGTGACATTTTCTCCTTGGATTAGGGTTTACCGTTGATTTTCCGGTAATTTCTAATTCAATTGTCGTTCGATCGTCGATTGTATTCCAGGGTTTCGGTCGCCGTCTTCGGGTAACCCTAATACGTCGAGATCGTCTTCCGGTCGTCGGATCATCGCTCTCCAAGGTAGCTGTCATGGTCATCTCATATCTTACCTCATATGCTTGCTACCTCTAGGGTTTCGTACCTTTAGATCATATATGTTGCTTATAGTAGATCCATCTATTCCGTCTTTTTAGCAAGTTTGTCGGTGTGTCAGGGTGACTGCTGTCCTGTTGATTGGATCCGAGGCCAAGCCTGCGGATACGGACTGAGGCCAAGCCTCTCGAGTGTCAGTACATCATCTTTCATAGGTTTTTCTACAGGGTGACAGCATGGTTCGTTGCAAGAATGCCGGTTGTGCTCCTAGTGACGGGGACGACAGTCCTCCTCGTCTGTCTGAGGTTGCGCGTGGTAAGCGCATAAAGATCATGGCCAGAAAGAAGAAAAAGACTCTCACTGATGCAGAGATAGCTCAGGCAGTGGCAGATGCAGCAGATGCAGTAGAGAGGGGTGGCAGGAGCAGTGGTATACGCATTGGAAACAGTCGTTTTCATCTTGAAGGACGACAGCTTGGTACAGAGACCACTGAGACCACTGAGGGCACAGAAGTGCCAATGGATGAAGACACTATGTCAGTTGATCCACCTACAGCACCTTCAGAGGGGACAGTGGAACAGCCAGCTCAGACTCCATCATATCGCCGCTCCACACGCACACGGACTCAGGTGACTCCCAAGCCAGAGGGCCAGCGTCGTGGAGGATGTCCACCTCCGAGAGCTAGAGGTACACCCCCAGTTGAGCACTTTGACTTGAGAGGTGCTACTGCACGACAGGTGCAAAGTTTGTGATTCGTTGAGGTCAGTCGGTGGTTCCCACCTCAGAGGGACTCCAGAGCTTCAGAGGGATTCTATACTCCTCTCCAGGAGGATTTTTACAGAGCTCTTGTTGACAGTGGCATTGCTTTTCGACCACAGAGGGTCTGTCGCATTGAGTCACTTGTTGAGGTAGTGGGTGAGCAGCTACGTCCGCACCTGTCCTATCTACCAGGCCTGTCAGATTTTCTTGGACGGACAGGTGCATACTGCGGCACTTGGGTTAGGGAGTTCTATGCTTCATTATGGATTGATCCAGCCCATGAGTTCATACACTTTGCATTCAGAGGCCGCGACCGCAGACTGTACATCTCCAGAGTACGGGAGATTCTCAGACTCCTAGCTTCAGACACGAAGATCCACCAGCTCTGTTTCGGTCAGACAGCTCCACCTAGACGCCCTCATGGCGGTTCTGTGCCACCTATAGACCTGATCCGACCCTGCTTTCGTGAGCCTTTTGGCGAAGGGTCTCGTCGTACACCTACCAGTCTGACACCGCTTACCCGAGTCTTGGATGCTATTGTCAGACACACTCTTCTTCCTAGATTTGGTTACAGAGAGGGACTGACCAGGATGTAGCTTTGGGTTGTTCACCACCTTCTTTCACAGACACCTTTTGACATTTGGGATCTTATGGTCAGTAAGATGGAGGACACCCTAGCAGAAGGCTTCAAGGGACACCGTCAGCTGCCCTATGCTCATTGGATCTGTTTCATCATCAGATCTGCACTGGAGCTGCCTTTAGAAATAAGTGCTGAGTTAACTGAAACCACTACTGCTTTTCCTGAGTATGATATTCGTCAGCTGTGGGCTTCAGTTACTAGAGAGCAGACCCCTGCACCAGGACAGAGAGAGAGACCTGAGGTGCCTGAGACAGCGGCTGAGCAGGATGCGACCATACAGGGTCTTGCTGAGGCAGAACTTGCAGATCTAGATGCTCAGCCTGCTGATATAGCTGAGGATGAGGTCTCTGACAGCACTGACGAGGATTATCAGCCCATCCCCAGGTATCGATCTCCTCGGCCTCACGACCACGAGGCCGGTGGTTCTGGTTCAGCCTCCCGCTCAGACCCAGCCATGGTGGCTATACTTGAGAGGCTGACCCAGGCACAGGAGCGATAGGAGCTTCAGCTACAGAGACAGGCTCAGGACACAGCTGTTGCGTTTGCACAGATACAGGCTCAATAGGATGAGTTCCAAAGACAACAGCTTGAGATACAGCGCCAACAGGTCGAGATGCAGCGTCAGCAGTATGAGATGCAGCGACAGAGTGCAGCCAGCCAGCAGCAGTACTTGGAGCTTCTGCGTCACCTTGTCACAGTTGGGGCTCCTCCACCTGCATCTATCCTGACTTCAGCTTTACCATTCAGTGGACCTTCAAGTCAGGATCAGCCGAGCTTTCAGTTCACATCTCCACAGCTGCAGGTTCCTCAGTCATTCCAGTCCCCGAGCTACACGCCCATTCAGACGGGGTTTACTCCTTCAGACCAGCCTCGCCCTCACATGTTGACCGGCACACCGTTCTTTGATCTGAGTGCCACATATAGCGAGTTGACTGGTCAGCCGACGCCCTCGCACACCACAGTTGATACTTCATCAGGGTTGTCAGTTTCAGAGGCAGTTCTCCTTCCAGTGATAGGGACAAGCACTATAGAGACTGTTCCGTCGTCAGTTGCCTCTACAGATCCCCCAGCTTTTGGCTTACTTCAGGCTCAGGTCACAGAGACTGCTCCACTTATCACTACTTCGGCAGCTCCTGTTCCTGTTGATCAGACCGAGACCGCTTCACAGCCGCATGCTCCTTCAGAGGGTCAGCCAGATAGCTCCGAGTCCGAGGGAGACATCTCACAGTTTGTGATCACTCCGCGCTCCTCGGCACCCGACTCGACTCCGTCTGTTCCTCCGTCAGCTCCTTAGATTAGTTTTTGGCGGTTGATGCCAAAGGGGGAGAGAGAGTAGACTCAGGGGGAGCTTAGGGGGAGTTTTTGTTAGGGTTTTCGTTCTTTTCTTGTGTGCTACTCTCATGCATCATGTTTACTTTACAGTAATTGCATTCGTGTGACATGTGATCTTATGAGATATCTTAAGTCTATATGGTTTAACTAATCACTGCTTTAAATCATGTCACTTGTTTGTTTATAGCTCATAAGGTTGTGCTTCCGTGCCTTTCTCCGATTTCATATGAGCTATTTTCTATGTGTACTAACCTTTCATGTCTTATCTTATAAGTACACTCAGTTGGCTTGGAACACATAAGCATTGTCTAACCCCTTGTGCTTACAGCTGTATGCTTATGTGAACCAAGCATGATCGAAAACCTCAACTCATATCTTCTGAATCTAAGTGTTGTCATCAATCACCAAAAAGGGGGAGATTGAAAGCATCTAGGCCCCGGTGTTGGTTTTGGCAATTAATGACAACACATAATTACCATGACTAACGTGTGTTTTGCAGAAACATCGGTAAGTTAGGTCATGGAGATGATAACTGTTTTGAGCAATATGGCAGTCATGTCCCTTGATGGAAATCGTTTCGGTTTTCAAAGGATCAACGATAAGATTAAGGACGGTTAGTTTCGGATGTCAAGGTGTTGAGATACATCTGGAATAGTCGTTAGGATCTTTGTTTCTTCCTTTGACCGTACTATGAAGAGGGGCATGAGCGAGTAGCTTGACCTAGGTGAGTCTTATGTTTAGGTGTGGTGCACACTTGTCAAACTTAGCACTAGGTAGCTCGAGAAAAGCTCAGAGTACAGTTAGAAGCAACTTGGTTCAAGTTGCATTGCGTTTAGAAGTCGTTTGAACCGTTTACCTTTGACCGGACGCGGTCCTGGTCATGACCGGACGCGTCCAGTCAGTACAAAAAGACTTAACTGCGTTTTCGGCTGACTGACCGGATGCGGTCCTTGAGAGGACCGGACGCGGTGGTCAGGCTGACACGTGTTCCAGAGGGTAAACAGCAAAGATCGGACGCGACTGTGAAAAAGACCGATGCGTCCGGTCATGTTCCAGTAAGGTCCAGCGGAGACCTGACGCGTCCGGTCACCTTTGAACGGACACGGTCGTGCGTCCGGTCTTATTCCAGTAAGGTCTCGTGGTGACCTGACGCGTCCGGTCACCTATGATCGGACGCGGTGTTGCGTCAGGTCACATTTCTAGAGCGTCCGATCATCCCTGATCGACGCGTCCGGTCATCTCAGACCGGCGCGTCCGGTCAGCACAGATCGGCGCGTCCGGTCTCTCAGTACAGGTTTCCATTTTCGACCGTTACAACTGACCGGCGCGTCCAGTCATATCGACAGGCACGTCCGGTCAGTGCACGTCTGGCTGTTTCGAAAGGTAACGGTTGGATTTGTCTGAGGGGTCTATAAATACAACCCCTCCACCTCTTTTAGAGGTCTCTTGCTCATTTGTTTAGCTGAGAAACATCTTTGAAGTGTAAGGGAGTGCAAGAGCCATAGTGAGGATTGAGATTTGCGAATCAAAGTTTGAGAATCCTCTCTAGTGATAAGAGTCTAGCAAGTGTGCATCCATCTTCTCATTAGACTTGTCGTGGTCAAGTGAGAGTTCTAGCTTGTTACTCTTGGTGATCGCCATCACCTAGACGGTTTGGTGGTGATTGGGAGTTCGGTGATCATCCGACGGATTGTGGGTGACCCAACTCAAGTTGTGAGCGGTTTTGGGTGATTCACCGTGAGGGAGTGTCGAAGAATCAACCCGTAGAGAGCACTTGATCCTTGCGCGGATCAAGGGGGAGCTACACCCTTGCGCGGGTGCTCCAACGAGGACTAGTGGGGAGTGGCGACTCTTCGATACCTCGGCAAAACATCGCCGTGTTCCTATCCCTTACTTTCAAGCATTTACTTTCTTGCATTACTTTCTTTGCTTGATTACTTTCCTAGAATTGCCTTGCTAGTATAGGATTGGAACTTAGGGTGCATAACTTTTATCGGTAGAAACACAAGAAACACAAGTAGGCACTAGGGGTGAAGTTTGGCTTGTAGGATTTAATTCTTGCAATTAATTTTTAGAAAAGCCCAATTCACCCCCCTCTTGGGCATCTTGATCCTTTCAACATTGACTCATGTGACCAAGATGATGAAGACCAAGATGATGGTTGGCTCGATGGACCGGTTGTGAAGGTGAAGGGCAAGTCGAGGCTTTGAAGTGAAGGACCATGCGATGGTGAAGCTTGAGCAAGACTTGGCGCCGACGGACCGATGCAACGGTGAAGAGCAAGTGAAGTTAAGGTCGATGGATCGAGATGGTCATATGATGATATGAAGTGGATCATATCTTTTGGAAAAACAAAATTGCCTCAAGGCAAAGGTATAACCATAGGGCCATTTTGTTTTGCACTCAAGACACCATAGAGGGTGTGAGTGGTTTAGGATTGATAGCCGAACTATTAAGAGGGGAAGTCTTATTGGTTATTCGATGCACGGGTGCCACTAGGTGAATTCATGAAGTGCATTGCATGTAGGGTCTAGTGACCTAACTGGAAAACCTTCGAAAATGATTATGAAAATGCTAACACACGTGCACAAGGTGGTGATCACTTGTTGGTGTTGGCACATTTACGAAGGCGATGAAGTTTGAGCGGTAGAGAGGGTTTGGGTCCTTCTCTCCCTTCCGCCGAGCTTGCGAGCGCGGGATTCTGGCGTTGTCGAGGACTTGAAATGCCTATTTTCCACTACGCCGGAAGTCGGAAAAGAAACGGAGGCGAACGGAGGTCATAGAGGTGACTGAACGCTGCACCGGACGCGGTCATGGTATGACCGGACGCGTCCGGTCAGTTCAACGCAGCAGTCAGGCGCGCGGGTGCTAGGGTTTGCAACGGGCATGTCCGGTCACTCACGGGACCGGTGCGTCCGGTCAGGCGCCCAGAGGAAAATGAAGTTCACAAGGTCAATCGGATGCGTGGCGCGTTCAGTCACACACGATCGGACGCGTCCGATCGTTGAGGGAGCTTACTGGACTCCAACCGAACGCTGACACTATCGCGTCCGGTCGTTGCCTGGAGCGCGTCCGGTCGTTGCTTCGCGGGCGCGCGGTACTGTGTGACCGGCGCGTCCGGTCAGTTGAGCGGCGCGTCCGGTCGTTGTATTTGACCGTTGGCTTAGTGACCGTTGGAGGATCGGACATGGTTGAGCGCGTCCGGTCAGTTTCGACCGGCGCGTCCGGTCATCCTGAAAAGCACGCAGTGAAGGGGTACAACGGCTCTATTTGTTTGGGATGCTTATAAATACTTGTTGGCCGGTCCTTGGGGAGGTCTCTTGTGATTTCTAACACTCTTGTGCATCCTTTGAGCTAGAGCTTCTCCCTCCCACTCATCTCTCTTGCTTGATTGCAAATCAAAAGTGAGATTGAGTGATCCTAAAGTGCATTGCATAGCTTGAGGGCATCTAGTGGCACTTGTGGGTGGTTTAACCGGTGAATTTCTTGTTACTCTTGGAGAGTACCGCTCCTAGCCGGCTTGGAGATTGTTGAAGGCGTTGGCAAGAGAAGAAGATTGTTCTTGGCCACCTCCGGTTGATTGTAAGAGGTTCTTGTGCTTTCCTCGGCGGAGCGCCAAAAGCAACTCTAGTGGATTGCGCGTGTCATTGAGTTACCTCACTTGAGAGTGGTGTCTTGTGGTGCCTTGCGGGGCGTGCCTTGAGGGGCAAGTGACTTGAGGGTCACACCGAGGAACCATCTAAGTGTTGGTCGACACAACCGGTGACGTAGCTTGTCGGTGCACAAGTGAACACCGGGTGAACAAAAATATTGTGTCACTTGTCTCCCAGTGGTTGGTCTTCGTATTGTGTTGTTGTTAATATTGATTGATTGTATATCATCTTGGTGATTGGCAACATCTTCACTCCACCGTCGGTATAAGATTCACAATCATCTCTCTCGCATTTTCTTTTGCTAGTTATCTTGTGTAGCTCTAGTAGTAGCTTTGCCAGTAGTGTTGTTAGCTTGCTCACTAGTGTAAGTTTAGTGACATAGCCCTTGTGTGAACTAGAGATCATAATCTACTAGACTTGTGGATAAGAGGCTTGCATCACAACCATAGACTAAGCAAAACTCGCTTTACGCCGTTTGTTATTCTAACAAGTTTTCTTAGTGTTTCTTGTAGAATTTTTATAGGCTATTCACCCCCTCTAACCATTTAGGACCTTACAGCAGCGACCACACGAGCCGTATCCCGCGCGAAACAAAACGCCCCCCACTGTCGCTCCTTGATCTGGGGAGCGGCAGCCTTGCCGCTCAAGGAGCGGCAGTGGGGGGTTGTTCTGCTGGCACACTTTTTAAAAACATAGTGCGCGCCCCCCGCTGCCACTCCCTGATCTGGGGAGCGGCAGCCCCCTGCCCCCTTTTCGTCACTGCCACCTCAGCAGAGTTGCCGCTCCTCCACGTGGGGAGTGGTAAAGTTGAAATGTCGCTCCCTCGCATGGGGAGCGGCCGAAAATGTTAGATATAAAAAAAATTTCGGTGCTAAAATTAAAAGTAGTTTTTAAAAAGTGTTAAAAATAAAAAAAATCACCACACAGCTTGACTGGCCCGGCATTTGGATCCCGTGGGCCATGGGCGGCAAACCAAACTACAAAGTCCAACCACGCTGTAAAGAGGAGAGGAGATGGGTATCCACAGTGGCATTGTGCACGGTAGTTTAGATCTCGTTTAGTTGGTCTTAAAGTCTAGAGGTGTCATATTGGATATTTTATACGATGTCAGAATGGTGTTCGGATACTAATAAAAAACTAATTATAGAACACACTTGTAAACTGTGAGTCGAATTTATTAAGACTAACTAATCCGTCGTTAGCACATGTTTACTGTAGCACGACATTGTCTAATCACAGACTAATTAGGCTTTAAAAATTCGTCTCGTAAAATACACGCAATTTATATAATTAGTTATTTTTTTAATCTATATTTAATACTTGATGACAGGGCGTCCGCGAGCGAGCACGGTTGCTTGCGGCACGAAAGGCGCGCGATTCTGGTGTTGTCGGGTGGTGCGGATTTGCCGTGGCAGTGAGTTGAGACGTGTGTAGTGCGGCACTAGCGAATCGCGGAGGTGGTGGTGGCCTCAAATGAATCATGGCGCTCGGTCGGCCGTGGTGAATCGCAAAGTCACTTTACCTCACGACCTACTAGCTTACCCCTCTGACCGTCCGGTGCCTCTCGAAAGAAAGAGCAAGCAAGGACGGGATTTTTTTTTCTCTCTAAAGAAAAAGGGAACCCATTTCGCTCCCCCTCCCTTTTTATTTTTTTCCCGTCGGTGAAAGGCGTTTTCTTGTGCGTGTAAAAGACGAAGAAGCTTCCAGAGTGTGGTGGGTCATATTCGGCGCTGTACTACTCATGGATGGATACAAAGTTTTGACGATTCGCACCGCACCGAGCAGCTGCGTCGCACCCGAAACACGTGACGTGAGGTCGGTGGGAGGGACTGGAGTGGACGGGACGGGACGGGAGGGCGTAGGAGTACGCAGCAGCAGTAGCTGTTGACTGACGTGTGGGCCCTGCCCGGGCGGTAGGCGTCGTCGCGTCCAGCCAGTAGCACTCACTTGGCTTTGTCTCGAGCAGACAGAGCAGTCTTCGTATGCGTATGTAGCACGTTCGTCCTGTTCATACACGTACAATGTATAGACAGCCGTAGAGGAGCTACTATATCCCGGTGTTTGTCTGCAGCGTACTGCGTAAACTGCCACCCGTCGTCTCGTCTCTGGCCTTGTTTAGATTCCAAAATTGGAATCCAAATTTTACATAGTAAGTGTCACGTTACACTGTAACAATTTTATTTTTATTTGGTAATAATTATCTAAACATTAATTAATTAGGCTTAAAATGTTCGTCTCGCAAAGTACAACAAAGCTGTGCAATTAGTTTTTTATTTTATCTATATTTAGTACTCCATATATGTGCCGGTATTTTGATGTGACAGGGAATAAAAATTCTGTGCAGTGAATTTGGTGACCAAATTGGGAAATCTAAACTAGGCCTGTGCTTAGACTGTCCGCAGTGGCATACTCTAAACGATACTCTAAAATTTTAGAGTATGAATATAGAGTAAAAACTGCTGCACTGGCATACTCTAAACGATACTCTATCCTTTCTCTCACTCTATATTTAGAGTAGTACTGTGTTTACTCTATATTCTGTAGTGGCGGACCCCGCTAGCTAAACAAAGGGAAAAAATGCTATAACTCACAAACCAAAAATCCAAATTAAATTTCGATTGCACCATTAAATTCGTCTCAATAAATCCTTCAAAACTAGATCACGCATGGATATATTTAGATAAAGTGACAAGTGGGTCCCATAGTGGATAGAGTGGATAGAGGATGATATAGAGGATGGATGGGTGCGGGAGAATTGAGTATAGAGGAGAGAATCTTGCTGACTAGGACGTATAGAGGATGAATATAGAGGTCCATGAGTGCAGATAGCCTTAGCACACCGCGGCGTCACGGTGGTTGTCATCATCCATTTGTTTATGTATCGCTTCTACGGCACCCACCGGTCGATGGAATCCCGCTGTGGTGTGGAGTACGATGCGTATGTGTACAACTACCGGCGCCGCGCCCCCGTGAAGTGCTCCTGGAGAAACGCCTGCTCGAATGCAACAGTCACAGCAGTGTGCGCGGGCACGCCGACAGACGCAGACACGCCAACTACCGGCTGGCTACCGGTAAGCGATTACTCCGTACTCCTAGTCCTAGATTAGAGGCCGATCGAAGCAACCGCTGCGAGATACTAGTTTAAACAAGTCGATCACGAGTGAGGACAGGGAAAGAAAGGAAAAGCGTCGCAGACCACCGACGGTGGCACAGGCGAGGACGCGAGGGCAGGCCTGCGTTCGGGGTGGGGGTGCGGTGCCCGTTGCTTGGGTCGGGTTCCGCGGCGTGCGACGCAGCAGCCCGTAGCGGTCCGAGGCCGGACAGCCCGAAAAGGTCTCGAGCACGCAACGCAGCAGCAGCAGCAGGCAGGCAAGAGCACCGGCGCTGCTGGTCCGGCGCTGGTCAGTGCCGTTGCTTTCGCGAGCGGCGAGTGCAGCGCCTAGCGCTAGCGGCAGCGGACGCGCAAACCGGCCGCGGGTCGCCATCGCGCCGCGTCAAATCTCCCCTCCCTTTCTTTCTCCGTCGCATCGCAAGAGCAGGAGGAGTACAGCTGCTTCGTTCGCTTTTAATTAATTGTATTTCCTTTGTACCAACTACCGTGCCATCCAGCTTCATGTATTCTCTCTCTTTTCTTATGTATCATGACACAAAGCGTAATTACAAGTTTGTTTTGATCTGCTTGTCCACAGCCATACTCACAAGATCCTCCTCATGTCCCATTCAGAGTCCGTCCGTCCGTCCGTCCGTCCGTCCATCCACCGCACTGTGGGCTGTGGGGGTGCATGCATGTATCCGTTGCACCAACGAATAATTATCCATCCATCCTAAAGAAAAAATAAACTGATTGATTGGTCCATTGATTTGCGTTGTTCCGTTCCGTGTACATACACTATATTTCCCTGCGATGATACGGAGATGAGATTTGCCTGGCACGATCATTCGTCTGCTAGAAATGGAACCATATATATCAATCAAACACCTGTCTAGCTGGTGTCTCGTTCACAAAGGCGATCGATCGAATCCCTGCTCTCCGGCGGGCGGTGGCCCGGCCCCCTTCTTCTTTTCTCTTAATCTTATTAATTAATCAAAGTTAGTGATGCTACTCTATATACTCCTATCTAATAGCTTCGCTTGACAGCGTGTTAAATAACCTGGGAAGCGAGCTAAGGCGCTAAACCAACCCAGCCTGCTCGGTTTTCGGCCAAAAGAATATGCATGGTTTGCGGCTGGAGGTTGCCGCTTGCCGTGCCGGCCACCGTACCGTCTTCGCCTGTGCCACGGCGGGCGGTGCGGAACGGAACGGAACGTGGCGTTTCTCGCCTGTCATCATCTCTGGTTGGTATACAAGGGGCGACGCTGGCACACCGCTTTTCGTCATCAGATACTAGTATAGTATATCTATACCAATACCACCTGATCGAGCATGTGTACGCGTACGTACATGGAGTTTAGACAAATTTAGCTAGTATTCTAGCCAGGATTTTTTCCAGGTGATCATTTCAGGTGATACGAACAAGGCCTTATTAAATTAGTGGCCTATTCTTGTCCGACAACGTAATATGTACTATGGAGCTGTAAGTTTGGAGGATTTATCAAATCTCGTGACTCCAAAGTAAATGCCGAGCTGCCTCCAATAAACACAGGCGTGAGTACGTGAAGGACGAAGAAGCATCGTAGCCCACAGCCAACTACGCCCTTGTCCAAAAAAAAAAGAAGCATATTATTTCTCGAGAGATCAACCAATTTAAAGTTAGTATACTATCAACTTTTACATCTCCAAATTAATTTATTATAAAAAAAATATACTGCATGATCAGTCTAATGATGTTTACTTGATATCATGAATATAAGTACATTTTTATATATGTTTGCTTAAATGTGAGATTAATTGGCTTCTAAAAAAGTGTAATGTTTATGGTTTTTTGAAAGGGAGTATAAATAAATAACTCAAATAAGTATTTTGACAATTTCACTGCATCATTATACATTTATACTTCAATCCATCCTAAAATAAGTATACTTCCAAGATTTATCGAGGAGATCAACGATACTAGAAAAGCTACATATAAGTCCTAATTAAAAGTTGTTCTAACATGTAATAATTGCATTTAAGAATAGAAAGGGCAAAAAAACAACTAAATTAGGTGGTTCTATAGCTAGATATGTATTTATTTTAGGATAAATTCCGAATGATACAACGATGCAGATTTTTTTACCACTAATGCTATTAAAACATATCATTATTAATAGTGGCTCTATAGCTAGATATGTATCATTATTGCCACCATCATTTACACACACTGCCACAAACCCACAGACAGTATACTGCGTCCGCTATACGGAGTACTACTAGTGGTGCTATTTATGTGTAGCGGTCTCATCTTTGAACAACTTTGAGCATAAGATACTTAATATATATCTATATAGTATATTTGTATCTTTGTATACTTAATATATAAAATCTTAATACTTATATATGGAAACACTTATATATGTTTTTTTCATGGTTTATTTAGTGGTTTTATATAGTGGTTTTATATAAAACCACTAAATACTTAATTAAGATTTTTCATGATTTTTTTTATAAAATCTTAATCTTATATATGGAAACACTTAACTATGAAAAATTTATGAACACACTCAAATACATGTACAGATTTTTAAGAGAATATGTTTCTATGTCTATTAGTTGACATTCATAAATCAACCAACATACTCACAATTACCATCAACATTTATATTCATTCATCAATTTATTTAGCTCGTACAATCACATGATATTGGTCATCTATATGTCAGAAAAACATCGCCTCTATATTTTCAAACAGAAGAGTGGGTCAAAGTCAAATATAGAGACGATGTTTTTTTTGTTTGTTTTATGATTTTTTAAATAGGTAATCCACGAGCTATTAGTTGTAGGGACAATTGTATTTCATCAAATAATATTGCTATATCGACCAAAATAGTACTAGGTCATCAGTCTCCACTCTCCACTAACACAATCTTCTGCCCTTTCTTTTGAGACAAAATCTCTGTGTGTTTTTAACAAAATTATCCTAGACAAGCTGTTTCGACTTTCAAACGGGGAGTGGACGGGATTTTTGTGTGGCAAGTGGACTGGCAAGCACAATCGTGACACAGACCCCAAACACCAAACCAACAAGTCAAAAAAGCAGATTTTGACAGCATACTTCTTTGGCAACTCCACCACCACCTTTTGCATCCCTCCAAAAAAAAAGAACATTGCTCCCTCCGTCTCTAAATACCTGTCGTTTACATTTTTCGGGAAACAACTTTGATAAAATATATATTAAAAAATATTAATATTTATGGTACATAATTAGTATCATTGGAAAGATCTTTGAATTTAGTTTTTTAATAAATTTATTTGGAGATACAAATGTTACACATATTTTTTATAAATTGAATTAAACTTGTGGTAACGACGACAGATATTCTGGGACAGAAGGAGTATTACTCAAAAATAAAAAAAACCCACCTCACACATGAAAAAAATTCTGGTCCCTCTCTCACTCAGCCCTTGTTTAGTTCCCCTAATTCTCCCCAAATTTCACTATACAAAAAGAAGATTCCCTGTCACATCAAAATGTCGGCAAATGCATGAAGTACTAAATGTTGATGAAATCAAAAACTAATTGCACAATTTTGTTGTACTTTGCGAGATGAACATTTTAAGCCTAGTTAGTCAAAATTTGAATAATTTTTACTAAATACAAATAAAATGCTACAGAAATTCTGATACAGTGTTTTTCTCCCCGATTCACCGAACTAAACGAGGCCTCAACCCTAAGCGCCCGGGCACACACGCAAAAGGTCACAACTGCTAGCAGGGCGCAGGTAGCAGCCTTTTCTCTCTCCTCTACTAGACCTTTTTTTCCTAATGACTCTCTCTCTCTGCTGACCAACAACATGACAAATCAAATCTCCACATCAAGACACACACATGACGTCATAATCCCACTTCACTATTTGATTTATCTACACCTTTTCTCCATCTCTTTCATAAAATAAAAAATAATACAGCATTCTAGAAAAAGAGGCCATGGGGAGGATCCCAACAAGCCATCATCTCAATCAACGGCCACCACTTGGCCTGCCAGCTACGTGCCATTTCCATCATTCCCTATGTGAGGTCATGTTTAGATACCAAATTTGTCTTTTAAATTTCACTATAAAAAAGAAAATTCTCATCATATTAAAATGTCGGCACATGCATGAAGTACAGAATGTAGATAAAATCAAAAACTAATTGCACAGTTTTATTGTATTTTGCGAGACAAACATTTTAAGTCTAATTAGTCAATATTTAGACAATTATTACCAAATAAAAATAAAATACTGATTTAGACGAACTAAACATGGCCTAAATTTTTTTATTCACTTTTTTCTCTCTCTCGAAGAGAGGAGAGAGAATATCTCTCTCCACACACTCTTAGAGCCTGGAGTAAGCACAGAGGGAGCAAGTCAGGCCAGGCCCCGCCCCAAGAAAAAGAGGAAGTGGGAAATGTGGGGCCAAGCTGGCAGAGAGTGCTGTGGGGGAGTAGGGTGTAGGGTCTAACAACTGCTAGTAGAGTCTAAGGAGGTGTTTGGTTCGAGGAGTTAAAGTTTAACCAATACTACAATACTTTCGTCTTATTTGACAAAAAGTTTTTGATCTTAGACTAATTAAGCTTAATAGATTCGTCTCGTAAATTATTCCTAATCTGTACCGACATACATGTAATTAGTATACATTTAGTACTCTATGCATTTGAGGAAACATTAATGTGATGAGAGTTAAATTTTAACGAACAGAAACCAAACAGACCCTAAAGTTCTCACATCACATAAACCTTTCTCTCTGTCCTCTCGCTCTTATTTCTTCCTCGTCCTCCCAGGACCTCCAGTCCCCCTCCTCCTCCCCCACGGCCCCACCCACCCGGACCCGGTGCCGTGCTTTGCAGGCGGAGGAGACAGACCAACGACGGGCGGACGGTGGTGAGTCCCCTCCCCCTCTCGTTCGATTCCTCGCGGTTTCGCCTGTCCTCGTTCGGGGTTCTCCGACCTGCATTCCCCTCCGGGGAGGACTGGTTCGGGCGCGTTCGTCAGGTCCTTCCTGGGGGTTTTAATCTGCTTCTGGTTCCTCGGTTTGGTTCATCCGCTCGTGAGTTTCTCGATCGATTCTTCGGCGTGGGGGTGTGTGTTTTTTTCCTTGAATTTTTTTTTTGTTTGTGGAATCTTCTGTGAGGGTTTTAATCTCGGTTGGTGTTTTTCCCCACTAGGGATTTATACTGATCGTATTATTAATTTTTATTTTTGTTCTTGCTTTTTTTTCAGTGCTTGATGAGGAGGGTGCCGTGACCGTGAGGAGACAAACAACTAGGAACAGCTGGTGAGACAAAGGTGAGAATGAGATGATGATTGATTAATCACTAAGGCCTGGCTTGCCCTTTTGTTTTGCTTGGATTGTTGGATTCTCTGACTGATGATGCCCATGTGGATTGACTCTTACTCCTCTCCTGATGCTTGATAATATGTATTGCTTACAAGTGAAGGAATCAATTAAACAAAAAAGATGCTGTACTGTACTACACTCGAGTTCATTAAACCTTTTCAGTTCGTCTGTTGATTGCGTAGTATTAATTGCTGTTGTTTGTGACATGATTTTCTGTCCAAACTAGTAGTATGAGTTAACTTGTCTTCAGAAACTGATAGTATGAGCCAGTGAAGATCTTGTTCTGAAACGGATAGTATGAGTTAACTTGTCTTCAGAACTGTGGTTGTTCAAACTAGTAGTGGTAAACAAGTCAAACTTTATCAAGTTGGTAGACTTTAAAAGGCGATGCCACATATCAAAGTTATTAACTCCAAATTCATGCAGTGTGACGAAAGCGAGAGGCGACCAAATGGCAACTGATTCCTCAGCTCTGCAAGCTTCCTCTGAGTCGATTGCCCAAAAGATGGGGTTCTTCAGAGTCCCTGATCTTCTTGTCAAACTGAGCGCCAAATGTTTGAGTGAACTGGATGTGGTTCGCAGCCCAACATCACCCCTAGACCTCAAGTTTTTCACTGGCCTTGGCAACAAATCACCCAGATCATCCTCCGTTGATGCCAACCAGAACCAGAAGATCTTGCTTGGTGACAGGGTTGGGCTTGGACTTGTGGACGCCCTCACTGATGAGAACCCCATGCCCCTGGGTGGTAGAAAGGTTCTTCTCGGATCTGAGATGAGGATTACTGATAACCTGTCTCGCAAGAACAGCTCCACTGCTCCTGTTCAAGCTGGGGAAGTTGAACTAAAGGATGATAATATGTCTGATGGACTGATGGGTAGTGTCATGTCCCTTGATGACATCGTGAATTCAGAGGATTACACTTGTGTTGTCTCCCGTGGCCCTAATCCTAGGACTACCCACATTTTTGGAGATCGTGTTTTTGAGTTTCAAGCTGAGCAGCTGATGCCTGTTGAGAGTAAGGGCGATCAGAGTATGTCTCTTCATGTGAAAGAGGGTGCAATGAGCTTCTGTTGCTTTTGCAGTGAGAAGCTCAAAGAAGGGAAAGACATCTACATCTATCAGTAAGTGATCCAAATATCCAATTTAGTAGACGAATCACTGCTATGGGTGTTTTTCCATTCTTGAATAGGCCTGCGGTTCTATTGATGGCTGTTTGATGTTTGGTATCCTGTGTATTGATTGTAGGGGTGACAAATCCTTTTGCAGCATGGAGTGCAGGGAAAATTTCATGGTGGATGAGATGGAAGAAGGTGAACCCATCATATATCATCCTGCATCTCCTAGAAGCCCACCTTCTGATGGTGGTCGGATTTTCCAACTGATCCATTGAGTCAGCGTCAGTAACAACTTGATATGGTCATAACTGAAGTGCTGTCTGAGGTTAATAAGTTGCAGCCATGGATGTGATCATGTTTGCAGAGTTGTTGCCTGGAGATTTTGTTTGTTGCGGCACTGATGAATTTACCCCACCTATTGGTTTCTTTGTTTTGCGTACTTGGATCCTCGAATTTTAGGAGGAGTCCAGAAAATGACTACCTCCGGTCATAATATTATCTTGATCGGAGATGGGTGTGTGTGCGCGCGTCTCAACTTGAGTTTGTTTGCTTGTACCGCATTTTCAGTGGCTGTCATATGTGGACGCCTCTTATTAATATCATGTATGTGGACCTATGTTTTGATATTTTCAGAAATAAAATGGTAAACAATAAAGTCTTATGTTACTTGTTTTGTCACTTGATTTCATGATACCGGGCTCACGCCAAGTAGTATATGATTTGTTGGCAGGAGGTTCGCACTCCTATTCAAGTATGCAATTGCTAGGCCTCGTTTAGACTACCCGCAGTGACTGCTCTAAAACGATACTCTAAAGCTTTAGAGTATGATTATAGAGTAAAAACTGTTGCACTTGGTACTCTAAAATGATACTCTATCTTTTCTCTCACTCTATATTTAGAGTAGTACTGTGCTTACTCTACAGTGACGGACCCCACTAGCTAAACAAAGGAAAAAATACTATAACTCACAAACCAAAAATCCAAATTAAATTTCGATTTCATCATTAAATTCGTCTCAATAAATCCTTCAAAACTAGATCACACATGGATATATTTAGATAAAGTGACAAGTGGGTCCCACAGTGAATAGAGTGGATAGAGGATGGATGGGTGCGGGAGAATTGAGTATAGAGGAGAAAATCTTGCTGACTAGGACGTATAGAGGATGAACATAGAGGTCCATGAGTACGGGTAGTCTTAGACCGGCTGCCGCCTTGTTCGTTTGAGCTTATCAGCGGAATCAGCAGCCATCCAGATTCCAGCAGTGTTTTTCTCTCACAACAAACCAGCGAACAGTACTATCGGTGTTCGGACCCACGGGGGTCCTAAACTAACGAGTAAATGCTGCGTGTCTCTTTCCTGGATGGTGATGCAAGGAGAACACACGGGGGTTTATCCTGGTTCGGGCAAAAGAAGGCCCTACGTCCAGCGGGGGGAGATGTTTGTATTTCCTTGCATCGAGGTGCTCGTGTAGGGGTTACAAGCATGCAAGAGAGGGTGTCGAGCCCAAGTCTCAAAGAGAAAAGAGGAAAAAGGCGGTTGCTTGAGATGTCGATCTTCTGTTTTGTGTTTTTCGTTCCGTCTTCGTCCCCCCCTCCGTTGAACCCTGGCCTGCCCTTTTATAGGGTGAGGGGAGGCCAAGACGACGGGGAGCCTTGAGGTGATGCTTTGTCGATTCCTGTTGAGTTGACTGTAGCGACGTGCCTTGGGAATGGCCGGCCATCCCTGGACACCCTGACGTTGTGGGAGACAAGATGGCGAAATGACCCAGAGCGCCATGCCATACTGTCCTTTGAACTAAGTCGAGCGCCGGGGCTGGGTCGAGGCCGGGTCGAGGCCGGATGGATAAGGCCGAATCCCCGATATCGCGGAGAACGGGCCTTGTCTTATCCTCCCTCGAGGGTGATTGATGGTGAACAGTGCGCGGTAAGGTGGGTATAGTGACGGGTTTCACCTCCCATCACGGGATGGGCGGTAAAACAGTGAGATCTGACACGGGTATTGTTCCCACGTCGATCCTGACCGCAGCCATGCCGGTAGGTGGTAGTAGGTAACCGCATTGAATGCTATGGCTTTTGTCCTGGGGTAGGCAAAGAAAAGGTGTCGAGGTGCTCGATCCGGGCTCACGCGAGTCGGAGTTCTCCCCAGCGGGCGATCGAGCCTCGCGCGGGTCGGAGCGCTGTCGAAGTACCTTGCGGCACGGGATGGGGCGCGGTCGAGGCGCCCGTCGAGCGGGCCTCGTACGAGTCGGAGCCAGGGCGCGGTCGAGGCGCCCCGTCGAGCGGGCCTCGTACGAGTCGGAGCCGGGGCGCGGTCGAGGCGCCCCGTCGAGCGGGCCTCGTACGAGTCAGAGCCGGGGCGCGGTCGAGGTGCCCCGTCGAGCGGGCCTCGTACGAGACTGACTGGGTACGCGGTCGAGGTGGGCTATCTTTTATTGCGGTTTCGGTCATGTTAGTTTTTTGGCGATAGGTGCGGGTACCTCCGTACTGTTGGTACCGACAGTAGCCCCCGAGCCTTTAGGTGAGTGTGTGATCACTCTCCCAGAGGTTGGTCAGAATTGGAGTCGTAGCGCCGTGATTTTTTCCGGCGGGGGCGCGCGAGCGCACCCGCCGGGTGTAGCCCCCGAGGCCTCGGTGGAGTATTAAGACTCCTCCGAGGTCTTGTACGCGTTTGATTGGGGAACGATTCGTTGCGGTCAAGCCCCCGAGCCTCGCGCGCGCGAGGTCGATCAGGGTCCCGGCCGTCTTTTGCTACGCGACCCTCACGGTCCTTTTCCGAAAAAAGGAGGAGGGGTGGAGAACGCCGTACTACCCTCGTTTGGGCGCAAGTTCCGACGATCTCCGGTGAGCTGCTAGCGGGGGAATTCGAGTGAGAGCCCGTGCCCCGTTCGTTAGAGGTCGGCTAGTGGCCCGGAGGCGCCCTCAAAGATGCCAAGAAGTGGTCGTGTGGATCTCGATTCCCTTCGACAGGATTCGAGGGCTCGATGCCTCCCCCGGAGGGATTCCTACGACGACCTTCTCCTTCGGCCTCGAATACGTCCTGGGGTGCCTCGAGAGCGTGGCTCGAGCCCTTGGCCATGTTCGGGCGCACCATGGGTCGTCCCTAACTCTGTTGCTCGAGGGCAGCTGTCGAACCCTGTTCGAGGGCCAGCTTTCGCTCCCTCGAGACTTATTCCGGGGCTCGGGGCCCGTTTCTGCGGTCGGGACCCCGAGCCTCGCGCGCACGAGGTCGATCAAAGTCCCGGTCATCTTTTGCGACCCTCACGCTCCTTTTCTGAAAAAAGGAGGAGGGGTGGAGAACGCCGTACTACCCTCGTTTGGGCGCGAGTTCCGACGATCTCCGGTGAGCTGCTAGCGGGGGAATTCGAGTGAGAGCCCGTGCCCCGTTCGTTAGGGGTCGGCTAGTGGCCCGGAGGCACCCTCAAAGATGCCAAGAAGTGGTCGTGTAGATCTCGATTCCCTTCGACAGGATTCGAG
This sequence comes from Saccharum hybrid cultivar R570, assembly GCA_038087645.1. Classification (NCBI taxonomy): domain Eukaryota; kingdom Viridiplantae; phylum Streptophyta; class Magnoliopsida; order Poales; family Poaceae; genus Saccharum; species Saccharum hybrid cultivar. The sequence goes on from JAQSUU010000135.1 coordinate 27,715,929, forward strand.
GGCTCGATGCCTCCCCCGGAGGGATTCCTACGACGACCTTCTCCTTCGGCCTCGAATACGTCCTGGGGTGCCTCGAGAGCGTGGCTCGAGCCCTTGGCCATGTACGGGCGCACCCTGGGTCATCCCTAACTCTGTTGCTCGAGGGCAGCTGTCGAACCCTGTTCGAGGGCCAGCTTTCGCTCCCTCGAGACTTATTGCGGGCTTCGGGCCCATTTTCCACATACCTGGGGATATTCGTCCGCGGATCCCTCCCTCGTTCGTTAGCCGGGCGCGTCTTTTGGGGAGGCGAGATCGACGCGGTAGTGGGCGACGTGGCGTGTGGTCACGACGTGGGGGACGGCCACGTGCCCGACTCCTGCGAGATGCAAGGAAACGGTTAGGTGAGCGCATTTAATGCGGGAAACTGTTCCTACCTTCTCGCGCGGCCGTTGGGCTTCCGCCTGGGCATATAAAGTTAAGGCCTAGGGGTCTGCGTTCCCCACCGGTCTCTTGCGTTCCTGCAATTTTCTGCCTCAGACAATCTTTGTCTTATCACGTTCTCCGCCCGCGTCGTCGCCGCCACCGCATCCTTTCCATCCATCCCCCCTCCGACAGCACCGATGGCGGGAAAGAGCCAGATCCTCCCCCCCGACGACTGGGCTGCCTCCTCGGTGATGGAGAGGAGGTTGGAAGAGTTGGTCGAGGACGGGCTGCTGCGGCCAAGGACGAGCCGGTCGCAGCCGGAGTGGATGGCGCCGCCCCCTGCCCACCGGGAACCGGTGCCCCCTGAAGGGTATGTGGTGAGCTTTGTCTGCTTCCACGAGCGGGGGTTTGGCGTGCCGGCGTCGGTCTTCATGCGTGCGCTCCTCCACTACTACCGAGTGGAGCTTCACCATCTTTCCCCCAACGTCGTCGCGCAGGCTGCCATCTTCGCGGCGGTCTGCGAGGGCTACCTTGGGGTGGAGCCGTAGTGGAACCTGTGGCTTCACCTTTTCAAGGCCGAGCTCTTTGCCAAGAAGGCAGGGGAGAAGGGCGTCCTGTGCGCGGCTCGAGTGGGGAGCTGCGTGCTGCAGGTGAGGTCGGGTCGGGCGGATCTATACATCCCGGCCCGCCTCATCTCTTCGAACAGTGGATGGCACGATGGTTGGTTCTACCTCCGCAATGATGAAAATCAGTTGCCGAGGTACACCGGCCGCGTGTTGACCGCTCGAGAGGAGCGCTGGTCGTACGGAGTGCCGGAGGCCGAGAAGCCGCGCTTGGACCCGTTGCTGGCGGCGCTGCAGCAGCTTCGCCTCCGGGGCTTGACGGCTACGGCGGTGGCAGCGACCTTCCATCGCCGCAGAGTGATGCCGCTGTGCCGGCGTCGTCTCCGTCTGGACCAGATGACTCCGGAGGCAGATCTGGAGGGGACCCGGATGTCCCATGAATCCCTCGCCCTCGAGGAGGTCCTCCGACGAGCGCGCCGGATGGTTGGGAACTTCAAGGCGGAGGAGGCCAACCGGGTTCCCATGAGGCCTACCGAAGGGTTCGAGTCCGTGGTACGTATCCCGGGGCTGAGGTGTTGCTATTTTCGTTTATCTGTGGAATTCGCTGATGTGGTCGATACCGGCGTATAGGATCTATCGGCGTTGCGGGAAACGCATCCGCCAGTCCCGGAGGACCGGCCCGCCCGGGAGGCTCGACGCCAGCATGCTTCCTAGAAGAAACAGACCAAGGAGACGGCCAAGAAGCGGGCGATCCGCAAGGCCAAGGAGGCGGAGGCGTTGAAGAAGCTTCGACGCCAGCAGACCATCGACGGGGTCCCCCTGGTGTCGTCGCCTTCCGAGACGGTATCGGGGGAGGACGACGACAGCAGCGGCGAAGACGACGATGCCCTGTCGCGATATGAGATCGCGACTAGGCTTGGGGACCTTCCCGACATTCGCCCCCTGCTGGAGCCCATCGGGGGGGCGTCCTCCTCGGTCGTCGTAGTCGAGGAGCCCGAGGGGAAGAAGGCGTAGAAGGAGACGGGCCCCTCGACGGGAGGGGCCGCTTTACCCCGGACCCGTCGAGAGGGGTCAACAGGGACGTCCGCACCAGCCCAGGCCCTGCAGGCTCGGGCAGGGGCTGGGACGGCAGTACCGGCGTCGTCATCGGCGGCGACGTCGGCAGGCGTAAGAACCTAAGGCCAGCTGGCCTCGGAGGCACAGAGGGCGCAGGGCGGTGCGTCGGCCGGGGCTCCCAGGAGCGCTCGGCCTGCTGGTGGGGCCGCCGCGAGGCCACCATCGGCCGTCCCGGGAGGCTCGGGTCGCGCGGGGTTGAGGCACTTGGTGCCGATTTCCGGGTAAGTATCTCAGCTTGGTTGTCCTGCTTTTCTCTGGATCCGTTGGCTGACGTTTCTTCTCACTTTGCAGGCTAAAGCGGAAGGCGGAGCCGATGGGGCTTACCCCCGTGAAGTCGCTGCGGGCCAGCGCCGTTGTCCTCAACCGGACGACGGAGCAGGATGCGGCCTGGGTCCAGGAGGTCGAGGCCGTGAAGGGGCGCCTGCGACAACGGCAGGGGTCAGTCGACGCCACGGTGGTTGCTGGCCCGGAGCCTGCTGTCGAGGGGTCCAAACCGGCAGAGGTAGCGGCGCTCGATACGGTCGAGACGGGGCCCAGGTCGTCGGCGACGGTCGAGGCTGCCGTTGAGGTCGCGACGGGCGAGGCACCCGTCCATGACGTAGAGCGGGCGGGTGCGGACGTGACCATAGAGGAGGTCGCGTCGGCGTCAGGACAGGAGGCGGCCCTGGCGAGGGGGTCGCGGCCGCAACAAGACCCGTTGGCAGAGCCAGCGGGCATGGTGGAGGGCGGGGCGGTCGAGCCCCTATCCGGAGCACCGGAAGAAGAGGAGCCGGCTCCGGAGGTGCCAACGGTCGAGGCGCGGGTACCGGAGCCATCGTCGGTCGAGGCGCCGGCTCTGGAGGCGCCGGCGGTCGTTGGTGCCCGTCCTCACCTTACCCTCGGCGACATCCCCCTGGACAAAGGAAAACAAGCGATGGGGGTCGAGGGGGGTGAGGTCGCGGATCAGGCCGGTGCCTCGACGACCGTTGGAGAGGTGAACACTGCGGGCGAGGCCGGTCCTTCCGCGGGACCGGGAGACGCCCCGGCCGGGTCGTCCTCGTCGTGGCCCGACTCGGCGAGGGCAGAGACAGAGCTGCCGAGGTAGGGGGGGCGTCCCTTCAGTTTAGGGACGCTACGAACCCCGACGCCGAGCCCATCTTTGTCTTGAGTGACAAAGATGAGGTGCACCGATGGGAATACCTCGAGGGCGTCCGCCGGCATCTTGATCGGTTGCTCCGAGTGGCATCCGGTGCCGTGCAGAGTATGGGAGATGCCACCGAGGTATGATCGATCCGTCGGCTTTCTCCGTAGTTTTCTTGGTGTCTTTTTCCCTCGGCTTTGTGACCTTTTCGGATTGCGTTCAGGAGCTGAAGGAGTACTCCCGCCGCAAGTCGCTCTTCATTCGGGATGAGAGTGGCGTGTGGGGCGCGCTGTCCCAGCAACGGGTTCTGGTCGAGGAGGCCCAGAAACGGCTATCCGATCGGAACGCCGAGATGGCTGAGCTGCGCGTCGCGTACGCGGTGGTGAAAGAAGAAGCGACGCAGGCGCGGGCGGCCGAGGCCATGATGCGCACTGGCATGGACAAGGCTCGGGAGGAGGCTGCCCAGGCCCGCAGGGATCTCGAGCCCCTGTCCATGCGGGTGAAGGAGCTCGAGGAGGATGTTTCCTAGGTTAGCCTTCAGCGCGACACCCTCAACGTCGAGGTTACAACGCTGAAGGGAGCCGTCCAAGAGAAGGACGCAGCTCTCGAGTCTGCTCGGCAGGAGATCGAGGCGCTAAAGGCAGCCATCAGCGACAAGGACAGCGCCTTCCTAGGGCTCGAGCAAACGTGCGGGGGGCTTCGTGACGAGGTCGTGGGCCTGCAGACCCATATCGAGGGTAAGTGTGATTGTCACGACCACGACGTTGAAGGCCCCGCGTTGGGTATTAATTTGTTTGTCGTGTTTCAGAGCTGGAGAGAGAGAATCGAGAGGCCCAATCTTCTGCCAACTCCTTCCAGAGCCTCCTCGAAGCCGAGATCCGGAGGACCCAACTTCTCCAGGGCGCGATCACCACCGTATGCGACGGCCTGGGGGTCGAGCCCGACGCTGACACCGGGGAAGATGTTCCGGGGAACTCCTTCGTCCGCCGGATGGTGGCGCTGGGCCGCCTTGCCCGGGAGAAGATACGGGACGGCCTCTATCACGGCGTGAAGAGGGCGCTAGCCGTCGTCCGTTCAGGGTTTGTGTTTGACATGAATCTCGTCGCCGAGGGCTTCGTCACAGACCCAGATCGGACAGACGAGGAGAACGTGGATGCTTGTGTGGAGCTGATCGAAGCCGCCGAAGAGCCTGGAAGCCGTCTGGCCTCGCTTTTTGAAGCTGAGGTGGTTCCGCCTGCCGACGACGAGGGCCTGTGAGCCAAATCTGGGCATGAAGGCCCATGTAATGAGTTAGTATTTCGAATTTTGGTTGTGGTGGCTGCGGAGGCCTTAAAAACTCGAAACATAAACCGGTTCGTGGTTGATTTAGTTTTACTCGAGCTTTTCTTCCCTTTATCGCTCGGACAATGTTCTCGCGTGATTTACTTAGCACGCAGCTGCACCCTTTGGCGTAAGGGAGCGAGTGGAGGTACCGTAGCCTCGGAGGCGTAAGTGATCTCGCGGCTCAACTTCCCTCGAGCTTCAGGGTGATGTTGCGGCCTTGTAAATCGTGTGAGAGCCTGATCTAAGCGACAGGGGGTATGTTCTTTAAATTTAGGAACCGTTGTTTAGATCTTCCTATCGTGAAGGCGTACCTCTAAAAGGTGTAAGGGGTGAGTGGAGGTACCATAGCCTCGGAGGCGTAGGTGATGCTCCAGACTCGAGAGCCCTCTCGAACCTTAGGGTGCTCTTTCAGCGAAGTCGATCTAAGAAGCGGTTCTTAAATTTTTTAAAAAAGAGCATAAGTTTTTTCGGGGACCGGGGGTTCCCCCCTTGCAGCCCCCGAGGGAGGGTCGACTCTGGCAGTGCAGGGTCGATCCTTCCTTATTACGAAACGAAAGTTTGAACATCGCTGTATTCTTTATTGACGAAAAAGAAAATACAGAGCCTCGAGGCTTTTTAAGGAAAGAAGCGACGTAGCTGTTCAATGTTCCAAGCGTTGGTGAGGATTTCGCCCTTTTCGTTGGATAGCTTGTAGGTGCCCGGCTTTAGTACTTCTGCGATGATGTACGGCCCTTCCCATGGTGGTGTGAGCTTGTGCCGTCCCTTGGTGTTCTGGTTCCGCTGTAACACCAGGTCGCCGACGTTGAGGTCACGCTTGCGGACGTGTCTGTCGTGGTAGCGTCAGAGACTCTGCTGGTACCTGGCAGAATGCAACAGAGCCACATCTCGAGCTTCCTCGAGCTGGTCGAGGGCGTCCTGTCTTGTGGCGTCGTTATATCTTTCGTTGTATGCCTTCAACCTTGGGGATCCGTATTCTATATCGGTTGGTAGCATAGCCTCAGACCCGTAGACTAAGAAGAACGGAGTGAACCCCGTGGCTCGACTCGGCGTTGTTCTTAGGCTCCACAGGACCGAGGGTAGCTCGACAGCCCATCTTTTGCCATGTTTGTTTAATTTGTCAAAGATTCTGGGCTTCAGGCCTTGTAGGACCATGCCGTTGGCACGTTCCACCTGACCGTTTGTTTTTGGATGAGCCACGGCTGACCAGAGCACTCGGATGTGGTGGTTGTCGCAGAAATCCAAAAACTTTCGGCCAGTGAACTGGGTGCCATTGTCTGTGATGATACAGTTGGAGACCCCAAAGCGATGAATAATGTCAGTGAAGAAGAGCACAGCTTGCTCGGACCTGATGCTGGTGATAGGGCGGGCCTCGATCCACTTGGAGAATTTGTCGATGGCGACGAGCAGGTGAGTGAAGCTGCCAGTTGTTCTTTTCAGTGGTCCGACAAGGTCGAGCCCCCAAACGGCAAACGGCCATGTGATGGGGATAGTTTGCAGGGCATGTGCCGGAAGATGGGTTTGTCTCGCATAGTACTGACAACCCTCGCAGGAGCGTACTAGCTTGACAGCGTCGGAGACCGCGGTCGGCCAATAGAATCCTTGTCTAAAGGCGTTTCCGACGAGGGTTCGAGGTGCTGCGTGGTGACCGCAAGCCCCCGAGTGAAGATCACCGAGCAGATTCCTGCCTTGCTCTTTTGTGATGCAACGTTGGAGGATACCAGTAGGGCTACGGCGGTAGAGCTCTCTGCTGTCGCCCACGATCACAAAAGTTTTGGCCCGGCGTGCGATCCGTCGAGCCTCAGTCTTATCCGAGGGGAGGTCCCCTTGGCCGAGGTAGTCGAGGTACGGGAAGCGCCAGTCAGGCTCGAGGTCAGACGGTGGCGTTAGGTCTTCCACCTGCATGGCTTCAGCCCCGGTCGAGGGGGCTTCTGCCTCAGGTGGAGGGTCGAGCGACGCCCCGTCGACCCCCCCGTCTGGCCTGAGGTCGACGGGTGGGTGCTGAAGGTCTTTCGCGAAGACGTCCGGTGGAACCGTGGCTCGACTGGACGCGATTTTTGCCAGTTCATCAGCGGCCTCATTATACCTGCGTGCGATGTGGTTGAGCTCGAGGCCGTGAAACTTGTCCTCGAGGCACCGTACTTCTTGGCAGTAGGCTTCCATCTTGGGGTCACGACAGCTCGAGCTCTTCATGACCTGATCGATCACGAGTTGGGAGTCGCCTCGGACATCAAGGTGTCGGACCCCGAGCTCGACGGCGATTCTCAACCCCGTGACGAGTGCCTCGTACTCGGCGACGTTGTTAGACGCAGGGAAATGAAGCCGGACGACGTAGCGCATGTGAATCCCGAGGGGCGAGACGAAGAGCAAGCCCGTGCCTGCTCCCGTTTTCATTAATGACCCATCAAAGTACATGGTCCACAGCTCCGCCTGAAGCTGTGCAGGGGGGAGTTGTGTGTCAGTCCACTCAGCCAGAAAATCTGCTAACACCTGTGACTTGATAGCTTTTCGCGGCGCATAGGACAATGCCTCGCCCATGAGTTCGACCGCCCATTTGGCAATCCTACCCGAGGCTTCCCGGTTCTGGGCTATCTCTCCCAAGGGGAAAGAAGAAACCACAGTAATCGGGTGACCCTCGAAGTAGTGTCGGAGCTTGTGCCGTGTCAAGATGACAGCATATAGCAGTTTCTGGATCTGTGGGTATCGACACTTTGTTTCTGAGAGCACCTCGCTAACGAAATAGACCGGCCTGTGGATGAGCAAGGTACGTGCCTCCTCGGCCCGCTCGACAACCAGGGCAACACTGACTACTTGTGATGTCGCGGTGACATAGAGTAGGAGTGGTTCCCCCGGGGTTGGAGGGACGAGGATCGGTGAGTTAGAGAGGGTGGCTTTGAGTTTCGTGAGAGCCTCCTCAGCCTCAAGGTTCCAGGAAAAATGGTCCGATTTCTTCAAGAGACGGTACAGAGGGAGTGCTTTTTCGCCGAGGCGCGAAATGAAACGGCTGAGTGCCGCCAAGCAACCTGTGACCCTCTGTACGCCTTTTAGATCTCGGATGGGGCCCATCTTGGTTATCGCAGAGATTTTTTCAGGGTTGGCCTCGATGCCACGTTTAGATACGATAAACCCTAAAAGCATACCTCGTGGGACGCCGAAGACACATTTCTCTGGATTGAGTCTGATGTTTTTTGCCCTGAGGCACTTGAATGCAACGTCGAGGTCGCTGACCAGATCGTCGGCTTGTTGGGTTTTGACCACGATATCGTCGACGTAAGCTTCGACGGTTGACCCAATGTGCTTCCCGAAAACATGTTGCATGCATCGCTGGTACGTTGCCCCCGCGTTCCGGAGACCGAAGGGCATCGTAACGTAGCAATACATGCCGAATGGGGTGATGAATGAAGTCGCGAGCTGGTCGGACTCCTTCATTTTGATTTGGTGGTAGCCGGAGTATGCATCTAAGAATGAGAGAGTTTCGCATCCCGCAGTGGAATCAACGATTTGGTCAATGCGTGGCAAAGGAAAGGGAACTTTCGGACATGCTTTATTTAAACCGGTATAGTCTACGCACATCCTCCATTTCCCATTCTTTTTCCTAACTAATACAGGATTAGCTAGCCACTCGGGATGATGAACCTCCTTGATGAACCCGGCCTCCAACAGTTTGTGTATCTCCTCGCTGATGACCCTGCGCTTCTCCTCATCGAAGCGACGCAGGCGTTGCTTCACCGGTTTGGATCCGGCCCGGATCTCCAAGGCGTGCTTGGCGACTTCCCTGGGTATGCCTGGCATATCCGAGGGACTCCACGCAAAGATGTCGACGTTTGCGCGGAGAAAGTCGACGAGCACTGCTTCCTATTTGGGATCGAGGGTGGCACTGATGCTCAGTGCCTTTCCCTTGGGACCAGCGGGGTCGAGGGGTACGAGTTTGACATCTTCAGCGGGCTCGAAGCAGCCGGCATGGCGTTTTGGGTCGGGAATCGTATTGGCGAGACCGTCGAGGTCTGCAGCCAAGATTGCTGACTCCAAAATAGCCTCGCCGTGCTCGACACACTCGACGTCGCACTCGTAGGCATGTTCATATGAGGGCCCTATAGTGATGACACCGTTTGGGCCTGACATCTTGAGCTTGAGGTAGGTGTAGTTCGGAATTGCCATGAACCTGGCGTAGCATGGGCGCCCTAGGATAGCGTGGTACGTTCCGTGGAATCCGACCACTTCAAAAGTGAGAGTCTCCTTTCTGAAGTTGGCCGGTGTGCCAAAACAAACAGGCAGATCGACCCGCCCGAGGGGTTCCGCCCGTTTCCCTGGCATGACTCCGTGGAAACCCCCGACGCTAGGTTGGAGGCGCGCTCTCTCGACCCCCAGAAGGTCGAGGGTCTGGGAGTAGATGATGTTGAGGCTGCTTCCGCCGTCCATGAGCACCTTGGTGAGGCGTGTGTTGGCGATGACGGGGTCAACAACGAGCGGATAGACCCTCGGGTTGGGGACGTAGTCTGGGTGGTCGTCACGGTCGAAAGTGATGGCCACCGCGGACCAATCAAGGAAGCGGGGTACTGCCGATTGTACGGAGAAGACCTCGCGTCGTTCTCGCTTGCGCTGGCGTGCAGAGAGGCAGGTCGAGGGCCCTCCGTAGATCATGAAGCAGTCGTGGATCTCGAGAAATTCCCCGTCCTTGTCGTCACCCTTAGGGTCCTCCTTGTTGTCCTTCTTGGCGCCGACACCCCTGAAGTACCTGCGCAGCATGTGACAATCCTCGAGGTTATGGTTAGTGAGTCCCTTGTGGTAGGGACACGGCTCTTTGAGCATTTTGTCGAAGACGCCCCCGCCGGGGGGGCCTCGAGGTTTCTTGTGCTCGGTAGCAACGACGAGCTCGTCGGCCGGGGCCTCGAGCTTGCCCTGCTGGCCTTTTTTCTTCTTGCGGTTGTTTCTCTTAGGGCCTCGGGTGGAACTCGCGGATCGTCGACCTTCTGCTCCCCCCTTTCCGAGTCACCGCCAAAGATTGCACCAACCGCCTCCTCGCTGGCGGCGAAGTTGGTGACGATGTCCATCAATCCATTGGCAGTGAGTGGGGTGTTACGGCCCAATTCTCGGACCAACTCCTTACAGGTGGTGCCAGAGAGGAAGGCCGTAATTACGTCGGAGTCGGTGATGTTGGGGAGCTCGGTACGCTGCCGGGAGAAGCGTCGGAGGTAGTCTCGGAGGGATTCATCTGGTTTCTGCTTGCAGCTCCGGAGGTCCCACGAGTTGCCAGGGCGCATGTAGGTCCCCTTGAAATTTCCCTCGAACACCCTCACGAGATCGTCCCAGTCGTGGATCTGCCGAGGTGGGAGATCCTCGAGCCAGGCTCGGGCGGTGTCGAAGAGGAACAGGGGGAGTTGTCGAATGATGACCCGGTCGTCGGTGGCCCCGCCCAACTGACACGCCAAGCGGAAATCGGCGAGCCAAAGTTCGGGTTTGGTTTCGCCGTTGTACTTGGTGAGAGTCGTGGGGGGCGGAACCGAGCCGGGGGCACCGTCTCACGGATTGCTTTACTGAAGACCCGAGGACCCGGGGGCTCGGGTGAAGGGCTACGATCTTCCGAGCTATCATAGCGTCCGCCCCTGTGGACGTGGTAGCCTCGAGCCACACCGTCACCGTGCTTGCGCGTGCGGCGCTCGACGATGTTGCCACGGGTGTCTCGAGGCTCGCGGTCGTTGCCGGTGGGCTCAGGGGCCGGTGCTACCCGGTTTCGCCGGGCAGGCTCGGGGTGAATCGAGGCTTCTCTCTCCTGTCGGGAGGGCTCGAGGATCCGCTCTGAGGCTGCCTCGCGTAGCCTCGAGGCAGAGCTCTCGGCATGCTACATGGCGGCGGTCTCGAGGAGTTCTCGGATTTCATCTCGAGCCCGACGGGCGTCGTGGTTTGATGGCTCGGGCATGTTGCGGAGGAGCATGGCGGCGGCAACGACGTTCTGGCTGGCTCGGGCGAAAACCGGGGGGTCGACCACCCGGTCCTCGTCGATGAGACGGTTGACGTCGCGAGCTCTCTCACGAGCTCTCCCGCCAAGTGCGTGTTCCGCACGCTCACGCTCGAGGGTTTGTTGGAGTAGATCCAGGTTTTCCCGTTCCTCGTCAAGCCTGTCCTGCAACTCGCGAATCTGTTCGAGCTGCGCTCCTTGATCCGCAAGGAACTGAGGCTCGTCTCGCTCGGCAGGAGGCTCGACATGAGGTGGCGTGTGCCTTCCTTCGACTGGCTCTTCGTCCTCTGATTCCAAAGTGCTTTCAACGTCGATGTTGAAGCACTCGTGGGTCGGATCATAGGTGTCATCAGCCGAGTCGGAGTCAGGAGCGCCAAAGTAGTAATATGACGGGGGAACGTGTGGCCGTTGCCAATCGTCACTAAGGCGGCGACGTAAAGAAGCAGTCACACGAGGCTCTGTTTTCGGTGTCTCCATAGAGTCCCGATAATCAAAAGCCGGTGTGGATGCAACGAGGTTCAGAGTGGAGCGTAGATGGTGCCCGGGGAGTTCCTCATAAGCACTCATGCGGGTGCTCACGGAGGATGCGTACACCCGGGCAGCCGAGTCTAGCTCAAACGGGAATGGTGATGGAGATGTCGCTGCCGTGCTGAAATGGATGCTCTGGACAGTGGTGTCTCACCGGACGGGGGAGCGGCGGGATTTTCCGTCGGCATGTCACCCTCAGCCAAGCTCGTCCTTCCCAAACCTTCCAAAAGGAGATCTAGGCTGGCGCCTGGCTGGGGGGTGCCGGACCGGGGAACCCCATCGCCCTCCGCGGGGTGAAGACGGTGGCTGTACCGGGCTCGTCGTCGTCGGGCGGCCCGCGCCCGCCTGGAGCAACGGTGCCGGTGGATTGCTCCCCCGGGCTGGGAGAGCTCGTAGTCCTCGTCGGTTGGGTGCCTAGGCGGAAGTAGGACCATGTCGTAGCCAGAGCTGAGCGACATGAACTCCAAACTCCCAAACCAGATCACCATGCCCAACGGAATCGGACGTTCGGGGTCAGCCATCCAGGAAAAAAGGCGAGAAAGCAACGTTTGCACGCAGCGATCCCCTACCTGGTGTAACACCCCAGGTGTTTATCACCAATTAGGCAGTGGGTTTGAGCTCAAACACGACAAATTAGGTGGAGATGACAATGTCAAGGTCAACCTATGGAGATGAGCCTAACCTAAAGTGGATGTTGCATCATTGCTTTACATATAGGTCCCTTTTCAAAGATATATGTTTGGATGGTGTTATTGCCATATCTTCATGTGCCTCACCTTGGTACCTATCTATATTGATCCCTGGAAAAGTTTCATAAAGTTTGGAATCAAAAAGTCACATGAAATAATAAGTTAGATGCTTGTTTGGATTATAACTAAAACATACCTTATGTCCTATGGGAACTAGTGTTGAGCAACATACAAATGCAATATGTGCAACACATCTTGGACACATGTGGAACACCCTAGTGGAACATGTGTAGCATGTATCTTGAAACAAGCACTACAATTATAGTGACTTCTATGTTTCAGTGCATTTGAGGCCTACACTTTTGTGCAACCTATGCATGGTGTGTATGTTTGGCCTCTACAACACCTTAACTACACTTAGGACACTTAATGGGACAACGTTCATGTTGATCATTTTGACTAAATGTGCTTCTAAGTGATGGTTGACCATGTATGGACCCTAGAGCCCTGTGGTTTGACCATTTCAAAAGTGTGACCTAGAAGCTTTGCATGACTGTGCACCCTTTGACAAAGTTGTAGAGAATTTTATAAGGAACAAACTTTGTTTAAGAGTCAAGTCATGAAAATGTGTGGAGCATGCTCAAAAAGGGCCCACAAGTCAGAAATAGGGCTGATTTCAGCACTTAGCCATTTTAAAGCCCTGATTTCAGTGTCGTCGACATTGACATTCCGCGTTCTCCGAAATTCGTTAAGCAACTTGAGTTGGTCCAAAAAGAAAAGTTGAAGGTTATATTATGGGGAAGAGCATGCAAGAAGATGACACTTGTTGGACTCCATTTTGCACAACAATTTGGAATGTTGTTAATGGTTGCCGACACATTGACAATGCCGTTTTGGCGTATCATTATCTCCTAATCTGTGAGTCCTATGACTTTAGTGCCTAAATAGAAATTGGAGAGTATTCTGTGGTGAACAAACTTCCTTTTTGGCCCATGATCCAAATCAGCCCGTAACTAGCCCAAAATCTCCTCCCACCTCAGTCACTCGGTCGCACGCCACCTGTTCGAGTAATGTCCTCACCGGGTGACGCGTGCAGGGAACGTGGCCGCCATGCGCTTCTCCTCGCTGCCGCGTGCCGTGAACCAGTGCCATTGGGGAGCCACCCGAGCGCCTACCCTCGGTCTCGCTTCCTCTTACTCGGCCGTTCTTCCTATTCCCTTCGTCGCTCCCGAGCTCCTCGCAGGCTGGGCGTGGCCGTGTCCGCCATGGGCGCCGGAGCAGGGCTCCGAGCTCGCCGCTGCCAAATCCACTACCGCGGCAGCGCCTCTATCTTCCTTCGCCGTGACCATAGCTACATCATGGTCTCCTCAATCTTGCTAACCTACCCGCGCCTTGGTAAGTCGTCGAGGTAGGGGAAATCATCACGGTGACCGGCCATGGCCGCCATTGCCGCTCGTGCTCGAGCTCGATGTGGGTATGCCGCCTCGGTCCACCGTTGTCCGAGCTGCGCCCCTCTGCGCGTGCGTGCTCCTCCAGGCAAGCCACCGCGCTCCTCCCCGGGCCAAGGCCGTCGCCGGGGCACGGCCAGCTGCGGTGGCGCTGCTGCCGACCGCAGGCGCTCGTGGCCCCGTCTCCTCCGAGCCGGTCAGGCAAGGCAGTGTGTACCGGTGGGTGCGCGTGGGCCCCTGGTGCCGCACGAGCACCCTCGCCGTCGGCGACCGCCTCACCACCGGATGGCCGGCCGTCGCTCGTCCTCCTCTGCTCTGCCGGCGGCATGAGGAAGATGAAGGTCGAATTCCCCCCCGGCGTCTCTCTCTCTTATATGACAAACGGGCCCGGCCAGACTGTGGGCCCCATATGTCGGTTTAAGTAGTGGCTATCTTGGGTACCGGTTCGGGTGCGCCTAGCGAATCTTGTTAGGGTTGTTTTATTCCGATTTTGAAATTCAGGAATTGGTTAAATATTCTAAAATGCATATCTCATGCTAGGAGACTCCAAAATTAGTAAAAGTGGACTTTTTGGAAACCTTGAGAAAAGATCTATGCAGTAGATTCATAAAATGTGCATGTTTGTAAATATTTCTGATGTCTTTATTTAGGCTTTAAAAGTGCTCTAGAAATGCTTATAAACTTGACCAGAGCCATATCTGAAGTTTTAGAACTCCAAAAATGATGATTCTTGTTTTGTTAATTTTGTGGTTACATGTACTTGCTAGGAAAAATATTAAACACCCTAGTTGTTCACTGTTTTCTTAGGGTTTTGATTGGACCTTGATAAATAAGGAATTTACATTATATTGCTTGTTATTTTTATATCTTGAGTTGTGCTGCTCCAATTGAGGTGAAATTTTTATGGTAGTCTTATCATGATATGAGTGTACTGTGGTATAAATTTCATGGTCATTGCTTACTGCATGACCAAGTTATTGATTTAACTTGTTTCTAGCTTGATAAATAGCTTATAAATAATATATAAATGATAAAATAGAAAATGTTATTCCATTACCTTAGTATGATGTTTCTCTATCATATTGATTCATAATATGGCCTTGTGTTCACAGAAAATATGAAGTTTTAGGTTTAACTTGCTCTCCCATGATTTATTGCTATAGCCATTTGTATTTTTCATAGAGGTTGTTATACATGTCCAAATGGTTTCAAATTTGGACAGTAGAGTTTTGGGAGCATGTATAGGCCACTGTAATTTTGGTAGAATTTAGTGTGCACTTTTGATATGCGTTCATAATTCCACCTAATGATTTAAATAAATTAAGAAAGGGCATTAAAAGAATTTATTTAGGAATGGACACTATGTTTTCTGGTGTTCATTAGTCATGTGTGACATGTTGGTAAAGTTGGTTTTGTCTAATTATATGTTTGCAACATAAGTTAATAATTATTTCTTGCAAATGAGGTTTCTGGACAGATCTAGAAACTTGGTAAAGTTCTTCATGATAATGTGCTTTATTGTGAAACTTGTTTATACAAAAGTTGTAGATAAATTATATATTTAGCTGCTGTTAAAATTTGGTGGCATTTGGCCATGTGGTTTAGGAGTTATAGCTGTTTAAAGTTGGGTTACAGAATTGCTTGCTCTCTGTCTTGCTAGACCAGTTTCTGTGTTTGTGTAAATTCGACATGTGAAACTTTGGAATCATGCTGTGATGATTATAAATGAAATTTATATAATATTCATAAGCTTTCCATAATGTCTTCTTGCAAGTCAGTTGGATTTGTAGATCTCCAGTTATGATTAAATTACTAAGCTGTTGGTCTGATGTCCAGAAGGTAGCAATTTCTAGTTCTAGTACTTTAATTAACTTTGTCATGCTTGGGTATTGAAGTGTGACTCATATCTTTGATGATACTTGGGTGGTACCCTGTGATCTTGTGAGACTTGGTTCTTGATTGATGTGCTTGCCCTCTTCTATGTTATATCTTAATGAGGATTAAGTTAATTAGCTCTAGGGTTTATGTGAACTTTGGTATGCTTTTATGATTATTTTGTTATTGCACTTCTATGCATTCATACATATGCATTGTTGCACCTCATTTAGGTACGCTAGCAGAAACGCGTGAAGGATCTAAAGTGGAGCCAAACCCGAAGATGGAGTTGGTGGATCCATCCCGAAGATCGAATGACCGGACAAGTGGTAGATTGGAAGATGCTCGCCAAGCGAGTTTCATCTGACATACTCTAACTTGAGTCGGATCCCAGGCAAGCCCCGGAGCATTATAAGCCTCCTATCTTTAAAGCAATTAATTCTATATATGTTATAAGTATTGTTGCATTAAGTGATAGGAGTTGGTTGGAAACCCTTGCTGCATTATATCATTCCTTGTCCAGATATATGAATCCTTGAATCCTACATAGACTAGGATCGAGTAGATGCTTAGCCCTGCTTTAAGCGGTAGAAGTCAGGTGATTTCCTGTCACCTGCGAGATATAGGGATATTCATATATGGCACGGTTGGCTATATTTGCTATCGTGGAATGGAATCATGTGTTAATAAAATGAAATGAGACCGGGCGGGATGACGATAGTGAAGCAACAAGGCATGGAGGTCTTGGGTGTGAATCTATCCCCGTCTGAGTCGTTTAAGGACCGATTCGCTGTACGTCCTTGAGTCATGTTGAACGCAGTCTAACACTTAGTTGGCCGGATAAGTCGTTCCGACCGCGAAGCCGAGTAATGTGATTCAGGCCGGGAATCGAATGGTAGGTTGCTTCTTGGAGGAGAGAAAGGATGTGCTTGGGGACATTGGCGTGAGACCAAGGGGGGGTTAGAGTCCCTATCACCTGGCAGAGTGTCGCCCTTGGGGTCGCGACATTATTCGGACCCGCGATTCCTGAATCATATGAAAAGGTGGCTTGTGCGACCCTGGCAGGGGCCTGCGCGGTGAGTGTTAGAAATACCCCTCCAGCTGGATAGGAATTCGATTCGAATCGCCGTCGCTCCCGGTTAGTGAGCACTTGACTTGAGCAGCGGCAACGTAGATTCCATTAAATTGAACGGATGGTTAATTGGATCACGATGGAAAGGTTGCCTCAATTTATACCTGCTATGGTTAATATTGTTTGCTCCTAATAAAGTGAGTGCTCTAGTACAGGTTCTAATATAGATGATAGGTTAATGATAATTAACTTGATGCTTAAGCATTAATGATTGATCATCTATATTAAGCTTTTTATGCAAAATGTTGTCAAGCTAGCCCACTTTATATCAGCCTTGCATGATCCTTGGTGTCACCTTATTTCTGGTTTCTGACGGGTAAGTCTAGCTGAGTACCTTCTCGTACTCAGGGTTTTATCCCTACTTGTTGCAGGTTATGATGTATCATGGCGACTGCAAGAGTTGGTTGACTCCTGCCGTAGAGGCGGAGTGTGATCATGGGCATGATCCTTCTTATTTACCTTATCTCTAATGCTTTTGTTGGAAGTCGACCGTGGTACTGGCATGTATTTGAAATAAGATCAATGTTCGTTTCAAATTACTTTGCTTCCGCTACTTTTCAATGTAAGTTCGTATAACTATGTTGAACTCTGATGTGTATTCAATTACTTGTGAAATGGTTGTAACATGTGACTTGTTATGTTGAATCACTACGATCTTGGCTGGTATGTTGGTTGGTTTAAAATCCCTCGTGATTTCATTGGACTACCGGAGTTATATGGGCTCAAGTGCGAGAATTTGATCACTTCGGTGATTGTTTTTGTACTTGTGCTCTTATAATTTGGACGGTTCTGTTACAGCTGGTATCGGAGCAAGATTCAACATTAAACTTGTCATATGTGTATTTAAAACAAAGGATTTGTTTTATAAAATCAGTTTTATCAACTTATAGCTATATATAGGTTTGTGAAAACTGAATTCTAAATCTAAGTATGCCAGTGGTCAATTTCCTTATGCCCATATAAGGATTATTAGGTGGCTTATATAAGTACTAACTTGGGGGTTTTTCATTTATGCATCTACGCCCAGGCCAAGGTATGTATGTGTGATGACTCTCCTACACTATGCTACCGGTGTGTTAGATTAGAGGTAGCCTTCATATATGAAATAGCCATATATGTTGCTAAGTTTACTTTTATGCAACGTCGCACCTACGCTCAGGTAAGTGTGAGTTGTGAGAGCATGACCGTACAACCCTCGGTCTAGGGGAGAGCTAGTTTGGTTACTGGATTATTTACATGTTACACACATGTATATATGAAGGTACTTAATTGTGGGTGATCGAATGATTCGGGTAGTTTTGGTGCTACATGTATATATACGAGGGTATATGTACATGGAAGTACTTAGAATTTTTACTTCTCTGCTTTCATTGTGTGCTATATTGGGAAATGTTGGGCTGCAATGAAACTTTTCTGCAGGTACGCTAACCACGAATGCGTAAGTCGAATGTAGCTGGCGACTAGCTATATATCGAAAGAGTGCGTGTTATGCCACCGACATAGAACGTGATCGCCACCTTAGGTTGGCAATCTTGTGAGGACGAATAGGACGAAGCATGCATCTTCATGATTGTTGCTTTATGCATGGCTATACTCTTCTCACTCTTGTTCTATAGTGTGTAACTTATGATCAATGTGTTACACTATCTTTCTTGAATGAAGCTAAATAAGAATGCCTTACTCCATGTTGTTTGAGAAAAGTGTGCTTAGCCTTGCTAGAAATAATTATGGTTACCTGCTTGACCTATAAATGCCCTCTAGTTTAGTCAAGGGGTGAATGTGTTGTTCATACAAGCGTTTGCAAATGCTTTAGACCTCACTTAAATAATTATGGATTCTCATGAATGAATTAAATTCATGTTGGTCTAAGGTAACAAAATTTAGAGCTACTAGAATAACATGTTTGTGTGCTCTCTTGTTAAGTAGAACAAAAGCAAGCTTTGTTTTGCTTATTGAACGTTGGCTGCTAGAACGGTTTCTGATGTATTGATGCTTTCGTGGTCATAAATGTGTTTTCTGTAGTTATAGAGAATACCAAAGTTGTAGAAAACTTACTTCTCTAGCTTGTCCTAAAATTTTATGACCCTAGGTTTTATGGTTTGAGAGTTATAAATTTTAGAAGTTTGTTGTCAAAATCTGCTCATGTTCAGAACAGATCTGAATATTTAGTTTGTTTGACCTATGTGCATAAGGGATCATGTCTTGGAGATAATAGAAGAAGTGTAGTACTTTTTCTAAGCTTTCCAAAATGTCCTATAGCATTAATTTTGGTGGTCTAAATCTCTAGTTATAAGCTTATAAAGTGGAATGACAGAATCTGTCCAAATCTGAGCAGAGATGTCTTCTTTGTCTTGTTTGGCCTTGTTAGATATAGAATCATCTTAATATGATAATAAGAAAGTTATAGACAAATTAATAATATTTACATAAAGTTAAGGCTCAGCCTTGTTGTGTCCCTAGAACTCCAGTTGTACATTTTGAAGTTATTGTTAGTTTTCTATCCATATTGGTATAGATCTGCAACATTAGCAATTTTGGTCATGTTAATCTATGAATTTGCTTTTGGTATGAATAACTAAAGTGTAGTCATCTTCCTAAGCTTTCTAGAAAGTCTAGGATCACCTTTGTGGGATGTCTATAACCTCAGTTATAGTTGAAACAAGTAAGTACTGCGTTGCTGTCCAGATTCTGGACACATGCTAAGTTGGCTTCCTTAGCTAGCGTTTGCTTAGAGCTAAACTTGTAGTTAGTTCATGCTCGAGATAAATGCTTATTTTGGGTGAGCCTTGTGCCTTGTATTGATTGCTTAAGCCCATTCGTTTGAATTTTCTCAAATGATTGCTTGATTGTGATGTTGTATGTATGCTTGTTATCTTGATAGTGCCCTAGTTGTCACCTCGTTTGTCCTCGGTGAGCATACGAGGGTCACATAGCTTTATCCTAGAACAAAGTTCATATACGTAATTGTATGGTTGTGGTATTCCATTAGGTTCTCTATCTTAGGAGCCTGAGCATATAGACTTAGTGGTTAGTCCTTAAATGTTTGTATCCATGCCTGTGCTTGACCGAAAGTCCAAAGTTTAGTTATCCTATTTGTTTGCATGAGCCGTGGATGTTTTGCAACCCTTTCTGTGTGGAGACCTTTGTCGTCTGACCAACCAAGTTAACTTTTATCAACGCTAGCCTTTGACCATGGTTCGTACGTTGCCAGTTGTGGAGACCGTACCCAAATCCGTGTTGGACCTTCCGGTTACCTCTCCCAAAGGTTAGCTAGTATGACGCAATGTATCTCTGCTATGGCCTCTAAATCATGTGCTTGCAAATTCGTGCATCTACCTTATCAACTCAATCTATGACTATGTGTCGGTTTTCGCCCTTAAAATTTGCTTAATCCGTCCCCAACCTTCTCAAGATGTTTATCAGTCTTGATCTCATGTTGTTGCTCAACATGATCGAATCTCCGTTAATTAATTATCTATCTGGTACTTCCCTCGATGGACGCAAGTCGTACATAGAAGTTAAGCAAGAGTCTCTTGCTCAGTTATCCTGGGCAATTGTGCGATGTTCTCTTGTGCTATATTTTGATCTTCGGATCATTTTTGTGTTGATTCTAAACCTTGTGACTACCTTTGCTTGCTGTCCCTCTTTGTATGGCGCTTGCTCTTACAGCCCATTGGTGCCACTTGAAATTTCACTTTCGTTGTGCGTTTAGTAATGGTGTTATGAGTAGTCGCTGATGGTGCCGCGACGAAACCAAGGGCCTCTTGTGGCTGCAGACACATGGCTGGCTGCTTGGCACGCGCTGGTATCACGGTTTCTAGTCATGATCCATTATCAAACGACAGACGATGTGTTATTTTCTCGTGTTCCTTTTCCTGATTATCTCTCCATATCATATTGTAAGATCCATATCTTAGACTGAAGGTACTGGAGTTTCCTTCTGAAATTGCCAAGAGGATAACCTTTGAAGAACAGGTCACCGACATAAACGTTAATGGACTACAAGAGGTGGTAGACAAGTGACTTTGCTTAATTGTCCAAGTATTGACGAACGACATCTAGTGAGCAGAGTATCTCATCTTTGTTGGATAAGACTCGGTCTTCACAATATGCAAGTTTTAACCGTTGTATGCTTAATGACCATACAATTGAAATCAACCATCTTTGGTGTGACTCCTTATCTGCTGACCTCGATGGCAACCCTTCGTTTTGCGTCAACCACGATTATTGTGGTCAAGAGTAAAGGTTTAGAACTTTTTAGTGTTGAGAGACAACTAATTAGTTACCATTAGGAAGGTTAATCTCCAGCTAGGTAACGACCCCTTGGTAGCTACAAAGACTATGTCTCATGGAACGAGGTTGAGCAAGAAAACAACAAAACCACTCAACACTGCAAGTACCACTTTCTTCGACAGACCTTGTATTACCAAGTCAAATTCAGCTTGGACAATCACACAGAATCACAGATAGTGCAAGGTATTCTATCAGCTAAGGTGAAGAAGTAGAGAAAATATGTGTTTTGCCTTGCAAAAGTAACCTGCAAGTTCACAGCGTGTGCATCCTCAGATTGGTATGAAAAATTTATAGTCGAGATCTGCTGTTGGATGACCCTTTTGAGGTCTCACAGATACTAGTTTACACTCTTTTGTTTGCTTTTGCTTTCTCGTATCCCCAATGTACGAGCAGCCTTGGTTTCTACAAATCAATGTATGCCATCGCGAATCAAAAGCAATTTGAAAAGTGTCAAATAACATATTTCCCATCTTAGAGCTGCTGTTTGATCCTAAAAAGGAAGCCTCAAGGTGAAAGTTGGCCTGACAAAGTTGTTATGCTGCAAGTCAACTCAACTTACAGTACAACTATGTCACCAAGGAAAATTTTACTCAATCGCTTGGTGGTAGACTACTTTCCGCGGTTTAGTAAATATTACAACTTTTGTTGTCCTTAAGGCCTCCCTACATTTTGCTTTGGTACTAATTTTCCAATGATGACATACCTTAGTACCTTATAAATGTTTTTACCCAAGAGGTTGCATCTGCTTCAACCCAGATAACTGTTGTCTTTGGATAAAAGAATCTTATTAAATAACTGTTGGCAGGAATACGAAGCCGACAGAGTCAGCTATCACATTCACTAACCCATCAACAGACTCAGATAATACAGTGTTGTCATCAGAGAAAGAGAACTGCACACATGGAACCTCAAGTAGTTTTCCATTAGTTGATATCGGAAGGATTGAACATTTACGACCAACATAGACCTTGTCTATTGGTTAGTCAGTATTCTATGGCCTCATAGTATAATTGTCATCTATGATCTCACACTTTTGGAAGGTAGTGCTCAAGCCATTTTGGTAGAGGACTGCTTTTCAAACTTTGTGAACATAGAGTCATTTCAACGAGCATACTCTGAATATTTCGATCTAGTGTCAAGTTCATACGGACTATGTTGTGTTCACTAAAGAATCAGATACTTGTGAGTGGTTCACTTATGGACCAAATGATCTCCGTACACTGAGAATGCAGTACGTGCTATCTTGGATTCCTCCCAAAGTAACAATGCTTCATGGAAGTCAATGAAGGAAATTTTTCAGACGAATTTTTCCATAAAGAGTAAGTATCAGAAAGTGCATTTGACCAAATTGTTCGTCGATATTGGAGCTTTATAGCTGAATGCTATAGCAGATGTTGGGAACTAGATAACGTGTCTCTCTTCCTTAAAAGATCTTCCATTCCGAATCTCGGGACGCGATTCTTTTAAGGGGGGAGGGCTGTAACACCCCAGGTGTTTATCACCAATTAGGCAGTGGGTTTGAGCTCAAACATGACAAATTAGGTGGAGATGACAATGTCAAGGTCAACCTATGGAGATGAGCCTAACCTAAAGTGGATGTTGCATCATTGCTTTACATATAGGTCCCTTTTCAAAGATATATGTTTGGATGGTGTTATTGCCATATCTTCATGTGCCTCACCTTGGTACCTATCTATATTGATCCCTGGAAAAGTTTCATAAAGTTTGGAATCAAAAAGTCACATGAAATAATAAGTTAGATGCTTGTTTGGATTATAACTAAAACATACCTTATGTCCTATGGGAACTAGTGTTGAGCAACATACAAATGCAATATGTGCAACACATCTTGGACACATGTGGAACACCCTAGTGGAACATGTGTAGCATGTATCTTGAAACAAGCACTACAATTATAGTGACTTCTATGTTTCAGTGCATTTGAGGCCTACACTTTTGTGCAACCTATGCATGGTGTGTATGTTTGGCCTCTACAACACCTTAACTACACTTAGGACACTTAATGGGACAACGTTCATGTTGATCATTTTGACTAAATGTGCTTCTAAGTGATGGTTGACCATGTATGGACCCTAGAGCCCTGTGGTTTGACCATTTCAAAAGTGTGACCTAGAAGCTTTGCATGACTGTGCACCCTTTGACAAAGTTGTAGAGAATTTTATAAGGAACAAACTTTGTTTAAGAGTCAAGTCATGAAAATGTGTGGAGCATGCTCAAAAAGGGCCCACAAGTCAGAAATAGGGCTGATTTCAGCACTTAGCCATTTTAAAGCCCTGATTTCAGTGTCGTCGACATTGACATTCCGCGTTCTCCGAAATTCGTTAAGCAACTTGAGTTGGTCCAAAAAGAAAAGTTGAAGGTTATATTATGGGGAAGAGCATGCAAGAAGATGACACTTGTTGGACTCCATTTTGCACAACAATTTGGAATGTTGTTAATGGTTGCCGACACATTGACAATGCCGTTTTGGCGTATCATTATCTCCTAATCTGTGAGTCCTATGACTTTAGTGCCTAAATAGAAATTGGAGAGTATTCTGTGGTGAACAAACTTCCTTTTTGGCCCATGATCCAAATCAGCCCGTAACTAGCCCAAAATCTCCTCCCACCTCAGTCACTCGGTCGCACGCCACCTGTTCGAGTAATGTCCTCACCGGGTGACGCGTGCAGGGAACGTGGCCGCCATGCGCTTCTCCTCGCTGCCACGTGCCGTGAACCAGTGCCATTGGGGAGCCACCCGAGCGCCTACCCTCGGTCTCGCTTCCTCTTACTCGGCCGTTCTTCCTATTCCCTTCGTCGCTCCCGAGCTCCTCGCAGGCTGGGCGTGGCCGTGTCCGCCATGGGCGCCGGAGCAGGGCTCCGAGCTCGCCGCTGCCAAATCCACTACCGCGGCAGCGCCTCTATCTTCCTTCGCCGTGACCATAGCTACATCATGGTCTCCTCAATCTTGCTAACCTACCCGCGCCTTGGTAAGTCGTCGAGGTAGGGGAAATCATCACGGTGACCGGCCATGGCCGCCATTGCCGCTCGTGCTCGAGCTCGATGTGGGTATGCCGCCTCGGTCCACCGTTGTCCGAGCTGCGCCCCTCTGCGCGTGCGTGCTCCTCCAGGCAAGCCACCGCGCTCCTCCCCGGGCCAAGGCCGTCGCCGGGGCACGGCCAGCTGCGGTGGCGCTGCTGCCGACCGCAGGCGCTCGTGGCCCCGTCTCCTCCGAGCCGGTCAGGCAAGGCAGTGTGTACCGGTGGGTGCGCGTGGGCCCCTGGTGCCGCACGAGCACCCTCGCCGTCGGCGACCGCCTCACCACCGGATGGCCGGCCGTCGCTCGTCCTCCTCTGCTCTGCCGGCGGCATGAGGAAGATGAAGGTCGAATTCCCCCCCGGCGTCTCTCTCTCTTATATGACAAACGGGCCCGGCCAGACTGTGGGCCCCATATGTCGGTTTAAGTAGTGGCTATCTTGGGTACCGGTTCGGGTGCGCCTAGCGAATCTTGTTAGGGTTGTTTTATTCCGATTTTGAAATTCAGGAATTGGTTAAATATTCTAAAATGCATATCTCATGCTAGGAGACTCCAAAATTAGTAAAAGTGGACTTTTTGGAAACCTTGAGAAAAGATCTATGCAGTAGATTCATAAAATGTGCATGTTTGTAAATATTTCTGATGTCTTTATTTAGGCTTTAAAAGTGCTCTAGAAATGCTTATAAACTTGACCAGAGCCATATCTGAAGTTTTAGAACTCCAAAAATGATGATTCTTGTTTTGTTAATTTTGTGGTTACATGTACTTGCTAGGAAAAATATTAAACACCCTAGTTGTTCACTGTTTTCTTAGGGTTTTGATTGGACCTTGATAAATAAGGAATTTACATTATATTGCTTGTTATTTTTATATCTTGAGTTGTGCTGCTCCAATTGAGGTGAAATTTTTATGGTAGTCTTATCATGATATGAGTGTACTGTGGTATAAATTTCATGGTCATTGCTTACTGCATGACCAAGTTATTGATTTAACTTGTTTCTAGCTTGATAAATAGCTTATAAATAATATATAAATGATAAAATAGAAAATGTTATTCCATTACCTTAGTATGATGTTTCTCTATCATATTGATTCATAATATGGCCTTGTGTTCACAGAAAATATGAAGTTTTAGGTTTAACTTGCTCTCCCATGATTTATTGCTATAGCCATTTGTATTTTTCATAGAGGTTGTTATACATGTCCAAATGGTTTCAAATTTGGACAGTAGAGTTTTGGGAGCATGTATAGGCCACTGTAATTTTGGTAGAATTTAGTGTGCACTTTTGATATGCGTTCATAATTCCACCTAATGATTTAAATAAATTAAGAAAGGGCATTAAAAGAATTTATTTAGGAATGGACACTATGTTTTCTGGTGTTCATTAGTCATGTGTGACATGTTGGTAAAGTTGGTTTTGTCTAATTATATGTTTGCAACATAAGTTAATAATTATTTCTTGCAAATGAGGTTTCTGGACAGATCTGGAAACTTGGTAAAGTTCTTCATGATAATGTGCTTTATTGTGAAACTTGTTTATACAAAAGTTGTAGATAAATTATATATTTAGCTGCTGTTAAAATTTGGTGGCATTTGGCCATGTGGTTTAGGAGTTATAGCTGTTTAAAGTTGGGTTACAGAATTGCTTGCTCTCTGTCTTGCTAGACCAGTTTCTGTGTTTGTGTAAATTCGACATGTGAAACTTTGGAATCATGCTGTGATGATTATAAATGAAATTTATATAATATTCATAAGCTTTCCATAATGTCTTCTTGCAAGTCAGTTGGATTTGTAGATCTCCAGTTATGATTAAATTACTAAGCTGTTGGTCTGATGTCCAGAAGGTAGCAATTTCTAGTTCTAGTACTTTAATTAACTTTGTCATGCTTGGGTATTGAAGTGTGACTCATATCTTTGATGATACTTGGGTGGTACCCTGTGATCTTGTGAGACTTGGTTCTTGATTGATGTGCTTGCCCTCTTCTATGTTATATCTTAATGAGGATTAAGTTAATTAGCTCTAGGGTTTATGTGAACTTTGGTATGCTTTTATGATTATTTTGTTATTGCACTTCTATGCATTCATACATATGCATTGTTGCACCTCATTTAGGTACGCTAGCAGAAACGCGTGAAGGATCTAAAGTGGAGCCAAACCCGAAGATGGAGTTGGTGGATCCATCCCGAAGATCGAATGACCGGACAAGTGGTAGATTGGAAGATGCTCGCCAAGCGAGTTTCATCTGACATACTCTAACTTGAGTCGGATCCCAGGCAAGCCCCGGAGCATTATAAGCCTCCTATCTTTAAAGCAATTAATTCTATATATGTTATAAGTATTGTTGCATTAAGTGATAGGAGTTGGTTGGAAACCCTTGCTGCATTATATCATTCCTTGTCCAGATATATGAATCCTTGAATCCTACATAGACTAGGATCGAGTAGATGCTTAGCCCTGCTTTAAGCGGTAGAAGTCAGGTGATTTCCTGTCACCTGCGAGATATAGGGATATTCATATATGGCACGGTTGGCTATATTTGCTATCGTGGAATGGAATCATGTGTTAATAAAATGAAATGAGACCGGGCGGGATGACGATAGTGAAGCAACAAGGCATGGAGGTCTTGGGTGTGAATCTATCCCCGTCTGAGTCGTTTAAGGACCGATTCGCTGTACGTCCTTGAGTCATGTTGAACGCAGTCTAACACTTAGTTGGCCGGATAAGTCGTTCCGACCGCGAAGCCGAGTAATGTGATTCAGGCCGGGAATCGAATGGTAGGTTGCTTCTTGGAGGAGAGAAAGGATGTGCTTGGGGACATTGGCGTGAGACCAAGGGGGGGTTAGAGTCCCTATCACCTGGCAGAGTGTCGCCCTTGGGGTCGCGACATTATTCGGACCCGCGATTCCTGAATCATATGAAAAGGTGGCTTGTGCGACCCTGGCAGGGGCCTGCGCGGTGAGTGTTAGAAATACCCCTCCAGCTGGATAGGAATTCGATTCGAATCGCCGTCGCTCCCGGTTAGTGAGCACTTGACTTGAGCAGCGGCAACGTAGATTCCATTAAATTGAACGGATGGTTAATTGGATCACGATGGAAAGGTTGCCTCAATTTATACCTGCTATGGTTAATATTGTTTGCTCCTAATAAAGTGAGTGCTCTAGTACAGGTTCTAATATAGATGATAGGTTAATGATAATTAACTTGATGCTTAAGCATTAATGATTGATCATCTATATTAAGCTTTTTATGCAAAATGTTGTCAAGCTAGCCCACTTTATATCAGCCTTGCATGATCCTTGGTGTCACCTTATTTCTGGTTTCTGACGGGTAAGTCTAGCTGAGTACCTTCTCGTACTCAGGGTTTTATCCCTACTTGTTGCAGGTTATGATGTATCATGGCGACTGCAAGAGTTGGTTGACTCCTGCCGTAGAGGCGGAGTGTGATCATGGGCATGATCCTTCTTATTTACCTTATCTCTAATGCTTTTGTTGGAAGTCGACCGTGGTACTGGCATGTATTTGAAATAAGATCAATGTTCGTTTCAAATTACTTTGCTTCCGCTACTTTTCAATGTAAGTTCGTATAACTATGTTGAACTCCGATGTGTATTCAATTACTTGTGAAATGGTTGTAACATGTGACTTGTTATGTTGAATCACTACGATCTTGGCTGGTATGTTGGTTGGTTTAAAATCCCTCGTGATTTCATTGGACTACCGGAGTTATATGGGCTCAAGTGCGAGAATTTGATCACTTCGGTGATTGTTTTTGTACTTGTGCTCTTATAATTTGGACGGTTCTGTTACACCTGGCACGCCAACTGTCGGTGTTCGGACCCACGGGGGTCCTAAACCAACGAGTAAATGCTGCGTGTCTCTTTCCTGGATGGTGATGCAAGGAGAACACACGGGGGTTTATCCTGGTTCGGGCAAAAGAAGGCCCTACGTCCAGCGGGGGAGATGTTTGTATTTCCTTGCACCGAGGTGCTCGTGTAGGGGTTACAGGCATGCGAGAGAGGGTGTCGAGCCCAAGTCTCAAAGAGAAAAGAGGAAAAAGGCGGTTGCTTGAGATGTCGATCTTCTGTTTTGTGTTTTTCGTTCCGTCTTCGTCCCCCCCTCCGTTGAACCCTGGCCTGCCCTTTTATAGGGTGAGGGGAGGCCAAGACGACGGGGAGCCTTGAGGTGATGCTTTGTCGATTCCTGTTGAGTTGACTGTAGCGACGTGCCTTGGAAATGGCCGGCCATCCCTGGACATCCTGACGTTGTGGGAGACAAGATGGCGAAATGACCCAGAGCGCCATGCCATACCGTCCTTTGAACTAAGTCGAGCGTCGGGACTGGGTCGAGGCTGGGTCGAGGCCGGATGGATAAGGCCGAATCCCCGATATCGCGGAGAACGGGCCTTGTCTTATCCTCCCTCGAGGGTGATTGATGGTGAACAGTGCGCGGTAAGGTGGGTATAGTGACGGGTTTCACCTCCCATCACGGGATGGGCGGTAAAACAGTGAGATCTGACACGGGTATTGTTCCCACGTCGATCCTGACCGCAGCCATGCCGGTAGGTAGTAGTAGGTAACCGCATTGAATGCTATGCTTTTGTCCTGGGGTAGGCAAAGAAAAGGTGTCGAGGTGCTCGATCCGGGCTCACGCGAGTCGGAGTTCTCCCCAGCGGGCGGTCGAGCCTCGCGCGGGTCGGAGCGCTGTCGAAGTACCTTGCGGCACGGGATGGGGCGCGGTCGAGGCGCCCGTCGAGCGGGCCTCGTACGAGTCGGAGCCGGGGCGCGGTCGAGGCGCCCCGTCGAGCGGGCCTCGTACGAGTCGGAGCCGGGGCACGGTCGAGGCGCCCCGTCGAGCGGGCCTCGTACGAGTCGGAGCCGGGGCGCGGTCGAGGCGCCCCGTCGAGCGGGCCTCGTACGAGACTGACTGGGTACGCGGTCGAGGTGGGCTATCTTTTATTGCGGTTTCGGTCGTGTTAGTTTTTTGGCGATAGGTGCGGGTACCCCCGTACTGTTGGTACCGACAAGTACTTTCAGCCACAATAAACCAGCGAAACGAACAGGCTGTGCACTAGCATACTGTATCCCATCCGGCAAACGTATATAGCGTAAAACACCTGCATCGGAGTACTCTATCCTATCCGCTAGCATCATCCATCCGCTATTCTCAGCGCAGCAACATCCATCCGCTACCCTGCTGCATGTGCGGGCCCCTGCTGCTGTTCTCGGCGTGACCGCGTGAGATATGGAAGGAATAGAGCACATGCCCGGGGCCCGCTGCTGTTACTATTTCAAAACAAAGGAAAAAATAATATAACTCACAAACCAAAAAACCAAATTAAATTTCGATTGCACCATTAAATTCGTCTCAATAAATCTTTCAAAACTAGATCACACATGGATATATTTAGATAAAGTGACAAATGGGTCCCACATTTGATAGAGTGGATAGAGGATGATATAGAGGATGGATGGGTGCAGGAGAATTGAGTATAGAGGAGAGAATCTTGCTGACTAGGACATATAGAGGATGAATATAGAGGTCCATGAGTGCGGATAGCCTTAGATGCCCGATTCGGGGCACCGAATTGCTACATTGCGCAATAAATGCGCACGGTAGTAATTTTGTTTTTATGTGGTAAAAATTGTCTAATTTTTGACTAATTAGGTTCGAAATGATCGTCTCGTAAAGTACAACGAAACTGTACAATTAGTTTTTAATTTCATCTACATTTAGTACTTCATACATATGCCGACATTTTGATGTGATAGAAAATCTTCTTTTTATATAGTAAAATTTAAGGATGAATTTAGGTATCTAAACAAGGCCATACAAGTACGTTTGCCCATTCACAGAACAGTGTGCAGCAGTTCAGGTGACTGGTTAGTAGTCGTAGGTAACAGGAGGGCTTCTTTTTTTGGCGTACGGAGACTGAGCTGGGAATCTGGGTTGGATTTAGTCATGAACATCTGTATTCATCTTCTATACGTCCTAGTCAGCAAGATTCTCTCCTCTATACTTAATTCTCTCGCACCCATTCATCCTCTATATCATCATCTATCCACTCTATCCACTGTGGGACTTACTTGTCACTTTATCTAAATATATCCATGTGGGATCTAGTTTTGAAGAATTTATTGAGACGAATTTAACGGTGCAATTGAAATTTAATTTGAATTTTTTGTTTGTGAGTTATAGCATTTTTTCCTTTTGTTTAGCTAGTGGGGCCCGCCACTGCACACTATAGAGTAAGCACTGTATTACTCTAAATATAAAGTGAGGGAAAGGATAGAGTATCGTTTTAGAGTACCAAGTGCAGCAGTTTTTACTTTATATTCATACTCTAAAGCTTTAGATTATCCCTTTAGAGTACCCACTGTGGGTAGTATTAGTTCACCTGAAAAGTGCATTATGCAAAAAAAAAGATTCTTCGTCACATCAAACTTGGGATACATGCATGGAGTACTAAATGTAGATGAAATAAAAAAACTAATTGTACAGTTTGGTTGTACTTTGTGAGATAAACATTTTGAACCTAATTAGTCAACGGTTGGACACTATTTGCCAAATAAAGTCAAAACGTGCTACAGTATACTTTTCAGCATTTTCAGGGAACTAAACGCAGCCTATGTTTAACAAGCGTTTTGATCAGGATTTTTGAACGTAGAAATCGTTACGAGAATACCATCTGTTTTTTTTGTCACCCTACCAACACACCTAAACCATTTAGAAGTTCAAAACTTCACACTACAATAACAGACGCTCTTTAGCTCATTCAACTTCACTGTAAACAGTCAACTACTACTAAATACGATTCGGAGTTCAGATTAGTCTCGAAATTACCTTCTGCCGTCCACGACCGAAAGACGTGTTAAGGCGATGTTTGCAGCCTCAGTCTGACAGTCTCGGTCACCTTGGGTGATAGCACCTCGGCGCGATTTTGGACTGACTGTTGGTTGCCCGAAGGCGCCATCTCTGTCATCGCGCCGGACCTTTTCGGTGCTGTGGCGCGGCGTGCACGTACAAGCTCGGTCAAGGACGCTCTGCATCAGCGTAGATGGGTCTTGGACATCACCGGTGCACTGACAGCGGCCGTTCTTTACTGACACCGGGCCTCACCGGTGCGCTGCCGAAGAGTGTTCGAGGCGGACCGGAGCACACCGAGTCAACTCGCAGAGAAGATCATTGAAGAAGGGAACTGCTGGGTGGGCGCTGGATTCACAGCAGCGTCGGCGATCCTTGGCCGGGCTCCAGGCTGATCCAGAGCCGTCCAGGGAAGCGCTTCGGTGTCGTCGCACGATTCAGCTGGCAATAGGAACTGCAACTAGCCTTCAGTAGCTTGTGTTGTGTGCGTGCATTCTACTGGTGTCCGCTGTGCGCAAGAACGGCAGCCCGCCCATTCGTGCAACTGGCCGTTGTGTAATTCTACCCTCTACATGCAGCGGCATGTTCATGAAAAAAAGTCTCGAAATTACATAACAGCATGAATGAATTGCCCTTGTTAAGATCAGTAACATATAGGATATAGCATAGTCAACAGTTTTTGTGACTAGACCAGCCCAGTATCCAAGATGGGCAGCTGAGGATATATTGAACTTCCAGGGTGATCACAGATACAGAGCTTAGGCCATCACAATGGCAAAAGATAAAGAGCATTTTTTCCCCCTTGATCATCCTTACAAACTTATGCTATCTAAATCATATTATAAATATGTAATGCAAATTAGTTTGCAAACAATGATGACTTAATTTTCAACAATGCTCGCCGCACCATAAGTTTCTGTTAACACTACAAGAACATATTTGGGAACCTTTGCAAGTGCGTCTAGCTGTAGCATTTGTCTGCTCAAAACATTCCTTCCTGTGGTAAAATAGGCGTCTCTGGCTACAATTCATCCTGAATCACTCAGGTATGAAAAACAAACGAAAAAAGAACCTCATTGTACTCAAAACGGCTCATACAAAGAATCAAGTTATTTTCCCTTCTTCTGTTCTGGAGCCCTTGATCCGGCTCATACAAAGAATCAAGTTATTTTCCCTTCTTCTGTTCTGGAGCCCTTGATCCGATAATGTTACAGATGGGCTGATCTGGCGACTGAAGCAGCTTCAACGCTGGATGAACTTTCAGATCGCGCATCAACAATTTCTGTCCTACATCCAACTCACTTAGATCCACTTCAATGTACGGTGGTACTATGTCAGCGGGGCACAGATACTTGACCGTTCGTTTTATGGTGTTGAAGTAAGCTCCTGGAGTTTCAATTACACACGTTAGTCCAGATGTTAACACAGCAAAGGAGGCAAATATAAAGGTTTCAGGCATAATGCAGGTAAAGCTTGAGCATTGTGGCCAAAATTTTTGCAATGGGATGTTCTGTGCATACTGGATTAGTGTTTCAGACAGAAGTGAATGAACATAGCATATAGCAACAAACCACAAGACAATAGAGAATAGCTAAACATTTTTCAACAGAAATGAGCTCTTTACTTTTCTTTGGCACGGTTCAAGAGAAATGTTTACAAGTAACCCAGGTATTCTTTTAATGATTCTGTTCCATTTATAAGATAAAAAAACATAGAGAGAAAGTGTGAGCTTCTAAAATCAAAGGCCTCCTGTTTGATCTTTAATTTGTGCAAATTGATGGATCATCATAACATTAACATATTACATACCTTTCCTGAGACCAGGTGAGGCATCCTCTCCAATGAACATCAGAGGAACGTCTATTTTGAGAAGAGCAGAAGAAGGTGCTCTCATAAATGTGATATTCAGAGGTTCATCAGTGCCTGCATGCAGATGTACCTGAATGTCCCAACAGATCCCACATTAGTCAACACCGCGGTTCTGGTAGTGTGTATAGAAGGTATTACTGAAAAAACAAATTCATGTTATTTTTTGAGCAACCATTGAAAAAAGTTATGCAGTGCAACATACATCGGATCAGCCATCACCTAGTAGAAGGCCAAGAAAGACAGTAGGCAATCAAACAATTCAAAATCATACTCAGCAAATAATGATTACCCAAAGAAGAAAGAACTGAAATTGCAGCTCATATGATAAAAATGGATCTGCTTGCATAAGACATTGCTGAACGGGAGAATTGCCAATTGAATATGGATGCCACAGATCAGACAGTTCCAGAACGATCGTAATGCAAAAAGTGAGCTCACTTAAAGCAAGTGTCTTAGTTTATTGGTCAATTTCATGTTTTCTACAACTAGATCAAAGTTCAACAAGAAAACATAACCACAGGAACAACATTCAACCAAGGGGTGTCTTCATCTTGTTCAATAAACTAATCTAACAGATCTTTTGCTCAGATACCTCTGAACCAGCGTAACAACTGACGATCAACAAACTACTTAGGTCACGCTGCCATTCAAATCGTATTTGTGTACAGTTTGTAAAGCCACCACTCAATCTTGCTTTCCACATTCCTCAACAAGTCAACATCATCTTCATAGACAAACTTAAACTTTCACCAAGAAATGGAACAATTATAGAACCGTAACAGAAATATTTTTTTTTTCAATCCAAAACACACATCCCTGTTTCCTAACGACACCCTTGCACAAAAAATGCCGGTGAGTCCCTCAGTTGAGCTGTGCAAGCTTTAAAAAATGCAGTAACCCCTAAGCTTTCGTCGCAGAAAATTGACATTAGCAATTACACTAAAAATCCAACGAAGAGCCACACACCTTTCGGGGTAGGACGCGGACGCTCTCGATGAGTTCACCCTGGCCGGCGTGTTCTGACCAGACCTGCAGCCTGAACAGCCTGGAGAGGAAGAAGGACCGGCCGAGGTGGTCGACGAGCTTGCGGATCTGCTTGGACTGAACGGAGACGAGGCGCTTGTTGCCGCCCTCCTGCCCGTTCTCCTGCTCGAAGACGATGGCGGGGACCCGCCCGGCCTTGCGCTCCTTGGCGGCCACGTGGCGCCCCGAAGAGGCGCGCGGCACGGCGAGGATCACCTCATCGTGCTTGGCGTCCGGCCGCGGGTGGCCCGGGAGGTAGTCGTACGGCGGGGAGAGCGGGTCTACGGCTTGGTGGGGGGACACGAGCGCTTCAGCGGCGGCGGCGGTGAAGTGGCGGCGGAGGAGGGGGAGAGTGAGGGTTTGGAGCGGTCGCCGGAGGAGCATGGTTGAGCGGCGTAGGGTTTTGGGCGAGGTGCTGCTGGCCTGCTGGGGAGTGGCTGGGTGGCTCGGCCTGTCCGTCCTTTGGGGGAAGAGTGGGGCGATGTTCTGTGGGCTTTGGGTGTTGGGCTTGGTGAGGCCCATGATTATGTATCAGGAAAAAGTCCAATTTTTCTAATTAGAAGAAAAGAAGAATTGGTTGATTTTTTTTAAAAAAATGACATTGTTGCCCCACCTTTAGCAGCGCAGCAGGCTGCCTTATTTATAAAACAAAAATAATAATAGTCGTAGCCAGAGAAATTGGGAAAATATACTCCAGTAGCCAACTAAAGCAGCGAAATTCGGCCCGCGGGTGGGCGGACAGCCCCCGCAACTTTGCGTGTAGGTAGAAGATCTTTTCATGCAGGCCGAGAAACTTCCGAACCCCATGCCCCGCCCTCACACAGAGGCTTGTTACCCGTGAGTGGGCTGGTCCATTTATCTGTGCTTTGGGGAACATGGGACAGACGAGGGTTTTTTTTCTACACAAACTACACATTACTGCAGCAGTGCCACGCTCACACAGAGGCCCGTTACCCCGTGAGTGGGCTGGTCCATTTATCTGTGCTTTGAGAAATATAGGACAGATGAGAGGTGATGAGGACATCGCTACGCTGGACACACCGACGTTATGGTCTTTCCCAAGTTGCAATTCGTCCCCAACTCAGCTGCCACGTCACCCTCGGATTCAGCAGACACGTCGTCACTGTTTTGGTCATAACTCTCTCATACGACATCAAAACGGGGCGTTCTTGGATGCGTTGGAAAGGGGACGACGACGCCGTCGTTTTGGATCTGGTCCCAGCTCCAGAAGGTCCGTGGATCATTCTGTGTGACCACGTCAAGGTGTTGCGTCAC
Source organism: Saccharum hybrid cultivar R570 (assembly GCA_038087645.1). Classification (NCBI taxonomy): domain Eukaryota; kingdom Viridiplantae; phylum Streptophyta; class Magnoliopsida; order Poales; family Poaceae; genus Saccharum; species Saccharum hybrid cultivar. The sequence continues at coordinate 27,750,437 of JAQSUU010000135.1, forward strand.
CTATTTGGGCCAACTTGGCCATGTATCGTGTCAGGCCTTAAGTCCAAGTTGTGGGCGCCGAACCCCTGGCCGTTCCCAACCCTAGGTCGAGTCTTAGACTATAAACACAGCCGCCGCCGCTGTTAGACAATTGGGTTTTGTTTAGAGTTTAGTTTTCCATCGAGAAACTGAATCGTTCATTGTAACTATGGTGACAAATCCTTTTACAGTGATCCAGGGCCCCTGTTCTTGATCTTCTCCACTGTGTCGATTAGTCCTTTGGAACCGAGTTTTTGAACCCTCTATTGATATTCGCATTATTCATATTTGCAATTTCACATTGCGTGTTTTTACCTTCTTGCTTGTACCCTTCGATTCGCTTGCAGGAAAAGCCTTCTTGGCGAGGTCAATCAAGTTGTGCTTGATTGATAACCAACGGAGCAGTGGTGTAACGGTTGCAGGGTTCGAATCGTGTCTGATTTGAAGCCGGATCGCCAACATCAAGATCTCCATAAATCAAACTTACCGGTTACCTCTTGGAAGATCGGACCAGTACTCATCAAGAGGGTTTTTTCTACCCAAACTGTACATTGCTGCAGCAGTGCCGCGGCAGGCAGGAGTCTCCGCGGGCACACGTGAGCATGCATCTCCTCTTCTGTGCAATACTTGCCTTTTTCCTTGGGAGGGAGTTGCTTACAGTGAATGGCGTGGGTTCACGTCCTCCTCCTTATCACCCATAGCATCATTTTCGTCTTCTTTTGTTTTGTTTTGAGAAATTTACTTATCGTTTGTAGCAACACAGCAATAGCTAGCGCGCGTCCTGGTTGATTGGTTTTTCCATCATCTTGTTCTGCATTTCCGTGCATTGTATCAGTGCGATAAAAATAAAAATAAAAATAACTGCGCACGATATTTGGCGTTGGTAGTTGTCAGGGCTAGTTCCTGGATGGCAGCTGCCCCAGTTGGAAGGGTTTCAAGAAATTATGAACCAAGTTTAGCTACCTCTAGTCCCTCAAGCAGGTAGTGCCAAAATAATTACTGCAAAATTTTAAAAAAAACTCAGGAAAATTCTCAAAGAAAAACATGCTAGGATGTCTAGTCTGAAAACAGCCATCACAAATACTAAATCCTTGATCCAGTTCCTAGAAATCCTAGAGTAATTCAGAGATTTAAGCCTTGCAGAATGGGATTTCACAGTAGCCTTAAAAGTCAAGCTACTCTCGCTTCTTGAGCAGCAAAAGCTTACTATAAGCAAAGGGGTGCAAATAAGTGGGTAAAATTGGGAGATGCAAGCACAAAGTTTTTTCATGCCAATGCAACAGTCGGGTACAGAGGCAACCTCATCACTCGCGCCATTCTTACTTCACACAAAGGTAAAGAGCTTTTGCTTTGGTAGGATTTTAAAGAAAGAATGGGGAAATCAGAATTCAGAGGGTCTGCCATTGACTCTTCCTTGCTAATGAGATAGATGTAGTGATAAAAGGCTTGTCAAATGACAAATCTCTAGGGCCAGATGGGTTTAATGATGAATTCCTAAAGAAATGTCGGGCAACTATCAAGGAGGACTTTTATAGGCTATGTAATGATTTTCATAGCAATAATATGTCTCGGAAGTATTAACTCATCTCTCATCACTTTGATCCCAAAAGTGTATGGAGCTGAGGTTTTTCTGACTACAGGCCAATTTCTCTCTTAAACTCCTTAGTAAAACTAATAACCAAGCTACCGGTAAATAGACTGCAAACAGTGATAACTGGTCTGGTCCATAGAAACCACTATGGGTTTATCAAAACTAGAACTATCCAATATTGCCTAGCTTGGTCATTGGAATACCTTCACTTGTGTCATCACATTGCCGGTTTAGATCCAAAATTTTTTGCAAAATGGCACTGTAGCAAGTTTCGTTGTTATTTGGCAATTAGTGTCCAATCATGGCCTAATTAGGCTTAAAAGATTCGTCTCGTCCATTTCGTCTAAACTGTGTAATTAGTTTTATTTTTTATCTATATTTAATGCTTCATGCATGTGTCTAAATATTCGATGTGACGGGGAATCTGAAAAATTTTGCAAAATTTTTGGGGAACTAAACAGGGCACCTCAAATTCGATTTTGAAAAGACTTTTGATAAAATGGAGCACCATGCAATGCTGATTATAATGGAGAGGAAGGGTTTTGGGCAAAAATGGCTCCAATGGATGAAGCAGATATCTCCTTATCCACTTCAGTTGTACTCTTCAATGGTTCACCTGGCAAGACCTTCAATTGTTTAAGAGGAGTGAGACAGGGGGCCCTCGCTCACATCTTCTTTTTTGTCCTAGCTACTTATTTTCTCTAGTCACCGGTAAACAAGGACAAAAGAGTTGGGCCATTTCAGACTTCCAATCCCTCTAAAGTCAAATAGTGATTTTCCAATCATAAAATATGTTGATCAACACTTTCACTAAATCCACAAGGCTAAGAGTTAATTTCCAAAAGTCCATGATGCTTCCTATAAACATGGGAGCAAATGTTGGACCTGCTTGCAAGAACTTTTGGGTGCTCCAAGGGGTCCTTACCCTTCACATACCTAGGTTTACCACTTGGGCTGACCAAGCCAAGAATGTAGGACTATATATGCCTCTAATAAACAAGTGTGAAAGAAGACTAGCAAGTGTTTTAAGCTTTCTCTCATAGGCTGGAAGGTTAGATTTGACAAATGTAATCTTCACATCCATGGCAACTTTCTACATGTGTACCTTAGCACTACCTAAGATTGTCATCAAGAGGATTGATAGCATTAGAAACACTGATTAAGGAGGGGGGAATGATACCAATGATAGAAAACCACCAAAGGCAACAAGGAAAATGGTGTGCTTACCAAAGGGAGAAGGGGATTTTAGCGTCATCAATATTGAAAAGCAGGATGAAGCCCTTTTACTCAAGAATCTGCACAAGTTCTTCAATAGACATGACATTCCATGGGCGCAGTTGGTATGGTAAAAAATACTACAAAAATGGAAAATTACCAAGTCATATAAAAAAGTGTCTTTCAGTGGAAAGACAACCTCAAAAACCTTTCCAATTTCAAGGAAATGACAGTGGAAGATGCACAATGTGGAAGCAACATTTTATTCTAACAGGACAACTAGAGCACCCAAAACCTAAAAACGACCTCAAAGAGTTATATTCCTTTGCAAAAAATAAGCTCATCACTGTACAGAAAGCACTAAACCATGAGCGTTTCTTGCAGGACATGGTAGACTTCTAGAAAATAGTGATATTTGGAGGTATAACTAGGGGCTAATTTCAGTTCCTCAAAGGCTTATCAAGCGCTGGTAGGTCATTCTTAGATTCATAATGTTTATCAGTGGATATGAGGATGCATCTGTCAGCCTAAACACAAAGTGTTCTCCTAGCTCGTAATCAAGGACAGATTGAGCACAAGGAGTATAGTAAGAAGGAAAACATGCACTTGGACTCTTACAATTGTGTACTATGGATGCAAGATACAGAGGAATTCTATCAACACTTGTTCCTTCAATGCCCCTTTGTAAAGCAATGTTAGAGACTAATACATATAGACACCCCCTAAATGAAAACTTCCCATAAGTCATTGACTATCTCAAAAACAGAATACAATCTTAGTTTTTCATGGCAACCGTTGTGCTAATTTATTAGGTTATTTAGACAACCAGGAATGATCTGATCTTCAAAGTGATTTAGCCTAGTATAAGCAATGCCAGAAGCCTGCTTTGCAAAGAAATTCTTTTGTTGTTGCATAGGGTAAAGTAGAGTCTTACTACATTGTTCCACCAATGGATTCAAATCTTGGTGTAATTCATAGGTTGAGTGATGAGGACATCACTCCTTCAAGTACAAGCCAAGGAGAGGAGGAGGACCAACATGTGCATCCAATGTTGATGGTCACTAACTACTACTATAAACCATCAATGAAACATGAAAAAGGGCATATATCAACCTCTAAACATAGAATTAGGGTTTAAACTAACAGAATTCCACAGGTTTTGATGAATCTGTGTTTCTACAGGGGTTTATCAGGAAAAGGAGGCAAGATGTCAAGAACGTTGGGGAAAAAGCATATTCCATCGCAGAACCAAGTTGGAAAAGATCTAGAAGACGCGAGAAGGTGACCCACCGAAGGGGGGCCCACCTGGAAGCCACCCAGGTCGACCGACCCCACCCTAGGTTGGCCGACCCAAGTGGGTCCCACTTGTCAGTCTCCTTCGCAAGTCGGTTCTCTACCGCCTTAGGGTTTGTATCTTCGTCGTTGATCAAGGTTGGTTTGATTTGAGGGCTCTAGTTCATCCCACTGGCCTATATAAGCCAGCCCCTACCCTCTGGGTTCAAAGCATTCAAGTCATTTGATCAAGTCATCAGAGACAGAAACCCTAGTTTTCTTAGAGCTCCACCATATTTTAGAGCATAGCTACATAGTTTAGAAGTAGAGGAAGGCAAGCTTCGCTTAGATTCCGGATCATGTCAAGAGCGTGGCTTGGTAAAGCCTTCTGTAACTTCTCTTTTGTATCTTTCTGTATTTACTTGCTAGTTACAATAGATATGACATTACTCTATATATTATCTATGTTCTCGGTTATATTGTTCATTGTCTACTTTGATTATATACTTAGTATAGTTAGAATGTCTTTATATTCAAGCATAAGATCATATAGCGCTCACTCTTTAATATCATGGGTGAGTGGTCGATATTGTGTAAGTGTGGTGCTTATATGTTGTTTACCTGCGAATGCACCCTATATTCTGGGCCATGTGGTAGATCGCGGAAGTGACACTCCCGTTGAGTCATTTGTAGTCCACTCCCTGAATATAGGACAAATAAGACCCAGTTGTGAAGAAAGACTTGCTCTGTTCTTGATCTTCCTTAGTAATATCCCTTGTGTGTAGATATAAAGTATTTTTGCCATGATTGCTAAGTGTAATTACACTAATCATAGTATACTCTGACATGTGACTAAGAATGACTTAGGAATATTCTTTTATTTCTACCTAAACCATGCTATTGCTATAGAAGGGAGTGCTCTGAGTAAATTACACTATTTATGACTTGACATTTATCATTCATTATCATTTATCTTATGACTTATCTCTGTTATGAGTAGATGGATTAGACATGGTTAACTCTCCATTGCATGTACAAGTGATTATCATATTCCTATAGCCATCTCTTCCTAGTGGTAAAATATAAATAACGATCCCTGGAATACTCCTAGGTAAAATGCTACAATGGTATAATTATCTATGTGTTAACGGATACTTTCTACTCTTATCTTTATATTCTTCCTAGTCACATGAAATAATAAGATAACTACTTAGTAGTAATACTAGGTAGTGCCTATAGTCACTTTTAGCTCCATCACTGGGGATGACAACCTGGTACAATTAAGCTAGAGGTATAGGTAATTAAGAGGTGACTACTAGAACAAGTGTTAAGTTAATAAATACCGACAAGCATTTTTGGCGCCATTGCTAGGGATAGAATTCAAATTCTATTCTTGGTAGTAACGCTAAAAATGTCAACATCCAACTCATCTACACCATGGTGGAGGTGAAAGCTCTATGTTTGGTGTTGGTAATTAGTGACAATGCCTAAGTACTAATCCTATGCCTAAGTTTTATATAGCATATGAGGATTAGTACATTCCAAGGTTGGTGGCAAGATGAACATGGTGATCATGATGGCCACACTTGGATTTGGACGCAACCCTATGTGATCAAGGCAAAGGTATATGCTTAAGGGTTGTGTTTTAGTAACCAAGACACCTAGTGGGTGTGGTTACATTATAGGATAGATATCCGTACTATAAAGAGGGGAATGACGCGACTATTGAACTCCTAAGTGCCTTTAGGTGTGCATTTCATAATCATATGCATTTGGATAGAACTAATAACGCCTTGAAAAATGATTGTGAAAATGCTAACACACTCACACATGATGTGATCACTTGGTGGTGTTAGCACATTTGCGCTGACGTTGGAGTTTGAGCAGTAGAGAGGGTTTGGGGTCCTCTCTCCCTCCCGCCGAGCTTGCGAGGCAGAATTCAAGCGTTTTCGAAGATTTGGAGATTAAGCCTATTTTCCTTTACACCATTGTCTAGATTTGGAGACGTTGTCACATGTTGTTTCATGAGCTAAAACATGTGCTAAAGTGACACACATACTTAGTCTAGCTCATATGTGAAAGGGTGAATCAAACAGAGGTGAACGGAGGTCACAGAGGTGACCGAACGCTGAACCGGACACAGTCTATGTTTGACCAGACGCGTCTGGTCAGTGCTCAGTGTTGGCGCGCGTCTCGGTCTTCTGACCGGACGCGGTGGGGCGTCCGATCATGATGGACCGGACGCATCTGGTCTTGGTGGGAGCTTACTGGACTCAAACCGGACGCCGGGTGTAACGTGTCCGGTCAGTTCTGCAGCACGTCCGGTCGCTGACTTGCTGGAGCGTTGCTCGGCTTGACCAGCGCATCCGGTCGGTTACGGGACCAGCGCGTCCGGTCAAGCTTCGTGCGTCCGGTCTGTGCGACCAGCGCGTCCGGTCAGCGCGACTGCAGCAGAATCAACTGCCTAACGACTCTATTCGAAGAGGTACGTCTATAAATAGGTGTTGGCCGGCTCTTTGGAGCATCTCTTGGCTTGTTGATCATTCTAGCACTCCTTTGAGCTGAGCACATCCCCTCCCACTCATCTCCCTTGCTTGTTTGCCTAATCAAAGCGAGATTGAGTGATCTCAAGTGCATTTGCTTGTGAGTTTGCATCTAGTTGACACTTGGGTGTTCATTCGCTGCGGGATTCTTGTTTCTCTTGGTGGTTGCCGCCACCTAGACGGCTTGGAGCAGCGGTGGAGGTCCGGCACGTGTTGGTGATTGTTTGTGGCCAGCTCTGGTGAGCTTGTTGTGAGGAGTTGTTGTGGTTCCTCGGTGGAGCGCCGAATTCCAACTCTAGTGGATTGCTCGTGTCAGAACTTCTCGCCATTTGGTAGGTTCTTGTAGCGCCTTTTGAGAGGCTCGGTGTGATATCAATTAGCCACCGAACCACGTGGTGAAGAGGGAAACAACGGGGACTAGCGTGCCGGCAAGCACGTGAACCTCGAGATAAATCTTCGTGTCATCATTTTTATTGTGATTAATCGATCCCGGTGGTTGTGTATTGTGGAATTCATCTCTTGATCATATTGATTGGTTGGCTCAATACTTCACCCCTCGGTGATACCCTCCTAACTCTATCTTGTATTAATTTCTTAGTTACCTTGCTATCTTGTTAGTGTAGCTCTTAGCTTGTGTAGCTAGTTAGCTTTAGTTGTAGCTAAGTTGTGCGGTTTGACTTGTGCGGTTGAGTGCAAATATACTAGAATAGTAAAGTGGTTAGGTGGCTTGCAAACACCCCTTAGGCAAAGCAAAACTCGCATCTCGCTATTTGTTATATTGATAAACTTGTTTATCTTGTCTTTGTAGAAAATTTTAAAAGGCTATTCACCCCCCTCTAGCCATCAAGACCTTTCAGGAGGCCTAGTCCAACTCGAGTTGGAGTCCATCTTAGATTCCAGGAGCAGTCTTAAGTAAAATCGACGCCCTAGGCACATACGGACTTCGTTTTCAACAATCCACATATGCATGCAAAGATAATTTGATAAGCTAACCAATGGATTTGGGTTCACATAAAAAATCTTCCTAAGTCAACAGAAATCCTCAAAACTACCAGGGTGCTGTGACCCCGTCTTTTGGTCCATTGGGCCATGTATCGTGTTAGAGCCCATTAGGGGGCACGTCCAGAGGGTGACACCCAAGATTTTTTAATTAGCCACCATTCCTCTCATTAGGATTTTGGGTTTTGTTACTTTCTTGTGAAAGTGCATCTAGCCCTTTAGTAGGTTTTGGTGAATTGAATGACAACATAATTAAAGGTCTAACAAGTTTGCTAAGTGTTGAACAGAAAGATTAAGTCTATTGCATATACTCGTGGATTGTATCTTAACAAGTATATCCCAGGTTCAGCAAGTAGGCAAACTTGATGGTATTCCACATAGTGTTGAAATAAAAGGTCAAATTGTGTATTATTGTATTAGAAGATTATGAAAATAATCTAGTTCAAGCAAAATAAAACAATGCAAATAAAATTAATGAAATGACCCCTATGTTGTGGGATATCATAGCATCATGTGAAAGCAAGCATATTTGGCATATGACAAATGAGACATGAGTTGATGGTTTTGGATTGGTCTCTATAATGGCTTGCTTTACATGAACAAGAAGAGCTGGATAGTGGACTAGCTTTGATCAAGATTGAAGAATGAGTCAAGAGTGCATAAGTGAGAAAATGTCAAGCAAAGGAGAAATACCAATGGAGATAATGTATAATAAATATGAGATGTTCTCTATATTGGTTTGCTTGTATGAATAAAGATTTGGGAAACCACTTTGTATTGATTTGAGCAAGCTAGAAGTATGAAGATAGATATTGAAGTAAATATCAGGAGTGTCAAGCCAAAATAAAGAGGATATAAGGAACCATGAATTGGCTTGATAATATTGATATTGATCCATATATGTCTCTATATGAGTCAAACTGAAGCTTGATTGATATCAACATTCATATCTAGAAGATATTCAAGTAAGGATCAAAATATTGAAGAAATGATTATTCAATGGATACTTAATATGATGTGACTTAAGTATGGCTTGATAAGGTGAAGATAGCAAGGAAAGGGCTTCAAGGTACTAAGTGAAGGTGAAGGACAATCAATGGCTTGGGAACCAAGGTACCATGGCTAAGGTGAAGAAGAGAGTACTTGCATTGAGTCGAGGAACTAATCAAGCTATGAGGAGTCATATTGTATTGAGGATCAAATCATTAGTAGAAGTGACTTAAAGCCATTGAGGTGAACTGATATATGAGTTGAAATGGTTCAAGTCACATGCTCAAGGTATGTTTGCTCAAAGAGATGAGACAATTGCAATTGGTTGCAACCTCTTGTGAAGTGATATTGAGAAGAAATGGCATATAAAGACATTGAAGACTCAAGTGGTTAAATTAGTAACATTCTCTTTATCTTGAGTATAGGTATGCCGTAATATCAAGGGGGATGCAATACGAATCATAGACAAGTCTCAAGTGCTCAAACTAACCAAACCCAAGTTCTAACATGAGAGAAACACTTAGCACTGCACTTGCACTTATTGATCTTAGGCTTGTTCTCTGCTGGGTTGGGTAGCCCTTGAAACAAGCTTTCCGGAATATCCAAGATCACTGAAAACGGAGTTCAGAGTAAAAGTTATGGCTTTTTCCGTGAGGTAACTTGTGCTGTTTCTGGGAGGACGGCAGTGTCGCCCCTGTACAATCACAACAGCTAGTTTTCAAATCCTAACGGCTAGTTTATGTGGGATGAGTATATATACCCATCCCACGGCCCCTGGTCGTGCTGCTGATGCTCCAAACCTTCCAAACCCTTTTCCAAAGCCTTGTGTGAGCTCTCCCCAACCCTCTCTTTGTGAGAGTAAAGTGCTTAGTACATGATTAAGTGTTGGGGCTATGTGATTAAGAGCTAGAGAGCATATTAGAGTAATTCTAACCTTGAGCACTTGTTGGGTTTCGTTGATCTTCGTTGCACATTTGTTACTCTTGGAGGTGAAGCCTCCTAGACGGTTAGGCGTCACTCGATGAGCTCTCGTGCTTATGGTGAGCAACGAAAAGTTTGTAATAATCTCTTGCAACTAGTGAAATCACCCCTCACTTCAAAAGTTTATTCTCTTGACTTGAAAACGAGGAAAATGCTAGCCTTGGTGGCGAGCCCAATCCTTTTGTGGATACCTCAATAACATGGACATAGGTAATCCTTGGTGGCGAGCTGAACCACGAGATAAATAACTGTGTCACCGTGTGCTTCATTTACATTCTTGCAAGTTCATATTGTTGTTTAGGTGATTTTAGGGTTTGTGATGGATCTACTTTTTCACTTGTGATATACCCTATTTAGCTCTCGACCTGTCATTTACATACTTGCAGAAAGGCTAGAAATTTATCTGATCTAAGTTATGCTGGTTAATATTTGAACTCAGTTCGAAATTCCTGCGCAGGCCGACAGTGCCACCCTCTGTTTTGATAGAGTTTCGAGCTGAATTTTTGCAGGATCGTCACTAGATATCCCTATTACATCTCCACCAAGTTTGGGCTGTGTTGGACTCACGGTCGTAGAAAGGCAGTGCCGCCCTTAGTTTTAATTTTTGTTTGAGCTAAAATTTTTTATAGACCTATTCACTCCCCTCTAGGCGACATCAAGGTCTTTTCATCTTGTTTTCCTCATGAAACGACATTGTTCGGTGCACTTGTATCACCAAAGATCAACTGCTGTGAACCATGGTCCCTGTTCTTAATCTTGTCCACTTGTGGTGACTAGTCCTTTCGAAACAAGTCTTGAGCCTTCTATTAGATCCATAAGCTTCATATTTACTTGCAATTTGAGATTACATTCATCCCGTTCTTGCTTGTGTTCTCGATTCGCTTGCAGGAAAGCCTTCTCGGCAAGGTCAATCGCGTTGTGCGTGGTTAATAACCAACAGAGCAGTGTTGTAATAGTTGTGGGATCCGAATTAGACTTGGTTTGAAGCCTAGATCATGAACGTCAAGTTCTCCAGTTATCATACCTATCGAAAGATCGGATCACGTCTACATCACTGAGGATCATTTTTTTGTTTCTTTCTTCCGTAGACCATGAAGTTATCATACCTATCGAAAGATCGGATCACGTCTACTAACCAACAAAGCATGATTTATTTCTTGTAAACTTTGCTTTGTTCTTTTTTATTTATAATATAATCATCTATAGGGTCCCCAACCTCTCTAATTTTCTCAAAAAAATATTTCTTATTCACTATAATATATTTAAATGTTACATCCTTAGGATTGGAAGTTTATTCACTATATTGTGCACGTACGTCTGAATTTTCCAACAAGATAGCTATCAGACTACCGTTTACTAATTAATCAGACGTACGTGTATTGCTATCCATGCATCTTTATAGATTAGTGTGAATTGATCAATAATACAACTTCAGACCCCGCTATCCTTAGCAATGGTGAAGGAAGTTAGGCCCCATATTTTCACGGTTATCATCACCAAGAAAAGGGGTAATGGTAACTAGGCTATTGTAGGAACAGGAATCGGGTTTGTGATCAATAAGAGAGCAAATAGTAACTACATGCTCTTGTTTTGTGACCATCTCATTCGAGGTAAAAACAATTTCTACCACTGGACTGACCGCATATCTATAGGACTCTAGCAATTCTCGGCGAGGCTAGTATGGACCGATCACAATGCGGACCTCTCTATCCTGGAAGTCTACATAGAACTTTAGGGTGCACATCTCCGGTGCCCATTGGGGACACCACAATTGACATTGGCTATTGCACTCCACAAGCATATCTACGTAGGCCGACATTCACTAGGTCCTAGCTGTTTCCCGTGAATTCTAAAGTGAGTTTTTTCTTCATGCAAAAATCACATTTTTGTGTAAACTAGCCCATCAATCTTACGCTAACATTCTTCTTCTTATTACTATACTGAAAAGTCAATTGAAATGGATGCAAGCGGTACACCCGTACAAGCAGTTCTTAGTTGTGTAGGCATGCATGGCATGTCCAAGGGCGTAATGAGCACCGATGGTGTCTTTGTCATCGTTAGCACTAGAGAGTACATTGTTGGAACTAGTACCCTCAACGGGTTACAAAAAGAATAGAGGGTAATGCACAACTAGTGCGTAGAACACAGATGAAAAGTCACTAGTACAGATGAGTAGTATAGTATGTGGTATTGATATTTGGTTGTTCTTGTTTCTATATCGAATGGATATAAAGCTTGGCGGTGAATGGAGGAACACATTAGGATTTGAGAGCACACAATGAGTGGGTGAGAGTCTCTTGCCCTCATGCCCTTAGGCACTATATATAGGTTATAGTTATTTTCATGCGTGCCCTTAGTGGGAGTGGATTTCACATGCCACTATACTAACATCTATTGGACCTCTTCTAGGGTGCACTTGGACCATATACCATATGGGCTCCCCCAATAGTGGCTCCTCAGCTATTAGGTTATGGCTGGTACTACATGATCTAGTAGATGCTCATACAAGAAGAGGCACAATACAACTCAAACCTTGATTATGAGAATCACCCTTCACAACCTACACATGCACGTTGAAGGGACCGTGTCGGTGTTTGATGACCAGCAACACGTCACAGGGTTACCCGGGACGATGCTTGATGGGCTTTGGCATATACAGAATTTGGCGGTGAACGCGAAGACAACAATTTATACTTGTTCAGGCCTCTAAATAGTGTAATACCTTATGTCCAGTTTGGCGTGTGGCCTTGTATTGAATTGATTTGTGTGATTTGATTACAAGGGGTTCCCCTGCCTCTCTTTATATAGTCTAGAGGGCAGGCGCATTGATCTAGTCCTAATCAGTTATGACAGAAGAGTTCTAGTTCTATTACAGAAGCTAACTTTCTTAGTAATCCGACTAGGTCGGTCCTTGATAGCTTGGAGTACACGCCATGTCATCTCATGTCTTCAAGCAAACCGTGGACCAGCCCATGTCCTTGGCAGGTAGTCGGCCCCATGGTCCGTTAGACTATGGTGCCTAGGAGGGGATGAATTAGGCAACTTAAAAACTATTTATCTAACTATGGCCTCTTTTTCTAACACTATAGTAGGCGAAATTAGTGCGTCAAAGTGTGGAGGCCTAGAGGTATCCATCCTTCCCTCTCTAAATAGCGTCAGTTCAACGACGATGAAGCCAAAGGTCCAAATATGAGCCAACCTGGCTTCAATACCAATTGAAGAGACCATGATGTCTAAGAGGAGGGAGGGTGAATTAGGAAACTTAAAAACTACTCCATCCATCTTCCTAAAGAAAGTCGTTTTGAGGTTGTCTTAAGTCAAATATTTTAAACTTTGACTAGAAATAAAGTCTCTTGGGTTGAGTTCGAAAATATGAAAATGATGTAAGTAGATTCATCTCGAAATGTAGTTTTATAAAAGTATATATTGATAATATTTTATAAAGTATTTTATAGCAAAAAGTAGCTATCAAAGTTATTTTTTGGATATCATGTCGATGTCCAAAACGACTTTCTTTAGGGACATGGAGGAAGTATTTCTCTAACTATGACCTCTTTTCTAACCTTAGCAAAACCTATACAATTAAGTAAACTATCTAAATGTGCAACTATAGTTTTGCTAGTGTGTTGCTATCTCTACCACAAAAGGAGTTATGCAACCTAGGTTCCAATCCTATCAACTAAACTAGAAAAGGTAAAACACAACCAAGATTGCAATGTAAATATAGAAGCTAAAGATGAAGTAGAGATGCAAACTCCTGTCGACAACTCCAATATTTTTACCGAGGTATCGAGAAGTGCGCAAGCTTCCCCCTAGTCCTTGTTGGAGCCCCTCGCAAGGAAGCTCTCACAAGGGCCAAGCTTCCGGGTGTGTAACTCCGTGGATATCCTTGGGCCTTCCCCACGCGAAAGTGGATCTCTCGGCCTTGTTCCCTCTGGTACATGGTGACGGCCATAACACGCGCGGTTGGTGTGGTTTCGTAAGACAACAAGCCCCCGCTGAGTACAAATACGGTGCATGCAAGAACCTTTGATCAAGAGGTATGCAAATCTCACTAAATACTAGGCCTAACACCTAGAACAAGCGCACAAGCGTGGTCTAACTAGCCTAAGCACTTTGCAAAGCACCTACACTAATCACCTAATCTTCTCTTGAGCAATTATGGTGATCGAAGCACTTGGTGGTGTGTCTCAACACATCTCTCACTTTGGCACACTCCAACAACACTAAAATGGTTGGTCGGGGTCCAATTTGTAGCCCCAATATGAGAACTAGCCATTGGAAGCCACACAACTTTTGTAGCTATCATTGGACTATTCGATGCATCAGACACATCTCTTGTCCGATGTCTCACAACGGCTACTGTGTCAAAGGTAGCCGTTGCCAACTGTTGGGGTGTGTCCACATCGGACGCTGACGTCATTTGTTCGACGCTCAGCACCAGACTTGTCCAATGCCCCAACAACGCTTCTAGAACCTCTCTGGAGTCCATCAGACACAAGTGGCAATTTGTCTGATGCCCCTCTAGCTTACACTCTCGCTGAGCTATAGTGGGGGCATTTTATCCGATGCTTTGCCATGCCTTTATCTGATGGGTTACACACCCTAGCTGTGCACACTGAGCCTATGTGTGCATCGGACACAAGTCCTTTTGTCCGATGCCCCTATGGCTTCTCTGTCCGATGCTTCTGTAGCCTCTTGTTTGACTTGTTTCTTTGCGGCCTTTTGTGTTAGCCTTGGTTCCTACCTATGCCTTAAACTTTTGCTTGTCTTTTAGGTCTTCAACATTGCTTCAATGTTGTAACAACCACAAAATGAGCCAAGTGGGCCCAATTCATGGATGGGCTGGTGTACTATAGCGGGGGGGGGGCAGTGGGGCGAATCACTGTAGTTGCGGGCTGCTGCACATCCGGACTACGGACACTATAGCAGGGGGTGCTGTAGCTCGGATACTGTAGCAATGAACTGGGTTAGGCCGAATTCGGTTACTGCCACTTGGGTACTATTCACCTATTTCTGTAGCATCGTGAAACACTATGCAACCGATGTTTAGTACATGCTATGAATTCTGAGGGAGCTCGATCGACTTAAATACTAGGGCCAGGGACACGTAGTGTAGCAGAACCTCCTAAATTATATGGCTCACATGCACCTGTCATTGTCCCTAACACCTCTGACGGCTATGCATGTACACCAGATAACCTAAGAAGATATGTTGGGTGCCCTCGTAGGACCCCAATTCAACTACGTTTGACAACTTATACTAGGATCAATAAAGGAGTAACTACAACATTACAACATTTGGCACAAATCTTTACATCAGAGTGCGGAAGAATAATAATAATAAATTTACAAATCATGAATGAGTTAATTTTTTATAAACTTAACTTAATTACGGAAGTCGAGTAGAACTACATAAGACAACTTAGGTAGAGCACCTAAATTAGGAGAGGACAATTAGATCACGTCGAGCCCACCGACATGACCTAGTTAGCAACACTAGTTAGCACCTGCAATAGGGGTTAACAAACCCTGAGTACTTGAGGGTACTCAACAAGACTTACCCGACTAAAGAAAAGATTTCAAGGACACGAGGGTTTATGGGAATCAAGGTATGAGTATTCGAGAATCAAAATTATTTTGCAGAAAAACTAACTAAAGTAAGTTCTTACATTCAATATTTTATTTTTTATCATTGATGGTTTATTAACCAATTCTAAGTGATCCTAATCTAGATCGAAGTAATTCTCATCCAGATCATTCCTTATTCTTTCCTCAAATTCTAGTTCTTAACTACGATGCCGGACAGGTGATCGAGTCTTTATAATCGAGGAGCAACAATGATTCGAACCGATTATACCCAGCTGGGGATCTCTAACCTCATGATATATGTAGAACCAAATCTTGCATATGCCAACCCTTATTTAGATCTTCCAAAACCAGAACGTGTCCATCGCCACCCGAGAGTACAGTACTCCTCGAACCCGGCCCAATTCTAGCCCCGAGAGAACACGCTACTCTCGCCATCTCTCCACTCCCAGTGCGAGGTTGGACGTTCTAGTAATGGAATCACTAATATCTTAGGCTTACCTAAGGCACGAGGTTAGTTGCAAGTCTCGAAACACAAGCGGCCCTACAATGATCCTTAACTGACATGGCAGAAACACTACATTGAGACTCATTTCCCAATGCAAGTTAGCAGTGGCCACACCACCCGCCCGATCTTCAAATTTATTCTCAAATTCCATTGTTCATCAAGTATGCCATCATGGCCATATAAGCATTTTATTTAAAAGCCTAACTCATTAAGCATAGCGAAGCATACTACACATTTTGAAATAAGACAGGTACCAAAGGTGATATGGTAATGCAATTGGATTATCACTCAAAACTTAAATATTTGATGCAATAAAAATCCAGGTGATAAAATATTTGTAAAACTCAAGGAAGGGTTAAATGCACTGGGGCTTGCCTTTGTTGTAGAGAAGTTAGTTCTCGTAGAAGTTAAGTTTGACACCAACACCACGGGTGGACGACACCTTTCCGAAGATTGATCAACACCAACCTTGTTAACACTTGTTCAACACGAACCTTCTCATTCTCGTAATCACTACACGTAATAAATGATGCATGCTTTAACATGATGGAATGGATGCCACGATGCATGATGATGAACAAAGCATAGTATACAAGAGACATTTAGAAAGGATAAACATTAGTTATCTACTTGAGTACAACTTTCCTTCGCGGTACAGTTACAATCTAATAGAACTATTAAACAACTTCAATCACATTGAGATGTTGTTAAAAAAACTACTTAAATTTACTTTTTATCCAAGAGGTTGCATCTAATAACACGTGATATTTTCATAAAGCCATTAAACATTAACATAAATAAATCATTAACTACTAATGACCTATGTTTATTATATTGTTTACTATTAACAATTCTTGATTAATAAGTTAATCATGAACTCAAATAACTAATTAAAGTGCCAGGGGTCATCTCATGTTAATGACCCAAGGTCTTCACTCAATCCCAAAATCAAACAAACCTTGAATCATTAAGCACTAATTACTTAATTAACTAATTAATTAATAAAACATAAATTAAGTATAAAATCAAAGTTATCCAATTAAGCTAACCTTTTTATTTTAAGAAGCTTGCATTATAACTAAGTGGCAAAATAATTTTCAAAATTTTTGGATAATTAATTAAGCCTAGAAAAATTATGGGGAAATCATTTTATTAATTAATGGAGCTAATTAATTTACCTTCAAAAAATAATCAAAATTATCATTTAATATTTTTCCTAAATAGTACACAACACAGGGAGGCTACATAAAAAAAATTTAATATTTTTGGAGCTCTAAATAATTTATAATGAAATAAACAAAATCTGTTACTATTTAGCATTTGTAGAAAAAGAAAAACGAAAAGCGTCATCACATGCTGGCTATACTTCTCCTCCCCTCGCTCGGCCCACACAGCCCAACTGCGCGTGCTCTCTCTTTCTCCTCTCTCCGGCCCAGGCGCATGCGCGTGGCCCACTCCCTTCTCTCTCTAGCCCCAACTCCCGACCAGACCAGAGCTGACCATGGCGGTGTGATTCCAGCCGGCTGCCTCTCACCGCCGGTGAGCCTCTCCGGCGGGATAACCAGTACCAGAAGCTCTGGCACAATGTCGCGAACCTACCCAGGGCAACCAACAGCTAGCTAGACCACCCCCAGAAGCTCTCCACCGGCCATGGCGGCCAAGGCGGGGTAGTGACAGCGCGCCAGGCACGACGAGCCTCAAGAAGCAAAGCAAAGCCACCCTAAAGCTTTAGTTGCTCACCACGAGCCTATGCGGCTAGCTGGACGAGGCAAGGATGGCACGGAGGCGCACTGCCCCCGGTGAGGACGATGGCGGGCGCGTGGACTCACTGGCGGGAACGGTGGCACGACCGATTCCGGTGGAGTGAGGTCAAGCGAGGGGGTTAGCGTGGTGCGCAAGGTGGTGACGAAGCTGCTGCCGAGCTGAATTGGTGAGAGATGCAGCAAGGAGGTTGAAAGGCGGCGGCGCGCGGTGGTGACCGGCGGCGGCAAAACAGAGAAGAATAAAAGACGATGACGGCGTCAAGCTTTATAGTCGAGGCAAAGCGACTCGAGGGCGACACGTGAGGACGGCCCGACCATGCCGAAGCGGCTGCTGGCAGTCGCGGGCGCGCCTGGAAGCCGGCCGAAGGCCGTCGGCGACGAGCGGAGGTGGCGCCCTCCTGTTGGAGGCTGATTTCGACATATTTACGAAAATGCCACTGGCTTAATTTTACAAATTACTCCCAAATTTTCTATAAAAATTAAAAATCTGTAAAAATAAAAGTTGCTCAATTTTTAAAGTTCTACAACTTTCTCAATATAAACTTTTTAAAATTTAGCTTGAATTTTGAAATTTGAATTTGAATTAAAAAGGGACATTTTCTGAAAATTTGTAAATTCAAAATTACTTTAAATTTTTATATTGAAACTTCAAAAACTCAAAATACCAAAGTTGTATATCTAGGTAAGACCTATAACT
Organism: Saccharum hybrid cultivar R570; assembly: GCA_038087645.1. Lineage (NCBI taxonomy): Eukaryota > Viridiplantae > Streptophyta > Magnoliopsida > Poales > Poaceae > Saccharum > Saccharum hybrid cultivar. The sequence goes on from JAQSUU010000135.1 coordinate 27,768,603, forward strand.
TTGCTATTCAAACTATTTTTAAATTTTGCCTCTATTTTGAAATTGGAATGGGAAAATGAAAAGGGGTCAAATTTGATATTTGAATCTTTTCAAAATTACTCCAACTTTTATACTAAAACTTTGAAAACTCCAAAAACCAAAGTTGTACAACAAGACCAGATCTACAACTTTACTTTTTGGTTCACCCTCAAAATTTGCTTAAATTTTAAATTACACAAAAAGGGTTAAAACGATGTTTTTTTTTCAGAAATCATGTTTTTAAATTCAATTGATTATTCTTTTTTAACTAGAACATGATTAATCCTTTAATACTAATAAAACATTATTTCATGTGATAAGCAACATTGCATTATTAACATATTAAGCATACTAATAAAAATAACATATCAAATCACTATTGAAACATGTGAAACATGTATATGTAACATGAAACATTCTAAAGCTATACTTGAAACATTTCCTTGCAACATAACAGGATATTTGAAACATATGCAACATGTAGATCTTACATGGGAAACATTGCTTATACAACACATGTAACACATGCATCATATGCAACATGACTAAAGTAACTTGTGCAACATGAATGCATTTAGGGCATGTCATTTGATGTTTATGCTTGATGATCAAGTTTTAATTGTTTTTTAACATCTGGGATGTTACACGTAGTAACCTTCGGTTAACCGTTTTGAGCGAAGTGAGGACGAAAGCTCAAGCGGGTTGCTATGCAGGTGGGACGACTCCTCGGTAGAGTGGGCCTGGACTGTGTATGCCGGGACTAGATGTTACAAATGTCTTGCTTGAGGTGTTGATCACCCGGATCACCACGTCGCCTAAGTCCAAACCACCTTTGCACCCTATTAAACTACAAAACATACACTTGCAAACACATTAGTCCAAGTTGGTTATGTTGATCATCAAACACCAAAATTCAAGCTAAATAGGACAAGGGTCCATTTTCCTTACACGTGCCTCACAAAAAACTTCATCCCAAAAATCATGTGGGAAAAGAGGCATAGAGAAAAGAACACGCGCACAACCCTAGCTTATACATGTTCTAATTCTTGAGGCTTCTAGCACCAAGTGCCTTGATCTTCATGATGTCTTCATTTTTGGGCTTCAGCTCCTTTTGTCGCTTTTTATGACATGGTTTTATGAGCTTCACTTGGTGTGCAAGTCTTTGCCTTCGGTACCTTCATTTATGATATCTTCTCGGCACGCAAGTCTTCGTTTCCAGGGCCTTCTCGACGCGCAGGTCTTCGTCTCCGAGGCCTTCATCACCGGTATCTTCTCGGCATGTAGGTCTTCATTTCTAGGGTCTTCTCAACGTGCAATTCTTCATCTCTAAGGCCTTCGTCGCCGATGCCTTCTCTTTGGAAATGGATGTAGTTGTCGCAATTGAAGTAGTTGATGCAGTCGAAGTAGTCGTAACCGAAGGTTGCCGTGACCTCCAAATCTTCTCACGAGCGTCGGACAAAAGACTTCACGCTCCAGAGTGGCTGGTCCTCCGGTATGCTCTCATAGCCCCTCTTGGCTGGCGCTCATGACCAAATCCTCAGTCGTGCTTGGTGTAGTCAATGTAGTCATAGTAGTGGAAGTAGACGTCCGGACAGAAGTTGTCAGTGAGCCCATCAAGTCGAAGTGGTTGACGAAGGTGTATACCTCGGTGCCGATAGAGTGGATGTAGCCCCTCGAGCTTGACGATGGAGGCAAGTCATCTTAGACGTTGATGCCGAAGGTGTCAATGAAGGCTCTCGAGGCGTTGTAGTGGTTGAAGATGATGGCGAAACCCCTCTTTCCTATGTACATCCACCTTCGAATTGGCCATTGGATGCATGCGTATGTTTCAGTGCGATTGAATCAATTTTCTCGAGAAAGATTGGGAGTTGAGATAAAGAGTTATTGGAGAGCAGTTTTTTCAATATTGCAAAAAAAAATCAAGATTGAAAATGGGATCCGGAAACTCTTGGAAAATATACCGATAGAGTTCTCTATTTAGGCCCTGTTTAGTTCCCAGAAAATTTTGCAAATTTTTTCAGATTCCCTGTCACATCGAATCTTTAGACACATGCATGAAGCATTAAATATAGATAAAAAATAAAACTAATTACACAGTTTAGACGAAATGGACGAGACGAATCTTTTAAGCCTAATTAGACCATGATTAGACAATATTTGCCAAATAACAACGAAAATAGCTACAGTGCTATTTTGCAAAATTTTTTGCATCTAAACCAGCCCTTATTTTACACATTGGTTTACCAAAATGATTCCAAGAAGTTTTTGAGATGCTCCTACTCCAAGCTGTACTTTTTTTTGCAACAGACTCCAAGGCCTTGTTCGGCTGGCTGGCTCCCAGCCGGCCAGCAGTGTTTTTCTCTCACACCAATTCAGCACCAGCCAGCAGCCACCAGTCAGCCAGCAGTATTTTTCTCTCACAAGAAATCAGCACCAGCCACCAGCCACCAGCCACCCGAACGATGCCCAAGTTGCACTCTTGTTTCTCTTTGCCAACGAATACCAATGTCTCCTTAAAAAATAGTTCCAACTTTGTGTTTAGTTTACTCCAAAAATACACCATGCAAAAAAATTACCGTCACATCAAACTTGCGATACATACATAGAGTACTAAATGTAGATGAAATCAAAAACTAATTGTACAGCTTGGTTGTACTTTGCGAGACGAACGTTTTGAACATAATTAGTCAACGGTTGAACATTATTTACTAAATAAAATCAAAACGTTCTACAGTACAATTTTTCGCTCTTTTGGAGGAAATGAATGAAATTAACAGAAACACCCGAGAATATTCTTGTTCCGGCAGACAGCAGGGGCAATCACAGGCAGCCTATATGGGATCCCCTTTCCCCAAACTCCCCAAGCAGCCGCGAAGAGAGATCCCGCGCTCGCTCAACCACCGCTTCTCGGCCGCGGCCTCCCTCGGCCCCTCCCTTCCTCCTTCCCTCCGGTGGCCGCCGGGGACGGGGAGCGAAGAAGACTCCCTTCCTCCTTCCCTCCGTTGGTCGACGGGGACGGGGAGCGAAGAAGCCTCCCTTCCTCCTTCCCTCCGTTGGCCGCCGGGGACGGGGAGCGAAGAAACCTCCCTTCCTCCTTCCCTCCGGTGGTCGCCGGGGACGGGGAGCGAAGATGTTCTATGGGGCCATGGTGTGGGACCCGTGGCTGATCGTGTCGCAGATCGTGTGCCTGCAGTGCCTCTACTACCTGTCGCTGGGCGTCGCCATGGCGCTCCTCGTCGGCACCCGCGTCCCGCGACTCACCCTCCTCTACCTCTTCGACTTCGCCACGCTCACCCCGCTCACCCCCACGGGTTGGTGCGCCATCGCATCATTCCTCCTCGCCGCCGTCGCAGGGTATGCCGCAGCTCCCTAACCCCACTCTCATCCACTTGGTTCGTCCGAAACTGGAATGGATTCTTCTGGAAGTAGTCAAAACGCGAAATATGCCTGTCGCGCGCGCGTCGCTTCCGTGTGCGAGAACTACTCTTGTCAATGGAAAGTTAAGCGGGCTGTGTGTTCCGAGGTGTCCAGATCTGTACGTTTAGGGCAGCCACATTGACTTGGAAATTTCAATTTCAACGTCTTTATAAATTGCTATTTCTTTAATCACTAGTTAAGTGCAAGAGCTCAGAGGTATCGTTGCAGCAATTGGTATTGACATATGTAGAAAGTAGTGCGTATAAAGATTTTGGTATTATTGTCATGAGCCTATTCATTTTGCCATCCATTGTTTTGTAGCTTACCATATGTATTATGAAATAATACTCATAGGTGTTCTAGTATGCTCGAGAGTAACAGATACCTTAGTCTTCTTGTCGATTGCTTAGTCTTGAGGCATACACCATTACTTGCTTATATAAAAGAATAAATGACACCAACACATTGCCATTTGTTAAATACTTTTCTGGAATGGGGGTAAGCAGGCCGTATGCAAAACATGCCCCCCTGCATTCGGTCTTTTCTGACAGGATAGTGGCAGTATATACAAGGGACAAGGTAAAGAGGAAAACATCTTTTGCTGCCTTGCACGATCACTCCTTCCCAATTAGACAGCACCATCCTTTGCAATCCACTAATTTCCTTAATATCTGGTGTCCAATGTATCCATTTTGAATTAAAGCATCTCGAGCAAGTATCAAAACAGCAGAATACCAATTGCTCTTTTCCTGTAATGAGTATTTTTAGAGTCTAGCTACTTGGATTAACCCATTTTTTTAGACACTACCTTTCTTTTGGATAATTTTGTAAACTGAAGCAGCAATGTGAAGGATAAAGTAATGATTTTGATCCCATTTTTAGCTTTGACAGTTTGGTATTATTATTTGAAGGGCAGGCCTGATGCAGTTGGTGAGTGCTAGCTCGCCGAGTCACCAGGTCCTGGGTTCGAAGACGTCTCTCTGCAGAATTTCTGCGGGGGTAAGACTTTGCTTCGGTTATTCCCTTCCCCAGACCCCACTCGTGTGGGAGCCTCTGGCACTGGGTCTGCCCCTTTTTACAGTTTGGTATTATTTATTGTTTTTCAAGATTTGCAACTCTTCTTTGTTTTGGTGAGAAATGATTTATTGCTAATCTTACTTCCATGCTTTGCTTGAGCAGAGTTGGGTTCATGCTTTATGTGATTGAGAGAGCCAAGAAGTGCCTGGACTTTGCAGCAACACTCTACATAATCCATCTCTTCATTTGCATTGTTTATGGTGGATGGCCAGCTTCAATTACATGGTGGGTTGTTAATATCACTGGTTTGGCAATCATGGCTCTCCTGGGTGAATACCTATGCATTCGGCGGGAGTTGAAAGAAATTCCAATATCACGGCTTCGTGCAAGTAAGTGATTCATTCATATTAAATGCCTTTTTGTTTCCTTTGGACCATTCCAATGTATTTGCTTACCTAGTTAGCCTCTCACTTATTTTTCTGTGCCCAAGAGTCTGGTTCAGCAAGAATTTTACGTTGAATTGAAAGTTAACATATGCTTACAATGAACTCTGAAGCTATGAACATGTTACGTTTTTAATAAGGTTACATTGATACATTCCACCATTTTTCTAGCAACATTAATTTTGTAACTTAACCATGTCCTATACCTTGGCCACTAAAAGACCTCACACTGTACTAGTGTAGTGGTGGGACATATTGTGTCAATATAATGTAACGTGAACATTCTGAAAAGATTTCTGGCCTGGTTATTTCGCTGATGGACCTATAGAGAAGGGAGTGCAAAAGTTCAAGTAGAGAGACATAACAAGTGTATGCTCAGTTGCTCACTGCTCAGACATGCTCAACTAAGATTGCTTGTTTGTTTGGCTAATGCCTTTACATTTTATGTGCTATATAGTTTGTTGTGCTAATGTCAAATGTATGCCAAGTTGCCAGTGGCATCAAGTCAGTACTGACAACTTGTCTCCTGATCCTCATCATCTGTATTGGGGTAGTTTAGTTTGAAGCAGTGACATGATACAGGGGTTTTATTGTTTGGATCAACTTCTTATTTAACTAGATAATATCCTGCGCATTGCTGCGGGGATTTTGTAGTTGGTAGAGACTAGGGAACGCAGGTTATAGCGGTGAGTGATTGGGGGTCTGGGCTTGAAAGCTCGCCGGCGAACGGGAGGCGCCGTGCTCGGCAAGTTGCTAGGGTTGGCGTGCAACAAGGTAGGAGACAGGGCTGGGCGCCCAAGGGAGATAAATATATCTCAATCCCAGGCTGATCCTTCATTAAGCAATGAATCCAATACTTATACAAATCCTCCTAACAACCTTTGCTAACAAATAGGATAACTCATAACTAACCCAATATGACTCAATACGACTCCTGACTCATGACCTAACCTGACCCAAACCGGACCCAACTCCTAAGCTAACTGGACACAGCTAGCCACGCCGATTCTTCCTTCTGTAAACATTGCCATACATAACATCTCTCCCTCCCTCAACAAACAGCTCGTCCTCGAGCTGAAATGAGGGAAAGCGAGAACGGAAGTCTTCAAGCAGCTCCCACGTAGCCTCGGAATCTGGAAGGTTGGTCCACCTGATGAGCACTTGCCACGCACCACGGAAACGACGAGCACGCAGGGCGCGCTCCGGCTCCAGCAGAAGACGACCATGGCGCAAGGGAGGTAGAGCCGGCGGCAACGACGGGGGCGAATCACCTCTGAAGGGCTTAAGAACGCCCACATGGAACACATCATGGATACGAGCACCGGCCGGCAACTGCAGCCTGTAAGCCACCTCACCAATCCGTTCCAGGACCTGGAAAGGCCCAGCGAACCGAGGACTAAGCTTCCCTCGAGAACCAACAAGTAAGGACTGCGTTGGTCGTTGGAGAATCCGCAGCCATACCCAGTCCCCCACCGCAAACTCCAGGGGCCGGTGATGAGCATCATAATATTTCTTGGCATAGGCTTGTGCCTGAAGAAGACGCTCCCGAACGTCGGCGATGAACTCATCGCGATCTTGCAGAAGAACATCCACCGAATCAGTACGCGATGATCCCGCCGTATACGGCACCAGAGCGGGAGGAGGCCGGCCATAAACAACCTGAAATGGGGTCGTGCGCAGCGACGAGTGATGAGCAGTGTTGTAACAATACTCCGCCCATGGAAGCCAATCGAGCCACGCACGCGGACGATCACCAGTGAGGCAACGTAGATACATGGCAATCATCTTATTGACTGCCTCCGACTGCCCATCAGTTTGAGGGTGAAATGCAGTACTCATCTTGAGCTGTACGCCAGCAAGCTTGAACAAATCACGCCAAACATGTCCTGTGAACACCGGATCACGATCACTGACGATGGAGCTTGGGAAACCATGGAGACGCACAATGCCCTCAAAGAAAGCCCTGGCCACGGAGATGGCAGTGTACGGGTGGCTTAAGGCAATAAAGTGGGCGTACTTCGAAAAACGATCCACCACCGTCAAGATTACACTCTTGCCATGGACCTTGGGCAACCCTTCAACAAAGTCGAGCGAGATGTCCTCCCACACACGGACAGGAACCTCCAGCGGCTGGAGCAAACCGGCTGGTTGGTAGAGACTAGGGAACGCAGGTTATAGCGGTGAGTGATTGGGGGTCTGGGCTTGAAAGCTCGCCGGCGAACGGGAGGCGCCGTGCTCGGCAAGTTGCTAGGGTTGGCGTGCAGCAAGGTAGGAGACAGGGCTGGGCGCCCAAGGGAGATAAATATATCTCAATCCCAGGCTGATCCTTCATTAAGCAATGAATCCAATACTTATACAAATCCTCCTAACAACCTTTGCTAACAAATAGGATAACTCATAACTAACCCAATATGACTCAATACGACTCCTGACTCATGACCTAACCTGACCCAAACCGGACCTAACTCCTAAGCTAACTGGACACAGCTAGCCACGCCGATTCTTCCTTCTGTAAACATTGCCGTACATAACAGTAGTGTTATATGAAAGAGAACTTGATGTGATAAATAGTGAAATCTTGAAAAGAAAATACGCACATGAACGTTTGATAGATATAAATTATTGCGAGAGGAATCGAAGAGAAACAATGCAACAATGCAATCCAAAAGGGCTATTAATTACTGGAGAGAAATTGGAAGAGGAGCAGCTACAAACTGTAAAAAAATTTGTTTTCTTTGAGCCCACAGATCTTGTAAAGTCAGACATTACAAATCTCTTGTTTTGATCGGCAGCGTGGACAGTTTTATCCATGCTATAATCAATATATGCCTCCATATACATAATTACCTTTTATTACATTCATGAGTGGCATACATTTTCTAAAATAAAAATAATCCTATGATAATTTTATTTTATCAAGTACAGTAATTAGCGTGCATATATGAAAATAAAGTACTGCCTAAGAATTAGCATAATGCGATTTTAGACCATAGAATTTAGGAGCTGTGGTACCCACTGGTCACGATCTCATGGATGCACCACGCTTCCAGCATCTGAGCATCCTTATCCTCCAAATCGTATAAAAAACGGAAAAGAAAAATCTCATTCCCTTGGTCAAAGACATGGCATGAGGCTGAGCAGGCTGCACAGGGAGGCGGTGTAGGGATGCTGCAGGCGAGGAGGGCATCGGCGACGGCCCGCAGGAGGGCTGCACGTGATGGCCAGTGTGGGGAGGCAGCAGGCGGACTGCGGACACCAGGTGGAGAAGCAAGCACGTCCGAGTCCGAGCACCTCGCTGCGCCTCCGTTGTGGCCATCTCCGAGCACGGCGCGACGACAGGGCGCGGCGTCGCGCGCCATGTTCGCGCGGGCGGTGACCTTCCGGCGGGCTTTGCCGAGGCCGCGCAAGCGGCAACCTCTGCACTGGCAGCAGCACCAGCAGCCGCACGGGGGGCGGGCGGTGGGGGGTTGGGGGGAGGAACCGAGCAGAGGTAGAGTCACCGGTCGCGAGATGTGACGGGGAGGGTTTGACAGAGAACGATCCATTTTATAGGGGAAGGGTAAGGCGCTTGAAATCACGTTGTGTGATGGCCAGTGGGGGAGCCCAGAAGGCACGAATGCACGATCGTGGCTAGTGGGGGAGTCCAGAAGGCAAGAATGCACGATCGCTGGGAAACGAAAGCAAGCAACACGTACAAGTGATTGTGTGATGGACTGATGGTGTTGTTGGCGTGGGTTGATGCTGACGTGGCTTCACGATAAGCCGGGAAAATATGCTAATGGGGTTCTCCTATTTAGGTATAGGAGACTACTGGCTATAGTATATATTCCTGCTATGGCATTTAAGATGTTGCTTCTTTCTTTCTCTTTTTATGACGAACGCAGCAATCTTCATCAAACCATAGATGTACTGAAGCTTAAGTTTAACTGACATTTTCATTGATATTTTTTAATTACAATTGTTGGTGTTCACCGCTTCACCTGAGTGGTTCTCCTGAGAGTTCTGACAAGCTGTACTTTGAGGAAAAGAAGTACTTCCTGGCCATTTGCTGAGTTAGGGTGCTAGAAGAGTCAAGGGCCTATTGGGCCTTAGCCCGTTAGGGTTAGTTAGTCGCTTGCTTAGGGGCCAAGTAAGACCTCTTCTCTATATAATGAGAGGAGATGTATCAATCTAATCAAGCAAGAGATTAGAAGGAAAAACCTTCTCTCTTGTCGGCCGTGGGCGAAGCCCCGCGGCCGGCGTTCCCAGCACCCCTCACAGCCCTAGCCGCCGGCTCTCCGCCTCTCTCTCCAGTTCGTGAACAGTACCCGTGGGCACTGTAGCGCGCGGGTACTGTAGCTCCACCGCCGCTCCTTTCGACTGTGAGAGAGCAGAAGCGGAGGAGCAGCGGCTAGGGCTAGAGGGGCGCTGGGAACGCCGGCCGCGGGGCTTCGCCCACGGCCGGCAAGAGAGAAGGTTTTTCCTTCTAATCTCTTGCTTGATTAGATTGATACATCTCCTCTCATTATATAGAGAAGAGGTCTTACTTGGCCCCTAAGCAAGCGACTAACTAACCCTAACGGGCTAAGGCCCAATAGGCCCTTGACTCTTCTAGCACTACACCCCACCTAGACATGCAACTCGTCCTCGAGCTGCAACCTAACTCGACTCTGCTAGACACAAACCTAACACCTAAAAACAAGCCTTTTACATCTCGGCTTATTTTATTGACCTGAAATAGACTACGACTCTTTATTTTTGACTCCTGAAGATACGGCGGACACCCTCCGCGTGATGAACCTGCACGTGTGTAGCCACCTGTATCCCATGGAGCCCACCGGAACGAGAGGGGTGCACGGGTATAGCCACCAGGAATTAGTCGCGATAGCGACCAGCGGAGGCGTCCTCGCGGCGGCCGGTGGCGGAGCACGGCAGCGCTAATTAAGGTCCGCCTATGGGTGGCCAACCACCCGCGTCCCCAAACGCCGGCACTGTAGACACCGAGTTCGCCACCCGAGGTGGCGATGCCACGCCCGATCTCCATGGCGCAGCGGATGAGATCAGGGCCCTCTATGTGGCGAAGCGCAGCCTGGTGGCGAAGCAAGGCACGGGGCACAGGCACCAGCTGCAACCCACGCATCTTCCGCGCCTGCCGTCGCGCCAAGAGTCCGCGTGCTGCAGCCTGTAACCGCACCGCCGCCAGGACCGCCTCCCGCATTTTCTGGCGCATCTCCTGCAGCCGCTGCCGTGCTTGGAGACCTCTATAGAAGAGTCAAGGGCCTATTGGGCCTTAGCCCGTTAGGGTTAGTTAGTCGCTTGCTTAGGGGCCAAGTAAGACCTCTTCTCTATATAATGAGAGGAGATGTATCAATCTAACCAAGCAAGAGATTAGAAGGAAAAACCTTCTCTCTTGCCGGCCGTGGGCGAAGCCCCGCGGCCGGCGTTCCCAGCGCCCGTCACAGCCCTAGCCGCCGGCTCTCCGCCTCTCTCTCTCTCTCCAGTTCGTGAACAGTACCCGCGGGCACTGTAGCCCCACGGGTACTGTAGCGCGCCGCCGCTCCTCTCGACTCAATTCTCCCAATCCCAACCGCGTCCATAACATAGGGTACTTACCCTGAGCGATCCTCCTGAAAAGGGAAATGCTTTGAGTACAATCATTTGAATATAACTCAATTTTTTTCTCGAACATGCAGGAGAGCTGCATATCATTTATATTAAGAAGAAAAAAGGTGTATGAGAAACACCAAAACAACAAAGACAAAACCACAACACAACCTGACACGCATAGCCACAACTAGCCCACACACACTAACAGACACTCCCAGACCAGTCACAACAAGTCGACACACACACCAATAAGGGACGGACGACCAAGGAGCCAACAATTAGGCAACACCAAGTATCTGTTCAGTCAACAAGGTGATGCCCCTAGCACCCTCTTCACCCCATAACCTTACTTCTTCGAAGACCGAAGCTAGGATACCCTGCAGATTAGGCGAAGCACCGGTGATGCCCCTAGCACCCACTACACCCCATAACCTTTCTTCTTCGAAGACCGAAGCTAGGATACCCTGCAGATTAGGCAAAGCAGAGCACCATCAAAGGCACACCACCGATTCCAATGGGTCCAAAGCGACCAGGCTCCAAGAATAATTAAGGAATTAAGAGCCTGCCTATCCTGACCAGCGGCAATCTCACTAGATCAGCACCACCAAACTTCAAAGCCAGCTGGGGAGCAAGGTTCTGCAGTCCAAATTTCTGGAAGAGTTCAAACCAGAAATGCCTAGAAAAGACACAAGAAGATGATTGATGGTTTCCTCTTCCTGATCACACAACAAACATTTCTTGTGATGCTGAAGACCCCTCCGGAGCAAGATGATCTGCAGTCCAGCACTTATTGTGCACGAGAAACCACATGAAAAAACGGCATTTGTTAGGAGCCCAGGTTTTCCAAATACGCTCCCATGGACTAAATTAAATGGTGCCTTGAAAGAAACCATCATAGGCCGATTTTGCAGTGTAGACACTGGAAGCAGTGACCGCTATATGTGTTTGTCTTCTGACTGAGGCTGTAAAACGACTTGAGAAAGAATGTCCCAAAGATTTAAGAATTTCACAAGAATCCCAACCGAAAGTGCACCTTGCAGGACACCAATCCAAGTGTTATTAGTAAGAGTCTCTAATACTGTACGCTTATTGGCTCTTTTGGGCACCAAAGCAAACAGCAGTGGAGCAAGGTCCTCAATTTTCTGCCCATGAATCCATCTATCCGTCCAGAAAAGAGTACGGGCGCCATTGCCAATCTCAGTGCAGACTGCCATAGAGAAATAGCTGACACAGGAACTTGAACCTGGAAAGACCAGGGTCAGTCAGGTTCTGTTTTCTTTAACTAGAGCCAACACATTCAAAATGCCCGTCCCATTCGTTGCAGGTCGGAGATGCCAAGTCCCCCAAGTTCAATTGGGAGACAAGTCTTAACCCAAGCCAGAAGGCAATAACCACCATTAATTTCTTTTCTTCCCCTCCAAAGGAATCTTCTGCGAATCTTATCAATTTATTTGATGGCCCATGGGGGGGGGGGGGGGGGGGGGAGATCGACTGCCATAGCAAGATAGACCACCATGAAGCTGAGAACAAATTGCACTAGAGCTTTTCGACCAGCCTGGTTCAATAACTCAGCCTTCCAACCTGGAAGATGATCTGCAATCCGGTTGATGATGGCCTGCAGCTAATATAAATCAATTACAATCATGCATCCAAACCATTCAATGCACTTGAAAGGATCAAGATGCCCACGAGGGGGGGGGGGGGGGTGAATTGGACTTTTCTAAAAATTAATTGCAAGAATTAAATCCTACAAGCCAAACTTCACCCCTAGTGCTTACTAGTGTTCCTTGTGATTCTACCGATAAAAGTTTTGCACCCTAAGTTCCAATCCTAGTCTAGCATGACAATTCTAGGAAAGTAAACAAGCAATGAAAGTAATGCACGAAAGTAAATGCTTGAAAGTAAGGGTTAGGAACACGGCGATATTTTCCCGAGGTATCGGAGAGTCGCCACTCCCCACTAGTCCTCGTTGGAGCACCCGCGCAAGGGTGTAGCTCTCCCTTGATCCGCGCAAGGATCAAGTGCTCTCTATGGGCTGATTCTTCGACACTCCGTCGCGGTGAATCGCCCAAAACCGCTCACAAGATGAGTTGGGTCATCCACAAGCTCGCCGGATGATCACCAAACTTCCAATCACCACCAAACCGTCTAGGTGATGGCGATCACCAAGAGTAACAAGCTAGAACTCTCACTTGACCACAACAAGCCTAATGAGAAGATGGATGCACACTTGCTACTCCCTAGTCACTAATGAGGGATCTCAAGCTTTGATTCTCAAATCACTATCCTCACTAGGGCTCTTGCACTCCCTTGCACTTGAAAGGTGTTTCTCAGCTGAACAAATGAGCAAGAGACCTCTAAAAGAGGTGGAGGGGATGTATTTATACACCCCTCAGATAAATCCAACCGTTACCTGCCAAATCAGCAAAACACGCACTGACCGGACGCGCTGGTCGTCGTGACCGGACGCGCCGGTCGAGTGTAACGGTCGAAAAGCCGAAAGTCAGCGCTGAGTGACCGGACGCGCCGGTCAGGGGTGACTGGACGCGTCCGATCGTGCAAGAACCTACTGTACTTTGACCTGACGCTCGACCGCGTCCGATCAGAGATGACCGAACGAGTCAGGTCAGGTAAGTACCTTACTGGAACGTGACCGGACACGTCCGATCACTTCACAGTCGCGTCCGATTAGACTTTTACCCTCTGAAACTCGTGTCAGACTGATCATTGCGTCCGGTCCTCGCAGGGACCGTGTCCGGTCAACTAGTTAACGACGCAGTGACAGTTAGTACTGACCGGACGCGTCCGGTCATGACAGAAACCGCGTCCGGTCAAGGGTAAACTGCTCAAACGACTTAGAAACGCGACGCAACTTGAACCAAGTTGCTTTCAACTGAACTTTGAGCTTTACCAGAGCTACCTAGTGCTAAGTTTGACAAGTGTGCACCACACCTAAACAAAAGACTCACCTAGGTCAAGCCACTCGCTCATACCCCCTTTATAGTACGGCCAAAGGAAGAAACAAAGATTCTAACGACTATTCCGGATGTAACCCAACACCTTGACATCCGGAACTAACCGTCCTTAATCTTGTCGTTGATCCTTTTGAAAACCGAAACGATTTCCATCAAGGGACATGAATACCATAGTGTCCAAAGCAGTTATCAACTTCATGACCTAACTTATCAAAGTTTCTGCAAAACACACGTTAGTCATGGTAATAATGCGTTGTCATCAATTGCCGAAACCAACACCGGGGCCTAGATGCTTTCAGCACTCATGATTTATGAGGTTTCCATCAAAGTGATCTGAACCATTGGATCTTGAGTAACACTCAAGTTGTACTCAAATGGTTGTACGCATAGCAGTGCTCTCCTGAATTCTGATAATATGATCCAAATAGGTCATTTTGTGAAAATAAGAGCTTCTAGCCTTTTCCCTAGTCTTGTCTACTTTGTACACATTGGCAACTCATGCCAATTAACATTCAATTGGTAATACTGCCCAATGTCTGGGGTTTAAGGCTACAAAGCTAGCATGGCTAAAACCATTGGGCAGTCAGCTGGGAGAGGAAATAAAGTGGGAACCATGGGTCACTGGTTTGGGATTCTGATAAGCTTTCAGTGTCAGAGTTAGGATTTTTTATTGATCACTGCAGCACTGAGGCATAGGCCACCTGAGATCAACTTCTGTATCTAAATTCAGAAAGCTATAGTCCGTCAATTGGAACAAATGCTGCCATGCATCATTACTGGCTCATCATTTTCTGGATCTGAAACAGTATATGCATATAAAATAAATTTGATATTTGATCTGGTTGAGTGCCCAAGTGAAACGCCATGTTATCTCCGTTTCAACCCAGCTGTCCATCAGGGAAATCAATAATATTAGAGTTCTTATCTACCCCTGCCATAATAATATCAACATGGTTACTTGTTGAAAAATGTCATTTGTTTGGGTAAATGTATCTTTAGATTGGTCAACTATTTTGAATCGGAAAAAGCATTGAATATTGCTGGATTGTGGAAACTTGGCCTTCATGTTATTGCTTTCCTTCTTCCATGATTTTTTTTTTTGAAATTAAGTCAATTTCTCATACTGACTTTTGACCTTTTCATCTGCTGATTGGTTTGTTTCTTCTGTTCAGGTGTTTAATCTCACATGCTAAAAGAGTATAGGTGATTCCAAATGGTGTTATATTAGGAGGTGCTTGTTAATATGTTTCTTAAGGAACACAATGACTCGCAATGAATGCTTTGTTCTGTTATTTCCAATGGATACTTCTCAAACTTCGCATAGAGCGTTCATCTGATGCCCAATCTCCGAGCAGACCATGATAAACTGATTGATCTCAGAGTTCCCACCAACGGAAATGGCAGCTCAGTTTCTACATCATACATTCAAGTCCTCCCTTGCCCCAAATGGAAAAGAGTTCCTGGCATGCCTCTTATGAAAAAAAAAGTTCCTCCCTTGCCTATGTTCTAGCTACAGTTTGCTGCTTGACAATGTATGACTAGATATCAACATGTGCATTCTTTAGTAATATATTGTTCTTAATACATGCAGTCACCCATGGACTCTTGTCTAGATGTATCTTGCAAATAATATATCTAGTGTTATATGCTAATTCATGCTAGGAGAGCTGTGATCTACCCCTCCTTTTGAGGGACGATATGCTCAGCTGTGCTCTGTGTGAAAATAAAACAAAATGGCAAGAAAGGACCGCGTTTAGCCCAAAGAAAAAGAGAAGCTCGACTGAAGAATCGAAGGTTAGGTTACTGGATCACTAATGAAACCAGTGTTTACCGGTCAAATTAGTGTTTATCCATATAAATTTATTTTTCATGTTCTTGTATAAACAAGGTCAAACTAGGGGCTATTCAAAACCTGTGGCTATATACAAGGTGAATTAGCTACAAGTAGTAACGAACAGCTCCTTATCGTTCCAGAAAGAGTTTGTTGTTGCTAATTTTTCCTTCCTGGAAGTGAATCTAAGCTATGTCCGGAATTGGGTGGTTGTTCCCTGAGTCACCACTGAAAAAAAAAAGGCTCAGGAGACAGAAAGAAGCAGTAAAGTCTATAAGGGGTGTGTTTGGTTGGGTGGCCAGCCTCCTGGAGCCAATATAAGCCTGGCCCGGGTTGAACGCCGGATTCGGCCGTTCTTGTGGAGCCTGGCTTGGGCCAGCTCGCGTGGTCGTTCCTTCACCGCCTAGGCGCGTACCCGGCCGGTGACCTCTCCAGTTCTCCGCGGCTTCATCTCCGATTCTCCGTCCGCGTGCTCCGGTGGTGTCGTGCCTGTCCGGCAAGGTCGCAGCCCCGCCATCTCCATCTGCAGGGTGAGCACGGCAGGACGACGACGCAGGGCGAGCACGGCAGGACGACGGAGATTCAAGCCCTTCCCCACCCGCGGCCCCACCTGCGACGAAGATTCGAGGACGACGCAGGTCGAGGACAACAACGTAGTCCGCGAGCTCCTTCCCCACCCGTTACCCCGCCCTGCTGTGGTGCCACCGTGCTTGCCCTGCTGTTGGCCACCGGTAGCGGTACAAGTACCAGGGCGAGCAGCGGCTACTGCTCCCGACGACAGAGACGGAGGAGCACGCGCAGGCAGAACGAGGCGCAGGTGGCCAAGGAAGCTCCGTCCGGTCCCGCGGCCCCACGTCGAGGAAGAAGGGATAGGGGATGGAGCCGCGCCTTCTCCCCCACCAGTTCCGCGGTCCACGTTGAGGAAGAAGATGGGATAGGAGACAAAGCCGGTGGTTCGCAAGGATGGCCAGGAGCATGCAGGCGGCGGACGCGACGGGCCGGTTAAGTGCGTCGTGCGGGAGATAGCCATGCGCCGGGCACGGAAGGCCGGGCGGGAGTACAAGCTCATCGCCACCGTGCTCATGGTGGTGCTGCCGTGCTCACCCTGCTCTTGGCCGTCGTGCTCGCCTTGCTCTGCTGTGCTCGCCGTGGTGCTGTTGTGCTCACTCTGCCATGTCCACCGTGGTGTCGCCATGCTCGTTCTGCTCGCCCTGCTCTTGGCCGCCATGCTCGCTCGCTCTGCCGTGTCCACCGTGGTGCCGCCCTATGTGCTCGCCCTGCTCTACCCGTTGTGCTCGCTGCCCACCGCTTGTTCGAGTAAATGCCTCAAAGAGGGTAACCTTACCGATTTGCAGAAGAGGTAATCGTATCAAAACAAACCAGACAACCAAACACGTCCTAGTGTTTGCTAGGCTTAGACAACACAGACAACCAAATAATCTGGGGTTAGCTTCGTGGGAGCAGGTTAAGGCCGCCTAGGCTAGGATTCTAGCCAGACTAGAAATTGGCCAGGAAACCAAACATAAATGTGAGAATGGTGGCTAAGATGTGATTCTATGCAAGGTAAAACAAGCAACCAAACAAACTCTTATGGAAACCAGACTAGAGATAGCAGCCCAATATGGTGCCTGGGCAAAAAAAAACTTCACTCCAGCAGAGCCCGTACTAGAGCCCCCAATTTGAGGTGGGCACCCAAATCCACCCCAAGGACCCCATTCCTGGAGAAGAATGGGGCTTAGCTTCAGGCCCCCATCCCACCGTTGTGGCAGGTTCTCCTCGCACGCTCGCATGGACCTACATGGCTCCGGCGCCTCACTGCGCGGGCTGCTCCGCCAGCGCACTCCCCCGGCTCCCTGCCATGGACCCCGTCGTGGATCCCGCCATCGCTGCCATGGATCCCGCCGCGCCTCTCCTCCACTCCTGGCACTCCTCTCGGTGTAGTGGCCCCCAGTCCGCGTGGGATCTGGCCTTTCCCTTCCCGGCGTTTCCTTCATCTCCGGCGGATCTTCGGTTCGCTCACCCCTGGCGTGACTCCCCCGTCTCCTGGCAACTCCCCGGTGCAGTGGTATTGCGCACCCATCCTTGTCGTGGCGGCAACACCTGTTCGCTCGAGCCAGCAGGCCCGTCCCCGATGCGGTCGCGTCCCACTTCGCTTCCGGATGTCGCGCTCCCGGCCATCGCTACTCTCCCCACAACAACCGCCCTCAACTCCCTCCTGGATACTAAGGACTCCCATGGCCAAGTTCTTCTGTGGATAGAAAGAGATAAGGGAAGAACAAGATAGGAATGAGGATGACAAGTGGACCATATTTGTCATCCTCTATTGGAATGAATTTGGGGCTCTGATTTGAGGGCTCATGCTGGTGTGTAGCCCAGAAAACAGGGCCCTTAAAAGTTGGGAGAGCCCCTAAACAAAAAGTAGGGGCCCTGTTTTGGGGGCTACTGCTGGAGGTACTCTAAGGCAGGAAACCAAACACACCCTTAGTGAACTTGCCCAGGTGGGCTTAGGTTGATATAGTGCGTCAGGCCTAAAGGCCCATGCTGCATAGATTGTTTTGATATATTATTAGGCAATGTCAATCTGATTGAGATCCTTATAGGTTTAGATGTCCCTTTGATTGAGATCTTTTAGGTTTAGATATCTCTATGATTGGGTTCCTTTCAGGTTTAGATATTCTTCCTATTTATACATGTACACCTGCCCTTTCAATGCAATCTATTATTCATCCCTAATCATCTTCTCTCAACCCAAAAAAAAGAAGAGTCAACAAACAAGAGTAGTGATGGCTTGGCTGGAGCAACCGCCAGGCCCAACAGGTTAATGGAAGAGCTCCCAAACCAGAAAAAGAAAAGAAGAAAACAAGGTTAGCATATATTAGAGCAACGCCAACAATAGCTCTTAAAACAGGGTCCCTATTTTTCATTTAATGGCTCCCCCATTTTTAAGGGTGTTGTTTTCTAAGCTGCACTCCATCAACGACCTTCAAAATAGAGCCCTCAATCTTATTCCAATGGAGAATGACACCTAGGACCATCTTATCATTGACTTTCTCAGCCAAAACACTAGGAGCGGTGGCAAGGGGAGTTGCTGGAGTCGCAGCTGTCGGGGGGCGCCGCCGGGGGAGGGAGTTCTAGTCATGGTAGGGAGTCACGGGGGCCGGGGGAGGAGTTCGGGTCGCTGGTGGATTCATGGTGGACGGGGGAGATGCGGTCCTTGGGAGAGACTCGGTCGCAGGGGAGTCATGGGGGTCGAAGGAGTCCGGGTCGCCGGGGAGGTCACAGGGTATGGGGGAGATGCGCTGTCAAGGGAATTGCGTGACAGTGGCGGTCGCTCATTGGGGGAGTTAGCGGATGACCTCTAAAACAGCTATAGCGAAGGCTAAATGTGGCTACAGTGGGCTATATCCGCTGAGTTGTACATAAACACAAATAGCTTGATCAACCTCAAATCGCTATAGCTGGAGATTTAAAACCTTAATATTTTGTTATCTTGTATTGAATATATCGGCCCCTAAATGGTTTCAAATGAGAAGTTTCAACTACAAAGTTTAGAAATCTTATCAAGCACTACAACTTTGGTATAGGACGTATCTTTTGTTGAAAAATTTATTTTTTGAATATCAATTATATGAATTTAAAACAAATATTTGAGAGTTTAAACAACTTGAAACAAAAAAAATTCTCAACTACAAATTTGTAGATTAGGTCAGCCACCACAAATATTGTATTAACCATGTGAACATTCAAGGTCATTTGAAATTCTAAATTTTAAATTTCAAAATCTTAAAAGTTAAAACATAATTTTGGGACTCTAAGCAACTTCAATTAAAAAACTCTTCAACTACAAAATTGCATATTTAGAGCTATAACTTTGATGTAGACTGTCAACATCCAAGGTTATTTGACAATTTTGAAAAAAAAAATATTTTGTTGGTTTAGCTTTTGTTGACTTGTGGTCTTAACATTAAAGAGAAGTTAAAGCACTTTGATTTTCTCTCTGTTAATCAGTTGCGGATTGTGGTTTGTGTGGAGGCCCTTGCTTAGGTTGTTCTCCTCTAGTCGCTAGGTCTGTTGCTATGTTAGTTCTATCTCTTAGTGTTTGATTGTGTTGGGTCGCAAACTGTTTGCTTATAATAACTTGAACTCTAAAGGTGATCTTCGCGTGTCTAGTCCCACAACACACAAGGATTATATATTAGGTAGCGCATTTCAATGTATGGTCTCGGTAAGGCTTAAGGCGGGTTTGCAACGTAGAAATTTTACAGGAATTGTACAAGATTTTGACAAGAATCCGCTCAATTTTACACGAAGAACACAGGAAGGGAAAATTTCCCGCATTACAAAGATACCCTTAACTTCTTATGCAACGTGAGTTGTAGTTTTCTTTTTCTCTTCATAAAATATATGCTCAGGCATGTAGAAAAAAAAGAGAGCATAGTGTACCGTACACCAGGCTCTCTGCTGTCTGTTCGAGGAGCAGGTGGTTTTCCATGTACCTTTTTGTCTCCTGTACTAGCCACGTCTATTGTTTTGATCCTTGATTGTTCTATTTGTATATATCTTTCCCGCGCTGATCGAGACCGAGTGACGATTAGGTGCGGAAAGAGTGGCCTGGCCTGCCTTTACCCGTATCATACAGGATTCCCGTTGCAAATGGCTGTTTTGCTCATGGAATTGCTGAGGGCATCGATGCATTTGGCGCATGGCAGATGAATCCTCCGAATTGTGACCATTCGGGCAAAGCAAACAGTATGGCATGGCCATCGGCACGTACAGTTGAGTTGGCAGAAATGTTGGTGGTTTCCGTCCATGCCATCAGTCTGATGTGCGCCGAAAGCCCGAAATGGCACACCTGAACTGAACTGAATCGCTAGCGACGACGCAGGGAATGTTTTGCTTGCGTTAGCTAGTGTTATAATTTGGCCGCTTCCAGTGGCGGATTCAGGATTGAGATAAGAGGGGGGCTAAATAAGGAAGAGGTTGATTTGCAATTAATATTTAATAATGATTTAATGCTTATGCTACAATAATTACTACAGTATTTTAGTGGACAAATCACCTCCTGGATCCGCCAATGGCCGCTTCGTTCTCGCTTGACGGCTTGAGAGTTGAGAAGAGAAACACGGCCGCCCACGGCTGCTGGGTTTGGTCGTATGCCAAGGCTGCGGTGGGAGCACCGGGCCCCACTCACATGCAGCACAGCAGCATGCCGAGGAACGAGTTGAAGCCGCGAACCAAATCATCGCAATCCTCGCTTAGTACTATTATTACTCCTCCTAATCATCACCACACCACCGGCAGCTAGCATCAAAATTCAAAGGTGTATGGTACGTAGTATCTGCCGCCGTGTGCTCCATTCCTTGCCAATAAACATGTTTAGTTTCTTGGTTGTTACTAGTATAATTGCTGCCGATCAACACCGCGTGGACTAGTGTCAGTGGTAGTGGTAACGTAGCCAGCAGCATTCGTGAATCCATGCGTGACGCCGATTACAGCCAAACATGCACTCATATATGAGCCGTTGAGCATTTGGCAGCGGTACCTGGTAATCAAGCTCGCTCTTGAGCAATGGGAGCAGGCACGAGACAGGCTGGCTGTGTAACGCAAAGCGCCTCCCATTCCCGTGTTTCAAGGCGGGACAGGCTGAGCTGAATTAATGGGCGAAGCGGCTTAACGCGTCAGATTGGGTGGACTCTATGATGATAAATCAAATACTTGCCGAGCTCAGTAGCGAGAGCTTGTAACCCAAGTGGGGGCATCAAAGTGGTGCGGATGCTCAGTGCTGGCTCTAAACCTGAAGTGGCAGGAATGGCGTGAGGCTGGTTTCACAGAGCAGCGATCACTGCCCGCTTCCAACGGTGGGAGGATAACAAGCTGCTGCATCATAAGCCCAATTTGGGCCTAGAGTCTCGCTACAGCAGACCGCCGCTTTTTTGTATAAGCTCATGACGTAGACCTACTCCGTACCTACGTAGCCCTAGCGCCGCCGCCGCCGTAGCAGCAGCCGCCCCCGTCGTCCACCACCGCTGGTCCCCCTCCCTTCTCCTCCGGCATCTCGCCGGGGGCTGAAGGGAGTGGGGATCCATTGTTTTTAATAAGTTTTTCTCAGTAAATCGAGTCATTAGGGTTAGCGTCTCTCCATGCCAAATTACTTGGTACTGGAGTTTTATCTCCTCCTTCTCCTCATCTCTGTCGACGGTGAAGGAGAAGGGTGGAATCGTCTTCTCCATGGCGGCTCCGTTGAAGATGAGGGCGACGACATCGGCGTCAGCATCTTCATCGACATGACGACATGGAGACTTTGGTTTCCGGACGACGGCATCAAGGCGGAGATGATGTCGCCGTCATGGAATAATTTTCTCCGGTCTTTTCTCCGTTTTGTTGTGGTTAGATCTGGCCACGATGAAGGACTAGGGAGAATAATTTTCAGATCAGTCTTCCTCACTCTTCGGTGGCAGAAAGAAGAAGAAGGAAGACACCAGAAAGAAGAAGTTCCTCAATTCCGCCTACAGGAATGTTGGCCGTTGTTCGTTGGGCATTTGTTCTCAGGCCATTTGCCGAGTGTTTGCCTGTGCGGTCATCCATACTGCAAAGCATTTAACAGGTTAGGTTTTGAGTTGTGCTTTTCACAGCGTGGGTACTATTTTGTAATCCAGAGTGCTTGTAATGTGTTGATGTACCCAGCTATCATATAATATAATTCTTCTTTCGTCGCAAAAAAAAAAAAAAAAGATGATAAATCAAATACTCCTAGAGTATGCTGCTAAAATCCATCCGTCCACGACAGCAACAAAAAAAAGAAGGGAATTTAAAACTCCAGTGTTCAAACCAAGCAGCATTTTCCTCCACAGCTAATGATCATGTTGAGCTGGCCGGCGGAAATGAACCTGATCGAGTATTGGCAGCCTGATTGATTTTTTTGGAAATTATTGTATCTCAATTTTGGAGAGAGAAATTAGTTGATTGAGGAAACTAAATCAGAGAGGGGTGGATTCCCACTAAGCGCGTGCATGGATCGATATGGTTGCCTGCACGTCGTCGATGCGCGATCGCTCGCACTCCAGCTTTGTTTGTTTTCGGTGTACCACCGGTGCTCCAGCAAAACCGTGCATCCCCAGCGAGAAACCAGCTGATGGCACCCCAGACTAGTGCAAGATAAACACCCCGAACAGATGCAGTCTCTCCTGGTAAGGGCATGTTTAGTTGCCGAAAATTTTTGGGAAAGGCTACTGTTGCAATTTCGTTGTTATTTGACAAATATTATCCAATTATGGACTAACTAGACTTAAAAGATTCGTCTCGTGAATTTCGTATAAATTGTGTAATTAGTTTTATTTTTTTTATTTATATTTAATGCTTCGTGCATGTGTCCAAAGATTCGATGTGGCGGGGAATCTAAAAAATTTTGTAAATTTTTTTGGCAACTAAACGAGGCCTAAAACAAAAAAAAAACAAGAAGAAGAACAGTTGCAGCAGGCATTCGCCCAATCAAAAGTACGTAGGCGCCGATCATTTCGCTGGTTCAAAACACACGGGGCCAGTTTAGATTCTAAATTTTTCCCCAAATTCTACTATGCAAAAAGAAGATTCCCAATCACATCAAAATGTCGGCACAAGCATGTAGTACTAAATGTAGATGAAATCAAAAACTAATTGCACAGTTTAGTTGTACTTTGCGAGACGAATCTTTTGAGTCTAATTAGTCAATATTTGGATAAAAATTTACAAATACAAACGAAATACTACAGTACAGAATCTTGCACTATGCAGAATTTGCCCCTGCCGAATCGGCTAAACACGGCCCGAGCTCAAGCCAGGACAGTCGTGGCAGCCAACTCCTGTCCGGCAGACGCCAGCCGGTCAATGGGGTGAACGCTGGCCGCCGATCACGCGGACACGCAACCAACCCAGCCTCCATCGCAGCCGTCCGTCCATCCCCTCCACCACGCACCGCACTATTCTATTCCCAATCCCGCGCGCCTCCCCCGGCGCCGCGCCACGCCGCGATATCATATAGCCGCTCCCTCCCCCTCCGGCTTCCCAATCCACTCCGCCGCGCCACTCCCAATGCGCGCGCCTCGATGACGAACACGACCCTCCTCCTGCTACTCCTCCTGATCACGCCGCACCTCCTCGCTACAGCGGCGGCGGCGTTCGCCAGCCGGGGCCTCAGCGCGTCCGACGCCGCGCACATCAGGCGGCGCCAGCTGCTGCAGTACCACGGCGGCGGCGGCGACGATGGCGGCGACGTGGTGGTGGACCCGTCGTACGCGTTCCCGAACCCGCGCCTCCGCGACGCGTACGTGGCGCTGCAGGCGTGGAGGCGCGCCATCCTCTCCGACCCCTACAACGTGACGGGCTCGTGGACGGGGCCCGACGTGTGCGCCTACGCCGGCGTCTACTGCGCTCCGTCGCCGCAGGACCCGGACCTCACCGTCGTCGCCTCCGTCGACCTCAACCACGCCGACCTCGCGGGGCACCTGCCCGAGGCGCTGGGCCGGCTCGCCGACCTCGCCGTGCTCCACCTCAACTCCAACCGCTTCTGCGGCCTCGTGCCCCGGTCGCTCCACAGGCTGCACGCGCTCCACGAGCTCGACCTCAGCAACAACCGCTTCGTCGGCGGCTTCCCCGACGTCGTGCTCCGCCTGCCCAGCCTGAGGTACCTCGACCTCCGCTTCAACGACTTCGAGGGCCCCGTGCCCAGCGAGCTCTTCGACCGCCCGCTCGACGCCATCTTCATCAACTCCAACCGCTTCCGCTTCCAGATCCCCGACAACGTCGGCAACTCGCCGGCGTCCGTGCTCGTGCTCGCCAACAACGACTTCGGCGGCTGCCTCCCGGCGTCCGTCGCCAACATGTCGGACACGCTCAACGAGATCATCCTCATGAACACGGGGCTCAAGTCCTGCGTCCCGCCGGAGCTCGGCGCGCTCACGGGCCTCACCGTGCTCGACCTCAGCTTCAACAAGCTCATGGGCGCCATCCCCGACGAGCTCGCGAGCCTCCACAGCGTCGAGCAGCTCGACCTCGGCCACAACCGCCTCATCGGGGACGTGCCGGAGGGGATCTGCCGCCTGCCGCACCTCCAGAACTTCACCTACTCCTACAACTTCATCACCGGCGAGCCGCCCGCCTGCCTGCACGTCAAGACCCTCGACGACCGCCGGAACTGCATTCCCTACCGCCCCGACCAGAGGTCGCCGGAGCAGTGCAGCTTCTTCAAGAACCACCACGTCAACTGCGATGCCTTCAAGTGCAAGAAGTTCGTCCTGCCGTCGCCACCCCTGCCGCCACCGTCTCCTCCTCCGCCATCACCACCTCCACCGTCGCCGTCTCCACCACCTCCTTCGCCACCGCCACCATCTCCCCCTCCCCCATCACCATCCCCTCCCCCACCATCGCCTCCGCCACCTTCTCCCCCACCGCCGTCTCCTCCACCCCCATCCCCATCACCTCCTCCTCCCTCTCCCCCACCGCCGTCTCCACCTCCACCATCTCCATCACCGCCACCTCCCTACTACGAGGTGTCACCAGAGGAACGGTACCTCTCCCCGCCGCCTCCGGCCTACACTGAGGTCCCACCGCCGCCCTACTACGAGGTGTCACCGGAGGACCGGTACCTCTCGCCGCCTCCACCAGCGCACCACGAGTCGCCACCGCCGCCGGCTCCAGTCCACCACGAGCCGCCGCCTCCACCCTACTACGAGGTGTCTCCGGAGGACCGGTACCTCTCGCCGCCGCCGCCAGCCCCGGCAAGCTTGCCCAAGTACGACTACTCGTCACCTCCGCCGCCACGGGCATTGCCCAAGCTGCCTGTGTACGACTACTCGTCGCCGCCACCGCCGGCGGCTGGTTGGAAACCGTAAAAAATGATTCTTTCGAGGAGATTTTCCCTTCCTTGTGATCATACATTGTTTTAGGCCTTGTTTAGTTCCCAAATTTTTCCCCAAATTTTACTATGCAAAAAGAAGATTCCCCATCACATCAAAATGTCGGCAAATACATGGAGTACTAAATGTAGATGAAATCAAAAACTAATTGCACAGTTTTGTTGTACTTTACGAGACGAATATTTTGAGTCTAATTAATTAATTTTTGAACAATTTTTTGCACTAAAAAACAAAAGTTGCTACAGTGCCCGAATCGGGTCCCCAATTTGGGGATCTAAACACGGCCTTAATTCGTTGGCTGTGTTTACTTCCTCAAAAAAAAAAAGTACTGTGCAAACAAAAGATTTCCGTCACATCAAACTTGCGATACATGCATGGAGTACTAAATGTAGATGAAATAAAAAACTAATTGTACAGCTTGGTTATACTTTGCGAGACGAACGTTTTGAACCTAATTAGTCAACGGTTGGACACTATTTGTCAAATAAAGCCAAAACATGCTACAGTACTTTTTTACACCTTTTTACACAACTAAACACAGCCGTTGTGGTAAAAAGAAAACGTTACTGAATCAATCCTCTGCCCTTGTTCAGTTCTCAAATCGGGGGTGCCCGATATGGGCCCAGTTTAGATCCAGAAAATTTTGCAAAAGAACAGTAGATTTTCCGTCACATCGAATCTTTAGACGCATGCATGAAGCATTAAATATAGATAAAAAATAAAACTAATTATACAGTTTAGACGAAATGGACGAGACGAATCTTTTAAGCCTAATTAGACCATGATTGGACAATATTTGCCAAATAACAACGAAAAAGCTACAGTGTCCATTTTGCAAAAAAATTTGCATCTAAACCAGCCCTAGGTAGAACTGTAGCGATTCGTTTGTATTTGGTAAAAATTGTCCAAATTTTGACTAATTAGGCTCAAAATATTCGTCTCGCAAAGTACAATAAAACTGTGTAATTAGTTTTAAATTTTATCTACATTTAGTACTCCATACATGTGCCGGTATTTTGATGTGATGAGAATCTTCTTTTTGCATAGTGGAATTTGGGGTTGAATTTGAGAACTAAACAAGGGCTCTGTTTCCTTTCCTCTTGTATTTACAATTTTCTTCTTGGATCTTTTTCCTACTGATGATGATGATTGATTTGGTTCGAATCCGCTGCAAATTCTCCGTTGTGAATGAATGTAATGGGTATATAGAAGAAGATGCACAGAGTGGCGAGAGAGTTGAAATCGGTACACATTTGGATTCTTAAGCTATGGAGTATACATACATAATAATACACTAGTAGGATTTGCTACAAATTGTCACTCGATCTTTCAGTTGTTTGCTTCAGTACTCGATCGCATTACCAGTTTGGTTCGTCGAGTGGCACGTTTCACGTTTGAATTTTGTTTGTGCAAAGGAAGCCTCCAGCAGAAATGTGTTATGTACATGCGCGTAAGACGGCAACAAAACAGTTATTAGAATTAATAAAGGGCAGCTGAGGGGTGTTTGGTTATAGGAGTTAAAGTTTAACAAACACTGTAACATTTTCGTCTTATTTGACAAAAAGTTTCTAATCTTAGACTAATTAGGCTTAATAGATTCGTTTCGTAAATTACTCCTAATTTATGCCGATATACATACAATTAGTCTACATTTAGTACTCTATGTATTTAAGAGAACATTGATACGATAGGAGTTAAACTTTAGGGATTTTAGTGTTTCTACCCCTATTCCAAACCTCAATGGTGATTTTACCCCTCTTTTTTTTAACTTTGATTTTACCTCGTTATTTTCAAACGAAGTCTACGTCTACCCTGCTTTCTAATACTGTTGGTAATGGTTGGATTAAATGGCAAAAAGAAAAGAAAATAAAAGGCAGGTGGACCAAAAGACAGCAATGCCCCTGAGAAGGTTTGGTGCCTCTTTCTCGATCTCTCGAAGCGGCGCGCAGGGAGGAAAGACTCGCGCCGGTTTCCCAACACGAGCTAGGGTTTGGGCGGCGCGGCTGCCGGCGGCGGCCCTCCCCTCCCTGTCGCCCTCCTCCTCCCTCCCCCTCCCCCCTGGCTCGTGCCCACGGCTGTTGGGGCGCCACGCGACCTAGCCGCTCTCGTGCCAGGTGCGGTGCGAGTAGGCCTTGGAGGCCGCGGCGGCGCAAGCAGGCCAGTCGCGAGGCACGGCAGCTGTGGCGGCGCGGGCGCCAGCAGGCCGAGCATGGCGGCCGCGGGGCAGGGTGGCGCGAGCAGGCCAGCCACGAGGCGCAGGAGCCGCTGCGGCGCAGGCCGCGAGCAGGCCACCGTGAGGCGCGTAGGCCGCGACGGCCGTGGAGCGCCTTCCGCGGCTTGATGCGCTCCTGGACCAGGCCACCGCGAGGCGCGTAGGCCGCGACGGCCGCGGAGCACGAGCAGGCTGGCCGTGGAGTGCCTTCCGCTGATTCACGCGCTGGTGGCTGCAAATCGATTTGGCTGCTCGCGTACCTCGATTCAATCTATGGGATTTCGTTTTGGCTGGACAGGTCCTTGATTCCATCTACGAGCTTTCAATTTGAGCAGTGAAGTCTTCGATTTTGGCTCTTCCTCCTCAGCTCTGTCGAGTCTGGCATCGTGGCACATCAAGCTAGTTGTGCATTCATTTTTGTTTATAGGGATGGATAGTTGAAATGCTGTTGATTTTTTCTAAAAATTGTTTTTGCACTGATTGAATTGTATAATTATGTATTAAGGGCTGGTTTAGTTCCAAAAGATTTTGCAAAACGGTACTGTAGCTCTTTTCGTTGTTATTTGGCAAATATTGTCCAATCATGGTCTAATTAGGCTTAAAAGATTCGTCTCGTCTATTTCGTCTAAACTGTGTAATTAGTTTTAGTTTTTATCTATATTTAATGCTTCATGCATGTGTCCAAAGATTCGATGTGATGGGGAATCTGAAAAATTTTGCAAAATTTTCTGGGAACTAAACAGGGCCTAAAATTGCCAAATTGCTGATACGAAAATAGGGGTAAAAACACAAATATCAAAATAAAATAGGGGTAAAAACGCATGGACAAAGTTGTCCTTTGGTCCAAAAGTTAACACCGTTAGAGGAACTTCACAGAGCAGGGGTAGAGTCTGCCTTCGTTTTGAAATCACATGGGTAAAATCACAAAGTTAAAAAACGAGGGTAAAATCACCATTTCGCTTAAAAACAAGGATAGAAACACTTAAGCCCCTAAACTTTAACATACTCAAACCAAACACAATCTGCCAAAAGCTCTACTAGTGCTCTACTGGCAGTAGTCAGCTGTACTAGACAGTAGCCAGCACTCCAGCAGGCAGGCGAACGGAACGGAAGCCATCTCGAGTCGTGGTTGGCAAGGCAATCTGCAGCCTTGGCAGAGCAGAGCAGAGCTGCATTGGGACGCGCGACGAGCTTGTTGTTGGAGCACGCATTCGCAGGGAGGGAGCAGATTGCCTGGAATTGCGCACCGCCCGGGGATCTCGCTAGCCGGATGGATGCCGGATGGAAATGGAATTCCATCGGCTCTTTCCACGGCCAGCACACCTTTTTATTTATTTTCATTTCATTTCACATGTTCGCACTGGCGGAGCTACGTGCAGGCCAAAAGGGCCATGACCCCTCCTCGCTGATTGAAAACTTCATTAAGGCACCGTTTAGATGCCAAAAATTTTACCAAAATTTTTAGATTTCCCGTCACATCGAATCTTTGAACACATGCATGAAGCATTAAATATAGATAAAAAATAAAACTAATTACACAGTTTAGACGAAATGGACGAAACAAATCTTTTAAGCCTAATTAGACCATGATTGGACAATATTTATCAAATAACAACGAAACTGCTACAGTAGCGTTTCGTCAAAAATTTTGCCAACTAAACAGCCCCTAAGTTGCTATTAAACTGAAAATTAAAATTAATAAGTATACATATTAAGTAAGAAATTAGTGCTGATGGCCCCCTCTTGTTTCCACATCAAGCTCCGCCACTACCTGTTCAGTCCATAAAATGTACAGTACTATATATAGTACTTATTTTTTAGCACACTGGATTATCCAAACCTTTTTAATAATTATTTTAATGCTTCGATGAATATATAGCCGTCTCCCTTGACTTAACCCACGTCTTGCGCCGGAGTGTGCGTTCACGTTGGCACCAACGACATACAGCGTGCACCCAACCTTCTCAGCCAGCAGCAGCAGGTAGAGTAGTCGCCACCCACCTTTTGCGAGCCAAAGTATCAGTTGGAGTTTACTCCAGCACGTCCGATGACGTCTTTTTTATGAGCTCGGGCTCCTTTTTTTTCATAAACTGCAACGGCAAGAGAAGGTAGCTTTTATAAGTGTAACTTGAACAGCTTTGTAAATGAATTTCCTGTTTCATTTGTATTTGACAAAAAGAAAAGATCCCTCCAACAAATTGGTTAAACAACTTCTTTAAAGAATTTGTTTAAAGTAAATTTAATAGAAAATCCAATGATTTTAGTTATCATTTTACTTGACTAGATTTTGAAACAAATATTGTTAGCCTCTGTTTGGTTCCCATATAGCTAATAGTTAGCTGCTAAAAATTAGTTGTGGTCATATTTGGATCATCAGCTAATAAATTAGCTATTTTTTTATCTATCATCCAGCTAACAATTAGTTTTTAGCTATTTTTTCTTAGCTAACACAGATAATAGTTAGCTAGGTGGATCTAAACGTACTCATCGGGAGAATATAAAAATGAAAGTTGCCAAGAAACTTTTGGTAAGTTATTAGTAGGCGGTTGGATGGTGGTAAAAACATGGCACTATATAAATTGAGCTGAGCTATTTTATATCAGTTGGGAGTTTCTTTTATAAACTCTACACAACCCAACCAAGCCTTTATCCTCCAATTAAATCCTTAGCGAATTACTTTCTATTGCAATAATCGAAGGGTCGTCGAAACCTACCTTGTTGGGAGCTTCGCAACGAGGCATTTCTCAATCTCATCACGTTAACTATCGAATACTCCATCAATTCTAAAATATAACGTTTGACTTTTTTGGACACGTAATTTTTTACTATATACATTTAAATATATATTATATCAAGATACATAGTAAAAGAAATATATCTAAAAAAATAAAACATTTTATAGTTTAATGGAGAGTACTGTTACTCCCTCCATCCCAAATTATAAGTCATTCCAAGAATCTTGGAGAGTCAAAGCATCTCAAGTTTGACCAAATTTATATAATAAAATAATAACATTTATGCTGTCAACTAAATATCATTAGATTATTCGTTAATTATATTTTCATAGTATACCTATTTGATGTCACAAATCTTTATAGTTTTTTTTTTGTAATTTTGGTTAAACTTGAGATGCTTCGACTCTCCAAGATTATTGGAATGACTTATAATTTAGAATGGAGGGAGTACATCTTAGTCTTGGCCACCAAACACAAAAAAGATGCATGCTTCCTGTCTTACTGTTTTGGCGCAAATACGGCTTTGCCATTTTTAGGTGATACTCCTATACGGTAATCGATTGAACCAGCAAGCAAGAACCCAGCCGCTGAGGAGCCGCGTGGAGCGTGCACGTGCAGGGCTCGATTCGCTCTGACTTTCTGCACACGCGGCGAGATCGTTGGCAGGGTCGTCTCCTCATTTGGTCGTGGTTTTTATTACGAGGCCTGGGTCGGTCTTTTGGGGGCGTAAGCGTATCACCAATCACCATGGAGGTCTGGTGTGTTACATGTGCGCCAGAATTTTGCAGTCTCGGTGCACCTTGTGCATACGGCATGCATGCCAATCACACTGTGGAAGTTTATTGATCTGTGAACTATGAAATTAATTTGTCTCAGCCTTTTCTTGGGTTCGTACGAAGTAATCTACCTGGTAACATGCATGCAACAGCCATTTTAAGAACCATGAACATAGGGATACGATAACACGTTGACATTTTACTACACTTCTTGATAAACATGGCAATGGCTGCTTGAAACTTGAGGTATATAATAATGGATTTATTATGCAATCAAGTGGTGGGTATAGACAGATATCTTAATCTAGAGATATGTTACTGGGTATAAACCTCTCTACCCATCGGGTAGAGCGGGTGTAGTATGAGTACATATATATACTGCTGACACATATAGCTGCAGGTATTTTATACGTGTCCACACATGTGCCATCAATGGGGGGTGTTTGAATCCAACTAACAATAATCTGGAGGTGATGCAAACACCCTAGATTATGGATTGGATTATAATTGTTAAGAATTCCTCAATTAGAGGATTGATGAGCTCATACCATATATGCCCTGATGGGCTTATACCATATATACCATGATGACTACCATATATGCCCTGAAGGCATCTATATAAAGGGACCAGATGTATACGTGAATCGACTAATAAAGAGATGACTCCACTCATATACTTGTGTCATGTGTGTTCTTGTGTGTTGTTCTTGAGGATGGGAGAGGGGGACGAGATCTATCTGCAACTTCTATGCGCCTCTTTCTTAGGATCGGGAACGGGAAAACGGATCTACCAATCCGTGAATAGGTCGATTCTCAACACGTTATCGGCAGCTCTTCCAACTGGATTGATTTTTCGACATGGCACGGCATCATTTCGATTCGGCAACACGGGAGACTTGGCGTCCATCCATGCGCTCATGGTTGGCGTTGGCCATCCCGTCGCCGTCAGGCATTGCGAATCAGGTAGCCACACGCCATGCTGGGATAAAAAAGGATGCCGTGAACATGCATGCACATGAGATGGATCCCGTTGAGGTGTGATGCTCGTCATATCGTTCACGTTCCTAGAGGTCTCTACTGTGTAAGTTATTCTTGATCTACTTGTAATAGATCAGCCATGTTTCATTGCCATTAATCAAGGATTGATCATGATTCACACATTGACACCGTTTCTAATCTCATATTTGGACTCCGGCGTGCCTGGTGCATGTGATCTATATTTTGATCACCGGCGTGGACGCACTTGTTGAAGCAACGTCAAAGACTGGTCAACGTTCCTGTGGGCAAGTCGACGAGCAGGCAGGTCATGGCCTAGCCTATATGCTCTACGCGGCACGAAATTTTCACAACAACGAATGTGCCACGGTTTGTTGTTGAAACTCTTTGCCATCACTGTTCTACTAGATTTTGATTATAAATCCTGTAGATTTTAATATTTCTAGTAGATCTTCTAAAGTATATATGACTAGTAGATTTTTTTCATATAACACCAGATGTGTTCTACTAGTAATTTTTGGTACGCTCCACGAACTATGATCAATGAAGCTCACATGCTAGCATGTTACATCTTTGCATATTATTAGCTTTCGCAGTTATTGAACCGTGCTTCCCAGCGCTCACTTTGTGGCCAGAAGCCGATAGTGTTCATTGTGCCTAACGTTGCTTCCTTGCCCTCGTGCGTTGCTGTTACCAATCGATAGATGCATCGACGTCGTTTGAAGCGTACTTGTATACATTGTTTTCTCGCCAGCAGCGGCCACACAGCCTGAGTAGTGTGCTTGTGGCTCGTCGCCATAACCATTATACCACTACAGTAGCACAAAACGATATATGAGTGCGCCTTGATTAGTGCTAAATGTAGCTATCTTCCATGTGGATGCCGCCGAACGGCAATTTTGGCTTGATGCCTCACCATTGTGGAGGTCTTGTGAAACATTATGCGGCCGATTCCGCTGATGCCTGATGGCCTTGCCTTTTGACCTTTTGAGGTCAAGGATATATTAGCACGTTTTTTTTAAGTGACAACATATTTTTGCGTGTAAACCTGTGAGGATATGGTGCGGTGGTTTTATCCTCTGTTGTTTTGGATAACTTCGTACTCTGAACATGGTACAAAATTTATATATTGAAATCTTTGTGCCGGTTCAATATCGATTTTGCATATATAGATCCTCCAAGGACTTATAATTCGGCCGTATCAGTTAGAGTTTACTCCAGCACGTCCGATGACGTCTTTTTTATGAGCTCGGGCTCCCTTTTTTATAAACTGCAACGGCAACAGAAGGTAGCTTTATAAGTGTACCTTGAAGAGCTTGGAAATGAATTCCCTGTTCCATTTATTTGACAAAAAGGTAAAAAAGATGCCTCCAACAAATTGGTTAAACAACTTCTTAAAAAACATGTTTAAGGTAATTTTGATAGAAAATCCAATGACATATTTATCATTTTACTTGACTAGATTTTGAAACAAATATTGTTAGGCTGTGTTTGGTTCCCATATAGCTATAATAGTTAGCTGCTAAAAATTAGCTGCGGTCATATTTGGATCATCAGCTAATAAATTAGCTAATTTTTTATCTATCATCCAGCTAACAATTAGCTTTTAGCTAATTTTTCTTAGCTAACACAGATAATAGTTAGCTAGGTGGATCTAAACGTACTCAGTCAATGTAAAGGGGAATTGAGTAAACAACACATAGCACTACAGAATGCTAGACACATTGAAACTTGAAAATTAGTAAGCATCATTTTTCCACAAATCCATAGAATTAAAGCAATATACTCCATAAGATGTTGGAAAGCTGTGTACTTATCCTACTGGAACCGAACAATATACCTTCTCTATTGGAACAAAAGCTTCATCATGCTTCCTGTCAGCTGTAGCAGGAGGAGAAGCCTTCCTCAGCATTGGTTGAACCAACGTTGCAAAGAAATGTCAGTGAACAGTGTGCACAAAGAAACTCAAAGGAGCAAAAGGGAAATATCCATTTATTTTCTGCAGTGAAAGCATGAAAACTCACCGTTTTCGGTCCTGGAAGCTGCAAACAATCTAGGCCTGGTGCGCCTAAAATCGGCGGGTTTGCTTGGATTGAAGGGGAATGGAACTCTCACAAGCTGCAGGCACGAACACGAAAGAATTTTTAAAATGCTTAGGTGTAGTGGTAAATCTAATCACTACTCCTTGTGTGTGCGTTTCACCAGCAGCAGTGACTGGTAAAGTATGCCATCGAAAATATTCTGATTTATCCATAGATGTGCAGGTCGTGGCCATTCATGGATCTGCAATTAAAACATCCACGAACCTGCAGCTAAAAGGTAGTGAACATCATACCGTGTGAAAGCATCTAGACCCCTAGAGTTGGTTTCGGCAATTGATGACAACGCAACATTACCATGACTAACGTGTGTTTTGCAGAAACTTTGGTAAGTTAGGTCATAGGAATGGTGACTGTTTTGGGCACTATGGTTTTCATGCCCCTTGATGGAAATCATTTTGATTTTTAAAGGATTAATGACAAGATTAAGGACGGTTAGTTCCGGACGTCGAGGAGTTGAGTTACGTTCGGAATAGTCGTTAGGATCTTCGCTTTTCTCCTTTCGCCGTACTATAAAGGGGGGCATGAGTGAGTAGCTTGACCTAGGTGAGTCTATTTGTTTAGGTGTGGTGCACACTTGTCAAACTTAGCACTAGGTAGCTCAGGTGAAGCCCAAAGATCATTTGAAAGAAACTTTGTTCAGGCTGCATCGCGATCCAGAGCAATTTGAGCCTTTTCTTCTTGACCGGACGAGGTTTCTATCTCGACCGGACGCGTCCGGTCAGTATAGTGATCTGTAGCGAAATGCAACCTAACGACCGGACGCTGTGGCTCGCCTAACCGGACGCGCAGGTGGCACGCTCTACAGTCAGGAGAGCTAGGGTTTGCGACCGAACTCTAAACCTGTCTGACCGGACGCCACTGTGGTCGAGTCCGGTCAAAGTACAGAAAGGTTCCAGAAAGGGTTTGAGCGACCGGACGCGTCCGGTCACCCCTGATCGGACTCGTCTGCGCGTTCGGTCACTCAGCGCCCTTGATTTTCAAATCGACCGTTGCCACCGACCGGACGCGTCCGGTCACATCGACCGGCGCGTCTGGTCAGTACGAAAAATGCTGAGTTGGCACTTAACGGTTGGGATTGACTGTGGGGAGTATAAATACATCCCCTACCCCTCTTTTTGAGGTCTCTTGCTCATTTATTCAGCTGAGAAACACCTTTTATATGCAAGGGAGTGCAAGAGCTCTAGTGAGGATTGAGATTTGAGAATCCAAGATTAAGGATCCTCATTAGTGACTAGGGAGTAGCAACTGTGCATCCACCTTCTCATTAGGCTTGTTGTGGTCAAGTGAGAGTTCTTGCTTGTTACTCTTGGTGATCGCCATCACCTAGACGGCTTGATGGTGATTGGGAGCTTGGTGATCATCCGGCGGAGCTTGTGGATGACCCAACTCATCTTGTGAGCGGTTGTGGGCGATTCACCGTGACGGAGTGTCAAAGAATCAGCCCGTAGAGAGCACTTGATCCTCGTGTGGATCAAGGGAGAGCTACACCCTTGCGCGGGTGCTCCAACGAGGACTAGTGGGGAGTGGCGACTCTCCGATACCTTGGGAAAACATCGCTGTGTTCCTAACCCTTTACATTCAAGCAATTTACTTTCTCGTATTACTCTTGTTGCTTAGTTTACTTTCCTAGAGTTGCCATGCTAGACTAGGATTGGAACTTAGGGTGCAAAACTTTTAATCGGAAGAATCACTAGGAACACTTGTAGGCACTAGGGGTGAATTATGGCTTAGTAGGTTTTAATTCTTGCAATAATTTTTAGAGAAACCCAATTCACCCCCTCTTGGGCATCTTAATCCTTTCATCGTGAATTTGACATTCTGTCGAGCACATTACATGCAGCGGCCATGAAGAACAGGAGAGTAAGCATACCAGAAGTCATGTCTCTTGAACGGACAACATGTTCATGGCCGCCAGCAATGGTAATCGCGTGGGAAAATGGATCTGTGGCCAGAGGGACCTACCTACTGGGGATTAAAAGCTAAACAAAAGAAGAAAAGAGGCGGAGGTGAAGCTCCGGTGGGCGGCGCGGCAACGGAATCAGAGGAACCAGAGATCGAGCGGAGGAGGGATACACCAGTGGGCTACATCTACCTTCTCCGGTGAGGTCAGTAGTAGCATCGAGGGGAGCTACATCTAGCTTCTCCGGCGATGACAGCAGCAGCGTGCAGGTGAGCCCAGCCCCGTGGTACGGCGTGCGTGGACGCAAGGACGCTACGTGGGGGCGGGGACGACGAAAGGGACCGTGGCGGCGCCGCTGTCGACGGCGCGGAGAGGGGGACAGCGGGTGGATGCGAGAACGCGACGTGGAGCCGGGGACGGTGGATCAACGCGAGGACGCAGATTGGAGCTGGGGACGGCGGATGGGGCCGGGGCGGCGCTACTCTTGATGGCGCGGAGTTGGGGACGACGACTGCGAGGATGTGGCGAGGAGGACAGGTTGGGGCAGCAGCGGAGGAGGCTACTGCGGCGCGGAGCGTGGGGCGACTGCAGTGAGGAGTGAGGACGCAGGGAGGAGGATGTCGTGGTTTTTTTGTTTTCTTTTTCTTTTGTTTGCCATGGTTGCGAGGGTGTGGCGAGGACATGAATGCTGAGGGCGGCATGGAGGAGGAATCAGACGGATGATATGGTTAAACGGACGGATGAGACGGACGAAATAGGAAGGTGATGCAAACACCCTAGATTAATTCAACCACTTGATTATAGTAATCTAATCTCTCCCATAATGTTTTCTAGATTATAGGTCATTTGTACTCCAACTACCAAAAAATATACCTCTATAATCAAGGGATCCAAATATTCTAGATTATCATAATCCATAATCTAAATTATTATAATTACATCTGTAATCTAGATTACTATAATCCAATCAGATCCAATCATGCCCTACCTCCCAGATGTAGCCCAAAACACAGCTCGCGGCCCAACCCAACTATGAATGAAATATACATATATCCGATATATATATGACTATTAGATTATTAGTTGGTAAAGTTTTGCTGCTATATTATCATTATTGAATTCTATTTACAAATGTTTGCCAATATATGATCTTAATCATATGATATATTTATGATTCTTGTTGTCTATAGAGGATATGTATCTAGGCACAGGTTACCCATCGAATATTTTTACCCATGTGGATATGTGTAAATTCTTTTACTTGTGTGTAGGTATGGGTATTTTAGCGCGTAGAATTTTGTCTAGAGTGTAAGGGTATGCGATAGCAGTACTCAACGGGTATAAATCAGTAGCCACATGTAGTTCAATAAATGTAACATGTAGTTAATTTTAGCTTAGGTGTCAAATGTCAATGGATTGTTTCAGGAGAGAAACAATCGAAAATGGCCAGCAGAAGGTAAATCACTTTCACTTTCACCTTTTTTTACCCAGAAACCAAAACGATGCGATATTATCCAAAATAATATGGCATCAACTTTTGATAATGTTAGAAATGAAACCATTCGATCAAAAGCTCATGTATAAGAATCGAAAACCATCAATGAGATGTTTTAAAAAACTATAAGCATGTTCATCAATTTGTAGAACACAACACTAATCATCTAACTTGATCCTTCTCCTATGACAAGTAGTAATAGTTAAGATGTTAATCCCATTTAATCCATGCCACATACTCGCATATCATACATTAGCTTTTTTTCTTGATTTTTTTGTAAAGTTATTTATTTGATGGTGCATTGGTCCTTAATTTTGTTTTGTGTTTCGTTGATTGTGAGTGATGCTAACTTCAGTATAAGGGGGTAACAACTAGTCTCAATTCAATCCAAAATAGTCATCAACACAATACAGACTCCTTAGAGTAAATAAAGTTGTGGCCTTGCCAATTCAGATGACTCACCACACTAGAAACACATAAAGAAGACTCAGAGACAGATCAACAATGCATGTCTCTAATGACTAATTATAATAAGGAATCAACCATACACATCTCTAATATTGGTTTCTGAGGAGCCATGTCTGAGGTCGCCTCTCATCAGAGTCTCTAGTGAGAGGCCAACTTATGTGAGACAAGACTCGTCTCTGATGTGATCTCCATCAGAGATGGGTCTTAACTAAAAACCCCTCTCTGACGTGGGGCATCACATTAGAGAGAGGTCCGTCTATCCCCGTCTTTGATATGGTTTATCATCACAGACCCACCTCTCTGATTAGAGGCAACCACATCATAGATGAATCCCTTTAATCGCCATCTCTGATTTCCTCATCACATACCTGCCTCAGTCAACTTGAGTCTTTATTACGCTAAAACCCACATCCATGCTTCAAGGACCTAACTCTGATGTGGTAGCTTTTGGGCTGTAATTGATCTTTCCACTCATGCCTTGATGATTACTTGTGTGGTATAAAGACGTTCATCTAAGCAGAGGAGGATATGTTGAGGTAATGCAATTTTGCTACGTGGTGTTCATGCAAAGATTGTGAGAACTACAGTCAATATTGAAGTTCTTTGGTCATAGCAGGCATATTAATTAGGGTTGCAGCAAGAATACCGACTAAGGGATCATAATAGGCATACCGTTTTGGGTTATATAGTTTTGACAAGAATATAACATAGGGGTATGTGAAAGTCCTATGTTTGGTGTTGGTAATTAGTGACAATGCCTAAGTACTAATCCTATGTCTAAGTTATATATAGCATATGAGGATTAGTACATTCCAAGGTTGGTGACAAGATGGACATGGTGATCATGATGGCCACACTTGGAGTTGGACGTAACCCTATGTAATCAAGGCAAAGGTATATGCTTAAGGGTTGAGTTTTAGTTACCAAGACACCTAGTGGGTGTGGTTACATTATAGGATATATAGCCATACTATAAAGAGAGGAATGACACGGCTATTGAACTCCTAAGTGCCTCTAGATGTGCATTTCATAATCATATGCATTTGGATAGAACTAATAACGCCTCGAAAAATGATTGTGAAAATCCTAACACACTCACACATGACGAAGATCACTTGGTGGTGTTAGCACGTTTGCGAAGGCGATGGAGTTTGAACGGTAGAGAGGGTTTGGGGTCCTCTCTCCCTTCCGCCGAGCTTGCGAGGCGAGATTCAGGCGTTTTCGAGGAATTGAAACGACTATTTTCCACTACGCCGGAAGTCCGGAAAAGAAACGGAGGCGAACGGAGGTCACAGAGGTGACCAGATGCTGAATCGGACGCGATCTTTGCATGACCGGACGCGTCCGGTCAGTGTTCAGTGTCTGCGCGTTTTTCAGTTTGATGATCGGACACGCA
This sequence comes from Saccharum hybrid cultivar R570, assembly GCA_038087645.1. Lineage (NCBI taxonomy): Eukaryota > Viridiplantae > Streptophyta > Magnoliopsida > Poales > Poaceae > Saccharum > Saccharum hybrid cultivar. Next base: position 27,807,860 of record JAQSUU010000135.1, read on the forward strand.
GCGTGTCCGGTCACTGACGATCGGACGCGTCCGGTCGTTCAGGGAGCTTACTGGACTCTAACCGGACGCTGGCACTGTCGCGTTCGGTCATTTTCTTCAGCGCGTCCGGTCACTGTTTCGTTGAGCGCTGCTCAGGCGACCAGCGCGTCCGATCACTCACGGGACTAGCGCGTCCGGTCATTTCCAGCGTGTCCGGTCTGCGCGATGAGCGCGTCCGGTCATTGCTTCACAGTTAGCCGTTGGGCGACCGGCGCGTCCGGTCAGTTGGACCAGCGTGTCCGATCAGTGCTTCGCGACTTAGCCATTGTGCGACCGGCGCGTCCGGTCAGTTGGACCAGCGCGTCCGGTCATCATGATTTCGGCCGTTTAAGTTTCTAACAGCTCTATTCGAAGGGGTACGTCTATAAATACTTGTTGGCCAGCTCAAGGCTCTCTCTCTCTTGAACATTTGACATACTTGTGAGCACTTTGATCTAAGCAACTCCCCTCCCACTCATCTCTCTTGCTTTGCATATTCGAAGTGAGATTGAGTGATTCAAGTGCATTTGCATTGTGAGATAGCATCTAGTTGGCACTTGGTGGTTGATTTGCTGTGGGATTCTTGTTTCTCTTGGTGGTTGCCACCACCTAGACGGCTTGGAGCAGCTTAGAGGCGTTGGCAAGAGTTGGTGATTGTTCTTGGCCACCTCCGGTGATTGTGAGGGGTTTGTGCCTACCTCGGCGAAGCGCCAAAGGCAACATTAGTGAATTGCTCGTGTCATTGCAACCTTTTGCCATTTGGTAGGTTCTTGTGGTGCCTTTTGAGAGGCTCGGTGTGAGACCGATTAGCCAGCGAACCACGTGGTGAAGAAGGGACACAACGGGGACTAGCGTGCCGGCAAGCACGCGAACCTCGGGATAAATTTTCGTGTCATCACTTTCATATTGTGATTGATTGATCCCAGTGTTCGGTTATCTTGGTATTCATTGTTGATCATATTGGTTGGCTCATTACTTCGCCCCTCGGTGAAACTCTCCTAACTCAACTCCGCATTACTTTCTTAGTTATCTTTGCTAGCTAGTTAGCTTTGCTAGAGTAGCTCTTTTGTGTAACTTGCTAGTTGTAGTTGTAGTTGTAGTTACCTTCTCGGTTTGACTTGTGCGGTTGAGAGCAACTACTAGAATTGTGTTTTGGATAGGTGGCTTGTAAACACCCCGTAGGCTAAGCAAAACTCGCATCTCACTATTTGTTATATTGATAAACTTGTTTAGCTTGTCTTTGAAGAAAATTTTAAAAGGCTATTCACCCCCCTCTAGCCATCAAGACCTTTCAAGTGGTATTAGAGCCGTGGTCACTGTTTTCAAGGCTTAACAACCTCGGTGTAAGATGGCTCAAGTTGTGTTCAACCATGTCAGGGGCAAGCCTCCATTCTTTGATGGTGTCACATCTTTTGATCATTGGAAAAGAAAGATGAAGCAATATCTTGGCTCTATTCATGAGAACGTTTGGAAGGTGATACACCATGATTATGCTATCATTGATCCCGACAACCTCACCAATAATGATCGCATCAACAACCAATGCAACACTATGGCTCTCAATACTCTCTACAATGGGATTGATGCAAAGGTCTTTGAGCAAATCAAGGATCTTGAGATGACAAGTGAAGTGTGGACAAGATTAGAGGAAACGTATGAGGGCACTTCAACGGTAAAGAGTGCCAAGCTCTATATGCTCAAGGATAAGTTTGCAAGCTTCAAGATGAAGGATGATGAGTCTATACCGGAGATGTTCTATAGGCTACAAGTTATTGTCAATGATCTCAAGAGCCTAGAGAAAGATGTCAAGGACAAGGACTTCTCACATAAGTTCTTGATGAACTTACCTAAGAAGTTTGCTATCTTGAGGAAGATGATCCAAAGAGAGGGTTTGGACAAGGTGACTCCAAACCAAGTGCTTGGAGATGTCATGACCGATGCTCAATATGATGATGATGAAAATGAAGATGAGAAGGAGATCAAGGTCAAGCAAGAGAAGACCACCGCATTTAAGGCTTCTTCTTCCAAGGGAAAGAGCAAGGTTGTTGATGATGATGATCCATTTGATGATGAGACCATGGCCCTTCTAGTGCAAAAGATGGGTCGGTTCATGAAGAAGAGAGGCTATGGTGCAAGAAAGAGAAGGGACTTCATGAAGGCAAAGGAGGTGCTTTGTTACAATTGCAATAGCCCCGATCACATAGTGGCGGATTGCCCCTATGAAGATAAGAAATTTCATAATGGAGACTTGAAGCTTAAGAAGAACAAGAAGGATAAGAAAGAGAAGGAGAAGAAAGCAAAGAAGAGCTTCACATTTAATAATAATAAGAAGGGTGGTGGCTATGTGGTCACTTAGGATAGTGACAACTCCAATAGTGATAATGATGCAAGCTCTAGTGATGATGAAAGGACCACTCGGCGAGCCATTGCAAGCATCGCCCTCTCCAACAAGCCATCCATCTTTGACACTACATCTACATGCCTTATGGCCAAGCCTACCAAGGTAAAACATGATGATAGTGACGATGATTCTTGTGCTAGTGATGATTGTAGGAGTGATGATGAGGAGGATGAGGACTACTCCAAGGATGATCTATTAGGCATAATAGATCAAATGAGCAAGGGCTACAAGAGGACAACCAAGAAGTGCAAGATCTTAGAGCAAGAGCTCATTGCCAAGAGCAATGAAAATGATGCCTTGATAGAGGAGCTTGTTGCTCTCAAAAAGAGTAAGGAGTGCAAAAGAATTGAACAAGAGCTCAAAACTCTTAGGAAATCCTTTGATGAGCTAGAAGCCTCTCGTGAGTGTCTAAAGGAAGACCACGAGGATCTTAAAGTTGCTCACACTAGGCTTAAGGAAGCCCACTCCACTCTACTTGAGCTCATCAAGGAAAAAGACCTCAAGTTGGAGAAGCTCATGAAGGAAGCTAAGGAGGAGCAAGTGATTGTCACTTGTGATATTGGACTAACATGTGATATTATTGATGATTCTTTATTTGTTGGTCCTACTAATGCTTCATGTAGATCATCATCATCCACCACAACCAACTCTACCTCTACTACTAGTGATTCATCACTTGTGGTTGAGAATAAGACTCTCAAGAGAGAGGTGGATGATCTAACCCACGTATTAGGCAATGCCTATGGTGGGGATGCCCGCTTGCTAAAATGCTTGGGTAGCCAAAGGTTCTCTCTTAACAAAGAGGGTTTGGGCTATACTCCCAAGAAGGGCAAGGCGGCCTTTGCTACTCTAAAGCCTCGCTTTGTGAAGGACAATGGTCGTTATTGCAATAGATGCAAGCAAGTTGGGCATCTAGAGATTAATTGCAATAAAATAAATAAGAACAAGAAAAATGCTAATGTACCTTACATTCCTTTTGATTCTTGTTATGTGCTTACCAAGGGTGAGAAAGGTGTGCATGCTAAGTTTGTTGGTACACCAATTGTGGGTCCAAAGAAGAAGGCCATTTGGGTACCAAAGAGCTTAGTTACTAACCTTCAAGGACCCAAGCAAGTATAGGTACCTAAGAAACATTAATTTGTTTTGTAGGTAAATTACAAGGCCGGAGGAAGACATTGGGTGCTTGATAATGGGTGCTCTCAACATATGACCAGTGATTCAAGAATGTTCAACTCTCTCAAATCAAATGATAGTGGCATTGATAGCATCATATTTGGTGACAATAGCAAGGGTGATGTAAAGGCTCTTGGAAGGATTGCAATCTCTAATGATCATAGCATTTCTAATGTGCTCTTAGTTGAAAAGTTGAACTTCAATCTTCTCTCGGTTGCTCAATTGTGTGATCTCGGTTTCATTGCTCGTGTCATTGCAACCTTTTGCTATTTGGTAGGTTCTTGTGGCACCTTTTGAGAGGCTCGGTGTGAGACCGATTAGCCACCGAACCACGTGGTGAAGAAGGGACACAACGGGGACTAGCGTGCCGGCAAGCACGTGAACCTCGGGATAAATCTTCATGTCATCACTTTCATATTGTGATTGATTGATCCCGGCGTTCGGTTATCTTGGTATTCATTGTTGATCATATTGGTTGGCTCATTACTTCGCCCCTCGGTGAAACTCTCCTAACTCAACTCCGCATTACTTTCTTAGTTATCTTTGCTAGCTAGTTAGCTTTGCTAGAGTATCTCTTTTGTGTAGCTTGCTAGTTGTAGTTGTAGTTACCTTCTCGGTTTGACTTGTGCGGTTGAGTGCAACTACTAGAATTGTGTTTTGGATAGGTGGCTTGCAAACACCCCGTAGGCTAAGCAAAACTCGCATCTCACTATTTGTTATATGAGAAAGTTCCTTATTTGACACTAAAAAAACTTGTTGTTCCTAATTTAACACCCAAAGTTGAAATGTTCCTTATCCGACCTCGGCTAAAATTTATGTTCCTAAAATGACACTACCGTCACTTTGGACCTACTGTATGGTTAACTGACGTGTAGGGCCACCTGTTAAAAGACTAATATGCCCCTGGCTCACACAGAAAGAGAGAAGAGAAGGGGATAGGGTTTCATATCTCATCAGGTTTGGCTTCGTCCGCATTGGATGGACGACGACGGCGGCGGAGCATCAGAGGCCGACACGGGCGGGGCTAGAGCCGCATGCAAGGCCAGGGCAGGCTCCCTACGCGAGCCCAGCACGGCCAGGGCGGGCGCCGCCGTTAACAGGGCCGGGGCAGGCTCCCCGCGCGACGCCAGCACGGCCATGGCGGGCGCCGCCGCTGTGCCCAGCGTGGTCCGGGCGAGCGCCACCAGCCAGGCCTGGGCGGTCTCCCCGTGCGAGGAGGTAGCGAGGAAGCAAGGTGCGGCCGACGCGGCCTCTCCAGGCGTGGCAGGTGCGGCCAGGGCAGCTGCTACGAGAGGGGCCGGCGCAGCCAGGGGGAGCACCGTGCGCGCGTCCTGCACGGGCAAGGAGGGTGCCGCTCGCATCGTCTTCGTGGGCGGGGCGGCCAGCACTTCGGCCGGCTGTACAGGGTGAGTTCGTTGCCTTCCATCTTCTTATGCACTGCTTGCCGAAGATGTTGAGCATGTCAGCGGATGCAGCTTAGCTTCCTTCTCCTGTAGTAGTATCTATTATGCGTACAAGGTGCTCGATCAAATGTCGTGTCAATGCTAAATTTGTTACAGTATGCTTCTCATATCTGAATCTTCTCGCGCTCTGCCAATTTCCAAGACTGATGAAATATTTGGATTTTCTAGAACTTTGTTTTGCCTTGCACAATGTTTACTCCCAACTACAAGATTTTATTTTTTTAGTTCTATGTAAACACTTGTAGTTTTGAATTCTAGGGGACAAATACGTTGAGAAGACAAAGAAAAAGGCTATCCGGAAATATTAGCGGTAGTGTATAGAAGTACAACTCATAGCCTTGCATGTATTTCACCATTCAATTGCTGAGATTTGCTTGCACAGTCTGACTATAAGTGAAGTAATTTTCATATGAAAAATTATTTAGCTGGTTTAAGAGAGATTGATTTATAAGGAAATGTTGTGCACATATGCTGATATTTCTAAAAAAGACATGGAATGTTGCCCATGTATTAGTAGGTCCCTTGTCCTTGCATGAGTTCCATCCAATTAGCAGTTTAGGAGTACACAGACCGCCTATACATAGATAGTTGAGATCTGATGCATGCTGCTATTGTTGTGAAATATCAGGCTGGATACAAATACTAGTTATTTGCTGAAAATCAAATTGCTTGGCAATCGCAAAAAGGCTAGAAGATGTGGCTGAGAATTGACCTTGGAAGTATTAGAGTGCTCAGAAGATGTGGCTGAAGTGACAACATTTGGTGGTAGTGGCTTTCGATTTGTGGTGAATTTGGTTGACAGGACATGTTCTTGTAGACAATGGGATGTATCTGGCATTCCTTGCAAACATGCACTAGCATTTATTACCTCACTTACTAATGAACCTATTGAGAAACATGTTGATTTGTACTACTCCATTGAGAAGTTTAGAGTAGCTTATAGTGCACTAATCCCTGCTTTGCCTGACAAGTCTTAATGGCCTAAATCTGAGCATGGATTTTTCATGCATCCACCATTGCTGAAAGCGGTTGCTGGTAGGCCTAAAACTGAGAGGCACAAAGGCTGTAGTGACAATAAAAGGAAGAAAGGGCAGCACCAATGCCCTATATGTAAAGACTATGGCCACCATTGGCACAACTGCAAAAAGGGAAGCAAAGAAGACATAGAAGCAATGAAAGCTATGAGGTACGTGCTAATGTTTCAGGTTCCATTCATGCATAGTTTGTATAATCAATAAATGTTTAATTTGTAATTTCTTATGTAGAGGACAACCAAAAAAGAGAGAAAATACAATTGTATCTGATCAAAGTTCCATTATGGCATTGGAAGATGAAGCTCCAACAACTTCTATGTCCTTTCCACCAAGGTTTCCTCATCTCTCATTGTTCTGAATTTATATTGCGTCGCATAGTGACTCATTATAGTTCTTCACACTTCTGTAGTCAAAATTTGGAGGCTACAACTACTAAAAAGAGAAAACATGCTAACTTGTGTTCTGAAGCTTCAAAAAGGTAGTTCTAAATCTGAAAGCTCATGTTGAACTCTAAGTATAATATACTAATTCTGATTTTTAGTAGCCAAAGCGTGGAAATTTCAAGTAAAAAAAGGGAAAACTTGGTAACTCGAACTCTGCAGGCTCCAAAAGGTAGCTGTAATAAATCTGGACTTCTTTTGCATAGCACTTTTACATATGTTCTTTAAATAATTGTTGATATACATGAACATGTATAGGTCACGAAGTGGCTCAAATCAGCCCGAGGGACTTTCAATTGGCGAACCTGAAGGTGTTAAGAAGGGGAAGGGCAAAAGAAAGAAGGTAATTTCTAAAAAGACTCCAAAAAAGAAGTTGGTACTTGATAGCCCTGCAATGGGCACAAGGAGCAAAATGGTTCAACCTGCAAGTCCTGCAATGAGCACAAGGGGTAAAAGAAGACTGAGTTTGTGAATCTGAGAAACTGAAATGCCATGTCTTTTGGTTTGGATGTGAACCTGTATGTCTCAATATTTATGTGAAGAGAACCGTGCATATGAGCCTCATATTTATGTTGTTTGGATGTGAACCCGGATGGTTTGTGAATCTGAATGTTAGTGTATATGCTAGCTGGATGTTGTTGATCTCATGTTATTGTGTATGTTCTTTCAACTTTGTTTGTCTTATTATCATGGTGCAAATAATTGCTGCAAAAAATTATCTATGCACTCTATCCAAATAATTGGTGCAGAAATTGTCCAAAAAAAGGTGCACAAATGGCCTAAAAAATGCTGCAAAAATTGTAAAAAAACACCAAATCATTTTTGTACTCAAGGAACAGCAACCATGTTAAATTAAAAAAAGAGATGGCGTTAAAACACTTCCGTGCCGGCCAACAATAATTCCTGTACAAGAGAGAAGGTGTCCAGACTAAAAAGCTGAAGCATGGGCAAAATCATTTTTTTGCGTCTCAGTTAACACCGTTACATGGCCATTCTGACAGTAGTGCCATTCTAGGAACGTAAATTTCAGCCGAGGTCGGATAAGGAACATTTTAACTTTGGGTGTTAAATTGGGAGTGCAAAAGAGTAAGGAGTTTTTTCTGTGTCAAATAAGGAATTTTCTCTTGTTATATTGATAAACTTGTTTAGCTTGTCTTTGAAGAAAATTTTAAAAGGCTATTCACCCCCCTCTAGCCATCAAGACCTTTCAGTATGTTAAACCATCGGATTAAGGGGATGATAGTCTGGCTAACCCCCTGACCAATTCTCTTAATCAGCCGGGGCTCGCCTTAAACCGAAGGCTTAGGAGAATCAGTCTAGGGGTTAGTCGGACTGTCGTGCCCTTAATAATCCAAGGGCTTAACGTACCCCTATGTGTTAGACTCTCGTCACCACATTTTAAAATGAATTATAAGCTAGCTCAAACATATTAAAGCAACCAAGGTGTGTGGGACTAATTCCACTAGAATATGACATGGCCACAATAGACCGAAACCATGACACAAATGCACACATGCAACTAAGGTACTGGATCTGAATACCATATATAACACTCTGTCCAAAATCTACCTATGGCCTAGTTCCACATGTGGAACGGGCCCACATAAGCATAACATATGCTTTCATCCCACTTCATGTAAAAGGATTAAATGGAAGATGCTACATTTGGAACAACAAGGACTATAAGCTAGCCCAAACCCATTTAAACAATCAAAGTGAGGCTAATTTCACAAGACCACAATACATGGACACAACAGACCAAAACTAGAACACTGATAGGCTAGGCTATTACACTAGGTGTAGCTTCGAGCCAGACCTAGTGTAATAGCTTAGACTAAACGACCATCAAGGGGGATGTTGGTATTTCTTAGCGTCACTACCAAGTATGGAGATAGGATCTATCCCTGGCAATGACACCAGAAATGTCTGTTGACAATACTTAGCAACATCACTACTAAATAGCAATGCCACTAGGTAAGGCCTTGATAGTTCCTTAATAGTTTTAGATATTTATTCACAAGCGCACAGAGCTATCATTGTAGCATTTCACCCGGTATTCAGGGTATCGTTATTTATATTTTTCCAAAGGAAGGAATTAATTGATTAAGAGTCTAGTATGGATATAAACTTGAATAATATACTTGCAAGTGCACCAATGTTTATAACAGGGGTAAGAACTGTATTCTCAAGATAGTGGACACACACTTGAGCATTCTTCAAAGGATAAAAGAGAAAATAAAGAATAAAAAAATAATTCTAAGTAGAACCGGCATGTTCTAGTATAGTCATACAAAGATTAGTTGATAATCATGCAAGTTACATAATTAGTTTTAGTGCTAAGTGTGAAGCAGGTCGGGAGACTACCGAGTACCGGTCTACTAGCAACCTAATGTAGCATTTTAGACTCCTACACCCCAAACAAACGTGGGGATTACAGGGGACGGACAGGGCTGTCACCAAACTACCCAAATCCCTTCGGGACTCCGACCCTACAGATCGACAAGTAAAAGACTTGAGCACACCCAAAGGCACGATAAACTGCCACCTCAACTTAGCTCTAATTCCAATTATATAAGTTATATAAATGGTTAAGCATAAAGTTATGTATGCTAATCTCATGACATACAAACTATACTCTAGTTCATCTGTCAAGATAATAACACAAAGACTATACTCTAGTTCATAAGTATGACTATAATTATAAGATGAGGACAAGACTTTGGAAGAATTCGTATTTCTATTCATACCAAGAATCTCTTCTTCCATGGAGTCAAGCCCTCCAAGGTAGCTTTGCCTTGCTCTAAATTACTAAAAGGTAAAAGTACAAAGGTGGATGTGAGGAGTTGCTCAAGTGAGGCCTGTGTGTTAGGGGAGCTCTACCCCCCATTTATACAAGGATCTAAGGTGGTAAGGGGATAATATCTGGCGGGAAGCCCGGTCTCCACCGCCTCTGCATGTCGTCTGGACACCAACCTTCGAAGGAGCAGCAGAGAGGCGTCCAGCTGGGGTGCGGCCGCACCCACCTTGACTGAGCCCTCTCGCCACCGCCTTTGCCAGTTGGGTCGATGAGTGGACCTGGGCTGCTCCTTGGGTGTTCTTCGGCCTAAATTGTTTGTGTGGATGGGCCTTCTCTTTTATCTCAGTTGCGCAATTCAGCGTTACGCTTTGTTGAAAAGCGCCATCTCCCATGTATTCGTGTTTGTGTCCTACAAAATAATAATCTCCAAATACATGTAGAACTTGGTCAATAGTAAATGCATATGTACATAAAATTGCTAGTTTCTCCTCTTTTTATGTTCTAATTGACAGTCGGATTTGGTTATTAAAGACCGCCAACAGTGGGACACTAATATAGGAACATTTATTAGAGACGACTGAAAACCATTTGTAGAGGCGGATATTACCGGCCTGTCTCTAGAAATAGACAAGTATCTGGCTACCTCTAGAAATCGATCTGTAGAGGTGGGCCTAAACTCAACCGTCTACAAATATCGTTTTTTAGAATTTGTAAATCGGGCTAAAAATAGCAATTTAAAAAACCTGGAAGAAGCTGGCCAGCCAACCCCCTTGGCCCTGCATCAAAAGTCACGTGATTTTCGCACACCTGCGCAGTCCACAATGGATCGAACTCAGGACCTCTAGCCTTGTGCGTTGCTTCCTTATCACTAGGCCCCAAAGTCATTTACAACTGAGTAAGTGATGATACACTCTTTTTATTCACTTTAGCAAATATTGTAATGTATATTTGAGATGCTAAACAAATTCAAGTGAACAAAGTTTGAGATGAAAAATTTTAGATCTCGAGCACTACAACTTTGATTTCATTCGTTCTCAATCCGAGGTCACCTGAATAATTCAAGAAAATAGGAATTTCAAAAGTATCAATCTTAAAATGGAGTCATGTGCCCTAAATGTTTTCAAATGAAAATTTTGCCAACTACAAAGTTGCATATCTCTCAGAGTGCTACAACTTTGATTTAGTTCACTTCTCCATCCGAGGTACTTTCAAAAATTCAAATTCAAAAAAATGAAGTTCAAAAATCTAAAAACTTAAGCATAGAATTTTCAGGCACTAAATGATTTCAAATGAAGAACTACAAAGTTGCAGATCTCTTTGAGTAATATAAATTTGGTTCATGTTGTTTCTCTATTCGAGAATATTGAATATCAAATTATGAAAACTTAAAATACAATTTTTGGGCCTTAAATGATTTCAAATAGAAAAGACGTCAACAATGAAGTTGTAGATCTCTTTAATTACTATAATTTTGATATAAAGTTTATCTTATCTGAATTATTTTAAAAAGTTATAGTTTTACTGTTGTACACCTAGAGACGGACCAACTCAAAAATCATTTTTAAACGTGGGTTTTGATGGAGCCACCTCTACGAAAAAATGAAGACGTCTCTAAAATTAGTTTCTGTAGTAATGGAAATCCCCAAGAGGGAGATTCAAGGACGACATAGAAAGAGCTCCATGAGTGACGCCCACAGCACAGGGGTGCCCCTCTTTCCTCCTCAGCTCACATATAACAGAATAACAGATGATGGTTAGATTGTCATGGCAAACGCAGCAGTTTCACAGATGTCTTTATTCACAAAGAATTTGTAACCGTTCAGTGAATATGTTTCGAAGATCATATCTCTACATTTTAGAAGAATTTTGAAGACACGTGAACCAGCCAACTAGGAGATGAGTTGGATGGGATGCTTAGTATTGCCACTCTGCAGTCGGCATTCCTGTGTGGCTGTGTCTGTTCGAACATCACCGTCTATGAATTGACACAAGTCACTTACAAATACCCATATACTACTCCGTCTCAGAAAGAAAGATGTTTTGGGTTTTCGTGCCACAAGTTTGACTCGATTTGTATAAAATGCGTGCAATATTTATGTCTCTAAATAAATTTATTAAAAAACTAGACTTAAAGATCTTTCCGATGATACTAATTACTTAGCATAAATATTTATATATTTTAATATATAATTACCGGTAGTTGTTTCTCGGGAAGCGAAAACGTCTTTCTTTCTGGGACGGAGGGAGTATACGCTTAAACGTGAGAATAGGCATGCATATACAGAGACGGAACCAGGGGCTAGCAGGGGCCGTGACCCCAGCATAGTAAGTTTTCTTTAATACCTATATAAATATATGAATTTATAGCTAAAAAATATCAATTTTCACCTATTTTTTATTTAAATATTATGATTTTGGTTATAAATAATGTAAAATATTTAAAAAGTTATTGAATCATATAATTACGTATATTTTAGCACACTAAAAAAATATGATCATATTTGTTTGGCCCCCTAGTCAGAATCGCTGATTCGTCTCTGTGCATATACAGTAGTAGTACGTCTGACACATCACACACTTCCTCTAGTAGTGCTTAATAATAACGTACGGGGGCCACGAGCATATGCATGTGGCATTCGCCGTTGGCGGCGGAGCGTCGTCGCTCTCCAACGACGATTAGGGGCGGACGGGGCCCCGTGCAGGATACATGACGTGATCTGGATCCGGCTCCCCTGCCGGCCTGACCGCATCGTGCATCTTGTGGAACGGGTGGTCCGGCAACGCCGCCGGCCGGACAACATCCTGCTTCTTGTGGAACGGGTGGTCGGGCAACGCCGCTGGCCAGACAGCGTCCTGCTTCTTATGGAATGGGTGGTCCGGCAATGCCGCCGGCCGGACCATGTCCTGCTTCTTGTGGAATGGGTGGTCAGGCAACTCCGCCGGCCAGACAGCGTCCTGCTTCTTATGGAATGGGTGGTCCGGCAATGCCGCCGGCCGGACCATGTCCTGCTTCTTGTGGAATGGGTGGTCAGGCAACGCCGCCGGCCAGACAGGGTCCTGCTTCTCGTGGAATGGATGGTCCGGCAACGCCGCCGCCCGGACAACATCCTGCTTCTTGTGGAATGGGTGATCGGGCAAGGCCGCCGGCCAGACAGCGTCCTGCTTCTCGTGGAATGGATGGTCGGGCAACGCCGCCGGCCGGACAGTGTCCTGCTTCTCGTGGAATGGGTGGTCGGGCAACGCCGCCGGCCGGACAACTCCGCGGCCTGCGCGGAGAGGCCTCGGCAGGCCGGCCTTGGTCTCGCAGCGGTCGTAGCACTGCCCGTAACAGGCTTTCATGTCGTTGCCATCTGCAAACCAACACGTACGGTTATCCTTGCCGTCTTCAGATCATGCAGCGATTGCACAAGTAAATTAAACACATGCCTACTCAAATTGAACTCGCTCCCAAATCGATGAAGGTTATGTACAGACTACACACTACACACATGGCACAAAGATTACCTTCACGGCGACGGTGGCAGGAGTCCCTGACGCAGGCGAGTTGGCTGTTTATGGGGAGTCCGGCGATGGGGCTCCAGAGCGCGCCGTCGGGCGCGCAGGTCTTGTCGCAGGCGTAGCTGCAGTAGTCTCTCATGGACTTGTCCTTGGAGATGCAGTCGTTGAAGCAGTAGTTGTAGCAGTCCGCGTACGCGCCGTCCGCGAGCAGCGGCAGCGCCGCCGCCGCCACCACCACCGCCACCATGGCCGCCATTGCGACCGCTCGTCCGGCAGCCATTCTTGCAGTCTTCCTCCTCCGCGCTTCCTGGCCACTCACTTCGACTGCAGACTCCTTTGCGTCCTAGCGCGCTCTTATAAGCCGGCGCGCGGCCGGCAAGCCTGTGTGTCACTCACGCCGGGAGCGTGGGAGAGACAGGGAGTTACAAGCGTGTGCGCGCAAGCGTGCGGGCGAGTTGTGTGTGCGCCGTGCGCGCGCGGGGCAGCGGCGCAGGCGTGTTGTGTTGTTGCGTCCAACGGCTAGCGTGCGGTTGCCTGCTTCGGGGGCGCGCGCCGGTCGGCAGCGGTTGGAGCAGTTCGCCGGATGGCTGTGCCGGTCCGATCTTCTGGCTGCCTCCTCTGTTTGAAATTTCACTAGTTGAGTGCCCGTGCTTTGCTACGGGACTTAAAGATTAGAAAAAACAATACAATTACCGGAGTCAAACAAAATTGTCAAAATGATAGTTAATTAGATTATGTGATTAAATTACAAAGCTCAAGTCATTTCTATGCACCTACTTTTATTATGGAACAGATAGATAACCTTAAGAGGATTGAAGGGGAGGGGATAAAATCCGCCTCAATCCCCTTTTCTTTCTTTGGTTGGAGATTAATCGACCAGGCTCCTAAGATGCATGAAACCATATGAAACCATAGTGGCAGTGATCACCAAGAGATTATGTAAAAACATTCGTTCCTCTGAATTTCAGTCAAAAACATTTGGGAGCACGGGTGCAGTGCCTTGTTGTTGCCGTTCGTCACCATGCCCCCCGCCGCCTTGGCTTTTTGTCCACACCATGGAATTGACATCTCAGCATCACACCTCACCAACAAAAACTAACATAAATGTATATTTTGACCATTACAATCGTCAATTCTATCTTGTCCACAGACAGAACATTTGCATTCTTCCACCGTCGTAGCCACCTGGTGCCACAAATAAGGTCCATCAAACAATCAATTTGTTGAGGCAGAAGTTGATTAAGCATCTAAAATATTTGTTTAGACAAACATAGTAGTATATAAAAGGTCTCCTCTATATTAATATTTTTCACCCTTCAATTTGCATTCTCAGGTGATTAGCAAGTGTGGCTATGTTTATCTGACTGGTTGAATTGTCCAGCTTTTTCAGCTAATTTGTTATCACTATCAATACACCGGCATAGACAGACAAAGGAATTTCCTAAGAATAATACGGAAGGTAGATGTGCCCAAATAAAATTTTAGAGCTAAACAATTGTGACAAAAATTAAAGTAAATAAATATTCTCACAAGCAGTGGCACTATTTTTCTACTATATCATTCCCAAAAAATTCTAATTGCCATTGGGCAGATACTGGTTAACCATAAAACAAGGATCACAGTGCAACAAATATACCAGGTACCAAGCAAATGATATACCATTATCCACGTTAGGACCATGTCCTTCTCACTGGACCTGCAAAAACTGAGTTCGGATTAGATGGAGGCAAAACGACACGATCTTCAAGGTACATCCTCTTGGACAGGAAGTTGATCCCGATCATTGCCTGCATCCAAGGGGAAATTGGGCAGATACATCATCATGTACCAAATCTAGTTTGCTCTGTTCTTACTTCTACTTCCAAAATTCCGCAAGAAATAAAAGTTGAGTTGTGATATCTCACTGGATCACTTCAGTGCTCTAACCTATTTTGATTGCCCCCCTTTTTTATACTCCATCTTATTCAATTGCACGAGGACAATTGTTATTATGATTCTACTGTTTACTTCTTAACCTCATGGATCTTAGTTCACTGGAAGAGAGAGCCAAATCCCATAAGATGCATAACCTAGTATTCAGACCCAACTCATTCATCCACCATATTATTGCACAATTATCCACCATCGCAGCGAATGTAACATCCTAAAATTTGCATTATTTTAAAATAGGAGAATTTGATTTATTTACGCAATTTTGTGAGCATTTTAACCTAGAGGAATAATAATTTTCAATAAATAAAAGCAACTATAAGGTTAGACACATGCTTGTGCATACATGCCGCTGCATAATTTCCTTTGTATTGGTTTTTATTACAAGAAGAAAAGGATTTCAAAAACTATTTGAAAAAAATTCAATTGGAATATTAGAAAAGGAAAAGAAAATGGAAATTCTCTCCTTTCTCAACTTCTGGCCCGAAGGCCTGTTTCCTCTTCTCCTGTTCTCGGCCTGCTCAGCCTTTTCTCCTCCTCTCTTAGCCGAAGAAGCTGCTGGCCCGCTTCACAAGCCGATGGCCCACTTGGCCTCAGCAGCCCGCGCGCCCAGCTTCTCTCTCGCGAGCCGCAACGGGCCGGCCCAGCCGAAGCCGCAGGCCGCCTCGTCCTGGCTGCCGCACCCTTCTTTCTTCTTGTGTCGCTGACGCCTAGGGCCCCTCGCCTCGAGTCACTGTCACGCCGGGCCCGCGCAACAGCGTCGTCAACTTCCTCTAGCTCATCACTGAGCAGGACTCCATCTCGGTCGAGTTCGTCTCCGACCCAACGCCCTTGCCTTGATCCGTAAGTTCATGCTCTCTCATAAATAACCGTGTGCTCTGCCGCTCTATTCCCGACCCTAATCGCGAGCCAACGCCTTCGATTCAAGCCCTAGCTATTGCAACCCTAAAAGCCGCCGCCGCTCAAGCTCGGGAGTGATTCAACGAATTCGTCGACTTGACTGCCACCGTAAGAGCTCAATGGATTTCGTGACGCTACTCCGAAGTCGCCGAGCCCTCTCTCTCTCTTTTTCCAATTTGGTGCGCTAATCTTGACTCGCTGACGTCGCAGCTTCTTGACGACCGCCATCCCGACCCGTGCGTCGTCCCCGATTCATCCTCGGCCGCGTTTTCGTCTATGGTGAGTTCGCCTTGAGCTTCTCTCTCTTTCTACGTTTTTTCCGAGCTCGATAGTGGGTTCTAGGGCTGGATTCAAGAACGCCGGTGAGGTTTCTCACCGCCGACCATGGCCTCCACCGTGCGGGAACAGTGTAGGCCGGTTCGCCCTCTCTCTTCCTATTTCCGTCTTCTAATCTGAGCCGCACGAGTTGGATCCAACGGCCCAGATGAGGACATACCCTTTCGGCTGACAGTTTTGCAAATACGCCCTTACAATTATTGCTGACTCAACCCACAGTCCAAAGCGCGTTTACATATTTTTGCTTTTTCTTTTTGAAAGCGTACTTTGGTTCGGCTATGTTGAAATACGTTTTCAATTATTTACAATTTTGCCATTCAACTTGTTTTAGCCATAACTTCTCCGTTTTAACTCCGATTTGATCCGTTCAAATTGCGTTAGGTTCGTAATTTCATAATCTACATGATAGTGCTACTGTTTAGTAGGTTCTCCACTCTTAAATTTTGAGATTAGATTTAATCTATTACTTTAATAAAGAAAGGCTTGTTTAAATCATATCTTTTTTGTTTTAGCTCCGATTTGCGTGCAATTCGCGTCTGTGTGATCCTAGTGAGATGTAGACTCGTTTTATAAACTTTTCAACTTATTTTGCTACTGTTGGTGTACTGTTCTAATTGTAGCTTTGTTTACTTTGTATGATTGCTCTTGGATGATTGATGTTGGTGTGTTAATCGAGAATAGACGGTGAGCAGTTCGTTGGTGATCAAGAGTACTATTATAAACCAGGTCAACAGGATCAGCTAGATCAAGGCAAGTATAGCATGGGACTATCCTTGTTACCTATTCACTTTAATTCACTTAATTCATCATGCATATGTTTCCTTGTTAAGGATGCCTTAGTGTTGATCTTATTCCTTGAATCCTATGGTTATAGCATTGGGTAGTTTGCTAGTGCTCACATAAACAATGATATTGTAATTTGATTAATGATATATGCAATAACACTAAAAGATGGTTTTTAGCAACAAGGAACAAGAGGGCTAGAGTTTTCTGTAGTTCCTCTCCATAAGGACTTATCTGTAAGCGAACATCCGGGACTTACAGTACAACTATGAGGGCTACATGGCTCTAGCTTTAGTCATATAAGAGGACCTTTTCTAGCTTGTTAGTGGTTACCTTTATGGTGCAAGAGGGGTGTGTTCCGGGTTGGGTGTAGTGCGACTTCTGTCCTTATGAGTATATGCTACGTGTCATTATGCCATACAGAAGGAGGGCTCTATATTTGCAGGCCACGAAACCTAGCGGCCCTAACTTGTTAGACGAACCTTGGAAAGACTTCATAGTGAAACTTAACTGTCCAATGGGGAGTCATGACCTCGGACTTTTAGGGATAACGACTCATAGTGAAAGTGTACAACCTCTGCAGAGTGTAAAACCGGTATATCAGCCGTGCTCACGGTCACGAGCGGCCTTGGACCCTTATGGAATAGAGATCACTATTAATTTACTTGTTTTGCTATTCATTATTCTCTTTACATGATCATGTGTTTATTATGGAAATATCACCTACTTGTTGCTACTCAATTGCTTAAAACATGATCAACTAAAAGCTACATGCAGTAAACCAGTGTCTACCCTATTTGAGCTTCATGAACCCCATGTTATATTTGTTGAGTACTTTTGTGCTCACCCTTGCATTCCCCCACACCTCAGGATGGACTCCCGAATATGTGAATAGTGACTACTACTTCTACTTCCCTAAAGATTAGTAGACTTGTGGTCAACCAGTTGACGTGCCTGTGCTATGGAGCTAGCGACCACGAGAATTATTCTATGTTTCCGTTTAGTTATGTGAAGACTCTGTGATAATAATCGTTATGTAATAAACATTTATGATGATACTATTTATATTTGTCATCTTATGTGTGATTGATCTCTGGGCGCACATAAGATTATGTATTCCATTTGTTCCTTGAAAATGGGTGTGACAGATTGGTATCAGAGCCGTGTTGACTGTAGGACGCAAGCCTAGTTAATAATAGTCGTGATTAGTTCCCTTTTCTTTACTTGTTCATGCTTATCACCTTACTCTTGATAATTACTAAATTTTTTTATGCTCCTTTCGTCCCATTCTATTATGAAAATATTGCTTCTATTTTAATTTACCTTTGGACTAAATTCTTTAGATGCCTCGTGCCCGTAAGACTGCCCGTATCACCACTGGAGGCTACTTTCCACCTCGTTCCCTGTATGAATCAATGGAGCTTAGGGAAGAACCAGAAGACACTGCACCAACCCCGCCACCTTCACCGGTTCAGGCGCCAGAACCAGATATGCCCCAAGAAGAACTTGAACCTAAAGAGGAGGTTGTCTACTTGAGTGATGATGAAGATGATGAGCTTGCCCAAGATGGAGAACAGCCCCCGTCACCTCCACAAGATGGTTCCGCTGAAGTTGGTGTGCCATCCTTTCCTATGGGTTGGACTACAAGGATTCATCACAAGTCAAGCTATGACACACCTTCACACCATCAACTGGTTGGTATGCTTAGTGCTTACTTCATGGATTGGGATCCTGCGTTTGAGTATGTTTGCTAGGAGCATAAGCATCCTTTGGAAGCTACTTACTGGAAGTGCAATGTGCGTATCTTCATCAAGAACGAGGAGATGGATACTTATCTGCTGGACCGGTGTTTTTCCCATAGTGGTCGTCGTGCCACTATAGAAGATGGCATAGAAGATACAACCTTTGAAGCATGCTTGGGACTTCATCACCTCCGCTATGATGTTATGCAAGATGATCAATATCGCTATTTTTCCCGTGGAGACCCGGACAAGGATGGGTAATGATGAACCCTGGGAATTTGGAGTTAATTCCTCGAGTGATGGTGGATTTTGGTCATGACATGATGGTGAAGAATCGTCGGATGGAAGCCTTGGTTAAAGCCTTGGGAAAAGATGTCAAGAGGTACCAAAAGGTGATAGATGGTCTAAGGATTGATCAAGGCATGGAGGCGATCTATGACTATCATGAACACCAAGCCCGTCCCTAGGAGTTGGAATACCATCTATGTAATAATACGATAGTACGAATAGTGTCGAGTTAAGTTGAGTTTTGTGATGACGTGTGAACTTTGTGTGGTTAGTTGAGTTATTATTGTGCCTATGTGTGAGTTGGTTTTTCTATGTAATGAGTGCTGGAGCTTTGTGGGCTTGTATACAAAAGTTCCTAGTTAAAGATACTAAGTTTAAGTATGATAAATAAATAGTTTAGTTGGGTTAACCTTTTCTCCCTGTTTTGTCCTTTCTAGAGCGGTTTGCCTTTCCTTTTATTCTCGGAATTAACTGTTCAGCGAAAAATTCTGAAATTTTTATGAGAGTTACTAGACCCACATATCTTTCTAATGTCTCTGGAATCATCGTTTTATCTACTCTGGATCATGAGATATAGTCGTTACAAGATGAAGTTTCTGTGCAGTCTGAAAACCAGAAACAGTTTCTGTTAGGTCCCATTTTTGGTTAACTTCGTGACAGAATCTGGATTTATGAGTTAAAGAAAAGTTGTAGATAATTTCATAAGCTTTCCAACCATATAAAGTACACCTCTACTGGATATCTGTAACTCGAGATAGGTCTGTTCTACCGAACAACTGAAAATTGGAATATGTCCAGAAGGTTATCAGATTCCGTTCGCTATCTCTAGAACTGTCTAATATGAGATAATCTCTAAGATTTGATATTGTGTTAGATAACAGATATCTGGAAGAGGACGAGGTCGAGGCCATGGTCGTGGAGTTGGTCCACCACCTACTATTCATGAGCTTTTGGCAATATAGACACAATTGATGGAGGCTCTGGTGAACAATCAGCAAAACCAGCCAGTTGGAAGAGCACCTACGTGAGATAAGCGTGGTGAATTTTTGAAGGGTCATCCCCCAGTGTTCACCCATGCCACTGATCCATTGGAAGCTGATGATTGGCTTTGTGCGGTAGAGAAGCAGCTCAACATTGCTCGGTGTAATGATCAACAGAAGGTATTGTTTGCTTCGGGACAACTACAAGGAGCAGCTCAAGACTGGTGGGATTCATATCAGTATGGCCGTCCTGTCAATGCTCCCATCATTACTTGGCAAGAGTTTACAGAGAGTTTCAGGTCCTATCATATACCAGAGGGAGTGATGGCGCTGAAGGCAGAGGAATTCCGCAACCTAACACAAGGATCTATGCCTGTAGCTGAATATCGAGACAAGTTTGCTCAGTTGTCACGTTATGCGCCGAATGAGGTGGCTAATGATGTCGATAAGCAGCGACTTTTCTTGAAGGGTCTACATGATGGTCTTCAATTGCAGCTGATGTCCAATGCTTACCCAGATTATCAAACATTAGTGAATCACGCTATTGTGGTGGATAACAAGCGCAAAGAGATGAATGCTAAAAGGAAGAGGCTTCAGGGACAAGTATCTGGAAACAACACTCGCCAGCGCACTGGTTTCCAACAAGGCTATCAGCAGAGGTATCCGCCTAACCAATGGAATCGTGGTCAACTTCCTCCACGTAATCAGTTTCTGCAACGTCCTCCTTATCAGCCGTAGAATGGCAATAACCGCCCTCCGCAGCAGAATGGGAACCAGAGTCAGCGTCAGAGTACCCCTAACAACACTCTAATGAAGACTAGTGCTCCTAATACTCCCACCAAGTGTTTCCGTTGTGGAAAGGAAGGTCACCTGTCTTATAACTGTCCTGAGAAGGTAAATCAGCAAACCCCCCAGAAGTAGAACAGTAACCAGAAGGTACCATACTACGGAAAGGTGACTCATGTGTCTGAAGAAACCACGATGGTGGAACTTGAAGTTATGCTCGGTACGTTCGATGTTCACTCCATTCCTGTCACTGTTTTTTTTTATTCTGGAGCTTCGCATTCATTCATATCTCAATTATTTGTTAAGACACATAGCATCCCTTTATGTGCCATGAGAAACCCCATATTAGTCAATTCACCTGGGGGAAGTATGCAAGCTTCCTACCAGTGCCTCCCTATTAGTTTAATTTTAAGGAAGGTAGAATTCAAAATGAGCCCTATAGTGTTGAGAACAGCTGGGATTGATCTTATTCTGGGACTAGATTGGATGAAGCAAAATCAGACAGTGATTCAGTGTAAGGAAAAGGTAGTAGCCCTGACAACACCGAAGGGAGATCGAATTAGTGTGGAGATCATAGTGCAGAAACCGCAAACAGCCACAGTAAATCGACTTGATGATAATGTCAATCAGGAGGATCTAGTTGTGGAGGAATTTCCGGATGTGTTCCCCGACGACTTGCCAGGTATGCCACCCGACCGCGACATTGAGTTTATTATTGAATTATTGCCTGGAACTGCACCTATAGCTAAGCGTCCATATAGAATGGGGGTTAATGAATTAGAGGAACTTAAGAAACAAATAAAAGAGTTGCAAGAGAAAGGTTTTATTCGTCCTAACTCTTCACCGTGGGGAGCTCCCGTGATCTTTGTTGACAAGAAGGATGGTTCTCAAAGGATGTGTATTGATTATCGGTCACTTAACGAGGTAGCTATTAAGAATAAGTATCCACTACCTAGGATTGATGACTTGTTTGATCAGTTGAGAGGTGCTTGTGTGTTTTCTAAGATTGATCTTCGTTCTGGTTATCATCAGTTGAAGATTCATGCTACTGATATACCAAAGACAACATTTACAACACGGTATGGTTTGTATGGGTATACAGTAATGTCTTTTGGCTTGACTAATGCTCCTGCGTACTTTATGTACCTGATGAATAAGGTATTGATGGAGTATCTCGATAAGTTTGTAGTAGTGTTTATCGATGACATATTGGTATATTCCAAGACTAAGGAAGAACATGCCCAACATTTAAGGATGGTCCTGCAGAAGCTCAGAGAGCATAAGCTCTATGCTAAGCGTAGTAAGTGTGAGTTCTGGTTGAAGGAAGTTGCCTTTTTGGGTCATGTGGTCTCTAATGGTGGAATATCAGTGGATCCTAGCAAGATAAAGGATGTGTTGAATTGGAAGCCACCAACCGATGTGGGAGAAATTCGTAGTTTCTTGGGATTGGCTGGATATTATAGAAGATTTATTGAAGGGTTTTCCAAGCTTGCTAAGCCAATGACAGCATTGTTAGAGAAGAATGCTAAGTTTGCGTGGTCTGATAAGTGTCATGTTAATTTTGAGGAATTAAAGAAAAGATTAACAACAGCCCCGGTGTTAGTTTTACCAGATTTGAGTAAGAATTTCTCTATCTACTATGATGCATCTCGTTTGGGTCTTGGTTGTGTGCTTATGCAAGAAGGCAAAGTAGTGGCCTATGCATCTCGACAGTTGAGAAAGCATGAGTTAAATTACCCTACTCATGACTTAGAGTTAGCAGCAGTGGTACATGCTTTGAAAATATGGAGGCATTATCTGATTGGACATAAGAGTGATATTTATACGGATCATAAGAGTTTGAAGTATATTTTCACTCAGTCGGATCTAAACTTGAGACAACGTCGATGGTTAGAGTTGATTAAGGATTATGATTTGGAGGTACATTATCATCCGGGCAAGGCCAATGTTGTTGCTTATGCTCTTAGTAGGAAGAGCTATGCTAATGAGGTACAAGTAGTGCCTATGTCGAATGAGTTGTGTGCTGAGATTGAACATTTGAACTTGGGTATTGCCATTAATGCAGTGGAATTGGTGATAGAGCCTGTATTGAAGCAAGAAATACATAAGGGTCAGTTGATAGATAACAAAATAAAGGATATAGTTGGGAATATACTGAAAGGTAAGGCACCTGGATTCCATTTGGATGATAAAGGAACTCTATGGTTTGGGAAACGATTATGTGTGCCTGAGGACAAGGCTATAAGAGAAGTAATTCTACGTGAAGCTCATGAGTCTGCTTACTCTATTCATCCTAGAAGTACCAAGATGTATATGGATTTGAAAGAGAAGTATTGGTGGTATGGTTTGAAAAGAGATGTTGCAGAGTATGTTGCACTATGCGATACGTGTCAGAGAGTTAAAGCTGAACATCAGAGGCATGCAGGATTGTTGCAACCGATGCAGATACCTGAGTGGAAGTGGGAAGAAGTTGGTATGTATTTCATAGTAGGGTTACCCCGCACTCAGAGAGGTTTTGATTCAATATGGGTCATAGTGGATCGTTTGACCAAAGTTGCTCACTTTATACCAGTCAGAACAACATATTCAAGTGCAAAGTTGGCTGAACTGTATTTGGAAAGGATAGTAAGTTTGCATGGTGTTCCAAAGAAGATAGTGTCAGATCGAGGCACTCAATTCACATCATATTATTGGCAGAAAGTTCAAGAGTCATTAGGGACTAAGCTGAATTTTAGCATAGCATATCATCCTCAGACAGATGGGCAGACTGAAAGGATTAATCAGATATTGGAAGATATGTTGAGAGCTTATGCTGTGCAGTATGGTACTAGTTGGGATAAGAGTTTGCCATATGCAGAGTTTTCCTACAATAATAGTTATCAGAAAAGTCTACATATGGCACCTTTCGAAGCTTTGTATGGTAGGAAGTGTAGAACTTCGTTGTTCTGGAATCAGACAGGAGAAAGTCAAGTGTTTGGTCCCGATGTGCTTAAGAATGCTGAGAAACAAGTAAGAATGATTAGAAACAATTTGAAAGCAGCTCAGTCATGACAGAAAAGTTATGCCGATACTCGACGGAGAGAATTGACTTTCGAAGTAGGAGACTATGTCTACCTAAAAGTGTCACCTATGAGGGGTGTGAAAAGGTTTAACCGGAAAGGAAAGTTAGCACCGAGGTATGTCGGTCCTTTTAAGACCTTAGAGAGACGTGGTGAAGTAGCATATCAATTAGAATTGCCTGAGAGCTTAGCAGGTGTGCATGATGTGTTTCATGTGTCTCAGTTAAAGAAATGTTTGCGTGTGCCGGAAGAGCAGATACCGCTAGAGGAACTCACTGTTAAGGAAAATCTCACCTATGAGGAGTACCAAGTAAAGATCTTGGAGACAGCAGAAAGAGTTACTAGGAGCCGAGTTATAAAGATGTGTAAAGTTCAGTGGAGTCGGTATTCGAAAGCAGAGGCTACATGGGAAAGAGAGGAAGATTTAAGAAAAGCATACCCACAGTTGTTTGAGTAAGCGTCGTCTGAATCTCGGGACAAGATTCATTTTAAGGGGGGTAGAATTGTGACATCCTAAAATTTGCATTATTTTAAAATAGGAGAATTTGATTTATTTACGCAATTTTGTGAGCATTTTAACCTAGAGGAATAATAATTTTCAATAAATAAAAGCAACTATAAGGTTAGACACATGCTTGTGCATACATACCGCTGCATAATTTCCTTTGTGTTGATTGGTTTTTATTAGAAGAAGAAAAGGATTTCAAAAACTATTTGAAAAAAATTCAATTGGAATATTAGAAAAGGAAAAGAAAATGGAAATTCTCTCCTTTCTCAACTTCTGGCCTAAAGGCCTGTTTCCTCTTCTCCTATTCTCGGCCTGCTCGGCCTTTACTCCTCCTCTCTCAGCCGAAGAAGCTGCTGGCCCGCTTCACAAGCCGCTGGCCCACTTGGCCTCAGCAGCCCGCGCGCCCAGCTTCTCTCTCGCGAGCCGCAACGGGCCGGCCCAGCCGAAGCCGCAGGCCACCTCACCCTGGCTGCCGTGCCCTTCTTTCTTCTTGTGTCACTGACGCCTAGGGCCCCCGCCTCGAGTCACTGTCACGCCGGGCCCGCGCAACAGCGTCGTCAACTTCCTCTACCTCGTCACCGAGAAGGACTCCATCTCGGTCGAGTTCGTCTCCGACCCAACGCCCTTGCCTTGATCCGCAAGTTCATGCTCTCTCATAAATAGCCGTGTGCTCTGCTGCTCTATTCCCGACCCTAATCGCGAGCCAACGCCTTCGATTCAAGCCCTAGCTATTGCAACCCTAAAAGCCGCCGCCACTCAAGCTCGAGAGTGATTCAACGAATTCGTCGACTTGACTGCCACCGTAAGAGCTCAATGGATTTCGTGACGCTACTCCGAAGTCGTCGAGCCCTTCCTCTCTCTTTTTCCAATTTGGTGCGCTAATCTTGACTCGCTGACGTCGCAGCTTGTTGACGACCGCCATCTCAAGCCGTGCGTCGTCCCCGATTCATCCTCGGTCGCGTTTTCGTCTCCGGTGAGTTCGCCTTGAGCTTCTCTCTCTTTCTACATTTTTTCCGAGCTCGATAGTGGGTTCTAGGGCCGGATTCAAGAACGCCGGTGAGGTTTCTCGCCGCCGACCATGGCCTCCACCGTGCGGGAACAGTGTAGGTCGGTTCGCCCTCTCTCTTCCTATTTCTCTCTTATAATCTGAGCCGCACGAGTTGGATCCAACGGCCCAGATGAGGACATACCCTTTCAGCTGACAGTTTTGCAAATACGCCCTTACAATTATTGCTGACTCAACCCGCAGTCCAAAGCGTGTTTACATATTTTTGCTTTTTCTTTTTGAAAGCGTACTTTGGTTCGGCTATGTTGAAATACGTTTTCAATTATTTACAATTTTACCATTCAACTTGCTTTAGCCATAACTTCTCCGTTTTAACTCCGATTTGATCCGTTCAAATTGCGTTAGGTTCGTAATTTCATAATCTACATGATAGTGCTACTATTTAGTAGGTTCTCCACTCTTAAATTTTGAGATTAGATTTAATCTATTACTTTAGTAAAGAAAAGCTTGTTTAAATCATATCTTTTTTTGTTTTAGCTCCGATTTGCGTGCAATTTGCGTCTGTGTGATCCTAGTGAGATGTAGATTCGTTTTATAAACTTTTCAACTTATTTTTCTACTGTTGGTGTACTGTTCTAATTGTAGCTTTGTTTGCTTTGTATGATTGCTCTTGGATGATTGATGTTGGTGTGTTAATCAAGAATAGACGGTGAGCAGTTCGTTGGTGATCAAGAGTACTATTACAAACCAGGTCAACAGGATCAGCTAGATCATGCATATGTTTCCTTGTTAAGGATGCCTTAGTGTTGATCTTATTCCTTGAATCCTATGGTTATAGCATTGGGTAGTTTGCTAGTGCTCACATAAACAATGATATTGTAATTTGATTAATGATATATGCAATAACACTAAAAGATGGTTTTTAGCAACAAGGAACAAGAGGGCTAGAGTTTTCTGTAGATTCCTCTCCATAAGGACTTATCTGTAAGCGAACATCCGGGACTTACAGTACAACTATGAGGGCTACATGGCTCTGGCTTTAGTCATATAAGAGGACCTTTTCTAGCTTGTTAGTGGTCACCTTTATGGCACAAGAGGGGTGTGTTCCGGGTTGGGTGTAGTGCGGCTTCTGTCCTTATGAGTATATGCTGCGTGTCATTATGCCATACAGAAGGAGGGCTCTATATTTGCAGGCCACGAAACCTAGCGGCCCTAACTTGTTAGACGAACCTTGGAAAGACTTCATAGTGAAACTTAACTGTCCAATGGGGAGTCATGACCTCGGACTTTTAGGGATAACGACTCATAGTGAAAGTGTACAACCTCTGCAGAGTGTAAAACCGGTATATCAGCCGTGCTCACGGTCATGAGCGGCCTTGGACCCTTATGGAATAGAGATCACTATTAATTTACTTGTTTTGATATTCATTATTCTCTTTACATGATCATGTGTTTATTATGGGAATATCACCTACTTGTTGCTACTCAATTGCTTAAAACATGATCAACTAAAAGCTACATGAAGTAAACCAGTGTCTACCCTATTTGAGCTTCATGAACCCCATGTTATATTTGTTGAGTACTTTTGTGCTCACCCTTGCATTCCCCCACACCTCAGGATGGACTCTCGAATATGCGAATAGTGACTACTACTTCTACTTCCCTGAAGATTACTAGACTTGTGGTCAACCAGTTGACGTGCTTGTGCTATGGAGCTAGCTACCACGAGAATTATTCTATGTTTCCGCTTAGTTATGTGAAGACTCTGTGATAATAATCATTATGTAATAAACATTTATGATGATACTATTTATATTTGTCATCTTATGTGTGATTGATCTCTGGGCGCACATAAGATTATGCATTCTATTTGTTCCTTAAAAATGGGTGTGATAGCGAAACAAAAGAAAACTATTCATTTTCATTGCTGTTTTATATAAGTCACATCTTACTGGATAATAAATCAAGAGATTTGGGTGGAATGTTAAAACTTGCAATTGAATAGAAGTATTAACAAAATAAAAAAACAGAGATAACTTCGAACTTACTCTTCTTCAATCTTTGCTTTCCAAATCCAGTGCACAAATGCCCTCGGTCTATTCAGGACCACATGTTCCTGTACTATGCAAGTGGAATTTTATAGGGAACTGAACTTTATGGTAATCCAAGACCAAATTGTAAATGGCTAATTATTAACATTGCAGATGATCAACAACGTGATTGCCTACATACCACTGGATTTTTTACTTCAGCTGCAGTACAAGAGATGTGGCTAGCTCAACTTGTCCTCGAGATGATTGGGATTATGATATTACCACTTCTGTCTTTGTCGAAGCGAGTAAAAGATGTCATCGAGTGCACTTCCCATTCTATTTCGTTAGAATACCCGCAGTGAGATACTCTAAAAGCTTTAGAGTATGAATATAGAGTAAAAACTATTGCACTGGGTACTCTAAAATGATATTCTATCATTTCTCTTACTCTATATTTAGAGTAGTACAGTGTTTACTCTATAGTGTGCCGTGGCGGGCCCCACTAGCTAAACAAAGAAAAAAATGCTATAACTCACAAACCAAAAATCCAAATTAAATTTCAATTGCACCATTAAATTCGTCTTAATAAATCCTTCAAAACTAGATCACAAATGGATATATTTAGATAAAGTGACAAGTGAGTCCCACAGTGGATAGAGTGGATAGAGGATGATATAGAGGATGGATGGGTGCGGAAGAATTGAGTATAGAGGAGAGAATCTTGCTGACTAAGACGTATAGAGGATGAATATAGAGGTTTATGAGTGCGGATAGCCTTAAGAGGCATAGCTGCAGTGATATTGTCTTTATCAGCCTGCGAACGATTTAGAAACTTATAAACCACTGATTGAAAAATACTTAGTGACATACTAACAACAGGCCATGTGTCAAACAAGAAAATATCTCATGTTAACACTTCCATTATTTAATTATTTTTCTATCCTCCAAATTTAGTACCACATCTCCTAAATCCTGCTATAAGATCACCAAAAGTAAATGCAGCTTTTAACATTTAGCATCTTGAATGGCTATCTTAACCCAGCAATCTCATCCTCGGAAAGCTATTCAGCTATCACCTGGAGCCACACAAGTGTCAAAAAATAGATTAAATTCAACATATAGTGCATATCCCAGTTTCTTGAACTGAACACCAAATCCTAGATTTATAAATATAAATGTCGAAAAGTACAACATCATTGTTCAACCATTAAAAACATTGATCCTTTGAATTAGTTATGGCAATGGGAGACATCACACCAATTTGATGGGGAAAATCAATCAGAGAACGAAAGTGAACTGCAACACAATGTCTACTACTGCTATTGTTGCGACAAACTGACTTTAAAATGATGCAGCCAAATCACACACCTGCTATTCAGGTTTACAGGTCCTATGTAGTCAACACAAACAAATCAACGAATCAATCAAGTAAGAGAAGAGGGGGCCGACCAGTGGGCGAAGAACACGATGACCGCGAACGACTCCGGTGAGTGCTCGTGCGTTGCAACGGGAGAACACTTGTAAATAGGGTGAAGCCTAAGTGCAATGGATAATTTTTTTTCTAGATAGAACAATAGTGATGATCCATACAGTCCAAACCCTAGGCCAGTTACAACAACGCTCCTCCCAATCCATGAGTGATGAGTGTAACAGGCTAGATGAGACTCAACTTACGAGATAACTGATCTTCTTTCAAAATTATGCAAATATCCATAGGTTTTATACATGTAAAATAACATTTTACACTTATGCAACTAAGAGATTCATCGAAAAGTAGGATCATGTCAACACCTTTTCTGTTCTCTTATAGCCACCGGCAGACCCCATACACTTACTGCCTTGGCATCACAACTGCTTGACCTGTCAATTTCTTCTGGTAGTTTAAAATTTCCAGAATGTATCAACACCGTTTCTTCTTTTCCCCTAAAAAACACCATTTCTTCTTTTCAGATCTGCAGTCCAGAGTAAGGAGAAGATCATAAACGAGTACAAGCTAGTAACTTATATGCACATGGAGATAGACCATTTAAATACAAGGTACATGCAATGTGTCCAAATT
Source organism: Saccharum hybrid cultivar R570 (assembly GCA_038087645.1). Classification (NCBI taxonomy): domain Eukaryota; kingdom Viridiplantae; phylum Streptophyta; class Magnoliopsida; order Poales; family Poaceae; genus Saccharum; species Saccharum hybrid cultivar. The sequence continues at coordinate 27,837,093 of JAQSUU010000135.1, forward strand.
CAACCAAACAGAAGCAAACCATATGAAAACCCCATGGATGTTCAAACAACGCAAAAGTACTGTCTCAAAATAACCCGAGCAAGATAATACAACTACTAAGTACAGGGGATTTCTTTAGGTTCACCCCATGAGCAATGTTATGTGAAGTAAGAAATGCTACAACAAGGTGATCAATACACTAGCCTGAAGATAACAATTATCACGTCACCATGTTCAATCTGGAGATATATAGTCTATGTTAGGCACATACGTCCCCATAGTGTCGACCAAGTTTGATTGTTGTGATGCCCTTGGACTCGCGAAGTTGCACTCTAAATTTTTTTTTGAAAAAAACAACCGTAATGTAACAAGATGAATGTTGAACAAGAAGCTAACTTCAAAATAAAATTTATTTCATGAAAAAGAAAATGCACACTGACATTTTCTTTTAAATTTGTGTTACTTATCCTTAAGGCCTTGTTCAGTTGTTTTCTGAATAAAATGGGTTGAAAGGGATTGGAGAGGGTTGAGAGGGATTTTGACTTGTAGGGGATTTAATCCCCCTCAATCCCTCTCAATCCCCTTTGTTTGGGGATCAAACAAACATAGCCTAAATGAGCACATCAAGAATTCCATTCACAAAATGCGGCAACAGACGTCGTCGGAGGCTCGGAGCACATGCTCGTGAGCATGCCATGTCGCAGTGCAGAAGGATCCAGAGCCACCCAGTGCCAACGCCGCCCACTTCTGCAACATCGGACCATGTGTGCCCGAGGAACATATTGTAACCATACCCAAAATCACCTCAAATAGCTATTAAAAGAAGCATAAATTTAGAAATCACAGGCATGCATGCAGGCAAACTAGAGGAACCCAAATCAGAAGAAGGGCAAGTACCTAGATGAGGCGGGCGCAGAGGGAGGTCGAACCTTTATCACTGCACGGGCAACCTTGCTAGTTTTGATTAAACCGGCTGGTAAATCAATCACGCTAGAATATGAATGATCCTGAATGATACGAGGTCGTCACAAGCAACTATCGATCATCAAACTTGATCCTCGGAACCATGACCACACATTATAATATGAGGGAAGATATTCAGAGATCTAGAGCTGGAGATACCTGAGGTCTCCATAAGCTTCTTCACTGCTTCTTGTTTCTTTGCAAAGAAACACACCACCATTAGTCCATAAAAAAAAGACCACTAAGAAGAAAACAGCCCGTGCCTGAATCAGAAGATAGAGACGCAGTTCGCACATGTTGGGATAGCTTGGCTACCCACCGCGACCGAGGCCGAGAGGTCAGAGAGCAAGCCGGAGCGGGGAACGTAACGCCGCCAATGGCCCAGTGCAGGGATCCACCTCCATGCTACAGCATCAGCTGAATTCATCCGCATCCGCCCCCAACGCCAAGCTGCTACCGTGACCGAGGGAGCGGCCGAGCGGACCGCTACCGATCCACTTCTACGACCGATGGTGTGGGCCGCTGCCGCCGTCGATCTGCTTTGCGACCGATGGTGTGGGCTGCCGCCGTCGCTGAACTGCTGAAGAAGATTTTGGCGCGACAGCTCCCTTCTGCGCGCGTCCAAACCTCAACCGCGCGCGCGTCTCGGATCTACGCACGGTCAAGACGGAGAGGCGGCGTCGTACAACGCTGCTCAGGTCGTCTTCTCAACATCGGAGCACGGGCCGGGATGCTGCGCCGCCTCCGTGCGCCACCAAAACGCCGCTCCGCTTCCGCCGTTGGGACGCCGTGCCACCTCCGCCGGAAAGGTGGGTTCGCGGGGCAGACGGAGCCCGCCTTCTCCAGATGCCCGGGAAGGACGCCTTCCACCAGGAGCTGCGGTTGTGTGGGCGTGAGGGAAGGAGCGCGATAGAAGGCCGCGTGACGTGTTGGGCGTCATGCGTGGGCGGCGGTTCCGCGGCCGCTCGCGATAGAGGGAGTGTGGGGCGGCGGTTCCACGGACGCTTGCGACAGAGGGAGGTATAGATGCCACGCGGCGAGGTAGGGTGAGGAACAGCCGGCGCTGGCGACGGCGAGGGCGAGGGCGAGGGCGAGGGCACAGGGGCGGCGGTTCCTTGGAGCGAGACGAGCTGCGGAACTGGGCGTCGTGCGCGGGCGGCGGCGTCATGCGTGGGCGGCTGTTCTCGAGCGGGGCGGGGGCTGCGGTTCCAGCGTTTTTTTTATCAGAGTGGGCCGGGCTATCTAGCAGGGGGGCGATCAGGAGTGAGGAGACGATAACATTTCAGGCTTTTTAGCAAAGATTTGCCCGTGCGTTGCAACAGGAGAAAATAAACAATTAAATATTCAAAGAAAACGAGAATAGGAATGGTATAGATTTATTTATGTTTTACTTTGAAAGCTACAATTTATTTTGTCCATAGTATAAGTTAATTGTGCCAATAATATGACAATGTTTTATTAAACCTATGTCAATTAAAGCAGTCTTTGTATACAAAAGTATAATTTTGAAAGTTTTTTTCCGTACAAAACACAGAAATATTTACTCATAAATATATCCTAGCTTTAATTTTCATACTATCTATTCTCACGTTTGTCTCGATGGATCAGATGACATTTGTTCAAGCATGATGCCATGCTTTGATTATTTTAGTTAGGGTAGCTACACAGCTGGTTAAAATTAAATAGGAAACAAAGCATACAAAAATAAAATGAAAGAGTCCCGTGGAATAGTAAATTTTTTTGGTTTGTATAAAAAAAATTGATCATGTTTTATTGTTGCCCAGGTCACTACACCTAACCACACGTATATGGCCTTCTCTTTTTTTTATCTAGCTTGTATATACAACAGCACGGAATATTAAAAAGCCGATCATGTTTTATTTTTACCCACATCAATACACCTAACCACACAAATATGGCATTCTCCTTTTTTTATCTGGCTTGTATATACAGCACGACGAAAGTCGTGGAATCAAACTGCGCATAATAGCCCATGCTATGTGGATGGAGCGTTCGGACTGAAAAAATAGAATTGGACGGGTTCTCGCCAAGTCGTTCCCATATTTTTGGTCTGGCATATTTTTAGTCTGGCCTTTGAGCAGAGACTACTAATCCTACCCGTTTTCATCGGAGACTCAAAACAAAGTTCACGTATTGTTGGGGATTCAACTTCGCCACAAAAACACAGCCCCAAACTCTGGAGTAGAAAAAACTATGAAACTTTATAACAGTATTTGGTTGCAGGAAATAAGGAAGGCGAAGACGTTTTTCTTCACACCACGAGGAAAAATCTAACTTTGCCAAGAAGTAGAAGATCAAAGAGCAAGATTAAAGCGAAGGTGAAGATTTGACTTCACAGATAAGAAAATTAACTTCGCTGACCGGCAAAGACAAAAGAAGAACAGAAATCAGAAGACCAAAATTAGAGCGAAGACAAAGTTTGGCTTCGCTATATAAAGATCAACTTCGTCAGCTAGAGTCGTTGAAGGAAAATGAAACCAAGGAAAGCGAAGGCAGGAGTTCGACTTCGTCTAGCATTTTAAAGAGTCGAAGAATCGACTAAAGTTCGAACAAAGATCAGGAAAACTAGAGACTGTAAATAAAAGAATGAATGCTTAGAAAGAGAAAATTACCACTTCGCCCTCATAATCAAGAAGGTTGTAAACATTTAAGTCGAGGGTATAATAGTCATTTTGTGTAAAATACGAAGACTGGGGCCCTATAAATACCTCCTCTGACATGTACAGTGCGATCATGAAATGAATACGACTTTGCACACAACTTTGTCTTGTCTGAAAAGTTTTTGATGATTATGTGAATTGTGTCATCCGACCTGAGCTTTTCACCCAACATCTGGCGCCCACCGTTTGTGTGTGCGTTTAAAGATCCTCGCGACCACAAGAAATCAATTGGCAAGACCAAACAAGAAGACCGTCAATGGAGAAGCCAAAGACGAACCATCACTTGGCGAAGACCAAGGTCTTACAAAAGATGTTTCCCAAGGTGCAAACTCTTCAAAAACGGGCGAAGCTGAAGAATAAAGACTCAAAGAACTTGAAGAACAAGTTTTAAGAAGACAAAAAGAACTTGAAGAATGTCGCGCAAGAGCACAAGAAAAGACACTCAAACAAAGAATAGAAGAAGCCGAAGCTACCCTCCACAATTTAAACGAGCAACTGCAAAATGCAAATTATGAAGTTATAAATCAAGAAGAATCGCACCTGGCAATAAGAATCTCTCAAGAGAGAAATAACCAAAAATCATTCATATCAATTGATACAAGCTCCCCACTGTCAACAAATTTGCAGCTAGCTCAATGGCCTATAGGGTATAAATTCAACATGATACTAATATTTGATGGTGAATCAGACCCAAGACAATTCTTAATGAGTTTTAAAGCCGCAGTAATTGCTGGAGGTGGGGACAAAACTACACTTGCAAAGTCACTTGTCATGACAGTCAAAGGTCCAGCACAACAATGGTATTCATCCCTAAAAGCAAAATCCATACATTTATGGGAACAACTAAAGACAAATCTGCTTGTTGACTTCCAAGGATTTCAACTAATTGGTCTCACAGATATAGATTTATTCAACTACAAGCAATAGCCCAAAGAACCTCTAAGTCAATATTACAAGAGATTCATTCAAATCAAATCTCAAATCATAAATATTCCAGACGAAGTTGTCATAATTGCAGCAATCAAGGGACTTCGAGCAGGACAATGTGCAGCACACCTTACTCGAGAAAAGCCAACTTCGCTTGCTCAGCTTTACGAGGAAATCCAAAAATACTACAAATCCGATGAAGATTACAGAAAAAGAATCGAGAAAGAAAACAACTTCAGAAATCAAAACAAAAGCAACAATTTTTATCCCCCAAAGCAAAACAACTATGAGCGAAGACACTTTAGCCAAGTCAATCAAGTTGAAAACAACAATTCAACCACTGAAAGCAATTTTCCACCTCAAAATCAATACAACAGTTAGTACAACGAAAGGACATTCGAAAGAGGTGGCTTCAACGCAAGAGTAAGAGGAGGACGAGGAAGAGGAAGAACACCCCTAAGATCGGAAGACATGTATTGCATCATTCATGGCAAAGGGGCTGGACACACATCAAAAATGTGTCCAAAAGTAAAGAATAACATCGAAGAAACACAAGAAGAGAACAAAATGTCAAGTCAATCAAAAGCTGTCAACCATATGATTCAAGGCCAACAAAACTCCTATTATCCAATTCAATTTGGACACTCTCAAGCAATGATTCCATGCCCATCACCATCATATAGCTATGGACCAGTAGCAATTTATGATCCAAACCAATGGAGGCAAAATCAACAACAAACAAATTTTCAACAATTACAACCCGAATCCTCTGTGGCAAACAACAATCCACAAGGAAACAACAAACAAGACAACTCTCCATCAACTTCAATGGCAAGTAAAGGAAGAATCATGACAATCATAGGAGGAAATAACATTGATCATGAAAACAACAATCAAAAGAAGAATTACTTTCGAAGAGTAAACTCTATTTCAACAGAAGGCCCATACAAAAAGACAAGATGGTCTCATCTACCAATCACATTTTCAGAAAAAGATTTGCAATTGAAAGACTATCCACACATGGATGCAATGGTAGTTGAAGCAAATATTGACGGATGGGCTGTCTAAAAAATTCTAGTTGATGGTGGAAGTTCTACAGACATTATATTCACAGCAACAATCGATGCCATGAAAATTGATCGCAAACTTTTAGAAAGAGCTGAACACCCACTTTACGGCTTCGGTGGGAAGCCAATTCACTCAATAGGAAGAATAGTTCTTCCTATATCATTCGGAACAGTAAACAATGCAAGAACAGAACAAATTGCATTTGATGTGGTGGACATCCATTATCCCTATAACGCACTTTTGGAAGGGGAACTTTGAATGCATTTGAAGCAATAATAAGCTATTCTTACTTATGTATGAAGATGCCTGCAATAAATGGAGTTATCATAGTTCATAGAGATCAAACTAAAGCAAGAAACATTGAAAAAGAATACACTCCTGGTCAGAAAAATGTTCATACAATCAAGGAAGAAGAGAAAGAAGAAACAGAAAATGCGAAGCCACAAGCAAAAGCTCAAGCTATCGAAGAAACAAAAAAAGTGCCCCTTGACTCATTAGTCCCAGACAAACAAGTAATCATAAGGACAGGACTTTCTCAAGAAGAAGGAAACAGACTCATAGAATTTCTTCAAAGCAACAAAGATGTCTTCACATGGACATCCAATGATTTAGGAGTAGTGAGCAGAGATATAATTGAGCACAAACTCGATATCAATCCAAATTTCAGACCTAAAAAGCAGAAACTAAGAAAGATAGCTGAAGACAGAATACAAGCTGCAAAAACCGAAGTCCAAAGATTGTTAGATGCTAAAGTTATAAGAGAAGTCCAATTCACAACTTGGCTAGCAACTATCGTCATGGTCAAGAAAAAGAACGGAAAATGGCGAATGTGTATCTATTTTACATATCTCAACAAAGCATGCCCAAAAGATAATTTCCCACTACCAAGAATCGACACACTAGTTGATCAGGCAGCTGGAAGTGAAATGTTAAGTTTTCTGGATTGTTTCTCAGGATATCATCAAATTTGGATGAGAAAAGAAGATGAAGAATTCATAAGTTTCATCACAGCATTTGGAACATACTGCTTTGTAAGAATGGTAGAGGGACTTCGCAATGCAGGCACAACATTTGTCAGGATGACTTCAACAGTGCTAAAAAGTCAGATTGGCAAAAATTTGCTAGCTTATGTCGATGACATAGTTATCAAGAGCAAGAAAAGACAAGATCATATTCAAGACCTCCGAGAAACATTCTCAAATTTGAGAAAAGGAAATTTGAAACTAAATCCTGAAAAATGTACCTTCGGAGTATAGAAAGGAAAAATCTTAGGCTGCATTGTATCAGTAAAAGGGATAGATCCAAACCTAGACAAAGTTCAAGCAATTTTGAATATGAAAATTCATAAAAACATAAAAGATGTTTAAAAATTGGCTGGAAGACTTACAGCTTTAAACAAATTTATCTCAAAATAAGCAGAACGAAGCCTACCAATATTTCAGGCACTTAAAGGATCCAAAAGAGACTTCGTCTGAGGACCTTCGCAGCAACATGCATTTGAAGAAATAAAAAGTATCTACTACAGCCAAACACATTGATTTCACCAACACCAGGAGTCGATTTTCTATTATATGTCTCAGCCACAGAAACAACAGTAAGTGTAGTACTAGTCAAGAACAAGAAAGAAATCATTCAAAACATCAAGTACCAGTCTACTATATTTCAGAAGCATTATCTGGATCAAAAGCATACTATTTCAAGATTGAGAAAATTGCATACACAATTTTAATTGTGTCAAGAAAGTTGAAGCACTACTTTTAGGCCCACAAAATCAGAGTTCTCACAAATTACCCTTTGAAAGAAAAATTACAAAGTTGCAGAACAACAAGAAGACTGGGAAAATGGGCAGCAGAATTATCTCAATATTTTATAGAATTTGAAAAGAGAACATCAATAAAATCTCAAGTTCTAGCAGACTTCATAGCAGATTGGACACCCTCCCAAAGTTCGAGCGAAGAAAAGAAGCAACCAGAATGGACAATATATTGCGATGGCGCATGGGGCTTCGTAGGGGCTGGAGCAGCTGCAATAATTACCTTGCCTTCAGGCATAAAGATGAAATATGCTGCAAGATTGAAATTTCAATGTACAAACAACATAGCAGAATACGAAGTCGTTTTACTGGGACTTCGCAAAGCAAAAGCAATGGGAATCTAAAGATTAGTAATCAAAACAGATTCACAAATTGTAGCATGACACATTGAAAAAGACTACAAAGCAAGAGACCCAGAATTAGCAAGATACTTACAATTTCTCAGAGATCAAGAGAAACATTTTGAAGGTTTCACAGTCAAAAACATCTCAAGAAACGACAATTCAGATGCTGACGAAGTAGCAAAAGCTGCAGCACAAAATACAAACCTCCCCAAGATGTTTTTTATCAAATCTTAAAACAAGCATCCATCAAAGAAGTGCAAGTTAGCCTAGAGAAATCCATATAATACAAAGTAAAGACTGGAGAGCCCCAATTATAGCTTACCTTCGTGGGCACTATGAGCCTAAAAACAAAGTCAATGACATAAGAATGAAGCAAAGAACAAGAAATTACAAGATCATCAACAATCAGCTATACAAACAAGGAATATGTACACCATTACTCAAATGTATATTAGTAGAAGAGAGGAAAAAGCTACTATCAGAAATACATGAAGGAATTTGTGGCACACATCCTGGAGCAAGAACAATGATAGGCAAAGCATTTCATCAGGGATTTTATTGGCCATCAGCCCAAAATGACAGCAAAGAAATTGTCAAATCTTGTCGTAATTGCTAAATGTCTGCAAGCAAAGCAAAGGCTCCAGCAACAAACTTACAAACAATAGAACCAACTTGGCCATTGTCAAGATGGGGAATTGACATCATTGGAAAACTACCTGCAACACAAGGAAACCTTCAATATACAGTAGTAGCAGTGGAATATTTCACTAAGTGGATCGAAGCTAAACCAGTGACAAACATGTCATTATTCACAATGAAGAAATTTCTTTGGCAAAACATCATTTGTCGCTTCGGAGTTCCAAGGCACATAACAGTAGATAATGGAACTCAATTTGACCGCCAAAATTTTAGAGAGTATTGTGAAAGCTTGGGAATTTAATTATGTTTCACATCAGTAAAACACCCACAGTCAAACGGCGCAGTTGAACGAGCAAATAGAATTATATGCACAGGAATATCAAAATGCCTCGTGGGGCTGCCCAAAGGCAAATGGGTGGATGAGTTACTTAAAGTTGTTTGGGCACACAACACTATAATTTTAAGATCAACAAACTTCTCCCCCTTCAAATTACTTTATGGAGAAGAAGCGATGACGCCTGAAGAGATAAAATTTCAAGGCCCAAGAACAAATATCGAAATAATAGATGAAGACCAACAAATAACAAGCAAAGACTTACTAGAGGAAGAAAGAATAAAAGAGATCTAGAATCTTGAGAAATATCAGAAGAAAACAGAAAGTTGGTGAAAGTCTCTAGTTTGGTTTTGGCTAATTGATGAAACCTAGGACTAACCTTTGTATCTAAGTGGATGATTTAGATAAAGGTGGTCATTGCATATGAGACATGACATTGACTCATATGACCAAGATGGTGAAGACCAAGATGAGGCTTGGCTCGATGGACCGGTTGTGAAGGTGAAGGGCAAGTCGAGGCTTCGAAGCGAAGGACCATGCGATGGTGAAGCTTGAGCAAGACTTAGCGCCGACGGACCAATGCAACGGTGAAGAGCAAGTGAAGTCAAGGTCGATGGATCGAGATGGTCATGTGATGATATGAAGTGGATCATATCATTTGGAGAAATAAAATGGGCTCAAGGCAAAGGTATAACCATAGGGCCATTTTGTTTTACACTCAAGACACCATAGAGGGTGTGAGTGGTTTAGGATCGATAGCCGAACTATTAAGAGGGGAAGTCTTATCGGTTATTCGATGCACGGGTGCCACTAGGTGAATTCGTGAAGTGCATTGCATGTAGGGCCTAGTGAGCTAATTGGAAAACCTTTGAAAATGATTGAGAAAAAGCTAACACACAAGCACATGGAGATGTACACTTGATGGTGTTGGCACATTTGCAAAGGTGGCGTTGGTCGCGCTGTGGTTTGCGGGTAGAGAGGGGTTTGGGTTCCTCTCTCCCTCCCGCCGAGCGTGCGAGCGCGAGATTCAGGCGATTTCGGGGAAATGAAATGCCTATTTTCCACTACGCCGGAAGTTGGAAAAGAAACGGAAGCGAACGGAGGTCACAGAGGTGACCGGACGCTGCACCGGACGCGGTCTCGGTATGACCGGACGCGTCCGGTCAGTACAGCGCGGTATCGGGCGCGCGGGCTAGGGTTTGCAACCGGCGCGTCCGGTCACTCGCGGGACCGGCGCGTCCGGTCAAGTGCCCAGAAGGAACTGCGGTTCGCAAGGACGATCGGACGCGGGGCGCGTCCGGTCACACGCAATCGGACGCGTCCGGTCGTCGAGGGAGCTTACTGGACTCCGACCGGACGCTGGCACTGTCGCGTCCGGTCGTTGCGAGGAGCGCGTCCGGTCGTTGTTTCGCGGGCGCGGGTGCTGTGTGGATCGGCGCGTCCGGTCGTTGCTTCGCGCGCGCGGTGCTGTGCGACCGGCGCGTCCGGTCGGTTGAGCAGCGCGTCCGGTCATAGCGTTTGACTGTTGGCGCACAGTGACCGTTGGAGGATCTAACGGTCGCATTTGAAATTTGAGGGACACGTGGACGTCGCAGGGCGACCGGACGCGGTTGAGCGCGTCCGGACAGTTTCGACCGGCGCGTCCGGTCGTCCCGAAAAAACGGTCAGTGGAGTGGCAACGGCTCTATTTTGATGGGATGCTTATAAATACTCGTTGGCCGGCCCTTTGGGAGGTCTCTTGGCATTTCTAACACTCTTGTGCATCCTTTGAGCTAGAGCTACTCCTCCCACTCATCTCTCTTGCTTGTTTGCAAATCAAAAGTGAGATTGAGTGATCCCAAAGTGCATTGCATAGCTTGAGGGCATCTAGTGGCACTTGTGGGTTGTTTAGCCAGTGGATTTCTTGTTACTCTTGGAGAGTACCGCTCCTAGCCGGCTTGGAGATTGTTGGAGGCGTTGGCAAGAGAAGGTGATTGTTCTTGGCCACCTCCGGTTGATTGTAAGAGGTTCTTGTGCTTTCCTCGGCGGGACGCCAAAAGCAACTCTATTACATTGCGCGTGTCATTGAGTTACCTCACTTGAGAGTGGTGTTTTGCGGTGCCTTGCGGGGCGTGCCTTGAGGGGCAAGTGACTTGAGGGTCACACCGAGGAACCATCTAAGTGTTGGTCGACACAACCGGTGACGTAGCTTGTCGGTGCACAAGTGAACACCGGGTGAACAAAAATATTGTGTCTCTTGTCTCCCGGTGATTGGTCTTCATATTGTATTGTTGTCAATATTAATTGATTGTATATCATCTTGGTGATTGGCAACATCTTCACTCCACCGTCGGTATAAGATTCACAATCCTATCTCTTGCATTTACTTTTACTAGATTATCTTGTGTAAGCTCTAGTGTTAGTCTTTGCTAAGTAAGTGATAGCTTGCTCACTAGTGTAAGTTTAGTAACTTAGCCCTTGTGTGAACTAGAGATCATAGTCTACTAGACTTGTGGATATGAGGCTTGCATCACAACCGTAGGCTAAGCAAAATTCGCTTTACGCCGTTTGTTTTTCTAACAAGTTTGCTTAGTGGTTCTTGTAGAATTTTTATAGGCTATTCACCCCCCCTCTAGCCATCTAGGACCTTACAGTTGGTACAATAAGAAAGTCAAACCATGACAATTATCACCAGGAGACTTCGTCTTGAAAAAAAGAAATGAAGACATAGTCGGAAAGTTTCAGCAAAAATGGGAAGGACCATATCTCATCATAAGAACCAACAAGTCAGGAGCATTTCACCTATCAGATATGAGTGGAAAGAAAATTGATCACACATTCAACATTCAAGAACTACGAAGATACTACCCTTAGAATTTATTTCTAACTTTGTACAAAATAGATTAGCTTTTACATTCTGAAAAAATTTCAACTCAATTATAAACGAGCTGCACTCTTTTTCCACTCAGGGGAAGCCCTTCGCTGGGTGAGTGGTTTTTTAACGAGGCAGTCTCTATTGTAAATTCTCATCAAAGTATAAATGAGAAAACTAGTTCCCCTAAAAATAATCCTATTAAAGGCCGAAGAGTATACTTCAAATATACTCATGTATCCGCAAAACAACCAAAGTAGGTAGCATCATTGTTGGAACAAGCAAAAAACGATACTAACCTATCAAAACAATCATTATATATATATATATATATATATATATATATATATATATATATATATATATATATATATATATATATATATATATATATATATATATATATATTAACTAATATGAATTTTGACTTCAAAAATAAAGTCTGCATATTGTTTTTGCCAAAAAGAGCGAATAGCACTTTCAAATTCACTAAGGTGAATTTTGACTTAAAAATGAAGTCTGCATATTGTCTTCGCCAAAAAGAGTGAATAGCACTTTCGAATTCACTAAGATGAATTTTGACTTCAAAAATGAAGTCTGCATATTGTCTTCGCCAAAAAGAGCGAATAGAACTTTCAAATTCACTAAGGTGAATTTTGACTTCAAAAATGAAGTCTGCATATTATCTTCGCCAAAAAGAGCGAATAGCACTTTCAAATTCACTAAGGTGAATTTTGACTTCAAAAACGAAGTCTACATGATTGTTTTTGTCAAAAAGAGCGAATTGCACTTTCAAATTCACTAAGGTGAATTCTAACTTCAAAAACGAAGTCTACACGTCGTCTTCGCTAAAAAATGAGGGAATGGCGTTTTCAAATTCACTAACGTGAAATTTGACTTTAAAAAACGAAGTCTACGCGTCGCCTTCGCTAAAAAATAAGGGGACATCGTTTTCAAATTGACTAACGTGAAATTTGACTTCAAAAAACGAAATCTACGTGTCGCTTTCGCTAAAAAGTGAGGGGACGACATTTTAAAATTCACCAAGATGAAATTTGACTTTAAAAACAAAGTCTAAGCGTCGTCTTCGCTAAGAAGTGAGAGGATGGCGTTTTCAAATTAACTAAGGTGAATTATAATTTCTAAGCAAAAACCTACTAGTCAATTCTGAGACATTCTTATTTTCACCATGAAAGCAAAATAATTTATTACATAGAAGATCATAACAAAAGTTACAATCATTCGCTTTCCAAAGCAACAAAAATTGCAGCTTCGCTAATCAACTCCTCAACAACCCTATCTAACACTTGATCAACTTTGCACCGTAGAAATTCTTCAGAGACACAACTTGGTGAAGCACTCGAACATGATGACTGAAAAATACAAAACGCCACAATTACTTTACATATCATTACTACAAAAAAAAAACTAGTGCCACAATAAACTACCTGAGAAATTTCGCTGAAGTCAACAATTCGTGGCAAACAACATTTCTTGTTCCCAGCGATAAAATTTTTACATTCAAAATCTAAAAACAACACTTCATTATCAAATAAACTATAACGACCAAAAGTCAAAACATCAAAACATAATGCTTACATCAGCTTACGTTCAACAAAAGTATCAAACGTAGGATCCACCTCATTAGTCGCATACTCCAACCATAGCGAAGGATCAATAATGAAGTTATCCTTACACATTAGCAATGGTAAAATACTCACTCCATCCTGCTAAGTTTAATATTTACATATGTCAAATAGCATTGCAGAAAGTCTCACCCCTCAACAAAAAACTAAAAAAAAACAACTTCAAGACCAACTAAAACGGGTGGTCACCAACATCATCATCTCTTGCATTTTCTTCCTCACATTTGTCTTGCTCCCTCTGCACCTTCTCATCGGCAGCAATCTCTTTTTCAAGTTGCTGCAAAAAAAAACAAAATATTAGTACTATATATATATATATATATATATATATATATATATATATATATATATATATATATATATATATATATATATATATATATATATATATATATATATATATATATATATATAATAAAATAAAGAAGAGTCAATAAAATTTCCAATCCAACCTTCTCCATCTTCTCCGCCTTCAGAAAAGCATTCTCCCTTCCACACATGTTCCAATACTGATTAAAATATTTCTTGCAGAGCAATTGAGTCCGAGAAGTAACCTGACTCAATTGCTCCACAGAAGGAAACTTATAGTACTTGTTCAACATTTGTTCATACAAAGGATCCTTTGCCTCTTTCATTAGATGAAAAAGCACACGAGTTGCATAAACACAACTCAAATCCGCGCTAGTCTGGATAACAGTCGGTAAATCTTCATATTGACGACACAACCAAGCAAAAAATAGATCAAATTCTCCAAGCTCCCAACAAGGATCTTCTGGATTCGCTTCAAATTTATCATAGCAATTTTTGCAAAGCTCCCAAAAGCGATTACACTTATCATGAAAATTTTGATCCTTTTCAGAAGATTTCTTCTCAACATAGTTTTTCTCCCTCACAATTTTCTCGAGTTCTTTTTATAAATTATCACAATCCTCAATCTTCGCTTCAAGCTTGACTCCAACAGAAATACATTTGGACTCCATATCATGAAGAGCTTCAACTATCTCTATCCTTTCTTTCTCTTTAGCAGCAAATTAAGATTTCAAAGATTTAATCTCTTCAACAAGACTTCTCTCACGAAGAACTACATTCTTTGCATCATCCTCAATCGGCATTCTACAAAAACAAAATATTCATACACGAAGTCAAATATATATTACAAATCAATATAAAAAGTTTAACCAAATTTAAACAACAAAGTCAAAAATTTTGAACCTTGTAAATCATAGAAACACTGGCGTCTGCCAACTCAAGCGAAGATTTACCAACAAGTTCGGCCTCCGCATCAGGAACTGCGAAGGCATCATCAATGCACTTTGACAACTTTAATTCTGGCTTCTTCGGCATAATACGAAGTTTGTCCAAACCAATCCCAATAAATTTGAAAGTGTCTAAATTCACACCTTGAGCCTGACAGTATTCCATACAGCGTTTATAAGCAGCAAGATCCACTCCATCAGGAACGGTTTCTAAAATTTCAGCTAGAGTAGAAGGTTCCTGGGCAACTTCCTTCATCTTCCCAACATCCACAGTCGTCTCTCTATGAGACGAAGAGTCTGGAAAAAATTCCTAAACACAAAATCAAACCACGAGTTAGTCGAATATTCAAAGTTAAAAGACAAGTACAAAATATATATATACATATATATATATAATTACCTGTAGTAACTCCCTTTTCAAGATGACATGCAACTTTCTCAGCAGTATTTACATCAATTGTGGATTCAGAAAGACGAGAAGCTCGAGCATTTTCAGCTTCCTCATCAAAAATATCATCATCAGATTCATCAAAATCAAGAGTAACGGTAGTGGTACCCTTACCCTTGAGAACCCTAACTTTTGAAGCTCCGGTCTCCACAGGTCCACCTCCCAAACCAATATTTTCTTCAGTCACAACCTTGGGGGTGACACAACTCCTGCAATCCCTGAGGGTGTTTCAGCCACAAACCTTTGAGAAGATGGCCTGACAGTCTCCTACGAAGTCAAAATAGCAACCTCACCTTCTTGTGAATCTATAACAACAACTTCAGTAGCGGCAGCACCAATAGGAACTTGAACGCCAACAACCGGAGAAGACAAAATATCTTCGCCAACATTAATTTGAGATGAAGACAAAGTAGATTCGCCCAAATTAACATTAGAATGAACATTGGCCTCCAAATTCTGAAAACAATCACCAAGCGGAGTCAACATTAATGGAGTCAACCCACTAGAATTAAAAATTAAACTAATCATCCTCACCTCTTCATCACGAGCCAACTGGCTAAGAGTCTCTTGACCCATTTCTTCACCATCTCCTCCAAGTTTTTCAAAACCAGAAGACGTAGCAACCTTCTTCTTCTTGGTAATTTTCTTGCTAAGTTGACCACCAGCTCTTTTCTTCTTCGTCACATTTTCTATACTCGGTTTTAATGTACGAGTATAAGCAGGTAGAGGTCTTTCACCATACTTAATCTGTGCAATATCAAAAACTCTGTTTAACCGTTTATAATTTTTTTTCCTAAGATCTTGTCCATCAAATATTTCTTTCTTTAGAAATTTACCAAGAATTTCAGCTGCTTTAGTTTCTACAGCAGACATAAATTGTGTATCTTCAGAATATTTCTTCGGACGAAATAATTCGTTATCTAGAAAAATATAACTTTTCCCTCTCACCATTTTTCATGAAAACGAATAAAACTCCAACCTTTCTTTAACGGCATGATCCGAGCTGCAATGCATTCTTCGTAGAAATCACGAGCACTTTGCATACTAGCAGCAATTTTGTAAACTTTCTCATAAGTACTTGAACTCTTCGAGCTGGGAAACTCAGGTTTACAAATAAAGGCATTCTTACTCATCTTCGCAGCCAAATGATATCTTTTCACAATTCTTTTAGAGTCATCCCTTTCTTCGACAAGAGGAACTATATGATAAAACCAATAACGGTACCAATTTTCAACCCACTTGTTCTTTGAAGCTGGAGAAATCTGTTTGACACCTCGAGCAGGCTTGAAACTGCAACAACCAAAATACTTGATAATACTTTTGCCATCAACATTCTTGTTCCTGAACTGTGTATGTATTTCATGAAGAGAGCAAAAAGCACCAATATCCAAGCTCCCTCTCTGAGACTTCACTGCCCAAATAAAAAGTGCAATCTTCGCTATTCCATTTGGAGTTAGATGATGGATCTCAATATTATATGCCTTCAGAATCTCTTCAATAAAATCTTGACATGGCATACGAAGACCAGCTGCAAACTGATCTCGAAAAACAACACACTCATGAGGTTTAGGCTTAGGAATCATTTCATCTTCAGTGGGCAACCTGGCATCAGCTTTCTCTAACATCCTATTTTTAACCAACCAATCCAACTCAACTTCATCCATCAAAGTCTTGGCAAAATTCAAAGATTTTGTGTCATCACCAATCAATTCAGACTCTGATGCAGAAACATCAGACAAATCCTCTCCAGAATCAGATTGATTAGATTCCAACGGAGAATTTTCAGAAGCAATCTTCTCTAGATCAGACATCTACGATAAAATAATAATAATATATAAAATAAATAACAATAATAGACAAAAAATCAAATAGCAAGAAATCAAAAATAGCAAAAACATTTACCTTAGAAAAACCTTCACAAAAGAGGATCACTTCGCAACAAAATCGATTTCGCAACAAAAATCGACTTCGCGTAAAAACATAAAACAACAGCACCTCCCCATCTTCGATAAAACAGAAAAAACAGGAGGAGTCGCCGCAGTATATATAGGCGGCTTCGAGTCAGACGAAACGGCTTTGGTCAAACTTGACCGTTACAAATCTAGAAAATAGAAATATCCTTCAAACTGACGGACATCAACGGCCAACTCCAAAGTTTGGGACAGCATTTTGTGTCGTCATTTGAAATTCAAACTTCGCGGAATTCAGACCTTTGGAGTAGGCCTTCTTCCGCGAGGGGCTACTGTTGGGGATTCAACTTCGCCACAAAAACACAGCCACAAACTCTGGAGTAGAAAATACTATGAAACTTTATAACAGTATTTGGTTGCAGGAAATAAGGAAGGCGAAGATGTTTTTCTTCACACCACGAGGAAAAATCTAACTTCGCCAAGAAGTAGAAGATCAAAGAGCAAGATTAAAGCGAAGGTGAAGATTTGACTTCACAGATAAAAAATTAACTTCGCTGACCGGCAAAGACAAAAGAAGAACAGAAATCAGAAGACCAAAATTAGAGCGAAGACAAAGTTTGGCTTCGCTACATAAAGATCAACTTCGTCGGCCAGAGACGTTGAAGGAAAATGAAACCAAGGGAAGCGAAGGCGGGAGTTCGACTTCGTCTAGCATTTTAAAGAGTCAAAGAATCGACTAAAGTTCGAACAAAGATCAGGAAAACTAGAGACCAGAAATAAAAGAATGAATGCTTAGAAAGAGAAAATTATCACTTCGCCCTCATAACCAAGAAGGGTTGTAAACATTTAAGTCAAGGGCATAATAGTCATTTTGTGTAAAATATGAAGACTGGGCCCTATAAATACCCCATCTGACACGTACAGTGCGATCATTAAATGAATACGACTTTGCACACAACTTTGTCTTATCTGAAAAGTTTTTGATGATTGTGTGAATTGTGTCATCCGACCTGAAATTTTCACCCAACACGTATACAACAAGGGCAAACAAGGAAAGTTCATGTATACAACAACCAATCTATGTAATCTGATTCTAAGGAGCATTACAACGATGACGCAAGATTTAAATCCCGCTGCGACTCATGGGGATTCAGAGATTCACAGCAACCGCCGCCACCCGTCGCTGTGCTCGCGTGCACGAGTTCAGTCACCCGCATAGCCACGACCCCATGAGATCGCCAGCCGCAGCCGTAGCCGCCGCTGCTGCCGTGAAGCCTCTCGTGCAGGTTGCTGCGTGTTCATATCATACTCTGACAACACCATCTGCACGTACATGAAGAGAGAAAAAAATTGTTCTAGCATGTATTGTATCTGCGCCATGGATTGAGGACCTCACCTTGCCGCTGCACGCGATCAAGTTCGCTGCCCGGCCCTCCCTCACCGCGCGGCCATGCACGAGGTGCCGCATGGTCACCCGCTCAGCCGCTCCGCACTGGCTGGCCTTTGCGACGCCGCCACACGCACGCCGGCCTTCACCCGTAGATTATTCTTTTTCTATTTGATTAGAATTTCTATTTCAGATTTAGGAATCGGAGATATTTATTTGATTAGGATTTTTAGCTATCCATATATTACCTTAAGACTGTGTATATATTATAATTGGACTCCGTATCATCGTTAGACACGAGTTGTTCTAACATATATGAGCACAGACCTAATATGTTTTGGAACTCCTCTGCCTCACACTGGACAAGGGTTATTCTAACTCGTATGAGCACGGATTATATATATGAGTCTATATAGGAAAGAAAAAACTCTCTATCATCCGGTAGTTAAAGAGAGACAGACAAAATAAATGGATGGACGAAAAAAAGCCTGAAATTTTGCCTCTTTATTATTAGGTATAGATTTAGTTGTAGAGATATTGATATGGGTCCAACCAAATGTCAAATGTCCAAAGTTTCAAAAACTTTTTTTTGTGAAATTCCAAGGAATACAACACTAGAGGTTGTTTAGTTGCCACCCTCACCTAGGTAGCTGCATCCAACCTCAGGTGTTCGAAATCGTCTAGTAGTTGCCTCGTCCAGGCACGTATCCTAGACTGAGAACCAAACATGCTCTACATTTTTTTTCGACGAATTTTGAATCCTCAAACATCAGTTTTCTGGGATGGAGAAAGTACAACATAAATAGATTTCAAAAGTAGATTGCAAAAAACACATAAAAAAGCACACAACAATTTCAGTATTTACTCTCTCTCCTTCCGTGAGCATATGACAGTTTGGATGATGTTGGTGTAGTGTTAAGTATATAATTCACTACTGCTATAAGTGATAACAAAAATTGTGAAATTACTTGTTCGAAAAAAGACTCTGAAATTACTTGTGATTCAAAAAAAGTTTGTGAAATTACTATACAAAGAAAATATTGTCACAACAAATCCAACAAGATTATTTTCATTTGAGCAATCAGAATAGATTTTCTTCGGCCACTAGTCAAATGCTAGAGAGTTTCCAATACATGTATACAAAAACTACCTCTGTCGCTGAATAAATAGATTCATAGAGTTATCTTAAGTTAAAATTTTTAAACTTTGACTGAATTTCTAGAAAAAACCGTCAAGATTTATGAAATCAAATTAGTATCATCAGATATACCATAAAATATATTTTCATGATGTGCTTATTTTATGTCGTAAATGTTGTTACTCTTTCCTATAAAGTTAGTCAAATCTAACATAGTTTGAATTGCACAGATTCTTAGAATTGATTTATTTGAGGACGGAGGAAGTAGCTACTTTCCCCGCCTAGCTAAATCCAACTATGGGCCTATTCCCTTTTCGTTCCTCCAGCCCTTGGACCAGACCACTTGCTTCATTGGTGATGATGTTATTATACGATCTATTGATCTACTTACCTATTTTGCTACAAGTATAGCCTTCAATATGCCACCTTCTTTAATTTCGAAATAAATATGTCCCACTTAAAATAGCAAAAGAACTTATATCGCACCTCACAACGGTTACCTGTTGCTATCTAGTAGCACGCTCTGGGTAATATATTTACTGGTTCGGTCACAAAACTTGATCGCATTCTTCAAGCAAATCGTGGTCCCTCGCATGACATTTGCTCTCTAGACTTTGTTGTAGTATCTCCTTGTAACGGCTTTGAGGTGTTTGTTTGAGTGAAACCCTCTCAATATCTCACAAAGCAAAATTTTTAATATGGATTCCAAATCCGGTTCAATTTTATGAACAATAAATACTAGAAAAACTATCTATTAAATATATCTATGACTAATTATATTTATTTTAATATCATTAATGATGTACAATTGAACCTATTTAAAATCCATCTCAATGACTAACGATGAATTATATTATTTTTTAATATTAGAAATGATGTTTAAAGGTTAACTTTAAATTTAAATATTGTTAATATAACTAAACAAGATCCCTTTTAATACTGTCAATCATATTAATTTTAACCAATATGACCAATGATATATTATTTAATTTTTTAATAGCTACCATTCAAAGTTGTGTCTATGTTTAATTTATATGATTTTAAAAGTATTTACAAGTTTATCTCTGTGACCATTGATATCCCCATGTGAATCTGGATCCAACCTATTCGATTGGTATATTGGATCTATGTTTGCATTCAACAAAAGATATTGTGGAAATTAAATGCAGTTATTTCTGATTCTATGTAAATCTGATCCCACTCCTAATGCCATTTGTTCGAGACTCTCGTATGAGTCTTTTTCAGGCCGTAGTTTGTTTATGATTTTCTCTTGGTGGACATGTTTGCCTCTTGTTAGGGCGTAGTTTTGTTCTGTTTAAACTCTGCTTTGTTGTTTAAAGGGTGTTTAGGAGAGCTTTAGCAATTTCAAATCCACAAAATACATCTCAACTCCAATTTCAAGTCAAACGCTCCAACTCCCTAAACTCCAGATCCATAAAAAAAATGCGGATCTAGGGGCCAAAACCATGAATTTAGTGAAGGTCATCAAGTGGTGCCAAAGAAACATAGATTTGGGCCTGCTTATGGAGTTGGGTGATAATTACCCATCATGCAACTGACTACAATCTAAGATACCATTTTGCTTTGTTTTGTTCCTTCCTCTTGACAATTCCCAATCGTTGGGCCCGCTCAGCTGGATCCTCCATCCACCACCACACCTGCAGACATCACCACCCTTGATCCTTTCTCCCATGTACTTGTGTGCTCGTTGCCACCGTGCCTCTGTTCCTGGCTCCGCCGTGTGCACCACACTACGCCTGCCGTCACTGCCCTAGCCTGCCACCCGTCTACTTGTAGCCACTGGCCACATAGTTCACTGACCGCCCCGTCGCGCCATCAACCCGCTCGCTTTGTCTGCAACCACTGTTGTCTTCTCGTCCGCGTTGCCCCCCCCCACCCCCACCCCTGGTCAGTAGCCAAGAGAGGACGACCAAGTCGCCATGGTTGCTTATGTTGTTGTTTTTTTTGTTTTGCGCCCTAAATATTCTTTTTTAACAAAAGCTTTATTAAACCAAAGAGCAGTACATCGAGTTGATATACAGACTTTGGAACACTCCCGACCTCTGCCTGACTAAGAGGCACACAACATAAAAAGGGAAACGAAAAAGCAACAACTAATGGCAGTCAATCCGTTGACTAGACCGCCATCCAAACGCCTCAGAAAAGAAGACCTTCGCCACATGCTTCAACTGTTGCGAGACCACTACAGCTATACCCTGCATATCCGACCGCTGGAGGACTAAATATTCTATCGAAATCATTTCTTTCTTTATATTATGAATTTTCTTTTTAATCACCTAAAAGTATTTTTGTAATTACATATGAATTCAGTCAAACAAGGACAAACGGGGCCATTCCATTCAAAACCTTCAATTTCCAGATGTGGAGCTAAAGCTGCAAGTGAAACACATATATCAATTATATTATGAGGGGCCAATTTTAGAGTGGAGCTTGGAATTGGAAATCTGAAGCTGTTTATGCAGCACTCCCAGATAGGCTCTATGTGCTCTGTGGTCATCGGTGATAGTTGGGCCATCGTATGTCGTACCTTTTTTTTTTTGAGTCTTTGGTTCTTTTTCCTTTTCGTTTTCCTGTTTTCTATATGTCGGTGTTCGGACCCGAGGGGGTCCTAAACCAACGAGTAAATGCTGCGCGTCTCTTTCCTGGATGGTGATGCAAGGAGAACACACGGGGGTTTATCCTGGTTCGGGCAAAGAAGGTCCTACGTCCAGCGGGGGGGGGGGAGAAGTTTGTATTTCCTTGCACCGAAGTGCTCGTGTAGGGGTTACAAGCATGCGAGAGAGGGCATCGAGCCCAAGTCTCAAAGAGAGGAAAAAGAGGACAAGGGTGATTGATTGAGATATCGATCTCTATCTTGCGTCTTGCCTGTTGTCTCTTGTTTTTCTTCGTTGTCCCTCCTCGTTGTAGAACCCAGGCCTGCCCTTTTATAGGGCGAGAGGAGGCCAAGACGACGGGGAGCCTTGAGGTGATGTTTTGTCGATTCCTGTTGAGCTGACCGTAGCGACGTGCTCTGGAAATGGCCGGCCATCCCTGGACACCATGGCGTCGTGGGAGACGAGACGGCGAAATGACCCAGAGCGCCGTGCCACACCGTCCTTCCCTTGCCGTTGAACTGTGCCGAGCGTCGAGGTTGGGTCGAGGCCGGGTCGAGACCGGATGGATAAGGCCGAATCCCCGAGATTGCGGAGAACGGGCCTTGTCTTATCCTCCCTCGAGGGTGATCGATGGTAAACAGTGCGCGGTAAGGTGGGTACAGTGACGGTTTTCACCTCCCATCACGGGATGGGTGGTAAAACAGTGAGATCTGACACGGGCATTGTTCCCACGCCGATCCTGGTCGCAGCCATGCCGGTAGGTGGTAGTAGGTAACCGCATTAAATGCTATGGCTTTTGTCCTGGGGTAGGTAAAGAGAAGGAGTCAAGGCGCTCGACCCGGGCTTACACGAGTCGGAGTTTTTCCCAGTGGGCAGACGAGCCTCGCACGGGTCGGAGCGCCGTCGAGGTATCTTGCTGTACGGGATGGGGCGCGGTCGAGGCGCCCCGTCGAGCGGGCCTCGTACGAGTCGGAGCCGGAGCACGGTCGAGGCGCCCCGTCGAGCGGGCCTCGTACGGGGCGGACTGGATACGCGGTTGAGGCGGGCTGCCTTTTATTGCGGTTTCAGTCGTTTTAGTTTTTTATTAGCGATGGATGTGGGTACCCCCGTACTGTTGGTACCGACAGTAGCCCCCGAGCCTTTGGGTGAGTGTGTGATCACTCTCCCAGAGGTTTGTTTGAACTGGAGTCATAGCGTCGTGATTTTTTCCGGTGGGGGCGCGCGAGCGCACCCGCCGGGTGTAGCCCCCGAGGCCTCGGTGGAGTGTTGAGACTCCTCCGAGGTCTTGTATTCGTTTTATCGGAGAATGATTCGTTGCGGTCAAGCCCCCGAGCCTTGCGCGCATGAGGTCGATCAGAGTCCCGGCCGTCTTTTGTTGTGCGACCCTCACGCTCCTCCTTTAGGAAGGAGGTGGAGGGGTGGGGAACGCCGTACTACCCCTGTTTGGGCGAGTTCCAACGATCTCCGGTGAGCTGCTAGCGGGGGAATTCGAGTGAGAGCCCGTGCCCTAGTCGTTAGGGGTCGGCTAGTGGCCCGGAGGCGCTCTCAAAGATGCCAAGAAGTGGTCGTGTGGATCTCGATTCCCTGCGACAGGATTCGAGGGCTCGGTGCCTCCCCCGAGGGGATTCCTACGTCGACCTCCTCCTTTGGCCTCGAATACGTCCTGGGGTGCCTCGAGAGCGTGGCTCGAGCCCTAGCCATGTACGGGCGCACCCTTGGTCGTCCCTAGCTCTGTTACTCAAGGGCAGCTGTCGAACCCTGGTCGAGGGCCAGCTTTCGATCCCTCAAGGTTTAGGTTTCTGCGGTCGAGCCCCCGAGCCTCGCGCGCACGAGGTCGATCAGAGTCTCGGCCATCTTTTGCTGCGCGACCCTCACGCTCCTCCTTCACGAAGGAGGAGGAGGGGTGGGGAACGCCGTACTACCCCTGTTTGGGCGAGTTCCGATGATCTCCAGTGAGCTGCTAACGGGGGAATTCGAGTGAGAGTCCGTGCCCCAGTCGTTAGGGGTTGGCTAGTGGCCCGGAGGCGCTCTCAAAGATGCCAAGAAGTGGTCGTGTGGATCTCGATTCCCTGCGACAGGATTCGAGGGCTCGGTGCCTCCCTTGAAGGGATTCCTACGTGGACCTCCTCCTTTGGCCTCGAATATGTCCTGGGGTGCCTTGAGAGCGTGGCTCGAGCCCTGGCCATGTACGGGCGCACCCTTGGTCGTCCCTAACTCTGTTGCTCGAGGGCAGCTGTCGAACCCTGGTCGAGGGCCAGCTTCCGCTCCCTCGAGGCTCATACCGGGCTCGGGGCCCGTTTCCCAGGTATTTGGGAATATCCGTTCCGCGGATCCCTCCCTCGCCCGTTAGCCGGGCGCGTCTTTTTAGGAGGGGAGGCGAGATCGGCGCGGTAGTGGGCGACATGGCGTACGGTTACGAAGTGGGGGACGACCACGTGCCCAACTCCTGCGAGATGTAAGGAAACGGTTAGGTGGGCGCATTTAATGCGGGAAACTGTTCTTACCTTTTCGCGCGGCTGTTGGGCTTCCGCCTGGGCATATAAAATCAAGGCCTAGGGGTCTGCGTTCCCCACCGGTCCCTTGTGCTCCTGTAATCTTCTGCCTCATACAACCCTTGCCTTATTGCGCTCTCCGCCCGCATCACTGCCGCCACCGCATCCTCTCCGTCCACCCCCCTTCCGATAGCACCGATGGCAGGAAAGAGCCAGATCCTCCCCGTCGACAACTAGGCCGCCTCCTCGGTGACGGAGAGAAGGTTGGAAGAGTTGGTCGAGGATGGGCTGCTGCGGCCAAGGACGAGCCGGTCGCAGCCAGAGTGGATCGCGCCGCCTCCTGCCCACCGGGAGCCGACGCCCCCTGAAGGGTACGTGGTGAGCTTCGTCTGCTTCCACGAGCGGGGGTTTGGCGTGCCGGCGTCCGTCTTCATGCGCGCGCTCCTCCACTACTACTAGGTGGAGCTTCACCACCTTGCCCCCAATGCCGTCGCGCAGGCCGTCATCTTTGCGGCGGTCTACGAGGGCTACCTTGGGGTGGAGCCGCAGTGGAACCTGTGGCTTCACCTTTTCAAGGCCGAGCTCTTCACCAAGAAGGTAGGGGAGAAGGGCGTCCTGTGCGCGGCTCGAGTAGGGAGCTGCGTCCAGCAGGTGAGGTCGAGCCGAGCGGATCTATACATCCTGGCTCGCCTCATCTCTTTGAACAGCGGGTGGCACGAGGGTTGGTTCTACCTCCGCAACGATGAAAATCAGTTGCCGAGGTACATCGGCCGCGTGCTGACCGCTCGAGAGGATTGTTGGACGTATGGAGTGCCGGAAGCCGAGAAGCCACGCCTGGACCCGCTGCTGGCGGCGCTGCAGCAGCTTCGCCTTCGGGGCTTGACGGCTGCGGCGGTGGCCGCGGCCTTCCATCGCCGCAGAGTGATGCCGCTGTGCCGGCGTCGTCTCCGCCTCGACCAGATGACTCCGGAGGCATCTCTGGAGGGGACCCGAATGTCCCACGAATCCCTTGCCCTCGAGGAGGTCCTCCGGCGAGCGCGCCGGATGGTTGGGAACTTCAAGGTGGAGGAGGCCAACCGGGTCCCCATGAGACCTACCGAAGGGTTCGAGCCCGTGGTTCGTATCTTAGGGATAGTATGTTTGCTAATTTCGTTTATTTTTGGATTTCGCTGATTTGGTCGAGGCCGGCGCGTAGGATTTGTCGGCGCTGCGGGAAACGTGTCCGCCAGTCCTAGAGGACCGGCCCGCCCGGGAGGCTCGACGCCAGCATGCCTCCAAGAAGAAGCAAACCAAGGAAACGGCCAAGAAGCGGGCAATCCACAAGGCCAAAGAGGCAGAGGCGTTGAAGAAGCTCCGGCGCCAGTAGACCATCGACGGGGTCCCCCTGGCACCGTCGCCTTCCGAGATGATCTCGGGGGAGGACGACGACAGCAGCGGCGAAGACGACGATGCCCTGTCGCGGTATGAGACCGCGACCGGACTAGGGGACCTTCCCTACATTCGCCCCCTGCTGGAGCCCATCAGGGGGGCGTCCTCCTCGGTCGTCGTGATCGAGGCGTCCGAGGAGGAGGAGAAGACGGAGAAGGAGATGGGCCCCTCGACGGGAGGGGCCATTTTACCCCGGACCTAGCAAGAGGGGTCAACGGGGACGCCCGCACCAGCCCAGGCCCCGCAAGCTCGGGCAGGGGCTGGGACGGCGGTACCGGCGTCGTCATCGGCGGCGGCGTCGGCAGGCGTGAGAATCCGAGGCCAGCTGGTCTCAGAGGCACAGAAGGCGCAGGGTGGTGCGTCGGTCAGGGCCCCAAGGAGTGCTCGCCCTGCTGGTGGGGCCGCTGCGAGGCCACAATCGGCCGCCCCGGGAGGCACAGATCGCACGGGGTCGAGGCCCTTGGTGCCGATTTCCGGGTAAGCGTTTCTGCTTGGTTGTTCTGCCCCTCTCTGGATCCATTGGCTGACTTTTCTTCTCACTTTGCAGGTTAAAGCGGAAGGCGGAGCTGATAGGGCCTACCCCCGTGAAGTCGCTGCGGGCCAGCGCCGTTGTCCTTAACCGGACGGCGGAGCAGGATGCGGCCTGGGTCCGTCAGGTCAAGACCGCGAAGGGGCGCCTGCGATGACGGCAGGGGGCAGCGGATGCCACGGTGGTTGCTGGCCCTGATCCTGCCGTGGAGGGGTCCAAACCGGTGGAGATGGTGGCGCCTGGTGCGGTCGAGGCGGGGCCCAGGTCGTCGGCGACGGCCGAGGCTGCCATCGAGGTCGTGACGGGCGAGACACCCGTCCGCGGCGCGGAGTGGGCGGGTGCTGACGTGACCATGGAGGAGGTCGCGTCGGCGTCGAGGCAGGAGGCGGCCCTGGCGAGGGGGTCGCGGCCGCAACAAGACCCATCGGCGGAGCCAGCGGGTACGGTGGAGGGCGGGGCGGTCGAGCCCCTGACCGGAGCACCAGAAGAAGAGGCGCCGGCTCCGGGGGCACCAACGGTCGAGGCGCCGGCGGTTGAGGGGCCAGTTCCCTTAGGAGGGCGGGCACCCATGACCGTGGACCTTACCCTCGATGACACCCCCCTGGACAAAGGGAAACAAGTGATGGGGGTCGAGGGGGGCGAGGCCGCGGATCAGGCCGGTGCCTCGATGGCCGTTGGAGAGGTGGGAACTGCGGGCGAGGTCGGTCCTTCCGCGGGACCGGGAGACGCCCCGGTCGGGTCGTCGTCGTCATGGCCCGACATCACCGCGCTGGCGATAGCGCGGGCAGAGACAGAGATACCGAGGTGGAGGGCCGTCCCTCCAGTTTAGGGACGCCGCGAACCCCGATGCCGAGCCCATCTTCGTCCTAAACGACAAAGATGAAGTGCACCGATGGGAGTACCTCGAGGGCGTCCGCCGGCACCTTGATCGGTTGCTCCGAGTGGCGTCCGAGGCCGTGTCGCGGAGTATGTGGGATGTCACTGAGGTATGATCGACCCGTCGTCTTTCTCCGTGGTTTTCTTGGTGTCTTTTTCCCTTGGCTTTTTAACCTTTTCGGTTTTTTCGGATTGCATTCAGGAGCTGAAGGAGTACTCCCGCCGCAAGTCACTCTTCATCCGGGATGAGAGTGGCGTGTGGGTCGCGCTGTCTCAGCGACGGGTCCTGGTCAAGGAGGCCCAGAAACGGCTTTCCGATCGGAACGCCGAAATGGCTGAGCTGCGCGTCGCATACGCGGTGGTGAAGGAGGAGGCGATGCAGGCTTGGGCGGCCGAAGCCGTGATGCGCACTGACATGGACAAGGCTCGAGATAGGCTGCCCAGGCTCGCAGGGATCTCGAGCCCCTATCGGGACGGGTGAAGGAGCTCGAGGAGGATGTCTCCCGGATTAGCCGTCAGCGCGACGCCCTTAACGTCGAGGTCGAGCAGGCCACCGCTCGTTCTGATGCTCTGAAGGACAAGGTCACAACGCTGAAGGGAGCCATCCAAGAGAAGGACACAGCTCTCGAGTCTGCTCGACAAGAGATCGAGGCGCTAAAGGCGACCATCAGTGATAAGGACAGCGCCCTCCTAGGGCTCGAGCGGACGTGCGGGGGGCTTCGCAATGAGGTTGTGGGCCTGTAGACCCATATCGAGGGTAAGTGTGATTGTTACGGCCATGACGTTGAGGGCCTCGTGTTGGGTATTAATTTGTTTATCGTGTTTCAGAGCTAGAGAGGGAGAATCGAGAGGCCCAATCTTCTGCCAACTCTTTCCAGAGCCTCCTCGAAGCCGAGATCCGGAGGACCCAGCTGCTCCAGGGCACGATCACCACCGTGTGTGACGGCCTAGGGGTCGAGCCCGATACCGACACTGGGGAAGATGTTCCGGGGAACTCCTTCATCCGTCGGATGGTGGCGCTGGGCCGCCTTGCCTAGGAGAAGATACGGGACGGCCTCCATCACGGCGTAAAGAGGGCGCTGGCCATTGTCCGTTCAGGGTTTGTGTTCGACATGAAGCTCGTCACTGAGGGCTTCATCACAGACCCGGATCGGACGGACGAGGAGAATGAGGATGCCTGCCTAGAGCTGATTGAAGCCGCGGAAGAGCCTGGAAGCCGTCTGGCCTCACTTTTTGAAGTCGAGGTGGTTCCGCCTGCTGACGATGAGGGCCTGTGAGCCAAATCTGGGCATGAAGGCCCATGTAATAAGTTAGTATTTTGAATTTTGGTCGTGGTGGCCTCAAAGGCCCTAAGAACTCGAAACATAAACCGGTTCGTGGTTAATTTAGTTTTATTCGAGCTTTTCTTCCCTTTATCGCTTGGATCGTGTTCTCGCGTGATTTACTTAGCACGCAGTTGCATCCTTTGGCGTAAGGGAGCGAGTGGAGGTACCGTAGCCTCGGGGGCGTAAGTGATCTCACGGCTCAACTTCCCTCGAGCTTCAGGGTGATGTTGCGGCCTTGTAAATCGTGTGAGAGCCTGATCTAAGCGACAAGGGGTATGTTCTTTTTCAAAGTTAGGAACCGTTATTTAGATTTCCCTAGCATGAAGTCACACCTCTAAAAGGTGTGAGGGGTGAGTGGAGGTACCATAGCCTCGGAGGCGTAGGTGATACTCCTGACTCGAGAGCCCTTTCGAACCTTAGGGTGCTCTTGCAGCGAAGTCGATCTAAGAAGCGGTTCTTAAATTTAAAAAAGAGCATAAGTTTTTTTGGGGACTGGGGGGTTCCCCCCTTGTAGCCCCCGAGGGAGGGTCGATTCTGGGAGTGCAGAGTCGATCCTTCCTCATTGTGAAACAAAAGTTTGAACATCGCTGTATTCTTTATTGACGAAAAAGAAAATACAGAGCCTCAAGGTTTTTTAAGGAAAGAAGCGACGTAGCTGTTCAATGTTCCAAGCGTTGGTGAGAATTTCGCCCTTCTCGTTGGATAGCTTGTAGGTGACTGGCTTTAGTACTTCTGTGATGATGTACGACCCTTCCCATGGTGGTGTGAGCTTGTGCCATCCCTTGGTGTTCTGGTTCCGCCGTAGCACCAAGTTGTCGACGTTGAGGTCACGCTTGCGGACGTGTCTGTCGTGGTAGCGTCGGAGACCCTGCTGGTACCTAGCAGAATGCAACAGAACCACATCTCGGGCTTCCTCGAGCTAGTCGAGGGCGTCCTGTCTTGTGGCGTCGTTATTTCTTTCGTTGTAGGCCTTCAACCTTGGGGATCCGTATTCTATATCAGTTGGGAGCATAGCCTCAGACCCGTAGACTAAGAAGAATGGAGTGAACCCCGTGGCTCGACTCGGCGTTGTTCTTAGGCTCCACAGGACCGAGGGTTGCTCGGCAGCCCATCTTTTGCCATGTTTATTTAGTTTATCAAAGATTCTGGGTTTCAGGCCTTGTAGGACCATGCCATTGTTATGTTCCACCTGGCCGTTTGTTTTTGGATGGGCCACGGCTGACCAGAGCACTCGGATGTGGTGGCTGTAGCAGAAATCCAAAAACTTTTTACCAGTGAACTAGGTGCCATTGTCTGTGATGATACAGTTGGGGACCCCAAAGCGATGAATAATGTCGGTGAAGAAGAGCACAGCTTGCTCGGACCTGATGCTGGTGATAGGCGGACCTCGATCCACTTGGAGAATTTGTCGATTGCGACGAGCAAGTGGGTGAAGTCGTCAGTTGTCCTTTTCAATGGTCTGACAAGGTCGAGCCCCCAAATGGCAAACGACCATGTGATGGGGATAGTTTGCAGGGCATGTGTCGGAAGATGGGTTCGTCTCGCATAGTACTGACAACCCTTGCAGGAGCGTACTAGCTTGACAGCGTCGGAGACCGTGGTCGGCCAATAGAATCCTTGTCGAAAAAGCGTTTCCGACGAGGGTTCGAGGTGCTGCGTGGTGACCGCAAGCCCCCGAGTGGAGATCACTGAGCAGGTTCCTGCCTTGCTCATTTGTGATGCATCGTTGGAGGATACCAGTAGGGCTACGGCGGTAGAGCTCTCTGCTGTTACCCATGATTACAAAGGTTTTGGCCCAGCGTGCGATCCGTCGAGCCTCAGTCTTATCCGAGGGGAGGTCCCCTCGGCTGAGGTAGTCGAGGTACGGGACGTGCTAGTCAGGCTCGAGGTCAGACGGTGGGGTCAAGTCTTCCACCTGCATGGCTTCAGCCCTGGTCGAGGGGGCTTCTGCCTCAGGTGGAGGGTCGAGTGACGTCCCATCAACCGCTCCGTCTGGCCCGAGGTCGACGGATGGCTGCTGAAGGTCTTTTGCGAAAACGTCCGGTGGAACCGTAGCTCGACTGGACGCGATTTTTGCCAGTTCATCGACGGCCTCATTATACCTGCGTGCGATGTGGTTGAGCTCGAGGCCGTGAAACTTGTTCTCGAGGCACCGCACTTCTTGGCAGTAGGCTTCCATCTTGGGGTCACGTCAGCTCGAGCTCTTCATGACCTGATTGATCATGAGTTGGGAGTCGTCTCGAACGTCAAGGTGTTGGACCCCGAGCTCGACGGTGATTCTTAATCCCGTGACGAGCGCCTCGTATTCGGCGATGTTGTTAGACGCAGGAAAATGAAGCCGGATGACATAGCGCATGTGAACTCCGAGAGGTGAGACGAAGAGCAAGCCCGCGCCTGCTCCCGTTTTCGTCAATGACCCATCGAAGTACATGGTCCACAGCTCCGCCTGAAGCTGTGCAGGGGGGAGTTGGGTGTCGGTCCACTCAGCCAGGAAATCTGCTAACACCTGTGACTTGATAGCTTTTCGCGGCGCATAGGACAAGGTCTCGCCCATGAGTTTGACTGCCCATTTGGAAACCCTACCCGAGGCTTCCCGGCTCTGGGCTATCTCTCCGAGAGGGAAAGAAGAAACCACAGTAATCAGGTGACCCTCGAAGTAGTGTCGGAGCTTGCGCCGTGTCAGGATGATGACATATAGCAGTTTCTAGATCTGTGGGTATCGAATCTTGGTTTCTGAGAGCACCTCGCTAATGAAATAGACCAGCCTCTGGACGAGTAAGGTATGTGCCTCCTCGGCCTGTTCGACAACCAGGGCAGCACTGACTACTTGTGATGTCGCGGTGACATAGAGTAAGAGTGGTTCCCCCGGGGTTGGAGGGACGCGGATTGGTGGGTTAGAGAGTGTGGCCTTGAGTTTTGTGAGAGCCTCCTCAGCCTCAAGGGTCCAGGAAAAATGCTCTGATTTCGTCAAGAGACGGTACAAAGGGAGTGCTTTTTCGCCGAGGCGTGAAATGAAACGGCTGAGTGCCGCCAAGCAACCTGTGACCCTCTGTACGCCCTTCAGATCTCGGATGGGGCCCATCTTGGTTATTGCAGAGATTTTTTCAGGGTTGGCCTCGATGCCGCGTTTAGACACGATGAACCCTAAAAGCATACCTCGTGGGATGCCAAAGACGCATTTCTCTGGATTGAGTCTGATGTTTTTTGCCCGGAGGCATTTGAACGCAACGTCGAGGTTGTTGACCAGATCGTCGGCTTGTTTGGTTTTGACAACGATGTCGTCGACATAAGCCTCGACGGTCGACCCGATGTGCTTTCCGAAAACGTGCTGCATGCATCGCTGGTATGTGGCCCCCGCGTTCCGGAGACCGAAGGGCATCGTAACGTAGCAATACATGCCGAATGGGGTGATGAATGAAGTTGCAAGCTGGTCGGACTCCTTCATTTTGATTTGGTGGTAGCCGGAGTATGCATCTAAGAATGAGAGAGTTTCACATCCCGCAGTGGAATCAACGATTTGTTCAATGCATGGCAAAGGAAAAGGAACTTTTGGACATGCTTTATTTAAACTGGTATAGTCTACACACATCCTTCATTTCCCACTCTTTTTCCTAACTAATACAGGATTAGCTAGCCACTCGAGATGATGAACCTCCTTGATGAATCCGACCTCCAATAGCTTGTGTATCTCCTCGCCGATGACCCTGCGCTTCTCCTCATCGAAGCGACGCAGGCGTTGCTTCACCGGTTTGGATCCGGCCTGGATCTCCAAGGCGTGCTCGGCGACTTCCCTGGGTATGCCCGGCATATCCGAGGGACTCCACGCAAAGATGTCGACGTTTGCGCGGAGAAAGTCGACGACCACTGCTTCCTATTTAGGATCGAGGATGGTGCTGACGTTCAGCGCCTTTCCCTTGGGATCAGCGGGGTCGAGGGGGTATGAGTTTGACATCTTCCGTGGGCTCGAAGCTGCCGGCATGGCGTTTTGGGTCGGGAATCGCATTGGCGAGGCCGTCGAGGTCTGCAGCCAAGATCGCCGACTCCAAAACAGCCTCGCCGTGCTTGACGCACTCGACGTCGCACTCGTAGGCATGTTCATATGAGGGCCTTATAGTGATGACACCGTTTGGGCCTGGCATCTTAAGCTTGAGGTAGGTGTAGTTTGGGATTGCCATGAACCTGGCGTAGCATGGACGCCCTAGGATAGCGTGGTACGTTCCACGAAATCTGACCACTTCGAAAGTGAGAGTCTCCTTTCTGAAGTTGGTCGGTGTGCCAAAACAAACAGGCAGATCGACCCGTCCGAGGGGTTCCGCCCGTTTCCCTAGCACGACTCCGTGGAAGCCCCCGACGCTAGGTTGGAGGCGCGCTCTCTCGACCCCCAGAAGGTCGAGGGTCTGGGAGTAGACGATGTTGAGGCTGCTTCCGCCGTCCATGAGCACCTTGGTGAGGCGTGTGTTGGCGATGACGGGGTCAACAACGAGCGGATAGACTCCCGGGTTGGGGACGTAGTCTGGGTGGTCGTCACGGTCAAAAGTGATGGCCACCGCAGACCAATCAAGGAAGCGGGGGACTGCCGTTTGTACGGAGAAAACCTCACACCGTTCTCGCTTGCGCTGGCGCGCCGAGAGGCGGGTCGAGGGCCCTTCGTAGATCATGAAGCAGTCGTGGATCTCGGGGAATCCCCCGTCCTTGTCGTCACTCTTAAAGTCCTCCTTCTTGTCGTCCTTCTTGACGCTGGCACCCCAAAGTACCTGCGAAGCATATGACAGTCTTCGAGGTTATGGTTAGTGGGTCCCTTGTGGTAGGGACACGGCTCTTTGAGCATTTTGTCGAGGATGCCCCCGCGGTGGGGCCTCGAGGCTTCTTGTGCTCGGTAGCAGCGACGAGCTCATCGACCGGGGCCTCGAGCTTGCCCTGCTGGCCTTTCTTCTTCTTGCGGTTGTTTCTCTTGGAGCCTCAGGTGGAGCTCGTGGGATCATCGACCTTCTGCTTCCCCCTTTCCAGGTCGCCACCAAAGATTGCACCAACCGCCTCCTCACCGGCGGCGAAGTTGGTGACAATGTCCATCAATCCGTTGACAGTGAGTGGAGTGTTATGGCCTAATTCTCGGACCAACTCCTTACAGGTGGTGCCGGAGAGGAAGGCCATAATTACGTCGGAGTCGGTGACGTTGGGGAGATCGGTACGCTGCCGGGAGAAGCGCCAGATGTAATCCCGGAGGGATTCACCTGGTTTCTGCTTGCAGCTCCGGAGGTCCCACGAGTTGCCGAGGTGCATGTAGGTCCCCTTGAAATTTCCCTCAAACACCCTTACGAGATCGTCCCAGTCGTGGATCTGTCGAGGTGGGAGATCCTCGAGCTAGGCTCGGGCGGTGTCGGAGAGGAACAGGGGGAGTTGTCGAATGATGACTCGGTCGTCGGTGGCCCCGCCCAGCTGACACGCCAAGCGGAAATCAGCGAGCCAAAGTTCGGGTTTGGTTTCACCGTTGTACTTGGTGAGAGTCATGGGGGGCGAAACCGAGCCGGGAGCACCGTCTCACGGATAGCCTTACTGAAGACCCAAGGACCCGGGGGCTCGGGTGCAGGGCTACGATCTTCCGAACTGTCGTAGCGTCCGCCCCTGTTTACGTGGTAGCCTCAAGGCACGTCGTCACCGTGCTTGCGCGTGCGGCGCTCGACGATGTTGCCACGGGTGTCTCGAGGCTCGTGGTCATTGGTGGTGGGCTCAGGGGCCGGAGCTACCCAGTTTTGCCGGGCAGGCTCGGGGTGAACCAAGGCTTCTCTCTCCTGTCGGGAGGGCTCGATGATCCGCTCCGAGGCTGCCTCGCGTCGCCTCGAGGCAGAGCTCTCGGCTTGCTGCATGGCGGCGGTCTCGAGGAGTTCTCAGATTTCATCTCGAGCCCGACGGGCATCGGGGGTTGATGGCTCGGGCATGTTGCGGAGGAGCATGGCGGCGGCGACGACGTTCTGGCTGGCTCGAGCGAAAACCGGGGGGTCGACCACCCGGTCCTCGTTGATGTGACGGTTGACGTCGCGAGCTCTCTCGCGAGCTCTCCCGCCAAGTGCGCGTTCCGCACGCTCACGCTCAAGGGTTTGTTGGAGTAGATCCAGGTTTTCCCGTTCCTCATCAAGCCTGTCCTGCAACTCATGAATCTACTCGAGCTGCGTCCCTTGATCCGCAAGGAACTGAGGGTCGTCTCGCTCAGCAGGAAGCTCGACATGAGGTGGCATGTGCCTTCCTTCGACTGGCTCTTCGTCCTCTGATTCTAAAGTGCTTTCAACATCGATGTTGAAGCATTCGCGGGTCGGATCATAGGTGTCGTCAGCTGAGTCAGAGTCAGGAGCGCCAAAGTAGTAGTATGACGGGGGAATGTGTGGCCGTTGCAAATCGTCACTGGGGTTGCGATGTTGAGAAGCAGTCACATGGGGCTCTGTTTCCGGTGTCTCCGTAGAGTCCCGATAATCAGAAGCCGGTGTGGATGCAATGAGGTCCAGAGTGGAGCGTAGATGGTGCCCGGGGAGTTCCTCATAAGCACTCAAGCGAGTGCTCACGGAAGATGCGTATACCCAGGCAGCCGAGTCTAGCCTAAACGGGAATGGTGATGGAGATGTTGCTGCCCGTGCCGGAATGGATGCTCCGGACAGTGGTGTCTCACCGGACGGGGGAGCGGCGGGATTCTCCGTCGGCATGTTACCCTCAGTCAAGCTCGTCCTACCCAAACCTTCCATAAGGAGATCTGGGCCGGTGCCTGGCTGGGGGGTGCCGGACCGGGGGATCCCATCACCCTCCGCGAGGTAAAGACGGTGGTTGTACCGGTGCCTAGAGCGACGGTACTGGCGGATTGCTCCCCCGGGCTGGGAGAGCTCATAGTCCTCGTCGGTTGGGTGCCTGGGTGGAAGTAGGGCCATATCGTAGCCATAGCCAAGGGACATGAACTCCAAACTCCCGAACCAGACCACCATGGCCAACGGAATAGGGCGTTTGGGGTCAGCCATCCAGGAAAAAAGGTGAGAAAGCGACGTTGACACGCAGCGATCCCCTACCTGGCGCGCCAACTGTCGGTGTTCGGACCCGAGGGGGTCCTAAACCAACGAGTAAATGCTACGTGTCTCTTTCCTGGATGGTGATGCAAGGAGAACACACGGGGGTTTATCCTGGTTCTGGCAAAAGAAGGCCCTACGTCCAGCGGGGGGGGGAGAAGTTTGTATTTCCTTGCACCGAAGTGCTCGTGTAGGGGTTACAAGTATGCGAGAGAGGGCGTCGAGCCCAAGTCTCAAAGAGAGAAAAAAGAGGACAAGGGTGATTGATTGAGATATCGATCTCTATCTTGCGTCTTGCCTGTTGTCTCTTGTTTTTCTTCGTTGTCCCTCCTCGTTGTAGAACCCTGGTCTGCCCTTTTATAGGGCGAGAGGAGGCCAAGACGACGGGGAGCCTTGAGGTGATGTTTTGTCGATTCCTGTTGAGCTGACCGTAGCGACGTGCTCTGGGAATGGCCGGCCATCCGTGGACACCATGGCGTCGTGGGAGACGAGACGGCGAAATGACCCGGAGCGCCGTGCCACACCGTCCTTCCCTTGCCGTTGAACTGTGCCGAGCGTCGAGGTTGGGTCGAGGCCGGGTCGAGACCGGATGGATAAGGCCGAATCTCCGAGATTGCGGAGAACGGGCCTTGTCTTATCCTCCCTCGAGGGTGATCGATGGTAAACAGTGCGCGGTAAGGTGGGTACAGCGACGGTTTTCACCTCCCATCACGGGATGGGCGGTAAAACAGTGAGATCTGACACGGGCATTGTTCCCACGTCAATCCTGGTCGCAGTCATGCCGGTAGGTGGTAGTAGGTAACCGCATTAAATGCTATGGCTTTTGTCCTGGGGTAGGTAAAGAGAAGGAGTCGAGGCGCTCGACCCGGGCTTACACGAGTCGGAGTTTTTCCCAGTGGGCGGACGAGCCTCGCGCGGGTCGGAGCGCCGTCGAGGTATCTTGCTGTACGGGATGGGGCGCGGTCGAGGCGCCCCGTCGAGCGGGCCTCGTACGAGTCGGAGCCGGAGCGCGGTCGAGGCGCCCCGTCGAGCGGGCCTCGTACGGGGCGGACTAGATACGCGGTCGAGGCGGACTGCCTTTTATTGCGGTTTCAGTCGTTTTAGTTTTTTATTAGCGATGAACGTGGGTACCACCGTACTGTTGGTACCGACACTATATCTTTAACAAAGTTACATAAAATGTTTTGTCCTTCTTATATAAGAGAAAAAAAAAGAGTATGCACGTCTAGTGCCGTGATGGCGTTTGTAAACTAGCCAACATTTGTTTTCTCAGCATACGTGTACGTACGCTAGCCGTTAGAAATAATATATAGTACTAACACATATACGTACAGGTACGGTGACGTAAGGTTTACGTAGGACTTATGTAAGAAATTGCCCAAGGGTGTGTTTAGTTCCGTGGAAAAAGGTGAAAATGTACTGTAGCATGTTTTGGTTTTATTTGACAAATAGTGTCCAATCATTGACTAATTAGGTTCAAAACGTTCGTCTCGCAAAGTACAACCAAGATGTACAATTAGTTTTTAATTTATCTACATTTAGTACTCCATACATGTATCGTAAATTTCATGTGACGGGAATCTTTTTTTTTTCATAGTATTTTTCTTAACTAAACACAGTCATGCGTCCGCTAGCAGCTATGGACTTTTAAATGGTTTATTACACATCCTACTTGTACTTGCATCGCTTTCAGGCAATCGATAATTAATACTGATTGCGTCAGTGCGTGGGTGCCTTATCTCTGCGCACTACACGAGTCTACACCTACACCTACCCCTTCGCCATAGTCGACTCGTTCGACTGAGACGTCACGAGTTTTTGTTCCCCTTTTTTGAGGAATGACGTGTCACAAGTCACAGCTAGCAAATAGGCAGCTGTACTGCAGTAACATCAAAGCAAGCTTGGCTGTGTTTACTTTAAAAAAAAAAAGTACTATGCAAACAAAAGATTCTCCGTCGCATCAAACTTACGATACATGCATGAAGTACTAAATGTAGATGAAATAAAAAACTAATTGTACAGCTTGGTTATACTTTGCGAGACGAACGTTTTAAACCTAATTAGTCAACTGTTGGACACTATTTGTCAAATAAAGCCAAAATGTGCTACAGTACTTTTTTACACCTTTTTACCTAACTAAACACATACATACATTACAAAGGAGTGAGCTAGAGGCTAGAAGCAGCAGCAAAAGCAGCTAGGCCTTGTTCACTTCCCCATCTCAACCCAAAATATTTCCTCTTTCACCCATCACATCAAATCTTTCGACGTATACATAGAGCATTAAATGTAGGTAAAAAAGATAACTAATTGCATAGTTTATCTGTAAATGTCGGGACGAATCTTTTGAGCCTAGTTAGTCTATGATTGGACAAATTTTGCAAAATAACAACGAAAGATGCTACATTAACTTTTCATCTACTTTTCGCGAAGAACTTTTCGCCTACGTTTCGCGAGAAGTGAACGCACCCTAGGCATCGATGAGGATGGGGGTTCTTCTGCTGTGCCTTGTGATATCTATGCAGGCGCTCATCGGCACCGTCGCCGTCGGCGGTCGGCCACCGGCGATGTACGTGTTCGGGTCGTCGATACTGGACGTGGGCAACAACTACCTGCGGGGGGCAGCCGTAGGCAGGGCCAACAGCCCCTACAACGGCGTCGACTTCCCGGGCTCCATCCCCACCGGAAGGTTCAGCAACGGCTACAACATCGCCGACTACGCCCTTGTTTAGATTGAAGATTTTTTCAACCTGATGAATAGTACCACTTTCGTCTTATTTGACAAATATTGTCCAATCGTAGACCAACTAGGCTCAAAAGATTCATCTCGTGATTTTGAACTAAACTGTGTAATTAGATATTTTTTTTACCTACATTTAGTACTCCATGCAAGCGGCTAAAAATTGATGTGATGGAGAGAGTGAAAAAACTTGGAATTTTGAGGTGATCTAAACATGGGCTACGTCGGTAAGGGGATTCCGTCTGATAGTCTGAGCCTTTATCAGTTTATATCTTGAAAACATGGCATTCGCGTGTAGCCCTCCTCCCTATCTGTCGCTGGCACAGAGCTCATCCGGCCCTCTGGTCCAGACCGCTCTCACCAGTGGTATCAACTATGCTTCTGGAGGAGCTGGGATCCTTGACTCCACTGTAAGTATTTGACTTCGTCGGATCAAACTAGTAAAAGAAAGGAATTTATTACTCCACAGTTATTAGAGTATACCAATAATCAACGCACTTGCATATACATGTATGCAGAACGCCGGAAGCACCATCCCGTTGTCGAAGGAGGTGACGTACTTCGGCGCCACCAAGGCCAAGATGGTCGCCGCAGTGGGCCCCAACACGGTGAACCCAGTGATCTCCAGGTCCATCTTCCTCATCGGCATGGGCAACAACGACCTGTACGTCTTCGCGGCTTCGGAGCGGGCGCGGAACAGGTCAGACGCAGACCAGCGGAAGGACGCCGCCGCCGCGCTCTACTCCAGCCTCATCTCCAACTACTCCGCCGCCGTGACGGAGCTGTACTCGCTGGGCGCCAGGAAGTTCGCCGTCATCAACGTCTGGCTGCTCGGATGCGTGCCGGGGGAGCGCGTGCTCAGCCCGACGGGCGCGTGCTCGGGCATCCTCAACGAGGTCGTCGCCGGCTTCAACAAGGCCCTGGGGTCCCTGCTGGTCGACCTCGCCGCGAGGCTGCCGGGCCTCGTCTACTCCCTCGGCGACTCCTTCGGCTTCACAGAGGACGTCTTGGCGAACCCGGGGGCGTCAGGGTACACCGACGTCGCTAGCACGTGCTGCGGGGGCGGGCGGCTGGGCGCGGAGGCGTGGTGCACGCGCAACTCCACGCTCTGCGTCAACCGTGACCAGCATGTCTTCTGGGACCGCGTCCATCCGTCCCAGCGGACTGCGTTTCTCATCGCCCGAGCGTTCTACGACGGACCGTCGAAGTACACCACTCCTATCAGCTTCATGCAACTCGCCCAGTCAAGTTAGTGATACATACGACTGCGAATTACGACTACTCTAATACTATTCGAGGGAAAGTTAAATGTGTCATTAAGGGCATGTGCGCCGTTAGATTCGCATTGAGATGCATGTGTATACATCTCACAATGCGAATCTAATGCTAGGTGTGTTGGAAGCACATGCCCTTAAGGGTAAAAAAAAACCGTCTGGAAAAGTTAAATGGTGCATCTATGCACTGCGCCGTTGGATTCGCATACGTCGATATCTTTATAAAGGGCATGTCGCCGCCTACTAGTAGAAAGTAAATTAGCCATAAACATAAGAACCGGCCCATATGTTTGTGGTCGACCTAATCTTGTGTGTCCTGGCAAACTAGCGTGGCCATTTTTCCAAATTAGCCAGACCAGACATGGAAATTCTACCCTTAAGGGCTCATGCTACCGCGCCCGCAACCGTTGATCAGTGCACCCGAGATGTGTGCCATTTTTACTCTAACTCATTGTAACACCCTCGGTGTTACCGCGTGTAACTTTGCGCTAAGTCTTGTCTTGAGCATCTTATTTACGTGTTTAGCTTGTGCCTAAGTTCGTGGAATCACGTTAGTAGTTGGTAGTAGCCTATGAAAAAGTTAAATAGAAGTTGCCGCGATAACCGTGTTGTATCGATTAAGGTGCAAAAAGGAATTTTATTTAACAAAATTGTTGGAACCTGTTGCCACACCTTAATAAGAAGTGAAGCACTAGCTCTGTAGAGTATAATGCAACCCTTGTGACGGTAAAGTAAATCGGCTAGCTAGTTTTCCGAGTAGCTTGGAAATCGTTTTGGAAAACCAAAAGTTGCTTCGGTCCGTAAGCGGTTGAGCTGTTGACAATCTCGTGTTCGCGGAATTTCTTTGCTTAACCGTGTTGGCGGCTTAGTCGTGTTTTGGCCTCCGGAGTTGGCTCTTGGTGCCCTGTAGGCCGCAGTCCAGTTGGTTGAGTCGTAGTTGAGTCAGGGTAGTGGTTTTTGGCGCTTTAAAATTCGCGCTCGCGTAGCGTCGGCATTTGCTGCCCCTCTGTGGGCGCGGTCCCACCAGACCGCTCCGTGCCGGCGCCTGGCCGCGCGGTCGGGCTGGGCAGGCTGGCGCGTCTGGTCGGCCGCAGCCGGTCACTGTCGCGCCTTCTTGCGCTGCCGGCCCTTGCTGCTGTGGCTGGGGTTTTCTCGGCCACCCACGTCGTGAGCCGTCCTTACTGCTCCGCTGCCCCCCTCTCGTTGTCGCGCTCGGCGACGTGTGCCACCTAGGTCAGCGCACGTCGCGTCTATGCCGGCCCCTGCGTCGCTTCTAGCCGGTCGGTGGCCACTCGTGCACGCCACGCTCTCCTCGGGCTGCCGCGCACGTCTTGACGACACCCCCCCTGTGAGCCGCGGAAGTGACCTTGGCGCTGACCCTCTGCTCTCTGTCACCTTGGCCGTCGGTCCCGCTCTGCAAAAATCGGCATGGAGGCGCCACCTTGGCCAAATTCACCGTGCACGCTGTTTCACAGGACTGTGCCTCAGCCGCTCGTCCTTACCCCGTTCCAATTCGTCCGCTGCCGAGCCCTAATTTTAGAATTGTACTCTCGACCGTGCCTTTAAGGCTAGAGCCACCGTTTGCTTGTGCAGCTCCCCGCTTGACCACCGTGCATCGTTTGGCTGGCACAGATAGTTCGTTTGAGACCCCTCGTCGTCGTGCGCACCCTTGTAGTAGCCCTCGAGCCACCACCTCGCCGCTGGCTTGACCGTGCCGCTGCGGGTCGCCGTCAAGCTCGCCGCGCGCACGCGGCCAGGCCTGCTTAGGACATCCAGGGCAGAACCACCCCCTCGGGTAGGTGCGTGGTGAGTCTCTGGTGCTCACCGCGGTGTCTACCGCCTCCCGTAAACCC
Organism: Saccharum hybrid cultivar R570; assembly: GCA_038087645.1. Lineage (NCBI taxonomy): Eukaryota > Viridiplantae > Streptophyta > Magnoliopsida > Poales > Poaceae > Saccharum > Saccharum hybrid cultivar. The sequence goes on from JAQSUU010000135.1 coordinate 27,878,652, forward strand.
GTAGCTCATCGGAACGCCTTCGCCACCCGTGCAGATCAGCGTCGTCGCGGTGGAGCCATTCCGGTGCATCTCCGACCTCCCAACCACCCCTTGCTCGTGCGCGGAGTCCCGCAGGTGGGTGTCGGCTTTCCCTTTTGAGCTTTGGGATCTCCTAGAAGACTGGTGTGGCCGCCGGTGCCACGGTTTGCCGTGCCAGCGGACGGGGAGGCGTCGGGGGACCTCCCCGTTGTGAAGAAGGGTTTGTTTGGGGACTCTAGTGCTTAACTGTGACTAGGGAAATAGTGGAGTTGGCAGGCGCGTATTTCCGCTAAAGTCCAGGGGCCTTTTAGCTTTTGTGCCTGGGTCAGTGCGGGTTTTCCCTGTCTGGGCCGTGTCTGCTTCGCGGGCCGTCTCCGGGTGGGCCGTCTCGCGCGGTGTGTTCGCGCACGCTGAGCGCGGGTGGGCTGCAGGGGTTGGGCCGCCCGGTTGGGTTGGGGTTTTCCACTGTTCGTTAGGGAGATCATTTTGGTTATGATTTCTCGCAAATGACTGCAATTTGGAAAATTGTGTTAAATCTTGTAGACATCCAAAAATCACGAGACCAGTTCCGTTGGGTTGGTAATGTCTTGCTCTAGTAGTTGGTGAAATCACTTCACATATAACTGTAGTGAGGCTTAGTCTATTTAAATCGATGCAAAAAATGATTGCTATCAAGTCTTTAATTCGTGTGGGAATTTCCGTGGCTAATCTAGGGTAACTCTTGCTCTAAAAATTTTTCAGTAGCTTCGTGATGTCATTAGTTGCTTGCTGTAATTTTCTTATCCTTGGAATAGCTTGTTTGTTAGGGTAGCTAAGTTCCCTAGTAGTGTTATGCAGTAAATCGGTAATCAAGAGTTAAGGTGCTGGTTGGTTGCTAGAGTTGGGATACATCAGCCGACCTTTGATTAGTAGAAGTAATGGTAGCTTAGCATATTAGCCGTTAGAGCTGGCTAGTAGTTGGTGGTTGTTGTTATTAGAGTTACCGTTGTTACCTTTTTAAGTGTGGTGTTATCATTGCATGCATGTAGATCACGAGGTGGTTGAGTACGTGGCCGCGGAGGAGCAGGCCTTCGAGGAAGTCATCGAGGAGTACGAGGAGGAAATCTCTGTACCGGAGGAGTTCCAGGAGCCACCCGCGACTGACACCTCTGACTTTGCGCCTGGCCAAGGCAAGCCCCGGTGCATAACCCTTATTTTTGCAAATCTTATATATATATTTAAGTGTTGTGCATTTACGTGGCAGGAAGTTCTATGATACCCACATGCATATATATATATATATATATATATATATATATATATATATATATATATATATATATATATATACCCATGAGTCTTACTAGTATAGGATCACATAGTTGCTCTGCTTAGGATCATCGGTAGAGTGAGTAACCTGTCGTTACTCACAATAGAGAGTTACTCTTATGGTTATTACATTTTGGATAAAATGGTGGAAAGGAAATGGCGACCGAGTAGGGATGTGGTATGGGTATTGGTGGGTGTAGCAAGTTATGTCCCACGGCCACGGGGCACAATTGGGTTGCATGGACCCTGGTCAAGTCACAGATCTTCTTATCCCGAGCATATACTAGCGGATGGGGGCTAGGAAGACTTGTTACTCTCTTGTCATGGGCTCCGGCTCTTTCCGGACCGACTGATTGGAGGCGGGGATAGGTGGAGGTCTTAGCACCGTATTGAGGCTGGGCCTCAAGTACGGGAGCTAAGAGTCCAAGTTTGGACAGGGACCTAGAAACCCATGACAGGAGGGGAACGGGTTGGTCTTGCTTGTGCTGAAGGTACAAGCGAGGCGTGTGTTTTTTGGGGTACCCAGCTGGGCTCATTGATTCGCGAATCGCCGTTTCTGCGTGACGGTACGGCTTGGCTACGCTCTGGCATCGTAGTAAGAATTGGCAAATGAAAAGATGGAGAAATGGTTCTGAATTGCTCAACTCTTGCTTGCTTATGGCATAGGTGCTTACATAGACTATTGATCAATGAATAAAATACGGCTCAAAAAGTTCGGAATTAAGAACACACTCTTAGTGCTGTTTTCCGCAAGCAAGAAAAACCCACCAGCTAGAAAGCCTATCATAACCCTTGAGAGTCAGGAAATATAATTCTCAGTCGGGTAAGTCTTACGAGTACATTGTGTACTCAGGGTTTATTTTACCCTTGTTGCAGGTGCACCTTGAGCAGGTAGGCCTTGTGTGGAGAATTCTTCTGGTGGGCACAGACGGATTCTCATCTCGCTTCGTAGATGTTTATTTAATTTCCGTTGTTAGTTTGTTGCACTCTGAACCTCTGGTATTGTAATAACTATTTCTGAGACTCTGTGTTGTATGAAATGGACTAAGTAATGTAAGTTTGTACTCATTATTGGATCCCGGGTGTAAAATGTGAAGTGTTCGAGTTCTCCCGTTGGGTGTGCTTGATGGAATCACCTGGTTTAGCTCACTTTCAGGGCACTTAGTGTCTAGTGGAAGGCAAGTGCCTCTGAAAGCGTATTATCTGGGTGATTCTGCCACAGATGGTACAAAAGCCAATAATGAGCTTATAAGCTTAATCACCTATTTCAAAAGGCTTAAAACTTTGACCAACAAAAGGTTTATAAAATTAGGATTGCGGTAAAGTCGACGTAATTAAGTATTCAGCCCTAGCAATATGGTTTACTAGGATACTGGCACTGGTTTACCTAACCATCTTCTGCAGGTACACTGACTTACGTTGCGTAAGGGAGCGCTAGTTTCGGGAGTGAGTGTGCGATGTGCCAAAGTTGCTAGCGATGTGCCGCTATATTTTCGGCTTGAGTGAACATGTAGGGCGATGCATGCATCATAAAGATAAAAACCTGGTTAATCTAAACCCCTTCATGCATAATCTTAGATAGTAACAGGGTAGAATAAGAACTAAAAAGAATTGCTTTAACTTTTGTGAAGGTCGTTTTTCCCTAGTTGTGCTCTTAACCTGGAAGGTGCCCTAATGGTGGGTTCTTATCTGTTACAGATGAACCTGAGGTCCGGTCGTGGGGCAGATGGGTCCGGTCACGGGAGTACCAGCGCTAGAGTGGGCCGTGGCCAGGAGGGCCATGGCGAGAATGGTCGCGAGAATGCCAATGGGGAGAGTCAGGACGCCCCACGCTTGGCTCCTCTCCCTCCTCCACCACCACCACCGCCTCTGATGACTCAGGCGGAGATGATGGTGGAATTGTTGGCTTCTCGTCGTGAGACGGCGCGTGCCCTAGAGTTGATGGCGCAGGCTGTTGGTGGCCTCGCTCGTGGGGGCCCCGGTGGCAACGGCGGGAACGGGGGCGGTGCCCGCGGTCTTGAGAGGCCCTGTTCGTATCAGGACTTCTTGAAGACTAACCCACCCACGTTCACGCCATCTGCAGAGTCTCTAGACGCGGAGCACTGGCTTCGCATGCTGGAGCAAAAGTTTCTGCTGCTCACGGTGACCGATGAGCAGAAGGTGCGCTTCGCCGCACAGCAGCTGTTGGGGTCTGCCAGCGTTTGGTGGGATACCTTCAACGCCATGCAGCAGGTGGACCACCGGGTGACGTGGAAGGAGTTCACCACGGCCTTCTGAGAGTATTTCATTCCTGTGGGTGTTCTGAATAGGAAGCTCTCAGAGTTCTTGGATCTGAAGCAGGGAAGCTTGTCCGTGATGGAATATGCCAATAAGTTCAACCATTTGGCACAGTTTGCTGGCAATCACGTTGACACAGATGAGAAAAAGAGGGACCACTTCTACCGTGGCCTCTCTTGTGTTTTGTAGAAGGAGCTCTACACTGGAAACTACCAGACTTTTGGCACCCTGATGAATGCAGCCATTGCGATGGAGGGTCTGCAGCGTGACACTCAGGCTGAGTGGAAGCGCAAGCGGGGGATTTCTGGGTCTCCTGGTCACCAGTAGGCGTAGAAGATGCAGGTTGTTAAGAGGATGTCCTACCATTCTCCTGGTGGACAACCGTCTCGACAGGCTCAGCAGATTCATCAGGCTCCGATGACTCAGTACCGTGCACCTTCCCAGCAGGTGCAACAGCCTCAGGGACAACAGTTTCCACCTCGTCTGGGATAGATGGTCAGGTCTACTGGCTGTTTCAAGTGTGGCAAGGAGGGCCACTTTGCTCGGGAGTGTCCCAAGAACCGGCCTGTTCAGTCTGCCCAGCCGTCCGCCAACTCTCGTCTGATTAAGAGGACGATTATCAAGAAGAAAGTCCTAGTGAGCCGTTCGGGACATGTTAACTACACGGAGGCTGAGGAAATATTATGGGATCAACCCGTGATGGCTGGTATGTTCACCATCAACTCTCACCCAGCACTTGTGTTATTTGATTCTAGAGCATTGCATTCATTTATGAGCATGGGGTATGCGGAAAGGCATAGTCTACCTATTATGGCCATCCCTAAGGCCTATAGAATCAGCACTCCGGGTGCGAAGATGTTTATCAACACCCGAACAGATACCGTCAGTTTAGTGCTAGCCACTCACAATTATCGCCTTCAGTTCATGTTGCTACCTGGGCATGGCATTGATGCAATACTGGGCATGAATAGGCTGAAGGTTTATGGGGTAGTTTTGGACCTTAAGCGGAGAGTTGTCGAGTTGTGACTTCCTGCATCCGAGGGCAGGATGTCTCTTCTCATTCCTTCGAAACTCACTTCGCCAATTGCGGCACCTGTGGAAGTCTCTTCTGATCTCACCTCTATTCTCGTGGTCTGTGAGTTCCCAGATGTTTTTCCTGATGATTTGCCTAGGTTACCACCGGATAGAGATGTGGAGTTCACTATTGAGTTAGAGCCTGGTACTGCTCCTATTTCTTGGCGTCCCTACCGTATGGCCCCGAAGGAGCTAGCTGAAATGAAGAAACAATTAGAAGAGTTGTGGAATAAAGGGTTCATCCGTCCCAGTTCTTCACCTTGGGGTTGCTCTGCCATTTTCGTGAAGAAGAAGGATGGTACCCTTCGCATGTGTGTGGATTACCGTCCCCTCAATGCGGTAACCATTAAGAACAAGTATCCCTTGCCCCGTATTGATGCTTTATTTGATCAGTTGGTGGGGGCAAAGGTGTTTTCAAAAATTGATCTTCGGTTGGGTTATCACCAGATAAAGATCTGGCCACAAGATATACCAAAGACAACTTTTTCTACTAGGTATGGGTTGTATGAGTACCTAGTCATGTCTTTCGGCCTCACAAATGCTCCTGCATTTTTCATGTATCTCATGAATTCAGTCTTTATGCCGGAGTTGGACAAGTTTGTAGTGGTCTTCATTGATGACATCTTGATATATTCCAAGAATAAAGAAGAGCACACACAGCATATCCGCACCGTCCTGACCCAGTTGCGCGAGCACAAGCTGTACGCTAAGTTCAGCAAGTGCGAGTTTTGGTTGGATCGAGTTCAGTTCTTGGGACATGTTTTGACTCCTGAGGGTGTATCTGTAGATCCTAGCAAGGTTCAAGATGTGTTGAGTTGGAAGTCTCCTACTTCAGTGCATCAGATCCGCCAGTTTCTGGGTCTTGCAGGATACTATCGACGTTTTATTCCGGATTTCTCTAAAATAGCTCACCCCATGACCAAGCTGCTTCATAAGGATGCAAAGTTTGTATGGAGTCCGGCGTGTGAAGAAGCTTTTTAGGCATAGAAGAAGTTTCTTACCTCAGCTCCGGTTCTGGCTCAACTGGATATTGAGAAGCCTTTTGATGTGTATTGTGATACCTCTAGGACTGGGCTTGGGTGCGTGCTTATGCAAGATGGGCGTGTGATAGCATATGCTTCGTGCCAACTGAAAAAGCACGAGGTGAATTACCCAACCCATGATTTAGAGCTAGCTGCAGTGGTGCACGCTCTAAAAATTTGGAGACATTACTTGTTGGGGAATAAAGTTCATATTTTTACGGATCATAAGAGCCTGAGATATATTTTTACTCAACCTGAGTTGAATCTTAGGCAAAGGAGATGGCTTGAATTGATTAAATATTACAACTTAGAGGTCCATTACCATCCAGGAAAAGCTAATGTGGTGGCTGATGCTTTGAGCCGTAAGTCACATGTGCCTGATGAAGAGTCCTTGCACTCTCTCACTCTGCAGTGTTAGCACAGATTGCTTTAGTCTTAGAATTACTCGAGCAACTCATTGCGGAGCAAAGATATGATGACTTGGAGATTTCCCACATCAAAAAGTTGATGGCTGAAGGGCGTGGTCCGCACTTCAGCATTGATGAGCAAGGAGTGATGAGGTACAAGAACCGGGTAGTGGTTCCCGGTAATGAGGGGCTTAGAAGGAAGATTCTGGATGAAGCTCATCAATCCAAGTTGTCTATTCACCCCGGGGAGTAATAAAATGTACCATGATTTGCGCCAGTTGTATTGGTGGTCAAATATGAAGCAGGATATCACCCAGTATATTGCGGAGTGTGATATTTATGGAAGAGTCAAGGCAGACCATCTGCGAAGGCCAGGTTTTCTGCAGCCTCTGCCTATTCCGGTGTGGAAATGGGAGGATATTTCCATGGATTTTATTACCGGATTACCCCACACAGCCAAGGGCCATGATTCTATTTGGGTCATTGTGGATCGCCTCATGAGGACTGCTCATTTTCTCCCAGTGGGTACTAAGTATACAGCCTCGCACTATGCCAAGCTGTATTTTGATCGCATTGTGACCCTCCATGGAGTTTTGTTTACTATTGTTTCTGACCGCGGAGCCATTTTCATGTCGCATTTTTGGACGCAACTCCAAGAATGCCTTGGTACTAGCCTTCTTAGAAGTTTAGCCTATCATCCCTAGACCGACGGTCAGACAGAAAGGGTGAATCAAGTGCTTGAAGACATGTTGAGAGCTTGTGTCATCTCTTTTCCTGAAAAGTGGGACGAATGTTTGAAGTTGGCTGAGTTTTCTTATAATAACAGCTATCAAGAGAGCATCCAGATGGCACCATTTGAGGCTCTTTATGGCAAGAAATGCAGGACCCCACTCAACTGGGTTGAGGTGGGAGACCGTGGCTATTTTGGGCCTGACTTTGTGCTAGAAGCAAGAGAGAAGGTGGGGATTATCCGGAGTCATTTAAAGGCAGCGCAGAACCGACAGAAAACCTATGCAGACAAGAGAAGGAGGCCCTTGGAATTTGAAGTTGGGGATTATGTGTATCTCAAGGTATCTCCCATGAAAGGTGTGCATCGTTTTGGTGTCCGCGGGAAGCTAGCTCCACGCTATGTTGGGCCCTACCAGGTTTTAGCCCGGCGTGGTCCAGTGGCCTATCGCATTCAGCTCCCTGATATTTTGTCAGCTGTCCACGATGTCTTCCATGTGTCTCAGTTGAAAAAGTGTTTGCGGGTTCCCACTGAGGCAGTAGAAATTGAAGGACTTCCCCTTCAACCAGACCTTTCCTATGTGGAACATTCGGTAAAAATTTTGGATGAGAAGGAGAGAGTGACTAGAAGCAGTGTAGTGAAATTTTACAAGGTCCAGTGGCAACATCATTCGGAAGAGGAAGCAACGTGGGAACTTGAGAGTTATATCTTGAAGCACTATCCCCATCTCTTGTCTAGCTCCTGAAGGTAACTCGTTAAGCTGAAAGTTTTCCCTATCCTCTTTTTCCACACTAGGCACGGGAAATCTCGGGTCGAGATTTTCTTTTAGGGGGGTAGAGCTGTAACACCCTCAGTGTTACCGCGTGTAACTTTGCACTAAGTCTTGTCTTGAGCATCTTATTTACATGTTTAGCTTGTGCCTAAGTTCGTGGAATCACGTTAGTAGTTGGTAGTAGCCTATGAAAAAGTTAAATAGAAGTTGCCGCGATAACCGTGTTGTATCGATTAAGGTGCAAAAAGGAATTTTATTTAACAAAATTGTTGGCACCTGTTGCCACACCTTAATAAGAAGTGAAGCACTAGCTCTATAGAGTATAATGCAACCCTTGTGACGGTAAAGTAAATCGGCTAGCTAGTTTTCCGAGTAGCTTGGAAATCGTTTTGGAAAACCAAAAGTTGCTTCGGTCCATAAGCGGTTGAGCTGTTGACAATCTCGTGTTCACGGAATTTCTTTGCTTAACCGTGTTGGCGGCTTAGTCGTGTTTTGGCCTCCGGAGTTGGCTCTTGGTGCCCTGTAGGCCGCAGTCCAGTTGGTTGAGCCGTAGTTGAGTCAGGGTAGTGGTTTTTGGTGCTTTAAAATTCGCGCTCGCATAGCGTCGGCATTTGCTGCCCCTCTGTGGGCGCGGTCACCACCAGACCGCTCCGTGCTGGCGCCTGGCCGCATGGTCGGGCTAGGCAGGCTGGCGCGTCTGGTTGGCCGCAGCCGGTCACTGCCGCGCCTTCTTGCGCTGCCGACCCTTGCTGCTGTGGCTGGGGTTTTCTCGGCCGCCCACGTCATGAGCCGTCCTTGCTGCTCCGCTGCCCCCCCCTCTCGTTGTCGCGCTCGGCGACGTGTGCCACCTGCGTCACTTCTAGCCGGTCGGTGGCCACTCGTGCACGCCACGCTCTCCTCGGGCTACCGCACACGTCTTGACGACACCCCCCTGTGAGCCGCGGAAGTGACCTCGGCGCTGACCCTCTGCTCTCTGTCACCTTAGCAGTCGGTCCCGCTCTGCAAAAAATGGCATGGAGGCACCACCTTGGCCAAATTCACCATGCACGCTGTTTCGCTGGACTGTGCCTCAGCCGCTCGTCCTTACCCCGTTCCAATTCATCCACTGCCGAGCCCTAATTTCAGAATTGTACTCTCCACCGTGCCTTTAAGGCTAGAGCCACCGTTTGCTTGTGCAGCTCCCTACTTGACCACCGTGCATCGTTTGGCTGGCACAGATAGTTCGTTTGAGACCCCTCGTTGTCGTGCGCACCCTTGTAGTAGCCCTCGAGCCACCACCTCGCCGCTGGCTTGACCATGCCGCTGTGGGTCACCGTCAAGCTCGCCGCGCGCACGCGGCTAGGCCTGCTTAGGACATCTAGGGCAGAACCACCCCCTCGGGTAGGTAAGTGGTGAGTCTCTGGTGCTCACCGCGGTGTCTATCGCCTCCCGTAAACCCGTAGCTCATCAGAACGCCTTCGCCACCCGTGCAGATCAGCGTCGCCGCGGTGGAGCCGTTCCGGTGCATCTCCGACCTCCCAACCGCCCCTTGCTCGTGTGCGGAGTCCCGCAGGTGGGTGTCGGCTTTCCCTTTTGAGCTTTGGGATCTCCTGGTAGACCGGTGTGGCCGCCGGTGCTGCGGTTTGCCGCGCCAGCGGACGGGGAGGCGTCGGGGGACCTCCCCGTTGTGAAGAAGGGTTTGTTTGGGGACTCTAGTGCTTAACTGTGACTGGGGAAATTGTGGAGTTGGCAGGCGCGTATTTCCGCTGAAGTCCAGGGGCCTTTTAGCTTTTGTGCCTGGGTCAGTGCGGGTTTTCCCCGTCTGGGCCGTGTCCGCTTCGCGGGCCGTCTCCGGGTGGGCCGTCTCGCGCGGTGTGTTCGCGCGCGCTGAGCGCGGGTGGGCTGCGGGGGTTGGGCCGCCCGGTTGGGTTGGGATTTTCCACTGTTCGTTAGGGAGATCATTTTGGTTATGATTTCTCGCAAATGACTGCAATTTGAAAAATTGTGTTAAATCTTGTAGACATCCAAAAATCGCGAGACCAGTTCCGTTGGGTTGGTAATGTCTTGCTCTAGTAGTTGGTGAAATCACTTCACATATAACTGTAGTGAGGCTTAGTCTATTTAAATCGATGCAAAAAATGATTGCTATCAAGTCTTTAATTCGTGTGGGAATTTTTGTGGCTAATCTAGGGTAACTCTAGCTCTAAAACTTTTTCAGTAGCTTCGTGATGTCATTAGTTGCTTGCTGTAATTTTATTATCCTTGGAATAGCTTGTTTGTTAGGGTAGCTAAGTTCCCTAGTAGTGTTATGTAGTAAATCGGTAATCAAGAGTTAAGGTGCTGGTTGGTTGCTAGAGTTGGGATACATCAGCCGACCTTTGATTAGTAGAAGTAATGGTAGCTTAGCATATTAGCCGTTAGAGCTAGCTAGTAGTTGGTGGTTGTTGTTATTAGAGTTATCGTTGTCACCTTTTTAAGTGTGGTGTTATCATTGCATGCATGTAGATCACGAGGTGGTTGAGTACGTGGCCGCGGAGGAGCAGGACTTCGAGGAAGTCATTGAGGAGTACGAGGAGGAAATCTTTGTACCGGAGGAGTTCCAGGAGCCACCCACGACTGACACCTCTGACTTTGCGCCTGCCCAAGGCAAGCTCCGGTGCATAACCCTTATTTTTGCAAATCTTATATATATTTAAGTGTTGTGCATTTATGTGGCAAGAAGTTCTATGATACCCATATATATATATATATATATATATATATATATATATATATATATATATATATATATATATATATATATATATATATATATATATATATATATATATATATATATATATATATATATATATATATATATATATATATACCCATGAGTCTTAATAGTACAAGATCGCATAGTTGCTCTGCTTAGGATCATCGGTAGAGTGAGTAACATGTCATTACTCACAATAGAGAGTTACTCTTATGGTTATTACATTTTGGATAAAATGGTGGAAAGGAAATGGCGACCGGGCAGGGATGTGGTATGGGTATTGGTGGGTGTAGCAAGTTGTGACCCGTGGCCACGGGGCACAATTGGGTTGCACTGTTTCCCCGTCCGTGTCAATTAAGGACCGTTCGTTGCATGGACCCTGGTCAAGTCATAGATCTTCTTATCCCGAGCATATACTAGCGGATGGGGGCTAGGAAGACTTGTTACTCTCTTGTCATGGGCTCCGGCTCTTTCTAGACCGACTGATTGGAGGCGGGGATAGGTGGAGGTCTTAGCACCATATTGAGGCCGGCCTCAAGTACGGGAGCTAAGAGTCCAAGTTTGGACGGGGACCTGGAAACCCATGACAGGAGGGGAACGGGTTGGTCTTGCTTGTGCCAAAGGTACAAGCAAGGCGTGTGTTTTTCGGGGTACCTAGCTGGGCACATTGATTCGCGAATCGCCGTTTCTGCGTGATGGTACGGCTTGGCTACGCTCTGGCATCGTAGTAAGAATTGGCAAATGAAAAGATGGAGAAATGGTTCTAAATTGCTCAACTCTTGCTTGCTTATGGCATAGGTGCTTACATAGACTATTGGTTAATGAATAAAATACGGCTCAAAAAGTTCGGAATTAAGGACACACTCTTAGTGCTGTTTTCCGCAAGCAAGAAAAACCCACCAGCTAGAAAGCCTATCATAACCCTTAAGAGTCGGGAAATATAATTCTCAGTCGGGTAAGTCTTACGAGTACATTGTGTACTCAGGGTTTATTTTACCCTTGTTGCAGGTGCACCTTGAGCAGGTAGGCCTTGTGTGGAGAATTCTTCTGGTGGGCACAGACGGATTCTCATCTCGCTTCGTAGACGTTTATTTAATTTTTGTTGTTAGTTTGTTGCACTCTAAACCTCTGGTATTGTAATAACTATTTCTGAGACTCTATGTTGTATGAAATGGACTAAGTAATGTAAGTTTGTACTCATTATTGGATCCCGGGTGTAAAATGTGGAGTGTTCGAGTTCTCTCGTTGGGTGTGCTCGACGGAATCACCTAGTTTAGCTCACTTTCAGGGCACTTAGTGTCTAGTGGAAGGCAAGTGCCCCTGAAAGCGTGTTAAACTGGGCGATTCCGCCACACTCATAGTATGCTACATGGGAAACGTATACAAATACACAGTTCTTCACAGCGCCGCTGTAGCCTGTGTCGGCGTGCCAGAAGAGGGCGAGTTACTGTTTTTCTTCCCCACGCCCTTTCTCGCACTCCTCCTCGTTCTTGACCCTGCCCTCCTACTCCCTCCAACTCTCACCGCCACCATGGCCATGCTTGCCGGCGAGCACCGTCGTGACGCCCCCGCCCTGACCTGGCCTGGTCGCCTCCGCCGCCGCTAAAACCCTAATACCGCCCTCCTTTCGTCCCCACCGCCTAGCCAGCCTTACCTCCCCTGAGCCCCTTCTCTTCTAAGCCGCTAGAGATGGAGACAAGGGAGGGAGAGAGCTGCCGGCCGGAGATGGAGACGAGGGAGGCACTACCGTAGGGGGAGGGGCAACCATGCTCCGGGGCGCCGCCGTGGTGCGCCGAGGGAGGGCCACTGCCTCCACCGGGTGTACTTGTGGGGCACCGGAGATGGACGTTGCCACTAGGGTGTGACCTAGGTCCCGCCATCAGGGCGAGGGGAGGGGTGACCGCGCGCCGAGGGAGGGCCTATGCCGGGCCCCGCACAACCGCACAACACGAGCTGGGGGCACTGGCGCTGCCGTCGCCATCCAGAGCCGGGCGCCGCTTCTTGGTACGGGAGGGACGGAGAGAGATGAAGAGGAAAGCAAATGGGGAAAAGGAGAGGATAAGATCAACCATCCAACGCCAACCCAAGCCACATTGTATAGGCCCATTCAATGTTGTGGGCTCCACCGTATATGTGGTGTATTTCAAATTTAATTAATTCATGCGGTAAAAGTGGCACGTATCCCGAGTTCACTCATCGACAGCTGTATGTGTGAGGGCATGTGCCATGCAGGACAAATTTAACTTTCTCCAGACGAGATTTGCAAACGTTGTCAAATTGTACCTAAATGCTACTTTGCTCGAGTCGTGCGGAAACGCACACCGTGCCCGCCGTCAAATGCGTGGGTGAAGATCTGAATGGTGGATGGAGCAGCGCGCGCCGGTAGCGGCTTACATTGTACTCTGTCTTGTCAGGACAACATACCTCGTAAGCTATGAGTTAGTTGGGCAATGTGCTTCAAGTTGTAAGAGTCTACAATTGTTCGAATATTGGAAGTCATGACTGTCCTTCCCTCCTCCCTCTCTCTCTCTCTCTCCTCCCTATTCATGATCTCCACCGAAATTGCTCGCTTCCCGTCACCACCACTAGCGCTGATGAAATACCCTAGTTGCGAAACGTCGAGATTGCTGTCTGTCGAAGGGCCTACCACTACACCAGAAACAATAATCAATGCTTGATGCATTTAGAACCGACAATGATATGGTATTACTGCCGGTTCATGGCTTTTATCTTAGGGTATGTCGCTAAAAAATTTTCATATACAATTCGGTGAAACCATTTGTGAATTCGGTAATAATTGTAGAATTATAACGTAATTCGATATACCCACACTCAATAACACAATAAGTTTTAAATTTGAACGCATGTCAGTTCAAAGTTTAGACATAAATGAGTGCAAAAGAGTTATAATACTACTCCAAGTTTAGACATAAAGAGAGGGAGGAGGAGGAGGAGGTAAGGACAGAACTTGGAGTCACGTCATGTGGGGGCTATATATGGCCGCAGAGACGACGTCCGAGTCATGCAGAGCTGTTCGACTAGTGGTTTATGCGGCTGATAAGCCAGCTAAAGCTGATTTGTTGCGAAAGAAAAACACTATACCAAGTTCCGTTGTGCGGTCATGGCGTCACCATGTGGGGGTTCTGTGGAGGCACGTCGTGTGGGGGCTATGGCCACAGGCTGCGTCACCACCAAGCGAGGCCGTGGGCCTGGAAGTGGAAAATGGAATGGCCCTCGCGAGTGGTGAGCGGAAAGCATCCACACGCCACACGGCCGCTGGTCACTTTCCAAGTATGTTTTTTTCTTTTCTCGAATCTACACGTATAATATATGTACTCTATACTCGTTGGACTTGCAGGGTATGTCAGTGCATACCTGAAATATCCTGTAGATTCGCCCCTGCCAGTAGTGATGGATGATCTATCACTACTGATTCATGTCTTCAGTTGACAGTGATAGACGGTGTACTATCAATGCCGGTTCGTGGCTTCAGCCGACAGTGATAGACCGTGCACTATCGTTGTCGGTTGAAGCCACGAACCGACAATGATAACTCCACCTATTACTATCGGGTCGTGGCTTTAGCCGTAAGTGATAGGTTGTTTTGAATAAAAAAACATTAGTTTTTTTATATGAGATCGGATCAAGATAAACTTTATATCAAAATTAGAGAGTTAAAGAGATCTAAAATGTAGTTGACGACTTTTTAATTGAATGGTTTACAAGTCCAAATATTCAATATAAGTTTTTGGATTAGATTTGAGATAATTAACAATGTCGAATATAGACAAAGTTAACATCAAAGTTGCAGTACTCGATGAGATCTACAACTTTGCTGTTAACAACTTTTTCATTTGAGATTATTTGGACGGTCAAATATACAATATAAGATTCAAAATTATGTAGTTAAAAGAATAGATTCGGTTGCTTAGTCAATGTGTTGCATAGCTTAGTTGGCATGTGTGCTTAAGAGAATGTGAATTTTGATGAGTCTTGAGTTCAAATCCTAAGAAACACATAATTTTTGTTTTTTTACCGCTTATCGTTGTTGGTTCTAGAGCCGGGGCATCGTGCTGAAGCCAAATCCGACAATGATGGGAGTTTCACTACCGGTTCTTGTGATGGCCATTGCCTATTACGGATTTTTTTATATTTTAATTTTTTATTCAATATTTCAAAAAATAATCCCACCTAAAAAATAATTTTAAATCTAACCCTTTTGGTCGCGCCAGCGTCGCGTCACGCTGACGCGACTAAATAACGTTGTCGCGCTACATGCATTGGCGCGGCAAAGTCCGCCACGTTAGACGGCGTTTCCGACATGGAAAACGCTGTCACGTCACTCCCGCTGGCGGGACAGTATTATTCTGTCGCGCCACCGGGAGTGGCGTAACAACACAAAACGTTCAAAAAATCATAACTCCTTCATACGATGTTGGATGAAGATGAACTTTATATGAAAATTGTAGCCCTCGATGAGATCAGTAACTTTGTAGTTTTAAGTTTTTTCATTTGAGGACGTTCAGATGCTCAAAAAGTTAATAATAAAATTTCAGGACCATAATAACCACGTACAACTTGTCGCATTAGAAAAATAGTAGATCTCAAATGAAAAAAACTCAAAACTATAAAGTTGTAGATCTCATCGAGGGCTACAATTTTCATATAAAGTTCATCTTCATCTAACATCGTATGTAGGAGTTATGATTTTTCGAACGTTTTGTCTTGTCACACCACTCCCGGTGGCGCGACAGAACAATACTGCCACGTCAGCGGGAGTGGCGTGACAGTGTTTTCTACGTTAGAAACGCCGTCTAATGTGGCGGACTTTGCCGCGCCAATGCATGTGGCGCGACAACGTTATTTGGTCGCGCCAGTGCCGCTGGCGTGACCAAAAGAGTCGGCGCTGGCGCGGCCAAAAGAGTCCGATCTGAAAATATTTTTTAGATGATATTATTTTTGAAATATTGAATAAAAAAGGATTAAAATATAAAAATCCTCCGCCTATTACCCACTGCCGAAGCCAAATCCCACTCCAGCAATGGGATTTTTTAACCACATATCGCTGTCGGTTCTACACCTGGCCTGAGGCAGTGTGCTGAAGCCAAATCTGGCAGTGGTGGGAGTCTCGCTGCCGGTTCTTGTGATGGGTCATTGCCGATTGCCCACTACCGGAGCCAAATCTGGTAGTGGGGTTTCTGACCTGGCAATGATTGTCTATTCTGGCATAGTCAAAGGAAAGGGGTGCTTTGCCTTGCCAACTGTCGTGCTGACGAAATCGCTCGGTTGCAGGTGTCGAGATCTCCTTCAAAGCCCCTGCTCAACTGGGCAAAAGTGACAGGTGTTCCGAATAAAGATGGAGTCATGTTCCACATCTGGGTCGCAGACGGGAGGTAGCTGCGAATCGACTCTGATCTGGCTCGTTATCATGTTTCCTCTTTCCCCTTTCTGATGCATTTGTTCTTCTTCCCTGTTTCGATCCGTATGATGTTCTAATCCTCCAAGTTATGGCTGACGTATCTCGCCTATACGAATCCCCGACAGGTCTACCATTGCAGGTGAATCTTGCCTTCGTCAAGTTTGTCTCAACGAATCCATCAGTATTGGACTTCAGTTGAGCCGGTGCATCTCCTACTACATAGGATTCTAATCTCCACGCACAAACTGTGAGTTCATTTAGGGATATCTCAACAGTTTTACCAGGAGATTTCTCATATGCACGATAGTTATTTGGCCTTTTGTTTACAATGAATAGAACTACAATTGTGCATTCTACGCTTCTCCTAACTGTTTTGGCTATCCATAGTTAGCACTCTGCTTCCCTGTCATTAGAAATCACTATGCGATGTATTTGAAAAAACTTATGTAATGAGGAGCCTAGGGTTATCTGTCAGTTGTGTATCAAATATATCTAGAGCTTTCTCATTTCTTCAGTACAAGTGTGCACTAGAGGCCTGTTCTTAGTTTTCCTAACTACATGTTTTCATGTATATTCAGCTTTAGTTACCTGTGTGCTTCTTTGTATTTCTAAATGATATGCAATGTACATGAAGATTTAATGGTGCTACTAGTCCAAAGGCTACAACAACTAGTTTCATTGATTCATGAACTTAATGGTGATACTGGTTCAATATGCCTAAAAGCACAACAAATCTGAATACTCTGAATATGAGAAAAAAATTCATAGGTGAACACAACATCTGATGGTGGTCGAGGTTGTTTCCAGTATGCCTGGATACACAAGTCAACTCTGTCCTATCCATGGACTAATAGTTTCCTTGTTACACGAAATAGGTGAAGAGCTAGCAAGTTTGGAGAGGGCTCGGAGCCAATGTGTTTGAGATGACAATGCCAAACGGAAGGTGTGATGGCGACGAGAGCTTGTGCCTCATTGCATAGGTGGCATGGCAATAATATAATTGATAGAGGTGAGCGGAACTATTACACTTGGCGATCAAGCTCTGAGTACGAAAATCCTTCACAAAAAGATCATATGAACCAAACTAAAAAACAATTATTGTCAATACTAAAATATCTAACACAAATTAAGTTCCTGATAATATGAGTGATAAGAACATTTCAAAGATAAAATTGATCATGAGGAGCAGGAAGGACAGTGGAGCCAACAAAGGTAAGGGCATCCCCAACACTCATCGACGTCACTGGCTGAGTAGCTTTGGGAGCAGGCTCGGACTGACATCGTTATCAATTTGTTCGGTGCTAGCGCGGAGCAGGTGGAAGCCAATACGTGATGGATGCATGTAACTTTTTTACCCTGGCGGCCAATCGAAAGCCATTGATGGAGAAAAATGATTGTATTAACTAATTTTGATGTATGGGTCCACAAGTCACGTCCATATCAACCGTCTAAGTCAACGGGGCGCTGAGGATGCCCTAAGGGGAAGAAAGGCACCATATATTGCCCACTATGATGGACGAATAAAGAAGGAGTGGCGTGGGAAACGATATTACCACTGTCCAATGCCATGTGGGATGTGGCCTAGGAGATGGCGTCGTCGTCGTTGGAATCGTGACAATCTCCACAAGCCCGGCGAAGATGGTGCCATAAAAGCTAGCCAAGGACCATGCAATCCATACAACACTAGTCTGGGACGTTGGGGGTGCATGGTGTGAGGTGTCGGAGAGGGCATACTTACCGACCCTGAGGAGGAAAGGCCACGCCACTTGGTGTAGTTTGGCATGCCGGAATCAAGCACGTTAAGGATGAGGGTGTACGGGTGTTGAGAACGGCCATAGTCTGGGGCGTGAAGCGTGGTGTCTTCGAGTGCCTGCTACTAGGCACAAAACGCATGTTCGGCCTCATTGAGCCGTTAACGTTCGGCATCTAGACGAGCACGCTATAGCTCGACGTCAAGGCGTGCGAGCTCTGCCTTGTCGGCGAGGCATTATTGGCGCTGTGCCCTGCTGCCCTGCATGGCTCTGTGCACCTACGCGCGTGCGTACGCGAGTCGATCTGGTGCTGAATCGAAACATCCGTCTAACAATATACCATATACACCCTCTGTAGTCTCGTACCCTGATGCCCACCACTTTGTGAAATAAAAGATCGAGAACATAGGATTATGCAATTCTTCCCCTATATACAATATGGCCCTTCAGTACATCATGCAGACATGGACCCATAGAACTAGAGGCTTTGTTATATCAGGTTTATTTACACCCAATTTACATCTACCAATTGAGATATATATAATCCTCTCATATTTCTACTGAATAAAGTAATCAGTAACAATCTCAGTTTAATCATGTGTATGTCGTCCTGTCATGAATGAGTTATCCATCAATTGCATGTTGTGGGTAGGCTGAGGCGGGTATCTGACGGCGCCGCAGATGGCTTCGGTCCCGGTTTAGGCACTGCTAGCCTTTGACTCCTCGGTGATGGCTTCAGCAGCTTAGGAGTTGCTAGCTTTGGTGTACTAGGTGGTGCCGGTGGCTTCTGTGTAATATGAGATGGCTTCGGTGTACTGGGTGGTGCTGGTGGCTTTGGTGTAATATAAGGTGGCTTTGGTGTACTGGGCGGTGCTGGTGGCTTCGGTGTAGTATGAGGTGGCTTCGGTTTAGTGGATGATATCAGTTTCGGTGGTGACTTCGGAGTATTGGACAATGTTAGTTCTGGTGGTGGATTTGTCTGCTTCAGTGGTGGCTTCGGGGGTGCTACTGACTCTAGTGGTGGCTTCGGGGGTGCTACTGACTCTAGTGGTGGCTTTGATGTACTAGACGTTGTCGACTTCGGTGGTGGTTTTGGGGTACTCGACGGTGCCAGCTTCGGGATACTTAGCTCTACCGGCTTCATTGGTGGATTCGGGGTACTAGGAGGCGGTATCGACGGCTTTGGTGGTGGCTTCGGAGTATTTGGCGGTGCCAGCTTTCGTGGTGGCTTCGGGGTACTAAGCGGTGTTGGCTTGGTAGTACTCGGCGGTTTCGGCTTTGGTGGTGGCTTCGGAGTACTCGGCGGTGCCGGATTTTGTGGTGGCTTTGGGGTACTGGGTAGCTTGGGCTTTTGCTGCATGGGTGGCGTCTCCGGCGTTGGACTAGGCCTCGGTGGCTTGGGCGTTGGTCCTGGCTTGGGTGGTTTCGGTTTGGGTCCAGGTTTAGGTGGGCTTGGTGTTGGGCTATCGTGGTGGTCATCGTCGTCGTCGTCGTCATCGTCATTGTCATCGTCATGGTGGTGATGGTGATGATGATGGTGGCCATGGTGGTAGCATCTGTGGCCGCATCGATGGAAGCAAGCCGTTCTCCGGTAGCTATCTGTAGTCAGATAGAAACACAACAAATGCACTAAAAGGGTCAAGGGCTTAATTAAAATTGATCAGGAGTAGGACTTCAGAAGTATATATATCCTAGCAATGAACGTACATGGTGGCAAGTAAAGACAGGAGCGGGAGACGCAGTGGTGGTAACAAACGCCGGGCACGTAGTCGATGCAGTCCTCGGTGCACTCCACGCGGCAACCGTCGTAGTAGTCGTCGTCGTCGTCGTCATCGTCGTCGTCGTCGTCGTCATCGTCATGGTGTTCGCCATGGTCGTCGTGGTGGTCATCATGGTCGTGGTCGTGATCATCGTGGTGGTCGTCATGGTCGTGATCATCATCGGACACGGAGACTGCAACGGGGCGGATGCCATTCTTGAAGGCATCATCGTCATCGTCGTAGTCGTCGTCGCACTTCCTCATGCAGGACCTGTAGCACTTGTGGTACATGTGGTGGTCGTAGTCCTCCCACGCCGTGGCGGAGGAGAGCGCTGCGACGGCAAGGAGGGCGGCGAGCAGCACCGCCTTGGAGCACGCCATTGCTGGCCCACCGCCGGAGGTGCAGCTAACGCGATGGATCGATGGCGATGGGTACCTGTGGCCTCGCGCCGAGCTGCTCGCATATGTATTGCTGCCCCATAGCTAAGCAAGAGGTAGCCGCGCAGCCTGCAGTGCCTGTGCTGTTGTTGGAAAGGCAGCGCCATTTGCGCGCGTGTGGGACGCATGAAGCTGCAGTATTGTAGCATGCAGGAAGTGTGTGAACTGTGAAGCGGTTCCGAGACCGAGACATAGACTGGGCCAACTGATATTCTCACTTTCTCAGGAATTGAGCTCCTCATCTTCCGGAAGGAAAAAAACGATAAATGCTATGCTTCATCCATCTCAAATTATAAGACGTTTGACTTTTTTTACTTCAAATTTTACCACTCGTCTTATTCAAAAAATTTGTGTAAACATAGTCAAATTTAAGTCATTCTTGAAGAACTTTTATTAATAAAACAAGCCACGATAAAAAAGTGATATTTTGTAAAAAAAATCTGAATAAGACGAGTAGTCAAACTTAGTGTCAAAAAAGTCAAACGTCTTATAATTTGAGATAGACCTAATACTTGAGAAGAAACCCCCAGGCCCCAGCTTTTGGATCAAAATGCTTCTTGAGAAGAACTGAAGAAGTATTGCATTTCTTGATTGCTAAACACGATGTGTAAAGAAAAATCTGCATGATATAAATTTTAATATAGATGCTAGAGTAGGAAGGTCGTCCCTACTGTTCTTTGAATTTATCAGCACATATAGAGATATAAGTGCTATCCATCTTTGTCATTATTCGAACCAATTCTATCAAATCTGGGGAAAAAAGTGAATGGGCGATGGGTCCATTGGACTGACGATGCACCCCTACGCTCGATTGCCGACTTGTGGCACATCAATAAATCACACGTATCAAGACGTGTGGCACATCAATAAATCACACGTATCAAGAGAGGCGGCCTAGCCCTTCTCACAAAAAGTCTCTCGCTTCCTCTCGACCCTTCCTCTGCTACAGTTGAGAAAGGGCGAAAAGAAGGCGAGTCGTCTCTGGAGCCGATTCCCTCCATTCCCCCTCCCCTACGGTGGCCGTTTCGGCGTCGGAGAGGATGGGGAACGGGGGTTGAGGTGGCCGGTGTATATATCTTTTGCATGCCCACCGGTGGAGGTGTCGCCGGCGTTGGCTGTGGTGTTGCCTGGCTTCTTCTTCGTCGAGGAGTCGAGGTATGTTTTTCCTTGCGGTTGCCGTTGGGAGGAGGCAGCGCTGCTTCTTTGGAATAAGCTTTTCCGGCCTTATCTCCTCTCTGATGATGGCTGCTCTGGAGCCATCGGTGGTGGGTGCGGAAAGAGGGAGAGCTCTAGATCTGGATCTATTGTCGTTGCATCCGTTCCAGATCTTGGTATTTCCCGCTTAGGAGCCGGCTGCTTGGCGATTCTACCACCTTTGGTTCGATCGCTGGTAGCCCGATGCAGAGGGAGGGCTCTTGGATTCGTGGTTGGCTGGTGGGTGGTCTTGTACTTCTTCCTCGTCACCGGTCGGCGAGTTGTGCAGGGCCATGGTCAGAGGAGTACGGGGCGTGTCCCCAGCCGACGTCCTTTCTCCGTCAAGATCTACTGTGGCTCCTTTGAAAGCCTTCGAGCGATGGTACTTTCTCTGGCCATGGTGTTCGCCTTCTTCTTCCTGATCTGGTGCTGGCATGGCTGGCAACGGTGGTGGAAGATGAAGAGCGACGGCGGCAAGCACAGAAGATCTAGGGGACCTTTGTGTAATTTCTGTGTTTGTAGGGTCTTTTGTGCAAGTTGTGTACGATAGCTGTCCTCTCTGCATCCTTCTCGGATGTGCCTGTACTGTGTGTATGTGTACGTTTATCTACATTTTTAATACAGGTACTCTTTCCAAAAAAAAAGAGAGAGAGAGAGGCGGCCTCCGCACCACCAGCTGCCTTGCGCACGCATGGCTCCACTCACGTCCGTGGAGAGCAATAAATCACGCGTACAGCTGCTGTCCGATGGAATTCTCTTCCACGTGTCAACGATCCGGTAGGGGGGTCGCACGCGCTGCGCGCTGGACCCATTGCCCACACATTTTCCCCCCAAATCTGCAGTTATGGGCCTTGTTCGGCTGGCTGGTTGTCAGCTAGCCAGCAGTGCTTTTCTCTCACACCAGTTCAGCACCAGCCATCAGCCACCAGTCAGCCAGCAGTATTTTTCTCTCATAATAAATCAGCCTCAGCCACCAGCCACCAGCCAGCCGAACGAGGCCATGGTTTCTTTTTTCTTGGGCATGATAAGTCTCTGTCTTATTTGCAGAACCATGTTTCACAGCTTATCAAATCAAACTTACAGCAGTTGAAAGAGCAACTATCAAAACATTAGTTTCTGGTCAAGTGCAGGAGCAAGAGAAAGCAAGAAAAAAGGAACAAATTGAAACACATCTGATATTACCAACGACAGAATTGCCAGGAATTGGCCAATCAAAAGTTCATTTGATGATCTCAAGGAGCATGGCATGCACAACTCACATGTCAACCTGGCCGAGTAAACAGCCACATCACCCTGGAAAAGCCATACATTATGGTGCTGCAGAAACATGTAGCACTGCCCCCAGACAGAGACATGTAACAACCGTGACATGTCATGGATCTGGTTCCCAAGATGGCGCGGAAGATTGAGCCCCCCGTTCGGATCGTTCCACGCCATGCCTGCAGAGGCCTCAAGAGGGCGGTTTAACGTACCGCCGAGCCTTGTAGCTTGTATAGTGTACAGCTTTGTTTTGTTTTTTTGTTTCCCGGGAAGCAAATTTTTTTTGCTATATATGATTAATAACTGGCGCACATTTTGTATCCGTTTTGAATTTATAAGAAGAAGAAAACATATGACCTCATAACTGAAGATACAGCAGTCATCGATCTCACCGATAAAAAAAAAGTTTAGCAACATATTGGTTTTCTAAATTAATTCAAACACATGAACTCATAACTGATTTTGGATTTGTATCCTGGTTAATTTCTAGTTTTCTTATTCATGTTGGCCACGGTGTAGTGGTACCAATAGGTTGCTTCTGTACAGTATCTTGAGTGTTGGGTCTGTTTTTTAAAGCTGCATCCTATTGTCGTTACAGTGTAGAAGTTCTTTTCCATATTAATTAAAAGACAGATCTCCGTTTCAAAAAAAAAAGACTTAGGAACTATTCATGACAAACTTTTGCCAGTATAATATAAAGACCAGAAATGAGAACATACATATGGGGAAGATTTGCGCAGGATTTAGCCCTATGAGAAGGCCCATCATTAGGGATGAAAACGAAAATGATAATCTCTGATTTTTGGAAATCGTTTTCGAGTTTTTTCCGATTTTTAGGCCTAAAAGGAAATGGTAGCGGTAATCGAAAAAACGAAAACGATAACAGTAAAAATAATTGAAAATGAAAGCAAAAATGATTTTGCCCTCTTCCGATCGTTTTCGAAGATTCCCGTATTTAACCGATAATTAATGAATCCTAATTTATTTATAGACTAATAATGCAATTTTTTTTAAAGGAACCCATCTGCACACACATGCACATAAGACAATTTTTTTGAAGGGACTATCTATACGGAAGTATTTTATTTGTATAACAAGAAGGCAATCAGTCAATCACTTACTGCACACGTAACTCTAGCCACGAACGCGAACGGACTCGGGCGACGAGCGCTTGCACCTAAGATGGTGTAAACTGTATGGTTTCAGCTTGTGATCTTGTCGACGGTGGCTTTATTTATCATTATTATTTGAAATAGGTCGAGTTATATGGATCTTCTCATGTTCTACGATTTGGCGTGTTTACCATTTTTAAGGATATCGTTCTCATGGATTCCGATCATTATCGATGTATTTTCCGATCGACTACTATCATTTACAAAATTACCAGAATATCAGTGCCGTATTCGTTTCCAACAATATCATATTGATTTTGGTTTCGAGAAAAAACTGTGAAAATAAAAGTAATTTGGTCTCCTATCGTTTTCATCCCTACTCATCATGATTGGTGGGGCCTACTAAATCCGGAGCATGCTGCCTTGTTTTCGGCCCAAACAGGACACTGTATCAGTGTCTTCTGCAGTCGCGCCGTTTTGTGTGCTATCAAAGACCAAGAGGGTATTCGCAAAAGAAAAAAACCAAGAGGCTAAACTTGAATACTTGATGTATGTGCTACACACATGCGCAGTGTGCCTCTGCGCACTATATATATATATATATATATATATATATATATATATATATATATATATATATATATATATATATATATATATATATATATATATATATATATATATATATATATATATATATATATATGTTACCCTGGGTACTGAATAATAATCAGTACCCGAGTCTAAATCTCCGACCCCGAACCGAGCCAATCACGGGCGCTCCCCGCGCCGGTTTCCCCGCTCCCACCTCCTCCCGGACCCGAGCTGGATCGTATCGAGTTTTTTTTCGTTCTACTAATTTATGAGATCGTGGGAGGAGACGTCGGTTTCTTCTAGCTCGCCGCCCCCTCCGCCAGTTTCTCCCAACTCGCCGCCCCCTCTGCCGATTGATCTAGCTCGCCGCCCCCTCCGCTGCACGAGCCCAGCTCGCCCCCCCTCGCCTCCGCAGCCTCCGAGGCAGTTTCCGCGGCCTCCGATGTCTCCGAAGCCTTCGACCGCTGCCTCTGAAGCCCCAGCAGCGGCCTCGTCGGTGGCGTTGCGGGTCTCCGGTTTCTTCTATCCGCTGCCGTCGCAAGCACATATCGCCTGTCATCCCTGCCGCTCGAGCCTAGCTCGCCGCCGCCGCCGCCGCAGACCCCAGAACGTCGCCGCCCTCACCGGCCTCAGCTCGCCGCCGCCCCTGCTCCTTGGTTCGGCGCCGGCCAACTCGCCGTACCTGGGCCCGTGGTTGCTACAAATTGCCTTGTCGCCCCCGCTGGTCCACCCCACAACCCCGTACTCTCCTCACCTCATCAGGTTGCCGCCGCCACGTGCCGATGTCGAGATGTCTAGGTGATGGGCGGCCGGAGAGCTGGTTGTGCAGGCAAGAGGGACTCTGCTGGCCTTGGCGTGGTCAGCCCCCTCCTCGCAGGTATCATATCCACATGATTTGTTTTAATTTTTTCTTTAATCTTGGCTAGATCTTAGGAGAGAGAGTTGTGATTTTCTCATATATTATGATATGACATGAAAATTGTGTGGCGTCTGCAGAATCCATGGAGGGAGGCAATAGACATCATTGGTAACGATGTATGATGATGTCCATGCAGCGAGACAGATCAGCCCCCTCAGCTCTAATCCTGTATTGCCTCACATGATTTGTTTCCGAAGGTTCATTTGATACATGGAGAGGGAAGATTTGTTCTCACATGCATTCAGCTTGCCATTGTTAGGACCCATGCAAGAGGGCAGGAGGCTATGGGAGAATCGACATGCAATCCATGAACATGCACATGCACAACTGATTTGAAGGTTCTCCAGGTTAATTAGTCCACACATGCTACAGCCGAACCAGAATTCATCAAATGTGCCCTTGCTTTTCAAGTGTCAGGCTACTGGAGTGGAAGAGGCGAGCAGCTTAGGGGTTTGATCCTGGATTCTTTCTCTGTTACCATGGTCCAGCCATGGGTTTCTTTATTTGGTTTGATATTGATTTTGCAACAATATAGCATTTTTCAGATTTGTGATGACAGTCATAGAAATAGATCAAGGTGACTATTTTGATCTTGTCACTGTATTTGCGGTCTTATGTACTTATGAGCTTGCTGAAGTGGTCGTAATAATAATCACACTTAAGGAGACACTCACCTAAGAAACTATCGTGCATTTGATTCCTAGCAATTATTTTTGGTAGAACACATATTCTAAAATTTGAAATATTACCTAATAAGTGGTGTGTCATTATGCGCAATAGCCAATAGGTATTGCCTCTTGTGCTAGTTAGATCAAGTTTCTGGTGAACAAGCATAAATTATTTTTCTTAACCACAGTTCTCTGTAACTGAACTGAATCTTCTTAGCTTAAGGAATATATCAGTATTTTTTTCATCTCAGCAGAGCTAAAATGTTTGTTGCTAAGACCTGATCAGCTATGCAATGCAATATTCAAATGTCATATCATGAAACTTTTATATGATAATTTGCTTTCACGTGAACTCTCAACTTATATAAATAATGTTTGTCTGGATGTAATCTCAGATGGGAAGCTGTATTGCAATATATATTATTTTTCATGCGATGGTTTTTTCTTAAAATTTCTTGTCAGTGTCCGGAGGCCAGGAGAAGTTATTTATCCTCTTTTCTCTCTCTTTGTTTTTTTGTGCAGATCCCAGGCGCTCGCCATCAAAGCATCCTCCATGTACTCCCCATGATTACTCACATAGGTAGTTTCTTCTAGTATTATTGATTTGTTTGTGTGTCTGTGTGGCTAATTATGCTTGAAGATTTACAAGAGTATAAATTTTGCATTTGTTTCTATTCGGAATTAGCTTCTTTTTCAGCCTTGCTAATTTTCCAATTTTACACATTTAATTTATGTCTGCTGTAGCTTCCAATTCATTAGCACTAGTTATTTTTATTTTTTATCATTTTAGTTAGCCTTCCACCAGTATGAGACGTCTGCTTCATCTGCACTCCATCAGCAACAGTGGCGTGCTGCTATGCTCTACACTTTTTTGGACTTATCACTGTCTCCACCGGTCATAAATTTGGCATTGATTTTATGATTTATCTATCTTGATATAGGTATGCACTTGTTGATATTACAGATTTAAGGTTTCTGACTGTTAATCATTGTGGTATGATTTTTACAATTGCATGTGTGAGCACCTGATGCTCATATGCTCTTGAATCCCAAAGCGGATCATTGTTGTCCATATGCTCATGTATTCTAAAATTGCCGTATCCTATTATGCATGCCACTTTGCTTCCTACAAGACCATTTGTATACTGCTCATATGCTCATCTTTAAATATGTACATGCTATATCTTGTCACTTTGATTCCTGCAAGACCATTTGTATACTGCTCATATGCTGTAACTTCATGGTGGATGCACATTATATCGTATCAGATTCTGTTTGGTTGCTGTTCAAGTTCTTAAATTAATTATCTAGCAGTCCCTAAAAGTATTTCTGCTATCTCAGATAATTCAAACTAGCAGATAATTAATTATCTAGCAGTCCCTAAAAGTATTTCTGCTCATATGCTTCATGACAGCTAGTTGAAACATTGTCGATGTATTATCACATAATACCATACAGTAATTGATTTGTTGTTTAAAATTACAGGTTTATTAGCTCTTGGTAGTTGAATCTTAGTCAAATTGGTGTATGTTGAATTAATGAATTATATGAAGGTGCTGCTAGCTTGCTATGGATGACTGCTTTTTAATAGTAGGTACCATCTTCATTCTTTAAGAATTAAATTTGTCATATATTATCCCTTCGTGTGGGATATCAATGAGAATGTGATGTGCTTATGTGATTTTTTTATAATATTAGTTATGTGTTCACGTTCTGCCCCAGCTAAATTTTGGTTGAGCTCTGCCACTGTCTGGCTCTGCCCTGCTTTGCATCCTCCTCAATGAAGATGATGGTGGCACCTTGCCTTGTTGTCGCTGGACGCTATATGTGGCAGCAGGTGCTGGGTGTTGGCAAAGCTTGGGCTCTACCAGGCATCGTTAGATGCTGGCCCGCTCCACGTCAACCAACCCACGCTAGCCATACCTGAGAGTCATGGCAAGAATCTGAATGCAGCTCTTCCCTGCAGGTAGTTTTCTGCTGCCTATGTTTTTTTCCACTAAAATTGCAGCCACCAGTCAGTGATATTTGTGTGACTAAAACTAACCGAGTTAATTCGCATCTTCCAATTCTGGCCCAGAGGCTGCTCTTGACCAAATTGGATTTACCTTTCATATTCACGTTGAAGATATTGTAGGCAATTCAACTTACCTAGCTGCTCCACCTCGCGAATTCATCTACATTATCAAGTGTGTTGCCTCCTTTTTCGTGGAGGCAAGCCTATGGGCTTTTCATTTTTCACATTTCTGTTAGAACATAAGAGGATTATGCAATATGTAATTGTCGTTTTTTGTGCAAATGTGCTGCATGGGGGGAACATTAGCGCCAGGAACGCCTATGAATTTGTCCCATCCTCCCAATGCTGCAGGCCTTCTTTGCATCCTTGTCTCCTAGCCACTGGTCTTCTTTGCCTGATCCGAACCATGCATGAATTTGATTTTTGACATAGATTCATACATCCTCATTGGTTTTTGATAAAGGGTGTGGAAGCAACAAAAGTTCAGGAATCGTGTCCCCTTGGTGTAGTGCACTAACCTTTTTCCTATCGCTGTGCCGATTGTCTTTAGGGTTGATAATTTTTTTCTCTAATTTTGAATTCATATGAGATTACCAGAAGATATGGCATAACACTAATAGGGTAGACAAAAGCTTGATTTCGAGCTAGAAGTGAATCTTTTCTTTCCAGAAGCTAGCATATGCATTTCAGTATTATCTCATATGAGTACAACTAAAGCCTTCATTCCTTCAACTAGCTTTTAAAATTTGTATTCTTGAAAATGTTGCTTAAATTTTCTATTAGCGATTCCATAGTTGTAGATGGTACCAAGATGATGATGATATAAGATTATTACAATTAATTATTGAGGTGCATCGATTTCTTGATTGTAAGAGGATCGTGGTCTGATCCATTTTGTGGTAGATGTTGCTAACATCAATTGATATGTTGGTTGTATGCTGGCTGAGGAGCATAATTAGAGATATTTTATTATTTTTTATTTGTGAATAAGAACACAAGAGTAAATTAATGAGATTGGAAACATAACTTAGATTGCATCCGTATTTGCACATGCTTGCATCTGGTATGGATCCATTAATATATTAGTGTGATGTGTGTCCATACTTGAATGTAGAAAAAACATGGTATGGTCAACTAGTGTGGTTTAATACTAGCAGTTCTTTTGAATATTTCTCCCCTGTTTTACATCACATCTAAATGTAGTTAACTTTTATGTCTCTCAATATTTCTCGTGTACTCTATTCCTAGTTAGACCTTATGCCAGTTGTTGCTCATTGTGGTTAATTCTAAAAATGCTGCACTCATGTGAACGGTTCAACTGCCACCTGTTTACTGAACTGGGGTTAGTCCACTCCATGCCAATGTGTATTCATGGCCTTCCTCTGTCATGTTTTCTCCATCTTTTCTGATTGGATCAGGATCTTTTGCTTGTGCTCATATTCATGGCTCCATGCTATTCTCTCTCAGTTTTCTCTGCTTGCCTATATTTTCTTCTTTTCCTCTTCATAGCTGTACTTCTCATTTTTTTCTTTTGATATGCAAGATACGAACATGATAAACAGAGCTAGGTTCCTCTATAGAATGCTCAAAGGCTAGTATTGTTGAAGATGTCAACATCACTGTGCTGGTGTTCCTAGTTCCCATGCTATCATTGTTATTTTACCTAATGCTCATATGGTTTACATGATATTTTAAGCATCTTATTAAATATGTCCTTCCTCCTATTTTGGGAAACTACAGGAGAACCTTCAATGTGTACTGCTACCACTAATTGCGAGGGCAGCGTGGAATAGAAGGTAATCCATCTATAGTTGCAATGGATTGATCTTACTGGTTCTTAATTTTAACACAATCACTTTCTTCGCTTAATTTTCTAGAAATTGTGCTTTTGGGTACACCATGTCGAAAAGCTTAGGATTGATATTGGTTCTACAGATAATAGTACATTGCCTAATTGAAATTTGTTTTGTACAGAATGCCACATGCTCCCTTTTGTTTGTGTAAACATAACTCATGAAGGATTACCTAATTTCTGATTGTGATAACTGATAACTAATTGCATTGAGCCATAATTCAGTAAAAATGTACATTTAAGCATATAGTTTACATTTCTAATTCTTCATTTTGTGTGGAGATCCTCAACGATGCAAGTTACTCCCAACCCAAATCCACCTCTCTTTAATCTGTATATCTTCACCACCACCAGCTACACATTGTATTGTGCAAATCTAGTGTTGGCTTGACCACGTGTGCGCTGGATTTGGCAGCGCCTGTGTGAGTTCTTTACCCGACTTGGATCTTGTATTTGTTGGTTTTTACTTGCTTAACAAAAAATGGGCAGTTTTCTCGAACTCGATTGTGATTTTGTTTCACTGAAACTATTTGTAAAAAAAGAACTACGATATGATACTGGTTCCAGTAGTAGCAGCTGATCCCCGTCGAGTCCGGTTTTATCAGTCACTTCTCCCGCCACCACAGATGCATCTAGTCCTCCAAGTTGTCTTCCCTTTTGTTTTCTTTGCTTTACTTATTTGGACATGCTGTTGATTCATATTTTTGTTTAGTTAGAGATTGTATCATTAAATCAACTTTCTTTTTGTGTAGTCAGTTAGTCACATCTATGAATTAGACATGCATGTGATTTATGGTCAGCGTATGGACATCGCACCCATGACAATTTCTGTTGTTTGTGTGCATTATTTTGAATGCAACTTTTGTCAATTCAATTTCTGGACAAGATAAACTGTATATAGATTTATTTCAATCACTAGCAACTTTTTTTTTGTTGTAAGGATCTACACTCGCACTGTTCCAATACAATTTTTTTGTGACCTCAAATGTATGTATGTGCTATCTGTTATCCTATTCCAACAAACTACAATGTTTCACCAGCTTTTGGTATGAACTCATGTTTTGTCAAATGCCACATATCTCCATCCTATTTTTAAAATCCACTTTACTCTGAATATTATTAATTATGCTTCCTCTGGTTTGAGCTAATATTTTCATCATTTTTATTTATCCTCTTTCTTTCTCTTTGTTTTTTTTGTGCAGATCCCACTTGGTCACTAGCGCTACCACTTGTGGTGTCACTAGAGCTACCACTTGTGGTGTAATATCTTTCACTTGCTGACCATCAATCTATCTATCAGCCCAAAAGAGAGTCTTTGGTCTCTTTCTTGAAGATTGCATTCTATGTGAAACAAAGCCAGAAGCGGGATTAGAGTCTGCTAGAGAACAACAATCTGGATATCTCCTACATGGTCTGTGAAAATATAAGCACTGCTACACAAATTTTGCATGCCCACAACCTGTTTGATTGATTTCCTCATGGATGGAAAACTTATTCCTATTAATTCAATCTTTCTGCAAGGTATGAGTTGCATGGAAAATGTGCACATCTCTTTATCACATTTGTTAAAAACCTTCATTGAACAACTTTGTAAACTCATTTTCTTCAGCTCCTTGTGTCCCATGGTAAAATCATACATGTTATTGTGCTGATAGTTTTTTTATGCTCACAATACCTCTGGAGCACAAATATTCCCACTCTATTTAAATATGCATGTCTCAAGTTAGTTGATGCTGCATTTTGCCCCATGCTACTAGATATGTTGTTCCTTTCATTACTCATTAGGCATTAGCTAGGGCTACGATTATTTTTTTATACAACATAGAGGCATTGCATTATAGTCAAAAGTTAACAGCGACCTAATTTGGAACTCATTCTTTGCTGAAATTGATCTTTCTAAGAAACTAGAATTTTAGTTTGCTTATATGTGTACCATATCCATTTGCCCATATTTATTTGACAAACATAATTTTGCTCACCCAAATTAACAATATTCTTTCGTTGGGTATACCTAAGTAGTGAGAAAATTGGATTCTATCCTATCTAAAGATAATAGTTGCAAAATTTTGTAATTAGGCATAGCTGTACTTCTGGGAATACCATTTTTTTAATTTAAATCCCCCAAAACAGGAGTCCCCTTAATGTAGTGAGGCTAAGCTATACTTATTCACTGCATTCAAATCACTGCATTTTCATACTTCGTGGCACTGCTAAATCATTTTGGAATAAATAGAGTTAGTGCATTTCCTTGTTTACACTGCTGTGAGTTTATGTTTCCCTCAACACTTGATTTTCCCTCAACCGTGTCATATGATGTAATTGTTCTTTTTTTTCATGTGTGTGTATGAAAGTTTGCCCTCTAGTTTCTATTCATACTAATTTTTTTGGGGTTTCCACTCATGAGCAGTTTGCCTATGCTGTTTCTTTTTGAAAGTGTACTGTTAATTTGATGTGCAAGTGTATGCTACTATCAATTCATTATAGAAGATTCACGATTTATATCAGTATAATGCTTTTGTTGCCAGATCTCTTAACAGATATGAAGGTTGAGCTGCTGAATTACCTACCTTTCCATCAAGAGAACCAGGCTCACACGATACCGAAAAATTTCTTTAATTCTGCCTTGAAAGAGTCTCATTTTAGAAAGTTTGATCAGCAAGGTCACTTTTAGAAAGTTGTGATCAGCATCTTACGATGGTGCTGCTCATGACCAACACCATCATGTTGTTGAATATTCTGGAGGAAATATTTGTGGTTTGAATAATGTCTAAATAAATTTATTTGTCTTAAGGATTGACAATGCAATAATCTAGTTAAATTAGTATTTATGTTTTGGATTATTAAATATTATATTTGACAAGTTTCGTCATGGGTGGGAAGAAAAATGAGTAGATCAAATAGTTGTATCTTGCAAGGCAAATGATCAAATAATGTATTTGTGGTTTGGATAATGAATTATTATATTTGACAGTAATTTGTTATGAGTACTTGATCTTGCTGAAAATTTATAGTAATTATAAGTTTCACCCATTCAAATAGCAGATTGTGTCGATCAAAAGGAAAGTCTGTTTTCATTATCATGGATCAGTTGCAGCAATTATAGGAAGTATATAGTTTCACTAATCCTTGGTAGAAGGAGAGAATAAATATCTATATAAAAACATAAAAATTCATTGTTCTTGACGGCGATATAGCTTGAGCACTGCCAAGAAAAATGAAAAAAAAAGTCACGCAAAAGAGATACAAAAAAAAGAACGTGAAACGTCCACGCAAAAAAGGACGCCACACAAAAAAGAAACATGCAAAAAAAACATGAAAAGTCTACGCAAAAAGGAAACATAAACTCAGTCAACACAAAAGAAAATCTTGCCTGCGGAAGAAAAAAGAAACCACGCCAAAAAGAAACAGCGGCCACGCCTGCGGAAGGAAAAAAAAACCGCGCCTCGTGCGGACTGCGGACGTGCGCGAGACGCCGGTGGAGCGGAGGGGGTCGGGTACTAAATATTATTCAGTACCCTGGGTACTATTTAGCGCAGTCCTCTATATATATATATATATATATATATATATATATATATATATATATATTTCAGTACATCATACAATACATGCATTCATTTATCGAACTACTATGAGGCCAGTATACAGCAACGGATATAGCAAGAAGCAGTAAATTGGCACTCCCACTGCGTACATATATGCGTCGCGTATAGTGGGCCTACTTGATGTGCCCATCGACGTAAGTACACACGTACACTTACGAAGTCAAGTAGTACGTATATGAGTTATATTCTGATGATGAGTGGCCGATCCATCGTATCAGTTGTTGCTGTTGTCGTCGGCCTTAACCTCGTCGCTGCCGGGGGGGCAGGGACACGGCTTCTTGGGCGGTGGCGGCGTCTTGGGCGTCGGTGGCTTGGGCTTCGTCGGGGCAGGCGTTGGCGGCTTCGGAGGACCAGGCGATGGCGGCCTCGGCTTTGGGGCAGGCGGCTTCGGGCCAGGACCAGGCGCTGGCGGGCCGTGGTGGAAGCATTTCTCGCAGCAGCTCTTCAGGCACACCGTTTTCTCTTTACTAACTGCAAAATGGATTACATACAGAAATAAATCAACACATGGATAGATAGTATGCGATTAGGATTCCAGGAATAATGTATATATGGATCTTGACGACTGTGTGCACATACAGGGTGGGAAGCAGAGGCAGTTGGTGACGACGCACTGGTGGTAGCATTGGGCCGGCAGGTCCTCGAAGCACTCGCTGAGGCACCTGTCCTTGCACTTGCCGCCGCCGGAGACGGCCGAGACGTTCGAGCCCCCGGCGGAGTGGTGGCCGTCCTTGGCGGCGACGACGTCGTCAACGGCGGCGTCCTCGTCGTGGCAGGTCCCCGTGCACGACTTGAAGCACCTCCAGTGGTACATGTGCTCGTCGTCCACCGCACTCGCCGCCGCGGCGAGGAGCGCGGCCACAGCCAGGACGACGCCGAGCGATTTGTAGCCCGCCATCGCTCGATTGCTAGCTTAGCTTGTCCCTCTCGACTGCCAGGACGACTGCCGCGCGCAGCTCTGTGCCTGGGAATTGGGATGCATGGTGTTCCCTTCGGGCCCTATATATACATGCTGCGGCACTGGTGCCGCTGCGTGCGCGACGCGGCATGCGTGCATACTGAAAGCGTGACGCCGCGGTACCCGGCTCGGCTCGCGGCCGGATGCTGCGTGCACGGAAAACAGCAACTGATGAATCGGTTGCACTGCGGAGTGCGCCGAGCTGAACGACGTGGGCCGGCCGATCCGCGCGGATTCATGCTTTTCTTGTTCGTGGCACTGGCAATGCTGAGCAGCTTTGCGGTTCGCATGCATGCCTTGCGCGTTCGTGTGCTTTCCTCGTCGTCACTCCTCATGTTAGGTGCATGTGAACTTGTCTCAGTTCTGTCTATGTCGTTTTCATTTGCTAATTAATTTGAACTTTTGCTCATGATCCAACTTCGAAATCCGCCAGACTCCGAGGGGGCATTGTGCTTAAGAAGAAAACCTTCAGGTCGAGAAAACCTTCTTATGCAGGTCGAGAAAACTCCGCCAGACTCATGATTTAACGGTGCATGAGCATGATCCAGTTAGCTTTCGAATGAATTAGAAGTCTTTCAAACGTCGTGGGCCGGTTCCAAACTTCCAATGGACGAAAGAAGTTAAGTTTTCTCTGAATTTGTGGACTTCTTCTGGTGTTCAAATAGAAGTTGTTGGAGGATGAGAGGTGCTGGTGACGAAGCAGATGGGATTCCTCGACGCACAGACGAGGCATTCCATGGCAGTCAAAAACACCTACGATAGTATCTTCATCGACCAGCTCAACCCCTCGCATGTTGAGGCAATGCGACAGCTCTTCCCGGACCCACAAGGAGAGCGACCAAGGCGCCACGCAAGCCAGCGCGTCTGATCACCGATGATGGCTAGGTAGTATGATTTGCGAGTAATAGCCCATGATCTCCTTATGCTAAGGAGGCAAAAGCCGATTGTGTAACACTAATCTCCCAAGTGTGCCATGTTCGTGAAGCGTCGTTACAACTTTCACTATTTCTTGATTTTAATATAAAGATGCACAAATATTTCGCTTATTCGAGAAAAAGAAGTAGTTGAAGAATTTCGATGACCTTTAAAAGGACGTTCGATCTCCCATGACAAGTTGACAGCACGCACACGCGACAAAACAGAAAATTTTAAACTTTGTGTCAATTTGGATAAGACTTTCAACCTGCTAAATGCACTCTCAATTCCACGAATATTGTATTTACATATAAGGCGCTATTCGGAATGACTAAAATAAATTGTTAGCTCCAAAAAGAAAAGCTCTAGCTAATCTGAACAGTTCAGTTTATAGTCCAACATATAACCTATTTTAAACTATTTAACTACTCAACTTTAAAAAAAACTACTAGCTGGTTCAATTCCCTCCGGTTATTGCAGCTTATGGAAAAAAAATAGTTGATCCAAACAGAGCCAGTTTAGTCAGCGTAGCAAAAGAAACATGTGAAAAGCATTGTCAAAAGCTTTTATATAACTAATTAGTTAATGCAATTTCTACATGTCAGCACTCATCACCATAAGAAACCCACCAGGATGCACTTCAACTGTGAACTCGTCATCAGCATTGCCTACATTGCGCAACCAATCATCAGAAAACCCCAAATCAGCTGCCTAAAATCAAACAAACCAAGAAACCCTAATCGGGCACTGCAACACATTCTCAAACAAACGGACATATACACCCAGATTGGTTCATCCCATGGCAACCTAAATCAAAGATTACGACTTCCATACACTTACTGTGTTCTGGAGGCGGCTCCCCTTTCTGGCGCAACCTAGCCACCATCGTCGAAGCGCGATCGGAACTGGACCCCCAGGTCTAGCGCTGCCCCACACCTGTATTCTCCGCCACCGGCTTCCGCGTCGCCGTCGATCCTCGGAGGCCGCAGGCTCCTTCCACCGCTCACCTCCTTCTCTCCCAGATAGCGCGCTCAAGATATTGGGCATGGAGGAGAATGAGAGGGAGAGACACAGCCAGGGGGTGAAGTGTGAAAAATACCCCCACTCATTGCGAGCAAGGTGCGTGGGCAGCCACCGTGGACAGCCACTGATCCAAACATGCTTCCCAACCAATATGGACCCACGGTGAGCTAAATAGAAAGATTAGGGACCTAAAACTGCAC
The DNA here is from genome assembly GCA_038087645.1 of Saccharum hybrid cultivar R570. Classification (NCBI taxonomy): domain Eukaryota; kingdom Viridiplantae; phylum Streptophyta; class Magnoliopsida; order Poales; family Poaceae; genus Saccharum; species Saccharum hybrid cultivar. Next base: position 27,914,675 of record JAQSUU010000135.1, read on the forward strand.
TTTGGAAGGTAATGGACCTAGATGACACAGAGGCAAAAGGTAATGGACCTAGATGACACAAAGGCAAAAGGTAATGGACCTGTGGTGCATTTTGCTCTAATATAAATATATAATATAATGCTAGAAAATCATCGGATTACTAATTCTCATGAAATCATAAATAATTTGACAAATATAGATAAAAGCATCATCAATCATCAAAGATTTGCATTTAGGAGTGCAAATTGATGACCTTATCATCGTAAGGATATCCATTTCTCCTCCTTACTTTTACCAATAAAATTTTCTTAACTAAAGAAGCATGATTGACACTCATAGTGATTAGGATAATTGGATTCTTCACTCTATCCTCTGTTTTCTTGACACGTCCTCTTCCGCCTCCTTCTATGTGCAAACCCTAATCCTAGTTGTCATCACATGTTCAGGCATCCTCATAAGTATAAATCGTAGCTCATCGCCACCTGGAGCCATTAGGGCTAAGCTTTATGGTTTAGGGTTAATGGGATGCTCCTTTTCCCAATGGCTTTAAGGGGTTATGAGAGCGAAAGGCTGGTAGGCAAGATGACTGAGCAAGTGTAGTGATAAACCGACAGTGGATGACTTATTAACCGGCACAGGACGGCGTAGGCAAGTGTACGTGTGCACACATGTGGCTACGATGTCAGTGGGTGGGTTGGGGGAAAGGGTTGAGGTAGGTAGAGCGAGCAGAGGATATATAATCAGTATATGAGAGGATGAAAAACATGTTATGTTGTCTGATCGCACAAGAAGAGGATGATGTTTGTGGTGGCTGAAAGTGGGCCTAGTTGAATGCACGGAATGAGTTCTTCTACAATATAGGCGAGAGGCTCAACCCAAAATCCTAAATGCACGCTGGCTTACTAGGCTAGTAGGCTAATCAATAAGATAACCATAATTGGACGGAATGAAACTACTTTAAACAATGACATTTGTTGATAAGATCTAACTGTTTAGACTACTGGAATCCTCCTGTTTCCCTAGGGACAAAAACCCTAGGGACAAAAACCCTAGGGAAAGGCATAGATATCCTAGGAAAGTTTTCCTAGGGTGATTCGTCGGGATTGCTCCATATCGGTAAAACAAATGAGTTTTCATGGTAGCGGGGAACATTACCACTAGATCGCATCATCATGGCTGAATTTCACTTGCTTTTTGCAGCTACTTCAAGTGCAATTTGACAAATGCCATCAAAAATCTTTTCTACATCTCTAGGGAGACGTAGTTGCATAAATGTGAAGTCCAAAATAAGCGTGCCGTTACGGCAATGCACTTTCTTTATTTGTCATGGATGGAAATTTATTTGTGAGTAAAATACATTAGAGGTCCATTAACTTTTGAGGGGATGTCATCTTGGTTCGTCAACTCTTAAACTGTATTTTTAGGTCCATAAACTTTTTAAGTGGTTCAACATAGGTCCATGCTCCTTTGTTTATGTTTGTATTTTGCGAAAGTCTCCCTATTTCTTTTTCTTTCACAAGCTTATCCCCTTCACCTTCTGAGTGCACGAACGAAGGCGTGGCATGCAGGCCAGTGACAAGTGAGCTGACCATAAAAATTTATGAATAGTTATAGATAAAACATAGATTTAACAAGAATAAACCTAAATAAATCTATAACTAAGTTATACATGATCCAATGAGTATGAATTTTTTTACTACAGTTCAAGTATACAATAATTAGCCCACCATAAAAATTTCACCATAATTGGACCATAGAAGATGCAGATATGAATTATTCTAATTAATTACAGAAAAGCATAGATCTAAAACTACAGTAAAAATTTTGTACTAAAGCATACCATATTATATATTCACTGTATAGTTCTACTCATGTGGAGTCCAACAAAATTAGATTTTTGATTTTATGATTTTTCTGTGATTTACTATGATTTTTCAAAGATTCGAAATAAATAAAAAAGAAAAAAATAAAACCACTGTCACTATAGCAAAACCACCGTTTAAAACCGTCTGGGAGTTATTTGACCGGTTTTAGAAAGTTTAGGGAGTAGAAAATCCAGTTTTATAGTTTCGGGGGTGGAGTAGTCCACCCTAAATAGTTGAGGGGTTACGTAAACTTTACACAAATCATGTATTAATCTTTGAAAATTCTTCTTTACATGACTAAAGCCAAATTAGCTTCACAGCACACACGCACACCACACACCATTCTTTACATTTCTAACACTAGTACACACCACTGTTGCAACTATTTCACCAACACTTGTACTAGTTTATTCACAAGTGAGCTGCCGTGCCCTTCTAGAAAGAATTCAGCCAATCATATTGTAGTAGCTTGCCACATCACTGTACAACCCTTGGGCAAGCTAGGAAGTGAGGTGAATATCTCGTTGAGGCTGGAGAAGAGTACTAGTACAAGAACTAGGAGTGAAAGTGAAAGGAGCAGCCCCCATCGTAGTAGCAAACCAGTTCTTGAGTCTCCACTCTAAGTTGCAGCCAATAAAAACACCTAGCTCAGTTCTTGCCAGAGAAAACCACCAGCCATTCACATCAGCAAAATGGTGACTTGAGCACCCATGGAGAGCGATATGGATTGAGGGAAAGAGGCTGATCAGTAAGAGAGTCGAGAGATTATTCTTAACAATACTACATTAATTTAATGATTTCCTAAGTACAGTTATGCAATATTCTTTATAAATCACAGCATAATTGATAAATTACCAGGAAGCTAATTCTTGACTGTAGGATGAACACATGGCTGCGCATGTGCTAAGTATATATACTCCTTTTCCATCTTAATAAATATCAGTATATATTTATACTAATTACAGGAAGCGAGCAAAGTCAGGTGCAAGATCTTCCAGCGAACCAAACTGAGCCCAAGTTGAATCCTAACAACTCAGGCAAGGATCCTTGATCATTCTCTCCTTGAGTTTTTATACAAAGTTTGAGAAAATAAAAGAAACCTGCATTAAATATTATTTTCTAAAATTGATTATGGATAGATGGATGATACGTGAATTTGATGGTATGGGGTTAGCTGATGGAGCAGCTAATTCCCTACTGTATATTTGGATGGAAAAGTTTGGTAGGACTAATAACTAACTCTTACTTGTGTTATTGGGCCGTATAAATTCGTGTCAACCATGAACTCGTTTGGGACGGACTGATTCTAGTACCCATGGAGTTATTGTATAATCCCTACGGTAAGTGAGAAGAGGGTTGGGTAATCAAATCCCCAATTAGATGTTGATCAAGTACACCCAGGCGCATATATTAGCGCACGTGGATAAATGTGGATGTATAATTATACAAAGTGGGGAAAGTTTGGTATCTTGACCGTGAGTCGCACCAAAGGAAGTGCGATGGAAAATTAGTCGGTAATTATGGCTAAAGTGATACAAACCTGCGCAGGGTTAAATCCTGAATTCATGTCATGTCTCTTAGATTAGAGGCTACAGGAACCTATGGTGGCTCTTTCTCAAGATACAAATGATGGTAGTGTTTTTAAATTAAACTTGACTTTTTGTACAAATGCTATTTTGAATAGCAAGATGATATATTATTGATCATTTGAGATGACCAGATTGCATTGCTTTGATATATATATATATATATATATATATATATATATATATATATATATATATATATATATATATATATATATATATATATATATATATATATATATATATATATATATATATATATTGTTAACTCTCCCTCTTCAGAGGATCCCCAAGAATGTGCACAAGCATCTCTAGATGATGGATATGCCTATGCAGATTGGGATGACTATGAGGAAGCTAGTCGAGTTGCTGCCACCTCCTATGGTGGATGGGATGAATAATTAATCCCCTTAGCCTAATTATGTATGTCAGGGGCGATATGTCTTAGTCGCTCACCTAGTAATGTAGTTTGGCCTCTATATGGCCGGCTTGTAATAATTGTCACACCCCAAAATTTTCTATTTTGGGTTGTGCTTGGAAAACACTAAATAAAATAAATGATTTCAATATTTGAATAAATTTATTAGATAAGTTAAGTTGCTGCTAATTTAAATATAGAAAATTGTGGTTTTAAACTTTCTCATATTAATTTGATAATGTGGTGTTTGTGTGATGCTTGTCTTTGGTGTTGGTGAGTGCTTTTATTTTTTTTACCATAGGACGACGTTTACTTCTCATCGGAAAACTTTTTGGTATTTTCTGGATTTAAAATTTCAATTTTCGTGAGCTTAATCTTTTTCCTTGATCTCTTCATCAATCTTTTCATGAGCTTCAAATACTTTATTTGGGTTCGTCTCATTCTAAAATATTTTTTTGAGAATTTTCCCTAAATTTTCGGAGCCTTCGAGGTATTTTTCGTGGCTTAAAATTCAATTCTGGACTTTTCTAGAATTATTTTATCCATGAAATTAATTAATTCCGAAAATAATAAAATATCTCAGATTTCCTCATGCCCAAAGGCCCATGTCTTTATTTACTAATGGGCTTTTATAATTAATTAGGCCTATTAGTAAAGGTGGATGGTGCAACGTCAATTAGCACCATATCGCTAGTTGACATGGAGGTGGAGAGTTTTCCTCCCTATATATACGTACCTATCCCTTGGATAAAAGCACACCAAAACTACCGTAGAGGAGCCCCTAGTTTAGGAAATCTCTCGTGTAGTAAATTAGAATTTTCTCCCTTCTTATCGCGAGCCGCCGCTCGTAGCTCCCTCCACCCCTCGCCAAAGTTCTGCATCTACAGCTTGCGTTCCGGCCCTGTTCCATGGCCCTGTGCCCCTAGTCCTGGCCACCTCGGTCGTCGCCCGCGCGCTGGACTGAGCGCTGCCGTGGCTGTGGCCGCCTAAGTCGTAGCATCCGTCGACGACTTCTTGAAGACCCGCCGGAGTTCTGTTTCTCCAAAGCTGAGTAGAAACCGGACTCCTACCAGCATCATCCCGTGGCCATGTGTGCAGTCCAAGGAAGAAACGACTCTGGGTAAATCTCACGAATTCCTTTTTCTTCTTTCTTGTGAATCGTAATAGTGCCAGCGACATTGCCTGTTCCTCATCACGTCTCTTTGTACTCTATGTCTCGCCATGTCGTAGCTCTTGGTGGCATAAGTGCAGCTCGGCCAGTGTAGCAGGCCACCGACAACCGCTCCTATTGCTGGATGCCGCGCAACAATCATATCGTCGTCGCGCTGCTAGCTGTCCAGGCCTGGCCGCCCTCGGTTCCCTTCGGCCGAGGCCTTCCCCATCCTCCCGCGCGAGTACAACGGCAACATCGACATGGCGTCCACATTTTGTACGACGTACACAAGGTAGAAGATAAAGCTATTTACGATTTTACCACTCAATGAAAATAGCGATAGTTTATCCGTTTTAATTCTGTTTTGCTTGTTTCAACGTGATCTATGGGATAGCAGCAACGTTTTTCTTGACACATGTTTCTATGTAGTTAAATATTAATTTTAATTAATATACATGCAACTAGTTTTATAATGAAAATCAATATGGTTTTATACTACGATATTATTTTATACATATATGCTAGTATATGATTAATTGTTAACTTAAATATATTTCAATTATACCTGTTAGTGTAAACACGCTGCATGCCATTAGATGCTAAGTTCAATTATAATATGTATGTAAATGATACTGAAATATTTGTAATTAAAATATGTCTAGATTTAGCTCGATCTTTCAATAAAGATGCATAATCTAAATTAATAAACTTCATACCATTTTGCTTAGTTAAAATAAACCAAACATACAATCTCTTCTTTTCTGTTATAATATATAAAATTTTCGGTAGATCCGTTTACATCGTTTCTTATGTTCATTGTTAAATATTAATTCGATTAATGGGTACGTAACCAATTTTCAATCTAGAAACAACATGGAGGTACATCTCGATTTTGTATATGTAAATAAATGTTAAAATAATTAGCTACTAACATAAACATATTTTTAATTTGTAAATTGCTTAGTCTAGCACTTTGACGTGCGTTAGGATGCTCTCACAAAATTATTTCTTTTGCAAATATAAAAGCATAACTTGCTTAATAAAATATTATGTGGGAATATTTATAAAATATATAAACTTTGGTTAGTTTCAACTCGGTGTTGAGTCCAAATATGATTTGTTTAATCTGAACTAATTACTTTTCTATGATCTTGTTAGCTAAAATAAATCAAGCATGTAGTGGTTTCTTTTTATAATATAAATATTCCAATAGTCTTTTTCTTTTTAACGATAGTTCCGTTATCGACGTTTCTTGTGTTCTCGTGACCGTAGCTGGTAGTTCTCTTTTAGTACGTTGTTTTCTTTTGTGTGGTGTATTGTTCTTAGTTGTTCCTATTTGTTTGCTTGTATGCCTGTTAGTGTGCTGGGTTGTTATGATCTACGAGTAGAAGAAAAGGCTATCTGTGAGCACCGAAGATCCGAAGATGAAGACCAGAAGCTGAGTGCCAGAAGTTGCAAATGAAAGATTAAGTTGAGTTTTTCAGAGCAAGTTGCTTTGAGCATAAAGCAAGTTCTAAGGCAAGTATAGCATGAGATTATCCTTGTTATCCTATTCACAATAAGCAAATAATATCATTATGCATATATTCCTTGATAAGGATGACTTAGTATTGATCTTATTCCTTGATACCTATTATACTGCATGGATTAGTATTGCTAGTGCTCAACATGAACTATGATCATGTAATTTGACTAATGGAATATGCAATAAACATTAAAAGATGATTTTATTATTGTTAAAGGGTACTAGAGCATGGGGTTACTTTGGTGCTCTTGTTACTCTCCATAAGGACTCATCTATAAGCGAAAATCCAGGATTTACAGTACAACTGTGAGGGCTAAAATGGCTCTGGCTTTAGTCATATAGAAGGACTTTTTCTAGCTTGTTAGAGGTATTCCTTTATGGCGTAAGAATGGCTTGACGAATCGGATATAGTGCGGCCTCTGTCCTCATGTGTATAGGCTGCGTGTTATTGTGCCATCAGGAAGGGGGGCTCTACATCTGTTTGCCGAGTGAAATCTAATGGCCCTAACTTGTTAGACGAACCTTTGAAAGACTTCATAGTGAACCCTGCCGACCTTCCTTGGTAGTGGGTCAAGAGGCTGATCACCTCGGGCGAAAGGGTAAATCACGACTCACAGTGAAAGTGTACAACCTCTGCAGAGTGTAAAACTGTTATAACAGCCGTGCTCACGGTCACGAGTGGCCTTGGACCCTTATGGAATAGTGGATCATTAATAATGGATATGTTTTTGCTATTCGTTAATCATTTCACATGGATCATATGTTTATTGTTACATTGAGACACTTTGATATTATTGATATATTGAAATAATGCTAATTAAAAGCTACATGCTGATAAACCTATGTTATGCCTTTGAGCCTCATGAACCCCATGTTATATTTGTTGAGTTCGACATGGACTCACTCTTGCTATTTCCTCACACTCCAGTGTGTAGTGAGGTGTTGCTTAGAAGAAGGATGAAAGTGTAGTGGAGTTTTCGGAAGTCTTTTCAGAAGTGTTTGGCATATGGAGCCCCCAGTCAGCCGTCCCTGTGATGCTGGAGCCTGAAGAAAAGATTAGTGACCGTTCCGCGACACTCTGATAGTTGTAAGTGTTAATATAGTATGTTTCCCGCTTTATATAAACATTGTTTTGATACTTTTTCATTCTGACATATGTGTGGACTTCCTGGGCACACATATGATTAGTCTGGTTTTGTTCTTTAGAAAACCGGGTGTGACAATAATGCACAAACATGTGACGTTTCTTTAAGACTTAAGTGCGTAGGATGGTATTGTAATAATTATTGGTACCCTCTAGCTATTCTCTGTTGCTAACTTTGTTATGGTTTATTATTCGACAAATCTTATATCTGTTGGGTGATAAATCATATGTCAGGGTTATTATTTAAAGTGGTAATGACCCAGGTCGTCACAGCTAGTATCAAAGCCGTAGTTGCGAGGGCCATGCGAATAGCTAGAGACTACAGGTGACCTAAGGTGGAAAAAAAGTCTGGTCCTTCTACTTGAGCGAATCCTATCTCTGTACAGTATGTTTGTTGCTTTCTGCATTTATACTATACTCTTCTTTATATTTTGTTTTTCCTCTAGGCGACCACCTTGCTAATAACATAGCTAACTACCATGTTAATTGCATAACCTTGGTACAGGATGGCACGTTCTAGTGTTCCACCAGAGAGAGTATGTGGACATTCAGTGATGCTTGTTGGTATTTCTTAACTCCATTACTAAAAATAAAATTACTCCTACTAATAGCAACAACGCCAGAAATGATATAGTAATTATTAACTTGTCACTATTACAGTAGCCACTTATCAATTAACCTTCATCTCTAATATTTAACTAAATTGTCATCCCTACTGATGAACTTAGAAATGTTGTTGGTTTTATCTAGCATTACTACAAAAATAACACTAGACATGAATCTATTATTTCATGTAACTAAAAAGAATATAAAGACAAAAATAGGAAGAATAATTCTGCAAGCGGACAGATAATTATACCATTGTAGCATTTTTCCCAAGAGTATTTCAGGATTATCGATTTATAATTTTATCACTGGGAAGGTATGACTATTCTATGCAATGCACTAGTATTGATAATTTATGAATATGCATGAGAGAATGAACCAATATCATATACTCTACTCAAAACAGGGATAAGTCACAAGATAATAAAAAAGATATAAATAATAAGTACTTGATCAATCATCATAATGAATAAATAGTAACTCAGAGCACTCTAGTTAAGCAATAGATTAAAGTCCAATTAGAATATTAAAAATATAATTCCTATGTAGTCTTACTAACAAGTCACTGTAGTTTTAATTAACTATATCTGGTGATGATCACCATAACTATGCCACATAATGAACATCATCTAGAAAAATTTAGAAACATAGTCCTCCTAACCTTCACGACCGGGTTCTGCCAACATCAATATATACGGGGGATGGACCGTAAAGGACTCAACGCAGCGGTCATCTATGCGATCTATAACAGAACCGATCAATTATACAAAATTAAGTAAGAAAATCACCTGCCGAAGCAGATAATTTAACAAACTTAAGCCTGTATAACCCGGTAGTCCATGAAACCACGAAGGATTTCATACCAACCAACATACAAACCAAGATCGTACAAGTTTAGCAGCCACAGTCACATATTACATAAAAGTTCGCAACGATAGTTGAATACATCAGAGTTTAGAACATAAAGTTATTACAAATCAAGTTCATAATAAAATAGCGGAAGTAAATAGTTTTAAAGCCACACACACTTTTAGTTTAGATATAGTGCCAGGAGGTAGTCATATCCAACAAAAGCAACAGATAAGAAATACGGAGTGACCCTGTCCTTGGTCCTAGTTGTCGCCCATCGCCGAGTACAGGCAGTTGATGCAATATCCGTAATACATCTGACCATCTGCAACAACAATGGGAACAACGCCCTGAGTATGAGAAAGTACTCAGCTAGACTTACATGTCTTAAACCAAAATAAAGAGACACTAAGGAGTATACAAGGCTTTTTTTAGTGGACTAGCTGACTCATTTGCGAAAAGCATAAATTATCTTGAATAAACCATTTTAAGTACTTTGCATCATCTTTATTATAACCTATCAGACTAGATAAGCACCTATGCTATAGCAATCACTTGATTAACCAATAACATCCAGTTACCATTTGGATTTAGCATTTCTAACATCATCCATATAACCATCAGTGTTCCATCATCATTACTACGATGTCGTAACTCGAGTCAAGTGCTCACTATCCAGGAGCGATGGCGATTCAAATCGATTCCTAACCAGCTGGTGATTTATTTCTCACACAAACCACACTCACCCGCTAAAGTGAGCTACAGATCACCAATGACACTATCCAGGTAAACGTCGCGGGATAAACTGAAGCCGCAGTACCTAGGGACCGCCCGACAGCCAGGACGCACCTTGGGTTCACTCTTCGCGTCCCCGTCATACCCCCTGCAGCACCAATACGCGCACCCGTGTAGATCTCGGCCCGAATAATGCCACTAGCTTCACGGTCGAAAGGTACTTTATTCAGTCAGCTAAATGTGATACATGTGTTCAACATGACAAGAGAGACGAGCAACAATCGGTCCTTAACCGACATAGACGGAAAACTAATAGCACCCCAGAACCCTATCTGGTTGCCTCCAACTTTTCTATCCGGTCTCTAATTATCCATCAACACATGGTTATTTTCAGGATATCATCCATTCCATAGCTAAAGTATTCCAGTAACCACCTATAATTGCAGGTGACCAGAAATCACCGATCGTTACCGGTCTAAGCAGGGCTAAACAGTTATTCGATCATAAACCTATCAGGGTAAGAATATCATTAGGTAGGCAAGGATAGTAATAAATGTATTAACGGTTTCACCCAACTCCTATAACTTAATACAACAATATATAGGACTCATATATATAAAAGAATTGTTTTTATAAAGTAGGAGACTTAGAATGCTCTAGGGCTTGCCTCATTTGAAGAAACTGGGTTGGTGGTCCACACACTCAGGTAGATCCTCTTCTTGCTCGTCTACCTCTGTCACTTCCTGTGTCTGGATTTCTTATGGATCGGACCCGGTCTACTCCTCTTGCACTACTACTAGCGCTTCCTCCTGTGATCCTGTATGATGCAAGTGTTTAAGTAAATATGCAAACGGTGCGTCGAATGTGATGGCATGCGATGATCATAATGATATGATGTGCAGATGAACACATTGAGACTTTATTAGATAGCATAAACGTAAAACCTTTCTATAAGGTAGTCAACAACATCCAAGATCAGTCACTACGAATACATGTCATCTACTGCATTATCTTCTATTACTAATTCCAGTTATTTTTACGCTAACTAACATATAGCCCTATCATAAGTGCTACTACACTTTATCAACACAACCACGTTAACTTGTCAAGCAACACCCGCAAGTGATTTCGTGCTTCAAAGATACACCAAAGCTTCATTATTAAACTAATTATCCCTAAAGAATATTACTACAGCAACCTATATTTCTATTGCATAAAAAAATCTATGAAAATTACAGTAGCATATACCTACTCTAAGTAGCCTACCATAAAATTTTCATGGCATTTGGATAAGTAAAACAACCTACAAAAAATGACAAGCTATGGCATATAAATGAGCATGAAAATACTTTGTACTATGAAAAGTGTCAAATAATAGATTTAGTATTTTTCCCAAGATCTAAACAGTAAACAAACACTATACAAAATTTATCATGTGCATGTTTTATACAAATTTCCCTCTCTAACAAAAATAACAAAAATCAGCCAATAAAGTCACTTGAACTACACATCAAAAATTTTCTACAGAACATGCATGACACATATTTTTCATACAAATTGCATCACATAATAAGAATAACAAACTTAGAATCATATTTTTCTGAGCTTCCTATGATTTATTATGCATTTTCTAAGAAAACAGCAATTACAAGAATTAAATAAAACCCTATACAAAAGTATCACAAATTTGATATGCAATGTTTTTATACTATATATCTACTCCTAAGAAGTCCACCAAAATTGGTTTCATCATTTTTGGAGTCATACTTTTTGAGTTATGAAATAAACAAGCATTTAACTAATTTCTGAAAAAACCATTTTTTAAATTTCTTTAAAACCCAGCCGCTGAAATCGCTATGTCTACCCGAGCCGGTACCCAGGCGTGCACCCCAGGGGCTGATAGTGGGTCACCTGGCCCCACCTGTCATCCCCACCGAGGGGGAGGAGAAAACGGCCGGCGAGATCTCACCGCCGGCGAGCTCTCCTAGGGAACGGCCACCATCGACATGATCCCCTCGCTAAGCCACGTCCAGAGAACTCGGTGGCTGGGCCGGAGGAGCTTCGACGCAGGGTGGTCGGCGGCACGGCGTCACGGCATGCTGTTGGGCACCCCGTTCCTGGCCACGACAAGGCAAAAGGAGGTATTCGGGAGCTTTAGCGGCGCCGTGCGATGCTCGTGCGCGAGAGAAGAGGGTGAGAGATGGAGCAGAGGAGCTAGACCCACTGCGCAGTGAGCTCTGGTGAACCGAGCTGAACTCCGACGAGCTATTGCGGTGGCCGTGAGCCTTGCCAAGGCTTACCAAGGCGAGCACTCGACGCGGAGAGTCATGGTGGAGCTCTGGTGAAGACCGAGAGGTGGGCGACGAGCTCTAGCGGTAGTAAACGCCAACTCCGACGAGGTGGAGCAGCGGGCGGTGACTAGCTGCACTACTGCGAGGAGAGCGAGGGAGGAAATAGGGCGAGTGGGGAGGCAGAGCGTGGTGCTGGGCGCTTTAGCGAACGAGGTGCGGGTGCGGGGGCCACCGGGACGCCAGGTGCCGACCGGAGCCGTACGCTAGCGGCCATGGGGCGGCCTTCCCCTACCATGGTTGGGCACGGGCGCGGCACACGCGGGGTGAGCACAGGCGCGAGTTGGCGGCTGGAGAGGGCCGGCTTGCTCTGGTGGGCCGAAAGCGGGGCGGCGGCCCATTTTGAAAAATAAAATTCCTTTCCTTTTTCTTTCTCAAAGCACAACACCTAAATCTACATTTTGGAGCAACAAAAATTCATTTTCAAAATTTGGTCCAAAAATAAAAGTTGTTTAGAATTTCAAACTCTACAACTTTGCTTTAGGGCACATTTTGAAATTCCAAATAGAATTTGAATTAGAGATTCAAAGTTCATTTTGATCAAAACTCTATTTTTCTAAATTATTTTTAAAAGCAAAATTTAAGAAACTTTTGAATACAAAACTTGCTCTAAATTTCATGCTAAACATTTCTAAATGATTTGCACTAATAACCAAACATGTTTTAATGGCCTAACAAGCATAATCATGGCAAAATTTTATTCAAACAAGCACATGCAACATTTATGTTTTGAAGTCATGTTTCGCATGTTTCAATTCCATATTTCACGTATATTTCATGTGAAGATGAATGCAAGGTGATGTTCATGCTCATTATTTGAAATGCTTAATGCATGCTTAACACCCGATGTGTTACATGATCTACCACCTCCAGGCATATATGGGCATCCACAAATAAACAAATATCTAAACACCATGCTCACATAATGTCTATCACTCACCCATGGTCCAATAGGGTGAGCGCTATATGAACATATGCATGGTTTCCATAATCTAGCTACACCAAATAGCAAACTAGAACAAACAATGGGCATTGCTTTCATGAACATAGATAATATAAAGCTTAATGTTGACATAAACATAGTAGCAACGATACAATCTCAAATGAAATAAAGAAATAGAGTAAAGTACAAGACATATACCGAACCACACTCTTGCCAACGTCAGGAATCCAAGCGTTGCTTGATCTCCCTCTAGACCTAATCTAACTTGCCTAAGCTCTAATCTAAAGGAACTTTGAGGAACTATGGTTAGCTCTGGATGAGTTGATCTTCAACTGAATATCTTGAATGAATTGAAGCTTTAGGGGGGTGCAGGGGTCCTTATATAGCCTGGTGGGTTGAACGTAAGCCCTTGGATCAAACCGACTTGGACAAAGAGAGAAGATGGATCCTAGAAGGCGGTGGAAGAATACCCTAGAAGCTCGTGGGGAAATCCCCTAGGGGGGCGGGCAGCATGGTGGTGGGGCCAACCGGCCCCACCTGGCAGCTTCTCGTCCTCCTGTTTGTTCTCGTATCTTCTAGTGTCTTCTATAGTCTTCTAGCGTATCCTTCGTCATGGTCAAGTTTCATCCTTTTTCTCAATTAGGTCCCCCTTCCTATGTTTTCTGAATAACCCTACGAAAAACAGAGATTCACCAAAACTCATGAAATTTGTCAGTTTAGACCCTAGACCTATGCATATTCTTGTACTTTAACCATTTCTCTTGTTTATTTACATATAAAATGTTATGTTATCCACCGTCAATAAGCTCCCTCAAGCTTACCCTTTGCTAGTTCCTTAGCAAAGCCAGACTTAGTAAACTTGGAAAAGAACTTGAACATGTTGATGTTTTTAGAAAAACATTGAGATAACTCCTAGAGAGTACACATACATTCAAACAAAAATTCTACTCCAGATTCTGATCTAACTTTAAAACTTACTCATATTATCTTTAACCATGGAGCTTTTTAGCTTTCACCCAGGTCTTGAGCAATTGAAAGATAGAACAATCAAGTCAAGCACTATGTCTCTAGCTCTTCACTCAACCATTATTCCAGAGTTTTGCAAGTTTTCACAATAAAACTCAGAGCTTCAATTATATGACACTCTCAAATCTCTCAATATATGTGGTATTTGTGGATTCTCACCAAGGCATTCATGATGTTATGCCTTTCTCTACTACCACTAAGGCTTATGTGGAGCTCATAGGACTGGAGAAAATATAAACAGAGCATACTTGCAATTCATATATTGTAAAGTCAAATAATGAATCCAAAGAGAGTTAAGTCGTACAATCAAATCAAGATGTGCATATGTATGGAATATGGTGGATAAATGATAGGTGTATATGGCGGATAATCCTAATTCTAAAACTACTCCTTGAAAATATATCTCTCTTAAAAATTGAAGAACGCTTTGTAAAGAAAACATGGGCTATCTTATTCATCTCTTTTTTTCAGACGGACATCTGAGTACCCATTGTTTTATTCTCTTAGACACTTGTCCATTTTTTAATACTTTTCTTTTCTTTAATAACTTTTGCATAGCCACATGTATCTTTTTGCAATAAAACTTTAGAGAGATAATAATAAGAATTTTAGAGCATTTATTTGGGTGCTGTCCTATAGGGTATATATTTTTGGGTGTTTACTCTCAGTGTAAGAGCAAAACATCTTTAGGTGGATCAAGATGAAATAAAAGATGAGTGCGCATACTCCTAGTGTAGGAATAGTGCATATGTGGATGGTGTGTATGTGATCTTGATTTTAAGAGCATAACAAATCTCTCATAAGGCATCAACAAAGCTTAACCAAACTCAATGCAAATCAAGCAGCATATAAGTGGAAGGTTTCCTATTCTAAATATCATATTTGGTTTTGGTAGAAATTCAAGCTTTGTTATACAAGAGCTCATCATATAAGTTTGAAGATTTCAAAATATAAATCTCCAGAACTCTAGTATCATTAGGAACAAGATAAATAGCAACTCATACTTTCTTATATTATATCCCTTAATTACCTAGACTTAGCTCAAGCATATGCTCCCATAAGTTTCAGGCTCAGAGCAAATTCTTCTATCAAATCAAAACTCGGGAGAATTCAAATCTGAATACTAGGTACTAAAAAGGAATTATAGTTGAGCTCTATTCATTATTTCTATTGCCAACATTTTATGACTCTTAAAAGCAGAAAAAATCTAAACACACTTTTTATTTTGTTTTCAAAGTTTAAAATCACACCTTAATATATATAACTAGCTAGGATAATTTTTATTTGGTTTTGAATTGTTATTCATCTTTTTATTTCTTTTAACTAACGAAAAACAAACTCAAACATAATAACTAAACAGGAAAGAAATACTAAGCTAGATACAAAGGGGAGTGCTCCTCCCCCAAGCTGAATGTTGTCGTGGTTGAAAATTGAGAATCTTCAGAGCGAGCTCATCAGTGGCAGTCCTTCTTATTCTGGCAGAGTGTAGCGTCTACCACCGAATAAACTTACTCAAAATGACATCCTGTAAAATATACTCCAACAAGAAAACCAAAAAAACTCGAAGCTTTGATCATGACAAGGGGTTAGCGGTCAGCTGAGCAATTGATTGTCCTTATTTCTTGAGATAGATTCATAAATTGACAAAACTTTGATAGGATATTAACTTTCATCTTTTTGTGATTTTCTTTTTATAATGAAAAAGAAATACATATGCAACATTTTTATTTTTATGCCATCATGGTGAATAATCCTAAAAGGTTACCATAAGTTACTCACATGAGGCTTCAAACTTTTATGATGTAATGATAAAAGCAATAAATAGTTTTATTTTCTTTTCTAAGTATGCAAAAATAGATGAAACATTATGAAATATTTTTCTGATATAAAATGCTAAAGTGAAAAATAATCTAAATGCAGTGCTAAAACAGAAAAGTAAATATGCTAACAGAATAATTCATACAGTGGATAACTACCATTATTATCTCATGGCAAGGGTACGGAATTTAATAGTCCTCCAAACAGGACTAGGTAGGAGAGAGTGCTTACTGTTCAGATTCATCATCTGATCCTGCTGAAGAATCAGATGCTTGCTCTTCTTGCAGTATTGATGTTGATGTTGTCTTCTTTCTCCATCCTGAGTGGTCTATGTAGCAGAATCTGGCTGTGTAGCTTCTTCATTAATAGGCTCTTCAATCTTCTTGTCTTGAGTGTCCCATTCATTCCAGCGGTCTTCATACCTTGATACTTCTCCTGGGTAATCTGCCTATCCATCCTTCAGGGGCTGGTTTGCTTGACGGTGGGATCGACGTCTCCTCCTATTACAGTTCTTCTTGGACTGTTCATAATTAGTATAACTATTAAAATAATAGCGTACCTTTCTTTCTAGAAATTGTAAGTGGACTTGTCCAGATCCAATGTAGATGACAGCGTTGGTAGTGTTGAGGAGCAGTCTTCCCAAAATAATGGGGGTCTCTTCTTCTTCTATTCCCATGTCCAGGACCATGAAATCGGTAGGAACATAGCGATCTTAAATTTGTACAATGACATCCTTTACTATTCCCTCCGAGAACCGAATTGATTGGTCTGCCATCTGCAACTGCATATATGTAGGATACAAGGGTTCATTACCAAATAAATATTCATATGTTACTTTTGACATTATGTTGACACCCGATCCAACATCACATAAGGTCTTATGAAAAACTTTCTGATTGATTAGGCATTCAATTGTCGGTACTTCAGGATCATCCTTCTTTGCCAGGAATGTTAGAGTGAGCAAACCTTCATACTCTGATTGGATTGTGTTGATCATCTTGATAGTCTCTTCTTGTGCCTAGCTAGCCTTGTTCTTCCTCTAGCTTCTAGGATTCTTCTTCTTCTTGATCGTCACTGGTTCATTTCTCTTGGATGGCGCATGGGGTTGCAGGTGTGTGCAGCATCCGGTTCTTAAATGAGAACATCTCTTTATTGTCCTTAATAGTGAAAACAATCTTAGAATGCTCTACATAGATGATGGCCTTTGTGGTGCATAGGAATGGTCGGCCTAAAATGATCGGTGCTTTCTCATCTTTTCCTGTGTCCACGACCACAAAGTCTACAGGAACATATGATTATCCCACTCTGATGATAGCATCTTCAAGAACTCCCTCAGAGTAGCACAGTGTCTGATATGCAAGCTGCAAATGCATATTTGTGTACAACAAAGGATCTCCTAAAATATTATCATGAATTACCTTGGGCATAATGTTGACACTTGCACCAAAATTGCAAATAGCTTCTGGGAAAATGTGACATCCTATGGAGATAGGAATGACAGGTATCCCTAGATCACCTTTCTTGTTGGGAAGCGTGTAATCAATCCACTTCACTTCCGGTGGTTTGATATGATAATTAGCTACATCGTAAATATTGACAAGATTTGCAGTTTCTAAATCTTCTGGCTGGCCCATAATCTTACTTTTCTCCAGTGGAGGAACAGCAGCTGCTAGCTGAGCTAATTGTGATTCTATCATTTTATTAAAGTTGTGCTGATTCTTAATGGCAGAAGCAAAGGTATCCATTCTAGTGCTTATATTTTCTAAAGTTTTATCAGTAGAAGCTACCTTTCTAGTCAATTGATCTAATAGTCTAGATTGACAAGCAACTAAATATCTCAAAGGTGGTGATTTAAAGCATTATAATTATTACCTTGAAAGTTATCTTGATAGTTACCTTGGTAGTTTAGCTTATGTTGTTGGTCAATATTGTCGGGTATCAAAATATCCAAGGTACCCAACAGGGGTAAAATATGGCACCCAGCTCATTTGTAAGCCCATCGTAGGGGACTCAAAAAGCACTCACAGCATGTCAGCCGCTCAAGGCATGAATGGCAAACTCTATCTCACCCGAGCCTTACGGAGAGGCCTCAGGCACGATAAGCGTCTCAGGCGCCATTTCTCCATCTTGCTAGAGCCCCCGCGGCGTCATCAAAGGCGCCTGACCCTCCGTGGTGCATTTTCACCTCGCGAGGGGCACGTGGAACCCTCAGGCAAGATGGGGAGCCACGGGGGCCCCCAACATGGTGCTCTCTCCATCGACGTGATGGACATGACTATGCACAGTCAATAGGAGCACAGGAACCATGCCCTGACTCAACATGACCCCGGTCATTCTACCACGACGACATCCATACCTCCACAGCAATGGGGGTGACGGCAGTTGTGCCACCTAAACCCCTCACTACGAAAATCCCGGCGCACGCGCCAGCCACCTTCATGGCATAGGGACGTACAGGTCAAAGCATGGCCCCGGCATGTCGCACTAGCGAACGGAGAGGCCAAAAGATCAACGCTCCGCATGACTCCATGCTATAGGGAAACTATTCCCACCGGATAAGGAGGAGGATGGCTACTCCTGAGGCCACCTTTTTGCCTTTCTCTTTCTTTTTTCCCGTTTTCACCACTTTACCGCAAATGTAACCCGAGCCCTCCCCTTAGAAGCTATAAAAGGGGAGGTAGGGGCCAGAGCGAGGAGGCAATCAGGCGATCAAGAGAAAAAAGAGACGAAACGACCAAGCAACAATAGCTAGAACCCACCTCAATCGAAACCACCACCACCACTCAAGAGACCTGGGACCTGCTCCCTCTCTCGAAAGCTTGTAACCCCTACTACGAGCACCCCGGTGTAAGGCAACACGAACCGCAGCGAAACCCACTGGACGTAGGGTCGTTCATGTCCGAATCAGTATACATCCTTATGTCCGCTTTGCACACAATCAGGGTCTAGACACGCAGATATAAATTCACTAGTCGCTCTGTTTAGACACCCGGTCCTCTAGACACCGACAGTTGGTGCGCCAGGTAGGGGCCTTCTGTGCGTCACAATCCATCTACTAGATCTTGATGGCCAATCCCCGCATCCGCTTCGCCCTAGGCTCCCATGTCTGGTTTGGGAACCTAGATTTCATCTGCACGGGAGTGGACTATGATCTAGTCCTTCTCTCCCCTGATGTTGACATCGATGCCATCTCTGAAGCCCTATCTAATCTTCGCCTGGGCACAGGCGAGGGGCAGGCCCCCGAGAACGACCGCCCAGGAGGTTCCCAAGGCCAAATGACGTCGGCCGGTAAGCCATATGACCCCGGGAGGGGCTGTGGCTAGTCTTCGACCACAATACGTTTTGATCCGTCTGCGGGGGAGATTCTAGCAGATCTACTGACTCACCATGCGCAGGCTATCGCGGAGGTACTCGTGACTACTGAGACAGCTTGTAGTACTAGCTCCGCCGAGGATGACAGTAGCTGGGCCAGCGTCGACTTCTCCGGGCTCAACAACCCAAGGGCTCTACATCGTTTCATCGGCGTCTGTGACTACCTCCTCGACAACGATGACTCTGACAACAACGGCTACGAGCTCACATGGCCATGATGCTAGAGGATGGAGGTCATGCACGGCGCCGACACGCCACGATCGGTAGATCACCGCATCATCCCCTGCCCACGATCTATTATTCTGTTCGAACATTATCTTTTCGTACTGGTGAAACCGTTGCACGTTATCTGCTATAATTTATTTCATCGTCTACGCGTTAAATCATGGGTTACATTATCAGCGATAATTACACAATATGTTTCATATTATCAGCAATAATTATGTGATACGTTTCCGCCCTTTACAGTCCAATCACGGCATAGAGTTCGAAGGCTAGCCCGTGAAGGGTTCAACAGCCGCTCCGAGCCACCCGAGTGAGGGATGGTATGAGAAGGGCAACGAACGGCCAGTACTCGGACGCACGGAGCGTCATGGGCCTTCTCGAACCATGTTCAAGTCCAGGCCGGTTTACGGTTTGGGAGTTTTTTTTAGAAAAAAGGCAGTGAGCCCTCGGGGACAGTCGAACGACCCTAGGAACTCCCCGAACCAATCGTCGAGAAATTTTGAATCCGGTCATTAGCTTACCTCCGTCGGATCCCCGCGAATGGGAACTAGGGCTTCACTTGAACCGACCCGATTGCAACTCAACGGGCACCACGGCTCGACCCAGTGAGGGAAGCCAAGGTGTTGCCCAACCCTCCTCTTTGCGAAAAGATGCGTGAGTGTAACACCCATGGTGTTATGGTAACTAAAACTGGCCATGTCATCAGATGCATTGCAAAGCATTCATGTTTTAGTCAACTCTAATGTGCATCAACGGGCACCACGGACTCTTGTGATTGACTTGAATCTAAAACCCTAATTTTGAATGTCATTTCAAATACTTGGATTATACCCTATGTAATTTGAGGTGTAAAGTTATGCTCTACACTAGTGTCAAGTGTAGGGGATAAACTCAACTGCAACATTTAAAAATGAACTCCAAGTTTGAGGTTGAATTTAAGTTCCAAAACTTGCTCTGAGTTTTTCAATTCAAATTCGAATTCAAATTGGGAGGTTTATTAAAATGAATTTATAATTCCAAATTGGTTCAAATAAATGTGGTATTGGGTAGGCCATATGTGATTTGACCCAATGGTACATTTGGATGATAGTTGTGATCACTAATTAATTATCAATTAATGTAGAAACCAAATCAAGTTTGAATTTGATTCAAAACCCTGATTTCCGGAAAACCCCGTTTTACCCCCTTTTGTGTAATTCAAAATATAAAAATAATTTGGGGGTGAGTCAAAAAGTAAAGTTGTAGATCTTGTCAAGTTGTACAATTTTGGTTTTTGGAGTTTTCAAAGTTTTAGCTTAAAATTTGGAGTAATTTTGAAAAGAATCAAATCTCAAATTTGACCCCTTTTTATTTCCCTATTCTAATTTCAAAATGAAGACATAATTTGAAAATGGTTTAAATAGAAAAGTTGTATGTCTATCCAAGATATACAATTTTGGTGTTTTGAGTTTTTAAAGTTTCAATATAAAATTGAAAGTAATTTTGAATTTACCTATTTCCAAAAATTGTCCTATTTTGATTTCAAATTCAAATTTCAAAATCAAAGCTGAATTTGAAAAAGGTTTTATTAAGAAAGTTGTAGGATTTGAAAAGTTGAGCAACTTTTGTTTTTGGAGTTTTTCAACTTCTTTAGAAAATTTGTGAGTAATTTGCAAAATGAGGTCAGTTGTATTTTTGTAAATATTTCAAAATCGGTTTCACAGCAGGGCGCCACCTCTTGCTCGCCATCGAGCTGCTTGCCACAGACCGGCCACTGCCCTCTCACGCCACCTCTGCGTGTGTTGCCACGCACCTGCTCGCGTGGTGACCGCAAGCTGCTGCTGGCTCAGCCAGAAGCGTCACCGAGCTGTTATGTCGAACTGAGCCGGCGCTGTCCTGCTCTGTTTCGCCATCATCGCTATCGAGCCTCATCACCTCGCCAGAGAAATTTTTCCTCCTCGCTTAGCCACCGCTCAATTGCTCTCGCAACTCGCTCCGCAAGCTCCTTGCGCAAGTACTAAGCATGCTCGTCTTGCCTCTAGCAGTTCAGCGCCACTGCACGCCGTTTTCTCCCTCAGAACCGGTCACAGCGCCGCCGCCACCGCCCTCACCGTGGATGGCGTACCACCATTGCCTCCCTGCTCCATCTTGATAGCCAGTAGTGCTCGCGGTGAGCCCCTGATACTTTCCCTACCCCCTTTCTATCTCTATCGGGTCTGTTTGGCCAGAGTAGGGGCGCTCCGCCGCACAGGAGAAGCTTTGAGCCACCATGACCGCGGCGCCTGTGCTCCATAGCCCTAGGGGTCCATCTTGGGTTGTCTGTGTGTGCGGGGAAGTCCGGGTAGTAGTTGAAGGCAGCTAGCGCCACCAAGGACCTCACCGCCGGCGAGATAGCCGCCGACGGTCAGCTCTGGTCATCGGCTGGAGAGGGAAGGGGATGACATGTGGGACCTCGCTGTCAGCCTCAGCGCAGAGGGAGGGGGTCGCCTGTTCGGCCTTGGGCCGTAGCCTGGCTGGGCTACCTTGGGCACGACCAACTGCAGTCGCGGGCCGGTCCTGCAGAGAGGGAAAGAGAGTGGGCCAGGGAGGAAAGAGGAGAGAGGAGCGCGCTCGGGCAGCGCGGGCCCAGTCGGTTGGGACAGAGTGGGCCGAAGAAAAGAATTTGTTTTTCCTTTTTCCTAATAAATGGATAGTACCAAGTTTTGTTTATTTCATTGTGAAATAACCAAGGCTCCAAAAATTATAAAAAATTTTGTGTAGCCTCTATGTGATGTATACTATCTAGGAAAAATATGAAATGTCAATTTTGATTACTTTTTGCATGTCATTTAATTAGCTCCATTAATGGATAAATGAGTTTTTCATAATTTTTCTAGGCTTAAATAATTATCCAAAAATTGTGAAAATTGTTTTGCCACTTAGTTATGAGGTAAGCTTCTTAAAATAAAAATTTGAGCTTAATTGGACAAATTTGAATTTATACTTAATTTAGGCTTTATTAATTAATTAGTTAACCAAGTAATTAGTGCTTAATGATTTAGGGTTTGTTTGACTTTGTGATTGAATGTTGACCTTGGGTCATTAACACTTAATGATCTTTGGCATCTTATTTAGTTAGTTGAGCTCATGTTTAACATGTAATTAGTGAACCCTAATGACATTTCATGTGAAGTAAAATTTGTCGAAACCCTAATACACTTAGTTGGTTAGTTTTGTTGTTTTGCAACTGTACCGTGAAGGTAAGTTGTACTCAACTTCTTAATCTTGTTATGCATCTACCGTGCATCATGTTTTGTACTTCATCATATTGAGCATACATTATCATCTCATGTAGTCCCCGTGAACAAGGAGATTAATGTGGTCGAACCAGTCCCCGAAGAAGAGCCGTCGTCAGTGGAGGTTGGGTTTGATATTTGTAGGATTGACCTGGAACCCAAAATTTCCATCGATCAAGGCAAGCCCTGGATGCATTTAAACCTTCCTTGCATTTTGAAAAGCTTTACTTCACTTATGTTAATGCTTTGTTGCATTAGGTGACAGGAGTTAAGTGATAACCTAATTACTATACTACCATCCTTGATGCTTCAATATTATCCTTATTACTGTTTTATTTGAAAATACTTAGTATGCTTAGCCTTGCTTAATGAGAAAACTTTGAAAATGTTTAACAAAGTTTGAAGGGTTGTGGTGGAACAATTGAATGAATGATGATGTTAATTTGAGACCGGTCGATGGACTTGCATCGGGAAAGGAGTCCCAATGTAGTGTCTCCGATTGTGTCAGTTAAGGACCGTACCGTTATAGGCTCGCCTGTGTTTCAAGACTTTGCAACTGGCCACATGCTTTGGTAAGCATAAGACCTTGGTAATTCCATCATGTGAATGGCTAACCGTGCACTGGGAGTGGAGAGATGGCGAGAGTAGTGTGTACCCTCGTAGCCAAGGGCTGGATTGGAGGTGTATTGTACTCTTGGGTGGCGCTAGACTCGATCATGTTTTGGAGGATTCGGGTGAAGGTTGATATATGTAGGTTTAAGTCCTGCATATGTTGTGTGGTTAGGGATCCCTAGCTGGGTATAATAGATTCGAATCGTCGTTGCTCCTCGGTCATGGAGACTCAATCATCTGACCTATACCGTAGTTAACAAGTGGAACTTTGGTCTTAGATTAAGAAGGAAGTTGTATGGGTTACCTGATCTAGACTAGGGTCACTTACATTCTGTAATAACTAACGATGATTTGAAAGGTTGATCTTAAGGACTCACCATTAGTAGCTTTTATGCAAAAGAACTTTGATTCTTGTTACATCCTCACCTTGATTCCCTTGAGCCTGCATTCCTGAGTCTTCTCCACCTTTTTCATCGGGTAAGTCTTGTGGAGTACTTTTGTACTCAGGGTTTGTTAAACCCTTGTTGCAGGTACGCCTCATGAGCAGCTTCGTTTCAGACTTTGCTGCATGACCATCTTTGCAGTAAGCGACGACGAGTAGTATATTTGGCTCTTGGGCAGAGCAATCCATTTCTATGGTTTGTAATAAAGTTACTAATGCTACTCCACTACTATGGTTGTAATAACTAAACTTAAGGTTTGTAAGGTTTGGGATAAATGGTTTGTAAATTATGATATGTAAGACTTATGCACTTTTACTCTGATGTAATTTGTTATATAAACTGTTGTAATACTGCAATGCCTCTGTAATGTGATCCTGCTCGGAAGATCGTGGATGATTCAGGTTTCCCGAGGACACCTGACAGACTTCTTAAGTTCTGTGGTACACATGCATAGCCGTCAGAGGTCTTTGAGACAATAATAGGTGCATGTGGGCCATATTATTTAGGAGGTTCTGCCACAGTGAGGGATATACTAACAAAGTTACTTAACTGGCTCCGTGCACCAGTAAAGACTTCAAAGGACCCGGGGGCAGAAATGCCTGGCCCACGAATGAATTTTCTTGAGCGTCCCAACGGGCCAGCGATCCTAAGACTTAGGCGAGAGAGCCCGACCCCTCCTCGGGGGCACAGGACCTAGCGGCAGAAATGCTCGACCCACGAACAAATTTTCATGAGTGTCCCAACGGGCCAGCAATCCTAAGACTAAGGCAAAAAAGCCAGACCCCTCCTCAGGGGCGCGGGACCCGGGGGCAGAAATGGCCAACCCACGAACAAATTTTCCTGAGCGTCCCAATGGGCCAGCAATCCTAAGACTAAGGCAAAAAATCCTGACCCCTCCTCGGGGCAGAGGACCCAGGGGCAGAAATGTCTGACCCGCGAGCGAGCTCTCCCGAGCGTCCCGATGCACCTACGGTCCTAGGTAATGGCAGGAGCCTCGGTAAGAACACGTCTGACCCCACCTCGGGACGCGGGAAACTGCTACACTCAAACGTCTAATCAATCTACACGCGCACATGTTAGTTCCTCCCCAAGAGGAAACCGTCAATAGGCAGGGTCTCGGCGACCTCGCCAATACCACTATTGACATTCAATACAAAACAAAATGATAAGATTGGGGAAATAGAACATAACAACAATCAAACAAACTGATTTCATAGATAAATCATTTTACATTTGTGGGGAAAGGGGGTCCTAGACTAGGCCTATGGGTCCTCATTGAGAACCTGGTCCGCAGGGACTAGGGCGGCGACGATGTTCACCGCTGGTTTGAATCCCTCGAGGAGGTCCTCATAGTCTCCGAGCCCTTCCCCCAATGGGAAGCCCTTGATGTCCTAGAGCTCCACGTTCATGGCCACCTAGGCCATTGTCAGCGCAACGGTCGCCCCTCGATGAACGCCACGCTCTATCGCCGCCCGGATCAGCGCTCGCGCGCCGAGAAGGCGCTCCTCCCGGTGCCCCGCCAGAGCATGGACAAAATCCACCAGGACATCAGCGACGTCGCGGAGGGACTCTACCTTCATGAGCAGTTCTACCCAAAACAAATGACGGGCATTAGACTTGAAAGATCGACTAAAAGACCAAAATGAGGAAGCGGTAAATCACTCACCCGCACACCGGCGGTCGGACTCCGTTCGTTGCAAATGGGCGAGCGCCGCCTCCTTCTCCAAGGAGGTCACCAATGCCTTCACGGTGGCCAACTCCTCCCGCGCCTCCTGAAGTGGGGTAGGAACACCCTAGGCCACCACATTTTGGGCCTACTCGTACCTCGATGAGGAAGCAATGCCAGGATTAAGGCGACGGCGGTGAGAAGGCACCCTGTTGTAAGGTCCAAATAGGCTAGAGGGGGGGTGAATAGCCTAATAAAAACTTCTACACAAATTACTTAACCACAAGTTAGTGCGAAAGGTGGCGAAGCACAAAGCACTAGCTCTAACTAATTAAGCAAGCCACCTACACAATTCTAGTACAAGGCTATCCACTAAACACAACAACAACAAGCTAGAAACGAGAAGTAAAACGAGAGAAGAGCTTCGAGTGATTATACCGCCGAGTAGAGATGAGAAGTACCAATCAAACAATCACACAAGAGAAATCCTCGGGAAGAGAATGACACAAGAATTTATCCCGAGGTTCACTTGCTTCCCGGCAAGCTACTCCTCGTTGTGGCGATGCACCCACTTGTCGGTTCGCGAGCTAATCAACTATCAAGAGTTGAGCCCTCGGCGGGCGCCGCACAACCGCACACAAGATGGGGATCCTCCAAGCCACGAGCTTCACTAGAGTATCCAATTCGCGAACTCCCGCGGGGAAGGATCAAGAACCCCTTACAACACTTGGTGAAGGCTCCAACAATCTCCAATTGCAAGCTCAATCACCTCCGCTGCTCCAAGCCGTCTACCGTGTCGGGAAACACGGAAGAGTAACAAGAAATCCGCAGCAACTCGAAGATCAAGTGCCTCTAGAATGCAACTCTCAAGCAATGCACTTGAATCTCACTCAATCTCACTCAAGATGTGCAATGAAGCAAGGAGATGAGTGGAGGGGTTGTTCTCTAGCTCAAAGTATGTCTCTAGGTCTCAAAATGTGCAAGAGTTGCCCTCAAAACCCGTCCACCATCTATTTATAACGAAGGGGTACGCAACTAGCCGTCAGAAGCGACGCAGTTGAAATCGCGAGCACCGGACGCTCCGGTCTGGGTGACCGGACGCGTCCGGTCACTACGCGACAGACATGAACAGTGCTCGTCCAACTAGCCGTTACCGTTGACCGGACGCGCTCGACCGAGCCACCGGACGCGCCGGTCCCGTGACCCACCGGACGCGCCGGTCAGCACCGAGCCGCGCACCGCGAAACAACCACCGGACGCGCCGAAGGACCCACCGGACGCCACAGTGCCCACGTCCGGTGGGAGTCCAGTAAGCTCCCGACGCGACCGGACGCGTCCGGTGGTACGTGACCGGACGCGCCCCGCGTCCGGTGCACGAACCCTAGCAGCACCCGCGCCGCGATGAACTGACCGGACGCGCCCCGCGTCCGGTGCAGCGTCCGGTGCTGCGTCCGGTGCACGCAGTGACCTCCGTTCGCCTCCGTTTCTTTTCCAACTTTCGGCGCAATAGAAAATAGGCGTTTTACTTCTCCAAAAAGCGCCGAATCCCGCCTCGCAAGCTCGGCGGGAGGGAGAGAGGAACCCAAACCCCTCTCTACCGCTCCAACTCCACCGCCTTCGCAAATGTGCTAACACCACCGAGTGTACACCACCATGTGCATGTGTGTTAGCATTTCACAAACATTTTTCCAAGGCGTTATGTTAGCTCTTTACTAGAACCTAAATGCATATGCTCAAGACATTGATCTAGTGGCACTTGATTCCCGAGCTAACCGTGATTGCCCCTCTTGATAGTCGGCTATGTATCCTAAACCCGGTCAATCACTTCTCTACTCATCTTAGACCGGCAAAAGGAAAACCCTATGGTTATACCTTTGCCTTGCGCTCTTAGATCCTTCTCCTTCACTTGATCATCATGTCCATTGTTTCATGTGCATCTCCACCATGATCTTGCTCATCATTTCATACACCAAATCATGTGGTCTTGTGGCCATCTCTCCATGCCATTTCCACCTCCATCACATGTTGCTTATGCCTAGCTTAATCACACTTGATACAATAGCATTAGCAACTTGGTGTCATTAATTACCAAAACCAAACTTGGGCTTTCAATCTCCCCCTTTTTGGTAATTGATGACAACCATCACAAAGATATGAAATGAAATCAATTTTCAATTTTGATAGTATTAGCTCCCCCTACATATGTGCTTTCATGAGTTTGGTTCAATTTTGCACATATGTATGGATTTGAATTTTGGGAGAGTTACTACTATCAAATTGATGCTAAGGTATATAGAATGGACCTTTGAAGCGTGATACCAATCGGAGTTGCCTTTATATACCATCCTTAGCATCGATGTAGCTAGACACCACTTGTAATTCATCACTTGTAAAGATCACAAACACTAAAGTACCCCGTGAGATCAACATTATAAGCAAAGGTGTCTAGATACCACTTAAAAAGCTACTCTCAACAATTCATCATTCAAGTTCTATTTCTAGCAATCACCACACAAGCATGATTATGAATTTAAGCTTTGCAATGCAACAATTCATCATGTTAATGCACATACAAATGCAACAAATAATTCATGAGCTTGCTCCCCCTACTTGTGTGCTCAATTTTAATTGATCCCTTTCCAAAGTTTTATCTTATGCTTTCTCTCCCCCTTATTAACTTTTTCTCTTTGTGACTTTTCTCTCCCCTTACTATTTCTTTCTCCCCCTTTGTGACTTTTCTATCTTTGTGACTTTTCTCTCCCCCTTTGTCAACAATCACCAAAAAGGTGCCAATTTTAGTGAGAGTTAAGTCAATCAATATGAGGGAGTCCAAATTATGGTTCAATCTAGATCACTTGCCTAGAATATGTAATTCGGTTTGATCCAAGGACAAGCTTCTTCACACCTCATAAAGTATAAGGGTTATCTTGACCATGTTGAATTACACATCATGAGCTCATTTTCTAGATCCAACACGAGGTTTGCAAGCCCACAAACATGTCATATGCTACCACTAGATCAATCAAAACATAGAAGCAATAGTGGTACCATATATACATTTAACTCATTTGATTTTCATGAATGAGCCTATTTGTCATGCAAATATGTCTATATGTTCTAAACATGTCCTTAGCAAAGTATGGATGATATGTCAAACAACTTTACCTTGCTATGTCGGAGGAGAGGCATGTCATTTTAAGAATGTGGGGGTGCTCTCATTTCAAGTTGGAGAAGTCAAGTATGTTCAATTCATTCTTCAACTTGTAAAATCTCTTCTCATCAAGTGGCTTTGTGAAGATGTCGGCTAGTTGATCTTCGGTGCCAATGCTTTCAATGCTAATATCACCCTTTTGTTGATGGTCTCTTATGAAGTGGTGCCTTATGTCAATGTGCTTAGTTCTTGAATGTTGAACCGGATTTTGAGTCATCTTGATAGCACTTTCATTATCACAAAACAAAGGCACATTCTTGAATTTGATTCCAAAGTCATTCAAAGTGGCCTTCATCCAAAGCAATTGTGCACAACAACTACCGGCACTAATGTATTCGGCCTCGGCGGTAGATAGTGCAACACTATTTTGTTTCTTTGATGACCATGAAACAAGAGACCTTCCAAGCAATTGACAAGTGCCACTTGTGCTCATTCTATCAATCTTGCATCCACCATAGTCGGAGTCCGAATATCCAATCAACTCAAAATTAGACCCCTTTGGAAACCATAATCCAACATCATGAGTGCCCTTAAGATATCTCAATATCCTCTTGGTTGCTTTCAAGTGACTTTCTCTAGGTGAAGCTTGATATCTTGCACACTTGCACACACTAAACATCACATCCGGCCTAGAAGCGGTGACATATAGCAAACTTCCAATCATAGACCGATATTGCTTTTGATCTACCATGTTACCAATTGCATCAATACCCAATTGATCATTTGTGCCCATTGGTGTACTCATTGGCTTAGCATCTTGCAATCCAAACTTCTTGATCATGTCCTTGATGTACTTCCCTTGACTTACAAAAGTGCCATTCTTCATTTGCTTGATTTGAAGTCCAAGAAAGTAACTAAGCTCTCCAATCATAGACATCTCAAACTCTTTTGCCATCATATTTCCAAATTCTTCACAAAAGTCTTGGTTAGTTGATCCAAAGATAATGTCATCCACATAGATTTGCAACACAAACAAGTCATTTCCAAGCTTCTTGGTGAAGAGAGTGGTGTCAACCTTTCCCATCTTGAACCCTTTAGAGAGAAGAAAGTCCCTCAACCTCTCATACCATGCTCTAGGTGCTTGCTTCAAACCATACAATGCCTTCTTGAGCTTGTAAACATGGTTGGGCTTCTTGTCATCTTCAAAACCGGGAGGTTGCTCAACATAAACTTCTTCATTAATGTAGCCATTGAGAAATGCACTCTTGACATCCATTTGATAGAGCTTGATGTTGTGTGCACAAGCATATGCTAATAAGATTCTAATTGCCTCCAATCTTGCAACCGGTGCATATGTCTCTCCAAAGTCAAGACCTTCAACTTGTGTGTAACCTTGTGCTACCAATCTTGCTTTGTTTCTCACAACTACACCATCTTGATCTTGCTTGTTTCTAAAGACCCACTTAGTACCAATCACATTATAGTTCTTCGGCCTTTCAACAAGTTCCCAAACTTGATTTCTAGTGAAGTTGTTCAGCTCTTCATGCATGGCATTTACCCAATCGGAATCTTTCAATGCATCTTCTATTTTCTTAGGTTCTTCAAGTGACACAAATGAGTAGTGCTCACAAAAGGATGCTAATCTTGATCTAGTTTGAACACCACTTTGAATTCCACCAATGATTTGATCCAACGGATGATCTCTTGCAATGCTAGTAGGTTGGAGTATTGGGAGTTGGTTGCTTCCACTAGCTTGACCTTGATCTTGCAAATCATCATGAGAATCACTAGAGCTTGCTTGATTTGTATCAATTTGCACACTTTGGTTTATCACATGAATATCATCATCATCAACTTGTCTCGGCCTTATGTCACCAATATCTATGTTCTTCATTGCATTTGACAATTGATCTCCTCTCACATCATCAAGGTTTTGAGCTTCATTTTGAGATCCTTGGGTTTCATCAAACTCAACATCATGAACTTCTTCCAAGGTTCCATTTGTGAGATTCCAAACTCTATATGCTTTGCTTGTGGTGGAATAACCAAGTAAGAACCCTTCATCACATTTCTTTTCAAACTTGCTCAATCTAGTGCCTTTCTTGAGAATATAGCATTTGCAACCAAACACTCTAAAGTATGCAATGTTGGGCTTTCTTCCATTCAATAGCTCATATGGTGTCTTCCCAAGCTTCCCATGGCAATAGAGACGGTTGCTACAATAGCAAGCCGTGTTGATAGCTTCACTCCAAAATGAATGACTCACATTGTATTCACTAAGCATTGATCTAGCCATGTCAATCAAAGTTCTATTCTTTCTTTCAACTACACCATTGGATTGAGGAGTGTATGTTGGAGAGAATTGATGTCCAATACCAAGATCATCACACAATTCCTCAATTCTTGTGTTCTTGAACTCACTACCATTGTCACTTCTAATCTTCTTGATGGTAGTCTCAAACTCATTTTGCACTCGCTTGACAAAAGACTTGAATAGATCATAAACATCACTCTTGTCATAGAGAAAGAACACCCAAGTGTATCTAGTGTAGTCATCAACAATCACAAAACCATACTTGTTGCCACCAATGCTAGTATATGTTGTTGGCCCAAACAAGTCCATGTGCAATAGCTCAAATGCCTTTGATGTGCTCATTTCACTCTTACTAGGATGTTTATTTCCAACTTGTTTGCCGGCTTGACAAGCACTACATGGTTTATCCTTTTCAAAAGTGACATCCTTCAAGCCTCTAACTAAGTCATGCCTCAAAAGTTTGTTCAATTGCTTCATTCCAACATGACCAAGCCTTCTATGCCATAACCAACCCATACTAGATTTGCTAAGCAAACATGATGTCAATTGGGTCTCACTATCATTGAAGTCAACCAAGTATAAGCTACCATGTCTAAATCCTTTGAATATCAAATTTGATCCATCAACACTTATGACTTCAACATCATCACTACCAAATATGCACTTGAAGCCAAGATCACAAAGTTGTGCTACCGACAAAAGATTGAAATCCAAGCTCTCAACTAGCAATACATTTGATATGCTCATGTCATTTGAGATAGCAATTTTACCAAGCCCCTTGACCTTGCCTTTCTTGTTATTGCCAAAAGTGATAGCATCAAAACCACCATTTTGACTTGTATCAATTGATTTGAACATACAAGAATCTCCGGTCATATGTTGAGTGCACCCACTATCAAGCACCCAATGCCTTCCTCCGGCTTTGTAATTGACCTACAAGATAAGATCAATTCTTTTTAGGTACCCAAACTTGTTTGGGTCCTCCAAGGTTAGTGACCAAGCTCTTTGGTACCCAAATGGCTTTCTTCTTTGAGCCCACCCATGGTGTACCAATGAACTTAGCATGAACACTATTTGTACCCTTGGTAAGTATATAGAAAGAATCAAACTTAATTGAGGATACTTTAGCATTGGATTTCTTGTTCATGCAATGTCGCTCTATGTGACCAACTTGCTTGCAACTTTTGCAATAGCTACCATTGTTCTTCACAAAACGAGTTTTGTGAGGAGCAAAAGCGGCCTTGCCTTTCTTGGGGTTATAGCCCAATCCCTCTTTATAGAGAGAAGCTCTTTGGCTACCCAAGCACATAAGCAAGCGGTCCTCACCACCATAAGCCTTAGCTAAGGTGTGATTGAGCTCTTTTACCTCCTTCTTGAGATTCTCATTCTCAACTATAAGTGTGGAATCACAAGTGAAACCGTCACTACTAGATGAGGATGATGTAGATGAGCTACATGGAGGGTTAGTGGAAGCAACAACAATAGGCTTATGACAAGATTCATCAATTATATCACAAGATACGCCTATGTTGCAAATTTTAGCTTTCTCAACATTAGTTGGCATGTTTTCACATTTTTCAACTAGAGAGGAATGAGCTTCTTCAAGCTTAGTGTGAGACTTTTGAAGCTTCTTATGGTCTACCTTTAGACTCTCATAAGATGCCCTAAGCTCATCAAGTTCTTGCATAAGGTTTTTCTTTTCCTTAAGCAAGCCCTTGCATTCCTTTCTAGATTCTTTATAATGTTGAGTGCAATCTTCTAGCATAGTGATTAGTTCATCTTTAGTGAATTCTTCTTCATCACTATCACTATCACTATCACTAGCATTAGCATGATCACTCTCATCATCGGATGATACCTTAGCGGCCTTAGCCATGAAGCATGATGGAGTGTCGAAGAGGGAGACCTTCTCTTGGATGGCAATGCTAGCATGTCCCTTCTTCTTGCTCTTGTAGTCATCCTCATCATCACTTGAGGAATCATCACTATCCCATGTAGCAACATGAGAATCATTCTTCTTCTTATAAGAGCTCTCCTTCTTTTCTTGCTTCTTCTTTTGCTTCTTCCTTTCCTTCTTGATAGCATCTTCATCATCACTATCATAAGGACACTTTGCAATGAGATGGTCCTTGCTATGGCATCTAAAGCATCTTATGGTATGCTCATTCTTCTTAGATGTGTTCTTCTTCCTCCTTGCACGATAGCCCTTCTTCTTCATAAATTTGCCAAATTGCTTGACAAAGAGAGCCATCTTCTCATCAATGTCATCACTATCACAAGAGCTTGAGTCTTCTTCACTTGATGATTCAATCTTTGATTTGCCCTTGGATGTGGTGGCTTTGAATGCCACACTCTTCTTCTTTTCATCATCTTTCTTCTCATTCTCCTTCTTCTTCTTCTTGACCAACTCATCCTTCTCATCATCTTCTCTATACGAATCATCGGTCATCACTTCTTGAAATATTTGTTGAGGAGTTGAATCCTTCAATGTAGTCCTCACTAGCACGGTGATCAATGTATCAAACCTCTTGGGCAAGCTTCTCAAGAACTTCATAGAGAATTGGTTGTCCTTGACTTCCTCACCAAGTGCCTTGAGCTCATTGACAATGACTTGCAATCTATGAAACATCTCCGGTACACTCTCATCATCTTGCATCTTGAAGCTTGAAAATTTTTCTTGCAAGATATATGCTTTAGCGGTCTTTGTGCCTTCGGTGCCTTCAAATGTTTCTTCTAGCTTGGCCCAAGCATCATGTGCAACCTCTATATTCTTTACTTGCTCAAATGTCTTGTCATCTAATGCCTCATGAAGAGCACTAATGGCAATGTCATTGCATTGGAGCTTCTTCTCTTCCACCGGTGTAGGTGCTTCCGGATTAGCAACCTCAAATTTTGTTTCGGTGACCTTCCACACTTCTCTATTGATTGACTTGAGGTGTGCGGTCATCTTAACCTTCCAATATGCATAATTTGTACCATCAAAGTGAGGTGCCTTCTTGGTGTTGTTGATGTGCAAACTTAATTGAGCCATTTCTTTATCACCGTAGGTTGTTAAGCCTCAATTAAACGGTGCCTCGGCTCTGATACCACTTGTAAGGTCCAAATAGGCTAGAGGGGGGGTGAATAGCCTAATAAAAACTTCTACACAAATTACTTAACCACAAGTTAGTGCGAAAGGTGGCGAAGCACAAAGCACTAGCTCTAACTAATTAAGCAAGCCACCTACACAATTCTAGTACAAGGCTATCCACTAAACACAACAACAACAAGCTAGAAACGAGAAGTAAAACGAGAGAAGAGCTTCGAGTGATTATACCGCCGAGTAGAGATGAGAAGTACCAATCAAACAATCACACAAGAGAAATCCTCGGGAAGAGAATGACACAAGAATTTATCCCGAGGTTCACTTGCTTCCCGGCAAGCTACTCCTCGTTGTGGCGATGCACCCACTTGTCGGTTCGCGAGCTAATCAACTATCAAGAGTTGAGCCCTCGGCGGGCGCCGCACAACCGCACACAAGATGGGGATCCTCCAAGCCACGAGCTTCACTAGAGTATCCAATTCGCGAACTCCCGCGGGGAAGGATCAAGAACCCCTTACAACACTTGGTGAAGGCTCCAACAATCTCCAATTGCAAGCTCAATCACCTCCGCTGCTCCAAGCCGTCTACCGTGTCGGGAAACACGGAAGAGTAACAAGAAATCCGCAGCAACTCGAAGATCAAGTGCCTCTAGAATGCAACTCTCAAGCAATGCACTTGAATCTCACTCAATCTCACTCAAGATGTGCAATGAAGCAAGGAGATGAGTGGAGGGGTTGTTCTCTAGCTCAAAGTATGTCTCTAGGTCTCAAAATGTGCAAGAGTTGCCCTCAAAACCCGTCCACCATCTATTTATAACGAAGGGGTACGCAACTAGCCGTCAGAAGCGACGCAGTTGAAATCGCGAGCACCGGACGCTCCGGTCTGGGTGACCGGACGCGTCCGGTCACTACGCGACAGACATGAACAGTGCTCGTCCAACTAGCCGTTACCGTTGACCGGACGCGCTCGACCGAGCCACCGGACGCGCCGGTCCCGTGACCCACCGGACGCGCCGGTCAGCACCGAGCCGCGCACCGCGAAACAACCACCGGACGCGCCGAAGGACCCACCGGACGCCACAGTGCCCACGTCCGGTGGGAGTCCAGTAAGCTCCCGACGCGACCGGACGCGTCCGGTGGTACGTGACCGGACGCGCCCCGCGTCCGGTGCACGAACCCTAGCAGCACCCGCGCCGCGATGAACTGACCGGACGCGCCCCGCGTCCGGTGCAGCGTCCGGTGCTGCGTCCGGTGCACGCAGTGACCTCCGTTCGCCTCCGTTTCTTTTCCAACTTTCGGCGCAATAGAAAATAGGCGTTTTACTTCTCCAAAAAGCGCCGAATCCCGCCTCGCAAGCTCGGCGGGAGGGAGAGAGGAACCCAAACCCCTCTCTACCGCTCCAACTCCACCGCCTTCGCAAATGTGCTAACACCACCGAGTGTACACCACCATGTGCATGTGTGTTAGCATTTCACAAACATTTTTCCAAGGCGTTATGTTAGCTCTTTACTAGAACCTAAATGCATATGCTCAAGACATTGATCTAGTGGCACTTGATTCCCGAGCTAACCGTGATTGCCCCTCTTGATAGTCGGCTATGTATCCTAAACCCGGTCAATCACTTCTCTACTCATCTTAGACCGGCAAAAGGAAAACCCTATGGTTATACCTTTGCCTTGCGCTCTTAGATCCTTCTCCTTCACTTGATCATCATGTCCATTGTTTCATGTGCATCTCCACCATGATCTTGCTCATCATTTCATACACCAAATCATGTGGTCTTGTGGCCATCTCTCCATGCCATTTCCACCTCCATCACATGTTGCTTATGCCTAGCTTAATCACACTTGATACAATAGCATTAGCAACTTGGTGTCATTAATTACCAAAACCAAACTTGGGCTTTCACCTGTCCCCTTCTCCCGGCGCACTCACGTGAGAGCCCCTGGACGAGCCGCCGTGCTCCATGGCTAAGGTAGCGAGAAGAAAGAACAAAAGAGCAAGGACAGAATAAGAGTGATGCCAGGGTCGGGCACCTCGACTCAGGTTATAAAGGGCCCCGGGGAGGCCTTCCAACTCCTAGGCATTCAATACGCCCAACTGCCCCGCTCATCTCCCAAGGGAACCACATTGGTCTCACGCCATGCCTTGAGAAGGCAAACCGCTCTACAGGCGGTTTACACCCCTCCTCTCCACAGGTCGGCGATAGGCCTCAAAAAGATAACTGACTGAACATGAACCACCCACCCTCTCGTGCACCACAACACGAAGTGTCGCAACAGTAACTGCTCGGCGTGACCCCTCATCTTTCCCAGGCGGGCCCACTTGCTCGATTATAAGCCCTTGAAGGGATAACCCGTCCCTCTAAGGCCTCGGAGGCTACACCCGGTGGGTGCGCTCACGCAAGCGCGCCCCCACCGGATAGTCTCCTTAAAACTAAACAAACTGCAATAAGACCCAAATGGGATGACAAGGGCCCACGCATACCCCTCCGTTCTGCTGAAGAGCACAAGAGAAACAACACGACAATCGAGAGGCCATCCGGTCAATCCCATGCAGCGCGCGGGGGCTCGGGGGCTTCTTATGTATTCTGACCTAGCGAATGGTCCACACCAAGGCCGCAAGGGCACCCCATCCAACCCATAGTCATACTAGAAACACCACACTTGCTCGATTATAAGCCCTTGGAGGGATAACCCATCCCTCCAAGGCCTTGAGGGCTAAACCCGCCGGGTGCGCTCGCACGCACCCACCGGATAGTCCTTCCAAAAACAAAAACGAGTCAAAAACTACCCACAATCTCTCGTTCTCAAGCCTCTGAAGGAGTGCTCCACTCCTCCACAGGCTCGGGGGCTATTGTCGGGTATCACAATACCCAAGGTACCCAACAAGGGGTAAAATACGGCACCCTACACATTTGTAGGCCCATAGTAGGGGACCCAAAAACACTAACAGTGTGTCAGCCGCTCAAGGCGTGAACGACAAACTCTATCTTGCACGAGCCTTCCGGAGAGGACTCGGGCATGATAGGCATCTCGGGCACCATTTCTCCGTCTCGCCCGAGCCCCCGTGGCATCATCAAAGGCGCCCGACCCCCTATGGTGCATTTCCGCCTTGCCCGAGGGGCACGTGGAACCCTTAGGCAAGACGGGGAGCCACGGGGCCCCTAATACGGTGCTCACTCCATCGACGTGATGGACATGATCGTGCACAGTCAACAGGGGCACAGGAACCACGCCCTGACTTGACATGACCCCGGTCATTCTACCACGACGACATCCATACCTCCACAGCAACGGGGGTGACGGCAGCTGTGCCACCTAACCCCCTCACTACGAAAATCCTGGCGCACGCGCCGGCCACCTTCATGGCACAGGGACGTATAGGTCAAAGCATGGCCCTGGCACGTCGCACTAGCGAACGGAGAGGCCAAAAGATTAACGCCCCACACGACTCCACGCTATAGGAAAATTGTTCCCACCGGATAAGGAGGAGGACGGCTACACCCGAGGCCACCTTTTTTGCCTTTCTCTTTCTTTTTTTTATTTTCACCACTTTACCACAAATGTAACCCGAGCCCTCCCCTTATAAGCTATAAAAGGGGAGGCAGGGGCCAGAGCGAGGAGGCAATCAGGCGATCAAGAGAAAAAAGAGATGAAACAACCAAGCAACAATAGCTAGAACCCACCTCAATCGAAACCACCACCACCACTCAAGAGACCTTGGACCTGCTCCCTCTCTCAAAAGCTTGTAAACCTACTACGAGCACCCCGGTGTAAGGCAACATGAACCGCGTGAAACCCACTAGACGTAGGGTCGTTCATGCCTGAACCAGTATACATCCTTGTGTTCGCTTTGCACACCATCAGGGTCTAGACGCGCAGATACAAATTCACTAGTCGCTCTGTTTAGACACCCGGTCCTCTAGACACCGACAAATATCATATGCTCTACTCAAAACAAGGATAAGTTACAAGATAATAATAAAGATATAAATAATAAGTACTTGATCAATCATCATAATGAATAAATAGTAACTCAGAGCACTCTAGTTAAGCAATAGGTTAAAGTCCAATTAGAATATTAAAAAGATAATTCCTAGGTAGTCTTACTAACAAGTCACTGCAGTTTTAATTAACTATATCTGGTGATCATTGCCACAACTATGCCACATAAGGAACATCATCTAAGGAAATTTGGAAACATAGTCCTCCTAACCTTCGCGATCGGGTCCTACCAACATCAATATATACGGGGGATGGACTGCAAAGGACTCAACATAGCTGTCACCTACACGATCTACCACATCCCGACATATAAGGGCATCCGCAGATAAACAAATATCTAAGCACCACGCTCACATAATGTCTATCACTCACCCATGGTCCAATAGGGTGAGCGCTATACGAACATATGTATGGTTTCTATAATCTAGCTACACCAAATATCAAACTAGAACAAACAATGGACATTGCTTTCATGAACATAGATAATATAAGGCTTAATGTTGACATAAACATAGTAGCAACGATACAATCTCAAATAAAATAAAGAAATAGAGTAAAGTACAAGAGATATACCGAACCACGCTCTTGCCAATGCCGGGAATCCAAGCGTTGCTTGATCTCCCTCTAGACCTAATCTAACTTGCCTAAGCTCTAATCTAAAGGAACTCTGAGGAACTAGGGTTGGCTCTGGACGAGTTGATCTTCAACTGAATATCTTGAATGACTTGATGCTTCAGGGGGGTGCAGGAGTTCTTATATAGCCCGGTGGGTTGAACATAAGCCCTTGGATCAAACCAACTTGGATTAAGGGTGGAGATGAATCCTAGGAAGCGGTGGAGGAATACTCCAGATGCTCATGGAGAAATCCCCCAGGGGGCCAGGCGGCATAGTGGTGGGGCCGGCCGGCCCCACCTGGCAGCTTCTCGTCCTTCCATTTGTTCTCATGCCTTCTGGTGTCTTCTATAGTCTTCTAGCGTACCCTTCGTCACGATCAAGTTTCGTCCTTTTTCTCAATGAGGCCCCCCTTCCTACGTTTTCTAGAATAACCCCGCAGAAAACAGAGATTCACCAAAACTCATGAAATTTGTCTGTTTAAGCCCTAGACCTATGCATATTATTGTACTTTTAACCATTTCTCTTGTTTATTCACATATAAAATGTTGACGTTATCCACCGTCAACAATGCTTCTCATGCACATGGTTCAGACTCTTGGAGGATCATGCCCAGAATTTTTGGAGGAAACATTGGACCATGGCGAGAGGCGCATAGTGCTGATTCTAACTGGATTTCCTATGGACCCAACATTCCACATAGAACTCATTAGATCTCGGCCTTACCCTGAGGATGCCATACAGGATGTGGCCACTGATACTATGCAGGTGCTCTGGGTGCACTTTGCAGCCTACCTAAGCACTACTTGCTATCGAGACTTTCCAGGATTTGATCCTAGAAGTTCCAATGCACCTGTTCAGCTAGGGGCTCAAGGTTTATCAGGATTCTTGATCTCACGGGTGCTAGAATGTTCATCAAATGACATCAACTTAGCCTCTAGTAAGAAAATGATATCTGATGGGATGGTATTTTGGTCATTCGTCACATATTTCACTAAGATGTGGTCCGAAGCCTGCTACTGGTACTATATGTTCCTAGCAGGTGGCCAACACCGTGCTGTACTACAGAAACATATTGATCATCTTCAACAACCTGGAGGTGCCCTTAACCCTCTAGTAGTAGAAGAGGAAGAAGAGGAAGAACCAGAAATGGAGCAAGAAGAACCTGAGGCAGCAGAAGAAGTAGAGAACCCAAATGTACCAGCACCACTAGCTTCACCACATCACCTAGCCCCAAATGCTCTAGAGTGCCACCAGAATTTGAACAGCCTAAACCACATGTTGGGACACCAAAGTTAGCACCCTTGCCCCTTGAGCTTGTTGATGGACCACCTGTACAGCCAGCACCACACATTCTCCCACCTCCTGAACCTGTACAACAGCAGCATGTTAGATCATATCAGGCACGCATGAGTGTTCGCAAAGAGGTCTACATTGAAGCAGCAGCTACCAGGACCCTTTTGAATCAAGTGCTGGGGTTGCAAGGAGGGAATGATGCAGGTAGTAGCAATGATGTGGCAAGATCAAGCTCGGGTCCTTCTGACTTCTAGGTGTATGAAGTCATCATCCCTACAACAGATGGAGTTATTTTGATGTTAGTGCTAGTTGGACTGTAGTAGGAACTAATATAGTGTAGTGATCTGTACTATAAGTATTGCTACTCAGTAGTGCACTCTTATGTAGAAATCAAGATCTCTCATGGATCTTGCTTAGTGGCTTGTAATAGTTAACTAGACCAAGACCATATGTAAGGAATGGCAGGACCTAGGTCGAATGTAATGCACCCTTATGACTATCTAAGACTATGGTTAAATAATCAGTGTGCTGCATTTTCATGTGTATGTGTTAGATACCAGTGATTAACATTTTATATACATGAGAATGTTCAACACGTACAACTAGCATACTACCTTTTGACAGTATGCAATAGTACTAAGTATATTCAGTACATGCGCAAAAAAGGGGGGAGATCACTCAACAACACTTTTCCTCGCAGGATGGACAGACGCGGTGAAGAGGACCTTGCCTTTCACCTCGGGTCCAACGGGAATGGAGGCAATTCTTCTGGAAATCACAGCTTCCTACCAAGGGGAGGCTATCCCCACAATATTGAAGCCGGAACTTCCAATGCCAATGGTGAGGCTAGGAATATTGGGGATATTCTGCTGTTCATGGAAGAGTCACAAGAGAATCAAAATCGCTTCATGGAGGCCATAATAAACAGACTTGCTCCAGGTGGATTAGCACAGCTAGCAGTCGGAGTTAGCTTGAGGCAATTCCTTCAGACTCAACCACCATCATTTTCCAAGGCCATAGACCCACTTGAGGCCCATGACTGGCTGCTAGAAGTTGAAAAGAAACTTGAGACAGTGGGTTGCTCAGATGAGGAGAAGGTGAGACACACAGCCCACCAATTGACGGGTCTCGCTGGGGCTTGGTGGTCAAACTTTAAGCACAATCATGCTAAAAATGAACCTGTCACATGGGTAGTGTTCAAACAGGCTTTCACCTTGGCATTTGTTCCAGATGGAAAAGTGTCTATTAAGAAGAGAGAGTTTCGAAATTTGAGCCAAGGGAATAAAAGGCTGGAAGAGTATGTGCATCAATTCACTGAATTATCGAGGTATGCCCTTGATGATGTGAACACTGAGGAGAAAAAGGTTGAGAAAATCATGGAAGGGTTGCACCCATTCCTTCGGATGCACTTGAGACCTCACATGATCACCAAATTTTAGGATCCGGTCAACAGGGCCATAGTACTTGAAGATGAGTATTCTCTGTTGGGTGATAAATCATAGGTCAGGGTTTATTTAAAGTAGTAATGACCCAGTTCGTCACAGTATGGACCTCTGATGAACCACTTAAAAAGTTTTGGGACCCAAAAATATAGTTTGAGAGTTGATATACCTAGATAACACCCCATCAAAAGTTAATGGACCTTTGATGTATTTTACTCTTTAGTTTTATAATTGGTCAATAATGTTGAACTTTTTTCTTGGTTATGCTTGAGCAGGGTTAGCTACTGCTTTTCATTTTAGTAATGGTGGACCGACTTTTTTTAAAGAGAATGAAGCCGTGAGCTCTCTCATCCGTTATCTAAAAAAATATATACCTGAATTTTTTTTCTTTGGAACAAATTGCAATCAGCTATGTTATGATACGGCATTAATTGTGCCTCCTTTGGTCATGATTAAGAAGAATTGGCCCTGCAATCATACTTGCTCCCTCAGTCCCTCTGTACAACTGGTCTACGCTTGATGATGCAGTGCTTTTTTTATCATACCTCTTGGGTTTGGGGCTCGCTCAACCAGGGGCAGAGACAAGGGGGTGCGCAGGGGCCAGGCCACCCCCGCCAATGGCCAATAGTATTTAGTAGATGTAGGTACTAATTAGGAGTAGAAATTAGTTTTTATTTAACAAAGTAGAGATTAGTTGTACGCATGCCGTTCCACTTCAGAAAATTAGTAGCATTGATGTCTGCTAAGAGGTCACTGTTCAGGCCCACAGCTCTGAACTGTAGTTGTCCCTATTCTCTCCTCTTGTAGCCACACCATGCTACATTGTTGTGCGACCATTCTAGTTTCTAGAAGAAAGGTAGTTTTGCTTTAACGCACAATTTTCAATAAATATTTTTTAGATAATGAATTTTCAATAAATATACATTAAAATAAATGCAATGTTATCGGTTGAGCACATGAATCTACCTTTTTATCTTCAATTTAGCTATTTATATGAGTTTGGGTGGAATTGCCGCTGAAATCTTCACCAGAAGCAGGAGTTGTTCACCTACTTGCTCTTGACTGTCGCGCAGAGCGATTGGCGCTTGCATGCCAGGACTTATAGCGTGTAGAGGACGCCATCCCACTAGTGCGACACGCTACCACGAAGGCCAAGCAGGCACGGCAACAGCAACGGTGACCCATGGAC
Source organism: Saccharum hybrid cultivar R570 (assembly GCA_038087645.1). Lineage (NCBI taxonomy): Eukaryota > Viridiplantae > Streptophyta > Magnoliopsida > Poales > Poaceae > Saccharum > Saccharum hybrid cultivar. Next base: position 27,957,334 of record JAQSUU010000135.1, read on the forward strand.
GCGGTGACGACGCGACAAGAAGATAGGAGCCACACCGACACGAGCGGGTGGTGGTCCTAGCTCGGGCTCATGAGGACGGGTAGGCGCCTTGGCGATATTGAGGACCCTCTTATCGACAAGTTGGATCCCCCGACACTGTCATTGTCTGCAATAGACTGCAATGAGGTCGACCCTAGTGATCACGTACGAGTACGCTTATCCTCATCCACGCACGATCCTATGCGACGTTTGCGGTGGCCAGGGTAGAAGCAGCCGTTTGAGCTGGTCCGCCTGAGGCCGCCGCGCACGTGGACGCCGGAGGAGGACACACGCCTGCGGCGCCTGGCCAGGGAGAACGGCACCAAGCAAGTCGCGGCGCTCCCGGAGGAGATCAGCGACACGCTGACCGAGCTGCGTGGCGCCGGTGGGCTCAGTCGGCGGTCGAAGCGCCTCCTAGCCGCGGCCCTTGAGCTGGCTCCCACGGCGGCTACCGCCTCTGCCCAGCGCTTGCGCCGCGCCGGTTAGGCGGTGCTCACGACGCTCGGCGCCATGGTCACCGCCGACGTCGCGCTCGCCGCCTACCTCTATGCGCGCCACGCCAATGAGCGGTACGGCCATGCCCTGCTGCCCTCCACCTGATCGTGATCGTGGCCTCTTGCTCCGTCATGCTGCTCTAACGACGCCGACGCCACCGCTGGCTGTTTTTAGTTGCAGACTTGCAGTGGTAGTACTATACATGTACATGCGTAGCTACTGTTTCAGTCTAAATATCTAATAGCTGTCATTACCTTGTTTTGTATTACTGGTTACTACATCATTGTTAGTTTGTTACAATAGGTACAATCTTAGAATGGCTCGACTCTCCATTACTACAAGTTTTGCATTCCATTCCTCTGACGAAACTGAAGCAACATCTCAGATCACAACGGATGCACTGACACCGACGCACGCTTCTCTTCCGAACCCTTGTGGATGGTTGTTGTCATCTTCTCCGCCTACTCTGCCTTCTTCTTCTCAGTCTAGCTATATCTTGTATGCATAGTTGTGACTCACGGGGCAGCACCCAGTCGAGTGGAGGCAGCGCGTAGGTCCACACGGAGGCCGGTGGAGGCGGGGCGCAGGGGCATCCGACGGCCGGCGGAGGCGGTGCGCAGGGGTGGCCGGTGGCTGATGGAGGTGGTGCCCAGGCCTGTGTGGTGGCCGACAGAGGCCGCACGCTGACACCTGCGGCGACCGGTGTTAGAGGCGAGCAAGCGGCAGACCCGAGCGCATCGCGTGTGTGCTTTCTGCCTCGGTCTCAGATGAGTGAGATAGGATAAGGTAAGGGCAAATAGGTAATTTCATGTTTGGGTTTAAGGTTAGGTTAACATTTCTATACACAAAAGCTGACAGAATGCTACTTCTAATTCACGGTGCAACATTTCAGTGGTATTTTATGGGGGCGCAAACTTTCAGTGGTATTTTACGGAGATCGCGATCTTTCGATGCTACACAACCAATTTTCCCTTGGAACTATAGCCTTATTGTTATCTAATCTACCCAAACGTCCTTCAAGAATCTAATGTTTTCTTGTTTACAATATACTTTCTCCGCAATCATTAACAACAGACCAACTTTAATAACAAAGCTTCATTAAAAATCATAATATTAATGATATCTCCCCCTCTAATGCTTGGGATGACTTATATTCTCAAATATAACCATGTGATGCATGAATTTATTAATGTCCCTACTTCCTTGGATGTGAGAGATGGGAGTGGAGAGAGTGAGAGAGACAAAACAATGCATGAGGAGTCAAAGGTCCTCTCCTCCTTCGCCTTCCTTGCCTTTTATAGGGAGGTGGAAGGAAAGATTTTCATTCCTTCCCTGTGTGGGACTTATATAAAAAAAAAGTCCCTAGAAATTACAAAGGATCCGAAACATTCACAAAGAAGCTTCAAGTGCTTTCCAGTATTTTTATTAAAACTGGAATGGGGTGCCAAATAACTTTAGAATTAGATTTCCGTTATACCCCAACACAAGAGAAAATATCACTTCCGGTAACAGTCTTAAGATCCCTATGGAAGTACTCCTATCGTATTATTTTGTACGTAGGAATTATAAGTAAATATTCCTTGGGTTGTCCATTGCTTCGGCTTAATTTGGCGGAGATGGCGGCTTCGGGCCGGGGCCAGGCGTAGGCGGGCCAGGCGCAGGTGGGCTATTGCGGAAGCACTTCTCGCAGCAGTCCTTCAAGCACGCCGTTTTCTTTTTGCTATCTGTATAAAACAAAACAGTCTCAAAAAAAATCTGTAAAATAAAACGGGCAGGAGAAGCAACGCGTGAACAGAGGCAGAGACTCGATTAGCTAGGATCCCAGCGTAAGGCATTAATTAGACAACCATATAGTATATTATATGCGTGCTGAATTGCTGCTTATCAATTGTTTGATGGGCTTTGACTGTGCACATACGGTGCGGATGGCTGAGGCAGGTGGCGATGGCGCACTGCGTGTCGCTGATGGCCGGCAGGTCCTTGAAGCACGCGTCCTCCTGGCAACCGTTCTTGCACTCGGCGGTGACGGCGGAGACCGCAGAGACCTTGGCGTACCCGGAGGGGAAGTCCGCCACGGTGGCAGATGAGCCGTTGTCGTGGTGGTGGCGGCAACCCCTGGCGCATGACTTGAAGCACTTCCAGGGCTGCGTCTTGTCGTCGTCCGCCGCCCTCGCCGCCACCGCGAGGAGCGCGGCCACGGCCACGGCCAGGAGAACGCCGAGCGCCCTACCCGTCGTCATCGCCTAGCTGGTGTCTCGGTCCACCGTCCAAGCTAGGCGAGCAGATGCTGTAGCTTTATGTACGTGGATGGATCGTTCTATATACAGTGTCACAGTGTGTGATGCAACAAGCGGCGCAGCCCGACGAGTCACTCACGCGTGCACGTCGAACGCGTGAGGCCGCGGTGACCAACGCCCGGGCCGATGCGTGCACGGAAAACGGGGTAAAGCGCTGAGCCGATCGAGTGAGTGAGATCCGCGCGGTTAGATTCATGCTTTTCTTGTTCATGGCACCGGCAGGCAGGGTGGCAGGGCAGCTTCGCATGTTGCGGTTCCATATTTCAACGGCAGGGAGCCAGGGATGATGGAATGGATGGATCGGAGCTTCATTTTCAATCGGGAAGTGGGGATCAAACTTCCAATCACGAAATGCAGGCGGAGGCATGTGGCATCCGAGGTGCTAGCGCCCGGATGTCCTGACGCTTGCGCAGCCTGCATTTTTCCGCCCCGCACCCGCATCACGTTATGTCACAGCGTCCACGTGTCTGAAGGACTCGTCTTGCACTCGCAACCCGCACTATCCACCTCGATCTGAGGCCGTTCGCTCCACCTCGCACTCACCCCGCCCGAATCGTGCCCCGAGCGCTGGCCCCAAACATGCCCCGTCCGCAGGAGACCGGCGCGCCGCGCGCCCCGTCCGCCGGCCCCGAGGTCACCGCACCCCATTCCCCAGTGTCCGTGTCGTGCCACCATCACTCCCCGCGCCCCCTAACTCTTCGAACAACATTAAAGATGTGCAACATGAAACACTTGAATACAACATACGTATGTAACAGGTGAAACATCGGGAACATACACTTGCAACATATTAATGAAACATATGCAATATCTAGATAAAACATTTGCACTGCAACATATAAGACTGAAATAACTGAAACATTTGGAACATATTGTTGCAACGTATCTATGAAAACATATACAACATCTATATCAGAACGCTTGCAACATATGGAACAGATAAAATTTTTTGAACAAACCTCTGAAAAACTTACAACATGTCTCTGAAACACTTGCAACATATGCAATATGTGCAACATCCTCGTTCTACTTTTGCAACATCCATATGAAACAATTGCAGCATATTTCTGAAACGTCTGAAATACTTGAAATATACGCTTGCAACATGCGCTTTCATCGTAACATCTCCTTGCTAAGGTCGCGTATCGTGACGGCCATGGCGCCGACAGCGGCCAAGACCTTCTGGTGGGGAACGGTGGCGTGAGTAGGAACTCAGCAGCACCCTAGTAGCACCTCGGCGCGTGCGGCAGACGGGGCACGGTGCGCAGCAGAGGGGCCGCGACGCGCAATGAGCTGGAGAGGGCACGGCGGGGGATGGAGCGCGGTGCGGCGATGGAGGGGGCGCGGCGCGGGATGAGGGAGCCGCGCGGCGCGAGATGTGGTGCGCAACGGGGAAGAACGCAGCAGCGAGCGCACAACACAAAGCATCACGCGATGGGGCGAAAGCGATGGAGAGATATTTTTGAGATGAGATGAGAGACGCAGAAAGTAAGCAGGTCTGCTAGCCCGGTACACACAGTCCTAGAAAAAGCGATATCCGAATGGACGGACATCCGCTCCTGAGCATTAGACGTGGCATTGGCATGTTACTGTTACGGGAGTGACGACCTGTCTGATTTATTAGGTGTCCTCTTTCAGGTAGAGAAAAAAATGTTCAGTACACGAGGCAGCAATGCCATGGTAACGATGGTATGCACAGAATTTGTAGGTCAATATAAACCGATTGAAATACCCAAACACACAGATTAAAAAGATTGGAGACTAGAAAAGATTGGACACTAGTCAGGCGCTAAACAAACTAGTATTTGAATGCTCCCGCAATGATAAGAAAAAAGTCCTCTGCTGCTTTATATCCCCCATCACAATAACCGGAAAGCATGCGCATTGCGTTGATGCGTTTCATCCATACGTGCCAAGTGTGAGTGTCGAATCCTTATATCCTTTCATGCTCGGTGTTTTTTCCATGGTAGTAAAACAATTTAATCTGAATCATATTTTTTGTACAGCAACTCTGTTGGTTTCTTGTTGGGTATCATCACTCGAATCAGTTTCTAGTTCTACCAATGAGGTATGCCTGGAGTTCGTCCTTAGGTTTTGGTGGGGGGAAATTCAACTATTGTTAGAATATTTTCTTCTTTTGGAAAAAGAAGTAAAGAACCAATTTATGTCCTACAGAAAAAAAATAGAAAAGGGCCTTGGCTATGGCCCACAGCCCTTATTTTGTTTCATTGAAATTATTCAATTGCAGTGAGACCGAGGCCCACGTTAGCCCAAATGAAGCCTATTTCCTTTTAAACAGTAAATCATGTACTGTTTAGTTCTTCGGAGACGCTCATAGGGGTAGGGTTTGCGTACGTGTATTCATAGGGGTGAGTGTACGTACATCTTGTGGACGTCTACGTTGTACTGTGTAATCTCAAAAAAAAAGGTACTGCTCAGTCTAACTACTCCCTCTGTTCTCCATGTTCGTATTGTATTGTGTATGATAATCCTACTTTTTAGAATGAAGTTTTTTTAAAAATATTTTGATATTAAATTCTTATAATATATTTGCAATTCCTACATAATAACTAACATTATCACAAAATCTATTTGATTACAAATCTACTTAATGCACGTCTCAACATTGAACATGTATATAGTGTAACCCTAACTTTCCTACGTCAACATTTATCTTCATCAGTCCACTTGGTGGGGGATCCACCGAGCCAGGCTTCGTTGTGCTTCAAGCCGCACCCTCCCTTGCACAATGTTGAGACTTACATTAAGTAGATTTGTAATCAAATGGATCCACCGAGTGGCTTTCCTGCCCATTTTTTCCAGCGTCATTTGGATCTCTGTGAAAAGGAAATTACATCAGTGGTCTTGTGTGTATTGAGTGGTGAAGATGATCCGGCTCTAATAAATGATGTGTTTATTGTTTTAGTCCCAAAGGTTGCTAGTCCGGAGGAGTTGGGTCAATTCAGACCGATTAGTCTGTAGTGTCGAAGGTTGTAGCCAATAGGTTGAAAGTGGTGCTTCCTAAGATCATCTCTGAAGAGCAATCAGCTTTTGTTCTGGGTAGGCTTATTATATAGATAATATAATCACTGCTTATGTTTACACTTTATGAAGCAAAAGAAAGCCCGTGACCTCATGTGTTGTGCATTAAAGCTGGATATGAAGAAAGATTACGACTGTGTTGAATGAAACTATTTACAGGCAATTATGCTACTCTGCTTCCATCAATCATGGGTACAGTTGGTCATGAGGCTATTCACCATTTTCGGTTCTCCTGAATGGAGAATGTTTGAGCAGTTTTAAGCCGTTGAGATAAACATTCAGATTTTCATGTATGGTTAGTCCATTGTAAAGTGGTGACTGGCAATTGTTATGAACTCTTTTGGCTTGTCGGTTCAGTCGTAGTCAGTACTGCAATAAAATTTGTGCATTGTATATTGCGCTGGTCTTATCTGTTTGTGCGTTATTCTTCTTAAAAATTTTGATCGATCGTGGTGGTTGCATAGTATGTATTACACTATTATTTTCTGTTTGCCTATTATCCTCGAGGACCTTCCATATACTTAGGACGCGTTTGCTTCACATCCGCTGCATGCCACAACTAATCTGTGGCTACGCCAAAACTTTGGCGCCAAATTCGTTCGCCACACTTGCGGCGCGATTCGGCGTGGAAAATGAACTGGTTAGTGATGGCAAGGCCGCGGCATGCCGCAACTCATGCAACGAACTAAACGTGAGCCAAAAATAGGGCGCGGAAGGTGCGGCGGGATTTGGAAAGGTGTGGATATGAACCAAACGCGCCCTTAAATCTCGCCTTTCTCCTGATTCATGCATTGTTCTTGGCACTATAGTTTTATATGGTTAATGCAAAATGATCCTATATCATTTGGAAAATCCTGTTTCTAAGAGAACTCATCACCTACATGTTTCATTTTATTGAATTTGGTAATCATGAAGTCTTGATTGAACAAAACCAAACTCGTACCATTTGGCGAATTTGGCCAAGAGGTGTCAGAATCACACGATTAGCAACATCTCAGAATCACACGATGAGATTGAATGAAAAGTAAGGCAAAAAGGGATAACTTGAGCCATAAACTATTAGCCCAACACGACCAGGGCGGTGGGCAAGCTCAACAATGCACTATAAGAAGGTGGGCGCATCCTCCCCCGGTAATTTCTGTCCAACCACTATGATACACAGCTTCGCAAAGCTGCTCTCCAAGCTCCTGGCTTTGTGGTTGGCACCACGACTTGATCACATGGTGGCCAAGAACCAGAACGCGTTTATCAGGAATCGAACAATTCATGATAACTTAAAATATGTCCAGAGAGCAACGGTGATGATCAGGAAAAAGAAGATTCCAATGCTACTGCTGAAACTGGATATTTCCAAGGCATTCGACACCTTATCCTGGCCGTTTCTGTTAGAAGTCCTACAAGCGCAGGGTTTTGGTGAAACCTGGCGACTATGGATCGAGACACTTCTATGCACGGCATCGTCACAGATCCTCCCAATGGCCATCAAGGGCAATCTATCAGCCATCTGCCGGGGGTGTGACAGGGTGACTCGCTGTCACTGATGCTCTTCATCATCTCCATGGACGTGCTGCACAGGCTCTTCTTCAAGGCAGGGGTCAACGGCATGCTACGGAAGATGGAACCTCCAGAGTTCCAATTTCAGTGTAGCATGTATGCCGACGACATAATTCTATTCTAGCCTGTTTGGTTTGCAGCACGGGATAACCATCCGATCCTATATCTGAGCCTAGGTGCCGTTTGGATTCGGTTGCCGGTTGACCTCGTCTGTCATCTGCATAGTGATCCTCCTGCCCATTCTGTGGAACGTGGTGATCCAGCGAAAAATGATCGGACCACCTCATGCCGCATGGACCCATGCCGAATGAGGTCGCTCGTCTAACCAAACACGCTGTTCATCCGCCTAACCATCCAGGAGGCAAGGACGGTCAAGCAAATCCTAACCATCTTCGGAGAGGCTTCTAGGCTGAAGACAAACCTGGCCAAATGTTCGATCACTCCAATATACGGCAGGGAACAAGCGTTGGACAACATAGTCAGCATCCTCGGTTGTCAGGTGCAACCTTTCCCACACTCAAGTATCTCGGCTTGCCGCTCAGTACAAAGTCGATCCCCAAAGCCCAATTCTAGGAGGTAGTGGAAGCGGTCGCTCAGAAGCTGCCACCATGTCACGGCCCGCTCAAGGCCAGAAGTGGTCGTCTGGTTTGGGTCAAGCCAGTGCTTCGAGCGGTCCCAATTTATGCGATGATGGCAGAGAACCTACCACCTTGGGCGCGCAAAAGAAATAGATGCCATATGCAGGAAGTTCTTTTGCGCAGGCTCGGACGCATTGGTACAAGGAAAATGCATGGTGGACTGGCCGTCAGTCTGCAAGCCAACGATGCTAGGTGGCTCGGGGTTAGCGATCCCAAGCTTGCCGGCTATGCGCTCTAGACCAGATGGCTTTGGTTGCAGAAGATGGACCACGATCGAGCATTGAGCCAGTTGCTGATTGAGACTGCACCACAGGTTCAGGTGTTCTTCAGGGCGTCAACCTTTATAATGCTCGGTGATGGCTGCACTGCCCTCTTCTTGGAAGACCATTGGCTGCAAGGAGATTCAATCAAGGACAAGGCACCATGTCTCTTCCAGCTAGTATCGAGGCGCACTCGTGCAACCCAAATGGTCAGGAAGGCATTGACACAAAGGCAATGGGTTCGGAGCATCACGGGCGGGCTGTCAACAACAACCATTGCAGAATACTTGGAGCTTTGGGAAGCCATGGAGTCCATCCAGTTCAGTAAACAGCCAGACAAGCTCATATGGCGTTGGACACAAGATGGTCCTTACTCCGCCTAGTCCGCATATAAGATGTTACATACTGGATCTACCAAGATCCGCGGTCACCAACTCATCTAGAAGATATGGCGCCGCTGAAGGTGAAAATCTTCCTTTGGTTGCCCCTTCGACCTGTGGACATTGGACCGGGGACAAACGGCTGAGACATGGTCTAGAGGCGAGAGAGACTTATGCTTCATTTGCGATCAAGAGCAGGAATCAATTGATCACATCATCGCCACATGTTCTTACATCCGTGACCTGTGGCACCGCATCCTCCACGTCCTAGGCCGACAATTATCGCAACCTACATCGACAACCTTGAGCTGGTGGAAGCGCCTTTGCTCCGGTTGCGATGACCTGCAACGATCCGGCATGGACTGCTTGTTCACCCTTGTCTCTTAGCATGTGTGGAAAGAGCAAACGCCAGATGCTTCCGCAGTTCTTCGTCCTCAGTGAACAACCTCCTACAGATCATCAAGGACGAAGAAGATCGATGGATACAAGTCGGCGCGAACGGGCTCGGAAGCTTGGTGGGGCGGTAATGATGTATGGTCCTTCGAGGCTTCTTTGGTTGTTTATGTCATCATGTAGCCCTTAATTCAGACCCAGCGCGGCCTTAGGTCGCAATCTCTTGTAACATAAACTTGCTTTCTTCTAATACATACACTCATGCGTTTTCGAGAAAAAAAAATGTTGCAGTGCAGACTTGTAGGGTTCTTTGTTAGTTAAGCTTTAGCTGGTCCCAACAGTTTTTGAGATGTAGCTCCTGTCAGTGGGGAAACATATATTGCTGCCCTAAAACAATTGCTGGTTTATAGAGTTCTGTTGAACAAAATATTTTCACAATTAACCAAAGTCAGAGATCCGAACCGAAGAGATCTACCATTCATCTGCCTATGCCCTATGGTTAGCAGCATCTCAGATCTCTGAGCCAAAAGATGCAACGTGGCAACGTGCCATGAATAATGTGACAACAAAGTAAACGATCGTGCAAATAATTAAGCTGACACTAGCCGCCAAAAACTATACGAGTAGATCTCAGATCTCTAGATAGAAAAGAAGCACTGGATGCCAGCATAGGAATTGAAAAGGCTGTCACTAAGCTATAGATCCTTTTGTCTAAGACCATTTGGAGCAGAAACCGGAGAAGAATCAGCTGATCATCAGGTTATCATCCGCATATATAAATCCGCGAGTAGTCGTCCCAGCTGCGCCACATCATCTCCCTCTCCTCTCTGTAACGTGCACCCGGCCTAGTGTGTGCGAGCAGCTTTGCCAGCAATGGCGAGAGCTGCGTTGGTCCTCCCTGCTGCTCTACTGCTGTGCCTTGCATTGGCCGGGCGTGCCGATGCTGTGAGGAAGACGGTTGGGGTCTACGAGCTCAAGAACAAGAAGGGGGATTTCTCCATCAAGGTCACCAACTGGGGAGCCACCCTCATGTCTGTCATCGTTCCTGACTCCAAAGGTATGCATATGGTTTCCTTAGCTTCCAAGAGTCCTTTTGCGTAATGCTTTATTGTGACTGCATAACGCTGGTTTACATGCTCATGTGAATTTCTTGCTGCAGGGAACTTGGCTGATGTCGTCCTTGGGTATGACACTATTGCTGAGTATGTGGTAAGATCACAGATCTCTCTGTTCTCACACTCTAGAGCTTGCAGTGTGCATCATTCCTCTTCCTCCGGTGTTCAACACGGCTGTATTATTGTGCGCCCTATGCTCAAACAGAACGGTTCTTCTTACTTCGGGGCGCTGGTCGGCCGCGTGGCCAACAGAGTCGCCAAGGGCCGCTTCGTGCTCGACGGCAAAGCCTACCGCCTGTACATCAACGACGGCAAGAACGCACTCCACGGTACGCTCTCGATCGTTCTCGAGGCCACTCTCGTGCATGCATGGATCACGTACGATCAGTGGCGGATGCAGGAATCAAAACCTGTGGGGCCAGCCAGCAGAAGCTGTGGGACCAAACCATATATGCTACAGTAAAATTGCACTAGATTCGTCAAAACCTGTGGGGCCACAGGTTGTACCTACGTCCGCCACTGCGTACGATGTGCTATCTTCCATGGATCGGATTCACTAGCTAGCTTAGTCTCGCCGTCGTTGTTCATCAGGTGGCCACAGGGGTTTCAGCAAGGTCATCTGGACGGTGAAGGAGTACGTGCCTGACTGCGACTCCCCTTACATCACCTTCTACTACCACAGCTTCGACGGAGAGCAAGGTAAACCAACGCAAAACGCGCAAAAAAAGAATATATATTTTAGTTAGCTTCTGACCTTGTGCCCACAGTCAGTGCCGATGATGAGCTGACTTTTCACTTGTTCGAATCGCATCGCATCGTGCTGCACATGCTGACGCTGAAATCAACGGAACGTACTGGGTGCAGGATTCCCGGGCGACCTGGACGTGTACGTGACGTACCAGCTGTCCAGCCCGTACGACCTGAGCCTGCACATGAACGCGACGGCGCTCAACAAGGCGACGCCGGTGAACCTGGTGAACCACGCGTACTGGAACCTGGGCGGCCACGGCAGCGGCGACGTCCTGGGCCACCTCATCCAGGTGCTCGCGTCGCAGTACACGCCCGTGGACCGGTCGATGATCCCGACGGGGCAGGTCGAGGGCGTCGCCGGCACGCCCTACGACCTGCGCCGGCTCATCCCCGTCGGCGCCCGCATCAACCTCGCCTCCGGCGGCGGCGCGGTGGGTTACGACCTCAACTACGCGGTGGCGGTGCACGGGCAGGGCCAGTTCACGCAGGTGGCGTTCGTCCGGGACCCGGCGTCCGGGCGGGCGTTCCAGCTGTGGGCGAACCAGCCCGGGGTGCAGCTCTACACCAGCAACTGGCTCAAGGACGAGAAGGGCAAGGGCGGCAAGGTGTACCAGAAGTACGGCGCGCTGTGCCTGGAGACGCAGGCGTTCCCCGACGCCGTCAACCACCCCAACTTCCCGTCAGAGATCGTCAGGCCCGGCGGGGTGTACCGGCACGACATGCTCTTCAAGTTCTCCTCCTAATTGTTACTAGCTAGTCCGTGCCTTCATGGCACCTTGCGTGAGTAGCTGTGTGTCATAGGAACAAGGTCAGCGTGTCAAAATGGAGAGATTTATATTTTCACCATTATTAAAAACGTCACTCATCCGAATATCAATCTTACGATTGCTCCTACGGGAGACAGAAGAAATCTTACAAGTTTACCAAAAACGGCCATTTTTGCGCACATGGCGTGCCAGGTGACAGTGCCGGCGCGGAGGCTTATCGCCAAAGACGAAGGCTGCCCATGCCCCGCTCCTCTATCCCTCTCTGACAGCCAGGTCCCGCAAGCTCCTCTCACTGCTTAGGTGGGCCCCACTCATCAGCTTTGTCTCCCACCTCCAGCACAGCCAGGCAACTCTAGCTTCATCCACCATCCATGGCTGCCGAGCGACTGAGGACGACGAGCAAGGGGAGGGGCCGCGCCGGGGCCCGGGCAGGGGCTGCACCGGGGAGGTGCCGCGCCAGGCAGGAGGCTGTGCTGGGGAGGAGCTCCCGTTTGGCGGCGGCGCCCTACGTCACGCAAGGTGGAGGTCCGGAGGCGGTGGCCCTCTCCAGCGGTTGCGGTGGCTCCTCTCGTTCTGCGTCGGGTTCCTGCACCTCGCCGCCATGGCCCCAGTTACCACCGTCGTGCGCTGGGCGAGGTCGCGCGCGGCGTGGCCGCCGACCTCTCGTGCTGCTACAGCGGCTGTGCCGGCACAAACAGGCAGGTTCTCGAGCACCCCTAAGCCTTCAGCGTCGCTCCCCAGTAGCCGCCGCCATTGCCGTGCGGAGCTTGCTCCGGTGAACGGCCGGGTCGCCACTGCCGCTGTTGGCTGGGCCGCGCCGGCATGAGGGCTTCCACGTGCGGGCATGAGGAAGCCGCCGCGGGCTCAAAGCCGGTCACCGCCGCGTGCCCGAGCGCCGTCTTGACGACGCGCAGCCGCGCGGGCCTGAGGTGCCACAGCTGCTGCCCTTGAGCACGTGGTCGTCTGCGCTGCGCTCCACTTCACCGCATAAGGGCACCAGGCAGCCGGGCTCGACGAAGCCGCGCGCGGCCCTGCCGCACGCGTGCACCGGCGAGCCGAGCGCCGCGGTGCCGCGCGGTTCACGCTCCTCTCTGTCTGCTGTGTGCGGCGCTCTGCTGTGAGAAGCAGGGGAGGAGTGAGAGAGTGAGGGCTTTAGGGTTTTGTTCGGGTTTTATACCCATGAGTTTTGGACGAGCCAAATTACAGCCGCTAGATTCAGATCAACGGCCATTGTTTGGCCAGCCTCAGGGGTCGCATGGGCTCTGAGCAGGCCGTGCGCCTGGTGCACTCCGATGGGCCATCTCGTTAAAGGGCCAAAATAAGCTTGTTTATATTCCTTTCATCTAAACCTCCTATAAAGCTAAGACTCATTAAGTGATTCTATGCAATTTGATTGGTCCAATTCTGAAAAGTGATGTCATATGACGTCATCAAATCAGTTACCCCCACTAAGCCTCATTTATCTCCCACTAGCTATTTCTTTTGAAATAGAGAAAATGTCGTAGCACCTAAACCAAGTATCGTAATTAAAATCCAATTGCACCATGGTGTTTCTTGCAATAAACTCTTCAAAAAAGACCCCACATGGATATATTTCGATAACTTTTTTGCAAACATTTAAACGGCCGTTCCTAAGCAAAAACCTAGCAAAACTGTCGTTTCTAAGCAAAAACCTAGCAAAACTGCATATCATATGGATTACATGTGGTCCTCCGAAACATGCATGATTTTGTGAAGGAAAACTCCTAAAACTTTTGGGAGGGGGATGACCCTCAGGTATAGTAGGTGTGAGGGGTTCAGGTGGATGAGGTTAGCCTTCCGTACTGGCCATTTCTATAGGTTAGTGACCGTGTTTTATTTGATAACCGTTTCTAACAATAGCCCGTTTCTAAGAAAAAACTAGCAAAACTGCATATCACATGGATTACATGTGGTCCTCCGAAACATGCATGATTTTGTGAAGGAAAACTCCTAGAACTTTTGGGAGGGAGGATGACCCTCAGATATAGTAGGGGTGAGAGGTTCTGGTGGATGAGATTAGCCTCCCGTACCGGCCGATCCTATAGGTTAGTGACCATGTTTTCTTTGATAACTGTTTCTAAGCAAAAGCTCGTTTCTAAGCAAAAACCTAGCAAAACTATATATCACATGGATTATATGTGGTCCTCCGAAATATGCATGATTTTGTGAAGGAAAACTCCTATAACTTTTGGGAGGGGATGACCCTCAGGTATAGTAGGGGTGAGGGTGGATGAGATTAGCCTCCCGTACTTGTCGATCCTATAGGTTAGTGATCGTGTTTTCTTTGATATGGTTTTTGTTGTCTTTAGTTACACCTCTATCAAAAAAAACTAAATATGTTCTCTGCTTATATCGCATATATACTTATATTATACACCAACGAGATTCCTTCTACATCCTATTTCTCCTAACTCAATTCAAATTACTCTTGCATTCTCGCAACAACGCGCGGGGAATTCACCTAGTTATTTAAAAAGTCCGCGCATTACTTAAGTGTTTTATGAGTATAAGAATTAAGCTCATAATGCCCTCATTATGTTTCGTTTTAGTTTAAGATTATTCTTAGCACTCAGTTTTGAGCATTTAGTTAAGTTTGGACTAAGTTAATGTTAATTTTCATGAGCTTAGTTCATGTTAATATAAATTTGCTCACTAAGTTTTATGAGTTCCCATGTGTGGCTACTGCATGAAGATGCAGAAAAAGAACTAAGTAATTGTAACACCCCTGGTGTTAGTTAGCCTCATAATGCATTCATAATGCATGATCATGGCATAACATTACCATAAGCATCGTCATTTCATGTGCATCCTTGCTTGAAACATGACCTTGCAATATTGTGGTTTCTATGTGCTTCCTTTATGTGATGCTATTGTGTCACTTGGGGGCTTGAAAACATCTTTGATATGTTAGTGGAGCAAAATGAGCTAGGGTTTATATTCATGTTTTGACCAAAATCCAATTTGACTAGGTTTGACCTCAGTTTGACCATAGCACTGATCTGCTTTGACCGATTTAAAAGTGGTATCTAGAGACCTTGCATGGAGGTGCACCCTTTACCAAAGTTGTAGGAAATTTATCAAGGAACAAAAGTCTCAATATGACCATCTCATGAAAATGGCTAGAACATTCTCAAACAGGACCCACAAGTCAGTCAGTGGACTGTCCAACACTTAGCAAAATTTTTCTAAGTCAGGGTGCATTTCAGTTTCAATGTACACCACTTTAGGGCTCTATAGTTACTAATCTAGGCCGAATTAGCTCAAGTTCTTATTGACATATTTATAGTACTCACATAGCTCTATGATTTTGTCAATAGCACCATCACCTAATTCTCACTGGTTTAGGAGTTGTAGAGCAGGGAAATGTCGGGTTTCAGTCATGATGTAACTGAAACTCCATTTCAGTTTTCATATGCCTCACTTTAGGGCACTGTATCTCACTAACGAAGCCGAACCAGTCCATGATCCTATTGACCAACTTGGAGATCTCACTTAGAACTATAGTTTTGTCATTAACACTTTGGTCCAATTCGAACTCGTTTGTGAGATCTTGAGCTGCCAACTTGGCCTGTCAGTCGCTCCGATCGCCATGGGTTTAGACAACAGGCGTTGTCGTGGCGACCGAGCTCAGAGCGGCGCTGCCGCGTGGCGTTCATGCTCTGCTGGTGCCTCCACGTCGCGAGCTCGTGCACAGATGTGAAGACCGAGCCAACACCTCACCCCTCGTTCTCACTCGTCATTCCTTTCTCCTCTCTGTTGTCTCCACCGCGGCGGAAAACTCCACACCATCGCCACCGTGAGCTTCGGTGAGCTCGTGTGCGATAGCCACCGCACCGCCAGCCACAAAAACCCGCCCCTAGCTCCGCCTCTACCCCTGCTAGCTTGTGCATCTCTAGTTTGGACCTCTCCGTGCTTGACAAGGCCACGCCGTGAGTTCCGTCAATGTCGCCATTAGGGAGTTCTGCCGAAGCTTGAGGCTCAACGTGGTCGGCCTCCACCGAAGCTCTTAAGTCTCTTCCTTGTTCCGTTCCGAGTTCCTTGTAGGCCGTTGGTGGTGTAGGCCCTAACCTTTTAGACGCTACCGCCGCAGATAGGTCGGAATGCGCCCGAGCCTGGCCGCGCCCGCCATGGCCGCACCGAGCTTCAGCTCGATTTTTGCTCTGCCTATTTGCTTATTTCTCGATTGGATTCGGGTTCCGGGCGTCTCGGGTGTACATCTAGATAACCGCACGACCTCATCGACCAATTTCATCTCGTTAGCGTGCAACGCCTTAGCCCCGACGGAGCTTCCATGGCCGCCGTGAGGGTGTGCTCACGGCCATGCCGGGATGGTCGTTCTCAGGCCTGAATGTCGAGCTTGTTAGCTTCGTTTCGCGAAGTGGAGTGTGTGGGTGCCGTTAGATCACCGTACGATGGCCGGTTTCGCCGTCGTCGTCGAGCGCCGTCGCCGCCATCCACCCTCGTCGGCGTCGAGGACGCGTCGGTGCAGTAGAGTTGGGGAAAGAGGTATGCCGGGGTGCGGGGTGACAAGAGGAACGTGACGGCATGATTGGTTTCGCCGGAGGAGCCGCCGGCGGCGAGCCCGACCTCGCCGGAGTCCTCCCCTGCCTCTGTGTCATTGACGGGCGGGGCCCCCATGTCAGCGCGGGCTCCCTCCTCTGGTTGCTTTGCTGGGCCGCCTTGCGGGCCGAAAGGAGAAGCAGCTCAGGCCCAGTTGGGCTGAGGGCCTGTTTTAGTTTTTCGTTTTATTTTTTTTTCTTTTTCACAGAGTTATGCATAAATTCAAAAATATATATCTCCTGTTCTAGAGGTCCAAATCAGGTGCTTTAAATTTTGGTGTGCTCTACATAATGTCTAGTTTATTATAAAAATATAATATGTGCCATGTTTTGTGATGAATTAAATAGTTATTAATGATATCTTTTATTCATGAAGAAAAAGGAGAAAATGATATCTCTTTCTGTGAAGCTCCAAATGACATGAAATTTTTATAGTGAACTGCTCATACCATGAATAGCTTAAGGTTAAATTTTCATGCAATTTGGATGTAGTTTGGTGGAGTTATATAATTATCTTGTTTGCTTGAATGGATCTTGTGTGAATTTTCATAATTTTTCTATAGATCCAGTAAGGGTGAAACTTGGTGAATGTTGTTCTTATGTTAGAAAGATGTTAGGAAAAATATGAAATCTGTTGTTTGATACTTTTCAATAGGGTTTCCTATTTATGCTAGAAATAAACCTGCCATCTGTTATTTTTGATATCTCCATATCTGCTTGTCAAAATGAAGTGAGATTTTTATGGTAGCCTATGTGAAGCATTAGGTGGCTACTGTAATTTTTGTAGATTTGTATATATAGTTTTACTGTATGTTTCTTTAATCACCTAATTAACTAAATAAATTATAAAAGAATATTAAATAATTTATTTAGAAGTTGGCACTATACTTTCTGATGTTCCTTTGATATGCACAACAAGCTGGTAAACTTGGTTTGGTCCTATTGTGCTTTTGAATCGTCATTAATTATTTAAGTTAGTGGATCTGTCATTTCTGGACAGATTTGCTAGTTAAGAGAATTAACCTATGTTAATGATGTTTTCTTGATAAGTGATCTATAGCAAAGTTGTCTTAAATTTCATGATCTAGCTACTGTTAAATTTTGGTGGCCATTGGTCAAGTATTTTTTTTTAGATATACATGTTTTAAGTTGGAGGTTAGAGATGGTTGTTCTCTGTTTGTCCAGAACAGGTTCTGGGAATGTTTGAATTCCACCTGGTAAACTTTTGATTCATGCTTTGGTATCTAAAGATGAAATGTAGGAAATTTCATAAGCTTTCCATAATGTCCTAATTCATGTCCATTGCAGTTATAGAACTCTAGTTATGAATTTTCTTAGCTACTCCTATTAACATGATTGGAAATACTAAATGTCTGGAATCTTGTTATGTGTGTGTTTAGTTTTAACCTTGGGGCACTTAGTGGTTTCTTAGAGGTGTTCAAACGTGTTAATACCAGAGAGGAAATTTGCACCTAAGCTTGAAGTGATTTGAATAGAGCACCACATACGTTTCGTGCTTACAACGTTGCAATGTCATTGCATTCATCTTCACAGCATTCATGCACGTCCATAAATCATCATGTCATTTTTGGATGCATACATGAAATTCATTGGATGCATATACATGCAATAGGTGTGCCGAGAATCGTGTTACAAGCGAAGTTCCGCTGGGCGTGGAACCCGAAGTTGAAGTCCGTTCGAGAACTGGAGGTCCAGTCCGACGAAGCCGGAGAAGACGTGGGAACCGTTCTTGAAGCCGAACCTTGATCTCTCTTCTTTCGGTTAAGGCAAGCCCCGGAGCATTATAAGCCTCCTACTTTTAAAGCAATTATCTTTATATACATGTTATATGTATTGTTGCATTACGTGATAGGAGTTGGTTGAAAACCCTTGCTGCATTGATAACACTCCTTGTCCAGCAATTCGAACCTTAAATCCTAAGTAGACAGGATCGTATCTATGCTTAGCCCTGCTAAATTAGACCGGTAGAAGTCGGGTGATTTCCTGTCACCTGCGAGATATAGGGCTTGATCAGGTCACGGTTGGCTATATTTGCTATCGTGGAAGTGAACCATGTGTAATAAAATGAAATGAGACCGGGCGGGATGATGATAGTGAAACAGCAAGGCATGGAGGCCTTGGGTGTGGATCTATCCCTGTCTGTGTCGATTAAGGACCGAGACCTGGAGCCTTCTATGTCATTTTGAACGCATGCCTGACATTTAGTTGGCCGGCCTGAGGTTGCCGACCGCGAAGCCTAGTAGCTCAACTCAGGCTGCGAAGTCGAAAAGTGAAAGTCGCCTCGGAAGGGAGCCAGAGGGTCCAAGGGCAGGTGAGTTAAAAGTCCTGAGCTTCCTGGCCACTGGTATCCCCGAGAACGCGGCGCTGTTCGGGCCCACCCTGAGTTGTACCAAAGGTTATCTACGGCTGCCTTTAGCGGGGTTTGCCGGGTGAGTGTCAGGAATACCCCCTCAGCTGAGTTGGAATCGATTCGAGTCGCCGTCTCTCCCGGATAGTGAGAAACTTGACTGGTTATCTCCAGCGTAGATACACTAATTATTAATGATGGTTCGGAATTGATGATAATGATGATGATGGCCTTATTATACCTGCTATGATTAATATTGGTTGTTCCTAATAAAGTGATTGCTCTAGTACAGGTGTTAATCTAGATGACAGGTTAATGATTATTAACTCGATGCTTAAGCATTAATGATTACTGATTTGTAATAAGCTTTTCTGCAAATGAGTCAAGCTAGCCCACCTTATAAAGCCTTGCATAATCCTTGGTGTCACCGTTGTTTCTGGTTTTTGTCGGGTAAGTCTAGCTGAGTACCTTCTCGTACTCAGGGTTTATTCCCACCTGTTGCAGGTAGCAGATTCGTACTTGTTGCTGCAAGCATTGTCTTCGCCATGTGGGTGTGAAGACTAGACCATATGGGCATGGTCTCTGTAGTATCTCTTCTGGTATGCTTTTGCAGGATGTGACTGGGTACTGGCAGTATTTGAAGTTAAATGGTTTCAGAAATTATGTTGCTTCCGCAAATCCTTATTTTAGTTTTGTAATAAAATTATTTGTACTCCGATGTATGAGAGCTATTTACGAACTGTTGTAACAAGTGTTGTGTTATGTTGAATCACTACGATCTGGTTGCTCTCGGTTTGGTTTGAAATCCCTCGTGATTTCGTGGACTACCGGAGTTATATGGGCTCAAGTTTGAGAATTTGATCGTTTCGACGATTGTTTTTGAACTTGTGCTCTTATAATTTGGACGGTACCGTTACAGCTGGTATCGGAGCAAGATTCAACAATAAACACATCATTTGTGTATTTAAACAAAAGCTTTTGTGAAAAATCTTAATTCTAATCTAAAAAGTGCCAGTGGTCATATCCTATATGCCCAAATAAGGACTACTAGGTGGCTTACTAAGGTACTAACCTGGGGGGGGGGGTTCTTGCTTGTTTTCTATTTCGTTGTCCATACGGCGTGCTATTGTATGGATGCCATCCGTTTGGGTGGCAATGTATGGATCAAAATACCTCTACGCCCTGGTAAGTGGGAGTTGTGAGAGCATGACCGTTCAACCGTCGGTCTAGGGGAGAGTAGTTGTGGTTACTAGCATACTTACATGTTTAATCATGTGATTATGAGAGTACTTAATTGTGGGTATATCTGTCGGGTAGCTTTGATACTGAAGTATATACATCGGGGGATGTATGTATGGAAAGTATTTAGTTTACTGCTTTCTTGTGTGCTTTATTGGGAATTGTTGGGCTGAAATGCAATTTTCTGCAGGTACACTAACAACGTTTCATGTAGAACGACTAGTTATCGTTATTGAGAGAACGTGTGTATGCCACCGAACTATATGCTAGAATTTTGAAATTCTTCCTAGGTTTGTGAGGACGTACGGTTCGTGCATGCACCATGTTCGCATCATACATTGCATTCTGCATTACTCCCTCCCTTATAAATTGCTTATTCCATTCTTTCAAAATTTCCTTCCCTCCAAATAGTTGTCCCGTAGATAGTTGCATTTCTTTCGTGAAGAATTGGGGTAGTCAACCAACCTAGTGGAGTGGTCAGTAGTGTCAGCCTAGAAACCTAATTCACACCTGGCTCGTGAAGGAAAGCAAGACACAATTTCAAGATGTATCTCCTCGAGTTGGGATGTGTTTTGATCTACAACTTGTCTCTCCATTGCTTCTAACCTTGTATCCATCCTTGTTTGCTACCCATCTTTGGATGATACTGTTTCTACACGTCTAATTCCTGACACGTGAGGATTCCTCCTGGGTGTGTGTTCGGTAATGGTGTTGCGATTAGTACTCCATGGTGCCGCGACGAAACCGGGAGCCTCCTGTGGCGCGCGACACAAGGTTGTGCTGCTCGGCACGCGCAGGTATCAAGGATTGCTAGTCATGATCCATTATGGAGCTACACCAATGTGTTATCTTCTCGTGAACCTTTTTCCTTGAAGGTCATTCTTTATCTTGTCAGAAGATCCGTGCCTCAATCTAAGAAATTTCCTTCTTTTGGAGATTGGAATTTGCATAGTTGGATATAATCTCTTCCTCCTGCCTATATAATTCGTCAGCAGCCTTCCGACGTCATCAACGCTTACTAGTTTCCACTACTTGCAGATGTCTCGTCAACTTCGCTCTAGCAGTCGGAATCGTGGTAATACAGGACTGTCATCGTCTCCTCCGCAACCTACCTCTGCTGAGTTGCTGCAAATGCTTGTCGAAAGTCAGCGAGCTTTGGACGAGAGTGTCAGAAACCATGTCCATCAGGAACCTGGGCCTGCCCAGTACAGCAGCTATAAAGATTTCTTAGATACTGAGCCTCCTATTTTTCGAGAAGCAGAAGAACCACTTCAAGCAGACGAATGGTTGAACACTATCGAACAGAAGTTTCGTGTGCTCAAGGTGGCAGATGATATGAAAACAGAATATGCTTCGCAACAATTGCAAGGACCTGCAGGTGTTTGGTGGTGTCACCATCGGAGTACCCTGCCTGAGAATATGGAAGTAGTTTGGGATCAGTTCAAGGAAGCGTTTCGGGGGCATTACATTCCTGCTGGTCTCATGGAAATCAAGCGCACCGAGTTTATGAAGCTCACTCAAGGAGACAAAAGTGTAACAGAATATCTACACGCTTTCATCAACTTGTCAAGATATGCTTCGGAATTTGTTAATACGGAAATTAAAAAGATTGCAAGTTTCAAAAGAGGATTGTGTCCTAAATTGATGAAGGCCATGTGCAATAGCAAGTGTGCAACTTTCAACAAGTTTGTCAGTGATACTATCCTTCAAGAGAACTGTAATGCTGTGTATGCTGCTTCTAAGAGCCAAGAGAAATCTCATGAATCTAATGCACCTACGACCCATACTCTAGTGGTGAGTACACCTCAGTATTATTCGCCTGACATATCTACTAGATATCACCCATATCAGACACAGGATTCGGTCAAGAGGAGCAGTATTAAGAAAGGAAAGCCTAAGGCACCGCCAAGTAATCGACCATGTTGGAATTGCAAGATGTCAGGTCATTGGGCCAAAGATTGTCCTATTCCACAGAAGGAATCAAATGATAATAATGGAGATGTGTGTAAAGGGTATGTTCGATACACCACGGTGGAGTCCATTCCTACGGGTGAGATTATCACTGCCGGTGCATTTTTAGTAAATCAACACCCTGCAATTGTGTTGTTCGATTCAGGTGCTTCCCACTCTTTTATCAGTTCAACGTTTATAGCCAAGCATGGTATGAAGGTCGTTACTTTAGATAATGGTGGTTATAATATTAGTGCTGCCGGGAATAATATTTCAACCAACCAGTTGGTCTTAGGAGCAACGATCGAGATAGAAGGACGTCTGTATGATCTAGATCTCGTGGTATTACCAGGATTGGGCCTAGATGTAATCTTAGGTATGAAGTGGATGAGTGGGAACGGTGTTCTAATCGATACCTCTACGAGAGTGGTTATGTTGAGGGATCCAAAGGATCAACAAGCGTTTCTAGTGCAACTTCCTAGAGACATTAGTCCTCTGACTACAGTTAACGCTATGATAGCAAAAGCAAAAGAGATTGCAGAAGTTCCAGTAGTGTGTGAATTTCCAGATGTCTTTCCAGATGAATTGCCAGGATTACCTCCAGATCGTGATGTAGAGTTTAAGATTGAGTTAATTCCGGGTACCGCTCCAATTTCCAAAAGACCGTATAGAATGCCGCCGAATGAGTTAGCTGAACTCAAGACCCAACTTAGTGACCTTTTATTAAAGGGGCTGATCCGTCCTAGTTCTTCTCCGTGGGGTTGTCCTGCTATCTTTGTGAAGAAGAAGGACCAGTCTCTACGTATGTGTGTAGACTATCGACCACTCAATGCAGTCACTATCAAAAACAAGTATCCGCTGCCTCGTATTGATATCTTGTTTGATCAGTTGTCTAAAGCAAAGGTATTCTCGAAGATTGATCTGAGATCTGGTTATCACCAAATTAAAATCCGTCCGGAAGACATACCAAAGACCGCTTTCTCTACCAGATACGGGTTATATGAATATCTTGTCATGTCTTTTGGTCTGACCAATGCTCCTGCACATTTCATGTACCTGATGAATTCAGTATTCATGCAAGAGCTGGACAAGTTTGTGGTGATATTTATTGATGATATTCTCGTCTATTCTGAAAATGAAGAAGAACATGCCGAGCATCTGAGAATTGTTTTATCCAGATTACGTGAACATAAGCTTTACGCCAAGTTCAGTAAATGTGAATTTTGGTTAAAGAAGGTACCTTTCCTCGGTCATGTGTTGTCTGGTGGGGGAATTTCAGTAGACCCGACTACGATACGGGAAGTTTTGGATTGGAAGGCACCAACTACAGTACATGAAGTTCGGAGTTTTCTTGGATTGGCTGGCTACTATCGTCGTTTTATCCCAAATTTCTCTAAGATAGCTAAGCCTATGACTCGACTACTTGAGAAGGATAGAAAGTTTGATTGGACTCCGGAGTGTGAACAGGCTTTCCGCACTCTACGGACCTTGTTGACATCAGCTCCTGTATTAGCGCAACCTGACATTGAGAAACCGTTTGATGTGTATTGCGATGCATCAGGTACTGGTTTAGGTGGCGTACTGATGCAGGGAGGTCGAGTTATTGCGTATGCTTCGCGTCAGTTAAGAAAACATGAAGTTAACTATCCGACTCATGACTTAGAGTTAGCTGCTGTAGTGCATGCTTTGAAAATCTGGAGACACTATTTGCTTGGAAATATATGCAATATTTATACAGATCATAAGAGTCTTAAGTACATATTTACTCAACCTGAGTTAAATATGCGCCAAAGAAGATGGTTAGAGTTAATAAAGGATTATAACCTTCAAGTGCACTACCATCCGGGTAAAGCAAATGTGGTTGCCGATGCCTTGAGTAGAAAATCTCACTGCAACTCTCTGATAGAAGAAGATTTTCATTTGTCCCACCTCTTACATCCTATTGTAATCCATCATATCACTGTAGATTGTTCTTTGAGAAGTAGAATCATTGAGTTACAGAAGACTGATACTGGTGTATTTCACATCAAGAGAAAGATGAAAAAGCAAGAAACTAAGCATTTTCGAATCGATGAGAAGGGAATTCTCTGGTTCAAAGATAGACTCGTTGTGCCAAAAGATCAAGAGCTCAGAAATCAAATCTTATCTGAAGTCCATTCTTCTAAGTTGTCCATCCATCTTGGTAGTAGTAAGATGTATCAGGACCTCAAGTCGTACTATTGGTGGACCAAGATGAAGAAGGAAATTGCAGCCTATATCGCTAAGTGTGATAATTGTTGTAGAGTTAAGGCCATTCACATGAAGCCTGGTTTACTCCAGCCTTTGTCTGTTCTAGGTTTGAAATGGGACGACATTGTTATGGACTTTATTGTCGGATTACCAACCACCCAAAAAGGTTTTGATTCTATTTGGGTTATAGTTGATCGTTTAACAAAGTCTGCTCACTTTATCCCTGTGAAGAGTAACTATCACCCGCACCAGTATGCTGATATTTACTTCCAAGAAGTTGTACGCCTTCATGGAGTGCCTAAGTCTATTGTCTCTGACAGAGGGCCACAGTTTACTGCTCGTTTTTGGGAGCGCCTACATCAGAATCTTGGAACTAATTTGGTCCGTAGTTCTGCTTATCATCCACAGACATCGGGGCAGACTGAGTGTGTGAATCAGATTCTTGAAGACATGCTCAGAGCTTCCATCATCTCTTGTAATGGCTCCTGGGAGAAATGGTTGCCTCTCGCTGAATTCGCTTACAGCAACAATTATCAAGAGAGTATCAAGATGGCTCCATTTGAAGCTTTATATGGTCGCAAGTGTAGAACTCCGTTGAATTGGGTGGAGCCGGGGGAAAGAAGGCTCTATGGTATTGACTTTGTAAAAGAAGCCGAGGAGCAAGTTCGTGCTATACAGAAAAATATAGCAGCCGCTCAGGCTAGACAAAAGAGCTACGCAGATAACAGGAGGAAACCTATTGAGTTTGAAATAGGTGACCATGTCTATCTGAAGGTGTCCCCTATGAGAGGAGTAAAGCATTTTGGGATCAAAAGAAAGCTTGAGCCTCGATATGTTGGACCTTATCGGATTATTGAGAAAAGTGGAAGAGTAGCCTATAAGCTCAATCTACCTCGTGAAATGGGAACTATCTTTCCAGTCTTCCATGTTTCTCAATTAAAGAAATGTCTCCGTCTTTCTGAGGAAAGAGTAGAAGTGAGACGCATCAAATTAAAATCTGATCTTTCTTATGAGGAGAAACCGGTATATGTTCTAGATACTTTGGAAAGGGTGACTCGAAATCGAGTAGTCAAATTATACAAGGTGGTTTGGAGTAATCACGGTGAACGTGATGCAACTTGGGAAAAAGAGGATTATTTAAAGGACAATTATTCCGCTTTCTATGAAAAATGGTACGACTTTTAAATCTCGGGACGAGATTTTTATAAGGGGGGAGGGCTGTAACACCCCTGGTGTTAGTTAGCCTCATAATGCATTCATAATGCATGATCATGGCATAACATTACCATAAGCATCGTCATTTCATGTGCATCCTTGCTTGAAACATGACCTTGCAATATTGTGGTTTCTATGTGCTTCCTTTATGTGATGCTATTGTGTCACTTGGGGGCTTGAAAACATCTTTGATATGTTAGTGGAGCAAAATGAGCTAGGGTTTATATTCATGTTTTGACCAAAATCCAATTTGACTAGGTTTGACCTCAGTTTGACCATAGCACTGATCTGCTTTGACCGATTTAAAAGTGGTATCTAGAGACCTTGCATGGAGGTGCACCCTTTACCAAAGTTGTAGGAAATTTATCAAGGAACAAAAGTCTCAATATGACCATCTCATGAAAATGGCTAGAACATTCTCAAACAGGACCCACAAGTCAGTCAGTGGACTGTCCAACACTTAGCAAAATTTTTCTAAGTCAGGGTGCATTTCAGTTTCAATGTACACCACTTTAGGGCTCTATAGTTACTAATCTAGGCCGAATTAGCTCAAGTTCTTATTGACATATTTATAGTACTCACATAGCTCTATGATTTTGTCAATAGCACCATCACCTAATTCTCACTGGTTTAGGAGTTGTAGAGCAGGGAAATGTCGGGTTTCAGTCATGATGTAACTGAAACTCCATTTCAGTTTTCATATGCCTCACTTTAGGGCACTGTATCTCACTAACGAAGCCGAACCAGTCCATGATCCTATTGACCAACTTGGAGATCTCACTTAGAACTATAGTTTTGTCATTAACACTTTGGTCCAATTCGAACTCGTTTGTGAGATCTTGAGCTGCCAACTTGGCCTGTCAGTCGCTCCGATCGCCATGGGTTTAGACAACAGGCGTTGTCGTGGCGACCGAGCTCAGAGCGGCGCTGCCGCGTGGCGTTCATGCTCTGCTGGTGCCTCCACGTCGCGAGCTCGTGCACAGATGTGAAGACCGAGCCAACACCTCACCCCTCGTTCTCACTCGTCATTCCTTTCTCCTCTCTGTTGTCTCCACCGCGGCGGAAAACTCCACACCATCGCCACCGTGAGCTTCGGTGAGCTCGTGTGCGATAGCCACCGCACCGCCAGCCACAAAAACCCGCCCCTAGCTCCGCCTCTACCCCTGCTAGCTTGTGCATCTCTAGTTTGGACCTCTCCGTGCTTGACAAGGCCACGCCGTGAGTTCCGTCAATGTCGCCATTAGGGAGTTCTGCCGAAGCTTGAGGCTCAACGTGGTCGGCCTCCACCGAAGCTCTTAAGTCTCTTCCTTGTTCCGTTCCGAGTTCCTTGTAGGCCGTTGGTGGTGTAGGCCCTAACCTTTTAGACGCTACCGCCGCAGATAGGTCGGAATGCGCCCGAGCCTGGCCGCGCCCGCCATGGCCGCACCGAGCTTCAGCTCGATTTTTGCTCTGCCTATTTGCTTATTTCTCGATTGGATTCGGGTTCCGGGCGTCTCGGGTGTACATCTAGATAACCGCACGACCTCATCGACCAATTTCATCTCGTTAGCGTGCAACGCCTTAGCCCCGACGGAGCTTCCATGGCCGCCGTGAGGGTGTGCTCACGGCCATGCCGGGATGGTCGTTCTCAGGCCTGAATGTCGGGCTTGTTAGCTTCGTTTCGCGAAGTGGAGTGTGTGGGTGCCGTTAGATCACCGTACGATGGCCGGTTTCGCCGTCGTCGTCGAGCGCCGTCGCCGCCATCCACCCTCGTCGGCGTCGAGGACGCGTCGGTGCAGTAGAGTTGGGGAAAGAGGTATGCCGGGGTGTGGGGTGACAAGAGGAACGTGACGGCATGATTGGTTTCGCCGGAGGAGCCGCCGGCGGCGAGCCCGACCTCGCCGGAGTCCTCCCCTGCCTCTGTGTCATTGACGGGCGGGGCCCCCATGTCAGCGCGGGCTCCCTCCTCTGGTTGCTTTGCTGGGCCGCCTTGCGGGCCGAAAGGAGAAGCAGCTCAGGCCCAGTTGGGCTGAGGGCCTGTTTTAGTTTTTCGTTTTATTTTTTTTTCTTTTTCACAGAGTTATGCATAAATTCAAAAATATATATCTCCTGTTCTAGAGGTCCAAATCAGGTGCTTTAAATTTTGGTGTGCTCTACATAATGTCTAGTTTATTATAAAAATATAATATGTGCCATGTTTTGTGATGAATTAAATAGTTATTAATGATATCTTTTATTCATGAAGAAAAAGGAGAAAATGATATCTCTTTCTGTGAAGCTCCAAATGACATGAAATTTTTATAGTGAACTGCTCATACCATGAATAGCTTAAGGTTAAATTTTCATGCAATTTGGATGTAGTTTGGTGGAGTTATATAATTATCTTGTTTGCTTGAATGGATCTTGTGTGAATTTTCATAATTTTTCTATAGATCCAGTAAGGGTGAAACTTGGTGAATGTTGTTCTTATGTTAGAAAGATGTTAGGAAAAATATGAAATCTGTTGTTTGATACTTTTCAATAGGGTTTCCTATTTATGCTAGAAATAAACCTGCCATCTGTTATTTTTGATATCTCCATATCTGCTTGTCAAAATGAAGTGAGATTTTTATGGTAGCCTATGTGAAGCATTAGGTGGCTACTGTAATTTTTGTAGATTTGTATATATAGTTTTACTGTATGTTTCTTTAATCACCTAATTAACTAAATAAATTATAAAAGAATATTAAATAATTTATTTAGAAGTTGGCACTATACTTTCTGATGTTCCTTTGATATGCACAACAAGCTGGTAAACTTGGTTTGGTCCTATTGTGCTTTTGAATCGTCATTAATTATTTAAGTTAGTGGATCTGTCATTTCTGGACAGATTTGCTAGTTAAGAGAATTAACCTATGTTAATGATGTTTTCTTGATAAGTGATCTATAGCAAAGTTGTCTTAAATTTCATGATCTAGCTACTGTTAAATTTTGGTGGCCATTGGTCAAGTATTTTTTTTAGATATACATGTTTTAAGTTGGAGGTTAGAGATGGTTGTTCTCTGTTTGTCCAGAACAGGTTCTGGGAATGTTTGAATTCCACCTGGTAAACTTTTGATTCATGCTTTGGTATCTAAAGATGAAATGTAGGAAATTTCATAAGCTTTCCATAATGTCCTAATTCATGTCCATTGCAGTTATAGAACTCCAGTTATGAATTTTCTTAGCTACTCCTATTAACATGATTGGAAATACTAAATGTCTGGAATCTTGTTATGTGTGTGTTTAGTTTTAACCTTGGGGCACTTAGTGGTTTCTTAGAGGTGTTCAAACGTGTTAATACCAGAGAGGAAATTTGTACCTAAGCTTGAAGTGATTTGAATAGAGCACCACATACGTTTCGTGCTTACAACGTTGCAATGTCATTGCATTCATCTTCACAGCATTCATGCACGTCCATAAATCATCATGTCATTTTTGGATGCATACATGAAATTCATTGGATGCATATACATGCAATAGGTGTGCCGAGAATCGTGTTACAAGCGAAGTTCCGCTGGGCGTGGAACCCGAAGTTGAAGTCCGTTCGAGAACTGGAGGTCCAGTCCGACGAAGCCGGAGAAGACGTGGGAACCGTTCTTGAAGCCGAACCTTGATCTCTCTTCTTTCGGTTAAGGCAAGCCCCGAAGCATTATAAGCCTCCTACTTTTAAAGCAATTATCTTTATATACATGTTATATGTATTGTTGCATTACGTGATAGGAGTTGGTTGAAAACCCTTACTGCATTGATAACACTCCTTGTCCAGCAATTCGAACCTTGAATCCTAAGTAGACAGGATCGTATCTATGCTTAGCCCTGCTAAATTAGACCGGTAGAAGTCGGGTGATTTCCTGTCACCTGCGAGATATAGGGCTTGATCAGGTCACGGTTGGCTATATTTGCTATCGTGGAAGTGAACCATGTGTAATAAAATGAAATGAGACCGGGCGGGATGATGATAGTGAAACAGCAAGGCATGGAGGCCTTGGGTGTGGATCTATCCCTGTCTGTGTCGATTAAGGACCGAGACCTGGAGCCTTCTATGTCATTTTGAACGCATGCCTGACATTTAGTTGGCCGGCCTGAGGTTGCCGACCGCGAAGCCTAGTAGCTCAACTCAGGCTGCGAAGTCGAAAAGTGAAAGTCGCCTCGGAAGGGAGCCAGAGGGTCCAAGGGCAGGTGAGTTAAAAGTCCTGAGCTTCCTGGCCACTGGTATCCCCGAGAACGCGGCGCTGTTCGGGCCCACCCTGAGTTGTACCAAAGGTTATCTACGGCTGCCTTTAGCGGGGTTTGCCGGGTGAGTGTCAGGAATACCCCCTCAGCTGAGTTGGAATCGATTCGAGTCGCCGTCTCTCCCGGATAGTGAGAAACTTGACTGGTTATCTCCAGCGTAGATACACTAATTATTAATGATGGTTCGGAATTGATGATAATGATGATGATGGCCTTATTATACCTGCTATGATTAATATTGGTTGTTCCTAATAAAGTGATTGCTCTAGTACAGGTGTTAATCTAGATGACAGGTTAATGATTATTAACTCGATGCTTAAGCATTAATGATTACTGATTTGTAATAAGCTTTTCTGCAAATGAGTCAAGCTAGCCCACCTTATAAAGCCTTGCATAATCCTTGGTGTCACCGTTGTTTCTGGTTTTTGTCGGGTAAGTCTAGCTGAGTACCTTCTCGTACTCAGGGTTTATTCCCACCTGTTGCAGGTAGCAGATTCGTACTTGTTGCTGCAAGTATTGTCTTCGCCATGTGGGTGTGAAGACTAGACCATATGGGCATGGTCTCTGTAGTATCTCTTCTGGTATGCTTTTGCAGGATGTGACTGGGTACTGGCAGTATTTGAAGTTAAATGGTTTCAGAAATTATGTTGCTTCCGCAAATCCTTATTTTAGTTTTGTAATAAAATTATTTGTACTCCGATGTATGAGAGCTATTTACGAACTGTTGTAACAAGTGTTGTGTTATGTTGAATCACTACGATCTGGTTGCTCTCGGTTTGGTTTGAAATCCCTCGTGATTTCGTGGACTACCGGAGTTATATGGGCTCAAGTTTGAGAATTTGATCGTTTCGACGATTGTTTTTGAACTTGTGCTCTTATAATTTGGACGGTTCCGTTACAGTAATTGTGATATTAGGGTACACGCTGGGTGTTTATACCCATAAGTTTTGTCTGGCTAAATCCTAGTCATCCGTGAAATTTAAAAGATGAGATCATCCTAGTCACTAGGGTGATTCTCAGTGAACCGTTTATTAAATTTTTAAGGGGAGAGCAGTCTGGGTCGACTTGACCATAAGTAGTCCTCGCACTGGCACCGTACTTTTGGGCTACTGCTGGGCCTATTATTCTTTAAAGCCGAACTAAGATTTATTTTCCGAATATAAGTTCACTTTTAATATAAGTATATTAGTTAATTCCTTTAATTAAGTTTTGAGTTGTTAATGCCCTCTTTATGTTTAGCTTAGTTTTATTATCAGCAACTTAATTATTGCTTTAAGTATAAGTTTAATATATATATATATATATAAGTATATTAGTTAATTCCTTTATGTTAATTAGTTTTTATTATCAGCAACTTTAAGTATCCATTTTTTTAGTAATTTTGAGTTTATTTAAGTATGTTTTGGGAATATGTTGCTGAGAATATTTGAGTTTAAGAAATTTTCTGTTATGCACTGTTTGAATAAGTTCTAAGTCTCAGTTTTAGCTTCAGTTCCAGTATTAATTTATGTTTTCATGAGCGTTTTGTGCTCTAAGATTAAGTTTTGCATGAATTTGTATTCAACTATAAGTTTTCATATATACATTACATCCACCATAGTATAATAAGATGGTCTCTAGTTAAATGGAACCAACGAGAAGTTTAATTGGAGATTACTCATAATTAATTTCTGACCAATATTGACTTTAATTATGAGTTATTAAGATGGATTTTGTTTTGTTTCTGCCAAACAGTGATGCAAATTAAAGTCTCTATGCATGTTGTTAATTTTGACCAACATTGATTTAATTGCATGCTTTAAGTACATCTTATATACAACTTACTAATTGAGACATTATTTTGCTTCAAATTTTTTAGTAAATTATGCATACTACTTAAGTACCATAGAACCCTTAAGTTGCACTAATTTTCCTACTTGGAATAATCAGGTGCATGTCATTCTCAAGGAGTTGGACCTTGATTATGCGCTTCATGAGGAAAAACCACATGCTTCTTCTCCTATGTATGAGTACTATGCTGAGAGGATGAAGGAGTACATCCCAAAATTAGAAAAATGGCAGAAATCCGCCAGGATTGCCAGAATGATAATAAGATGCTCACTCTCAATTAACATGATGAGGAGGTTTCTTTCAAATGAAAAGAACACCGAGGGAGTAAGTGCTAAGGAGCTTCACAGCTACATAAAAGCACACGTTATCAGCACGGTCATGGTAGCGACTGAGTCAAGTCTTCTATACTTAGGATTGTCTTCAACATGAGTTTGGATTAAATTATAATTTTTTGTTTTTGCATGCCACAAAATATTCTAATGGTTCTAAGATCCTGCTCACTTACTAGAATACTATGATATTTTCATAACCAGAAGCAACAAAATTTTTATATACATGTATTTAATAAAAAGCCTCATCACGGCACTAATTATTAAAGACATGTCAATAATCTTGTATTTCCTAATGATTTGACCTATCATTTTTACAGAAACAACAAGATTAAGCAACACACCAAACATGCAATGAAGGATAATTAAGATGCTCATGACATGACTAAGCATTTTTATTAGTGCTTGACACCGAGAGTGTTACAAGTTTATTCTCGTCAACGCTTATTAGACTAGTTCATAGAGTCTATTTTTGAGACTTATATGCCTTATATTTGTCATTCTGGCCAACACTGATTGATGAATATTTGACCACAAAAGATTTACTGGACAAAACCTTAGCAAGACATAAGTACCGTCAAGCTAAGGATAAGAAATAAGATTCTAACTAAATGAGCTATCCACATGGCACCCCAATTATGTTCTTAGAGAACACATAAATCAGTGGGAGCAAAGTTCAATGGATTGTGTTTCTATTGTTAAAACTATTTCACTAAGTTAAGATTTGATGAATGTGTTCCTAGAGAATGTAAAAATTAGTGGGAGCTAGTGGGAGTTCACAGAGGAGGAAGATTGAATCTTGGAGAGATACGAGCTTAGTTTTCTATATCAATGACTCAAGAAGACATAAATATCTCAGTTTGTGCCATAAGTCATTAGTATACCTCCATTTATATTTAAATTACTACAATTTCTATTGTGGATTTTCAAGAGTCCGTTAGTAAGCCACAACAGTGTAGCAAGCATTGGTTGATAATTAGGCACATAAGTAAACCTCTATTGTTATTAAATTGCTTGTAATCCATGGCAAATCTATAAGTGATCACATCATAAGAGGAATTTTGTTATTCTAAACTAAGCAATTTTTATAAGCCAAGGTCCATAAGTATATATATAAAGTATGGCTGTCAATAAGTTTCCTAATGAAGTCAAAGCAGTAAATTATAAATGGGTCTACAATTCTAAGCGTGACTTCAAAGGGAGTTTTGAAAGATTTACGATGGTTTAGAATTTCATTAAGTGGACAATTATGTTTAAAAAAAGGGTGAAAAAGTTTATTGTCCTAATAATCTACATGGGTTAAGTTGGGTTACGTGGCAATAGAAATGTCACATAAGTTTAATATGATATATTTTGGTAAAGCCTCTAAGTTTTTTTGGCTATTGAGATACACCATACAAGACCAAATGAGTATCAGGATTATCACGAAAAGCATATCAAATAAATGCATAAGTGATAGATTTTGAATAAGTAATGTCATGCCTGTTTGTTCGCATAATGCAATTGCATAATGCATTAAGTTTAATTATCCCAAATATTCTAAGAATAAGTTAGTAACAGTTGAAGAGGAAGACGTTCCATATGCTTCGGTTGTCATTAACTTTAAGAATGTTCAAAGTCAATACTAATCTAGACTTGGCATTGGGATACTTGGCAAAATATTAGTTTATTAATTCATAATAGATCCACTGGAAGGGGCTAAAGAATTTTAAGATATTGATGGGGCACTAAAAGAGTCATCATGTCACTTAGAATTAAGAATTATTTGCCAATTCTCTTGAGTATGTATAAGAAAGTGCACAATTAGATTATGCCTACTCTTGGAGAAAAAGACAACTTTATTGAAAGCTCCAAATATAATTAGTTCTAAGATGAGCTCAATTAGTGGCATGAATACGACATGATATGTGGCTTAAGAGATATTATCCCAAAATTGAGTATTGGCATACTGCTACAGGCCTACAGTTAAGTTGCAGTATTATTTCGAGTAACAACAGATCAAATGCTGATGCCAAGCGCATTGATTAAATGTTGTGAAAGAAAGAACCCAGGATCAAATTATTAAGCTTGAGAAAAATAAGAACTAAGCTGACGCTAGTATATTTGATTATTTGAGGCTTAGCACTAATCCCATTTATGAGCGCACAAATCAAGTTGAGTTTTAGTGCAGAGTCTCTAACTTGATTCTTGGTAGTAGGGTCATATACTCCCAATAAGTAATAAGCGTTCTAACAAGGTATTGCAGTGAACTATGAGTAATGGGGTCCCGGTGGCGATTAATGCTGCTGACGACGCATTGGTCTAGTCTTGCTATAGTACTGAGTGTGAACATAAGTGTAAAGCGAACATTAGTTGCATATGTCCATTAGTCGTTCGATCAAGTAGGAGAATGTTGGAATGTGACCAGTTCGGCTAATCCCGAACTTAAATATGAGATTAATTAAGCATTATGCTTTTGGTCCACCCACGCGTCATTTATTTCCAACTAAATAAGAACTGCCGTGATCGGCGGCAACCCTTAGAATTCTAAGGGTTCGGCCCCCTGGCCCACAGCGCGATTATAAAAAAGAGAGGCACCCAGACGTCACCATCACCATCTATCAAAACCACGTGACTATTCACATAACCGATCGATTAGGCGCTGGAGGGTTCAGGAAGGCCGTCTACCCACGTCCATCCAGTACTGCAAGATCTACAACGCGTTCTTCGCCAACTAGGAGCATCAAGCCCCAATCGGGTGAAGACTAAGATCTACTTCATCTACATCAACTTCATCACATCTCTAGCGACACGGATAGAGTTCACAGGCTCTGGTTAGTATCTAAGATTAGTTTCCGCATTAAGATGAGTTAGTGACCATGTTTAGGCTAAGTAAAAATCATGTTAGTCTAAGTTTTATTTTCAACAGGGCCCCACAGTGGCGCCATGGCCGGCGGATGCGGAGCTCGCCGATACGGCGATGGAAAATGACAACGAAGGTATGGGTAGGATGAGGGTTATACCGCGAACTTGATGCAGGGGTTCTTGGCGTCCGGGAAGGCTCCAAGATGACCTACGACGAGCAGAGGTGGACTGGAGAGAGAAATAGCCGCCGGTGAGCATGAATTCGTGGAAACCGAGGTCAAAACGTAAGGGAACAGGGACCTACGGCCACGGCGCAGCACCGCGAAGCTCCAAGGCGCGATCTTGTCGACGGTGGAGCTTCGGAACCTGGAGATTGCGAGCGGGGTGGGTGTGCGTGCTCACTGAGGTGAAAGCGAGAGAGGGAAGGCTCGGCCAAGGGCTTTATAGGCGAGCGGGCGCGGTAGAGGTGCGAGCGTTACTCCTCGGGCATCATGGCCTTGGTTGATGGCCACCATGAAGGGCCCCATCAAACGGAGAGTGAAGAAGAAGGGGTGAGCGGCTGACGTGCGAGCCCCAGACGACAGAGAGAGAAGAGGGAGAGGGCCCGGGTGGAGCAAGCCGCTCCACTTGGCTGCTGAGCGGGCCGAGAAGCTAGGCCTTGAGCTGGGGCCTCGCGCGCGTGAAAGAGAAGAAAGGGGGAGAGGCATGGGAGTGGGCCGCCCACGGCCCAAGGCTGAGTTCCAGGTGCGGAAAAAAGAAAAAGAAAAACGGCCCTGGGCTGGTTCTGGTGCTGCGCTAGAAAGGAAGGAAGAAGAAAGATTTAAAAGAAAACTCTTTTTTCTTACTTTTCTGAGCTTTAAAACTTGGTCAAATTCAAATGAAATTTGAATTCCACCTCAAACAACCTAGCCCTACACTCAACCAAAAACAATATGCTTCGGCATGAATACAACAGACATGTTTCTAAACCTTATAGTTAATTTTAATTAACAAAAAATATTATTGAGCCAATGTTAAATGCACAAAAAATTAAATAAATGCTCCAAATTAATTACTAAATTTGGGAAATGGATTTTAGGGTGTTACACCGTCTCTGGTTCCATTTGGCTCTCCAAAACCACAGCGAGGCACCCAAGAATTTCCCTTTAAAATCCGAGCAACAGTCGCTACAACGACCTTTGCTGAATTCTTGGCCAAAGCAGGCGTGGCGTATGGCATCCATGAGTGCCCGTATTTTGAAGGCGGACAATCACCCGCAAGGTGATTTCTTGGCGGCCACCCTTGGCTCTACTCCTACCTGGATATGGCATTCGATTTTGGATGGGAGGGAGGTTATTCAACGAGGGTTGATTAGGCAGATTGGGACAGACAAAGCTACATGTATCTGGAACATGGATTGGGTGCCAACAGAGACAGCATGCACCGGCCTGTCCGTAGCATAGCCCCGCATCCTCCTCAGCTTGTCAGTGAGCTGATCGACCACATGTCGGCAACCTGGGACGTGGCAAAGCTTCAAGAATTTTTTACGAAAGCTGATAGGGAGGTGATAATGCCTATACCTTTGTGCAATCGACATCAACCTGGTTTTTGGGCTTGGCATCATGACAGAACGGGGGTCTTCATGGTACATTCGACCTATAGAATGTTAATCATAAGGCGTGTATTGTTGGAGAATGCTAGAAGATCTAATAGGAGAGAGGAAGAAAATGAGTGGTCTTCTTTGTGGCAGAACAAAGAACCGGATTCCTAGCGCCATTCCTTGCTTGAATGCAATATGACAAGGTGTGTATGAGCACTATGGATGAAAATGGCAGACATATATCACTGATATTACATTTGTTTTTATATTTCTGTTTGGATTCGGATTTGAATACGGATAGTGTCAATCATGCCGGATAGAATACTATTGGATATCGACATCATAAATATACGATTTGAGTATTTAGACACGGATACGGTATCCAATGTTGAATATCCAGACTTGGATATAAATAGATCTAAACCCCTCTAAACAGATTTGGTCTCAAATACGGTAGGAAAATAAACGTCGTATATTTAAAAACCGAGAGAGCAACTATTGTTCGCGTGATAGACATGGGCACTTTAAGTCGTCATCACGCAGCCGCGTTACTCCTGCACGCCGCGACCGCGTAGCTCTTCCGGCAGGTGTCCCGGCACGCGTCCATCATCTTGCTGCCGGGCCGGAGCTGGCCGCACATGGAGAGAGCGCACGAGTGCTCGCAGTCCCGATCTGGGGCTGGGACCGCCCGGCTGCCGGCGGCGGCGCACCTGCGGTAGCAGGAGAACTGGCAGAACCAGAACTCGTCGCGCAGCACGCACTGGTCGAAGCACGCGTGGAAGCAGCAGGGCCGCCCGCCCTGGTCCACCGCCGCGGATCCTGCCCCGGGCGTGGACAACACCACCGCGACCATGACGATGACGACGCTCAAGTGCGCGGCCATGCCTCTGCAAGCAATGCAATCCCCCGTTGCTTCGCAGTTGCAGCCGCGTGTCTCTAGCACCGCTGGTGCGTGAGCTGAGAGTCTGAGACCTCACCTGCGCGGACGGATGGCTTCAGCGTGGCAGCTGGCGGGTGTCCGGTTTTATTGCCCGTGGGACGCCATCCGGTTGCAGACTTGCAGTCGATCAGAGGTCCAAGGAGGGGCGGGAAACGCGGATGTGAGATGCGGGGCTTTGCCGGTGGCGTGTGGCCGTACCTGTACCTGTGCTGAGACGCAGACGGGACGGCAGCGCATGGTTCCGGCATGATCGTCGCTTCCGGCTCTTGGATAGTTGGATCTGCTGGACGTACGTCACCTCACCTGCCCCGTGACGGAGTTCCCTGTCTTTGGCTGGGACTTGGACGAGCTTCAGAGGCTCTGTTCAGTTCTCAGAAAATTTTGTAAAATTTTTCAGATTCACTGTCACATTGAATCTTTGACACATGCATGAAGCATTAAATATAGATAAAAAATAAAATTAATTACACAGTTTAGATAAAATGGACGAGACGAATCTTTTAAGTCTAATTAGACCATGATTGGACAATATTTGTCAAATAACAACGAAAAGAGCTACAGTGCCGTTTTATAAAAAAATTGATGTAAACCAGCCCACAGTTCACAAGCACGCCAAGGCTGACAAGATGACTGCTGTCCCCATCGACGTCCAGCTTCAACCTCGATGACCCCCAACAACTTCGGCACCCACCAGGCATGCTCAAACTTGGCCCGAGCATGAGGGTGTGTTCCTTTTCCATGCAAACTCAAAATATTTTCTCTTTCATCCATCACATCGAATCTTTGAACGTATACATGAAACATTAAATGTAGGTAAAAAAAGATAACTAATTGTATAGTTTGTCTGTAAATATCAAGATGAATCTTTTGAGCCTAGTTAGTCCATGGTTGGACAAATTTTGCTAAATAATAATAAAAGGTACTACAATATCTTTTCACCCACTTTTCACCCACTAAACCCACCAATAAGGATGAGTCAGCTGAGGTTGACGTCGAGATGCCTCCGCTAGACGACGACACCAGCGAGCGCAATGTAAAGGATGTCAACTAAGCTGTCGTGATGCACGTGTTGCTGTTGCACACCGTCTGTGACTCTCTGTGCCCTCCGCATATATATATACACACACGTGTTATTATGCAGTTCTAGGATGGTTTGATCTCTGGCGTTGGCAGATTTTAAAAGTAGAGAGCCGATTTAGAAGAGCTGTCGTGGAAAGTTTCAATTTCCTATTTTATGGAGCTAAATTATTTGGGACTATCGATTTACATGTCCAAGTTCACATATTATGCTATTGTAAAGTTGTTCTAACTTTCGATCGGCTTTTGGGGCATTTTCTTTGCTCCATCCAACGTTGAGCATCCGAGTACATCCACAAGTGTGTGTGAATGTACATGTTATCCTAGTGGTAGGCGAGATACTTCAAGATTTGTGTAAGTCAAAGGCTCTTCCCCCATTTTCATCTCTCTTTTGTTGCTATATCACTATTTTTTACGTCTACTCTATGGTTAACCTAACTGAAACACACTTTGGCCGTGTTTAGATCCCCAATTTGGGGCACAAAATCTGCACAGTGCGTATTAAATGTGCACTGTAGTATTTCGTTTGTATTTGGTAAAAATTGTCCAAACTTTGACTAATTAGACTCAAAATGTTCGTCTCGCAGAGTACAATAAAACTGTGCAATTAGTTTTTAATTTCATCTATATTTAGTACTCCATGCATGTGCCGGCATTTTGATGTGATGGGAATCTTCTTTTTGCATAGTAGAATTTGGAGATGAAATTTGGGATCTGAACAGGCCCTTTACATAAACTACTGTAGTATTTCAGTTTGCTTGAATGAAAATAGGTTACCTCGCTTCAAAAAATCTACTCGTCTTGGCCCTTCATACTCTCTATCTCTTTCTCTTTTTTTGAGAAATCTGGAGGGACCTCCTTGCAGTAATTTTATTAAAGAACAAACAAACAGAAAGTTACAAAGGTACACAAGGGAGGAGGAAGGGCAAAACTGAAAGACAGACTTCAAGAAACAAAAAAAAAAGAGACGAAAAAAATAAGCTCAAGCTAGCTACTTAGACCAGATTTTGTATCCATGAGTTAAACTGATTTTCTTGACTTGGCTTTATTCTGTACTGCAACAGCAACAGTTCCTTCATAAATATTCTTCGGCAGTCTGCCAAATTCAGCTGAATTCCTTTGAAAATGAGGTTATTCCTTGCAGTCCACACTGTCCAGCACATCAATATGATAGCATCCATGAAAAAAGGGGAATTCCACTGATCCTTGAGCTGTGAGGTCAGTTCTGGGAAGGCACCGTGTAAGGGCATCTCAACACCTATTAGATCCCAACACATTGTAGCAAAGGGACAATCCACAAAAAGATGATCTGCTGTTTCTTCAGTCAAGTTGTTGCATAGAACACAATCATAAGAGTCAAGGTGCATATTTTTCCTTCGTAGAATGTTTCTGGTGCTTAGCCTGTCCTTAACTAGTAGCCAGAAGAAAACTTTGTGCTTCGGCTGGCAATTGCTTTTCCAAAGCCATTTAAAAGTAAGATGAACTTCTGAGTGACCAACAAGAATTTTGTACACCTTGGCAGAGGCAAAAATGCCAGACCCCCAACTGTAGATCCATTTATCATTTTCTTCATTCAGATCCCAAGAGTCAATCAGCTGCTGAATATTTTGCATTTGCACATGAGTAGTCTATGAAAGAGGAAGCTGGAACAGGGTTGCAATTTCTTCATGATTAAATGCTCCTTGGACTGTGATGAGCTTGTTAATTGCAAAAGAGAAGAGCTCGAGGGCAGAAAGTGCCAGGGGTTGATTCGCCCAACTGTCATGCCAAAACAAGGAGGTTTCACCATTTTGAATTTGTGGTCTAGCAAAAAATTTTAATTTAGAAAGTAGCTTCAGGTTATCCCTCCACCAAAATGATCCTTTTCTTATGTGACTTGGGAGCTTACCATTCCCATAATGTTTTTCCCAAACAGCCTATTGAAGAACTTGTGGATTCTTTGTCAAAAGAGCTTTGTTCTACTTTTCAATGTCAATCACACCCAGGCCTCCTTCATCTTTTGGTACACATACCAACTTCTAAGCCGCCTTTGGAGGTTTTTTTGCATTTATGTTTGAGTCTCTCTAAAGACAGTGCTTCCTGTATTTATCAATCTGCTTGATGATGCTCTTGGGCAAGACAAAGGAACACATGAAAAAAGTTGGAAGAGTAGTGAACACAACATTAGTGAGCTGCAGCCTTCCAGCTTGGTTTAGAAAGGTGGAGATTCCTGTCAGCCTTTTTCATACTTATTTACCAAAGGTAGGAAATCTTGGGCTCTCGGCCTATCAATGCTCAAAGGCAGACCAAGATAAGTGAATGGCAAGCTCCCTTTAGAACATCCAAAAGTTGCAGCTAGAATATCAAGCTTCTCATCTGAAACATTTATGGGGACCATCATTGACTTGTTGAAGTTAATTTTGAGCCCAGTGAAAAGAGAAAAGTTGTTCATAGAGGGTCTCCTTGCCTTACCCCCTTTTGCAATGAAAGGTCTTTCCAGGAACTCCATTCAAGAGTATTGCTGATGTCCCAGAGGAAAATATAGACTGCATCCACCCTAACCACCTCTGACCAAAACCCTTTGCTTCCATAAGGGTGAGCATAGCTTGGTGTTCAATTTTACCAAATGCTTTTTCAAAATCCAATTTGATGATCACAATTTCTTTTCTTGAGTGGTGGTAGAGGTGAAGATACTCAAAGGACCAGGCCAAGCAATCTTGGATTGTCCTATTCTTGATGAATCTCTTTCTCTCTAGTGCTCAGCATCTCTCTCATCTCCTCTTCATTCTATCTTAGATTCTCTCGCCACTTGTTACCTCTATTCGCGAGGTTTAAAGATCAGGTCAATTTATGGTGTGATTATCTATTCCAAGCACACTTGTTTTGATTTTTTATTTACTCGAATCCGAGTCACTCATAGCTGCAGTTCTATATGCATTATTTGTATCCTCTCCTCTCAGATTTGCTTTTTTCCATCTTTGAGTCACAGGTAGATCCAATTCTAGATGCATTCGTGTTTTTCTTTCAACCTCTAGTTGGCATTTTGTGTGCTTATTACTTCGTCCATAATGCATAGAGTACCATTCTTCAACCTTCTAGGATAGGCTACATTTGCTTTGGGTCTAGAAGTAGAAGATTCTAAAGGTTATGCCAATGTACATAATCTATGCAATATATCTTTTCTGATTAATATATGTACTCTAATCTCATTACTCAATGAAACATTTTTAAATAACTCTTATTAACAGAGCATTCATTGTATCATGTGCTGAATTCTTTCTGTTTTTTTTTTCTATTTGTTTGGTATGTACCTAAGAGGCATATTAGGTAGCTAAATGTTGATAGTTGGCCTTGAAAGTGGAGCATATTCCAACATTTAAATCCATAAAAAAAAGCTTCGTTAGCCTTCTTTTTAGTTAATTGGACTAGAACAAATTAAAGTACAATGCCTCAAGATACTTATACATTTTATTTATAATTATAGAACTTGTTTAAGATGCCTAGTTTAGCTTCCAATGGTCGTGTTGCCCAGTTTATGCATTTGATGTTGTGTTGACTTTTCTATGACATTTGTGTTTTCTTTTCCATATGTATCAATTTCTTGTTCTTCATTTCCCAAAAAATAGAAAAAAAATGATCTGATGTTGGGTCAACTTTGACATTATTACCTTAATGCAACTATATGTGTTTTTCAAAATAAACATGTAATACTCTAATTTTTGGTGCAATTGATACATTATGGTTTTGAAGATTTTTGGAAGCAGAGTACCAAGGTTGCACCAAATGACCTCATTACAACACTAGAAGAGTTGATGTCGGGGAATTAGTGGTCATCTTTTTGCCAGTTGAGGCTAAGTTGTTTAGGGTGGCAATCTGAATTCTATTTTGCATAACACATGATTATGTTTTATTTTTCACCAAAGACAATATTTTCAATCCTGTTTATAGTTAAAGGTGTGTTTTCTCCTTCTTGATATACATAGATTTTAATTTTATTTTGTTTTAAAGAAAGTGAATAAAGGATTTAAGACGTTACTCCCATTATCAACCAAGTTTGCAACCTCATATATGCTTAGATCTCAATAAACATTAGTAGAAATAGTCAACCTCATATAGCTTTAAGTCATCAGTTATGTTAAATTCAGAAAAATAGTAATGTTTGAAGCATTGTTAGACTATAAATAACGGGTAGCAACAAATGCATTTGAAAGGCACATAGATCCCATAGTGCCTCTTGCAAACTGCTCAAATAGAAATGGATGATAGTGGGATGAATAAAGGTGGGAGTGAGAAAAAAGATACCAATGCAATGAACTGATGGCTGGAGTAAGCACAAGGAGCTATTGTGCTTCGTACAATGATGATGGTGATTTCTCAAGTGAGAATTTCTTTGTTTTGTCTTCGAATATATCAGTAGGTAATGAATCTTAATAAGTTACAAAAAGTTGTTTGGTGATTTATTAAATTAAAGCCATCTAAACATGAGTTAAAACATAGAGCTTATATTCTATAAAGTGCTAATTTATAAATTTAAATGATTGTTTGTAACATTTATGATGAGGACATTGTTCCTTCAAACACAAGCCAAGAAGACGAGGAGGACCAATATGGGCATCCAACTCGTCCACATACAGCGGAGGCCCTGTCCAACTGAAGTTGGAGTTCTCTGATTCCAAGAGCAGTGTCTCAGGACACCCAAGGCGCATACGGATTCCGTTCTCGATGATCCACATGTGCATGGAAAGTTAATTTCATAAGCTAAACACCGACTTTGGTTTGACATCAAAATTCATTCGGAGTCAACGGGAATCGTTGAAATAAGTTAACATTTAGAATCTACCAGGGTGTTGCGACACTGTCTTTTGGTCCGTTGGCCATGTATC
The DNA here is from genome assembly GCA_038087645.1 of Saccharum hybrid cultivar R570. NCBI lineage: Eukaryota > Viridiplantae > Streptophyta > Magnoliopsida > Poales > Poaceae > Saccharum > Saccharum hybrid cultivar. The sequence goes on from JAQSUU010000135.1 coordinate 28,000,318, forward strand.
ACTTAGAGCCCTAGAGGCGCGTCCAGGGGTTTGCACGCTAAATACACTATATTTAGCCATTGTCACTCTCGTTAGGGTTTGAGTTTTGTTGCGTTCTTGTTTTTCTCGTGAAACAGACATTGTTCGTTGCACGTGTATCGCCAAGATCGACTACTATGAACCAGAGCCTCTTGTTCATGAGCTTGTTCATCAAGACTTGAACCTCATATCAGACTCATATACTTCATTTGTATTTTCAATTTTAGATTGTGGTCATCCCGTTCTTACTTGTGTTCTCAATTAGCTTGTAGGAAAGCCTTCTCGGCGAGGTCAATCGCGTTGTGCGTGGCTGATAACCAACGGAGCAGTGGTGTAACTGTTGTGGGGTCCGAATCAGATTTGGTTCGAAGTCTAAATCCCATCTAGTTCTCCACCAATCAAAGTTATTATACCTATCAGAAGATCAGGCCACGTCTACATCAAGTTAGAAGAGCCCGAGTTACCTGCTAGATATATCTCTATTTTCTCCTTTAGATTGGATCTGTTTTTGCATTACCTAGAGTCCACAAAAAAGCCAAAAAGAAATATACACCACCACATATCTCTTGTCCTATAGCCTTGTTGTGCCTTGCAATTTTGTTTATGTTTCGCTTTGTTGGGTTTGTGGCCTAGTGAAAGGTCTTGATGGCTAGAGGGGGTGAATAGCCTTTTAAAAATTTTTACAAAGACAAGCTAAACAAGTTTATCAATAAAACAAATAGGAGATGCGAGTTTTGCTTAGCCTATGGGGTGTTTGCAAGGCACCTAACCAATTCACAATTCTAGTATATTTGCACTCAACCGCACAAGTCAAACCGAGAAGGTAACTATAACTACAACTAGCAAGCTATACAAAGGAGCTACTCTAGCAAAGCTAACTAGCTAGCAAAGATAACTAAGAAGGTAATACGGAGTTGAGTTAGGAGAGTTTCACCGAGGGACAAAGTATTGAGCCAACCAATATGATCAATAATGAATACCAAGACAACCGAACACCGGGATGAATCAATCACAATATGAAAGTGATGACACAAAGATTTATCCCGAGGTTCACGTGCTTGCCGGCACACTAGTCCCCGTTGTGTCCCTCTTCACCACGTGGTTCGGTGGCTAATCGGTCTCACACCGAGCCTCTCAAAAGGCGCCACAAGAACCTACCAAATGACAAAAGGTTGCAATGACACAAGCAATTTACTAATATTGTCTTTGGCGCTTCGCCGAGGTAGGCACAAACCCCTCACAATCACCGGAGGTGGCCAAGAACAATCACCAACTCTTGCCAACGCCTCTAAGCTGCTCCAAGCTGTCTAGATGGCGGCAACCACCAAGAGAAACAAGAATCCCGCAGCAAATCAACCACCAAGTGCCAACTAGATGCAATCTCACAATGCAAATGCACTTGGATCACTCAATCTCACTTTAAATATGTAAAGAAATAAGAGAGATGAGTGAGAGGGGAGTTGCTTAGCTCAAAGTGCTCACAAGTATGTCAAATGTCCAAGAGAGATAGCCTTGAGTCGGCCAACGAGTATTTATAGATGTACCCCTTCAAAAATAGCTGTTAGACACTTGAAACAGCTGAAGTCGCGCTGACCGGACGCGCTGGTCGCGTGGACCGGACGCGTTGGTCTTACCGCGTAGCTCGACCGGACACGCTGACCCGTAACGGACCGGACGCGCTGGTCCCGTAACGGACCGGACGCGCTGGTCAAGCCTGAGCCGCGCTCCAACGAACACATCAACCGGACGCGCTACACAACTGACCGGACGCCACAATGAGAGCGTCCGGTTGGAGTCCAGTAAGCTCCCTGATCGACCGGACGCGTCCGATCGACTGTGACCGGGCGCACCACCACGTCCGATCAAAAAACCGAAACACGCGCAGACGTTGGACACTGATCGGACGCGTCCGGTCAAACAGAGACCGCGTCTGGTCCAGCGTCCGGTTACTTATGTGACCTCCGTTCGCCTCCGTTTCTTTTCCGACTTCCAGCGTAGTGGAAAATAGTCGTTTTAACTCATCGAAAACGCCTGAATCCCGCCTCGCATGCTCGGCGGGAGAGAGAGGACCCCAAACCCTCTCTACCGCTCAAACTTCAATGCCATCGCAAACGTGCTAACACCACCAAGTGATCACGTCATGTGCGAGTGTGTTAGCATTTTCACAATCATATTTTGAGACGTTATTAGTTCTATCCAAATACATATGATTATGAAATACGCATCTAGAGGCACTTAGGAGTCCAATAGCCGCGTCATTCCTCTCTTTATAGTACGGCTATCTATCCTATAATGTAACCACACGTACTAGGTGTCTTGATTACTAAAACACAACCCTTAAGCATATACCTTTGCCTTGATCACGTAGGGTTGCGTCTAAATCCAAATGTGGCCATCATGATCACAATGTCCATTTTGCCACTAACCTTGAAATGTACTAATCCTCATATGCTACATACAACTTAGGCATAGGATTAGTACTTAGGCATTGTCACTAATTACCAACACCAAACATAGGACTTTCACCTAGGTCAACTTGTGGCTGCTGTGTTTTAGATCGTGTTTGAGTCCAGTTTGTGTGTCTTCTCTATTGTTTTGATCAAATCCTCATCAACACCTTTGAGTTTGTGTGCTTCCCTGTTGTTTCCATCAAACCCTAGTCCTCGACATCCAATTTGTGAGACTTTTCCCCGCTGTTTATATCAATCGCGTATTGTTCCTGTTTTGTCCTATAATTCGGAGGCCGTTCGTAAAATGAGCATAATTTTCACATACGAACTCGAAAAGAGACAAAGTTTATATGTTTTTTGATTAGAAAAAAATTTCGCATGTGTCTGCCCCCGCCCTTGGCGAGTTTGGGGAATTTATTTTTCTGTAATTCAGCCCGGAAGATTCTGGAAGTTTTTTTTATCATTTAGCGCATCTTCTGAAAATTCTATAGGCCACGTTTTTCACTTGTTTGGGCTCATATTTTCTGTGGTTGTTTTCTTGTGTGCTCCTAAGTGAAGAAAATATATCAACAAAATAGAAAGAAAATTCAAAATTAAAAAAATAACGACGACCAAAAAATAGAGAGAAAAGAGAAAAGGACAAAAGAGGAACAATATTTAGAGTAGCACATAGAGAACACCAAATTGAGTTGTGTTAGCATGTGCTGTTTTCTGCCTTATTTCTTGAGTCTATCTATATCACACCCGAGTGATTTGCACGCCTCTCTCACATGATTTTTACATAACATCACTTGTATACCATGTGAACGTCACATAAAACATGAGAGAACATCACATGTATATTATATGAACATCATATGTACTATTTTTGGTACTTGACATTTTTGGTTGCTTTACACACCTCTCAAACGCGATTTTTACGGAACATCACTTGTATACCATGTGAACATCATAAAAATATCATAGAATATTACATGTATACTATATGTAAATCTGTCAGATTTCATAGAACATCGCTTATATACTATGTGAACATAAAACGTGTATTATGTGAACATCAAAAAAATCCGAGTGACAGCAGCCCAAAAATCACCCGAGTGACATATAACTTTACTCTATTTCTTACTCCTTCCATCCAAAAAATAAGTGTCGCTATGGCATTCGTGTGGATCAAATTTTCTTAAGTTTGACTAGATTTGTAGAAAAATATTAACAGCATTTGTATCTCCAAATAAGTTTATTGTGAAAATAGATTCAACGATCTATCTAATAGATACTAATTATGTATTATAAATATTAATTTTTTTCTTGTATATATTTAGTCATATGTTTGACTCCTCGGGGACGAGAACAACACTTAGTATACTCTTATTGTCAATGTTATTTGTTTCCCCACCTTATATTGCCACACATGGTACTTGGACACGTATAGGCCCACTTATTGCTAATCCATTGTTTCTATATTTTGCCTCTCCAAGTTCCACCTTCACCTGATCGAGTACAGGTCCAAACTTTACTAATTCGGAGTTTTCTGTGAGCTACTTTTTTAAAACAAATTCAAGTTTTATCCAAATTTTAGGTTGCAGTTGCTCTAAAACCAACCAAATCACATCCATCGACGACAACCAACTAATGTACGGGAACTAAGGAGTTATTGGCCGTGTTTAGTTCCCAACTTGGGGGTGCTCAAGTTGGGAGAAAAGCACTGATACAGTACTGTAGCGTACTGTAGCATTTTCGTTTGTATTTGGTAAAAATTATCCAAACTTTGACTAATTAGGCTCAAAATGTTCGTCTCGTAAAGTACAACAAAATTGTGTAATTAGTTTTTAATTTCATCTACATTTAGTACTCCATGCATATGCCGATATTTCGATGTGACAGAGAATCTTCTTTTTGCATAGTGAAATTTGGGGAAGAAGTTGGGAACTAAACAAGGCCATTATCTATACCTACCTATATATATATTATATTTTATATATAATAATAAAAAGACAAAATTTCCGCCGTATTTTTTTTCTATCTCTTCCTCCCCCAATCATCGGCTCGGTCTCAGCCTTGTTGCCAACAGAGATCAGGAGTAAGGAAGAGAATAGAAAGAAATATAGGGTTCCAGCTGTAAAGATACTAGAGAGAAAGAAAAGGTGGGAGGGTCTTAATAGTTTATAAAATATATCAGGGTTCCTGATGCAAAATGTCCAGATTTGAGTGGGCCTCTCCTGGTGGGCTTCTTTTTCGACCTGGGTTGAATCGTTGCAGTTGGGCCGGCTTCGTTGTGGGTTGGACTAAGCCTATGCAAGCCTTTTTCCTTTTCTTTCGTTTTTCTCTTTTTCGATAAAAACAGAGATATTGCAAAATTCGTCAAAATCATAGAAAAAACATAAAAATGCTAAACCAGTTTTGCGGCACAACTAAATATTTCATGAACCGAAAACTTCGTAGATTATTATCTAATGAAATCTATACAAGTGTATTTATGTAATTCTTGACGAGAACTGCCGTCTAAAAATGCAAGAGAGGTCTCAATCATGGGTGGACAGACAAATTCTCGACACATTGACAAAAACAATTACAGAGGTTGATATGATGCATAAAAAAAGCTACAAAAGGTCGATATTAAGTCATAGAAACATATGATATTGAGTCATAGAAACACATGAGTATTATGAAAAATTAAAGTTATGATATATTTATAACTAAATAATTATGTGCTTTGCAATGAAAGGAAAAATATACCAAGATGTATTTTAATTTGATACGGATTTAGTAAGACATTGTTATTTACTCCCTCCCTTTCAAATTATAAGGCATTCCAAAAATTTTGGAGAGTCAAAACATTTTAAGTTTGACTAAAATTATAGAAAAAATTACAAAAATTTATAACATCAAATAGGTATACTACGAAAATATAATTAATGAAGAATCTAATGATACTTAATTGGTGTCATAAATATTATTATTTTATCATATAAATTTGGTCAAACTTAAGATCCTTTGATTCTCTAAGATTCTTATAATGCCTTATAATTTGGGATGGAGGGAGTAGCATTAACTTATATTATGGATGTCACAGTCATATCATTTACGTCATCGTTTTGTATGAATGCTTGATTGTTTTTTTTTTCTACCGTTGCAACAAACCAGCATATTTGCTGTTAAGATTAAGAAACCCCTTTGGTGCCCCTGCTGCCCTGCCCCGTGCCGTACCCGTCCGACGGCCCCGTCCGCCTCAACCCCGCCCCGTAATCCATCCCCCATCCCGTTCCGTTCCACGAATCCCTCGCTTGTCCCCTGCTCCCCCGCACCTCCTCTACCCATCGATTCGAACTCTCTCAAAACCAAAACCGCAGCGCACGAGAAAAAAAGGGGAAAAATATCACCGCATCGCAACGCGCCGCTCCCAAATCTAGGGTTGCTTGTTGGCCATGGCCGACCCGCCGGCCCCCGAAGCACAGCCGGAGCAAGCGCCCGCCGCCGCCGCTGACCCTGCTGAGGACGCCCCGGTCGAGAAGCCCCCCGCGGCGCCGCTCACGCCGGAGCCGGACGCCGCTGCGGCGGCGGATGGGGCAGCGGATGAGGTGGAGGATGATGAGGAGTACGTGAGCGACCCCGACGATGCGCCGCTTCCTACGATGCGGCGTCGAGAGGCCAGCGACGACGAGGGGTCAGAGGACGGGAGGCCCAGGGCGCGGATCGGCCCTGACCAGGACGACGACGGCCAGGGGGGCCCCGAGGCGTACGACTACGTGGTGGACGAGGAGGATGAGGAGTACTACGACGAGGAAGAGGAGGACGTGGGAGAGGGGTTCGAGGAGCAGTACGAAGGGCGCGCGGCACCTCCCATGGAGGACGGCGGCGGCTGCGGCCAGGTCTCGCGCGGAGAGGATGGCGTGACTGGGGAGGAGGGATTGCCGGAGGGGGAGGCCAAGGGCGAGGGGGAAGAGAAGGAGCAGGAGCCCTTCGCCGTGCCCACTTCCGGCGCCTTCTACATGCACGATGACCGGTTTCAGGAGGAGAACCGCGGCAGACGCAGGTGTGTGTGGATCGCTTAAAACTGCACATTCAGTTCTAGCTTATACTTTCTGTAGAATCACAGTTATTGTTACTTAGTTTTAACTAGGGCCAGAGGTTTTGGGCCTGTTTGCTCTGTGTCCAGCATTGTCAAAACCGGCACGACCAAATTGTCTGCTCAGCTCCTAGAATTGATAATGGCATTGAACTAAATGCTGACTAATTCTAATTAAAGTCTGCAAAATTTTGTTAACAAATCTTTGTCTCTCATTAGCACTAATGTAAAATTAGTATTAGGTTGATATTGCCTGGAGTTCTGAACTCAAATGCGTTGCATGAAAAGTTACAGCTTTTCTTGACATAGGCGAATAGAAAAAACAGAATTTGAGAAAGCGAGGGCATTGGATATCGTCTGCCACAATATCAGGTTGCATATACAATCTCTGTCCTTTGTTTCAAAAGGCAGAACAGCGCTGCTTCGCTGAACACATAGGCATTTCGTCTAGGTGTTTTGCTGCTTAGAATGGTTTAGGGCTTTATCTCTATGTGAGAGTGGGAGTGTGGGACAAATGGGAGATGGAGGAAGATGAACTGTGGTTGTGGAACTTGTATACCTGATAATGTCAAATTCATTGTTTTAACTAATATGACATATTTCTTCTAGCTAACATGACATTACTCGAGCTGTCTGGAAAAAGTACAATTACCTAGGGCCGTCTGACTAGGTGCTACTGTACTAGCCATAACCTGAACACCTCCTTAGCACCAATTTCTTTTTGAAACAGTTACTTAACTACTTATGTTCTGAGAATGAGGTCATAATGGAAAGTACAATTAATAGTTAATAATTTGTAAATGAGCAGTACTGCATAAACAGTGCCACCTATGCAGCGCCAGGGTTTTTCTCTAGGCTAACTCCTTTTTTTAACACTGTTAAAAGGCTTAAGGAACCAGGGAAAAAAATCAAAACAGAAGTACTGGAGCAGGAAGTCATATAGGAGCGATGTTAGGCAGCTCTCCCTTTGTTTGTAAATGTATGATGATACCGTAGAAAGTGTGCAGTGAAGCCTCTAACTTTGACCACTCATTAAGAAAGCCATTTGAATTCTTCACATGAAGACGACACCATTCAATTTATTGTGGGGAAGTATGTTTATATTGATCTCATATACAAAGGAGCGGTCAAAATTTTCATATTGAGAATCGTCTCAATGTCAGGAGGCAGAGATCGGAGAGGCTTTGAAGAGGATGAAGGAAGGTAAAGCGATGGGCCATGATGGTATCCCCATTGAGGTGTGGAGATACCTAGGCGCTAGAGCGATAGTATGGTTAACTAAGCTTTTTAACCTTTTTTTTCGGTCTAACAAGATGCTTGAAGAATGGAGGAGAAGTATATTAGTACCTATCTTCAAGAACAAGGGAGATGTTCAAAGTTGTACTAACTACCGTGGGATTAAGTTGATGAGCCATATGATGAAGCTCTGGGAGAGGGTTATCGAGCATCACCTAAGGAGAGTGACACATGTGACTCAAAATCAGTTTGGGTTCATGCCTGGTAGGTCGACCATGGAGGCGATTTTCTTATTACGACAATTGATGGAGAGATATAGGGAGCAGAAGAAGGACTTGCACATGGTCTTTATTGACCTCGAGAAGGCATATGACAAAGTACCGAGAAATGTCATGTGGTGGACCTTGGAAAAGCACAAAGCCCCAACTAAGTACGTTACCCTCATCAAGGATATGTACAGGGATGTTGTGACGTTTGTCCGAACATGTGATGGCGACACCAGTGACTTTCCAATTAAAATAGGACTGCATCAGGGGTCAGCTTTGAGCCCTTATTTATTTGCTTTGGTGATGGATGAGGTCACAAGGGACATACAAGGTGATATCCCTTGGTGTATGCTCTTTGCTGATGATGTGGTGCTAGTTGATGACAGTAGGGCGGGGGTTAATAGGAAGTTAGAACTATGGAGGCACACGTTAGAGTCGAAAGGGTTCAGATTTAGTAGGACTAAGACCGAGTACATGAGGTGCGATTTCAGCGCGACTAGGCACGAGGAGGGAGACGTTAGCCTCGATGGGCAAGTGGTGGTCAAGAAGGATACTTTTCGGTATTTAGGGTCGATGCTACAAAAGGATGGAGACATTGATGAAGATGTTAGGCATAGAATTTCAGCCGGCTGGTTGAAATGGCGTCAAGCTTCTGGCGTTCTCTGTGGCAAAAGGGTGCCTCAGAAGCTGAAAGGTAAGTTCTATAGGACGGCGATTCGTCCGGCGATGTTATACGGTGCTGAGTGTTGTCCTACAAAAAGGCGACATGTCCAGCAATTGAGTGTAGTAGAGATGCGTATGTTGCGTTGGTGTTGTGGGCATACAAGGAGGGATAGAGTCCGGAACGACGATATTCGGGATAGGGTTGGGGTGGCACCAATTGAGGAGAAATTGATTCAACATCGGTTGAGATGGTTTGGACATGTCCAACGGAGGCCTCCTGAGGCGCCGATGCGTAGTGGAGTTCTAAAGCGGGCCGATAATGTAAAGAGCGGTAGAGGTCGACCTAAACTAACTTGGGACGAGTCCGTTAAGAGAGATCTTAAGGAGTGGAATATCTCTAAGGATTTAGCTATGGACAGGAGCGCTTGGAGATTGGCAATCAACGTGCCTGAACCGTGACCTCTTTTTGTCTTGTGCCCTTTATGTCCCTTTATGTTTCTCCCTGTTTCTCGTCTCTTTTGGGTTTCATCTCTAGCCTACCCCAACTTGCTTGGGACAAAAGGCTATGTTGTTGTTGTTGTTGTTGTTGTTGTTGTAATCGTCTCAATGTCGAAAATGTCATACATTTACCAATGGAGAGAATAACTGCAATTCAGGTACTATATTATATTAGTTTGATGGAATAAAATAAAGTCATTTGCCTTTTACTGTGGCGAGTTGCAACACTCTTCTACTGTTTCTGACTTTCTTGCATTTTATGGTTACATGGGATTGCTCTTAGTTTTGGACCGTAGTTGTTTAAGTTGCTGGAATGGCAGTGGATGCTAGGTAGTGAGCATTGGGAATTTGGGATTGCTTAACTGGGAAAGGGAAATGTTTGTTAGCGCTTAGTTTTGGCCTTTTTGGGGGACAACAGTTCTACAAGTTCAATGTTAAGTATGTTTTATATGAATATTCAGTTACTGTGTGATAGACTGTGCTGGCAATTGTGATATTATTTGTGCTTTTTGATTGTTTTCATGGCTGGAAGCCCTGGAAATAGGTAGACTTCGGTAATGTTTTTTTTTCTTTAAAAAAATCCAGGAAAGTGTAATTGGGCTTTTAATCATTATTCTCCTTAGATTGGGTTGACTGATGAAATTGTAGCTGTGAACATTATCACACATTTCTCAAGAGGAATTAAGCAAAAAATTGCCTGCTTATGGCTTACAGTGTAATGAGCAACTGAGCATGCCCCAGCGTGTTCTACAACTGCATGCAGGTTTTAGCGCTATAGTTTCTATTGATTCAGTTTCCTAGTGCAAACAGGCTTTGTCATAATGCCACCTGCCAGCAGATGGCAATATTTAATGCTTCATATTTATGTGCATGTGTACTGACTGTTTCTTGCCCCCTCTAAACAGGCGAATGTTTGGTGCGAGGAAGTTATGGGATGCTAAAGACGATCAAGCTTGGGTGCATGACAGATTTGAGGAGATGAACTTGCATGATGATCGCTATGAAGTAATTGCTCAAGGCCCTTAGTATGCAAAACCAAGCTCATCTTTTGCTGCTAAACAAATCTCAAGGGTGCAAAAATCTTTTCTTGCAGGACCAGCGGATGTCAAGAGGCCGTTTTAGAGGTCGTGGTGGTCGAGGTAAAGCAAGAGGTGGTGGCCGTGGTTTCTCCAGAGGTGGAAAGCAGCGCAATTACCACGAAGATGGCAACAACCAAAACCGCCCCCCAAAGGTAGTGAGAGGGAGAGGACCTCGGCGTTATGAAGCTGTTGCAAGGAACAGCAGAGAGGTTGTTGGATCCCAACGAAAACAGTGAGTGATAACTATCTTGGGACATAAACATTTTTAGTCACTGGCTCACTAAGTTCACTTACACAGTTTTTTCATTGTTTGTTCAGAGCAGCTAGATTTCGAGAACCTGCTCCAAATGCTGCAGCAGCCAGAGATTCTGGTCAAGTTTCACATGCACAGCCAGAGGCTGTCCCTCCCAAAAAGAATGTCATCGGTTCAAGCCTAAATTCTGCGTCCCCACCATTTTATCCCTCTGGTGCATCTACTCAAGATTTTCCAGTAGCAGCTCAAAGGAGGGACATACAAACAGGGGGTTCTAATAAGATTCCTCCATCTTCCATGAAGATGGATGATAACTCAAAGCTACAATCTGATTCAATGGTTAGAGGGAGAACATCCATGGATTATGGTGGGCGTGATAGGTTTCATGCTGATGGTCCTGTTAGGTCATCCCCTGGAAGGGCGCCGACGACATCACTGAATTCAGGATTCACATCATCATTGGTTAATCCTGGCCAATCCCCTATTGTCAGGGCTTCAGGGGGCAATTCAAACATCGGGATATCTTCAAATAATCAGCCCACTTCATCGCTTCACCAAACATCAAGGATTTCTACACAGCCACAAAGTCATGGATCAGTGATGCACCAGAAGTCAGGGCAAGTGCAGAATCAGTCTGCAGCAAGAATCCCAACTCAGCAATTGAGCCATCGGACTAGCAATTCGTCACCAGCGGCTCAGCATCTACCTGTTAAATCAACAGAAAGTAGCGAGAACGGTTCATACCCTAGTCTGAATAATTCAAAGACAGCTTCTGCGGTGGTAAAAGCCAATAGCCAGGAAACTGGAATGGGTTCATTTATGTATGGTGGCGCCCAAGTTATTGGGGCCGCTGGTCTTTCCCAGGGCGATCAAAATTTTCCTGGCACTCCAGCTCTGCTGCCAGGTTTGCTTCCTTCATCATTCAGTTCACTTTATTTTTCTTTACTGTTTGATCATTATTTTCAGTTTTCTTATAACCACTTCAACTGATCCATTACCTATTTCCCTTCATGTAATGTAATGCAGTGATGCAATTTGGGGGTCAGCATCCTGGTGGTCTTGGAGTTCCTACCGTTGGTATGGCCCTCCCTGGCTATGTGGCTCAACAGCAGATGGGAATGGGAAACAACGAAATGGCATGGTATGTTCATTATGTCTTGCTATTACTAGTGTTTCAGTTGTGTTGACATGTTGCTGTCTTATATTTGATTGTGTCTAGTGCTATATTGCTGTTGTATATTCATGTTTGTTGGAAGTAACACTTAACTGCATGGGTTCCCTAATAAGGCACTAAAATGGAAAAGCGACAGCAGTATTTGCATCAAAATCCTGTGATTATGTCCGTCCAGTTTCCCATTACTTTACATTTGGCCTAAAAACGTTTATTTCCTTCACCTGGTAGCAATGCTTTCACTTTCATGCACTTAAATAATACAGATGGGGGTGTTTAAACTCAATTTCTTGTTAGCATTAGTTTATATATTGAAGACGTGGGATTGCTGGCCTTAGATCCTTGGAGGTCTTAGGCTTTTCATGGTTGTTTATTGTTTGTAAAGTGCTGTGTTTGTTCACCTAAAATACTGCTGTGTGTGTGTGAGTGTGGAATGTGTTTGGGAGGGGTTAGTTTTTGATCTTCCCTTTGTATCTTATTTCTCTCTTAATGAAATGAAACAGCTCTCCAGCATTGTAAAAAGAAAAATCTTACTGAAAATGTTTGTACCTGTCATGTATTCTACAGCACTTCTGATATGTTGACATAAAGGATTTTTCTTCTCTGACGATATATTGGCTGGGATTGGCGCTCATATTTCTGCATAATATTTTTTTTAACTTACAATGCTTAAACTTGGTACAGGTTGCCATTATTGGCTGGTGCAACTGGTGCTTTTGGAGAATCATATCCACCCTACATAGCCCTTGATCCGAGTTTTTACTCCAGATCTTCAGGACAGACATCATCATCAGTTCCATCCAGGTGAAATATTAAAACTTAACCTGTCTAACCATACAATTTATATAATTGCCAGGTAGCCATGCTATTTTTACCATATTGCGTAATGTAAATGGCAGTGTTTAGAAGGTGACTAGGCGTCCAGGTGAGTGCTGGGTCCGCCTGGACGCCTAGGCGACAGGGCGCCACTGTTTCTCGGTACGCCTGGACACCTAGGCGCCTTCCCCTTCCATAGTATTTTAGGTCGCATCCCCCCCTCGGTGTTTTCTGCTGCCGCCCCCCTTCAAGATCGGGTTGCTTTAGCCGCTCCCTTTCCAGATTGCCACTGCCACACCAGAGGGATGTTTGCACTGGACACCAGCTGGAGTTGCCTGGGATGGGTATATTGCTGCCACTTGGCCTCCCTCTCCCTCCATGATTTTGCCACGCTGACGGGGATGCCTAGGACTTGAAACACATTCTCCTGTATCTGTATTGAATAGTTCCTTCAGCAATGCACATACTTTAGGAGGAAACTGTTTGTAGTGCTTATACATTTTCCTCCTCTTGCTCTATTGTCTGATTGTACCCTGTTTTTATAACATTATCCACAAACTTTTCTCTTGACAAAGGATTCTGAGTCTATTATTCTTACAGGGAAACTAGTGCTAATAGAGGGTCTAAATCTCCTCCTCAAAATGGTGAGTTCTACCTGCGTCTTTGTTATGCATTGAAAACAGTTTTAGCTCATGCTACAATTTTAAGCTGCTTCACTAATGTTTGAAAAACTTGAACTGCAGATATTGGGAATGAGGAGCTTGATCAGCGCCAGAACAAGCCTAGGAGGTAAGATCTTTTTCAACATTTTTGACTTGCAAATCACTTGTATTTGTTACACAAACAATCTTATGCATGCCATGCTCTTGTGTTGCAGATACTCAGAGATGAACTTCAGCCAGTGAAGCATCTTGTAAGGTGGACTGCATCTGAATAAGCTGCTTATGGTTAGTTACATGTCTCGTATATTGTGTATCAACTTCTTTTTTCTCTGTGGTTAAACTTATCTGTAGCTTATTTAATATGCAGGCCCTATTTAGGCCCTTTGTGATCTCTAGTTCTGATCTGGAGCACTTTGGGTGGCTTTGGTACCCTTAATTATGTTAGGTAATGTCCTGCTTTAATGCTTTTATACATGTTTGGAGCTTATAAGAAAATGCATGTGTTTCGACAGAGGAATGTATATGATTCCGTTGTTCACTGTGCTTAATTTGAAATACAACATCATTGTGCACACCATCCAGCTTCAATCCCATCTGTTAATTTCTTTCTCAGATATATTTGTACTTTGTTGAAGCATCAATTCAATGACTAGAAGGGATTTAGGAAGAAAACTGCATTTTCATTTGGTCTTGCTTGGAACATATTGTACAATCTATCGATAACACTTTCGATCCTGATCGTGGTCATATTGGTCAGTGTGACTGTGTGAGGTTGTGGGGTTTGTACTTGTTAGGGTGTTTGGAGGGGACAAGTGGTTTAGGGAAGCTAAAATGATGGATTTTCCAAATGAAGCTACAATTGTATCTAAATTACACTCGCACTGCCGTGTTCCGTAAAAATTCGGATATGAATTTTGATTGCCAGTTGAGAGATGATTACATCTTTGACAGTTGGATGTACTTTGTGCATAACTATTAGCACTTTACATCTACCAGGTCTTATGCCTGTTTGTGCTGGGAGTTATCTGATGGGATCACTTCACAGCAGAGCAGGGGTGGCATTCGTTACTTGAATTGTAGTAAGCATTTTCCCCCCCATGAAAACTACTATTAAGTTTAGTTTCAGTTTCTCCAGCAATGCGACTGATGTCATCATGAAATTTCAGTTATTGCTTGGTTGTGCTGCGTCTGGAAATGTCAAATTTATTGCTGCGTGTGAAGATGTGGACGGTTGTTGAAGAGAGCTTGAAAATAATGGTTTGCGTTGGTTTGATAAAGTTTAATAGTTTTTTTTAAGTACATCTTGTTAGCGACTCCAGTTGGTGTCAGTCTACTCTGATGTACCGGGTCCGCATATAGTGGCTGCTTAAGACCAAGCGGCTTCATTGCCGCAGCTTGTATCTTTTGGAATCCGTTGAAATGTGGGTGCGGTTTGTGACTATTTTCAGCTTGAATGAGCGTGTGCAACATGGATTTTTAAAGTTACCTGCTTGAAAAGCCAACAAGAGGTATCCGCCCGTCTTTTTTACCCCGGGCGATGGAAATTTCTATTCCATGGTGAAAGTTCCAAAGAACAGTGTTCTATTCTGTAATTGGGGAATGAACCGCATGCCATCTTACTGAAGCTAGAAACGAGCAAGTTTGAATCAAAACCTTCGACGTGGTTTTCTTTAATTATTTTTTTAGAAGGCTTCGTTGTTTCCTGCTGCCTACGATTGTTAGGAGTTGCCGTGGCAGCATCAATGCATTTTAGGGGATGTATCGCGAGTTCACGACGGGCACGATATGTACTATTGTGCCAAGTTCTGTGACCAGCTTTGCGGCAATGGTTCGTGGCGGTTGTGTCGAGTGGTCACCTCGTGATGCTTACTAGCTCATCTGTTTGTATCGTGCTGGTGTAGCTCATCTGTTTCTATCGTGCTGGTGCCAACTTTCTTGCCGAATATGAATATGGATTGTTCCATAGGTCACCCAATACCGACCCAGGCGGCAATGGCAGCAAAGTGGTTGGGCGGATAGATCTGCCGCTGAGCTTTCTAATGACTGTTTTCTCCGGTGGTTGACCCCCCGGAGGCCCGGACATGTTAACACGAGTATCTCCTCAAGGCTGCAAGCGCATCTAGAACACTGTCACAACACTACAACAACGAAGAAGGGTTGCCTGCCATTGGCTGTGCGAATATGCATGCAGGTGAACTCTCTGAATATCTGTATCTATATATATACACGAGTGAATCTTGTTGCGATGGCTCTGATCAAACTGTTTTCATTTTCAGGTTTTCAGCCCGGGAAGGAGATCCATCTCATGGCCGCAAGGGGTTTCGAGAGATTTTCACGCTGGTTCCAGCGATCCTCTGCAGGTGGTTTCAAGGACGAAGACGACCGCAGCGAGAGGAATGGCTTGCTGAGGAGCCAGTTGGATCAGATCGTGCCGGTCACGGATTTTGCTGGCACGTCCAAGGCGTTAGCTGTTCATATGGAACCAAAGGTAACTTTGGAAACTCGAGTCATCTTGTGGTATCTGGCTTTGTCTATCTCACTCTTCTCCCACATGACAAAGTACACTGCTGCTTGGACTGTCCAGACCGTAGCACTGAAGGTGTCCATGCACTGCCATGGCTGCGCAAGGAAGGTCGAGAAGCAAGTCTCCAAGCTGCAAGGTAGGCGATGAACACGGCACTGCTCAACTGCTCGTGTTCGTCCTTCAGTCTGTATGTACACTAACGATGCAAATAAGCATTCTGACGATGAATTCTCTTTGTTACTGGGCCGTGTCGTCGCCTGCAGGAGTCGTATCCTTCAGAGTGGAGCTGGAGAGCAAGAAGCTGACCGTTGTCGGAAATGTTAGCCCCACGGAAGTTCTGGAGTGCGTGTGCAAGGTGACGAAGCATGCAGAGATTTTGCAGGCTCCCTAGTGATCTTTCCAGTTCCGATGATACAGACAGCTGTGAATGCGCAATACATATTGCAGTACTATCGGATTGATGTGGAGTTTAATTTGGTACCACAAAAGTATTGTGATTCTCCTTGCAAGAGAAATAAATCCTACTCCCTCCGTCCCATTATAGATGTCGTTATGGGATGCGTGCAGGTCAAACTTTCTAAACTTTGACTAGATTTGTAGGAAATGCGTGCAACATTTGT
Source organism: Saccharum hybrid cultivar R570 (assembly GCA_038087645.1). Taxonomy (NCBI): domain Eukaryota; kingdom Viridiplantae; phylum Streptophyta; class Magnoliopsida; order Poales; family Poaceae; genus Saccharum; species Saccharum hybrid cultivar. The sequence continues at coordinate 28,016,640 of JAQSUU010000135.1, forward strand.
ATCTCCAAATAAATTTATTATGAAAGTATATTTAACGATCTATCTAATGACACTAATTATGCATTATAAATATTAATATTATTTAATATATAATCGGTCAAAGTTTAAAAAAGTTGACTTCTCGGGAAGCGAGAATGACATCTATTTTGGGACGGAGGGAGTACTGTAGATCTCAGTATATAGTAACCCGCTATTATAATTAGCTACCTACCCAACTGACAATTGTTTTTGGCTGCTGCTTTTCACTGACTTGCCTACAAAATTTTGATAAACTGAGAGGTGACAAAACTGAATTTAAATTGACTGGAAACCGGCTAGGATTTTGGGACCTTCCTTATTCAGATTTGAAGTTTTGAAACCTAGTTGTTCTCGGCAACTGCTGTCATATTAACTTTTTCAATGAAGAAAGCTTTGAAAAATACGGACCGGACGTCCTATCCGGGCGTTTAGCGTCGGATGGTGCAAATTCCCGCTGAAACGTTAATATGCAAATAAAAAAACCCGCACCTCACCATGCTTATTTGTACGTCCGCCCGCATGCCAGACCCTCCCACCTCGAAGCCTGATCCGCCCCCATCCACGCACCTGCTCCCATTCCCATCCATTCGCCCTGCCGCCGCGAGTGCACCCCTGCCCCGTCGTGCCCCCTATCGTCAGCCTCCAACGCCCTGCGCGCCACGTCCGCTAGCCACCGGCTCGCCGCGCCCCATTCCCCGGCGCCCCTTGACTCTCCGAATAGCATGAAACATGGGCAACATGAAACCGTTGAATGCAACATACGTCTGAAACAAATGTCACATTTGGAACATACACTTGCAATATATGTATGAAAACATATGCAACATCTAGATAAAACACTTGCAACTTGCAACATGAAAACACTTGCTACAACAGAAGACTAAAAGATTGGAACATACTGTTGCAACATACGTATAGAAACAGATGAAACATTTTGAATAAACGCTTGCAACATGCCTCTGAAGCACTTGCAACATGTGCAACATCCCCCAATCTACTATTGCAACATCCATATGAAACAATTGCAACATATGTAACACCTCAGGTGTTTAGCTCCATAATTGCATTGCATTACATGAGCATAAGCATGCATCATTTCATGTTATTTCATATGGTTGCAACAAATGTGATTTGTTTTTAAAGTTTTGTTTGGCTCACATCATGTGACACTAGGGAGTTGGTGTAACTAAAGGGTAGAGCAGCCAATTATATCTCACAACACTTTAGTTATACTTAGGGTCACTAATGGAGCAAGGTTCATGTTGACCAAAATCACCAAAATGCCCTCCAAGGTGTGGTTGACCAACATTTAGCCCTAGGATGCTCTAGTTTGACCAATTAAAAAGTCTAGCTTAGAGACCTTGCATGGAGGAGCACCCTTAAGCAAAGTTGTAGAGAATTTTATGGGGAACAAAAGTCTCAATATGACCATCTCATGAAACTGGCCAGAACATGCTCAAAAATGGCCCACGAGTCAGCTAGAGGGGCTGTCTCAACACTTAGAATTTTTCTAAGTCTCAAAAGTGTCCCTCCAGTTTTACTGTGGCCTACTTTGGAAGCTTGTAGTTTGCAAACCAGACCAAACCAGCCCCAACTCATATTGGCACTTTTGTAGTACTCACTTAGCTCTACAACATTGTCAACATCACCATCACCTAGTTCTAAATGGTTTAGGAGATATAGTGTCTAGAAAATCAGGTTTCAGTCGGCTTAATGACTGAAACTACGTTTTAGTTTCGAAGTGCATCACTTTGGAGCTCTGTGGTTTCAAATCCAGGCCGAACCAGTCCAAACTCCAATTGATAAACTTGTAGCCCTCATGTAGCTCTACAACATTGCCAACATCAACCACGCCTAGTTCTCACTGGTTTGGGAGTTAATCGTCGACGAAGTTGCTCTGTCAGTCGAACGATGATGGCCTCCATTCAGTCAGCAGCATCGCCATTCAGTCGACCGACAGCTTCATGTCGTGGCGCGCGGGCAGAAGAACGGCGACGCGTGGCGACCGAGCGCTGCCGTTCCCTCCACGTCGCGAGCCCGGGCGTGAGTTGAACACCGAGCGGCCACCTCCACCCCCTCGCGCGCGCTCATTCTCTTCTCCCTTCCTCTCGCTCTGGCCGAGCTCACCGAGGCGGAAACCGGGACGCCATTGCCGCCGTAGCCATCTCCGAGCTCGCGTACTCACCACCGCTCGCCGAACCACGTCCATCCCTCCGCCTCCCCGTCCTACACCTCCTCGACCCGTCAGTAGGTTGGATTGAGCCCAAGGTGAGCCGCATTGCCGTTTCCGCCCGCTCACCGAAGCTCACCGGAGCTCCGCCATGTGCGGGTCGCCGTGGCCAGCACCACACAGTAGTTTTCTGTCTGCCTTCACCCACGTTTCCCCCTCCCTGTCACGTGTAGATGCTAGGGTGAAGATGTTACTGCCAGTATCGGGACAGCCATGACGGAACGAGACCGTGCACGGCCGCGCCATGGCCGCCGGCCAGGTGCTCACGCGGTCAAGCGGTTCCGCTCCACCCCCGTCTGTGGGAGTGATCTCGTTAGGTCCGCTAGGAGTCCAGGAAGGTGATGCGCCCTTCGGTAGGTCGTGCGACGGCCGGGACTCGCCGGCGTACCGCCAGGCACCGCGGCCGTCCGCCATTGCCGTCGGTCTGGGTGCGGTGGTGCATCAACTTTGCGGAAAAATGGTAGCCTCGGTGCGGTTGGGTTTGGGCAAGACGCCGGTGCACTTGGATCGGTCGGAGGAGCCACCGGCGGCGAGGAATTGCTCGCCGGAGCTCGCGGCCGCCGCTCCCCTGTCCCTCTGTCCCTGACCGTGGGGGCCCGCCTGTCAGGTGTCACGCGCGGGCGGGAGCCCGAGCAGGCCGCGCGCGCCGTGGGCCGCGTCTTTTCCCGGGCCGGCCCAGTAACAAATAAGATTTAATTCATTTTTATTTATTCTATCATAGTTTTAGATAAGGTTTGGAAAATGTATATCTAGGGTTTTAATTGCCCAAAAAGTATGAGATAAATTTTGTTAGGATCTACATGAGGTGTAGTATTTTAGAAAAATATAAATTGGATATGTGATGTTTAGTTTCTGGGAGATTTAAATAGGTCTTTGAAATGTGTTTTAAATTACATGCAAACTTGTTTAAATCATATCTTGAGTTTCAGTATTCCAAAAATTATGAAATTTGGCGGGTAGGCTAATTTATACTTGCTCTAGCTCTGGTAAAAATTTGGGCAGTAGTGCTTAAGTACTTTCCAAGTTATAATGCTATCTTGTTATTTTAGGAAACACTTAAATGAATTTTTGTAATTTTTCTACATGTGCAATGTTCTTATAACTTTTTGGAGAATGTCTTGGTACCCTAGAGTGTCCAAGAAAAATAGGAAATCTGTTGTTTGACACTTTTTAATATGATTTGTTAATTATACAAAAATCAGCTTTTTGGGCTTGTGAATTTTGTGTAGGAAGTTCCTTTAAATAAATTTAGTTCAAATTTTTACAGTAGCCTCTTTTTGGGTCAGAGAGTCTCCTGTAATTTTGGTAGAATTTTAGGAGCAGTTACATATATGTTTAAAATTCCACTTAATTACTTATGTAAATTAAGAAATGAGTTTAAATAAATATTTTAGGTGGGCCAACCTTACTTTCTAGTGTCTTTGTGACCTATGTGAACTTGTGGTAACATTAGTTTGGTAGTATTTAACCTTTGCAATTCTAGGTTTTCTGGACAGCTGGTAGTATTTCTAGGTTTGATCCTTGATAAAAGTGTTTGCTGGAAAACTTGTAAATACCAAAGTTGTAGTAAACTTGATAAACTAGCTTGTGTCAAAATTTGGGAGCATTTGGCTTAATAGTTTGGGAGTTATTGCTGTTTAAAGTGTCAGTCCAGAATTTGCTACTCTCTGTTTAGAGAGGACAGATTCTGGAACTTGAGAAATTCGACATGGAAAACTTAGGAATTTAAGGTTGAGGTCTGAAAATGATTTGTAGTGCATTTCTTAAGCTTTCCAGATTGTCTTAGACCATAACTTTTGGAGTTAGAAATCTTCAGTTATGTTAGAATCTTTGAGCTGCTGTCCAGAATGTCTTACTATGGTAACCTAAGTAATATTACTCTTGTGTTGTTAGGTGTTTGGACCTTAACCGAAGAGGAACAGCTATATCTTAGGTTGGGTAGATTAGGTAAGTATTTCTCCACCGGAGAAGAGATTTGCACGTACTGATAAAGTGGCTTGATTAGAGTATTTTTATTTCTGAAATGCATTTCATTCCGAGCATGTTGCACCTTTATGCATCCATGATATTTATTGTGCATTCATGCAATAGGTGTACCGGAGGGGGTAACGCTCCTCGAATTCGAGCAGGAGTTTCCGGAGGAAGTCCAGGACTAGCCGAAGCAACCAGAGGAACCAACCGGCGGAGAAGTTCCCGCAGAAGACCTGCCTGAGTGTCCTGACCACCGGCCCTCGACCTTTCTGAAAGGCAAGCCCCGGTGCATGCTGAACCCATCAATTTATAAATCTATCTTGAGTACTTTTAATTGTTTAATGCATTAAGTTATAGGAGTTGTATGAAAACAATTGTTGTATTATACCTGTCCTTGTCCAGATATCGTACTTAACCCTATATTAGGTTTAGGCACGTGTCAATGCTTAGCCCTGCTTAGTACGGTAGAAGTCGGGTGATTTCCGGTCTTCCGCGAGATGTAGGAAGGAGTCACGAGTGGCTTTATGGCTATCGTGGATGGAAACATGCTTAAAAATGAAATTGAGACCGGGCGGAAGTTCGATAGTACAGCCGCAAGACACTTCACGTCTTGGGTGTGGAGCTATGCCCGTCTAAGTCGTTTAAGGACCGATTCGCTGTACGTCCTTGAGTCATGTTGAACGCAGTCTAAGACTTAGTTGGCCGGATAAGTCATTCCGACCGCGAAGCCGAGTAATGTGATTCAGGCCGGGAATCGAATGGTAGGTTGCTTCTTGGAGAAGAGAAAGGATGTGCTTGGGGACATTGGCGTGAGACCAAGGGGGGTTAGAGTCCCTATCACCTGGCAGAGTGTCGCCCTTGGGGTCGCGATATTATTCGAACCCGCGATTCCTGAATCATATGAAAAGGTGGCTTGTGCGACCCTAGCAGGGGCCTGCGCGGTGAGTGTTAGAAATACCCCTCCAGCTAGATAGGAATTCGATTCGAATCGTCGTCGCTCCCGGTTAGTGAACACTTGACTTGAGTAGCGGCAACGTAGATCTCATTAAATGAACTGGTGGTTATGGGAATGATACAATGTTGCCACAATTCATACCTGCTCTGGATATAATGATGATAATTGTTTGATTATAATCAAGTGCATGCTTAGTACAGGTGCTAAGATAGATGACAGGTAAATGCTAAAAATAACTGCTAGTACAGATTATAAGAGTTTCAATTACTTATGCCTTTATGCAAAAATGTGATGTCAGCTAGCCTCTTGTGTAAGCCTTGCATAATCCTTGGTGTCATCTTATTTCTGGTTTTTGACGGGTAAGTCTAGCTGAGTATATTCCAGTACTCAGGGTTTATTCCCTCCTGTTGCAGATGATATGCTCTACCAAGGCTTCTGCAAAAATTGTCTCCACCCTGCGGGTGACGAAGACTAGATCACTAGGGCGTGATCATCTTTTATGTACTTTCCTGATGCTTTTGCGGGTTGTTGATCAACAAGACTGGCAGTAGTTAAACAACTGGTGTGTGTTTGCTTCCGCTACTTTATAAACTTGGTTTGTAATATTTGCGACTCCGTGTGTGTGTAAACTTATTTCGGAACTATTTGTGAAATGTAACGTATGATGTTGTATGTTGAATGATGCGATCTTGGTTGTAAGCAAGTTGGTTTGAAATCCTTCGTGGTTTCGATTGACTACCGGGATTATATGGGCTCAAGTTCGAAAATTTGAGCGCTTCGGTGCTTGTTTTTGTACTTGTGCTCTTATAATTTGGTCGGTTCTGTTACAGCTGGTACCGGAGCATAATTCAACATTAAACACATCATACGAGTATTTAAAAACAAAAGTATTTGATTATGAAAAAAGGGTTAAAACACTAAAAATTATTTTTCATAGGTATGCCAGTGATCACATCCCTTAGCCCAAATAAGGACTCTTAGGTGGCTTATTATAAAGACTAACTTGGGGGCCTTGTTTGTTTTTGTTTCGTCGTCCATATGGCGTGATATTGTATGGATGCCATCCACTTGGGTGGTAATGTATGGATCAATTGCCTCGACGCTTTGGTAAGTGTGAATTGTGAGAGCATGATCGTCCAACCGGCGATCTAGGGGAGAGTAGTTTTGGTGACTTACATACTTACATGTTTAAACCGTGTAATTATGTAGGCATTTAATTATGGGAATCTTTATATCGGGTAGCTTTGATACTGAAGTATATACATCAGGGGATGTGTATATGAAAAGTATTTAATTTACTGCTTTCTTGTGTGCTGATTTTGGGGAAACTGTTGGGCTGAAATGAGATTTTCTGCAGGTACACTAAGAGCGCAAACGAGTAGACCGATAGTGTCGCCTATATGAGAGAACGTATGTATGCCACCGCCTAGCGTTAGAAATTTATGATTCTACTAGGATGAGAGGGCGTACGGAACGTGCATGCATCATGTTTAATTATATCATACATATCATTTACTCCCTCCTTAAAAATTTCAATAGTCCCGACTAAATTAAATTTTGTATCCCCTAAATGATCCTCACTTTCAGTCGTATCTTGTTGCTACAGATGGCACGTACCAAGAGGACCGCTCGCAAGTCCATAGAGGCAGGGCACCTCGTCACCAGCTCGCTCCACGTGAGCCTCGCCCTGAGCCCACTGAGGTGGAAAGGCTGAGGGCTGAGTTGGCCGAAGTGACTGCTGCCCGGAATGCAGCGCGTCAGCAACTAGAGCAAATGATCCGTGATCGTGACCAGGAAACCCTTGCAGTCCAGAGATTGACAGTAGCAAACCGCAACTGTCAACGCATGCTGGTCCGTATCATGAATCAGAGGGATGAAGCCTGGCACGAGGAGAACGTTATGAGAGCTCGTCAGTTTGAGCTCGAACAACAGTTGGAGAATGCTGAAGAATACAATGACAATCTTCATGAAGAAGTGCACCGCTTGAACAACCAGCTAAATCCTCTGCTGCCTAGAAATATCAATGCAGATGAGGACATGGGTTCGAGAATCTTCATGGCTGAAAATGATGATGAAGTGGAGGTCAATGGGCCCCAAAATACCGCACCAGAAGAAGCACCAGGAGAAGCACCAGAAGAAGAAGATGAGGAGTTAGAGCCTGTTAGTGTTGAGGACGGCGGGGAGATCCTTGACACCGACTCTGAGGGCGATGCTTAGAGTAGTCATCGCGTAGCTACAATGTTAGGATCGTCTTTTGTGCCCTCCCTGTGTTAGAGAGAGGCCTTTTAATAACTTGGCTTTTGGGATGTAAGGTCGAACCCTATGTTTCCTAGATGTTTATTGGAACCTGTTAATTTCGATCGCAAGTGGATGTCTTATTGTGTTGCGTTCGATGATGGTGTCACGATTAGCACTCTTCGGTGCCGCGACGAAACCGAGGGCCTCCTATGGCGCGCGACATAAGGCTGTGCTGCTTGGCACGCGCTGGTATCGAGGTGGCTAGTCATGATCCACCATGGAACTCTACTGTTGAGAAGTCTCTTTGTGGTCAGTTTGAAGTAGCATTTCTCAGACAACTAAAAATGTTGAGATCGAATCCAAGTACCGGGCGAAAGGTCAAAAATCACGTAGATATTAACGTAAACGGTTTAGTAACTGCTGTGCTCCTTGTGAGTGAACCTTTATCAAGTATATCTTGTTGGATCCCCTCGTATGATTGCGCCAATTGATCCACTTGAATGGATTGTGCGGTTGTGATGAATTATTGTGCCATGAGTATTTTGAGAAGTCTATTTCATGAAGTCAGTTTGACATATTTACAATAATTCATCTACAAATTTCCCACATCGTCAGTGCTCATTGGCTATGCATTTTGCAGATGTCGTACAATCTCCGTCGGGGTCATGGCAATGAGGATGAGGAACAGCCACCCCCTCCGCCACCACCTACCCCCGCTGAGCTGATGCAGACAGTGGTCGAAGGGCAGCGCATGCTGGCAGATGCTATGCGCCAGCTGGCCAACCGGGAGACTCGTCCTGGCCGCTAGGCCCCAGAGCCCAATCAGTACAGTGATTTCAAGGACTTTCTTGATACTAAGCCCCCGCTCTTTAAGGAGGCGAAGGAACCACTGCAAGCTGATAAGTGGTTGAACACTATTGAACAAAAGTTTCGTCTGCTTCGCTTGACTGATGAGCTAAAGACTGAATATGCTTCTCACCAATTGCATGGTCCAGCGGGTATTTGGTGGAGCCACTATCGTTCTACACTGCCTGTAAATGTCCCGATTGCTTGGGACCAGTTCAAGGCCGCATTCTGTGGGAACTATATTCCTCCAGGTCTTATGGCTATCAAACACACAGAATTTATGAGGCTGTCGCAGGGCAATAAAAGCTTGACTGAATATCTGCAATCTTTCAACAACCTGGCAAGGTATGCCACAGAGTTTGTGGATACCGATTCCAAGAAAATTGCTAGCTTTAAAAGAGGCCTCGGCTCAAAGCTGATGAAGACTATGGGCACTAGCAAGTGCACTACTTTCAATGAATTTATCAGTGATGCTCTGACTCAAGAGAACAATAATTCTATCTATGCTGCTTCTAAGAGCCGCAAGAGGGCACTTGAGGCAGGTGCTTCACAGTCTCGAGCTCCAGCTGCCCCGAGGGCTCCTCCTCGCCCTCCTACCACAAGTGCTAAGTTCCGTCCCCCGCAAAAGAAGGCGCCAGTGAAGACTGGGTTTCGTAAGGCATATACAGTGGCTCTGCCAAAGGGTAATTCGAGCCAAGGCAGCCCCAGTGTCTCTCCTAGCAACATGCCTTGCTGGAACTGCAACAAGCCAGACTATTGGTCCAGGAACTGCCCTTACCCTAAGAAGAATGTCAACCAAGGTGGCCGTCAAGGGCACGCTCATTATAACAGTATTGAGGAAATCCCATCTGGTGAGGTTGTCACTGCTGGTAAGTTCCTAGTTGACCAACACCCTGCAGTGGTACTTTTTGATTCAGGTGCTTCACATTCCTTTATCAGTCCTAAGTTTGCATCAGAGTTTGCACACAAATTGCATACTGTTAAAGGTGGGGGTTATTGTATTAGCGCAGCAAGTGGGAATATTTCCACAAATAAAGTAGTGGAGAATCTTGAGCTTGAGATAGAAGGGCGAAAGTACTCGCTTGCCTTAGTGGTTTTGCCGGGCTTAGGCATAGATGTTATTCTGGGCATGAATTGGATGAGTCAGAATGGGGTACTCATTGATACATCCACTCGGGTAGTTATGCTCAGAGATCCTACAGATCAAAAGGGTTTTCTGGTACAACTCCCCAGAAAAGTTGATTTGGCTGGAGAAGTTCATGCTGTGCAAGCAAAGGCGTTGGCCGAAATTCCCGTAGTGAATGAGTTTCCGGACGTTTTTCCCGATGATTTGCCGGGACTCCCTCCGGATCGGGATGTGGAATTTAAAATTGAGTTGTTGCCTGGCACAGCTCCCATCTCTAGGAGACCCTATAGGATGCCTCCGAATGAACTAGCTGAACTTAAGGTGCAATTGAATGAACTTTTGAAGAAGGGGTTGATTCATCCTAGTTCGTCGCCATGGGAATGTCCTGCTATCTTTGTAAAGAAGAAGGATCAGTCATTACGAATGTGCGTTGATTATAGACCTCTCAATGCAGTCACTGTCAAAAATAAGTACCCTCTACTGCGCATCGACATCTTGTTCGATCAGTTGTCTAAAGCTAAAGTTTTCTCCAAGATTGATCTAAGATCTGGCTATCATCAAATTAAAATCCGTCCTGAAGATGTTCCAAAAATTGCCTTCTCTACCAGATACGGTCTTTATGAGTATCTTGTTATGTCCTTCGGCTTGATAAATGCCCCCGCACACTTTATGTACTTGATGAATTCGGTGTTTATGCCCGAATTAGACAAGTTTGTGGTGGTATTTATTGATGACATCCTGATATATTCGGTAAATGAGAAAGATCACACTGAACATCTGCGTATAGTCCTCACAAGACTGCGTGAACATCAACTATATGCAAAGTTCAGTAAGTGCGAATTCTGGCTTCGAGAAGTACCATTCCTCGGGCATGTGTTGTCCGATGGAGGAATTATGGTGGACCCCGCCAAGGTACAAGAAGTACTGAACTGGAAGGCTCCTATCTCGGTTCACGAGGTCCGGAGTTTTCTTGGTTTGGCTGACTATTATCGTCGCTTCATCCCAGATTTCTCTAAAATAGCCAGGCCAATGACTCGGTTGCTGTAAAAAGACACCAGATTTGTCTGGACTCCTGAGTGTGATGCGGCTTTTCACCAACTGTGAACCCTCCTAACCTCAGCTCCGGTTTTGGCACAACCGGATATCGAGAAACCATTTGATGTTTATTGTGATGCCTCAGGCATAGGTTTGGGAGGTGTGTTGATGCAAGAAGGCCGAGTGATTGCATATACCTCTCGACAACTTCGGAAACATGAGGTGAATTATCCAACGCATGACTTAGAACTCGCCGCAGTTGTTCATGCTTTGAAAGCCTGGTGGCACTACCTGTTGGGCAATGTTTGCAATATCTACACAGACCACAAAAGCCTCAAATACATCTTCACCCAACCCGAGTTAAATATACGTCAAAGAAGATGACTCGAGTTGATTAAGGATTATAACCTTCAAGTGCACTATCATCCTGGTAAGGCAAATGTAGTTGCGGATGCTTTAAGCCGTAAGTCTCATTGCCATTTCCTTGTTGAAACTGATTTTCATCGATCTCGCCTTCTACATCCAGCAGTCTTGTACAACATCACTGTCAGTTGTACTCTCAAAAGCAGAATTATTGAGCTCCAAAAGACTGACACTGGTATATTCCACATCAAGCGTAAGATGAAAGAGCAAGAAACTACATAGTTCAGGGTAGATGAAGAGGGTGTACTATGGTTCAAGGATAGGTTAGTTGTGCCTAAGGACCGAGAGCTTCGAAATGATATTATGTCTGAAGCACACTCCTCTAAGTTGTCCATCCATCCTGGTAGCAATAAGATGTATTATGATTTGAAGCCATACTATTGGTGGACCAAAATGCGGAAAGAAATAGCTGCATATGTTGCCAGATGTGACACCTGCTGTAGAGTTAAAGCGGTGCATATGAAAGCTGGGTTACTTCAACCACTTTCTATCCCAGGTTGGAAATGGGAAGAGATAAGTATGGATTTCATTGTCGGACTTCCTCCTACTGTCAAAAATCATAACTCCATCTGGGTAATTGTGGACCGCCTAACCAAGTCAGCTCACTTCATTCCAGTTAGAGTGGACTATCGTCCCACTGACTATGCTGAGTTGTACTTCAATCAGATAGTCCGGCTCCATGGGATACCTCGTACTATCATATCTGACCGTGGTCCCTAGTTCACTGCTCGCTTTTGGGAGCACTTGCATCATCTTCTGAGAACCAAGTTAGTGAGAAGCTCTGCTTATCACCCCCAGACGTCTGGTCAGACGGAACGGGTTAACCAAATCTTGGAAGATCTGTTGCGAGCATGTGTAATATCATCCAAGGGTTCTTCGGAAAAATGGTTACCTCTAGCCGAATTCTCGTACAATAATAGTTACCAAGAGAGTATTAAGATGGCCCCTTTCGAAGCTTTGTACGGTCGTAAGTGTAGAACTCCACTAAACTGGGTAGAAGCTGGTGAAAGAAGGTATTATGGTATTGATTTTGTTCAGGAAGCTGAGGAATAAGTCCGTACCATCCAAAAACATATGGCTGCAGCCCAAGCTAGACAGAAAAGTTATGCTGATCGTCGTAGAAAACCGCTCGAGTTTGAAGTTGGAGACTTCGTTTACCTAAAAGTTTCTCCAATGAAGAGTGTCTAATGTTTTGGTGTTAAGCGGAAACTTGCGCCAAGATACGTGGGTCCTTTCCAGATCATAGGCAAGAGTGGTGTTGTTGCGTACAAAATCCAGTTACCTCCTGAAACGAGTGCCATATTCAACGTCTTCCATGTATCTCAGCTCAAAAAGTGTCTTCGAGTTCCTGAGGAAAGAGTCCCGTTAGGAGATATCAGGCTTGAGTCTGATTTAACTTATGAAGAAAAGCCAGTCCGGGTGATAGATACTCAGGAACGAGTAACTAGAAGCAAAGTGGTTAAGTGCTATAAAGTAATGTGGAGTAATCAGGGTAGTGAAAGTGACGCTACATGGGAACGGGAGGACTATTTGCGGGATGGTTATAAGGAATTCTATGAAAAATGGTACGCTTTCTAAATCTCGGGATGAGATTTTTATAAGGGGGAGGGCTGTAACACCTCAGGTGTTTAGCTCCATAATTGTATTGCATTACATGAGCATAAGCATGCATCATTTCATATTATTTCATATGGTTGCAACAAATGTGATTTGTTTTTAAAGTTTTGTTTGGCTCACATCATGTGACACTAGGGAGTTGGTGTAACTAAAGGGTAGAGTAGCCAATTATATCTCACAACACTTTAGTTATACTTAGGGTCACTAATGGAGCAAGGTTCATGTTGACCAAAATCACCAAAATGCCCTCCAAGGTGTGGTTGACCAGCATTTAGTCCTAGGATGCTCTAGTTTGACCAATTAAAAAGTCTAGCTTAGAGACCTTGCATGGAGGAGCACCCTTAAGCAAAGTTGTAGAGAATTTTATGGGGAACAAAAGTCTCAATATGACCATCTCATGAAACTGGCCAGAACATGCTCAAAAATGGCCCACAAGTCAGCTAGAGGGGCTATCTCAACACTTAGAATTTTTCTAAGTCTCAAAAGTGTCCCTCCAGTTTTACTGTGGCCTACTTTGGAAGCTTGTAGTTTGCAAACCAGACCAAACCAGCCCCAACTCATATTGGCACTTTTGTAGTACTCACTTAGCTCTACAACATTGTCAACATCACCATCACCTAGTTCTAAATGGTTTAGGAGATATAGTGTCTAGAAAATCGGGTTTCAGTCGGCTTAATGACTGAAACTACGTTTCAGTTTCGAAGTGCACCACTTTGGAGCTCTGTGGTTTCAAATCCAGGCCGAACCAGTCCAAACTCCAATTGACAAACTTGTAGCCCTCATGTAGCTCTACAACATTGCCAACATCAACCATGCCTGGTTCTCACTGGTTTGGGAGTTAATCGTCGACGAAGTTGCTCTGTCAGTCGAACGATGACGGCCTCCATTCAGTCAGCAGCATCGCCATTCAGTCGACCGACAGCTTCATGTCGTGGCGCGCGGGCAGAAGAACGGCGACGCGTGGCGACCGAGCGCTGCCGTTCCCTCCACGTCGCGAGCCCGGGCGTGAGTTGAACACCGAGCGGCCACCTCCACCCCCTCGCGCGCGCTCATTCTCTTCTCCCTTCCTCTCGCTCTGGCCGGGCTCACCGAGGCGGAAACCGGGACGCCATTGCCGCCGTAGCCATCTCCGAGCTCGCGTACTCACCACCGCTCGCCGAACCACGTCCATCCCTCCGCCTCCCCGTTCTACACCTCCTCGACCCGTCGGTAGGTTGGATTGAGCCCAAGGTGAGCCGCATTGCCGTTTCCGCCCGCTCACCGAAGCTCACCGGAGCTCCGCCATGTGCGGGTCGCCGTGGCCAGCACCACACAGTAGTTCTCCGTCTGCCTTCACCCACGTTTCCCCCTCCCTGTCACGTGTAGATGCTAGGGTGAAGATGTTACCGCCAGTATCGGGACAGCCATGACGGAATGAGACCGTGCACGGCCGCGCCATGGCCGTCGGCCAGGTGCTCACGCGGTCAAGCGGTTCCGCTCCACCCCCGTCTGTGGGAGTGATCTCGTTAGGTCCGCTAGGAGTCCAGGAAGGTGATGCGCCCTTCGGTAGGTCGTGCGACGGCCGGGACTCGCCGGCGTACCGCCAGGCACCGCGGCCGTCCGCCATTGCCGTCGGTCTGGGTGCGGTGGTGCATCAACTTTGCGGAAAAATGGTAGCCTCGGTGTGGTTGGGTTTGGGCAAGACGCCGGTGCACTTGGATCGGTCGGAGGAGCCACCGGCGGCGAGGAATTGCTCGTCGGAGCTCGCGGCCACCGCTCCCCTGTCCCTCTGTCCCTGACCGTGGGGGCCCGCCTATCAGGTGTCGCGCGCGGGCGGGAGCCCGAGCAGGCCGCGCGCGCGCCGTGGGCCGCGTCTTTTCCCGGGCCGGCCCAGTAACAAATAAGATTTAATTCATTTTTATTTATTCTGTCACAGTTTTAGATAAGGTTTGGAAAATGTATATCTAGGGTTTTAATTGCCCAAAAAGTATGAGATAAATTTTGTTAGGATCTACATGAGGTGTAGTATTTTAGAAAAATATAAATTGGATATGTGATGTTTAGTTTCTGGGAGATTTAAATAGGTCTTTGAAATGTGTTTTAAATTACATGCAAATTTGTTTAAATCATATCTTGAGTTTCAGTATTCCAAAAATTATGAAATTTGGTGGGTAGGCTAATTTATACTTGCTCTAGCTCTGGTAAAAATTTGGGCAGTAGTGCTTAAGTACTTTCCAAGTTATAATGCTATCTTGTTATTTTAGGAAACACTTAAATGAATTTTTGTAATTTTTCTACATGTGCAATGTTCTTATAACTTTTTAGAGAATGTCTTGGTACCCTAGAGTGTCCAAGAAAAATAGGAAATTTGTTGTTTGACACTTTTTAATATGATTTGTTAATTATACAAAAATCAGCCTTTTGGGCTTGTGAATTTTGTGTAGGAAGTTCCTGTGAATAAATTTAGTTCAAATTTTTACAGTAGCCTCTTTTTGGGTCAGAGAGTCGCCTGTAATTTTGGTAGAATTTTAGGAGTAGTTACATATATGTTTAAAATTCCACTTAATTACTTAAGTAAATTAAGAAATGAGTTTAAATAAATATTTTAGGTGGGCCAACCTTACTTTCTGGTGTCTTTGTGACCTATGTGAACTTGTGGTAACATTAGTTTGGTCTCAGGGGATGTTCGCCACATAAATAAATATTTAACCTTTGCAATTCTAGGTTTTCTGGACAGCTGGTAGTATTTCTAGGTTTGATCCTTGATAAAAGTGTTTGCTGGAAAACTTGTAAATACCAAAGTTGTAGTGAACTTGATAAACTAGCTTGTGTCAAAATTTGGGAGCATTTGGCTTAATAGTTTTGGAGTTATTGCTGTTTAAAGTGCCAGTCCAGAATTTGTTACTCTCTGTTTAGAGAGGACAGATTCTGGAACTTGAGAAATTCGACATGGAAAACTTAGGAATTTAAGGTTGAGGTCTGAAAATGATTTGTAGTGCATTTCTTAAGCTTTCCAGATTGTCTTAGACCATAACTTTTGGAGTTAGGAATCTTCAGTTATGTTAGAATCTTTGAGCTGCTGTCCAGAATGTCTTACTGTGGTAACCTAAGTAATATTACTCTTGTGTTGTTAGGTGTTAGGGCCTTAACCGAAGAGGAACAGCTATATCTTAGGTTGGGTAGATTAGGTAAGTATTTCTCCACCGGAGAAGAGATTTGCACGTACTGATAAAGTGGCTTGATTAGAGTATTTTTATTTCTGAAATGCATTTCATTCCGAGCATGTTGCACCTTTATGCATCCATGATATTTATTGTGTATTCATGCAATAGGTGTACCGGAGGGGGTAACACTCCTCGAATTCGAGCAAGAGTTTCCGGAGGAAGTCCAGGACCAGCCGGAGCAGCCAGAGGAACCAACCGGCGGAGAAGTTCCCGCAGAAGACCTGCCTGAGTGTCCTGACCACCGGCTCTCGACCTTTCTGAAAGGCAAGCCCCGGTGCATGCTGAACCCATCAATTTATAAATCTATCTTGAGTACTTTTAATTGTTTAATGCATTAAGTTGTAGGAGTTGTATGAAAACAATTGTTGCATTATACCTGTCCTTGTCCAGATATCGTACTTAACCCTATATTAGGTTTAGGCACGTGTCAATGCTTAGCCCTGCTTAGTACGGTAGAAGTCGGGTGATTTCCGGTCATCCGCGAGATGTAGGAAGGAGTCACGAGTGGCTTTATGGCTATCGTGGATGGAAACATGCTTAAAAATGAAATTGAGACCGGGCGGGAGTTCGATAGTACAGCCGCAAGACACTTCACGTCTTGGGTGTGGAGCTATGCACGTCTGAGTCGTTTAAGGACCGATTCGCTGTACGTCCTTGAGTCATGTTGAACGCAGTCTAACACTTAGTTGGCCGGATAAGTCGTTCCGACCGCGAAGCCGAGTAATGTGATTCAGGCCGGGAATCGAATGGTTGGTTGCTTCTTGGAGGAGAGAAAGGATGTGCTTGGGGACATTGGCGTGAGACCAAGGGGGGTTAGAGTCCCTATCACCTGGCAGAGTGTCGCCCTTGGGGTCACGATATTATTCGGATCCGCGGTTCCTGAATCATATAAAAGGTGGCTTGTGCGACCCTGGCAGGGGCCTGCGCGGTGAGTGATAGAAATACCCCTCCAGCTAGATAGGAATTCGATTTGAATCGCCGTCGCTCCCGGTTAGTGAGCACTTGACTTGAGCAGCGGCAACATAGATCTCATTAAATGAACTGGTGGTTAAGGGAATGATACAATGTTGCCACAATTCATACCTGCTCTGGATATAATGATGATAATTGTTTGATTATAATCAAGTGCATGCTTAGTACAGGTGCTAAGATAGATGACAGGTAAATGCTAAAAATAACTGCTAGTACAGGTTATAAGAGTTTCAATTACTTATGCCTTTATGCAAAAATGTGATGTCAGCTAGCCTCTTGTGTATGCCTTGCATAATCCTTGGTGTCATCTTATTTCTGGTTTTTGACGGGTAAGTCTAGCTGAGTACATTCCAGTACTCAGGGTTTATTCCCTTCTGTTGCAGATGATATGCTCTACCAAGGCTTCTGCAAAAATTGTCTCCACCCTGCGGGTGACGAAGACTAGATCACTAGGGCGTGATCATCTTTTATGTACTTTCCTGATGCTTTTGCGGGTTGTTGATCAACAAGACTGGCAGTAGTTAAACAACTGGTGTGTGTTTGCTTCCGCTACTTTATAAACTTGGTTTGTAATATTTGCGACTCCGTGTGTGTGTAAACTTATTTCGGAACTATTTGTGAAATGTAACGTATGATGTTGTATGTTGAATGATGCGATCTTGGTTGTAAGCAAGTTGGTTTGAAATCCTTCGTGGTTTCGATTGACTACCGGGATTATATGGGCTCAAGTTCGAAAATTTGAGCGCTTCGGTGCTTGTTTTTGTACTTGTGCTCTTATAATTTGGTCGGTTCTGTTACAACATATATCTGAAACGTCTGAAACACTTGAAACATACATATGCAACCTAGAGGAGGGGAAGGTTGGGCCGGTCGATTCCAGTCATCACGATCGGAGACAGCGGCGAGTGGTTATGCGCGAGCACCACCGCCGCCACCACCACCAGTACCGGGCTTGGTTCGGCGGCGACGGTGGGGGATGGGAGGCGAGGAGCGCCATGGGCACCGGGGTGGGGGAGCTCGGTCGCCGGGGTCAGAGAGGGCGTCAGTGGGGGTGGGGAGGGCGCCACGTCGAGGTGGGGGAGAGCTGTCCACTCCTCTACAACAGCGCCGCGTCACCTCCATGAATCTCGCTTTGTGCTCCATGGATCTTGTCGGGGTGGGGAGAGAGGGCCACCAGATTTGCGACATTGGGGGCTCCCGGTGGACGGGAGGGGCGCCGCCGAGGTGGGGGAAGGAGCCACGAGGTAGGAGAGGAGGATGCCAGGGTAGGGGAGGGGGCGCGCCAGGGTGGGCAAGCGAGAGAGAGAGCGGAACAGCAGGGAAGCACGAGAGAGAGGAGCTCGTTGGGTAGGCGGCACGTGCAGAGCGAGCGAGGCGTCCAGGAGTTGATTTTGTTTTTTTATTTATTTAGGTGAGTGGCGTGTGCGGTAGTGAGGTAAAGTTGTGGTGCACGTCACGCCACGGGTCCCCGGAGGGGAGTCACTGGCGTCAGATTTCCTGTTTGTAGCATTACCGCGAAAAATAAGGCTCGTGCATTTGCAACAAGTCAAAAACATAACTACTTCTTGCGTATTAAATTATAAGTTGTTTATTTTCTAGATACATATTTTTTATATAATATATATCTAAGTGTATAGCCCGAACGACTTATAATTTGGACAAAGGGAGTAGAGGGGGGGTGGTCAGCATGCACATAGCAAGACGCCAAAATACCAGCAGCTCAAAGCTCCATTCCATCTGATATTATTACCAAGACATGATGTCATATCTGCGTAAAGTCATCGACTTTAGTGTTGCATTTGATTTGGGACAAGAAGGAATGGATGAGTCCATTCTAGTGTTTAGATGAAATAGTCCCAATCTTTGTATTTAGTTGAAATATGAGGTTATTCTTGCTCTATGTTTGGTTGGAGGGACGACAACAGAGAGGAGACATCACCGTTGTTATCCGTTAGACATCCGTCAAGTGGGAATCACTCTCACTTGCTTCTTCCTTCTTACACAACGGTCCCAACCTGTCCACCACTGCCTTTGACCCTAAGTCGCACCATCCGCCACCACCATCTGCCCTAGCCATGTCCACCATGCCCTCATCCCTAGCGCCCCGTCTATCGCAACCCCTTGTCCAATGCGCTCACAACCGCCCTCGTCGACCCTAGCCCTGCCCAACAACCAACGCGGCCCTTGCCGCAACCACCTGCATGCTAGGTAGTGGCGAAGCATGGTGCCAAAGTGCCAGGGGGTTGAGTTCAAATCAAACGAAGTAGCACTACTTCCGCACATTAGGCATTGGTGCTAGCAACAAGCACAGATCAAAACTTGCAGTGATCAGCACGTGGAGGAAGAGGAGGCAAGCACCCAACTTCGCCTCCATTACTCTCCGTGCCGCTAGGTCCAAGCTCACGCCAGGGGTGGAGCTGGCCTGCCTATACGCCGAGGCAAACCTCGAGCGCCCACACTAGGCATAGCTCGCCTAACCCCACCGGGACCGAGTTCGCTCGCATCAGGGTGGAGCTCGTGTTGGGTCCGAGGCCGCCCGTCTCCGTTGAAGCGCTCACGAACACAAGAAAGGAGAGGAACGCGCGGACGAAAGAAACAACGCCGGTGGAGAGGACTAGTGCGCCCCTCTTATTTTTGGGGATGAGTTTGGCTCTAAATCCGAAGGAATATTTTCTTTGTAACCAAACACCAGGACGAAGTAAGATATCCCACCTCGCCTGTCACTGTGGCTGTGGCTACACCAAGTGAGCAGAAGCGAACGGAGCCTTGCTTTTGGTGAAACGGCGTAATATGGAGAACATAAACGAACGGAGGGGTACAATCTTTGGTTGGAGCTGTACTGGGGCTCCGTGGAAAGCAACCGGCGATTTTTCCTTTTAACAAAAAAACCGGCGATTTGGTCTCAGCTGTTTATTGCGTGCTGGACTGGACTGACAACGACTTAACGATTGCTGATACTCACTCAACCGTTTGAGAGAGTGCATGCTTTACTGATGAAAACGATTCATAACTGCACGGACGTGTCCCTTCTTTAATAACAAACCATTTCGTTCTTAACAATTCCTTCTTATGTACTGTAACTATGACTGTGTTTAGTTCTTCATGGAATGCACAATACAAAATGCTAACTACTTTGGAATGATTAAATGCAAAATGCTAATTTTTTCATGGGTGCATTTAGTTCCATCCAAAATGTCAAATTTTTCATGGGGTGGGTGAGGATTTTTTGGTTTTTTTTTGCCAAGGCCAAAATCTAAAATGGAGAATGGATATATTTTTACCAAAAATTTTGTATGATGTTTAGTTTCATTCTGCAAAATAATAGATTAAAATCTAAGATTTTTTGAGTGAAATGTGGAACTAAACACACCCTATACGTAATCTGAAGTAGCATGGACAAAAAATTTGACATAAGCTAAGCTACTGCTACAAGCTGATCCTCCTCCAATAGATGAACAAAGTCCGTAGTAATACGATCTTTTACGTTTTTGCCACGCCATCCGCAGGCAGCAGTTGGCCGAAGATCCCAAACTCCTGCTGTGTTTGACCCTTCGCCGCTGACGTGGATTCGGAAATCGTCAATTCGTCATGCGATCACCCCCGACCCCATCGTTTCAACGGCCCGACTCTCCCTCCCATTCCGGATTGTTGCGCCGCCCACACGGCCACACGTCTCTTCCGTTCCCCTCCGGCCTCCAGGTCTCCACGGCTTCACCCCCTCGCAACTGAACCCGCGATGGCGCGCCGCCTCCTCCCCGCCCTCCTCGCGGCGTCGCTGCTGCTCCCGCTCGCCCGCCCGGAGAACTCCACCACCACCTCGTCCCCGGCCGCCGCCGCCACCGCGTACGACGAGCTCGGCCTCCGGGGCTTCCCGCGCGGCCTGCTCCCGGCCAACGTGCGGGCCTACACGCTCGACGCCGGCTCCGGGGACTTCGCCGTCGACCTCCGCTCCAGCTGCCGCATCGTGCTGCCCGCGGGGAGCTACCTCGCCGCCTTCAGCGACCGCCTCACGGGCCGCCTCGACGACCGCCGCATCTCGGGCCTCGACGGCATCCGCGTCAGGGCCTTCTTCCGCTGGTGGTCCATCACGGGGATCCGCGCCGACGGGGACCAGCTCGTCTTCGAGGTCGGCTCCGTCTCCGCCAAGTTCCCCGCCCGGGACTTCAACGCCAGCCTCGACTGCCCCGCCCAGGCCTCGTCCTAAGTCAACGAGGTACTATTACTACGGGTGCTCAATACTTTGGGTTTCTAGCCTCGCCTTTTATTGCCACTGTCTGCTTGTTTCATCCATGGAACCTGAGAACCCAGTGTCGATCATATTGCTCCTGTATATTTCTAATTTTGTATAGATTAAACTATCGGAACACATGTGCACAGTGGTTTTGTTTTCTCCAGTTTACTAGGGAAAATTGGCAAAAGCTAATCGTAATAAACACGATACCCAAACTAGCCATATATATATCTGGAGAATATGTAACTCGTTGGGCCTTAGGTTGCTTCTTTATAATGGCAGTTACGAGTAGGATTACAGTGGCACAGATTGTTGTAGCGATTACAGATCTAGTTATGTTCATAGCCTCTATCAGTTATACTAGCTTCGCAATATAACTTGCAAGGATTGTTGGATTACTTACCTGATTAATTGTAGCTCAACAATTCATCATTTTTTTGTTTCAGCACTGTACTGCTGCTACTTTGTTAGATGCTTACTGCACTTGTGAAGGTTGCAGATGTTTTGTGTTGCACAAAGCAATTGCTTGCTTTCTCATTTTTTTTAAATAAAAATCAACTAGCGTGCTCTCTTAGGTGTCGATCTTTATTATCCTGCATTTAGTTGTTGATAAGCAAGGTGGTAGCTTATGTTACTAGTGCAACTACTGCTTAATATCCAATCATCAAACAATATCTCGTTCCTTTTGGAATACTAAATTTGAAGTTAAGTTGAGACCTGATTGCTTCTGAGAAAATTTGCTACTGGAGATGCCTATTTTTATAGTACCTGAGGCACCTGAGGCAGTAGGACAGGACTTATAACATACAACTTCCCCAATCATTCATGATACAATCCATGAATAACTTGTTGTCTGTTAGGTGATAAATTACTGCTGAACTATAAGAAATGAAACTAAACTAACAAATACAAATGTTACTTAAGTACCTATGCTAGATCCTATGTCAATGACGAATTGCGCAGTGGAAGTGTGGAATAATAAAGAACACGTGGTAAAGCTGTCGAAAGCAAATATATATGCACTGGTACTTTGTTCCTGGAATGGTTGAATCAACCATCATTTTCTTAGACATCCTTGTCTTAAATAGCAGCAGTTCCTTTACCACCTGTGTTTTAAGCTGTACTACTTCACTGGTATCAAAACTGAAAATACACTGAAACTGAAATGTAGTGTAAAGTCTGCAGGAAGCTGATTTTCTCTGAACACTCATTGCTAGTGGCAGCACTAGAAAAAACTATGGGATCAAAATGCTCAAATATATGGTCAGTATTTGGTACGGTAAACATTGCCACAATTTTTTTAATAAGAATTAGACTAAAAAAACAGAAAAAGAATAAGAAATATGGGATCAACTGAGGCCACATCTTTTGCATTTATTTCCACTGTTCACTGCAGCTTGTATATGTCAAGCTTTGTGAAAACCATCTTGGACCCTATTTTCAATAATGCTATTGACCTATATGATACAGTCGCAATATAACTGAAAATAGAAAACTCATGCTTTCAGTTGTTGATTTTTTTTTTGGGAAAAAGTAATTTTCACCACACCACAAACAAGTTAAAAATGCTGTGATGATGGAATTCCATATACCTCTTGACAAGTCTTCAACCAACACTTTTAATTATAATAAAAATGAAATTATATTGCTGTTGAAAAATACTCATGATCAAATAATCTGGTATTTTCACGGCTGGGCTTTCTATACTCACATGGCAATAAGCAGGTGCTAGTCAGCGAAGTGAATAGATGATTGGTGACCCACTGACTAGTTCGCTTATGAAGTAAAAGACTTGCATGCCACACTGCACCCAGTGCTTTTTTTTTGTGTGGGCGGGGGTGGGGGTGGGGATGGGGGGGTGGGGGTGGGGGGTGGTTGGGCAGTTACCCTGTGTAGCCAGCATACACTGCTGGCTCCTCCATGGCAACTCTCCACCGCCCATCGGAAGCTGGCATCTCCTACTTCCATCATAATCATGCTCGCTTGATGGGAAGAATCTGGTCAGGGGAGGGTGAGGAGGTGGGCCGTGGTGACAGATGTGGAGAGGAAGGTGTTATGTGGGCTGTTGGGATTGAGAGGAGAGAGTCGGAAAGAGAGGGGCGGTGGAGCTACAGTACCCGCGGGTACTGTTCACGTGAGAGAGGCAGAGGGCCGGCGGCTAGGGCTGTGAGGGGCGCTGGGAACGCCGGCCGCGGGGCTTCGCCCACGGCCGGCAAGAGAGAAGGTTTTTTCCTTCTAATCTCTTGCTTGATTAGATTGATACATCTCCTCTCCTTATATAGAGAAGAGATCTTATTTGACCCCTAAGCAAGTGACTAATTAACCCTAACGGGCTAAGGCCCAATAGGCCCTTGACTCTTCTAATACTACACCCCACCTGGACATGTAGCTCGTCCTCGAGCTGCAACTTAATGATGACACTAAAGATGACTCCGCTAGATACAAACCTAACACCTAAAAACAAGCCTTTTACATCTCGGCTTATTTTATTGACCTGAAATAGACTACAACTATTTATTTTTTACTCCTGAAGATACGACGGACACCCTCCGCGTGATGGACCTGCACGTGTGTAGCCACCTGGATCCCATGGAGCCCACCAGAACGAGAGGGGTGTACGGGTATGACCACCAGGAATTAGTCGCGATAGCGACCAACGGAGACGTCCTCGCGGCGGCCGGTGGCGGAATGCGGTGGCGCTAGGCAGTGCATCCTCGTCGGAGACAAGGTGGGGAGCGACTCCCCTACCGCCGCTGCCGCAGAGTTGGAGGTCGCTGCCCGCGGGAAAATCACCATGCTCGCGCCTGAAGACAGCAGCGGGTCGGCACAGTTGCTGGTGGCCGTCCCACGGGGCGAGGTCGCGCTCCGCTGAGCTGAGGTCGACCGTCGCCAAGGTTGCCTCGTGCATAGGCTGGCACATCTCCTGTAGCAGCCGGCGCGCTAGGAGGCCTCGCGCCGCGGCCTGTAGCCGCACTGCCGCAGACACCTTGCAGGTAAGCATCTTCCCTGCCAGCTCCGTCGTGATGTCCATCGCCTGCTCGATCTGCTGCAATATTGGCTGCACCGTTGGTTGCATGTCCTGGAACGGCAGCAGCGGCGTGCCCGGCAGCAGCGGTGTGCCGTAACCTGGCATCCCGTAGGGGAAAACTGGTGGTAGAGAGACCACGGCCGATTGCGGCAGCAGCCAGCTGGCTGGTTGCAGCGGCGGTATGCCGAGGTAGGACTGGATGACGGCGACGGAACGGGCGAGATCGGTGATGGCCGCGGTCAACTGATCTGGCGTCATCGGTGAGGAAGTGACCGGCAGCGGCTCAGCGTAACCTAGCATCTCCGATACCAGATTGTTATGTGGGCTGTTGGGATTGAGAGGAGAGAGTCGGAAAGAGATCGGCGGCGGAGCTACAGTACCGCGGGTACTGTTCACGTGGGAGAGGCGGAGGGCCGGCGGCTAGGGCTGTGAGGGGCGCTGGGAACGCTGGCCGCGGGGCTTCGCCCACGGCCGGCAAGAGAGAATGTTTTTTCCTTCTAATCTCTTGCTTGATTAGATTGATACATCTCCTCTCCTTATATAGAGAAGAGGTCTTACTTGACCCCTAAGCAAGTGACTAATTAACCCTAACGGGCTAAGGCCCAATAGGCCCTTGACTCTTCTAATAGAAGGCTTTGCTGTATCAACAGCCTCTGCAGCCAAGTTTTAGTTCATGTTCTGGAAATGCTGGTGTGATGACTTTTCAATCTTCTGAACCCCAGTCCAGCATATTATTCTTGCATTTAGACAATGGTAAGAGGGCTTTGCTAGTGATCCTTAAATTTCCCAAGTATTTTGTACTTAAAGATGCCTATTGTTATAGTACCTGAGGTAGTAAGGACATGACTTATAAGATACAACTAACCCAATCATTCATGATACAATCCATGAACAACTTGAGTTAGCTTTAAGGTGATAAATTATTGTTGAACTATAAGAAACTGAACTAAACTAACAAATACAAGTGCTACTTAAGTTCCTATTGCTAGATCCTATGTCAATGACGTGGATGTGTGGATTAATAAAGATCATGTGGTACAGCTGTCTAAAAGCAAATATGCACTGATACTTTGTTCCTGGAATGGTTGAATCAAACATCAATTTCTTAGACATCCTTGTCTTAAATAGCAGCAGTTCTGTTACCGTCTGTGTTTCAAGCTGTACTAGTTAACTGGTATTAAAACAACTAAACGTAGTGTAAGGTCTGCAGGAAGCTGATTTTCTCTGAACAGTCACTGCTAGTGGCAGCGCTAGAAAAAAGTGGGATCAAAATGGTCAAATATATGGTTATTTGGCACTGTAGGCGTTGCCACAATTTTCTAAAATTTTCTAATAAGAATTAGACTTCTTTACTGGAAAAAACAGAAAAATAAAAGGAAAATATGGGATCAACTCAGGCCACATCTTTTGTAGTTGTTTTCACTGTTCACTGCAGGTAATTTTAGATGTCAAGCTTTTGTGAAAACCACATTGGACCCAATTTTCATTAATGCTATCGACCTATATGATACAGTCACAATATAACTGAAAATAGAAAACTCATGCTTTTGATTGTTAATGTTTTCTTTGAGAGGGGGGGGGGGGGGGGAGTGGAGTAATTTCCACCGCACCACTGACAAACAGGTTCAAAATGCTGTGACAATTCTATGTACCTGTTGACGGGTCTTCAACCAACACTTTTAGTTATAAAAGATGAAATTATTTTGCTGTTAAGAAATATTCATGATGAAGTAATCTGTTATTTCATGGTTGGGCTTTCTATACTCATGGGAATAAGCAGGTGCTAGTCAGCGAAGTGAATAGATGATTGAAAAACTCAGCAACTAGGTCGCTTGTGAAGTAAAAGACTTGCATGCCAAACTGCCCTCAATGCTGTTTTCTAAATTTGTTTTCTTGGTGGCGGATTAATGTTTTTCTTTCTCAAACACGCAGGAGAGCTGCATATCTTTTATATTAAGAAGAAAAAGGGTATGAGAAACCCCTGACAACAAAGATAACACCTCAACACACCCTGACACAGCCATAACACGCCCACACACACTCACAAACAAACACACCCAGACACACAGTCACAACAAGCCCCCACACACACTCACAAACAAGGGATGAACGACCAAGTAGCCAAACCATTAGGCAACACCAAGTATCAGGTCAGTCAACAAGGTGATGCCCCTGGCGCCCGCTAGACCCCATAACTTTGCTTCTTCAGAGACTGAAGCTAGGATACCCTGCAGATTAGGCGAAGCACCATCAAAGACACACTGATTCCTATGGGTCCGAAGCGACCAGGCTCCAAGAATAATTAAGGAATTTAGATCCTGCCTATTCTGACCAGCAGCAATCTTGGTGGGTTAGTGTTAGATGAGTGGTTGCGTTAGCGCATTGTGTTATATAAACTGCAGACTAGGCGTCCAACTGGCACACACCTAAAGGCAGTTCCAGTGTAAAAACCGATTAGGGAAACTAAAGTTCACTCTGTCCACAGAGATTTTTCTAGTCCTAGTGGCCATATCAAACACTTGAACGCTACAATGTTGAAAGTTTGATTCCAAGGCCTCATGATTTGGTTATTGCTCACACTAGAGCTGCTCTAAGGCTTCTGAAGCTGGCAACCCCTACTCCCATGATGATCATGTTTGCTTGATAGGAAAAATCTGGTCAGGAGAGGGTGAGGAGGTGGGCTGTGGGGACAGATGTGTTGACGAAGACACTGCTGTATGAACAGCCTCTGTATCCATGTTTTGATTCCATGTTCTAGAAATGCAGGTGTGATGACTTTACAATCCTCTGAACCCCAGCCCAGCATATTGTTCCTGCATTTAGACATGGTGAGAGGGCTTGGCTAGTGATCTTTAAGTTTCCCAAGTATTTGTCTCTGCCAGTCTGCCTTTCTAAGATCCATGTCTTTTTGCCTCACATAGACATAATCACTGAGGCTTAACAGTAAGAAAAGGAAAAATCAGGCCTGACACTGACAGAGGTGGGTGCGTGCGGAAACACCATCTTGTGGTATAATATAGTGTGAATGCAACAGTATAACACTGCACATATTAGGCTAGTTGCTTGAGAACATTCTTGGAGCCAGTAAAAAAACAGCGTTAACAGTCGCACTGATAGGAATTCTGGTACTTGAGGTGAGATCTTGGACAAAGATTCAGTCCTGCGTTCAGATTGGAAGTTAAGCAACCAGAGTAAGTCCATTTTTATCTCTAATAGTGAGCACAACTAGCACTTATTAGTTATTACTCAAGTAACGCTATGATATCAACCCTTTCTTACAATGCTCTCATAAAATATTTCAGGCGCGAATGTAATTTCTGGGATTATGTGGGGTTGTGTGTGGTGTGTTGTAGGGCTCTAGCCCCTTTCATTCTTCTTTATATAATGGTGCGCAGCTCTCCTGTGTTTTCGAAAAAAAAAATGCTCTGATAAAATATTTCATATAGATGTATAAGATAGGTGCAATATAACTGAGAACAGAAACTTGTGCTTTCAGGATGTTGATCCTTTTTTCTAAGGAAAATGTGATGTCAACACTCAATTCATACCATTGACAAAATGGTTAGAAATGCTGTGATGATGAAGGCCCATATTTCCTCTTGAACCGATTTGAACCCATACTACTAGTATAGAGATTAATTCATTATTACACTGAAAAATATACTCGTGCTCAAATGCTCTGGTCTGTTACTTGCTTTCTAGTCTTGCAAGTTGCAACAAGGTGATACTGGCTATTGAACACCAAATAGCTAAGTGGTGACTTTCCTGTGTAGTGAAATACACTTAATACTATTTAAGGACTCAACTTTGTTTTTAGAAGATAAGCATCTGCACAGCATTTCTAGATTTTGGCCTGAATGCAACCAGGGCTGGACTCACCTCCCAATGACCCTGGGTATCCGCCTGGGCTCCTCGATGAACACGCAGTGGAACACAACTAAGTTTTTATGTTATCTGAAGGATTGAAAATATACTTTTTTATAGCAAATACTCATCATACTTAGATTTGCCTGGGCTCTAAAGCTTTCTTGGGTCCGCTACTGAATGCAACTAATATGGATATGCAATGAGCTTGAGTTTGTGTGCTAGCTTTTACTAAGGTCTAAGGAGGTGCATTTAGAGTGGCTTCATTTGCTCTTTTTTCACCCCTTTTAGAGTTATAAGGGTTCTCACCCAATCTCATTCCATTATCAGTTTAGAAAGAACCAAGATTTTCTTTTTGCATGTAACAGAAACAATAAAGCAAAGCAAGCTGGCTGGACTGTTAAAGAAAGGTAACAGCTTATTCAGCCAAGTCTTCATTCCATACCCTGGGGCAAAGCAGGTGTGACGGCTTTGCGGGCTTCTGAACACCTGCCCAAGACATATTTTTGCTTCCAGCCATTGTGACCCTGAATGGTCATCGCCATGGCTCCATAAGCTTCTCGACTTTGAGCAGTGAAATTATTAGCTTCCACAACTGATGCATGCCTTTCCACTGTAACTTCTGAAAGCACATAGAATTTCTGTTTCCAGATCTGCAGTCTTCATTCCATACCCTGGGGCAAAGCAGGTGTGACGGCTTTGCGGGCTTCTGAACACCTGCCCAAGACATATTTTTGCATCCAGCCATTGTGACCCTGGCTCCATAAGCTTCTCGACTTTGAGCAGTGAAATTATTAGCTTCCACAACTGATGCATGCCTTTCTACTGTAACTTCTGAAAGCACATAGAATTTCTGTTTCCAGATCTGCAGTAGGGATTGATGCTTAGCTTGTTCATGTTTTATTTTATCTTCTGTTCAAGACAGCATGCACCACTAACATAGAGTCAATAGAACACCAGTACACCACCATTTTCATGTTAGAACTTAGAAGGAAGAAGACATTTTACACTATTTATTACCCTATATCACAATTTAAAACTGCATGAACGATGTGTTTTTCATTTGATATAATCGAAAATTGAAGATTAACTTCACATGATTAACTTCTTGCCTAAAAATCAGACTGGACGTGGTGAGTTGGAAGTGGCCAGTGGGTGTATGTGGAAACATCTGGTGGTGTGCGACGGATCAGATGCGCGTAACATGTTATAGCTTGCTGATTGAAAACACCCTCAAATTCATGGACTGTCAAAACAAACGGTTGCTTAACAGTAGTGCTGGGACGAATTTTGGTACTTGAGATGTGGACATCTAGACTAAAAACCAGTCTGGCATCCAGATTTTAAGGTGACCCAACTATCAATCACTTGTTACGGCCTCAAATAGCTAACACAACTACTAACGACTTGATACAAGAACAATGCTGCTCATGATCTTTTAAATACCTTTTCTTACAATGGTTAATCTGGTGATGGTGTCCATTTGTTTTCCAGGTATCCTGTCGCATGTTCCATGCTTAGCATGTGACATCCTAAAACTAAAAGGACAGTTGGACGCCAAGCGCATCAACGTTTTTAATTTCAACTGTCTTTATTGTAATGTAATTGTATAAAGTTAGGACAGACTGGATCGATAAAGGCGCCTTTACAGGCCAAAAATCCGGGATCACGATAGTGGTTCTTGCATTTCATTAGGAATGCCCTACGTCATGGTTTGAAAAGTTGTGCTTGTATTTATCGTCCTTATTATTAGGAAGAGCTGTATGGGACTACTTGGCATGCATAAGAAGAAAATTGAGGTGCAAGACCCCTAGGTGCTGAATACAAATGCCTTTGTGAATGGTAGAAGTATCTTTGTTATTGCTGAATCTTGTGTGATATTCAGCTCTCAGCAGTCTCTGAGTTCTCGCGGCATCTTTTTTAGAGAGAAGCTACGAAGACCCGATCCATATGCAATGCAATAATATTGGTTGAATCGTTAACAGCTCACGGGGAGCATGACTGGTCCAACAAAGCCTTGCAAGTGCAGAGCCTCACCAGGTAAACAAGTGATACAAACAGAAGCCACTAGTACCCATGAGAGTCTATCAGTATGTAGATAAAACTTGTAAAAAAGGTGACACATGGGGCAGATTCTACAGAAGCACTACAGAACACAACCACCACAACCACCACCACCACAACAACCTGCAAGAGCCAAGAGACGAGCTGGTTGGGTCATGGTCAAGTGACCCACAGGATTTGTGGCGCTCGAGTACTCGACAGCTGCCGATTCGTAGTAGTATTGTGCTACTTTTAGAATCGACGTACGACCCAGATTGGGCAAGCGAAGCGCAGGCTGGGCACACTGCCGACCATCTTACATCTCCACGCGCCCACCCACCCATGCGTGGACTGTGTTCGCCTGTGCCGACCGCCGCAGCGCTCACGCTCGCTAGCCAACAAAAGCACAAAGGCAGCAGAGACATGCTCATGCTCTGCATCTGGGTGGCTGGCCATGGCAGAGGAAATGCAGCCATGGACTGGAGCGCCGGGCCACCGGCCGATGGTGGTGTCCGACGCCGACCGCGCCACAAATCCTGTGGGTCACTTGACCATGACCCAACCAGCTCGTCTCTTGGCTCTTGCACATCTCCTAAACCTGCACGTGATTTACCAAACACCCACTTCTAGTAGCACTCTAAATATAAACATATAAAAAAATATTAACTCAAAGCAAGCTTATGTGATGTTTGGCACCATTTAGGACTAACCTAAACCTAAAGGCAGCTATGCTTTGGGATAAGAGGGAGTATTTTGCAAACTAGACCATGTTCATCTGGCTTATAATCCGTCTTATTCAGCTTGTTTTTTCAGCCGGAACAGTATTTTTCTCTCAAAAAAAATCAGCCAACAGTGTTTTTCAGCCGGCTTATAATTCCAGCCGAACAGCTCCTAAGAACATCTCCAACAGTTTGGCAAATTTTGTTTCCTAAATCTCGTTGTTTGCTAACTCCCAAAATAATAAGAGGAGGAAAAAGATCTCATCTCCAACAGTTTGGCAAATTTTGTTTCCAAAAACCTAAAAACCCGCTAACAAAACGAAAAGACCCGCTAAGCGAACGAAGAGCCCCGTTAAGCAAACGAAGAGCCCCGTTAAGCGAACGAAGAGCCCCGCTAAGCGCGAGGAAACTATGATGCGCAGCCGGTGCCCCGCACGCATATATGCGCGCAATTGATCGAGATTTGCCAACTTGCCAAAGATACCAAACCCAGATACCAAACTATTGGAGAAATATTTTTCTTATTTTGTCAAAAATTTTAGGATGTCAAACCTACATGCCAAACTCTTGGAGATGCTCTATACACATAATTTCCATGTCTTTTTCAACTAAAACAGTTTTAAAATAATCACTAGACTTCTCTCTCTTTTTTTCTTTATAAAAAAGAAGTTCGATTGCTGCTCGTCTAAAATGTTGACCCAGCTGGCGAACGCGATCGATGCAGTGCCGTGGTCCGTGCAAGTGCTGCGTGCGTGCGTGGGCCGGAGAGATTTGAGGTGGTTGGCTAGCGCCGCTGATACCAAAATACCCGGCAACATGCAGCCAGCCAGAGATCTCGTGGTCGTGGGCCAGTTGACCATGAACCATTGCATTATATTTCTTGGAAAAACTCCCTTGTACTTATATTCTCGTACATATATATGGGCAACAAGTTAATGTCAACTGTTTTACGTCATATCAGATATCCTTTTAGCAACCTGAGAAGAGAGCCACGTGTGGACGGACAACCAGCAGGATGAATTATGACCAAGTGTTGATAAATCGCCGGCATTACCACCAAGGATGACTGTATGTGTTTGGTACGTACAGTCACCATTAGATAAGATATGAGTTTGAATTGTTTTTGTGTGTCAAATCATCGTGGTATAAGAATTTATTGCTTAATGGGTATGAACTATATAGAATATTTCCACACAACATAAGAAATTTTGGTCAAACTTAAGATGCTTTGACTCTCTAAGATTCTTGGAATGCCTTTTAATTTGAAATGGAGGGAGTAAAATTAATCATAT
The DNA here is from genome assembly GCA_038087645.1 of Saccharum hybrid cultivar R570. Classification (NCBI taxonomy): domain Eukaryota; kingdom Viridiplantae; phylum Streptophyta; class Magnoliopsida; order Poales; family Poaceae; genus Saccharum; species Saccharum hybrid cultivar. The sequence continues at coordinate 28,048,451 of JAQSUU010000135.1, forward strand.
GAGTCACGAGGCAGCGACGGACCGACATACGTACAGACGGTGAGAGCAAAGCCAACATTTTGATCCGCGAAAAGTTGAGTTTTGGACGCATCTGCAAGAGACTGATCGGAACAGGTTGTCCACATGCATGTGAAAGAGGACTGATCTCGAGTTCTGACCAATCTCTCTTTGTGACTTTTATTTGTGTGGCTAGCTATACTTTTGGGGATTATTAGGTATGTGGTTCCATCCGTGTCTGCGTGAGCAACGCCAATAGCTAAGATATACTACTATGTGCCACAAAGTCGTTGGTGCATATCTTGTTTAGAGATCTTCATGAGGTGGCGCTCACATGTTAATTACTATAGTAAAATAAAATAGGTAGCTGCTTTCAACATCACGAGGGATGAGCTAGAGAAGAAACAAGTCCCTTGCCAACTTCGTCTAGCTAGGGACCATTCCTCCCAGTTGACGCACTAATATACCTGTTGTATTGTTAATTAGTCCGTCGAACCTTTTAGTAATTTTAAACACAATATAAACGTAGACGCTCATATGCATGCATAACCCTCTATTTTTCTGTTTTTATTTACGAGTACATCCACGAGCATGAGATCAACAAATTAATGTAAATAATTCATGTTGCGTCTAGACTCTAGAGCTTGAACCTAAGTGAATAATAAGTTCCACAAAGGACTTAATCAAAGTTAAGCACAACTTGTACATGCTTTCAACATTATTTGTCGTTGCTTGTTGGCCCTCTTGGCCACCTCCCATACAACTCCGCTCTCCCCAGCCACCACTACTCATATCCGACTACCCTCCGCGGAGTGTGCCCAGCCTCCCTGTCCACCTTCCCTGGCTGGTCATGCCTTGGAGCTATCTCTGCCCTCCTGGGCCACCCCGCTTGGTCACACTGCCTGATAGCCTTGCCCAATTATTGCCCGTAGGGGAATGGAAGATGGGAGGAAAAAAGAAACAAAATATATGTGATTGATAAAATGGGTCTTAGAAAAGTAGGTCCTGGATTTGTGGGCTTCTGCTGGAGTTGAGTCTTGATTTGAGGCTATTGCTGGAGTTGTTCTGGCTACTTATGAGTTCTAATGGCTACTTAGTGCATTTGTTTTCCTTTTTTGTGCAAGGATAGTGTGTAGTTGGGCTACCATGTCTTCTGCAAGGATACTACATCGAGCCTATTCTCATGTTTATTTGAAACTTCCAAAATATGGTTGTAGAAGTATAATTAACATTTCGCATGGTAGCTGAGCCATGTTCGACATAGGAATAGTAGACCTTTTGACTATTGATACCCGGGAACTTAAATATATGCACCATAACTTCATTGAAAAGATTAAGACATCGATATCGAGGGAAGATTGGTAGTATAGCTGGTAATGCAAGTAGTATATGTAGCATGCATGATGCGTGAATTACTATTTTAATTAGATACTACCCATATCTCAACCAAATCGGCAGCATGTTCGATATCTTGAACTCTAATTTGCCATGCATATGTCATAGAGTAAATGAAATATGCAACTGTTGTAGGGTAAGCAACCCTTCAGCTCCAAATTAAAGGAAGATGGTTGGGTACAGTTGTTATAAGTACAATCAAGCTTAATTAATTAGCATAGTGTTGGCTGGCTGGGGGTTGAAATTGTTAAGCATAGTCAAGCTTGGCCTACACGAATGATCATGCACGCATGTGGACTGCTCCCTTTTCTAATATATACTTACAGTACAAGTTCATCGTACCTTGGACTCCTCAGTGGACACCTTCCCCGCCAAAGGACAAACTACCACTTTTCCATGATCTTCTCGATCAGCCGGTAACCATATAAACAATATCTGTTCTTGAAGGACTATGGGGCTGGGATCTCTCAAATCATATGCTCTTAGACGGTTAGCCTATAATAAACATAGTAATAAAAGAAGTGTCACACACATATATATGTTTTATTATTATCATTGGTTAGATTCATTTCTTAACTAAACCACTCCAATCTTTAAAGTATTCAAGGAGAAAATGTTTGTGTCCATGTCAAGGCAACAAAAACATTGTGCTTGTGTTTGGGTCTTACACCAACCAAATGTATATTCTATGGATTTTTGAACTGTATATGTGTGTTATTATGTCTTCCTTTTTGTTGTCATGCTTGACCATATATCTTGAGAGAAAAGTCATGCACAGACAATGTAAACCATGCATGTTTGTGTTACATTTTTTTATCAGTGTATATGGTCTTTGTTATGTTGCTACATATATGCTCTCCTTTTTTCTTCTTGCATACATCACCATCATTGCAGATTTTGTATTAGTGGTGAAGAATTTCAGATGATTCTTTTCTCTGTTTTCCTTCCCTCCTTTCAGCGGGAGTTAGGTGTACATCCTTGCCATACCTAGACGAATTCGGCACGGCAGACTAGCTCATCTTTCATTGTCTTGCTTCTCGTAAATTTTCTTTCTTGTAGCTAGCTAGGAAGTGCTTGATGATCCTAGATCTCGAAAGCAATTGGTTGTAGCAAGTTGAAGTGGCACGCATCCTTTGACGCTGGACAAAGGAGAACTTGACAGACTTAGTTATGTTAGTTTGCTCTATCATGGGCCCGGTGTATACGTTCCATCTCGTGTTGTGCTCTGCTGAGACAACTTTGGAGCACCCCCACAAACTTCACATAACGTATTTTTTTTCATCTTTGTAATCATTTTGTGCTGCCATGTATTAATTACAGAAACTTAGGCCCTGTTTGAATCCAAAGATATAATAGTTAGCGGCTAATAATTATCTTCATGGATCCAAACAGATCTAACTAATAGTTTAACTAATTGTTAGGTGAGTATCCAACTAACAACTATTTTACTATTGGGACCAAACTAACTAATGGTAGCTGAATGGATCCAAACATGCTCTTAGTATATATCTCTACAATGAGAAGGTTATACTGGACACCTCATCTACGATCGACGACGGCTCTATAGCTCTCTCTCTCTATCAAACATCAAAGATAGTTATTGTTAGGCCTTGTTCACTTCCACATCCCTACCCAAAATATTTCCTCTTCCACCCATCACATCAAATCTTTCGACGCATGCATGGAGCATTAAATGTAGGTAAAAAAGATAACTAATTGCATAGTTTGTCTGTAAATGTCGGGACGAATCTTTTGAGCCAAGTTAGTCCATATTTGAACAAATTTTGTCAAATAACAACGAAAGATGCTACATTAACTTTTCAGCTACTTTTCGCGAAGTGAACACACCCTTAGTGTAGGCACTTGTCTCCACAATATTAGCACAATATAAACCATGACCGGTACGTCGTACAGTACAGTGGTCCTTGCATTGACAGGAACTCTCTAGAGCCGACTGTTATAATTTCTTCTGCCCCATACTGATGGTATGGTATGAACCTTTTCGCTTTAAACTCAATTTAAATTCACACCTGTCATAGCTATTATTCCAGTATATATATACTTCTTTGAAGCGAAAAAGTTGCAGACAATAATGGCATACATGCATGAAAACTTTGTGTTGCGAGGCAAAGATAAGTTCGGACCCACATGTCCTAATTTCTTAATGACATGAAGAGCTTGCTCTGCCGGCCTATAAATGCTTGCTGGTGGTACTGCTTTGCTAATAAGGAGAGCAAAGAAGAGAAGGCAACACGACAGCCACAGCCCACATTAGTCATCTTCCTCCTCTTTCCTAGCTATCTAGCTCTCCATCCTGTAGCGGCTGTGGGCATCATGTACCTGAACCCAAGAATCGTAGGGTGTGGGGAGAGGACACTGGTTCTCTCCCATGGCTATGGAGGGAGCCAGGCTATCTGGGACAAGGTGCTGCCACACCTCTCACGGACCAACAAGGTGCGTCAACGTTCCTCACTTCCTCTCATGATTCTTGCTCATCTATGCATGGCAGCGATGAGCTCGATCGATCCATCTGCTTAACTCCTGCTTATTATACTGATGATCTGATCCATGCATCAACGTATGTATGATGAGATATATACCTACACAGGTACTGCTCTTCGACTGGGACTTCTCCTCGAGTACCGCCGCTGCCGCCGCCGCCGAGGAGGAGGACAGGGAGCACAGCTGCTACACGTTCTCGAGGTTCGCCGACGAGCTGGTGGCGCTCATGGAGGAGATGAAGCTGCACGGCGCCGTGTACGTGGGGCACTCCATGGCCGGCATGGTCGGCTGCATTGCGTCCATCAAGCGCCCCGACCTCTTCACCCACCTCGTCCTCGTCGGCGCATCCCCGAGGTGAGCATGCACACCGGCCGGCCTACTGCCTAGTGCCTACTACAGCTACATCCTACACGCTGGCCTGATTGCGTAGTTTCCTCTGAAATCCTTTCCTTCTTTTTTTTTTTTTCAATTGTTCAGTGTCCAAGTCATTACTCTATGGACAAACACTGGATTAGTTAACTTTTAAACAACTTATTTTTGTCTAGCATGATTGTTGCTACTTTTTCTAATAACACTATTATATTGTCATTAGCCGGCTTATCTTAATGGTAAAAAGGAGCGTATGTTATCTTAATGGCTTATCTTTCAGAGTTACTAATTAATTTCTAGTATCCTCCTAATTCACTCTATTACCTGGTTCATCTATGGTATATATATATGGTCCATACATCCTCGGCTGGGTCCATCCTCAGGTGTAGAGGCTGTCGGGTATAGTTTTGTTCTATTATTATCTTCAAAATTATCCATGCATCCGTTGTCCATACAAAATGATCTTTTAATAAACATAAATTCCTATTCAATGAGTTTATGCACACTTCAGTTTGCTTTCAAATAAACTTGTCTTTTGCAAGCTTTCTATTTCTGATGACCTTAATTGTTGGAATTGTATACCAATTTATGTGGTCGGAAATTAAGCGTCTAGCGGAGTTTAATAGTTCCATCTATCCTTGATTTATAGGTTCTGGCCATTTTTCCCTTTTTATTTGTGAACGGAGAAGCACATGATACTATGACAGAAGTGACTGCAGTTCATATTGCAATGAAATGAATCTAATAACATTTACAACAAGACTTAATGCATATTTTACAAGAAAAACTATATACTCCCTCCGATAACCTAAAAAACCATTGTAGTATTATCCTAATTTAAATTTAGCTACTAGACATCCAAATAGCCCAGTTAAAAGGCCAATTAAAGTTTAGTTGGGCTTAGCTATTTCAACCCAGCTAAAACCAGCTAAAATTTAGCTGAGTCTATTAGCTGGAGCATCCAAATACCTCAGCTAAAGTTTTACTTTGAAATTTTAGGTAGCTAAACTTTAGTTGGGTACATCTAAACAGGCCCTAATTTAACAATTAAGTTAGTGAGACGAGTTCATAAAAGCGGCACATGAATACATGATATTTATGTAATAAAACAAGTATAACATTGTGAAAAAAATTCATTATGAACCTAATCATAAATATTGTTTTTTTCTCCAAAAGATCATCATGGTTTGACTTGGGACAAAATCAGAATGACTTTCTTTTTATAGACAAAGGAAATATTGTGTTGGTTAATTGTTACCATCATTAATGTGCCACCTATTCAAGTTATCCTTCTTTTTTATTTGTCATACTTCATTACTTATGTTGCTATCCTCAACTTTTGATATTATTAGTGAGGATTAACTGCCGATTCTCTGTCGTCATAATAAATCCGAAAATGTAGCAGTCACCGCACCATCGCGAAATTGAAGGGATCAAGTGGACGTAATCTAGAGGGCATAAAGTAGCCAATCGCGTTCATTGTTCTCCGTTCTTGGTCATAGCTAGGGCAGGTTCTATTCACACATACTCCCTCTATGCCAAATTATACTTTTTTATATATGTAGTTTTTTTTCCTTGCGAGACCTAGATACGACATAGTTTTTACTATATGTAAATATAATATATATCTAGTTACATAGCAAAAGCTATGCATCTAGAAAAACTAAAACATTTAATAATTCAGAACGGAGAAAGTATTATTATAAGATTGGTTTGTTGATGGTACTTCTTTTGTACGTCCACCTTATAAAGGAGAACTTTGATTTAAGTAACAATATTGAGTTATGATAACTATGGGTAGGTTTAAGCATGTTTAGGGCACAAAAGCTGCATCTATTCAAAAACTATTTAATATGATCCTGATTTGTGGCAACTAACTGATAATATACTGAAGAAATATCAAAGGTCAACATTTTCTTTTTAAGTTTAAGACTTTTTTTTCAAAAAAAATTGTCTTGCTTGGAGGATGGAGTACATACATCAAAGAAAAGTAGTTTAGTACGGTTAGCTTGCTGTACTAATAATCAATCAGAGAAATGAATAAATAAATGATGGAACTTTGAATCGAAGATCACTCCCATCACCCATGAACCATAATCATCAAGTTGCTCTTAGATGAAACGGACATGCATGCTTGCTGAGTTGCTGTATGCGTGCATTCAGCTGCCACAATCGCTTTTACTACACATCAACGACGATGTTGCATGCAGGTACATGAACTCGGAGGACTACGAGGGCGGGTTCGACGAGCCTGACATCGAGGCGATGCTGTCCAGGATCTCGTCGGACTTCCGCGGCTGGGCCGAGGACTTCGTGCCGCTCGCCATCGGCGGCAGCGCGGACGACCACCCCTCGGCGGTGGAGGTGCTGGCGCGGAGCTTCTTCGCCATGGACCCGCGCGTGGCGCACGGCCTGGCGCGCATGATCTTCCTGGGCGACCAGCGCGAGCTGCTGGGCGACGTGGCCGTGCCGTCCACGCTGGTGCACGTCTCCGGCGACTTCGCGGCGCCGCCCTGCGTCGGGCGCTACATGCAGGCCCGCATGCGCGCCGCTGCCATGTACACCATCGACTCGGTGGGACACTTCCCGCAGCTCGTCACGCCCGGAGAGCTGCTCGGGATACTCGACATCGTGCTCGGCTCCGCTGCTGCTTCCGAGGAAGAGGAGGAGGTGGAGGAGACTACTGCAGCCGCCATGGCAGAGGCGGAGTCCAAGGGCCGTATCGACGTGGCGACGTAGTGCTCGTGCTGCAACAACATCCCGCTCGATCGATCAGCCTTGGCTGCCTCTTTGTGCTCTGTGGTCTCATTAGATTTGGTTCGGTCCACATGTTTAACAGTACATTGCGCGTTTGGATTTTGTATAATTCGTAGAAACATTATCATGGTTCATTTGGAATATTTAGCTCTATTGCGTCATCTCCCAAGCTGTTGCATTATTAGTTTGATCATGGATTGAATAAAATGGAACACTGATTGTTAAAGCATTGTAAATGACACGGTTTGCAGGCATCCAGCTTCCCCCGTGAATCTAATTAACGTAGAGATCCATGGTTTTTTTTCTTGGGAAAATTGCATATATATAGGACTGTCATCTAACCATTTTGCTAATGTATATACTCTCTCCATCCTAAAATATAAGGTTTTTTAGTTGTCCTAAGTCAAAACCTATTCTAAGAGGAAATGGTGGTGTTGCTAGCAGACACCGAAAGAAGTTTAATCGGTTGCCAGACACACTTTAGTGAAAAATTTGCTGCAACAATCGTGCTTATTAAAACAATTGTTCCCCTAGCATGTTTTTCTTTTCTCGCTCCCCCTTCTTCTTTTGGTCTTCTCTCCCTGTCTCCTCTCTGGTGCACCTAGACGTGTAGCAAAGAGTGGAGGCGCGGCCATGGGGTGAGGGGTGGGGGCATGATGGCCAATAACCCGCAGTCGGCTCGCGAGGGGTAGGGGGCGTGCGCCGGTCACCACTGGAATGGGGGGGGAGGCCTAGCTCAAATAGGGCCCTATGGAAATCTTGAACTGAAGGACCAACACTAAGAATTATGTTGTTGCATGTGTCTGTTTCTCCACCAGCCTGTGCCACCCCCACCCCCACCCCCACTCTCCAAACAATGGCAGCGGGCTTGTAAGATGGAGGTCATAGCCACCGAGTTCCATACCGTGCATTGTTTATATATGTCGTGTCCGTGCGCCTTGGAGCCACCTCGACTGCCACCCATCATGTAGTCCTCCTCGAGATTCGGCGCAGAGGCCACTTGCTTGGCGTGGCGGCACGAACCAATCACATGGTAGCATTCACCGGGCATGTGGTGGGCTAGCGTGGCTCGTTGATGCTGGTGTGGGGAGACAGTAGCAAGCTGTTTGGTGTGGAAATGGACGGGCTAGGCATACTCCCCACACTGGTCAATACTCCATCGTCCCATTGCTTATTAAAAACCAGGGGTGTTGGAATGGAGAATTCTAGCAGGTGGGATATGGTGGACCTCCGCCTGGCCGTTGCTCCTAGCGGAGGCTAAAACTAGGCCAAAAAAGTGTGTAAACTCAAGTGGAATTTAGGGTTTCATTCATTCCTTTTTCAACCAACCCGCTGGTCACATTTACATCTCCCTTTTTATAGGGCACTGTTCTATACCTAGTCTCTTCATAAAAATGCCCCGTGACGGCGCTAGCACATTCCTAGGATATTCCTCTCTGTGTAGCACCGCCGGGGCTAACCCTGATATTTTTCTCGATCACCGCCTTTTCTCTGTGGGCCGTCGTTCCCGGTCCACCAACGGCCCACAGCTTGGAACAGACCTGACCATCGCTGTTCTTCTGCCTTGATATTATGGTCAACACCTTTGCCCTTTGGATGTGGGGCCATCGCTGTCGTCGCCAGGGCCTTCGTCGACGGTGTGTACTTGTGGCCTTCGCTGTCCCGGCTGGTACCTTCGCCGTCACCGTCCTAGCCTCCACCGCCGTTCGGCCCCTATGCCCGATAGGGGCCTTCACCACTAGGCTCGGAGGCTCTGCTTCTTTTCCCTGCAAAACCATTGGAAAACACTAAAGCACATGTTAGAACGCAACTGCTTAGGCCTCCGCCATTTGGGGCACTACTGTCCCAACAGTTTCTCCCTTTTGAGGCCATGGTCTGATGCGGCGAATTGTGATCTCAAAAAACCATCCTGGTAGCTGACGAGCGGAGGCCTTCCTTGCTGTGGTGGAGGTGTTACTCCCCCTTCCCCCTATGCCGGCTCGATCTGACCGTTGGCCTCTGTTACTGCTGAGTACTAGTGTAAAGTCGACCATTGGGGTCTTGGGAAGCGGGACAGTTGCATGGGCGGACGTGACCATTGGTTCGCGGAAGGCGAACCGCTCGCCCGCGTCCTATATAAGGGGGTGGCAGGCTGAAGACCCCCCCCCCCCGAGTCTGAGTGGTCGCTTTCATGCCCTCCATCTGCTCCCTACCTTCTTTCTCCTGACTACCCTTTTTGGCGGTAGTTTGCCTTCGCTTCCTTGCTTTGGTTGCCTCTGTTGCTTTCGGCCTCCGCCTGTTGCTGCTTTGCTGCCTCGACTTTGCCGGTGGCTTCTTCTTCTACTTCCCCCCTTCCCCATCGGGCTACCTTTTTTGGTCCTTATCACCACCTCCTTGGCGTTAGGGCGAGTGGGTGGTCTGTGCATTTTGAAGAGTGCATGGTGGCGAGCGTTGTAGTGCAAGAGCTCGAGGAAGATCTTGCGAGCATCGACACTTCTATTGGAGATTTGGTCAGAGGTGGTGATGCGGAGGCCATGGCTAGGAAAACCTGGGACTTTGGTGAGTCATGGATGACGGAGAAGATGATCCGGAAGCAAGAGAAGGAAGGTATGTATTCAGCTGGTCGGGCTAGGCCTCCGCAATAAGGGGAGACTGTGCCTTCGCTTGGCAAAGGTTATGCGATTGTTTTCAAGGATTATTTTTCTTGCGGCCTTCGTTTGCCCAGCGTTAAATTTTTGCGCCAAGTGCTAGAGGCGTTTCAAGTTCATATCCACCACTTGACCCGCAATGGGTTTCTCACGTTGAGCAAGTTCTGCTAGGCCTGCAAGTCCAATGGTGCTGAACCAAATGTGGACACATTTTGTGTGTATTACGAGTTGCAGCGTCAGCCAAAGAAGGTTAAGGTGGGAGGGGAGGAACTTGTTGCTCAGTATGGCAACTGCGCTTTTATGGCGAAGAGGCAAAAGGGGACCATCGCATGGAAATCTCTTGGTGCCAGAAGAATAAATGGGATAGAGATTGGATGAAGTACTGGTTTTATATCTAGATGTATGTTGTTACTTGCACGCATGATGATGGGACAAAAAGCACTCGATACCCCTTGGCCTCCGTCATGTCGGAGATGAAACCTCTAGCGAAGTTTACCCCGAGTGATGAGATGACCCCTAAAAGGGAGGCTTGTGAGAGGGCCTTTGCTTTGGCTTGCCTGTATTCCGGATGCCGAGATTTGGTTGAGGAGATGGTGGCGTCCAACTGCTGGCCACTTGGCAAGTACCAGCCTGCATTTTCTATTGAAATGGTGAAGGTTCCTGTTTATGGTCTGGCCAAGGGGATTCCTTTCCCCCGATTTGAGATAGAGTTGAAAGCGGGCAAAGATAAGACAGAGTTCGCTGCAATGGTGGAGCAAGGCGCGCGGGAGATTGTCGGTGAGATCACAGACAAGGAGTATCTTACGTGAAGGTCCTCCAGAGGCACAATGCCTCGATTGGACAGAGTTTTGGAGGAACTTGGGATCCATCATGAGGAGCACAAGGTTCCTCCGAAGGTCCTTGCCTCTATTGAGGTGAAGTCGAAGAGGGTCGCTGCTAAAAATGTTACTGCAGCGGCCAAGTCCAAGAAGAGGAAGGGGACTGGCATCTCTAAGGCCGCTGGAAAGAGGCAAAAGATTCTTGCTTCTGGCCCCGCTGCCTCAGCCGTTGCCTCCGCCACTAGCTCTGCTGGTGCTTCTGCTGATGCGGATGAGGATACTGCGGAGAATACTGGCGGAGGTTCAACTTTAGCTGGCGTGGAGGTGGAGAAGTCTATTGCACTAGAGTATTTTAGTGGCGCCCAAACAGGAAGCATGGACCGTCCTAAGCCTTCCGCCGCGAACCCAATGCCTAGCGTGCTGGGCGATGATTCGTCTGGCTCGGAGGGGACGGCGATGCGGGACGTGGAGGAGTTGCTTCGTCCGGACGCGGTGGCTAGGAACATGGGCTACCATCGCCCTACGGATGGGACTGCGCTGGAGGTGTCTGACGATGAGATGGGCTAGCGGTCTCCTTCGGTGTTCCGTGTTGCTGCGTTTCAGCCGCGGACGCAACGTGCCGGAGGTACCGGTGATGCAGGGGCTGCCACGCAAGAGCTATACTTGGGTATGTTGGTTCTGACCCCCTTTCTTTTTTTTGACGCGTGCTTTTAGCCGCGAAGAGCTGGTCACCGGTGCTAGCCTTGGGCGAGTGGGGCTGGACGCACCTCCGAAACCCCCGCTTGTTGGCGCAACTCCGCGGCCAACTGCTCCTAGGATGGAGCATGGTTCAGGTTTGTTATATACTCTTCTTTTTTGTGTCTTCGCGCCTTTCGCGCTATTTTTATTTTTATTGTTACTTCTAAGAAAATTTTTGTACCGATTTTGCTTACTTGTGTTTTTCCTGTTTCAAGGGCCTCCGACAGCACCATAAGTGGGTGGTCTGATGTCGTTCATGCTGTTTATAATGATGTTGGAGGTTGTCTCCTCTCTCTTTTTCTTTTATTCAATTATTGGGCTTATGTTTCTTATGCTCTTTTTGCTGTTAGATTGCCTCCGGCACAGCCTAAAGGGGATCGATTATTGGAAGCTTCTGTGAGTGAATTTGGAGCACCAAAGCATTGTGAGAGGGTGGTCCCCCCTTTTTTTCTTTTGTTTCTGTTGGATGACCTTCGGTTCTGCAGGGTCATCACATGGCAGCGGCTCTTGAGGAACGCAGCATCTGTGAGCTGCTTGACCGCAACGACGCCATTGAGGCGCTAAAGAAAGAAATTGAGGTACTAGAGGCCGAGAAGACTCACCTTTTGGCGGAGGTTGATGGGCTTAGAACTACCCACGCTAATGCGGACGATCTTCATGCCCAGGTTGAGACTTTAACCAAGCAACTGGAGGGTGCGAAGGCTGTTGAAGTGCTTGCTGTAGAGTGTGCTCAGAAAGCCAATGAGATTGTTGATAACCTTCGCAAGGAGGTTGATGCTGAAAAGGAATTGGCGCCACGCTGCAGCAACAGGTTGGCCATCTAACGAGGCACCTACATGAAGCGAAGGTGGTTGGTTTGGCTGCTGCTAAGTTGTATGTGGATGCCCTTGAACAATTTGGGGTTCTACATCATCACTGCCTGAGGAACTTTCAGCGTTCAACATCTTCTCCTCGCTGAAGGCCCACTTTGAGAAACTTCCTTCTTTTGTCAAAGGTGCTGTCGATTTCGGGGCCCTTGCTGGTGCTACCAACTTTGCCAAGATGTTGGCTCGAGGAGGGTGCCCCCGTATGGAAAGTATACAATAGGAGAAGCTTGAGGGCCCTTCTGGTCTTGGGACGATCTCACGCAGCTTGCGAAGGTCGGTCATGAACTTTATGAAGTCTTTTTGGGTTGAGTACGACAGGGATGTGGCCTGAACTATGGCGGAGGATCGCTGGGCGAAGGTTGTACTTTTATATGTGTTTTTTGTTTTGTCTTGTTTTTTATTTTTGGCTATGCCTTCTGTCATTCTATATGATTTTATTTTTGCGGACTGACTGTTGTTGGCTGTTTTGCAGGGGTTGCAGAAGAAAGAGGCCATAGTTGGCTTTGCTGGGGTGCGTCCTCCGTGACCCATTGTGGTCGATACACCAAAGGCTTCCACGGCAACTACATCGGAGGCTGGGAGGGAGAGAGAGAGTCTATGCCCACCCCCACCGACGGTGGTGACAAAGAGAAGGCATCCACGGCCGTTGCTGAGGCTGGAGCAGAGAAGGGCAAGGAGTCTACATGCACCTCCACGACTGATGTTGAAAAAGACAGAATGCCTTTGCCCAGCCATGCAAATCCAGAGGTCTAACGTCTAGGATTTAGTTTTTAGATTTAGCTGAAGGCGCTGTGCTTTGCATGCCCATCGCTTTTGTATATGTTCCCTAAGCCTAAAAGACTTTGTGAAACTTTATCCTGCACAGGTTGCCGCTCAAGGGCCTGCGCAGGACGTGGCTCCTATGACTTTCTACCAGGATGGAATTTATATTAGTGGTGAACTTTGGGGATACTGGTGAGTAGCTTTCCCTCGTGGCACCGTCAGTGACATGTTTGTATCTGTGAATTATGATGTAGATGACGAGCGTGCGGAGTTCACGAGATCGCTAGCTTGGCGGGGGTCTTCTCCCCCTGCTTAACATGTGACGAGGCCTTCGTGCATTTGCTCTTGTGCTTTATCTGTTTGCTTTTTGCTTGCCTTTGGGCTTTGTATAGTTGTTTTAAGTCATGCAATAAAAACTTTTGAAGCTTTGTTGTATCAAAGGTTTGATGTTTCATTTTACATATTGGGCCAAAGCCTCTAGACCTAGGCTTCTTACATCTCTCGTCTAGCTGCTGCCTGTTCCTTTCCTAGCTTGTGTTGAATGCTAGTTCATAGCCTATTACTGATTGGTTGCGGCGTTGGTCTTCGTCACGGCTCTTATTCTAAGTCTAACCTCCGCTACTTTCTTCTCTGGTTCCCGTCGAGGATGAACTTGCGCGTCATGGTGGAGGAGATCAGGTTCTTTTGTGTGTCATGGAAGGTTGTAGGTTGTTGTTGCCTCCGCTTGTGTGCTTGCTTGTAGTTGATGGTGACGTTCTGGTGTGCCAAGGCGGAGGTGTTGCAGTGCTCGTGTTCAATCTTGCTGATGTTGCGAAGGCTTTGGTGTAATTTGAGCGGTCATCAAATGCTTCTCAAGAGGCCATAGTACAGCTTGTATAGGTGACGGTTGTTGAGCGGGCATTCCTTGAGCGGAGCCTTCGCTAGATCTTGGACCGCCTTCTTCTCTTCCATGGTAGTGGTTAGGAATGCGTGCTCCTGTCGAACATGGATGATGCCGGGCTACGCCCTTTTGTGGCCTTTGCTGCGGGGGGATCTTACGAGTCTTCGTACGATACCCCCCAACGACCTTCGGCACTAGATTGCTGCTACCATCTTGAGGTTGTACGGCACCTTGTGGACACTATTCATCATTGTGCTGTGGTTTTGCACTACCTCTCCATGACCTCTGTTGAGCTGCGCTTGCTTCTACATTTACGAGTCTTCGTACCATTCCATCTATGCTTTTGGTGGCTAAAGAAACTCCAGCCTCCATAGCTCTTGCAACTTGCGTTATAATGTGGCTGCTGGTGTCTTGCTCTCATTCCCCCCTAGTGGCTATGCACTGACTGAGTATAGCATTTGGCTAGGGGTTTGGGTTTTATAGGCTATCGCTTGCTTGTTTCTTAAATTTTGGTAGCTGACACAGCTTTAAAGCCTAGATATGCCTTAATGATGGGTAATCTTGTGGATTTCTAGTTGTACTTTTCATACCTTTGCATTGAATTGCTTCATTTAGTACAAGTCATTAAGTGCTTGATCTACCTAGAGCCTGAATGATAGGTCTTCCTTAGTTTTTTGGCACAGATGCCTACGGCGAACGTAGGTCTTTGTTGGGTTGTTTTGGCTTTTTTGCCTTTTGCAAGATTCCTTGATGCCTAATTACCAGGTCTTTGTCAAGGTATTCGGCTTTGCCATGGAGGTCGTCCCTCATTGCGATGCCTTCGGCTTACAATGGTGGGAGGTCCTCTATCGTTTGTTTTTCTTTGTCGAATTGTGTGGCTCCTTTGCTAGCCACTTTCGACCTTCGTTGTTTTGTTTTTCTTGGGGGAAGTACCTCTTTATATTGCAGAGGGTTTTTACATGGGTCCTGCCTCATTAAAAACCTCACCTCCGATAGGAGTTCCCCTTGTAAGGAAAAGAGTACATGCCCTTCAAAGAAAATTTAAGAGAAAAGAAAGAAAAATTGGCCTTCGCTTATATTTTCTATGAAGGCCTTGTGATTACAAATTTTAAATGTAAAATCTACGTAAGTTATCAATATTCTAGGTGTGAGTTGTTGTCTTGCCTTCGCTATTTATCAGGTAGAAAGATCCTGGTCTTCCCGCTGCCTTCGCCAAGTATGGGCCTTCCCATTTTGGCTGAAGCTTTCCTATATTTGCTGCATTTGCTCTTCTTCAAAGGACCAGGTCTCCTTCTTGTATGTCTTTCCATTTTTTGGTTTGCTCTTAGTACTTTGTGATGTTCTCAACAGCTTCAATCTTGTGCCTTCAATTATTTTCTTTGAGTATTCCTCATCTTCTGTCATTGCTTGTTTTATGACGTGAAGGCTTTGGTGCATGATCTCCTCTGGTAACATTTCTTCTTCGCCATACAAGAGCTTGAAAGGGATAAACCCTATGGTTCTAGAATTGTGGTGTTGTGAGACCATATGACCTTTGGCAATTCATCTACCCATTTTCCCTTGCGGAGGTTAAATAATGTTTTGGATATTGCTGAGAAGACTGCTCTATTAGCTCTTTCTACTGCTCCATTGAACTCAAGGTGGTAAACTGAAGCGAAGGCTATTTTCGTGCCTATGCTTCTACATAACTCTTTGAAGTTGTCTGAGTCAAATTGCTTCCCGCTGTCCACCGTTAGTGCTCTTGGTACTCCAAACCTACAGACTATATTCTGCCAAAAGAACTTTTTCACTGTTTCTGATGTGATTGTTGCTAATGGCTTTGCTTTAATCCACCTTGTGAAGTATTCTACTACAACCACAACGAATTTGTTCCCCCTTGCGAAGGTGGCAGTGGCCCCACAAGGTCCATGCCCCATCTTTGCAGTGGCCAGGTTGGAGGAATAAGTTGTGATTCAGCTGAAGCCCTGATTGGTGCATGGAAAACTTTTGACATGCTTCACAAGTCTTGACAATTTGCTCATCATCTTTGATGTGTGTGGGCCAATAGAATCCTTGTCTAATGGCCTTCGCTGACAGCGCTCTTGGACCTATGTGCGAGCGGCACATGCCTGAGTGTATTTCTTGTAGTAATTCTTTGCCTTCACCGTGTGATATGCATTTGAGTAGTGGTTGGACTACCCCTTTCTTATATAACATTCCATCAATCAATGTATAGCTTCTTGCTCTTGCTGCCATTCTTGTGGCACTTGCCTCATCCTCTGGGTGACATACATTGTTTAGAGAATCTATTATTGCTTGTCTCTGGTCCTCAAGCTCAGTGAGCAAAACTATCTGAAATGCCTTTGTTGAATTCGCTATTGCTGGTGAGTGAAGGAATTGGTAGAAGGTGCCTTCTAGCATTGGTAAATTATTTGCTGCGGCCTTCGCTAGCTCATTAGCTTCTTGATTTTCTGATCTTGGTATGTACTATAGGGTGAACCCATGGAACCTCTGCTCAAGTTGCCTCACGATTGCTAGATATTTGACCAGCTCTTGTTCTCGTGCTGTGTACTCTTTTTCAACTTGTCCTGCCACAACTTGTGAATCCATCTTGATTAGTAATTTTTTTGCTCCGAGCGCCTTCGCCTTGTTGAGTCCCAACATGAGGCCTTCATATTCTGCTATGTTGTTTGTTGATCTGAATTCTAATCTTGTTGCATACTTTGATCAGAGGCCCGATGGTGCGACCAATATGGCAGAAGCTCCAGCGCCTGACCCCAAGCCCCATCTGTGAATACCGTCCAGGTTTGATTACTAGATTGTGGGTTACTCTGGGCCGGAGGCATCCAATCTGCCATGAAGTCTGCCAGTGCCTGGGATTTGATTGTTGTTCTTGATTTTGATGATTTCAAATTGGGATAACTCTGTAGCATATTTTCCTATTCTTCTAGAGGCTTCTTTGTTCCTTAATATATCTCCGAGTGGCTGTGATGTTGGCACTGTGATTTCGTGTGCCTAAAAGTAGTGTTTCAGTCTACTTGAAGAGGTCAAGACTGGGCATGCGATCTTTTCAATCTCTGTATAATTCAGCTTTGCTCCTGATAGTGCCTCGGACACGAAATAAACAGGCCTTTGGATGATCTTCGGTCCTTCTTCTTTCTCGTGCACAAGTACTCTGCTGACTATACGATCAGAGGCTGCCACGTACAATAGTAAGGGGGCCTTCGAATCTGGTACCTTTACCAACAGCTTGGTTGCCATGTAGTTTTTGAGTTGCCTAAAGGCCTCCGACTGTTCTAGCCCCCATTCGACCTTGTCTCCGCCCCTTAGGGCCTTAAAAAATGGTAGGTTGCGCTCTGCTGATTTTGAGGTAAATCTGTTCAGAGCCACTGTTCTTCCCGTAAGCCTTTGCACCTCTTTCTTGGTTGATGGTTCCACCATTGAGATTATAGCTTTGGTCTTGTCCGGGTTTGTTCTTATGCCTTCGGCACTGATGATGTATCCAAGCATTTTCCTCTTACTGACCCAAAGATACATTTTTCTAGATTGAGCTTGAGGCCGGCTCCTTCGAGATTGGCAAAGGTCTCTTTTAGGTCTGCTATGTGATCTTCTTCACTCTTGCTCATTACTACAGTGTCATCAACATATGCAATGATGTTTCTTTGCAACTGAGGACCTAGGACAGTAGTTGTCATCCTTGCAAAGGTTGCGCTTGCATTTTTCAACCCCTCCAGCATTTTGGTATAGCAATAAGTTCCGAAAGGTGTGGTGAAGCTTGTTTTCTCTTCATCCTCTTTCTTGAGCCAAATCTGATGATAGCCTGAGAAACAATCTAAGAGTGAAAACCTTTTGCACCCCGCTGCCTTATCAATGGAGGTGTCTATTCTTGGTAGTGGGAATGGATCTTTCTTACATGCCTTGTTGTGGTCAGTGAAATCTATACACATTCTCATTTTCCCATTCTTCTTTGGTACTAATACAACATTTGCTAGCCATTCTGAGTACTTTACTTCTCTGATGACGTTTGCATCCAAGAGTCTCTAGACTTTAGCCTTCGCTGCCAGAATTCTATCCTCTGACATTTTCCTTTGTCGTTATTTTCTGGGCTTCATTTTTGGGTTAATATCCAGAGCGTGTTGTATTATATCTCTGCTAACTCCTTTGAAGTCGAAGGCTGACCAAGCGAAGATGTCCTTGTTTTTTGCCAGTTCTCTATGAGTTCTGCCTCCTCCTTCTTTGATAAGTTGGCGCTAATAATAACCCTTCTGTCAAGCGTTGCTTCTTCTAATGGTACGACCTTGGTTTTTTCTTGATCTACGAGATCTGTTTTGCCTTTTGGCATGTCCAGAGGCTCTAGTGTTTTGTTCTTAGCTGTCTCTATAGAATTAATATTTCTCTGCAACTTGTATATTGCTCTCTCTATGTTCCTTGCTTTCTTCTGGCTGCCGTGCACTATAATGATGCCATGGAGTGCTAGTATTTTCATGCACAGATAGCCCGTGTGTATTGCCGCATTAAACTTGTTTGCAAAGCCTCTACCGAAGATGGCGTTGTATGGGTAGTAGAGGTCTACTACGTCGAAGGAAACATACTTTGTTCTGGCATTCTCCTGATCTCTGAAGGATACTAGAAGTGATATTTTTCCCAAAGCATTGATTTGCTTGCCTCCGAATCCTATGAGCGGCAAGTCCGAAGGCTGCAATTGATTCCTACTGAGTTTCATTTGGTCAAAGGCATTGACGAAGATGATGTCGGCAGAGCTGCCTGAATCCATTAGTACTCTGCTGATTCCCTAGCCTGCTATGTTTGCTTTGATTACCATTGTGTTGGCGTGGGGGTAGCTCTCGAGCTGTAGGTCTTGTTTAGTGAAGGTGATGGGTGTCTTTGACCAATCAGTGCATCGTACTCGCCTGTAAGGTCCTAGATGGCTAGAGGGGGGGTGAATAGCCTATATAAAAAATTCTACAAGCACCACTAAGCAAACTTGTTAGAATAACAAACGGCGTAAAGCGAGTTTTGCTTAGCCAAAGGTTGTGATGCAAGCCTCCTATCCACAAGTCTAGTAGATTATGATCTCTAGTTCACACAAGTGCTAAGTCACTAACTTACACTAGTGAGCAAGCTAACAACTACTAGAAAAGGCTACCACTAGAGCTACACAAGATAATCTAGTAAAAGTAAATGCGAGAGAGAGGATTGTGAATCTTATACCGACGGTGGAGTGAAGATGTTGCCAATCACCAAGATGATATATAATCAATTAATATTGACAACAACACAATATGTAGACCAATCACCGGGAGACAAGAGACACAATATTTTTGTTCACCCGGTGTTCACTTGTGCACCGACAAGCTACGTCACCGGTTGTGTCGACCAACACTTAGATGGTTCCTCGGTGTGACCCTCAAGTCACTTGCCCCTCAAGGCACGCCCCGCAAGGCACCGCAAGACACCACTCTCAAGTGAGGTAACTCAATGACACGCGCAATCCAATAGAGTTGCTTTTGGCGTCCCGCCGAGGAAAGCACAAGAACCTCTTACAAACAACCGGAGGTGGCCAAGAACAATCACCTTCTCTTGCCAACGCCTCCAACAATCTCCAAGCCGGCTAGGAGCGGTACTCTCCAAGAGTAACAAGAAATCCACCGGCTAAACCACCCACAAGTGCCACTAGATGCCCTCAAGCTATGCAATGCACTTTGGGATCACTCAATCTCACTTTTGATTTGCAATCAAGCAAGAGAGATGAGTGGGAGGAGTAGCTCTAGCTCAAAGGATGCACAAGAGTGTTAGAAATGCCAAGTCACCTCCCCAAGGGCCAGCCAGCGAGTATTTATAAGCACCCCAAACAAATAGAGCCGTTGCCACTCCACTGACCGATTTTTCGGGACGACCGGACGCGCCGGTCGAAACTGACCGGACGCGCTCAACCGCGTCCGGTCGCCCTGCGACGTCCACGTGTCCCTCAAAATTCAAATGCGACCGTTAGATCCTCCAACGGTCACTACGCGCCAACGGTCAAACGCTATGACCAGACGCGCTGCTCAACCGACCGGACGCGCCGGTCGCACAGCACCGCGCGCGCGAAGCAACGACCGGACGCGCTCCTCGCAACGACCGGACGCGCCGATCCGCACAGCACCCACGCCCGCGAAACAACGACCGGACGCGCTCCTTGCAACGACCGGACGCGACAGTGCCAGCGTCCGGTCGGAGTCCAGTAAGCTCCTTCAACGATCGGACGCGTCCGATCGTGTGTGACCGGACGCGCCCCGCGTCCGATCGTCCTGGCGAACAGCAGTTCTTCTCTGGGCGCATGACCGGACGCGCCGGTCCCGCGAGTGACCGGACGCGCCGGTTGCAAACCCTAGCACCCGCGCGCCTGACAGCTGACCGGACGCGTCCGGTCATTCCATGACCGCGTCCGGTGCAGCGTCCGGTCACCTCTGTGACCTCCGTTCGCCTCCGTTTCTTTTCCGACTTCCGGCGTAGTGGAAAATAGGCATTTCATTTCATTCACCTAGTGGCACCCGTGCATCAAATAACCAATAAGACTTCCCCTCTTAATAGTTCGGCTATCGATCCTAAACCACTCACACCCTCTATGGTGTCTTGAGTGTAAAACAAAATGGCCCTATGGTTATACCTTTGCCTTGAGCCCATTTTGTTTCTCCAAATGATATGATCCACTTCATATCATCACATGACCGTCTCGATCCATCGACCTTGACTTCACTTGCTCTTCACCGTTGCATCGGTCCGTCGGCGCTAAGTCTTGCTCAAGCTTCACCATCGCATGGTCCTTCGCTTCGAAGCCTCGACTTGCCCTTCACCTTCACAACCGGTCCATCGAGCCAAGCCTCATCTTGGTCTTCACCATCTTGGTCATATGAGTCAATGTCATGTCTCATATTCAATGACCACCTTTATCTAAATCATCCACTTAGATACAAAGGTTAGTCCTAGGTTTCATCAATTAGCCAAAACCAAACTAGGGACTTTCAATCTCCCCCTTTTTGGTAATTGATGACAACCCTCACAAAGATGATTTTGATAATAAAAGTTTTGAACTTGTCATACTTGTCCAATCATTTTGCTCATAAGTAAAGTTTGGACAATTATCACAAGCTCGGTTTTGGTAGCATTAGCTCCCCCTACATATGTGCATAGAGTTTGGATTGAAAGCTTTGCACATATGCATGGATAGAAGTGTTGGGAGAGTAATTCTACCAAAATGATGCTAAGGTGTAAGAAATGGACCTTTGAAGCGTGATACCAATCGGAGTTGCCTTTTACACCATCCTTAGCATCATGAAGTAACTAGACATCCATCAAAACTCATGAACCCCATGAGATCAACATTATATGCAAAGGTTGTTGGACTACTTGTAAAGCTTTAGGCATGTCTAGATACCACAAGTAAACTATTCCTATGCATGCTAGTAGATCATTTCATCATCCAATTTCTATACTAGCATTGCACCACACAAGCATGTATATTGAATTTAAATACATGTGCAATGAGCAAGTCATATGAGAATGCACAAACAAATGCAACAACTTTATTTATGAGCTTGCTCCCCCTACTTGTGTGCATCAACAAATTTTATTTACCCCTTTATCAAGTTGAATCATCTTTTTCTCTCCCCCTTTGTCAACAACTTACCCAAAAAAAGGGGATCAAATTGTGGAGAGAAGGAAAAGTGTTTGATGGAGTAGATTGAAATTAATTCGAAACCACATGTAAGGTTAAAAAATTTATCAAATTTGGTTTAACCTAGAATACTTGCCAAAGATATTTAATTCGATTTGAACCAAAGACAAGCTTCTTCACTCCTCAAAATAAGGGTTATCTTGCCTATGTTGAATTAAACACTTATAGCAAATCTTCTAGATTCAACACTAGGTTTACAAGCTCACAAACATGTCATATGCCACCACTAGATCAAAATAAGCATAGAAGCAATAGTGGTAACATATATCCATCAAATTTATTTGATTTATCATGAATGCTTATGCGTACCACTTATTATGTCTACATGCTCTATCAAGTCCTTAGCATAGGATGAAAGACATGTCAATCAACTTTACCTTGCAATGTCGAAGGAGAGGCGTGTCAATAAGTGGGTGGGGTGCATTCAACTCATGTTTGAGAAATCAAGAATGTTCAATTCATTCCTTAGCTTGCAAAACCTCTTTTCATCAAGTGGCTTAGTGAGAATATCGGCAAGTTGATCATTGGTGCCAACACTTTCAATGGCAATATCTCCCTTTTGTTGATGATCTCTAATGAAATGATGTCTTATGTCAATATGCTTTGTTCTTCCATGTTGAACCGGGTTTTGTATCATCTTGATTGCACTCTCATTATCACATAGCAACGGCACATTCTTGAAGTTGAGGCCATAATCCTTCAAAGTTGATTTCATCCATAGCAATTGTGCACAACAACTCCCCGCACTCACATATTCGGCTTCGGCGGTAGAGATTGCCACACTATTTTGTTTCTTTGAGGACCATGACACAAGTGATCTTCCAAGTAATTGACATGTGCCACTTGTGCTTTTCCTATTGATCTTGCAACCCCCATAGTCGGAGTCCGAATATCCAATCAATTCAAACTTTGACCCCTTGGGATACCATAGTCCAACATTTCTTGTTTGCTTCAAGTACCTCAATATTCTTTTTACGGCCGTGAGATGACTTTCTCTAGGTGAGGCTTGATATCTAGCACACATGCAAACACTAAACATGACATCCGGCCTTGATGCGGTGACATAGAGTAGACTTCCAATCAAAGACCGATATTTCTTTTGATTCACCATTTTGCCATCAAGATCACTATCCAAATTGCCATTTGTGCCCATTGGAGTTGAAATTGGCTTTGCATCTTGCATTCCAAACTTCTTCAACATATCCCTTATGTATTTCCCTTGACTCACAAATGTTCCATTCTTCAATTGCTTGACTTGGAGACCAAGGAAGTAGCTAAGTTCACCAATCATAGACATTTTAAACTCTTTGGCCATCATAGCACCAAATTCTTCACAATAAGCTTGATCGGTTGATCCAAAGATGATGTCATCAACATATATTTGCACTATGAATAGATCATTTCCAATCTTCTTGGTGAATAGAGTAGTATCAACCTTGCCCATTTTGAATCCCTTAGAGAGAAGGAAATCCCTTAGCCTCTCATACCATGCTCTAGGTGCTTGCTTTAAGCCATATAAAGCCTTCTTCAACTTGTAGACATGGTTGGGTTTGTTGTCATCTTCAAATCCGGGCGGTTGCTCAACAAATACTAACTCATTGATGATCCCATTGAGAAATGCACTTTTGACATCTATTTGATATAGTATGATATTGTGTGCACAAGCATAAGCCAATAGAATCCTTATTGCCTCCAATCTTGCCACGGGAGCATATGTCTCATCATAGTCAAGACCTTCAACTTGAGTGTAACCTTGAGCAACTAGTCTTGCTTTGTTTCTCACCACAATGCCATCTTGATCTTGCTTGTTTTTGAACACCCATTTGGTTCCAATCACATTGTAGTCATTTGGCCTTTCTACCAATTCCCAAACATCATTTCTTGTGAAATTGTTTAGTTCTTCTTGCATAGCCATAATCCAATCGGCATCCCTCAAAGCTTCTTCTATTTTCTTTGGTTCTATGGTTGACACAAATGATGCATGCTCACAAAACATAGCCAATCTTGATCTTGTTTGCACACCACTTCTAATATCACCAATAACACTATCAATGGGGTGATCTCTTGCAACATGTTGTGGTTGGAGTACTTGCACTTGATTGTTTGAACTTGATTGATTACTTGATGTATCTTGATGAGATGTACTAGCACCATGATCTTGTACTTGAGAGTTACTAGCTAGCTTGAATGGAGAATTTTGCACTTGATCTTTATCATCATCTTGAATATCAATTACTTGCTTTGCTCTAATGTCCCCAATGTCCATGTTCTTCATTGCTTCCACCAATAGAGTTCCACTAACATCATCTAGATTCTCTTCTTCATCTTGTGACCCATTGGTTTCATCAAATTGCACATCATGGACTTCTTCTAGAATGCCACTTGAGTTGTTCCAAACTCTATAAGCTTTGCTTGTAGTTGAATAACCAAGTAGGAACCCCTCATCACATCTTTTGTCAAACTTTCTCAATCTAGTGCCCTTCTTCAAGATATAGCATTTGCAACCAAACACCCTAAAGTAAGAAATATTGGGCTTTCTTCCATGAAGTAACTCATATGGAGTCTTCTCTAGCAATGGATGACAATATAATCTATTGATGTAGTAGCAAGCGGTATTGATTGCTTCATCCCAAAATGATTGACTCACATTGTACTCATGAAGCATTGATCTAGCCATATCAAGCAATGTTCTATTCTTTCTCTCAACTAGGCCATTTGATTGTGGAGTGTACTTGGCCGAGAATTGATGTCCAATACCATAATGATCACAAAGTTCTTCAATTCTTGTATTCTTGAACTCACTTCCATTGTCACTTCTCACTTTCTTGATTCTAATCTCAAACTCATTGTGAACTCTAGTGAGAAATGTCTTGAAGGTGTCAAACACTTCACTTTTGTCACTAAGAAAGAATACCCATGTGAATCTTGTGAAGTCATCCACTATGACAAAGCCATGCTTGTTACCGCCTATGCTTGTATATGTTGTTGGTCCAAATAGATCCATGTGCATCAACTCAAATGCTTTGCATGTGCTCATTGTACTCTTCTTTGGATGTGAGCTTCCAACTTGCTTTCCGGCTTGACATGCACTACAAAGCTTATTCTTCTCAAATTCAACATCTTTCAAACCATTGACAAGATTGTGAGTTGTAAGCTTCTTCAATTGTTTCATGCCAACATGACCAAGCCTTCTATGCCAAAGCCAACCCATGCTTGATTTGGAGACTAAGCAAGTTGTCAAAGAAGTTTCTCTAGCATTGAAGTCAACTAGGTAGAGATTCTCATATCTAAAGCCCTTGAATGCCACATTTGAACCATCCACACTAATAACTTCCACATCATCAACCCCAAAGATGCATTTGTAGCCTAGATCACATATTTGTGCCACGGATAGAAGGTTGAAATCCAAACTTTCAACTAGCAACACATTGGAGATACTCATATCATTTGATATTGCAATCTTGCCCAAACCAATAACCTTGCCTTTCTTGTTATTGCCAAATGTGATAGAATCAACACCACTATCATTGTCATTGAATGAATCAAACATTCTTGATGTACCGGTCATGTGTTGAGTGCACCCACTATCAATAATCCAATGCCTTCCTTCGGCTTTGTAATTGACCTACAAACCAATCAATGAAGCTTAGGTACCCATTTTTACTTGGGTCCTTGTAGGTTAGTAACTAAGCTCTTTGGTACCCAAATAGCCTTCTTCTTTGGGCCAACAATGGGTGTACCAATAAACTTAGCTTGCACACCCTTCACACCTTTGGTAAGCACATAGCAAGAATCAAAAGGTATAGCATTAACAAATTTCTTGCTTTGGTTCTTTTTATTGCAATTATGCTCTAAGTGCCCAACTTGCTTGCATTTATTGCAAAACCGACCATTGCTCTTCACAAAGCTAGGCTTTGGAGTTGCAAAGGCCGACTTGCCTTTCTTGGGGGTGTAGCCCAATCCCTCTTTGTTAAGAGAGAACCTTTGACTACCCAAGCACTTAAGCAAGCGGGCCTCACCACCATAGGCTTTGCCTAGGGCGTGAGTGAGCTCATCCACTTCTCTCTTAAGAGTCTTATTCTCAACCATTAGTGAGGTATCACAAGTGAAACCATCACTAGTAGTGGAGGTAGAGTTGGTGGTGGTGGATGAAGAGCTACACGAAGGGTTAGCATTTGTCATGATGATAGGTTTATAAAAGGATTCATCAATTATATCACATGTAACACCTATATCACATGATGCAACAACCTCCTTCTTTGCTTGTTGCTCAAGTAGCAATGAGTGAGCCTTTTCAAGCTTGGAATGAGCCTTACCAAGATCCTCATGGTCTTCCACTAGACTCTCATGAGTGGTCTTAAGCTCACCAAGAACCTTCTCAAGTATTGCTACTTTCATTGAAAGTTTCTTGCACTCCTTGTTCTTAGCAATAGCTATGTCTCTAGTTTGTTGCAACAAGTCATATAGTTGTTCTTTAGTTGGTTCATCATCATCATTTTCATTATCATTATCACTATCATGAGCATATTCCATTTCACTTTCATCATCACTCTCATCATATAATACCTTAGCTTCTTTAGCCATGAAGCATGAAGAGGATGAATCAAATAGTGATGGCTTCTTGTTGATAGCAATGGAAGCAAAAGCCTTGTTGGATGATTCTTCTTCTTCTTCATTATCATCACTTTCCCAAGTGATCACATAGGCACCATTTTTGCCTTTCTTGAATGTCATCTTGGCCTCTCTCTTCTTCTTTTCAAACTTGTCCTTTTTGTTCTTCTTCTTATCATAAGGACATTCCGCTTGAAGGTGCTCGGTGCTATCACAATTAAAGCACTTTCTTTGTTGCTCATTTCTTTTCTTAAAGCCTCTTCTCTTGATGAACATGTGACCCATCTTCTTGACTACAAGAGCAAGTGTCTCATCATCAATTTCAAATTCCCCATCTTCATTGTTGTCTTCTTCTTCTTCAATGATGGTAGCTTTGCCCTTGGAGGAGGTGGCCTTAAATGCCACGGTCTTCTTCTTCTCATCTTCCACCTTTTCCTTGTCATCAACATCTTGATCATATTTGTCATAGGTCAATACTTCACCAAGCAAATCATTAGGCTTCATTGTTTCAAGCCCATCTCTCTGCAACATCATGATCAACATCTTGAATCTTCTAGGTAAGCTCAATAAGAACTTGTGACAAAAATCTTGATCTTGAGTTTTGTGCCCTAAGCTCTTGAGATCATTGACTATCACTTGCAATCTATGAAACATTTCAATGATTGTTTCATCATCCTTTTTCTTGAAGTTCTCAAACTCACTCTTGAGCCCATATAGCTTGGCACTCTTCACAACCTTAGTGCCTTCATATGTCTCACTCAACCTTGTCCATACTTCACTAGCCAATTCCAAATCTTTGATGCCCTCAAACACTTTTGTGTCAATACCATTGTAGAGTGTATTGAGAGCCATTCTATTGCATGTTCTATTTGCTCTATCTTCATCAGTGAGATGATTGGGATCAATGATAGCAAAATCATTCTCGGTGACTTGCAATACTCTCTCATGAATAGAACCAAGGTACATTGTCATCTTTCTCTTCCAATGAGCAAAAGAACTAACACCATCAAAGAACGGTGGCTTGCCCCCAACATGATTGAACACAATTTGAGCCATTTTTCACACCGAAGGATGTTAAGCCTTGATTAAAACGGTGACCACGGCTCCGATACCACTTGTAAGGTCCTAGATGGCTAGAGGGGGGGTGAATAGCCTATATAAAAAATTCTACAAGCACCACTAAGCAAACTTGTTAGAATAACAAACGGCGTAAAGCGAGTTTTGCTTAGCCAAAGGTTGTGATGCAAGCCTCCTATCCACAAGTCTAGTAGATTATGATCTCTAGTTCACACAAGTGCTAAGTCACTAACTTACACTAGTGAGCAAGCTAACAACTACTAGAAAAGGCTACCACTAGAGCTACACAAGATAATCTAGTAAAAGTAAATGCGAGAGAGAGGATTGTGAATCTTATACCGACGGTGGAGTGAAGATGTTGCCAATCACCAAGATGATATACAATCAATTAATATTGACAACAACACAATATGTAGACCAATCACCGGGAGACAAGAGACACAATATTTTTGTTCACCCGGTGTTCACTTGTGCACCGACAAGCTACGTCACCGGTTGTGTCGACCAACACTTAGATGGTTCCTCGGTGTGACCCTCAAGTCACTTGCCCCTCAAGGCACGCCCCGCAAGGCACCGCAAGACACCACTCTCAAGTGAGGTAACTCAATGACACGCGCAATCCAATAGAGTTGCTTTTGGCGTCCCGCCGAGGAAAGCACAAGAACCTCTTACAAACAACCGGAGGTGGCCAAGAACAATCACCTTCTCTTGCCAACGCCTCCAACAATCTCCAAGCCGGCTAGGAGCGGTACTCTCCAAGAGTAACAAGAAATCCACCGGCTAAACCACCCACAAGTGCCACTAGATGCCCTCAAGCTATGCAATGCACTTTGGGATCACTCAATCTCACTTTTGATTTGCAATCAAGCAAGAGAGATGAGTGGGAGGAGTAGCTCTAGCTCAAAGGATGCACAAGAGTGTTAGAAATGCCAAGTCACCTCCCCAAGGGCCGGCCAGCGAGTATTTATAAGCACCCCAAACAAATAGAGTCGTTGCCACTCCACTGACCGATTTTTCGGGACGACTGGACGCGCCGGTCGAAACTGACCGGACGCGCTCAACCGCGTCCGGTCGCCCTGCGACGTCCACGTGTCCCTCAAAATTCAAATGCGACCGTTAGATCCTCCAACGGTCACTACGCGCCAACGGTCAAACGCTATGACCGGACGCGCTGCTCAACCGACCGGACGCGCCGGTCGCACAGCACCGCGCGCGCGAAGCAACGACCGGACGCGCTCCTCGCAACGACCGGACGCGCCGATCCGCACAGCACCCACGCCCGCGAAACAACGACCAGACGCGCTCCTTGCAACGACCGGACGCGACAGTGCCAGCGTCCGGTCGGAGTCCAGTAAGCTCCTTCAACGATCGGACGCGTCCGATCGTGTGTGACCGGACGCGCCCCGCGTCCGATCGTCCTGGCGAACAGCAGTTCTTCTCTGGGCGCATGACCGGACGCGCCGGTCCCGTGAGTGACCGGACGCGCCGGTTGCAAACCCTAGCACCCGCGTGCCTGACAGCTGACCGGACACGTCCGGTCATTCCATGACCGCGTCCGGTGCAGCGTCCGGTCACCTCTGTGACCTCCGTTCGCCTCCGTTTCTTTTCCGACTTCCGGCGTAGTGGAAAATAGGAACCCAAACCCCTCTCTACCCGCATACCACAGCGCGACCAACGCCACCTTTGCAAATGTGCCAACACCATCAAGTGTACATCTCCATGTGCTTGTGTGTTAGCTTTTTCTCAATCATTTTCAAAGGTTTTCCAATTATCTCACTAGGCCCTACATGCAATGCACTTCATGAATTCACCTAGTGGCACCCGTGCATCAAATAACCAATAAGACTTCCCCTCTTAATAGTTCGGCTATTGATCCTAAACCACTCACACCCTCTATGGTGTCTTGAGTGTAAAACAAAATGGCCCTATGGTTATACCTTTGCCTTGAGCCCATTTTGTTTCTCCAAATGATATGATCCACTTCATATCATCACATGACCGTCTCGATCCATCGACCTTGACTTCACTTGCTCTTCACCGTTGCATCGGTCCGTCGGCGCTAAGTCTTGCTCAAGCTTCACCATCGCATGGTCCTTCGCTTCGAAGCCTCGACTTGCCCTTCACCTTCACAACCGGTCCATCGAGCCAAGCCTCATCTTGGTCTTCACCATCTTGGTCATATGAGTCAATGTCATGTCTCATATTCAATGACCACCTTTATCTAAATCATCCACTTAGATACAAAGGTTAGTCCTAGGTTTCATCAATTAGCCAAAACCAAACTAGGGACTTTCATCGCCCTTGTACTACTATGTCATTAACCATCCTAAGGTGATCTTTCTTCTGTTTTTTGTTTGGAACTCCATTGAGGAGCCTCCGGCTATTGGCAAGATCATGCCGATGGTTGGCAGTGGTGTGTGTGGGTTGACTTGGTTGCCTGGGTTTGGCTCATTTTTTGGTGGTGGTAGTTGTGGTGCTTGAGGTGGTGGAGGCAGTGCTTCAAGCTGTCTGCTAACCATTTGTTGTCGTTGGTTGGTCTCAATGTAGGTTATATGCGGATGTCTTGGGTTGATGTATGTGAGATTTGCCTCTGCTCTCTGACCGCTCGACTGGCCTTGCGGTTGGATGGTTGTCCGCCAAGCGGGTAAGAAGTTGGAGTAATAGGCAGAGGCTAGTGTGGATAGGTGTATTTGTGTGGAGTTCAAACTTGGGTACATGGGGCAATATTGATGTTGCTAAGGTAAGGCGAAGGTGTGGTTCACCTCTTTGGCTAGCTGTTGCGGCGGAGGTTGGTGGTTTGCCCTGCTTTTGATTCTCTCTTGAGTTTTCTTAACATCTGGACAATCCCTGGTGACATGTCCCTTTTCTTCCCCATGAAAGAAACAATACTGTTTTCGCTGTCTTTGCTTTTGATTTTTATTCTAGTTTTTGCCCTGGCCATTCCATTTGCCTTGATACTGTCTTTTGTGACGTGTTATGTGCACCTGCCTCTATCGCCTACTGGCCCTGTTGGTTGCTGCTTTGTTGTTCAATATTGAAAACTTATTGACCTTGATTTTTATTATTCCTCCAGGCATTCCTATTATTTCCCTGTCTTTGTGACGTCCGATGGTGAGGCGTCGGACGCGTCCGATGCGCGTTTCCGAGCTCAGGGAACTTACTGGACTGCATCGGACGCCGCGGTGTGGTGCGTCCGATGAAGTGCATCGGAGCGTCCGGTGTAAACTTAACTGAGCGCGTGTTGGGTCGACCGTTGAGATCTAGTGGCTGTAGTTGAACAAAGAGCGACACGTGGACGGCCAGGGTGCACCGGACACTGGAGGCTGCGTCTGATGCCTAGGCACCGGAGCGTCCGGTGCCCCCAAGTTTGCTGTAATGGCTAGTATAGCCCTTGGGGCTATAAATACTTGTGGTGACCGGCCTTGGCCAGTGGCTGAGCACACTTTGGCCTTGGTGGCTTATGTGGTAGTTCTTGGGAGCCCTCTAACTCACTTGAGCTTGATAGTGATCATCCGATCGAGTGAGTGAGCGATTCTAGTGCGTTGCATCGAGTGGCACTAGGTGATCGTGTTGCAAGCCGGTGGTGCTTGTTACTCTTGGAGCTTGCCACCTCCTAGATGGCTTGGTGGCTTGCGACTCCGTTGAAGCACGCGTAGAGATTGTGCGTGGCTCCGGAGGAGGATTTGTGAGGGGGATTGTGCTCACCCCGCGGGGATCGCGAAGAGCAACTCTAGTAAAGCTCGTGGCTTGGAGGATCCCCATCTTGAGAGTGGATGTGCGGCACCCGCTGAGGGTTTGACTCTTGATAGTCAATTAGCCCGTGATCCATCAAGTGGGTGTATCGCCACAACGGGAACTAGCTTGGTGGCAACCAAGTGAACCTCGGTGAAAAACCGCTGTGTCAACCTTGTGTACATCTTCTCGGTGGTTTGCTTTCGATTCACAAGATTGTTTTTACATTCATATACTTATGCTTGTGTAGTTGCTCTTGTAACTAGTTGGCTTATGTAGTTAACCAGTTACCTTCTTTCTTGTGTAGCTAGAAGTAAACTCTCCTTTGCGTGGCTAATTTGGTTTGTGTAACCTTGTTAGTCACATTGTTTAGTTTGTGTAGCTAAGTATTTTGCGCTCTCTAATTTGACATTGGTTGCCTTGTTATTGAGCTTTGCTAGTGAGCTTAGTTGGCTTTGTGCTTTTGCTTACTAGTTGTGTAGGAGCTCCCCCGTGCTTGCTAAAGTACTAGTGCATAGGTTTGTGTGACCTTATTCTAGAATTAATTAGGAGAGCTCTTGTTAAGGAAAGCACCTTAGTTGCTTTTTAGAATCTTTGATAGGTGCTTGTGAACTTAGATAGAAGGGGTGTAGTCTTGGCTAGATCAATAGTTTTAATTTCGCATTTGTTTCGGTTAGCCGACGCGATTAAGTTTTAGAAAGGACTATTCACCCCCCTCTAGTCCGTCATCTCGACCCTTCACTCTTGCCCCGTAAATAGCTCTTGTGGTCTTAAATAGTGTAACTGAGATTAGCTGAGCTATTAACTTGGATGCAAGCCAACTCATGTGCAGCTTTGGGCCCGATTCCTGCATCGTTACTCGTCGCAATTTCAAAACCTTGTAACCCTGGAATTTTTCTTTGGAACACCATCAAGTGTGAGGTCTGTGGCAGGTGAAGGGTATGATTATGTTCTAAAATTAGATCATTCACTTTATAATTTCCCTTATTCTTGCCCAGTACAAACCCCATGCGAACTTGACAATTAGTTCTAGTTTAAGTTTTTGGACACTTTGTTAGGTGATCCCTTTTATCAGGCTTTCTATGGCCTTCATTTGCACAAACATATTTGCAGGATCTAACTTTCCCATCTAACTTTCTTTTATTTGTGTATATTTTCTAACCTCAAAGCCTTTTTGACCCCTATAACTAATCTAAAACATCCAAGCCTCATCTACGGTACTGAACTCCATGCCAACTTGAGGTAAAAGACTAGAAAACAAGCCCTCCCTACAAGAAAACAAATAAAGATGCCGATATTGGGCGGCGAATTGAACGACTAAAATATATACCCTAATTAGATAGATAAAAAGAAACAACCATGACATTACGCACCTATTTTCTTCCATCTTAAATATGCAAATTTAATTTGATGCAACCAAATAGGTGCTTCCTTCAACCTTCCATATCAGGTTTTCTTCAATCGATCAATTCCAACACAATCCAATAAGGGAGGACGGAAAAACAATCAAATCAGAATAATACTAGTTTAAGTACACAGCAATAGATGACACGAGTGGAGAGATTTTGGCACCAGTTCAGTCTATCGATGGAGTCGATGGAGAGCAGAGCGATCGCCGCCGCACAGACCTACACTGCTCGCGCCAAAAACGTGAGTCCGGCGCCAAAGTAGTGAAGCTTCGCGCCAGAAAAATTACCGCAGCCAAAGCTCTTACGTGCGTCGTGCTGAGTTGGGCCGGCCCAGCAAGCCGAGTGGGACAGCAGATATTTCTGGCTCCACCGTTCGATAGGGATTGAGTGGCCAGATGCAC
Source organism: Saccharum hybrid cultivar R570 (assembly GCA_038087645.1). NCBI lineage: Eukaryota > Viridiplantae > Streptophyta > Magnoliopsida > Poales > Poaceae > Saccharum > Saccharum hybrid cultivar. Next base: position 28,081,088 of record JAQSUU010000135.1, read on the forward strand.
GTGACTGCAGACACAAGTCATTTTGGTCGACTTTAGAGGATCTGATTCCGCCGCCGTTGCCACCATGGACGACACCCTTGCCGCCGTCCTATCCTACATCCCGCCGCCCGCCGCCTCTGCCACGGGCTCCCTCTCTTACTCCTTCCCCGCCGCGGAGGCTGCCTCCCTCAACGGCGAGGAGGAGGACCGCATCGGCCGCCTTCCCGACGAGATCCTCCGCAACATCGTCTCCCGTCTCCCAACCAAGGACGCTGCCCGCACCACGGTGCTCTCCTCCCGCTGGCGCCACCTATGGGCCTCTATCCCTCTCGTCCTCGACGACGGCGCTGGCGGACTCGCCCCCGCCGCGGCGGCGTCGGCGCTTGCCTCCCACCCGGGGCCAGTCGTCTCCGCGCGCCTCGCTTCCTCGCAGGACGCCGAGGTCATCGCCTCCGTGTTCGCCTCCCTCGCCTCCAGGGACGTCGAGGACCTTGTCGTGGTGATCAATGGCTCCTGGCCCGTCGAGTGCCGTGTCCCCTCCGAGCTCCTAGACTGCGCGGCCCTTGGCCGCCTCTGGATCGGCCTCAGTCAATCCCCGGACACGTCCGGCGTCGCTCCGGCCCTCCTCAGTCTGCGGGAGCTCGGCATTGTCCACTCCCCCGCGCAGGATCGCGACCTCCACGCCGTGATCCCACGCTGCCCCGAGCTCGAGACCCTCGCCCTCGTTCTGACGCAGGACTACCCGAGATACCTCCATATCTGGTCGGGGAGCTTGCGCGGTGTGGTGATTTGGAAGTCGATGCTCAGAGAGGTGCACCTTGACGATGCGCCCAACCTGGATCGGCTGCTGGTGGAGCCGATTGCTGATGCTGCCACACACATTAAAATCATTAAAGCACCAAAGCTGAAGATTCTTGGTTACTTCGATGTTGGACTGCATCAACTGAAGATTGGTAACACTGTCATAAAGGTACGCTGCGTGTGCTGCTTATTTCATTTGCCTCTCCATAGTGGGATAGATGATATTTAACCATTCCGTTTCTCTTCCTTGTATTGAAGCTTGAGACAAAGATAAAGCCAAACGCAATGGTTCGGACCCTGAGGACGCTGGCATTGAAGGTGCAGTTTGGAGTCGAGAATCAAGTGAAACTGATGCCCACCTTGCTTAAATGCTTCCCATGCCTAGAGACATTGTACATCAAGGTATCAAGCCCATGACTTCATCATTCATGTTGTAGTTTGTGATTTTACTTGCTAAACTAAACCATTAACTTGGTTGCCATGTAGTCGGTTCCTTCTGAAGCAATGGTTAATGCTGGCATAGAATTCTGGGATCAAGTTGGCTTCACAGAATGTGTATATTCACATCTGAAGAAGTGTGTGTTAGAAGCTGTGCGAGGCGAGGATAATGAGCTGGCATTTGCAAAGTTCATCATGGAAAGAGCTCAAATGTTGGAGGACTTGCATGTTTTTGTGGATGGCAGTTGTTCAAAAGATTTTGTGCTATGTCGTTTATCTTCCGAAGGGTGTGTATCTCCAGATGCTAGAGTTGTGGTGGAGAGGCAAGATGGCACTTTGTGGGGCTTCCAGAGAGCCATCGATTTGTTTCAGAGTGACTCATTTGGTTGCTGAATCTGGAGGTATTATCATGGTTTTCTCAAACTTCTTTACATTCTGTATTCTTCATATCAGTCATATTGTTATTGTCAACACCACACCTGCACTTCAAGTTTTCAGCACATCTAGTCATCCAGTTTAGACAGTCATATATGTTACTATTATGTCTGATTCTTTAACTGCTTAAGTCTACACAGTGCCTGATTTTTTTTATTGTAACCCCTGATCCCTTGAGCTTTGATTATGTCATAACTGTTATGAATCCAGCCTGAGATGCAACACCAGTTCTTCCAAAAAATGCATGATCTGTGTTTTCTTCTGCAGTTGTAGATAGGATGGGAAATGTGTCCTGGTATGTCAGTTTAGCCCATTGGATCTACATATAGTTTTTGCCCACAACGATGATGTGTGTTATTCCCAAACTTCCAATTGCAGTGGTAATGAAAAGGTATATATTTACTGAATTGCATTGCTTTTGCTTGTTATGACACATCGTTCACCTCACCTTTTGGGTGACACAGTTGCATAGGAACTTTCCTCAGTTCTCATCAGAACAATTTAGTATTTTATCTCAGGTGGCCATGCATTTGCTATTTAACTAGCAAGTTTGCCCATGCATTTGCGTGGCTAGATAGCAAATCACAACCTAATATCAATGTTGTTTCTCATCTCCATTGCTGATAAGCAGTTTGGGCATTGGCAAATGGCAACTCAAGTGATTCCCTTGTGGCCTTACCCCTTTTGTCTGTCTCTTGAACCTCCTCATGGCCAGTGTTGGCATGTAGCTTGTTGGCCATGATAGTCGATACTGCTGCTAGTCCGTATTGTATCCAAGATCACTGAAGTTAGCTGCCAGCATTATTTCCCTCTCCTCTCTGGTGCTGCATTATTTTTCCTCGTCATTATGTACTACTTGGATCTTCTTGCTAGGTCATGATCTTGAACACATGGATCACTCTGTGATTTTCCTCATTCCTTGTGGAACTGAACCCTACTGTTGATAACATGCTTAGCCTACCTCGGGCATGACCACCTTTGCTGCTCACTGCAGATTTTCCTTATCTCCGATGGCTGCATTACCATCCTTTCTATCCATGAAAGTTTTCTGCTTTTGTCATCATCCATGCACTTCCCTCCTTGTTTGAGATCCTTCACTATGTCTAGGAAAGAGCTCCCTTACTACCATCCATGCTCACTGGAGAGCTTGTCGTCATCCTTAACATTGCCTAGATCGACGCCTTGGAGGGCCACCACCGCTGCCAGGGATCCACCTCTTCAGTACCTCTGCACGTCAGTACTCAAGATCAATGTGCAACGGCAAAAGTGGGATTTGTTATGCATTTTTTTCTTTAATTTGGAAGTTCACTTTTTTTTCCTTTTCCAATCAATCTCACCACATATGGACTCAATGGCTTTTCTGCGCTAATAGATGTTAGACATATTGTTATGTTGTCCATTTTGTCAAAACTTAGCTTTATTTTTAAATACTGGCGATAGAAAAGCCATTATATGAGTATTTTTTTGTTAATTTCTAAGCCATGAGGGTTACCACGGAGGCTTCTTGTGTTGGCCTATTACTAGAATATACTAGATATGTGAATGTGATCCAGCGCAGAGAAGGCCGTCAGCATGGCCAGGATATTACAAAATGTTAATCCAATCTGACCTGCTCATCCTGTGTAGGTTAACCTAGCTGCTAACTACCAGACACCAAAGTGAGTGTTTAACTGCATTTGAAATCGTTACCCCTCAGCTTTGCTCCGTAGACCATTGCATTTCATCTGTTAGAGTCCACACCCACATATTGTGGTAGGTATGTTGTGGGAGAGTACAACCATGGTAGTTGGTCCAAACCTTGTGACATCCTACGCTACAGGCTCAAACTTTTCAGCAACATTGCTATGATCTTGATGAATACACCCACCATTTGTAGCATGCCATGTTGGAGCTTACAAGATTCCAATATGGAATTTCTACAGCTAGTTTTTTATATGAAAAATGATACTATATGATTACTAAGGGCTTGTTTGGATCCCATGAATTGAAACCAATATCTAGAAAGTGCTTCCCATTTTCATTATTAGATTACTTTTCAATTCCTCTCAATTCTGGGACAAACAGGACCTATGGAAAAACTTTTAACGACAGATCCCATGATTATTTCATATGACTAATCGAAAAGAGTAGTTCTAAAAAACTAGCAAAGTTAGTGACGTTTGGTTGCATCATTCTTGGATGTCATAAAGTAATGGAGGGAGCAATTTACATTTTGATCTAGTGGGTTCATTAATCATGTATATTCTATCAAGTTAATTATTCAGATAAAGTGGCTTAAATTTCTAAAACTGTTTATATATGCCATACATCTTTCTGGAATTTGTTTGGTTTTGGAACTTCAGAGTTACTAATATTGTTATGCTATGTCTCTATCAGGTATTGCATACCACTATACCAGCCAATAGCCACAGATGACTCGCCACTCCAACGGTTAAGTTTGCCCATATGTGGGACTGGAACCTGCAAGGCCTCAATGAGACGAATGAAGCAACTTGAGATGGTTTCTAAAGTTTTGTTGTGTTGCACCTATACTTTTGAAGGACGATGATCAATGTTGCTAATCTGTTTGATTCTGAGGATTGTAATCATATGAGTTCACCTTTGTTTGTCTTTTGCAATACTATGGTACTGTATGGTATCGGCAGAGTCCAAGATCTTGGATGAGAAGTTGTAAAATGAGGGTGATGCTCCCATTTTATTGTTATTGACTTAAGGTGCAGAATTTGAAAGGTTGGAACATGTGAACTATGTGAAATTCAGAAATGCAATTCTCCAAATTTCCTTAGTGTGGCAATGGAGTAAATGGTAGAAAGTGCCCATATTGGGGTTCTTGCTTACTAATTTACTCCCTCCAATAGCCACAGATAACTAGATATGTAATAAAAGTTATGTATCTAGATAAAACAGAATGACTTGCACTTTGTAACGGATGGAGTACATCAAGGCAAACACAATGGCATATGCTAAAAAAAAGGCAATCACAATGGCAAGTTGAGACCATATGAAACGTGGAACGGTATGCCTAGCTCCATGACGTGTTTGGATGCACCTCCAAAAAGGGCACCTGCGTACAGAAACAGCGCCAGCATGCGTGTGTGCGTCCCCATCCGCGGCCTATCTTCTCCACACCTCCATCCCGCATTGCGCTGCCATCTTAGGTGTGCTCCCTCTGCAAGCCCCCCGCCGCGCCGTGCAGTGCCCCGCCTGTTTCGCGCTTCACGCGGGGCCCACGTCGTCTGAGCGACAAGAGGGGAAGGGCGCGCGGCGCCTCCGATTCGGAAGGACACAGCCATGGCGTTGTATGGATGCCCTGTCGGCTCCGGGAGAGACAATGCAGTAGAAGGTGGGGAGGAGAGATGCAACACTCGATCTACTTTTGAAACATCAAAATACAATAGTTGCAACATGCGTCTGAAGGCAATTTAAACACTTGAAACATGCTTCTGAAACACTGAAAAAACACCTGAAACATACTTGAAATCATGGTGACCATACGCAACATCCAAAAAAACACATGCAACGTATGTGTGGAACATATGCAACATCCAGATAAACACACTTGCAACATACATCCAGAAAACACAGATGAAACGTACCTCTGAAACATCTAAAACACTCGAAACATACACCTGCAACATGCCTCTGAAAACAATTGTAACATATGCAACATCCCCTGATCTACTTTTGCAACGTCCATATGAAACAAAATGCAACATACATATGAAACACCTGAAACACTTGAAACATATATATGCAACATAAGGGAGGGGAAGGTTACGCCAGTCGATTCTGGCCGTTGGGGGTCGACGGCGGTAGCCAGCGACGGCTGCTCCGGAGCCTAGCCATCACCGGTGGTGGCGATGAGGACCGCCGCGACAGCAATGGCAACGGGGGCGCCTTCGCCCTGCAGCCTCGACTCCGTGGTGCTCGTCGTGATACCAGTGGTAGTGGTCGACACGGGCGCGGGGAACGACGGGGACTGCACGGTCTGCCTTGTGGAGCTTGAGCCCGGGGAGAAGGCCCGCGCGTTGCCGCAGTGCGGCCACTGCTTCCACATCGAGTGCTGGGGTGGGGGAAAGGGCCGTCGGGGTGGGGGAGGAGGCCGCTGGGGTGGGGAGGAGGACGCCGGGGTGGAGGAAAGAGCCGCCAAGGTGGGGAGGAGGATGCCGGGGTGGGGGAGGAGCCATCGCCGGCCAGGGAAGCAGCGATGGCCGCATCGTCGGGTATGGGGCAGGACACAAAGGGATAAGAATGGGGAGAGGTGCAAGAGCGTTGCAGGAGTGAGCAAGGCGTCCATCCGTCCGGTCGTCTTAATTATATCATTATCAAACGTGGAACAAGTCAATGAAGGTTTCATGCAATCTTGACATATCCAAGTGGCTCGAAACAAAGGGACCATGCAAATAGGTGTACCCCTTCCACCCTTCGTACAATGTACCCCTTCTGTCCTTCACACCATGGTTTTCAAAAGTGACGTCCCACGTTCCGCATTGTCGTTCCTCAACCCCAATGTTTTAGGAACCTGGCCGTTAGGGTTTTGTTTGTCTACTGCCTAGTTTCCTGAAGAGCAGTGGGTTCACGCTAGCTACATAATGTGTAGTATATTATTGCATTATTAGTTAATTCTATTCTTTTTTATTCAAATTCAGGTGATCGATCGCTTTAATTTCTTTTTTCTTTTTTGAAACATGATCGGTTCGCTTTAATGTCAGCAAGTAGATAAGCGGAAATTTCTTTTTGAGAGGAAAACGGTTCCCTTACCTTCCATTTTTCTTTTTTTAGAGGAAAACGGTTCCCTTACCTTTCAGTGTGTATACTGCGCCTGCGCCACATCGGTAGCAGATGGACTGCTCTGCAACCTCCATATTCAGCTGCAGCCACACCTGTCTAGCATGCTTTCATTTGAGGAGATGGTCCTCGAGTTACTTCATACTCGATCGAGAGGCTCTCTCTAACAATCAGTTGACAGACAAATGCTACGATCCTTTCAGAACTTTGGAGTTTGGACTCCCAACAACGGCAGGGTGACAACTATAATCTACAGTCCACAGCTTAAGGACCAAAGAACCTCTCCTGACACCGGTGCTTAGCAGGCTACCACGCGCGAACGCAGGGAATGCAGCCAAACAAAAAGAACATGGCCAAGTCAAGATAGCAAGTGAAAACCCAGATCGTCCAACAAGAAAACGCAGCTTAGTATCACAGCTATATGACTGCAGACTGAACCACACCTGCAGAAATTTGCATAAAAAATAGAACCACACCTGCAGAAAGTTGTGGCTTGTGCAGCAAACACCATCTAACCAGAATTAGAGGTTCAAATAGATAGAAATATTTTTTGTTTTCACAACCAAATAATGCACGATGCAGCTAGACAACTCGCAAAAGCAATGGTATCCAGAAATTTAAACACAGTGCTAAACACAAGTACTCTGGAGGTCAAGGGAGAACCAAACATCATGATGTTTCTCCCAGCATGTTCATTTGCGAGCTGTGATGGCTGTTCTTTCCAGTCACATGCTCGCTTCCTCATTTAGAAGACGATACCCAGCAAGGATGCAGCATCAGGGGTTCTGTGGATACATGCTGCTCTCCTAGTCTTCCCTTGCCTTCTGCTGAAGCTGAGACAGCATGTTGGACGCCGCTGAGTCTCGTGCCTCATGAGGGGTGACCTTCATATCACCATCTGCACTCAAGTTGAAATCTGGGCCCGTAAGGTGGACACTGGCCTGGTACATATCTGCCAATGTAGGAGTACAAACTGTAAAAGATCGAACAAGTATGAATTAAAAGGTTGCCTGAGCTGGAGCAAAACGAGACTATGATTATATTTACCAGCGGACATTTGACTAATTCAAATTGTGATTAGGATGTATACGTTCTAAGATCATGCATATAGTATGGTATAAGAACTTGTTTAAGCACCTATCAGAGTCCGACTTTAAAGGTAGCTTTATCTGATAACTGTCGCCCGCTATATGTATCAGCTTTACAGTGCAAGAAGAGCGGACTGTGAAGCCTAAATCTGACTGCATTATTCTGATGCCTATATGGTCCAAGGACTCCATGCTACGACATGCAGGAACTTGAAAGATCAGTGATTATCAACCACATACCACCGGTAACTGACGGAAGTACCCTGTATCTTGGAAGAATCCAGTTGCTCTCACGGCATATGTCATTCAATTCCTGCAATGACTACTGTCAGACAGAGGATTGTAGAGGCAGTCATGATAATAATTTACATCAGATGATTGTTTCTTGCCTGGCATCTGTCGCGAAGAAGGATGGCTTCTTTCAGTTTCTTCCTCTTTATGTTCATGGTTTGGCATCCTTCTCCAGAGCTAATTGGATTGGCAACTTCCATCATCTTCCAACTATTCTCATATTTCTTTAGGATTGATGTTACTTTAGGTGTCATCTCCGTTTCTGCACATGGTTTGAAAATGATACACACTGGTTTGATATAACTTTAAGTTAAAAGATTGAGGTTGATTAGCAACAATCACACAGTTAAAAAGATATGTTGATATATATAGGTCTATTATTCTACGGGAATTGAAGTTGTCTTGCTAGTTGTCCTTGGGAGGCTAAATAATGTTCATGCACTTGTATTCTGCAGCCTTATTTGGATGGGATGGTGACGCCCAACTCCATCATTTGGGACTAAGGTTCACATATATAAATCGAAGCCTAAGAGTACAAGGCCCTCGTGCTATGTTTAGTAACATTGTGGAATGGAAAGACAAGTTGTTTGCCACAAGATCATTTGATTTCACATTGTTATTGTCCATTTTATCCAGATTTAGTTTTGAAAAGGTAAAATACCTGTCAAGATTGTTTGAATGTCCATTTCGTACTCAGCACTTCGATCTCCCAGCACAAAATGCTCACGGAGCTGAAACGTAGATAGGCTAAGATGAGTACACATTAGGTTATCAAGGAAAAGAAGAATTATGATCAACAAGCATCACTGTTACTTCAGAAATGAATTGCAATATGTAACATACTGTATCATCTCGCATCTTCCGAAGTAATTGCAGTGTCGTATACTTCTGAATATCCATGCTACCTGTAATGCCACCTGAAATGCAATTTGAAGTATACTGTCATGTGGGGCCGACACTACAGCCGCCGGCCTCGGACACGAGGAGCGGCCAGAGCAGTCCCCAAGGGCGCGCATGGCCAGGAGCAGCTCGAGGAAGCTTAGGCGGCTGGAGGGGCTTTAGCCATTAAGGCAATTAAGTAGTTAAGGAGATTACAAGTTAATGGCCGGTTAGAAGTAAATGGCCGGCATCAGTGTCAATGGAGCCGAGCTCCTATATGTACCCCCTGAACTCAGTTGAATGAGGCAAGCAAGATCAATTATCTCTAAACCCTTCCTATTGCTACTCATAATCTCACCTCCTGCTGATCGGTAGTCAGACAAAAACCCTGGCACCCTTACCTAGTTCTAGCTACGAGTTGAGGAGCCAAGGGCCTCCTACCTTGGGCGTCCAGGCCCTTGACAACTAGGTATCAAGATTCCGGCAATCCTCTTCCACCTCCGCTCCACAAAACCACCCAGCCACCACTACGCCATCAGCCCCTGCCTCGCCAGCTCACTCAGCCACCTCCGCAACATCACCATGGCCAAGCCATCCAATGCTGACCTGGTCAAGCTCATCCGGTCGCTGTCCACCTCCCTCAACAACCTCCAAGAGCAAGTCGCCGCCCTGCAGCAGGAACGGCCGCCGGCGTCTTCTGGCTCAGGTTCACGAGGTTCGGGCCACGGTGACCGCCCCACCTCGGTTCCAAAAGCTGGACTTTCCCAAGTACGATGGGAAATCCGATCCGCTGGCCTTCATCAACCGGTGTGAATCCTGCTTCCACCAGCAGCGGATCGCGGCAGAAGAACAGGTGTGGATGGCGTCGTACAACTTGGAAGGAGGAGCCCAGATGTGGTTCATCCAGGTACAGCAAGACGAAGGCACGCCGTCGTGGCGCCGCTTCTCTGAGCTCCTCAACCTCCGCTTCGGGCCGCCAATACGCTCCAACCCTCTGGGCGAGCTGATGGAGGCACAACACGTTAAGGCGTTCACGGCGGGTCTTCAGCCCCTGCTCAGCTACGACGTCGAGATTCATAATCCGCAATCCCTCGTCATCGCCATGAGCCTGGCTCGCAAACGGGAACTGCGCGAGCAGTGCGTCGCCGTCACCGCGCCGGCTCATGTCGTCTAGCCCAGCGGCCACCGGTCCGCGGGCTCCTGCCGGGCCCTCCTCCACAGCTGGCTCTGCCTGCGCCACCAGCCCCTGTGGCTCCGGCACCGGCTGCCATCGAGGGCAGGCCAGTCAAGCGGACTGCAACCAGAAATTTGGCCAGGGCCTGGCCGGGGCCACAACTGCATCTGCCAACACATTTTCCTCGATCTGGCTGAGGCAGAGGACGATGAGGACACAGAACCGATGGAAGCCGCGGTCGACAACCTGCTCATCTCGCTCTTCGCCATGGCGGGCGTCCGCACCAGCGAGACTATGCAGGTCCGCATCCAGTTGGGCGGGGCGTCCCTGCTCGCCCTATTGGACTCTGGCTCCACCCATAACTTTGTCTCCGAAGAGGCCGCAGCTCGCACCTCCCTCCAGCTTCGTCCACGCAGCAACATGAAGGTCACCGTGGCGAATGGGGAACGTGCCGTGCCCCGGCATGTACCACATCGTATCCTTCTCCATCGACGGCGAATCCTTCTCCACCAACTTCTTTGCGCTGCCCCTGGCCGGCTACGACGTTGTCCTCGGCACACAGTGGCTGGCCTCCCTTGGGCTGATTCTGTAGGACTTCGGCGCACTCACCATGTCCTTCTGACACCGGGATCACCGGGTCTGCTGGAACGGAGTGGCCGAGGCCACTGGGCCTACTCTGCGGGCATGTAGCGCTGATTATCTCTTGCCGACCCTGCTGAAGGAGTTCGCCGCAGTCTTCACCGAGCCGTCCGGCATGCCACCGCCTCGATCCCGGGACCACTACATCAACCTCATCCTGGGGTCCTCGCCCGTGGCAGTCAGACCCTACCGCTACCCCGCCTCCCACAAGGGCGAGCTGGAATGCCAGTGCACCACCATGCTGGCCCAAGGGCTCATCCAGCGGAGCACCTTGGCATTCTCCTCCCCGGTTTTGCTCGTAAAGAAGGCGGACGGCACGTGGTGCTTCTGCGTCGACTACCGCGCCCTCAACGCCACCACGGTCAAGGACGCCTACCCAATCCCGGTGGTCGACGAACTCTTGGATGAGTTGCATGGCGCCCGGTTCTTCACCAAGTTAGATCTCCGCTCCGGCTATCATCAAGTTCGTATGAACCCAGCAGACGTGGAGAAGACGGCGTTCCGAACTCACGATGGCCTCTACGAGTTCCTCGTCATGCCATTTGGGCTCTGCAACGCCCCGACGACGTTTCGGGCATTGATGAACGGCGTTTTGCGCCCATTCTTGCGTCACTTCGTCCTCATCTTCTTCGACGATATCTTGATCTACAGCGACTCCCTAGCCGGCATCTCCACCATGTTCGCGACGTCCTCACCGTGCTCCATCAACACCGCCTGTTCATCAAGTGGTCCAAGTGCGCTTTTGGCATCGACTCCATTGCCTATCTAGGACACATCATCTCGGCAAAAGGGGTGGTCATGGACCCTGAGAAGGTCCAAGCCGTCGCTGACTGGCCACAGCCCCGATCGGCACACGCGGTCCGTGGTTTCCTTGGGCTTGCGGGCTACTACCGCAAGTTCATCAAGAATTTTGGTGCAATCGCCGCCCCCTGACGGCTCTGCTGAAGAAGGATGGCTTCTCCTGGTCTGAGGCAGCGAGCACGGCCTTCACCGCCCTCAAGACAGCCATCACGACAGCGCCAATGTTGACCCTGCCCGACTTCGCTCAGCCCTTTGTGGTTGAGTGCGACGCCTCAACGCACGGCTTCGGGGCCGTTCTCCTCCAAGACCAACACCCCATGGCGTTCTTCAGTTGCCCCACCACGCCTCGGCAACAGTCTCTGGCGGCATATGAACGGGAACTGATTGGGCTGGTCCTCGCCATTCGCCACTAGAGGCCGTACATCTGGTGTCGCCGATTTTTGGTACGCACAGATCACTTCAGCCTCAAGTTCCTTTTGGATCAGCGCTAGGCCACGATCCCATAGCATCATTGGGTGGGCAAGTTGCTGGGCTTCAACTTCTCCGTGGAATACAAGGCAGGCAGCACCAATACATTGGCCGATGCCCTGTCCCGTCGCGACACCGAGGAAGCAGCGATCTTGGCCCTCTTCGGTCCGCGCTTTGACTTCATCGAGCGGCTTCGTCAGGCCAATGATCAAGATCCCGCGTTGGTTGCGATCGAGGAGATCGCCTCCATCCAACGCGCGGCTCCCTGGTCCATCGTTGATGGCTTGGTGACGTTCCAGGGGCGCCTCTACATCCGGCCTGGCGCCCCACTTCTCTGGGAGCTCCTCGCCGCAGTCCACGACGACGGCCATGAAGGGGTCCAGCGCATGCTACATCATCTCCGCCGTGACTTCCACTCGCCCAACCTATGAGCGGTGGTCCAGGACTTCATCCGCGCATGCGCCACCTGCCAACGCTACAAATTAGAGCACCTACACCCAGCAGGCCTGCTCCTCCCTCTGCTCGTGCCGGCGTCCGTGTGGACGGACATTGGGATGGACTTCATAGAGGCCTTGCTACGCGTGGGCGGCAAGTCGGTCACCTCACCATTGTTGATCGCTTCAGCAAGTACTGCCACTTCATTCCGCTGGCTCATCCCTACTCGGTGGAGTCCGTGGCACATGCTTTCTTCTCTGACATCGTGTGTCTGCACGACATCCCGCAGTCCATTGTCTCCGACCGCAACCCAGTGTTCACTTCACTTTTCTGGAAGGAGCTCATGCGCCTCGCAGGCATCAAGCTCCACATGACGACGTCATTCCACCCGCAGTCAAACAGCCAGACCGAGGCTACCAATAAGGTCATCGTCATGTATCTACGTTGCCTTACGGGCGACCGCCCCCGCCAGTGGCTGCGTTGGCTGTCGTGGGCGGAATACATCTACAACACCGCCTACCAGTCCGCGCTCAAGGCGACGTTGTTCCAAATCGTCTATGGCCACGACCCGCCCTCCATCCGCTCCTATGAACCAGGCGAAACCTGGGTCGCTGCGGTGGCCAAGAACATGGCAGAACGCGATGAGCTGCTAGCGGACGCCCGTGCCCGCCTGGAGCAGGTCCAAGCCGTCTACAAGCGCTTCTACGACAAACATCACCGTGACGTCCACTACCACGTCGAGGACTGGGCCTGGCTCTGCATCCGACACCGCGCCCCGGCATCCCTCCAGGGGGTCACCAAAGGCAAGCTGAGACCCCAGTTCTATGGGCCATACCGCGTCGCGGCCATCGTCAACGACGTCGCCTACCGGCTCGAGCTTCCTCCCCGCGCTCGCCTGCACGACGTCTTCCATGTGGGCCTTTTGAAGAAGTTCGTGGGCACGCCGCCAGCAGCGCCACCGGCTCTGCTGCCCATCCACCACGGCATGGCACAGCCAGTTCCAGAACGCGCCACGTGCACACGGCTGGCCAAAGGCTTTCGTCAAGTTCTAGTGCATTGGCAAGGCGAGCCCACGGCCTCCGCCACCTGGGAGGACATCAACAGCTTTTAGGACCGCTACCCCAGCTTCTAGCTCGAGGACGAGCTACTCGTCGAGGGGGGGGGGAGAGATGTCATGTGGGGCCGACACTACAGCCGCCGGCCTCGGACACGAGGAGCGGCCAGAGCAGTCCCCAAGGGCACGCATGGCCAGGAGCAGCTCGAGGAAGCTTAGGCGGCTGGAGGGGCTTTAGCCATTAAGGCAATTAAAAAGTAGTTAAGGAGATTATAAGTTAATGGCCGGTTAGAAGTAAATGGCCGGCATCAGTATCAATGGAGCCGAGCTCCTATATGTACCCCCTGAACTCAGTTGAATGAGGCAAGCAAGATCAATTATCTCTAAACCCTTCCTATTGCTACTCTTAATCTCACCTCCTGCTGATCGGCAGTCAGGCAAAAACCCTGGCACCCTTACCCAGTTCTAGCTACGAGTTGAGGAGCCAAGGGCCTCCTACCTTGGGCATCCAAGCCCTTGACATATACAGATTTAGATTTGGGAGCATAAATATGGAAGTGATCAATAATAGGAAAAGAAATTTCTTTTTTCTTGGATAGGATTGTCTTTACCAGACTTTTCAGTGACTTTCTCCTTTTGGCTTTTCAAGGCATGGTCGTTAATTACATCTGGTGTCTGAAAGATAATTAATTCTTTAAGTTGAAGTTTAACACATAAAAATGCATATATTCATTATTATTGAACTAGAAACATAACGCCTGATTTCAGTGCATCTTTTTCTCAAGCTCATACAGAGTTCTTTACCAGAATGATATCTTGGGGCACATTTCTACTTTTAGAGATCTCTGTTCTGTTCTTGTCCATTTGGATACCTGAAATTAAGTGACTTAAACATAATGATGAGGAGAAACAACAATGGATCAGTAAAATCGAAGTAGTGAAGTACTATAAGATTGATAGACTCACTGGCTTGTAAGTCTTTTGTGGGGCTCTGACCACCCCCATGCTCTGTGTAGGTAGCAACTTTAGTCTTGAAGGCTTCAGACCTTCTTTTGCAGTTTGTGTTGCTGTCTTTTCTGTTTTTGCTGGTACTGCAGTTGTTGGTGCCACTAGCACCAATTGCTTTTACTACCTGCTTATTTTTCTTTGGAGTTGAAATGTCTGTGGTTATTTTTTTCATTTTAGACTTGCTATTACTATTAGCTTCTTGTTCCTTCAAACTTTCATCTATTTCAGAGAGGGATGAAGATTTCCCATTTTGAAATACCCGCTCCTTTGGCGCACTCAGTGAAGAACCCAAAGGCCAGTCCCTGCAACATGTCAAGAGTAATCTCTAGTCATTAACCTAAAAAAGTTGTAAGAAGACACACTTTGTTATCAATGGTTTCATGCATAATCAGCTGAAATAAATCTTTACGTGTACCTGTTCAGGACGTTTAACAAGACCTCCTTATATGGCAGTAAATGATAGCATTCAACAACAGATGTCGTTGTTGGGTACGGACCACTTTCAAATATAGGACCACTTATCCTGTCAGAGGAAAGTAAGAAATACAATAGGGACAAGTTTTATAAATTATTACTACGATTGAAAATTACGTATTAACACTAAGCAAAGCAACTCATTTAGGAGGGACAATCAGCAAGCATTATATCATATACACATGAAACAGTATCTTGAAAAGGTGGAAAGAGCTTTAGCAATGTAACCATTGCTGACATTAATCTAAGATACGGTATGCAGTACATACTGTACTTATTTGACTAGGTCTGCAACGTGTAGTGGTACAAAGTAGGCACAGTGGAAAAGCAAACCTTTCGATCAGGGCATCTAAAGGCATTTCCTTAAGCTTGCTATCGACAGTCTGATCATAATGCAGAAGGAACAACATGGTAGCTGTCCCTTTCTTACTCAGTGAGTACACCCGATGTTCTTCGATAAAACGCAAATTTGTCATACCTATTAAAACAAAAGTGTGTAAGACATACCTATTAAGACATACAAAAGATAGGTACACAAGCATAAAATTTGCAGAATCAATAAAATCAAGCACATAATTCTGCTTCCGAAGCAACTTGTGTATCGAACACACAAACAGGTGTAATTTTGAAAAGAACATTGATTGCTATCAGCTCATGTACACAATCTAAGTTACTATAGGACGCGATTGGTTGGCTTCCTGGCTGAGCTTGGCTCGCTCTAGCCATCCAGGACCTCGGTATCCATTTTGGATGCTTGCAGGAGAGTTATGTTTGGTTGCTCGCGTGAAACCGCCTTTTTTTCCACACGGGTCAACCCCATTTCCATTATGGGAGCAGCTAACGCACCGTGCGTTAGGCCAGCCGCACGGCCGCTCTGATTTTGGCCTGCGCCCTCCTTGCTTACATGGAGTTGCATGAGAGGTTGGCATCATCCAACATTGAACTCTCAAATGGAGTTGCATCATGACATACATAAATTTCATGTCATTTGGAGAATATGGAATTGCAGATTATGAATCTTCAGAGTGTTTGGTTATTGGTTGAAATATCAAGAGGTTGAGTACTTTAATTATTTATATCATCGCTTTATCATGGTTTTCTCTTTTGGATAAAAACTTGCTAATCAACATGTGTATGATATGTGTATATTCATAGCCGTTGCTTGCTGAGTTTATCTCACCCCTTTATTCTCTTCCAGGTTATTAATGATGAATGCTGGCATGAAGGGGATGGGATTAGCAACAGCACTTGCACTATTGTATCATCACATAATAGTTGTAGAATCATGCAGTAATAAAGATAATAGATGATCTCCTTTTGTACTTAGAGATAATAATCCTACATATCTACTTTTCTTGTATACTTTACTTCTTGAGTACCACATATATCTGGTTATTTATATGTTTCTTCTTCCGCTTGTGTTCATCTTTTGAGTAGGAGTCGCCGAATTTAATAGTTTGACAACTTTTTTTGGAGTTGTAAGGTAGCATCCTAGGGTTGCGTGGTACCTGGGGCGTTACAGTGCCAATCAAGTCTCCCCGTCTTATCTTTCTTTGACATATTTTCAAATTTCATAGCGATGTAGCACTAGCAATATTATGTAAGAATGAATAAAATTTACTTGTAAGCATTTCCTCCTCACTTTTGGATTCACCCAAACACATTGCCCCACCATTAATCTTTTCACATAAAACATGGATGCAAACATAAGAACATGAACGCTGCTGCCATGTGAGCCTCCCTTATTTTCATGTCACTTCGTCTCCACGGCCATCCACCGCCAGTTACTACTGGCCACCTCTTGGTGGATTAGTGGTTGCTATGCCTAGGCAATCAGGTCGACCAAGAAAAAACTATTCAGTGAACTAACACTATCTGGATTCATCCGGCGTCATATCGGCAGGAAATAGTTAGCTTATCATGTATAAACAGAGTCGGGAAATTGTTCTTTTGCCTTATGTTCTATTTCTGAGTTTCCATGCTGCATGACTGCTACTGCTGACTAGAAAGTGGATTAGAAAAAATGAATTTAAAAAAGATCATGTTGCATTGTTAAAATTAAATCAAGCATCAATCGTCCAATTTAATGACTGGTGCCATATTTCTTACTTGTTGGTTGCCATCTTTGATGTCCTGATGTTTGTCACTGAAGTTCCCATTTAATTTTTAAAGACCACATACCAATAATTGGCAGCAAGCATTGCATAATGCAGACTGAGTTACAGTTTGGCTTGGTAAAGTATTGCATAATGTCATTGTGCATAGTTTCTGCATATTGTCATTCACGCTTCTCGCTGGGCACTTAATTATATTTTTGTTCTTTAATTACTGTTATCTTGCCGCCAATATGGAACTAAAGTATTTTGTTTCCTCAAATTACATCATGCTGGTTTCAGTTCTTAGGTTGATTTGTCCAAATTCGCAGTGTATTATGGGAACAAAAGACATATGGATGGTCATAGTTGTGACTGCCTTTCAGTAAAGATCCTAAGAAAAAAACATTTGGGCAGCTTCTCAAATTAATCTATGAACTGCAAAACAATTAAGTTAGATCAACATAGTTCTGCCAAAATCTAAAGCAAGCATGTTAGATAAAAAGTGTCTGAAATGTTTGCCTTTCAATTTAAAAGATTTGCTAACTCAATTAAGTCTTGTCTACAATTTGACTACTTGTGTATATATACTTACAATTAGGGAGCATGGCAATTTTATGACCCTCATCGGCTTATCTTTACAAAAAAGCGTATCTTTCCTACTTTAGTTCAAGGAAGAGCTTATAGCCAGCCAAGCCCAAGTTCATCAAAATTGTTTTTCTGCTGATAGGATATTTTGTACATAGGCAGTGATTGGTCTACATAAAGAATGATGTGAATTTTTCTGTCATGGTTCTAAATGGAAAATATTATGAGTTGAAACGAAGGATACAGACTGTGATAACAGTTTTCTTGTCATGGTTCAATACTGCGTGCTTTCATTTTATACTTGTGATGATGGTATTCATTTTTTTCAGCTTTGCAGTTGATGATGATTATGGGCGAAACGGCAATGCTACGTTGGATGGTGAACTTACTGCAAGGCGCTGCAAAAATTTCACAAGGTTGGGTTCAGTTCCAATGCTAAAAAAGTGAGCTTCTAAATAATCCATTGGTTACTATTAGTAATATGGAGTCTCGTGTTATTATCCTCCATACTGGAATCTGGACTCAAGCTTCTTTCACTTGCTAATGGAATAAATATGATGGGCAACAGCACCTTCTTTCGCTTGCTAATGGAACAAATATGATGGGCAACAGCTATGTATGGATTGCAACTGATTGGCTTTCTACTTATCTTGAAAGTTTGTATGACTTCTGTGTTGCATTGTGTTCAGGTTCAGAATTATATTATCTATAAGTAGCTATGTAATTGTATGATTTTGTGTATTAAAATCAAAAGACATACATATAAAGAAATGATTCTTTTTTCCAAATTTAGTGAACTACTAATATCATCTTATAAATTGTGTGATGCCTACACAACTTTACGCCTTTGAGTCTCCTCTATTACTGAATGTGGTGATATGATGATCTTTTACAGAAGGTGCATCATCCATGTTTGGCATCATGGGCCTGTTGTACAGTCTTGTAAGTGTCCCATTTGTTGTTGTCTTACAAATCTATGGTGCTTGCTACTTTATCAGAGCAGGAGGATGATCCACAAGCTCACCATATTTTTAGGAGAGATTCAACACTATAATATAACCATATTTTAGGAGCACCACACGCCTGACTAAAGGTTGGTACCACTGTCCACGAAAGTTGATACCTTCACTATACTTTCGAGAATAACCTGTTTTTGTTCAAAAAGATAGGTAAGGCTACAACTATTCAGAAATGAAACCTACATCCGATGGCATGTTCCATGGCAACAGATCCACTAAGGTTTGTGTGTAGCCATGTTTACTAGGTTTATGAATTTTCTGTTAGGTTGATTTTGTGCTTATGAAGTTCATACCTTGCTTTATCATGTTTGAAAAAAAACTGCAACTACTAAAATTCTGTTAAGATTCAGAATGTGGTGTTCATGTGATGTCTTTAGTGCTATCGAAGTGGCACCATGGTGGCAGTTGACCACTATCATACAGTTACGTTAAGGTAGCAGCATGGGAAGCCATCTCTATGCCCAGGCCAGGTTCTCTGGTGGTCACAAACTCACAATGGCTATTCAATGTTTGTGCTCTTAGTGATCACACCTGCATGCCTTGTTACTCAGCCTTTAGTGCCCTCGAGATGTTTGATAAAATGGTATAAAATGGACTTATATGGTGGCTGAAATACGTAATTAGGAGTGCAAAGTCAACTGTATGGATATCTGAACTTTTGTATTATTTCAAATATTATGATGTTTTTTGGCAAATAATGTCTTTTGGCTATTATTACTATTTTTTTCTTACTCTTGTTGTGTTGAATTTGCATTAAAAATTTTACGGTTCTCATAGCAACGCACGGGCATCTGCTAGTAGAATCAGATTAAATGAGAGAAGCCAAACCACACCAGCTAGCCTAACTCCACAAAGTGACCATATTTGTGCCCCTGTGCTTGTGGGTGAACTACAATTCTACTACAGATAAAGGCATGAACCGGTAGCCACTAGCCACAAGGCTGCATCTAATTGCTCTAGTAAGAAAAAAAAGGAATAAGGGTGCATACATACAATGCAGTCTAAGTTCAAGAAGAAACTGTAGAAGTGTATAGCACCAACCTGTTTTGAGCTCCACCTCTGAATATGCAATCTGCTGAAGCACGTACGGTTCAGAAGGAAGTGCTATGGATTTATTACTCGACCCCTGCACTGACATGTCGCTGCTGAGAGAACCACCTAACGCCGTCTTGATATCTTTCTCAAAAATCGACCAGACGCCCTTGGTTTCAGATCCATGCTCGAGCAAGCACACTTTCTTTGTCCGATTGAGAAGCAGAACAGCGACCTTGGAGATCGGCCACATGATCATCTCGGGGGAGTCCTTAGTGGGGTCGAGCGCCTCGGCAATGTCACAGGCGTCGATGATTGCCTTGTCAGTAACCGAGAGCCCTGCCCCTACTCCGTTGCCAAGGTTCTGGGCCTGGTTCAGGTACATGAGCAGATTTTTGTTGCTGACGGTGAGGGAGGCGGACATGCAGAACCGATCGGGGCTGGCGAATTCGAGCTGCGGGAACTGCTTCCGGTGGTAGTAGTTGTACAGGAGAACCGTCGCGTGGACCTGCGCAACCACAAAACCACATCCATGGCGGCGTAGTGAGGTAATCGCAGACGAGTTACTGGAAAAACAAAAGCGAATTCCGAAAGCCCCAAGCACGAAACAAATAAGCCGCAATAAGCTCCATGATGACGCCGCAAGGAAAGCCGCAGCTCGGCAATTAAAAAAAAAGAATGTGTGATCAACACAACACTAAGCGGAAGTGCGGAACAATGTAACGGATCAGTCTGTAGAAGCCGCGAATTCCGAATGCCCCAAGCACGTAGCACGCCGCGCGACCCAAATCCACCCCCGGAACGAATCGCACGGGGAGGAGGGGCAAGCGCCATGCTCGTTCCTCAACAACCCCGATCGATCCTCCAGGAAACCCCACCGCAACCGCGCCACAACCCGCGAGAAGGAGCAATGGGTCAAGGACAAGCTTCCTCACCTGACGCGCCACGGCCTCCTGAGTCTCAGGCGACAGGGCCTCCTCCGGGTCGACCTGGCCGCGCGGCAGCACCGGCACCACGAGGTGCTCCACCAGCTGCTCCACCGCGTCCTCCAGCTGCACCACCTCCTCGCTGCCACTGGCGCCGCCGCCTTCTTCCTCCATCACCGGAACCCAAGCAGCGTCCCGCGCCGCCTCTAGGGTTTTGCACCGCGGGGGCTGGGGTTTTTCTTGGGAAGGGCAGGGGGCGGCCGCTGTTCCGACGAGAGCTGGGACTGGGATGGCAGGAAATGGAAGGCGAGGCGCGATCGTGCGGGGTGGGAGCTGAAAAGGAAAACGGTGGGTGTGCGGAGAGCGCCGGGGGGCGAGATCCGCCGTCCAACACGGGACCTGGTGGATCGGGGCCGTCCGAGGCGGCGTCACGAGGAGTTGGCCGCGGGGAAAGGCTGCTGGCTGGCTGGCTGGCTGGCCTTGTGCTTGCGACTGACTGGATTCTACTGCGAATGGCTTTTTGTCTGAGTTGCCGCTCCAGGTTCCACAGATCATCATTGGACACGGGCTCAGGTAGTCAGGTACTCCTCCATCCCTGTCTTTTAATAATAATAATTAATAAATATTAGAAGTATTAATATAGATTAATTATAAAACTAATTGAAGGCTAATTCACGATAAATCTATTAACATAATTAGTCAATGATTAGCGAATGTGATGCTAAGTACACATATGCTAATCATTGATTAATTAGGCTTAATAAATTTGTCACACGAATTGGTCACAACTTATGTAATTAGTTTTATAATTAGCTCATGTTTAGTCCTCCTAATCGACATGCAAGTATTCAATGTGACCCGGACTAAATTTTAACCCGTGGATCCAAACACCTCGGTTAAGTTCGTTAGGAAGGTTTTGAGAGTTTTCAGAGCAAATCCAACAGATGTGCTATCCTTGTTGTGTAGGTTATTTTTTGAATTTTTAAAGCAAAATTGAGCTCCAATAGATATGGTATATGGTTTTGTAGAATAGCAAACAGGCTGTTCCTAAAATTTCGGTGGCCATAGAAAGCAAGCTAGGTTCGCTCGTCATCTGCAGAAATCGCTCGCCACATCAGCGCCCGCCCCGCGCGTGCCAGATCCTTCCCACGCTGCTGTGCACCAGAGACGCGCCCACTGAACATTCGCGTCGTGGGGATCCCAGGCCTGACCCGCTCGATTCCCGAGCTCGTCCATCGCCTCCTCCCCTCCCCTACCGCTGCCGCCGCCCCCATTAACCGCCGAAGCTGCTAACCGCTGCCTCTCGGAATCTCCCTTGCCCTCTTCGTCGTGATGTCGCAGCTTCCTCATGGAGATGCTCCGCCGTACGTGTGCCGGGGAGATCCCAACTGCGCTGCCCTATATTCACTCCCCACCGTCCTGACGTTAGGCAGATGGGAGGAGCAGGATTCATTGGTGCTGCCTTGGTTGGAGAATGCGGCACAAGCGGGCAGTGGCGGCGCCAGGGGTATGCCCCTGTATGCCTTGGCATACCCAAGATTTGAGTGAAAAAATTAATAAGTATACATAGTTTTATACATATCTTATACATTCATGTCATACTTAGTAAATATGGCACATAGGCCCAATCCAACAGCCGTTTGGGGCAGCCCACGAAGGAAAGAATCGAATCAACAAGCCCAGAATGCATTCTCCGTCCGTCACTCAACGGACTCGCGTCGCCCCCTGCTCGACGCCCCTTTCTCTCGAGCGCTCGGCTGCTCCGTGCGACCGTGCCACGTCGCCTCCCCCCTAGCGATGAAAACGGACGGAAACGGACGGAAAAACCCTATTTCTACTTCCGTTTCTATATTTTTTTGGCGGAAACGGAATCGGGTTCGGAAAATACGGGTTCGGAAACGGAATCGGAATATGCGGACATACGGAAATGAACAAATACGGACGGAGAGCCGGAAAATTAAATTAAGATCACATAATATAATATTCTCAAAGTATACATATATAAAGTCATGTAATAATATATACAAAGTTTAATATTCATTTACATGCTATGTACGTGTACATAACATGCATATTTAGTGATTCGTAATTATATTAACATAACATAAGGATATGTAATTGTTGAACATGTTGAGCATAGATTGAAAACGGGATAAAAACGGAATAAATACGGGTCTATTCCATATTAAAACGGGATTACTCGGAAACGGACGGAAAACACTATCTTCTACTTCCGCAAATACGAAAACGGGATCTCGCAAATACGGAAACGGACGGAAAAATATAGAAAACGGAACGGGACGGTACGGGAAAAATTCCGTCCGTTTTCATCCCTACTCCCCCCACACCGCCACTCCGCCATGTGGCACGTGCCACTCCGGCGACCGGCGCCGACGGGCAGCAGCGGCACCTTGCCTCCTCCCCCACTGCGGCTGACTCGCCCCCTGCCCCTTCCTCTTCCCCTTCCCTGCTGGCTGCTGCGGCTGCCTCCTCCCAGCGGGAAGGAGCCAGCCATCGGCGGCGGCGGCGACGCCCCTTCTGCAGCACCCTCCGGCAACTGGCGTCCGTATCCCGCTGTCCCTGGCCCTCCCCCTCGGCGGCTTCAACTTCAAGCAAGGTGAGCAGAGCGCCAAAGCAGATGCAGAACACCCTAGAGCCTAGATCCACTCCTCAGTTTTCTATTGAAAATTTCTTGTTCTAATTGAGAGTAATGAGAGCAATATGCAGCACACAATGATGGTTCCAGCGCACAGAATGATGATGAAGGAAATGGTGAAGCTCCCCAGCCGGACAGAGGCCCCAACTCCAATTGTAGATGAAACTGCAATTGATGAAGAGGGTGAAGTCAGAGCAGATTTGGAAGCGCTTGAGCATGATCCTGGGAAGCAGATTCCCATCTCAAGGTACGATGTCAATGATCAGGATAGAGTTAGAAGGAGATATATTGAGTTGGGGCCATGTCAACCAAAGAATCATGATTTTAAATATAGAGATATAAGTGGTCATCCACGTCGCTTTTGCCCAGTTTGGTTTAAGGAACATAATTGGCTTGAGTATAGTGTAGAAAAAGATGCAGCCTTTTAATTTGTTTGCTATTTGTTCAAGGATAGAACAAAATGCCCTAGTGGAGATACATTTGTGAACGGTGGATGGAGGAATTGGCACCTCAAATCAAGATGGAGGAACAATATTATGTTGTTTACAAGCTTCTTAAGTTGGTGCTAATTCTTCCCGTAGCCACTGCTAGTGTTGAAAGAGTGTTTTCCACGATGAATTATTTGAAGAACAAGCAAAGGAACAAAATAGGTGATGAATATTTGGACAATATTTATTAAGAGGGCATTCTTCAGTCAAGTGAAAGATGAGGATATCATCAATCTCTTCTAACAAGGGGATCGTAGAGTTATATTGCAGTAGTCGTTACTGTTTTGTAATATTTCTTAATTATTTACGTTTTGAACTTGTACTTTGGTTATTATTATGGATTTGTTAAATGTTATGGCCATTATAACTTATCGTCTATTATATTGCATTTTGCTCTAAAATTTTGTACATTTGGCATACCCAGCCGCAAATTCCTGGCTCCGCCACTGCAAGCGGGCCAGCGACGACGAGTCCTCCACCCAACAGTGCTGCTGCTGCATCGAATCCATTCCTCGACGTGTGCTCTGGTGAGTCCAATTTGCAGTCTGTGTTGAAATCATGAGTTTCAAATCGAAAACTTTGTTTAACTAGGTCATCAGTTATCTCTGCTACATCTGCTACAGAAAGATCAGAAGTAGAACCCTGATCCTTTCTACCCGTTCTTGTAGTTCAGTTTTCTCCTGGTTCATGGAAAATAATTCATCTTTCCTGGCACTAGCAGTATTATTAACATTCTCATCTGCAGAACGTTCTGATGATAATGATTTACAATGTCCTCTCAAGGTACCCTGTAGTTTTTCCGTTTTGTCATGCATATTCTTGATGGTTCAGTGTTAGTGGATGTTGATGCTTCATCCGTAAGCATGCACCTATAAACTTTTTTGGTGGTCGATGGGAGGTGATTGCAGCATATGGGAAATATCACAGAACTACCTAACATATGTGTTTTGGCCACAATTGTTTCTCCATTGTACTTAACAGACTAGTAGCAATGCACGTGCGGCACGCATGCATATGATTATTGACAGGTGATGTCATAATTATTTTAGAGAGTTTGAATGTAATCAATAAAAAAGCAATTTAAATTAACTAATTTTACAAAATGTTGTATCAAACTTATTCTCCTTCTAGAAACATGTATTCTTGCTGGATGGATAGGGTTCAAATCATTTTTGATTGATCATTAAGACAAATAGAATTATCTTCATAAATAGAGGTTAGATATTATCTAAACATCTTATAGATGTAATCTTCTAATATACTTTGACCTATGGGGCAACCACTCTGACTTTATATACAAAAGATTATAACATACCTAGGTTTAAAATACTAAAAAAATTCAATCAATACAAAACTTTTCTTCACAAGTAATGTAAAATTTTAAGCTTTAGGCCTTGTTTGGATGTAGTCGGATTCGCATCAATCCACATGTGTTGAAGTGGATTGGAGTGAAACTTGAACTAAATTCCACCCCAATCCACCCCAACACAAGTGAAGTAAATTCGATAACATCCAAACAAGGCCTTACTCACATGGAGCATTGAAATCCTTGTGTCCATGAGTTCTCCGTGATAAGGTGTGGAGATCAATGGCGGCCTCCTGTGATTATTGGTTACTGGGATCTCTTACTCTCCTTGCTATTTTCTTTCCTATCTATTTGAAATCCACGCTGAAAGAAATTAAGGGTATTGGAGCAAAAAGCTAAAACAATATATTTGCTAAAAAGGAAAGGTAGTAGTATGATGTATAGCTGGTTGCATCGCTCAAATTTTTACATATTATACTTCTAAATGGTGGTTAATAATGTTAGGTTAGATGAATCTTTAATTTAACGATGACCAGTCTACAAGTATTATGCAGTTTAATGACAACTACATTATCTCCCAACAATCAAAACAATGAGGTGCGAGCATGAACGTGAGCATAACTAATTGATCATTTATGTCCATGGCTGAACTTGCAAAGGCTACAACACTATAACAAATATCAAACCATTATGTCTGGATTTCATTTTTTAAAACTAATAAAATATTGTTATTGAGGAGGCAAAATTCCATAGGTATAGTAGGTAACACAAAAACAAGCTATGGAGTTTATAAAAAAGGGCAAACATTTTCCAAAAAACTTGGAGATTGGATTTTCCATGGTGAGCATACTACCTTAAAATAACAACACAACATTGAGATCAAAGAGTCTATCCAGGTTGTTAGTAACTGAAGCACATAATGACCAATGAGTCCAACACAAAACGAGGAAAAATATAGACGAATTTGATTGCACCTAAAACAAGTCTTAGCCTTCATACGAAGTCCAATAATTATGTTGATATTCATGACTTCTACATCGAGTTGTCTCCTTATCATTAGGAAACGTCGCATATCTCCTTAGCACATTGTTGTCGATGTTCACGCTGTGTTCCAAATTTTCAGTGTTGAAGTTGCTCTCCTATTCAAATTATATTAATAATTAAACATTGACAACAATTACGTTGATATTCATGACTTTTGGCGCCAGTTGTCTCCTTATCATCAGGCAATGTAGCATATTTCTCCTTAGCACATTGTTGTCGATGTTCATGCTATTCCAAATTTTCAGTGTTAAAGTTGCTCTCCTCTACAAATTATATTAATAAAAATGTCTCAGCCTTCATACGAAGTCCAACGTACAATTACGTTGATTTTCACGACTTCAATATTGAGTTGTCTCCTTATCATTAGGAAACGTCACATATCTCCTTAGCACATTGTTGTCGATGTTCACGCTATGTGCCAATTTTTCAGTGTTAAAGTTGCTCTCCTATTCAAATTATATTAATAATTAATAATTAAACAATGACAACAATTAGGTTGATATTCATGACTTCTAGCGCGAGTTGTCTCCTTATCATCAGGCAATGTAGCATATTTCTCCTTAGCACATTGTTGTTGATGTTCATGCTGTTCCAAATTTTCAGTGTTAAAGTTGCTCCCCTCTACAAATTATATTATATTAATAAAAATATATATTGATTTCAATAATTAAAGATTGATATATTATTTACGTGGCACAAAAACATCCTATTATAATGTAAATTAATAAATTACTTTCCGCCTTGTGTGCTGTCCACCTCACTGGATGAAAACGGTTGCAGCGGGGCCAAATACACTTTGATTTTCTCATCGAAGACATTTATAAAAATTCCTCTTAACAAATGTTTCATTTCAAATACAAGACTAAAATTACAACCACTTAAAGCCATAACTACTTCTTCTCTGAAAGAGACATCAATAAAGTTCTGAAGGATGAATGTGTATTGCAACTATAATATTTTTCTAGTAATAAGTGGAATGGACAAGATGTTGGGAAGGCTATATACTAAACGAAGCTCTCCATGAGGCTAACAACATTTTCTTTGGAACAACTAAGTGTTATGTTTGCTTCATCAAACCGATGAATAGATCTCATATTATCAAAAGAATTAAGAACTAAATCACTGAATTCAAAGATGTAGGTAACAAGCACAGGGTTAGCTGCATACCTGCACCAAGAATCAAGAAAAATACCTACATCGATCAGCTCTCCTGCCAGACATGCAATAGTGCAACCATATTGCCGCTCCAGCCGTCCTCTGCCTTCGCAAATTGTATAGCTGTCTGGGACTGGGATCACCTTTGTTGTGGTGCTACATATCTAGCACATCAAGAAAAATAATAAAGAAGACTTTAAATATTATATTATTGTATGCCACAAGAAAATTAGAACCAAAATGTTTATGAACGTCCCTTTGCCAGCTTTCCATCTAAGAAAAATAATAAAGAAGACTTTGAATATATCAGATCTTTGTATGCCACAAGAAAAAGAACAAAAAAAAATCTATATGTGTACCTTCACAAGCTTTGTATCTAAGATGAGAAAAATAATAAAGATTACTTTGGATATTAGATTTGTATAGCACAGGAAAAAAATCTACACGTGACTACGTGAGTCCCTCCGCAAGCTTTCGATCTAGCATTCTAGATTCAGTATACATACATCAAATCTATACTATAAGAGTCTACCACTAATTTGAGAACGAATTAATTAAATAATAGGTAATCATGATTCATGCACGCAATCTAATCTGAAAACAACTCTCTGACACAAGCGACATGTGTTAATGTGCCTGTAGCCAAAGTAGCTACCTCCGAAGACCACGTGCATGGGAGCGTTGTTGCTGTTCCTAGCGCCGGCGATGATGCGGATGCTGTGGAACTCGTTGATGTGGATGCAGTGGACTGGAGCCTACAGCAATCCGGGCTGCAGATGAGGGTATGGACGTACGTACGGTGGTGCCTGCTTCTAGCAGAGTAGCGTCGACATCTGTGGAACTCGTTGATGTGGATGCAGTGGACTGGAGCCTACGGCAATCCGGGCTGCAGATGAGGGTATGGACGTACGGTGGTGCTTGCTTCTAGCAGAGTAGCGTCGACATGGCGCCACTGGCCACGGTTCTCACAGCAAACTCGATAATCGTGATCTGCAAGTCATGGGGAGACGCTGCGGCGTTGATCTTCGTCATCGCGTCGTACGCCAGCCTCATCCTGCTCTTCTGCTTCCTGTGCCTCTTCGAGAGCACTCCGACCGGCTCGCCGGCCAGGGACCGTGCCAAGATCGGCAGCGTGAAGCGCCAGCGGCCGCGGGAACCACGACGCGGTGTCACGTCCACCCGTCGGGTTTCCCCTATGCACGAGGAATCGCGATGTGAGGACGAGCGGGTATGCAGTGGTTTCCCGTGCGTGAGGAAGTGTGCGCGAGGAAGCGTCGCGATGAGGACGGGCGGGTACGCGGCGTTGCGCAAGGAAGCGCCAAGTAGCGATAACGGGCGGGTACAGCGGCGGGTAGGCTTTGCCGCGCGTAAGAAAAAAAACGATCGGAGGAGGAGATAGGCACAAGGAAGCGTGTTTTGTCACATAAGTATTGTCTTCTTCGTCTTGGGTCCGCCTGTAAGATCTATATCGAGTGTTGGATGGAAAACTAAAACACATCTGACGGAGGAGATCCAAGGTGGGTAGAAAGTTTTCAGATAACAATTATTTTCTAATTCCTTCGCTCCTTTATAGTATAGAATAGATAGATAAAGGGTATTTAGGACTGCAAAAACGAGCACTTACAAATATTTATCTAAATAAACTTTAGAACGTACTTATTCAGCACATCTGGTGCCACATTGTTTAATAGCGCAAGCACATTGGTGCCATTCCTGAAAGTAGCAGATAGTACTTGGAGAAAGCACATTTACAATATCAAATGTGTCTGCAAAAACAATGTGTTCAGTCCCATAAGACCTTTGGTAAATTCTTTCTCAGTCTGCAGAAAATTATTAGGCTATAATTTGTAGTACATCGATCTCGACAATGCACTTTCCTT
The DNA here is from genome assembly GCA_038087645.1 of Saccharum hybrid cultivar R570. NCBI lineage: Eukaryota > Viridiplantae > Streptophyta > Magnoliopsida > Poales > Poaceae > Saccharum > Saccharum hybrid cultivar. The sequence continues at coordinate 28,110,027 of JAQSUU010000135.1, forward strand.
CTATTTTACTCTTTGATGACATATTCAGTTCATCATCTAATATGTTCCTTGTGTTTTGTTTTTACAACAGAAATGGATTCAAGGAGACCTTTAACTGACATGATTATGGAGGGTTTCACTCTAGGTGTAGTGTCTAACAATATCCCACGTCATAATGAATTACAAGCACGCGATGAGGTCCCTGCTGTGGTGAAAGGAAATCAGGAATGGTCCAAAACTTTCACCGTTAAGGACGACGAAATGTTGGTGTCAGCATGGCTAAATGTGAGTTTGGATCTTGTGCGAGGAGTCAATCAATCAAAAAAAAACCTATTGAAAAAGAACACATGATTACTTTCATTCAAAGAAGGATTTTGATTCCGATCGGACACAAAGCTCTCTAATGAGTCGGTGGTCAGGTATACAACGTGATTGCAACATATTTGCTAGCTGTGTTTCAAAGGTCAGAAATCATAGTGGTGCATCTGTCGATGACAAGGTTAGATGACCTACCTTGACATGGCAATTTCCTATGTTTTTGCTGAATCTCATGTGTTACCTTTGTTTCCCATTGCAGCAAGCAAACACATTAACTATCTATAAGAATGACAACCAATTTCACATACATTCCGGTACATACATTGCTGGAAAATTCTCAAAGACCATTCCAAGTGGATGCATGGGCGCCAGCATACTGAACCTCAGTAACATTCAGCAAAAAGCAAATGACCACTGCCAGTTCAACTCCTGCTACTGATGCACCAAAACCTGTCACTGGAAATGTAGATGAGACACATACTACAATAACTAAAGTGGACAGGTCTACAGGGACTAAGAAGGAAAAAGAGAAATTAAAGCAGCGTTCCAGCATTCAAGCTTTGGATTATTTATTGGCAAAGTAGAAAGAGGTGGATGCTGAGAAGGAGTTGAAGAAAGATGAGAGGGAGTTGAAGAAACATGACATGTGCCAAAAAGCCCTTGCTTTGCAGGAAGAAAGGATAAAACTTGACAAAGATAAATTTGATTTCGAGCAAAATCTAGAAGAAGAAAGAATTATGAATGTTGATATGAGCACCATGTCACCCAAACAGCAACAGTTCTATGCTGGAATATATAGAGTTGCTTCTAACGTTTGCACCATCACATTTATATGTTGATGCCATGAACAATGTATCTGTAGATACTGATAGGGATACTATAAATGTCATCCATTGTATCTATTACATCAGACAAAAAAGATAGGTCCTCAAACTAATACAGAATGCCTTGATGGTCCTGTTCGCTTGTCTTATGAGCAGTACTGTTTCAGCGAAGGAATAATGTTTTTCTCTCACAATAAATCAGCGAACAATACTTTTAGCCATGGCTTCTCAGCGAAGCACAGTAAATGAAATCATTCAACAATAATATTTGTATATAAATATGGAAAATTATATATGCCACAAGGGCTCGATAAAGGTTGGCTTGAAGCCGTATGTGTGTCTCCTTGTCCTTGATCTTCTTGTAATTCTAAATAAATGCATCGAACTCGGGTGTATCATTGTGTGATACAGTCACCTTTTCTCCCACATCATCATATCTGAAATCTTTTTCGTCAATTCCCTCGTCTTCAACAATCATATTGTGCATAATGATACAAGTCGTCATGACAAGTTGAATTGCACTACTACAGATCTGACTTTCAGTGCCGGTTGCTATTGAACCGGCAGTGATAACTCTTCACTACCGGTTTTTAGCTTCAAAGTCAGAAAATGACTGGGGTTTCGCAAAAACTAGCAGTGAAAGTACACATCATTACCGGTTTGTGGCTAGAACTGGCAATAATAAATATGGTACTATCACTGACGGTTTTTGGCTTAAGCCGGCAGTGATAAACCACAGTACAAAAGTTGTCATCCTCTCCTCTCTCCCATCCCGAGCACACTCATCCAGGAGGCGCCGTTTTCCCCACTCCCTCCATTGTTGCGGTTGTTCTTCACCAAAATACTCAATGAAGCTCTTGGATTTTCAGCGTGGGCACGATCTTCTTGCTTTAAGGTTAGTAACGAGCATCCACTCCTTTAGATTTGTAGCTTTATAATTGTTTTGATGGCTAGACTGCATGATTTTCATTCTAGTTGTTTCTCCATTTTAGAGAGAACTTTTCAATTGGATTTTGAGAAAGGCATTCAAATCGTGGTGAATCCATCTTCCAAAAGGTTGGTGTCTATAAACCCATTTTAATTCCTAGCAAATTACATGACGGTTTTGATGATTGTTAGTATATGATGTTTTAGGTCCTAGCAAATACATGGTGGCTTTAATTGCTCTAGCAAATTAGTAGGTGATTCTTTAATTAGTTCTTGTATGGAGTAGAATATATTTATTTTAATAGGGTTGTCAATTTCTATTTTGATGAGCAAATCCACGTGACACCTACCAACCCATTGGTAGGAGCTACAGTGGTGCTCGGGCCCTGCTGGCTGGTGAGATACGCATGTCCATCGTGGTCGAGCTAGAGCTCCTGACACGCGAAAAGTTCTATGAGACTGTGGAGCATATCCAAGCTGCTTTATTTGGATTGGAAGTATTATATTTTGTAAATTGCATTGTGTTATGGCCGCTAAGGCAGCAGGGAAGTTGACACACGAGTTTGCGAGGTAACGGACGAAGAATACGCAGATGCCAGATAGGAGAAGAACGAGGACCGACTCGCCCATGGTGAGCTTGTTCATATGCACAGTATCGTGGGCTTTTAGATGGGCCACTCGAGTGGCTGCCGTAAGAGACTCATGTTTTTCTGCAAGTGGTGTTTCGTGGGATCGCCGTTCGATTGCCACGAACGGCGCAGATGCAGCGGCTGCAGAGAGCCATCCCTGAGTCCGATTGCAGAGTATGTCGTTCCAAAAACTTCACCTATAATTCGACGGTTGGAGAAGTTCTTATTTACGTTGGCAGCACTAGCGCCCGGACGTATGAACGTCTGCGTTTATCCAAATGTTTGCGGATGCTCCACCCCATCCGCTCGGATTTGTGCGCCGCCTGTGCCAGCTCCATTTGCTGTACTCGCATCCGAACCGCCCGCTTCAGATTCGCTGCCCACGATACTCGGATGACTCGTCCCCGCCTCTTTCACAGCGACGTGGCGCCCGTCTCTTCCAAGCCGTCCGGAGCACTCGTCCTCACCTCTTCCACAACAGCACAGCGCGGCCTGTGCCTCCTCCCCAGTCCCCACACCGCCTGTGGTGGCCTCGCCTCCTCCACGCATCGGTTACCGCGGCTTGGCCTTGCCCGTCCTCATGGACACCAACGCCAGCGGTTTGCACTTGCAACATGAAACACCCGAATGCAACATATATTTGAAACAGATGAAATATTTGAGACATGCGCTTGCAACATGTGTGTGAAATATGTGCAACATCCAGATAAAATAATTGAAACATGAAAAACACTTAGTGCAACATAAGTCTGAAATAGCTGAAACATTTGGAACATACTGTTGCAACATATGTGTGAAAGGATATGCAACTGCAACATACGTCTGGAAATCGATGAAACATTTTGAACAAACGCGTGCAACATGCTTCTGAAACACTTGCAACATATGCAACATCCACCGATCGACTTTTGCCACATCCATAAGAAACAACTGCAACGTAACTTTGAAACGACTAAAACACCTGAAACATATTTTGCAACATAGGGGGAGAACCCTAGGCCGATTGATTCCAGCCGTTGGGGTCTGAGCCAGCGGCGAGAGGCGGCACACGAGCACCACCGCCACCAACGCCACTAGTACCGAGCTTGGTTCGGCGGTGATGGTGGGGGGAGCTCGGTCACCGGGGTGAGAAAGGGCGGCGGCATGAGGAGGGCGCCGTGCCGGGGTGGAGGAGAGCCGTCCACTCCCCTACAACACCACCACGCCACCTCCATGGATCTCTCTGGAGGCGAGTGGATCTTGCTCCTGCTCCATGGATCTTGCCGGGGTAGGAGAGAGGGCTGCCGGATCTATGAGCGTTGAGGGCTCCTAGTAGCGGAGGACACCGAACGTTGGTGCGCTGCGGTAGGGGATGAAGAGCGCGGAAGGGGTAAGGGCGGGAGCAGGACGAGGCATGTGGGAGTTGGCGCGCGACATATGCGACAGTGAGTGAAGCGAGACGTTTGGCCTTCCGTGAGTGTTAACGGTAGCGTTACCGTATTTACCGAGAACATGCAAACAATAACTTTGTTTTTTAAGGGGAATGCGAACAATAACTAAACTGATTGGGACTGGCTTGTGGACCGCAGATAAATCTGGTTTTGACATTTGGCCAGGCAGGAACTGAAACACTACAAGTCCAGTGTCCGAGTGGCGGAGTGGGACATCCTCTGTCCTCGCGGCGCGGCGTTGGCCACCACGGCACCAATCCCACGCCTCACGCCTCCCCAACCAAAACCCTGTCCGTTCTCCGGTCCGGCGCCGCGGCCCGCAGCGATGGCCTCTAGGGGGGCCATGGCATCATGGAAGAGATCTTCGCCTGCATCCCCACGCAGCCCATCCCCTCGCCCGCCGAAGGCTCCGTTTCCGCCGCCGCCTGCTCCGTCGTCGGTGAAGCCGAGGCCGACGAGGACCACATCAGCCGCCTGGCGGACGGGCTGCTCTCCAACATCATCTCCCGCCTCCACATCAAGGATGCCGCCCGCACCGCCGCGCTCTCCCCGCGCTGGCGCCGCGTCTGGCCTCCACACCACTCGTCCTCGACGACGCCCACCTCCTCCTAGACCCAGACGAACCTGACGGCCCCTTGGGCTTCGGCATCGACTGGCGCTCCATCGCCGACGCCGTCTCCAGCGTCCTCGCTGCGCACCCGGGCCCCTTCCGCTGCGTCCGCCTCACCAACGTCTGCAGCTACGCGGCGGTGCGCGATCGTGGCGCGCTCGCGCGCGACTGGCTCCGCGTCTCACGGACAAGGGCGTCGACGACCTCGTTCTCATCTGCCCTCGCTGGCCCCTCAAGGCAAAAATCCCCGCCGACATCCTCCGTGTCGCATTCCTCCGCAGCCTTTACCTCGGCCTCTGGGACGAGTTCCCCGGGAGCACCAAGTCCCTCCGCCGCGGTAACGTTGCCTTCCCCCTGTTAGATCGTTGGATCGTTCTAGGTGTATAGATCAGTGGGTGGTTCTTTGGTATTTGGTATAAATAAGTAGACCATCATAGGATATGATGCTGATATGAACTAGAAAAGGAAAAGAGGGGAAGGATGCCTGACCGTCGGGCTTGGCTGACGAGCTCGAGGAGGAGGCAGTCACGGCGTCGGTGTAGGTTCTGCGCTAGGGCAGCGACGGGTGGTGAAGGAGCGGAGTCGGTGCAGTGAGGATGCAGTGAAGTCCAGCGACGGCGTGGGCGTCGCGGTCTAGAGGCGACGAAGGCAGTGGCGCTTCCCGCCGCTGGCAGTGCCTCCCTCTCGATCGGTCTAGGGTTCGGAGTGGGGTGGCGGCTGGGCGGTGAACCTCGTCACTTGAGCCCCTGGCCCCCACCTCCTCTTATAGGCACTGTGCGACGGGGGCCCACCAGGCAAACACGGGCTGGGCATCCCCGATCAGGATGCGAGATCAGGGCCCACACCTGGCCGTTGGGTCAAGTATGGTGGAGATCAAACTAACATTCTCCCCCTTGATCTCTCATCATTTTCTTCGTTCTTTAATTTCTTACTCAAAATTTCGATTCATATTTTTCTTGCTTCTTTCCTATTTCATTATAGATTTGTGCATAGAACTGTCCGATCGTCACAGCAAGTAGTGCCGCTAGACTAACAGCCACAATACACTTCTCCATTTTGAAATGAAACTTTCTTTGGGCCCTTTATTGTCCGGAAATCATAGACTATACCATAAAACCCATGTCGACTGTGCGTTCTCTGAACACACTGGGTGGTAAGCCTTTATAAGCAGATCTGCAAGTACTTGCTTTTACTTATACATTCGAAAGCTTTTAAAAGATTCCGGACTTTCTCCTTCACAACGTCTAACTTCATGTCAATGTGTTTGGCAGCACACTTGACCCATTGTCATAGGAGTCAATCACTTTAAATGGTAATTGCTGTTGTATACCATTACCAATTCTGGGTATAAGTTAATCATTTCGCCTATCCTATAAGTCTCATAATAAGTTGTACTATAGGTATGCATCATTGATGACATCACAACTGTTTCTTTGGAGCTTTTCCACAATAAAACTCCAACTGCGAGTGTTAGCTACTATGTGGGTTTCACTAAATATCTCACCGAAATTCAACATTCTTGTACCCACAACCATTTGAGGGTACTTGTTCTTTCTTAGTCATCATGAGGCTTATTAAATCTTTGCACAATTGCAAGATATTCTTAACTCCATTCCAGTGATCTATATCTAGACTGGACTTTCTGCCAAAACATCCCGGAAAATGAACTATGTTAGGGTAATATCATACTTGTGCACTCATTAAACTGTAATATCATAGTCGTGCACTCATCAAGCTTCCAACAGCTGAAACATATGGATCCATATTCATTTGATCTATCTCATGTCGGTTCTTGTAACACTAAGATTCTCAAAATTATTACCCTTGACTATATGAACAGGCGTAGGTTCACTTGCATGCATACTTTGTTTCTTTACAATCTTTTCTAAGTATGTCTTTGTGATAATCCTAGTACCCCTTTCATCTGTCTCGGTGAATTTCAATTCTTATATCGAGAGTCATTTCACCGATAACATTCTTATTGAGTCTCGAGGACAAGAACTTCTTCACATATAGTAGATTGACATCACTACTAGCAAGTAAGGTGCCATCCACATACATAGGATTAGGAAATGAATTTCTCATTCTATAACTTTGTACAGATGCGATTGTCCTCTTATTCTCTTTAACCCAAAATTTCTAGTTGACCTTTCAACTTGAAATGCCACTATTTAGAGACTTGCTCTAGTTTATAAAAGATTTCTACAAGTGGCATCCCTTTCGTTCTTTCTTTCTACAACAAAACCTTTAGGTTGTGCCATGTAATTATTTTCATACAAATCCCATTGGGAAATGTTATTTTTACCTTCATCTCAGATCATGATGTGCCACTAGCACTCATTGTAATCTATTTATTGTCTTTGTGTAAAATCTTTTGATTCAAGTCGTGCTTTATATCTTATGTTCCCTTTGGAGTCACATTTCGTCTAGTAGACCCTTTACAGCCTACTGTTTTGGCTCCATTAGAAACTGCTTCTATTTCTCAAACTTCCTTGGTATTCATCGATTTCATTTTAATTTTCTTAGCTTCTTGCCATTTAGACATGTTAACGTCTCTCATGGTTTCTTCAAATGAGGTGGGATCACCCTCTATTCGAATTTCTTCATTAATATATAATTTATAGTCATCAAAATATCTGATTCTCTTATTCTTTGAGACTTTCAGGTCTTTAGCTTATGACACTTCTTTCTCATAGGGTTGTTGTTGCTCTTTCATCGCCAATCGATTCTATAGGGTCCTGTATAACAAGATCCTCGTTTTCTTATTTATCTTCTTGAAGGGCTAACAACATGTGTTGTATGAGCATTTGTCGATCTTGAGTCACTGGAGTAGGCAGTGGTCCCACTTCTCTTCAAGTCGTAGATCTTTTCATACCATGCTCCCCCATATTATTCCATCTTCTGTAAGGATAGTGTATCTTCAATCTTTCTTATTTTAGGTTTATTCTGTTAAAATCTATCTCATTTGGTGCTTTAAGCACCGTCTTAATATTTATTAGTCTTATTGCCATCTTCCTGTCGAACTGTAAAAGGTTCAGGAATTTAGCCATTTCTGTACTTAGGGGTATCTTTATTATGACCGTTGTACTCACTCAACGATCACCTTCATCTTTTATAGATCACTTTTTCTCTAAATGCAAAGCATACAATGGGGAATATCTTTCAATTATCTTTCTGAGTTTCTTTCAATTGTCTTTCTATCTTTCTCAATTCATGTCACAATCCTCCCCTTCGAAATGTGGCACAAACTCTTCTGCCACAATTTCGAAACATTCATAACTCTTGTGAGTGAGGAAACTTTGATTACTAACTTCATCCACATGATTGCATCATGGAAGATGAAATTATTTCTTAATTCGTATGGAAGTATGTATTCTTTTTCCTCATTTCACTTCAAGAACTCAACAGAGTTCTTTTCATCAGTACTTCTGCAAGTCAAGCTTGCATGTTATTCTTATCATGAGGTTCGTTTTCAACTTCCTTTTGTTCTTAAACTCATACTAGGATAGCACAAAAGCTACCCTAAACTTCTCTCCCTGTGCAAGATACACATCGTCATCTCACTTTATCCTGCCGTGCAGGACAAGTACTATACCAACTTCATCCCGCAATGCGGGTATTTTCTTAAATTTTATGTCGTCATACAAGACAATTCCCTTGAGGGGACATAAATGCCAGGATTGGCTCATATTCAATCATCAAATTCAGGAATAAATCTGATATTCTTTAACACACATGCTTAATCCGACGTTGGTCAAATTAAACATGCATGCCACTCGTTACAATTCATATCAAGATGATAAAAACTGAAAATTAAAAATATTATTATTATATATATAGAGAGTACATAAAAGACATTTCTCAAACTAAACTCTTATTGTTCTATTTCTTTCTTGGATCAATATCCCCGAAAACTTTGAAAAACATTTCTTTTCAAGCCACTCTTAAAGAGGACACAATCTCTTATGCAATGGCCTACTTTCATATACACAATTTGTGCTTAGGCTTTTCATCATCTGAGTCACAAGAACTCAGTGCTTTTCTTTTCTCTTTCTTTTCTGCCTTCAAGAACGAAAGCATGAAAATATTTGTCTGAAAATTATTCAACAATAGTTATCAACATTAAACTCTGATTTCTTTATGTTCTATTCTATATCACCGTTGGGCAGATATAAAACAAAACAACTTTCTTCTACATTAATTCTATATCACCGTTGGGCAGAAATAGAATAAATGCATAAAACTCATAGATAAAACTCATAAAATTCTTTATTAATCACTTTTTCTAAAATTAGCAACATCATGAATACAATATTCTTATACATTAATTCCACATCACCGTTGGACATCAATGAAATTAACATATGAAACAACTCAATTATCATTAATCATCTTCAAAATTAAATTCTCCCGTTGGTTCGAATTTAATTAGAAGATCATCATCATCATCATTGCAGCGGAAACATCTTTCTATTTCATGAGCATTTCTTGATCTTTATCTATTCTCTGAAAATTGGTCACTTTGATGCATAATTTATCAGAGATTTAAATTTCAACCTCAAACTCATAAATAAGTTTATAATATTGTTATCATCAACGTTGGTCAGAAAATAACAATATCATAATTTCACTGAAATCATAATGTGAATATCCCTCTAATTAAAATTTTCTCGTTGGTTCCAATTTTAATTAGAGGATAAATTTTTCATCATTTTCTGAACAACTGTAATTGCTCTTCAAATTAAATCCTCCCGTTGGTTTGGATTTAATGAGAAGACAATATTCTTTTTCTTTGCAGCGGAAACATTAATCAAAACCATAATCCTATTTTCCAGAAACTCTTAGAATACTTTACTGTTCTCTGAACAAAATTATCGTTGGACAAAAATTATACAGAGATTTTCGTCAATATTCAATTCAATTTTCTTCAAAACTATCAAAATCTGCTTCTGGGAAAGGAAAACCAAAATTCATTCACTTTAATATTCCTTTTACCGAAATCGGCCTGAAGGCCCGCTTGCAGCCGTGCCGCACGGTCTCCGGCCCGTGGCCCAGCAGCTACCACAGCAGCGCAAACGATCCGTGGCCAGACCCCGCTCGCAGTTTTCGATCGGCCCACGGCCCAACCAGTGCTCTCGCGCACAGCGCATCGCCGTGCCCAGGCCACAACCTGGGCCTGGGCCGGCAATCTCATCGCCCGCCTAGGCCGCTTTTGGCCTGAGTGAAGCGTGGTCGTTGATCTTGATCGGACGGCTCCCCGTCGTTCTCGCAGAGCAAAAACCAGAGCCGGCCGACTCCTGTAACCCTAGAGTTCATTTCTTTCTTTCTCTCTCCGCCTTTCTCTCTGTCCGCCCCAGAGGCAACGGCGGCGGTCATGGTGGCCGCCCAACTCCGGCGAGGAGGAGCACAACCGGTGCAGATCCGGCTCCCAGCACCCTTCTTTTCTCTCTTCCCCACACTCTCTTAGCCACAGCCACAGCAGCAGAAGCGGCCGGCCAGCGGCCACCCATGGCGACCCGGCTGGAGAAGAGCAGCGGCTCCGTCGCAGGCCCCCTCGCCAGCGCGCGCGTTCGCCCGAGGGTGAGCGCGCCGCCGTCGAGCGGTCCTGTGGTGGTGCCCTAGCAAGCCAAACCGTCGCGGCTCGCCTTGTTCTGCCCGTGCGCCAGCGGTCCGCTCGCGCATCGGCAGTGGAGATGACCCGACGGCGTGGTCTTCCTGCTCGACAGCAGTAGCGACGGCGGGAAAAAAAACTAGGTTCGTCCTCCCCCTTCTGACCGTCCAATTTCTTTAGGGTTAGGGTTTCAAATTCATCGGATCAATTTCTTTAGGGTTAGGGTTTTCACAGAGTGTTGGAGATTCTTGTTCTGTCCCGATCTATTCGAATCGGTCGTCTATTCTGATTTCTTTTTCCCGATCTAGATCTACACCATAGACCTGGCTCCGGTACCAATGTTAGATCGTTGGATCGTTCTAGGTGTATAGATCAGTGGGTGGTTCTTTGGTATTTGGTATAAACAAGTAGACCATCATAGGATATGATGCTGATATGAACTAGAAAAGGAAAAGAGGGGAAGGATGGCTGACCGTCGGGCTTGGCTGACGAGCTCGAGGAGGAGGCAGTCACGGCGTCGGTGTAGGTTCTGCGCCAGGGCAGCGACGGGCGGTGAAGGAGCGGAGTCGGTGCAGTGAGGATGCAGTGAAGTCCGGCGACGGCGTGAGCGTCGCGGTCTAGAGGCGACGAAGGCAGTGGCGCTTCCCGCCGCTGGCAGCGCCTCCCTCTCGATCGGTCTAGGGTTCGGAGTGGGGTGGCGGCTGGGCGGTGAACCTCGTCACTTGAGCCCCTGGCCCCCACCTCCTCTTATAGGCACTGTTTGACGGGGGCCCACCAGCCAAACACGGGCTGGGCGTCCCCGATCAGGACGCGAGATCAGGGTCCACACCTGGCCGTTGGGTCGAGTATGGTGGAGGTCAAACAACACCCCCACCTCCTCGAGCTCGGGCTCTGCCGCACCGACATCAAGACCGCGGACATCGACCACCTCCTCCAGTGTAGCCCCCTCTTGGAGAAGCTGGCGCTCGTTGCCTGCGACAACTCGCAGGACTGCGTTCGCGTCCGCAGCCGGAGCCTCCGTTGCATGCTCTTCTGGATGTCCGTCGCCAACGAGGTCAATGTGCTCGTCGTCCCGCGCCTCGAGCGGCTCATCCTGCGGAGTGAGTGCCCCGGTGCCCGTCTCGATGATGACTTCCGCACCAGGCTCAACATTGGCTACGTCCAGGAGCTCAAGGTGCTCGGCTACCTGGACCTAAGGATCCACGTGCTCGAGATCTCCAACACTGTCATCGAGGTGAGCTCAATTTCGTCAAATTGATGTACTCAGGCAATGCCGCATACATATATGGATTCCTCCATAAGCTTCATATGTGGAACCATCATTAGCATTACATTCGAGTAATCGTGAATTCCAAACTTTTCGGTAGGCTGGGACAAAGCCAAGTCCACGTACCATTGTTCCAAGTGTCCATATCCTGGCTTTGAAGGTCCGCTTTGGAGTTCGCAAGAAAACTAGAATGCTGCCAAGCTACCTCAGATGCTTTCCCAATGTGGTGACATTACATATCATGGTGAGACTCCATTCCCCCTTGTCCTGATTTAGCATCTGTGCCATCTTCAGTGTATGATGTTTAACTTGAATCACGGATAATTGAACTAGCAGCATTTTGATTCTGCAGTCTGATGAAGCTGATGAGCCCACGGGCAAGCTCAACTTCAAGTTCTGGCAGGAAGCTGGACCCATCAGCTGCCTTCAGTCCCAAATCAAGAGGGTGGTGTTCAAGAACTTCCGAGGGGACCGCAGCGAGCTCGCATTCCTTAGGTTCATCTGGGAGAGAGCACAGCTGTTGCACAGGATGGTGATTGTTTTGGCTGATGGAGATGATCCTGCTTTGTTGGAGCAGATGGTAGCCAAACTGAAACCTCTGGCTTGCGCAAAACGGACCAGCAAAGACCGCAAGTTGACCATCTTGGTGCGTAATGGAGGCTGTGCGTGGAGCTTCCACAGAGCATCTGATCTTTCCGTGAGCGACCCTTTTGATTGCTGAAGTTCTAGGTGTTGGCTGTTATGTTTCTCTGATCGCAGAGCCATTTTGCTGAACCGGCAACTTTCCCATTTCACTGTCTATCAGTTGCAGGACATATTTTGATCGCTGGCTTATTTGTTGTCAAGATTGCTTATTGTCATCTCAAAAAAAAAAAACGTTATAGTAGCTTTGAACACGAGGCAAGGCTAGTTAGCCCATGCTGCTTAAGGTTTCAAATCAGCTACAGTTTATTTCTTTGTGATGCAATGCTGTTTCATCAAATGCCTTTTTGGTTGTTGGTCGAAATGAACTAGTTCCATTGTTGCTACTTGTTATGGATTGTCAGGTTTGAGCGCAAATGCTCACAAACTGCTGAAACCTGTTTAATTGAGTACTTTTCTCGTTGATCAGTTGATGCCATGGTGATTTCCTGCACAATTTTCTTTAGCTGCTTGATGCCATAAAACGGTTCCTGGTCATTCACGTATTCACTCAGCTGTTCAGAGCTCAGAGGCACACGACACTTTGTTTGGCTACAGTCATGGTGCCTGTTGTTTACTTGGATCGTGAAGCGATCAATCGAGGGACGAGATGAATCATGTAATTTTGGAATGCTTCGGTTTTGAAATGACATCTTGGAGTCCTGGACTGGTATGTCGCTGGTTTTAGTGGGACTGGCTCTGTATTTAATATCAACCTGAACTTCTGAAGTAATCCAAGGATGATCGGTTTGTTGTTTAGCTGTTATATGGAATGTTCCAGTTTCTGGAATCAGATGGCGATGGCAGGAATGGTGTTCGATGGTTTGTACCAGCCGCTGGGCTTCTCGATTTGCTTGCTAGCTTTTGCACCCACCAGGCCACCCAGGAGCGGAGCCAGCCCTGTTCACTGATGTCATGTGACAGCAATGAGTTTGTGTGATTTCTATTACAAATTAAGGCTCATGTAAAATTAAGCCATGGAGTAGTAGAGGTGACATCAATCGACTTTTGGGCTGGATCCGCCCACCACGTTGGTTTTTGCGGTAACAGCTGAACGAAAAATGTGCACGACCAGGTACTGGCGTATGGCGTGATTACGGTTGACGATCTATTAATACTCGTTTTTTATTAGATTAGAAATTAATAGTCCATTTGTTAGGTACTGTCGATGCAACTCTATCCGATCACTCACGTGCCATACGTAAGCCAGCACGTAGTTGTAGAATTGCAGCCGCTGCAGCAACAACCAACAAGCTGTCCCGAATTTGCTCCGGACTAACAGTGCTCATCAGCCCCGGTCTCTCTGTACTTGTACTGAGACGAGCTGCACCGGTGCCTATAAAACCATGCGGCAAAAGCACATGCCGTTAAAAACAGCTACAAAAAGTCATTCGATCCGCTAAACGAGAGGAGCACCGCGCCGTCCGTCAAACTTGGCGTCGATAGCGGCTATGCGCTATCCCTCGCGCGCGAGAGAGAGCCAGCACAAGAAAGAGAGAGTGCATGCGAGAGCGTGCCTAACTTTTTCCCATATGAAAAAATGTTATATTTTAGAAACTAAAACACCAAATTAAATTCCTATTGCATTATTAAATTCGTTTCAATAAATCTTTTAAAACTAGATATATATTTAGATAAAGTAACAAGTGAGCCCACAATGAATAGAGGATGATATAGAGGATGGATGAGTGCGGAAAAATTAGGTATAGAGGAGAGAATCTTGATGACTACGATGTATAGAGGATGAATATAGAGTTACGTGAGCGCGGATAGTCTAGTCAGCGTCCCTGAACCCTGATTTTCCGTATAACTGATCGGTGGGCCTGCGTGCGAGGGGGAGGAAGTGAGGAACCGAACGCCAGCGTTCCTCATTTGATTTCGCCCAGCCCCTTGTTTAGATGACATCAAAATTCCAAGTTTTTTCACTCTCTCCATCACATCAATTTTTAACTGCTTGCATGGAGTATTAAATATAGGTAAAAAAAATAACTAATTACACAGTTTAGTTGTAAATCACGAGATGAATCTTTTGAGCCTAGTTGGTCCACGATTGAACAATATTTGTCAAATAAGACGAAAGTGATATTATTCATCGGTTTGAAATTTTTTCCCAATCTAAACAAGGGCCTTGTTTAGATTGAAGATTTTTTCAACCTGATGAATAGTACCACTTTCGTCTTATTTGACAAATATTGTCTAATCGTAGACCAACTAGGCTCAAAAGATTCATCTCGTGATTTTGAACTAAACTGTGTAATTAGATATTTTTTTTACCTACATTTAGTACTCCATGCAAGCGGCTAAAAATTGATATGATGGAGAGAGAGTGAAAAAACTTGGAATTTTGAGGTGATCTAAACATGGGCTAGGGCCAGAAAACCCCAGCCGAACTCACCGCCGCCCACACGCCACACCAGCACAGCACGCGACGCGAGCTCTCCAGAAAACCCTCCCTCTTCTTCCACGGGCGCGGGCTAGGAGCGTCGCCGTCGCCTCGCAGCTATGGCTCCGGAGGCCGTCGTGGAGATGGAGGACATCCTACGCGTCGTCCTCACCTGCCTCCCCGCTCCGCCCTTCCGCACCACCGGTGCCTCCCGTCGCTCCCACAGCCCCCGCGGCTGCGGCGGCGGCGAGGACCGCATCAGCCGCCTCCCAGACGCGGTGCTCTCCAACATCGTGGCGCGCCTCCCCGCTAAGGACGCAGCGCGCACCACCGCGCTCTCCAGGCGCTGGCGCCGCGTCTGGGCCTCCACGCCGCTCGTCCTCGACGACTCCGACCTCCTCGTCTTCCACGGCGACGGCGGCCGCTCCGCTCCCGTCAACTGGCCAGCCGTCACCGACGCCGTCTCCCGCGTCATCGGCGCCCACAGGGGTCCCATCCGCTTCGTGCGCCTCACCTGCTGCTCCATGGAGCTGGCCGCGCGCCACGGCATTCTCCAGTACTGGCTCCGGGTCCTCGCCGCGGGGGGAGTCGAGGACCTCGTCCTCGTCAACCGCCCCTTCCCCCGCTCCCTGCGCCTCCCCGTCGACGTCCTCCACATCGCCTCCCTCCGCACCCTCTACCTCGGCTTCTGGCAATTCCCGGACACCGCCGCCCTCCCGCGAGGCCGCGCCGCCGTGTTCCCCCGCCTCCAGGAGATTGGACTCTGCGCTACCACCATCCACGCCAGGGACATCGACCACCTGCTCGCCTGCAGCCCCGTGCTCGAGAAGTTCGCCATCATCGCCAGCCTCTACCACACCCGCTCTGTCCGGATCCGCAGCTGCAGCCTCCAGTGCCTTTTCTTCTGGAAGTCCCTGGCGGATGAGCTCGACGTGGTCGTCGCCCCGCGCCTCCAGCGCCTAATCCTGTGGCAGGCGTGCCAATCCATGATCATCGGCTCCGTCACCTTCCCCACCAGGGTCAGGATTGGCCACGCCACCGAGCTCAAGGTGCTCGGCTACCTGGAACCAAGCATCCACCAGCTCCAGATTGGCAGCACCATAATTGAGGTATCTCTTCCTCCTTTGTTTCCTCCTACATTGCATAATTCATAATTGCCTAAGCATAGATCTATCTATATCTATATGTGCCATCGATCCAAATGTTACCTTCAATTTTAATCCATGGCAGTAATGGTTCTCAATTGTGCTGTAGAGTGGAACAAAGATGATCCCATCTAGCATGGTTCCAAGTGTCAAGATCTTGGCCTTGAAGATACAATTCAGAATCCGCAAGGAAGCTAAGATGCTACCCACTTTCCTGAGATGCTTTCCCAATGTGGAGACATTGCATGTTCTGGTGAGATCCCATTCACCCCATATCGTTATAGCTTATTAATTTCAATCTCTCTCTTTCGAAACCCTCGAGCATTATCACCATTGTTAGTGGAGTCACATATATACACACGGTGATTTTGCAGTCTCATGAAGCTGAGGAGCCAGATGGCAAGCTCAATTCGAAGTTCTGGGAAGAGGTTGGCTACATCGACTGCCTAGAGACACACATCACCAAGGTGGTGTTCGACAAATTCAAAGGAGAGCGCTGCGAGCTCGCGTTCCTCAAGTTCATCCTAGAGAGGGCACAATTACTGCTGAAGCTTGTGATTGTATTGGCCAAAGGAGATCAAGCCTCAGTGGATGAGATGCTCGCCAAGTTGAAGTCTCTGACCACAGCGAAACGAGCCAGCGAATGCCCTACTCTTTTGGCAGTCGTCCGTGAGGGAGACAGCCCCTGGTACTTTCAGAGAGCATCCGATCTTTCTGTTAGTGACCCCTTTGATTGGTGAGGCTCAAGTACATGACCGATCTATTATTCTCCTGAGCTGGACAGTTTTTTAGTCATTCAGTGTATACTTGCTAGGCATTCCCCAGAATGTTGTCTCGTGTTGTGTTGATAGTATCAGCTTGATAAGTGTGAGTACAGTTCTGAGTGAATCAGGAGAGGTATTGTAGTTCATGCAAAATGCTGCTTGACGTTTCACTATTGAAAATATAGATTCTGCATAGCTGCTCGAGTTGAGTACCTCCTAATGTTGTCACTGGCTAGTTTCTCAGTGGAAATACTACTGTATCCTGGGCACAGTTGGAACTGGAAAATGTCATATTGGTAACCCCTGATTCTGTGTATTGTTGATTGTGGTTCTCTGTAATTTCTCCAGCCTGCCGTTTGATTCTACTCGGCTAGTTTCGGTTGCTCATATTGATGATCATACCTGCACAGTCAAGATATGCATGTGCTCGCTGCATCAGCCGCAAAAACCATCAGCCTAACAGCTTGAAAGTTTTTTTTGAAGACCGGAACACCGCCGGCATTTATTACATAATATAAGAGTTACATGCGCAAGCAGCACTAAAAAAAATCCAAACGTTAATTTCTTAAGAATCAATGTTTATGCTGCTTGGTCAGATTTGCTTGGATTTTAGGCTGGAAATGGTCACACCGGAGTTAAGCAAGCAAGGTGTGGCTATAATTTTCCACTACCACATTCTGCCAAGTTTGAATCGTAGAAATGGCTTCGTTGGCATCTGCCTCGACAGAGCTCATGGTAAAAAATTCACAACAGCACAGCGTCACAAACATAAATGTGAATCTCTTGCACAACTGGGCATCACAAGGGAGTCAACATGAAGCAAGCAAGATCCGCATTAGACCCAAATCTAGTTATCGGTTCGGTACAGAAGTTTTTTGCAAAGCTAAGCACGATTTCACAATCTATGCACACTACCGGAAACAACGAATTTGCCGAGTGTCCCGAGTTTTGCCGAGAGCCAACTATCGGGCACTCGGCAAACACCCTCTTTGCCGAGTGCCACCGTAGCGACACTTGGCGTACACAAAACACTCGGCAAATAAGATCTTTGCCGAGTGCCGTGCTCTAGACACTCGGCAAAGAGCACATCTTTGTCGAGTGCAAAAAAAAACACTCGGCAAAGAGATTACACTAGGTATCAACCGCCGTCCGTTAACATTCAGCCGCCGCCGTTAGAACTTTACCGAGTGTCTGAACTTTGCCAAGTGTCTGGAGATGACACTCGGCACGACAAAGAAATAATTTTTTCCTCTCCTGCCCATCAAACTTTTTCTGCTCTCCACATACAACATGTGGTACTCTATGTTAAAATTTGGTATTTTTTTGTATCTGTTTGCTATATTTAATTAATTAATTGCATTTCAAGCAATTTTTTTGAATCGAGTCAAATTTGAACTGCAAGTGAGTCAAATAATAGAAAAAATTGAGTAGAAAAATGTTATTCATGTTACTCAGCCCAATTTGAGGCCGTACCTGTGAAATGAAAAGGAATTTGGAACATCTTGTTCAGGAAACACGATCACGAACGTGTGGTCGAATGGTTTTTAAATTTTTAAAAAAGCAAACGAAGTCTGAAAATCATGAGATTTGTCAAGATGTAATAATATCATACGTAGAGGCTGTGGTAAAAAAAATTGAGATGATTTCGCATAAGTTGTCACGTCTGATGCTTACAAACCGAAGCATCTCTGAAGAAGAAGCATATAGCTGAGAAGGATCCGGCAAGATTTGGAATCAAAGTGATGGTCAAATTATGGTTTGACTACAAAACTTTTTGTATAGGCAATAGACAACAAAGATTGTTTCATATGAAATTTTGGTAACTTTTTGGATCCGTTTGATAATTTTAATTTTCAAACTGCAATTATAGAATTTTAATTGATATAAATTGAATTTGAGCTATAACTGCATAAAATAATGGTCTAATATTCGTAGAAGCATCGAATATGCATTATTGAGTGAATTTGACAAGGAATTCTCAAAGTACATTCGACAAATTAGTAAAACACATCGTGGAAAAGAAAGAGAAGAAATGAAATTTAAAAAAATATTCCATCTTTGCCGAGTGCCAGAGGACAACACTCGACAAACTAGTGCTTTGTCGAGTGCCATACAGTGGGCACTCGACAAACGCTGGTTGGAAAAAAAGAAAAAGAAAAAGAAGAAAAGATTTTTTTTAAAAAAATTCAATCTTTGTCGAGTGCCACATAGCGGGCACTCGGCAAACTTCTGCCAGCAAAAAAAAGTAGAAAAGAAAAAGACAAAAATGAATTAAAAAATTGAATCTTTGCCGAGTGCCAGATAGCATGGCATTCGACAAACTTCTGCCAGGAAAAAAAGATAGAAAAGAAAAAGAAGATAGGGAATTAAAAAACTTTGCCGAGTGCCGGATCGGGGCACTCGGCAAAGGCTGTGTTTGCCGAGTGCCGGATCGCGGGCACTCGGCAAACAGTCCGCGGCAAACACTTAGCCACTCAACCCGCGCTGGCACCCGCACGTACGCACTCGCGCACGCACACACACCCGCACCCGCACCCGCACCCACCGCCACCGCCGCTCACCCGCCGCCGCCACGCCGTTGCCCGGCCTCCCCGGCGCCCCTGCCCTGCACGGCTCCGGTCTGGCACAACCCTGTCAGCCCTGCCCTCCCCGGCGTGCACCTCCCCAGCGCGCCCCTCCCTGGCGTGCCCCTCCCCGGCGCGACGCTCCCCTCCCTGGCCCGCCGCCGAGGCCACCCCCCTCCTCTTCTCTTTGCCGGCCCGTCACTTACAAATGTAATAACCTTTTATCTTCAGCTTGTTACTTCTTAGTGAGCGAATAGTATTCTTGTTCTTACTTATTGTGTTCATCGACCGTGCAACAGAGCAAGTGCTGGCATACTGTTTAGCCATTACTTTATTTCATTTGAAGTGCAATGTTTCTCCGGCTCATGCTTTGCATATATTCAAGTTAATTAGTTTATTCAAGCATGCTTATTTATATAGAGCTCTTGTTTGTCAGTTAATTAGTAACTTAAATAATTCACTTTTGCTATTTGCTTCCACGATGCTTCGAGAAATACCTAGGGTTACCACATCACAAGTTAGGGAGTGTAACCTATGACATGTTTTACAAATTTGTGGTTGTCGGCCATCGTGCCATTTTACAAATTTGTGGTTGTTGGCTATTGTGCCATTGTTGCAGGTTTTGGAAACCTCACCGTGCAGGGGAGGTGCTGCCGAAAATTTTCAATTGACAGTATTATGTTTCTTTTTTTTTGCAGAGAAGAGCCCATCGAAGCCGAGCCAGAGTCCCCGATCGTCTTCCTCACCGCTACGAGTCTACCTGCACCGTGTCACCTTGCCATTGCACCGATCCGCCACAGCCCCGCTAGCCTGACTCCACCGCCACCCAAGTTAAAACCCCTCTTTCCGTATCATGTTCGTAGATCATATAACCCAGTTGAGAAACCCAATTGGAAATATGCAGATCTTTGCATATCTATAATCGTATCTGTTTTGAATTGTCCACGTTTTTTTGACAGCCCGAGGATGCGTAGATGGGGTTAGTTTCCATGGTCTACTCTGATCCGAGATAGAGTTTCGGCATCACCTCCCTATTGTTCTCTGGATACACAATCTCCCTGCCAGGACGTGTATTTGGAGAACAGCGGGGAGGTGCTGCAGAAATTCTGTCTTAGATCGGAGTAGACCATGAAAACTAACCCCATCTACACATCCTCGGATGGGATTAGGACCTATCTTCACTAATTAGATCGTATGAAGATCGTGTAGATGCATTTGATTCTTATATTACTCCCCAATATGTTAGAGGATGGATGACCATGAGTGGATGTACATGGGCCGCTCAAGTCAGACTGAGTTCTCTGATGAATGGATCCGTAAGACCGATGCTTTCTTGGAACTAGCATTTGCCAAGGCTAAAGGAGCCCGTGCCACTTGGTGTCCCTACAGCAATTGTGCAAACACGCGTCGACAAACAAAGGAGGTCATGGGTAAACATCTTTGCAAGTTTGTATTTATGGCAGACTATACCCGGTAGATCTACCACGGTGAAGCTGATTATATGAGAGAGGAGGTCATGAGACCACGTGTTGAGGATTATGATGCTGATGGAGGGGTAGAAGACATGTTAGATAACTATCATGAAGCACACTTCGCTGAAGGATATAGGGAGGAGAGCCAGAGGCAACCGCAAAGGCGTATTACGACATGTTGTCTGTGGCGCAGAAACCCCTTCATGACCGGACAAAGGTTTCTCAACTGGATGGCATTGGTCGTGTAATGGCCTTAAAGTCCCAGTTTAGCATGAGTCTAGATGCCTTTGATGCTATGCTGACAGTTATTGGCAGCCTGCTTTCGGAGGGTCACATTCTGCCAAAGAGCATGTACGAGTCATAAAAACTCCTTCATGCACTTAAGATGCCATATGAGAAGATACATGTTTGTCCAAAGGGGTGCATCCTATTTAGGAAAGAACATGCGAAAGCAAAGTATTGTGCAAAGTGTGGATCCTCTAGGTTCCTAGAGGTAGACTCTGGTGATGGTAAGAAGAGGCAGCTTGAGGTCCCCGTGAAAATCCTATGGTACCTTCCATTCGTACTGAGGATCCAACAACTATACATGACTAAGAAAATTGTGAAACATATGACATGGCACAAAAATAGACATCGATACAATCCTGAGAAGCTGGTACATCCATCCGATGGTGAACCATGGACCCACTTGATGTGATTCATCGTGAGAAAGCTCTAGATGCTCATAATGTACGTGTTGCGCTAGCAACAGATGGGTTCAATCCTTATGGAATGATGGCCTCCCATACACTTGTTGGCCCATGTTTGTTATCCCTCTTAATCTCCCCCCGACGTCATCTTCCAACGACAGAACATATTCTTGTCGTTGATAATTCCTGAACACCCCAAGAATAATATGGGTGTGTTCATAGAGCCTGTGATTGATGAATTGGTCCATGCTTGAGAGGAAGAGTATGGACATACGACCGAGCTACAAAGAGAAACTTTAAAATGCATGTTTGGTACCACTACTCCCTGCATGACTTCCTGGCATATGAGATATTCTGCGCCTGGTGTGTTCACGAGAAGTTCCCATGTCCAGTATGCAAGGCAGCTCTGAAGTTCATTTGGTTGTGGAAGGGTGGCAAGTATTCTTCGTTCGACAAACATCGACAATTCCTCCCTCTTGACCATCAATTCAGATGAGACATCAAGAACTTTATGAAAGGTGTCGTAGTTACAGACCCTGCATCGCAGATGACGACTAGTGTCGTGGTTCGTGCTCAGATAGATGCTCTCGAGGTCAATCAAGAAGAAGGTGGTTTTGTGGGATATGGTGAGCAACATGCGTGGACTCATAAGTCGGGCTTGTTGAGGCTCCCTTATTTTGATGACCTTCTTCCACATAACATTGATGTAATGCACACTAAAAAGAATGTCGCCAAGGCACTTTGGGCAACAATCATGGACATTGGTGATAAGACAAAGGACAACTTTAAGGCTAGAGTGGATCTGGCAATCTTATGCGATAGACCAAAGCAAAAAATGTAGCCTCCTAGAGGCGGCAAGACATGGAGAAAGCCTAAGGCCGAATTCATCTTGAAAAGGCCCCAAAGGAGGGAAGTGCTAGAATGGTTCCAAATGTTAATGTTCTCTGATGGGCATGCAACGAATCTGAGGAGGAGAGTGAACTTATCTACTATGCGAATCAAAGGGCTCAAGAGTCATGACTACCATATTTGGATTGAGCGGCTGAAAGCCCAAGTTTGGTTTTGGTAATTAATGACACCAAGTTGCTAATGCCATGTGTTAAGTGTTTTGAGTTAGGCACAAGCAACACATGAGATGAAGGTGTATGTGGCAAGGAGTGGTGGCCACAAGATCACAAAGAGATGGTGCATGGACATGAAATGATGATCATGGTGGAGATGCACATAAAATGAAGGACATGATGATCAAGTGGAGGAGAAGGATCTAAGAGCGCAAGGCAAAGGTATAACCATAGAGGTTTTTCCTTTTGCCGGTCTAAGATGAGTAGAGAAGTGATTGACCGGGTTTAGGATACATAGCCGACTATCAAGAGGGGCAATCATGGTTAGCTCGGAAATCAAGTGCCACTAGATCAATGTCTTGAGCATATGCATTAGGATCTAGTAAAGAGCTAACATAACACCTTGGAAAATGATTGTGAAATGCTAACACACATGCACATGGTGGTGTACACTTGGTGGTGTTAGCACATTTGCGAAGGCGGTGGAGTTTAAGCGGTAGAGAGGGGTTTGGGTTCCTCTCTCCCTCCCACCGAGCTTGCGAGGCGGGATTCAGCGCTTTTTGGGGAAGTGAAACGCCTATTTTCTACTGCGCCGGAAGTTGGAAAAGAAACGGAGGCGAATGGAGGTCACTGTGGTGACTGGACGCTACACCGGACGCGGTCACGGTATGACCGGACGCGTCCGGTCAGTTCAATCTGGTCAGCGCGCCTAGGGTTAATGACCGGACGCTTGTCTGACTTGACCAGCGCGTCCGGTCAGTTCACCTGTGTGCAAAAGTAGAGTGAGCGACCGGCGCGTCCGGTCCTTCACGGAACCGGCACGTCCGGTCAGGCATCCAGAGGGGCAGAGCGCAGCGGAGTGATGATCGGACGCGCGGCGCGTCCGGTCACGTGCGATCGGACGCGTCCGGTCATAATGGGAGCTTACTGGACTCTGACCGGACGCCAGGTGAGGCGCGTCCGGTCATACGCTAGGGCGCGTCTGGTCATACGCTAGAGCGCGTCCGGTCATAGCAACGGTAACTTCTGACCCGCACTGTTCATGCTTGTCCTGTAGTGATCGGACATGTCCGGTCACCCTGAACGGAGCGTCCGGTCAGCTCGTTTTGAACTGCGTCGTCCGGTAACGGCTAGCTGCGTACCCCTTCGCTATAAATAGACGTTGGCCTATGTTTGAGGGCAACTCTTGCACATTTTGAGAACTAGAGACATACTTTGAGCTAGAGAACAACCCCTCCACTCATCTCTTTGCATAGTTGCACATCTTGAGTAAGATTGAGTGAGATTCAAGTGCATTGCTTGAGAGTTGCATTCTAGAGGCACTTGATCTTCGAGTTGCTGTGGATTTCGTGTTAGTCTTCCGTGTTTCCCGACACGGTAGACGGCTTGGAGCAGCGGAGGTGATTGAGCTCGCAATTGGAGATTGTTGGAGCCCTCACCAAGTGTTGTAAGGGGTTCTTGATCCTTCCCCGCGGGAGTTCGCGAATTGGATACTCTAGTGGAGCTCGTGGCTTGGAGGATCCCCATCTTGTGTGCGGTTGTACGGCGCCCACCGAGGGCTCGACTCTTGATAGTTGATTAGCTCGCGAACCGACAAGTGGGTGTATCGCCACAACGGGGAGTAGCTTGCCGAGAAGCAAGTGAACCTTGGGATAAATTCTTGTGTCATTCTCTTCCCGGGAATTTCTCTTGTGTGATTGATTGATTGGTACTTCTCATCTCTACACGGCGGTATAATCACTCAAAGCTCTTCTCTTGTATTACTTCTTATTTCTAGCTTGTAGTTGTTGTTGTGTTTAGTGAATAGCTTTGTTATAGACTTGTGTAGGTGGCTTGCTTAATTAGTTAGAGCTAGTGCATTTGCTTCGCCACCTTTCGTACTAACGTGTGGTTAAGTAATTCTTATAGAAGTTTTAATTAGGCTATTCACCCCCTCTCTAGCCTATTTGGACCTTACAGTGGCTTCTTCCAATGATGGTTTGAGGCTATGTCCCTAAGTATGTCTGGCTAGTGCTGGTAGAGTTGAGAAATTTCTTCCACCAGCTTTGTGCCAAGGAGTTATCTCGGACCATGATTATAAACTTGGAAAGAATGGCACCTGTGTTGCTCTATAAGTTGGAGAAGATCTTTCCACCTGGCTTCTTCAATCCGATGCAACATTTGATTTTGCACCTCCCGTATGAGGCACGAATGGGGGGCCCGTGCAGGGCCGTTGGTGCTATCCAATTGAGAGATGTCTAAAGGTTCATCAAACTAAATGTAAAAATAAATGCAAAATTAAGGCTTCCATTGCAGAGGCATATATCTTAGAGGAGGTGTCAAACTTCACAACAACATACTATGGTGACAACCTTCCTAGCATGCATAATCCACCGCCTCGTTACAATGCTGGCGAAAATGAACCTCAGCATTTTTCGAGGGCAACTTGGAAGTGCAAGTGATGTGACCCCCAAGACCTTGAAGCATGAAAAGTGGTGCATTATCATGCTATATGTGTTGAGCAACCTTTTCGAAGTGGAGTCGTACATGCGGTAAGTTCTCAACAAACTTGTTCTCAGGTAGTCACTATTCTGCATCCAACCCCTTGTTTCTCATTGGTGCAGAGAATTTCATCATCAATTCTGGAGTGAATCAAGGGAACCTACCCCACAGGAAACTAAGACCCTTCTTAGACAGGGTGCGGAAAATGGAATGCCCGATTTCATTTATTGGTTCAAACATAAGGTACTGTCCAATTTAGCTCGTACTTAGTTTGACATTACAAGTTGCTCGTACGTGTGAATAATCTAACGAACTATCCTGCTTGACCTTGCAGGGCCACACCGATGCGTCTATGAGTGTCGAGTTGACATAGGTTGCTGATGGCTATGCCTATAGGGTCAGGTCATTTACCGGTTATGACGTGAATGTATATCGCTTTCACACAACAAGGCACGAGCAGAGTCAGCCCAATCGAAGAACCACAAATACCAGAGTTTTTACGCCTGACCTTGATGGGGTCGAGTATTATGGAAGAATTGAAGAAATATATGAACTCACGTTTTATGGTTACAAACCCCTTAATCTTGTCATATTCAAATGCCATCGGTTTGATCTTGAAGTAATGAGACGGACCCCTAATCTTGGACTAGTCAAAATTCGACAGGATTCCGTCTTACCAGGAGACGATGTCTATATTGTGGCTCAACAGGCCACACAAGTTTATTATCTCTCATACCCGTGCCAAACCAACAAACGTGTTAAGGGTTGGGATGTTATGTACAAGGTATCGCCACACGGTAAACTACCTATCCCAAACACATATGACGGAGAGTTCTTTCAAGAAGAGGGGCTAGGAGGCACTTTTGAGATAGACTTAACTGAAGCGATCGGAATAGAAGTAGACAACGAAAGGGTTGTTGACAAGGACGCTGGAGATGAGGTTGAAAATGGGAAGGACTTAGAATTACTTCAACAATTACATTTAGACAATGACAGTGATGACAACACTGCTCCTTTGGATAGTGATGATTATATCAACATGGCTGATAGTGATGATGAGACTTATGATCCAGCTAATCCCGATCATGATGATTATTTCTAATACATGTAATATTATGTTATTTTCTAATTATGTTTTGTTTATTTTGCATCTCTTTCTAAGTACGTCTTGTTTATCTGTGCTTATTGGTTTACTCTTTTTAATGGCAGGTGATTAAACAAAGATGGTGGGCGGTATGAGGAACGTCAGGTAGCTTTACTAAAGACGGCCCGATGCAACTGAGCAGCCAGGAGTAGGAGGACAAGGACCGAGAGCAGGAGGAGCAGGAGTGGGAGGAGGAGCAGGAGGACGAGGAGCAGTAGGAGGACGAGGAGGAGGAGGGGCAGGGGGAGGATGAGGAGGACGAGGAGGCAAGGGGTTCCGCTTCCTCTGGTTCGGGGTCGGGTGTCTGGTTACGAGGTCTCTCGACCCTCCCGAGTCGACCAATACCTCCTGAGCGTCGCTTGCTCATTTGACCCACTAGGCAAAGGTAAGTAACTTTATATGTTATCACTACTTTTTCATTTGGTATGTTAAAAACCATAATAGAAACTAATAATTTTTCTTAATCACTTGTGCAAGAGTTGGCAGATTGTGGCCCCAGGTGCTCACAACTGCATGGTTAATGGCATCATGGGTCTTTTGTGCAGGGTGCACTTCCCTAGCCTAGTTGAGTATGCTGGAAAGTAGGAGCCGGCCTACACATTTGACCACTACGTCACCTTCGGTGATTTACTAGATCGGTTTTGCAGGCAATTCCCCAACAAGGCGGTGCGGGTGGTGGCCTAGCTATGGGTAAGGCTTCCTCGCACTACATTGCTCAATACATCGCATTCATTAGGCATTCTTGAAATAATGACTGCATACATCGCGTCTATATGTAGGATTTCTTCATATGCGAGCAGGGATTTGAGCCACAGGCGACTAGGGTGGCTCAGAGAGCCTGTCAGAAACTCGTGAAGGACATACATTACGAGGCGCGCATCTAGGCCATCGTAACATACAACGCTAACTTCCTTGGATTGAAGATCAACAAAGCTCAAGCAAGACAGATGAGCCTGACCAAACAATAATACCTAGAGGTAAATATAGAATAATAATACTAATTTTTTCTAAGATTAAGTACGCTAAATTTGATCTTCCCATATGTCATATACTTGATGACGTGTAGGTGCCTCCATGGTGATGCGCCCACCATCGACAGTGCTGGGCACAGATGGTGGATAAGTGGTGCGCCCCCGAGTGGGAGGAGATGCACAACGCTTGCCAGGAGTGGCGTTTGATGATACCAGGTGCACCACACCATCAAGAGAACCTTAGCCTCGATGAATACACACATAGATGGGTACGCGAATTCATTTATTTATTCTAACGCTCGATTCTGTATAATTTCTAATCATCTTGTTGTTCTTTTCGCAGTCATAGGCACATGGTGGCCAGCCTTGCTCCCAGTTCAGGGCATGAGCTTTAACCCACAAGGGCAAGGCGACGCCCGACATCGACTACAACCCGGAGGACCCGCCCTCGGTGTACAGCAATGCGACCATCCACGACCACCTCAGTGAGTACACATCGATAGCAAGGGAGGTCCATGGGCTAGAGTATGATCCTCTCACCGAAGACCTTGATGGAGAAGTCGTCATGAGGGTGGGAGGAGGCAAGAAGCATGGGCAGTACTGGATTGGCGATAGCACTCTCGACACGAACACTACTCCCACTCTCTCCCAGATTCGAGCTAGGAGCACGAGCTCTAGCCCGGCCATATGCCCACGGCCGGACACTGCACAACACCGGATGGAGGCACTCTAGGTTATTTCTATTTTATTCATCGTTCATTGATTTTTACATACCTAAGCTTTGCATTGTAACAATGGGGTGAAATATTGTAGGCTAAGCTGGAAGAAGAGACTCGGTGACAGGAGGAGATGGAGGCGAGGATGGAGGCCGAGCGACAAAAGATGGAGGTCGATCGGCAGAGGATGGAGCAGATGTTTTAGTACATGCAAACTCTTGGTGCGAGTATGGATCAACATCCGCCACCTGAGCTATTTCCTCCTCCACCTGCTCCTACAACTACTCTTGTGAGTTTGCCTTCTCTACCTTGAGCTCTTTACTTACCATGTTTATTGCTTTCTCTTGTGCTTTGCTTGTATGACCTCTACCTTCCTAGATTGGCTATAGGCAAGTTGATAGGATTGTCTCTAAGTTGCAAAACTCTTTTCCTTTGTCCATATCTCTTGTCTCACAAAAACCTTAAGTCCATATCTCTTGTCTCACAAATGCAATGTCTTCTCCTTTGTGCAGAATCAATCGGTAGCTTCGAATGATGTGCCTTATGACTAGCAATGTCAGTCCGGGTGGGGCGCTTGGTGAATGATACTTGTGGGTTGATGTTTATTGTGAATGGCACTTGGAGATATTTGGATTTGCATTTGTGGTTCACTTGTGGTTGCACTTTGATTACTTGGTTCACTTGGTGATGCACTTGCGGCTTATATGTGATATATGTGTGATATATGTGATATACTATTGTGATATGTACTGCTTGTTTCATTGGAATGCAAAAAACAAAATAAAATGGCAGTTTCTAGCTACTTTGCCGAGTGCAACACTCGGCAAAGGCAGCTTTTGCCGAGTGCAATGACCATAGCACTCGACAAAGTGGCCAACCTGGGAACCTGGGAACTTGCTTTGCCAAGTGCAATGGCCACAACACTCAGCAAAGCCCCCACCTTTGCCGAGTGTTGTGGCCATTGCACTCGGCAAAGATTTTAAAAAAATCGACGTCTTTGCCAAGTGTTTGCATGGAGGCTCACGGCAAAGAAACTTTTTTTAAAAAAAATAATGAAATCTTTGCCGAGTGTCTGCATGGCGGCACACGGCAAAGTATTTCCTTTTTTAAAAAATAGAAAACTTTGCCGAGTGCCTTCCCATCCTGGCACTCGGCAAACCCGCCGTCACCGTTTTCTTCCCGTCTAGTTACCTTTCTTTTGCCGAGGGTCATGTGTGGCACTCGGCAAATCTTTGCCGTGTGCGCGGTAGAAAACTCTCGACAAAGGGCGGCTTTGCCGTCAGAAAATTTTCCGTGCACGCTTTGTCGTGGGTGGCCGTCGGCAAAGCGTTTGCCGAGTGTTTATAGGGCTTTGCTGAGTGCATGTGACACTCGGCAAAGAAGCTAAGTCCGGTAGTGGCAGATTACAACTAACATGGCTTGGTCTTAATTGATGAGTAAAATGTATATACAGTCCTTACTGTCCCCTGATGATATATAGGGCCATATACTCATAAAATTTTCGTCTAGGTCCCTAAACTTGCATTGCTAAGCATATCATTTAGGATCTAATAACCACCTTATTCAGCAAGTGATTATATGTGCCGCTACAGAATGAAACTCGAGATGCCCACCCATCACCTTAGGCGTAACTCTAGAAGGAAATAGAGGATTTGTTATAGCGGAGGCAATCACTTTTCCGATAGCACGAGGTTAGCCCTCATGAAAACTTATCTTCATGTCTATCTCCCTTAGATTCTAGTTTTTTCTGTGACGCAAATGTCACAATAGAAACTTTTATGCATTTTGAATTCCTATAGGACTGTAAGTTTTATGCAACTCTAATCCTACGTTTTTCATATTTCTATATTTTGAGTTAGGGAAATTTATGCTGATTAGGGTGATTTAGACCTTGGTGACACACTTAACAAGTTTATGGACATAAATGTGCATGTTAAAGTTTAGAGACCTAATGACAGTAGGACAAGTTTACAAGAGACTTCCTTGTACGTCATGCCATTACCCAAAGTTTAACGTTAACAAAATCGGTGGCAGCTAGTGTATTTTTCTCTTAATTGATTACTCTCTTAACCGACAGCTACCTGGGTCACAGTTCACAAGTCATCAAGTGACTAGACCAGGGTCAATCAAAATCTTATTATAGATAATGAAATTGAAAATATCAACCTCACTATAGGTTCTTCCACCAAGAGAAGATTACCTGACATAGCCAGTACGCAAGTTCATTCAAGCACTAAAAATTACTACTCCCTCCAATCCAAATTGTAAGTTATTTTGGTTTTTCTAGATATTTAGTTTTATTTATGTATTTAGACATGTATATCTAGGTATATAGCAAAAGCTATGTACCTAGAAAAGCCAAAACACTTACAATTTGGAATCAAAAGAGAGTACAAGATTTTTGAATCAAAAGAGAGTACAAGATAAGACAACTACCTATACTTACTTAACATTAGCTCGAAGTAGAAACAAATTCCAGATGTGGGTGGGCAACCACACACCAGCCAGCTAAAGCACACTACTAGAATCCTGATATTTCGTGAGAGGGAAAAACAGTCATGAAATACGGTTTTACTCTCACGAAAATAATGCGTGAGAGTACACCGTCACGCATCACCTCTCACGGATATAGACTCACGAAATACACATTTTCGTGAGAGTTTGCCGCCGTGAATTATTTTCATGAGAGTTCATCGTGACGGCCACACTCATGAAAATAACGTTATCGCCAGGTTTGCATTGGTATTTTCATGATGGTTTTTTGGGGTATTTCGTGAGAGGTCACCGTCATGAAGTTATTCCGTGAGAGTTTGGCATTTCATGAGAGCTCACCGTCATGAAGTTATTTCGTGAGAGTTTGGTTCTTTCGTGAGAGCTCACCGTCATGAAGTTATTTCGTGAGAGTTTATGTATTTCGTGAGAGCTCACCGTCACAAAGTCATTTCATCAGAGTGTGTATTTCGTGAGAGCTCAACGTCATGAAGTTATTTCGTGAGAGGTTGAGTTTTCGTGAGAGCTCACCGTCATGAAGTTTTTTCATGAGAGTATACCATCACATAAATATATTTAGACAATCACAAATATATGTTTTCCAAATACATGATAGATTACATGATAGATGCATCTCAAACCAAATAATCCAAATGCCAATCCAACACATATACAATAAAATTCCACCACATAGTCTTAGACATCCAACATGATAAGTTCCAGCACATAGTCTTAGACATCCAATAACCATTACACATAGTCCAACCACTACACTAAAAGGGCTTACTAGCTCATAGTCTTAGACATCCAACATGATAAGTTCCAGCACATAGTTCCAACCATCCAATATAACAAGTTGCAGCAGATACACATAGTTACTACAACACCAAAAGAAGCACAAAGTTCCAGCACATGCACATACTTACTCCATCCAAGTGTTTAAACCAACGACAAGCATAGCTGGTTAGCAAAAGAAGCCAAAAGGTTAGCAATGGTCAGATTTCAATCACATCCATTGCACCAGTTATCACTCATATCAGCCCCATTGTATCATTGTCATCATCTTCGTGGCTGCTGCTTATGTCATCATTTTCACTGCCCCTTGAATCATCACAGCCATCATCTTCACTACCCCTTGAATCATCACAACCATCATCTTCACCAAAGTCATCATAGATATCGTTGTCGTCATCATAGCTGTTACTATCATCCATCTCATTGTAGTCATAGTCATCATCATCAGTGACTATGTCATTGGCATCACTAAGCATTTCAAGTGGGTGAGTGGCAGCACGTGATGATACAGAGACCTAAAAACGATCAAGTAAAAAGATCAGATCAGCCATTGTACATGTTTCTGCATTTTTTAATACAAATAACTCAAAGACCAGATCAGCCCCCACACTATGCAAGTCAGTAGCAGCTAGTGTGCAAGTCAAAATTCTTGATTTCTTTGACCCTCACTTAGGAAATTACTTCTATACACTTGATTGAACTCAAACTAGTAACTACTGCAACTTTATTGAAAACTTGGCTAGTTTCTTCAACAGACTTAACTAAAAGACCAAAGCTAGTAAGTATCTGGGATTGTAGCTTTTCTTGGCCATGTGTTAAGCAACCAGAAATGTTAATATTTAGAAACTATTCTGAATATATCTGCAAAGATCTAGCACGCCGGCAACAGAAACATAAAGAACTGCAGTATACATTGCTTTCAAATAGCATGCAGTAGTAGACTTAAATCTATCTTACTTAGACTTAAATCTATCAAAAAGAGGGTGCAGCAAATTCGATATAGAACTGAATTGAGCTAAGCATTGCTAATTTCTTATATTGATGTAGGCAGGTCTCAAATTGAGATGATAAGTAGATAGGTGACCAGAAAAGCATCTTTAGTTTCTTCGACTAGACTTCCATCTTCAATGCTAGGTAGCGAAAACCATAGTAGGTATTAAGCTTCTGACCCAACTTCAACTGAACTGAACTGCTCTATTGCTGAGAACAAAATATAGAGGGACTAGAGGGCCCTAAAGTTCTTAATAATTTCAACCTGTAACTAAAACCAGATTATGCAGGAACAGGCTAAAGCATATAGATATGCGATGAGTAGTGGCATTGAACATCTATTTTCTATTGTCAAATGCTAGCTGCTTATACAAACATATTGGCTCTGCCCTTCGCTCAGTAAACTGTATGCATTCCAGTCCACATTCAAACATACATACATTCAAACATGTATGCATGTATACACTTGTAATTATATCAGATCCGGATGCAAATAACCAAATAGCTTAAGTTAGGATACAGGAGCTCGTTGTAGCACGAAGGGAAGAGAAGGGACGTGGCAGAGCTCGCCTAACTTTTAGGTGGGGCAGAGATTAGCTCTCTTAGATGGTGCCGGCACCGGTCCGTTCGTTGTGAACATGGGTATTCTTTCCTAGGCAAAACGTCAAGCACCTTGCATGATTAAAAGGCAATAAGGCATAGACAAATTCAACCAAATCGCATGCCTAAATTGTTCCCATCAATTGGCACGCAACATCAAAGCATGCATACATGGTGGGTGCTCGTCTCCTTGGGCCGCCAGCTTCTACGCCTGTTGGAGTCGCCGACAGAGAGGAAGAAGAGGGGGGTGGGGGTCCTCCTCGCCGGCAGTAAGAGGCGCGCATATCTGGTGGGTGCTCGTCGCCGGCGGAGGACATGACGAGGAACTAGCACCTGGTGTAGGGCGAGGGCGGGGTTGCGAGCACCCGCGCCTCGTCTCCTTGGGCGCTGAAGATGACGGCGGGGGTGAGGTCGGGACGCTAGGAGAACTGGAGAAGGCGCTCGGTAGGATGTGTGGGGCTAGGGTTTCAGCTCCCTTTTATATTTCATGGGCGCGACGAAGGCCATCAGATCTTGAACCGAGGGTCAGGATGGCATGGGCTGAGCATGGTAATGGGCTCATTTTGAGGTTTAGGCCCATTATTGTCTTGTGTTTCTTTTATTTTTAATTTCTTGTAAAGTTCATAGTTATTATTGTAATTAATTTTGTAAACTATAAATAAATTCAAATGGAAAAATTGTATTCTACAAAGTTTTAGAAATCATCGAGATTTACAACTTTTGTTTTGGTCATCTCTCCATCCGACTTTGTTTGAACAATTTAAAATTTGAATTTCAAAAAAATATCAAATTAAAACAACATTTTGAAGCAGTAAATGATTTCACCTGAAAAAGTCGGGTACATAAAAGTTGTACAACTCATCAAGATCTACAACTTTTATTTTGGTCATTTGCTCATCCGACAAAGTTATAGTAATATTGTTCACAAATCTTACATATCTCTCATATGGTTTCATAAACTATAAGAGAGAGATGTAAAATTTGTAAACAATGTTACTATCAGTTTGTCGGATGAATAAATGACCAAAATAAAAGTTGTAGATCTTGACGAGTTGTACAACTTTTATGTTCATGACTTTTTCAGCAGAAATCATTTACTACTTCGAAATGTTGTTTGAAGTTGCCATTTTTTGAAATTCAAATATTGAATTGATAAAACAGAGGCACATGAAAAATGACAAAAATAATAGTTCTAGGAACACAATAACTTGATAGAGCATGATTTTAGAAACATTTAGAAAAAAGAATCACCAGATTTAGAGTTAGCATGAGGGAGAAAGATTAGTTACAAAATTTCACTGCAGATTAAAAAGAGAAAACGTCGGTTCATGCATGTTCTTCAATTTCTAGTATTTGAGCAATTATTTTTGTACTAAAAAGCAGCCAAGTTTGCATCAGTATTTTCATGACGGTTTTTTTGTGGTATTTCGTGAGAGTTCACCGTCACGAATAAATTTCGTGAGAGTTTGGTATTTCGTGAGAGTTCACCTTCACGAATGGATTTCATGAGAGTTTGCTAATTTCGTGAGAGTTCACCTTCATGAATAGCTAATTTTCACGACGGTGTGTGGAGCACTCTCATGACCGTATTTTCATGACGGTTTTTTTTTGTATTTCGTGAGAGTTCACTGTCACGAATGAAGTTCGTGAGAGTTTGATATTTCGTAAGAGTTCACCTTCACGAATGGATTTCGTGAGAGTTTGCTAATTTCATGAGAGTTCACCTTCATGAATAGCTGATTTTCATGACGGTGTGTGGAGCATTCTCATGAAAATATATTTTCGCGGTGGGGATTTACATCACTCTCATGAAAATGATCATTTTCATGAGAGTGTCTTTTCCACTCTCACGAAAAATGGACCCTCTCACGAAATATCCATTTTTTTTGTAGTGGCGGTTGCCAACAGCAGCAAAGACATGTTAAAAAAGTTAAGTTGCCTGCAGCAATTGTGCTAGCAGCACCTAGTTTAAAGTATGACTAGGCAAACTCATGCAACGAAACAAAGGTGACAGCAAACAAAGGAAACCAATATCAGCAAACAAACGTTAATACCCGCCAGATGCAAACATGTTATATATATTTTAACGAGAAGTAGAAAAATTGTTTAAGAGCATGTCAAACTCAAGAAAATGATATCATGAGTAGGACTTTTTCTCGTCATCACAATGAGCATTCTTCGGCAACATAGCTTCTGTCTTTGCAGAGCTAAATTTCTACAGAGAGTTGACTTCAAAGGTACTTACAACCAATCAGGATGCAATAGTTGCTGGTAAAAAATGCAATGACTAAGCGTTCACCATATGAAACGAAAATCTCATAGAGGGATATTGCAACTAAGATAACCAGGATATAGTCTCCCATATCACATGTCTATGCATCAGTTACGGATACACAGCTAAAGGTTAAAGACAAACAAAGATATCCATGATATTCTAACTAAAATAAGTAACAATGGTCCGCTAAGTGGACCATCATAGCACTAAGTTGGACGGTTACGCTACAGGCATCCTAGTTGATATCTTCTCTAGCTTGAGAATTGACTAGTTCCCACAAAAGCAAGCTTAGATACTTTAGATACCTTCCATGGTTTGCTCAAATGGTATCCTCACCATATTGTAATGGTGTTAATACTCTTTATTCTCCCTTTTTTATGAAACGGAAGAGCTCCTGCCCATATTCAAGACAAGGGTCTTCGACAGAAAGATCAGATGCCCTGTGAAAGTTCAAACCTTCCTCCTCTTTAGGTGCCATAAGCAAAACCATACATGTTTCACTGGCCCATTGTGGAATAGCTAGAGTTTTCACTACATACATCATCTCGCCTACTGTAGTTCTTCTTTCATGAGAAAGCACAAGTGTCAACTTCTTGAGCTCATTTATTTGCTCTCTGGGTTATGTACTTAATGAACATCACCTCGCTTAGATCACCATAGATCTCATGGAGAACCACCATTTTGATGTGTGGCTGGACACATTCGATAGGACCGAGCTCCCTAAAAAACTCAGCATAGTCCTTTCCAGTTGGTTCATCAACACGAGCAGACTACGAAATCAGTAAACTCTTCTATTAGTGAGAATTGATGGTGAAAATTGACAAATAATAACTGAATTAGTGTTCATATTGTCACCTCCACATGTAGGGTCTCAGTGTTGGGAAAGCATCTGATGAAGCTGAACAGCATTTGAACTTCCTTGAAGACACCCAAATTCACCTTTAGTGGTAAGATCTTGACGCTTGGAAGCATGATTCTTGGGCTCATCTTTGTGTCACCCTGCAATGCAATCCATGAATCAAGCACATTCACTACACTCACACACATGAAAATGCATCATAAAGTACACAGCACCTTGATGATGGTGTTCCTAATTCGAAGCTCGTGGACTCTCGGTTCCAAGTAACCAAGCACCTTCAGCTTAGGTGCACCTTTAGGAATCCTGACCCCCATAAGTGACATATCGCCTACAGGAGCAGGAGGACATGTATCCCACATGATGAGGTGCTTTAGGAGTGGTGAGTCCACCGCTTCGAGGTCGAACGCCATGGACTCCCAGAAGAGCACGCACTGGAGTCTTTGACCGCGGAGGCGGACATGCTTTGCTTTGCCCAAGCTAAAAAAGAGCGCGAGCGTCTCGAGAGTAGGGCTCGAGGCGAGCATGTGGTCAAGGTCACGGTCCTCCAAGAAGGTGTTGACCATGGTGAGCTCGCGGAGGTGGGGGAAGATGCCGGTGTCGTCGGGGAGGTCGGCGGTGTTCGGAAAGTGCCAGCAGCCGAGGTAGAGGCGCTCCAGCTTCGCGCATCGGAGGATGTCGACGGGGAGGCGCAACAGATCCATTTCCTCTGGGAGGCCAACGAGGGCAAGGTTCCGGATGCCCCCGGCGGCGAGGAGCCGCGACCACTGGTCGAGCTCACGTTCGTGTTTATCGAAGAAACATAAGGCGAGGTGGACGGTGTGGAACGGACCTGGGTGCCCGGCGAAGCCGCGGTCGGCGGCAGCAACACGCGCCGGCTCGTCGGGGTCGAGGTGCGAGTCGTAGAGGACGAGCGGCGTAGAATGCCAGACGCGGCGCCAGCGGGTGGAGAGCACGGTGGTGCGCACGCTGTCCTTGACGGGGAGGCGGGAGACGATGTTGCGGTGGAGGTCGTCGGGGAGGGCGCTGATGCGGTCCTCACCGTCATTGGGCTCCCCAGTCGCGGCGGAGAGGGTTCCGTCCACGGTGACAGTGCGGGCGGGTAGCCAGACGATGGGGCGGCTGAAGGAGGCCTCCATGGTGGTCGCTGACTCACTATGGAGATAGTGTGGGGAGGATTTTGGCCGGAGTTGGGAATGGGGGAATGGCAAACTAGGGCCTGGTTCGTGGTGCAGTTTGCCAGTTCGGCGAGTAAAATTGAAGCTATACTTGTGGTAAACTTTGGCAAGAAAATAAGTCAATGATGTGTGGATCAGGTGCTAAGAAAGTGTGGCATACCATAGTTATGGTAGCGAATCAAATAGCTGCTAGAAAAACTATGTCATGACTAACATGTGGCATGTCACGTTCTGGCCACGAACCAAACAGGCCCTAAAAGTTCGCTTGGTAAAAGTGGGTAAATTCACTGCGGCAATAAGGGTCTGATTGGTTTATGACCAAAACTTGCCATTCTAAATATTTGGTAAGCTAAAGTTTGGTAAAAAATCTTGTCATAGATTTAGCAAGCCAAATGTGAGAGATTGACAAGTTTTGCTAGAAAACCAAACAATAGCCAAAATAATAGCTTACCAAATCTTAGATAAGACAAATTTTGGTAACTAACCAATCAAGCCCTAAATATGGGTGGGGTAGGTAGGTGGATGGTGATACGTATTTACTACTTGTAGCACGAAATGTCGATGTTACCCTTGTTTTCTTTACCTTTTGTTGTCAAGTGATGAGAGATTAGAAATTCACCATGTTCACTTGAGCTACTTTTCAGTCATGGAACAATGTTTTCCTCTCATAATATTTCAGCATAAGCCAAATTTCAGCATAAGCGAACATGGTGATTGTTTCCTCCTTTAGATCTATTTGGATGTTCACGTATCTACCTCAATCCATGTGTATAGGGTGTGAAATTTAGTGAAAATTCCACACCAAACCACTCTCACACACATGGACTGAGGGTAATACATGGGCACCTAAACAAGGCCTTATTAATAAAATGAACTTCAATAATCAATACTACTGTAGGATTACAACCACGTTCTAGTCTAGTATGAAAGGGGTGCTTCGTATAGCCACCCACCGTTCCATGTACAAGAAGCTACTACATATGTTCCTCCTAGGTTGAATTATTTTAATTATGATCAATTTTATAAAAAAAACAATGAACATTTGTAACACTAAGGGCGGCTTGAGAGACAGCATACAAATTTCTCATCCAACAGCATATAAATTTCTCATCCAACAGTTCACAATCCCCAAGAAGCGTAGGCCCTACTTATAGAAATTTTTTAATATAAATCATCACGGAAGCAGTAGGGACTTCTCCTCGAGCCATGCGCTGGATGGTTGAAATGTGCACACAGTGGGCCACTTCCTTGGAACACGAGCAAATAGTAGTTGCTCGTCGCTAGCGACTTTGGTTTTCTACGTTCTCTTGCCTCCAGCTCAGCACTAATCTGACGTGTGCTAGCTACATCGGCCCTGTTCATCTGTCTGATGCTGATGCTGATTTATTGTAAGAGAAAAACACTGTTAAATGGCTGACTGATTCTAGTTGATAAGTTCAAGCAAAGAGGGCCTACATTGTGACAAAAACAGTTCATTTTTAGTTTTACTAATTTAGTGTTCAAAATATTGATGTTTTGTCCTATAATCCTAACCAATTTAGTCACCGGAGTTCCAATGGAGGTTCAAAATGGTCACTAAAGTTTTGATTGTACATCCTAGCTCTCTTCTTTGGTAAAAAATAATCCCGCGCATGACTGGGAGCTCCACGTATTGGATCATTTGAATGAGCAACAGTAGCACACAACGACAATAAAAAGTTCAATTCCGATGCATATTAGAATGACCCGTGACTGTCACATAAATCTCCGAGCCTCCAAGCTAACATGGTGTATGTTTTCATTGCAAAGCACAAACACGTTTACTAGTTCAGCCAAAAAAAGACTAAACTAAATATAGCTCTTGCTAAGCTCCTTGATTCCAGCAAGCAAGCCAAGAATTGAATAAATTTAATGTTATTAAGATACTCAAATTCAGCTTGAATGCTAAAATCATGACACTCGGGACAATTGAACTTGGGCGCACGCCTCTGTGTCTGCCTGCATTGCAGTTCATGAATCAAGCACATGTACAGCATGGCAAGAATATACACATGATCGTCGTCAAATATCATCAGACATCACCTTGATGATGGTGTGCCCAATTTTTGGAATCACGGCTCCAAGCAGCAAAGCACCTTCAGCGCAGGTGTGCAAGCAATTCTGACAGCCATAATTATTAACTCTTCAATTCAATTGACTCATCAATATTGGAAGGATCCCAGACATGAACAGTGAGCAAGTTCCTTACTAAGATATGCCAATACTTACTGGGAAAGGCATGTTTCGTTGAAGAATCGTCCCTGATCAAAAGTTAGCAACATGATACTCGCTGGGATTCAAAATAAGTTTAGTATATCCCGTACCAAGGAAAAACTTGACACATCGGCAATATACAAGCTCCTCAAAGCTAGAGGGTTGTCGGCTGATCCTGCATCCTCTTTCATTTGGCAGAATGCCGCACCACCTAGAGTGCAGCTCTTTGCGTGGTTACTTTCCAAGGGAAGAATCCAGTGCAGAGCAAACCTCCATCGCAAGCACATTGTAGACTCTCCTAACTGCACGGTGTGTGGAGCTGCAGAAGAAACACCAGACCACATCATGTTCCATTGCGCCAGCGCTGTGCAGTTCTGGTCTAGTCTTGGAATGCAACTTGGTGCTGAGACCTCAACCAACAGACTACATTGCCTTCCGAAAATTGGCAACCTCTCTGACGCCCAATACAACACGTTCATCGTCCTGTGCTACTGGCAGCTGTGGAAGAGAAGAAACGGCTCTGTCTTCCGCAATGAAAATCTGAACCTGCGACAACTAATTCTCTCTTGCAGAAATGAGGCCACTCAATGGCGGGCTAGAATGCCAAGAAAGGATAAAAAGGTGGTCGATGATTGGTGTAGATTGTTTGATCAGACAATGTCAAACATAGCCTGATGCAATCTCTGTAACATTGCCCCATCTCTGATGTAAATCTCCCTATATATCTTGTACTGATGTAACTAGTGCCTTAATTCAATATAAAATCAGGTGGGGAAACCCCCCTCCCCTCCGTTGAAGCTTTCAAAAAAAAAAGTTTAGTATCTGCATAGAGCGTTTGGATCCAACTTTTCAAGCTTGTATCATAAACCATACATGCTATCAAGACTGACAAATCAATTTTCTGTAGCACTGGGCAGCCCCTTCAGACAATTACATCCTTGAAACAGGCATAATTACAGGAAGCATATAATGGATTTGACTTAGCGAAAACCATAGGAGAGACTACCGCTGGCATCTCCAGTTGTTATTTGCCATCATCTTTCACTGGCATGGTTGCATCAGCACACAGGGCATATCTAGTGAAGAACATACCCAGTAATATTCCAAAATTATAAGCAGAATATCAGAAATCAACAAACTCATGCCAACACTGCAACTCTTTTGTGCATAAAACATGCTAGAAAGCAAATGTTTTCGGGATGCATGAAGTCATGGAACTGAATCAGTTCTATTCGGAAGGCACATATGCCGGCCAAGCCATGAACGAATTTTTGTACTGCGCTGATTTAACATTAGTAAGTCAATCAATACAGAAAAGAGTAATAACTTCGGACAAGAGGGAAAATAAGAAATTACCCATAAAAGAAACACCAAGGGGCAAAAAACGGGAAGCTGATCAGCTATCCAGGACCTGGGCACACAGATACAATGAGGAAATGAGGACAATAAATTAGTAGAGGTATGCCTAATCAATCAGGATGCATAATTTGCAAGCAAAAAAAAGCAATTTCTAGACATGAATACATTCTCATAAGGGAAATTCTAACAAAAATAATAAGGTTTAACCAATATGTTGTCTCAGGATGCATCAAAGCCACATATTACTCGGGAAGAACATTGAACAGAGATATCTTAATTAACAAAGAGTAAAGAAACCTAGTAGGTGCTAGTTGGTAATAATCCTCTCTATACATCATACTGCTAACTGTGATACTTACACTAAGCAATATTGTTAATAT
The DNA here is from genome assembly GCA_038087645.1 of Saccharum hybrid cultivar R570. Lineage (NCBI taxonomy): Eukaryota > Viridiplantae > Streptophyta > Magnoliopsida > Poales > Poaceae > Saccharum > Saccharum hybrid cultivar. The sequence continues at coordinate 28,150,848 of JAQSUU010000135.1, forward strand.
TTACCCTAGTTTCAGAATAGTGGTACTTCCCTAAAAATCAAGAAACATATAACCGCCTTCCAGGGAATCAGGGTTCCCAACCTACCCAGCAAGCCCCAGAAGGAAAATACTACAATTGTTCACTAGTACATGGTGGAATAACTAGAGCACTCAATAGGTCTTGATCGTATCATATCCACTGAAGCATGTAATTTTCTGATGCCCCACACCTATATAAAATAATGTGAAATCAGATTCCCTCCTCACCTCAGTTACCTATTGTTTAGTACATGGAGAGTGCCCAATGCATGCATCACAGAAACACTATATAGACATATTTTTTACATGAACCTATTAATTATTAATGAATCCAAATGCTAAGGGACAAATTCAGACAGTTTTACTGCATGTGTTGCTGAAAGGTTTATTTTGAATCAAATTAGTACCCAACAAGGCCTCACAATTGTCTTGAATGTACCTACATTCCTTATTGTTTCTTAAACTCAGGTGTTATTTCAAAACAGTGCAAACAAGGTCTCACTAACAAAACACACACACACACACACACACACACATGATTGGCTCATCATAGATTGACACGGAAAGTAAGGAGAAAATAAACTCTAATCACTCATGATTGGACGGTAACAACACAAAAACCTGCACCAAGACAATAATAGCTCAAGCTTGACCTATTGTTCACATACGCCACACTCACTGTTCAGAAAGTCAGAATGTTAAACAGGTTACACACAAACTCCAAGCAGAACAGCAAATTGAGCAAGCCCATACAAATATGCCATGGAGTTGAAGTCAAAATAAACAAAGATAAAAATCACCTATATCACCAGATAATGCATGGTAATTAATCAGCCTACCTTAAACAAGCACAATATAACATATTTGTACTATGATGAAAAATCAATCAGCCACACAACATATATGTTGACAAGCAAACAAACATAACAACGGACAGAGTAATTGAAGATGAAATGTCCTCGTTTAGCAATTGATGCCTCCCAAATGATAAAAAGTTAACGTCACAATAGGTCTTTGCGAGAGTGCTAATAATAGACATAAACACTTGCAGTTCATGCTAATCGAAACCTCCCTGATGTTCTAAAGATAGATGCAAGTATTATAACTGGTCGCTTAGGTACAGGTAGACAGCTGCTACCTCAGACAGCGCTTGCAAGGTCAAAAAGGTCCCTACATGAAACATCGGTCGCCATGAGGAAACTCCAAGGAGTAAGAGGAGAGGATGGACATTTGAAGTGGACCGTCTTGAAGTCTTTATTGGCCCATTTCACAGTAGTAAACGGCCTCATCATAGCATCGGGACCAATTTCTGACTCGGGGCACATCATAATCACCAGCTTCTCCAGCCCCTGAGCTCTCTCTCCAATGAACTTGATAAACGCATGCTCATTTTTCTTCCCCTGGAACCCATGGATAACCAATTTCTTCACGTGCTGGACACATTCAACAGGGCAAGCCTCCTGTCAGAACTTGAGATTGACCTTTCCAGTAGGCTTACGGACTTTCACTGACTGCAAATCAAATCAAAGGAACATATGGTATGAATCTGATGGCAACAACTTAATTATTTGATATGAGACTAAGCTAGAGGTGACACTGATGCAAAATGCCAGATGAAAGGTGGAAGTTTTACTCTGATATGGAGCGTCTTGACATTGGGAAAGCATTCGAGGAATGAAGGCACTGTTTTGACTTCATCGCAGAGATCGAAATGCACCTGCAAAGCCAAGATCTGGACGTGCGGGATGATGGTGCCCGTGCTCACTTTAGTGCCTGCCTGCGGTGTGAACATACAAATGCAATGCAACGAATCAGAAATTAAGATCATGTATTTGAGTTGATACTGGGGCAACTACACAACAGAGCATATGAAAATTAAGACCGGCATTTATAATGGTACCTCGATTATGGTGTTGCCGATCTGTAGTTCGTGCTGCCCCGTGGGCCAATGTCCCAGCATGCGCAGGTTGGGTGCGTTGCCAATCGTGATCCTTGAGAGATTTTTGCGACTGGACTGTGTCGTCACCAGAAAGAACATCTCCAGGCAAGGAGCATCCGCCACAACGATGACCCCCAAGGAAGACAAGCCCAGCTGCAGGCACCGCAGAGTGTGGCTGACCAGGTGGAGGCGCACATCCGTCTGGCTTGCGATGATGGTGAGGACCTCCAGGACTGGACTCCTGTCGAGCAAGAACGCAAGGTCAGCTCCTCGAGATGGGGAAAGGTGGCGGTGCGCGGAAGGGCGGCGGTGTTGGGGAACTTCCAGGCGCCGATGTGCAGGCGGGTGAGCGAGGTGCAGCTGAAGAGCGTGGTCAGGAGCATGGTTATGGGATTCGGCCCGAATGGACGGAATTTCACCGAAATTCGTCCAATTCGGTCCGGCCCGAGACAAAACCAAACCAGTCAAAATAATTCGGCCACGGTCGGTTGATAAAGGCGAGTTCTTAGACGCCCTTGTCTGGCGACTAGCTGCAGCCAGCCATCGACCTTTTCCGTGGTCAGGTCCAAGTAGCAGCAGTTAATCTGGACATAGCGGAAGGGTCCCGGATGCGCGGCGAGGACATAGGACACGACGTTGGTGATGCCGAGCGTGTCCTCGACACCCGGTCGCCAGAGCGGGTTCGCTCTGCATCCCGGGACGAGGTGGGCGTCGACGAAGACGAGGGGGCACCGAGCGCCAGAGGCCGCGCCAGCGCGGGGCGAGAACGCCAGTGCGCGCGGCGTCCTTGGCGGGGAGGCGGGAGACGATGTTCCGAAGAACATCGTCGGGGAGGCTGCTGATGCAGTCGACGCCGTCGTCTGGTGCCCCGGACCACGCGGCGCAGGCGGATGCGAGGGGCGCGTCGGGGGTGGCGAGCTGGGGCGGGAGGGATTCGTACGCGAACTGGAGCGCCGTGTGCGTACCTTCGTCCTCGCCGCCGAAAGCCCTAATTGACCTTATGCTCGCGATGCGCCTTCCACCACCCAGGTCCATGCTCGCCGGCGGCGTGGAGGGCGGAGCCAAGGTTCACATTACCGGTAAAAAAAAATAGCGGAGGTCACCGATAAACGGAATTATTGGATTTATCGGAAAAATTCTCGGTCAAAAATAAAACAAAAAAATACCTAATTTCTCTAGAAAATTATATAAGTTGTCTCTAAAGCATTTAATATTAAGAACTAGCACATAATAGTATTGATATAAGAGAATATCACACTTTCATGTAGGTAGACTAGTGAAATTTGGAAGCTCGGTGATAAATAAAATTTATCGGACCTCGGCGATAAACGGGATTATCGGGTTTATCGAAATTTTATCGCCGATAAATTTTTCCCTGGGCGGAGCCGAGAGGCGAGGGTTTCGGTTTGGTGAAAGTGAAGTGGCGGCCACTGTGGACTGTGGAGTGTGGAGTTTTGTTGTTCCTGCCGCTTTGGTAGGTGACCTTCTAGGGTTCAGCGTTGTTGGTCCAAATGTCCGAATCCGGTGGCTCTCGGGCCCATATTTTGTGTATATGACCATTTTTTAAAGCAACACCTACCTACGAAGCTGTTGACTGACACTGTGGTCTACCACCGAAAAAAATCTATGCTGTCATCTACCACAAAAAAAAAATTAAATAATGGTTAGGACTCGGACGTCCAGACAAGGGCTGACATCCAGACGCCCATGCCCCCGTGTAGGCATGTGGCTGCACCCACCTGCACGCATACGCCCGCTTTACGTGGAGGCTCTCGCCACATCATGTCCCACACCGCTCCATATCTCACGTCGCTCCGTCTCGTTCTACGCCCGCACCGTTTCCCGTGCCTACCGCTCGTGCCCCCTCCGCACCCACGCACATGCAAGTAGGCCCAACAGCTGCAACAGGCGACTGTTGCATATGGGTCCCACCGTGCAACACCAGATCTATTTTTGCAACATCTAGATGAAACAATTGCAACATACATCCGAAATAGTTCAAACACTTGCAACATACGTCTGAAACATCAGCAAAACACGTGTATAGCCATTGTAAAACATATGCAACATCTAAATAAAACACTTGCAACATATCTGTGAAACACATGCAACATTCAGATAAAACACTCACAGCATACTGTGAAACATATACAACAACCAGATAAAACACGTGCAACATACGTCTGAAATAACTGGAACAATTAGAACAATACACTTGCAACATACGTGTATAGCTATGACAACATATGCAACATCCAAATGAAACGCTTGCAACGTGCATATAAAATACTTGAAACACTTGAGACATAGGCTTACATATGCTTTCAGCGCAACATTTTCTTGTTGCTTGGGCGAATTGAGGCTTGTCAACCCGGAGCTCGATGCCACGGAGGTCACCAGCGCGGAGCTCATTGGCAGCATGGATCTCGGCAGCGCAGAGCTCGCTTACAACATGGGGCTCTTCGGCGACAGCACGCGTGGAGCTCAGCGGCGGCATCCTTCCTCTCCCTGTTGCTTTGAATGAAGAGATAGAGGAGAGAGAGACAAGATGGAACCGAAAAAGATAAGTCTAAGTGGCTACCTGATTACCTGACGGGGAGTATCAGATGTGTGGTGGGTACAATATATAGACATCATGAGGCCTCTGAATGCGGGACGGATGCCCACAGTGGAGCATTATCGTTTAAATAAAGTATCTATGCCGAACCTGTAAATTTCATCACAACAGATTAATGGTACATCGTTGACATCTGCTAACAGTGTTACGCAGGTCCAAGCTAAATTCTTATCCTTAGTTATTTCTTTTAGGCATTTTTTAATTAAGGCTGCAAAATGTTGAGGTGTATATTTTTTAAACGGTAGTGGTGCGACCGCACGATCAAACAAACGACGTGGACATGTGGTCCGATAGAATAGCTCAGAGCACATCACAAAATTCATCAGGTGACTAACAGTCCATGTCCCTTCGCCTAGGTACACAGTACCAGCCAACCAGAGGTTTGTAACCAGCTTGATAGTTTTAGGCTTCATGGGTCAGGCAAAACAACCGAAAACAATGTACAGTATTTAATCAGCAAATGGCCCGTCCCCAGTTGTATATTTACCATCATGGCGGCGTGAAGCATGTTACTAGGTAGTGCAGCTATGATGTACAGATGTAGACAGAGCATCAGCAACAAATGGCCTCATGGCTGAAGATAAATTCAAGCATGAAACGCAGTTATTTTCAGTTGGTAGGGAAGAGAGGAAAAACACCCATTAGTAACCATCCGTCAGAGCTATGCCACGGTCTGTCATTGATCAGAACCTTTGCAGCCTATCTGGTAAGCTACAGAATGAAAAATATTGAAAGGAATGAAACTAATGAGTTCAAAACAGTTTGCTTCGGTTCATAATCAGAATCAGCTCGTGCAATATATGTGCATTCCCTCACACATCCTATACACCATGCTAATGTTCTACATGCTAACCGTGGTTCTATTTGATATGTACGTAATCAGATCGTTGCTTCCGGATCAATAAAACAACGTTTTAACCACTATACATTATGCTAAGTTGTAGATGAACTGGTATGAGATGCAAAAGTGGTAGCTACATGAGCCTTAGCATCTTCAGGTGCTGCTCGTGCTCTGGGTCCATCTTTGGTGGTGTGTAATCCCCTCGAAGGTCCTGCACGACATACTCCTGCGCACCAAAATGTGCTTATAATAACTGGTTAATTAACGAAATCATAACTTTCTCGGAACAAATGCTGAGCATAAATTAGAGACCTATAAGCACGTTAACTGTTAACTCACCTTTGTCAGCTCCTTCTTGACAAGTATGTGATAGTGTCTTTGCAAGATCCTCTGGACAGCAATAGTTGCAGCAACAAAGGCATACACAATCCCAAGGATGGCAAAAATGATAACGACCAAGACAACAAGAACAGAGCCATCTTCCCTTGAATCTGGTACATGGTTCGAGGATCTAGCCAAGCGTGGGCGGCGGTTGTTGGAAGACGGGCATGTCGAGCAGTTTAATATGAACCCAAAAAACCCAACCAGTGCAAAAAATGCCACCACACCTGAACCGATTTGATTAGCACATATATTAGTAACTATCTTGTTAGAAGCAGATACTAAAATCCTGTACTTGAAGATATCCGTTAAAAATGCAATCCGAAAAGCTGTGATTGTATGATAATTGCAATGGTGTTGATTTAAGATGCAGATAGCATTAACGATTTCATGGCATGACATGATTGAATTAGAATGAATGTATAATTATAATTTTAGCTTACAAGAAGATGAACATGTTAGATGAGAGTTTATGACTGATTACAGCAGAGAATCAAGACCGAGTTTACTAATTAATTAAATTGGTATATGTCTATACACCATATATATAGTATTTAACATTTGTATGCGCAACCGGACGCGACCTGTGCGTTATGTGATCAACCTGACGAGATGTCGGACCACCTCCTTTGCTCTTGCGTGTTCACGCGGGAGGTCTGGTACCCTCTACTCATGCTTCTACAGTCACTCACCACGGCACCACAATACGACTCCAGGCTACTGGATTGGTGGCTCTCGAGCAGAATCGGGCTGCCAGAGGCGCTCCGGCGCAGCTTTGACTCCCTAGTACTACTTGTCTCATGATGCATCTGGAAGGAGCGAAATCGATGCACGTTCGACCGCAAAAGCCGCTCCTCGACCTAACTCCTACACCAGATCAGGGAGGAACCCGATGCCTGGGTCAGAACTGGCTTTCAGGCCCTGTCGCTGCTGCTGGCCCTAGCACCTTGAGCAGCCGCCGAACGCCCGCTGCTGTCGCGAAATTGTTTATTAGTACAACTTTCTGGATCCACCACCTGTGGGGACTTGTGTCGTGTTCTACTCCGTGATGGGCACCGGAATCTCACTGTGACCTTAATCGGAGCGTGTAAAACTTCCAACTTCCACTAATGAAATACGTGCCAATGCGCGATTTCGAAAAAATATTATTGGGCAACATCAAACTTCATAACAACTGTAACTGCAGTTGAAGGAGAAGATATTTACCGATACAGTAGTAAAAGGGCACAGGATGCTTCGAAAGAATGTGAACCCAATCATTCGTAAAGCTGTTCCTGAGTTTTCCGTCTTTATCCAGCAAATATGCCACACTACTAATGGCAGCAATGGCCTGAAAAATCAACGAAGAGCAACTGAGATGTCTGTTACAGGTAAGGTTATGATGTATGCTATATGGTGAACTCACAATAATACATGCACGATTACACTAACCAACGTTCACTCAGTTTTCACCAAAAGAATCATATACAATCTGTTTGCAGCTTCATAGTACTAATACTAATATGACTATGAAATAAACAGTGACAGAGAAATAAAAAGAGGGAAAGGTGATCGCACAGTTTGGATAGCAAGGAACACGAGGAGGATATCCGTAGCAATACGCAGCCGGAACTTCATTTTGCGGCACCTGTCTCCCTTGAGAAATTGCACCCATATATGGAATTGCGCCTTGCATGTTGTGCATTGTGAAAAGGCAGTTCCTACCTGAGGGGATATGTGAATACAAGTATACAACATAACTTAGTGCTACCATGCTGATCAAACAATGGAATATGGATATCAGCAACTAGCAAATATCCCATGATTTCATTATCAAATTAAAGTAGCCAGCTATTAATGCATGCTTACTAGTCAGTACAGAATCTACGGCTATCACTAAGCATTTCCTTAAGGTAGAACATGGGGATTTGCATTGTTTTAGGAATGGCTAACGGTGTTCGTTAGTATAATATAAGTTATTCCCAAATCCCAAGAGTAATGGTGAATCAGCGAAGGGCAATCACTGAGCAACAATCAGCGACAGATACTCAATAGCAGTGGATTAAAAATTTAAAATACCACATCACGGTCAGGATTTTGTACAAACTCTCAGAGATAGCTGTGACTATTGTTTCTTTTTAAAAAAAGGATAGCTGTGAATATTGTACAGTAGTGGGCTAGTTGAGCACATTCAACCTGCTTTCAGCTAAGGATTAATTGAGTACTCCCTCTGTCCCTGAAAGGATGAATTCCTAGAGTTGTCTTGAGTCAAACTTTTTAAACTTTGACCAAATTTCTAGAAAAAAGCGCTAAGATTTATAGGACCATATTAATATCATTCGATTTATCATAGAATGTATTTTCATAAAATGCTTATTTTATGTCATAGATATTGATGCTTTTTTCTGTAAAGTTAGTCAAACTTAAAAAAGTTTGACTGGCACGGATTCTAGGAATCCATCCTTTCAGGGACAGAGGGAGTACGTTTTGTAGGTTGAAACTAAATAAGAACAAGCTTTCTAAGAACAACAACATATTATTGTGCATAGTCCAACATTATATGTATTATGCTTATAGAAACTAAACGTCAGAATAAAAAGCAGCCTAAGTACGTGAATCGAATTTGATATAGAGATGAAAAAGATAATAATAATAATAAGGCAAATAAACAGGCATTACCTTGACAGACCTCCAGTGGTCAAGGCAAGAGCGGTGCACGAACCTCTGGGTCCCCTTGCACATACAGGGAGATATCAGTTCATCACCTAAGCCGAAACCAAAGGCAGCAACTTCGATCAGTGGTGGCAGTGGCGGCGGAGGCGGCATGGTCACCACGAAATTAAACCCTAGCTAAACCCTAGCTAGACAACGACTCCCACGTCTACTGCAGATTTCCATCAAAGAACCCGCTCACTGGAACAAATAGATCCTCCAATTAAAGTAAAAACAAATGAGGAAGAAACGCACACGCATGCCCAATTGCATAGCAAGCCAATCGAACCAAATGCCTCTAAGGCTCTAACGCGCGCACATGGGACCCCACATGTGACCCGTGACATCGAGCAGTGATACCATCCAGGATCCAGCACAGTTAAAGTAGGTTTTTTTTCCGAACAAGTTAAACTAGGTTAATTAATCAAGAAAGTCGAGGAAGACGCCCACGGGAACGAGGCAAGGAGGGATAGGTACCGGGCTCGAGGCAGATGCGGCAGAAGGCGGCGGAGGCGACCTCGCTCTCATCTTCCACTGGTTCCTTCAGCGAGGCCCTGGCCGGAGGCATTGTGTCCCGCAGGACGGGCGGCGGCGGCGGGTGCGCGAGGACTAAGGGTTGGGGCGTGGGGTATCGTCGGACAGGAAGGCGGGGAAAGCAGCCGGGGCCTGGGGGCGATTCCAATTCCAATTCTAGTTCAACGAGAACGCAAGAGCAGGATTCCTACTGTAGTCCCGGCCTACAACTTTAAACCTTCAACCACCCAACTGGTGGGCCCTCCGACACGGTCCGATTCGGCTCCTCTCCTGCCCGGAAAATACAGCATCCAAATTCCAAACAACGATGATTGTCCAATGATTTTCCAGCTGTGTCGTGAACGGGTTATACGGAATCTGCCGGGATTCGATTGGAGCGGCCGCGTAAGGTATTGCTGAGAGATCTCTTCTATCTCGTTTCCCCGTGATTTGCATTATTGGGGGATTCAATTCGAGGTCGTATCAAGTAGTTTTCTTAGTCTTCTCTTTCTGAATCCCGATGGTGTCGCGTCCGTCGGAACCTGCTGACCGTCACCTCCCTCCTCTTCTGCTCCCAGTTTCCTCCCTTGCAATGCCCTATCAAGCCTATATCGAATCTAAATAAAATATGATATATTTTTTCTTCAGTTGCAAAGCACATAATATTTGTATTTCGTAGATATATTATAACTTTAATTTCTATATTATCCATATGGTGCTACGTTAACAAAGTCTGTGATTTTCTTTGAGGACCTAGAAAAATCTTGAGAGAATACTAGCTAGTAATTGTGAATTCTCATATTTTCTAGGATTTAGTTGCGAACGTGACAAGTATTTATCTGTCCACCCATGATTATAACATGAGACCTCTCTCGAGTTTCCACATGTTAGCTCTTATCGGAGATTGTAGAAATACATTTATTTAAATTGAATTAGCTAACAAACTATTTAATTTTGCCTCTTTATTATTAGGTATAAAGTATATATATAGATATAGATTTCCAAGTCTCATCTTGCTAGCGATTTGTAAATTGCCATCGAGGACGCTCTATTATTATTAGACATAGATATAGATATAGATTTCCAAGTCTCATCTTGCTAGCGATTTGTAAATTGCCATCGAGGACGCTCTATTATTATTAGACATAGATATAGATATAGATTTCCAAGTCTCATCTTGTTAGCGATTTATAAATTGCCATTGAGGACGCCCTCATAGAGGGTTTGGAGATACTCCTATTTAAGATTGGAAAAGTTGACTCAAGTCAACACACCATTATAAAAATAACAAACAAATATGATATAGTGAATGACATATAGTACGATTTGAACAAAGGAAGTATATGTATTACATCTATATAGTGAACGAAGAAAAAGAGCGCATCATCATGTGCCTCATGTGCTTTGCTGTGTTGATTGTAAGAGTTGAAGATGAAATGTAATAAATGATGTCAATATGATCATGCCCTAACACGTTATTAGCACAAATCTCTACCTCATCAACTGTCAACATCACCGTTAACTATACGTTACTTACAGGCCAAGCTACTTCCCGCATCATGTGATATGCCTTCGTCAGTCCTAAAATTTTGAACCTGTTCACCGTAATCACTACAGGAGGTCAGTTATTTGCCTTTGCACTCGGCAAAGGGGCCTTTGCACTCGGCAAAGTCTTTGCCGAGTGCTGCACTCGGCAAAGAGGTCTCGGCATAAACTTTCACGGCAAAGACCTCTTTGCCGAGTGCCAATCCGGCTCTCGGCAAATAATTGACGCCGTCACTATGGGAGGTTACGCCATCACAGCCTTTGCCGAGTGCAACACTCGGCAAAGAAATTTGTTTTTTTTTTAAAAATTCTTTGCCGAGTGCCTGAGTTCGGCACTCGGCAAAACCTGTTTTTTTAAATTCTCTTTGCCGAGTGCATTTGCCATTGCACTCGGCAAAGCTGGGGTCAATGCACTCGACAAAGGTGGCTTAAAATTGATTTTTTTGCATTTCCATCTAAACAACAAAGATATATATATATATATATATATATATATATATATATATATATATATATATATATATATATATATATATATATATATATATATATATATATATATATATATATAGCACAAATATATCACAATCAACCACCAACACAAGTATAACACAAGTCTAAAGTCCAAAGTCCGAATTACAAAATCCAAATTACAAAGTCCAAAGTGCATAGTTCACAAGTTCATTATATGAAAAAGTTTCGAATTCCAAGCTCACGGCGACGGTGAGGGTTGGGATGGCCCAATGTGCGATCCCGGCGACGGTCCGGGTTGGGATGGACCAACTTGCAATCCCGGCGACCCTCCGTACTGGTTCGACGCCGCCCCCGATTGATGCTGCACAAAAGAGAAGAGATTGCACGTGAGTGACAAGATAAATATGTAAGCAGTTTGAAGATGTGAACAAAGGTGTTTCTGTTAGTTTCGAGCTGGAGTTCTGGATATTTACTACTACTAACACTAGCACCACCACCACCACCAACACCGCCATGAACACCACCAAATCACCAACACCAACACCAACACCAACACCACCACCACATCACCATCACCACCAACACCACCACTACCACCACCACATCACCACCAACACCAACACCACCACCACATCACCATCACCACCAACACCAACACCAACACCACCACATCACCACCACCACCACACCACCACCGTCACCACCACCATCATCACCACCACCACCACCACACCACCACCATCACATCACCATGACCATCACATTTATAGTCCACTAGGTTTCTCTAGGTTTCAGTAGGTTTGACACTAAGCATGAGCATAGAAAGTAAAACATTGGTAGTCATACTCACCGGAGTAGAATCAGGACGATATGGAGGTGGTGGAGCAAGTAGCTGTTGTGGGATCGACCAACCTTGTTGTTGCCCAATTTGCTGCATGAACTTGATCATCTCTGCTATCTGCCGCTGATCATGGTCCCGCTAGGCCTCCAAAGCTTGTATCATCTGCCGCTCGGCCTCCTACTAGGCCCGCAGTTCCTGCACCTCGGCTTGCAACATTTGACCCCAATGTTTCAATAATGCAGAGCTAAGGAGTGTAAAAGTCAAAGAGCGACGAATGAAAATGGAATACTTACCTAGAGTGCCGACACCATGGTCGGTCGTTGGCGTATGGGCATGCTAGAGCTCGTGCTCGCTGCTCGGAGGTGGTTGAGAGGAGGAGTAGAGGCCGTGTCGAGTATGCCATCACCAATCCAGAACAGCCCATGCTTCTTGCCTTGCCCCACCCTCATCATGAGCTGAGGATCAAGGTGCTCCTCGGTCCTCGGATCGTAGTCCGGCCCGTGGATTGACCTTGTTGCCTCCGTGTACGCAGTGAGGCGGGTGTGGACGCTGGAGTTGGTGTACGCCTCGGGTGGGGCATCCGGGTTGTACTGGATGTTGGACGACCCCTTGCCCATGTGGGCCAGAGCATATGCCGTGAGTTGACCAATTGGCTGGCCATCGTGCGCCGCCGACTGCGAGAAAGACGACAACATGTGGTTAGAAATCATGTAGAATTGATCACGGCTAGATCAGAGAAATGGTGGAGACTTACATATGCCTTGGCGTATTTGCTAAGGCTGCGGCTGCCCTGATGGTGAGGTACACCTGACATCTGCATACGCCTGTCGCGGGCCTCTTCGTGCGTCTTCTGCCAGTCCTTGTCCAACCATTTGTCCACTATAACTGCCTAGCAATCGGGATGGGTGGCACACCAGCTTGGAATCACCTACAGGCCATCAAGTATACGACATATCAGATGATCAAATTAGGCATACTTAATCTCAAAAGAAATCAATAGGAGATGTTTTCTATTTACCTGTAGGTACTGCTCCTTTGTCAGCGTCTCCCGTCTTGCCTGAGTTTTGTTGATTCTTCTTTTACGGAAGTTCGTGTTGTAGTCAATGTGCGCCTGGAGGCGGGACTCGTAATGCAAGTCCGAGACACGCCTTTTACAGGAATCATAAGCCACCTGATACACCCATTCCTCCTGTCCCTCCTGGCATATGAAGAAGTCCTGCATAAAGACACGAGGTATCCATTATTTTATTTCAAGAATGTCCAATGAATGCGATGAATTGAGAAATGTAGTGCGAGAAATACTTACCCACAACTCCATAATCACCCGATCCGCCTTGTTTCTGAACTCCCTATTATTAGCATCTGGAGCATTGGCGACGAGGGTGTAGTGGTCGAACGAGGTGGTCGGCTCCGGGTCCTCTCCTTCTGCTTTCCACACCAGGCCAGGGAAGTGTTCCCTGCACAGAAGTCCCAGGATCCCATTGACATTGCGTGCCTTGACCCCCTCGTCCACAAGCATCTAGTTCCTGCACAAGTGGTTAACAATAGTTAGTAGTTCTTATTATGATTTTTCAACATATCAAATGAATCACATATGAAGTTACTTACTTATCCCCCTCGGGTGCAATCAGTGGGCGCCAGTCAACAGGTATCGGTCGCTTCGGGAGCTTCGTGGGACCTCGCAAGTAGGGGGTCGACGTACCAGAGGAAGTGGAACCCCCTGCCGTCGCCGCCGCCTCCTCGGATGTGTGTGGAGCCGCCTCCTCGGACGTGTGTGGAACCACCTCCTCATCCATCTGTGGAATCGCCTCCTCGTCCACCGTGTGGTGAAGGACGTCATCGTCCCTAGAGTCGCACGAGGAGCTGCGCCCGTGGTTAGTCGACGGCTCTCACCTGGGCCTGCCCCTCGGCCTCCTCAGAGGCCTCTCTGACGGCTCTGTCTCCTCAGCCGCTGACATGTCCCTCAGTCTCGAGTAAACCAAGTGACAGTGCCTCCTAGTGGGAGGCATCACCTGCAATTAAAAACAGAAAACCAGTATAAGTACAGATAAACAAGACGTACTTAGTAAGAGATGCAAAATAAAGAAAATGTAATTACAAAATAACATAGTATTACATGTATTTCTAATATTCTTCATGATCGAGATTATCTGGACGATAGGTATCCTCATCACTGTCAAGATTGTCAAAATCCTCAATAGGCTCATCCTCATCGCTTTCATTGCCTAGTCGTAGTCCGTCAAGCATTTCTAAGTCCTTCGGATCATGCACCTCATCTGTAGCGTCCTCATCAACAACCCATTCCTCGTCTACTTCCATTTCAATCTCTCCGGTTAAGTCTATCTCAAGCATCCTTGGTAGCCCCTCTTCTTGTTGATAGAACTCCCCGTCATGCGTGTTTGGGTTCAAGTTGTAATCATCATCGTTTGGGCGAGGTAATTTACCGTGTGGTGATACCTTGTGCACAATATACCAACCCTAAAGACGTGGGTTGGTTTTGCAAGCATATGGACAATAATAAACTTGTGTGGCTTGTTGAGCCACAATATAGACATCTTCTCCTAGATAGAAGGAATCCTGTCGAGTTTCGACTAGCCCAAATTGTGGGGACTTTCTCGATACTGCAGGATCAAACCACTGGCATTTGAATATGACAGGATTAAGTGCTTTGGAACCACGGTAGTCGAGCTTGTATATTTCTTCAATTGTCCCATAATACTCCTCTTGATCAGTGCTGGGCGTAAATACTCCGGTATTCGTGGTCCTTGGATTGGGCAGACTCTGCTCGTACCTTGTTGTGTGAAAGCGATATCCATTCACGTCATAAGCGTTAAATGACGAGACCTTATAGTCAAAGCCATTAGCCACCTGTCATAATTCGACACTTATAGACGCATCCCTTTGGCACTGCAAGCTCAAGCAGGAGAGAAATGAAATTAGGCAACTTAGAACGTCAAACTTGGAACGAGCTAAGTTGGTCGGTACCTTTCTTTGGAACCATGTAATGAAATTAGGTGAACCATGTTGAAGAAGGGTCTCTCATTCATGGTCAGAAGGTGGCCTTGGATGATGCTAGGATTCAGCAAAAAATTCCCTGCACCGATAAGAAACAAGGTTGTTGGATGCAGAAAAGTTACGGAGTATGTAACAAGTTCGTTGAGAACTTACCCCTGATACTTGTCCACTTCGTCAAGGTTCATCAACACGTAGAGCATGATCTTGCGCCACTCTTCATTGCTCAAGGTATTTTTGGCCGCTCCACTTGCTCTCCCGCGTGGCCCTTTGAATAGGCTGAGGGTCGATTCATTTTTGTCCTTGTTGTAATGAGCGGGTGGATTATGCAAGTTAGGAAGGTTCTCATTATAGTATGATGTTGTGAAGTTTGACACCTCCTCACGAATGAATGCCTCTGCAATGGAAGCCTCAATCCTGCCTTTGTTTCCATTCTGGCGAATAGTCTTTAGACATCTCTCGATTGGATAGCACCAACGGTTTTGCATGGACCCCCCATTCGTGCCTCAAACAGGAGGTGCAAAATCAAATGCGGCATCAACAAGAAAAAAAAGGTGAAAAGATCTTATCCAACTTATAGAGCAACGGAGGTGCCGCTTTTTCCAACTCCTCAACCACTTTCATAGATATCTCCTTGGCACAAAGCTGGTAGAAGAAAAAGCTCAACTCTGCCAGCACCTTCCAGACATGCTCAGGGACGTAGCCTCGAACCATCGATGGAAGAAGCCGCTCAATCCATATGTGGTAGTCATGACTCTTCATCCCTAATACTCAGCCAGTAGCTGGGTTCGCTCCCCTCCTCAGATTCGCTGCATACCCATCAGGGAATATTAACATCTGCATCCATTGTATCACTTCCGTCCTGTGCTTCTTTTCTAAGACGTAATCGGCCTTAGGCCTTTTCCATGGTTTGCCATCTCTTAGAGGCAGCATCTCTAGCTTTGGTCTATCGTGTAACAAAACCGTCCAAATTATAAGAGCACAAGTACAAAAACAATCACCGAAATGATCAAATTCTCGCACTTGAGCCCATATAACTCCGGTAGTCCAATGAAATCACGAGGGATTTCAAACCAACCAACATACAAGCCAAGATCGTAGTGATTCAACATAACAAGTCCCATGTTACAACCATTTCACAAGTAATTCAATATACATCGGAGTTCAACATAGTTATTAATTTACATTGAAAAGTAGCGGAAGCAAAGTAATTTGAAACTAACAACACCCTTATTTCAAATACATGCCAGTACCAAGGTCGACTTCCAACAAAAGCATTAAAGAGAAGATAAATAAGAAGGATCATGCCCATGATCACACTCCGCCACTAAGGCAGGAGTCAACCAACTCTTGCAGCCGCCATGATACATCACAACCTGCAATAAGTGGGGATAAAACCCTGAGTACAAGAAGGTACTCAGCTGGACTTACCCATCAGAAACCAGAAATAAGGTGACACCAAGGATCATGCAAGGCTGATATAAAGTGGGGCTAGCTTGACAACATTTTGCATAAAAAGCTTAATATAGATGATCAATCATTAATGCTTAAGCATCAAGTTAATTATCGTTAACCTATCATCTATATTAGAACCTGTACTAGAGCACTCACTTTATTAGGAGCAAACAATATTAACCATAGCAGGTATAAATTGAGGCAACCTTTTCATCGTGATCCAATTAACCATCCGTTCAATTTAATGGAATCTACGTTGCCGCTGCTCAAGTCAAGTGCTCACTAACCGGGAGCGACGGCGATTCGAATCGAATTCCTATCCAGCTGGAGGGGTATTTCTAACACTCACCGCACAGGCCCCTGCCAGGGTCGCACAAGCCACCTTTTCATATGATTCAGGAATCGCGGGTCCGAATGATGTCGCGACCCCAAGGGCGACACTCTGCCAGGTGATAGGGACTCTAACCCCCCTTGGTCTCATGCCAATGTCCCCAAGCACATCCTTTCTCTCCTCCAAGAAGCAACCTACCATTCGATTCCCGGCCTGAACCATATTACTCGGCTTCGCGGTCGGAACGACTTATCCGGCCAACTAAGTGTTAGACTGCATTCAACATGACTCAAGGACGTACAGCGAATCGGTCCTTAAACGACTCAGACGGGGATAGATCCACACCCAAGACCTCCATGCCTTGTTGCTTCACTATTGTCATCCCGCCCGGTCTCATTTCATTTTATTAACACATGGTTCCATTCCACGATAGCAAATATAGCCAACCGTGCCATATATGAATATCCCTATATCTCGCAGGTGACAGAAAATAACCTGACTTCTACCGCTTAAAGCAGGGCTAAGCATCTACTCGATCCTAGTCTATGTAGGATTCAAGGATTCATATATCTGGATAAGGAATGATATAATACAGCAAGGTTTTCAACCAACTCCTACCACTTAATGCAACAATACTTATAACATATATATAATTAATTGCTTTGAAGGTAGGAGGCTTATAATGCCTGGGGCTTGCCTGGGATCCGACTCAAGTTAGAGGATGTCAGAAGAACTCGCTTGGCGAGAATTTCCCTTTGGGATGGATCCACCAACTCCATCTTCGGGTTTGGCTCCAACGCCACATCCTTCACACGTTTCTGCTAGCGTATCTATATGAGATGCAACCATGCACATGTATGAATACATAGAAATGCAATAACACAATATTCATACCAGCACACCAAGTTCACATGGGCACTAGAGTTAATCAACTTAACTATCACTTAAGCATATCCTTAGAAGATGACCAGCATATCGATCATGACACAAGTCATACAAGATCTCAAGCACACTTAATACTAACAAGGTGTATATCACTCTTAGAAATCAACATAGCAAAGCAAGGTGAAGCAACAACTTAATTTAGAATCTGCCATTTTTCGAAGATCAGAACAGCAGCTGGTTAAATCAAACATAACTGGAGTTCTGTAACTCCAATTGACTTGTAATAAGACATTCTAGAAAGCTTATGAAATTATATATATTTCATTTATAATCATCACAGCATGATTCCAAAGTTTAACATGTCGAATTTACACAAACACAGAAACTGGTCTAACAAGACAGAGAGCAAGCAATTATGTAACCCAACTTTAAACAGCTATAACTCCTAAACCATATGGCCAAATGCCACCACATTTTAACAGAAGCTAGATACATAAATTATCTACAACTTTTGTATAAATAAGTTTCACAACAAAGCACATTATCATGAAGAACTTTGCTAAGTTCCCAGATCTGTCCAGAAACCTCATTTGCAAGAAATAATTATTAACTTATGTTGCAAATATATAATTATACAAAACCAACTTTACCAACATGTCACACATGACTAATGAACACCAAAAAACATAGTGTCTATTCCTAAATAAATTCTTTTATTGCATTTTCTTAATTTATTTAGATAATTAGGTGGAATTATGAACACATATCCAAGGTGCACAATAATTTCTACCAAAATTACAGTGGCCTACACATGCTCCCAAAAGTCTACTGTCCAAATTTCAATCCATTTGGGCAAGTATATCAAGCTCTATGAAAAAGACAAATAACTATTGCAATAATCATGTGAGAGCAAGTTAAACTTAACACTCAATATTTTCTGTGAACACAAGGCCATATTATTAATCAATATGATAGAGAAACATCATACTAAGGTAATGGAACAACATTTTCTATTTTATCATTTATATATTATTTATAAGCTATTTATTAAGCTATAAACAAGTTAAATCAATAACTTGAGCATATAATAAGCAATGACCATGAAATTTATATCACAGTACATCCATAGCATGACAATCCTACCATAAAAATTTCACATC
This sequence comes from Saccharum hybrid cultivar R570, assembly GCA_038087645.1. Classification (NCBI taxonomy): domain Eukaryota; kingdom Viridiplantae; phylum Streptophyta; class Magnoliopsida; order Poales; family Poaceae; genus Saccharum; species Saccharum hybrid cultivar. The sequence goes on from JAQSUU010000135.1 coordinate 28,169,551, forward strand.
AATTGGAGCATCACAACTCAAGATATAAATTGACAAGGAAAATAATATAGATTTCCTTATTTATCAAGGTCCAATCAAAACCCTAAGAAAACAGTGAACAACTAGTGTGTTTAATATTTTTTCTAGCTAGTACATGTCATCACCAAATTATCAAAATAAGAATCACTATTTTTTTGGAGTCATAAAACTCCAGATCTTCCTCTGGTCAAGTTTAGAGGCATTTTAGAGCATTTTTAAAACTTAAATAAAGACATCAGAAACATCTACAAACATATAGAATTTTATGACTCTACTACAAAGAGCTCTTCTCAAGGTTTCCAAAAAGTCCACTCTTGCTATTTTTGGAATTACCTAGCATGAGATATGATTTTTATAAGATTCACCAATTTTCTAAAATTCAAAAACAGAATTAGAACAACCCTACTTAATTTGCTAGCTCCACCCGAATACATACCCAAACAACCGCTTTCTTAAACCGACAAGTGGGACCCGCTGGACCACCTAGCCCCACCTATCATTCAAACAAAAGGACACAGAGAGAGGGAGAGAGGGGAACGAGCTTGGCCTCACTGCCGGCCGTCGGAAACAGGGGAGGGGGCCGGGCTCACGGCTCCGGCGAGGGGGTCGCTGACGGCGGTGGCCAAGGACGGCGCGAGCATCCAGGGGCCCTTGCGCACCCGCGGAGCTACTCGGCTCTGCTCGAGGCGGTCCCTAGCACCGTGGCCACAGGAGCGAGTGTCGGCAACGGCGGCGATCCGATGGCGACAATGCTACGGCGGCGAGCGGTCTCAGGAGAGGGTGCGGGAGGTGCGGCGCGAGGTGACGGAGGTGCTGATGTGGTTCATTTGGGCGGATGGAGACCGTAGACAGGGAATCACGGTGGTGCCCGGAGCTCGGCCATGGCAGCCATGGCGGTGGCGCACTACTGTGACAATTAGAGGTGGGGAAAACGGCATTCTAATCTCGCGGAAAGGTAAAGAAACTCCTGGCGGTGGCGGTTTGGTGCACGACGGCTGCTAGTGGTGGCAAGGACGGCGACCGAGCTCGGAGCCCCGCTCCGGCGCCCATGGCGGACGCGGCCACGCCCAGCACGCGGGACACTTGGGAGCGACGAAGGAGATGTGAAACGTGGCCGGATAAGGAGGAAGCGAGACCGAGGCAGGCGCTCGGGTGGCTCCCCAATGGCCCTGACTCCCGGTACGAGGCAGCAAGGAGAAGTGCATGGCGGCCACGTTCGGGACACCTGTCGCCTTTGAGGACTTTCCCCGAACAGGTGGTGGGCGCAGTTCGAGGCATCTTGGAGGCCGTTTTTGGGCTGGATATGGGCCGAATTGGATATTGGGCCCAAAATGAAATTCGAAGACCACCTGATGCTCTACGATTTTTATTAAGACACTTTACTCATTAGGGTTCTGGTTTAGGAGATACATGGCTCCAAAGTTGCCAATGTCAGTGATTTGAAAGCAACGAGCAACAATCCAAAATGGGGGTCAAAAAGAATTGCAATTGATGCCATCTTCTTGTATGCTCTTCCCCATCATGTAAGCTCCAACTTTCGTATTTGGACCAATTTAAGTTGCTTAGCAAAAACTCGAGAACGCGGGATGTCAATGTCGGAGACACTGAAATCAGGGTTTTAAATTGCTAAGTGTCGGAAACAGTCCCAATTCTGACTTAAGGGCCCTGTTTGAGCATGTTACACACATTTTTATGACTTGACTCTTAAACAAAGTTTGTTCCTTATAAAATTCTCTACGACTTTGTCAAATGGTGCACAGTCATGCAAAGCTTCTAGGTCCCACTTTTGAAACGGTCAAACAAAAGTGTTCCCGGTTCCATACATGGTCAACCATCACTTAGAAGCACATTTAGGCAAAATGATCAACATGAACATTGTTCCATTAAGTGCCCTAAGTGTAGTTAAGGTGTTGTAGAGTTCATCTAGAGTCATTTGGGTAATTTGCAAAGCTTCATTGATGATCTATAGTTCCATTAACTTAATGGGGCAAATTCCAATAGGAATGGAACTTATCATTTCATGTGACTTTTTGATTCCAAACTTCATGAAACTTTTCCAGGGATCAATATAGATAGGTACTAAGGTGAGACACATGAATATTTGGTAATAACACTACCCAAGCATATAATTTGAAAAGGGACCTATATGTAAAGCAATGGTGCAACATTCAACTTTAGGTTAGGCTTATCTCCATAGGTTGACCTTGATATTGTCATCTCCACTTAATCTATCATGTTAGAGCTCAATTCCACTGCTTAATGAGTGACAAACACCTAGGGTGTTACATATCGCATAGTGTTGCCAGGTCTACTCTGGATTTAGGGTTGTCCTTTGTCTTCTCGGGAATGTCCATGAGTGTTGCCCAAAGTGCTTCGGCGACATTCTTCTCAGTGTGCATTACATCTATGTTATGTGGAAGGAGAAGGTCATAAAAATAGGGAGCCTCTCCAATCCCGACTTATGAGTCCACATATGTTCCACACCATAGCCCACAAAGCAATCTTTCTTTGGATTATCTTTCTTTCTGTTACCCTTCTTTGGATTGACCGCAAGAGCATCTATCTGAGCATAAACCTGGGCACTAGTCATCTTTTGAGGTTTAGGGTCGGTCACCTTGACACCTTTCATGAAGTTCTTGGTGTCTTCTCTGAATGCATGGTTAAGAGGGAGGAACTGTCGATGCTTGTCGAACGATGAAAACTTGCCACCCTTCTTCAACCAAATGAACTCTAGAGTTGCCTTGCATATTGGGCATGGGAACTTCCCGTGGACACACCACGCGGTGAATATCCCATATGCCAGGAAGTCATGCATGGAGTACTGGTACCAAACATACATTTTGAAGTTCTTCTTTGTAGCTCGGTCGTAAGTCCATACGCCATCATTCCAAGCACTAATCAATTCATCATAAATAGGCTCCATGTACACACCCATTTTGTTTCTCGGGTGTTCAGGAATTATCAACATCAAGAATATGTTTTGCCATTGAAGTAGGACTCGGGGGAGGGAGATTAAGGGGGATAGCGAACACGGGCCAACAAGTGTATGGGGCTGACATCATTCCATAAGGATTGAACCCATCCGTTGCCAGCGCAACACATACATTACGGGCCTCTTCATCTTTGTCACGATGGTTGCGATTAAAGCTTTTCCATGCTTCACCATCAGCTGGATGTACCATCTTGTCAGGATTATATCAAACGCCATTCTTGTGCCATGTCATCTGTTTCACGTACTCCTTGGACATGAATAGCTATTGGAGCCTCGGTATGATCGGAAGGTGTCGTAGGACTTTCATGGAGACCTCACTCTGCTCCTTCTGGCCATCACTTTTGTCTACCTCCACATACCTAGAGGATTTACACTTTGGACAGTACTTTGCATCCTTGTGTTCTTTCCTAAATAGGACACACCCCTTCGGACAACAATGTATCTGCTCATACGACATCTTCAGTGCTCGAAGGAGTCTTGTTGACTTGTACAAGTTGTTCGGCAGATGATGACCCTCTAGAAGCACCCCCAATAACTGCCAACATAACATCGAAGCAGGCTCGACTCATGTTGTACTAGGACTTCAACCCCATTAGGCGCCCAATGGCATCCAGTTGAGAAACCATTGTCTTGTCGTGTAGGAGCTTCTGTGTCGAATCCAACATGGCGTAGAACGCCTTTGCGGTTGGCTGTAGCTCCTCCTCCTCCTCCTCCACCTCCATAGGTCTTTAGCGAACGTCGCATCGTGATAGTCACCTAACCATTCTGCTACCCCCCATCACCATCAAATGCCTCCAAGCGTGGTCTCATGACCTCCTGTCTAGTACGATGGGCTCCACCATGGTACACCCACCGGGTATAGTTTGGCATAAATCCGTACTTACAAAGATGCTCCCCCATGACTTTCCTTGTTTTTCTTTTCTTGTTTTCACATTCGCTGCAGGGACAGAACATGTCTCTCGCTCCATTAGCTGCCTTGCCAAATGCTTGATCCAAGAAAGCCTCGGTCTTAGCCATCCATTCAGGGGTGATTTGAGCCTGACTTGGGCGTCCCATGTACATCTACTCACGGTTATCCATCCTCTAGCATATACACATAACGGAGTAATATAACCATCAATTGCATCTACACGGCGTGCCTACTGTCTAATAGGTGAGGATAGGTCCTAATCCCACCCGCGGATGTGTAGATAAGGTTAGTTTCCATGCTCTACTCCGATCCGAGACAGAATTTCGGCAGCACCTCCCGATGTTCTCTCGATACACGTCCTAAAAAGGGAGAGTGTGTATCCAAAGAACAACAGGGACGTGGTGCCGAAACTTCATCTCGGATCCGAGCAGAACATGGAAACTAACCCATCTATGCACCTACGGGCTGTCCAAAAAATGTGGACAATCCGAAACAGATACGGTTATAGATATGCAAAGATCCGCATACCTCCAACCGTATCTGTTTCGAACGGGAGATGCCTAACTGGGCTGCACCGATCTACGACAACAATAAAGAAGAGAGGTTAATTATACCTAGGGTGGCGGTGAAGACAGGCTAGCGACGCAGTGGCGAGTCGGTGCAGTGGCGAGGCGACACTGTGTAGGCAGGACCGCAGCACTGACGAAGACGATCGGGGTCGCCTAGGTAGTACGGGTCCCCTCCGACAGGTCCTGCTCTGCAAAAGAAGAAACACAACACTATAAGTTGAAAAATTCGGCAGCACCTCCCCTGTACGGGGAGGTTTCCAAAACCTGCAAGAAAAACGTCGGCACGAAGGCCGATCACCACATTTTCGGCATGATGGCCCACACATCAACAACTCCAGCATGAAAGCCATCAACAACATAAACGGCACGATGGTCGACAACCCTAGGGCTTTACCTTCTTCTCAGGCGAGGGGCGGGGACGACGACTTGGACGAACGATGAGGGGTGGCGACGATCACATGGACGAACGGTGTGGACGACGTGGACGGTCGTCAGACCGAGGTCCTTCTCCTCCTCCCTTCTCCTTCTTCCTCCTCCTTCTTCTTCTTCTTCTTCTTCTTCTTCTTCCTCCTCTTCCTCCCCTTCTTCTTCCTCCTCCTTCCTCTCTCCTCTTTCTCCAACCTCCTCTTCTCCCTACTGGCCGAGGGCGACGCAGCCCGCCGGCGAGCCTCTTGGGCGGCCCGGGCCGCCGCCTAGGAGCGAGGAGGACGCAGGGCGGGCGACATGGGCTGCCGGCGAGGAGATTGGGCGACGAGGAGCTCGGGCGGGGGCCGCGAGGAGCTCGGGTGCAGGCGGGCCGCCGACGAGGAGCTCAGGTGGGGGCGGCGAGACGTAGGTGGCGCTGCTAGCCAGCGCGCGCGGGAGAGAGGCATGGGGCAGCGGTGGGCGGGGCGGCGCGCGGACGCGTAGGGAGGCAGGGCCACGGCGGTTGGGCCGGCGACGGTTCGGCGAGGGGTGTGGCGACGACGGCGAGGGGGGAAGCAGGGGTCGGGCGTGGGCGGTCTGGTGAGCACATAGGGTTGGAGTGGGCCTTGGGCCTTTTTCTTCAGCTCGGCCCTTTGGGCACTCGGCAAAGATTTAGTTTTTTTTCAAAATTCTTTGCCGAGTGCCGTGGGGCCCGGCACCCGAGTGCCAGGGGAGGCACTCGACATACTATTTTTTTAGTTTTTGGGCCCCATTTTTTTTGTGAAGCCCTCCTTCATTCTTTAAAACTACATGTTCCAATTTGGATCTTTTTTATAACATTTTGCTATATTTCTTGAATTTATTTTGTTTATTTGCATTTTTCTTGAAAAAGTAAATTTGAACTGCAGGTGCATGAAATAATGAAATTTGGCCATTCAAAAAATGATATTCATGTTGTAGAGTGTATTTTGAGGTCGTATTCAGGAACTCACCCAAAATTTTGAACGTCTTTTTCACGAAACATGGCCACCCGCTTGTGGATTAAGTGTTTTTAAATTATATAAAATCCAAACGAAGTTCAAAAATCACGAAACTTGTTGAGGTGTCATGTTATCACATGTACAAGCTATGATAAAAAAATTGAGATGGTTTCGAGCAAGTTGTGATGTCGTGATCACATGTGGAGATGTTTGGGTTTTCGGCCTCTGACGTCACAACTTGCTCGAAACTATCTCAATTTTTTATCATAGCCTGTACATGCAATAACATGACACCTTGACAAGTTTCATAATTTTTAGACTTCGTTTGGATTTTATATAATTTTAAAACACTTAGGCCACAAGCGGGTGGCCATGTTTCATGAACAAGACTGTCGGTGTTCGGACCGAGGGGGTCCTAAACCAACGAGTAAATGCTGCGTGTCTCTTTCCTGGATGGTGATGCAAGGAGAACACACGGGGGTTTATCCTAGTTTGGACAAAAGAAGGCCCTACGTCCAGTGGGGGGGAGAGGTTTGTATTTCCTTGCACCGAGGTGCTCGTGTAGGGGTTACAAGCATGCGAGAGAGGGTGTCGAGCCCAAGTCTCAAAGAGAAAAGAGGAAAAAGGTGGTTGCTTGAGATGTCGATCTCTTGTTTTGTTTTTTCATTCCGTCTTCGTCCCCCTCCTCCGTTGAACCCTGGCCTGCCCTTTTATAGGGTGAGGGGAGGCTAAGACGACGGGGAGCCTTAAGGTGATGTTTTGTCGATTCCTGTTGAGTTGACTGTAGCGACGTGCCTTGGGAATGGCCGGCCATCCCTGGACACCCTGACGTTGTGGGAGACAAGATGACATTATCGAGTGTCGAGGCTGGGTCGAGGCCGGGTCGAGGCCGGATGGATAAGGCCGAATCCCCGATATTGCGGAGAACGGGCCTTGTCTTATCCTCCCTCGAGGGTGATTGATGGTGAACAGTGCGCGGTAAGGTGGGTATAGTGACGGGTTTCACCTCCCATCATGGGATGGGCGGTAAAATAGTGAGATCTGACACGGGTATTGTTCCCACGTCGATCCTGGCCGTAGCCATGCCGGTAGGTGGTAGTAGGTAACCGCATTGAATGCTATGGCTTTTGTCCTGGGGTAGGTAAAGAAAAGGTGTCGAGGTGCTCGGTCCGGGCTCACGCGAGTCGGAGTTCTCCCCAGTGGGCGATCGAGCCTCGCGCGGGTCGGAGCGCCATCGAAGTACCTTGCGGCATGGGATGGGGCGCGGTCGAGGCGTCCCGTTGAGCGGGCCTCGTACGAGTCAGAGCCGGGGCGCGGTCGAGGCGCCCCGTCGAGCGGGCCTCGTACGAGTCAGAGCCGGGGCACGGTCGAGGCGCCCCATCGAGTGGGCCTCATACGAGTCGGAGCCGGGGCGCGGTCGAGGCGCCCCGTCGAGCGGGCCTCATACGAGACTAACTGGATACGCGGTCGAGGCGTGCTATCTTTTATTGCGGTTTTGGTCGTGTTAGTTTTTTGGCGATAGGTGCGGGTACCCCCGTACTGTTGGTACCGACAGTAGCCCCCGAGCCTTTGGGTGAGTGTGTGATCATTCTCCTAGAGGTTGGTCATAATTGGAGTCGTAGCGCCGTGATTTTTTCCGGCGGGGGCGCGCGAGCGCACCCGCCGGGTGTAGCCCCTGAGGCCTCGGTGGAGTATTGAGACTCCTCCGAGGTCTTGTACGCGTTTGATTGGGGAACGATTCGTTGCGGTCAAGCCCCCGAGCCTCGCGCGAGGTCGATCAAGGTCCCGGCCATCTTTTGCTACGCGACCCTCACGCTCCTTTTCCGAAAAAAGGAGGAGGGGTGGAGAACGCCGTACTACCCTCGTTTGGGCGCGAGTTCCGACGATCTCCGGTGAGCTGCTAGCGGGGGAATTCGAGTGAGAGCCCGTGCCCCGTTCGTTAGAGGTTGGCTAGTGGCCCGGAGGCGCCCTCAAAGATGCCAAGAAGTGGTCGTGTGGATCTCGATTCCCTTCGACAGGATTCGAGGGCTCGATGCCTCCCCCGGAGGGATTCCTACGATGACCTTCTCCTTCGGCCTCGAATACATCCTGGGGTGCCTCGAGAGCGTGGCTCGAGCCCTTGGCCATGTACGGGCGCACCCTGGGTCGTCCCTAACTCTGTTGCTCGAGGGCAGCTGTCGAACCCTGTTCGAGGGCCAGCTTTCGCTCCCTCGAGACTTATTCCGGGCTCGGGGCCCGTTTCTGCGGTCGGGACCCCGAGCCTTGCGCGCACGAGGTCGATCAAAGTCCCGGTCGTCTTTTGCGACCCTCACGCTCCTTTTCCGAAAAAAGGAGGAGGGGTGGAGAATGCCGTACTACCCTCGTTTGGGCGCGAGTTCCGACGATCTCCGGTGAGCTGCTAGCGGGGGAATTCAAGTGAGAGCCCGTGCCCCGTTCGTTAGGGGTCGGCTAGTGGCCCGGAGGCGCCCTCAAAGATGCCAAGAAGTGGTCGTGTGGATCTCGATTCCCTTCGACAGGATTCGAGGGCTCGATGCCTCCCGCGGAGGGATTCCTACGACGACCTTCTCCTTCGGCCTCGAATACGTCCTGGGGTGCCTCGAGAGCGTGGCTCGAGCCCTTGGCCATGTACGGGCGCACCCTGGGTCATCCCTAACTCTGTTGCTCGAGGGCAGCTGTCGAACCCTGTTCGAGGGCCAGCTTTTGCTCCCTCGAGTCTTATTATAGGCTCGGGCCCGTTTTCCACATACCTGGGGATATTCGTCCGCGGATCCCTCCCTCGTCCGTTAGCCGAGCGCGTCTTTTTGGGAGGGGAGATCGGCGCGGTAGTGGGCAACGTGGCGTGTGGTCACGATGTGGGGGACAGCCACGTGCCCGACTCCTGTGAGATGTAAGGAAACGGTTAGGTGGGCGCATTTAATGCGGGAACTGTTCCTACCTTCTCGCGCGGCCGTTGGGCTTCCGCCTGGGCATATAAAGTTAAGGCCTAGGGGTCTGCGTTCCCCACCGGTCCCTTGCGTTCCTGCAATCTTCTGCCTCAGACAATCTTTGCCTTATCGCGTTCTCCGCCCGCGTCGTCGCTGCCACCGCATCCTTTCCATCCATCCCCCCTCCGACAGCACCGATGGCAGGAAAGAGCTAGATCCTCCCTGCCGACGACTGGGCTGCCTCCTCGGTGACGGAGAGGAGGTTGGAAGAGTTGGTCGAGGACGGGCTGCTGCGGCCAAGGACGAGCCGGTCGCAGCCGGAGTGGATGGCGCCGCCCCCTGCCCACCGGGAGCCGGTGCCCCCTGAAGGGTACGTGGTGAGCTTTGTCTGCTTCCACGAGCGGGGGTTTGGCGTGCCAGCGTCGGTCTTCATGCGCGCGCTCCTCCACCACTACCGGGTGGAGCTTCACCATCTTTCCCCCAATGCCGTCGCGCAGGCCGCCATCTTCGCGGCGGTCTACGAGGGCTACCTTGGGGTGGAGCCGTAGTGGAACCTGTGGCTTCACCTTTTCAAGGCCGAGCTCTTTGCCAAGAAGGCAGGGGAGAAGGGCGTCCTGTGTGCGGCTCGAGTGGGGAGCTGCGTGCTGCAGGTGAGGTCGGGTCGGGCGGATCTGTACATCCCAGCCCGCCTCATCTCTTCGAACAGTGGGTTGCACGAAGGTTGGTTCTACCTCTGCAATGATGAAAATCAGTTGCCGAGGTACACCGGCCGCGTGTTGACCGCTCGAGAGGAGCGCTGGTCGTACGGAGTGCCGGAGGCCGAGAAGTCGTGCCTGGACCCGCTGCTGGCGGCGCTGCAGCAGCTTCGCCTTCGGGGCTTGACGGCTGCGGCGGTGGCCACGGCCTTCCATCGCCGCAGAGTGATGCCGTTGTGCCGGCGTCGTCTCCGTTTGGACCAGATGACTCCGGAGGCAAATCTGGAGGGGACCCGGATGTCCCATGAATCCCTCGCCCTCGAGGAGGTCCTCCGGCGAGCGCGCCGGATGGTTGGGAACTTCAAGGTGGAGGAGGCCAACCGGGTTCCCATGAGGCCTACCGAAGGGTTTGAGTCCGTGGTACGTATCCCGGGGCTGAGGTGTTGCTATTTTCGTTTATCTGTGGATTTCGCTGATGTGGTCGAGGCCGGCGTGTAGGATTTGTCGGCGCTGCGGGAAACGCGTCCGCCGGTCCCGGAGGACCGGCCCGCCCAGGAGGCTCGGCGCCTGCATGCTTCCAAGAAGAAGCAGACCAAGGAGACGGCCAAGAAGCGGGCGATCCGCAGGGCCAAAGAGGCGGAGGCGCTGAAGAAGCTTCGGCGCCAGCAGACCATCGACGGGGTCCCCCTGGCGCTGTCGCCTTCCGAGACGGTCTCGGGGGAGGACGACGACAGCAGCGGCGAAGACGACGATGCCCTGTCGCGGTATGAGATCGCGACTGGGCTAGGGGACCTTCTCGACATTCGCCCCCTGCTAGAGCCCATCAGGGGGGCGTCCTCCTCGGTCGTCGTGGTTGAGGAGCCCGAGGGGAAGAAGGCGAAGAAGGAGACGGGCCCCTCGACGGGAGGGGCCGCTTTACCCCGGACCCGGCGAGAGGGGTCAACAGGGACGTCCGCACCAGCCCAGGCCCCGTAGGCTCGGGCAGGGGCTGGGACGGCAGTACCGGCGTCGTCATCGGCGGCGGCGTCGGTAGGCGTAAGAACCTGAGGCCAGCTGGCCTCGGAGGCACAGAAGGCGCAGGGCGATGCGTCGGCCAGGGCTCCTAGGAGCACTTGGCCTGCTGGTGAGGCCGCTGCGAGGCCACCATCGGCCGTCCCGGGAGGCTCGGGTCGTGCGGGGTTGAGGCCCTTGGTGCCGATTTCTGGGTAAGTATCTCCGCTCGGTTGTCCTGCCTTTCTCTAGGTCCATTGGCTGACGTTTCTTCTCACTTTGCAGGCTAAAGCGGAAGGCGAAGCCGATGGGGCTTACCCCCGTGAAGTCGCTGCGGGCCAGCGCCGTTGTCCTCAACCGGATGGCGGAGCAGGATGCGGCCTAGGTCCGGGAGGTCAAGGCCTCGAAGGGGCGCCTGCGACAACGGTAGGGGTCAGCTGACACCGCGGTGGTTGCTGGCCTGGAGCCTACTGTTGAGGGGTCTGAACCGGCAGAGGTAGCGGCGCTCGATACGGTCAAGACGGGGCCCAGATCGTCGGGGACGGCCGAGGCTGCCGTTGCGGTCACGACGGGCGAGGCACCCGTCCATGACACGGAGCGGGCGGGTGCGGACGTGACCATGGAGGAGGTCGCGTCGGCGTCAGGGCAAGAGGCGGCCCTAGCGAGGGGGTCGCGGCCGCAACAAGGCCCGTTGGCAGAGCCAGCGGGCATGGTGGAGGGCGGGGCGGTCGAGCCCCTATCCAGAGCACCGGAAGAAGAGGCGCCGGCTCCGAAGGTGCCAACGGTCGAGGCGCGGGTACCGGAGCCGTCGTCGGTCGAGGCGCCGGCGCCGGAGGCGCCGGCGGTCGTTGGTGCCCGCCCTCACCTTACCCTCGACGACATCCCCCTGGACAAGGGAAAACAAGCGATGGGGGTCGAGGGGGTGAGGTCGTGGATCAGGCCGGTGCCTCGACGACCGTTGGAGAGGTGGATACTGCGGGCGAGGCCGGTCCTTCCACGGGACCGGGAGACGCCCCAGCCGGGTCGTCCTCGTCATGGCCCGACATCGCCGCGCTGGCGATAGCGCGGGCAGAGACGGAGCTGCCGAGGTGGGGGGGCGTCCCTTCCGTTTAGGGACGCTACGAACCCCGAAGCCGAGCCCATCTTTGTCCTGAGCGACAAAGATGAAGTGCACCGATGGGAATACCTCGAGGGCGTCAGCCAGCACCTTGATCGGTTGCTCCAAGTGGCGTCCGGTGCTGTGCGGAGTATGGGGGATGCCACCGAGGTATGATCGACCCATCGGCTTTCTCTGTAGTTTTCTTGATGTCTTTTTCCTCGGATTTGTGACCTTTCTGGATTGCGTTCAGGAGCTGAAGGAATACTCCCGCCGCAAGTCACTCTTCATTCGAGACGAGAGTGGCGTGTGGGGTGCGCTATCCCAGCAATGGGTCCTGGTCGAGGAGGCCCAGAAACGGCTATCCGATCGGAACGCCGAGATGGCTGAGCTGTGCGTCGCGTACGCAGTGGTGAAAGAAGAAGCGACGCAGGCATGGGCAGCCGAGGCCGTGATGCGCACTGGCATGGACAAGGCTCGGGAGGAGGCTGCCTAGGCTCGTAGGGATCTCGAACCCCTGTCCATGCGGGTGAAGGAGCTCGAGGAGAATGTTTCCTAGGTTAGCCTTCAGCGCGACACCCTCAACGTCGAGATCACGACGCTGAAGGGAGCCGTCCAAGAGAAGGACGCAGCTCTCGAGTCTGCTCGGCAGGAGATCGAGGCGCTAAAGGCAGCCATCAGTGACAAGGACAGCGCCTTCCTGGGGCTCGAGCGAACGTGCGGGGGGCTTCGCGACGAGGTCGTGGCCTGCAGACCCACATCGAGGGTAAGTGTGATTGTCACGGCCACGACGTTGAAGGCCCCGCGTTGGGTATTAATTTGTTTGTCGTGTTTCAGAGCTAGAGAGAGAGAATCGAGAGGCCCAATCTTCTGCCAACTCCTTCCAGAGCCTCCTTAAAGCCGAGATCCGGAGGACCCAACTTCTCCAGGGCGCGATCACCACCGTGTGTGACGGCCTGGGGGTCGAGCCCGACACCGACACCGGGGAAGATGTTCGGGGGAACTCCTTCGTCCGCCGGATGGTGGCGCTGGGCCGCCTTGCCCGGGAGAAGATATGGGACGGCCTCCATCACGGCGTGAAGAGGACGCTGGCCGTCGTCCGTTCAGGGTTTGTGTTTGACATGAAGCTCGTCGCCGAGGGTTTCATCACAGACCCGGATCGGACAGACGAGGAGAACGAGGATGCTTGCGTGGAGCTGATTAAAGCCGCCGAAGAGCCTGGAAGCCGTCTGGCCTCGCTTTTTGAAGCCGAGGTGGTTCTGCCTGCCGACGACGAGGGCCTGTGAGCCAAATCTGGGCATGAAGGCCCATGTAATGAGTTAGTATTTCGAATTTTGGTCGTGGTGGCCGCGGAGGCCTTAAAAACTCGAAACATAAACCGGTTCGTGGTTGATTTAGTTTTACTCGAGCTTTTCTTCCCTTTATCGCTCGGACCGTGTTCTCGCGTGATTTACTTAGCACGCAGCTGCATCCTTTGGCGTAAGGGAGCGAGTGGAGGTACCGTAGCCTCGGAGGCGTAAGTGATCTCGCGGCTCAACTGCCCTCGAGCTTCAGGGTGATGTTGCAGCCTTGTAAATCGTGTGAGAGCCTGATCTAAGCGACAGGGGGTATGTTCTTTTTTAAATTTAGGAACCGTTGTTTAGATCTTCCTATCATGAAGGCGTACCTCTAAAAGGTGTAAGGGGTGAGTGGAGGTACCATAGCCTCGGAGGCGTAGGTGATGCTCCAGACTCGAGAGCCCTCTCGAACCTTAGGGTGCTCTTTCAGCGAAGTCGATCTAAGAAGCGGTTCTTTAAATTTTAAAAAAGAGCATAAGTTTTTTTCGGGGACCGGGGGTTCCCCCCTTGCAGCCCCCGAGGGAGGGTCGACTCTGGGAGTGCAGGGTCGATCCTTCCTCATTACGAAACGAAAGTTTGAACATCGCTGTATTCTTTATTGACGAAAAAGAAAATACAGAGCCTCGAGGCTTTTTAAGGAAAGAAGCGACGTAGCTGTTCAATGTTCCAAGCGTTGGTGAGGATTTCGCCCTTCTCGTTCGATAGCTTGTAGGTGCCCGGCTTTAGTACTTCTATGATGATGTACGGCCCTTTCCATGGTGGTGTGAGATTGTGCCGTCCCTTGGTGTTCTGGTTCCGCCGTAGCACCAAGTCGCCAACGTTGAGGTCACGCTTGCGGACGTGTCTGTCGTGGTAGCGTCGGAGACCCTGCTGGTACCTAGCAGAATGCAACAGAGCCACATCTCGGGCTTCCTCGAGCTGGTCGAGGGCGTCATGTCTTGTGGCGTCGTTATATCTTTCGTTGTATGCCTTCAACCTTGGGGATCCGTATTCTATATCGGTTGGTAGCATAGCCTCAGACCCGTAGACTAAGAAGAATGGAGTGAACCTCGTGGCTCGACTCGGCGTTGTTCTTAGGCTCCACAGGACCGAGGGTAGCTCGGCAGCCCATCTTTTGCCATGTTTATTTAATTTGTCAAAGATTCTGGGCTTCAGGCCTTGTAGGACCATGCCGTTGGCACGTTCCACCTGACCATTTGTTTTTGGATGAGCCACGGCTGACCAGAGCACTCGGATGTGGTGGTTGTCGCAGAAATCCAAAAACTTTTTGCCAGTGAACTGGGTGCCATTGTCTGTGATGATACAGTTGGGGACCCCAAAGCGATGAATAATGTCAGTGAAGAAGAGCACAGCTTGCTCGGACCTGATGCTGGTGATAGGGCGGGCCTCGATCCACTTGGAGAATTTGTCGATTGCGACGAGCAAGTGGGTGAAGCCGCCAGTTGTCCTTTTCAGTGGTCCGACAAGGTCGAGCCCCCAAACGGCAAACGGCCATGTGATGGGGATAGTTTGCAGGGCATGTGCCGGAAGATGGGTTTGTCTCGCATAGTACTGACAACCCTCGCAGGAGCGTACTAGCTTGACAGCGTCGGAGACCGCGATCGGCCAATAGAATCCTTGTCGAAAGGCGTTTCCGACGAGGGTTTGAGGTGCTGCGTGGTGACCGCAAGCCCCCGAGTGAAGATCGCCGAGCAGATTCCTGCCTTGCTCTTTTGTGATGCAACGTTGGAGGATACCGGTAGGGCTACGACGGTAGAGCTCTCTGCTGTCGCCCATGATCACAAAAGTTTTTGCCCGGTGTGCGATCCGTCGAGCCTCAGTCTTATCCGAGGGGAGGTCCCCTTGACTGAGGTAGTCGAGGTACGGGACGCGCCAATCAGGCTCGAGGTCAGACGGTGGCGTCAGGTCTTCCACCTGCATGGCTTCAGCCCCGGTCGAGGGGGCTTCTGCCTCAGGTGGAGGGTCGAGCGACGCCCCGTCGACCCCCCCGTCGGGCCTGAGGTCTTTCACGAAGACGTCCGGTGGAACCATGGCTCGACTGGACGCGATTTTTTCCAGTTCATCAGCGGCCTCATTATACTTGCATGCGATGTGGTTGAGCTCGAGGCCGTGAAACTTGTCCTCGAGGCGCCGTACTTCTTGGCAGTAGGCCTCCATCTTGGGGTCGCGGCAGCTCGAGCTCTTCATGACCTGATCGATCACGAGTTGGGAGTCGCCTCGGACGTCAAGGTGTCGGACCCCGAGCTCGACGGCGATTCTCAACCCCATGACGAGTGCCTCGTACTCGGCGATGTTGTTAGACGCAGGGAAATGAAGCCGGACGACGTAGCGCATGTGAATCCCGAGGGGTGAGACGAAGAGCAAGCCCGCGCCTGCTCCCGTTTTCATTAATGACCCATCGAAGTACATGGTCCACAGCTCCGCCTGAAGCTGTGCAGGGGGGAGTTGTGTGTCAGTCCACTCAGCCAGAAAATCTGCTAACACCTGTGACTTGATAGCCTTTCGCGGTGCATAGGACAATGCCTCGCCCATGAGTTCGACCGCCCATTTGGCAACCCTACCCGAGGCTTCCCGGTTCTGGGCTATCTCTCCCAAGGGAAAAGAAGAAACCACAGTAATCGGGTGACCCTCGAAGTAGTGTCGGAGCTTGCGCTGCGTCAAGATGACAGCATATAGCAGTTTCTGGATCTGTGGGTATCGACACTTTGTTTCTGAGAGCACCTTGCTAACGAAATAGACTGGCCTTTGGACGAGCAAGGTATGTGCCTCCTCGGCCCGCTCGACAACCAGGGCATCACTGACTACTTGTGATGTCGCGGCGACATAGAGTAGGACTGGTTCCCCCGGGGTTGGAGGGACGAGGATCGGTGAGTTAGAGAGGGTGGCTTTGAGTTTCGTGAGAGCCTCCTTAGCCTCAAGGTTCTAGGAAAAATGGTCCGATTTCTTCAAGAGACGGTACAGAGGGAGTGCTTTTTTGCCGAGGCGTGAAATGAAACGGCTGAGTGCTGCCAAGCAACCTGTGACCCTCTGTACGCCCTTTAGATCTCGGATGGGGCCCATCTTAGTTATTGCAACGATTTTTTTAGGCTTGGCATCGATGTCGCATTTAGATACGATGAACCCTAAAAGCATACCTCGTGGGACGCCGAAGACGCATTTTTCTGGATTGAGTCTGATGTTTTTTGCCCTGAGGCACTTGAATGCAACATCGAGGTCGCTGACCAGATCGTCGGCTTATTGGGTTTTGACCACGATGTCATCGACGTAAGCTTCGACGGTCGACCCAATGTGCTTTCCGAAAACATGTTGCATGCATCGCTGGTACGTTGCCCCCGCGTTCCGGAGACCGAAGGGCATCGTAACATAGCAATACATGCCGAATGGGGTGATGAATGAAGTCGCGAGCTGGTCAGACTCCCTCATTTTGATTTGGTGGTAGCCGGAGTATGCATCTAAGAATGAGAGAGTTTCACATCCCGCAGTGGAATCAACGATTTGGTCAATGCGTGGCAAAGGAAAGGGAACTTTCGGACATGCTTTATTTAAACCGGTATAGTCTACGCACATCCTCCATTTCCCACTCTTTTTTCCTAACTAATACAGGATTAGCTAGCCACTCGGGATGATGAACCTCCTTGATGAACCTGGCTTCTAACAGTTTGTGTATCTCCTCACCGATGACCCTGCGCTTCTCCTCGTCGAAGCGACGCAGGCGTTGCTTCACCGGTTTGGATCCGGCCCGGATCTCCAAGGCGTGCTCGGCGACTTCCCTGGGTATGCCCGACATATCCGAGGGACTCCACGCAAAGATGTCGACGTTTGCGCGAAGAAAGTCGACGAGCACTGCTTCCTATTTAGGATCGAGGGTGGCACTGACGTTCAGTGCCTTTCCCTTAGGATCAGCGGGGTCGAGGGGTACGAGTTTGACGTCTTCGGTGGGCTCGAAGCTGCCAGCATGGCGCTTTGGGTCGGGAATCGTATTGGCGAGACCGTCGAGGTCTGCAGCCAAGATTGCCGACTCGAAAACGGCCTCGCCGTGCTCGACGCACTTGACGTCGCACTCGTAGGCATGTTCATATGAGGGCCCTACAGTGATGACACCGTTTGGGCCTGGCATCTTGAGCTTGAGGTAGGTGTAGTTCGGGATTGCCATGAACCTGGCGTAGCATGGGCGCCCCAGGATAGCGTGGTACGTTCCACGGAATCCGACCACTTCGAAAGTGAGAGTTTCCTTTCGGAAGTTGGCCGGTGTGCCAAAACAAACAGGCAGATCGACCCGCCCGAGGGGTTCCGCCCGTTTCCCTGGCACGACTCCATGGAAGCCCCCAACGCTAGGTTGGAGGCGCGCTCTGTCGACCCCCAGGAGGTCGAGGGTCTGGGAGTAGATGATGTTAAGGCTGCTTCCGCCGTCCATGAGCACCTTGGTGAGGCGTGTGTTGGCGATGACGGGGTCAACAACGAGTGGATAGACCCCCGGGTTGGGGACGTAGTCTGGGTGGTCATCACGGTCGAAAGTGATGGCCACCGCGGACCAATCAAGGAAGCGGGGTACTGCCGATTGTACGGAGAAGACCTCGCGCCGTTCTCGCTTGCGCTGGCGCGCAGAGAGGCAGGTCGAGGGCCCTCCGTAGATCATGAAGCAGTCGTGGATCTCAGGAAATTCCCCGTCCTTGTCGTCACCCTTAGGGTCCTCCTTGTCATCCTTCTTGGCGCCGGCACCCCCGAAGTACCTGCGCAGCATGTGACAATCCTCGAGGTTATGGTTAGTGAGTCCCTTGTGGTAGGGACACGGCTCTTTGAGCATTTTGTCGAAGACGCCCCCGCCGGGGGGGCCTCGAGGTTTCTTGTGCTCGGTAGCAGCGACGAGCTCGTCGACCGGGGCCTCGAGCTTGCCCTGCTGGCCTTTCTTCTTCTTGCGGTTGTTTCTCTTAGGGCCCCGGGTGGAACTCGCGGGATCGTCGACCTTCTGCTCCCCCCTTTCCGGGTCGCCGCCAAAGATTACACCAACCGCCTCCTTGCCGGTGGCGAAGTTGGTGACGATGTCCATCAATCCATTGGCAGTGAGTGGGGTGTTACGGCCCAATTCTCGGACCAACTCCTTACAGGTGGTGCCGGAGAGGAAGGCCATAATTACGTCGGAGTCGGTGATGTTGGGGAGCTCGGTACGCTGCCGGGAGAAGCATCGGATGTAGTCTCGGAGGGATTCATTTGGTTTCGGCTTGCAGCTCTGGAGGTCCCACGAGTTGCCGGGGTGCATGTAGGTCCCCTTGAAATTTCCCTCGAACACCCTCACGAGATCGTCCCAGTCGTGGATCTGCCGAGGTGGGAGATCCTCGAGCCAGGCTCGGGCGGTGTTGGAGAGGAACAGAGGGAGTTGTCGAATGATGACCCGGTCATCGGTGGCCTCGCCCAACTGACACGCCAAGCGGAAATCGGCGAGCCAAAGTTCGGGTTTGGTTTCACCGTTGTACTTGATGAGAGTCGTGGGGGGGGGGCGGAATCGAGCCGGGGGCACCGTCTCACGGATTGCCTTACTGAAGACTCGAGGACCCGGGGGCTCGGGTGAAGGGCTACGATCTTCTGAGCTGTCGTAGCGTCCGCCCCTGTGGACGTGGTAGCCTCGAGCCACACCGTCACCGTGCTTGCGTGTGCGGCGCTCGACGATGTTGCCACGGGTGTCTCGAGGTTCGCGGTCGTTGCCGGTGGGCTCAGGGGCCGGTGCTACCCGGTTTCGCCGGGCAGGCTCAGGGTGAACCGAGGCTTCTCTCTCCTATCGGGAAGGCTCGAGGATCCGCTCCGAGGCTGCCTCGCGTCGCCTCGAGGCAGAGCTCTCGGCCTGCTGCATGGCGGTGGTCTCGAGGAGTTCTCAGATTTCATCTCGAGCCCGACGGGCGTCGGGGTTAGACGGCTCGGGCATGTTGCAAAGGAGCATGGCGGCGGCGACGACGTTCTGGCTGGCTCGGGCGAAAACCGGGGGGTCGACCGCCCGGTCCTCGTTGATGCGACGGTTGACGTCGCGAGCTCTTTCGTGAGCTCTCCCGCTAAGTGCGCGTTTCGCACGCTCACGCTCGAGGGTTTGTTGGAGTAGGCCCAGGTTTTCCCGTTCCTCGTCAAGCCTGTCCTGCAACTCACGAATCTGCTCGAGCTGCGCTCCTTGATCCGCAAGGAACTGAGGATCGTCTCGCTCAGCAGGAAGCTCGACATGGGGTGGCGTGTACCTTCCTTCGACTGGCTCTTCGTCCTCTGATTCCGAAGTGCTTTCAATGTCGATGTTGAAGCATTCGCAGGTCGGATCATAGGTGTCGTTAGCCGAGTCAGAGTCAGGAGCGCCAAAGTAGTAGTATGACGGGGGAATGTGTGGCCGTTGCAAATCGTCACTGAGGCGGCGACGTAAAGAAGCAGTCACACGGGGCTCTGTTTCCGGTGTCTCCGTAGAGTCCCGATAATCAGAAGCCGGTGTGGATGCAACGAGGTCCAGAGTGGAGCGTAGATGGTGCCCGGGGAGTTCCTCATAAGCGCTCATGCGGGTGCTCACGGAGGATGCGTACACCCAGGCAGCCGAGTCTAGCCCAAACGGGAATGGTGATGAAGATGTCGTTGCCCGTGCTGAAATGGATGCTCCGGACAGTTGTGTCTCGCCGGACGGGGGAGCGGCGGGATTCTCCGTCGGCATGTCACCCTCAGCCAAGCTCGTTCTTCCCAAACCTTCCAAAAGGAGATCTAGGCTGGCGCCTGGCTGGGGGGTGCCGGACCGGGGGACCCCATCGCCCTCCGCGAGGTGAAGACGGTGGCTGTACCGGGCTCGTCATCGTCGGGCGGCCCGTGCCCGCCTGGAGCGACGGTGCCGGTGGATTGCTCCCCCAGGCTGGGAGAGCTCGTAGTCCTCATCGGATGGGTGCCTGGGGGGAAGTAGGACCATATCGTAGCCATGGCCAAGCGACATGAACTCTAAACTCCCGAACCAGATCACCGTGGCCAACGGAATAGGACGTTCGGGGTCAGCTATCCAGGAAAAAAGGCGAGAAAGAGACGTTTGGCACGCAGCGATCCCCTACTTGGCGCGCCAACTGTCGGTGTTCGGACCGAGGGGGTCCTAAACCAACGAGTAAATATTGCGTGTCTCTTTCCTGGATGGTGATGCAAGGAGAACACACGGGGGTTTATCCTGGTTCGGGCAAAAGAAGGCCCTACGTCCAGCGGAGGGGAGAGGTTTGTATTTCCTTGCACCGAGGTGCTCGTGTAGGGGTTACAAGCATGCGAGAGAGGGTGTCGAGCCCAAGTCTCAAAGAGAAAAGAGGAAAAAGGTGGTTGCTTGAGATGTCGATCTCTTGTTTTGTTTTTTCGTTCTGTCTTTGTCCCCCTCCTCCGTTGAACCCTGGCCTGCCCTTTTATAGGGTGAGGGGAGGCCAAGACGACGGGGAGCCTTGAGGTGATGTTTTGTCGATTCCTCTTGAGTTGACTGTAGCGACGTGCCTTGGGAATGGCCGGCCATCCCTGGACACCCTGACGTTGTGGGAGACAAGATGACGTTGTCGAGCATCGAGGCTGGGTCGAGGCCGGGTCGAGGCCAGATGGATAAGGCCGAATCCCCGATATCGCGGAGAACGGGCCTTGTCTTATCCTCCCTCGAGGGTGATTGATGGTGAACAGTGCGCGGTAAGGTGGGTATAGTGACGGGTTTCACCTCCCATCACGGGATGGGTGGTAAAACAGTGAGATCTGACACGGGTATTGTTCCCACGTCGATCCTGGCCGCAGCCATGCCGGTAGATGGTAGTAGTTAACCGTATTGAATGCTATGGCTTTTGTCCTGGGGTAGGTAAAGAAAAGGTGTCGAGGTGCTCGGTCCGGGCTCACGCGAGTTGGAGTTCTCCCCAGCGGGCGGTCGAGCCTCGCGCGGGTCGGAGCGCCGTCGAAGTACCTTGCGGCATGGGATGGGGCGCGGTCGAGGCGTCCCGTTGAGCGGGCCTCGTACGAGTTGGAGCCGGGGCGCGGTCGAGGCGCCCCGTCGAGCGGGCCTCGTACGAGTCGGAGCCGGGGCGCGGTCGAGGCGCCCCGTCGAGCGGGCCTCGTACGAGTCGGAGCCGGGGCGCGGTCGAGGCGCCCCGTCGAGCGGGCCTCGTACGAGACTGACTGGATACGCGGTCGAGGCGGGCTATCTTTTATTGCGGTTTCGGTCGTGTTAGTTTTTTGGCGATAGATGCGGGTACCCCCGTACTGTTGGTACCGACAAAGACGTTCAAAATTTTGGGTGAGTTCCTGAATACGACCTCAAAATACACTCTACAACATGAATATCATTTTTTGAATGGCCAAATTTCATTATTTCATGCCCCTGCAGTTCAAATTTACTTTTTCGAGAAAAATGCAAGTAAACAAAATAAATTCAAGAAATATAGCAAAATGTTATAAAAAAGATCCAAATTGGAACATGTGCTTCAAGGTACTGTACAATGCCCACAGAAAAAATTGAGATAATAATAATAATAATAATAATAATAATAATAATAATAATAATAATAATAATAATAATAATAATAATAATAATAATAATAATAATAAATTTGCCGAGTGTCGCCCTTGGCACTCGGCAAAGAATATACGTTTGCCGAGTGCTAATGACCGGCACTCGGCAAACGTTGACGGCGGGAAGGGGTTGGGCCGTCAACTGACGCCACCTTTGCCGAGCGGTGTCTTTGCCGAGTGTTGCACATCTTTGCCGAGTGTCCCTCTTCGCCAAGTGTCAGCCACTCGGCAAAGGCCCCTTTTGCCGAGTGCTGACTTTGCCGAGGGCCGACACTCGGCAAACAGCTTCTTTGCCGAGTGCCCAACTTTTGGCACTCGGCAAAGCGCCCGACACTCGACAAAGAAGCTGTCTCCCGTAGTGAATAGGATTATTTTGCCTTTTTTAGATGCATCAAGCATGTAGGATAATATTATAATTTTTTTGAAAGGAAGAATAGTCATTTTGGTTCCTTGAATATCGTTCAAGGCTTAATTTTATATCCAAACTTTCAAAATGATCGTTTCGCCTCATACTTACCTCTATCGAAGTGAGCATTTTATGGTATACTTGACCACCAATTATATTATAATCCACCCGTTCCAAATTGTAAGCCATTTTGCTTTTCTAAATGCATTCCTTTTAATATGTATTTAGACATAATATATCTCTAAGTACATAGAAAAACAATGTATGTAAAAAAGTCAGAATAACTTACAATTTAAAATAGAGAGTAGCAACATGTATTGTATTTAGGATTATAATAATCTAGATCATTGATTACAATAATCAAGATTGTTTGAACTATAGATTAAAGAATTGGTTTATTGCATTGTTAGCTGGAGTATAAATGAGCAGCCTAAATCGCGTGCAATCATAATATATAATTTCGGCTACAGTTACCGGTAACTGCTCCGCGTCCTCGTCGTACAGCCAGAGGTAGCGTGATGGAAAACCTTGCTTTTAGGCACAACTTTTGCACCGGCTTTTCTGTGGGCTTAATTAGAAGTTGTATCAACCGTTCTATAGCCAAAAAGAGAAGAAGCTGAAGTTGTTTCACACTTAGAAGCCTAAGCCGCACAAACGTGACTTTGCTTGCCATTTTACCGGACCAAGCTCATAAGAATTACAGGCAAAACGGTGTAACGCGAGACAGAGATACTTTTGATATTTGACCTCTATCCTTTCTTTTTTTTTTTAGAAAAAGGAGTCATTCTACCGAATGAGGGCTTCAACTTCGTCATAGAAGCCACTTTTGCAAAGAAGCCATAACTAGAACCCTTTTTGGAGAAGCCAGACCCATATCATTTTGATGTCGAAAGATGGTTAATTAATTGAACATGTACCATTTCTGAGAAAATTGGATATTTTGGGACTCACGTTGAGTTTTGCCATTTGTAACGTGGACTTTGCAAAAATAGACCTCCAAACATGTGATACTTGATTTTCATGCCATTACATGTATTTCTTCTCTTTTCCAGTATCTCTCCATGTATTTGGCACCGGAAAGGACATTTTTGCCCTTGTGGCCTTCTGCTTCCTTCTGTTCGCGGTTTACGTAGGTACTACGTGTTCATGGGGGGCGTTGCCTTGGCTGGCTTTCTGGCCGCCGCCTCCTAGGATGACTGGCTGGCCGCCCGTCCGCCGCCTGGCCGGGCCAGTGAGAGGACAGCAGAATAAAAATTCTGGGCATAATATTGAGTTCATCTCACAAATGCATTTGTCGACGCGTCAAGGTCAGGAAGGGTGGCGCTCGCGGGAGAGGCAGCGTCGCCTGCGTCGAGGGTTAGGCTGGAGAAAGACGGAGTCTCGGGCTCTTCCTATCAAGCAGATGCAAATTCACATAAGGGTAAAACATCCTTTAAGGTGCCAAATATATGGAGGAATACTAGAAAAGAGAGAAAATATTCAAAATGGCAAGCAAATCAAGTGTCACATGTTTGGAGGCCTAATTTTGCGAAGTCCACATTACAAATGGCAAAACTACGAAGCGCAACGTTTTGAGTTCCAAATATCCAATTTTCTCACCATTTTCATTCTTTCAGTTTGCAATAAATAGTGGTGGACTGGTGCATCAGTTCGTCACCATCGGCATCGCCACCACTCCATCAAAATTCCCCAAACCCCTCACCGCTCTTGCGTGTCCCTTCTGGGTGCATGGTGGGCACCATAGACCAAATCGCGTGCTGTCACAATAATTTTGGCTACAGTTATGAGTAATGACACTGCATGCTCACCACACAGCCAGAGGTAGCGTGACAGAAAACTTGGCTTTTTGGCACAACTTTTGCACCGGCTTTTCTGTGGGCTTAATTAGAAATTGTATCAAGCGTTGTATACGAAACGACGTATGAAGCCAAAAAGAGGAGCTGAAGCCATTTCACATTTAGATGCCCAAGGTGCACATACATGACTTGCTTGGCATTT
Organism: Saccharum hybrid cultivar R570; assembly: GCA_038087645.1. Lineage (NCBI taxonomy): Eukaryota > Viridiplantae > Streptophyta > Magnoliopsida > Poales > Poaceae > Saccharum > Saccharum hybrid cultivar. The sequence continues at coordinate 28,193,397 of JAQSUU010000135.1, forward strand.
TTCCGAGTTCACATTCATAAATATAGAATAGTAATCAAGTTCATAAGATTACAGGCAAAATGCAACTGCCACGCACAACAAAGACAGGTAGTTTGGATATTTGACCTCTTCCATGATTTCTTTTAAAAAAAGGAGTCAGCTTGGTCTTAGAATCCGCTTTCCAAAGAAGCCAGAACTAGAACGCCAGATTCTTACCTTTTTGAAGTCGATTGCTTAGCAGCAAAGGTGGTTAATTAATTGAACCCGTATCCTTTCCGTTCTTTCAGTTTGCAACAAATAGTGGTGGACTGGTGCGCCAGTCATCACCATCGGCATCGCCACCACTCCACCGAAATTCCCCAAACCCCTCAGCGCCCTCCCGTGTCCCTTGCCGGTGCAACCATGGAGGCTATGCTTCTCTAGATGGAGAGGCAAGGATGAACGCGCACTCCATGGGCACCACCATGAGGGACATCCTGAGCTCCTGGCTCCAGGACCCGCTCGTCTACGGCGGCGCCTTCCTCTCCGCCGACTTCTCATCCCCTACCGGCGAGGGTGTCGCCGAGGACCGAGTCAGCACGCTCCCGGACAATATCCTCCGCGACATCGTCTCACGTCTTCCCGTCAAGGACGCCGCGCGCGCGCACCGCCTTGCTCTCGTCGCGCTGGCTCCCGCTGTGGCGCTCCACGCCGCTCGTCCTCATCGACACCCTCCTCGTCCCGGGCGCTGGTCATGGCGGGACCCTAGGTCGCGACGCCGACTCCAGCGCCGTCACTGCGGCGGTGTCTCAGGTCCTGGAGGCACACCCGGGGCCCTTCCGCTGCGTCGACCTCACAAGCGCTTCCATGGTCGCGCACCACGCCGAACTCGTGCGCTGGTTCTACCTCCTCGCCATCAAGCGCGTAGAGGAGCTCATCTTCGTGAATCGGCCCTGGCCGCTCGATGTCCCCCTCCCGATCGCGATCTTCAGCCTGCCATTCGTCAAGCGCCTCCACCTCGGCGCCTGGGGGTTTCCCAACACCGCGGAACTCCCCCGTGGCGTTGCCTTCCCTAGTCTCCAAGAGCTCCGCCTCGGCTGCATGGCCATGGATGACAAGGACCTCGACTTCATCCTTGCCAGGAGTCCAGTCTTGAAGACCATCATGCTCTACACGAACCAGAGGCAAGTGAACCTCCGCATCATCAGCAGCAGCCTGTGGTCCGTGCAGCTGTGCATGTGCGTTGTCCATGACGTCGCTGTTGTGGACGCCCCGCGACTGGAGCGACTCTTCCTATGGGAGACGATTTCCTCTTTCTCCAGTGACAGAGTCCGCACTAGGATCAAGATTGGGCATGCCCCCAATCTGCGCTTAGTGGGATTTCTGGAGCCGGGAGTACATGTTCTTGAGGTTGGCGACACTGTCATCAAGGTGCTATGCTCTCCTCCCATTTATTTCTGCAATTAGAAAACTGTATACATTACAAATTGGGACGTCTACGCTTAGTACATGTTCTTGAGGTCTGCGCTTAGTATATTACAGATTGGGAAAATTGTATACATTTATTTTTGCAATTGAAGTACATGTTCTTGAGGTCTGCGCTTAGTACGTCTTCTCTCTGCATCTGTGACCTTTGCATTGGAAAATCGTATACATTACAGATTGGGACAAAGGCAAACGCAAATACCATCATCCCAAGTGTTAAGATATTGGCCTTGAAGGTGCGTTTCGGAGTCCGCAGTGAAGCCAAGATGCTCCCCAGCTTCCTCAGATGCTTTCCTAACATCGAGACACTGCATATTAAGGTGGGTTGCTTTGTTAATTTGGTACTCATATTAATTTCCACTAGCATTTGATTCATGCTAACTAAATGATCTGTAGCTAGCTAACTGAGCAACTCATTGATTTGTTTTGCAGTCTAGGAAAGCTGATCAGCCAACTGGCACACTCAGTCACAAGTTCTGGCAGGACAACGCTCGTACTGAATGCGTGTCACACATCAGGGAGATTGTTTTCCATGAGTACCAGGGGAAGAAGAGTGAGCTTGCCTTCATTAAGTTCATCCTCGAGAACGCAGAGGCATTGCAGGAGATGGCGATTGTTTATGTCAATGGTAGTTTCTCCTCATGGGATGAGGCTGACACCAAAGTGATGAAGGATCTATCTTGTGTTAAACGGGCCAGTCAAAACTGTAATTTGGAGGTCTTGGAGAGTTCTAATTCTAGAGGAAGTTCTTCTTGGAGCTGCCAGGAGGTATCTGATCCTTGTGTTATTGACCCTTTCGAGTACTGCTACTGAACTCGGTATGGCTTGGGTGTCTCGTGATCCAAGCTAGCTTTCTCGGCAAGTGGTTATGGTATTCTCTGTTTTGTTCATTGCAGTATCTACATGCATGTCATTGTCTTACATTGGTAGCATATATCATGACAAGTTGTAAGCACTTTGACAATTTTGTGGCTTGGTGTTAATGAAATCTGCACAGTTGGCATCTTACCAACATTTGTTTATTATATACTACCTGATGGTTTTCCTTTATGGTTATGGTCATTACTATTCTATTTTAGTACTGAGCAGTGAGGGATTGCTACGTTGAGTTGTTGTGGTAGTTATACTTTCTTTGTTGCAGTCATTTGAGAATCATTTTGATTGATCATTCTTGTGCTTCTTGTTGGTTCGGATTTCCTATGATGTTGCTTGCTGCAGGTGCCCTATTTTTTTATGTTGTTTTATCATACCAATATTTCTATGTGTCTTGTTTATGTTGTGTGAGTTAAACGAACTCCTTCCAAATCATCAAAACTGATTATTTCAGATTTGAAAATTTATACCGATTACAAAATTATGATGCTTTTTTAACCAAGATTACTTCTACATTTACTGAAAGCAAGTAAAAGGTTAACAACATTATGGGGATACTAGATTATAAGCGCACAGCTAAAGACATTAAAGCTCCTCCCTGTCTACTGGCGTTAACATCTTGGTGTTGAACTCATGCAGTCATTTCATAACTCCCTTCATGAACTCCTCCCATTTGTCTTGGTCGCTTGCGTTCAGCAGAAGTCATAATTTTCTACAATAGATCCACTCTAGAATATATTACATAAGTAGATTTATTGGGAAATCATTGTTCAATCGCCATTTTGTTCTAGTTAATCCAAAGCCCAAGCGAAACCAGCAAACACGAACATGCTTAACTTCCTAGATACTATAAACTTGTTGCCAATCCAATTGCCCCTACAAAGTCATCAGTGGACATACTTCTCTTATGCATACCCAATCCATTCACGCCATCGATATCCAAAGAAGATATGATCAGTAAAATCCAAATCGCTCAATGACATCATGTTGGTCTGCCATGCCATGCCCTATTCCTTAGAGTAATTGCCGATTGCAATTTGTTATGGCATGTCAGCCAAATAAACACTTTTATTTTCATCTTTAGAAGATTACACTTCTGAATGGTTTTTGCTTGATGGTCAAGGACTTAGATTTATCCAACATCCAAAGAACCTCATCCTATTTATTTGGATTAATTTCTATTTCCTTGACTAGCTACACCATTCATTCCTATTCCAGAATTTTATTCTCTAAATAAACACCTCCAGAACTGAATGTCCCAACTTCCCCCTCCATATGACTGTTTCACATAGATGAGAGGTTGGGAACACTTTGTAGTAATGATTTGGGAACTACATCTTCATTGGGGTGTTCCCAACCCAAACATCATTCCATAATTGAATAGAATATCCATTTCCAGCCTTGTAAATTGCCCCCAGTGGAATAAATGTTTATGTAGCCCTTGCTAGAATTGTGAAGTCCCCCTGTTTTTTTTGAAAGAAATTAAAGAAGAATTTATTTTTCATATACTTTCTTAATAAGTGTTCCCTTCATCGTAGTCTTTTACTATCTTCAAAATCCATTTTGTCATCAAGAAATCATTCATTTGATAACCCCCAAACCTCCTTGGGCTTTTGGTCTATCCACAGTAGACCATTTAGCCATATGGCATTTAAAGTCTTCACTGGCTCCTTGACATAAGAATTTGGCTCTTACTAAGTTCATCTTATCATGAATTCCTTTAGGTAAGAGATAGGAGCCCATTATGTATGATGGCAATCAAACTACTTAGACATGAGGTTGTGAGGACCAACCTCGCTCCTGACGACATGTGCTTTCCTTTCTAAGGCCTAATCTCTTCATCATCTTGTTAGGTAAACCCATGAAGGTTGAAATCCCCAGGTGCCCGTTAGATATGGGGATATCTGGGTACGTCAAAGGAAGTTCTCCTAAATTACATCGAGCATATTAGCACATCTCATTTCCCTTTCCTTCCCAATGCCAAATGCATAAACCTTGCTTTTGTGATCATTAATTCTCATCCCAGACATCCACTCAAAACAATATAAAATCATCTACAAAACCCATAATTGTCTATATTTGTTCCATCTATCATCAACACTATGTCATCTGTGTGTTGAATATGAGATGCCCCCTGGCATTATATTCGCTGGTATTATAGTAATGTGCCCTTGGAAACCGCTTTGTTCCTCAAAGAGCTTAAGGTGTCCGCTACTAAGTTAAAGAGTAAAGGATACAAGGGGTCACCTTGTCTCAATCCCTTGTATGTCCTGAAACACCCATTTCTGCAGCCATTGATGTTTATACACACTCTTTTCTCCTTGCACCATTTACATTATCCATTTCCTACATCTTTAGGAATCCTTTTCTAGTCATTACTCCTTCTAAGAAATTCCATCTTACTTGGTCATATGCTTTCTCAAAGTCTATTTTCATGATTAAACCTATCTTCTTATGTGTTTTGTGTTCATGTACCGCCTCACAAAGTATTACTACTCTCTCAAGGATATTCCTTCCCTTTATTAACCTTGTTTGACTCCTCCAATTACCTCCTTGCCTACTGAAGTTAACCTATTGTTTAGCGCAGTGGTAAACACTTTGTAGTCCACATTCAGAAGGCAAATTGGTCTATATTGTTTGATATTATTTGCCTCTTTGATTTTAGAACTAAGCTAATTCTCCCATAGTTTGGTCTGTTGAGGTCTAGGTTGCCTTGTTCAAAATCCTTAAACATGGAAAAGTATTTTTCCTTTATTATACCTCAAAAGCTCTTAAAGAAAGGTACCCAAACCTATTAGGTTCTGGGGCTCCTTCGCTATTCATTTCAAAGATAGCTTATTTAATTTATTTCTCCTAGAACGACCTTATCAACTCCTCCAAATTTGTGATGCAAATAGTGCTTTAGGTTTATACTAAGGGGGGAGTTTGGTGGACATGCCAATTTTGTGGATAGTGATGTAGAAAATTGAATTATTAAAAGAGAAGACGGTACGAGCTATAGCTTCCATTGTTGATCCCTGGGTAGCAGTCATAGCTGTTAAGGGTTGGAATTTGGTGGACACGCCAATTTTGTGGTTAATGATGTAGAAAATTGGGTTATTAAGAGAGAAAAGCTACGGCTTCCATTGTTAATGCCTGGCTAGCAGCCAAAGTCCCAAAGACCCAATGAGATATATGAACGCCACCATCAACACGTCACCAGCGTCTTCTTCACTGCCAAACCTAGACCCTCTGCCTTCACCGTACCAGTTTAGCTGTCGACTGAGTAGTTTGGTTCCCTGCCTCCACCTGCCATTTCACAGGTGTGGTGTCGCCATAGTATTTTTGGCCATGGTTTGGTTGATGAGTAATATTAGGCAGTCATAAATACTAATACTCTCTCTGTTCAAGAAAGAATACAACTAAGCATCGTGTGCCAGTTAAAGTGGTTCATGTTTGACCAAGTTTGTAGTGAATGTTATTCACATTTATAATTCTAAATCAATTTGTTATAAAAATATATTTTATAATTAATCTAATGATATTTATTTAATAGTATAAACACCAATAGTTGTTTGAACTTTTTTACTATGGTTGGGGAGGCGTCAGGAAGCATTGGCTGTGCCTATGATTTGTGGGCCCATAAGAGAGAAGGCGTTGAGAGGCGTCAATGAGAGAGGCATCGGGAGACGTTAGATATGTCTATGGTCGGTGGGCCCATATGGCCGTAAGGCCTCCTAACGCCTCCAAAGTTAAGAGGATTAGGACTTCAAATAAAAGAATGACAATTTCTTTTGTCGTGATTATTTTTTTAATCAAGGATAAAATGGTAAATCCATAATTGTAAAAATAATGTTTGGAGTAGTATAGTTAAGGTGTATGATTCAAGTACTATAGTTAGATAAATATTTTCTTAAGTACTGTAGTTGGGATGAATAATTCAAATAGTATAGTTAGATAAACATTTTATTTCTAGGGTTTATCTATGCCATCGCCACCGCCTGCTTCCCACCAATGCTCCCGAGACCTCACACCAGGACATCCAAGCCGCCGTCGCCAAGGCCGCCGAGCTGCGCGCGCTCCACGCCGCGCTCCTCTAGGTCGGCGGCGGTGCCTCCAATGCAGGGACCTACGCCTGCGCCAGCCGGAGCCCTGCCGTCATCCGCCTGCCGCTGGCCGCCTGGCCGTGTCGCCGGCGCTCATCAGGAGGGGCCTCCTGCCCGCCGCTGCCGAGGACTACCCCGTGTTTGCCCCGGTAAGCGGACCGGCGAACCTCTGAAACTTCTTGCGGGTTGCGGCCACGTTTGTTTGTTTCTTGGTACCAGGAGCAAGCAGTGTTTCTGTGTGTGAAAGGTGCCTCCTTTTTGCTGCTGGATTCGCGTGCCCTGCCTTTCCTTGTTAATGTTTTCGTAAATTTTGTGGCTGTTTGATGCTAAGTCAGTGCTGGAGTCGATTGTTCTTCTTGTTGCGACAATGTTCTTTTCAGAGGTTAGCTTGTATTTCTAGGCGTAGATTCCAGTTCAAGAGATGGAGGTTTTTACTTTTATTAGAAATAGGTAGAACCCTGCTTTTAAGAAAGCGTACTGCACGAGAGTATGGCCACAAGGGCCCAGAACTGGCTTGGGATGCCATCATACAAAAGAGTACTGACTGACACTCGCAAACATGAAGAATCAATTGACCAGTAGTATAGTAGTATCATGTTTCCACTGAAATTATGAAATATTAAATGGTTGTGTTAAATGTGTTGCCTGCTGGTACAACATTTTCCCTTGGATCATGCATGTTTTGCTTCATGCTGCTGTACTTTCAGTTCCAGTCCGTATTGTAACATAAACCTTGCTGTTTTCTTTGATGAATCCCCACAGGCCCAGACCTATGATGAAGAGCCCTTGGGTGGAATGAACTACATTCGCCAACGCCAAGATAACAGGAGTCTGTCCGAGAACTGGGGTGGCATCGGTTTGGACCATGATGGCCTAGAAGACGAGGTGGTGTTCTCGGATTTCGACAATCACAACACCTTCTCTTCGTCAAACAGCGATATGTGGACTGTGCACAACTTTGGTGGAACCTGAATGGGAACACTAGTGGAGAATCAGGATTCAGGAGCGTTGCCTATATAGTTGGTTCTTCTTATGAAAGGAAGCTGATCAATGTTTTTGCATAATGTCCAAAGTAACTGAGATGTTGTACATCTTTCTTCATTGTAAATAAGGCTCAGTAAAGTAACAGAGATGATGTACATCTTTGTTCATTGTAAATAAGGCTCAGTTAAGGGAGATTCGGAGATTCATACATGACTTGTTCCATATAATGCTCAGGTAAGGGAGATTCATATACGACACGTACTGATAACATTTTCATTTTTAAAATTTTTATGTATTTCTAGGAACAACAACAACACCAACAACATAACCTTTTGTCCCAAGCAAATTAGGGTAGGCTAGAGATGAAACCCAAAAGAGACGAGAAACAGGGAAACACATAAAGGGCACAAGACAAAAAGAGGTCACGGTTTAGGCACGTTGATTGCCAATCTCCAAGCGCTTCTGTCCATAGCTAAATCCTTGGAGATATTTCACTCCTTAAGATCTCTCTTAACGGACTCGTCCTAAGTTAGTTTAGGTCGACCTCTACCGCTCTTTACATTATCGGCCCGCTTTAGAACTCCACTACACACCGGCGCCTCAGGAGGCCTCCGTTGGACATGTCCAAACCATCTCAACCGATGTGGAATCAATTTCTCCTCAATTTGTGCCACCCCAACCCTATCCCGAATATCGTCATTGCGGACTCTATCCCTCCTTGTATGCCCACAACACCAACGCAACATATGCATCTCTGCTACACTCAATTGCTGGACATGTCGCCTTTTTGTAGATCAACACTCAGCATCGTATAACATCGCCGGACGAATCGCCGTCCTATAGAACTTACCTTTCAGCTTTTGAGGCACCCTTTTGTCACAGAGGATGCCAGAAGCTTGACGCCATTTCAACCAGCCGGCTAAAATTCTATGCCTAACATCTTCATCAATGTCTCCATCCTTTTGTAGCATCGACCCTAAATACCGAAAAATATCCTTCTTGGCCACCACTTGCCCATCGAGGCTAACGTCTCCCTCCTCATGCCTAGTGTATGGACGTGTTATGGGGAAGTGCATAGATTATACCTAGATGGGCGGAGGCGATAGGGCAGTGTCGGTGGAGGCAGGGATCCTGATGCGGAGGACACCGTCGGCCGCGGCGGCGGAGGGCGGGGATCCTGATGCGGAGGATGCCGACGGCCACCGCGGAGGTTGGGGACACCGACGCGGAGGATATCGGGAGCCGCAGCACAGGGTTGAGGTTCACGATGCGGCGGACGTCGGCAGCCATGACGGAGTCTAGATGTCCACGTGAACGGCGCTACGACGGCGGGGTAAGGATAGGGTGGCCGCCGCGACGAGCGAGAGCGACGGCAAGAGCGAGGGAGAGAGCAAGGCGCCGGCGACGGCTAGGGCGAGGGCAGGCAGCCTCGCGTCGCCTGAGGTGACCCTGGCTTCAGCGTGGGGTTTGGGTGGGGTGGGGTCAGTGCAATGACCATAATGCCCTTGGACGAATAAAATTAACAAAAATAGCTATTTTGTGTAGGCATCCAGAAGCGTTAGGAAGCGTTTCCAACTATTGTAAAAGGGCTATGTTCATCTTCGGAGATAGGTATTTTCCTCGAGACCCCTGACCATTTATAGGGGCAGTCGCTAGGTGTGCCCGCCTCCGTTAATCAGAGTGCTTGTCTCCTAAAATTGTTTTTGTAGTAGTGAAATAAAGGCATTTTAAATGATTTTGATTCAATGGAGTCCCTGTGGAACTCTAGGGAAACATGAATTAGACATGGAAGGGAGTAAGGAACTAGAACGACATGCTTCAAATCTCGAATTACATTGATAAGATGCATGGAGATGTTTTTTTTTGACTTAGGGATGACCCCAATTTCCATTGCTAACAAAAATATCCATAGTGATATTATAGAAACAGCAGAGAAGAGAGTGCAGTTCACAACACAGATAAAACTAACACCTAATTACATCTAACTCAGGAGAACTTGCACTCAAAAAAAATCTAACTCAGGAGAACCAGGGCTAACCAAAACAGAGACTAAGTTCAGATAACAAGAAAACAACACAAGCCAACCACTCAGAACTAAGACGTAGGGGCCTCGGCCCCTCCAGTTTTCTCAAAAACTCAGAACTAAGATAACACTACTTCAAGATCTGAGCCAAAGGACACGAAACAGCTTAATCCTCTTGAGCTTCCTCGTTTTTGTCGACCTCGTCTTCTTCCATTTCTGTAATCTGCAGTTGAGGTGGATGATCAGACTGGAACTTCAAAGCTTGGATATATTGTTGCTTTGAGCAAGATAGCTGCATTCTCGATGATGGCTTTCTTGAATCCTGCATCATGAAGACCTGCCCAATATTTCATATAAGAACATGCATTGCATAAAATTTCACAAGGGTCATTAATTAATTTCTTATCAAAACAGGACTTGTTTCGATTAGGGATGGCAACGGGACGGGTCAGGGTCGGATGGAGTGCCCGTAGACCCACACCCGAGACCCAACAATCAAACCCGCCCTAGCCCCGAATTGTCTTTCGGGTGAAAATCCCCACCCAACACCGAACCCATCGGGTCCCCGAAACCCGAGTGGAGATAGCACTTGCTGATGAGATAAGGTTTCGTTGCAGCCTTGCATTGCAGGTGCCCTGGACATAGGGGTCGCCGACCCGTTGTCAGCTGCCGTGGGCTTTCCTATTGGCAACGCCCGTGCAGGCACGCAGGGGCTCGCCGTCGCTGCCCACCAACCGCGTAGGGGCACCGGGGCAGGGCCCACTATCGGTGCCGTGGAGGGGCTCTTCACTACTACAGAATGTTCACATCACCGCCGGTTCCAAACCCCTTATCACCGCCGGTTTTGGCCCCTCGGCGGTGAAAGTCACCGCAAGTTCGTGTTATCGGTCGATGATAATTAGGATTTTCAGAAATTCTAAAATTAGGTATAAAAATAGTAAAAAAATATTTTAATCCCGAGAAGCCCCACTAGCCAGCCGCACGAAAAATACACAAGATTTTTCGCACAGAAAGACACAAGTCACTAGATTTTTTGTTCAAAAATACGTGGTGGGATTCGAACTTGAGACCTATATTCTCGCGTATAGCAGCTCTAACCACTCCACCCCTAAGTCACCTATGTCTATATGGCATATTCATTTTCCTAGTGTTCACTCTTTATGATTTTAAAATAAATATTTGGGACCCTAAACGACTTCAAATGAAAAAAAAATCATTAACTACAAAGTTGTAGTTCTCATCGAGATCTACAACTTTGTTTTTTTGTTGTTTCACCATCCGAAGTCGTTTGATAGGTTTGAATTTTAAATGGTGAGAACTTGAGCTATACTTTTAGGACCTTAAATGATTTCAAATCAAAAAGTCATCAACTACAAATTTATTGCTCCCATCGAGATCTACAACTTTGGTTTTTGTCGATTTTTCATCCAAGGTCGTTTGAAAATTTTGAATTTTAAATTATTATACAAATTTGAGACCACAAATTATTTCTAATGAAAAGGTTGTCAACTGCAAAGTTGTAGCACTCATCGAAATCTACAACTTTGTTTCATATCATTTTCCATCCGAGGTCATTTGTATAGTTTGAAAAAAATTGAACTTCAAAATTTGAGAACTTCAAACAGAATTCTAGGATAGTAAATGATTTCAAATGAAAAAGTCAACTATGAAGTTGTAGATCCGATGAGATCTACAACACTAATATAAAGTTTGTATCATCACCGCCGGTTGGTAACACGGACCGGCGGTAATGATAGGTTATCACCGCCGCTTTGTGATCAGCGAACTGGCGATGATAATCACCCCATTTTCACCAATGGTTCGTAACACGAACCGGCGGTGATGAGCATCACCAATGGTTTGAAGCAAACTGGCAATGATGATGAATTATGTAGTAGTGGTTCATCGCTGCCCACATGGATGCACAGGAGTACAAGGCCCCACCAATCATGCTCACACACCGGCTGTGGTGCTGTGCTGAGTGCTGATCGTGCAGGGGAGGTCGCGTCTGTCAATCGCACATGGGGCCAGCCCCCATGCCGACACGCCATACAGGGGCTCGCCGCATGCCCACGCGCCTTGGAGAGACTCATCTCCACAGCTGCCTCTACATGTGGAGAAGTGCGTGGTGGGGGTGATACTAGAGAGGTGGCGGCGGCTGTAGGCTGGGAAGTGGATAAGGGGAGGAGTTATTTGTCTAGAGTTAGTCTAGGGGCTCTGGGTTGTACATGTATATGGGCCGATTTGAACCAATAAGGTCATATATTCGAGGACCTATGGGACCCGTGGGGGCATTTTGAAACCCACCCCGCCCCGACCCTATTTGGGGCTAGAACCTGTGAAGCCGGAGGGTGAAAACTGCCCCTACCCCAGTCCCATTTGGTTCTAAAACCCACGGGGACCTGCCCCAAACCTGACACGCTACCATCCCTAGTTTTGATCCTTCCATAGCCCAACATATTGAAGCAATTCCCAATTTATAAACCTTTTTGCCATGAGGTAAAGTTTGATTTATTCACCTCCAGTATTTCTCCCAATTGTATGGAATGTCATTAGCATCACAACAAGAAGCAACTACATACCAAACCACACAAGCAATAACACATTGAAAAAAGAGATGAATTCTTTTTTTCATTATGATCACAGAAGAAACATATGATGGGCATGCATAGAGAATTTTGAATTCTGTGAGGTATTTTGTCCAACCATATGTGAACAAAAGACTGCCCTATATCACAACATCAAGTGATCATACATAGATCTGACCAAGAAAAATCCATTTTTGAACCATTTCCAAGCACTAGTAGAGAACAAACTTTCAGTTCTAGGCTTTAGTCCCGGCCATTTTTGGGCTCGGGACTAAAGACAGGATTAGTCCCGGTTGGAGCTACCAATCGGGACTAAAGTCCCCTGCCCAACGGCTAGAGGCGCAGCTTTTGTAGGAGGGGAGCAGGAGGGGGACCTTTAGTCCCGGTTGGTGGCTCAAACCGGGACTAAAGGTCACCCTCCAGTCCCGGTTGGAGCTACCAGCCGTGATTAAACCTTTAATCCCGGTTGATGGCTCCAACTGGGACTAGAATTATATCTATAGTCCGGGTTTATACCACAAACTGAGACTACATGTCCCGAGCTATATACTTTCTCCTTCTTCCTCCCCCAGCCTGAGTCATTTCAAGCTCTCTACCTGCTCTCTGTTCTTGCTCGTGAAAGGAGTTCATGCTTGTGGGATTGGTGAAGACTTCATTCCTCCATCCATTCTTCTGTTCTAAAGGTTACCAGCTTCATCCTCCCATGTTTCATCACTAGCATGGCTCATTTTGTGGTCTAGAAATAGAGAAATTTGTGGATTTTTAGATTGGGAATGATAGTGGATTTTTTTATTTATATACCATTTGAGCTTGAAATCACTTAATAGTTTGAATATGAAGATAAAGGAAGCTTATAGTACCTCATCAAAACTAGTATGCACCTTTCATTGCCTCATTTCATGATGGTTTAGAAATAGAGAAATATAAGGATTTTTTAGTATATAGCTCATTTAATTTCATGGTTCACAAAATGAGAAATTTATAGTAGTTGATGAAAATGAGTATAGAGAGTCATAGATGGCAACTGCTTCTGGGTCCTCGGCCTCGCATGGGGTCCCTAAGCGACTAAGGCCGGTCCTCCCTCTCATTGTGTGAGGCAAGTATGGGCAGAAGACTGTGAGGCAGTATAGGGTGAAGAAGAAGGGTCCCAACCAAGGGCGCATCTTCTACACGTGTCCGGATCGCGAAGTGAATTATTTTTTTTATCATGTTTTGTTATGGTTTGTAGCCATTTTTCGTGTTTATTTTGATTAAAGTTCTTGATTTGTTATTGTAATTTCCGTGGGATGGCACTGGATCATGTGACGGTTGATACTAGGAGGAAGAGTATGTTGAGCACATCCAAAAATCTCTTGCAAAGGCGACTGATGAGAGTGCACCTCTGTATGATGAGGCAACGAACCAGTAGAAGAATGATCTGTTTGTTTTAGTTGAAATTGGTCGCGAAATCCTTATTCTGCTGAAGTGCATTGTAGGTTTAGTTTGTTTAGTGCTATTTGGGATTGTCTACATTGTATCAAGGCTTTAATAAATTAATGTTCGAGAGTATGTGAAACAGTTGTGTGGTATAAGATATTAATTAATCATGTTGATTGATGGATATTTTAGATCTTTTAATTAACTACTAATCATGCATGTTGTATAATATGGGTTATTACAAGTTTTTGATGTGGTGTACGTCATGTAATGCAGATGAACCGATAATGGATGTACAACGTGGACCGCCGCTCCCCAGAGTGCATTAGGGGCATGCATGAATTCATAAATGTGGCCAAGGCAAACATGCGGAATGGTTTCATGTGCTGCCCATGTTTTCTATGTAAGAATAAGAATGATTATTCTTGCTCAAGGATCCTTCATGAACACCTGTTTATGTCAGGTTTTATGCCAAACTATATTTGTTGGACTAGGCACGGAGAAAGATGTGTTATAATGGAAGAAAATGATGAAGAAGAAGGGGATGATGACAACATTATTGTTCGTGGGTTTGCTGAATACGGTGCCTTTAATGATACTACAATGGGGGAAGCTGAAGAAGAGGTAGCGGCTAAAGAAGAGGTTGCGGCAGAAGATGAGCCCGCTGATGATCTTGGTCAGGCCATCCGTTATGCACAAAGAGACTGCGAAAGTAAAAAGGAGAAGATCAAGTTCGAGTGCATGCAGAGGATCACAAGAAATTGCTATACCTGACTTGCGAAGAGCGGTAAAAAAAAGTTGGGTACCACACTTGAATTGCTGCAATGAAAGGCAAAGAGTGGTTTATCCGACAAGGGATTTGGGGAGTTACTGACTACCAAAAAGAAGATGCTTCTAAAGGCAAACGAATTACCTGTCACTACATATGCAACAAAATAGGTCATCTGCCCTCTGGAATTAGAAATCCAGAAGATACATGCATGACCTAATGACTACATCCTCTACCGCAGTGAGTACGAGAATTTGGATGCATGCCCGGTATGCCATGCATCGTGGTATAAGATCAGGCGAGATGACCCTGGTGATGTTGAGGGCAATGGTGAACGTCTCAGGAAGAGAATCCCTGGCAAGGTGATGTGGTATGCTCCTATAATAGCACGCTTGAAACATTTGTTCAGAAACAAAGAGCATGCAAAGTTGCTGTGCTGGTACAAAGAAGACAGTAAGGTAGATGATATGTTGTGACACCCTGCTAATGGGTCTTAGTGGAGAGCAATCGATAGAGAATTCCCAAAGTTCGCAAATGATGCAAGAAACTTAAGGTTTGCTTTAAGTATGGATGACATGAATCCTTTCGGGGAGCATAGCAGCAATCATATGATGTGCATGAAGTGGAAGTTCATTATCATGCCAGTGCTCATCCAAGGTCCGAAATAACTTGGAAATGACATTGATGTGTACCTAAGGCCATTAGTTGAGGAACTTTTACTTTTGTGGAGCAGCACAAGCGTACGTGTAACAAGAACACTTTGACCTGCGAGCATTGTTGTTCGTAACAATCAATGATTGACCTGCTCTTAGTAATCTTTTAGGACAGTCAAACAAGGGATATAATGCATGCACACATTGTTTTCATGACATGGAAGGTATATTTTTAAAAAAAATATTGAAAGGTCATGTGCATGGGCCATTGTCGATTTCTTCCATTGAATCACGCCCTAAGAAAGAGAGGCAAGAATTTTAAAGGTAAGGCAGAGCGCCGAACAAAGCCTAACAACTATAGTGGTCAGGATGTATTCAATATGGTCAAGGATGTACAAGTAGTCTTTGGGAAGAGACCTGGCAGCCAACCTATTTCGAATGATGCTAACGGACATGCACCCATGTGGAAGAAGAAGTCCATATTTTGGGAGCTACCCTACTAGCAAGTCCTAGAGGTCCGCAGTGCGATCAGCGTGATGCACATGATGAAGAATCTTTGTGTGAACCTGCTAGGCTTCATGGGTGTATATGGAAAGGCTAAGGACACACTGGAAGCAAGACAAGATTTGTAGTGTATGAAAGAACAAGAGAACCTGCATCCAGAGAAGGTAGATGAGGGACACCAGTACTTAAGAAGAGAAGGAAAGCATGTTCGAATGCCTAAACAGCATCAAAGACCTATCTGCTTCTCCTCGATAATAAATGTGGCAGAGAAGAAATTCCTAAACTTAAAGTTTCATGACTGCCACGTGCTTATGACGGAATTGCTTTCAGTTGCATTGAGAGGGATTCTACCTTCAAATGTACGATTAGACACTGTGAAACTATGTGCATTCCTCAACGCAATTTCTCAGAAGGTAATCAATCCAGCGCATCTAGCAAAGCTATAGAATGACGTGGTCCAATGTCTTGTCAGCTTTGAGCTGGTGTTCCCGCCATCCTTCTTTAATATTATGATGCACCTCCTAGTTCTTTTGATTAAAGAGATTAGTGTTCTTGGTCCCGTGTTCCTACACGACATATTCCCCTTTGAGAGGTTCATGGGAGTCCTAAAGAAATATATTCACAACCGTGCTCACCTAGAAGGAAGCATCGCCAATGGCTACAGAACAGAGGAGGTCATTGAGTTTTGCGTTGATTTTATTCCTAACATCGACCCGATTGGTGTTCCTGAATCACGGCATGAGGGGAGACTAAGTGGAAAGGGAACACTAGGGAATAAAACATATATTGGCAAGGAGGATGATTATTTCTGTAAAGCACACTACACAGTTATGCAAAACTCCTCCTTGGTGGATCCGTATATCGAGGTACACAAGGACATTGTACGATCTGAATTCCCGGGAGGACTAAAACCTAGATTACGCGTCGGCACATGGAAACTTTTGGTGGTTGGTTGCAAAAACTATGTCAGGATGACGAGAGTCTAGATGAGCAACTGTACTTGTTGTCTAGGGAACCATCTTGGCATATCCTGACATTCAAAGGGTACGAGATAAATGACAATACATTTTACATGATAGCATAAGATAAAAGGAGCACCGACCAAATCAGTGGTGGCCGCATAGCTGCCACAGACCCAAATGGGAATAAGAAAACATATTATGGCCGCATAGAGGCGATATGAGAACTAGACTATGGACCTTATTTTAAGGTCTCTTTGTTTCAGCGCTAATGGGTGAAGGTGACCGGAGGTGGGGTAATAGTGGACCATTAGTACAGAATGACAACAGTGGATCTCAACAATCTTGGGTATAGAGATGAACCATTTGTCTTAACCAAGGATGTGAATCAGGTGTTCTATGTGAAGGACATGTCTACCAAACCGAAGAAAGGGAAAAACAACGACAACAACTCAGAAATGAGCCAAAGCGCCATATAGTTCTTTCGAGGAAAAGAAACATCATCGAAATCAAGGACATGTCTAACATGTTAGAAGATTATGAAAAGAATGATGGAATTCCTCCCTTTATAGTTAACAGTGACCCAAGCATCCTGCTAAATAATGAGGACACTCCATGGTTACGGCACGATCATAACCAAGGGACATACGTCAAAAAGTTCATTGCTGTTCCCGCTTGATATGGTGATGTATTAGACCTATTATGTAATAATTGTGACTTTAGATTTTTCTATCATGTTTTCATATTTTCTACGGTTTAAATGAATTTTTTGCTTGACGACGGATTTCCTGTGGAGAATGTGTGATGAAAAACTAAATGATCAATGTTAATAAGATGTGAAAACTAATTTTCTATCGAAAAGCAATTGTTTTAATGATTTCAATTAGGTAGTACATTTTTGTATGGTAAAAATTGTTATTATTATTTACACTATGTTAAATATTTATACGGTAAAATAAAAGAGTTTAGGTTATAGATTTTTCTTGTGTACAATAATGCAAAACCAGGTCTAGGAATTTTTTTGTAATTTTTGGCTAATATTTTATTTACTAGGCAATTAACAACTCTCTGCATATTTATATAAAAGAAATATATATAAAAAGAAAAAACTTCTAGAAACTGGCCAAACTGCAGCCCACCTTTACTCCCGGGTGGATCAACTAACCGGGACTAAATATGGGCTACATTTTTGCGGCCCTGCACTGATTTCGTTCACCACTTCATCGCTTCGCCGCCACCGTAAGCACCTTGCCGAGCTTCGCGTCATGTTTGCGAATTCTCTAGACCTCTTCTCTCTCTTTTTCTCGCTCTAGGTTGTTCGATTACCGTCGCTGGGCCTTGCAGATCGAAGCCATCCGCCCTGCCGAGCCTCATGCTGCCGCAGTCCCGCCTTCGTCCGTGAAAAGCCCTTAGGTGAGTTCGCTATTGCCTCCTCTTGCTCCCCGTGTTTTTTTCCGAGTTAATCCGAGGTCTCTAGGGCCGGTTTAAGATCACTGGCGAGGTCCATTCACCACCGGCCAAGGCAGCCGCCGCGCTGGCCTTCTTCTCCGACCAGCCAGGTTTTCCTCCCTTCCCAATTTCTATTCTGAGCCATCCAGTTTGGATCCAACGGACCAGATCGGCCGATACCCCTTCGGCTGCTAATCTTTCTAAAGAGCCCCTGCACGTTCATATATTCGAACCTGCAGTCCAAAGCGTATGCCCAGAATACGTTTTCTCTATTTGAAAGCGTAGATCCCTCTCTGTTAGATTCAAAATACATTTTCTTTATTTACAAATTTGTCACTAATTTTGTTTTACTCATAAAAACTTTGTTTGAACTCTGTTTTGATCCGTTCAAGTTGCGTTAGATTTGTAATTGCCCAATCTACATGTTCATACTACAGTTAGACATGTTTTCAACTTTTGAAATTCAAAGTTAGATTTAATCTATTATTTTACTAAAGGAAATATTGTTTAAATCATAACTTCTTCGTTATAGCTCTGGTTCTTGTGATCTTCGCGTCTGTGTGTTCGCAGCGAGGCGTAGATTCCTTTTTAAAACTTTTCATCTTTATTATATGTTGTTGGTGTACTGTTCTAATCTATAGTCCTTTTTTGCTATGCATGATTGCCTCTAGATGCTTGTATGTTACTGTGTTGATCGAGAATAGACGGTGAGCAATTCGTGGGTGATCAAGAGTACTACTTTGATGAGCAGGATCAGCAGGAACATTTTATCAAGGCAAGTATAGCATGGGATTATCCTTGTTTCCTATTCACCATAATATATTAAATTCATGTATGCATGTGTCACCTTGACAAGGATTTCCTAGAAATGAATACCTTGACTCCTATGGGATATTGCATTGGGTAGCTATTGTTAGTGCTCAACCTAAACCATGATTTTGTAACTTGACTAATGGTGCAATAAACATTAAAAGATGATTTTTTAGCAACTTGATAACAGGGGGCTAGAGTATTTAGCTACTTTCTAAATGCTACAGATTTCTCTCCTTAAGGATTTATCTGTAAGTGATCATCTGGGACTTATAGTACAACTATGAGGGCCACATGGCTCTGGCTTTAGTTAAGTATGAGGACCATTTCTAGCTTGTTAGTGGTTACCTTTATGGCGCAAAAGGGGCTGGACACGATGGGTAAAGGATAGCCTCTAGTCCTATGTGTATAGCCGAGAAGGAATTAAGCCATTCGAAAAGGGGTTCCTACATCTACTTACCAAGAGAATCCTAGTAGCCCTAACTTGTTAGACGAACCTTTGAAAGGCTACATAATGTACCCTGCCTGCTCACCCTGGTAGTGTTTAGGGGACTTGCAAACCCTGGGCAAATGGAAAACACGACTCACAGTGAAAGTGTACAACCTCTGCAGAGTGTAAAATTGGTATATCAGCCGTGCTCACAGGCACGAGCAGCCTTAGAACACTTATGGAATAGATGATCAATAATGACTATTTTGTTTATGCTATTCATTAATCATGTTTACAATGATCATGTGTTTACTACGGGATTATGACCACTTGATGCTACTCGTATGATAAAATTATGACAACTAAAAGCTAAATGCAGTCAAACCCGTGTCAAGCTTTCGAGCCTCATGAACCCCATGTTACACTTGTTAAGTACGGGATGTACTTATGTTTGTTTATTTTCATTATTTGGATAAAAATCTCGGATGGATAATAGATTGCTATGGTAATGATGACTTCGCTGAGGACTACTAGACTTGTGGTCAACCAGTTGACGTCCCTGTGCTATGGAGCAACCGTGGGGGAGTTATCTTTATATTTCCGCTATATTTATGTAAAGACTATGTCATAATATTCATCATGTAATAAACACTTATGATGGTACTTTATATAATTTGTCAACTTAAGTGTGTGATGGATCTCGGGCACACATAAGATATTGCATTCCAATTTTATCCTTAAAATTGGATGTGACAAATTGGTATCAAAGCTGTGTTGATTATAGGATGCAAGCCTAGTTAGTAATGGTTGTTTTGGCATCTCTTGCTTCACATGTTTCATGCTTACTACCTCACTCTTATTATTTGCTAAACTTTATGCTTCTTTCGCCTCACTCTATTATGAAAATTATTATTTCTATTCTAACTATATCTAATTCTGTATATGCCTTGTGCCAAGAAGACCGCTCGCATCAGCACTGGAGGCTACCACCCGCCTCGTGCCTTGTATGAACGTATGGAGCCACGTGAGGAGGAGATCGTGGTGGTTGAGGACACTGATGAGGACTCTAAAGAGGAGCTCATGTTTGAGGAGGATGCAACGAAAGATGAAGAAGAGGAACCCCAAGAGCAGGAGGTCATCCCGCTAGCACCAGCACCTGCCCCTTCGCTTGAGCCACTCCAAGAGGAGGCAGAACCTGCGTCACCACCACCAATGGCCGTAGCAAGCGAGCCACCCCAACACGTGGGATGGATTGAGAAGCACTATTGCAAGGATCCTGATGAAAATGCCTTCTACCATACCCTACTTGTGGAGATGTTGGAGCACTACTGCGCTGATCTGCAAGCCACCATGGAGTATCACAACGTTGAGCATAAGCATCCTTTGATGAACTCGTATTGGAAATGGAGTTATCTGTCAAACCATGGGATGTGGACAAGAATGCTTGCAAGGTGGAGTCGCTGCACACCCACCTTGTAAGTCGTGATACAATCGAAGATAGCATGGAGGATGCCGCCTTCAATGCCTACCTCTACTATCATGGCTGCCGCTTTGAGGCTATGGAGGATTGCTTTAGGTTCTACCCTCTCTATGATCCCATGGAAGATACTTGGGCAATAAAGCACCCAGAGGGCTTATCACTGACCCTTGAAGCCCAAGTCTGGTTGACTTTTTGGCAACAAATGATGATAAGTGCCCTTAAGGAGGAGTTGCGGAAGCAAAGGAACTTCAACAAGCAGGCTCGGGTGGTGATTGATGATTATAGAGCTCAGCTAAACCTACCAAGAATTCATGAGAATATCAATGTACCCCTCGTTGCCACCGACACCGCCCCTTAGGACTATGAGGTCCCTAGCAATAAAAATGTTATTAGTATCATGAGTCGAGTCGAGTCTAGTAGCGTGGTGTGAACTTTGGTGTGTCTAGTTGATTTATTATTATGTTTATGTGTGATTTGGATTTTTGTAATGCATGCTGGGACTTTGTGGGCATGTCCGCAAGTTCCATAGTTTAGAATATTAAGTTTAATGAATTAATAGTTGGGTTTGGTTTATCCTGTTCTCTCAGTTCTATTTTCAGAACAGTCTGTCTTTATCTCGATGCCCATTTAAATATGCTCGACCAAAAGTTATGAAATTCTTGTGAGAATAACTAGACTTACACATCTTTCAAATGCCACTGAAATCACCCTTTTATCTGATCTGGTTCGAGAGATATAGATGTTTCAAGTTAAAGTTTCTGTGCAGTCTGGAATCTAGAACAGTTTTGGTTGCGTCCTATTTTTAATTAGCATAACCACAGAATCTGGGAATGTGAACTAAATAAAAGTTGTAGATAATTTTCTAAGCTTTCTAGCCATATAAAGAACGTCCCTTTTGGATATCTAAAACTCGAGATATGAATGTTTTACCGAAGATGTTGTAACTCGCCCAGAAAGTTTTCAGATTGCATTCTTTATTTCTATAAGTGCCTTTAGCTTGGAAATCTCATAGTTTTGAATATTTGTGTTGGATGACAGATGGCCAGAAGAGGAAGAGGCATGGGTTGTGGAGGTGTTCCCCCCCCCCCAATCCACAACCACCGCCACCACCTACTATTGAGCTACTTTTGGCGGTGCAAACATAGCTTATCAAGCTCTGGTGCAGAATCAACAAAATCATCCAATTGGTGGGGCACCGAGTGACAAATGTGGTGAATTCTTGAAGGGCCATCCCCTGGTGTTTTCTCATGCCACTTGTCACACCCATTTTTAAGGACAAAAATAGGATGCATAAAAAACTCATGTGCGCCCCAGGAAACAGTCGCACACATAAGTTGACAAATTACAAAGTATCATCACAGTGCTTATTACATAACGAATAAGTATTTAAGACATAGTCTTGAACGATAGGTAATAATAACTATTAGTAATTCTTCAGCGGAAACTCCACACAGGGACACGGTTGACTGGTTGACACCAAGACTAGTACTCATTCCGATAATTTTCCTCTATATCTTCATCTGTTATGGTGGAAATAGCAAGAGTGAGTCCATGTCGAACTCAACAAATATAACACAGGGTTCATGAGGCTCAAAAAGGCTAGACATTGTTTAACTGCGTTTAGCTTTTAATCTTATATTAGCAATTGAGTAGCATCAAGATAAACCACTTCCCATTAAAGAACCAATGATCAATTGTAATAAGGATAATGAATAGCATTAACATGAGCAAATAATAATCAACAATAATTTAGCATGATATAACAGTTATGATCAACTATTCCATAAGAATCCCCAAGGCCGCTCGTATCCGTGAGCACGGCTAGTATACCAGTTTTTAACTCTGCGCAGAGGTGTACACTTTCACTGTGAGTCATAATTTCCAAATGAGTGGGGAGATCAAGCCCAAACACCCGAGAACCATATAAAGCCACTCAAAAGTTCGTCTAACAAGTTAGGGCCATTAGATTCACTCGGCAGGCAGATGTAGAACCCCCTTCCCTGTGGCACAACAACCGCAGCCTATACACACTAGGCCAGGGGCTCGCACTACACCCAACGTGGCAAGCCATTCTTACGCCATTTAAGGTAACCTCTAACAAGCTAGAAAAGGTCTCTTGAACAACTAAAGCCAGAGCCATATAGCCCTCACAACTGTACTGTATATCCCGGTTATCACTTACAGATAAGTCCTTATGGAGAGAAACCAGAGCATCAAAATAATACACATGCTCTAGCCCCCTTTTAACAGTAATAAAATCATCTTAATAGTTGATTGCTTAATCCATTAATCAAATTACAAGATCATTGTTCTTGGTTTAAGCACTAGCAGTAGCTACCCATATGCATTCCCAAGGTTGACAAGGAATCAAGATAACAATCACTAAGTTATAATCTCTAAGGTTGTCAAGGTAAGCACATGCATATGTATGACAATTTAATGTATAGGTAACAAGGATAGTCCTGTGTTATACTTGCCTTGATCAAAGCTTCCCAAGTGATACTGCTGACTTGGCTCAAAGTAATACTCCTGATCGTCTAGATACTGCTCACCTTCTATACTCGATCATCAATCAACAACACACATGCATCCAATCAAACAAACACGAAGCAAACAAAGAGATACAATTAGAACAGTACACCAACAGTAGCAGAACAGTAATAAAAGTTTATAAAACTCTTCTACACGTTTCTACGATCACACAGATGCAAAGATCACCAAATTCGGAGTTAAAACGTGAAAGTTATGAATTTTCTAAGATTTCCTATAGATAAATAAATACTTAATTATAAACTCGAAAAATAAATTATCAAAACTAACTGTACAACTACACTAACATGTAGAGCTCGCAAATACGAACCTAACGCAACTTGAACGGATCAAATCGGAGTTAAAACGAAGATTTTATGACCAAAACAATCCTAGTGGCAAAACTGTAAATACCTGAAAACGTATTTTTGACTTATCCGGGAGAAAATACGCTTTCAAAACACGAAAATGGATTCAGGATATTGCGCTAAGGACCGCGGGTTGATTACTAAAAAGCTGAGGGTCTCTTTAACAAATTTACCCGCGAAGGGGTAAGTTCTAATCTGGGCCGTTGATCTTGATTTGGACGGCTCGTGTTCATCATCGAGTCTACAGTGAAGAACCCGACCCTTCTTCCTCGGTTCCGGCCGGCGGTCACCATGGCCGGCCACCCGAGCTCGCCGGAAAAACTCGGCTTTCCCGTTCCCGACCACCAATCAACCCGCAACCAACACCAATCGAAAGAGGAGGTAAACCCGAACTCATCTAGGCGGTTTAGGAGCACTACGACGACCCGAGGAGAGAACATGGCTCGGGGATGAATGGCGGCGCCATTGTTGGCCACGGTGAGCTCCAAACCCGCGATTCAAAGCACAAAAACTCAAAAGAAGAGCATTGGGAGGGAGAGGAGAAGGTGACAAACTCACCCAAGTGAAGAAATTGACCTCCAATCCACCCGAAGACTCCCTAACCGATCTACCGCCGGCCTTCAACAACCTCAAGCCCTAGAACTCGATTTCACGTGGTGGAACTCGCGGTTTAGATGAAAAACAGAAAGAGGAGGGTCACGGCTTCTTATTTATAGCTCCACAGCAACGTATTCGAGTAGAAAATCCCGAGTAAATCGGCAAGAATCGGTGGCGGCAACACTTGAGTCCGGCTCGGTCATGGCAAGGGGAAGAAGACGAGACCGACAGGTGGCCCCCACCCGTCAGCGAAACAAAGAGAAAACGCGCGGCTGCTGGCTTGGGCTGGCTCGGCAGCTGGGCCGGCCCACTCGGTCGCAAACGCCGGCGCGGGGAAAAAGCAGGCCGTCCGATGGGCCTTCGGGCCAATCAGGTAAGAAGGTAAGTTGTCTTTTTTTTTCTTTTGTTTCTTTTCTTTTCTAATTTTCCAAACACATTTTCAAATCAAATTTTCCTAAACCAAATCAAATAAAACAAATATATCCACACCACAAAATAAAATAAATGCAACAGCATGAATGCAACACCAAATAGTTTTCAAAATTTTAATTCCCTTTCTCTAAATTATTTAAAATTTATTACTCCTAAAATTTGGGTGTTACAAATTCTACCCCCCTTAAAAGAATCTCGTCCTCGAGATTGGACTGCTTACTCAAACAACTGCGGATATGATTTCCTCAATTCATCCTCTCTTTCTCAAGTTGCCTCTGCCTCTGAATATCGATTCCACTGTACTTTACACATCTTAATAACCCGACTTCGAGTAACTCTCTCAGCAGTCTCTAAAATCTTTAAAGCATGAACTACAGCTGCTAACTCCAAATCATGTGTAGGATAATTCAACTCATGCTTTCTCAACTGCCTAGATGCATAAGCCACAACTCTGCCTTCTTGCATAAGAACACATCCCAAACCTTGACGAGAAGCATCACAATAAATAGAAAACTTCTTACTCAAATCTGGCAAAACCAAAACAGGCGTTGTAGTTAACCTCTTCTTCAATTCCTCAAAACTAGCTTGACATTTATCTGACCACACAAACTTGGCATTCTTCTCTAACAGAGATGTCATAGGTTTAGCAAGTTTAGAAAACCCTTCAATGAACCGTCTGTAATATCCAGCTAATCCCAAGAAACTACGAATCTCACTAACATCAATAGGTGGTTTCCAATTTAATACATCCTTTACTTTACCTGGATCCACTGATATCCCTCCATTAGAAACAATATGACCAAGGAAAGAAACTTCCTTCAACCAAAACTCACATTTACTTCGCTTCGCATACAGTTTATGCTCTCTAAGTTTCTGCAATACCAACCTCAAATGTTCAGCATGCTCTTCCTCCATCTTGGAAAATACCAGTATATCATCAATAAATACCACCACAAACTTATCCAAATATTCCATAAACACCTTATTCATCATGTACATAAAGTATGCAGGTGCATTGGTCAATCTAAATGACATAACAGTATACTCATACAATCCATACCTTGTAGTAAAAGCTGTCTTTGGAATATCAGAAACTCGAATCTTCAACTGATAATAACCAGAACGTAAATCAATCTTAGAGAACACACAAGCACCTCTTAACTGATCAAACAAGTCATCAATCCTGGGCAAAGGGTACTTATTCTTGATAGTTACCTCATTTAGTGACCGGTAATCAACACACATCCTCTGACCGCCATCTTTCTTATCAACAAAAATAACTGGTGCTCCCCAAGGTGATGAACTAGGTCGAATAAAACCTTTATCTTGTAATTCTTTAATTTGTTTCTTAAGTTCTTCTAATTCATCTACTCCCATCCTATATGGTCGTTTGGCTATAGGTGCAGTTCCAGGAAGTAATTCAATAAGAAATTCAATGTCTCGGTCAGGTGGCATACCTGGCAATTCATCAGGGAAGACATCCGGAAATTTCTCAATCACTGAATTCTCCTTAATAGTATCTTCAAGCTGATTCACCACAGCGGTTGGTTGCTTCTGCACTGCTACATCCACATTGATTTTATCTCCATTAGGTGCAGTCACAACTACCACTTTTTGCTGACACTGAATCTCTGCCTGATTTTGCTTCATCCAGTCCATACCCAATATCACATCAATACCAGATGTCCTCAACACTATAGGAGCTATCTTAAACTCTACCCCCCTTAATACCATACTAATTGGAAGACAATGATTACTGGTTTGCTTGGTACCTCCAGGTGAATTTACTAAGAGAGGTTCTTTCATAGCTAACATGGGTATACTATGCATTTTAACAAAAATGTTGGATATGAATGTATGAGATGCTCCAGAGTCAAAAAGAACAGTTGCGGGAGTGGAATGTACATTGAACGTACCAATCATAACTTCTGGTGCATCATGAGCTGTATCAGAAGACACATGATTCACCCTTCCCGTACCAGATTGCCTCTGGTTGCTCTTCTGGCTCTGAGGAGTCTGCTGGTTCTGCTTCTCAGGACAATAGTAAGACATATGCCCCTCTTTACCACAGACAAAACATCTAGTAGGCGTGCTGGGAGCACTATTCTTCATGGGGGTAACATTGGAATTTCCAGTGCGAGGAGTCTGTTGCCCAGTCTGCTGATACTGTTGACGCTGTGGATATGATGAATGCTGTTGTGACTGATTACTTTGCCAATTCTGGGACCACCTCTGATTCGGATTACGATTCCATTGACTAACCGGTCCCTGAAACTTCTGATGAAAACCATGCTGAGAATTAGTGCGCTGACGGTTGTTGCTTCCTGAGCTTTGTACCTTCATCTTCCTCTTCCTGTCCATCTCTCTGCGCTCATTATCAAGCACAATAGCTTTATTTACCAGCTCTTGAAAACTAGCATAGTTGTTCCCCTTCAACTGCAAGCGAAGATCATAATAAATTCCCTTCAAGAAAAGACGCTGCCTGTCTGCATCTTCCCTCACTTCATTAGGAGCATAGCGAGCCAACTGGGTGAACCTGTCATGATATTCACTAACGCTCATTTGTCCCATCCTAAGGTTTCTGAATTCTTCCTGCTTCAGCTCAATTATACCTTCAGGAATATGACGAGCTCGAAAATCTCTAACAAACTCATTCCAAGTGATAGGAGGAGCATTGTCAGGGCGTGCAGCTTGATACGACTCCCACCAAGTCTGAGCTGTCCCCTGTAACTGACCAGATGCATATAACACCTTCTCCATATCATTGCATTGGGCTATAATCAGCTGTTTCTCCACTGCCCTCACCCAATCATCTGCCTCTAAAGGATCAGCAGCATGAGAAAACACTGGAGGGCGTCCCTTCAAAAATTTCCCACGCTTATCCCTCACTTGCACAGGCGGTGGTCCTCCTGCAGGGGGATTGTTCTGCATGTGCTGCATAAACATCTGCATCATCTGGGTCTGAGTTTGCATGAGTTCCTCCATAATAATGGGTGGGTTAACACCTCCACGACCTCTGCCACGTCCTCTGCCTGACATCTGTTTCCAAAAACACAGAAATTGAAATTCAGTACGATCCGAGATGATGTATTCAATAGATAAGCAAAATCTGATTTTTCTGGGCGAACTCCAATTTCAGCAACTCAGTAAAACTGTCATATCTCGAGCTACAGACGTCCAATTCAGATGATCTTTACATGGTTGGAAAGCTTACAAAATTATCTACAACTTTTATTCACAATACGTTTTCTGATTCTGTCAATAAATTGGCCAAAAACTGAACTTAACCGAAACTGTTTCAGAATTCCAGACTGTGCAGTAACTCCAACTTGGAACAGGTATATCTCTTAGCTCATAATAGATATTAAAGTGATTCTTCTGGGGTTGGAAATATATAAAAGTCTAATTATTCCCAGTAAAATTTCTTAAATTTCTCATGAACGGATTTTAAGTTATTTCTAAAACATCCCAGACTGATCCAAAAATCAGCAAAGGACAGAACTAAGTTAACCTCATATTCAACTAATATATTTTGATCAAACTTAATATTCTTAACCATGGAACTTGTAGGCATGTCTACAAAACTCCAGCACACATTACAAAGATCCAAATCACACATTATCATAATAACAATCCATCAATCACACAATTGTTCACACCACAAACTGACTCTTAAAACAATCCAAACTTAAAATTAACTCGCAACTACTATCGTTCTTATTACATAGGGATTTTTCCTATTGCCTAATTAAGCTTCTCATAAATCTTGGGATGACCTAACTCCGCCCTTAATTGGTCAATCTTCTTATAAGCTTGCTCCTTAAGTTCTTTTTCCTTCAGCAACTCATCCTTCAAATCCACCTCATGGAGAGCCAATTCACGAGCTAATCCCACCGTAGCTTGTAAAGTCAAGGAGGAATCATCTGCAAGCGGCACGGTCCAAATACCCTTGTCATGTAAAAAACAAGGAAAATGCCGGAGTGCACCCTTTAACGTCTTGTCCGAGCGTAGACCATGGTAGTAAACAAATGCATTGAAAGCGACATCCTCCATGCTTATCTCCACGGTTGCCCGGCTCACTCTGGTAATGAACTTTGACTCCACCTTAGACTCCTTAGTGGTAGGATCCCTTTTCTTAACCCATAACTCTGTTTCCCAATAGGAATCCATCCATGGATGACTATACTCTGCACTACGATACTCCAACGTAGCTTCCCAGTCGTAGTAGTAGTTGTCCAAGGTTCTTGTTAACATGTCATGGAAGAAAGCATCAGCTTTAGAAACCATGATATGAAGCTTCGTAGTCCACCCCATAACTACATTCTCCATTGGTGTATCACCAACTCTTGATTCAGCATCAGATAGCTCTTGATCACCATCTTCATACGGCTCCTGAGGTTTGAAACGGGCAACGTACTGTGCAGCTGACAGATGGGGATAAGGAGGCATCTACAAGATTTAGACATAGATTAGATAGAATCAATGTATTTTCGCAATAGAATAAAGTAGAGGAAGCATAAAACTTTAGTAATTAACAAGGTGAAAAGAGGAAGCATGAATTAAGTGAAGTATGGATGCTATTAACGACCATTCTAACTAGGCTCGCGTCCTACAGTCAACACGGCTCCGATACCAATCTGTCACACCCATTTTTAAGGACAAAAATAGGATGCATAAAAAGCTCATGTGCGCCCCAGGAAACAGTCGCACACATAAGTTGACAAATTACAAAGTATCATCACAGTGCTTATTACATAACGAATAAGTATTTAAGACATAGTCTTGAACGATAGGTAATAATAACTATTAGTAATTCTTCAGCGGAAACTCCACACAGGGACACGGTTGACTGGTTGACACCAAGACTAGTACTCATTCCGATAATCTTCCTCTATATCTTCATCTGTTATGGTGGAAATAGCAAGAGTGAGTCCATGTCGAACTCAACAAATATAACACAGGGTTCATGAGGCTCAAAAAGGCTAGACATTGTTTAACTGTGTTTAGCTTTTAATCATATATTAGCAATTGAGTAGCATCAAGATAAACCACTTCCCATTAAAGAACCAATGATCAATTGTAATAAGGATAATGAATAGCATTAACATGAGCAAATAATAATCAACAATAATTTAGCATGATATAACAGTTATGATCAACTATTCCATAAGAATCCCCAAGGCCGCTCGTATCCGTGAGCACGGCTAGTATACCAGTTTTTAACTCTGCGCAGAGGTGTACACTTTCACTGTGAGTCATAATTTCCAAATGAGTGGGGAGATCAAGCCCAAACACCCGAGAACCATATAAAGCCACTCAAAAGTTCGTCTAACAAGTTAGGACCATTAGATTCACTCGGCAGGCAGATGTAGAACCCCCCTTCCCTATGGCACAACAACCGCAGCCTATACACACTAGGCCAGGGGCTCGCACTACACCCAACGTGGCAAGCCATTCTTACGCCATTTAAGGTAACCTCTAACAAGCTAGAAAAGGTCTCTTGAACAACTAAAGCCAGAGCCATATAGCCCTCACAACTGTACTGTATATCCCGGTTATCACTTACAGATAAGTCCTTATGGAGAGAAACCAGAGCATCAAAATAATACACATGCTCTAGCCCCCTTTTAACAGTAATAAAATCATCTTAATAGTTGATTGCTTAATCCATTAATCAAATTACAAGATCATTGTTCTTGGTTTAAGCACTAGCAGTAGCTACCCATATGCATTCCCAAGGTTGACAAGGAATCAAGATAACAATCACTAAGTTATAATCTCTAAGGTTGTCAAGGTAAGCACATGCATATGTATGACAATTTAATGTATAGGTAACAAGGATAGTCCTGTGTTATACTTGCCTTGATCAAAGCTTCCCAAGTGATACTGCTGACTTGGCTCAAAGTAATACTCCTGATCGTCTAGATACTGCTCACCTTCTATACTCGATCATCAATCAACAACACACATGCATCCAATCAAACAAACACGAAGCAAACAAAGAGATACAATTAGAACAGTACACCAACAGTAGCAGAACAGTAATAAAAGTTTATAAAACTCTTCTACACATTTCTACGATCACACAGACGCAAAGATCACCAAATTCGGAGTTAAAACGTGAAAGTTATGAATTTTCTAAGATTTCCTATAGATAAATAAATACTTAATTATAAACTCGAAAAATAAATTATCAAAACTAACTGTACAACTACACTAACATGTAGAGCTCGCAAATATGAACCTAACGCAACTTGAACGGATCAAATCGGAGTTAAAACGAAGATTTTATGACCAAAACAATCCTAGTGGCAAAACTGTAAATACCTGAAAACGTATTTTTGACTTATCCGGGAGAAAATACGCTTTCAAAACACGAAAACGGATTCAGGATATTGCGCTAAGGACCGCGGGTTGATTACTAAAAAGCTGAGGGTCTCTTTAACAAATTTACCCGCGAAGGGGTAAGTTCTAATCTGGGCCGTTGATCTCGATTTGGACGGCTCGTGTTCATCATCGAGTCTACAGTGAAGAACCCGACCCTTCTTCCTCGGTTCCGGCCGGCGGTCACCATGGCCGGCCACCCGAGCTCGCCGGAAAAACTCGGCTTTCCCGTTCCCGACCACCAATCAACCCGCAACCAACACCAATCGAAAGAGGAGGTAAACCCGAACTCATCTAGGCGGTTTAGGAGCACTACGACGACCCGAGGAGAGAACACGGCTCGGGGATGAATGGCGGCGCCATTGTTGGCCACGGTGAGCTCCAAACCCACGATTCAAAGCACAAAAACTCAAAAGAAGAGCATTGGGAGGGAGAGGAGAAGGTGACAAACTCACCCAAGTGAAGAAATTGACCTCCAATCCACCCGAAGACTCCCTAACCGATCTACCGCCGGCCTTCAACAACCTCAAGCCCTAGAACTCGATTTCACGTGGTGGAACTCGCGGTTTAGATGAAAAATGGAAAGAGGAGGGTCACGGCTTCTTATTTATAGCTCCACAGCAACGTATTCGAGTAGAAAATCCCGAGTAAATCGGCAAGAATCGGTGGAGGCAACACTTGAGTCCGGCTCGGTCATGGCAAGGGGAAGAAGACGAGACCGACAGGTGGCCCCCACCCATCAGCGAAACAAAGAGAAAACGCGCGGCTGCTGGCTTGGGCTGGCTCGGCAGCTGGGCCGGCCCACTCGGTCGCAAACGCCGGCGCGGGGAAAAAGCAGGCCGTCCGACGGGACTTCGGGCCAATCAGGTAAGAAGGTAAGTTGTCTTTTTTTTCTTTTGTTTCTTTTCTTTTCTAATTTTCCAAACACATTTTCAAATCAAATTTTCCTAAACCAAATCAAATAAAACAAATATATCCACACCACAAAATAAAATAAATGCAACAGCATGAATGCAACACCAAATAGTTTTCAAAATTTTAATTCCCTTTCTCTAAATTATTTAAAATTTATTACTCCTAAAATTTGGGTGTTACACCACTGATCCACTAGAAGCATACAACTAGCTTCGCGGTGGAAAAGCAACTCAACATAGTGCAGTGCGATGACCAGCATAAGGTGTTGTACGCATTAGGACAGCTTCAGGGAGAAGCTCAAGACTGGTGGGAGGCTTTTGAGTATGGATGTCCCAATAATGCTCCTGCTACCACCTGGCTAGAATTCAGAGAGAATTTTAGATCCTACCACATACCTGAAGGATTGATAGAGCTAAAACAGGAGGAATTCATAGCTCTAAAGCAGGGGTCTATGTCTGTAGCTGAGTATC
Organism: Saccharum hybrid cultivar R570; assembly: GCA_038087645.1. Lineage (NCBI taxonomy): Eukaryota > Viridiplantae > Streptophyta > Magnoliopsida > Poales > Poaceae > Saccharum > Saccharum hybrid cultivar. Next base: position 28,225,558 of record JAQSUU010000135.1, read on the forward strand.
GTGATAAATTTGCTCGGTTGTCACGTTATGCTTCAAATGAGGTGGCCGATGATGCTGATAAGCAGTGTCGCTTTCTTAAGGTTTTGTATGATTGTTTCCAACTCCAACTTATGTCCAATACATACCCCAACTTTCAGATGCTTGTGAATCACGTTATTGTGATTGACAATAAGCACAAGAAGACAGAGGCTAAGAAGAGGAGGCTTCAGGGATAGGTCTCCGGAAGCAATATCTATCCATGCACCAACCCTCAGCAAGGCTTACAGAAGAGGTACCAAGGACCACCTAGTTAGTGGAATCGTAACCCAAACTAGCAGTGTCCTCAGTATCAACAACATAATGGCAATGTACACCCCCAACAGCAGAATGGCAATCAGGCGACACGTCAAGGGAGTGGCAACAATACTCCTATGAAGAGCAGTGTGCCTAGCACCCCCAACGTATGCGATCGCTGTGGAGAGGTTGGGCGTTATGCTAATCATTGTCCAAGGAAGCAGAATTAGCAAACAACCTAAGGTCATAATAGCAACTAGAAGGTATATCCACGGCCAACCAACACTGGAAAAGTGAACCATGTGTCTACAAAAATGACGCTTGAGGAACCAGAGGTCATGCTTGCTACATTTGATGTCAACTCCACTCATGCCACCGTTCTTTTTGATTTTGGAGCTTCGCATTCGTTCATTTCACAAGCTTTTGTTAGAATGCATAGCATACCCTTTGTGCCATGAAAGATCCCATACTAGTAAACTCACTAGGAGGAAGTATGCAAGCTTGTTATCGTTGCCTCCTAACTAGTCTATCTTTAAGGGGGGTAGAGTTTGAAGTGGGCCCCATTGTGTTGCGAACATCTAGCATTGATGTGATCTTGGGTATGGATTGGATGATGCAACAACAAGCAGTGATTCAGTGTAAGGAGAAGGCAGTAGTTCTGACAACACCAAAGGGAGATAGGATTAGTGTTGAGGTTGTAGTGCAAAAGCAGCAAACCGCCATAGTGATCCAGCTTGACAATAGCGCCAACAAGGAGGACCCAATTGTGGATGAGTTCTCAGATGTGTTCTCCGATGACTTGCTAGGTATGCCACCTAACCGTGATATTGAGTTTATTATTGAATTATTACCTGGAACTGCACCTATAGCTAAGCATCCATATAGAATGAGGGTTAATGAATTAGAGGAACTTAAGAAACAAATAAAGGAGTTGCAAGAAAAATGTTTCATTCATCCTAGTTCTTCACCTTGGGGAGCACCAGTTATATTTGTTGACAAGAAGGATGGTACCCAGAGGATGTGCATTGATTATCGGTCACTCAATGAGGTTACTATCAAGAACAAGTACCCGTTACCTAGAATTGATGACTTGTTTGATTAGTTGAGAGGTGCTTGTGTCTTCTCTAAGATTGATATTCGTTCTGGCTATCATCAACTGAAGATTCATGCAACTGACATACCTAAGACAACTTTTACTACACGGTATGGGTTGTATGAGTACACCGTTATGTCCTTTGGTTTGACCAATGCACCTGCATACTATATGTACTTGATGAATAAGGTGTTCATGGAGTTTCTGGATAAGTTCGTGGTGGTATTCATTGATGATATACTGGTATTCTCCAAGACTGAGAACAGCATGCCGAACATCTAAGGATGGTCTTGCAGAAGCTCAGAGAACACAAGTTATATGCTAAGCAGAGCAAGTGTGAGTTTTAGTTGAAGGAAATTTCTTTTCTAGGTCATGTTGTCTCTAATGGTGGAATAGCAGTGGATCCAACCAAGGTGAGAGATGTATTGAACTAGAAACCACCAACCGATGTGGGTGAGATTCATAGCTTTTTGGGATTGGCTGGATACTATAGAAGGTTCATTGAAGGGTTTTCTAAGCTTGCCAAGCCTATGACAGCTCTGTTGGAGAAGAATGCTATGTTTGTGTGGTCTGAGAAGTGCCAGGCTAACTTTGAGGAGTTGAAGAAGAGATTGATTACAACCCCAGTTTTGGTTTTGCCAGATTTGAGCAAAAACTTCTCCATATATTGTGATGCATCTTGCTAAGGTCTCAGATGTGTTCTTATACAAGAAGGAAGAGTAGTGGCCTATGCATCCTGGCAATTGAGAAAGCATGAGCTGAACTATCCTACTCATGATTTGGAGATAGCGGCAGTGGTTCATGCTCTGAAGATATGGAGGCACTACCTAGTTGAACATAAGAGTGACATCTATACTGATCACAAGAGTTTGAAGTACATTTTCACTCAGTCAGATCTGAACTTGAGACAGCGTCGATGGTTGGAGCTGATTAAGGATTATGATTTGAAAGTGCGCTGTCATCCTGGAAAGGCAAACGTTGTTGCCAATGCTCTTAGCAAAAGAGTTATGCCAATAAGGTGCAAGTGATGCCTATGTCAAGTGAGTTGTGTGCTGAATTTGAGCAACAAACTTGAGTTTTGTCACTAATGCAGTGGAGTTGGTGATAGAACCTACATTGGAACAAGAAATACGCAAGGGTCAGTTACAAGATAAGAAGTTAAAGGAGATAGCAGAGAACATAGTGATTGGCAAGGCACCAGGTTTTTGTATGGATGATAATAGAACTCTATGGTTTGGGAAAATACTATGTGTGCCTGTGAACAAGGCTATAAGAGATGCAATCTTTCATGAAGCACATAAGTTAGCTTATTCCATACACCTCGGTAGTACCAAGATGTACCTAGACCTAAAAGAGAAGTATTGGTGGTATGGGCTGAAGAGGGATGTTGCTGAATATGTTGCTATATGTGATACATGTCAAAGACTTAAAGCATAACATCAAAGACCTACAGGATTGTTACAACCAATGAAGATCCCTGAGTGGAAGTGGGAAGAAGTTGGTATGTATTTTATCATTGGGTTACCACGCACTCAAAGGGGTTATGATTCAATATGGGTGATAGTGGATCGGTTAACAAAAGTTGCTCACTTCTTACCGGTCAAGGCTACTTATACTGGACCACAGTTGGCTACATTATATATGGAGAGAATAGTATGCCTGCATGGAGTTCCAAAGAAGATCGTGTCTGACAGAGGTACTCAATTCACATCTCACTTTTGGCAAATGGTGCAAACTTCATTAGGAACAAAGCTGAACTTCAGCATAGCTTACCATCCATAGACGGATGGACAAACTAAAAGGATGAACCAGATTTTAGAGGACATGTTGAGAGCTTGAGCACTGTAGTACGGTACAAGTTGGGACAAGAGTTTGCCTTATGCGGAGTTCTCATACAACAATAGTTATCAGAAGAATCTCAAGATGGCACCTTTTGAGGCTTTGTATAGACGGAAGTGTAGAACCCCGTTGTTTTGGAATCAAATAGGAGAAACTGGAGTATTCAGACCGGATATTCTAAGAGATGCAGATGTAACATCCCGGCCCAGGGCTTAACAGGATTAATAGGATACTCATACCAACAAGTTGCAACTTCTTTTCCGAAAGCCCATCTCTAAAGAACTCCAAAGTTAAGCGTGCTTGGCCTGGAGCGATGGGTGACCGACCGGGAAGTTCTTTCTGGGTGCGCACGAGTGAGGACAAAGTGCGTAGAAAAGACTTGTATTGGTCTGTGAGGGCAGTCTATGTCCTAGAAAAGCGGCCAGATGTAAGCGGGCCCGGCCTCGAGGAGGCGGGACGTTACAGAATGGTATTAGAGCCGACTCTCGCGGTTTCACGAGCATGTGTATTGCAGTTGCGCAGGCATGGTGCGCATGGCTGGTGTGGACCCAGAGTGGTCACACAACATGGCACATGCGCTGACACTGGACACATGGACGTGGCCAAGAGAGGACGTTCCTGGCTTGGGATTGACCGACGAGGACATCGGTCTCTTAAGAGGGTGAGGATGTAACATCCCGGCCCAGGGCTTAACAGGATTAATAGGATACTCATACCAACAAGTTGCAACTTCTTTTCCGAAAGCCCATCTCTAAAGAACTCCAAAGTTAAGCGTGCTTGGCCTGGAGCGATGGGTGTCCGACCGAGAAGTTCTTTCCGGGTGCGCACGAGTGAGGACAAAGTGTGTAGAAAAGACTTGTATTGGTCTGTGAGGGCAGTCTATGTCCTAGAAAAGCGGCCAGATGTAAGCGGGCCCGGCCTCGAGGAGGCGGGACGTTACAGTAGAGAAGCAAGTACGAATGATTAGAGACAACTTGAGAGTAGCACAGTCTCAACAGAAGAGTTATGCTGACACTCGGAGAAGAGAATTGATTTTTGAGGTAGGGTATTATGCCTACCTAAAAGTGTCACCAATGAGAAGTGTGAGAAGGTTCAATATGAAAGGAAAATTAGCACCAAGGTATATCAGACCTTTCAAGATTCTAGAGCGACGTGATGAAGTGGCTTATCAGTTGGAACTACCTGAGAGTTTGTCGGGAGTGCACAATGTGTTCCATGTGTCCCAATTGAAGAAGTGTTTGCATGTACCGGAGGAGCAGATACTATTAGAGGAACTTACAGTTAAGGAAGATCTCACCTATGAGGAGTTCTCGGTAAAGATTTTGGAGACGGCAGAAAGGGTTACAAGGAGCCAAATTATAAAGGTGTGTTAGGTTCAGTGGAATTGGTATACAGAGGATGAAGCTACCTGGGAAAGAGAAGAGGATTTGAGGAAAACATACTCGCAACTTTTTGAGTAAGCATCATCCGAATCTAGAGGACGAGATTTATTTTAAGGGCGTTAGAATTGTAATACCCTAAAATTTGCATTGTTTCAAAATAGGTCGTTTAATTTATTTATGCATTTATGTGTGCATACAAACATAGAGTAAATGATAAATTTTGTTAAACAAAATCAACTATAAGGTCTTGCTACATGTTTGTGCATACATGCTGCTGCATATTATTTGTATTGAATGGTTTGATTCAAAACTCAAAAGAGAATTCAAAAATACATTTGAAAAAGTCTTTGAAAATTTAGAAAAGAAATTGAAAAGGAATTTTACCTCTCCCTCTCACTCTCGCTGGCTTTTGGCCCGCTCGGCCTCCCCCTCCCCATAGCCCAACAACCGGCCCGCTCGCACCCGCGTTTCCGCTCTTGGGCCGGCCCAGCAAAGCAGTGCGGGCGCCGCTCCCCTCTCTCCCTTCAGCTGACAGCTCGGCCCCATGCCTAGTGTCACTGCCACTCTAGGCCCACTTGTCAGCGGTGTCTCCCGCCTCCAGCTCATCCCCGAGCCAGACTCTGTCCAAGCTGATGCCGCTGCCACGCCTCGCGATTTGACGTGCGCGCCACGCCTCTCTGCTCATAAATATCGAGCCCCTGCGTCCGCCACCCCTACCTAACCCTAGAGCAAGCCGCCAACTCGCCTAGAGCTCGTAGCACCGCAACCCTAAGTGTCGCCGCCGAGCTCGTTCGCCGCTTCATCGTTTTGCCGCCACCGTAAGCATGTCACTGAGCTTTGCGTCATGTTTGCGATGTCTCCGGACCTCTTCTCTCTCTTTTTCTCGCCTAGGATGTTCGCTTACTGTCACCGGGCCTTGCAGATCGAAGCTATCTGCCCCACCGAGCCTCACGCCGCCGTAGTCCCACCTTCATCCGTGAAAAGCCCTTGGGTGAGTTCGCTATCGCCTCCTCTTGCTCCCTGTGTTTTTTCTGAGTTAATCCAATGTCTCTAGGGTCGGTTTCAAGATCGCTAGCGAGGTCCATTCGCCACCGGCCATGGCAGCCGTTGCGCTGGCCTTCTTCTTCGACCAGCCGGGCTAGCGAGGTCCATTCGCCACCGGCCATGGCAGCCATTGCATTGGCCTTCTTCTTCGACCAGCCGGGTTTTCCCCCTTCCCAGTTTCTAATCTGAGCCATCCAGTTTGGATCCAACGGACTAGATCAGCTGATGCCCCTTCGGCTATTAATCTTTCTAAAGAGCCCCTACACTTTTCTATATTCAAACCCGCAGTCCAGAGCGTATTCTCAGAATACGTTTTCTCTATTTGAAGTGTAGATCCCTCTCTATTATATTCAAAATACGTTTTCTTTATTTATAGATTTACCACTGATTTTGTTTTACTCATAAAAACTTCGTTTTAACTCTGTTTTGATCCGTTCAAGTCGCGTTAGATTGGTAATTGCGTAATATACATGTTCATACTACTGTTAGACATGTTTTCAACTTCTAAAATTCGAAGTTAGATTTAATCTATTATTTTACTAAAGGAAATCTTGTTTAAATCATAACTTCTTCGTGATACCTTCGATTTTTGTGATCTTCGCGTCTGTGTGTTCACAGCGAGATGTGGATTCCTTTTAAAAACTATTCATCTTGATTCTACGTTGTTGGTGTACTATTCTAATCTATAGTCCTTGTTTGCTATGCATGATTGCCTCTGGATGCTTGTATGCTGCTGTGTTGATCAAGTAAAGACGGTGAGCAATTCGTGGGTGATCAAGAGTACTACTTTGACGAGCAGGATCAGCAGAAACACTTTGATCAAGGCAAGTATAGCATGTGATTATCCTTATTTCCTATTCACCATAATATATTAAATTCATATATGCATGTGTCACCTTGATAAGTATTTCCTAGAAATGAACTTATAGCTTGACTCCTATGGGATATTGCATTGGGTAGCTATTGCTAGTGCTCAAACTAAATCATGATCTTGTAACTTGACTAATGTAATATGCAATAAACATTAAAAGATGGTTTTTTTTAGCAACTTGATAATAGGGGACTGGAGTATTTAGCTACTTTCTAAATGCTACAGATTTCTCTCCTTAAGGACTTATCTATGAGCGATTATCTGGGACTTATAGTACAACTGTGAGGGCCACATGGCTCTGGCTTTAGTCAAGTATGATGAAGTTTTCTAGTTTGTTAGTGGTTACCTTTATGGTGCAAAAAGGGCTCACCCCGATGGGTATAGGACAACCTCTAGTCCTATGTATATAGCCGAGAAGGAATTGTGCCATTCGAAAAGGGGGATTCCTACATCTGCTTACCAAGAGAATACTAGCGGCCCTAACTTGTTAAACGAACCTTTGAAAGGCTTCATAGTGTACCCTGCCTGCTCACCTTGGTAATGTTTTGGGGACTTGCAAACCCCGGGCAAGTGGAAAACACGACTTGCAGTGAAAGTGTACAACCTCTGCAGAGTGTAAAACTGGTATATCAGCCATGCTCATGGTCACGAGCGGCCTTGGAACATTTATGGAATAGATGATCACTAATGACTATTTTGTTTATGCTATTCATTAATCATGTTTATATTGATCATGTGTTTACTATGGGATTATGATAACTTGATGCTACTCGTATGCCAAAATTATGATAATTAAAAGCTAAATGCAGTCAAACCCGTGTCAAGCTTTCGAGTCTCATGAACCCCATGTTACACTTGTTAAGTACGAGATGTACTTATGCTTGTTTATTTTTATTATTTGGATAAAAATTCCGGATAGGTAACAGATTGCTATGGTAATGACGACTTCCTTGAGGACTACTAGACTTGTGGTCAACCAGTTGACGTCCCTATGCTATGGAAATACCACAGGAGAGTTATCTTTATATTTCTGCTATATTTATGTGAAGACTATATGATAATATTCGTGAGGTAATAAACACCTGTGATGGTACTTTCTATAATTTGTCGGCTTATGTGTGTGATGGATCTCTGGACGCACATAAGATATTGCATTCCAATTTTATCCTTAAAATTGGGTGTGACAAGCATTTACTAATATAACAAAGAAGAACGGGGAAATGCAGACATCTCATAATAATAAAAGAAAAAAAGAAAAACTTGTAAGTTTATCGTTAATTCATTATTGATCTAGATAATATGTCTATTAGTTAATGCCACCCTGCTGTGCAGACAACCTAGCATAAACTAAGCCTTTGTTTAGGTTCCATGTTAGTAAATATACTTTGCAATTATAGTCACATGAAGTTTTTTTTTGATAAATAAGCATTTCATACATAATCTAAATTGTTCAGTGGTAAATTAGATGCACCTATGCTCTGGAAATGGATGGATCGGAGTAGCATACTGCTCCATTTCTGTGTTGACCGGTAACCCAGGTACCTTATAACCTGAATTTAAGAGCACAATAATATCACTCTTCATTTCTTTTATGCAAACAAAAACTCATTAGATACACTTTTAACATGTCATAACCTAAAACATAAATTAGAGTGACTGAACTAACTTCAATTATTACACTATTAGAGGTAAAACGTACTATAGAGATTTTCTTTTTGAACCAAGGCTCTTACCCCTTTGATCCTTTTCCTTCAATAATAATAATAAAGGAAAAAAGCATCGCACGTCTCCGAGAAGCAGGAATAAGACTTCGGTAACTGACCCAGAGAAAAACTATGACAGTAAACCTAACACTAATAGACCTGGATCTCAAGACACTAGCGCTAGACCTTCCGACAGAGACCAGAGTTTAAAGGCACCAAATAAAATGCCACAACCATTATAAAATGTAGAAGTTCAAGCTTTGCGTGCCAACACATCCTTGGTAACACAGATTTACTTCTCAGCATCATCTTCCTCTACTACGTCCTCTTTCTCAGTAGGTTTGATCACCCGGTGCTGCTGCGGACCTGACTGGCCTTGAGTGGCCATAACTTTATTTCATGGCTGCCTTGACAATTACTTGGCTCCCTTCCCTTATCGCTTCATGCATACCTATCTTCAAACCTGCCCAAAATTTCAATCATGCACAGGCATGACAAAATATCTTGCAAAGATGCCTGATCAGAGTATTTGTACTTTTCCATGTTACACAGAAAAATAGCAGAAAGACCCAGTGTGCAGAACATTTCCCTTTGTGGTAGAATCTGTTTAATCCACCTAGAGTATAGTTGCAGGTGACAAGGTCTATTTTTTTCTTGCTCTTATTACAAATCTTTTTCAAGCTACCACAGTTTTAGGGAGAAACTACAAACACTAAGAAACAAATACTAGAATAGATCCATGCATATTGCATGCTAGAACTTCAGTAGAAGGATACATATATATTGCATATCACTTGCAATGCAAGGATCATGCATGAAGTAGAGGTAGGGGCTTCAAATATACTCAAAAGGATCACTAAGTGACAGATCAGATGCTGTCCTGTACTTCCATTCCTTGTGATTACCGGTGATGATATCCAATGTACTTTCTTCACTAGCCCATTGAACCTCAGACATAGAGTTCAGTAATCTAGCCTTCAACAAATTGGGCAGTTCCATAATACCTCGACTGATGGTAATACGCATATGCTCCAGCAAGTTACATGTCTCTGCAATGCTTTTAATGAACGAGAGCTCGCTGTTATTGTCCATACCATGGAAGTCGTAAAATGAAAATTTCTTGATTTTTGTTATGCATGGGATGAGACTGAAAACGTCATTGTTCCAGAAATCGGGACCATGCTCATTTGCAGGACGAGGTAGAGCCGGTGCAGACTGCAAAAATATACGCATATATATGCAATGGGTTATTCACTAATGAATCGACCGCATAATAATAAATTGGCATGTATTTTGCACTGTAGGGTTAGTACCTGGATGTGCAAGGTTCTAATATTAGGAAAAGCTCTGAGGTAAGCTAGGAGGGTCCTTTCATCATCCCGTACTCCAAACCGTATCTTTATTGCCAAGATCTCAACGCTAGGAAGCATGACATCCGGCTTGGGCCTTGTCCCCGCCTGCAATACAATATATATACCAGGTGATCAGTTGAAAATATAAAAGACAGATGCAAGGGAATGTTGAATATGACATTGGCACACATATCATGATGCATGTTAATTAAGGCTCTCTTTTGTACAGCTTATGCGTATTTGGGTTCACACTGCAGTAGATGAAGCCAAAACCGGTAAAGCCCAGTAAAGCTAGGGTTTCACGCCTTCACCGGTCTGCTTCTAGTTGTCGAAGAAGAGGAGAGAAATTCACCGGCGGTCTCTAAAGTTGGCGGCGGATGTCATTTAGGTCTCCGAACTTTGAACAGTGTATTTCTGGGTCCCTGAACTTGGCTTCAGGTGTCATCTAGGTCCCTGAACTTGGCTTGAGGTGTCACTTAGGTCCCCGAACTTTGAACAGTGTATTCTGGGTCCCTGAACTTGGCTTTGGGTGTCATCTAGGTCCCTGAACTTGGCTTCGGGTGTCATCTAGGTCCCAATGCTGACGTGGCGCGGTCCTACAGGTGGGGCCCACATGTCAGTCGGTTATATTTCTATTTCGGGGTACTGTAGCTACAATTTCTAAAATATTCCAAAAATTGTATCTTTTTCATATGATCTCGGATGAAGATGATTTTTATATGAAAAATGTAGCTCTCGACGAGATCTACAACTTTCTAGTTTTGAGTTTTTTAATTTGAGATCATTAAAATGCTTAAAAAAATTAAACAAATTTTCAGCAGTATATTAATCGCGTACAAGCGCTTCTCGCATTGAAAAAATTATATCTTTTTTATATGCTGTCAAATGGAGATGATTTCTGTATAAAAGTTGTAGCTCTCGATGAGATCTGCGACTTTCTAGTTTTGAGTTTTTTAATTTGAGGTAGCTAAAATGCTCAAAAAAATTTGTTTAAAATTTATTCAAAAAAAATTGAGGTAGCTAAAATTTGAGGTAGCTAAAATGATTTCTAGTGTTGAAAATTTGTTTAATTTGAGGTAGCTAAAATGAGTTTTAAAATTTTGTTCAAAAAAATTAAAAAACTCAAAACTAGAAAGTCGCAGATCTCATCGAGAGCTACAACTTTCATATAGAAATCATCTCCATTTGACAGCATATAAAAAAGATATAATTTTTTCAATGCGACAAGCGCTTGTACGCGATTAATATACTGCTGAAAATTTGTTTAATTTTTTTAAGTATTTTAATGATCTCAAATTAAAAAACTCAAAACTAGAAAGTTGTAGATCTCGTCGAGAGCTACATTTTTCATATAAAAATCATCTTCATCCGAGATCATATGAAAAAGATACAATTTTTGGAATATTTTAGAAATTGTAGCTACAGTACCCCGAAATAGAAATATAACCGACTGACATGTGGGCCCCACATGTAGGACCGCGCCACGTCAGCATTGGGACCTAGATGACACCCGAAGCCAAGTTCAGGGACCCAGATGACACCCAAAGTCAAGTTCAGGGACTCAGAACACACTGTTCAAAGTTTGGGGACCTAAGTGACACCTCAAGCCAAGTTCAGGGACCTAGATGACACCTGAAGCCAAGTTCAGGGACCCAGAAATACACTGTTCAAAGTTCGGGGACGTAAGTGACACCTGCCGCCAACTTCAGGGACCGCCGGTGAATTTCTCTCGAAGAAGAGAGAAAAAATTATCAGGTGAAGCAGAAGATGCAAAGCAGCTGCTTCACGATATATACCAGGTGACTGAAAATGCATGTATAGGCTAGATATGCAATGGAAATGCAGCAGGCCGGATAGAGGACAAGCAACTGCTGCTTGCTTCACGATATATGCCGTACCTTGATGACCATGTCCCCGCTCTCGAGGACATGGAGTTTGGGATCCAGGTAGCCAAGAATCCGAAGGTTGGGGGCTCGTCTTATTAGTATCCTCGTCTGTGGAGGGATGAAGAACTGGTTGGTTCGCCACAGAATGACACGCTCAATGCGCGGCGCGTCCACAGTGAGCTTCAACGGCTTGAACTGCCAGAGCAGCAAGCATTTGAGCCTGGGGCAGAGGACGTCGATGTACGGCGGCACCCCGCAGCCTTCGATGAAAGCGAGCATCTTGAGGACGGGGCAGCCGGCGAGGAAGTCACCGATGTCAGTTTCTGGCACGAAGGCGTGGCACAGGACGAGCTCCTCCAGATTGGGAAAATGAACAGCGCGCCGGTGAGCCGGCCTGCCGGCCCTTCCGGGCACAGTTAGGTGCGGCATTTGGGAGAGCGCAAGGTGCAGGCGCTTTAGGGATTCGCACCGGAGGAGCTCGACCGAGAGGACCATCATGGCTGTCGGCCACTCACAGTTGAGAACGACGAGCTCCTCCACGCCCTTGGCGGCCATGATCCGGAGCCACGTCCTGAGGGAACTCGCCGGGGACGAGGTGAGGCGGACCGAGCGGAAGGGGCCCGGGTGGCTCCGAAGGATAGCCGTGACCTTCCCCCAGACCACGTCTCTTGATAGGTACTCGATAGCTTCCATGTCCTCGTCGTCGTCCACGAGCTCGTCCGCTCCGGCGGGCCAGAGCTGGGCATCGTCGAGGACGAGCGGGATCGAGGACCAGATCGAGCGCCAGCTAGAGGAAAGCACGACGGTGGCCCCTCCATCTTTGACTGGTAGCTTGGAGACGATTGTGCGCTGGATATCCTCTGGGAGCTGACTAATGCGGTCCTCACTGGGACTGGATCCGGGGGCCGGGAAGAAGACTGCGGCGACCTCGGGCTGTGCAGCGTTGGTAGTAGGTGGCGGTGGAGGGAGGAATCTGAGGCAAGATCGTGCTGGAACCATGGTGGGCAGGCGGCTGGCGGCTGGCGGCGTCGCGGCGAGAAAGGTAGGAAATGGGGAATCAGCTGACGATTGACTGACTGAGCATATATATAATCAGAAGACTAGGCTGACTCACTCTAACTGCCCTAACCCCTGCCTACCTAGGGTTTGGTGCTGCTGGGCTAGTGTCGGAACAAAGTTTCATGTGGGCCAACCGGACCGGGCCTACTAGCTACAAGAGGACCTTTTTCTTTCTTTTTTTTATAAAAAAGTTTTCTGACCTTTTTCCTCGTAGAGAATAATAGATCTCTTTAACCGGAAATGAATCCTGGTTTCTCTTAGTCACTTGGGCACTTTAGCAGCGCTTTTCGCGCGGATCCTGCATATACACTGTTCATGTAGGCCAGCACTGTTTAGTGGGTCCCACATACACTGTTCACTTCTTTTTTATTTTTCCCTCTAATTTTTTTAGCTTCTCTTTAAGCCGGCGCAGCATAGTGCGCTCTCCGGTGCTAGTGTTCTTTAATTACCTTTTTACTGCTTGAGACACTACTGTGTAGCTCAATCAGTGCACACGGACTTCTCCATCGGTCGATACTTACATAGGGATAGCAAATAGTTGCAAACCTAACAACTGTATTACGGTATAGACATGGGCGTGGATACCTCGCTTTTTCATTCGTTGATGGTTAAAATATACTCGCAGTACTATGCTCCGTTCATAGAAGAATGTAACTATGAGATCCATGCTAACCAAACTAACTTAAATGTGTCCAAGTTTTATAGTAAGGTATCGTTTAGCACAGCTTAGATTCACCATTAAAGATGTTTTTTTTTGCAAAACAACTTCATATGAGCAGCTTTCTTGTTGAAGCTGAGTTGTTTTAAAAAAAATGTTTGGCAAAACACCTTCACAAGATGGACCAAATGAGTAAAATAAATATAATACCACTTGTTTTTTTTCTTCTATTTTTCTCACGGGATTTTTTTTCCTTCGCACGTCTTCTTCCTCCCCCATTCTCCTCCCCTTCCTCGGCAGATCCGCCGCCACCGCCCCGTGTCCCTCCTCCCCGCGCCACCACAAGCCCCTGCCCCTGCCTCCGTCCCCCATGCTCTCCGCATCGCCGCAGGTCCTCTACTCCATCGCCGAGGCCACCGGGGAGGACCACACCACCGACCTCCTCGAGGACCTCCACGCCCTCGTCTTCGGTCTCCCTGGCTCCGGCGGCCAAGCGCTGCTCCCTTGTGTGCCGCCACTGGCTAGCCATAGAGGCAGCCTCCTGCCTTCGCCTCGCACTCGACGCCAGGTCACTGCTGCTCGCCAACTCCGCCCTCCCCCGCCTTCTCGCGCGCTTCCCAGCCGTCTCCCCCGGCGGGCGAGCCCCAGCGGCTGTGCTCCCTGGCAGGCTGTGCACCCACGACTGTGCCTAACAAAAATTTGACAAAAAATTATCTTACCGACAGAAATAAATGAATTTCCCTATCGGTATCAATATGTTTATACAAAGTAACTCTAGATTGAATTGTCCGTAGCTCCAGTTAAATTCAAAAAAAATCATAAAATTATATTTTGGCTCACATATTTCACTCTAGCTCATATCTTAGAGTTAGACAGAAAAAATCATTTGTTTCTAGAGAATACTCTAGATCTTGCATCGTTTATGAGGGAATATGATCTGTGACGTCCAACCGTGACAACAACTAAACCCGTCGTCATAGATATATCACTTCAAAAATGAACCATCACCGACAATAGAATTCTATGATGCTTTCTTAGAACGTCACCAGTAAACTGTCATGTAAAGCCTTATTTCTTGTAGTGGTCAGCGGGATGTGCCGCCCATGCCTCCAGCGCGCGCTCCTTCCAAAAGAGAGAGCACATGCAGTCTTTTAGGTTCACTGGGGCCCTCTTATGTCAAATAGAGCTGGGATAAGCTACTTTTTGAGTTTCATCCCAACTCATCCCTTTGTGAGAGGAAATAAAAAATAGCTTCACCAATGAAGTTGTTTGAAAAGGGGTGCTCGACAAAAAACAACTCATGAAGTTGTTGAAGCTGCACCAAACATACTCTAAATAGTATTAGCATTTATGTCCCTAAATAAATTTATTATAAAATATTCTATGACTAATCTTATGATACTAATTTTTATTACGAATATTAGTATTTTTTATATAACTTTAGTTAAATTTCTAACTGTTTGACTCCTCGAAAAATAAAAATTATGTTCTTGTATTGACCGAGGGAGTAATTGGCAAGTACAGCTACGGGTGTAGAATATTACCCGCTGATATAAATTTGTTATTTTAGACAATTTTCGTAGGCGGTTGGTATATGGGTGCAGAATGTTAATACGCTGCTACCAGTATGTACTGCCCCTGATTGCTAGCTTTAGCTGCTTCTACTATCTTCAAAATTAAAAAAAATATTTGTTCTACGACCTTCAACAATTTTGACCTAGATCTTACGCCTTCATAATTCATTCATTAGCTAGTACTCCCTCCGTTTTCATAATTTCTAAGTCAAGCATTTGTATCTTTGACCATCGATTTTAAAAATTATATTGGTTCATGACATAAGGTTTATGTTTTTTTACTGAAGATTTATGTTTTTAGATTCGTCATGAAAAATACTTCCATAATATAGAATTCATATATTGTGAAATTATAAGAACTTTTTTAAAAAAATGGATGGACAAAGTTAGCAAAGTTGGACTTACGACAAAGCTAACTTGACATGTAAACAAGAACAGAGCAAGTACGAGAGAGTGGGTGTATGCTTTTGACATCATAAATATACACTTTAGGAAGGACTAATGGCACCTCCAGTAAGAAGAGTCTGTTTGGAATTGGTTTGCTTCACCTTTTTCAGCTCTCCTTCCAACTTCGCTAGCCCAACAGAGACATCATCTAGCCCCACCAGTTTTGCTCTAGAAAGTTTGTGACAGTACCCTAGATCTTTAAATCACTGTCGGTTCAAAAACCTCCTTCACTGTCAGATTTTAAACCGACACAGGTAAACTGGCAGTGATGGGGATTGACATCACTACCGTTTCCCAAAAACCAACACTAACGTGGTTTCTAGGAAATCTAAAAAATGGGCTGAAAATAGGGGAAAATATTTTTTAATACCAGGAGAGACCCCATTGGACAGCCACACGGTCGCACAAAAAATGCGTGCTTCATGGCCACTAGCGCTCGAACCCCCGACCTCCTGCTCTATGTGTTATCCCCTAACCACTCCACCTGTAAGATACCTGTGTCCAAATGAGATATTCGTCCTAGTCATTTTATATTCATTTGATTTTGAAATGAGTATTTGGGACCATAAACGATTTTAAATGAAAAAGTTGTCAACTACAAAATTTTATAACTCCTCGAGATCTACAACTTTAGTTTTTTTATTTCTCCATCCGAGGCCATTTGAAGAATTTGAATTTCAAATGTGAGAAAATTCAACCATAATTTTTGTTAGATAAATGATTTCAAATTAAAAAGTTGTCAGCTGCAAAGTTGCACAACTTTTCAAGATCTACAAGTTTTGTCTTGGGTGTTTCTCCATCCGAGGTCATTTGAAAAATTTAAATTTTAAATTTGAGAAAAAGTTATCAACTACAAAGTTGCATAACTTTTCGAGATCTATAACTTCTGTTTTGGTTGCTTCTGCATCCAAGATTCTCAAATACTACTACACACTCACTTATGACTATGAAATATATGCCTTTAGTTGGTATTAACTTCTATGAAATCTTGTGAATTAAATAGAGTGACATCATAACGACTTCAAATATGAAACTTGTAAACTACAAAGTTGTATAACTTTTCAATATCTACAACTTTTGTTTTGGTCACTTCTCCATCCGAGATCCTTAACTACCATTGCACACTCACTTATGAGTTATGACTATATATGGAGCATATGGACTCCTTTGGTATTAACTTTACAAAATTTTGTGGTGTATGTTTGGACATCCAAATGATCTCAAATCAAAAAGTTTGAACTATAAAGTTATAGATCTCGTCGAGTATTACAACTTTGATATAAAGTTCGTCTTCATCGGACATCATATGAGAAAGTTACGAAAGTTTTCTTATACCATATCACTGTCGATCAATGTTTTCAAGTTGTCCAGTCGAACCTAGTCGCCATGGGACCGACCAGGCGACTAATCGCGATTAGTCGTCGACTAGGCCGATTAGTCGAGCAGACAAAGCAAAGATAGGAGGGAGGAGGCAGTGAGCAGAGGAGATAGGAGCAGGCAAGTAGGGGAGGGCAGACCTGCGGTAGCAGCCAGGCAGGGGACGTGCTTACCTGCGGGAGCAGCCGCCTGGCGGGGAGGGGAGCAGCCGGCGGGAGCAGGCGTGCAGCTGCCCGGTGGGGAGGGAGACCGGCGGGGAGGAGGGAGACCGGCGGAGGCTGGCGCTGGGGTCCTTGGGGCAGACTGGGCCGCCGTCTGGCCAGGCCCAATGGCCCATCACAGATCCATTTAGGAGGCCTTAGGGCAAGCAGGGCCAGGAGGCAGGGCACACATCCGCTCGGAGGCGACAGCGTGCGGGGGCAGCTTCGGGCGCTCGGCGGCGTGCGGCGCTCGGCGGCTTGGCCGCTTGGGCGCGGTGGCCGGCGTGCAGGCTGCGGCGGGTGGCAGCTCTCCTCCGGTCCTCCCAGATCCCGAAGGCCGGCGGCCGGCGGGGCGGCAACTGGCGGCTCTCCTCTGGTCCTCCCAGATCCCGGCGGCGGCTGGCGGCTCTCCTCCGGTCCTCCCAGATCCCGGCGGCCGGCGGCTCTCCTCCGGTCCTCCCAGATCCCGGCGAGCGGCGGGTAACTGTGCTGTGCCACAGACGGCCGCAGCAGACAGCAGCCACGCGCGGCACACACGGCGCGCCTGCGGCGTGCCCCTCAGGTGGCGGCTCGCCCTACCTCCTTTCTTGAGCTGGTTCCGCCACTGGTACTTTTCCTCTGTGCGTCTTCTCGAGTATCTGCACGCGCTCTCCCTCTTATCCTTCCCACGCGCTCTTCCTTCGTGCTTTTCACGGATTGCGGCCCACCCGCCCGCTCTTCAGCCGCCAAAAATCGGCAGGCGCGCGTTTTTTTCCGCCCGCGCGTGCTTTTTTCGGCCGCCAAACTGGTCGTCCCTGTCCTGGTCAGACGACTAATCATGATTAGTCGTCGACTAATCAGACGACCAGCTTTCTGGTCGAGCTGATCGCCTCGGTGCCCCAAATCGGTCACTAGGGACCGATAAGGACGATTAGTCACGATTAATCGTGATTAATCGGACGACTTGAAAACATTGCTGTCGATTCAAAAAACCGATAGTGATGACCCAATGTCACTGTCGGTTCTTAGTATCAATGTCGGTTTTAGCTAAAATCGACAGTGATGACCCAATATCAGGGTCGGTTAGTCCTATCACTGTCGGATTTTGCAAAAAACGGCAGTGATGGAGCCGGCAGTGAATGTCAGATCTGTAGTAGTGTGAAGCACCTAAAGGGGTACTCCAGAACTGCAAGTTTTTTTGTTGGGTTGCTTCATGATGGAGTTGGTGGTGCAGAGTTAGTGGAGCAGTCCTAAACAGACCCTAAGAGCCAGGTACTGACTCTTATATGTTATCATATCCTGTATGTCACACATGTAAGGTGTTTTCTATTCACATATTCTCTTGTCAAGAGAGATAGAGGAGTTATATCTCTCATGCATTGGGACATGTAAAGAGACTAGCTCTTCTCTTCCCGCTAGCTCAAAGGTTTTTGACGTCTCTCCTCTATGTGGCTTTTAATACTAGCTTAGAACTAGCCACTTGAGGTGCCCTAGCTAAGGTTGGGGTACTCATTTTATATAGCTAGTTTCTAAATTCTTGTACCAAAGGATAAAACAACGAGATTTATCATGAAATGCAGGGAGTATATATCATGATTAAAAAATCAGAAGCGGGCAAAAACAAAAAATAATCATATTTAGAGGCCCGACTGCCCACGCCAAATAGTTTGTGTAAATGAGCCATTTCTAGAGATGGTGGCCAAAGCCACCCTCCTTCTGTTTCCTCGCAAGGATTTTTAGAGGTGGACCTCTTAAGACTCTGCCATTAAATTAGATAAAATAATAAAAATATTAAAATAGATATGAAAGTTTGTAATGAATACTTGGGCCTTTAAACGATCACAAATTTAATTTTGTAGATCATAATGAAAACTAAAACTTTGGTATAAACCATGTCAACATTCTAGGTTGTCTGAAAATTCAAAATTTTGAATTTTAAAAATTGAGTGAATATTTTGGCATGGAAATAATCTCAAATAAAAAAGACGTCAACTACAAAGTTGTAGATCACCTTAATCTCTACAACTTTGGCCTAGACTATGCCAACATCAGAAGTTGTTTAAAAAATAAATTTTAAAATATAAAAAAACCTATAACAAAATTTGAGCCTCTAAATGATTCTAGATAAAAAAATTTGTCATCTACAGATTAAAGTCATGGCTCGCATAGAGCTCTAATATTTTGATATAAAGCTTGTCTTCACAATTTGATATGAGAACATCATGATTTTTTTTAAGTCTCTTAATTAAGTGTGCATCTCTATAAATTAATCTCCAGAGAACGTGCCTTTAGAGACCTGCCTCTAAAAATAGCACCATTTCTAGGGCAGCTTTTTAAGAGACCACCTATGAAAATTGATTTTCAGATATGAGTGACGAGAGTCAAACATAGGGGTATGTTAATTCCCTGGGAGAGAAGTTCCCGACCAACGAATCCCACGACCGATCTCTCAAAATCGCTCGGGGGCTATACCCATCGGGTACGCTCATGTACATCCTCTCGATGAAGTTAGGCAGAGCCCGAGCATGCCTGCGGCCTCTGCTCAGGGCTCGAGGGCTCACCAAGGCCCCGAGCAACGATAGCCCAAGCCTAACTCCAGCCCAGCACCTACCCAAGCGAGTGCTCGGACGGGAAACCGACGTCCTGAGCGACAGGCAACCCGGAGGGCATCTGAGGCCCTGGTAGGTATGGAGATTCCACGATGCCAGCCCATTCAACGGGCGAAAGGTGTTGTCTGCCACTTCCTCGACAGGGTTACACAATCGGTGTGACACAACAGGACAAGCGACTTCACCAACTCCAGGGGCGCAGGGCTCTAGAGCCCACTCATCAGCCCCCCGAGCAGGGGCTCCTTAGTGTTGAGATATATTTGTATAGTCTATATATAACCAGGCTAAGTTTAGATAGTTTAGATTTTCCTGATTGTTGTAACCGAGTACATCTTTGTAACCTATAGCTTGTGTGCCAAGTTTGGCTTGATATATAAACAATTGGCAACCTCCTGGGAGATGTAATGCCTTCTGCACAAACTCTAATATCATTACACTTTGTAGCCAAGGAGGCCTCAAGAAGGTTATTTGGTGGAGGCCGGACCACAACAAACAACCCCGACGGTTAAGTGTCAGGTGGCACCAGCAACGTGAGGCGGCTCCTGCAGCTCCTCCCCCCCCTACACGACGAAACCGAGTTCCATCCACGCCGTGGCAGCACCCTCCTGCACCCGGCACATGAAGACCATAGACCGAACCCCAAACTGACTTGTACCCGACGTTCCTTTGAATATAAGGGGAGGGTCGGCTCCCATAGAGGAGAGAGGCTGATGGGACATCAGTAGGCAACAGATTAGACAGCTACCGAGAGGAACTCCAAAGGGTTCCTCCATGGCAACCCATCAAGAGAGAGGGCCGGTCTCTTACTCGTTGGGAAGAAACCTCACCGTCGACGAGCCGTAGGATAGCACTGACTGATCCCCTACCAAACTCCCGTTCTCCTCCATTGTAAACCCCCCCCCCGATTTGGATGCTCCTGAGCACGAAGAACACCTCACTGCTAGATGTAGGGCCTTGATAGCCCGAACCATGATAAACCGACATGTCTCCCTTGTGTTTTTTAGTTCCCAAGCCATTAGAGACTCACACTTTCGACATTCGACGAACAACCATGATGCTTGCCGCGGTTATGAACCCACAACGATGGGCATTGTCTATTGGGCCCTAAATTGATTTCTAGAGATGGTAGATTTTTTTAAAAAGTCCTTACATTCCATTGGTCTGAACATATATCCCTCATTTGCCACCTACAAACACATGATTCCCATATATGCCATTAGTGTTAAACTGTAATCTCTTCTATGCCAACATAATTGCTTGAGTAAGCATCTAAATATTCCAGAAGCCAATATTGCCCCTACTATAGCTAGCTATCCTTAAGAAATTGTAGAGGTGGTCAGATCAACAATGAGCAATGAATGGCTCGACTAGAAAGGGCATGGTGGCGATGGATCTCTGTTCAGGGAATGGGTGATGTGAGTTATGTGGGTGGTTCAACATGTCGACAATATGGGATGTGTGGTTGCTGACTCCTTTTGCTCTGTGCACTGGATGGCTACTACGCTCATGCTATCGCAAGATTGCAAGTGTGGCAACATTATGGCGCGTAAACTTGCCTGACATTCCTCACATATACTTAGGTATCAAGTGAATAGATCCTTCCAAAGTTACAAGTTTCCATACTAGGACAATAATATACATCATGTGCTTTAGTTAGGGCATAAAAGTGACCAACTAAATTTGTATCCAACTAAGAGGAAGGGAAGATTGGTCATTTTGATAAGTCTATTAGCCACAAATATCAAAATACAGTCAATAATGGCATGAGATGGATTCAAATCCATGGATATGGTTGCATTGAAAGTATTTGAGTTTTTTAGGTGGGAGATGAGAGATAAAAGTTTTATCCAATGGCATATAGGATTCCCCTAAATGATAAAAGACAAGGCAGCGATTTCTTAGAAAGAAACATACACAAAAAAATTATAGAAATAAGAATTCCACGCGAATATGAAATAAACCGGAAAAAAACACAATATACAACTTGCATATGTATCATAGAAAAAACATCACAGCTCACAGCTTAAACTTTCACTTCACATTTTCACCTAGAAATTCGGTGAAATGATAGAAAAAATACACAACTCATTACAAAGGTCTGACTTTTTTATTAAATTTCATAAAAAAGAGAATGCTTGAAAATCATCCATATTCCGCAACTTCATGCTTAAAGAACAGCAGCAGTCAGAGGAAGCAACATATCAGCATTCCATCATCAGAAGAAAACTCCAAAACATGAACTAAACAATAGCAGCACATATGTTAAAATTGAAAATGAATGGCTGTTGTCCTTGTCCACTTTGGGAAATGTTTCGATTCAGTTTCTAGTCAAAAGCAATATGATCATAATAAAGCAGTATAATTTACACGACCAGATCCATCACATGAAAAGAAGTAACAACTAACAACTAGGCGTCTAGCATAGACAGGGCTGATAACAAGCCTACAAAATCGGGTGCAACTGGTAGACAAGATTATCATAAGCACATCAATCCACACCCCCATAAACTCAGAGCAAATGGTGGGATATATAACAACCACCATGCAGTGCAAGAAAATAGAAATCCTATAGCTCTGACAATAGATTTTTTTCCACATAAGGATCTGCAAAAGAAATAACAATACAACACAAGTAAGATGTACATAGATCAGTAGCGGATGCAGCCTAGAATGCACGAAAAGGGGCTTGCTTCTACCTCCCCTTTCTTCTCCTCCCTTCTTATTCCTTCCTTTCTTCCTCCTCCCTCTTCTTCCTCCTCCTTCAACAAAAGCTCAAGGGGGGAACTCCATTGTGCGGGAAGCGACGGGGGAGAGGCTTGAGCCCCACCAATGGATCTGCACCTGAGACAGATTTCACCAACCAACAAACTGTACAAGTCAAAGTACCAGTACTCACCATCACATCACATAGTTGTTATGCTAAATGTTATCTAATGTTTTTCCCTATTTATGTAACTCTTTGGACAGTGGAAAAGTTACCACCCCATCCTTTAGATACAAATTAGAAGCAAAACTTGTGAAGTTCTAGTGATTCATTTCTATTCCAAAATTATGTCATTCTTGCTTAAATATTTTCCTTCCCTGAAAACAACCACTTGATATAGTAAACAGATGACTTCTTGGAAGCAAAGCAAGCATTAATTAGAGAGGCTCAAGAATGAGGACGTATATAACCTTACCAAATCATGCAGAGAAGTCTTCTCTTACAATGCATAACAAAATGTGAAAACTATCATTTGCAGTCTAGCTTTTGGGATCTATTGTAGTCGACAACTAAATGAACATGAGAAAAAGTTTAATTGTTAACTCTTTCTAAATTGTAAGAGACATGGCACTGGCTTTATTCCTCAACTTTTACTATCGACAAATTATGCTAGAAACAAATACATATAAATGAATGGACAAGTGTTGTGCCTGATTAAGCATCATATATCTTCTTCATTGTCAATATCATTTTCCTTGAACAACCAACCTTTTCCACATATAAGAGCTTCCGACACCTCAGGGTTAGTGAACTTCTTTTCTCCCCAAATATCCTACCTCCAAGAGTAAAGGTGTATTTAGAAGATACAATACTTAGAGAATCTGGAAGGAAATCTCGTGCCATAGTTGAAAGAACGGGATACTTTTTAGCATGTGTCTTCCACCAGACAAAAATTTCAAAAGTTTTGTGGTCCTCAACATATTCTTCTTTGAAGTAGATGTCAATTCCAGATTTTGGTGCTTGAGCCCTTCTCTAACTTGACTTGAAATTTGCAATACCTACTTCTAGTTGTCTTTTCCCAAGAACCGGTGAGCCCATGATAATGCTGCCCTAACTTGAACATGTCATTGGGTATGAATTATCTCACCTCACACGTACGTGTCACATACTCAAAAAATATTTCCTCATCCACTCAAGAGCATAGTTCACACATGTGCTGACTAAATCCACATTCCTACAAACCTTATTATCTTCTTAATTTGAAGTCAACATTGATATAATGTGATGTTACAACCGTTTAAGTTTTGTACTAACACATAAGAATTTAGGCCCATAAGTTCAATTTGAAGATCCCTTTGCATTTCCACAAACATTTCAAATTGTCATTGTGAGTAGTTTTACACCTACATGATGAATCATACGCTCGAAGTAAGGGTCCTTAAATTTGATAAATGCAATTTTAGCATGTACTATGAACTCAACCATACACTCAGGAAATAACTAAGGGTCAAACACAAAGCTCTCTAATGGTTGTTTCTGCATGGTTGCTATAAATTCTTTCCTAGTAGCATCATCAATCATAGGGAAATACTCTAAGATACAACTTCTAAGAATACTTGTACCATATCTAGTACTTAAATGCATTATTACAATACTTGCGCACAACTTTTAAGCTGCTCAATGTGCTACAATACCTTAGACCTTCGATTAGGTTGTGATTGAAATGGAAGAGGCAAGTCGTAAGTTCCTTAACTTTCTGAGGTGGTTGTAGACATGTTTTATATTTATATATGAATTATGCATCAAAGATTGTGATAGTTAAGGAGATTGACAATCAAAGGAAATTCTACACATTGATATAGTTCGCTAGGGTTGCCTAGATTAGCATCAGCTATTAGTATGTCGTTAATTAACATGGGAATT
Source organism: Saccharum hybrid cultivar R570 (assembly GCA_038087645.1). Classification (NCBI taxonomy): domain Eukaryota; kingdom Viridiplantae; phylum Streptophyta; class Magnoliopsida; order Poales; family Poaceae; genus Saccharum; species Saccharum hybrid cultivar. Next base: position 28,249,531 of record JAQSUU010000135.1, read on the forward strand.
TCAGTGTAGTATGGTTGGGCCATGGGTGTGGCTTTGCTAGCTCCTAAATTTCAAATGCTATTTTGGTTGCTGAAGTTCTAGTGTAGTGTTGTGTGGTTGGGTGCACCTTTGCTCCTAAATTCTAAATCACATAGCCACATATATATAGCCTGTCTTACCAATGTATGTTACCCATACATTTTGCATGTTGTGTGATGGTGATATTCCTTGGATTGAATGATGGTTATTGTTTTTTGCATCAGTGACCCATGCCTAAAGGGCTATTTACATATTCTAGGTTTTGGCAATTAATGGCAACACAATCATGGTGACTAATGTGTGTTTTGTAGCGGCATTACTTAAGTGAGGTCACGATTGATGTTGGGCAATTATGGTTTTCATGCCCCTAATTGATGGTGCTCATTTTAGTTCTCAAAGGATGAGCGTGAAGATTAAGGATCAACTAGTTCTAAGTGTCAATGGTGTTAAGTGACAATTAGAGTAGTTATAGGATCTTGGTTTTTTCTTTGGTCGTACTATAAAGGAGAGTATGAACGGGTAGCTTAACCTAGTAGAGTGTAGTGAGTGGATGTGATGCACACATGTGAAACTAGCACTAGGTAGCTCAGATCAAGCCCAAGGATCAATGGAATCAAAACCAAACTCAAAGGTTTTTGAATTGGAAGAGTTTGGTGTTGTTTTGTGAGCAACAGAGCTCACTGGTGTTGCACTAGAGTGTGCACTAGAGCTACTACAGTGGCTAGATTTAAAAAAATAGGCCCAGCCCCTTACCTGCTGGTGTGCACCAGAGGTGTCACACCAGAGGTTGGTTACAGAGAGCATGTTTTTATTGGCTCTAGCGAGAAGCACTCACCGGAGTTGTTCGGTAGGCATCAGAGCTGCCTCACTGGACAACCACTTTAGAGAGGTCTGCAGAGGCACCGAGGCTGTCTGATGGGCACCGAAGCTGCCCCACCAAAGGTCCCATACAGTAAATGGCTTGTTTTAAAACTAGCCATTGGAGCTTCACCGCGAGCCCTCCAGTGTGATGGTTAGTGGGGCACCAATGTTCTTCGGTGCACCCATTTCTACTGAGTGGAGGGGCAACGACTAGTTCTTGGACTTGGAGATATATATACCCCTCCATCTTGTGCATACAAGATCTGTTGGCATCCTAAAGATACACATACACTTGTTGGCTAGTGGAGTGATTTTGATTTCCTAATTCAAGATTAAGGACTCCATTAGTGCTTAGGGAGTTGCAACTATACATCCACTCTTGTCATTAGTGTCACACCCGGTTTTAAGGACAAAACCAGACATACACTATATGTGAAATAAAGAAGTCAAATCTCACATATAGCCGCAGATAAATGTAATATCAAGAGACAAATGCTTAATAAACATAATGCAATAGTTTAAGATATAACCTTAGAGAATAACACAGCAGAAAGACAACTTCGAACACCGGGTGTAACCTTCACTCCAGGATCAAACTAACTAGTTGATCACAAGCCTAACAATTCCAGAATCTAGCAGTCTAGTACCCTTCCTGAGATGTAGAAAATAGCAAGAGTGAGTCCATGTCGAACTCAGCAAATATATCATAGGGTTCATGAGGCTCAAAAGTCGACACTGGTTTACTGCGATAGCTTTTATTGAGTCATCTTTTAGCAATTGAGTAGCAACAAGTTTACCATAAGCCCAAATAACCTCATGATCATGTAAATGAGAATAATGTATAGCAAGAAACAATAATCATTAGTGAGCATCAACATCATCAGTATTAACATTATGATCAGTGTTCATCATTTATTTTGTAAGGGTCCAAGGCCACTCGTGACCGTGAGCACGGTTGTTATAACAGTTTTACACTCTGCAGAGGTTGTACACTTTCACTGTCAGTCATGATTTACCCTTTCGCCCGAGGTAGCTAATCTCTTGACCCACTTCCAAGGAAGGTCGGCAGGGTTCACTATGAAGTCTTTCAAAGGTTCGTCTAACAAGTTAGGGCCATTAGATTTCACTCGGCAAACAGATGTAGAGCACCCCTTTCAAATGGCACAATAACATGCAGCCTATACTCATAAGGATAGAGGCCGCACTATATCCGATTCGTCAAGCCATTTTTACGCTAAAAAGGAATACCACTAACAAGCTAGAAAAGGTCCTCATACTTGACTAAAGCCAGAGCCATTATAGCCCTCACAGTTGTACTGTAACTCCCGGATGTTCGCTTACAGATGAGTCCTTATGGAGAGAAACTAGAGCACCGTAAAAACAACCCAATATGCTTTAGCCCTCTTAAGCCATGTTGCTTTAAAACATCTTTTAAACGTTTATTGCATATACCATTAGTCAAGTTACAGATCATGGTTATTTATCTTGAGCACTAGCATAAATACTACCAAATGCAATGTTCCATCGGTGTCAAGGTACAATATACAAAAGCTAGGATATCCTTAGTAGTAACAAGGTAGATACATGCACATGAATTAAGTATATTAAAGGTGAATAGGAAACAAGGATGATCTCATGCTATACTTGTCTTAACTTGCTTTTCCCCCAAAGCAATACGCTCGAAAACCTTTAGTATCCAACTTCTAATCTTCTGCGTCCAATTCTCGGCTTCTAGTCTTCATAGAATAGCTTCTTAATCACCACGTAAACCTCACCGATTGACTGAACCATATAGCACCACACAAGCATCCATACAATCATACATGAAGTAAACAATAGATCTATATTAGAACAGTACACCAATCATACAAAAATAAGTAAAAGAGTTTGAAACACGATTCTACGCATCACTACGAACATAAAGTTGTGAAAAGCACGCTAATCGGAGCTATGGTTGAAAAGATACAACTACCGATAGATTTACCCATAAAACTATTAGCTTCATGTATCTTAATGGTATAAAAACATATATAAGATATTTTATAGAGATTATAATTTAAGTAAAATTTAGGTTCGAATTATAAAACTAAAGTAAAACAAATCATATTTTATTTACAAAACCCAGTTGCATAATTGTTATTTAAGATATGATTCAAATCATGAAATTCTAATATTAGTGACATGATAAACACTGTTACAAATGCGTAGATCTCGTTGCTATGAATCTAACGCAACTTGAATGGCTCAAAACGGAGTTAAAACGTAGAAGATATGAAATAAACAAGATTTCCTCTATTAAAATAATAGATTAAATCTAATCACAAATTTTAAAAGTTGAAAACCTACTTAACAGTAGTATTAACATGTAGATTATGAAAGTATGAACCTAACGCAAGTTGAACGGATCAAATCGGAGTTAAAACGGAGAAGTTATGGCTAAAACAAAATCAGTGGCAATTCTGTAAATAGTTGAAAACGTAATTTATTCTTAACCGAAATAAAATACGCTTTCAAATGAAGAAAACAAAATCTGTAAACATATTTTGGACTGCGGGTTTATTTTCCAAGAATACAGGGATGGCGGCGGAGTTACTTGTTGCCGATGAGAGTATGGCCGGGCTAGGCAGCGCGGCGGCGACGGCGAGAGAAAGAGGAGAAAAATATAATTTACTACACGAGAGATTTCCCAAACTAGAGGCTCCTCTACGGTAGTTTTAGTGTGCTTTGCCCAAGGGGTAGGTACGTATATATAGGAAGGAAAACTCTCCACCTCCATGTCAACTAGCGATATGGTGCTAATTGACGTTGCACCATCCACCTCCGCTAATAGGCCTAAGTAATCATTTAAACCCATTAGTAAATAAATGTATGGGCCTTTGAGATTTATTAGGATTATTGCACATGGGCTTTGAGCGTTGGAGAAAATGAGAGATTTATTATTTTCAGAATTAATTATTTTCATGGATAAAATAATTCCAGAAAAGTCCAGAATTATTATTTAAGCCATGAAAAATACTCTGAAAGCTCCGAAAATTCGGGAAAAATTCCCAGAGACATTATGGAATATGGGAAACCCAGATAAAGTATTTGGAGCTCATGATAAGATAATTTGGAGCATCTAAAAATTAGATTATGCTCACAGATAAGTGGAAACAAGCTACAGAAAAAGTTAGAAAAATTCCCGAGAAGTTTGTAGAGGTTGATTGATAGATGAGAAACAAGGAATTTGATTGTAGAAAAATGATATATGTATATCGGAGAAGGAAAATCGACCTAAACGCATTTTGAAAGAACAACTTGAATTCATTTTGATCTTTGGTCAAAACCAAGCAATACAAAAATACAAATGCATCAGCATATATGCACAACATTGTTGCTAAACCTTCTGATAGATTTTAATTTAATGAAAAATATTATTTTCCTATGTTTTCATGAGCACAAAAATTCAAAATTAACTTATTTTAGCTCTATTTCGAAAGAAGCAAATTTTAGGGTGTTACAATTAGGATCAGTTAGGTCAAGTAAGAGTTTGTGCTCGTTACTCTTGGTGATCGAGATCACCTAGATGGCTTGTTGGTGTTGTGAAGCTTGGTGATCTCTCGGTGGCAATTATGAGAGGGCCATCTCATGGTGTAAATGGTTGTGGGTGATTCACCCTGCCGATGTGGTGAAGAATCAACCCATAGAGAGCAGTTGGTCCTTACATGGATCAAGGTGGAGGGAAATATCCTGTGAAGTTCTCCAATGAGGACTAGTGGAGAGTGCCGACTCTCCAATACCTTGGGAAAATATTTATGTGTTCCTAAACCTTCTCATTTACGTTTGTGCAATTTACTTTCATGTATTTACATTTCTAGAATTGCCATACTAGACTAGGGTTGCAACTATGTTGCAAAACTTTGTGCGATAGGCTAGAAACACAATTTAGGCACAACAGTGAAATGGGCTAAGAGGTAGGCTTTAATTTCAAGAGAATTTTGGATTAGCCCAATTCACCCCCCTCTCTCTTGGGCATCTTGATCCTTTCAAGTGTTGTGGTTGCTGGTTGCACAAGGGATCCTATAGAACTAGCACGTCACACCAAGGGTCCCATTTGTCACCATAAAGGATCGCAAGTGGGAGAAGCCAGAGGTGGAGCGAGCAAGGCAAAAGTCTAGGTGTTGAATATTCCCTTTGAGGCTTTTTACTAGTAGAGACATAGTCTTCTTAGCTCTAAACTACCTTTTAGGACTTTGTACTGAAATTGCCTAAATATGCTTGTTTTCTAGCAATTTGAAGACATGCTCCATAAAACACAAGATGAATTATGGGATAAGCGTACGCACCAAGTGGCCTAAATCTTGTAACATGATGGCATAGCACGTTCACAAGTGATATCAAAAGGTTACAATGAGCATTAGCCATAACGCAATCCCTCGCTCCCTCTTATCCAACAGCTGTCATGCCCTAAGCCCCTGCTTACCCTCCTCTAAACCCTCGGCCTCGATCCATCAGCTAGCACCTATGAAGACCAACTATAGCTGCACCTATCCTCCCATCACGACAAGGTGGCAACCCCTTGTGGCTCCTCGGCTCCTCCCTGACACCTTTTAGGCAGTGGCAACTCCTCTATGTTGGCTACCACAATTGTGACTTCCTAGCGGTGGCTTCTCCAATCAACAGTGGTGCTTTCCTCCAAATAGCATGGGATTGATGAGCTAGCCGAGCCTACTAGGTCTGTATTTGACAATTTACTCCACCTAGTGCCATGCCAATGCCACCAGCTGAGCTCGATTCTAATCTTCTGTTGTGCATGGACTACCATAGCTAGTTTGTGCATGTGCCACTCATTTTTCTATGTCTATGCACAAGACGTAGATGCCCCACAGGTCGAGGTCGATCTCTAGGATGGAGTAATTGAGATGACAAGATGAGTTGTCATGAATGATGATGGCCTAAATGTTTCTAACATGTGGAACGTGTCATGTTGGTCGACGACGATGGTGAAGGTCAAGCGAGGGGTTCAGTGTAATGGACCATGGACAATGAAGGACGACACAAAGGCTTAGACCAACGGACCGAGGGCTGAAGGATGGAGCATGGATGGCTTGCACTTAGGCATGGAGACAAGCAAAAGAGTAAATGCGAGAAAGGGATGAAAAACCGTGTTGGTCGTATTGAAGACGACAATCGAATCAAGGCAAGGCAAGCGTGCGTGTACTTGTTGATCGGCCAGATCAAGGACAAGTAGGACACGCGTCGACATCATGGAGGTTGCGTAGAGGCTACGAGACTTGAGAGGGTTTATTCGTTTTGGCCTCAAACCCGTGGGTGCGCCGAAGGGGTTTCTAGTTTCAACCTCAAAACAGGGAGTGGCGAATCAGAGGACGCGTGGTACCATCACAAAGTTTGGGTCAAGTCGAAGAGAATCATGAAGGCGTTTGGCTCATTCAATGAGCAAGAAAAAATCTAGACTGTTTTACCCCATGAGACATGTATCTTGTTTTAACTTCTACATGTATTTTAGTCTTTCACCATGAACCATATTGGATGTGGCTAGTTGAGAGAGTATCTCTTGCCAACTCTGATTCATTTTGGTAGGCTTTGCCAAGGGCTAAAGGTAAGAGAGCGTAGGGTAGAGAGATTTGAGTGCCTCTTGCCCTAATTCTTCGATTTGAAGTGGGTGGAGATGGGGGAGGAGTCTAAAATGTTTCTATATGTGAATTCCTGGTTGGTTAATTGAAGGTTGTTTGCCTAAATTCGTTCTCAAATTGCTCCTTCTCCCTATTTTTCTTTTTCTGAATTTTCAGGCCTGTTTTTGAGCAATCCTAGGGTGCTTCCGTATCAAATCTTATATTGAGCTCCACGAATTGTGAGCCCCCCCCCCAAAAAAAAAATTCCCTTTTTCCGAAGTTTCCTTGGATTTCTGAGTTTCATGGGAAATTTTCAATTTTTTTGTACGAATCTGATCGAAATAGTCTTCCTAAGATGTGAGGCTGTGGTTCAATTTTCAGTTCAGTTTGTGTTGATTCAAATCATATTTGGTGAATGTGTGTGTTGTTCTGTACGTTGCCAGTCATTATACTGTGTAGTTTCTAAAACAGTGATTTTCGGGGTGCTAGTTAGGGATGAAAACGGATCAGATACGGACGGATATCACTGATATTGTATTTGTTTTCATATTTATGTCCGGATTCGGATTCGAATACGGATAGTATAAAAAATGCCGGATAGGATATGATTGGATACCGACATCATAAATATGTGATTTAAATATTCGGATATAAATACGGTATCGGATGTTAAATATCCGGACTCGGATACAGACGGATTAAAATGCTTCTAAACGGATTCGGTCTCGAATACGGTCGGAAAATATCTGTACCGTTTTCATCCCTGGTACTGGTTGATCTACCAACATAGTTTAGAACTTCAGCATCAGCTCAGTCCTTTTTTTAAATTTTGAACTAGTCCTATTTGAGCTTTCTTTGCTGCATCAATTTTTCAGTTCTGTCTGTTCCTGTCCGTGCTTTCTTTCAGTGAAGTTATCCTGTTTTTGGATCTTAAGATGTATTTGTTTCTACAGATAAGTCTACTCTTGTCTTCTACTGAGGCTGTGTTCAGATCCGAAATATTTGGGGGAAATATTCCTGTAGCACTTTCGTTGTTATTTGGCAAAATTTATCCAACCATGAATTAATTAGGCTCAAAAGATTCATCTCGACCTTTACAGACAAACTGTACAATTAGTTATTTTTTTACCTATATTTAATGCTCCATGCATGCGTCCAAAGATTCGATCTGACGGATGACAGAGGAAATATTTTGGGAAGTGAACGGGCCTGAGACGATTTTTTCTAGGAGGGATACGCTGGAGCTCAGTAGCAGCAACAGTTTTACTTCACTGAGCGAATTTCTGTTATGCAGATCGTTTCAGTTTTGAGAGAATTCCCTGTGTACTGCTAGAAAAAATGCACCCCTTTTGTGCTCTTGGAATAATCGCTGGAACTCCTATACCTGCTTTAATTTTTTTTTCTTTCCTATGGTGCCCTTTCTGTCAGCTGGCCGTTAACTTCCTAACGGAAAAGGGGCACCCGAGGGAAGAAAAAAATTCAAAGCGGTATAGAAGGTGTTGGCAATATTGGTAAAATAGTTGCGGAATAAATACATTCATAATGTTTTTTATTTTCTACTTTTCTAAATGATCTCGGACGGAGACAGACTCTATATCAAAATTGTAGTACTCAAAGAGATCTAAAACTTTGCATTTGACGAATTTTCCATTTTCTATTGTCTCAAAGCTAAAATATTCAATACAAGATTGATACATGTGTCATTTGGTTATTTTTAGACAATCCCCTATGTGCCCCTCAATACTTAATGGTGCTAACTATAAAGTTAACAGCCAGCTGACGGAAAGGGCACTAGAGGGCAGAAAATTTTCAAAATGGATATAGGAGTCCCAATTATTATTTCAAGAGCACAGAAGGGGCGACCATTTTTTTAGGGGTACACAGGGAATTCTCTCGTTCAGTCACTCGGTAGTAGCAATATTCTGAGTTTCAGTTTCAGTACGTACGGTGGTTTTAGTGGAGTTCGTTTGATGCAGCGCATGACCTAGGTTTCATATTGTGAACTGTCATTTTCATTCAACAGTGAGACATCATTCAAGCAATCATTAATAATCTCCATTATATTTGATAGCTCCCCCTCACGATGATTAGCTTGGAGTGAATCGAGCACCGAGAAGATGAAGGCATCGTCATCCATTGCGTGGCTCCTCGCCATCATTCTCATCGTCACAGTTTTCATCTGATGGCCATATATTGCCATTCTTCGCTTGTTTCAGAACTCTGGAAAATACAGCTACCTCATTCCTGCGAGCTGCAAGCTTATACGTCTCCTTGAGGAATGTAATATTGGACTTTTGGCCAAATTGTTAATGCACGGTTAATTAATCTTCTGTCATAATTTGATAATTGTGGTGATTTCATTTTTAGGCCTGGTGCAGTTGGTGAGTGCTAGCTCGCCGAGTCACCAGGTCCTGGGTTCGAAGTCGTCTCTCTGCAGAATTTCTGCGGGGGTAAGACTTTACTTCGGTTATTCCCTTCCCCAGACCCCACTCGTGTGGGAGCCTCTGGCACTGGGCCTGGCCTAATGTCTGCATATTCACATATGTAGTGAATGATGATTTTAGTTTCAAAACTATCGAGTCTGTATGTAAACATTGCTTATATTAGTGATCGAAATATTTATGTGAACTTGTTATTCGTTGTTATATTCACACGGATAGATAGGGGAAAAAAAGGAGACATAACAATATACCTTGGTCCTATATATACTTCTATATAACTCGGCTACACCTATAATAGGGGGAAAAAGAGATTAAGGACTCACGTGTGATGGTGCGCACGTCAGTTGGGAACGCCGGGCACGGACCCACACGGTCGCCTCATTTTGCACATTTTTTGAGCAGTTATCAATATCATACTCGTTTTGGGACACGGCGATAAGGACATGAGCACGCGGCTCACATTTTTTGAGCACGAGGCGATAATACCAACACCACATGGAACTCTGCGAGCAATCAGTGGTTCAGTTGAGCAATTGGCTATAGCGACCACGGGACCAATCGGAGTCCCAGGTTTCGACTAGTCGACTAGAATTCTCGATAAGGCTGCAGCGTGCAGCCGTTGGAGGAAGCTTCGTCGCCAACAGGTGGCACGCCTGAGCACTGGGCTATATATATAGCTCACCACTCGGTGCTAGATCCATCGAACTCGAGAGTCTCGGCATCCATCGATCCATCTAAAGCTACACAACCTCATCTCGTCTATCTGCTCCTTCGTTACACTACTCTGCGCCGCTCTATAGTCACCACTCGCCAGCAGAACAGAAAATGGAAAACCAGAACACTTGCGCACCACCGGTGTTGCCGGTGAGCACGCTCAGCGAGCCTCTCCTCGTGGGGAAAACCGCTGACCTCGCCACCGGCGACGACGACCTCGAGGCGCAGCTCACTTCGTACCGCGCCACCACCGGCGCGTCCTTCTCCAGGACGTGCCTCAACCTCACCAACGCCGTCTCGGGGATCGGGGTTCTCTCCATGCCGTACGCGGTGGCGCAGGGCGGGTGGCTCAGCCTGCTGCTCTTCGCGCTCGTCGGCGCCGTCTGCTACTACACCGGCACGCTCATCGAGAGGTGCATGCGCGCCGACCCGGGCGCCATCGCCAGCTACCCGGACATCGGCAAGTTCGCCTTCGGCTCCGCCGGACGGAGGACCATCGCCTTCTTCATGTACGTGGAGCTCTACCTCGTGGCCATCAGCTTCCTCGTCCTCGAGGGCGACAACCTCGACAAGCTCTTCCCGGGCTCGATCGTCCAGCTCATGGGCGGCTACCGGCTGCAGGGGAAGCAGCTGTTCATCGCGCTGGCCGCCGCCGTCGTGCTGCCCACCACGTGGCTCAAGAACCTTGGCGTGCTCGCCTACGTCTCGGCGGTCGGGCTCGTCGCGTCGGCGGTCCTGACGGCGTCGCTGGTCTGGGCCGGCGTGGCCGAGACCGGGTTCCGCAGGAACAGCACCAGCGTCCTCAGCCTGGGCGGCCTGCCCACCTCGCTGGACCTCTACTTCGTCTGCTTCACCCGCCACGCCGTGTTCCCCACGATCTACTCCTCCATGAAGAACAACAGGCACTTCTCCAAAGTGCTGCTCATCTCGTCGGTGCTATGCAGCGTCAACTACGGACTGACGGCGGTCCTGGGCTACATGATCTACGGCGACGACGTGCAGTCGCAGGTCACGCTGAACCTGCCGTCGGGAAAGCTCTACACCCAGGTCGCCATCGTGACGACCCTGATCAACCCGCTGGCCAAGTACGCGCTGCTGGTCGCGCCGATAACCGCGGCGATCGAGGAGAGGTTCTCCCTTCCTGCTGGGAGCGCGCCGGCGAGGGTGTCCATCAGCACCGTGGTGGTCGTCAGCACGGCGGTGGTGGCTTCGACGGTGCCATTCTTCGGCTACCTCATGTCGTTCATCGGCTCGTTCCTCAGCGTCATGGCCACAGTCATATTCCCCTGCCTCTGCTTCCTCAAGATCTACAGGGCCGGCGGCGCGCATTTGGCCCAGCGCCAAAACCCGCCTGGGCTGAATCTCGGGTCCAGCAGCCTTGCGCCGTTGGATCGCATCCGACGGTCTAGCTTCGAATCGGGTGAACAAAACCCCTGGATGCAGCCGCCGGACGGAACCCTAGCCTCATTCGTTCTTTCGCTTTCTCTCTCTCACCGCTCCAAACCGCAAGGAAAGGGACAACATCCCCGACGGCCGATGAAAAACGGCGCCGCCCCGAGGCCTCTGGCCGGTGCGCGCGCTCTGCCATTGCGGAGCGCGCCGCCGTCGAGCGGCTTCGTGCGCGGTGCCTCGCTGGGTGAACGGTCATAGAGAACCGCGCGGTGGCGTGGTTTCCCCGGCCGGTCTCTTTGCTCGTCCCGGTCGCCGGTGACCCGGCGGCGGTGCGGGGATGACCGCGCGACAGGTAAGTGCATGGATCCCCCGCCCTTCCTCTTTGCTTTTAGGGTTAGGTATTCCCTTTCTCGATCTTTCGCGTCTGGATCTGGGTGCTAGGGTTAGGGTTAGGAAAAAGGAAAACCCCTCCTTCTACTTGATGTGTTCGTTGGGTAGTCCCCGAGCCCGATCTACTACTAGATCGGCCGATACCATTGATAGATTGACAGGATCTTCTAGTAGAGTATCGAGTTCGGAATACAATAGATAGACAGTGAAGTAGATCTAGGAGTTTAGGATTTAGACCGTCGTTAGAGGGAGCGGATCCGGAGGCGTCCATAGTGTTGATGTCGCGGTGGAGTAGATCACGTCGTCCTTCGGGCCTCCACCGACGCTGACCGACGACGGCGGTGTGGGAGTAGAAGGGAGGGGGCGCGGTGGTGCTTCCCGACGCCACTGCGCGATGCCGATCGGAGGCCTAGGGTTTTGTGGAGTGGGTTTAGGGCACGGCGAACCTTGGGTCTTGTGCCTGCAGCCCCCACTCCTTTCTTTTTATAGCGCAGCACGTCGAGGGCCCACCAACCATGGATCGGTTGGGCGCCCCCGATCAGGGCGCGATCCAGGGGGAACGAGGCCCTAGCCGTTGGGCTGGGCCTGAGATCAATCCAACAACAGGCACTTCTCCAAGGTGCTGCTCATCTCGTCGGTGCTATGCAGCGTCAACTACGGACTGACGGCGGTCCTGGGCTACATGATCTACGGCGACGACGTGCAGTCGCAGGTCACGCTGAACCTGCCGTCGGGAAAGCTCTACACCCAGGTCGCCATCGTGACGACCCTGATCAACCCGCTGGCCAAGTACGCGCTGCTGGTCGCGCCGATAACCGCGGCGATCGAGGAGAGGTTCTCCCTTCCTGCTGGGAGCGCGCCGGCGAGGGTGTCCATCAGCACCGTGGTGGTCGTCAGCACGGAGGTGGTGGCTTCGACGGTGCCATTCTTCGGCTACCTCATGTCGTTCATCGGCTCGTTCCTCAGCGTCATGGCCACAGTCATATTCCCCTGCCTCTGCTTCCTCAAGATCTACAGGGCCGGCGGCGCGCATTTGGCCCAGCGCCAAAACCCGCCTGGGCTGAATCTCGGGTCCAGCAGCCTTGCGCCGTTGGATCGCATCCGACGGTCTAGCTTCGAATCGGGTGAACAAAACCCCTGGATGCAGCCACCGGACGGAACCCTAGCCTCATTCGTTCTTTCGCTTTCTCTCTCTCACCGCTCCAAACCGCAAGGAAAGGGACAACATCCCCGACGGCCGATGAAAAACGGCGCCGCCCCGAGGCCTCTGGCCGGTGCGCGCGCTCTGCCATTGCGGAGCGCGCCGCCGTCGAGCGGCTTCGTGCGCGGTGCCTCGCTGGGTGAACGGTCATAGAGAACCGCGCGGTGGCGTGGTTTCCCCGGCCGGTCTCTTTGCTCGTCCCGGTCGCCGGTGACCCGGCGGCGGTGCGGGGATGACCGCGCGACAGGTAAGTGCATGGATCCCCCGCCCTTCCTCTTTGCTTTTAGGGTTAGGTATTCCCTTTCTCGATCTTTCGCGTCTGGATCTGGGTGCTAGGGTTAGGGTTAGGAAAAAGGAAAACCCCTCCTTCTACTTGATGTGTTCGTTGGGTAGTCCCCGAGCCCGATCTACTACTAGATCGGCCGATACCATTGATAGATTGACAGGATCTTCTAGTAGAGTATCGAGTTCGGAGTACAATAGATAGACAGTGAAGTAGATCTAGGAGTTTAGGATTTAGACCGTCGTTAGAGGGAGCGGATCCGGAGGTTTCCATAGTGTTGATGTCGCGGTGGAGTAGATCACGTCGTCCTTCGGGCCTCCACCGACGCTGACCGATGACGGTGGTGTGGGAGTAGAAGGGAGGGGGCGCGGTGGTGCTTCCCGACGCCACTGCGCGATGCCGATCGGAGGCCTAGGGTTTTGTGGAGTGGGTTTAGGGCACGGCGAACCTTGGGTCTTGTGCCTGCAGCCCCCACTCCTTTCTTTTTATAGCGCAGCACGTCGAGGGCCCACCAACCATGGATCGGTTGGGCGCCCCCGATCAGGGCGCGATCCAGGGGGAATGAGGCCCTAGCCGTTGGGCTAGGCCTGAGATCAATCCAACAACAGGCACTTCTCCAAGGTGCTGCTCATCTCGTCGGTGCTATGCAGCGTCAACTACGGACTGACGGCGGTCCTGGGCTACATGATCTACGGCGACGACGTGCAGTCGCAGGTCACGCTGAACCTGCCGTCGGGAAAGCTCTACACCAAGGTCGCCATCGTGACGACCCTGATCAACCCGCTGGCCAAGTACGCGCTGCTGGTCGCGCCGATAACCGCGGCGATCGAGGAGAGGTTCTCCCTTCCTGCTGGGAGCGCGCCGGCGAGGGTGTCCATCAGCACCGTGGTGGTCGTCAGCACGGCGGTGGTGGCTTCGACGGTGCCATTCTTCGGCTACCTCATGTCGTTCATCGGCTCGTTCCTCAGCGTCATGGCCACAGTCATATTCCCCTGCCTCTGCTTCCTCAAGATCTACAGGGCCGGCGACGCGCATTTGGCCCAGCGCCAAAACCCGCCTGGGCTGAATCTCGGGTCTAGCAGCCTTGCGCCGTTGGATCGCATCCGACGGTCTAGCTTCGAATCGGGTGAACAAAACCCCTGGATGCAGCCGCCGGATGGAACCCTAGCCTCATTCGTTCTTTCGCTTTCTCTCTCTCACCGCTCCAAACCGCAAGGAAAGGGACAACATCCCCGACGGCCGATGAAAAACGGCGCCGCCCCGAGGCCTCTGGCCGGTGCGCGCGCTCTGCCATTGCGGAGCGCGCCGCCGTCGAGCGGCTTCGTGCGCGGTGCCTCGCTGGGTGAACGGTCATAGAGAACCGCGCGGTGGCGTGGTTTCCCCGGCCGGTCTCTTTGCTCGTCCCGGTCGCCGGTGACCCGACGGCGGTGCGGGGATGACCGCGCGACAGGTAAGTGCATGGATCCCCCGCCCTTCCTCTTTGCTTTTAGGGTTAGGTATTCCCTTTCTCGATCTTTCGCGTCTGGATCTGGGTGCTAGGGTTAGGGTTAGGAAAAAGGAAAACCCCTCCTTCTACTTGATGTGTTAGTTGGGTAGTCCCCGAGCCCGATCTACTACTAGATCGGCCGATACCATTGATAGATTGACAGGATCTTCTAGTAGAGTATCGAGTTCGGAGTACAATAGATAGACAGTGAAGTAGATCTAGGAGTTTAGGATTTAGACCGTCGTTAGAGGGAGCAGATCCGGAGGCGTCCATAGTGTTGATGTCGCGGTGGAGTAGATCACGTCGTCCTTCGGGCCTCCACCGACGCTGACCGACGACGGCGGTGTGGGAGTAGAAGGGAGGGGGCGCGGTGGTGCTTCCCGACGCCACTACGCGATGCCGATCGGAGGCCTAGGGTTTTGTGGAGTGGGTTTAGGGCACGGCGAACCTTGGGTCTTGTGCCTGCAGCCCCCCACTCCTTTCTTTTTATAGCGCAGCACGTCGAGGGCCCACCAACCATGGATCGGTTGGGCGCCCCCGATCAGGGCGCGATCCAGGGGGAACGAGGCCCTAGCCGTTGGGCTGGGCCTGAGATCAATCCAACAACAGGCACTTCTCCAAGGTGCTGCTCATCTCGTCGGTGCTATGCAGCGTCAACTACGGACTGACGGCGGTCCTGGGCTACATGATATACGGCGACGACGTGCAGTCGCAGGTCACGCTGAACCTGCCGTCGGGAAAGCTCTACACCAAGGTCGCCATCGTGACGACCCTGATCAACCCGCTGGCCAAGTACGCGCTGCTGGTCGCGCCGATAACCGCGGCGATCGAGGAGAGGTTCTCCCTTCCTGCTGGGAGCGCGCCGGCGAGGGTGTCCATCAGCACCGTGGTGGTCGTCAGCACGGCGGTGGTGGCTTTGACGGTGCCATTCTTCGGCTACCTCATGTCGTTCATCGGCTCGTTCCTCAGCGTCATGGCCACAGTCATATTCCCCTGCCTCTGCTTCCTCAAGATCTAATGGGCCGGCGGCGCGCATTTGGCCCAGCGCCAAAACCCGCCTGGGCTGAATCTCGGGTCCAGCAGCCTTGCGCCGTTGGATCGCATCCGACGGTCTAGCTTCGAATCGGGTGAACAAAACCCCTGGATGCAGCCGCCGGACGGAACCCTAGCCTCATTCGTTCTTTCGCTTTCTCTCTCTCACCGCTCCAAACCGCAAGGAAAGGGACAACATCCCCGACGGCTGATGAAAAACGGCGCCGCCCCGAGGCCTCTGGCCGGTGCGCGCGCTCTGCCATTGCGGAGCGCGCCGCCGTCGAGCGGCTTCGTGCGCGGTGCCTCGCTGGGTGAACGGTCATAGAGAACCGCGCGGTGGCGTGGTTTCCCCGGCCGGTCTCTTTGCTCGTCCCGGTCGCCGGTGACCCGGCGGCGGTGCGGGGATGACCGCGCGACAGGTAAGTGCATGGATCCCCCGCCCTTCCTCTTTGCTTTTAGGGTTAGGTATTCCCTTTCTCGATCTTTCGCGTCTGGATCTGGGTGCTAGGGTTAGGGTTAGGAAAAAGGAAAACCCCTCCTTCTACTTGATGTGTTCGTTGGGTAGTCCCCGAGCCCGATCTACTACTAGATCGACCGATACCATTGATAGATTGACAGGATCTTCTAGTAGAGTATCGAGTTCGGAGTACAATAGATAGACAGTGAAGTAGATCTAGGAGTTTAGGATTTAGACCGTCGTTAGAGGGAGCGGATCCGGAGGCGTCCATAGTGTTGATGTCGCGGTGGAGTAGATCACGTCGTCCTTCGGGCCTCCACCGACGCTGACCGACGACGGCGGTGTGGGAGTAGAAGGGAGGGGGCGCGGTGGTGCTTCCCGACGCCACTACGCGATGCCGATCGGAGGCCTAGGGTTTTGTGGAGTGGGTTTAGGGCACGGCGAACCTTGGGTCTTGTGCCTGCAGCCCCCCACTCCGTTCTTTTTATAGCGCAGCACGTCGAGGGCCCACCAACCATGGATCGGTTGGGCGCCCCCGATCAGGGCGCGATCCAGGGGGAACGAGGCCCTAGCCGTTGGGCTGGGCCTGAGATCAATCCAACAACAGGCACTTTTCCAAGGTGCTGCTCATCTCGTCGGTGCTATGCAGCGTCAACTACGGACTGACGGCGGTCCTGGGCTACATGATATACGGCGACGACGTGCAGTCGCAGGTCACGCTGAACCTGTCGTCGGGAAAGCTCTACACCAAGGTCGCCATCGTGACGACCCTGATCAACCCGCTGGCCAAGTACGCGCTGCTGGTCGCGCCGATAACCGCGGCGATCGAGGAGAGGTTCTCCCTTCCTGCTGGGAGCGCGCCGGCGAGGGTGTCCATCAGCACCGTGGTGGTCGTCAGCACGGCGGTGGTGGCTTCGACGGTGCCATTCTTCGGCTACCTCATGTCGTTCATCGGCTCGTTCCTCAGCGTCATGGCCACAGTCATATTCCCCTGCCTCTGCTTCCTCAAGATCTACAGGGCCGAGGGGATTCGCCGCATCGAGGTCGCGGCGATCGCGGGTATCCTGATGATGGGCGTGTTCGTAGCCGTCACCGGCACCTACACTTCTCTGCAGCAAATTATAGGCACTTTCTAAGATTTATAGTTATATATAGTTAGTGCTCTGACACAAAACTTCACTGACGTAAAATGCTCCAAGAAATAGAGCATATCAGTTTTTGTATTATTACTTGTACTAACCTTGAATTGATTATGTAGTTAATTAATACTTCCGCCATCCTGAAATATACTGTATAGACATATCTAAAAAATGTATCAAGGATCAGTTCCTGTTTAATAAAGCTATTAGCTCTCTGGGATTAATTGAGCTTCCTTTGTATAGGACAAAAATTACTTGGAAAAATAACAACACATTCCTTTACTAGAAAGATTGGACTTCCCAAATACAAAAAAAAAGTTTGGCCTTTGGTGATGGAGACCTCATATTAAGTCCCATTTTTTGTTTCTATTTTGATTGACATCCCCAAAGGTAGAATGTTCAGGTACAAAAACTACTGGGTGGCTCATGATCAGTTCGTACATGTGGCGCAACATGGTTGGGCAATTCCCTCTCAACATCTTGATTAGGCAAAAGAATAATAGTAGAATTCAAGAATTTGAGGACAACCTTGAAAACCTGGCACTCTAGCCTAAATGCAAACATTACAAATGTTAAACTTGTCCTTTCTAAAAGCTGATTACTCCTTTGTCTAATTCTACTGGATAAGACTATACTTAGCATCATTGTAAAGTAGCTCTTGTTTACGAAGCTCATAATTAAGGACAAATTGGGTACATCTGGTTCTTCTAATATGCCCTTTAACCTCAATGACTTGCTCCCTCAGGGATGAGATCCCTCCACTTTGGAACAACCTTTCATAAAGGAGGAAATTAATGTTTTCATTAAAATTTTGCCTAATGATAAATCACTAGGCACATATGGTTTTAATAATTAGTTCTTGAAGAAATAGTGGGCTTTTATTTCTCGGGGCCTTCTATAGTGTGATAGATGCTTTCTACAATGAAAATCTTCATCTCCAAAGCACCAATGGATCTTATATAACGTTAGTATCAAAAAAAGTTACCCCCATCACCACCAATGATTACAAACCCATTTCACTTCTTAATTGTTCCATGAAGGTAATCACAATATTGTTCGCTAATAGGCTTCAGGGGATCATTATGGTTTCATAAAGTCAAGGACAATTCAGGTTGTTTGGCCTAGACCTTATAGTACCTTTCTGCCATCATTCCAGAAGAGAGTTGACCATTTGAAAGCTTTATTTTTGAAGAGGCTTTTCATAAAATTGAGCATGAGGCAATGATCCAAATAATGCAAGCCAAAGGTTTTGGTAGAAAATGGTTAATTTGGATGAAAGCCATCTTCAATTCTAGTACTTCATCAATTTTACCTAATGGGGTGCCAAAAAAACTTTCAACTGCTGTAAAAGGGTTAGGCAAGTGGACCCTTTATCTCCCCTTCTTTTTGTGTTGGCCACTAATTTACTTCAGTCAATTATCAACAAAGCTACTTCAGTCGGACTTCTAAAGTTGCTAATTCCCTTATAGTATACCAATGATATGCAGATGATACTTTGATTATAATGGAAGCTTGTAGCAGGCAGATGTTCACTTTGAAAGCTTTTTACTGAATACTTTTGCAACTCTATTGGGCTCAAAGTTTATTTTTTGAAATCTATGATGGTGCCTATTAACGTAACTGGAGAGAGGATGACCATTTTATCTTATCCTTTTGGCTGCTCTAAAGGCTCCCTACCTTTTACTTACCTTGGCCTTCCTTTAGGCCTTTCTAATCCAAGAGTGGTAGAATCTTCTTATGCCCGGTTTCAAGGTGTGAGCAAAAGTTGATTGCAACATCTTCTTTCCTCTCACAAACTGGTAGATTACAGTTAACAAATGCAGTATTCTCCTCCCTACCAACTTTTTCCATGTGCAGTTACTTTAAACTGCATGCAACAATGATTGTTCAAATAGATAAATATTGTAGACATTACCTCTGGAGAGGAGCAGATATAAATGCTAAGACACCCTCAAAAGCAGCATGGCCAATGGTATGTAAGACCAAAACTGAAGGTGGACTAGGAGTGCTCGATCTCAAAACACAAAATGAAGCTCGTCTTTTGAAAAATGAGCACAAATTCTTTAACAAAGCTAATGTGCCCTGGGTCTAATTAGTTTAGGAAAAGCACTACACCAATGGTAAACTTCCAAGCCATGTCATGAAAGGCTCCTTTTGGTGGAGAGATGTTTTAAGAATGCTTATTAATTTTAAAGGAATTGCTTCGATCAATGTTTTAAATGGTCAAAGTTATTATTTTTGGAATGGCCTATGGAATGGCAGAATCCTCAGGTTCATTCTTTTGCCAAGAAGAAGAACATCATTGTCTGTAATATCTTGGAGATTGTTCATATTTTTCATCACTTCAAGTTGTCTTTGTCAGGACTCCCCGACTCCCAAGAGAATGATACTTGTTTTATAACTAGGGTTCTTCACACTTCTACTACTCCAAGGCATACAAAGCTCTGATTGGACACATGCTAGTTCATCCAACTACAGGAGGCTCTATAAATCCTCTCTACAAGTTGTGCTCCTCTCTACAACCCAAACACAAAGTATTTCATTAGTTGCTCCTTAAACATCGACCACAAGAAATCTTGTGCAATGTAGAAACATGACTCTCTAATACTCCCTCTATCCCCAAATAAATCAATTCCTAGAATCCGTGCCAGTCAAACTTTTTTAAGTTTAACTAACTTTATAGAAAAGAGTAACAACATCTATGGCATAAATGAGCACCTTATGAAAATATATTCTATGGTAATTCTGAAGATACTAATTTGATACCATAAATCTTAATGTTTTTTTCTAGAAATTTAGTCAAAGTTTAAAAATTTTGACATAAGACAACTCTAGGAATCTATTTATCCAAAGACAGAGGGAGTACTATGATTGTGTCCTTTGTCCGGACCACACTGCTGAAGAGACTTTTTTCATCTCATCCTAACATGTACTATTCCAAGGGAATGTTGATAGTCACTCATTTTTGCTTTATGGTACCTTTATAATCCAGAAGAGATTTGTAGAAGCTTGAAGACATAGCTATAGGTGCCTTTTTTATATGGAGATTATTGGCTTTATGGGGAGTATCTGGATATATATCTAGACATAACTTCATCTTCTGGTGTTTACAACCCTCTTTGCGATGGTGCGGATTGATCTTCAAGAAAGAATTCTCTCTAGTCATTCATCGGATGAAAGCAAAAATAATTCTCTCTTATTAGTCAATGGCTAAAAGCCTAATTGTATTTTTCTTGTTTTTCTTTATTTCCTTTTTTCTTCCTAAAGCTCCCTCAAAGCCAGGGCAAAGCCACGTTATGTGTGGGTACTAGTTAGCTCTCTACTATTAATACGTGGCCCACTTTCTTTTCTCACAAAGTTTCTTGCTTTTTGTGCATAAGTTGGTTAAGTTTATAGTCTGCTTCGTTTCTCTCTCCTTTTCTCTTCTCTATCTTAGCATTCAGACCACTTACGGCCTGTTATATGTTATACATGCTCTGATTGTGTTGTAACCCAAACGGACTTGATAATGTCATCTCTTGTAACCGACTATGGGGCAAAAACACTGAACTAAACATCTCCACTAGTATGAATGAAGAATTCAACACACTAAAATACCAAAACGGCTAGGCTAAGACAAACTTGCACGCATGCTACTCTGAAGAATAAGAGTACGCTGCTCATTCCCGCGGTTGGACCGTTGGAGTATGAAAGAATGATGATTACCTCTATGGCCATGGCAGGGCTAGCGCCCGGACTTCTGTTCCCAGGCCTGCATCTGGACATAGCTCCGACGCCTGCAACTGCTTCGCATCGGACGCCCCTCTGTGCTCGCTTCAGATCCTATGCTAGTGAATTACCCCTGACCGATACTGCGCTAGTGACCGTGTCCAACCATCCGTGACTCAATCCCCATCCTGGTTGCGCCCCTAGCGTCAAGCCCGCCGCGCTCCTTCCCCCGCCACACCGCGCTCTTCCCCTACCGCGTCGCGCTCCTCCCCTCATCGCGGTGCCATCCCCGCCGTGCCCTCATCCTCCATCACGCTTTGTCTCGGCTGCACCCCTTCCCCTGTCCTAACGTCTCATCTCCTCTACAACATCCGTCTGACCATTGCAACATACTTGTAAACAGATGAAACATACTTGTATAGTCATTGTAACATCTAGATGAAACACATGAAATATAAGTCTAAAACAGCTAAAACATTTGGAACATACATTTGCAACATACGTCTTAGACAGATGAAACATGTGGAACATACACTCAAAACATATGTGCATAACCATTCCAATATATGCAACATCATATTTTTTGAAACATCAAGATAAAACACTTAAAACATATTATCGGTGTTTTGTCAACCGGCTAGTGAATTTATATGTGTGTCGCACTGCTCTAGGAAGATAATGGTAGCATCCAAAGACACAAGGAATTATACTGGTTCAGGCCGAAGCCCTACGTCTAGTCTTAGAGAGAGTTTGTGTGCGTGTTCCTCGGTTGAATGCTCTAAAGTTCCTGCAATGGGGTGTGTAAGCTAAGGGAAAGAGGTAGGAGGAGCGAGGTGGACGAAGACCGAATGAAGTCTCGAGAGTCTATCTCTCCCCTTGGATGGGAGGTTTGGCCGCCCTTATATATATAGAGTTTGGGGGCCAGATTACATACAGAGAGAGGTTCTCCTGACCGAGTGGTCGTGAGCCTAAAGGAGGGAGAAACTAGTAAGCTGGGCTTGTAAGGAAAGTCGTCTTGTCCTGGCGTCAACACACGTCCTGGTGTGGTTGTTTTCATGGTCTGGTTACCACATCGCGGCATGGCATGGCGTGATGCTATAGTGCCGGTCGTGACGGCACTATTGGCACGGTGGTGGTTCTAACTGTCCTGTGCAACGTGAGCTTGTCGTGGCCTTCGTCATCATCTTCGACCTGTTCTCTTGGTGGCGTCGTGGCATTTGTATGGGAGCAGGTGACCGCTCCCAATTCGTCGGTAGCCTTTGTTGGTTGTGGTGCCAATGGCCTTGATCCTGGGCTACGGGGTTGAGGCCCTCGTTGGCGTGATCGGTCTTGAAAGTCAAGGTCATGGTCGTGTGCCCCATCCCGTAGTGGGTGGGACCGTATGCCCGTCCTGTCGGGCCATATTTTTACGGTGGGATGCTGATGGGAACGTGATTTACGATCTTCCATCAGGTAAGTGATATCTATCATTTTGGTCGGAGAGTGACACACCGATCCGGCTTCAGATCGAAAGACCGAACCCTGTAAACTTAGCACCACAACTCCTCTGATTATCAACCGTGTCTCCAACCGGTTGACCTCGCCAAGAAGGCTAATTCCCTGCCTATGAAACAAAGAACACAAGCAAGAACTCGAAAGAACACAACTCAAGATTTGGGACAAACTGCAGATGAATGATTAAGTTCTCAAGTGGGGTCTCACAAACCGATGTACGACGACTGTCAATGGATAGAATGATCTAAGCAAAACCCAAAACCTAATTACGGTGGTGGTGTATGATTATAAAGGTCTTAGGGTCGTCGTCTACCCTGGACGTGCCCCCCTAACAGGCTCAAAGATGATACACGGCCCATTGGATCAAATACGGTGACGCAGCAGCTAGACAGATTCTGGACGCATACTTGTTTCAACAATTCTTGTGGATTCCAAAGAGCTTTTGATGTGAGACCACTTGGATTTGCTTCCTTATCAAATTAACTTTCCAAGCATATGTGGATCGTCAAAAACAGAGTCCAGATGCATCCTGGGTGACCAGTTCAAGGTAGACTGGTCCTAGAGGCCGAGGTAGACTCGAAATCATATTGGACTGGGCCTCTGGCTTCTGTTGAGCATCCTTGCTGGTCATCATCACATCCACCTCTTCCTCTAAGTCCCTCATGACCCTCTTCAATGTTCCTAATTAATATAACATCATTAGGTAGCAATCTATTCTCAAAAGTATGAAAAGGGTCACTTAAGAACGAGCTCACCTCTAAATTAAGTTGTCACCTTCGGACTCGGGTCATTGGACCTTGCATAATAGTTGGAGGATCAGCGGGTGCATCTGAAGGAGTGATGTCCTCATCAGATGTCGTACCGGTCGTCACTGCCTAGCAGTGTTATCTTGTCCGTGTAGTGGCATGCAGGATGGCACCCATCCCCGAGATGATTATCCCCTCAGTCCTAATGGCGTGAGTGATGCATGCCTGTCTCTGTCAAGGTTGGTGTACTTGATGGAGCCCGATCCCTCCTCGTCCTTCCCCGGGGTCGAGATAGAGGAGGGGTCATGCGGTGCTACGTTCGGCAAAAGGATAAGGGAAAGGTCGTGATGGACCACACAACCTGGTACTTTGCTTGGGGCCTTTGTTGCTCAGGTAAACCACGATAGCTGGGCCTCCACTAGTTGGGCCGATGTGGTCCACCCAAGTGGCTAACTAATTGGTGTGTTGAGATACCCAGGGTATCATAACCCCGACACATACAGATGAAATGTATGAAACATACAGATGAAACATGTGAAACATGCTGAAACACTTGAAATATATACCTGCAACGTACGTATATAGCCATTGCAACATATGCAACATACATATGAAACACTTGGAAACAACTTCTAAAACACACATGAAACAAAACATGGTGCCGCCGGCAGCCATGGCCTACCTGTGGGGAACTGCGGTAGCCAACAAGCAGCGCTCGAGTGCAATGGAGAGGGAGGATGGCGGTAGGAAAGCGGCTGGCGTGTGGTGAAGAACGCCACGCCGGAGCAGTATCCGTGGACCACGCCGCGTCAGCTCGAAGAACTCAGTGGAGAGTGGTGATTGGCGGTGGGGAGGCAGGAAAGCGGGTGGTGGCACTTGGGCATGGTACAACACGCCGCTGCATTGCGGCCATGGCGGTGTGAGTGTGGCAGTGCAGTCGCGGTGGAGCAAGCCACGGCGTTGCAGGCACGGAGAGTTGGTTCGAGAATGGATGGGAAAACAGCGGCGATTCAAGAAGAATGTGAGTGGCTTTATTTTTATTTTCGCGCGGATGGCAGTGTTCCCTCTTGGGGCATTCGGACGTCGAGGCCCACCAACGTGCGTCCGCACGAAACTAACGCCCTACCGATAGCGTTATCGCTACAGCCACAAAGATGTTTACAGTGTGTGGCGAACTAGTACGGCCATAGGCCCATCCTGATCATCGTTGGTAGACAGCTCCTAAGGGCATGTACAACGGGTCTCTTGACCCCGTCTTTATGATTGGAAATTTGCAAAAAGCCCCCCGCCAAACGCAAGAGACGGAGGCATCGTCATCTCACGAGGCGACGGGGGAAGCTCATGGCCCGAGGCCGAGTCGCCGGATCCAGCACCGTTGTACGGTCGCCTCGTCGACTCGAGGGTGCGCGGATCCTGTGCGCGTGCGTAGTTCAGTTTGGGCGCGCCCTAGAGGGAAGTTTCTGATTTCCGCCCCATTCGTCTCCATCACCAGTCTCGATTCAGCTTCTGGGATATCTAGCATTGCGTCAGGCCTTCAGCTAGGGAGGACAAGGCCATGGCTACACGAGGAAGAGCAGCGGCGCATCAGCGGCGGCGGCGGTGACCGCCCGCACCATTGGTAGCGGCGACATCTTGCGTTGTTGGATCTGGCAGGTGCGAATCTTTCCCAATCGAGATACATATGCCACTACTACCGGCTGGCATCGCCTGAACTGGCTCGACTATTGGCCCCATCACTGGGAGAGTGGGAGTTCAGAGCTAAGATGCCGGGAGGCCGGGAAACTTTGGCCACGAGACGTAGGCAAGAGCTATATTGTATTTTCCTCCTCGCAACTGCATGATCAATCAAAGCCTGATCAATTGAAGCATATAAGTTTTTGTGCTTCAACTTCAGATAGGTTATTTCAAGAAAAGAACTTGTTTGTCAACTATTCTTTTTTTTGAAATGTCACCGAGGGAGATTGTTTCCCCACCTGAATTTTTTTTCAAAATTTCGAGGTACAGGTTACATTTGTTCTGTCACAAAATGTTGTGGCCGGGGGGGTTTGATGATGTTGCAGATCTACATTACATTGTTAAACACATGACACCGGAGATCAGTTATGGCTCTCGAAGGCACCGGCATTCTCAGGCGCCAAAGTTGAGCCTCAACTTTACAAGCTGCTAAGACTTGTTGCAGGTTTAGAGCTTCATTCCTGAACACAATTCCATTTCTTCGCTTCTAGAGCTGCCAGCAACACAAGGCAATGAAGGTTCCAAACTGATCTTCAGGTATGTTGTTTGGTCTAGTGGCCTGGTATAGTTTGCCAATTGATTGATCAGAGGACCATGAGAACCCAATCGCTTCCCAAAAGGCCACTGCGAAGCCACATCGGAGGATGATGTGCTCGGAGGTTTCATCTTCAGAATTGCAAACTTCACAAATTGGTGAGTCAACAATGGTCTTCTTGCACAAGTTGTGCCGGCATTGAATCCTGCCCTGCAGGAGAAACCAGACAAAGAACTTCACTCTCGGGGGCGCCGAGCTTTTCCAAATGAAATCTGAAGCTGGATTACTGGAGCATCCTTGGGATTTGATTAGTTTGTAGACCCCAGAGGTGTCAAGCTTCCCATTGCCAAGACTAAAAGGGGAGAGACGTTGGTCTTCAGTTTCATCCAAAATCGTGGACTGAATAATAGTTGTGATAGTTTCCAACTCGCAGATGGCCTGCGGGGACAGGCGAGTGACAAAGGACTCATGAAGCTATGATGAAACAGCTGCTCTCATAGAGATATCCTTCTTGATGCAGTGACTGAACAGGATAGGAAAACGATCAGCCATGGAGTCGTCTCCAGACCAAACATCATACCAGAATGAGGTGTTGTTCCCGTTTCCAATAGCAACCGATGTGATGGCTTGGTACAACGGGAGAAGGGATCGCAGAAGTTCCCAATGGTGACCATGAAGATCCCCTTGCAGGTTAGACAGAGAAGCACGCTGACGAACCCAACGAGCCCAGGCCGAGGATTCTGCTGAGTGGAGGCGATGGATGAGCTTGAGAAGGAGGCAAATATTTTGAGCGCCTAGATCTTTGGTCCCCAAGCCACCAAGATCTTTTGTTGTGCACACATTTGTCCAGGCAACCAGACACTGTGCATGAGTAGAACCCTGTGTGCCACCCCACACGAACAAACGCCGACGTGCATCAACTTGCTTGATAACTCCTGGAGGGATTGGCAGCGAACTCATGAGGTAGACCAGCTGAGAGTCCAAGACCGAATTGACAAGGACGACACGCCCATTGTGTTTAGCAAACTTGCTTGCCAAG
Source organism: Saccharum hybrid cultivar R570 (assembly GCA_038087645.1). Classification (NCBI taxonomy): domain Eukaryota; kingdom Viridiplantae; phylum Streptophyta; class Magnoliopsida; order Poales; family Poaceae; genus Saccharum; species Saccharum hybrid cultivar. The sequence continues at coordinate 28,275,813 of JAQSUU010000135.1, forward strand.
TAGAGAGATACCGGTCTGCTTTGGCGATGTAAGGGTCATAGGCTGAGGCTGGAAGCTTTGCAACCGAGAGGGGCAAACCAAGATATGTTTGAGGGAAACACTCTCGCCTGCATCCCAGGATGTCCACACATTGTTGAACCACGTCCTCCTCCATATGGATTGGGACTGCAGTGCTCTTGTTGTAATTGATACATAGTCCAGTGAAGGCAGCAAACTGATCCAAGATGGATTTGAGCATTGCGACACCATTGATATCCCCTCTGAGCAGGATTAGCGTATCATTGGCGTACTGCAACACTGCTGAAGGACCGAAAATGGCGACCAGAGGGGGGTGAATGGGAGCCGTAAACTTTCTTTCAAAACTTTTTGGCTACTATCCCAAATTCAAACCCCAAGAACAAGCGCACAACGAAACAACAATGAACAGAGAAGACTGAAAAGCCACGGACTATCTGGGTCCGCTCACAGACTGTCAGCTGGTCGAAACAAAGAAAACGACCTACTGAAATAGAGTCTGGACACTACTGAAACATTTCACGGAAGCTACTGAAACATGAATTGCCTTCTAACCGAACCAACAGCTATTGCTCAATTTCAGTCTAAGAAAAATAATAATGATCATGTGAAATAGATATCAAGCTCATTAGACAAAAGCATGCAGGAGCTATTAATAAAACAAGACAACAAGTGCAACTCCCTTGCAACTCCTAGGATACAAGCTGTACTCACGATCAGCAAGAAAATTTTCATTAAAGCTTAAATCATCATTGGCTAAAGATTATATGAAAGGATATTCACTATTGCATTACTGTAGCTTGACAATGACATGCATATTCATGATGATCAAAAACCTGTTGTGCTGCTACTTACCTGCATGAGCTCGTGAACACCTTTTGCAACACAAAAACAAAGTTGATATTTATCGCTGATCACCAACAGCAGCACGGTGAGCACCTACTGCACATTTGCTTCTACTACCCAGAACAAATCGTTGCTCGCTGCCAAAAGGGTTGGTCTGATGCACATGAACAAATTCAGAGCAAAAAAACCACACACGCACTAAAGAAGAGACTGCCGAGCTGCAGAAAGAAAATCAAGAACCAAAAGCTGCTGCTCTTTGCTTCTGGACAGAAGCTATCTACTGGAGCTTGCGCTAGCAGAGCCTGTGCCCGCCGGTGTCAGGACCGGTGGCTTCGATGGAAGCCTGATGCTCCACAATCAGCAGGTGACGGTGAACTGAATCCAAGAAACCAAGCAGCCCTGGCCTCACGAAAGAGCACCTGGTGCTGAGAGAGCGAGAGGTCTAGCCAGCTCGATGCTGGGCGGCGCTGCTGGCGTCCTCGCTGAGCGCTCGACCAATCAGCAGGAGGGAAAGCCACGGGCGGCAGGGCTGCTTGCCGTCGAACTGAAACTACTCGGGCAGGTGCTGCGCTAGCCGAGGCAAGGAACGAGAGAGTCTGACTCCTTCAACTGACACCGCGACAAACAGCTACTAATAGAGGGAAAGCGGACGCATAGGAGCGAAGAACACAGCACGGCCAAGCGCTACGAACAGCATAGCGACTCAACCAAAATTCGATCGAAACTCCATCAAATCAAAACGAAACGCTCCTAAAATTTGCACAGACCAAATTCAACATGCTACGAATCTATTCCCAAGAAATCATCGCCCGGGATTGACCCAAACTCTGGAAAAACAAGATCGTAGTCATGAACGAAAATAGAGAAAAATGAGGAACGAAAAACACAGCTTCACAAAAGAACCCCAGAGGGCAAAAGGAGGATTTGGGCCTCCTTTCTCATTCCAAATCTCACTTCAATACACCACCAAAAATTCAGATTTTTGGGACCTCTCTCATGAACTAGAAGAAGCTAACCCTAAGAGAAAGAGGGGAAATGAGAGTGGGGAGAGAGGTGAGGAGGCAAGGGGGCTGCCATCCTCTATTTAACAGGGCTATTTTACATTCCCCTAAATGTCCCTAGATACATAAGAGCTAAACCAATAAGCCCAAGGGCGTAGAGGTCTAACCCGGTCTTTATGTTGATCCGACGGCCACCGCGCCTCCTCACCGGTAGCTTCGCCTCGACGCGAACTCCCCGATGCCGCCACGTGTTGTCCGTTCCTCCTCGGAACCTCCGTCCGGGTTTTGAGGCCCAAACCCGTAAACCCGTCTCCGATGGTTTTGAGGCCCAAACCATCAAACCGCTCCGCGAGTAGCGTACTCCATACGCATCCTCCGCCATCCGACGTGTGTCACCTCCACGATCACTCCCATGTCTTCTCGCAACTGCATAGGGTTCCATTTGGTCTACTGGGTGAACAATGATGTCTCTAGCTGAGCGAATCAGTTTTTGCAGAGTTTCAGCGACTAGCAAGAAGAGATACGGAGATAACGGGTCCCCTTGCCTGAGTCCCCGGCGACAATTGATCCATGGTCCGGGACATCCGTTAACAATTACTGCAGACTTGGAGGAGGAGAGCATTGCCATCACCCATGAGATCCAGCGCTGACCGAAGCCTCTGGCATGTAGGATTGCTTGCAACCCATTCCAATTCACAATATCAAAAGCCTTTGCGAAGTCCAGCTTCAGTACCAATGTGGGAAGCCTCCTCTTGTGACAAACTTGAACCAATTCTGCTGCATAAACAAATCCTTCAGAGATTGATCTACCTTTTATAAATCCAGTCTGGTTGAGGTCCACAAGTTCACTGATATGTAGCTGCAGCCTTCTTGTTAGTACCTTGCCAATAATTTTAACACTGCAATTCTGAAGGCAAATTGGCCTAAAAGAGTCAACTGCAACTGCGCCCGGCTTCTTCGGGTTGTTGGTTGGACCAAGTGAAGCGCTTGTCTGAAAGAGGAAATTCAGAGACATCAATAGCTAGAATAGCATCATTAAAGGAAGATGCCAGAGCACTGTTAAAATTATTGTTGTTTTTATCTTCTCTAGAACGAAGAAGGTTGAAGTCACCAATGAGAATCCAAGGACCAGAGATGGAAGAGGCAATCTCAATTATTTCAGAGAGGAAAAGTTCAGTGTAGCGATGGTCAGAAGGAGCATAAATGTTGGTAATTGTGAGGCTGATATCAGAAATTGTGGACTGGAAGGTGACAGTTAGGGAGTATGTTCGTTGATTCTGGCCGGTGGTTGTTAGGGAAGCTGGATCCCAGGCAGTGACAATGCCACCACGGGCACCATTAGAAGGGACAAAGAGCAAAGAGGAGGCGAGGTTGGGAGGCAGAAAAGTTTTGGCTTTAAAGGTTGAAATATCATGGAGTTTGGATTCTTGCAAACAAGCAACCGTAGGTTTAGCAGAAAGAATAGCATCTTTAACAGTTACACATTTGTCCGAGTCGCCTAATCCTCGAACGTTCCACGACAGTACGTTTAAGACACGGTTAACAGCATTATCCATAAGAATGTCCCCGACACCGAGCGAAAAAAATAAGGAAACTAGAAGCAAGAGTTTTTGAAACGAGATACAACACTGACATCGGCAAAGTGAGACCAGCTCACAAGCAGGATGGTAGCCAGAAAATTTTGAACTAAACCATGGAACCGACCAACAACGATTACAAGTGGGGTGGAAGAGCGAGAACCCATGGCGGGCAGCCAGAGCAGGTGCTAGATACGGCACGAAGATGAAACTACAACTACTGAAACTCATTCAGCAACGTCTCTCACCGTGACGACAACATCAACCGACTTGCAGTTGACACCGGCCGCCGTCACTAGCTTAAGCAGGTCTGAAACTCCAACAGGGAGCTTGTTCCTGGTCAGGATATTGCGCTTCATCACTTGCTTCTTTAGGCTCACCGAGCATCCAGAGAGACTGTTCACCAGTGCCTTGCGATGGGTAGCCTGACTGGTGGAATCAATGAACTTACCCTTATTCTTGGCCGCAAGACGGGCACTCTGACGCTGAGCAACCTTGTCTGCAACGCGCCTAGGACGGCAAGTGGAGGGAGGGATCTGAGCGGGAGGGGGAGGGGCAGGCATGATCTCCGAGTTGATCATGTTTGCCGGAGTCTCTGAAACAGGTATGGAGTTGTTTGACTCTGGGTTTTTAGTAATCTCAAAGGGCTGAACGGAGGGTGGCATAGCCTGGTCCTTGCCCTGGAACCAGAGCTTAGCTAAAAATGAGGCATGGCCGAGGACATGTGCCGCGGAGAAGGAGGTGGTAGGAGATCCACGAGAACCAAAAGAACGGGGATTAGAGTCCTGGGATCCTGGCAGGGTTGGCGAGGGAGATGGCGACTTGGAGTCCATCGAAGGCGACCAAGGGGCAGCCGGAGCATTCGAAGGGTCAGGGATATGTTGGACAACAGACTTAGCAGACCACTGGAGCACGCGGTCAAGTTGACCGTGACCTGGCGCAGTGGCGGACGTACGTTTAACCTGTGGGTTTTGACGAAATTAACAGACCCCCTTCATAATATATGGCTTGGCCCCACAGGTCCCGCCAGCTGGCCCCACAGGTCCCACCATACTTTTTTCTTTAGGGCCTTGTACACTTCCCATCCTAACCCAAAATATTTCCTCTTCGATCCATCATATCAAATCTTTCGACGTATGCATGGAGCATTAAATATAGGTAAAAAAGATAACTAATTGCATAGTTTGTCTATAAATGTTGGGACGAATCTTTTGAGCCTAGTTAGTCAATGATTGAACAAATTTTGTCAAATAACAACGAAAAGATGCTACAGTAACTTTTCACCTACTTTTCGCGAAGTGAACACACCCTAGGTCAGCAAACAGCAAAGTTGTACACGGAACTAGCTGAACCTGGCCACCTGCACACAGCGACTGGCGGCGGCGCTCTTCAGCTCTTGCCTCTCAGATCTCGTTGTCTTGGCTGGGCTTTCGCCGTTTCGCGGCGACTCCATGACTAGGCGAGCCGGCAAGGGCACACGGCCAGGACAGGAGACGACCGGCTGCTGGCTACCTGCAGTCCAGGCCAACGTCTACATCAAGCCATCAACTATCAGGTAATTTTTACTCACCCTCAGATTCGCAAATCACAAGGATTTTCTGATTTCGTCTTGTTTTTCTCCCCCAATTCCTAAATGTATGACTTTTCCTCCCCTATTTGTTTCTCAATATTTGTAGGAATTTTCACCAGAATGGACAGATTTGTCAAGTTATGGGCAAGCAATTCAAACATCTCAAGCTCGCGATCTCCTCAAGATGCACCTATAAACGAAAAAGAAACAGAAGGAACTCATGAAGAAATTCCTTCTGTGAATGCAAATGCAATGCCACCTCCTAGCGAAGAAGGGGAAGAAGTTGATTTGTCAAGTCTTCCAACAGATCCTGCAAGAAGAAAGCCAATTTCACGGTACAAACCCAATATCCGAGATGAGGTCAGAAGAGCTTATCTCCAAAAAGGTCCATTTCAGCTTGATCATGATTTCCCAAAAATATTTTCAAGGGGAGGTATGCGTCGTTTTAATCCTGATTGGTACAAGACATTCAGTAATTGGTTAGAGTACAGCATAGAGGAAGATGCGGCATACTGTCTTTGTTGCTACTTGTTTAAAAATGAAACTCTAGGACATGGTGGTGGTGATGCATTTTCCACCCGTGGGTATAACCAATGGAAATTCAGCAGGTTTAAAGTTCATGTTGGTGGTGTAAGTGCATTCGCCCCCGTTGTGGGTTTTGGATAATTAATGACAATCAAATTAGGGACTAACATGTCTATCTAAGTGAATATGCAGGTGTTAGTTCAATGAAAGAATTTGTATGGTCACATTTGGTGATGTTAGCACCCTCAATTCCTTTGTTTGAAAAGCGTTCCGTCTCAAGTGGATCGATTAGATTTTATCTTTTATCTTGAGTTATAGGAAACGTCGCACTATCAAGAGGGATACAAATTAGGTTATCTAGAGGAAAAACTTGTGCTCAATTTGTATTTGTTTAAGCGTTTGAGAGATACATTTGCACTCACGGACACTTAGAGAAGTGTTTTATGCCTGGGAGTACCGGTAGTACCGGTGAACCACCGGTAGTACCGGTAGGCATAAATCCCGCCGGTGTCAGCGCCTTAGTTCTGCGAGTTTTTGTTCTAGCGGTGGTATCGGTGGTTGACCGGTAGTACCGGCCTTTGACCGGTGGTACCGGTGAAAGCCCGGTAGTACCGGCAAGTCTTTTCCCGCAAAATTTGTCTTCGCCAAAATCTGTACTACCGGTGGTACCGGTCGTTGACCGGTAGTACCGGTGAAAGACCGGTAGTACCGGTAGGCTATTTTCTCGTAAAGTCTCCAGTAGGTTGGCTGTAATGGTCGAAACCCTTAGGACCGGTAGTACCGGTGGGTACTCACCGGTAGTACCGGTACCGCTTCGAAGATACGAGTATAAATAGCTCTCCCCTTCATTTCTAACCGTTACCCACGCCATTTACTCCCACCAACCTTCAGACAAACAGCTCTAAAGCATTGACTCACCCTCTCTCTTCCTCTTCGCTCTCAAATCCAATCCCTTGCAAGATCTGAGGAGAGAGGAGAGATTTAAGAGTGGAAAGCTTCGGTTCACATCTTGAGCAATTGGTTCCCCTCCTAGTTGGCTTGGTTTGTGTTTGTTACTCTTGGGTTCTTGGAACCCTAGCCGGCTAGGTGTTCTTCGTGGTTGCCCGTGTTGTTCTACTTGTGAGGGCACCCCGAAGAGTTTGTATTACCCTTGTATTCTTAGTGAAAATCTTGGGCTAACCTTTGTGGTTGCTTGAGGGAGGCAAGGAGGTGGAATAGACTCCGACCTTAGTGGTCACCTCAACAACGAGGACGTAGGAACTCCTTTGTGGGGTTGCCGAACCTCGGGTTAAATTGTGTGTCCTGCGTGCTTGTTGTTGTTGTTATTTGTGTTCACTTGAGATATTACTTGTTCTTTGTGTTCTCTCTCTTTCATATCTCTTTCATAGGTTGTGGGTGCTCGATCTACTACTTGGTGAAGGAACAAGAAAGGAGAGTTCATAAACTTCATCAACATCATCTTCGGTAGTGGGGTAAAACTCAGATCTGAAATCACAACTCGCAAATCTCTGATTTCTTAGTTTCAGTAGGGTACCGGTAGTACCGGTGGTCTACGTCGGTAGTACCGGTGATCCCTCACCGGTAGTACCGGTCCAAACCAACCGGTAGTACCGGTCAGTGTTTTAACTTCCGCGTTGAGTTTTGAGTTTCATGTTTTTAGATCCGCCTATTCACCCCCCCCTCTAGGCCTATTAGATCCTTTCAATTGGTATCAAAGCAAGGTTTCCTCGTGTTTAGCGCTTCACCGCGTGAGGAGAAAGCATGACTACCTTTGATGATGACACCTTGAACAAGCTAGTTGAGCTGCTTGCCGGGAAACTCAGTGACAGGCTTCTAGAGCAACAAAAAGAGCAAATGAACAAGATGCAAGATGAGATGAATAAGTTAAAGGAAGCCGTAAGTAAGAAGATTGAAGATGTGGCAAGTGGTGGTGATGGAGATGGTGAGAATGAAGCAATCAAGACACCTAAAGGGTTTACTCGTGTTCCATATGAGTACTCTTCTTTTAGCAAATCCAATCCACACTTGCCAACCATCAACCCCGGTAAACCACCCCAATTTGATGGAGTTAGATATACCGATTGGGCTCATAGAATGAAGATGCATCTTATTGCCGCAAGATGTTGGGAGATTGTGGAAGTGGGTGTTAAAGCATTGGAAGAAGATGGTGAGTTGACAACCGAAGATTACCTTGACATACAACAAAATGCTACAGCTGCTTCCTTGATTCTATCATGCCTAAATCAAGAAGATTACAACAAGGTAAATGGCATGGAAAGTGCAAAGCAAATTTGGGATACCTTGAAGGTTTCATTTGAAGGTGATAAAAGTGTGAGAAAGGGAAACATTGAGCTACTTCAAAGCAAGATTGAGAACTTTGGGATGATTGAAGGTGAAACAACCCAAGCTATGTTTGATAGATTCATGACCTTGATCAATAGAATAAGAGCTCTTGGTGACACGTATTGGGATGACAACTCGGCGGCTAGAAAGTTGTGTAGAGTGTATAGACAAAAGAACAACATTCTTGCTTCGGTCATCATGGAAAGACCTAACTATGACACAATGACACCTTAAGAAATGCTTGCCAAGTTGAAACACCATGAGTGCTTAGAAGATGAAGCAAAAGAAGCATCAAGTCAAAAGAAGAATATTGCTCTCAAGGCATCTCATGGTAGAAGCAAGAAGAAAGATATTCATGATCCGTCAAGTGATGAAGAACAAGATGAAGATTCCGATGCGGAAGAAGCTCTATTAGTTGCAAACTATAGAAAATACTTGAAAAAGAAGAAGGAGAGGAAGAGGAGTGGAGCCAAGCCATACAAGAAAAGATTTTGCTATGGTTGTGGAGATATTGGTCATTTCATTGCCGATTGTCCAAAAGAGAAGATGAAGCACAAGCACAACAAAGATGATGACAAGAAGCATAAAGGCAAGAAGAGAGGTGAAGCACATCTTGGTGAAGAATGGGAATCAAATGATGAAAGTGATGATTCAAATGACAAAGACAAGGAGAAGAAGAAGGGTGTAGCAACGATTGCTATTCAAGAGACTTCTTCCTCTCAACCCAAGCGCATCATCAACCATTCTTCGTCACCATCATTGTTCGCCGACTTATCTTTATCACCTAGGCTCTTCGAAAATCTCACCAACAACGACTACTACACTCCTACTTGCCTTATGGGAAAGGGAGAGAAGGTACCACACAACTCTCCAACTCACTCTAGTAATGAATGTAGTAGTTGTGATAAAAATGATGATGAACTTGCAAACAACATGATAAAGAAATTCGGAAAATCGGCCGGCTCTCAAATAATAAAGCTAATCCATAAGCTAGAAAAGCGGGAAGCATGCATCGAGTCGCAAGGGGAATTGCTCCTAGTAGAAAGGGAGAAGAACCTTGAACTTAAAGCATGCCTTTCTAAGGAAAAGGAGGAAGTTGAGAAATTAAACAAAGAATTATCCTTAGCCAAAGATTCATATGAACGTTTGACTAAGGAACATTCTTTGGTTAATGACTCTTTAGCTAGTTTAAAGAGTGAACATAGCTTGGTTCAAGAAAGCCTCACAAGCTTCAAAGATAAATATTATACTCTTGAACTTAGCTATGAAACTCTTTGGAATAGCACTTCCATCTATCCTAAGGAATCCGGTGATTCCAATGCTTCAACTAGTGGAGGATGTAAAAGATGTTATAATCATGATATAAGTGCTTGCGGTGCTAACCTTGTTGAGCTAGAAAAGAAAGATAAGGAGATTCAAAGATTGAACATGGTTATCAAGAATGGTTGCAAGGAGAAGCAATCAACAACCATGTACAAGTCATCAAGACACCCCCTCATCAAGGATGGACTTGGCTACAATAGGTATGATGGTAAAGCAAATGGAAGGAACATGATCAATGGAGTGCCTTGTGTGAGATTCAACAAGGGTGTGGCACTAGACGATCTTATCAACAAGGTCAACAACGTTGCCACTCCTTCAAGCACATTTGTCAAGACCAAGGCCAACAACAAAAAGAAGCAAGTGCTTACCTCCAAGCAACAAGTACCGATTTCACGAAGCTATGCTAGTGATTATATGTGTTGTTGGGGCAAGGATGGCAAGATTGTTGTGAAGTATGTTGGTGCACTCAAGAAGAAGCAAATCATAAGGAGTGTTTGGGTGCCCAAGACCTATGTGACTAACCCCTTAGGACCCAATTCAATTTGGGTACCTAAAACCAAGGCTTAATTTGTTTTTGTAGGAATACTCCTCCGGTGGAACAAGTTGGGTGCTAGATAGTGGATGCACTAATCATATGACCGGGGAGAAGAATATGTTCACCTCCTTTCAACCAAATCAAAGTACAAGTGAACGCATTGTGTTTGGTGATAATGGTAAAGGAGACGTCCTTGGTTTGGGTAAAATTGCTATCTCAAATGATAATTCTATTTCAAATGTATTACTTGTGGAAGGGTTAGGATACAATTTGTTATCTGTTTCACAACTTTGTGAGATGGGCTACAATTGTCTCTTTACCAATGTGGGTGTGGAAGTCTCTAAAAGGAAGGATTCCTCCATTGTTTTCACGGGTCGTTTGAAAGGCAAACTTTATCTAGTTGATTTCACATCTAGTAAAGTGAAGCCCGAGACTTGTTTAGTGGCAAAATCTAGCATGGGTTGGCTATGGCATCGCCGACTAGCCCATGTTGGAATGAGGAACTTGGCCGACCTTCAAAGAGGCGAACACATCCTTGGACTAATAAATGTCTCTTTTGAGAAAGATAGGATTTGCAGCGCATGTCAAGCGGGCAAACAAGTTGGAGCTAAGCATCCCGTCAAAAATGTTGTATCAACAATGAGACCACTTGAGCTACTTCACATGGACTTATTTGGTCCCAATGCTTACATAAGCATTGGAGGTAACAAATATGGTTTCGTTATTGTTGATGATTATTCCCGCTTCACTTGGGTATTCTTTTTGCCAGATAAAGTGATACTCAAGTAATCTTCAAGAAGTTTGCAAGAAGAGCTCAAAATGAATTTGAAGTGAAGATCAAGAAAGTGAGAAGTGACAACGGGATGGAGTTTAGGAACACCAATATTGAAGAGTTCCTTAATGAAGAGGGAATCAAGCATGAGTTTTCGGTTCCCTATACTCCTCAACAAAATGGTGTTGTGGAGAGAAAGAACCGAACACTCATAGAAGCGGCAAGAGCAATGTTGGATGAATACAAGACTTCGGACAAGTATTGGGCGGAAGCGGTCAACACGGCATGTCATGCAATCAACCGCTTGTATCTTCATAAAATCATGAAAAAGACCGCCTACGAGCTTCTTACCGGTAACAAACCTAAGGTGCATTACTTTCGAGTTTTTGGATGCAAGTGTTTCATACTTAACAAGAAATCCAAAAGCTCAAAGTTTGCACCAAAGGTTGATGAAGGTTTCTTGCTTGGTTATGGTACTAACGAACATGGCTATCGTGTTTTCAATAAGACAACCGGTCAAGTTGAAATAGCGATTGACGTGACATTTGGTGAAACCGACGGCTCTCAAAAGGAGCAAGTCAATGTTGACATTATAGGTAAAGAAGAACCATCCTCTCAAGTGATCAAGAAGCTTGCTACCGGTGAAGTAAAGCCCGTTGAAGAAGATGATGAATATGAACAAGAGCAAACCATTCATGATCCGCATATGCATCATGGGTCAATAAATGTCCATGATGATGGTTCTACATCAAGAAATGGACATGATTCAAGTGTTCAAGTCATTCAAAATTCACCACAAGTCGAAGATAGCAACCAAGTTGATGATCGAAATAGAAATGAAGACAACTTCACACAAGATCTTAATCTTGACCTTTCAATCAACCAAGACAAGGATGATGAAGATAAAGGTCCAATCCAAAGGAGAACTAAAGTGCCTCACCCAAGAGTTCATCATACCATTCAACGAGATCATCCTGTTGACAATATCTTGGGAAGCATTCAAAGAGGAGTCGTCACAAGGTCAAGGCTTGCAAGCTTTTGTGAACACTTCTCATTTGTGTCTCCAAAAGAGCCTAAAAAGGTTGAAGAAGCCATTGATGATGAGGATTGGATGATTGCAATGCAAGAAGAGTTGAATAACTTCACTCGTAATGAAGTTTGGACATTGGTGGAAAGACCTAAACAAAATGTGATTGGAACCAAATGGGTTTTCCGCAACAAGCAAGATGAGCATGGTGTGGTCACAAGAAACAAGGTGAGGTTGGTAGCTCAAGGATTCACTCAAATTGAAGGTTTGGATTTTGGGGAAACTTATGCACCGGTGGCAAGGCTTGAGTCAATACGGATCTTACTTGCCTATGCCGTCCATCACAACTTCAAGCTATATCAAATGGATGTGAAGAGTGCATTCCTCAACGGCCCCCTCTCCGAAGTAGTATATGTAGAGCAACCACCGGGTTTTGAAGATCCCAAGAATCCTGATCATGTCTATAAGCTCAACAAAGCACTCTATGGGCTTAAGCAAGCCCCTAGAGCTTGGTATGATTGTCTTAAGGACTTCCTACTCAAACAAGGGTTTGAGATAGGCAAGGCCGATCTAACTTTATTTACTCGCAAAGTCAATAATGATATCTTTATTTGCCAAATATATGTCGATGACATAATATTTGGTAGTACTAATGTGGCTTTTTGTGAGGAGTTTAGTAGGATTATGACGAATAGATTCGAGATGTCTATGATGGGAGAGTTGAAGTTCTTTCTTGGTTTTCAAATCAAGCAACTCAAGGAAGGAACCTTTATTTGTCAAACGAAGTATACTCTTGACATGTTGAAGAAGTTTGACATGGAGAAAGCAAAACCCATCAAGACACCGATGCCAACCAATGGGCATCTTGATCTCGACAAGGATGGAAAGGTCGTCGATCAAAAGGTATATCGTTCCATGATTGGATCCTTACTTTACCTTTGTGCATCTAGGCCCGATATTATGCTTAGTGTGTGCATGTGTGCAAGATTTCAAGCTAATCCGAAAGAATGTCACTTAGTGGCTGTTAAGAGAATTTTGAGATATTTAGTGCACACTCCAAATCTTGGCTTGTGGTATCCTAAGGGCTCCACTTTTGATTTACTTGGCTACTCCGATTCGGATTATGCCGGTTGCAGGGTAAATCGAAAGAGCACTACCGGGACTTGCCAATTTCTCGGTAGGTCTTTGGTGTCGTGGAGCTCTAAAAAGCAAAATAGTGTTGCCTTGTCTACTGCCGAAGCCGAGTATGTGGCGGCCGGTGCTTGCTGTGCCCAACTACTTTGGATGAAGCAGACCCTGAAAGACTTTGGTTGTGAGCTAACCAAGATTCCCCTCTTGTGTGACAATGAGAGTGCCATTAAATTGGCTAACAATCCCATAAACCATTCTCGTACAAAGCACATAGACATCCGGCATCATTTCTTGAGAGACCATGAAGCCAACGGAGATATCGCTTTACATCATGTGAGCACCGAAAAGCAACTAGCCGATATTTTCACAAAGCCTCTAGATGAGTCAAGATTTTGTGCTTTGAGGAGTGAACTAAATATCATTGATTCTCGTAACGTGGCTTGATTTTTTGGACATATTTTGTTTGATTCTAGCTAGGCGAAAACTCTTTGAAAAAGCTTGGATGAGATTTCAAAATCTATTTTTCACTTCTCAAGCATGTTCATAGTTTTGTGTTGTTTCTATGAAATCTGGACATGCTTGAGTTGGTTCTAGTTCATCATATATGTTCACCATCTCTCACTCACTTCTTCCTGCACTGGAACCACCGGTAGTACCGGTCTATGACCGGTAGTACCGACTAGACACCGGTACCACCGGTAGTTCTTTTTCTCGCGTCGCCTGCCTGCCGTTGTCGACCTGACCGGTAGTACCGGTGCTTCTCCACCGGTAGTACCGGTAGTGTAAGTTGCGGCTGGGTATAAATAGGGAATGTGACCTTTCTTCTCTCATTCTTCTTCCCCGTGCCCGCATCCTACCACCACCGACGGCGCCGCCCCTTCCAACCCCCCACTCGATCTCTCTCCTCCCTCCACCTCTCTTGCCGATCTTTGAGGAGAAGTTTCCCCTTGTCGTGGGGATCGCGTGGAGGTGCTTTGGAGTTGCCCAAACTTCTTCCTTTGCTGTGATTCGACCTTCTTTCATCTTCCAGCATGCAAAGGAAGAACCCCAAGAGGGCCGCTCGTCCCAGTGGAGGTGATGGTGGTAGTGCTTCCCGGCCTGTCCGTGGAAGGACTGCCGCTCGTTCTAGCGGCCGTGGAGGTGGTGGCGGCATTGGAGATGAAGATGATGTTGAGTCCCAGGGTGTGCCTGCTCCTCTCTCGAGTATGGGACGCCCCAATCCTCCACGTCGTCATTGCGAGCAAGTGCAGGGTCAGCGTCCGGCAGGTGAGAATCCACAGCTTGCCGCTATGCAAATTGAGGGTCGCTCTATTGACCCTAACATTGTGGCTCAATCCCCCATTCAAATTGGTCTTGCCACTGCCAACCGGATGCTTTTATTTCATCAAAATGCAAATCCTCGTATGTCCGGTCCTCAGAATCAAGGTGGTTATCAACCCTCTCTTCCTGTTGATTATTCTAAGAGAGCGGGTGATTTAAGGGTGCAGCGCAGTGAGAATCCCTATCAGTTTATCCGCAATCCTAGTGTGGATGTTCGTTTTTGGAGCCGCATGCATTCGGATTATTATTACAAGGTTCTTTTCAAGAGTGGGCTGCGTGGCTCTTCTCCGCCGATCTTCCAGCACAAGTGGGTGCAGCGCGCCTCTCTTGATAATTTGAACAATCCTGACATTCACCGTTTGGTTGCTGATCTTGATGCTTGTCGTCTGCTTCCTCTTATGATGTTCCAGCATAATTGGAATGATGAGATTATCTGTCAGTTTTATGCAACTCTGTGGATTGATTCTCAGAACCTTGTACTACATTGGCTTACCCAAGGCGTTCATTACAGATGTGATTATCGGACTTTTTCACGCCTTCTTGGGTTTACTGCTGAGGACAGGGGTGCTTCTAGTCTTTTTGATATTTTTCCGGACTCTGTCTCTCACGATGACTTAGAGGCTGCTGAGGTATACAAGCCTGGTGCGACTGTTGATTTCACTACCACTCATTTGAAGCCGTACTTTTATGTCCTCAACAATCTCATTCGCCTCACCTTAGACCCGAAGATTGGAGATTCTATTCATCTCATGCTTGATGCTCCTAAGGTCCTTTGCCGTTTTGGCACTGGTGGTGATCGTTTTTCCATCACTGACTTCATGTGGCGCAAGATTGAGCAGGCTGCAAATGATCCCCACAAGTCTGTGCCTTATGCTCTATATCTCATGTATATCATTGAGCAAGTGGTGGGTCATTCATTCCATCACAATACTATGCACAAGTCCTACTTCGTGCGTCATTTGGGCCCCAGAGGTATTGGTGGTGGTTCCGCTCCTTCTCCCACTCGTGGTCCGGCCACTCGTACTTCCTCCCGCGGTGCTTACCGTGGTGGTACTGCTACTGCTCCTACTCGCTCCTCCTCGGAGCGTCGTCGGCGTGGTGGCGGTGTCATCAAGTATGCTTTGGGGAAGCTTTGGGAGGCCTTCTGTTACAAGGCTGAGAAGGATGATCGTCGCCTAAGGCGTATTGAGCAGCACCTACAGATTGATCCTCCTGAGAGTCCTCTCCGTGAGTTTTGGGATCCCTTTGTCGAGTACAATGAGTCGTATGGTGCTCCCGTCTCTGGTCCTAGTGAGGAGGCTGGCCCGTCCGATGACCCTCGTGGTAAGAAGACGGTCCCTACATCGCCAGGGTTGGTTGACTACTCGACCGACGACGACGAAGACGACAGCGATGACAGTGACGATGACCGCGACTTCTCGGAGCCTTATTAGATTTCGCTACCTTGGTTGTTTCCGTGCCTACCCTTTTTGACATTTGATGCCAAAGGGGGAGTGTTAGGCTTATCATCTATGTAATAGGTAGTTAATGGTCGTGTAATAATTCCAAACCCTGTGGTGAACTATGTATTGTGGACTAAGAACTATTGGTGTGATGATGGATGATTGTAGGCTAATCACTTATGCTTATTTGTTTTGTTTGCCTATGTTTGTCTAGATGATATTTTCTGGTGTTGTTTTTAAGTCCTTTTCTTTCTTCCTTAGCCTTTCTTGTTTTTGTGTGATAAGTCATGTCTCTTGCATCACAATATATTTCTTGTCACACACTTTTAGGCACCCCACGAATTGCAAAATTTAGGGGGAGCTTCCCTTATGTATGCATATTGATTATGATCAATGTTGAGATTCAAGTTCAATGCATACATTGAGGGGGAGCCTCTCGTAAAGTTTGGAATTCAAAAATCTTCAATTCTTTACATCTTATGTAAGCCTAAGTTGGTTGTCATCAATTACCAAAAAGGGGGAGTTTGTAAGTGCATTCGCCCCCGTTGTGGGTTTTGGATAATTAATGACAATCAAATTAGGGACTAACATGTCTATCTAAGTGAATATGCAGGTGTTAGTTCAATGAAAGAATTTGTATGGTCACACTTGGTGATGTTAGCACCCTCAATTCCTTTGTTTGAAAAGCGTTCCGTCTCAAGTGGATCGATTAGATTTTATCTTTTATCTTGAGTTATAGGAAACGCCGCACTATCAAGAGGGATACAAATTAGGTTATCTAGAGGGAAAACTTGTGCTCAATTTGTATTTGTTTAAGCGTTTGAGAGATACCTTTGCACTCACGGACACTTAGAGAAGTGTTTTATGCCTGGGAGTACCGGTAGTACCGGTGAACCACCGGTAGTACCGGTAGGCATAAATCCCGCCGGTGTCAGCGCCTTAGTTCTGCGAGTTTTTGTTCTAGCGGTGGTATCGGTGGTTGACCGGTAGTACCGGCCTTTGACCGGTGGTACCGGTGAAAGCCCGGTAGTACCGGCAAGTCTTTTTCCCGCAAAACTTGTCTTCGCCAAAATCTGTACTACCGGTGGTACCGGTCGTTGACCGGTAGTACCGATGAAAGACCGGTAGTACCGGTAGGCTATTTTCTCGTAAAGTCTCCAGTAGGTTGGCTGTAATGGTCGAAACCCTTAGGACCGGTAGTACCGGTGGGTACTCACCGGTAGTACCGGTACCGCTTCGAAGATACGAGTATAAATAGCTCTCCCCTTCATTTCTAACCGTTACCTACGCCATTTACTCCCACCAACCTTCAGACAAACAGCTCTAAAGCATTGACTCACCCTCTCTCTTCCTCTTCGCTCTCAAATCCAATCCCTTGCAAGATCTGAGGAGAGAGGAGAGATTTAAGAGTGGAAAGCTTCGATTCACATCTTGAGCACTTGGTTCCCCTCCTAGTTGGCTTGGTTTGTGTTTGTTACTCTTGGGTTCTTGGAACCCTAGCCGGCTAGGTGTTCTTCGTGGTTGCCCGTGTTGTTCTACTTGTGAGGGCACCCCGAAGAGTTTGTATTACCCTTGTATTCTTAGTGGAAATCTTGGGCTAACCTTTGTGGTTGCTTGAGGGAGGCAAGGAGGTGGAATAGACTCCGACCTTGGTGGTCACCTCAACAACGAGGACGTAGGAACTCCTTTGTGGGGTTGCCGAACCTCGGGTTAAATTGTGTGTCCTGCGTGCTTGTTGTTGTTGTTGTTATTTGTGTTCACTTGAGATATTACTTGTTCTTTGTGTTCTCTCTCTTTCATATCTCTTTCATAGGTTGTGGGTGCTCGATCTACTACTTGGTGAAGGAACAAGAAAGGAGAGTTCATAAACTTCATCAACATCATCTTCGGTAGTGGGGTAAAACTCAGATCTGAAATCACAACTCGCAAATCTCTGATTTCTTAGTTTCAGTAGGGTACCGGTAGTACCGGTGGTCTACGTCGGTAGTACCGGTGATCCCTCACCGGTAGTACCGGTCCAAACCAACCGGTAGTACCGGTCAGTGTTTTAACTTCCGCGTTGAGTTTTGAGTTTCAGGTTTTTAGATCCGCCTATTCACCCCCCCTCTAGGCCTATTAGATCCTTTTAGGTGGCCCTTCTAGTGTTCATAACATAGTCACAAAGTTTTTGGGTCGATAGGGTCGAGGTACGGCGTCGCGGTACGTGGTATGCTACTTGCGAGTGATTTTTACACTTCGGGTCGAGAATGAACCCGTGAACCCGGGTCGGGGTCGACGAACCCGGGTCGAGGGTCGAAGGTGGTGAACCCGTTTTATGTGACTATGGTTCATAATCAAAATGTGAAGAGATGTGATGATTTAATGAACCAAAACCAATCTATTCAAGCTGCTATAGTTAGGCAAACAAAGAAATCTAAGGAGGAGTATATGATCCGTTTAACTGCATCTATTGATGTTGCAAGGCTACTTCTTGTTTTGGGCTTGCCATTTAGGGGTCATGATGAAAGTGATGCTTCTAAGAGGAAGGGAAATTTTCTGACTTTTTATGAATGGTATGCAGCAAGGTCTAAAGAAGTGGGTGCAGTTGTTTTGAAAAATGCTCCAAGAAATCTGAAATTGGTTGCTCCTAGTGTCCAAAAAGACATTGTTAGAGCCTGTGCCGAGAAAACACTTCAAGTTATCATAGAGGATATTGGCAATGAGTATTTTGCTATATTAGTTGATGAATCTCGTGATGCATCTCACAAGGAACAAATGGCTCTTGTTTTACGTTATGTTGATAGAAGAGGGTTTGTCATGGAGCGGCTTATTGGAATTGCCCATGTTACACAAACTATAGCTTTGGCACTAAAAGAAACTATTTATTCTATGCTGGAAAAACATTCACTTAGTCCATCTCGAATCCGTGGCCAGGGTTATGATGGAGCTAGTAACATGCAAGGACATCTAAATGGATTGAAAACTTTAATCATGCAAGATTCTAGATCTGCTCACATCATACATTGTTTTGCTCATCAACTTCAATTGACACTGGTTGCAGTTGCCAAAAATCATGAAGATGTTGTATGGCTTTTTGACTGGCTTAGTACTGTTCTGTCCACCATTGGAGGTTCTTTCAAGAACAGAGACTTGCTTCGAGAAAAACAAGCAAAGAAAATTGAACAGGCCTTGCAGTTTGGTGAACTTGAAACTGGAAGTGGTTTGAATCAAGAACGTGAGCTTAAAAGAGCTGGAGACACTAGATGGGTTCACATTTTAATTCTCTACTGAACATGATTGTTATGTTTTCCTCTGTAGTCGAAGTTATTGATGACATTGCATATAACCACTCAAAAGCTTCTGATAGGCTTAAAGCAAAAGGAGTCCTAGATGCTATTCAGACATTCGATTTTGCTTTTATGCTGCACTTAATGAAGGTTATACTTGGCATAACTAATGACCTGAATATATCTTTGCAAAGGAAGGACCAGGACATCATTAATGTTGTTTCATATCTTGGTACAACCAAGAGAAGGCTGCAGAACTTGAGAGATGATGGTTGGGAAGGTATGTTCACTACAGTTGTTGACTTTTGCATCAAACACGATATTGAACTTCCTGATATGGATGAAATCCATGTTCCCCGTGGATCAAAATCAAAGCGTAGAGTTCAGCTAGATGGCATATCAAATGAGAATTACTACCAGAGTGTCATGTATGCTGTTATTGATCTATTGCGTGTTGAGCTGGATGACCGTTTTAGTGAGACAAGTACTGCGTTACTTATTGGAATGGGTTGCTTAGATCCTACTAATTCATTCTCAAACTTTGACAAGGGCAAAATACTAGAAATGGCTCGTTTATATCCCGATGATTTTGACAGTGAGAGCAAGATTGAAGAACTTAGTTGCCAACTTGACAATTTTGTCGAGAATATTTGTGACGATTCAAGGTTCTGCAATTTGACTGGGATCGGTGATCTCTGCCAGAAATTAGTTGAAAAAAAGAAGCATACTACTTATCCTTTGGTGTTTTTATTGTTGAAGCTAATATTAATTTTACCTATCGCCACAGCTTCGGTGGAGAGAGCTTTTTCTGCAATGAAGTATATCAAGACTGATTTACGCAATAGAATTGGTGATACCTTTCTATATCATTGTATGATTACTTATGTTGAAAGTGGTGTATTTGACACGATTACTACCATTGATATTATGCACCACTATCAAGGGTTAAAAGAGCGTAGGGAGAATCTGTAAGACTGTAACTATAATGAATTTGCAATTATATATGTTAATTGTGCAATGCTTGTGTTAATTTACTTGCAGTTAACTATTCTTGCGTATATCTGTGATTAGCGTGGCCCCACAGGGTTTCAATCCTGGATCCGCCACTGACCTGGCGGCAGGGACCTGGAAGCTCAAGAATTGGGGCAGCCTTGCTGGAGGAGGCAATCATGTTCAGCGGGTCATAAGCCATGGACATGCCATGGCTAGCTCCATGTGATGAAAGGGGCGGGGAAGGAGTTTGACGCGGTGAAGCGGCGGAACGCTGCTTGAACGAAACTACATGAACAGGGCGACGGGAGGCGGGCACCGGCACCTTAGGAGGATGACGGCGCCACGCCACCAAGGCCAAGCCAACCGGCATTTTGTAGTTAGGACTACGGTGGCCAAGGCCTCTACAGATGCGGCAGCAGACAGGATCGCGGCAGTCCTTGACTTGGTGGTCGCTCGCGAGACAGCGGAAGCAGGTAGCAGAGGAGTTAATTGGAACAGGCGTTCTTTGAATCTTGGGCTGAGGCCTTTGGGGCGTAAGACTGTCTCCAACGACGGAACGCAAACGCAAAATATGCACTGCACAGTGTTTTGGGTAGCCAAAATCATCCTCCAACGGAGGACCGAAACCGGATACGCATTTTGGGTGCTCGGCGAGTCGGAAGGCATTTCTGCCTCTCCAAAGGGAGACGACGCAAACATCCAGTGGGGGCCCCGTCAGAGCCGCAGTGGCGCAGCGCCCTCCCCTGCGCTGCGGCCCACCTCTGTAACAGAACCAACCAAATTATAAGAGCACAAGTACAAAAACAAGCACCGAAGCGCTCAAATTTTCGAACTTGAGCCTATATAATCCCGGTAGTCAATCGAAACCACGAAGGATTTCAAACCAACTTGCTTACAACCAAGATCGCATCATTCAACATACAACATCATACGTTACATTTCGCAAGTAGTTCCGAAATAAGTTTACACACACGGAGTCGCAATTATTACAAACCAAGTTTATAAAGTAGCGGAAGCATACACACACCAGTTGTTTAACTACTGCCAGTCTTGTTGATCAACAACCCGCAAAAGCATCAGAAAAGTACATAAAAGATGATCACACCCTAGTGATCTAGTCTTCGTCACCCGCAGGGTGGAGACAATTTTTGCACAAGCCTTGGTAGAGCATATCATCTGCAACAGGAGGGAATAAACCCTGAGTACTGGAATGTACTCAGCTAGACTTACCCGTCGAAAACCAGAAATAAGATGACACCAAGGATTATGCAAGGCTTACACAAGAGGCTAGCTGACATCACATTTTGCATAAAGGCATAAGTAATTGGAACTCTTATAACTTGTACTAGCAGTTCTTTTTAGCATTTACCTGTCATCTATCTTAGCACATGTACTAAACATTCACTTGAGTATAATCAAACATCATTATTATTATATCCATAGCAGGTATATCATTGTGGCAACATTGTATCATTCCCTTAACCACCTGTTCATTTAATGAGATCTACGTTGCCGCTGCTCAAGTCAAGTGCTCACTAACCGGGAGTGACGGCGATTCGAATCGAATTCCTATCCAAGTGGAGGGGTATTTCTAACACTCACCGTGCAGACCCCTGCCAGGGTCGCACAGGCCACCGTTTCATATGATTCAGGAATCGCGGGTCCGAATAATGTCGCGACCCCAAGGGCGACACTCTGCCAGGTGATAGGGACTCTAACCCCCCTTGTCTCACGCCAATGTCCCCGAGCACATCCTTTCTCTCCTCCAAGAAGCAACCTACCATTCGATTCCTGGCCTGAATCACATTACTCGGCTTCGCGGTCGGAACGACTTATCCGGCCAACTAAGTGTTAGACTGCGTTCAACATGACTCAAGGACGTACAGCGAATCGGTCCTTCAACGACTCAGACGGGCATAGCTCCACACCCAAGACGTGAAGTGTCTTGCGGCTGTACTATCGAACTCTCGCCCGGTCTTAGTTTCATTTTAAAGCATGGTTCCATCCACGATAGCCATAAAGCCACTCGTGACTGCTTCCTATATCTCACGGATGACCGGAAATCACCCGACTTCTACCGTACTAAGCAGGGCTAAGCATTGATACGTGCCTAAACCTAAATTAGGATTTAAGTACGATATCTGGGCAAGGACAGGTATAATGCAACAATTGTTTTCATACAACTCCTACAACTTAATGCATTAAACAATTAAAAGTACTCAAGATAGATTTATAAAATGATGGGTTCAGCATGCACCGGGCCTTGCCTTTCAGAAAGGTCGAGGGCCGGTGGTCAGGACACTCGGGTAGATCTTCGGTAGGAGCTTCGTCGCCGGTTGGTTCCTCTAGCTGCTCCGGCTGGTCCTGGACTTCCTCCGGAATCACTGGCTCGAATTCGAGGAGAGTTACCCCCTCCGGAACACCTATTGCATGAATGCACAATAAATATCATGGATGTATAAAGGTGCAACATGCTCGGAATGAAATGCATTTCAGCAGTAAAAGTACTATATTCAAGTCACTTCACCATTACGTGCAAATCTCTTCTCCGGTGGAGAAGTACTTACCTAATCTACTCAACTTAAGGTATAGCTGTTCATCTTCGGTTAAGGCCCTAACACCTAACAACACAAGAGTAATATTACTTAGGTTACCACAGTAAGACATTCTGGACAGCAGCTCAGAGATTCTAATATAACTGAAGATTTCTAACTCCAAAAGATATGATCTAAGACAATCTGAAAAGCTTAAGAAATGCACTACAATTCATTTTCAGACCTCAACCCAAAATTCCTAAGTTTTCCATGTCGAATTTCTCAAGTTCCAGAATCTGTCCTCTCTAAACAGAGAGTAGCCGATTCTGGACTGGCACTTTAAACAGCAATAACTCCCAAACTATTAAGCCAAATGCTCCCAAATTTTGACACAAGCTAATTTATCAAGTTTACTACAACTTTAATACTTACAAGTTTTTCAGCAACCACCTTTATCAAAGGTCAAACCTAGAAATACTACCAGCTGTCCAGAAAACCTAGAATTGCAAAGGTTAAATATTTATTTATGTGGCAAACATCCCTTAAGACCAAACTAATGTTACCACAAGTTCACATAGGTCACAAAAACACCAGAAAGTAAGGTGTGCCTACCTAAAATATTTATTTAAATTCATTTCTTAATTTACTTAAGTAATTAAGTGGAATTTTAAACATATATGAAAACTGCTCCTAAAAATTCTACAAAAATTACAGGAGACTCTATGAACCAAAAAGAGACCACTGTAAAAATTTGAACTTAAATTATTTACAGAAACTCCCTAAACAAAATTCACAAGCCAAAAAGGCTGATTTTTACATAATTAACAAATCATATTAAAAAGTGTCAAACAACAGATTTCCTAATTTTCTTGGACACTAAAGGATACCAAGACATTCTCCAAAAATTTATAAGAACATTGCACATGTAGAAAAATTACGAAAATTCATTTAAGTATTTCCTAAAATAACGAGATAGCATTATAACTTAAAAAGTACTTAAATACTACTGCCCAAATTTTTACCAAAGCTAGAGCAAGTATGAATTAGCCTACCCACCAAATTTCAAAATTTTTGGAACACAGAAACTCAAGATATGATTTAAACAAGTTTGCATGCAATCTAAAACACATTTCAAAAACCTATTTAAATCTCCCAAAAACTAAACATCACATAACCAATTCATATTTTTCTAAAATACTACACATCATGTAGATCCTAACAAAATTTATCTCATAATTTTTGGGCAAGTAAAACCCTAGATCTACACTTTCCAAACATCACTAAAATCTGTGACAAACTGCAAAGAAAAACAAAAACCGAACCCTACTCGCTACTGGGCCGGCCTGCAAAGCCGACGCGGCCCACATCGCGCGGTGCGGCCTGTTCCCGCGCGCGGCCTGCTACGGCTCCCGCCCGCGCGCGCGTGCGACTGACCAGATGGCCCCACTGGTCAGAGAGAGAGAGGCGGAGGGGAGGAGCTGCGGTCGCCGGAGCTCGCCGTCGGTGAGCCGACCGGCGAAGCTGAGCGGACGAGCATGACCACGTCATCGAGCTAAGTCGATTGGTGGCAAGAACGGGGCGGCGGAGCCACGGAAAGGTGCTCGCCGTCGAGCATGGCGGACCACCGGTACGGTGGTGGCGAAATCTCGCCGTCGATGAGCCCGACGTCCCAACCCTAATGCTCGATGAGCATTCCCATTATACCTCGACCCTAACGCACCTACAAGCGGGCGACAGAGACTCCCAGAGACCCCTGACCACAGAGAGCCGTCGCGCGGAGGAACTCCGGCGAGGTACCGCGGCGGCGGAAAACGAAAATGCAACCCTACCGAGGCGCGATTGGCTGCGTGGAGTGGAGGTGAGGTAGCGGGCTTCAAGGCGGAGCTGTGGACGCGTTTTTGTGGGCGACAGTGCGGTGGAGAGCGCGCACGAGCTCGCCAGAGTGGAGGCGGCAATGGCGTCCCGGTTTCCACCTCGGTGAACCCGGCCAGAGCGAGAGTGAAAGGGGAGGGGTGAGCGCGAGTGGTGGGGGTTGAGGTGGCGGCCCCGACTTCATGCCCGCGCGCATGCTCGGGACGTGGAGGCGACGGCAGGGCGCGAGCGCCACGCGGCCACCGGGCTCTGCCCGAGCGCCACGACACGAAGCTGTCGGTCGACTGAATAGAGACCGGCATTGTTCGACTGACAGCGCGATTTCAACGGTG
Source organism: Saccharum hybrid cultivar R570 (assembly GCA_038087645.1). Taxonomy (NCBI): domain Eukaryota; kingdom Viridiplantae; phylum Streptophyta; class Magnoliopsida; order Poales; family Poaceae; genus Saccharum; species Saccharum hybrid cultivar. Next base: position 28,300,237 of record JAQSUU010000135.1, read on the forward strand.
ATTTTCTCCGGAAACAGCTCGAGTTAGTCGAAGGTGATAACACCAAAATTGTAGAGCTTCGTGAGGGCTACAACTTTGTCAATTGGCTCCAGGGCTGGTTCGGCTTAGTTATAGAGATATAGTGTCCTAAAGTGAGGCACCCGAAACTGAAACTGAGTTTCAGTGAGTCACACCGACTGAAACCCATTTTTCCAGGCACCATAACTCCTAAACCATTTAGAACTAGGTGATGGTGATGTTGACAATGTTGTAGAGCTAAGTGAGTACTACAAAAGTGTCAATATGAGTTGGGGCTGGTTTGGTCTGGTTTGCAAACTACAAGCTTCCAAAGTAGGCCACAGTAAAACTGGAGGGACACTTTTGAGACTTAGAAAAATTCTAAGTGTTGAGACAGCCCCTCTAGCTGACTTGTGGGCCATTTTTGAGCATGTTCTGGCCAGTTTCATGAGATGATCATATTGAGACTTTTGTTCCCCATAAAATTCCCTACAACTTTGCTTAAGGGTGCTCCTCCATGCAAGGTCTCTAAGCTAGACTTTTTAATTAGTCAAACTAGAGCATCCTAGGGCTAAATGGTGGTCAACTACACCTTGGAGGGCATTTTGGTGATTTTGGTCAACATGAACCTTGCTCCATGAGTGACCCTAAGTATAACTAAGGTGTTGTGAGATATAATTAGCTACTCTACCCCTTAGTTACACCAACTCTTTAGTGTCACATGATGTGAGCCAAACAAAGTTCTAAAAACAACCACCTTAGTTGCAACCACACAAAATAACATGAAATGATGCATGCTTATGCTCATGCAAATGCAATGCAGTTATGGAGCTAAACACCTGAGGTGTTACAACCTCCTCACCGGTGCGCGCGGCAAGCTTGCTCCGGCGCAACGAGCCCTGCCCCGGCACGCGGCCCGCCTCCACCTCGGCCACGCCATCCTCCTCACCTCCGCCATCTCCCTCCTCCGCACGGGATCGAGCGCGGGCGCGAGCTCCACCGAGCGCGATCGCGAGCTCCGCCGCCGCGGGCGCCACCGGCCGGATCCGGGAGAGGGAGGCTCAAGGAAGAAGAAGGGGAGGGAGAGGGGCCGGATCCGGCCGAGAGAGGGAGGGAAGAAGGTAGGCCGCATCCACGGCAGGCGCTGCTTGCTCCGAGCGCCGCTGGCGAGGCGCTGCTGCCACCTGGGGAGAGGAGAGTGAGGGAGCGTGGGGATTTGGGGCTCATCGTTGGAGAAGCCGAGAATGGGGTGCGTCGGAGATTTCACTGTACGTTACCTAAATGATCAAATGCGTATTCGATTTGGGTCACCCCGTTGGAGTCAGTCTAAGGGTGGCCATAAGGTAGGAGCCCGGTTGGTGAGTACTCCCTTCGGTCCGGTATATCTGGTGCCAGGAGCCAAATTTTACGGACCAAGAAACTCTACCAAAGCATGTGTTGCGCATTAACTCCGTATCAAGTGGTAACAGCCATACCGCCATCCATGAGGATTATCTAGTAGAAATGAGTTGCCCTCCGTATTTTTCTCAACCGAAATGAATTGGCCCATGCATGCAACGCTTGGTTGCTAGCTGCATGCAGGCTTCGTTGCTAGCGATACATTTAACTACAGACTAATTAACTCCAAACTAATTAATGGCTCTCGTATCCCCACCCCGCCAGATATTGTGGCCGAAATGAAAAACGGGATTGCGCCAGATATACTAGGGCCACGTTTAGATGCTGAAAAAATTTCAAACCGATGAATAGTACCACTTTCGTCTTATTTGGCAAATATTGTCCAATCATGAATCAACTAGGCTCAAAAGATTCATCTCATGATTTTCAACTAAACTGTGTAATTAGTTATTTTTTTACCTATATTTACTACTTCATGCATGGGTCCAAAGATTGATGTGATGGAGAGAGTAAAAAAATTTCAACTTTTAGAGTGCATCTAAACAAGGCCTAGACCGGAGGGAGTAGTTATGACGGTCTCGGGGAGAAAGGCAGCCAGCTGCGCGTCTCAGCGCCGGAGACAAGACAGCCCGAACCTGCCGCAGGCAGTGGCTGAACCACGGTATGGTCAGGCCCGTCAGAGGCATTGAGGAGGGGAGGGGGCACGGTCCCGAGGCATAACTTTGGCGCAGCTGAGCGAGAGATTTCATGCTCTCTAGTCGAACGAGTTTTTTTGGTTGCCTCACCCTTCGATTACAAGCTGTAGCATCTGAACTCACGCACTAACTCACATCACACGTACACACTCACACCCCTAGTGTGAAAGCTAGACCTACAACTTATATCTAAGGCTAGAAGTACACGGCTGATAGATATGACAGTGGTACCACATCCGTGCGAGGCAACGAAATTTATTTGGGAACTACTGTTCCCGGTGGGAAATCACGCGGCCGAGCGAGCTCGAACCCGTGACCGGTGGCCTCCGCTCCGGGAGCGCTCACCACCCGAGCTACGCTCGGTTCCCCTAGTCGAACGAGTTAACGCAGCAGAAAGAGTGGGGTTGGGCCCAATTAATGCTTCGTATTCCTCCTCTTCCCACGACGAAGGGAGCCGTTGGACGGCCCTGATTGCGTCGTCCATGGAGGAGTACGGAGGAAGATGCAGGATGAACCAAGGCGAAGGGCACCGATGACAGCCAGGATGTTCGCAATGTTAACGCTAGAAACACGTGCCCTAAAGACCCCGTCGGCAACGCAAACGACACTAAGGCGACCCGGACGAGGAACGAGTAACCGTTGCAGAGCATTCTTAATGAAAAACAGGTTGAAGCGAGGATTGCGAGATTGAGCAGTTACCCAAATGTGAGCTGGGGCGGAGGACGGAGCAAGCAAACCTGGCGTGACACAGTCGTGGAAGTCGAGGAGGAGTCGATCTTGAAGGAGCTCTCCCGGCAGGTCAAGCCGCACAGCGAGGACCGGCTGGGCGCAGCCAGTTGCACCAGAGTGGCGAGAGGCAGACGACTTCGGGTGAAGGCCTGAAGGCCTGACGTAGACGAGAGCTTTCTTCGGCTTGGCTGGTTGAATGGTTTCGAAGGAGGGGGACGGACAGTGGCGGTGGCTGCTGGAGGGGGATGGTGCTGCGGGGGCGGCGAGGGGTCGGGTGGAGGCGGAGGGGGCTGCTGGGCTATGACGGAGGCTGCCCAAGCCAGGCCGCCGGGGCGGGTCGCCGCCGTCGCCGCACGAGAGGCGCGAGACGAGTCCATCCGTCTCTTCTCCCGCTCCTGCCCTACACTGGCGGCCGGCTGTGGCCACTGGCGGTCAGCATCTCCTGTCAACTATTCTTTACATGCTGCCTGGATCTTTTTTTTTTTGGCGTGAGATTGTAACTTCAGCTGTTCTGTCTTTCCCCATTATAGGTACCTGATCAACTGTACGTGCTAGTCCTAGTGCTTGCAAGCATTAGCAGTTAAGATTGACTGCCCACAGTTCATTTCATCGATTCTATTACATTAGCTTGTTATCTGTTTTCAGAGCTCATGTCAATTTCTATTGTTTTTGCTGCCCTGTAAATATGTTTTTCCCTGTTATGTGCATGCTGCAGCCATGAAGCTGTTGTGAAGACTGCTGCCGTGGAGACTGAATATCTGACAACATGCTCCTGAGAAGCTAGATTCAACCATGAAGAAATAGCATCAGCTAGCTATCTACCTGATGCTATTTCTGAATTTTTCTGATGAATGAATCTGACAAAGACTTTCAATATGTTTCAAGACCGAATTGACAAGGACGACACGCCCCATTGTGTTTAGCAAACTTGCTTGCCAAGTAGAGAGATACCGGTCTGCTTTGGCGATGTAAGGGTCATAGGCTGAGGCTGGAAGCTTTGCAACCGAGAGGGGCAAACCAAGATATGTTTGAGGGAAACACTCTCGCCTGCATCCCAGGATGTCCACACATTGTTGAACCACGTCCTCCTCCATATGGATTGGGACTGCAGTGCTCTTGTTGTAATTGATACATAGTCCAGTGAAGGCAGCAAACTGATCCAGGATGGATTTGAGCATTGCGACACCATTGATATCCCCTCTGAGCAGGATTAGCGTATCATTGGCGTACTACAACACTGCTGAAGGACCGAAAATGGCGACCAGAGGGGGGTGAATGGGAGCCGTAAACTTTCTTTCAAAACTTTTTGGCTACTATCCCAAATTCAAACCCCAAGAACAAGCGCACAACGAAACAACAATGAACAGAGAAGACTGAAAAGCCACGGACTATCTGGGTCCGCTCACAGACTGTCAGCTGGTCGAAACAAAGAAAACGACCTACTGAAATAGAGTCTGGACACTACTGAAACATTTCACGGAAGCTACTGAAACATGAATTGCCTTCTAACCGAACCAACAGCTATTGCTCAATTTCAGTCTAAGAAAAATAATAATGATCATGTGAAATAGATATCAAGCTCATTAGACAAAAGCATGCAGGAGCTATTAATAAAACAAGACAACAAGTGCAACTCCCTTGCAACTCCTAGGATACAAGCTGTACTCACGATCAGCAAGAAAATTTTCATTAAAGCTTAAATCATCATTGGCTAAAGATTATATGAAAGGATATTCACTATTGCATTACTGTAGCTTGACAATGACATGCATATTCATGATGATCAAAAACCTGTTGTGCTGCTACTTACCTGCATGAGCTCGTGAACACCTTTTGCAACACGAAAACAAAGTTGATATTTATCGCTGATCACCAACAGCAGCACGGTGAGCACCTACTGCACATTTGCTTCTACTACCCAGAACAAATCGTTGCTCGCTGCCAAAAGGGTTGGTCTGATGCACATGAACAAATTCAGAGCAAAAAAACCACACACGCACTAAAGAAGAGACTGCCGAGCTGCAGAAAGAAAATCAAGAACCAAAAGCTGCTGCTCTTTGCTTCTGGACAGAAGCTATCTACTGGAGCTTGCGCTAGCAGAGCCTGTGCCCGCCGGTGTCAGGACCGGTGGCTTCGATGGAAGCCTGATGCTCCACAATCAGCAGGTGACGGTGAACTGAATCCAAGAAACCAAGCAGCCCTGGCCTCACGAAAGAGCACCTGGTGCTGAGAGAGCGAGAGGTCTAGCCAGCTCGATGCTGGGCGGCGCTGCTGGCGTCCTCGCTGAGCGCTCGACCAATCAGCAGGAGGGAAAGCCACGGGCGGCAGGGCTGCTTGCCGTCGAACTGAAACTACTCGGGCAGGTGCTGCGCTAGCCGAGGCAAGGAACGAGAGAGTCTGACTCCTTCAACTGACACCGCGACAAACAGCTACTAACAGAGGGAAAGCGGACGCATAGGAGCGAAGAACACAGCACGGCCAAGCGCTACGAACAGCATAGCGACTCAACCAAAATTCGATCGAAACTCCATCAAATCAAAACGAAACGCTCCTAAAATTTGCACAGACCAAATTCAACATGCTACGAATCTATTCCCAAGAAATCATCGCCCGGGATTGACCCAAACTCTGGAAAAACAAGATCGTAGTCATGAACGAAAATAGAGAAAAATGAGGAACGAAAAACACAGCTTCACAAAAGAACCCCAGAGGGCAAAAGGAGGATTTGGGCCTCCTTTCTCATTCCAAATCTCACTTCAATACACCACCAAAAATTCAGATTTTTGGGACCTCTCTCATGAACTAGAAAAAAGCTAACCCTAAGAGAAAGAGGGGAAATGAGAGTGGGGAGAGAGGTGAGGAGGCAAGGGGGCTGTCATCCTCTATTTAACAGGGCTATTTTACATTCCCCTAAATGTCCCTAGATACATAAGAGCTAAACCAATAAGCCCAAGGGCGTAGAGGTCTAACCCGGTCTTTATGTTGATCCGACGGCCACCGCGCCTCCTCACCGGTAGCTTCGCCTCGACGCGAACTCCCCGATGCCGCCACGTGTTGTCCGTTCCTCCTCGGAACCTCCGTCCGGGTTTTGAGGCCCAAACCCGTAAACCCGTCTCCGATGGTTTTGAGGCTCAAACCATCAAACCGCTCCGCGAGTAGCGTACTCCATACGCATCCTCCGCCATCCGACGTGTGTCACCTCCACAATCACTCCCATGTCTTCTCGCAACTGCATAGGGTTCCATTTGGTCTACTGGGTGAACAATGATGTCTCTAGCTGAGCGAATCAGTTTTTGCAGAGTTTCAGCGACTAGCAAGAAGAGATACGGAGATAACGGGTCCCCTTGCCTGAGTCCCCGGCGACAATTGATCCATGGTCCGGGACATCCGTTAACAATTACTGCAGACTTGGAGGAGGAGAGCATTGCCATCACCCATGAGATCCAGCGCTGACTGAAGCCTCTGGCATGTAGGATTGCTTGCAACCCATTCCAATTCACAATATCAAAAGCCTTTGCGAAGTCCAGCTTCAGTACCAATGTGGGAAGCCTCCTCTTGTGACAAACTTGAACCAATTCTGCTGCATAAACAAATCCTTCAGAGATTGATCTACCTTTTATAAATCCAGTCTGGTTGAGGTCCACAAGTTCACTGATATGTAGCTGCAGCCTTCTTGTTAGTACCTTGCCAATAATTTTGACACTGCAATTCTGAAGGCAAATTGGCCTAAAAGAGTCAACTGCAACTGCGCCCGGCTTCTTAGGGTTGTTGGTTGGACCAAGTGAAGCGCTTGTCTGAAAGAGGAAATTCAGAGACAGCAATAGCTAGAATAGCATCATTAAAGGAAGATGCCAGAGCACTGTTAAAATTATTGTTGTTTTTATCTTCTCTAGAACGAAGAAGGTTGAAGTCACCAATGAGAATCCAAGGACCAGAGATGGAAGAGGCAATCTCAATTATTTCAGAGAGGAAAAGTTCAGTGTAGCGATGGTCAGAAGGAGCATAAATGTTGGTAATTGTGAGGCTGATATCAGAAATTGTGGACTGGAAGGTGACAGTTAGGGAGTATGTTCGTTGATTCTGGCCGGTGGTTGTTAGGGAAGCTGGATCCCAGGCAGTGACAATGCCACCACGGGCACCATTAGAAGGGACAAAGAGCAAAGAGGAGGCGAGGTTGGGAGGCAGAAAAGTTTTGGCTTTAAAGGTTGAAATATCATGGAGTTTGGATTCTTGCAAACAAGCAACCGTAGGTTTAGCAGAAAGAATAGCATCTTTAACAGTTACACATTTGTCCGAGTCGCCTAATCCTCGAACGTTCCACGACAGTACGTTTAAGACACGGTTAACAGCATTATCCATAAGAATGTCCCCGACACCGAGCGAAAAAAATAAGGAAACTAGAAGCAAGAGTTTTTGAAACGAGATACAACACTGACATCGGCAAAGTGAGACCAGCTCACAAGCAGGATGGTAGCCAGAAAATTTTGAACTAAACCATGGAACCGACCAACAACGATTACAAGTGGGGTGGAAGAGCGAGAACCCATGGCGGGCAGCCAGAGCAGGTGCTAGATACGGCACGAAGATGAAACTACAGCTACTGAAACTCATTCAGCAACGTCTCTCACCGTGACGACAACATCAACCGACTTGCAGTTGACACCGGCCGCCGTCACTAGCTTGCGCAGGTCTGAAACTCCAACAGGGAGCTTGTTCCTGGTCAGGATATTGCGCTTCATCACTTGCTTCTTTAGGCTCACCGAGCATCCAGAGAGACTGTTCACCAGTGCCTTGCGATGGGTAGCCTGACTGGTGGAATCAATGAACTTACCCTTATTCTTGGCCGCAAGACGGGCACTCTGACGCTGAGCAACCTTGTCTGCAACGCGCCTAGGACGGCAAGTGGAGGGAGGGATCTGAGCGGGAGGGGGAGGGGCAGGCATGATCTCCGAGTTGATCATGTTTGCCGGAGTCTCTGAAACAGGTATGGAGTTGTTTGACTCTGGGTTTTCAGTAATCTCAAAGGGCTGAACGGAGGGTGGCATAGCCTGGTCCTTGCCCTGGAACCAGAGCTTAGCTAAAAATGAGGCAAGGCCGAGGACATGTGCCGCGGAGAAGGAGGTGGTAGGAGATCCACGAGAACCAAAAGAACGGGGATTAGAGTCCTGGGATCCTGGCAGGGTTGGCGAGGGAGGTGGCGACCTGGAGTCCGTCGAAGGCGACCAAGGGGCAGCCGGAGCATTCGAAGGGTCGGGGATATGTTGGACAACAGACTTAGCCAGACCACTGGAGCGCGCGGTCAAGTTGACCGTGACCTGGCGGCAGGGACCCGGAAGCTCAAGAACTGGGGCAGCCTTGCTGGAGGAGGCAATCATGTTCAGCGGGTCATAAGCCGTGGACATGCCATGGCTAGCTCCATGTGATGAAAGGGGCGGGGAAGGAGTTTGACGCGGTGAAGCGGCGGAACGCTGCTTGAACGAAACTGCATGAACAGGGCGACGGGAGGCGGGCACCGGCACCTTAGGAGGATGACGGCGCCACGCCACCAAGGCCGAGCCAACCGGCATTTTGCAGTTAGGACTACGGTGGCCAAGGCCTCTGCAGATGCGGCAGCGGACAGGGTCGCGACAGTCCTTGACTTGGTGGTCGCTCGCGAGACAGCGGAAAGCAGGTAGCAGAGGAGTTAATTGGAACAAGCGTTCTTTGAATCTTGGGCTGAGGCCTTTGGGGCGTAAGGGCGGCCATAAGGTAGAAGCCCGGTTGGTGAGTACTCCCTCCGGTCCGGTATATCCGGTGCTAGGAGCCAAATTCCACGGACCAAGAAACTCTACCAAAGCATGCGTTGCGCATTAACTCCGTATCAAGTGGTAACAGCCACGCCGCCATCCGCGAGGATTCTCTAGTAGAAATGAGTTGCCCTCCGTATTTTTCTCAACCGAAATGAATTGGCCCATGCATGCAACGCTTGGTTGCTAGCTGCATGCAGGCTTCGTTGCTAGCGATACATTTAACTACAGACTAATTAACTCCAAACTAATTAATGGCTCTCGGTATCCCCACTCCGCCGGATATTGTGGTCGAAATGAAAAACGGGATTGCGCCAGATATACTGGACCGGAGGGAGCAGTTATGACGGTCTCGGGGAGAAAGGCAGCCAGCTGCGTCTCAGTGCCGGAGACAAGACAGCCCGAACCTGCCGCAGGCAGTGGCTGAACCACGGTATGGTCAGGCCCGTCAGAGGCATTGAGGAGGGGAGGGGGCACGGTCCCGAGGCATAACTTTGGCGCAGCTGAGCAAGAGATTTCATGCTCTCCAGTCGAACGAGTTAACGCAGCAGAAAGAGTGGGGTTGGGCCCAATTAATGCTTCGTATTCCTCCTCTTCCCACGACGAAGGGAGCCGTTGGACGGCCCTGAGTGCGTCGTCCATGGAGGAGTGGAGGAAGATGCAGGATGAACCAAGGCGAAGGGCACCGATGACAGCCAGGATGTTCGCAATGTTAACGCTAGAAACACGTGCCCTAAAGACCCCGTCGGCAACGCAAACGACACTAAGGCGACCCGGACGAGGAACGAGTAACCGTTGCAGAGCATTCTTAATGAAAAACAGGTTGAAGCGAGGATTGCGAGATTGAGCAGTTACCCAAATGTGAGCTGGGGCGGAGGACGGAGCAAGGAAACCTGGCGCGACACAGTCGTGGAAGTCGAGGAGGAGTCGATCTTGAAGGAGCTCTCCCGGCAGGTCAAGCCGCACAGCGAGGACCGGCTGGGCGCAGCCAGTTGCACCAGAGTGACGAGAGGCAGACGACTTCGGGCGAAGGCCTGACGTAGATGAGAGCTTTCTGCGGCTTGGCTGGTTGAATGGTTTCGAAGGAGGGGGACGGACAGTGGCGGTGGCTGCTGGAGGGGGATGGTGCTGCGGGGGCGGCGAGGGGTCGGGTGGAGGCGGAGGGGGCTGCTGGGCTATGACGGAGGCTGCCGAAGCCAGGCCGCCGGGGCGGGTCGCCGCCGTTGCCGCACGAGAGGCGCGAGACGAGTCCATCCGTCTCTTCTCCCGCTCCTGCCCTACACTGGCGGCCGGCTGTGGCCACTGGCGGTCAGCATCTCCTGTCAACTATTCTTTACATGCTGCCTGGATCTTTTTTTTTTTGGCGTGAGATTGTAACTTCAGCTGTTCTGTCTTTCCCCATTATAGGTACCTGATCAACTGTACGTGCTAGTCCTAGTGCTTGCAAGCATTAGCAGTTAAGATTGACTGCCCACAGTTCATTTCATCGATTCTATTACATTAGCTTGTTATCTGTTTTCAGAGCTCATGTCAATTTCTATTGTTTTTGCTTCCCTGTAAATATGTTTTTCCCTGTTATGTGCATGCTGCAGCCATGAAGCTGTTGTGAAGACTGCTGCCGTGGAGACTGAATATCTGACAACATGCTCCTGAGAAGCTAGATTCAACCATGAAGAAATAGCATCAGCTAGCTATCTACCTGATGCTATTTCTGAATTTTTCTGATGAATGAATCTGACAAAGACTTTCAATATGTTTCTCTCTGTATTGCTATTTGTTCTCATAAAATTGAGATCACCGTCTACCATATGTGAACTCACTTGGTTGAAGGAGTGATTGGATGTTTTGGTAGAGAATATTTATGCCCTCTAAAAGCGATGAACGGGAAATTCCACTATCGGAGCTTGGCCAACACACAGGAAACTCAAGAAGGATATAATCGAGCACATATGGCAACGCTATGGAAACAAAGGAAATTAGACAAAAGGCCTTGCAACTATATATAACATAATTATTATATTGATGGTTTCTAAAAAATATATTGTAATCGGGTTGCTCTTATTTATCTTTATTTCTATCAAATAGACACACAATGGTATGCAAAAGTGTATTTATAGTTATTGTCACAAAAAAAAGTGTATTTATAGTCAATCCTAGTTACATGTAAAGCATTAAACAGCTTAGAGACAGAGCCCCGTCTGTGGGTTATATGATCTGTCTTTATACCTATCTGTACGACAAATTCGAGACGCTCAGGGACGAACTCGTCTTGGATTGTACATGCCCTAAATCCTAATCTAAAAGGTAAAACGCACGCTTTTCACAGCGGTAGGCGACGTGGATCCGCGCCGCGTGGGCCTTGAGCGCGTAAACTGTAAACATGTTGTTGCCGCGCTGATGCCCACGTCAGCACGTCACGGTCACAACGTGGATGAACGGCAATAGAAATACCGTATTTTTAGAGAGTTCACCGCGGGATTAGCCAAGCCAGTGGTGTATCTTAACGTCAAGCGCAGGCGCCGCATGTTGCACGTGTACGTTCTTGTTACCTGTGGCAGAAAAAAAACCTGGCCGCGATGGGGAACTATTTCTACGGTGGGCTGCTCGCCCCCGTCGCCGTCGAGCCAGTCATTTGCGGCATGCCGGCATCATTCATCCGGCTCTATCAGCCAATGGGACAGGACTGTAGAAAGCGTGGCGTCCCGTCACGCATTACAGCGACCGACCACTAAAGACAAATCGGGTCAGCGTTAGAATTCCCGATGTCACGATCTGTCTGCAGGCGTTGTTGTAAGTTTACACCTTCCTTTCACTCGGCATCGACAAACCATCAGCAGATCAGAGCGGGCCGCTGGCTGCGCTCGCCGTGTTCGTCTCAATTTATATATATTGTAATTGACTAATAGTATAATATAGTTTAATTTTTTATCCTAATTCATTTAACACACGTGCATTGAGATGAATATGAGTGTATACTTCAGTTGTTTCAAGATCTGTCCCAATCATGAAATCTGAAGCTCAGACTGTAGCCGGTACTCTATAGTACCCCGTATACATCACACTACTACAAAAACGATACATGGCAGCACCTTTTTTTTAGCGGCTGCTCTATATTGAGTCGTCCCTACAAATGGCTCGCGATTTGTAGAGACGGCTCTATATCTAGCTGCCTCTAATATTGAGCCGCCCTTACAAATAGACGCCGAATAATAAAAAATAGGCATTAAAATTTGATTTTTTTTCAAATGACCTCAGATGGAGAATTGACCAAAATAAATGTTGTAGATCTAGAAAAGTTATGGAACTTTGTTGTTTACAACTTTTTCATTTGAAATCATTTACTGCTTCAAAATGTTGTTTGAAATTCAATTTTAAAATTATTGAAGAACTCTGATTTCTCTTTTTAATCTCTGGCTAAAACTTGTAACTAGTCTTCCTCTCTCATACTAACTTCAAATTTAATAATTTGTTCCTAAAAATTTCTAAAATTATGCTCTATCAATTTATTGTGTTCTTACAGCTATGTTTTGAATTTTTTTTGTAAAAATTTCTAAAATCATGCTCTAAAAATTTCTAAAATCATCAATCTTGTTGTGTGACTATGTCTTATCTATTTGAATTTTGAATTTCAAAATGGTAACTTCAAACTTCATTTTGGAATACTAAACGATTTCAGCTGAAAAAGTCATGAACATAAAAGTTGTAGAACTCATCAAGATCTACAACTTTTATTTTGATCATTTCTTCATCCGATAAAGTGGTAGTAACATTGTTCACAAAATTTACATCTCTCTTATAGTTTCATAAACTATAAAAGGGATATGTAAAATTTGTGAACAATGTTACTACCACTATATCGGATGAATAAATGACCAAAATAAAAGTTGTAGATCTCAGAAAGTTATGAAACTTTATAGTTGATAACTTTTTTATTTGAAATCATCTTGTCAAGAAAAACTTCGTTTGAATTTCTCAAATTTAAAATTCAAATTTTGTAAACGACCTTAGATGAAGAAACTACCAAAATAAAAGTTATAGATCCCAAAAGGCTATAAAACTTTGTAGTTGACAACTTTTTAATTTGAAATCATCTTATTAAAGAAAACTACAAACAGCAAAAACGAAAGTTATAGATCTCGAAAAGTTATAAAACTCTACAAATATTTAATCGCTCCTTAAAAAAACTGATTTGTAGGGGCAGCTAGCTAACCGCTCCTACAAATATGGCATTTGTAGCCAACCAATTGTTAGGGACAGCTAGCAAAACCGCCCCTACAGAGGGTCACCAGCCGTGCCTAAAAATCCTTGCTGTAGTAATGTCACTCAGGTCTGAAAGATTTCTGACATCCACTTGATCGCTTGCTAGCTGATTAGCAGCAATGGAGGATCATAGCCAGTGGCGAATTTAGGATTTTAGTTTAGGGTATGCCATGAAAAAAAATTTCGTATACAATTCGGTAAATCTATTTTAGCAATTTGGTAATTTTGCAACATGATTCGGTAAATTCAAGAATTAAGTTAAAATCACTAAATATATTATAAATAGTTCAAATATAGGCATAAATGAGTACCAAAGACTTAAAATGTTATTTTATGACTGTTTTATTCGATGCTTTCGAAGAGACATGAATGTCTCGACTATATCATCTTCATCAACTTCAAAGAAAAGGTTTGAATGGACCTTTAATAACATATGGTCGTCGAATTGCATCTTGATCATTAACAGGATAACTTAGGATGGCTATCTTTCACCTGAATCGTGTCGAAGGCGATTGATGTCATAAACCGGCGGCAGTGATGACGGCTGTGGCGGTGGCGGTGGCATTGGATTTACGATTTTCTTAATTACTCGCTCTCAAGAGTCTACCCTTGCACCATAGGTTCAACCGGACCCGGGAACGATTAGAAAAGCAGCCGCCGCTACCGCCTTCATGCTTTTGAAAAAGAGATATAATATCTGAATTTCTCTTCATAACTGCACAAATATTAAAAAACATAATAATAAATAATTAAACAATTTATTATTTGTGGTGTTAGCAAATATGAGATTAGATCAGGGGAACTGAGAAAGTGTGGCGTAGTTGTACTCACCGTGTCTCTGTGACTCTACGGTCAGGCGTCAGGCCGTCGGGGTGTCCGGCGGCGCCGGCGCTGTGACCGTGTCTCTCTCTCCGTCCGTTCGTCGCCTCCGATCGAGATTAGAATCGGGAAAAGTTACGCCTAACTGCGTTGCGTGGCGTGGATGCGTGATGCATTCGTGAGCTCTTTGCTGCGTGGGCCGCGTGGGGTGCCTAAGTGGGCCTTTCGTGTGGCGTGATCCATTCCAGGTAAGTTTTTTTTATCTTTTTACAAATACAAATGCAATACGTATATATAATAGTATATTCATCGGTGCCGCAGGGTATGCCGGTGCATACCTGGCATACCCTGTGCCTCCGCCACTGATCATAGCACCTGTCTCGTCGCAACGTCGTTGCTGGTTAGCACATTCAGCGAGCCTCTCCTCCTGGGGAAAGGCAAGCCGGTGGTGTAGGGCCTGCTGCTCTTCGCCGTCGTCGGCGTTGTCTACTGCTCCCTCCGTCCGTAAAAGAATATAATTCTCCATGCTCATCGAGCCATGCACGCACGCCGACCCCGAAGGATGTGCTCCTAGTGGTTGTTAGAGCCATCCCGTTTCACAACAATGTCAATTGGTTATATGGCCCTGTAATATATCCGAGGGCTATGATTTGAACGTTATGTTGTACAGTGAGGATTGAATGTTCTCTAATTTGCACAGCATCAAACTTAAATTTACCATTTTATTAGCAGATGTTCAAAAAAGTTTTTTCTAAAATAGTGAAGGAGATCGGTGGCTCTGGACATGACTACTGGCAGCTATGCAAAGAGGTGGTATTGCGACATCAGTGATCGTCCCGTGCTCAGGGTGTTATTGGACTATGCGGATGGCAAAGTGACCACATATCTTCTTACCACTACTAATTGGATTATTGGACTATGTGGATGGAAAAGTGACCACATATTTTCTTACCATTACTAATTGGAGGCTCTAACGGAGGCTTCACATTAATTCTCACCAGATGCTCTAAGAAAAAGAATAAATGCTAGAAATTCTCACGTTAATCAGAAACACCTTATCTTACTATTACTAATTGGAGGGCTCAACGGAGTCTCCACGTTAATTCTTATTATTACTAATTGGAGGCTTCAACGGAGTCTCCAAGTTAATTCTCACTAGATACGTTAAGAAAAAAGATAAATGCTAGAAATTCTCACGTTAAACATTAACATCTGGCCATCAAATCGAAATACTCTAGCCATTCATAACCATTAGATCTATTTCTAGCCATCCATAACTAGGGGGTGAAAGTGGGGTATGGATAATCCTCCGCTCTGATCCGCTCCAAATCCAAATTTTAAGGATATGGAGAAGTGGTTTTAATATCCGTGAGGATATAGATAATCCGAATCCGATTATATACGGATGTGGTGTAGAATATGGTGTTGGCGAAATCCGGCGGATATGGATTATCCGATAATTGAACACGGATTATCCGAGTCTTATAATAGGATAATCCAAATATTTTAAGGAGCCCAGCCCATGACATAAGCATTATTATATTGTAGCCCCACAACAAAACTCGTCAACTATAGGCATTGAAATTACAGGCGGTGAAAGAATTATCATCTACCAAAGTGGAGGACTACTACACGGCAAAGAGTGAAGGCAAAGTTTTGCCTAATTAAGAATATTTATTTCTTTTACATATTTGTTTTATACTCTTAAATTCAAACTGAGAACTTGTATCAATTTTGTGAGCTCCCAAATCGAAGTGGTGTATTGATGGTGATTATTTTATGTTGTACCGCCACTTTATGATTTCGGTTAATGAATTGTTTCTCATCATAAAAAACAACACGTAAGCACATATTATCTGACTTAAAAAGTTTACTTCGCGGTCTGAATCCGTACAATTTTTGACATCTAAAAAATCTGTATTTGTATCCGGATATCCGATCCGCTCCGAATCCGATCAACAAAAAAAAAGATTAGGATATGAGGAAGCTATTCTCCGCTCCGATCCGATCCATTTTCATCTCTATCCCTAACCATTAGATCTATTTTATTTTCGAGAAAACTACCCACATATGTTATTATATAGATTAAAAAGTAGATTAGTATCGCATTTTTTTAGGAGAAAAAAGCCTTGCCCCCATTGAGAAAGACGTTCAGAGTTAGTTACTGATAAAAATAGGCCCACGTCCATGGTTAGATAAAATCCGGAGGCAATCTATGAAGGCCAACAAACTGCCGAGCCGACAATGGCGGCGGCGGAGAGCCCTCTCGATGAGCCCTTCCTTGTCCCGGGCGAAGACGAGGAGCAGCGCGGCAGCGGCGGCGCCGACGACGTCGCCAACATGGAGGCGCAGCTCCTCCTCCATCAGGACACGGGCGCCTCCTTCTGGAGGAGCTGCCTCAACCTCAGCAACGTCATCTCAGGTACGATTACGACCGTGCGTCCATCGATGATCTTTTGATTCTCCTACATACATGACGAACGAATATAATCACAGCAAGATTATCCGAATGCAATGTGATTCCTTGTATAGGCGTCGGGTTGTTGTCCGTGCCGTACGCGCTGGCGCAGGGCGGGTGGCTCAGCCTGGCGCTCTTCGCCGTGGTCGGCGCCGTCTGCTACTACACCGGCGAGCTCTTCGCCCGCTGCATGCGCGCCGGCGGCGGCGGCGACGCCGTCAGGAGCTACCCGGACATCGGCCAGCTCGCGTTCGGGCGGCCCGGCCGGAAGGCCATCGGTGCCGTCATGTACGCCGAGCTCTATCTGGTCGCCATCAGCTTCCTCATCCTCGAGGGCGACAACCTCGACAAGCTGCTCCCCGGCACGGCCGTCGGCCTCCCCGGCGACTACGTCCTGCGGGGGAAGCAGCTGTTCACGCTCGTGGCGGCCGTGGTCATACTCCCGACGACGTGGCTCCGGGACCTCTCCGTGCTCGCCTACGTGTCGGCCGCCGGGGTCGTCGCGTCGGTGGCCCTCACGGCGTCCCTGGTGTGGGCCGGCGTGGCCGAGCACGGCTTCCACGCCGCCAAGGATGCCAATGTCTTCAGCCTCGCCGGGCTGCCCACTTCCCTCAGCTTGTATTTCGTCTGCTTCGCCGGCCACGGCGTCTTCCCAACGGTGTACACCTCCATGAGGAACAACAACGACTTCGCCAAGGTATACAAATACTAGTTTCTCTGCCGTCTGCGCACAGAAATTTTCGCTGAAACTTTCATTTCTACCTAAATTTATTAGTAAAAAAAGACAAAAAATTGCACGTTCCAAACAGGTCCTTCTGGCCTCCTCGGTGCTGTGCAGCCTCAACTATGGGCTGACGGCGGTTCTAGGGTACATGATCTATGGGGACGACGTGAAGTCGCTGGTGACCCTGAACCTCCCGTCGGGGAAGGTGTACACGAGGATCGCCATCCTGACGACCCTGATCACCCCACTGGCCAAGTACGCGCTCGTCATCCAGCCCATCACGACGGGGATAGAGGAGAAGCTGTCATCGTCGCGGGGGAGCCTCGCCAGGGCGGCCATCAGCACCGCCGTCCTTGTCAGCACGGTGGTGGCGGCGTGCACGGTGCCCTTCTTCGGCTACCTCATGTCCTTCATCGGCTCCTCTCTCAACGTCACCGTCGCCATCCTGTTCCCGTGCCTGAGCTACCTCAGGGTCGGAGGGGTTCGCCGTGCCGAGGCCGCGGGGATCGTCGCCATACTGGTGGTCGGAGTGTGCGTCGCCGTCCTAGGAACTTACACCTCCCTGCACCAGATTGTGAGCACATTTTGATAGCACATTTTTAGCAGGCAGTGCACAATGATTCTTTGATTTGTTCGTTGGATTGAGAAACTGAGAGATTTGTAATGCAATTTCGAGGATAACATGTTAACTATCACAGTACCAAGGTTAGGGCCCGTTTGAATCACTAGAGCTAGTTACTAGTTGGGGCACGGCACAAATTAGTCGACATTAGCTGGAGTTGGCTAGCAACTAGTTAATGGCTTAGCTAGTTGACATATGAGCCTGCATCCGGCACGATGCTAACAACCTACCAATCACCGATGTTCAGAAGTTCAGAACTTCAGATATAGGTGGCTGCCTGCAGTGTTACCAACAGTTTGGTGTCCATGCAGACAGCAACAACATCAGATACAAGGCCCTATTATTACTCGCTCGCCAGATAAAAACTAGTGACAGAAATATCGCCACGGAGGTTGGTCGCAATCCAGATCGGACGGGTAAGCGTAAGGTTTCATAACATGATGCCAAGACCTGCCGTTATCTCCTTCGTTAGTGATAAGTATATTATACTGTACTAGTAGTATGCCCGTGCTAACGCCACGGTAAAAGCCAAAAGATAGTATTTTTGCAATCACGCAAATGATTTAACCATAATTTTTGCACACTTTAATTGTAGTATTTGATTAATAAGGATGAAGAAACAAAGCTAATATTCAATATACAATATAGATGAGGGTAACCATGATTGTCCAGCAGCATTATTCTATACATCGACCTTATGTCCATGTTAAGCCGCCTTTCTACACTTAAATTATCATGTTGTACTACAAGCATGTCTTGTATTTAACGAAGCTAGCATTACCTCTTCTATAATCATTGACTTAAAATGGCTAGTTGTCCGGACACCCATATATCTATCCTATAGTTGAAAAAATGGCTCTACTACTGAATGTGTATCCTGGGGCATGTTTGTATGTTCATTGCTTGATCTGCTTGCAGATCGCCTCCTTTTATGAGCTTTTCCTCCTTTTCTGTGCCCAACATATTTGCGTATGTCTCTTGCCTTTTTCCTCTTAACCTTCACTGGATCCAAATTTTATTTTCTTTGTTATCTGAAAAGAATGTCAAGTACAATAAAAAAAACCTGAAAGCAGTGTAACCAGCAGTGTAACCTTATATTTTTCAAATAAATTACAATGGTCATAACCAGGGTCCAATGCACACCTTATAAAAGGGGAATAACTTGCACCATTAACATAAATATTGGTTAGCCTCACAAAAACTATATTAAAGAATGACCTTTGCAACCACAAATGGAGAGCTTTTGGTTGGATGTTCAGATGTTTGATATGATTCTTTGTTTCGGGCTAAAGAATCAAGCAACATTACTGGACATAGGATGGTAATGATCAGCAAAACAATGCATCGCTCCTTTTAAATAAATCAACTATTTGTAACTGCCAAAATTAGATTGTATAGCAGGAGATTGAATCAAAGAACGAAAGAATGAGAGTGAAATAATCAATTATATTGTTGCCAGAAATGTCGCATGATCTGGTAAGACTGAAGAAAAGTCTTTTTGTGCAGGGGCGGATCCAAAGGGGGGGCTGGGGGGGCTCCAGCCCCCCCTAATTTCTTGATTGCAATGCTAATTACTGTAGCAAAAACTTGATTTCACCGTTAAATCTTCGTGCAAATCAACATCTCTGTTGTTTTAGCCCCCCCTTATCCCGCATCCCACATCCGCCACTGTTTTTGTGCAAGACTTAATTATCGATGCAACATAGTTTCAGTTTTTATTGATAGACATGTAATGCACTTGTATTACTCATCATGTGCTAAAAAAATCTGACAAAGTTCTTTAGGGAGATACCATTTCAACTGTGAACATGATTTTGGCTCTTGTAGCTATTGCACTAAGAGCTCATGGTGCTAATATTCAAGAAATTAATTAATATCAGAGGAAACACTGAACGTCTGAACCTCGACTAAATGCGTCCTAATTTTTTTTCTAATAAGCAAGCAATAACATCGGAACACATAGATGAATTGTATCTCATGCCTCAAAATTTAATAAACCTTTAGAGCTCATCGATTTATACAACTTTTGTTTTGTTCATTTCTTCATTAGATTTTGTTTCAACATTCACAATGTGCCTTATCTATTTAGTTGACAATGAAAAAAATTGTAATAGGTCAAGCATGGGAATGGCCCAAGAATTGGAATAGGCCTAGAATAACTATGTGAGAAATATACCTATTTGTGAACAACGTGCAGTAAGTGATCTCAAATGAAAAATTCACCGACAACAAAGTTGTAAAACTCATC
The DNA here is from genome assembly GCA_038087645.1 of Saccharum hybrid cultivar R570. Taxonomy (NCBI): domain Eukaryota; kingdom Viridiplantae; phylum Streptophyta; class Magnoliopsida; order Poales; family Poaceae; genus Saccharum; species Saccharum hybrid cultivar. The sequence goes on from JAQSUU010000135.1 coordinate 28,319,973, forward strand.
AAGATCTACAACTTTTGCTTTAGTCATTTCAGAGGAATTGAATTTCTATCTATAAAACCAAATAAACCCAACCGAAATTGCGGTTTAAACTGAATGCTAGTACACATGATGGACACTAGTACACGCTTCGCGTCACATTTTTTCAAATTCTGGACATGTTTTCTTTCAGCAGTCCATGAACAAAAGAAATAAAACACTCTGATGGACACTAAGAGGCGCACGTCCAAGTGGTTCGCTTGCTTCGTTTCCTTCCAGCAGACATCAAGAGATGCTTGTTTCAGTGCTTAGCGCATTCAATTTGTTCAAGAGGTGCTAGGTTCGAACCTGCAGCACCACGTTTTTTAAAAAAATTTAGAGTTTTTTACCTAGCTTCTCTAGGAGAGTCGACTATTTTCAAACTTTTAGAGTTTTTACCCAGCTTCTCTAGGAGAGCTGACTACTAGAGGTGACGTGTACTAAGAGACAAGCCACATAGGATAACATGATATTTTAAAAAAAATTATAATAGTTCTATATTTATGCCAATCAAATATTGTTATCGATCCATTGTCACAAAGCCCATGCAGAGTATACTTTGAGGATATTTACGACAAAAACGTAGTTTGGTCATAAACAGTTGTTATCCTATGAAAAGTCTATAACAAATAGGTGCTCTGTCATCTGCCGGTTGTCATAGATGCCCAGATTTATTGTAGTGAAGCAATAACCAGACCTCTCCGTCCGAGCATTTAATAAACAAATTTCATACTGAAACATATGCAACCATGCAAGTGCAGAAGCCTTGTATGCGCTGGCATACAAGAAGGTACCGGAAGCATAGCATTTAATTAATATAAATAACTTGAGATACTTAATATGTCACACTAGCAAGGATCTAATCATTAGTTAGTCTGGAAAGTTAATCCACTATTGCACGCTGTAGTGATATTTGACAAATGTGAATACATGCTGCACCTGCATCATGAGAATGAATTGCACAAGGATTGCCTCCACGCTCAGCTACCCAAACTCCACGAAACTATATGACCTATTACAACAGCTAGCTGGCGATTAAACAAGGATTAAAATATGTCTGAGAGCAATCAATAATAAACCCAATACCACACCAATAAGACACCCACCAAACTGCTGCTGGTAAACTAAAAATTGCAGAACAGAAACTTCACCTGGCATCAGGCCCTGAATCAAGCTCCGCCCAGCGGGTGAGGACAACGCTCGTGGACAGAGGCGAGCCGGTGGCCCAGGCAGGAGGCGAAGGACGCGCGGCGGGTCAAGGAGGGATCACAACTTAAACAGTAAGAGCATAACATGGTCGGACAGTTAAGCATAACATGATACTATGATACGGATTTCTAAAATTAAAAAACACAACCAACAACCTATCAACGCTAATATGCGGAAGTATAGTTTATTATGACTACAATCCACAGTGCAGTCCGACCTTCAAATGAATATGGTCTCAGTATGATCCTTCCCTACGTATAGTGTTAAGGGATGGCCAATTACTCAGTTACCAAATTAACACCCATTTATTTCAGAAATCTTTCCATGGTGCTTAGAAGAAGAAAAACCAGGAATAAGCATTGACCATTTAAAAATAACAAACTTGGTAACATAGAGTTAAGCTTAACAAAACCTGCTGATGTAATCATAGAAATCCTCGAGGTATGCTGACCATCATTTACAGATTGTTCTCTCTACTATAATCTCTGCGATAACACATTATAATTGAACATCACAAAAACTCGTAAGAAAATCAGCAAAGCATCCATATGCGAGCTTACAGGAATATGGAACCTATCTACACAAATGAAAAAGAAACACATTCACCGAAACTATCTTTAAATAAGTGAATTCGGGAGGAACTGATGCGAATATACAACGCCTCCTAGTCATAGTACCATAACCTAATTAACCTCTACCATCAATAAGGCGCTAATTAAAAGGTCAACGGACATTTCCTGACGGGAAACAACCAGACAAGATCGAAGGGATAGGGAGAAGAAATTTCACCTCTCAGCGAGGAACAAGAGATGGTCCTCACCAGAAAACTCGGGGAGTAGTACAGCCTTGATCCACCCTTCAGCCAACTTGGCGGCGCCGCGGCGACCTCCAGGATGCCGACGAGAGCTGTGTGGACGGGTACGCGAGAGCTAGAGTGTCCCAGTCTCGTAGTGTGCCGGTTGGAGGTGAGGGTGGCCCAATTGCGGAGGTCGACACAGCGCCACACGAGCGGGTCCCGCGCCATGGCAAGCCACAAAGAGCAGGCGCGGCAGGCACCGTTGAAGAGCAAGTCCGGCGCGGCCATGCAGGTCAAGATCACCACCAGGAGGCGAGGTGGGGCGACAGGACGGGGCGGGATGAAGACGGCGTGGGACAGGCCACGGCGGCGACGGCAGCAGCGGCGCGGCCTTGCGGCGCGACGATGGGGGCAGTGCGGGGGCACGGGCCACGGGGGTACCTGCAATTTCTTCCTTTCTCATGCCAATTCTTTCCTTTACCACGGCGCGCTGATCGCGGGTGGGGGTGGTCACGGCGTGGGTGGGCGAGGAGGCGAGGTGGGGCGACAGGACGGGGCGGGATGAAGACGGCGTGGGACAGGCCACGGCGGCGACGGCAGCAGCGGCGCGGCCTTGCGGCGCGACGATGGGGCAGTGCGGGGGCACGGGCCACGGGGTACCTGCAATTTCTTCCTTTCTCATGCCAATTCTTTCCTTTATCGCGGCGCGCTGATCGCGGGTGGGGGTGGTCACGGCGTGGGTGGACGAGGAGGCGGGGCGGTGAAGCCTTGAATTGTCCGTGGCTGCACGATAGCATCAAATAGGTATGCTATGACCAAAATTATAGAGAAAATTATAAAAATTTATAACATCAAATAGGTATACTATAAAAATATAATTAATGAAGAATCTAATGATACTTAATTGGTGTCATAAATATTATTATTTTATTACATAAATTTGATCAAATTTGAGATCCTTTGACTCTCTAAAATTTTTTGGAATGTCTTATAATTTGGGATGGAGGGAGTAGCAGTGAAGCCTCCGTAGAACATATCTAGGTCGTTGGTTTTCATATGAGGGGGTTTTCAGGGTGCATAATCTGGTGTGGATGAAGGAAATATCGTCTCTGTGGGGGACAAATTTCTAGGTAGACTAAGTGTAATTTGAATTGATCCCTTATAGTAGAGATAGAGATATACGTGTATGTGCTATCAATCAGTTGAAATGTTCATAACATGACCGAGACCTTCTGCCATTATCTCATTAGTGATAATAAGTATTATTATACGATAATGTTGTGGGTAGGGCATCCGTTTCGTCCGGACGCGCATTGGTGGGCCTCGACGTCTGAATGGCCCAATAGACAACACTGTCATCTACACGGAAGTAAAAATAAAAAAATCGTCGATCTCGCCTTTTTCTCGAGTCGCCACTGTTTCCCTCATTCATTCTCAAACCAACTCTGCACGCCAGCATCATCGCGGCTTGCTCCACCGTGACCACGCTACCGCGCTCGCACCACCGCGGCCACAATGTAGTGGCGTGCTGCACCGCGCCCCAGCGCCACCGCCTGCTTTCCTGTCTCCCCATCGCCACTCATCACTACTCGCCGCCAAGTTCTTCGAGCTGACGCGGCATGGTCCACGGTGACTGCTCTGGCGCGGCGATCTTCACCACGCCTAGCCGCTTGCCTGCCACCATCCTCCCTCGCAGCTACACTTGGGCGCCGCTTACGGGCTACCGCAGATCCCCACAAGGTAGGCCATGGCTGGTGGTGGCGTCATGTTTTGTTTCTGGTGTGTTTCAGAAGTTGTTTCCAAGTGTTTCATTTGTATGTTGTGTATGTTGCAATGACTATATACGTATGTTGTAAGTATATGTTTCAGTTGTTTCATACATATGTTTCACGCGTTTCATCTGTATGTTTCATGTTTCATCTTGATGTTGCAAAATGATCTGATGTTGCATATGTTACAATGGCTACACATGTATGTTTCAAATGTATGTTCCACATGTTTTATTTGTTTAAGACATATGTTCCAAATGTTTCAGTTGTTTCAGAAGCATGTTTCATACTATTGAAACATACTTGTATAGTTAGTGCAATATTTGGAACATACATTTGCAAGTATATTGCAATAACTATACAAGTACGTTAGTATATTGTATATGTTGCAACGGTCGGACGAATGTGTGATGAGACGTTAGGACAGGGGAAGGGGCACGGCCGAGACAAAGCACGGGGGCGCGCACGGGGATGGCGCCGCGGCGAGAGGAGAGTGCGCAGCGGGGGAGGAGCGCGGCGTGGCGGGGGAAGGGAGCGCGACGGAGTTGACACCGGAGGCGCAATCAGGATGGGGATCAAGTCACGGATGGTCAGACACGGTTACTGGCGCAGGATCTGTTCGCGGGCGACGGGACGTGATTCGCTGGCGCTTGGATCTAATGCAAGCGTGGAGGCGTCCGATGCGAAGCGGTTACAGGCGTCGGAGCATACGGCTCGTGCCTTATATGAAATTTGAACGCAAACAGAGAAGTAGAAAAAAAAATAAATTGAAACAGATCGGTTGCTACTACCATGCAGATTCATATGCTCCAAGAATTTTCAAGGACATCAACTAAAATATGAAACAGAAACACATCAAGAGTCCAGAACTCCATATATGCAAAAACTATCTAACATAAGTCTCATAAAAGAATGCATGTCCCACTAGAAGCTCCATTGCTACTTCCACCGGGAAAAAGAAGCTACATCGCAGGAACATGTACATTGTCCAAATATTGTTTCTCACGGCAAGAGCACACACAACTCAAACCAATTTCCTCCACTTGCCACAAGAAACAAGATTCGGTTCAAATTTTAACTAATCCAGTAATCCTTCATGGCCTGTTTGACGGGGCCATGGGGGTATCTAAATCCAAACCCATATGCTTCAGTTCAATTTTCAACCAATCCTCATGATCCCTTTATCTGTCAAATGTATGCTTTCCCACACATCTCATCGATCAAGAATGCAAAAATGCCATGTCCCATTGTCCAGGGCCCAACAGATTGTCTTGGGGTGGATTGTTTGCAACTTCATTCTTCCAACCCTCCTGTGACTGAGCAACCAGATACATTAGCCAGGTGGTATAGATAGACTGGGGTGACAAAAAATATAGGGATTGAGTAATAGAACAAAAGGGGGAGAAATGATTTCTTTCTTTCTTGTCCTGAACAAACATACATGGCACTTCTCAACTTAAGGACTCCTTAACTTGATCCCAAGTGGTCACTCCTGAAGTAAACCTTTAAACTGTTAACAGGCGACATGCACAAACTATCCTTTAGAGACTAATAATTCCATACAGATTCTACATCACCGTTTCTCCTCCCATGCTGCTTGTACGGGCATCGGCTACTGCTGCTCTAACCAGCAGCACGTTGTGGCCATCCTTGCCTTAGAGTAATCAAATCTGCCCAACTTCTGCTCTGCCTTGCCAGACATGCTGCTGCTGCTGCCTCCACACTGCTTTCAAAATTACCAATTTGAAGATGCAACCTTGTTCACCTGATTCATCATATACAAACTAGTAATTATGTTGTCCAAATAACTCCTTTCAATGTTCTGCCCAGATTTCATTACACTACTTTACTGTGCACTGCAAGCAAATGTTCTATGCAGTAACTGTGAGGTGTGCGTCAAAGCAACAATTGTATTAAGCAAAAAAAAAAAGGTCAACTCATGCCTTCTCCGCAAAGTTTGAATGTGCAATGCTAATGAGCAAATGTGCAAGTAGTCCAAGATCTGAGTATGAAAACATTTCTCTTTAGCTGTCAAAACTTTTCCAATGGCAGTGAATAATTTTCTTACACATTTTTCATCATTCTGAGTAGTCATCTCTCCCAAACACATGACTGAGAAGTAAAAACATTAGATAGTGTTTCATCTTGTTACCTCCCATGATATTTTCATTTAGTATAGCCATATGAAAGATAGTTCAAAATTTTCATGGTGTAGCCAAATTTTTTTATAATCATAAATGTTAAGCACACAAAGCAGCCCATTTCATGATAAAGACTGCCTAGCAATTTTTCATTCTTTCAAGAAGCATACTACATGTCACATATCATTCATAGGTTAAAAATGGCACATGGGTTGTCAGAAAATTCTACCTTATATAGCTTGTTCAGCAGCTGAAGGGGTGTTGACCAAACCAATCCTGAACTGAAAGGAGAAAGGTGTAGAGGGCCTAGGAGTCAGGATATACAGAATTCTGGCAGAGGTAAACTGTTGTTTTCTGTAACACTGAGATAGTAGAGCAGCTTAAATACTGGCAGAGGTAAACTATTATTTTCTGTAGTTTAAGTAGCAATTGTCATATTCCCATAGTTTATGCATTCTCTTAACATATTCCCACAGTTCAATGCAATATCTAAGTTCTTGTAGCTGTTGAAAAAATAACAGTTAAACTTAATATAAAGGATATAATGCAGAAACAGAAAATGAACCAAGAAAGTAATAAGCTGCTACCATAAAAAGATGGAAATCATGTACCAAAAGGCTCAAAGCTCAACACACTTAGCTACACGCTAGTTAAAGACCCCATTGACAATTATAAAGGTCCAAAAAGGAGAATGTGTAAGCACAAGCAGGTACAAGCTTGTTGAAATATATCTTCCTAACTCCAATCATGCTATTACCTCCAAATTACCTTTCATGAATCAATGAATTATTTTGTCATGTTAATATAACATCAAGAAATGGATGCCTTACCAACCAACAAGGAAATCTAAAAGCTCCAGATGATTTTCAATATACAGCACGCAGCAATAAGTTTCATCAGCCTTCTGACTAAGCAAAATGCACCAGCAGTGAACTAGATCTTTTCTTACCTTTAACCACAGAGCTAATAATCAGTTAAACACATCATAAAATTTTAAAAAGATCACGAAGAAGATTAAAGGAGAACTAACGTACTCCCCAACCCAAGGAAGGCAGATTCTGGACGATCTGCTCTTGATTTGGTCCTACTTCTCCATCAAACATCAACAATCTCAACGAGATATTTTTCTCGACCTCTTCCAGAGCCTATAATGTATATCTATGTGCGTAGCAAAAACTATGTACAAAACGACTTAAAATTTGGAACAGAGGGAGTAACTATTTGTTTCTTCTATCCATTGCTCAAATTAACTCAGACATATTTTCATGGTAACAAAATAGTAAGTCCTTATCCAGTCATAAATTACAATTAGTAATGGAATCACGAGAAATTAGCATCGGGTGAGCATTGCTCCAATAAAATACCCATAGAGGCATACTCAACAATGCTCTCATCATAATGATACACTCTAAAACACATCACTGAGAGCATTTGTTAACATAGATTGCAGAGGGAAAAAATAGGCACCACCTTCATTTTCACACTCCTTTCCTTTCTTCGCTTATTACTCTTACCTTGAGAATCAACTGATGTTTGTCCCAGAGGCGTTGCCAGTAGTACAGCATCTTTGGCACTTGGCAGATTCTCTTTTGCATGCTTCTCATAGATGGGCAAATTTGTGATCATCTGCATCTTTAAAGTCTATACAAATGTGCTCACAGTTAGCTGCCAACTCATCAAAGAGTGAACACAGAGTCATATGTCCCTAGGGTGGTACGTCAACCATTGTTTGCCAAACTGGCTGCCGCCTCATGTCCTCTTCTAGCAAGATGTTCTCTGAGTAAGGTTAATGAACAAAGAAAGATAAAATGAAACTATTCTGCAACCTCATGTCCTCGTTGAAGCAATAGTTGCACAAATGATATACCAGAACATATGATAAAGTCTCTATAGGCATCATTTCACTTGAAACTGTAGAACACATTGATGCACTATCTTTAGCAGGTTATAGTGCTGAAACGCAAATATGAAAGACAAGGACCAGAGCAATTTTTGCTGCATTTTAGCTAAAGGCACACCGCACACAATGCATTTACAGTGGCCAAAAAACAAATAACAACATTTCTTTAGGCTGCATACCTCACCAAAATTAGGATGAAAAGTTGGATAGTTCCAACAAGCAAACAACAGTTTGTCTGATTACCGCCGGGATGGTTGTCGCTGGCGATCTCTCCCTCTCACGCGATCTGGAAGATGAACAGGAACTTGCAGGGTTTTTGGTGCTGCTAAACTGGCAGCTTTTTCTGGTTTAATTTGTGGAATATAAAGCTAGATACAGAAGCTATGAGGCCGAGATATGCGCTGCATGCTCATGAGTACTACATAGATTTCTGCATACAAATAAATGGTCCAAAAATTTCAAGCAAATATTTACAGTTTACTGCACATACACTATCCTTTACATGCTTGCACCATGAAAATGCCAATTGATGGGACAAGTAATTAACGTTTTGGTAATTTATCAGTGTGCTTCTTTCATCAGGATCATGTAGCTAAACCATAACTTAAAGCCAAACGAACAGAAAGAATTCGAGACACCAGTAGAATAGAGAGGGTTTACCTTTACACAGATTTTTTTTTCTCCTTCTGGTTTTAACTGATAGAATATGACAGATTAAGTAAAACTTTATGCTGAAATTTCATAAACTGGATGTGTGTGAGGGGAGCACACGACAACCTAGTATGAGCGAGGACAAGAACTACATGTATCTACTTTTTTTAAGTAGTAGAGATAGAGAAAGAGAGTAAAGAAGAGATAGAGATAGAGAATATAAAACAGTGAATTCATATATCACAAGGATAAAGAAAATTTATAACTTATGTTTATCTCTTATCTAAGAAATGCTAGATGTGGTACACAAGATTGCATCAATGCAGCAAACAATCAGCACGACTTGAAACCATGTAACTTCATATAAAAGCACTGAGCCAACCTCCTCAGATAGCCTCTCCCAATCACATTATACTACTGAAATGGAACTAAAGATCATTCATGATAGAAAGGAACCTATAAAGATGACGAAGCTAAGAACACAATGAGGCTTCAGCAGGCTCTTGCTTTTTCTGCTCATCGCCTTCATTCTGTTCTCCAGAAACATCGCTGGTGTCACTGTTGGATTCCACAACCTCTGCCTCCTCAACGTTCAGTCCATCAACTGGATCATGTTTTTCTGCTTCCCTCTTGCGACCCAGCACTGCCTCAATAGCTGCTCGGCTAGCCCTGGCAGCCGCTTCTTCCTTAGCCTTTGCCTCAGCCTTCTTCCTCTCCTCTTCTTCTTTAGCAAGAGCCTCTGCTCTAGCCTTCTCTTCATCTGCACGTGCAGCTGCCTCTGCTTTCTCCCTCTCAACATCTTCATACAACTTTGTCATTTCCCCATCTCTCTCCTCTTTGTCCAGTGCCTCCTCCAGAAGTGCTTTCATTTCATCACTAAAGGCGACACTCTCGTCCAACAGAATACCTTTGGCTATCTTAATTGCATCATCCAACCTTGCAGCATCAATATATGCCTTCAACAGCAACTCATAGCTAGCAATGTTTGGTTTGACCTCCTTTTCAGGCATCATATCAAAGAACCCCTGTGCCTCACTGAGCCTATCAACCTTCACTAAGCCACCTATGACTTTGTTAAATGCATTTGCGTTGGGCCTCAGGCCAGCATAAAGCATCTTGTTGAAGTAAGCAACTGCATCTTCCACCCTATCAACCTTAAAGCAAGACTCAATGAGCAAGACATAGGTGTACTCATCAGGGTTTACACCTCGCTCACCCATCTCCTTGTACAATCCCTCAGCCTCCCCAACAAGTTCATTCTTCCCTAGCCAGTCAATCAGATTATTGTAGGAGAGTGCATCTGGAGCACACCTCTTCTCGGCCATCTTCCCAAACACCTCAATTGCATCTTGAAACCTTTCAGCACGGCAGTATGCATCAACCATCACATTAAAACTCCCAAGGTTCACAGCAATCATCCTGGGCGGGTCATGCTCCATGCACATTCTATCAAACAGCTTGAGTGCATCCTCCAACCTCCCATTCCTCCCGAGCGCATCAAGCACCATGTTGTAACTCACGGCACCGAACCTCACCTTGGAACCCTCTCCAAGCACCTCTGCATAGCAATCCATGGCCTCCTTCTCCATGCCCTTCAGAAAATACCCTTTCATTAGGTTCCCATACACCACGCCATCAAGAATAGGCTCCCCGCCAAGCTTCTCCTTGAGCTCCTCATACAACGAAACTGCCTTTTCACCGTCCCCGGCATTGACAAACCCGCACATGATGAAGGCATAGACCTGGGTATCAGGGGCGATGAGGCCGCGCTCGAGCATGCCATCCTTGAGCTCGAGCGCCTGGTCTAGCTTGCCATTCTCGGCGAGGGAGCGCGCCAGGATGCGGTATGTGGTGGGGGAGGGGAGCACGGGCGAGTCGTCCTTGAGAAGGAGGCGGAAGTGCTCGAGCGCGACGTCGGGGCGGCGGCAGTCGCAGTAGGCCTGGAGGAGGAGGTTGTAGGTGGCGACGGTGGGCGCGACGGAGGCCTGCGTGACGAAGCGGTGAAGGGAGAGGAGGTCGGCGTAGCGGGCCTGGCGGAGCAGCGCGGCGAGGACGGCGTTGCAGGTGAAGACGGTGGGGCGGCAGTTGGAGTAGATGGAGTGGCGCGTGAGGAGCGCCGCCTCGTCGAGGTCGTTCTCGCGGATGAGCGTGAGGATTCGGCGGTGCAGGTCGAGGCGCTTCCCCGAGAGCACCGAGGCCGGCTCCGGGATCTTGGGCGCGTTGGGGTTTGACGCGGGGCGGGGAGCCCCCGGCGCGCGCTGCGGCGCGGGGCCTCGGGAGAGAGGGGGCTCCACGCGGAGGCGGCGCTTGCGGCGGCGGCGCTCGGCGGCGGCGTCCGCGGGGGCCTGCGCGTCGTCGATAGGGGCGGGGTTCGGGGTCGAGGTCGGGGTGGCGAGGCAGAGGAAGCGGGCCTGGGGCCGGAGGCGGAGGGGGAGGGGGAGGAGGCGAGAGAGGAGAGGCTTGGAGAGCGCCATGGCGGCGACGGAGCAGCGAGGAAGGAGGGTTTAGCTAGGAATTTGTTCGGGGATATTTTTCGTTCCGCGAGGGGGAATGGGGAGAGGAGGAACAGAAGCGGGCGAAGAAGATGGGACAGTGGGCCGAGCTGGATTGTAGGGTGGGCTAGATTGTTGGGAGTTGCTCCTTTCCTTCCACACAGGCCCAAGATTTTATAATTAGGCTGTGTTATCCATATACAGCTCACATTGCTAAGTCATGTTTTTTTTAATGCTCAGCCATGTTGCCGTTGCATAAGATAGAATTGGATCCATTCCAAATAACGAGAATCAGGACTCTTGGTCCCTCTCAATCTCTCTTTCAATTTGAGGATTCGGAGAGGTGACACAGCACGAAGGCAAAAAAAATGGCTTGTTGATTTTAATTGGGTTTGACTCAATTTTAGTTCAATTCGTATCTTATGTGTATTTGTTAGATAAAATTCTATTAAATTCTAGATATACTTTAGTCTTATATGAATTTTTTACTAAATGTTAACTCAACTCAAATTGGTATCTTATGTGTGTATCTGTTGTGAAGTGGAATAAGCAAAAGGCCTGTCACACGCCGAGCCGAGCGTGGCGTTTGATACGTTATTTTCGATTCAGATCTTCTTTGTGTCACCTGTTGTCCACCACTTTGAGCAGACATTTTACTATTTTTCTAAAATAAATTGTGCTTAAATTTACCTAAAATTCTAACAACTCTATGGTCAACCATAACCAGTAAGTATCATTTTCTTTTTCATATAAGAGCCTATTTGACAAGGTGTTCTAGCTCTTTTAAAAACAGTTATATTTTTTTACTTTTGTGGAGAAGCTATAAATCCTAACACTTTCTTCCCTAATTATAATTAAAATGGCTCAGGCTCTTCTGTAGCTTCACCGGTAAAGCTCTTTTCCACACTAGTGTTTGATAGAGCTCTTTCCTACGCTACATTTTGATACCAAAGGACCCTAAGTACCATCATGCATGTAACAGAACCGACCAAATTATAAGAGCACAAGTACGAAAACAAGCACCGAAGCGCTCAAATTTTCAAACTTGAGCCCATATAATCCCGGTAGTCAATCGAAATCACGAAGGATTTCAAACCAAACTGCTTACAACCAGGATCGCATCATTCAACATACAACATCATACGATACATTTCACAAGTAGTCCCGAAATAAGTTTACACCACGGAGTAGCAAATATTACAAACCAAGTTTGAAAGTAGCGGAAGCATAACACACACACTAGTTAAATAAATACTGCCAGTCTGGATGATCGACAACCCGCAAAAGCATGAGGAAAGTACATAAAGACGATCACGCCCTTGTGATCTAGTCATCGTCACCCGCGGGGTGGAGACACGTCTTGCAGAATCTCTGATAAAGCATGTCATCTGCAACAGGAGGGAATAAACCCTGAGTACTGGAATGTACTCAGCTAGACTTACCCGTCGAAAACCAGAAATAAAGTGACACCAAGGATTATGCAAGGCTTACACAAGAGGCTAGCTGACATAACATTTTGCATAAAGGCATAAGTAATTTAAACTCTTGTAGCCTGTACTAGCAGTTATTTTTAGCATTTACCTGTCATCTATCTTAGCACCTGTACTAAACATGCACTTGATTAAAATCAAACAATTATCATCATTATATCCAGAGCAGTTATGAATTGTGGCAACATTGTATCATTCCCTTAACCACCAGTTTATTTAATGAGATCTACGTTGCCGCTGCTCAAGTCAAGTGCTCACTAACCGGGAGCGACGGCGATTCGAATCGAATTCCTATCCAGCTGGAGGGGTATTTCTAACACTCACCGTGCAGACCCCTGCCAGGGTCGCACAGGCCACCTTGTCATATGATTCAGGAATCGCGGGTCCGAATGATGTCGCGACCCCAAGGGCGACACTCTGCCAGGTGATAGGGACTCTAACCCCCCCTTGGTCTCACGCCAATGTCCCCAAGCACATCCTTTCTCTCCTCCAAGAAGCAACCTACCATTCGATTCCCGGCCTGAACCACATTACTCGGCTTCGCGGTCGGAACGACTTATCCGGCCAACTAAGTGTTAGACTGCGTTCAACATGACTCAAGGACGTACAGCGAATCGGTCCTTAAACGACTCAGACGGGCATAGCTCCACACCCAAGACGTGAAGTGTCTTGCGGCTGTACTATCGAACTCCCGCCCGGTCTCAATTTCATTTTAAAGCATGGTTCCATCCACGATAGCCATAAAGCCACTCGTGACTTCTTCCTACATCTCGCGGATGACCGGAAATCACCCGACTTCTACCGTACTAAGCAGGGCTAAGCATTGACACATGCCTAAACCTAATGTAGGATTAAGTACGATATCTGGACAAGGACAGGTATAATGCAGCAAGTGTTTTCATATAACTCCTAGAACTTAATGCAATAAACAATTAAAAGTACTCAAGATATATTTATAAAACGATGGGTTCAGCATGCACCGGGGCTTGCCTTTCAGAAAGGTTGCGGGCCGGTGGTCTGGACACTCGGGTAGATCTTCTGACGGCGCTTCCCCGACGTTGGGTTCTTCTGCTAACTCCTCCGGTTGACTCAGCACCTCCTCCGGTATTGCTTGTTCGAATTCGAGGAGTGTCACCCCCTCCGGTACACCTATTGCATGAATGCACAATAAATATAATGGATGCATAAATGGGTGCAACATGCTCGGAATGAAATGCATTTCAGAATAAAATACTCTATTTAAGTTATTTTACTAGTACGTGCAAATCTCTTCTCTAGTAGAGAAATACTCACCTAATCTACTTAACCTAAGATAAAGTTGCTCATCCTCAGTTAAGGCCCTAATAACTAACAATTACAAAAGTAGCATGTCTTAGGATATCTCACCATAACAATCAGCAAAACACCACAGTAAGCATTCTGGACAGCAGCTACTTGTTTTTATCACAACTGGAGATTTATAATTCCAAAAGATATGATCTAAGACAATCTGGAAAGCCTAAGAAATGTACTACAATTCATTTTCAGACCTCAACTCCAAACTCCTAAGTTTTCCATGTCAAACTTCACAAGTTCCAGAATCTGTCCTCTCCAAAACAGAGAGTAGCGGATTTTGAACTGCCACTTTAAACAACAGTAACTCTCAAACTACTAAGCCAAATGCTTCCAAATTTTAACACAAGCTAGTTCATCAAGTTTACTCCAACTTTGGTATTTACAGGTTGTCCAGCAACCAATTTTATCAAAGCCAAATTTAGAATTACTACTTAGCTGTCCAGAAAACCTAAATTACAAAGGTTAAATATTTATTGATGTGGCAAACATTCTCTAAAACCAAACTAATGCTACTACAAGTTCACAAATATCACAAAGACACCAGAAAGTAAGGTGTGCCCACCTAGAACATTTATTTAAACCCATTTCTCAATTTACTTAAGTAATTAAGTAGAATTTTAAACATATATGTAAACTGCTCCCAAAATTCTACAAAAATTACAGAGGACTCTCTGACCCAAAAAGAGACCACAGTAAAAATTTGAACAAGTTTTATTCACAGAAACTCCCTACACAAAATTCACAAGCTAATAAGGCTGATTTTTGCATAAATAGGAAACCCTATTGAAAAGTGTCAAACAACAGATTTCTTAATTTTCTTGGACACTCTAGGGTACCAAGACATTCTCCAAAAAGTTATATGAACATTGCACATGTAGAACAATTACAAAAATTCATTTAAATATTTCCTAGAATAACAAGATAGCATAATAACTTGAAAAGTAATTAAGCACTTATGCCCAAATTTTTACCAGAGCTAGGGCTAGCATAGAGTAACCTACCCATCAAATTTTATGATTTATGGAACACTACAGCTCAAGTTATAAATTTAACAAATTTGCATGCATTCTAAAACACATTTAAAGGATCTATTAAATTCTCCTAAAAATTAAACATCACATTCCAGATTTATATTTTTCTAAAATACTACACATCATGTGGACCCTAATAAAATTTATCTCATGATTTTTGGATCATTAAAACCCTAGATCTACATTTTTCCAACTTGTACAAAAATCAGTGACAAAATAATAAAAATGAATTTCATTTCGGATGACTGGGCCGGCCCGGAAGAACTCGGCCCACGACTCGCGCGCGCGCGGCCTGCTCGGCCGTCCCGCCCGCGCTTGGCAACTGACAGGCGGGCCCCCGCAGTCAGGGACAGAGGGACAGGGGAGGCGGAGACCCGCGAGCTCCGACGAGCTCGAGCTCGCCGGAGAAGGGCTCGCTCGGCCAATCGGACACCGCCTCGTGTTCTCCGTCACCCGGTGCGTCGATTGGTGCTCGTGGAACGGATGGGGATGGGGTGGAAGGGGCTTGTCACCGCGAGCGGCGGCCGGTGATGTCCGGTGGCGGCGCACCGTCGCCGGTGAGGATACACGGTGCGGTCTAGGCTCGGTACGAGCTTCACCGAAGCTAGGCGGATCCATTTTGCTAGGAAGGAAGAATGGAGAGCGACCCGAAGCACCCCGACCACGGTGAGGTCCCATGGCGGGCTCCGGCGACCTCTCGGAGACGGGGAAGAAAGCAATGCGGCTCACCTTGAGTCAAATTGCTGGCTCCGGTGGGTCAGGGAGATGGAGGGTGGTGAGGCGGAGGGAGTGGCGAGGTCAGGCGAGCGGTGGTGCGGTGGTGAGTGCGCGAGAGCTCGGAGACAGCTACGGCGGCAATGGTGTCTCCGGCTTCCGCCTCGGTTGCACACGGGAAAGAAGGAAATGGCTGGGCGGCTTAGGCGAGGCAGCAGGGACCTCTTCTACATGTCGAGCAGCTGGCCGCGACGCCAGGTCGCACGCGGCGCGTGGAGGGACACGCGGCGGCGACGGTCTGTGGCCGGTCGGCCACTCCTCTGATGACTGAATCGGTGTTTCAGTTGTGGCCTCCAAGACCGACTGACAGAGAAAGTTCAACGATGATTACCTCCAAAACCGGTTCGAGTTAGTCGAAGATGATTACACCAATTTTGTAGAGCTATATGAGGGCTACAAGTTTGTCAATTGGAGTTTGGGCTGGTTCGGCCTGGATTTGAAACCACAGAGCTCCAAAGTAGTGTACTTGGAAACTGAAACGTGTTTTCAGTCAGTGAACCCGACTGAAACCCCATTTTCAAGACACCACATCTCCTAAACCATTTAGAACTAGGTGATGGTGATATTGACAATGTTGTAGAGCTATGTGTGGACAACAACTTTGTCAATTGGCTCAAGGACTGGTTCGGCCTAGTTTGTGAGTTACAAGTTGTCAAAGTGAGGTACAGTGAAACGGTTTTCAGCTCAACACTTAGCAAAATTTGCTAAGTCCCCAAACAGCCCCTAATACTGACTTGTGGGCCATTTTTGAGCATGTTCTGATCATTTTCATGAGATGGCCATATTAGAACTTTTGTTCCTCATGAAATTCTCTACAACTTTGCTTAAGGGTGCTCTTCCATGCAAGGTCTCTAAATTAGACTTTTTAATTGGTCAAACTAGGGCCTTCTAGGGTCAAATGGTGGTCAAACTTTTCTTGGAGGGCAATTTTGTAATTTTGGTCAACATGAACCTTGTTCCAAATGTTACCCTAAGTATAACTAAGGTGTTGTAGGTCATGATTGGCTACCTTACCCTTTTGTTACACCATCTATCAAATACTTCATGAAATAAATCAAACAAACCCTAGAATAATTACATGTGTTGCATCACATAAAATAACAAACATGAATGATGCATGCTTATGTTTATGCCATGCAAATGCAATGCAATTAAGGACTAAACACTTGAAGTGTTACAGCCCTCCCCCCTTATAAAAATCTCGTCCCGAGATTTGGAAAGCGTACCATTTTTCATAGAATTCTTTATAACCATCCCGCAAATAATCCTCCCGTTCCCACGTAGCATCACTCTCACTTCCCTGATTACTCCACATCACTTTGTACCACTTAACCACTTTACTTCTAGTTACTCGTTCCTGAGTATCGATCACTCGGACTGGCTTTTCTTCATAGGTTAGGTCGGATTCCAGCCTGATATCACCTAAAGGAACTTGTTCCTCAGGAACTCGAAGACACTTTTTAAGCTGAGATACATGGAAAACGTTGAATATGGCTCTCATCTCAGGAGGCAACTGGATTTTGTACGCAACAGCTCCACTCTTGCCTATGATCTGGAAAGGACCCACATATCTTGGTGCAAGTTTCCGCTTAACACCAAAACGTTGGACACTCTTCATTGGAGAAACTTTCAAATAAACGAAGTCTCCAACTTCAAATTCGAGTGGCTTTCTACGACGATCCGCATAGCTTTTCTGTCTCGCTTGTGCTGCAGCCATGTGTTTCTGGATGGTACGGACTTGTTCCTCGGCTTCCTGGACAAAATCAATGCCATAATACCTTCTTTCCCCAGCTTCTACCCAGTTTAGCGGAGTTCGACACTTTCGACCGTACAAGGCTTCGAATGGGGCCATCTTAATACTCTCTTGATAACTGTTATTGTACGAGAATTCGGCTAAAGGTAACCATTTTTCCCAAGAACCCTTGGATGAAATGACGCATGCTCGCAACAGATCTTCCAAGATTTGGTTAACTCGTTCTGTCTGTCCCGATGTCTGGGGGTGATAAGCAGAGCTTCTCACTAACTTGGTTCCCAGAAGGTGATGCAAATGCTCCCAAAAGCGAGCAGTGAACTGGGGACCACGATCAGAAACGATAGTACGAGGTATCCCATGAAGCCGGACTATCTGATTGAAGTACAACTCAGCATAGTCAGTGGGACGATAGTCCACTCTCACTGGGATGAAGTGAGCTGATTTGGTCAAACGATCAACAATTACCCAAATAGAGTTATGATTTTTGACAGTAGGAGGAAGTCCGACAATGAAATCCATACTTATCTCTTCCCATTTCCAGCCTGGAATGGAAAGTGGCTGAAGTAGCCCAGCTTTCATGTGCACAGCTTTAACTCTGCAACAGGTGTCACATCTAGCAACATATGCAGCTATCTCTTTCCGCATCTTGGTCCACCAATAAAGTGGCTTCAAATCATAATACATCTTATTGCTGCCAGGATGGATGGACAACTTAGAGGAGTGTGCTTCAGACATAATATCATTTCGAAGCTCTCGGTCCTTAGGCACAACTAACCTATCATTGAACCATAGTACACCCTCTTCATCCATCCTAAACTGTGTAGTTTCTTGCTCTTTCATCTTACGCTTGATGTGAAATATACCAGTGTCAGTCTTTTGGAGTTCAATAATTCTGTTTTTGAGAGTACAACTGACAGTGATGTTGTACAAGACTGCTGGATGTAGAAGGCGAGATCGGTGAAAATCAGTTTCTACTAAGGAATGACAATGAGACTTACGGCTTAAAGCATCCGCAACCACATTTGCCTTGCCAGGATGATAGTGCACTTGAAGGTTATAATCTTTAATCAACTCGAGCCATCTTCTTTGACGCATATTTAGCTCGGGTTGGGTGAAGATGTATTTGAGGCTTTTGTGGTCTGTATAGATATTGCAGACATTGCCCAACAGATAATGTCGCCAGGCTTTCAAAGCATGGACAACTGCGGCGAGTTCTAAGTCATGTGTTGGATAATTCGCCTCATGTTTCCGAAGTTGTCGAGAAGTATATGCAATTACTCGGCCTTCCTGCATCAACACACCTCCCAAACCTATGCCTGAGGCATCACAATAAACATCAAATGGTTTCTCAATATCCGGTTGTGCCAAAACCGGAGCTGAGGTTAGGAGGGTTCGCAGTTGGTGAAAAGCCGCATCACACTCAGGAGTCCAGACAAACCTGGTGTCTTTTTGCAGCAACCGAGTCATTGGCTTAGCTATTTTAGAGAAATCCGGGATGAAGCGACGATAATAGCCAGCCAAACCAAGAAAACTCCGGACCTCGTGAACCGAGATAGGAGCCTTCCAGTTCAGTACTTCCTGTACCTTGGCGGGGTCCACCATAATTCCTCCATCGGACAACACATGCCCAAGGAAAGGTACTTCTCGAAGCCAGAATTCGCACTTACTGAACTTTGCATATAGTTGATGTTCACGCAGTCTTGTGAGGACTATACGCAGATGTTCAGCGTGATCTTCTTCATTCACCGAATATACCAAGATGTCATCAATAAATACCACCACAAACTTGTCCAATTCCGGCATAAACACCGAATTCATCAAGTACATGAAGTGTGCGGGGGCATTTGTCAAGCCAAAGGACATAACAAGATACTCATAAAGACCGTATCTGGTAGAAAAGGCTGTCTTTGGAACATCTTCTGGGCGGATTTTAATTTGATGGTAGCCAGATCTTAGATCGATCTTGGAGAAAACTTTAGCTTTAGACAACTGATCGAACAAGATGTCGATGCGCGGTAGAGGGTACTTATTTTTGACAGTGACTGCATTGAGAGGTCTATAATCTACGCACATCCGCAACGACTGATCCTTCTTCTTTACAAAGATAGCAGGGCATCCCCACGGTGATGAACTAGGACGAATCAACCCCTTCTTCAAAAGTTCATTCAATTGCACCTTAAGTTCAGCGAGTTCATTTGGAGGCATCCTATAGGGTCTCCTAGAGATGGGAGCCGTGCCATGCAACAACTCAATTTTAAACTCCACATCCCGATCCGGAGGGAGTCCCGGCAAATCATCGGGAAAAACGTCCGGAAACTCATTTACTACTGGAATTTCGGCCAACGCCTTTGCTTGCACAGCATGAATTTCCCCCGATAATTCAACCTTTCTGGGAAGTTGTACTAGAAAACCCTTTTGATCTGTAGGATCTCTGAGCATAACTACCCGAGCGGATGTGTCAATGAGTACCCCATTCTGACTCATCCAATTCATGCCCAAGATAACATCTATGTCTAAACCAGGTAAAACCAATAGGGCAAGCGAATAACTTCGCCCTTCTATCTCAAACTTAAGGTTCCCCACTACTTTGTTTGTGGAAATATTCCCACTTGCAGCACTAATACAATAACCCACACCTTCAACAGTATGCAACTTGTGTGCAAATTTAGATGCAAACTTAGGACTGATAAAGGAATGCGAAGCACCTGAATCAAAAAGTACCACTGCGGGGTGTTGGTCAACTAGAAACTTACCAGCGGTGACCACCTCACCAGATGGAATTTCCTCAATGCTGTTATAATGGGCGTGTCCCTGACGACTACCTTGGTTGACATTTTTCTTAGGGTACGGACAGTTCCTGGACCAATGGCCTGGCTTGTTACAGTTCCAGCAAGGCATGTTGCTAGGAGGAACACTGGAGCTGCCTTGGCCCGCATTACTCTTTGGCAGAGCTACTGTATATGCCTTACGAAACCCAGTTTTCATTGGCACCTTCTTTTGTGGAGGACGGAACTTAGCATTTGTGGCAGGAGGGCGAGGAGGAGCTCTCGGGGCAGCTGGAGCTCGAGACTGTGAAACACTCGCCTCAATGGCCCTTTTGCGGCTCTTAGAAGCAGAATAGATAGCATTGTTGTTCTCTTGAGTCAGAGCATCGCTGATGAAATCATTGAAAGTAGTACATTTGCTAGTGCCCATAGTTTTCATCAGTTTTGGGCCGAGGCCCCTTTTGAAGCTAGCAATCTTTTTGGCATCGGTATCCACAAACTCAGTGGCATACCTTGCCAGGTTGTTGAAGGACTGCAAGTATTCAGTCAGGCTTTTGTTTCCTTGCGACAGCCTCATAAACTCTGTGTGCTTGATTGCCATAAGACCGGGAGGAATGTAATTTCCCCGGAATGCCGCCTTAAACTGATCCCAAGCAATAGGGACATTTGCAGGCAGTGTGGAACGATAGTGGCTCCACTAAATACCCGCAGGACCATGCAACTGATGGGAAGCATACTCAGTTTTCAGCTCATCAGTCAGGCGTAGCAGACGAAACTTTTGTTCAATGGTATTCAACCACTCGTCAGCCTGCAGTGGTTCTTCCGCTTCCTTAAAGAGTGGGGGCTTAGTATCCAGAAAGTCCTTGAAATCACTGTATTGGTTGGGTTCTGGGCCCTGGCGGCCAGGACGAGCCTCCCGGTTAGCCAGCTGGCGCATAGCATCTGCCAACATGCGCTGCCCTTCGACCACTGTCTGCATCAATTCGGCCGGAGTAGGTGGTGGCGGAGGGGGTGGCTGTTCCTCATCCTCATTGCCCCGACCCCGACGAAGATTGTACGACATCTGCAAAATGCATAACCAATGAGCACTGACGATGTGGGAAATTTGTAGATGAATTATTGTAAATATGCCCAACTGACTGCATGAAATAGACTTCTCAAATTATTCATGGCACAATAATTCATCACAACCGCACAATCCATTCAAGCGGATCAATTGGCGCAATCATGCGAGAGAATCCAACAAGGTGTACTTTGATAAAGGCTCACACACAAGGAGCACAGTAGTTACTGAACCGTTTACGTTAAAATCTACGTGATTTTTGATCTTTTGCCTGTACTTGAATTTAATTTCAAAGTTTTTAGTTGACTGTGAAAGGCTACTTCAAACTGACCACAAATAGACTCCTCAATGAAGAGTTCCATGGTGGATCATGACTAGCCACCTCGATACCTGCGCGTGCCAAGCAGCACAGCCTTATGTCGCGCGCCATAAGAGGCCCTCGGTTTCGTCGCGGCACCGAAGGGTGCTAATCGTGACACCATCATCGAACGCAACATAATAAGACATCAAGTTGTGATCGAAATTAACAAGTTTAAACTACATTCAGGAAACATACGGTTCAACCTTACATCCCAAAGTCAAGTTATTACAAGGTCTCACTCCTTCACAGGGAGGGCACAAAAGACGATCCTAACATTATAGGCACGTGATGACTACTCTAAGCATCATCTTCCGAGTCAGTGTCAAGGATCTCCCCGCCGTCCTCATCACTGACAGGCTCTAACTCCTCATCTTCTTCTTCTTCTGGCTCTTCCTCTGGTGCTTCTGCAGGTGGGGCATCCTGTGGTCCATCAACCTCCACTTCATCATCATCCTCAGCCATGAAGATGCCTGATCCCATATCTTCATCTACATTGTTGTTTCTAGGTAGCAGGGGATTAAGCTCGTTATTCAGGCGATGCACTTCTTCATGAAGGTTGTCATTGTATTCTTCAGCATTTTCTAACTGCTGCTCGAGCTCAAACTGGCGAGCTCTCAGAACGTTCTCCTCGTGCCAGGCTTCATCCCTCTGTTCCATCACACGGACCAACATGCGTTGACAGTTGCGGTTTGCTACTGTCAACCTCTGGACTGCAAGCGTTTCTTGATCACGATCATGAATCACTTGTTCCAGTTGTTGCCGTGCTGCATCCCTAGCAGCAGTCACCTCTGCCAGCTCTGCCCTCAGCCTTTCCACCTCAGTAGGCTCAGGGCGTGGCTCACGTGGAGCGAGCTGGTGACGCGGTGCCCTGCCCCCAGTGGACTTACGAGCGGTCCTCTTGGTACGTGCCATCTGTAGCAACAAGATAAGATACGACTTAAAGTGAGGATCATTTAGGGGATACGAAATTTACTTTAGTCGGGAGTACAGAAATTTTTAAGGAGGGAGTAAATGATATGTATGATATAATTAAACATGATGCATGCACGTTTCGTACGTCCTCTCACCTTAGTAGAAACCTAGAGTTCTAACGCTAGGCGGTGACATACATACGTTCTCTCATATAAGCGAAACTATCGGTCTACTCGTTACGCTGTTAGTGTACCTGCAGAAAACTTCATTGCAGCCCAACAATTCCCAATATAAGCACACAAGAAAGCAGTAATTTAAACACTTTCCATATATACATCCCCAAATGTATATACTTCAGTATCAAGCTACCCGATATAAAGGTTCCCACAATTAAGTGCTTTTACATAGTTACATGGTTTACACATGTAAAGATGTAAGTCACCACAACTACTCTCCCCTAGACCGCCGGTTGGACGATCATGCTCTCACAACTCACACTTACCAGAGCGTTGAGGTAATTGATCCATACATTACCACCCAAGTGGATGGCATCCATACAATATCACGCCGTATGGACGACGAAATAAAAACAAACAAGGCCCCCAAGTTAGTCTTTATAATAAGCCACCTAAGAGTCCTTATTTGGGCTAAGGGATGTGATCACTGGCATACCTAAAAAAAATAATTTTTAGTGTTTAACCCTTTTCGCAAACAAATACTTTTTGTTTTTAATTACCCGTAAGATGTGTTTAATGTTGAATTATGCTCCGGTACCAGCTGTAACAGAACCGACCAAATTATAAGAGCACAAGTACGAAAACAAGCACCGAAGCGCTCAAATTTTCAAACTTGAGCCCATATAATCCCGGTAGTCAATCGAAATCACGAAGGATTTCAAACCAAACTGCTTACAACCAGGATCGCATCATTCAACATACAACATCATACGATACATTTCACAAGTAGTCCCGAAATAAGTTTACACCACGGAGTAGCAAATATTACAAACCAAGTTTGAAAGTAGCGGAAGCATAACACACACACTAGTTAAATAAATACTGCCAGTCTGGATGATCGACAACCCGCAAAAGCATGAGGAAAGTACATAAAGACGATCACGCCCTTGTGATCTAGTCATCGTCACCCGCGGGGTGGAGACACGTCTTGCAGAATCCCTGATAAAGCATGTCATCTGCAACAGGAGGGAATAAACCCTGAGTACTGGAATGTACTCAGCTAGACTTACCCGTCGAAAACCAGAAATAAAGTGACACCAAGGATTATGCAAGGCTTACACAAGAGGCTAGCTGACATAACATTTTGCATAAAGGCATAAGTAATTTAAACTCTTGTAGCCTGTACTAGCAGTTATTTTTAGCATTTACCTGTCATCTATCTTAGCACCTGTACTAAACATGCACTTGATTAAAATCAAACAATTATCATCATTATATCCAGAGCAGTTATGAATTGTGGCAACATTGTATCATTCCCTTAACCACCAGTTTATTTAATGAGATCTACGTTGCCGCTGCTCAAGTCAAGTGCTCACTAACCGGGAGCGACGGCGATTCGAATCGAATTCCTATCCAGCTGGAGGGGTATTTCTAACACTCACCGTGCAGACCCCTGCCAGGGTCGCACATGCCACCTTGTCATATGATTCAGGAATCGCGGGTCCGAATGATGTCGCGACCCCAAGGGCGACACTCTGCCAGGTGATAGGGACTCTAACCCCCCCTTGGTCTCACGCCAATGTCCCCAAGCACATCCTTTCTCTCCTCCAAGAAGCAACCTACCATTCGATTCCCGGCCTGAACCACATTACTCGGCTTCGCGGTCGGAACGACTTATCCGGCCAACTAAGTGTTAGACTGCGTTCAACATGACTCAAGGACGTACAGCGAATCGGTCCTTAAACGACTCAGACGGGCATAGCTCCACACCCAAGACGTGAAGTGTCTTGCGGCTGTACTATCGAACTCCCGCCCGGTCTCAATTTCATTTTAAAGCATGGTTCCATCCACGATAGCCATAAAGCCACTCGTGACTTCTTCCTACATCTCGCGGATGACCGGAAATCACCCGACTTCTACCGTACTAAGCAGGGCTAAGCATTGACACGTGCCTAAACCTAATGTAGGATTAAGTACGATATCTGGACAAGGACAGGTATAATGCAGCAAGTGTTTTCATATAACTCCTAGAACTTAATGCAATAAACAATTAAAAGTACTCAAGATATATTTATAAAACGATGGGTTCAGCATGCACCGGGGCTTGCCTTTCAGAAAGGTTGCGGGCCGGTGGTCTGGACACTCGGGTAGATCTTCTGACGGCGCTTCCCCGACGTTGGGTTCTTCTGCTAACTCCTCCGGTTGACTCAGCACCTCCTCCGGTATTGCTTGTTCGAATTCGAGGAGTGTCACCCCCTCCGGTACACCTATTGCATGAATGCACAATAAATATAATGGATGCATAAATGGGTGCAACATGCTCGGAATGAAATGCATTTCAGAATAAAATACTCTATTCAAGTTATTTTACTAGTACGTGCAAATCTCTTCTCTAGTAGAGAAATACTCACCTAATCTACTTAACCTAAGATAAAGCTGCTCATCCTCAGTTAAGGCCCTAACACCTAACAATTACAAAAGTAGCATGTCTTAGGATATCTCACCATAACAATCAGCAAAACACCACAGTAAGCATTCTGGACAGCAGCTACTTGTTTTTATCACAACTGGAGATTTATAATTCCAAAAGATATGATCTAAGACAATCTGGAAAGCCTAAGAAATGTACTACAATTCATTTTCAGACCTCAACTCCAAACTCCTAAGTTTTCCATGTCAAACTTCACAAGTTCCAGAATCTGTCCTCTCCAAAACAGAGAGTAGCGGATTTTGAACTGCCACTTTAAACAACAGTAACTCTCAAACTACTAAGCCAAATGCTTCCAAATTTTAACACAAGCTAGTTCATCAAGTTTACTCCAACTTTGGTATTTACAGGTTGTCCAGCAACCAATTTTATCAAAGCCAAATTTAGAATTACTACTTAGCTGTCCAGAAAACCTAAATTACAAAGGTTAAATATTTATTGATGTGGCAAACATTCTCTAAAACCAAACTAATGCTACTACAAGTTCACAAATATCACAAAGACACCAGAAAGTAAGGTGTGCCCACCTAGAACATTTATTTAAACCCATTTCTCAATTTACTTAAGTAATTAAGTAGAATTTTAAACATATATGTAAACTGCTCCCAAAATTCTACAAAAATTACAGAGGACTCTCTGACCCAAAAAGAGACCACAGTAAAAATTTGAACAAGTTTTATTCACAGAAACTCCCTACACAAAATTCACAAGCTAATAAGGCTGATTTTTGCATAAATAGGAAACCCTATTGAAAAGTGTCAAACAACAGATTTCTTAATTTTCTTGGACACTCTAGGGTACCAAGACATTCTCTAAAAAGTTATATGAACATTGCACATGTAGAAAAATTACAAAAATTCATTTAAATATTTCCTAGAATAACAAGATAGCATAATAACTTGAAAAGTAATTAAGCACTTATGCCCAAATTTTTACCAGAGCTAGGGCTAGCATAGAGTAACCTACCCATCAAATTTTATGATTTATGGAACACTACAGCTCAAGTTATAAATTTAACAAATTTGCATGCATTCTAAAACACATTTAAAGGATCTATTAAATTCTCCTAAAAATTAAACATCACATTCCAGATTTATATTTTTCTAAAATACTACACATCATGTGGACCCTAATAAAATTTATCTCATGATTTTTGGATCATTAAAACCCTAGATCTACATTTTTCCAACTTGTACAAAAATCAGTGACAAAATAATAAAAATGAATTTCATTTCGGATGACTGGGCCGGCCCGGAAGAACTCGGCCCACGACTCGCGCGCGCGCGGCCTGCTCGGCCGTCCCGCCCGCGCTTGGCAACTGACAGGCGGGCCCCCGCAGTCAGGGACAGAGGGACAGGGGAGGCGGAGACCCGCGAGCTCCGACGAGCTCGAGCTCGCCGGAGAAGGGCTCGCTCGGCCAATCGGACACCGCCTCGTGTTCTCCGTCACCCGGTGCGTCGATTGGTGCTCGTGGAACGGATGGGGATGGGGTGGAAGGGGCTTGTCACCGCGAGCGGCGGCCGGTGATGTCCGGTGGCGGCGCACCGTCGCCGGTGAGGATACACGGTGCGGTCTAGGCTCGGTACGAGCTTCACCGAAGCTAGGCGGATCCATTTTGCTAGGAAGGAAGAATGGAGAGCGACCCGAAGCACCCCGACCACGGTGAGGTCCCATGGCGGGCTCCGGCGACCTCTCGGAGACGGGGAAGAAAGCAATGCGGCTCACCTTGAGTCAAATTGCTGGCTCCGGTGGGTCAGGGAGATGGAGGGTGGTGAGGCGGAGGGAGTGGCGAGGTCAGGCGAGCGGTGGTGCGGTGGTGAGTGCGCGAGAGCTCGGAGACAGCTACGGCGGCAATGGTGTCTCCGGCTTCCGCCTCGGTTGCACACGGGAAAGAAGGAAATGGCTGGGCGGCTTAGGCGAGGCAGCAGGGACCTCTTCTACATGTCGAGCAGCTGGCCGCGACGCCAGGTCGCACGCGGCGCGTGGAGGGACACGCGGCGGCGACGGTCTGTGGCCGGTCGGCCACTCCTCTGATGACTGAATCGGTGTTTCAGTTGTGGCCTCCAAGACCGACTGACAGAGAAAGTTCAACGATGATTACCTCCAAAACCGGTTCGAGTTAGTCGAAGATGATTACACCAATTTTGTAGAGCTACATGAGGGCTACAAGTTTGTCAATTGGAGTTTGGGCTGGTTCGGCCTGGATTTGAAACCACAGAGCTCCAAAGTAGTGTACTTGGAAACTGAAACGTGTTTTCAGTCAGTGAACCCGACTGAAACCCCATTTCAAGACACCACATCTCCTAAACCATTTAGAACTAGGTGATGGTGATATTGACAATGTTGTAGAGCTATGTGTGGACAACAACTTTGTCAATTGGCTCAAGGACTGGTTCGGCCTAGTTTGTGAGTTACAAGTTGTCAAAGTGAGGTACAGTGAAACGGTTTTCAGCTCAACACTTAGCAAAATTTGCTAAGTCCCCAAACAGCCCCTAATACTGACTTGTGGGCCATTTTTGAGCATGTTCTGATCATTTTCATGAGATGGCCATATTAGAACTTTTGTTCCTCATGAAATTCTCTACAACTTTGCTTAAGGGTGCTCTTCCATGCAAGGTCTCTAAATTAGACTTTTTAATTGGTCAAACTAGGGCCTTCTAGGGTCAAATGGTGGTCAAACTTTTCTTGGAGGGCAATTTTGTAATTTTGGTCAACATGAACCTTGTTCCAAATGTTACCCTAAGTATAACTAAGGTGTTGTAGGTCATGATTGGCTACCTTACCCTTTTGTTACACCATCTATCAAATACTTCATGAAATAAATCAAACAAACCCTAGAATAATTACATGTGTTGCATCACATAAAATAACAAACATGAATGATGCATGCTTATGTTTATGCCATGCAAATGCAATGCAATTAAGGACTAAACACTTGAAGTGTTACAATGCATGTCGTAAACACAACTGGATTTTGTGATACGCTCTGGCTGAAACCTCCATGCAAGTCAGTATCTCATATGATCATATGTTATGACCCAGTGATGTTTACAAATTTATTTTGTTGAAGGTCACTCGAACCGCATTTGCATACTGTACCACCAGAAGGTTGTCTCAAGGCCCTAAATTAAGCACTAACTCTGGTAGTTGACGAGCTGTCGCGGTAGCAAAAACAAACGGAAAAAGAAGCGGAAAAGGCGCAATTATTGATTCCGCGGCGGTTCAGCATCAAGTGATCAGCCAAGAAAACAAATAAAATAAGCAGCATCTTTCGGTTTAGACTACTCGCACTCATGGATCTGTATATTCATCCTCTATACGTCCTAGTCAGCAAGATTATCTTCTCTATACTCAATTCTTCCGCATCCATCCATCCTCTATATCATCCTCTATCCACTGTGGGACTCACTTGTCACTTTATCTAAATATATCCATGTGTGATCTAGTTTTGAAGGATTTATTGAGACGAATTTAATAGTGAAATCGAAATTTAATTTGAATTTTTGGTTTGTGAGTTATAACATTTTTTCCTTTGTTTAGCTAGTGTGGCCGCCACTATAGAGTACTAGTATAGAGTAAGCACAGTACTACTCTAAATATAGAGTAAGAGAAAAAATAGAGTATCGTTTTAGAGTACCCAGTGCAACAGTTTTTACTCTATATTCATACTCTAAAGCTTTAGAATATCGTTATAGAGTATCGACTGCGGATAGTCTTGCGGCATCCAGCCCGCACCCATTCTGTTTGTACGGACTGCCTCAGCACTTCTGCAGTCTGCACAAGCGAACAAATTAAACTAATTAAATAAAAGAAGCCAAAACGCTTACGGATTTATGACACTTTTCTAGCATTTCTTTTTTCTTTTTTCTTGTTGTTCCGGCCCATTATGTTCTATCTCGAAGTCAATTTAGACGGTCGCTATACGACTGCGAACCAACAGACCAGGAGGAGCAATACAGAAGACTGGAAGTCTGGAACAGAGCCAGCGGCGGCCAGGGATTGGCCTCTCGATCTCCCTCTCCGTCCGGTATGTTCTTCTTAGAACTCCTGCCTTTCTTTCTTTTACTAGATTCCTGAGTCCCGCTTTGAGCTGAGATGGATTCATCCCAGTAGTGTTCTGGGTGCTCCTGTTTCTTGATTTCTTGCGGGAAATTTGTACTGCTACGCATTTGCCTTCATTTCGCTTAGGAGATTCGCCCATCTAATCTTAGTTAGGGGGTTAAATTTTGTACCATCAAAACGAGGAAGATTGTTGCGCCGTTATATTGTCCATATGCACAAGCAACACCAGAAATTTTCCTCCTCCTTTCCGACAGTATGGAATGTTCAGTTAAATTTCGAAACTATAAGCTATAGACAGGTTCTGTCCCTGCAACTTCACAGTATGGAATGCATCTGTACAGTTGAATTGGCAAGGAGTGACTTTTACTTCACTTTTGAATTGACTGCAGAAACTTAGACATTACTGTTTACAGAATACGATCACAAGATTCTCGAGGTTGTGTTTTGGTCAGATTCCCCTGAGACGGAAATAACAGTGTTTAAAACCAATGGCATCCTTATCGTTAGATGTATACTTGTACTAGTTTACTATTGTTTCTCCTGAAGCTCATAAGGCCGTTGTCATATTTGTTTCAATTGAACTGTGCTCTTGCAGATCTTCTCGAAGTTTGCACTTTGCTTGATATTCCACTGGAGGCGCTGCCGATGGGCTGTCTGCAAACAAAGCACGCCCGTCGATCGCCACACTTGCTAGATACACGGGAAGCTGTAGCCCTTGCTGCTGAAACATCTTGTGAGAAAGTGGATCTTCCAAATTTTGTTAATATTGCTACTGGAACACCGCGTGAGAATTGAATCCCATCTTTCATAAGAAAGAGGAATCGATGGATTGCTTTCAGATATACTGCCACATCTTCCTGCTCACATCCATGTGTTAATGTTGTAGATTTTAGACACATCAATAGTGCAGGCTAGCATTATCTTTTTCGTAGTTTTTGGGTCAAACAAGTCTAATGAAAACATTGTGGCATTGCTACTTCTCTGACTAATCTGATACTCATGTATTCTTGTGTACTTGTGTTTTAGAACTAGTTTGTTAACCTCCGCCTATTGTTGCAGTTACAGTGAGTGAAGTTGAAGCACTACATGAGCTCTTCCGGAAAATAAGTAATTCAATTATCAAAGATAATCTAATTCACAAGGTAGTCTCCTAAGCATAATTTTGGATGGGTAACAATCTTGTGATAAATTAATTTAATATGCCTCCTTTTCCATTTTTCCTTTTTTCCAGGAAGAATTCCACCTTGCTCTCTTTAGGAGCAAGAAGAAGCAAAATCTCTTTGTTGATAGGGTAAGAGTATCAATTATGTCAAGTTGTTAGTTTCAAAATGTTGCTCACGACTTTATTTATTGTAAAAAGAACAGCTTCTCTAAGTCTTTTCCTCCCTAACAAATACCTAATGATTGTTTTTTATGACATTTTTTTTATTAATTGCATTTTTCAGTAAACTTAGCACCTATCTGTCAGCTCTGTAAAAACATTTCTACTTCAGTGTCATAGCTGTAGCTTCTGTGCAGTTTTAAATCATGGATTGACAGAGTCTGGTATACAAGGCTTCAAGTCTTCAACATAGGGTCGATGATGATGATGATTTATGCTTTAGTTCAAGGATAAATTCAATGTGTTAGCTTTTTATAGCCTTAAATCAGTTGTATGTCTATAAAATTTATTATAACAAAGCTCAAAAACAAATTGCAGGTATTTGACTTGTTTGATCAAAAAAGAAATGGTGTAATTGAATTTGGTGAATTTGTTCGATCTCTTAGTGTGTTTCATCCAGATACACCAGAAGAACAAAAAGTTGCATGTAAGAAAGTTATTCTACTGAGACTCAGAACCAGAAAGTTCTAGGTTTAATTTCTTTATCTAATTATTTTTATTTGATTACTGCAGTTGCATTTAAGTTGTATGACTTAAGACAGACAGGCTTTATAGAACGGCATGAGGTAAGCATTGTTTTTCTTTTCATTAGTTACTTGCTGGCTTTGAGTGAATGAACATAATGATGTACATTCTTTGTATCCCATTGCACTATGGCTGCATCCCTGATTCCTTGTTATTGAATATTGATATTAGGCGTTCATGTCTTTCCTTTTCCACTTGAAATCTGCAGTAAGCACACAGCAATTGAGATCAATTACAAGAAATTGTGTTTCTGCAATGGGAAAATAACAAAATAGATTGCAGCGGCCAGCGGAAAGGCATTCCTTAGCCAGATACATTGCCAACTAATATATATATATTTTTTCTTTCCAACTGATTACTTTTGAAATCATGTGAAAATAGTTCCTTCTGAAACTACCTTAGTATATGCTCAGTGGCATCTGAATTAGTAAGTTACAAAAACTTGAGAAAGCCCATCTTTGAAAACTTATTTCAAATATAATAGATCAGGATCAGATGGATAAACGTTACTCAGTTGTATTTCTGAGTAATATATGGCCTGTAGAGAATTTCATTCTTGATAGATAACTATGATGTAATACCAATTAATTGCTGTATATTGTTCTCTTTGTTTTGAAATGTCAATAGATAAACCGGTTGTCTTAGCTGGACTTTTTGTGAATGGTCCTTTGACCATTTATCCCTTTAATAGTCATGTCTATTGCAGTGAGCATGTCAGTTCTGCCTAAAATATGATTATTAGGAATATTTCTCACTATCCTCAGTTACATTGCAGTTAAAGGAGATGGTGTTGGCTCTGCTGGATGAATCCGATTTGGATATTGCGAGCGATGCTGTCGAGATGATTGTTGATAGGGTAAGAAAATATTTCATCCATGTGTTCCTCTGTGGTGTGGTGTCCTGAACCCCAAGAATACAAAACAAAAATATCCATTTTGCGTGGTGCTGAATCTTTGATGTTGGTTGTTGATAGACATTTGATCAGGCTGACACAAAAGGTGATGGGAAGATAGATCAAGAAGAATGGACTGCATATGCTAAAGATAATCCATATGTGCTGAGGAATATGACCCTTCCCTACCTCAAGTATGCATGAGTTTCGTAATATTTCTCAATGGTATATTAGCAGGACAACTTGATCAATAGAGTTGCCCTGTTATTTGACATTTTTGAAAAAAGAATATAAATGTGACCATAGAAGGATGTTAGGGTTGCATCAGTTTTGTTTGTGGTGGGAGAATGTCTTTCTTTGTTTTACATCTAATTCGTGTCCTGTGGGTTGCATTTGCACGACTAGCTGTTAAGTTTTGTAAATGCAAGTAATTCAGACTTAGCCTTCATTTTTGGGTGGCCATGTGCACCTTGACTGATTTTATAAATGCCCTTCCTTTTTTGATGAAACTATGAATACTCTTCTTTGACTTACTATTGGTTGCTCATATTCCTCAGGGACATTACTATGGTATTCCCAAGCTTTGTGATGCACTCAGAAATCAGTGAAACCGACATGGCTGTCTAACGTGAAAAGTAACTGCAAACTTGCAACGTCTCTGTACACCCTGATCTATATTAATGATGAAAGGGTGCACTTGAATCTTTTCGTCAAGAAAAGGTTTGCAACGCTTCTCTCGTGAATAGAACTGTGGACTGGTGTAAATGGTGGAAATAGGAAACGTGTTTTGTTATCTTACCAACAAGCAACAGAGCAATGTAGCATCTAACTAAAGCATTACTGACCAAGCGTACAATCACATGGCAATTTGTCCATTGTTAGCTGATCTTTCTATTATTTCCGCTTTTAAGTTGGACAATGCTTTTCTTTTTCTTTTTGATGAGATGGGTGTTGAACAATGCTTAGGTTAGGAAGTTGCAGCCTCGTAGATCAAGTGCGGCAATTGAATTCATTATCATCCAAACAAAAAGGGTGTACCACAAATCGATGTTTACCTGTTCTCTCACGAAAAAAAGCTGATATATGATTCTTTCAATTAAACATTATGTAACATTGCTACAATATCGTGGGTTTTTTATTTACTTTTTTATGTAAATAAATGCCCAAAAGACCAGAAATTTGTCAATTCTCAGGTGCAATAACTTCAAATATCCATACGGATCCATGTATCATAAATTTCTCCAATCCCGGAGTGTGCATCAGTTAACACAAATCTGTGTTGTTTCGTTTTAGGCAGACAATTTTGCAGGCATATAAACCTCCGGTACAAAAATATTAGAAAGGAAAAATACTTATAACATGAATATGTTCCCATGCAATAGTCAGGAATTGGATCGAAGAACATGTTCTTCATGAATACCCTGACTCAAGGACAAACAATTTTCTGCTACTATCATATAATATTCATCTCTATTTGGTGATAAATAAACTATCTTAAAATAGAAGGGTGCGATTTGACTTAGTGCAGTTTTCAAGATCACATTTTAACCACTCATTCCTTATAATATATAATTTATGGTAACAAAAGTTTTATCCTTCGAAAGTATTTCTAAAAACAAACCCAACGAATTGCTTTTGTACTATAAACTTTTATATGATTAGGCTAATTATTGGTTAGATACAACAAAGTTGAATTTTAAAATACATGCATGCCTTACATTTTGAGTTGGAGGGAGTAACATGTAAGTGCAATTATAGGCCCTTATAGTTTTTATTTTATTTAGGGTACATTTGGTAGAGTTCTTGCTCTAGCTTTAGTGGAGCAATTTTTTTAGCTTCAACTATTTTTGTTAGAAAACATTTGGTAAAATAGCTTCTTACGTAGATAAAAAAGGATAAAACGTCTATAATATCTTTCTCTCTCTTTTTTTCTTTTTTTATATTTTTTATTTATTTCTCCTTTGACAAGTTGGCTTTCTTTTTCTTATATTTTTACTCCCATTTGTCCCCATCCTCTCCCTTACCCATATGTCTCACCCACCTCCACTACCCCCATCTCCTCTTGCCCTTTGCTTTTGCAAACTTGCCGGTGCCTGGGCGTCCCATCCGGGGCGCTAGCGTCGGATGGTGCTACGCGCGTAAGAAAAGGAGCTCGCGTTGCCTGTTTTTTACGCGCCCCACCACGTGGGCCCCTTTTCACGGGCCCATCTGCGCTCGCTCGGCGGCTCCCCGGCAGTGAGCCCACACCACCCGGACGTCACCCAGCAACTGCATTAGGTGGCTGCGACAGGTGAGTCCCATTACAACATGTGCAATACCATATCTACTTTTATAATACCCAGACAAAACACTTGCAACATATATTTAAAACACAACCGAAATACTTGCAAAGCATCTGGAAAACACTTGAAAGCCACTGCAAACATAGGCAACATCCAGATTGAACACTTACAACAGATGTATGAAACACTTGAAACATACGCTTTGCAACATATGTGTATATGCAATATCCAGATCTACTTTTGCAACATCTAGATAAAAACACTTGCAATATACCTATGGTACAGATGAAACATTTGGAACATACACTTCAAACATACGCATATAGCCATCGCAACATGTGCAACATCACGATCTACTTTTGTAACATCGATATAAAACATTTGAAACATACGTTTGCAACATGCTCTTTTAGCACGAATATCTCCCTGCTGCTTCGGCGAATGGAGGCTTGTCGGCGCGTGGAGGTCACTAGTGTGCTCGCCAGTGGCTCGGAGCTTGCCGGCAACGCAGAGCTAGGCGGCAGCGCATAGAGAGCGGGTGTGGGGGCGGCACGGGTGGCGGTGGTTCAGAGAACAGGTGGGTGGCGTTGGAAGTCACTAGTGTGCTCGCGGATAATGCAGAGCTGGGCGGCGACGCACAAAGGGTGGGGTGGGGGCGGCGATGGTGCAGAGGATGAGTGGACACGGCGCGGGTGACGCTGAGAGTGGGTGGAGCGTCCGGACATCGAACGCTTGGGTTAGAGCGTTTTTGTTGCTTCTGTTGTGCCTAGTCCCGCCGCCACCGCGCTTCACCCCCGACCGCCACCATCCGTGCCACGTGCACGCATGGCCACGGGCTGCCACTTCCCACGTGTATGGAACAGGGAGTACTTTGGGGGCGAGGCTGCAAGCATGGAAGATAGAGCTAGACGAAGCTTGTTTTTTCAGCTCTCCTTCCTGCACGTGGCTTCAGTCACCGCGATTCAAAGAGCTCCACGCCCAGAGCTAATGCACTACGGACGCGGAGCTTCAAGGTAATTCCGATTCCAGCTCATGTCTATCAAAAACTTGATTGATGTGCTAATAAATAAGTATAAAATCAGCCAAGCAAAGGGAGTTCGAGAAGGCCCATCCCGTTGACAGGTTTTTTTCATAACAACGCAATGGACCTCATCTCTGCAAGGACTGCCCGCCCAACCTCGGATCATACGCCAATTCTTGCTTGTCTGTCTACCGACGTCCCAAAAACAGACATTTTTCGCTTTGAAAATGCTTGGCTTCTAAACCGAAACTTCCTTCCGGATGTTCTCCCGGCCTGTCATGAAGCTCACCCGCGTCCAGTGCTGTCACAAGAGGAAAACACCGACGCTCGTCGTCAAATTGGATTTTGCAAAAGCTTTCCACATAGTAAGCTGGGAAGCCTTAGATACAGTTATGCAGGCCAGAGGCTTCACCCACATTTGGCAAAGATGGATGCGGCACATAGGGTCCATGGATAGGCTGTCGCCGGGGTCTCAGGCAAGGGGATCTCATCTCACCATATCTCTTCATTCTTGTGGCAGATGTGCTTCAGGTCCGATGAACAGATAAGGCACCCGATTATTGTTGGTACAAGTTGTCCAGTACTTCAGTACGAGGAGGACACGATGTTGTTGGTACGGGGTGAGTTGCACGACATTCAGAGGCTAAGAACACTGCTCGATCACTTTGCACAAGCCACTGGCCTTCAGATTAATTATCCCAAGAGTACTGTCGTGCCAATTCATATAAGCGAAGAAGCCGTGGAGCAATGTGTCTCAGTGTTGGGGATGCTAGAGGGAAGGTTTTCCCCCAAACATATCTTGGTCTCCCTCTGTCAACCATCCTAACCAGCAATGTACTCATCAACATGACAATATATGACAGTTTAAGCATGTGACTATCGCCCTATCAGCCTCATACACAGTTTCAGCAAGCTCATCACCAAGTGCTTGGCCAACAGGCTAGCAGGCGTTCTGGATGCTCTCGTCCTGCACAACCAGAGCGCTTTCATCAGAGGACGTCGCATCCACGATAACTTCAGGAATGTGCAGATCGCTTGCAAAGCCATCCATGAAAAGAAGTCGCCGACCGTCTTGCTCAAGATTGATATAGCAAAGGCTTTCGACACGGTTTCATGACCGTTCCTCCTAGAAGTCCTCCAACACATGGGTTTCGGCCAGCGATGGAGAGATTGGATTTCAATAATCTTGGCCACTGCAAGCACGAAGATTCTGCTCAACGGCCGCCTGGGGAGGCGAATCTGCCATGCTCGCAGCCTTCGCCAAGGAGACCCACTCTCGTCGATGTTATTTGTGCTGACCATGGAGGTCCTTAACCATTTCCTAAAATGGGTAGAGCAGCAGCAGCTTCTAACACCGCTGCATGACAGTGTCGGCAACAGGACGAGTCTGTACGCTGACGACCTAGTTCTGTTCGTGGTTCCTAATGTAAGGGACCTGCAGGTCATCAAGGCAGTGCTCACCATTTTTGGTTTAGTGTCGGGCCTGTTCTCCAACCTCGACAAGAGTGTAGCGTCCCTGCTCCACTGCTCGGAGAACGACATTGCCAGAGTTAGGGACATCCTCTCCTGCCGGATTGAGGACCTCCCGTGTCGCTATCTGGGGGCGCCGCTTTCAGCCCGGAGACTCAAGAGATCGGACGAGCAGCCTCTCATCGATAAAGTTGCTGCAAAAATACCGATATGGAAGGGCAATATGCTCAACGTTGCTGGACGAACGGCTCTGGTGAAAGCAGCTATGTCTGCCATCCCGACACATATGTCCATCGTCCTGTGCTTGTCGCCTTGGGCGATTGAGTCGATTGACAGACTGCGTCGCGCCTTCATCTGGTGTGGCTCAGACAAGGTCACTGGAGGAAAGTGCAAGGTGGCATGGGAAACTGTGTGTCGCCCCAGGGACGTCGGTGGCCTCGGCGTCTCTGACCTGCGATGCGCCGGGATCGCCCTACGAGTACGCTGGGAATGGCAGGCGCGAGTGGAGCGTCGACCCGCCCTGGCTTCGAAGGAGCGGGCAGTTGTTGGGGTGTTCCAAGCGGGCACTGTATTCATGCTTGGGAATGGAGAGTCCACTTTCTTCTGGACAGACAGATGGCTTGACGGCCGCAGCATTGAGGATGCTGCTCCAGCTGTTTTCGCCGTGGTGAAAGCGAGAAAGCGGAGGGCCACCGTTGCCGAGGCCCTACACAACAATGCATGGATTCAGCACATCACCGGCCCGCTAACCATGCAGGCCCTGCTCCAGTTCAACCGCCTCTACGACCTATTGGAGGGGGTGCAGTTATCGGCGCAGCCAGACACCTTCACCTGGAGGTTCACCGCCGATCAGTGCTACTCCGCAGCATCTGCATATGGTGCCATGTTCATCGGATCGTCATCGCCTCTTGGAGCCAAGCACATATGGAAAACATCGGCGCCACCGAAGGTTAAATTCTTTTTTTGGCTGGTCATGCACGGCAGATGCTGGACAACAGATAGACGGTTCCGCCATGGTCTGCAAGATTCGAATGCGTGCATCTTCTGCGACCAGGGCGCCGAAACGATGAACCACATCCTTCTTGGATGCCCCTTCAGTCGCGAGGTCTGGGAAGTCTGGCTCAGGAAGCTACACTTGCAGTACATCGTCGCTGTTCAAGATGAACCAGCTATCCCATGGTGGCTGCGAAGCAGGAAGGCACTACCGAAACAACTCCG
Organism: Saccharum hybrid cultivar R570; assembly: GCA_038087645.1. Lineage (NCBI taxonomy): Eukaryota > Viridiplantae > Streptophyta > Magnoliopsida > Poales > Poaceae > Saccharum > Saccharum hybrid cultivar. The sequence goes on from JAQSUU010000135.1 coordinate 28,357,945, forward strand.
CTCTGGGTTTGACTCTCTCTTCTTCCTCATCGGTTGGTCCATTTGTAAAGAACGCAATGCGAGAACCTTCAATGGAGTGTCAACCTTGGCGGCACGTCTTGAGGTCTCCATCCAGGAAGAAGCTGACGCTTGGTGCATGGCGAGCTACAAGCACCTCGGTGCACTGATGGCATCAATTTGAGCCCTGCTAAAACGGTCGCGAAATTTGTATGACGTAAACTACAACCTCGTGTGCCTTCGTGCTCGCTCTCGGTCGGCCCCGGTAACCCCGAATTACCGTCGTGCCCGCCTCTTGTAACAAACTCTATTCTTCTTAATGAAATACGTGCCTAGGCACGATCGCGAAAAAAAAATAAGCATGAAAGCTCAACATATAGCTTATTCTTGTGCAAGTTTCTACTCCAATACTACTAGACCTCTAGAAGTCGTCAGTTGTTCCACTGGAACGCCACCGGGCTCTTGACTTCATGCTTCCCGTTCGCCCAGCTGATCTGCCCGAAGCCCCACCCGCCTGCCTCCCGGTTCCCTCCGGCTTCGTTTCTGAACTCCCCCGAGTAGCTCCTCGTATCCATGTGCTCCTTGAACTCCAAGGTCGTCGGCGTGACGGTCACCTTCACGTGCTGCGGCGCCACGACTGTCACATTGTACGTCTCCGCAGCCTCCTCGGACACTTTGGTCAGCGTCCGCGTCAGTGTGCGGACGTCGGTGCGGCTGTCGAAGGCCACGCCACGATGAACGACGGGTAGTTGAGGCCGGCGGGGCCGCCGGCGAGCGTTCCCGTGCAATTGACGAAGTCCGGAACGAACCGCCTCATCTGTTCCGCGGTGTAGTTCAGGGCGCACAGGAAGTCGACGTAGTCGCGCGCGCCGGCGTCGTAGACGAGGCCCGGGTCCAGCGCGAGGTCCGGCTGGGCGTGCCCGGCCCCGGACACCAGCGGCGTCGCGACCCTGACGTTGTCGGTGTGGCCCACGGTGTCCCCGTGGCCGTTGTCGAGGATGTCTCCGCCTCTGTTGTCGACCGTCGCGGCGGTCGTCATGAGCGCCGACCGTACCATGGCCGGCGTCCAGCTTGGATGCTTCTTCTTGATCAGCGCCGCGATGCCAGCGACGTGCGGGCATGCCATGGAAGTCCCCGAGATGATGTTGTAGTTCACTCTCCTCCCATCGGGGACGGGGACTCCGGGGTAATCCGCTAGTGGTGCGTCGCCCGACCAGGCCGCAAGAATGTTCACTCCCGGCGCGACGACTCACAGCCGAAGCTGAAGGACGAGAATGCCGCCACCACCGGCGCCCGGTTCTTGTGGCCGATGACCGTCTCACAGCCGAAGCTGAAGGACGCCACCGGATAGGGCACCGAGGCCATGTACGCCCTGAGCTTCTCGCCAGCGGTGTAGCTGAGCGTTAGACCCGGAAGGGTGAAGGAATAGGTTGCGGAACCATCTCGAGACCACTCGTCAGGATCCACACCAACTATCCCTGCTCCACCAGCATTCTGCAAGGAGATGCCATCCGCGTCGCTTGCTCCGTCCATGTACACGATAATTTTTCCCATGACCGTGTCGGGCGTCCAGTCATTGAGGCTGTCCGTGGACACGAACTGGATCATGGGCGTGCCCTTGGCATGCATGGTTTAAAGGGACTACCCAGCGAGCACGACCCCGTTCCCGAGCGTGAGGTGCGCCGGGAACAGCCCGTCCACGGTGGAGGCGCCTACGGTGGTCATCCACGGCGCCGAGTTGCTCACTGTAGATGCCCGCGGACCTCCATTGCCGCCGCCGAGGACGACGAAGATGCCTTTGCGCTCCGCACCGAACGTGGAGATTGCGATCTCGTCATCGTGGAAGGGTATGGGACTAAGGTTTGCGAGGGACATGGAAATGATGTCAACGCCGTCCTTCACCGCAGCATCCACCGGCCACCGCCGCTACGATGTCCGCATTCTGGCATTCGCCTTTGTCGTCGCATGCCTTGTACATGGCGATCCTCGCCCTGGGTGCCATTCCCCACGCGGTACCCTGGGAGCCTGTAGAGGCTGGTGTTCTGGACCTCAGAGCCCGCGGCCGTTGAGGCCACGTGCGTGCCGTGTCCGTTCTTGTCCCTCGGGGACTGTACAGTCGAGGCCAGGTACGTGCTGCTCGCACTCCCCGCCATGGCGTCCATGGCAGCGTGGAAGGCCTTGGCGCCGACTAGCTTGTTGTTGCACAAGCTAGCATTGAAGCCGTGGGCATCGACGCACTTCCGTGCCAGCTCGACCGGACGGGGCCGAGCCCGCTGTCGTTGAAGCTCGCGTTCTCAGGCCATATGTAGTGTCGATGAAGCCGATGATATAGATGGGCAACGGGCCAGGCCGGCCCGGCCCGGCCCGGCATGGCCCGATAGGCTTCGGGCCAACAAAGCACGCGGGCCTGGCCTTTGGCCCAGGCACGGCCCTATGGGCCTTTTTTTCGTGCCGGGCCAGCCCGGAAAGCATGGCCTTTTTAGCAGGCCGGGTCGGCCTAAGGCCCGCGTCAGGAGAGGAGGTGGCGGCGACCGTCGGCGTGCTCGCCGCTGAGGAGATTGACGCTGGATCCGGAGGAGGGAAGGAGGAAGACGGCGCGCTCGGCACCGGATTCAGAGGAGCCGCTTGATGACGCCACGCTGGATACCGTCAGGGGAGGAGGCAGGGGAGGTGGCACAGACCGCCGGTGTCGGGTACCTAAACAAGGGGTACCCACACTCAACGACTAAAAAAGACAAACCCCTAAGAAAACCACGCCAAAGGCTCCGCCCACGAAGGTAGAACGAGCCAAAACCATGCACGGAACGCCTCGACCATGTTCCGACTCGTACGAGGTTTGCTCGACGAAACGCCTCGACCACAGGAAAATCTCCGACTCGTACGACCTTGGGTCAAGCCGGTTGACCCGCCTCACCCACCAACTCTCAGACAAAAGTCAAAGCATTTAATGCAACCGCCGACCACTTCCTACCCCCATGGCTACAACGACACCAACATAGAAGCAGTACCAGTTTCAAATTCCACTTTTTACTACCCATCCCGGGATGGGCGGTGAAAACCTGTCACTGCACACGCCATGCCGGGCATTGTTCCGTCACTGATCCCCCTCGAGGCAAAACATGACGAGTGTCGTACCCTGAAATTCCCGGGGCTCGGCCTTATCCATTCCCCGTCGACCCACCTCGACTCGGCCTCGACCAACCGCTGGTCAACAAAGGAGCAAGGCCCGCACGCCACATGACCCGAGGTCTTTTCACCGTCCCATCCTTTACGTCACCATGGTGTCCAGGGATGGCCGACCATTTCCGGAGCACGTCGCTACAGCAGCTTCCACAGCGCTCGACAAAACTTCACTTCTAAGGCACCCCCGGCGTCTCTGCCTTCTCTTGACCCTATAAAAGGGAAGGCAGGGGACTCTACGAGGGAGGCACGGGGACACAAGGCAAAACAAGTCATCACCCCTCCACAGAAGATCAACATCTCAAGCAATCTCCTTTGTACTCTCTCTTTGAGACTTGGGATCGGCTCTCTCTCTCACAGCTTGTAACCCCTATGCAAGCACTTAGGTGTAAGGAAATGCAATACTTCCCCCCCTGCTGGACGTAGGGCATTCTTTCGCCTGAACCAGGATAAACCCCCCGTGTATTCTCTTTGCATCACCATCCAAATTAGGGACACGCAACACAAATTCACTCGTTGGCTTAGGACCCTCACGGGCCCGAACACCGACAGTTGGCGCGCCAGGTAGGGGTCGCTGCGTGCTAAACATCGTTTTCCTGCCATTTTTCTGGATGGCTGACCCCGAATGTCCACTTCTGTTGGCCACGGTGATCTGGTTTGGGAGCTTGGAGTTCATGTCTCTTGGATATGGCTATGACATGGTCCTCCTCCCGCCCAGACACCCAACCGACGGCGACCATGAGCTCCCCCAGCCTGGGGGAGCACTGCACCGGTACTGTCGCTCTCGTCAGGCACGTGCCGCCAGGCGACGGCGTGCCCAGCGCAACCGCCATCATCGCCTCGCGGGGGGTGACGGTATTCCCCGATCCGGCGCCCCTCAGCCGGACGTCGACACGGACTTCCTCATCGAGGACCTGTGTAGGATGAGCTTGGCTGAGGGTAAGATGTCGGCGAGGTGTCCCATCACTCCGCCGTCTGGCACGGCGCCGCCACCAGCCGATTCGGGATCGATTGCTCCGGTACCGGGAACCATGTCCTCATCAGCATTCCCGTATGGGCTGGACACGGGTGCCCGGGCGTATGCTTCTTCTGTAAGCACCAGCATGAGCGCTTACGAGGAACTCCCCAGACACCATCTGCGTTCCACCCTCGACCTCGTCGCATCCACGCTAGCTTCCGAGTACCTGGACTCCACGGAGACCACGGGTGCGGAGCTCCGTACGACTACCTTTCGCCGTTACAACCCCAGAGACACATGACCTCATATGCATCCGTCATACTACTATTTCGTAACTCCGGACTCCGACTCTGCCGATGACAGCTACGACCCGACTCACGAATGCTTCCATATCGATGGGGCTATCACATCGGATTCGGAGGATGAGGTAGCCGTTGGAGGAAGGAATGCCACGCCACCTCATGTTGAGCCCCCTTGTGCATGAGATGAAGCTCAATTCCTTGCGGATCAAGGAGTGCAACTCGAGCAAATCCATGAGCTGCAGGACAGGCTCGACCAGGAACGAGAAAATCTGCGCCTACTTCAGCAAACCCTCGAGCAAGAGCGCGCGGCATGCGCACACGGCAGAGGAGCTCGAGAAAGGGCTCGCAACGTCAATCGTCACATCGTCGAGGATCGGGCGGGCGAACCCCCGATCTTCGACCGAGCCAGCTAGAATGTTGTCGCAGCCACCATGCTTCTTCGTAATATGCCCGAGCCATCCAACCCCGAGGCCCGTCGGGCCCGTGATGAAATCCGAGGACTCCTCGAGGCTGCTGCCATGTAGCAAGCCGAGAGTTCCGCCTCAAGGCGACACGGGCTTGCCTCGGAGCAGCCTGCGGAGCCCTCCCAATAGGAGAAAGAGGCCTCGGTTCATCCCGAGCCCGCCCCTTGGCGGAACAAGGCGGCCTCTGTCTGTAAACGCATCGTCGACAACCGCGAACCTCGAGATGCTCGTGACAACATCAACGAGCACCGTAGGCGCAAGAGTGGTGACGATGCAGCTCGAGGCTACCACGAGCACAGAGGCAGGCGCTACGACAGCTTGGAGGATCGAAGCCCGTCACCCGAGCCAATAGGCCCTCGGGTCTTTAGCAAGGCCATTCGTGAAACACTACTTCCAGCTCAGTTCCGCCCCCCATGACTCTTACCAAGTATAACGGTGAAACCAAACCCGAACTTTGGCTCGCCGACTTCCGTTTAGCTTGCCAGTTGTGTGGGGCTACCGATGACTGGGTCATCATTCGACAACTTCCCCTGTTCCTATCGGACACCGCTCGAGCCTGGCTCGAGGACCTCCCACCTCAACAGATCCACGACTAGAGCGACCTAGTGAGAGTGTTCGAGGGGAACTTCAAGGGGACCTACATGCGCCCTGGTAACTCATGGGACCTCCGAAGTTGTAAACAAAAGCCGGGCAAATCCCTCCGGGACTACATCCGGCGTTTCTCCAAACAGCACACCGAGCTTCCCAACATCACCGACTCCGACGTCATCATGGCATTCCTCTCTAGTACCACCTGCAAAGAGTTGGTATGAGAGTTGGGCCGCAGCACCCCCATCACTACCAACGGCTTGATGGACATCATCACCAACTTCGCCGCCGGTGAGGAGGCGGTTGGTGCCATCTTTGGCAGTGACCAGGACAAGGGGAAGCGCAAGGACGAGGATCCCGCGAGCTCCAACCGGGGCTCGAAGAGGAACAAGAAGAAGAAGAAGAAGAAGAAGAAGAATCAGCAGGGCAAACAAGAAGCCCCGGTGGACGACCTTGTCGTCGCCACAGATCGCAAGAAACCTCGAGGACCCCCCGGCAGGGCCATTTTCGACAAAATGCTTAAAGAACCGTGTCCCTACCACAAAGGACCCACGAACCACAACCTCGAGGACTGCCACATGCTCCGGAGATACTTTGAAAGCTTAGGCATCAAAAAAGACGACAAGAAGGAGGATCCCAAGGGTGACGACAAGGATGAGGGGTTTCCCGAAATTCATGACTATTTCATGATATACGGGGGACCCTCGACGCGTCTCTCAACACGGTAGCACAAACGGGAACGTTGAGAGGTCTTCTCTGTGCAACTCGCGACCCCCCTCTTCCTTGACTGGTCCAAGGTGGCCATCACTTTCGACCGTGATGACCACCCAGACTATGTCCCTAATCCTGGAATCTACCCACTCGTCGTCGATCCCATCATCGCCAACACACGCCTCACCAAGGTGCTCATGGACGGTGGCAGCAGTCTCAACATCATTTACGCCTAGACCCTCGACCTTCTAGGAATCGCAAGGACACACCTCCGACCCAGTGTCGGGGGCTTCCATGCAGTTGTGCCGGGAAAACGAGCAGAGCCCGTCGGGTGGGTCGACCTGCCTGTCTGTTTCGGTACTCCCGCCAACTTCAGGAAGGAAACTCTCACTTTTGAGGTGGTTGGGTTCCATGGGACATACCACGCCATTCTTGGGCGCCCCTGCTATGCTCGGTTCATGGCGGTTCCTAACTACACCTACCTCAAGCTCAAAATATCAGGCCCTAATGGTGTCATCACTGTCGGGCCCTCCTACAAGCACGCCTACGAGTGCGACGTGGAATGCGTCGAGCATGGGGAAGCCGTCCTGGAGTCGGCAACCTTGGCGGCAAACCTCGACGGTTTGGCCAAAGAGATCCCCGACCCCAAATGCCATGCCGGCAACTTTGAGCCTGCGGAAGACGTCAAGCTCGTACCCCTCGACCCCACCGACCCGAACAGAAAGGCATTGAGCATCAGCGCCACCCTCGATCCCAAATAGGAAGCAAAGCTCATCGACTTTCTCCGTGCAAACGTTGATATTTTTGCGTGGAGTCCCTCGGATATGTCGGCCATACCCAAGGAAGTCGCCGAGCATGCCTTGGAGATCCGAGCCGGCTCCAGACCGGTGAAACAACGCTTGCGCCACTTCGATGAGGAGAAGCGCAAGGTCATCGGCGAGGAGATCCACAAGCTTTTAAAGGCCGGATTCATCAAGGAGGTTCATCATCCCGAGTGGTTGGCTAATCCTATATTAGTTAAAAAAAGAATGGGAAATAGAGGATGTGTGTAGACTATACTAGTTTGAATAAAGCATGTCCGAAAGTTCCTTTTCCTTTACCACGCATTGATCAAATCATTGATTCTACTGCGGGATGTGAAACTCTGTCGTTCCTAGATGCGTATTCCGGCTACCATCAGATCAAAATGAAGGAGTCCGACCAGCTCGCGACTTCATTCATCACCCCCTTCAGCATGTATTGCTATGTTACTATGCCCTTCGGTCTACGAAACGTAGGTGCTACGTACCAGCGATGCATGCAACACGTTTTCGGAGAGCACATCGGACCCACCGTCGAGGCTTACATTGACGACATTGTTGTCAAAACCAAGAGGGTCAGCAATTTGGTTGACGACCTTGACGTTGCGTTCAAGTGCCTTAAGGCAAAAACATTAAGCTCAACCCCGAGAAGTGCGTCTTCGGCGTTCCTCGAGGCATGCTCTTAGGGTTCATCGTTTCCAAACGTGGCCTCGAAGCCAACCCGGAGAAAATCGCTGCAATAACCAAAATGAGCCCCATCCGTGATCTAAAGGGCGTGTAGAGGGTCACGGGCTGCCTCGCGGCCCTTAGTCGCTTCATTTCGTTCCTCGGCGAAAAGGCGCTCCCACTGTATCGTCTCCTAAAGAAATTGGAACACTTTTCATGGACCCTCGAGGCAGAAAAAGCCCTTACAAAGCTCAAAGCTACGTTGTCTAACTCTCCGATCCTCGTCCCTCCGGCCACAGGGGAACCCCTCCTGCTTTACGTCGCCGCAACGACACAAGTGGTCAGCGTGGTCTTAGTTGTCGAGAGGGCGGAGGAAGGACATGCCTTGCTCGTTCAGAGGTCAGTCTACTTCATCAGCGAGGTACTCTCAGAGACCAAGGTTCGCTACCCGCAAATCCAGAAGCTGCTATATGCCATCGTCTTGACGCGGTGCAAGCTTCGACACTACTTCGAAGGCCACCCGGTGACCGTGGTTTCTTCTTTCCCCCTAGGAGAGATAGCCCGAAACCAGGAAGCCTCGGGTAGGATAGCAAAGTGGACGGTCGAGCTCATGAGTGAGACCCTCTCTTATGCACCATGCAAAGCCATCAAATCCCAGGTGCTGGCAGATTTTCTAGCGGAGTGGACCGACACTCAACTTCCTACGGTTCAGCTCCAAGCTGAACTTTGGACCATGTACTTCGATGGGTCACTGATGAAAACAGGAGCAGGCGTGGGCTTGCTCTTCATCTCGCCCCTTGGAGTCCACATGTGCTATGTAATCCGGCTTCATTTTGTTGCCTCCAACAACGTCGCCGAGTACGAGGCTCTCATCGCGGGCCTACGCATCGCCGCCGAACTCGGGGTCCGACACCTCGACGTTCGTGGTGACTCCCAGCTCGTGATCGACCAGGTCATGAAGAGCTCAAGCTGCCACGATCCCATGATGGAAGCCTACTGCAAGGAGGTGCGGTGCCTTGAGGACAAATTCCACGGCCTCGAGCTCAACCACGTTGCACGCAGATATAATGAACCTGCCGATGAACTCGCGAAAATCACATCTAGTCGAGCCACGGTTCCACCTGACGTTTTCGCAAGGGATCTCCATCAACCTTCCGTCGACACCAGGGCAAGCGGGGGGGGCGACGGTCCATCACTCGATCCCCCACCTAAGGCGGAAGCTCCCTCGACCGGGGCTGAAGCCATGCAGACAGAAGGCTCGACCCTACCAGCCGACCTCGAGCCCGACTGGCATGTTTCGTACCTCGACCGTCTCACTCGAGGGGATCTCCCCTTGGATAAGACCGAGAATCGACGGATCGCTCACTGGGCCAAGACCTTTGTGATATATGATGACAACAAAGAACTTTACCGACGCAGCCCTACGAGCATCCTACAACGTTGTATCACAAACAAGGAAGGCAAGAACCTGCTCAAGGATATACACTCGGGGGCTTGCGGTCATCACGCGGCGCCTCGAACCCTCGTCAGAAACGTGTTCCGACAAGATTTTTACTGGCCAACCGCAGTCTCCGACGCTATTAAGCTAGTACGCTCCTGCAAAGGATGCCAGTACTACGCAAGGCAAACCCATCTCTCGGCTCATGCCTTGCAAACGATTCCCGTCACATGGCCATTCGCCATTTGGGGACTCGACTTGGTTGGACCCCTGAAGAGGACAACTAGTGGCTTCACCCACTTGCTCGTCGCCATTGATAAGTTTTCCAAATGGATCGAGGCCTGTCCTATCACCAGCATCAGGTCTGAGCAAGCTATGTTATTCTTCACCGACGTCGTCCACCGCTTTGGGGTTCCCAACTGCATCATCACGGACAACGACACCCAATTTACCGGCAAAAAGTTTCTGGATTTCTGCGACAACCATCACATCCATGTGCTCTGGTCAGCCGTAGCTCATCCAAAAACAAATGGCCAAGTAGAGCGTGCCAACGGCATGGTTCTACAAGGCCTAAAGCCGAGAATTTTTGACAAACTAAACAAACACGGCAAAAAATGGGCCGCCGAGCTCCCCTCGGTCCTGTGGAGCCTAAGAACGATGCCGAGTCAGGCCACGGGGTTCACTCCGTTCTTCTTAGTCTACGGGTCCGAGGCTATGCTCCAAACTGATGTTGAGTATGGATCCCCAAGGCTGAAGGCCTACAACGAGCGAAACAATGACGCCGCAAGAGAGAACGCCCTCGACCAGCTCGAGGAAGCTCGCGATGTGGCTCTGTTACACTCTGCAAGGTATCAACAAAGTCTCCGACGCTACCACGACAAACACGTCCGCAGATGAGACCTCAACGTCGGTGACCTAGTGCTCCGGCAAAGCCAGAACAACAAGGGATGACAGAAGCTTACTCTGCCATGGGAAGGGCCGTACATCGTCGTGGAAGTATTGAAGCCCGGCACTTACAAGCTATCAAACAAAAAGGGCAAAATCTTCACCAACGCATGGAACATCGAACAGCTACGTCGCTTTTTCCCCTAAAGCCTCGAGGTTTTGTAAAATTTTTCGTAATCTCATGATAGAATAAAGAATACATCAGTGTTCAAAGCATTCTTTCATAAAAACCAGGGAGGATCGACCTTGTTTTCTCAGAGTCGAACCTCCCTTGGGGGCTGCAAGGGGGAACCCCCTGTGTCCCCAAAAAACTCGCACTTTTTCAAAAAGAAAAAAGAGAACTTTTACATAGTCGACGAGGCCGCAAGTGCACCCTACGGTTCAAGGGCTGCCGAGCCATGAGATCGCCTATGCCTCCGGGCTATGGTACCTCCACTCACTCCCCCACGCCAAGGGGGTGCGACCACGCGCTTAAGTAGACCTAGTAAAAGTTCACGATTTTGAAAAAGCTCACGTCTAACATTCCCATACGCTTCGAATCGAGTTCTTACATAATCAACGAGGCCGCAAGCGCACCCTAAGGTCCAAGGGCTGCCGAGCCGCGAGATCGCCTATGCCTCCGGGCTACGGTACCTCCACTCGCTCCCTCACGCCAAGGGGTGCAATCGCGCGCTAAGAAAAACATGCAAGAATACGATTCAAGCAAGAAAGGGAACAAAAGACTCAAACGAAAATGAACATTTAGTATACATTTACATATAAATGTTTTAAGGCCCCTGAGGCCGTCACGGCGCGAGTCACTAATATTAACTAACTTATTACATGGGCCTTCATGCCCAGGCTTGGCTCACAGACCCTCATCGTCGGCAGGCGGGACCACCTCGACCTCAAACAGCTTCGCAAGATGACCCCCGGGCTCTTCCGCAGCCTCGATCAATTCCAGGCAGGCTGCCTCGTTCTCCTCTTCAGTCCTGTCTGGATCCGAGATGAAGCCATCAGCAATGAGGCCCATGTCATACTCGAACCCAGACCGTATGATCGCCATGGCCCTCTTCACGCCATGATGCAGCCCGCCTCGAATCTTCTCGCGGACAAGGTCACCTAGCGCCACCATCCGGCGAACAAATGAGTTCCCTGGCACATCCTCCTCGGTATCAGCATCGGGCTTGACCCCTAGGCCGTTGCACACCGAGGTGATCGCACCCTGGAGCAATTGAGTCCGCCCAGCCTCAGCCTCGAAGAGATTCTGAAATGAGGTAGCCGTCGCCTGGGCCGCATGTTGCTGCTTTTCCAGCTTTGAAATACAAACACCAAGTTAGCAAAGACTTGGGACCCCAAGGCCAAGGTCAAAACTTGACAACGGATTACCCTCAGCATGGGTCTGCCAACCCATGATCTCATCGCACAACTCCTCGCGTGCTTTCTCCGCCGCCTGAAGAGCCTCGTCCTTATCGCGGACAGTCGCCCTCAACGTCTCAATCTCCTGACTGATGCCCAAGAGAGCCTCATCCCTCTCCCGAATGGTTCCCTTCAACGTCATGACCTTGTTCTCCAGGGTCCGGACGCAAGCGAACGCCATCCCGATCTAGACGTTGAGGGCGTCGCGCTGGCCGCTGACAAGAGCGACATCCTCCTCGAGCTCCTTCACGTGTGCTAATAGCGGCGCGAGGTCCTCACGGGCCTTGGCCGCCTCCTCCCGAGCCTTGGTCGCATCTTCACGCACCTTGGCCTCGGTCTCCCGAGCCTGCGTCGCCTCCTCTCTACCGCTGCATGGACGACGCGAAGCTCGTCTACTTCGGCGCTCTTCTTGGACAAACGCTTATTGGCTTCCTCGACCAGAGCCCGTTGACGAGCAAGCGCCGCCCATATGCCACTTTCATGATGAATGAAGAGCGACTTGCGGCGAGATCGCTCCTTGAGTTCCTGACCATAGTTAAGCTTAAGATCAGAACCAAGGAGAAAAGTGGGATATATGCCAGAAAAAAAAAACAACAGACACGGCTCACCTCAAAGGCCTCCAACATCCGCCGCACTAGGGTGTCCGCAACGATCCACAGGGACTGCACGGAGTGCTTACGGAGTCCCTCGACGTACTCCTAGTGCTGCACTTCACCCTTGTCGTCAAAGGGCGAAGAAGGGCTCGGCGTTGGGGTTAGCCACGTCCCTGAACTCGAGGGTCGACTGACCCCAGCACGAAAGCTCCTCCTCCGCCCGCGCAAGCACCAGCCCCGTGAAATCAGGCCACCTGGCAGACGCCTCGGCCATGTCGTCCTCTGACGTTACGGAAGTCCCGGGATGATCCGGGGCATCGACCATCTCAACGTCCGCCTTCTGCTTCCCCTTGTCGGAAGGAGGGTCGTCGACGGGGAGATCGATCGCAGCTGGAGTCGACCCTTGGGGCAGGACTGGCCTCCCGTCAGTCGGCGCCACCGCCTGCACGTTGGGCAGTGGCATGGCCACCCCCCGTTCCGCCTCGACCGCCTGCTCCTCTGGCTGGTCCTACTGCGGCTACGGTCGTGGCTCCTCCTACTCTGGTTGCAACTCCGGCTGCTCCTCCTCTTTCCCCGCATCCGGCGGGGCCTCTACCACCTATTTTGTCTTTTCAACATCCGCTCGCCCTGCATCGCGGACGGATGTTTCGGCCTTATCGGCCTCGACGGTCACCAGGGTCCTCATGGTCGACCCTAGCTCTGGCCCACCAACACCAGGCACGTTGAGCCTAGCACAGCCCGGGGCTGCCTCGACCGGCCCTTGCTCCCGAGCGGCGTCCCCAACTCTAGCGACCTCCTGAGCGCTTGCACCTGCCTTGGCAGCGACCTCTTTCATCTTGAGCCGCTCCGTGGCAGCCTGGTACTTTGCGACCCAGGCGGCGTCGTCGGTAGGCGTCCGCATCATCAGGGCGGCACCAGACTTGAGCGCCTTGATGGGAGTCATAGTTGCGAGCTCCACCTTGCGCTTATGGCTGAGTAGTGAACAACCACATCAGAACAAAAAGCGAGATAACTTTGTCGGAAAGGCAAGGTGAGACACTTACCTAGACAGGGGAATCAAGGGCCTCGTCTCCGGCTTCCCCGAGCCACTCGACGGCTTCTGCGATAGCCCCTCTGTCGAGCCTCCGGTCGGCCTGGTGCTCCTTGGAGCCTAGGCTGACGAGGCGCCCGGGGTCCTTTGCGCCGATGAGGCTATCTGGCCTCGGGTCCTCACACCCGACGACGGTGCCCTAGCCTCAGACGTCGATGTTGCTATTCTGCCCGACAACGAAGTCCGGGGCGAGTGAACTCGCGGGCACGGCGCCACCGACGTTCCCTAAGGGACCCTAGGCATGGCAGATCCCCTCTCCGAAGGTCCCTCTCGGGCTCTTCCTTCTGCTGGCTCTTCCTTCCCCTCGACGGGCGCCGAGACTGCCCTCGACGCCTAGGAGGTCGACCCTCCGCCAATAGGCTCTAGCAAGGGCCGTACGTCAGGGAGGTGCGCCAGAAAAGTCACGGTGTCGTACCGCGACCCGGCGTCGTCGTCGTCGCTACCCTCATCCTCATCCTCCCCCGAGGCCATCTCAGAGGGGGATTCCTCGATGGGGAGACCCTCGAGACTCTGCTGGCGGCGATGCTTATTCAATGCCTCACGCTCGAGGGCCTTTCTGATCCGACGCTTCTTTGCGGTGTATTTCTCTTCCTTCTTCTTAGCCGTCGAGACGCGTCTCACCTCCCGAGCAGTGTGATCCTTCTAAATCGGCGGTCGTGAGTCCTTGACCGCTGATAGATCCTGCATGGAAACCTCGACGGACTAAATCGAGAGAACCAGGAAGCAATGGGACTCGAGGCTAGCGGAACAACACTTACCAGAGGCTCGAAACCCTGGTTGGGTCGCATCGGGACCCTGTCGATGTCCTCCTGCTTGAAGCTGCCCACCATCCACCGCGCGAGCCGGGCAACCTCATCGAGGGGGAGGGTCTCGTGCGACATCCGACTCCCCTCCAACGAGACGTCCGACGTCATCTCGTCGATCTGGAGTCGGCACTGCATCAGCGGCAGCACTCTCCGATGGTGGAACGCGGCGGCCACCATCCCCGTGGTCAATCCGCGCTGTCGAAGTCTTCTTAGCGCATCGAGGAGCGGCTGCAGCTTTGGCTTCTCTTCCTCGACGACGCCATATGACCAATTATCCTCGCGCGACATCAGGACCCGGCCGGAGAACTTCGACAGGTGGTCGTCGTCGTTGCGCAGGTAGAACCACCCGTCGTGCCATCCGCTGTTCGACGAGATGAGCTGCGTCGGGATGTAGAGCTCGCCTCGACCCGCCCGGACTTGAAGGGTGCAGCTCCCAGCGTGCACCGCGCGCCGCACTCCCCGCTCACTCGCCTTCTTGGCGAAATGCTCCGCCTTGAAAAGGTGGATCCACAGGTTCCAGTGGGGCTCCATCCCCAAGTACCCCTCGCAGACCGCCACAAAGATGGTGGCCTACGAGATGGAGTTGGGGGCGAGATAATGGAGCTCCACCTTGTAGTAGTGAAGAAGCGCCCGCATGAACTAGCTCAGCGGCATCCCGAGCCCCCTCTTGTGGAAAGCGACGAAGCTCACCACATACCCCTCCGGGGGCGCCGGCTCCCGGTGGTCGGACGGCGGCACCCTCCACTCTGGCTGGCTCTGGCTCGCCCTCGGTCGTAGAAGACCGTCGCGAACCAACTCCTCCAGCTTCCTCTCCATCACCGAAGAACGGACCCACGCGTTCGCGGGAAGAATCTAGCTCTTTCCCGCCATAGGTGTCGAGATCAACGTGTGGTGGCGACAGGGGAAGAGATGACGGTGGCGGCGAAGAACGGCTGAAGAGCGCAAAAGGAGAAAGGAGCAATCGCAAAAGGCCTGTGGGGGGCATGCGAAACCCTAGGCTCTGTACTTATACCCCGGCAGAAGACCAACGAGCGGATCCGACGAAAAGGTAGGAACAGTTCTCGCATTTAATGTCCTTACCTAACCGCTCCCTTGAAACCCGCGGGTAAGGGCACGTGTCCACCGTTCATTCCGCAACCATCGCACCACACCGCCCACTACCACGCCGCTCTCATTTCTGCTCCTAAAAAGACGCATCCCAACAGGCCGGAAGGGGATCCATAGACGGACATGTCCAGACGAATGGATAACGGGCTCAGAGCCCACTATGAACCTCGAGGGGTCGAAAGCTGGCCCTCGACCGGGGTTCGACAGTTGCCCTCGAGTGACAGAGTCAGGGACAACTGGGGACGTGTCCATACAAGGCCAGGGCTCGAGCCACTCTCTCGAGACGCCCCTAGACGTATTCGAGGCTAGAAGAGAGGTCGACGGTGGAATCCCCTCGGAGAGAGGCATCGAGCCCTCGGATCCTACCGCATGGAACCGAGATCCACACGACTACTCTTTGGCATCTTTGGAGAGCGCCTCCACGGCCGCTAGCCGACCCCTATCAAATGGGGCACGGGCTCCCACTCAAATTCCCTGCTAACAGCTCACCGGAGATCGTCGGAACTGCCCATCGAGGGTAGTACGACGTTCCCCACCCCTCCTCCTTTCCTAAAAGGTGCGTGAGGGTCATACAATAAAGACGGGTAAGACCCTGATCGACCTCATGCGCACGAGGCTTGAGGGCTCGACCGCAAAAAACTAACCCCAAACGAAAGGGGACCAAGCACGCCACGGGGGCTCAAACACGGGAGCACTCCTCGATATAACGCACTAAAGACCTCGGAGGAGTCAAAACACTCCACCGAGGCCTCGGGGGCTACACTCGGCGGGTGCGCTCGCACGCACCCACCAGAAGAGCTACGACACTACGACTCCAGTTCATGACTCACTGAGCCTCTGCAAGAGTGACCACACTCACACAAAGGCTCGGGGGCTACTGTCGGGTACCTAAACAAGGGGTACCCACACTCAACGACTAAAAAAGACAAACCCCTGAGAAAACCACGCCAAAGGCTCCACCCACGAAGGTAGAATGAGCCAAAACCATGCACGGAACGCCTCGACCATGTTCCGACTCGCACGAGGCTTTCTCGACGAAATGCCTCGACCATAGGGAAATCTCCGACTCGTACGACCCTGGGTCGAGCCGGTCGAGCCGCCTCACCCACCAACTCTTAGGCAAAAGTAAAAGCATTTAATGCAACCGCCGACCACTTCCTACCCCCAAGGCTACAGCGACACCAGCATGAAAGTAGTACCAGTGTCAAATCCCACTTTTTACTGCCCATCCTAGGATGGGCGGTGAAAACCTATCACTGCACACGTCATGTCGGGCACTGTTCCGCCACTGATCCCCCTCGAGGCAAAACATGATGAGTGTCGTACCCGAAATTCCCGGGGCTCGGCCTTATCCATTCCCCGTCGACCCACCTCGACCTGGCCTCGACCAACCGCCGGTCAACAAAGGAGCAAGGCCCGCACGCCACAAGACCCGGGGTCTTTTCACCGTCCCATCCTTTACATCACCATGGTGTCCAGGGATAGCCGGCCATTCCCGGAGCACGTCGCTACAGCAGCTTCCACAGCGCTCGACAAAACTTCACTTCTAAGGCACCCTCGACGTCTTTGCCTTCTCTTGACCCTATAAAAGGGAAGGCAGGGGACTCTACGAGGGAGGCACGGGGACACAAGGCAAAACAAGTCATCACCCCTTCACAGAAGATCAACATCTCAAGCAATCTCCTTTGTACTCTCTCTTTGAGACTTGGGATCAGCTCTCTCTATCACAGCTTGTAACCCCTACGCAAGCACTTAGGTGCAAGGAAATACAATACTCCCCCCCGCTAGACGTAGGGCCTTCTTTCGCCCTGAAAGCATCTAGGCCCCGGTGTTGGTTTCGGCAATTGATGACAACGCATAATTACCATGACTAATGTGTGTTTTGCAGAAACGTTGGTAAGTTAGGTCATGGAGATGATAACTGCTTTGTGCAATATGGTATTCATGTCCCTTGATGGAAATCGTTTCGATTTTCAAAGGATCAACGATAAGATTAAGGACGGTTAGTTCCGGATGTCAAGGTGTTGAGTTACATCTGGAATAGTCATTAGGATCTTTGTTTCTTCCTTTGACCGTACTATAAAGAGGGGCATGAGCGAGTAGCTTGACCTAGGTGAGTCTTGTGTTTAGGTGTGGTGCACACTTGTCAAACTTAGCACTAGGTAGCTCGAGAAAAGCTTAGAGTTCAGTTGGAAGCAACTTGGTTCAAGTTGCGACGCGTTTAGAAGACGTTTGAGCCATTTACCTAAGACCAGACGCGGTCCTAGTCATGACCGAACGCGTCTGGTCAGTACTAACACTTCACTGCGGGTTCAACTGATCGACCGGACGCGGTCCTTGAGAGGACCGGACGCGGTGGTCAGGCTGACACGTGTTCCAGAGAGTAAACAGCGTAATCGGACGTGACTGTGAAATGATCGACGTGTCCGGTCATATTCCAATAAGGTCCCGTGGTGACCTGACGCGTCCGGTCACCTATGATCGGACGCGGTCATGCGTCAGGTCAGTTTTCTAGTAAGCTCTTGCATGATCGGACGCGTCCGATCATCCCTGATCGGCGCGTCCGGTCATCTCAGACCGGCGCGTCCGGTCATCATAGATCGGCGCGTCCGGTCACTCAGCGCAGTTTTCGGTTTTCGACCGTTACACCTGACCGGCGCGTCCGGTCATGTCGACAGGCGCGTCCAGTCAGTGCGCGTTTGGCTGTTTTGAAAGGTAACGGTTGGATTTGTTTGAGGGGTGTATAAATACATCCCCTCCACCTCTTTTAGAGGTCTCTTGCTCATTTGTTTAGCTGAGAAACACCTTTGGAGTGTAAGGGAGTGCAAGAGCCCTAGTGAGGATAGAGATTTGCGAATCAAAGTTTGAGAATCTTCTCTAGTGACAAGAGTATATCAAGTGTGCATCCATCTTCTCATAAGCCTTGTTGTGGTCAAGTGAGAGTTCTAGCTTGTTACTCTTGGTGATCGCCATCACCTAGACGGTTTGGTGGTGATTGTGAGTTTGGTGATCATCCGACAAGATTGTGGGTGACCCAACTCAAGTTGTGAGCGGTTTTGGGTGATTCGCCGCGACGGAGTGTCGAAGAATCAACCCGTAGAGAGCACTTGATCCTTGCGCGGATCAAGGGGGAGCTACACCCTTGCGCGGGTGCTCCAACGAGGACTAGTGGGGAGTGACGACTCTTCGATACCTCGGTAAAATATCACCATGTTCCTAACCCTTACTTTCAAGCATTTACTTTCGTGCATTACTTTCATTGCTTGTTTACTTTCCTAGAATTGCCATGCTAGTCTAGGATTGGAACTTAGGGTGCAAAACTTTTATCGGTAGAATCACAAGGAACACTAGTAGACACTAGGGGTGAAGTTTGGCTTGTAGGATTTAATTCTTGCAATTAATTTTTAAAAAAGCCCAATTCACCCCCCCTCTTGGGCATCTTGATCCTTTCAATTGGTATCGGAGCCGTGTTGCTCTTAATTTAGGCTTCACCGCCTAGAGCAAGATGTCTAATGGGGAAGGACCACCTCCCACTTTTGAGGGAGACGATTTTCCATATTGGAAAATTCGTATGGAGGCGTACCTCGAAGCCATAGATGTTGGGTGCCTTAGAGCCGCAACCGAATGGCTTTCTCCTATAAGGGATCCCGCTAACCCAAGTGGTGACGAGGAGAAATACGACCGGCGGAATGCAAAGGCAAAAAATGCAATCTACCGGGCACTAGGCAAAGATATCTTCAATCATGTGCGTAATGCCAAAAACGCTCATGAATTGTGGGAAAATCTTTGTGCTCTCCATGAGGGAACTAAGAGTGAGCATGAGGAACGCTATCATATTGCTTTAAAGAAAATTAATTCTTTTGAGATGCTTTCCAAAGAAAGTGCTAATGAAATGTACACTCGTTTGAATGTTCTTGTAGAAGATCTCAATGCTCTTGGACTCACTAAAATGAGTCAATCGGATGTTGCAAGGAGGATCTTGAGTGTTCTCCCCGTTGAGAAGTATGGACATATTGTCACCGTACTTCACCAAAGTGATCTCTCCGCCGCAACACCGACTCAAGTATTGGGAAAGATCAATGCACATGAGATGTACATGCACATCACTCCGGAAGAGGGTTCATCATCTTCCAAGAAGAAGGACTTGGCCTTCAAAGCTAGCCATGAAAAGAAAAAGAAGAAGGGCCAAGCTATGATAGTGCAAGAAAGCTCAAGTGAAAGTGACATTGATGATGCATCACTTGCACTCATGGTGAGGAAGACCACCAAGATGCTAAAGAAGCTCAACAAGAGTGGCATCAAGTTCGATGGCAAGAAGAAGAAATTCTTCACAAGTAGCAAAAGGAAGCCAATCTCCGAAATGGATTGCTTCAATTGTGGAGAACTTGGCCATCTAGCTCATCAATGCCCAAAGCCTCCAAAAGACAAGTACAAGAACAAGTACAAGGGCAAGAAAGATGATTCAAGTGAAGAAGAAGATGATAAAAGAAAGAACAAGCCATACAAGAAGAAAGATGGCAAGAAAAGAGAGTTCTACAAGAAGAAGAAGGGAGGCAAGGCTTATATTGTTGGTGATTGGCTCACCGACATTGAATCATCATGTGAGTCCTCCGGTGATGAAAGTGATGATGAAAAAGAGAAGATCGCCGCACTTGTGGTTGGGCCATCATCATCGTCATCAACGTCTTCATCACCATCTTCACCGCCATCCTCACCGTCATCATCCACTTCCCACCTATGTCTCATGGCTAAAGGTGATCGAAAGGTACAAAATAGTGATAGTGATGATGAATATGATGCACCTTCTTATGATGAACTAGTAAAATTGTTAAACAAATATTCTAAAATCATAAGGAGGACTAGAAATGAAAATGATGAGCTTCAACATGAAAATGAAACACTCTCATCTAAGCTTGAAAGTGCACATAAGACTAGGGATGAGCTCATAGATCAAAATGAAACTATGTCTTCTTCTCTCAAGGAGCTCAAAACTTCTAACAAGGAGCTTAGAGATAAACATGATAAAATTGAGAAGAAGCATGGTGAACTCATCACTAGGCTCAACTTGCTAAAAGAATAATATACCGCATTGAAAATCAATTATGATACTCTTATTATTGCTAATGAGCTTGCACTTGAGACACATGATGCTACTAACCAAGTTGTTAAGATTGATATAGCTACATCATGTGATGACTTGATTATTGAGAACTTTGAGCAAGGCTCTAGCGGCAAAGGCAAGAGTGTGGTTGAGGCTAACAACTATGATGAGTGTGTCAAGCTCAAGAGTGAAGTTGAGATGCTCAAGGATGAGAACAAGAAGCTAATGGCTCTTGAAAAGCAAACTTCAAATGAGTCACTCATAGAAGAAAACAAGAAGCTTAAGCAAGAAAAAGAGCATCTCAAGGCCGGCCTAAGCAAGTTCACAAGAGGCCAACATTTGCAAAGTGAGCTACTCATGAACACCGTCATGAAGATGGATAGGAGTGGCATTGGTTACTTGGCAAATCAAGAGAAGAAGATCAAAGCTCAACAACAACAAAGCAAGTCAAAGCCCAAGCCCAAAAGATGTGTTGAGTGTGGACAAGAAGGCCATTTTGCTCATGAGTGCAAAACTCCACCACCACAACCCTTGCCCAAGCATGCTAGACCCTTTGCCTTCAATGCTCATTACATGCTTAGAAAGGACTCAAGTGGAAATATGAAAGTCATGTTCTTAGGTCCCCTTAACAAGAATAGGCCTAAGAAAATATGGGTTGCCAAGTCACTAGTTGAGAAAGTTAAGGGTCCCTCTCAAGTTTGGGTCCCTAAACAAAAGGCTTGATCTCTTGTGTGTAGGTGAACTACAAGACCGGTGGATCTCATTGGGTGATTGATAGTGGTTGCACACAACATATGACCGGTGATCCTCGTATGTTCACCTCACTTGAAGAGGATGGGGTATGTCAAGACAAGATCACATTTAGGGACAATTCAAAGAGCAAAGTCAAGGGTATAGGCAAGGTTGCAATATCAAATGATCATTCTCTCTCAAATGTGCTCTATGTTGCTTCATTGAGCTTCAACTTACTATCCGTTGGGCAACTTTGTGATCTTGGCTACCAATGCTTGTTTACTCCAAATGAAGTGGTTGTTACAAAGATAGATGACAAGCAAGTAATTTTCAAGGGCTTTAGATACAATAATCTTTATCTTGTTGACTTCACCTCCGAAGATGCAAATTTGATGACATGTTTGTTCACCAAGACTACACTTGGGTGGCTTTGGCATAGGAGGCTTGCTCATGTTAGAATGAACACTCTCAACAAGCTATTGAAGAAAGAATTAGTGAGAGGTTTGAAGGATGTAAAGTTTGAGAAGGACAAACCTTGTAGTGCATGTCAAGCCGGCAAACAAGTTGCAAACACTCATCCAACCAAAGCTTACATGTCAACTTCAAGAGTGCTAGAACTTCTACACATGGATTTGTTTGGTCCTACAACTTACAAGAGTTTGGGTGGAAATCTCTATTGTCTTGTGATTGTGGATGACTTCTCTAGATACACTTAGACCTTCTTCCTTCATGACAAATCCGAAGTGGCAAGTTGCTTCAAGAAGTTTGCAAATTGAGCTCAAAATGAATTTGAAGTCAAGATAAAGAAAATTAGAAGTAACAATGGCAAAGAGTTTGACAACACCAACATTGAAGCTTATTGTGATGAAATTGGAATCAAGCATGAAGTTTCATCAACCTACACTCCTCAACAAAATGGTGTAGTTGAGAGGAAGAACCGGACCTTAATCACTCTTGCAAGAACAATGCTAGATGAGTACAATACACCGGAGAAATTGTGGGCCGAGGCAATCAACACCGCATGCTATGCTTCAAATCGCCTCTTCCTACAAAAGTTTCTTGGCAAGACCCCTTATGAGTTGCTAAATGGGAAAAAGCCGGACGTCTCATTCTTCCGGGTGTTTGGTTGCAAATGCTACATCTACAAGAAGCGTCAACACCTAGGGAAGTTCCAAAGACGTTGTGATATTGGTTTTCTTGTTGGTTACTCATCAAAGTCCAAAGCATATAGAGTATTTAACCATGCCACCGGTTTGGTTGAAGAAACATATGATGTGGAATTTGATGAATCTAACGGCTCCCAAGGAGCAATTGAGAATTGTGATGATGTAGGTGATGAACCATTGAGGGAGGCCATGAAGAACATGTCGGTGGGAGACATCAAGCCTAAAGATGATGAAGACGATGTACAAATTGTAAATCCACCATCTTCATCATATGTGCCTCAACATGATGACAAGAATGAGAGAGTTGAAAATGAAGATACTCATGTCTCTCATCAACAAGCCGAGGCACAAGCACAAGATGTCGATGCTCCCCATCCTACTCCTCAAATGGTTGATCGAAGAAACTCACCCCTACTTCAAGCACATCCACAAGATCTCATCATAGGGAGTCCTACAAAGGGTGTAATGACTCGATCTCAAAAGTTTGCTTCTTTTGTTGAACATCACTCTTTTGTCTCTTGTCTTGAACCTAAGAATGTAGAAGAAGCTCTTCAAGATCCGGATTGGGTGAATGCCATGCATGAAGAATTGAACAACTTCGCCCGCAATCAAGTTTGGACACTTGAAGAGCATCCAAAAGGTGCAAGAGTCATTGGAACCAAGTGGGTGTTCCGCAACAAGCAAGATGATCAAGGCATAGTAGTAAGAAACAAGGCAAGACTAGTTGCAAAGGGGTTCTCTCAAGTTGAAGGTCTTGATTTTGGAGAGACCTTTGCACCCGTTGCAAGACTTGAAGCCATTCGTATCCTCCTTGCATATGCATCACATCATGATATGAAACTATATCAAATGGATGTGAAAAGTGTATTCTTAAATGGCTTCATAAATGAACTAGTCTATGTTGAACAACCTCCCGGGTTTGAAGACCCTAGATATCCTAATCATGTTTATAGGTTGTCCAAGGCGCTATATGGGCTCAAGCAAGCCCCTAGAGCGTGGTATGAGCGCCTCCGGGACTTCCTCATTGAGAAGGGCTTCACTATTAGGAAGGTTGACACCACACTATTCACCAAGAAGTTTATTGGAGAGATCTTCATTTGTCAAGTCTATGTTGATGATATTATATTCGGGTCAACAAATGAAGATTATTGCAAAGAATTTGGTGAATTGATGTCAAAGGAATTCGAGATGTCTATGATTGGTGAGCTAACATTCTTCCTTGGTTTTCAAGTTAAGCAAATGAGAGAAGGGATTTTCATCTCTCAAGAAAAGTACACCAAGGATCTTCTCAAAAGATTCAAGATGGAAGAATGCAAGCCAATCAAGACCCCAATGCCAACTAATGGACATCTCGACCAAGATGAGGGAGGTAAACCAATCGATCAAACTCTTTATCGTTCTATGATTGGTAGCTTGTTGTACCTTACCGCATCTAGGCCCGACATCATGTTTAGTGTGTGCATGTGTGCCCGCTTTCAAGCGTGCCCTAAAGAACCTCACCTAAGTGCCATAAAAAGAATCCTAAGATATCTTAAGTATACCCCAAGCATTGGACTTTGGTACCCCAAAGGAGCTAGATTCCAACTAGTTGGCTATTCCGATTCGGATTATGCCGGTTGCAAAATTGATAGAAAAAGCACATCCGGAGGATGCCATTTGCTTGGGAGATCCTTAGTATCTTGGTCATCTAAAAAGCAAAATAGTGTGGCTTTGTCCACCGCCGAGGCGGAATACATTGCCGCGGGGACTTGTTGTGCACAAATCCTATACATGAAACAAACCCTCCTAGACTATGGAGTTGTTCTTGAAAAGGTGCCACTTTTATGTGACAATGAAAGTGCGGTTAAAATTGCTAATAATCCGGTACAACACTCTCGCACCAAGCACATTGATATCCGCCACCACTTTCTAAGAGATCATGTTGCTAAAAATGATATATCACTAGAAGGTGTAAGAAGTGAAAATCAATTAGCGGATATCTTCACTAAACCTTTAGATGAGGCTACCTTTTGTAGATTGAGAAGTGAACTAAATGTGCTTGATTCAAGTAACTTTAAAAAAATGAGCTTGTGTTGTCCCTTGCATTGCAATTGTATCATATGTCATGTTTAAATTTCCGCAATGCATCTAGAACTTGTCCAACACGGTTACGATAACCCTCCTTTGGAGGAGTGAAAAAGCCTAACCGTGGATCAAACTTGACAAGCATCTAGCCTACCTTTCTCGTTTTGCATTGCATATGCATGGTTGTTGCTTTGTCGTTTCTTTTCGGTTAAGCCTTGAGTAACCTCTGTGTTCGTCCATGAATAGAGAGAGCATTTGAAGCTCCCAAGGGTTCATCAACTCTATTGCATGGCCATACGTTGCTCCTCGGGTGTTTATTGAATATTTTCTTAAAAATAATACTAGCCTAAGGCAAAATATTTTGAAAATTTTGAGGGTTCGAGTGAGGTCACTCATATCAGGTTCCAATTGGTGTTTATTTGAGTCTCTTTGAATTGGAACTTGATTGGGAGAAGTCGCGTCAAAAAACGGTTTGAAAAAGAGCTTTTTACAGCGACCGGACGCTGGACCGGACGCTGCATCAGATGCGGTTCAGTTTCACCACCGCGTCCGGTCATGCGTCCACCAGCGCGTCTGGTCATTCCCGAAGATTTTCTTCGGAACCTCTAACCGGACGCTGCACCGGACGCGCCCCTGTCGACCACCGCGTCCAGTCCCGGTAACCACCAGCGCGTCCGGTCATTCCCGAAGATTTTCTTCGGAACCTCTAACCGGACGCTGCACCGGACGCGCCCCTGTCGACCACCGCGTCCGGTCCCGGTAACCACCACCGCGTCCGGTCATCCGTTTCAGTTTTCTGGGCAAATCATAACCGGACGCTGTCAGCGTCCGATCGTGGATAATCGGACGTGTCCGGTCATTCCAGGAGCTTACTGGAATGTGACCGGACGCTGCCTCCACCGCGTCCGGTCATTTCGACCACCGCGTCCGGTCATCACGTATAAAGCGGATCTCGCCCTTTTAACCGTACGTTTACATCTAGTTTCTCCACCCGCTGACCTCGCTCGCCATTGCCGAACCCGCCAACCTTTCTCGCGCCCTCGTCCGCGCCACCGCCACAGCCGCAGCCCTTGTGCCGCAGCACCGAGCCGCCGCCGCAGCCACGCCCTGCGCCCGAGCAGCACCGCGCCCGCGCTCGCGCGCCGCCACAGCCTCACCGCCGGCAACCTCCCCTGCACCCTAGCTTCTCCTTGGGAACCTTTTGCCATGCACGCTCTTCAAAGCCCCTGCGAAGACCCATAACCCTAACCCTAGATCGCAAGGTTCACCAAAAACCCTAACCCTAGGTCGCTAGTTTTTCATCTTCAAATCCTCGCGATCGTCTCCATCTTCGCGGTCGTCTCCGTCTCCACAAGGTGACGTCCTCTCCTTGGATTAGGGTTTACCATCGATTTTCCGGTGAATTACTAATTCAATTGTCGATCGATCGTCGATTGTATTCCAGGGTTTCGGTCGCCGTCTTCGGGTAACCCTAACACATCGAGATCGTCCTCCGATCACCGGATCATCGCTCGTCGAGGTAGCTATCACGGTCATCTCATATCTTACCTCACCTGCTTGCTCTTACTAGGATCTCGCTTATCTTTTAGATATATATGTTGCTTATAGTAGATCCATCTATTTTATCGTTTCAGTTTGTCCTGTCAGTGCTGAGTGGTTCAGGTGATCAGTTGTGAATCCGAGGCCAAGCCTGCGGATACGGTTTGAGGCCAAGCCTCACAAGGTTTAGTACATCATCTGTCTTTTCAGTTTGTCTCAGTACATCCTCTTGTCAGTATGGTTCGATGCAAGAACGCTGGTGGGGCACCTAGTGATAGGGATGACAGCCCCCCCCCCAGGAGGACAGAGATAGCTCGCGGGAAGCGAGTAAAGATTGCTGCCATGAAAAGGAAGAGAACTCTTACAGAGGCAGAGATAGCTCAGGCAGTGGCAGATGCAGCAGATGCAGCAGAGAGGGGTGGCAGGAGCAGTGGTATTCGCATTGGCGAGAGTCGCTTTCATCTTGAAGGACGACAACTCGGTACAGAGGCCACAGAGGAGACAGTAGAGGCTAGGGAGGAGACAGTGGATGCCCCTGCAGAGCAGCCTTCGGAGGATCCACAGGAGACTGAGGAGCAGACAGTACAGACTCCACAGCGTCGTCGCTCAGGACGTACGCGTGCTCAGGTCACTCCCAGGCCAGAGGGTCAGCGTCGTGGAGGTCGTCCACCTCCCAGGACTAGAGGTCACCCCCCAGTTGAGCAGTTTGATCTCAGGGGTGCTATAGCCAGACAGGTCCAGTCCCTCAGGTTTGTTGAGGTCACTCGGTGGTTCCCACCTCAGCGGGATCCCCGGGCGTCAGAGGGTTTCTACACTCCTCTGCACGAGGATTTCTACAGGGCCTATGTCGACAGCGGGATTGCTTTCAGACCACAGAGAGTATGTCGACTAGAGGCATTAGTTGAGGTGGTTGGTGAGCAGCTTCGTCCACATCTGTCTTTTCTGCCTGGACTATTAGATCTACTTGGACGGACTGGAGCATACTACGGAACCTGGGTCAGAGAGTTTTACTCGTCACTGTGGATTGACCCAGCACATCAGTTCATCCACTTTGCCTTCAGAGGTCGTGACCGCAGGTTATACAGCACCAGGGTACGGGAGATTCTCAGACTCCCTACTTCAGAGACTAAGATCCATTAGTTGTGCTTCGGACAGACTGCTCCTCCGAGACGCCCTCACGGCGGGACAGTGCCTCCTACTGACTTGATTCGACCCTGCTTCCGTGAGCCTTTTGGTGAAGGGTCTCGACGCACACCAGCCAGCCTGACACCCATAGCGAGAGTACTGGATGCTATAGTGAGGAGGACACTTCTTCTGAGGCTTGGATACAGAGAGGGTCTCACTCGCATGCAGCTATGGGTTGTACATCACCTCATCTCACAGACCCCGTTTGATCTTTGGGATCTGATGCTTTATGAGATGGAGGATACCTTGGCAGAAGGGTTCAAGGGACACATGCAGCTACCATATGCACATTGGATCTACTTCATTATCAGGACTGCCTGTGAGTTGCCTGCAGAGATTAGAGCTGAAATTTCTGATACTACCACAGCCTTCCCAGAATATGACATCCGCCAGCTGTGGGCATCAGTGACTAGAGAGCAGGCACCTGGCCCAGGACAGCGACAGAGGCCAGAGGTACCAGAGACAGCCGCTGAGCAGGACGAGACCGTTGAGGGTCTTGCCGAGGCAGAGCTTGCAGATTTAGATGCTCAGCTGGCTGATCAAGCCGAGGATGTGCCCACTGACAGCACAGATGAAGACTACCAGCCCATCCCCCGGTACCGCTCTCCTCAGCCTCACGACCATGAGGCCGGTGGTTCTAGCTCAGCCTCCCGCTCAGATCCAGCCATGGTGGCTATACTTGAGAGGTTGACCCAGGCCCAAGAGAGACAGGAGATACAGATGCAGCGACAGGCACAGGATTCAGCTGCAGCGTTCGCACAGATTCAGGCTCGCCAGGACGAGCTCCAGCGACAGCAGTTCGAGATGCAGAGGCAGCAGGCAGCCACTCAGCAGCAGTTCCTAGAGCTCCTACGTCACCTTGTCACTGTGGGAGTATCGCCACCACCGTCTGTCCTGACTCCAGCCTTACAGTCCAGTGGATCTCATAGTCAGGGGCAGCCGAGTTTTCAGTACACCTCCCCCCAGCAGCAGATACCATAGACGTTTTAGTCTCCGAGCTATACGCCTATTCAGACAGGATTCACTCCATCAGCTCAGCCGGGACCTCACCTACTTTCAGGCACTGTATTCCCTGATTTCAGTGCTACATACAGCGAGCTGACTGGGCAGCCGACACCATCGCACTCTACCTTTATGACTACCTCAGACATGTCGGCTTCAGAGACTGTTGTGTTTCTAGTGACAGGGGCTGCTACTACAGACACTCTGCCTTCCTCAGTTGCATCTACAGATCCTCCCACTCTAGGTGTCTTTCAGGCTCAGGCGACAGTGACCGATCCGATAGTTGCTTCTACACCCTCAGTCACTGCACCTCCTCTACAGACCCAGACTACTTTACTGCCACGTTCAGCTTCAGAGGGTCAGCCTGACAGTTCAGAGTCTGAGGAGGATACTTCACAGTTCGTGATCACTCCGCGCTCCTCGGCACCCGACACGACAGCTTCTGTTCCCCCGTCAGATCCTTAGATTAGTTTTTGGCGGTTGATGCCAAAGGGGGAGAGAGAGCATAGATTCAGGGGGAGTGGTGATAGAGGGTTTCGTTCTTATGTGTGCTACTTCATGCATCATGTTTATTTTTTCACGCCCTGCATTATGTGATTTTGAGTTTGTGAAGACTACATCTTAATATTTATGTCACTTAATGGTGTTTAGCTCATAAGGTTGTGCTTCCGTGCCTTACTCCGATTTCATATGAGCTATGTATTTATGTGTACTAACTCTTTATGTCTTATCTTATGAGTACACACAGTTGGCTTGGAACACATAAGCAATGACTAACCCCTTGTGCTTACAGCTTTTTGCTTATGTGAACCAAGCATGATCGAAAACCTCAACTCATATCTTCTGAATCTAAGTGTTGTCATCAATCACAAAAAAGGGGGAGATTGAAAGCATCTAGGCCCCGATGTTGGTTTCGGCAATTGATGACAACGCATAATTACCATGACTAACGTGTGTTTTGCAGAAACGTTGGTAAGTTAGGTCATGGAGATGATAACTGCTTTGGGCAATATGGTATTCATGTCCCTTGATGGAAATCGTTTCGGTTTTCAAAGGATCAACGATAAGATTAAGGACAGTTAGTTCCGGATGTCAAGGTGTTGAGTTACATCTGGAATAGTCGTTAGGATCTTTGTTTCTTCCTTTGACCGTACTATAAAGAGGGGCATGAGCGAGTAGCTTGACCTAGGTGAGTCTTGTGTTTAGGTGTGGTGCACACTTGTCAAACTTAGCACTAGGTAGCTCGAGAAAAGCTCAGAGTTCAGTTGGAAGCAACTTGGTTCAAGTTGCGACGCGTTTAGAAGACGTTTGAGCCGTTTACCTATGACCGGACGCGGTCCTGGTCATGACCGGACGCGTCCGGTCAGTACTAACACTTCACTGCGGGTTCAACTGATCGACCGGACGCGGTCCTTGAGAGGACCGGACGCGGTGGTCAGGCTGACACATGTTCCAGAGGGTAAACAGCGTAATCGGACACGACTGTGAAATGATCGGCGCATCCAGTCATGTTCCAGTAAGGTCCCGTGGTGACCTGACGCGTCCGGTCACCTATGATCGGACGCGGTCATGCATCAGGTCAGTTTTCCAGTAAGCTCTTGCATGATCGGACGCGTCCGATCATCCCTGATCGGCGCGCCCGGTCATCTCAGACCGGCGCGTCCGGTCATCACAGATCGGCGCGTCCGGTCACTCAGCGTAGTTTTCAGTTTTCGACCGTTACACCTGACCGGCGCGTCCAGTCATGTCGACAGGCGTGTCCGGTCAGTGCATGTTTGGCTGTTTCAAAAGGTAACGGTTGGATTTGTTTGAGGGGTGTATAAATACATCCCCTCCACCTCTTTTAGAGGTCTCTTGCTCATTTGTTTAGCTGAGAAACACCTTTGGAGTGTAAGGGAGTGCAAGAGCCCTAGTGAGGATAGAGATTTGCGAATCAAAGTTTGAGAATCTTCTCTAGTGACAAGAGTATAGCAAGTGTGCATCCATCTTCTCATAAGCCTTGTTGTGGTCAAGTGAGAGTTCTAGCTTGTTACTCTTGGTGATCGCCATCACCTAGACGGTTTGGTGGTGATTGTGAGTTTGGTGATCATCCGACAAGATTGTGGGTGACCCAACTCAAGTTGTGAGCGGTTTTGGGTGATTCGCCGCGACGGAGTGTCGAAGAATCAACCCGTAGAGAGCACTTGATCCTTGCGCGGATCAAGGGGGAGCTACACCCTTGCGCGGGTGCTCCAACGAGGACTAGTGGGGAGTGGCGACTCTTTGATACCTTGGCAAAACATCGCCGTGTTCCTAACCCTTACTTTCAAGCATTTACTTTCGTGCATTACTTTCATTGCTTGTTTACTTTCCTAGAATTGCCATGCTAGTCTAGGATTGGAACTTAGGGTGCAAAACTTTTATCGGTAGAATCACAAGGAACACTAGTAGACACTAGGGGTGAAGTTTGACTTGTAGGATTTAATTCTTGCAATTAATTTTTAGAAAAGCCCAATTCACCCCCCCCTCTTGGGCATCTTGATCCTTTCACGCCCGAACCAGGATAAACCTCCCGTGTATTCTCTTTGCATCACCATCCAGATTAGGGACACGCAACACAAATTCACTCGTTGGCTTAGGACCCTCATGGGCCCGAACACCGACAGCCGGTGTGCTCGACCCCGCCGCGCTGGATCTGGAGGAGGCGTGGAGGCAGCGGGCGGTGGGTGCCAGCCGGTGGTGTAGGGGACACGGAGCAGGTGGATCGGAGGAGGGCGGTGGTGCGGAGCCGGTGGTGCAGGGGACATGGAGCGGGCGGTGGCTCCGGCAGGAGGTGCGGGGCTGCAAGCGGGAGCCAACTCGGAGGAGGCGAGAGCGAGCACCGCAATCGCGACCGCGATTATGCGAGAGGGAGTGCGGCGGCGTGGGGGGAGGGGTGAGGGGGAAACGAGAGCAGTGGGCTTATTAGGGTTAGCCTGTTAAGGAATTGGATGGGCTCTTAGCAGGCCGTGGAGATCACCGGGCCGCCATCGGACCTTTTTATAATTGTCGTGTCGGGCCGTGCCGACCCACGTGCCTGGGGTGCGGCCTAGGCACGGCCTGCACCTCCGGGCCATGCTAGCCTAGGCCCACTGGCCACCGGGCCGGGCCGTGCTTGGGTCGGGCTAAAAAAGCGGGCCTCGTGCCAGGCTGGTGAGCTCGGGCTACATGCCCATATATAGCTGATGACGACGCCGTCACCGAAGTTGGTTTGCTTCCAGGCGCCGTTGCCGAGTTGGAGGCCCATGAACCCAGGCGACCTCGTGGTCTGAGGGTACAGCACCCTGTCCTTGTACACGCCGATGACGCCAGGCACGCTGGACATGAGCCGGGCCTCGTCGCCAGTGAGCTGGACCGCGAAGCCGTGCATGACGGTGTCATAGGTGTACAGGATGCCGCTGGAGCTCGCCACCTGGGTGGAAGAGGCGTGGTTGGTCATCATGGAATGGTACCACTCCTCCAGGGAGCCGAAGTGGGGCGGCTTGGCGAGGTTGTTGGCATGGACGATGTAGGTGGTGCTCGTTGACTGAGGCTTTAGCGCAGCGTGGTTCTTGGTCTTTGGGGTGAGAACTGCGTCGGCGAACTGGACAACGAGGAGGAAGAGTGCTAGGTGGTGCAAGAGCCTGGTGATGGTGGTCGCCATTGCTGATGGATGTGTGTGCGTCAGCTCGTGGTGAAGGAATGCGTGCCCGGTGTTAGCCTTTTATAGACGGTAGAGGCCGAGCCCTGGACAATATATGCTACACAGCACAACAGTGTGTATCAACCTGCCAAGCTGGTGTGGTGGTAGGCCATGTGGTCATGTGGTCGGTGGATTGCACTAGTAGATTTTACTCATTAACAGATTGTTAGAGATGTAATACTCGTGAAGATGACATGTGGGGCTTAGTACCATTTGTCAGTGACAACAATGTCATTCTATATTGTACAATATCTGTAGTCCTATCGAGCAAAACTTGATTGGTATTTGATCAAGGAAAACACAGTAAACTCCAGGACTAAGAAATGTGGCTCGTCCAAGCCTCATCCACGGTGCTGCAAATATTCACACACATCAGGCACATCGCGGACCAGTGGATTGACGCCGGGGCAGCGAAGCTACGTTATCTCTTGCGCGAGTAATCGACTTGTAATGTAGTCCGCTAGGAGGGAATAAGCTCAGTGTAAAATCTTTTGCCCCTTCCCGGCCCCCTTTGGCTCACGGGGGAATCAAAGGAAACCCATAGGAATCGATTCCTACGGTTTTGCTGATGTCAGCACCCCTTTGGCTACGAAGGAAAAACACAGGATCAATTCGAGAGGAAAGGATCGTTCTCTCACGAGACTGCAGGAAAGGAAACATCCGCTTCGACCTCATGCTGTGGCGGAAGTCCGAGGCAAATCGTAGAGAGAGAACGTGCTTGCTCACCTGCGTGACACCGAGCAGCTGCTCTTCTTCGCGGGCGTGCTGTTCCGCCACCTGTTCCTGTCCAAGGCCTCCACGCCTCCGCCGCCGACCACGCCCGGGGATGCCTCCGCCGCCGCGCCCTACATCCCGGACTTCAAGCGCGTGTTTGAGCACTTCTGCATGCACGCGGCGAGCCGCGACGTGCTGGAGCACCTGCAGAGCAACCTAGGCCTACGCAACGCCGACCTGGAGGCCTCCCGCGCCGCGCTGCACCGCTTCGGCAACACCTCTAGCAGCAGCATCTGGTACGAGCTGGCGTACCTGGAGGCCAAGGGCCGCGTCCGCCGCGGTGACCGCGTCTGGCAGCTCCCTCTCGCAGGTGCTCTGCTGCCCGGCTGAGTCCGCGCCGGAGCCAAGCACTGCCGCCAGAGCCTTCACCTTCGAGCCACCGTCCGCGCGGGGCCCAGGAACGCCACCGGAGCCGCGCTCGCCTCTGCACACCGAAGCCATCGACGCCTCCGCCTCTGCGCTGGGGCCGAGCCACGCCGTCTGCGCGGGGCCTAGGAACTCTGCTGAAGCCGTCGCCGCCTCCGCTCCGCGCTGGGGCCGAGCCCCGCTGTCTGCGCGGGGCCCAGGAACGCCGCCGAAGCCGTCGACGCCTCCGCCTCCGCGCTGAGGCCGAGTCCCGCCGTCCGCTGCTCTGCTTCTCCCCCTCTTTCTCTCTCTCCGTGTCCGCTCCCAGCCGCTCGAGAAAGGATAATGACGGAGTCATCCAGGGTGGCCACGAAGGAAAGGGTTTGCATTCCTACGTTTTTCCTTTTCTACGTTTTTTCGTTCCTATGTTTTTCTTACGCCGTTCCCGTGAGCCAAAGGGGCCCCCAGTGTGACACTTCGTGGCACGTCGATGTAAAAACCCAATTTCTCAATCCTAAATACAATGATGTGTAAACCTTTTGCGTATTCGAGAAAAAAAAAGAAAGGTGGCTAGTCAAGTGCCTCTAGTGTGTACAATTAAGCAAAGAGTACATGGAGTTATTTGTTGTGTCAGTATGCAATATTAGTTAGTATTCAATGTGAGAACTTTGGTTATATGCTTGTTCAATCCGCAAGAAAGTTGTGTCTCATGGTCATTGGGCATTACCCAACGTAAGGTGAGCAGTGAGTTCACCCAAGGATTGCCCTAGATTTAATTCAATCAACATGAACCCCTTCGAAAAATAAAAGGGACAGAACTTTTTGTGTGATTACTGAGTAAAGATATAGTATAAAGATATCCGTCCCAGTAAATAAAAGAAAAGAAAGATGTCAAGTTTTGGGAACCAAGGTGAGGAGCTTTTGCCATAAGCCCTTTTAAAAAAAATATTAAGATAAATTTATCATATTTAAATAAATGTGCAGAAAAAGTACTTCTCGAGACTTCCCGTTTGGACATGCTCCTTTCTGAAAATGGAATGCAACAAGCCATCTTGCACCAGACAATAGCAAATTCCTAGACACAAATATGTATCTGACGTGCAAAGTTGAAACCAGTGCTACGCTGCCCGCTGAAGAAAGCCTAGTGAGCATTCTGGGCTGTAAAACAAATAAAAATCTGGAGCTATCTCGATTTGTTAAACTAGATAGCTCAGTGTAAGAGTTTCAATTTCTTCAAGCAACCAAAGTTATACAGACAGCAAATGTGAACTTCGAAGCAATGTCCATTAAGAAAAGATGGACCCTAAAGCAATAAGGTGCTCCTAAAAGATTAGATAGTTTCTCCTGTAGTCTCTTTCAACTATAGTTCCATCATATTCTGCTAATTTGAACTCAAAATGTCAATGATAAGCCCATATATATGGATACTCCTCACTTTGAGTAGTGGGCCACCTCGCAAATTAATCTGCAACCATCTATATCTCTTAAAAAGCTAATCCCTTTTATAGAGCTAATCCTCACCACAAGTCTATCTCAACATGCAAGCCATCCACATCATGCTCCACTAATAGCCATGTCATCCCACTAATTTCAACATATCTCTTATAAAGCTAATCCCCACTACAAGAACATGCAAGCCATTCACATCATCCTCCACTAACAATCTACATCATGTTCCACTAATAGCCATGTTATCACACTAATTTCTAACTTCTTAATTGCAAGCTATCCATCATCATCTCTAGTTAATTTGGTTCCAAATTCTTTGCAATCCCGCAGCAACACGCAGGGTATCTTCTAGTTTATTCAAAATGAGACGCCATGCTCATCTATCCTGCCCGACCTCAAATATCCTCTATGTTCAATCAAATTGTAAGAAATGGTGGCCAGTTAGATTTCTTCCGTTGTATGTATCAATGATGAAACCAGTTGCTTGCAAATATCTTCTGAATATCAGAAATTGTTGTGAAATGACGCCACGAACAAATATCTTCTGAATATCAGAAATTGTTGTGAAATGACGCCACAAACAGACGCCACCAACAGACACTTGTTCACGAAATAATCTCATCCATCAAGTACAAGATTATTGAATAGGATTTAATAGTTAGTTTTACTCCCAAATGGCATGTCCTTTGGCCCCTATACAAGTACAGTGGTTAGGGCAGGCGTCGAACTTTTTAAGATTCATCGCCACTGGTCGGATTAGATTCTTCATCCGATAGGTATTGGCGAGCACCTTGTTATTCTTTGGGTATGTGGAAGTAAGGATACGTAATAGCTCGTTGAAGCTAGTGTCGGACCAGCCATGTCAAGCCTTCAGCATCAGCATCTAGAGGTTAAAACGTAGCGCCATCCACTGCTTCAGACAGTCCTTATAGAGCGCATCAATTGTCGCCTGCATCATCTCTCTAAAATTCTTCAGCCACCTTGGGCTCCCAAACAGAACGTCATCGTCGAGGCAGTTAGCTATTTCCTCAAAAAGCTCCATATCCTCGGGCACTCTCACAGCAGCCTCCTCACCATCCCCGTCCCCATCCCCATCGCTGCCCCCGCCGCTGTCGGCCATGTCTTGGAGTAAATCCTTCATCGTGATGTAATCATGATCACCATTGTCGCCAGCAAGGTTGTGCCTACCGACTGCTGCTGCTGATGAGGCAGGTTATCCTACATGGTCTGCATTCACCGTCGTCGACGATGATGAGTTTCCTCCAGATGCACCGCCACTCACATCTACTTTTTCGCCATGAAAACTCCAGACCGTGTAATCCTTGATGAAACCAAACCTAATCAAGTGAGATTACACCACGCTGCCTCTGTGGGCTTTCATGTTCTTATAGTAAGAACACGGATATATGGTTGTCGTCCGATACAGACTCTCACGATGCTTTTTCGCAACGGCAACAAACTTTTTCACTTCACCTGAACCAGGTACTCCGGTTCCCATTTCGACCACCGGTACATCCATTCTGACCTGTCCATGCCTACAAACCTTACACCAACAGTGAAAAAGACATAAGCATAGCAGTATTAGACCAACAGATCAAATACCTCTCTCACCTCCTCGTTGTCGTCTAGTGGCTCCTCGTCATCGTCTGGCAGCAGGCAAAAGTCGTCTGGCATGTGAAAGTCAAACTAGAAACACTTCACTTGGTGACGCATGGCGTACCGAATCCACTCCTCCGCTGCTTGCATAGCTGGCGTCAGGAGATGATATCTTTGTCCGCAGAGAGAGTTCGCGTCCAATAACAGCAGGATCTTCATTTCGTCGATGCATGCTTCCGATGTCGTACCCTTACGCTGCTGCAGAACGTCGTTGACGATGGCGATGTACGGTTCGACGTCACCGGCCGAGTCGAGCTGCGGGCACACCCCGAAGTCCAGAACGGGGAAACACCTCCAGAGAGCGCTACTGCTTCGACAGGACACTCGTGCGCACGAACTCCCTCACATCGAGGTGCGCCAACCTAAGGATGAGCTCCCGCAAGTTGTCATCCATGACGCTGATTCGATCATCGTCGCCGCCGTCTTGGCCAGTGGCTGGGCTTGGTAAATGAGGATGGTGGAGCATGTAGCAACCTCTTGGGGTGTCCTCCAACAAATTAAAGGGCAAAACTTCTCCCCCTAAGAAATGCTCAATTTTTGTGGTTTTGGAGCCCAAAACCCGCAAAAATGGAGAAGGCTGCTCGGTGCTACATTTATAGCCACAGGATTAACAGAGGCGGGCAACGTAATGGAGACCGCCTTCGTTAATCCATTGTCAATGGAGAAAGTCGCCTATGTCAACCGCCTCCGTTAATCGGTTAACCGAGGCCGCCAGCATAAGGCGTCCGCCTCGGTCATTATGGTGCCCGCTCCGTCAATAGTGGATTAACAGAGCCACACGCCTTATGCAACTAGATAGAAAATGAATATTGTCAGCAATAGTAGATCAGATTTGAACATTGCCAACAAATATATATACATACCTCTAGAACGTAAAGATGCACGAGCAGGCATCTGACTGATGAGCTACAATGCCTTAGGAGGCTGTAGATATTACTACCATCTTCTTTGTTGTCATCATCCTCACTACTAGATTCATCGTTGTCAACCTCCTCTTCCTTATGGGTGATCAATTGGATCTCTAAGCGCACACGCATGGCAAAGGGGCATGGATGAAGGCTGGGGTATTGCGATAAGTGATCTCTTTGAGCCCCGAGGCTGAGACCCTGAGCGACTTGAGATCTTCGCACTAGTGATCCCAAGAAACAAGAGCTTCGGGGTCCTCATTCCTAGCTAGTGCATCTCATCAATAAAGCTCATGTACAAATACAAGAGCTCACCGGCATCGAGCACTAGCATGGTTGTCCCGGTACGCTTGAAGTCGACACGTATCATGCGCAGCTTCTACAAGCTTTGGCAGCACGCCGACGACGAGAGGCGAGCAAGAAGGTGACCACTACCCGTTGCTAGCTCCATGGAATCAAGCGTGCGGTCCTTGAGTGACACGAACACCGTGGTGCGTGGGAGTCGGACATATGCATGGCTTAACCCCAAACGCAGACACTCTAGCCTTGTCGAGCTAGGAACTTGTTCATTGCTTAACCCCAAACGCAGACACTCTAGCCTTACCGAGCTAGGAAGAGGCTCATCAAG
Source organism: Saccharum hybrid cultivar R570 (assembly GCA_038087645.1). Classification (NCBI taxonomy): domain Eukaryota; kingdom Viridiplantae; phylum Streptophyta; class Magnoliopsida; order Poales; family Poaceae; genus Saccharum; species Saccharum hybrid cultivar. The sequence continues at coordinate 28,395,234 of JAQSUU010000135.1, forward strand.
ATCAAATACCTCCCTCCCCTCCTTGTTGTCGTCTAGTGGCTCCTCATCATCTGGCAGCACGTGAAAGTCGTCCGGCAGGTGAAAGTCGAACTAGAAACCCTTTACTTGGTGATGCATGGCGTACTAAATCCACTCCTCCGCTGCTTGCATAGCCAGCGTCAGGAGCTGATATCTTAGTCTGCGGAGAGAGTTCGCAAAAAATAACAGTGGGATCTTCACTTCGTCGATTCAGGCTTTCGATGTCATACCCTCATGCTGCTGCAATACGTCATTGACGATGGCGATGTACTGTTGGACGTCGCCGGTCGAGTCGAGCTACGTCCACCCCCAAATGTCCAGGATGGGGAAATGCCTCCAGAGGTCGTGCCACTGCTTTGACAGCACGCTCATGTGCACCAACTCCTTCACTTCGAGGTGCGCCAACCCTAGGATGAGCTCACGCAAGTTGTCACCCAGGGCGCTGATCTGATTGTCGACGCCGCCGTCTTGGTTAGTGATTGGGCTTGGCGAATGAGGATGGTAGAGCATGTAGCAAGCTCTTGGGGTGTCCTCCTCCAACAAATTCAAGGGCAAAACTTCTCCCCCTAAGAAATGCTCGATTTTTGAGGTTTTGGAGCTCAAAACCAGCAAAAATGGAGGAAAAGTCGTGATGAAGAAGGTGGGGGCTGCTGGGCGCTGCATTTATAGCCACATATTAACAGAGGTAGGCACCATAATGGAGACCGCCTTCTTTAATCCACTGTTAACGGAGGCGGTCACCTTAAGTCAATCGTCTCCGTTAATTTATTAACCGAGGCAGGCGGCATAAGGCATCCGCCTCGGTTAATCCAATATAACTGAGGTGGTTGTGTTACGGTACCTGCCACCGTTAATAGTGAGGCAGACGCCATATGCAACCAGAAAATGAATATTGTTAGCAATAGTACATCAAATTTGAACATTGCCAACAAATATATATACATACCTCTGGAACATAAAGATGCATGAGCAGGCATCTGACTGATGAGCTAAAATGCCTCAAGAGGTTGTAGATATTACTACCATCTTCTTTGTTGTCATCATCCTCACTACTAGATTCGTCGTTGTCATCCTCCTCTTCCTTATGGGTGATCAATTGGATCTCTAAGCGCCACACGTACGGCAAAGGGTCATGCTGAAGGCTGCGGTATTGCGATAAGTGATCTCTTTGAGTCCCAGGGCCAAGACCCTGAGTGGCTCGAGATCTTCACACCCGGTGATCCCAAGAAACAGGAGCTTCGGGGTCCTCATTTCCAGCAAGTGCATTGTTGGTATTTCTTAACGCGAATAGAAATAATCTGTAAGCGCACGAAAGTACCGTTGTAGCACTTCACCTAGAAGTATTCAGGGTATCGTATTTTCCACAGGGATCAGAGGTACTCTTCTAGCTAATTCGTCCAAGGACAACACAAGGATAGAGTTAGAACGGGTAGAGAAGGATTCCTATGGTACTAGGGTCTAAGGACAGATAAACTCTACTTCTACTTGCTTATCGGGCAACGGAGAACACCTGGTCTTCCAAGTGTTGCCAGCCTGTAGCTCTACGCCATACCCAGACATGGGGGATTGCAAGGGACAGACAGGGCTGTCACCACCTACCCTTACCCCTCAACCATGGAGTACGGGGCAAACGAAGGTAGCCTCTAGCCTAGACACCATGTCTACACTATCGACTACTACTCTAGTGTTAGCTAGGAACATCCGTCTTTATCAGGAGTCCTCTACTAGAGCATCCGCCACGGGGACGAACGACGAACCCGCAAACAAGTAAGAGTAAAGTTTAACTATTCCAAAGACTTTATACTACAAGAATCACGAACACTTAGCAGGAAAGCCCGATGAAGTGTAGCGCAGGTGTTTGTTGAGGTACAAGATGAGGAGACACTGATAAGTCCTGCAATTCCCCGAGCTCTCCCTCACATCTCTCCCTTATAACTCTAGCTAGCTATCTAGGGCCTAAGCCCTTGGAGTGTTGCTCAAATGTGGAGTGCTCTTTGCCTTGAGGTGTTGTTGTCTATAAAGAGGAGGGGGTGGCCTCCTTTTATAGGTGGAGAGGAGGAACAGAGGCCACTCAATTCTTTCCATGCCTCCATGCGTTGAGGCGGTGGAGCAAGGTTTGCGGCTATTTTTGTCAGAATACCGGCATGCACCGCCTCTGCATGGCTCCTGGACACCGCCTTATGAAGGAGAGGACGAGCGGCGCTAGGTGGAGGGTGGCCAACCCCACGGGGCGGCTGTAAGGTTGAGATGGTGGACTAGAGGGGGGGTGAATAGTCCTTTCTAAAACTTAATCGTGTTGGCTAACCAAAACAAATGCGGAATTAAACTTATCGGTCTAGCCAAGACCACACCCCTCTATCTAAGTTCTCTAGCACCTTGCAAAGATCCTAATTAAGCAACTAAGGTGCTTTCCTTAGCAAGAGCTCTCCTATTTAAATCTAGAGCAAGGTCACACAAACCTATGCACTAGTATTTTGCAAGCAAGAGGGAGCTCCTACACAATTCTAGTAAGCAAAGCGCACAAAGCCTAAGCTCACTAGCAATGCTCAATAACAAGGCAACTAATGCCAAATTTAGAGAGCGCAAATCACTTAGCTACACAAACTAAGCAATGTGACTAACAAGGTTACACAAACCAAATTAGTCACGCAAGGGGAAGCTTCTAGCTACACAAGCAAGAAGACAACTAGGAAGCTACACAAGCAAACTAGTTACGAGAGCAACTACACAAGCACAAGTATATGAAAGTAAATACAAGCTTGTGTTGCACGAAAGCAAACCACCGAGAAGAGTAGACAATGTTGACACGGTGATTTTCTCCCGAGGTTCACTTGGATGCCACCAAGCTACGTCCCCGTTGTGTCGACCAACACTTAGATGGTTCCTCGGTGTGACCCTCAAGTCACTTGCCCCTCAAGGCACGCCCCGCAAGGCACCGCAGGACACCACTCTCAAGTGAGGTAACTCAATGACACGTTCAACTAGAGTTGCTCTTTGTGATCCCCGCGGGGTGAGCACAATCCCCCTCACAAAGCTTCTCCTGAGCCTCGCATAATCTCCTTGCGAGCTTTGACGGAGCCACAAGCCACCAAGCCGTCTAGGAGGTGGCAACCTCCAAGAGTAACAAGCACTACCGGCTTGCAACACGATCACCTAGTGCCACTCGATGCAACCTCACGATGCAATCGCACTAGAATCGCTCTCTCACTCGATCCGATGAACACTATCAAGCATGAGTGAGTTAGAGGGCTCCCAAGCACTACCACACAAGCCACCAAGGCTAAAGTATGCTCCCCTACCGGCCACAGCCGGCCAAGGCATCTATTTATAACCCCACGGTCAAAAAGAGCCGTTACCCCTTCACTGGGTCTTTTTCGGGATGACCGGACGCGCCGGTCGAAACTGACCGGAAGCGCTCAACCGCGTCCGGTCGCCCTGCGACGTCCACGAGTCCCTCAAATTTCAAATACGACCGTTAGATCCTCCAACGGTCACTGACCCCAACGGTCAAACCAACGACCGGACGCGCCGGTCATAACTGACCGGACGCGCTCACCCGCGTCCGATCCTCCAACGGTCACTGCGCCAACGGTCAAACCCTATGACCGGACGCGCTTCTCAGAACGACCGGACGCGCCGGTCCTGATGACCGGACGCGCCCCAGTCCACGACCGGACGCGCCGATCGCACTGACTCATACGCCCGCGATGCAACGACCGGACGCGCTCCTCGCAATGACCGGACGTGACAGTGCCCGCGTCCAGTTTGAGTCCAGTAAGCTCCTTCAACGATCGGACGCGTCCGATCATGTGTGACCGGACGCGCCTCGCGTCCGATCATCCTCTGCGAACCTCAGTTCCTTCTGGGCGGCTGACCGGACGCGCCGGTCCCGCGAGTGACCGGACGCACCGGTTGCAAACCCTAGCACCCGCGTCTCGCTGTACTGACCGGACGCGTCCGATCATACCTTGACCGCGTCCAGTGCAGCGTCCGGTCACCTCTGTGACCTCCGTTCGCCTCCGTTTCTTTTCCGACTTCCGGCGTAGTGGAAAATAGGCTTTTCAACTCCCTAAAAACGCCTGAATCCCGCGCTCGCAAGCTCAGCGGGAAGGAGAGAGAGTCCCAAACCCTCTCTACCACCCAAACTCCAACACCTTCGTAAATGTGACAACACCAACAAGTGATCACCACCTTGTGTACGTGTGTTAGCATTTTCACAAACATTTTACCGAAGGAATTAGGCACTCAACTTGCCTCGCCACTCGATCCTAACACGTATGCATAGTTAGATCGCTCAAGTGGCACTAGATGACCGATATGCAAACAAGTTTGCCCCTCTTGATAGTACGGCCATCTATCCTAAATCACTCACACCCTCTATGGTGTCTTGAGTGCAAAACAAAATGACCCTAAGGTTATACCTTTGCCTTGAGCCCATTTTGTTTCTCCAAGTGATATGATCCACTTCATATCATCACATGACCGTCTCGATCCATCGACCTTGACTGCACTTGCTCTTCTCCGTTGCATCGGTCCGTCGGCACCAAGTCTTGCTCAAGCTTCACCATCGCATGGTCCCTCACTTCGAAGCCTCGACTTGCCCTTCACCCTCACAACTGGTCCATCGAGCCAAGCATCACTTCGGTCTTCATCATCTTGGTCACATGAGTTAATGTCGTGTCTCATATTCAATGACCACCTTTATCTAAATCATCCACTTAGATACAAAGGTTAGTCCTAGGTTTCATCAATTAGCCAAAACCAAACTAGGGACTTTCAATCTCCCCCTTTTTGGTAATTGATGACAACCCTCACAAAGATGATTTTGATAATAAAGGTTTTGAACTTGTCATACTTGTCCAATCATTTTGCTCATAATTAAAGTTTGGACAATCATCACAAGCTCAGTTTTGGTAGCATTAGTTCTCTCTACATATGTGCATAGAGTTTGGATTGAAGGCTTTGCACATATGCATTGATAGAAGTGTTGAGAGAGTAATTCTACCAAAATGATGCTAAGGTGTAAGAAATAGACCTTTGAAGCGTGATACCAATCGGAGTTGCCTTTTACACCATCCTTAGCATCATGAAGTAACTAGACATCCATCAAAACTCAAGAACCCCGTGAGATCAACATTATAGTAAAGGTTCTTGAACCACTTGTAAAGTTTAAGGCAAGTCTAGATACTACATGTAAACTCATGTAAACTATTCCTATGCATGCTAGTAGATCATTTCATCATTCAGGTTCTATACTAGCATTGCACCACACAAGCATGCATATTGAATTTAAGAACTTTATGCATTGCAAGCAAGCACATGAATTATGCACATATCAAATGTAATCAATCAAAGTTCATGAGCTTGCTCCCCCTACTTGTGTGCTTTCTTTGTCCAAGAATGTTTGATCCCCTTACATTCTTCAATGTTGCTCCCTCTTTGTCCATGTCCAATCTTTCCAATCTCTCCCCGAAGCTCAAAAAAGCTTTCATATCTTTGTCCAATTTCTCCCCCTTTGTCATCAATTTTCATAAAAGGTGTGCTTCTCATTGATGCAAAGGCTAGCATTGGGGTAGATGGTTGAGACGTGAATCTTGCATTTTTGATGGACATTACCACATATGTTGGAATGACAAACTACATGGTTGCTCTTGAGATACCACATAGGATCTTTGACCTTGATACCAATCGGTGGGGCTCCTCCCCCTATGTCATAGCATGTGTCATTCACTTGAGATATCATTTGAAGATGAGGGTAGCATTTCTTGATTTGATCACTTAAAGTTGAGGATCACTTGTGAAACCATCGTCTTGCATGAATGATACCACGTGAGGATACCATGAGTAGAAATGTGATACCATTTGAAAGAATTTTCTAGTATGGATTCACTTTGAAGGATTTGGCAATAATATTCACTTCTTGAACATTTGCTATCTTCATGAGTACCACTTGTAAGATATCACTTGTAGATCATGATCTAGACACCACTTGTACATACCACTTGGAAGATCAATTTGAGTCTAGATACCACTTGAAACAAACTAGATATCCATTTTCATTGTTGTCTTGTGCGTGTACTCTTATCATTGTCATGAGCTTCTTATATGACTTGAACTAAGTTGATTTGCCTAAGATTCCAAGTCCGGTTTGATCTAATGACAAGCTTCTTCACACTTCATGCTAAGGGTTATCTTGCCAATGTTGTACTTGTCACTTATTAGCAATCCAAACTAGATCAAGTACTTAGGTTCACTAGCTCATGAACAAATTCATACTCATACCACTAGATCATTTAGACAATCAAGCAATAGTGGTAGGCAATAAGTCTAAAACTTTCATTTGTCATGCATGATCCTAATAAGCATGTACTATATGCACTAACCGCATACTAGTAAGGAATGAAATGATCATGCACATTTCAATGATACCTTTGCTATGTTGGAGTAGAGGATAGTCACATAGATTCCAATTCATTACTCCAATAGCAATGTGAAGTCTAATTTATAAGCTTGGTGAAGACCAATTATCATAGATAAATCCATTCTTCACCCATATGAAATGAAAACCACTTATGATCAAGTGCACTTTCTTGTTGTGGTTGGCTTGCTTCATTATATCATCTTTGCTTGCATGAGAGAATCACTTAGAATATTAATTGAATTGCAATGACTAACTCTCTTTTGGGTGTTGCTTGCTCTTTAGATCAATCCTTTTGATTTCTTCAACTAAGCATCACAAGTTCCTCGGATCACCACTTCCATGTTAGCCTTCCAAGTCCCAAACTTGGTTTCACTTGAAATGATTTGATTGATCCAAATGATGAACTCAATCTTGATGAATAATCCTTGATTCTATATTTGAGTCCAACTCTTTCTACTTGTTTAAGTCCTTTTCTTTCTACCAAATGATCTCTAATTATTACTAGAACTTAAACTTCATCTTCATCTTAAGTTTGATCTTAATCTTCAAATTGAGTACCAAATAAGTACACCAAGTACATTACATAGTCAAAAGTTCTTGTACTCATTGCTTTTCATGCTTCTAGATCAATCCAAAACCAAACTTAGGTACCTCAATCACTTGTAAACATGTTTCCAACTTGAGGACCTTTCAATCAAAGTGACTCTAGATTAATCCAATGATTGTCACTTTTCTGGCAGATTCTGTACCCTTCAAAGAATAATTCATATCTCCTAATGTACAGATCCAAATGCCATAAAATTTGGTGGAGATGTGATTCACTAAGTCATATAGCAACTGTAAAAATTTGAGATTCATTTGACATATAGATTGCTACCAGATTTCAAATCTTCCACCACTGCTACATGCTGAAAACTGCTGCACTATAGCTGACAAGATGTACTCCAAAACCGAAGCATTTCTTATCCACTTCTCATGAAATTTCTACAGCATCTTCTTTCATAAGTGTAGAGCATGTATACCAAATTTCAAGCCAATCCAAATAGATTTGATCACTCAAACATGGCTAAGATCACTGCTAGCTCAGATTTTTAATTTTGGACAGATTTCAATACATTGAGCAATATGAATCAAACTTGAAACTAACTTGTTTGAATACTTTCACAAGATATATATCCATTCAATCTACTTACTAAAGGTCATCTCATGAACTTATCCAACCCAAATCAATCCAAACTTGATTGCTAAGCATTTAATCCATTCAATCATCTCATAGCAAGCAACATTGCACATTTATTCAATTCAATCAACTCATATGCACCCAAATGAAATGATTAACAAGTGATATACCTTGGTTAGCTCATGATCATCCACATAGCAAGCTTTTACTCAAATAAATTGTAAGCCATCAAATAATTCCAATAAATCATCCACAACTTGATTATGACACTTGTATGTTGTAGTACTTTGGACTTCACTCATTTTGACTTGGCATTGGGATAGAATTGCAATAAGCTTCAATACTTGAGTCAACATATAATGATAAATATGAAATCAATTTGAGTCAAGCCTCCAATGCCATGGTACCTACATACATTCATCCACTTTTTGATGGTACCCAAACAAGTTTGGGTCCTCTCAAGTTAGGTGCAACATACTTAGGCATTGCCTTAGTATGGGTAGCGGGATGTTTTGCAATAGCAACCATAGAGGTACCATTTACATCCTTTCTAAGCACATTAGTATCATCAATTGAAATATGCTTAGAAGTGTTACCTAGGGGACATGAATGAGCCATGTGTCCCCTTTCCCGACATGAATAGCATCTTCTCTTTGGTTGAGCCTTTTCTTCCTTGCTCATGTGATGCTTTTCATTGCCTTGCCTCTCATGAGTTGCTTGAGCCTTCTTCTCAAGCTTGGTAGGACACCCCGAGGCAAAGTGTCCTATATCTTCACACTTGAAGCACTTGATGTGAGCCAAATCTCTCTTCTTATCTTGAATCTTGCTCATCATCTTGGGATCTTGGATTTGCATTGGATGCCTTCCTCTTCCACCCCTTCTTGTTTTCTTCTTCTTCATCAAGTCACCATCATCTTCATGGTTGATCTTGATTTGCTCTTGGGGTGTCTTCTCTTGCTCAACTAGTGGCTTTGTTTGAGGCTTTACTTGTTGCTTCACCAATTGCTTGGTTGGGCACATTGAGGTGAGATGACCCCAAGTGCGGCACTTGAAGCACTTGACATGCTTTAGCCTCTCTTCTTCTTTCATCTTCTTGAGCTTCTCAATGTTTGGGCAACCATTAGCAAGATGTCCCGCTTCATGGCATCGATAGCACATGGAATGCGAGAGCTTCTTTTGGAGTAGCCTCTTCATCCTCTTTTCTTTCTTTCTTTCGCCCCTTGTCATTTTCTTCTTGAAGCCAAGGCCACTTTTGTCACCAACGTTTCTTTGAGTCTTCATCATGTGCTCAAAGGTGACTTTTGAGTTGTAGCACCTCTCTAATTTGTTGCTCAAATTCTTCACTTCACTTTTAAGCTCATTGTTCTTCTTCAAAAGGTTAGTCTCACAAGACATAGAAGTAGAACAAGCATTTAATTGTGAAGAACATGGCATATCTAATAAATCATCACAAGAGGTGGATACATGCTTCTTGCCTACATCACAAGGGTTAGTCATATGTGATTGATCATTTGACCCAAATGATGAGCTCTCACTAGATTTGGTTTCTTCATTAGAAAGTTTCTTAGTGAGTAAAGCATGTTCTTGTACCAAGTTATCATGAGCAACACTAAGTTCCTCATGAGCCAATTTTAGCTCCTCATGTGAACAAGTAGTAACATAAAGTAGATGATTTTGTTGTTCACATGTGGTTTTTAGAAATGAGTTTTCATTTTTTAATTTCCTTGTTTTTGCCATCTCATTTCTTAGGAACTTTGAGAGTTTATATAGAAGCTCAAAATTTGGATCATCACAATCAACAACAAAACCACCAATAGATACCTTAGTATCACCATGTGACATGGAACAATGTGGTGATGTTGAAGAGCTTGTTGAAGCATCACTCTCATAGTCATCATCTTCACCATCAAGTGTGCATGGAGTAGAATCATTGCTTGCATCACTTGTGGCATTATCATTCTTCTTGTCAAGTGATCTTGTGATATGATCATCTTTGTCATCACTTGACCGTGAGGTGGAGCAATCCTCCACAACTACCTTGTTGTGGTCATGCTCAACATCCTCATGCGCCTCTTCCTTGGGCTCATCATCATTTGAGATCACCCCATACTTCTCATTTAGAAACACCCAAATTTCATGGGCGGACTCGAGGTCTATGATCTCATGAAGTATGCTATTATCCATAGATCGATAAAAAATATTAGTAGCTTGGCTATCGAGATGTAGGCATTTACTTTGCGCTTGAGTTGCATTCTTTTTATCAATTGCAAAGGAAAAGCCCACATCTATGATCCACCACAATTGAGGAGAAATAAACTTAAAATTGCATGTCATCCAATTTCTCCACCGTGCAAAGTGTGTGCCATCAAAAATGTGTGGACACTCAACATCTAGCCCATAAGCCGCCATCCTCTCGGGTCGGTGAAGACCACAAATGAGAGACCCGGCTTCGATACCACTTGTAAGGTCGAGATGGCGGACTAGAGGGGGGTGAATAGTCCTTTCTAAAACTTAATCGTGTTGGCTAACCAAAACAAATGCGGAATTAAACTTATCGGTCTAGCCAAGACCACACCCCTCTATCTAAGTTCTCTAGCACCTTGCAAAGATCCTAATTAAGCAACTAAGGTGCTTTCCTTAGCAAGAGCTCTCCTATTTAAATCTAGAGCAAGGTCACACAAACCTATGCACTAGTATTTTGCAAGCAAGAGGGAGCTCCTACACAATTCTAGTAAGCAAAGCGCACAAAGCCTAAGCTCACTAGCAATGCTCAATAACAAGGCAACTAATGCCAAATTTAGAGAGCGCAAATCACTTAGCTACACAAACTAAGCAATGTGACTAACAAGGTTACACAAACCAAATTAGTCACGCAAGGGGAAGCTTCTAGCTACACAAGCAAGAAGACAACTAGGAAGCTACACAAGCAAACTAGTTACGAGAGCAACTACACAAGCACAAGTATATGAAAGTAAATACAAGCTTGTGTTGCACGAAAGCAAACCACCGAGAAGAGTAGACAATGTTGACACGGTGATTTTCTCCCGAGGTTCACTTGGATGCCACCAAGCTACGTCCCCGTTGTGTCGACCAACACTTAGATGGTTCCTCGGTGTGACCCTCAAGTCACTTGCCCCTCAAGGCACGCCCCGCAAGGCACCGCAGGACACCACTCTCAAGTGAGGTAACTCAATGACACGTTCAACTAGAGTTGCTCTTCGTGATCCCCGCGGGGTGAGCACAATCCCCCTCACAAAGCTTCTCCTGAGCCTCGCATAATCTCCTTGCGAGCTTTGACGGAGCCACAAGCCACCAAGCCGTCTAGGAGGTGGCAACCTCCAAGAGTAACAAGCACTACCGGCTTGCAACACGATCACCTAGTGCCACTCGATGCAACCTCACGATGCAATCGCACTAGAATCGCTCTCTCACTCGATCCGATGAACACTATCAAGCATGAGTGAGTTAGAGGGCTCCCAAGCACTACCACACAAGCCACCAAGGCTAAAGTATGCTCCCCTACCGGCCACAGCCGGCCAAGGCATCTATTTATAACCCCACGGTCAAAAAGAGCCGTTACCCCTTCACTGGGTCTTTTTCGGGATGACCGGACGCGCCGGTCGAAACTGACCGGACGCGCTCAACCGCGTCTGGTCGCCCTGCGACGTCCACGAGTCCCTCAAATTTCAAATACGACCGTTAGATCCTCCAACGGTCACTGACCCCAACGGTCAAACCAACGACCGGACGCGCCGGTCATAACTGACCGGACGCGCTCACCCGCGTCCGATCCTCCAACGGTCACTGCGCCAACGGTCAAACCCTATGACCGGACGCGCTTCTCAGAACGACCGGACGCGCCGGTCCTGATGACCGGACGTGCCCCAGTCCACGACCGGACGCGCCGATCGCACTGACTCATGCGCCCGCGACGCAACGACCGGACGCGCTCCTCGCAATGACCGGACGCGACAGTGCCCGCGTCCGGTTTGAGTCCAGTAAGCTCCTTCAACGATCGGACACGTCCGATCATGTGTGACCGGACGCGCCTCGCGTCCGATCATCCTCTGCGAACCTCAGTTCCTTCTGGGCGGCTGACCGGACGCGCCGGTCCCGCGAGTGACCGGACGCGCCGGTTGCAAACCCTAGCACCCGCGTCTCGCTGTACTGACCGAACGCGTCCGGTCATACCTTGACCGCGTCCGGTGCAGCGTCCGGTCACCTCTGTGACCTCCGTTCGCCTCCGTTTCTTTTCCGACTTCCGGCGTAGTGGAAAATAGGCTTTTCAACTCACTGAAAACGCCTGAATCCCGCGCTCGCAAGCTCAGCGGGAAGGAGAGAGAGTCCCAAACCCTCTCTACCACTCAAACTCCAACACCTTCGTAAATGTGACAACACCAACAAGTGATCACCACCTTGTGTACGTGTGTTAGCATTTTCACAAACATTTTACCGAAGGAATTAGGCACTCAACTTGCCTCGCCACTCGATCCTAACACGTATGCACAGTTAGATCGCTCAAGTGGCACTAGATGACCGATATGCAAACAAGTTTGCCCCTCTTGATAGTACGGCCATCTATCCTAAACCACTCACACCCTCTATGGTGTCTTGAGTGCAAAACAAAATGATCCTAAGGTTATACCTTTGCCTTGAGCCCATTTTGTTTCTCCAAGTGATATGATCCACTTCATATCATCACATGACCGTCTCGATCCATCGACCTTGACTGCACTTGCTCTTCTCCGTTGCATCGGTCCGTCGGCACCAAGTCTTGCTCAAGCTTCACCATCGCATGGTCCCTCGCTTCGAAGCCTCGACTTGCCCTTCACCCTCACAACCGGTCCATCGAGCCAAGCATCACTTCGGTCTTCATCATCTTGGTCACATGAGTTAATGTCGTGTCTCATATTCAATGACCACCTTTATCTAAATCATCCACTTAGATACAAAGGTTAGTCCTAGGTTTCATCAATTAGCCAAAACCAAACTAGGGACTTTCAGCGGCTAACCCTTGACCAGCTCCAATCGCCACCGCCTTCGCATGGTGGGCTCCTGGTTGGACCTGGAGCGCGTTCCCATGGTGCTTTTTGTCCAGTTGCGTCAGGTACGTGTCCTTTGCTCATTTTACTTGGGCTGAATTATGTGGGTGTTGCACTTTGGGCTCATTTTGATATATTTTCATGTTGGTCACCAGCAAATAAATATTTCATCAAAACTTATAGAAATGATTAGTTGAAAGTCCTATTTCTAGTTTTGTTGATTGCTTTTGATGAATTTTATATAAGTGTTGGCGGCATAAAATGAGTTAAGAACTCCCAACATGCATCTCATCAATAAAGCTCATGGATACCTCCAAGAGCTCGCCGGCGTCAAGCACCAGCATGGTTGTCACGGTGCATCTTCTGCAAGTTTCGGCAGCACACCGACGACGAGAGCCGAGCAAGAAGGTGTCCACTGCCCACTGCTAGCTCCACGGAATTGAGCGTGAGGTCCTTGAGTGACATGAACACTGTGGTGTGTGGGAGTTGGAATTCTGCGTGTCTTAACCCCAAACGCAGACACTCTAGCCTTGTCGAGCTAGGAACTATGTGCATGGCTTAACCCCAAACGCAGACACTCTAGCCTTGCCAAGCTAGGAAGAAGCTCATCGAGATCAAATACCTCCCTCCCCTCCTCGTCGTCATCTAGTGGCTCCACGTCATCGTCCGACAGCAGGCGAAAGTCATCCGGTAAGTGAAAGTCAAACTAGAAACCCTTCACTTGGTGACGCATGGGGTACCGAATCCACTCCTCTGCTGCTTGCATAGCTGGCGTCAGGAGATGATATCTTTGTCCGCGGAGAGAGTTCGTGTCCAATAATAGCGGGATCTTCACTTCATCGATGCAGGCTTCCGATGTCGTACCCTTACGCTACTGTAGAATGTCGTTGACGATGGCAATGTATGGTTGGACGTCGCCGGCCGAGTCAAACTGCGGGCACACCCCAAAGTCTAGGACGGGGAAACGCCTCCAGAGACCGCACCACTGCTTCGACAGCATGCTCGTGCACACCAGCTCCCTCACGTCGAGGTGCGCCAACCTGAGGATGAGCTCACGCAAGTTGTCGTCGAGGGCGCTGATCCGATCATCGCCGTCGCCATCTTGGTCAGTGGTTGGGCTTGGCGAATGAGGATGGGGGAGCATGTAGCAACCTCTTGGGGTGTCCTCCAACAAATTCAAGGGCATAACTTCTTCCCCTAAGAAATGCTCAATTTTTGGGGTTTTGGAGCTCAAAACGCGCTGTAAGGTCCTAAATAGCTAGAGGGGGGTGAATAGCCTTTTCAAAAATCTACAAGCTTCACTAAATCAAGATGTTAGTAAAACAAATAGTGAAACTTCTCTATCACTAGCTCAACTACACTATGCAAGCCACAAACAATTCTAGTAGTTACGAAGGCTATGATCTCTAATCCACAACAACAAAGCTATGTCACTAGGCTAATTACTCCTAGGTGAAATAGAAGCTACACAAAATAAAAGAAAATAAGAGATAGAGCACAAGGGAGATGAGCAAGTGAAAGAATCTTATACCGACGTTGAAGAGTAGATATATAGCAATGAATCAATCACTGTTACAAGAGAATCCTCGGCAAGGAATGACACAAGATTTTTTGTCAAGGTTCACTTGCTTCCTGGCAAGCTAGTCCTCGTTGTGGCGATACACCCACTTGATGGATCACGAGCTAATTGGCATTTCAAAGCCAAACCCTCAGCGGATGCCACACATCCAACACAAGATGAGGATCCTCCAAGCCATGAGCAATCCACTAGAACATCCAATTGCGATCTCCCACAGGGAAGGCTCAAGAACCCCTCATAAATCCACCGGTGAAGCTCCAAACAATCTCCAATCACGAGCTCAACACCACCGCTGCTCCAAGCCGTTTAGAGCGTCAGGAAACACCCAAGAGCAACAAGCAATCCACAGCCAACTCAAAGGATCAAGTGCCACTAGATGCAACTCTCAAAGCAATGCACTTGAATCTCACTCAATCTCACTAGGATGCACAATCAAGCAAAGGGATGAGTGGAAAGGATGTTCTCTAGCTCAAAGTATGTCTCAAGTGTTCAAAGAATCAGGAGTTGTGTCCCAAGGCCGGTCAAAAAAGTATTTATAGCCAGCCCTCAAAGATAGAGCCGTTAGGCTCAAGAAACTGCTCTGCGTGCGCTGACCGGACACGGACACAGCGTTCGATCACACTGCGCACCTCCGCCCGATGCTCGCCACGTGTCCCTTTTTAAATTTTGTTCGTTCGATCACCAACAGTCACGAAACGTTATCTTCTCAGTCATAGCATGACCGGACGCGACGCTAGAATTGACCGGACGCGCCCTGGAGTCCGACCGCGAAGAATTCACGCTATTGAACCCTTCGACCGGACGCACTGCAGAATTGACCGGATGCGGCAAACCCGGCGTCCGATTTGAGTACAGAAAGGGTCTAGAGAGCATTTTTATTGACCATACATGCCCTGACGTCCGATCAATCCTTCCCCTCGCGCTGCTCTCCTAGGTGCGTGACCGGACACGCGGGTCCCGTGAGGCTACGAACGCTCCGGTCACAAACCCTAGCACTTCGCCCCGTGCGCTTGCCGGTTGAACTGACCGGACACGCTAGCTGCGTCTGATCCAGCGTCCGGTCACCCCAGTGACTTCCTTTCGCCTCCGTTTCTTTATCTCCGGCGCAGTGGAAAATAGGCGTTTCACTTCCACAAAAGGAACACAAACCCCTTTCTACCCCTCAAACACCACCTCCTTCGCAAATGTGCTAACACCACCCAGTGTTCACCATCTTGTGCTCGTGTGTTAGCATTTTCTCAAATATTTTTTTCAAGGAGTTAGCATCTCACTAGATCCTAAATGCATATGCTCAAGGATATGGACCTAGTAGCACTTGATTCATGAGATGACCGTGATTGCCTCTCTTGATAGTCGGCTATCAATCCTAAACTCGGTCAATCACTTCTCTACTCATCTTTAGACTGGCAAAAGAGAATCCTATGATTATACCTTTGCTTTGATCATCTCATTCCTTGTTCATCACCTATGTGTATGTTCACCATCATCTTTATCTTCATGCACTTGTGATCTTATAGCCATCACCATCATGCTCCTTGCTCCTTCATCACATGTGTTGCTACGCCTAACTTAATTCACTTGACACAATGACATTAGCAACTTTGTGTCATTAATTACCAAAACCAAACTTGGGCTTTCACCCACAAAAAAGGAGAAGTCATGACAAAGAAGGTGGGGGGCTGCTAGGCGCTGCATTTATAGCCACAAGATTAACGGAGAGAAGCAATGTAATGGAAACCGCCTTCTTTAATCCACTGTTAACGGAGGCTGTTGGCATTTCTTACCATCACTCTTACTAAGTTGTCATCCCTAGCATGATGCTAGAAATGTTTTGTTGATAAATTATGAATGCCACTTATAAACTCTGAGAAAATAATGTTAAAGTTAAGTATCCGCAAGGGCACAGATAAATTACCATTGTAGCATTTCACCCGGGAGTATACCGAGTATCATTATTTATATTTAACCCACAAGGAAGAGCTATGGGGTTGAGTTGACATCGAGACATTGACTAATATGAATACTTATGATCCAAACCACTCTTATGCTTTAGCAGGGGTAAGTCAAGTGATAAATAAATGATAAATAAAGGGTAACAAAGGTATTCCAGAGATAGAAACAAAGACTCACAACCATCATCTTTATCTTCATGCACTTTGTGATCTTATGGCCATCACCATCATGCTCCTTGCTCCTTCATCACATGTGTTGCTACGCCTAAATTAATTCACTTGACATAATGACATTAGCAACTTCGTGTCATTAATTACCAAAACCAAAATTGGGCTTTCACCCACAAAAAAGGAGAAGTCATGACAAAGAAGGTGGGGGGCTGCTAGGCGCTGCATTTATAGCCACAAGATTAACGGAGAGAAGCAATGTAATGGACACCGCCTTCTTTAATCCACTGTTAACGGAGGCTGTTGGCATTTCTTACCATCACTCTTACTAAGTTGTCATCCCTAGCATGATGCTAGAAATGTTTGTTGATAAATTATGAATGCCACTTATAAACTCTGAGAAAATAATGTTAAAGTTAAGTATCCGCAAGGGCACAGATAAATTACCATTGTAGCATTTCACCCGGGAGTATACCGAGTATCATTATTTATATTTAATCCACAAGGAAGAGCTATGGGGTTGAGTTGACATCGAGACATTGACTAATATGAATACTTATGATCCAAACCACTCTTATGCTTTAGCAGGGGTAAGTCAAGTGATAAATAAATGATAAATAAAGGGTAACAAAGGTATTCCAAAGATAGAAACAAAGACTCACAATTGTAGTATGACTAAGCTCGAGATTCAGTAAGAGCAAAAGATTCCGATATCATTCCTAGTTACTAAGTCTTTTGTACACTCAAGCATATTTACTCTCATCTATAGTATAACTAACTCTGGATCTATGCATAAGGAACATTACCTAGGAAAGTTCGAGAGCAGAGCTTTCCCTTTCTTTGTAACCGAGGTTCTACTTGTTCTATACACGGGGAGTGAACTACAAAGGACTCATCGGGAGTGTCACATCCATGATCTACCACATGACCCAGCATATAGAGTGCATCCGCAGGTAAACAATATCTAAGCACCATGCTTATATAGTATCGACTACTTAACTCACTCGAGTACTGAACTAAGCGCTCTACGAACATATGCATATATTCATCATCAATCATAACTATATCAAGTAATAAACTAGAGCAAACTAGGAACATAATAAATAGCAACATAATATTAAAGTAGCACAAAATCATAAATAAAGAGATACAATGGCTAATACCAGTCTCCAGATGGCAGATCTGGAATCCTGAGCTGTAGCCCAAACTCTACTTGAACCTTGCTAGAAAGCCTATACTAATAACTTGAAGAACTAGAGCTCTTTCTCTAATATCTGGAAACCCTAATTTCTAGTCTAATCTTGACTTATGGCAGATGTAGATGTCTCTTCAGGGGGGGTCAGGGCCTGGTTATATAGCCCTAGGGGGTGCAATGTGAGCCCTTGAATCAAATCGACTTGAAGGACGGCGTAGATGCAACCCTAGGAGGCGGTGGACGAAGCTTCTGGAAGCTGACAGGCAGGGGCCACCATGGGGGACCGGGCGGCACCATGGTGGGGCCCTGACAGCCTCTTGGGGTCCGCTGCAGCGTGGTGTCTTCTGGTGTCCTCTGAAACCTTCTGGAGTAGTTTTCGTCGCGGTTAAGTTTGGTTCTATTTCACGTTTTCATCCTCCTTTCCTATTTTTTGGAATAACCCTACTAAAAATACAGATTCACCAAAACTCGTGGAAATTGTTAGTTTAAACCCCTAAGTTTCTATTGATGATCCACTTCAAGCATTTCTTCAAGTTAAATTGACGGTTTGTGATGAACGATAACTACCGTCAACAAGCTAGTCACCTTAAGTCAACCGCCTCCATTAATCGATTAACCGAGACAAGTGGCATGAGGCGTCCGCCTCGGTTAATCCAATATTAACCGAGGTGGTTGCGTTACGGTGCCCGCCTCCGTTAATAGTGGATTAACGGAGGTAGACGCCTTATGCAACTGAAAAATGAATATTGTTAGCAATAGTGGATCAGATTTGAATGTTGCCAACAAATATATATATACGTACCTTTGGAACGTAAAGATGCATGAGCAGACATCTGACTGATGAGCTAAAAAGCCTCAGGAGGTTGTAGATATTACTACCATATTCGTCGTTCTCATCATGCTCACTACTATATTCATCGTTGTCATCTTCCTCTTCCTTATGGGTGATCAATTGGACCTCTAAGCGCCACACGCACAGTAAAGGGATGAAGGCTGGGGTATTGCAATAAGTGATCTCTTTGAGCCCCGGGGCCGAGACCCTGAGCGACTTGAGGTCTTCGCACCCGGTGATCCCGAGAAACAGGAGCTTCGAGGTCCTCATTTCCACCAAATGCATCTCATCAATAAAGCTCATGGACACCTCCAAGAGCTCACCGGCATCGAGCACCAGCATGGTCGTCCTAGTGCGCTTGAAGTCAACACATATCATGCGCAGCTTCTGCAAGTTTTGGCAGCACGCCGACGACGAGAGGCGAGCAAGAAGGTGGCCACTGCCCGCTGCTAGCTCCACTTGAATCGAGCATGAGGTCCTTCAGTGATGTGAACACCGCGGTGCGTGGGAGTCGGACTTGTACGTGGCTTAACCCCAAACGCAGACACTCTAGCCTTGCCGAGCTAGGAACTTGTGCGTGGCTTAACCCAAACGCAGACACTCTAGTCTTGCCGAGCTAGGAAGAAGCTCATCAAGATTGAATACCTCCTTCCCCACCTCATCGTCGTCTAGTGGCTCCTCATCGTCGTCGGGCAGCAGGTGAAAGTCGTCCGGCAGGTGAAAGTCGAACCAGAAACCCTTCACTTGGTTACGCATGGCGTACCGAATCCATTCCTCCGCTGCTTGCATAGCCGGCGTTAGGAGATGATATCTTTGTCCGTGGAGAGCATTCGCGTCCAGTAACAGCGGGATCTTCAATTCGTCGATGCAGGCATCCGATGCCGTACCCTCACACTACTGCAGTACGTCGTTGACGATGGCGATGTACTGTTGGACGTCACCGGCCAAGTCGAGCTGTGGCCACCCCCAAAGTCCAGGACAGGGAAACGCCTCCAGAGGCCGCGCCACTGCTTCGACAGCACACTCGTGCGCACCAGCTCCCTCACGTCGAGGTGCGCCAACCTGAGGATGAGCTCACGCAAGTTGTCGTCCAGGGCGCTGATCCGATCGTCGCCGCCGCCGTCTTGGTCAGCGGTTGGGCTTTGGCGGCGGCGTTCCCTTTGCCTTCTTCTTCATGGACTCCATGGTCGTCAGATGGGGAAGCAGACGGGAAATGGATGGGATAAGGCCGGTGGTGCTCTTGTGGTCGTGCGGTTCCTCTCTAGTCTCACGAATCAGATGCAGGCTGCGGCGGTGGAACGAGGATGCTGAAGAGTGGCGGCGACAAGGGGTAGCGAAGCCAGTGTGGAGGGAGGGGCTCGGTGGCAGCAGATCCACAGTTTACACAGGCCATGAACGCAGAACGCTAGAGTTCAGCAGGGCCACAAACAGCACGCAGGAAGTGTTCACCACCACACGCGCAAGATGCGACTGGCGTGTCAACGAGTATGTTTGAAATAGTATATTTTGGATATGTATGCATGCGTGTAATCTAAACCACCTGGTGTACACGGTCAAGCGAATAGTTCTATGCATGTGTAGTACACGGTTAAGGGAATAGATCTTCACTACTAAGAATAGGAGATAGTCACCTTTCGTTACATTCTTCTTGACCGGTATTTCAGGTGGTCCTTTGCTATTTGTAACGCCACAACGATCGAGGCTTTTCCGATCTCATCTAACATGCAACACATACGCTGAACCCAAGATAGGGCTTCCTCCTACGGCGACCGATCAAGAGTTGAGGCGTGCTTCGATTTGGATATCGAGGGAAACGAACGAGCAGAGCGGTGGCGGCTGTGTAGGGTTTTAGCATGGAAACTGGATTGGATTGGCATTCGTTGTTGGGCCACTTTGTAACAGTTTTGGTTTTCAAGCTGCCCGGTTGGATAATCTAATTCCAAATATAACAAGCATATTACTCAGAGAAAGGCCATATAAAAATGTGATATAAATGCACATGGGGTATTCCAAAGCTTGTATAGAATAAATACAGCTACTCAGGCTCATATCAACATTAAACATGGCATGTAGATGAAGAAGGCCGATTAATAACATAAACATATTTGTTTATTTATATAATTATATTTGCTCTTAAATCAGCGGGTTGCTACACGAGACAGCCTTCCAACACTTGTTGGTGATCTCAGATCCTAGACCAACGTGACAGACATCCTTAGCAAATTACAGGGTTTTTAGATCAAAAATTAAGAGCCTAGAATGACATCAATATAACCGAGTACCAAGTTACTGAAGTTTTAGAACAGTGCAGTAATAATGGAAGTAACACAGGTTATATGCTCACAGGTTAAACAACTGATCAACAAGCAATCAGTTCAACAGTAGAGAGATAAATTCTAGGCAAGTAATAAGACCCTTGACTCACTACACCGCTTTGTATCATCGAGCACGCAATTGCAATTACACCGAAGTAACACAGTACTAGCTGATTGCACAAATGTAAATATCTGAACTATAAACCGAGCAAGGCAACGGATAACTCACAGCACGTAGATTGTCTACGTGGGAAGATAAGCTCAAGCGAACACAATGTTCTGTCCCAGAAAACCAATTCCGCCGCTCACGTCCGAGACTGCACAACTGGTGGTAGACGAAGATACTACTGTCGGAGCCGAGGGAGACGTCCACGGCACCAACTCGAGAAGCAGAGGTACACCGCGCAGCAGGGGGCCCAAGAACCAGGCCACGGTTGACAGCACCAGAACAATGCCGCACAGCACCACACAGGCGCTCGCACAGCAACAGCATCACGCCGCCGGTTAGAAGCAGCAGCACAACACCACACCACCACCAGGCACGCGCACGAAGACGCTGCCCAGCAACGGTCGCCCACCACACGAATCAGCACAGCTCACTGACGACGGACGCTAGTGACCGTGCACACCACCGCGAGGAGGAGTGCCTAATGCGTCACAGGCGCTACTGCCGACCAATCGAACCTCAGAGTATATATGGCCATGTAGCCTGCGGCCCGTGGCCCGGCGTTTTGGCCTGACCCGAGAACGGCACGGCCGGTGGCCACTGGGTCTGGGCCGGCACGGCTCGAGCCAGCAAGTCATGCCTGGGCCGCCACCCAGGCCCGTGGCACGGCATGGGCACGGCCCGGTAAAGGGAGGCGGCCCGATGCCGGTCCGACCCCCTTGCGGCCTGCCCTAGCCCCCAAGCCCCCAACGGCTAATTTAGCCCAGCCCACCACGCCCCCCGCTCTCGCCGCCGCATATATAAGCCACCCCGCCTGCGCGGCTGCGCCCCCCACCCCAACCCTAACCCTAAATCATTCGTTCGGTCGTTCCACAAATTCTCAATCCCCACCCGCCCCGCGTAGCTCTCAACTCTCGTCGTCTCGCCGTCTCGGCTCGCCTCAGCCTCTGCTCTCGATCTGGTGACCTCGCCGCCGCTCCTCCACATCATCGTCTGAGTTCGCTAACCCTATCATCCCTCCTTTCCCCTCCTCTCCTCTTCCTCCTCCAGTGAACCATGTGAGTTCGTGATCAAGTCAATCGCTCCGCCGCCGGTCGCCATCGTTTCTAATCGTTGTCTTTCTCGTGTCTCCTCTAGTTGGCTTGTCGGCCTCGTCTTCTCCGGCACTGGGCTCCGGTAGCTCAGGTAGCTTTGAACCCTAACCCTAGATCTCGTCTTCTACTCTTCTTCTCCGCCGCTCGCCGTCGTTTCTCCCTGTGATGATTAGTGATCTGTGCTTTTCTTTGCAGGTTGGTGCCTGACGCCGCGTCTTCCTCCTCTGGAGTAGACATGGCCAGGTGTAAGGTCCAAATAGGCTAGAGGGTGGTGAATAGCCTAATTAAAACTTCTATAAGAATTACTTAACCACACGTTAGTATGAAAGGTGGCGAAGCAAATGCACTAGCTCTAACTAATTAAGCAAGCCACCTACACAAGTCTATAACAAAGCTATTCATTAAACACAACAACAACTACAAGCTATAAACAAGAAGTAATACGAGAGAAGAGCTTCGAGTGATTATACCGCCGTGTAGATATGAGAAGTACCAATCAATCAATCATATAAAAGAAATCCTCGGAAAGAGAATGACACAAGAATTTATCCCGAGGTTCACTTGCTTCCTGGCAAGCTACTTCCCGTTGTGGCGATACACCCACTTGTCGGTTCACGAGCTAATCGACTATCAAGAGTCGAGCCCTCGGCGGGCGCCGTACAACCACACACAAGATGGGGATCCTCCAAGCCACGAGCTCCACTAGAGTATCCAATTTGTGAACTCCCGCGGGGAAGGATCAAGAACCCCTTACAACACTTGGTGAGGGCTCCAACAATCTCCAATTGCGAGCTCAATCACCTCCGCTGCTCCAAGCCGTCTACCGTGTCAGGAAACACGGAAGAGTAACAAAAAATCCGCAGCAACTAGAAGATCAAGTGCCTCTAGAATGCAACTCTCAAGCAATGCACTTGAATCTCACTCAATCTCACTCAAGATGTGCAACTATGCAAAGAGATGAGTGGAGGGGTTGTTCTCTAGCTCAAAAGATGTCTCTAGGTCTCAAAATGTGCAAGAGTTGCCCTTAAACCCCGGCCAACGTCTATTTATAACGAAGGGATACACAGCTAGCCGTTAGGAACTTAAACAGCCGAAATCGCGCTGACCGGACGCGCTGGTCATACTGACCGGACGCGCTGGTCGCGCAACGGCTAAATTCCGAAACACCGACCGGACGCGCTCGTCGCGCAGACCGAACGCGCTGGGTGCGACCGGACGCGCTGGTCCCGCAACTGACCGGACGCGCTGGTCAAGCCTGAGTAGCGCACAATGAAACAACGACCGGACGCGCTGTAGAACTGACCGGACGCCACAGTGCTAGCGTCCGATTAGAGTCCAGTAAGCTCCCTGGATGACCGGACGCGTCCGGTCAACAGTGACCGGACGCGCTACGCGTCCGATCATCAAACTGAAAAACGCGTAGACGCTGAACACTGACCAGACGTGTCCGGTCATATAGAGACCGCGTCCGGTCCAGCGTCCGATCACCTCTGTGACCTCCGTTCGCCTCTGTTTCTTTTCCGACTTCCGGCGCAGTAGAAAATAGGCATTTCACTTCCCCAAAAAGCACCGAATCTCAAACCCCACTCTACCGCTTAAACTCCACCGCCTTCGCAAAAGTGCTAACACCACCAAGTGTACACCACCATGTGCATGTGTGTTAGCATTTCATAAACATTTTCCAAGGCGTTATGTTAGGTCTTTACTAGATCCTAATGCATATGCTCAAGACAATGATCTAGTGGCACTTGATTCCTGAGCTAACCGTGATTGCCCCTCTTGATAGTCGGCTATATATCCTAAATCCGATCAATCACTTCTCTACTCATCTTAGACCGGCAAAAGAAAAACCCTATGGTTATACCTTTGCCTTGCGCTCTTAGATCCTTCTCTTTCACTTGATCATCATGTCCATCATATTATGTGCATCTCCACCATTATCATCATTTCATGTCCATGCACCATCTCTTTGTGATCTTGTGGCCATCACTCCTTGCCACATACACTTTCATCACATGTGTTGCTTATGCCTAACTCAAAACACTTAACATATGGCATTAGCAACTTGGTGTCATTAATTACCAAAACCAAACTTGGGCTTTCAATCTCCCCCTTTTTGGTAATTGATGACAACCATCACAAAGATATGAAATGAAATCATTTTTCAATTTTGATAGTATTAGCTCCCCCTACATATGTGCTTCCATGAGTTTGGTTCAATTGTACACATATGTATGGATTTGAATTCTGGGAGAGTTACTACTATCAAATTGATGCTAAGGTATATAGAATAGACCTTTGAAGCGTGATACCAATCGGAGTTGCCTTTATATACCATCCTTAGCATCGATGTAGCTAGACACCACTTGTAATACATTACTTGTAAAGATCACAAACACTAAAGTACCCCGTGAGATCAACATTATAAGCACAAGGTGTCTAGATACCACTTGTAAAGTTACTCTTAACAAATCATCATTCAAGTTCTATTTCTAGCAATCACCATTCGATCATGAATATGAATTTTAGCTTTGCAATGCAACAATTCATCATGTTAATGCACATACAAATGCAACAAATAATTTATGAGCTTGCTCCCCCTACTTGTGTGCTCAATTTTAATTGATCCCTTGATTTCTCTCCCCCTTATAACTTAACTTTTTATCTTTGTGACTTTTTTCTCCCCCTTATTATATCTTTTCCCTCTTTGTAATATCTTTGTGACTTTTCTCTCCCCTTTGTCAACAATCACCAAAAAGGTGCCAATTTTAGTGAGAGATAAGTCAATTAATATGAGAGAGGCCAAATTATAGTTCAATCTAGATCACTTGCCTAGAATATGTAATTCAGTTTGATCCAAGCATAAGCTTCTTCACACCTCATAAAGTATAAGGGTTATCTTGAGCATGTTGAATTACACATCATGAGCTCATTTTCTAGATTCAACACTAGGTTTGCAAGCCCACAAACATGTCATATGCTACCACTAGATCAATCAAACATAGAAGCAATAGTGGTACCATATATACATCAAAATCATTTGATTTTCATGAATGAGCCTATTTGTCATACAAATATGTCTATATGTTCTAACCATGTCCTTAGCAAAGTATGAATGATATGCCAAACAACTTTACCTTGCTATGTTGGAGGAGAGGCATGTCATATAAGGATGTGGGGGTGCACTCATTTCAAGTTGGAGAAGTCAAGTATGTTCAATTCATTCTTCAACTTGTAAAATCTCTTTTCATCAAGTGGTTTTATGAATATGTCGGCTAGTTGATCTTCGGTGCCAATGCTCTCAATGCTAATATCACCCTTTTGTTGATGGTCTCTTATGAAGTGATGCCTTATGTCAATGTGCTTGGTTCTTGAATGTTGAACCGGATTTTGAGTCATCTTGATAGCACTTTCGTTGTCACAAAACAATGGTACATTCTTGAACTTGATTCCAAAATCATTCAAGGTGGTCTTCATCCAAAGCAATTGTGCACAACAACTACCGGCACTAATGTATTTGGCTTCGGCGGTAGATAGTGCAACACTATTTTATTTCTTTGATGACCATGAAACAAGAGACCTTCCAAGCAATTGACAAGTGCCACTTGTGCTCATTCTATCAATCTTGCAACCACCATAGTCGGAATCCGAATATCCAATCAACTCAAAATTAGACCCCTTTGGAAACCATAATCCAACATCATGAGTGCCCTTAAGATATCTCAATATCATCTTGATTGCTTTCAAGTGACTTTCTCTAGGTGAAGCTTGATATCTTGCACACACTAAACATCACATCCGGCCTAGAAGCGGTGACATAGAGCAAACTTCCAATCATAGACCGGTATTGTTTTTGATCTACCATGTTTCCACTATCATCAATACCTAATTGATCATTAGTGCCCATTGGTGTACTCATTGTCTTAGCATCTTGCAATCCAAACTTCTTGATCATGTCCTTGATGTACTTGCCTTGACTTACAAAAGTGTCATTCTTCATTTGCTTGATTTGAAGTCCAAGGAAGTAACTAAGCTCTCCAATCATAGACATCTCAAACTCATTAGCCATCATATTTCCAAATTCTCCACAAAAGTCTTGGTTAGTTGATCCAAAGATAATGTCATCCACATAGATTTGCAACACAAACAAGTCATTTCCAAGCATCTTGGTGAAGAGAGTGGTGTCAACCTTTCCCATCTTGAACCCTTTAGAGAGAAGAAAGTCCCTCAATCTCTCATACCATGCTCTAGGTGCTTGCTTCAAACCATACAATGCCTTCTTTAGCTTGTAAACATGGTCGGGCTTCTTGTCATCTTCAAAATCGGGAGGTTGCTCAACATAAACTTCTTCGTTGATGTAACCATTGAGAAATGCACTTTTGACATCCATTTGATAGAGCTTGATATTGTGTGCACAAGCATATGCTAATAAGATTCTAATTGCCTCCAATCTTGCAACCGGTGCATATGTCTCTCCAAAGTCAAGACCCTCAACTTGAGTGTATCCTTGTGCTACTAATCTTGCTTTGTTCCTCACAACCATGCCATCTTGATCTTGCTTGTTTCTAAAGACCCACTTAGTACCAATCACATTGTAGTTCTTTGGCCTCTCAACAAGTTTCTAAACTTGATTTCTAGCAAAGTTGTTTAGTTCTTCATGCATGGCATTTACCCAATCGGAATCCTTCAAAGCATCTTCTAATTTCTTAGGTTCTTCAAGTGACACAAATGAGTAGTGCTCACAAAAGGATGCTAGTATTGATCTAGTTTGAACACCACTTTGAATTCCATCAATGATTTGATCCAATGGATGATCTCTTGCAATGCTAGTAGGTTGGAGTATTGGGAGTTGATTGCTTCCACTTGTTTGACCTTGAACATGAGCTTCATCATGAGTACCACTTGAGCTTGCTTGATTTGTATCAATTTGCACACTTTGGTTGATCACATGAATATCATCATCATCAACTTGCATCGGTCTTATATCACCAATGTCCATGTTCTTCATTACATTTGACAATTGATCTCCTCTCACATCATCAAGGTTTTGAGCTTCATTTTGAGATCCTTGGGTTTCATTAAACTCAACATCATGAACTTCTTCCAAGGTGCTATTTGTGAGATTCCAAACTCTATATGTCTTGCTTATGGTAGAATAACCAAGTAAGAACTCTTCATCACATTTCTTTTTAAACTTGCTCAATCTAGTGCCTTTCTTAAGAATATAGCATTTGCAACCAAACACTCTAAAGTATGCAATGTTGGGCTTTCTTCCATTCAATAGCTCATATGGTGTCTTTCCAAGCTTTTCATGGCAATAGAGACGGTTGCTACAATAGCAAGCCGTGTTGATGGCTTCACTCCAAAATGAATGACTAACATTGTATTCACTAAGCATTAATCTAGCCATATCAATCAAGGTTCTATTTTTCCTTTCAACTACACCATTAGATTGAGGAGTGTATGTTGGTGAGAATTGATGTCCAATACCAAGATCATCACATAAATCTTCAATTCTTGTGTTCTTGAACTCACTACCATTGTCACTTCTAATCTTCTTGATGGTAGTTTCAAACTCATTTTGCACCCTCTTAACAAAAGACTTGAATAGATCATAAACATCACTCTTGTCATAGAGAAAGAACACCCAAGTATATCTAGTGTAGTCATCAACAATCACAAAACCATACTTGTTCCCACCAATGCTAGTGTATGTTGTTGGCCTAAATAAGTCCATGTGTAATAGCTCAAATGCCTTTGATGTGCTCATTTCACTCTTACTAGGATGTGCATTTCTAACTTGTTTGCCGGCTTGACAAGCACTACAAGGTTTATCCTTCTCAAAGGTGACATCTTTCAAACCTCTAACTAAGTCATGCTTCAAAAGTTTATTCAATTGTTTCATTCCAACATGACCAAGCCTTCTATGCCACAACCATCCCATACTAGATTTGCTAAGCAAGCATGATGTCAATTGTGTCTCACTATCATTGAAGTCAACCAAGTATAAGCTACCATGTCTAAATCCTTTGAATATCAAATTTGATCTATCAACACTTATGACTTCAACATCATCACTACCAAATATGCACTTGAAGCTAAGATCACAAAGTTGTGCCACTGATAAAAGATTGAAATCCAAGCTCTCAACTAGCAACACATTAGATATGCTCATGTCATTTGAGATAGCAATTTTACCAAGCCCCTTGACCTTGACTTTCTTGTTGTTACCGAAAGTGATAGCTTCAAAACCACCATTTTGACTTGTATCAATTGATTTGAACATACAAGAGTCTCCGGTCATATGTTGAGTGCACCCACTATCAAGCACCCAATGCCTTCCTCCGGCTTTGTAATTGACCTACAAGACAAAATCAATTCTTTTTAGATACCCAAACTTGTTTGGGTCCTCCAAGGTTAGTGACCAAGCTCTTTGGTACCCAAATGACTTTCTTCTTTGAGCCCATCCATGGTGCACCAATAAACTTAGCATGAACACCATTTGTACCCTTGGTAAGCATATAGAAAGAATCAAACTTAATTGAGGATACATTAGCTTTTGATTTCTTGTTCATGCAATGTTGCTCTATGTGACCAACTTGCTTGCAACTTTTACAATAGCTACCATTGTTCTTCACAAAACGAGTCTTGTGAGGAGCAAAAGCGGCCTTGCCTTTCTTGGGGTTATAGCCCAATCCCTCTTTGTAGAGAGAAGCTCTTTGGCTACCCAAGCACATAAGCAAGCGGTCCTCACCACCATAAGCCTTAGCTAATGTGTGATTGAGCTCTTTTACCTCCTTCTTGAGATTTTTATTCTCAATTATTAGTGTGGAGTCACAAGTGAAACCGCCACTACTAGATGAGGATGATGTAGATGAGCTATATAAAGGGTTAGTGGGAGCAACAATAATAGGCTTATAAAAAGTTTCATCAATTATATCACATGATATGCCTATGTTGTAAGTTTTAGCTTTCTCAACATTAGTTGGTATGTTTTCACATTTTTCAACTAGAGAGGAATGAGCTTCTTCAAACTTAGTGTGAGACTTTTGAAGCTTCTTATGGTCTACCTTTAGACTCTCATAAGATGCCCTAAGCTCATCAAGTTCTTGCATAAGGTTTTTCTTTTCCTTAAGTAAGCCCTTGCACTCCTTTCTAGATTCTTTAAAATGTTGAGTGAAATCTTCTAGCATAGTGATTAGTTCATCTTTAGTGAATTCTTCTTCATCACTATCACTATCACTAGCATTATTATGATCACTCTCATCGTCGGATGATACCTTAGCGGCCTTAGCCATGAAGCACGATGGAGTGTCAAAGAGAGAGAGACCTTCTCTTGGATGGCAATGCTAGCATGTTCCTTCTTCTTGCTCTTGTTGTCATCCTCATCATCACTTGAGGAATCATCACTATCCCAAGTAGCAACATGAGAATCATTCTTCTTCTTATGAGAGCTCTTCTTCTTTTCTTGCTTCTTCTTCTCCTTCTTGACAACATCTTCATCATCACTATCATAAGGACACTTTGCAATGAGATGGTCCTTGCTATGGCATCTAAAGCATCTCATGGTGTGCTCACTCTTCTTGGATGAGTTCTTTCTCCTTCTTGCATGATAGCCTTTCTTCTTCATGAATTTACCAAATTGCTTGACAAAGAGAGCCATCTTCTCATCAATGTCATCACTATCACAAGAGCTTGAGTCTTCATCACTTGATGATTCAATCTTGGATTTGCCCTTGAATGTGGTGGCTTTGAATGCCACACTCTTCTTCTTTTCATCATCTTTCTTCTCATTTTCCTTCTTCTTCTTCTTGACCAACTCATCCTTCTCATCATCTTCTCTATATGAATCATCGGTCATCACTTCTTGAAATATTTGTTGAGGAGTTGAATCCTTTAATGTAGTCCTCACTAGCACGGTGATCAATGTATCAAATCTCTTGGGCAAGCTTCTCAAGAACTTCATAGAGAATTGGTTGTCCTTGACCTCCTCACCAAGTGCCTTGAGCTCATTGACAATGACTTGCAACCTATGAAACATCTCCGGTACACTCTCATCATCTTTCATCTTGAAGCTTGAAAATTTTTCTTGCAAGATATATGCTTTAGCGGTCTTTGTGCCTTCGGTGCCCTCAAATGTTTCTTCTAGCTTGGCCCAAGCATCATGAGCAATCTCTATGTTCTTCACTTGCTCAAATGTCTTGTCATCTAATGCCTCATGAAGAGCACTAATGGCAATGTCATTACATTGGAGCTTCTTCTCTTCCACTAGTGTAGGTGCTTCTGGATTAGCAACCTCAAATTTTATTTCGGTGATCTTCCACACTTCTCTATTGATTGACTTTAGGTGTACGGTCATCTTAACCTTCCAATATGCATAATTTGTGCCATCAAAGTGAGGTGCCTTCTTGGTGTTCTTGATGTGCAAGCTTAATTGAGTCATTTATTTTTCACCGTAGGTTGTTAAGCCTCAAAAAAACGGTGCCTCGGCTCCGATACCACTTGTAAGGTCCAAATAGGCTAGAGGGGGGTGAATAGCCTAATTAAAACTTCTACAAGAATTACTTAACCACACATTAGTACGAAAGGTGGCGAAGCAAATGCACTAGCTCTAACTAATTAAGCAAGCCACCTACACAAGTCTATAACAAAGCTATTCACTAAACACAACAACAACTACAAGCTATAAACAAGAAGTAATACGAGAGAAGAGCTTCGAGAGATTATACCGCCGTGTAGATATGAGAAGTACCAATCAATCAATCATATAAGAGAAATCCTCAGGAAGAGAATGACACAAGAATTTATCCCGAGGTTCACTTACTTCCCGACAAGCTACTCCCCGTTATGGCGATACACCCACTTGTCGGTTCACGAGCTAATCGACTATCAAGAGTCGATCCCTCAGCGGGCGTCGCACAACCGCACACAAGATGGGGATCCTGCAAGCCACGAGCTCCACTAGAGTATCCAATTTGCGAACTCCCGCGGGGAAGGATCAAGAACCCCTTACAACACTTGGTGAGGGCTCCAACAATCTCCAATTGCGAGCTCAATCACCTCCGCTGCTCCAAGCCGTCTACCGTATCGGGAAACACGGAAGAGTAACAAAAAATCCGCAGCAACTAGAAGATCAAGTGCCTCTAGAATGCAACTCTCAAGCAATGCACTTGAATCTCACTCAATCTCACTCAAGATGTGCAACTATGCAAAAAGATGAGTGGAGGGGTTGTTCTCTAGCTCAAAAGATGTCTCTAGGTCTCAAAATGTGCAAGAGTTGCCCTCAAACCCCGGCCAACATCTATTTATAATGAAGGGATACGCAGCTAGCCGTTAGGAACTTAAACAGCCGAAATCGCGCTGACCGGACGCGCCGGTCGCGCAACGGCTAAATTCCGAAACACCGAACAGACGCGCTGGTCGCGCAAACCGGACGCGCTGGGTGCGACCGGACGCGTTGGTCCCACAACTGACCGGACGCGCTGGTCAAGCCTGAGTAGCGCACAATGAAATAACGACCGGACGCGCTGTAGAACTGACCGGATGCCACAGTGCTAGTGTCCGATTAGAGTCCAGTAAGCTCCCTGGATGACCGGATGCGTCCGGTCGACAGTGACCGGATGCGCTGCGCGTCCGATCATCAAACTGAAAAACGTGCAGACGCTGAACATTGACCGGACGCGTCCGGTCATATAGAGACCGCGTCCGGTCCAGCGTCCGGTCACCTCTGTGACCTCCGTTCGCCTCTGTTTCTTTTCCGACTTCCGGCGCAGTAGAAAATAGGCATTTCACTTCCCCAAAAAGCGTCGAATCCCGCCTCGCAAGCTCAGCGGGAGGGAGAGAGGAACCCAAACCCCTCTCTACCGCTTAAACTCCACCGCCTTCGCAAAAGTGCTAACACCACCAAGTGTACATCACCATGTGCATGTGTGTTAGCATTTTATAAACATTTTTCAAGGCGTTATGTTAGGTCTTTACTAGATCCTAATGCATATGCTCAAGACAATGATCTAGTGGCACTTGATTCCCGAGCTAACCGTGATTGCCCCTCTTGATAGTCGGCTATGTATCCTAAACCCGATCAATCACTTCTCTACTCATCTTAGACCGGCAAAAGAAAAACCCTATGGTTATACCTTTGCCTTGCGCTCTTAGATCCTTCTCTTTCACTTGATCATCATGTCCATCATATTATGTGCATCTCCACCATGATCATCATTTCATGTCCATGCACCATCTCTTTGTGATCTTGTGGCCATCACTCCTTGCCACATACACTTTCATCACATGTGTTGCTTATGCCTAACTCAAAACACTTAACATATGGCATTAGCAACTTGGTGTCATTAATTACCAAAACCAAACTTGGGCTTTCACCAGGCCACCGAAGCGCCCGTTGAGGGGCGGTTCTAGAGCTGGAGGTCATGGTTGGGGGCCACCGTTGTCCGGTGCTCCTTCCGGTGCTGGTGCTGGGCTCGCAACGCGGGGGGCGGATCGTTCTTGCCCCCTAGACGACGGCGAGGACCTAGCACCGCACCCGGATGACTTGTTGGAAGCCGAGGACGACGACGACGTCTGTGATGATGCTGCTGGCTTGTTCGGCATCAACCTCGGTGATGGCAGCCAGCCCATCGAGCTTGATGGTGACAACGACGGTGGAGTAGCTACCTCCACTGACACTCATGGTACCTCAATCACCTCTGGTAAGCGTTCTGATGTTTGGGACTACTTCCATGAGATAAAGGAGAACAAGGTTCGAGTTGCTGCTATCTGTAAGCATTGTCGTACGAGGTACACAGCTAGATCTACTGGTGGCACTAGCCATTTGAGACGGCACATGAAATCATGTATGGCCAAACGTAATCATGCTAGTATGGTCCAGTCTAGGCTTGCTCTGAACCCTGATGGTTTGAACAATTGGGTGTATGATCCTACTGTTGCTCGCACTGAGTTGTGTCGTTTGATTGCTAGGTTAGACCTTCCATTAGGGATTGGTGACATAGAGGCTTGGGAGGATTATATTAAGCGTGCTTATAATCCTCTGTTTTCAAAGGTTTCTAGACAGACCACTACTAGGGATATGGGTAAACTGTTTGCTGAACAACGTGCTATGCTTATGACCTCTATGTTGCCTGCTTGTTCATCTGTTTCTTTGACATCTGATATCTGGTCTGGTAATGCTAAGGAAGACTATATTTCTGTTGTTGCTCATTATGTTGGTGCTGATTGGGAGTTGCATAAAAAGATTGTTGGTTTTAGGTTGATTGAGTCATCACATACTGGTGAAAACATAGCTGAAAAGATTGCTGGTGTGGTTGAGGAGTTTAGTTTGATTGATAAGATCTTTGTTGTAACTCTAGATAATGCTTCTGCTAATTCTAAGATTTATGATATTTTGAAACCTTACTTGTTTGGTTACATGATTTCTTATCCTGTACCTACACTTGATAATCCTAACAAGGTTAAGTATTTGCTTGTGCATCAGCGTTATGCCTGTCATATCATTAATCTGATTGTTAAATCTAGCTTGAAGAGATTGAAACCTTATACTGAAGATTTCAGAACTGCAATAAACTTTTTGAATTCCTCTAATCAAAGAATTGTATTGTTCAAAAAATACTGCACTGCTCAGGGTATTAGACCTAGAAATTTTGGCTTAGATATGGATGTTAGATGGAATTCCACCTATTTAATGCTTAAATATTTGCTGCCATATAAGGATGTGTTTTCTGTGTGGCTTAACTCTAATTATGGTGCTCAATTGTTGACTGCACAGCATTGGTATGTTGTTGAACAGATCATGGTGTTCCTGGAACTCTTTTATGAGTCTACTGTTGTTCTGTCGGGTGTTTATTATCCAACTGCTCCACTTGCTTTGCACCATATTCTTGACATTGCTGAATATTTAAAGAAAGTTGAAAGAGATGAGAATTTTAGATCAATTGCTTTTCCTATGAAGCTAAAGTTTCTTAAATATTGGGAGAAAATTTTACTACTTTATTCTTATGCATTCATTCTTGATCCTAGAGCTAAGATGAAAGGATTCTTTAATGTGCTTGAACTGCTTGCTGAGGCCACTAGATCCATTTATAGTTCATACTATACTGATGTGAAAGATGAAATGTTCAAGTTGTTTGACAAGTATGTGCAGAAATTTGGTGGTGCAGCAACAGCTCAAAGGATTGTACATCCTTCAGTTGCTTCTGGTAAGAGAAAGCAGGCCTAGGGAAGGATCTTTGGAGATCCTGGTGCATCCCCTACCTGTCCCCCCTCATCTTCATCTACATCATCTGGTGTTAGTGAGCTCTCAGCTTACTTGACAGGGACTCTCTGACATGTTATGATGATTCCTTTGACATACTGCTCTGGTGGCGTGACCACAAGCTAGCCTATCCAGTCCTATATTATGGCTTAAGATATCATGTCTGTTCCTGTATCTACTGTCTCTTCCGAGTCTTGTTTTCAGTTGTACAGCAAGGATACTTGAAGACCGATGACGACGCTTGTTGTCTAAGCATGTGGAGATGCTCACCTGCATGAAGGGCTAGGACCAAGGAGCAAGGAGAGCACAGCATGCTCCTGAGGACGTGGACCTGGAGGAATCATTCAAGAACTTGTTCCTGGATGACGAAGGCGAAGGCAGCGACAGCGGCGGTACTACGGGATAGAAGAATAAGAGAACTGGAGAGGTAATAGAACTGCGGCTGCTTCATCTTATTATTGTTTAGATTGATGGCAATAGAACTCAAACATTATTTTTTAATTTTGCAGGCACTTTTGGTATTTTGGTGCAAGTCTGAGAATGTGACTGAGTGAGTCTGAGAGTGTGAGAGACTCTGTGTTCTGTGAGATGAGTTGAGTTGATCTTTTGGTCTTTTGCAGACAAACACTAAGTCACTGGGACTTGCCTTGCCACTGAGGTTGGCTATTGTAATAGGACTAATACTTTGACTATTTAGATCTGGCTGCACTCTTTTTTTCTTTCTAGGATTTCTCACAAGGGTGAGTTTTACCTAGAAAGGTTTTTAATGAGACAGCATTGCACAAAACAGCTCATTTTAATTATCATTTTCATATTATCTCTTGTCTTATGTTGTGTGTTTGTTCTGAGTTTTGTTTCTGTGATCTGATATGTTCATGATTATCAACTTATCATCATATCATGTTCACGTTCTAATATCTGGTAATCTGATCTGATGCTTCACTACTTGAGCATTTGAGTACTTAGTGTCTGAGTTGTGACTTGTGATTGTGAAAATGATGAACACTTGTGAAAATTTCAAAAATTTTGAGGTCTTTCTTGTCTGATGGGCAATGGGTCGGCACGGCCCGGTGAATATGGTCGTGCTCAACGGAGGGGCATGGCAGCCCACGGGCTATGTCTTGGACCGACAGGTCGGCACGAAGCAAGTGCAGGCACGGCACGACTGGCACGACAGCCCGAGGAGGCACGACGCCGTGCCAGGCCGGCACGGCACGGCCCCATGGACATCTATACCTCAGAGGAGCAGCTGCCGGACCTCCAATGGAGCAAATCACCGAGATCGAGTGGATTCAAGAGTCAGAGTGGAGGAGAAGGAAGAACCGGTGTTTCTCCGATAGAGAGCCAAGGGAGAAGAGGCGCACCCCTTTGAGGTGGAGGAGCGTCGCCGTCGCGGACGACCGCGTCCTTCGGCTGGACATGCCGCCTGCGGGCGAGCGTTGAACGCCGCCGCCGTCAGGGGCTGTCCGCCCGTCGCTCCCTCCGTGCGACTCGGTCAAGAGGACCGAGTCCCTCTGTTCTCCCGTACGGTGAGGAGGCAGGACAAGCCTTGAAGTGGCCCAGTTCGGTCATTCACTTTTTTATTTTATTCTATTTTATTTCATTCTTTATTTTCCAACAAGAAAATAAAGGGTCCCCTCGAAAAAAAGGGAAAAACCCCTTAAATGAACAACACCAACATGGTGTGTTTTCATTCAATTCTGTATATACTGGGCCTGCGACTCAACTGTTAACGGGTGTTGTCAAAAAGAAAAAAAATAGTTAACAGGTTACATTGAATTGAAATCTACGAGGAAAAAGTCTACTTCACCCTAACTATTCAAGGTGGTCTACTTCACTCCCAACTATGAAACCAGATTTTCTACCCCTGAACTTTCAAAACCAGTCAAATAACCCTCCCAAGCGGTTTTGGACGGTGGATTTTGCTACCGTGACAGTTGTTTTGTCTTTTTCTTTTTTATTTATTTTGGCTAAATTTTTGAAAAATCATAGTAAATCACAGAAAAATTATAAAATGAAAAATCCGATTTTGTTGGACTCACATGAGTAGATCTACACAGTGAACATATAATATGGTATGTTTTAGTACAAAGTTTTTGCTATAGATTTTGATCTATTCTTTTCTATAATTAATTAGAATAATTCATAACTGTAGTTTCTATGGTCCAATTGTGGTAAAATTTTTATGGTGGCCTAATTATTGTATGTTTGAACTGTAGTAAAAATTTCATACTCATTAGATATGTATTGCTTAGTTATAGATTTATTTACTAACGAGTGTCCAGCTTGGCAATGGGTGCAACACATCCTTCTGGGTTCTGGCACCATGTTTGGAACGGTGAAGACTATGGCTGACAGATTCCCTGAACTATACAGTCACTGCAACAATCAGGAAGTGACACCGCAGCAAATAGCGAAGGATGGGGCGATGGGCACACGGATTCACTAGTTGCGCGACTATCTTTGGTCGCCACGGAGCAGCTCGATGAAGCGATGCAAATAGCCAACCAGCAAGTCCTGACCATAGAACAAGACAGAACAAAGAGCTTACTGCTAAAACCAGATGGGGACTTGGACACATCAGCCATATACAGAGCTCTCAAGACGGCAAACGCAACCCCTGATGCATGGACTCTTTTTTTTTTTGAAAAAACAAGCTTACTGGCTTACCATATGCTCTTGTTTGGAACAAAAGACTATGACTATGTTATTGTTGTTGACTGGCTTACCATATGGTATCATGTATAGGCGTGATTATTCTAGTTTACCAAGTTCAAACTGAGTATACTAGCTTACCAAGTTCGAACTGAGTAAATAAAGCCTTTATACTGGCTTTCAATATCAGCAAATGACAAATTCAAGAATAAAAAAAATAAAAAAAAAAACTCTTTTGAAATGAGCAAGGCCCATCCACCACGATTCCTACTACTGCAGCATCCATCCAGATGTGAAGCAGGGAAGGAAAAAGACAGTGATATTAGTTTGTGATATGAACTATGAACTTCCATTCATATAGTATCAATTATATTGGCTATTATGTGTATAGCTAGATTCATCATTCTGCCCGTGTTTAGATCCAGAGTTTGGGCGCCGATTCGGCGCCTGCGCGCTACAGTGTTTCTGCCGGAACACTGTAGCGCGTTTTGTTTTTTAGTGCAAAAAATTGTCCAAAAATTGATTAATTAGACTTAAAACGTTCGTCTCGTAAAGTACAACAAAACTGTGCAATTAGTTTTTGATTTCATCTACATTTAGTACTCCATGCATTTGTCGACATTTTGATGTGATGGAGAATCTTCTTTTTGCATAGTGAAATTTGAAGGGTGAAATTAGGAACTAAACAAGGGCTCTATTCATTAGTACAGTTGCATCACATTCATCGTTCTGACAAGCATGAACTTTCAGAAAAATGGGAGAATATTAAACGAAAGGACTGTAGAAATGATAGTGCAGTGAACTGAAGAAATGTTTCATGTTATATATTTATAACTTTTATGACTGGAGCATCAAAACTAAAATATCAATATCATAGATAATATTATTTTTACTTGCCAATCAACTGATTTCAGGCAATATCAATTGTGTTTTGTATATAGATATTTGATTTCAAACACTGAAATTATAAAGCCAAAGCAACATTCTACAATAAAATCTATGTTCTTTCTGTTATCAAACAAGTAACACCACGGAGATGGTGTGTTGACTGTTCAAGCTATGAATAATCCTAGATGACAATAAATCATGCGCACAGACATCGTTATAACTGCAACTACTGTGAGCATATTCTGCTCTTCTCCCCAAGCACCACTCTTCAAATAAGGCCCTGTTTAGTTCTAAAATATTTCGCTAAAAAACAGTAGATTCCCCGTCACATCGAATCTTTGAACGCATGCATGAAGCATTAAATATAGATAAAAAAATAAAACTAATTATACAGTTTAAACAAAATGGACGAGACGAATCTTTTATGTCTCATTAAGCCATGATTGGACACTAATTACCAAATAACAACAAAAAGTGCTACAGTAGCATTTCGCAAAATATTTCAGGAACTAAACAAGCCCTAAGACATGCTAACTTAAAGCATAAAAAAAGGTACTGTCATTGAATCAAAATCAATCAAGAAGTAATTAAAATAGAACTTTGGAAAAGCTGTTAGCGGAACGACATGACCATATCAGCTCCTGCTACATAGAGGCAATAATCCTATGTCAAATCTCAGCCCATTAAACAGGAACATACCTAATTATATGAGAACAGACAGGGTGACAAGGAAAACAGAATTTAAAAGAGCTGATGTATAACTGATCAATTCACCATTTGTTTTTCCTGCACTAAATTAGTGTGCCAGAGCAATGCAGTAAATACCAAATCATTTTTTCATGCAAAACAAATTACTAAGAAATATTCCAGCTGGCACACTCTTTTCCATCAACATAATTTACTCTTTGTGACTGTCTACAAATGTCACAATTTTCCTTCTTGCTATTAAGAACCATTTAAGCTTAAAAATTGGATATGTAATACAAAAACAATTAAATCAACATCTTGATGCTCTGATATTACTACTAATTCGCTAGTACCACCAAAGTTCCCCAGTCATCTCAATAATATCAGCACATAAGGTAGTATTTATGAAATCAATTAATAAATGTTCAAACAAAACAATAAATTGCTATACTACATCCTATCCTGCAATACCAACAAGTCTACAGTTGAAGAGACCAGCCATCCAAGAAAGTCATGTTACCATGAACAAAACTTCGAAACTTTGCTAGACAAGCAAGCAGTAAATGGATCCCATAGCTCTTACCTGAGCTATCAAGTAATAGAGCATCCAATGAGCAACAAACCAACCATAATCTGTTCCGCTGCCTGCTCAAGAATCACTATGCCACATACAGAAATATGTTGGAATGGCATCTTGCAACACAACTAAAATGGTCAAAATTTATATACTAAGCTGTAAAATGCTGTCAACTTTTAAGGGGTGTTCAAGCTTTTCAATCAAATATGTGGTAAGTTTCCCTATGCATGCTACATTCTCCCATTTAAACACCAGGAGAAATTTATAACTCATTGAGTGCAACCACATCTCAACATCAATCAATAAATTATTCTTGATGTATTCACTTGTGATATCATCTTCACTAGTCAAATGAATTTTCAAAGTTGCTAAGCTATAATATGCAAATGAAAAATAAGAAATTGGCAATCAAGGGCCTGAAATTACTACCAAATAAAACTTATAGTGCAAAGAAAAACAAAAGAAATGTTTTTGTTACAAAGGAAACAAGATTTCAGTCATAGATACAATTTTATGAAACCCCCCCAACCTGACTTGTGCAAACAGAGCAAAAGAACAGCACTTTACAAAGATTAAGGTTCAACACACAAGTTCCCTTGCATTCTTTCATACAAACTCATGGAGTATTAGTGAAATATGCAACACAGATATAAATGTACTAATGCATTTCAGGAACTAGCCGATTGGTCAAATCAATAGCAAAAAGAACTACCTGGAACTGCCATCCATAGTTCTATACAAATAGCAGTTTCAGATAGATTATGCGCATACAAGTACATCACAGGCAAAAGTGACCAAATCAACATACAGAAAAGGTACTTTTGGCAAACTCAAAATAATAATTTGTCTCAATAGAAGCATGACTCAGAATCAGATGCAATAAACTGGCTTTCAGGCACCCATGTCTAAGTTTCTCTCCATGTTGAATTCACAAAAACCTCCTGAATAAGTAGAATAAAAGTTATAAAATCCCTAGCCGATTTCTGAATGTGCGGTAATGAAGCATCAACAGCAGCATCAGAAACATGATAGTGGAATGTTGTCCGAGGATGAAAGTGGAATGTTGTCCGCGGAGAAGGGGTCATCTAGTGACATGTCAATGGCATTTTGGAAGATCCGGCTACCGTCCATTTTGGCAAGGATAACATCAGCACTGCTTCCACCTCTTGATGCTCCCTTGCTCTCAACAAAAGATGCTTCCTTGCTCTGAACAAAAGAAGCTAAGACCAAGTCCATCGCCACCTTGTTATTAGGTGAGGGACAAAGGCCCACAGCCTTGAGCGCTTTCCCCTCTCTGATCATGTACTGCAGGAACCCGATCTCGTTTGTCTGCACCAGGCACCCATGAACAATGAGAGTGTTCAGATGCAACTGAAGGCACTCGCAAGAATCCAGGGATTCCCAGAACTCTAGACCATGGGCACTGTTAAGGGGCTTGGATGGAATGGCCTGGAATAGAGCAGAAGAGATGTTAACACATTTTGAAT
This sequence comes from Saccharum hybrid cultivar R570, assembly GCA_038087645.1. NCBI lineage: Eukaryota > Viridiplantae > Streptophyta > Magnoliopsida > Poales > Poaceae > Saccharum > Saccharum hybrid cultivar. Next base: position 28,435,752 of record JAQSUU010000135.1, read on the forward strand.
CAAAAACTGCAAATCAAGTACCACTGATCATAGAATGAGATGGTATCTTATATTATATAAATTCCAGATTACAGCGATAAAGTAATAGAAGAAGATGCTATCTACGTAACTTGGCGTCAGCCATTACCAGGACATGCAGCTTCTCCAGGTGAGGAAAGCATTTGAGTAGGGTGGGCAACATTTTGGCCTCCTGGTTGCATGCAAACTGAAGTGTCACAGCGAGTATTTTCAAGCTCGGAACCATGGCCCTGGCCCTCACGTTCATCCCGGCCTGCCATTTAAGTAACACACCATTTATTATACAATGTTCCACATGATGAATGACGAGTGCAGAACACATGAGTCACAATCAAACAAAGATACCCTGATTGCAATGCCGCCAATCTCCAGCTTGTGTAAGTTGAGGTTGAGGAACCCGAGCACTTCCAGCCTAGGTGCGCTCACAATCTTGATGGACCTTGTGTCAATGGTCTGGAAGATCATCCGCTCGAGGCAGGGAGCGTCTTCAGCAGAGACCTCATCCAGGGTGGATTGCCAATCCACCGCAACACGGAGGCTGGGGGACACGATGCGGAGTCGTGACGGTGCGCCGTAGGACATGACGATGGAGAAGATCTCGAGCTTCGGGCAGTGCGCGAGCAGGGCGTCCAAATCTTTGTCGCGGACAACGCAGTGGAAGAGGCCGAGTTCGCGGAGCTTGAGAAACACGGACGGGCGAGCTGCGCTGATCTTCGGGAAGTGCCACACGCCGAGGTAGAGGCGCTCGAGGGAGGCGAGCGGAGGATGTCCTCAGGGAGCGGCATGTTGATCGGCCACGGGCGGTTGAAGAGGATGAGGTCCTGGACGTCCTTGTCGGCGAGGTCCGCGACCAATCGCTCTAGCGCGTACTCGTTGCCGTAGAAGGAGACGCGGGTGACGCGCGCGGCGCGGACGGGGCCAGGGTGCGCGGCCACGCAGCGCGACACGGCGCGCATGACGGGGATGTCGGAGTGCCGGTCGGTGCCGACGAAGTGGGCGTCGTCGACGAGAAGCGGGGTGGCGGCCCAGACGCCGCCCCAGCGCGTGGAGAGGACGGCGGTGCGCGCGGCCTCCTGGGTGGTGAGGCGCGAGACGATGTTGGAGAGGAGCGCGTCCGGGAGGTGGCTGATGTGGTCCTCGCCGTCGCCGACCGCCGCCGGATGGAACGCGGCGGGGTCCGCGTCCGCGCCGGCGCCCGAGGCCTCGGAGTCGGAGGAGGTGAGGGAGAAGCGCTCGTCTTCGGAGTCGGAGTCATCGCCGGCGACCTCGGGGGCAGGGACGAAGGGCCGGGGCAGGAGGGAGATGAGGAAGGGGAAGATGTAGTCGATGCGCTCCTGCGCTGTCGGGCCCTCCAAGGACGTGAAGAACTGCTCTGCCTGGGCGAACGTCATGGGGCCTCCGTCTTCGCCGCCGCCGGCGTCCATGGCGGCGATCGGAGTAGGGTTTTGACGTTGGGGAATGGGGTTTTGGGAGGGGAGACGGTAGCGAGAGGCCGAGAGCGCGCTCTGCTGCTGCACCAAGAGTCGGACGAGTGTATTTGGCCAGTTGGCCTAGCGGACTGTCCTGCACGGTCCGGTATATGGCCCGTAATTCGTGCGCCTCATTTCTTTTAACCTTTAATTCGTATAAGCTTTTCGAAATAGGGTGTGTTCACTTCGCCAAAAGTAGTCGAAAAGTTACTGTAGCATCTTTCGTTGTTATTTAGCAAAATTTGTTCAATTATGGACTAACTAGGCTCAAAAGATTCGTCCCGACATTTACAGACAAACTATGCAATTAGTTATCTTTTTTACCTACATTTAATGCTCCATACATGCGTCGAAAGATTTGATGTGATGGGTGGAAGAGGAAATATTTTGGGTTGGGTGGGGAAAGTGAACAAGGCCATATATAATCCTGCATGTACGAATTCTTTCGATTTAGAATTATTATTATTATTTTCTATTATTTTCTTCTCTTTTCTTTTTCAGGGCAGCTTGAAGGTAAGGCTAGGCATTCGGATTACCTAAAAATTTCGGGTAGTTAGAAATTCGGGTATTGAAAATTGCTACCCAATTTTTACCCCGAAAAAGCATTACCCGAAATTTCGGGTACCCTATAATTCGGGTTCGGGTTTTACCCGATATACCCGAAATTGACAAAACAAACCATTTTGGAAGAATTCAAGTACAATTTTAAAGCAATAAACAATAGTCCTTTAAATCACATCATGTCTTTATATCAATTACTAACAAATCACGTATCAAGTTAGCATAAATCTACATTAATTCATGCCAAATAATATATTTATATGACATTGAACTACCTCATGTCTTCATATTAGAAATAGAAGAGCAAATATTTGAGATATTTTGGGTAATTCGGGTAGTTCGGGTACCGAAAAACATTACCCGAATTACCCAAACTAATTTCGGGTTTTTACGATCACTATCCGAAATTGTGATCAGGTACTTCGGGTTTGGGTTCGGATAATTCGGGTTCAAAAATTGGGTATCGGGTATTTTGCCCACCCTTGCTTGAAGGGATGAAATTGCTTCTTAGGCTGTTGGTGGTCATGCCCGGACCGTGCTGCCAGCCACGTCGCCCACGTCGTCACGCACCTGCTTGTGCCAGGCTTCTTCGCGCGGGCATGTATGCCACGAACGCGGACATAGGCTGCTAAGCAAGGTGCTCAAGACGGAGGAGGCGTCGCCATCGCGTCCACTGCGAACACCTTCCTCACTGTTGCACCGTCGATAGGGCAGTCTCATTGGGATTTTATGTCACTGTTCTTAATACATCTAGATTTTGAAAACAGTACAGAAGAGTTTTATCCCGATAAAACTTTCTCTACTCCTATAAAACTCTTATCATCTCTCTTCATTAATACGGTGTCACGTCAGCATAATTAATGTTCATGAAACTCTGATGAAACTCTATTGAGACTGATCTTAGAATCAATCTCTAATAGACTGGCTGGGTGGTTTGAATCTTCAACTGCCTGTGGTGTGGATCCTACTGCGCCATGGCCAGCTCTCGCGGACATCCTCGAAACAGAATTGACAAGCCGGTATTTCTTGTTAATCCATGGCCTTGCTACAGAGCCTCAAAGTCTACTGCACCTCAGTAGTATCTTACCAGATATTATTTGCAACAACACGATAGCGCCTCACTATATTTTATTCCATATAAATGAAATATAAAAAAAAAAGTAAAAATGAGAAGATGATGCACTGTCTCCTTGTTGAACAGTGCACACATGGTGCAGTAGCAACGTTAGCTTCGGATGACGTACCTTGCCAGGAACCGCGCCGGCCGCGGCCGGCGTTCACTCGTTCCACAATTTCCCAGCTGGGCTCTCGTTTAGATTGAAGATTTTTTCAACCTGATAAATAGTACCACTTTCGTTTTATTTGACAAATATTGTCCAATCGTAGATCAACTAGGCTCAAAAGATTCATCTCGTGATTTTGAACTAAACTGTGTAATTAGATTTTTTTTACCTACATTTAGTACTTCATGCAAGCGGCTAAAAATTAATGTGATGGAAAAAGAGTGAAAAAACTTGAAATTTTGAGGTGATCTAAACATAGGGCTGGGTCTCTTTGGATTAGCGACTGGCACTGTCGTGTCGTTACCATCAACTCCCACTCTGTTGCTGCGGGCACTGGCGGAGCCAAGGGGGGGGGCTGGCAGGGGCCATGGCTCCCCCAACATAAGTGCAAACTTTTTTTTTATGTAATAGATAATTTAATGATCTATATTAAAATGATATAATAAAAGTTTTGTTATATATTTTTTTATAACTTCTGGACAACAAAATCACATAAATTTGCATTTTATCTTTGGATGAGTCTATCCATAATGTAAAAATCCAAACAAATAAGCTACACTCAATTATTTTATGGTTGAAAATCTTTGTACTGCCCCCTGTCTATAATTTCTGGCTCCGCCACTTGCTGCGGGGCGGGGACAAAGCTTCCAGATTCCGGTGATGGCGGTGGCAACGCACACGGACTGGGTCACAGCCATCAGTCCAGAAAAACAGCATTTGGTGGAATAGGAGGGATGCGTGTGAAAAGAGAAAGTTGGTGTGGTGGGAAAATGGAGATTGACGAGTAATCTGGAATGAAAATTCAGCAACCATATATAGCAGGAAGCGTTCAAAGATACAGCTAGGCTCATGTCCGTCCTCGTATATTTGTTGAATCGGTGAAGCAAGCGCGATCCCGATAGGCCGATACTATTTATCTACTAGAGGCTGATGGATTGATAGTTTGACACGAGCTGCGTGCTATAACTAGCCTAGTGTAGGACAATTTTTCTTTTTTGTGCCGGCGATGATGCTTCCGGCAGCAGTACTGCTACTGGTATTGCAGCTCGCCTCCGCGGCAGCCCAGGCTGGAGGACGGGACGACCGCCGGCGAGCTGCCCAACCACCTGCGGCAACGTCAGCGTGCCGTACCCTTTCGGCATCGGCGACGGCTGCTCCCTCCCTCTCCCCGGCTTCAACCTCACCTGCGACCAAACGCAGCAGCATCCGCCAAGGCTGCTGCTCGGCGACGGCGGCACCCTCCAGGTCGTGGAGATCTCGCTGGCCAACTCCACGGTCCGCGCCATGGACACCGCCGGTGCCGTGAAAACCACCTACCAAGGAGGGCCAGAGGGCAACGGCACCTGGAGCGGCCTCGGCTCCGGCAGCGGCGACACGTACGTCCTCTCGGAGGAGCGCAACCAGTTCGTCGTCACCGGGTGCAACGTCCAGGGGACGCTGCTGGGGGACAGCCGCAACGTCATCATCGGCTGCTCCTCCTTCTGCTCCATCAAGGACATCTGGATAAATCCCGTGGTGAACACGAGCGGCGGCGACGGAACGGTCGCGTGCTCCGGCGTCGGCTGCTGCCAGACGCCCATCCCCATCGGCCGCCCTAACTACACCGTCGAGTTCAAGTACCTGGACCTCGAGTACATGGGCAAGTTGCCCACAGCGCTGCGCATCGCCGAACGCGGATGGTTTGACGGCGTCGCCGCCCAGATGCTGAACGAGTCAGCGACGGACGCCCAAGTCCAGCAGGTTCCGGCTCCGGTGGTGCTGGAGTGGGTGGTGGCGTCCACCCCGGTAGCGCCCCCGGGATCGACGGCGGCAGAGGACACCGGCAACTGGTCCTGCCCCGTCGACGCGGCGGGGAGCGCGTGCAGAAGCAGCCACAGCACCTGCCACAACGTCACCGGCAACTACCGAAACGGCTACGTGTGCCGGTGCCAGGATGGGTACGACGGCAACCCCTACCTTGCCGGCGACGGCGGATGCCAAGGTATGCACGGCCACCATTGCGCTGCGTGCAGCAGTACTTACATGTTGACGTTGACCTGAACCTGACATGCCTGTTTGCTTCAACAGATATCGACGAGTGCGCGCTTCCAGGAACGTGTTTCGGCGTGTGTACAAACAGTGATGGTGGGTACGAGTGCCGGTGCCCACGCGGTGCTCGTGGCAACCCCTACACGGCAGATGGCTGTGTCAAAACTTCTCTTGGTGAGCAGAGAACCACTCGATTACCTCTTTGACGTATTACTCGTACTCTGTTTTTTTTATAATACTCTTACTCGGTTTTGGTATTGTATGAACTCATTGGTAGTCATTTTTCCTTTGTTTCCAAACCTACTCCGTATGTCATAATTCAAAGCCTAATATAAAATAAGTATGTCACTACTCTTACCCGGGTAGAAAAATGCTTACTTTCTCAGGGTTAAGTGTTGGCCTCGGAGTTGGCAGTGGAGCAGGTATTTTGGTCTTGGCTCTTGGTTCAGCCTTTGTGGCTCGTGGGATCAAGAACCGTCAGGCAAGAATCCTGAAGCAGAAGTACTTCAAGCAGAACCGTGGACATTTGCTACAACAATTGGTATCCCAAAACACCGACATCGCTGAGAGGATGATCATCCCCTTGGTAGAACTCGAGAAAGCCACAAACAACTTCGATAATGCTCGCAAACTTGGTGGAGGAGGACACGGTACAGTGTACAAGGGGATCTTATCAAACCTACACGTCGTCGCAATTAAAAAAGTCAAAAGTGGCAATCCCGAGAGAGATCGACGAGTTCATAAATGAGGTAGCTATTCTCTCACAAGTCAATCATCGAAACGTAGTGAGGCTTTTTGGGTGCTGCCTTGAGACCGAAGTGCCACTATTGGTATATGAATTCATTTCAAATGGGACACTTTATGATCATCTTCACGTTGAAGGACCAACATCGTTGGGATGGGATCATAGGCTGAGGATTGCAACAGAAACCGCTAGAGCTCTTGCCTACCTTCACATGGCTGTGTCATTCCCTATAGTTCATAGGGATGTAAAATCGCATAACATTCTATTGGATGGCTCTCTAACAGCTAAAGTGTCTGACTTTGGAGCCTCAAGGTGCATTCCACCTGATCAAACAGGGATTACAACCGCCATCCAAGGAACACTGGGATATCTAGACCCTATGTACTACTACACGGGAAGACTCACTGAGAAGAGCGACGTTTACAGTTTTGGTGTTGTTCTAATAGAGTTGCTCACTAGAAAGAAACCATTTTCTTACAGATCACCTAAGAACGATGGATTAATTGCACAATTCAATTCCTTGCTTACACATGGTAACGTGTCTTGTGTACTCGATCCTCAAGTAATGGAGGAGGGAGGTAAAGAAGTCAACGAAGTAGTTGCATTGGCAGCTATATGTGTGAAGCTAAAAGCAGAGGAGCGGCCAACCATGAGACAAGTGGAGTTGACCCTTGAAAGCATCCAAGAATCACTACAACAGGTGAAGCTTCATAGTGTTGGTCCAAGCAAATCTAAGGAAAATGTGACACTTCCAATAGTTGAGGGTAGAAGCACGGAAGAGTCAAGTAGGCAGTATAGTCTTGAAGAAGAGTTCTTGCTATCAGCGAGGTATCCCCGCTGATAGCTTCTCGCAAAGTCCAATGTAAAAAAGATTATGTATGGAACACAATTTAAAAGGTTTTTGTGATTCTAATTTTTTGGTAGATAATATCAAACATAGTATATTGAATGTATTTGGTGCACTTTTATAGGTGTGTGGTATATTTGTTTGGAAAACATAAAATAAGACTTGCACACTCTTAAGCTTATCTAACTTTCATCCTAGCGACTTATATAGTTTTAGTTAGGTCCTTGATCCATAATTTTGTAACAAAGATAAAAACTATCAATAAAAACTTTTGTCTACATGTGGACGTCTTATGAAATACATGGGTTGGTTTAAGTTGTGTGTTATGGCGCATAGGACGGGTTCTTTGAGCCCAGCAGAGTGCTAGTCTAATTTAGCGTGTTTCGGTTTGCATATTGGTAGTAAAACTTTAATGCCACAAAGAACTTTAGAACATTATCGTAATATTTTGGCTGAATGAACTTTAAGAGGAGGGTCATTTAACTATATATCGCATGGGATATGGCCCTTCAAGTTGCCTTTTTGATTAGTGTGATGAGATAATCTAAATTTGTTTTGTTTGGAACAATATTTAATCGACGGGGTGATCTAAGTTTTTTTCTTGTTTGGTTGATTACCTCTTCGGTTCTTCCTAACATTGATTGACTTTACCCTATGTTGGTAACGAAAAAAATCTACAACTATGATCTATATATTCAAAGTTCGGAAAAGGTTCAGACTGCGTTCGGTCGGTTTATACTCCCTCCGTCCCCCAAATAAATCAATTCTTAGAATCTGTGCAAGTCAAACTATATTAAGTTTGACTAACTTTATAAGAAAGAGTAACAAGATTTGTGACATATAATGAGCATATTATTAAAATATATTTTGTGATATATCTAGTAATACTAACTTGATATCATAAATCTTGATGGGATTTTCTAGAAGTTCAGTCAAAGTTTAAAAGTTTGACTTAAGATAACTCTAGAAATCTATTTATTTAGGTGCAGAGGGAGTAAATTAAGATCGCAATTTCAGTTTCCGCAGTTTCCAAATATTCATTTTTGAAACCGAAATCCGATGAAATACCAAATGACCAGACGTAGCTATAGATCGCCTGTGGTGGCCGGGCTCTGCAACTCCGGTTTGCGGGCTTTTGCTGGTATGCCCACCACCAGCTCCCCAAGCATCCGCTGCCGGCAGAGCCCAGCCCACAAGGCAAGGGGCTTTGCAGATCTCCCTTGTTTTTTTTTGGAATATGTATCTATATGTAGTTATGTACATTGTACGTTTCATAAAAAAAAAGTTATGTACATTGTACACTGCTGTATGGCTCCTATAGTCGCTTCGATTCTTCCCGTTCGCTCCAGAATACAAAGGGCGTGTTTACATGCCAAAAATTTTTGGGAAAAATTCCTGTAACACTTTTCGTTATTATTTGACAAAAAAAATATTTAACCATAGAAGATTCGTCTCGACATTTACAGACAAACTGTGCAATTAGTTATTTTTTTAATCTATATTTAATGCTCCATATATACGCTGACGAGTACAGTGCAAAAATTTTTGTGTGTTTTTGGGCACCGCGAAGGCGCGGACAGGTCCAGATGAGAAAACGTCAAAACAATCTGCAGAAGAAGATTACTATCCAGGAATTTATTTCAGAAATTCAACTGGGCACTTTTTTAGTTTCCAAAATATTTTGCAAAATATTTCAGATTCTCATCACATCGAATCTTTAGACGCATGTATAAAGCAATAAATATAAATAAAAAATAAAACTAATTACACAGTTTAGTTATAAATCACGAGACAAATCTTTTAAGTCTAATTAGTCTATAATCGGATAATAATTGTTAAATAACCACGAAAGTACTACCGTTACATTTTTACAAAAATATTTTAGGAACTAAACGAGGGCCGGATCACACGTGATCAGTGCTCAGTTCGAAGCGGCGATGCACCGACACGAGTCACGGCACGGCAACTAACGTGTCTGCACCAGCGTGTCGTATCCAAAGCCAGCGTCCACCCGCGGACCCGCCCGGGCCGAAACATTTATTCCGCGTCGCCTCGAGGCACGCGGCACGGCACCGAGACATCCTCCGGAGATGCACCGCAATCCATAACTGCTAGGACTAGTCGAGTAATCACTACCCCAAGCACCAGCCCGCCGCTCACCGTCTCCTCTCCCGGTCCTGGCGCATTCATTAATCCCCCTCCTCCCTAATTTAATCTCACCTGCCGCTAATGACAAATGACTAGCTTGCCCGCTCCCTTCATATATGCCACCAACTCGCTCTGCCAGTACACTCCACTGGAGCTGAAGCAAGCGACCAGAGGCGCTTGCTAGCCATGGCGACCCTCGCCGCGCTGCTCCTCCTGGTCGCCGCTTCCAATGCCGCCGCGCTCGCCAAGGCCGTGGAGTACCACAGCTTCGTAGCCACCCCGCTCTCGCCCCGCGCGTACACCGCTCCGGCTGCGGGCGCGGACGAGGATCTCTTAGGCGGCAGCCTTGCCGTCGCGGAGGGCGCCGCGTCGGCCGTGCACTTCCGCGTGGTCCACCGGGACGCCTTCGCGGTGAACGCCACCGCGGCCGAGCTGCTCAAGCACCGCCTGCAGCGGGACAGGCATAGGGCGGCGCGGATCTCGAAGGCGGCGGCCGCCGGTGGCGCCGCGGCCAACGGGACAAGGAGCGGCGGCGGCGTCGCCGCGCCGGTGGTTTCGGGCCTCGCGCAGGGCAGCGGGGAGTACTTCACCAAGATCGGGGTGGGCACGCCCGCCACGCCGGCGCTCATGGTGCTGGACACCGGCAGCGACGTGGTGTGGCTGCAGTGCGCGCCGTGCCGGCGGTGCTACGACCAGTCGGGCCCGGTGTTCGACCCGCGGCGCTCCAGCTCGTACGGCGCCGTCGACTGCGCCGCGCCGCTGTGCCGCAGGCTGGACTCGGGGGGGGTGCGACCTGCGCCGGAGGGCGTGCCTGTACCAGGTCGCCTACGGCGACGGCTCCGTGACGGCGGGCGACTTCGCCACCGAGACGCTCACCTTCGCGGGGGGCGCCCGCGTGGCGCGCGTGGCGCTCGGGTGCGGCCACGACAACGAGGGCCTGTTCGTGGCCGCGGCGGGGCTGCTGGGGCTGGGCCGCGGCAGCCTGTCGTTCCCGACCCAGATCTCCCGCCGCTACGGCCGGAGCTTCTCCTACTGCCTCGTCGACCGCACCTCGTCCTCCTCGTCGTCGTCGTCCAGCGCCGCGGCGGGCTCCCGCTCCTCCACCGTCACCTTCGGCCCGGGCTCCGTCGCGTCGGCGTCCTTCACCCCGATGGTCCGCAACCCGCGCATGGAGACGTTCTACTACGTGCAGCTCGTGGGCATCAGCGTGGGCGGCGCGCGCGTCCCCGGCGTCGCCGAGTCCGACCTCCGCCTGGACCCGTCCACGGGCCGCGGCGGCGTCATCGTGGACTCGGGCACCTCGGTCACCCGCCTCGCCCGGCCGTCCTACTCCGCGCTCCGCGACGCGTTCCGCGCCGCGGCCGCGGGGCTCCGCCTCTCCCCCGGCGGGTTCTCCCTGTTCGACACGTGCTACGACCTGGGCGGGCGCAAGGTGGTGAAGGTGCCCACCGTGTCGATGCACTTCGCGGGCGGCGCCCAGGCGGCGCTGCCCCCCGAGAACTACCTCATCCCCGTGGACTCCAGGGGCACCTTCTGCTTCGCGTTCGCGGGCACCGACGGCGGGGTGTCCATCATCGGCAACATCCAGCAGCAGGGGTTCCGCGTGGTGTTCGACGGCGACGGCCAGCGCGTGGGGTTCGCGCCCAAGGGCTGCTGAGCACCCTGAACCGCTGTCAGAGAGGCCGAGAGAGGAAGAGCGAGCAGCGCGGTTAATTAATTAGCGAGTGATTAGCGGGTAAAGAAGTGCGCCAGCCAGCTTCCTTGTTAGTCATAATTAATGGAGGTGGTGACCGGTGCATCATCCTCTATATCCGTCCTCTAAAAGAAATATTCTATTCTAATTATCAATATTTTCTCCTCTATATTATTTTTTTTTTGCACTCATCCATCCTCTATCTCATACTCTATACTCTCCCAACAGTGGCTCCACTTGTCATCATTTATAAATTTTATCTAAATATATCCATATGAGATCTTGTTTTGAAGAATTTATTGAAACAAATTTAATGCTCCAATCGAAATTTAATTTGGTTTTTTCTGTGAGTTATAACCGTTTTTGGTTGTGTTTACTTCCTCAAAAAAGTACTGTGCAAACAAAAGATTCTCCGTCACATCAAACTTGCGATACATACATGGAGTACTAAATGTATAAATGTAGATGAAATAAAAAAACTAATTGTACAGCTTGGTTGTACTTTGCGAGACGAACGTTTTGAACCTAATTAGTCAACGGTTAGACACTATTTACCAAATAAAGCCAAAACGTGCTACAATACTTTTTTTACATCTTTTCACGGAACTAAACACACCCTTTGAGTAGTTGAAATAGTGGGGTCCACTACTGCGCTTGCGCTTTTTGTCGCTCTGTCGCATGTGCTGTGTGTGGTGCATGCTCTGCTGTCACTGCTACATGGGTCCCACGCCCTTTAGCGCACGTCCTAGGCTCCCGCTAGAAATGACGGACGAAGGGCCTACGATCCAGTACTGCGCAGTTCTATCCGCTAAGGGTGTGTTCACTTCCCATGCCAACTCAAAATATTTCCTCTTCCACCTATCACATCGAATCTTTCGACGCATGCATGGAGCATTAAATGTAGATAAAAAAGATAACTAATTGCATAGTTTGTCTGTAAATGTTGGGACGAATCTTTTTAACCTACTTAATCCATAATTAGACAAATTTTATCAAATAACAACGAAAGATGCTACAGTAACTTTTCATCAACTTTTCGCGAAGTGAACGCACCCTAAATTGCTTTACCGGATGGTTCCCGGTATGTGAGACGAACCGCACCGGGTACTCTACATGCGACCGGTAAAACGACACGCAAGCACATGGCGGACCAAACTTGCTGCAGCGGGGGACGCTATGTGATGCGGTATACGCTCCCGACCGCCAAATGTGAAGGGATACCGAGCGTCCGCTATAGCCGGCGCCGGTCCCACCTCGCAAGCGCCGAGGAAGAGAGAGAAGGAAGAGGAGGAGCGCGCGCTCACCGGTGCCACCGCGCGGCCTCGCCACGCCGGTCGCCCGCGCATCCGCACGGCCCGCGTACCGCCGTCGGTGAAAGCTCAAGTTTGGTTTTGGTAATTAATGACACCAAGTTGCTAATGCCATGTGTTAAGTGTTTTGAGTTAGGCATAAGCAACACATGTGATGAAGGTGTATGTGGCAAGGAGTGGTGGCCACAAGATCACAAAGAGATGGTGCATGGACATGAAATGATGATCATGGTGGAGATGCACATAAAAGGAAGGACATGATGATCAAGTGGAAGAGAAGGATCTAAGAGCCAAATAGGCTAGAGGGGGGTGAATAGCCTAATTAAAACTTCTACAAGAATTACTTAACCACGAGTTAGTACGAAAGGTGGCGAAGCAAAAGTACTAGCTCTAACTAATTAAGCAAGCCACCTACACAAGTCTAGTACAAGGCTATTCACTAAACACAACAACAACTACAAGCCAGAAACGAGAAGTAATACGAGAGAAGAGCTTCGAGTGATTATACCGCCGTGAAGAGAAGAGAAATACCAATCAATCAATCATACAAGAGAAATCCTCGGGAAGAGAATGACACAAGAATTTATCCCGAGGTTCACTTCGCTTCCCGGCAAGCTACTCCCCGTTGTGGCGATACACCCACTTGTCGGTTCGCGAGCTAATCGACTATCAAGAGTCGAGCTCTCGGCGGGCGCCGCACAACCGCACACAAGATGGGGATCCTCCAAGCCACGAGCTCCACTAGAGTATCCAATTTGCGAACTCCCGCGGGGAAGGATCAAGAACCCCTTACAACACTTGGTGAAGTGAAGGGTCGAGATGGCGGACTAAAGGGGGGGTGAATAGTCCTTTCTAAAACTTAAACGCGTTAGCTAACCAAAACAAATGCGGAATTAAACTTATTGGTCTAGCCAAGACTACACCCCTCTATCTAAGTTCTCTAGCACCTTGCAAAGATCCTAATTAAGCAACTAAGGTGCTAAGCTTACCAAGAGCTCACTTACTCAATTCTAGAGCAAGGTCACATAAACCTATGCACTAGTACTTTACCAACCGAGGGAGCTCCTACACAACTAGTGAAGCAAAAGCACAAAGCTCCTAAGCTCACTAGCAAAGCTCAATAACAAGGCAACTAATGCCAAATTAGAGAGCGCAAGTCACTTAGCTACATAAACTAAGCAATGTGACTAACAAGGTTACATAAACTAAATTAGTCACGCAAGGGGAAGCTTCTAGCTACACAAGTAAGAAGACAACTAGCAAGCTACACAAGCAAACTAGTTAAGAGAGCAACTACACAAGCACAAGTATATATGAAAGTAAATACAAGCTTGTGTTGTACGAAGGCAAACCACCGAGAAGATGAAGAACAATGTTGACACGGTGATTTTTCTCCCGAGGTTCACTTGGTTGCCACCAAGCTACGTCCCCGTTGTGTCGACCAACACTTCGTGGTTCGGCGGCTAATCGGTCACACACCGAGCCTCTCAAAAGGCACCGCAAGAACCTACCATAAAGTGTGGTAGCTCAATGACACGCTCAACTAGAGTTGCTCTTCGCGATCCCCGCGGGGTGAGCACAATCCCCCTCACAAAGCTTCTCCGGAGCCTCGCACAATCTTCTTGCGAGCTTCGACGGAGCCACAAGCCACCAAGCCGTCTAGGAGGTGGCAACCTCCAAGAGTAACAAGCACCACCGGCTTGCAACACGATCACCTAGTGCCACACGATGCAATCTCTCAAAGCAACGCACTAGAATCGCTCTCTCACTCGATCTGATGAACACTATCAAGCATGAGTGAGTTAGAGGGCTCCCAAGCACTACCACACAAGTCACAAAGACTATAGTGTGCTCAGCTACCGGCCACGACCGGCCAAGGCATCTATTTATAACCCCGCGGTCAAATAGAGCCGTTACCCCTTCACTGGGCAGATTTCGGGACGACCGGACGCGCCGGTCGTAACTGACCGGACGCGCTCAGCCGCGTCCGATGCTCCAACGGTCACTGACCCCCAACGGTCAAACCAGTGACCGGACGCGCTTCTCATAACGACCGGACACGCCTGTCGAACGACCGGATGCGCCGGTCCCGATGACCGGACGCGCCTGTCGAACGACCGGACGCGCTGGTCCCGTGAAGGACCAAACGCGCTGGTCGCCTGAGCAGCGCTCAACGAAATAGTGACCGGACGCGCTGAAGTAAATGACCGGACGCGACAGTGCCAGCGTCCGGTTAGAGTCCAGTAAGCTCCCTGGACGACCGGACGCGTCCGATCATCAGTGACCGGACGCGCCTCGCGTCCGATCATCGAACTGAAAAATACGCAGACACTGAACACTGACCGGACGCGTCCGGTCATGCAAGGACCACGTCCGGTTCAGCGTCCGGTCACCTCTGTGACCTCCGTTCGCCTCCGTTTCTTTTCCGGACTTCCGGCGTAGTGGAAAATAGGCTTTTTAACTCCTCGAAAACGCCTGAATCCCGCGCTCGCAAGCTCGGCGGGAGGGAGAGAGGAACCCAAACCCTCTATACCGCTCAAACTCCAACGCCTTCGCAAATGTGCCAACACCAACAAGTGAACACCACCTTGTGCACGTGTGTTAGCATTTTCACAAACATTTTACCGAAGGAGTTAACCACTCAACTTGCCACGCCACTCGATCCTAGCAACGATGCATAGTTAGATCACACGAGTGGCACTAGATGACCGATATGCAAACAAGTTTGCCCCTCTTGATAGTACGGCCATCTATCCTAAACCCGGTCATAAACTTCTCTACACACCTATGACCGGTGAAATGGAAATGCCCTAGGTTATACCTTTGCCTTGCGCATTCCACTCCATCTCCTCCGACGTTGATGCAACACATGCACCAACCAATCACCAAATGATATGATCCACTTCATATCATCACGTGACAGTATTGGTTCATCGATCTTGACCTCACTTGCTCTTCACCGTTGCCTCGGTCCTTCGGCGCCAAGCCATCACACAACTTGCCCTTCACCCTAGCAACCGGTCCATCAAGCCAAGCCTCATCTTGATCTTCTCCACCTTGGTCACATGACTCCATGTCATGTCTCATATGCAATGAGCTCCTTCATGACACCATCACATGTGGACTAATCTCCTGTGTATCTCACATAACCACATATTAGTCCACCTAAGTTGTCACTCAATTACCAAAACCAAACAAGGACCTTTCAATCTCCCCCTTTTTGGTAATTGATGACAACTCTACAAAGATATGGAAATTAAGTTCTTTTGGACTTTATGTCACTTATCCAACATTTAAGCTCTATGTTAGAATTTGGATAAGCACCATAAAATCCGACTTGGTAGTGATAACTCCCCCTACATATGTGCTCAAATGGTTTGGTTTCAAGCTTGCACATATGCATAAATATGAAATTTGTGGGAGGGTTAGCACTACTAAGTGATGCTAAGGTGTATAGAATAAACCATTGTAGCTTGATACCAATTAGTAGCTTGATACCATTTGAAAATCATAAGTTTACCACCATCCTTAGCATCATGAGTAGCTAGACATTAAAAAAACTAGAAACCTCGTGAGATCAACATTATAAGCAAGGTTCTAGTTTTTGCATGAAAATCACAAGTCTAGCTAACATCCTATGCATGCTAGTTATCAAATCATCATTCAAGTTCTATAACTAGCATACACCACACAAGCATGCATATTGAATTTAAGAACTTATGCAATGCAAGCAAGCACATGAATTATGCACATATCAAATGTAATCAATCAAAGTTCATGAGCTTGCTCCCCCTACTTGTGTGCTTTCTTTGTCCAAGAATGTTTGATCCCCTTACATTCTTCAATGTTGTTCCCTCTTTGTCCATGTACATGTCCAATCTTTCCAATTTCTCCCCCAAAGCTCAAAAGGCTTTTCATATCTTTGTACAACTTCTCCCCCTTTGTCATCAATTTCCATAAAAGGTATTCTTCTCAATTGATACAAAGGCTTGCATTGGGGTAGATGGTTGAGACTTGAATATTGCATTTTTGATGGACATTTCCACATATGTTGGAATGACAAACTTTATGGTTGCTCTTGAGATACCACATAGGATCTTTGACCTTGATACCAATTGGTGGGGCTCCTCCCCCTATGTCATAGCATGTGTCATTCACTTGAGATACCACTTGAAGATGAGGGTAGCATTTCTTGATTTGATCACTTAATGTTGAGGATCACTTGTGAAACCATCGTCTTGCATGAATGATACCACGTGAAGATACCATGAGTAGAAATGTGATACCATTTGAAGGAATTTTCTAGTATGGATTCACTTTGAAGGATTTGGCAATAATATTCACTTCTTGAACATTTTCTATCTTCATGAGTACTACTTGTAAGATATCACTTGTAGATCATTATCTAGACACCATTTGTATATACCACTTGGAAGATCAATTTGAGTCTAGATACCACTTGAAACAAACTAGATATCCATTTTCATTATTGTCTTGTGCTTGTACTCTTATCATTGTCATGAGCTTCTTGTATGACTTGAACTAAGTTGATTTGTCTAAGATTTCAAGTCCAGTTTGATCCAATGACAAGCTTCTTCACACCTCGTGCTAAGGGTTATCTTACCAATATTGTACTTGTCACTTGTTAGCAATCCAAACTAGATCAAGTACTTGGATTCACTAGCTCATGAACAAACTCATATCCATACCACTAGATCAATTAATCAATCAAGCAATAATGGTAGGCTATGAATTTAAACATTTTCATTTGTTATGCATGATCCTAATAAGCATGTACTATATGCACTATCCACATACTAGTAAGGAATGAGATGATCATGCACATTTCAATGATACCTTTGCTATGTTGAAGTAGAGGATAGTTATATAGATTCCAATTCATTACTTCAATAGCAATGTGAAGTCCAATTTATTGCTTGGTGAAGACCAATCATCATAGATAAATCCATTCTTCACCCATATGAAATGAAAACCACTTATGATCAAGTGCACTTTCTTGTTATGGTTGGCTTGCTTCATCTTTTTGATCAATGCTTGCATGAGAGAACTACTTAGAATACCACTTGAAATACATGACTAGCTCTCTTTTGGGTGTTGCTTGCTTTTCTTGATCAATCCTTTTGATTGCTTCAACTAAGCATCACAAGTTCCTCGGATCACCACTTCTATGTTAGCCTTCCAAGTCCCAAACTTGGTTTCACCTACATACGGCGGCAAGCCCCTCACTAGGGAGAAGTGACCTTTCTCCAAAGAACCACTCTTGATACTTACTTGAAATGATATAGTTTGATTGATCCAAATGATGAACTCAATCTTGATGAATAATCCTTGAATCTATATTTGAGTCCAACTCTTTCTACTTGTTTAAGTCCTTTTCTTTCTACCAAATGATCTCTAATCATCACTAGAACTTAAACTTTATCTTCATCTTAAGTTTGATCTTGATCTTCAAATTGAGTACTAAATAAGTACACCAAGTATATTTCACAATCAAATGTTCTTGTACTCATTGCTCTTTATGCTTCTAGATCAATCCAAAACCAAACTTAGGTTCCTCAACCACTTATAAACATGTTTCCAACTTGAGGACCTTTCAATCAAAGTGACTCTAGATTAATCCAATGATTGTCACTTTTCTGGCAGATTCTGTACTCTTCAAAGAATAATTCATATCTCCCAATGTATAGATCCAAATGCCATGAAATTTGGTGGAGATGTGATTCACTAAGTCATCTAGCAGCTGTAAAAATTTGAGATTCATTTGACATCTAGATTGCTACCAGATTTCAAATCTTCCACCACTGTTACATGCTGAAAACTGCTGCACTATAGCTGACAAGATGCACTCCAAAACCGAAGCATCTCTTATCCAATTCTCATGAAATTTCTACAGCATCTTCTTTCATAAGTGTAGAGCATGTATACTAAATTTCACGCCAATCCAAATAGATTTGATCACTCAAACATGGCTAAGATCACTGCTAGCTCAGATTTTTAATGTAGGACAGATTTTAATACATGAGCTATTCTTCATTAAAAGTGAATCAAACTTGAAACTAACTTGTCTGAAAACTTTCACAAGACATATATCCATTCAATCCACTTACTAAATGTCATCTCATGAATTTATCCAACACAAATTAATTCAAACTTGATTGCTAAGCATTTAATCCATTCAATCATCTCATAGCAAGCAACATTGCATATTTATCCAATTCAATCAACTCATATGCATCCAAATGAAATGATCAATTAGAGATATACCTTGGTTAGCTCATGATCATCCAATAGCAAGCTTTTACTCAAATAAATTGCAAGCCATCAAATAATTCCAATAAATCACCACAATCTTTAACATTGCACTTGTATGTTGTAACACTTGAACTTCACTTATTTTGACTTGGCATTGGGATAGGATATGCATTGAGCTTTATAACTTGACTCAATATATGATGAACAAAATGAAATCAATTTGAGTCAAGCCTCTAATGCCATGGTACCTACACATATTCATTCACTTTTTGATGGTACCCAAACTAGTTTGGGTCCTCTCAAATTAGGTGCAACATACTTAGGCATAGCCTTAGTATGAGTAGCGGGATATTTTGCAATTCCAACCAATGAGGTACCATTGTCATCCTTTCTAAGCATATTAGTATTATCAATTGAAATAGGTTTAGAATTTTTACCTAGGGGACATGAATGAGCCATGTGTCCCCTTTCCCGGCATGAGTAGCAACTTCTCTTAGATTGAGCCTTTTCTTCCTTGCTCATATGTTGCTTCTCATTGCCTTGCCTCTCACGAGTTGCTTGAGCCTTCTTCTCAAGCTTGGTAGGACACCCCGAGGCAAAGTGTCCCATATCTCCATACTTGAAGCACTTGATGTGAGCATGTACTTTCTTCTCGATTTGATTCTTGCTCATCATCTTGGCATCTTGGATTTGCATTAGATGACTTTCTCTACCACCCCTTCTTGTTTTCTTCTTCTTTATCATCAAGTCACTAATATCTTCATGATTGATTTTGACTTGATCTTGGGGCTTTGCTTTTGGCTCAACTTGAGACTTGTTGGTAGGGCAACACTTGTCAATATGTCCCACTTCATGGCATTGGTAGCACATGAGTTGGGATAGCTTCTTTGCATCTTGCTTCTTCTTAATCTTGCCCTTGCTCTTGTTGTAGCCAATACCACTCTTATCACCATATCTTCTTTGATTGGTCATGATATACTCAATGGCGATTTTAGAGTTGTAGCACCTCTCCAACTTGTTGCTCAAATTCTTCACTTCACTTTTGAGCTCATTGTTCTCCTTCAAAAGGTTAGTCTCACAAGACATAGAAGTAGAACAAGCATTTAAATGTGAAGAACATGGCATATATAATAAATCATCACAAGAGGTGGATACATGCTTCTTGCCTACATCACAAGGGTTAGTAATATGTGATTGATCATTTGACCCAAATGATGAGCTCTCACTAGATTTAGTTTCTTCATTAGAAGGCTTCTTAGTGAGTAAAGCATGTTCTTGTATCAAGTTATCATGAGCAACACTAAGTTCCTCATGAGCCAATTTTAGCTCCTCATGTGAACAAGTAGTAACATAAAGTAGATGCTTTTGTTGTTCACATGTGGTCTTTAGAAAAGAGTTTTCCTTTTCCAATTTACTTGTTTTTTCCATTTCTCTTTTTAAGGCTCTTGAGAGTTTATAAAGAAGCTCAAAATTTGGATCATCACAATTAACAACAAAACCACCAACATGTATCTTAGTGTTACCATGTGATGATGTTGAAGAGCTTGTTGAAGCATCACTCTCATAGCCATCATCTTCACCATCAAGTGTGCATGGAGTAGAATCATTGCTTGCATCACTTGTGGCATTATCATCATTCTTGTCAAGTGATGTTGTGATATGATCATCTTTGTCATCACTTGACCGTGAGGTGGAGCAATCCTCCACAACCACCTTGTTGTGGTCATGCTCAACATCCTCATGTACCTCCATCACTATGTGATCATCCTTCTTGAATTTTCCATCATCCCAAATTAAGGAGTCACCATAGTGATGCTTGAGCGCCGTCCACATGCTATGTGCACTTGAGAGACCCATCACCTTGTCAAAAATCTCATCATTTAAAGCTTTGATTAGATAAAACTTAGCTTGTGCATCAAGTGTTCGGCAATCTTTTTGAGCTTGGGTACGGTTACCACACCCATCCAAGTCATGAGAAAAGCCAACAACTATGATCCACCAAAACTTAGGGCCAAGAGCACGAAAATGATCAAGCATGTGATTTTTTCACCGTGCATAGTGAGTGCCATCAAAAATGTGTTCCACATAATCATCTAGCCCATAAGTCGCCATCCTCTCGGGTCGGTGAAGACCACAAATGAGAGACCCGGCTCTGATACCACTTGAAGGGTCGAGATGGCGGACTAAAGGGGGGGTGAATAGTCCTTTCTAAAACTTAAACGCGTTGGCTAACCAAAACAAATGCGGAATTAAACTTATTGGTCTAGCCAAGACTACACCCCTCTATCTAAGTTCTCTAGCACCTTGCAAAGATCCTAATTAAGCAACTAAGGTGCTAAGCTTACCAAGAGCTCACTTACTCAATTCTAGAGCAAGGTCACATAAACCTATGCACTAGTACTTTGCCAACCGAGGGAGCTCCTACACAACTAGTGAAGCAAAAGCACAAAGCTCCTAAGCTCACTAGCAAAGCTCAATAACAAGGCAACTAATGCCAAATTAGAGAGCGCAAGTCACTTAGCTACACAAACTAAGCAATGTGACTAACAAGGTTACATAAACTAAATTAGTCACGCAAGGGGAAGCTTCTAGCTACACAAGCAAGAAGACAACTAGCAAGCTACACAAGCAAACTAGTTAAGAGAGCAACTACACAAGCACAAGTATATATGAAAGTAAATACAAGCTTGTGTTGTACGAAGGCAAACCACCGAGAAGATGAAGAACAATGTTGACACGGTGATTTTTCTCCCGAGGTTCACTTGGTTGCCACCAAGCTACGTCCCCGTTGTGTCGACCAACACTTCGTGGTTCGGCGGCTAATCGGTCACACACCGAGCCTCTCAAAAGGCACCGCAAGAACCTACCATAAAGTGTGGTAGCTCAATGACACGCTCAACTAGAGTTGCTCTTCGCGATCCCCGCGGGGTGAGCACAATCCCCCTCACAAAGCTTCTCCGGAGCCTCGCACAATCTTCTTGCGAGCTTCGACGGAGCCACAAGCCACCAAGCCGTCTAGGAGGTGGCAACCTCCAAGAGTAACAAGCACCACCGGCTTGCAACACGATCACCTAGTGCCACACGATGCAATCTCTCAAAGCAACGCACTAGAATCGCTCTCTCACTCGATCTGATGAACACTATCAAGCATGAGTGAGTTAGAGGGCTCCCAAGCACTACCACACAAGTCACAAAGACTATAGTGTGCTCAGCTACCGGCCACGACCGGCCAAGGCATCTATTTATAACCCCGCGGTCAAATAGAGCCGTTACCCCTTCACTGGGCAGATTTCGGGACGACCGGACGCGCCGGTCGTAACTGACCGGACGCGCTCAGCCGCGTCCGATGCTCCAACGGTCACTGACCCCCAACGGTCAAACCAGTGACCGGACGCGCTACTCATAACGACCGGACACGCCTGTCGAACGACCGGATGCGCCGGTCCCGATGACCGGACGCGCCTGTCGAACGACCGGACGCGCTGGTCCCGTGAAGGACCAAACGCGCTGGTCGCCTGAGCAGCGCTCAACGAAATAGTGACCGGACGCGCTGAAGTAAATGACCGGACGCGACAGTGCCAGCGTCCGGTTAGAGTCCAGTAAGCTCCCTGGACGACCGGACGCGTCCGATCATCAGTGACCGGACGCGCCTCGCGTCCGATCATCGAACTGAAAAATACGCAGACACTGAACACTGACCGGACGCGTCCGGTCATGCAAGGACCACGTCCGGTTCAGCGTCCGGTCACCTCTGTGACCTCCGTTCGCCTCCGTTTCTTTTCCGGACTTCCGGCGTAGTGGAAAATAGGCTTTTTAACTCCTCGAAAACGCCTGAATCCCGCGCTCGCAAGCTCGGCGGGAGGGAGAGAGGAACCCAAACCCTCTATACCGCTCAAACTCCAACGCCTTCGCAAATGTGCCAACACCAACAAGTGAACACCACCTTGTGCACGTGTGTTAGCATTTTCACAAACATTTTACCGAAGGAGTTAACCACTCAACTTGCCACGCCACTCGATCCTAGCAACGATGCATAGTTAGATCACACGAGTGGCACTAGATGACCGATATGCAAACAAGTTTGCCCCTCTTGATAGTACGACCATCTATCCTAAACCCGGTCATAAACTTCTCTACACACCTATGACCGGTGAAATGGAAATGCCCTAGGTTATACCTTTGCCTTGCGCATTCCACTCCATCTCCTCCGACGTTGATGCAACACATGCACCAACCAATCACCAAATGATATGATCCACTTCATATCATCACGTGACCGTATTGGTTCATCGATCTTGACCTCACTTGCTCTTCACCGTTGCCTCGGTCCTTCGGCGCCAAGCCATCACACAACTTGCCCTTCACCCTAGCAACCGGTCCATCAAGCCAAGCCTCATCTTGATCTTCTCCACCTTGGTCACATGACTCCATGTCATGTCTCATATGCAATGAGCTCCTTCATGACACCATCACATGTGGACTAATCTCCTGTGTATCTCACATAACCACATATTAGTCCACCTAAGTTGTCACTCAATTACCAAAACCAAACAAGGACCTTTCATGAAGGCTCCAACAATCTCCAATTGCGAGCTCAATCACCTCCGCTGCTCCAAGCCGTCTACCGTGTCAGGAAACACGGAAGAGTAACAAGAAATCCGCAGCAACTCGAAGATCAAGTGCCTCTAGAATGCAACTCTCAAGCAATGCACTTGAATCTCACTCAATCTCACTCAAGATGTGCAACTATGCAAAGAGATGAGTGGAGGGGTTGTTCTCTAGCTCAAAGTATGTCTCTATATCTCAAAATGTGCCAGAGTTGCCCTCAAACCCCGGCCAACGTCTATTTATAACGAAGGGGTACGCAGCTAGCCGTTACAGACGACGCAACGAAAAACGTGTTGACCGCACGCTCCGGTCAGGGTGACCGGACGCGTCCGGTCACTACACGACAGCAAGAAACGGTGCGAGTCAGAACTAGCCGTTGCCGTGATCGGACGCGCTGAACCGATTGACCGGACACGACAGTGCCCGCGTCCGGTCGCGTTCCAGTATGCTCCCATTGAGACCAGACGCGTCCGATCGCACGTGACCGGACGCGCCGCGCGTCCGATCGTCGCTCCGCTTCGCTCTGCCCCTCTGGACGCATGACCGGACGCTCCGGCTACGTGAGGGACCGGACGCGCCAGTCACGCGCTCTGGTTCGCTCAGGAGAACTGACCGGACGCGCTGTTGAACTGACCGGACGCCATAGTGCCAGCGTCCGATTAGAGTCCAGTAAGCTCCCTGGATGACCGGACGTGTCCGGTCATCAGTGACCGGACGCGCTGCGCGTCTGATCATCAAACTGAAAATCGCACAGACGCTGAACACTGACCGGACGCGTCCGGTCATACAGAGACCGCGTCCGGTCCAGCGTCCGGTCATCTCTGTGACCTCCGTTCGCCTCCATTTCTTTTCTGACTTCCGGCGCAATAGAAAATAGGCATTTCACTTCTCCAAAAAGCGCCGAATCCTACCTCGCAAGCTCGGCGAGAGGGAGAGAGGAACCCAAACCCCTCTCTACCGCTTAAACTCCACCGCCTTCACAAACTGTGCTAACACCACCAAGTGTACACCACCATGTGCAAGTGTGTTAGCATTTCACAATCATTTCTCAAGGCGTTAAGTTAGCTTTTTACTAGATCCTAATGCATATGCTCAAGACATTGATCTAGTGGCACTTGATTTCCGAGCTAACCGTGATTGCCCCTCTTGATAGTCGGCTATGTATCCTAGACCCGGTCAATCACTTCTCTACTCATCTTAGACTGGCAAAAGGAAAACCCCTATGATTATACCTTTGCCTTGCGCTCTTAGATCCTTCTCTTTCACTTAATCATCATGTCCTTCCTTTTATGTGCATCTTCACCATGATCATCATTTCATGTCCATGCACCATCTCTTTGTGATCTTGTGGCCACCATACCTTGCCACATACACCTTCATCACATGTGTTGCTTATGCCTAACTCAAAACACTTAACACATGGCATTAGCAACTTGGTGTCATTAATTACCAAAACCAAACTTGGGCTTTTAAGGATCTAAGAGCGCAAGGCAAAGGTATAACCATAGGGTTTTCCTTTTGCCGGTCTAAGATGAGTAGAGAAGTGATTGACCGGGTTTATGATATGAAAGCATCTAGGCCCCGAGGTTTGGTTTCGGCAATTGATGACAACGCTTTATTACCATGACTAACGTGTGTTTTGCAGAAACTTTGGTAAGTTAGGTCATGGAGGTGTTAACTGCTTTGGGCACCATGGTATTCATGCCTCTTGATGGAAATCGGTTCGGTTGTCAAAAGAGTGACGTCAAGATTAAGGACGGTTAGTTCCAGATGTCAAGGTGTTGAGACACCTTTGGAATAATCGTTAGGATCTTCGTTTTTCTCTTTTGGCCGTACTATAAAGAGGGGCATGAGCGGGTAGCTTGACCTAGGCGAGTCCTATGTTTAGGTGTGGTGCACACTTGTTAAACTTGGCGCTAGGTAGCTGTAGAATAGCTCAAAGTTCAGTTGGAAGCAACTTGGTTCAAGTTGCGATGCGTTTCGGAAAGTTTCGGGTCGGTTTCCCAAGACCGGACGCGGTCCTCGGCATGACCGGACGCGTCCGGTCAGTACAGTTCCGCAGTAGTGTTGTAGCTCTGAACACCGGACGCGGTCCTCACGAGGACCGGACGCGGTGGTCAGAAGTCGACACGTGTCACTTGAGGGAAACACCCGTTCGGACGCGACCTGGGTGTGATCGGCGCGTCCGGTCATAGTCCAGTAAGGTCCAGAGAAGACCGGACGCGTCCGGTCATCACCCATCGGACGCGGTCGGCGCGTCCGGTGCGAATACAGTATGCTCACTGCACGATCAGACGCGTCCGGTCTTCCCTGACCGGCGCATCCGGTCACTCAGTTGTTTTTCGGATTTCGACCGTTACGAGCGACTGGCGCGTCCGGTCAGTTCGACCGGCGCGTCCGGTCAGCCCGTGTTTTGCTGAGTCAGCGGGTAACGGTTCGTTTTGTCTGTGGGGTGTATAAATACATCCCCACCTCCTCTTTTAGGTAACTCTTGCTCATTTGATCAGCTGAAAAACACCTTTGGAGTGCAAGTGAGTGCAAGAGCACTAGTGAGGATAGAGATTTGAGAATCAAAGCTTGAGAGCTTCTCACTAGCAATTAGAGAGTAGCAAGTGTGCATCCACCTTCTCATTTGGGCTCGTAGTGGTCAAGTGAGAGTTCTAGCTTGTTACTCTTGGTGATCGCCATCACCTAGACGGCGTGGTGGTGATTGGGAGTTCGGTGATCATCCGGTGGAGCTTGTGGATGACCCAACTCATCTTGTGAGCGGTTTTGGGTGATTCGCCGCGACGGAGTGTCGAAGAATCAACCCGTAGAGAGCACTTGATCCTTGCGCGGATCAAGAGGGAGCTACACCCTTGCGCGGGTGCTCCAACGAGGACTAGTGGGGAGTGGCGACTCTCCGATACCTCGGCAAAACATCGCCATGTTCCTTGCCCCTTTACATTCAAGCATTTACATTCTCGTATTTACTTTCATTGCTTGATTTACATTCCTAGACTTGCCTTGCTAGACTAGGTTTGGAAACTAGGGTGCAAAACTTTATATCGGTAGACTCTCTAGGAACACAAGTAGACACTAGGGGTGAATTCCGGCTTGTAGGATTTAATTCTTGCATTTAATTTTTAGAGAAGCCCAATTCACCCCCCCCCCTCTTGGGCATCTTGATCCTTTCAGGATACATAGCCGACTATCAAGAGGGGCAATCACGGTTAGCTCGGGAATCAAGTGCCACTAGATCATTGTCTTGAGCATATGCATTAGGATCTAGTAAAAGAGCTAACATAACGCTTTGGAAAATGATTGTGAAAGGCTAACACACATGCACATGGTGGTGTACACTTGGTGGTGTTAGCACATTTACAAAGGCGGTGGAGTTCAGGCGGTAGAGAGGGGTTTGGGCTCCTCTCTCCCTCCCGTCAAGCTTGCGAGGCGGGATTCGGCGCTTTTTGGAGAAGTGAAATGACTATTTTCTACTGCGCCGGAAGTTGGAAAAGAAACGGAGGCAAACGGAGGTCACTGTGGTGACCGGACGCTGCACCGGACGCGGTCACGGTTTGACCAGCACGTCCGGTCAGTTCATTCGGTCACTACGCCTAGGGTTAGTGACCGGACGCTGGTCTGGCCTGACCAGCGCGTCCGGTCAGTTCACCGGTGCGCAAAAGTAGAGCGCGCGACCGGCACGTCCGGTCCTTCATGGGACCGGCACGTCCGGTCAGGCGTCCAGAGGGGCAGAGAGCAGCGAAGTGATGATCGGACGCGCAGCGCATCCGGTCACGTACGATCGGACGCGTCCGGTCATTAAGGGAGCTTACTAGACTCAAACCGGACGCTGGCACTGTCGCGTCCGGCCATTCGCTAGGGCGCGTCCGGTCGTTGCTTTGCGGGCTCGCGGTGCTGAGCGATCGGCACGTCCGGTCAGTTGACCAGCGCGTCCGGTCATACGCTAGAGCGCGTCCGGTCATAGCAACGGTAACTTCTGACACGCACTGTTCACGCTTGTCCTGTAGTGACCGGACGCGTCCGGTCACCCCGACCGGTGCGTCCGGTCATCCCGATTTGAACTGTGTCGTTCGGTAACAGCTAGCTGCGTACCTCTTCGTTATAAATAGAGGTTGGCCGGGGTTTGAGGGCAACTCTTGTACATTTTGAGAACTAGAGACATACTTTGAGCTAGAGAACAACCCCTCCACTCATCTCTTTGCATAGTTGCACATCTTGAGTGAGATTGAGTGAGATTCAAGTGCATTGCTTGAGAGTTGCATTCTAGAGGCACTTGATCTTCGAGTTGCTGCGGATTTCTTGTTACTCTTCCGTGTTTTCCGACACGGTAGACGGCTTGGAGCAGCGGAGGTGATCGAGCTCGCAATTGGAGATTGTTGGAGCCTTCACCAAGTGTTGTAAGGGGTTCTTGATCCTTCCCCGCGGGAGTTCGCGAATTGGATACTCTAGTGAAGCTCGTGGCTTGGAGGATCCCCATCTTATGTGCGGTTGTGCGGCGCTCGACGAGGGCTCGACTCTTGATAGTCGATTAGCTCGTGAACCGATAAGTGGGTGTATCGCCACAACGGGGAGTAGCTTGCCGGGTAGCAAGTGAACCTCGGGATAAATTCTTGTGTCATTCTCTTCCCGAGGATTTCTCTTGTATGATTGATTGATTGATATTTCTCTTCTCTTCACGGCGGTATAATCACTCGAAGCTCTTCTCTTGTATTACTTCTTGTTTCTAGCTTGTAGTTGTTGTTGTGTTTAGTGAATAGCCTTGTACTAGACTTGTGTAGGTGGCTTGCTTAATTATTTAGAGCTAGTGCATTTGCTTCGCCACCTTTCGTAATAACTTGTGGTTAAGTAATTCTTGTAGAAGTTTTAATTAGGCTATTCACCCCCCTCTAGCCTATTTGGACCTTACAGTCGGGTGTGGGGGAGGCACCGCGTCTGCCTCCTCGAAGGAGAAGCCGCCGCCGCGGGGAGGGAGGGAGGGAGGCCACGAGCTCCATGGCCGACGCAGGGAGGGAGGCAGGGAGGCCCGCCGGGGATTGAGGAAGGCGACGGAGCGGCCTCCACCCACCACGGCGAGCGCGGCCGCGCCCCTCCCCGAGGACCGACCGCAGCGCGACGGCAGCCCTCCGCGAGCACCGACCGCGGCTCGGCGGCGGCCCTCCGCGAGCACCGACGGCGACCGGAGCTCGCCTGCACGGCTCGCGAGGAGGGGCGCAGGGGGCTCGCCCGCGGCCGGAGCTCGCCACACCCGCCGCGCCCGACAGAGCCGCGCGCTGGTCCGGCCGCTGGCTCGGCTGATGAGGCCCGCCGTGCTCGACCGCCGGAGCCACGCTCGCCGCACTCGCCGGAGCTGCGCTCGCCGTCGGGGTGGGGAGAGAGAGGTGGCGGAGAGAGGCGAGGTGGGGAGGACGGGCAGGGGCGCGAGTGGGAGATGGGAGAGAGAGGGGGCAGAAAAAGGGAGAGAGAGTATGACTTGTGGACCCCACCAGCTGGTAGTTGGTATAGAGGATGAATATAGAGTATGGATAAGTACGGAGAAACTGTATATTTTATGGTGACTAGGATAAAATATTCTTTTTAGAGGATGAATATAGAGGTCTATGAGTGCATATAGTCTGAGTGCAGCTGGTCTTAGCCGGCCTCGGATGCTGTAAAGAAAAAGGCAGGCACTGGGGAGTGGCTCAGAGTTTGTCTCTCTGACAGTAGCTTTGATGCGCGAGGAGGGTATCAGGATAAGGCGGTTGGTCGATGAAGGCTGTATTGTTCTGGCTGCTTAAAAAGTGTTTGGGTTAAGTAAAAAAGTGGTGCTTAAAAAAGTGGTGCTTAGGCCTTGTTTATTTCCCATTCCAACCCAAAATATTTTCTCTTCCATTCATTATGTCAAATTTTTCGACGCATACATGGAACATTAAATGTAGGTAAAAAAGATAACTAATTGCATAGTTTGTCTGTAAATGTCGGGACGAATCTTTTGAGCCTAGTTAGTCCATAATTAGACAAATTTTATCAAATAATAACGAAATATGCTATAGTAACTTTTTACCTATTTTTCACGAAGTGAACCCACCCTAATGTGCTGGCCACGCCCACGCTGCGTGCGTGGTTAAAAACCAAGCTTACGCACTGTCCCACTCGCAGGCGCAGGAGGTTTTGAGTTGGAGCCATGCGGGCAGCGAGCGAGAGAGAGCAGGTAGATGCACACAGCTCGTCAATTGGGTGTGTTTAGTTTCGCGGAAAGGTGTAAAAAAAGTATTGTAATACGTTTTGGTTTTATTTGGTAAATAGTATCTAACCGTTGACTAATTAGGTTCAAAACGTTCGTCTCGCAAAGTACAACCAAGCTGTACAATTAGTTTTTGATTTCATCTACATTTAGTACTCCATGCATGTATCGCAAGTTTGATGTGACGAGAAATCTTTTGTTTGCACAGTATTTTTTTTTAAGGAAGTAAACACAGCCTTGGAAGTTTTCTAACGGTCGGGGCAGCACTGCACTGCACGGCGCAGCAGGCCTGTATGTGGCCCCCGCCGCCTTCTTCCCGTTCTCATCTCTCTCGTGGACCGTCATGGCTTGCGTGAGAAAGTGGGGTCCGGTTGCTCGAAACCCGGATGCGTTGCTCCCATAGACCCAGTGCCCGTGCGTGCCGAGCCGTTGCATCGCAGCTGCAGCTGAACTGTTGGGTTGAGTGGAGGAACGTTGGTGCGCAGCGCGCGACTTTGCTTTACCGTACCGGCCGCCGCCTCGGAGGCCGTGCGCTGAGGCCTCCCTGCCTACTCCCCCTGTCTTTATGATGAGTGCTCGTACGCCCCTGCGGTCCTGCCGTTGCACCCTTGCACTGCTGCCACACCCCGTCCGGTTCCGGTAGGGGGGACTCCAGCAGACTCCTTGAAATTTTGCAAAATTTCTCGGTAATCTTTAGACACGTGCATGAAGCATTAAATATAGATAAAAAATAAAACTAATTACACAGTTTAGACGAAATTCACAAGACGAATCTTTTAAACCTAGTTAGTTCATGATTAAATAATAATTGTCAAATAACAATAAAATTACTACAGTAGCATTTCCTAAAAATTTTTAGGAACTAAACAAGCCCTCAACCAAATTTGCTGCCAAATCTAGGCCCAGCATATGCGTAAACACGCCGCGGATGTCCACGCAGACACAGATCTGGCCGGGTGTCAGCCAAGGCCTCTTTAGTTCCAAAATATTTTACAAAAAACAGTAAATTTTGGATCACATCGAATCTTTAGCACATGTATAGAGTATTAAATATAGATAAAAAATAAAACTAATTACACAGTTTAGACGAAATTCACGAGACGAATCTTTTAAGCCTAATTAGGTCATGATCGGACATTAATTACTAAATAACAATAAAAAGTGCTACAGTAACTTTCCGTAAAATATTTTCAGGAACTAAACTGGCCCCAATTTGAAGAGACGCATCGACTGCGGGCACACGAGACTCCTGTAGGCCTGTACCAGACACGCAGCACCTGTAAAATTCGTTAGGCCCAGTTTAGATCTTGAAAATTTTGCAAAAGAACAGTAGATTTTCTGTCACATCGAATCTTTGTACGCATATATAAAGCATTAAATATAGATAAAAAATAAAATTAATTACACAGTTTAGACGAAATGGACGAGACGAATCTTTTAAGCCTAATTAGACCATGATTGGACACTAATTACCAAATAACAATGAAAATACTACAGTTATATTTTACTAAAAATTTTGGCAACTAAACAAGGCCTTAGTCGGTTCCCTCGCTACGAGCATCAGGTGCCGGGTTCCCTCGCTACGAGCAGCAGGTGCCGGGGTGAGGGTGCCGGTACCGTGCTCACCGGTTTCGTCAACGAGGAACGAGCCCCGCCGGCTTTCGCGCGCCCTGTCTGTCAAGCTTGCATCCCCGTCCACGCCATTTATAACGCGGTGGTGGTGGTGGGGACGTCACGCGCTGCCGTCCGGCGCAACCGCTACCGCCTGCGGCTGCGGGGGTGCCGGTGCGGTGCGGGCACTGCATCGTCCCGTCCGCGGCGAGATGGCGAGATGGCGGACGAGGAGGACGTGCTTTCCCACATGCCGCTCCACTGCTGTATGGCTGCATCCTAGTCGGCCTCGTTGAGTTCGGTGAATTGGGGAGAAAAACACTATATTAGAATTCCTGTAGCATTTCGTTTGTATTTAGTAAAAAGTATTCAAATTTTGACTAACTAGGCTTAAAATATTCATCTCGCAAAGTACAACAAAACTGTGCAATTATTTTTGATTTCATCAACATTTAGTACTCCATGCATTTACCGATATTTTGAGATAACAGGGAATCTTCTTTTTACATAGTAAAATTTGGGGAGAATGAACAAACTAAACAAGGGCGCGGCTACGAGCATCGACTGCGAGTGCAGCGCCGCATTGATTGTTCAGATCCCAAATTTGGGACCCCGAATTGGTACAGTGCGCATTAAATGCGCACTGTACCAATTCGTTTGTATTTAGTAAAAATTGTCCAAACTTTGACTAATTAGACTCAAAATGTTCGTCTCGCAAAGTACAACAAAATTATGCAATTAGTTTTTAATTTCATCTATATTTAGTACTCCATACATGTGCCGACATTTTGATGTGATGGGAATCTTCTTTTTGCATAGTAGAATTTGGGGTTGCAATTTGGCATCTAAACAAGGCCTAATTGGGTTTGGGTGTTGAATGCATACAGTACACCACAGGTGTATAATACTCCTGGTGGCGCCGTGGGCCGTGGCCCGTGGCGGTGATAAAAGTAAAGAGGGCCTGCGCCGCGCCGCGTAGTGGCAACTCGCAAGCACACACGCACATGATGAGCCACATGATGACACGCAGGCGTAGCCATTACCCAGAGGAATATAGCAAATGCACTAGTCTAGCACTACGGAGGATGGATTTCATTACTCTAGCAACATGGACTTTGATTTATCATTGATCATTGGGCATTTAGCCAGCCGGCCAGGGGGTCAAGTTTCTTCTTGCCTTGTCCTCGTGGTGTCGTCCGGTCGTCCCGATCTGTCCACGTCCACGACATGGCAATGAGGAGCACTACCTACCTACGTACGTGGCGGGCAATCAGGCCCTCGTTTAGATTGAAGAAAATTTCAACCCGATGAATAGTACCACTTTCGTCTTATTTGGCAAATATTGTCCAATCATGGACCAACTAGGCTCAAAAGATTCATCTCGTGATTTCTAACTAAACTATGTAATTAGTTATTTTTTACCTACATTTAATACTCCATGCAAGCGGTTAAAAATTGATGTGATGGAGAGAGTGAAAAAACTTGGAACTTTGAGGCAAACTAAACAAGGCGCTGATCTAAATTGACGGATGTCGCGCGGCGAGTCAACTAATAGCGCCAAACCGACGGTGGGCGGCCGATTAAACACATTCATGCTCGCGTACTGTACGTAGAGAGGTCACATGGTTCGGGCGGCGGCCAACGCAGCGCAGTGCTTGCCGCGTGTGAACGCCGCGACGGATCGGAAGGCGTCGAGCACGGGATCGAACCGGGCCGTCCGGAGAGCACGAGCATCGGAGCATGGGTGGGGCCGGGGAATCGTTCCTCTGCCGTACCACGCAAGTAAGGGGCGGTTTAGTTGGCAAAATTTTTGGTGAAACGCTACTGTAGTAGTTTCGTTGTTATTTGGTAAATATTGTCCAATCATGGTCTAATTAGGCTTAAAAGATTTGTCTCGTCCATTTCGTCTAAACTGTGTAATTAGTTTTATTTTTTATCTATATTTAATGCTTCATGCATGTGTTTCAAAATTCGATGTGACGGAGAATCTGAAAATTTTGGCAAAATTTTTGGCATGTAAACGGTGCCTAAGGCGAAAACAAACCTCGCTGCTTTGTTGCTAATGATTTTAGCCCACGTTTAGGATGTGTTTAGATGGTTGTAAAGTGTGCGTAAAGTTCCTGTAGCATTTTTCGTTATTATTTGGTAAAATTTATTCAATCATGGACTAACTAGGCTTAAAAGATTCGTCTCGACATTTACAGATAAACTGTGCAATTAGTTATTTTTTTACCTACTTTAATGCTTCATGTATGCGTCTAAAGATTTGATGTGACGGGAAATCTTGTAAAATTTTTGGAATTTTGAAGGAACTAAACACTGTCTTAGTTTGCAAATTTTTTCAACCCGATGAATAGTACCACTTTCGTCTTATTTGGCAAATATTGTCCAATCGTAGACCAACTAGACTCAAAAGATTCATCTCGTAATTTCCAACTAAACTGTGTAATTAGTTATTTTTTTACCTACATTTAATACTCCATACAAACGACTAAAAATTAATGTGATAGAGAGAGTGAAAAAATTCAAACTTTTGGATGCATCTAAACAAGGCCTTAATTAACGGTGCGATGCGAGCGCGAACCTGAGAGAGAGAGAGCTTTGACGTTTGGGCCTGCTTTTCTTGTCAGCATCATCACGGCGTTACAAGTTGGGCCGCCGCTTTGCAGTGCATGCATGTGATGTGCGCACAGGAGTATCGCGTGTCAAGTACCCGGGGGCGTAGGAATGTACCATGATCTTGGTATCGCTTTTGTCCGTCTCTCCTCCGTCTTGCCGTGGGAGCTCGCCAACCAATGCATTGTATCCGAGCAACTCATTCGGCGTACTCCCTTCGCCCCAAATTAATGACATTTCAAAATTCTTGAGTTAAAATATCATAAGTTTGACCAAATTTATATGATAAGATAATAATATTTATGACACTAATTAAGTATCATTAGATTCTTCATTAATTATATTTTTATAGTATATCTATTTGATGTTATAAATTTTTATAATTTTCTCTATGATTTTGGTAAAACATAAGATGCTTTGACTCTTCAAGATTCTTGGAATGCCTTATAATTTGGAATGGAGGGAGTATATACTATCACCGTACGCGCGCACTCGTAGAGTAGGTAGCGTCGTAGCGGTATGAAAAAGAAATTACACACCATTGATGGTTGTCACGTGTCCGGTCAATACGGCGCACCATGGAGGCGAAAAAGCAGTGGGCGTGGAAAAGCAACCGAAGCCACATGCGGATATGCGAGGAAATCTTATAAGAGTGTGGTTGGATGACTAGACACGTGGCAACTATCCATGATATGTATGTAGGGAAGCACAGTACAGTGGTCGAGCTAGGAATTATGCATAAGGGGGTCAAAGAGTTCCAACAAATGAGAACTTAGTGTAGCTTAATTGATTAGATTTTTGCTTCGAGGTTAAGCTATATTTTTCTGAATTTATTCCGGTATTTGATGATTTTAACATGTTCGTTATTTTTCCCATGGTAGATGACCGTGTCTGTTGACATTGGGGCGCATATGATGATTAATTAATATTAAAGTCTATGGCTTAGTATTTTGAAATTGCTCATACCTGTGGCAAGTGACTGTTCCGTTGACAATGCGGTGCATGTGATGATTCATGAATCCTAAAACCTATCGTCTTAGTATTTCGAAAGTGCTCATAGTGAAGTACAGGAGCAGGATGTGTGTTTGTTCATAGAAGTGAGTGTGCGTGCATATATGTGAGCGTCTGTATCTATAATACGATTCACGATAAAAAGAGATGATCACCGAATTGTTATTGCTAGTTAAGTATGCGTCAGTAAAATATAAAGTATAATGAAACATAAGTATTCTAGTAGAACAAAAAATTTCAATAGATACATATGTTTTAATATTATAAACGAACAAATTTAGATAAACCAAAACATTTATTGTAATTATATTATATTCAATTTTGTTGTCTAGAGAATATTAGACTGTCTCCGACAAATGATCTATATGGGCACCTAAACCCAAAATGAGTAGCAAGAGACCTAAAATCGGCCTCCAACAGAGTACCTATACGGGAGACCCATTTTGGGTTGTCTGAGAGGCACAACCTAAATATGAGCATCCTCTCTCCTGAAAACTCATTTGCAGAAAGGATTATCTTTTGGGTCTTGTTGTTGGAGAAGATGCCGAATGAGTATTGAACCATTTACCTGTAGCGGTACCTAAACGTCGAATGAGTCTTGTATTTTGGGTGTTGTTGTTAAAGATAGTCTTAGTAGACATATATAACAAGATTTTATTTATTATACCCTTTTAGTATAAACATAGACTATTAAAGTCTATATGTATTATAAAAAAGTTTGTAGGGGGGGCAATGCCCCCTCTCCCCTGGCTCCTCCAGTGGCACGGTAGATATAGTTTACATAGGTTTTTTTTTCTGGTAGATGGATGGATGGACTACGGGTTACCCGCCGACCCCTCTCGCTGGTAGATGGATAGATGGATGGATGGACTACGGCCGGAATGTCCACTTATCCGTGATTGTTTGCTCAACTCAACGCGCACATGGTTCGCGGCGAGGGACGCCAAAGTCCAGCCCGTTACTGTACTTGGCCCGGGTCTCCTAGCGAGAGCGAGCGCTCCTGTGGCCGTCCACCGGCCCCTGCCTCTCCTCTCCAGCGTGCTCATCGGCAACGAGGGTAGGTGGGCCGGCCCCCCTCCCCTAGAGTTATTAGTAGATCATAGTTAGAGTCCTGTCTTTGCCGTCGTCTGCGTCATCGTTGTAGCAGCTGCCGTGGTCTTTCTCGGTTTCTTCCTCGTCGTCGATGTCGTCGACTTCAAGGCCTATGT
The DNA here is from genome assembly GCA_038087645.1 of Saccharum hybrid cultivar R570. NCBI lineage: Eukaryota > Viridiplantae > Streptophyta > Magnoliopsida > Poales > Poaceae > Saccharum > Saccharum hybrid cultivar. The sequence goes on from JAQSUU010000135.1 coordinate 28,471,404, forward strand.
TAATAAAATAAATCATTTCTTCTTCCCCGCGGATCTCCTCCCCACCACTCTCGCTTCCACATCCGTCCGTCACCGGCGAGATCCGTCCCCTCCCGATCCGCAACCTTTGACGAACGCATCCCACTCCGTTCAGCAGCCTCCGGTCCTAGTGCTCCTTTCTTCAGCAAGGCAGCTCCTCCTATGGTGTTGGTTCGATAGCTCCACCTCCGCCTAGGATCCTGGTTCGAGCTTCTTCTTCTACCTCCAGCGACGGCACCATCTGCATCCTTCGGTCGTCGGTGTGCCTTGCCTCCGATGGCTCAACCGTCCCACTTTTAACCGGCGCTTTGCGCGGTCAGTCCACCCGGGTGTATGTGTCCTTGACGCCCCTGCGACCCTCCGCCGACGGCCTTGTCTCCCCCATCGCCTTCGACGTTGCTTCCTCCCCATCCAGCTGCAAGACTTTGATGTAATCCGGTCTTCTTTTGAGGACCTCTTTGTAAAATGGCTACTGTTTTAATATAATATATGAGTTGTTGACAAAAAAAACTCAACGCGCACATGACCGTGACCATGGTTGTGCGTGCTGGACGTGCCAGGCAGAGATCATCACCGCGGGAGTAGAGATGGCAACAGGTACCCGAAACCCGAGTACCCGACGGGTATTACCCAATAAAGAGGCGGGTATGGGATGAATTTTCTACCCGTGGGTACGTTATTGGGCAAAATCCTATACCCATCGGGTATGACATGTACGGGTGCGGGTGTATACTACCCATACCCGCATACCCGCGGGTAAGACATACCCGCAAAAATAACTAGCCAACCTCAGTTATTTTAGCGCATATAAGTCATGAATTTGGTCCATCGAGATATCCACTATATTTCTAGTAGATTGCCTTTGTTGTAATGATGTTAATAATGTTTGTTAGCATGTTTGTAACTTATTGGAAGCTTAGAATGATTTATTTTTGCATGTGACTATTTGATATTTTTAGGTAATTTTCGGGTATGCTATCGGGTACGGGTTACCCGTCGGGTGAGAATTACCCGGCGGGTACGAGTATGAAACTATTTTTTTACCCGCATGCGGGTACGGGTAACCCGACGGGTAAAATTTTGCGGGTGCGGGTGGACACTACCCGTCAGGTACGTACCCGTTGCCATCTTGACGCGGGAGGCCGGCGGTCATGCCATGAGCCCATGTGAGGATAGTCGAGCCGTCGAGGGCCTTTGTGATGTACTAGTAGGAATTTTATAAATGTTTTACAAAACAAAAACAATTCAATTTCATTTCACATGAAATCGGAGGTTTAAGGTCTGCGCTCCAATTCGGACCTGAGAATTCTACTTCCTGGTGCCTGCTCGGAAATGTCTTTTGACTATATGATTAATAACGTTTACACTCCCTAAAAAAAACGTTTACACGGATCGTGAGTTTGTCACGAGCGACGGCCGATCGAGCGGCCGTAGGTCGTGCGTGACACACAGAGTTACAGACAGTCGTGTCTTTTTGGCGGTCCACCGCAGCAGCGTTGCGAGCTTGGATTCGTCCCAAAAACCAGAAAAGCTTTCACAAGACGAGGCAGGATCGATTTGGAGGCTAGCATGCATGCATGCATGAGCAGCTGACAACTGATGGGATTTGTCGCGTACGTTACCACTTACGAGGCAGGATCGCGTACGTTTCACACTCAAACAAATTGAATACAGCTGCCAGCGTGCCATCAACTAGGCACCGATCGACCCAAGTACCGAACGTGAACGTCTGCATACTATACTTACTGTACATTTCTCCGTTGTGTATGGACTCTCTAGTAGCGCTCGCGAAACACCGAGCCAGGGAAGCTTCGGTGCTCCATGAGTCGACAAGCCTCGTGCCCACATGAGTCATGCCACGTCGGGCGTACGTACGTACGTGCCAGTGCCAGCCAAAGGATGTACAGTACTGGGTGCTTTGTAAAGTTCACGAAACGTACGCAATTGCGGAGCGAGCTTTTGTCTGGCTAACAAAGGTCATCCATACATCATACGAGTCCACAAATCTCCGGCTTTCTCCCTTATCTTTCCCTTGGTTTGCCGAGGCAGGCACCTTCATGCTCCTCTTTTCTCTTTTCTTCTTTCGGTCCGCCGGCAACCTTTGCTTTCCATGCTACCTTTTCCTTTACCTCACTACTAACTTATATTACTAGACGACGAACCGTCTGTTTGGTCTTCCATTCACACCGAAGGAGAGTGCGCACGCCGTTGTAACGAAGTGAGATCTATGAAAGCCTACACACACTTCTTTATTTTTTCCTGCGGCACAAAAGCAGGCCGGTAACAGGCGATCATTGTTCGGCCGAACCAGCCCAGTCTGCCAGCACCGGAAACCGCTCGTTCTGGCCCAACGAGCGGATGGCCCGGTTTATGCCCACTTTCTTGCTGCAGCTAAGCCCGCTACGTGCGAAGCCGCCTTCCACTGGCCTCTTGGGCCTTGGCTAGTTCGTCCGGGTGAATCTCATGGCCCACCGGCCCGTCGCGTCGCACCGCTCCACTCGATCGATCCCTCGGCTCGACCGCCGCCTCCCACTCCACTCCGCCCCATCAGCGCCGGGGCGTGTTGCGTGGCGCGGCGCGCGCTCGGCTCGGCGGCGCACATGCCCATGTCGACATGTTCTTCGCCGAACTTGGCGCTCCGTCACTTGCTTCCTCCTTCTCCCTCCCTCGTCTCGTCCCGGCGCGCCCCTGTTTCCCCTCTCGTCTCCCCCCACCGCTGCGCATCTTCTCGATCAAACTGGGCATTCCATTCCTGTGGGCTTGCGCATTTGGCTGAGATTTCACGCGGGACCGATCACCGCTCGCCGGTGTGCGCGTACGTGTGCGTCTGGGGCTGGGGGCCTGGGGCGCACGGCCGGCGTCCTCCTCCTCCTTACGCGACGCCGACGCGATCGATCACGCGATTGGCTTTGGCATTGGGCACGCGCGCGCCGGATATAGGCAGGCGGTGCATGCATGAGCAGGAAGAGGAGAGAAGGCGGCGGCGGCGGCGGCGGAAGAGGCGCTGGGCCGGGGGACCTACAGGGCGGCGGCGGCAAGGGGCCGGGGGCCGTCACCGATGCCGTGTCCATGGACGGCGGCCTCCGCGAGGTGTCTGTCTCCGTCGTCTTCTCCGTTTGGTGCCTCCTCTTCCTCCTGCGATCCCAGTTCCTCCACAGCCAGACCGACGACCCTTCATCAGGTTGATTTTCGTCAATCTCCAGATGCTAGCGTGGATGTCCATGTCGATCCATCAACCATCTCTCGTTGTGATGTTGCATTGCTCGTTATGAATCCATCGATCGTGGTGGATGACCGCAGAGTTGTACGAGGACCACCACGGCAGGCGCGAAAGCTACTGCAAGGTGAGGCCGTTGGAGGCCTATGTGCTGCCCTACCATAACGACTCCTCAACGACGTGCCAGTCCTACTCGCAGCCGCCCCAAGAAGCGCCGCCGTCGTCCGCGCCCGCGCCCCCAGGGCTGCCGCCGCAGTACAATGCCACCACGGGCGGCGGCAACGCGTCGTCGCCCGAGGCGGCCTTCGTGGGCCTCGACGAGTTCCGCAGCCGCATCATGCAGGGCAAGGCGGAGAACGACACCGGCCGGCCCCGCCCCACGGACGGCGGCGCCGCGCACCGCCTGGAGCCCAACGGCGCCGAGTACAACTACGCCGCGGCGTCCAAGGGCGCCAAGGTGCTCGCGCACAACAAGGAGGCCAAGGGCGCCGCCAACATCCTCGGCGGCGACAAGGACAAGTACCTGCGTAACCCGTGCTCCGCCGACGACAAGTTCGTCGTCGTCGAGCTCTCGGAGGAGACGCTCGTCGACACCGTCGCGCTGGCCAACCTGGAGCACTACTCCTCCAACTTCAGGGACTTCGAGGTGTACGGCAGCATGAGCTACCCGACGGAGGCGTGGGAGTTGCTGGGACGGTTCACCGCCGAGAACGCCAAGCACGCGCAGCGCTTCGTGCTGCCGGAGCCCAGGTGGACGCGCTACCTCCGCCTGCGCCTCGTCAGCCACTACGGCTCCGGCTTCTACTGCATCCTCAGTTACCTCGAGGTCTACGGCGTCGATGCCGTCGAGCGGATGCTGCAGGACTTCATCGCTGGCACTGGCGCCGGCGCCGATGCCGTGGCCGACGCATCCAGCAGGGACCGCGCCTCCATCGACTTGGCCAGCCGGGACGCCGACGGCAACGACACCACCGCTCAGCAGGCGCGCCAGGTCCACGCCAAGCTGGATGGCCACGGCGGCGCTGGGATTGGGAGGAACGACAGCACCGCCGGCGACGCCAAGAACAACGGCTCCAGGAGCGGCGACGCGAAGCTGCCGCCGCAGGGAAAGGAGGCGAAGCCCCCGCAGGTGGCGGCGCCGGGGTCGTCGTCGACGGGGCGGATCCACAGCGACGGCGTGCTAAAGATTCTGATGCAGAAGATGCGGTCGCTGGAGCTGAGCCTGTCGACGCTGGAGGAGTACACGAGGGAGCTCAACCAGCGGTACGGCGCCAAGCTGCCGGACCTGCAGAACGGGCTCTCGCAGACGGCCATGGCGCTGGAGAAGATGAAGGCCGACGTGCACGACCTCGTCGACTGGAAGGACAGCGTGGTATGCATGCCGCAGAACAGGCTCTGAATGCAACGAGTCAATTTGACTGGTAGTGACTCAGAGGAATTTGTTCAGGCCAAGGATCTGGACGAGCTCAAGGCCTGGAAGTCGACCGTCTCCGGCAAGCTGGACGACCTGATCAAGGAGAACCAGGAGATGAGGCAAGTGCCATTCCCCGGCGGCGGGCAGTAGATCTGTTCATCCGATCGCCAGTGTTGCCACTGATTGAATTTGCTGTTGGATGTGCAGGTGGAGCGTCGAGGAGATGCGGAGCGTGCAGGAGACGCTGCAGAACAAGGAGATGGCGGTGCTGTCCATCAGCCTCTTCTTCGCGTGCCTGGCGCTCTCCAAGCTGGCGTGCGACCGCCTGCTCTGCCTCTTCGCCGGCAAGGGCAGCAGGGAGGAACCCGACGCGACGGAGGGGCACACAAGGAGCAGCAGGGCGTGGATGCTCGTGCTCGCCAGCAGCAGCTTCACCACCCTCATCGTCCTGCTCTACAACTGAAACTTTTTTTTTGCTCGCTCGGCGCTACGTTCTTTAGCCATGTTCTTGTCCCGCGTAGCTCATTAACTCCGCTAATTCTCTGCTCTCTAGTAGATGGGCCACTGGGTAGCGTATGTACTCACTATTTTCGGAATAAAGCAGGAACTCAGAACACAGGTTCCTTGTTCATTGTAAAACAACCTCCAATATGTGTTCTAAAACAATACTCTTCTGAAAGCACAAAGACAGTATAATTTCAACGATATCTTACTGTGGCACCAGTAATCGATAATAAAGGATATAAAATCACAAAGACAAGCTCCACTACGACAGAATCGAACACTCTAATGTCTCATTGGTTCAGACATTCAGCAAGTGCTTGTTCTGTTCATCCAAAACATTCACATATGGAACACAAAGAATTTATTTTGAGGGCAGAAAGAACACAAATCAGTCCACACACTAGGGACTGCAGCAGATGCAACCAACAAAGAATAACATGCACCAAAATCAACAATTGAGCGAGCAAATTATTGAAGCAATGTTGCAATGATGTGCCCGTCTTTGCTGGCATTCAGCACTAGATAAACTCTTACAAGAAACAAAATTGTGAAGGAAGGCAGGTATCATCGTCGTTTCGACAAGCATCAGCTAAAAGTGTCGATTATAAAGCAGGTCTTAACCAGTGGAAATCATCTAGACCTTATAGCCGGTTAAGGTGAAACCTCTGCCAACAATCTCTCCTACGCAGAACCATGCATAAAGCTCAACTCCAAATAAAGTCGCAATCCCAAGGTCCTCAACCTTGAGGTCTTTCCTGTTCTTCCATACCTGCTTGACACTATCAAGCTCCTTCCAGAATGCCTCATAGCGACCTGGTAGGCTGAACAAACACAAAAATGGTTAGAAACAATGAAAAGTAAACTCCTGAATGGAACAAGTTACATATTGCGTCTAATTGCTGTTCCTAATGCTTTTATTAAGTTTCAACAGGCCATTTGCATTTAGACAAACAATTATGTGTTAATTTGCTCCTTGACATTTAAAATTTTGTCAAGCCATTTCTATTTATTATGGTCAACTTCTAAATACCTCCAAGCTACTCCCTCTATTCCAAATGTAATTTGTTTTGGCTTTTTTAGGTACATAGCTTTTGCTATGCATCTAGATTAAACTATGTCTAGATACATAATAAAAACTATGGATCTAGAAAAGCCAAATCCACTTACAATTTGGAACAGAAGGGGTATTAATTAGCACCAGGACCAGGACTCAGGAAATATTTTCGCCTCATGTTAATAAACACTTCCATCCTTGGCTCCTTGCTATTTGGAAGTATCACATTGACTTGGAACATTTGAAGAGAAACTACAGGCCTCCAAACACTGCGCTTGCCACTGTACTAAAATGTTTTTTTTAGCATTGTTTAATGCCATGCTCAGCTAACTAGCTAATACAAAGAAACACAGGATCACGACAGGGTCAAGTGCCCATCAAGTCATCCTATCACATATGCAAATTGTTTAGATATATGAGAGTAAAGAGGAAAGTAAAATGCGGATACGGATACACCTGCACACTGCACCCATCAAATCTTACACACTCTGATCAAAACAATTTTTGTCAACACTTGATGCCAAGATGTTATGCATAAACTCTTATAAACCAGATATATTATGTGCACAGCATTTTCCTCTGTCAATCAACTGACATCCAAAATAAACAAGAATGCAATCACATTCGCCAATAACCAATCAAGTTATCAGTGTTTATATGCAAAGCTGAATCTACTCTTTCATACATGCATAGTTTTCGGCCACGGTGATATCATAAAGATTCATTTCCAGAACCATACAGCAAATTCTTCTTGAAGCAGTGCCGACACACCAACACCACAAGAGACTCAGGTCCACACCAGGGTGTGAATTGATCAAACTTTCATGGTTTTCCCTTATAGCCATGCATTGTGCTCTATGCATCTATCTATGTCTCCACATAGGATGGATCTCAGCAAATTGCCGAAAAAAATACAGGGAATACATAGTTACAAACATGGATAATCGAGCATGCAAGCATTTATGTATAGGTTTATTTTGCTATGAAACTTCAAAATTGTGTTTAATCCAACTTAAATTCAGGAACTGGCAGGTATAATATTGAAAGAGGAGATGGAACATTCCATTGCATAAAGGTATACAACCATGATATAGGGCACAAAAATATTACAAATAGATGGGAGATTTATCACATTTCCTATAGCTACAAACCACATGATAAAATACATTATTAAGTGTAAAGTCATCATAAACAGTGAAGCCATGAAGAACCATGTTAACCAAGAGGGTAAGACAAGGACTGCCCTCAAAAGCGAAGAACATAAATATGCTGCACTAACTACAAATGCTCAGTTACACCGCCCGAAAAGTAACCACATTATCTTGCTAACAACATTAATCTGCTCACAGAATCAGACAGTCAGCTTGGCTATCCTCATCACTGATACTGGCCATAAGCAAGTCACATCATACATCCATATACTACGTTCAGGTTTAACAAAGTGGTTACAATAGCAGCCACGACAAAAAAACATTACGTGCACAACGCTGTACCCATCGAACAAGCGACCTGAAAGCCCCGTTACTGATTACTGCACGCACGAACAGATCGTACAGCACTTCAGGCAAGAGAACCCAATTGGCTAATCGCAACGAGACGCAACAGCAAAAGAGGCAGGCGGTTTCACCTTGCGAGGCGGGTGTAGAAGAGCTGCTTGGAGAGCTCCTGGCACTTCTCGACGGTGGGGGGCTGAACGACGTACTGCTTGTTCTTCTCCATGAGCTCCTTGTAGTAGGAGCCGCCGTGCTTCGAGGCGAACTCCGCCGCACGCGCCGCCTGCGCGCGCAGCTGCGCCAGCTTCGCCGCCATCGCCGCCGGTCCTAAACCCTACGACACCCCGCACAGGAAAGGAAAAACCGAGTCAAACCGAAAGGAACCAGATCTGGACGCACGGGGTGTGGAGGCTACGGATCTGACGGGAAGAGATCAGAGTTTAGGGTGGAGAATCGGAAGCTCACCTTGGTGAAAGCGAAGGGGAGAGGTGCAGCCGCGAGGTGCGAGGAGATCAAAAGGACGAGAACGGCGGGCGAGATGGGGAGGGGAAAACGGTGGCGGAGGGTGGGTTGGTCGAGACCTTGATGGTCGAGGGCAGTATCGTCACTTCTGGTAGTTTTGGTTCACAGGTTAGGGATTTGTTTCTCGAGTGTTGCAGCTTGCAGATCTTGAGGTTAATCGCAGCTTACTGGCATCGGGTTGACATTGGAAATCATATTGCAAACCAAGGAGCCAAATCCAATGGATTTCTTATTAATTATTGTTACCATAATAACCACATAACTTTTGTGTATGTGATTTTGGCTCTTTAATAAAATTTGATATCTCATGATTATTTGTCAATTTCAAAATATTTCCTCTCATTCTATCTAAATATAATAGTGGGTAAACCTTAGTTAAAAACCCTAAATGCATTATTTTGCGTAATTAGTTGACCCAAGAAGCCCACCCAAAAATCCATATGCAAAAAAACATTGGTCAACCAAAATTACTCTTCCTCCCGAGGATCATTGAATCCAACATCTGTTTTATCTCAAAATCTTATTAGCACAAAAATTCAATAAAAAATAAGGATGTGTGCAATTGTAGTGTAGCAAAATCACATGACACACCCCTAAAAAAATCACATAACACACAACCTTGTCCGTCCCACCTGTCAGTCATCCTAAATCCCTTCACCAATTTCCTCGTCTCAGCTCTCCTATTCCTTTTTGTTTCCTCCCTCACCCAAGAAAAGAGAAATAAGAAGAGAAGGAAGAAATCTCCCATCACCTCACTAAATATGGCTAGAGCATTGCCAGAGAAGGACAACAGTGAGCAGCTCCACGATGTCGACAACCTCTTCTTGCTCACTGGAGTTGGAGCAAGGAGCTTCCTCAGCTTCTTCTTTCTCCCTCAAGCTTCCAAGAACAAGCCGGACGTCAATCTCCTTCATCAATCCACTCTAGGCTATGGAGATTCCCCCTCAATCTAGTAAATCCTCTCCCCGAAGCCCTCATTTTCCATTCTCCCTATCAAGGTTCACTAAAGCTACACCTCCCATCCAAGGTCTCGCCACCATGGGTGACCTCGAGCTCCCAAACCCTCATGTATGTCAAGTCCACCATCCAAAATGAATTCCCCAAATGGAAGCCACGACATCAAAGCCCATCCAAATGGGTGGCCCAGATGCCCAGAATTGTCCCTAGTATCCTCCTTAGCATTTTGGTTGACCTCGATGGATGATCTATGAAATATGTACTAAGGGGTATGAGCATGGCAACCCCACTAGGGCCGAACGGTCTGAGCATGGCCAACGGATGTGTTGCGAATAATGAGGATTCAATTGGATAATTGTACTAAGGCCTACTGGTAACTATATATAGAGTATATGAGAGAGGAAAACTTTATAGTAGAATAATATAGTAAAACCCTTGACTATTATACCTTAACACTCCCTCTCAAATGCAACATGAATGCAATGTTGTTCATTTGGAGAGTTGATACTAGGCATTAACCTTTAAAAAGGAAGAGCAAAATGTACCATAGGTCCATTAACTTTTTGTCCTATGTCACTTAGCCCCAACATCTTTCAAAGTTCAATTTGGATCTTTAAACTAATTATGTTGTGCACAGGAGGTTCGTACCACTTCGGGGGAAGGAATAGATCCTATGTGTATTGTCCACCATGGCGTCGATGTGTACCTGGCTGGTTAAAGGAGAAGGGAAACTTCAAAAGTTGTGGCACTTAGATAACCGTTATGCACTTAAAGTTTCTCCCCTTAATAGTACGGTTATTTATCCGAACACACACTCTATTGCGTCTCAGCTAGTGAAAACAAAACCCTATCATATAATTTTGCCTTTGTGCTTGTTTCCACCTCATCTTAATCTCCAAGTGTGAGTTTGCATCATTTTAAATGGTCACCCTTTGTCCAACTCCTTGCCTTGCTCATCACCTTGGTGTGGACTTTAACCTAGCTTAATTAACACTTAGCAATAGGTTAGTCCACTAGTTGTCTCAAATACCAAAACCAAACTAGGGCTTACAGTAACCCCAAGTGATCTCCCATGGAATGATCAACACATTTAAGCCTTAGTAGCATTTGTCAAACATTTTTAAAAAGGTTTGTCATGTGATTTTCAAAACACCAATTGAATCTATACGCAATGCAAAGATTTACCTCACAAGTGGCGCTAGATAACAACAAAGCAAACGAAATTCCCCCTCTGGTGCCCTCCTCCTGATGGGGTAATTAAGGTAAATTTCGATGCATCTTTTAAAACTAAAACTTGTTAAGGTGCCACGGGACTGGTTTTATGTAATGCACAAGGTCAAGTCCGAAAGCTCTAGTTTGGTTTTGGTGAATTGATGAAACCCTAGGTGCTAACCATGTACTCTAAGTGATCATGAGATAGGTTAAGCACCAATCCAAGTGGTGGAGCAATTAAAGTCCAAAGGTGGTGGTGTTGGACATTTGATGATGATCAAGCTCTTCATTTGGAAAAGAAGAATGAGAAAAACAAAAAGCTCAAGGCAAAGATGAAATCTTGTAGGAGCTTTTTGGTTTGGTGATCGAGACACTTAGCGAGTGTGATCCTATTTAGGATTGGTAGCCGTACTATTAAGAGGGGTAAAACTCATATCGAAATACGGTTATCAAAGTGCCACTAGATGCTCTAACTCATTGCATATGCATTTAGGATCTAGTGGAGTGCAAACACCCTTGAAAATATTTGTAAAAATATGCTAATACATATGCACAAGGTGATACACTTGGTGGTTGGCACATTTGATCAAGGGTGGCAAAGTTTGTGAAGTAGAGAAGCTGTTTCATGTTGACCGGACTCTAGACCAGACCCTGCATGGGTGCGTTCGGTCAACGCAGCAGAGAAAGGCGCGACGTCGATCTGTGACTGGATGCTGGCGCAAGGAGACGATCGGACTCAATGGTGGTGCATCCGGTCAGCCATGATGTACGCTGACATCACTCATATGGCTTGGCGAGCAGAGGAGAAGAAGGACCAGACTCTGGCTTGAGTCCGGTCACCCCCCAGCGGACGTGTCTGATCATAGAAATGCACCGCTGGACCCCTACTGGAAGTGACCAAACTCCATGTTGGTGGAGCGTCAGGTCATACTAACTACGCGTCCGTTTCTCTAGTTCGATGGCTTGCGCGCGCTGACCTAATGCTAGGACGGTGCGTCCGATCGGCTGGTGGCGCGTCCGATCGCAAGCGTGGGTGCTGACTAGCTGTTGACCATCGACGAACAACGTCGAATGCAAGCGCCAGATGGCTACATCTGGTAGGCCGGACACTGGCTCGGGTGCGTCCGGTCACCCCGACCAACGCGTCTGGTCACTCGTAGCTTGCTGTCTGTTGAGCCTAACGACTATATCTCTTGAGGGGACTTATAAATAGCCCTTGGCCGGTTCAAGCTCACTCTCTTGACCATTTGCTTTGACATAGCAACCTTGTGAGCTTAGCCAAAGCCCTTCCACTCATCTCCATCAATGATTCATCATCTTTGTGAGATTAGGAGAGAATCCAAGTGCATTGCTTAAGTGTTTGCATCTAGAGGCACTTGGGGTTCATGTTTCGCTGCGGGATTCGCTTGTTACTCTTGGTGGTTGTCACCACCTAGATGGCTTGGAGCAGCAAGGATCATCGAGCGGAGGTTGGTGATTATCTCAGGCTCCGATCATGGTAATTGTGAGGGGTTCTTGACCTTTCTTCGGCGGAGAGCCAAAAGGTACTCTAGTGGATTGCTTGTGGCTTATGTGGTCCTCATCTTGTGTTGGTTGTGTGGCACCCTATTGAGGGTTTGGCGTGTGATGCCAATTAGCGCGTGAACCTTCAAGTGAGTGAATCGTCATAATAAGGACTAGCTTACCGGCAAGCAAGTGAACCTCGATAAAAAATCATTGTGTCATCTATGTCTGAGGATTTCATTGGTTGTCTTATGATTGATTGATTGGCTTCATCATCTTGTGATTGGCTCATACTTTTACACGTCGGTATAATCATCGCCATCCCCTCTTGTAGTACATTCTTAGTGTGTAAGCTAAGCTCTTTAGTGTAATTAGTTTTGAGAGCTAGCTTTCATCAAGTCTAGTGGTTAGTGGGGCTCTTTAGTTAGCCTTTAAGAGCTCACTAACTTAGTGTAGTGACTTAGCAATTTATGTGCTTAGTGATCATAGTCACTAGAATTATGGTAGGTGGCTAGCTCTTTTAGTAGGCTAGCGCAACACTCGCTTCGCTGTTTAATTGTCTGACATATTTACTAAGTGTTGTTGTAGAAATTTTTAATAGGCTATTCGCCCCCCTCTAGCCATTAGGACCTTTCAAGTGGTATCGGAGCCGTGGTCACCGTGATTTGAGGCTTAACAACCTTCGGTGTCAAAATAGCTTAAATTAATAACACCAAGAAGCCACCTCAATTTGATGGCACAAATTATCCATATTGGAAGTCAAAGATGACCACTCACATGAAGTCAATCAATAGAAGGGTGTGGAAGGTGATGGAGACCAAAATTGAGATAGCCAATCCGAAGAATCCCACCATCGCCGAAGAAGTGCTTCTCCAAAATAATGACATTGCTCTTAGTGCCATTCATGATGCTATTGATGAGAGAACATTTGAGCAAATCAAGAACATTGAGATGGCTCATGAAGCATAGAAGAACTTGGAGGAATTATTTGAGGACACCAAGGCAATCAAGGGTGCAAAGGCATACATTCTCAAGGAGAAGTTTGCTAACTTTAAGATGAAGAAAGATGAGAGTGTGCCAGACATGTTTCATAGGATGGAGGTACTTGTCAATGATCTTAAAGCACTTAGTGAGAAAGTAGAGGACAAGGACTTCTCTCATAAGTTCTTTAGATGCTTACCCATGAGATTTGACATGTTGGTCACCTTGCTTGTGAGGATCGATTTGAACACAATGACACCAGACCAAATCTTAGAAGATATCATGACCGATGATGCCTATAGAGATGATGATGAGAAGGAGGAAAAGAAAGAGAAGAAAGATGAGAAAAAGGATGGGAAGAAGAAGAGTGTGGTATTCAAAGCCATATCATCATCAAAGGGAAAAGCCAAGTAAGATATATCTAGTGAAGATGATGACTCAAGCTTTGATGATATAGATGATGAGAAGATGGCTCTATTTGTCAAGAGATTTGGCAAGTTCATGGTGAAGAAGGGCTACTGTGCTAGAAGAAAGAAGTCTTCATCCACGAACAGAAGAAAGATTCAAGAAGGTGATTCAAGTGTGAAAGCAAGGATCATCTTGTTGCTCAATGCCCATACAATAGCGACAATGATGATGATGACAAGAAAAGTAAGAAGGACAAGAAGGAAAAGAAAGAGAATAAGGACAAGATGACCATCAACAAAGAAGAAGGGTGGTTCATATGTGGTCATATATGGTCACTTGGGATAGTGTTGCTTCCTCAAGTGATGATGATAGTGATGATGACAAGACCACCAAGAAGAAGGGTCATGCAAGCATTGCCATTCAAGAGAAGCCTTCTCTCTTTGACACACCATCATGCTTCATGGCTAAGGCCACTAAGGTATAAACTTGTGATGATGGATGTGATCATGAACATAATAATGAGAGTGAAAGTGAAAGTGACAATGATGACGAACCCACTAAAGATGAACTAATTGACATGCTAGAAGATGCAAAGAATATTTTGACATTAAGAGAAGGGAATGCAAAGACTTGTGCAAGGAGATAAAATCCTTAAGCAAGCCTTTGATGAGCTCAATGCATCTCATGAGAGGCTAGAGGAAGCCCATGAGAAGCTTGGCAAGGTTCACAAGAAGCTTGAAAAAGCTCATTCCTTTTTTGCTTCCACCACTCCTACCTCATCTAGTAGTGATTGTTTTACTTGTGATGCCTCACTAATGGTTGAGAATGAGACACTCAAGAAGGAGGTAAAAGAGCTCATTCACACCTTGGCTAAGGCCTATGATGGTGAGGACCGCTTGCTTATGTGCTTGGGTAGCCAAAGAGCATCTCTCTACAAAGAGGGATTGGGCTATATCCCCAAGAAAGACAAGGCCGCCTTTGCTAATCGTAAAACTAGTTTTGTGAGGAACAATGGCTAGTATTGCAAAAGTTGCAAGCAAGTTAGTCACATAGAGCAACAATGCATGAACAAGAATAAGAATGCTAAAGTATTCTCAATTAAGCTTGATTCTTTCTATGTGCTTACTAAGGGTACAAATGGTGTTTATGATAAGTTCATTGGTGCACCATGGATGGGCTCAAAGAAGAAAACCATATGGGTGCCAAAGAGCTTGGTTACTAACCTCCAAGGACCCAAGCAAATGCGAGTACCTAAAAAGAATTGATATTTTTTTAGGTCAATTACAAAGCTAGAGGAAGACATTAGGTTCTTAATAGTGGGTGCACTCAATACATGATTAGTGATGCAAGAATGTTTAACTCAATCAACAATAAAGATAGTAATGTCTATGATAGTATCATATTTGGTGATAATGGCAAAGGCAAGGTCAAAGGGCTTGGTAAGATTGCAATATCCAATGACATGAGCATATCCAATGTGTTGCTAGTTGAGAGCTTGAACTTCAATTTGCTATCTGTGGCTCAATTGTGTGATCTTGGATTCAAATGCATATTTGGAGTAGATGATGTAGAGATCATAAGTGTAGATGGCTCTAACTTGATCTTCAAAGGCTTTAGATATGAGAATCTATACTTGGTTGATTTCAATGCTAGTGATGATCAATTGTCAACATGCTTGTTCACTAAGTATAGTATAGGTTGGTTGTGGCATAGAAGACTTGGTCATGTTGAAATAAAACAATTAAATAGATTGGTTAAGCATGACTTGGTTAGAGGCTTGAAAGATATTGTGTTTGAGAAGGATAAACTTTGTAGCTCTTGTCAAACCGATAAACAAGTTGGAAACACCCATCCTAAGAAAAACATGATGAATACTAGTAAGACATTTGAGTTATTGCACATAGATTTGTTTGGGCCAACACAATACACTAACATGGGTGGAAACAAATATGACTTTGTGATAATGGATGACTATATAAGATATACTTGGGTATTCTTTCTAGTGGACAAGAGCGATGTATTTACAACTTTCAAATCATTTATCAAGGGCATTCACAATGAGTTTCAAACAACCATCAAGAGAGTTAGAAGTGACAATGGTAGTGAGTTCAAGAACACTAGAATTGATGAGTTATATGATGAATTTGGAATTAGACATCAATTTTTGGCTAAGTACACTCCACAATCAAATGACCTTATCGAGAGGAAGAATAGAACACTCATTGATATGGCAAGGTCTATGCTTAGTGAGTACAATGTGAGTCAGTCCTTTTGGACCGAAGTAATCAACACTGCTTGCTACTACATCAACCGATTGTATTGTCACCCATTGAAAGAGAAGACACCATATGAGCTCTTGAATGGTAGAAAGCCAAATATTGTATATTTTTGGGTCTTTGGTTGTAAATGCTATATCTTGAAGAAAGACACTAGATTGAGTAAGTTTAATAAGAAGTGTGATGAAGGATTCTTACTTGATACTCAACCATAAGCAAAGCATATAGAGTTTGGAATTTGACAAGTGGTACTCTTGAGGAGGTATATGATGTTGAATTTGATGAAACTAAGGGTTCCCAAGATGAGAATGAGAATCTTGATGATGTTAGAGGCATTCAACTTTCAAATGCCTTAAAGAACATGGATGTTGGTGAATTGAGGCCTAGGTAAGTGAATGATGAAGAAGATAATCAAGTGCAAGTGCTCTCTAACTCAAATGTGCTAGATGACACAAATCAAGCAAGTTCAAGTGGCACTCATGACAATGTGCAAGATCAACAAGTGGCTAGTACATCATCTCAACCCAATGATTAAGCAAGTGCAAGCAATAAAGTTCCAATACTCCAACCAACCAATATTGCAAGGAATCATCCATTGGACATTATAATTGGAGATATTTCTAGAGGTGTACAAACAAGATCAAGATTGAGTTCATTTTATGAGCATTTCTCTTTTGTATCATTTTTTGAACCAAAGAAGATAGAAGAAGCATTGAGAGATGTTGGTTAGGTGAATGCAAAGCATGAAGAATTGAATAACTTCACAAGAAATCAAGTATGAGAGTTAGTTGAGAGACCAAAGAACCACAATATGATTGGAACCAAATGGGTCTTTAGAAACAAGCAAGATCAAGATGGGATAGTAGTAAGGAACAAACCAAGATTGGTAGCACAAGGATACACTCAAGTGGAAGGTCTTGACTTTGGAGAAACATATGCCCCAGTTGCTAGATTGGAAGTAATTAGAATCTTACTAGCCTATACTTATGCCCACAACATCAAGCTCTATCAAATGGATGTCAATAGTGGATTTCTAAATGGCTACATCAATGAAGAAGTATATATTGAGCAACCTCCCGGTTTTGAAGATGACAAGAAGCCCAACCATGTGTATAAGTTGAAGAAAACATTGTATGGCTTGAAGCAAGCACCTAGAGCACAGTATGAGAGATTGAGAGATTTCTTACTCTCTAAAGGGTTCAATGTCACACCCAAAATTTATGATTTTGGGTTGTGAATAGAAAACACTAAATAAAACAAATTGTTTAATATTTGTTTAAGATTTGACAAGACTAATTTAAGTTTTAGCAAATTTAGTTATAGAAAATTTTGGTATTTCAAACTTTTTCAAGTTAATTAATTTGGTGGGCTCTTGCCTGATGTGATGTTTGCTTGTTGTCTCTTGTGTGTTAAGAGCGAGCAAAGTCTTTAAAAATACGTTTAGTTGATCGATTTTTCTTCTCCAGCACGTCTTTATCTTTTTCCGCAATCAATATTCCTTGTTTCTTATCTTAAGTTCTCGTTGGGAGTTTCCTAAAATATTTTCTTTATAACGTAAATTATTCCTTTCAGTTCCTCGTGTGTCAATCAATCTCAGTGAACTCTTCGGGAATTGTTCTGGCTTTTTCTGGAGCTAGTTTACGCTTTTCTGCGAGCGTTATCTAATTTTTAGATGCTCTAAAATATCTTATCATGATCTCCAAATACTTTATTTGGGTCCTCATGTTCCCTAATGTCCCTGGAAAATTTCTCCAAATTTTTAGAGCTTTCGGAGTATTTTTCACGGCTTAAATAATAATTCTGGGCTTTTCTAGAATTATTTTATCCATGAAATTAATTCCAAAAATAATAAATATCTCATTTTCCACCGAAGCCCGTGTGCAATAATCTTAAATGCCCATACATTTATTTACTAATGGGCTTTGATGATTAATTAGGCCCGTTAGTAGAGGTGGAGGGTGCAACGTCAATTAGTACCATATTGCTAGTTGATGTGAAGGTGGAGAGTTTTTCTCCCTATAAGTATGTACGTACCCTATAAGCAAAGCACACCAAAACTACCGTGGAGGAGCCCCTAGTTTGGGAATGTTAGTAAGACTTGTTCATAGGATGTTTTATTTTAGTTTGCATGTTTCCTATTCTTAGCATTGCATGCGCACGAGCACTGACTTGTAGTTGCCGTGCGTTTAGGAGGACATGGCGAGAATAGCTCGCATGATCTCAGGCTGAGCGACGTTCTAGCGGCATCGTGGACATGGGGATGGACGTGCCTATCATGCGGTGTGCAGCTGACTGCTGCCTGCCTCTGTTTGTTAACCGCACTGAATAAAAGGAGAAGAAATAGACCAGAAAAGCTGCCTGTTGTTCGCAGCACCAAACCTCATCTGTTCCAAGTGTTCGCGTTGAGTTTTGAGTGTTCTGTGTCCGTGACTTCAATCACGAGCTCGCAGGCCGTCAAGAACGCCGGGCGAGAACCAACAATTGGTATCGGAGCGGGAGAGAGTCCTGGGCAACTATGTCGCCGAAGCCCCGCGGTCGGTCGACAGACCCGAAGAAGAAGAGCAGCGGTTCAGGCGACAAGTCGCCATCACGCACCAAGACGTCGTCTCGCGAGACATCACCGCGCCGCTCTCCACCGCGCCGTCATTCTCCACGCCGTTCCCCGCCGCGCCGATCACGCGGTCCATGCCGCTCACGCACCCGGGATGCAGGCCGTCCCCGGGAAGTCGTCATCGAGCGCGTCGTCAGGGAATCGGGGAGCTCCGACAAGTGGCCCCAACTCACGAAGGTGAACTACCATGAGTGGTCTCTTTGGATGAAGCTGAAGCTGGAGGCTCGTGACCTCTAGGAAGCTGTGGAATACGATGACGTCGACTTCAACGATGACCGTAACGCGCTCGACGCCATCTGCAGCGCGGTTCCGGAGGAGATGGTGCTGATCCTCCTGTCCAAGCCCAGCGCCAAGGAAGCCTGGGAGGCTGTCCGCGTACTCCGCATCGGCGATGATCGTGTGCGCAAGGCGTCGGCGCATAACCTCCGCGCGGAATATGAGAACATCGCGCTCAAGGAGGGTGAGGCGGTTGAAGACTTCGCACTCCGCCTGACCGGGATCACACAGCGCCTGGCGACGTTGGGCGACCCGGAGCCTGACGAGAAGGTGGTGGCCAAGTATCTACGCGTCGTCCGCCCACGTTACAAGCAGTTGGTAATCTCAATTGAGACCCTCCTTGACATTTCACAACTGTCCATAGAGGAGGTCACAGGGAGATTGAAGGCCGCCGACGACATCGAGCCCACTCCACCGCAAACTGCGAGCGGAAAATTGCTTCTCACTGAAGAGCAATGGGTTGAGAAGTACAAGAAGAAGGACCAAGAGTCCGGCCAGGGCGGTTCTAGCTCTGGCGGCCGTGGGAAGTTCCGCGGCAGAGGCCGTGGCCGCGGCTCTGGCGGGTCAGGGAGCTCTGGCGGTTCTAGCTCCAGTCGCGGGCCTCCGCCTGACGAACCGTGTCCGCGCTGTGGCAAAAAGGGCCATTGGGCTCGTGATTGCCGCGGCAAGAAGAAGGAGCCGGTCCATCAAGCCCATGTGGCCCAAGAAGAGGAGGAGTCCACTTTGATGCTGGCCATCGATGTGGCCCAAGAGGAGGCCATTCATTCCCCTCCGGCCACGTCGGAACTCCTCATCCTGGAGAAGAAGGTCACCGCCGATCTCGACGATGCGGCGGACCAAGACCCCTCACGCTGGATCCTGGACACTGGGGCATCCAATCATATGTCCGGATCCCGCGCCGCCTTCGCCAACCTTGACATCGACATCACCGGCTCCGTCCGCTTCGGCGATGGCTCCGTCGCTCGGATCGAGGGCGTCGGCACAGTGCTCTTCCACTGCAAGAACGGCGAGCACCGGTCGCTCCCCAACGTCTACTACCTCCCTCGCCTCACCACCAACATTATCTCCGTCGGCCAGCTCAACGAAGGCGGGTACCAGGTGCTGGTGGAGGACGGCGTGATGCGGGTGCGAGATGAAGACCGGTGCCTCCTCGCCAAGATCCCTCGGAGTCCAGGCCGGCTGTACACCCTCGACGTCACCATCGCGTGCCCGGTGTGCCTGGTGGCGTGCACGGACGACGACGCCTGGAGGTGGCACCAGCGCTTCGGCCACATCCACTTCACCGCATTGCGCAAGATGGGGCGCGAGAAGCTGGTGCGCGGGCTGCCCGTCATCGACCAGGTACAGCAGGTCTGTGACGCCTGTCTCACCGGCAAGCAGAGGAGGGCGCCCTTCCCTCAGAAGGCGCTCTGGCGTTCCACCGAGCCGCTGCAACTCCTTCATGGAGACATCTGCGGCCCCATCACACCTCCAACTCCAAGTGGTAATCGGTACTTCTTACTGCTTGTGGATGACCATTCACGCTACATGTGGATTTGCCTGCTGCCCACAAAGGACGCCGCAGCTACGGCGATCAAGCGCGTTCAGGCGGTGGCTGAACGAAAGAGCGGCAAGAAGCTGCTGGCACTGCGTACTGACCGTGGCGGGGAGTTCGCCGTGGCCGACTTCATCAACTACTGCGCCGAGCTCGGGGTACATCGTCAACTCACGGCGCCGTATTCGCCGCAACAAAACGGCGTCGTGGAGCGGCGGAACCAATCTATTGTTGGGACTGCACGCAACATGCTCAAGGCGAAGGGGCTCCCCGGTGAGTTCTGGGGCGAGGCGGTCACCACGGCCGTCTACTTGCTGAACCGTTCCTCGTCCAAGAGCGTGGGTGGCAAGACCCCCTACGAGCTCTGGACCGGTAGCATCCCTGCTGTTCAGCACCTGCGCACATTCGGCTCCATCGCGCACATGAAGGTGACGGCGCCGAACTAGAGGAAGCTGGATGACAGGAGCAAGCGTACCATCTTCGTCGGCTATGAACCGGGCTCCAAGGCGTATCGGGTGTATGACCCGGTGGCGCGGCGCGTGCACGTCAGCCGCGACATGGTGTTTGAGGAGGCGGCGCAGTGGTCCTAGGTCGAGGGCCAGCGAGGCGAGGCGGCTGACTTCGTCATCGAGGACCTGACGCCGTCCGAGATGGTCACCACTACAACAACGACGAGCACGCGTACATCGACTGCAGCCGCTTCTACATCTGTCTCGCCAGCACCGTCCACCCACGCCTCACCAGTGCATGACGCTGGGAACGCGACACCGAGAACGCACACGCAGTCGGACGCGAACTCGGTTGAGTTCGTGTCACCACCAGGAGCCGGTGCGTCACAACACTTGGACGCGGACCACGACGCCGACGATCCTGCCTGGTACCGCAACATCGACAACGTCCTCGGGCAGGCCACTCCACCGGGTTTCGCTGCACAGGAGCTGGAGGAGCAGCTCCTGCTGGCAAGTGAGGCCGAGCCAGCGACATTTGCAGAGGCGCTGCAGCACGAAAACTGGCGCCACGCCATGCTCGATGAGATCACCTCCATCGAGGCGAATGACACCTGGAAGCTTGTCGATCCGACTCCTGGAGTGCACCCGATCGGTCTCAAATGGGTGTACAAGACGAAGAGGGATGAAGCCGGGATCGTCACCAAGTTCAAGGCCCGGCTCGTCGCCAAGGGATACGTGCAGCGCCAGGGGATCGACTTTGATGAGGTCTTTGCTCCGGTGGCGCGCCTGGAATATGTGAGGCTGCTGCTGGCGCTCGCTGCAAGTGAAGGCTGGGCAGTTCACCACATGGACGTCAAGTCCGCTTTCCTGAATGGGGAGCTGCTCGAAGATGTCTATGTTCAGCAGCCGCCGGGGTTCGTGGTGAAGGGCCAAGAGACGAAGGTGCTGCACCTGATCAAGGCTCTCTACGAACTCCGCCAAGCGCCCAGAGCCTGGTACTCCAAGCTTGACGAGTCTCTGATCAAGCTCGGCTTCCGGCGCAGCACGTCCGAGCATGCCGTCTACCTCCGTGGTGTGGGCGCACGACGCCTCATCGTGGGAGTCTACGTGGATGATCTGGTAATCACCGGAGGGGATCCACGCGACATCAGCACCTTCAAGGAGGAAATGAAGGCGACATTCAAGATGAGTGATCTTGGGCTCCTGCACTACTACCTCGGGTTGGAGGTGAAGCAGTCAGGGAGCGGCATCACAATATGCCAGAGCGCCTATGCTGCAAAGATCCTGGAAGGTGCCGGCCTGACAGGGTGCAATCCAAGCCTCACTCCCATGGAGTCAAGGCTTAAGCTCAGTAAGTCTAGCTCTGCCCCTGCTGTTGATCCCACGTCCTACAGAAGCATTATGGGCTCTCTTCGTTACTTGATGAATTCAAGGCCGGATTTGGCGTATTCGGTGGGGTATCTCAGTAGATTCATGGAGAGTCCTACTGCTGAGCACATGGTGGCCATCAAGAGAGTGCTGAGGTACATTGCTGAGACCTTGCATTATGGCTGCTATTATCAGAGGGAGAAGGAGGCTCAGCTCACTGGTTTCAGTGACAGTGACCTGGCCGGTGATCTTGATACAAGGAAGAGTACCACTGGTGTCCTCTACTTCCTCGGCTCCAGTC
This sequence comes from Saccharum hybrid cultivar R570, assembly GCA_038087645.1. Classification (NCBI taxonomy): domain Eukaryota; kingdom Viridiplantae; phylum Streptophyta; class Magnoliopsida; order Poales; family Poaceae; genus Saccharum; species Saccharum hybrid cultivar. The sequence goes on from JAQSUU010000135.1 coordinate 28,493,502, forward strand.
TCATCACCTGGCAATCCCAGAAGCAAAGAGTGGTGGCCTTATCCTCATGTGAAGCTGAATACATCGCTGCTACTACGGCAGCTTGCCAAGGTGTTTGGCTGGCTCGGTTGCTTGCTGAACTCAAGGGTGAGAATGTCAGGAGCATCACACTGAAGATGGACAGCGAGTCTGCAATTCAGCTAAGTAAGAACCCAGTATTTCATGACCGTAGTAAGCACATAGATGTGAGATATCATTACATACGGGAGTGTATCGAAGAAAATAGGGTGAAGCTGCAGTCCGTCAGGACAGCTGAAGAGCTTGCAGACATTCTGACGAAGGCATTGGGGCCTCAACAGTTCTGTGAGCTGCGCTCCAAGATCGGCGTCATCAATGTACAGACCGTGAACAAGGCTTAGGAGGAGATTTGTTAGTAAGACTTGTTCATAGGATGTTTTATTTTAGTTTGCATGTTTCCTATTCTTAGCATTGCATGCGCACGAGCACTGACTTGTAGTTGCCGTGCGTTTAGGAGGACATGGCGAGAATAGCTCGCATGATCTCAGGCTGAGCGACGTTCTAGCGGCATCGTGGGCATGGGGATGGACGTGCCTATCATGCGGTGTGCAGCTGGCAGCTGGCCGCTGCCTGCCTCTGTTTGTTAACCGCACTGAATAAAAGGAGAAGAAATAGACCAGAAAAGCTGCCTGTTGTTCGCAGCACCAAACCTCATCTGTTCCAAGTGTTCGCGTTGAGTTTTGAGTGTTCTGTGTCCGTGACTTCGATCACGAGCTCGCAGGCCGTCAAGAACGCCGGGCGAGAACCAACAGGGAAATCCCTCGTGTAGTAAAATACAATTTTCTCTCTTCTTGTCGCTGTCGGCCAACCCTGGCGGAAGCCTCTGTTGCTACGTTTGCCAATTCATCGCCATGGTTTGCCCATACCAGAAGGTGAGCACATTGCTGCATTCTTGCTCATTCTCTTCTCGTCTAGTTTTGCATCTCTTCCGTATAAAAAAATGCTGTCAACCTCGTTCCTAGGCAATATCAGCACCGCCGCCCAGGAGCTCATCATGTGCTGTCTAGGATTTGCCCGCTTCCTATCGCCGCTGTCACGGCGGCACTGATCCTGGAGCTAGTGCACTGACACACGTGACAAATTTAATGGAGCAAAGCACAGGCTACCGCATCCGTCGTTTTCCATCATCGGTAAGACCCAACCGCACGCCCCGTCTCCCTGTGCCTGCTCTAGCATACGCAGCTACTCTTGCTAGAGTCTAGAGCCAATAGGCATGTTGTTTTCCATCCTTCGCCTTCAGCCGAGCAAACATGCAAAGCACTCGTCGTTGCTTGTTGCTACTTCCTTAATATGCAAGCCAAACTAAGCCATCTATCACTCATACAACCAAAAGACAGGACCATCATCCTGTATGCATGTGCAGCATGTGCAAGCGTACTAGTATAGTCTTGCCGAGCTAGCTTGAAGAGTAGAACGTCCATGATTAACAAGCCATCCGCACCTGTAGTCTCTTGCAATATACGGAGTATCAAATATATGGCTGATATCATGCTTACCTCACCCTTGCACAGGAATCCATCTTCCTCTGTTCACTCCTAGATTTTAGAGTCGGGATAATACACATAAGCCCTTACCTGCATGGACTGATCATTGAGTCCAGGCATCCTTTCCTTAGTTCAATCCTTGGCCGATTTTCCATTTTAGCTCTGTTTAAGTCCGTCCTTTTTTGCTAGTTACGATGTTTACTGTGTAACTTGTTTGTGAATTTTATAAAAGTTAATATGATTAATGTTTATGCAACTAGCTTCTAATTAAAATTAATATAGGTTCTATACATCGTTCTTTTACAAATACGTTAATTTGATTAGTACCAACTTCACTATGTTTCATTAAATAAATATAACGTGCTTAGTTTGATCCTGATTATATAAACTCGAATAGATGCTCTCACAAGTTTATTTCTTCTGCAAAGTAAAGTTTAAATGACTTAAATGATATGAGACATGTTTGCAAAGAAACTATGACTAGAAACTTGGCTCTTCAATTAAAATATAAATTGACTAAATTAATATCCTTCACGTGGTTTTGTAATTAAAATAAAACAAGCACGTAGCCTTCCGGAAGTTGTTCCTTTTCAATCGTAGCTTTGTTTTGGTGTTCTCGTGACCGTAGCCGGTAGCTCTCTTTTAGTACGTTGTTTTCTCTTGTGTGGTGTATTGTTCTTAGTTGTCCCTATTTGTTTGCTTGTATGTCTGTTAGTGTGCTGGGTTGCTATGATCTACGAGTAGAAGAAAGACTATCCATGAGCATCGAAGATCCGAAGGTGAAGACCAAAAGCTGAGTGCCAAAAGTTGCAAATGAAAGATTAAGTTGAGGCTTTTCAGAGCAAGTTGCTTTGGGCATAAAGCAAGTTCTAAGGCAAGTATAGCATGGGATCATCCTTGTTTCCTATTCACCTTTAATACACTTAATTCATATGCATGTGTCTACCTTGTTACCCCTAAGGATATCCTAGCTTTTGTATCTTGTACCTTGACACTGGTGGAACATTGCATTGGGTAATATTTATGCTAGTGCTCAAGATAAATAACCATGATCTGTAACTTGACTAATGGTATATGCAATAAACGTTTAAAAGATGCTTTATAGAAACATGGCTCAAGAGGGCTAGAGCATTGGGCTGTTTTTATGGTGCTCTAGTTTCTCTCCTTAAGGACTCATCTGTAAGCGAACATTCAGGACTTACAGTACAACTGTGAGGGCTATATGGCTCTGGCTTTAGTCAAGTATGAGGACCTTTTCTAGCTTGTTAGTGGTAACCTTCATGGCGTAAGAATGGCTTAACGAATCGGGTATAGTGCGGCCTCTGTCCTTATGTGTATAGGCTGTGCATCATTGTGCCATTTGGAAGGGGGCTCTACATCTGTTTGCTGAGTGAATCTAATGGCCCTAACTTGTTAGATGAACCTTTGAAAGACTTCATAGTGAACCCTGCTGACCTTCCTTGGTAGTGGGTCAAGAGGCTGATCACCTCGGGCGAAAGGGTAAATCACGACTCACAGTGAAAGTGTACAACCTCTGTAGAGTGTAAAACTGGTATATCAGCCGTGCTCACGGTCACGAGCGGCCTTGGACCCTTACAGAATAAATGATGAACACTAATGGTAATGGTAATACTGATGATATTAAAGCTCACTGATGATTATTGTTTCTTGCTATACATTATTCTTGTTTACATGATTATGAGGTTATTTGGGCTTACGTAACTTGTTGCTACTCAAATGCTAAAAAGATGACTCACTAAAAGCTATCGCAGTAAACCCGTGTCAAACCTTTTTGAGCCTCATGAACCCCATGTTATATTTGTTGAGTACGACATGTGCTCACCCTTGCTATTTCCCTACACTCTAGTGTGTAGTGAGGTGCTGCTTAGAAGAAGGATGAAAGTATAGTGGAGTTTCTAGAAGTCTTTTCGAAGTGCTTGACATACGGAGCCCCCAGTCAGCCGTCCCTATGACATTGGAGTCTAAAGAAAAGATTAGTGACCGTTCCGTGACACTCTGATAGTTGTAAGTGTTAATATAGTATGTTTCCCGCTTTATATAAACATTGTTTTGATATTTTTATTCTGTTGTTGTGTGTGTGGACTTCCTGGGCACACATATGACGAGTCTGGTTTTGTTCTTTGCAAAATCGGGTGTGACATTCAAGATGGGCAAGATTGACACCACTCTTTTCACTAAGAAGATTGGCCAAGATTTGTTTGTGTTGCAAATCAATGTTGATGATATCATATTTGGATCAACCAATCAAGATTATTGTGAAGAATTTGGAAAGATGATGGCGAATGAGTTTGAGATGTCCATGATTGCAAAGTTGAGTTACTTCCTTGGTCTTCAAATCAACTGAAGAATGGTATATTTGTGAGTCAAGGCAAGTACATCAAAGACATGCTCAAAAAGTTTAGCATGATTGATAGCAAAGCAATTAGTACACCAATAGGAACGAATGACAACTTGGATGGTGATGTAAGTGGCAACATGGTGGATCAAAAGTTGTATCGGTCTATGCTTGGAAGCCTACTCTATGTGACCGCATCAAGGATGGATGTCATGTTTAGTGTGTGCATGTGTGCAAGATTTCAAACCTCACCAAGAGAAAGTCATTTGAAGGCTATAAAGAGAATATTGAGGGACTTGAAGCATACACAAAATATTGGTTTGTGGTATCTCAAAGGAGCAAAGTTTGAGCTAATTATATATTCTGATTCGGATTATGCGGGATACAAAGTTGAGAGAAGAAGCACATCAAGCATATGTCAACTATCGAGAAGATCACTTGTTTCATGGTCATCAAAGAAGCAATATAGTGTTGTATTATCAACCGCCGAAGCCGAATACATAGCCGCCAATAGTTGGTGTGCACAAATTCTTTGGATAAAGGCCACATTGAGCTTTGGAATCAAGTTCAAGAATATGCTATTGCTATGTGACAATGAGAGTGCTATCAAGTTCACCAACAATCCGGTTCAACATGCAAGAACAAAATACATTGATGTCCGCCATCATTTCATTAGAGATCATCAACAAAAAGAGGACATTTGCATTGCGAGTGTGGACATTGAAGATCAACTTGTCGATATATTCACCAAGCCATTGGATGAGAAAAGGTTTTGCAAGCTGGAGAATGAGTTGAACATATTGGATTTCTCAAATATGTGTTGATGCATCCCCACTAATATGACATGCCTCTCATTCGAGTTACCAAGGTAAAAATTATTTGGCATGGCATACATCCTTTGCTAAGGATATGTTTAGTGCACCTAGTCATTCCTCTTGTCTTATAGGCTCATTCATGAACATCAAATGAATTTGATGCTTGTATGGTACCACTATTGCTTCTATGCTTGACTTGATCTAGTGGTAGCATATGACATGTTTGTGTGCTTGTGAACCTAGTGTTTGATCTATAAAATGAGCTATAAGTGTTTAACTCAACATGGTACAAGATGTCCTTATTTGGAGGTATGAAGAAGCTTGTCCTTGGATCAAACCGAGTTAAATTGCTTTGGCAAATGTTCTAGATTAAACCAAATTTGGAAAAATAATTCTCACCCCATTGATTGACATTGATAATCTTAAACTATCTAAAATTGAACTTTTGTGGTCATTGATGACAAAGGGGAAGAAATTGCACAAAAATAAATTGCACAAAGATAGTAAAAAGATGACAAAGGGGAAGACTTTGACATAAATTGCACAAAGATAGTAAAAAGATGATAAAAGGGGAGACTTTGACATAGGGGGAGAAATATGATAAAGTAAGAGGATCAATTAAAATTTTGAGCACACAAGTAGGGGGAACATGCTCATGAACTTGAATGATGCATTTGAATGTGCATTCTCATATGCTTGCTTGCATTTGTTAAAGTTTAAATTCAATTGACATGCTTGCATGGTGTATGCTAGTTGTAGGATTCAATGAGAAAATGAGAAACTAGCATGCATAGGTGATAGTTAGATTTGCATTGCTTTATTTCCACAAGTAATACTAGAACCTTGCTTCTAATGTTGATATCACGAGGTATCTAGTTCTTGTTGTTGCAAGTGATATCTAACTAGCAATGGTGCTAAGGATGGTATATTTGGTGCACTTCGATTGGTATCACGCTTCAAAGGCCCATCTCTTATACCTTAGCATCATTTGGTAGACATTGACTCCTATAATTCCTATTCAAGCATATGTGCATGCTTCAATCCAAACTCTTAGCACATATGTAGGGGGAGCAATGCTACCAATTTAGGTTCATGAAACTTGTCCATATCCTTTTACAAATGGTAAATATGCTTGGGCAAGCAACATGGATTCAAATGAATTTCAATTCTATATCTTTGTGATAGGATTGTCATCAATTACCAAAAAGGGGGAGATTGAAAGCTCTAGTTTGGTTTTGGTGAATTGATGAAATCCAAGGTGCTAACCATGTGCTCTAAGTGATCATGAGATAGGTTAAGCACCAATCCAAGTGGTGGAGCAATCGAAATCCAAAGGTGGTGGTGTTGGAGATTTGATGATGATCAAGCTCTTCATTTGGAAAAGAAGAAAGAGAAAAACAAAAAACTCAAGGCAAAGGTGAAATCTTGTAGGAGCCTTTTGGTTTGGTGATCGAGACACTTAGCGAGTGTGATCCTATTTAGGATTGATAGCCGTACTATTAAGAGGGGTGAAACTCATATCGAAATACAGTTATCAAAGTGCCACTAGATGCTCTAACTCATTGCATATGCATTTAGGATCTAGTGGAGTGCAAACACCCTTGAAAATATTTATGAAAATATGCTAACACACATGCACAAGGTGATACACTTGGTGATTGGCACATTTAATCAAGGGTGTTGAAGTTTGTGAAGTACAGAAGTCGTTTCGTGTTGACCAGAATCTCGACCGAACCCTGCAGGGGCGTGTCCAGTTAACGTAGCAGAGAAAGGCACGGCGTCGGTCTGTGACCGGATGCTGGCGTAAGGAGATGACCAGACTCGACGTGGTGCGTCCGATTAGCCATGACGTATGTTGTCATTTCTTAGCACCACAACTAAAAATAGAATTAATCCTACCCTTAGCAATGACACTAGAAATGGTATGGTAATTATTAACTTATCACTTTTACAGTAGCCACCTATGATTACCTACATCTCTAATATTAAACTTGGTTGTTATCACTAGTGATGAAACTAAAAATGTTTGTTGGTACTATCTAGCATTACTACAAAAATAACACTAAACAGAAATCTATTATTTCATGTGACTATAAAGAATCTAAAGATATGAATGAAAAGAATTCTGCAAGCGGATATATAATTATACCATTGTAGCATTTTACCTAGAGTACTACCAGGTTGTCGATTTATAATTTTACCATTGGGAAGGTATGACTATGCTTGTAGTATTGATAATTTATGATTGCGCATGAGAGAATGACCCAATATCACATGCTCTACTCAAAAAGGGGTAAGTCACAAGATAAATATAGATATATATGATAAGTACTGATCAAGCATCATGATAAATAAATAAATTACTCAGAGCATTCTAACTATGGCAATAGCATTAGTCCAATCAGAATATTAGAGAAATATTTTCTAAGTCATTCTATAACTACAAGTCAATGAATGCTTCAATTAATGCAATTACATCTAGTAGTCATCGTTAATGTTACTATCGCATCCACACATAAGGAACACCAACTAGGGAGGATCGGAAACATAGTCGTCTCCTCCTTCAAGATCGGGTTCTACAAGTCCTACACACGGGGGGTGGACTACATATGACTCAACAGGCTTGTTACACCCGCGATCTACCACATGTCCCAACGTGTAGGGGGTATTCGCAGATAAACAATATCTAAGCACCACACTTATATAATGCCTACCACCCATCCATGGATCCTGCATAATAGGATGGGTGCTATACGAACATATGCATGAGCTTAATAATAAGTTAACTATACTAGATATATGACCAAAGTAAACAATGAACATTGCAATCAAGAACATATAAAAGATGAATATTAATGTTGACATAAACATCGTAGCAAGCACACAAAAATGGTGGAGAATACAATGAGAGAGGGGTACAAAGAATTATACCGAACCACGCTCTTGCCAACGTTGGGAATCAAGCTTGTAATCTGCTTGCCTCCCTCTAGACCTAATCTAACTAGCTAAAGCTCTAGAACTAGAGGAACTATGAGAAATTAGGGTTTCTAGCTCTGGATGGCTTGATGACCAAATGACTTGATGACTTGACGCCTTCAGGGGGCTGGGGTCTCCTTATATAGCCCAGGGGGTCCAACATGAGCCCTTGGATCAAACTGACTTGAGGTACGGTTGAGATGCATCCTTAGAGGCGGTGGAAGAATACTCTAGAAGCTCATGAAGGAATCCCCAAGGGGGGCCGAGCGGCCAGCAGGTGGGGCCAGGCGGCTCCACTTGGCAACCCCTCGCCTCCCGCTTCGTTCCGGTGTCTTCTCATGTCTTCTAGAGTCTTCTCGCGTATATGTCATATTTTAATTCTAAATTTTCCTTTGACGAATAGGTCCCTCTTGGTGGTTTTCTAGAATAATCCTGCAGAGAATAGAGATTCACCAAAACTCATGAAATTTGTCAGTTTAAACCCTAGACCTATGTATATTCTCTCATTTGTACCATTTCTCATGTTTATTCAACTATAAATTGTTGACGTTATCCACCGTCAACAAGCTCCCCAAGCTTACCCTTTGCTAGTCTCTTAGCAAAGCCAAATTTAGCAAACTTGGATTAAGAACTTGAACATATTGAGGCTTTTAAAAACCATTGAAGCAACTCCTAGAAAGCACATATACATTCAAACAAAAATTCTTCTCCGTATTAAAATAAATCGATCTAACTTTGAAACTTACTCATATTATCTTTATCCATGGAGCTTCTCAGCCTTCACTTGGGTCTTGAGTAATTGAAAGACAGAACAATCAAGTCAAGCACTATATGTCTCAAGCTCTTTGCTCAACCATTATTCTAGAGTTTTGCAAGTTTTCAAAATAAAACTCAGAGCTTCCATTGTATGACACTATCAAATCTCTTAATATATGTGGTATTTGTGGATCCTCACCAAGGCATTAATAATGTTATGTCTATCTCTTCTACAACTAAGGCTTATGTGAAGCTCATAGGAGTGCAGAAAACATGAACAATTATGAATTGTAAGCATGCCTTTTCATGTATTGTAAAGTCAAACAATGGATCCAAAGATAATTAAGTCATACAATCAAATCAAGTTATGCATTTGTATGGAATATGGTGGATACATGATAGGTGTATATGGTGGCTACTCCTAATTCTACTATGCTCCTTGAAAATATACCTCTCTTTTGGAACTTGAAAAACACTTTGCAAGAAAACATGGGCTATCTTATTCATCATCTCTTTTTTAGGCGGGCATCAAAGTACCCATTGTTTTATTCTCTTGGACACTTGTCCATTTTTTTAATAGTCTTTTCTTTTTTTCCTTTTTTTATGAATAACTTTTGAATAGCCACATGTATCTTTCTGCAACAAAACGTTGGAGAGATAACAACAAGAACTTTGGAGTATTTATTGGAGGCTGTCCTATAGGGTATATTTTTGGGTGTTTACTCTCAGTGTAAGAGTAAAACATTTTTAGATGGATCTAAATATAATATGATTGCGCCTACTCCCAATGTAGGAATAGTGCATATGTGGGTGGTGTGTATGTCATCTTGATTTTAAGAGCATGACAAACCTCTCATAAGGCATCGACAAAGCTTGACCAAACTCAATGCAAAGCAAGCAGCATAACAGTGATAGTTTTCTATTCTAAACATCATATTTGACTTTGGTAGGAATTCAAGCTTTGTCATACAGGAGCTCATCATGTAAGATTTTAAGTTTTTAAAAGATAAATCTCCAGAACTTTAGTATTACTAGGAATAAGATAAACAACAGCTCAGACTTTCTTATATCATATCCCTCAATCACCTAGACTTAGCTCAAGAATATGCTACCCACAAGTTTCTGGTTCAAAGCAAATTCTTCTATCAAATCAATCAAACTAAAACTTGAAAGAATTCAAGGTTGAATACTAGGTACTTAAAAGGAATTATAGTAGAGCAACTATTTATCATTTCTATTGCCAAAATTAATTGTATGCTCCATCATTTTTATGACTCTTAAAAACAAAAATCTAAACGCACTTTTTATTTTATTTCAAAGTTTTAAGATCACACCTTAATATATATAACTAGCTAGATAAATTTTTATTTGGTTTTGATTTATTATTCATCTTTTTATTTCTTTTAACTAATAGAAAGCAAACTCAAAAATAGTAAAACTGAGAAGAGAAAGGAATACTTAGCTAGATACACGGGGAATGCTCCTCCCCCAAGCTAAATGTTGTCGTGGTCAGAAATTGAGTAATCTTCAGAGCGAGCTCATCAGTGGCGGTCCTTCTTATTAGGCAGAGTGTAATGTCTACTGCTGAGTGAACTTACTCTCAATCAAAATGTCATCCTGCAAAATATACCCCAACAAGAACACCAAAAACTCGAAGCTTTGATATGATAAGGGGTTAGCGGTCAGCTGTTGAGAAATCGATTGTTCTTATTGCTTAAGATAGAATTCATAATTTGGCAACTTTTGAATAGGATGTTGGTTTTCATCTTTTTTTGGGATTTTCTATTTTATAATGCAAAAGAAAATACATATGCATATATTTTTTATGCCACCACTGTAACACCTCAGGTGTTTAGCTCCATAATTGCATTGCATTTGCATAAGCATAAGCATGCATCATCCATATTATTTTATGTGGTTGCAACAAATGTGATTGTTTTTAGAATTTTGTTTGACTCACATCATGTGACACTAGGGAGTTGGTGTAACTAAAGGGTAGAGTAGCCAATTATACCTCACAACACCTTAGTTATACTTAGGGTCCCTAATGGAGCAAGGTTCATGTTGACCAAAATCACCAAAATGCCCTCCAAGGTGTAGTTGACCAGCATTTAGCCCTAGGATGCTCTAGTTTGACCAATTAAAAAGTCTAGCTTAGAGACCTTGCATGGAGGAGCACCCTTAAGCAAAGTTGTAGGGAATTTTATGGGGAACAAAAGTCTCAATATGACCATCTCATGAAACTGGCCTGAACATGCTCAAAAATGGTCCACAAGTCAGCTAGAGGGGCTGTCTCAACACTTAGAATTTTTCTAAGTCTCAAAAGTGTCCCTCCAGTTTTACTGTGACCTACTTTGGAAGCTTGTAATTTGCAAACCAGACCAAACTAGCTCCAACTCATGTTGACACTTTTGTAGTACTCATGTAGCTCTACAACATTGCCAACATCACCATCACCTAGTTCTAAATGGTTTAGGACATATGGTGTCTAGAAAATTGGGTTTCAGTCAGTATAATGGACTGAAACTAAGTTTCAGTTTTCGGGTACTCCACTTTGGAGCTATGTAGTTTCAAATCCAAGACGAATCTGTTCTTGAGCCAATTAGCAAAGTTGTAGCCCTCACGAAGCTCTACAATTTTGGTGTTATCACCTTCGACTAACTCAAGCTGTTTCCGGAGAAAATCACCGTTGAACTCGCGCTGTCAGTCGAACAATGACGGTCTCTATTCAGTCAACGACGTCGTCGTTCAGTCGGACAGCGGCCGTGTCGTGGCGCCCGGGCAGAAGAGCGTTGCCGCATGGCGTCCAAGCTCTGCCGTCGTCTCCACGTCGCGAGCTCACGCGCGGGAGTGAAGTGGGAGTCGACACCTCAATCCCTAGCACTCACGCCACTCCCTCCTCCATTCCCTCGCTCTCTGGTCCGACGAGCAGCGCCACTCCGACCCCACCGCGGCCGGGCGAGCTCACCACCGCACGGCAGCCTACCTAGCTTCACCCACAGCTCCGCCTTAGGCTCCCTGACCTTCCCCTACATCGTGCTTGATCAATTTCATAGAGGTGAGGAGGTATTGTTGACTTTCTCTCCACTGGAGCTCACCGGAGTATCGCCGCCGCCACGGTCCACCGTGGCCAGCTCCCCTCCCTCATTCTCCTCCTGTCATGAACCTCGTTTTCACCTCCGTAATCTGTGGGGATGCTTGTGGCGAGACCTTATCGTCGGGAACCATCCCTGAACACCGGAACGGCCCACATGTGCGTCACGCTCTGGCCATGCCCGACATGGCTGCCGCTATTGCGAGCTCATCGCCAACGTCCTCTTTCACCCTTCTCTCTCTGTGGTTAGCGTTTGGAATAGGGTAGACCTTCCTCGAGCTCTAGGCATGACCTTACCGTGGGATGCGACCTCGCCGGAGCGGAACATGACGACCACCGTCGTCGCGCTCACCGCCCCGCATCACGGCGCTCCGTGGCCGGGGTAGTTAGGACCTCTTCCAAACTTTCTTTCTACCTCAACAGATTCGCCCGGGAGTAGGGTAGCTCGTACCGAGCTCAGATTTGGTCGTGCGGCCTCACCGGTGACGGCATGCCCTCACCCGACCCTCACCGACCGCCGCCCACGACGGTGAGCCTTCCCGCTCCAACCTAAGCTCTTCCACTTGCACGAATCGAAGCGTCAAGGAACGGGGAACGTGTGGGTGGGCTCGATTTTTCCAGCGAGCTTCCCTCCGATGAACTTGAGCTCGCCGGAGCTCGCGGCCGCCGCTCCCCTGTCCCTCTGTCACTGACCGTGGGACCCGCCTGTCAGGTGCCGCGTGCGGGCGGGATGGCCGAGCAGGCCGCGCGTGTGTCGTGGGCCGCGTCTTTTCCCGGGCCGGCCCAGTAACAAATAAGATTTGTTTCATTTTTATTTATTCTGTCACAGTTTTTGTTAAGATTTGGAAAATATAGATCTAGGGTTTTACTTGCCCAAAAATTATGAGATAAATTTTGTTAGGATCTACTTGGTGTGTAGTATTTTAGAAAAATATGAATTTGGTTATATGATGCTTAGTTTCTGGGAGATTTAAATAGGTTTTTGAAATGTGTTTTAGATTGCATGCAAACTTGTTTAAATCATATCTTGAGTTTCAGTATTCCAAAAATTATGAAATTTGGTGGGTAGGCTACTTTATACTTGCTCTAGCTATGGTAAAAATTTGGGCAGTAGTGCTTAAGTACTTTTCAAGTTATAATGCTATCTTGTTATTTTAGGAAATACTTAAATGAGTTTTAGTAATTTTTCTACATGTGCAATGTTCTTATAACTTTTTGGAGAATGTCTTGGTACCCTAAAGTGTCCAAGAAAATTTTGAAATCTGTTGTTTGACACTTTTTAATATGATTTGTTAATTATACAAAAATCAGCCTTTTGGGCTTGTGAATTTTGTTTAGGGAGTTTCTGTAAATAATTTTAGTTCAAATTTTTACAATGGTCTCTTTTTGGTTCACAGAGTCTCCTGTAATTTTTGTAGAATTTTAGGAACAGTTTACATATATGTTTAAAATCCCACTTAATTAATTAACTAAATTAAGAAATGAGTACAAATAAATATTCTAGGTGGGCACACCTTACTTTCTGGTGTTTTTGTGACCTATGTGAACTTGTGGTAACATTAGTTTGGTCTTAAGGGATGTTTGCCACATAAATAAATATTTAATCTTTGCAATTCTAGGTTTTCTGGACAGCTGGTAGTATTTCTAGGTTTGACCTTTGATAAAGGTGGTTGCTAGAAAACTTGTAAATACCAAAGTTGTAGTAAGCTTGATAAACTAGCTTGTGTCAAAATTTGGGAGCATTTGGCTTAGTAGTTTGGGAGTTATTGCTGTTTAAAGTGAGAGTCCAGAATTTGCTACTCTCTGTTTAGAGAGGACAGATTCTGGAACTTATGAAATTCGACATGGAAAACTTAGGAATTTAGGGTTGAGATCTGAAAATGAATTGTAGTGCATTTCTTAAGCTTTCCAGATTGTCTTAGATCATATCTTTTGGAGTTAGGAATCTTCAGTTATGTTAGAATCTTTGAGCTGCTGTTCAGAATGTCTTACTGTGATATTTTGGTGTTGGATGTGGTAACCTAAGTAATGCTACTCTTGTCATTGTTAGGTGTTAGGGCCTTAACCGAAGAAGAACAGCTATATCTTAGGTTGGGTAGATTAGGTAAGTACTTCTCCACCGGAGAAGAGATTTGCACGTATTGATGAAGTGACTTGAATAGAGTACTTTTATTGCGGAAATGCATTTCATTCCGAGCATGTTACACCCATTATGCATCCATGATAATTATTGTGCACTCATGCAATAGGTGTTCCGGAGGGGGTAACGCTCCTCGAATTCGAGCAAGTGATTCCGGAGGAAGTCCAGGACCAGCCGGAGCAGCCAGAGGAACCAACCGGCGACGAAACTCCTGCCGAAGATCTACCCGAGTGTCCTGACCACCGGCCCTCGACCTTTCTAAAAGGCAAGCCCCGGTGCATGCTGAACCCATCATTTTATAAATCTATCTTGAGTACTTTTAATTGTTTAATGCATTAAGTTGTAGGAGTTGTATGAAAACAATTGTTGCATTATACCTAGCCTTGCCCAGATACCGTACTTAAATCCTAATTTAGGTTTAGGCACGTATCAATGCTTAGCCCTGCTTAGTACGATAGAAGTCGGGTGATTTCCGGTCATCCGCGAGATGTAGGAAAGAGTCACGAGTGGCTTTAGGGCTATCGTGGATGGAACCATGCTTTAAAATGAAATTGAGACCGGGCGGGAGTTCGATAGTACAGCCGCAAGACACTTCACGTCTTGGGTGTGGAGCTATGCCCGTCTGAGTCGTTTAAGGACCGATTCGCTGTACGTCCTTGAGTCATGTTGAACGCAGTCTAACACTTAGTTGGCCGGATAAGCCGTTTCGACCACGAAGCCGAGTAATGTGATTCAGGCCGGGAATCGAATGGTAGGTTGCTTCTTGGAGGAGAGAAAGGATGTGCTTGGGGACATTGGCGTGAGACCAAGGGAGGTTAGAGTCCCTATCACCTGGCAGAGTGTCGCCCTTGGGGTCGCGACATTATTCGGACCCGCGATTTCTGAATCATATGACAAGGTGGCCTGTGTGACCCTGGCAGGGGTCTGCACGGTGAGTGTTAGAAATACCCCTCCAGCTGGATAGGAATTCGATTTGAATCGCCGTCGCTCCCGGTTAGTGAGCACTTGACTTGAGCAGCGGCAACGTAGATCTCATTAAATGAACAGATGGTTAAGTGAATGATATAATGTTGCCATAAGTTATACCTGCTCTGGATATAATGTTGATAATTGTTTGATTATAATCAAGTGCATGCTTAGTACAGGTGCTAAGATAGATGACAGGTAAATGCTAAAAAGGACTGCTAGTACAAGTTATAAGAGTTTCAATTACTGATGCCTTTATGCAAAATGTGATGTCAGCTAGCCTCTTGTGTAAGCCTTGCATAATCCTTGGTGTCATCTTATTTCTAGTTTTTGACGGGTAAGTCTAGCTGAGTACATTCCAGTACTCAGGGTTTATTCCCTCCTGTTGCAGATGATATGCTCTACCAAGGCTTCTGCAAAACTTGTCTCCACCCTGCGGGTGACGAAGACTAGATCACTAGGGCGTGATCATCTTTTATGTACTTTCCTGATGCTTTTGCGGGGGTTGATCATTAAGACTGGCAGTAGTATGTGAACTAATGCGTGTGTTATGCTTCCACTACTTTATAAACTTGGTTTGTAATAATTGCGACTCCATGTGTGTAAACTTATTTCGGACTACTTGTGAAATGTAACGTATGATATTGTATGTTAAATGATGCGATCTTGGTTGTAAGCAAGTTGGTTTGAAATCCTTCGTGGTTTCGATTGACTATCGGGATTATATGGGCTCAAGTTCAAAAATTTGAGCACTTTGGTGCTTGTTTTTGTACTTGTGCTCTTATAATTTGGTCGGTTTTGTTACAGCTGGTACCGAAGCATAATTCAACATTAAACACATCGTACGAGTATTTAAAAACAAAAGTATTTGGTTATGAAAAGGGTTAAAACACTAAAAATTATTTTTATAGGTATGCCAGTGATCACATCCCTTAGCCCAAATAAGGACTCTTAGGTGGCTTATTATAAAGACTAACTTGGGGGCCTTGTTTGTTTTTGTTTCGTCGTCCATACGGCGTGATATTGTATGGATGCCATCCACTTGGGTGGTAATGTATGGATCAATTGCCTCGACGCTCTGGTAAGTGTGAGTTATGAGAGCATGATCGTCCAACCGGCGATCTAGGGGAGAGTAGTTTTGGTGACTTGCATACTTACATGTTTAAACCGTGTAATTATGTAGGCACTTAATTGTGGGAACCTTTATATCGGGTAGCTTTGATACTGAAGTATATACATCAGGGGATGTGTATATGGAACGTATTTAAATTACTGCTTTCTTGTGTGCTTATATTGGGAAACTGTTGGGCTGAAATGAGATTTTCTGCAGGTACACTAACAGCGCAAACGAGTAGACCGATAGTTTCGTCTATATGAGAGAACGTATGTATGCCACCGCCTAGCGTTAGAAATTTATGATTCTACTAGGATGAGAGGGCGTACGGAACGTGCATGCATCATATTTAACTATATCATACATATCATTTACTCCCTCCTTAAAAATTTCAATAGTCCCGACTAAATTAAAATTCGTATCCCCTAAATGATCCTCACTTTCAGTCGTATCTTATTGCTACAGATGGCACATACCAAGAGGACCGCTCGCAAGTCCACTGGAGGCAGGGCACCTCGTCACCAGCTCGCTCCACATGAGCCCCGCCCTGAGCCCACTGAGGTGGAAAGGCTGAGGACGGAGTTGGCCGAAGTGACTGCTGCCAGGAATGCAGCGCATCAGCAACTAGAGCAAGTGATCCGTGATCATGACCAGGAAACCCTTGCAGTCCAGAGATTGACAGTAGCAAACCGCAACTGTCAACGCATGCTGGTCCGTGTCATGAATCAGAGGGATGAAGCCTGGCACGAGGAGAACGTTCTGAGAGCTCGTCAGTTTGAGCTCGAGCAACAGTTGGAGAATGCTGAAGAATACAATGACAATCTTCATGAAGAAGTGCACCGCCTGAACAACCAGCTAAATCCTCTGCTGCCTCGAAACATCAACGCAGATGAGGACATGGGTTCGGGAATCTTCATGGCTGAAGACAATGATGAAGTGGAGGTCAATGGGCCCCAAGATGCCACACCAGAAGAAGCACCAGAAGAAGAGCCAGAAGAAGAAGAAGAAGACGAGGAGTTAGAGCCTGTTAGCGACGAGAATGGCGGGGAGATCCTTGACACCGACTCTGAGGATGATGCTTAGAGTAGTCATCGCGTAGCTACGATGTTAGAATCATCTTTTGTGCCTCCTGGAGTTGGAGTGAGGCTTTGTAATAACTTGACTTTTGGGATGTAAGGTCGAACCCTATGTTTCCTAGATGTTTATTTGAACCTGTTAATTTCGATCACAATTGGATGTCTTATTGCGTGCGTTCGATGATGGTGTCACGATTAACACCCTTCGGTGCCGCGACGAAACCGAGGGCCTCCTATGCCGCGCGACATAAGGTTGTGCTGCTTGGCACGCACTGGTATCGAGGTGGCTAGTCATGACCCACCATGGAACACTACCGTTGAGAAGTCTCTTTGTGGTCAGTTTGAAGTAGCCTTTCTCAGTCAACTAAAAATTTTAAGATCGAATCCAAGTATCGGGCGAAAGGTCAAAAATCACGTAGATATTAACGTAAACGATTCAGTAACTGTTGTACTCCTTGTGAGTGAGCCTTTATCAAAGTACATCTTGTTGGATTCTCTCGCATGATTGCACCAATTGATACGCTTGAATGGATTGTGCGGTTGTGATGAATTATTGTGCCATGAGTATTTTGAGAAGTCTATTCATGAAGTCAGTTTGACATATTTACAATAATTCATCTACAAATTTTCCACATCGTCAGTGCTCATTGGCTATGCATTTTGCAGATGTCGTACAATCTCCGTCGGGGTCATGGCAATGAGGATGAGGAACAGCCACCCCCTCCGCCACCACCTACCCCAGCTGATCTGATGCAGACCGTGGTCGAAGGGCAGCGCATGCTGGCAGATGCTATGCGCCAGCTTGCCAACCGGGAGGCTCGTCATGGCCGCCAGGGCCCAGAACCCAATCAGTACAGTGATTTCAAGGACTTTCTTGATACTAAGCCCCCGCTCTTTAAGGAGGCGGAGGAACCACTACAAGCTAATGAGTGGTTGAACACTATTGAACAAAAGTTTCATCTGCTTCGCTTGACTGATGAGCTAAAGACTGAATATGCTTCTCACCAACTGTATGGTCCAGCGGGTATTTGGTGGAGCCACTATCGTTCCACACTGCCTGCAAATGTCCCGATTGCTTGGGACCAGTTCAAGGCCGCATTCTTAGTACAGGTGCTCATTAAATGAACAGATGGTTAAGTGAATGATACAATGTTGCCACAAGTTATACCTGCTCTGGATATAATGTTGATAATTGTTTGATTATAATCAAGTGCATGCTTAGTACAGGTGCTAAGATAGATGACAGGTAAATGCTAAAAAGGACTGCTAGTACAAGTTATAAGAGTTTCAATTACTGATGCCTTTATGCAAAATGTGATGTCAGCTAGCCTCTTGTGTAAGCCTTGCATAATCCTTGGTGTCATCTTATTTCTGGTTTTTGACGGGTAAGTCTAGCTGAGTACATTCCAGTACTCAGGGTTTATTCCCTCCTGTTGCAGATGATATGCTCTACCAAGGCTTCTGCAAAACTTGTCTCCACCCTGTAGGTGACGAAGACTAGATCACTAGGGCGTGATCATCTTTTATGTACTTTCCTGATGCTTTTGCGGGTGGTTGATCATTAAGACTGGCAGTAGTATGTGAACTAATGCGTGTGTTATGCTTCCGCTACTTTATAAACTTGGTTTGTAATAATTGCGACTCCGTGTGTGTAAACTTATTTCGGACTACTTGTGAAATATAACGTATGATGTTGTATGTTGAATGATGCGATCTTGGTTGTAAGCAAGTTGGTTTGAAATCCTTCGTGGTTTCGATTGACTACCGGGATTATATGGGCTCAAGTTCAAAAATTTGAGCGCTTCGGTGCTTGTTTTTGTACTTGTGCTCTTATAATTTGGTCGGTTCTGTTACAACCACAGTGAATATTTCTATGGGGTTACCATAAGTTACTCACATGGGGCTTAAGATTTTCATGATGCAATGATGAATTTTTTTATTTTCTTTTCCACATGCAAAGACAGATGAACTATAGTGAAGTATATTTTTGTTTTCTTTTCTAATATAAGACATATGCAAAAAGTGTAAAAATGCTAAAGTGAAATTAATCAAATGTAATGCTAGAAATGTAAACATAGATAACTACCATTATTACCTCATGGCAAGGGTATGGAATTTAGAAGTCCTCTGGACAGGACTAGGTAGGAGAGAGTACTTACTTTTCAGGTGCATCATCTGATCCCGATGAGGGAGACTCAGATGCTTGCTCTTCTTTTGTGGCGATGATGTTAATGTTGTCTTCTCTTTCCATACCTGAGTGGTCTGTGTACCTGACTTTGGCGGTGTAGCTTCTTTCTTAGTGGGCTCTTCAATCTTCTTATCTTCAGTGTCCCATTTATTCCAGCGGTCTTCATATCTCACTACTTCTTCTGGGTAATCTGCCCATCCATCCTTTAGAAACTGGTTCGCTTGACGATGGGATCGACGTTTCCTCCTATTGTGGAGCTTCTTAGACTGCTCATGAGTAGTATAACTATTAAAGTGATAGCGTACCTTTCCATCTAAAAACAGGAAGTGGACTTGTACAGATCCAATGAAGACAATGGCATTGGTGGTGTTGAGGAATGGTCTTCTCAAGATGATGGGGGTCTCTTCGTCTTCTGCTCCCATGTCCAGGACCATGAAATCGGTCAGAACGTAGCGATCTTGAATTTGTACTAGGATGTCCTTCGCTATGCCCTCCGGAAATCGAATTGATTGGTCCGCCATTTGCAACTGCATATATGTAGGATACAAGGGTTCGTTACCAAATAAATATTCATATGTTACCTTTGACATTATGTTGACACCCGATCCAATGTCATAGAAGGTCTTATGGAAGATTCTCTGATTGATTGTGCATTCAATTATTGGTACTCTAGGATCATCTTTCTTGACTAGGAATGGTGGAGTGAGCAGGTGGTCATACTCAGATCTGATTGTGTTGATCATCTTCACAGTCTCTTCCTGTGCATGGCTATCCTTATTCTTTCTCTGGTTTCTATTATTCTTCTTCTTCTTGGTCAATACTGACTCTTCCTATTTGTATGGTACCTGAGGTTGTGCAGGAGAATGTAACATGCGGTTCTTGAACGAGAACTTTTCTTTCTTGTCCTTGATGATCAAAACAATCTTGGCGTGCTCTGCATAAATGATGGCCTTCGTGGTGGATAGGAATGGTCGGCCCAATATGATTGGCGCTCTCTCATCCCCTCCTATTTCTATGACCACAAAGTCTATCGGAACATATGATTGTCCCACTCGAATGATAGCATCTTCAAGAACTCCCTTAGGGTAGCACAGTGTCTGATATGCAAGCTGCAAACGCATATTTGTGTACAACAAAAGATCTCCTAAAATCTTATCATATATTACCTGGGCATGATGTTGACACTTGCACCAAAATCGCATATATCTTCCTAGAAAATGTGACATCCTATGGAGATAGGAATGACAGGTCTCCCTAGATCACCTTTCTTGTCAAAAAGTGAATAATCAATCCACTTCACTTATGATGGTTGAGTGTAGTAATAAGCTGCATTGTGAACATCGACAAGATTTGCAGTTTCTAAATCTTCTAGCTACCCTAGAATCTTACCTTTATCTGATGGAGGAACAACAGCTACCAGCAGTGCTATTTGTGATTCTATCATTTTATTAAAGATATGCTGGTTCTTAATAGCATAAGCAAAGGTATCCATTCTAGTATTTATGTTCTCTAAAGTTTTGTTGTTAGAAGCTACCTTTTTAGACATCTGATCTAACAATCTTGATTGGCTAGCAACTAAATCTCTCAAGGGTGGTTGATTGAAATTATTGTAATTATTACCTTAGAAGTTACCTTGGTAACCTTGGTAGTTTGACCTCTGTTGCTGATTCTATCCTTGATTTTGCTAAGGATGATAGTTGTTGTTGTTGATGTAGTTCATATCCTCTTAAAGTTCAGGGCAATTGCTCCCTGAATGCCCAGTGTTTCCACACTCTTCACAAGTCATGCGAGAATCATTGATGTGCATGACTTTTCTTTTCTCACTGACTCGATCTTCAAGCTTCTTCATCAGTAGGTCCATTTTGGTAGACAACATGTCTACCTCCTTGAGTTGATGCATACCTCCTCCTCTATTATGAGGTTGAACACGTTCTTCAT
This sequence comes from Saccharum hybrid cultivar R570, assembly GCA_038087645.1. NCBI lineage: Eukaryota > Viridiplantae > Streptophyta > Magnoliopsida > Poales > Poaceae > Saccharum > Saccharum hybrid cultivar. The sequence goes on from JAQSUU010000135.1 coordinate 28,514,462, forward strand.
TCTAGCTCTGATTGGAAGCCATCTTCTCCACAAGTGATGTTGCATCTGTGAGGTTGAGTGACAAGAAAGCACCTCTAGCAGCAACATCCATTGTCTCATAGGTGCTAGTGTTTAGCCCGTGATAGAATGTTTGCATAAGTAGCTAATTCTTCATCACATGATGAGGACATTCTGCAATGTAATCTTGAAAACGTTCCCATGCCTCGGGGACTGATTCATCATGTTGTTGCCAAAAGCTTAAAATTTTCCCACGCAGAGCATTAGTCTTGTCTGTAAGAAAGAACTTGGCTAGTAAAGCAGTTGAGCAGTTATTCCATGTAGTGTGTTCTCTTTATTGGCATAGAACCACTGCTTGGCTTTCCCCAATAGCAAAAATGGGAAAAGGCAGAGTAGAATAGCATCTCTAGTTACTCCCTTGATAGCGAAGGTGTTGCAGATCTCTAAAAAGTATTGTAAGTGTGCACTTGCATCTTCATGAGCCTTTCCACAAAACTGATTAGCTTGCACCATGGTAATGAGTGCAGGCTTGAGCTCGAATCCATTGTCTCCAACATTGACTTCAGGTCCAGTACGAATGTTTGCTGTTGTTGGAGCAGAGAATTCACGGAGACTCTTATTCACCATGGCCTCAAATTCTGGTGTTAAGTTTCTTCTTATCTGGTTGTCTTCCAAAACTACCATGAGAACCTTCTTGAGCTTGACTCTAGTATTTCTGAGTAGTACTTCTGGATCATCAAGATAATTTTCTAGAAGATCAAAACATTTCATACATTACCCTGCATAAGATACATAAGTAGACAAAACAAGGATAAGCCTGTTATGAGTAGAGATCAATGGTCATTTCAATCTCATCAAATACATAAATTTATCAATACTTCCTAAGTTAAATACCATCCCTGACAATGGCGCCAAAAATGCTTGTTGGCATTTCTTAGCACCACTACTAAAAATAGAATTAATCCTACTCTTATCAATGACACTAGAAAAGAATTGGTAATTATTAACTTGTCACCTTTACAGTAGCTACCTACGATTACCTACATCTATAATATTAAACTAGGTTGTCATCCCTAGTGATGAAACTAGAAATGTTTGTTGGTACTATCTAGCATTACTACAAGAATAACACTAAACAGAAATATACTATTTCATGTGACTATAAAGAATCTAAAGATATGAATTAAAAGAATTCTACAAGCGGACAGATAATTATACCATTGTAGCATTTTACCTAGAGTACTATCAGGTTGTCCAATCAGAATATTAGAGGAATATTTTCTAAGTCATTCTATAACTACAAGTCAATGAATGTTTCAATTAGTACAATTACATCTAGTAGTCATCGTTAATGTTACTATCGCATCCACACATAAGGAACACCAACTAGGGAGGATCGGAAACATAGTCCTCTCCTCCTTCGAGACCGGGTTCTACAAGTCCTACACACGGGCGGTGGACTACATAGGACTCAACAGACTTGTTACACCCGCGATCTACCACACATCCCAATGTGTAGGGGCCATTCGTAGATAAACAATATCTAAGCACCACGCTTATATAATGCCTACCACCCACCCATGGATCCTGCATATTAGGATGAGCGCTATACGAACATACGCATGAACTTAATAATAAGCTAACTATACTAGATATATGACCAAAGTAAACAATGAACATTACAATCAAGAACATATAAAAGATGAAGATTAATGTTGACATAAACATCATAGCAAGCACACAAAAACGGTGGAGAATACAATGAGAGAGAGGGATACAAAGAATTATACCGAACCACGCTCTTGCCAACGTTGGTAATCCAAGCTTGAAATTTGCTTGCCTCCCTCTAGACCTAATTTAACTAGCTAAAGCCCTAGAACTAGAGGAACTCTGAGGAATTAGGGTTTCTAGCTCTGGATGGCTTGATGACCAAATGACTTGATGACATAATGCCTTCAGGGGGGCTGTGTCTCCTTATATAGCCCAGGGGGTCCAACGTGAGCCCTTGGATCAAACCGACTTGAGGTACGACTGAGATTCATCCTAGGAGGCGGTGAAAGAATACTCTAGAAGCTCATGGAGAAATCCCCAAGGGGGGTCGGGCAGCCTGCGGGTGGGGCCGACCGGCCCCACTTGGCAGCCTCTCGCCTCCCGCTTCGTTCTGGTGTGTTCTCATGTCTTCTTGCGTCTATGCCGTATTTTAATTCTGAATTTTTCTTTGACGAATAGGTCCCTCTTGGTGGTTTTCTAGAATAATCCTGAGAGAACAAAGATTCACCAAAACTCGTGGAATTTGTTAGTTTAAACCCTAGACCTACGTATATTCTCTCATTTGTACCATTTCTTATGTTTATTCAACTATAAATTATTGATGTTATCCACTGTCAACAACGTACGCTGACATCACTCATATGGCTTAGCGAGCGGAGGAGAAGAAGGCACTTGGTGTTTGTGTTTTGCTGCAAGATTCGCTTGTTATTCTTGGTGGTTGCCGCCACCCTGATGGCTTGGAGCAGCAAGGATCATCGAGTGGAGGTTGGTGATTGTCTCCGGCTTCGATCGTGGTGATTATGAGGGGTTCTTGACCTTTTCCCGGTGGAGAGCCAAATGGTACTCTAGTGGATTACTCATGGATTGTGTGGTCCTCACCTTGTGTTAGTTGTGTGACACCCTATTGAGGGTTTGGCGTGTGATGCCAATTAGCACATGAACCTCTAAGTGAGTGAATCGCTAGAACAAGACTAGCTTGCCGGCAAGCAAGTGAACCTCGGTAAAAAATCATTGTGTCATCTTTCTTCGAGGATTGCACTGGTTGTCTTATGATTGATTGATTGGTTTCATCATCTTGTGATTGGCTCATACATCTACACATCGGTATAATCATCGTCATCCCTTCTTATAGTACATTCCTAGTGTGTAAGTTAAGCTCTTTAGTGTAATTAGTTTTGAGGGCTAGCTTTCGTCAAGTCTAGTGGTTAGTGAGGCTCTTTAGTTAGCCTTTGAGAGCTCACCAACTTAGTGTAGTGACTTAGTAATTTGTGTGCTTAGTGATCATAGTCACTAGAACTGTGGTAGGTGGCTAGCTCTTTTAGTAGGCTAGCGCAATACTCGCTTCGCTATTTAATTGTCTAACATATTTGTTAAGTGTTGTTGTAGAAATTTTTAAAAGGCTATTCACCCCCCTCTAGCCATTAGGACCTTTCAAAGTCATAGCAGCTAGATGTAAACAACATGGGTCAATTCCTGATGCACTTGCTGCTGAAGCTTATGCTTATTGTGATGCGATGCTAACGATAAAAGATCTCGGACTATCAAAGGTGATTGTTGAAACGGACTGCCAAGAATTAGTGGTGCCATGTAACTCTAGAAATATTAATAGGTGTGTTATTATTTTAGTGCTAAATCAAATCTAAGATCTTAGTCAACAATGCACACATTTCGTTTTGGCTCATGTAAGAAGGGAAGCAAACATGGCTGCGCATTATACAATCAAGTTTGCTTTGCTTTCAAATTTTGAATGTATGTGGTTGCATGATATCCCTAACTTTTTATCTTAATGTATTCAGCAGGACTCATGTTGAGAACTAAAGTAATATAAAGTTTCTTTATTCTAAAAAATAGTATGCCTATCTAGCCTATCAATCCGACCATTTTTCTTCCTCTATTCTCACCATGATAGGTAAAACTGAAACCCTATGTTATACCTTTGCCTCAAGCCCTTCATCAATCCATGCCATCTTCCTTCATGACGTCCATGTTAGCTAAAAAAATCCTTATGGACTAAGTCATTAACATTCATACGCTAACATGAAATTTTAGACTACAAGAATTGTCATTAACTAGAAGAATTCACTGTGAGTTGTTGCGAAAATGAACAATGGCTCTCATATTATTATCAGTGACCATAAAGTATTTAGAACTTTTGAGTACAATTTGGAAATGTAATAAACTACCTACTGGACAACACATAATTACAATAAACACTCTTCACTATCATGAAAAAAGATTAGAAATATTAAAATGCAATATATACATTTTGTTAGATCAGGCAAGACTTTTTGACTAACTGATAATCATGATATTACATCGTTATATGAAGAACCCTCGTCTGCTGGTGAATAAACATGGGATTTTTTTATGCACAACTATTGATGGATCGCCTTCCAGCTTCCACATGCTGGGCTCCAACCAAAAGCAACCTATCTCTTCCACAATCTCTTCGTGATTCTCCTTCCCATCCATTTCCCATTAGCTTTCTGATATGCTTTCTCCTCTCATATCCAAACAAACTGGTGTAGCTTGTGTGAGGCCAACATCATCCGCATGGATGGTGAGAGGGCATCGGAGGTCATGACGAGGCTATTTGGCAAGGCTCTCACACTGGGCATTGCACGTGGCGAGGAGACTGTTCTGGCGAGCCTACATGATGGGGAGCACATGTGGCATGCCTCTCGTGGCACACTAGAGTCGATGAGTCGGCTTCTTGCTCTCTTTGAAAGGAGAAAACTCTATGCCTTCGGATTTGACGACAACAGAGGACCTGGGCATGGTGCACGGGTGCTATTACCTGCAACTAAGGGAGGATGGAGGTAAATAGATGAGACCGATGAAGAACAATTTAAAGGGAGCCCATTGGAAGGAGAAGCAATGACGGTTGTGATTAGCAGTGGTGACTTGGAAACCAAGAGGCATGTGCAATTAGAGCATGACTGCATGTGTATTCACTGACTTGCAACTATGCAGGCATGCGGCTTTCTATTTCCCTTCTTTTGGACGTGGGCTTGTGAGGCCTCCATAGAATGAATGGATGTATTTAGTTGACAGTACGAAATAGATGGTTTAGATTAGCTGATGACATGGATCGCTATGGAATCAGATAAAAGTTGTAGTGGGGTTTTGCTTTTTATAAGAGTTATAGATTACCAAAGCCCAAATGAGGGTCCATATGCTTTCAATATCCCCCTTTTGCTAATTGATGACAACAACACAAAGGTGTTAAAAGACTTTGAAATTGAAGCCAATTCCATACACAAGGTATACCGTGGGCTTGAATATGAGTTTTGTAGCACATATTCACGCATGGAAATCATGGGTTAGAATAAATGTCACAAAACTCAACTTGGCAGTGAAAGCTCCCTCTACATATCTGAAGGTTTTGGGTTTAGCTTTTGCACATATGTATGTATTTGAAAATCTGGGAGAATTTTCACTACTAAGTGGTACAACAAGGGTATGTAGGATGAAAGATATTACCCTTTTTGTGAAGAGAAGGGGGACTGATATTAAACTTTGGCACAGTACATTCCTAAATTACACATGAAAAAAAATCTAAAATAAAAAATACATAATATTCTATCCAAATTGTTCTATTGTCTTCTTCCCTAATGGCTTCCCTCGAACGCCAGAGCCAAAGTGCAGTCCTTATGCCGAATCCAATGACCAACCTTGAAACCTTGGACATGCCACTAAAAACCCTAGTTTGGTTTTGGCTAAACCTTAGTGTACTAATCATTGCTCTAAGTGTATATGGGATAGGATTGGCACACAACAAGTGATGGAGCCAGATGATGGTGTCCATGATGATGGAAGTGGACAAATTGAAGATCAAGTGCTCCAACTTGAAAAAGAAAAAAAGAGAAAAACAAAAATCCTATGGGGATCAAGGCAACAATATAAATAGGATTTTGTTTTGCCAATCAAGACACCATAGAGGGTGTGATTGGGTTTAGAATAGATAGTCATACTATGAGGAGGGGATAATCATGGTTAAAATAGTTATCAAGTGCCACTAGGTGAATTCATACTTGCATATGTATTAGGACCTGGTGTGCTAACTTAACACCCTTGAAAAATACTTTGAAAATGTTGCTAACTCACATACACATGTGTTGAGATACTTGGAGTTGGCACACATGCGCAAGGTTGAAGTGATTGGAGTTGAATTGGAGAAGATAGAGGGACCAGAACTCACAGGCATAAGGGGTTTCGAACTCTAGCAGCGTCTAGTCCAGTACCGAACCCTAAGCCTGAGGGCTTTAGTAGTGGACCAGACCCTGTTGATCAGGGGGTCCGAACTATCTTTGTAGAGTTCGGTTGGGAGCTGGTTGAGCGCGGTGGAAACATGGCACACTACAGAGGGACCAGACTCTGTGGTTGTGTCCAGTTGCTTGGACTAGACTCGGTCTGGCCAGATTTATGCGCTCGGGGAGCTCTATGTGTAAAAATCGCATGGACCGAACTCTACTATTCCTACGTTCGGTCGGTTGGACTAGACTCGGTCCAGAGACATTTTCATGATTCTAAACCTTTTTGTTGTGCTTCGGATGCGCTTGGTCGATGGTTTGGACGTTGGCACGTGCGTCTGGTCCAGAGCGAACAGTGTTGGTCCGGTGCCTCTTCATGGGAGTAACGGCTAGTGGATCAAAGGGGCTCTATGAATAGAACTTGGCCATCTCTAGCTCACTCTCTTGGATATTTTGATCATTTGTACATACTTTTTTTAGCATATCATTGATACATACTTGTGAGCTAAGCCAAAGTCTTACCACTCATTCTCTTGATTGATTCATCATCCAAGTGAGTTGGGAGTGATCCAATGTGTATTTTCTTGAGTGATTGCATCTAGTGGCACTTGGAGATTGTTCTAGCTATGGTTTTCTTGTTACTCTTGGTGGTTTCCGCCACCTACATGGCTTGGAGCAGCTTGAGGAGGTTGGCACGTGTTGGTAATTGTTTGTGGCCTCTCCCGGTGTGATTGTGAGGGGTTCTTGGGCCTATTCCCCTGTGGAGCACCAAAAGCCACTCTAGTGGATTGCTCATGACATTGAGTGCCCTCATCTTGTGTAGGTTGTTGCGGCGCCCTTGTGTAGGGCTAGTCATGTGTACGCCTATTAGCTCGTGAACTAAAAGTGAATCGGCCGTCACAACAAGGACATAGCTTGCCGGCAAACAAGTGAACCTCGAGATAAATTGTGTGTCAATTGGCTCTTTGGTTTTCACTTGGTGATCATATATTGTCTCTTGCCATGTTTTAGTATGCCACTCTACCTCTCTTGCTTTACATTCATATATTTATCTTGTGTAGTAGTAGTGGTAGTTTGAGTAAGAGTAGCTCTCTTGTTGAGCTAGTTGTTTAGTTTGCTAGTTAGTTGTTTAGTTTTTTTAGTTTCTATAGCTAGCTCAACTAGTGTAGAGAGTAGTGATAAAGCCTTTGTGTGCCTAGAGACAATAGCTAACTAGAATTGTGGATAGATGACTTGCAACACTATTAGAGCTAGAGCAAAACACTTTAATTGCCATTTAGTTATCTAACCAATTGCACTAGTATTTTGTAGAGAATTTTTATAAGCTATTCACCCCCTCTAGCCATTTAGGACATTTCAACCGTAAGATCCAATGCTTCAAAACCAGCCAAGACGCATCTAAATCGCTGAATGAATATCACAGTTGCATCATCGGGTACGACATAGGATGCAGAATCATCACCTCAAGACCTTGATTTCCTCGTCGCGACCATCGATGATGAGATCGATGACCTAGAGTCACTGTCCTCGTACGGGGCTCTTAGAAGCACTCATCCCCTTGCAGATAAATGCCACAAGTTGGCTGCTTGTCGAAGGAGAGGGGCTCCAGGCGTGACGGCGGCGATGGCGAAGCGAGGAGTAGGAAGGTGGCGGTGACTCTACCCTAGGAGGCAGTGGCTCTGAAAGATATTATCATCAAAGCATGCATAAATGTGAAGCGAAGTGCGGTGGTACTACCTTTTCTAAAAATGGCATGAATCCCAAAGTAACCAATTAAAGAAATTAATTATTTTATATTATTTAACAACTGGGTCCTGCCTTGGCCTAGCCCGTCCAAGCCTAGCCCCGAGTCCAGCCCATCCGCTATGCTCTGTTAATCCGTCAGAGATGGTGTCATGAGCAGCAGACGCTCACTACTCCTCCCCCTCCTCCCTTGATCCCATTTCATCGTGCTTTGCGGCAAGGAGCTTCGATGGTGCCACTGTCACCATTGAGGAAGAAGATTGCGGGCCACTGGCCGGGGGAGGCGACCGCCCTTGCCCCGTCGCACCACCAGTCACGGGAGGTGACCGCTTGTGCCCCGCCACGACACTGGCCGCAGTAGCTGCCCATTCGGGCCACCGGCGGATGGAGCTCCAATGCCTGTGCCTGTCCTCCAATTCATTGGCTAGAACCATCCCTCCACGGATTAGGGAGCTCACATGGCTCCAGGTTCTGGACCTATTGAAAGGTCTTAATATGGCTAGAGAGGAGATGAATAGCCTATTTAAAATTCTACAAAGCCACTAGAGCAATTTGTTAGTAAACTAAATGGCGAAATGCAAACTTGCTCTAGCTCTATAAGGGTTGCAAGCCACCGACCCAACAATTCTAGTTGCTATGATCTCTAGGCACACAAGGGGCTAAGTCACTACTGTCACACCCGGTTTTCTAAAGAACAAAACCAGGCTAATCATATGTGTGCCCAGGAAGTCCACACATATGCCAGAATGAAAAAGTATCAGAAACAATGTTATTATATAATGTATACATAGCTATATTAACACTTACATCAGAGTATCGCGGAATGGTGACTAAACTTCAGGCTCCATTTTTCTCAGGGACGGCTGACTGGTGGCTCCATATGCCAAGCACTTCTGAAAACTTCACTACACCTTCATCCTTCTTCTAAGCAGCACCTTACTCCACACTGGAGTGTGGTGGAAATAGCAAGAGTGAGTCCATGTCAAACTCAACAAATATAACACGGGGTTCATGAGGCTCAAAAAGGATAGACACTGGTTTACTGCATTTAGCTTTTAATTATCATAGTTTTATCATATGATTAGCATCAGGCTTGCATTAATCCCACAATAAACATATGATCAATGTAAAGATGAATAATGAATAGCAAAAACACATTTATAGTCATTAGTGATCATCAATTCTGTAAGGGTCCAAGGCCACTCGTGACCGTGAGCACGGCTGTTATAACAATTTTACACTCTGCAGAGGTTGTACACTTTCACTGTGAGTCGTGATTTACCCTTTCGCCCGAGGTGATCAGCCTCTTGACCCACTGCCAAGGAAGGTCGGCAGGGTTCACTATGAAGTCTTTCAAAGGTTCGTCTAACAAGTTAGGGCCGCTAGGTTTCCAAAATCAGTCTGTGTGATTCACCACGCAGGGATCCACAGTCTGCTCTACCCCATTTGCGCCACAAGGGTAACCTCTAACAAGCTAGAAAAGATCCTCATACTGAGCTAAAGCCAGAGCCATTATAGCCCTCACAGTTGTACTGTAAGTCCCGGATTTTCGCTTACAGATAAGTCCTTATGGAGAGTAACGAGAGCACCAAAGTAACCCCATGCTCTAGTACCCTTTAACAGTAATAAAAGTCATCTTTTAATGTTTATTGCATATTCCATTAGTCAAATTACATGATCATAGTTCATGTTGAGCACTAGCAATACTAATCCATGCAGTATAATAGGTATCAAGGAATAAGATCAACTCTAAGTCATCCTTAACAAGGAATATATGCATAATGATATTATTTGCTTAATATGAATAGGACAACAAGGATAATCCCATGCTATACTTGCCTTTTTCCCCAAGTTAGCTGCTCAGAATCTCCAGTTGCTATCTTTCAGTCTCCACTTTTGCTTCAACTGTCAGTCCTCAGCTCCTAGTCTTTAGCGCTGACGAACCACGCTTCCTCTACTCGCAGCAACCAAGCAACGCAAATAGACAAACAATACACACATCTAAGAACATGCATCCAACAAAAAAAACGCTTTAAAAGAGAACGCACTAAAGGACACGGTACGTTGCTACAGTCATGAAAACGCAAGAACGACGGATAACGGAGCTACCATTAAAGAGAACACGCGACTATCGAGACGATTACAACATAACTTAGAAGACCGACTATAAACTTAATACATTTTAGTTATTGAAATAAGGTGATAAACATTCTGAAGAAATATTCTAAAATTAGATTAATCAATTGAATTACAAAACTAGGTTTAACCCTGGTCATATTTTATTTATAAGTATTACCGACTTTGCAGAGATAAAAGAACATGTGAGAACAATTATTCCAATTATATGAGATATGTGGTTGGGCTAAGTAAATTATAATTTAAACATATTTTAAGTTGCCATTAGCTAAGTTCATGCTTAGTTACAAAGGACTAACGCGACAAGATTATATATTATTTTTAATTATAAAACTAATAACAAGCATATTAATTAATATAATATTCAGCTATATATGGAAAAGCATATGACATGAAAAACATTAGTGCTACTGCACAGAGAACGTCGATGCGAATCTAACGCAACTTAATTGAAGCAAAACAGATTCCAAACGAATAAATGCTCGAGGATTAAAGCCGTATAACTATGAAGAGCAGATACGTACTGTAATGTGAAATTATCTACGCAAGTCTATCATATATGCAACATACTGAGACTAAGCAAATTTTAATTTGAAATATATTATACATTAATCATATTAATCAATTTAATATTGAACTATATATATAGAAAACATGTGGCAACTGAACGAAAGCACTTATGTTTCAAGGTTGAACTAAACATCTTATAATTCAAAAGAAACATTTAGTTTAATATTAATTAGATTAACATTAATTTAGAACAGACTGCCTGTGTTGCGTTTAATTAGAAACTCAATTGTACAAGCATAAATCAAATTAATATCTAACTTATAAATTTTAAGGATGTAAGACATGTCAAACGTTGTTGCTAAAACATAACCTCGATCGGCACTATTGCAAAACAACCAGAACGGATTTAAACCGGAATTTCTTTTAATTGGAAAGTTATTAAATAAATATATTAATCTAATTACTATTTAAATTAATAAATTCATAATCAAGTGACATGATAAACATCATTACTCATGCGTAGTTTACATCGGCACAATCACGACTCGACACGCACAGCATCGCAACCCTAATTCGTTTTCTAATTTAAAAGCTATTAAATTATTAGTAATCATATTAGTATTTCAATCAATAAATTCGTAACTATAAGACATGACAAACATTAGCACTACCGTGTAGAGCGCGACGACATGAATCTAACGTGACCTAAACGACTCGAATCGGATGTAAAACATAAATGATATGACCTAAACAAGATTATATGTATACGTATTTATATTGTATTTCGGGATTTATTTTTCTAAAAGAAAAACGGCAATAATATGTGGGTGATGTCATGACGACATCATCAAGCTAGCAAGATAAGAACTGTGCACGCATGGCTGCTCTGCTGGCTCTGCTTGCATGCGGTGTCGCGGCTGGCATGCTCGTTCAGCTGACTTGGATTCTAGTGTGCAGGTGGCGGCGCCATGGACGGAAGCTCGGCTCTTCTTTGAGTTCGGCAAAAACAATATAGAAGCCTCAGGTTTCTATGGAAGAGCACTGGAAGACAGATAGGAGGACGGTGATCTCACCACGGCACTTTGCATGGACGGACACGGAGCGGAGGCGACGCGAGTCTCGGCGGGGCAGACGGTGGCTCCCGGCGAAGGTTCTCGGCGGTGTCGTGTCTTCACAGACAAAGAGCTCCAGCGATGAACTAGAAGATCATTGACGTACAGCTCGACTTGGCGGCAACCGGCTTTCCTCGAGGCAGCAGACGGCAGCAGCGGAGCACGGGATCGATCAACGGCGGCGGCGACACAAGAAGGAGGAGAAAAATATAATTTACTACACGAGAGATTTCCCAAACTAGGGGCTCCTCTACGGTAGTTTTAGTGTGCTTTTATCCAAGGGATAGGTACGTATATATAGGGAGGAAAACTCTCCATCTCTATGTCAACTAGCGATATGGTGCTAATTGACGTTGCACCATCCACCTTTACTAATAGGCCTAATTAATTATTAAAGCCCATTAGTAATTAAAGACATGGGCCTTTGGGCATAAGGAAATCTGAGATATTTTATTATTTTCGGAATTAATTAATTTCATGGATAAAATAATTCTAGAAAAATCCAGAATTGAATTTTAAGCCACGAAAAATACCTCGAAGGCTCCGAAAATTTAGGGAAAATTCTCAGAGATATTTTAGAATGAGACGAACCCAAATAAAGTATTTGGAGCTCATGAAAAGATTGATGAAGAGATCAAGGAAAAAGATTAAGCTCACGAAAATTGAAATTTTAAATCCAGAAAATACCAAAAAGTTTTCCGATGAGAAGTAAACGTCGTCCTATGGTATTTTGGAAATAATAGCACTCACCAACACCAAAGACAAGCATCACACAAACACCACATTATCAAATTAATATGAGAAAGTTTAAAACCAAAATTTTCTATATTTAAATTAGCAGCAACTTAACTTATCTAATAAATTTATTCAGATATTGAAATTATTTATTTTATTTAGTGTTTCCTATGCACAACCCAAAATTAGAAATTTTGGGGTGTGACAATTCTACCCCACTTAACAAGAATCTCGTCCCGAGATTCGGAGAGACTAGGGAGAAAGATAAAGCAGACCAATAAGATTGTTTTGAAACTTTTGACAAGTTCTGATATAAGCGTCAAGGATTATCAATGGTTGACAAGAGAACATTGGATTGATCGTTAAGATTGATTCGAGCTAATGACCGAGAGTCAAAGGATTGAAGGTCAACATAGGTGGAAAGGAAGATCAAAGGAGGTTGAAAAGATAGATCAAGGGTGATCATTGAGTCTTCACTTTATAAGGTGAAAAAAACAAGGGTGGAGATTAGCAAGAGATATCATAAGAGATAAAGATAGATCTTAAGGTGCTCATAGCTCCTGGATTCAAGATTTATGAGACATCACAAAAAAGTGACAGACTAGCATTGGTTGAAGAAAGGTAAAGACTAGTCTTCCGTTTTACCATTCAGGGAGACCAGTGAGAAGGATAAATTGATCTTCAAGTCTTTGTAGGTCCTTGAATCAGGATTTATAAGATGTAAGGACAAGGGTCAAAAGTTGTCAAATGTTGATAAGAAAAAAAAGTAAAGATTGATGACTGGTTAAGGGGCAAGGACTAGCAAAGATGATATTATGATAGCGATTGGTCTTTGGATCTTCTTGTCTCGTGACTTGAGATTGATGATGGTGGCGGACGCTACCCCACTTAACAAAGATCTTATTTCACCTAGCGATGTCATTGAAGGCAACACTTTCTCTAAGGCTTACTACTATTGATGACTCCTTCGTGTGTTGATCCTCCATTAAGATGAGTTAAAGTAGATAACATGACAAGGGTAGACAGGAACAGTGTAAGAGAAAATGACAAGAGTTAGGATTGATTGAAAAATTAAGTAGGATAGAAGATGACACTACCCCACTTAACTTGGATCGAGCTACTCCTTAAGACATATACCTTCCGAGCCACCTTTGAAACATGAGAACAAAGATAACACACAAGCAACACATCAGACAACACAAAGCACCAATCACATCATCGGTACTACACGTGCTTTTTCAACAATGGTGGTCATCCTAAGAGAAGATTATGGATGATGAAAGACCATCGAAACTTAGAACAAGATGAGATCAGAAAACTTTTAGTAAAAACAACATAAAACAAAAACCAAGAGAGTACGAAATAATAGCTCAAAGGAAGCTATCAAGGAAGGGATACAACAGGACAAGGAACAAAAAATAGTCAAAATCAATGAGTCAAGGGATGAGAAAATAGTTTTATAGTAAAATAAGTTTTAGAATACGTCCAGCGCTACTTGGCATACGTCCTACAGTCAACACCGCTCTGATACCACTCTGTCACACCCGGTTTTCTAAAGAACAAAACCAGGCTAATCATATGTGTGCCCAGGAAGTCCACACATATGCCAGAATGAAAAAGTATCAGAAACAATGTTATTATATAATGTATACATAGCTATATTAACACTTACATCAGAGTATCGCGGAACGGTGACTAAACTTCAGGCTCCATTTTTCTCAAGGACGGCTGACTGGTGGCTCCATATGCCAAGCACTTCTGAAAACTTCACTACACCTTCATCCTTCTTCTAAGCAGCACCTTACTCCACACTGGAGTGTGGTGGAAATAGCAAGAGTGAGTCCATGTCAAACTCAACAAATATAACACGGGGTTCATGAGGCTCAAAAAGGATAGACACTGGTTTACTGCATTTAACTTTTAATTATCACAGTTTTATCATATGATTAGCATCAGGCTTGCATTAATCCCACAATAAACATATGATCAATGTAAAGATGAATAATGAATAGCAAAAACACATTTATAGTCATTAGTGATCATCAATTCTGTAAGGGTCCAAGGCCACTCATGACCGTGAGCACGGCTGTTATAACAGTTTTACACTCTGCAGAGGTTGTACACTTTCACTGTGAGTCGTGATTTACCCTTTCGCCCGAGGTGATCAGCCTCTTGACCCACTGCCAAGGAAGGTCGGCAGGGTTCACTATGAAGTCTTTCAAAGGTTCGTCTAACAAGTTAGGGCCGCTAGGTTTTCAAAGTCAGTCTGTGTGATTCACCACGCAGGGATCCACAGTCTGCTCTACCCCATTTGCGCCACAAGGGTAACCTCTAACAAGCTAGAAAAGATCCTCATACTGAGCTAAAGCCAGAGCCATTATAGCCCTCACAGTTGTACTGTAAGTCCCGGATTTTCGCTTACAGATAAGTCCTTATAGAGAGTAACGAGAGCACCAAAGTAACCCCATGCTCTAGTACCCTTTAACAGTAATAAAAGTCATCTTTTAATGTTTATTGCATATTCCATTAGTCAAATTACATGATCATAGTTCATGTTGAGCACTAGCAATACTAATCCATGCAGTATAATAGGTATCAAGGAATAAGATCAACTCTAAGTCATCCTTAACAAGGAATATATGCATAATGATATTATTTGCTTAATATGAATAGGACAACAAGGATAATCCCATGCTATACTTGCCTTTTTCCCCAAGTTAGCTGCTCAGAATCTCCAGTTGCTATCTTTCAGTCTCCACTTTTGCTTCAACTGTCAGTCCTCAGCTCCTAGTCTTTAGCGCTGACGAACCACGCTTCCTCTACTCGCAGCAACCAAGCAACGCAAATAGACAAACAATACACACATCTAAGAACATGCATCCAACAAAAAAAACGCTTTAAAAGAGAACGCACTAAAGGACACGGTACGTTGCTACAGTCATGAAAACGCAAGAACGACGGATAACGGAGCTACCATTAAAGAGAACACGCGACTATCGAGACGATTACAACATAACTTAGAAGACCGACTATAAACTTAATACATTTTAGTTATTGAAATAAGGTGATAAACATTCTGAAGAAATATTCTAAAATTAGATTAATCAATTGAATTACAAAACTAGGTTTAACCCTGGTCATATTTTATTTATAAGTATTACCGACTTTGCAGAGATAAAAGAACATGTGAGAACAATTATTCCAATTATATGAGATATGTGGTTGGGCTAAGTAAATTATAATTTAAACATATTTTAAGTTGCCATTAGCTAAGTTCATGCTTAGTTACAAAGGACTAACGCGACAAGATTATATATTATTTTTAATTATAAAACTAATAACAAGCATATTAATTAATATAATATTCAGCTATATATGGAAAAGCATATGACATGAAAAACATTAGTGCTACTGCACAGAGAACGTCGATGCGAATCTAACGCAACTTAATTGAAGCAAAACAGATTCCAAACGAATAAATGCTCGAGGATTAAAGCCGTATAACTATGAAGAGCAGATACGTACTGTAATGTGAAATTATCTACGCAAGTCTATCATATATGCAACATACTGAGACTAAGCAAATTTTAATTTGAAATATATTATACATTAATCATATTAATCAATTTAATATTGAACTATATATATAGAAAACATGTGGCAACTGAACGAAAGCACTTATGTTTCAAGGTTGAACTAAACATCTTATAATTCAAAAGAAACATTTAGTTTAATATTAATTAGATTAACATTAATTTAGAACAGACTGCCTGTGTTGCGTTTAATTAGAAACTCAATTGTACAAGCATAAATCAAATTAATATCTAACTTATAAATTTTAAGGATGTAAGACATGTCAAACGTTGTTGCTAAAACATAACCTCGATCGGCACTATTGCAAAACAACCAGAACGGATTTAAACCAGAATTTCTTTTAATTGGAAAGTTATTAAATAAATATATTAATCTAATTACTATTTAAATTAATAAATTCATAATCAAGTGACATGATAAACATCATTACTCATGCGTAGTTTACATCGGCACAATCACGACTCGACACGCACAGCATCGCAACCCTAATTCGTTTTCTAATTTAAAAGCTATTAAATTATTAGTAATCATATTAGTATTTCAATCAATAAATTCGTAACTATAAGACATGACAAACATTAGCACTACCGTGTAGAGCGCGACGACATGAATCTAACGTGACCTAAACGACTCGAATCGGATGTAAAACATAAATGATATGACCTAAACAAGATTATATGTATACGTATTTATATTGTATTTCGGGATTTATTTTTCTAAAAGAAAAACGGCAATAATATGTGGGTGATGTCATGACGACATCATCAAGCTAGCAAGATAAGAACTGTGCACGCATGGCTGCTCTGCTGGCTCTGCTTGCATGCGGTGTCGCGGCTGGCATGCTCGTTCAGCTGACTTGGATTCTAGTGTGCAGGTGGCGGCGCCATGGACGGAAGCTCGGCTCTTCTTTGAGTTCGGCAAAAACAATATAGAAGCCTCAGGTTTCTATGGAAGAGCACTGGAAGACAGATAGGAGGACGGTGATCTCACCACGGCACTTTGCATGGACGGACACGGAGCGGAGGCGACGCGAGTCTCGGCGGGGCAGACGGTGGCTCCCGGCGAAGGTTCTCGGCGGTGTCGTGTCTTCACAGACAAAGAGCTCCAGCGATGAACTAGAAGATCATTGACGTACAGCTCGACTTGGCGGCAACCGGCTTTCCTCGAGGCAGCAGACGGCAGCAGCGGAGCACGGGATCGATCAACGGCGGCGGCGACACAAGAAGGAGGAGAAAAATATAATTTACTACACGAGAGATTTCCCAAACTAGGGGCTCCTCTACGGTAGTTTTAGTGTGCTTTTATCCAAGGGATAGGTACGTATATATAGGGAGGAAAACTCTCCATCTCTATGTCAACTAGCGATATGGTGCTAATTGACGTTGCACCATCCACCTTTACTAATAGGCCTAATTAATTATTAAAGCCCATTAGTAATTAAAGACATGGGCCTTTGGGCATAAGGAAATCTGAGATATTTTATTATTTTCGGAATTAATTAATTTCATGGATAAAATAATTCTAGAAAAATCCAGAATTGAATTTTAAGCCACGAAAAATACCTCGAAGGCTCCGAAAATTTAGGGAAAATTCTCAGAGATATTTTAGAATGAGACGAACCCAAATAAAGTATTTGGAGCTCATGAAAAGATTGATGAAGAGATCAAGGAAAAAGATTAAGCTCACGAAAATTGAAATTTTAAATCCAGAAAATACCAAAAAGTTTTCCGATGAGAAGTAAACGTCGTCCTATGGTATTTTGGAAATAATAGCACTCACCAACACCAAAGACAAGCATCACACAAACACCACATTATCAAATTAATATGAGAAAGTTTAAAACCAAAATTTTCTATATTTAAATTAGCAGCAACTTAACTTATCTAATAAATTTATTCAGATATTGAAATTATTTATTTTATTTAGTGTTTCCTATGCACAACCCAAAATTAGAAATTTTGGGGTGTGACAATTCTACCCCACTTAACAAGAATCTCGTCCCGAGATTCGGAGAGACTAGGGAGAAAGATAAAGCAGACCAATAAGATTGTTTTGAAACTTTTGACAAGTTCTGATATAAGCGTCAAGGATTATCAATGGTTGACAAGAGAACATTGGATTGATCGTTAAGATTGATTCGAGCTAATGACCGAGAGTCAAAGGATTGAAGGTCAACATAGGTGGAAAGGAAGATCAAAGGAGGTTGAAAAGATAGATCAAGGGTGATCATTGAGTCTTCACTTTATAAGGTGAAAAAAACAAGGGTGGAGATTAGCAAGAGATATCATAAGAGATAAAGATAGATCTTAAGGTGCTCATAGCTCCTGGATTCAAGATTTATGAGACATCACAAAAAAGTGACAGACTAGCATTGGTTGAAGAAAGGTAAAGACTAGTCTTCCGTTTTACCATTCAGGGAGACCAGTGAGAAGGATAAATTGATCTTCAAGTCTTTGTAGGTCCTTGAATCAGGATTTATAAGATGTAAGGACAAGGGTCAAAAGTTGTCAAATGTTGATAAGAAAAAAAGTAAAGATTGATGACTGGTTAAGGGGCAAGGACTAGCAAAGATGATATTATGATAGCGATTGGTCTTTGGATCTTCTTGTCTCGTGACTTGAGATTGATGATGGTGGCGGACGCTACCCCACTTAACAAAGATCTTATTCCACCTAGCGATGTCATTGAAGGCAACACTTTCTCTAAGGCTTACTACTATTGATGACTCCTTCGTGTGTTGATCCTCCATTAAGATGAGTTAAAGTAGATAACATGACAAGGGTAGACAGGAACAGTGTAAGAGAAAATGACAAGAGTTAGGATTGATTGAAAAATTAAGTAGGATAGAAGATGACACTACCCCACTTAACTTGGATCGAGCTACTCCTTAAGACATATACCTTCCGAGCCACCTTTGAAACATGAGAACAAAGATAACACACAAGCAACACATCAGACAACACAAAGCACCAATCACATCATCGGTACTACACGTGCTTTTTCAACAATGGTGGTCATCCTAAGAGAAGATTATGGATGATGAAAGACCATCGAAACTTAGAACAAGATGAGATCAGAAAACTTTTAGTAAAAACAACATAAAACAAAAACCAAGAGAGTATGAAATAATAGCTCAAAGGAAGCTATCAAGGAAGGGATACAACAGGACAAGGAACAAAAAATAGTCAAAATCAATGAGTCAAGGGATGAGAAAATAGTTTTATAGTAAAATAAGTTTTAGAATACGTCCAGCGCTACTTGGCATACGTCCTACAGTCAACACCGCTCTGATACCACTCTGTCACACCCGGTTTTCTAAAGAACAAAACCAGGCTAATCATATGTGTGCCCAGGAAGTCCACACATATGCCAGAATGAAAAAGTATCAGAAACAATGTTATTATATAATGTATACATAGCTATATTAACACTTACATCAGAGTATCGCGGAACGGTGACTAAACTTCAGGCTCCATTTTTCTCAAGGACGGCTGACTGGTGGCTCCATATGCCAAGCACTTCTGAAAACTTCACTACACCTTCATCCTTCTTCTAAGCAGCACCTTACTCCACACTGGAGTGTGGTGGAAATAGCAAGAGTGAGTCCATGTCAAACTCAACAAATATAACACGGGGTTCATGAGGCTCAAAAAGGATAGACACTGGTTTACTGCATTTAACTTTTAATTATCACAGTTTTATCATATGATTAGCATCAGGCTTGCATTAATCCCACAATAAACATATGATCAATGTAAAGATGAATAATGAATAGCAAAAACACATTTATAGTCATTAGTGATCATCAATTATGTAAGGGTCCAAGGCCACTCGTGACCGTGAGCACGGCTGTTATAACAGTTTTACACTCTGCAGAGGTTGTACACTTTCACTGTGAGTCGTGATTTACCCTTTCGCCCGAGGTGATCAGCCTCTTGACCCACTGCCAAGGAAGGTCGGCAGGGTTCACTATGAAGTCTTTCAAAGGTTCGTCTAACAAGTTAGGGCCGCTAGGTTTCCAAAGTCAGTCTGTGTGATTCACCACGCAGGGATCCACAGTCTGCTCTACCCCATTTGCGCCACAAGGGTAACCTCTAACAAGCTAGAAAAGATCCTCATACTGAGCTAAAGCCAGAGCCATTATAGCCCTCACAGTTGTACTGTAAGTCCCGGATTTTCGCTTACAGATAAGTCCTTATAGAGAGTAACGAGAGCACCAAAGTAACCCCATGCTCTAGTACCCTTTAACAGTAATAAAAGTCATCTTTTAATGTTTATTGCATATTCCATTAGTCAAATTACATGATCATAGTTCATGTTGAGCACTAGCAATACTAATCCATGCAGTATAATAGGTATCAAGGAATAAGATCAACTCTAAGTCATCCTTAACAAGGAATATATGCATAATGATATTATTTGCTTAATATGAATAGGACAACAAGGATAATCCCATGCTATACTTGCCTTTTTCCCCAAGTTAGCTGCTCAGAATCTCCAGTTGCTATCTTTCAGTCTCCACTTTTGCTTCAACTGTCAGTCCTCAGCTCCTAGTCTTTAGCGCTGACGAACCACGCTTCCTCTACTCGCAGCAACCAAGCAACGCAAATAGACAAACAATACACACATCTAAGAACATGCATCCAACAAAAGAAACGCTTTAAAAGAGAACGCACTAAAGGACACGGTACGTTGCTACAGTCATGAAAACGCAAGAACGACGGATAACGGAGCTACCATTAAAGAGAACACGCGACTATCGAGACGATTACAACATAACTTAGAAGACCGACTATAAACTTAATACATTTTAGTTATTGAAATAAGGTGATAAACATTCTGAAGAAATATTCTAAAATTAGATTAATCAATTGAATTACAAAACTAGGTTTAACCCTGGTCATATTTTATTTATAAGTATTACCGACTTTGCAGAGATAAAAGAACATGTGAGAACAATTATTCCAATTATATGAGATATGTGGTTGGGCTAAGTAAATTATAATTTAAACATATTTTAAGTTGCCATTAGCTAAGTTCATGCTTAGTTACAAAGGACTAACGTGACAAGATTATATATTATTTTTAATTATAAAACTAATAACAAGCATATTAATTAATATAATATTCAGCTATATATGGAAAAGCATATGACATGAAAAACATTAGTGCTACTGCACAGAGAACGTCGATGCGAATCTAACGCAACTTAATTGAAGCAAAACAGATTCCAAACGAATAAATGCTCGAGGATTAAAGCCGTATAACTATGAAGAGCAGATACGTACTGTAATGTGAAATTATCTACGCAAGTCTATCATATATGCAACATACTGAGACTAAGCAAATTTTAATTTGAAATATATTATACATTAATCATATTAATCAATTTAATATTGAACTATATATATAGAAAACATGTGGCAACTGAACGAAAGCACTTATGTTTCAAGGTTGAACTAAACATCTTATAATTCAAAAGAAACATTTAGTTTAATATTAATTAGATTAACATTAATTTAGAACAGACTGCCTGTGTTGCGTTTAATTAGAAACTCAATTGTACAAGCATAAATCAAATTAATATCTAACTTATAAATTTTAAGGATGTAAGACATGTCAAACGTTGTTGCTAAAACATAACCTCGATCGGCACTATTGCAAAACAACAAGAACGGATTTAAACCGGAATTTCTTTTAATTGGAAAGTTATTAAATAAATATATTAATCTAATTACTATTTAAATTAATAAATTCATAATCAAGTGACATGATAAACATCATTACTCATGCGTAGTTTACATCGGCACAATCACGACTCGACACGCACAGCATCGCAACCCTAATTCGTTTTCTAATTTAAAAGCTATTAAATTATTAGTAATCATATTAGTATTTCAATCAATAAATTCGTAACTATAAGACATGACAAACATTAGCACTACCGTGTAGAGCGCGACGACATGAATCTAACGTGACCTAAACGACTCGAATCGGATGTAAAACATAAATGATATGACCTAAACAAGATTATATGTATACGTATTTATATTGTATTTCGGGATTTATTTTTCTAAAAGAAAAACGGCAATAATATGTGGGTGATGTCATGACGACATCATCAAGCTAGCAAGATAAGAACTGTGCACGCATGGCTGCTCTGCTGGCTCTGCTTGCACGCGGTGTCGCGGCTGGCATGCTCGTTCAGCTGACTTGGATTCTAGTGTGCAGGTGGCGGCGCCATGGACGGAAGCTCGGCTCTTCTTTGAGTTCGGCAAAAACAATATAGAAGCCTCAGGTTTCTACGGAAGAGCACTGGAAGACAGATAGGAGGACGGTGATCTCACCACGGCACTTTGCATGGACGGACACGGAGCGGAGGCGACGCGAGTCTCGGCGGGGCAGACGGTGGCTCCCGGCGAAGGTTCTCGGCGGTGTCGTGTCTTCACAGACAAAGAGCTCCAGCGATGAACTAGAAGATCATTGACGTACAGCTCGACTTGGCGGCAACCGGCTTTCCTCGAGGCAGCAGACGGCAGCAGCGGAGCATAGGATCGATCAGCGGCGGCGGCGACACAAGAAGGAGGAGAAAAATATAATTTACTACACGAGAGATTTCCCAAACTAGGGGCTCCTCTACGGTAGTTTTAGTGTGCTTTTACCCAAGGGATAGGTATGTATATATAGGGAGGAAAACTCTCCATCTCTATGTCAACTAGCGATATGGTGCTAATTGACGTTGCACCATCCACCTTTACTAATAGGCCTAATTAATTATTAAAGCCCATTAGTAAATAAAGACATGGGCCTTTGGGCATAAGGAAATCTGAGATATTTTATTATTTTCGGAATTAATTAATTTCATGGATAAAATAATTCTAGAAAAATCCAGAATTGAATTTTAAGCCACGAAAAATACCTCGAAGGCTCCGAAAATTTAGGGAAAATTCTCAGAGATATTTTAGAATGAGACGAACCCAAATAAAGTATTTGGAGCTCATGAAAAGATTGATGAAGAGATCAAGGAAAAAGATTAAGCTCACGAAAATTGAAATTTTAAATCCAGAAAATACCAAAAAGTTTTCCGATGAGAAGTAAACGTCGTCCTATGGTATTTTGAAAATAATAGCACTCACCAACACCAAAGACAAGCATCACACAAACACCACATTATCAAATTAATATGAGAAAGTTTAAAACCACAATTTTCTATATTTAAATTAGCAGCAACTTAACTTATCTAATAAATTTATTCAGATATTGAAATTATTTATTTTATTTAGTGTTTCCTATGCACAACCCAAAATTAGAAATTTTGGGGTGTGACAACTACTCACTAAGAGCTCTCAACCAGGCTACACTTAAGAGATCCACTAGATGAAACTAAGCTATAAAGCATGCTCTCAATTCTAGTTACACTAAAGAGCTTGCTATAACTAGTTTGCAAGAAAGTAAGTAAGTGAGTAAGATGATTATACCGCCAAGTAGGGGAGTGAACCAATCACAAGATGAATACCAATTCAATCACCGAGAGAATTCTAATCACACAAGAGACACAAGATTTTTCTCCCGAAGTTCACATGCTTGCCAGCACGCTAGTTCTCATTGTGTCGACCAACACTTGGTGGTTCGCGCGGCTAAGAGGTGTTTCACGAACCTCGTCTAGCAAATGGACATTGCAAGAACCTATCCATAAATGAGGTAACTCAATGACACGAGCAATTTACTAGAGTCGCCTTTGGCGCTCCGTCGGGGAAGACACAAGACCCATCACAATCACCAGAAGACGGCCACGAACAATCACCAACTCGTACCGATGCTCCTCCACTGCTCTAAGCCGTCTAGGTGATGGCAACCACCAAGAGAAACAAGAAATCCGTAGCCACAATGATCCTCAAGTGCCACTAGATGCATCACTCAAGCAAATACACTTTAAATCACTCCCAATCTTACTATGATGATGAATCAATGATAGAGGTAAGTGAGAGGTGTTTTGTAACACCCTAAATTTTGCATTGTTTCAAAATAGATAAAATTGATTTAATTATGTATTGTTTGTGCATTCAAATTTAGGGAATAATAAAATTTGGTGAAAATAAAATAAATCATAAGGATTAGTTACATGTTGATGCACTCATGCCGATGCATTTTATTTTTTGTGGTGATTGGTTTTAATCCAAATGCTAAAAGGTTTCAAAAACCTTTTAAAAAAATGAATTTGGAAAAGTGCTTTAGAAAAAGAAAAAGAAAAATCCTTATTATCTCCCTCCCTCCCTCCATTCGGCCTGCTAGCCCGTTTTCCCGGCCGGCCCACTCATCCCTCCCCATGCTCCTTCTCCTAGGCCGCGGCCCAGCCCAACCGGGCCAGGCAACCGTTGCCACGCCCCACTCTCCCTCACGCGGTCGCTGGCAGCCGGGGCCCGCTCATCAGATGTTTCTCTTCCCCAACCTCCGGTTCTCTTGCTCGGTCATCACGGCAACCGCCGCCCGCGCCCACTTCGCGTCGTGGGAGCGTCCTCTCTCCCCCCGCGCCTGGCCTTCTAAAGGGAGCCGCAACCCCTTCACCACCTCCCCCTGCTGTTTTTCCCGTTCCAACCCCACTCTCTTGAGCACCCCAGAAAACCGCAGCGGCGACCCACCAAAGCGCCGTCCATCCCACCGCGTCGGTCATCGTCCCCGAGCTGCCTCGACTCCATTTATCTGCTCGGTGAGCTTTGCCTCGTTCCATCTTTCTCCCCATGCCTTCATTTTCCCGAATGGTGGCCTCTAGGGCCGTTTTCTTGATCACCAGCGAGGTTCTCGCCACCGGCCATGGCGGCCACCGTGTCGGTCGTCTTCCCCAGCCGCGAAAATGGCATGGTTGTGGTCTCCATCGCCTCCGCATCATCCCGGTGCTTTCGGTTGTCAAATCGTGCACCGTAGCGCCTTTTTGGGCAACGCCGGCGAACTCCACGCTGTGGCAATGGCGGCGCCGCCATCTCCACCTCCAACTCTGGTGGCCGCGCCCTTCTTCCCCTCTCCCATCTAATCCGGGCTGCCCATCTCCGATCGGACGGTCCAAATTCAACCGTACCCTTTCATTGGTCAAATTGTTAAAGAGCCCCTCGGTTTCTGGCATATCCAACCCGCCGTCCTTGGCGTACTCCTAGAATACGCATTCTCATTTTGAAAACGTAGTTTCTTTGGTTTAAATGAAAAATACGTTTCCAGTTTAATTACAGAATTGCCACTGCAGTAAAACGCTTATAAAATCGTTGTTTTAGCTCCGATTCGACCCGTTCAACTTGCGTTAGGTTCGTAATTTCATAACCTACGCGTTAATGCCACTGTTAGTTTGGTTTGCAACATTTAAAATTCTTGATTAGGTTAAGTTAATTAACTCGCTATAGAAATCTTGTTTAATTCATAACTTTTGCGTTGTAGCTCCGTTTTTCGTGAACTTCGCGTCGTTGTGATCGTAGCGAGATGTAGAATATTTTCATAAACATTTTATATTGTTTTTATACTGCTGGTGTACTGTTCTAATTATAGGTTTGTTTGCTATGCATGAATGCTCTTGAAATATGTATGTTGCCGTGTTGGTCGAGTTCAGACGATGAGGAGTACGTTGGGAACCAGGAGTACTTCGAAGACCAGCAGGACCAGCAGGAGTGTGAACCAAGGCAAGTATAGCATGGGCCTACCTTGATTCCTATTCATTATATAATCTACTCATTATGCATGTGTCTAATATTGCTCGACTATAAGGACATCCTAGCCATTGATGACTTATATCTCGATGCCTATGGGTTTTATTGCATATGGGTATAATGCTAGTGCTGTATTCAAACATGATCAATACTATGATTAATGGAACAAATGGATAAACATGATGGTAATAATTGAAATGTAGGGTGATGGTGCAAATGATGTCGATCATGTTGCCCTAAACTCTCCGTAAGGACTTATCTGTAGGGCAAAAGCTGGGACATACAGTGCACCGTGAGAGTTATATGGCTCTGACTTTAGCTCAGTAATAGGATCTTTTCTAGCTGGTTAGAGGTTACCCGAAAGGGCACAAGAGGGGCTTGCCACTTTGGGTATAGAACTGCCTCTGTTCTTGTGTGTATAGCCTGCGGGAATTGTGCCACAGAAAGGGGGGTTCTCTATATCTGCCTGCCGAGGAAACCTCGCGGCCCTAACTTGTTAGACGAGACCTATGGAAGGCTTCATAGTGTATCCTGCCCGCTCACCTTGGAAGTGTTATGGGAGTAATTAACCTGGGCATATGGGCAACACGACTCACGGGTAAAGATGCACAACCTCTGCAGAGTGTTAAAACTGTTATAACAGCCGTGCTCACGGTCACGAGCGGCCTGGAAAACTCACAGAATAAATGGTCACTTATGAAGATGTTGTTCATGGTGAACTATGAAGGTATTATGATGATGATGACGATGATGATGATATAATGTTGATCAATGACTCTATTTAATTCTAGAATATGATCATGTGGGTTAATTTGGGAGCTTAAGCATAATTTGATATTGATCAATAACAAAATGTTGACTTACTAAAATGCTAAATGCAGTAAACCATGTCTGCATTTTGAGCCTCATGAATCCCCATGCTATGCTTGTGGAGTACGAAATGTACTCACGCTTGTTTATTTTCTATTTTTGGATAAAAATCCCAGATGGGTACTAGATTGCCAGAGATTGGAGCAGATAGGCTTGTGATCAACCAATCAGTTCTCCCTGTGGAGTGGAGTCTTCACCTGAAGACCGGAGTTGTCTTTTCGCTGTTTGCCATCTAAGGTTATATCTTTTATAATAAGTACGTTATATATTAAGCATTGTCATTTGATATTACCCTTATTTGTAGCTATATGTGAGATTTGACTTCCTGGGCTCACATATGGTGTGTATCTGGTTTTGTTCTTAAAACCGGGTGTTACAAAGTGGTATCAGAGCAATGCTGACTGTAGGACGCAAGCCTAGTTAGGAATTGGCTGTCTTAAGGTTTAGGAATTGCTATAAGACCCTTGTTCTATAAACCTTGATATTCCTCCTCCATTATTTCTCTACCCTTGATATTCATCTCCTCCTTGATACTTGTTTAAGTATTTGTTCTGATCTTCACTCCTTGTTTTGATATGCTCTTAGAATCTTCTCTCTTATCATCTTCCTGCGACATCGGAAATGGAGCTTTAGGATATTTGCCCTTAATATGAATAGAACGATAGTATCACAAGCTCAGTCAATGATTGAAGTATGCACCTTAATTGCTTGTTGAATTGTCATTATGCATGTGCTTGTTTTGGATCTTTATAATGATTGTAATGATCTTGTGGGGATTGTCCACAATTTCATTTAGTCTATAGGCCTAAGGCATAAGGATTAATGAAGTAAATATGCGGGTTTTGGTTTTCTCCTGTTTTATCCATCCTGTTTTCTAGAGCAGTCTGTGTTCGTCATGATATATCTCTAGATCTGGACATCTAAAAGTTATGGAACTTTTATAGATAAAAGAAGACTCTTGTATGTTTCATCTGTCGCTGGAATCAATTCCATAGCTGTTTTGGTTTGGGAGTTATGGAAATCACAAGACGATATAGTTGTGCTGTCTGAAACCTGGAGTAGTTTTGTGGTGCACAGTTTTTGACCAAATTATGTTTGGAATCAGAAAAAGTGTTCTATACAAAAGTTGTAGAGGATTTCAACAGCTTTCCAACAGTATAAACTAAAACTTCATTGGATTAACAGAATAGGAGTTACAGCTGTTTTCCTGCGCTACTGTTTTTCTACTCATGAGGAATTTCAGACTTCTTGTTCTTACTTATGCACATGAGTTTCCGTGGGATATCAGAATATCATTATGATGGTTAACTCACTTGGAAGAAGATGCAAGCTACCCTTTGTTGTTCCCCTAGTTGATCTCTCTTAAGGGGGGTAGCCGAGTGAAGAAGTAACAAGATGAAGGTTTCTTAAATTCAAGTACTCCACCTAGAAGAATTAGTTATCCCTATGGTTGAGAAGTCACCATCAAGCGCAGTTGGGTGTTAAATTTCAACATACCCAAGACAAGTTAGTGGCAAGGAGATATGGGACATCTACAAGGATCGTAAGAATCTAAAGGATATCTTCACTAAGTTGGTTTTGATCTTATGAAATCATCGATGAATTAGAGCGATCAATGATTATGGCATGGAAGTGTGTTAATACCCGGATAAGCAAAAGTTGTTGTCGATGCTCCTAGCATAAAGAGTGTGCTAGGGAGGTTCGATCGACACCAAGGTTGAGTTATGTGAGAAACTTGAGTGATGTCACCTATGCTACAAAGTGTATCACCTTGGAACAAAAGGAATTGCAAAGGTCAGTTGGAGGAATGACATAAAGGACTAAGGGATTGTGCTTAAGAGTTGATCAAGCTATTAGGAGCAAGGTTGTAACAACGTGCAAGCTACAGCGTGATCGTTGTGAGAAAATGAAGAAGATCCAAAGGCAGAGCATCTACATCTCTTTGACACCCATCTCCCGAATCTCGAGGACGAGATTCCTCTTAAGGGGGGTAGAATTGTAACACCCTAAATTTTGCATTGTTTCAAAATAGATAAAATTGATTTAATTATGTATTGTTTGTGCATTCAAATTTAGGGAATAATAAAATTTGGTGAAAATAAAATAAATCATAAGGATTAGTTACATGTTGATGCACTCATGTCGATGCATTTTATTTATTGTGGTGATTGGTTTTAATCCAAATGCTAAAAGGTTTCAAAAACATTTTAAAAAAATGAATTTGGAAAAGTGCTTTAGAAAAAGAAAAAGAAAAATCCTTATTCTCTCCCTCCCTCCCTCCATTCGGCCTGCTAGCCCGTTTTCCCGGTCAGCCCACTCATCCCTCCCCGCGCTCCTTCTCCTGGGCCGCGGCCCAGCCCAACCGGGCCAGGCAACTGTTGCCATGCCCCACTCTCCCTCACGCGGTCGCTGGCAGCTGGGGCCCGCTCGTCAGATGTTTCTCTTCCCCAACCTCCGGTTCTCTCGCTCGGTCATCACGGCAACCGCCGCCCGCGCCCACTTCGCGTCGTGGGAGCGTCCTCTTTACCCCCGCGCCCGGCCTTCTAAAGGGAGCCGCAACCCCTTCACCGCCTCCCCCTGTTGTTTTTCCCGTTCCAACCCCACTCTCTTGAGCACCCCAGAAAACCGCAGCGGCGACCCATCGGAGCGTCGTCCGTCCCACCGCGTCAGTCATCGTCCCCGAGCTGCCTCGACTCCATTTATCTGCTCGGTGAGCTTTGCCTCGCTTCCATCTTTCTCCCCATGCCTTCATTTTCCCAAATGGTGGCCTCTAGGGCCGTTTTCTTGATCACCAGCGAGGTTCTCGCCACCGGCCATGGCGGCCACCGCGTCGGTCGTCTTCCCCAGCCGCGAAAAGGGCATGGTTGTGGTCTCCATCGCCTCCGCATCATCTCGGTGCTTTCGGTTGTCAAATCGTGCACCGTAGCGCCTTTTTGGGCAACGCCGGCGAGCTCCACGCCGCGGCAATGGCGGCGCCGCCGTCTCCACCTCCAACTCTGGTGGCCGCGCCCTTCTTCCCCTCTCCCATCTAATCCGGGCTGCCCATCTCCGATCGGACGGTCCAAATTCAACCGTACTCTTTCGTAGGTCAAATTGTTAAAGAGCCCCTCGGTTTCTAGCATATCCAACCCGCCATCCTTGGCATACTCCCAGAATGCGCATTCTCATTTTGAAAATGTAGTTTCTTTGGTTTAAATGAAAAATACGTTTCCAGTTTAATTACAGAATTGCCACTGCAGTAAAACGCTTATAAAATCGTCGTTTTAGCTCCGATTCGACCCGTTCAACTTGCGTTAGGTTCGTAATTTCATAACCTACGCATTAATGCCACTGTTAGTTAGGTTTGCAACATTTAAAATTCTTAATTAGGTTAAGTTAATTAACTCGCTATAGAAATCTTGTTTAATTCATAACTTTTGCGTTGTAGCTCCGTTTTTCGTGAACTTCGCGTCGTTGTGATAGCGAGATGTAGAATATTTTCGTAAACATTTTATATTGTTTTTATACTGGTGGTGTACTGTTCTAATTATAGGTTTGTTTGCTATGCATGAATGCTCCTGAAATGTGTATGTTGTCGTGTTGGTCGAGTTCAGACGGTGAGGAGTACGTTGGAAACAAGGAGTACTTCGAAGACCAGCAGGACCAGCAGGAGTGTGAACCGAGGCAAGTATAGCATGGGCCTACCTTGATTCCTATTCATTATATAATCTACTCATTATGCATGTGTCTAATATTGCTCGACTATAAGGACATCCTAGCCATTGATGACTTATATCTCGATGCCTATGGGTTTTATTGCATATGGGTAGAATGCTAGTGCTCTATTCAAACATGATCAATACTATGATTAATGGAACAAACGGATAAACATGATGGTAATAATTGAAATATAGGGTGATGGTGCAAATGATGTCGATCATGTTGCCCTAAACTCTCCGTAAGGACTTATCTGTAGGGCAAAAGCTGGGACATATAGTGCAACCGTGAGAGTTATATGGCTCTGACTTTAGCTCAGTAATAGGATCTTTTCTAGCTGGTTAGAGGTTACCTGAAAGGGCGCAAGAGGGTCTTGCCACTTTGGGTATAGAATTGCCTCTGTTCTTGTGTGTATAGCCTGCGGGAATTGTGCCACAGAAAGGGGGTTCTCTATATCTGCCTACCGAGGAAACCTCGTGGCCCTAACTTGTTAGACGAGACCTATGGAAGGCTTCATAGTGTACCCTGCCCGCTCACCTTGAAAGTGTTATGGGAGTAATTAACCCGGGCATATGGGCAACACGACTCACGGGTAAAGATGCACAACCTCTGCAGAGTGTTAAAACTGTTATAACAGTCATGCTCACGGTCACGAGCGGCCCGGAAAACTCACAGAATAAATGGTCACTTGTGAAGATGTTGTTCATGGTGAACTATGAAGGTATTATGATGATGATGACGATGATGATGATATAATGTTGATCAATGACTCTATTTAATTCTAGTATATGATCATGTGGGTTAATTTGGGAGCTTAAGCATAATTTGATATTGATCAATAACAAAATGTTGACTTACTAAAATGCTAAATGCAGTAAACCATGTCTGCCTTTTGAGCCTCATGAATCCCCATGCTATGCTTGTGGAGTACGAAATGTACTCACGCTTGTTTATTTTCTATTTTTGGATAAAAATCCCGGATGGGTACCAGACTGCCAGAGATTGGAGTAGATAGGCTTGTGATCAACCAGTCAGTTGTCCCTATGGAGTGGAGTCTTCACCTGAAGACCAGAGTTGTCCTTCCGCTGTTTGTTATCTAAGGTTATATCTTTTATAATAAGTACGTTATATATTAAGCATTGTCATTTGATATTACCCTTATTTATAGCTATATGTGAGATTTGACTTCCTGGGCTCACATATGGTGTGTATCTAGTTTTGTTCTTAAAACCGGGTGTTACATGTTTGCCTAGGCTCACAAGGATGTCAAGTATGTCAAAGTGCCAAGAGAGTGAGCCCCAAGCCGGCCTAACCCCTTAAATAGGTGGACTCACAAAATAGAGCCGTTGGCTCTATGTAGACGTGACTGGACGCGCCTCTGTGTCCAGTCGTGAAGTCACTCATCGATTGTTGGTATTTATTAACTTCTCACTTATTTTGGTAGTCACCTATTAATTATCTATGCCTCTAGCATTACTAAACTAGGTTGTCATCCCCAGTGATGGTGCCAGAAATGTTTGTTGGTACTAACTAGCATTACTATAAGAATAATACTAAGTAGATGTTTATCATTTTATGTGACTAGAAATAATATAAAGATATGAATGAAATTGATTCTGCAAGCGGACAGATAATTATACCATTGTAGCACTTCACCCGAGAGTATACCAGGTATCATATTTATATTTTACCATAGGGAAGGTGTAGCTTTGGACATGTATTGATAACTTATAACATTGATGGAGAAATAAACCATAACCAATCACTCTACTCATAACAGGGGTAAGTCACAAGATAAGATGTATATGATAAGTACTGATCAAGCATTATAAGTAAATCACTCAGAGCACTCCTACCTAGGGCAATAGCATGGTCAAATTAGAATATTAGAGGAATAATTCCTAAGTCATCCTTAACTATAAGTCAAAGCATATGATGATTAGTGCAATTACACCTAGTAATCATGGCTAAGATCATCATTATATGCACACATAAGGGGCATTACTTAGGGAAGTTTGAGTACAGAAACCTCTCCCTTCCTTTATAACCAGGCCATACTTCCTCAACCTATACTCGGGGAGTGGACTACAAAGGACTCAACGGGAGTGTCACATCCACGATCTACCACATGTCCCAGAATATAGAGTGTATTCATAGGTAAATAACATATAAGCACCACGCTTATATGATCTCTACCACCCACCCATGGTACCTTACTAGGGTGAATGTTATACGAACTTATGCATAAACACAAGGATAAACTAACTATACTAAGTATATAATCAAAGTAAACAATGAACATTGCACCCAAGATCATGAATAAGATGAATACTATATTGTCTTGACAATTGTACCAAAGCATATAAAAATAATGGAGATACAATAAGAGAGGGTGTTGACATTTACTACTGCTATTACTAAACTAACAACACCAGTAAATGCATGGTAATGATTAACATGTCTTTAGCACACTAGTCACCTATCACATACCTATACTCCTAAGCTTGAACTAAGTTGTCATCCCTAGTTTTATAGCTATAAATGTATATTGGTACTATATAAAGGAATCTATCATTTTATGTGACTAGGCAGAAATAATAAGAATGAATATATGAATAAAATTGGTTCTGCAAGCGGACAAATAATTATACCATTGTAGCATTTTACCTAGAGTATTACCAAGTTGTCGATCTATATTTATACCACTGGGAAGGTCTAGCTAAATAGGAAATCTATAGTATTGATAACTTTCTATATATATGATGAATGAGAGATAAAACTAATATCATACACTCTACTCATAACAGAGATAAGTCACATGATAAAGATATATATGATAGGTAATGATCAGTCATCATAATAATAAGATAATAGATTCACTCAGAGCACTCTAACTACTATAATAATGTCGTAAAACCCGAATATTAGAGAGATAATTCCTAATGTAGTTCTTTAATCACAAGTCAATGAATATTCTAATTAGTGCAACTACATCTAGCAATCATTGTTAACATTACTACTATGTCATTATCCATACATAAGGACCATCAACTAGAGAGGCTTTTAAGATGCAACCGTCACCTCCGACGCAACCACGCTCTACATAACCTATGCGCAGGGGATGGACTACAGAGAACTCAACGAAGCTATAATAGTCACCTTCGTGATCTATCACACGTCCTGGAACATCAGGGAGCACTCGCAGATATGCAATATATCTAAGCACCACACCTATATAATACAAATTATCTACCCTAGGTACCTTAGGATAAACGTTGTACGAGCATATGCATGAACTCAATAATAATAAAGTAACTATGCTAGACATATAATCAAAGTAAACAATGAACATTGCAATCAAGAACATAAACAAGATGAAGATTAATGTTGTCATAACACTGTAATAAACACACAATGATGAATAATACAATGAGAGAGGAGAGCATAAGAATAGTACCAATCGCCACGCTCTTGACAACGTCGGAAATCCAAGCTAGGTTGACCAACTTGACTCCCTCTAGATCTAGTCTAACTAGGCTATCGCTATAAACTAGAGAAACTCTGAGGAACTAGGGTTTCTGGCTCTGGATGGCTTGATCTCCAAATGACTTGATGGCTCTAGGGGGGTCAGGCTCCGTATATATAGTCCGGTGGGATGCACGTGAACCCTTGGCTCAAACCGACTTGACGTAGGGTTAATATTGATCCTCAAGGTCGGTGGAGGATGATTGCAGAAGATGACAGGTGGGGCCCATAGCCAGGGGTCGGTCGGCCTGGCGGCCTGGTGTCGCCTGGCCTCCTCTAGAAGCTTCTGGAGTCCTGCTTTTGCCTATTGCCTTCTCATGTCTTCTAGAGTCTTCTAGCATATCTTTCATGGTGGAATTCTGATAATCCGTTTGATAATTAAGTCCCTCTTGTCGGCTTTTCTAGAATAATCCCTAGAAAAATAACAATTTACCAAAACTCATGGAATTTGTCAGATAAAACCCTAGACTTCTCTATTTCCATGTTTATTGATCATTTCTCATGTTTATTGCGCTATAAAATGTTGACGCTATCCGCCATCAATAGAGGGGTATAAGAATTATACTGAACCAAGCTCTAGACGATGTCGGGAATCCAGGCGAAGATCTGCTTGCCTCCCTCTAGACCTAGCCTAACTAGCTATGCCCTAGAAACTAGAGAAGCTCTGAGGATATTAGGGTTTCTGGCTCTAGATAACTTGATCTCAAATGACTTGATGCCTCAGGGGGGCTGGGGTCTCCTTATATAGCCCAGAGGGTCCAACATGAGCCCTTGGATCAAACTGACTTGAAGAACGGCATAAATGCAGTCTAGAGAGGCGGTGGAGGAACATTCTAGAAGTTGATAGGCGGGAGCCACTGCAAGGGGCCGGGCGGCACCAGGGTGGGGCCGGCTGGTCTCACCTGGCGGCCTCTCGGGCTTTGCCTTGGGGGGTTGCCTCCTCGAGTCCTCTGGAGTCTTTTAGAATAGTTTTCATCGCAGTTAAGTTTAATTCCTTTTGATGTTTTGATCCCCCTTTCTGGTTTTCTAGATATACCCTGCAGAAAATATAGATTCACCAAAACTTGTGCAAATTGTTTGTTTAAACCTCTAAGTTTCTGTTGGTGATCCATTTCAAGCATTTATTCAAGTTATGTTGATGGTTTAGTATAATAGATAACTACCATCAACAAGCTCCACTAAACTTAACCTTGCTAGTCCCTTAGCAAAGCTAAACTCAGCAAATTTAGATCAGGAGTTGCTTCTATGCTTTCACGCCTCAAAAGTACACATGCGTTCAAACAAAAATTCTTCTCCGGATTAGAATAAACTAATCTGACCTTCAAACTTACTCATATTACCTTCAACTATGGAGTTTCTTAGCCTTTACTTGGGTCTTGAGCAATTGAAAGATAGAACAATCAAGTCAAGCACTATGTCTCAAGTTCTTTGTTCAACCATTATTCCAGAGTTTTTATAGTTTTCAAAATAAAA
Source organism: Saccharum hybrid cultivar R570 (assembly GCA_038087645.1). Lineage (NCBI taxonomy): Eukaryota > Viridiplantae > Streptophyta > Magnoliopsida > Poales > Poaceae > Saccharum > Saccharum hybrid cultivar. The sequence continues at coordinate 28,549,565 of JAQSUU010000135.1, forward strand.
CTTAGAGCTTTCATTGTATGACACTCTCCAATCTCTTAATATATGTGATATTTGTGGATCCTTACCAAGGCAATAACGATGTTATGACTTTCTCTTCCTACAATTAAGGCTTATAGTGGAGTTCATAGGAGTGGAGAAGACATGAAAGAGCATACTTGCAACACATATGTTGTAAAGTCAAACCTCGGATCCAAAGAGAGTTAAATCATACAATCAAATCAAGATGTGCATGTGTATGGATGTATATGGGATGTTTATGGTGGCTAACCTAATTCTACTTTACTCCTTCAAAACATATTTCTCTTTTTAAAATTTGGAAACAACTTTGCAAGAAAACATGGGCTATCTAATTCATCTCTTTTTTTCAGGCGGGCATCAGAGTACCCATTGTTTTTGATATCTTGGACACTTATCTATTTTTTCAATACTTTTCTTTTTCTCTCTTTATATGAATAACTTTTGCATAGCCACATGCATCTTCTCTGCAACAAAACTTTTGAGAGATAGCAATAAGAAATTGGAGCATTTATTTGGCATATATCCTATAGGAAATATTTTTGGGTGTTTACTCCCAGTGTAAGAGTAAAACATTTTTAAGTGGATCTAGATGGAATGGCATATTTCTGTGCCTACCCCCAGTGTAGGAGTAGTGCATATGTGGATGGTGTGTTCGTGATCTTAATTTTAAGAGTATGACAAATCTCTCATAAGGCATCAACAAAGCCTAATTGAACTCAATGCAATAGCAAGCATCATGTATGAGTGAAAGGTTTTCCTCATCTAAGCATCATATATGGCTTTGGTAGGAATTCAAGCTTTGTCATATAGGGGCTCATCATGAAAGATTTTATGTTTTCAAAAGATAAATCTTTGAAACTCTAGTATCGCTAGGAACAAGATAAACAACAACTCAGATCTTCTCATATTATATCTATCAATTACCTAGACTTAGATCAAGCATATGCTACCCACGAGTTTCAAGTTCAGAGTAAATTCTTATATTAAATCAGTCATATCCAAAACTTGGAAGAATTCAAGGTTGAAAACTAGGTACTTGAAAGGAATTACGACAGAGCAACTATTCATCATTTCCATTGCAAGAAATTACCTAGACTCCATTATTTATTCAGCTTTAAAGAATAGAAAACTAACACGTTTTTTATTTTTCTTTCAAAGTTTTAAATCACACCTTACTATATCGATATAACTTACTAAGATAATTTTTTATTTTGTTTTGGTTTGTTATGCATCTTTTTATTTCTTTAGCAAACATATAGCAAACTCGAAAATAGTAAAACTAAAAGGGGAAAGAAATACTTAGTTAGATACATGGGAGATGCTTCTCCCCCAAGCTAGATGTTGTCGTGGTAGGTTGTTGAATGTTAGGTGATCTTTCTTAGAGCATGGTTTGTCGGCGGATATCCTTCTCACCTATAAGTAGAATGAGATGTCTACAGTCGAATGACTTTACTCTTGATCATTTGTACCATCCTGCAAAATACTCCAACAAGAATACCAAAACCTCGAGGCTTGGATTAGGAATAAGGATTAGCGGTCAGCCATATAAGAATTTGTTCTTCTTATGAGTTTAGACAGATTTTCTAGTGCCAAAATTTTAGCAAGAGGTCTATTTAGTATCTTTTTTGGATTTTCTATTTTTATAACGCACAAAGGAAATATATATGCATGATATTTTTTATTTTTATTTTTATGCCACCATAGTGAATAGTCATATGGGCTTTTACACACCGTAGACCTACTCTCATGGAGCTTAGGATTTTTATATGATGCAATGTTGAAATATAGTAAAGGAACTCTTTATTTTCTTTTCTAATATGCAATATTGATGATATGCAATAAATTAATCTTTTATTTTTCTCTTTTCTCTAATGTAATACAAATATAGAAAAGTAAATATGCTAAAAGAAAATAATTAATGCAATGCTAGAAAGTAAATATGGATAACTACCGATATTACCTCATGGCAAGGGTTTGGATTTTTAAAGTCCTCCAGACATGACTAGGTAGGAGAGAGTACTTACTTTTCAGGTGCATCGTCTAGTCTCAGTGATGGAGACTCAGATGACTGCTTCTCTTGTGATAGTGATGATGTTATCTTCTCTATCCATACCTGTTTAAACTGTGGGCTTGATGTTGGTAGAGCGGCTTCGTCTTTGGTGGGTGCTTTAGGCTCTTTATCGTTCCATTCGTTCAATCAGGGTTCGCACATGTCCTTCTCAACTTCTCCTTCATAATCCCCCCATCCATTCTTAGGGAGTTGATCCTCTTATCGGTAGGATGATCGACGCCTCCTCCTCTAGGAGCGGGTCTTCTTTGGCTGCTCATAAGTAGTATAACTGTTAAAACAATAACATACCTTTTCTCCTAGGAATTGGAAGTGGATTTGTTCAGATCCGACATAGATAACTGCATTGGTAGTGTTAAGAAATGGTCTTCTCAGAATAATAGGTGAATCATCTTCTTCCTCCATGTCCAGGACCATGAATTCGGTGGGAGCGTAGTGATCTTATATCTTGACCATTATGTCCTTCGCTATGCACTTCAGGAATCGGATTGATTGGTCCGCCATCTGCAACTGCATATATATCAGGTACAAAGGTTCATTACCAAATATATATTCATATGTTACCTTTGATATTATGTTGACACCCGATCCAACATCGCAGAAAGTCTTGTGGAAAATCTTCTGACCGATGGTATACTCGATCGTCGGTACGCCAGGGTCATCCTTCTTAGCAAGAAATGGTAGAGCGAGGAAGTGGTCATACTCCGATTGGATGGTGTTGATAATGTTGACTGTCTCTTTAGGTGACTGGTTGGTCTTGTTCTTCCTCCTTCTGTTCTTCTTTTTTGGTCACTGTTGTTGTCTCTTTGTACAGGTATGCCTTCTCTGGATGAGCGGAAGAATATAGTATACGATCCTTGAACGAGGACTTCTCCTTCTTATCCTTGATAGTGAAACATATCTTGGCGGTGTCTGCGTAGATGATAGCCATCACGGTGCTCAGGAAAGGTTAGCCTAAAATAATGGGTTCCCTATCATCTCTACCTGTTTCTAGAACCACAAAGTCTGTGAGAACATATGATTGTCCCACTCAAATGATGGCATCTTCTAGAATTCCTTTAAGGTAGCAGAATGACTGATCTGCAAGCTGCAAACGCATATTTGTATACAACAAAGAATCTCTTATAATCGTATCATAAATTACCTTAGGCATGATGTTGACACTTGCTCGAAAGTCATAGACAGCTTCTTGAAAGATATGAGGTCCAATGGAGATAGGAATAACAGGTCTCCCCATATCACCTTTCTTGTCGGGGAGTGAATAATCTATCCACCTTCCCTCTGACGGTTGAGTGTAGTAGAAAACTGCATTATGAATATCGACGAGATTTACAGTTTCTAAATCTTCCGGCTGCCCCGAAATCTTACCTTTATCGGATGGAGGAACAGCAGCCGCCAGCTGAGCTATTTGTAATTCTATCATTTTATTAAAATTGTGTTGATTCTTAATGGCAGAAGCAAAAATATCCATTCTAGTACTTATGTTCTCTAGGATTTTATCATTGAAAGCTATTTTCTTAGACATCTGATCCATAAGTCTAGATTGACCAGCAACTAACTCTCTCAAGGGTGGTTGATTGAAGTTATTATAATTATTACCTTGAAAGTTACCTTCGTAGTTATCTTGGTAGTTTGACCTCTGTTGCTGATTCCATCCTTAATTCTGTTGAGGATGGTAGTTGTTATTGATGTAGTTCGCATCCTCTTGAATATGTGAATGTGTGAAGATTTATCCAGAAAGCAAGCAAGGTGGACCCAATCGTCATATTTAATCACGTTCATCTGCGACGTAAACAACTCAAGAAGATTCTAGAAGACACCAGAAGACGCACCACCGAAGCTTGGGCCAAACGGCCACAAAAGTGGGCCGGCCGGCCTAGGGCCCCTAGGCTGGCCGGCCTGCTCCAAAGCCCGCTCGCTCTCTGCCACCTCGTATGTATTTCCAAGATTTACACTGTTGATTTTAAGGCGGTTATAAGTTGGTTCATCCAACGGTGATCGAGGGAGTTAATGCGGATCGATGATGTGGCGATTCCTTGCCCCCTACTCCACCTCGGCCTATATAAGGACACCCAGACCCTCCTCCTTGGAGTCATCCTGAAACCCTAATTTATATTCTCCTCGTCAGGATTAGAGCCAGCTATCAAGAGAAGATTAGTCCTCTATAGGATCTAGTCTTGTATTAGAAATAGAGAGAGTGCGAGGGAAGAGTTTGGAGGACGGCCTGTCAGTGCTCTCTCTACGGTTTGTACCCTGGCGGAGTCAAGTTCTACTTGAGCTTGCTTCTGAGGATTCTCTAGTAATTAACTTCTGATTCAAGTAAGCATTGCGTTTATATTGCTCATCAGGTTCACAACTCATTGAGTGCTTTAATCTATAGGACGCTCTAGGTTAAAATAGTAATTGTAGGTGTAAGTGTAGTGTTTAGACTGGGTTACTTTTGGATGTACCATACATTCTGGATCGGTGGTAGCTCGCGAGAGTGACTCTTATAGCCTCGTTGAATCCTCTATAATCCACCTCCCGTATGTAGGCCTAGCAGGATTTAGTTACTCTAGGAAACCTACTCTGCTTGTGCTTCCCTTAGTAATATCCCTAGTTGAACAATAGAAGACATAACTTACCGAAGTTAGAATTAGAAGACCTTTGTGATCTCCTCTATACTCTTATTATTTTAAGTCTTGTTGCTACTCCGGGTTAAGTTAGACGTAGTTACTCTCACACGTTTCCCTATGGATACGATACTTGGAATACTTCTGGGTGAAAGCTACAGCGATATCTGTGTGCTTATGGATTTATCTGTGTGCATTAAATATACCAATAAGCGTGCTGATTCGTATGTATGGGTGCTCCAAGCATTTCTAAAAGCAATGTGTCAGAAGAAACCACAATCAGTAATTATTGATGGCGACTAGTCCATGATTAAAGCTATTCGGCAAGTGTTTCCTAGTGTAAGTCATCGCATCTGTTCATGTCATGTGGAGAAAAATATTATGAAGCATTTGCAAGCGACTGCTTGGATGGGTTCCTCACACTTTTGTATTATGCTAGTTCAGAAAACGCTTGAAAGCTAGATAGAATGCCTTTCTTTCCAAGTACCAGACTGCAACAAATAGAGATTCGCTCGCAATGATGTACAAGAATAGGGAACTATGGGCTGCCGCCTTTCAATATGGGGTGTTTAGTTGCCAAAAATTTTTGGATTCGGGTACTGTAGCTGTTTTGTTTTATTTGGCGATTACTGTTCAATCATGGACTAATTAGGGACTAATTAGGCTTAAAATATTCGTCTCGCGATTTCACGGTAAACTGTGCAATTAGTTTTTTTTTTGTTTCATCTACATTTAATGCTTCATGCATGTGCCGTAAGATTTGATGTGATGTTTTGGGTGAAATTTTTTGGGAACTAAACACCCCTATAACAAGTTTTTCCTAGGTATGAAAAGTAACCGGAGAAGTGAAAGTCTCAATTCAAGTCTTCACAGGCACCTGGACATATATATGTCATTACTTGACTTGGTTGAGCACTATGAGAACTGTGTATCGCGCCTTCGTGAAACTGAGGCTGATTATGATTGCAGACCTTAACAGTCGCTGCCGGTGCCTTTAACAACACACAATGAGATTGAAGTGGCTTGTTCCGATATTTTTATGGCCTCTAACTTTTATATGTTGCAACATGAATTATTGAAGATTAATGATTATCATATATAGGACAGGATTGTTGCTATGGACTCATCAAGATATTTTCTAGTACATAATGAGAAGAACAAATCAGTGTTTCTAGTGGACTACTAGTACACAGTGATATTGTTATTAATTTACCTTTCCATAGTTGGACTCATCACCGGCAATCCTCCTCCCCAGATAGTTTGTTGTTATCGAGCAGTAAAATAGTGTGATTTCGTAGTGCCACAAGATAAACTTACAGGAACCTCCCCTGATAGAGAATTGTTGGATAGATTAAGAAATTCCAGCGACCTCAGCTAGACCAAACAGGAAGGTATCTCACCTCTGAAATTATTGCTGAATAGCAAGAGAAATTTTAGGTTCTTGAGCTCCACGAGGCCTGAGGGCAGCCAGCCGTGGAGCAAGTTGCCGCTGAGATCAATCCGGACCAGGACCCTACAATGGAGAAGCTGTGGCGGCACGCCACCGGTGAGCCTGTTCTTGGACAGGTCCAGAACCTGGAGCCGCACGAGCTCCCCAATCCGCGGTGTTCCAGCCAATGAATTGGAGGACAGGAGCAGGCGCTGGAGCTCCGTCCGCCGGTGGTGCGGACGGGTGCTTCTTGCGGTCGGTGTCATGGCTGGGAGCGGGCACGGCGGGGCGAGCGCAGGTGCCTCCCCCGGCCGGTGGCCTGCCATCTTCTTCCTCAATGGTGACGGCAGCGCTGCCGAATGTAGTTCGTTGCCGCAAAGCACGATGAAATGGGATCGGGGAAGGAGTAATGAGCTTCTGCTGCTCGCGACGCTGTCTCCGACGGATTAACGGAGTAGAGTGAACGGGTTGGACTCAGGGCTAGGCTTGGACGGGCTTGGCCAGGCGGGATCCAATTGTTAAATAATATAAAATAATTAATTTCTTTAATTGGCTGCTTTAGGATTCGTACCATTTTTAGAAAAAGGAGGTACCGGAGCCATTCCCAAATGTAAATATATCCGCGAGTCTCAATGGCAAGTTTCACCTCGCAGTTTTCAAGACGTGACCTCCACTATAAAACAGGGTGAAATAGGGTCTCTTAATGCACAGTTTCATTATACAGTTTCATATAAATAATTTTAGTCATCTGTGGGTCCCACCGTTTCTTCCCCAAGCAAACTCTGGAACGAGCACGACATCAGCACGGTGAGCACTGCAGCAAGCGCTGGGACACCAGCACGGTGACCACTGTAGCAAGCTAGCTGGGTGAGCACGACACCAGCACGGTGAGCACTGCTGCGGCGGCGCACGTGGGCAAGTAGATGGGGAGAGAGGAGGCGACACACTTCGTCTGTGTTCATCTCGTCCGCCGCGGGCGGGTAACTTCGTCTGCGTTCATGTCATCTGCCGTGGGCGAGTACAACATTGATGCGGGGAGCGGCTCCAAGCCCCACAGCCACCATGGTCCGCAGCTGCACACCTGGGGGGCCTGGCCGCCGACGGCATCGGCAACTGCGTGGCCTCCTGCACGCGCCCGTGTCGCGGCCGGCGGAGCCTGCGACAGAGCTTCCTCTCGCACCACGGCCGACGGAGGTCCCACTCGCTGCGGAGCTCACGCCCGTGACCGCGGCCGACGAGCCCGCTGCGGAGCTCACGCTCGCGCCGGTGGCCGTGGCCTGCGGAGCTCCCGACGAAGCACGTGCTCGCGACCGCGCAGCGAGCGGCGGAGGTCCCGCTCGCGTCCGTACAAGCACCGGCGTGGTCTCCTGCTCGCGTCCGTGCCGCGGCCGGCGGAGGTCCCGCTCGCGTCCATGCCGTGGACGCCGCGAACAGTGGAGGTCTCCTGCTCGCGTCCGAGCAACGGCCGGTGGAGGTCTCCTGCTCGCGTTCGTGCTGTGGCCGGCGGATGTCTCCTGCTCGCATCCCCGCCACGACCGGCGGAGGTCCCGCTTGCGTCCGCGCCACGGCCGGCAGAGGTCCCACTCGCCGCCATGCCTTGGCCAGCGGAGCCCGCAGTGGAGGTTGCGCCTACGACCGTAACCGGCGTCGAAGAAGACCGCAGCCCTGTGCAAAAAGTGCGCTCTGGCTGATATAGCAGACTATTTAATATGCATGACACTTTTGGTGAAACTCCATTGAGACTGGCCTTAGTACCACCGTTTAATCTAGAACACCACTAGAAAGCGTGTTAGATCATAAAAGGATTTAACATCTTTTTTCTAATGCCCATCGCTTGCATGCTATAGCAAATCACGACAAGAAAACATTTATCTCATAATTAAGTGCAATGCAAGCAACCATATGCAATGCTCAAACAAATGCATAAACAAACATATACCCATGAGCCTTGGCCCCCAGCAGCCCCACTTGATGGATGCATCTTGAGATGAAAATTTTGCTCCCCTTCAATCTTCCAATCTTACTTTACTCTCTTCACATTTTTTTGCTTTGTACCATTCTCTCTCCTCGTCAATTCTAACTTCCTTTTCTTCTCTGGATCATATCTTTTTTTTAGAATTACATAATATAACGTAGACGCCCACAACACGCATGTACACTCACTCTGGTGAACACACGTACGCTAACCCTACCCCTATGAGCACCTCTGAAGGACTGAGCCGGCAAATCACGAGATTCACGAAGTCACCACAGATGTCCCTCGCTGTCGGTAGAGACGTCGCCTACCACTGAAGCATAGCACTGGTAAATCCTGGAATAAATCCAAGAAAATACGAGCACCCTTGGCAAGTCAAGAACTTGAACCCGGATGGACATGTTCTACCACAAGAAACTCAAAGAATCTACGATCAGTTTGCTCATATCCCCTTTGACATCAATTGCTAAAAAAAACTTTGGTGTGCGGAGGAAGACTTGAAGAATGTCACTCGAGAGAAAGATAACACTAAAGATTTTAGGAGAATGATTTGTTTGCATTGTTGTTTTCTTGCTGTACTAGATCGTTGTCTACTGTCATCGTCTAAGCAGTAGACAGAGCTTCTGCCCGTGATTCATTGCAGGGCAGGCAAACGGCACCTGACGTTCTACTGTGGTTTTGTTTAGTTTGAGAGTATAAAGTTTTGGGTGTTGTATGGGGTGTTGCATGAGATATTCGGATACTAATAAAAAACAAATTATAGAATCCGTCAGTAAACCGCAAGACGAATTTATTAAGTCTAATTAATGCTTCATTAGCACATGTGTTACTGTAGCACTTTATTGTCAAATCATGGACTAATTGGGCTTAAAAGATTCGTCTCGCAAATTACACGCAATCTGTGTAATTAGTTATTTTTTTAGTTTATATTTAATACTTCATGCATGTGTCTAAACATCCGATGTGATAGGTGTAAAGTTTTAGGGTAGAAACTAAACAAGGCCTGTATAGAAAATGGATTGATGTATATCCTGTCGGTAATTTTTCCTACTCAGGCCTTGTTTAGTTCGCGATTTTTTTAGAAAATGGTACTGTAGCACTTTCGTTGTTATTTGACAATTAGTATCCAATCATGGTCTAATTAGGCTTAAAAGATTCGTCTCGTGAATTTTGTCTAAACTATGTAATTAGTTTTATTTTTTTATCTATATTTAATGCTTCATGCATGCGTTTAAAGATTTGATGTGATAGAAAATCTTAAAAAATTTTAGAACTAAAGAGGCCCTCATGCACATTGCTATCACCTTTCGTCAGAGATGTGGTAGATGTTGCTTTGCCGACAGCTGTAATCGGCTTGTAAGCCATTCTTAGATTGATTAACGGCCAATACTTTAATCCAAAAGGCCATGACGAAATGCTTTCCTCGCTGCAAACAACAAGGAACCCAACGTCATGGTATCGTTGTCCCCCGTACACCCGGGCCTACTTACTGTCACGATATCAACTAATCTGTACTGCCGCTTTACCAACTTCCACTAAACTATAACGGTTTATGCATCACAGTTGGATCGAAAATGAACGGTGCAGACATTTTCAGCATGTTTATGTTGCTATACAAGCTGATACGACAATGCAATAAGCCAATATCTTTTACCCTCGTGGCGATGTGTTGTTTCCATTACGAGCAACCAGCGAAACAATGTGTCAATGTCCTGTCGTCCTATAAATAAAATATAGAAAAAAAAAAGAAAAATAGAACCGGCAGCTTCTATAAAATTATCTCAAATTTTGTATTTATACTGATTTTAAATTACCACGTCTAAATAAAGTACCGTGATTTGCATTGCAGACGGGCAGCGGAGCAACAGACTCCCTCGGAAATGACACCGGAGGATGACTAGAAAAGGAATCATCACAAGGCGAACAAGGGCAGAAAGAACGCCTTTGTTTAGTTCCTAAAATATTTTGCAAAATACTTCTGATTTTCGTCACATCGAATCTTTAATACATGCATAAAGCATTAAATATAGATAAAAAAATAAAATTAATTACACAATTTAGTTGTAAATTACAAGACAAATCTTTTAAGCCTAATTAGTTCATAATTGGACAATAATTATCAAATAACAATGAAATTGCTACAGTAACTACGCCTGGGAATGGGTCGTGATCCGCTCCGAGCCCCACTCCAATCCTGTGTGATTAAGTTGTAAGCCCGATCCTGTTCCAACTTGAAACTATAATATATAGCCCGATCCAATCCAATTCTTCACTTCACTCTGTCCTAACCCACTCCTGATCCTTTTAGATCCTACGGGCCGATCAGTACTGACAATCCAAGGGCTGACACATACTATATTCAAATATACTAGCAAACAAGCAAAACGTTAATACTGACCACGATCCAAGGGCCGGCACATATACTAAAATACAATGGAATTTAACCATTTGACTGCATCCAATTCGATTACAATGGAATTAGAACAAGCAAACACAAAAGTTCTGCAGATTGATTGGCAAGTTGCTGGAAGAGGCACAAGATCGTCATAGTACTGGTGAGTTGCTTCATTTAACCATTTGAAGTGAGTGTGCAGCCTAAACACCTGCAAATGAATCAAATATACATAAGTAAGGGAAGACAAGGCAAGGAGACTTGATATCCCAACTAACCAAACAAAGTCAGGGAGGCAAGCAAAAAACACCTGGATGAGAATTCGAAATGGTAAGTACTTAGCTAGTGCATTGTAAATTGTTTATCATTAGAATTGTATCTTGACAGATAAACGAAATATCTCCAGTGCACTAAAAAAAAAGAAGTCAATAATGCTAGGAAGGCAGTGCAGTGATTCAGTGAACTGTGGCCTGTGAGAGTGAGACCCACTGACATAGGAAGGCAGTTCTTTCCTTGTGAGGTACAGTAACGACTGCACTGCCTTGCTAATCATTTGTCCCCTAATAAAATCCTCCTAGTTCGACAGTTTGTCAAGCTAGCTGAGCCCACAAGCAAGGCCAAGGTGGATAAGTAGGGTCCCACTACAAGAAGCTTACCCCTATTTAGGTGTGGGTATTACTATTACTAACAAATAATGCTTCTCTTGTCAGTAAAGTGACTTCTACAGTGGGTTGCTTTGCTCAGAAGTAGGAGTACACTCGTTTTGTTTTTTATTCAGTTTGCTTTGCCAAAACTTACAAAGAAGAATCTAAGAACTCCTCAATGCAACAGACTACAGACGTGTGCAACATATCACTATAAGGAACCATTGGGCTGGGCCTCTGGTGTTAGGGATTCCTCTACTTCTAGAGCAGCAAAAGGGAAGTAGCAACGGAGCTCATACTTAGGAGCTAAGGATTTTTAAATGTGCCAGTCATTTGTAAATTTATTTGAGACAGTAATACATATATATCTTTTTTTCCTCTGTGAAAACATAGATTCATTCACCATGGTCATTTGTTCATTGTATGAGTGAACTGTCAGTTTGGGCAGAAGTACCTGTAATGTTGTACCAATATAAAATGAAACCTACTATTACTAAAAATAGAATCCACTTAGTCATATATTAATGCAGTGGCTGATCAAACCATAATCTAATACCAAAAAAATATGCAGTGAAGCATGGCTGATTCAAAGAAGTCAATTTCATATTCAGTGGCTGATCAACACATGAGTGAATCACCAGTATTCAGAAACACACTGTAAAGTTGCAGATCAATTTCAGAATATGCAGTTGTACAGCTGCAGATCAATTTCAACATTTCTAGTGAACCAACAGCTAGGGCACTAACCTGTCAATCATCTACTTCTTCATCTGATTCAAACATACGATGTCCGGTCATTGGTTGACCTGCATTAAACAAGACAAACATATTAAACCACTGTTATAAACAAAACTGGCTTTACAATATGTATATTAATTAAATATGACAATCACCTTCTTCTGCATCATTAAAGCCAATCAACCAATCTTTTGCACAGACTAACGCTTCAAGAGTTTCCGGAGAAAGAGATGTCCTATTTTTGCCAAGTATTCTTCCAGCAGCACTAAAAACAGATTCTGAGGACACTGTGCTAACAGGAATGGACAAGAAGTCTCTGGCCATCAAAGACAAGATAGGATAGGCATCCGAGTTTCTTCCACCATGCTAGAACATTAAAGTTCTCTGTCGGTCTCACAACTGCTCTAGGATCATCCAAATAAATATCCAATTCTGATCTTTCTGAGCGAGTACTTGAGTTTTGTGATGAAAATTGAGCAAATGCAAGTTCTACACGCCGTTTTCCACGAAGTCCAGAAGAACTCGAATCACCCTGACTTAAAACTTCCTCTTCATATGAAATCAAAACAGGACCGACGTTGTTCCTCACAATCCTCTCATACTCTAGATAATATTTCTTCAAGTATTGTCTAAGCTCTCTCATCTTCGCTTCTGGTTCTGTATTCTCAACAGTCAAGTAAAAGAATCTAACAAAATCAGCTTTCATTGATGGGTCCAGGACAGCAGCTATGAGAAGTACCATATTAGGCGCAGCCTAGTATTTCTGAAACTTGGTATACATAGCTTCAGCCAACTCATTGAGCAGTTCATTGGTATTCCACGTCTCATCAAGCAATACATCTCGAACTACCATCAACATCTTCGTAAAGAGGTGGGCCGTTAGATGCCTATCTGTAGAAAATGCTTTTGTAGCCTCACTGAACTGTTCTAGGAATTCGTGAAGCGATTCAGCTTTCTGCCCGTCTTGTTCACTAGAAACATCCTGATACTGCTCTGCTGCGAATCTGTTGAGAGCTGCTTTATATTTCAGAGCTTCATTCAACATGTCATACGTAGCATTCCAGCGGTGGGGAACATCTAGAACCAGCCCCGACTTGCCTTTGAGACCTAATGCTTGAACAATTGAGTTGAATGTTTACAGACGAGAAGGTGTAGATGTGACAGCCTTGATAATGTCTCTTACCCTTCTGACTGCATTTGGTATGACTTGCAATCTAGCTTGAACCATTATATTGAGCACATGAGCGGCACATCTGACATGTATGTGTTCACCCTTAAAGAACATCTGAGCACCTAGAGCAGCACGCAAGTCTCTAATCGCTCTGTTGTTCACGCTTGCATTATCTAGAGTCACTGTGAACCCACGATCAATTAAATCCCACTCTGTCAAGCAAGCTGTGATGCCATCTTGCACAGCAAATGAGTTATGGGGGAAAGAGATCTGCTTGAATGCAATAATCTTCTTATGGAGCTCAAACTCTTCATCAATATAATGAGCTGTAACTCCAAGATACCCCAAATTTTGGTTAGACGACCACAAATCAGCAGTTAAACTGACATGAGACTTCAACTTTGTCATCTTTTGATGTAGCTGTAATTTCTCTTCTTCATACAACATCAGACAGTCTGCACGAACAGTTTGTCGACCCACCACATTGAATGAAGGCTGACAATAATTTATCATCTCTTTCCAAGCAGGATCATCTGCTTTTCGAAATGCTACCTCAGCACTAAGGAAGTACTTTGCAATCAGACCTCTGAATACAACAGGATCAAATACAGAATTATCTCTATCAGACTTGTTCTTCAAAGTTGCTAAGAATCTATCCCTGTCCTCCTGAGGGATATGATGACAATAATATCCAATATGTCTATTCAAGTGAGTTGTACCTTTCCCTGACACAGAAGACAACTGGAGCTTGCAATACTTGCAGACGGCCTTCTCAATTCCATCAACGATTTCCGAGTCAACATAAGCCCAAACTTTAGCCCTCTTTTTCCCTGACCGGCCTGACTGATCAGTGGAGATAGCATCAAGACTATCCTCAACTTCTGCTGCTGTTGCTGATGAAACCCTTTCCATAATGACAACCACTCAGATTAATCAATTAGAGTCCCCTGAACCAATAAATGACAATCAATTAGATAGGATACTAAAGTAAGACACAAAGAAGCTGAATTTCACTAATCATAATCTATAGGTACACTTTACTATTACAGTTCACAATCAAAGCATTGCAGCCAACCAATAAATAATGAGACTGTCCACAGGTCACATGACTAAAGATTAAACTAAGAGTCTAATACACATCTTCAAATCTTCCAAAGACTGTGCATAGAAACATATATACACTCTACTACAAGATAGCAGTAAGCAAAGTATGCTTTGCCTCAGTTTCAGTCATCTGTTGCTCATGCAAACCACACAAGCTACATCAGACCATATTAAGCTGGAATCCAGTTAATGCAGTACGTGGTTGATCAGACCATATTAATGCAGTGATTATAGTGCAAGGAAACTTAAGGTGGTTGCACATAAACTTAAGCTGGAATCCACTTAGTAATATATTAATGTTGTGGCTGATCAGACCATATTCAATACCAAAAAAATATGCTCTAGCAAGCTATTTCTGCTGTACACTTAAACAATTGTATAGAAAAAAGCATAGAACTGAAATAGCTGTACAGCTAGCACTACAACTAAAGCAAAATCTAGAATTGATGTCAATTTCCCTGCTATAAGAGCAATAAGTATGGAAGGAAGTGGAAACAGAAAGTCTCATTTACTAGTAGCTGTAAAAGTGATATTGACTCATGATACTGGTAACCTGTACGTATTTTTTCTAAATTCTAATCATGCATCCATGATACTAAAACAAAGCTTGCAAAAAGTGGCAGATGAGGAAATCAGGTTACTGCAACCCTGCAGGACCCTACTCTGAGAGAACTGGTTGGTTGTGATGTCAGGCACAATGTCTAGTCATATGGCAGTGCAAGAACATGACAGAGGAGTTCTAACGGCCAATTCCTCATGTCATGGAAAAAGTGTGAATAAAGCATGAACTCTAATCTACTTTGTGCAACGAAGATCAATGTTTCAGGTTCATTACAGTCTCAAATAGAGCAGACATGATCAAACATATGAGAGCGGCGATCTGAGAAATAAAATATACCTTGTTTTATGAAGGCCTGAACTGTAAACTCAAGACATGATCAATCAACCAAATCCAGCTATGCCGAAAAACAATATTGCTTAACACCAAAGAAACAATTGTACAACAAGTATTTCTCCAAAAGAAAACTCTGCAAAGCCAAAACCAAGAGTTAGATATTAACGGCACTTAAAATACCTTATTAACTCTACCGCTATTGGACATTTCAACAACCAGGAATCTGCAAGAAGATTAGCTCAAACAGAATATAGGATGAAGGGCTCACCTTTTCTCTGAGACCTAAGACCTTCCCTCCCTGTCGACTTTGTTTCCTGGAATCCACCGAGGAGGTGCCTCATAACTGGAGAGCAATCTAGGCCTAGGCACACCATCACCATTAATTAGAGGAAGGAAAAGAAGCCAATAGAGAGAGTGGAGCAGATTAGAGGAAGGCAAAGCTTGACGAACTGTTCTTGGCGAGGCCGCGAGGGACATATCCTCTTCCGTGCGCCCCTCGACTCCGAGGCTCCGAGGAGTAGAGAACGCGACCCTCGGCTCCGGTCCACAGGTTGGCGGGGAGGACGGCGCGATGCCTAGTCGGGGCGGCGCGGCGAGGAGGCGGTGGGGGCGCGCCTGCGCTGGTGGGCGACGAGACTGCGGACGCCAGGGCCAGGCCGACGAAGACCTGATAGGATTCGTTCTTCAGGATCCGTTCCTTAGGATCCGCGAGCCGACCCTCTACCAGGATCCGCACAATAGACTCAGGCCATATCTACGATCTAGCTCTTCTACGAAACAATCCAGTCCAACTCGATCCTTTTTTTTTGTATACAACCCATATAGAAGAGAGAATTCCTCCACAGCCATTATAAAAGATGCAACTTCCTCGATAGCCACCGAAAAAGTTTGTCTTCCCCCTCAGCCATCACATGAATTTTTTCGACCTCTATACGCCACTGCCGTCAAAACGCTAGCTAACAGAAGGTTGAAATGTCCCTTTTGCCCCTCTTACATGTGGGCCCCATGCCGTCAGCCTTCTTCCTCTTCCTCAGTCCATGGCCATGGTAGCCGGCTCTTCCTCACTCTATGGCCATGGTAACTGGCTGCACTGTTGCGCGCACGTGGAGGGAGAAGAGAGCTCGGCCAGGCCGGCGGCGGCACACGGCGCGGCGCGGGCCCACATGACGGTGGCCGGCGGCTGCCTGCACGGCTGCCCGAGCGGTGCCAGCAAGGTGCGCCGGCGGCCACTGCTACCCACAGGGGCACGCGGGTTGGGGCTGTTGTTATCTAGCACCCTGGAATTTCTCTCCTCTATCCCCAGTTCTTGAGTTGAACCAGAGTAGAGCACGACACATGCAGGAGCGCCGGCAGGCGATTCCGACCGCTGGGAGGCTCGCCGGTGGCGCTGAGGGTGGGCCATGAGGGGCTCGGGGTCGTGCGGCAGTGTCGCGGCCAGGGGCCGCGGTGACACCGACCCAGGGCGCGACTGTGCGTGGCCGGCCGCATGCAGGCAGCGGCGGCGGTGGCGCGGCCGCGTTCCGGCATGGGTGCGGTTAGGCCAGGCTAACGGAAGGGGTGGCGACAGCCACGGAATCAAATCAGAGGAAAACGTCCATAGTAAGAGGCTAAGAGTTGGCATTGGGAGAACACGGTTTGGCAGCCATGGTGGTCGGCGGCCGGAAAATTCGTCCATGCAGCCCCACCTCTCGACCATTCTTGATGAGATCATGTTTGGTGGCTAGCTAACACCCAAAATCTTCTATGGTTGCAAGGATTTGAGGGAGGAGGTGCGTACATCGCGAATTTGGCCGGAGAGTAGAGACGGCGCAAGCTCTGCACGGCGGCGTCCATGGCTGCTGTGGTGGTGTTCCGGCAGCTGTGGACGTCGGAGGCTTCAGCGAAGATGTGATCCTCCACAACGAGGATGGCCCCGTGCAGCCAGCAGTGTGGCCGAGCTCCTTTCCTCTCCGTGCAGAACAGTGCAGCTGGCTTCCATGGCGTGGAGTGAGGAGGAAGAAGGCTGACGCGTGGGGCCCACCTATAAGAGGGGTCAAAGGGACATTTTATGCTTCTGTTAGCTGCCGTTACCTCAAAAGTTGACGGCAGTGGCATACAGGGGTCGGAAAAATTGAAGCAATGGTTGAGAAGGAAGGTAAACTTTTTCGATGGTTAATGAGAAAGTTGAATCTTTTATAGTGGCTCCTAGGGAATTGTCTCCATATAGAATCCTTTACCGTAGGTCCATGAGTTAGGGGGCCCTTTCGGCCCTTGGGTTTACGTGATCTATTCCCAGGCATAACGGTAACACTATGTTACATTTTACCGAATATTTTGTGAACTAAAGAAGACCGAAGAAGAGAGGAAAAAGGGTAAAGAAATCGTTTTGGTTTCTTCCCTGTCCGTGGTCGTATAGGCGCGGCTGCCCCTGCCCCCACCATCACCTCCCTCTGCCCCTCCCCCATCTCGCTGCCTCCCTCCCTCTCTCCATCTCTCATTGGCCATTCCGCCCGCATGAAACCCCAAACCCTCGCCGGCATCGCCGTCGCCGCAGCAGCGCGCTCGTAGCCCGCCCCTCTCGCCCTCGCCCACGCACCCCACGCCCCCCGATCCCGCCCGCTCCGCAGCCGATCCCGCCCCGACGACGATGAACGGCGCCGCGGCACCGGAGCGCTCGCCCTCAGCCTCGCCCCCGCCTCCGGCCCAGGCACAGGCACAGGCGCCGCCATCGCCCTCTCCGACTGAGCCGCTCGAGTGGAGGTTCTCCCAGGTGTTCGGGGAGCGCAGCGCCGGGGAGGAAGTCCAGGATGGTACCGATCGATCCCTCTTCTCCCTACTCCTCCCATGTCCTGCACCTTTGTGTCACTCGTTGGTTGCTTCTACCTGCTGGATCTTAGTGCTTCTGTGCCCTCGGTCGGAGGCTAGGGGCCATGAATGGGCGGCTGCTGGTGTGTTGGTTAGAGGGGTCCTGCTTAGATCGACCCAGGAATCAGTGGTGGCTTCGGATGGGATGCGCTAAATCTCGATGCTTTGGTGCTACGGATGCGAAATTTACTGCCTTCCAGATCAGTGCAAATATACTCTTGACTGGTAGATGCGTACCAGTACCACTGTGCCATTCGGTGGCGCAGCTGAGGCCATCCATAGGTGGCAGAATGGTAGAATGCATACTCCAAGGATTATTGCTTAGTGCTGTACATGGGATTTCTTGCTGCTATGCTGTTGCAATTACATATTTGGCTGGCTACACAGACCATACTTGCTTTCATTATATATACGTGGTACAAATAGGATCCATGTTCATCTAGTTCTGACTTGGTGAGATGGGGTGATGCTGCACATGCTCGTGCTTGTGACATGTAGGGTTGTTGAAAGGTCTTGATGGCTAGAGGGGGGGGGGGGTGAATAGCCTATTAAAATTTTCTACAAAGACAAGCTAAACAAGTTTATCAA
Organism: Saccharum hybrid cultivar R570; assembly: GCA_038087645.1. Classification (NCBI taxonomy): domain Eukaryota; kingdom Viridiplantae; phylum Streptophyta; class Magnoliopsida; order Poales; family Poaceae; genus Saccharum; species Saccharum hybrid cultivar. The sequence continues at coordinate 28,568,043 of JAQSUU010000135.1, forward strand.
TAAAACAAATAGCGAGATGCGAGTTTTGCTTAGCCTATGGGGGGTTTGCAAGCCACCTATCCAATTCACAATTCTAGTATTTGCACTCAACCGCACAAGTCAACCGAGAAGGTAATTACAACTACAACTTCAAGCTACACAAAAGAACTACTCTAGCAAAGCTAACTAGCTAGCAAAGATAACTAAGGAATTAATACAAAGAGAGAGATAGGAGGGTATCACCGAGGGGCGAAGTATTGAGCCAACCAATATGATCAACAATGAATACCAAGATAACCAAACACCGGGATCAATCAATCACAATATGAAAGTGATGACACGAAGATTTATCCCGAGGTTCACGTGCTTGCCGGCACGCTAGTCCCCGTTGTGTCCCTCTTCACCACGTGGTTCGGTGGCTAATCGGTCACACACCGAGCCTCTCAAAAGGCACCACAAGAACCTACCAAATGGCAAAAGGTTGCAATGACACGAGCAATATACTAATGTTGCCTTTGGCGCTTCGACGAGGTAGGCACAAACCCCTCACAATCACCGGAGGTGGCCAAGAACAAACACCAACTCTTGCCAACGCCTCCAAGCTGCTCTAAGCCGTCTAGGTGGCGGCAACCACCAAGAGAAATAAGAATCCCGCAGCAAATCAACCACCAAGTGCCAACTAGATGCAATCTCACAATGCAAATGCACTTGGATCACTCAATCTCACTTCGAATATGCAAAGAAGCAAGAGAGATGAGTGGGAGGGGAGTTGCTTAGCTCAAAGTGCTCACAAGTATGTCAAATGTTCGAGAGAGAGAGCCTTGAGCCGGCCAACGAGTATTTATAGACGTACCCCTTCGAATATAGCCGTTAGAAACTTGAAACAGCCGAAGTCGCGTTGACCGGACGCGCTGGTCCAACTGACCGGACGCGCCGGTCGCGCAACGGCTAGTTTCGTGAAGCACCGACCGGACGCGCCGGTCGCAACGACCGGACGCGCCGGTCATGACCGGACGCACCGGTCCCGTAACTGACCGGACGCGCTGGTCAACCCTGAGCCGCGCACAACGAACCAGCGACCGGACGCGCTGAAGAACTGACCGGACGCCACAGTGCCCGCGTCCGGTTGGAGTCCAGTAAGCTCCCTGGACGACCGGACGCGTCCGGTCGCCTGTGACCGGACGCGCCTGGCGTCCGATCAAACAACTGAAAAACGCGCAGATACTGGACACTGACCGGACGCGTCCGGTCAAACAGTGACCGCGTCCGGTCCAGCGTCCGGTCACCACTGTGACCCCCGTTTGCCTCCGTTTCTTTTTCTGACTTCCGGCGTAGTGGAAAAATAGGCATTTCATTTCCCCAAAATTGCCTGAATCCCGCGCTCGCACGCTCGGCGGGAGGGAGAGATGACCCCAAACCCTCTCTACCGCTTAAACTCCACCGCCGTCGCAAACGTGCTAACACCACCAAGTGATCTTCATCATGTGTGAGTGTGTTAGCATTTTCACAATCATTTTTCGAGGCGATATTAGTTCTATCCAAATGCATATGATCATGAAATGCACATCTAGAGGCACTTAGGAGTTCAATAGCCGCGTCATTCCCCTCTTTATAGTACGGCTATCTATCCTATAATGTAACCACACCCACTAGGTGTCTTGGTTACTAAAACACAACCCTTAAGCATATACCTTTGCCTTGATCACGTAGGGTTGCGTCCAAATCCAAGTGTGGCCATCATGATCACCATGTCCATCTTGCCACCAACCTTGGAATGTACTAATCCTCATATGCTACATACAACTTAGGCATAGAATTAGTACTTAGGCATTGTCACTAATTACCAACACCAAACATAGGACTTTCAGTTGTTGAATGCTGCATCAGGCGTGGCCACTATCTGACAAATTTTGTCAATGTGAATTGACTAGCGAATTATTCTGGAAAATGATTTCATGCCTCGTATGCATAAACCGGCAATATCCATTTTGGGATGCATGTTGCTATTTCACTATTGATGTGTCGAGCATACGCTGGTGTGCAGTTGTCTTAGGTTATGTAATATTCAGATAACAATGAACATATATTGGGGAAAAAATTCTTTTAGTATTATTTCAATAGCCAATTATTTTTCTACTACTCTATTTAGTGGGTTTACTGCACTCAAATCACTATCTCTGAACCCAAGAAGCCAAACTGCATATAATTCACTTATTGCTTTGATTCCTGTTCTTGGTACCATGTTATTGGTAGGTTTATTGGCATAAATTAAACACCTAATGGATACTCTGTATTCATGCATGTCATTTTGCTTGAATTGGTCCCTAGCTATACCAGCAGGCAGCATCTATTAGTGCACCAAAGAAGCCAAACTGCGGATAACTCTACATCTCTACAAGGGTCTGATCCAACTTATTTTATTGATTCCTCATTCCTGTGCTTGATACCATGTAACTGGTACATCTATTTGCATGAGTCGACACTCTGGTTGAGTCAGTCCCAGCCTGTACTAGCTATTTGTGTCCTGCTCATCGTCACCTGCATGGATGTTAACTTGGCTTTAGCTAATTGTTCTAAATGATGCCAAATGTTCATGGTTTCTCCCAAGCCTACCATTGTTCTGTTCTAAAGTCTCCTTTTGAAGAATGGCCCCTTCAAATTCTTTGTAGATCCAATTTTATATTGAGGTCTTTGTTGCCCATTGGCCATTGCCTGCATTTACTAAGATTTTTGAACCATGTGAATACTCTAATTCCTCCACATAGTTTTGAAACTCCTGGTTTCAGTTATTGTTGTCTTCAGAGTCACATCTGAATCACTCACTTTAATAACCTTCACTTAATCTCAGTTAGGCTGAACATTATATTCTTTTTTTTTCTTCTTCGGGTTAAACTGGTTGGCAACTGTGAACTATCGGATTAAAACAGTGCTAGTCATGCTAGCATTTCTTCATTTATGCCTTGGCTTTTAGTGCTGATTTTATTTTTGTGCATCTCAATAAAGCCATTATGAGTGGATGGTAGCCTGCTACGGTACATGTTTTCCCACTGTTTCTTGTATGCTCAATTGTAGACCATTGTCATTTATTATGTCTGCAAACTAACTTAACCTTTTCTTGCTTTCATTCTCTGCAGTTGACATCATCTCAGCAATAGAGTTCAATAAATCAGGACATCATCTTGCCACTGGAGACAGAGGTGGACGAGTTGTTTTATTTGAAAGGACCGATGTCAAAGATGTATGCATATTGAACTGTACACCAAAGCCTGCAAACTTTTTCCTTCTGTATTCAGATGGCTAAACATATTTTGTTTTTTTTTCCTTTAGCATGCCTGTAGAAAAGATGCTGAGAAAGCTGATTATTCTATCAGCAGGCATCCCGAATTTCGCTACAAAACTGAGTTTCAAAGCCACGAACCAGAGGTATATTCTCACAAGCATTGTTAAGTGTGGTATTATTTGTCTTCTGAATTACTTAAAATTTGACAAAATGATGTTGTTATGGAATTAGTTTGATTACCTTAAGAGCTTGGAAATTGAAGAGAAGATTAACCAAATAAAGTGGTGTCAAGCAGCAAACGGTGCATTGTTTCTTCTATCCACAAATGACAAAACAATAAAGTTTTGGAAGGTAAGCATCAGCACTAAATAATTAGGAAGTACCTTATAACCTTTTTTCCCTCTCGAAATCATGCCTTAGATTTCTTCAATTGTATTCATGTGGTAAACTTAAAAACCCTGATCATCTTTGTATGTATTGTAAACTTTAGAAACTACACAGTGCATGTTCATGTGCTACTCATTGATATTTCTTGAAGTATCTGTTGTTCAAATTTTGTCCATTTCGTCCCAAGGAATGCTGAACTGTGCTTTTTATACCCTTCTCATGTGTGCACATAAGAATGCAAGATGCACCAGACATTGAAATATTGTTGTACGTAATCAATCTTTTGTTAGTTTGAATATTAATCCTTGATATGTAGGTCCAAGAAAAGAAGGTAAAAAAGGTATCTGAGATGAATTTGGACCGTTCAACTACTCCTGCAAATGGTAGTCCTGGTGGCATGGGCTATCTGAGCCCATCTCTCTCAAATGGCAATGCTCTAAAACCTGGCGGGCTTCCTTTGCTTCGCCTGCCTGTGGTAGTGTACTTAACTCAGTTTCATTTATGCACCTTGTGAAAACATATTCTACTTATTTAGAACTATTAAGCTAATTCCTGGAATTTGTGCAGCTGAAAAATGTATTTTAGTTGATTCTATCATCTTTCCTGTCTATGTAACCACCTTTTCTTTTCATAGTTTGTTACATTGACTCAGTCTAACCTGTTTACAGGTTACAAGCCAAGAAACAAGTCTTGCCGCGAGCTGCCGAAGAGTATATGCTCATGCACATGACTACCATATAAATTCGATATCAAATAACAGGTCCTGCACATCACTACACCAGTCACTTATATCAACATATGCATTTGAATGTATCGTAGCTAACGTTCAAGGTTTTCAGCTATTGAATTTGGGTATGAAAATTTTAGTTCTAAAATATTTGCTTCCTGAAGATGAAGCCTATTTGCTCTCTTTGCACATGACCCGATACATTTAGTAGTTTTGTAAATCAAGCCACTTAAATTTTTAACTACATACTGAATCTTGACCCTACAGTATGAGTAGATTGTTTGCACTCCCAGTGCCAAACCAAAGTTTTGAGCATCCCTTAGGGTCTCTTTGGTTTAGGGTGATCATCTAAGCAAAGTGGTATGTGCCTTGGTGTTCTGATATCCCTCAACTAGTACTCATAGTTGCTAGTTGAAATTGTGTAGTGAAAACCTTTATTACTCTTAATATGATAATATAGTGTATATTTTGTACAATTTATTTTAAAGCAAAATTAAGTCACTCCCCACATGGTATTTTAAGAGTACTCATCATATTTTAATTTGGTTTACCGCATTTTTCTGTCTTCTGAAAATTCTTGTTTAGATTTTTTTTTGTGCTTGAACTGCATGGTATATCAGCTGATGTTGCTGATTTGCAACATTATTCTGACTATATTATTAATTGATCACCTTATCTCCCACATTCTTTATAATTAGCTAGTTTTATGTTGCTGATTTGCACCTCATGTATCGTAGCTTAACCTCTGCCATTTTATCTTTTGGGTAGTGATATTTATTCTTTGTAATCTTTATTTCCACAGCGATGGTGAGACATTTATATCAGCTGATGATTTGCGGATAAATCTCTGGAATTTGGAAATCAGCAATCAAAGTTTCAATATTATTGATGTTAAGCCTACAAACATGGAAGATCTCACTGGTATAACTTCCAAGTTCCAAACCTACAAACAATTTCTTAACTGTGCTGATTATGTGTGTGATAGGTCATAGGTGTGAAATAAGAAAATATACTTAAATGAAGAAGTTGATTTCTGTATTTTTGATCTTATCGGCGAGCAGTGTGACTTGTACTTCACCAAATCTGACTGAAATTTTATGTGCACAGCACATGTTTGTACGTCTTTTCATAAGATTACAAAATTATTTTTTTGCTCCCAAATAAAGAGAGACTAGTTCAGGGGGAGAGGCATCCATCTGGCTGCATCCTAGAAAAGGCTAGGAAATGAACCCAAGCTGGCTAGGTGTGACCTACCTGCCTAGCTTGTAAACTCAGGACACTTCCCATTTCCTTGCATGTGAATAACATATTGTTGAACTAAGTTTGTTCTTTGTTTGTTGAAATGGTTGTGTCATGAATGAACGAATAAAGTTGGTTCAAACATGGGGTTTCAGGTCTATTATAGCTTTCCTTTATTGTTTTTATCACATAATCTCTGAATTTCTACTGGTGGCATCTTTGTTGTTAGCTGCTGATAGTTATGCCTTTGTTCTATGACATGCAGAGGTGATAACATCTGCTGAATTCCATCCTACTCATTGCAATACATTGGCGTATAGTAGCTCTAAGGGCTCCATTCGACTTGTTGATCTGCGGCAATCAGCCCTTTGCGACACTCATTCCCAAATGTGAGGTTTTATTTTACACTTTTTATTTCCTATGGTTTCCTTGTATTTTTATACCTGTTCATGTTTTCTTGTAGCTTTGAGCAGCACGAGGCCCCAGGTTCAAGATCATTTTTCACAGAGATTATAGCTTCAATTTCGGACATAAAGTTTTCGAAGGATGGGAGACATATTCTCAGTCGCGATTACATGACTCTGAAGGTCTGTACATGTAACTTCTGATACTTTAAATATAAATAGTTTGCAGCTGACATGGCAAAAAGATGAGACCCTTTTTGTTGTTTTTTTTTACCACGGTTCCTGTTTTTTCAATAATCTATGGAAAACATAATCTGATTTACTATTTAATGTGGTGATCTTTCACTCATTGTGTATGCTTCTGCGAGAAACATTTCAGATTTTCGGTAGAATCACTAGAATCGTTGCCAAATGCCACAGAGAGAAACGTTTTAGGGAGAATCACTTGGAACCGATTCTTGTTTTTGTACTAGTCTTGAGAAACACCCAAAACCTGGTTTGGCTTGATTCTAGTTCTAGTTTCAAGAATCCAACGAGCTAGCCAAACGGTTCCACAAAGTGATTCTGATTCAGTAGAGAAACGTTTCTAGAGAGAATCTGGAACTGAAACGTTTCTAAGAGAATCCAGATCCCTACCAAACACACCCTTGGTTTCTGGGTCTGCTTGAGATGAACACTTGTACATATTTGCCTTGCATAGACTATTTCATGTGTAATGCTTGTACTTGATATAATGTCATTAGCCACATTATACTATTGCTACCTTTCTCCAGAAACAAACAAATTATCACTGTAAAATTTGTTTCATGTGTTTTTCCAATATTATACTTTGTCTATTATTACAGCTTTGGGATGTTAAGATGAATTCTGGTCCAGTTGCAACATTCCAGGTTCATGAGTATCTAAGGCCTAAGGTAATTTCTTCCATGTCAAGATGAATGATTGGTGGTTCTTTATGGACAATGAATAGCACATATTTTCACTGGTGCAAACCTGATCCATGTATTGCTGAAACTGCAGTTATGTGATTTATATGAAAATGACTCAATTTTTGACAAATTTGAGTGTTGTCAAAGTGGTGATGGATTAAGAGTAGCAACTGGTTCCTACAGGTAGTCTCATATGTTTGTTCAGTTGTAATACAGCTTGGCCTCATTAACAGGAACTAACTCGCTATTTGTCATCTTCAGCAACATTTTCTGTGTGTTTGGTTGCGGTACTGGTAGCAGTGAGGCAACAACACTTGAAGCAACTCGAAACCCTACAAGGTAGTGCTACTTTTTAAAGAAAAATGTTGGAAGCAAAACTATCTGACCTTTAAGCATGTCTTGTTTCTTCATGTAAATTGATTTCCATACACCAAATTGTTTGAGTAGCATACATGAGCGTTTGTCGTTCAAATGTACTCCCTCTATTCCAAATTATAAGTCGCTTTGACTTTTTTGGTACATCCATTTTGCTATGCATCTAGATATAATAATATATCTAGATATAATAATATGTCTAGATACATAGCAAAATGGATGAACCAAAAAAGTCAAAGTGACTTATAATTTGGAACGGAGGGAGTAGTAGCTTGGAATTGGAACTGATCATATCTGTGTTAACTTTTCTTGTGAACAGGAAGCAGCTCCAGAATCCCACTAGAGCTACCAGATCCCTAAGTACTCTGACAAGGGCAGTTAGACGAGGTTAGCTTCATGCTTTGGCATGTTTTTTTTTTACGCAAACATGCTTTGGTATGTTAGGCTGCAATAGTTTTCACTGCAGCTACTAATATTGTAAACCTTATGCAGGTGGAGAAAGCACTGGAATAGATGCCAATGGAAATTCCTATGATCTGAGCACAAAGTTGCTCCATTTGGCTTGGCACCCATCTGAAAACCTAATTGCGTGTGCTGCAGCCAATAGCCTGTACATGTACTACGCATAAACAAGCGAAATGAACAGAGCGACAGTTTTTTTGGTGGTTGCTCCCGGTGAGAAAGACACGTTTAGCCCCTGGTGGATTGAAGCCAGGAGTTGCTGGAGATGGTGTATCTTGTGCCAGTCGGATGCAGTTCCTTTCGGTGCCATATAGAGCTGTCCAGAGTCCAAGAGGAAGTGACTCGATCATTCCCGGGAAGCAGCTTTGATTCTGATTAATTTTTTTGTGGGGAAAGGCTTGTCTTTCCCCCATAGGTTCATTTAGATTTAAAGATAAGGTCCTAGTTTGACAACATTTGGGCATCTGTAGTAGATGTTAAGGGGATGACGATGATCCACCGTTGTATTCACATGTTGGGCATGGGTTTGTGACTTCAGGGTGGCTGTTGAGGCTTTCGATAATTTTATCTTACATACATATCGACCTTTTTTTTCTCTCTCTTATGTGGGGAACCTTATTTTCAAGGAACGCTGGGACCTTCGTCATGTTTAATGCGAACCCTAGATTAGGTAATATACTTCATTTTTGTTGTATGTACATTTTAAAATAGCTGGAGGTGTTTCTACTGTTGTTTAGTTATTATTAAGTATATTCTTTTAGCAGACGCAACATGTTTAACATGTCCTTGTCAGCTTTGTCATCCCATTACATCACAGATTCATCTTGGACTGGAGCCAAAGTTGGTGAGTGCTCAGTTTGCTTTTCTTTTTTCAAGGACTCGAGATAGCGGTACTCGTTTGCTTAGCGTTAAGCCACCATACGTCTAGTTTACCTTCATTTTTATTTAACATGTTGGAAGCTTTCGATCTGTCTAAGACGAATCAATTCTTGCATGCCATATAATGTGACGACTCTGCTTGCAACAGATAGCTCAATGTATCGTCTAACTCTCGTTTCAAAATATAAGTCATATTAGTTCTGTCATAAGTAAACTTGTTTAATTTTATTAATAGAGGAATTCTACGACCAGCTCTGGTTTGTGTTGTCGTCATCTTCTCCAGGCGGTGGCTCAGGTAGGATTAGGGTTCGAGTTGAGGTGTCAGTGAGAAACTTGGTCTAGATACAAAAAGAGTTGTGGCATAGGAACTTCGTGGCCTCAAGTGGTGATCGGTGGGGTAGGAAACTAGTGAAGCGAAGCTTGATTTTGCAGTGGATGTTTGGGGAAAAGGGAAGAAGGATTTGTTCATTGCAAAGCAAAAGGAACCGATGGCAGGGAGAGGTAGGCCGCATGTGGGTCGAGGTCTGCTATGCAACCAAACTATGCATCCATATGAATGACCAAGCCTCCAATCTCCCCGTAACTCACGAGCCCCTTATTGGGAACTCAAGCAAGGTTGGAGTTCTTGTAGTGATCTATAAGTGATTTTGGGGCCCATATCTTATTCGGAACGATAATGCTTTGACTCGAACGTCCGGCATTTTCTGGACGCGGCGGATAACGATTGGCTACGACGCCCACGCGTCCTCCTCCGCTCATCTCTCCACGGCCTTATCCGCTCGTCGCACCATCCGCTCATTCCTACGCTGCCTTGCTCCCTCCCGCGACGTGTGCCTGCTCGCAACGCAAGGCTCCGCCGCGCCGCACACCCCATCCCACGTCGTTGCTCCCCATTCGCTCGCTCGCGCCCCGTGGCTCGCGTGCCTCTCGCCCCTCCTGCCGCGCGTGCCGCCGGCTCCCTCCCTGGCCGACGGCGGCGCCCTCACCCACCCCGACGTCCTCCTTCCCCACCCCGACGGCTCTTTCGCCCACCCCGGCGTCCTCCTCCCCCACCCCAGTGGTTGCTTTCCCCACCCCGGCAACGCCCCTCACCCCCACACAGGCGTCCTCCTCCACTAGGAGCCCTCAATGCCCGCAGATCCAACGGCCATGGCGCTCCCCGCGTCAGGCTCACTCTCTCCCCCTATGTTGCAATTGTATGTTTCAGTTATTTCAGACGATTCAGAGGTATGTTGCGGTTGAATCATATAGATGTTGCAAAAGTAGATCGTAGGATGTTGCAAGTGTTTTAGAGGCATGTTGCAAGAGTATGTTTCGAGTGTTTTAGATATTTCAGAGGTATGTTTTCATCTGTGTTTTTCGGACGCATGTTGCAATTGTGTTTATCTGGATGTTGCATATGTTTTACGCATATGTTGCATGTGTTTTATTTGGATGTTGCGTATGGTTGAGGTGTTTTTTTTTTCAAATGTTTCAGAAGCATGTTTTAAGTATTTCAACTGTCTTCAGACATACGTTGCAACCGTTGTATTTGGATGTTTCAAAAGTGGATCGGGTGTTGCATCTCTCCTCCTCCTACCTTTTGTTGCATCGTCTCTCCCGGAGCCGTTAGGGCATCCATAAGATGCCACGGCCAGGTCCTTCCGAATCGGAGGCGCCGCACGCCCTTCCCCACTTGTCGCCGGGCCCCGCGTGCAGCGCGAAATGGGCGTGACGCTGCACGGCGCAGTAGGGGGCTGCGGAAGGTGGCGTGGTGGGGAGCTTGCATAGGGAGCGCACCTGAGATGGCAACGCAGTGGCGGGATGCGGGTGTGGAGGAGATAGGCCGCGCATGGGGATGCACGCACACATGCTGGCACCGTTTTCTGTACACGGGTGCTGTTTTTCGAGGTGCGTCCAGACTGGGCGCTAGGTGTACCGTATTCGGAAGCTTCCCTATAGCGTGGATATAAACTTAGCCTTTAGTGTACCATCACTAGTCTTTTCAAATGATGGTGAGTCTCAAAAGAAAACATAAAATTGAGACATAAAGTAGCCAAGTAGGGGAAGAATGTTTGGGGATATCCCAAAGTAAGTTTGTAACACAAAGGTTTATCCCTAAAACTCTAAGAAAAGTTCATAAAAAATATCTATTAAACATGTTGTCAAATATATTTCATGTTATCCAACAAATCTTGTTTGATGCTAGAGAAAGGTAAAACGACCAAATGAAGGAGGTCAACACCTTGAGCAGATAGCATTTTCTGTTTCACTACATTTTTAGGGAAACCACCCTCTTTATTGATGGAGTTACTTATATGAAATACATACTCCCCTAGGCGGCAATAACAGCCAGGCATGCCTGCTTGTCTTGTTAGTGACAATGCCCCTAGCTAAATTATGAGCATCAACATTGGACAATTTACTTTCATGGACGAAATCAACAAATTCAAAGTCATTTGTCCTTGCCTTTATCTCTTTCACAATTTGGCCATACAGACCCATGCTTGTTTCTCCTATACTTCGTATAACATTGGCACTGTCAGAAGCCAATCGGAAAGTCTGCAGCATCAGATCAAAGGCCAACACGCCCTTCCCTGCAAGCAATCGTCTCAACCGATTCAAGATTAGTAATGCCATCTAGAACCACACTCGACGCTCCTAGGAAGTTGCTGGTTTGATCACGAGCAATAGCTACCACTGAAGCCCTTCCCATGTTCTTTGAAATCGCTGCATCTACATTCACTTTAGTCACCATGACCTCTTGGTCTTCTCTCCTGCCTAAATCTCTTGGGCGGCTTTAATACTTGTAGCTTAGTAATATAGTTGTTCACAAAACTATGTGTCGATAGCGGGCTCTGAAAGATATTGTCACGGATAGCTTTCCTTCTTGTATACCAGATAGCCCAAATTGTCGCTACAACTCTCGTCAGATCATCATGAGACACTGATTTGATCAATGTAGCCAACCATGCCCTCGAATCTTCCTCCTGCATCTATGTCACAATACCTCACCTGGTACAGCCAAGGGAAGCCCAGGCGACAAGGAGCACCATAGCCCGCCGTAAGAACGTAAGAGTCCACGGCCCACAGTGGGCTTGTAACCAATGTGAGGCCCAGCGAGCAAGGTAGGTGAGGCATAGAAAAGGCATCGAAGGGCTCAGGAGAGAGACATCGAAAATACTGTAACCACTTTCTAACCTAAGCACATATCCAAACCTCATTGGTCCGTGGCCGTTCCCTTCGGTGTCGTGAGGAGTTAAGCGCCGCCGCCACTGCCGGCGTCAGCTGCTAACACACCTGGTATCAGAGACTACGATCCTCGGCGTCGTCGCGCCCTGGAGCCTACACCGCCGTCCCATACCCACTTCACTCGGCTGCAACGTGCCTGGGGAGCCATGGATCCGGTTGTAGCCAAGACATTCGACGAAATGTTCAAGCGGATGGACGAACAAGACAAGCGTTCGGCCGAGCGCTCGGAGCGCCTGGAGAAGCGCTTTGAGGACGCCTCTGCTTCGCTGCAGGAGAGCGAGGACACCGTCGATAGCCGCCTCTCCTCATTGGAAGGCTTTGCCAACGCGCAGTACACCGCCGCCGTGGTGGCAGACAACTGGGGCGCCCACTTCGACTCGCGCGTCGACGACCTCGAGCAGCGCATGGCGGATCTCGAGCTCATCCGTCTCACGGAGATTCGTGACGAACGCGACGACCGTGTCGAGGCCGTGGAGCAAGCCGTCGGGGAGCTGCAGTCCGGGCGCATGGAGCTCGACGGCTACGTCGACGACATCCGCTACGATCTCCATAGACTCTCCAAGTCCCATGCGATGCAGCCGCAACAGCCTACACTGATGGCGCGTCGGGAGTCGGCCACCGCCGCACTTCACTCTAGCGGGTCTCCGACCGACTAGCCCAACGGGCACCGCGTCGTGACGACTACACGGGCACCGGACTATGGCTCGGTCACGACCATAGTGTCATCCCCGGCCAATGGTACAATCACTCAACCCAACTTCGATTCTTCTCAATTCCAATCTCATCAACACCCACCTTCCCGTCCACCAAATCCTCCGCCACACATCCATCATCACCCACCTCCACCCCAACCAGCGCCATCTGACCTGCTCCACAACCAATTTCATCCCAACCTCGGCCACCTCCCAAAAATGCATTTCCCCAAATTCGATGGTGATGATCCCCAATATTGGATGACCTGCGCCCAAAATTACTTCGATCTGTATGTCGTCGATCCTTCCATGTAGGTGAAATGCTCCACAATGCAGTTCACCGGTGCTGCTCGCCGTTGGTTTCAATCCGTGGAACGCGAACTCATGAAACAGGATTGGCCCAACTTCTGTCGTATGATCCGCGAGCGTTTTTGCCGCGATCATCATGAACTCCTCATCCGCCAACTCTTCCACATCCGCCAAACAATGACAGTTCAAGATTATGTTGATCGCTTTGTTGACCTCATTGAACAGCTTTCAGCCTACACCACAAATCCCGATCATCTCTCTTACACAACCCGGTTCGTTGATGGCTTGCGCGATGACATTCGAGCTATTATTCTCGTTCAACGTCCCAAGGATTTGGACTCTGCGTGTACCTTGGCTCTTTTGCAGGAGGAGGCATTCGAGCCGGGCCATCGCCGCGAAGTTCGCAGATCGGAGGGGTATCAATTCACCAGAGCAACAGCGCCGAGGGGAGCGCCACCCTTGCCCTCGCCTCCTATCCGCGCTGGTGGCGTTCCTCCAGTACTGGATGACAAGAAGCCTCAAGATGATCGTCGGCCACCTCCGCGCACTTCATCGCTGGAGGACAAGTTTCAGTCCCGGCGCTCCTTCCGCAAGGCTCGCGGTCTGTGCATCCGGTGCGGTGAACGTTGGCAGCCCGGCCACAAGTGTGCCCTGTCATGCAACTCCATGCCCTGCAAGAGGTTTGGACCATGTGCCAAGACGCGTTCGAGCTGCCCGAATGCTAAGCTGTAACAGCCACGCCTGCCACTGATGATGATACAGAGTCAGCTAAGTTGTTTCTCTTGCTGTCCGCTGCTGCTTCTTCCTCAAAATCTTTAGCTCGTACTATGCAGTTCACTGGATCTATTGAAGGCAATGCCATACTAATTCTGGTCGATTCGGGTAGCAGTCACTCCTTCATCAGCAGCTCAATTGCCAGTAAATTGGCAGGAGTTCGTGCTCTGCCATCTGTCGTCTCCGTCCAAGTTGCTGATGGCAGTTCGGTTCCATGCTCTCATGAAATACCAACCGTTGTATGGTCTATCCAGGGCTATGAGTTCCACTCGAATCTTAAGGTGTTACCTCTCGGTTCCTTCGATATGATATTGGGGATGGACTGGCTTGACGCATTCTCGCCTATGAAGGTACATTGGTCGCAGAAGTGGATTTCTATACCTTATGGGCCTGCTCAGATCCTGCTGCAAGGCCACCTGCCAGAGTCTGCTACGGGTGCTGTGGTCCAGGTGTTCCACATTGCCAGTGATGCTTCTGAATCTGTTCAGCTTCCGGTTCACCCGTCAGTTCAACATCTCCTGGATGAGTTCACTTCAGTTTTTGCAGAGCCATCCGGCCTACCTCCGTGGCTTGCGTGCGACCATTCCATTCCCCTGGTCCCCGGCGCCCAACCGGTCTCGATTCGACCATACCGGTATGCTCCTGCACTCAAGTCTGAAATCGAAGCTCAAGTTACCGAAATGTTGCAGTCTGGCTTCATCCGCCCCAGCAAGAGCGCTTTCTCCTCCCCTATTCTCCTCGTTCGGAAGAAGGACGGCAAATGGAGGTTTTGTGTGGACTATCGCATGCTAAATGCCCTCACAGTCAAGTCGAAGTTCCCAATTCCGGTGATTGATGAGCTGTTAGATGAGCTGTCCGGAGCCTCCTGGTTTTCAGTACTTGATCTTCGAGCAGGCTTCAACCAGATCAGGTTAGCACCCGGCGAGGAATACAAAACAGCGTTTCAAACGCACAGGGGTCGCTTTGAGTTTGCAGTAATGTCCTTCGGGCTCACCGGCGCCCCAAACATGTTCCAGGGCGCAATGAACACTACCCTGCGTCCCCTGCTCCGCAAATGTGTGATTGTCTTCTTCGACGATATCCTGGTATTCAGCTCGTCCTTTGAAGATCACCTTGTCCATCTCCGGCAGGTGCTCGAACTTCTGGCTCGTGACAAGTGGCAAGTCAAGTTATCTAAATGCCAATTTGCACAACAACGCATTGCCTATTTGGGGCATGTCATTAGCGCAGCAGGGGTTGCAACTGATCCTGACAAAGTTCAGTCTATCCGAGAGTGGCCTCTTCCAACTGACACCAAGCAGCTTCGCACTTTCCTTGGCCTCGTAGGTTACTACAGGAAGTTTGTTCGACATTTTGCTATTCTGGCTCGGCCCCTGACCGATCTCCTCAAGAAAGGCACTATGTTCGTTTGGACACAGGACCACACTACTGCTTTCAAGCTCCTACAGCAGGCACTCATGACAGCTTCGGTCCTAGCATTGTCGGAATTCTCCAAGACGTTCCAAATTCAGACTGATGCCAATGATCTTGGTGTGGGCGCTGTGCTACTTCAAGATGGCCATCCTCCCGCCTTCGTCAGCAAGGCTCTGGGACCGCGCACCCGAGGATTATCAACCTACGAGAAAGAGTACCTTGCTGTTCTTGTGGCTGTGGACCAGTGGAGAGCCTACCTCCAGCACGACGAATTCGTAATTTTCACAGATCAGCGCAGCCTTGTGCACATCACTGACTAGCGGCTGCACACACCATGGCAGCTTAAGCTCTATACTAAACTGGTTGGCTTGCAGTATAAGATTGTTTACAAGCCGGGGGCCTCCAACCAAGCAGCTGATGCCTTGTCACGACACTCAGCTCCTTCAGCTCACCTTAATGCCATTTCCTCTTCAACACCAGCCTGGCTCACTGATGTCATCTCAGGTTATGACAAGGATCCTGCGGCCCTCAAACTCATTCAGGAGTTATCTGTTGCTCCAGGTTCCAGACCACCCTACACTTTGTCTGATGGGGTACTGCGTCTGCGCGACCGCATTTGGATTGGCTCCAACACCGAACTCCAACAACGCCTCATGACAGCTCTCCACTCCAGCGCAGTGGGCGGTCATTCGGGGTTCCCTGTAACCTTCAGTAAGATCAAGAGGCTCTTCGCATGGCGCGAAATGAAATCAGATGTCAAGAATTTCGTTGCATCTTGTTCGGTGTGCGCCTAGGCGAAGCTAGACCATGCTCGTTACCCGAGGCTGCTCGCTCCACTGCCGGTGCCAACAGAGTCTTGGCAACTCATTTCTATGGACTTCATCAAGGGGATTCCTCGATCCGGCAACGCAAACTGCCTGATGGTCGTCATGGACAGGTTTAGCAAATTTGCTCATTTCATTCCTTTGTCACACCCATTCAGTGCTCAGCAGGTCGCCCAAGCTTTCCTCGACAACATATATCGCTTGCATGGTCTGCCGTCGACAATCATCGGTGACCGCGACCGTATCTTCACAAGCGTGTTCTGGCGCGAACTCTTTCGCCTCGCCCAGACCACGCTCTCGATGAGCTCGGCGTACCACCCACAAACCGACGGCCAAACGGAGCGCGTCAACCAGTGTCTGGAGACATATCTCCGGTGCTTCGTCCATTCGTGCTGCGCCGATGGGTGAAGTGGATTCCCTTGGCGGAATTCTGGTACAATACAAGCCACCACTCCTCCATCAACAACACGCCATTCGAGGTACTGTATGGCCACCCCCACGCCATTTTGGTATCTCTAAATCTGCTGTCTGTTCTGCCCCGGAAGTTGAAGCTCTTCTAACTGAACGTGCTACTATGCTGGCATCGGTTCGTCAGCACCTTCTCCGAGCTCAACAACGAATGAAGAACCAAGCTGACAAGCGCCGGTCGGAGCGCACCTTCGCCGTTGGGGACCTCGTCTACCTCAAGTTGTAGCCCTACGTCCAATCCTCGCTGGCGCTGCGAGCACACCAGAAGCTGTCGTTCCGCTACTTCGGGCCCTTCAAGGTGATCGAGCAGATCAGTGCCACCGCCTATAAGCTGGAGCTGCCTCCGTCTTCCTCAATTCACCCAGTGTTCCATGTGTCGCTGCTCAAGCCCTCTCCGTCGACAAAGTACATCGTCTCGCCGGCCCTCCCCAACGTCGACGACGGCCTACAAATCCCAGAGGCTATGCTACAACGACGCATCCATCAGAGGCACGATGGGCTGTTCCACAAGTGCTGATCCAATGGTCCGACCTCGACACGTCACTGGCTACCTGGGAGGATGAAGAAGCTCTTCGTCAACAGTTTCCTCTGGCTTCGGCCTGGGGACAGGCCGGTTCTCAAGGGGGAGGGGATGTCACAATACCTCACCTGGTACAGCCAAGGGAAGCCCAGGCGAGAAGGAGCACCATAGCCCGCCGTAAGAACGTAAGAGTCCACGGCCCACAGTGGGCTTGTAACCAATGTGAGGCCCAGCGAGCAGGGTAGGTGAGGCATAGAAAAGGCATCGAAGGGCTCAGGAGAGAGACATCGAAAATAATGTAACCACTTTCTAACCTAAGCACATATCCGGACTCGTTGGCCGTGGCCGTTCCCTTCGGTGTCGTGAGGAGTTGAGCGCCGCCGCCACTGCCGGCGTCGGCTGCTAACAATCTCACTCAAGTGTTCAACAATTTCCTCAGGTTCTAAGGCTCACACACATCTCACCATGTTGCAGTCAAGCAACGAATGCCTCCAGGAATCTGCAACTCCACACAAAGTGCATCAGCTTTGATCAGCCATGTTCCTGTGGTGAAGCACATCCACGGACGGCAACAAGCCCCTTGTTAGCCTCCAAAGAAAGACTCGCAATTTTGATGGTACCTTCACCTGCCACACAGATGACCACTCCTTTTCTTCCTCCTTCCTATTGGATCTTTCGGTATTCTCCACAAGCACACACCTTGTTATGAGCATTCTGTAGGCCGTCCATACCGTCAATACTCTCCTCCTGTCATGATACCAGGCCCAGAAATCATCTTTGGTGTTGAGTGCTAAGAGGGATATTGACTATCACATCTCTGTCAGCTTGCGTAAAAAATTGTTGTAGCTTTGCCTGGTCCCATGTTGCAGTCGTGTGGTTGATTAACTCACTAACCTACTGTGGTGCGTGTGGAACACAACTTGCCACAGGCCGTGCCTGCTGTCTGTTGGCAGCCAGTCCATGCTCCAAATAGATGCGGTTTCACCTATGCCCATATGTCTGATCAACCTTTGCTGAAGAACCTACCTGAGTAGAACCAAGGTTGGCCTCCAGGAAATCCCCGTGAGGGCAAGTGTTTCTGATAAAGACTCTCAATCTAGGATTTTTGGCAAGAATAGAAAAAAACTCATCTCTAAAAGTTCCCAATCTCACCTCCCAATCCTTTAGCATTTGCAAAAAAAACACGGAATGCGTGGATATATCCGTGCGTCTTCCATGCACCTATGAGTCTCCCGCTCTAAGGTGGAAGGACGTGAAAAAGAATAAAGAGTAGAAAATGATTCGTGATGCAAATGTACAAGAGAAAAAAAATATGTAAAAGTGGTTAGGATAATTTAGAAATAGTATAAGATTTCTATGTAAAAATTGTTTTCTATATATTTTAATAGCGAATTATTGAAAACTGTTAGAGATGATCTTATTTATTTCTTCCGACACTCTTTGACAAGTTGAAAAACGCTATGATTTTGGAAAGAAATTCTTGTGAAATCTCGGGGATGCTCTAATAAACCGCCTTCGGAATAGGAACACTCAAAGATTTTGGCTCTTGAAAGATGCGCCGCCAGCAAAGCAAGATTAAACAGTTCTATGTCTCGGAAGCCCATTCTACTGAGGTATTTTGGCATGTCTTCCGTTTCGCTAACAGGCCGTATTTTTCTTAGATTTTCTTAGAATCCAACCCAGGCCCGACTCACCCCAAGCTATCACCCATTTCAAAGGCGATATATTAGGGGCTGTTTAGTTGGCAAATTTTTTGGCGAAACACTACTGTAGCAGTTTCGTTGTTATTTGATAAATATTATCCAATCATGGTCTAATTAGGCTTAAAAGATTTGTCTCGTCCATTTCGTCTAAACTGTGTAATTAGTTTTATTTTTTATCTATATTTAATGCTTCATGCATATGTTTAAAGATTCGATGTGACGGTGAATCTGAAAATTTTGGCAAAATTTTTGGCATCTAAACGGTGCCTTAGCCCATTTCTAAACTGGACCACAGAACCAGCTCAAGCCCAGTCCAATGCAACAAGCCATTGTCCTATTCTATCTAATCTAATCTAAAAAAAAAGACCATGCGGCTCCATTGGTCAGTGTCACCCCGCCGTCTTCAAAAACCACCCACGGCCACAACTCCCACCCCCAACCCCACCCCGACATTTTGAACCCAAACCCCTCGACCTCCCCTCGACCTCCCCGAAACCCCACTCCTCTCGTGTCGAGCCTAGGGTTAGGGTTTCGTCACACCCGCCCCGATTCGAACCAATCCTCCTCGGTCCCCGCCGCGCCATGGCCGCCGGCTCCATCGTGGTGGACTTCCCCTCCATGGGCGCCGCCCTCTGCTTCCCCAGCCTTGAGTCACTCCTCCGCGACTCCGCCTCGGGCTTCCTCGCCGCCGTCTCCGCCGCCCCGGCCCCCGGCGCCGCCGACCTCACCAACTTCCACCGCGTCTTCTCGCGCGTCCTCAGCGCCTACCCTGACCCGCCGCTCGAGGCCGTCTGGTTCTTCTCCGCGCTCTCCTTCCACGACCGCCCCGACGACCTCCGCTCCCTGCTCCAGCTCCTCTCCGCCTTCACCGCGTCCTCGCCCGGCGCCGCCAAGCCGCTCGCCCTCCTCGCCCCCGTCGTCTCCGAGCTCTTCCACTCCGACAAGCCGCGCAGGGAGACCGAGGCACTCGTCGAGGCCGTCCTCAGCTACATCAGCATCTGCAGCAGCCGCCCCGCCCCCTCTTCGACTGAGGGGGCCACCGCCGACGCTGTGAGGCTGCTGCCGGCCTTCGGCGAGCTCGTCAAGGTGTGGAGCGTGCGGCACTCGAGGGAGAGGTGCCCGTTCCAGGTGCTGTTCCCGCTCGCTGGGGACGAGGCCAGGCGGGAGCTCATGAAGGAAGGCTGCAGCGTTGACTACCTCGCCGGGGTGGTGCTTGCTGAGGCGTTCCTGCTCAGGCTCTGCCTCAAGGTGCAGAATGCAACAGGGGTGCCTCGCTCCGAGCTGCAGAAGGAGCTCAAGATCTGGGCAGTCAGCTCCATCCCGGTCTTCCAGAACCACCAATTCTTCGGTAAGTGGATCATGACCAAGTTCTTATTCTTCCTTTTAGCATCGCTTGTAGTGACTCGAGATTAAGTTGGCAACTTTGCCCATGGATTTAACAGGGGTCCTGCTGAACATGCTCTTGAACTCTCCGCTGCCTGTTTACTCTCTAGTGGTATGTGTTTCCTGACTAATGGGCAATCTGAGAACATGACTTAGCAAGCTAGTATTATTATGAATTCACTACTTATTAACAAAGTTATAAGAGTATTAATTAAGCATTCACAAGGCATGTGGTAGTTGTATAGACCATAAGAATATTAACAAAATGGCAAATAGCTTATAATCTCATTTCATGAATTAAGAAACATGAGTCATGATCATGCTTTTTCATTACCTGTTCTGTAAACTAGTTATTTAGCATGGATTACCTTTATGAAATAAATAAGAAATGTGCAACTTGTTGCCTTGTTCTTCAACTGTGCTTGGAATCAGGGGTCTTTCTTAATTTGTGGAAACTAAAGAGGAGAACAGAACAGTATATGACTATTGTGTATCGCAAAGCTGGTGTTACTATAGCATTTTGCTGTCATCATCTGCAAGGAGCATGACTTAAGATGGAGTTGTGTCTCATCTTTGTGATATGCAAACAGGTTGAAGCCTCAACTGTGGTTTGTCCTAGTATACCCTTTTGTTTCAGATCATGATTGTGCTTTTTTTGTGTGGAAATGACAAACTAGGGGTTGTATGTCCAATTGTCCTTGGTTACATGTTCATTTTTGCAAGCCATGTAGTACTGTACTCTATGTATTTGGTCAGAGTTATTTTTAGTATAAAATTGCCAGTCTGGTTGAATTTTTCTACTTTATTATTTGGTTTTCCTGACTAGTTGGGTACTTGTGCAATTTTCACTGTTTAGAATTAGAATCTAGAAGTATCATCTATCAGATAGCAGACTAGGAGTAAGACCTGTATTGACTGAGTTTTGTCAGTGGCACTATCAAGTTTCTTGACTCATGTAATCTGTGTTGTTTGGTTTCTTGGTGACTCAGAGTGCTGACGATGAAATCTTGTTGAGAGATGTCCTTTATGATTCTCTTATCCTGGTGGATTATTCTTTCATTAACAATGGTGCTGGAGTTGATCTCTTGCCTATATATGTGTCGAGATTGGTTATCACTCTTGATGCTGTCAACGATGCCAGGTGATAAAGAGTTATTGTAACCAAAACTTAGCTGGGGGTGGAAATATCTTCTCATTTCATTTCTTCTGACAGGAGGAAAGGTGATCAAGGGAGAGCAATGTCGTTTATCAACGCTTTCTCAACCTCAAATGTTCCCAATTTTCTCATCAAGTGGGCTACCTGTCAAGCTGGCTCTGGTGCACTCAGCAAACCAATTGCCAATACACCCCAAGCTATTCTCAGTATGTGAAAATATGAAACGACGTCATTGGTTTTTTTTTTGAACATTACGTCATTGGTTTTTGTTTATCATGTCTTGTAGACTGCTTACTCAAGCAGAACTGTATATGTTTGCTTTTCACAGAGTGGCTTGTCAACCTTGAAGACAAGGGGCTCAAAGTGTTTGGAGATTACGGTTCTTGGATTATGGGGAGGTTTGCTTATGATGAGGTCAAGAATGGCTATGGGAACATGATTCATTCAGATGCAGACCTTTTCTTTGTTGATAAACAGAGTGGTAGGGAGTTTATGGACACCAAAGGCAGCGAGGATGAAGCTGTGGAGGAGATGGAGACTGCAGGCAATGCTTTTATGGCTGCTGCCCAGTCAATGAAGGGGGTAACTAACGGCATAAGGAAGAGGAAGAGCTGTGGAAATGAAGATGCAGCAGCTGTGAAGTTTGTGAAGTACAAGGTAGAAGACAGCTCAGTGAAGGACTACCTGTCAGCAGCTAATGGCATGAGCAGTGGCAGTGAGGTAGAGAACCCACAGTCGGATGATGAGATGGAAGAATCAGACTGATGCATAGAAACGAGATCACCTGCTAATGCTTACTTGGAAGAGTTGCTTTGGAGAGTTTCTTGAACAACCGCCTTTCTGGAGCCCTGGGCCAATCTTGTTTCAGATGCCGCTTCTTAATGATGTCGTGCAGTACCCTGTTCTAGGATTAATAATCTGCAAGTGGGCCTATCTCCAGCTAGGCTTTCGGATATAGTAGTAACCGTTAGCTGACCCGACTTGATATGATGTCTGTTATGAGCTATATCGTGTTCTTTGTTATTATATATTATAATGCTATAGTAGGGACCTCAAACCGTAGTCTTGCTTCAAGTTACTTCTGTAATAGATGGGTACTTTGTTGTTAGGGCGTTGCTAGCGCCTGGACGCCCGGCTTGAGGGTCGCGTTCGGACGCTGCAAAAACCACGCGAGCGCCCCCATCCCGTCCCGTACGCCCGCGTCACGAAAAAAAGGAAAAGGCGAATCCCGCCCTGCTCCCACACCGACGAATCCCCTCGTCCCCCCCTCCCCGCGCGGAGCTCCACCGCTAGCTTACCACCAAGCCCCCCTCTCCCTCGCGCGTATGGATCTAGCTCGCCCCTAACCTCGCCGACCCTAGCACCTCCGCCCCCCACCAGCTCATCACCATAAATCTCCCCCAACTTCCCACAACTGCAAACAAGGGGGGAAAGCTATTGCAACAATGAAGGGACCTTAATGAAACAAACGAAAAAGGTTGTTGAAAACATACACAAAAAGCTATTGAAACATCAGAAAAAATAACTAATGAAACACAAACAAAAACTGGTGAAACGAACAAAAAAAAAAAAGAAGTTGCAACAAAGAGAAGCTGCTGCTGCATCAAAGGATAAGAAGCTACTGAAACAAAAGGAGAAGAAGCTACTGCAACAAGGAGAAAGAAGCTGCTGCAACAACAAGAAGAAAACTAATGCAACGAAAGAGAAGAAGCTACTGCAACAAGGAGAAAAGAAGTTGCTGCAACAAGAAGAAAAAACTAATGCAACAAAGGAGATGAAGCTACTGCAACATCAGAGAAACGTGCTTCACATCATCTGTTGCCATGTAGCTTAGATCTGACTCGCCAAAAGGAAAAGAAACTACAGCAACAAGGGGAAAAAGCTACTGCAACAACGAGAGAGAAGTTGTTGCAACAAAGGAGAAGAAGCTACTGCAACATCAGAGAAATGGTTGCTTCACATCATCTGTTGAATATAGCTTGCATCTGCCTCACCACAAAACCGAGAAGAAGCTACTGCAACATCACAGAATCATGTTTTCACATCATTCTGTTGCATGCAGCTTAGATCTGCTTCACCACAAAAATCGTAGCCACCATCAAAACCATAGATCCAGAGGGGAGTGAGGAGGAGAAGGAGGGAGAGAGGAAGAGGAGGGGCGCCTCAGATCCAGAGGAAGGAGCGCGTGGGGATCCATCCCCACCTACCTCGTCGGAGCACATGGATCCACCACAGGGAGCCCCAATGCTCCATGGATCTGCCACGGTGGGAGGCCTCCGTGCTGCCATCAAGGTGGAGGAGGACACTCCAGGGTGGAGGAGACTACCACGCCGCTGGATTTGCGCCTCCTCCCATGGATCCACCACGGGGAGGGTGGAGCTCCCATAGATCCACCACGCGCGGAGGAAGGAAAGGGGGAGGGAGTCGAAGGAGGAGGGAGAGGGAGCAGGCGTGGCTTGCTGGCGAGTGCTCCTCCCCGCCAGCGTGCCATGGAGCCGAGCAGAAGAGCGGGCGCGCGACTGTGAGGGGGGCAGAGTGAACGAGGAGAAGGATAGTGAGGCCGAGCGAGCGGATAAGGATGGGGAGGGAGTGGGCGGTCGGGTGAAGTGGGTCGCGCGCGTCGAGTCCGTCCGTCCCGTCCGGACGTACGCACTGTATCATTACCGTTGTTGTTATCCCACGGAACCAGTTGGAAGTAATGAAATTTAACTTTTCCTGTGTATTGTGGCTTTTTTTTGGCTGACGAGGAACTTCCTTTTTGAAGTCCGTTTCCTTTACCTTTTGGTGGATGATGAGCGAGTGTGGTGAAGCTGTTAGACGTAAGCAACTGAAAGCTCCCAGAACTTCCGATGCGTTTTCATCGATACGCCGGTCTCCTTTATCGCCAGCTACTTTCTCGTCACTCGTCAGACGCCACTCATGCTCGCATCACCCCTCACGGTGTGATCCGCTCATCCAACCCATGCCGACGCGCGCCCCGTGCCAACGCCCATGCCCACGACTAGTCCGAGGAGCCCCGCCGGCCCTGCAGGTCTGCGCTACCCGCCGCGCTCTCCGCCACTTCCACGCGGGCTGCAGCCGGAGCCGGACAAGTTCCTTCACGACACGACGCGCTGCTCGGCAATTGCTGAGAGTGCGGCCGCCTGGCGGACGACCGGAGGGCGTTTGATGGAATGCCGCACGGGGATGTCCGCCGTGATGTCCGCGCGGCTCTGAGCCTCTTCGAGCAGATTATCACAGGAAGGTGCCCAAGGCCTGTACGGTGGTGTTGGGCCTGGAGTTCACGAGGCAGGTGCATCGTCGTGTACCCATATCATGTGGTAAGCCTGCAGCAGTTTTTTTTTTAAAAAAATTATTTTTTAGGGGTGCAGCAGGATTTTTGGTGACCCATGCCTTGGTTACTCCCTGCCTGGTCGAGGTGGACATTTCTGACAGAACCGTCTGGCCTGCCGCTGCGAACTGATGCAGTGATTGATGCATCATGGGATACCCTACTCAATGGGGCTGGAAGTGGGAAGTGACGCTGATGGGAATTAGTTGCTTGATTGAAACACAGCATGGTCATGGTCATGCTGGAAAGGGACGGTTAACACATCATTTTCACGCTCGTTTTCACGTTGCATGTGGAATCCGGCGTGAGATATGCAAGTACAAGTACTAAGTTAGCTACTATTCTGAACACTGAAATGTTGCAAGGAATTCAATTCAACCTGTTCATGCTTTGGTGATCGTCAAATGTTGGAGAGGTGCTGGAGCCTGAAGCTGTTGCGGATAGTTCTTTGATGCGATAGTTGGTGCCGTTCAAGACTTCAAAGTGCAACACTCTTGATCTTCTGCAGACTGACATTTTCCACACTTTATGTATACGTTGGAAGATACTGTGAGGAAGGGTTGAAGAGTTTTCAAGCAGACTATTTCTGTAGCCTTTTCAGCTAACAACACAATTATGTAGTCATTTTGAGATGTGCGCTACTTGAGATACGGAGACAAGGTTCATCTGAAAAGTGGGTTGCAAGGAGATACTGATATTTCAAGAATGCTTGTTGACATTTAAGCTCAATGTGGGTGCTTCAGGAGTCAACTGGGTATTTCCTTGACAAAAGAAAAAGACGAGTTCTCATGGACAGTGATTATGGCCGGGTGTGCTAAATTGATGAATGTATATGGTAATAGAATGCTTCAGTTCGATGTTGCAAGGAAAGAAAACGGTCTAATGATATTGCTCTGGTAACCTCCTTGAGTGTTTGCTCTGATTTGGCATCCTTAGGTTGCAGGTTCCAGCTACATGGGTGGGTGATCAAATCAGTTTGGAACAATTTAATGTTTCCATTGCTTGCTCCAGTTGGCATGCATATAAAGTGGGAGAGCACAACGTATGCTGAGATGCTATTCAATCAGTCAAAATGTGATGAAGTTGCATGGAATGTGATCACCTGTGGTTGTTCCAATCTGGTCTTTCCAACAAATGATAGACATTGGGGAAGAAACCCAATATGATCTCTTCTGCAGGTTTTCTGTCAGCTTGTAGTCGTGTGGGCTACTTGATGAATGAAGGAACTACTTTATACAGTTACTAGTAGTGTCTTATGGAATTATCCTTAGAATGGAACACTATGGTTGCTTGGTTAACATTCTGATGAAGGCTGGAAAACTTCTTTTAAGCTGAATCTATGGTCAGGTCATATTGCTGCCAATACTTATTTGCGGATTTTAGAAGATGGAGTGATGCATGGTCAGATATGCATGTTCTTGTTGCAAGACCGATGCTCAAAATATTGAAATTTGCTTCACATGTTTGCTGCATGTTCATCGTGCCTTTTGTTCCTTCAATCTCTGATGCTACCAGTTGGCTCTACAGTGCCCTTAGCCCCTTACAGACAAGATTGATCAGACCAGAAGGAAGTTCCATATATGTGGGTAGTTTTGTGTACTGTGAGAAAAGAGCAAAGGTTGGCTCGTGAATTATTATCACTGAAAATATTGCCCGTTCTGTAGCATATCTAGCCTATGCTGTTACTGTCTTGGCTATTTGTGACTTAAGAAGATTAACATAATGAATTCTGGTATTGGAAATTTGGATTTGCCTGAAGAGTAGACTATAGTTTCCCACTTTGGCATCAATTATTTCTCAATTCATGTTCTTCCATGCCACACTATAGTTTATTGAATGACATAGTGCATAGCATAGATAATCCATCTAAATTGCTGCGTTTTGAATGCACACTGAGGACTTATCATGTTGAATGCAGAATGGGGACTCTTATCAGTCGAGGCATATAAAAATGACCAAGCAATCATGCCTGTAGTTGCGAACTAAGAGTTGATCAGTACTCAGTGTGGCACACGGAGGGCCTGATGGTGGGCCACTTCAGTGGATGCTGGATTGCTCATCTCGCATTTGCTGTAGTCAAATTGGGAAGCTTGTGCAGGTGCGGCGATCATTTTGCTGGTCAACTTAAGTAGTGTCTTTTCCAGTTCCTCGCCGCTATTCCATGGGTGAACCTCAGCCTTGACAAGCTGCTTGTTGTTGCAGATGAGATTCCACAGGGGGTAGTTCTCCTTTGGCATGACATAGTCCCCTTCCCCGAGCTTGAGGGATGGGCAGTAATCTCCCTTGCCGTCACCGATGTAGATGAAGTGCTGCTTCGTGTCACTGGCTGTTGCTTGGATCCTCTCGATTATCTTGCCCTGCACACGATGAGCACATTTTTAGTTTATGCTGAATTATCAGTGAGTTTTCGCATCTTGATATGAGCAATGCACAGAGAGTTTAGCACGCTGGCACTTAATAAAGTGTTGAAAGTACAATATGAATATTCAGATTGCAGAGCACATCCAGACATCTTGCAATAAAATTATGCTGTTTCTTTTTTTGATAGATAGATCTCGCTGTTTGTTTTGTCTGCAGTGGCCACGTGCGGTCAGCGTGGAGGAGTGAAGCTGACATTGAATTTCTGAACCGATCGGCCGTCCTACTGTTGGTATTGGTAGTTACCTTGCACATGTTGTCAGGGCAGAGGCTGCAGCCGTGCGGCGCGGCCGCGGAGTCGTGGAACGGCGAGATCCTGAGCCTGCCGTCCGCGTCGACGCTCGCCGGGTTGGTGACGATCTCGGAGAAGCAGCCGAGCACGCCGTGGTGCGCCAGGACGGTCTCGATGAAGAAGGTGTTGGCGTCGCTCACCACCTTCAGGTCACACCTGCAACAGGAGCAGAGCAGCAGCATCAAAGATCGGTCCTAGACGCAAATGCTACAGTGAGGAGCGTGGTCGGCATGGTGGCGCGCGTACCCGAGCGCCGCCGCCGTCTTGACCGCGGAAACGACGTGCGCGTCGAGCGGCGCGCTCCTGAGGCAGTCGCGGATGTCCTCGGGCGTCGTCCCCCTGGCGTGCAGCTCCGCCATCATCCGGTCCTGGAAAAGGAAAAGAGAAACCGGAATCGACTTGGTTGGCGCGCGTCTTTCACCCTGGAGCCTGGAGGGAGGTTACCGGACGAGGAGAGGAGAGGAGAGGAGACGTGTGGTGCACCTTAACATTACCATGAGTGTGTTCCAGCGCATGGTTGGGCGCAGGCGCTGGAAGGCGTCGGCGGCGCCGAGCTTGGTGATGACCCAGTCGTCGCTGTCCCAGTCGATGATGGTCCGGTCGAAGTCGAACACCACCACGACGCCGGGGGCGGGGGCGGGGGCGGACGCCATGGGCGGCGGATGGCAAGGGGGAGGAGGACAGGCAGGGCTCCCGGGTTCTCCGCGGCTCTTATTTGGCGCCGTGGGCGGCGTGTTGGTGTTGGGGAGCGCTGCCGCACCCCGTCTCCTCTCCTCTGCTTTATATATAGCCACATAGCCCATCTGCTTGGTGGCGGGGTTGCTGACTTATTAGGTGTCACATGTGTCGCCTTTTGCCATTTGCTCATCGCCGTGGCTCTGCACTCTGCCGCCGTGTGTTTACTGTTTGTTTGGCCTCGCTGTTTCATGCCTACTAGGGGCCGTTTAGTTGCGAAAACTTTTGGGGAAAAATTTCTGTAGTACTTTTCGTTGTTATTTGACAAAATTTATCTAACCATAGACTAACTAGGCTCAAAAGATTCATCTCGATATTTACAGACAAACTGTACAATTAGTTATTTTTTACCTATATTTAATGTTCCATGCATACGTTCAAAGATTCGACGTGATAGTTACTATACAAATTTTTTTTCCTCTTTTTAGGTAAACACGGCCTAACTC
The DNA here is from genome assembly GCA_038087645.1 of Saccharum hybrid cultivar R570. Taxonomy (NCBI): domain Eukaryota; kingdom Viridiplantae; phylum Streptophyta; class Magnoliopsida; order Poales; family Poaceae; genus Saccharum; species Saccharum hybrid cultivar. The sequence goes on from JAQSUU010000135.1 coordinate 28,596,399, forward strand.
GGATTTGCTCGCGTTTGCGCGTGCTACATCATATATTATTCCAAGTGGGAGTAACATGCAACAAGAAAAAGCCTCGCTCGTGGCGGCTTACTCCGTCAATTCAACCAGGGTGGTAATGCCAGGATTCGTATTGCCATGACCCCTTCATGCATATCCATTTCTCGACTATTCGTAGCAGCCACTCTAAAGGCCCCGTGCCGCCATCGATTCCTTCCTTTCTCTTTTGGTTTTATTAGCATAAATATAATCCATCCACATGAGCTATACATTAGAGCATCTCCAAGAGAATAGGTAAATTTAGATATGTAATGTGACTCTCCAAAATAATTTAGACTCTCAAAATAAAAGTGTTCCACAACAGCTTGTTTAAAACCGGCTCTTTATTTTAAACGTATCACCTGATGGCCTCCCATTGAACTAGAATGACATACTATATACGTATATAGCTGTTCTGCATGCCGGCCTACTATATCGAGGCCGCCGGATGGCGAGCGCGGCCCCTAGCCTATTTTGGAGAGCGATAAAAACGGAATAGCATCCTCATTATTTTAGAGAGCCAGATGAGGCTCTTGGAGCCAGTTTTTTCTTAATTTTACTGATGACGAGTGGGACAACGAGGCTGTTGGAGTTGCTCTTACCTTACAGTAACTGGATGTTTAGATTCACCTTCTAAACTTTAGTTGTTATCCCATCGGATATTTGGACATATGCATGAAATATTAATATAGACTAATTACGAAACTAAATGCACAGACTGAGACTGTTTTGCGAGACAAATTTTTTAAGTCCAATTACTCCATGATTTGACAATGTGGTGCTACAGTAAACATGTGCTAACGATACATTAATTAGGTTTAATAAATTTGTCTCGTGGATTACTGATGGATTCTATAATTTGTTTTTTTATTAGTATCCGAACACCTCATGTAACACCCTCATGTGGCACTTCCTAAACTTTAGTCACCGGATCAAATACCCCTTAAGCTGGAATTCTCAGCTTCTCCTTTCTCGCTCAACCATCGGCGAATTCCACGCTGTGTTACCTGTCGCGTTACTCTTTCACTTTCCACAATTCCTGCCAAGGCTACGATTGGAAATCTCAGCTTGATGCGACGTTTAGGTACGTATCGGTAGTGCTAGACACATATACGCTAGCAAGGACTCCTTCCATCATAAATTATCATAAATTATAAGACTGTTTTGTTGTTCCTAGATACATTATTTTTTTCCATACATGCACGCCTTATATTCTTATATTTTTCCCAGAATATAAGGCAGGTACGTATTTTAAAATTCAAACTTTGTTATCTTTAACAAAGAATTAGTCTAATTATATCAAAAGTTTGTATTATAAAAGTAGTTACATTAGATTTGTATTTAGAAATACTTTCTAATAATCAAACTTTTGTTCATATAAATCAAAATCTAAATATATCTATATCTATATCTATAACTAATAATAAAGTGACAAATTTTAGCTCATTTTTTATCTATCCATTTTTTAGCTCGTCTTCCTCTAACTACCGTATAATGGAGAGTTTCTTCCCTCCGGATTTATATATATAACCCGTGTTCAAAAGAGTTGGAATAGCTCTTGTCTGGCGTGATACAGAGTCCGATTTCAAAACGTATTAGGTCGTGTATACAATAAGCGTGGTGTATACACATATTTAGCGATGATACGGAGTCCGATTCTCATAATTACGCTCACGTTGCTCCGTCGTTTTGGACTCCATGCGGTTTAGCTGACGCGCAGTCAAATCAAATTCCTCCTCAAACACGGTATCTAGGCCAACCAACATTAACCGATTGCATGTTCATGTTGTACACGTACGTGCAAGCCAGAACAAATTAAACGTGTTTGTGTAGGATTTTGTGGGTATGATATGTAGGTCTCCAAATGGGACTTTATTTACGTAGGTCCTTGTCCATGTAATAGAAGTTCTTATTTAAAAAAAACATGATTCCAGTCGATCGATACACGTTTAGTAACTAGAATTTATGTATATACCTATCTTTATTTGTTTTTTATATTATTGTAGAAAGAAGTGTTTCTTCTTCTTTAGTCACTAGGACACACCGTCCAACTTCCTGGCACGATGCAAAAGTTTAAACCTCATATGAATTAGATCGCATAATACAACGATTAGATAAATTTCCAAGACTCGATTCTATCCCTATATGAGTTAGAACAACACGTGTCCCAGTTTCGTCAAAAAAAACAATGTGTATCCAGACATGGTATGGAATCCAATTCCAAGATAGATTGGAACACATGATACGATTATAGGCATAGCGTTGAGTCTGACTCCAAAAAGAATCGTAACGCATGACATGATTATTGGTTAAATCTCCAAGTGTCCCATGCCCAAATGTGTTGAGCATCCGGCATGGTACGAAATCTAACTCTAAGATGAATTTCGACCGCACGAAGTAATTGTTGAATAAACTTCCAAGCCGCGGTTCATCCAAGTGACTCCGCATGTTATACTTCACGTTGCAACGCACGGGCATATTTGCTAGTTATATATTATAAGAGAAACCATAGGTCAAAATATGTTCTTAAAAACCGCACCAATTCAAATCGTGCCTTATATTCTGGGACGGAGGGAGTATCTAATTGCTCCATCCATTCTAAATTATAAGACATTTTGCTTTTGTAGATATATTAGTTTAATTATGTATCTAGATATGATGTATATTTAAGTACATAGCAAAACTATGTATCCAGAAAAACCCACCTTCTAATTTGGAATGGAGGGAGTAGTAGTAACAAGCAGAATCGTATCAAACATCGAGAGGTGGCAATGGTTTAGGATCCAAATTCATATGGAAAAAAATCCGAGTCCAAACCTAGCCTAACATAAAATGATTAATGTCTAATCAAATCCAAAATCAGTATGACTTCATTAAATCCATATGCATACAAGATTGTTTAGCCTGGACTTTTGAATATCCACATTTATGTCATCATTCCAAGAAAGAGTTGATTATTCTAAAATTGGATTTTGAGAAGGCATCTAATACAATTGAACTTGAAACAATTCTAGAAATTCTAAAACATAAAGGTTTTGGGAATAAATGGTTGCTTTGTTTAGGAAAATAATGGGCTCTGGAACCTCTTCTGTTCTCCTCCTGGCAAGACATTCCATTGTAGGAGGGGTGTTAGGCAAGGAGACCCCCCCTCTCTCCTTTGGTCTTTGTTCTAGCTACTGATCTTCTTTGGACTTATTAATAGAGCAAAAAAAATCAGGGGCTTCTTGAGTTGCCAACACCTTTGAATAGCTAGATCAAACGATTATGGACATTCAAATCCAAATAGATCCTATTCAAGTGCATCTAGAGCAACTCCAATAAACTTTAGATTATTCAAATCCACTCCCACTGAGCTACCATGATACCTGACTGGAACAAATCGTTGCACTAGTTTGTGTAAAAGCCGTGCTTGCTGGGAAGGAGTGGAATCTTGTCCATCACATATTCACAGCATTGAGACCCAGTTACAAACCTGCTTGTTGCATCACGCGTCACCCGCACTTTTGCGACATCGGCAGCCATCTCCATTACCTTGCTAGCCGTTCAATGTGCCGCTAGCTTCCGTGCATCGTCAGGCATGCCAAGCCTAACCATCCATATGAACATTTTCGGCGGCCGGAAAGCTGATCTGTGGTCTATCCGTGTCTCATGCTTATAGGATAAGTGCAGGCCAACAATTTTGTGCTAAAATGACATGTATGGCTGCCAAGCAACGCATTCAACTTTTGGTTCACAAGAATAATGGGGATTGATGGTTGGATGGATGGATGGATAGGGTGCGCTCATCGCTGTGCTTTGTGAAGGAACTGACGTGTACCCTCAAGGTTGGCCTCTAGGATAGCATATAGTAGATGTATTCTCTCCGTTCAGTAAAGAATACAATTCTCGATTTTTAAAAATTTAATACTTTCAAGGTTGACTAAAATTATATAAAAATATTAATATTTATGATATAAAATAAGTACTATTAGATTAATTATGAAATATAATTTTGTATTAAATCGATTTGGAGATATAACTGTGAATACTATTCACTCAAAATTTGGTTAAACTTGAACTATTTTAATGAACATGGACACCATAGTGTTGCATTCTTTTATGGACGGAGGTAGTATAATATAGCATCATTCATACAATCTTCACTCTTTTTTTTGGTTAATTTGGTTGTGCGGAGTCTCGTTGAGAAGAAATAAAGCTGGGTTTATATATAAAGCAAGGGTCCTCGAAGCTTATCTTCTTCTCTTAATAAAATAGTTAAGCCGTCATGAGTACAATTGTTTGGACTATTAAACAACAAAAAGATGTCCTAGCGCCAACATCTTTACAGATGGAGACAAGGAGCAACGATCATATATGAATGATTACCGCGCCGTTGCATTTTCATATAGTTCTTCAGTGCCTCATGTTTTGTATTGAAGGTCTCCAAAGTTCTAGCGGCTTGAGGCGTCTACTTGCCTACTAGTAGCATGGATGCTCTCCACTGGAAAAAGGTGGCGACAACTTCGCCGGAAACAGGAAAGAGAAAAAGGCGAGGAAATGTGTGAGTTTGATATACAGTTTGTCTTGTCTTTAACAAAAGTGGGATCGTAAATTAGGACGGCATGCATGATTCGTAAACGTACGTTTGTCTCGTTACCACGTCAGGTTGAAATCTACACTACTATATAATTCTTTAACGAAAACGGACATTTTTTATTTACGGAGGCGGGCATTGCAACCGCCTCCAATCAAAGGCCTCTGTTTATGCGGATTAACGGAGGCGGTTGCTTTACCCGTCTCGGTTAATATATTAACCGAGACGAGTGTCTTAAAATACCCGCCTCCGTTAATGTTCTCTAGAACGCCCGCCTCAGTTAATATTCTTCAGAAAACCTAAAAAAACCAAAAAAATTGTCACTCTGGAGAGTTAAACCCATAACCTGCTGCTCAATACTACCACATCTTTACCATTGCACCATACACTCATTCATGTCTATAGATAATATGTTATCTTTTTATATCAATATTTCGTAATCTTATATTAGATATTTTGGTTACTAAATGAACTCAAATAAAAAAACTTTTAACTACAAAGTTTTAAATTTTGTCAAGTACTACAACTTTGGTATAGGATGTATCTCCATCAGAGATAGTTTGAAAAACTCAAAAAATTGAGTCTCAAAACATGTAAATTTCAAACACATATTTGAGACTCTAGACGACTTTAAACAAAAACTTGTCAATATAAACATGTAGATCAGGTCGGCCACTAGAACTTTGGCATTAACTATGCGAACATTTGAGATCGTTTAGGAACTCTAAATTTTAAATTTCAAAATCTATAACCTTCGAACACATATTTGGGATTCTAAACATCTTCAAATTTAAAACTTTTCAACTACAAAGTTGTAGATTCTATTGAGAACTATAATTTTAAATTTCAAATTTCAAATTTGGTGCACTTACAATAATATTTTGGGACCCTAAATATTTTTATTTCAAAAACTTTTCAATTACAAAGTTGTAGATCTCGTCGAAGACTACAATTTTGATGTAAAGTTTGTCTTCATCCGAGTTTATATGAAAAAATTACAAATTATTTTTTGTTGCAATAATTAATCGAGACGGACATCTTAAGACGCCAGCCTCTATAAATCAATTTACGAAGGCGGACGCTTAGAACGACCGCCTCCGAAAATAGTCGATTAACGGAGACAGACGCCTTAAATTGCCCATCTCTGTTAATGGATTAACGGAGGCGGAGCATTAACCGAGGCGGACGCCTTATGCTGCCCGCCTCCGTTAATTATTAACCGAGGCGGTCACTTGGCCTGCGGCCCGGCCACCGATTAACGGAGGCGGGCAACCAGCCCGACCGCCTTCATTAATAAAATTACACCGTCTTGCAAAGTTATTTGTGTAGCAGTGTTGTTTTAAATCTTAGTTGGGTCTTTATTCTTTATTTTTGACACATGTGGCCATCAGGCTCGTCCCGGAGGCAAGCTCACTATATGCACAGGCCCTCCAAAATTTTAGGACCTATGGTTTGCCTTAATTAGAGCGGAACTGATATGAGCAGGGCATCTGGACGGCATTAATTTTCAGAATGCAATATGGCTGGGCTCGAACAGCCCAATAGCCTCGTATGTCTCCACCCACTCCCAATCTCCACCCCTTCTAAAAAGACTCCCAATCTCATTAGTCATCCGCCCGTATCTTTCTCGTTGTTTGCCTATGCCGGCTACCTCCCTCCACCGTGGCCTACACTAGCGCTGGCCTTGCTCCCTCTCCACACCCAGCCATTTTGCTCCATCTCCAATTGGGAGCCACGAGCAAGCCGCATCCCTCTTATCTCTCTCTCACTGTTTCACCAGATTCATTGCGCAGCGTGAGATCAGGTGGTGGTGGGACTGCGGCGCCGGCTGTAGGGGTTGTGTGTCCTATGTGGAACATAGGATACCGGCAACCACGAAGGGGTCCCCGCCAGCCTCGTGGTAGGCGGATTCGATCTGGTCGATGGTGGCGCTGGTCGATGGTAGCGACGGCGCGGCTGGCTTCGGTGAACTCCACACACCGGCAAAGCCTCCATTTTGTAAGCAGCAAGTAGATGTTGCGCTTGAAAGTGCATGTTGCAAGCATTTGTCTCAAGTGTTGCAAATGTTTTAGAGGTATGTTGCAAGTGTTTTATATGGATATTGCAATAATTGTACACATATGTTGCAAACGTTTGTTCTCAATGTTTCATCTGTTTTTTAAACGTATGTTGCAAGAATGTTTATCTGGATATTGCATATGTTTCACACATATGTTGCAAGTATTTTATATGGATGTTACGTATGTTTACAATGGTTTCAAGTGTTTTTAGGTGTTTTTTGCAAGTGTTTCAGATGCATGTTTTAAATGTTTTATCTGTCTTCATACGTATGTTGTAAGTGTTATATTTGGATGCTTCAAAAGTAGATCGAGAATTGCATCTCCCTCCTCGCCTCGGTGCATCATCCTCGTCTTCTACTACCTTGTTCTCAGATTGCGGAGGGGGTGCGGCGGGGGCAAGGGATGGCAGCGCGGACGAGCGCGCGCTCTCCCCTTCTTTGTTACGGGCAGGGTAGGGATACCACTTCGTTGATAAGTTACCGCGAGTAGCCTGCGATCAGACTCATGTAGGTGGGCCGCGACGCCAGCCCATGAATAGTAGAATCGTTCTAACAGTTGCTGGTGGGAGCTGCGTCTGGACGCGTCCTGAGCGCTGGACGTCCGGGCATTAGCATCTCCCTAATTAGAGTGGTTAGTGGTACTACAAATTAGTATTAGTGGTATAATTAATCTATAAAAACCTCCCTGTATGACTCGTGACCACACCCTCACAATTTACAATTCTACAAATCCGATCCTGAACGGCTGCACCCCTCTATTTTTTTTTATCTCCTCTTAATTTCCCGATGAATGCATAAACATGATTTAGGCATACAACTCAACTATCCAGGCTGAATAACATCGCACAAGTTCTACCTCTATAAAGTGTATAGACATGTACCCATAAGGATGCCATCATTAGTGGTGCATATTTGACTATCTTCGGATGGATAAAAAATAGTTAATCTATCAAAAGTACAATTATTTGGACACTATTAAACAAAAAAAAGAGACGTGTATATAAGTTCTATATACCACATTTTTTACATATGGACACAAGGGACAGCGATCATATATGAATGATTGTCGTTGCATTTGTTTATGTCTCCGTGGCTCATGCATATGCTTAGAGTTGAGCATCTCCAAAGCTCTAGCTTGAGATGCCCACTTCTACTTGCTTAGTTACAAGTAATGTCCTACTGGAAAAAGGTGACGACAACTTCGCCGGAAGTAGAAAAGAGAAAAGTGAGGAAATATGCGCATGGGTTTGATAATTGGCTCAATAGCTATTTTGGTCCCTCAGCTATTACTCAAGGCTCAATTTCATCCCTAAACTTTCAAAACAGTCATTTAGGTCCTCAAACTTTAGTTTTAGACTCAATTTCATCCACAACTATGAAGATGATCGTTTCAGTCCTCAAATTTTGTATTTTGGGCTCAATTTCATTCATAAACTATCAAAGTGCATTTAACTTTTATTTTCAACTCAATTTTGTCTATTTAAAAATAAAACTTTATATTTTAGGCACAATTTCATGCATAAATTATCAAAATTACAGATTTGCTATTGTTTCAATATATCTATGCATTTTAAAGAATAAATAGTGTTCGATGTAATTGTAATTGCTTCCACAAATATCATTTAGTTTGATATATATAAATGGTACCATTATAAGGTAACACTAAAAATAACAGCTTGGAATTATTAATGGCCACAAAAGAGTTTTTAGATGAATATTATTTTTCTATCTTCAATCGTTGGTGGTGTTGGAGCTAACCAGGTGCAATAGTGCGGTGTTTCACGTAGAACGTAGACAAAGTTGAGTTGAAAATAAAAGTTAAAGAACAAAATACACTTTAATAGTTATAAATAAAATTGAGCCCAAAATGCAAAGTTTGAGGACTAAAATGATCATCTTCATAGTTTTAGGATAAAATTGAGCCTAAAAGTAGGACTAAAACGACCATTTTGAAAGTTTAGGGACGAGTTGAGGGACCCAAATGGGTATTCTGCCTTGATAATTTATCTTATCTTTTACAAAAAAGAGTAGGACCATCAATTAGGACGACATGGTTCGTAAGCGTAAATTTAAAATTTTTAGTTGGGACTTTGTTTTCTTTACACATGTGGTCATATATCATTCTTCATCTAATTCACTAGGATACAGTGTGTGTGCATGCGTGTATGTAGAATGAGCGTCCGTATAAATGTTAATGTCACTTAAAAATAAAACCACCAGGTATGTATAGCAAACGATGGCGAAAGGACATCAAAATTAGGACTAGAAGTAGGTGGAGAGAATTAGCATTACAAAGTTTAATAGGGAATATTTATCGGCGTGGCTAGCGTTCGGACGCCCGCGCAGCCTGCCTCCGTCCACCTTGCTCTGACGCATGTGCACCACGACCTTGACGCTGCGCCTGCCGCTCCTCGTGTCCAGATGGACGGCCACGTAGCCCGCCCCCTCCCACCTTGTCCCGGCCTCGTACGTGCACCGTGCCCCCCGATGCCCTCCGCTCCTTCTCCCTAACCCCCTCATCTCTCTCCGCATAAGCGGGACCCATGAGCCAGCCCACAGCTCATTGCACACCCCTCTGCCGGTCCCCAGCTCAGCTGCACCCCATTCCCGGCACCCGGGCCGTGCGTCTATCACTACCGTGCCACTGTGAAACAGTTGCAACATGAAACATGGATACAACATACGTCAGATACAGATGAAATATACTGTTGCAACATATGTATAAAATATATGCAACATCTAGATAAAACACTTGCAACACGTGTGTGAAAACATATGCAACATTGTCGGGTAACAGCAAAACAGGGTACCCCATTTTCACCGCAAAAACCACCCACCAAGGTAAAATTACGGCCCACGACCCATCACAGCCGGCCCAGGCCTTACTCTGCTCAAAACCAAAGCCAATGAACAAGCGTCCGAGCCCCCCAGCACTCCTCCGCTTCGTCCGACCCCTCTTCGTCTCATTCGACCCTCGTGACGTCATCCAGGCGCCTGAGCCCTGTGACGTCATCAAGGCGCTCGACTCCTTTGCACAACTACTGCTTCGCTCGACCCCACTGTAACACACTGTCACGGGTACGCACAGACCCCTACCCTTTCCTGTTAAGGAATAGGAGCTCACCGTGTCGTGCAGGATCGTCTGAGAACTTGTAACACCTGATTCATGATCCGGTCAAGGTTTTCACGGTTCTTTCTCGCCCCCCACAGCAGTAACAGGAAGAAGCTACGCTACGCCGCACCCTATCATGTCCACCTCAACGGGACGGGGAGCAACGGCCGTCCGGCCCCCCACCTTTTCATCGGCTCAGCTTCAGGGCCACGAAATCTTCTTCATCATGACATCATGTCAGGGTATGGCCTCACCGCGTCATCTACAGCCACGGCGTGCCATCACTGCGACGACGACTGTGCAAATGCATGAACTGAGAGAAAAGCTAGGAATAGGGAGTACCTTAGGGCATCCTCTTTTCATTTTCGTACATCCAAATGCTGTAACCCGACCCCTCCCTTTGCATACTATAAAAAGGGAGGGAGGGACCCTCGACCAAGAGAGCGACACGGCAAGACAACACCACGCAATGGCAATGTACTAAGCATACACTCAAACACCCGAACACACCCACACACAGAGACCTAGGAGCTATCCCTCTCTCGACCAGCTTGTATCCCCCCTACTACAAGCACTTCGGTGCAAAGCAACATGAGCAGCAGCGAGCACTGGAAGTAAGGACGTTCAGTTCGAACCCGTATACATCTTGTGTCTGCCTTGCACACCATTGGAGGCTCCGACGCGCAGCTTCATTCACTTGTCCCGTCTCTAGACACCCCCCGTTTTAGAACACCGACAAACATCTAGATAAAACACTTGCAACGTGTGTGTGAAAAGATATGTAACATCCAGATAAAATACTTGCAACATACGTCTGAAACAGATAAGACATTTTTCACAACGCTTGCATCATACCACCGGAAACACTTGCAAAAATATGCGATATATGCAACATCCCAATCTACTTTTGTAACATCCATACATAACAACGCGCGGTAAGGGAAGGGGGTGGATGGAGTGTGTATTTGTTTTTTTGTTTCTAATGAGAGAGATGGGGGCCGCTTCTACAGTGCCACGTCCGACGGGAGTCACGAACGGACGCCCGTGTTGAATCATTATCAGATATTTATAAACCATTGAGTGGGTTTAGACGTGAGAGTGAACTGTACATTGTTACTATTCACTCTTGTCCAAGTTTACATGTCTTTTCCCAACGGAAACTACACACAATCAGCACATTTCTTCTTATTAGCGCGAGTTAACGGGGTTGCTTACATTGAAATGAACAAACTGATGGTAGTTGTAGATTTGGATGCAACTTTTTTATAATATAAATTTAGTCAAAATTAGAAAAAAAAGTTGAGGCAGAGTAAACTGTAATTTGAAACCGAGGAAATCTATACCTAACACTAAAGATGCAAAATTTCTAGCCACTTTAGATTTTCGTCCAACCTACAATCATAAAGCGGTTCGGTCTCCTAATCAGCCGATGGCGGCCTCTCCTCCTCAGAATCGAAATTAGGAGTGAGGAAAAGAATAGAAAGAAATACGGGGTTCCAAATGTAAAGATACCAGAGAGAAAGAAAAGATAGGAGAGCCTTAATAGTTTTTGAAATACATCGGGGTTCTTGATATAAAATATTTAGATCTGAGTAGGCCTCTCCTGGACTGAATCCTTGCAGCTAGGCCGGCTGCATTGTGGGCTGCATCTAACCTCAACTCTTGAACCAAATTAACGTACTACTCTGTCCCTTTTTGTTTGTCGCCCGGGAAGCGTGTCTGTGAGGGAAACACGGTTTTCTAGAGACAAACATTTAGGGACGGAGGATGTAAGTTAATGTTTTAATTTTGTACACATCGATAAAAAAAATTACGGAGGTTGATATGATGCGTCAAAAAAGCTACAAAGGTCGATATTGAGTCATAAAAACACATGGGTAATATGAACAATTAAAGTTATGGCATATTTATAGCTAAAAATTATGCGCTTTGCAATGGAAGGAAAAATATACCAAGGTGTATTTTAATTTGATACAGGTTTCACTCTAAAAAAATGATACAGGTTTAATAGGACATTGTTATTTATTGTCAACATTAACTTATATTATGGATGTCACGGTTATCATAAAATCTATACCTAATGATAAAGAGACAAAATTTTCGGTCATTTTTTTCGTCCATCCATTTTTTTATCCGTCTTTCTCTGACTACCAGACAATGGAGAGTTTCTTCCGTCAGGACTTATATATATACAACTCATGCTCATACGAGTTAGAATAGCTCTTGTATAGCGCGATAAGTCCGATTCCAAATATACTGTGTAAGTGCTTATATTGTGTAAGTGCTTGTATATACAGTGGAGACTCCACTCCACTGTGTACCCGGCTGCACAGGTAAGCAGTCGGAGAGTTGGAATCAGACTGAAGAGGCAAAATTTCTACCATCAAATCAAAATTTCATCAAACCAATAAAAAGTATTTTGTTTGCTTCTTTTTTTCCGTCTCGTCTCCTTTTCTTCTGTTTTTTCTCCTGTTCGGACTTCCCAAGTGTTCCATAGTTGGTATGTACCGTCTCATGTGCTGCCCCCGCTCCTGGATTGTGGCGTCATGTGCGTCCCTTTATGTGATTGTTTTTTCTTTTTTTCTTTTCTGATACATAACTCTGTCTTTTCTTATAAAAATAAATAATAAACAAAGTATCACGGGTCTTCAAAACTTCGATCATTATCCAGCATATAAATATTTAAATATTTCTATCACTAAGTCGTTGATGTAATTTTTTTAGGGCTCAGTGTGGGAACCCCCCACCTATTTTTATATATATAAAGAAAGAAAGTTGTACATGAAAGGAATTACAGGTGCACGAGCGGTGCAAAAAGGAGCTTGCAAAGCTCAAAAGGAAAAAGGGAAAAGACATTATGCTATATTCTCCAGCCACTGTTGTAGAGAGCCTGCACGGCTGGGCTTGGCCTTGATGCAAATTAAGCCAACTTCTTTCTTGAACCGATTCTTCCAGTTGCTAGGAGTGCAAGGTTTGTCGTAAAAAATAAGCCCATTTCTCGAGGTCCAAATGATCCAGCAAGCAGCAATTGTGATTTCTCTGAAGATGTGACTCCCAAAGGTGGTTCTTGACTCAATGATCATGTCCAGTGGAGGAAGGCTCAAATCCCATGTGATGCCAGTGGAGTTCCAACAGGATTGACTGAATGAACACTCAAAGAAGAGATGCATAATGGTTCCTTCAGAATTGGTGTTACAAATAGCACAACTGTAACTGGCCAGATGCATGTTCTTTCTTCTTAAAATATTTCTAGTATTTAACCTGTCTTTGAGGAGTAACCAGAAGAAGAATTTGTGTTTTCCAAGGTTGTCACCAGACCACATCCAGGAGAAGAGAGGTGATGCTTGCTGAGTACCTTGAAGGGCCTTGTAAGCTTTCTTTGAGGAGTATGAAGATGAGTTCCATGTGTAGTACCATCAATCAAAAGATTCTGAATCCCAGTCAAAGGACTGAAGCAAGTTTTGCATCTCTTGTAGTTCCTCAGAAGCCTGAACTGAAAGGGGCAGAAAGAAGTTTCTGCTAATGTCATTGGTCAGATAATATCTGATGGAGCATTTCTTTTTCTTGGCAAAAGAAAACAGGTGAGGGAAAGAATCCTTTAGGCAATCATCATTCCAGCAGTCTGACTAGAAGAGAGCTGAGTTACCAAGATTGGGCTTACACTGGGCTAAGCTTCTGAAATCAACATGTAATTTGAGCACCTCTTTCCACCAAAAGGAACCCACAGGACTTCTAGCATGGGGGGAGGGGGTAGTATTATTATGGTAGAGCTTCTCCCAGGTGAGATGGACCCATGGAACATCTGCATGGTTGTAGAATTTTTTTAGGAATTTTAGAAGGAGAGCTTTGTTCTGAGTGTTAATATCAATGATGCCTAGGCCCCCTTCATCTTTGGGTCTACAAGCAGGTTCCCAAGCTGCTAAGCAGGTGCCCTTTCTGTTGATATCTCCACCACTCCATAAACAGTGTTTCCTATACCTGTCAATTTGCTTTACAACTTGTGGGGGTAACATCAGACTGCACATGTAGTAAGTGGGGCATAGCAGAAAAAATGGAATTGACCAGAATTAGTTTGCCATGGTAAGAGAGCATTTTACTGATGCCAGTCAGTCTGGATTCAATTCTGTTCATCAAAGGGGTGAAGTCTTGGACAGAAAGTTTCGGGGTGCCCAAGGATAGGCCTAAGTAGGTGAAAGGCATGGCTCTAGTTGAGCATCGAAAAGTATTGACAAGATGAGCAGCTTTGACATTATCAATGTTAATTGGTACCAAGAAGGATTTCTGAAAATTTACATGAAGACTTGTTGAATCTGAAAAGGATCTCAAGAGTCCTTTCAAGTTGAATAGAATTCTGGCTTCAGCTGGTACTATGAGGAGGGTGTCATCAGCATACTGCACTATTGGATAATCACCACCAAATGATTCACTGATGGGATGTTTAAGAACACCATGTTGCCAAGCTTTTGTTAATGATGGATTGAAGAAGGTCAGCTGCTAAAGCAAACAGGAGGGGGAGGGGTGAGAGGGGGTCTCCTTGCCTGACCCCTCTCAAGCATTTGAAGCTCTTGCCTGGTACACCATTAAGAAGAACAGAGGAGGTACTTGATTTTAGAAGCATATCAATCCAATTTACCCACTTATCTGGAAATCCTTTGTGCTTTAGTACTTTAATAATCACCTTGTGTTCAATCTTCTCAAAGGTTTTTTAAAGTCCAATTTCAGGATGACTATCTCCTTTTTAAAGTGATGACATAAATGTAGAAATTGGAAGGCCCAGGCCAAACAATCTTGTATGGATCTTCCTTTAATAAAACCATATTGGTTGGGATGTACCAGCTTAGTCATGATAGAATGGAGCCTTGTGGATAGGAGTTTAGTAATGCATTTCAAGGAGTAATTGAGGAGAAAAATTGGTCTATAATCATCAACAGAAGCTGGGTTAGGTTTCTTTGGGATGAGAGCAATGTGGGAGCTATTGGGACAGCTGATATCAATGACTAATCTGTGAAAATCATGGAAAACTCTGATAAAGTCCTCTTTGACAATAGGCCGACATATTTTGATGAAAAAAGCCCATTAAACCCATCTGGACCAGGTGCATGATTGTTGGGCAGATCTTTGATCACTGCATTAATTTCAGTGGAGCTAAAGTCATCAGCTAGGAAATCAAGGTCTTGCCTTGGAGGAGGGAGTTCAGATCATAGGAGATCTCAGAGTAGTCACTAACCCCTAGCCTGTTCTTGAAAGCATTCCATAGGACAACAACTTTCTGTTCATGGTTAGTTACCAAGATGTTCTCAGAGGTGGTGAGACTTCCTATATGCTTTCTGATGTTGTTATGGGTAGCCATTGCCTAAAAAAGGAAGTATTTTCATCACCCAAGGTTACCCATCTCACTGTATTTCTCTGTCTCCAATATTTTCTTTTGGATTCTAGGAGATTAGAGAGGTGATTCTTTACTAAAACTCTGAAGTTAGCTTCAAGAGGGTTAAGAGGTCTTTGTTCCTCCAAACCATCCAACAGAAGAAGAACCTAGTTGGAGTTGTGAATCAACTTGTTCAGGTTGGAGAGCCTCTTGCTCCAATTTCTTAAGCCAGCTCTAACCCGTTTAAATTTTGCTGACAAGGTTCTTGCTGCATTTGCAAAGAAGGGGCTAGTGTTCCAATGTATTTCAACAGTTTGGAGGAAGTCAGGTTGATCCACCCAAAAATTTTCAAATCTGAAGCTAGATCCTTTTGGTATTTTGCTTCCAATATTGACCATGTAGGGTATATGATCAGATAGGGGTTTAGATAGAGTCTGCATAATAGTGGCAGGATATGTAAGTCCCTAAGCTGAAGAAACCAGAACCCAATCAAGCTTGACCAGCAAAGGATTTTGTTGCATATTACTCCAGGTGAACCTTCTTCCACTAAAAGGTATGTCTAACAAATCCAAGTCTAGAATAGTATTATTAAACATTTGCATCTCTGACAGGTCACCTCCTAGTCTGCTCCTATCATCTGGGCTTCGATATAAATTGAAGTCACCTGTCAAAGGCCAATCTTCAAAGTTTGATGTATCCAAATTCAAAAGCCAGATGATAAAAGCTAGTTTTCTAGAGGAATGAATAGGTCTATAAACGTTTGTTAGATGAAAAAAGCTTTGATCAAGCCGGCATGTAACTTTGATTGTTAAAGCACAACAATTAGACTGCACAACATTATAGTGGTAGAGGTTGCTGTTCCAAACAGAAATAAGACCCCCAGAAGCTCTAGCAGAACGAAAGAAAGCAAAACTGTCCAAATGTCTAGGACAAATTTTTTTCACATAAGTGATGTCAAAGGTCTCCCTCTTAGTTTCCTGCAAACACATAATATTACAAGCACTTTCTGTGATTTTTTCACGAATGGCATCCCATTTTTCATGGGAGTTAATTCTCCTAACATTCCACGAGAGTATCTTGTGATTCCTGTTGCTATTCATAAAAAACAATTGTAAAAAAGTTGCTGGAGTTTGGCCAACCAGTGACCAAACAAAAAGAACACAATCTCATTCCAGAACAAAGCACCCAGTGCTTCAGCACAGTGAAAGAGCAAGCCCATAGATAAAGTAACAGATAAAAAATTGGCTAGAAAGCATCATAGATATAAAACAACATGAAACTGAAGGCATCAGGGAAAATGGATAACTTAAAACATTGATAATCATCATTAAGATATAGCATAACGAGTAGCAAATGACTGGCGAACTTAATCTGCTTACATGCCACACAGTGGCAGAGAGGTTCTTATTAAGCCTGCACGCAGGCTGGGCATACTGATCAAAAGATAGCAGACTTAAGTTTAATAAAGCATGCAGCGCTAGCCAGCAAAAAGCTACAGAGACATCTCCTCTAGTTGTGGTCCACATTGTTGTCAGACTTTAGGATGGCAGGAGACACAGCTTGCAGGCTATATCTGGAGGAAGCCAGTCGCAATTCCCTACACTGTGTCTTCAGTAAGATGAGGGGCAATCAGGTTTCTAGGCGCTAGGATGATAGCCAGAGGGGTTGGGCTTAGCTCTTCCTTTTCTTGTGGGGTTGCAGGGGCAGCCTTGAAACCAGCAAGCTTGACGGCGTTCCTTTTGCTAAGTCAGAGGAATCTGTCATCTATCTGCTCCCTGTGCTTGGTGGCCCTCCTCTTGCATGGGGTGAAGTTTGAGGCTATGATCTCCACTAGGCCCTCCTCATCAAGCACAGAGTTTGCACCTCCCACAGGTTCTTTGATTTGGGGAGCAGGAGACAGGCCAAACAAGCCAAGATTAGGGGATCATTAAAAAAAGGAGGGATAACAGTATCATATCAATGTCGAGAAGAGTGAGACGGGCAAAAGAACTTGACTATGGGATTTTGCATATGAAATTGAGTACCTTTTCAGGGACCGGGAGCTTAGGAGCCGAAGGCACAACCGGGGCAGCTAGGAAGAGCACACGAGTGACAGAGGGACCAGCAGTGTCCATGACAATGACTGACCTAAGAGAGGGCTTCTTGGCAGCATCAGCAGGTGGTGCTGGGGCATCAACAGATTCAACGTCTCTAGCCACCAGGGCAGCATTATGGACTTGAACTTCTACTTCAACTTCATCATGTGCAGCAGCAAACCCGCCACTCCACCGGCATTGTCCACCACCATGTTGGAGCTGTTTTCCTGGGAGTCAGCAGGTGTGACGTTTGAAGCAGCCGGTGGGACTGGACCCATCCAGCGTAGAGCCTATGGAGGACAGGGATGCAGAGGGCCTGCAACAACATAAGCTTGTTCATCATGCAGTTCCTGAATGCCTTTCCTCTTGAGCACAAACACCAACATAGTCTAGGATCTCCCCTTGTTGGGCATGCCAGGGATCTTGGCGTCATCATTCAGATAAACCTTGACAATGATGCGAGCAAGGGTGCTTGATTCATGGACATGCACCATGATTCCAAAACCTTACAATTCTAGCCATGCTATGGATATCCTCCGGGAACCCAATCAACATCACCCAAGCTTCACGATCTAAGTCAAAAGATCTAGCATTCTCTGCCTCATCATGCTTGATAACAATCATATTATAGTTGACAAAGGGGAAAACAGGACCCAAGAACTTCTCCCTTTCTAGAGTACTGGTGAATCTCACATATGCATCTCCTAGGGCACAAGGCTAGATGTCTATGACTCGAACTTGATGAATGTCAATGAACCAGGAGTGTAGGGTAGACTACAGATGGCCGCAATCCTCCTTATGGACTGGTGGCTGGAGCTTGATGATCGTTAGGTCTTCGTTGTGCAGGGAGGAGCACCCCATCATGAACACCTCCTGCCGGAAGGAGGGGTGGGGAGGTGGATCCTCCAGAGCAAAGCCTGCAGGTAGGCGCGGGCGGGGATTGACAGCGATGTTGGCCATCGGAGTGACCAAGGGAGGGTTTTCTTGGCTCTCTACTGTAGCTTGGTAGGAACTAGAATTTGCTAGAGTGCAAACAGAGGGAGGAGGGGCCCCTTCGTTATTTATGGGATCAACTTGTGACTCTTTGCCTTCTCGAATGGAAATGGGCCAAAAGGTGTGGTGCTGACGGGCCTTACCAAGATAGGAGAGGGATATATGCCAGTAATTAAAGCAGATTTGGCATTTGAAATTCGAGCGGCAGGCTTGCCTTGTGTGACCTTGGTCCATGCATTTGGAACAGGTCTGAGAAGATGGGCGATTCACTAAAAACGGCCCAGCGGCTGGAGATGGGCCTGCAAGAAAACAAATTTGAATTTGAAATGGGAACGACATTAGCTCCAGTTAGAGGGGGCGTTGATCACACTGTGGACCCCTCCTTTGACGGTTTCTTTCCAGAAGAATCTGCATTGATTGGAGGGGAAAATCTAGGGAGCTAGCGACGAACACGCTTGTTAGATGAAGAAGCTCCAGTGGAAAAAACCAAAGGTTTGTTGAAATTCTTGTAATAATCGTTGAGATACTTCAATATGAGGAAAACTGGATTCTTCTTAGCTGGTCAGCCTGAATGAACAAAATTAGCAAAGCTCTTTTTGGATCTTGAACTACCAACAGTTGTCCAGTCCGCAGCTTCTTCTTGGCACTAGGGATCATATTCTCTGTACCAATTAGGCCCTCCATTCCCCCAGAGGAAAAAATGAATGGTGAATTGCTTGCAAGAGAAACCTTTCAGATTATAGATCATGGGACCCACTTCTTTGCAAGAAACAGAAAAACTGAACATCCATCCTGAATGGTGATAGACATTCAAATCCTTCGCCTTTCCACCGAGGCAGGACTAGAGCATGAGGCTCACGGAGTCCTCATTTAGGCGAAGGGCAGAATGCCCAAAACTTGCAACGAGGAAGAAAACCGAAGGAGACAAAACTGAGAAGGACTGACCGATTGATTGAAACGCTGAGAGACCACCTCGCCGAACTTGATGCTCAGATCGAAGTTGAGGTCCGAGAGACCAGCCATGGAGGCAGGGTTGATCAGACGGAGACATCATCGCTGGAGAGGGGGGAGACGCACGGACGAGGGAGGGGAGATGACATGTTTCCCTGACAACGAATATTTGTAGTAGTACCTGTCGGGTACCTAAATTTGGGGTACCCAAAACCAATGATTAAAAGGAGCAAATCCCTGAGGGATCCGCGCCCTAAACCCCCCCTAAAAAATTGAATCAAGGCTCCACCTACACGGATACGCCGAGCCAAGCCGCATACGTGTGAAGACGGGGCACCCTCGACTGCGTTCTGACTCGCACGAGGCCCGCTCGATGGGAAGCCTCGACCCTGGAAAATCTCCGACTCGCACGACCTAGGGTCAAGCCGGTCGATCCCCCTCACCCACCGACTCACTGACAAAGCATTCAATGCAACCACTTCCACCAACGTGGCTACAGCGCCACCGACGTGGGAGCAGCACCCGTTTCTAATCCTACTTTTTACTTCCCATCCCGAGATGGACGGTAAAAAAGCTGCCACTATTCATGCCATGTCGAGTATTGTTCTATCATCGACGCCTCCTCGACTCGCAAGACGACAACCACCACGTCCGGGTTTTCTGGGGCTCGGTATTATCCGTTCCTCGTCGACCCCCCTCAGTCACATCCTGACCAGGCCTCGAGTGCTGTCGGTCAATAGAAGAACAACGCCCGTACGTCAACCACAGAGGATTGCACACTCGTCATAGGACCCAGGGTCTTTCACCGTCCTGTCACCACGACACCCTAGGGATGGCTGGCAATCACAGATGCACGTCGCTACAGCAACCTCCACCGCGCCCACCGCGCCTTCACCTCTAAGGCACCGCCTTAGGGTTTTAGGGACCCCTCGGCCTCAACTTGACTCTATAAAAAGAGAGGGTATAGGGTTCTCCAGACATAGGACAACGAGATAGACGTTTTCTCCACTTCAGAGATCAACATCTCAAGCAACACTCCATTTTACTCTTTTCTTGAGACTTGGGACTGGCTCCCTCTCTCACAGCTTGTAACCCCTACGCAAGCACTTTGGTGCAAGGAAATATAATACTCTCTCCTCCCGCTGGACGTAGGGCCTTCTTTGCTCGAACCAGGATAAACCCCCCGTGTATCCTCTTTGCATCACCATTCGGATTAGGGAGCACGTGACACAAATTCACTCGTCGGTCTAGAGCCCTCCTAGGTCCGAACACCGATAGTTGGTGCGCCAGGTAGGGGTCGCTGCGTGTCAACGTCGCTTTCCCGCCATTCTTCTGGATGGCTGACCCTGAACGTCCACTTCCGCTGGCCACGGTGATCTGGTTTGGGAGTTTGGAGTTCATGTCCTTTGGCTACGGCTATGACATGGTCCTCCTCCCGCCCAGACACCCAACCGACCACGACCACGAGCTCTCCCAGCCTGGGGGAGTGCTGAGCTGGTACCACCGTTCTCGCTAGGCTCGTGTGGCTAGGCGACGGCGTGCCCAGCGTAGCCACCACCATCGCCTTGTGGAGAACGATGGCGTGCCCTGTTCCGGCACCCCTCAGCCAGACGCCCACATAGAGTCTCTCGATGAGGACCTGCGTAGGATGAGCTTGGCTACGGGTAAGATGCCGGCGGGGCATCTCGTCATCCTACCGTCCGCGCGCGGCACCTCTAGCCGAATCAAGATCAGTTTCCCCGGCGGCGGGGACAATGCCACCGTGGACATTCCCGTATGGGCTGAACACGGCTGCCTAGAGGTATGCTTCCTCCATAAGCACCAACATGAACGCTTACGAGGAGCTCCCTAGGCACCATCTACGTTCTGCCCTCGACCTCGTGGCATCCACGCCAGCTTTCGAGTACCAGGATCTATGGAGACCCCTGGTACGGAGCACCGTGCGATCGCTTCCCACTGCTATGACTCCATAAATCGATGACCTCACATGCATCCGTCATACTACTACTTTGGTGCCTTCGACTCCAACTCTACCGATGACAGCTATGATCTGACTCGTGAGTGCTTCCATATTGATGGGGCTATCGTGTCGGATTTAGAAGCAGAGGCGGCTGCTGGAGGGGGGAACGCCACACCATCTCATGCCATGCTCCCTAGTGCGTAGGACGAAGCCCAACTTCTTGAAGCAGACCGGGGAGCACAACTCGAGTAGATTCAAGAACTGCAGGCCAAGCTCGACGAGGAATGAGAGCGCCTGCGCCTACTTTAGCAGACCCTCGAGCGGGAGCGCGCGACGCGCGTACGTGGCGGAGGAGCTCGAGAGAGAGCTCGCGACGTCAATCATCGCATCATCGAGGACCGGGCGAGCGAACCCCTAGTCTTCAACCGAGCCAGCCAGAACATTATCGCTGCCACCATGCTTCTCCGCAATATGCCTGAGCCATCTACACCCGAGGCCTTCCGGGCCCACGATGAGATTCGAGGTCTCCTCAAGACTGCGGCCATGCAACAAGCCGAGAGTTCCACCTTGAGGTGCCACGAGCTTGCCTCGGAGTAGCCTGCGAAGCCCTTCCGACAGGAGAAAGAGGCCTCGGTTCATCCCAAGCCCGCACTGCAAGGGAACAAGCCAGCCTCTGTCCGTGAACGCATCGTCGACAACCGCAAGCCCCGAGACACCCGTGACGACATCAACGAACGCCGCAAGCGTAGAAGCGGTGACGGCGTGTCTCGAGGCTACCACGAGCACAGGGGCGGGCGTTATGATAGCGCGGAGGATCGCAGCCCATCCCCCGAGCCACTGGGCACTCGAGTCTTCAGCAAGACCATTCGTAGGACCTAGCTTCCAATCTGGTTCCGCCCGCCGATGACTCTCACCAAGTATAACGGCGAGACTAAACCCTAACTTTGGCTCGCTGATTTTCGCTTGGCTTGTCAGTTGGGCGGTGCCACCGATGACCGAGTCATCATCCGACAGCTTTCCCTATTCCTATCGGACTCTGCTCGAGCATGGCTCAAGGACCTCCCACCTCGATAGATCCACAATTCGAACGACTTGGAGAGGGTGTTCGAAGGGAACTTCAATGGGACCTACGTGCGTCCTAGTAACTCTTGGGACCTCAGGAGCTATAAACAAAAGCCAGACGAGTCCTTCCATGACTATATCCGGTGTTTCTCCAAACAACGCATTGAGCTTCCCAACATCACTAACTCTGATGTCATCATGGCTTTTCTCTCTGGAACCACCTGCAAGGAGCTGGTCCGAGAGTTGAGCTGCAACACCCCCACCACTGCCAACGAGCTGATGGACATCGTCACCAACTACGCCGCTAACGAGGAGGTGGTTGGTGCCATCTTCGGTGGTGACCAGGATAAGGGGAAGCGCAAGGACAAGGAACCCGAGGGCTCCAACCGGGGCACCAAAAGGAACAATAGGAGGAAGAAGAAGAACTAGCAGGGCAAGCATGAAGTCGTGGCAGATGACCTTGTCACTGCTCCTGACCGCAAGAAACCTTGAGGCCCCCTGACGAGGGCATTTTTGACAAAATGGTCAAGGAACCGTGTCCCTACCACAAGGGGCCCATAAACCACAACCTTGAGGACTGCCACATGCTCTGGAAGTACTTGGAAAGCCTGGGCATCAAGAAAGACGACAAGAAGGAGGACCCCAAGGAAAAGGATGGCGACAAGGACGAGGGGTTTCCCAAGATCCATGACTGCTTTATGATCTATGGGGGGCCCTCGACATGTCTCTCCACACGCCAGCGCAAGCAAGAACATTAGGAGATCTTCTCCGTACAACTCATGGCCCCCTCTTCCTCAACTGGTCCAAAACAGCCATCACATTCGACCGTGGTGACCATCCGGACTATGTCCCCAATCCTGGGGTGTACTCGCTCATCGTTGATCCCATCATCGCCAATACGCGCCTCATCAAGGTGCTCATGGACGGAGGCAACAACCTCAACATCATCTACATCCAGACCCTCGACCTCCTTGGGATCAAGAGGACGCAGCTCTGACCCAGCGTTGAGGGCTTCCATGGAGTTGTGCTAGGAAGACAAGTAGAGCCCGTCGGACGGATCGATCTGCCCATTTGCTTCGGCACCCCCTCCAACTTCAGGAAGAAGATCCTCACTTTCGAGGTGGTTGGGTTCCATGGGACCTACCACGCCATCCTTGGGCGTCCCTGCTACGCCAAATTCAGGGCGATTCCCAACTACACCTACCTCAAGCTCAAGATGCTGGGCCCCAAGGGTGTCATCACTGTCGGGCCCTCCTATGAGCACGCCTACGAGTGCAACGTGGAGTGCGTCGAGCATAGAGAGGCCGTCTTGGAGTCGGCAACCTAGGCCGTAGACCTCAATGGTTTGGCCATGGAGATCTCTGACCCCAAATGTCACGCTAGCAATTTCGAGCCCGTAGAAGATGTCAAGCTCGTACCCCTTGATCCTACTAGCTCGGACGGGAAGGCATTGAAAGTCAGCGCCACCCTCGATCCCAAATAGGAAGCAGTGCTCGTCGACTTTCTCCACGCGAATGCTGACGTATTCGCATGGAGTCCCTTAGATATGCCAAATATACCCAGGAAAGTCGCCGAGCATGCCTTGGAGATCCAGGATGGCTCCAAACTAGTGAAGCAACGCTTGTGCTGCTTCAACGAGGAGAAACGCAAGGTCATCGGTGAGAAGATTCACAAGCTTTTGGAGGCCGGGTTCATCAAGGAGGTTCACCATCCTGAGTGGCTAGCTAACCCTGTACTAGTTAAGAAAAAGAGTGGGAAATGGAGGATGTGTGTAGACTATACTAGTTTAAATAAAGCATGTCCAAAAGTTCCCTTTCCTTTGCCACACATTGATCAAATCATCGATTCTACTGCGGGATGTGAAACTTTATCATTTCTAGATGCATATTCCGATTACCACCAGATTAAAATGAAGGAGTCCGATCAGCTCACGACTTCATTCATCACCCCGTTTGGCATGTATTGCTACGTTACTATGCCCTTCGGTCTCCGGAACGCAGGGGCTACATACCAGCGATGCATGCAACACATTTTCAGAAAACACATCGGGCCAACTGTCGAGGCCTACGTTGATGACATCGTGGTCAAATCCAAGAGGGTCAACAACCTAGTTGACGACCTCGACATTGAGTTTAAGTGCCTTAAGGAGAAAAACATCAAGCTCAATCCCTAGAAATGTGTCTTCGGTGTTCCTCGAGACATGCTCTTAGGGTTCATCATTTCTGAGCGTGGCATCGAGGCCAACCTAGAAAAAATCTCTGCGATCACCAAAATAGGCCCCATCCGAGATCTGAAGGGCGTACAGAAGGTCACAGGCTATCTTGCGGCCCTCAATCGCTTCATCTCATGCCTCGGCAAGAAAGCGCTCCCTCTGTATCATCTCCTGAAGAAATTAGAACACTTCTCGTGGACCCTCGAGGCTGAAGAAGCTCTTTCCAAGCTCAAGGCAACGCTATCCAACCCTCCGATCCTCGTCCCATTAGCCACAGGGGAGCCCCTGTTGCTTTACGTTGCCGTGATAACACAGGTGGTCAGCACGACCATAGTCGTCAAAAGGGTGGAGGAATGGCACACCTTACCCGTTCAGAGGCCAGTCTACTTCATCAGCGAAGTACTCTCGGAGACCAAGGTTCACTACCCACAAATCCAAAAGCTACTATACATCATTGTGTTGACACGGCGCAAACTCTGACACTACTTCGAGGGCCACCCGGTGACCGTGATCTCTTCTTTCCCTCTGGGGGAGATAGTCCAGAACCAGGAGGCCTCGGGAAGGATAGCCAAGTGGGCGATCGAGCTCATGAGCGAGACCCTCTCTTATGCACCGTGCAAAGCAATCAAATCCCAAGTGCTGGTAGATTTTCTGGCAGAGTGGACCGATACCCAACTGCCTCCAGCTCAGATTCAGGCCGAGCTGTGGACCATGTACTTCGACGAGTCATTGATAAAAACAGGAGCGGACGCAGGCTTGTTCTTCATCTCGCCCCTCAGAATTCACATGCGCTACGTGATCCGACTCCACTTCGCTACCTCCAACAATGTAGCTAAGTATGAGGCCCTCATTAATGGCTTGCACATCATCATCGAGCTCGGAGTTTGACACCTCAATGTTCGTGGTGATTCCTAGCTCATGATCGACCAGGTCATGAAGGACTCAAGCTACCACGATCCTAAGATGGAAGCCTACTGTAAGGAGGTACGTCACCTTAAGGACAAGTTCCATGGCCTCGAGCTCAACCACATCGCGTGCAGGTACAATGAGGCTACCGATGAACTCACGAAAATCACGTCTAGTCGAACCACAGTTCCACCTGACATTTTCTCGAGGGATCTTCATGAACCTTCTGTCGACCTCAGAGCGACAGAGGGGGTCGACAGTCTATCACTCGACCCCCACCTGAAGCAGAGGCCCCCTCGACCAGGGATAACGTCATGCAGACGGAAGGTTCAACACCACTAGCCGACCTCAAGCCTGACTAGCGTATTTCGTACCTCGACTGTCTCATTCGAGGGGAGCTCCCTCCGGATAAGACCGAGGCTCGACGGATCACTCATCGGGCCAAAACCTTTGTGACATATGGCAATGACAAGAAGCTTTATTGACGCAGCCCCACGAGCATCCTACAACGCTGTATCATAGTCGAGGAAGGCAGGAATCTACTCAGAGATCTACACTCGAGGGCTTGCGGTCATCACACGGCGCCTCGAACCCTCGTCGAAAACGCGTTCTGGCAAGGCTTCTATTGGCCAACCACGGTCTTCGACGCCATTAAGCTGGTACGCTCCTGTGAAGGATGCCAGTACTATGCAAGGCAGACCCATCTCCTAGCTCATGCCCTGCAAACCATCCCCATCACATGGCCATTCACCGTTTTGGGGACTTGACTTGGTCGGACCCCTAAAGAGAACAACCAGGGGCTTCACCCACTTTCTCATCGCCGTCGACAAATTTTCCAAGTGGATCAAGGCCCGTCCCGTCACCAACATTAGGTCAGAGCAAGCCGCGCTGTTCTTCACCGACATCATCCATCGCTTCGGGGTTCCCAACTGTATCATCGTGGACAACGGCACCCAGTTCACTGACAAGAGGTTCTTGGAATTCTACGATGACCATCACATCCATGTGCTATGGTCGGCTGTAGCTCATCCAAAGACAAATGGCCAAGTAGAGCGTGCCAATGCCATGGTTTTACATGGCCTAAAGCCGAGAATCTTCAACAAATTGAACAAACATGGAAAGAAATGGGTCACCGAGCTCCCCTCAGTCCTATGGAGCCTGAGAACAACGCCGAGTCGAGCCACGGGGTTCACTTCATTTTTCTTGGTTTATGGGTCTAAGGCTGTACTTCCAACCGACTTAGAATATGGATCCCCGAGGCTGAAAGCCTACAACGAACAAAGCAATGATGTCGCAAGAGAGAACGCTCTTGACCAGCTCAAGGAGGCTTGAGATATAGCTTTACTACACTCCGCAAGATACCAGCAGAATCTCTGATGCTACCAAGACAAGCACGTGCGCAATCGAGACCTCCATGTTGGTGACTTGGTGCTTCAGTGAAGCCAGAACAACAAGGGACGACACAAGCTCACCCCACCGTGGGAAGGTCCTTACATCGTCGCAGAGGTGTTGAAGCCCGGGACTTACAAGCTATCAAATGAAAAGGGCGAAATCTTCACCAATGCATGGAACATTGAACAACTATGTCACTTTTACCCCTAGAGCATCGAGGCTTTGTACCTTTTTTCTCAGTTACATGAATGAATAAATAGTACATCCGTGTTCAAAGCGTTCTTTCATAAAAGCAGGTAGG
This sequence comes from Saccharum hybrid cultivar R570, assembly GCA_038087645.1. Classification (NCBI taxonomy): domain Eukaryota; kingdom Viridiplantae; phylum Streptophyta; class Magnoliopsida; order Poales; family Poaceae; genus Saccharum; species Saccharum hybrid cultivar. The sequence continues at coordinate 28,623,396 of JAQSUU010000135.1, forward strand.
CTCGACCTTGTTTTCATAGGGTCAAACCTCCCTTGGGAGCTGGAAAGGGGGGAACCCCCTGTGTCCCTAAACAACTCGCATCTTTTCAAAAAAAAACTTTTACATGGTCAACGAAGCCGCAAGAGCACCCTAAGGCTCAAGGGTTGTCGAGCCGTGAGATCGCCTACGCGTCCGCGCTAATGGTACCTCCACTCACTCCCCCGCACCAAGGGGTGCAACCACGCGCTAAGAAGACCTAGTAAAAGCTTACGATTTTGAAAAATCAATGCCTAACATTCCTATATGCTTCGATACGAGTTCTTACATAGTCGAAAAAGGAATGAAGGACTCGAACGAAAAAAGACATTTAGTATATATTTACACCTAAATGTTTTAAGGCCCCTGGGGCCACGATAGTACGAGTCACGAATGAAAACTAACTTATTACAGGGCCTTCATGCCCAGATTTGGCTCACAGGCCCTCGTCGTCAGCAGGTGGGAGCACCTCGTCCTTGAAGAGCCTCGCGAGTCGACCCCCAGGTTCTTCTGCAGCCTCGATCAGCCCCAGGTAGGCCACCTCGTTCTCCTCCTCAGTCTTGCTCGGGTCGAAGGTGAAGCCATTAGCGACGAGACCCATGTCATACTCGAAGCCGGAGCGGACGACTGCCATGGCCCTCTTCACGCCATGGTGCAGCGCGCCCCGCACCTTCTCACGTACAAGGCCACCCAGCGCGTCATCCGGAGCACAAAGGAGTTTCCTGGCATGTCCTCCTCAATGTCGGCGTCGGGCTCGACCCCTAGGCTGTTACACACCGTAGTGATGGCGCCCTGAAGCAGCTGGTTCTGCCTAACCTTGGCCTCAAGGAGGGCTTGAAATGAGGTGGCGTTCGCCTAGGCCTCGCGTTGTTGCTTCTCCAGCTCTGAAACACGAGATCAAGTCAGCAAAAACACGAGAGTCCAAAGTTGAGGTCAGAGTTTGGCACAAGCTTACCCTCAGCATGGGTCTGCCAGCCCATAATCTGATTACGCAGCTCGCCGTGCGCCTTCTCGGTCACCCGAAGAGCCTCGTCCTTATCATGGACAGTCGCCCTTAGTGTCTTGATCTCTCTATCGGTGCCCGAGAGAGCCTCGTCCCTCTCCCGGACGGTGTCCTTCAATGTCTCGACCTTCTTGGTCAAGGTCCCGGCGCAGGCGAACACCAGCCCGATCTGCACGTTGAGGGCATCACGCTGACTACTGACAAGAGTGACGTCCTCCTCGAGCCCCTTCACTCGCGCCAATAGCGGCGCAAGGTCCTCGCGGGCTTTGGCCACCTCCTCTCGAGCCTTGGTTGTGTCTTCACGGGCCTTAGCCGTGATGTCCCGAGCCTGCACCGCCTCCTTAAGTGCTGCGTGGATGACGCGAAGCTCGTCTGCCTCGAAGCTCTTCTTGGACAACTGCTTGTTGGCCTCCTCGACCAGAGCCCGTTGATGAGGAAGCGCCGCCCACACGCCGCTCTCGTGGCGAATGAATAACGATTTGTGACGTGACCGCTCCTTGAGCTCTTGGTCACAATCAAAACCAAAATCAGAACCAAGGGGAAAAAAGGGGGTCGAGCCAAGTAAGAACATCAAGACAAACACAACCTACCTCGAAGGTGAAAGTCCCTAGTTTGGTTTTGGCTAATTGATGAAACCTAGGACTAACCTTTGTATCTAAGTGGATGATTTAGATAAAGGTGGTCATTAAATATGAGACATGACATTGACTCATGTGACCAAGATGATGAAGACCAAGATGATGCTTGGCTCGATGGACCGGTTATGAAGGTGAAGGGCAAGTCGAGGCTTCGAAGCGAAGGACCATGCGATGGTGAAGCTTGAGCAAGACTTGGCGCCGACGGACCGATGCAACGGTGAAGAGCAAGTGAAGTCTAGGTCGATGGATCGAGACGGTCATGTGATGATATGAAGTGGATCATATCTTTTGGAGAAACAAAATGGGCTCAAGGCAAAGGTATAACCATAGGGCCATTTTGTTTTGCACTCAAGACACCATAGAGGGTGTGAGTGGTTTAGGATCAATAGCCGAACTATTAAGAGGGGAAGTCTTATCGGTTATTCGATGCACGGGTGCCACTAGGTGAATTCATGAAGTGCATTGCATGTAGGGCCTAGTGAGCTAACTGAAAAACCTTCGAAAATGTTTATGAAAAGGCTAACAAACATGCACAAGGTGGTGATCACTTGTTGGTGTTGGCACATTTGCGAAGGCGATAAAGTTTGAGCGGTAGAGAGGGTTTGGGTCTCTCTCTCTCCCTCCCGCCGAGCTTGCGAGCGCGGGATTCAGGCATTTTTGGGAACTTGAAATGTCTATTTTCCACTATGCCGGAAGTCGGAAAAGAAACGGAGGCGAATGGAGGTCACAGAGGTGACCGGACGCTGCACCGGACGTGGTCATGGTATGACCGGACGCGTCCGGTTAGTACAGCGCAGACGCGGGTGTTAGGTTTTGTAACCGGCGCGTCCGGTCACTTGTGGGACCAGCGCGTCCAGTCAGTCACCTAGAGGAATCTACAGCTCGCAAGGACGATCGGACGCGCGGCGCGTCCGGTCACACATGATCGGACGCGTCCGATCGTTGAGGGAGCTTACTGGACTCTAACTAGACGCGGGCACTGTCGCGTCCGGTCGTTGCGAGGGGCGCGTCCGGTCGTTACTTCGCGGGCGTGTGATGCTGTGCGATCGGCGCGTCCGGTCGTTGACTGGAGCACGTCCGGTCACTCGGGACCGGCGTGTTCGGTCATTCTGAGAAGCGCGTCCGGTCATAGGGTTTGACCATTGGCGCAGTGACCGTTGGAGGATCGGACGCGGTTGAGCGCGTCCGGTCAGTTATGACCGGCGCGTCCGGTCATCCTGAAAAGACCCAGTGAAGGGGTATAACGGCTCTATTTGGATGGAATGCTTATAAATACTTGTTGGCCGGCCCTTGGGGATGTCTCTCGTGATTTCTAACATTCTTGTGCATCCTTTGAGCTAGAGCATCTCCTCCCACTCATCTCTCTTGCTTGATTGCAAATCAAAAGTGAGATTGAGTGCTCCCAAAGTGCATTGCATAGCTTGAGGGCATCTAGTGGCACTTGTGGGTGGTTTAGCCGGTGGATTTCTTATTACTCTTAGAGAGTACCGCTCCTAGCCGGCTTGGAGATTGTTGGAGGCATTGGCAAGAGAAGGTGATCGTTCTTGGCCACCTCCGGTTGATTGTAAGAGGTTCTTGTGCTTTCCTCGGCGGGACGCCAAAAGCAACTCTATTACATTGCGCGTGTCATTGAGTTACCTCACTTGAGAGTGGTGTCTTGCGGTGCCTTACGGGGGCGTGCCTTAAGGGGCAAGTGACTTGAGGGTCACACCGAGGAACCATCTAAGTGTTGGTCGACGCAACCGGTGACGTAGCTTGTCGGTGCACAAGTGAACACTGGGTGAACAAAAATATTGTGTCTCTTGTCTCCCGGTGATTGGTCTTCATATTGTGTTGTTGTCAATATTGATTGATTGTATATCATCTTGGTGATTGGCAACATCTTCACTACAGCGTTGGTATAAGATACACAATCCTCTCTCTCGCATTTACATTTACTAGATTATCTTGTGTAGCTCTAGTGGTAGCCTTTGCTAGTGTTGTTAGCTTGCTCACTAGTGTAAGTTTAGTGACATAGCCCTTGTGTGAACTAGAGATCATAATCTACTAGACTTGTGGATAGGAGGCTTGCATCACAACCGTAGGCTAAGCAAAACTCGCTTTGCGTCGTTTGTTATTCTAACAAGTTTGCTTAGTGTTTCTTGTAGAATTTTTTTATAGGCTATTCAGCCCCCCTCTAGCCATCTCGGACCTTACAGAAGGTCCCCGACATATGCTGGACCAGGGTATCCGTGACCATCTGTAGAGACTGCATGGAGTGCTTGTGAAGCCCCTCGGCGTACTCCTAGTACTTTACCTCATCCTTGTCATCGAGGACGAAGAAGGGATCGGCGTCGGGATTGGCCGCGTCCCTGACTTGAGGGGCGAGCGACCCAAGCGTGGGAGCTCCTCTTCCACCCGCACGAGTGCCAGCTCCGTGAAGTTGGGCCACCCGGTGAACGCCTCCGCCATGTCACCATCTAGCGCCGCAGAAGTCCCGGGTCGATCCGAGGCGTCGACCATCTCGACGTCCGCCTTCTGCTTCCCCTTATCAGATGGGGGATCGTCAGACGTGAGGTCGATCATGGTCAGCGTCGGCCCTTGGGGCGGAAGTGGCCCCCCACTAGCCGGCACCTCCGCCTAAGCGTTGGGTGGTGGCGTGGCCACCTCGCACTCCGCCTTGGCCACCGGCCTCTCTGGCTGGCTCAGCTCACGCTGCTCCGCCTCCGGCTGTGGCTGCGATGGTCGCTCTTACTGTTGTTGCTGCTGCCGCTGCTGTTGCGGCTCCTCCCGCTCCATCTGCAGCTCCTCCTCCTTCCCCGCATCTTGCGGGGTCTCCACCACGTTCCTTATCTCTTCCACATCCGCCTTCCCTGCATCGCGGGCGGATGTTGCGGCCTTACTGACCTCGACGATCTCCAGGGTCCTCGTGGTCGACCCCAGCTCTTGTTCGTCACCTCTAGACTGGTCGAGCCTAGTAGCGCCCGGGGTTGCCTCAACCTGCTCTGGCTGCTGAGTGGCGTCCCCAACTCCGGCGCCGTCTTGAGCGCTCACACTGGCCTTGACGGTGGCCTCTTTCGTCTTAAGCCGCTCCATCACCGCCTGGCACCTTGTGACCCAGGTGGCGTCGTCCGTCGGTGTCCACATCATCAGAGCGGTGCCGGCCTTGAGCACCTTGGCAGGCATCATGGCCGCCAGCTCCGCCTTGCGCTTGCAGCTGCACAACGAACGAGAATATGAGAACGAGAAGCGAACTAAATGCATCAGAAAGATAAAAGCAAAGCACTTACCCAGACATGGGGATCAGGGGCTTCGTCCCTAGCTTCCCAGAACTGCTTGAGGGCTTCTTCGACGGCCCCTCCGTTGAGCCTTTGGTCGACCCGAAACTCCTTAGAGTCTGGGCTGACGAGGCCTCTAGGGTCGTCTTCGCCATCGAGGCCGTCTGTCCTCGAGTCCTCACGGCTGTCGACGGTGCCCTAGTCTCAGGCATCGACGTCACTGACCTGCCCACCAATGAGGTCCGAGGCGACTAGGCACGCGGGCGCGGCGGCACCAACGTCGACGAAGGGACCACAGGCTCGGCGGATCCCCTTTCTGAAGGCCCCTCACGGGCCCCCCTTCCACTCGCTCCTTCTCCCCCTCAACGGGCGCCAAGGCTGCCATCCACGCCTGGGAGGTCGACCCCCTGCCGACGGGCTCCTGCAGGGACCACATGTCAGGGAGGTGCACAAGGGTAGTCGCGGTGTCATACCGCGACCCAGCGTCCTCATCATCGCCGTCATCACCCTCCTCCTCTGAGGTCATCTCAGAGGGGGACTCCTCCTTAGGGAGACCCTCGAGCCTTTGCTAGCGATGACATTTTATCAACGCCTCACGCTCGAGGATCTTCCTGTTATGCCATGTCTTCATGACGTCTTTCTCCTTCTTCTCCTGGGTCACAGAGAAACGTCTCACCTGATGAGCCGCATGATCCTCTAGGACCGGTGGCGGTGAGTCCTTGACCGCTGTCAAATCCTACATGATAACCTCGATGAGCTAAATCAAGACAACCAGGAAGGGAAAGGAGATGAGGCCAACAAGACAATACTTACCAGAGGCTGGAATCCCTAGTTGGGTCGCATCGGGACTTTGTTGATGTCCTCTAGCTTGAAATCGCCCACCACCCACCGAGCGCGCTAGATGACCTCATCGAGGGGGAGGGTCTCGTGTGACATCCGGCTCCCCTCCAGCGAGATGCCCAGCTCCATCTAGTCCAACCGAAGTTAACGCTGCATCAGCGGGAGGACCCTCCGACGATGGAACGCAGCGGCCACCATGCCCGCAGTCAGCCCGTGCAGACAGAGCTTCCTTAGTGCGTTAAGGAGTGGCTGTAGCTTCGGCTTGTCTTCCTCGATGACGTCGTACGCCCAGTTCTCCTTCCGAGACATCAGGACCTGGCCGGAGAAGCTCGGTAGGTAGTCGTCATTGCGCAGGTAGAACCAACCGTCGTGCCATCCGCTATTCGACGAGATGAGCTGGGCCGGGATGTATAGATCACCTCGACCTGCCTGCACCTGGATCATGCAGCTCCCAGCGTGCACCGCCCACCACACTCCTTTCTCACCCGCCTTCTTGGCAAAATGCTCCGCCTTGAAGAGGTGGATCCACAACTTCCAGTGGGGCTCGACCCCCAAGTACCCCTTGTAGATGGCCGCAAAAATGATGGCCTGCGAGATGGAGTTGGGGGCGAGATGATGGAGCTCCACCCCGTAATAATGCAGGATGGCCCGCATAAATCGGCTCGGCGGTACCCTAAGCCCCCACTCGTGGAAAGCGACGAAGCTGACCACATAGCCCTCTGGTGGCGGTGGCTCCCGGTGGTTGGTCGACGGCACCCTCCACTCTGGTAGGTCCTGGCTTGTCCTCGGACATAGGAGACCATCGCGCACGAGCTCCTATAGCTTCTTCTCCATCACTGAGGAACGAATCCACGGATCTGCGGGGAGGACCGGGCTCTTTCCCGCCATAGGTGCAAGGATTGGAATACGGCGGCGACAAGGAAGGGATGACGGCGGCGGTAGGGAATGGCTGATGAAGGCAAAGGAAGAAGAAGGCAGTTGCAAAAGGCTAGGAAGGAACAAACGAAATCCTGGACTCCGTATTTATACCCCGACGGAAGGCCAACGGGCGGATCCGACGAAGAGGCAAGTAAAGTTTCCGCATTTAATGCCCTTACCTAACCACTCCCTCAAAACCTGCACGTACAGGCACGTGTACGCCATTCGCTTGCTAACCACCTACCACGCCGCCCACTACCACGCCATTTATGCTTCCTCCCTAAAAAGACGCACCCCAACGAACGGGAAGGAAGGCTCACAGACGGACACTTCCAGGCGAAGGAACCATGGGCTCCGAGCCCACTTCAAACCTCGAGGGTTCAAAAGCTAGCCCTCGACCAGGGTTTGATAGCTGCCCTCGAGTAACCAGAGTTAGGGATGACTGAGAGCGGGCCCATACAAGGCCAGGGCTCGAGCCGCTTTCTCGAGACGCCCTCAGACATATTCGAGGCCAAAGGAGAGGTTGGCAGTGGAATCCCCTCGGAGGGAGGCATCGAGCCCTCGAATCCCATCGAACGGACCTGAGATCCACACGACAACTCTTTAGCACTTTTAGAGAGTGCCTCAATGGCCACCAGCCAAACCCTATCGAATGGGGCACGGGCTCCCACTTGAATTTCCCGCTAGCAGCTCACCAGAGATCGTTAGAACTCACCCATCAGGGGTAGTATGGCATTCACATCACTCCTCCTTACCTAAAGGATGCGTAAGGGTCATACGATTAAAGACGGGCAGGACCCTGATCGACCTCATGCACACGAGGCTCGAGGGCTTTCCCGCAATAAGCTAGCCTCGACGAAAGAGGACCAAACGCGCCACGGGGGCTCGAACACAGGAGTATCCCTCAACATAACATATCAAAAGCCCTCGAAGGAGTCACCCACTCCTCCGAGGCCTCGGGGGCTACACTCAGCGGGTGCACTCGCACGCACCCACCGGAGAGCGACGACGCTACGACTCAAGTTCATAACTCGCTGAGCCTCTGCGAGAGTGTCCACACTCGAGCAAAGGCTCGGGGGCTGCTGTCGGGTACCTGAATTTAGGGTACCCAAAACCAACGATCAAAAGGAGCAAACCCCCGAGGAATCCGCGCCCTGAAACACCCCTAAAAATCGAATCAAGGCTCCACCTACATGGATACGCCGAGCTAAGCCGCATACGTGTGAAGACGGGGCACCCTCGACTACGTTCCGACTCGCACGAGGCCCGCTTGACGGGAAGCCTCGACCCCAGAAAATCTCCGACTCGTGCGACCCAGGGTCGAGCCGGTCGACCCCCCTCACCCACCGACTCACTGACAAAGCATTCAATGCAACCACTTTCACCAACGTGGCTACAGCGCCACCGACGTGGGAGCAGCACCTGTGTCTAATCCTACTTTTTACTGCCCATCCCGAGATGGACGGTAAAAAAGCTGCCACTATTCATGCCACGTCGAGCACTGTTCTATCATCGACGTCCCCTCGACTCACAAGACAACAACCACCACGCCCGGGTTTTCTGGGGCTCGGTATTATCCGTTCCTCGTCGACCCCCCTCAGTCACGTCCCGACCAGGCCTCGAGCGCCGTCGGTCAACAGAAGAACAACGCCGTACGTCGACCACAGGGGATCGCACGCTCGTCATAGGACCAGGGTCTTTCACTGTCCCGTCACCACGACACCTCAGGGATGGCCGGCATTCACAGATGCATGTCGCTACAGCAACCTCCACCGCGCCTTCACCTCTAAGGCACCGCCTTAGGGTTTTAGGGACCCCTCGGCCTCCACTTGACTCTATAAAAAGAGAGGGCAGAGGGTTCTCCAGACAGAGGACAACGAGACAGACGTTTTCTCCACTTCAGAGTTCAACATCTCAAGCAACACTCTATTTTACTCTTTTCTTGAGACTTGGGACTGGCTTCCTCTCTCACAGCTTATAACCCCTACGTAAGCACTTCGGTGCAAGGAAATACAATACTCTCTCCCCCCGCTAGACGTAGGGCCTTCTTTGCCTGAACTAGGATAAACCCTGTGTATTCTCTTTGCATCACCATCCGGATTAGGGAGCACGCAGTATAAATTCACTCGTCGGTCTAGGGCCCTCCTGAGTCTGAACATCGACAGTACCCTAACCAATGTTAGGGTTAGGATTTGAAATTTGGGGGCTTACTTGAATCTGGTAGGCTTAGAAGTGTCACTGGGGAAATGCTAACATGACAATGGTGGCGGGCATGTTGATGTATTGATTTACGAAAAAATTATTACTATAACATGAATCAGTCGATGGCCTAACTAATCAAACTGTAAACTAAAATCTTGGGCCGTATGCTGTTATCCAATCTAATCAAATTAAATATTTCTTCAAGTTAGTTGTTTGTATATACCAGTGCAACCCTCGGGTAACATGTGAAAATCGAGAGAGGTCACGGTCATCAACAAATGATGACGATTAAACCCTTAACAACTTTAATACGACTAAATTACATATTTTTATGGATTCTTAGAGAACTATTAACACATGAATATTATGAAAACTAAAGTTGACATATTTATGAGTAAATGTTTTTGTGCCTTACAATGAAAGAAAAAAATATATCAAGATTAGATTTTAATTCAATACAGAATTAATAAGACATTTTCGTATTATTACTAATATTTACTTATATTATGGATGACATGATCATAATAAAATGAAGTACAACTTTTAAATTTTATAGAAATGATAAAAAGTAAATAGATATGGAACAATATCGTCATTGTTCCACTAACGAGCCCGTTCCTCTGTGATTGGTTCAACAATCACTTACAACATCAAAAGGAGCACCTATATAAATTTAAGCGGTTGCCGCCGCCGCAGCTGTGCAGCTTTATTTTGTCTTCCGTTGCAACGCACGGGCAAATTAGCTAGCCGTAGTAAGGGGGGAAGAAGCAGCAGCACAAAAAGGGCAATTCTAGGCCCATCATCTCAACGGTCTCGTTGGAGTTCAGACATGTGACTGACGGGTTGAACTGGGCTGGACAGCTTGCACAGGAGTTAGCCTCTGTAGCTCTCTTTCGTCACTGCTTAGGCCATGTTTTCTGAATCATTCAGTTTAACTCTCGTCATATTAATGTTGCGATAAATATATATAGTACTAAATATAGACTAATTGCATGCATATCGGCACAAATTATGAGTAATTTACGATACGAATTTATTAAGCCTAATTAATCTAAAATTGGAAATTTTTGTCAAATAAGACGAAAGTGCTACAGTGTTTGTTAAACTTTAACACCTCTAACAAACAGACCCTTAATGGCCCAGCTCCAACAGTCCATGTTGGAAAAGGATTCTGTTTAGATTTGCCTTTTATCTTCGCAAAAAAATCCCTAAAATATTGTAATATTCTGCAGAAACAACAAGACTCCACGTACAGAGGCGTAGACTCTGTACTAGCAAGAAGCGCGTGACAACAAAACCAAAGCCTATCTCATCCACTCTTTTCCCACGATGGCAAGTGGCAGCTCCTGATTAGCTCCGCCCATTCCTACGTGGCGCACCCCAGGATTCTTGTGCGATAGGCCACTGGGGCCCACCAGGTGCCACATCAGATGCCAGGCCATCCCGGCAGGACCAACCGGCCAATCCCAGCCCAGCAAAAGATGGCCTGCTATCCAATCGCAACTGTATATAAAAGCAGCTGCTGTCATCTGTTCTGACACAGCCATCACACGCATACACAACACAGAGCTAAGCATCAGACAGAAGAAGCTGTGATCTGATCGACATGGCCGCCGCCACCATGGCTCTCACCTCCCGCGCGTTCGTCGGCAAGCCGGCGACCAGCACCAGGGACGTCTTCGGCGAGGGCCGCATCACCATGCGCAAGACTGCTGCCAAGCCCAAGCCAGCGGCGTCCGGCAGCCCCTGGTACGGGGCCGACCGCGTCCTGTACCTGGGTCCGTTCTCCGGCGAGCCCCCAAGCTACCTGACCGGCGAGTTCCCCGGCGACTACGGCTGGGACACCGCTGGGCTGTCCGCGGACCCCGAGACCTTCGCCAAGAACCGCGAGCTGGAGGTGATCCACTGCCGCTGGGCCATGCTCGGCGCGCTCGGGTGCGTGTTCCCGGAGCTCCTCGCCCGCAACGGCGTCAAGTTTGGCGAGGCCGTGTGGTTCAAGGCCGGGTCACAGATCTTCAGCGAGGGCGGGCTTGACTACCTCGGCAACCCGAGCCTGATCCACGCGCAGAGCATCCTGGCCATCTGGGCGTGCCAGGTGGTGCTCATGGGCGCCGTCGAGGGGTACCGTATCGCCGGTGGCCCGCTCGGGGAGGTGGTCGACCCGCTGTACCCTGGCGGCAGCTTCGACCCACTCGGGCTCGCCGACGACCCGGAGGCGTTCGCCGAGCTGAAGGTGAAGGAGATCAAGAACGGCCGCCTCGCCATGTTCTCCATGTTCGGCTTCTTCGTGCAGGCCATCGTCACCGGCAAGGGTCCCCTCGAGAACCTCGCCGACCACCTCGCCGACCCTGTCAACAACAACGCCTGGGCCTACGCCACCAACTTCGTCCCCGGCAAGTGAGTGAGGGCATGCTTGCGTGCGTGTACCGTAGACATACGTATTCGTATGTACTGCAGGGTGTACAAGTATTTGTGAAGGGAGCTTGGGTCAGAGATTGTACCAGTAGTGTATTTGTATGCATGGTCTGGACCTGATTAATAAAATATGCTGTAAATTGTATGTCTGTATTTATGCATACTGTACATGATTGTTCTGACGATCATTCGATCAAGTCGGAGTTGTGAATTTGTGATGAAGTGCTGCAGAGTTCAGTGAGCACGTCCTAAATCAAACAACAGGTAGCAGACGTTATCTTATCCCTTTCCATGCTATCTAGGTACTACTTTGGTCCCAAGGACCAGAAGAAGTACCGATCTCAAAAGTTAGGCACCAACTGCAACTTTCAGCAAAAAAATAGGTTGCAAGCGTAGCTGATGCTGACAACGACAATTGGAGGCAAATTCACTTGAAGGACCTGTGAAAAAGATCTACATAAATCTGAAAACCCATGCATCCGAAAGACCAAAACTAAATTTATTGTCTGACACTGAACGAGTCTGAGACTGAAATTGTCTCTGCCTGAAGAAGTGAAGAGACTGCATATCCACTTGGGCAGATATGACCACTATAGAAGCCTAACAATCACACTGCCTGACTTGTTGCAACTTGTGGCACTTGGGGAGTTCTTACAATTACATCGATCTCAACAGTCACGTGAATGACAAGAGAAACTTACAACTGCAGTCACCTCTCTGCCCATGTGAACGGCACCTGGCGATGAAAATGATAGCTAAAAGGAATGACGCCCTGGAGTTTCTTCAGAGGTGGGCATGGTGCCACCAGGCTGCTGCATCCGCTCGCTCTTCGGCTGCATGGATCAAGGGAGATCAGCAATGCCACTTGTGTGGTAGGAGATGTCGAGATGATGAGTCTTGATGTGATGGGTTTGCTTTGCTAACCTTACATTTTGAGTTTGCTACTACATGGTGCAAAGAGAAACCAGGTGGTAACCGTGGAGGGATGGCTCGTTTTTAGCTTCAAGTGAGAAGTATCTTCCCAGTTTCTTAACTGACAAATTAAATGCCAAAGTTTCTAGCATCAACTTCCAGGTCATTTTACATAGCTGGATGCAGTCAATCATTCAGAAAAAAGGAACAGTTCGTTCTGGACATAGTAGTATTATACATTTTTTTCTTTTATTCCTAACAGAAGTGCTTCCCTGACCGATTTTTTTAAGTGCAAATAAAATGGATCCTGAAGATGCTACCAAAGCTGTGCATAGCTATTATATTGTGTGCTTATAGTATAGCAAAGGCTTACACTTTGGCAACTAGGCAATTTGTTCAGTATACCCATAGTAAAACCTTTTCACGAACAGTGAATTCTAACTTCCATTGGTGAATGATTGAAATAGTAATCACCTTGGTCATATATGAGATCAGAGGCTCTCGGAGGCAAGTCATTCCTTATTAAGACCCCTTCCCTAACCTTGGCATGTGTTTCGGCGTCATGCTGGAACATTGAGACTAGCTGCTGGAGCTCCAATTTTCTCACCTGAACCTGTTGATCGCTGATCGGATTTTGCAGCCCAAAATAGATATTCCCAGCGACGATCAACAGGAGACCTACTAAGAACAGAAGACCAGTGAACAATGCAAAAGCATATTGAGTGTTCTGTGCTCCTGGTATCCCGTCGACATTGATACCGAACAATCCTGTGATGATGGACAGAATGAGGCCACACCCACCGAATATTGTTAGGTTATGTGTAATGCGAAGGCTTTTGTCCTGAAAATACCAAAACGATAGCGTTCAGGTTACATAATCGATATTTCAGTTATCCAGTATCAGTAGGATGTACTAGGCACAGAGAAATTCTTGGGTCCAGAATCCCTTTCCACCACAACAGAAATTGTAGTGTAGCATGTGCTTACCTGCAACCAAGCACGGACAGTGCTCTGCATCACATCCTGAATGGTAAACAGCCGACCGCGGACAGCCTCTTGCTCTTCGATCATTTTCCTTGCATCTTTCTTTATATCCTCAAGCAAGGATTGTGTGGTGCTTCCCCCTAGATACTTTAGGAGTTCAAATATTATCTCCTCTCTAGCATGTAGTGACCATTTCACTCTGATAACCTAGTAATTAAGTATATTGTGAAAGTGTCAAAATTATATATTTATAATTTGGCAATTTGCATGCAGAGTTAGATGTTGTTGTTACAGAGTCGTCTAGTTGTGCTAGTGCTCGTGAAGGGGTTTTCTTGGGTTTTCCTCGCTAAAAACCGTGGGCGGATTTGTTCAGTCGAGCTATTAGTCCAGTTGTTTGTTGTGCTCTGTTGAATCAAGTTGTTTTCGAGCGAATAGTGGAGTTGAGAGGCTAGTTGGTTGGTCGTTGTACTGAAGTTGTGAGGATGGTGCGGGCGCACCCCTCTAGTTGAGTCATTTTTTGGCACGGTTTTCACTAAAGAATACTAGGCCAGCATTTATTTTAATTTTAATCCTTCTTATAAAAATTGCAGAAATATTCCTTTTGAATAAAAACATACATACCTCGGTGGCCAACCTTCTAATGTCTTGGTTGAAGATTATACATAGCAGGTTCAGGTCTTCTTCGTTTCGCCTGAGAAGGCCCGTATAGAATTCTAGGTACAGAAAAAAACCAATTCAGAGAAGTTGAACATGGGAGTGAGCATAACTTTTTTTTAGAAAAGGGAATATATTAATATCCCAGCTTCTGCATCGACCCATGCATATAGCTGTTTCTTATTACAGAATTACAGAGTTCCAGGACCTAGTTGTCTCATCGAATGTAGAAGTGCCCCACACATCTTTAGGCTGTCAGTCAGAACGCCTCTTGGCACCGGAAACAGTCGTCGCTGTGCGGGACTGCCTACCGCCAAACCACGCAGGTCAACTCGGCAACTCAAATCTGCTGGCCACTATCTTCCATGCCGGCCTCCTTGCCAACTTCGTAGTCACAACTAGCGGACGATCCTATCAAACCGTCGCCCTCCATTGCCAAGCAGATGCGAAGCCCTCCAATCGCTGCGTCACCGCCCTCCTCCTGACCACCTTCCTCCGTCGCGGACACTGCAAACTTGAATCCTCAACTAAGCCTCCACCTTCCTCGCCACGACGCTAGCTGCCGCCACAGACACGAGCACGAGCTTCCTAAACAACGCCTCCAAGGAGGGACACGACACATTTGTGCCGCCGTTGCCTGACCAGATGGTCAAGGTTTTCACCTAAGGAAGACACACTGCGCACAGGGGAGAGGGCCATTCGATGAACGCTTCCGACGAAGAAAACGGCGCCTGAAGGTGTCGCCGTCATCGGCCCAAGAGGGACAAGGCTTTCGCCATGGCGCCTCAGCCCCGTGCGCAGTAGCCACGGTCCTTCTGCTGCACCAGCCACCGACCACGGATGGCAGAGTGATAGGCACCGCCGCCTGTGTGAGGCGATGTGTGACCAGCCACCGCCAGCGGCTTCTCGACGTAGCCACCGGTGTCGCGCCGTCCACGGCCGGCCGCCGCACCAAGCCATCCACCAACCCTGGCCCCTCCGCGCGCCGCCGCTCACGCCGGCTGCGGCCAGCGGCTCCCTGACGTGCCTGGGTCGCCGCCGCCGCCGTAGCCGACGTCTCCTAGCGAGCGACGCGCCATGGCTGAGGAAGCGGCACGCGGAGAAGGAGCCCGGCGTCGTCCTCGCGCATCCGTTGGCTCTCGCACCGTCCACAGCCGGACGCCGCGTCGAGCTGTCCAACGACCCCGGCCCCTCCGCGCGCCGCCGCCCACGCCGGTTGTGCCCCGACCAAATCCAAGCGGAGGGCGCCTGATCTGGCCTCAAGAGCACCGGATCCGGTCGCTGGTGCTGTGGATCCGAGAGCCGGCCGCTGGGGCAACCACCACCATCACCGGAAAAGAACTTTCACAGGGAGGAGAGAAGGAGGGAAAAGGGAGAAGGGGCCCGCCGCCACCATCCTCGCGGGCTGCGCGGCCTCCGGCAGCACGCTCCGGCAGCGGCGAGGAGGCAAAAGGCTTCGGCCTGCGAATCTCCATTTATTCGGAGTGAGCATAACTTACCTGTTTACAAATTTAAGTTCAATTTCATCAGCTGCACCAAATACGTATTTGCGCCATAGTCTACATATGAAAAATAATGCCTCAAACACCAAGTTTAAGTACCAATGATACAAAATTAGAGTTTTATGCATATTAGCATATTGAATAGCACCATCAGATCCACCTGTCATCCCATCGAGCAAGTCGGGAAGCCAAATGTGCTATAACTTCATGAATACTCTTGGGAACTGTGCTTCAACAGGTAGAAAGAAGCTCCTGAACAAAAAATAGAAAAAATATTTGAGAGAAAACACCTCCAATTTGCATCCTTATAATAAAACCCTCCAATTTGCACGTCAATCCAATTTCTAACTTTGAAAACTATGAAACGGATAACGGACATCCTTCAAATGTCAAAATTGGAGGTTCTTTTCTAAAAATCTATTTTGATTTCTAAAAAATCATGATTTATTTTAAATAAAAAATGAAATTAGTTCCGATTTCCTTCTTAAAATGTTATAAATTTGTTGGTGCTCTACTTAAGAGTCATTTGGATCTTATTTGTTTTCAATAAATAATGAGCAAGACTACAAGAAATAGAACAATAGAACAGAAAATAAATCACTTCCAAATAACTATACACAGATCATAAACATGTAGATAACATTTCTAGAAAAATAATTGGTACTAGTTTAATATTTTCCTGATTGAAAATAAATTAATTGTGAATTTTTAGAGATCAAAATAATTTTTTATGATTTTTTTACGGCAAGATTTTTTATGATTTTAGGAATGCTAGAAAACAATATATTGAACCAAGTCCTAGGACCGTTTCGACAGTTGGTGGTTGGCCATTACCGGGTTGAAATTCAGACTGAGGTGTAACTTAAGAGGTTATTAAAAATGTACTAGGTGAGGAAAAAATGGTCAGGAAACAAAGGTGGTCATTACCTGGACCTCCGTAACTCCTATAACGTTGACGTTTGGTGCTGAGCCTTTAACATGGAGAGCTGTTATCAGGAAATTTTGAGCTTGCCAAGCACGGATCACAATAGGAATGTCGTCTTCATCACGAGTCGGATCGCCTACCGATTGACCTAATAGCTCGAAAAGCAAGCCTCCTGAAACTCTAACAGGGACCTGGAGAAATAACATATACCAATGCCAAAGGAATTAAGGCCTTGTTTCGTTCCGGAAATTTTTTTGGGTTTTTGTTACTGTAGCATTTTCGTTTAATTTTGACAATTAATGTCCAACCATGGACTAATTAGGTTTGAAAGTTTCGTCTCGCGATTTCTCACCCAACTGTACAATTAGTTTTTTTTCGTCTACATTTAATGCTTCGTACATGCGCCCAAAGTAGGATAGGATGATTAGCAGCTTGCAGTCAGGAAAATGCATGTGGTATGTTCAGAACAGTTGGAAGGCTTCGCAAGCAGCCAATAACTAACAATTCTGAGTATGCAACTCATAACCTAATTCACATATCAAATTATAAAGACAGGTTACACGCATGCACAAACTAAATCCGTACAAAACCCTTTATCTAATTTAAGCTAAACTAAAATAGTGGAATGCAAACAATGTGAAGAGTCCACTGTGTTCTGCCAAAAAAAAATTGCGCTCTTAGTAAGAGTAACTGAAATCACTTAACTAAACTACCTCATAGAGCAGATGCTTCATCTTCTCAGTTCTCACTGATGAGCATGGTCTCATTCCGGAGAGCAACGCAGATTGCCGGGTGCAGCCACCGCGCGCTGGTAGCCAGCCACGCGTCCACGGCCGGGTGCCCCGCTGCGACGTGGCACCACCAGGTCGGAACCGCCGCCCGCTGCCAGTACGGCACGGCGACGTCGGCGACGGTGATGTCGCTATCGCCGCAGCAGTGCTGGCCGTCGGCATCGGCGTCCGTGAGGCTGCTCATCCCCTGCCCGTCCCACGCCGTGTCGTCCCCGTCGACCAGTAGCTCTCGGCCGGCGCCGCCCTCCCGTGCCTGCACGCTGGTCTCGGCTCGTCGCCGTCGGTGGAAGAACCTGACGATTACAAAAATACTATTACTACGGATCAAGAAACTTGTTATATACGCGACGACGACACGATCACGAAGAGGAGACAAGCAGTATATCTGTACCGGAATCCGTGATGACCGGAAGGTCCTTGGATTGCGCGGAGTTGCTCCGGGAGAGGTCGGGCGGGCTGGCGAAGCCGTGGCCGCGATGGCGAACGAACTCGAAGGCGCAGACGAGGCCGCCGGTCCACAGGTCGGACCACGGCGCCGTGGCCTCCTTGCCTCCAAAGCTGTCCTTGAGCACGTCGTTGATCAACGGCGGCCGGCACCTACTGCCGCTGTACCACCCATGCTTGCCGTCCATCCCGTCGCGTCCCCCAGAATCCCGGAGGAAAACGGCGCGTGTCGAGTTCGCGAATCAAGGACCGACGACCGATGAATCTTTTACGATATCAACTGCATGCCGCGCGCATCACATGCCGTTCTTTAAATGGCGGCAGCCGCCTGCGTACGTTTTCAGCGGTGATGGCGCATGGGACGGTCCGGTGTCGATCGGGGGGGGGGGGGGGGGGGGGGGGGGGGGCAGTGTCGTCGTCACGCGTCGGCGTCGAGGAGGTTGCAGTGCCACTACAGACACGGCGGTGCGTTTTGGAAGAAGCGGTCGGAGGGAGACGAGGCTGCACCGGCACGTGACACTGGCCTTTCTGCGTGGGCGTGGCTCTACTTCATCTTGTTCGGTGGTTCCGGCCTGGAATACGTGATTTAGGCTGTGTTCAGTTCCAAAATATTTAGGGGAAATATTCCTATAACACTTTCGTTGTTATTTGGCAAAATTTATCCAACCATGAATTAATTAGGCTTAAAAAATTCATCTCGACTTTTACAGACAAACTGTACAATTAGTTATTTTTTTACCTACATTTAATGCTCTATACATTGGTCTAAAGATTCGATGTGACGGGTGACAGAGGAAATATTTTGGGAAGTGAACGGGGCCTTAGAGGCAAAATAAAATAGTTCTTCTGAAGTTTGAATTTTGCAAAATAAAATGCGTCATGTATAGAATTCTCATCTTGAACACTTGGAGCATATTTGTTCATAAAAAAGGTTTAAAAAGACAGCCTGTATAATTAACAGTGACGGACATATTTAGAAACCAGCCGTCTCCATAAGAGCAGACCTATAGAAAAATACTCGCCTCTAAGAATGATTTAATCACTTTCTATATCTTTGTCCACTCTAATAACTTTTCTATAGATATCATTCGTATTTCAGAGAGTCATCCCTCTTCTCTATCTTTAGCTAGCAAGAGACCCAGAATAGATGATTTCTACATTTGAATATCTATTTAAAGAGACTGCTAAAAGATATTTTTTCACTAAAATCTCTATCTTACAAATTATATAGAGAGTTTTCTGAAGTTTTTTTTTGAAAGGGAACTAAGTGCATTACTCAGAAGATGTGTTCAGGAAGGAAGATCATAGACGTCTCCAATCCTTCCACACACACTCGCACCCTATGGCTGCTAATTCATGTGCAACCTTGTTACATTCTCTAGGAATTGACAGGCAAGCAAAAGAGCTACGATTTGCTACACCAGAGACTGCAGCTCCTCTAATAAACTTCCTACCAGCGATCCTCCATAGTCACCTCCGTGAAGAGCTTGCTTCACCAAAACAGCATCTGTCTCTAATATAAGGTTGGCAATCCCATGATTAATTAATGACCGCTTGCAGTCCATTCATACAAGTGATTGTTAGATTCGGTGGATCGTTCTAGGTGTAGATCCAGTGGGTAGACCTTGTCTATTTGGTATAAACTGAGTAGTTCACAAATCCAGAGAGGGAGAAAGGGAGTAAGAGAGAGAGCGGAAGGTACTGACTGTCGGGCTTGACGGAGAGGAACCCGCCATCACAGGATCACTGGTGAAGTTCTGCGCTAGGGCAGCGACGGGCGGTGAAGCGGTGGAGCAGTAGCGGCGCCGGTGGAGCTTCCCGTCGCTGGCAGCGCCTTCCTGATCGGTAGGCTTTCTTGGTGGGGTGCTGGCGGCTACAGTGAACCTCCTGACCCTAACCACTAGCCCCCACCTCCTATTTATGGCACTGCGCGACGGGGGCCCACCAGCCACTTCATTGGGCTGGGCGTCCCCGATCAGGACGCGAGATTAGGGCCCAGACAAGGCCGTTGGGCCAAGTCCAGTGGAGATCAAACTAACATTCTCCCCCTTGATCTCTCATCTCTTTCTTCGTTCTTCAATTTCTTATTCAAAATTTCAATTCATATTTTCCTTCCTTCTTTTCTATTTCATCATAGATTAGCGCAAAGGACTATCCCATCGTCACAGCAATTAGTGCCACTAGACTAACAGCCACAATACACTTCTCCATTTTGAAATGATACTTTCTTTGGGCCCTTTGTTGTCCGGGAATCATAGGCTATACCATAAAACCCATGTCGACTGTGCGTTCTCTGAACACACTGGGTGGTAAGCCTTTATAAGCGGATCTGCAAGTACTTGCTTTTTACTTATACATTCGAAAGCTTTTAAAAGATTCCGGACTTTCTCCTTCACAACGTCTAACTTCATGTCAATGTGTTTGGCAGCACACTTGACCCGTTGTCATAGGAGTCAATCATTTTAAATGGTAATTGCTGTTGTATACCATTACTAATTCCAGGTATAAGTTAACTATTCCGCCTGTCCTATAAGCCTCATAATAAGTTGTACTATAGGTATGCATCATTGATGACACCACAACTGTTTCTTTGGAGCTTTTTCCACAATAAAACTCCAACTGCGAGTGTTAGCTACTATGTGGGTTTCACTAAACATCTCGCCGAAATTCAACATTCTTGTACCCACAACCATTTGAGAGTACTTGTTCTTTCTTAGTCATCATGAGGCTTATTAAATCTTTGCACAATTGCAAGACATTCTCAACTCCATTCCAGTGAACTATATCTGGACTGGACTTTCTGCTAAAACATCCCGGATAAATGAACTATGTCAGGGTAATATCATACTTGTGCACTCATTAACTGTAATATCATAGTTGTGCACTCATTAAGCTTCCAACAGCTGAAGCATATGGATCCATATTCATTTGATCAATCTCATTTCGGTTCTTGTAACGTTGGAATTCTCAAAATTATTACCCTTGACTATATGAACAGGCGTAGGTTCACTTGCATGCATACTTTGTTTCTTTATAATCTTTTCTAAGCATGCCTTCGTGATAATCCTAATACCCCTTTCATCTGTCTCGGTGAATTTCAATTCTTATAACGAGAGTCATTTCACCGAGAACATTCTTATTGAGTCTCGAGAACAAGAGCTTCTTCACATATAGTAGATGGACATCACTACTAGCAAGTAAGGTGTCATCCACATATACAGGGTTAGGAATTGAATCTCCCATTCTATAACTTTGTACATGTGCAATTGTCCTCTCATTCTCTTTAACCCAAAATTTCTAGTTGACCTTTCTACTCGAAATGCCACCGTTTAGAGACTTGCTCTAGTTCATAAAGGATTTTTACGGGTGGCATCCCATTCGTTCGTTCTTTCTTTCTTTCCACGACAAAACCTTTAGGTTGTGCCATGTAATTATTTTCATACAAATCCCATTTGGAAAATGTTGTCTTTACTTTCATCTCAGATCATGATGTGCCACTAGCACTCATTGTAATCTATTCATTCTCTTGCGTAAAATCTTTCGATTCAAGTCGTGCTTCATATCTTATGTTCCCTTTGGAGCCACATTTCGTCTTGTAGACCCTTTACAGCCTACTGTTTTGGTTCCATTAGTAACTGCTTCTGTTTCTCAAACTTCGTTGGTATTCATCAATTTCATTTCAATTTCCTTAGCTTCTTGCCATTTAGACGTGTTAACGTCTCTCATGGTTTCTTCAAATGAGGTGGATCACCCTCCTTTTAAATTTCTTCATTAATATATATAACTTATAGTTATCAATAATATCTGATTCTCTTATTCTTTGAGACCTTCAGGTCTGTAGCTAATGGCATGACACTTCTTTCATGTGAGGTTGTTGTTGCTCTTTCATCGTCAATCGATTCTATAGGATAACCAGATCATTGTTTTCTTATTCATCTTTTTGATGGGCTAACAACATGTGTTGTATGAGTCATACAACATCAACATGGTGTTGAGCATTCGTCGATCTTGAGTCATTGGAGTAGGCACTGGTCCCACTTCTCTTCAAGTCGTAGATCTTTTCATACCATACTCCCCCAGATTACTCCATCTTCTGTGAGGATAGTGTATTTTCAATCTTTCTTATTTTGGGTTTATCTTGTTAAAATCTATCTCATTTGGTGCTTTAAGCACCGTCTTAGTATTCTTAGTCTATTCTTAGTCTCATTGCTATCTTCCTGTCGAACTGTAAAAGGTTCAGGAATTTAGCCATTTCTGTACTTAGGGGCATCTTTATTATGACCGTTGTACTCCCTCAACGATCACCTTCATCTTTTATAGATCACTTTTTCTTTAAATGCAAAGCATATAATGGGGAATTTCTTTCAATTATCTTTCTGAGTTTCTTTCAATTGTCTTTCTATCTTTCTCAATTCATGTCACAATCCTCCCCCTCGAAATGTGGAACAAACTTCTTTGCCACAATTTCGAAAACTTCATAACTCTTGTGAGTGAGGAAACTTTGATCACTAACTTCATCCACATGATTACATCATGGAAGATGAAATTATTTCTTAATTCATATAGGAGTACTTTTTCCTCATTTCACATCAGAAACTCAACAGAGTCCTTTCATCAATACTTCTGCAATTCATGTTTGCATGTCATTCTTATCATGAGGTTCATTTTCAACTTCCTTTTGTTCTTAAATTCATACTAGGATAGCATAAGAGCCACCCTAAACTTCTCTCCCTGTGCGGGATACACATGGTCATCTCACTTTCTCCTGCCATGCAGGACAAGTGCTATGCCAACTTTACCCCACAACACGGGTATTTTCTTAAATTTTATGCAGCCATGCGAGACAATTCTCTTGTAGAGACATAAATGCCAGGATTGACTCATATTCAATCATCAAAATTCAGGAATAAATTCGATATTCTTTAACGCACATGCTTAATCCGACGTTGGTCAAATTAAACATGCATGTCATTCATTATAATTCATATCATGATGATAAAAACTGAAAATTAAATTATTTTTCATAGAGGGTACATAAAAGATGTTTCTTAAACTAAACTCTTATTGTTCTATTTCTTTCTTGGATCAATATCCCTGAAATCTTTGAAAATTATTTCTTTTCAAGCCACTCTTAAAGAGGACACAATTTCTCATGCAATGACCTACTTTCATGTACACAATTTGTGCTTAGGCTTTTCATCATCTGAGTCACAAGAACCCAGTGCTTATTCAACAATAGTTATCAACATTAAATTCTAATTTCTTTATATTCTATTCTATATCACCGTTGGGCAGATATAGAACAAAACAACTTTCTTCTACATTAATTCTATATCACCGTTGGGCAGATATAGAACAAATGCATAAAACTCATAGATAGAACTTATAAAATTTTCTATCAATAACTTTTGCTAAAATTAGCAACATCATGAATACAATATTCTTGTACATTAATTCCACATCACCGTTGGGTATAAATGGAATTAACATATGGAACAACTCAATTATCATTAACTCTCTTCAAATTAAATTCTCCCGTTGGTTCGAATTTAATTAGAAGATCATCATCATCATCATTGCAGCGGAAAATCATCTTTCTATTTCATGAGCATTTCTTGATCTTTATGTATTCTCTGAAAAAAATTGCTCACTTTGATGCATAATTTATCAGAGATTCAAATTTCAACCTCAATCTCATAAATAAGCTTATAATATTGTTATCATCAACGTTGGTCAGAAAATAACAATATCATAATTTCACTTAAATCATAATGTGAATATCCCTCTAATCAAAATTTTCTCGTTGGTTCCAATTTTAATTAGAGGATAAACTTTTCATCATTTTCTGAACAACTGTAACTGCACTTCAAATTAAATCCTCCCGTTGGTTCGGATTTAATGAGAAGACAATATTCTTTTCTTTGCAGCGGAAATATGACAAAATTCTTAAAATAATTCTTATTCAGAAGCATCGTTTTGTACTTTTCTTTTCTCTAAACAAATTATCAAATAAGTTTGAGTAGAGATAATCATTCAATCTTAACAAAATCATTCATAAAATGCTTTGCTTGTCCGAAGCCTGCTTGCCCGAAGGCCTGCCACGGCCCAAGATTGCGCTTTGCCCTTTCTCCCTCGGCCCAGAGGCCAGCTTGCGCTCATGCGGGGGCCCAAACGTGCTCGTGCTCTGCTTCTTTCAAGCGGCCCAGCGCAACAGCCCATTAGGCCTGCTTCGCATGCGCGCCCGCTGAGCAGCCCAGCAGCGCGCGCTTTGCTTCCCCGCGGCCCAGCGGCAAACTCCGGCCCGTGGGCCATGGCCGAGCGACACATGTCGCAGTCCCCGCGCCCAGGCCGCAACCTGGGCCTGGGCCAGGAAAATGGCTGCCCGCCTAGGCTTCATTCGGTCCGGCTGCTCCCAGCCGCACATCAAGATCCGACGGCTGCCCGTCGTTTTCGCTCAATCAAAACCCGCCGGGGTCAGCTTCTCCCCAGAACCCTAATCCATTTCTTCTTTCTCGTTCTCATCTCTTCACCGCAGCGCCCGAAGGTGACAGCGGCGGTGGCCCATGGTGGCCGTGAGCACACCGCCGGACCAAGTCCGGTCGGCCTCTTCTCCTCATTCCTTTCTCTGCTCCCTTTTCCTCTTGCCTGTGCCCCATTAGACCAACAGAGAGCAGCGCAATAACCGCCCATGGCGGCTGGAGAGAGATGGCGCCGCCGCGGGCCCCCCTCGTCGGAGCTCGCGCTCCCCTATGGGTAGAGCGCAGCTTCGTCGAGCGGCCGCGCGTCGGTGCCCTGTGCCCGAGCCCGTATGGGAGGAGAGCTGAGCCGCGCCGGCAGCGTGACCTCTCTGCCCGGTGGCTCTTCTGTTCTTCCAACGCGCCAGCGAGCGGCGGCGCGGTTCCCGCCTGATGGCGGTGTCTATGACGGCGAGAGGAGCCCAAGGTGAGTGCCCCTCCCCTTCGTCCGTCCATCTTCTTAGGGTTAGGGTTTCGATCTTAGGGATTTCTTCCCGATTCAAATCGGTTGCTCTTTTCTTTCTTGATCCGATTCAATCGAATCAACTCTTCTATTTCTTTCTTTCCCCTTCCGTGTTAGGTTTAGGGTTCTTCTTCTTCTCGATTCAAACAAACCGATTCATTTTCTTTCAAATTCTTTTCATTTCTCATTCCCGATCTGGATCTACTCACTAGGTAAAACCAGCTCCGGTACCATTGTTAGATTCGGTGGATCGTTCTAGGTGTAGATCCAGTGGGTAGACCTTGTCTATTTGGTATAAACTGAGTAGTTCACAAATCCAGAGAGGGAGAAAGGGAGTAAGAGAGAGAGCGGAAGGTACTGACTGTCGGGCTTGATGGAGAGGAACCCGCCATCACAGGATCACTGGTGAAGTTCTGCGCTAGGGCAGCGACGGGCGGTGAAGCGGTGGAGCAGTAGCGGCGCCGGTGGAGCTTCCCGTCGCTGGCAGCGCCTTCCTGATCGGTAGGCTTTCTTGGTGGGGTGCTGGCGGCTACAGTGAACCTCCTGACCCTAACCACTAGCCCCCACCTCCTATTTATGGCACTGCGCGACGGGGGCCCACCAGCCACTTCATTGGGCTGGGCGTCCCCGATCAGGACGCGAGATTAGGGCCCAGACAAGGCCGTTGGGCCAAATCCAGTGGAGATCAAACTAACAGTGATGACTTCAGCCTGAAAAGCATTAAGAAGGAAATCCACTCTTCCACATCCCGCTTTCACCACATCACCATCGGAGTATTTGATGACATATCCCCATATCCATCAGCTCGAGAAACCGGAGAAAAGAAAGCATCGCAGTTAACTTTCAGTTTACCAGCTGGAGGCTTTGCCCAACGTCCTTTCACCTTTTGTTTTGGAGCACTCCCTTCCCTTGTCCACCGGACTGACAGCTGCGCATCTTTGCTTCCCGTCCGTTCTAATATTGGCAGTGTTTAGTTCCTTCAAAATTCCAAAAATTTTATAAGATTTCCCGTCACATCAAATCTTTGGACGCATACGCATTAAATGTAGGTAAAAAAAATAACTAATTGTATAGTTTGTCTGTTAATGTCAAGATGAATCTTTTGAGCCTAGTTAGTCTATGATTGGATAAATTTTACCAAATAATAACGAAAAGTGCTACAGGAACTTTACACACACTTTACAACCATCTAAATACACCCATTATTGGAAAAAGTCTATATCACACCCTGATCTTTGCCCACGTGTCTACTTTACCCCCTAAACTATAAAAACGTGTATTCAACACCCTAAACTATCATAAACCAGGCATTTAACCCCTTAGAGTGGTTTTGTCTTCTGGTTTTGCCAACGTGGCAGTCCAAGCTAGCTCTCGTTGACATGTTGGCGCTCAGGCCCATGCGTCATAGAAAGGGGAGCCCGAGCTCACGGTACACGTACGCCCACCTGCCGGAGCTGAAAGCCACTCGAAGCGCTGGCCCCTAAAGTCGACGGCGGCGGCGGCGCTGCCTAGGAACCTCTCTGGCACCAATTTCTCGGTGCGTTTCCGCGGCACCGGCGTCCAGACTTGTCTTTCTTCTTTACAGAAAAAAAAATTCACTTCCCATAGCGGCCGTGGAGGTTATCCGACGCCCAAAATTCATGCAGGTATATTGAGATTTGGTTCAAGGTCTCCACTTTGCATGCGAAAGTACATCATATTTGAATATTTTATCTACACAGTCAGCTTTACATGTGAAAGGTACAACATCTTTCGAATCCCTAGAGAACTAAAGGACGGCTCAGATAAACTCCCCGGCCGCTACTAGAATCGGTGATGCATTTCTGTTCTTCTTTCGCTGTACTTCTTCTTCCTCCGGCTTGCTGCTGTTTACACATTCCATCGCCGTGGTTGTGGAACTTGTGGTGTCCGTGGCCTCCCGCGAACAGCAGCACCCGTCCATGCGCGCCAGGGACGCTAGCGCGCCCAGGAGGTGGCCAGGTGCAGGTGGCCCAGCAGCGCGCTTGGAGACCCCGCGGCGACGGCAGCGTCGGGCCGTCGCGGCGCGGCGTGGGAGCAGCCACGCTAGCGGGCTTCTTGCTGCCGGGAACGAGGAGGAGGCAGAAGGGCGTTGCGGCGACGAGGACCATGAGCTAGCCGGAGAGCCATGTTAGAGCTGCCCGACTGTGCATGCACGGAGTCGAGTTACGATGGCAACATATTTGTATATGGAGCCCTTGGGCCATCCATCCGCGGCGATGCCGACGATGAGCGAGACGGACGCGCACGCGGCAAGGATCAAGAAGCCACGGGACTCCGCCTCCCCGATCTATTTGACGCCAAAATCATCCCGCCAGGTCGCTAGCTTGTCCGCGGACATGGCGAGGCCGTCAGACTCCGAAGTGGATAGCTTGGACGCGAGGCCCTGGACGCCCCCATGAGATTTCAGCTTCTTCACGTCATGGCCCTCGACAATCGAGCTCAGCTCCTCGTCGCAGATGCCAAAACCAGCGGCCCTATGGTGCTGCCATGAGCTGGCCACCGTCATCGCCGGCTCGCCGGAGCTGCGGGCCTTCGTGTACTGTGGCGCCAATCGTCCCGCCGTCATCGCTTCTTACCGTGCACGTGCAGTCCTCTACACCTCATTCTTT
This sequence comes from Saccharum hybrid cultivar R570, assembly GCA_038087645.1. Classification (NCBI taxonomy): domain Eukaryota; kingdom Viridiplantae; phylum Streptophyta; class Magnoliopsida; order Poales; family Poaceae; genus Saccharum; species Saccharum hybrid cultivar. Next base: position 28,650,504 of record JAQSUU010000135.1, read on the forward strand.
CCCACCTAATTTCAGCCGGACAAACTTTGTGAGAGCATCATTTGCAGTCCTCTAATCCTACCTATCATCCCATAAAACTGTCATATTAGAAAAGATAAGACAAATTTCTTGCTCCAACATCTCCCAAATATAGTCCCCCTGTTTTAATTGTGGCCACCAAAGAAACAGCACATCTCCCCTCAAACGAAGGGTCCCTAATAAGTTGGTCTCCGCAATAACCGTCACTTTTCTGCTCACTGCCCACGCCAGAGCTCGCCGTGTGCCATGGTTGGACTGACGCTCCAGCTCGAGGATGATTTGCATGGGCGAGCGGCGCTCCAGCTGGAGGACGAGGCTCCACGGCCGATCTATGCCGACGACGCTCTAGCTCGAGGAGTGCAGCCGATCTGTGCGACCTGGGCGGAGGACGCTGGAGACTTGGGCCGGAGACATCGCCACCCGCTTGCGTGGCGGTGGGGAGGAGGCGCTGCGTGGTGGCTTTCAAGCCCTGCGCTGAGGAGCGGCCGAGCGGTGGGCGGCGCTGTGTGACAGTGGCGGCGTTGATGTGTCCCGATGCGGTGTGGGAGAGATCCCGTGACAACGCCGGCCCATCATCCATCGGCGGCTAGGCTTGGGCAAGCTGCGGGCGGCGCGGTGGGGAGCTGTGGGCGGCGCTGCGGACTCGCTTCCGCGGCGTGGTTTAGCGGCGGCGCATATCGCGGTCCCGATGTGGAAGAGGATGAACGACGGAGAGAAAAGGAAAAGGGAAAAAAGAAAATAAATAAACTGATAGATGGGTCCCACATTTTAGGGGAGATTATTAGTGGTCTGTTGCAGCGTCTCCCCTAATAATCAGAAAAGAGGTATTGGGTAGCCTCATTAGCAACATATTGGCAGAATAGCCATTTTAGTCCCTCGATTATTACCCGAGGCTCAGTTTCGTCCCTAAACTTTCAAAACGGCCATTTTAGTCCTCAAACTCTACTTGTAGGGTACCATAATTAGGGGTACCTAAATTAAGGTGGAAAATCCACCCGGTCTCCCAAACCAAACATTAATCTGCCCCGTCCAAGGAAAAAAATAACTAAAGAGACCTATGGACTAATTCTCCCCTTACTGGGCCTCCAGCAAGCTGCGTGAGCATACCAGCCCATTTCTCCATTTCATCCGAGGCCTCGCACAGGGTCTCAGAAACATCTCCGACTCGCCCCGAGACCCTAGCACTGGGTCTTGGGCACATGCCAACCCACAACATCATAACCGTCTCGTCCGAGCCCCGGGGATGGCGTCCTCTGTCTCCGCTTCGCCTGAGACCGGCCTCTGACGCCGCTCCCCCATTGGCGCACTCGCGGCCCCCGTGACGTCACCCATGTTCTTGCATCCAACCGACTGGACAAGCCAGAAATGACAGGGGTCAAATCACGACGCCGTCGCCCATAACAAGCATGGGGAAGAGCTGCTAGTCACTATGCCACCCATACTGGCAATATACGCACAATCCATGCCTGCGCGGCGTACGAAATGCCGCTCTAGGCCACTATTCCCTCGAACGGAGCAAAATCACGCCATGATTCACGCCTCCAAGGCCTCAGCCCTCTACGCCAGTCAAACCGAAGGACAGGCACGTCACCACAGGGATAATCATGACTCTATGCATCGTAGCTGCATCGTCCACAGGGCTACGTATGACTGGACATGTCGCTGCAGCATCAAAGGACAGGAGTCACTCCCCCAACAGTGATAGGCCACTGACTATAGGAGGCCTCAGATCTTCTTTCCCAGGAAAAATATCATGTAGCACATGCATGTAACCCGGAGTTCCCCTTGCGTCTATAAAAGAGGAGGGCAGGGACCATTTCAGAAAGAAGAAAAAAGAAGGCAAATTGATAGGCCGTTCGACTCATCAGAGGCGAACACACACATGCACATTCCACTCACATCCTGAGACCTGGGAGCTCATCTCTCTCTCACCCGCTTGTAACCCCTACTACAAGCACTTCTGTGCAAGATAATACAAGACCCCCTCCCCCACTAGACGTAAGGCATTCTTTGGCCCGAACCAGTATAAATCGCTTGTGTTCTTCTTGCACACCATCCGGATTCTCGACGCACAGACATATATTACTCATTTTTGCTAGAACCGTCATTTCTTACACCGACAGTTGGCGCGCCAGGTAGGAGGCCTTTGCGCGTCACAACTAACTAATCCTACAGGGTCCAGGATAGCTACATTATCCCACCCCTGCCCAAAAATCATGTCCTCGGCGGCCGGTGGCAACGTCTACTTCACCCTGGACTCCCACATCTAGTTTAGGAGTCTCGAGTTCATCATCATCGGGGAAGGCCACGACCTTGACCTCGTCCCACTGTAAGGTCCTAGATGGCTAGAGGGGGGTGAATAGCCTATAAAAAATCCTACACAAGCCACTAAGCAAACTTGTTAGAATAACAAACGGCGTAAAGTGAGTTTTGCTTAGCCTACGGTTGTGATGCAAGCCTCCTATCCATAAGTCTAGTAGATTATGATCTCTAGTTCACACAAGGGCTATGTCACTAAACTTACACTAGTGAGCAAGCTAACAATTACTAGCAAAGGCTACCACTAGAGCTACACAAGATAATCTAGTAAATGTAAATGCGAGAGAGAGGATTGTGAATCTTATACCGATGGTGGAGAGAAGATGTTGCCAATCACTAAGATGATATACAATCAATCAATATTGACAACAACACAATATGAAGACCAATCACCGGGAGACAAGAGACACAATATTTTTGTTCACCCGGTGTTCACTTGTGCACCGACAAGCTACGTCACCGGTTGTGTCGACCAACACTTAGATGGTTTCTCGGTGTGACCCTCAAGTCACTTGCCCCTCAAGGCACGCCTCGCAAGGCACCGCAAGACACCGCTCTCAAGTGAGGTAACTCAATGACACGCACAATGTAATAGAGTTGCTTTTGGCGCTCCGCTGAGAAAAGCACAAGAACCTCTTACAATCAACCGGAGGTGGCCAAGAACAATCTCCTTCTCTTGCCAACGCCTCCAACAATCTCCAAGCCGGCTAGGAGCGGTACTCTCCAAGAGTAACAAGAAATCCACCGGCTAAACCGCCCACAAGTGCCACTAGATGCCCTCAAGCTATGCAATGCACTTTGGGATCACTCAATCTCACTTTTGATTTGCAATCAAGAAAGAGAGAGAGTGGGAGGGAGAAGCTCTAGCTCAAAGGATGCACAAGAGTCTTAGAAATCATAAGAGACCTCCCCAAGGGCCAGCCAACAAGTATTTATAAGCATCCCAAACAAATAGAGTCGTTGTACCCCTTCACTGGGCGCTTTTCGGGACGACCGGACACGCCGGTCGAAACTGACCGGATGCGCTCAACCGCGTCCGATTGCCCTGCACCATCCACGTGTTCTCCCGAATTCAACTGCGACCGCTCGATCCTCCAACGGTCACTACGCGCCAACGGTCAAATGCAACGACCGGACGCGCCGCTCAACCGACCGGATGCGCCGAGTGCACAGCGTCGCGCGCCTGCGAAGCATCGACCGGACGTGCTCTAGACAATGACCGGACGCGCTCCAGACAATGACCGGACACGACAGTGCCAGCGTTCGGTTGGAGTCCAGTAAGCTCCCTCAACGACCGGACGTGTCCGATCGCGTGTGACCGGACACGCCGCGCGTCCGATCAGCTTTACGCCACGCGCTACACTTCTGGGTGCCCGACCGGACGCGCCGGTCCCGCGAGTGACCGGACACGCCGGTGCGAAACCTTAACACCCGCGCGCCTGACTGCTGCATTGAACTGACCGGACACGTCCGGTCAAACCGTGACCGCGTCCGGTGCAGCGTCCGGTCACCTCTGTGACCTCCGTTCACCTCCGTTTCTTTTCCGACTTCCGGCGTAGTGGAAAATAGGCATTTCAAGTCCTTAAAAATGCCTGAATCCCACGCTCGCAAGCTCGGCGGGAGGGAGAGAGGGACCCAAACCCTTCTCTACCGCTCAAACTCTGTTACCTTCGCAAATGTGCCAACACCAACAAGTGATCACCACCTTGTGCACGTGTGTTAGCATTTTCATAATCATTTTCGAAGGTTTTCCGGTTAGTTCACTAGGCCCTACATGCAATGCACTTCATGAATTCACCTAGTGGCACCCGTGCGTCGAATAACCGATAAGACTTCCCCTCTTAATAGTTCGGCTATCAATCCTAAACCACTCACACCCTCTATGGTGTCTTGAGTGCAAAACAAAATGGCCCTATGGTTATACCTTTGCCTTGAGTCTAATTTGTTTTTCCAAAAGATATGATCCACTTCATATCATCATATGACCGTCTCGATCCATCGACCTTGACTTTACTTGCTCTTCACCGTTGCATCGGTCCATCGGCGCCAAGTCTTGCTCAAGCTTCACCATCGCATGGTCCTTCGCTTCAAAGCCTCGACTTGCCCTTTACCTTCACAACCGGTCCATCGAGCCAAGCATCATCTTGGTCTTCATCATCTTGGTCACATGAGTCAATGTCATGTCTCATATTCAATGATCACCTTTATCTAAATCATCCACTTAGATACAAAGGTTAGTCCTAGATTTCATCAATTAGCCAAAACCAAACTAGGGACTTTCACCCACCGACCGACAAGCCTGCCAGCTTCCCTGAGCCCATGGTCGACCTACGACGCCATTCCGACGAGTTGAAGAACACGTGGCCCAACGAGTTTATCCTGTCTGGTTTACCACGAGCTGCTCAGCCCTGTCACGACAAAAAGGTTCGCAGGCTATCGAGTAATGTTTACCATCTCAGCCCCAAGGCAGGTGAGGTGCCGGAGAACCTGCCACAATAGCTTAGGCACACCATCACCGACACCCTGGCATCAACAGAGACGAGCTCCAACTCTAACTTCTTTGACTCCGACTATGACTCCGACTACCAAGGCAACACTGGCTTCGCCAAGCTTCAAAAGATGCAACACTTTTTGCGCACCAGCGACTATCTCCTCAACGACGAGCCATGCAACGATGACTTCATCGATCGCTTCAACGGCTACAAGCTCTCATGGCCGTGAAGGGGACAACTAGGTCCCAACACAGAATTCGGTTTGCCGAGCCCCCCCCCCCCCCCCCGTTACCTTTATTGTTAATACTTCCTCTGAATCGCTCTTAAAATTCTCTATGAGCCATTTTTTACTCTCTTGCAATACCGTATGTGTACGTGCATCATACATGCCCCATACATGCATCATACATATGTCATGCCGCATCATCTGCACACGGTCCGAATCCGAGCCCGGAGTTCATAGGCTGGCCCTACGAAAGGGTTTCGACAGCCGCTCTGGCCCAACAGAGTAAGGGATGGTGTGTGGGGAGTGGCACAATAGAGGCCAACACCCAGGTGCCTCGAGCACCATATAGGACTCCCTGAACCATGTTTGAGCCTTGACGGACACCGATTTAAGGGGTTTTCACCGGAGAAAGGCAACGAGCCACCGGGGTCGTACCAAAACAACCCTGGTTACCGTGAATCAGTCGTCGAGGGTATGAGGTTGGTCACTAGATACCTACGTCGGATCCCTAGCGAACGGGATCTGGGGCCTCACTCGAAATGAAATACCCGCTAGCAACTCAAATGGACACCATGAAAAATGGCCCTATTCGAGAGGGATGACGTGCCGTTGTCCAACCCCTCCTTTGCAAAAAAGACACGAGAGGGGAATGCATTGGGCCTCCTGACCGGATCAAGGCCACGAGTCTTAATTTTTGGAGGTCCAGATTCATGTGCACGACCTACCGAGGCCTGCCAAGGCTCTAAGTGTGGGGATGAGTCATCCAGAGCCACCACGCAGCGCCTCGAACATTGGTTGGGAACGCCTTTCGGCAAGGCTTTTACTGGCCAACTGCTGTGGCCGACGCCATTGAGATCATGCGCTCTTGTGAGGGGTGCCAATTCTATGCGCGACAGACGCATCTCTCAGCCCAAGCTCTCCAGATGATTCCCATTACATGGCCCTTTGCTGTGTGGGGTCTCGAGGTCTCGACCTAGTTGGGCCTTTACAAAAGGCACCCGGGGGCTACACGCACCTGCTCGTCGCCGTGGACAAGTTCTCCAAGTGGATCAAAGCTCGTCCCATCTCCAAAATCAAGTCCGAACAGGCGATGCTATTCTGCACGGATATCATCCATCGCTTCAGGGTTCCTAATTATATCATCACCGATAACGGCACACAATTCACTAGTAGGAAGTTCTTGGAGTTCTGCGACGACCACCACATCCACGTGGACTGGTCAACAGTGGCTCACCCAAAGACAAATGGCCAAGTTGAACGTGCCAATGGCATGATCCCCCAGGGCCTAAAGCCAAGAATCTTCAACCGGTTGAACAAGTTCGGCAAAAGATGGCTCGCCGAGCTCCCCTCGGTCATTTGGAGTTTGAGAACAACCTCGAGCCAGGCTACGGGATTAACGCCATTTTTCATGATCTATGGGTCCGAGGCCGTCCTCCCTATAGATCTAGAATATGGCGCCCCAAGGATCAGAGCCTACGATGAATAGGGCAATCAGACCACCCGTGAAGAGGCGCTGGACCAATTAGATGAGGCTCGAGATGTTGCGCTACTACACTCAGCTAGATACCAGCAAGCCATACGGCGCTACCATTCTCGATGTGTCCGGAGTCGAGCCTTCAGCGTTGGAGATTTGGTGCTAAGGCTAAGACAATGCAACAAAGGGCATCACAAGCTTACACCACCATGGGAAGGCCCGTTCATCGTCGCCGAGGTGCTAAAGCCTAGAACCTACAAGCTGGTCAATGAGAAGGGCGAGATCTTCACCAACGCCTGGAACATCGAGCAGCTACGTCGCTTTTACCCTTAAGCTCCCAAGCTTTGTACATATTTTTATCTCAAAAGCAATAAAGAGGCATTCTTTGTTTGTCGTACTTTCGAGAATGGATCCTAACCCGCTAGCAGGGTCGGAAGCGTCTTTCCTTTACCACGCAATCAAAGCGAGGCTCGACCTTGCGTCTGGCAGGGCCGAGCCTCCCTCGGGGGCTAGGTGGGGGGAACCCCCCAAGCCCCAACGATTTTTTCTTTTTTTGACCGCTTTTTCAAAAAAGACTCCGCCCTAATCTCTCTCTTGCACTTCGGCAAAAACCATGAAATCCAAAGGAGCAAGAGAACGTACTAAGCCAAGGCCGGTCGAGCCGTGAGACCGCCTACGCCCCTAGGCTATGGCACCTCCACTCACCACCCTTCGCCTAAGAAACAACTTGCGCTCTGGAGAGACTTCATGGAAATTCGCCCCAAGTGTGGAATGAGAGACAAGGGTTCGGGAGACAAAGCGAAAAAATGATCACATAACTTGCTTTTTGAGGTACCTAACGGCGTGAATATGGCAAAGTGAGAACCCCTTGGATCGGACAAACATAGTGTGGGCTCTGCCTACGCTACCGAGGCTACGGCACCCCTAAGAAACACTAAGTCGCTGAGGTCGGACCGCATGTCAAAAGGCACGCACAAGTATGGGAACTCGAAAGAAAGTAACACGCGTAAATTACAAAGTGTTTTAGTTACAAAGGCCTCGAAGGGCCACGTGCTTGTCCCGCCATAAAAGCTAACTTATTACACGGGTGCAATGGCCCAGGCTTCTTCACAAGTCAAGAGGAGGGGGGACGACTTCACCCTCAAAGTGGGCCACCAAGGCGGCGCCGGGAACCTCGGCTGCATCAACAAGCTTCTCTAGGTCAGGGTCGGGCATGTCGACAAAACCCTCGCTGATGCGCTGGAGGTCGAGACCGTCGTAGTGCGAGGTTATCACCGCCAGAGCCCGCTTCATGCCAGTATGGTGGGCGTCGCGTACCCACTCACGCACACCATGTTAGGTCCAAATAGGCTAGAGGGGGGTGAATAGCCTAATTAAAACTTCTACAAGAATTACTTAACCACACGTTAGTACGAAAGGTGGCGAAACAAATGCACTAGCTCTAACTAATTAAGCAAGCCACCTACACAAGTCTAGAACAAGGCTATTCACTAAACACAACAACTACTACAAGCTAGATAAAAGAAGTAATGCGAGAGAAGAGTTTCGAGTGATTATATCGCCGTGTAGAGATGAGAAATATCAATCAATCAATCATACAATAGAAAATCTCAGGAAGAGAATGACACAAGAATTTATCCCGATGTTCACTTGCTTCCCGGCAAGCTACTCCCCGTTGTGGCGATACACCCACTTGTCGGTTCATAGGCTAATCGACTATCAAGAGTCGAGCCCTCGGCGGGCGCCGCACAACTACACACAAGATGGGGATCCTCCAAGCCACGAGCTTCACTAGAGTATCCAATTCACGAACTCCCGCAGGGAAGGATGAAGAACCCCTTACAACACTTGGTGAGGGCTCCAACAATCTCCAATTGCGAGCTCAATCACCTCCGCTGCTCCAAGCCGTCTACTGTGTTGGGAAACACGGAAGAGTAACAAGAAATCTGTAGCAACTCAAAGATCAAGTGCCTCTAGAATGCAACTCTCAAGCAATGCACTTGAATCTCACTCAATCTCACTCAAGATGTGCAACTAAGCAAAGAGATGAGTGGAGGGGTTGTTCTCTAGCTCAAAGGATGTCTCTAGGTCTCAAAATGTGCAAGAGTTACCCTCAAATCCTGGACATCTTCTATTTATAGCGAAGGGGTATGCAGCTAGCCGTTACCGGACGACGCAGTTCAAAATGTGCTGACCGGATGCACCGGTCAGGGTGACCAGACACGTCCAGTCACTATAGGACAAACGTGAACAGTGCGCGTCAGAAGTTACCATTGCTGTGACCGGACGCGCTCTAGCGATTGACCGAACGCGCTACACCTGGCGTCCGGTCAGAGTCCAGTAAGCTCCCACCGCGACCGGACGCGTCCGATCGCACGTGACCGGACGCGCCGCGCGTCCGATCAGCACTCTGCTGCGCTCTGCCCCTCTGGACGCCTGACCGGACGCGTCGGTCGCGCGCTCTTCTTCTACGCACAGGTGAACTGACCGGACACGTTGGTCAGGCCAGACCAACGTCCGGTCAGAAACCCTAACACCCGCGTGCCTGACAACTGCTGAGAACTGATCGGACGCGTCTGGTCAAACCGCGACCGCGTCCGGTGCAGCGTCCGGTCACCACAATGACCGTCGTTCGCCTCCGTTCCTTTTCTGACTTCCGGCGCAGTAGAAAATAGGTATTTCACTTCCCCAAAAAGCGCTGAATCCCGCCTCGCAAGCTCGGCGGGAGGGAGAGAGGAACCCAAACCCCTCTCTACCACTCAAACACCACCGCCTTCGCAAATGTGCTAACACCACCATGTGTACACCACCATATGCAAGTGTGTTAGCATTTCACAAACATTTTCCAAGGCATTATGTTAACTCTCAATTAGATCCTAATGCATATGCTCAAGACATTGATCTAGTGGCACTTGATTCCCAAGCTAACCGTGATTGCCCCTCTTGATAGTCGGCTATGTATCCTAAACCCGGTCAATCACTTCTCTACTCATCTTAGACCGGCAAAAGGAAAACCCTATGGTTATACCTTTGCCTTGCGCTCTTAGTTCCTTCTCTTCCACTTGATCATCATGTCCATCATATTATGTGCATCTCCACCATGATCATTATTTCATGTCCATGCACCATCTCTTTGTGATCTTGTGGCCACCACTCCTTGCCACATACACCTTCATCACATGTGTTGCTTATGCCTAACTCAAAACACTTAACACATGGCATTAGCAGCTTGGTGTCATTAATTACCAAAACCAAACTTGGGCTTTCACACCACCATAGAGGGCGGTAAGGCGGCTCCGGAGAGAGCTGCCCGACTGCACCCCCCTTGGGTCTCGAGAGCGTCATAGACCGCCCTCGCGGCACTTTGCAGGGTGGCGTGCTCCTTGGCCTCAGCATCCAAGGTCATCTGCAGCACATCAGAGGCCGTGGTGGCGTTGGCCAGATCTTTCTCCAAGCCTGCTCCAAATAAATAGAGACAAGGAGATAAGCGCTCAAACAGCGACCGAAACTCGGAATACAATCGAAGGAACATTATCTTCCACTTTCTGCTTCCACTGCAGAGTCTCCGCTCAGGCCGCCTCAGCCGGTTAGATAGCCTAAGCCACGACGCCCTCTTTCAACTGAAGCTCCGTCTTCATCTTCGCCAGCTCAGCGCGGAGGCTCTGGGCGGCAGCAGCCTCGCGCTCTGCCTCAGCCTTTAGGGCATCCCGCTTGGTGCTTACCCGAGCGAGCCCATCCTCCAACCCTCATATTTTCTCCGCCAGGGAGGTGACCCCCTTGAGCCGTGGCCAACTCCACCTTCAGGTTGGAGCAACACACGTGGAGATCCACCATCTCAGTGCTCTACTCAGCCAGCAGCCCGTTTGCTCGGGCGAAGGACTCCCTCTGCTAGCCAAGCTGAACCCGAAGACCCTCCTTTTGGCGAAGGAGCTCGGCCTTAGCCTGAGACCTCCCCTTGAGCTCCTGAAATAGAAATAGAAAGAGTAAGTTTCAGGGCCTTTCATGGGAACTCAAAGGCAGGAGGAACGGCTTTATGAAAATAGAGAGGGACTCACCTCCACAGCGCTGGGAAGATCTTTGGTGAGGATACAAAGTGCCATCCTCAAAGACCGCTCAGCTAGGTTCCCGAACCCACCAAGGACTACCCAGTGCGCCTCCTCCTCCTCAGAGTCACCCAGGAAAACAGGCACCGGGACGGCCCATGGGTCGGTCTTAATGCGGACGAGGGCCAAATTCCCCTCGACCTCCGGCCCCTCCGGCGCACCTGGGACAACCATCTCCGTCGTACTGAACACCTTAGCGTCCATCGCCCCCTTTCTGTGTGGCCTAGGGGGTTCATCCAAGGAGATGGTGTGGACTTCCCTCTTCCTGCCATGACCCCCGGTTGTCTGGGGCGACGTTGAGGCCGCCTCCGCTGCTATCTTCCCCGTGTCAACGAGCGCCGCCTACTCGACGTCCTAGATCACGTCAGCCTCTTCGACTTTGGCCATCATGGCCTTGTCGATCTTGGTCGCCGAGGCCTTGCCAACCGTGGCTGCTTCAGCCTCTTGCTTCTTAGCAGCCTCTGCCTCGGCGGCTGCCTTCTCCTGTGTGGCCCATACCGCCTCGTCGGCTTGGACCGAGGCGGCTCCATGCTGTAGGGCAGCCCTGGCAGCAGCCACCCACTGGGCCATCCGACTGACCTTGCCGGGGGAAGAGAGGACCCCCGACTTGAGTGCCTTATGGGGCGCTAAGGGAGGCACCCCGGCCCTCTAGCGCACGCTGCGAGAAGAGACAAAGCAGGTCGGTCAAGAGAATAAGGAAGAGCCATAAAAGAACACAAAATTACCTCGTTGTACATACCTCGACTTGGGGAAGGCTATCTTCCTTTTCTTTGTCGCCGTGACGACCGCCGTGGCCGCCCCCGCCCCTGGCTCCTATCGCTAGGGCAGCGGTGGCGGCGGCGACGGCAGGGCGATGAAGACCTCTGCCATTGAAGACCCCAGGTCAGGTGACACTAGGGCACCATGAGTTGGAGGCCGACCTCCGGCAGCCATGACAGCCTCTTTGGACCTCTGAGGGAGGGGCAGAGGTATCTCCCTGGGCGAAGATTTGCCTGTCGTCCCCGCCTCAGGCGCAGCCACCGATGCCCCAGAACGGGCAGCCCTCTGCTCCGAGGCATCCCCGCCTCCTCTCGGGAGCATCAGGCTCCCCCCGGGCCCTTTGGGTCTTGACACCGAGGTAGAACCCCCTCACAGCGTTGTCATCACACTGGGGCCGAGAGGCCAGACCCCTGCCATCGCTTCCGGGAGCACCGAGCTCCCCTAAGGCCATGGCCCCCCGGCAGGAGCCCCTTGTGGGGGCACCACGCCCCTGAAGCCCTGCACCTCCTCCTCGTCCAAAAAAATATCAAAGTCCTCGCCGTCTGATTCTGGCTCTGACGAGGACCCTTCCTGCGGAAGTCCGTCGCGCGCTTGCTACCGACGGTGCCTCTTTAGGGCCTCTCTCACGTGAATGACTTCGTCGCATTTCCTCTTCATGGCATCCTTCTTCTGCTTCTGCTCCTCGGCCAAGAGGCGGTTCTGCTCCCGCCGCTCGCTGTCCTCTAGGACCGGGGGCTCGGAGTCTCTCATCGTCCTCTCCAGCCCCTAACGACGGAACTGCATCAGTGATAGAAGAGGAGACCCATGGAGGATGGAAAGTGTACGGGAAGGGTAGTCATACTCACCAGAGAGATGTATCCCTGGGTGGGACGCATCTTGACCCGGTTTAGGTCCACCACGGTGAACCTCGTGACCACCGCGTAGGTCACCCTCTTAGTAATCTCAACCACTGTAAGAGAAGCGTCGGACATCCGACACCCCTCTAACGGCGCTCCCTCCTCCATCTGATCCAAGCACAGCCACCGCGCCATCAGTGGCAGCACACGTCGCCGATGAAAGGTGGCGACAACCCCGGTCATGGTAAGACCACCGTCCCGCAGCCTCTTCAGGGCATCAAGCAGGGCTGCAGCTTGGGCTGCTTGGAACTAGGGGCTCCCCATCTCCACTTGGGCGCCCTCTCCATCATGACGCGGCCCATGTATGGAGGCAGCCGGCCGTCGTCATTGCGGAGGTAGAACTAGCCCTCCTGCCATCCCCTGTTCGACGACGTAAGCTAGGCGAGGATGTACAGGCTCGATCGCTCTTGGCGCACCTACAGGGTACAACCGCCGGCCCTCATCATCTTTCGTGAGCCTTCGCCATCAGTCGCCTTGGTGAAGTGCTCCGCCTTGAAGAGGTGGAGCCAGAGGTTCTAGTGGGGAGGAATACCTAGGTACCCCTCGCATACGGCGGCAAAGATGGCCGCCTGCGTGATGGAGTTAGGGTTGAAGTTGTGGAGCTCCACCTCATACCAGGAGGGGAGCGCTTGTAGGAACCGGCTCACCGAAATCTCCAGCCCCCACTCATGGAACGCCATGAAGCTGAGGACATAGCCTACGGGCGGATTCGGCACGTCGACGCCCTCCTCCGGCGTGATCCACTTTGACGCAACGACGCTAGTGACAAGACGGAGAAGACCCTCCTCGACGAGCTCCTCCAGCCTCTCCTGGGTCGCGGAAGAGCGGCTCTAGGGCTCCACGGGCAATGCAGGGGCGACCATGAGATTGGTAGCGGTGGGCAGGGATGAAAACGGTACGGATATTTTCCGACCGTATTCAAGACTGAATCCATTTAGAGGGGTTTTAATCCGTCCGTATCCGAGTCCGGATATTTAACATCTGATACCGTATCCGTATCCGAATATTTAAATCACATATTTATGATGTCGATATCCAATCGTATCCTATCCGTCATTTTTTATACTATCCGTATCCGAATCTGAATCCAGACATAAATACGAAAACAAATACGATATCAGTGATATCCGTCCGTATCTGATCCGTTTTCATCCCTAGCGGTGGGACAACGGCAGCAAGGGCGGTTTCTTTTCTTTTCTTCTCTCTCTCCTTACTCTGGTTTTCCTTGTTCACGACCGTGGCACGGGGACAAGGAAGGCAAGGGCAAATGGCAAGGTAAGGAGACACAGCGCCCTGCGCGTGCTTATATAGCAAGAACAAGAAGGCGAACAGGCGAATCTAAGGAGACAACTAAATCCTACGCGTTTAATGCTAAAACTACAGGCACTGCCATAATTACTTTTTCTTTTTTTTTCTCGCTAACCGCGCGTGCGCACGCGCCGCATTAACTGCACCTGCCCACAGGCAAAATGTCCCATCCCGTTGCGGCCGTTGCAGCACCCGTTCCACCTCCCCGAGAAAGCCGCCTGAAAAGGCATGTCCGTCCTCTGCGCACAACAGACGACCGACCCTCTCACTAGGTACCTTCTTCGAGAAGGAACTGCGGGTGTGAAACCCTCTACGGTCCAGGGGTTTGAGGGCTGGCCTGCCTAGAGTTCGACAGTCGCCCCAGGACAAAAGAGTCAGGGATGGATAAGAGTGAGCCCCTCTGCGGTCAAGCCCGAGCAATAATGCACGGGGCACCCTAAGCCGTGTCCGGGACCCTGTAGGCTTTGACCGGTGGAATCCCATCGAAGTGAGGCGCCGAGCCCTCAGAGCCCATTGAACGGGTCTAAGGTCCACTGGATGACCCTCGGGTGACTTGGAATGTGTCTCGGGACCACTAGCCAACCCTAATCAAACAGGTCTCGGGCCTCCACCCGGACTTACCCGTTAAAATGCTCACCGGAAGTGCTACTGCCCGCCCACCAAGAATAGCATGGCATATTCCACTCCTCCTCTCGGTGAAAAGATATGTGAAGGACGTGAAGAAAGATGAGGCGCCCTTGACCGTCCTCTTGCCATGAGCAGAGGCTCGAGGGCTACCCTCGCACTAAGGCCGAGGCCTCGGATTCACACCCCGCATAAAGTCAAGACCTTGGAAGCATATCCTATCCTTCCAAGGCCCTGGGGGCTGCACCCCGCGGGTGCGCTCGCGTGCACCCCCCCAGAAAAAAGCAGTACAAAGGCAAGCCGAAGCCCCAACAACAACCTGGATAAAGCCCGGCAAAGAGCAAACCCGACATATAGCCTCTGAAGCAGTATCCCTACTCCTCCACAGCCTCGGGGCTACTGTTGGGTACCATAATTTGAGGTACCTAAATTAAGGTGGAAAATCCACCCGACCTCCCAAACCAAACATTAATCTGCCCCGTCCAAGGGAAAAATCAACTAAAGAGACCTACGGGCTAATTCTCCCCTTACTGGGCCTCCAGCGAGCCGCGTGAGCATACCAGCCCATCTCTCCACTTCATCCGAGGTCTCGCACAGGGGGTCTCAAAACATCTCTGACTTGCTCGAGACCCTAGCGCTAGGTCTCGGGCACAGGCCAACCCACAACATCATCACCATCTCGTCCGAGCCCCGGGGATGGCGTCCTCTGTCTCCACCTCGCCCAAGACCGGCCTCTGACGCCTCTCTCCCATTGGCGCGCTCGCGACCCCCTGTGACATCACCCTCGTTCTTACATCCGACCGATCGGACAAGCCAAGAATGATAGAGGTCAAATCACGACGCCGTCACCCATAACAAGCATGGGGAAGAACTTCTAGTCACTATGCCACCCATACTGCCACTATACGCACGATCCATGTCTACGCGGCGTACGAAATGCCGCTCTAGGCCACTATTCCCTCGAACGGAGCAAAATCACGCCATGATTCATGGCTCCAAGGCCTCGGCCCTCTACGCCAGTCAAACCGAAGGACAGGCACGTCGCAACAGGGATAATCACGACTCTACGCATCGTAGCTGTGTCGTCCACAGGGCTACGTATGACAGGACACGTCGCTGCAGCATCAAAGGACAGGAGCCACTCCTCCAACAGTGATACGCCACCGACTATAGGAGGCCTCAGATCTTCTTTCCCAGGAAAAATATCACGTAGCACATGCATATAACCCGGCGTTCCCCTTACGTCTATAAAAAGAGAGGGCAGGGACCATTTCAAAAAGAAGAAAAAAGAAGGCAAATCGATAGGTCGTTCGACTCATCAGAGGCGAACACACACGCACACTCCACTCATATTCTGAGACCTGGGAGCTCCTCCCTCTCTCACCCGCTTGTAACCCCTACTACAAGCACTTCGGTGCAAGATAATACAAGACCCCCCTCCCCCACTGGACGTAGGGCATTCTTTGGCCCGAACCAGTATAAATCGCTTATGTTCTTCTTGCACACCATCCGGATCATCGATGCGCAGACACATATTACTCGTTGGTGCTAGAACCGTCGTTTCTTACACTGACACTACTTTTAGCCTCAATTTCATCCTAAAACTACGAAGATGATCGTTTTAGTCCTCAAACTTTACATTTTGGGCTCAATTTCATTTATAAACCATCAAAGTGTATTTTATTTTTTAAACTTTTATTTTTAGTGTTACCTTATAATGGTACGAGATGGTATTTATCCAAAAACTCTTTCATGGCCAATAATAATTCTAAGATGTTATTTTTAGTGTTTCCTTATAATGGTACCATTTTATATATATCCGTCTAAATGATATTTGTGGGCGTAATTATAGTTGCATCGAACACTATTTATTCTTTAAGAATACATGAATAGATTGAAATAATAACAGATCTATAATTTTGATAATTTATGGACGAAGGTGTGCCTAAAATATAACGTTTTATTTTTTGAATAGACAAAATTGAGTTCAAAATAAAAAGTTAAATGCACTTTGATAGTTTATGGATGAAATTGAGCCCAAAATGTAAAATTTGAGGACTGAAACGATCATCTTCATAGTTATAGGATGAAATTGAGCCTAAAACTAAAGTTTGAGGACCTAAACGGCCGTTTTAAAAGTTTAGGGATGAAATTGAGCCTTGAGTAATAGTTGAGAGACCAAAATGGTCATTGTGCCCAATATATTAGAAGAGTTGTATTGGAACTGCCGGAGATGCTCTGAGCACTGCAAACGTTGAATAGACCCCTCGGATCAAAGTGCCATGCTAGCTTGTTTGGCCAATCTTCGTGCACAGGTAAGCACTCCTAGAGTTTCTCTTACAAAGACAGATGTCCTAAGACGACCTTGCCTCTAAAAATTATCAATTAACAGGGGTAGTCATCTTATGTATGTAAATCGATCTTTAGAGGCGGAACTTTTCCATATGAGCTCAGATGAAGACAAAATTTATATAAAAATTATAGCATCGACATGATCTAGAATTTTATAATTGATAAGTTTTTTATTTAAAATTGTTTAGAGTCCCAAAATATTATTTTAAATTCATGGATTTTTAAATTAAAAATTTTAGACAATCTATAAAGTTGACATGGTCTTTATCAAAGTTGTAGTTCTTAATACTATCTACAACTTTGTAGTATAAAAGGTTTTCATTTGAAATCATTTAGAGTCCCAAGTATGAGTTATAAGTTCATAGATTTTGAAATTTAAAATTTAGAATTTATAAATAACCTTAAATGTTCACATAGTCAATACCAAAGTTGTAGCTGCTAACCTTATTTACATTTTTTTCTGCTGATAAATTTTTAATTTGAAGTTGTTTAGTGTCTCAAATATTTATTTTAAAATCATATATTTTGAGATTGAATTTTTAAAATTTTTCAAATAATCTTGGAAGTTGTAGTGCTTGAAAAGATTTAAAACTTTATAGTTCACACTTATTTGAGTTCATTTATTAGTCAAGATATTCAATATAAGATTACAAAATACTTCTAAAAAGATAGAATCTTATCACAAGTGATTGTGTGGTGCTGGTAAGGACGTGTTAGTGCAAAGTTATATGTCGCTGGTTTTAATTCTGGAAAGGACATAATTTTTGTATTTTCTAGAAACCATTAATCGTTCGTTTATCAATTTTTATAGGCATGTATTCCAGCCGCCTCTGTAAATGGCAATTAACAATGATGTTTGGTCCTGCCTGGCTCCGTAAATATTTTATGTACTATAGTAGTTCTCCAAAATACAAATTAGTCAAATTCCACATTTATATGGTTTATATACTTTTGAATTTTAGAATTCTTCTAGATGATATACGTTCGTGTAAAGATTGTGCCACACTAAATGTGATAAAGCGCACATATAACAACACTTCGTAGGTGCTGCATGCGAAGCCCACTCTAGCCTGCTTCTCAACCTGGCTAGGCTGAGTATGTCAGATTTGACCTGAGAAATAAAACTATCACACTTATATGACGAAGAACGGCTATATTTACAAGTAAACTAACAAAGAATAATTATCCCACCTACGTGAAGAAGAATAGCTAATAGCTAATTTTCAGGGAAACTGGCAGGGACCGTCGATTCCTCCTTTTTCTCTCACGCCATCCACCTACTTCCTCTTTCTCAAGCAAGAAAAAACCAGCGTCCAGTCCTCCAAATTCAAGCAGTCTGCAGGTAAATTACGTTCCTAAACTTGTTGGAGCTGACACAAACAGCAAACCTGTCTTTAGGAACGTAATTCCGATATATGAACAATAAACATGCGAAGTTACAACAAGTGCAGTTACAGAAAACTCAAAGTTCATTCTTAACAAGGAACAAAGCAGAGCAAGTTTATTTATTCAGCATTAAGTGTAGAGTCAAATGGAATCCTCCGACGAACAACAGTAAACAGAGGATTATTATAGATATAATGAGAACTGCGAAAAAGCTCCGCCTGGTTCTTAAGGGTCCACCACTAATTGACCGAAGTTGGTTTATAGTCGATCACGATGACCTTGTCCAACACAGGCAAGAACACATTTGCGAATTCAACATGTGCAGGGTGCTCAATGTACTCCTTGATTCCTTCCGTGCTTTCAAATGTGGACTCAAAGACATGCGTGAACCCTTGATGCAGGTTTTCTATGCTCACATCAGTTCCCCTACAAATTAAAGAGCACATGAGGAATCTGATAGTTTGAAACAACACAGTAACCTTGCATCAAAGAAATGAGAGAACTACTAAGACCTTTTGACTGTCCCACATGATCGCTTGGATGCGCTCAAAATTGCTAGGATGTGACAAATGGACACACTGGTGATTGCTAAGATTTGACAAATCGATATGCTTGAGAACATACAGTTTTGTAAAAGAACCAGGTAGAAGTGATTCTAGTGAAGTTACCAAAGAATGTTTGGATGATCTGTTCATTGTATTTGTTTGATGATATATAAATCATTTGAGTTCCATGTACACATTTTATCGCAAACAAGATGTCACAAGTCTGGAGCATCTGAAGCCAAATATCTACAACAAGACAGCATAATCCATGTTGCAAGAATTGTAAAGTGAAATGCTCATAATTGGCATGATGGGATAATGTCTTCAGAGAGAACAGTTAGCATGGTTATTTAATTTAATCAAGTGAGCTGGAAAACGATCAAGGTTAAAAGGCAAACAAATTATGAACTATTTGTGTGTATGCCTCATATTTTGGAGCAAGAATTGTATGCCTTATATTGTGTTGACAATATCTACAGTACAACCTCATGGATGGTGGAACCAAATTACTCCATCTAAGAAAATCACAATGCACAGTTTTCCTAAGGTTTGGAATTTGCTTCGTTGAAAAGTCATGACTGAAAGTACGGTTCGCTGATTTGTTATGAGAGAAAAACACTATTCCTTTGCTGAAACGGTACGACTCGTAAGACAAGCGAACAGGGCTATAACAGCACTGGGAATGCTTTGGTCATTGTCTTGTACTAGGGCCCTGTTTAGATGCCAAATTTTTCCCCAAATTTCACTATGCAAAAAGAAGATTCCCCATCACATCAAAATGTCGGCACATGTATGGAGTACTAAATGTAGATGAAATCAAAAACTAATTGCATAGTTTTGTTATTCTTTACGAGACGAACATTTTGAGCCTAATTAATTAATTTTTGGACAATTTTTTGCACTAAAAAACAAAATACTACAGTGCGCTACAGTGCGAAACGTGATTCCGCCGCCACCAAATCGGGGCAACTAAACACGGCCTAGGATTCTTTCGGTGCCCTGACTTCCCTAGGATTCTCAGCATACAAGCAACACAAAATAAATAGAGGGTGTAGGTACCTAGTGCAGTTTTGACTATATTACTTGCAAGAAAACGGCACTGGATCTCTGGATCCAAGAGAGCGAAAGCAAAACCACACGGCTAACAATCAAGAATTCACAATCAGTGATGTCGCACGGGGAGAGTCGCAAACAAAAACTGAACTAAACCGGGCACCTAATTCGTCGAGCACCTGAGGTGCGCCAGGCTCCTGGTGGGTGAGCCGCACAGTAAGAGGCAGGGAGGCATACGCACCAGCCGGCATGGAATCGAGACGTATCAAGGACTAGCAGTGGAGAGGGCGTTACCATTGGAAGGCCTTCATGGAGGGGACGGCGGCGACGAGCGCGGCGTATCCGCGGATGAGCTCGTCCAGGCGCTCCTGCGTCACGTCCTCCTTGAAGCGTGCCAGCAGGATGTGCTTCACCACGCCGCCGCTGGCCATCGTTCCGGGCTTTCCTCTCTCCACTTCTTGGTAGTGGACTAGTGGTAGGTGCGGCTGCGGTGGGTACCAGCAGTTTGCTTCTGGGCGACGGGTGAGATTTGAGAATTGCGCGAACCGAGAAATTATTAGGTGAGATAAGGAGGATCGTGGCTTGTGGGCACGCACTCGCGACTGGATCAGGCCAAGCGTAAACAAACACGATGATGGTATTGCGGATCACGAGGTGGATGCTTCGATCTCAGATTCCCAGAATCACCGTGAGTTGACCTGGAGCAAGAGCACCAGATCATGTCATCAGGCTCCAGGCTGCCTCTTGTGTCTCGGATCAGGTGGTTGGTAGTATACTAGGGCCACGTTTAGTTGGCCGAATTTGGTAGTGTCAAATTCACTGTTGGGCACCGTAATGCACTGTAGTATTTTTTTTGTATTTGATAATAATTATCCGATCATTGACTAATTAGGCTCAAAATGTTTGTCTCGTAAAGTACCACAAAACTGTGCAATTAGTTTTTTATTTCGTCTACATTTAGTACTTCATGTATGTACCATAAGTTTGATGTGACGGAGAATCTTCTTTTTATATAGTGCTAAATTTAGGAGTTTTGGAGTAACTGAACAAGGCCAACGGAAACCAGCTCGAATGGAACCGTGACTGAAAATGAAAAATAAAACAGCCAATTCAGACAAAAGTGAGTTTGAAAAGGACTGTTTGGATGGTGGTAGCACTGCAAGTATTTCAGACTATGAGTATTGCAATGTGGGTTCGAACCTTGTAGACCAAGTCGCGTTTATCTCCTTAAGGACTTCCCTAGAGCTGGAGGAGGACGTGTTTGGTTTGGGGCACCAAGTGCTCCGGAATCATCCGATCCTATGACCGATGCTAAGAATGTTGTTTGGTTTGTGACGTGGAGTCGCACAGTTCGTCATTGGATGATTCTACATAGTGTTAATTTAAGGCAATCATGGTGGACCAGGCCATTCCAAAAAAAAAGTATCGGACGAGCACATTCTAGAGCGGTCATGCCGGACTGGACAAACCTCACGTTCCGATTAACCCAACCAGGTCCTGAGATGTATTGGCTCATGTTATATGATTGTCTAGGACCGAACAATCCAACTTATAATAGAGTAGTGTGCATATTTATTATTGTAAGATTAGTTATTATTATTTAAGTTTAATAAGATATATAATTTCTCAACTATTCTCATGTTTTTTGAGGACCACCGGAGGTCGTCATTAAGAAACACCAAAGAGAGGACACGAATGAGGACCGAGCGATAGCTCAGTTGGTCCGCTTCCCAGGTGCGGGAGCGACCGCTCGCGGGCTCCATCCCTGGCTGGGACGAATCCTGCGCGCTGCGTGCCTCACAGGTTCGATCCCTGGCCGGGACGAATCCTATGCGCCTCACGGGTTCGATACCTGCGAAGTCTTGGAGAGTTCAGATACCTCTCAGCCACGTGCAAATCTTTTCGTATAAGTGTAGATCTAGCTTACGCATTAAGGGTGTGTGTGTGAGTTTGTGTGTGCTGGTGTGAGTTAGTGCGTTGAGGCTTAAAAAAAAAGAGGAACAAGACAAGGAAGAAACGAAAAAAAACATGGACCATAAAAAGTACGGGACACGTAAGTGTTGTAAATCAAAGTCTAAAAGAGGTATGAACAGACTTTGAAATGGTGTCCATAATTTATTGAGAGGAAATTCGGTCAAGGAGAAGTGTTGTAAATCAAAGTCTAAATGAGATATGAATAGACTTTGAAATTGTGGCCAGAATTTATTGAGAGAAGGAGAAAGCATTTCACACACTTAAAATAGTTAGGGTTTTTATCCAATATATAGGAGGTCCTTTTCTCGGCTGTAACTCGATGAGATGAAAGTAAAATACAGAAAGTGACTCACTCTTCCTCCCAACTCTGTGTCTATCTTGTATGCAGTCCAACGAAAGCAATTTCTAACAGGAAGAAACCGAAAAAAAAACACGGACAACGACGTTAAATTTTTAATGTTATAAGGGAAAGATCAGCTAGGATTCTCGAGCGGTAGGATATCCGTGTCACCCGATAACCCGTGATCCTGCGTGGTCCGTCTGATGCGTATCGACTGCGAATCGTGATTCGTGAGGAAACTCGATCGTCCCTGGACGTCACGACACGACGCGGGGCCGCGGGCCACCGGCGACGACGGCGTAGGCAACTGGCGTGGGCCGTGGGCGCATGCCGCGTGGGCTTAGCAGACCACTTCCTTCCTCTTTCTAAGGGAAAAAGTTCACGTTATCTCCCTCAACTTTCGCAAAAGTCTATTTTTTCTCCTCAAATTCTAAAATTGGGTAAAACACCTTCCTCAACTTTTAAAACTGTTCATCTTACCTCTTGACCCTGTTATAAGCGGTTTTGAAGGCAGTATTGTCTTTTTCTTTTTTATTTATTTCTGCTGAATCTTTGAAAAATCATAATAAATTATAGAAAAATCATAAAATAAAAAAGTTCATTTTTTGACTCCACATGAGTAGATCTACATAGGCTGTGTTTAGTTCCATTGAAAAGTGCACTATGCAAAAAAAGATTTCCCGTCACATCAAACTTGCGATACATGTACGGAGTACTAAATGTGAATAAAATCAAAAACTAATGGTACAGTTTGGTTGTACTTTGCGAGACGAACGTTTTGAGCCTAATTAGTCAACGGTTGGACAATTATTACCAAATACAAACGAATGCTATAGTGTCGCTACAGTGAATTTTGACACTCCAAATTTAAGAACTAAACACAACCATAATGAATATATAATATGATATGTTTTAGTACAAAGTTTTTGCTGTAGTTTTAGATTTATGATTTTGTGTAATTAAATGGAATAATTAATGTGCAGTTCTATAGTCCAATTATGATGAAATTTTTATGGTAAACTAATTATTATATGTTTAAACTGTAGTAAAAATTTTATACTCGTTAGATTATGTATAATTTAGTTATAGATTTATTTTTATGTTTGTTAAATATATATAAATCTATTAGTAAGCTATACGTGATGATTGAGCATGTGAGCTCGGTAGAGGCGCTGGCAAGAAGGTGCTCGAGCTTTTGCTACTGCGGCTATAGAGACGAGCGGTCGTGCGCCTCTTCGTTCCAGGCAGCAGATTAATGCCGTTTGGTGCTGCTGCTGCACAGGGCTGGGTCTGGCCGCAGTGGCGGAGGCGGTGGTGTCCAGCGCATCTACGACGGAGGCAGTGGCGACCGAGGCATCGCTTGCCGCCGCGCCGCTACTGCTCCTGTATCCGTCGGCGAGTCCATGCAGCCACGCTGGGTACTCCATCCTCACCTCGAGACCACGAGACGATGCCGGAGAGCGAGATGTAGCTCTAGCCACAGCCCACAGCCTCTGTGCCGTCAATCAACGTTTGCGATTCCCTTATCTGGCGTTGCCTCCACCACTGCCTGCAATGTCTTCGACAAAATGCCCCGCTTGCTCTAATTTTGTGTTAAAAGGTTTACATGCTAAACATTGATGCACGTGATAGATTTTGTAAAGTTCTCTATGCAAGTTACATGATTCTTTGGACCGAAATCTGCAAGTTTCACAAGTTTGATTTCCTGAAAATTGGTTATTGTGTGAGTTGATTTGGATTAGCGATGGTTTCAATTCCTGAAGACATGCTGCTTTCCAGCATATTGATTTAGCCCGCCAAAGCCACGAAGACAATTAGTGTTGTATCACACATATTCAGTTGCCCTTTTTAACCATCGGATATACCATGGTGTTTTTGGTAAGCATTGTACGCGGCCAGATGTTGAAACTAATATGAATTGCTCACATCTCAGTATTGAATGTATAATGCAAATGTACAGATCAGAGGAGACATGCTCATATACTTCAGTGCCCCTTTTGAGCCATCAGATATGCCATGATGTTTTTGGTAAGCACTGTATGCAACCAGATGTTGTAGCTAATATGAAATGTTCATATCTTAGTATTGACTGTATGCAAATTTACAGATCACAGGAGACATTCTCATATGATTGATCTGAGATCCTGGTGGAGTTTATGAAGCGTATCGTCATCGTTACAGCCATTACTTGAACAGGAGTCTATACCACTAGATGTAGGAGTAGTGTGCTATTGGTCTTGCTTATACAATCCAGAAAGACCCAGTTACAAATAATTTTATCTTTCAGGATGGAGCAATGGTAAGACAGACCTTATGGTTTCTGTACCACAAACTACAAATGCACTTCCAATGATTTCCTATATATCCAATTGTCAGACTCAGACCTTGTTTATGCTCATCTAAAATTGATTTTGTTTTGCCATTGCAGTGAGGTTTACATCAAGGAATTCTCAAAGGTGACTCCATTCACCATTGTGCAGCTTGTGAAAATATTGGATGAGTAGCTCATAATGCAGTTGTTTATACATGTGAGCAATCTGGTTTTATGTTTCAATCTATTCCAGTGTGCAACAAACCAACGATAGGGCCACTCTGCTCCTCAATCCCGATCAACAGCTGCATTTGTTTACAATGTACAAATACAATGGGTTGGGCGGCTGGCCTGCTCAACGGAGGGTGCGGCAAAGCCTCGCCTGTCTTTCTAGTAGATTAGTTAATTCAAAGACATGAACATGCCAATGTGAAGCCATATACCACTCTCGGGGATCATTTCTAATTTATATAAACACACTTATTTTTTTTAACAATAGATGTAGATTACATTATTCAAAATCACAACATTAAGTAAGGAGCAACGTGATGAGTAGCTAATTCTGATAATCTGATATCAGCTCCTGGTATCCATTTTGCTTGACAGAGCAGCCAAGCCAACAGCTGCTTGCACGTAAACCCAGTCATACAATGTATCATAGAATGTGAAGCAAACAATTCTCCATTTCGTCTTGAACAGGAGGATGCAGAAGACTGTCCAGAGCCCTATCACAAATCCGGAACTCATGCCGAGGAGAAGGAAAACATTACCAGTTCCATCCTTGTGATCTTCTGGAGCAGCAGGGATCAGGTTAGTTTCAGGACATTTCTTTGTGAGAGGAGGACTGCAGAGACCTGGGTTGCCGACATAGATTGATGCCTGATCATCAAGCCCTTGCAGCTGATTTCCAGATGGTATCTGTCCTGATAGATTGTTATATGACAGGTTCAAGTGGCTCAAATATGTGAGAGCTGATAAGCTTGTGGGGATTTCACTGGATAGCTCATTGTGTGATAGGTCGAGGGATTCTACTTGAGCCAAGTCACCGATTTTTCTAGGAATTTGTCCACTTAAGGCATTCCATGACAAGTTCAAGCTCTTCAGTGCAACCAGAGTGCAAATCTCTTCAGGTATCTCTCCAGTAAGATTGTTACAAGATAAATCCAGATTCATCATATAAATTATTTCTCCTATATATAGTCACTCTTGACCTTTTGTGACTACAGTAAAACTGTCATTATATACCATCATTTCATCTGCATCAAATGAAATTCGATGTGGCAGAGGATTTTCATACTCATCATCTGCTAGTGTCATCCCCTTCCAGTTGACAATAGATTTTGGTATAACGCCTGATAAGTTATTGTAGGCGAGGTCCAAATACTGAAGATTAATCAGATTCGCCAACTCCACTGGAATGTGACCGCAAAACATATTATGCCTTAACCGCAAGAACGACAAGGATGGTAGCTTATCCCCAATCCATGGGTGTAAAGCCCTAAAGAATTGATTATGTGACAGATGAAGGAATATGAGTTTCTGGCAGTTTTGGAGAAATAATGGAAATTCACCGGAGAGGTGGTTATTTCCTAAGCTTAGAGTACGAATACTCAAACTTGTCATGTTTGTTGTGTATTCATAGCCTAGGCAATCAGGAAGCGATTCAGTGAGCTTATTACCTGAGATATCTAAGAATTCTAGGGACTGCAATTTGCACAATGAAGATGGGATAGGGCCAGAAATGGAGTTGTCATATAGAAAAAGTGTTGCAAGCCTGGGTGCTCCAAAATCTAGAGGCAGTGGGCCATATAAATTGTTTCTACTAAGGTCCATGTAAGTTAGATGAATAGGAAGCTTAGGTATTGGACCACTGAACTGGTTAGAACTTAGATCGAGTGCAGATGCTCTCAGAAGTTCCATTTTAGGTGATAGGGAACCACTAATCTGATTACTTCGCAAGTTCAGAAAATGAACAGAGGAAGCCATTGTCCAGAACCAATCTGGAACCATGTCAGATATGCCTGTCTTTGAGATATCGAGACCATACATATTTGTTTGCCATCTAAGCCAAATTGGAAATTTGGGACCCAGAAGGCATGACCGAAGTTCAAGCTCTGTAAGATTAAAGGGAGGAACCCAAGTCGAGTTTACTCTGATGGCTATGGAGTTGTCAGACAGATACAAGCGGTCCAAGTTTACTAGGCCTGACAAATGCCCTTCATGCAAGTCACCGTCTAGGTTGTTGGAGGTTAGGTCCAACTCAATTAGATATGTGAGCTGTCCTACCCACAGTGGCACACGACCAGTGAGCTTGTTACCACCGAGATCAAGCTATGTCAGATTTCTGAAGGGTTGTTCTAATTTGGCTGGTAGGTTTCCTGTCAGATTGTTTATGGGTACAAACAACAACAACATAGCCTTTTGTCCCAAGCAAGTTGGGGTAGGCTAGAGATGAAACCTAAAAGAGACGAGAAACAGGGAGACACATAAAGGGACATAAAGGGCACAAGATAGAAAGAGGTCACGGTTCAGGCACGTTGATTGCCAATCTCCAAGCGCTCCTGTCCACAGCTAAATCCTTAGAGATATTTCACTCCTTAAGATCTCTCTTAACGGACTCGTCCCAAGTTAGTTTAGGTCGACCTCTACCGCTCTTTACATTATCGGCCCGTTTTAGAACTTCACTACGCACCGGCGCCTCAGGAGGCCTCCGTTGGATATGTCCAAACCATCTCAACCGATGTTGAAACAACAACATTTTCAGTATATTCCATGAACAACTAGGTAAACGTCTGAAGAATTCTGCTATACTCCCATTGATGTTGTTTCCAAGCAAAAGTACCTCTTGCAGGCTACAAAGATTTTTCAAGTTTGAAGGTATCATGCAGAGGAAGGCCAAAGTTGACTTGGGAAGAGACAATAAAAAGAGATTTGAAAGAATGGGATATACCTAGAGACCTATATCTGAATAGGAGTGCTTGGAAAACGGCTATTGACGTTCCTGAACCGTAACTGACGGTGTTTGTTGGGTCTCAACTCTAGCCTACCCCAACTTGCTTGGGACTGACAGGCTTGGTTGTTGGTTGTTGTTGAAGGTATCATGCGGCCCATAATGTCATTTCCTGATAAATCAAGTCTCACCATGGAGGTCATATTCCCTAACTCGAACGGAAACGGACCATGCAACTGACTGGATGAGACATCAAGTTGCTTGAGGCTAGTTAAATACCAAAATCAGTTGGGTGCGATATGCTTGTTGAAAAGGTTATCCAAAATGCTGAGTGATTCAAGATATATCAGATTTGAATCCAAAAGAGAATCTGGGCAGGTGCTAAGCTCACAGGAAGAGAGATCAAGACTTACAAGAGATGGAAGTTTGTTCACCACGGAAACCCAGTTCGTGATGGTACTGAGGTTCACCCAGCTCATGTCGAGGTGCTCAAGAGAAGATAACCGTGACAGCCAGGTGATATCCGTGGAGTACTTGTGTTACGTGGGCTGTTGGGATCGAGGGGAGAAAGTCGAGGGGAGCGGCGGCGGAGCTACACTACCCGCGGCCCTACAGCACCGCGCGGGTACTGTTCACGTGTGAGAGGCAGAGGACCGGCGGCTAGAGCTATGAGGGGCGCTGGGAACGCCGGCCGCGGGGCTTCGTCCACGGCCGGCAAGAGAGAAGGTTTTTCCTTCTAATCTCTTGCTTGATTAAATTGATACATCTACTCTCTTTATATAGAGAAGAGGTCTTACTTGACCCCTAAGCAAGCGATTAATTAACACTAACGGGCTAAGACCCAATAGACCATTGACTCTTCTAACACTACACCCCACCTGGACATGCAGCTCGTCCTCGAGCTGCAACTTAACGATGACTCTGCTAGACACAAACCTAACACCTAAAAACAAGTCTTTTACATCTCGGCTTATTTTATTGACCTGAAATAGACTACGACTCTTTATTTTTGACTCCTGAAGATATGGTGGATACCTTCTGTGTGATGGATCTGCACATGTGTAGCCACCTGGATCTCATGGAGCCCACCGGAACGAGAGGGGTGCACAGGTATAGCCACTTGGAATTAGTCGCGATAGCAACCAGCGGAGACGTCCTCGCGGCGGCCGGTGGCGGAATGCAGTGGCGCTAGGCAGTGCGTCCCCGTCGGAGACAAGGAGGGGAGTGACTCCCCTACCGCCGCTGCCGCAGAGTTAGAGGTCGCTGCCCGCCGGAAAATCACCATGCTCGCGCCTAAAGACAGCAACGGGTCGGCGCAGTTGCTGGTGGTCGTCCCACGGGGCGAGGTCACGCTCCGCTGAGCTGAGGTCGACCGTCGTCAAGGTCGCCTCGTGTATAGGCTGGCGCATCTCCTGCAGCCGCCGGCGCGCTAGGAGGCCGCGCGCCGCAGCCTGTAGCCGCACCGCCGCAGACACCTTGCAGGTAAGCATCTTCCCTGCCGGCTTCGTCGTGATGTCCATTGCCTGCTCGATCTGCTGCATTGTTGGCTGCACGTCCTGGAACGACAGTAGTGTCGTGCCGTAACCTGGCATCCCGTAGGGGAAAACCGGTGGCAGAGAGGCCACGACCGATTGCGGCAGCAGCCAGCTGGCTGTTTGCAGCGGCGGTATGCTGAGGTAGGACTGGATGGCGGCGACGGAACGGGCGAGATCGGTGACGGCCGCGGTCAACTGATCTGGCGTCATCGGTGAGCAAGTGACCGGCAGCGGCTCATCGTAACCTGGCATCTCTGATACCAGATTG
This sequence comes from Saccharum hybrid cultivar R570, assembly GCA_038087645.1. Classification (NCBI taxonomy): domain Eukaryota; kingdom Viridiplantae; phylum Streptophyta; class Magnoliopsida; order Poales; family Poaceae; genus Saccharum; species Saccharum hybrid cultivar. The sequence continues at coordinate 28,679,437 of JAQSUU010000135.1, forward strand.
TTACGTGGGTTGTTGGGATCGAGAGGAGAGAGTCGAGGGGAGCGGCGGCGGAGCTACGTGTGAGAGGCAGAGGACCGGCGGCTAGGGCTATGAGGGGCGCTGGAAACGCCGGCCGCAGGGCTTCGCCCACGGCCGGCAAGAGAGAAGATTTTTCTTTCTAATCTCTTGCTTAATTAAATTGATACATCTCCTCTCTTTATATAGAGAAGAGACTACTTGATCTTTAAGCAAGCGACTAATTAACCCTAACGGGCTAAGGCCCAATAGGCCCTTGACTCTTCTAACAACGTGTCACCAGCCACCAGCAATGGAATCAAGATTCAAGTAACGCAAATTGGAGAGGTTACCCAGCTGGGGTGGTATCCTTCCAACTAAGCTGGACCCCGGTAGGTCGAGCTTAACAACATGACTGGTTGTCTTGCTGCAATGGACGCCCTGCCATTTGCAACAGTTATCGCCCTCCCATGATGACAGGCGGTTTGCAGGATCGGAAAGGCCAGCTCTGAAGGTGAGGAGAGCTGACCGCTCATGGGCTATGCACCTCTTGATGGTATCATTGATGTGGGTGGATGCCTCTGTGAAGCTTTTGGTGTGGATAAAAACGAGCAGGGTTATGGCTATCTGGATGCTAGAGATGTCAAGCCTGGCCATTGTTGCTTTTCTTTGCTTTGCTTTGGATCTATCTGTTCTTCTTTGGTCTGAAGCAATATAACAAGTTATGGTGATACATATTTAAACTCTAGCGTTTCCGGATTGGAACTAGTCTGCATGTACTTATCTACCTTTATGTGGTTGGTGTTCGGCAGCTACTGTCACAGCTACATTGATATAGAAAAAATCCGCACATCTATCTGCAGGAATGCTTCTGGTTGTCCTATGATGTAATTGGTGTGTCATGAAAAGATTAGAGAAGCAATTTCCTAGCTCCAACCAGTCAAGGTCCTCAGAAACTGAAAGAACGTCGATGGCTATTCTAAGCCATATATTCGTAAGGCCAATTTTTATCTATGTTCTTATACTTCTCATCAAATGATTTATTTCCCTTGCGTTCTTCATCTGGCACTTCAGAGAACATGACGCCTGCTCACTATTCTAAGAGCATCTCCAATCGAGCTTTCATCTTGCCTTCTATCCTATTTTAGTGCCTAGATATAAAAACAACGGCATAGCTAGCGCCCGGACATCCGGACGGACGCCCGCATCCGAATGCAGCTCCCGTACAAGCGCACCCACCGTGCCTCGTCCCATCTCCGCGTAAAAGAAAAAGGATCGTGCCCATTGCGCCCGCGTTACCCCGTGGGTCCTGTCCCTGCTGCGCCCACGCCACCTGTGGCATCCCATCCAATTGCGCCTGCGCTTGCCACTACTACACAAATGATTTTGCTAGGCGGTGCCCTTTTATTAACCAAGGCGGTTATAAAATCCAACCGCCTCGTCAAATGTCCGACGATTAACGGAGGCGGTCATTTTATTTACCGAGGTGGTTGGAAAATGTCGACCTCCGAAAATGGATATATGGAGGTAGAAAATAATTTATTTTTAGAGGCGGTCGTCTTAAGGTGCCCGCCTCCGAAAATACTGGCCCAGCTTCGAGCCCAGACAAAGCCTATATCTATCCTTCTACCAGGCTCATATAAATAAGATGACTTTGGGTTTCTCATTTCAATCTCAGCTCTCTCAGCTCCCCCGCGCCCACCCCAATGTGGCGATGCCCCTCTCCTCTCCATATCCCATCTCTCTCTCCCTCTCTTAGCCTCTCCCTTCCATTACATGCACGGCACCCCTCCTCTCCACTGCATGCGCGGCGTGCCAGTGCCCCTCCTCCCTCTCCACTCCATGCACGACACACATCCTCCCTCCCCACCTCTCTCCCCTATTTCAGCGGCACATATAGGGGAGGACGGATCCAGCGGCGCCCCTCCCTCTCCACCACGTCAGCGCTCCTCCCTGCCAACCTCTCTTCCCCCATCTCATGGCGAAGGCGGGGCCCTCGATGGCGCGAGGAGGTCAGATCTGGCGGCCCGAAGGCAGATCTCGGTGACGGTGCACTTGTCATGGCTGCGAAGGAGTTCGTTGCCTCCACCACCCCCTCTAGCCGTTGCGGCAGGTGCAAGAGATCCTCCACCTCTAGATCTAGCCGCCCATGCCCCCCTACGGTAGATTTGGTTCTGGAGGCGTGGATCCAGCGGTGACGCGGCCGGATCTGGTGGCGGAGACATGACTCACGGCCTTCGGTGGTGGTGTGCGGCCCGTCCCTTCTCCTGCGGCGGGGGGTGCTCAGATCCAGTGAGCATAGGTTGTACACAGATCTAGCGAGCGGCGGTGCGTGGATGGGCTCTGTGGGCTTGTCAATAGGTTTTTGTCTTTTTTTCTGATTGACGGAGGCCTTTCGATGGAGGCGGTAGCAATGCCCACCTCCATTAACCGAAAAGGCCCACCTCTAGTAAGTTTTCTATAGTAGTGTGTGTCACCCCCCCGGTGTCCCGTCTCCACCGTGCCCTCATCCCCCACATCATGCCTATCCCTCGCCACGCCCTTTCTCCCGCCGTGTCGCCATCCTTCACTGCGCCCTGTTCTCCGCCGCACTCCGCTCTTGTCCTAATGTCTCATCCCCTCTGCAACATCGGTCCTACCATTGCAACATATGCAATTGAAACATATCTATATAGTCTTTGCAACAAAAGCAACATTCAGAACTACTTCTGCAACATCAGATAAAACACTTACAACATACGTCTAAAACAGATGAAACATTTGGAACATACACTTGCAACATACGTCTAAAAACATTTGAAACATTTGAAACATACATTTGCAACATACATGTATAGCCATTGCAACATATGCAACATCCAAATATGCTTTTACAACATCCAGATGAAACATTTGCAACATACGTCCAAAACACATGAAACATAGGTTTGCAACATGTGCTTTCAGCGTAACATCTACTTGCTGCTTGGACAAATAATGGCTCATCGATGAAGAGCTCGATGCCGGTGCAAAGCTCGATACCACGAAGTGGCGTGGAGGTCGCCGATGTAGAGCTCATCAGCAACACGGATCTTAGTGGCGCAGAGCTCGCCAGCAACATGAATCTCGCCAGCGGCGGTGCACGCAGAGCTCATTGGTGATGCGTGGAGGACACCGATGTAGAGCTCGCCGGTGGCGTGGAGCTCGCTGACAACGCAATCGAGCTAGGAAGTGGTGCACATGAGACAATTGTATTTTTCATAGAGGTTGATATATATGTCCAAATGGTTTGAAATTTGTACAGTAAACTATTGGGAGCATATGTAAGCCACTGTAATTTTGGTAGAATTTATTGTGCACTTTTGATATGTGTTCCTAATTCCACCTAATTATCGAGATAAATTAAGAAATGTATTAAAATAATTTATTTAGTAATTGACACTTTGTTTTCTGGTGTTTATTAGTCATGTGTGACATGTTGGTAAAGTTAGTTTTGTCCAATTATATGTTTGCAACATAAGTTAATAATTATTTCTTGCAAATGAGATTTCTGGACAGATCTGGGAACTTAACAAAGTTCTTCATGATAATGTGCTTCGTTGTGAAACTTGTTTATACAAAAGATGTATATAATTCATGTATCTAGCTGCTGTTAAAATTTGGTATCATTTGGTCAATTAGTTTTTGAGTTATAGATGTTTAAAGTCAGGTCCCAGATTTGGTTGCTCTCTGTTTGGAGCAGACCAGATTCTGTAGTCTCATCTTTTGGACCTATTAAACTTGGGAATCAGGCTTAGATGATATTAAATTAATTGTAGAAAATTTCATAAGCTTTCCATAATGTCTTATTGCAAGTCATTTGGATTTGTATAACTCCAGATATGATTGATTTACTCAGCTACTACATGTATGTCCAGAATTGTTGAAAATACATGGATGTTTGGTTACTTTGCTTGCTTGTTGTTAAGTATGATTCATGTTCTTGGTGATGAAGTTAGTACACCCGAGGCTTTTTAAATCTTGAGTTATGTTTGGTATTGCTTCCCTTGCTATCTTAGCATAATAGGTGATGTGATGTTTATTTGAGCGATGTGAAGTGCATATGTGTATATAGCGTAACCTTGTACTTGCCTTGTTTAGTGTGTGATGCATCATCTATTGCATTCCTATATATATTCATACACTTGCATCTCATTTAGGTACGCTAGATGCACCACGTGAAGGACGTGATGTGGAGCTAACCAGAAGATGGTGTTGGTGGATCCATCCCGAAGATAGAAGAACCGGACAAGTGATAGATTGGAGGATGCTCGCCAAACGAATTCATCTGACATACTTTAACTTGAGTCGGATCCCAGACAAGCCCCGGAGCATTATAAGCCTCCTATCTTCAAAGCAATTAATTCTATATATGTTATAAGTATTGTTGCATTAAGTGGTAGGAGTTGGTTGGAAACCCTTGTTGCATTATATCATTTCTTATCCAGATATATGAATCCTTGAATCCTACATAGACTAGGATCGAGTAGATGCTTAGCCCTGCTTTAAGTGGTAGAAGTCAGGTGATTTCCTGTCACCTGCGAGATGTAGGGATATTCATATGAATATATGACATGGTTGGCTATATTTACTATCGTGGAAAGGAACCATGTGTTAATAAAATGAAATGAGACCGGGCGGGATGACGATAGTGAAGCAACAAGGCATGGAGGTCTTAGGTGTAGATCTATCCCCGTCTAAGTCGTTTAAGGACCGATTCGTTGTACGTCCTTGAGTCATGTTGAACGCAGTCTAACACTTAGTTGGCTGGATAAGTCATTCCGACCACGAAGCTGAGTAATACAGTTCAGGCCGGGAATCGAATGGTAGGTCGCATCTTGAAGGTAGTAAGGATGTGCTTGGGTACATTGGTGTGAGACCAAGGGGGGTTAGAGTCCCTATCACCTGGCAGAGTGTTGCCCTTGGGGATGCGGCATCAGTCGAACCCGCGACTCCTGAATTGTACGAAAGGTGGCTTGTGCGACCCTGGCAGGGGCCTACGCGGTGAGTGTTAGAAATACCCCTCCAGCTGGATAGGAACTCGATTCGAATCGCCGTCGCTCCCGGTTAGTGAGCACTTGACTTGAGCAGCGGCAACGTAGATTTAATTAAATTGAACTAATGGTTAATTGGATAACGATGGAAATGTTGCCTCAATTTATACCTGCTATGGTTAATATTGTTTGCTTCTAATAAAGTGAGTGCTCTAGTACAAGTTCTAATTAGATGATAGGTTAATGATAATTAACTTGATGCTTAAGCATTAATGATTACTTATCCATATTAAGCTTTTATGCAAAATGTTGTCAAGCTAGCCCACTTCATATCAGCCTTGCATTATCCTTGGTGTCACCTTATTTCTGGTTTCTGACGGGTAAGTCTAGCTGAGTACCTTCTTGTACTCAGGGTTTTATCCCCACTTGTTGCAGGTTGTGATGTATCATGGCGACTGCAAGAGTTGGTTGGCTCCTGCCGTAGAGGCGGAGTGTGATCACGGGCATGATCCTTTTGAGTTATCTTCTCTCTAATGCTTTTGTTGGAAGTCGACCTTGGTACTGGCATGTATTTGAAATAATATTAATGTTAGTTTCAAATTACTTTGCTTCCGCTACTTTTCAAAGTAAGTTGTAATAACTATGTTGAACTCCGATGTATATTGAATTACTTGTGAAATGGTTGTAACATGTGACTTGTTATGTTGAATCACTACGATCTTGGCTGGTATGTTGGTTGGTTTGAAATCCCTCGTGATTTCATTGGACTACCGGAGTTATATGGGCTCAAGTGCGAGAATTTGATCACTTCAGTGATTGTTTTTGTACTTGTGCTCTTATAATTTGGACGGTTCTGTTACACAAACCCAAACCAAACCATCACTTCAGCTATAGAACAAAGAGAAATGAGACTAGTGCCATAAAAATGATCTACAATAGAAACACTCACTCATAGGAAGTGGATGAACAAATTGATAGGCTATTAGCAACATCGAAGACATTCTAGCATTAAAACCTTACCGAGACAAAGCTAAGATGATGATGAGAGGCAAGGTGAAACCCATCTCGTATTAGACATAATATGTTTGCTTCCATCATCTTCGAAAAGACCAGCTCACACATTGATAGTAAGGACGAGGATGATAAATGCCACAACATCAAGGCATGCATCCTCGTATCAACAGACGTCATCAATTAGTGGTGGTCTGCCGACTGTGGCAGAATCGCCCGAAATAGCACACTTCTGGAGGCACTTGTGGCAGAACCACCTAATCTAATGCCCTCCCAAGAGTACTTGTCTTCTATTAGACACTAAGTACCTAAAGGAGCACATTAAATATGCAGTTCTATCGAGTGCACCCCGTGGGAGAACTCAAAAATCCACATTTTTCATCAGGATCATAAATGAGAGATAAAGCTTATAATATTCGTAGTCATTTCTTACATCAGTTTTAATATAACATCTGAGTAATTCATTATTTGATAATAATAGCAGAATATAAAATATTATCAGTTTCAGCGGAAATGGTAATCGTTTAATGATAAGTTAACATTAACATGTTAAACAATTACATACATGAAATGATAACCAGTAATAAGTCTTTCCTTGGTAAAACATTTTTTGTGAGAGTTATAAATCAAATCTATATCTACAACGTAAATAAAATCCTCACTGAATCCATCCGGAGGTTTCCACACATAAGTGTCAGCTCCACATGTTCCTGTCACCTGCAACATGGTAGAATAAACCCTAGTACTCAATTGTACTCCACGAGACTTACCCGTCAGGAGGAAAAAAAGACTCCAAGGATATGCAAGACTATCTAGCATGTGGATTATTGCAACTGCAGGAAGCATTACTAAAGATGCATCCTTATATTCAATTTTTGTTAGCAGTCCTCATTAATTCATTAGCCAACCATTCTATGTAAGCACCTATGCTATTTTCCAGTGAGGGTTGAGCAATCAGAACCATTTTACCATCTTTCATGTTCCAGTTCTTACTACGGAGCTAGACCATAGCCAAGTCATACCATCACGTAGAAACGATGATTCATGAATCAATATAGCCCAGCTGGGTACCCTGAAAAAATCACACACCTCGCTTGTACCCTAGGCACAAGCAAGACCAACTCGTTTCACTCCTATCAAGGGGTCCAGGTCCCCGTCCAAACTGGGACTACAAGCCCCAACACTGTAGGCCCGGCCTCAATGTGGTGCTTAGATGTTCTACCCAATAATGCATCCTTAACCGTCGATTTAGAAAGAGCCAGAACTCATGACAAGAGAGTAACAAGCCTTCTCGCTCCCATAAGCAAGTATGTGCTCAGGATAATAAGTCTGTGACTTGACTAGTGTCCAATGCAACGGACGGTCCTCAATCGACACGAGCGGGACAAATACAACCGGAGCCCCGCTCTGTTGCCCAACCAAGTCCAAGTTCATCCAAGTCTAGTCCCGCCCGGTCTCAAATTATTATACATACATATTCTATGTGATAGTAACATCATAATAGTAACAATAATATATATCCTATCTCTCGCGAGTGACAGGTAATCACTCGACTTCTACCGGAATTCTATAGCATAGCAAGCTACACGAGCCTGTCATACTAGTAAGACTCATAAAATAAGGTATGTATATATATATATATATATATATATATATATATATATATATATATATATATATATATATATATATAAAGTGGGTTCCATTCAACTCCTTTAAACTTAATGCACAAGCATAAAAATAAAGTGCCGAATATTAGGAGTTATGAACCGGGGCTTGCCTGGGTACATGCAACCCACAGTTAGCACTCCATCATGACACGATCATCGAAGCACCATCTTTTCTGCTATGTCAGGTGACTCCACAGTCCATTGTTATTCCTATTATGTTGTTCGTGGATGCAACGTAGAAACGTAAATAATCAATGGCAGCTGCAACTCACAACTATGATTACGCCTCTCAAGCTAACGAACTAGCTCGACGATTAACGTACTAAGCCACTTATCCATGTTATCGAATAACGTGCTAATTCCCCAATAAATATTTATGTTATACAAATCCAAAGTGTTGTTTCATTCATTTTATCGATTTAATATTTACACTCTAACTTGGGCTCATTAGCTTTCTTATCGAACTAATTATTTTAGAGCTACAAAAGTTACAGTGAGCACATGACAATATTATGAAGCTACTGTAACATTTTTAAAGCCAACACTGTCATCTTTTTGCCACAAAAATTCCTACAAATTTACATTTTAATAATATTAACCATCTTAATTTAATTATAAAACTCCTAGAGATATCATAAACTATGTGAACAAGATACGCTAGAAGGTAAATCATGATTTTAGAAGCCTAGAAAAATTAGTTTCATAATTTTTGGTTAATTATACAAATTTATATTGAATTTGCAAGTTTACTCCGGAAACTAAATGAGAAATGCATTTAGAAATTAAAAAGGCCAACGGCAGCCAATTCGGCCCAGCAGCCCCACTGCGGCCCGCACGAGAGCGGCAGCACGCGCGACACAACGCCCAACGCGGCCCAAGGCCAGGGAGCCCACGCGCACTCGTGATTTTTTGCAAAAGAGACCCTGAATTATTCCCTAACAAGCCCGCAGTCTAGCACACACTATTGGGCACTATTTACCTGAGTCATAGACTTCAATAGAGGACCCCGGACTTGTTTCTATTTAAGCGTGAAGCCCTTCATCTGCTCCCTCTCGTACGCAAAGCAGGGGAACCGGTCGGCCGTCGCCGATTCAGCCCGGCTAGGGACCCATCAGCGGCAAGGGAGGGGCGCTGGAGCAGGCCTAGGCCCACGCACACCCACCTAGGGGCTTGTCTCAGCCAGAGGTGGCCCGTGGCGCAACGGCCACGTGCGCCTGCAGCACTGGTGAAGACAGCTCCATGGCGGCGGTGCTGCGGGGCGTGGTGGGGCTAGGAGAGGAGCTTGGGAGGGTCGGCGCGTGTCACACCCTAAAAATTTCAATTTTTGGATGTGACTTAGAAAACACTAAATAATGTTAAATGGTTTTATCATTTTTCTAAAAATTCCCAACTTTAGTTAAGTTGTTGATATTCTAGATAATGGAAAATGTGGGTTTCTAAAATTTTTGCAATACAACTTAGTGGTTTGTTGCATTCATGTCGTTGCATAGTGTTTATGTATGTAAAATGATTTAATTATTTTCAAGATACGCTTAGGATTTGATCGCAACCTTGTCTTCCAAAATCCCAACCCAAATATCATCATATCTTCTCCTAGTCACCTCATGTGTTATACTCTTTCCTCTCCCAAGCTTTTACCAAACTCTAAATCAATCTCAATTTGGGTCAAGCCCATACCAACCCACTCTCACTTTTTATCATGAATAACACAACCCAACTTATCCCTTTCTAGCTTCTCTTGCTTTCAGCTAGGCCCAAACTAGCCCAAGCTATCCTTCGTTGAACTCTCTTTCTTTTTCACGTGAACATGCAGTCCTCTCTTCCTGATGGCGCCTACATTTTTAATTTTTCCAGTCTCACATCTTTTGCATGCCTCTCATCAATCTCTCCTATCTTTCCCTCTCTAATTGCATGAGTAATAGTATAAAAATGTGTCGGGCATCAATGGCATGCAGCCATTCATCCTCCCATGGCCGGCCACATCTTTTACTGCATGCTCCCACACCCTCCCAACTCCCATGTAAAATGGATGCACATGATTCTTTCCCCCATAATATACTAGACATGCATAATTCTCTTAACTACACTCTTTACTCCATCAATTTCTCTTCCTCTTTTGCATGCTTTATTTTATTCTCCCTTATTACTACACAGAAGCAATGGCTGCTGTTGCTCCTCTGCTTCCCATGTCAATCCCTTCTCATGCAAAAATACATGCACCTCCTCTTTACCTCCCTTAATTTCCTAGACAAAACTCTCTTAAGAGTGCTTCTTAACTCCATCAATTTATTCTTTTTTCCTCATTTTGCAAGCATGCAGCAGCACTATTGCATCAAGATGCTGCCCCTCTCCTTTTCTGGTGCCGACGCCTCCCTTCTCTCATGCAAAATGACAGCACTTAAATCCCTTGACTCACCTCTCTTATGTGTGCATCTTTACTCTATCCATTACAAATGCATGCATGCACATAAACAACCAACCATAATCCCTCCTCTCCTTCTCAGGCACAAACCAGCAACATCCCTCTTCAATCCCTCTTGATAGCACCTATTTTACTCTCTGTCTTCAATGGCATGGATACATGCAGCAACCCACAGCCATAACCCCCTCATTTCCTCCTCTTTCCCTCAGGCAAGCACCAGAAGGAGCATCCATCTCCTCCTTTCCTCCACAAGCTGGGCGCCTCCCTCTCTTCTCCTCTCTCCCTCATCTAAAATAACAGCAGCCCTCACCCTTAATTCCCTCTACAAGCTCCTTTTTATTCTCCTTTATCACTCCCTAATTGCAAGAGTGATGAAAGCTGATGAAACAGCCCCTCTCTCCTCACTTTCTCACGCACAAACCATGCAGCACACCTTTCTTCAATTCCCTCTTGATTGCTCCATTTTATTTCTCTTCAATTGCATGCAACCATGCAGAAAACCGCTGCTCCTCCCTCTCTCTCACGCAGAAGGTTCCCTCTCCTTCCTCTCCTATAAATAGAACCTCCCTTGCCCTCTACAATGCCTTTTGCATTCCTGTTGTTCTCCTCCTCTTCCTCCATCTCTCTTGGGCGCCCCTTCCTCTTACACATGAAGGGGAGGACAGAAACCACAGCCATGAACGCCCCCTCCTCCTCTTCCTCACTCCCCTTTCTCTCCACGGAAGTGGAGCCCCCGTGCAGCAGTGATTCCGTTTTGCCGTTGCAATCTTTACCCCGAGCAATGGATTATGATCTGGATCAGCTACCGAGCTCATCTGCTGCAGTAAGCTAGCCCTCCCTTTCCATCTCTCTATGTGTTTCATCTTCTGATGCTCATTCCCCTCCTGACATCCTCATGTACTATAGGATGTTACCAAATCGATCCCTCGCTGCCCCTCCTTTCGTGGACGCGGAGTACATGATTTGTGGCACTGATAATCTTCGCAGCGACATCGTCCCCGTCATCTCATGCACTGCTGCAGCACCACACCACCATCGCTGCTGTACAGCACATGGTGAATTCATCCTTTCCTCTCCCCTCTCTGATCTTGCTTCCTATTCCCTACTCATGCATCTCTTTCATCTCTGCCTTCTCTCTACGTCTCTTCTCTAATATCTCCAGGTGCTCCGCATCCCACTCCTTCAGGCCTTGTAAAAGTCACATGTCAGCCTCCTTGATCTCAGTGTCGGTCCACTGCTCAAAATCACATAGCGGTGGAGGGGTCTGCAGCAAATGCAATTGTATCAAATCCAATTAATATGCAAAACTTCATATGATACAAATTAATTAATAAACAAAAGCAATTTCTCATAATAAATGTACTGCGGCGCTGACGCTCTGTAGGCTCCCATGCAAAATTGGAACACATCCAATATCTCTGCTTATATGTTGTCTCATCTTCAGAAATGTCTACCTTGTAAGGATCGCCACAGAAGCACATGTGTATTGGCACACCGCTAGGGAGCGGCTTTAGGACGTATGGACTTTCGGTCATCCGTCCATAACTACAATTCAACAAATTCCGTTCTAATATAACAAAATAAATAATAATAAACCTTAAAACTTAGGGTTTAATATATGATGAAAAAGATCTACGCATACCTTTGTTTTCTAGCTTTTCCACGCCAAGGCATCCTACAGTTGTACAATACATACGAATTTTAAAAAGTACATGAACCAATAACATGTGAAGTTCATAGGTTAAGAATATGACTTCATTTTACCAAATCGATTCGAAATAAACAAGGAAGGGTGAGAGGATACCTGGCTCTCGAAGATCGACGGATAAAATCCAACTTTTCACGGTCTAATAGGTCGATTGAAGAGGTTAGCCGAAGTGTACAAAGGAAAAACCCGAAGAGAAGGAGAAAGAAAATGAGAATGGCTCGGGGGGAAAGAGGGGGCTGGCTAAAGCGTGGGTTCTTGGTGCCAAGATCTATGGCGCCAAGGCTTGGCGCCAATGACACTGGCGCCAAGTCCCCTTCCACGTCAGCGCCATGACGCATGGTCTTGGCGCCAATGACACTGGCGCCATGACGTTATAGCTTGGCACCAATTACTGTGGTGCCAAGATCAGGGTCTATTTTTGAATTCTTTCAGCCATGGGCATATTCGAGAGAATCTTTCAAAAAAAGGGCCAAAAAATAAAAAAAGACGGTGTTGATGATGGTGTTAATATCTTCTTGTGATTTAGCAAACTCAACTCATAAATATTCTCCACATTTGTTCTGAGCATTGAATGCATCTTGAATGGCTTGATGATCTATGACGATCTTTCTTGTACTCATTGTTCAAGCCAATTCATCAGTACAACCATCTTGCTTGACAGTGCACAAACTTCTTCTAGAACTTCTTCACTCTTATGGCATGATTGATTATTGCATGTTGTTCAGCTTTGATTTTCTGCTATATTTTCCATAAGAACTTTAGCATTTCTAGCAGTGAGTGACATAAATGATCCTCTAGCAGTGGCACCAAATTGTTCACAAGACTTCTAAATTAATCCATAATAGAACGTTTGTATGAGCAACCATTCTTCTATTCCATAATGAGGACAATCTAAGATGTATTCTTGAAAACGCTCCCGTGCTTCTGGAATAGGTTCACCTTTTTGGTGATGAAAATATGTAATCTTTCCTCTTAAGACATTGATCTTGCCTACTGAGAAAAACTTTTCTAGGAAGGCATTTGAACATCTTGCCCATGTGTTGATTTGATCTTTGTTGGTGTAAAACCATTGCTTCGCTCTTCCCTCTAGTGAGAATGGAAATAAACGAAGTAGTATGATATCTTAATCAATGTCCTTAATGACGACGGTGCTGCAAATCTCCAGAAAATTCTGCAAATAAGCACTAGCATCTTCATGTGCCTTTCCACTGAATGTAGTAGCTTGCACCATGTTGATGAGGCTTGGCTTGAGCTCAAATTCAAGGTTGTTGGTGTTGAGTGTTGGTCCAACGCGAATGTTCTCGGTGCTTAGAGCTGAGAATTCATGCAGAGTCTTCTTAGTCATGGCTTCACAAACTGATGTTAAGCTTTCTCTTGATTTGGTTGATTCTGATTGATGAAAGTTGGTGGATCACAACCAATTCTGTACTTACCCTGTATAAAATACATAGACAAAGACAAAACAAGGATAAGTCAGCTAAAGCAAAGGTTATGGTTTATCTATAAGTATTTGTTTCTATTGCCATATTACTCTTCCTTCCCCGACAGCGACGCCAAGAATGCTTGTTGACATTTCTTACATCACTATGTACTAAGTTGTCATCCCTAGCATGATGCCAAAAATGCTGGTAATTATAACTACACTTAAAAACTCTAAATAATATCGAAACATAAGTATCTGCAAGCGCACAGATAAATCACCTTTGTAGCATTCTACTCAAGAGTATACCAAGTATCGTTATTTATTTTAATCCCAAAGGAAGGACCGTGAGACAAATGTTCATATGGCTAACTATAAATGTGTAGACATATGATAAACTAACCACTCTTATACTTTAGTAGGGGTAAGTCAAGTAAAAGATAAATAAACGATAATAAATGTGTAGACTCAACTAATGTAGTATGGCTAAACTCGAGATTCGGTTAGAGTAAAAGATTCCTAAGTCATTCTTAAATACTAAGTCTTTTGCACACTCAAGCATATATATATATATATATATATATATATATATATATATATATATATATATATATATATATATATATATATATATATATATATATATATATATATATATATATATATATATATATATAGCATAACTAAATCAGAAAGTAAGCATAAGGAACATCGCTAGGGAGGATTAGAAACATAGGCATCCCCTCCTTCGAGATCAGGTTCTACAAGTCCTACACACGGGGGATGGACTACATAGGACTCAACGGGTCTGTCACACCCGCGATCTACCACATGACCTAGCATGTGGGGGCATTCATAGGTAAATAATATCTAAGCACCATGCTTATATAATACGTACCACCTAACTCTCTCAAGAACTAAATTAGGCGCTCTATGAACATATGCATAAATTCATCATCAACTATAACTATATCAAATATACAACTAGAGCAAACTAAGAACATAATAAATAGCAACATAATAATGAAATAGAACAAAGTCATAAATGAGATGCAATGGCTAATTACCAGTCTCCAGATGAACATATCCAAAATCTCGAGCAAAATAGCCCAAATCTTCTTGAACCTTGCTAGAAAGCCTATACTAAGAACTTGAAGAACTAGAGCTCTCTCTAATCTCTAGAAACCCTAATTTTTGGTCTACTCTTGACAAATGAATTGTAGGATACAATGATATATCTCAGGGGTGTCAGGGTCTGTATTTATAGTCCTAAGGATCTAACATCAGCCTTTGGATCAAACCAACTTGAATCAATGGTGTAGATGCGACCCTAGGAGGCGGTGGAGGAATGTTCCAAAACCTCATGACTAGATCCCTCTGTGGGAGGCCAGGTGGCCTAATGGTGGGGCCAGGCTACCCCACCTAGCAGCCTTTGCTCCTCCGCTTCGGTCTGGTGTATTCTACAGTCTTCTAGTGCATATTGCATCGCGGTTAAGTTTTGTTCCTTTTTATATTTCAATCCTACTTTTCTTGTTTTCTAGAATAACCCTGCTGAAAATATATATTCACCAAAATTTGTGGAAATTGTCAGTTGAAACCCCTAAGTTTCTATTGGTGACCATTTCTGTAAACAAAGTTGATGGTTTATGATGGATGGTAACTACCGTCAACAAGGAGCAAAGTAGAATTAGGTTAGCCACCATATATCCATCATATATATCCACACACATGCACATCTTGATTTGATTATATGACTCAACTCCCTTTGGATCCATTATTTGACTTTACAATATATGTATTACAAGTATGCTCTAGCTTTCTCCCTACCTATGAACTCCACATAAAGCCTTAGTAATAGGAAGAGAAAAGGTAAAACATCATTGTTGCCTTAGGGAGAATGAACAAATACCACATAAATAGAGAGACTAGAGAGTGTCATACAATAGAATCTCTGAGTTTTATTTTGAAAATTTATAAAAACTCCGGAACAATAGTGAAACAAAGAACTTGAGACATAGTGCTTGACTTGATTGTTTTGTCTTTCAATTGCTCAAGACCCAAGTGAAGGCTAAGAAGCCCCATGGTCGAAAGTAATATGGGTAAGTCTAAAAGTTAGATCAGTTTATTCTAATCCGGAGGAGAATTTTTAATTGAATGCATGTGTACATTTGAGGAGTAAAAGCATTGTAGCAACTCCTGATCCATTACTGAGTTTGGCTTTGCTCAGGGACTAGCAAAGGTTAAGTGTGGCGGAGCTTATTGATGGTCCTTAACATCAATCATAACCCATCAACATAACTTGCATAAATGCATAAAAATGATCACCAATATAAGTTTAGGGTTTAAACTAATAAATTTTATGAGTTTTAGTGAATCTGTGTTTTTAGCATGGTTTATCTAGGAAACCATCGAGGGGGACCTAATCGTCAAAGGAAACAATGGAATTCCACCGTGGAAACAACATGGAAAGACTCTAGAAGACTCCAAGAGGCTCTCCACCAAAGATGACTGTGAGAGGATAAAATATGGGGCCGGTGTAACAGAACCGACCAATTATATGAGATTAAGTAAGAAAATCATCCACCGAGCAGACGATTTAGCAAACTTAAGCCCGTATAACCCGGTAGTCCGTGAAATCACGACGGATTTCAAACCAACTTACATACCCGCCAAGATCGTAATAAGTTCAGCGGTCACCATCACAAGTTACATAAAATTTCGCATCATAAATACATTGGAGTTTAAACATAGTTGTTACAAACCAGTTTCAGATAAAAGTAGCGGAAGCATTTAGTTCAAATTACACACTCACACAAAGTTCAAAATACAGTGCCAGCTCAGGATCATCTTCCAACAAAAGCATCAGACGAGATGTAGTGAATGACCATTGCCCATGGTCCTAAGCTTCTCCCATCGCAGGATAAAGATAGTTGATATAGTAGCTGTAATACATCTACCCATCTGCAACAAGTGGGAACAAAGCCCTGAGTACGAGAAGGTACTCAGCTAGACTTACCCCACAGAACCAAAAATAAAAGACATCAAGGAATCATGACAGGCTTTCTGGTGGGGTAGCTGACTCATTTGCAAACATGCATTTTTAGCATTTAAAGACTCTTTCTAAAAGTTGTGCATCAAGTTAAATCTTTATTAATCTGTCAACTACATTCGCACCTATACTAGAGTAACATGTAATTAAACAGGTAAGGATAACCAATGATCATTAACAACTTTAATCATGTCATATTCCATATAACTGTCCAAGTGTTCCATAAGAATTACTACGATGAAGTCACTCAAGCCAAGTGTTCACTATCCAGTGAACGATGGTGATTCGAATCGATTATTAACCAGCTGGTAATTTATTCCTCACACAAACCTCACTCACCCGCTAAAGTGAGGTTTTGGTCACCGAGTCAACCATTCAGGTAAAGTCACGAGCTTGCCAGGAACCACATGTACCCGAGGGCCACCCGACTGCTCTTTGGCCTTATCATCGCGCCCCCGTATCCTGCCACTACTGCTCCAGTACAGTGCGTTGCAGGCAATCCACTTGGCCCGAATAATCTCCTAGCTTCGCGGTCGAAAGGTACATTATTCGGCCAGCTAAATGTAAGGCATGCGTTCAACATGACTCGAGGCCCAACAACGGTCGGTCCTTAATCGACACAGACGGAAAACACTACAGTCCGAAACCCTGCAAGTTTCCACCCGGTCTCAATTTCACATTAACACTTAGCTATTTTTAGATGACATATTTTTCCCAAGCAGATCCAGGTAACCACCTATAGCTCGCAGGTGACAGGAAATCACCCGACTTCTACCGGTCTAAGCAAGCTAAGCAAATACTTGACTGTGAGTAACAGGGTGACAAGGACAGGGTAGAATAGAGTAAGCAAGGTATAATGCAGCAACGGTTGCAAACAACTTCTAAACCTAATGCGGCAGTTAAAGTAAAGCATTAATAAAAATTGTTTGCAAACCGGGGGAGGAAAATGCTCCGGGGCTTGCCTCTCTCGAAAGAGCTCGGACGGTGGTCTGGGCACTCTGGAAGATCCTCACCGACCTCCTCGTCGGCCTCGGGCATCTCCTGCTCATCGGGCTGCTCTTCTGGCTCCACGGGAACTGCTACCGGAGGTACTTCCTGTGACCCTGTATGATGCAAATGTATAAGTGCTCATGCCTAGGTGCTTTGCAGAAATGACATGTAATAATCATGATGAATGAAATGTAGACAGATAGGTTCACTTTATTTCATAAAGTAGGAATACAATCCTTCTACAAGGTAGTCAACATCATCCAAGAACATATACTACAAGCACATGTCATCTACTACATTCTCTTCTACTACTACTATGCTAAGTCAACACATCTTATTAAATGCTTCAAAGATACACCAAAGAAAACCTTATTAACTAATCATGCATTAACAAGGTTAATTAAACCCTAATTGCAACTAGGTTTGAACAGCAACGCCTATTTTGGTAGCACAGAAAAATCTGAGAAAATTACAGTAGCTTTCTATCATCTAATCTAGCATACCACAAAAATTTCATTGCATTTGGATTACTAGAACTGTCTACACAAAAATAACAAGTTAGGGTCTAAAAATGAGCATAAAAATACTTTATACTATGAAAAGTATCAAACAACAGATTTAACATTTTTCCTACATTCTACACAATAAATAATCACCATAGAAAATTTATTACATGCATGTTTTATTCATCTTTTTCTCTCTAGCAAAAATAACAATTATTAACAACATTAAACAGTTCTACTACACATCAAGATTTTTCTACAGAACATGCATGGCATATATTTTTCCTAGAAAGTACATCACAAAAGAAAATTATTTCAAGTGGATCCATATTTTTCTGAAATTTCTATGATTTATTACATATTTAACAAGAAAACAGCAATTTCAGTGATTAAATAAAAACTCTACAGAAAATTATTTCAAACTTGACATGCAATATTTTTAAACTGTAGATCTACTCATGAGAAACACTACAAAATTTGTTTCACAATTTTTGGAGCTAAAATGAGCAAGTTATGGATTTTAGAAACCCTTTTAACAATTTCTGAAAAATCATTTTCGAAAATCCTTTTAACAACAACCTCTGAAAATGCTGGGTGCACCCGGTGCAGTGCACATGCGAGCGCGAGAGGAGGCAGACAGGTGGGCCCGTGACCCCACGAGTCAGCCACACAGAGGAGGGGGAAGCGCTGACCGCGCGGTTCTCGCCGCCGGTGAGCTCGCCGGCGGTGAGGTCACCACCGGCTTCCCCGCGGAGAGGCGAACTCACTGCGCTAGCTTAGGGCACCGGAGGAGCTCTCGGGTGACCTTGACGGCGCACATGGCGGGACGGTGGCGTGGCTCACCAACAACACGCCGGTCCCGGCTATGGCGAGGTTCGGTTCGAAGCGCGCGAGATCCGCGGAGCTAAGGCGAAAACAAAAACGCGAGGAATTAGATGGAAAGGAGGGAACATGTATTTTCACAATTTTAATTAATGCCAATTTAAATTGCATGTGATGATGAACATGTATGAAATGACAATGCTCATGATTTGGGATATTAATGCATGCTTAACACCCAGGGGTGTTATAGCCCTCCCCCCTTATAAGAATCTCGTCCCGAGATTTGGGTTACGCACCATTTATTATAAAAATCCTCATAAGCTTTTTGTAGATATTCACTCGTTTCCCAAGTTGCATCTCCTTCATCATGATGACTCCATTGTATCTTATATGTTTTCACCACATTGTTCTGAGTAACCCTGTCTTTAGAGTCCAACACTCGAACCGGTTGCTCACGATATACCAAATCTGACTTGAGCTTTATGCCTCGAGGTTCGATTCTTTCCTCTGGAACACACAAACACTTCTTGAGATGTGATACATGAAAAACTAGGAATATAGCACTCATTGTCTTGGGTAACTCTAACTTATAAGCGACTGGACCTTTTCTTTCCAAGATCTTATATGGTCCCACAAATCTGGCTGCAAGCTTTCTGCATACTCCAAACCGTTTCTTCTTCATTGGTGTGACTTTCAGATAAACATAGTCACCAACCTCGAACACAAGCGGTCTCCTTCTTCTATCCGCATAGCTTTTTTGACGTGATTGAGCGGATTTCATATTTTGCTGAATGATATGAACTTTCTTCTCGGCTTCTTCTACGAAGTCAATACCATAATATCTTCTTTCTCCTGGCTTGATCCAGTTAAGTGGTGTTCTATACTTTCTGCCATACAAAGCTTCGAATGGTGCCATCTTGATACTTTCTTGATAACTATTATTGTAAGCGAACTCCGCTAAAGGTAACCATGACTCCCATGAACCTCTAGAAGATAACACACAGGCTCTCAACATATCCTCCACACCAGCATTAACTCTTTCGGTCTGATCATCTGTTTGAGGATGATAGGCAGTGCTACGAATCAAACTAGTTCCCAAACCTTTATGCAAGTGCTCTCAAAAGTGAGCAGTGAATTGTGACCCTCTATCAGACACTATAGTCTTCGGTATGCCATGCAATCTCACAATCTCCACAATTTACTTCTCTGCATATTGAGGTGGTCGATAACTTGTCTTAATAGGTAAAAAGTGAGCTGTTTTCGTAAGACGGTCCACGATTACCCAAATCAAATCATGTCCTTTCTGAGTAGTGGGCAATCCTGTGATGAAATCCATGCTTATATCATTCCACTTCCAACTAGGTACGGACAAAGGTTGCAACAATCCGGCAGGTCTCATATGAATAGCCTTTACCCTACAACATGTGTCATATCTGGCTACATATGCTGCAATCTCTTTCTTTATCTTGGTCCACCAAAAATGAGGTCTTAGTTCTTGGTACATTTTGCTACTTCCGGGATGGATAGATAACTTCGAAAGGTGAGCCTCATCCATAAGTTTATTCTTAAGCTCTCGATCCTTGGGAACAACAAGACGGTCGTCAAACCATAACACGTCATGTTCATCCAATCTAAAGTGCTTGGATGGTTCTCCTTTAATCTTTTCCTTGATATAGAATATCCCTTTATCGGTTTTCTGGCCTTCTATTATCTTACTCTCCAAAGAACAACTAATCTGGATACTGTGTAACATAGCAGGATGCATTAGATCAAAACCATCTTCGAGCAAAGGTTGTGCATTTAGGCAATGTGACTTTTTACTCAAAGCATCTGCCACTACATTGGCCTTTCTAGGATGATATTGCACATTCAAGTTGTAATCTTTGATCAATTCTAACCATCTTCGCTGTCTCATGTTCAATTCAGGTTGGGTGAAGATGTACTTGAGACTCTTGTGATCGGTGAAAATATTGCACACATTACCAAGTAAGTAATGTCTCCAAATTTTTAAGGCATGCACTACAGCAGCAAGCTCAAGATCATGTATCAGATAGTTGATCTCATGCTTTCTCAACTGACGGGAGGCATAAGCAATGACTCTTCCTTCTTGCATAAGAACACAACCTAATCCTGTTTTTGATGCGTCGCAAAACACATCAAAAGGTTTCTCAATGTCTGGTTGCGCTAGAACTGGAGCAGTGGTCAACAATTTCCGCAAGGTGTGGAAAACTGTCTCATACTCCTCTGTCCACACAAACTTATGATCTTTCTATAGCAGACTTGTCATTGGCTTGGCAATCTTTGAGAAATCTGGGATAAAACGATGATAGTAACCAGCTAAACCTAAGAAACTTCTAACTTCCAAAACTGTGATTGGTGTCTTCCAATCTATAACCTCTTGCACTTTACTCGGATCTACAGAAACTCCATTCTCGACAGAATGTGACCAAGGAAAGAACTTTCTTCAACCAAAATTCACACTTGCTAAACTTAGCATACAACTTATGATCTCTAAGTCTGGTTAAGACAATTCTCAGATGCTCTTCATGATCTTTCTCATTCTCAGAGTATACTAGAATATCATCAATGAACACAACCACAAACTTGTCCAACTCTGGCATGAAAACCATATTCATCATATACATAAAGTATGTAGGAGCATTTGTTAAGCCAAAGGACATAACAAGATACTCGTACAACCCATATCTGGTAGAAAAGGCGGTTTTTGGTATATCTTGTGGTCTAATCTTTATCTGATGATAACCCGATCTTAAATCTATCTTGGAGAACACTCTGGCTTTAGCTAACTGATCGAATAAAAGATCAATATGAGGTAAGGGATACTTATTCTTGATAGTTACAGCATTAAGAGGCCTATAATCCACACACATTCTCAAAGTACCCTCTTTCTTTTTCTTCACAAACAAGGCAGGACATCCCCATTCAGACTTACTTGGCCGGATAAACCCCTTGTTCAGCAACTCCTCTAGCTGCTTCTTCAGCCCAGCTAACTCATCTGGAGGCATCCTATAAGGTCTCCTTGAAATGGGAGCTGTCCTGGGGATCAACTCAATTCCAAACTCAACATCTCTCTCTAGCGGAAGACCAGGTAACTCATCTGGAAACACATCTGGAAACTCACACATGACCAGAATTTGATGACTCGGAATGACTTCCATAGCACATATCACACTCACAAGGTCTGCTCTTTTGGGCAATGGTACCTGAAAAGCACCCTCTCCCTGGGGATCCTTAAGGGTAAGCACCCGACTTCCTGTATCTATAACTACTCCCCATTCCTTCATCCAATTCATCCCTATGATGACATCTAGAACTAGTCCAGGCATAACTATCAAGTTTACTCGAAACTTTTAACTACCTAACTCAAGGGTTGCCCCTCTAACCATCTGATTGGTTAAAACATCAGCCCCTGCTGAACTTATACGGTAACCATAACTTAAGTCTGTGCATAGTTGTTCATGTTTCTGTGCAAATGCTTGACTCATAAAAGAATGCGATGATCCAGAATCAAATAGAACAACTATAGGGTTTTGGTTAACAGGAAACTTACCAGCAGTTACGGGCTCTCCCTCAGGAATCTCGTCCACCGTGGTGTGGTGTACTCGAGCATTATAGGTTTGTTGCTTCTTTCTGGGCGGATAAGGACAAAACTTTGAAAAGTGGCCTGGCTGATCACAATTATAACTGGGCCCCTTTACTGTACCAGTAGATCCGATAGCTCCCTTTGAGTTACCTTGTCCCACAGTTGCGGCTGTCCTTGCTGGCGTCACGGCCATCTTGTACGGCTTCTGTGGTCCCTTGTAGTTCTGGTTTTTATGCTGTGGTGGCCTAAACCTTGCACCTGGTGCAGACGAATGATAGGTCGAACGATTAGCAGTGACAACTCTTGGCTGTGACGGTCCTGACTCAAAGGCTCTCTTACGAGTCTTGGATGCAGTGTACGCGTTGTTATTCTTCTCTTGTTTCAGATAATCACTGATGAAGTCATTGAATCTAGCGCGGGTATTGGTACCCACATGCTTCATCATCTTCAGGCTTAACCCTCTCTTGAAGCTAGCAATTCTCTTAGCATCGGTGTCAACCATGTCAGGAGCATAACGACACAAGTTGTTGAAGGCATGCAAATACTGTGTTACGGTTTTGGTGCCCTGATTTAAAGTTAAGAACTCTCCCAACTTCATCTCAACCAGCCTTGGTGGAATATAAACTCCATGGAAGGCTTCAGTGAACTCTCTCCACGAGATCTAAGAATTTGGAGGGAAGGTGGTGCGATGATGCTTCCACCACATCCCTGCTGGTCCTTGTAATTAATGTGCAGCATACTCTGTCTTTAGTACTTCGGTCAGTCTTAACACACAGAACTTATCTTCCATAGTATTGATCCATTCTTCAGCGTCAAGTGGCTCGGTTGCTTTCTTGAAAATTGGTGGCCTGGTGTCCATAAAATCCTTGAAGTTGCTATACTGATTCACCCCATTGCCACCACCTTGGTTGTTACCACGTTGCACATTGTTGGCAATGGTACGCAGAAAATCTTCTATGTTCTTCTGTGACTGCTCGACATTGCGCTGACTTCCTAGAAACTGTGTAAAGAATACCTCTGCAGTGAGCGGTGGAGGAGGCGGCAAATGCGGCTCTAGGTGTGGCTCATTATGGTTGGCGTTGTTTTCACCACTCCCACCTGCCCCGGCACCATTTCCACTAGTTTCAGCAGCCTCATACGTGGCGCGGTGAGTGTTTGCCATCTTCATATTTCAGCAACATGTAATGATTAAGTGAAGTTGTAGTAATTGTGAGTGAATGAAAAATTATGCCGTACTGAATTCATTGGAGAGAATAAAGTCATACAATAAAACAAAGGCATAATAATCGCATTCCAATTAAAACCTCATCACTAATTAAATTACTTCAAAGGCAAACATCGCGTCCAATACAACCACGTTACCATCATACACACACTGGACTTTATGCGCTCAGGTATCGCATGAACAACCAAGATCCAACATTCTACCAAGTCTCAAGGTTTGAACGAGATACATCAAGATACATGAAGCCAAAAGAAGGTCATCGCGATAGGGCCTAGTAGCTAACGCAAAGCAACTAGCCTACTCCTCGGGGCCATCGTCGGGGTCGGAGACGTCACCATCGCTACCATCAGTAGCAACGTCATCGTCGTCGTCAGGTGCGGCTGCAGGCTCATCCTCATCATCGTCGATGTCCATACCGGCGGCTTCTGGAGGAGCATACGGGCCAATCCCGTTGTAGAGCGCATGAAACTCCTCATGCAGGTTGACGTTGTACTCCTCTAGCTCCTCGACCCTCTGCCTTAGGAGGTTCCTCTTATTCCAGGCTTCATTCCTCTCCTGAACAAACTGTCCAATCATGCGGTCTGCATTATTATTAGCCTGAGTCAACGTATGCACCCGCTGTAGAGCACTATCACCTCTCTCTAGAGCCTGGTCTCGCTGCAAGCTCATGTTAGCCAACTGCTCCTGCAAACTAGCTATAGCACGAGCCTGCTTCTTCTTTTGTTTTCTTGCTTTGAGCCGATCATCACCACGCAAACCAGTCAAAGTCCAATAGGTGCACTCAAGACCCTGGTATGCTCTGATAGCTGCATACATAGCACTCATAGCGTGGTTGTCGCTAGCCTATCCCTCGTTTGGGCCTCTGACTAAAGCACTTCCCTGCGGTTGCACCCAAATGGCATCGCGAGGATCATCTCTCAGAAAAGTACCAGCCAAGGCTGCTGCTAGCTCGTTGGGAAATCTACTCATTATGTTCCGGATGATACGGAAAACTGCTCCCTTTGCACCCTCAACCGGAGTGCGTCCCTCAAACTCCAAGTGCCAACCATCCCACTCTGGAGCATCACCAAGAGTAGGGACGGTGATCTCCACTACTGCTAGTCCATCCTCAGCTAACTGGCTCTCACTCCAAGAGTACACCGGCTCCTGACCCTCTGGGTACCCCACATCATGGAGCACTCTCTAAAGCAAAGTTGGCATGCCAAACTCACTCAGAAAGGTGTCCGTGATGCGGCGCTCCCGCGAGGCCAACTGGTGTCGGGGTGCTCTTCCACCTGTGGACTTATGGGCAGTCTGCTTCGTGCGTGCCATCTGTACCAAAAGTTTTGATCACCCGGTGAGAACATATTTTAAGTTGGTACAATTTTTATCAAATGGGGACAATCAATTTATAAGGGGAGGAATGCATGACATGAATGAAATGCACAAGCAACATGATGCATGTACGTTTCTACGTTCTCACAAACTTAAGAAATAAATGATATCTAGCGATGAATTCGGTGGCATACATGCGATCTCTCATATACGTAACTAATACGTTCTACACGAGAAACGCTGTTATGTACCTGCAGAAAATTCATTTCAGCCCAATTCCCCATGAATGCATGAAAGCAGTAAATCTATCTACACACTCTACATGAATCTCCAGATACGCGTACAATGGTAGTAACTACCCGAAACATCGTCCTATTGACGGCATCGTCTCAACGGATGGAACAACCACACATGCGACACTTTTGTAAAAACATGCGTAAAACATGTAATTACTCCAGCATCATATAAGCACTCTCCCTAGATTGGCGGTGTATTCGATCATGCTCTCACATCTCCCACTTACCGAGGCGTAGAGGCAACTGATCCATATATTACCACTCAATTAAGTGGCACTCATACAATAGCAGGCCATATGAGCAACGAAAGAGAAATATGGTGCAAGAACCCCCAAGTCAGTACTTAAATAAGCCACCTAGAGTCCTTACTGGGCATAAAGGATATGACCATTGACACACTTTTAGTTTGTAAATCATGTTTTTCAAACACATTTTTGTTTTAAATACACTTGTGAACAGTAAACACGCTAAACCATGCTCCGATGCCAGCTGTAACAGAACCGACCAATTATACGAGATTAAGTAAGAAAATCATCCACCGAGCAGACGATTTAGCAAACTTAAGCACGTATAACCCGGTAGTCCGTGAAATCACGACGGATTTCAAACCAACTTACATACCAGCCAAGATCGTAATAAGTTCAGCAGTCACCATCACAAGTTACATAAAAGTTCGCATCGTAAATACATCGGAGTTTAAACATAGTTGTTACAAACCAGTTTCAGATAAAAGTAGCGGAAGCATTTAGTTCAAATTACACACTCACACAGAGTTCAAAATACAGTGCCAGCTCAGGATCATCTTCCAACAAAAGTATCAGACGAGATGTAGTGAATGACCATTGCCCATGGTTCTAAGCTTCTCCCATCGCAGGATAAAGGCAGTTGATACAGTAGCCGTAATACATCTGCCCATCTGCAACAAGTGGGAACAAAGCCCTGAGTACGAGAAGGTACTCAGCTAGACTTACCTGACAGAACCAAAAATAAAAGATACCAAGGAATCATGACAGACTTTTTGGTGGGGTAGCTGACTCATTTGCAAAAGGCATTTTTAGCATTTAAAGACTCTTTCTAAAAGCTTTGCATCAAGTTTAATCTTTATTAACCTGTCAACTATATTTGCACCTGTACTAGAGTAACATGTAATTAAATAGGTAAGGATAACCAATGATCATTAATAACTTTAATCATGTCATATTCCATATAACTATCCAAATGTTCCATCAAAATTACTACGATGAAGTCACTCAAGTCAAGTGTTCACTATCCAGTGAACGATGGCGATTCAAATCGATTATTAACCAGCTGGTAATTTATTCCTCACACAAACCTCACTCACCCACTAAAGTGAGGTGTTGGTCACCGAGTCAACCATTCAGATAAAGTCACGAGCTTGCCAGGAACCACATGTACCCAGGGGCCGCCCGACTGCTCTTTGGCCTTATCATCGCGCCCCCGTATCCTGCCACTACTGCTATGGTACAGTGCGTTGCGGGCAATCCACTCGGCCCGAATAATCTCCTAGCTTCGCGGTCAAAAGGTACATTATTCGGCCAGCAAAATGTAAGGCATGCGTTCAACATGACTCGAGGCCCAACAACGGTCGGTCCTTAATCGACACAGACGGAAAACACTACAGTCCGAAACCCTGCTAGCTATTTTTAGATGACATATTTTCCCAAGCAGATCTAGGTAACCACCTATAGCTCGCAGGTGACAGGAAATCACCTGACTTCTACCGGTCTATGCAAGCTAAGCAAATACTTGACTGTGAGTAACAGGGTGATAAGGATAGGGTAGAACAGAGTAAGCAAGGTATAATGCAGCAACGGTTGCAAACAACTCCGAAACCTAATCCAGCAGTTAAAGTAAAGCATTAATAAAAATTATTTGCAAACCGGGAGAGGAAAATGCTCCGGGGCTTGCCTCTCTCGAAAGAGCTCGGACGGTGGTCTGGGCACTCTAGAAGATCCTCACCGACCTCCTCGTCGGCCTCGGGCACCTCCTGCTCCTCGGGCTGCTCTTCTGGCTCCTCGGAAACTGCTACCGGAGTTACTTCTTGCGACCCTGTATGATGCAAATGTATAAGTGCTCATGCCTAGGTGCATTGCAGAAATGACATGTAATGATCATGATGAATGAATTGTAGACAGATAGGTTTACTTTATTTCATAAAGTAGGAATACAATCCTTCTACAAGGTAGTCAACATCATCCAAGAACATATACTACAAGCACATGTCATCTACTGCATTCTCTTCTACTAATACTATACTAAGTCAACACATCTTATTAAATGCTTCAAAGATACACCAAAGAAAACCTTATTAACTAATCATGCATTAACAAGGTTAATTAAACCCTAATTGCAACTAGGTTTGAACAACAACACCTATTTTAGTAGCACAGAAAAATCTGAGAAAATTACAGTAGCTTTCTATCATCTAATCTAGCATACCACAAAAATTTCATTGCATTTGGATTACTAGAACTGCCTACACAAAAATAACAAGTTAGGGCCTAAAAATGAGCATAAAAATACTTTATACTATGAAAAGTATCAAACAACAGATTTAACATTTTTCCTACATTCTACAGAATAAATAATCACCATAGAAAAATTATTACATGCATGTTTTATTCATCTTTTTCTCTCTAGCAAAAATAACAATTATTAACAACATTAAACACTTGTACTACACATCAAGATTTTTCTATAGAACATGCATGGCATATATTTTTCCTAGAAAGTACATCACAAAAGAAAATTATTGCAAGTGGATCCATATTTTTCTGAACTTTCTATGATTTATTACATATTTAACAAGAAAACAACAATTTCAGTGGTTAAATAAAAACTCTACAGAAAATTATTTCAAATTTGACATGCAATATTTTTAAACTGTAGATCTACTCATGAGAAACACTACAAAATTTGTTTCACAATTTTTGGAGCTAAAATGAGCAAGTTATGGATTTTAGAAACCCTTTTAACAATTTCTGAAAAATCATTTTCGAAAATCCTTTTAACAACAACCGCTGAAAATGTTGGGTGCACCCGGTGCAGTGCACACGCGAGCGCGAGAGGAGGCAGACAGGTGGGCCCGTGACCCCACGAGTCAGCCACATAGAGGAGGGGGAAGCGCTGACCGCGCGGTTCTCGCCGCCGGTGAGGTCACCACCAGCGGCTTCCCCGCGGAGAGGCGAACTCACTGCGCTAGCTTAGGGCACCGGAGGAGCTCTCGGGTGACCTCGACGGCGCGCATGGCGGGATGGTGGCGCAGCTCACCGATGACACGCCGGTCCCGGCCATGGCGAGGTTCGGTTCGGAGCGCGCGAGATCCGCGGAGCCAAGGCGAAAACAAAAACGCGAGGAATTGGATGGAAAGGAGGGAACAGGGCTCCCTCCACGGAAGCACGAGCTCGGCGGCCATGGCACCGCCGTGCAACGGAAAAGCCTACCCCAGCCTTACCGTGGGGAAAGCGAGGGCAAAAGCGTGCGCACGGGACGAAGGAGGTTCAGGCGGAGCTGGAGGCAGATGCAATCGGAGAATGGTGCCGCGGTGGCGGAGCTAGACACCAGCGGACCGAGCGGCGGTGTGCGGTGGCGAGAGCTCTGGCTCGGCTTGCTGCTGCGGTAGAGAGCGAGTGCGCGAGCGCGGAGGGAAGCAGGGGACAGAGGAGATGTAGGCGGAGGCAGTGCGCGAGCGCGGAGGCCACAGCGGCCACGCGCGGGGCGTCGCCGGCATGCGGCCGCCACGCGGCGGGTGCGCTCTGCCGCGGTCGCCAGCGCTGCGCGCGAGCGAGCGGGAGAAGGAGGCGCGCGGCTAGGCTGGGCCGAGGTGGAGGCGGGTCGCGCGCGCGAGAAGCACGGGCGGGGCGCGGAGCAGACCGGGCCGGCTTCGGCTGTTGGACCGGAAGGGAGGCGGCGGCCTGTTAAGGTAAGAAATTCATTTTCCTTTTCTAAATACATTTCCAGATTTTATTATTTGATTCAAATTCAAAATTTGAAGATGAAAAAGGCATTTTCATAAGTTGCATCCAAAACAAAAGTTGTTCAAAATTTAATTCTCTACAACTTTCATTTAGGGCACTTTTCAAAATTCTAAATAGATTTTGAATTAGTGATTTAAAGTCAAATTTTAAATAAAAACTCATTTTTCTAGAATATTTTTAGAAGCAAAATTTGGGAAGATTTTGAATACAAAAGTTGCTCCAAAAATCATGTTAATTAATTCTAAGTCATTTAGAGTTATAGCACAATAAATTTTTACCACTCTTAGCTAGAACTTTTACTAATTCAGGGTTCAAACATGTGTTTTCACAATTTTAATTAATGCCAATTTACATTGCATGCGATGATGAACATGTATGAAATGACAATGCTCATGATTTGGGATATGAATGCATGCTTAACACCCAGGGGTGTTACAGCCGACTGGCCCCACCTACAAGCCAGCCAGCCTGTGGGGTCTATAAGTTAGTCTCTCCTTCGTATGTCGGTTTCCCACCACCTCCTAGATTGCATCTACGCTGTTCTTTCATGTCAGTTTGATCCGAAGGTCTAGAATTGATGCTCCAACATATATATACAGCCCTATACCCCCTCCCTCAGGTCATCTCTGAAACCCTAATTCATATCTCACATTTAGATCAACATACACCAGAGGGATTAGGTCTAGAGCTCTCCAATATAGTAGATTAGTAGCTTGGGAGTGAGGGTTGAGTTGGGCTCATGCTCAAGTTCTGGATCTAGTCTTGGAGGCTCGATGAAGCCTTGTATCTTCACTCCTACATCTTGTAAGACTTATTATCAATATATCATATTATCTACATGGCTATGCTTACTTTGAATATATATCTTGCTTAGTTATGGTTACACTACTTTTGTGTGCAGCTTCACAGAGTGATTGGCCTGCTAGTTTACCGGTTGGGCTAAGTAGCCAAGTCTCATGTAAGCATGGTGCTTATACGATGCTCTGCCTATGAGTGCACCCTGTTCTCTGGTTGGGTTGTAGCAGCGGGAGGTGATAGCCCCGTCTATCCTTTGTATTCCACTCCGAATTGAGCATGTTCTTAAATTGTAGGACCGTAGTCGCGTCGGTAGAGTTATCTATTGTGAGTGCTCCACCGTCTAAGTGGCATCCCGAAGTGCACAAGAGTAGAGTTAGTCTTAACTATAGTTGATGTATATATACTTTGATCATGTAATAAGAATGTCATAGGAATCTAGCTCGCTCGTTGTTCTCCTGAGTTAACTAGTTTATATTATCTTAGTGACATATTCCCTGAGTGTCATTATGCTTAACTCCTATCATTATCTTTACCCCTTGCTCTGTAACACCCTAAAATTTATTTCTTTGTAAATAGAGCTAAAATGATTAAATATAAATTTTTGTGCTCATGAAAATATAGGAAAACAATAGTTTCTTTAAATTAAAATTTATCATAGGTGGTAGAAACATGTTTGAGCATTCATGCCTTTGCATGTAATTTATTGAAGTGAGTGGTTTTGGTCAAAACTTCAAAACGATTTGAATTGCTTTTGAAATGGCTTTTAGATAAAAGAAAAAAATATATAAAGAAAAAAAATGAAGAAACTTACTCCTCTCTCCCTTTAAGCCCGAAGGTCCATTCCCTCTCTTTGTTCCATTGCCGTGCGGACCCTACATCTCAAGCCGCCGCTGCTGCCGCAAACGACCAATCTCGTCGAGAAGCTGAGCCCGTCCGCTGAGGCCGCCGCGGATGCTGTCTTTAACGTCGTGTCTACAGCCTACGTCGTCGTCGCGCCGCTCAGTGGCGGAGGCAGAAATAAATTTTAAGTGTGGCAAAATTTATAAAGATCAAATATATATGATATAGCTATGCAATGGAAAAATGGAATATTATAATATATACACATATATTAGCTTGTTACTAGAAAATGTAATAGAAATCGAAAGTAACTCCGTGTAATGCGTATGAACATATTCATATATGTAAATTAAATAATACATAAAAGATAACCAATTACAATTTTACATTATAAAATATAATTTCATTAAACATTTACTCCTCCGATTGATCATCCAGGAGATGAAAACGAGACGTAAGTCGTGGACTGCCGCATGTTATTTGCCTCCTTGCGTTACCTCCTTGCGTTGAATAATACGATGTGCTACGTACGGCCCACCAGACCCAGTAGAGCAGCACGTATACCGCATTGACCGCGTAAATATATAGGTGCGGCGGCTGCCAGACCTTGCCGCATAGTTGGCTCCGTCGTTGGCGCTGTTCAAACCCTAGCCGCTCCTGCCGAGCTTGACTTCGTCGCTTTGCCGCCGCTGCCCGGCCTGGCCGTACCGCGTCCAGTCGATTCGCTTTCCGTAGTTCCGCGGTGTCCGCGACTCCGTGTCTTTGTGTCGCGCCGATCTTGCCAAGCCGAGTAGACTTCCGCCGCTGTTGTTCATCACAGTTCCATCGATCGAGTCGCCGTTTACATCTGCTTGCCGCTAAATCATGTGAGGCCAGGCTTCCTCTAATATTATATCAATCTTCGATCACAACAGCAGTTAGCCTTCTTTTTCTGTCCTGTGAATATGCTGCTGTCGATCTCCGCCAATCTTTACCTCATCGTATATCCTTGCCACCAGTGCAGCACAGCAGATGCCGCTCCAATGGTTTCCGGCTGCAAGTCGCTGCAGCGTGTTCTTTGTTGCGTTGAACCACTTCACATCGATCTGCTCAGTGTTTGTCGTCATCCACCTTCGGATTCTTTGTTGTTGCTTCATCAGCGGTCATCATGAGCAGGGTGAGATGATGCCTCCTCTTGCAATTCCTATATACATACATACGATGATCATGGAAATGTCTATCACCCGCACTCACATGCAAGTATCATCTATAGCAAGTGCAGTGTGCAAATTCAGTCTTGTCAGGTTTGGAGAACAGAACGTATATGTCCATGACTAACAAGTTCATTTAAATTATGTTAGATTTTTGTTGGCTTAATTTACGTACTGGTACCATGCTCATATGTGT
Organism: Saccharum hybrid cultivar R570; assembly: GCA_038087645.1. Lineage (NCBI taxonomy): Eukaryota > Viridiplantae > Streptophyta > Magnoliopsida > Poales > Poaceae > Saccharum > Saccharum hybrid cultivar. The sequence goes on from JAQSUU010000135.1 coordinate 28,711,499, forward strand.
GTGAACATTATAATTTAAAATGTGAAATTGATTAATGCTTATGCAAACGTGTTTTTAATAAAAGCAAAATAGGATAATGTCGATCTTTTCTAATTGATTGTTAACTTGATTAATTCCATATAAAATGGGTTTCATCATAATTTGTTTAGGCTAAACATGGTCAAATGAAACTCGTTTAGATGCCCTCACATGATAATTAGTTTCTGTAAGCTAAAATTTAATTGGCGTAGATGATATCAATTTTTTTATAGAAATAGAATATAACTAGTTTTAACCCTGCCTTTTCAAAAGGAAATATATAGTTTCTAAATTAGTTACCTCACATGATTTTGTTTAATTAAAATAAATCAAGCATGTAGGTTTCTCTTCTGTAATATATATGAACTTCCGGTAGACGTTTCTTTCTAATGGTAGACTTGTCTTCGGCATCTTTTGCATTCTTGTAACCGTAGCACCTAGTTTATTTTTGGTATGATATTTTCTCTTGTGTGGTGCCATGTTCTTAGTTGCTTTTATTTGTTGCTTGTATGTTTGCTTATACGTGGTATTCGCTACGAGTAGAACGAGGACCGTTAGTGAGCGCTGAAGATTAGAAGGTGACGGCCAGAAGCAAAGTATGAGAAAGTTTGAGAAAGCTTTGATCAAGGCAAGTATAGCATGAGATTATCCTTGTTTCCTATTCACATTTAATACACTTAATTCATGTGCATGTGTCTACCTTGTTACCACTAAGGATATCCTAGTTTTTGTATCTTGTACCTTGACACCGGTGGAACATTGCATTGGGTAGTGATGCTAGTGCTCTTTTTGAATAACCATGGTCTTGTAACTTGTGCTTTAAAGCAACATGGCTCAAGAGGGCTAGAGCATAATTGGGTTGTTTTTATGGTGCTCTAGTTTCTCTCCATAAGGACTCATCTGTAAGCGAACATCTGGGACTTACAGTACAACTGTGAGGGCTACATGGCTCTAGCTTTAGTCATATAGAAGGACCTTTTCTAGCTTGTTAGAGGTTACCCTTGTGGCGCAAATAGGGAAAAGCAGACTGTGGATCCCTGCGTGGTTGTATCACACAAACTGACTGATGAAACCTAGCGGCCCTAACTTGTTAGACGAACCTTTGAAAGGCTTCATACTGAACCCTGCCTGCTCACCTTGGGAGTGTTTTAGGGATTGGCCACCCCGGGCATATGGGTAATCATGACTCACAGTGAAAGTATACAACCTCTACAGAGTGAAATCATGATTCAAGGTTGTTGGTGTTGAGTGTTGGTCCAACACGAATGTTCTTGGTGCTTGGAGCACAGAATTCATGTAGAGTCTTCTTAGTCATGGCTTCACAAACTGATGTTAAGCTTTCTCTTGATTTGGTTGATTCTAATTGATGAAAGTTGGTGGATCACAACCAATTCTGTACTTACCCTGTATAAAATACATAGACAAAGACAAAACAAGGATAAGTCGGCTAAAGCAAAGGTTATGGTTTATCTATAAGTATTTGTTTCTATTGCCATATTACTCTTCCTTCCCCGACAGCGACGCCAAGAATGCTTGTTGACATTTCTTACATCACTATGTACTAAGTTGTCATCCCAAGCATGATGCCAAAAATGCTGGAAATTATAACTACACTTAAAAACTCTAAATAATATCGAAACATAAGTATCTGCAAGCGCACAGATAAATCACCTTTGTAGCATTCTACTCAAGAGTATACCAAGTATCGTTATTTATTTTAATCCCAAAGGAAGGACCGTGAGACAATGTTCATATGGCTAACTATAAATGTGTAGACATATGATAAACTAACCACTCTTATACTTTAGTAGGGGTAAGTCAAGTAAAAGATAAATAAACGATAATAAATGCAATATGATAATGGTATTCTAGAGATAAAGAACAGTGACTCAACTAATGTAGTATGGCTAAACTCGAGATTCGGTTAGAGTAAAAGATTCATAAGTCATTCCTAAATACTAAGTCTTTTGCACACTCAAGCATATATATATTTTTATCTATAGCATAACTAAATCAGAAAGTAAGCATAAGGAACATCGCTAGGGAGGATTAGAAACATAGTCATCCCCTCCTTCGAGACCAGGTTCTACAAGTCCTACACACGGGGGATGGACTACATAGGACTCAACGGGTCTGTCACACCCGCGATCTACCACATGACCTAGCATGTGGGGGCATTCGCAGGTAAATAATATCTAAGCACCATGCTTATATAATACATACCACCTAACTCTCTCAAGAACTAAATTAGGCACTCTATGAACATATGCATAAATTCATCATCAACTATAACTATATCAAATATACAACTAGAGCAAACTAAGAACATAATAAATAGCAACATAATAATGAAATAGAACAAAGTCATAAATGAGATGCAATGGCTAATTACCAGTCTCCAGACGAACAGATCTGAAATCTCGAGCAAAATAGCCTAAATCTTCTTGAACCTTGCTAGAAAGCCTATACTAAGAACTTGAAGAACTAGAGCTCTCTCTCTAATCTCTAGAAACCCTAATTTTTGGTCTACTCTTGACAAATGAATTGTAGGATACAATGATATATCTTAGGGGGTCAGGGTCTGTATTTATAGTCCTAAGGATGGAACGTCAGCCTTTGGATCAAACCAACTTGAAGCAATGGTGTAGATGCGACCCTAGGAGGCGGTGGAGGAATGTTCCAAAACCTCATGACCAGATCCCTCTGTGGGAGGCCAGGCGGCCTGATGGTGGGGCCAGGCTACCCCACCTAGCAGCCTTTGCTCCTCCGCTTCGGTCTGGTGTCTTCTACAGTCTTCTAGTGCATGTTGCGTCGCGGTTAAGTTTTGTTCCTTTTTTATATTTCAATCCTCCTTTTTCTTGTTTTCTAGAATAACCCTGCTGAAAATATAAATTCACCAAAATTTATGGAAATTGTCAGTTAAAACCCCTAAGTTTCTATTGGTGACCGTTTCTATAAACAAAGTTGACGGTTTATGATGGATGGTAACTACCGTCAACAAGGAGCAAAGTAGAATTAGGTTAGCCACCATATATCCATCATATATATCCATACACATGCACATCTTGATTTGATTATATGACTCAACTCTCTTTGGATCCATTATTTGACTTTACAATATATGTATTACAAGTATGCTCTAGCTTTCTCCCTACCTATGAACTCCACATAAAGCCTTAGTAATAGGAAGAGAAAAGGCAAAACATCATTGTTGCCTTAGGGAGGATGAACAAATACCACATAAATAGAGAGACTAGAGAGTGTCATACAATGGAATCTCTAAGTTTTATTTTGAAAATTTATAAAAACTCTAGAACAATAGTGAAACAAAGAACTTGAGACATAGTGCTTGACTTGATTGTTTTGTCTTTCAATTGCTCAAGACCCAAGTGAAGGCTAAGAAGCCCCATGGTCGAAGGTAATATGGGTAAGTCTAAAAGTTAGATCAGTTTATTCTAATCTGGAGGAGAATTTTTAATTGAATGCATGTGTACATTTGAGGAGTAAAAGCATTGTAGCAACTCCTGATCCATTACTGAGTTTGGCTTTGCTCAGGGACTAGCAAAGGTTAAGTATGGCGGAGCTTATTGATGGTCCTTAACATCAATCATAACCCATCAACATAACTTGTATAAATGCATAAAAATGATCACCAATATAAGTTTAGGGTTTAAACTAATAAATTTTATGAGTTTTGGTGAATCTGTGTTTTTAGCATGGTTTATCTAGGAAACCATCAAGGGGGACCTAATCGTCAAAGGAAACAATGGAATTCCACCGCGAAAACAACGTGGAAAGACTCTAGAAGACTCCAAGAGGCTCTCCACCAAAGATGACTGTGAGAGGCTAAAATATGGGGCCGGCTGGCCCCACCTACAAGCCAGCCAGCCTGTGGGGTCTATAAGTTAGTCTCTCCTTCGTATGTCGGTTTTCCACCACCTCCTAGATTACATCTACGCTGTTCTTTCATGTCAGTTTGATCCGAGGGTCTAGAATTGATGCTCCAGCATATATATACAGCCATGTACCCCCTTCCTCAGGTCATCTCTAAAACCCTAATTCATATCTCACATTCAGATCAACATACACCAGAGGGATTAGGTCTAGAGCTCTCCAATATAGTAGATTAGTAGCTTGGGAGTGAGGGTTGAGTTGGGCTCATGCTCAAGTTCTGGATCTAGTCTTGGAGGCTCGGTGAAGCCTTGTATCTTCACTCCTACATCTTGTAAGACTTATTATCAATATATCATATTATCTATATGGCTATGCTTACTTTGAATATATATCTTGCTTAGTTATGGTTATCACTACTTTTGTGTGCAGCTTCACAGAGTGTTTGGCCCGCTAGTTTACCGGTTGGGCTAAGTAGGCGAGTCTCATGTAAGCATGGTGCTTATACGATGCTCTGCCTGTGAGTGCACCCTATTCTCTGGTTGGGTGGTAGCAGCGGGAGGTGATAGCCTCGTCTATCCTTTGTATTCCACTCCGAATTGAGCATGTTCTTAAATTGTAGGACCGTAGTCACGTCGGTAGAGTTATCTATTGTGAGTGCTCCACCGTCTAAGTGGCATCCCAAAGTGCACAAGAGTAGAGTTAGTCTTAACTATAGTTGATTTATATATACTTTGATCATGTAATAAGAATGTCATAGGAATCTACCTCACCCGTTGTTCTCCTGAGTTAACTAGTTTATATTATCTTAGTGACCTATTCCCTGAGTGTCATTATATGATGAGGACATGGCACCTTCGGATATGAACAATGACTATAAGGTGCGCTCATTCCTATATTTGCATAATGGCTTTGGTTATAATTCACTTAGTTCCACATGTACATGTCACTATTTGATTGTAGGTTCAAGTGTGTTTCATAATGGAAGTTCATCAAAGTTGAACTTTTGGTTCGTCGGTAGCCCGACAGTGCCTCATTGGGAAGGCCATAACTCATCCATCCGGAGTGTGATCGAGGTCAATGAGCACTTGATGGAAAGCTTGTTTGATAAGCTTTCAAATAGATCTGGTCCCATCTCAATATCACATCGGCAATGCCTCCAAATCACCAATATATTATGTCACTATTTCTATTAAGAGCTACACTGTCGTCATGGGCTTGTTAGACATCCTTGGGACCCAGGCCCAAGTTGGAGCACCCCCAAGAAGATGGAGAACACCTAAGAGATAGCTTTGGACGTCCTCCTCCTTGGCCACCACCTTAGGTGGCCAGCAAGGACGTCCAAGCCAAGCCAAAGGACCAGTACAATCCGAGTTCGAGTCTGCCTCAGCCATCAGAACCAGTCTACAATAAAACGGATGTCCAAGACACATCCGAACTCCGTTTTCAATGATCCACATATGGATGGAAAGATAATTTGATAAGGAAGCCAATACAAGTGGTTTCACATCAAAAGCTCTTCGGAATTAACAGAAATCATCAAAACAAGTCAGCGTCCAGAATCTGTCAGGATGCTGCGACACCTTCTTTTGGGCCGTTAGACCTTGTAACGTGTCGGCGCTTCCTAGGGACGCGAATAGGGGTCATGGTGCTGCGATTGCGGGGTTCAGAGCCGAGTTGTTCGGAAGCCGGATCGAATTGTGTCGTGACTCCACCAAATCGAGAGTTATCAGAACCTTTCAGAAGATCGGGAACCCTAGTTCACATTAAGTGGTAATCAGAGCTAAGGTATACCGTCAGGTTCACATTTATTCCCTCGTTTGAGTGTTTCACATTCGTCTCATAGTCCAGTGCCATACTTGTTTTCCTGTCCTAGAAACTTCCACGCCATAGCCTTTGCATATTTCAATTTCAGCGTTCGCTTTGTTGAGTTTGTGTCCTAGGTCAAAGTCTTGTTGCTGGTTTAGATTGTGTTCTTTTCTAGTTTGTGTTGATCCCTCCACCCATCGCTATTCCGTATCACCATCGGTTTGCATCTTGTGTCCACTAAAACCCTTATTCGAGCAGCTTCCTTAAAACAGTCATAACTTCTGCATCCGAACTTTAAACGGGAAAATGTTTATATCTACGGAGAACACCAGAAAAATTTAGATCTATTTCATCCCAGCAAAGTTGGGTTCGCAAAAATTAGATTTGCGAAATTCAATTAGAAAAATTGTGTTTCTAGGCCCACAAGTTTTTGTATGCTTTTTAGAGCACAGTCCTAATTTTCTATAGGCCACATCTTTTATTCAATTGAGCTCAATTTTTTTGTGGTTTATTCTTTTGTGCTCCTTGCTGAGAAAAAATATCAAAAGAGCAAAAGTAAGAAAAAAAGATTGGATAAAAAAAATAAAAGAAAAAATAGTAAAAGAGAATAGAAGATATCGAAAAGGAGCACATAAGGAACACTCAATAGCTCTATTGTTTGTGGTACCTTTTGCCTTGTTTATATCCGTTGCTACCTTTAATACTTGTTTCCTTTCATCCTTGTTTCATCTCTTGTTTATCACAACTGGTGATACAAACACGTATAGGCCAGCAACTAGGACAAGTGCTCTGGACATTTATTCAATATTGTTGTCTGTCACTGACTTGTGCGCCACATATATATATTTGTTTTTTTTCATGCCTTCCAAGCTCCACATATATACTTCAGATCAGTACAGAAAAAAGGTCCTTACAATCTCGGTACCACTACCTCATAGGTATCACGAACCAGCCACCGGTTGTACCGCCCACTACTTGCATTGGTAAGAACTTTGTAAGAGCTTGGTAAGACGCTTCCACTTGCTGTCAAAAGTGACACCACTGCAACCACGTAGTCATTTGATAGGGATAACATTTTTGTATTGTCTTTTGCTATTTTCTAACAATGACAGGTTATTCGTATCCACCGACTTATGATGGTATAGGTGCTGATGAGTACATGGAGTGGGAAATTGCCATCGACAACATATTTGCTACTCGCTTTATGTGTCCAAGGAGGAAGGTAAAAAATGCAGCTAGTGTTTTGCGACATTCTGCTTTATCTTGGTGGGAGTCTTTAGATCATTCTGATAAACCTCAAACTTGGAATGATATGAAACTTCTTATGCGAGAAACCTTTGTTAATCCACCTCTTGTTTTGACTTCATATGCTAAGGTGCACCATTTAGAGGAAGAGTCTGTTGTTATTCCTCTTGCTATGACTAACCTTCTGCAGAATAATGTACATAAGCGAGAGGATGACGTGGAAGAAAATGAGGAGCTCACAACCTCATATGCAAATTCAGAACCATCACTTCACCATGCACCTATTACTCCTGCTGAGAACACAGGTAATGCCCATGGTCCTACCCTCACGGAAGGTGAAAATTGTCTTAATGTACTAAATTTTTCCACAAACCATGCTATCATAGAGCAATTGTTAGTGGAACCCTCTCTTGATTTATCTTTGTCCCATGATAATTTGCTTGATGTTCCTTGTGATAAAGATGAATTAGTTGATGATGCTTCAGTTTTCCATGTTTTGGAACCAATTACTTATGCTGAACATAAACGTTTGCTTTCCATTGCTACCGAAAAAAAGAAAAGAAATTATTGTATTCTTTAAATACTTTGGGTTATATTGAGTTTGATACTTTATATGCTCTTAGTAGTTTAGAAGAGAAACTTAATTATGCAGGATTGCCATGGTTATCTAGATGTACATGTCACTTTATTGGCAAATATAATTGTAAAGGAGAGTATATGGTGCATCGTGTTTATATTTGTTCAACTCTGAAATCTCCTTTCACTGTGCAAAAATATGATCAACTAGAGGGCACCAATAGCGATAATGTTGTCATGTCGAAATCCCTAAGTTTTGTAATGAGGCAACAGGTTAAATTTCAAGAACGGGAGCAATGTTGGCTACTACCGACAACTTGTCCACCTGCTAAGCTCAAACCGAGGATGGTTTGTTGTCAAGAAGGGGAGGATGATGAGGACATGGCACCTTCGGATATGAACAATGATTATAAGGTGCGCTCGTTCCTACATTTGCATAATGGCTTCGGTTATAATTCACTTGGTTCCACATGTACATGTCACTATTTGATTGTAGGTTCAAATGTGTTTCATAATGGAAGTTCATCAAAGTTAAACTTTTGGTTCGTCGGCAGCCCGACATTGCCTCATTGGGAAGGCCATAACTCAGCCATCCGGAGTGCGATCGAGGTCAATGAGCACTTGATGGAAAGCTTGTTTGATAAGCTTTCAAATAGATCTGGTCCCATCTCAATATCACGTCGGCAAGGCCTCCAAATCACCAATATATTATGTCACTATTTCTGCCGAGAGCTACACTGTCGTCATGGGCTTGTTAGACATCCTTGAAACCCAGGCCTAAGTTAGAGCACGCCCCAAGAAGATGAAGAACACCTAAGAGATAGTCTTGGACGTCCTCCTCCTTGGCCACCACCTTAGGTGGCCAGCAAGGACATCCAAGCCAAGCCAGAGGCCCAGTCCAATCCGAGTTCGAGTCTGCCTCGGCCATCAGAACCAGTCTGCAATAAAACGGATGCCCAAGACACATCCGAACTCCGTTTTCGATGATCCACATATGGATGGAAACATAATTTGATAAGGAAGCCAATACAAGTGGTTTCACATCAAAATCTCTTCAGAATCAACGGGAATTGTCGAAACAATTCAGCATCCAGAATCTGTTAGGGTGCTACGACACCTTCTTTTGGGCCGTTGGGCCTTGTAACGTGTTGGGACACCTTTAGGACGTGAAGAGGGATCCTTGAACGTCTCTTAGGCTATATAATCAGTAGCCACCACCTACTTTAGGGTTTGTGTTTTGTTTTAGATCAATCTATCATTGAACAGTCGTCGTTATCGGTTTGCAAGACCCCAACTTTGAGTGCTTAATCATTCATCTGCAATTGTCACTTCAATTGAGTTGCGTTTTATCTTGTTCTTGCTTGTGTTCTTCGATTCGCAGTAGGGATTAGCCTTCTTGGTGAGGTCAACCGGATTGTGACACGGTTGATAACCAGAGGAGACGTGGTGCTAAGGTTGCAGGGTTTGGGTCTTTGTGATCTGAAGCCAAATCGGTGTGTCGCTCTCCGAACAAATCGTTGTTTATCTTGAACCTGACAGAAGATCGGGACCCGTCTCCATTAAGTGCCCATCTACATCATTATGCTTAACTCCTATCATTATCTTTACCCCTTGCTCTAGCTATGCTGGTATGTTGACTAATAGATATTCCTTTATTACTCAATAAGTCTTTACTCCATTGTTTCTCTGTGGTAAAATATAAATAACGATACCTAGAATACTCTCGGTAAAATGATATAATGGCATTCTATGTGCTTGCGGAATCCTTCATATTCTATTTGCACTTAATAAATACCAACAGTCTTCATGCAACATCCACTCACACAATAAGAGTGAAGAAGTACCAGAAGAGGTGTGTGCACTGTCAAGCGAGATGGACGTATTGTTGAATTGGCTTGAACTGCGAGCCAATTACAAGAAATATTGTCAAGTCATTCAAGATGCTTTTAACACCCAAAACATATGTGGAGAATATTTGGGGATTGATTTCCCTAAATATTAATAGTATGTGAACATCAGTGGCAACAATTCAGGTTCACAACAACAGAGACAAGGATGGAGGCAACAGCAACAATAGACAATTTACCAAGGTAAGTACCTAGGCAATAATTATAATTCTTCCAATCCTAAGCAACCATCCTTGAGAGACTTAATCTTAGAACAAGCTAGGATTAATGAGAATATTTCTAAAAAGCTTGCTTTTAATGATAAGGTCCTAGAAAACATAAATACTAAAATAGATAGTTTTTCTTTTGCTATAAAAGATCAACTTAGCTATAATAAAAAGATGGAATCTCAATTAGCTCAGTTGGCCACTGCTCTGCCTTTTGCCACTAACCTTGAGAAGGTCAACACCATAACCACAAGAGGTGGCAAGTCTACTCGTGATCCGCCATATCCGACAAGGATAGGTAAGATACCGGCAGCAGTATCGAAGGAAAAAAAGGACGATGAAGTTGAAGAAGTTGAGCCACAAGCACAAGAAATGATGCAAGATTTTTATGACACCACCTTCCTACCGTTTTCACATAGAAATCAAAGAGCTAAAATGGATGAGCAGTTTGGTAAGTTCGTAGAGGTAATCTAGAAGTTATATATCAATATTCCTCTGCTAGATGCTATATAGGTACCCATGTATGCGAAGTATCTTAGAGACATCCTTAACAAGAAAAGACCACTTCCCACCACTGAGGTAATCAAGTTAACGAAGGAGTGTAGTGTCACCATCCTAAATACATTACCTGTCAAAGAAGAAGGATCCAGGATGCCCCACTATCGATTGTTCAATCAGAAACCATAATTTTGAGCATGTGCTATGCAACCTTGGTGCCAGCGTTAGTGTCATACCCAAAAAAGTCTTCGACAAGCTCAACTATTCAACACTTACACCAACATCGATGTGCCTACAACTAGCTGACCAATCGGTCTGCTACCTCGCAGGAATCGTTATTCCAGTGGATTTTGTAGTACTTGACATGCAGGAGGACATGAAGACACCCCTCATACTTGGGAGACCCTTTCTGAGCACTACAAATGCGCACATTCATGTTAGAGCCGAAGAAATCAAATTTCATATCAATGGTAAGGAAGAGCGATTCGCCTTTTAAACCAAGACTGGAACAATGCGCCAATTTAGAATGGTGTGAGAAACAAGTGCAACCAACAAGGTCTCCATCTCCTGGACCGATTAATGCACCCGAAGAATAAACAAGAATGGAGAAGTCTAATTTATTGGACCCAAAATTCTAAACCCTCACGAGGAGGAAAATGAGCAAGTATTTGGGCAAGTTCAAGCGTGCGGTGTCGTTCCATTCGACGAGAAGCTCTTCTTCACGAGCAAGCATCAACATGTAGATTAACGCTCCATCTCCTGCTGTTAGAGCATCGTCCCAGTCTTCCCTAGTTGAGAGAAATATTCTTATAGAAGAGAAGCAGCTCAAGCTCCAGAACAAGACGGAGAAGGAAGCCTACAAGCAACTGAAGACCAGAAGGTTCATTCTCACTCCTGCTTATGACCTAGCCCTCCTGCAGTCAACAGGTATGAACACTGAATTTGAAATCATTTTCAGAACTATTGGATGTGATAATGTTTAGGAAATTGATGAGCCAGGGGTCTAAGCTTTTAACCGCTGAATTTCTATGCACCTTGGAAATCACTTATTCTTAAGTTTCATTTAGACTTTTTGGAAAAGATTTTTTATATTCCCTGGAGACGGTTTGGTGAGCTTCTAGGATTCAGTGCACAATGTGTAGTTGACATAGATACGGCTTTGCAAGATTTTGATAGGACAAAATTCTAGAGAGAAATATCCAAAGAACTTACTTGTTACCGTCCTCATAGAAATGAAATTCATCACCCTACCTTGCGCTTTATGCATAAATGGCTAGGATTTTCTTTATTTCCTAGAAATGATTTTTGCACGGTATGGACAGATGAACTTAAGTTGCTCTATGCCATGGTTAAGAGAAGAAAGGTTTCACCTATCAAGTTTATGATGAAACAATGGAAGGAAGTTTTTTATCTAAAGGGTGGTGTACGTCCTTAGTCACTCGCATTGCCCAGAATTTGGGTCTTTTAGAAAATGCTTCTGTCTCTTGCATTGATGACATTCCCCATTGGTATATCGATTATGAATATTTTCTCCAAGCTCACATGCTGAAGAAGAACAATAATGGGAAGCTTGTCATGTTGTATCTAGGATATACAACCAAGATTCCATTACCAGACCGGAACCTTGGTTTGTATGCGGTGAATTCTTTTGTCTTTGATTTACAGGTGAAGGAGGCAGCACCTCGCAAAAGTGCTTCTATGAGAATCATTCGCAATCCGCAGCCCCGGTACCGTGGTGATGATCCAATTCCTGAAGGACCAGCTTACACCAGCTATGCAGGCTAGAATCAACCGGGTTCTTCTCGCATTTACCATCCCGAGCATGCTGGTTAGGAGCAGCCCTCGCCGCATCACTCTGAAAGTTTCTAGCAGCAAGGCTCGAGCGGGCAATGGCAGTATGGCAACTACGACAACTATCAGCAATAGCCCTTTGAAGAAGTTTTGAGTGGTCACCAAGGGGGACGTATGCCCTTCTCTGCCTGTGGCTACCATGACCACCCCATGGGCTATCATGAGCAGTAGATGGAGCACCCCCGCCTCGACACTAGGTTGACTACCATCAAAGAGACATAGCATGACATCTAGAACCTGTTGCATCAGCATTCCCAGTGGCAAGCAGAAATGGGAGACCGCATCACCAGCATCTAGCAGCATCAGGAGCAGGAGAACGACAACTGGCGCTACCTGTTCGACAATCTCCACATCGACCTTCCTTTCTGAAAGACTGCAGCAGCAACTAGCTAGGGGGAGGAGCCCCCATTTACCCCAGGTAAGTTTTCTTTTTCTAGTACTTTATTTTTTATTCATTTATTTTTGAGTTTGTCTTATTTATAAAAAAGAGAGATGCATAACTAGAAAACAAAATAAAAAATTGTCTTTATCCTTTATATATTATTAGTAAGGTGTGATTTAAAAAAATTAAAACCAAATAAGAAGACTGTGTATATAGTTTGCTTTAAGTTTGCTTAAGGTATGCTTTAGTTTCTTATTTTTAAGAGTTGAATAAATAAAAAGAACTTTGAAGATGAATCCCATGATGAAAATGATGAATAGTTGCTCTGTTATAATTCTTTTCAAGTACCTAGTTTTTAGCCTTGAATTCTCTCGAGTTTTAGATTAAATTGATTTGACATGAGAATTTGCTCTGAACGTGAAACTCGTGGGTACCATATGCTTCATCTAAGTTAAGATAATTGATGGATATGAGAAGGTCTGAGCTACTATTTATCTTATTCCAAGTGATACTAAATTCTGAAGATTTCTTTTGAAAAACATAAAAATGCTACATAATGAGTTCCTGTATGACAAAACTAGGATTCCTACTAGAGCCAAACTTGTTTATCTAGGCTATATAAAACTACTACATATATGCTACTTGTATTGCATTGAGTTTAGTCAAGCTTTGTTGATCCTTACGAGAGGTTTGTCATGCTCTTAAAATCAAAATCACGTACACACCACCCACATATGCACTACTCCTACACTGGGGTAGGCGCAAAAATATGCATTCCATTTAGATCCACCTAAAAATATTTTACTCCTACACCGAGGGTAAGCACCAAAAATATGTTTGATAGGTTTTCCACAAAATAAATGCTCCAAGTTCTTGTTGCTATCTCTCAAAATTTCTATTACAAAAAAGAAGCATAGGCTATGCAAGAGTTATTCATAAAAAAAGAGAAAAGAGAATTGAAAAAATGGACAAGTATCCAAGATATCTAAAACAATGGGTACTTAGGTGCCCGCCTAAAAATGAAAATGAGATGAATAAGATAGTCATGTTTTCTTACAATTGTTTTCAAGTTTCAAAAGAGAGATATGTTTTCAAGCATAGCAGAATTAGGCTAGCCACCATACTATCCACCATATTCCACAAACATGTACATCTTGATTTGATTGTATGACTCAACTCTCTTTGGATCCGAGGTTTGACTTCACAATATATGTATTGCAAGTATGCTCTTTTGTGATATCGCCATTCCAATGAGCTCCACATAAGCCTTAGTTATAGGAAGAGAAGGCAAAACATCATTCATTATCTTGGTGAGGATCCATAAATACCACATATATGAGATACTTAAGAGTATCATACAATGGAATCTCTAAGTTTTATTTTGAAAACTTACAAAAACTCTGAAATAATGGTTGAACAAAGAACTCGAGACATAGTGCTTGACTTGATCGCTATGTCTTTCAATTGCTCAAGACCCAAGTGAAGGCTACAAGTCCCATGGTTGAAGGTAATATAATATGGGTAAGTTTAAAAGTTAGATCGGTTGACTCTAAGCCGAAGGAGAATTCTTATTTGAACGCATGTGTACTTTTGAAGAGTTGCTACAATGTTTTCAAGAATCCTAAACTCCTGATCCACTGTTCAGTTTGGCTTTACTTAGGGACAAGCAAAGGTTAAGTTTGGGGGAGTTTGTTGACGGTAGTTATCACCATCATAAACCGTCAACATAACTTGAAATAATGTATAAATTTGATCACCAACATTGACTTAGGGGTTTAAAATAACAATTTCTATGAGTTTTGGTGAACTTGTATTTTCAGCAGGGTTTATTCTAGAAAACCATCAAGGTGGATCAAAATGACAAATTAAATCATGCTTATCTGTCGTATAAACAACTCTAGAAGGTTCCAGAGGATACTAGAAGCCATGCCACCGAAGCAGACCTAGAGAGAATGAGAGGTGGGGCAGTCAGCCTCCGCTTTGAAAGTTAGTTCTCCACTGCCTTAAGGATTGCATCTTCGTCGTTTATCCAAGTCGGTTTGATCTGAGGGCTCAGGATTGATGCTTTGGCCTATATATACTAGCCCCGGCCTCCTCCTAGAGGCATCTGTGATCGGTCATAAATCAAGATTAGACCAGAAATTAGGGTTTCCAGAGAGAAGAGAATAGAGCTCCAATACTTCAAGTTCTAGTATAGGCTAGCTAGCAAGGTTCGAGTAGAGTTTGGGCTATTGCTCAGGATTTCGGATTTGCCATCTAGAGGCTGCTATAGCCATTGTATCCCTCTTTATTTATGACTTTGTGCTACTTCAATACTATGTTTCTATTTATTATGTTTCTAGTTTGCTCTAGTTGTATATTTGATATAGTTATGATTGATGATGCATTTATGCATATGTTTGCAAAGCGTTTAGCTCAATACTCAAGTGAGTTAAGTGGTCAATATTATGTAAGCATGGTGCTTAAATATTGTTTGCCTGCGGATGCACTCTACACTCCGGGTCATGTGGTAGATCGCTAATGTGACACTCTCGTTGAGTCCTTTGTAGTCCACTCCCCCGTTTGTAGAGCAAGTAGAACCCGGTTGCGAAGGGAGTCAAGCTCTATTCTTGATCTTCCTTAGTAATGTTCTCTATGCATAGATCCAGAGTTAATTATGCTATAGATGAGAGTGTATATACTTGGGTGTATAAAAGACTTAGTAAATATGGAATGACTTAGGAATCTTTTGCTCTCAACGAATCTCCTGCCTAGCCATACTATATTTATGAGTATCTATTTCTATCTCTAGAATACAATCAATACCTTACACTTACCATTTATTTATCACTTGACTTACCCCTGCAATAGCATGAGAGTGATTTTATCATAAGTATACATATTTGTCAATATCTCTATGCCATCCCATAGCTCCTCCCTATGGATAAAATATAAATAACGATACATGTTATACTCTCGGGTGAAATGCTACAATGGTACATTATCTGTGCGCTTGCGGATTACTTTTATCATATATGATTTTCTCTGAATTTACAAGTTTCATTAATAATTACCAACCAACACATTTCAGCATCATGCCAGGAATGACAACTTAGTAAAGCGTGATGCTAAGAAATGCCAACAAACAAGCAAACCGGTAGTAAAAGAACAAGTGCTTAATTATCTCTTCTTTGTGACAAAAGCAACAAGTTTTACTACCTTGGCAATTGCGCTTAACTAGGTTATCCTTTGTCAATATAACTCCTCATCGTAGGTACCACAGGAAAAAATTTATTTTCAGTGGGGCTTTCACTTTCCAAATGAGTTTGTTAATGTTTGGGATATCAGTATGTAATAACGCTTGATAGTGTGACTTCACCGAGAATTTTCCATTTGGATGTAAATTCCAGTGAAACTCATCTTGTTCATGGGCCAACTCTATATTAGCAATACATGGCAACAAATTGTTCCACGCTGCTAATTTGGGACCAATGAGGTCTCTTCACCAAGATAGGTTTGGTGATGGACCAGAAAGAACCTCCACAATGGTAATATATTTAGGTCTAGCAATGTTGTAAAGACATGGGTACTGTTCTTGTAAAGATGAATTCCCTAGCCATTTGTCTTCCCAAAAAAGTACTTGTGTTTCATCCATTACAATGAAGGATCCAAAGCGGGAAAATTCTCGCTTCACCTTCATAAGACTAGACCAGAAATGTGAATCCCCATTTTTCCATTCCACTTGTATTAATGGTTTGGCGCCTAAATATTTATTGCTGAGTAATTGTTGCCAAGTCCCCTATGTGGTTGAAAGCCCAAGTTTGATTTTGGAAATTGAGTGACACCAAAGTTGCTAATGTTATCTGATCAAGTGTGATTAAGCTAGGCATAAGCAACATATGATGGAGTTAGAAATGGCATGGAGAGATGGCCACAAGACCACATGATTTGGTGCATGAAATGATGAGCAAGATCATGAAAGAATGCACATAAAATGATGGACATGATGATCAAGTGGAGGAGAAGGATCTAAGAGCGCAAGGCAAAGGTATAACCATAGGGTTTTCCTTTTGCCGGTCTAAGATAAGTAGAGAAGTGATTGACCAGGTTTAGGATACATAGCCGACTATCAAGAGGGGCAATCATGGTTAGCTCGGGAATCAAGTGCCATTAAATCAATGTCTTGAGCATATGCATTAGGATCTAGTTGAGAGCTAACATAACCCTTTGAAAATGTTTATGAAATGCTAACACACATGCACATGGTGGTGTACACTTGATGGTGTTGGCACATTTGCAAATGAGAAGGTGTTGGAGTTGATCTTGATCAACTTGGTGAAGGGAGAAAGGTTTTTCGGTGTTCTCCGGACACTAAGATGGCTCTTGGAGTGGAATACTGCTTTGATCCATTGTGACTTGGATAAAGTGTCCATATGGGTTGTGTAGTCCTCTGAGTAAGCTTTCCAAAATGTCCAAGATCATTGAAATCAGAGTTCGAAACTAAAAGTTATCGTCGTTTTACCGAACAGTGATCTGTGACCGGACTCGAGACCGGGCTGTTTTACCGAACAGTGGTCTGTGACTAGACGCGTCCGGTCAGCACCTGTGCGTCCGGTCAGCGCGTCCGGTCAGTGTTTTTCATGTGCAAAAGTGACCGGACGCTGCTGCAACTCCGGTCACATCGGGAGCTTACTGGAACCTCTCTGTTCGCTGTTTCGCTATGACCTGCGCTCCGGTCCTGTTAGTGACCTGCGCGTCCGGTCAATGCAAGTTTTTGCGCGCAAAAACTAGCCGTTGGAGCACGCTAGTAACCTACGTGTCTGGTCGGTGTCGATCGGAGCGTCTGGTCAGCCCGACTCAGAGCCAAAACGGCTATTGCGTACTCCTTCGCTATAAATAGAAGATGGCCGGGGTTTTGGGGTATCTCTTGCATTCTTGCTGACCTTGAGACATCCTTTGAGCTAGAGAACAACCCCTCCACTCATCTCTTTGCTTGGTTGCACATCTTGAGTGAGATTCAAGTGCATTACTTGAGAGTTACATTCTAGAGGCACTTGATCTTCGAGTTGCTGCGGATTTCTTGTTACTCTTCCGTGTTTCCCGACGTGGTAGACGGCTTGGAGCAACGGATGTGATTGAGCTCGCAATTGGAGATTGTTGGAGTCCTCACCAAGTGTTGTAAGGGGTTCTTGATCCTTCCCCATGGGAGTTTGCGAATTGGATACTCTAGTAGAGCTCGTGGCTTGGAGGTTCCCCATCTTGTGTGCGGTTGTGCAGCGCCCGCCGAGGGCTCGACTCTTGATAGTCGATTAGCTCATAAACCAACAAGTGGGTGTATCACCACAACAGGGAGTAGCTTGCCGGAAAGCAAGTGAACCTCGGGATAAATTCTTGTGTCATTCTCTTCTCGAGGATTTCTCTTGTGTGATTGATTGATTGGTTCTTCTCATGTCTACACGACGGTATAATCATTCGAAGCTCTTCTCTCGTGTTACTCATTGTATCTAGCTTGTAGTTGTTGTTGTGTTTAGTGGATAGCCTTGTACTAGACTTGTGTAGGTGGCTTGCTTAATTAGTTAGAGCTAGTGCATGTTGCTTCGCCATCTTTTGTACTAACTTTGTTGTTGAGTAAAGTTTGTAGAAAATTTTAAAAAGGCTATTCACCCCCCTCTCTAGCCATTTAGGACCTTACAAGTGGTATCAGAGCCGAGGCACCGTTTGATTAAGGCTTAACAACCTTCGGTGAAGAAATGGCTCAATTAAGTTTGCATATCAACAACACCAAGAAGGCACCACAATTTAATGGCACAAATTATGCATATTGGAAGGTCAAGATGACCGCACATCTCAAGTCAATCAATAGAGAAGTGTGAAAGGTCACCGAAACAAAGTTTAAGGTTGCCAACCCGGAAGCACCAACATCGGTTGAAGAGAAGAAGCGTCAATGCAATGACATTGCTATTAGTGCTCTTCATGAAGCGCTTGATGACAAGACCTTTGAGCAAGTGAAGAACATAGAAGTTGCTCATGATGCTTGGGCAAAGCTTGAAGAAATATTTGAAGGCACCGAAGGCACCAAGACCGCCAAAGCTTATATTCTCCAAGAAAAGCTCTCTAGCTTCAAGATGCAAGAAGATGATAGTGTGCCAGAGATGTTTCATAGGTTGCAAGTCATTGTAAATAAACTCAAGGCACTTGGAGAAGAAGTAAAGGACAATCAATTCTCTATGAAGTTCTTGAAAAGCTTACTGAAATGATCTCGATTCTCCTCATAGAAAAAATCCGCAAATACGATTTATAATGTAGTAGATCACGAGAGCAATCTATCACATTATCAATTATCAGCTGATATCATAGTCATACATCATAGAATTACAAGTTTACACAAGCTTTACAACACTAATTAACACTTCTATTACATCAACTAATCTAGCAGAAACGCACACACATCTTCATCAGAGTCGTTGTAGTGCATCGGCGGGTGAAGGCTCCTCCTTCACGGTAGTCATCAGAGTTGGCGTAGAATGTCAGCGGGCGTAGACTCCATCTTCTCAACCACACTTGAGCGTAGGTACGAGACCATCTACCCCTAATCCAAGTCCGAGTGGTCATCATAGATTTCGTCCAAACCTGTCCAAAATCTATATGTACGATATGTACTGGCCACTGTCTCCCACCCTATGCTTTTACGTATGCTTTGTGGTAAGTGGAATGCAAAGGTAGAAGAAAAGGCCTATATATGGCTATAGGTTTCCTATGCAAGTTCATCAAGTTTTAATCTATCTCATCCACATGTTCTCCCATCCCATCACACACATCTCACCACACTCTCACACTCTCTAGGCGGCAAGGACGACTCCCGCTCGTACCTTGCCTTAACGGCCAAAGCCAGATCCAACACCAAAACCCAAGGGAAAGGTAGAAAGGACTCCTCTCACTAATCAAGTGAAGCGTAGGTCATGGGAATGTCCATATCCGCGGACGCGACTATACGTATAGATCGATCAACTCTATAGAGAGTGTACACCTGGAAATCCACAAGATCACCATCATTGGCGGTGCCCCGCCTAGGCTGATGCCGACTGCCTCCCAACTGGTACGGTACCACCCTACCACTCAGCCCTGGGCCACCCCGGAGTCCACTGAAATGTTGAGACTGTGAGACGTAGTACCGGGCCCCCAAGGTCACTACGCTGTCTTAGGAGGGTGTGGGCCCCCATGCCCGTACCTCCCTACACTATCACCTTCTAACCTAGTAGTAGTGGCACCGCCCTAGTCAGTCGGGTAATCGTCTCTCGCCCATCGGGAGCAAGTGGTGTGCACGAAGGGTCCCATGGTTCCGGTTCTCAAGACATACTAGTCCTTAGGGGGACCGGACAGGACATCTTCTCAAGGGGATAACCAACACCCCGTGCCTTGACGGCTCCTCCACCGGGGATAACCAACACCTCGTCTGCTCACACATGCACCCGCCATAGGTACCTCTCACGAGGGATGCCCAGGTCGCACCCCTCCGGCAAGACTTGCCCCAAAGACTCATCGTAGGATCCTGTCTGATCGACTCAACCATCACCACACACCCAAGACGCACGCCAAGATCTCCCCAAGTTCATTATCTAATTTTACCAAGTTATCGGCACCACGTGCCTTATCCACTCACGTTATCCCTTCACCAAGCATCACATCACAAGTATAATGCGTAGTGAAAGTAAAGCAGTAAGTAGAATGCGAGCGTCTAGCCTATCAGCGGGTGTGCAGGGGAATAGGTTGCGACAAGGTAATGGCTTACAAGCAGTCTACCATGCAACCTATCATAGTTCAATTGCAAGAAAGTAAAGCACTAGCATCTACATGTAGCATGTCTAATAGGTTCTACAAGGTTGGGTGGGACGTGGAACACCTGTTAAATGTCATATTCGAGATCCTCGGTGCACTTGTAGTCGTACTCCTCCATGGTCTTTCCTCCATCCGCTTGTCCTTCCTCCAACGGGTTCTGATCCGTTCAATGCTAACCTTGACGCAACTACCATGATACAGCGACAAGCAAAAGAGCAATCAAACCACTAGACCTAGAAATATTGCAAAAAGAGAGGCAACAAGGCATAGAAAGAACAACTACACCGAAAGAACACAAAAGGAAGAACGACTTAGCCCTCTCGGCGGATGTCCAATCCCTAGGCCAAAGAACAGGAGTGGTGATTTGCTAAGTACAAGCTTAAGCCTTAGCCTTTCTAGTACTTCTCGGGTCGATCGTGTCAACCTGTACGGCTTAAATAGAAATGGCATAGGCCTTAGCTCATCCTAAGCAAACACCATGGCTTGTGGCTCTCAAACCAATCGTCATAAATACTGATGAGAACCAGAAGGACTACAAGTGAGAGAGGTTCTGTTCTCTCTAAATCCAAACGCCACTATAACTGGACGAGAACCAAGAGAGGGTGGAACGGGGGAGATAAGAGCAGAAGTGGTCTACTTCTCCCAATACACACGTCACGATAAAAGACGAGGCATTGGAAAGTAGTGACACATAGAAGAACACGAGTGCCCAAACAACTTGTAGGGTACCATGACCTAGGTGCACTAAATGCACTAAGACATTCCCAGGGTTCGTAGCGGTGCGGTTGTCACCACAAGAACCACAGAAATGCTATGATCGAAGAAGGTACAAGCATAAAAGAGCTTAAGCACGATAGTACCAAAAAGAGGGGAACTCAAGATTCACCTTCCTCTGATCCACCTGCCATGGCATCGACAGAAATCAGGGAAGTGGAATCAAGAGAGCAACAAACACCAAACAAGCCAAAGGGCTCAATCCACATCTTACTAGATCGACGGGGATTGAGAACAAGAGAGGAAGAAGAAAGAGTGGAACCCGCACTCCTTCGACCAACTCGTCATGGAACGGACGAAGGTTGGATGAAAGGAGGCATGATCCATGATCCAAACCAACTCATAGGGCACCACAACCGTGCAACTAAACGGCACAAGGTTATTCCTACGGCTCATAGTGATGCGGTTGTCATCGCTAGACCCGAAGGAGCGCTATGGTCAATGTGGTACGAGCATATGAGGTGGCTAGGATAAACAAGCGAACAAAAGAGGTAGAGCCCGATGGTCATGGCGAGACAACTCGTGGCCATGAGCTTTACCCACACTAGTTGGCTTCTGACGGTCTTGCAAGGGTTGTCTCCTAATTCCTATCCCACTAGAGTAGGTCACAGAGGGCTCAATCGGTGCGGATGATAACCACGTTGGTATCGACATCGAGTCCCAAATGACCACATCCAAGGGACCCAGATAGGAGCTTACCATCGTAATTCGACGGGGTCAACCAAAAACGAGGGGAAAGGTCCATGCTCGGCGTTACGGCCATGGCGAGGCAAACTCACGATCGCAACGAGCGAGCACAATGCTCCCCAACCGGCTCAAAGACACGGTTCATACACAACATAGACGAACCACGCACAAGAACCGACAACACAACATAAGAGCCAAGACACAACCACAACGGTGGAGTAACACATTTTCGTAGCGACACAAGAGACATCATGCATAGGAGGTAGACCGGCACGAAGGCATGGCGTAGGCATAGGTATAGATATAGATCAGGCAACAGGATGATGACATTGATAAATAAGGTATCAAGTATGGACAATTATAGAAATGAAAAGAAATGAAAGTAAGAGCTTGTCGACATCAAGGGTGGTGTCGACGGGTTTAAGAGCTCGACCTTGTCGATGGCGGGGAAGGGGTGGCTACCCGTGGAGTGTTCGGACAGGTTATGGCCAACTGTAGAGCTGTGGCCTTCTGCAGTCAGCTCTAGTCGGTCGTGTCACAGCACCCCTGCAACAGAGAGGTAACTTGGCTCAAAGGATGGACAGAGCAACTCCAGCGATGACACGGTAGGACTGCAGCTCCCCTACAAAAGGACCCACGGCACGAAGGCCGGACACAAGGATGGCGAGGTGTTGCTGCAGTCTGGACATGGCCACGGCCTGGTCGGAGTCGACGAAGGGTGCGGCAGGGTCGGCTGCTTCCCTACGGCAGTGAGGGATAATGGCATGAAGGCCAACTGTCAGATGCGAATGGCTACAGGAAATGACAGGGAAGGAAAATAGAAGCTTGAGCTCTTGGGCTCACCGGCTGTGGTGGGGATGAAAGTAGAGCACGTCGAAGGGAAGGCTCGATCGTGGAATCGTTGTGGCCGCGGGCGGCTGCATGGCCCTAGCAAGGCATCGAGCAGGAGCACAGCTTGATTGGCGCTCATGGCTTTATCGAGACCACGGCGTCAGGGCAGAGGCAAGACGCGTCATCCTTGGCTCTCGTCGGCGAGAACGCAGCAGTGCTCGGTGGTCCACGCTCGGTGAAGCCAGGGCTGGTGGTGAGCACGACTGGCGGGGACGCGATGCTTGTGGGGTGACATGCACGGCGTTGGGGCTAGAATGGCCAGCTCATCCGCTCTAGCATGCTTGTGTGGAGAGGGCAAAGACCAACGGCGCACGATGAGGCTCCACGCGTCGTGGTCGACGGTGCATGATGCATCGAGCTGCTCAAGCTGAAGGTGCCGTGGTGGGGTCATGCGCTGCTGGTGGAGTGCGAGGTCGAGGGAGAGGGTGGCGGCGGCGGCTGCTGGAGTGGAAAAGGGAGCAGAGTGGTGGTGGCACCTTGGAGGAGAAATAGAGGGCGGCGGTGGTTGGGGCTTTATAGGCGTGGCGAGCTAGGGCTTCATGGCACGGACGGTGATGCCTCGGCGTCCATACCGCGGTAGGGTACGTGGCCGGCATTCACAGGCGGTGTTGGGGGCGGACGCCCAAAAGCAGCGTGGGGTGCACGGCTCCTCAATCGGGCAGCGGAGGCGGCGTTTGGGAGCGCCTGCTCCTGATAGGGTTCCCAGGGGCGAGGCGGTTTGGGCCGCGACCGGGGCCAGGTGGGGGAGGAGGCGATGCTGGACCTGCGGCTTCCGTGTGGGCCGGTGGAGAGGAGCTGGGCCACGGAGTGGAGGAAAGGGAGCTGGGCCGCGGAGTGGAGGGAAGGGAGCTGGGCCGCAGAGTGCTGGCTGGGCCTTTCGGTCGGTTTTGGGCCAGCGGGAAGGGGGAGAAAGGAGTGGGCTGGATGTGAGGAGAAAGGAAAAGAATTTTTGATTTTCCTTTTATGGCTTAAGAATTTGAGTGGGTCCAATGAGATTTGAAGAAGGAATTTTGAGAGGAAATTCAAATGGGAGTTTGAGCCCAAGGCAAAAAGAAAGGGATAAGGTATTCCCCCCTTCTATGAATTATGGGTTTTGAGACAGAATCAAAAAGGTACTTGGGAGAAATTCGGAGAGGAATTGAGAAAAAGGAATAGGACTTTTCCCTTAATGATTTTATGAAATTGGGTCAAGTAATTTTGTGAGACATGTAATGGAATTTACGAGATATTCCAAGGAATTAGAGAAGGGGTTCATTTAGAGATGTATTTGGAAGGATTCGAGAGGAGATTTGCTTCGGATTCGTGCACTCCAACACCAAACCCTAAACCAACTATAGAACTCCGGCATACTCCTACAAACAAAACTAAATGTATGCAACGATTTGTTAGTGGTTAGTCTTAGGTTAAACCTAGAATCTACATGCTTCACATAATTGCAGGAAAAAAATTAAAAAAGTTCATATTTTTGGTCACTTGAAAAATCGAGATGTTACACTTACCTAAGAGATTTGACACATTGATCACCGTGCTTGTGAGGACAACCTTGAAAGATTCAACACCTTAACAAGTATTCCAAGAAGTGATGACCGATGACTCATATAGAGAAGATGATGAGAAGGAGGAGTTGGTCAAGAAGAAGAAGGAAAGTGAGAAGAAGGATGATGAGAAGAAGAATGTGGCATTCAAAGTCACCACATCCAAGGTCAAGTCCAAGATTGAATCATCAAGTGATGAAGACTCAAGCTCTTATGATAGTGATGACATTGATGAAAAGATGGCTCTCTTTGTCAAGAATTTGGCAAATTCATGAAGAAGAAAGGTTATCGTGCAAGGAGGAGGAAGAACTCATCCAAGAAGAATGAGCAAACTATGACGTTCTTTAGATGTCATAGCAAGGATCATCTCATCACCAAGTGTCCTTATGATAGTGATGATGAAGATGCTATCAAGAAGGAGAGGAAAAAGCAAAAGAAGAAGCAAGAAAAGAAGGAGAGCTCTCACAAGAAGAATGATTCTCATGTTGCTACATGGGATAGTGATGATTCCTCAAGTGATGATGAGGACTACAAGAAGAAGGGGCATGCTAGCATTGCTATTCAAGAGAAGAGCTCCATATTTGACACTCTATCATGCTTCATGGCTAAGGCCGCTAAGGTATCATCCGACGATGAGAGTGATCATGATAGTGCTAGTGATAGTGATAGTGATGATGATGATCTAACTAAAGACGAACTAATCACTATGCTAGAAGATTGCACTCAACATTTTAAAGAATCTATAAAGGAGTGCAAGGGCTTGCTTAAGGATAAGAAAAATCTTATGCAAGAACTTGATGAGCTTAGGGCCTCTTATGAGAGTCTAAAGGTAGACCATAAGAAGCTTCAAAAGTCTCAGTCTAAGATTAAAGAAGCTCATTCCTCTCTAGTTGAAAATGTAAAAACATGCCAACTAATGTTGAGAAAGCTAAAACTTGCAACATAGGCATATCATGTGATATAGTTGATGAATCTTTTCATAAGCCTATTGTTGTTGCTCCCACTAACCCTTCATGTAGCATATCTACATCATCCTCATCTAGTAGTGACGGTTTCACTTGTGACTCCACACTTATAGTTGAGAATGAAAATTTCAAGGAGGTAAAAGAGCTCAATCACACATTAGCTAAGGCTTATGGTGGTGAGGACCGCTTTCTTATGTGCTTGGGTAGCCAAAGAGCTTCTCTCTACAAAGAGGGATTGGGCTATAACCCCAAGAAAGGCAAGGTCACTTTTGCTCCTCACAAGACTCATCTTGTGAAGAACAATGGTAGCTATTGCAAAAGTTGCAAGCAAGTTGGTCACATAGAGCAACATTGCATGAACAAGAAATCCAATGCTAATGTATCCTCAATTAAGCTTGATTCTTTCTATATGCTTACCAAGGGTACTAATGGTGTTCATGCTAAGTTCATTGGTACACCATGGATGGGCTCAAAGAAGAAAGCCATTTGGGTACCAAAGAGCTTGGCCACTAACCTTGGAGGACCCAAATAAGTTTGGATACCTAAAAAGAATTGATCTTGTCTTGTAGGTCAATTACAAAGCCGGAGGAAGGCATTGGGTGCTTGATAGTGGGTGCACTCAACATATGACCGGAGACTCTTGTATCTTCAAATCAATTAATACAAGTCAAAATAATGGTTTTAATGCTATAACTTTCGGCAACAACAAGAAAGGCAAGGTCAAGGGGCTTGGTAAAATTGCTATCTCAAATGACATGAGCATATCTAATGTATTGCTAGTTGAGAGCTTGGATTTCAATCTTTTGTCGGTGGCACAACTTTGTAATCTTGGCTTTAAGTGCATATTTGGTAGTGATGATGTTCAAGTCATTAGTGTTGATGGATCAAATTTGATATTCAAAGGATTTAGACATGGTAGCTTATACTTGGTTGACTTCAATGATAGTGAGACAATTGACATCATGCTTGCTTAGTAAATCTAGCATGGGGTGGTTGTGGCATAGAAGGCTTGGTCATGTTGGAATGAAACAATTGAACAAACTTTTGAAGCATGACTTAGTTAGAGGCTTGAAGGATGTCACCTTTGAGAAGGATAAACCTTGTAGTGCTTGTCAAGCCGGCAAACAAGTTGGAAATGCACATCCTAGCTGTAACACCCTAGTGTTACGCAAGCATTTAGCATTGCAAATCATACGCATGATACATCATTGCATTCATAATCACATGTGAAGCAGAGTGCATCTTAAGTTAAAGCATTTCTGTGGAACATGATTGTTGCATATAATGGTTTAGAATTGTTTCACCCAAATTATACTGGTTAGGCTACTAAAACATGTGTGGCTATAATTTTAAATCACCTAGAACTAGTTAGTACAATTTTTGGAGCAACTTTGGTAACCAAAGTTTTGTCAAAATTTGCTTTTAAAAATATTATTGGAAAATGGTAAAAAACCCTCTCTATTTAGCTTTTATTCTCTAATTCAAAATCTGTTGGGAATTTGGAGTTGGTCCCTTAATAATAGTTGTAGAGAATTAAATTCTAAGCAACTTTCATTTTTGGGGCATTTTCAGAAAAAGCCATATTCTTGCTCAAAATGGAATTTTAATATTGTTAATTGAATTTATTTAAAAAATTTCTAGAAAAAAATGGAAAATCAATTTTTACCTAAACAGGCCGCCGCTTCCCTTTTGGCCCGCTGGCCAAAGCGGCCCGGCTCTCCCGCGCGCGCGCCCGCAGCCGCTCCCGCTCGCCCGCGCGCGACCACGGCCTGGCCCAGCATGGCCTCCTTCCTCTCCCTCCCGCTCGCGCGCACCGCTGGCCGACCGCAGCAGAGCACGCCCGCCGTGTGGCGGCCGCATGCCGACGCCATCAATCGTGTGGCGCCCTGTGACCCCGTGCGCTCGGCTTCAAAGCCCGCGCCCACTCCTTCCTGCCTCCTTTGTTTTCCCTTCTTCTGCTTCCTCACGCGAACAGCAGCGGCGGCGACGGCGGTTCCGCCACCGCCACCACGCGCCATCGTCGTCGTTGCCGTTCCGGCCACGCTAGCTCACCGCGAGCCGCTCCATCTTGCCCCAAGCTTCTTCTCCCTCTGGCGCAGCCCGCACTCACCTCAACCACCCATGGAAAGCCTCCCCTCCACGTGAATCGCTTGCCGGAGTTCCGACCGAGCTCACCGAGGATTCTCGCTCTGTGAAAACCTCCCCTCCGCTCCCGCTTTTCCTTTACTCGGGCGCGCATTCCGTTCACCCCGCTCTCTCGATGCTCAGACGCCATTTTTTCGCGCCGCCCCATGGCCGGAGGCGTGCTCCCGCTGTTGAGCCACGCCGCCGAGCCGCCATGGCGTGGGCGAGCTCGGTTGCGAGCTCCTCCGGTCACGCCGTTTGCACCAACGTGACCGCCTTGGCACGGTGATCACGATGGTGGTGACCTTGTCGCCGGCGACCTCGTGGGCAGCGAGATCCACGCGGTCAGCGCCGCCACTGTCCCTGTTTCACCGACATGTGGGGTCCCGCTGACCGAAGGGCCCGCCTGTCAGCTCCTCTATGTGGATCTGGGTGCACTGCACCGGGTGCACCTAGCATTTCAGCGGCTGATGTTTAAAAGGATTTTTGAAAATGATTTTTCAGAAAAGATGTAAATGCTTTAGAAATTCATAACTTGCTCATTTTGGCTCCAAAAATTGTGAAATAAATTTTGGTAGACTTCTTAGAACCAGATCTATGATCTAAAAATGTTGCATGTCAAGTTTGAAATACTTTTCTGTAGAGTTTTTATTTAATCATTGAAATTGCCATTTTCTTGATAAATATGTAATAAATCATACAAAGCTCAGAAAAATATGGTTTCAATTTTGTTAATCTTTTTGTGTACTGTACTTTCTAAGAAAAATATGTGCCATGCATGTTCTGTAGAAAAAATTTGATGTGTAGTACAAGTGCTTATTATTGTTAATAATTGTTATTTTTGATAGAGAGGAAAATATAAATAAAACATGCATATAATAATTTTTCTATAGTGATTTTTTATTGTGCAGAATGTAGGAAACATGCTAAATCTGTTGTTTGGTACTTTTCATAGTGTAAAGTATTTTTATGCTTATTTTTAGGCCTTAGATTATTATTTTTGTGTAGGCAGTTCTAGTACTCCAAATGTAATGAAATTTTTGTGGCACGCTATATTAGATGATAGTAAGCACTGTAATTTTATTAGATTTTTATATGCTACCAAAAGAAGTGTTGCTATTCAAACATAGTGTCAACTAGGGTTCAATTAACCTTGTTAATGCAAGATTAGTTGATAAGGTTTGTTTTGGTGTATCTTTGAAGCATCTTAGATTTCTGGGGTGACTTGGCATGGTAGAGAATGTTTGTAGTAGTATATGAGTACATGTTCTTGTATGATGTGGACTACCTTGTAAAAGAGTTGTATTCCTACTTTATACAATAAAGTAAACCTGTTCATCTACATCTCATTCATCGTGGTCATTACATGTCATCTCTGCAATGCACCTAGGCATGAGCACTTATACATTTGCATCATACAGGATCGCAAGAAGTAACTCCGGTAGCAGTTTCTGAGGAGCCGGAAGAGCAGCCCGAGGTGCAAGAGCAGGAGGTGCCCGAAGCCGACGAGGAGGTCGGTGAGGATCTTCCAGAGTGCCCCGACCACCGCCCGAGCTCTTTCGAAAGAGGCAAGCTCCAGAGCATTTCTCTCCTGGTTTACAAATATTTTATGAATGCTTTACTTTAACTGATGCATTACGTTTAGGAGTTGTTTGCAACCGTTGCTGCATTATACCTTGTTTACCCTGTTCTACCATATCCTTGTTACCTTAGTATTCGTAGTCAAGAAATGCTTAGCTTGCTTAGACTGGTAGAAGTTGGGTGATTTCCTATCACCTGCGAACTATAGGTGGTTATCTAGATCTGCTTGAATAAGTATGTCATCTTAGAATAACTAAGTGTTAATGTGAAATTAAAACCGGACGGAGACTTGCAGGGTTTCAGACTGTAGTGTTTTCCATCTGTGCCGATTAAGGACCGACCGTTGTTGGGCCTCGAGTCATGTTGAACGCATGCCTTACATTTAGCTGGCCGAATAATGTACCTTTCGACCACAAAGCTAGGAGATTATTTAGGCCGAGTGGATTACCCGCAACGCACTGTACTGAAGCAGGTGTGGTAGGACATGGGGGCGCGATGATAAGGCCAAAGAGCAGTCAGGCGGCCCCTGGGTACATGTGGTTCCTGGCAAACTCGAGACTTACCTGAATAGTTGACTTGGTGACCAATATCTCACTTTAGCGGGTGAGTGACGTTTGTGTGAGGAATAAATTACCAGCTGGTTAATAATCGATTCGAATCGCCATCGTTCACTGGATAGTGAACACTTGACTTGAGTTACTTCATCGTAGTAATCTTGATGGAACACTTGGACAGTTATATGGAATATGACATGATGGAAGTTGTTAATGATCATTGGTTATCCTTACTTGTTTAATCACATGTTTACTCTAGTACATGTGTAAATGTAGTTGATAGGTTAATAACGATTTAACTTGATATAAAAACTTCTAGAAAAGATTCTTTAAATGCTAAAAATGCCTTTTGCAAATGAGTCAGCTACCCTACCATAAAGCATGTCATAATCCTTGGTGTCAGTTTATTTTTGGTTATGTCGGATAAGTCTAGCTGAGTACCTTCTCGTACTCAGGGCTTTGTTCCCACTTGTTGCAGATGGGCAGATGTATTACGGCTACTGTAACAATTGCCTTTATCCTACGATGGGTGAAGCTTAGGACCATGGGCAGTGGTCATTCCCTACGTCTCGTCTGATGCTTTTGTTGGAGATGATCATGAGCTGGCACTTTATTTCGAACTCTGTGTGAGTGTGTGTGGTTTGAACTAAATGCTTCCGCTATTTTTATTTGAACTTGGTTTGTAATAACTATGTTTAAACTCTGATGTATTTGCGACGCGAACTTTTATGTAATTTATGATGGTGACCGCTAAACTTATTACGATCTTGGCTGGTATGTAAGTTGGTTTGAAATTCGTCGTGATTTCACGGACTATCAGGTTATACGGGCTTAAGTTTGCTAAATCGTCTACTTGTTGGATGATTTTCTTACTTAATTTCGTATAATTGGTCGGTTCTATTACACTAGCAAGAGTGAAATGAGCACATCAAAGGTATTTGAGTTATTGCACATGGACTTATTTAGGCCAATAACATACACTAGCATTGGTGGCAACAAGTATGGTTTTGTGATTGTTGATGACAACACTAGATATACTTGGGTGTTCTTTCTCTATGACAAGAGTGATGTTTATAATCTATTCAAGTCTTTTGTTAAAAGGGTTCAAAATAAGTTTGAAACGACTATCAAGAAGATTAGAAGTGACAATGGTAGTGAGTTCAAAAACACAATAATTGAGGATTTGTGTGATGATCTCGGTATTGGACATCAATTCTCTTCAACATACACTTCTCATTCCAGTGGTGTAGTTGAAAGGAAAAATAGAACCTTGATTGATATGGCTAGATCAATGCTAAGTGAATACAATGTTAGTCATTCATTTTGGAGTGAAGCTATCAACACGGCATGCTATTGTAGCAACCATCTCTATTGCCATGGGAAGACACCATATGAGCTATTAAATGGAAGAAAGCCCAACATTGCATACTTTAGAGTGTTCGGTTGCAAATGCTATAGAGTGTTCGGTTGCAAATGCTATATTCTCAAGAAAGGCACTAGATTGAGCAAGTTTGACAAGAAATATGATGAAGGGTTCTTACTTGGTTATTCTACCACAAGCAAAGCATATAGAGTTTGGAATCTCACTAATGGCACCTTAGAAGAAGTTCATGATGTTGAGTTTGATGAAACCCAAGGATCCCAAAATGAAGCTCAAAACCTTGATGATGTGAGAGGAGACCAATTGATAAATGTAATGAGAAACATGGACATTGGTGATGTTAGGCCAAGGCAAGTTGATGATGATGATGATATTCATGTGATCAACCAAAGTGTGCAAATTGATACAAATCAAGCAAGCCCTAGTGGGTCTCATGATGAAGCCCAAGATCAAGGTCAAGCAAGTGAAAGCAATCAACTCCCAATACTCCAACCTACTAGCATTGCAAGATATCATCCATTGAATCAAATCATTGATGGAATTCAAAGTGGTGTGCAAACTAGATCGAGACTAGCATCATTTTGTGAGCATTACTCATTTGTCTCATTAGAAGAACCAAAGAAGATAGAAGATGCATTGAAGGATTCCGATTGGGTAAATGTCATGCATGAAGAGCTAAACAACTTCACTAGAAATCAAGTTTGGAAACTTGTTGAAAGGGCGAAGAACTACAATGTGATTGGTACTAAGTGAGTCTTTAGAAACAAGCAAGATCAAGATGGTATAGTTATGAGAAACAAAGCAAGATTGGTAGCACAAGGTTACACACAAGTTGAATGTCTTGACTTTGGTGAGACATGCACCGGTTGCAAGATTAGAGGCAATTAGAATTCTTTTAGCCTATGCTTATGCCCACAACATCAAGTTATATCAATTGGATGTGAAAAGTGCATTCCTCAATGGGTACATAAATGAGTTGGTCTATGTTGAACAACCTTTCGGTTTTGAAGATAACAAAAAGTCCGACCATGTTTACAAGCTCAAGAAGGCATTGTATGGTTTGAAGCAAGCACCTAGAGCATGGTATGAGAGGTTGAGGGACTTTCTCCTCTCTAAAGGGTTCAAGATGGAAAAGTTTAACACCACTCTCTTCACCAAGAAGATAGGCATTGACTTGTTTGTGTTGCAAATCTATGTGGATGATATCATTTTTTGATCAACCAATCAAGACTTTTATGAAGAGTTTGGAAAAATGATGGCTAATGAGTTTGAGATGTCTATGATTGGAGAGCTTAGTTACTTCCTTGGACTTCAAATTAAGCAAATGAAGAATAACACTTTTGTAAGTCAAGGGAAGTACATCAAGGACATTATCAAGAAATTTGGATTGCAAGATGCTAAGCCAGTGTGTACACCAATGGGCATAAATGATCAATTGGGTATTGATGCTAGTGGAAACATGCTAGATCAAAAGCAATACCGGTCTATAATTGGAAGTTTGCTATATGTCACCGCTTCTAGGCCGGATGTGATGTTTAGTGTGTGCAAGTGTGCAAGATATCAAGCTTCACCTAGAGAAAGTCACTTGAAAGCAACCAAGAGAATATTGAGATATCTTAAGGGCACTTATGATGTTGGACTATGGTATCCCAAGGGATCAAACTTTGAGTTGATTGGATATTTAGATTCTGACTATAGTGGTTGCAAGATTGATAGAATGAGCACAAGTGGCACTTGTCAATTACTAGGAAGGTCTCTTGTTTCATGGTCATCAAAAAAATAAAATAGTATTGCACTATCTATCGCTGAGGCCGAATACATTAATGCTGGTAGTTGTTATGCACAATTGCTTTAGATGAAGGCAACTTTGAGTGACTTTAGAATCAAATTCAAGAATGTGCCTTTGTTTTGTGATAATGAGAGTGCTATCAAGATGACACAAAATCCGGTTCAACATTCAAGAACCAAGCATATTGACATAAGGCATCACTTCATAAGAGACCATCAACAAAAGGGTGATATTTGTATACAAGGCATTGGCACCGAAGATCAACTAGCCGATATCTTTACAAAGCCACTTGATGAGAAAAGGTTTTACAAGTTGAAGAATGAATTGAACATACTTGATTTCTCCAACTTGAAATGAGTGCACCCTCACATTCTTATATGACATGCCTCCCCTTCGACAATGCAAGGTAAAGTTGTTTGGTATATCATTCATACTTTGCTAAGGACATGTTTAGAACATATAGACATATTTGCATAACAAATAGGCTCATTCATGAAAATCAAATGATTTTAATGTATATATAGTACCACTATTGCTTCTATGTTTGTTTGATCTAGTGGTAGCATATGACATGTTTGTGGGCTTGCAAACCTAGTGTTGAATCTAGAAAATGAGCTCATGATGTGTAATTCAACATGATCAAGATAACCCTTATACTTTATGAGCTGTGAAGAAGCTTGTCCTTGGATCAAACCGAATTATATATTCTAGGCAAGTGATCTAGATTGAACCATAATTTGGACTCCCTCATATTGATTGACTTAATTCTCACTAAAATTAATACCTTTTTGGTGATTGTTGACAAATGGGGAGAAGTAAGTCACAAAGATATAGAAAGGGGGAGAAATCAAAAGATATAAGGGGGAGAGAAATCAAAGATATGACATTAGAAAGGGATCAATTAAAATTGAGCACACGAGTAGGGGGAGCAAGCTCATGAATCTTTTGTTGTATTTGTTTGTGCATTAACATGATGAATTATTGCATTGCAAAGCTTAAATTCATATTCATGATTGTATGGTGTATGCTAGAAATAGAACTTGAATGATGATTTGTTGAGAGTAGCTTTACAAGTGGTATCTAGACACCTTTGCTTATAATGTTGATCTCACGGGGTTTTTAGTGGTTATGATCTATGCAAGTGAGAATTTACAAGTGGTGTCTAGCTACATCGATGCTAAGGATGGTATATAAAGGCAACTCCGATTGGCATCACGCTACAAAGGTCTATTCTATATACCTTAGTATCAATTTGATAGTATTAACTCTCCCAAAATTCAAATCCATACATATGTGCACAATTGACCTAAACTCATAGAAGCACATATGTAGGGGGAGCTAATACTATCGAAATTTAAAATTGATTTCATTTCATATCTTTGTGGTGGTTGTCATCAATTACCAAAAAATGGGAGATTGAAAGCCCAAGTTTGGTTTTGGAAATTGAGTGACACCAAAGTTGCTAATGTTATGTGATCAAGTGTGATTAAGCTAGGCATAAGCAACATGTGATGGAGTTGGAAATGACATGGAGATATGGCCACAAGACCACATGATTTGGTGCATGAAATGATGAGCAAGATCATGAAGGAATGCACCTAAAATGATGGACATGATGATCAAGTGGAGGAGAAGGAACTAAGAGCGCAAGACAAAGGTATAACCATAGCATTTTCCTTTTGCCGGTCCAAGATAAGTAGAGAAGTGATTGACCGGGTTTATGATACATAGCCGACTATCAAGAGGGGCAATCACAGTTAGCTCGAGAATCAAGTGCCACTAGATCAATGTCTTGAGCATATGCATTAGGATCTAGTTGAGAGCTAACATAACCCTTTGAAAATATTTGTGAAATGCTAACACACATGCACATGGTGGTGTACACTTGATGGTGTTGGCACATTTGCAAAGGAGAAGGTGTTGGAGTTGATTTTGATCAACTTGGTGAAGGGAGAAAGGTTTTTCGATGTTCTCCGGACATTAGGATGGCTCTTGGAGAGGAATACTGCTTTGATCCATTGTGACTTGGATAAAGTGTCCATATGGGTTGTGTAGCTCTCTGAATAAGCTTTCCAAAATGTCCAAGATCATCGAAATCGGAGTTTGGAGCTAAGAGTTATCGTCATTTTACCGAAGAGTGGTCTGTGACCGGACTCGTGACCGGACGCGTCCGGTCAGCACCTGCGCGTCCGGATAGCACGTCCGGTCACGTCGGGATCGGGAGCTTACTGGAACCTCTCTGTTCGCTGTTTTGCTGTGACCTATGCGTCCGGTCCCGTTACAAGTTTTTGCGCGCAAAAACTAGCCGTTGGAGCACGCTAGTAACCTGCGTGTCTAGTCGGTGTCGACCGGAGCGTCCGATCAGCCCGACTCAAAGCCAAAACGGCTATTGCGTACCCCTTCGCTATAAATAGAAGATGGCCGGGGTTTGGAGGTATCTCTTGCATTCTTGCTGACCTTGAGACATCCTTTGAGCTAGAGAACAACCTCTCCACTCATCTCTTTATTTGGTTGCACATCTTAAGTGAGATTCAAGTGCATTACTTGAGAGTTGCATTCTAGAGGCACTTGATCTTTGAGTTGCTGCGGATTTCTTGTTACTCTTCCGTGTTTTCCGACGTGGTAGACGGCTTGGAGCAGCGGAGGTGATTGAGCTCGGAATTGGAGATTGTTGGAGCCCTAACCAAGTGTTATAAGGGGTTCTTGATCCTTCCCCGTGAGAGTTCGCGAATTGGATACTCTAGTGGAGCTCGTGGATGGGAGGATCCCCATCTTGTGTGCGGTTGTGCAGCGCCCACCGAGGGCTCGACTCTTGATAGTCGATTAGCTCGCAAACCAACAAGTGGGTGTATCGCCACAACGGGTAGTAGCTTGCCGGGAAGCAAGTGAACCTCGGGATAAATTCTTGTGTCGTTCTCTTTCCGAGGATTTCTCTTGTGTGATTGATTAATTGGTTCTTCTCATCCCTACACGGCGGTATAATCATTCAAAGTTCTTCTCTCGTGTTACTCCTTGTATCTAGCTTGTAGTTGTTGTGTTTAGTGGATAGCATTGTACTAGACTTGTGTAGGTGGCTTGCTTAATTAGTTAGAGCTAGTGCATATTGATTCGCCATCTTTTGTACCAACTTTGTTGTTGAGTAAAGTTTGTAGAAAATTTTAAAAAGGCTATTCAACCCCCCCTCTAGCCATTTAGGACCTTATAGTGGTAAGTAACTTCAACAACCATTTACTAAGTAGAGCAATATTTTTATTATGCAGATCATGAATTCCAAGACCTCTTTGGTCTTTGGGCTGACATAATATGCTCCATTTAGCTAAACGATATTTCATTTTTTTTCTCATCACCTTGCCAGTAAAATCTAGACCGGAAATAATCCAATTTCTTTTGGACTCCTTTTGGCAAGGCAAAGAAGGACATCATATACATTGGTAGGCTGCTAAGCACTGGATTTATCAATGTTAAGCGTCCCCAATTGAAAGATGTTTCCCTTTCCAACTACCCAGTCGCCTCTCAAACACATTCCTCAACCTTCCTTCACTCAGCATTCCTAAGCTTCCTAAAATGTATAGGAATTCCCAAATACCAAATTGGAAAATCACCAGTACATCAGTTCGATGTATTGATCAAGGTGGTCTTGGGCATTTGGATGACTGCATTTTTTAAAAAAAATAGGCAAATTCATTACTCATATGAATTAGGGTGCTTCAGAGGAGTTCTACACAGATTAAAGTGTTGTAACAATTAGGTGAAAATATTACTTGTCCACACCTGAATTTCTATTTGCACCAATTACACCTAGAAATTACAACAAATAATCATTGTAACTCTGCACTACAAGTTTTGTGTATGTAAATCCGGCATAAGTTGGTATTAACTAAAATTGGAGTGTGTGAGAGAGAAGATTTTCACCTAAATCTTAGTTTTATTCTCAAAAAAAAAGGGTGCGGAAGAGGATTTTCACCGAGCAGATAATTCCGATGGAATTTATCAGTTTTTTCTTGAGCAAATGGAATTTATCAGTTGCACCACGCCAGTAGAGGAGCCCGCGGGCCGCCTCTCTTAACTGTAACCATTGCAAAAAGGAAAAAGTAAATATTTTTTTTTGAGTGGAAGGAAAAAGAAAATAAATAAGTTGCAAATCTCTGTTTGGGCCAGGGCCACCTATATATACTAGTCTAGATTATGAGTTTGGGCCATAAACTCTATTCTATACTGGACGATATCTTCGGCCCAATATATCATTTCAGTACACTGGACTGAGGACAACAGGAACGAACCCTATGAGGTCCAATATGTTTGTTGGATCTTTGGCCCAATTAATACGGCAGCCAATCCCTTGTAACGTTTCATCATCATCAATCAAATCAAATAAATAAGAAGGGTTTGTTCGTTATCTAGATGTAATGGAAACTGAAATGAAGATAGCACTGGCTGTTGATAGAATCCACAAGCCAATCTATATATGCTGGTAACTAACTTTCTCATACATTGAAGGGCTTGGAGATCCGTGTGGGAACAAGCAAATTGAGTGTAGTTATTGTTGATTATTAAATTTCCTGTGATGAAGCTGCTTGTACGTCTAATGTAATGTCTATATATAGCGATCAAAGAGCATATGGTGATCTTATCAGTGTCGATCAACTTGTCAAGATATATCAGTCCAATCCTGAGAATGCGTTGGTAGGAATAGGTGTATGAAACTCAAGCTACGAAGCCGTGGCTCCATCCGTTCGTGTGATTTGAATGTGATGCCCGCACGGACGCATGGCCAGATGAGTCGTCTCGTCTGTCTCTGGTGTTGTTGGTCCACACATCTACTTTGAGCAAGAAGGGAACGAGGAAAGGAGAGAGCAAGACTCTGAAATGGACCGCTGAACGACGGCGGAAGAGTGAAGCCATGCTCCGTGCGCTGCACCAATGATAGGTTCACCTCATGCCGTGCTTGAGAGAACTGTACCCTGATTAAATCGATCCATCGACCAGGAGACACGAGTCATGGATCGGGCAGGTACTGTAGCAATCCCAGCTACAGCGCCTCTCTCTAGCTAGGGCTAGGCCCAGCTGCATCTGCATCTGCATGAGTGCATGGATATATAATGAGGGCAAGCGGATCCCAACGGCCAAGTCCCGGTAGTTAGACTTTCCGTAGTGGCATACTCTAAATGATACTCTAAAGTTTTAGAGTATGAATATAGAGTAAAAACTGCTGCACTGGGTACTCTAAAACGATACTCTATCCTTTCTCTTACTCTATATTTAGAGTAGTACTGTGCTTACTCTATATTCTGTAGTGGCGGACCCCGCTAGCTAAACAAAGGAAAAAATGCTATAACTCACAAACCAAAAATCCAAATTAAATTTCGATTGCACCATTAAATTCGTCTCAATAAATCCTTCAAAACTAGATCACACATGGATATATTTAGATAAAGTGACAAGTGGGTCCCATAGTGGATAGAGTGGATAGAGGATGATATAGAGGATGGATGAGTGCGGGAGAATTGAGTATAGAGGAGAGAATCTTGCTGACTAGGACGTATAGAGGATGAATATAGAGGTCCATGAGTGCGGATAGCCTTAGGCCGTGCGATGCAGATGGCAGATGCAGTAGCGCAGGCAGGCAGGCAGGAAACGCACCTCCCATCCCATCCATCATCCATGCATGCATCTGTTGCTTGCTGCCTCTCTGCTCTGATAATAGCTAGCCTCATCAGATTCGCCCATGCACGACGCCACGATGCATGGAGCATGCATGGTCCCTCCCGGGCCGGTCGTCCCGTGGACACGCACGGCATACGGGCCGGCATGGACCATGCATGGATAATACGGACCACGTACTACGTACGTACTCATGTAGTCATCTCACGCAGCAGCAGTAGCATGTACGCTGGACCAGGAAAATACGTACGTATCTACGGACCACCATCTGCCACTGGGCAGGCAGCAACAGTACACGCCTAGTACTACGAGCGAGCGAGAGAGCTTGGCCGCCCAGCACGCACCGCAACGCAGTTACGCAGCGCAGCCGGAGCCACGATGGACCATGCATGGCTAATTTGGCTGGCGCTCATTATGAGTCTGAGTATGAGCAGTTTCCACTTTAATTTCCAGTTCGCCCGGCTCCCTCGATCTGGGGCCGCCCGGGGTTTATGTGCGCCACTTCAAGTGATTCTCACGGGTGGTGGCTTCGGCAGTTTGGCGGCCTGCTCAAACTATTTGACCAGTCTCAGTGAGAATTTCATGTCACTGTTTTCAACACATTTAGATTTTGGAAACAGTGTAGCAGAGTTTTATTCCCATGAAACTCTCTCTACTCCTATTAAACTCTTATCATCTCTCTTCATTAATATGGTGTCACATCAGTATAATTAATACCCATAAAACTCTTGTGAAACCCCATTGAGACTGGCCTTAGGCCATGCCTGTTTTTTTACTTCTTCCACTAGATTTCCTCCCCCTTCTTTGGTGTGCCCGTGTGTGTAGACTGATTTTTTTTAACCGGAGAGTTTTGCTCCTCATTTTCATGCACAGTGCACGGAAATATGATGGGAAGCGGGATCGAACACGGTGGCCGAGCTGCTGGCCACTCCAAACGTCCGTCCGTTCCCGTGTGTGTAGACTGATGATTGTAAAGTGCTGTACTCCTACAACTGACGGAGCGAAATGATGCTTCTCGACGGTTGTTGGGACGCTGGAGGTTTAATTCGTCCGCGGAGCGATTAGTCAACTGCTACAGAACTCGGCGCTGTGCTTCTAATTTGTCCGTATGTACATGCCAAGTTGCCATATGCCAATCATACATCAGCAGCCCGGTATAGTAATTTTCTACTCCAGAGTTGAGTCCAGACCAGATCTGGTTCGCGCACACAGAATTAGGTGCAGTACAGCGTACACAGCAGAAACATGTGCACCGCCAAACTAGGAGTACGGTAATATACCAGCGCCTAGTTTGCCTCAAAGTTCCAAGTTTTTTCACTCTCTCCATCACATCAATTTTTAACCGCTTGCATGGAGTATTAAATGTAGGTAAAAAAAATAACTAATTACACAGTTTAGTTGGAAATCACGAGATGAATCTTTTGAGTCTAGTTGATCCATGATTGGACAATATTTGCCAAATAAGACGAAAGTGGTACTATTCATCGGGTTAAAATTTTCTTCAATCTGGCCAGGAGTGCATGACAATCGTGTTTCCGTCAGGACGGAATTGATGAGGGCGCCAAGTTTCCCTAGGGCCTTGTTTAGATTCCAGGGCCGTGTTTAGATCCAGAGTTGATGTCCGGATGCTGGAACACTGTAGCAATTTTTGTTTTTTAGTGCAAAAAATTGTCTAAAAATTGATTAATTAGACTCAAAATGTTCGTCTCGTAAAGTACAACAAAACTGTGCAATTAGTTTTTGATTTCATCTACATTTAGTACTTCATGCATTTGCCGACATTTTGATGTGATGGGGAATCTCCTTTTTGCATAGGGGAATTTGGGGGGAGAATTGGGAACTAAACAAGGCCCAGAATTCACTCCCAAATTCCACTATACAAAAAGAAGATTCTCTATCACATCAAAATGCCGGCACATATATGGAGTACTAAATGCAGATAAAATCAAAAACTAATTACACAGTTTTATTCTACTTTGCAAGACGAACATTTAGAGCCTAATTAATCAAGATTTAGACAATTATTACCAAAAAAACTAAAGTGCTACAGTGCTCGAGGTGGCACTGTGCTGAATCGGCCACCTCCGAGGCGGGTAACTAAAAGGCCTTGGAGTCTCAATGGTGTGGTGTCGGAACTACTACCACTAGTATATATTTATACAGTACTATATAATATAATCAGTAGCAGTAGTACTAGTTAGAGAACAGCCAACGTGGCCAATGTCTCGCTGAATATTTTGAATCCCTTATTAGTATTCTGATTCTCGTCCATCGAGCCGTTCGTAGTTGTCCTGTGCGATAGTGCCATCTGCTGCATTTTGCCGCAGCAAAGAGCAACTTGTCCAACCAGCACATGTAATAGTCCTATACAGTTACAACTTTACACGAGCCCAGCAGATGACCTCAAATCAAACACAAAAGGTTGGAGTAGCCCTTTTCTTTCTTCTCCGACCCCACGCGTAAAGTAAAAATGTAAAATTGTAAAAAAGGACCGGGGATTTGTCACTACTCACTACTAGCAGTAGTGGCGTATTGCTAACGGACAAAACCAGGCCAGGCAAGAATCCATGCACGCACGACGCGGTGAGCTAGGAGGGGTACTCGTGATGTGCGGACAAATCCAGACACTGAAATCGCACCCAAAACAGGCCGGGCCAGGCGGGTGGCTTCTACCTATCCGTGCACCCACATGCGCAACAGCAGACACGCGGGCCGACCGGCGCGGACAGCGTGCGAGAACTGCGATCCGCGGAAAGGGAGAAAAACACCACAGAAAAAGGCGCGCCACCCCCAACCCCGGCACGCCCACGCCCACGCCGTTAAACAAACAAAACCATCTGGGACTCTGGGGCTCGGCGGCTCGACTCGACCGCAGATCCCGGCCGGCCGGCGTGCGTCCGCCCGAGATCGCCCAGGCCGGCACGCCCAGTAAAAAAACACGGAAAAAGTCTACATAAACCCCAGCTATCTAGGGTCGACTACTCCATCCCAAACTATAAAACCAGATATTCTGCCCTGAACTTTTCAAAACCGTTCAAATAACCCCAAACGGTTTTCGACGGTAGTTTTGCTACCATGGCTGCTGACATGGATGACGATGTGGCGATGGCCCATATGTCAGCCACCCCTTTCTCTCCTCTCTCTCTCCTCTGTCCTCTGTGCCCATGTTGTTATAGGGCGCGGTGGCGTACCGGCCGTTCCAGAGCTCGGACGGCCTAGCTAGGGTTAGGGTTAGCTCAGTGGAGCTCACCGCGACTTGGTTGACTACACGGCTGAGGCGGAGACAAAGCGAAGAGGGCTGCCGACGTTGAGGGCGGACACGGCGGCGCGAACCGGTGGTCGAGGCAGCGTTCCGGCTTGTCCTGGGCTCCGGCAACCAAACTGACAAGCATATGAGCAACACGGAATCGAGACGAAACCAAAACTAAAGACGAGAGGGCGAGGCGTTCACCGGAGAGAGCTGGCCACGGTGAGGAGATTGTGGCGGGCATGGTGAACCGTGGTGGCGGGAACCGGCACCGAGGACGACTTCGGCAACAAGAGACGATGCAACCGGGCTCAAATGAGACGCAAGGACGAGACGATGCTAGAGACACTAGCAATTGGGTAGAGGTGCAGCAACCGCGGCGAATTTTGCCGACGAGCTCGAGCGGTCGGTGGCGGCGCAGAGAGGGACGACGGTGAAGGAACCAGCGCCGCCGGTGGAGGAGCTCGGGGGAGGAGGTGTCGCCGCCTCGGGCGGGCCCACACCCGCGCCGCCGGGCTGCCAGGTCGTCGTGCCCGTGAGCTCCTCTAGTGAGGGAGATTGAGAGGGAGGCACGGGAGAGTGGGGGAGAGGAGAGGGGAGGGTGCCAGCGGGAAGGAGAGGGGAGAGAAGAGAGAAGGGTGGCTGACATGTGGGCCATCGCCAATCATCGTCCGTGTTAGTAGCCATGATGGCAAACTATCATCGAAAACCGCTTAGGGGTTATTTGACCGGTTTTAAAAAGTTCAGGGGACAGAATATCTGGCTTTATAGTTTTGAGGTCGAAGTACTCGATCCTAAATAGTTGGTGGCTATGTAAACTGTTTTTTTTTAAA
Source organism: Saccharum hybrid cultivar R570 (assembly GCA_038087645.1). Classification (NCBI taxonomy): domain Eukaryota; kingdom Viridiplantae; phylum Streptophyta; class Magnoliopsida; order Poales; family Poaceae; genus Saccharum; species Saccharum hybrid cultivar. Next base: position 28,753,719 of record JAQSUU010000135.1, read on the forward strand.
AAAAACACGGGACGTTTCTACGAGTACGAGCCGAGAAGCGGCAAAGCCGCCGCGTGCGGCCGGCTAGGTCGGCAAAGCCGCCGCGCACGGCCGGAGTAGGACAAAAACCACGCGCGCGCCCGCAACAGCCAGTGCCCGGTAGCGCGCGCGCGCCCGTCGCTACTGGCCAGCAGCCGGACCAGACAAGGGGCCCTCGCCGCCGTGAACTGATTAATGATTAATTAGTCGTGGACGGGACGGGACCAGCTGATTAATTAGCGCGCGGAGTCGTCTCGGAGAAGGTGATGACGAGCCGAGCGGGTCTGCTGCTGCTCTGCTCTGGAAAAATGCTCAATTAGGGCTGGTTTAGATTGCAAATTTTTGCAACTCTGGTAACTGTAGTACTTTCGTTTGTATTTGGTAATTATTGTCGAATCGTGGACTAACTAGGCTTAAAAGATTCGTCTCGTGATTTACTACCAAACTGTATAATTAGTTATTTTTTTACCAATATTGACTATTCCATACATGTATCCAAAGATTTGATGTGACGAAGAGAGAGCGAAAAAATTTAGAATCTAAACCCGACCTTACTGTCACCTTCCTCGGCCTGCAGACTGGCGAGTGGTGACGAGTCGCGCTCAAGGCTAATTAATTGCTGCGATTTCTTGTCCTTTCCGTCGCTGCCCCAACCTCAGCCCAGAAATCTAGCGCTGGTACGTGTACGTAGGGGTACAGCCACGCCGACTTGGCGTGTGAGATTTGCGCCGGTGCACAAGCCGCAAAGCGTGCCATTCGGGTCTCGGGCCGCTGGTACGGTGCTCCGGTCCTCCTCTTTGACTGATATGGCTCTTTTTTCTGAATGATGATTAGATGGATGATTGGATGAATCATCAAACCTCAGCTCTTTGACATTTTACGAAAAAAAAACTGTAGACCGTTTTCTTTTCGTGGAATCTGCGCCCACTCGATTGCCGTAGAGATTTCCCATCACTTATTGCCGTAGAGATTTCGGCAAGCTTAACGATTTTTTTGTGCTTTTCCTGGCTTGCGCCCTTAGCCTATTGCATTCTGCTCCGTCTCTTTTCAAAGTCATCAATCATCATATCATACGAATACATATATGATATGGCTCGCATAATGCATAGTTATATGATGCTACTTATAAGGAACCTCAAATCAGTTAATTGTTGCGATCAAATCCAAAACTTGTATATGGTTCTCTAGTCTTGCGTATCGAGTCAAATATATAACTCTTATAAAGCAAAACCCCACACTACCTATTTTACTTGACATGCAAAGCGTCCACCTCAGCAGTCCACTATAATTTACCACTAGCAATTCTTTTGACATGCAAGATGTCCACCTCAGCAGTCCACTATCATTTACAATTAAAGTTCACTAGCAAAATAATTATGATATCCACGTCAGCGAGACACATCATCCACTATGGATACAATATCTACGATTATGCTAATAAATCTATACATATATTATATCATGTTCTTGCATTACCAACACCATATGTGTACATCTCCTAATTTTTATTAGTTAACATTCTAACATATTTATATTCCTCTTTCGTACTCGCGGCAACGCGCAGAGAATCCTCCTAGTTTGTATCAACATTACATTTCCCCTCTCTTTGTTAATTCCATTCCAAGTCAATAAAAAACCTTAGATAAGTCATTTAATACTCAGAACACTGGAAATAACTTTAGAGAGTGATCTAGGATAAGGGATTTGTTTCTCACACCAAAATATATTTAAATCACATCTTTTCATCACAAGTTATGTAAGGCATATGCATTTTCTTCGTATTATCTCAAAAAAGGAGCTTTTGAAACACAAGGACAAAAGTCAAGTGTCACCGCAAATCGTTGGGATATTCTCACATTTCTAAACTTTTAATATTCTCAAAATTCTATGTGACTTTGTTGACCGCCTTCCTTTTGATTTACTAATTAGCCAGCAACAGACTGTATTATCACCTTTGCTCTCAAAGTAGAACTTACTTGTACTCCTAGTTCTCTCTCTATTCCTAAATAAATAGATTATCATCAAGTTTAGGACATATTAGTATTGATAGAGAAAAGATCGTACTATCCTTCGTTAACTGAAGTATTTGCATAGTAATCGGTGATTGTTCTAACAACACACTAATTATAGCATTTACGTACTACATGCATCCAACTACAGGAACTCAAGACTAGATTGGGAGCTGGGAGAAGGTGCAATAAATGCGAAGAGACTTAGAGATTGATTTATTTGTAGACAAATTTTTAACATTTACTCACTGACAGGGAATAGAAGTCGATGACCTACACCCTCCGTCCCTAAATGTTTGTCTCTAGAAAACCGTGCTTCCCTTATAAACACGCTTCTCGGGCGACCAACAAAAAAAGGACAGAGTAGTACGTCGGAAGCACAACTTTGGGAAAAATATAGAATCCGGAGCCTTGCTTTTGGGCATGGGAAACAAGAGGCGCGGGAGTGCATCAGCTCCCAATCCAAGAGCTTAGTCCCAGCCTCCGAGGTAGTACTACAAACAAAAGCAGCAATAATTCGGCAAAGCTTCCTCCTCGCGGCAGCTCCAACAATCGGCTTCTAAGCTAAATTTAAGTATTTTTATATTTTAATTAAAGAGAGAGAAAATCTAAACTTTTGCACATATTTCAAGGTGGCGCGAAAAGATCATGTAACGTTATTCATATTAAAAGCTAGTACATGCTAAAAGATAGCACTATTAAAGAAGCTAACTTAAAGCTAGTACCTACTCCCTCTGTCCCTAATTAAGTGTCGTTTTTGGTTTTTTATATCCGCAAGTTTGACTCGATTTGTATAAAATACGTGCAACATTTGTATCTCTAAATAAATTTATTAAAAAACTATATTTAAAGATTTTTTCAATGATACTAATTATATACCATAAATATTAATATTTTTTTAATATATATTTAATTAAAGTTGTTTCTCAGGAAGCGTAAAAAGACAGATATTTAGGGGCGGAGGGAGCAGCTCAAACGATTGCAGTTGGCTCGGCCTTAATCGCCGTGCCGCCGAAGCAAGACCCCTCCAATTCAGCGGGCTGTTCTAGCAGAATTTAGGCTTGTTTAGTTCCTGAAATATTTTGTAAAATGTTACTGTATCATTTTTCGTTGTTATTTGTTAATTAGTGTTCAATCATGGCTTAATTAGACTTAAAAGATTCGTCTCGTCCATTTCGTCTAAACTGTGTAATTAGTTTTATTTTTTATCTATATTTAATGCTTCGTACATGTGTCCAAAAATTCAATATGACGAAGAATCTATTATTTTTTTCGCGAAATATTTTGGATTAAAGAGGCCTTATTACCCCACGCTCCCCAATCTCGCATCCCTCCGGGACAAGATCCGCGCCAGGCCGATGGGCGCAGGCGCGCAGCCCTCACGCTGCCTCGGCCTGACCGGACGTCGACCCGACGGCGACGGCAGTTATGGCTGACCGGGACGGCACAGCTCAACGGCGTGGCGTGCTCCCCGGCCCTGGTCACCTGCGTGCGTGCGTGGGCCCCTTCGTTCGAACAGATGAGAACGCCCACGCGTTGCGGGCATATTTACGGGAGTGCCACCCTGCCGCTGCGCTCAGCTCACCTGGCGTGTGCGCGGGGAGGTGAGGAGCAGGGCCTCGTTTAGTTCGGTGAATCGTGGAGAAAAATACTGTATCAGAATTCTTATAGCATTTTATTTGTATTTGGTAAAAATTATCCAAATTTTGACTAACTAGGCTTAAAATGTTCATCTCGCAAAGTACAACAAAACTGTGCAATTAGTTTTTGATTTCATCAACATTTAGTACTCCATGCATTTGCCAACATTTTGATGTGACAGGGAATCTTCTTTTTGCATAGTAAAATTTGGGGAGAATTGGGGGAACTAAACAAGGACCAGATTGATTAGGGCAGGCGGCAGGGAGAGCCTCATGGGCGTACAGTTTAGGCCCCGTTTGGTTCGAGTATGTTAAAGTTTAACTCTCATTACATTAATGTTCTTTTAAATGTATGGCGTACTAAATGTAGACTAATTGCATGCATGTCGGCATAGATTAGGAGTAATTTACGAGACGAATCTATTAAGCCTAATTAGTCTAAGATTGAAAACTTTTTGTCAAATAAGACGAAAGTGCTACAGTATTTATTAAACTTTAATTCCTCCAACCAAACACCCCTTACGCACGCTTTGCCATTGGTTTCTGCCCAGTTTCCATGTACTAGCGCTATACACCCTATTCGTTTCGCTGGTTTATTGTGCTGAAAGTACTGTTCGCTGGTTTGTTGTGAGAGAAAAACACTGTTGAATTGCTGTTGATTCTGCTGATAAGTCCAAACGAACAGGGCAATATTTTTATTTGAATATAAATGAATGATTTTTAGTCGTCGGTAGGTGTAGCGCTCCACTCCAATTCCTCCGAGCCTCGGACTGCACCTACACCGCGGGCATCAGCATGGTACGCGGCAAAATCGTATGCAGAGCTATCGTCACCCCTGACGAATATGGGAACAAACATTTTCACGCAAATCGAACCACGGAGAGGACTCTCTGCAAACACCTCCAAACCTCCTCCTTAATTTGAAGCGCAGATTTTGAAGCAAATGGAACCACGACGAGGGAGGACTCTGCAACACTGGGTACGGCCGTACGGGGTCCAAAAATCAAAAGGCTAATCCGTTGCGCCAGTGACAAGGCGATCCGTGTGGCCTGCCTCCAGTTTGGATCCATGTCCGTCACGAGCGGGGCAGCACGGAGCGGACGGCATGCACGCAGCACGCCGGCAGGGGCAGGCAGGCGCGTCCACGGCGCCCAGCCCAGACGAGGAGCCGCCCGAGGAGCCCCAGCGACGGCGATGATGGCGCACCGGGCCAGGCGCCTAAGCGAGCAGCAGCCAGCAGCGCCCGCCCATGCACATGCACCCAATCCCAGCCAAAAAGGAGGCGGCCGGACAGCAGCCGCAGGCCGGCAGTTGTGAAAAGGAGCTGACTGTGACTGACTGCCAAGCAAAAGTCAGGCCGGTACGTACTCTTTCGGACAGGTTTTGGTTCATCTTCTTGTTCTTGTCCCTTGCTCTTCCTCTTCCTGGATCGCTTTTCGTTCCCAACTTCCCATGCACTCTCGTCTCGTTCTAGTAGGAGCACTACATGCTCACTAGTGCTCCCTTCAATCTTCTTCCAGCCAAACAGCCAGCCACGTGTACCGGAGAGCAGCACGGATTTTAGCCACTGGTACTCCGTGCATTGTTCTTTTTTTTACCGCCCTCAACGTGTACCGTGTACGGGCGCGGTGTTGCAACGAGCAAATGCTTCGGCAGGTCATAGTACTTAATTTGCTTGGATTTGCCGTAAATGAACGCGAGAGTTATTAATCTCTACCAAGTTTCTGCTTGTATATCAAACCGGGTAATTAATCGCTGTAGTACGTTTTACCTACTGTACCACGAATCGTATTTCTGTTTCTACTAGCACTAGTACAATTTACATGCATGTCATATCGTTACTCTTTTCTTCCTACCATGAGGATATCTGCACCGCTTTGGCATCAGCAACGAGTAGTAAAATTTATTAAAAAACAAATACTAACACTAATTATACATAAGTTTAATCAAACTTAAACTAGTCATAACCTGGCATGTATAGTTGCATTCTTTTGTGGATGGAGAGATCTCCCCTTGCATCTACCGTAATTATTTGTATATTCTTCTGCTGTAGTGGAGATGATCGGATGCGGGGCCTATTTGGTTTCTATGACTAAAATTTAGCTACTAAAATCAATGACTAAACTTTAGTCACTCTTGTTTGGTTCTAGTGACTAAATACTACCATTAAAGCAGTTCACCAAATATCAAACTACTCCTAATGAATGCCCAAATCAGACGGGGACCAGCAATAATGAGGGGCAGCCATTGTCCACTGGGCACTTTAGCCCACTTTTAGTTACTCTTGGGTGACTAATGTGACTAAACTACTTTAGTCCATTTTTAGTTAGTTTGTTTAACAGTTTAGTAACTAATAAAGTGACTAAAGTTTCTAAACTTTAGCAGGGTACCAAACAGGCCAGGACCGACCACGGTTCACAAAAATGACGGTTTTGCACGAACAAAACGATCGCCAGGCCGGTCCCGGCCGGTATACAGCATTTACAGGTTTGTTGGTGACATACAACTTGCCGAGGGGGCATCATGGCCTGGGTACATTCACGACAACGGGAGCTCATCATGTATATATGTTGTCGCTGTACAAGGTACAGGGAGGTAGGTGTGGTTAGGATGAGTAGTGGATACATAATTATACAGGTTGGTGGCACGTACCGGACCCCAGCCCCTACGTACGTAACCATAATCTCATTGGTATATCATGAGTCTTTTAGCTTACACGGTCGGTTAATAAAGTGCGCAATCCTTGTGTTTTCTCGTCCTTTCTCATTGTCTACCACTACGTACGAGATAAGACATGTGGTGTTGTACTGTATGCACGTATGGTCACTCTCATGTAGTAGGTACGAGCCAGTGCAGAGGCGCACCGACCTATAGGACGAGCTTGGACGGCCAGCCTAGGTTCCCTTCGGCAAGCACCACTAGTACCTCCTAGTTCTCCAGCAGTCCGCCCGGCGTGCAGCGAGTGAGCGAGCGGCGGCGGCCAGCGAGGCAACAGGCGAGTGTGAGGTTGAAGAAGGCCAACGTGTGTAGCTTTGCTTTGTTGGGCCGTCTGACCAAAAAGGCCCATTTTCTGGCCCATTTTGGCCCTTAGGGCTAGCCGCAAGGGGCCAGGGGCGCCCCGCATCGCACACAGGCGCGCCGCATCGGCATCGCAAGTTGCCAGGCTCGTAGCTCGGGCGCTCGGGGGTGGCGGCACTCCAACTCCATCTGGCTGGCTACGGCGGCGGCACGACGCTCCCCCCATTTCCAAGCCGGCGGCCAGTGAGGCGAGCAAGCGGCGGCGGGTGGGCCTGCGGCCTGCGTGGCTGCGCTGCGGGCTGCGGCTACCGGCTGCGCCCAGGCGGCCTCTACGGAGAGCAGGCAGCAGCTTATGGATGGAGGAGGAGGAGATGAAGCTGGAGCCAGCGATGCGTCTAACCCGGTGACAGCGAGGAGGCCAGCAGCCAGGAGCGGGCACATCAGTATTCAAGGGTATTCAGTTGAATTCATATATAGAGTGTTTACATGCTTGTATATTGGTAAAAAAGAAAAGTGAGTCAAACTAATTACCAGTACAGAAAAGAGCCCCAAACTACATGTCCATACTCCTTATTTTCCCCAACCGTAAGGCCCAGGAAGGCCGCAGCCCAAATTTGCATCCGCACCTAGAAATCGGTGTTACCGCACGTCTGCACTCATCACTTGCTGCTCCTCCCTCCCCTAACTCAAAAAATCTTTCCCCAAACTCCAAACCCTAGCTCTAGCCACCAGGGTAGATTCCGGCTGCCGGCTGTGGGTGGCCATCCCCTATCCGCACTCTACGTGGCGACGAGAGAGTCGGCGCTAGGCCGTCCGCGCAAGACACAGTCGGAGGCTCCGTGCCTTCGAGCAACCGAGCGGTCAGCACGCCTGACGACCAACAGAGCTGGGAGAACTTCTCTGCTTCTTGCAATTTGTCAATTTAGATTTAGTCTCTTGGCTTATTGGTGAATCACTTGTAAAATGAAATGAGGATAGCCTTATTTTGTCTATAAATTAATTAGTCCCTAATTTACAGTCCTCTGATTTAATTTGCCCCAAATTCTGGATGTTGCAACAATGCTACTTTGGTACGTTGAACTATTGGCACTCTATGTTAATTGCTAAACGATTTCAAGTTATGCTAAAATTCTATGAATTCATGAAATCATACTAAAATATGTGCTATATATTATACAATTAGAATCATGTGGTGTTATACATGCCAAATATTAGGCATTAGGAGTTTATGTTGTCAATTTTTTGACTCCCTTCACATTTTGAATACCCAAGATAAAAATCCTAGGCCCGCCACTGCCAGCAGCTCCAACTCCATTGAGCAAGAAGCGGTATAAGAAATTAGGTATTGTCTGGTCATGAATCCATTATCCATTGCAAATTGTCAATCAATTAAATAGGTAGAGATTGATCTTTGATTAGTGAAATCAATTCAATGGTTAATTGGTTTTGCAGATTTGAAAAGCTTTTTTTCTAGTACAAATTCCACAAGTGGAAGCAGCTCGGGGCCAAGTACTTGTGAAAGCGGTGTTGTTGCTGAATCTGAAGAACAAGAAGAGCTAGGAGATTCAGAGGCACATCCACTAGAAACAGTACAAGAGGAAGAGGTTGCAAATGAAGAACCGTTGTTACATGAGCAAAATGTTGAAGTTGAAGGTATTATGGTTTTCAATCCGGATGTTCATCTTGTTTTTGATTTGGCCCTTCGTGTAGCAATTGATCAATTCCATCCAGACATTAGAGATGATGTTAGGAGGGCTTATTTGGTGAAGGGCCCAACCAAACCTTATAGCCATAATTTTCCTAAGAAGCCAAATGATAAGAGGGTGTTTCTAAAGAATTGGTTAAAACAATATGATTGGTTCGAATATAGTGTGGCTAAAGATGTGGCATTTTGCTTCTATTGCTTTATTTTTAAGCAAAAGCCCTTAGAAACACATTTTGGTCATGATGCATCAGTAAAGAAGGGTACATAAATTGGAAAAATGCATATAATGGATTTCCTCAGCATGTTGGCGGCCCGACAAGCTATCACAATAGAGTAAGGACAGCTTGTGAAGATTTTCGGAATCGGAGGGCGAGTGTCTCACAAGGATCAAGGCTTATAGTATTGATGCAGAAAAGAAATATGAAACACGTGTGATGGCTTCTTTAGATGTTGCAAGTTTTCTTATTGCATAAGCTCATTCATTTCGAGGCCACGATGAATCTCCCTCTTCCTTAAATAGAGGGAATTTCTTAGAGATGGTTGAGTGGCACAAAAAAGGAATGAGGAGGTATGATTTGCATTTGAGGAGTTATGTCCATTAAATGCCCAAATACTTTCTTACAAGATTCAGAAGGACCTGTGTGCGAGTTTTGCAAGGGAGATGAAGGAAGTCATAAAGAAAGAGATTGGCAACAAACTTTTTTCAGTTCTAATTGATGAATCTCATGACATCTCAATAGCGGAGCAAATGGCTGTGATTGTGAGGTTGTTACTATTTAATTGCTGATTTGTAAATGATAATAATTAGAAACTATTTAATTAATTGTGTCTATTGGTCTGCAGGTTTGTCAAAGACAAAGGAATGGTAGTGGAAAGATTTTTGGGTCTTAAACATGTGGAGGACACAACATCTCTGTCATTGAAGAAGGCATTGCTAGATGTTCTTGATGAATATGGTTTATCCATTGATAGACTTCGAGGGCAAGGATATGATGAGGCTTCTAATATGAGAGGTGAATTTAACGGTTTGCAAAAACAAATTCGTGATGAAAACCCACATGCTTTCTATGTGCATTGCTTTGCTCATCAATTGCAGCTAGTAATTGTTGCTATCTCAACTTACTGTTCATCATTCTCTGATTTCTTCAACTATGTGAGTTGATTGTGACTAGTCCTAGTTCATCTTGTCGAAGGAAAGATAGCTTGATTATTGAACATCGTAATACAATTTTAGAGAAATTGGATAGTGGAGAGATTTTTTTCTAGGAAAGGAAAGCATCAAAGAACTAGCTTGGTTAGATTTGGTGATACAAGATGGGGTTCTCATTTCACCACATTGCTTCGTATTGAGAACATGTGGAATTCTGTGTCGAAGGTATTGTCTATGGTTCATGGGGATGAACGCAATCCTAGTAGAGCAGCCGGTTTGTTGAAAAAAATAGAGAGCATTACCTTTGTTTTGAATATGAAGTTGATGCTGAAAGTGCTTCGTATTATTAATGAGTTATCTCTCTTGCTGCAAAAGAAGGATCAGAATATAATTTAGGCCATGTCATTGCTTGTTGATGTCAAAACACGTTTGATAACCTTGAGAAATGAAGATTGGGAGCCATTATTTGAAGAAGCCAAAGCCTTCTGTGTTGCAAAAAAAAGATAAAGTTGCCAGATTTCAGTGCTCGTAGACCAAGATGCGGTCGATCAAGGCTTGATGATGACTTAATAACTAAAGAATATCATTATCGTGTTGACACTTTCTTGGCTGCACTTGATGCTATTCTAACAGAGATGGATCATCACTTCAATGAGGTATCATCAGAGTTACTTATTTGCTTCTCTTGTCTTGATCCAAGAGATTCATTCTCTATGTTTGATGTGGAGAAGATTGCTCGTCTAACGGAGATCTATGATCAAGATTTTTCAATTGTTGATCTTTCTAATATAAGGGATGAAATTGAGACAATCATTTTACATGTGCGAAGAGTTGATGATTTTAGAGCTTGTCATGATTTTACAAGTTTGGCCATAAAGTTGGTTGACAGTAAGGCACACCTTGGTTTTTCATTAGCCTATCGCATCATTGAGCTAGCATTGCTTCTTCCAGTGGTAATGACATCAGTTGAAAGAGCTTTCTCAGCTATGAATATAATCAAGACTGATTTGCGGAATAGAATGATTGATGAGTGGCTTAAGGACTTGACTTTGTGCTACATTGAGAAGAAGATTTTTAGAGAACTTGATCCTGAGAAAATTAAGAGGACGTTTCAATCCATGAAAGATTGGAAGATGAGTTTACCTCCAAAGTGGCCTCAAAGTTCTTAGAATTATAGGATTGGTATGTTTTCCTACAATGTTCGACATTTGTTTACTTATTCCCTCACTTGTCACTTACTCATTACTATTTATTTTAATTGCAGGTTGTTTTTTTTTTCTTTTCATCATTTATTGTATGGTAAATTATCTGGACTATATGAAACAAAATTTCTCCTTATGTGCTCTTGATGTGAAAGGTAATCATGTGCAAACTTCTTCCGTACCTTTTGTTTGTTGAATTATATATTAGAACATAATTGTTATGTGACATTACAATATAGATATGATATACATACATAGTTACACCAGTATATCGGTGAAGTTTTGTATCTTTACATAGCGGTCCACGTAGCTCATATTTTTGGCGGGTCCGCCACTGAGCCAGTGCAATGTGATATCTGACGTACATTTTTATGTAAGAACTTAAAAACCAACGACAGGATGTATTCAGATATTGACGTACACACGGTGGTGCTGTGGCATATATAGAGATGTACGACCAATACTAGCTACTTCGGGGTGTGTGTGCAGAATTCATCAGTGTGAAGGATGACATGGATTGCTTGATGGCACCTTCATACATAACAACATCGATCTCAAGCCAGAAAATTAATTTATTTTTTATTCTAATCCATTCTAACCTATCTGAATTTGGCGGATCGTAGCGTAGCCAAACGAACTCTTATTTTGTTGGGTTTGAACTACCTTCAAGGACACCGCAGTTGCAATACTCCACCATCACGAACAATGCTAGGGAGTAGGGTCATCTTCTCTCAGGAGTCAGGTCAGGTGGCCACACACAAAACAAAGTACACGTGACCGCAAAAACGGATAAGACGCCGCACACACGGACACCTCCACTGCATCGAGCGGAAAAGTCTGTAAAAGTTCAGACAATTTTTTTTTGGCAAGCAGCACTGGGTGAACCCAGAAGCAGTGGCAAGTGGCAACAGAGACCAGATCAACCCTGGGATCCAGCGGTGGCAGCGGCTGCAACAAACAGAAGCAGCTCGCACTGGAGCTAAGCTCTTGGTGGACCACGTCCACGAGGACCATGTCACTGTCCACCGCGCGCCCCTCCGCTCGCGGGACCGCACACCCGCCACGAGTCCACTCTGATCCTGCCAGGTGGTCCCCAGCTAGGACAGCCTGCTCGGCCCGGCCCACGAGGGCACCCTGGGCAGCATTTACTCTAGGGCGCTCCGCGGCCGCCCGATTGGAAACCGACGGGAGTTGCTTCTCTGGGCCCAGCTACCGGTTTTTAAATGCGTTTCCCCATCCAGAGAGTGGCATAGTTGTAATATTGGAAAAGACGGAAGGGCGAAGAGGGTAAATTCCGCGGTCGACGGCGATCGGGCCTGTGCTGCTGCTGTGGAGGTCGTGGTCTCCTGGAAGTGGAAGAGGTAGTAGTAGCTGAGAGGCTACCGCGGAGCCATGGAGGTTTTAATTGCTTCGGCGCCCTTGTCTCTTTAATGGCCACTTCTTCCAACGCCTCCGTCCTAGCGGCTTCCACGCGTTCGCAGTGAGGGGAAGGGTTTGCCCGCGTCGCGTCGCTCGGCAAGGAGGAGGAGGAGAGGGGTGCGCTGCTGGCGGCGGCGGCGGTTGAAGGCCGGAGCTCGTTCGTCGCTGTCGCGTCCCCGGTGCGTCTCTTCTTCCCCTTCGGGGCCTCTGGTTTCCGGTTCCGTCTTTGTTTGAGGCGGGGTTGCGATTTCGTCCGCTCGGATGTGGAGCTGCAGAAATTTGTCTCCCCTGTTTTTGCAGTTGGTATACCATTCATTCGTTTAATTAAGGAAAGGAAATGCGAGTCGAATCCCTAGTCGCCTACTCACGTTTACCAGCGATGCATTTTTGGGGCGGGGGATTTCCTTGTCGAGAGAAATTTCGATTCCGCCTTTGATTCCTCCCACATGGGGAGGCCAATTCTGAGGCGCGAAGCGCGGCGAGATCTGCGAGGACTCGAATAGTCTGTGAACTGATGGCGATTCCTGCGGCGTGCCTGGAATCGTGTGGGCGGACGGGCGGGCGGAGGACGAGGCTGCACTGTGCAATCTGACCAGCAGCAAGAAGCCGAGGGGGGACGGGTCACCTTTCCCGGCTACAGTGGCGGCGCGGACACTCACAGCAGCACAACACAGGCGCGGCGCGGCGCGGCGCAGCAGCACAGCGGTGGTGCCCCGCTCAATCCGCGGCATCGGGTCGGGACCCAGCCCAGCAGTTGAACTGGGGGAAAAGGCCGCCTCCTTTTTTAACGCAGTCATCTCTACCGGGCGTGTTGCTCGCCTTTTTGGTTCCGCTCCGCCTGCTGCCAAGCAGGTCCGGCGTCCAACTCTGGTGGCAACTGCAAGCGGCGCGGTACTCGCTCGCTCCCTCGTCTCCCCTTCCACGTTGCCATTAAAGCCCCCGGCGCGGTTGTTGTGTTGTTTGTACTAGGCGGGCATCACTTCCAGTTCGCTTTTTAGTTGCTTTGGCTGCTTCGTCTTGGGTGTTGTGTTGGGTTGTTGAGTTGTTTGCTCAGGCAGTTGGGCTTCTGGCTTAGAGCTTCTGGATTTGTAGGCATTGCTGGTTGCCTAGAGGAAGGAGATGATGGTGGGCTCTTCCCAGCAGCAGCTGCTGCAGAGGAAGGGCAAGTCCGTGGCTGGCAAGGGCGCGGCCGCCGCGACCGTGGCGGCAGAGAAGGTGGTGGTCGCGGTGAGGGCAGCCACCAGGGAGATCTCCAAGAACGCCATCGTCTGGGCGCTCACGCATGTCGTCCAGGCTGGCGGAAGTATCATACTCCTCGTCGTCATCCCGGCACAGAGCTCTGGTATTGCTTCCTTTCCTTGCATTCCTATAGCCTTTATGCAATAAGCTGTTTTCTGCTGCTCTTTGTTTCTGATTTTCGCTTTCCTGTTTGCTACATCAATCAGGATATCAATGAGTGCTCTCGTGCATGTTTGCTTGTTCTACTAATCATATGCACTTTAGTTACAACGATCACCTAATTCCATGGTTTTCCTTCCCTGGAGTTGTCAATGTTTCCCCGGTTTTGCAGTAGTTGCCTGAAAATATCTGCACACTTCTCCATTTCAGGCCGAAAGTTCTGGGGCTTTCCGCTGTTCGCCGGAGACTGTGCAAGTGGCCATAAGTCTATGTTGGATCAGAAATGTGATTTATCAGAGTTGTGTTCTCAAATGTTGAAGAAACTCGATGAGTATGATATAGACAAGGTTTGGAGCTGGGGCTAATGCTCGTTTACATGTTTAATAAAATTGTCATATACTTGTGTGCTTAATTTATTGCTGTTTCTGTAGATTAATGTGAGGTATAAGCTTGTTTCCGGCTCTCCTTCTGGTGTTGTTGCTGCTGAGTGTAAGCAAGCACAGGCAAGCTGGGTTGTGCTAGACAAGTAATGGTCAACTCCTAAAACAGTAGTTTCTTGAATACAGCCTACATTCTTTCATTGTTATTTTTGCTTAATAATTGTATGTTGCTGCTGCTCAGGGATTTGAAGCATGAGGAGAAGCGTTGTGTGGAGGAGCTTCAGTGCAACATTGTTGTTATGAAGCGTTCTCAGCCTAAAGTCCTTCGACTTAATCTTATGGGATCTCCTGATAAAGAGTCTAAAGCAAAATGTGCAGTTCCGCCTGTGTTGGATGGTTCTACTGGTAAAACTGCAGCTGATGTTAAGGAGGCACGGAGTTCAATTCGAGGACCTGCTGTAACCCCAAATAGCAGCCCAGACCTGGAGACACCTTTCGGAAGTACTGAAGCAGGAACTTCCTCTGTCTCGAGTTCGGACCCTGCGACGTCTCCATTTTCTGCTTCTGAAACAAATGGTTCTCTGAAGAAAGAGGTGCAAGCAACAAAGGATAAAATTCAGCATTCAGATGTCAATATTTCTGATTCAGACAGTGAAACATTGAGCCCTCCAGCAAATTTCTCACTTCAGCCATGGATGTCTGATATTCTACAGGGAGCATCCTCAAGATCGCTTGGTAAAGTTCCACGAAAAACGCGTACTGCAACTGCAGATGTTTTGCTGGAAAAGATTTCCAAGCTGGATCTCCTGAATGAAATTAGTGCTATGAGAAGCAGGTCAGACTTAAACTTCCGAGGAGATGTTAGGGATGCTGTCTCGTTGGCAAGGAATGCACCTCCTGGACCACCTCCGCTTTGTTCAATATGTCAGCACAAGGCACCTGTTTTCGGAAAGCCTCCTCGGTGGTTTAGTTACGCTGAACTGGAACTTGCAACTGGTGGTTTCTCCCAAGCAAATTTCTTAGCTGAAGGTGGATTTGGGTCTGTTCATCGAGGTGTCCTTCCTGATGGGCAGGCTATTGCTGTTAAGCAACACAAGCTTGCTAGTTCCCAGGGTGATGTTGAGTTCTGCTCAGAGGTGGAAGTTCTTAGTTGTGCACAACACCGAAATGTTGTAATGCTGATTGGTTTTTGTGTTGAGGACAGAAGGCGTTTATTGGTTTACGAGTACATCTGCAACAGATCTTTGGATTCACATCTCTATGGTAAGATCGTTTTCTCGGTAACATTTATGTACATAAAACCATTAGTTTGGTTATGGTACTTGCTGTCTCCAAGTTCATGATGCACCTAACAACTTTTGTGTTCCTAATTCTCCTCCCCTCTCTGTTTCACTTTTTTTTTGTGCCAAGAGTCCTGCAAACCTAGTGATGTTGACATATATCTGACCTGTTAAACTATTCTTGAAATATCGTTCAGGTCGTAATAGAGAAACATTGGAGTGGACTGCACGGCAAAAGATTGCAGTTGGTGCTGCTCGTGGGCTGCGGTACCTCCACGAGGAATGCAGGGTTGGCTGCATAATCCATCGTGACATGAGACCAAACAACATCCTTGTCACACATGATTTCGAACCACTGGTATAGTCCTATTTTGCTGATTGTGAAGTAAAGTTGACCATTTGTTCTTGTGTCTTTGGCATTAGGCACCTATCCATATAGGTTAAAGTTTCTGCATCTGATGTAATCATCAGGCAATTATTCTTCGTATTGACTGGTGATAGACTATTGTTGCCATTAAACTTTTCTGATTATGTTTGGAGTCTTGCTTAGGGAGGTCAATCTATTCTATTCTTTGCTATTACAATTATCTGCATGATAGGATGGCCTTATCCAAATGCAGATTTTGTATGGAGCGATGCATTTATTGTCTGCTGAACTCTGCCAACCATACAATATTTTTTGTGTTTCTTGTTTAACTCTTAATTTCGTGTTATGATTGTAAGCTCCATAATGATTGCCCGACAGGTTGGAGATTTTGGCCTGGCGCGATGGCAACCTGATGGAGACATGGGTGTTGAAACAAGAGTTATTGGCACATTTGGGTGGGTTTTATGACTTTAGTCTATGAATATTTTCATCATAGGCAATTTCAGCTTTTAGTGCAGCTAACAAGAGAATGTTATTACTGTCTTGCAGTTATATGGCACCTGAATATGCGCAGAGTGGGCAAATAACAGAGAAGGCTGATGTATACTCTTTTGGGGTTGTGTTAGTGGAGCTTGTCACTGGGCGGAAGGCTGTTGACATTAACCGACCAAAGGGTCAGCAGCTTCTAACTGAATGGGTGAGTTGCATAGTCGATGCTCATTTCTCCCTGGGCAAGCCTATTTTTTGGATGGCTAAGAGCCTACACATTTTGCTTCACAGTAAAGATTCATAGGGTTTGTGGAACTCCACTCTGGTAGCAGATAAATTTTCTGTTTTACATAGCTACAATTTGTGTGTTGAACTTGCAAGATTTGGATTGTACAGGCACGCCCATTCTTGGAAGAGTATGCAATTGACGAGCTCATAGACCCACGACTCGGAGAGCGCTACTCTGAAAATGAGGTGTACTGCATGCTGCACGCAGCAAACCTGTGCATAAGACGTGACCCACATTCAAGGCCTCGCATGTCCCATGTTAGTGATAAAACTAAACTTTTTACATCCAGTGATAAAAGCTAGATTGCATGTATGCTAACCCCTTCTGTCTTGTGAATAAAGGTTCTTCGCATTCTTGAGGGTGACATGGTCGTGGAATCTGGTTCTGTTACTGGCAGTAGTGATTCTGGGAGCAGAAGCTGGAGAATGCTGAAGGAACAACAACATTACCAGGAGCACAGTAGTAGCCCGGCTCAACAAGAATCGCAAAGGGCAGGCGAGGGGAAACGCTCCTACAGTGCTTTGAGGGCCTCTTGGGACCGAGACAAGCAGAGTATCTCCAACAGATATTAGTGCTGTGTCCCTCATAATGCAGTGAAGCTGAGATTGCCCAATCCTGTATTATTCCCTCGCCCTACCTCCCGGCCTCAGTTTTTGGGGTTCTTTTGTCTTCACTCCCTAGCAATTTGTAGGCTGAAAGCTTTTGCTGATACATTGTCCTGGTGTATAGTAGAAACGGTAATAGGTTTACAAGTATATTGAGCTGCAAGTTAGCTCATGTTTTGTGTATGATTTGAGGAAATGCGATCACAAAATGGCCATAGTTACGCTTGGAATCTCAGTAACTTGATCATACACAGGCAATAGTTATGGAAAATCGTATGGTCTTTGTTATGGTCAGATGAAACTCGACTCTCGTTTCGCAAAAAAGAAACTCGACTCTCGAGGCCTGATTTATTTGGGATTTGGATCTCGATGTGATTGTTATACTGGCTGTGTTTAGTTGTGTAAAAAGGTGTAAAAAGGTGTAAAAAAAATACTATAGCACGTTTTGGCTTTATTTGGCAAATAGTGTCCAACCGTTGACTAATTAGGTTTAAAACGTCCGTTTAACGTCCGTTTCGCAAAGTATAACCAAGCTGTACAATTAGTTTTTTATTTCATCTACATTTAGTACTCCATGCATGTATTGCAAGTTTGATGTGACGGAAATCTTTTGTTTGCACAGTACTTTTTTTAAGGAAGTAAGGCCGTGTTCACTTGCCATGCATATCCAAAATATTTCCTCTTTCACCCGTCACATCGAATCTTTAAACGCATGCATGAAGCATTAAATATAGGTAAAAAAATAACTAATTGCATAGTTTGTCTGTAAAGTTCGAAACGAATTTTTTTGAGTCTAATTAATCCATGATTGAACAAATTTTACCAAATAACAACGAAAAGGGCTACAGTAACTTTTCACCCAAATTTTCTCAACTAAACACAGCCTAAACACAGCCACTATTGCGCGCGCACACTTTCTCGAAAAGTGGAGCAGTCGCACATACTTGCCCTGTTCTGCAAGTCATGTTTCGGCTTGTTTCAGCTTGTTTCAGCTTATTCTCCCTCACAGAACACTATTGAATCAGCCGAAAACAGCCGGCTTTTCCACCAGCCGAACCAGCCCACTGACATACGGAGTACAGAACTGGTGGTATCTCCACGCTGTTGTTGTCGGTCATGGTGTTTGCATTTGTTGCGCTACAGGTAACCTAGCTGGTATTGTGCAATAATGCCACATGATTGGTTACCTTCCGTGACAGGGCCCGAGTTAGTCGCATAAACTAAGGCCATGTTTGCATGCAAAGTATTTTGGAAAAATATTGTGATTTTACAAAATACTTTGATTTTTAAAAGCTACTGGGTGTTTGGATGCAACAAATTGTGTAGTCGCTAAAATTATAATTTTATCAAAACTGTAGCCTTTTTTTTGGAGACTCCACTCATAATCTCTTTTTCCTAAACCACGGTTTTATATCTCTTTGACTTATAAAACCATAGTTTTGTGATACTACAGCTTTTAACAACCACATCGTACAAATAGGCCTTAAAAGTATCTCTAAAACCCAGTGGCACCATGGGATTTACCATCCAATTCTATAGTGTGCACCCGGAACACTGCACTGCAATGTGCAATCCTCTCAAACCAGCCGCAGCCAAGTCACTAAAATAAAATAAAATAAAAATAAAATAGCGGCAGCCATGGCGTCCTACTCGTACCCTATACAGTGCCGCACTGTAACGGCACGCCTGCAGCGCGTCGGGTTACAGGCGGCAGGCATAGGGCCTCCCTGCACCTGCTGCAAACGGCGAAAAGATGCTGGCCTGGCCAGCCCGGCCCGAGAGCCCGTTAGACGGGACGGCTGCTGGCTGCTGCTCTGCCTGTCTCAGCCCTGGTTTATTTCTTCCAATTCTCCCCAAATTTCACTATGCAATAAGAAGATTCCCTGTCATATCAAAATGTCGGCAAATGCATGAAGTACTAAATGTTGATGAAATCAAAAACTAATTGCACAGTTTTGTTGTACTTTGCGAGATGAACATTTTAAGCCTATTTAGTCAAAATTTAAATAATTTTTACCTAATACAAACAAAATGCTACATAAATTCTGATACAGTGTTTTTCTCACCAATTCACCGAACTAAACGAGGCCTCAGCTGCAGCGCTCGCCCCGCCCCCGCTGCAAGATCCACGCCGGCATCAACTGCATGTCAGCGGCTGCCAGAGCAGCGCTCATCATTGCCTGCGTTCCTGTGCGCCTCGCCAGACGCGACGACGGCCAGGGGCCACCGGGCGTACGCCGGCTTGCAGCAACTCGTGTAGTGCTCCAGCTAGAGCTAGCTACGGTGTGGCTGGCTGTGGCTGCGACTGCGAGCAAGATGCCACTGTCACTCACCCTGCACGTGGTTTGGTTTTTGCGGCTTTGAGCAGGTTTGCAACCCAACCCGTTTTATTAGTACACGGACTGGGTTGGTCTGGTTCATGCGGTTACAGAACGGGTTCGACGATATTCCTGGGTTGGTTTGGCCTGGGCTGGTCCACGGGTGCCGCGCTCGAGTTCGCGCCCGCCGTCGCCGCAGCAACACGATTCGCTGCTGTTGATGGGGATCTGCACAGAATTGAAGTCCTGCTGGGCGCCGCGGCCTCGGCGCTGGGCCGCCGCTACACGTCGCTGCTGCACTCGCTCGCCAGGGCGAGCGTCCTCCCCGCGGTCGCCGGTGCCGCGCACGCCAGCGCTTCACTCGCGCCCGCCGCCGCCGCTGCCGCGGTCGCCGGTGCCGTGCTCGAGCTCGCGCGCCCACCGTTGCCTCACTCGAGCTCGCGCCCGCCGCCGCCGTCGCCGCCGCTGCTGCGGTCGCCGATGCCGCACCCACTGGCGCCGCGCTCGAGCTCGCGCACGCCGTCGCGGTCGCCGGGCCCGCCGGAGCCATGCTCAAGCTCGCGTCCGCCGCCGCCGCCGCGCCCCGCATCGCTTTTCTTTTCTGGTTTCGATAGGTTTGGACGGTTTCTAACCGTGACCGGGTAGGAGGCTCTCGACGTCTTTGTTGCTTAGATGGGTTCAGGCCCAGACCGTGTTGTAACCATGACGTTGGTTTTGGCTGGCCTGGTTATGGGCCGGTGGCCGGTTTTACGAAACCGCTGAACAGGGTTAACTGTCACTGTGCTGCGGCGTGGTGGTCCGTGCACGGTGGCGCAGCATAGGCAAGCAAGGCCAATCATCGTTCTAGCTAGAAAACTCGCGCGGCGTTGCCGCGCCACCTTGAGCTTGCCAGTGGAGAGGCGAGCCTCGAGTTAACGCGACGCCATTTTGACTGTTTGAGGTAACCCAGTGGACAGCTTGCATCAAGATGGAACCTGTGAATTGTCGGCGTGGACGGATGGTAGAGCTTGGTGCGAAGAGATCAACATAATTCTGCTCGATGCCCATCATAGATTTGTAACTGAAGGGATGTTAAAAGTACTGCTATTACCTTAATAAAACATTAACTACTGTGCTTTATTCTATGAGATCTATGTGCCAATTGTAAAAGGCATGTTAAAAGTATTGCAATTTCAGTAAGTGCAAAAAGATTAACCGTTATGTTTGACTCTAGTAGGGAAACATGTTAAGTTTCCTCTTAAATGTAAGTGTTGTATGTGTTTCAAAGGAGGTGTCATATTCAGATTACCAAATCAAACTATAGGAAGCTGTTATTTTCTGATATTATAAGCGAAACAAGCAAATCCAAATAATCTCAATCTATTGATGGCTTACTGTCAACTGATAAGGACAATCGGACATAGATTGTACTATGCTAGTTAGTAGCACAATAAAGACAAATGTATATAGATTCTTGGAATTGATGAGGCTCAACACACAGTATTGGGATGTGAACTTTGTAATATGGAAAATCGTATTAGTTGGCATGAGTTTGTGGATATGAAGTTAAAATTTATTTTATTGTTATATGACAATGGCTTCATCTTTATGCCTCATTGTGTAAGAGACAAAGGTTGCTGAAGATGATGCAAGAGATTAGATGGATGGATGCCGCTGGTCAACAGAAAAAATGATAAAGCATTCAAAGCCCACCTCGATTTTCTGATCCTAGACCCACCTGAAGAAAATCTGCTGATATATGCTCGCTCACCTAGTCGCAAATTTTCTGTTTCTGTGCCGCTTGCATTATCATCTTCAAATGCAATCTAAATTATTCAGGCTGATGCATTATTCTATTTTTTCTTGCAATAACACCTACATTTTATTACAGGATCACAAAAACAGAGTAATTTATCTTTAACTCACATATATCAGCTCTGTAGAAACATTGAATCAAAACTGAAGAATTAGCCTGAAGCTTTCATTCTTGTCTGCCCAGGTAATCAATTGATAGGGGCAGTAACTCAGTAATACCTTTTACCACTTCACTGCAATTTATTACTTATGAATATGTTTTGTCGTATTAAACTGACTTTGATAGGACAATTTCGTCAATTTTTCCTTTCCTTTTCTTTTGTTTCTAATTTGTTTTTCAGAGGCTGCCATTTGTGATTAGTTTATGCCACAAATTGCATTCCCTGATTGTATCACTTTCCTGTTAACCAGTCTCATAGCTACTTACAAAGCCTTAAATATGCTAATCTGACTTCTATCATGTTCACCTGCTCCACAGGAAAAGACAAAACAGCATGAAGTGCTCGAAGTTTATCTGCTGTAAGCTCTACATTTATAAAAGCTGCAATCCCACATCTATTGACACAATTTCCCAGCCAAAAATGTTCCACATATTGTGGTGCTAAGCAAGTTTGAAGATCCACAACAGTGTGCATAGTACACTTGTCTCCTATATCATGGACGACAGCTCAGCTGGTCAAGTGATACATAGCCCAGTCAGGAAGGTGTGTTGACAAATAGCAATGATGGAGGCTGCATTCTAACCATAATAAACCTCATATTGCACTCAGGAACACACCCTAGAATGGGTGTCAATGATGATCTGTCCTTAAACTCCTTGGGTCAAGCCACAACGTATGATGCCATTTGGCTTACTGAGGTCATGGCCTCTGACATTGACAATGATTTACAGGGTATGCCAAATCCTTATAGAAACATCAGTTACACACTATGTAAGGAAATGTATAGAAAGTGGGAGGAATGTTACATGATCTCATCCTCAATAGCTACAAGGTTTACAAGCCAACCTAATGAGTACAGACAGTTAAACTTCCTGCCATTCAGTGATTGGTTTACATAATTAGATCACATAAAGTTTTTGAGCCCAAAATGGATGATTTTAACTAATGAAGAAATTCACACAAGTTGTAGTAATGTGCTCTATATAGTAAAATACAGAACAATGCCACAAAAATGCAAATAAGGTTGCTAATATGATTTAATCATGGAAAATCGTTTCAAACACATGAATGAACAAAAAAGAAGAAAATACCATCACCAAGCTTGTTCAATAGTTTAATCACACTTTGAACAATCAATTTTGCTGCATAATATCAACAAATCGAGTAGGAGCATCAGGGAAACAATATAATCATACTGGTAATACATCACAGTGTAGGCAAGAAAGAAATTCACAAACGATTAGAAACTTGCTGGAAATTCTAAAAAAATAATACATTTTCTATTTTTATTTTTTATAAATATTTTAAGTTAATATTGATTCTGAATTATTTGCTTTAAAAAGGTTCATAATTGTGCTATTGTTTCCTTCCAACCCGAAACTAAAAGTCATTTTATGATCCACATTAGTCAACGTTTTGTTCGACCACCAGTTTACAATGAATTATACAATCTGACAACAAACTATTGATCCTACAGATTCATCATGAAGAAAAGAATCTCTCTAGTTGTAGCTTGTTAAGGAATGGATCAGGGGTGAGGAGGATTTTTCTATGGGATGTGTAGATCCAGGCTACTGCAGTACACCTCAATGCATGACCCCAGCATTTCACACTCGTGCACCTCAAGGCTCAAGCAAGACGATTAAATAGAGAAGAAAACAAATGCATCATTGCATCCTAAAAGGTCCAAAATGGCTGGAGGGAGGGTGAATAGCCTAAATTTAAAACTCTACAAACCACTAGAGGAAGGATTAGTAACACAAATGGCGATAAAATGCGGTTTGCTCTAGCTCTAAGTGTTAAGCAAGCCTCCTAGTTATAATTCTAGTTATCTAATGTCTTTATGGCACACACAAGCTAGGTTGCTACAACTACTACTACCTAGAGTGCTAGCAACAAGAACAAACACAACTAAACAAGCTATAACACAAGGTAAAGTTGCGGTAAGTAAACGATGGGAAGATGATTTTATACCGACGTGTAGAGACAAGTGAACCAATGAAGAATACCAATGTGAAGCCAATCACCGGGAGACAATCAATCACAATATTAAGAGAGACACCAAGATTTTCTTCTGACGTTCACGTGCTTGCTGGTATGCTAGTCTCCGTTGTGTCAACCAACACTACGTGGTTCGGCGGCTAATTGGGAATCCACACCCAAGCTCTCTAAGAGCGCCTCAAGAACCTACCGCTAGTGAGGTAACTCAATGACACGCGCAATATATTAGAGCTACCTTATGGCTCTTCGTCGGAGAAGGGGCAAAGCCCCTCACAAGTCGCCGGAGCTGGCCATGAACAACCTCCAACTCGTGCCGGACCTCCTCCGCTGCTCCAAGCCGTCTAGGTGGCGGCAATCACCAAGAGAAACAAGAATCCCGCAATAAAGGAACACCCAAGTGCCAACTAGATACAAACTCACAAGCAAATGCACTTGAGATCACTCAATCTCACTTTGATTAGGTAATCAAGCAAGGGAGATGAGTGGGAGGGGATGTGCTCAACTCAAGAGGATGTTAGAGAGTCAAAAAGTCCAAGAGCAATCCCCCAAGGCTGACCAACAAGTATATATAGGCATCCCCAACATGAAATAGCCGTTAGGGACAAGTTGCTGCAGCCTGCGCACTGACCGGACGTGCTGGTCGTTGTGACCGGACGCGGACACAGTGTCCGGTCGCGCCTGCACGACTTCCCCGATGAACGTCACGTGTCTCGCTTTGAATCTCGTTCGTTCAATCATAACGGTCACTTAAAAGTACTCGTTTACGCACTAGAGTGACCGAACGCGTCGATCAAAATTAATCGGACGCGCCTAGGAGTCCAGTCACCACTGATTCGCGTTGCTGACCACGCGACCAGATGCGCCGCTTGTACTGACCGGACGCCACAGTGCCAGTGTCTGGTTGACTCTAGTAAGCACCCACTCATGACCTAACGCGTCCGATCGATTTCGCGTGCTTCGCAGTTTCTTTGGGGTTTGACCGGATGCATCGGTCCCATGACCGACCGGACACGCCGGTGCGTGCGCTCGCTGCACGCGGGATGAATTGACCAGACGCGCCAGCCACGTCTGATCCAGCATCTGGTCCAGCGTCCGGTCACCCCAGTGACTTCCTTTCGCCTCCGTTTCTTTGCCTCCGGTGCAGTGGAAAATAGGCGTTTCACTTCCCGAAAAGCGCTATCTACCGCTCACACTCTACCGCCTTCGCAAATGTGCTAACATCACCAAGTGTACATCACCATGTGCATGTCTGTTAGCATTTTCACAATCATTTTCGAGGTGTTAAGTTAGCTCACTACTAGATCTAAATGCATTGCAAATGAATCAACATATAGTGGAACTTAAGTGATCAATAGCCTTGGAAATTCCCTCTCTTTATAGTACGACTATCGATCCTAAGTGTGATTACACGCTCTATGGTGTCTTGATCACCAAAAGCAAATCCTATCTATACCTTTGCCTTGAGCTCCATAGGATTGCACTCCATCTCCTCTTCTTCTCCAAGTATGGCACCAAGTCATCAAGATCAACATACATCTTGCCATCACTTAGGAGTGTACCAATCACCTTTTGCTATCAACACTCAAGCACATGTGATTAGTACTTAGGTTTCATCAATTAGCCAAAACCAAACTAGGGACTTTCACATCCTCAATTACATTATGAAGAATGTACCAATAATAAGCCCCATCGTTTTCCTTGTGCCTCGCCATTTCTCCGAGCAACTCAGATACCTTGGCCCAGCCTGATGAGTAAGTTGCAGGGGACAGCCCTCCTGCGTGGGATCCCGTCGGTCGAACACCCAGCGCTCGAGGCCTGGTTCCTACCACGATGAATAGATATGCTACCGCCCTCACCTCCCAGCGCACAGCGCAAGAAGCCGCCCGCAAGTGTTGGCAAGGAGGGTAAGGAAGGGAGCGTAGAGGCCGCCGCGCCCGCACCCCACCTGCGCCGGGGTCGTCGCGGCGCTGGGTCCCCTACCCACGCTGGGATGGCTCTAGGGTGGCTAGAGCTGTCAGGCCCACACCGCTGGCCGCACCGGGGTCGCAGGGGCCGCTGGGGCTCCCGCTCGCGCCGGGATGACCGAGACCGCTGGGGCCCTCACCCACGCCGGGATGGCCGAGAACGTAGCGCCCACGCCTGGAGGAGGAGGGAGGTGCGAGAGTCGCCCGTCTGCTTTCTCTTCTAGCTGGGAGATGCTTTCTCTTCTGGCCGGATTCCCGAGTCTTCACGAAGGTATTGGAACCGGCCCTCAGTACGAGCCACGTTGAAATGCCTGATGCCGTTGGTTTGAGATCTGACGGTTGAGAGAGAAGCAGGCGACGTGGCCCAATGGAAAGCCCTGGTTTGGTGCACGAATCATTTTTAGAGATTCGTGGAGGAGGAACATGGGGTGCCTGGGCTGGCTGTTGACCCGGTGGTCGCAGAGCCACAACTGGCCGTTTGGACAGACCACGGTCCAGTCGTCCTCGCCCATGAGGCTATGCTAAGATAATCTGCTACAAGATAGGATGGGATTAGGGTCTCTTCTATTGGACACCACCGCCGATCATAGTACCAACAATTTTGTACTGAGTATTAGGCGTGCGCTGTAACAGAACCGACCAAATTATAAGAGCACAAGTATGAAAACAAGCACCGAAGCGCTCAAATTTTCAAACTTGAGCCCATATAATCCCGGTAGTCAATCGAAATCACGAAGGATCTCAAACCAAACTGCTTACAACCAGGATCGCATCATTCAACATACAACATCATACGATACATTTCACAAGTAGTTCTAAAATAAGTTTACACCACGGAGTAGCAATTATTACAAACCAAGTTTGAAAGTAGCGGAAGCATGACACACACACTAGTTAATTAAATACTGCCAGTCTGGATGATCAACAACCCACAAAAGCATGAGGAAAGTACATAAAGACGATCATGCCCTTCTGATCTAGTCATCATCACCCGCAGGGTGGAGACACGTCTTGCAGAATCCCTGATAAAGCATGTCATCTGCAACAGGAGGGAATAAACCCTGAGTACTGGAATGTACTCAGCTAGACTTACCCGTCGAAAACCAGAAATAAGATGACACCAAGGATTATGCAAGGCTTACACAAGAGGCTAGCTGACATAACATTTTGCATAAAGGCATAAGTAATTTAAACTCTTGTAGCCTGTACTAGCAGTTATTTTTAGCATTTACCTGTCATCTATCTTAGCACCTGTACTAAACATGCACTTGGTTGTAATCAAACAATTATCATCATTATATTCAGAGCAGGTATGAATTGTGGCAACATTGTATCATTCCCTTAACCACCAGTTCATTTAATGAGATCTACGTTGCCGCTGCTCAAGTCAAGTGCTCACTAACCGGGAGCGACGGCGATTCGAATCGAATTCCTATCCAGCTGGAGGGGTATTTCTAACACTCACCGAGTCACGCCTGGCGAGGGCTGCTCAGGTCATCTTTCGTACAGTTCAGGAATCGCGGGTCCGAATAATGTCGCGTCCCCAAGGGCGACACTCTGCCAGGTGATAGGGACTCTAACCCCCCCTTGGTCTCACGCCAATGTCCCCAAGCACATCCTTTCTCTCCTCCAAGATGCAACCTACCATTCGATTCCCGGCCTGAACCATACTACTCGACTTCGCGGTCGGAACGACTTATCCGGCCAACTAAGTGTTAGACTGCGTTCAACATGACTCAAGGACGTACAGCGAATCGGTCCTTAAACGACTCAGACGGGCATAGCTCCACACCCAAGACGTGAAGTGTCTTGCGGCTGTACTATCGAACTCCCGCCCGGTCTCAATTTCATTTTAAGGCATGGTTCCATCCACGATAGCCATAAAGCCACTCGTGACTCCTTCCTACATCTCGCGGATGACCGGAAATCACCCGACTTCTACCGAACTAAGCAGGGCTAAGCATTGACATGTGCCTAACCTAATATAGGATTAAGTACGATATCTGGACAAGGACAGGTATAATGCAACAAGTGTTTTCATATAACTCCTACAACTTAATGCAGTAAACAATTAAAAGTACTCAAGATTAATTTATAAAACAGTAGGTTCAGCATGCACCGGGGCTTGCCTTTCAGAAAAGTTGAAGGCCGGTGGTCAGGGCACTCCGGCAAGTCTTCAGCGGCGTCTCCTTCGCCTGCTGGATCCTCGGGCTCCTGCTGCTCCTGGTTCTCCTCCGAAATTACAGGCTCGAATTCGAGGATAGTTACCCCCTCCGGTACACCTATTGTATGAATGCACAATAAATACCATGGATGCATAATGAAAGATGCAATATGCTCGGAATGAAATGCATTACAACAATTTAACGCTCTAATCAAATCACTTCAAAAGAGTAGGTGCAAATTTCCTCTCCGGTAGAGAAATACTCACCTAATCTACTTAACCTAAGATAAAGCTGCTCATCCTCAGTTAAGGCCCTAACACCTAACAATTACAAAAGTAGCATGTCTTAGGATATCACACCATATCAATCAGCAAAACACCACAGTAAGCATTCTGGACAGCAGCTACTTGTTTTTATCACAACTGGAGATTTACAATTCCAAAAGATATGATCTAAGACAATCTGGAAAGCCTAAGAAATGCACTACAATTCATTTTCAGACCTCAACTCCAAACCCCTAAGTTTTCCATGTCAAACTTCACAAGTTCCAGAATCTGTCCTCTCAAAACAGAGAATAGCAGATTTTGAACTGCCACTTTAAACAACAGTAACTCTCAAACTACTAAGCCAAATGCTTCCAAATTTTGACACAAGCTTCATCAAGTTTACTCCAACTTTGGTATTTACAAGTTTTCCAGCAACCAATTTTATCAAAGCCAAATTTAGAATTACTACTAGCTGTCCAGAAAACCTAAAATTACAAAGGTTAAACATTTATTGATGTGGCCAAAGACCCTTAAAACCAAACTAAGATTTCCAAAAGTTCACATGGGGTATAACAACACCAGAAAGTAGGGTGTGACTACCTAGAACATTTATTTATACTCATTTCTTATTTTACTTAATTAATTAGGTGGAATTTTAAACATATATGTAAACTGCTCCTAAAATTCTACAAAAATTACAGGGGACTCTCTGACCCACAAAGAGACTACTGTAAAATTTTGAACTCAATTTATTCACAGGAACTTCCTACACAGAATTCCCAAGCCAAAAAGGCTGATTTTTGTATAAATAACAAAGCATAGTCAAAAGTGTCAAACAACAGATTTCTTAATTTTCTTGGACAGTCTAGGGTACCAAGACATTCTCCAAAAAGTTATATGAACATTGCACATGTAGAAAAATTACAAAAATTCATTTAAATATTTCCTAGAATAACAAGATAGCATTATAACTTGAAAAGTACTTAAGCACTGACGCCCAAATTTTTACCAGAGCTAGGGCTAGCATAGAGTAACCTACCCACCAAATTTCATGATTTATGGAACACTACAGCTCAAGTTATAAATTTAACAAATTTGCATGCATTCCAAAACACATTTGGAAGATCTATTAAATTCTTCAGAAAACTAAACATCACATACCAGATTTATATTTTTCTAAAATACTCCACATCATGTAGATCCTAACAAAATTTATCTCATAATTTTTGGGCAAGTAAAACCCTAGATCTTCATTTTTCCAAACCTTACTTAAAATTGTGACAAAAATCAAGAAATGAAATAAATCCCAAATGAAACTGGGCCGGCCCGGCTTGCTAGCGCGGCCCAGCCAGCGCGCGGCCTGCCTCGGCGCCCCGCCCGCGCGCGCGACGCTGACAGTGCGGGCCCGCAGGCCAGAGAGAGAGAGCGAAAGGGGGAAGACGGCCGCGACTCCGGCGAGCTCAAGCTCGCCGACGACGGCGCCTCCGGCGACGAAAGGAGCACCAACGGCTTCCCCGTGACTTCCCGCATCGACCAAACCTAGATTTGCTGAACCTTTCCTACCCTAGCTACGACGGCCATGGCGACCGCGGCTCGGAGGCGGCACCCGGTGGTGGTCCGGCGAGCTCCGGGGGTCAGGGACCTAAGTGAGGTGTGCTGCGGCTTCCTGAGGACATGGCGGACCTCTCCATGCCACGGAAAAGGACGGAGGTGGAGCAAGTGCCGCTGGCCACGTGAGCACCGCACCGGCGGCCATGGCGCGGCGGCGCACGACGGTGTTCTGACGTGTACCGGCCATCCCATCCGGTAACGTCATCACCTAGGCTTCTCTACCCGACCCGGAACCCAAAACATGTACTAGTGAGAATGGAGGATGACCGTAGGGAGCTGGCCACGGTGAGCCGCCGCGCGGACAGTGCGCCGGCGAGGACTCACGGTGGCGGAAACCGAAATTCGCCCTCACCTCTACACAATCCGGTCAAGCAACGGTTGGAGGAGGTGGAGGGGATGCTGGTGGAGCGGTGGACGGGATTTGGAGGACGGTGGTGCGACGGTGAGCTTGCACAAGCACGGGGCGGGCTGCGGCGACAATGGCGCCTCCGTTTTCCGCCTCGGTGAACCCGGCCAGAGCGAGAGTGAAGGAGAGAAGAGTGAGCGCGAGTGTGGGGGTGGAGGTGTCGGCTCGGTCTTCATCTCCGCGCCTGGGCTCGCGACGTGGAGGCGATGGCAGCGCTCGGTCGACACGCGGCGACGTTCTTCTGCCCGGGCGCCACGATAGACCGGAGTTCGAGCTCGTGACTGAAACCGCGCCTCCAAAGACCGACTGACAGGGCAGTTTCGTCGACGATTTACTCTCAAACCAGCTCGTATTAGTGAAACCTCCAATTAGCAAAGTTGTAGACCTATGTGAGCACTACAAGTTTGTAAAAGGCACCATGAGCTAGTTCGGTTTGGATTTGAAACTACAGGGCTCCAAACTAGTGTACTTGGAAACTGAAACCCAGTTTCAGTCACTAAGCCGACTGAAACCCTAACTTCAAGACATTATATCTCCTAAACTATTGAGAACCAGGTGATGGTGATATTGACAATGTTGGAGAGCTATGTGTGGACAACAACTTTGTCAATTGGCTCTAAGACTGGTTTGGCCTAGTTTGTGAGTTACAAGTTGCTAAAGTGAGGTACAGTGAAACTGAAAAGTCCAATTTCCAGACTTAGAATTTTTCTAAGTGTTGATTCCCACTCAAGCTGACTTGTGGGCCATTTTTGAGCATGCTCTGGTCATTTTCATGAGATGGCCATATTAGAACTTTTGTTCCTCATGAAATTCTCCACAACTTTACTTAAGGGTGCTCTTCCATGCAAGGTCTCTAAATTAGACTTTTTAATTGGTCAAACTAGAGCCTTCTAGGGTCAAATGGTGGTCAAACTTCTCTTGGAGGGCAAATTTGTAATTTTGGTCAACATGAACCTTGTTCCAAATGTTACCCTAAGTATAACTAAGGTGTTGTAGGTCATGATTGGCTACCTTACCTTTTTGTTACACCAACTATCAAATACTTCATGAAATAAATCAAACAAACCCTAGAATAATCACCTGTGTTGCATCACATAAAATAAAAAACATGAATGATGCATGCTTATGCTTATGCAAATGCAAATGCAATGCAATTAAGGACTAAACACTTGAAGTGTTACAACCCTCCCCCCTTATAAAAATCTCGTCCCGAGATTTGGAAAGCGTACCATTTTTCATAGAATTCTTTATAACCATCCCGCAAATAATCATCCCGTTCCCACGTAGCATCACTCTCACTTCCCTGATTACTCCACATCACTTTGTACCACTTAACCACTTTACTTCTAGTTACTCGTTCCTGAGTATCGATCACTCGTACTGGCTTTTCTTCATAGGTTAGGTCGGATTCCAGCCTGATATCACCTAAAGGAACTTGTTCCTCAGGAACGCGAAGACACTTTTTAAGCTGAGATACATGGAAAACGTTGAATATGGCTCTCATCTCAGGAGGCAACTGGATTTTGTACGCAACAGCTCCACTCTTGCCTATGATCTGGAAAGGACCCACATATCTTGGTGCAAGTTTCCGCTTAACACCAAAACGTTGGACACTCTTCATTGGAGAAACTTTCAAATAAACGAAGTCTCCAACTTCAAATTCGAGTGGTTTTCTACGACGATCCGCATAGCTCTTCTGTCTCGCTTGTGCTGCAGCCATGTGTTTCTGGATGGTACGGACTTGTTCCTCGGCTTCCTGGACAAAATCAATGCCATAATACCTTCTTTCCCCAGCTTCTACCCAGTTTAGTGGAGTTCGACACTTTCGACCGTACAAAGCTTCGAATGGGGCCATCTTAATACTCTCTTGATAACTGTTATTGTACGAGAATTCGGCTAAAGGTAACCATTTTTCCCAAGAACCCTTGGATGAAATGACGCATGCCCGCAACAGATCTTCCAAGATTTGGTTAACCCGTTCCGTCTGTCCTGACGTCTGGGGGTGATAAGCAGAGCTTCTCACTAACTTGGTTCCCAGAAGGTGATGCAAATGCTCCCAAAAGCGAGCAGTGAACTGGGGACCACGGTCAGAAACGATAGTACGAGGTATCCCATGAAGCCAGACTATCTGATTGAAGTACAACTCAGCATAGTCAGTGGGACGATAGTCCACTCTAACTGGAATGAAGTGAGCTGATTTGGTCAAACGATCCACAATTACCCAAATAGAGTTATGATTTTTGACAGTAGGAGGAAGACCGACAATGAAATCCATACTTATCTCTTCCCATTTCCAACCTGGGATAGAAAGTGGTTGAAGCAACCCAGCTTTCATGTGCACAGCTTTAACTCTGCAACAGGTGTCACATCTAGCAACATATGCAGCTATCTCTTTCCGCATCTTGGTCCACCAATAACATGGCTTCAAATCATAATACATCTTATTGCTGCCAGGATGGATGGACAACTTAGAGGAGTGTGCTTCAGACATAATATCATTTCGAAGCTCCCGGTCCTTAGGCACAACTAACCTATCCTTGAACCATAGTACACCCTCTTCATCTATCCTGAACTGTGTAGTTTCTTGCTCTTTCATCTTACGCTTGATGTGGAATATACCAGTGTCAGTCTTTTGGAGCTCAATAATCCTGCTTTTGAGAGTACAACTGACAGTGATGTTGTACAAGACTGCTGGATGTAGAAGGCGAGATCGATGAAAATCAGTTTCAACTAAGGAATGACAATGAGACTTACGGCTTAAAGCATCCGCAACTACATTTGCCTTTCCTGGATGATAGTGCACTTGAAGGTTATAATCTTTAATCAACTCGAGCCATCTTCTTTGACGCATATTCAACTCGGGTTGGGTGAAGATGTATTTGAGACTTTTATGATCGGTGTAGATATTGCAGACATTTCCCAGCAGATAATGTCGCCAGACTTTCAAAGCATGAACAACTGCGGCGAGTTCTAAGTCATGTGTTGGATAATTCGCCTCATGCTTCCGAAGTTGTCGAGAAGTATATGCAATTACTCGGCCTTCCTGCATCAACACACCTCCCAAACCTATGCCTGAGGCATCACAATAAACATCAAATGGTTTCTCGATATCCGGTTGTGCCAAAACCGGAGCTGAGGTTAGGAGGGTTCGCAGTTGGTGAAAAGCCGCATCACACTCAGGAGTCCAGACAAACCTGATGTCTTTTTGCAGCAACCGAGTCATTGGCTTGGCTATTTTAGAGAAATCCGGGATGAAGCGACGATAATAGCCAGCCAAACCAAGAAAACTCCGGACCTCGTGAACCGAGATAGGAGCCTTCCAGTTCAGTACTTCCTGTACCTTGGCGGGGTCCACCATAATTCCTCCATCGGACAACACATGCCCAAGGAAAGGTACTTCACGAAGCCAGAATTCGCACTTACTGAACTTTGCATATAGTTGATGTTCACGCAGTCTTGTGAGGACTATACGCAGATGTTCAGCGTGATCTTCCTCATTCACCGAATATACCAAGATATCATCAATAAATACCACCACAAACTTATCCAATTCAGGCATAAACACCGAATTCATCAAGTACATGAAGTGTGCGGGGGCATTTGTCAAGCCGAAGGACATAACAAGATACTCATAAAGACCGTATCTGGTAGAAAAGGCTGTCTTTGGAACATCTTCCGGGCGAATTTTAATTTGATGGTAGCCAGATCTTAGATCGATCTTGGAGAAAACTTTAGCTTTAGACAACTGATCGAACAGGATGTCGATACGTGGTAGAGGGTACTTATTCTTGACAGTGACTGCATTGAGAGGTCTATAATCTACGCACATCCGCAAAGACTGATCCTTCTTCTTTACAAAGATAGCAGGACATCCCCACGGAGACGAACTAGGACGAATCAACCCCTTCTTCAAAAGTTCATTCAATTGCACCTTAAGTTCAGCGAGTTCATTTGGAGGCATCCTATAGGGTCTCCTAGAGATGGGAGCTGTGCCAGGCAACAACTCAATTTTAAACTCCACATCCCGATCCGGAGGGAGTCCTGGCAAATCATCGGGAAAAACGTCCGGAAACTCATTTACTACTGGAATTTCGGCCAACGCCTTTGCTTGCACAGCATGAATTTCCCCCGACAATTCAACCTTTCTGGGAAGTTGTACTAGAAAACCCTTTCGATCTGTAGGATCTCTGAGCATAACTACTCGAGCGGATGTGTCAATGAGTACCCCATTCTGACTCATCCAATTCATGCCCAAGATAACATCTATGTCTAAACCAGGTAAAACCAATAGGGCAAGCGAATAACTTCGCCCTTCTATCTCAAACTTAAGGTTCCCCACTACTTTGTTTGTGGAAATATTTCCACTTGCTGCGCTAATACAATAACCCACACCTTCAACCGTATGCAACTTGTGTGCAAATTTAGATACAAACTTAGGACTGATAAAGGAATGCGAAGCACCTGAATCAAAAAGTACCACTGCGGGGTGTTGGTCAACTAGAAACTTACCAGCGGTGACCACCTCACCAGATGGAATTTCCTCAATGCTGTTATAATGGGCATGTCCCTGACGACTACCTTGGTTGACATTTTTCTTAGGGTACGGACAGTTCCTGGACCAATGGCCTGGCTTGTTACAGTTCCAGCAAGGCATGTTGCTAGGAGGGACACTGGAGCTGCCTTGGCCCGTATTACTCTTTGGCAGAGCCACTGTATATGCCTTACGAAACCCAGTCTTCATTGACACCTTCTTTTGTGGAGGACGAAACTTAGCATTTGTGGCAGGAGGGCGAGGAGGAGCCCTCGGGGCAGCTGGAGCTCGAGACTGTGAAGCACTCGCCTCAATGGCCCTTTTGCGGCTCTTAGAGGCAGAATAGATAGCATTGTTGTTCTCTTGAGTCAGAGCATCACTGATGAAATCATTGAAAGTAGTACATTTGCTAGTGCCCATAGTTTTCATCAGTTTTGGGCCGAGGCCCCTTTTGAAGCTAGCAATCTTTTTGGCATCGGTATCCACAAACTCTGTGGCATACCTTGCTAGGTTGTTAAAGGACTGCAAGTATTCAGTCAGGCTTTTGTTTCCTTGCGACAGCCTCATAAACTCTGTGTGCTTGATTGCCATAAGACCGGGAGGAATATAATTTCCCCGGAATGCCGCCTTAAACTGATCCCAAGCAATAGGGACATTTGCAGACAGTGTGGAACGATAGTGGCTCCACCAAATGCCCGCCGGACCATGCAACTGATGTGAAGCATACTCAGTTTTCAGCTCATCAGTTAGGCGTAGCAGACGAAACTTTTGTTCAATGGTATTCAACCACTCGTCAGCCTGTAGTGGTTCTTCCGCTTCCTTGAAGAGCGGGGGCTTTGTATCCAGAAAGTCCTTGAAATCGCTGTACTGATTTGGCTCTGGGCCCTGGCGGCCATGACGAGCCTCTCGATTAGCCAGTTGGCGCATGGCATCAGCCAACATACGCTGCCCCTCAACCACTGATTGCATCAACTCGGCCGGAGTAGGTGGTGGCGGAGGGGGCGGTTGTTCCTCCTCCTCATTTCCACGGCCCCGGCGTAGATTGTACGACATCTGCAAAAATGCATAGCCAATGAGCACTGACGATGTGGGAAATTTGTAGATGAATTATTGCGAAATGTCAATCTGACTGTATGAATAGATTTCTCAAATTATTCATGGCACAATAATTCATCACAACCGCACAATCCATTCAAGCGGATCAATTGGCGCAATCATGCGAGAGAATCCAACAAGGTGTACTTTGATAAAGGCTCACACACAAGGAGCACAGTAGTTACTGAACCGTTTACGTTAAAATCTACGTGATTTTTGATCTTTTGCCGGTACTTGAATTTAATTTCAAGATTCTTAGTTGACTGTGAAAGGCTACTTCAAACTGACCACAAATAGACTCCTCAATGAAGAGTTCCATGGTGGATCATGACTAGCCACCTCGATACCTGCGCGTGCCAAGCAGCACAGCCTTATGTCGCGCGCCATAGGAGGCCCTCGGTTTCGTCGCGGCACCGAAGGGTGCTAATCGTGACACCATCATCGAACGCAACATAATAAGACATCAAGTTGTGATCGAAATTAACAAGTTTAACTACATTCAGGAAACATACGGTTCAACCTTACATCCCAAAGTCAAGTTATTACAAGGTCTCACTCCTTCACAGGGAGGGCACAAAAGACGATCCTAACATTAAAGGCACGTGATGACTACTCTAAGCCTCATCCTCCGAGTCGGTGTCATGGATCTCCCCGCCGTCCTCATCACTGACAGGCTCTAACTCCTCGTCTTCTTCTTCTTCTGGCTCTTCCTCTGGTGCTTCTGCAGGTGGGGCATCCTGTGGTCCATCAACCTCCACTTCATCATCATCCTCAGCCATAAGGATGCCTGATCCCATATCTTCATCTACATTGTTGTTTCTAGGTAGCAGGGGATTAAGCTCGTTGTTTAGGCGGTGCACTTCTTCATGAAGATTATCATTGTATTCTTCAGCATTTTCTAACTGTTGCTCGAGTTCAAACTGGCGAGCCCTCAGAACATTCTCTTCGTGCCAGGCTTCATCCCTCTGTTCCATCACACGGACCAACATGCGTTGACAGTTGCGGTTTGCTACTGTCAACCTCTGGACTGCAAGGGTTTCCTGGTCACGATCACGAATCACTTGCTCCAATTGCTGACGCGCTGCATTCTTGGCAGCAGTCACTTCAGCCAATTCCGCCCTCAGCCTTTCCACCTCAGTAGGCTCAGGGCGGGGCTCACGTGGAGCGAGCTGGTGACGAGGTGCCCTGCCCCCAGTGGACTTACGAGCGGTCCTCTTGGTACGTGCCATCTGTAGCAACAAGATAAGATACGACTTAAAGTGAGGATCATTTAAGGGATACGAAATTTACTTTAGTCGGGACTATTGAAATTTTTAAGGAGGGAGTGAATGACATGTATGCTATAATTAAACATGATGCATGCACGTTCCGTACGTCCTCTCATCCTAGTAGAATCATAAATTTCTAACGCTAGGCGGTGGCATACATACGTTCTCTCATATAGGCGAAACTATCGATCTACTCGTTTGCGCTGTTAGTGTACCTGCAGAAAATCTCATTTCAGCCCAACAGTTTCCCAATATTAGCACACAAGAAAACAGTAATTTAAATACTTTCCATATACACATCCCCAGATGTATATACTTCAGTATCAAAGCTACCCGATATAAAGGTTCCCGCAATTAAGTGCTTACGTAATTACATGGTTTAAACATGTAAGTATGCAAGTCACCAAAACTACTCTCCCCTAGACCGCCGGTTGGACGATCATGCTCTCACAACTCACACTTACCAGAGCGTCGAGGCAATTGATCCATACATTACCACCCAAGTAGATGGCATCCATACAATATCACGCCGTATGGACGACGAAACAAAAACAAACAAGGCCCCCAAGTTAGTCTTTATAATAAGCCACCTAAGAGTCCTTATTTGGGCTAAGGGATGTGATCACTGGCATACTAAAAAATAATTTTTTTAGAGTTTAACCCTTTTCGCAAACAAATAATTTCGTTTTTAATTACTCGTAAGATGTGTTTAATGTTGAATTATGCTCCGGTACCAGCTGTAACAGAACCGACCAAATTATAAGAGCACAAGTACGAAAACAAGCACCGAAGCGCTCAAATTTTCAAACTTGAGCCCATATAATCCCGGTAGTCAATCGAAATCACGAAGGATCTCAAACCAAACTGCTTACAACCAGGATCGCATCATTCAACATACAACATCATACGATACATTTCACAAGTAGTTCTGAAATAAGTTTACACCACGGAGTAGCAATTATTACAAACCAAGTTTGAAAGTAGCGGAAGCATGACACACACACTAGTTAATTAAATACTGCCAGTCTGGATGATCAACAACCCACAAAAGCATGAGGAAAGTACATAAAGACGATCATGCCCTTCTGATCTAGTCATCATCACCCGCAGGGTGGAGACACGTCTTGCAGAATCCCTGATAAAGCATGTCATCTGCAACAGGAGGGAATAAACCCTGAGTACTGGAATGTACTCAGCTAGACTTACCCGTCGAAAACCAGAAATAAGATGACACCAAGGATTATGCAAGGCTTACACAAGAGGCTAGCTGACATAACATTTTGCATAAAGGCATAAGTAATTTAAACTCTTGTAGCCTGTACTAGCAGTTATTTTTAGCATTTACCTGTCATCTATCTTAGCACCTGTACTAAACATGCACTTGGTTGTAATCAAACAATTATCATCATTATATTCAGAGCAGGTATGAATTATGGCAATATTGTATCATTCCCTTAACCACCAGTTCATTTAATGAGATCTACGTTGCCGCTGCTCAAGTCAAGTGCTCACTAACCGGGAGCGACGGCGATTCGAATCGAATTCCTATCCAGCTGGAGGGGTATTTCTAACACTCACCGAGTCACGCCTGGCGAGGGCTGCTCAGGTCATCTTTCGTACAGTTCAGGAATCGCGGGTCTGAATAATGTCGCGTCCCCAAGGGCGACACTCTGCCAGGTGATAGGGACTCTAACCCCCCCTTGGTCTCACGCCAATGTCCCTAAGCACATCCTTTCTCTCCTCCAAGATGCAACCTACCATTCGATTCCCGGCCTGAACCATACTACTCGACTTCGCGGTCGGAACGACTTATCCGGCCAACTAAGTGTTAGACTGCGTTCAACATGACTCAAGGACGTACAGCGAATCGGTCCTTAAACGACTCAGACGGGCATAGCTTCACACCCAAGATGTGAAGTGTCTTACGGCTGTACTATCGAACTCCCGCCCGGTCTCAATTTCATTTTAAGGCATGGTTCCATCCACGATAGTCATAAAGCCACTCGTGACTCCTTCCTACATCTCGCGGATGACCGGAAATCACCCGACTTCTACCGAACTAAGCAGGGCTAAGCATTGACACGTGCCTAACCTAATATAGGATTAAGTACGATATCTGGACAAGGACAGGTATAATGCAACAAGTGTTTTCATATAACTCCTACAACTTAATGCAGTAAACAATTAAAAGTACTCAAGATTAATTTATAAAACAGTAGGTTCAGCATGCACCGGGGCTTGCCTTTCAGAAAAGTTGAAGGCCGGTGGTCAGGGCACTCCGGCAAGTCTTCAGCGGCGTCTCCTTCGCCTGCTGGATCCTCGGGCTCCTGCTGCTCCTGGTTCTCCTCCGGAATTACAGGCTCGAATTCGAGGATAGTTACCCCCTCCGGTACACCTATTGTATGAATGCACAATAAATACCATGGATGCATAATGAAAGATGCAATATGCTCGGAATGAAATGCATTACAACAATTTAACGCTCTAATCAAATCACTTCAAAAGAGTAGGTGCAAATTTCCTCTCCGGTAGAGAAATACTCACCTAATCTACTTAACCTAAGATAAAGCTGCTCATCCTCAGTTAAGGCCCTAACACCTAACAATTACAAAAGTAGCATGTCTTAGGATATCACACCATATCAATCAGCAAAACACCATAGTAAGCATTCTGGACAGCAGCTACTTGTTTTTATCACAACTGGAGATTTACAATTCCAAAAGATATGATCTAAGACAATCTGGAAAGCCTAAGAAATGCACTACAATTCATTTTCAGACCTCAACTCCAAACCCCTAAGTTTTCCATGTCAAACTTCACAAGTTCCAGAATCTGTCCTCTCAAAACAGAGAATAGCAGATTTTGAACTGCCACTTTAAACAACAGTAACTCTCAAACTACTAAGCCAAATGCTTCTAAATTTTGACACAAGCTAGTTCATCAAGTTTACTCCAACTTTGGTATTTACAAGTTTTCCAGCAACCAATTTTATCAAAGCCAAATTTAGAATTACTACTAGCTGTCCAGAAAACCTAAAATTACAAAGGTTAAACATTTATTGATGTGGCCAAAGACCCTTAAAACCAAACTAAGATTTCCAAAAGTTCACATGGGGTATAACAACACCAGAAAGTAGGGTGTGACTACCTAGAACATTTATTTATACTCATTTCTTATTTTACTTAATTAATTAGGTGGAATTTTAAACATATATGTAAACTGCTCCTAAAATTCTACAAAAATTACAGGGGACTCTCTGACCCACAAAGAGACTACTGTAAAATTTTGAACTCAATTTATTCACAGGAACTTCCTACACAGAATTCCCAAGCCAAAAAGGCTGATTTTTGTATAAATAACAAAGCATAGTCAAAAGTGTCAAACAACAGATTTCTTAATTTTCTTGGACAGTCTAGGGTACCAAGACATTCTCCAAAAAGTTATATGAACATTGCACATGTAGAAAAATTACAAAAATTCATTTAAATATTTCCTAGAATAACAAGATAGCATTATAACTTGAAAAGTACTTAAGCACTGACGCCCAAATTTTTACCAGAGCTAGGGCTAGCATAGAGTAACCTACCCACCACATTTCATGATTTATTGAACACTACAGCTCAAGTTATAAATTTAACAAATTTGCATGCATTCCAAAACACATTTGGAAGATCTATTAAATTCTTCAGAAAACTAAACATCACATACCAGATTTATATTTTTCTAAAATACTCCACATCATGTAGATCCTAACAAAATTTATCTCATAATTTTTGGGCAAGTAAAACCCTAGATCTTCATTTTTCCAAACCTTACTTAAAACTGTGACAAAAATCAAGAAATGAAATAAATCCCAAATGAAACTGGGCCGGCCCGGCTTGCTAGCGCGGCCCAGCCAGCGCGCGGCCTGCCTCGGCGCCCCGCCCGCGCGCGCGACGCTGACAGTGCGGGCCCGCAGGCCAGAGAGAGAGAGCGAAAGGGGGAAGACGGCCGCGACTCCGGCGAGCTCAAGCTCGCCGACGACGGCGCCTCCGGCGACGAAAGGAGCACCAACGGCTTCCCCGTGACTTCCCGCATCGACCAAACCTAGATTTGCTGAACCTTTCCTACCCTAGCTACAACGGCCATGGCGACCGCGGCTCGGAGGCGGCACCCGGTGGTGGTCCGGCGAGCTCCGGGGGTCAGGGACCTAAGTGAGGTGTGCTGCGGCTTCCTGAGGACATGGCGGACCTCTCCATGCCACGGAAAAGGACGGAGGTGGAGCAAGTGCCGCTGGCCACGTGAGCACCGCACCGGCGGCCATGGCGCGGCGGCGCACGACGGTGTTCTGACGTGTACCGGCCATCCCATCCGGTAACGTCATCACCTAGGCTTCTCTACCCGACCCGGAACCCAAAACATGTACTAGTGAGAATGGAGGATGACCGTAGGGAGCTGGCCACGGTGAGCCGCCGCGCGGACAGTGCGCCGGCGAGGACTCACGGTGGCGGAAACCGAAATTCGCCCTCACCTCTACACAATCCGGTCAAGCAACGGTTGGAGGAGGTGGAGGGGATGCTGGTGGAGCGGTGGACGGGATTTGGAGGACGGTGGTGCGACGGTGAGCTTGCACAAGCACGGGGCGGGCTACGGCGACAATGGCGCCTCCGTTTTCCGCCTCGGTGAACCCGGCCAGAGCGAGAGTGAAGGAGAGAAGAGTGAGCGCGAGTGTGGGGGTGGAGGTGTCGGCTCGGTCTTCATCTCCGCGCCTGGGCTCGCGACATGGAGGCGATGGCAGCGCTCGGTCGACACGCGGCGACGTTCTTCTGCCCGGGCGCCACGACAGACCGGAGTTCGAGCTCGTGACTGAAACCGCGCCTCCAAAGACCGACTGACAGGGCAGTTTCGTCGACGATTTACTCTCAAACCAGCTCGTATTAGTGAAACCTCCAATTAGCAAAGTTGTAGACCTATGTGAGCACTACAAGTTTGTAAAAGGCACCATGAGCTAGTTCGGTTTGGATTTGAAACTACAGGGCTCCAAACTAGTGTACTTGGAAACTGAAACCCAGTTTCAGTCACTAAGCCGACTGAAACCCTAACTTCAAGACATTATATCTCCTAAACTATTGAGAACCAGGTGATGGTGATATTGACAATGTTGGAGAGCTATGTGTGGACAACAACTTTGTCAATTGGCTCTAAGACTGGTTTGGCCTAGTTTGTGAGTTACAAGTTGCTAAAGTGAGGTACAGTGAAACTGAAAAGTCCAATTTCCAGACTTAGAATTTTTCTAAGTGTTGATTCCCACTCAAGCTGACTTGTGGGCCATTTTTGAGCATGCTCTGGTCATTTTTATGAGATGGCCATATTAGAACTTTTGTTCCTCATGAAATTCTCTACAACTTTACTTAAGGGTGCTCTTCCATGCAAGGTCTCTAAATTAGACTTTTTAATTGGTCAAACTAGAGCCTTCTAGGGTCAAATGGTGGTCAAACTTCTCTTGGAGGGCAAATTTGTAATTTTGGTCAACATGAACCTTGTTCCAAATGTTACCCTAAGTATAACTAAGGTGTTGTAGGTCATGATTGGCTACCTTACCTTTTTGTTACACCAACTATCAAATACTTCATGAAATAAATCAAACAAACCCTAGAATAATCACCTGTGTTGCATCACATAAAATAACAAACATGAATGATGCATGCTTATGCTTATGCAAATGCAAATGCAATGCAATTAAGGACTAAACACTTGAAGTGTTACATGCGCCAATTCAAATAAAAAAGCTTATCTTGATGAGAAAAATGGACATTTTCTTTGTTGTATTTGAATAAATAATTCCAACAGTCTCACTCAGGCCTCAGACGTAGAATATGAGCCGATAATAATTATTTTCTCAAAACAAGCTTTTTAAGATTTGAAGACCTCTAGCTCTATTAAATTGCATGTATCTACCAATGTAACACGTCAGTTGGGGAAAGGGGGGTGGCGGCTATGGCTCTTGGTAGGGGTAGGGGTAGGGGTAGCTTAGGCGGCGGCTAGGGCACGGGTGGGGCTGTAGGCGTCGGGTAGGGGTAGAGGTAGGGGCGGCGGTAGGGGAAGAAGAAGGGATAGGCGCAGAGAGAGAGAGAGGGTAAGCCCGAGGTTATTCTTTCTTGATCCTAGATGATTATAATGCCTTTATATTTATAGTCCCAAGTAGACTTGCATCTTAAGTAATCTAGCGAGAAAAGTCTTTATAGATTTGGATTCCTTTAAATCATATCCAATCTAAACCGACTCTATTCCTATTTTATTTATTTCCTTTCCTCTATTTGAGATCCTCCAGTACGAGTGTCGGCGGCGTGGCTAGAGGCCACCCTCGCTGGGCGCCCCCCACCCCCGGGTGGCGCGGCTGGTCACTTGTGGCTGGCCAGGGTGGGTCGGGCCCCCTCCTGGACCCTCCATTAGACGTATGACAACCAATTTAACACAAAAGCTTTAACTCATGAGGAAGATGGACAATTTATTTGAACATTTTGGCAATGTAAATACTTGCGAGGCTAAAAAGAAAACTTTGGTGACAAAAGAAAAAAAACATTGTTTGACTGTTTCAGCAATGGATGGTCACCCAACACAGTATGAGTCTTTTTTTGTGTTGGATATTTGATTTCTCTGATGTGATAACCTGATTGCATGTATTATTTGGATATTGCTCTTTGAGACTATCTTCATTTTTTGGGATCCAGCACAATGATTGGCTACCTATAGCGAACTGAAAAACCAAGTTCCAAATATTTTGTGGAGTTAGTGCTCTACATTGGTTGTTGGTTGATATGGCTCAGTCAAAACGATATTGTTTTTGATAAACAAACTATTCAATCTTATATGCATGTGTTATTAACAGACATACATTGGACGGGATTTTAGTTGCTTTGCAAAAGGAGGGGATCAAGATCTTGAGTGTTGGGAATGCCTAGCATCCAAGAAAACAACTATGGATATCTTCACAAGGCGTGACAGGGGGT
The DNA here is from genome assembly GCA_038087645.1 of Saccharum hybrid cultivar R570. Classification (NCBI taxonomy): domain Eukaryota; kingdom Viridiplantae; phylum Streptophyta; class Magnoliopsida; order Poales; family Poaceae; genus Saccharum; species Saccharum hybrid cultivar. The sequence goes on from JAQSUU010000135.1 coordinate 28,797,257, forward strand.
TTAGCAACCAAATTTGCTAAAGGAGATATGGTCTTTTATTAAGAACTTTTGTTTTGTAAGAATATTTGGTTTGGTTCCCCTGCGGGTGCAATTATGTAATAATGTTATTATGGTCATAAGCATCTTTGGTTTAATAATGAAATAGAATATCCCAATCTTTGGTGTTTATTATTTTCTTTTTGTTTACTCTAGCCAAGAATCAAACATGTGTGCAACAAAACTAGGAGGATGTAAAACAAAATTAGTTATAACATATCTCCAAAGAAATTTTGTGCAAGGACATTCAAAGAAACAATGCTAGATTATCTCATCAACAAGACAACAAAAACAATATTGTTGCTACCTTGCCATCTTATTTATTTATTAAGTTACCGTTGGTGAGAATGACACCATTGTGTAGAAATCGAAGTTTAGAGGAATTTCGAATCTCCGTACAATCCAATCATGTATATAGGCATCACTGTCAGTTGAGTAATCATGGCAAGCCACTAACTTATTTTCCACCAGTGCCCTTCGGAAAGATATGTTGAAAGGACTTGTGCTCATCACATTGACCAATGCTATCAATCTTGAAAATAATACGATTCTAACTTTATCTTTAAATGAATCATTTTAAATTTGAGTAAATTTATACGAAATGATACAATATTTATGATGCAAAATAAATACCATTGTATCCATTATGGAATATATTTTCATAATATATCTATTTGGAGTCACAAATGTTAACACTAAATTTTTATAAACTAAGTCAAAATATATTTGCATAAAACTTATGATAGTCTGACTTACGCTACACCTAGAATTTCTTTATTTGTTAGGACAGAAGTAGTATTTATATTATACTATAATAAAAAAATGAGAAGGTGCACTGGAGAAATTCTCTACATTTTTTTTGAGAAAGTCTAAATGAAATATCTGGCAGCAAATTACAACGGCAAGTTTCATGCGAGCCCAATTGTAATGGACTCGGCCCAAGTAACATTTGGAAGCAAATTACAACGGCACCTTTTGCGTATAAAAGGCTGCCTAGCCTATTCCCAGATAAACACGGAACTAGTTACAAAAAAGAAAGAAAAGGTCCTAAGTCGGACTATCGCGTTAGGAAATATAAACAAATCGTTTCATTCCACTACATTTAAGTTGCAAACTGGAAAGCGATGCACGGTTGTCTTTTTTTTTTTAATAAAGATCACCAGACATGAACGAGCTAGACTCATGCTGAGCAAAATCTTTTAACCGACAATGGTATCACATGACATGGTGAAGGATGAGGAGATCAATGACAGATGGAGAGAGTACTTCGACAAGCTGTTTAATGAGGAGAACGAGGGTCCTACCCTTGAGTTGGACGACTCATTTGACGATACCAATAGACACTTTGTGAGGAGAATTCAGGAGGCAGAGGTCGGAGAGGCTTTGAAGAGGATGAAGGGAGGTAAAGCGATGGGCCCTGATGGTATCCCCATTGAGGTGTGGAGATACCTAGGCGCCAGAGCGATAGTATGGTTAACTAAACTTTTTAACCTTATTTTTCGGTCTAACAAGATGCCTGAAGAATGGAGAAGTATATTAGTACCTATCTTCAAGAACAAAGGAGATGTTCAAAGTTGTACTAACTACCGTGGGATTAAGTTGATGAGTCATACGATGAAGCTCTGGGAGAGAGTTATCGAGCATCGCCTATGGAGAGTGACACATGTGACCCAAAATCAGTTTGGGTTCATGCCTGGTAGGTCGACCATGGAGGCGATTTTCTTATTACGACAATTGATGGAGAGATATAGGGAGCAGAAGAAGGACTTGCACATGATCTTTATTGACCTCGAGAATGCATATGACAAAGTACCGAGAAATGTCATGTGGTGGGCCTTGGAAAAGCACAAAGTCCCAACTAAGTACGTTACCCTCATCAAGGATATGTACAGGGATGTTGTGACGTTTGTCCGAACATGTGATGGCGACACCAGTGACTTTCCAATTCAAATAGGACTGCATCAGGGGTCAGCTTTGAGCCCTTATTTATTTGCTTTGGTGATGGATGAGGTCACAAGGGACATACAAGGTGATATCCCTTGGTGTATGCTCTTTGCTGATGATGTGGTGCTAGTTGACGACAGTAGGGCGGGGGTTAATAGGAAGTTAGAACTATGGAGGCACACGTTAGAGTCGAAAGGGTTCAGACTTAGTAGGACTAAGACCGAGTACATGAGATGCGATTTCAGCGCGACTAGGCACGAGGAGGAAGACGTTAGCCTTGATGGGCAAGTGGTGGCCAAGAAGGATACTTTTCGGTATTTAGGGCCGATGCTACAAAAGGATGGAGACATTGATAAGGATGTTAGGCATAGAATTTCAGCCGGCTGGCTGAAATGGCGTCAAGCTTCTGGCGTTCTCTGTGACAAAAGGGTGCCTCAGAAGCTGAAAGGTAAGTTCTATAGGACGGCGATTCGTCCGGCGATGTTATACGGTGCTGAGTGTTGGCCTACAAAAAGGCGACATGTCCAGCAATTGAGTGTAGCAGAGATGCGTATGTTGCGTTGGTGTTGTGGGCACACAATGAGGGATAGAGTCCGGAACGACGATATTCGGGATAGGGTTGGGGTGGCACCAATTGAGGAGAAATTGATTCAACATCGGTTGAGATGGTTTGGACATGTCCAACGGAGGCCTCCTGAGGCGCCGGTGCGTAGTGGAGTTCTAAAGCGGGCCGATAATGTAAAGAGCGGTAGAGGTCGACCTAAACTAACTTGGGACGAGTCCGTTAAGAGAGATCTTAAGGAGTGAAATATCTCCAAGGATTTAGCTATGGACAGGAGCACTTAGAGATTGACAATCAACGTGCCTGAACCGTGACATCTTTTTGTCTTGTGCCATTTATGTCCCTTTATGTGTCTCTCTGTTTCTCGTCTCTTTTGGGTTTCATCTCTAGCCTACCCCAACTTGCTTGGGACAAAAAAACTATGTTGTTGTTGGTATCACATGACATGCAGGCATCCTATTGAAAATTAAAAGGAAAACATAAGCTTAACTGTGTGACAAACACCTGGCTCTGATATAGAGCGGCAGTACAGTACTAATGAGTCGGATAGGTGAAGGACACGAGTTGTTTTAACTTTTAAGCAATGATGAGTTCATAGCAGCTTGGGAGCCTTCACTTCCCACCGAGTGAGGGAAACTGCGATTGATCTTGAATCGCCGGTGCTGGCGCAGCAGCGAACTCCCGAGGGCTGTACCCACCACGGAAACCCCCGCGGTCACCACGGCCTCTGCCACGACCACGACCCCGGCCACCAGGGCTGTAGTACCTTTCACCCTCAGCTGGCTTCAGGAATTCATTGATACTGACAGACTGCATGAGAAGAAAAGAAAACGAACGTAAATGACTTGGAACTGGAGCCAAAGGAAGAGTTTCATGAGACATAGTTTGGAGGGGGGAAAAAAAGCTTTGAATGTTATACATACCTTCTTGGCACGTTCATCCCTTTCTGAGTTTTCTTTCTTCTTATCCTTGTCAGAACCCTGCCGCCGTATAGTCAAATAAGCAACACTCTGTCAAAAAAGGAGCAATCCGTAGATTATGTGCAAAGAGCAGTGTGATAGATTGTTTCTACCAGCTTGATGAAAATTTCATCGGCACCCTTTTTCACTGAAAGCTGTTGCATGGACTGCAACTCCTTGTCCACCTCAACCTTTCTCTCTTCAGACTTCAGTCCAAGTAAAGCTTTCCTTTTCTCCTCCAATACTTTCTCATATTCTTCCAATGTCATCTCCTGTAAAAGCAGGTGGGTTCAAATATGATTTAATTCAATGAAGCACAACCATGAGTTCATATTATTAAAGAAATTTGTTGTTTACATACTATCATAAGGGCAATAGGATACTGCATAGGACCATCTAGACTCGAGCATGCTAGAACAATAAACTATAATAATTTGAACTGGGGGGGGTCAGAATTAGGAGCGTGCACAAAAGGTAATGCCAAAGGAAGTGTCACAAACACAATTCATACTAAAAGAACCCACAGACAAAAAGAGGAAGCATTGCCATGATATAAATATTATTAAGCATATCACCGAACTCAATTAGTTAACATAAACCACACGACAAAGGCTCTCCAAAAAAAAAGCTAACAGAGATATGTTGAATGTGCATGCGCCTGCGGTTGATCAAGTGTGTTCACATTTTTAATAGAGGGCTATAAATGTACAGCAGCTTCCTGAATTCATGCACGGAAAGATAATGCATGAAAACCTTGACACTGCCACCTGAGCTATCTATAGGCTGGGTGAAATTGAGAACTTGCAGAGCCAACAATTTTGTTGGATGTGCAAGACTCACTGGATCAATCAGCCCATGATCAGCACGGAAAAATAAAGAGCATGGCAGACAATTTCTGAATATAATGTCAACACTACGATGCAGCTGTGCAAAGACAGCACATTTTCCCATCGTCAGTACTCAAAAGTTAAAACACAGAAGCTACGGGAGGTATGTTGTATGTGCATGCGGCATGCTTGCGGTTGATCAAGTGTGTTCACATTTTTAATAGAGGGCTATAAATGTACAGCAGCTTCCTGAATTCATGCACAGAAAGGTAATGCATGAAAACCTTGATGCTGCCACCTAAGCTATCCATAGGCTGGGTGAAATTGAGAATTTGCAGAGCCAACAATTTTGTTGGATGTGCAAGACTCACTAGATCAATCAGCCCATGATCAGCACAGAAAAACAAGAGCATGACAGACAATTTCTGAATATAATGTCAACACTATAATGCGGCTGTGCAAAGACAACACATTTTCTCATCGTCAGTACTCAAAAGTTAAAACACAGAAAAAAAGTTTGCTATTGACTGCAGCTAAGCAGAATCACTCAGTTCATGCAGTTACACAGTTATACAATTACAACCACATACTTTAGGTGGTGCGCAGCACATGGATGGCATCTTCCCAGCTCAGAAGAGACCAGATTGATTATAATGGTAAAAACTCACTTCATTGACTAGTACTTCAGTGCTTGTTATGTTAGTGGTTAATTTAAGCATAAATGACAAATCTGTAGATTGTATTTTTACATTGTTCACCAGTAAGTGTGCATGAGAAGAATAAAAACCACATGAATTGGAAGACAAATAGTAGTGCAGTATGAATTATATAATTGATTAGGAGAAGTCTCTATTGTTGCTTCCCATTAAAAAGATTGAAGTATTATAGTGTGAATGGAAATATGTCAACGATTTCAATCCATGATCTTCTAGAATTTCAGCAACAGTATTTATGAGCACTCATCTTATGCTGCTCCACAGATCAGGGTGTAGGTACAAACATATTGAATAATTAGCACTGAGAAAATTTAGGTTAGTTAAGAATTGGAAGAACAGCTTTGGCTGGCATCGACTACAACAAGCATTGCATGATATCTTTAGGAAATCAGAGACAAAAAGTCATATCTAGGCTGCAGCTCCAGCACTTACCATTTGAAAATAACAACTACAGAGGATCAACAATTGTATACTCCTAAAAACTCAAGGGTCAATTGATGCACTAAGCAAACAAGAAAATTCTATATAACCTTTCACGCATCACTTATAATTACTATCATGTGGACCTAGAGAACACATGCCATTTTCCATGTGGTACCTTAATAATCTGTAGCCTTCTACCCTGAAAAGCTTCAGGGAGCTCAGCTAGCTGTCTGATATTTTCCAATGTTTAAACAGGAAGCCACAGCAACATTTAGTGTAGATATTTTAAATCTAAAATATTGCTCCCTAGATTGCAAAACCAACTTATCTTGTTTGCCGGTATACAAGAATGAAAAGATTTGGGACACAAGGAGGCAACAAATGCTTAAGCTTTACACTTTTTAAACAAAAACTGAAAACATGACAGGAGCAGAGAAGAAACAAGACATAAAACTTTTAGTTATACCATCCATTACATGCAAGATGGGTGTCCTGAAACTATTTTCAGACATTTCTAGCACTGAAATATGTTTTAAGCACGTGCATTAAAGCTTGATCTAGAAAACAAAATAAACTTCAAGCTTAAAGAAATTTGTTTCTTCACGTCACGACACATCAATATCATTTATGGAGGGAGAAATGATATTTCTTCAAGCCCACAACAGTACAGTATACATGCAAATTGATTTTATGAGATAAAGAATATGACTTGTACCTTATCTTCAGGCTCCTCCGCTTCAGTTGGTTCGCCCTCCTTGCCCTTCTCAGCCTCAGACTGTGGCACATCCTCCAGCTTGGTTTCATCCTCAGCCACAGCAGGAGCCCCCTCAGTTTCTACTGTTTCTCTGATGATTTGGAGAACACAAAGAGTTACACATTGAGTTAATCCACCATATCAACTATACCTCCAGAATAGCAAAAACAAAATTTAAAAAGAAAACTAACTGTGCAAGGGCCTCATCAGTCACAGTTCCCCAGTTGCCACGGCCAGCTCCCTCACGCTTCATTTCATATCCTCTACCTGTACCACTGTGGCGCTCATAGGCCCGGCGAGGGGGCCGAGCAGACTCATCACCAGCCTCGCCATCAGTATAGCCACCGCGGCGGCCACCCCCACGGTAAGACTGACGTGGTCCACGGCCTCTTTCCATAGCCTTTCCATCACCTTCCTCTCTCTGCTGGAAGCCACTATCTCCAAAACCACCGCCGCCGTAACCTCCCTCAACGCCATTGGCATTGCCCTCACCAAATTCACGCCTTGGGCCCGTCCTGCCTCCACGGAAGCCACCTCTACCACGTCCTGCCCCATCACGAGCTGGAGCGCCATAGTTCCTGGACTCCTTCACTGCAAAGCAATGACACATCAATATAATCCCATGTTGACAACCTGTTTCTGTACAAGTTTCTAACAACTAGACCAAATGAGGGATTTTTTTTTTCAGAATGTCAGCAAGGAATGAATAAACAGGTGCGAAAGACGATAAATTCCACACTAAACGAACCACTGAAATCCGCCAGGCGAAATGCTCCGCTCTTCACTGTACCACATCGACACGTATGTACAGCAATCCCAAACCACCGTGGTACATACATTTCAGCCCCGAAATCCCCAGATTCTCGCATCAGATTCAGAACACGAAACGCGAGACCCCGACTACCGATCCGATTCGAAAGGAACCGTGTGTGAACTCACCAGCCTGCGCGGGCGGTGGCGGCTTGGTGGGCAGCTTGGCCGGGGCGGCGGGCGCCGGCTTGGGCGACGCGGCCGCCTTCTTCTCGGCGGCCGCGATGAGGTGGGAGGGGTCGTCGTTGTCGACGTCGACGAGGAGATCGAACTGGTTCTTCGTGCCCATGGCGCCCCCCTCTCCTGGCCTCAAAACTCCACTTGCAAATCACAGGAAACACCGATCCGACCCTTCAATCAGCAACCTAGAACAGCCACGCCGGCGAAGAGACCGCCATGGATGGGCGAATCGTAATCGGCACGAGAGGTAGTCTAGTCTAGGGTTTAGACTTTGAGACGGAGGTGGAAGGAAGACGAGGCGGAGTGGTAGTGCGGAAGTCGGTCAGAGAGAGAAAGTCAGAGAGAGGTCGTAAAACCCTAGCCGCCACTTGGGCTCGCCACTCCCCAGCTATCTGACTCTCCCACCTCAGGGTGGGCATTCGGTTTAAACCGACAAATCGGTTCGGTTTGTTCGGTTGCTGCAAATTTCGGTTTCTAGTAATCAACAACCGATCGGTTTCCTATATAACCAAAAACCGACGAATTCGGTGTCGGTTTCTCGGTTCGGTTTTTCGGTTTCCACCGAAAACACCGAAGCTAGCAGAAGGAAAAATCGAAAGGGAGAAGAACAACGCCAGAACAGACAAGCACGAATCACGCCCAGAACAAAGAAGAACGAATCGACAGGCCTCGCAGTCCTCGGATGCCGCCACAGCCGGATGCGGCGCCTGCGATGCTCCCTTTCCTCGTCGCTCGAATCTGCCATTGCAGCGCCGGCGAGCCCCCTGCTCACCATCACCACGCCCGTCCCCTGCTCGCGCGGTCAGGGCCGCACGGCGCCGCCGCCGCCGCCTCTCGCGGCGCGCCCACGCCCGTGCGGCTGCGCCGGTCCGTCGCTGCCTCGGCGACTCCACCTCTCGTCCGACGTTGCGCCGCCGCCGAACTCCAAAGGATAGGGCTAGGGTTACTGGGTTAGGACTGGGAGTCGTATCTCGTATGTGTGAGACTGAGAGGTGACTCGGTGAGAGGTACTACTCTGGACTTCTAGAGGCCGACGGGGGGTGGGTGTATTTGGTGGGCCGTAACTGGTGGGCCGGATGTGTGCCTGACTGAGTGACTGCGGACTGCCTGTTTTTCACCTCGCGAACTGTACATCGGTTCCTCGGTGGATCGGTTCGGTTTGACTTAAGAACCGAAGCCGAAGCCGAACCCCGAAGTTCACAGAACCGGAAACCGAAACCGAACCGAAAAACCAAAAAACCGACAGTTCGGTTCGGTTTCGGTTCGGTTCGATTCGGTTCTCGGTTTTCGGTGAAAATGCGCCCAGGCTGACTCCCACCGAGAGGAATGCAGGCTTCGAGTCATCACGTGCTTTGCCCCGAAGACTGGCTGTGTTTAGTTGCACCTGCGAAATTTTTAGAAGCACAGTAATATTTTTATTTATATTTAGTAATTAGTGTTCAATGTGATTTATAACCAAATTATGTAATTAGTTATTTTTTTACCTATATTTAATGCTCTATACATGCATTCAATGTGACGAAGAATCTTGTAAAATTTTTGGAAGTTTGAAGGATATAAACAGAGCCTGAGTGGTTGTTTTGTCATGTGGCCGGCCCTGACTCGCATCGGGGCTTGAGGTGTCGGGCTTTTTATCGAATGGGCCTTGGTAATCACTGGGCCTCTGTAGTTTATGGTAATCTCGAGCCAGGCCAAAAAAAACTCAGGTTATAAATAAATCTATAACTAAGTTATACATGATCCAATGAGTATGAAATTTTTACTATAGTTCAAGCATACAATAATTAGCCCACCATAAAAATTTCACCACAATTAGATCATACGAACTGCAGCTATGAATTAATTACAGAAAAGCATAAATCTAAAGCTACAACAAAAAAAATTGTACTAAAGCATATCGTATTATATGTTCATTGTGTAGATCTACTTACGTGGAGTCCAACAAAATTAGATTTTTTATTTTATGATTTTTCTGTGATTTACTATGATTTTTCAAAAATTCAGCTAAAATAAAAAAACAAAACAGCCTTTGAAAAAACTGCTTATAATTGGTCAGGGAGGTAAAATGAACTGACTTTTTCCTTTAATAAATACATCAGGATGGGTTCGAGCCGAGAAATGTTTTCCTAGGTTTGTGTTTCACTATCTAGGTCCTGTCCACTAAGTGTCACGAGATGGGCTGAGCCGAAAATGCTCATGTCTAGCAGGTATTATAACATCCTAATACGAAGAAAAGCAGACTTTCACAAAAGTTGATGGAGGTAATGTGGACTTTTTCCTTTAATAAATACATCAGGACGGGTTCGAGCTGAGAAATGTTTTCCCGGGTTTGTGTTTCACTATCTAGGTCCTGTCCACTGAGTGTCGCGAGATGGGCTGAGCCAAAAATGCTCATGTCTAGCAGGTATTATAACATCCTAATACGAGGAAATAGTGAAGCATTCATAACACATGTTGGACAAATTATATAAATATTCATTTGAATAGCTAAATTAACATCTACAAAATATGGTCGAGGAAGTGAGCTTATCTTAACTAGTTGGGTGAGAGTTATGATTATGCACCCAACCACTCAAGTTCAAGTCCTCTCTTGAACTGAATTTAGGTGCTCTTTTCTCTTCTTTAATGATTTAATGAAAAACCGCCTAGTTCCTTTTAGTAGGTTGGATCTCTTTTTTTAGCCAATTTCTTGTGTGCCATTATAAATTTTGCTTTGTCTCTATGTGCCATTAAAAATTTTGATTTCCCTCTATTGCCATCGGTCTAAATGCCAACACAGTGTATGCCCAAGTGCAGGTGTGCACTCCACCCCATTGGCATATACGCAAAAAAAATCTTACACAACCAATATATAAATTTGGGTTGGGTTCACACACCTCTCTTTTTTAAATGACATGGAATAGATATTTGGGGTTAGCTTGAAGTAAATACCTAAATAGCAAACTTATCATTTCTTGGTTCCATATAATAGGCATTTGGGGGTAGTTTTCTACCTATGTCCCACTTATCATTTCTTGGTTCCATGTAATAGGCATTTGGGGTAGCTTTCCACCTATGCCCCATTTCACCATATCTTTTTTAACTGGAACCATGGGTACCCCCCAACGGCTTTAGTGAAGAAAAAGGAACTAAACAAGATTACAAAAAAGTCCAACAAGAAGATGCCCCTCCCCACACACACAAGGAAAGAAAAAACAAAGAGAGAAAGGAGAAAAAATAAAGACAAACTAACAACTAAAAAACAGAAAAACTAACAAAGGCAAAGAAACAACCACCAAGCAACAAGGTAAAGACTAAGCAACCATGAAAGGATGGAGTCATGAAGTTCCTTCCTGATTCTATGCAAGTGTGTTCTCACTTGAAAGTGATTTCCAAGAGCCCAAACTAGGAGCTTTCCCATAAAAAAAAAAGAGCAATACACTTATTACAAATGCACCAACCTGCCACCATAAAGGTTTCCATGAAGAAGGAAGTGAGAAAGAATTCTTAGCAATAAGGAGCTTCTGAAAAATGTTTGCCAATTCTTCCCATTGAATACCAATTGTAAACAATCTTGAGACTACTAAAGAACAATAAAAAGATAGATGTATCATAGTTTCTTCCATGGCATCATGGCATAAAACACACTTGTAACTTTCTTGTATTTTTCTTCTCCTTAGAATGTCTCTAGTGTATTTCACCACATCTTTTGCATTCATCAGTCTTTTGATCATAGATTTTTTTTCAGAGGCACATTTGATCCTAGCTAGTTCCCTTTGTCTTCCATTTGACTTTTTTACAAAGTGGTGCACCTAAAAGAGGAATAAAGCCAACCTTAGGCCACTGTATCTTATCTTGTGTTGGCTCTATAGTACCCTCATATATGAAGCCTTGAACTTTTCTAGTGAGTAATACTCATGAACATAATCCTCAATATCCATGTTCCTCCTTGTTGTCATAAGGCACAAATAACGGTCACATGGCTTATCGATGTGCTATGGTTCAAGACACGAGCAGTCATGTATAAATAACTCAATAATATGTCTTTTATGTTGTTTGTTGTCCCACACCTCTACACTCCAATCAATATGTTTGACAACCTTCTATGCCCTTAGCCTCTTGTTCTCCAATTGTTGTTTGACAGCACAAAGTATACTACCTTGGAGGCTCTCTGATATCTTACTCCTCTTCTCCCATAATGTCATTACCATCACATCTAGGCCCCCTATTTCGGCCTTGGGGTTTTAGTGATTGATGAACACAAGTGCTTGTGACTAACATGTGTTATGCAGGAGTTATATTCAAATTGGTTACTCACTTGTTGTCCACATGGTTTTCTTTGGCCTAGGGGATGATTTGGATCAATGACAAGTATGGTGCAAAGGATATGAAGAGATAGGGGCGGACCCAGGATTGGCCAAAGACTAGGGCCATTGCATTAAACATCAGTGCTAACTGTGCTTGGTTATAGAAAAAATGATAATTTATCCATTGAAATTAAGGGCTAAGACTAGGGTCATAGCCCTAGTGCCCCTAGTGTTGGGTCCGTCGCTGTGAAGAGATAGTCCTAGCTAGGAGGACATGAAGCGAGCTAAGGGAAATGTGAAATCATCATATGTATAGTCTCGCTGTTGAGGGGCACGGGTAGGTCACAATCCAAATATAAATTGGCTCACTTGTAAGTATGCTATACTTGTATTACATTCTAAAAATTCAAGACAATAGAAACACTAAAAAGCTCGTTTTATTATGTATGTATGCTATACTTACATGTGAGTCGATCGGTTTGGTTGCACGATAAATTATATGTCTCTCGAATGTTTGACGAATAGAGTTTAGTTCTCTCATTATTATGAAATATATAGTAGTGCTGTCACGTAAAAAGAAAACACCGCATGGTCCGCATGGATCAGCAGCGGCCAGCGGCACGCTTGGTGTACAGGTACAAATGTACAATGTGCAGTAGAATCTTTCCTGTCACACAACGAAGGATCAGTGCACTAGCCATGCGTTACACGAAGGATCGAGAGATTTGAGAGGCTCGAAAAGTTGATTAGCCACTAGCCACTAACGTAGTCTAGTATTACTACTTGATTCACGTGTTTTACAGCGAGCGAGTCCCTATAGCTCCGCCGCGCGTTGAGCCTTGAGCGCCAAGATGCGTGCTCGCCTTTCGACTTTGGCTCGCAAGTCGCAACCAATGCAACCTCTGATTCGGTATAAGGGGCAACTGCGAGTCCAACGGCGGGCACGCACTCCCGCGGTCGCGCTCGTCGGTGAGCCTCGGCCCTCGAGCATGCGCTTCAATTCTGGCGTCAACTAGCGCGCGTTGCATGGCGGGCCGGTGCCCTCCGCTCCAATGGCACGCGGCAAGATCCTCCGGGTTTTCCGTCCTGATTCGCTCGATCGCACGCACAGTGCCGTTCTGTGATTTGGGCCGATTCTCTTCGCGACGTTGAGCAATTTATTTATAGATCAATTGGACACGGGAAAGGTGAGGTGTTTTGACTTGGTTGCTTTTTTTTTCAAAACAAGGGCAAATGTATGCATACTGTATATATCTTGGGATCATTTCCGAAATATCGAGCCGGTGGATAGTAAAATTTATGAAGTCTTATTGCTGAGGGGCACACATTCACCACTAACAAGCTAATAATAAGTTGTTTTTTAGCCAGTCTTAATGAGGATTTCATAAGAGTTTTATGACAATAGGCTCACATGGCATAAAATATGTGAAGAGAGATGATAAAAATTTTACGGGATGAAAACTTGTCTACATTGTTTCTAGAGTCTTAGAAAACTAAGACATGAAAATCCAACTGAGATTAGCCTTGTGTACAAGCAATCATGAGCTCTCCTTCTTACTCTCGGTCCGATTTGATAAGAGAACCCAATTTATATCATGCTTATTAAAAAGAGGGATGATCCTTATCAAATGAACTTTTCTGGAAGGAATCAAAACGGTAGTAAGTTTTCCTACTTTTGTAGAATGACTATCCAATATCTCTTTTTAAGTTATCATCACTATGCTAAACATCGGGCAATATAGCTAATATGTTCTTTTTAATGAGGTGTGATTGTTATTGAAGTACAAGTGAGTTGTCTATATTTCTCATTTCTCATCAGCTTAAGCATGTGTGTATACTATCTTTTTTTTTCTTTTATCGGATACAACTTGGACGCACATAACCCACACACTCCACACTCACACCACACAGAGATTGGGAGGCGTCGCCTCCAGTGCGCGAGAAAAACACACGCGTGCGTGTACATTGAAAATTCTGAAAAATTTTTAGAAAAAGGTGCGATAACCAGAGTTCGAACCCTGGTGGGTAACGTCCCACCAGACAGCCCTACCATTGGACAACAGACCCATTCGTGTGTGTATACTATCTTGGTACCCTCTTGAATTGCAACTTCCGCTACCGATTTCTATTCTAATATAAAAGAGTGCACCTTTAAATTTGGTTGAAATCAAATTATTTTAGGTTTGACTAAGTATATAGAGAATAATATGAACAATTATGATTCTAAATTGTTATACTATGAAAATATATCCGATCATAATCTAGTGGTACTTATTTGATACCATAAATCTTAGTTTTTTTTTTCAAAAAATGGTCAAGATTAGATGGATTGATTAAGATTTTTTTGCAGAGTGTGGGATTGATCAAGAATTGTAGCTAGAAGTGCATTCCATTTAGGATAGAAAGAGTGTTTCAATAAATCAAAATTTATTTTTGGAAAGTACTCCTCTAGATAAATCTATATATATGATTTTCATGTTCCTAACCTAAAAATATATGCTGATTGCTAAATTTAAACAGTTTGTTCACATGTGACCCCCTAAGGTAGTACTTCCTCCGTTCCAATGTATAAATGTTTTGGTTTTTTTAGATAGATAGTTTTTATTGTACACTTAGATATACGCTATGTCTAAATACATAATAAAACAGATGAATCTAAAAAAAGTCAAAGTCTTAATTTGGAATGGAGGAAATAGTAAGCACTATTGCCGCTGCTTCTTTTGCCATCTTGAGAGGGTCAAGATAGTTTTCTTTGGCAAGCGTAGTTTGACATTTGCGACTTGTGAGTGCAGAAATGCAAACAGAATCATTGCAAGCTTGCAACTGGTGAGTCAAGTGTAAAATACTTACTCTTCTGTATAAAGTATATCACAACTGATTACATGGTAAAGTATTTCTCTTTCCTCTAAAGATAAAGGAACCATCATGGCAGTACAGGAAGAAGCAGCATCAAATTGAGCAACTAGCATGATTGTTATCTGCACATTGGGTGCTGAAAAGAATAGCACATATATATGTGCCAAGCCACAGGATCCCTTGATGCTGATGGAACAAAAAGCAAATAGAATGTTCAGAGAAAATTAAAGATGGCCAATGCATGAAGCTCCCTATCTAGCTAGCCGTGGATGAGGAATCCTCCATTTGTTTGTTGACAAGCATATGGATGAGGAACATTGACCACACAAAAAGCCGAATATTACTGTGTTAAATCAACAAAGCCATCGCTTGTGATAAACCTGCTGATAAGATAATGATGCGGGTTAATCAAGAATTTTCCGCTAAATAAAGCAGCATCTGTTAGTGCAGATCATCTCAAGCATGCTTACAGGATATAGCATATCTCTGAATGCATGGCTAGCTGATCCGATCCGATGGCTGGCTGTCTGATTAATATCTTAACGCTGGGCAGTGGAAGAACAACACCTAAACAAATAATCTTATCCCCGTCTTATCTGCCCCAAACATGCTACACAAAATTGGGTAATGGCTGTCCCCATCATGGACGACTAGCACGCACTCTGCTCTGCTTAAATCTTCTCCCCTTTATCAGTGGATCGAAGATTCTGATCGATCAGAGGAAAAGCAGCTGCAGCAGCAGCAGCAACATCCTGTAGTTTGCAGGACAGGAGATAACGAAAAATAGTCTTGTGCCATGGATTCGATTAGCTAGAATACTGGTGTTAGAGATAGGATAACAATGATGAAAGTTCCATAGGCCACTTCGCCCAATCCAAAGCTTTCGTCTCCACCATTAGCCGGCAGGCTTTAGTTCCCAGATTTGGCAGTTGACACAACTTCTTTCCTGGTCGTCCTGGACAAATCATATATGTAAGTTGTATGGTAAGACAGATGTGTATTTTAACAGTTAGATAAAGGGACCCATCAATGGAGTCCATGTTCATCACTCCATCTCCACTGGGCTTTTTTTTATATCATCAGTAATTAGGAATTTCCTTGAGTTGATTAATTTATCATAAAATATCTGCTATCGACAAAATATAATTTCCACATAGAGCATGATCTGAACCTTGAATTCTGTATATCATGTATTCCTTCCGTCTTTTTTTATTTGTCGTTCTCACTTCCCTATAAGTCAAATGTACTTAACTTTGACTAAATATATATTAAAAAATAATATTTATGGTACATAATAGTTTCATTGAATATGTCTTTGAATCTATTTTATAATAAAGTTATTTGGAGATATAAATGTTACTAATATTTTTGCAAATCTAGTCAAACTTAAAAAAAGTTTAACCGGCACGTATCCCCACAACAACACTTAATTACAGACAGAGAGAGTATGACTAAGGTGTTTGGTTGAACCTCCACTCATGCATGCAGATGTAATAAACCTTTTTTTTACTCGAAATGCATGAGAGGTAATAAAACTAACCTTGATTGAAAAGAGAAAAAAGTTTGGTAAAACCCGGTGCTTAAGCTAAACACTCTCCAATAGCCCTGGTTCGCTTACGGATTAAGCAACATCAAGCTATAGTTAACACACAATCTCCTTGTGGTCCTCTGCTTTCTTTAATTAAATAGATATATATACTATATAGCAGCGGTAGATAACATAACACGCAGGTAGCGTATACGTGCATGCATGCGGATTGCACATGCGGGAGCTTGAGTTAGAAAGTCGTCGGGAACTCTTACGTGTGATATGTGACGTCGTGTCAACTTAACTTCTGACCGTTGAACCTATTGCTAATACTGTTGCTTATACTTGCACCAAGTTAAATTCAGGCAACATTTTATTTCTATTTTTGTATAAGATGAAGGGATGTGGTTATCCTCATGACCTTATAACAAGTTCTTTTTAATTAATGTAATCAGTCCTCATAGTATGCATTGCTCAAAATTATCTTTTTTTATTTTTAGAAGCAATTACTTTGAAATTTTTATTTCGTTCTTTTGTCTACAATTGGACATGGGTTCTTGGATAGATTTAGGACATGTTTGGTTCGACACTAGGCAAACCTACCTAGCAGGCACAACATTATCAAGCATTTGCTTTTAGCTACCTAGCTAGGATTAGATATGCTTCCTGGTCAGAGTTGCTTGGTCCAGAGTTCAATCCAAATATCCCTTAAGCGCTACCTACAATGTGTGAAAACATGTCTTGAGTGATGTTAGATTGAATCCCCTCACATCTCAAAGTTTATTAATTTTATCTAAGTTTGCCCATCCCATTCTAATTTTTTTCCCTAAACCCATAAAATTGGAGGTGAAATCTTGACCGTTTTGACTAGATGTTTTGTGGGGAAAACATCACCATGGATTAGAGAAGCGAGAGTTAAAATTTCGTTGGATCTGAACCTAGATTGTCTAATCAAATTTCAGGTTTGGAGCTTGAGGTTTTTCTTAAGTTCATCCTTTCTAGAATTCATGTAAGATCTATGAAATCAAAGGTGAAGTCTTATGAATCTTTTAGACAAACACTCACCTTCTAGTGGAAAATTCTATGGGAAAGTTTTCACAAGGTTTAAAGGTTGTTTGATCGAGTTTTCTTTTTTAATTTCCTAATTATTTATCGAGATGTTCTATTTCAAACTATAGGTTCTGATACCTTAGAGGTGCATGTGTCTAGAAGTTCCAATTTCCTCAAGGCCTTTGTGCTTTCTTCCACTTGAATTGTCTCAATAAGTCCCTTGCATGGTTTTGCTGTGATTATGTAAGTTTAGCAATTGGTAAAAAAGCAGCATCTCTAAAAGACTCTCTACATGGCTCTTTATCACAAACTTTGGAAACCAAATTAAAAAATCAGACTATAATAGACTCTCTAAACCACTCTCCAAACCACCCTTCTCTCTCCATTAATGGAGATGCTACATTTCTATCTAAATTCAAAATATGGTAGTTCTCTCATATTTTTTTTCACTCAAGATAATTATAATAAAACCATATGGAGTATAGAGAATGCAATCTAGAGAGTCCGTTGTAGACATAATAAGAGATATAAAAAGAGAATCTTAATTGAATGACTCTAAATAGAGATATAGAGACTGGAATTTAGACATGCTCTTGGAGCTAGGATGTAATATAATCAGATATAAAAGTTCACGAGGAAATTAAAATTTGTATCAGCTTCCATTTAATTACCCCCTTCTATGATGTACGTTTATTTTTTGATGATTAACCAATCAATGCAAGTTACCACTAGAGTCCAAGCTACACGATCTAGAAGTGGACAGCAAGCAATATCGCTTTTGTGTGGTTTCCCAACCAATAACATGTCCACATCGACAGCCAAAGCATAATGACACAGAGAAGCATATTTATAGTGGGCTCTCCGTAAGTTTCTTTGTCTGAGCTGGGTAGCTACACACAGACCTATCCCCGGTTGCAGCGCAGTACCACCCACTGGTGCGCCGCGGTTTGTGCTCTTGTGGACACACTGGCCTCCACCCATCTCTCTCACACCACGTCTCGCCATCCGCAGCAAAGGCCACGGTACAGATTCGGCCCATCGATTTATAGCCACACCATGGCTAGGAAGTGCTCCCACTGTGGCAACTACGGCCACAACTCCAGGACCTGCGGCTTTGGACACAGAGAAATCATGCTCTGCGAAGCCGGCGACAATGGCGGCGGCCACGGCGGCGGCAGCGGCCTAAGGCTCTTCGGAGTGCAGGTCCGTATCGGCGGCGGTGGTGGTGCAGGCTCATCGGCGTCCATGAAGAAGAGCTACAGCATGGACTGCCTGCAGCTCGCGGCTCCAGCTGGCTGTTCCCTCGTCTCGCCGTCGTCGTCGTCCTCGTCGTCGCTGCTGCTGTCGATTGAAGAGGGCCTGGAGAGGGGGACGGCCAATGGGTACCTGTCTGACGGACCTCATGGGAGAGTTGTGCAGGAGAGGAAGAAAGGTACGTCAAGAACCGAGCAATTTATTTATTTTTTTCCTTGTTCTTTTTTTTTGTCTGAATGAACATATGCATAGTTTAGGTACTACCTGTTTTTATTTTTCTGAGGAAAAAGACAAACGATGAAGATTTGTTTCTTTGGAAATTCAGAAACTTTTCTTTACCCGAATTCCTTTTCTTATTGGTAGTACTGTCCCTCAGTCTGACCTAAAAAAAGTTGCATTATGCTTTACTTTTTTGGTAAAAAAAAAGTCGCTTTATCTTCCCTTGATGCTGCAACTGCAAGTAATAATCAAGCAGGCAGCTGAGAGATACTACTTCCCTTTCTTTGACTAAATCAGTGCACAACCTGTCATCCTAAAATCATTGAATAATTGTTGGATCGATTGGTAACAGAGCAGCTGATGTTTCTAAACAAAAACAATACTGAATACTGACGCCAGGAGTTCCATGGAGTGAGGAGGAGCACAGGCAGTTCCTCGCCGGCCTGGAGAAGCTGGGCAAGGGCGACTGGCGAGGCATCTCCAGGAACTATGTGACGACGAGGACCCCGACGCAGGTCGCCAGCCATGCGCAGAAGTTCTTCCTCAGGCAGAGCAGCATGGGGAAGAAGAAGCGCCGGTCCAGCCTCTTTGACATGGTATGCATATACATCGACATCTTTCTGTATGTAATTCCTTGAATTTTGTGTGTTCTTGAACTACTGTAAGTACTAAGTAAGGAGTAACCAATCAATAATCTGGTCCAGCAGGTGTCGATTTGCGAGAACAGTGCGAGCATTTCCGATCCGTTGAGCAGTGAAGGGGCCTCGACCTCTCTGTCGCTGAACGTGGCACGCCATGGCGCCGCCTCCGACTCCGAGAGGGCGGCCTTGGACCTGAATTCGACGGAGCAAGACGACAGCAGCAGGGCCGACGCGTCGTCGGCATCAGGTGCAGGGAGCAGACCGTTCCCGGCAGCGGCAGCTCAAACGGAGCTGCTGCAACCTTCGTCGCATGGCCATGGGCGCGGTCACCACTGCTCCCCGTTGGACCTGGAGCTGGGCATGTCCCTGCCCACCCCATCCGTCGGAACATGACGCGCCGCCGCTGCCGTCGTCGTCCTAGTTATCGCCATGGACTCCCACGCAGGTCGCGCCAAAATTCGTCATCGTCAACGCAAGTTGCCAAGGCAGAGGCCGTGCGTGCCTGCTGTCTCGCTCAGCTGTGTCTGCCAGATGGAGGAGATGAGGCGCTAGGCAATACAGTACTGTTCGTGAAAACGTTGTGCAAATAGCACTGAACTAACTGTGGATATCGTACCACGTGTACTGTGCTGCTATATATCTTTAGCTCCAGAATCGGTTCTGCTCCTCGGCTCCTGTATGCCCGTGACCGGGGCTGGACGAAAAACTCGAAACTTGTTAGCTCGCTCGGCTCGTGACTGGCTCAGCTCGGTTCGGCTCGGCTCGTTACGATAACGAGCCGAGCCAGGATTTTAGCTCGTTAGCTATAACGAGCCAACTCGAGCTGGCTCGTGAGCCGCTCGCGAGCCAAACGAGCCGTAGTTTTAGAGAAAAAGTCATCATAACTTATATTAGTTTTGTATTACTTTATGTTTTGCACTTTACAAATAGATGATATGTTAGCTCATATGAATATTTAAAGCTTTCTGGCTCGTTAAGATAATGAGCCGAGCTGGCTCGTTAGCCAGCCTTATTCCTCGCTCATCATTCAATTCCCCTGCGCCCAAGGCTTTGAAACTGCAGAGGCTATGCTAGCTGCTGGGATTTTTCTTTTAATTTTAAACACTTTTAAATGATATTATGAAAATAATTCCTACCAGTTTTTTTAACTAACCCTTTTAGCTATGCTAACACTCCTAACACGGCTAAACTAGGCTGGCATGCTAGTGTAATGGGCGGGACAACTCTATAGCATGGCACGATCCAGTATACTCTATCGGTCCTAAAATATAATGCATTATGATAATTCTTAGACAAAATAAGAGAGTGCAATAGACGCATGTACTATTCCCTTAACTTCCTAATCTATAGAAATCTGATTCTATTCCGCACGATTAAAGGATGGACTCTTATCTTCTTATACGAAATATGGCAAGTACTGAATTAAAACAACAGATAACATATATGTATTTAAGTAAACATTATCTTCTGGTTCCCCGAATGCACTATATTTCATGACAAATTTCAAATGCCAGAATCCACTATATTTCAGAACATAGGGAGTAAGAAAGCTGTAGGGCTCACCTGCCACATCACACCCCTAGGTAGTAAGGTCTTATACATGGGCCGCGCTAGCCCCCTTCCTAAAGTTAGGTCGTATATACACCTAGTGTAGCAAGGTATTCTCCTCTCATTCTACATCTCATCAAACTTGAGTATATAGATTCATATTGTTGGAGCCAAATCTACAAAATCCCGTAAAAGGATTTGGGTTCCGTCATCTAAAGTTAGTGTTTTACCTCTTGAAGCATGTATACGTCTTATGTCTCAATTAAATTAATTTGGCGCATTCTTGTTGTATTTAGGATTATGGGTCAAAATTGTCGTTTAATTTGAGGATGATGTGCACAGTTAGAATGGAGGTACAAGAGGATCACAACGTGGCTCGTATTCATCACAATTTGGTGTACAAGTTAGATTTTTTTCCAACTCACTAATGAAAATATGGTGGATGCAGAAATAAGTACAAAAGAAGGATGTAGTTCGCGATATTTGTTTCCATTGCACTTAACCTATGATAGTTGTAATGGAGGTATATATGAAGGATTTGAATTAATCATCTTTTAATAAGAAGTATATTATATGAAAGTACAAAACATGCATAATTAATTCGTTCATGTTTCTTTGTCATTCATGTTAGTAGGTTCGAAGTGGCACCAAATTAACCGCCCTTCTTGCCCATGTCAAGCAATCTAGGAATCCTGAATGGACCGGCCAAGCTTTCTACATGTGCCAAGTGAAGCATATATGGAGCCGTCATTGGAGTATTGAGCCCCGTGATTATTAGGTTCTTCTCATATGTCTAGACCGAGAGTTCAAATGTTGGGTTCCACCTCCATCAAACCTTCCTGAAATATCACCGAAGGAGAAGACTGATGCTAGTGCAAGTCGTGTAGCGAACCCACCACTATGCCCATTGTGAAGTTCCTGCAAAGCTCCGGCTAGAGGCCCAACATCAGCGTTGACTTCATCTCAAAAAAAAACATCGACGTTGACTTTATTTCTACTACAAAGAAATCATTTCCAATTATTTTTCTGTTCATTGAATGAATCTTTGAACATTTACTCACTACTACAAAAAGAATTTGTAGCAACACTTCCTTTTTTTCTAGGCTACAAATGGTGCCCAAACGAGCCACCCCTATAAATCCATTTGTAGGGGTTGCTGGTGTTATAAGCTGCATGTACAAATGGCCCGATTTGTAGAGGCGGCTCACAAATAGACGCCGAATAGTAAAAATTAAGCACTGAATTTCGATTTTTTCCAAACGACCTTGGAAGGAGAAATGATCAAAATAAAAGTTGTAGATCTCGAAAAGTTATGGAACTTTGTTGTTTACAACTTTTTTTATTTAAAATCATTTACTGGTTCTAAATGTTGTTTGAAATTCAATTTTAAAATTGTTGAAAAACTCTGATTTCTCTTTTTAATCTCCGGATAAAACTTGTAACTAGTCATTTTCCCTCATACTAACTTCAAATTTGATGATTTTTTTTCTAAAATTTTCTAAAATCATGTTCTAACAATTTATTGTGTTCTTACAACTATTATTTTGGTCATCTTTTCATGTGACTTTGTTTTATCAATTTGAATTTTGAATTTTAAAAAATGGTAACTTCAAACGTCATTTTGAAACATTAAATAATTTCAGCTGAAAAAGCCTCGAACATAAAAGTTGTAGAACTCATCAAGATCTACAACTTTTATTTTGATAATTTCTTCATCCGACAAAGTGGTAGTAACTTTGTAAAATTCTTGTATAATGTTACTTCCACTATACGGATGAACAAATGACCAAAATGAAAGTTGTAAATCTCATAAAGTTATAGAACTTTGCAGTTGACAACTTTTTTATTTGAATTCATTTTGTCAAGAAAAACTATGTTTGAATTTCTAAAATTTGAAATTTAGATTTTTCAAACGACCTTAGATGGAGAAACAATCAAAATGAAAATTGTAGATCCCAAAAAGTTATACAATTTTATAGTTGACAACTTTTTAATTTAAAACCATCTTGTTAAGGAAAACTACGTTTGAATTTTTGAAAAATTGATATTTGAAATTTTGAAACGACCTCGGATGGACAAACAGCAAAAACGAAAGTAGGAGATCTTTTTGAAAATTTGAATTTTTGAAACGACCTTAGATAGACAAACAACAAAAACAAAAGTTTGAGATCTCGAAAAATTATGCAACTTTGTAGTTGACAACCTTTTGATTTGAAATAATCTTCTCAAGGAAAACTACATTTGAATTTCTTAAATTTGAAATGAAAATTTTGTAAACGGCCTCGATGGAGAAACTACCAAAATAAAAGTTGTAGATCTCGAAAAGTTATACAACTTTGTAGTTGACAACATTTTTATTTGAATTCATATAGGTCCTCAAACAATCAATTTAAACTCGGTTTAGGATAATACGTGAGGAATCAAAATCCAATATAGACACAAGTGAGTGTCAGGTGTAGTGATAAAGGAGGGGGAGGTCGCAGTTTCGAATCCCCCGCAGCCGCGAAGCGCGCGATTTTCACGGTGACTTGCGACTTTGGGGAGCGGCTTGGGGGCCTCCCTGGATTAATTTTTTTCCCTATTTTTTGGCCCGATTTCGTATTTTCTGGAAAATACCACCCCTATAAATCTTAAGCCGCCCCTACAAATCCGATCTGTAGGGGCGGCTGGCCAACCGCCCCTACAAATTAGCGATTTGTAGCAACGCGGTGGTAGGGGCGGCTGGCAAAATCGGCCCTACAAAGCGTCTTGAGCCGCTCGTACAAAATGTGAGTGTAGTAGTGACTTATGCTATGCAAGATGGATAGTCATTGTGTGACGTTTAGGAGTACAAATGGCCCGAAGTTGCATTGGTTGTTTGGGCGTGAAATGGCTAAGTTCGAGGTTAGGATAAAGAAGTGACCATGCCAAAGTTATCTGTATCCTCAAGGCTTCCAAAGGGGCAATTCTGTTGGAGCTTGGTTGCGGATATTAGAGCATCTCCAAGAGGCTTTCTAAATCTCATTCTCTAAATCATCATTTGGAGAGTCATTTGTATAAAAATCGCTTTCTATATCTTTTCACTCTCCAATAGGTTTTCTATATCTCACTCTAGAGAGCCATTCTCGTCTTCTATTTTTAGTTAGTGAAAAATCCTGAATAGAAGATGACTATATTTAGATAACCATTTAGACAAACTGTTGGAGGGTAGTTTTTTTTACCAAAATCTCTACTCCTAGCATTTAGGAATGATTTGAAGAGTCTCTTAGAGATGCTCTTACTGTAGCAAATCTTGTAGTGATTTTTGGTGAGTAACCGACTTGCCCAGTTCATAATGTATTATTCCATTTGTAATTTCCAATTTTCACATGGTTTGGTGAATTTCATAGGAGAGCCGGACATTGAAATGGGATTGGAGGATTTGATGGGACGAAGTAAGGTATTAGAGGAGCTTAAGGTGAGGGCATCGGCTTGTGAGGCTTGGCGGTAGACAAGGGAGATCGAGGAGAGAAAGTGCAAGATGAGGAGCAAGTAACATTTGCCCATGTCGTCCAAGGCTGGCGCCAATGTGTTAGACCTTCTGTTGAGCCTTTTTTTTTCATGAAACAGAGATGTTGCGGTTATGCATGCCAAACGTAGACATGTATGAGAGGATGGAAAGGGAGGCTAAGCAATGCAGACAGAGTGAGGAGGCCACAAATGGATACGATGAAGGATCCTTAATTTGTCTAGAGATCGTAGTGTGTGGTGCAACATATGTGTTGAGATTAATCTGTGATAATGTGTTGTCAATAACTTGGCGCTATGCTTTCAGTGCTAGACAATGTCCCCGTCGATAGCGAGGCGTCTATGGTGACTTCGCGAATCTCAAGATTTGTCGGCTTACTCCTTTGGAGGTGCTCATAGAGATAGGGTTTACGTACGTGCGTTCATAAAGGGTGAGTGTGCGTGCATGTTGTGGGCGCCTACGTTGTACCGTGTGATTTAAAAAATGACTTGATTCATTTAAGGGAATCTAACTATTCTGGTAGTAGAGGTAAGGTACAAAAAAAGGAAAGAGGAGTGAAAAAAAATAGTTTCATCCCAAGCTTTCTTTAGGGGTGTTTGGTTGCAGGGACTAAAGTTTAGTTGGTGTCACATCAGATGTTACATAGGGTGTCGTATGGGGTGTTCGGATACTAATAAAAAACAAATTGTAAATTTCGTCATTAAACCGCGAGACGAATTTATTAAGACTAATTAATCTGTCATTAGCACATGTTTACTGTAGCACCACATTGTCAAATCATGGACTAATTAGGCTTAAAAAATTCGTCTCGTAAATTAATCTCAATATCTGTATTTAGTTTCATAAATAGTTTATATTTAATACTACATGCATATATTTAAATATTCGATGTGATAGGAACTAAAGTGTAGATGCAGGAACCAAACGCCCCCTTAGTTATAGGGGTCATCTATAAGGGTGCATGTTGAATTGTTGATGGACAAAGGCCACGTTGGCATTAGCCTTACATGCCAAGGGGTTGGCTCGGCTAAAAATATTAATTGCAAAAATAATATGGTACTCTCTCTGTCTGCACAGTATCATATTTTAGTATTTTAAGTTTGACTGATTATAAATAAAAAATTATTAACATTTATGATACCAAACAAATACCATTAGATTAAGTATAAAATGTATTTTCATATAAATTAATTTGGAGCTATAAATGTAAATATTATTTATTAGAAATTTTGTCAAACGTAAACCACTTTAGACGATACATAACCCATAATTGCATTTGTTTTTTTAGAGTAGTACCTACATATAT
Organism: Saccharum hybrid cultivar R570; assembly: GCA_038087645.1. Lineage (NCBI taxonomy): Eukaryota > Viridiplantae > Streptophyta > Magnoliopsida > Poales > Poaceae > Saccharum > Saccharum hybrid cultivar. Next base: position 28,822,643 of record JAQSUU010000135.1, read on the forward strand.
TTCTCGTACATTCAACACGCGCATGTGCCTCCAAAGGCAATGGCAATGGAGATCGAAATTGAATTCGATCGAGATGGCAATGGCGGAATGGCCAAGTAGCATCCGTGTGGTGCCGTGCGTCGTCGTCCACTCGTCCGGCCGTCTCATCATCCGGTGGTACCTGCGCAGGGACACCTTCCAGATCTGCGATACGACTGGTGCGCCCGCTGGCCGTACGGCCATATTGCGTGCGTGCGTCGCGTGCAGTCTATTCTTCGTTGAGGCCTCGTTTAGTCCACGAAAGAAAAATTTCGGGATATCACATCGGATATTTTATGAGTTGTTAAAAGAGATTTTTAGATACTAATTAAAAAATTAATTACATAATTCGTCTAAAAACCGCGAGACTATACACAGCGTGAATTTTTTCGTCTACATTTAGCACTCTATGTATATGTCAAACATTCGATGTGATAGGGTGAAAAATTTTAGATGGAAACTATACACAGCGTGAATTCATGCATGGACCGATCGAGCTGCACCGCAGGGTGTGCGCTGCTGCACGGCTCCCAACTGCCAACAGGTTGAATTGCAATTCATTCCATGTGGGATGGATGCAGTAGTACCTTTGGGGTCGGAATTGAAGAGCACGGACCGCGACGCCAAGTTGCAGCGACGTGCGTACGTACCCCAGTTGCGATCGTTTTTTTTTATAATACGTATCTGTATTTCAGATAAGAAAAACGTACATACACACATACAAATACAGAGACATATTAAAAGGATGATGCAACTGTAGCAGCCAAACTACACAGTGGATCTAGAAAAAAAATTACATCATAGCCCCTAGATCCACTGCAAGCCGAAGAAGCTCGGAATCCTCGTCACCGGCCACCACCAGCAAAGAAGACACCGGGCATCACCATGAGCTGGAGAAGGCCCAGCGCCCGTTGGCTTTTGGAGGAGTCGAAGAAGATACCCATCTCGTAAGACAGGATGAAGTTGTCGGCAGTCGCCCATCGATCGGGGTCGCACCCCACCCCGTCTAGCTCCTGAATCTGAACTCGCCGTCGACGAACACCGCCGCCAAGGGAAAATCGATCCAGATCCAGCCGGCCACCATCCACATCACCCACAGACTGCACCGCACCCTTGAGGAAAAAGACCAGCAAAAACATCACTTGAGGAAGATGACGAGACGCCGGCCCTGGACTCCTGTATAGGCCTCGCCGATCTCGCCGTTGGCGCTGAAGGAAAACACCACTGGGATGAGGAAGAGGCCGGGAGGATTTATTCCACGACGCTGCCGCCACCCTCGCCACGCTGACGACGCCCAGAAAGACGAGCCGCAGAGGAGCACCGCCCCTTCGGCAAACCCTAGCTCCACTTTCAACTGACGGCGAGCAAACCCTAGACCTAGGACTCAAACCTAAGCTATATACATCCGCGCGATGATTCCCCGGCCATCCTCCCCTGCCAGTATCGAACTGGTGAGCGGAGAGGAAGGAGGCCGACGAAATTGCCGCCGGAAGCCAGCGTCGCCTCCTTTTCGCCCTTTGCAAACTGTAGCAGAAGAAAGGGGGAGAAGGAGCGAGCTTATCGCGGACAATGATGCATCTTCGGCTGCAAAAGCACATCCGAGCTCGGTGAAAATGAACAGTGTTTTCCTCCATCGTTCCTGAGTATGCATGCAAAAAGAGAGAGGGGGCTCTTGCCAAGTGTCCAGGTGCAGGGACGAAGCCAGCGGGGGGGGGGGGCGTGCTCTAGCCCCCCTACCGGCCATGGCAACACAGAGCCCCCCTTAGCCCGGGCTACTGCCATGAGGAGGAAGAAGAAGGAAAGGAGGGGCTGGAGGAAGAAGAAGAGGGAAGCAGCCCCCCCTCATCCATTCCTGGCTTCGTCGCTGTCCAGGTGATATGTTGTGTGTCTCAAGATTTCAGTATGGCAATGGCAACTAGGAGTGTGGAAGAGAGGATAAAGATACGTATATAGAGCAACCACTTGCACCTGGCGGCAGATAAAGAGGGGCGTATGTGCTCTATTTGCCTGCAAAAGGCGCATCGTGCTTTTGCTACCTCCAGTGGATAATCAACATTCCATCCAATCCAACAAAAGAAAAGGCCACAAGAGGGCAAGAGGCTATCCACTTTTACGACGCACTTCTTTAACCTCGGGCTGGGTCGTGCCCATCGCGCTCGCGCTGAAGCCAGGGCACCTTTCTAACGACGGCGACGCGGCAGCGACCCTGTCCCCTCTGCGGATGCGGCTGCCACGGAGTTGGCGGCGCGCGCAGCCACATGCTGCCCGCGCGCGGACGGATAGGCACTCGTGTGGACGCTGGAGACCCGATGACCCATGCAAGATACTGTACGATTGATGGCGCCGGCTTACGTACGTGGCTTCAGGTGCATAAATCTGCTGCCCTGCGGCATGGTAGCGCCGTAGCCATATCTGCCGGTCGAGCTTGTGGATATCCTTAGTTCTTTGTGATTGTGGATGTGCTTGATTTCTGGCAGCTGGGGTCGGTCGTCGGCACATGATTTGCTTTTTCTACAGTGGATCAGGACAACTTTAGTCGCCGCCAGTACGGCATATGTATAGGTAGTCGAGTAGTTCTCGCTTCTGTTGTTTGTACAAGCCTTTTCTATTTAACCCTGAAAAAGTCAGGCAACAATTCAAGGCATCCGGTTTTTTTTAAGTACTGTGTAATTCTCAAAATTCAAGGGCAACCGTTGATGGTGTTGCCTGGCTCAGCAAAGCTGGCCAAACCACCAAACAAACAGGCCCATATAGATCTACGTGGGTTTCATGTAATTGCATCTACCGGCATTTATATTATACTACTAAGGGCCTCTTTGGGCCTCTTTGGCACGGGTCCGACGGCCCACTGCAAAAACACTGTAGCATAATGTAGTACGGAGCTAAAACTCTTTCTCCTCTCTCTCCCTCTTGCTGACAAAGGACTGGTGAAGTAAAAAATTTTGGCTTCATCGGAGGAGCCGGTGTCCGTGAGGGGGAGAGGAAGGAGAGAGAGTTTTAGCTTTGTGCTACAGTGTTTCGGCAGGTTGTTTCGTAGGTGAGGAGCCGGAGCCGTCAGACCCATGCACTCCAGCATGCATGAAAGTAGCATCCGACCTCGATGCTACAAATCCTCATGATGAGTCCCGCTCCTCCAAAACATGCATAGAACACCTACCTGATCTGGGCCATCAAGATGGAAAACCTCATACAAATAGAGATGGCAACGGGTACCCAAAACCCGAGTACCCGATGGGTATTACCCGATAAAGAGGCGGGTATGGAATGAATTTTCTACCCGTGGGTATGTTATTGGGCAAAATCATATACCCATCGGGTATGCGGGTACGGGTGCGGGTGTATACTACCCATACCCGTATACCCGCGGGTAAGACATACCCGCAAAAATAACTAGCCAACCTCAGTTATTTTAGCGCATATAAGTCATTAATTTGGCTCATTGAGACATCCACTATATTTCTAGTAGATTGTCTTTGTTGTAATGATGCTAATAATATTTGGTAGCATGTTTGTAACTTGTTGGAAGCTTAGAATGATTTATTTTTGCATGTGACTATTTGATATTTTTAGATAATTTTTGGGTATGCTATCGGGTACGGGTTACCCGTCGGGTGAGAATTACCCGGCGGGTACGGGTATGGAACTATTTTTTTACCCGCATGCGGGTACGGGTAACCCGACGGGTAAAATTTTGCGGGTGCGGGTACGGGTACGGGTGAGCACTACCCGTCGGGTACGTACCCGTTGCCATCACTACATACAAACATGCATGCACGTTTGGCTTGGCAAAAATAATCTGGCCGCCTGACAATCTCTTGATATTGCTGCATCCTGCGCCACGCATTAGCCAAGCCTGTTTCTATCCTGTCAAAATTCTTAAGCAGCGTGCGTTTCTGCTGATTAACATAACTACTATTACAACAACAACAACAATATAGCCTTTTGTCCCAAGCAAGTTGGGGTAGGCTAGAGATGAAACCCAAAAGAGACGAGAAACAGAGAGACACATAATTAACATGACTACTATTAGTTAAAGCAATTTGGCTGATCAAATAAACTAACTTGCCAAATTACATTGTCAACAACTAGGTTTATATAAATTATTAACAATATTTGTACCTCCAAATAAGTTCATTATAAAAATAAATTCAACGATCTATCTCACGATACTAATTATGTACTATAAATATTAATATTTTCTTGTATATATTTAATCAAAGTTAAAAACGTTTGACTCCTCAAGAAGCGGGAACAACACTTATTTTGGGATGGAGAGAGTAAGTGCCTAGCCTAGCAACCAAAGCAAGCGCTCCTACATAAGTCTAGTTAACCAAGTGCCAAAACAACAAACCAAACACTAAGCAACTAGCAATTACAAGCAAGAGCACAAGCTAGAGCTAGTTAACTACTCGAGCAAAAACTAGAGAGCTACTCGTCTAAACTAGCTGCAAGCACAACAACAAAACACACAAGCTATTGAACTAGTCGAGTAGAACTAGCAAGAACTACTCGAGCAACTACATAAACAACAACTACACTAAGCAAGAGAAAACAAGTGTAGTAGTGAGCAAACCAACAAGGGGACAAAGGAGACACGATGATTTTTCCTGGTATTTGGTTGCTTGCCAGCTACCTACTCCCCATTGAGGCGAGCCTAGGGATCACCGTTCCTATACTCGCTCAACAAGGCCTCAAGCTTGGCACCGATGTGAGCGCGAGTGTATGAGTCAGTCAATCAACTAGGCACTCCATCACAAAGCCATGATTCCACTAAAGTTGATCTTCCTGACCTCCCATGGGGACAAGTACAAAGAGTCCCTCACAATAACATCCCAAGCACCTCACAATATTCAAAGGACTGCTTCACGAGAACTTCCCTTGCTCTAAGCCGTCTAGTTGGCGGCACCCACCAAGAGGAACACGAATCCCTGGCAACAAGATCCTCTAGTGCCACTAGAAATAATAAGGTCTCAATGCAAATGCAGTAGAACACTCTCAATCTCACCAAAACTTGATCTCAAGTGTGCTTATGTGAGTGGTGTGTGTTCTTGAGTTCTAGTATGATCGAGTGTGAAACACTAGTAGGGATGGAAATTGATCAGATTTGCATGGAATCAAATACATATATCACCTTTTTTACCATATTTTAATTTGAATACAGGTATAGATATTTTCGAATACAAATACAAAACGGATGTCTCGAATTCGGATTTCTATTCAGATATTTACTCTACTCAATTCAAAACGCATATTGTTAAATTCAACATACATGAATAAAATTTTACTACAAGTTCATTTATAACCAAAGTGAAATAAAATCAAAGCAAACTTCTAATAATCTATATCTATACTTATACTTATATATATATATATTATATATATATATAATAAAGAGATAAAATTTCAGGCTCTTTTTTTCGTCCAGCCCATTTAATTCGGGCCCAACCACCAGCCCACTTGCTCATGGCTGCTGCCTTCCGTCGCTGCCAGCCCACTCATTGGCTAACGCTCGCTCCTCTCAACAAAAGAAAAAAAAAGCCGCCGCCGTCGCGTCCCTCCTCCGCGGCCGTGTGCTTCCCGGACCGCGCCACCTGCCAACGCCGGCTCACTGTGGCTCTTGTCTCCGTTCTGTCGTTCCTTCTCGATAAAAGAACGTCCTGCGGGCAGCTCCGTCGCTCCTCCTGTCTCGCATCCAGCACCGGCGTGGAGCAGTCTGCGCCGCCTCCTCCCATGGACGTGCTACCACGTTCTTCTGAGAAGCCGACGCGGCCGCGTTGGCCGTCCTTCATGGCATCGCCGACGCTTCATCCACCCACTTAGCGAGTTGGAATCAGAAACCAAGACTCCAGCTCGGATCGGAGAAGTCCCTGGTACGTTCGAAACAAACTCCTTTTCGGTGCCTGAGGATAGAAGAGGATTGGGTTTCTTGCCACCTTTAACGGGCCATAAAACTCAGCCGAGATCATGTCTCACCCGGCCGAATCAGGTGATCCAGGTCGCGGAGGGACGATCCTAGGTACCAATCCACTGCACCCGTCAGATTCCCAATTACGATGACGACATGGGAGCCGCACAAGGCGTCCCTGCACGACGGGCACGAATCGCACAGGAGGCACATCCACTCCTCATCCAGATCGCGGAGGGACAATCCCAGGTACCACCAATCCATTGGTTTTCCAGTCTGACTATGTTTTGGTTTGGATCTGAAGTGTTTTGGTTTGGATTAGAATGCTGGTGTTTTAGGGGCATCGAGAATTGTTTCCACTTGCAATTTCTTACAAGATACTCAAATTTTGGATCTCTTTTGGTAGCCGAAGGACATTCCCGATGTCAGAGATGTGCCAAGAGTCGTGAATCAGATTGGGCGCACTACTGAAGTCAAGATGAAGAATCTGTGGAGTTAGCAGACCATGATCACAAGCAGAACAAAGATACTGAACAGGGCAATGATCCTCTAAAGTCTGAACGCTGAGTCGAAGTTAGTGACTGATGTGCCCTCCACCAGGGCTAAGAGATCATCTAGGGGAACCAAATGGTTTTGAGTGTTCATTCTTTTTTTAGGTTGTCTTTCAGGTTCTCTCTTTCAAATTGTTTCATAGCTATGAATAGTGTGCTTTGACTATCACACGTTGCTACGGAGGACCATAAGTGCTGAACAGAAAGTATTCTACATTTGGTAACTGCAACGTTGCTGGATCCATGGGTCAATATTTGCTGGTGGTTTGGACTGCAAACATCCTGTGGTCATGATAGCTCAGGTCACCCATAAGTGTTTGCCCTGTCTGTTAAATAGAACCAACACCACATTATGTACTGCAATTGTGTGGAGTAGTGCCTGATGACAAATAGTGCTTTGATAGGAGATTGTTTTTTTAAGAAACTATATAGTAGAGATTTGTTGGGTTGTTTTTTTAGTGTCGACTTGTTGGTTTTCAATTTCATGTCTAGCCAATACCTACTTCCTTGGTATTAAAATGTTTTGTTGTTGTCTCAGCTTGTCAGGCTTTTGAATGATACTTGTTTCATAATCGTACATCCGAGCATATCTAACTTATTGTTCTATCCTTACCAAGTTCCTTTTATTTTGCAAAATTGTAGCTTGCTGTATGTGTCTCTGAAAGAGTTCCTGAAATCTTGTTAGGTGATCCTGGAAGATTTTGACAGATTAATTACAAATTTAGTGGGCAACTTAAGGTAAGCGTGCATGACCTTTCCTTCCAAGAATGTCTGCAAACAATGAGGGCCATTTATCTAGACTAGAGATAGAACCATATAATTTAAGCAAAATGTACTGCAGTGTTTAATTAGTACTCTGAAGTTTGTTGCCAGCTTAACTTTATGATTTATATTTGCTTGCACTGACAGTTCATAGAACAAGGACATATTTTTCAACAAGTTCATATTGCAGATCTCTCAAATCTTGCAACAGAAGCCAAAGTTGAGCCAGTGCCCAATGGGATGAATGCATATAAAGATGAGAAAATTGTTGTAGCAACCAGTGTGTCTCTAAACACACTAAGTGGATAGCTGAAATAGTCGGGAAAGCTTCAAGCTTTTGCTTTCTTAAGAGAAAAATGAAATGTCATATGATGTTCACACCATTGGATGCCCAAGCCAAGGTGTTTACACTTTTCAGGCAGAGAGTGATACTAAAATTGGATTGGCCATCAGCAAATGTTTTGATGAATTAATGGATGGTCAGATAAACTTTGTCAGCCAACCACTTGCCGCGAGTACATTCACATTTACTACATTTTTCTGAAGATGTGATCGAAGCGCTATTAGTGAAAGTAAGCTTGTATGTTGCACCCTCTTCCTTGGTTCCCTTATTAAAAAAATGTTGCACCCTCTTCCATCCAGTTTCAAAGGTTTATCTGTACTATTGGTTGATAGAAGACAAAAAAAAGAGCCTACTGTAAGTCTGTAACTAAGTTTCGCTTGCAAAGGCCGGGAGTTGCCTATGATGTCTTTGCTACCGTTGAACTATATCTTGGTGTGTATTATCTATGGTCAAGCACTATTTTATATCCGTTGCATCGCACGGACATTTTTGCTATCTCTAATAACGAAGTGACCTAATTATAATGGATAATATTTAATAAAATGATAGGTCAAGTGAAGAATTTCAAATAAGAATGGTAGGCAACGAGTAGCCATTTTGCTTTACCAATGTTTTTTGTAATTATATTTTTTTACACAGGAGAGACTAACGTATATGTGTATATAACATAGACAAGGATAGCTCATAAAAAATAATATAGTTATGAATAAATATTTAATAGTTAAATATATCAATTAATAAATTATTATCTATATAATATTTATCATGTCATTATAAAATATATAAAACAAAATAATATAAAACAAATGTATTAGGTTTAAACTTAATTTTAAAATACTAAAACGAACTTAATCTTTATGTATGATTAATAAAATTTAATTAATAATAAAAGTTATTTATAGATATACTATTAATAGTTTCTAAGTATCATTAGAAATTTAATTTAATATATTAGTTACTAGTCATGAAGAAAGAACTTTAAATAAATTTATTATACATTGTTCTTCGTGGATACGGAATGTCGCATATTCCATATTTTTATCAAATGCGAATCTGGAATCAGATAGAGAAAAATACTCAGAAGCGAATTCGGATACATCCATTTAGTATGCATATTAAAAATGGACACGGATATAGATATCATATTACAAGTTTTCGTGGATACAAATGTTGGATAACTCAGATATCCATCTTCATGTACGGGATCCTGTTGCAACACACGGACACGTTTGCTAGTTATAATTGTTGGCGCAAAATAAACTGACATTTTAAGTTTGTACATATAGTGATCAATTTGCACTTTAAAACTCAAAATCAAAAGGTTTATTTTTGTAATCAAACTAATGGTATCAAGGAATGTGCACTTTATGTTTTTTTAACTCAGAGTTACGATATTCTTGGCCCAAAAGGAATGGATCGGACCCTTTTAAATTTGTCCACATAGTGATCAAATTGTGCTTGAAATTAAAATTTAGAGCCAAAAGGTTCAATTCTGAACTCAAATTAACGAAAACATAAAAATGTATTAATTATAATATTCAAAGTCTATTTCTTTGTAGCGCTTACTCTTTCTCATGCCCAGCTAGGGTTAGTGGCTAGGGTGTAGAGATAAAAACTGAATTGCATACGAATGCGAATGAATATGGTAGTTGTTTCTTTTTTATTTAAATTCGGATACCTATAGACAGTCTATTTTGAGTATTTTAGATTCAAATATAACATGAATATGGAGTATTTACATCAAGTCATGAACCCTTCGTATGACGGATAATATAATCAGAAAATAGACGTCCGGTTTTCAGCCCTAGCAGCCGCCGCCGCTGGTAGCCTAGCAATCTTCGCCGGCCTGGACCGGGAGCCATGACCGGCGGCCGCGATGCTTCGACGGTCGTCACACACATATCTTCCCTTGGAGAAGACGAGGTCCTGGAGATCTTCCTCCGCCTCTCATCCCTCGCCACGCTCGTCCGCGCCGCTCTCACCTGCCGGGCATGGCGCCGCGCGGTGGCCTCCTCCCCTGACTTCCGGCGCCGCTTCCGCAACCTCCACCCGGCGCCGCCGCTGCCCGCTGCTCGGGATGTTCTTCGACAGTATCAACATGGACGCGCTGTACCGGCCCCCTTGCGGCCCCTCCTTCGTCCCTGGTGGCTTCCGTGACTGGGATCTGGCCGGCGCTGTTCGCGGCGGCGACTTCTTGCTCACCTCCCTCTTGGAGCGCTCCACCAAGAACTCCTATCCCTATTGGGAGATCCTCGACTGCTGCGGCGGGAGAGTCCTTCTCAGTGATATCTATGATGAAGACAAACCCCTCATCGTGTTAAACCCATTGATGCGGCGCAGTGCACATGAGTTCCGATACCCAGATCCAGACGAATACCCGACTAATCCTCGGTTTCTGCTTGGATGAGGACCCACCGTCGTCGTTCCGAGTCGCGCTTCTCGATTACGGCCGTTGTACATTGCAGGCTTCCGTCTTCTCCTCGGACACGGGGGAATGGTCAGCTCTCCCAAGCGTGGACGTCCCGGCGTGGTCAGCCGACGGCACCTCAGGCGAAGATAGAAGGTCAGACTATGCTATTGACAAAATTTGGATTGAGGACGAATGGAAGATGCATGTGAATGGGTTCATCTACTGGGTTTACGTGTGGTGTGGGGATGGCAGGGATGGGAGGTATCTGATATCGCTTGACACCACCACCATGGAGTTCTCCTTCGCCAAGCTCCCACAGTGCCTGCGGCGCTGTGGATTCACCTTCACCTTTCGTGCCGGTGAAGCAGAGGATGGTGCTGCTTGCATTGTTTACTCAGATGGATCCAACAATGTTGGTGTCGTGAAGCACACCAGGGGCGACGATGGTGTTGAGAGATGGGTTCCTGCAGGGTGCTCCGCGTGGAATTGGATGGAGAGCTTAAACGTATCAATCTCGGAGAGCTATTTAGTGATACCAAGCTTTCTGTTTTAGCAATAAGGGATGGATACGTGTATTTTTCGACATCTGAAATGCTGCATGATCCCACAAGAGGATGCTGGTGCCTAGCAACGATGAAGGTGGAGAAGCTGTTCGAGAGGAGGTATGACGGTGATGCTTATGCGTATATCATGCCTTGGCCACCTTGCTTGTTAGCTAGTAATTATGGGCAGTTCGCATTTGAAGGTACTCCGTGACATGCAGTGCTGCAGTGTTGTTCGTGGAAAACAATAGTGAACCAATGCAATCTCTTGTTTGAGTAAATCGAAATGCCTAGACATCATCATTGGTAACCAATTTCATTTCAAAGTTAGATTGCATTTAACAAATCTGACTGAGTTGCAGGCTGTTAAAGATTCAATTCTATGTCATTCCAATCTAATGTTTTAGTTTTTCACTGTAGTTGTTTATTGCCTTGAGTTTCTGTCAGTCTATCTTTTAGCCCTCCTTGCGTGCATGATTCTGAATCATGTCATCCTCTTTCCGTGTTTGTTGTGTTTATTTTTAGGCGCTGAGTTATAGTTGGGTCTGCCTGAACTCTGAAAGGACTTGTGTCCTCAAAACAGCAAGGAATATTTACTCTTCACTGAAATAGCACCCATGCATCTCGAGTCATGTTAATTGGCATATACACATTGCTCTCGTTATTACTTCTTAGCATTGACAGTTAACATGATTTGTGTTCTCTCTTTAGTAGCTGTAAAAGATGACAACAGAATATCTACATCCTTTGTGTATAATATATTTGCACATAAATTTTCTTACACGATCTTTTAATCAACATTTTTCCTACTATCACTAATCATGCATGACATGGAACTGTGGATCATCTGATTCTAAAAAAGGGTGTTGTCCGATGTTGAGAAACTGGTAAGTTGTGCATGGTGAGTCGTCCCATCATCGCTGCAAACGCTCATGATATGTCATGGCACTGACGTAGACTGTGGTAGGGAGTAAAATCAAAATCTAACGCATACTTCGTTATTTTAGTCTTCTCTGCTATAAGGAACAATGCAAACAACCCTATTATGTCCACTCAGGTTTGTATCCCTCGCAGAGATGAATTTGTGAACTCAGCAGACTAACACCATTAAAATCAATGGCTCACAGGCCTTTTCCGTAGGCTTCACCATAATCCAATGGACACGGTCACTTCCTTCGAGGCTTCAACGCTCCTTGCGCCGCACCATGCATGCTTACCTACACGATCGTCTCTCTCTCTCTCTAGATTTCCGACAAGCTCCTCCATTTTCGCTCGTGCCTTGTGCTGCGGAGCTCTATGAGCCTCTCTACCCCTCCTCTCTCTCTTCGGACGCGCTGTTCTGCATCACGGCTCGCGCTACCATTGTTGTCACGTGGGCCGCCTCGCCAGCCGTGTGGCCCGGTGTGGGGGGCCCTCTGCCGGCCCCTCCTGATGCGTAGTCGCGGTCGTTGCCAGGTCGGGGGAGGCCCGCTGCGTGCCCCGCCATGGTGGCCATAGTTGGCTGGGCCGGGGCGTGGCCGGTGGGGTGCTCCCCTACTCGGGATGTTTGGGAGGGATGTAGGAAGGGCTCGTTGGTTAAAGGAAGAGAAGTTTGGGGTCTTTTTTTTAAAGCGCCAGAGAGGAGAGTGATTCTTTTTCGGGCTTTTTATTGGCTTGTTGCTAGGGGGCCTTTCTGCATAATTTGCATGGGAGTGGGGGTTGCTGGCTGGGCCTTGCGTCACGCCGCTCTCTGCAGGGCCTGACCGTGTCGCCCGCCCTCTGCATGGGTCTCGGCCGTGCGCGTGCTTCCCTTGGCCACGGCCTGTGGGCCTTTACGGTGAGCCTTGGAGAGGAAAGTTTTTTTTCTTTTTTTTCCTTGTGTTGAGCAAATTTGGGAAAATTGCCAAAAAATTGTAGAAAAAATAAAAAAAATGCCAAACCACTTTTATTTGTCTCGTCATGACTAGATCTATGCTTTAGATATATAAAATACTATGCTTTAGTATAAAGTTTTTATTGTAATTGTAAACATAGTGACGAGATCATAACATAGGGGTATGTTAACTCCCGATGTTCCCGACTGAAGGACCTCCGACCAATCCCTCTAGGATCGCCTAGGGTCTCGGGGGCTACACCCCTCAGGTGCAGTCGCACGCACCTTTCGGCCAAGGACTGGACCGACCCCGAGCACGCCCTCCGCCTCTGCTCGGGGGCTCGTCCGAGCCTCAGGCTCCTGATCGGCAGGGGTCTAAGGCCAATCCTTGGCCTTGGCCATCAGCGCTAGCCAAGCCCCGGGCTGGAAGCAAGCACCCCGAGTGCCTAGGGCTCAGGGGCTCCCCAGCACAGCATGGCGGGCATAGCGCTGTCAACCACTCCTCCGACAGGATCACACGCGGGGCATGACACAAGCGGACAAAACCCCTCCATGGCTTTAGGGGCTCGGGGGCTCCCGGGCCCACTCATCTAGCCCCTCAAGCCGGACGCCTTTGCCACCAAGGAACTCTCCAGAAGGTGCACCTGGTGGAGGCCGGTCCAAGCCGACAGAGCCTAACACTTAGCGTGTCAGAACAAAGCAGCCTGATGATGCCCAGGGCTTCTCTGACTCCACGACAACATCAAGGTCCATCTACGCCGCAGCAAGGCCTCCTGGACTCCGGCACATGTAGACCATAGACTAGACTCCCCAAATCGCCATATACCCAACCTACCTCGATATATAAGGAGAGGTCGAATCCTGCAGAGGTGGAGGACGAGAAGAACAGAGAACAGATCATTCCAGTCCTCACGATTTAATAGCTCGATCTCTGCACCGATAGCAGGGCCACCCCGAGAGGAGTACCGAGAGCTCCTTCACCCTTTCCAACGTCTTCCTCCTCTCCGACAAGGAGGAGACCTCACCGCCGACGATCCTAGGATTAGCACTGAGCGATCCCTTGCCAAATCTTTCTCTTACACTCTATTGTAACCCCTCAATTTGTGCGCTCTTGAATACAAAGATCCTCAAATTGCTAGATGTAAGGCCCTAATAGCCTGAACCAGGATAAACCTATGTCCCTTGCATGATCTTTGAGTTCTTCCATGTTCTTGAGTCCACCGAGCCACCGGAGACCTCACACTCAGTGACACCCGACGAACAACGATGCTCGCAGCGGTTTCGACCCCGCGACACATAGGCTTTTATGTGTTTAATTAATAGAGCATGTTTTATAGTAGTTAAAATGATGTGAAATTTTTATGGTCCTTGCAATGCCCTGCGCCCTCTCACGCGGTACCGAGCCACCTCATGTAGACCGGCCCGCGAGCAACCGAGGCAGCAACGGTGGTTCGGTCGGAGCCCCTACCAGCGACAAGCGGCACCGATGGGGCCGGCACGGGGGCAGCCTCGACAGAGCCACACAGGGGCCACGCCGCGGCGGCGCAGGGGCCGCCTTGACGGGCGTGGCATCACTACAAGAAACTTGTTAATCCGTGACGGATTCTCGGTGACGGATTTACAAATCGTCACTAACAGACACAATTCGTGACGATAATTTTTTTTTGTCATGGTTGTGTACCAGTGGATATTCCCGGCCCACTAACTCGTGACGGTTTTATTTGAATCGTCACGGTGTATGGTTTTAAATTCATCATTCACTAGTGAGCCCAAAACAATAGGCCCGCTATCAATATTTAGTGCAAAGAAAAATACAAAATGTGATTGCAAAGAGAACATCGGGCTGCTGACTTTCTAAGTGAATTTATTTTGGTTCAAGCTATCTGTGAATGTGAACTATGCATGCAACACTCTGAACTACTTATGGTTGACACTTCTTTGATGTTCAGGAACTATGAATTTATACCATTTCATGTTTCTTTATTCTAGCAACGTATTAGTTTATGTTAAGTAACTATGAACTTGTGACGCTTCTTACTGCATATATAAATGTTGTTTTCAGGGAGACAAGTACAAGAACCTTTATTTGGTTGTTTCTGGAGTGCGGCCTGTGTTTTATATTTGATCTGCAGATGGAAACCTTAGATTTTTGTACTGGATGTGCTGCTGGATAGAACTTTAGTCATTGTATGTGATTTTATAACCTTAGACTTTTGTATTGGATGTGTGCTGCTGGATAGAACCTGAGACTTTGTATGTGATCTTATATGTACTGTGATGCTGTATCAATATTTTGCATTATGAAAATGGGCTGTCCATATTGGTTGTATGTGTGAAATAATGCTAAAAACCAGAATGTAAATAGGCTAAAAACAGAATGTAAATGGGCTGAAAATAGATTGCAAATGAGCTAAAAATATATTGAAAATGGGGCTGAAAACAGGCTAAAAAATGGAGATGTTGGGCTGTTAATAAATGGGCTGGGATGGTGATGTCATCACCCATGTCATTATCCACGTAAGCAGCCGTGTAAGCATCCATGATGATATGGCAATTCATTCATGACGTTTATTTTTCGTCACATGAAATGGGCTTGGATAGGGCTAACTAGGTCTCGGGCTCTATCGTGACGGTTTAAAACCGTCTCCGATTCTGTTAATCCGTGATGGTTTTCGGTAAACCGTCACAGAGGTTAATCCATGACGCTCAATCCATGACAATCTCTAAAACCAATCATAGATGCTGCATAGTGACGTTTTTTTTTGATCTATGACAGAAATTTTTCTGTCATGGATTAACAGGTTCCTTGCGGTGCGTGGTGGCGCAGGTGGTCCGGCTGATGGTGGGCGGCGTGGGAGCCCGGTGCGGTAGCGCAGGCATCGGACCACCGAGGGCGGTGATGTCAGAGCACATTGACGGCGAGGTGGAGCAGCACGCGGCAGCGCGACGACAACGAGCTCAGCGAGGGCGGACCGGGCATTGCGTGACCGCGTGCATAGGCGGCGAACGTGGATCCCCTGAGTGCCACTGTTGGAGCAGCGGCTGGTGGCTGCAGCAGCCAGCCGCGGAACACCCCCTTTATTTCCTGATCTTTTATGTGATAGTTGAAGATGGAAAAGAAGAGTAGATTGAAGAAAATCTTGATTTGAATGAGGCTCCAACTACAACTGTTGTTGAAGAAACATAATTCCCCTTGGAAGAATGTGCTACATGTGAACGAGTTCTATAGAAAGATGGCGATATTTTTTTTAGAAAAGGGATAGTTCATCTCATTTACATCATAAGAAGGGCTCGATTAAGCATATTTGGTAAAAGTTTGGGCGCCATTAAAAGATATCTCTATTTTGAGATACGCTATATGTAATTTATTTCACATACGCAGCTCCATTTGACATGATATGAATATTAAAAATATATAGTTTCATTTGCCATATTTATTTGCCAATCTTGTATGTTTACTACTTTTGTAAGTGGCTACATAATTCTTATGACACATTTGGTCACAAAGCAAGATCCATAGTTTAATGTTGTGGCTAGCCTATGGAACTGTGACTAAAACTATACATTGGGAGCAGTGTTATGCTACCGTAAATGGTCAGTCACTTATGGTTTAACTATTATTCGAGCTAAATGGTCACTTAAAATGTGCAAACAACCTTTAAACGGGATAAATGGTCAATTAAATAAAAACGGTGTACCACTCACTGTGTAGCATTTAAACTGTGTGTAAACGGGCTAAATGACCGTTTGATTGAAGATATTGTTTCATTCATCTATAAAGCTGACGTAGCAGCCTTAGGAACTGGGACATGAAAATCTCCTACTGTGGCTGGCCTTGTAATAGCAACCTTTCACCTAAAAAAAGCAACTTGAATGAGGCTTGTGACCGTCAACCTTAACATGCAACTAGCAATGGAGACAGGAAATAGATAACAGCTCATATCCTTATTTGTCAGACAATGTTCCAATGCACCTTTGACAACTTGAAGCCACAAATGTTTCTACACCGCACCGCACAGTAGCTTGTCAAACAGCTGGAAATAAGCAGCCCTCCACGTCCTTGCAAATAAGAATGTAACAAAGACCACCCAAAGGCTCAAAACAAATCCTACAGCTATTCCCACATACAAATACCTCACATCTGAGTCTGATTGATGTTCATTAGGATAGCCTCTAGCCATCTGGGGCCCTGAGCAGTTCCTGGAAACAGGAGGCCCACAGAGCCAATGTACGAAGAAGCCAACTAAATTGTTGTGGGACAGATCAAGGCCAACCATGTATATGATGTTACTAGTGTAATCAAGATATTGGCCTTTCACTACCACTTCTAAGCTTGCATATTTTTCATCAAGCATACCGGTGGACCCAGGCCTGGCATAACTCCAGCTTAAGGGGTTATCCCATGTTTTTTGGTGATAATGAGCCTGCGTCATTGCTTTCAAGTTGGATAAGGAATGATGTATGGAGCCTGATATTCTGTTATATGCAAGGATCAAGAACTGTAGTTGTCGAAGCTCTCAAGTGGAATAGAGCCAGAACATATTATTCCGCAACCGAAGATATGACAACTGAGGCAATTTGTTCACTATCCATGTTGGTAACTCCCCAATATATTTGTTGTCAGCAAGATCAACTAGAATCAACTCAGAGCAGCTCTGCAAAACTAAAGGAAATTCTCTAGACAGTTGGTTCTCATACAAGATCAGAGCTGAAATTAATGATCCTTTTGAACATATAAGGGAAGCAGTCCTTCCAGACGGTTCCTTGCCAGATCCAAAACTGAGAAGAATGGCAATTGACATATATATCTTGGAACAGAACCACTGATATCGTTATCAGAAAGCAATAAATCTGAAAGGTTTGGCGCTCCAATATTTTGCGGCACTGGCCCTGATAAATAGTTTTTGGAGATATCAAGTTCTACCAAATGCTTCGGTAACTGTGGTAGGGTACCTGTGAAGTTGTTGGAGTTGAGGACAAATATTTCAGCTGAGGACATAAATTCCAGTGTCCTCGGTAGCCTTGCACTAATTTGGTTGAAAGAGACGTTCAAGTATTGAACATTTGAAAACACAACCCAAAACCAGTCGGGCAGATTATCAACTATGCCTGCATCAGAAATGTCAAGAAAACTAACATCCCTCTGCCCTTTAAGCCACAAAGGAAAACGAGGCCCCATTTTGCGACGTGGGAATGATACCTTTTTGACTTTTTTTTTCCTCTTGAGGTCAAAATCTAAAATGAAGAATAATACCTTTTTATCAAAAATTTTATATAGTATTTAGTTCCATTCTGTAAAATGATTGGTCACCTAAAATTTTTTAGATGAAATGGACGACTAAACACAACCTTACTCAGAAAGTTGCGTTTTTCGCCCAGCACTTTCCGCCGGCCTGCAGCCATGACCGGTGGCCGCCCACGGCGACGACGGCGGCGGCGGAGAAAGGCTCGCCAAGGTTCGACTTCGACGGCCACACACATATATCTTCCCTTGGAGAAGACGTGGTGCTGGAGATCTTCCTCCGCCACTCATCCCTCGCCACGCTCGTCCGCGCCGCTCTCACCTGCCGAGCATGGCGCCGCGCGGTGGCCTCCTCCCCTGACTTCCGGCGCCGCTTCCGCACCCTCCACCCGGCGGCGCCGCTGCTCGGGATCTTCATCGACAGTGTCAACGACGGCCCCGACGCGCTGTGCCGGCCCCCTTGCGTCCCCTCCTTCGTCCCTGGTGGCTTCCGTGCCTGGGACCTGGCCGGCGCCGTTCGCGGCGGGGACGTCTTCCTCACCTACCTATTGGAGCGCTCCACCAAGAGCTCCGATCCCTATTGGCGGATCCTCGATTGCCGCGGCGGCAGAATCCTTCTCACTGATGCACATGATGAAGACAATCCCCTCATCGTGTTAAACCCATTGATGCGTAGCAGTGCACATGAGTTCCGATACCCAGGTCCAACGCAATACCAGATTACTACTCGGTTCATCTGCCAGGATGAGGAGCCACTGTCGTTGTTCCGAGTCGTGCTTCTCGCTTACGGCGGTTGTACGTTGCAGCCTTCCGTCTACTCTTCGGACACGGGGGAATGGTCAGCTCTCCCCAGACGTGGACTTCCCGGCGAGGTCAGCCGACGGTACCTCATCAGGCGAATCTAGTGAGTAAATTTGGATTGCGCACCAACAGAAGATGCATACGAATGGGTTCGTGTACTGGATTTACATGTGGTGTGGGGAAACTGGGTCCGTAGATGGGAGGAAGTATCTGATATCGCTTGACACCACCACCATGGAGTTCTCCTTCGCCGAGCTCCCACAGTGCCTGCGGAGCCCTGAATTGTGGTTTACCTTCTAAGGCGGTGAAACAGAGGATGGTGCTGCATGCATTGTTTACTCAGATTGATCCAACAAGTTTGGTGTCGTGAAGCACACCAGTGTTGACAGATGGGTTCCTGACAGGGTGCTCCGCTTGGAATTGGATGGAGAGCTTGAACGACTCCATCTCGGAAAGCCATATTGTTGTCACAAGCTTTCTGTTGTAGCAGTAAGGGATGGATACGTGTATTTTGCAACATCTGAAATGCTGCATGATCCTGAAAGAAGATGCTGGTTCATGTCCCTGTGCCTGGCAACGATGGAAGTCGAGAAGCTGTTCGAGAGGAGGTGTGACGGCGATGCTGATCCGTATATCATGCCTTGGCCACCTTGCTTGTTAGCTAGTAATTTTGGGCAGTTCGCAAGGTGCTCCGTGATATGCAGTGCTGCGGTGTTCCACGAAAACAATAGTGAACCAATGCAATCTCTTCTTGAGTAAATCGAAATGCGTAGACATCATTATTGGTAACCTATTTCATTTCAAAGCTAGATTGCATTTAACAAATCTGACTGAGTTGCAGGCTGTTTAAGGTTCAATTCAGTGGCATTCAAATCTTATGTTTTAAATTTTTAATCTTTCACTGTAGTTTGTTTACTGCCCTGTCTATCTTTTAGTCCAACTTTGCATGATTATGAACAATGTCGTCCTCTTTCCGTGTTTTTTATGTTTATTTTTAGGTGCCCAGTTATGGCATTTGGATTCCATTTATGTTCGGTCTGTCTGCAAGGACTTGTGTCCTCAGAACAGCAAGGAATATTTACTCTTCACTGAAACAGCACCCATGCATCTTTAGTCATGTTAATTGGCATAGACACATTGCTCTCGTTATTACTTCTTAGCATTGACAGTTTAACATGATTTGTGTTAGCCCTTTAGTAGCTGTGAAAGATGGCAACAGAATATCTACATGTTTTGTGTATGAAATATTTGCACATAAATTTCCGACAAGCTCCTCTGTTTTCGCTCGTGCCTCGTGTTGCGGAGCTCTGTGAGCCTCTCTGCCCCTCCTCTCTCTTCGTGTCTCTGTTCTGTGCCATGACTCGTGCTGCCACTGTCGTCCCGTGTGCCCCGCCGGCCGTGTGGCCCGGTGCGGGGGCCCTCCACTAGCCCTTCTGCTGCCTAGTCGCGGTCGTGGCGAGGCCGGGGGAGGCCCGCCGCTTGCCCCGCCATGGTGGCCTTGGGCAGCCGGGTGCTCCCCTACTTGGGAGATTTGGGAGGGATGCGGGAAGGGCTCGCTAGAAAAATAAAGAGAAGTTTTTGTGTTTTTATGTAAAAGTATCAGAGAGGAGAGTGATTCTTTTTTGGGCTTTTTATTGGCTACTTGCTGGGGACCTTTCTGCATAGTTTTGCGTGGGAGTGGGGGACGCCAGCTGGGTTTGCCCCCCGGGCTTGGCCACGTCACCGCCCTCTGCATGGGTCTTTGCCGTGCGCGTGGGCCGCGCGCATGCTTCCCTTGGCCACAGCCAGTGGGTCTTTGCCGTGAGCCCAGGAGAGGAGAGCTTTTTTATTATTATTTTTTTTCCTTGTTGAGCAAATTTGGGAAAATTGCAAAAAAAATAGAAAAATAGAAAATTGTCAAACCACTTTTGTTTGTCTCCTCGTGACTAGATCTATGCTTTAGATATATAAAACACTATGCTTTAGTTTAAAGTTTTTGTTGTAATTGTAAATAGAGGATTTTATGTGTTTAATTAATAGAGCATGTTTTAGTAGTCAAAATGCTCTGAAATTTTTATGGTCCTCGCGACGCCCTGTGCCGTCTCATGCGGTACCGGGCCACCTCCTGTAGACCGGCTCACAAGCAACTGAGGCAGCGACGGCGGCTTGGTCGGAGCCCCTACCAGCGACAAGCAGCACTGATGGGGCCGGCACGGGGGCAGCCTCGACGGAGCGGCGTAGGGGCCGCCCTGACGGGCGCGACATGGTGGCGCAGGCGGCCCGGCCAGCGGCGGGCGGCGTGGGAGCCCGGTGTGGTAGCGCAGGCATCGGACCACCGAGGGCGGTGATGTCGGAGCACGCTGACGGCGAGGCGGAGCAGCACGCGGTGGCACGACGACGACGAGCTCGGCGAGGGCGGACCGGGCGTCGTGCGACCGCGTGCATAGGCATCGAATGTGGATCCCCGGAGTGCCACTGTTGGAGCAGCGGCTGCTGGCTGCAGCAGCCAGCCACGGAACACCCCCTTTATTTCCTGATCTTTTATGTGATAGTTGAAGATGGAAAAGAAGAGTAGATTGAAGAAAATATTTATTTGAACGAGGCTCCAACTACAACTGTTGTTGAAGAAACAGAATTCCCCTTGGAAGAATGTGCTACATTTGAACGAGTTCTACAGAAAGATGGCGATATTTGGGATCGTTCATCTCATTTACATCATAAGAAGGATTTGATTAAGCATATTTGGTAAAAGTTCGGGCGCCATTAAAAGATCTCTCTAGTTTGAGATACGCTATATGTAATTTATTTCACATACGCAGCTCCATTTGACATGATATGAATATTAAAAATATATAGTTTCATTTACCATATTTATTTGCCAAGTGACCATATTTTTGTATGTTTACTACTTTTGTAAGTGGCTACATAATTCTTATGACACATTTGGTCACAAAGCAAGATCCATAGTTTAATGTTGTGGCTAGCCTATGGAACTGTGACAAAACTATACATTGGGAGCAGTGTTATGCTACTGTAAACGGCCGGTCACTTATTGTTTAACCAATATTGGAGCTAAATAGTCACTTAAATGTGCAAACAACCTTTAAATGGGATAAATGGTCGACTAAACAAAAACGGTGTACCACTCACTGTGTAGCGTTAAAACTGTGTGTAAAAGGGCTAAATGACCGTTTAGGCAAACAATGATTGAAGATATAGTTTCATCCATCTATAAAGCTAAAGTAGCAGTCTTAGAAACTGGGACATGAAAACCTCCTACTGTGACTGGCCTTACAATAGCAACCTTTCATCTAAGAAGAAAAAGCAACTTGAATGAGGCTTGTGACCGTCAATCTTAACATGCAACTAGCAATGGAGATTGGAAACAGATAACAGCTCATATCCTTATTTGTTACACAAATACACAATGTTCCGATGCGCCTTTGACAACTTGAAGCCACAAATACACTGCACCGCACAGTAGCTTGTCAAACAGCTGGAAATAAGCAGCCCTCCACGTCCCTGCAAATAAGAATGTAACAAAGACCACCCAAAGGCTCAAAACGAATCCTACAGCTATTCCCACATACAAATACCTCACATCTGAGCCTGATTGATGCTCATTAGGATAGCCTCTAGCCATCTCGGGCCCTGAGCAGTTCCTGGAAACAGGAGGCCCACAGAGATAGGTGTTGCCAATGTACGAAGAAGCCGGATCGGTTAGTGCATGCAGCTGATTACCTGAGGGTATTCTTCCTGACAGGTTGTTGTACGACAGGTTTAGCTTGCTTAACATTGTCATGCCTGAGAGACTGGAAGGAATTTGGCCAGAGAGATCATTCTAGGATAGATCGAGAGATTCTAGTGATTGTAGCAGGCCGATCTTTTCTGGAATCTTGCCAGACAATTGATTACGGGAGATGAAGGCCCTCAATCCAACCGTTTCTTCCGGGGGCTACTGCACCACTAAGGCATCGAGCTGTAGCACCTGAACCCTAATGGGGTTTAGCACATCATCGCCTTCGTCGCATTCTGCGAGGGATACTTGGGGGTCGAGCCCCACTTTGAATTGTGGAAGTACTTCTTCGTTGTTTCCTTGCAGAAGAAAAGGGAGAAGAAAGGGGAGGACCTGCCAGTGCCGATAGGATGAGCGAGTATCCACCTCCGAGGTCGCCGGGCGTACGAGTATATGGCCACCACCCTGTCGAAGTCCAACAAAGGGTGGCACAAGCAATGGTTCTACCTGAAGAACGACGCTGACGCCCCTCTGCCAATCTTCACCGCCCGCTTGATCGAGGAGCCATCTGAGTCAAGGGGATGGGGCCCCGTCAACGTGGAGAAGAGGAGGCTGGGCGACCTCCTCAAGGCCATCACACTTCTGAAGCGCCACGACCTCCATGCTACTGGCGTCGTCGGGGCGTACCATGCGAGGAGGGTGGCGCCACTGATGGTGCGTGCGCTCCCGCTATACCGGATGATTCCCGAAGCGTCGCTTGAGGGGACGGTGCTTTCCCGGGAGCTGCTCCACAATAGCGAGATCGAGTAGAGCATTCGGGAGGCGATGGAGGTGGACATCATCAGATTTGAGTTCCCGATTCTAGGACATCCCTTGATGCGCCTGGAGCCAGGCTTCATCGAAATGGTATGCTTCTCCTCTATTTCCCCTTTTGGCCGACCTTTCTCTGCTTGCCTAGTTCTAAGTGCCGAGATATGCAGCTTGGCTTCGTTGCCCGAACCTCCAATGCGCCACTACCGGAAGACGCAATTGTGAGGGCGGCGAATCGCGCCGCGGCCGAAAAGACGACGAAGAAGAAGGACGATGAGAAGACGAGAAAGGTGAGGAGGGAGAAGGCGAGGCTAGAACGGGGAAGTGGCGCCAAGGGTCGGTGGAAGAAGAGGATGAGGAGGAAGAGAGTGACGAGGAGGAGGAAGACAATGAGGAGGAGGAAGACAATGGCGTCTAGTGGGACGCACCGCAGGATATGCAGTGGACCCGTCCCAGCTACAGCTGGCAGATGAGGACCTGGATTCATCCTAGCAGGCGTTAGGGCCCTTCCTGTATCATGTGGAGGGTGATGGGCCCTTGAAACCGTCAGAGATAGGTCACTCCGCGCCCTCGGGGCCCTCCGAGCCGAGAGAGGGCCCGAAGCGACAGTGTGCCGATGAGGAGCGGCCGAGATCAGGCGGGCCGACCCCAAAGCGTCGTCATCCGGTGGCGCCGAGGTGAGTTAGGAATCCTTTGCTCCTCCCGTTTTGACGAATCTCGCCAACGACTAAGCGTTGCTTCTCCTACAGTGTTGGTGGACATGGGGTTCCCTTGCAGCTCGCATCGCAGAAGGTCCTTGCTCACTGGCTAACATCGCGTCAGAGGCAGGGAGGGTTGGCGCC
This sequence comes from Saccharum hybrid cultivar R570, assembly GCA_038087645.1. Taxonomy (NCBI): domain Eukaryota; kingdom Viridiplantae; phylum Streptophyta; class Magnoliopsida; order Poales; family Poaceae; genus Saccharum; species Saccharum hybrid cultivar. The sequence continues at coordinate 28,846,436 of JAQSUU010000135.1, forward strand.
GGGGCATCCTCGGTGTCATCTGCGAGAGTGCCGCCGACGGTGGCGGTAGCGTTCGTGGAGCAGGAAGAGGAGTGCACGTGTGAGGCACCCATAGAGGGCACTGTGCGGCCAGGCACGGTCGTGACGCCGCAGACTGAGGTAGTAGCGTCCATGGCGGATGCGCCGTGGCCGGGAGTGGTGGCCATGTCTCAAGAAAAGATGGCACAGAGAGTGTCGCCGCCCACGCGGACGGAGGAGGGCGCATCTGAGACATCTGCAGAGAACGTGGAGGTGGTTCAGGCGTCCGTGCCTGTGTCTCCCACCCCTGGTGCCACCGGACAGACCATTCTGAAGGAAGCATCGCCGCAGGAGGGGTCGGCATCGCCCGACGACAGCACGAGGCCATCCCAGGTTTTGGTTCATGTGGGCAGTGACCTGCACACGTGGGGAGGCCCCCGGATTTGGTGGGCCGAGAGGTGAAATCCTAGGTCAATGTTCTTCATCCTTGATGACAAGGAGGCGAGAGACTAGGGCACTATCCAGTCGGGGGTCGGACTTGTGGTCCGCTCCCTGACGTCCGCGTTGGATTCACTTCGTGATGTCATCGCCTCGGTCGGTCAGGTATGATCTGTTCGTGCTCCCATGCTCCATTCGTTCCTCATGTGCTTCTGACCTGTGTCCCCTTCGTAGTCCCTCATAGAGCATAGCTGCGACAAGTCCTTGTTCCTTTGCCATGAGAGGGACGTTTGGGACTGTCTTGCCGAGGAGACACGGCTATGCAGGGAGCTAGCGGTGCAACTCGTTGCCGCTCGTCAGAGGGTCGCCGAGCTTGTCCCTGCTGCTGGGGAGGTGGCCAATCTCTGAGTCAGGGAGGCAAACACCTGTCGGCATGCCATCGAGGCTAAAGAGAAGGCCACGACCCTAGTCGAACAGGTGCACAAGGATGACGCGGAGGCCGAGCGGGTTCGGAAGGAGCGGGACGATCTGCTCCAAACCATGGCAGGGCTTCGTGTCGAGCGTGACTTGTCCCGACAGGAGCGTGATGACGCTCGTGGGTGGGTCAACAACCTCCTAGGCGAGGTCAAAAAAGAGAGGGACCTGAAGTTGAAGGCCGAGGGTGTCTCCATCGAGCTCGCCGTGGAGGTCGCTCGGGACAAGGCAAAGATCAATGCCCTAGAGATCGAGGTGTCCTGGCAGAATGGGGAGATTGACAAACTTCGGTCTGATGTCAAAGGTGAGCCCTCAGCCTCTATGTCATTCTTCTTCCTAGATCTGAGGTGCTTTTCTGACACGGTCGGCATAATGGCTTAGGCAAGTCTTGAGGACAAGCTCGCAGAGGAGGTGGTGAAGAGCCGTGACTTGGGGGACTCCCTCTAGAAGGAGCACGATGAGCATGAAGCCCTACGCACCGCCATTGGCCTGGTCTACGATGATCTCTCGCTGGTCCCAGAGCAGGAGAGGAGCTCCCTCACGGTTCGTGCCACCTAGATCATGGATTGGGGGCACGAGGTCACGAGGCTTGCGCTTGGCTTCGGTGTTCATCAGTCATTCGCGATTGCCGTTCTCACTATGAGAATATTGACTTGGTGGTGATGAGCCAAGGCTACGCGCCTGGCTACACTGACACCCAACTGGACAAGATCGAGAAGGCGGCGGCCTCTCCTGCATGAAATTTAGTGAATCAGATAGAGGATGAGATTGTCCCTAAGTGAGCTGAGGTGTAGTGCCTAAGGGCTTGTAATCCGAACAAGTATTTATTTTACTTTAAAGTTTGATCGAACAAACATTTAGCCTTTGTCATTTAAACACTTGTCCCTTTTTAGACGTAAAAAGGGTCAAGGCGATCCGATCCCTCCCAACGATAAGTTTAGAGAGTTCGAGGCACGAGCGGCAAACTCCGATCACACTGGTGAGCAAAGGTTCGGTAGCCGTCGGGGTGTAAGGCTTTCACAGTCCGACCAACTTTACTCAAGGTTTGTTCCCGCGATTCTCACCTCTGAGCCTTAGCGTAAAGAGGGGTTAGCTACAAAAAAAAGTGTTCATAGATACTAAATACTCATAATGGCTTTTCTGAATGTGGCTCGACCCTCGTCCGTTGCCGGGGTCGGGCGATGCGATCCAATCTGCCCCGACGCTAAGGTTACAAGGTTTGAGGTGCGGGGGAAACAAACTCTGATCACGCTGGAGAGCAAAAACACCGTAGCCGCTGGGGCGTGGGTTTTTCGTGGTTCGCCTAGTTTTACTCAGCGTCCGTTTTCCGCGGCCTCCTACCTTGGGCCCTGAACGTAGGAAACGGTCGGATGCAAGGAGCGTTCCTGAAAATGCACGAACCCTTACCAGCCCCCGAGTGAGTCCTGACCCCGGGCTGTCGCTGGGGTCGGATGTCACTAAAAACCGAGGATACGACAATGCAACCGCCAAGGGAAGGTGTAAGGTCCGAATGGCTAGAGGGGGGGGTGAATAGCCTAATTAAAACTTCTACAAGAATTACTTAACCACAAGTTAGTATAAAAGGTGGCGGAGCAAAATGCACTAGCTCTAACTAATTAAGCAAGCCACCTACACAAGTCTAGTACAAGGCTATCCACTAAACACAACAACAACAAGCTAGATACAAGATGTAATACGAGAGAAGAGCTTCGAGTGATTATACCGCCGTGTAGAGATGAGAAGCACCAATTAATTAATCACACAAGAGAAATCCTCGGGAAGAGAATGACACAAGAATTTATCCCGAGGTTCACTTGCTTCCCGGCAAGCTACTCCCCGTTGTGGCGATACACCCACTTGTCGGTTCGCGAGCTAATCGACTATCAAGAGTCGAGCCCTCGGCGGGCACCGCACAACCGCACACAAGATGGGGATCCTCCAAGCCACGAGCTCCACTAGAGTATCCAATTCGCGAACTCCCGCGGGGAAGGATCAAGAACCCCTTACAACACTTGGTGAAGGCTCCAACAATCTCCAATTGCGAGCTCAATCACCTCCGCTGCTCCAAGCCGTCTACCGTGTCGGGAAACACGGAAGAGTAACAAGAAATCCGCAGCTACTCGAAGATCAAGTGCCTCTAGAATGCAACTCTCAAGCAATGCACTTGAATCTCACTCAATCTTACTCAAGATGTGCAACTAATCAAAGAGATGAGTGGAGGGGTTGTTCTCTAGCTCAAAGTATGTCTCTATATCTCAGAATGTGCAAGAGTTACCCTCAAACCCCGTCCAACGTCTATTTATAACGAAGGGGTACGCAACTAGCCGTTACAGACGACGCAGCTAAAATCGCGCTGACCGGACGCTCCGGTCAGGGTGACCGGACGCGTCCGGTCACTATACGACAAACGTGAACAGTGCGCGTCAGAACTAGCCGTTGCCGTGACCGGACGCGCTCAACCGTGTGACCGGACGCGACAGTGCCAGCGTCCGGTCGCGTTCCAGTAAGCTCCAGCTACGACCGGACGCGTCCGATCGCACGTGACCGGACGCGCCGCGCGTCCGATCGTCACTCCGCTTTGCTCTGTGTTTCTGGACGCGTGACCGGACGCTCCGGTCCCGTGAAGGACCGGACGCGCAGGTCGCGCGCTTCTCTCTTACGCCCAGTTGAACTGACCGGACGCGCTGGTCAGGCCAGAACCGCGTCCGGTCACAAACCCTAGCGCTCGCGCCGCGAAGAACTGACCGGACGCGTCCGGTCAAACCGTGACCATGTCCGGTGCAGCGTCCGGTGCAGCGTAGTGACCTCTTTCGCCTCTGTTTCTTTTCCGACTTTCGGCGCAATAGAAAATAGGCATTTCACTTCTCCAAAAAGCGCCGAATCCCGCCTCGCAAGCTCGGCGGGAGGGAGAGAGAAACCCAAACCCCTCTCTACCACTTAAACTCCACCGCCTTCGCAAATGTGCTAACACCACCAAGTGTACACCACCATGTGCATGTGTGTTAGCATTTCACAAACATTTCTTAAGGCGTTATGTTAGCTCTTTTACTAGATCCTAATGCATATGCTCAAGACAATGATCTAGTGGCACTTGATTTCCGAGCTAACCGTGATTGCCCCTCTTGATAGTCGGCTATGTATCCTAAACCCGGTCAATCACTTCTCTACTCAACTTAGACCGGCAAAAGGAAAACCCTATGGTTATACCTTTGCCTTGCGCTCTTAGATCCTTCTCTTCCACTTAATCATCATGTCCTTCCTTTTATGTGCATCTTCACCATGATCATCATTTCATGTCCATGCACCATTTCTTTGTGATCTTGTGGCCACCACTCCTTGCCACGTACACCTTCATCACATGTGTTGCTTATGCCTAGCTCAAAACACTTAACATATGGCATTAGCAACTTGGTGTCATTAATTACCAAAACCAAACTTGGGCTTTCAATCTCCCCCTTTTTGGTAATTGATGACAACCATCACAAAGATATGAAATGAAATCAATTTTCAATTTCGATAGTATTAGCTCCCCCTACATATGTGCTTCCATGAGTTTGGTTCAATTGTGCACATATGTATGAATTTGAATTTTGGGAGAGTTACTACTATCAAATTGATACTAAGGTATATAGAATGGACCTTTGAAGCGTGATACCAATCGGAGTTGCCCTTATATACCATCCTTAGCATCGATGTAGCTAGACACCATTTGTAATACATCACTTATAAAGATCACAAACACTAAAGTACCCCGTGAGATCAACATTATAAGCAAAAGGTGTCTAGTTACCACTTGTAAAGCTACTCTTAACAAATCATCATTCAAGTTCTATTTCTAGCATACACCATACAAACATGAATATTGAAATTAAACTTTGCAATGCAACATTTCATCATGTTAATGCTCATACAAATGCAACAAATAATCCATGAGCTTGCTCCCCCTACTTATGTGCTCAAATTTAATTTCTCTCTTTGTGACTTTTCTTTCCCCTATGACTTTTCTCTCCCTCTTATTATATTTTATTTCCTCTTTGCAAAATCTTTGTGACTTTTCTCTCCCCCTTTGTCAACAATCACCAAAAATGTGCCTAGAATAGGTAATTTTAGTGAGAGATAAGTCAATCAATATGAGGGAGTCCAAATTATGGTTCAACCTAGATCACTTGCCTAGAATATGTAATTCGGTTTGATCCAAGGACAAGCTTTTTCACACCTCATAAAGTATAAGGGTTATCTTGACCATGTTGAATTACACATCATGAGCTCATTTTCTAGATTCAACACTAGGTTTGCAAGCCCACAAACATGTCATATGCTACCACTAGATCAATCAAACATAGAAGCAATAGTGGTACCATATATACATCAAAATTATTTGATTTTCATGAATGAGCCTATTTGTCATGCAAATATGTCTATATGTTCTGAACATGTCCTTAGCAAAGTATGAATGATATGCCAAACAACTTTACCTTGCTATGTTGGAGGAGAGGCATGTCATATAAGAATGTGGGGGTGCACTCATTTCAAGTTGGAGAAGTCAAGTATGTTCAATTCATTCTTTAACTTGTAAAATCTCTTCTCATCAAGTGGCTTTGTAAAGATATCGGCTAGTTGATCTTCGGTGCCAATGCTTTCAATGCTAATATCACCCTTTTGTTGATGGTCTCTTATGAAGTGATGCCTTATGTCAATGTGCTTGGTTCTTGAATGTTGAACCGGATTTTGTGTCATCTTGATAGCACTTTCATTATCACAAAACAAAGGCACATTCTTGAATTTAATTCCAAAGTCATTCAAAGTGGCCTTCATCCAAAGCAATTGTGCACAACAACTACCGGCACTAATGTATTCGGCCTCGGCGGTAGATAGTGCAACACTATTTTGTTTCTTTGATGACCATGAAACAAGAGACCTTCCAAGCAATTGACAAGTGCCACTTGTGCTCATTCTATCAATCTTGCATCCACCATAGTCGGAGTCCGAATATCCAATCAACTCAAAATTAGACCCCTTTGGAAACCATAATCCAACATCATGAGTGCCCTTAAGATATCTCAATATCCTCTTGGTTGCTTTCAAGTGACTTTCTCTAGGTGAAGCTTGATATCTTGCACACTTGCACACACTAAACATCACATCCGGCCTAGAAGCGGTGACATAGAGCAAACTTCCAATCATGGACCGGTATTGCTTTTGATCTACCATGTTTCCACTATCATCAATACCAAATTGATCATTAGTGCTCATTGGTGTGCTCATTTGCTTAGCATCTTGCAATCCAAACTTATTGATCATGTCCTTGATGTACTTGCCTTGACTTACAAAAGTGCCATTCTTCATTTGCTTGATTTGAAGTCCAAGGAAGTAACTAAGCTCTCCAATCATAGACATCTCAAACTCATTAGCCATCATATTTCCAAACTCTTCACAAAAGTCTTGGTTAGTTGATCCAAAGATAATGTCATCCACATAGATTTGCAATACAAACAAGTCATTTCCAAGCTTCTTGGTGAAAAGAGTGGTGTCAACCTTTCCCATCTTGAACCCTTTAGAGAGAAGAAAGTCCCTCAATCTCTCATACCATGCTCTAGGTGCTTGCTTCAAACCATACAATGCCTTCTTTAGCTTGTAAACATGGTTGGGCTTCTTGTCATCTTCAAAACCGGGAGGTTGCTCAACATAAACTTCTTCATTGATGTAACCATTGAGAAATGCACTCTTGACATCCATTTGATAGAGCTTGATGTTGTGTGCACAAGCATATGCTAATAAGATTCTAATAGCCTCCAATCTTGCAACCGGTGCATATGTTTCTCCAAAGTCAAGACCTTCAACTTGTGTGTAACCTTGTGCTACCAATCTTGCTTTGTTTCTCACAACTACACCATCTTGATCTTGCTTGTTTCTAAAGACCCACTTAATACCAATCACATTATAGTTCTTCGGCCTTTCAACAAGTTCCCAAACTTGATTTCTAGTGAAGTTGTTTAGCTCTTCATGCATGGCATTTACCCAATCGGAATCTTTCAATGCATCTTCTATTTTCTTAGGTTCTTCAAGTGACACAAATGAGTAGTGCTCACAAAAGGATGCTAGCCTTGATCTAGTTTGAACACCACTTTGAATTCCACCAATGATTTGGTCCAATGGATGATCTCTTGCAATACTAGTAGGTTGGAGTATTGGGAGTTGATTACTTCCATTAGCTTGACCTTGATCTTGAGCTTCATTATGAGTACCACTTGAGCTTGCTTGATTTGTATCAATTTGCACACTTTGGTTGATCACATGAATATCATCATCATCAACTTGCCTTGGCCTAACATCACCAATGTCCATATTCTTCATTGCATTTGACAATTGATCTCCTCTCACATCATCAAGGTTTTGAGTTTCATTTTGAGATCCTTGGGTTTCATCAAACTCAACATCATGAACTTCTTCCAAGGTGCCATTTGTGAGATTCCAAACTCTATATGCTTTGCTTGTGGTAGAATAACCAAGCAAGAACCCTTCATCACATTTCTTTTCAAACTTGCTCAATCTAGTGCCTTTCTTGAGAATATAGCACTTGCAACCAAACACTCTAAAGTATGCAATGTTGGGCTTTCTTCCATTCAATAGCTCATATGGTGTCTTTCCAAGCTTCCCATGGCAATAGAGACGATTACTACAATAGCAAGCCGTATTGATAGCTTCACTCCAAAATGAATGACTCACATTGTATTCACTAAGCATTGATCTAGCCATATCAATCAAGGTTCTATTCTTTCTTTCAACTACACCATTGGATTGAGGTGTGTATGTTGGTGAGAATTGATGTCCAATACCAAAATTATCACACAATTCCTCAATTCTTGTGTTCTTGAACTCACTACCATTGTCACTTCTAATCTTCTTGATGGTAGTCTCAAACTCATTTTGTACCCTCTTGACAAAAGACTTGAATAGATCAAAAACATCACTCTTGTCATAGAGAAAGAACACCCAAGTGTATCTAGTGTAGTCATCAACAATCACAAAACCATACTTGTTGCCATCAATGCTAGTGTATGTTGTTGGCCCAAACAAGTCCATGTGCAATAGCTCAAATGCCTTTGATGTGCTCATCTCACTCTTACTAGGATGTGTATTTCCAACTTGTTTGCCGGCTTGACAAGCACTACATGGTTTATCCTTTTCAAAAGTCACATCTTTCAAGCCTCTAACTAAGTCATGCCTCAAAAGTTTGTTCAATTGTTTCATTCCAACATGACCAAGCCTTCTATGCCACAACCATCCCATACTAGATTTGCTAAGCAAGCATGATGTCAATTGTGTCTCACTATCATTGAAGTCAACCAAGTATAAGCTACCATGTCTAAATCCTTTGAATATCAAATTTGATCCATCAACACTTATGACTTCAACATCATCACTACCAAATATGCACTTGAAACCAAGATCACAAAGTTGTGCTACCGACAAAAGATTAAAGTCCAAGCTCTCAACTAGCAACACATTTGATATGCTCATATCATTTGAGATAGCAATTTTACCAAGCCCCTTGACTTTGCCTTTCTTGTTATTGCCGAAAGTGATAGCATCAAAATCACCATTTTGACTTGTATCAATTGATTTGAACATACATGAATCCCCGGTCATGTGTTGAGTGCACCCACTATCAAGCACCCAATGCCTTCCTCCGGCTTTGTAATTGACCTACAAGATAAGATCAATTCCTTTTAGGTACCCAAACTTGTTTGGGTCCTCCAAGGTTAGTGACCAAGTTCTTTGGTACCCAAATGACTTTCTTCTTTAAGCCCATACATGGTGCACCAATGAACTTAGCATGAACACCATTTGTATCCTTGGTAAGTATATAGAAAGAATCAAACTTAATTGAGGATACTTTAGCATTGGATTTCTTGTTCATGCAATGTTGCTCTATGTGACCAACTTGCTTGCAATTTTTGCAATAGCTACCATTGTTCTTCACAAAACGAGTCTTGTGAGGAGCAAAAGCGGCCTTGCCTTTCTTGGGGTTATAACCCAATCCCTCTTTGTAGAGAGATGCCCTTTGGCTACCCAAGCACATAAGCAAGCGGTCCTCACCACCATAAGCCTTGGCTAAGGTGTGATTGAGCTCTTTTACCTCCTTCTTGAGATTTTCATTCTCAACTATTAGTGTGGAGTCACAAGTGAAACCGTCACTACTAGATGAGGATGATGTAGATGAGCTACATGAAGGGTTAGTGGGAGCAACAATGATAGGCTTATGACAAGATTCATCAATTATATCACACGATATGCCTATGTTGCAAGTTTTAGCTTTCTCAACATTAGTTGGCATGTTTTCACATTTTTCAACTAGAGAGGAATGAGCTTCTTCAAGCTTAGTGTGAGACTTTTGAAGCTTCTTATGGTCTACCTTTAGACTCTCATAAGATGCCCTAAGCTCATCAAGTTCTTGCATAAGGTTTTTCTTTTCCTTAAGCAAGCCCTTGCACTCCTTTCTAGATTCTTTATAATGTTGAGTGCAATCTTCTAGCATAGTGATTAGTTCATCTTTAGTGAATTCTTCTTCATCACTATCACTATCACTAGCATTATCATGATCACTCTCATCATCGGATGATACCTTAGAGGCCTTAGCCATGAAGCACGATGGAGTGTCGAAGAGGGAGACCTTCTCTTGGATGGCAATGCTAGCATGTCCCTTCTTCTTGCTCTTGTAGTCATTCTCATCATCACTTGAGGAATCATCACTATCCCATGTAGCAACATGAGAATCATTCTTCTTTTTATGAGAGCTCTCCTTCTTTTCTTGCTTCTTCTTTTGCTTCTTCCTTTCCTTCTTGATAGCATCTTCATCATCACTATCATAAGGACACTTTGCAATGAGATGATCTTTGCTATGGCATCTAAAGCATCTCATGGTATACTCATTCTTCTTAGATGGGTTCTTCCTCCTTCTTGCACGATAGCCCTTCTTCTTCATAAATTTGCCAAATTGCTTGACAAAGAGAGCCATCTTCTCATCAATGTCATCACTATCACAAGAGCTTGAGTCTTCTTCACTTGATGATTCAATCTTGGATTTGCCCTTGGATGTGGTGGTTTTGAATGCCACACTCTTCTTCTTTTCATCATCTTTCTTCTCATTCTCCTTCTTCTTCTTGACCAACTCATCCTTCTCATCATCTTCTCTATATGAATCATCGGTCATCACTTCTTGAAATATTTGTTGAGGAGTTGAATCCTTCAATGTAGTCCTCACTAGCACGGTGATCAATGTATCAAACCTCTTAGGCAAGCTTCTCAAGAACTTCATAGAGAATTGGTTGTCCTTGACTTCCTCACCAAGTGCCTTGAGCTCATTGACAATGACTTGCAATCTATGAAACATCTCCGGTACACTCTCATTATCTTGCATCTTGAAGCTTGAAAATTTTTCTTGCAAGATATATGCTTTAGCGGTCTTTGTGCCTTCGGTGCCCTCAAATGTTTCTTCTAGCTTGGCCCAAGCATCATGAGCGATCTCAATGTTCTTCACTTGCTCAAAGGTCTTGTCATCTAGTGCCTCATGAAGAGCACTAATGGCAATGTCATTGCATTGGAGTTTCTTCTCTTCCACCGGTGTAGGTACTTCCGGATTAGCAACCTCAAATTTTGTTTCGGTGACCTTCCACACTTCTCTATTGATTGACTTGAGGTGTGCGGTCATCTTAACCTTCCAATATGCATAATTTGTGCCATCGAAGTGAGGTGCCTTCTTGGTGTTGTTGATGTGCAAGCTTAATTGAGCCATTTCTTTTTCACCGTAGGTTGTTAAGCCTCAAATAAACGGTGCCTAGGCTCTGATACCACTTGTAAGGTCCGAATGGCTAGAGGGGGGGTGAATAGCCTAATTAAAACTTCTACAAGAATTACTTAACCACAAGTTAGTATAAAAGGTGGCGGAGCAAAATGCACTAGCTCTAACTAATTAAGCAAGCCACCTACACAAGTCTAGTACAAGGCTATCCACTAAACACAACAACAACAAGCTAGATACAAGATGTAATACGAGAGAAGAGCTTCGAGTGATTATACCGCCGTGTAGAGATGAGAAGCACCAATTAATTAATCACACAAGAGAAATCCTCGGGAAGAGAATGACACAAGAATTTATCCCGAGGTTCACTTGCTTCCCGGCAAGCTACTCCCCGTTGTGGCGATACACTCACTTGTCGGTTCGCGAGCTAATCGACTATCAAGAGTCGAGCCCTCGGCGGGCACCGCACAACCGCACACAAGATGGGGATCCTCCAAGCCACGAGCTCCACTAGAGTATCCAATTCGTGAACTCCCGCGGGGAAGGATCAAGAACCCCTTACAACACTTGGTGAAGGCTCCAACAATCTCCAATTGCGAGCTCAATCACCTCCGCTGCTCCAAGCCGTCTACCGTGTCGGGAAACACGGAAGAGTAACAAGAAATCCGCAGCTACTCGAAGATCAAGTGCCTCTAGAATGCAACTCTCAAGCAATGCACTTGAATCTCACTCAATCTTACTCAAGATGTGCAACTAATCAAAGAGATGAGTGGAGGGGTTGTTCTCTAGCTCAAAGTATGTCTCTATATCTCAGAATGTGCAAGAGTTACCCTCAAACCCCGTCCAACGTCTATTTATAACGAAGGGGTACGCAACTAGCCGTTACAGACGACGCAGCTAAAATCGCGCTGACCGGACGCTCCGGTCAGGGTGACCGGACGCGTCCGGTCACTATACGACAAACGTGAACAGTGCGCGTCAGAACTAGCCGTTGCCGTGACCGGACGCGCTCAACCGTGTGACCGGACGCGACAGTGCCAGCGTCCGGTCGCGTTCCAGTAAGCTCCAGCTACGACCGGACGCGTCCGATCGCACGTGACCGGACGCGCCGCGCGTCCGATCGTCACTCCGCTTTGCTCTGTGTTTCTGGACGCGTGACCGGACGCTCCGGTCCCGTGAAGGACCGGACGCGCAGGTCGCGCGCTTCTCTCTTACGCCCAGTTGAACTGACCGGACGCGCTGGTCAGGCCAGAACCGCGTCCGGTCACAAACCCTAGCGCTCGTGCCGCGAAGAACTGACCGGACGCGTCCGGTCAAACCGTGACCGCGTCCGGTGCAGCGTAGTGACCTCTTTCGCCTCTGTTTCTTTTCCGACTTTCGGCGCAATAGAAAATAGGCATTTCACTTCTCCAAAAAGCGCCGAATCCCGCCTCGCAAGCTCGGCGGGAGGGAGAGAGAAACCCAAACCCCTCTCTACCACTTAAACTCCACCGCCTTCGCAAATGTGCTAACACCACCAAGTGTACACCACCATGTGCATGTGTGTTAGCATTTCACAAACATTTCTTAAGGCGTTATGTTAGCTCTTTTACTAGATCCTAATGCATATGCTCAAGACAATGATCTAGTGGCACTTGATTTCCGAGCTAACCGTGATTGCCCCTCTTGATAGTCGGCTATGTATCCTAAACCCGGTCAATCACTTCTCTACTCAACTTAGACCGGCAAAAGGAAAACCCTATGGTTATACCTTTGCCTTGCGCTCTTAGATCCTTCTCTTCCACTTAATCATCATGTCCTTTCTTTTATGTGCATCTTCACCATGATCATCATTTCATGTCCATGCACCATTTCTTTGTGATCTTGTGGCCACCACTCCTTGCCACGTACACCTTCATCACATGTGTTGCTTATGCCTAGCTCAAAACACTTAACATATGGCATTAGCAACTTGGTGTCATTAATTACCAAAACCAAACTTGGGCTTTCAGAAGGTACTTCTTGATTTTAGAAACACAATTTTTCCGTAGATATGTTGACAACTTGGAAGAAGCTAGAGGCAGAAACAACGTATCTGGTGGACATCCCACGCGTTGATGAAGAGTTGGCCGCCGATGGTCTTGAGCTTGCAGGTGCTTGGTCGGGGCACCTCCGTGATGACATCTGGTTTTCCCTATGTCGGAGGGGCGGATGCGCGTGCCGTGCCCTGACGTGGCCGGCGGTCCCGATGATGTCGCGCAGCCCAAACGAAAACGCTTGTCGGGGCGTCTAGGGTGAGACATGCCGGGGAGAGCGTTTCTCTCCCGGCGGGCCTTGTCATGCCATTGGTAGAAGGAAGAAAAACGCCATCCTGGGACGGTCGGGGTCCTAGGGGAACTAAAGGCTAGCATTCCAGCTGCGCGTAGTTGGAATCAAGAAACTGGTTGCTCCCGGGGGCGCGCGCCTCTAGAGCATGCAGCTTCACGAGGTCCTCGACGGCGACGTCGAGGCCGGCGGAGCACAGAGGATGGACGGGGGCGGGAGCCCACGCCAGTCTTTCCTCTGCCGTGGAGAGGAAAGTCCGAACTCCCCAAACGCGCATGTACACCCGGGGTCCAGCCTACCCTGCGGCTATCCTATTATAAGCATCAGATAATCCGTATTCAATCATTAGATGATCCATATCCGCCGGATTTCACCAATCCCATATCCTACACCGCATCTGCATATAATCGGATTCAGATTATCCATATCTGCACGGATATTAAAAACATTTCTCCATATCCTTAAAATTCAGATTCAGAGCGGATCAGAGCGGAGGATTATCCATACCACTTTCACCTCTATCTGCGTTTTGCGTGCCCACGCGGGGACCACACCATCCGGACGTCGCCCGCGTCGCTAGACCGCGCGCGAGGACCGCTCGCGCCCACTTCGCTGTCTACGCTCGCTCGGCGGCGCCCCAGCAACTGCAGCTGGTGGCTATGGAAGGTGGGTCCTATTGCAACATGTGCAATATTCAATCTACTTTTAAAACATCCAGATGCAGCATTTGAAATATACGTCTGAAGGTAGATAAAGCACTTGAAACATGCCTATGAAACACTTGTAAAAACACATGAAAAAACACTTGAAAACCATTGCAAACATACGCAACATTCAGATAAAACACTTGCAACATATGTGTGAAAATATATGCAATATCCAGAACCATACTTGCAACATGCGTCTGAAAAATCAGATGAAACATTGAAACCGGAGGCTTGCAACATATGAAACATCTCGATCTACTTTTACAATATCCGTATGAAACACTTGCAACATACATTTGAAACACTTGAAACATACGTTTGTAACATGTCTTTTTCACCCTTCTTCTTTCGGACGATGCAGAGCAGAGCGGGGAACGGTCGGTACCCGCCAGCGGGCAGACGAGAATGGTGGCGCGACCTAGCAGCGGCCATCTGCGCCTACGCCTGACCTGGTCCCGGCCAGCAACGACCCCCTCCTGCGTGGCGGTCGGTGAGCATGGTGGAAAGGGAGGAAGGTGGCCGCCGATGCTCGGATGCGGTGGAGATGGAGGATAGAGGAGGGCACGGGGAGGCGGAGAGTGCATTGCTGGGGAGCAGCGTGGAGAGGAGCGAGGACGGAACGCAGAGGAAAGCCAATGGGAGCGCCGGCTCGGCAGTCGAGTGCGAGTATCGTGGCTGCGGCGACAAGAAGAAATTATGCAACGAGGCAAGGAGGAAGAGAAATGTGTTCATTTTTAATTTTAGATGGACCGTGAGAAGTAGACCAGTCTAGTCCCGCAGCCCAGATGAGCGTGTCTCGACGCACGGACGCCCTCAGCGTATCATTACCATTTGTAAATCATAACTATACATAGATTAATATTGGTTTTTTTAGGGGGAATAATAGTGGTTGTTGACGTCAAGGAAAGAAAATCCCTCCAACAAATCTCGGAACAACCCTTCCTTTCTTTGTGCACACCGCCCCCTGAAATATGGGATCGTTGTGACGATCCTGAAGATCCTGTGGAGCCACCTGATCTGAAGGCTTATATGCCGAATTGCCGATAATACCATACTATGAAAGTTGCGGTTTCCAGCCCTAGCCGCCGCCGCAAGTAGCCCAGCACTTTTCGCCGGCCTGCAGCCATGACCGGTGGCCGCCCACGGCGACGACGACGGCGGCGGCGAAGAAAGGCTCGCCAAAGGTTCGACTTCGACGGCCACACACATATCTTCCCTTGGAGAAGACGTGGAGCTGGAGATCTTCCTCCGCCTCTCATCCCTCGCCACGGTCGTCCGCGCCGCTCTCACCTGCCGGGCATGGCGCCGCGCGGTGGCCTCTTCCCCTGACTTCCGGCGCCGCCGCTGCTCGAGATGTTCATCGACAGTATCAACGACGGCGACGGGCCCCCTTGCGTCCCCTCCTTCGTGCCTGGTGGCTTCTGTGACTGGGACCTGGCCGGCGCCGTTCGTGGCGGGGACTTCTTCCTCACCTCCCTTCTGGAGCGCTCCACCAATATCTCCTATCCCAATTGGCAGATATTCGATTGCCGCGGCGGCAGAATCCTTCTCACCGATGCCTATGACGAGGACAAAACCCTCATCGTGTTAAGCCCATTGATGCGGCGCAGTGCACATGAGTTCCGATACCCAGGTCCAAAGCAATACCAGAACCAGACTACTCCTCGGTTCATCTGAGGAGCCACCGTCGTCGTTCCGAGTCGCGCTTCTCGCTTACGGCGGTTCTACGTTGCAGCCTTCCGTCTTCTCCTCGGACACGGGGGAATGGTCAGCTCTCCCAGCCGTCGACTTCCCGGCGAGGTTAGCCGACGACGGTACCACAGGCGAAACTAGCAGTGAGACAATTTTGATTGAGGACCAATTGAAGATGCAAGCGAATGGGTTCGTCTACTGGACTTACGTGTGGCGTGGGGAGACTGGGTATGACGTGGATGGGAGGTATCTGATATCGCTTGACACCACCACCATGGAGTTCTCCTTCGCCAAGCTCCCACAGTGCCTGTGGAACCCTGATTATGATTATCGGAAGCTTACCTTAACCTTCCATGCCGGTGAAGCAGAGGATGGTGCTGCATGCATTGTTTACTCAGATGGATCCAACATCAACAACAATATTGGTGTCGTGAAGCACACAAGGGGCGACGATGGTGTTGACAGATGGGTTCCTGACAGGGTGCTCCGCTTTGGTGTCGTGAAGCACACATGGGGCGACGATGGTTTTGACAGATGGGTTCCTGATGACAGGGTGTTCCGCGTGGAATTGGATGGAGAGCTTAAACAAATCAATCTTGGAGTGCCATTTAGTTGTAACAAGCTTTAGTTGTAACAAGCTTTCTGTTTTAGCAGTAAGGGATGGATACGTGTATTTTTCAACATCTGAAATGCTGCATGATCCCAGAACATCGTGCTGGTTCCTGTCCCTGTGCCTGGCAACGATGAAAGTCGAGAAGCTGTTCCAGAGGAGCTATGACGGCGATGCTTACACGTATATCATGCCCTGGCCACCTTGCTGGTTCCTGTCCCTGTGCCTGGAAACGATGAAAGTCGAGAAGCTGTTCCAGAGGAGCTATGACGGCGATGCTTATGCGTATATCATGCCCTGGCCACCTTGCTTGCTAGCTAGTAATTATGGCCAGTTCGCACTTGAAGGTGCTCCGTGACATGTAGTGCTGCGTGTTGCACGAAAACAATAGTGAAGCCAAATCTCTTGTTCTTGAGTAAATCAAAATGCCCAGATATTGGTAACCAATTTCTTCCAAAGATTGCATTGATTGAACAAATCTGACTGGGCTGTTAAAGATTCAATTTAATGGCATTCCAATCTTATGTTTTAGTGTTTCACTGTAGTTTGTTTATTGCCTTGTGTTTCTGTCTATCTTTTAGCCCAACTTTACATGATTCTGAACCATGTCGTCCTCTTTCCGTGTTTGTTATGTTTATTTTTAGGTGTTCAGTTATGGTATTTGGATTCCCTTTATGTGGGGTTTGTATGAAAGGACTTTATGTCCTCAGACCAACAAGGAATATTTACTCTTCACTGGAACAGCACCCATGCATCCTTGGTCATGTTAATTGACATATACACCTTGCTCTTGTTATTACTTCTGAGCATTGACAGTTAACATGATTTAGCCTACCCCAACTTGCTTGGGACAAAAGGCTATGTTTTTTGTGTTTTTATTGACAGTTAACATGATTTGTGTTAGCCCTTTAGTACCAGTAAAAGATGGACAACAGAATATCTATATCCCAGTAGGTGGAAACCCGTCCTGTTTTCCTAAAAAAAAGAATATCTACATCCTTTGTGTATAATATATTTGCAGATAGATTTTCTTATAAGATCTTTTAACCAACATTTTCCTACTATCACTAATCATGCATCATGACGTGGAAAATGCGTGATGTCGGATGTTAAAAACCTGATAAATTTTGTGTATGGTGAGTCGCCCCATCATCGCTGCAAACACACATGATATGTCATGGCACTGACGTAGGCTGTGGTAGGGAGTTCAACCGAAATCTAACGCATGCTTCATTATTTTAGTGTAGACCTTTCAGGATGCTTTAAGCTGTAGTAGATGGCAGTTATAGGTTTTACAATATTATTATATAGAACTTGCTGATAACTCTATCGCTTAATCAAGAACGCCCCTGATGTTGTTGTACAGATTCAATTGAACTTACTACTGCTTTGTAGGGGCGGCTGGTAACTCAAACCGCCCCTACAAAAAGCTTAATACCAGCCTCCACTATTAAGCTTTTTGTAGGGGCAACTCAATTTATCAGCCGCCTCTACAAATGCTATTTGTAGGGGCGGTTGAGAACCGCCTACAAATCTTTGATTTGTAGTGACGGTATGGTAGGGGCGGCTGGCCGAGCTGCCCCTACAAACCGTCTTCAGTCACCCCTATAATGCCCGACTGTTGTAGTGCAATGGGCATTTATACTGGTTTACGAAAACCAGAGCTACCTCATTTCACTGGACAGTGCCACGATGCAATTCGGCATCATTGAGCTCCGAGACCACCTTAAGTATCATAGCTTTGATGTTGGTGAGACGAAGGATGCAGAGACGGAACCAACGATTTTGATTAAGGGGGCCGAACAAATATGATCAC
Source organism: Saccharum hybrid cultivar R570 (assembly GCA_038087645.1). Lineage (NCBI taxonomy): Eukaryota > Viridiplantae > Streptophyta > Magnoliopsida > Poales > Poaceae > Saccharum > Saccharum hybrid cultivar. The sequence continues at coordinate 28,864,276 of JAQSUU010000135.1, forward strand.
AATTTTATATAATAAAATATACATAATTATATGTTTCAATAATTTTTTAAAAGTTTTTACACTTTATAACCAAAATCATAATATTTAAAAAAAATAGTGAAAATTGATATTTTTTGTGCTATAAATTAAATATTTATACAAGTATTAAATAAAAATCTACTATGCTTGGGGGTGGGGTGGGGGGACCATGGCCCTGCTGGCGCCCTGGTTCCGCCACAGGAAGGATGGCACAACTTGCATTGTTTTTTCAGATCGCCTGGATGTTGGTGTCATGATGCCCACAAGGGATAGAGTCTTTTCCGTGTATGCCATTATAAAAGTTCGCAATTCCTTCTGTGCCACTGAAAAAGTTTGGTGGACTTCAGCGCCAATGCTCCAAACTTTTTTGCCCTCCATGCCACTGCCGTCAGATTGGGCTCTAACGGTGTCAAACTGTAGGTGTGAAAAGTCAAAAATACCCTTAGGTCTAAATATGCTACTAATTTTTTAGCATCTTAACGACTTCAAATAAAAAAACTCAAAACTAGAAAGTTGTAGGTCTCGTCGAGATCTACAATTTTCATATAAAAGTTATCTTCATTTAATTCTGCAAAAAAAATATTATTTTTCTAAGACATATTAATCATATCAAATCATATCTTTTTTTTGCGAAATTAAATGAAGATAATTTTTATATGAAAATTGTAGACCTCGACGAGATCTACAACTTTCTAGTTTTGAGTTTTTTCATTTGAAGTCGTTAAAATGCTAAAAAAATTAATAACATATTTAGACCTAAGGGTATTTTTGACTTTTCACACCTGCAGCTTGACACCGTTAGAGCCCAATCTGACGGTAGTGGCATGGAGGGCAAAAAAGTTTGGAGCAGTGGCGCTGAAGTCCACCAAACTTTTTCAGTGGCACAGAAGGAATTGCGAACTTTTATAATGGCATACACGAAAAAGACTCCAAGGGATAATGATGGCGTCGAGAGCCAAGTCAGATTAGACAATGGCAGTGTCGTGGATGACCGTAGTGATCTGTTTGTTTTTGCAGTCCGGGATGGCTACGCGTATTTGGCAACATCGGTTAATGATCCCCAAACCCCATGTTGCTTACTGTCCCTATGCTTGGAAACGATGAGTTTGGAAAAACTGTTCAAGAAGATATTTGAGGATGCTGTTCATCCATACATTATGGCATAGTCTCCTTCTTTTGGTTGGCAACTATGGCAGGTTTGCAATTGAAGATGCTCCTAGTCCCTGAAATAAATCACTAGGCATTGGTTTATCTGTTATCAGCTCTCAGTATTGGTCTAAGATTTATGACCCTGGTTTGTTTCTTACGTTGTCGACTGTGAACCAATCTCTTGTTCTTGAGTAAATCAAAATGCTTGGATATCAGTGGTTGCCAATTTCTTTCAAAGCTAGATCGCAATGAAAAAATCTGAATGAGTTGCCGGATGTTTTAGGTTCAATTAATTCAATGGCATTCCAGTCTGATGTTTAAATTTTTCACTATAGTTCGTCTATAATTGATAAAAAATTGATTGAAAAAAATGTAGTTCGTTTATTGCCTTGAGTTTTTGTCTATCTATCGTTTAGCCCCCCCCCCCCCCCCCCCCCCCCCCAGCGTTGGTGCATGATTCTGAACCATGTCGACCTCTTTCCATTTTTGTTGTATTTTTTTAGGTGCTCAGTCTCAGTTGTGGTATTTGGTTTCCCTTTACGTTAAGTCTGTCTGAAAGGACTTGTGTTGTGTCCTCAAAAGAGCAAGGAATATTTACTCTTCACTGGAACAGCCCCATGCATCTTTGGCCATTTTAATTGGCATATATACTTTGTTTTCTTAGCATTGACAACTAACATGATTTGCATTAGTCCTTTAGTAGCTGTAAATTATGGCAACAGAATATCTACATCCTTTGTGTATAATCTGACTAATGCAGAGTAATTTTCTTACATGATCTTTTAATATACATTTTTCCTACTCTCTCTCTCTCTCTCTCTCCTCATGAAACATGATGTGGATCATCTAGTTCTAAAAAGGTTTTGTCCGAGATTGAGGCTGATAAGTTTTGTGTATGGTGAGTCGTCCCAACGCTGCGAACGCTCAAGATATGTCATGGCACTGGCAGTGATTGACGTAGCCACGTAGGCTATGTGTTAAGGACTTATCAAAAGCTAACGCATGCTTCATAATTTGCATCACATATACAACTGATTTCCCCTGTTCACGGGACACTGGCACACCGATTCGAAAAAGAATTAGAGAAACAGAGTGGAGTAGGGTTGGAGAAGAGAAACAGAGTAGAGTAGGAGGTAGGCTCTTATCAGATCTGACTATCTGAGTACCGGAGCTGTACTGATCACAGTGTAAGGTTGATAGGTGCACCATTTTTAAGCTTGAGCACTAAAATATGCACCAAGAAGTACAAAGTTATCAACGAAGATCAGTCTATTATTACATCAATTCCAATGGAACTGATGTAATAATAGGCCTAGTACTACGTAGTTGCAATTTTTTATGGGAAAGGATTCATTCATTCAGATTTAATAACTTGCACAAAAACCTAATCTCGGCGTCACCATAAGGCCATAAGGGCATGTATAGCGCGTCTCTTCGGCCTGTCTATTCGTGGCTATTTTTGCAAAAAGCACCCTGTCCAAGTCCTCCAAGCCTAGAGAAGGAGGTCCTGTCATCTTGGGAGATGACGGGAAGGCCCGTGCTTCGAGGCCCAGACGATGGTGGGAGCAGGCACTGTATGGCTTGGCGCCTTGACTCGACTACTCGCGAGGATCCCCCGTGGGTGTGCTTGGATTCTGGTTTTGGCACGCGCGGGATAGGGCACAACGGCGCGGCATTGGATTCAGGGCGGGAGGGCTAGACTCGGTGGCGGCAGCCAGCACGAGCTCCTCCGCAAGTTCGCCGACTTGTATGCGCCGCCCAACCACCATCCTCCGCAAGTCCTAGCTGAACAAGCTGCTGGTGTATGAACTGTCATGCTTTTATTTTCTAATTTCATAGTACCTAGAAAATTTTCTAATTTCTTTGGTTGTCGTGATGATGAATGAAGATGCAGACAAATTATTTTGGACCTGTTTTCATGTTTATGTTCTCTGTTTTTTCTGCTGAGAACATTTAAGCTACTGAACATTGAGATATTCTAGATACTAGAGATGTTGTTTGTTTCCTAATATTGAACTTACTTCCCTTTATCTGTTTTTCAGAAAACTGCAGTTCTGTTTTTGGTGATTGCAGTTCTGTTTCAGCTCTAATCTATGGAAAATTGAATGGAAGTTGCACTAATCTGTTGGTGGAATGATTTTCAGTGATGTCCTGGACAAGCAGATCAGTGAGAACGATCTACTTTATGAGAAATGATGCCTTGTATGGTTCAGTATTGTTGTTGTACTGCTTGTTTAAATTAATTCTAGTATGCATTCTCAAGTGCAATCTTGCCGAAATTGTGTCAATTATGTTCATCTTATATCTATATACATGCAGTCCACCTCAGCAATCCACTGTCATATGCATTTAAATATCATCATTAGTATGCCACACCATCCACTACCATTAATTCATAGTAGTTTATTTCTTTATATAGGTAATTTAGCCTAGTTTCATTCTAATGCATCCGTAAATTCCGCAGCAACGCGCGAAGTATGCTTCTAGTTGTATATAACAACTAATACATTGTACTACATTTTATATAAAGGACTTATAATATATCATTTATATATTGATAATTGTTAAAAAATATTGCAATCATGTTCATCTTATTTATTTTGATCTATTTGTATCAACTAGCAATAAAATGGTACACAAGAATGATATTCATGATTGAGGCTAGATTCAAACATTAAACAACTGCAGACAAGCAAACCAACAGACCATATTATACGAGTTGTCTGTTTAGCTGTCTGTGTGGATTCCTACAACTTGTAGACAGCCCCGGTCTTTTGGGTTAAACATGCCTTAACAGGTCCAAGCTGCCCATCACCGTCAGATAAATCTGCAGCATGTATTGTACTGACGATACAATCGTTGATGTTCTTTAATCGCTTCATATGTGTTTTAGACTGGTTCCAAAAACGACATTGAATATTGCAGCATGTCTAAAGTTCTGAGATTTATCGTTGTATTTGATATAATGACTACACTCTGGCTTCGTTATTCAACAAGATTCTATCAATCTAGAGCATTAGCTGCGTCTAGAAAAAGTCACTAGGGAAGAAGACAATGAAAGAATATGGATAGAATACTGTATATTTTTATTTTTGGTTTTTTGTGTAATTTGATGATGTAATGTGCCAAATTTTAATATAAGTAACAAAAAAATAATGTAATTCCCTTCCCTTCGCAACGAGGATGTTCCCGGCGTGTCACAGATGCAGTCCACCCAACATATCTAGTTATACGATCATACATGACAAGTTGATGCATCCATTTACATGTTGCACTAAAAATACAACCAAGCTATTGTTTGGTGGGTCCAACTAACATATATATACCTAAAATATAAGGCATCAAAATATTCAAAATTTGTTGCAAATTATAAGAAAATACAGTATATGTGAATTAACTCCCCACTTATTTGTTAACAGCCCTAGCCCGTATCCAAATCAATGCATGCTTGCCAATTGCCAATAAAACTAGGAAACTCAAAATAAGATAGACACAATACCTCTCCATGATTAAGGCCAGTCTCGGTGGCAAGTTTCACTACCCAGTTTCCAAGACATGACACTGTAAATAAAACACAAGTGTCTCAATATACAATTTCATTGCACAGTTTCAAAGAGTAACTTTAGCATTTAATTCCTATATTGTGTTGTGATCAGATGTGGTATGCAAACTATGTATCCTTTTGCGGCGTCATTTTCTCTCCGCCCCGCACCACTCACCTCCGTGATGAAGCAGAGGAGCCGTGGCCGACATAACAGAGCGAAAGAGTTGCAAGCGAGGTGGAGCGGTGGATGGGCGAGGGTGACGGAGCCGAGAGGCCGTGTTCAGAGATGACCACACGAGCGCATTGGCGGTGGGTGTAACACCCGGTTTTCTAAAGAAAAAAACCAGGCTTGTCATATGTGTGCCCAGGAAGTCCACACATATGTCAGAATGAAAAAATATCAGAAACAATGTTATTATATAACGTATACATAGTTATATTAACACTTACATCAGAGTATCGCGGAACAGTGACTAAACTTCAGGCTCCATTCTTCTCAGGGACGGCTGACTGGGGGTAACATATGCCTAGCACTTCTATTAGACTTCTGGAAACTCCACTACCTCTTTATCCTTCTTCTGAGCAGCACCTTACTATACACTAGAGTGTGGTGGAAATAGCAAGAGTGAGTCCATGTCGAACTCAACAAATATAACATGGGGTTCATGAGGCTCAAAAGGCTGACACTGGTTTACTGCGGTTAGCTTTTATGAATCATACATTTTAATAGATAGAGTAGCAACAGGTTTATCGCAATTCCCTCCATCAACAATGATCAAGTAATTATGAATAACGAATAGCAGAAACATAAAGCTATTAATGTATATCTATTCTATGAAGGTCTAAGGCTGCTCGTGTCCGTGAGCACGGCTGTTATAACAGTTTATTAAACTCTGCGTAGAGGTGTACACTTTCACTGTGAGTCATGATTTCTAAATGCATGGGGTAGCTAGTCCCAAAACACCGAAAATCATATAAAGTCATTCAAAAGTTCGTCTAACAAGTTAGGGCCATTAGATTCACTCGGCAAGTAGATATAGGAACCCCTTTTCACATGGCACATTCCTTCCCGGTTATACACATGGGACTAGAAGCTGTCCTATACCCGAATCGTCAAGCCCTTCTTACGCCAATTAAGGTAACCGCTGACAAGCTAGAAAAGGTCTTTCAAACAACTAGAGCCAGAGCCATATAGCCCTCACAGCTGTACTGTAAGTCCCGAATGTTCGTTCACAAATGAGTCCTTATGGAGAGAAACTAGAGCAACATAAAAACAACATAATGCTCTAGCACCCTTTAACAGTAAGAAAGTCATCTTAAAAGGTTGGTTGCATAATCCATTAGTCAAATTACAAGATCATTGTTCATAATTAAACGCTAGCAATAGCTACCCAAATGCATACCCCAAGGTTGACAAGGAATCAAGGTATCAATCACTAGTATAAATCTCTACGGTTGCCAAGGTAGACACATGCATATGAATAATATTTTTAGTGTATAGGTAACAAGGATAGTCCCGTGTTATACTTGCTTTTTTCCCAGAGTTAAATTGCTCAGAATCTTCAGCTGCTATCTTTCGGTCTTCAACTTTTGCTTCGACTGTCGGTCCTCAGCTCCTAGTTCTCAGCGCTGACGAACCACGCTTCCTCTACTCACAGCAACCAAGCACGACAAACAGACAACAGATACATCTAAGAACAAACATCATACAGAGAAGACATTTTAAAAGGGAACGTACTAAACAATACGGTACGTTGCTACGATCGCTAAAACGCAAGAACAATGAATAATGGAGCTACCATCAAATAAGACATGCGACTATCGAGACGATTACAACATAACGCAGAAGACCGACTATAAACTTAATGCATATTAGTTATTGAATTAAGGTGATAAACATTCCTAAGAAATATTCTAAAATTAGATTAAACATTTAAATTACAAAGCTAGGTTTAACCCTGGTCATATTTTATTTATAAATATTGCCGACTTTGCAGAGATAAAAGAACATGTGAGAACAACTATTTCAATTATATGAGATATTGGCTTGGGCTAAGTAAATTATAATTTAAACATATTTAAGTTGCCATTAGCTAAGTTCATGCTTAGTTACAAAGGACCGACGTGACAAGATTATATATTATTTTTAATTATAAAACTAATAACAAACATATTAATTAATATAATATTCTACTATATATGGAAAAGCATATGACATGAAAACATTAGTACTACTGTACAGAGAACATTGATGCAAATCTAACACAACTTAATTGGAGCAAAACAGATTTCAAACGAATAAATGCTTGAGGATTAAAGCCGTATAACTATGAAGAGCAGATACGTACTGTAATGTGAAATTATCTACACAAGTCTATCATATATGCAACGTACTTAGACTAAGCAAATTTTAATTTGAAATATAATGTACATTAATCATATTAATAAATTTAATATTGAACTATATATATAGAAAACATGTGGCAACTGAACGAAAGCACTTATGTTTTAAGGTTGAACTAAGCATCTTATAATTTCAAAAGACATTTAGTTTAATATTAATTAGATTAACATTAATTTAGGACAGACTGCCCGTGTTGCATTTAATTAGAAACTCAATTGCACAAGCATAAATCAAATTAATATCTAACTTATAAATTTCAAGGATGTAAGACATGTTAAACGTTGTTTCTAACACATAACCTCGATCGGCACTATTGCAAAACAACAAGAACGGATTTAAACCGGAATTTCTTTTAATTGGAAAGCTATTAAATAAATATATTAATCTAATTACTATTTAAATTAATAAATTCATAATCAAGTGACATGATAAACATCATTACTAATACATAGTTTACGTCGACACAAACACGACACGACGCGCATGGAATTACAACCCTTAGTTATTTTCTAATTAACAACAATTAAATAATTATTAATCAAAAAGTTTTTAAATAAATAAATTTATAATTATGAGACATGACCAACGTTGGTACTACCATGTAGAGCACGGCTACACGAATCTAACGCGACTTGAATCACTCGAATCGGACGTAAAACGAATAAACGGTAGAGATAAAATGATCGATGACAAAATCATAATTATTGTCATCTTCTACCTTTGATTTTCATCTCCATCACGACATGACATGGTGGCGCTGGTGGGTGCTGCTGCTATGCTCGCGGGAGGGAAAGGGACTCCGGCCTAGGACCGGCACAGCGGCGCGCTGGGCACTGGCCCACGCAGACCCGAGGTAGGCCGGGCGCGCTCGTAGCTGCTCGCGCGGTGGACAGCGGCGTACGCAGCAGCAGCGGTGGGCGAGGGGCTGCTGCCCCTGCGCTAGGGAACCTGGAGTCAGAGCACGCGGCTGGCGGAGAGGAGCCGGGGTGCGACGTCCAAGTGAAGGCGCGGCCTGGGGCCGAGATGGCTGGAAACACGAACAAGGAGGCCGGCCATGGAGTTGCTCACCGGAAACCGGAAACGAGGAGGATGGATTAGGGAGAGAAAGAAACTAGCATTGATCTACGAAATAAAAAGTGTGCCGGTATAGAGAACGACGAGAGGAACCTCGGAGTGGAAGCGGAATTCGCCAGAGATGTCCGAGGTGTCCGGAAAAGCTCGCCGAACTTTCGTCGGAAGTTCGCCGGAACGCAAGCTGTAGATGCAGAACTTCGGCGAGAGCTGGAGGGAGCTACGAGCGGTGGCTCGCGATAAGTGTTGTACTTCTGAATCCAAAGGTGTCGAGGGCTACGCCGGCATATATATAGTTGTAGGGTTTGGAAACTTTTCGGAATTTCTTAATTTCGAGATTATTTTAATTCCGCGAATAAAAATAATTCCAGAAAATCTAGAATTAGCTTTTAAGCCGCGAAAAATAGTCCGGAGCTCAGAAAAATCACGGAAAAAATCCTGAAGACTCTTGGGGAGATAAGAAACTCAACTAAATAGGTTTGGGCTCATAAAAAGATTGATGAAGACATCAAGGAAAAAGATTAAGCTCACGGAAATTGAAATTTTAAATCCAGAAAATACCAAAAAGTTTTCCGATGAAAAGCAAACGTCGTCCTATGGTATTTTGAAAATATAATAGCACTCACCAACACCAAAGACAAGCATCACCCAAACACCACATTATCAAATCAATATGAAAAAGTTTAAAACCACAATTTTCTATATTTAAATTAGCAGCAACTTAACTTATCTAATAAATTTATTCAAATATTGAAATCATTTATTTTATTTAGTGTTTTTTTTACTCTCAACCCAAAATCAGAAATTTTAGGGTGTGACAGTGGGGGCAGATCGACATCGGCGGGCAGTGGCCGATTGGCAAGCGCGCTGGCGGTGGGGGCGGATCGACGACCGCATTCGTGGTGGCGTGCGACCGGCGGAGAAGACGGGGAGGCGGTGGTCATTCGCGGTGTCTCGACCTCAACGCGGTGAAGGCCTCACGTGGGTCCGACGCCCGCGTCCACCCCGACGGAGACAACAATGAACTCGAAAGCCTCGGAGTTGTGCGCGTCGCCCTTGACATAGACCATGGCACTGCCCAAAGTCTCTAGAGCGATGCAGATGAGGTCAAGCTGCTCGCCGCCACCGCCGCTTCCAGAGCAAGTTTTTGTGCGGTGTGCTGGGGAGTTCTGCCGCCACACACGACCGCCGCGTGCATTACCTGTCCACCAGAGTGTGGGGTGCCCTCGCCGTGGTGTCCCTTCTGGAGGATGACTTGGAGGCCCAAGGAGCTGACGAGAGCTACAGCGACGAGCAGAGGATGGGGAGGGGAAGGCCGCGGTCTTTGCGCTCGCCGGTGGCGGGCGTTCACGGTGGCGTAGCCGCTCTCTCTGGCACCGAGGGCAGATGGGGTCCTTGCCGAGCATCGGATGGGGAGGGGAAGGCCGCGGTCTTCGTGCTCGCGCCGTCGGCGCGAGCGGCGGAGTCGGCATCGGTTGACAACGCAGATTGGGTTGACTGCCTAGCACGATCGGCAGGAGGAGGCCGAGGAGGATGTAGCGAAGCCTGGAGTGACGGCCGAGAGGAAGCAAAGGCGCACGTGACTGGAGCCCTAGATCGATGGGGATGAAACTTTTCCCCTCAATGCAAGTTTCGTCCAGTTTCCAATGGCTCGGAAACGGTGTCGTTTCCTTTCTGTCTCCTCAAATTATGCAAAGATTCCATTTTTGCTGATGTGTCACCCTATTTAATGTGCATGAAACTTCCATGACATCCCCATTGAGACTGGCCTAAGTGAGGGTTACTAAAAGACTCTTTGTATCCTTCCATAATAATTCTCCCTAATAATAAAGAGGCAAAATTTCTAGTTATTTTTTTCATCCATCTATTTTTTTTGTCCGTCTCTCTCTAACTACCGGACAATATAAAATTTCTTCCATCCAGACTTATATATATAATGACTCGTGTTCATACGAATTAGAATATCTCTTGCCTAGCGCGATACGGAGTCTGATTTCAAAATATATTGGGTCCGTGCTCATATGTGTTAGAATATCACACGTCTAATGATGATACGGAGTCTGATTCTGATATATAGAGAGAGTTTCTGTCACATCTGGCCCAATTCGGAATTTGGTTTGTAGTGGCCCATGTGCATGTAAATGGAATATTGTTGGGGGTTTAGTCCCACCTTAGTTATTAAAGGTGGTTTAGCCAATATATAAGGCTTTAGAGTCCATCCCACATCTCCGGGTTAATCTTTTTACGCGAAGCGACGACGAAAACGTAGGTGGGATGGTGGTAGGTGTGGTTCGCTCAATGTGTAGAGTGGATTTAAGCCGTTTGAACTCTGGGGCGTTACAACTTCTTATTTTGGTCTTTTTCTATTTTTTTTATCTCCAAGGATCTCCGATTCTGTTATTCACAAGTCGTATAGGTTCCAGTTTTTTCACGTTAGGTCTTGTTCCATGTCGCATGGGTTAAATTTCTTTTTTCCAGGTTTTGTTCCTTTATTTTTCCTTCTCCTTTTTTCCCAAGTTCTACTTCTTTTTTTACCTTTCCTTTTGTCACATTCGTTCGGTCTCCGAATGTTAATTCCCGAATCTTTTTCTTCGTTTGATTTTCTATATTGCATTTGTTCTAATTTGTTATGTTGTTTGCATAATCCATAAAAATTAAAAACATATAAATATAATATTATGGATCTTTTAACTCTTGACCCTCTTTTAAGAAGATTCCAACTACCAAGATATCAATGCAGTATTGATTAGTAAAATAATTAGTTTATATAACCGGTTAAACTTTTGAGCTAACTAAACAAACTTTAACCTGAAATATTGACTAGTTTGTTGTTCGGTCTGGTCTAAATAAGTTAGTCTCTAAACTTAGTGCAATCGCCAACACATGTTACATGTGGAAAACTTAAAAAGGTCTTCCATCATAATCACTAGCGGATATGTGGGTTCTTGATTATGGGCCCACAAAGAAAGTCATATAACTTATTTCACTATATCAATGCATATAAATGGTATGAAAATATTGATGTGCTTTGTGACGGGAAGAAAAACAATCAAAATTGTATTTTAAATTTGATATAGATTTATTTGGACATTGTTGTATTATTACCAATATTAGCTTATAGTATTATAGACGTCATGATCGTCAGAAAATAAATTATAGATTTTAATTTCTGTAAAAAGTAAAATAGGAATAGGTTTATATCATTTTAGTCATCATGAATGTACGATAGTCTTATTTCTCCCGCTGTAACGTACGGGCATATTTGCTAGTATGAATAAAGATCTAGGTAGAATAATTCTTTTCAATAGCATCTTCTACTAGATCTCCAAACATTCTCACCCTTTATTCTTGGTTTTTCGCTGACCAAAAATATAGAGCAGAGCTAGCTTTCAAAAATGTCGAACGAGATAGAAGTTGTTGGAGGACGGAGAGATATAAAGATCGATTTTTATTAGGATGGCTCTAAATGAGAAATTAGATATTAGATTTAAGAAAAAATATAGAAAATGCTCTTAATACGTTATTTGGTTTACTCTATTGTCAGTTCTAAAACTTTTATATATAATACTTTACATTTGACAACTGAGTAAGCGCTGTTTCTACAGATCCCTCGGCTGCCGTGGGTCACGTGCAATGGAAGCGCTTCGTTTTGCCTCAGTTTCGAAATGGTCCGAAGTGACGTTGATCCAAGTGAGCCCACTATTCTAACAAAAAAAAGCGAGCCCACTATACCATTTCTAAAAAAAAAAGTGAGCCCGCAATACAGGAATTACCCTCGGGCCTTGGCTATGTTGCGGCTAGAACCCAACGCAAACCCTTCAATACACCGCCGCCAATGACCGGCGGCGACTCCTCTCCGACCCTGGCGCCGCCGCCGCCGAAAGGCGGGAAGGAGCCAAGCACCACCACCACCACCCTCTCCCTCCGCGCGGGCCTCCCACCTGTAGCCGTTACTGGTAGCGGTCATGGTCGCCGAAAGCGACGGCGGCGGAAGGCGCGCCGAGCTTCACTCATACACAAGCTCGGCGACGACCTCCTGCTTGAGGTCTTCCTCCGCCTCCCCTCCCTCGCCACTCTTGTTTGTGCTGCTTTCACCTGCCGCGCGTGGCGCTGCACGGTGGCCTCCTCCCCAGACTTCCGCCGCCGCTTCCGTGTCATGCACCGGGCGCCCCTCCTCGGTCTCTTCTTCGATGCCCCCGGTCCCGCGTGGGATTCTAACGCACCTGCCTTCCCAATCTTCCTCCCCTCCCGCTGCCGCGACAGGGATCTAATTGCCGCCGTCCGCGGCGGCGATTTCTTGTTAACCTGCATTGAGGACCTTCCCGATGAAGCCCTTTCCTGGGAAATGGTCGACTGCTGCCATGGATGTGTCCTCATGAATTGGGAACTTTCATCAGTCGTCGTGTTCAACCCTTTGGTGCGGTAGAGGGGATATTTTAGTATTTTCCATCCTTATGAATACCACTCCTTCGTTTTGCCAGTTTTACACGAGGCACCTATAGATTTGCCACACAAAACAGTAACTTTACTACATATTTGACACTTTCGTTGATGTGGTACGCCACGTATGCGTGCCAGCACAGCAACGAGCTCTGGAACCCCTACAGGATATGCGAACTGACCAATTTACCCTAGCTGTCTCTCTCACTCAACTCGCCGGCCATCACCATGCTGTGAGGGAAGGGGAGGAGCTCGTGCACGTGCAGTCCCGGCGGCGGCACGCCTTGCACCTCCTTGATCTCCGGTCATCCCCGGCTCACCGCGCTGCTGCCCCTCCTCGACCTGCAGCACAGCACGTCTCCCCCGTGCCGCTGAAGCGAGCAGCTGCCGTAGCAGCCCTAGCCGCCATGGAGACGTAGGCCGAGGTGTCCGTCCCTGCCACGAACTACGTCTACGACGCCTTCCCGGGCCTGCACTTCGCCTTCTCGCCGGAGGAGTCGCTCGATTTTGCTGCCGAGCCCCGCTCGCCCGGTTTCCGCCGCCGCCACCGCGGGGCAGGACGAGGATGATGCGACTGCAACCTACGCCATCTTCCACAACGAGATAACGGTGGCTGGGGATGCACTCGCAGACATCCCTGCTGCGGACTTCGTCTCGCTCGACGTCCCAGCCCCTTCCTCCGTCGAGGCCGAGCCCGAGCCGCACACTGCGTCAGCTGGATCAGTTGCTGCGCGTACGTATATGTACGTTCATGCAAGGACATTCACAAACAAGTAAATTAATACCAGTCAGTTCAATCCGATCCATGGTCCCCGTGCGCTGCATGTGTTCGTTCGTAGCTTTCTAGTGAGTTAGTTATTATTACCTCGACGCCGCTGGCGACAATGTTGGGCGTAGCCGCGCAGGTGTAGTTCCTAGCTTGGTCGACGGTGAGCCCGAAGAGGACCATGGCATTGTAGTCGTTCCCGCCGAAGGGGCCGAACACCAACAGGGACCTGGCCAGGTAGTCCTTGCTGCCCAGCCCTCCCGAGTCCCGACGCGCCGCCGCAGATGGACGACAGCAGGTCCCTGAACCACTGGATCTGGACGTTCATGGCGCCGTTGATCCAGACTGGGTAGCCGAGGCCGATGGACTTGAGGAACTCGAAGTCCAGGGGCGTGGCGCCGACGATGTCCATGCTCGTGCCACTACGTAAGTCCGCGCCGTCCTTCAGGAGTCCGTGGTTCAGGGGAGGGAGGCGGACAAGCGGTTCAAGAGCCCCATGCTTCAGCTACACAAGGGTGAGGGTTTTAATTTGGTGTTTGCCCTCCATCTCCATCGAGGAGCTCCTCCCCTTCCCTCACTGCGTGGTGATGGCTGGAGCTGGAAGAAGAAGTTGACTCATGGGGTCCACGACTCCACGCGTCAGTGAGTGGAGGGAGAGAGGTAAATCGGTCCTTCAGCATGTCCTGTAGGCACTACGGCAGACAGTGTCTTTGCCTAGCGCCTGGGTCTTTGCCGAGCGCTATTTATCGGGCGCTCGGCAAAGGCCACCTTTGCCTAGCGTCGGGCTCTCGGCAAAGAATGCGCTCGGCAATGACTCCTTTGCCTAGCGCCAGGCCCTCGGCAAAGAGAAACACTCGGCAAAGAACGTCTTTGCCAAGCGCCAGGCGCTCGGCAAAGGATAGCACTCGGCAAAGAGCCACCGCGGAATATACCGTCGTTCTTTGCCGAGCGCCCTCCGTTAAGCGCTCGGCAAAGGTGGCTCTTTGCCGAGCGCCCTGCGTTAGGCGCTAGGCAAAGGTGTCTCTTTGCCGAGTGCCAACCTTGGCGCTCGGCAAAGGCACCTCTTTGCCGAGCGCTGACATTTGGCGCTCGGCAAAGAATTTTCTTTTTTTTTTTGTTTTTTTGTTTCAAACTTTTTTGTCATGCATTACACATTATTTAAAAGTATATGTTAAGTTTTGATACTTTTTTAAATCTTTTTACTATTTATCGTTAGTTTATTTGATTTAATTGAATTCTCGGATAAACGCGTGTTTGAACTGTAGGTGCATCGAATCTCCGAATTGGACGGTTCGAAAATTGATATTCGCATTACTTAGCGTATGTTAAGGCCGTATCCTGGAGCACGCATGAAATATCGAACATCTAGCGCACGGAACACGGCGACCAAGTTGCGCGTGAAGTGCTATTAAATTAAAAAAAAAGCAAACAAAGTTCGAAAATCACGAAACTTAGCGAAACGTCTTTGGAGCACATGTGGAGGCTATGGTCAAAATTTGGTAAAGTTTCGTGCACGTTGTCACGTAAGTTAGTTAGAAACCTAGACATCTCACATGTGCCGCGCCCGGCCAACCGCCACCGCCGCCCCGCGCCGCGGCCGGCCACCTTCGCCGCGCCCGGCCAACCGCCCCCGCCCCGGCCCCGGCTCACGCCCGCGCCGGCCTCGCGCACCCCGACCGTGACCCCGCGTCGGTCGCCGCACCCCGCGTCGTCCGCCACAGGTACGTCTAGTTTGACGTAGTAGGAGTAGTAGGCGTAGTAGTAGTGGTAGTTGGAGTAGTAGGAGTAGTAGTAGTAGGCGAAGTCGTGGTCAATGTGGTAGTAGTTGGATTAGTAGTAGGTGTAGTAGTAGTTGGAGTAGTAGTAGTAATTGTAGGTGTAGTAGGTAGTAGTAGTAGAAGGGTTAGGACTAGGAGTAGTAGGCGTAGTAGTGGTAGTGTGAGTAGTGATAGTACTAGTAGTGGTTATACTAATAGTGTTAATACTTGCATATATTCTTGTGCTAGTCGGCCATCGTGCCGGTGACGTATTTGTGGTTGTCGGCCATCGTGCCGTCTTTTTTTGCAGGTTTGGTAACCTCCCCGTACAGGGGAGGTGCTGCCGAAATTTTTCGTTCTCACTAATTGGTTTTTTTTTCAGGAGGGCTCCCGTTGGAGGATAGCTGAAGGAGCACGACTCGGCACTGCCCCGCTAGCCTGTCTTCACCGGCACCTACGGTATGACCCCTTTTTCCGTCACATGTGGACGTAGGTCGCGTTACCCAGTTAGGCGTCTCCCGTCCGAAACGGATACGGTTGGAAGTATGTGATCTTTGCATATGTATAACCATATCTGTTTCGGATTGTCCACTTTTTTTGGACAGCCCGCGGATGCATAGACGAGGTTAGTTTCTATGGTCTGCTCTGATCCGAGACAGGGTTTGGGCCTCACCTTCGTGTTGTTCTCCGGATACACACTCTCCCTGCCGGGACGTGTATCTGGAGAACAGCGGGGAGGTGCTGCCGAAATTCTGTCTCGGCTCGGAGTAGCCCATGGAAACTAACCTCGTCTACGCATCCGCAGGTGGGATTAGGACCTATCCTTACCTATTAGATGGTAGGAACACGAAGTAGATGCACTTGATGTTTATGTTCATCTTTGATATGCATGTTAGAGGATGGATGACCGTGAGTGGATGTATGCGGGATACACAAGTAAGCATGATTTTAGCATTGAATGGGGGCAGAAGACGGAGGCTTTCTTGGAAGGTGCATTCGGCAGTGGTGTGAATAGAGCGCGATTGGCGAAGTGTCCCTGTAGCAAGTGTGCAAATAGGAAATGGCAAAACCAGGAGACCATGGCTAAACATCTTCAGTTGAATGGCTTTGTGCCGGGCTATACCCGGTGGGTACACCATGGTGAAGCGCATCGGTTGAGAGAGGAGGTCGTGCGGCCTCGCCTCGAGCATGTCGATGATGGTGGCGGGGTTTTAGACATGTTAGATGACTTCGCGCAAGCACAGATCCCCGATGGACGTGCGGAGGAGGCGGAGGCATCCGCAAAGGCGTTCTACGACATGATGGCTTCGGCACAGAAACCCCTTCATGATCGCACGACGGTTTGTCATCTCGATGCCGTTGGACGCGTGATGGCGTTTAAGGCCGAGATCAACATGAGCGCATGCGGCCAAATCGAAAGACCACAAATAGCGGGGTTTTTATGCCCGGCACTGATGGCAGGGACTACTATGGAAGAGTTGAAGAAATATACGAAATCGCATTCCCTGGTAGCACCAAAGCTCATCCTGTCATATTCAAATGCCATTGGTTTGATCCGGAAGTAACGAGAAAGACCCCAAATCTTGGTCTTGTTGAAATTCGACAGGATTCTGTCTATCCAAGAGACGATGTGTATATTGTGGCACAACAGGCCACATAAGTTTATTATACGCCGTATGCTTGCAAGACTAGTCCGGATCTCAGTGGTTGGTGTGTTGTGCACAAGGTGTCGCCACATGGCGGAGCACCTCTCCCAAATGATGAAGACTACCACTTCAACCCAACCACGTATGACGGAGAGTTTTACCAAGAAGATGGGCTACAAGGGAGGTTCGAGATAGACTTAACCTGTGAGATAGGAATGGATGTAGATAATGTAATGGTCATTGATGATGACGACGGAGATGAGGTGCGAGATCCAAACGACTTACAAATGCTTGAGCGGTTGCGTCTAGGCAATGACGATGAAGACAACATTCCTCTGCCAGATGTCGTTGATTATTTTGACCTGGCTTATAGTGATGATGAGACTTACGGTCCAGCTAATCCCGATCATGAAGAATATTTGTAACATACATGTAATACTTTCAAATTTTATAATTTAGTTTTGTTTATTTTGTATCCATTTCTAATTACATCTTCGTTCTTAATTGCAGGTGATTGAGCAACAATGCCAGGGGGCCGTCAGAGGAGCAACAATGTCCGGTGAGTAATATATATCATACATGCATGTTATTTAGCTATTTAACTTTGTCTCATGCAATCGCTGCTCCTGTGTGTAGCCTCAGTCGGCGGGTTCGAACCACGTGCCGAACGAGCATGGGGGACCGTCGCCGCATTCACATGGGTGGCCCGGGTACCAACCTTCACCGCCGCCTCAGTGAGTAACGTCGAAGTTGTTGTCACGTATTCCTTCTCTTGGTGATGGACCTGGACTTGTTGTGTTGAACTTCATGTCATGGACTTGGACTTGTTGTGTTGAACTTCATGAATATCAAGTTGTTGTAATGGACTTTATCGCCGAATAAGTGATGCTATTATGAGATATATGTGCTATTGTGATATATATGGTGATGGTGGTGACAGAAGCGATGAAATTGTGATATAAATGGTGTTATTTGTGTTCATGGTGATATCCATTTGATGTATATATATATATATATATATGATATGTTATGTTTGCAGCGATAGAAAGCAAAAATTAAAGATTTAACAAAATCTGGGTTCCAGATTTGCCTAGCGCAGCGCTAGGCAAAGAGCCTTGTAGTTTACCCAGCTTTGCCGAGCACCAAACTGAAGGCGCTAGGCAAAGATTTTTTTTTAAAAAAATTGTTTCTCTTTGCCGAGCACCAGGCGGGAGGCGCTAGGCAAAAATTTCTTTTAAAAAAAATCAGTGTGGTCTTTGCCGAGCGCCAGGCTAAAAGCGCTAGGCAAAGATTTTTTTAAAAAAATCAGTTTGATCTTTGCCGAGCGCCACGCTGGAGGCGCTAGGCAAAGATTTTTTTTTAAAAAAATTGTTTTTCTTTGCCGAGCGCCAAGCGGGAGGCGCTAGGCAAAGAATTTAAAAAAAAAATCAGTGTGCTCTTTGCCGAGCGCCAGGATAGAAGCGCTAGGCAAAGAATTTTTTTTTAAAAAAATCAGTTTGCTCTTTGCCGAGCGCCAGACTGGAGGCGCTAGGCAAAGAATTTTTTTTTAAAATCAGTTTGCTCTTTGCCGAGCGTCTTATTGGAGGCGCTCGGCAAAGAAAACGTCACACCGTGACTACCGCCGTGACCGTCGCTTTTCTTTGCCGAGTGCCGCTTAGGCGCTCGGCAAAGGCTTTGCCGAGCGCCCGATAAAAAACGCTCGGCAAAGAAGGCTTTGCCGAGCATTTCATTGCCGGGAGCCCTTTGCCGAGCGTTGCGCTCGGCAAAGCCTTGGCCGAGCGCAATTCGGCCTTTGCCGAGCGTCTCAGGCGCTAGGCAAAGCCGCAGTCTGCAGTAGTGAGGGGTTGTCAGCGGCGTTGCCGCGCTGGCATGCACGCATGGTGTGCCACGTCAGCGAAAATGACAAATATGTAGCAATAGCTTTACTATTTTGTGTGACAAATCTGTAGGTATCCGTGTAAAACTGGCAAATGAAGAAATGTCATCTGTAACGATGGCAAATAGTTAAATATCCCGCGCCAGAGTGAGATGTCTTTGATGTGGGCTCTGACGATATGTTTGACGACCACCATGGTCAGTGCGGCAATGCTATCCCTCGCTTGCTCATCTCTGCCGAGGACCCTACGTCATTCCGCGTGGTGCTTCTTGTTTATGACAAGTGCAAGGTAAGGGCTGTGGTCTTGTCTTCGGACACTTGGGAATGGTTAGTTTATCCCTGGGTAGACGTTCCGGCGAGTTCAGGTGATGATGAATGGATTCAAGATGTGGGTGGCATGCAAGCCAATTAATGGGCATCTGTACTGGGTCTACAAGGATCAGAGGTACCTCATTTCACTATACACCGCCACGATGGAATTCTGCGTCACTGTACTCCCACACTACCTTAGGTATCGTGGCTTTGATGTTGGTGAGACGAAGGATGGCGCAACTTGCATTGTTTTTTCAGATAACTTGAATGTTGGTGTATTGATGCCCACAAGGGATAATAATGGTGTCGAGAGATGGGTGCTGGATAAGGTAGTACCTATCGACAGAGAGCTTGAGCGAGCTCTTCGTGTCGGATTGGATGATGGCAGTGTCGTGGACCATTTGGTAGATGTCCCTAGTGCTCTGTCTGTTTTTGCAGTCCAGGATGGCTATGTGTATTTGGCAACATTGGCAGATAATCCTCAAAGCCCATGTTGGTTATTGTCCTTATGCTTGGAAACGATGAGTTTGGAAAGACTGTTCAAGAATATGTTTGAGGATGCTGCTCATCTGTATATTATGGCGTGGCCTCCTTCTTTAGTCGGCAACTATGGCAGGTTTGCAGTTGAAGATGCTCCTAGTCCTTGAAATAAATCACCAGGCATTGATTTATCTGTTATCATTTCTCAGTATTGGTGGAAGATTTATGACCCTGGTTTGTTTCTTACGTTGTCTGTTGTGTTTATCTTTAGTTGTTGGGGTCCCTTTTGTGGTCTGTGCAAGTCACTTCAGCTTAAAAGTGCATGGACTGATTCCTTTTGAACCTTTGCTGTTGGTGAAACAATGGATGAAAATGCTTGCATAGAGACAATGTTGGTGTCAAGAAAGGGTGCTGGAAGGTTAGTCCCTTTGGGTATGGAGCTCGAACCAGCCCTCTATGGCTAATTGAATGACAACTATGTGTCGATTCCTTTGGTGGATGACCCTGTTGACATGATTGTTTTTGGAGCTCTAGGATTGTTGAGTAGATTGGACAACATCCATGATGTTTCATGATCCCAGGACGCCTTGGTGGTTCCTGTCCCTATGCCAGGAAATCACGAAAGTTGGAGAGGCTGTTCCAGGTGATGTATGGCTGTGATGTGCTGATGTGATCTGTACATTATGGAGTGGATGCTTTTTTAAGCTGGTAACTGCTAGCATTTGCACTTGAAGGTGCTTCATTGCGTTGAATACTGGGATTTGGGCATGTGTCGAGGAAAACAATCAGAATCTGTAAAATCAATCTCTTGTTCTGGAGTAAATCAAAATGCCTAGGTGAATCCAATCAAGTTGCAATGTTTAAGGTCCAATGAGTTTTCAATCCAATTTTTTATTTCGTCATTGTAGTTTCTTAGCTCCTGTTCATCTATTAGGCATTAGCATGCCTAAGCATAGATTCAATGATTCTGAGACTAGTATGCTGCTTTGGTGTCTGTTGTGTTTGTTTTTTAGGTTCTAGGTTGCGATATTAGGAGTTTCTTTTGTGGTATGTCTGTTAAGACATTGTCAGCAACAGAACATGAGATATATTTTCTCTTCATTGCAACAACACCCATGCAGTTTTTGTCATTTAATTAGAGTGTGGAACTTTGCTTTTCTCAATGTTGATATGGTTTATTTTCTCTTCATTGCAACAACACCCATGCAATTTTTGCCATTTAATTAAAGTGTGGAACTTTGCTTTTCTCAATGTTGACATGGTTCTTCGTTAGTACTGGAGCTCTAAAAATGGCAATAAAGCCTCTATGTCCATAATGTATGGTATATTGACATTAAGGGAATTTGCTTGTTCATCCCCGCCTTACCCCCATTCGTCCCTACCTGCACAGTGCACCAATTACTGGAACCTGGCTGCCGCCATCGCCACTTCTTCCTCACTTCTACGTCCATCACGATGACATTCTCAGTCACTGAGCTTCTGCATTGCTTCATGCCCTGATCCTTTGGACCTTTTCAGCTTTGATTTTGGTAAAACAAAGGATGGAATGACTTGCATTCACAGTCAGATGAGCTGAGAGTTTTTGTCTTGATGCACACAGAGGATGATGATAGTGTTGAGAGATGGGTGCTGAACAGAGTAGTTCACTTGGGCCAAGAACTTGCATGGACCTTTGAGACGGATTGGAAGTTGACAGTGTGCTGATTTCTTCAGTGGGCAACCCCTATGACCTTTTTGTTTTGGCAGTTGGGGATGGCTATGCGTATTTGACATGTGGCAACATTGGCAATATATCATGATCCCCAAACCCAGGCTGGTTCCTGTCTATATGTGAAACTGAAAAAGTTTTGGCAATCCCGTTCATCCATACATGATGGTGTGCTCACCTTCATTACTTCATAACTATGGTAGGTTTTGCACTAGATGCCCCTTAAATGCAGTGCTAGGCATGGTTTTAGCTATAATTTAGTACTTAGCATGGCTTAGTATTGGTATATGAGTTCTGAACCCAGTTTGCTTCTTAGGGTTTTACTTTTAGGTGTGGCATTATGTAGTCTCTTTTGTGGTCTGTGTAAGATACTACTCCCTCCATCCTGAAAAGAACACAATTAGCATGATACCTAGTCAATGTATTTTAAGTTTGGCTAAGTTTGTACAAAACATATCAATATTTATGATAAAATGCATGTTATTAGATTCGTTATGGAATATATTTTTATAATATACCTATTTGAAATTGCATCCTTTTCAGGACAGAGGCACTACTCAAGAGAAATGTATTTTTTTTATTTAATGCTAGATATCTATGTGATCCTGCATGCTAATGATCATGCTTGACTTTCTCAAAATTGATATTTTTATGTGTTACTTATACTTATAGCTATGAAAGATGGGAGTAGAACATGGAGTATAATGCCTATAATTCTATGTAGAAGCATAATACAAAAGAACTTGAAAAAACATAATAAGTAATGTTTTGCTTACATATGAATAATTTGATTTTATGCATGATACTATGGACTTATAATTCCTGAAGGATCCTACTTGGACTGAAGTTCTTACAGAAACTGAAGATTGTGTGGTGTTATAGGAAGTACAAGGGATATATAACAAAGGTTGTGATTTTGATAAGAGCTCAAATATAAGTCTCAAGCTCATGATATGGATCATCTAGTGCTGAAAAGTACTGTTGAAGAGAGTATCATCTTTCATCTGCTTAGCACCCATGTACTTGTGCACATGCTGCAACTGCTATGCTGCTTTGATAGAGGGGAGTGACAGTGGTGGTTATGGTCACCATTTCAGTTTTAGGACAGGAAGCAAAGTCTGAGTTAATGGTCTACTTTGAAAGAAGCTCACTAACAAAATTCTCAACGATATGCTCCATGGCTCCATCATTGATAGAATTTGAAATTTTGTAATTCTTAATTGCCTGAAGTCATACATTGTTTTTCTTATCTTATCTTATCTCAGATGCCACGGCCTAGCTAAGTAGGATCTATCTAGGCATGTGATTTACAGTTAGAGATATATGCAAATGAGTAAATGTTGAATTGGCTCATCATGTGCAGCTAGGTGGAAGTGCTAATATTAATCTCGCTTCATATTTGTGGAGCATCTGACTTTTGGAACCTTTTGGGCCTCGTTGAATTCTCTTTCCTCATCCATAGGCTAGTTCGGGTTAAATCCAATTGGTGCTAATACAGTATGTGCAATTTCTAACATTTGTATTAAAATGTAAATCCATTCAGGAAATCAGGGGTGTCATTACAGTGATATTTAATTTCTCTGGATGTATCCCTATTGAAATGCTGTAAAAAAATGTTTAAGTTCTGTTATGGTGTTTAATAGAGGTGGCTTCGGAAGTGTTTGGCATGAGTAGGGGAGGCAAACGGGAAGCGAAAGACACATGGTGGTGGAATGACGAGGTGCAAATGGCTATTAGGGAGAAGAAGGAGTGTTTCAAGCATCTCCACCATGACAAGAGTGTAGCCAACATCGAGGGCTATAAAATAGCGAAGAGGGTTGCAAAGCGAGCTGTGAGTGTAGCAAAAGGTCAGGTGTATGATGGCCTTTATCAACGGCTAGGCACGAAGGAAGGGGAGAAGGACATTTATAGGATAGCTAGAATTCGCGAGAGGAAGACAAGGGACATCAACCAAATAAAATGCATCAAGGATGGGACAGATCGACTTCTGGTAAAAGATGAGGAGATCAAAGACAGATGGAGAGAGTACTTCGACAAGCTGTTTAATGGGAAGAATGAGGGTCCTGCTCTTGAGTTGGACGACTCATTTGACGATACCAACAGACGCTTTGTGAGAAGAATTCAGGAGGCAGAGATCAGAGAGGCTTTGAAGAGGATGAAGGGAGGTAAAGCGATGGGCCCTGATGGTATCCCCATTGAGGTGTGGAGATACCTAGGCGCCAGAGCGATAGTATGGTTAACTAAGCTTTTTAACCTTATTTTTCGGTCTAACAAGATGCCTGAAGAATGGAGGAGAAGTATATTAGTACCTGTCTTCAAGAACAAGGGAGATGTTCAAAGTTGTACTAACTACCGTGGGATTAAGTTGATGAGCCATACGATGAAGCTCTGGGAGAGGGTTATCGAGCATCGCCTAAGGAGAGTGACACATGTGACCTAAAATCAATTTGGGTTCATGCCTGGTAGGTCAACCATGGAGGCGATTTTCTTATTACGACAATTGATGGAGAGATATAGGGAGCAGAAGGACTTACACATGGTCTTTATTGACCTCGAGAAGGCATATGACAAAGTACCGAGAAATGTCATGTGGTGGGCCTTGGAAAAGCACAAAGTCCCAACTAAGTACGTTACCCTCATCAAGGATATGTACAGGGGTGTGGTGACGTTTGTCCGAACATGTGATGGCGACACCAGTGACTTTCCAATTAAAATAGGACTGCATCAGGGGTCAGCTTTGAGCCCTTATTTATTTGCTTTGGTGATAGATGAGGTCACAAGGAACATACAAGGTGATATCCTTTGGTGTATGCTCTTTGCTGATGATGTGGTGCTAGTTGACGACAGTAGGGCGGGGGTTAATAGGAAGTTAGAACTATGGAGGCACACGTTAGAGTCGAAAGGGTTCAGACTTAGTAGGATTAAGACCGAGTACATGAGGTGCGATTTCAGCGCGACTAGGCACGAGGAGGGAGACGTTAGCCTCGATGGGCAAGTGGTGGCCAAGAAGGATACTTTTTGGTATTTAGGGTCGATGCTACAAAAGGATGGAGACATTGATGAAGATGTTAGGTATAGAATTTCAGCCGGCTGGTTGAAATGGCGTCAAGCTTCTGGCGTTCTCTGTGACAAAAGGGTGCCTCAGAAGCTGAAAGATAAGTTCTATAGGACGACGATTCGTCCGACGATGTTATACGTTGCTGAGTGTTGGCCTACAAAAAGGCGACATGTCCAGCAATTGAGTGTAGCAGAGATGCGTATGTTGCTTTGGTGTTGTGGGCACACAAAGAGGGATAGAGTCTGGAACGACGATATTCGGGATAGGGTTGGGGTGGCACCAATTGAGGAGAAATTGATTCAACATCGGTTGAGATGGTTTGGACATGTCCAACAGAGGCCTCCTGAGGCGTCGGTACGTAGTGGAGTTCTAAAGCGGACCGATAATGTAAAGAGCGGTAGAGGTCGATCTAAACTAACTTGGGACGAGTCTGTTAAGAGAGATCTTAAGGAGTGGAATATCTCTAAGGATTTAGCTATGGACAGGAGCGCTTGGAGATTGGCAATCAACGTGCCTGAACCGTGACCTCTTTTTGTCTTGTGCCCTTTATGTCCCTTTATGTGTCTCCCTGTTTCTCGTCTCTTTTGGGTTTCATCTCTAGCCTATCCCAACTTGCTTGGGACAAAAGGCTATATTGTTGTTGTTGTTGTATGGTGTTTAATAGAGTTTGTATTATTTAGTGCCATTGACTATTTTGTAGCTTTGGTGAATCTTTGTTATGTGTGCATGTTAAGCTTGCTCAAATTTTGAAAATGAGAGTGCAATCAACTGGTGCAGCATGTGCAATGCGTTACACTAGAGACATTTCTTGAAAAGTAAAATGATTCGTCAATAATACACTGGGATTACATTGGAAAACATGAGTTATCGTATTGATACCAAATGCGGGACTAACAAATGTGCAGTGTGAAATAGTTTGTTTAGGATCAACTTTGGAGAAGAAAATACAGAGTGATCCTTCATATTCCATGATGCTAATGCTGTGTTGCATCATCTTCATAAATTACTTTGAAATGTTTGGAGTGTTAGCCTTCCTAAATGAGATTCAGTTGTCCAAGAAATCAGTACCTCCTGTGTTCCATAATATTTGTTGAAGTCTCACAAAATAAGGGGTATTAAAGAGAGAAACTAATCCCTCATAGTACATCACAATCCTTGATGGCTTGCATCCATATTGGCTGGTGCATTTGGCTGGGGGTGATATGATTGGATGCTGCGGCTACATTGGTGAAGGGTGGGGAGAATGATGCTTTGGAATGTAAGAATGACAAATAATGTTAGAAAAAAATGAATCCTGGAATGACTAATGTTGTGAAACGGAGGGAGCAGGTGACGTGAATGGGCCTGTCTAGCATAGGTCTCTAATGACTAATCTGACAGGAGAAGGGAAAGGGGAGGTGAAGAGAGAAGTTTAGCCTGCCTTTTGAGTTTTGACTAAGGATCCTCGTTTCAAGGCACTGAGGTCTGGCATGGCAATGGGTCATGGGTGTAACGGATTTTCGTTTATTACCAGAGTAACCTCATAGGATTCGTATAAATTGCTGTGCCGATAAAGTATGCAGTAGTGCAGTTAGTTTGGAACTTTTTTGTCTAGAGGAATGTAAGTGTGAAACCTAAACAAACTTGAAAAGATCAGAAACAGAGAGAGGACAGAGGATGGAGACAGAGAGGGGACCGGTGAACAATGGCCGGAGTCTTGGAGCACTAGTGACAGTCGCACCATTGAGTTGCTTCATGCTTGACTGACGAAAGTAAGCACCTAGTAGAGGAGAAATATATCAACAAAAGTTATACTCTTATGGCAGTACTGTGCATGGGAACAAAAACAAGTCAATATTGAAATAATCAAACGTTAGTAGCTTAATACCATGCACCTTGATTTGTCTACTAGCGTTTGTTTCAGATATGATGTGAAAAATATTTGCAGGAGAGGCTGAGATGGATCAAGCACTTGAGAGGCCCCCAGATTTTCAGCCACACCTCCATGTTACGTTTCTGACTTTTGGCCCAAAAAAACAAACATGTTTCTGACATAGTTGGTATGGAGTGCTGCCTATTATCCCTTTGAACTGGCAGCAGTCATTGCCTTGCCATTTTTCTTTTAAAGGTAATGGCAGGAGCTCTGCTTTTTAATTAGGAGCCAAGTCCCTGCCATGGGACGAGGAAATGAAATCCAACGGGCCACAGATATCCCATTGAGGCGCCACACATGGTTTGTATCCACGTGAAACCTCACCCACACGTGTATTTGGTTGATCCACGCTGATCACCAAATCCACTTGGGATTTCTGTTACATGTGGGGTGGGGGGAATCACGTTTCTAATTTGTTCGTTTGGAAGGAGTGGGTTTACCAAGTGATTTCCCTTCTTCAGTATAGCGTATAGGCAACCAAGTCGAAACGAAGTGCAAATAAATGACAAAAATAGTAAACTAGAAAAATTCGGAAAATATTGAAAATTTTATTAAAAAATAGAACTAAAAAACCCTAATACCTAGAGAAATAAAAATAATTAATAACCTAGAACATGCATGTGCATACATGAATACATGACTGCAAGTAACGCATTTTGACTGTCTTCAATTTAACAAACTACTATGCATGATCTGGACTTGACGACAGAGAATGCTAGATAAAGAATAAGGACTTGTCTTTGCCTTCAATTTAACAAATCATTTACACAAAGTTGCAGAGTTGCATCCTCATGCAAAATAAACATCTATGTTTGTAGGGCTTGACATCAACACAACCAGATTGCAGATCTTCTTTATTCTCTAGGGAATTTTTGCTGAATTGTATTCCATAGCTTCACCTCCTCAAATCTGTAATGAAAGCAAACACCCAAGGCAAACAGGGAATCACAAGTAGACCAAGCTTTAAAAGGTCATCACAAATAGGGCACCCATACATAACTACGTAACAAGACCAAGCTTGTGATATCTAACATTGCTCGACATGTGATGGAAATGTTTTCCTATCCATGAATAGGTCGAGAAAGCGAGGAGTCTTGTACAGTTTGAGTCCACCTGTGTAATGTTATTTGCCAATCATATAAACAAGCAAGTAGAGAAAGGATTATATGATCCACCAGCACAAGAAATAGATTATGCAGAAAATAAAAAGCCTCATGCTGCTTCAGTAGAAGGATAATTATTCAGTTAACTGAACAAATAGCACTTACAATGGCAAGTTTTCGATCGAAAAGGGTATCATGTGTGATTTCCAAACGAAAAAAAAAGACACTACATAAGAGGCATTATAGCATAAAGGAAGATGTGTATTTCAGAAGCAAATCAGGAAACAAACTTGTCATTCGAACTAATGCACAATTGAATATCAAAGATCTATAGCCATGTAAAGGAACCACACTTGAACTGATTCCACAAGGCAAGGCAAATACCATAGAGAAGTACTATGATGGGAAGAGTAGTACCAGATTATGCAGTTCTAATCTCCTTCCTTTACCACTTGTTATTCGTGAAGAGAAGTACTAGGTCGCAATCCAAACAGCCCCAATGCCACAATAATATTTGGCATTGTACTGTCAGGCATTGTCAGCCATGGGATCAATTTATAGGTCCACGTTTTCTCTAAAAAACAAGGCAAAAGCTCTAAAAGAATGATTGAGTATATGGTAAAAGCTGTTGGGAATCAGAATGAAATCTACTTAGCAACATATAAATGCAAGGACTTACTAAGCGAAAATACAAGATAAAAATTTACCTAATGAATCCTGCCTCACTGGTAGCTACCTTTTTTTAAAAGGACTGATAACTAATCTGGGTAAATACAGCAAGCCCTTGCACTCCCTTGCTAGTTCCAGACACCTCCATTCTCCAGGCCAGATACAAAGCACATGCAAACAATATATCTTGGGAGAAAAATGGCCTGGACAAGAATGCTGAAACGCAAGATATTATTGATGATAGCATGTGCTATGATGACCCGAAAACAAATAGGGTGTGCTATGAGACTGTGTGCTCTAAGTCGGATCGTCATAGCACAAAAGCAAAAGCTACTACGCAAATGAAGGGTTCTATGCATCTATCAATGACAAAGATTGAAAGTTTCATTAGGTATTATGTGGTTCAGAGAAAAACAGAGGACTATGCATGTTTAACTAATCTATAGTGGTGTAATTTAACTGGGAAAAAACTGAAAAAAGAACAGCTAAATTACTACATCAATACACAATTTGGCCCTTCATTGAATCATCGCGGAAATTAGTACACATGCAAATTCATGTAATCATGTAGAAGGGATGTAACCAGTATATCAGGATTTTTCACATACCTAACGTTCTGAGGACAGTATCAACACACAGAATCCTTGGTTTGTGATTTATTTTTGAACAGAAAGAAACTAATCCCGTTCTCTTGGCAGAAAAGATATTACAGGGAGCCCACAAAAGAGAGTCATAATAACAGAACAACTAAAGATGACTCAGCAGTGAACATAAGAAATAGAATCAGGTTCAGAAGTTTTTACACCAACATTGAAAGGTGGTAACTGGATGTAAATAAATAATAAACGACCAGGTTAAAAGACAGAGTTACAGGATAGACTGGAGACTAAAACTTGATTGGATCCTTCAGCATGATGTAGCTTCAAAGAACAAGGTTCCATGGCCCCTGGCCCCTGGCCCCTGGGCATGCTGATTTATATCCTCTCCTTCCTCCTTTGAAGGCACTTAATACACTTCAGGCCAGCATCAAGTGGAGAACTCCCATTGTGAGCAACTAAACAAGGAGGCCATGCCATAACATAGGGTTGTGCAGCACCGTCATATGTCCTCTGAAACAAATTCTCCAGTTTCATCGTTTCCAGGCAGAGCGACAAGAACCAACTTGGGTTCGCAGAATCACTGATCTTGTTTGAAGTTGCCAAGTACACAAAGCCATTCCTGACAGCCACAACCAGGAGCTCATCATAGTTGCACTTCTGTTTCCTGAGAACCCCATCAAGCTGTGCATCTAATGGGGTGGCCCTGTCCAGCATCCACTTCTCAGTGCCATCGCCATCTGTTCTTCGCAGCATCACACCAACGGTGAAGTCAGTTGCATAGGCAATACAGCGCACACCGTTGTTTGTTTCCCCGATGCTGAAGCTGCAGCGCCGATTCTTCAGGAACTGAGGGAGCTCCTCGGCAGAGAACTCCATTGTCGCCGTGTTCAGCGTGACCATATACTTGTAATTCTTGTAAACCCAGTACAAGAACCCATTTGATTGCATGCTGCTGTTCAGAAGCCACGATTTTGATCGCCGTGGTCTCCCTGGGACATCAACCCAGGGGTGAACTTTCCACTCACAGGTGTCCGAGGAGAAGACGGTAGCCCGCACCCTGGACTCGTCGTGGGCAAGATGCACCACCCGGAACGATGCGGGCTCCTCCTCGGAGCAGAGCAAGCAGGCGTTGAGCTCCGCGGCAGTGCCATGGCAACCTTCGAAGGTGTCCACATGGAGATAGTCGAATAACCGGCACTGTCGCGCCAGGGGATTCACCACCGCCATTGCTTGCGCACTTGACTGGTCAACATTACAGAGGAGGACGTAACCGCCGCGGCAGTCGAGGATGTCCCAGGAGTGGGCCATGCAGGGGTGCTGCTGGAGGCATGTCAGGAAGAAGTCGCCACCGCGGAGGGCGACGGACAGGTCCCTTTCGCGGCGGCGCACGGGGAGGAAGGAGGGGAAAGCCGGGAGGGCCGGGTGTTGGACGGGGCTGGGGGGCTCGAAGAAGAAGCCGAGGAGGGGCGCCGGGTGGAGCTCCCGGAAGCGGCGGCGGAAGTCCGGCGAGGAGACCACCGCGCGGCGCCACGCCCGGCAGGCGAGCGCGGCGCGGACGAGCGTCGCGAGGGAGGGGAGGCAGAGGAAGATCCGGAGCAGGAGGTCGTCCGTGAGGGAGTGGATGGTGGTGGTGCTTGTGGGGCTCGAATCCCTTGGGCGCTTCGCCGGCGGCGGCTGGGTTGGAGACCCCTCGCGCTCCATTGCGGCGGAGATGCGGAACGGTTATCAGTTATCACAAGGCAAATTTCTGTGGCAAATTTTCGTTCGGGCGTCCACACTCACTACAGTTATATTGTACAGAGATGGGTCTTGTGCTTTTTTTTTGGTGATTGGGCCTTGTGGCAAATTTTCGTTCAAGGCGTATTTGGGCAATTGGGTAATTGGGTATTGTACAGAGATGGGCAATTGGGTAATGTGGGGTATAACGCCAGATACCTACGGCAAGGGACATGGACCGCACTATCAAGGACGGTTCAGCCCACAACATCAACACTTACGGCGCACGGCACTGCCCGGCGTACACCGTAAGGCACCTAGAAGATCTGATCGGATACTATATATATTGTAATTCAAATAAAATACTTGTCACGTAACCGACTAGGAAACTTTTCTGGTAACCCTACACCTCTAGAGTATATAAGAAGGGGCAGGGGTCCCCTAGTTGGCAGACCTATATACAGATCCTAGGCTTAGCCTAGGGTTACCTCATATCAATATACAAACCATCAAAGACACAGGACGTAGGGTATTATATCAAACTGATGGCCTGAACCTGTCTAAATTGTTGTCTCTGCGTTCTGTGTCACCATCTAGTTCGTGTCTCACACACCTCCACCGATTCATCTACTACTGTGGACATACCCCTCGGTAGACTGTCGACCATATTTCGTCGACAGTGGCGCGCCAGATAGAGGGTATGCGTGTTGATCCCATGGCGAACTAGATGGCGTACACTACTAAAGGAAGAATAACCGAGACGAGCATTTTGGCTTAACCGAGGCGGGCAATGCAATCGCCTCGGTGCAAAAGTTACGGTTAATCGTGGTTTAACCGAGGCGGTTGCTCTAATCGCCTTAGTTAATTGATTAACTGTGGTGGTCGACATTACGCAACCGCCTCAGTTAATACATAGGCGGTTATCTAAACCATCCGCCACGGTTAAATTATTAACCGAGGCGGTTGTTTCGCCTCTATTATATATTTAACCATGGCGGTTGTTTCGCCTCTGCCCGTCTTGGTTAATGATTTTCAAATTTGAAAAATGCTTTTTAAAATAATAATTTAAATTTGAATTTAAATTTGAATTTCACAAATGAAAACATAGATAAAGCAGTTCATTGTTCGACGAACCAACATACATTACTGATGTCTTTATCATTGTTTCACAAACACACGTCATTCATACATGATCGAGCAAGTAAGTTCAGTCCTACATATCAGCTAAGGCTGACAACACGTAATCCTTGATTTCTAACATGTTGCTCCAGTTTCTGA
Source organism: Saccharum hybrid cultivar R570 (assembly GCA_038087645.1). Classification (NCBI taxonomy): domain Eukaryota; kingdom Viridiplantae; phylum Streptophyta; class Magnoliopsida; order Poales; family Poaceae; genus Saccharum; species Saccharum hybrid cultivar. Next base: position 28,895,782 of record JAQSUU010000135.1, read on the forward strand.
CCCTCTCGAACTTCGAATCATTAGCTAACTCGTTTTCCTTGTTGAAGAACGTTCGCCCTTCATGTGTGGCTTCGGTGACAAACTTACATATGTCAGCTACCGTTTATCTAAAGTTTTGGTCGACCGCCTCCCTTTGCCGCCATCCTTTTGATTTCTTGAGCTGCTGCCAGCTGCTGCTGAATTGCTTGCACGTCCTCAGGTACTCGCAAATGTAGAATCCACATAGAACTGAGCCATAGGGTTGTTTGGCGTACTGCACGATGTATAATACACAATCATTAGATCATATATAATAAACAATCAGAGCAGCAGCAGCTTGCTAGTATAATACGCAAATGTTGTATTCTTCGGGGCTCTGGACTCCATCAGCTTCCACAATCCTCTGCTTTCCAGACACAACCACGTGCCTTTTGTTGTCTTTGGGCTTTAGCCATTAGGCTACTTGCGCGCAGCGGCTTGCTAGTACCCACTAATCATCTTTGTAGCCGACACTTTGGAGCTCCATGTTGGTTAGCCCATATTCGTCCACGAGAACCCCCTTTGGTTTGACCCACTAGCATCGGAAGATAGCTAACTGTAGGTCGCCACCGTAGTCAAGTTCCCATATGTCTTCAATCTAGCCAAAGTATGTCCTGGTCTTCCCCGTTGAGTCATCGATGCCCTCATATCAAACACCATTGTTCTGTGTCGTGCTCTTCTTGTCCTTGTCCTTTATGTGGAACCTGTATCCATTGATGTCATACCCCTGCCACGTGGTGATTTGGGTGGATGGGCCGAACGCAAGCCTCGCTTCATCAAACTCTCCGTGGGGCCTATCCTGGAGATCTTTGATCCATGCCATGAAACTGATCTTGTGCTGCTTTTGGACCCATGCCTCTATGCGTTGTCCGTCATGAGCGGCGCGAATCTCCTCTAGGTGCTTCACAACATATGGTTACATAACCACTGGCTGATTGAGAATGTTGTGATGAGCTTCTTGCACCGTTTCGTACTGTACATCTGTGTGTACTTTCCTCCCCATGCAACCCATTCCTGAAGTTCTGCCTTCGTGCTGAGGGATGGGCAGGCCAATCACCCTTCCATCCCGGATGTACTTGGTGTAGCAGTTAACGACCTCCTCTGTTGTGTATGCCTCGATCATAGAGGCCTCCGGGTATGCACGGTTGAGGACGTATCTGTTGAGGGGCGACATGAACCGCTCATACATCCACATCTGGTGTAGGTACATGGGGCCTAGCTCATGTATCTGATCAACCATGTGCATCATCAAGTGTGGCATAATATCAAAGAAAGACAGTGGAAAGCACATCTCGAGCTGGCAAAGAGTCTCCACGATGAACTGTTTCAGGCCTGGCAGCTTAGCTTAATTGATGACCTTCTATGTGATGAAGTTGAAGAAGTAACTCAGGCGTGTGATGACCATATTCACGTACTCTAGACCAATAGCCCTGATCACAATTGAAAGGAACACCGTGAGCATGATGTGGTAGTTAAAAGGATCAAAATGCCCAAGAGGGGGGTGAATTTGGCTAATTCTAAATTTTTACAATAATTAAAACCTATTTAGCCTATGTCATCCCCTAGTGCCTAGTTTGTGTTTCTATTGATTCTATCGGAGAAAAGTTTTGCACCGTAGGTTCCAATCCTACTCTAGCATGGCAATTCTAGGAATGTAAAGACATGAATTAAAATGCTTGAAAGTAAATGCTCAAAGTAAAGAGAGGAAGGAACGTGGTAATATTTTTCTAAGGTATCAGAGAGTCGCCACTCCCCACTAGTCCTCGTTGGAGCACCCGTGCAAGGGTGTAGCTCCCCCTTGGTCTGCGCAAGGACCAAGTGCTCTCTACGGGCTGATTCTTTGACACTCCATCATGGTGAATCGCCCACAACTGCTCACACCATGGCTTGGGTCATCCACAAGCTCCGTCGGATGATCACCAAGATCCCAATCACCACCGGGCAATCTAGGTCATGGCGATCACCAAGAGTAACAAGCACAAACTCTCACTTGACCCAAACAAGCCTAATGAGAAAGGTAGATGCACACTTGCTACTCTCAAAGCACTAATGAGGTCCTTAATCTTGGATTAGCAAATCTCAATCTCCTCACTAGGCTCTTGCACTCCCTTGCACTCCAAAGGTGTTGTTCAGCTAAAGAAGTGAGCAAGAGACCTCAATTGGATGAGTAGGGAATGTATTTATACCCCCAACATCAAAGCCAACCGTTATCTTCAAATTTAGCTTGAGTCGGGGTCACCGAATGTGCCGGTGCACCTCACCGGATGGTTCCGGTGTATACAAAACTGTTTGCTGAGCTAATCTGCCACAACTAGCCGTTAAGGGCTCATCGGACATGTGCCAGCGTCCGATGCTTACCCATCGGATGCGTCCGATGACCCTAAAAGCCCTATGGATGCTTACTGGACCACAAAGGATACGCCTTAGCCGTGCGTCCGATGGAGCACCAGACGCTCAGCGTCCGTTGCTGCACTAGCATAGTCACGTCCGACGCTGCACCTCAGGAGCATCTGATGCATCCTGCCTCCTGATCTGCACAAACCAACACTGCACTGGACGCTGGGTCAACGTCCGATGCTTTTGTCTCCAGCGTCTGATGCACCTTTTCCAGCTCCATTCACTTCCAATTCAACTTCTTTGTGAATGGCTTCGACTCCTAATCAATCTTAGGCCAATTTGCAGCTACCTAGTGCTAAGTTTGACAAGTGTGCACCACACCTAAATCATTAGACTCACCTAGGTCAAGCTACTAGTTCATACCCCCCTTAATAGTATGGCCAAAGGAAAAACAAAGCCCTAACAACTAATCCAAGTGTCGCTCAACTCCTTCGACACTTAGAACTAGTGGTCCTTAACCTTGTCGTCCACCCTTTGAAAACCGAAATGATTTCCATTGATAGGGGCATGAAAACCATATTGCCCATTGATTGCCATTACCATGACCTAACACTCTAATGCCTCTGCAAAACACACGTTAGTCATAGTAATCAACTATTGTCATTAATCACTGAAACCCACTCTAGGGGACTAGATGCTTTCAATCTCCCCCTTTTTTGGTGATTGATGACAACACCTCTTGAGTATGTGAAGAAGAGTTTGAGGTTTTCAATATGCTTGGTTCACATAAGCACTTGCAATAAGAACAAAAGGGGTTAGGAGTGCTTATGTGCCCCAAGCCAACATGATGTACTCATAAGATAAGACATGAAGCATTAGTACACAATAATAATCTCATATGAATCGGAGTAAAAACGCGGAAGAGCAAAAGCAAGTGACATGACATATATATAACCAAGTAGAGAGCACACATGTCACAAATATCTCACAAGCATATGAAGTATCTCACAAATGCAATGCAAAAGAGTAAACATGATGCATTAGAGTAGCACACAAGATAAAAATGAATCCAACTCTCTCTCACTCCCTCTAAATCTATCATACTCAAGCTCTCTCTCCCCCTTTGGCATCAAACGCCAAAACCTAAGGGTCTGTCGGTGGGGTAGCAAATGAGCCGGGGCGGTGAGAAACTATGAACTAAGCTGACTCACCATCATCTGGACTCGAGTCGGGCTAAGCTGTAGAGCCTGTCTGACCCTATGACTGTGAAGCTAGGGGTAAAGCGGTCTGGGTCATGTTTGTTGTCTTAGTGGTAGTGTCAAGCTGTGTAGTAGCAACTCAAGACTTTGTCTCTGTAGCTAGAGCCTACAGGGTACCGGTCTGGGGTGGCTCGGTGGAAGCAACAGACGACATAATCGTCTCTGTGTTCCCGGTCCCTATCACTAGGGCAACTACAGTCTCTGGGGCTAACACATCTGAAGTCATAGTGAGTGATGTGGTCTAAGACGGTGTCGGCTGCCTTGTCAGCTCACTATAGGTGGCATGAAAGGTACTCGACCTGGAGTGAAGAGCTGCGACTGAAGCTAGGTCGTAGGTGTGAACCTCGTCTGAATAGGCATGTAACCTGGGGACTCAAACGACTATGGGACCTGCTAAGTCAGAGAAGTAAACGGTCCCAACTACTAACTCTAGAGCTGTGGCTAACTCTGAAGCCCACTGGGCTGTAACACTGGAGGCGCCTGTGAAGAGCTCTGAGGTAAATGGATCCTAGCAACCTAAAACAGCTGCTGAATAAGCCCTATGTACTACTGCTGAATTTGCTAGTGCTGCCTCTGAAGCTTGGCCTGCTAACACTGTATCTCAAGCTGCTGCTGGAAGGTGTCCTAATGGGAATGAATCTCTGCGAAAGCTGCAGCTAACTCCTGGGCCTGCCTCTGCTGAGCGGCCTCCAGACGCTCCTGGGCTATGGTCAACCTCTCAAGTAAAGTGAACATTGTAGGGTCAGTGCGAGGAGCTAAACCTAAGCCGCTAGCCTCAGGGTCGTGAGGCCTAGGTGAGAACCTGGGAGGTGGCCTGTACTCTGTGTCAGAACTATCAGAAGTGTCTATGATCTCAACCTCCACTCCCTGAGCCTCAAGCTATGCAAGCTTTGTCTCAGCTATATCTCTAACTGCAGCGTCCTGCTCAGCTACTGTCTCTGGTACCTCTGGTATGTGACTATGTCTGGCAGGAGTCCCTCGAGTCACTGAGCGAACTAACTGTGTAGGGTTATACCAAGGAACTATGTAGTGGTACCTCTCCACTCGTCTGAGGTCGGCTGCTCTAAGGGTCTGACACCCATGTAGATTAGGAAGGTCAGCCAGTGATAATAGGGCATGTCTAGGGATCCTCAAGATTGTCCGAGCCTCCTCACTGTAGATCCTGCGAGGTACCCCAAGGAAGTTGAACTCAATGTAATCATGATCTGGATCAATCCAAACTGTAGCATAGAACTCTCTGACCCAAGACTGCACGTACTTGCCAATGCGACCAATCAAATCAGCTAGCCCTGGTAGATAAGCCAGGTGAGGATGAATTTGCTCCCCTACAACTCGGATAATCTCCTCAACTAACACCACTCGGTGAGGTCCAAAAGTTGCACCAGTCCCAACGTAAGCTCTGAAGATCCTCATGCAGAGCCATGTGGAAGTACTCTACACCAGGCTATCTGTCCCTAGGGAACCAAACATCGAGGTCGACGCACCTCAACTCCTGCACTCATCTGGCCCTGACTCCCCTCAAGTCAATGTGTGCAACTGCTAGAATCTGGGGCACTCGGGGTGGAGCACGAGCACCTCATTGGGGTCTATCAACTATAGGTGTCTATGTCACCTAAGGGCGGGCACGGGTGATGCGCCTGGGATAGAGCTGCTCTGTCTCCTCTAGTTATTGCTCCTCCTGACTACCAGGTTTGGGCTCCTCGGCCTTTGCCTCTGTGGCCTCAGCACGGACAGGAGGGTCTTTGATATGTAACCCACCACTCCTACCACCTCTCTTTGTTCTATCAGCTGCCTTTACTGCTGCTCTGGCTTCATCTATGTCTCTATCAACTCTGGAACGCTTCCTCCTAGTGGTAACCTCCTGCTTCCCCTTCGCCTGAGGTGGGAGGCGAGAGGACGACTAGTTGTCGCCACCGGGTCCACCTCCGATGTTCTTGCAGCGTGGCATAGCTGACACAAGAATGAGAAACTGCCTCTGAATATCAACTATCAACTAATAAGCTCCCCCTGAATCATAGATCCACTACTAGCAACACTGACAAGAATATGCAAGAGAATCACTGCCACTGAAAGAATCAACTGGCCACTAAAAGATCCACTATCACAGAAAGAGCCACTGTCACTATCGGCTGACACTCAAGAGGCTTGGCCTCTTTTTCGTACTCGCGGGCTTGGCCCCGAGTGAACTGTCACTGCTCGAAGTGCCAAGCAAATCACAAAAGGTCATTGACTCGCTGCGATAGATAGACAAGAGAGAAGTACATATAAGAAACATGTATATAGCTAGAGGTGAGCGAGGTCCTTAGTAGAAGCAAGCATATAGATGAGTTATGAAAGAAATTTGGCTTTTCTACCTGGCAAGAGCAAGGACCTGTGAAGTGGTAAGAGTGACTCACACGTCGGGGCACCACGGAGTTCAAACAAGGAGTCACTGCATAAAGGAATAGAAAAGCATGCAGTTTAACAGCATTGTGATACAAAGATAGGGCAAACCCTAGAGTGGTGACAAACCTCACCAAGGGTGGACTACACGAGAACTGCGCTGGTGCAAGGAGGGTCACAAGCGATCGATAATGCAATGGCAAGGACACTGCACTGCAAATTAGGATCGAAGGAATAGATCAATACGGAGTTTGGAAGTTCACTGTGGCATAAAATCAAGCACCTGAGGGGCACAAGTTAGGGCTCATCTAGGGGAGCGATCACCGGCCAAGGAAACACGGTGAGGGTCGATGTCGGTGCAGAAAGAGACGCTCCTAGCCGCCAGAGTCAACGAAGATGAGGGTGAAGGTGAATGCGAGCTTTCCCAATGGCTGTAATACCCCAGGTGTTTGTCACTCATTAAGTAGTGGGTTTGAGCTCAAACATGATAGATTAAGTGGAGATGACAATGTCAAGGTCAACCTATGGAGATGAGCCTAACCTAAACTTAGATGTTGCACCATTGCTTTACATATAGGCCATTTTCAAGATATATGCTTGGGTGGTGTTACTACAATATCTTCATATGTCGCACCTTAGTACCTATCTATATTGGTCACTAGAAAAGTTTCATGATGTTTGGAATCAAAAAGTCACATAAAATGATAAGTTATATCATTGTTGGAATGACTTTACTAAGTGCTTGAATTGCACTATTAAGTGAATGGAAATATAGGTCATCAACCAAACCTTGCAACCTTGCCCAAATGACTCTAGATGAACTCTACAACAAAAGTCATGAAAGGTTCATATTGAGCAAATGTCCAGAAGATGCTCCAATGGATCACAAAGGACAATTCAAGCTCTATCGTGATACTACTTTGATCAAAGTAGAAATGTAGGTTCTATACCAGTTCTGATGTTAGACCTTAAATGAAAGTTGTAGTTCATGTTTTGTAGAAGAAACTTTGTTTTTGGACCAAGAGCTAGATCAGCTTAGAAGTGAGTCTAATCGGGGCACAAAGATTGAATCTGCCGTAGTTTTCAGAGAAATATTTCTAAGTCTGGGATTTCAATGGCGATAATGATTGGCACGTCGTGTTCTCATGATTTTGCTAAGCAACTTAAGTTGAGCCAAATATAAAAGTTGGAGTTTACATCTTGGAGAAGAGCATGCAAAAAGTTGGATTAAGTTTGATCAGGTTTTGACCTCCGAATGCGAGTTTCAATGATCTCCGTCAATGTGTTGGCATTGTCATCTTGGCACACAATTATCTCTTGATCTGTTGCTCCAATGACTTGAGTGCCGTAATAGAAAACGTAGAGCTTCATGTGGGCTGCAACTTTGCTTTTGAGCCCATAGTCCAAATCAGCCCGGATCTAGCCCAAATCAGCTCCCACCTTGCCCACGCTGTTGCACACCACGTGTTCGATCAAATGGGCGTGTGGCCACCATGCAAGGCAGTAGCGCCCACCCCCTCTGCCATCCTCTGCCACGTCTTTATGCCCTCCTTGAGTGGATGCTGAGCTGCCCAGACACTCCCCACTCCACCCAAGCACTTGCTCTCGCTCTTCCTCGCCTCTCTCTGTGCTCTCCCTCGCGCTCTGCCATGGCCGAGCTCGAGCTGCCGCCGCTACCACAGGTGTTGCTCCCCCTCCACCTTCCCTACGTAGCTCCATGGCCACCGGTCCACCTCTCTAGCACCGCCGGCACCCTCACGCCTAGGCAAAGCCGCGCTGCTTCGCTGAGCCAGATCGCTTCCACTGCTACGCGCCGCCATGGCCGACTCCCGAGCTCGCTCGCTGCCACAGCTGCGTGTTGCCGTTGCCCGAGCCAACCACGTCATCGTGTTCTCCAGTTCGCACCGCCGCCACCGGCCCCCTCCGGCAGTGCCACCAGCTACCGCTGCTCCTCGTCGGTGAAGTAGCTGCCGTCGACCCATGCAGGCAAGTGGCCGACCCTGCACGCCGCGCCTCGGGCCAAGCCAGGTAGCCTAGCGGGTGCGTGCTAGCCCCCTGTGGCTTCCCCGCCCCTCAGTCGCCGTCGGTATGGCCTCCTCTGGTCGGAACAGTGAGCCCCCGATGTCCCCCTTCTTCAAAATCGCGTCAAGGACCTCCGACAACAATTCGACGAATGTGAAGGGTCTTTCTGCGAAGTCCATGACTCAGTTGAATAGTGCCAATAAGGACTGATTTGTATTGTGTTTGCAGAAACTTTGAAATGCATAGTAATTCATAGAAAAATCATAAAATAGCAAATGAGTACTTTTTCGAATCCTTGTGAAATTATCTATGCAGTAGATCTATAATATGACATGTTTTAGTTTAAAGTTTTCTCTGTAAAAATAGATTTGTGCAGTAGGTTGTAAAGCTAGTTGAATTTGTTATTTTTCATAACTGAAGATTTAGGGCTCCAAATGAAGTGAAATTTTGGTGGCATGCTACTCATGCGATGTTTGATGTGTGGTAAAAATTTCATAAATTTTGGCTGCTTTATGAGTGACTTATGAGTGACTTATTAGTGTATCTTTCATAAATTTCTTGCAATAATATTTTGTCTTTTTCATAGAGGTTGATATACATGTACAAATGACCTAAAATTTGTACAGTAGACTATTGGGTGTATGTAAGAGATACTGTAATTTTTAAAGATTTTATTATGCACTTTTGGTATATGTTTATTATTTCACCTTGCTATCTAAATAAATTAAGAAATGTATTAAAAGAATTTATTTAGTAATGAGCACTATGCTTTTTGGTGATCATTTAACATGCACTTTATGATGGTTACATTGGTTGTGGCCAAATGTGTATTTGGAATATAAGTTAATATTTATTCTTGCAATTGATGCTTTTCTGGACAGTTTCTGGGACTTTGGTAATTGCACCATGAAAATGATGTTTGCTGAGAAACATGCTTATAACAAAGTTGTAGAGGACTCATTAATCTAGCTTGTGTTAAATTGTGGTGGCATTTGACCTTGTAGTTTGTGAGTTATGACTATTCTAAGTTGGGTTCTAGAAATAGTTGTTCTCTGGAATCTCTGGACCAGATTCTGTAAATATGTATGTTTGACTTGGTTAACTTGAGAATCATGCTAAGATGATTAAAGATGAATTGTCATAAGCTTTCCAGAATGTCTTGTTTCATTGTTATTGGATTGGTATAACTCTAGTTATGATCCAAATATGCAGCTGTTGTTTGCAGTCTAGAAATAGACAGATGCTAGTTGAGGTTGTTTACTCCATGTGTTGCTAAATGTGGCTTATGCCCTTGATGTTGGTCAAGTTAAGATACTTGTGATCTTGTTAAACTGGTGTTATGCTTGATGTGCTTGCCCTCTATAATTGGTTGTGTGATGTTAGTTAAATAGCTATTGGTGTCTATGTCTTGCGTAATCTTGTGTTTTCTTGAATGCTTATGTGATGCATCTTGTGTTACCATTCATCATATTTATACACATGCATCTTGCATCTCATCTAGGTACGCTAGATGCACCACGTAAAGGATGAGATGTTGAAGCCAAACCCGAAGACGGTGTTTGGTGGACCTATCCCGAAGATGGAAGGACTAAGCAAGTGCCGGGATGGGAGATGCTCGCCAAGCAAGTGTCATCTGTCAAACACTAACCTAAGTGTTCGATCCCAGGCAAGCCCCGGAGCATCATAAGTCTCCTACTTTATAAAAGCAATTAAATTTATATGTTATATATATTGTTGCATTAAGTTATAGGAGTTGAGTGAAACCGTTGATGCATTTATTATTATCCTTGTCTACCTTGTGATATCCTGATACCCTGCTAGGTTTAGGGTCGAATAACTACTTAGCCCTGCTTAGACCGGTAGTGGTCAATGATTTCCTATCACCAACAACTATAAGTGGTTACTGGAATATTTTAACTATGAAATAGATGATATCCTAGAAATAACCAAGTGTTGATGGATAATTGGAGACCGGGCAGAATAAGTATTGGGCAACCAGACAGGGTTCTAGGGTGCTTGCAGTTTCCGCTTGTGTCATTTAAGGATCGACCGTTGCTCGTTCCTCTTGTCATGTTGAATGCATGCCTCACATTTAGCTGGCCAAATAAAGTACCTTTCGACCATGAAGCCGAAAAATTATTCGGGCCGAGTAGATTGCCCACAATGCACTATACTGGTGCAGGAGTGGTAGGACACCGGGGCGTGATGGTGAGTCCAAGGTGCGTCCTAGCAATCGGGCGGCCCCTAGGTACGGTGGTTCCTGGCAAACTCAAGACTTTACTTGAATAGTTGGTTCGGTGATCTGTAGCTCACTTGATCGGTGAGTGTGGTTTGTGTGAGGAATAAATCACCAGCTAGTTAGGAATTGATTCGAATCGCCATCACTCCTAGATAGTGAGCACTTGACTCGAGTTACGGCATCATAGTAATGATGATAGAACATGGATGGTTATGTGGATGAGATTGAAAATGCTAAACCTAAGATGGTAACATTTGATGTTAATGGTTAATCAAGTGATTGCTTTAGTATAGGTGCTTACCTAGATTAAACAGGTTATAATAAAGATGATAAAAAATGACTTAAATTGGTTCATTCATGATAACTTATGATTTTCGCAAATGAGTCAAGCTAGCCCACTGAAAGAAAGTCTTGCATACTCCTTGGTGTCATATTATTTCTGGTTTATGACGGGTAAGTCTAACTGAGTACCTTCTCATACTCAGGGTTTATTCTCACTTGTTGCAGGTTATGATGTATCCTGGCTACTGCAAGAATTGGTTGGCTCCTGCCGTAGTGGCGGAGTGTGATCATGGGCATGATCCTTCTGAGCTATCTTATCTCTCATGCTTTTATTGGAAATTGACTTTGGTACTGGCATGTATTTGAATTAAGATGATATTACTTTCAAACTACTTTGCTTCCGCTACTTTTGAACTTGAATTGTAATAACTCTATTGAACTCCGATCTATGTTGAATTACTTGTAATAATGGATGTAATATGTGACTTGTTATGTTGAACCACTATGATCTTGGCTTGTATGTTGGTTGGTTTGAAATCTCTCATGATTTTATTGGACCACCGGAGTTATAAGAGCTTAAGTATGGAAATTTAATTGCTCTGGCGATTATTTTTATACTTTTGTTCTTATAATTTGGGCAGTTTCGTGGCAGTGGTGGCAGTTCCCTACGACAAGCTGGAACGGCGAGTACGCATGGATGCACACGGGCGTGGAGCAGGGCGCACGCGCGGTGCGAATGGACGACGCCGGTGTACCGAAGGGTCGTGCGGGGCGGCGCGATGAAAAGGAAACCACTGTGGCCATGAATGAACAAAAGAGAGGAGGAGGGGCCCATGTGTCAGTCAGAATTTGAAAACCAATCTACGCCTTTCTTCAAATCATCGGACGCTCCGATGAAAAACCACCGGATGCTTGAAGATTACTGTTGATCGTCCGACATTAGCTGAACCGTAGCACTGCCTCTTGCATACACCGGACGCGTCTGGTGGGAAGTGACCAGCATCCGGTGCAGCGTCCGAAGCTGCAAATCGTCCAAAATTTTGAAGTTCCTTCACGACGCTTTCTCCCAACCAAGTTCCAATTTAAATAAGAGTTAAATAAACATCAATTGGAACTGGTATGAGAACCCTTCTCTCAAGCCCTCAATTTTTCAAATAATTTGCCATAGGCTTAGTTAGTTTTTATGAAAATAGGCAATAAAACTCGCAAGGAGCAACATATGGCCACACAATAGAGTTTTTGAACCGATTTGAGCGTCAAATGCTCTCTCTCTATTTGTGGATGAACATAGCGGTTGCTCAAAAAAAATAACCAAAAAGAAACGACAAAGCAACACACATGCATATGCAATTCAATACAAGAAAGTGAATCTAGTTGCTTGTCAAGTTTGATCCAAGGTTAAGCTTTTTCACACCTCATTGCTATGGGTTATCTTAACCATGTTAGACAAGCCCTAAGTGCATTCCTAAAAAAATAGATATGCTTTATATTACAATGCAATGCAAGGGACAACACAAGCTCATTTCTTAGTGAAGTTAGATGAGTCAAGCACATTGAGCTCACTATGTAAACGACAAAATGTCACCCCATCTAGTGGTTTGGTAAAGATATCTGCTAATTGATCCTCGGTCCTTACACCAACAAGTGATATATCTTTCTTAGCAACATGATCTCTTAGAAAGTGGTGCCAGATATCTATGTGTTTGGTGCGAGAGTATAGTACCGGATTATTAGCAATTTTAACTGCACTTTCATTGTCACACAAGAGGCACTTGATCAAGCACAACACCATAGTCCAATAAGGTTTGCTTCATATAAAGGATTTGAGCACAACAAGCACCTGCGGCTATGTATTCCGCCTCGGCGGTGGACAAAGCCACACTATTTTATTTCTTAGATGACCAAGTGATCTCCCAAGCAAGTGGCACCCTCTGGATATGCTTTTTCTATCAATTTTGTAACCGGCATAATTCAATTCGGAATAGCCAACTAGTTGGAATCTAGCTCCTTTGAGATACCAAAGACCAATGCTTGGGGTGTGCTTAAGGTACCTAAGGATTCTTTTTACGGCAATTAAGTGTTGTTCCTTAGGATTAGCTTGGAATCTAGCGCACATGCACACACTAAACATGATGTCAGGCCTAGATGTGGTCAAGTATAACAAGCTACCAATTATAGAATGGTAAAGAGTTTGATCAACCGGGTTACCTTCCTCATCTAGGTTGAGATCACCATTGGATGGCATTGGTGTCTTGATTGGCTTACATTCATCCATCTTGAACCTCTTAAGATCCTTGGTATACTTCTCTTGAGAGATGAAAATCCCTTCTCTCATTTGCTTGATTTGAAAACGAAGAAAGAATGTAAGCTCTCCAATCATAGACATCTCGAACTCCTTCGACATCAATTCACCAAACTCTTTGTAATAGTCTTCATTTGTTGAGCCAAATATGATATCATCAACATAGACTTGACAAATAAAGATCTCCCATTAAGCTTCTTGGTGAATAGTGTAGTGTCAACCTTCCTAATGGTGAAGCCCTTCTCAATGAGGAAATCCCAAAGACTCTCATACCAAGCTCTAGGGGCTTGCTTGAGCCCATATAGTGCCTTGGACAACCTATAGACATGATTAGGATATTTAGGGTCTTCAAACCCAAGAGGTTGATCAACATAGACTAGTTCATTTGTGTAGCCATTTAAAAATGTACTTTTTACATACATTTGATATAGTTTCATATCATGATGAGATGCATATGCAAGTAGGATATGAATGGCTTCAAGTCTTGCAACCAGTGCAAAGGTCTCTCCAAAATCCAAGCCTTCAACTTGAGAGAACCCCTTTGCAACTAGTCTTGCCTTGTTTCTCACCACTATGCCTTGATCATCTTGCTTGTTGCGGAACACCCACTTGGTTCCAATGACTCTCGCACCTTGAGGTTGCTCTTCAAGTGTCCATACTTGATTGCGGGTGAAGTTATTCAACTCTTCATGTATGGCATTTACCCAATCTGGATCTTGAAGAGCTTCGTCTATATCCTTAGGCTCAATGCAAGAAATAAAGGAGTGATGTTCAACAAATGAAGCAAGTTTTTGTGAGCGAGTCATTACTCCCTTTGAAGGACTCCCTATGATGAGATCTTGTGGATGACCTTGGAGTAGAGGTGAGTGTCTTCTATCAACCACTTGAGAAGGAGGTCAGGGAGCATCAACATCTTGAGCTTGTGCCACGGCTTGATCTTGGGAGACAAATGTATCTTCATTTTCAACTCTCCCATCTTGATCAACATCTTATGGCACATTTGATGAAGAGGGTGGATCAATCACTTGCACTTCATCTTCATCCTCTTTAGGCTTGATGTTCCCACTAGAATGTTCTTCATGGCCTCCCTCAATGGTTCATCACCTATATCATCAAGATTCTCATGTGCTCCTTGAGAGCCGTTAGATTCATCAAATTCCACATCATATGTTTCTTCAACCAAGCCGGTGGCATGATTAAATACTCGATATGCTTTGGACTTTGATTATTAACTAATAAGAAAGCCAATATCACAACGTCTTTGGAACTTCCCTAGGTGCTTTTGCTTCTTGTAGATGTAGCATTTGCAACCAAACACCCGAAAGAATGAGACGTTTGACTTCTTACCATTGAGCAAATCATAAGGGGTCTTGCCAAGAAACTTTTGGAGGAATAACCGGTTGGAAGCATAGCAAGCGGTGTTGATGGCTTTGGCCCAAAAGTCTTAAGGTGTGTTGTACTCATCAAGCATGGTTCTTGCAAGTGTGATAAGTGTCCGGTTCTTTCTCTCTACAACATCATTTTGTAGAGGAGTGTATGATGCAGAGACCTCATGCTTGATCCCAACTTCATCACAATAAACTTCAATGTTTGTGTTGTCAAATTCTTTCCCATTGTCACTTCTTATCTTCTTGATCTTCACTTTAAATTCATTTTGTGCTCTCTTGGCAAACTTATTGAAGCATGTGGCCACTTCGATATTGTCATGGAAAAAGAAAGTCCAAGTGTATCTAGAGTAGTCATCAACTATCACAAGACAATATAAATTGACACCCAAGCTCTTGTAAGTAGTTGGTCCAAATAGATCCATGTGAAGTAACTCTAGCACTCTTATTGACATGTAGGCTTTGGTAGGATGAGTGTTAGCAACTTGCTTGCTGGCTTGACATACACTACAAAGCTTGTTCTTCTCAAACTTCACATCCTTCAACCCTCTCACCAAATCATTCTTCATCAACTTCTTGAGTGAACCCATTCCAACATGTGCAAGTCTTCTATGCCATAGCCACCCAAGTGATGTTTTGGTGAAGAGGTATGTCTTCAAGTTAGCTTCTTTGGAGGTGAAGTCAACAAGATATAGATTGTTGTATCTAAAGCCAATGAATATAACTTGATTGTCATCCTTCTTTGACACAACCACTTCTTTCTCGGTGAAGAAGCATTGAAAGCCAAGATCACACAATTGACCAACGGATAGCAAGTTGAAGCTCAATGAAATGACATATAACACATTTGATATTGAATGATCATTTGATATTGCAACCTTGCCCAACCCTTGCACTTTTCCCTTTGAATTGTCACCAAATGTAATCTTTTCTTGACAATCCACTTCTTCACTAAGTGAGGCGAATATACGAGGATCACTGATCATATATTGAGTGCAACCACTATCAATAACCCAATGAGTTCCACCGGTCTTGTAGTTCACCTACACACACAAGAGATCAAGCTTGTTGCTTAGGGACCCAAACTTGAGAGGGGCCCTTAACTTTCTCAACTAGTGACTTTGCAACCCAAATTTGCTTAGGTCTATTCTTGTTGGGAGGACCTAAGAACATGACTTTTATCTTTCCACTAGAATCCTTTCTAAGCATGTAGTGAGGATTGAAGGCAAAGGGTCTAGCATGCTTGGGCAAGGGTTGTGGTGGTGGAGTTTCACACTCATGAGAAAAGTGACCTTCTTGTCCACACTCAAAGCATCTCTTTGGCTTGGGTTTTGACTTGTATTATTGATGTTAAGCTTTAGCTTTCTTCTCTACCTTTGTCATGTACCCAATGCCACTTCTATTTGTCTTCATCATGGTGTTCATGAGTAACTCACTTTGAAGGGATTGGCCTCTTGTGAATTTGCTCAACCCAACCTTGAGATGTTCCTACTCATGCTTAAGTTTCTTGTTCTCTTCTTGAAGTGACTCATTTGTTGTAGCCTTCACTTGAACTAACTCAAACTTGAGCCTCTTGTTCTCTTCTTTCAACATCTCAATCTCATGAGCCAATTCTTGATCATGATCAAGGTTCTCTACCACAGCGGTGTTGGTGGTTGTAGACTTTTCAAGATCTTTCTTAAGCTTCTCATTCTTAATCTTGAGCTTGGCATAGTCATCATAGTTGTCGGTCTCAACCACTCCCTTGCCTTTACTACTAGAACCTTGCTCAATGCTCTCATAAATCAAATCATCACATGATGTAGCCATATTAATCTTAACAACATCGTTAGTAGCATCATGTGTCTCATTGGATAAAAACACATGTGAAAGCACAAAGTTATCATGATTGACTTTGAGAGTTGTATATTCATCTCTTAGCAAGTTATATCTAGTGGTGAGCTCATTGTGCATCCTCTCAAGTTTATCATGTTTTTCTATAAGCTCTTTTGAAGAGGTTTTGAGCTCCTTGAGCTTGGATTGCACAACTTTATTTTCATCTCTAAGCTCATCACTAGCATCTTGTGTTATGTCAAGTTTAGCTAAGAGAGATTCATTTTGTTGCTCTAACTCCTCATTTTTACTTTTTGTCTTTCTTATGATTTTGGAGTATTTGTTGACCAATTTTACAAGATCATCATAAGAAGGTGGGTCAAATTCACCATCACTATCACTATCACTACCACTATCATTACCACTATCATCATCATCACTTTGTACCTTTCATTCACCCTTGGCCATGAGGCATAGGTGTGTAGAGGATGATCGTGGAGATGGCGGTAGAGATGTCGATGGAGATAGTGGTGGAAGTAGTGAAGACCCAATCACAAGAGCGGTCACTTTCTCCTTCTCATCATCACTTTCATCACCGGATGAGCAACTAGAAGACTCAATATTAGTGAGCCAATCACCAACAATGTAGGCCTTGCCATCCTTCTTGTGATACTCCTTCTTGTTCTTGCCATCTTTTTTTTCTTGTATGGCTTGTTCTTCTTCTTGTCATCCTCATCATCACTTGTGTCATCTTTCTTGCCCTTGTTCCTTTTGTTGTGCTTGTCACTCTTGGCCTTGGGGCATTGATGAGCTAGATAACCAAGTTCTCCACAATTATAGCAATCCATTTCGGAGAAGAGCTTCCTCTTGCTACTAGTAAAGAATTTCTTCTTCTTGTCATCAAACTTGATGCCATTCTTGTTTAGCTTCTTTAGCATCTTGGCGGTCTTCTTCACCATGAGAGCAAGACTTTCATCATCCGAATCATCATCACTAGCACACTCAAGAACAATGTGAGGCTTGCTCCTCTTCTCTTGGCTAGCCTTGAATGCCAAATCTTTTTCTTTGTCTTTCTTCTTGGAAGAGGAAGAGCCATCTTGTGGAGTGATTTGCGTATACATCTCATGGGCATTTATCTTTCCTAATATTTATGTCAGTGTAGCAGTGGAAAGATCGTCTTGGTGAAGCATGGTGACAATGTGAGCGTACTTGTCAATTGGAAGCACATTCAAGATCTTCCTTGCAACTTCGGATGGCTTCCATTGAGTGAGTCCAAGCCCATTGAGTTCCTCTACAAGCACATTCAAGCAAGAGTACATTTCATTAGCACTTTCATTAGGAAGCATCTCAAAGAAATTAAGCTTCTTGAGCACAAGATTATAGTGTTCCTCACGCTCACTCTTGGTTCCCTCATGGAGCATACAAAGGTCGGACCATAGTGAATAGGCATCCTTGTGGTTCCACACCTGATTGAACACATCCTTGGCAATGCCCCTAAAGAGAGCATTCTTAGCTTGGGCATTCCAATGCTCATAGTCAACCTCGTCGCCTTGAAGGTTATCGGGATCCCTAGGTTTTGGTAGGCCTTCCGAGGCGGCTCTAAGAACACTGACATCCATCACCTCTAGGTACGCCTCCATATGAATTTTCCAATATGGAAAGTCATCTCCCTCGAATATGGGAGGGGGTCCATCCTCGTGGGACATCTTGCTCTAGGTGGTGAAGCCTAAATTAAGAGCACGAGGCTCTGATACCAATTAAAATGATCAAGATGCCCAAGAGAGGGGTGAATTGGGCTAATTCTAAATTTTTACAAGAATTAAAACCTATTTAGCCCATGTCACCCCCTAGTACCTAGTTTGTGTTTCTATTGATTCTATCAGAGAAAAGTTTTGCACCCTCGGTTCCAATCCTAGTCTAGCATGACAATTCTAGGAACGTAAAGACATGAATTGAAATGCTTGAAAGTAAATGCTCAAAGTAAAGAGAGGAAGGAACGTAGCGATATTTTTCCGAGGTATTGGAGAGTCG
The DNA here is from genome assembly GCA_038087645.1 of Saccharum hybrid cultivar R570. Classification (NCBI taxonomy): domain Eukaryota; kingdom Viridiplantae; phylum Streptophyta; class Magnoliopsida; order Poales; family Poaceae; genus Saccharum; species Saccharum hybrid cultivar. The sequence continues at coordinate 28,913,851 of JAQSUU010000135.1, forward strand.
CCACTCTCCCACTAGTCCTTGTTGGAGCACCCGTGTAAGGGTGTAGCTACCCCTTAGTCCGCGCAAGGACCAAGTGTTCTCTATGGGCTGATTCTTTGACACTCCATCGCAGTGAATCACTCACAACCGCTCACACCATGTCTTGGATCATTCACAAGCTTTGTCGGATGATCACCAAGCTCCCAATCACTACCGAGCCGTCTAGGTGATGGCGATCACCAAGAGTAACAAGCACAAACTCTCACTTGACCCAAACAAGCCTAATGAGAAAGGTGGATGCACACTTGCTACTCTCAAAGCACTAATGAGGTCCTTAATCTTGGATTAGCAAATCTCAATCTCCTCACTAGGCTCTTGCACTCTCTTGCACTCCAAAGGTGTTGTTCAGCTGAAGAAGTGAGCAAGAGACCTCAATTGGATAAGTAGGGAATGTATTTATACCCCCCCAACATTAAATCCAACCGTTATCTTCAAATGCAGCCTGAGTCAGGGTCACCGGACGCACCTGTGCACCTCACTGGACGCGTTCGGTGTATACAAAACTGTCTGCTAAGCTAATCTGCCACAACTAGCCGTTAAGGGCTCATCAAACATGAGCCAGCGTCCGATGCTTACCCATCGAATGCATCCGATGACCCTAAAAGCCCTCTGGATTCTTACTGGACCGCAAAGGACACGCCTCAGCCGTGCGTCCGATGGAGTTCGACGCTGCACCTCAGAAGCATCTGATGCATCCTGCCTGCTGATCTGCACAAACCAACACTGCACCGGACATTGGGCCAGCGTCTGATGCTTCTATCTCCAGTGTCCGATGCACCTTTTCTAGCTCCATTCACTTCCAATTCAACTTCTTTGTGAACGGCTTCAACTCCCCATCAATCTTAGGCCAATTTGCAGCTACCTAGTGCTAAGTTTGACAAGTGTACACCATATCTAAATCATTAGACTCACCAAGGTCAAGCTACTAGTTCATACCCCCCTTAATAGTATGGCCAAAGGAAAAACAAAGCCCTAACAACTAATCCAAGTGTCACACAACTCCTTCGACACTTAGAACTAGGGGTCCTTAACCTTATCGTCCACCCTTTGAAAACCGAAACGATTTCCATTGATAGGGGCATGAAAACCATATTGCCCATTGATTGCCATTACCATGACCTAACACTCTAATGCCTCTACAAAACACACATTAGTCATAGTAATCAACCGTTGTCATTAATCACCGAAACCCACTCTAGGGTCCTAGATGCTTTAGCAGTCATGTGCGTTGAAGCTGGTTAGTGTGAGGTCCTTCATCGAGACTAGGCTCTTGATATTGGAAGAGAAACTGGTTAGCACCTTCACACCCCTAAGCCACTGGCACACATCCTTCTTCTCATCTCTCGTTAGGTTGTAGCTCGCGTCCCGAAGCTCCACTTTCCCGCTCTGCGCCATCGGTGTCAGGTGAATTTCAGTCCTGATGTTCTAGTTCACAAGATCCATCCGTGACTTCAGACCATCCTTTTTCTTAGTCTTGATGTCTAGGAGGACACCAATGGTACTTTCGAATACATTCTTCTCTAGGTGCATGCAGTCGATGGCATGTGGCATATCTAGCTCCTTTCAGTACAATAGGCACTTGAAGAAACACGACTGCTTCTTGAAAGGAACTAGGGTGATAGGTGGTCCCTCCTCCTTCATCTTATACCGCTTCCTCTTCTTCCTTGTCTTGGTCCCATCTGCCTCTTTCTTCTTTTTTTTGAACTCAACTTCTATGACATTCACCAATTCAAACACCTTTTGCCCATACTTCATCCTTTCTAGCTCGTCAAGTTGAGGCTCGTCCTGGTTGTCGAAGTACTTATTCATCGTCTCTGCCCGGTACTTGTGCTTCTTGTTGAGGAATTGCCTATGCCTCATGTACACCAACTTCTTGGATGCATTAAGATAAGTGTAGTAGGTACCATCAATGCAAACTACATAACCTAACTTACCTTTGATCTGCCCCGATAGTGAAAAAAGACCAAGGTAATCGGTGATGGTGACAAAGATGATGGCTTTTAGAGTGAACTCCTTCTTTAGAGACGCATCCATCATCTTGACCCCGTCTTCCTATAGTATCTTCATGTCCTTCATAAGCGGCTCTAGGAACACATCTATATCATTGCCTGGCTGCCTTAGTCTATAAATAATACATGTTAGTAAAAGATACTTGCGCTTCTGACATAGTCAGGAAGGTAGGTTGTAGATGGTGAGGATGACCGACCAAGTGTTGTAGGAGCTGCTGAGGTCACCGAACGGGTTCATCCCATCGGTACTCAGCGCGAACCTAACGTTTTCTGCCTCGTCACCAAACTCCTTGGGAAACTTGGCGTCAAAATGATTCCACTGCTTGCCATCGATGGGGTGTCGCAGCTTGCCATCGCCCTTCTTGCGCTCATCAGATGCATGCCACAACATCAACTTGGCATCCTCGGGGTTCTCGAATATAGCACGCAGGCGATTGATCACAGACAGATACCACATCGACAGGGCCAGAATTTTCCTCTGTGTGTAACCCTCTTCTTCCTCATCCTTAGGCGACGGGATCTGCTTCTTCGTTGTAGTCTTCTCAGTTGTCTTCTTCTTCTTCGGCCCTTGTAACACTCTAAAATTTTGAAAAGAAGAAAAATAGGAGAAATATGATTTTTGTATATTTTTGTGGGCATGCAAACTTAGAATGATAATAATTTTTATAAATTTAAAATCAAATATAAGGGTAGAAACATGATTGAGCATTCATGCTGCTGCATTTGAAATTTTGTGTTGAGTGGTTTTAGTCAAATTCAAATTGGATTTGAAAATCTTTTGAAAAATGGCTTTGAAAAATTAGAAAAAGAAAAGAAAATGGAAAATCAGCTCATCTTGGTTTCGGCCCAACTCAGCCGCAGCCCGCCGCCTCGGCCTGCCCAGCATGCGGCCCGTCGTTTTCTTCCGCGCCCCGTTCCCGCTCGGGCCGAGCCCAAGTCGCGGCTGCTAGCCCATCTTCGCGCGCGCGCGGCCGCGTCCCGCACCGAGCCACTGACGAGTCGGTCCCACCTGTCAGTGACCGCCTCCCCTTTCCTTTCTCCTTCCTCTGGTTCCTTCCAACCGCGAGCGCCGCCTTCCTCTCTCCGTCGGATATGGGAGATCCGAATCCCCCTCCGTATCCTTCCCTTTCCATTTTTCGTGATGCCTACGGGCTATAAAACAAGACCCCGCACCTCTCCGCCCTCATCTTGTCTTTTTGTAGCCGCTTTGGTGCTCGGGAGCTAGGTCACCGCGAGCACGAGCTTCACCGTCCGCCATCTCAAGCCATACGTCTTTCTCGCTTCGTTCTCGGCCTCGATTTTGCTCTAGGTAAGGTCGCGTTGAAGTTATCTACCTGCCGGTACCTTTGCTTTGCGATTTCATGCACCGTAGAGCGAGTTAGGCTACTCCAGCCATGGCGCCGCCGCGGGAGGTCGCCGTCGGGACCAAATCCGGTCGGAGCGCCGCCGGCTCCCTCTCTGATCCCATCCGAGCCGTTCACTTTAGATCCAACGGCTGAGAATAGCCGATACTGGTTCGTTCGTAATTTTGTAAAAGAAACCCTGAGTTTTTAGTATATCAACCCGCAGTCCTAAAACGTAAAGCTCAGAGTACGCTTTGATCGGTTGAAAACATATTTCGTTTCGGTAAATGAAAAATACGCTTTCTGATATTTACAGTTTTGCCACTCAACTTGTTTTAGTCGTAGAATCTCCGTTTTAACTCCGATTTGATCCATTCAAATTGCGCTAGATTCGTAATTAAGAGCTCTACATGATAGTAGGACTGTTCGGTAGGTTTGTAATAATTTATTTTCGAGCTTGAATTAAAGTAATTATTTATCTATAGGAAATCTTCGTAAATTCATAACTTTGTCGTTTTAGCTCTGTTTTTCGTGATCTTCGCGTCTGTGTGCTCCTAGCGAGTCGTAGATTCGTTTTAAAGACTTTTTATCTTATTTTATTACTGTTGGTGTACTATTCTAATTATAGTCTTGTTTGTCTATGCATGATTGTTCTGGATGAATGTTGTTGCTATTGTTGATCGAGTATAGACGGTGAGCAATTCGTTGGAGATCAAGAGTTTTACTACGAACAAGATCACCAGGACCAGTTTGAGCAAGGCAAGTATAGCATGGGATTATCCTTGTTGTCCTATTCATATTAAGCAAATAATATCATTATGCATATATTCCTTGATAAGGATGACTTAGTGTTGATCTTATTCCTTGATACCTATTATACTGCATGGATTAGTATTGCTAGTGCTCAACATGAACTATGATCATGTAATTTGACTAATGGAATATGCAATAAACATTAAAAGATGATTTTATTACTGTTTAAGGGTACTAGAGCATGGGGTTACTTTGGTGCTCTTGTTACTCTCCATAAGGACTCATCTATAAGCGAAAATCCGGGATTTACAGTACAACTGTGAGGGCTAAAATGGCTCTGGCTTTAGTCATATAGAAGGACCTTTTCTAGCTTGTTAGAGGTTACCCTTGTGGTGCAAATGGGGTAGAGCAGACTGTGGATCCCTGCGTGGTGTATCACACAGACTGACTTTGGAAACCTAGCGGCCCTAACTTGTTAGACGAACCTTCGAAAGACTTCATAGTGAACCCTGCCGACCTTCCTTGGAAGTGGGTCAAGAGATTAGCTACCTCGGACAAAAGGGTAAATCACGACTCACAGTGAAAGTGTACAACCTCTGCAGAGTGTAAAACTGTTATAACAGCCGTGCTCACGGTCACGAGTGGCCTTGGACCCTTATGGAATAGTGGATCATTAATAATGAATATGTTTTTGCTATTCGTTAATCATTTCACATGGATCATATGTTTATTGATTATATTGAGACACTTTGATATCATTGATATACTGAATTAATGCTATATAAAAGCTACATGCTGATAAACCTATGTTATGCCTTTGAGCCTCATGAACCCCATGTTACACTTGTTGAGTACGAGATGTACTTACGCTTGTTTATTTTTTTTCTTACTTGGATAAAAATCCTGGATGGGTAACAGATGGTGCAAGTAGTGACTACTTCTACTTTCCGGAAGATTAATAGACTTGCTGTCAACCAGTCAATGTGCCTGTGATTGGAGCTACCACGAGAGTTTTTACATTTTACTTCCGCTATATTATTGTAAAGACTATGTGTTATTAATCGTGATGTAATAACATTCGTGATGATACATCCTTTATAATTTGTTAACTTATGTGTGATTGATCTCTGGGCACACATAAGGGTATGCACTCCATTTGGTCGATAAATGGGTGTGACAAATTGGTATCAGAGCTATTGTTGACTGTAGGACGCAAGCCTATTGTTGACTGTAGGACGCACCAAAGTAACCCCTGAAGTACCAATCCAAGTGTCAGCACCTTCTCAGGAAGAACCCGAGCCTGAAGAAGACCCTGAGATCATCGAGATTGAAGATGATGAAGAGAAGGAAGCCAATGGAGGAGAGCAACCCCCGTCTCCCCCACCTGGTGTAGCTACTAAGGATGTGCCACCCCCTCCAATAGGTTGGACTGTGAAGATCTACCACAAGACAGGAGGAAATGCTGTTTCTCACCATCGACTTGTGGGAATGCTCTCTGCCTACTTTGCTGATTGGCACCCAGCTGTGGAGTATGTCTGTTGGGAGTACACCCATCTGCTGGAGGACACTTACTGGAAGGCAAGAGCGAGCATTTTTCCTAAGGATGAAGAAAAAGGAGCATACCAGCTGGACAGGATGTATGCTCACATGGGTCGTCGAGCTACCATGGAGGATAGTATTGAAGATGCTGCTTTTGAAGCATGTATGGGCCTTCGCTACCTTCGCTTTGACAGCATGAAGCATGATATCCACTGCTACCTCCCTCGTGCACACCCTGACCTTGGATGGGCCATGATGGATCCAGTGCAGTTGGAACCACTTCCTCGGGTGATGGTGAACTTTGTCTATGACATGATGGAGAGGAAGCTGCAGTTAGAGGAGATGGTGAAGGCACAGGGGAAGACCATCAAGAGGTGCCAAGCAATGATTAATGAACTCCGAGCAAACTAAGGCATGGCAAAGATTTATGAGACATTAGAGCATGAGCCACGCCAGTAGAAAATAGGAGTCCTTTATGTAATAAGAACGTTCTTAGTAACGTCAGTTGAGTCTTCGAGTCTGTCGTGTGGTTTGAACTTTGGTGTGATAGTTGCTTTATCATTATGTTTATGTGTGAGTTGGATTTTTGTTATGAGTGCTGGGGCTTGTAGGCATGTCTACAAGTTCCATTTTTAAGAATAAAAGTCTATTAGTCAAGGGGATAATAGTTGGGTTTGGTATTGTCTCGTTTCTGTCCTTGCTATTTTCTGGAGCAGTTTGCAATATTTCAGATATGGTTCAAAAACGGTTCATGCAACATTTATGAAATTTTTATGAGAGAAACTAGGCTTAAGCACCTTTCAAAGGCCACTGGAATCACCTTTTTATCTGATCTGGTTCGAGAGATATAACTGTTACAAATTAAAGTTTCTGCACAGTCTGGAATCTAGAACAGTTTCTGTTGCGCCTTAATTTTCATTAACTTAACGACAGAATCTGGTCTTATAGTCTAAATAGAAGTTGTGGGGAACTTCATAAGCTTTCCAACCATATAAAGAACGCCTCTATTGGACTTCTGTAGTTCGAGATATGATTGATTTACTGAACTGATCACATTGATATTCGCTCAGAAAACTTTCAGATATCATTCTTTATCTTATAAGTGGTTGATAACATGGAAATCTCAAAGTTTGCATTCTTATGGATGTCAGATGGCCGGAAGAGGAAGAGGCAGGGGTCGTGGAGGTGTTCCCCCGAATCCACCACCACCGCCGCCACCAACTATTGAGCAACTTCTGGCAGTGCAGACACAACTCATGCAACAATTGGTGCAGAACCAACATAATCATCCAGTTGCTGGAGTACCACCACGTGATAAACGTGGCGAGTTTTTGAAGGGTCATCCCCCGATGTTCACGCATGCCGCTAATCCATTGGAAGCGGATGATTGGCTCCGTGCCGTGGAAAAGCAACTCAACATTGCTCAATGTGATGACCGTCAGAAGGTGTTGTTTGCTTCTGGACAACTCCAGGGAGAAGCTCAGGACTGGTGGGAATCATATGAGTATGGTCATCCCGCCAATGCTCCTGCAGTCACTTGGCAGGAGTTTAGAGAGAACTTCAGAGCTTATCATATACCAGAAGGAATAATAGAACTGAAGGCAGAGGAATTCTGGAATTTGACCCAGGGGTCATTGTCTGTAGCTGAGTATCGTGACAAGTTTGCCCAGTTATCACGATATGCACCACAGGAGGTGGTCAATGACAATGATAAGCAGCGCCGCTTTTTGAAGGGATTGTATGATGGATTACAACTGCAGCTGATGTCCAATACCTATCCCAATTTTCAGACGCTTGTGAACCGCGCTATCGTGGTGGACAACAAGCGTAAGGAGATGGATGCCAAGAGGAAAAGGCTTCAGGGACAGACTTCTGGTAGTAACACTCGTCCCCATACTGGTTTCCAGCAGGTTAATCAATAGAGGCCTCCTTCTGGTCAGTGGAATCGTGGTCAGGTCCCTTTCCGCAATCAGTTTCCGCAATGTCCCCCATTCCAGCCATAGAATGGTAACCAATGCCCTCTGCAGTAGAATGGGAATTAACCTCAGCGCCAGGGTCCTTCCAATAATACTCCAATGAAGACCAGTGCTCCCAATACCCCCAACAAGTGTTTCTGATGTGGAAAAGAAGGTCACTTGTCCTACAACTGCCCTGAGAAGATCAATCAGCAGACTCCACAGTGGCAGGGTAGTCACCAGAAGCCTGCATCTAATACTGGAAGGGTGAACCACTTGTCCCAGGAAACCACAGTGGAGGAACCAGAAGTTATGCTTGGTACGTTCGATGTCCATTCCACTCCCGCCACTGTTCTTTTTTATTCTGGAGCATCACATTCTTTTATATCACAATCATTTGTTAGAATACATAGAATTCATTTGTGTGCCATGAAGAATCCTATATTGGTAAACTCACCTGGTGGAAGTATGTCAGCATCTTATCGTTGTCTCCCGATTAGTCTCATTCTAAGGGGGGTAGAGTTTAAGGTGAGTCCTATAGTATTGAGAACAGCTGGTATTGATCTTATATTAGGGATGGATTGGATGATACAACAAGCAGAGATTCAGTGCAAAGGGAAATCAGTAGTGTTGACAACACCAAAGGGAGATAGGATCAGAGTTGATGTGAAAGTGCAGAAACAGGAGACCGCTTTAGTGAATCAGCTTACTGATGGTGCCAACAAGGAGGACCAGGTTGTGGAAGAGTTCTCCGATGTGTTTCCCAAGGAATTGCCAGGTATGCTGCCAGACCGTGACATTGAATTTATTATTGAATTATTACCTGGGACTGCACCCATAGCTAAGCGTCCATATAGAATGGGAGTTCTTCACCTTGGGGAGCACCAGTGATTTTTGTGGATAAGAAAGATGGTACTCAGAGGATGTGTGTAGATTATCGGTCTCTCAATGAGGTTACCATCAAGAATAAGTACCCGTTGCCCAGGATTGATGACTTGTTTGATCAGTTAAGAGGTGCTTGTGTATTCTCCAAGATTGATCTTCGTTCTGGATATCATCAGTTGAAGATTCGTGCTAGTGATGTACCAAAGACAACTTTTACCACACGGTATGGGTTGTATGAGTATACAATGATGTCTTTTGGTCTAACTAATGCTCCTGCATACTTTATGTATTTGATGAATAAGGTATTCATGGAATATCTGGACAAGTTTGTAGTGGTATTCATTGATAATATTCTAGTATTCTCCAAGACTGAGGAGGAACATGCTGAACATTTGAGGCTAGTTTTGCAAAAGCTCAGAAAACACCGGTTATATGCCAAGCGGAGTAAATGTGAGTTTTGGTTGAAGAAAGTTTCTTTTCTGGGTCATGTTGTCTCAAATGGAGGAATATCAGCAGATCCTAGCAAAGTGAAAGACGTATTGGACTGGAAGCCACCAACCAGTGCAAGTGAGATCCGTAGTTTCTTGGGATTAGCAGGCTATTACAGAAGATTTATAGAGGGATTTTCTAAGCTTGCGAAGCCAATGACTGCACTATTGGAGAAGAATGCCAAGTTTGTGTGGTCTGAGAAGTGTCAGGCTAATTTTGAGGAATTAAAGAAAAGATTGACCACTGCACCAGTATTAGTTTTGCTAGATCTGAGTAAACAGTTCTCTATTTACTGTGATGCATCTCGTTTGGGTTTAGGATGTGTTCTTATGCAAGAAGGTAGAGTTGTGGCATATGCATCAAGACAGTTGAGAAAGCATGAATTAAATTATCCTACTCATGACTTGGAATTAGCTGCAGTGGTTCATGCGTTAAAGATATGGAGACACTATTTGATTGGACATAAAAGTGATATATATACTGATCACAAGAGTTTGAAGTATATCTTCACTCAATCAGATCTGAACTTGAGGCAGCGTAGATGGCTGCAGTTGATAAAGGATTATGATCTAGAGGTGCATTATCACCCAGGAAAGGCTAACGTCGTTGCTGATGCTCTTAGTAGGAAAAGCTACGCTAATGAAATGCAAGTAATGCCTTTGGCAAGAGAGTTGTGTGCTGAATGTGAGTATCTGAACTTAGGGTTTACCATCAATGCAGTAGAATTGGTACTAGAACCTACTCTGGAGCAAGAGATACGCAAGAGTCAGATGAAAGATGCAAAATTGAGAGAGATAGCGGAGAATATAGTGAAGGGCAAATCACCAGGATTCCATAAGGATGATAAGGGTACATTATGGTTTGGAAAAAGGTTGTGTGTGTCAGAGGATAAGACTATCAGAAAGGCAATTTTGAGTGAAGCTCATGAGTCAGCTTATTCCATACATCCAGGGAGTACTAAGATGTATCTGGATCTGAGAGAGAAATATTGGTGGTATGGTTTAAAAAGATATGTTGCTGAATATGTTGCTTTGTGTGACACATGTCAAAGGGTGAAAGCTGAACATCAGAGACCTACAGGATTGTTACAACCTATGCAGATACCCGGATGGAAATGAGAAGAAGTTGATATGGATTTTATAGTTGGATTGCCACGTACTCAGAGAGGATATGATTCAATTTGGGTAATAGTAGATCGCTTAACAAAGGTTGCTCATTTTCTGCCGGTTAGGACTACATATAGCAGTGCAAGGTTGGCAGAATTGTATATGGAAAGAATAGTGAGTCTACATGGAGTTCCTAAGAAAATTGTGTCTGATCGAGGTACCCAGTTTACATCTCATTATTGGCAAAAGATACATGAATCACTAGGAACCAAGCTGAATTTTAGTACAGCTTACCATCCACAGATAGATGGACAGACAGAAAGAATTAATCAGATATTGGAGGATATGTTGAGAGCTTGTGCTTTACAATATGGTACTAGTTGGGATAAGAGTTTGCCTTATGCAGAGTTCTCCTATAACAATAGTTATCAGAAGAGTCTTCAGATGGCACCGTTTGAGGCTCTGTATGGACGAAAGTGTAGGACCCCGTTGTTCTAGAATCAGACAGGGGAAAGTCAAGTGTTTGGGCCTGATGTACTCAAGGATGCTGAAAAGAAAGTAAGAATGATTAGGAATAATCTAAAAATAGCACAGTCCAGACAGAAGAGTTACGCTGATACTCGGAGAAGAGAGTTAACCTTTGAAGTAGGAGATTATGTATATTTGAAAGTATCGCCAATGAGGAGTGTGAAAAGGTTCAACATGAAAGGTAAATTGGCACCAAGATATATTGGACCTTTTAAGATTATAGAGAGACGTGGTGAAGTGGCATATCAGTTGGAATTACCAGAAAGTTTGGCCGGTGTACATGATGTGTTCCATGTGTCTCAACTGAAGAAATGTTTGCGAGTACCAGAGGAACAGATTCCGTTAGAGGACCTCACTGTTAAGGAGGATCTTACATATGAAGAGTTTCTAGTGAAAATTTTAGAGACTGCCGAAAAAGTTACGAGAAGTCGAACTATTAAGATGTGTAAAGTTCAGTGAAATCGGTACACAGAGGGTGAGGCCACTTGGGAAAGAGAAGAGGATCTGAGAAAAACCTACCCGAAACTGTTTGAGTAAGCATCTTCCGAATCTTGGGACGAGATTCATCTTAAGGGGGTAGAATTGTAACACTCTAAAAATTTGAAAAGAAGAAAAATAGGAGAAATATGATTTTTGTATATTTTTGTGAGCATGCAAACTTAGAATGATAATAATTTTTATAAATTTAAAATCAAACATAAGGGTAGAAACATGATTGAGCATTCATGCTGCTGCATTTGAAATTTTGTGTTGAGTGGTTTTAGTCAAATTCAAATTGGATTTGAAAATCTTTTGAAAAATGGCTTTGAAAAATTAGAAAAAGAAAAGAAAATGGAAAATCAGCTCATCTTGGTTTCGGCCCAACTCAGCCGCAGCCCGCCGCCTCGGCCTGCCCAGCATGCGGCCCGTCGTTTTCTTCCGCGCCCCGTTCCCGCTCGGGCCGAGCCCAAGTCGCGGCTGCTGGCCCATCTTCGCGCGCGCGCGGCCGCGTCCCGCACCGAGCCGCTGACGAGTCGGTCCCACCTGTCAGTGACCGCCTCCCCTTTCCTTTCTCCTTCCTCCGGTTCCTTCCAACCGCGAGCGCCGCCTTCCTCTCTCCATCGGATATGGGAGATCCGAATCCCCTTTCGTATCCTTCCCTTTCCATTTTTCGTGATGCCTACGGGCTATAAAACGAGACCCCGCACCTCTCCGCCCTCATCTCGTCTTTTTGTAGCTGCTTTGGTGCTCGGGAGCTAGGTCACCGCGAGCACGAGCTTCACCGTCCGCCATCTCAAGCCGCACGTCTTTCTCGCTTCGTTCTCGGCCTCGATTTTGCTCTAGGTAAGGTCGCGTTGAAGTTATCTACCTGCCGGTACCTTTGCTTTGCAATTTCGTGCACCGTAGAGCGAGTTAGGCTACTCCAGCCATGGCACCGCCGCGGGAGGTCGCCATCGGGACCAAATCCGGCCGGAGCGCCGCCGGCTCCCTCTCCGATCCCATCCGAGCCGTTCACTTTAGATCCAACGGCTGAGAATAGCCGATACCGGTTCGTTCGTAATTTTGTAAAAGAAACCCTGAGTTTTTAGTATATCAACCCGCAGTCCTAAAACGTAAAGCTCAGAGTATGCTTTGATCGGTTGAAAACGTATTTTGTTTCGGTAAATGAAAAATACGCTTTCTGATATTTACAGTTTTGCCACTCAACTTGTTTTAGTCGTAGAATCTCCGTTTTAACTCCGATTTGATCCATTCAAATTACGCTAGATTCGTAATTAAGAGCTCTACATGATAGTAGGACTGTTCAGTAGATTTGTAATAATTTATTTTCGAGCTTGAATTAAAGTAATTATTTATCTATAGGAAATCTTCGTAAATTCATAACTTTGTCGTTTTAGCTCCGTTTTTCGTGATCTTCGCGTCTGTTTGCTCCTAGCGAGTCGTAGATTCGTTTTAAAGACTTTTTATCTTATTTTATTACTGTTGGTGTACTGTTCTAATTATAGTCTTGTTTGTCTATGCATGATTGTTCTGGATGAATGTTGTTGCTATTGTTGATCGAGTATAGACGGTGAGCAATTCGTTGGAGATCAAGAGTTTTACTACGAACAAGATCACCAGGACCAGTTTGAGCAAGGCAAGTATAGCATGGGATTATCCTTGTTGTCCTATTCATATTAAGCAAATAATATCATCATGCATATATTCCTTGATAAGGATGACTTAGTGTTGATCTTATTCCTTGATACCTATTATACTGCATGGATTAGTATTGCTAGTGCTCAACATGAACTATGATCATGTAATTTGACTAATGGAATATGCAATAAACATTAAAAGATGATTTTATTACTGTTTAAGGGTACTAGAGCATGGGGTTACTTTGGTGCTCTTACTCTCCATAAGGACTCATCTATAAGCGAAAATCCGGGATTTACAGTACAACTGTGAGGGCTAAAATGGCTCTGGCTTTAGTCATATAGAAGGTCCTTTTCTAGCTTGTTAGAGGTTACCCTTGTGGCGCAAATGGGGTAGAGCAGACTGTGGATCCCTGCGTGGTGTATCACACAGACTGACTTTGAAAACCTAGCGGCCCTAACTTGTTAGACGAACCTTCGAAAGACTTCATAGTGAACCCTGCCGACCTTCCTTGGAAGTGGGTCAAGAGATTAGCTACCTCGGGCGAAAGGGTAAATCACGACTCACAGTGAAAGTGTACAACCTCTGCAGAGTGTAAAACTGTTATAACAGCCATGCTCACGGTCACGAGTGGCCTTGGACCCTTATGGAATAGTGGATCATTAATAATGAATATGTTTTTGCTATTCGTTAATTATTTCACATGGATCATATGTTTATTGATTATATTGAGACACTTTGATATCATTGATATACTGAATTAATGCTATATAAAAGCTACATGCTGATAAACCTATGTTATGCCTTTGAGCCTCATGAACCCCATGTTACACTTGTTGAGTACGAGATGTACTTATGCTTGTTTATTTTTTTTCTTACTTGGATAAAAATCCCGGATGGGTAACAGATGGTGCAAGTAGTGACTACTTCTACTTTTCGGAAGATTAATAGACTTGCTGTCAACCAGTCAATGTGCCTGTGATTGGAGCTACCACGAGAGTTTTTACATTTTACTTCCGCTATATTATTGTAAAGACTATGTGTTATTAATCGTGATGTAATAACATTCGTGATGATACATCCTTTATAATTTGTTAACTTATGTGTGATTGATCTCTGGGCACACATAAGGGTATGCACTCCATTTAGTCGATAAATGGGTGTGACAGCCCTCTCCTATCGTCCGCGTCCGTGCGACAACCGACATTCCTCTGGTACCGACTCGTGCCGCAGTGCAGACAGCTCTGCAAGTTCTCATACTTGCCCCGATATAGGATACAGTGGTTAGGGCAGGCGTGGAACTTTTTAAGCTTCATCGCCATTGCACTACTGGAATCTACCTGGTTCCCTAGGGTTAATTTGTTTCCCTAGGGTTACTAAACAGCTCTAGGGAAATATTTATGTCCCTAGGGTTTTGTTTGATCCCCTAAGGAAAGTAAAAGTTTTCCTAGGGTTTTCTGATTTTCTCGGTGCTTCTTACGCACTCCTTGCCAGGGATGAAAACGGTACGGATATTTTCCGACCGTATTCGAGACCGAATCCGTTTAGAGGAGTTTTAATCCGTCCGTATCCGAGTCCGGATATTTAACATCCGATACCGTATTCGTATCCGAATATTTAAATCACATATTTATGATGTCGATATCCAATCATATCCTATCCGACATTTTTTATACTATCCGTATTCGAATCCGAATCCGGACATAAATATGAAAACAAATACGATATCAGTAATATCCGTCTGTATCCGATCCGTTTTCATCCCTACTCCTTGCCATGTTGGCAGCCAGAGGTAATGTTTCCCTACCAAATACATCCACACCCTAGGGAACAAGCTATGACCCAAAAATTTTAGTCGTCTCCCGCCTTGGACCAGACTTCTCCCGCCACCCCTCGCCCACTCATGGTCGTGGCTCATTCTTTCCCCTTGAGCAAACCATATCCACCTTCCACCGCCGCAGGTCCACCACCATAGATCCACTGTGCGCCCCCGAAAATCATCGCTTGCCCGCCTGGAGCCGCAAATCCCCTAGCGCTGCCTACCCACCTAGAGCTGCATGCCTGCCACTGTAACGGAACCGTCCAAATTATAAGAGCACAAGTACAAAAACAATCACCGAAATGATCAAATTCTCGCACTTGAGCCTATATAACTCCGGTAGTCCAATAAAATCACGAGGGATTTCAAACCAACCAACATACAAGCCAAGATCGTAGTGATTCAACATAACAAGTCACATGTTACATCCATTTCACAAGTAATTCAATATACATCGGAGTTCAACATAGTTATTAAAACTTACATTGAAAACTAGCGGAAGCAAAGTAATTTGAAACTAACATTGATCTTATTTCAAATACATGCCAGTACCACGGTCGACTTCCAACAAAAGCATTAGAGATAAGGTAGCTCAGAAGGATCATGCCCATGATCACACTCCACCACTACGGCAGGAGCCAACCAACTCTTGCAGTAGCCATGATACTTCACAACCTGCAACAAGTGGGGATAAAACCCTGAGTACGACAAAGTACTCAGCTAGACTTACCCGTCAGAAACCAGAAATAAGGTGACACCAAGGATCATGCAAGGCTGATATAAAGTGGGCTGGCTTGACAACATTTTGCATAAAAAGCTTAATATAGATGATCAATCATTAATGCTTAAGCATCAAATTAATTATTATTAACCTATCATCTATATTAGAACCTGTACTAGAGCACTCACTTTATTAGGAGCAAACAATATTAACCATAGCAGGTATAAATTGAGGCAACCTTTCCATCGTGATCCAATTAACCATCAGTTCAATTTAATTAAATCTACGTTGCCGCTGCTCAAGTCAAGTGCTCACTAACCGGGAGCGACGGCGATTCGAATCGAATTCCTATCCAGCTGGAGGGGTATTTCTAACACTCACCGCGCAGGCCCCTGCCAGGGTCGCACAAGCCACCTTTTCATATGATTCAGGAATCGCGGGTCCGAATGATGTCGCGACCCCAAGGGCGACACTCTGCCAGGTGATAGGGACTCTAACCCCCCCTTGGTCTCACGCCAATGTCCCCAAGCACATCCTTTCTCTCCTCCAAGAAGCAACCTACCATTCGATTCCCGGCCTGAATCACATTACTCGGCTTCGCGGTCGGAACGGGTTATCCGGCCAACTAAGTGTTAGACTGCGTTCAACATGACTCAAGGACGTACAGCGAATCGGTCCTTAAACGACTCAGACGGGGATAGATCCACACCCAAGACCTCCATGCCTTGTCGCTTCACTATCATCATCCCGCCCGGTCTCATTTCATTTTATTAACACATGGTTCCTTTCCACGATAGCAAATATAGCCAACCGTGCCATATATGAATATCCCTATATCTCGCAGGTGACAGGAAATCACCTGACTTCTACCGCTTAAAGCAGGGCTAAGCATCTACTCGATCCTAGTCTATGTAGGATTCAAGGATTCATATATCTGGACAAGGAATGATATAATGCAGCAAGGGTTTCCAACCAACTCCTATCACTTAATGCAACAATACTTATAACATATATAGAATTAATTGCTTTAAAGATAGGAGGCTTATAATGCTCCGGGGCTTGCCTGGGATCTGACTCAAGTTAGAGTATGTCAGATGAATTCACTTGGCGAGCATCTTCCAATCTACCACTTGTCCGGTCCTTCGATCTTCGGGATGGATCCACCAACTCCATCTTCGGGTTTGGCTCCACTTTAGATCCTTCACGCGTTTCTGCTAGCGTACCTAAATGAGGTGCAACAATGCATATGTATGAATGCATAGAAGTGCAATAAACAAAGTAATCAAACAAGCATACCAAAGTTCTCATAAACACCTAGAGCTAATTAACTTAATTCTCACTAAGGCATAACATAGAAGATTGCAAACACATCAATCAAGAACCAAGTCTCACAAGCTCACAGGGCGCTAAACCAAGTACCATCAAGGATATGAGCCACACTTCCACACCCTAGCATGGCAAAGTCAATCAAAGCACTAGAACAAGAATCTGCTACTTTCTGGACATACATACAGTAGCTCAGTAAATCAATCATAACTGGAGATCCCTAAATCCAAATGACTCGCAAGAAGACATTATGGAAAGCTTATGAACTTGTCTACAATTCATTTAATATCCACTAAACCTGATTCCCAAGTTTAATTGGTCAAAAAGATGAAACTACAGACTCTGGTCTGCTCCAAACAGAGAGCAACCAAATCTGGAACCTGACCTTAAACATCTATAACTCAAAAACTACTTGACCAAATGCCACCAAATTTTAACACAAGCTAGATACATGAATTATCTACAACTTTTGTATAAATAAGTTTTACAACAAAGCACATTATCATGAAGAACTTTGCTAAGTTCCCAGATCTGTCCAGAAACCTCATTTGCAAGAAATAATTATTAACTTATGTTGCCAACATATAATTAGACAAAACCAACTTTACCAACATTTCATACATGACTAATGAACACCAGAAAACCTAGTGTCAATTATTAAATAAGTTCTTTTAATACATTTTCTTAATTTATTTAGATAATTAGGTGGAATTATGACCACATCATAAAGATGCTCACTAAATTCTACCAAAATTACAAGGGTCTACAAATGCTCCCAAAAGTCTACTGTCCAAATTTGAAACCATTTGGACATGTATATCAACCTCTATGAAAAAGACAAATGACTATTGAAATAAATCATGTGAGAGCAAGTTAAACCTAAAACTCAATATTTTCTGTGAACACATGGCCATAGTATGGATCAAAATGATAGAACAACCTCATACTAAGGTAATGGAACAACATTTTCTAATTTATCATTGATATCTTATTTATAAGCTATTTATCAAGCCATAAACAAGTTAACTCAATAACTTGAGCATACAGTAAGCAATGACCATGAAATTTATACCACAGTACATCCATAGCATGACAAGCCTACCATAAAAATTTCACATCAAATGGAGCAACACAACTCAAGATATAAAAATAACAAGCAATATAATGTAGATTTCTTTATTTATCAAGGTCCAATCAAAACCTTAAGAAAACAGTGAACAATTAGGGTGTTTAATATTTTTCCTAGCAAGTACAAGTCATTACAAAATTAACAAAACAAGAATCACTATTTTTGGATGTTTAAAACTCCAGATCTTGCTCTGGTTAGGTTTGAAGGCATTTCTAGAGCTCTTTTTCAACTTAAATAAACACATTGAAAAACATCTATAAACATATACAATTTTATGACTCTACTTCCAAGATTTCTTTACAAGGTTTCCAAAAAGTCCCCATTTACTATTTTTGGACTTTACTATCATGAGATATAGATTTTTAAAGATTAATATGAAATTGGAATTCAAAATCGGAATTAAAACAACCCTAACATAATTCGCTAGGCGCACCCGGTTTCCCACCCCAGATCTGTCATTACATAACCGACATGCGGGACCCGCTGCTCAGCCGGGCCCGCTCGTCATACACCCGTAGAGACACAGGGGGAAAAGAAGTCAGCCTTCTTCGTCTACCTCCGACGCCAAGCAGGGGAGGCAGCCGGTGGTTGCCGATGTCGGCCGGAGAGGACCGACAGTGGCGGAGGATGGTGGCTCGAGCTCCAGCTTGTCCACCCACACCCATGGGCGGTGGAAGCGTGACCAGAGGTGGACCGTGGCCTTCTGACCACGTGAACAGCCGGAGCAGTGGCGTCCGCGCCGGCGGCGGGGTGCTCCGGCGACGAGCGGCTCAAGGTAAGGAACACGGGAGGCGCAACATGAGGTGAGGAAGGTGGTGCGATGATTTATTCGGACGAAGGGAAGCCGGAGACCAAGAATTGCGGTGGCGGCTCGGAGCTCGGCCATGGCGGCCATGGCGGTTCGGCTCAGGCAGCGGCACTCCGGCTGCGAGCAAGGCTTCCAAGGCGCGCGCACGAGAGGGAGGAGAGGCTGGCGAAGATGTTAGTGCACGCAGCTGCGGCTGTGGTGGCTCGACGCACCGGAAACAGCAGCGGCTGCTCGGAGCTTCGCTCGGTGGCTCCTATGGCGGTGCTCGCCGTGCCCGTGTGCACACGAGGAATAGATGCGCGAGAATGGGAAGGAATGGGGAACGCTGAGGCCATCACGGGCGCTACAACCAGCACAGGGAGGAGATCGGGGCGCGTGGAGGCAAGGTAGGAGCTCCGCCCGCGCATGGCCTCCACGTCCTGGCCACGCGTCGTTCACTGGAGCCCGACGTCGAGCACGTGGTGTGCGTGAAACCGTTTGACTTGGAGGCAATGGTTGGACTGGCTATGGGCCAAACTGGGCTATGGACCAATTGTCAAAGTTGTTCACCTCAGTATACTCTACAATTTTTATTTAAGCACAAAAGTCATAAGATCTCCAGATTAGGAGATAATTAGTCCCCAAATCACCAGTGTCAACATGTTAAGCTAGGGCTCGGTTTTGGAATTTTGCAATGCCAAACTTGGTCAAATTGATCCCAACTTTTTACATGTTGTTCTCCAACAAATTGTTTCCAACTTTCATTTTTGGACCAATTTAAGTTGCTTAGTAAAAACTCGAGAACGCGGGATGTCAATGTCGAAGACACTGAAATCGGGGCTTTAAAATGGCTAAGTGCTGAAATCAGCCCTAAAACTGACTTGTGAGCCCTGTTTGAGCATGTTCCACACATTTTCATGACTTGACTCTTAAATAAAGTTTGTTCCTTATTAAATTACCTACAACTTTGTCAAAGGGTGCATAGTCATGCAAAGCTTCTAGATCCCACTTTTGAAATGGTCAAACAAAAGGGTTCTAGGGTTCATACATGGTCAACCATCACTTAGAAGCACATTTAGGCAAAATGATCAACATGAACATTATTCCATTAAGTGCCCTAAGTGTAGTTAAGGTGTTGTAGAGGCCAAACATACACACCATGCATAGGTTGCACAAAAGTGTAGGCCTCACATGCCTTGAAACATAGAATTCAGTGAAATGCTATAGTTGTTTCATGTGGTTGTTTCAAGATACATGCTACCCATGTTTCCCTAGGTTGTTCCACATGTTGCAAAGGTTTGTTGCACATGTTGCATTTATATGTTGCATAAACACTAGTTCCCATGGGATGTAAGGCATGTTTCAGTTATAATCCAAACAAGCATATAACTTATCATTTCATGTGACTTTTTGATTCCAAACTTCATGAAACTTTTCCAGGGATCAATATAGATAGGTACCAAGGTGAGGCACATGAAGATATGGCAATAACACCACCCAAACATATATCTTTGAAAGGGGACCTATATGTAAAGCAATGATGCAACATCCACTTTAGGTTAGGCTCATCTCCATAGGTTGACCTTGACATTGTCATCTCCACCTAATTTGTCGTGTTTGAGCTCAAACCCACTGCCTAATTGGTGATAAACACCTGGGGTGTTACAGCCCTCCCCCCTAAAAGAATCGCGTCCCGAGATTCGGAATGGAAGACCTTTTAAGGAAGAGAGACACGTTATCAAGTTCCCAACATTTGCTATAGCATTCAGCTAAAAGTTTCAACATCGGCGAACAATTTGGTCAAAGGCACTTTTTGATACTTACTCTTTATGGTAAAATTTGTCTGAAGAATTTCCTTCATTGACTTCCATGAAGCATTGTTACTTTGGGAGGAATCCATGATAGCACATACTGCATTCTCAGTGTACGGAGATCATTTGGTCCATGAGTGAACCACTCACAAGTATCTGACTTTCTAATGACCACAACATAGGCCATATGAACTTGACACTAGACCCAAAATTTTCAGAAGTATACTCGTTGAAATGACTCTATGTTCACAAAGTTTGAAAAGCAGTCCTCTACCAAAATGGCTTGAGCACAACCTTCCAAAAGTGTGAGACCATAGACGGCAAATATACTCTGAGACTTTAGGATACTGACTAACCAATAGACAAGGTCTATGTTGGTCGTAAATGTTCATTCATTTAGGCACCAACTAATGGAAAACTACTTGTGGTTCCATGTGTGCAGTTCTCTTTTTCTGATGACAACACTGTATTATCTGAGTTTGTCGAGGGGTTAGTGAATGTGATAGCTGACTCTGTCGGCTTCATATTCCTGCCAACAACTACCTAATAAGATTCTTTTATCCAAAGACAACAGTTATCTGGGTTGAATCAGATGCAACCTCTTGGTAAAAACATGTATAAGGTATCAAAGTATGTCATCATTGGAAAATAATTCCCTAAGAAAGATGTAACGAGGCCTTAAGGTTAACAAGAGTTGTAATTATTCAATTAACCGCGGGGAGTAGTCTACCACCAAGCGATTGAATAAAATTTTCCTTGGTGACTTAGTTGTACTGTAAGTTGAGTTGACTTGCAGCATAACAACTCTGTCAGGCCAACTTTCACCTTAGGCTTTCTCCTTTTGAATCAAATAGTAACTCTAAGATGGGAAATCTGTTGTTTGACACTTTTCAAATTGCTTTTGATTCGCGATGGTATACATTGATTTGCAGAAACCAAGGCTACTCGTACATTGTTGATACGAGAACACAAAAGCAACGAAAGAGTGTAAACAAGTATCCGTGGGACCTCAAAAGGGCCATCCACAGCAGATCTCGACCATTAATTTTCATACCAATCCGATGATGCACACTCTTTGAACGTGCGGTTACTTTTGCAAGGCAAAACGCATACTCCACCTGGAGGACATTCCTACAAAAATAATGAACCTTTTCCGAATATCCCTCAACACTTCGTCCAATAGAGTTCTGAACAAAACCATTTGTGGCACCTACGGGCACAAGGATGCTAATTGAAACTAGGTAGGCTTTCTCTAATTCTTCACTTTATTGGATAGAACACCTTGCACTATCTGTGCGATTGTCCAAGATGGAATTGACTTGTTCACAATGGCTCTAGAAGATAGAGTATCTCTCAAGTTGTTGGCTAGTTGATTAACTTCTTATTGGTTATTGCTCTGTAAGATACAGCCTTTGTAGTTACCAAAGAGTCGTTACCTAGCTGGAGATTAACCTTCCTATTGGTAACTAATTAGTTGTCTCTCAACACTAAAAAGTTCCAAATTTTCATTCTTGATCACAATAATTGCGGTTGATACAAAGCAGATGGTTGCCATCGAAGTCAGCAGATACGGAGTCTCACTAGGGATGGTTGATCTCAATGGTATGGTCATTATGCATACAAAGATTAAGACTTGCGTAATGTGACAATCGATTCTTATCCAACAGATGACTTGTCCAACATTAAATGTTGTGTGTCCTTTACATCTAACAGGAATGAGATACTTCGCTCACTAGATGACGTTCGTCAATAGTCTGAGAACTAAGTAGAGTCACTTGTCTACCACCTATTGCAGTCTGTTAATGTTTATGTAGATGACCTGTTCTTCAAAGGTTATCCTCTTGGCAACTTCAGAAGGAAACTCCACTACCTTCAGTCTAAGATATGGATCTTACGATAAGATATGGGAAAGATAACCAAGGAAAAATTCACCTGAGAATAACACGTTGATGTCGTTCCGCAAGGGATCATGACTAGAAACCATGATACCAGCGCGTGCCGAGCAGCACAACCTTGTGTGTGCACCCACAGGAGGCTCTCAGTTTCGTCGCGGCACCATTAGTTGCTACTCACAACACCATTACTGAACATGCACCTGATGAGGAATTTCAAATGGCATAGATTGGGTTGTCAAGGTAGATGAGTGAATTTGCAAGCACCCGATTTAGAGGCCATAGTAGAGAGACGTTGCGTCACACTAGCTAACCTTTGGGAGAGGTAACCGGAAGGTCCAACCTGGATTTGGGTACGGTCTCCACCATTGGCAACATACGAACCATGGTCAAAGGCTAGCGTTGATGGAAATTAACTTGGTTGGTCAGTCGACAAGGGTCTTCACAAAGAAGGTTGCAAAACATCCATGGCTCATGCAAACATATAGGAGAACTAAACTTTGGGCTTTCGGTTAAGCAAAGGCATGGATACAAACATTCAAGGGATAACCACCACGTCTATAGGCTCAGGCTCCTAAGAGAGAGAACCTAATTAAAGACAACAACCAAATAATTACGTAACGTGAATGTTGTTCTAGGATAAAGCTATGCGACCCTTGTACGCTCACCGAGGACAAACGAGGTGACAACTATGGCCTACCTAGATAACAAGCATACATACAACATCACAATCAAGCAGTCATTTGAGAAAATTCAAACGAATGGGCTTAAGTAACCAATACAAGGCACAAGGCTCACCCAGAATAAGCATTCATCTCAAGCACGAACTAACTACAAGTTTAGCTCAAAACAAATGCTAGCTAAGGTGACTAACTTAACATGTGCATAGAATCTGGACAGCAGCATAGTAACTACTTGTTTCAACCATAACTGAGGTTGTAGACATTCTATAAAGGTGATCCTAGACTTTCTAGAAAGCTTAGGAAGATGACTACACCTTAGTTATTCATACCAAAAGCTAAATCATAGGTTAATATGACCAAAATTGCTAATGTTTCAGATCTGTACCAATATGGACAGAAAACTGACAAGAACTTCAAAAATGCAAAACTGGAGTTCTAGGGACACAACAAGGCTGAGCCTTAACTTTATGTAAAGTTTATTAAGTTGTCTATAACTTTCTTATTATCATAATAAGATGATTCTATATCTAACAAGGCCAAACAAGACAAAGAAAACTTCCCTGCCCAGATTTGGACAGATTCTGTCATTCTACTTTACAAGCTCATAACTAGAAATTAAACCACCAAAATTAGTGCTATAGGACATTTTGGAAAGTTTAGAAAAAGTACTACACTTCTTCTATTATCTCCAAGACATGATTCCATACGCACATAGGTCAAATAAAGCAAACATTCAGATTTGTTCTGAACATGAGCAGATTCTGACAACAAACTTCTAAAATCTATAACTCCCAAAACATAAGACCTAGGGTCACGAAATTTTTGGACAAGCTAGATAAGTAAGTTAGCTACATCTTTGGTATTCTCCATAACTATAGAAAACACCATCATGAGCACGAAAGAATCACCACAACAGAAACTATTCTAGCAGCCAATGTTTAATAAGCAAAACAAAGCTTGCCTTTGTTCTACTTAACAAGAGAGCACACAAACATATTATTCTAGCAGCTCTAAACATTGTTACCTTAGACCAACACCAATTTAATTCATTTATGAGAATCACAATTACTGAAATGAGGTCTAAAGCACTTGCAATTGCTTATATGAACAACATATCCACCGCTTGGATAACTAGAGAACATTTACAGGTTCAAGCATGTAACCACAACTATTTTTAGCAAAGCTAAGCACACACTTTTCTCAAACAACATAGAGTAAGACATTCTTGTTTTACTTCACTCAAGAAAAATAGTGTAACACATTGATCACAAGTTACACACTATAGAACAAGGATGAGAGGAGCATAGCTATGCATAAGGCAACAATCATGAAGATGCATGCTTCGTCCTATTCGTCCTCACAAGATTGCCAATCTAAGGTGGCGATCACGTTCTATATCGGTGGCATAACACGCACTCTCTCGATATATAGCTAGTCGATAGCTACATTCGACTTACGCATTTGTGGTTAGCGTACCTGCAGAAAATTTTTATTGCAGCCCAACATTTCCCAAATATAGCACACAATGAAAACAGAAAAGTAAAATTCTAAGTACTCCCATGTACATATACCCCCGTATATATACATGTAGCACCAAACTACCCGAATCATTTGATCACCCACAATTAAGTACCTTCATATATACATGTGTGTAACACGTAAATAATCCAGTAACCAAAACTAGCTCTCCCCTAGACCGCAGGTTGTACGGTCATGCTCTCACAACTCACACTTTCCTGAGCGTAGGTGCGACGTTGCATAAAAGTAAACTAGCAACATATATGACTATTTCATATATGAAGGCTACCTCTAATCTGACACACCGGGTAGCATAGTATGGGAGAGTCATCACACATACATACCTTGACCTGGGCGTAGATGCATAAATGAAAAACCCCCAAGTTAGTACTTATATAAGCCACCTAATAATCCTTATATGGGCATAAGGAAATTGACCACTGGCATACTTAGATTTAGAATTCAGTTTTCACAAACCTATATATAGCTATAAGTTGATAAAACTGATTTTATAAAACAAAACCTTTGTTTTAAATACACATACGACAAGTTTAATGTTGAATCTAGCTCCGATGCCAGCTGTAACGGAACCGTCCAAATTATAAGAGCACAAGTACAAAAACAATCACCGAAATGATCAAATTCTCGCACTTGAGCCCATATAACTCTGGTAGTCCAATAAAATCACGAGGGATTTCAAACCAACCAACATACAAGCCAAGATCGTAGTGATTCAACATAACAAGTCACATGTTACATCCATTTCACAAGTAATTCAATATACATCGGAGTTCAACATAGTTATTAAAACTTACATTGAAAACTAGCGGAAGCAAAGTAATTTGAAACTAACATTGATCTTATTTCAAATACATGCCAGTACCACGGTCGACTTCCAACAAAAGCATTAGAGATAAGGTAGCTCAGAAGGATCATGCCCATGATCACACTCCGCCACTACGGCAGGAGCCAACCAACTCTTGCAGTAGCCATGATACTTCACAACCTGCAACAAGTGGGGATAAAACCCTGAGTACGACAAAGTACTCAGCTAGACTTACCCGTCAGAAACCAAAAATAAGGTGACACCAAGGATCATGCAAGGCTGATATAAAGTGGGCTGGCTTGACAACATTTTGCATAAAAAGCTTAATATAGATGATCAATCATTAATGCTTAAGCATCAAATTAATTATTATTAACCTATCATCTATATTAGAACCTGTACTAGAGCACTCACTTTATTAGGAGCAAACAATATTAACCATAGCAGGTATAAATTGAGGCAACCTTTCCATCGTGATCCAATTAACCATCAGTTCAATTTAATTAAATCTACGTTGCCGCTACTCAAGTCAAGTGCTCACTAACCGGGAGCGACGGCGATTCGAATCGAATTCCTATCCAGCTGGAGGGGTATTTCTAACACTCACCGCGCAGGCCCCTGCCAGGGTCGCACAAGCCACCTTTTCATATGATTCAGGAATCGCGGGTCCGAATGATGTCGCGACCCCAAGGGCGACACTCTGCCAGGTGATAGGGACTCTAACCCCCCCTTGGTCTCACGCCAATGTCCCCAAGCACATCCTTTCTCTCCTCCAAGAAGCAACCTACCATTCGATTCCCGGCCTGAATCACATTACTCGGCTTCGCGGTCGGAACGGGTTATCCGGCCAACTAAGTGTTAGACTGCGTTCAACATGACTCAAGGACGTACAGCGAATCGGTCCTTAAACGACTCAGACGGGGATAGATCCACACCCAAGACCTCCATGCCTTGTCGCTTCACTATCATCATCCCGCCCGGTCTCATTTCATTTTATTAACACATGGTTCCTTTCCACGATAGCAAATATAGCCAACCGTGCCATATATGAATATCCCTATATCTCGCAGGTGACAGGAAATCACCTGACTTCTACCGCTTAAAGCAGGGCTAAGCATCTACTCGATCCTAGTCTATGTAGGATTTAAGGATTCATATATCTGGACAAGGAATGATATAATGCAGCAAGGGTTTCCAACCAACTCCTATCACTTAATGCAACAATACTTATAACATATATAGAATTAATTGCTTTAAAGATAGGAGGCTTATAATGCTCCGGGGCTTGCCTGGGATCTGACTCAAGTTAGAGTATGTCAGATGAATTCACTTGGCGAGCATCTTCCAATCTACCACTTGTCCGGTCCTTCGATCTTCGGGATGGATCCACCAACTCCATCTTCGGGTTTGGCTCCACTTTAGATCCTTCACGCGTTTCTGCTAGCGTACCTAAATGAGGTGCAACAATGCATATGTATGAATGCATAGAAGTGCAATAAACAAAGTAATCAAACAAGCATACCAAAGTTCTCATAAACACCTAGAGCTAATTAACTTAATTCTCACTAAGGCATAACATAGAAGATTGCAAACACATCAATCAAGAACCAAGTCTCACAAGCTCACAGGGCGCTAAACCAAGTACCATCAAGGATATGAGCCACACTTCCACACCCTAGCATGGCAAAGTCAATCAAAGCACTAGAACAAGAATCTGCTACTTTCTGGACATACATACAGTAGCTCAGTAAATCAATCATAACTGGAGATCCCTAAATCCAAATGACTCGCAAGAAGACATTCTGGAAAGCTTATGAACTTGTCTACAATTCATTTAATATCCACTAAACCTGATTCCCAAGTTTCATTGGTCAAAAAGATGAAACTACAGACTCTGGTCTGCTCCAAACAGAGAGCAACCAAATCTGGAACCTGACCTTAAACATCTATAACTCAAAAACTACTTGACCAAATGCCACCAAATTTTAACACAAGCTAGATACATGAATTATCTACAACTTTTGTATAAATAAGTTTTACAACAAAGCACATTATCATGAAGAACTTTGCTAAGTTCCCAGATCTGTCCAGAAACCTCATTTGCAAGAAATAATTATTAACTTATGTTGCCAACATATAATTAGACAAAACCAACTTTACCAACATTTCATACATGACTAATGAACACCAGAAAACCTAGTGTCAATTACTAAATAAGTTCTTTTAATACATTTTCTTAATTTATTTAGATAATTAGGTGGAATTATGACCACATCATAAAGATGCTCAATAAATTCTACCAAAATTACAGGGGTCTACAAATGCTCCCAAAAGTCTACTGTCCAAATTTGAAACCATTTGGACATGTATATCAACCTCTATGAAAAAGACAAATGGCTATTGAAATAAATCATGTGAGAGCAAGTTAAACCTAAAACTCAATATTTTCTGTGAACACATGGCCATAGTATGGATCAAAATGATAGAACAACCTCATACTAAGGTAATGGAACAACATTTTCTAATTTATCATTGATATCTTATTTATAAGCTATTTATCAAGCCATAAACAAGTTAACTCAATAACTTGAGCATACAGTAAGCAATGGCCATGAAATTTATACCACAGTACATCCATAGCATGACAAGCCTACCATAAAAATTTCACATCAAATGGAGCAACACAACTCAAGATATAAAAATAACAAGCAATATAATGTAGATTTCTTTATTTATCAAGGTCCAATCAAAACCTTAAGAAAACAGTGAACAATTAGGGTGTTTAATATTTTTCCTAGCAAGTACAAGTCATTACAAAATTAACAAAACAAGAATCACTATTTTTGGATGTTTAAAACTCCAGATCTTGCTCTGGTTAGGTTTGAAGGCATTTCTAGAGCTCTTTTTCAACTTAAATAAACACATTGAAAAACATCTATAAACATATACAATTTTATGACTCTACTTCCAAGATTTCTTTACAAGGTTTCCAAAAAGTCCCCATTTACTATTTTTGGACTTTACTATCATGAGATATAGATTTTTAAAGATTAATATGAAATTGGAATTCAAAATCGGAATTAAAACAACCCTAACATAATTCGCTAGGCGCACCCGGTTTCCCACCCCAGATCTGTCATTACATAACCGACATGCGGGACCCGCTGCTCAGCCGGGCCCGCTCGTCATACACCCGTAGAGACACAGGGGGGAAAAGAAGTCAGCCTTCTTCGTCTACCTCCGACGCCAAGCAGGGGAGGCAGCCGGTGGTTGCCGATGTCGGCCGGAGAGGACCGACAGTGGCGGAGGATGGTGGCTCGAGCTCCAGCTTGTCCACCCGCACCCATGGGCGGTGGAAGCGTGACCAGAGGTGGACCGTGGCCTTCTGACCACGTGAACAGCCGGAGCAGTGGCGTCCGCGCCGGCGGCGGGGTGCTCCGGCGACGAGCGGCTCAAGGTAAGGAACACGGGAGGCGCAACATGAGGTGAGGAAGGTGGTGCGATGATTTATTCGGACGAAGGGAAGCCGGAGACCAAGAATTGCGGTGGCGGCTCGGAGCTCGGCCATGGCGGCCATGGCGGTTCGGCTCAGGCAGCGGCACTCCGGCTGCGAGCAAGGCTTCCAAGGCGCGCGCACGAGAGGGAGGAGAGGCTGGCGAAGATGTTAGTGCACGCAGCTGCGGCTGTGGTGGCTCGACGCACCGGAAACGGCAGCGGCTGCTCGGAGCTTCGCTCGGTGGCTCCTATGGCGGTGCTCGCCGTGCCCGTGTGCACACGAGGAATAGATGCGCGAGAATGGGAAGGAATGGGGAACGCTGAGGCCATCACGGGCGCTACAACCAGCACAGGGAGGAGATCGGGGCGCGTGGAGGCAAGGTAGGAGCTCCGCCCACGCATGGCCTCCACGTCCTGGCCACGCGTCGTTCACTGGAGCCCGACGTCGAGCACGTGGTGTGCGTGAAACCGTTTGACTTGGAGGCAATGGTTGAACTGGCTATGGGCCAAACTGGGCTATGGACCAATTGTCAAAGTTGTTCACCTCAGTATACTCTACAATTTTTATTTAAGCACCAAAGTCATAAGATCTCCAGATTAGGAGATAATTAGTCCCCAAATCACCAGTGTCAACATGTTAAGCTAGGGCTCGGTTTTGGAATTTTGCAATGCCAAACTTGGTCAAATTGATCCCAACTTTTTACATGTTGTGCTCCAACAAATTGTTTCCAACTTTCATTTTTGGACCAATTTAAGTTGCTTAGTAAAAACTCGAGAACGCGGGATGTCAATGTCGAAGACACTGAAATCGGGGCTTTAAAATGGCTAAGTGCTGAAATCAGCCCTAAAACTGACTTGTGAGCCCTGTTTGAGCATGTTCCACACATTTTCATGACTTGACTCTTAAATAAAGTTTGTTCCTTATTAAATTACCTACAACTTTGTCAAAGGGTGCATAGTCATGCAAAGCTTCTAGATCCCACTTTTGAAATGGTCAAACAAAAGGGTTCTAGGGTTCATACATGGTCAACCATCACTTAGAAGCACATTTAGGCAAAATGATCAACATGAACATTGTTCCATTAAGTGCCCTAAGTGTAGTTAAGGTGTTGTAGAGGCCAAACATACACACCATGCATAGGTTGCACAAAAGTGTAGGCCTCACATGCCTTGAAACATAGAATTCAGTGAAATGCTATAGTTGTTTCATGTGGTTGTTTCAAGATACATGCTACCCATGTTTCCCTAGGTTGTTCCACATGTTGCAAAGGTTTGTTGCACATGTTGCATTTATATGTTGCATAAACACTAGTTTCCATGGGATGTAAGGCATGTTTCAGTTATAATCCAAACAAGCATATAACTTATCATTTCATGTGACTTTTTGATTCCAAACTTCATGAAACTTTTCCAGGGATCAATATAGATAGGTACCAAGGTGAGGCACATGAAGATATGGCAATAACACCACCCAAACATATATCTTTGAAAGGGGACCTATATGTAAAGCAATGATGCAACATCCACTTTAGGTTAGGCTCATCTCCATAGGTTGACCTTGACATTGTCATCTCCACCTAATTTGTCGTGTTTGAGCTCAAACCCACTGCCTAATTGGTGATAAACACCTGGGGTGTTACAGCCACCCCTCACGCACAGGTGTTCAACGGGATGGGACCGGAGGACCACAACGCCGGCACGCCTCCAAACACCATCCATCGTGGTGAGGCTCCTAGCATTCGGCCGGTGGCAGGGCTCCCCACTCCAGGCAGCGTCGGGCGGCAGGGCTCCTGGGCGGCTCGCCGGCCCCTAGGTGCAGGTAGTTGTCTGGCTAGGGCTGAGGCACGAGGGGCGAGGGCAGTTGGCCGGCGGCGTCCAGGTCTAGCAGCAAAGACATCGGGTGGCCAGCGGGCAGGGCAGCGGACTGCAGCCAGTACAGAGCAAAGGTGAGGTTCCATTCTTATTGGATCTGTCTTTTTGCCTTGTCTCTTTCAATTTGCATTCGGTTTACTTAGATGGATATAACCCAGATTGATGTTACACTATTGACCAAATAACAAAGATGAAGCCGTTACCTATAGAAATATATGTCACCACATTAACTTTTGCAGCTGTATATTATAGAATTTCTGAGGGAAAAAATGGCGTCCTTTAGCCTAAATAAGAAATCACTGGATCGTTCATTTCTATTGAACTGCGTCATATTAAAATACGCATTTGTACCAGGGACTGTTGATTGGTCAGACGTTAAGATAACTATCCTTGTGAATTACTACTTAATAATTTACATGTGCAAAATATTTTATATTTTGAATGACAATGTTTCATTATTGTTTATCTTCGACATACGATCCAAACAGATTATATATGGCCCTATGTTCTACAACTCTTAATGAATAAACATGTACAGTCTCACTGACGTGTACCAGATTTCCTTTTGTGCTATAATTGACATCAATTTTAGCATTGAACTTTAATTTCACAAACGTAGGTGCTTAGTTTATGCTCTTTAATTTTCTCTTTCGGTGAGCAATCATGGATATCAAAAGTCACAGTTACATATGTGACTATTTTAACTTCCTTCAGCATGGATTTCAATATTTTTGAAATTTTGTTTCAGATTGACAAGATTAATTCCAACCACTTTTCTGAGTTTAACAGCTTTATCAGGTATTCTTTTTGTCCTCTGAAGTCTTCAGTGTCAGGTGGTGTACAGAATCAATTGTGCTTTGAATACACTGAAGTTTTACATTGTCTGTAGATTTGCAGAAGCCGCAGGTTCCAGAACAAGGGTTATTAACGTGTTGAAGAAGCTGCAGGATGAAGGCATTTGCACTTGCAATGGCCTAATGATGCATACCAACAAGGTTCTGAACTATGCATCCCAATACCCATATCTTTGTTCTGTCTGTCTGAATTCTTGTTGCACAGCGTTTAAATTGATATCTTGTATGTGGGACTAGCATGCTGTCTGAATGACAAAGGTTTATCTGAAGCAAAAGTTGATAAGATCTGCGAGACAACTGAAGAACATCTGGTCTGACCCTTTAAGTTGTTTTTTGCTTACCAAACCTCCATGCAGTCAGTTCTGTATGATATGTTATCTTGAAATTCTCTTCTTGTTCTGTATGCTATCTTCTTTTCTTCAGAAAGAGATTAGTATCATCTACTAGTAGTGTGTGACCTGCTGCTCCCTTAAATTGGCATGTTCTCTAAGTTTTATAGTTAGTCCATGCTTAAACATTGTTACTCCACCTATTCTACAACTGGTGGAGTGTTCGTGCCCTCGGATATTTATGTTAAGCTCCACTAGTGAGTGCATGGTAGCTGCTTTCTTCTTTTTTAGAAAAATATTTTTTTTTCTTGAACACGTAGGGGAGTTGCATATCTAATTGCGTTGTCATTTGTTTAATTGCATAGCAGGTTGATACTCTTGGATCATCTGTTGGAATGGAAACTCTAGAGGTAACATTGAGTAGTGGAGTCTATCGTTGTCATGTGAATGCCACAAGTGGTGGGGGTACATACTCTCCTCAAGAGGATGATGAATTTCCATTGCTTTGACATGTTGTATTGGCAAGGATCAAAGGCTTAGAACCTACTATGATGTTATGTGGTAGTAGGTGAGTTTGGTCATTTTGATGGCACAAGTGTTTGTGTTAGTACCTGTAATGAGATATTGCAACTTAAAATGATATGGATTAATGAATGTTGAATCCCAATGAAAACAATGCATGTGTACCATGCTATGTTTGAATTTGTATTTGAATTCAAATATATATTGTTTTTTCAATATTGTGATCTACATATTTTTTGTTCCCTACAAAACTCTCCCCTAGGGAAAGGACCTTTACACGTATGCACTGAAGTGACATGTCACCAGATTTCCCTAGGGTATTGAAGCCTTTCCCTAGGTAGAGATCCTGACGAACTCCCCTAGGGAACCTGATTTCCCTAGGGTATTGAAGCCTTTCCCTAGGGTTTTCGGCCCTAGGGAAACAAGAGGATTCCAGTAGTGTTGGCCGGATCAGCTTCTTTGCCCGTTAGGTATTGACAGGCATCTTGTTAGCCTCGGGTATGTGTCAGCCAAGATACGTAATAGGTCGTTAAAGCTAATGTCGGACCAGCCATGGCGAGCCTTCACGGCATCTGGAGGTTAAAACGCAGCGCCGTCTAGTGCTTCGGACAGTCCTTGTAGAGGGGATCAATGGCCGTCTACTTTATCTCTCTGAATTTCTCTAGCCACCTCGGGTTCCCAAACAGAATGTCATCGTCTCCAAGACGGTTAGCAATTGAGGTCAAAACCCTAAAAAATAAAGGAGGAGCCACGGGGAAGAAGGGTGGGTGCGGCTGCCTTTATAGCCTAGACTTAACCGAGGCGGGCAACCTAAGAAAACCATCACGGTTAATCGGTTGTTAACCGAGGCGGTTGGCTTACAGCAAACGTCTCGGTTAATGCATTAACGAGATGGTTTCCCTAACTGAACCGCCTCGGTTAATGTCTATTAACCATGGTGGTTACTTACAAAAACCGCCTCAGTTAATAAGCATTAACCGAGGCAGTTTTCTTACAGAGCCTGCCTCGGTTAAGGATTAACTGAGGTGGTTGCTGGCCTGGCTGTCTAGCCTGGAATAACTGAGGCGGACAGCCAGGCCGCCCGCCTCCGAGGCCAAAATTGAAACGCTGCGTAAAAGAAAACGTATAGTAGTGGTACCTCAGGATCTACGTCGTTCGTGGCAACTCCACAGCGACCTTCATCAACACCTGCGATGAGCCCCGAGGCAACCCACGGTGGCGACACGTGATGGTGTCCGGAGTTGGAACAACACCCCGTTGGATAGCACGACTCCGTGCCCTATCACGACCGGATCGGGATCGTTGACAGCAATTTGCTGCGCCACCGCCTTACACAAGATTCAGATGCATTTTCCAATCTGAAGCCGGCGGCGTGGCTCCGTGGAATTCAGGACATCCGCAGGTTACTGCTTCTCGTCGCAGGAGCCAATCTCAGAGTCTTCGTCCGATGGATCTCAACAAGACTGCATGCAAAGCGGCGCTATGCCGTCAAATGACGACATGTCACCATTAGAGGCGATGTACATGTCCTTGCATCAAGTCCACACGTGCACGTCTATGCGAGATGATCATGAGCAAGCAAAGGCCATGTCTACAGTGCCATGTAGTGCAAGCTGGCGCCGTACAAGCTAATCAATTGTTGAGGCTTGCATGCATGTATGCATGCAAGATGCACGGCGACAACCTGGAAGACGACCAAGAACTACTCGGCAACTGCTCGGCTTGATCAAGAACCTACCGGGAAGCAGTTTCGACTACTCACCCACGGCGACTGACTACGCCCGTTCTACTATGACTCCGCGCTCCCACCTAAGCCGAAAGCGAGCCGTCCGAGCTGTCAGGTGAGCCAGAAGTGAGCCGCCCGAGTCGTAAGCGAGCCGTGCCGCATCGCAATGATGATCGCCACAAAGAACGACGCTATGACAACCGCGATAACCGCTGCCATGACGACAGGCCGGAAAGCTCGAGGGCTGGCAATTTCGTCGACGCTGACCAGACGTTCTGACCAAAGATAAGTACCCTTTATGTTTGAATATTAAATAAAGTTTTCGCCGTAATGTTTCGCCATATTATTTTCTCCATGATTATTCTCTAAACGACTTTTCTCCATATATACCATCTTAAAGATGACATACGCTTTCGCCTCAACGGCTCTCCAAACCATAGTTATCAATTTCGTTCCGGAACCGGTCATTCCGACTGGTATAACTCATGCCGCCACCCAAACCGGAACAGACAAATCTACATCCCGTACCGGCCAAAATTCCAGACCATACCGGCTGTCTCGGGCGAATCCGACCATTCCGGGCAGGATTGGGGAGTCTTGGCTATTCCGGTACCATCGATGCGGAGGAGGAACTGACGAAGTCGCTTGGTACGTCGATGCGGAGGAGGAACCGACGGAGTTGTTCTACTTCTCTGCTTCGCTGCGTCGATGCGCGGAGGAGGAAGACACTGCCTGCATCTTGGCTCTGCTGCATGCGCGGAGTCGCTGTTGATAGCTGGCCAAGAATGAAAATGACGCAAAAAGCAGTGCTGGTTCTTCTTGCCTCCTGTCTCTTCCTGTCGTGTAACATCCCTGGTGTTATAGTGACTAAAAGTTGCCATGTTATCGTATTGCATTGCAAAGCATCCATGATTAAGTCAACTATGATGTGCATCAACT
Source organism: Saccharum hybrid cultivar R570 (assembly GCA_038087645.1). Taxonomy (NCBI): domain Eukaryota; kingdom Viridiplantae; phylum Streptophyta; class Magnoliopsida; order Poales; family Poaceae; genus Saccharum; species Saccharum hybrid cultivar. Next base: position 28,948,864 of record JAQSUU010000135.1, read on the forward strand.
AAAACAAGTATATATTTCTTAGGTTGGATGTGCTTCTGAGATGTGTGACTTGAACCAAAAACCCTAATTTCGAATGTCACCGCAAATACTTAGTTTGTGCCCTACGTAATTTGAGGTGTATGACTGTGTTATACACTAGTGTAAAGTGTAGGGTAGGAACTCAAGTCCAACCCCTAAAATGAAGCTTCAAGTTTGAGTTTGAATTTGAAATCCAAAACTTGTCGCAAGTTTTCCGATTCGAATTTGACTTCAAATTTGGAGAATTATTAAAAGATTTTCGAAAGTCAAAATGGTCAACCAAGAGTGGCATTTGGTCAAACATGTGATGCTTGACTCAATGATGCCCTTGGATGATGGTGTGATCACTAAATACTCACCAATTAAATAGCAACAAGTTTCAATTTGAAATTCTTCCGAAAACCTAAAAATTCAAAACCCTGATTTTACCCCTTTTTGAATAATTTAAAATCTAAGAAAATTTTAGGAAAAAAGTTTAAAACCAAGTTTGTAGATCTTTTCTTGGGATACAAGTTTGGTGTTTTGAGTTTTTAAAGTTTCAGTGTAAAATTTTGAGAAATTTTTAAAAAGAAGCAAATTTCAAATTTGATCCCTTTTCATCCCTAAACCCAAATTATAAAACGGAAGCACAATTTGAAAATGGTTTAAATATAAAAGTTATAGGTCTTGGTTAGATGTACAACTTTGGTATTTTGAGTTTTTGAAGTTTCAATATAAAATTTAAAGTAATTTTGAAATTACCAAATTCCAGAAAATGTCCCCTTTTGATTTCAAATTCAAATTTCAAAATCCAGGCTGAATTTGAAAAGGTTTTCAACATGAAAGTTGTAGAGCTTGAAATTCTAAAGATTTTATATCTTGGGAATTTTTCAAGTTCTTGTGCAAAATCAAAAGTAATTTCAAAATTTCAAATTAGGGTTTGGTGTTAGGGGGTGCTATAGTGGCGACGACCAATGGCGGCCGGCCACCAGTCAGTATGGGCACTGGCGACCGCCATGGCTGCTTCTAGGCCGTTCTCGTGAGCTCACGATCGCCACCTCGACCGCGCACGTCTTCTAGCACCGCCAGCGGGGCCGGAGACCCTTTAAAAGCCCGAGCGCGCCGTCGTCTTCCTTTCCTCTATTTTGCCGTCGCCGCCGCCATCACCACCACTGCACCACAGGCTAATTCATCTTGCAGCCAGTTCCGCCTTGATTCCACGAACTCACTGTGCTAGCTTGTGCTTCACCTCGCCATCCGAATTAGTCGACACAACGCTTCCTTCCTCAACTCCAGCCAGAGCTCCGCCGCACGCGCCTCGTCATCGACAACCTGCTACGATGAGCCTTGTTTATTAGCATCTTCACGCTTAGAACCGCCTTGATGCCGTGATGCTTATCGGCTTGCTAATTTGGACTTTACCGCTGCAGACGCGTCGGAACACCATCTCTGTCGCCAGTTCGCGTCACCGGAGCACCGCCATTGTGGATCATCTACCTCCACTGCCTCTCCGTCTCGTCAAAACGTGCTAGCACATGTAGGGCGAGCTTCTGAGCGTGATGCTCTCCTCCGCTTAGTCGCTACCATCGTAGAGGCCGTCGTCCGTCGTTCCCGTCGTCGCCGGAGTTCGTGTCACCGTCGCCGTTGGTGCTAGGGGCCGTTAAAGTTGGTCGGAGTGGCACCAGCGTGTTTGCGAGAGGGAGGCGAAGCTGTTGGTGTAGACCGTGTCATCGGGGAGCTCACCGACGACAAGCTCGCTGTTGGTCAGCGCCGCTGCTGTCGGGGTTGACCCGGGCTGACGACCGGGCCCTGCTGTCAGCGGGCGGGTGAGAGGAGGCCGCAGTAGCGCACGTACGCGCGCGGGTATTGGGCCGTTGCTGGGCTGAGCTGGGCCGGTGCGGGTGAATTTCAGAAAAGAATTTGTTTTTATTTTTTCATTTTAAGTTAAAATTGAATTACTTTAGAATTTTGTAGAGAACTGTTTATACCTCCAAAAATTATGAAAATTTTTGTGTAAGCTTTTCAGAGTGTAAACTATCTAGGAAAAATATTAAATGCCAATTTTGATTATTTTTTTGTAAGTTATTTAATTAGCTTAATTAAATGTTAAATGCAACTTCTAGGAATTTTAATAATTAAAATATTAATCCAAAAATTATGAAATTTGTTTTGACACTATTTTATATTATGACGAATCTATAGAAAAATTTTGAGCTCAATTTGATAAAGTTTAATTTATTCTTAATTTCTGCCTTAATTATTTAAGTAATTAACTAAATGTTAAGTTGATAACTTTTAGTGTTGTGTGCCCTTTTTGATTGAGTGATGAGTGATGACCTTGGATCATTAACCCTTAATGATTTTTGGCACCTTAATTACTTGGTTGAGCTCATGATTAACATGTTCTTTAAGAAGTAATAATGTTGTTTAATGTAATTATGGTTAGTTAGTGAGTTCTATTGGTTTATAACTGTACTACAAAGGAAAGTTGTACTCAAGTTATTAATCATAGCATATCATCATCAAGCATCATGTTTATTACCGCATCCTGTTAAAGCATGTCATATTCTCGTGTAGTTCCCACTTTCGATGAAGTAAGCGTTGTTGAGCAAGTTTCCAGAGAAGAGCTGTCGCTAGTGGGTTCTGGACCGGACGTCGGTGTTATTGAGCCTGAACCAATCATCTCGTCTGAGCAAGGCAAGCCTCGGTGCATTTAAACTTTTCCTTAAGTTTTTTTACAAATCTTTGTCACTAGTACTATGGTTTATTGCATTAAGTAATTAGGAATTGAGTAATAACCCAATTGTTGCCTTGTCATCCTTGATTTTTGAGATATCACCCTTATACATGTTTTATTAAAAATGCGTAGTTATGCTTTGCTATTGCTTAATGAGTTAGACTTTTAAATGAAATGCTTATATGACCATGATGGCATTCTTGAGGAATAATGGTATATAAGAATAAAACTGAAGATCGGACGGGTGGTTTGACCACTGCTAACTTGCATTGAGAAAGGAGTCTCAATGTAGGGTTTCTGCCTTGTCAATTAAGGACCATTTGTTATAGGCCCGCTTGTGTTTCGAGACTTTGCAACTAGCCTCATGCCTTGGGTAAGCCCAAGATATTAGTGATTCCATTTCTAGAACGTCCAACCTCGCACTGGAAGTAGAGAGATGACGAGAGTAGCGTGTACTCTCGGGGCTAGAATTGGACCGGATTTGAGGAGTACTGTACTCTCGGGTGGCGATGGACACGTTCTGGTCTTGGAAGATCTAAATAAGGGTTGACATATGCAAGATTTGGTTTTACATATATCATGAGGATAGAGATCCCCAGCTAGGTATAATCAGTTTAAATCGTCGTTGCTCCTCGGTTATGGAGACTCAATCACCTGACCTGCATCGTAGTTAAGAAATGGAAAATGTTGCGAGAATAAGAAAGATTTTGATGAGAATTACTTTGATCTAAATTAGGATGACTTAGAATTGGTTAATAAACCATCAATGATAAAAATAAAATGTTAAAAATAAGGACTTACTTTAGTAAGATTTTTTGCAAAAAAATTGATTCTTGAATACCTATATCTTGATTCTCTAAAGCTAGCATGCCCTTAGAGTCTTTTCTCTTAGTCGAATAAGTCTTGTTGAGTACCCTTAGTACTCAGGGTTTGTTAAACCCTTGTTGCAGGTGCGGTTCATGAGCAAGTCTGCTTTGAGCCTTGCTGCATGACTGTTGTCGTTGAAGAAAGTGACGACGAGTAGGCTGTGTGGCATCTGGACAAGGCACCTTATTTGGGTGTTGTAATAAAGTTACTACTGATACTCCACTACTACTGGTTTGTAATAATGTTACTTATGGTTTGAGGTTTGAAACTATGGTTTGTAAACTTAAGTTATGTAAGATTTTCGCTCTTTTACTCTAATGGTATTTTAAATAAATTATTGTAATATTGCAATACTCCTGTAATTAGATCTTGTTCGGAGGATAGCAGGCCTTTTAAGTTATGAGAAATATAAGTATAGCTGTCAGAGATCATTATGACAATGATATGTACATATGGGCCATCATAATTTAGGAGGTTCTGTGACACGTCGTTTGCCTCTCTTGGAGCTTTCACATTGGTTTGCTAGTTGGAGTACTAGTACTAGGAGGTAGGAGGTGGCGGTGCATCGTGGTGGGCACAAAAAACTAAGAACCGAGAACCGAACCGAAAGAACCAGAAACCGAACCAAAACAAAAAAATCAGTTCTAAATTCGGTTCTCAGTTCCAAGAAACCAAATTATGTTCGGTTATTTCGATTCTTACCATAGGTTCACCGAAGAAACCGAACACTACCAAAGTGGCCCATTAGCACATAAAGCCCAAGCCCACAAAGCAAACATCTGTATATAACAGGGACTCCCAACCCTAGCCGTCGCCCTGTCGGTCAACCCAGTGACCGCTGCCTCCTCTCTCGGACTGTCGATCTCTCAGTTCTCCCTCCCAATCCAGCGACGGACAGGGGCAGCGCCTCCTCTCCGCTCCTTCCTCCTCTGAGATCTGCCGACCATACCTCCTCCCCTCCCTCTAGAGCCACCAACTGATAGCAGCGGCCCTGTCCCCAGCGACGCGCGCAACGGCGGTAGTGCGCCCCCCACGATGCGCACGATGGCGGCAATGCGGCCTCCTAGGTCCCAATGCGCGCGGCCTCCTACGGCGGCCCGGCCAGCGACGCATGACGGCCCGACCAGCGGCGCACGGCGGTGGCAGCGCGACCCCCCACTCCCCTAGCAGCACGCAGCCCTCCAGGGTCCAGGCTTGAAGCTGCTGTTTTTCCTTTGCTTCTCTCTCTTTTCTGCTTGGCCAAACCGTGTGGACATGTAAGCTCAGTTACTTTGGTTAGAACTGAAACCGAACCGAAGTAACCGAAGCCGAATTTACTCGGTTCTCGTTTCTGAAAAGAACCGAATGGTGCCTAATTTCTGATAACAGAAGTTGTGTAGGATCCGAGGAACCGGTTAGAACCGAATGCCCAGGCTGAGCCGTGCATGCTTTAAGGCTGTTGACGTATGGCCAGAGTTAAATATGATTTACTTTGCTAGGTTGACTAGGGTAAAAGCCCAACGCTAGACCGGCCCAAAACTACTTGTATTGTTTTTAGTGCATTCCTACAGACCGGCCCAAACATACCTCTTCTATTTTCTTATAGATATTCACTCATGGTCTAATTTCTCGTATTAGAAAAGTTTAGATATCAAAAATAATTTATATATATTCCATAAAAATATAAAAATCCAGAATGGTACATCGGAATGCACCGGTACCGAAATATACCATTCCAAAGAGTAAATCGGAATGAAATTTACAAGTTAGCCCTGAACAGCCACGTTTACGCTTGTGCTTTCCAGAGACGGTCCTGTCTCTGGCTTCTCCCTACACGTGCACGAGCGCCCGCCCTCTGCGTTATGGGTGGTCGACAGCGCTCCTCGGTGACGCTTGTCTTCCTACATGTACACGAGCTCCAGCGCTCCGCGTTACGGTTTACGGCTAGCCGGGGTTGGGGGCTCAACCAACAAACTAACGACTGGGGCAGTTTTTATCTTAAATATAAACACATCTTCAATTGATTTTTCTCCGGTTAATCTCCTTGTCTAATATCTCTAAGATATTCTTCATCAACTCGCTGACTAGCCATGTTCTCACTTGTGTTACCAGAAATAAATGGCCATGTTCTCGATCTCACACCTACATGTGCATGAGCGCCAGTCCACTGCGTTATGGGTGGTCGGCAGCGGCTTCTCGGCGACACCTCTGCTCTTATGCGTAAACGTGTGCTAAGCACTCTACGTTATGGAGTATGTGCTAGTCAGGGCTGATGATGTGATATAAAACCAACTGGCAGGAAGTTACTCATATTTAAAATATGAATACTTCAAACAAATATGATGTTTATCTACAACTGCTCGGCAAGATACATCATGTACTACCCGTTCTACATATTTATTTTGCATGGGTCCTGGTTCGGTCAACGAGCTATTTTTCATGCTCAAGAATTGGATCACCCGAGAAGGACAATAGGATCATCGTTCGGATGGTTGCACCACCTGGCATTCGGACTTCTCCGCCGATCAACTGGTCGGGCCACTAGGTTCATGGACTTCGTCGCCGACCAGTTGGTTAGATTGTTCGGCGCTCACTTCTACTCGGTGCTCACTTCGCCGCCGACCAGTTGGTTGGACTGTTCGGTGCTTGCTTCTTCTCCAACCAGCTAGTCGGATTGTTCATCGCTTCATCGTCAACTATGTTGGGGGTTCATCGGCTAAGCTAGGGACTTCTAAGCATTCGGATTCTTCGTACAAGAGTCGCTAGCTAAGCTGGGGGCTCCTTTGGTGGTTGGATTTTGCTACGTCTCTTCGATGTGCTATCAAGTTGCTTCATGCTATTCGGATCAGGGTGCTGATCTTGGACATCACGTCCGGGATCTTGATAACTATATGGCAGATGACATTGGCAAGCTTTCGTTGAAATTCTTTGACCCTTCTACAAGATTTCTCCTCAATTTTCTAGTAGGCTCGGGGACTACGTGTGTATATGTCATCTGGCGATGACTGTACTGTTTTTTCTCAGCTAAGCTAGGGATTGGTTTCCAGCTAAGTTAAGGACTGGTTTGGCATATGAAGACTACAAATTTGACCCTGATATTACATGGATGCTTCACCTACTATCAGGCTCGGAGACTAAGTGAGCACACTTCACCTTACGGTGAATGTGCTTATTTCTAGGACCTAGTCCTCTTCGAAACGACTAAGTCGTGGATGGTTGTAACACCCTGTGTTTTGCACCATGTTAAAAACCACTAAAAATTTGAACTTTTAAAATTTTACAACAAATTAAAACTTGATTAGTTTATTTTCTACGGAACCATTTTAGAAAAACTTTTCTCTAGAACCCTGCAGTAAAATTCACCATGTGCATAAGGCTTGAATTGGTTGCTTGCATGAAATGCTTGATTGCTTGACTGTTTGTGTGCTTTTTGGAATTTATTTGCGGCACCAAAATAACTTGCTTAACTATAACTGCCATTTCGGAACTTTCCTTTATAATATAGCAAGTAGATAATTCATCGTAGTTATAAAAATACTTTGTTGCCCTCTCGGCTTATTTATATTAGCCATCACGTTAATAAATTATAGATACAATTTTTTTTCTCTTAATATTAGATTACGTATTAAATCCCTTGCCTTTACTTACTATCATGGTTATAAAAGGATATGCATATATATATATATATATATATAATAATTAGCTATAATATATTTCAATACTAGTACTGCGTTCTTAATTAGTAATACGTCATAATGCATATATATACATACATGTTTACATATTTTAATTAAAATATACATACATACACCATATGTACCTTGATCCATTGTATGAATTAGTAAAGTCGTACGTGTAGGCAGTCATTGACTCATTGTTACATATACTTGGTATTTACAAAAATAGAAAATGGAAAAGGCCTACTGTGTACTTCCTCCCACCGGCCAATCGGGCACAGCGACCGAGCAGCAGCAGAGCACGCACACGCAGATATTTTTCGACGCCGAACCGCGTCTCCTCCGCGTTGCCGCTGCCGCTCCCGAGCACGTGAAAACCATGGCCGGAGATATTTCTTCGCGCACCGGCCTTCACGGATGTTGTCTTCTTCCCACACGATTCCCGTCGCCAGCTCACACCTTGTGCCGCTGCCGATTCCAGAAAGGCCGGCTGAGCTTTGCATACGCCCATGTAGACGTTGACTGCGCCCATGTAGACGTTGACTGCCGCTGCTGTGCGCTGCAGACCATGCCGGCAAAAATCTCCCCGGCCGGAGAAATATCCTCGTTGTACCTGCTGCCGTGTCCCATCGAGCTCGCCAAACGCCAGCTCAAGCACGCCACGAAGACGCTGCTGCCTGCCCACCCTGCCGGCAAAAATCTGCACCGTCGGAGATTTTTCCTCCGCCGCACTGCCTTACTGTCCAGGAGCTCGGGAAGATGAGTACGGGCACCAGCTGTTTTCCCTGAGCAGTCCCATCGATCTGCTGCTGCCGACAAAAATCTCCATTTGCCGGAAAATATCGGCTGCTCCAACCGAACTCCCAGGGCTATAAATAGCCACCGGGAGTTGCCGTCGACGAGCACTCCACCGTGACCCGGAGTTCGGAACCGACGCCGATGAGGCCTGCCGAGGGGCACGGCGCCCCTGCCTCGACGCACCGGAGCCGAGCTTCGAGCACGCGAAGGGAAGGTCGACGAAGTCGGAGTCGCTGCCGAGGCCAAGCGCTGGAGGACCGCGCCCCGCCTCCGCCGGAGCAACTCGAGCCGAGGCCATGGTTGCCGAAGCTCGAAGCCGTCGGAGCGCCGCGCCCTCTGCCGCTGAAGCCGCGCTCGCCGGAACCCCGCCGTGCCGACCGCCCTGCCCTGCTCGCCACTCCATCCCAGCCAGCCTCGCGTCAGCGCAGCAAGGCCGTTGTGCCGGTGCCCAGCTTCCGCCGGTGCCTGGCCCCGCTCTCCATCCTTGCCTTGCTCTCTTGCCTCGCCTTGCCTACAGCCGCCGCTGGCCGAGCTCCCTCTGCTCTCTTCCCCGTCACCGTGCTCCCCTCCTCTCCCTTCCTTTCTCTCCCTCTCTCTATCGCTCTGGCTCCGTTGACTGAAGCAGAGGAGCCGTATACCGTGACCGTGAGGCAGGGGAAGGGATAAGGCCAGCCACGTCACCTAAGCTAATCAGGGCACAACACCTCCACACTTGGGACCCACACGGCAGTGCCCTACCCCCTTCTCCTTTTCTGGGTGGATCAGGTGCACGTGAGTCACAGAGAGGAGGGCTGGACTACAGATCGGTGTATGGCATAGTGCAAGTTAGCCCTGACCATTTAGTGGCCCCACATGTCAGTCACTATTTCATAGGGTAATTGCTAAGTGCACACGGGAAACGTACACAGTAGAGTATAGGGTAAGCATTTTAATTACAGAAAAATTGCTTGAAAATTTTTAAATAAACTAGAGTCACTCTAGATCGTACTTATATTTTTGCCACTCATTTTGATTAGATAAAATTATAGAAATAATTTCCATGCTCATTTCATTCGCGATTAGTCAGTAAACTTTAGTAATTTATATCTTCACCATTTTAATTTCGAATTCCATAATTCTTGCACTATAAATCTTCTAAAATAAAACTCTACGCACCCTTATACTTTTTCATAATTTTTGGTGTCCATTTAAATTCTAGATATGATTGCTTTTCTTTATTTAAATATTAATTCATAGTTGCATTAACTAATTAATTAATTAATAACCCATCAACCAGATAAAAGCCAATCCATCTAGGACTGTTTTCTTTCTTGATTGATTATGCTTGCTATGTATGCCTTGCTTGGTATTTTCCTTTGTCTGTCAACGCTAGACAAGCGTAGGATAGAAGACGTGGAGAGAACCCGATGGATCCCGAAAGCACCGCTACACAAGACACAGGAGCAAGAAGCACGGGAAGCGAAGTCATGGAATTTGGATATACCCGCCAGCGATTGGAGGCAAGTCCTGACTCCCACCTCCCCTTTTCCCTCCATATATTATACCACATCCATTCCGCTACTCTTCCTCCTCCACATAAATTAACCACTCCCTCATCCACCGCTCCACCACTATCACATTTCACCGCTCCCACTATATTCCACCACTCCCACCATAAAGTCTCCCACTCCCCTTTATAAATAATTAAACATAAATGATGTTATCTATATTATCATGGAAACCAATGTTATGAGCATATATGACATATGATGAATATTGTGATATATAATAAATATTGTGATACATGATGAATATCGTGATATATAATGAATAATGTGATATATATATATATGCTATGCGCTTTATGATATGGATAACCTAAGAACATGGATGTTAATTGAACTGGTAAAATATAACTTATTTTCGACGGGAGCGAGTGGGGGTATTTCACGTGGTGTGGATTACCTTGGCAGGATCGCCTGGTGTGGGTTCCTGTTGGGAGATACTCGCTTCGGTCATATAAGGACCGGTTCATTTGCCATCTCGCTTAGCCAGAATTTCGTACAGCCACATGTCTATATGGGTAGACTTGATCTCACACCCCGTTAGATTAAAGTATAATTTTCACTAGGAGGCCGGAGTGGCAACGGACTAACAGGAGAGGACACGGCTGCTGTGTGATCTACCGTGGTCTGATCGGCATGGTTGCTTTGTGGTCTTCCATGTAAAATTTATTGTTGTGCCGTGTGCGAGCACCCTTTTATTATTTAATCTGGATGCTATGTGATCATCCACCGGATGCTATGTGATCATCCAACCGCTTGATATTCTAGGATGCTGTGTGATCATCCTGATGCTTGTGGGTTCCGGTCCCTGAGTAGTCCGTGGTGGAATTATATGGAAATCTAAGGTAGCACCATCCGGGTACGAGGTCTTGTTAGGCCTGTCCAAGCCAATGACGTCTGGTGTCGGACTGTGCCTATCATGTGGGGAAATTTGTACAACCTCTGCAGAGTGTAGCAAATCTATTCGAATAGCCACGTCCTTGGAATGGGCAACCGCTGGGATGAGGTCTCAAATGATTAGACTTTTTATGTAAAGAAACTGTGACAATCTAGTAAGTTGCAAGTTATTAATTATGGTAAGTTATAACTTATAAACTCCGGGAACTGGCGAGAAGGGTTAATACTCTCCCAGGGCCCAAACCTCCATTTTATATCACTCTACTACTACCATATAAAATTCCACCATAAGACCACCTCCACAAATAGCCTCCGTCATACACTTCACCTCTACCCAAAGTTAGGGCTTGCTGAGTACTTTATGTACTCAATCCCCTCCATTCTATGTTTTTAGGAGTCAAACTGCAGGAGTACAAACGAGGATGAAGCTATCGAAGCTACGTCAGGTTGGAAAGATAGGAGTACATACGAGGACGGAGATGTACGATTACGCAAAGAAGCTACTCGAGGACCATTAGGATAAATATGTAGGATTGAGCTTAGGAACAAGGTTTACGTCCGCACTCCAAGTTGCCTGTAGGAATGGAATCACGTCGTTATAGGACCGCTGTATTAGAACTCTGATGTACATTATAAGACCAATAGCCCAAGCTGTGTAATATGAACTATGTAATATGTTTTCCCGTTATCAATAAAAGTATGATTTTTGATATCAATCTTGCTCGCTCTGTGCGTATCAGCTACTGATCCAGGGACTGATACGTGATGCACAGTGGACCCTAAAATAGGGGCCCGACAGGGTGGTATCAGAGTCATACTTGGACTGTAGGACAAAACCTTAGTATGGTCGTTAGATAGGATTGTTTTTCTAAAAACCTATTTTGAAGAATATTGCTTATAGCTTTGTCTCTCACCTTACCTTGGCCTTCTACTTTAAAATATGATTTTCTCTCCACTCATCCCTTCAAAATATACCTATAGCATCCGTAGGCTTAAAGATTTAGTTTTAGACAACCAAATGTGTAAATAATAGTAGTAGTAACGATAGTGATAATAATAATAATAATAATAATAATAATAATAATAATAATAATAATAATAATAATAATAATAATAAAAATAATAATAATAATAATAATAATAATAATAATAATAATAATAATAATAATATAATAACCTTTACGGTAGGTTACGTGCAAGAATGGATAGCGAACTTAGTTTTGCTTGTTAGTTCTTTGATTTTTAGTGTGTTGCATGAAGCTAGTTTCTGCATTTTGTTACAACTACCCATTTAGATCTCTCTCCCCTCACCTTGTGCTCTTTCCCCTTCCCATTCCATGAATATTTTTGGCGGTCATACAAGGGAAGACTACTATCTGGGATATTTTGAAGAAGGTAGAGATTATTGGGAAATAATTTTAGAAGGCAGGAAGAAAATAAGAAATCAGCAGCTACCAGATTACTAAGTGTGCTAGTGCAGCTAGAACCATTTCGACCCAGTTAGCGACACCAATAGTCCGTTCCTTGTCGCACCAAAGCAGCCTGAAAATATACACAACATGCTACGGGCGAAAGCCATAGATTCGCGCACGCCTCCACCGTCCATGCCACCGCTCAGTTTTTCCCGCACGCTAGTACCGCCCCCTCAACGTCGCGTCGCTGTCTCCCCCGCCCCCCACTACACACTGCACCATGCACCACCGCCCCACGACGCCGCTCGTGCTGTCACCTCACCGCCGAAAGCTGCTGCTGCTGCTGTCCCCCATGATGCCGTTCCCCTCGGCACCCGATGCTGCTCAATGCCGCCGATAATGGTGCGCACCCGCTCTCTTAACCGCGCCATCGACCGTCTATAAAAGACGCCCCTTGCTGCCCTTCACAATCAAGACACCCCCACTCTCAACACTGATCACCCACCTGAGTCCCCCATTTCAGTGCCAACTTGTTCCAACAATCCGAAAAGAAGCTAGAAGGAAGTGCTACCGGAGAAATAGCGAGAAAAAGAAAAAGTACACTGTCGGAAGCCAGAAGTTGAAGCTCTCAAGATGTGCGTAGAAGCAGATGAGCTCGTTACGTTCGTCTTTGCTACACTAATTTCTATGCTGATAGGATCAATAATCTTGTACATCATTGTAACGCGTCCGTTACCGTATGAAAGGCCCTGAGTTAATTGTTGAAAAAAAAGAGAGGGTAGAATAAAATCCTAGAAATCTTGTTGGTGCCACGTATATTTTGAGATTTTTGGGCTCAAATCATTGAATGAGAAAAGAAGAAAGATAAAAAAATGGTGCAGTCAATGCCACTATCACCAGCAAATCACAGCCGCCTCATTTTCTGGGTTTACAGTAAACTGCAACCGACAACGACCATCGCCTGCACGGTCATCAAGACCACACCACCACCACAGTGCCACACTATGTAGTGAGCCCCACTCCCCTTTTTCCTCCACACACCTCAACCCCAGTCAAGACTGATCAAAGCGTCTCTGACAAGCCTCAGCCACGGCCGTCTATAAAAGAGTACCCCGTCCACCTTTCTTTACCATCCCACTCCAACCATCCCGTTGCTAGCCTTACCACCCATCTCTTCTGCATCCGCATCTCTTACCCTTCACCCACCAAAACCACCCCACTCATCACCTTTCCAGCTACAAACCACCACTACCAACCCCTTACACACCCATGGAAATGAACAACAATGTTTGGATTAGCGGCTACTGCATCCAAACCGAAGGATTCCCCAAGCTTCTTTACACCACCATGCAAAGCCTTGGCATCCGAGAGCGCCCTGAGTATGAGGGCCGTGAGTATGAAGAACATGGCACCGAGCGCTGTGAAGTCACCATCTACATCGGCAAGAGTGAAGACTACCCCAACATCGCCGAAGAATGGAGTACCACCGCCACCGGTTTTCGCTTCACCGACACCTACCAAGCCGTCGCCCGCAAAGCCCTACGACGCCTCTGCAAGATCTACAAAGAACCCATCTCCCGCACACCCATGAAGTTCTTCCCACCCGAAGAGAAGAACAACCCTGCTTGGATCGCTCGCCTTGAAGCCTTGCAAGGTCAAGAAACCGACCCTGCAACAAGGCACCTGACCGACTACCTGCTCGCTCTCGACGAGCAGTACGACCGACAAGCCACTGCATTGAGGACCCAGATCCGCCGAGCCGAAGAAGCCGAGCTCCACACTCGGACACTCCACGTGCAATACGCCCAAGCTCAAGCCAGAGCTGCCTCCGCAGAGAGTCGCGAGACCACTATCGCCGAATTCCTAAAGACCATCATTGACCAACATGCCGAAGAGTTGAAGCGCGCCTACCTCATCACCAGGCCTAGGCGCAGGATGTTCGCCATGCACGGGAATGAACCCGTGATCCTCGAAGGACACCCCATCCACCCCCGGAAAGAAGACGGATGGACATTGCGGTACCCCCAGCACCACCACCGTCAAGAGACTTCGACGCCGAGCCTCTCCTCCCACTCACTCAGTTAGCACCAAAAGAAGAGGGCCACTGTTCCACCACTGTTGATGGACCCGCGGAGCCACGGAATGAAGCCTCCCTGTCTGACGAAGTAGACTAGTTCTCCCCAGGGAGATGTACCTCCCTCTTTCCCCATTGTTGTAACCCTCCTGTGGCAATCAAAAATATATGTGCTTGGCTCGTGATCCCACGGCGTGCATGAAGAAGAACACGGGTGCAAGAACAAAAAAAAATATTATTATATATTAGGAAGATAAGTAAGGGTGACCACAAAACCAAGAGTACTCTATAGGAAAATAATCATGCCCAAGAAGTAATATATATAATAAAATGAAATAGAAGATTTAATGATAAATCTTCTAAGTGGGGTAGATTTGGACCCGTAGTCAAGAAAGAAAGAAATCATTGATCAGACAGGGCGAAAACAACTAAGCTACTGAAGATCTAAGCTTTTGGATGAGAAATGGAACCCTAAATAGGATTAGAAATGGAATCCTAAGTTCACAGTGATTGTTGCTCAAAAGAAACAAAACCAACACACTGTCACCATAAGTCCAGAGGATTTAAAGAGAAATATGATAAAGAAGCTCAAGGGTTGGCATTAAAAAAAATTGGACCGTGGAGGTCTAAATCATCTAAGTGGGTAGCTCTGCAACCAGAAGATCAAATCATCTAAGTGGGGTAGCCCAAGATCTGGAAATTTGAATTACTTAGGGGATCAGAAAGTCAGAAATTTGAGTTGAGTGACTACTAATATTACAAAAAAAAGGGGCATCAGGAAACAAGTGCAGAGATGGATTTAACTTCGCCCCAAGTGTTACCGAAACCAATGTATGACAATGGTGACCTACTGCAAATGGGAAGACAATTTACGAAGACTGAATAATTCTCGGGAGGCAGTCCTGTAAGATAAAAAGGAATCTGCGATCTTTCTGTCTCTAGTTTCTTCTCTCCCTCTAGTTTCTCTCTCTAGTTTACTTGAATCTCGGGGACGAGATTCTTCTAAGTGGGGTAGATCTGTAACACCCTGTGTTTTGCACCATGTTAAAAACCACTAAAAATTTGAACTTTTAAAATTTTACAACAAATTAAAACTTGATTAGTTTATTTTCTACGGAACCATTTTAGAAAAACTTTTCTCTAGAACCCTGCAGTAAAATTCACCATGTGCATAAGGCTTGAATTGGTTGCTTGCATGAAATGCTTGATTGCTTGACTGCTTGTGTGCTTTTTGGAATTTATTTGCGGCACCAAAATAACTTGCTTAACTATAACTGGTATTTCGGAACTTTCCTTTATAATATAGCAAGTAGATAATTCATCGTAGTTATAAAAATACTTTGTTGCCCTCTCGGCTTATTTATATTAGCCATCACGTTAATAAATTATAGATACAATTTTTTTCTCTTAATATTAGATTACGTATTAAATCCCTTGCCTTTACTTACTATCATGGTTATAAAAGGATATACATATATATATATATAATAATTAGCTATAATATATTTCAATACTAGTACTGCGTTCTTAATTAGTAATACGTCATAATGCATATATATACATACATGTTTACATATTTTAATTAAAATATACATACATACACCATATGTACCTTGATCCATTGTATGAATTAGTAAAGTCGTACGTGTAGGCAGTCATTGACTCATTGTTACATATACTCCCTCCGTCCATAAAAACATGCAATTCTCGCTTTTCGAGAAGTCAAACAGTTTGAACTTTGACTAAATTTATATAAAAAAATACTAATATTTATAATACAAAATAAGTATCATTAGATTAGTTATAGAATATATTTTTTTAATAAATATATTTGGAGACATAAATGTTAATACTATTTACTATAAACTTGGTCAAACTTGAGTCAGTTTGACTGGCACGCTTCCCATAATTGCTTGTTTTGTTGGACGGAGGGAGTACTTGGTATTTACAAAAATAGAAAATGGAAAAGGCCTACTGTGTACTTCCTCCCACCGGCCAATCGGGCACAGCGACCGAGCAGCAGCAGAGCACGCACACGCAGATATTTTTCGACGCCGAACCGCGTCTCCTCCGCGTTGCCGCTGCCGCTCCCGAGCACGTGAAAACCATGGCCGGAGATATTTCTTCGCGCACCGGCCTTCACGGATGTTGTCTTCTTCCCACACGATTCCCGTCGCCAGCTCACACCTTGTGCCGCTGCCGATTCCAGAAAGGCCGGCTGAGCTTTGCATACGCCCATGTAGACGTTGACTGCGCCCATGTAGACGTTGACTGCCGCTGCTGTGCGCTGCAGACCATGCCGGCAAAAATCTCCCCGGCCGGAGAAATATCCTCGTTGTACCTGCTGCCGTGTCCCATCGAGCTCGCCAAACGCCAGCTCAAGCACGCCACGAAGACGCTGCTGCCTGCCCACCCCGCCGGCAAAAATCTGCACCGTCGGAGATTTTTCCTCCGCCGCACTGCCTTACTGTCCAGGAGCTCGGGAAGATGAGTACGGGCACCAGCTGTTTTCCCTGAGCAGTCCCATCGATCTGCTGCTGCCGACAAAAATCTCCATTTGCCGGAAAATATCGGCTGCTCCAACCGAACTCCCAGGGCTATAAATAGCCACCGGGAGTTGCTGTCGACGAGCACTCCACCGTGACCCGGAGTTCGGAACCGACGCCGATGAGGCCTGCCGAGGGGCACGGCGCCCCTGCCTCGACGCACCGGAGCCGAGCTTCGAGCACGCGAAGGGAAGGTCGACGAAGTCGGAGTCGCTGCCGAGGCCAAGCGCTGGAGGACCGCGCCCCGCCTCCGCCGGAGCAACTCGAGCCGAGGCCATGGTTGCCGAAGCTCGAAGCCGTCGGAGCGCCGCGCCCTCTGCCGCTGAAGCCGCGCTCACCGGAACCCCGCCGTGCCGACCGCCCTGCCCTGCTCGCCACTCCATCCCAGCCAGCCTCGCGTCAGCGCAGCAAGGCCGTTGTGCCGGTGCCCAGCTTCCGCCGGTGCCTGGCCCCGCTCTCCATCCTTGCCTTGCTCTCTTGCCTCGCCTTGCCTACAGCCGCCGCTGGCCGAGCTCCCTCTGCTCTCTTCCCCGTCACCGTGCTCCCCTCCTCTCCCTTCCTTTCTCTCCCTCTCTCTATCGCTCTGGCTCCGTTGACTGAAGCAGAGGAGCCGTATACCGTGACCGTGAGGCAGGGGAAGGGATAAGGCCAGCCACGTCACCTAAGCTAATCAGGGCACAACACCTCCACACTTGGGACCCACACGGCAGTGCCCTACCCCCTTCTCCTTTTCTGGGTGGATCAGGTGCACGTGAGTCACAGAGAGGAGGGCTGGACTACAGATCGGTGTATGGCATAGTGCAAGTTAGCCCTGACCATTTAGTGGCCCCACATGTCAGTCACTATTTCATAGGGTAATTGCTAAGTGCACACGGGAAACGTACACAGTAGAGTATAGGGTAAGCATTTTAATTACAGAAAAATTGCTTGAAAATTTTTAAATAAACTAGAGTCACTCTAGATCGTACTTATATTTTTGCCACTCATTTTCATTAGATAAAATTATAGAAATAATTTCCATGCTCATTTCATTCGCGATTAGTCAGTAAACTTTAGTAATTTATATCTTCACCATTTTAATTTCGAATTCCATAATTCTTGCACTATAAATCTTCTAAAATAAAACTCTACGCACCCTTATACTTTTTCATAATTTTTGGTGTCCATTTAAATTCTAGATATGATTGCTTTTCTTTATTTAAAAATTAATTCATAGTTGCATTAACTAATTAATTAATTAATAACCCGTAGTAGCAATTCGCCACCGTAGTACCCATCAACCAGATAAAAGCCAATCCATCTAGGACTGTTTTCTTTCTTGATTGATTATGCTTGCTATGTATGCCTTGCTTGGTATTTTCCTTTGTCTGTCAACGCTAGACAAGCGTAGGATAGAAGACGTGGAGAGAACCCGATGGATCCCGAAAGCACCGCTACACAAGACACAGGAGCAAGAAGCACGGGAAGCGAAGTCATGGAATTTGGATATACCCGCCAGCGATTGGAGGCAAGTCCTGACTCCACCTCCCCTTTTCCCTCCATATATTATACCACATCCATTCCGCTACTCTTCCTCCTCCACATAAATTAACCACTCCCTCATCCACCGCTCCACCACTATCACATTTCACCGCTCCCACTATATTCCACCACTCCCACCATAAAGTCTCCCACTCCCCTTTATAAATAATTAAACATAAATGATGTTATCTATATTATCATGGAAACCAATGTTATGAGCATATATGACATATGATGAATATTGTGATATATAATAAATATTGTGATACATGATGAATATTGTGATATATAATGAATAATGTGATATATATATATGCTATGCGCTTTATGATATGGATAACCTAAGAACATGGATGTTAATTGAACTGGTAAAATATAACTTATTTTCGACGGGAGCGAGTGGGGGTATTTCACGTGGTGTGGATTACCTTGGCAGGATCGCCTGGTGTGGGTTCCTGTTGGGAGATACTCGCTTCGGTCATATAAGGACCGGTTCATTTGCCATCTCGCCTAGCCAGAATTTCGTACAGCCACATGTCTATATGGGTAGACTTGATCTCACACCCCGTTAGATTAAAGTATAATTTTCACTAGGAGGCCGGAGTGGCAACGGACTAACAGGAGAGGACACGGCTGCTGTGTGATCTACCGTGGTCTGATCGGCATGGTTGCTTTGTGGTCTTCCATGTAAAATTTATTGTTGTGCCGTGTGCGAGCACCCTTTTATTATTTAATCTGGATGCTATGTGATCATCCACCGGATGCTATGTGATCATCCAACCGCTTGATATTCTAGGATGCTGTGTGATCATCCTGATGCTTGTGGGTTCCGGTCCCTGAGTAGTCCGTGGTGGAATTATATGGAAATCTAAGGTAGCACCATCCGGGTACGAGGTCTTGTTAGGCCTGTCCAAGCCAATGACGTCTGGTGTCGGA
Organism: Saccharum hybrid cultivar R570; assembly: GCA_038087645.1. NCBI lineage: Eukaryota > Viridiplantae > Streptophyta > Magnoliopsida > Poales > Poaceae > Saccharum > Saccharum hybrid cultivar. The sequence goes on from JAQSUU010000135.1 coordinate 28,967,849, forward strand.
CTGTGCCTATCATGTGGGGAAATTTGTACAACCTCTGCAGAGTGTAGCAAATCTATTCGAATAGCCACGTCCTTGGAATGGGCAACCGCTGGGATGAGGTCTCAAATGATTAGACTTTTTATGTAAAGAAACTATGACAATCTGGTAAGTTGCAAGTTATTAATTATGGTAAGTTATAACTTATAAACTCCGGGAACTGGCGAGAAGGGTTAATACTCTCCCAGGCCCCAAACCTCCATTTTATATCACTCTACTACTACCATATAAAATTCCACCATAAGACCACCTCCACAAATAGCCTCCGTCATACACTTCACCTCTACCCAAAGTTAGGGCTTGCTGAGTACTTTATGTACTCAATCCCCTCCATTCTATGTTTTTAGGAGTCAAACTGCAGGAGTACAAACGAGGATGAAGCTATCGAAGCTACGTCAGGTTGGAAAGACAGGAGTACATACGAGGACGGAGATGTACGATTACGCAAAGAAGCTACTCGAGGACCATTAGGATAAATATGTAGGATTGAGCTTAGGAACAAGGTTTACGTCCGCACTCCAAGTTGCCTGTAGGAATGGAACCACGTCGTTATAGGACCGCTGTATTAGAACTCTGATGTACATTATAAGACCAATAGCCCAAGCTGTGTAATATGAACTATGTAATATGTTTTCCCGTTATCAATAAAAGTATGATTTTTGATATCAATCTTGCTCGCTCTGTGCGTATCAGCTACTGATCCAGGGACTGATACGTGATGCACAGTGGACCCTAAAATAGGGGCCCGACAATGGTCATCGTCACTGCTCTTTGTTTGGCTCTAAGAGTCAATTCTGCCTAAGGCATGGATGCTAAGAATCTATCTTCGCCCTCGAGGGACTAAATTCCTCCTCGCTGACTAAACGGGGGCGCAAGCGTCCAACTTTGCTGCCTGGGAGCTAAGTGGCCACACTTCACCTAATGTGGAGACTTCAAAATTTTTTTACTTGAGCTCCTTACATCCTTCTAACAAACCTCTACTTCGAGTGAGTCTGGATTCAACGACCAGTTGAACTATTCGGGCATCTGCTTCAACAGCTCGGACGCTTGTTTCAACAGCTCGGCTCCCAGTTAAACTGGTCGGAAGCCTGCTCCCGGTGATCAGTAACAAGTTGGGCAACTCGAACAAACTCAAGACAACGTTGCTCAGCGGATACAAGGCGCTCGGGGACTAGCTGTGGGGGTATAACCCCGTGTATCCACGGTAAGGGAAATGGGCCGCACCATCAGGGACGGTCTAGCCCCCAACATCAAGACTTGCGGCGTACGACACTGCTCGACGTACACCGCAAGGCACCTAAAAGATTTGATTGGATACTGTAGATATTGTAATCCAAATAGAATACTTGCTATGTAACCGACTATAATACTTTCCTTATAACTCTATTCCTCTAAAGTATATAAAGAGGGGTAGGGGTCCCCTAGGGTTACCTCATATCAATATACAAAGCACTAAAGACACAAGACATAGGGTATTATATCAAGCTGCGTCTGTGTCACCGTTTAGTTCGTGTCTCGTACACCTTCGTCGATTTATCTATTATTGTGGGCATACCCTGCGTGGAGTGCCGATCATACTTCGTGCATAGTAACTGGGTACGGTTCACCATCGCGGCGCCATCGGTCTCCGGTTCGCCAGGATGTCCCGCGGCAGTGACCTGGGCCTTGTTTAGTTCCAAAATATTTCGCGAAAAAACAGTAGATTTCCCGTCACATCGAATCTTTGGACATATGCATGTAGCATTAATATATAGATAAAAAATAAAACTAATTACACAGTTTAGACGAAATGGACGAGAAAAATCTTTTAAGTCTAATTAAGTCATGATTAGACACTGATTACCAAATAACAACGAAAATTGCTACAGTAGCATTTCGTAAAATATTTGAGAATCCCGTCACATCGAATCTTTGGACATGTGCATGAAGTATTAATATATAGATAAAAAATAAAATTAATTACACAGTTTAGACGAAATGGACGACACGAATCTTTTAAGTCTAAGTAAGTCATGATTAGACACTGATTACCAAATAACAGCGAAAATTGCTACAGTAGCATTTCGTAAAATATTTGAGAAACTAATCAAGCCCCCAAACGAGCTGCCGGCGGCGAAATCGCCGAGGCCTTTGGGCCCCACCACCATCGACTCCCTCGGCGAGGACATCCTGCTTGAGATCTTTCTCCACCTACCCCCCTCACCTGCTGCTCGTGGCGCCGCGCGGTGGCCTCTTCCGTCTTCCCCTGCTTTTCGCCGCCGCTTTCGCGAGCTCCACCGGGCGCCCATCCTCGGTCTCGTCGCGGAGCCCCAGCGCGACGCCCTCCCGGCCTTCGCGCCCGCCCAGCACAGGGACCGCGACGTGCTCGCGGCCATTAGCGGTGGCGACTTCGCCCTCACTGAGCTCCTGGATCCCCAAGGTTACGCGGCCAACGTGCCCCTCCACTGGCACATTCAAGACTGCCGCGATGGCTACCTCCTCCTCGCGAACTGGGATGCCGGATTACTCGCCGCTGTCAACCCACTGGCCAGATACAGCACAAGAGTACGGCCGTGTTTAGATCGGCTGATTTGGGAGGGACTGATTTTGTACAGTGCAAGATTCTGTACTGTAGCATTTCGTTTGTATTTATAAATTTTGTCCAAACATTGATTAATTAGGCTCAAAATGTTCGTCTCGTAAAGTACAATAAAACTGTGCAATTAGTTTTTTATTTCATCTATATTTAGTACTTCATACATGTGCCGGTATTTTAATGTGACGGAGAATCTTCTTTTTACATAGTGAAATTTAGGGTGAAATTTGGTATCTAAACATGCCCGTAACATTGATATGCCTGTCTCGTTGTCGTTCGATAAAGAAAGAACAGATGTACCTGTCGCGGTCGACTGGCATTTTATTTCCTCGGATGAAGACCCCATGACGTTCCAACTTGTTTGGCTTCTTTATTGCAAATCCAAGGTTCAAGCTGTGGTCTTCTCGTCAGACACCGGGGAAGGGGTGTGTTCACTTCGCGAAAAGTAGTTGAAAAGTTACCGTAGCATCTTTCGTTGTTATTTGGTAAAATTTGTCTAATTATGGACTAACTAGGCTCAAAAAATTCGTCCCGACATTTACAGACAAACTATGCAATTAGTTATCTTTTTTACCTACATTTAATGCTCCATGCATGCGTCGAAAGATTTGATGTGATGGGTGGAAAAGGAAATATTTTGGGTTGGAACGGGAAGTGAACAAGGCCTGGTTCTTTCACCCTTGGGTGGAAATCGAGGAGAGGGCACTGTCGAATGATGCCGACACACATTGGCTTCAGTTTGGGGTGCGATCAAATGACACGCTGTACTGGGCTTTCACGAACCTGGAGCACGTGCTGAAGCTGGACACAGCAACAATGGAGTTCTCTGTTTCTGAGCTCCCACCATACCTGAAGGGTCTGCAGGGTTGCCACTTGGGGTGTGTTCACTTCGCGAAAAGTAGCTGAAAAGTTACTGTAGCACTTTTCGTTGTTATTTGGTAAAATTTGTCCAACTATGGATTAATTAGACTCAAAAGATTCGTTTCGAACTTTACAGACAAACTATGCAATTAGTTATCTTTTTTACCTACGTTTAATGCTCCATGCATGCGTCGAAAGATTTGATGTGATGTGTGTAAGAGGAAATATTTTGGGTTGGAAGGGGGAAGTGAACGCGGCCTTGGTTGTTGGCGAAACTAAGGACGGTGCCCTTTGCATTGTTTTCTGCATCGGGGGGAGCATTTTTGTGTCCATGAACAGAGCTGATGATGATGGTGTGGTGAGGTGCGTTCTGCGTAGCGTGGACTATGAGGCAGACGCAAACCCACCAGAAGACATTGATACACTGCAAGCCATGTCTATTGTGGATGGGTTTGTCTACTTAGTCACATCAGAGATGGTTCTGGCGCTGTGCTTAGAAACAATGAAGCTGGAGAAGCTGTTTCCGAGGAGTTTTCGTGCCCGTCATTTCCATCCCTACATCATGGCATGGCCTCCTTCTTTAGTAGGAAACTATGGGAGTTTTGCTTTGATTCAAGATGGTGTGGACAACGCGTAACTAGGTATGGTATATGACTTGATACAAATTAGTTCTCTACATATGTTTGCCTTGTTCTTCTATTCTTCGCTTTATCATATAGATCCCAGTTAACTTAATGTTGAAGAATTTTTTTATAAAAAAATGTGCAGTTGTGATTAGAAATTTCCTGGCCAAACCATGCAACTTAATTTGGTCCTATTAGTTTCGAGCTTTCTGAGCTTATCTCCAGAATGACAGATTCATTGTGTTAATCATACATGATGCAAGACCATGCGCTAAATGGATACATCAGATATGCAAATAGCTCAATTATTTCATGTGATCTGTCTATATGGCTATAGATGGCGTTTTGATAAGCTTTATGAAGTAACTTTCTACAATGTTTGAATATATAATAATGTATGGCGCAGCCATGATTGTTAATTTGCATTTTGTTTTTTATTTAGATCTCAGGATGAAAATTGTAAGTGAACTGGTTCTATGTGAAAGGTCCATAGACTTGGACTTTTGAAGGAAGTATTCAAATATTTGGATTGAAATTATGTATCAAAAATCTAAACAGCTTGGCCTGCATGTGTTGCTTCTGCCATGTAATAGATGCATGCTTTTTTCAATTAATTGTGTGAACATAATATACAGCTCTGATGTTTGCTGTACATTGATATATATGACAGCAATTTGATTAAAGATCACTGAAGACATATGTTCTATTACTGGACCAGCAAATCTGCTCTCTTGATAGGAAACATTCTAGTTAAAATCTGTCCTTCACAAGCATTCTGAAAACAATTGCTGTTGATTTTGCAGGTCAGCAGTAATGCATTATTTCAAAGTGGCATGACAAGACGCATTTTGATGTTTGTTATTTACAGCTACCAGGCACTTGGCTGTGTGCGGTCGCAGATGCCGGAATTTTTCCATTTTCTAATAAAAAAAGGCTACCAGGCACTATCCTGCATCTTTCAGTCACTAAATTTTCTACGGATTGTTTCAAGAGCGTTTATAAGAAGTATGTCTCCTCATCTGTTTGGGATTCTGTACCTGGCTAAACTTTCAGTCTGTTTCTATTTTGAAGGTTACTTTTAATGCTAGAAATTATTTCAGTCACTTTTTACTTGGCAAGGCTCGGAACAAAATCAACTTAGTCCAGTGCTTGATATAGTTTGTTCAGACTGGGTTGATTTTAACACCAGTTCTGCTCAATTCACTTTTCTCATTGGGACTCAATATCTTTCCAAAGCTCTGTCTATTTGAGTTTTACCCAGCATACTGAAGAGTTCTCTAATTCCATTAACGCGAATGGCTAATCGTGTTTGAGGTTTTGAATTGTGCTTTGATCTTTTTATGCTGGAATGAGATATTTGAGCCTTTGTACAACAGTCTAGACAAACAATTACATGGAGATGGAATGAAATACAAGAGCACATATGATTCTATCGAGATTATTTGCAGCCACATTGCAACAGTGAACACAGGAAGATGAAATAAGCCATGGGATAATCATCTGTGTAGTTTCATTTATTTGAACAGGTTGGTTTAATAGATTATGTTATCTGGTATCAATCTTTAATTCTTCTGGAGCATTTCAGTGAAGAAAGGTCTTTTAATAATTTCTAGTGTAGTCTATATACCTCCTGTCAATTCATTGTTCTAGTGTAGTCTACTGTAATGCACCAATCAAAATTATACTAGGTCTCCCCAGAAAAACGTCCCCTGCTGAGAGTCTCTAACCATTGTACACCTAGGAAAATGCACATAGAAATTCGACTATCAAAATCAAGGGCTTACAAAACAGCCAGACCAGATCCGATGGCCGCTCTTTGATGTTTGAAGCCAGGCTTCAAACGCGCGGCACCTCCCGCATCTCCACGCTCGCCAGTCATCCCCACGCAAGCACGACAACCGCGGTTCGAATCCAGCCAGCCCGTTCCCATCGAAAATAATAAAAATTCTTTCCCAACCAATCAAATTATATTATGTCTCCTAAAAAAACATCCCCCGCTAAAAATCTCTAACTATTGTACACTTAGAAAAATACACATAGAAATTCGACTCTAGGGCTTACAAAAACACCGACCAGATCTAATGGCCGCTCTTTGATATTTGAAGCCAGGCTTCAAACGCGCGGCACCTCCCGCATCTCCACGCTCGCCAATCATCCCCATGCAAGCGCGACAACCGCGGTTCGAATCCAGCCAGCCCGTTCCCATCGAAAATAATAAAAATTCTTTCCCTTCTCCCTATCGCGAGTCACAACTCGCAACCCCTTCTCCCCATCACCCTCCTCTCTCTCCCTTCCAGATCCGCGTCACGGCCTCACGGGTGGATCTGCGCCGCCGGACATGGAAATTGCATTGACGGCAGCGCGGGTTGGGCCACGCTGCAGATGGGGGACCGGACGGGGGCTGCCGTGGGTGCACGGGCTGCAGTTTCCGCCCGCCGCCGCGGACCCAGCCGCGTGCCACCGGCGCCGGTACCCGTAGCCTCGCTGGCTGCCGCCGTGGGAGCGCGCGGGCTGGACAGGGCGGCGGCGCGCTTCGAGGACGAGCTCGGCGAGGGCGGGCGGTAACGCAAATCGCCCCTGGCCATTTTTCCTCTTCTCCTGACTTTCGCTTCTCCCAATCCCAAAAAAACCCTAGCGAACGAGCGGTGACGGACTTAGGCAAGGCGATGGTGTGCCGGCAAGGTGACGAGGAGCCGGCGAGACGGTGACCAGACTCCGTAGTGCCGAGTGTGCAGGATCTTGGGTTGGGCTGCTACCGGACAACCGTGTGGAGGGAGGGCTGCCGGTGGTTGTGCCTGGCACCGGCGGCCGAGCGCAGGCTGCAATTGGTCTCCGATCAGGGCTTGCCGGCAGAGGCGTAGCATGCCTGTGCATCATCTGCCAAGCACAGGTGGCTCGAGCACGATGACACCGAGGGGAAGAGGCCACCAGGATCTATTGGAGCAAAGCCTCCAAGTGTGAATCGATTGGATAGGCAGCCACCAGCGCACAACCACACCGTAATAAATCACTTAGATAATTTACAGATTTTAATTTTTATAATATATTAGAATAATGTAAATCACCAAGGATTAGAATATATTATGTTGCATTTGCCTCTGATGGTGATGATGTAGGGCATTTCAGTGAGTGCACAAACTGCATTACCACTGCATTAGCACGGTAATAATTTACTGATTGTTATTTGGTATATGTATCCATCTACTTAATATAACAAAAGAGATGTGAGTTCACTTCTTTCACTGTTTTTATTTTTGTTGTTTATGTACTGATGATGAAACAAATGATTGCAAATTCATACCCTTTTCCTATCTTATTGATATGAGTATGACAATGACAACAGTGAAGATAAGATGATCGTGCCTACTGATTTTGTTATTGTTTGTGCACAGTGAGCAGGCAAGTATCAATTAATATAGTTTCTGCTTTTGAGTTAGTATAGTTTATGATTTTGCTGGAAATAACTGCCATGGCTATGTTTTTTCCTTGACAAGAGTCTAAATGTTTTTACCTACAGTAATAGAACATGATATAACCTTGGGGTGTCTAATTGCAAAACAGTTTATATAATCTCTGGTGAATGTTTGATATTTCTCAATAGGTTGATGAAGTTCAACTGCACATGGTGCTAGGAGGATTTTCATAAAATAAAAAAAGGCAAAGGGGAAAAAGGTTCGCAACTATCACTAATCTTGAACTGTTTAAATATAACCTACATGACAATTATTTCTCTGTCAGCACTGGGAAGCTGAAACATTTGGGGACTGTAACTGATTACTGCTGGATTTTCTCACAACAGCTTATGGGCAACTGTGGCTGCTGCTTATTGCAAAGGATTCCCTATTCGTTTGGATCTTCCACAATCATCTTGTTACTTTGGAATTATCATCATATTTTTTCTCTTTGCAGTCAATTGGATATAAGCCAGGCTTTCAAGGTAGAAAAAAGAAGCTTTCCCAACTCCAGCACCTTTTTTTGTTGATGAGAACCAACACATAAATAGAGGTGAGATTGTATTTTTATCAAAAACTAATTTGTGAAAAGGAACTTTCCTGGAATAGATACATCTTTTTTAGGGCTGATGGACCAAGGGCCAAGAGAGGAGAATCCTGGGCAAGAGAGGAAAGCTCTTCAGGATTAAAATGCTGAGTTTATTAGGGAAGTCAATGCCACCAAGGTAACTCCAATCACTTGGGTTTTGAAATGTAGGGAACAACAACAACATAGCCTTTTGTGCCAAGCAAGTTGGGGTAGGCTAGAGATGAAACCCAAAAGAGACGAGAAACAGGGAGACACATAAAGGGATATAAAGGGCACAAGACAAAAAGAGGTCACGGTTCAGGCACATTGATTGTCAATCTCCAAGCGCTCCTGTCCATAGCTAAATCCTTGGAGATATTCCACTCCTTAAGATCTCTCTTAACGGACTCGTCCCAAGTTAGTTTAGGTCGACCTCTACCGCTCTTTACATTATCGGCCCGCTTTAGAACTCCACTACGCACCGACGCCTCAGGAGGCCTCCGTTGGACATGTCCAAACCATCTCAACCGATGTTGAATCAATTTCTCCTCAATTGGTGCCACCCCAACCCTATCCCGAATATCGTCGTTCCGGACTCTATCCCTCCTTGTGTGCCCACAACACCAACGCAACATATGCATCTCTGCTATACTCAATTGTTGGACATGTCGCCTTTTTGTAGGCCAACACTCAGCACCGTATAACATCGCCGGACGAATCGCCGTCGTATAGAACTTACCTTTCAGCTTCTGAGGCACTCTTTTGTCACAGAGAACGCCAGAAGCTTGACGCCATTTCAACCAGCCGGCTGAAATTCTATGCCTAACATCTTCATCAATGTCTCCATCCTTTTGTAGCATCGACCCTAAATACCGAAAAGTATCCTTCTTGGCCACCACTTGCCCATCGAGGCTAACGTCTCCCTCCTCGTGCCTAGTCGCGCTGAAATCGCACCTCATGTACTCGGTTTTAGTCCTACTAAGTTTGAACCCTTTCGACTCTAACGTGTGCCTCCATAGTTCTAACTTCCTATTAACCCCTGTCCTACTGTCGTCAACTAGCACCACATCATCAGCAAAGAGCATACACCAAGGGATATCACCTTGTATGTCCCTTGTGACCTCATCCATCACCAAAGCAAATAAATAAGGGCTCAAAGCTGACCCCTGATGCAGTCCTATTTTAATTGGAAAGTCACTCGTATCGCCATCACATGTTTGGACAAACGTCACCACATCCCTGTACATATCCTTGATGAGGGTAACATACTTAGTTGGGACTTTTTGCTTTTTCAAGGCCCACTACATGACATTTCTCGGTACTTTGTCATATGCCTTCTCGAGGTCAATAAAGACCATGTGCAAGTCCTTTTGTTCCCTATATCTCTCCATCAATTGTCGTAATAAGAAAATCGCCTCCATGGTCGACCTACCAGGCATGAACCTAAACTGATTTTGGGTCACATGTGTCACTCTCCTTAGGCGATGCTCGATAACCCTCTCCCAGAGCTTCATCGTATGGCTCATCAACTTAATCCCACGGTAGTTAGTACAACTTTGAACATCTCCCTTGTTCTTGAAGATAGGTACTAATATACTTCTCCTCCATTCTTCAGACATCTTGTTAGACCGAAAAATAAGGTTAAAAAGCTTAGTTAACCATACTATCGCTCTGGCGTCTAGGTATCTCCACACCTCAATGGGGATACCATCAGGACCCATTGCTTTACCTCAATTCATCCTCTTCAAAGCCTCTTCGATCTCTGCCTCCTGAATTCTCCTCACAAAGCGTATATTGGTATCGTCAAATGAGTCGTCCAACTCAAGGGCAGGACCCTCATTCTTCCCATTAAACAGCTTGTCAAAGTACTCTCTCCATCTGTCCTTGATCTCCTCATCCTTCACCAGAAGTCGATCTGTCCTATCCTTGATGCATTTTATTTGGTTGATGTCCCTTGTCTTCCTCTCTCGGATTCTTGCCATCCTGTAAATGTCATTCTCCCCTTTCTTCGTTCCTAGCCGCTGATAAAGGCCATCATACGCCTGACCTTTTGCTACACTCACAGCTCGCTTTGCAACCCTCCTCGCTATTTTATAGCCCTCGATGTTGGCTACACTCTTGTCATGGTGGAGACGCTTGAAACACTCCTTCTCCCTAATAGCCCTTTGCACCTCGTCATTCCACCACCATGTGTCTTTCGCTTCCCGTTTGCCTCCCCTACTCACGCCAAACACTCCCGAAGCCACCTTCCGGACACATGTTGCCATCTTTAGCCACATGTCGTCGACATCTTCTCCTTCTTCCCAAGGCCCCTCGTCTAGCATCCTCTCCTTAAACGTTTGCGCTGCTTCCCCTCTAAGCTTCCACCACTTCGTTCTCGCAATCTTGGCCCGTTTGTCCCGGTGGACACGTACCCGAAAGCAAAAGTCCGCCACCACAAGCTTATGTTGAGGGACAACACACTCCCCAGGTAACACCTTACAATCAAAGCAAGCACGTCCATCCTCCCTCCTTGCAAGGATAAAGTCGATCTGGCTCGAGTGTTGTCCACTATGAAAGGTTACTAGATGAGATTCCCTCTTCCTAAAGAGGGTGTTCGCTATCAACAAGTCATAGGCCAGCGTGAAGTTCAAAACATCCTCCCCCTCTTGATTCCTACTACCATACCCGAACCCCCCATGCACCCGCTCGAAACCTACATTAGTCGCACTAACATGGCCGTTGAGGTCTCCTCCTATGAAGAGTTTCTCGCTGATAGACACGGTACTAACCATGCTATCAAGATCTTATCAAAACTGCCTCTTGGTGCCCTCGCTAAGACCTACCTAAGGGGCATAGGCACTGATCACATTCAGAGCCGAATCTCTAACTACCAGCTTGACCAAGATAATCCGGTCACCTTGCCTCCTAACATCAACGACTCCATCCTTAAGGCTTCTATCGATCAAGATGCCTACACCATTCCTACCCGATGTTGTCCCCGTGTACCAAAGTTTGAAGCCAGTATCCTCCACCTCCTTCGCCTTCTGGCCCTTCCATTTAGTCTCCTGAACGCATAGAATATTTACACGCCTTCTAATTGCTGCATCGACTAGCTCTCTTAGCTTACCCGTTAGAGACCCTACGTTCCAGCTACCTAGACGAATCCTAGTTGGCTCGGCTAGCTTCCTTACCCTTCGCACCCGTCAAGGGAAGTGCGAAGACCATTGCTCATTTTTCACTACACCCGGGCGTAGATGTAGCGCGCCACTAAGGTTGCGACGGCCCGACCCTTGCTCATTTTTCATCGTACCCGGGTCACGATATGACGCGCCACTAAGGGGATGACGACTCGGCCCTTGCCCATTTAACACCACATCCGGGTTCCGATGTAGCGCGTCGCTAAGAGGGTTACGCCCCAACGAATCTCTTATGGGTTTCAAATCCATGAGAGTGGCTGTTTTTTTACTGTTGGTTCGCCAGACCTTAACACACCCTCCTCCTTTACCCGGGCTTGGGACCGGCTATGTTGAGACGACTTAAGAAACTCTTCCAGTCAACATAGGCAGAGTTTTTGAAATGTAGGGAAGTCTGAGTTTATTTAAAATGTGGTATAATTGATTCACTCAAGCTAACACACATGCATTTTCCCCCAACTATAATTATAGTATTCTGTTTACTGCACCACATAGAGATATTGCAGTACTCCTATCAATAAGTGTGGTTTGTTAGCAGGCCCTGTCATTTAATTAAAAATTTCAGAAGCACCTGTTGCACGCATCCTTTTATATACATGAATTACTGTAAAATCATGTGAAATTGTGTTACAGGAGTGTGCACATGTATCTGCTGAAGTTTAGAAGTTGACAGTTTTGTATAGTTGTTTGTTCTGACAAAAATGTTTTATTCAGGCAGAGGGATGCTGGTGCTGTATTGGCATATTACTACCGAAATCTGCAGTTAGGTTTGAGAGATATCCGATGGGTCAGGTGAGATCTTAATGGCACTACTATCTTAAAGTCTCACCACATTGTATTGTTCATGCTAGATTCTATCGGTCGGTGCTGATGTTAGTGAAGTTGACGCTGGGAAGAAGGTAAGCAACATTTTGTAACTTATCTCTTATTGATGCATGCCCAAATGCTCACTTGTGCAGTGCCAACTAGAAGCATTTTGTGCTTTGCATATGAAGTTTGTAAACTTTAGAGAACAATCTATCATATTTACTTGAGTACATTGAATGAACAATCTAACTGTATTGTTATTATTTTAATTTAAATGAATGGACTATATTTATTTGATTAGATTGAGGAGTGGTTATGTTTCTGAAACAAATACATTGCGATTGAGCTAATTTGCACGCTGCTACCATTATGACATTGTCTGCTACTGAAATATGTCTGTCATGCTGAAAATAGACATGCTTTATTTTTGTTTTCTATCCTTGTCTACTTTGCCCTGCAATGGATATTGTTATCGTGTCAATTCTTATAGTTTGCATAGTCCGTTGAATGTACTTTTACCGAAGTACAAAAAAGGGGCAGACCCAGTGCCAGAGGCTCCCACACAAGTGGGGTCTGGGGAAAGGAATAACCGAAGCAAAGTCTTACCCCCGCAGAAATTCTGCAGTGCTCACAATTTAGAATGTTAACCAGTTTGCACTTGCATGTTCTCTTCTCAGACATCAATGCTTATGAGGTAACTGACTGATTTCTTCTTAACGAATTATTTTTTGGCCTTGTCCTGTGCCCTACATTTTCTGATTCAATCGACATAGCTAACTTAGCTCACTGTGTTGTAGGTGGACCTTGGTACCGATGAGAAGCAGTGATTTGTTACCTGTAGTTGAATGAATTTTACCATGAAAATTTCGGACTTACCTTCCAAGGCTCCAACTGCATGGACTTATCTTGCCCCTACTTTGTTGTATGCCATTTGGATGTTCGTGAATTCAGCTTCTAGATGAGTGTTAGTTACCATTGAAGTTTGGCCGTCGTAAACTAGAATTATGTTAACGCCCCTTTTCTTTATAGCACGCTCTCATAAAGTGCCCAGATATGGATACGAATTTGCTGACTATAGTCTCGTTTTATTGTGCTGACTATAGTCTCATTCGATTTGTTTGAAAGTATTGACAGGCATGTTTGTTGATACCCTTTCTCTTTGGCCTTTGAGGATTCATTTTTATGCTTATTCCTATACTATGGAGTATTGCTAGGCATGTTTGTTAATACCCTTTCTCAAGAGATGACGATGCATTTAAAGATGTGGGCTACTTGAATCTGTGAAAGTTGGTATTAAATATTTTCATTTCATAGTTAGAATTTGTGTGTGCTTGGAAAAGTTACTCGATGTGGTTCCGTAGCGTTAGCACGGGCAATTAAACATTGTACAAGTACAAATGTTGATCAGGTTGAGAGGAAATTGTGAGTATGGTGGTTGCCATCATTTTAATCTTTCAAGAAACTACAGATCAATTTATTCAAAAATAATTTTAGAGGTTAGTATACATATTTCCAATTATATATGTGGTTGTAGGGTAATTAGTGGAGTTGCAACGTAATTATTTATAAAGAAAAACATTGGAACGCAATTAGAGAGTACCAGTTTGTGATATCTTCTGGTTGTTTTAAATTGCACCCCAAGTGTTGCCGTGGCGTTAGCACGGGCACACTACTGGTTGTAGTAGTTGATCAAACGTTGTTGCCTGTTGAGTTACTTGACATTGTTCTATTATAGCAGTTTCCCGGGGAGTGATCACTGGTGACCTGCCTTGCGTGTAAGTCAGTTGCGTCAATCATTCAGATATGTGAGGCAACGTGATGGAAGGCATGTATGATTATGAATCTAGCATTGCTAGGAATTTACTATCCGAGTTTTCCTAGTGTGGGAGATCTGGAGATGTAAAGGGGTGTGATGTGTGAACCGCTAGCCTAGAGCACATTAGTAGTGAAGATAAACTGCCTAGATGTGCCTATGAATTGATGTCTTTGGTTTCATTTGTCACGTAGGAGCATCTCCAGCAATACCCCTACTGACTCCCTACTCTGGATATGGGTAATGGGGGTAAAAAAACAAACTCCAGCAGGCCTCTTACTACACCCCCTACTTTTGTTGGTCTCTTACTTTTCCCCCTTCACCCTCTACTTCCCGTGGCCCCCTACTCCACCGTGCAAATTTTTCCTTCTTCTCTGCTCTCGAGCATGCGCGAGTACTGACGCGGAGCCGGATGTGGCACTTCTTGGCCGGCGCGAGGTCCTTCCCGATTGAAAGGTCTTGATGGCTAGAGGGGGTGAATAGCCTATTAAAAATTCCTACAAAGTATGCTAAACATGTTTATCAATATAACAAATAGCGTGATGCAAGTTTAGCTTAGCCTAAAGGGGGTTTGCAAACCACATATCCAATACACAATTCTAATGAATGTCACACAACCGCACAAGTTAAATCGCAAGAGGTAAACTAAAAAGCTACTCTACTCTAACTACTAAGCACTAGAGAAAACAACTAAGTACTTGAAATGTAATGCAAGAGTAGGGTAAGAAATATTTCACCGAGGGGCGATGAATTGAGCCAACCAATCAATAATTCCAGGTGATGATATTCAAGATAATCAATCCACTGAGACAAATCAATCACAATCAACGAAGTGAAGACACGATAATTTATCCCAAGGTTCACGTGCTTGCCGGCACGCTAGTCCCCGTTGTGTCCCCCTACACCACGTGGTTCGGTGGCTAATCGGTATCACACACCGAGCCTCTCAAAAGGCGCCACAAGAACCTACCAAATGGTGAGAAGTTCTAACAGGAGCAATCCACTAGAGTTAGAATTCGGCGCTCTGCCGGGGAACCACAACAACCCCTCACAACAAGCTCACCGGAGCCAGCCACGAACAATCACCAACACGTGCCGAACCTCCACCGCTACTCCAAGCCGTCTAGGTGGCAGCAACCACCAAGAGAAACAAGAATCCCGCAGCAAATGAACACTCAAGTGCCAACTAGATGCAAACTCACAAGCAAATACACTTGAGATCACTCAATCTTGCTTTGATTATGCAAACAAGCAAGGGAGATGAGGGGGAGGGGATGTGCTTAGCTCAAGAGGATGTTAGAGAGTCAAAATGTCCAAGAGAGACTCCTAGGAGCCGGCCAACAAGTATATATAGGAGCCCCCGAAAGAATAGAGTCGTTGGCTCATGAAATAGCCACACTCGGGGTGACCAGACGCGCACAGCATCCGGTCGCTCCACCGCGACCTCCTCGATGAACGCCACATGTCTCACTTTGAATTTCGTTCATTCGATCGTAACGGTCACTTAAAAGTACTTGTTCACGTATGTAACACCATCGGTGTTACCGTGAGTAACTTGCACTAAAACTGTCATGAGCATCTTTTTTTTCTTTGTGTTTTAGCTTGTGCCTAGGTTCATGGAATCTTTTTAGTAAATTGAATTAGCTAATGAAAATGCAATTAGAAGTAGCCGCGTTAACCGTGTTGTATCGATAGAGTTCTAAAGCGAATTTTAGATTAGCTAAACTATGTAGAACTTGTATGCAATGCTTTAACGAGTTTTGTAGTACTATCGTCGAGGAGTGTAATGCAACCCTTGCGGTGGTAAAGTGATTTGGCTAGCTAGTTTTCCGAGTAGCTTGGAAATCGAATTTGAAAACCTAACTATGCTTCGGACCATAAGCTGTTGAGCGGTTGACGACCTCGTGTTCGCAGGATTTTCCTTGTGTAACCGTGTTAGTGACTTGGTCGGGTTTTGGCTTCTGGGGATAGCTCTTGGTGCCCGCTAGGCCGTAGCCCAGTTGGTTAAGCTGAAGTTGAGCCAGGGTAGTGGTTTTTGGCGCTTTAAATTGCGTGCTCACATGCCGTCGGTGTCTGCTGTCTCTCTATGGCCGCGGTCACCACCACAGGCCGCTCCGTGACTGCGCCTGGCCGCGTTGTTGGGCTGGGCAGGCTGGCGCGCCCGGTCAACCGCAGCCGACCACTATCCCATTCTCCCCCCCGCGCTGACCCGTTGTCCTTCCCCCTCTTGTTGGGCGCAGCGATGCGACCGTGGTATGGTCTGCGACGCCATGCCCATGCCCTGCCCTCCCTGCATCGTTGTCGGTCGACCGATCGCCGCTCAAGCATGGCTTTTTTGCAGCGCTAGCGTGCATCCAACGTGTCACTGCACGGGTGTCGCCGTGTCCGCGTCGACCCAGCCGCCCTGCGAGGTGACCCGTGGGTTGACCCTTATTTTCCCCTCCCCCTCCTCGCTCCTCTGTCAGCCATGGCCATGGCGGGGCCGCCTCCCAGGTCTCAGTCGGAAGAGCTCACTAGCCCCCAATTGTTCGCGTGCTCGGCTTCGTCACCTGGTGGCCTTGCCGATCGACCCCACATCGGCCCGAGCCTTGCCCCTCCTAGCCCCAATTTTGGAGTTGTGCCGGCACCTTTGCCGTTAAGATGATGCCGCTCTTCGCCGTAGGTAGCCCCCGGATCTCTATGAGCCTAATCGGTCGTGCCACCTGACTCGCCCCCGCCCCCTGGCAGTCCTGTGCCTCTGCCCCGCACCCTTGCTGCCCCCGTGCGCTCGCTGACGCGGTCGTGCCACCGCGGTGCGCCACCGTGGTGGTCGGGCGCACGTGGCCAGCTCAATCTGGGTGAGTTCCGGCCCAGTCTTCGCTTCGGCTGAGTCCGTGGTAGGTCGCTAGAGCTCACCCGTCATCATTACCGTTCCTTTAGCGCCTCTCCTCACCGAAACATGGCCGCCACTGTAGTTTGGTCGCCACTGCCGTGGGGGAGGTCTCTCCAGTGCGCCTCCGCCCTCCCAACCGCCGCTCGCCCACATGCGAGGTCCCGCTGGTGAGCATCGGCTTCCTTTCCTTGCGTTCGGGGTTCCCCGGTTGGCCAGCATGGCCACCTGGTGGCGCTGCTTGCCGTGCCGGAGCACGGGGAGGCGTCCAGGGACCTTCCCGTTGCGAAGACAA
The DNA here is from genome assembly GCA_038087645.1 of Saccharum hybrid cultivar R570. NCBI lineage: Eukaryota > Viridiplantae > Streptophyta > Magnoliopsida > Poales > Poaceae > Saccharum > Saccharum hybrid cultivar. Next base: position 28,984,924 of record JAQSUU010000135.1, read on the forward strand.
GATATGATGGGGGCCATCGTGCCTATTGGTAGACTGGCGGAATAGTGCGTTTGGTGTGCGCAAATTCGCTAGAAGTATGGGGGCTCTTTAGCAAATTGTCCTGTGCGCCTGCTGTTTCCCCCCGCTGGGCCGCGTCCGCGTCGTGGGCCGCCTCACGTGATGGGTTCGCGGGCATGCGCGCGCACCGAGCGCGGGTGGCCCGTGATGGTTGGGCCGCGCGGCCTGAGGGGAGTTTTTCATTTTCGGTAGAGGAGTCAGTTTAGCTTATTATTTCATGTGAATGATTAAATTTGGGAATTTGTAAGAGGTCACTCAAGCATCCAAAAATCACGAAACCAGTTTCATTAGATTCTTAAGTTCATGATCTTTTAGTTGGTGAAATCAGTTTATATAAATATGTAGTGATTTTAGGTATATTAAATTGATGCAAAAATGACTATTGTTGAGACATTAAATTGTGTAGGATTTGTTGTGGCAAAACCGTAGTAGCTTTAACCCTAGGATTTTTACAGCAGCTTAATGGCTATGTGATGTGCTTACTAAAACTTTTGTAGCATTTTAGTAGCTTGCTAGATGTGGTAATTAAGCTCTCCTAATCGAGTAGACGTTGAAACGATAACAAAAGAAAGTGATGCAACTTAGTTGGTAGGAAACTGGTAGACCGGTTAGCTATTGCTTTTAAGGGTAGTGGATGACTTGGCATGTTGGTCATTAGAGTTAGCTAACTAGCTTAATAATTTTTGTTATTAGAGTTACCGTTGTCACCTTTTAAGTGTGGTATTATCATTGCATGCATGTAGATCACGAGGAAGTCGAGTACGTGGCCACCGAGGAACAGGACTATGAGGAAGTCATCGAGGAGTTCGAGGAGGAAATCTTTGTACCAGAGGAGTTCTAGGAGCCGCCCGCGACTGACACCTCTGACTTTGCGCCTGCCCAAGGCAAGCCCCGGTGCATAACCCCTATTTTTCAAATCGTATATATATTTAAGTGTTGTGCATTTACGTTTCAGGAATGTTACGATACCCACATGCATCCATATATCTACTCATGAGTCTTACTAGTACAGGATCGTGTAGTTGCTTTGCTTAGGCTCCTCGGTAGAGTGAGTAACCTATCGTTACCCACAATAGGGGGTCACTCATATTATTATCATTACATTCTGGATAAAATGATGGGAAGGAAATGACGACCGGGCAGGGATGTGGTATGGGTATTGGTGGGTGTAGCAAGTTGTGTCCCGCGGCCACGGGGCATAATTGGGTTGCACTGTTTCCCTGTCTGCGTCAATTAAGGACCGTTCGTTGCATATACTTGCTTATGGGAGCGGGAAGGCTTGTTACTCTCTTGTCATGAGCTCCGTCTCTTTCCGGACCGACTAATTGGAGGCGGGGACCGTCTTAGCACCGCATTGAGGCCGGGCCTCAAGTGCGGGAGCTAGGAGTCCAAGTTTGGACGGGAACCTGGAAACCCGTGACAGGAGGGGAACGGGTTGGTCTTGCTTGCGCCAGGGGTACAAGCGAGGCGTGTGTTTTTCAGGGTACCCAGTTAGGCACATTGATTCACGAATCATCATTTCTGCGTGACGGTACGGCTTGACTACGCTCTGGCATCGTAGTAAGAATTGGCAAATGAAAAGAGAGAGAAATGGTCCTGATTTACTCAACTCTTGCTTGATTATAGCATAGGTGCTTACATAGATTATTGGTTAATGAATAAAATACGACTTCTAAAAGTTCAGAAATAAGGACACACTCTTAGTGCTGCTTTCCGCAAATAAGAAAAACCACCAGCCATAAAACCTAATATAATCCTTAAGAGTCGGGAAATATAATTCCCAGTCGGGTAAGTCTTGCGAGTACATTGTGTACTCAGGGTTTATTCTACCCTTGTTGCAGGTGCACCTTGAGCTGGTAGGTCTTGTGTGGAGGATTCTTCTGGTGGGCACAGACGGATTCTCATTGCGTTCCGCTAGATGTTATTTTATTTTCCGCTGTTAATTTGTCGCACTCTGAACCTCTGGTATTATAATAACTATTTTTGAGACTCTGTGTTGTATGAAATGGACTAAGTATTGTAAGCTTGTACTCATCATTGGATCCCGGGTGTAAAATGTGGAGTGTTCGAGTTCTTCCGTCGGTTGTGCTCGACGGAATCATCTGGTTTAGCTCACTCTCAGGGCACTTAGTGTCTAGTGGAAGACAAGCGCCCCCTGAAAGCATGCTAAATCGGGCGATTCCGTCACAATGCACTAGAGTGACCGGACGCGCAGCTTGAATTGACCGGACGCGCCGATCACACAGCGCCTGCGCTCGCGAAGCACCGACCGGACGTGCTGCTGAACTGACCGGACGCGTCCGGTCGATCGTGACCGGACTCGCCACCGCGTCCGTTTAGCTCTACGCTGATGTTGCTCCACGCCATGTTGACCGGACGCGCCGGTCCCGTGAGGCGTCGGACGCTCCGGTTAGAAACCCTAGCTGCCCCTCGTGCTGCTCGCTGACACTGACCGGATGTGTCCGGTTACGCTGAGATCGCGTCCGGTCACCTCTGTCACCTCCGTTCCCTCTGTTTCTTCGTGTCCGGCGCAGTGATAAATAGGCGTTTCATTTCTCAAAAAGCGCTGAATCCCGCCGAGCAAGCTCGGTAGGAGGGAGATAGGACCCCAAACCCCTCTCTACCGCTCAAACTCCACCGCCTTCGCAAATATGCTAACATCACCAAGTGTACATCACCATGTGCATGTGTGTTAGCATTTTCACAATCATTTAGGCGTTAAATTAGCTCTCCACTAGATCTAAATGCAAATACAAATGAATCTTCATCTAGTGGCACTTAAGTGATCAATAGCCCTGGAAATTCCCCTCTTTATAGTACGGCTATCGATTCTAAGCCATCCACATCCTCTATGGTGTCTTGGAAGCAAAATAAAAATCCCTACATGATACCTTTGCCTTGAGCATCACTTGTTGCACCTTGTTCCAACTCCACATCATGGTAAGCACTTCATCATCACATTACTTGATCACCATGCTTCACCATATTTCGTGTCAATCATCATTGCTACACACATTCTTATGCATATGATTAGCACTTAGGCATTGTCACTAATTGCCAACACCAAACATAGGACTTTCACCGATGTCGACGACCGTCCTCGGCGCGGCCATGCTCCCGACGCCCTCCCCTGCCGGACGCCCCTTCCCGGTGTGGCCTGCTTGGTCGGCGGTGCCCTTCCTTAGCGAGCGTGGCTCCCCGGCGCGGGCGCGGCTAGCCCTAGTGGCCTTGCCCCGGCCTGACACAGCTTCCCTAGCGGCCTTGTCCCGAAAAGCGGCGTCCCGACGCAGCTCGGCTGTGGCCTCTTGATGCGGTTGCGCCCCCCGACAGGCGTGGCTCCCTGGCGCGGGCGCGGCCAGCCCTGGGCGCCGCGGCAAGCCACCTATAATGGATTTGGGTAGTCTGTTTCAGGTAGTGTTGTTGGAGAAAACAACGAAATTTGGGTAAAATGAAAATTGATAGCTACCTAAATAGAGAAGTAGGGGGTGTGTTTTAGGCAGTATTACTAGAGATGCTTTAACTAAAGGACGCATTGGCTCGTTCATGTCTTTGGTTTCATTTGTCACGTAATTAAAGGGACGCATTTGCGCATTCCTCTAAAAACTCAAAGAAAGATTTGGTTTCATTTGCATGTAATTAAAGGGACGCATTGGCTCATTCCTCTAAAAACTCAAACAAAGATTTGGGTATACCAAGATTAGAATCATATGTAGTGAACCGAGACTACAACTGGTTAGGTTTTTACCCAAAGTATTTGCTTATTTGTGTGTTCGACTCAGCATGGATGGTAGCATTTTTGGGATGCTTGATTTTTGAAACTCTTTGTATGCGCATATAGTTATTTTTACTGATAGGCTTTTTTTTTTTGCTTAAGTTGATAATTATGAATAGGGTCTTAATAATTGTTTGAAGAAAAAGAAAAGATTAACAAGGTCGGACAGGGAATGGAGCATGTTCTAGGTGTGAAAAAAAGTTCAACCAGCAAAAATGTTCCACGACTATTAAAAGGTTCGAAATTAGGCAGTGGATGGCATGTTAAGTGCCACATGTATAGAATGGAAGATCTCACTCAACAGCCAGGAGATGTCTATAGTAACTACCTACCTAGAATTTTCAACTAATTCTTTTTATAGTGGTGTAAATGATGTACGATGGCCTCTTGCTTGAGATCCTGCTTGAGGCTGATTAGTGTGACGAGAATACTATGATAGTGTGTGACTTTTTTTTGCCGTTGAAGTTGAAAAAAAACTTGCAAACACATATTTGACATAAAAGGTTCAAAGAAAGAACTACTCCCTCAGTCTCAAAATAGAGTCGCTATGGAATCGTGCTGGCCAAACTTTCTCAATTTTGATTAGGTTTGTCGAAAATACGTGCAATATTTATATCTCCAAGTAAGTTAAATATGAAAGTATATTCAACGACCTACCTAATGATGCTAATTATGTACCATAAATATTAATATTTTATTAAATATATATGGTCAAAGTTAAAAGTTACTGACTTTTTAAAAAGCGAGAATGACTTTTTTTTTGACGGAGGGAGGAAGCTTGAGTACACTAGAAATAAATTTAAAGCCGATTATTGTATTTGGAAGAAGCCCACCAACAAGGTGACTGGTATTGAATAGGATGAGGAAGAAGCCCACCAACAAGGTGACTGGTATTGAATGGGATGAAAGGAAAAAAAAACATTGCTACGCCAGAGAGTTGGATAAATTCCAAGATGGCCGTGCAAGGGCCATCTATCTTTCTAGATCATCGTGACTCCGTGAGCATATATGTTTTGTTGTATTGTACTCCCCGTCCGTAAAACAAATTCTCATTTTTTTTAGGATTTGAACGATTTAGAGTTTAACTAAAATTATATAAAAAGTAATAACATTATGATATAAAATAAATACAATTAATTATACAATATGTTCTCTTAGTAAACCTAACTAAAGACATAAATATTAATATTATTCATATAAACTTAATGGCCCTGTTCATTAGGCTTATAATCCGTCTTTTTCAGCTTGTTTTTTCAGCCGGAACAGTATTTTTCTCTCACAACAAATCAGCTAACAGTGTTTTTCAGCCGGCTTATCAGCACAGCCGAACGGCTCCAATAGCTTGACTTACACAAATCTCATAGTTATATCTTTATTAGACTGAGGGAGTACCATGATATATGATGTTGATTTGCGTACTTTTGTTAATATAATTCTCTACGAGTTAGGGCTCTGTTCGCTGGATGGTTTCCGGCTAGTTAATTCTAGCTGATATTAATTTGTTGCGACAGAAAAACACCGTTGAATAGCTGACTGATAAGATCAAGCGAATAGGTTGTACGCCATGACTCTACTGTATAAAAGACACTGATAATTCTTTTTTAAAAAATTTATATACACTCAAATATAAAACATATACAAACTCAAATATAAAACCATATACAAACATACACAATTGATTGTTATGATAAGTCCGATAGTCAGCGGCATTTTAAACTTTTTATATATTATTAATTGAAGAAGATAAGAGTACAAGCCCTTGTTCAGTTCCCAAATCGGGGGTGCCCGATTTGGTACAGTAAGCTACGGTGCGCATTAAATGCGCACTGTAACAATTCGTTTGTATTTGGTAAAAATTGTTCAAATTTTGACTAATTAGGCTCAAAATGTTCGTCTCGCAAAGTACAATAAAACTGTGCAATTAGTTTTAAATTTCATCTATATTTAGTACTTCATACATGTACCGGTATTTTGATGTGATGGGAATCTTCTTTTTGCATAGTAGAATTTGAGGGTTGAATTTGGAGCTTTTTGGATATACAGCATTACGAAGAGTGGGCTTCGGACATATACCATCCTCCGACGGGGCTTCGCCGGTCTGGCATTATGAAATGTGACACAGCCGCTACGATGCCATCCGGTGGATTTTAGAGTCTTTTATCCCTCTTCTGCCCCTGGCTTATCTCTTGTCTTTCACTGGATCCTTCTCAGAAAGAACGGAGATGCCAGAACGGATCGAGCTGGACGGGTGGTGAGCGGCTCCGCACGGCGAGCGCCCCTCCCCCACGGCGAGCCACCCGGCGAGCGCCCCTCCCCTCCCCCACCCTGGAGAGCGCCCCCCCCCCCCTCCCCCGTCAGCTCCCCCACGGTGCCGTCCCTTCGTGCGTTGCCGCTACTCTTCCAGGCTGCAGCTGCATCTTCGTGGACTGCCGATGCAGTGATCTCCCCATGGACTGCAGATGGAGTGACCTTATTCGGTATGATTCCTCTTTCTCCCGATGTTTGTATTCCTCTAACTCAGTTTGGGAAGCCAAAACAGTGACCTTGCCCAATAAATTTCTAACACGGTATAATTTTTCCAATTTCTTCAGGCTCGATCCGGAGCCTGAGGATAGTGTAGATGCAGTAGAAGAAATTGGAGATGTTGGTAGCAATGATAAGCCTGTAGAACAAGTTGTAGAAGAGGTAGCATGTGGTGTGCTTGGTAGTTCACAGGAAGCATGTGATTTCCGTGTCAGTTTACAGGCTGTAGACTGTTATGGAGCTGTTAATTGGGACGGATTGCAGATTGAAAATACAGTTGATGAAGAGGGTGAGGGTGTGCTAGATATAATTGATGAGGATCAGTTGTTTCGTTTTTTGGGTTTGAGAACTGATGATGATCAGCATGATAAGCCTAGTGAGGCTGAGGCTCAGGCTCCCGCTGAGAGGGACATCACAGCTGAAAATAGAACTACTAACATTGATATTGACACAACTGGTGCTGCAATTCCGGTTGATGATCATGTACCAGGGGAAGGACTCTATGCTTATGATCCTAACAAGCCTTGTATGGATATTGGCACCGTGTATGCCTATTCTCACCCTTCAAATCACTGATAAGTAGTGTCTGCACCTTCAGGAGGTTGCTGCTATTTGTCTGAAACCTGAGTCAACTTGATTTAGGAGGTGGCCACACTGGTATTCCTATTCTCATCCTTTAGCATTTTAGCTCGAAGGCTGACATAACTCAATATGGAAACATTGATTCTATATACATGTATCTACTTCCTGGTCATTTCACTATAAAAAAATTTGGTGATTAACTCACAAGCTGATTCCAGCTCTCCAACAACTGAAAATGAACAGCTAGTTTGGCACAAACAGGAATAAAACACTATAAATGGATTTCCATTGATTCATTGGCACAACTGATACATTTAGATAACAAATATACAAGATTCAGCCACTCTTGGCAATTGCATACATAATGCTAACTAACACAAGTCCACAAACTAGAAGCAAACATTTCAGCAATAATACTATCTCCCCAAGCAGCTTAACTTGTTCTTTCTGTCTTGATTCTCCAAGGTTCACCTTGTTTTCGACAATTGGGACTTGCTGCGGCAACTTGGTAGACTCAAAAACAGGTTGATAATCTAGAGGCACCAATTTATTATCAACCAAGTATTGCTCATATCCTTCTTCCCATTCCCAGAATGGGCAACCAGCACCTTCCCTCTGTCACACAAAATAAACACAAACCAATTAAGTTACCAAATCACACAATCACACATAAATTTGCAGCTAATTGTTCCCACCGTTCGAGTTGGACAAACATAGAACTGGCGGTCGTAATTCTTCGACGTCTTCGCTGTAAAGACCTTGAGAAGCCGACACTTACAGTCCTCGCAATGAACAAGAGGGAGTTCATTGTTTGAAATCCTTCGGCTTCTCGGTATTGAATACTTGCTGTTCCTCGTGGCTGACCTTGAGGGCATTGCTGCGGTGCTGTGCTCCATGGCCGGCGTGGAGGCGCTGGAGTCACGCCACGGCGAGCTGGGGCCGGCCATGGCGGGTGAGTGGGCCACGCAGGTGACGCTCGGTGGGCGGGCGTGCCGTGGGGAGGCGGGCGGGCTTGGGGAGTGTGCGGCCGTGGCGTGGGGAGGCGGGTGGCGTGGGGAAGCTGGCCGTGGGGGCTTACCGTGGGTGCGACCTTCCGCTCGCTCGGCGTCGGAGAAGAACGAGCGCGCCCACGCTCGATCCGTTTCTCGTGCCTCCGTTCCGTCCAGCGCCTGCTCGGTTAAAGAAAAAGGTAAGGGGAAAGGGCAGAAGGGGAATAAAAGGCTCCAAAATCTATCCGATGGCATTATAGCGGTGGTGTCGCATCTCATAGTGGTAGTCTGGCGAAGCGCCGTTGCGGGATGGTATATCTCCGAAGCCCGATTTTCATAATGCTGTATATCCAAAAAGCTCGTTGAATTTGGGAACTAAACAAGTGCCAAGTTGTACTGCTGGAGCTCTGCCAAAGTGGGGAATCGCCTCCGCCTCCGCCGGCGCAATGGCGAGAGACAGATCTCGGACCCATTCTCCGCCTCCGGCGAAACGCCAAAAGAAATCGAGCACCACCACCGTCGCCTCCCTCGGAGAGGACATCTTGCTCGAGATCTTCCTCCGCCTCCCCTCACTCGCCACTCTCGCCCGAGCCGCCCTCACCTGCCGCGGGTGGCGCCGCGCGGTGGCCTCCTCCCCTTCCTTCCGCCGCCGCTTCCGTGAGATCCACCCGGCGCCCCTCCTGGGGCTCTTCTTCAACCCTCCTGGCGCCATCCAGGACCCTGGACTGCCCGCCTTCCCCTCCTTCGTCCCAACCCGCGGCACCGATCGGGACCAAGCCGCCGCCGTCCGAGGAGGCGACTTCTTCCTCACCTCCCTCCAGGAGCGCCACGGCGTCCACAACGGCTGGGACATCCACGACTGCCGCGGCGGGTACCTTCTCCTCGCGAATGCTGATCAGGAAACGATGGCGGTGACCAATCCTTTGGCGCGACGGAGCGAAAGTTTCTTTGATTTCGGCCACGAGGACACCCTTGAAGGTCACCGTGTCCACGGCGTCGTACACAACGCCTGCTTGCTCTGCTCCGACGAAGACCCCACGTCGTTCCGGGTGGTCATTATTGCCCATGACAAGTCCAGGGTACGGGCCACTGTCTTCAGCTCGGTCACCGGTGAGTGGTCGGTTCGCCCGTGGGTGGATATCCCGGCGAGGCCACGGCGTGGAGAATTCTGGCTTCTGAGCGGCAACATGCAGGCAAATGGATTCTTGTACTGGGTTTACAAGAACTGCAAGTATATGGTCTCACTGGACACGGCAACAATGGATTTCTCTGTCGCTGAGCTCCCGGTTTTCCTCAAGAATCGGCTGTGCAGCTTCGTTGTGGGTGAAATGAACAACGGTGAGCCTTGTATTGTCTATGCTATTAACTTCACAGTTGGCGTGCTGTTGCGCAGAACAGAGAGGGATGGTGTTGAGAGGTGGGTGCTGGACAGGGCCGAAATCCTGGAGACACAGCTTGGTCTTGTCCTTGGCAAACTAATGGAGGACTACAATGAGGTGCAGGTTGTGGCTGTCAGGGATGGCTTTGCATACTTGGTAACATCAGAAAGGCCAAACGGTTCCAGGACTCCTAGTTGGTTTTTGTCCCTCTGCTTGGAAACAATGAAATTGGAGAAGCTGTTTCAGAGGACCGATGACAGTTTTGTGCAACCTTATGTTTTGCCGTGGCCTCCTTCTTTAGTTGGTAACTATGGGAGGTTTGCACTTGAAGATGGTGTATGAAATGCATGGCCACCCGTCAAATATTATATGCAGCGAAGAAGAGCTGAAGCTAGAAAAAAAAAGTTGCCTCTTATTTGCTGTTGTTGAGTGTCATAACGCCCAGATGTCATGATAACTACCATTCTTTTGAAGCTGCATGGATGCTGAAGAATTTGATCACGAAGAAGATTTGGTCACCAATCAATCCTACAATTTCATCTTTTCCACTTGCTATTTACATTTTGTTACCACTTTTCAGTATTGGCATAATTGGTTCTGAACTTCTTTTTTCATCTCTTATATACTATGTAGTTATGTTAACTACCGAGTCTTTGTTAGGTGCAAAGTTCAGCTAGGCGCTGGGCGGAATCTAGGCGCTGACCCTCAGCCTAACGCCTAGGCGGGATTAATCGCGCCTAGGCGTTCCTAGGCGTTTTTCTAGGCGTTTTCCAATACATACTTAAATTTATTAATACATACTTAAGTACTTAAAAGAAAAGAAAAAATAGAAGACCAATGGTCATGGAACAGGGAGAAAAGAGAAGAAAGGCCCATAAAAACGGCCCAACCCACCTTATCCACCGTTAAAAACGGCCCAACCCACCTTATCCACGCCTCCTCCCACACCGCCGCCGCCTGCGCCCGCCCGAGCGCCTGCCGCCCGCGCGAGCGACCGCCGCCGCTCGCAGCTCCTTCTCCCCCAGCGACGACCTCCGCTAGGCGCTCCTCCACCACCACCGCCGCCCGCGCAAGCCCGCGCGAGCGCCCGCCACCGCTCGCAGCTCCTCCTCCCCCACCGACGACCTCCGCCAGGCGCTCCTCCACCACCGCCGCCGCCGCCGACGAGCCGCCGCCGCCTAGGGGTCCGCCTACCCCCATAGGCGAGGCGGACACCCTCCGACTAGAGCCTAGTCGCGCCTAGTCGCGCCTAGGCGAGCGCCTAGCGGAACCATGGTTAGGTGTTGTGTTATGGTTTCAGGAGTCTGTTTCGAGATCCTTGCTCCCAAGAGAACTGAGACTATTTACCTTTGTTGAAAGAATGGCTTCAGATATAACAATTAGTTATATGCATACTTAGCCTTATCTATATGTTGGTTTCGCTCAAAGAAAATTAATGTACCTGTTAGATATATAAAGAAAAACCTAGAATTTCATCCTTTTGGACGAGGTGTTTGTGCCATTTGAATTATCTGCTCCACACTCGCCTCATCCGGGCATGGCTCTAGTGCGTGAAAAAGTCGAAGCAGCTGAAAAAAAAGAGTAAAATCCACTAGTTGTCCTTAAACTTTGCTTGGTTGTGTCATTGCAGTTCTTAAACTCTGACTAGTCTCAAACTTGTTCGGTTGTATCAACCCAATCTCTAATCTTGCAAATCGCTTGTTTAGGTCTTCAAACTTGCTCAGCATCCCGGTTCTTAAACTCGCAAATGACTCATTTAGATTAAATAGAGATTTGAGTACCTAAATAGGCGATTAACGAATTTAGGGACTAAGATGACATAGCCAAACTAGTTTAAGAAACTAACGTACAATTTGCGAGTTTGGACCGAGATGACAGATGAACAAGTTTGAGATATAAATGAATGATTTGTGAATTTAGGAACCGCCGAACCGAGACGATATGGCCGAATAAGTTTGAAGACCTCTAGCGGACTTTACCAAAAGAATAGCTCTAGTTCTATTTAAGAGGCATAAAAATGGATCTAATTCTATTTGAGACAATTGATAAAAATGGTTCTTGCTGCCACGCACGGACAAGCATGCACGTGCATTAATTAGTTCTGTTAACTTGTTTTGTTTTATTTTATTGGATCTACTGTAGTACCGTCGGGCGTCCGCATCCTTTTTTCATGAAATCTGAAGAAATTTGCTATCTTGTTTTCGTGCATCTTCAAACCAGGCACCGATGAGTGATGAACACGGCAAAACCTACGTATTTCCAAAGGGAAAATTAGTTGGGTAGTATCGAAAGATCGCGATCTCCGTAAAATATCATCGAAAGTTTACGCCCTCGTAAAATACCACCGGAAGATTAAACCGTAAACTGAAAATAGCAATCCGTTAAAATAAAACGACGGAAGTGCCGGAACTAAAAGTAACCTCCGTCACGCCGTCATGCCCGTAGACGATGTTGTCGCGGATGCTTGCTGCGAACAGGAATGGCTCCTGCGGCACCACCGCCACCACGTGCCGCAGCGCCCGCAGGTTGTGCTTGCGCACGTCCTTGCCGTCCCGGCTCTCGCCCCGCGCGATCCTGCCCCGCGCCGACGCCTCTCTCCGATCTCGATTTGTGTGCCTGTAACCTGCGTGGGATGGAGGAGGAGGAGGAGGAGGAGGGCCCCTGCGGCGGGACGTCCTCAACCGCAGCGGCGACATCAAGGCGGTCGTCTCGCCTCGCGCCGCTTCCACGCGCTCGTGCTGCTCGTCGACTCCGTCTTCGTCCGCGTCGACTGCGTCATCCCGACGACCCGCCGCCCTCCTCCTCCGTCATACCGGGCTCCCTGCCGCACCAGGCGCTAGCTGCGGCGCGGCGCGTTCGTGCACATCGCTCACGTCCGGGTCGGCTGCATCACCACGCGCTCGGCCAGATCCTGTCCCCCGTCGCGGCGGCCGTCTCCTGGCGCTCCGAGCCACTGTCCGCTTCCCTGCCCGCGCCCGTTGCGGACGTCTCCCACCAGTCCACCACTCGTGCTCCGAGGTGCTCCGCTCAGCTGCGTCGCCTCCACATCGAGCTGCCCACGGGCGAGCTCAGCACTGACGATGGCGTGCTCCTAAAGTGGAAAGCCAACTTCGGCTCCACCCTCGGCAGCTGCGTCATCCTCGGCACCGCGTCGGTCTCGTCCAAGCCGCCGACAGGGCCATGATCCAGCGGTGGCGAAGTAGAAGCGCTGCTTCTGGCTGCCGGAACCTGCTGCTGGACATGTGCTTCTTCAACTCGGCAAGGACGTGTGCTTCTGGCCGCCGGAACCTGCTAGCGCTGGTGCAGCGGTTCTACGAGCCCACGTCCTGGCGCGTGCTCCTATCTACGTGTGCAAGCACAACCACAACCTGCAGGCGCTGCACGTCGTGGCGGAGGTGCCGCAGGAGCCGTTCCTGTTCACGGCGAGCATCCACGACAACATCGCCTACGGGCGCAACGGAGGCCTCCGTCACTTCCGTGACTTCATTTGAACGGAATGCGACTTTCAGTTTACGGTTGTATTTTTCAGTGGTATTTTACGGAGAACCAAACTTTCAGTGGTATTTTACAGAGATCGTGATCTTTAAATGCTACACAACCAATTTTCCCATTTCCAAATGATGAAACTTATCAAGCACGATGAATTTGGTGACACAATTCTACAGTACCCTTTCTCTTGTGAATCGCGATTTCAAATCAAATGTTCACTAGACATCACAAAATATTTACAGCATCACGTATCATACACAGCAGCCAATTCATTTCGAATGTGCATTAGCAATTGCCAGATGGAGAAGAAAAGGGAAGGAACGCAGGAACACAGAAGTGGGGATCGCCCTCGATGGGTGGGAAAGAGAGGGAGACAGGGGAAGTCACAAGGCAGCGAGGCCTAGGAATTCGACGGCGGACTTGGCCATGATGGCGGTGAACTCCTGGAAGCTGATGACGCCGTCGCCGTCGGTGTCGGCCTCTTTCATCATGTCGGTGAGCTCGGCGTAGCAGATGGGGTGGCCCATGAGCGCCATGGAGCGCGCGAGCTCGGCGGCGGAGATGAAGCCGTTGCCGTCGCGGTCGAAGGCGCGGAAGGCCTCGGCGAGCTGCGCGTGGTCGACGGCCACGGCGGGGCGGCAGGGCCCCAGGAGCAGCGGCGCGAGGGAGGAGGCGAGCTCGTCGAACTCCACGGTGCCGTTGCCGTCGGCGTCCATGGCGGCGATGAGCGCGTGGATCTCGTCCCCGGCGGCCGGGCGGAGGCCCAGGGAGCGCAGCAGCGCCGCCAGCTCCAGCTTGGTGAGGCTCCCGTCGCCGTCGAGGTCGAAGCGGAGGAAGAGCTCCCGCAGCTGGCGCACCTGCTCGTCGCGGAGCCGCGCGCGCCCGCCGGGCGCCGGGGCTGGGGAGGGGTCCCTGCCCTTGCCGGCCCCGGCGCTGGCGCCGGGGAGGGGCATGGACGCCGAGCGCTTCGTCCGGGCGGTGGTGGTGGACATGGTCGCGGTCGCTGGCAGAACGGGTGGCGCTGCGGTCGCGCTGCCTTCTCGGACGCGGTCTTCGGGGCGGGAGCTCTGCGCCTGCATGCCGTCCCGTGGCGAGAGGAAAACGAGATAGGGATTGCCGGGTCCTCTGCTTTCCGTTGAGGTGCCGTTTGGAAGATGTGGCCCTGGCGTAGTGGCGTATGCGTAGCTTGTGCAGTTGGTATATTTTGTTTGCTTCGTTTCGTTTCTCAACAAGACAACAGCTACGGCCAGTGGTTGCGCTCGAATTGGGTTGTTTTCTCCGTGGAGTTTATAGCTGGATTCGTCTCGAACCGTGATCGTTCTATCCACGGTTTTTTTTTGGGTAATCAACGAAAGTATAAGTGCATGGTTGGAATTTTTACATTTCCAAATTAAATACGCTCTATTATCCGTTAGAATTCCACAAGTTGGCACGATCTTGACGTGCAAATCAATCATATGGTGAAACTAGGACAACTGCGGACAGTGTATATATGGACATAATTCATCCTGTTGAAACTTGGACAACCAGGGCCTTGTAAATAGCCATTTAGTCAGAATAATTACTCAATAGTAGGTGATCGATGATTTAACTGTTTACATTGTATAACCCTCACGCCCTGTTTAATTGAATTTTTGTTTATGCTACAAGTGGTACGCACAGGTAGGATAAGAAAAACTGCATTCAGACGATACCTCGTGAGCTAACGTGCTAGGACTCGGTCAGTGTAACTGTAACCTATCAATATATATGGTTTACGGTAAGACATTTCTCATCCATAATAGCAAACTGCAGAAAAGTTCTCAACACCTCCACTGGCCACTGCCGTAGCCATAGTAGCAGTACAATCAGCATGGCCTCGAAATGCCGACGACCACATGCTCTACCGAGCAAAATAAAAGAGACAAGGACAGCAATTTATTACTTCAAGAATCGATAGTTCCACTCGCATTTCATTGTTCACCATCCTACTGACTGCAGCAAGCATCCTTATGAATTATGTGCTACCACTGAATGTCTGAAACTGTATCCCGTCAAATCATCAGAGAATTCGCTCAAGAGCTCTGCTCATCGTAAGAAAAGATACGGTGTTATGCCTTCAGTAGCTCGGTCAGACATGAACTAAGAATACAAACCGTGTACAAGAAAAGAACGCTGTGGAATACACATCTTCTAAAGAAAATTGAGGGGTGGAGCTCACTGTAGCTGTGTAGGTAAATTTTCACTGTGGTGATGATACCTGGGATTCCATGCTTTCCTACCTCAGCCACCATCTCTGAACTGCCGAAATAGGTGTGTTGAGGAATGGCGCATAGCGGTAAATGTACGGGTTTACAGCCCGGCCTATTCTTGACCACACGCTCTGGTGGTAACCAGATGTCACAGGAGAATGGTACATCAACTTCAACAGCTGCACAGAAGAAATGTCCGAAAAGGTTAGCCAGTCAGTGAAGTTCTAGCTCAGCGGCTAATAGGTTCTATCAATCAGAAAGCCCAGAGTCACCAATGAGTACAATGCATGAGATATCATTTAAACTACTACCCAGTCACTTATGCTACATATCAACAATTCGATTTTTCGTATGACATGTTAACAAAACTGGTACACACGAACTACTACTCAGTTCTCAAGAAGTTTGAAGTGCAAAAGTCATGCTGCATTTTGAGATGCTGGTACACACGAACTACTTCTCAGTTCTCAGAAGTTTGAAGTGCAAAAGTAATTCTGCATCTTGAGATGGCTGTGGCCGTGTGGGGACGAAATGAGGAGAAAAGGAAAACTACTTGTTCAGAGCAGTATTACTCACATGAAAATACATAAATGTCTGAATTATATTGCGTCTCGACCTGCATCAGCAAAAGGACAAAAGCATACGATGTAAGCTCACATACAAAAAACCTTTTACAAATACTAGTTCTTCACGAGGTAAATGCACGCACGAAAAAAGTGAGATGATCATGAGAAACCCCAGGGTGATTTCAGCATTCGAACAAAGTAGGCTGAGTGTAGTGTTGTTTGTCTCTACCCAAAGGCAAGGGTCCTCTAAGTACTTCCTGAACAAGAGAAAGTAAGAAATCACTAACCACCTGGTGCTCATAATGGCAGAAAATTGGGTCATCTACCATGTGCACAAGTACAATAAAACATATAACCGACTTTGAATTTACATACCTGTATAAAGAAGAGTGCGTAAAATTACGCCTTAGGAATCGAGCAACATGATCAAGCGCCCAGCAAAGCACAGGAAGTAGAGCAACTATAACCAAAACAAAAATGAATATCTTAGAACAGATGATATATTTGCCTAACATTTGATATAGTGGACAAAATCAGAAGTTCAGCTTACTCTTAAAGTGCACATTAGATGTGAACATCATAAGAGAGAACATCAAGTGAACAAAGTCCTTGGCTACAATAATAGATTGCAGCCAGGACTGAATTGCAGGCATATTCCATGCTCTTGGTTTCTACAAGCAGAACAAAATTTGTAACCACCATAAAATGGAACATTTTAATAACAGTAAAAAATAGAGGTGCATTATCCATTCATTCAGAATAACAGGCACTTACCCCATAAGTGCTATATAAAGAATATGCAGACGAGCATATTGTTCCTAGCAGTGAAAGTCTGTATGCTTTACTTGAGATATGGTTGGGTAGAACTGGGAGTATTCCAAGACTAGCTACAACCAGTACCTGCGAAATCATAATTCAAGAAACCATAGGTCGGTCCAACATTTAAAAGTATCAACCAAGCCATAGTGGTGTTAAGAACAAGAGAAACAGAAGGACAGTGATCAAAAATCGCTGATAAATCCATGATCTAATGATCAGGTGATCTGCCAGAATATATCAAAATCAGCAGAGAAAAAAATGACACGCTCACGTATGCTGTTAGCAGTCAGCAAATATGTGATCTATAAAGGCAACTCTTAAGAATAAAAATGGTAAAAAGGTGAAAGGAGTGAAATGACTAGGCGAAAGTAACATTCAACACAATAAATGGTAGCCCCTGCTCACAGTTACTTGGTAATACATAGGAGGTAGTCACTCCATACCCAGGCATTGATAGAAAAATGTATTGTCCGTCCGTCTAGCCGTAATGAATTTGCAGTCCTCTCTGCTGATGGCTGTTGGGAAGCCCCAGTTGATCTCGTGCTAGAGCCTGCACGAGATCAGCTTTAAATCTTAGATGGATGCGACATAAGAGAATAGTGGTAGGTCCCCACCAATTAATTCAAACTGTAATTCCATAGTAGGTATGAATTCCATAGTAGGCCTAAAAAAATGACACGTTCAAGTATGAATTCACAATACCTGAGTCACGAGATCTGACATTCTCACCAGACGGTGTAGCTGACGACCTTGCTGCTGGTCTGCTAGACTGAGTTGAAGTCATGGAGGACATTGGCTCAACAACCAAAGCAGGATCCTGACATGTAAAGGAAGGAATTAAAGTATTTTTAAAAACCTGGCATTGATTCTTTTGCCTGGTTATCATATCACCTTGAAAAGATCAAGCACAAGCAGCAATGTTTTGTAACATTAAAAACTGGTTTAACTATACAGAAGCTATTATATGCAGAAAAGGGGTATAAATTGAAACATTAGGAAGGATAATGCTGACTGAAATAATGACAAAACATGATTAATCATGAGCAAAAAGAGAAAAGTTATATGGTATATTACTCTGTGCAGTCCAAGGAAACAAGATGGTTGCATCAATGATTGGCAGATATGAGCATCTAGCAATGTTAAACATGATTCATGAGCACTGAAGATGAAAAGGGGAAAAGTTAACAGAACAAAGTCTCAGCTCTTTGTTGTGTCCTTAATTGTGAAAATCCAAAAGGTAGCAAGAATTCCAAACACAGTACACACCCATGTCCTTGCAAAGAGAGTGAAGATGTAACGGGTTCAATACATTACTTCTTCAGCGTTTTGTATTGGTTTGGATCAACACAAGCAACCATGCAGAATTATTTTTATAGCACCAAACAACAAATCGACAATGCAGCCTCCTCTTTCTGTGCTACCTCAACTGAATACCCTGCTGAATCACCCTCCAATTCCTCATGGATAACTCCCACACAAAATGCATACTCGCACCAGATTTACACATGTGAAAACATTTAAGTCTAAATAGTGGCAGGCAAAACCATAGAGAAAATGAGAATTTGAGGAAAACGGCAATATCCCAGCACCTCAAAGCGAATTTGATCTTATGAGACAAAAAAGTACACTAGAGTAGTACAGTAATGCAAGCTAGACTGATAGTGCTAGTTCTCCAATTCCTCATGGATAACTCCCACACAACAAAGCATATTCGCACCAAAAGTACACATTTGAAGACATTAAGTCTAAGCATTGGCAGAACCATAGAAAATATGAGAATATAAGTGCAATATCACAGCCCCTAGTACCAAATTTGATATTATGAGACAAAAGGTACATTAGAGTAGTACAGTAATGCAAGGTAGACGGGTGAGACGGCTAGTGCTTTTGTTCCTTTGCCAAGACAATCCACTAGTACTACCTAAAAGAGACACTTCCTTTCCATTGTGTAAAGACGTTTTTAACAGAAGCGCACCGACCCTTTCGTGGAACGAATAATTCTTCCGGCACAAGTGCAGAGCATAAAGTCAGACGGATCGAGCTAAATGCAGCATGAGGCGCATCCAATCCAATTGACTCGAGAGACGCATCCAATCTGGCAACGACAACACGCGGAGGTTTAGGGAGGTGGGGGGCCTCACGATGTATCGCTGGTAGAACTTGCGCTTGAAGTGGTCGACGACGTCGGGGCGGGACGCGAGGTGGGGCGGCACGAGGACGTTGGACCAGTACCCGGCCCACCGCGCATCGTTCTCGTAGTCGTACGCCGCAGCGGCGATCCGCTTCAGCCGCTGCGGATCTCCGCCGGCCCCGCTCCCGCCGGCGCTCGCGTCCGCCTCGCCCATCGCCGCTCGCACGCCGGGATCCTCCCGCCTGCCGTCGACGGGATCCTGGGTTCGCGTCGCGGTTCGCCTTTTCGATTCGAGGGGAGAACCGAGAGACCGAGACAGAGGGATGGATGACTGTGAAGAATTTTCAGCAGATGGGGAGATTTTTCTTTCCCCTTGCTTGCAGTTGCAGGGTGGGGCCTACCCAGAGAGCATGGAAGTTGTTGGTAGTTGGAAAATTCTAAACTTCTAGAGTGGTGGGCCAGTTGCTCATGAAACAAAAATGCTTATCCGTTCATATGGTATTTCTGCCATCCTGGTTTTCTATATGTCCAAATGATGAACAAACATTTACTTTTAATTCAAAATCAACCATCTCTTGTAAGAAACACATTTACGGTTTTGGTAAATTGGTAAAGTGGAAATCAAAAACTTGGGTCATACATATAATTTCTTTTAGGCCTCATTTGGAACTGGAAAAATAATCTTGTTTCTTATGTTCTTCTTGTAAAAAGAAACTGATTTTTGTAAATTTTCTATATAATTCCTGTGAAATCTTCACATTCCAAAGAAGGCCTTAGTGGGTTTGGCAACTATTTGTAGGGTTATATGATTGTGTAGAAATAAGTTTTCATTCTAATGGGTCATTTACAATGTGGGGCGTAACGGATCCGACATTGATCATATAGCTATCTAAAGAGGGAGAATGACATTTGCTAGAAATCAAGGTGCTTAAAGTCTTCGAATAGTTTGGTTGGCATAAACGAAATAGGACACATGAGTCTTTCTTTTTAAGTGTTGCGTCGTTATCCTTTTATATCACCGTTCGGTGGAGTTTAGTCTAAATACTAAGAGTGTGTATTGATTCTTTATACTCATTCATTTGTGGATATTAGAGGACGGCATGTTGTTATTTCTTATAATTGAAAAATGGAGTCTCAAAAGGTGAAGCTATATACAAATTAAACACAAATGTTTATGATCATTTGATTTGTCGACTAAATTGGTATGATCAATGCATCAAGAATCGCATCCTTTCCGTTTCTTGCACCAGTCTTGTTTCCCACCACAAATAATCATTATATTTTTTTTACTCTCTTCTCCTAAATTGCAAGTCGTTCTGCTTTGGTAGATACATAACTTTTGCTACACATCTAAATAGATGATGTGTAGCAAAAGTTATGTATCTTGGAAAAAAACAGAACAACTTATAAATTGAAATGAAAAAAAAGTATTTTTATTCATATACTGTTGGGTTTGACTATCGAAATCAACCTTGCAGACAATCAACTATGAAACAAAAATCAACCAGGTACTCCTTCCGTTTTTTATGATTCAAGTTGCTGCAAAACCAAATTATCAAGAATGTGAATTCACTTAATTAGCTTTGATGCCGTACCAAGAATAACTACAATTTAGGTAAATATTTGGCTTCGTGATAGGAGCAATAGTGAATTAAATATCTACAGTACTAGCGCCCGGACGTCTGGACGTCCACGTTTGCACTCCGTTTCACGCGTCCCACACGGGGACCGCTCGTGCCCCTCCGCTTCCCCACTCGGACTTCTGCGCCCATTCGGCGGCACCCCAGCAGCTGCAGCAGGCGGCTGCGGCATGTGGGTCCCATTACAACATAAGCAACACCATATCTAGTTTTGCAAAAATCTATATGCAACACTTGCAATATACGTTTGAAACAGCTGAAACATTTGCAACATACGTCTGAAACACTTGCAAAAACAGCTAAAAACACTTGAAACCCATTGCAAACATATGCAATATGTAGATAAAACATTTACAACTTATATGTGAAACATATGCAACATATAAATAAACATGCTTACAATATACACATGAAAAAACAGATAAAACTTTTGAAACAGACACTTGCAACATATGTGTATAGCCATTTTCCTTCCTTCTTTCGACGTAGTCACACATAGATGGCCGCGCCATATACTGAAGTTTTGCCAGTAGAAATGATTTTCCAGGCCACGACACGGCGGCGAGACGGTGCGCTCGTGTCGACGTCACCGGCAAGGTCAAGCTACTTCGGTCGCCGGTACGGTTGAGTGAACAACGCTTATTACCCAACGCACACGGCGTACGTATGGCTTAGGTTACATCACGAACTGCTAGCTCGACACTTACAGTTAGAAGCGGACGCTTTCGATTTCTTGCCCTTTGTACCATTGGCTTTGATTCTTTTCGCGGCCCAACACAACTCGCGACACCAAGCCGCGCGCTGGCGGTAGCCGGACATCCATGACACGCACGCACCAGCTCAACGTCCTGGCGGCACTGGACCGCGCCCTTACGCAGCGGCACTACCTCGCCGCCGCCGCCGCGTTTGCAGGCACGGGTCTCCTCACCGGGGCCTACAACCTATTCTCAATCGTGGGTGCGTTCACTTTGTGAAAAGTAGCTGAAAAGTTACTGTAGCATCTTTCGTTGTTATTTGACAAAATTTGTCCAATTATGGATTAACTAGGCTCAAAAGATTCGTCCCGACATTTACAGATAAACTATGCAATTAGTTATCTTTTTTACCTACATTTAATGCTCCATGCATGCGTCGAAAGATTTGATGTGATGGGTGGAAGAGGAAATATTTTGTTTTGGGATGGGGAAGTGAACAAGGCTAGAGATGGCAACGGGTACCCGAAACCCGAGTACCCGACGGGTATTACCCGATAAAGAGGCGGGTATGGAATGAATTTTCTACCCGTGGGTATGTTATTGGGCAAAATCCTATACCCATCGGGTATGCGGGTACGGGTGCGGGTGTATACTACCCATACCCGCATACCCGCGGGTAAGACATACCCGCAAAAATAACTAGCCAACCTCAGTTATTTTAGCGCATATAAGTCATGAATTTGGCCCATTGAGACATCTACTATATTTCTAGTAGATTGTCTTTGTTGTAATGATGCTAATAATATTTGTTAGCATGTTTGTAACTTGTTGGAAGCTTAGAATGATTTATTTTTGCATGTGACTATTTGATATTTTTAGATAATTTTCGGGTATGCTATCGGGTACGGGTTACCCGTCGGGTGAGAATTACCCGGCGGGTACGGGTATGGAACTATTCTTTTACCCGCATGCGGGTACGGGTAACCCGACGGGTAAAACTTTGCGGGTGCGGGTACGGGTACGGGTGAGCACTACCCGTCGGGTACGTACCCGTTGCCATCTTGAAACAAGGCCCGTGTTCGTCAGCAAGCTCGTCGGCTGCGTCTACTACGCCGATGCAGCCAGTGCCAGCCTCGGGGAACGTCAAGTCCTGGCAAGCTGCCCCCGACGTTGTGGCGGCCCTCAACGGTGTCGTGTACTGCGGCACGTTTGTCGGCCATCTCGCGTTCGGCTGGCTCGGCGACAGGATTGGCCGCCGGCGCACCTACGGCTTAGCTCTGGCGCTCATGGCCGCGTGCTCCGCGGCGTCTGGACTCTCCTTTGGCCGCACGGCGAAGGCCGTTGTGGGGACGCTATGCTTCTTCCGGTTCCGGCTCGGTGGCGCCTACCCGCTGAGCGCGGCCATCGTTGCGGAGAACGCCAACAAGCGCACCCGCGGTGCCTTCGTTGCCGCCGTCCACGCCATGCAAGGTGTCGGCATCCTCCTCGGCTGTACCGTCGACCTCGTCCTGTCCTCCTTCTTGCCAGAGGCCGATTACATGTGGCGCGCCATCCTCATGGTCGGCGCGTTGCCGGCCGCGCTCAGCTTCTACCCGCGCACGAAGCTGCCAGAGACCTCTCGGTACACGGCGCTCGTCGACCGGGACCCCAAGCTTGCGGCGGCCGACATGTCGCGGGTGCAGCGCGCCAGCATCCAAGAACAACAGGAGCTCAGCGTCTCCGTTGGCGGCGTCGACGACGAGTGCGGCCTCCTCTCGTTCTAGTTCTTGAAGACACATGGCCTCCACCTGCTAGCCACCTCGAGCGCGTGGTTCCTCCTCGACGTCTTCGGGCGGCGGCGCCTCCAGCTCGCCGGCTTCCTGCTGGGGACCCTTTCCATGCTTGCCCTCGCGGCGGCATACAACCATCATTTTCGTACAACCACTGGACGTCGCCCATCGCCGGCCTCGTGGTGCTCTACAACGTGGCCTTCTTCTTCGACAGCGTTGTGATGGTAACTTTTTAACTTTCATTTCAATAGTACTATAGTACTACTACAATTAAGCTTGCGAGGTGCTATCTCAAACATAACTTTTTAGCACAACTTTTATCTAATAAATTTATAAATAACATATCTTATATATCCATATAATTTTTTTGTTGTTCTATCTCTTTCAAAAAAAAGCATATAAAAATTATCCAGCACAACTTTTTGGCACAATTTATTTTAGATAAACTTTAACCTAAAAAATTGTTTATAGTATTTAGAAAAAATGTGTGGTTTGATATGAAAAAAGGAAAAAGAAACGAAGAATATAAAAAAACCTCAACATATGTGTATCTAGCATAACCTTTTTTACATAATTTGTTTCGAACAGACTTTTCCACCTAAAAAATTGTTTAGAACAAAAAATATGGATAGGTTAGTATAAAAAAGGAAAAGGAAAACAACAAAAGAAGAAGAAAATAGAGGAGAAAAAAGGAATTGAGAAAAGTGCATAGACCCTTGTCAGGACCACAACCGCGAATGAATCGTTCTCGTTCGCTTCAAGGAAACCGTCACTAAATTGGATTAGCGGATACATATTATGCCTTTAATGACATGGTACACAAATTGCGTAATAGTGCATGGCACATACAGCGTGTATGTACAGCCCTTTATCAAAAAAAAACGTGTATGTACAGCCGCATTCAGGCGTTCCCGCTCATGCATGTGCCACGTCGCAGCTGGAGAAGTGGCCGGCAACAACAGAGCACACCAGGCAATACATTGCTCCCTCATCCAGTCTCATGTCGCGCGGCCCAGTCGTGGTAGTCATCACCGCCTGCTGATGCTGCTGCTTCCATTATTACTGCTATCAGAGAAGAGGACTACGAGAGGAGGCGGCGGCGAAGCAAAGTTGCGACCGGCTTCGTGGAGTCACAAAAAAAAAACAACGTGCCGCAGAAAAAAGATCTCGTGAAACCAAATTTTGATTTAAGGAGTGAATTATTGGGTACTCTCGGAGATAGCCTAGTTTATTTCTCCCGATCCTTTTTAGAGTTGAAAAACACCATATTTTTTGGAACAAATTATAGGGTACTTTTGGAGATGCTCCCCCGGTTAGTGCTCTTAGTTTTTTATAAATTGAAATGAGCATATTATGACATTATGTATCTATAAGATTTCTAAAAAAATGGTAGTTTGTTCTGGAGGAATTGTGTAGAAACCGTAACTTGGGATCCTAATTAACTCTTAACTCAGGACAATGTTTCCTTTTGTTACATGTATATGTATACCCTACCCCCCAACATCCTAAAAGCATTCAAACACTTCCTTTTACATCCTTGGATCAGAATTTGCACACGCTTGGTATCAATGTATGATTGATCCGTGGACCAAATGGATGTGATCTGTCAACCGAGAAAGAGGGACTCGCATCATGTAAACTAGAAGATATCTCACACGTTGCTATGGGGATTGCAAAGAATTTGAGTAATGATGATGTGGATATCTTGCGATTAATATGTTGGAAGTTAGTGAAATGACATGGCTATTAGCGAAAGATGATGTGGATAGTTATAGATGGCGCATGTTGAGATAGACTTACAGCGGGGATTAGTTTTATAAGAGATATAGATATAGTATATTTCTAGCAAAACCTCCTAGACCTCATGTTTGTGCCATCCAAAAGTCCAAAGTGAGAGATAATGAGTCACATGCTATAGGTCAGGGCTTGATTTCACAGCACGAATCCTTGTGCCATGTATGCCACATGTAGATAAGAGTTTTGACTATCCAAATCAACTTTGCTTAAAGCTCAATTGTGGATCTGTATCAACCAGATATGAAGCTAAAGAAGTAAAAAAGATGGAGATGATCTCACTGGCTGCTCAATATATAAGGATTATAGGGTGAGAGCAACATTTTTATGAGGAAACAAAAATCGGCAAGGCAGAAAAACTGCCTACTATATACACTGAAGAAAAAAAACTGAAGTAGCCCAGACTGATACTAGACACTGCAATTAGAAGGGGATGCCAATACAAAATACTTTCAGTTAGTAGCAAATGGGAAACATAGGAAAACTAGGCTAGAGCAGGAGGAAGGTTTAATTCACGGTGACGCTGAGCTTAAAAAATATATCACCACTTACTATAAAAAATTATTCGGGCCATCTGATCATAACAATTTGGTGATGGATGAGTCATACCGTGATGCCATCCCTCAAGTTACAGCTGAGAAAAATGATCTCTTGGTTGCTGAGTTTGCGGAGGAGGAGATTAGAGGTGCAAATTTTCCAAATGAACCATAATACGGCTGGTGGCTTTCCTCCAGAGTTTTATCAGGTATTCTGGAATGTAATTAAGGATGATCTGATGGCTTTGTTCATAGATTTCCATTAGGGAGAATTGCCTCTACATAGCCTAAACTTCGGAATGATCATTTTAATACCAAAGTCTAAAGAAGCTAAACAAATATAACAATATAGACCTATCTTTTTGTTAAATGTTAGCTTCAAGATTTTTACTAAAGTGACTACTAATCAAATTGTAAAGATAGCTCAACGCATAATTAAACCATCCCAAACAGCATTCCTACCTAGGAGAAATATAATGGAGGGTGTAGTTATTTTACATGAAACCTTACACGAGTTACATAAAAAGGAAACAAAATGGAATTATCTTTAAGATTGATTTTGAAAAGGCATATGATAAGATGAATTGGAATTTCTTACAACAAGCACTAAGAATAAAGGGATTTCATCCGGTGTGGTGTGATTGGGTCAGGCTTTTGTTCAAGGTGGGAATGTGGGCATTAAAGTTAATGACCAAATGAGCTCATATTTCCAGACCAAGAAAGGTCTTAGACAAGGTGATCCTCTATTACCGATCCATTCAATATTGTTGTAGATATGTTAGCTATCATTTTATCTAGAGCCAAGGAGGAAAGCCAAATAAAAGGGGTTGTTACACACCTAGTGGAAATGGCATGTCTATCTTACAATATGCTGATGACACGGTTCTATTTTTCAACCATGGAATTGAATAGGCAAAAATTTTAAAACTTTTGCTCGGTACTTTGAATAATTATCAGGTCTGAAAATCAACTTCCATAAAAGTGAATTATTTTGCTTTGGCCAAGAAAAAGAATTTGAGGAGCAATACTCATATCTATTTGGTTGCAAAATTGGATCATACCCTTTTTGATATTTGCAGGAAGTTATATAATAAGGATTGGAAATTAATTGAAGAAAGAATGGAAAAGAAGTTAAGTGGGTGGAAAGGAAAACATTTATCCTAGGGGTAGATTAGTGTTAATCAATTCTGTTATGTCAAGCTTACCTATGTTCATAATGTCTTTCTTTGAAGTTCCGAGAGTCGTTCTAAAAAAGATTGAATATTTTAGATAAAGATTTTTTTGGCAAAATGATGAGCACAAAAGGAAATATAGACTGACGAAGTGGAATATTTTGTGCCAACCCAAAGAGCAAGGTGGTTTAGGAATTCAAAATCTAGATTTATAAAATAAGTGTCTTTTAAGCAAATGGCTTTTCAAACTTTGCAATGAGGAGGGCACTTGGCAGGAGTTAATAAGGAACAAGTACCTAAAGAACAAGATTCTAAGTCAAATTAAAAAGAAAAATGGGTTTCCGCAATTTTGGAATGGTTTGCTATGAGTTAAAGACATTTTCTTAAGTCTTGGAAAGTTTAAGCTAGACAATGGAACCTAAATTAGATTTTGGGAAGATAAATGGTTAGGCCCCCAAGCCTTGAAAATCCAATAACCCAAATTATTTAATACAGTGCGGAAGAAACAAGCAACAGTGGTTGATGTACTTAATTCCACCCCTCTCGATGTGTCTTTTAAAAGGGCACTAGTTGGGAACAAGCTGCTAGAAAGGCAAAGTCTAGTTGCAAGAGTTGCTTTTATTAACTTAAATGAGGATTGGGATACTTTCATCTGGAACTTAAATAATAATGGCTTATTTTCTGTAAAATCCATGTACAAATACCTAGTCAATAACTGGATTAATGTTACCCAGAAAATTTGGCATATAAAAGTGCCCCTATAGATTAAGATTTTTCTTTGGTTCTTAAAGAAGGGGGTGATAGTGACAAAAGACAATCTTACTAAAAGGAATTGAAATGGTAGTAAGGCTTCTTGTTTTTGTACCACACCTAAAACTATCCAACACTTGTTTTTTGATTGCCATTATGCCAGTTTTTTTGGTGTGTTGTGTTTGTTTTGTTTGGCATTAATCCTCCAAGGAACACAAACCATCTTTTCAATAGTTGGTCAAAGCTAGGAGCTTCTAATCATAATCGTCTTTTATTGACTAGGGCTGCGGCGTTTTGCTGGGCAATATGGATCACAAGGAACGATGTGGTTTTTAATAAAAGTCACCCAAAAACTTTTTTGCAGGTTCTTTCAGGGGGGACACACTGGTTATGGTTTTTTGGCTCTATTGCAGCGCTCGGATGACGGCAAGGAACGAATTCTTAACGCTTGCAAGCTACTAGAATCAAGAGCTATGAAGTTCTTTGCATCGCATGGATGGTCTTTCATTTACTATCTTGGACTTTAGTTTTGAACCTGTAATAAGTTTTAATTATGGTTGTACTACTATAATAAGTTTGGACTGATGCTTCTTCTTAGAAGAAGGCTGAAGCCGGAAATTTTTCATTATCTAAAAAACAAAACAAGACCTTTGAAGGTGGAGCAAATAATGACGGATCTAGGATGAAATTTAAGGGGGGCTAAAGTTACGAGTTTATCGTGTAGCGTCCCCTCCTCAAAACGCCATGACAAAAAAATTCTTAGAGGCCCTTTAGGACCCAATGGAATCTGTGGCGGGGCTTGAGCTCCCCTCTCCTCGCCCCCACCCCCACACCGCTGGATCTGCCCGAGCAAGAACAATAACAAAAGGGTGACTTATCTTCTTCTGAAGTACTGCAAGGTGAAGCATGCATGCAACGATCCTTCTTCTTTATGTATCAACAACTTTTGAAGCTTTTCGCCCGGAAAAGAAACAGCTTTGAAACTATATTCTAATCACCACAATGCAAGAAGTCACTCATGAGCCCATGTCTGAGGTCCTATGACGTGTCATTAGCTCCGTGGACTCTATACGGGGCCGCACGGCAGGCGGGCGAACACGTCAAAGCCGCCTGTGTGGCTGTGTCCTTGTCACCAAAAAAGGACGATCAAAATTCAAAGGAGCAGAATATGATACGGGGGCGTCAACAACTTTTACATCAGTCGACCAAACCAGCTTTTTGAATTTTGATACATACTACATGCTTGCACTCTCCATGTCTCCTTTTCGTCGATCAGAAATAACTCGAAAAGTGTTTACCGGAAAGGCGTCGCGCGCCTTACATGATCTATCATCGACATCGACCATATATACATGGCCTGGTCGTCCTCTAATTTTTATATATCCTAAATCACAGAGTGTTAGTTTAATTTGCCATCCTCAAGCTTTAATGAAAAGGCAGCATAATAAAAGTACCGATTGAACGACGTTAATTGCCAGCCGCCCACGAGACACCATCATCGTCGCATTCTCTCCACTACTCTTTGCGACACATGTTCCTAGCCTTCCATGGGAAAACGATGAGATCACTTGAGCTCTATTTAATATTGTACTCTATCTGTTAACTCCTTTTTTTTATCTTTGAAATACTAGGACACAATCTCATGTCCGTTCGTTCCGGACTCCCGGGAAAATCTAGCATATATAGATACTCCCTCCATTTTCATTTCTTAAGGGGGGGGCCGTTCGTTTGGTAGAGAACGGTTCTCAGGATTAATTCCTAGCCGGAATGATATTTTATTTTATAGTCTTTGATCATCTGAATTGATATTCCTAGTGGAATCTGGCTTATACTGAAATTTAGCTTATGTTGATGTTTATGCTGAAATATTGTAAGAGGAAAATATTGTTCCATTATTGAAAAGTAACTCGAGCGAACGAGACGATAACTGAACGAGGCCTAGCGTAACAGATGAAATCACAGGTACCCAGAAAAGTGGCTGGCCTCCATGACTTGCTTGCATGCATCAGCTTCCGCTTCGTTTTCATCTTTATGCATGCATCACGACTGGCTACATGCGCTAGCTGTTTAGTTTCCCTTTGCATGCATGAATAGAGATTGGTTGCAGTAATTAAAGCATGCGCCAGCCACTTGCTTCGGAAACTAGTTCCAAAGTGTGAAATCTCCTCGCGCCTAATAAAAGATAATAGAGGGAGTATTACGTAAATACTCCCTCTGTTCCTATATACCTCATAGGACCTCAGTCATGGGCTCATGAGTGACTTCTTGCATTGTGGTGATTAGAATAGTTTCAAAGCTGTTTCTTTTCCGGGCGAAAAGCTTCAAAAGTTGTTGATACATAAAGGAGAAGGATCGTTGCAAGCATGCTTCACCTCGCATATATAGTCCACTGTGCGGCCCCGTATAGAGTCCACGGAGCTAATGACACGTCATAGGACCTCAGTCATGGGCTCATGAGTTGATGGAAACGGGTCCCGATCTTCCGTCAGGTGATGGTAACTATCGTTTTGGCGGAGAATGACACACCGATCCGGCTTCAGATCGAAAGATCGAACCCTGCAATCTTAGCACCACAGCTCCTCTGGTTATCAACCGAGTCACAGACCAGGTTGACCTCGCCAAGAAGGCTAATCCCTGCCTGCGCAACGAAGAACACAAGCAAGAACAAGAAAGATCGCAACCAATTGCAGATGTATGATTAATCTCATGGGTTAGGGTCTCACAAACCGAAGAACGGCGAAACTGTTTCTTGACAGAATAATCTAAGCAAAAACCCAAACCCTAAAGTATGTGGTGGCTACTGATTATATAGCCTAAGGGACGTCTAAGGATCTCTCTTCACGTCCTAAAGGTGTCCCAACACGTTACAAGGCCCAACGGCCCAAAAGAAGGTGTCGCAGCACCCTGACAGATTCTGGACGCTGACTTGTTTCGACGATTCCCGTTGATTCCGAAGAGATTTTGATGTGAAACCACTTGTATTGGCTTCCTTATCAAATTATCTTTCCATCCATATATGGATCATCGAAAACGGAGTTCGGATGCGTCCTGGGCATCCGTTTTATTGCTGACTGGTCCTGATGGCCGAGGCAGACTCAAACTCGGATTGGACTGGGCCTCTGGCATGGCTTGGACGTCCTTGCTGGCCTCCTAAGGTGGTGGCCAAGGAGGTGGACGTCCAAGGCCATCTCTTAGGTGTTCTCCATCTTCTTGGGGCGTGCTCCAACTTGGGTCTGGGTCCCAAGGATGTCTAACAAGCCTATGACGACAGTGTAGCTCTCGTCAGAAATAGTGATAGAATATATTGGTGATTTGGAGGCCTTGCCTACGTGATATTGAGATAGGACCAGATCTATTTGAAAGCTTATCAAACAAGCTTTCCATCAAGTGCTCATTGACCTCGATCGCACTCCGGATGGATGAGTTATGACCTTCCCAATGAAGCACTATCGGGCTGCCGACGAACCGAAAGTTCAACTTTAATGAACTTCCATTATGAAACACATTTGAACCTACAATCAAATAGTGACATGTACATGTAGAACCAAGTGAATTATAACCAAAGCCACTATGCAAATATAGGAATGAGCGCACCTTATAATCATTGTTCGTATCCGAAGGTGCCATGTCCTCATCATCCTCCCCTTCTTGACAACAAACCGTCCTCAGTTTGGGATTAGATGAAGAAAACATTGTTGGTAGTAGCCAACATTGCTCCCCTTCTTGAAATTTAACATGTTTCTTTATAATAAAACTAGGGGAACTCGACATGACAAGATTATAGCAATTGCAATCCTTTGGTTGATCATACTTTTGCACCATATAAGGAGATTTCAGATTTGAACAAATATAGACACGATGCACCTTATACTCTCCTTTACAATTATATTTTCTAATAAAATGATATGTATATCTAGAGAACCATGGCAAATCAGCATAGGCATAAAGTTTCTCCTCTAAAGAACTAAAATTACACGGAACATCAAATTCAATGTAACCCAAAGTATTTAAAGAATACAATAATTTCAGCTCATCAACTTCACTAGCATTATGAATAACAAGTCTATTTTCAGCACAAGTGCTCATTTTTAGCACACATATAGCGTGATCATTCTTCAACGATTGCATGGGTATAACATAAATATCATGATGCAAGTCATCTTCGTCACAAGAAACATCAAGCAAATCATCTTGTGACAAAGGTAAATCAAGTGAATGCTCCACTAAAATTTTCTCTATCATAGCATGATTGGTGGAAAAATTCAACACATCAAGAGAACTCTCACATTCTGTGAGTTTAGCATCATGGGCATTACCTTTGCTCTCATGTTCAGCAGGGGTAATAGTTGATGGTTCTGAATTTTCACATGAGGCTGTGAGCTTCTCATTTTCTATCACGTCATCCTTGCTCTTTTCTACATTGTCCTGCAAAAGGTTAGGCATAGCAGGAGGAATAACAACCGACTCTTCCTATAAATGGTGCACCTCATCATATGAAGTCAAAACAGGAGGTGGATTAACAAAGGTTTCTCGCATAAGAAGTTTCATATCATTCCAAGTTTGAGGCTTATCAGAAGGATCTAAAGACTCCCACCAAGATAAAGCAGAATGTCGTAAAACACTAACTGTATTTTTTACCTTCCTCCTTAGACACATAAAGCGAGTAGCAAATATGTTGTCGATGGCAATTTCCCACTCCATGTACTCATCAGCACCTATACCATCAAAAGTCGGTGGATACGAACAACCTGTCATTGTTAGAAGACAGCAAAAGACAATACAAAAATATTATCCCTATCAAATGACTACGTGGTTGCAGTGGTATCACTTTTGACAGCAAGTGGAAGCGTCTTACCAAGCTCTTACAAAGTTCTTACCAATGCAAGGAGTGGGCGGTACAACCGACGGCTGGTTCGTGATACCTATGAGGTAGTGGTACCGAGATTTCAATGACCTTTTTTCTGTACTGATCTGAAGTATATATGTGGAGCTTGGAAGGCATGAAAAAACATATATATATATATATATATATATATATATATATATATATATATATATATATATATATATATATATATATATATATATATATATATATATATGTGGCACACAAGTCAGTGACACACAGCAATATTGAATAAATGTCCAGAGCACTTGTCCTAGTTGCTGGCCTATACGTGTTTCTATCACCAGTTGTGATAAACAAGAGAGGAAACAAGAATGAAAGGAAACAAGTATTAAAGGTAGCAATAGATATGAACAAGGCAAAAGGTACCACAAACAATAGAGCTATTGAGTGTTCCTTATGTGCTCCTTTTCGATATCTTCTATTCTCTTTTACTATTTTTTTCTTTTATTTTTTTTGTTCAATCTTTTTTTCTTGCTTTTGCTCTTTTGATATTTTTTTCTCAGCAAGGAGCACACAAGAATAAATCACAGAAAATTTGAGCTCAATTGAATAAAAGATGTGGCCTATAGAAAATTAGGACTGTGCTCTAAAAAGCATACCAAAACTTGTGGGCCCAGAAACTCAATTTTCTTAATCGAATTTCACAAATCTAATTTTTGCGAACCCAGCTTTGCTGGGATGAAATAGATCTAAAATTTTCTGGCGTTCTCCGTAGATATAAAATTTTCCCCGTTTCGAGTTCGGATGCAAAAGTTATGACTGTTTTAAGGAAGCTGCTCGAATAAGGGTTTTAGTGGACACAAGATGCAAACCGATGGTGATAGGGAATAGCGGCGGGTGGAGAGATCAACACAAATTAGAAAAGAACACAATCTAAACCAGCAACAAGACTTTGACCTAGGACACAAACTTAACAAAGCGAACTCTGAAACTGAAATATGCAAAGGCTATGGCGCGGAAGGTTCTAGGACAGGAAAAACAAGTATGGCACTGGACTATGGGACGAATGCGAAACACTCAAACGAGGGAATAAATGTGAACCTGACGGTATACCTTAGCTCTGATCGTTTTGGCGGAGAATGACACACCGATCCGGCTTCAGATCGAAAGATCGAACCCTGCAATCTTAGCACCACAGCTCCTCTGGTTATCAACCGAGTCACGGACCAGGTTGACCTCGCCAAGAAAGCTAATCCCTGCCTGTGCAACGAAGAACACAAGCAAGAACAAGAAAGATCGTAACCAAATTACAGATGTATGATTAATCTCATAGGTTGGGGTCTCACAAACCGAAGAACGGCGAAACTGTTTCTTGACAGAATAATCTAAGCAAAAACTTAAACCCTAAAGTAGGTGGTGGCTACTGATTATATAGCCTAAGGGATGTCCAAGGATCCCTCTTCACGTCATAAAGGTGTCCCAACACGTTACAAGGCCCAACGGCCCAAAAGAAGGTGTCACAGCACCCTGATAGATTCTGGACGCTGATGTGTTTCGACGATTCCCGTTGATTCCGAAGAGATTTTGATGTGAAACCACTTGGATTGGCTTCCTTATCAAATTATCTTTCCATCCATATGTGGATCATCGAAAACGGAGTTCGGATGCGTCCTGGGCATCCATTTTATTGCTGACTGGTCCTGATGGCCGAGGTAGACTCGAACTCGGATTGGACTGGGCCTCTGGCTTGGCTTGGACGTCCTTGCTGGCCTCCTAAGGTGGTGGCCAAGGAGGTGGACGTCCAAGGCCATCTCTTAGGTGTTCTCCATCTTCTTGGGGCGTGCTCCAACTTAGGCCTAGGTCCCAAGGATGTCTAACAAGCCCATGACGACAGTGTAGCTCTCGCCAGAAATAGTGACAGAATATATTGGTGATTTGGAGGCCTTGCCTACGTGATATTGAGATGGGACCAGATCTATTTGAAAGATTATCAAACAAGCTTTCCATCAAGTGCTCATTGACCTCGATCGCACTCCGGATGGATGAGTTATGACCTTCCTAATGAAGCATTGTCGGGCTGCCGACGAACCGAAAGTTCAACTTTGATGAACTTCCATTATGAAACACATTTGAACCTACAATCAAATAGTGACATGTACATGTGGAACCAAGTAAATTATAACCAAAGCCACTATGCAAATGTAGAAATGAGCGCACCTTATAATCATTGTTCGTATCCGAAGGTGCCATGTCCTCATCATGAGTGACTTCTTGCATTGTGGTGATTAGAATAGTTTCAAAGCTGTTTCTTTTCCGGGCGAAAAGCTTCAAAAGTTGTTGATACATAAAGGAGAAGGATCGTTGCAAGCATGCTTCACCTCGCAGTACTTCAGAGGAAGATAAGTCACTCTTTTGTTATTGTTCTTGCTCGGGCAGATCCAGCGGTGTGGGGGTGGGGGCGAGGGGAGGGGAGGGGAGCTCAAGCCCCGCCACAGATTACATTGGGTGCTAAAGGCCTCCAATAATTTTTGTCATGGCGTTTTGAGGAGGGGAGGCTACACAATAAACTCGCAACTTTAGCCCCCCTTAAATTTGTTATGCAACATACTCCCGGAGCATATATTAGAAACTAAGGCCAGTCTCAGTGGGAGTTTCACATGAGTTTCATTTGTATTAAATAGGTTGCCACATAGGCACTTTTGATGACATGACAGTGTATTTAAGAAGAGAGAGAAGAAATGAGAACTCTCTTGACACGATTACCAACTCTCTATGAGTCTTGAAATTAAATGCCTATGAAACTATGAAATGAAACTCTCCATTGAGAGTGGGTGTTTCATCTAAGTTTCAATTCATTTTAAATGACATGGCAGTCTTGAAAACAACGTAATGAAATTCCCCACTGAGACTGGCCTTAGTTTCTAATATTGTCTAGTGATTGTTGGAGGCTGTGTGGGTAGGACAATTGACAACGAAGTTGCAGCACACAAATAAAGGAACCCTGGGAACCGAGCGTAGCTCGGGTGGTGAGCGCTCCCGGAGCGGAGGCCACCGGTCACGGGTTCGAGCTCGCTCGGCCGCGTGATTTCCCACCGGGAACAGTAGTTCCCAAATAAATTTCGTTGCCTCGCATGGATGTGGCACCACTGTCATATCTATCAGCCGTGTACTTCTAGCCTTAGATATAAGTTGTAGGTCTAGCTTACGCACTAGGGATGTGAGTATGTTAGAGTGTGTGTGGTGTGAGTTAGTGCGTGAGTTTCAGATGCTACAGCTTGTAATAGAAGGGTGAGGCGATCAAAAAAAAATAAAGGAACCCTAGTCCCGCCAATCCGATGTATACAAACACACCAGCACACAGAAAGGTAGCAATGCCTTTTGGTAGGCTGCAACTCGATCGTGAGGGGGCCGGAGGCGGCGGAAAGAACTCGGCACAAAGAAGTTTTGCAGGGCGGTGACAGCCAACCCGCCAGAACCCACCGGTGGGCGGTGCGTCGCTGCGCCAGTTCGCTTCGGGGAAATTAATAAAGCCGCGCGACCACGAGCAAGCAAGCGCGGACGTGGAGGCCACCGGCCGCCCGGGGGTCATATGGCATGGCCCGGCCACGAGCCGTAGTGGTCGCGCGTGTGCATGCAATGTGCATTGCATCCTCGTGTTGTAAACGTAACGTCCAACGTCGTGTCTGCTGGGCAAAATATTTCATTCACCAACCGGCCAGAAGGCAGGAGCTTTTTGCACGATAGCTAGCTGGCTAGCTAGGCTAGGCACCAATGCATGCGCACCGAAGTGGACAAGTGGTCAAAGCCCGTCGCATCGCAGCTAGCAAAGGGAGATCGATTCTATTGTCCCTTTCCCGCTCCATTCTCATCCGACGGCACGCCGGTTCTTCCCGTTGCTCGTTTTTTCTCCCACCAAACTAGTGGTACGCCACTTATATCGTGAGTCATCGCTCTATAGCCTAATATGGTTAAGGCCTCTTTACCCTGACTGACACGATTCATTATTATTGTGCTAGAAGAGGTCCTACTCCGTATAACGGAACCGTTTGTCATGTGAAGTCGTTCCGCGTATAGCACTCCTAGATGCCAACAGAAAGAATTTTATAAACAATACAATGTCATCCCTCGATGAAGTACCGGACAATCCGATGCTGGACCACTCCATGGTGCATGAACTAAATCTTGAAACCGAACACGCTATAGTGCTGACCAAAATGTTGAGAAAATGAGCACATGTGCCTCTATACCATAAAACCTTTGGCTACTACTTGACTGAATCAAGTCGTAGAGTAGCGGAGTCGGGGAACTTTTGCGACCAGGGCCAATATTCTGAACCACCAACATTGGATCACATGCTAATGGACAAAAGTAATGCTAGTATAGTAGATTTAGCTCAAAAATCGAAGGGATTGTTGGAATAGCGGATTCCAGCGGGTGGGTTGGGTGAGCCTCCGCACGGCCGAAGCCCCGAGCGGAGGACTGAGTACAGGTGAACTCAAAGGAGGCTAGGGTATCATTAATGCATTCACCAACCAACCTCTGCTTACATTTTTATCTCCCTTTTATAGGGCACTGGTCTACACCTAATTCTTTTACAAAAAAGCCCCGTGACGGCGCTGGTACATTCCTAGAATATCCCTTTCTACACGTGGCACGGCCGAGGGCAAACTAGGTGTTTTCTCTATCCACCATCCTCTCTCCGTGGGCCGTCGCTCGTGATCTGCTACCGGCCCAAGAAGCTGAATGGGCCCGAGCACAGGCAAGTTCGCTTCCCCCGGCCTTGAGCCTCTGGATGACACCTCCGCCTCATCGAACGATGGCCCTTTCCTCGGCATCTGGAACCTCCATCGACGGCCTAACCCTTCGTTCACCGCCTTGTGGATCAGGACCTCTGCTGGTGCCACCGTGCCCTCTGTAACGGATCAACATGATTATACGAAATTAAGTAAGGAAATCTTCCGCCGAGGCTGATAATTTACCAAACTTAAGCCCGTACAATCCGAGATTCCGTGAAATCATGAAGGATTTCAAACCAACCAACATTCCAACCAAGATCGTACTGGTTTAGCAGCCACCGTCACATGTTACATAAAGTTCGCAATGACAGTTGAATACATCGGAGTTCAGAACATAAAGTTATTACAACACAAGTTCAAAATGACATAGCGGAAGCAAGTAGTTTTAAAACCACACACACTTAGTTCAGATACAGTGCCAGTAGGTAGTCATCTCCAACAAAAGCATCAGAGGGGAGATACGGAGTGACCATTGCCCTTGGTCCTAGTTGTCTCTCATCGCTGGATACAGGCAGTTAATGCAGTAGCCGTAGTACATTTGACAATCTGCAACAACAATGGGAACAAAGCCTGAGTACGAGAAGGTACTCAGCTAGACTTACTCGTCTTAAAAAAAATAAGTGACACCAAAGAGCATGCAAGGCTTTCTTTAGTGGGCTAACTGACTCATTTGCGAAAAGCATAAACTATTATGAAGAAACCATTTTAATTACTTTGCATCATCTTTATTATAACCTATCCAACTAGGTAAGCACATATACTATAGCAATCACTTGATTAACCAATAACATCCAGTTACCATTTTAGATTTAGCATCTCCAATTCCATCCAATAACCATCCATGTTCCATCATAATTACTACGATGTTGTAGCTCGAGTCAAGTTCTCACTATCCAGGAGCGATGGCGATTCGAATCGATTCCTAACCAGCTGGTGATTTATTCCTCACACAAACCACACTCACTCGCGAAGTGAGCTACAGTTCACCAATGACACTTTCCAAGTAGCCGCGGGATAACAGTCATGGACCGCACTACCCAAGGACCGACCGACTGCCAGGACGCACCTTGGGATCACTCTTCGCGTCCCCATCATACCCCCCCTTCAGCACCAGTCTGCCAATCCGAGTTTATCTAGGCTCAAATAGTGTCACTAGCTTCGCGGTCGAAAGGTACTTTATTCGGCCAGCTAAATGTGAGGCATGCGTTCAACATGACAAGAGGAACGAGAAATGATCGGTCCTTAATCGACACAGACGGAAAACTAACAGCACCCCAGAACCCTGCCTGGTTGCCTCCAATTTTTTCGTTCGGTCTCCAACTATCCATCAACACATGGTTAAATTCAGGATATCATTCTTTCTATGGCTAAATTCTTTCAGTAACCACCTATCAATGTAGGTGACTGGAAATCACCGATCGCTACCGGTCTAAGCAAGGCTAAGCAATTATTCGACCCTAACCTAACAGGGTAACAGATAATCAGGAGGACAAGGATAGTAATAAATACAACAACGGTTTCACTCAACTCCTATAACTTAATGCATTAATATATAACTCATATAGAAAGAATAGCTTGAATAAAATAGGGAATTTAGAATGCTCCGGGGCTTGTCTCTTTCAAACGAACTAGGCTGGTGATCTACGCACTCGGGCAACTCCTCTCCTTGTTCCTCTTCCTCGGGCACCTCCTGTGCCTAGAGATCTTGCGGATCTGCTCCGGTCTGCTCTTTCGGCACTGCTACTGGCGACTCCTCCTGCGATCCTATATGATGCAATTGCATAAGTAAACATGCAAACGGTGCATCAGATGCAGTGGAATGTCATGTTCATGATGTCATGATATACAGATGAACACATTGAAACCTATAGTATAGATTAGAAACGAAAAGCTTTCTACAAAGTAGTCCACATCAACCAAGTCTAATCATTAAACAAACAAGTCATCTTTTTCATACCATAGCTAGCATATAACTCTATCATAAGTGCCACTACTCTGCACCAACAACACTACACTTAACTTTTCAAGTGACACCAGCAAGGTGGTTGGGGTGCTTCAAAGATACACCAAACACTCCTTAACACTCCTAATTATTCACAAGAATGACATTTTATTGCCTATTTAAACTAGGGTTACAGCAGTGACAAGTCTTTCTGGTGCCTAGAAAAATCTACAAAAATTACAGTAGCCTAGTGTTACTCCAAATAGCACACCATAAAAATTTCAGGAGATTTGGATCAGTATTACAACCTACACAAAAATGACAAGTTCTAGCATGATATTGAGCATGAAAATATTTAGTACTATGAAAAGTATCAAACAACAGAATTAGCATTTTTCCTAT
The DNA here is from genome assembly GCA_038087645.1 of Saccharum hybrid cultivar R570. Lineage (NCBI taxonomy): Eukaryota > Viridiplantae > Streptophyta > Magnoliopsida > Poales > Poaceae > Saccharum > Saccharum hybrid cultivar. The sequence continues at coordinate 29,023,807 of JAQSUU010000135.1, forward strand.
GTTCTACACCACACACCATCAGTAAACAAAAATTATCATGTGCATGTTTTATACAACTTTTGCTCTCTATCAAAAATAACAAAAATCATCAATTAAAGGCATTTGAAATACACCTCAATAATTTTTCACAGAACACGCATCATATATATTTTTCCTAGAAAGTACATCACTAAAGAAGACTAATGAAACTGGAATCATATTTTCTGATCAATATTCTATTTATTAGACATTTTCTAAGATAACAGCAATAATAAGAATTAAATAAATCTATACAGAAAAGTACCACAAAACTAACATGCAATATTTTTAAGCCATAGATCTACTCATGAGAAACGCTACAAAATTTGTTTCACAATTTTTGGAGCTATATTTCTCGAGATATTAATTTTATAAGCTTTTTCATAAATTCTGGAAATCAATTTCAATAAATCCGAAAATCTACTTGGCCCTAAATGCTACGCACACCCGAGGCCGTTCACCCAAGCCGGGCTACTGCGGCTGATAGACGGGCCCGAAGCGCTGACCGGCCCCACCCGTCAGTGAGCCGGGTAGGGGTGGCCGCTGACCAGCGGCCAACTCGCCGCCGGTGAGTCCTCCGGTGACGGGGAGGGCACCACCGTGCTCCCCGCACCGAGGCGAAGCCATGGGTGCCTCGCGCGTGGCTAGCCGAGCTCGGCACTGAGCTCACCGGCGGGCATGGCGGTGAGGCGGCGCTGGCGCACGGTGGTCGGCCTGCGCAGGCCGTGGCGGCGGCCAAGCGCGCACGAGCACCGCGAGGTGGAGGCGATGCTGGTGCTCAAGACCGAAGAGGGAGAGAAGGTGGAGGGAGCTCTGGCCACGTGCGCCGGCCAACGACGACCATGGCGGGCAGTGGAGGGGGACGCGGTCGAATTGGCCCTCACCTGAGCACGAACAACGGAGACAGTTCGTGTCTGGAAAAACAGAGGGCAAGGCGGAGCGGTGGGCATGGCGAATCGAAGGGAGATGGAGTAGCGAGGGCGGAACGGCGGCGGCTGCCGTGGCGAGCTGCGCTGCGGGCGGGCGAGAGCGAGCAGGCAGAGTGCGGAATGGCGAGGATGGCGAGGGCAGCAGCTCGGGTCGGCCGTTTGGAGGCGTGGCGCGGCCGTGGGGGCCACCGCGGCCACGCGTCGGGCGACGCCGTACGCCAGCAGCCACGGGGCGGGCGGCTCCTGACCGCGGTCGCCACAGGCGCGGGCGCGCACGCGCGGGCGGGAGGAGGCAGGCGCGCGGGAGAGGCCGGGCCGGCTTCGGCCGTGGGCCGAGAAGCGAGGCGGCGGGTAAAGTAAGCCCGAGAAAGCTTTTTCTTTTTCAAATTGAATTTCCAGAAATTCTAAACTGTTTCAAATTTAAATTTTGAAGAAGAAAAAGGCATTTTCAAGATTTGTCCCCAAAACAAAAGTTGTTCAAAATTTAATTCTCTACAACTTTGATTTAGGGAACATTTTGAAATTCCAAACAGATTTTGAATTAAGAATTCAAAGTCCATTTTTCAATTAAAACTCATTTTCAAGAATATTTTTAAAAGCAAATTTTGAGAAAATTTTGAATACAAAAGTTGCTACAAAAATCATGCTAATTGATTCTAGGTTATTTAAAGTTGTATCCTAACAAGTTTTACTAACCTAGCAAGCAAAGTTAGGTCAAAAGTACAATTAACAAGCATATGCAACATGCATATTTCAAAAAGATGTTTCAAATGTTTCAATTCAACTTTTAAACATACATTGCATGTGATTATGAAATGCATTTGATGCTAATGCTCATGCTTTGGGATGCTAATGCAATGCTTAACACTTAGGGTGTTACACCCTCCGCTGTCGTTGTCGTAGCCTCTGACATTGATTGGCCCATGAGTCTAACGGAGGCCTTCGCCGCTTTACGTTGGAGGTGCCCTCTATTTCCTGCAGGACTGAAAAAATATTGAGGTAAGTGCTAGCTTGCGGTCGCCTAGGCAGCCCAGGTCTCCGCCACTCAGGGCGGCAAGGCCTTCGCCACCCGAGGTGGCAAGGTCCCAATAGTTTCCCCCTTTTGAGGCCATGGTTTGATGCGGCGGATCGTGATTCCAAAACTCCATCCTGGCTCTCGTGAGCAAAGGCCTTTCTTGTCGTGGCGGAGGTGTCGCTTCCCCCTTGGGCTATCTGGATCTGACCGTTGGCCTTGTGACGTGTCATACATTGATTGGTTGCGTCACATTTGGAACCGACTAGAGCGAGCGGAAGTGACCGTTGTGTTTCGGGTTGTGAAACGGTAGGGTGAGCGGTCGCGACCGTTGGGTCACGGAAGGCGAAGCGCCCGCCCCTCACCTATATAAGGGGGTGTGTTGTGGAGGAGGCCCCCTGCCAGTCAATCGCTTTCACGCTTCCCTATCGTGCTTTGCGCTTTGCTAGCTTCCTGCCTTCGCTCTGTTGCGCTCTTTTTGCCTTTGCCTCCTTTGGCCTCTGCCCGTCGCTATTCTGCTACTTTGAGTTTGGTGGTGGCTCCTTTTCCTTCTCCCCTTCCCTGTCGGGCTACCTTTTTCGGTCCTTATCGCCACCTCCTTGGCGTTAGGTCGACCAGGTGATCTACGCATAACGAAGAGTGCATGGTGGCAAGCGTTGCAGCGCGAGAGCTTGAGGAAGACCTTGCTAGCATCGATGCTTCTATTGGTGACCTGATCGGGGAGAGTGAAGTAGAGGTGATGGCTGGAAAAACATGGGATTTTGGCGAGTCGCTAGTGATGGAGAAGATGATCAGGAAGATGGAAAGGGAGGGGTATTTTTCTGCTAGGCGAGCCAAGCCTTCGCCGGTGGGGCAGACTGTGCCTTCGCCTGCCGAGGGCTATGCTGTGGTGTTCAGGGACTATTTTAGTTGCGGCCTTCGTCTGCCCTCCATTACGTTCCTTCGGGAAGTTCTTGAAGAATTTCAACTGTAGATCCGTCATCTGACTCCCAATGGGTTTCTTACTCTGAGTAAGTTTTGTTGGGCTTGTGAATCTTACGGTGCTGAGCCAAATGTGGACACATTTTGCAAATACTATGAATTGCAATGATAGCCAAAGAAGGTGAAGGTAGATGGGGTAGAGCTTGTCGCCCAATATGGCAGCTACGCTTTCATGGCAAAGAGGTAGTAGGAGGGCTCTTGTTTGGAGATCTCTTACTACCAGAAAAACAAATGGGACAGAGACTAGATGAAGTACTGGTTTTACATCCGAACGTACAGCGTGACCCATACGTTTGAAGATAGGATGAAGGTTGTTCGTCATCCCCTGGCCTCCGTCATGTCGGAGATGAAGCCTTTGTCCAAAGTTGCTCCAAGTGAAGAGATGACGCTTGAGAGGGAGGCTTGCGATAGGGCCTTTGTTTGGCATGCCGGTATTCCTGAGGCCATGACCTGGTTGAGGAGATGGTGGCTTCTAATTGTTGTCCGCTCGGCAAGAAGCAGCCTGAGTTTACCATTGAGATGGTAATGTTCCTGTCTATGGCCCAGCCCAAGGAGTTCCTTTCCCGTGGTTTGGGATCTCGTTGAAGGTGAGGACAAGACGACCTTCGCTGAAGGTGGAGGATGGTGCACGAGAAATTGTCAAAAAGATCACTGACAAGGAGTACCTTGCACGAAAGACTGCTGGAGGCACAATGCCCTGGTTGAATAGAGTTCTCAAGGAGCTCAGGATCCACCATGAGGAGCATAGCGTTCCTCCGGAGGTCCTGTCTACAATTGAGGAGAAGAAGACAAAGGCCGCTGCTAAGAATGCTACTATAGCGGCGAAGTCGAAAAAGAGGAAAGGGGTTGGGGCCTTCAAGGTTGTTGCTAAGAAGCAGAAGACCGCCATCATCGCAGTTGCTTCTGCTGTGTCTGTAGCTTCCTTTGCCTCTGGATCCGTTCGAGTCTCCGCTAATGCTAAAGAATTTTTAGCCGAGAACACTAGTGGAGTCCCAACCAAGGTCACGGCAGAGGCGGAAAAAGCTAACGCGGCGGAGGATATTGGAGGTCAAAGGATGGAGGCATGGATCATCTAGAACCCTCTGCCGCTAACCCCATGCCCGGTGTGTTGGGCGGCGACTCATCCAGCTTGGAGGACGCGGGGGATGTGAGGAGCGAAGGTGCCCTTCCTTCGGATGATGCGGAGGCTGGGAACGGTAGCCACCGCCCTATGGATACTTTAGTTTTGGAGGTGTCTGAAGACAAGGCTGAGTCGCAGCCCCTTCACATTTCAGAGCATTTCGTTCTGACCATGGGCACATAGTCACGCAGGCGACACAGACGCGGGTGCCGGTGCGTACCATCTTCACTTGAGTAAGCTATCTTCGCTTTTTGGAGATTTTGTCCTTTGAGTTTTGCGTGTATTCTATTTTCTTACAAGTTTTCCTTTTCAGAGGAGGTGAATGGTGCCCTTGCGAGCCACGAGGAGCTCGCCGGTAGTGCGAGCATCGGTTGGGTTGGCCTGGAGTTACCTCCATGCCCTCCAGTCGTTGGCCCGACACCCCGACCTACTGCTCCTGGGCTGGAACGTGGCATGGGTTTGTGCCTTTGCTTTTTCAATTCTTTTATATCTCTTTTTGTTTGCGCGTGCTAATGTTTTTATTTTTGGTTTCAGCGACCTCCGATACTACCATCACTAGTTGGGCTGATGTTGTTCATACTGTCTATAATGAGATCAGAGGTTATCTCCTTTGTCCTTGTTTTCATTTGTTGTTCACATGTTCCTTATACTCTCTTTTTCGTTAGACCGTTTTTGCCATAATCTGAGGAGCATGGACTATTGGAAGCTTCTGCGTGTAAACTTAGAGCACCAAAGCCTTGTGAATTTAGTTTTGCTTCTAGGGGTGTTCTTTCCTTTTTTTTCCTTTATTGGTTGACCGTCACTTTTGCATGGTCATCGTATGGCGACGGCTCTTGAAGAGCATAGCACGCGCGAGGTGCTGGATCGGAATGACGCAATTGATGCGTTGAAGAAGGAGGTTGAGTTGCTAGAGGCTTAGAAGGTCCGACTCTCGGCGGAGGTCATAGGTTTATCGACCTCTCGTGCAGACGCGGAGAACTTCTGCATGGAAGTGGAGGTCCTGAGGAAGCAGATGGATGATGCCAAGAGCGTGAAAGTTGTTGCCGTTGAGCGGGCTTCCAAGGCAGTCGAGACTGCGGAGAACCTTCGCAAGGAGATTGACGCTGAGAAGAAGTCTGGCTTGGCACTGCAGCAACAGGTAGGCTTGCTGACGAAACACCTAGAGGTTGCCAAAGAGCCAGGCCAAATGGTGGTGGATCTGTATGTAGCTGCTTTGTGGCAGTTTGGTGGCAGTACCTCCGACCTACCAGAGGAGCCTTCTGCCTTGAGTCTATTTGCTTGGCTGAAGGCGCATTTGGAGAAACTTCCAGTGTTTGTCGAAGGCGCTGTTGACTTCGGAGCTCTTGCAGGTGCTACTAGTTTTGTAAAGATGTTGGCTCAGAAAGGGTGCCCTCATACGGAAGGTATACAAGAGGAGAAACTTGAGGGACCCTCTAAACTTGGGACGACCTCACGCAACCTCCGACTGTTCTGGCCCCCATTAAATTTTGTCTCCACCTCTTAGGGCTTTAAAGAACGGGAGGCTACGCTCTGCAGATTTTGAAATGAATTTGTTTAGTGCCGCTATTCTGCTTGTGAGCCTTTGCACCTCTTTCTTGGTCGATGGCTCTGTCATTGTGATTATTGCTTTGGTTTTGTCCGGGTTTGCTCATATGCCTTCGGCACTGATGATTTAACCAAGCATCTTCCCCTTGCTGACCCCGAAAACATATTTCTCTGGGTTAAGCCTAAGGCCCGCTTTCCTAAGGTTGGCGAAGGTCTCCTTGATGTCTGCTATGTGAACTTCTTTATTCTTGCTCATCACTACAATATCATCAACATCTGTAATGATGTTTCTCTGGAGCTGGGGACTCAAGACTTTGGTCGTCGTCCTTGTGAAGGTTGTGCCTGCGTTTTTTAGTCCTTCCGGCATCCTGGTGTAGCAGTAGGTGCCAAAAGGCATGGTGAAGCTTGTTTTTTCTTCATCTTCTTTCTTGAGCAAGATCTAGTGATAGCCTGAGAAATAGTCTAAGAGTGAAAACCTTTGGCAACCTGCTGCCTTGTCGACGGAGGCATCTATTCTTGGTAGCGGGAATGGGTCTTTCTTGCAGGCCTTGTTGAGATCAATGAAATCTATGCACATTCTTATTTTGCCATTCTTCTTTGGTACTAGTACTACAATTTGCTAGCCATTCCGAGTACTTAACTTCTCTGATGATGTTTGCATCCAGGAGCCTTTGGACTTCGGCCTTTGCTGCCAACATTCTATCCTCTGACATTTTCCTTTGTCGCTGCTTCTTTGGCCTCATTTTTATGTTGATGTCTAGGGCATGTTGTATTATGTCTCTGCCGACCCCTTTGAGGTCAGAGGTCGACCAGGCGAAGATGTCTTTGTTCCTAGCCAGTGTTTCAATGAGCTTCGTCTCTTCTTCTTTCGATAGGTTGGCACCGATGATGACCTTTTTATCGGGCACTGCTTGCTTTAGTGAGATTGTCTTTGTTTCTTCTTGGTTTGCTAGATCTGTTTTGCCCTTGGCATGTCCAGAGGCTTTGGTGTTTTATTCTTTGTTGTTTCCACAGAGTTGATGTTTCTCTGGGACTTGTAGATTGCTCTATCTATGTTCCTTGCTTCTTTCTCGCTGCCATGCACTGTGATCACGCCATGGAGGGCTGGTATCTTCATGCACAAGTAACCCATGTGTATTGCTGTGTTGAATTTGTTTGCAAAGCCTATGCCAAAGATGGCGTTGTATGGGTAGTAGAGGTCTACCACATCGAAGGTGATGTATTCTGTCCTTGCGTTCTCCTGATCTCCGAAGGATACTAGAAGTGATATTTTCCTCAGGGCGTGAATTTGCTTTCCTCCGAATCCAATGAGTGTGAATCTGAAGGCTGCATTTGCATTCTACTGAGCTTCATTTGGTCGAAGGCATTGGTGAAGATGATGTTGACGGAGCTGCCCAAATCCACTAGTACTCTGCTGATTCCCCATCCTACTATGTTTGCTTTTATTACCAGGCCATCGGCATGGGGGTAGCTCTCGAGCCGTAGGTCTTGCTCTGTAAAAGTGATAGGTGCCTTCGACCAGTTGGTGCACAGTATAGGCCCTTGTACCGCTACATTATTGACCAACCTTAGGTGATCTTTTTTCTGCTTCTTGGTCTGGAACTCGATTGAGGAGCCTCCGGCTATTGGTAGGATCATACCGATGGTGGGTAGTGGAGTGTGGGGGTTGATTTGGCTGTCTGGGTTGGGGTCATTCTTTGGCTGTGGGAGCTGTGTTGGATGGTTAATTGAGGGCTGAGCTGTTTGCGGTGGGGGAGGTAATGCCTCAAACCTGCCGCCTACTTGCTGTGGTTGATTAGTTTTGATGTAGGTTATGTGCGGGGGTCTTGGATTTATGTAGGTGAGGTTTGCCTCCACCCATTGGCTGCTTGTTTGCGCTTGCGACGAAGGTGTTGGCCGCCATGCAGGCAAAAAATTAGGATAATAAGCGGAGGCTAAGGTGGAAGGGTGTATTTGGGTGTAGTTTAGACCTGGATAGATTGGGCAATACTGTTGGGGTATGGCGAAGGTGTGGTTTACCTCTCTTGCCGGTTGTGATGGCGAAGGTTGAGGGTTGGTTCTGCCTTTGATTCTTTCTTGTGTTTCCTTGGCAACTAGGCAATCTCTGGTGACATGCCCCTTCTCTTCTCCGTGGAAGAAGCAATATTGTTCTCGCTGTCTCTGTTTTTGGTTTCTGTTATAGTTTCTGCCTTGGTCATTTCCTTTCCCTTGATACGGCTTTTAGGCTGTGTTTTGTGCTGGCGTCTCTGGCGTCGCCTGTCCTTGTTGACTATTGCCTTGCTACTCAATGTTGAAGACTTGTTGGCCTTGGCCTTGCTTCTGCTGCTACTGGCGTTGGCCCCCATTGTTCCTTTTGTGTATTCCTATTATTTCCTTATTACTTGTTCTGGTTTTGCTCTTCCAGCCTTTTGTAGAGGTCGTTGTCTGACCTGCAGTACTTTTCAAATTCTGAGTATAAATCCTGCATGGATGTTGGCTTTTCTCTGACCAGGTGAGCCGCGAAGGGTCTTATGCAGAGGCCCTTGATTGCTGCTTCAATGGCTACTTCTGGGATGTCAGGAGCCTTTGCTTTGACTTGCACAAATCTCTAGAAATAATCTTTCAGTGCCTCTCCCTAGTTTTGCTTGCATTGAAACAAGTTTGTGGATGTCAGGGATTCACTAGTGAAGCCCTTGAAATTTGCTAGGATCTTATCGCAGAGGTTCTCCCATGAATATACTATGCTTGGCTTGAGCATGAAGTACTAGGTCAGCGCATCACCTTTGGCTGCGATGATGAAGGATTTGGCTAGGACTGTCTCGTTCCCCCTGTGAAGGCTACTACTGCTTCAAAGCCCATAATGAATTGGTGCGGATCTGATTTCCCGTTGAACTTGGGAAGTGTGATTGGCTTGTAGGAAGCTGGCCATGGCGATGTTTGAATGCCTTCGGATAGTGGGGATTTAGGATCTATAGTCCTATGTGTTTGTGGGGTTGTGAGAGGTGAGCCGAAGGTTGGTTGAGCTATTGAGGGTGGCAGGGGATTTTGCTAGTTTTGACTTACTGAGTGAACCTGGCAGGATGTGCTTGAAGGTGGTTGTGGAGGCTGCAAGCTTTGTATCTCTGCTTGCAAGAGGGCAAGTTGTTGCTTGATTTCTGTCGCCTGGGCTGAAGTTTGGGCCGCTTGCTGGCTTGTGGAAAATGCCGCTGCAACTCTATCCCTTTCTTGCTGCATGCTCTGCAACTGAGCCTGCAGCTGCTGGAGCTCTTGCTTAGGTGTTTGGCCTAGCGCTTGTTATACCTCCGGGGCCGGAGGTTGATCTTGGACTGCTGCTTCCTCAACTTTGTCCTCTTGGACTGGGGCATATGTGCCGCGGGTATTGCACCTAGGCCTTTCTCTCGGGGCGGAGGTTGCCGGCACTCTTGTGGAGGCTTTTCTCTTTCCTACCATCGTGGGTTTTTCTTGGCCAACACGCGGTGGAAGCTAATGTTGGAATAGCGGATTCCAACGGGTGGATTGGGTGAGCCTCCGCACGGCCGATGCCCTAGGCGGAGGACTGAGTACAGGTGAACTCAAAGGAGGCTAGGGTTTCATTAATGCATTCACCAACCAACCTCTGCTTACATTTTCATCTCCCTTTTATAGGGCACTAGTCTATACCTAATTCTTTTACAAAAAAAACTTCGTGACAGCGCTGGTACATTCCTAGAATATCCCTTTCTACATGTGGCACACCCGAGGGCAAACTAGGTATTTTCTCTATCCACCATTCTCTCTCCGCGGGCCGTCGCTCGCGATCTGCTACCGGCCCAAGGCGCTGAATGGGCCCGAGCACAAGCAAGTTCACTTCCTCCGGACTTGAGCCTCTAGATGACACCTCTGCCTCATCGAATGATGGCCCTCTCCTCTGCATCTAGAACCTCCGTCGACGGCCCAACCCTTCGTTCACCGCCTTGCGAATCAGGACTTCCGCTGGTGCCACCGTGCCCTCCGTCGTCGTTGCCGTAGCCTCCGACATTGATTGGCCCGTGAGTCTAGCGGAGGCCTTCGCCGCTTTACGTAGGAGGTGGCCTCTACTTCCTACAAGACTGAAAAAATATTGAGGTAAGTGCTAGCTTGCGGCCGCCCAGGCAGCCCAGGCCTCCGCCACTCAAGGCGGCAAGGTCCCAATAGGGATTACTCTAGTGTTTTTTCTCACGCCTAGGGCCATGGCCCTAGCTTTGTATTGTTGTCAAAAAAATCGTAGTGTGTCCTACTCGTTGACGACAAATTGATGAGCACAACTTTAACCAAGTGTGCTCAGGAAATCTAGAATCATAATGCCTAATATATATATGTGCCGCGCTAAAACATTTTGGTAAACATGTTAAGTAAACTAAAGAAGAACGAAAATGCAAATAAGAGAACGTGCAGCCAGTGGGGATACCGCCCGCACACCGCCCGCAGCCCCGCACCACTCGTCCTCTACCCCCGGCTCTCTCTCTCTCCTGGGCGACCATGGCGGCAGCGCCACGGATCCGCACTCAGCGAGCGTGGTATGGGTTAGTAATTGCATTTCCTGCACGCGCATGCTGTAGTATTGTCCAAAGAAAAAAAAATGTACAGAAGTGTTATCTTCGTGGAGATATATCTTTTGGGCGCAAAAACCAATTTTGAAAGTCATACAATTGTCATTGAGCAAACCATACAGCTCGTTACTCCCGCCTCCATCAACTTCTAGAATTGTCTTAACTCAAAAAATTCTAAATTTGATCACATTTATATAAAAAAAGTATGTTAACATATCAAATAAGCACACTATTATGAAAAAATATCTAATGGTGTATCTTATTAGTTACTTTTTTTCTATAAATCCAGTTAAACTAAAAAATGAATTTAGACAACTTTGAAAGTTGTTTTTTAAAGATTGAGGGAGTAATACTATATAAAAACAACATCACGTACTATTTATCATGTATATATATGACGACATGGTATCTTGTGAAGAGCGTGGTATGGGTTAGTAATAGCCTAATCAATCAAAGCGATTCAAAGGTGGGTCCTAGTGAGGCCCCTTTTTTCTAACCCAGGCGACAATCCAGCTCGGATGTCAACCAGTCTTCGTCAGTCGTCACCAATGACCAAGCCAACTTATACAGATACAGGCGTGTGGAATCAGGCCAACGCGCAGACCGTGGAAATGCGACGCAGTCACGAAGACACAGGCACGGAGACACCGATCAACGGCTGGGACCATATACCGCCAAAGCCATCCATGGCGGTGGGCCGGTGGCGCTGGGATGTGGCGCTCTAGCGCTGCCACCATGCAAGCAGAGCCACAGATTTTTTCCAATTAATGGAAACTTGCAGGCAACTACAGAGTGATACTAGGCGGCAGCCCCCTAAAAAATGAGGCCATGTTTAGTTCTTAAAAATTTTCAAGATTTCTCGTCACATCAAATGTTTGAACACATGTATGGAGCATTAAATGTAGACGAAAAAAACTAATTATATGGTTTGGTAGAAAACCACGAGACGAATCTTTTGAGTCTAATTAGTCTATGATTGAACACTAATTGACAAATACAAACGAAAGTGCTACAGTAGTCAAAGCCAAAAAATTTCGCAAACTAAACGCACCTGAAAACTAACTAGAGGAGACTTGCCCACCAAGCATTGAGGAGAATATATGACATATTACTACTGCCTTTTCAATAACCGGAAGTGGCGTTGCTGGAATTTAATAACTGGAAAAATCCTCACATTTGCTGGTGTCAGTTACTATTTTTTTCTAATAAAGAAAAAGAGTTATTATATACTAGAGCTCAAGTGATTCGAGTAGTTTGGTCACTCATTCGATTTGGTGGCTAAAATCACCGCTAGCAGAGAAATGACTTTCGGTTCGCGCCTTTAGTCTCGGTTATGTTAGGATTCAGTATTAATGTGAGCATTAGTCCCGGATCTAAATTCTACAGGCACCAAAGACCCTTTTATCTTGTTGGTAACATCAACTGGGACTAAATGGTGACCTTTTAGTCCAAATTGGTGTCACCAACCCGGGCTAAAGGTCTCTCACCCGGGACTAAAGGTTCCCCATGGGTTAATTCAAAAGGACAGCGTCCAGGACTCTGTCACATGTGGTGTGCAGTTGAGTTGGTAAGGGACTTACGTCCGAGGCAAGAGGTTTTGGGTTCGAATCTCACACACCACAAGAGAGGTCTCCCGATCCGTAGTCCCGGTTGGAAAACCGGAAATAAAGCTAGTTCCCAACCGGGATTGAAGCCCACCTATGCACTAGTGCACATAAATTTACAGGTGGGAACAAATCAGGTGATCTGAATGCTTTTCTCAGGGCAACCACAATGGTAGCTCATAAGCTAGCTCTAAGCATTTTCTTTATATTTTAATAGAAGAGAGAGAAAAGCTAACTCTTGATCAAAAGTTAAGCTCATACACATATTTCAAGAACATGTGAGAGTGTCATGTAGGTCTAATCATATTATAAAAGCTAATATTATTGGAGAGGTTGGCTTAGAGATAATAACTGACTCTTACTATTGCGGGTGCCCTCACTCGGATGGTAGGATTGTTTAAATCACATGGTTTAGATGATAGGAGTAAATCATGTGACTTCAAAGGACTCTATCACACGAATAGAGTAGCCAAGATAGACATAGGCCAATGAATCTTTAGTTACACAAATTTCATATAGGAATTTCACCAAAATAATCACTATGACTTAATGCAGGTCCAGTGTAAATCCAATATAAATCGGTAGTAATTTATTAGGATGTGGGAGGGAAGAATTTCACCTTAATTTTCGTTTCTTTCATGCATGCAATCTAGGAAGAAGAAAGATAAAGGAAATGAAAGAAAAAAAATCATGTTGACCAAGCCTGATATATTTAGCAAAACTAAATAGATTTTATATACTGAAACAAAACATATGTAGATGACAAATAATCAAAGTAACAAAAATACAAAATTATTTTATGGATTGCAAAATAACAGAATTACTTAGCCCTTCAATTAACCAAACATATCAACATAGAAAAATAATCTCCTCGCACGTCATTTTTAGCCAATGAATGATGGTCACGTTGTCGGCCTATGCAACATTGATACTCGCCAGGTCCCCGCGACGCAGTTAGGACTTGTTTGCCTGCTGATCTAAGTTGGGGCTTGTTTTCTTACTGACCTGGGATATGCCTAGCCCAAGCAGCATTCTCAGGCATTGAACCAATGCTTGGGGATGGATCAAGCTGCCTGGCCAGCAGCCCCAGGCCAGGGCAGCAACCAAACACCCCCTTGGTGCTGAGCCGCAGAAAATCGTGAGGCTGAAACAAATAAATTACTCAAGCAATGTATAGCTTTAGTGTAAAAGGATTGTTCCCTACATGAGCGAAAATTTGCAGGTTTTCATGGTCAATTCACATAACTTATCAGGTTTGCTCCGTGTATTTTTTTAAAAAAAAACAGCTGCAGTGGGCCACATAGGGCATGTTCGGTAGCTTATAAGCTATTTATGGCTAAAATAAGTTGAAACCAATAACCAAATGATACTTTTTTTTGCAACTTATTTCGGCCATGCTCATTTCCGTTGCTTTTATTTGTACTAAAAAGCAAAAACTGGATGTGAGCATCTTATTTTAACTGTGCTTTTACTTTATTATGCACCTTATCTAGGAAACACTTTTCTATTTGGTTGGTGTTCTATTTTTTAGCAGAAAGAATAAGAATTTTGTGAAGCAAAACCAATCGACAATGCATCCACGAAAAGCTGCAGATTAAAATTGTACTACTAACCGAGCACCATCAATTCCATAACGATAAGTGGATTCCTTAGCCCTGGCACTCTCAGGTCAACATCCGTGTGAGTCTAAAGTGGACAGTATACAAACATCATAAAGTGAGTTGGCCAGCGAGGCCTCGCCAGTTCGGTTTCTTTTTTCTACTAATAGTAATGCACTTTCGCTACCCAACACACAGCGAGGCTTTGCCTTGTGCGTGTTCATTCTGCCCTGCCCGCTGGCCGCCACCAAAAGAAACCATGTCCGTACGCATGGAAATTACTTGAAAACTTCGGAGACTAACTTGACGCCGGTTTTTCTACGCTCACAAGCCATGGCCTCCCTCCCTTTCGTGGACAACGCATAGGCTAACCATATTTTTTTAAGTTTGAAGGGCCTGTTGGGTTTATCATGACTGGCTACTAAAACCAATCATCTCACTGGATGGTTTCTGCGGCTGATAAGCCGATTGATGTTGTTTTGTTGTAAGAGAAAAACACTATACTATAAGTGATAAGTCGGACTGATAAGTTCAAGCGAACAGGGTGAACTTTAGTCACTCATGTTTGGTTCTAGTGACTAAAAATGACCAAATGCTATTTAAGCAATTCAACAAAGACCAAATTGTCCCTAATAAATGCTCAAATCAGGTGGAGGGCTAGCAATAATGAGGGACAGTCATTATTCACTCAACACTTTAGCCCACTTTTAACTACTCTTGGATGATTAATGTGACTAAACTACTTTAGCCCATTTTTAGTTAGTTTATTTGATAGTTTAGTAGCTAAAAGTGACTGGCTAAACTTTAGCAGGAAAGCAAACAGACCCTAACTTGACTGACTCATCGATCACTTCACAGATCACACGACCAACCAACTAGTCCTGGCAACTGGCGTCCATAAAACGCAGCCCCAGACCCAGCCCAAGATCCTCCCGGCGGCATTTCGAGCAAGAGAACTGTCTAAAAGTTAAGCCAGAGAGAGGGTGATCTGAGCACCGATCGGCGAGAGGTACACGGTGCGGTCACCGGCCAGGCAGCCAGCCAGCCATGGCGACCTACGACAAGGCGATCGAGTCGTACAAGAAGGCGGTGACGACGGCGGCGTCGCTGGCGGCGTCGGCGATGCTGATGCGCGGCGTGGTGAACGAGCTGGTCCCCTACGAGGTGCGGGAGTTCCTCTTCTCCGGGCTGGGCTACCTGCGGTCGCGCATGTCGTCGCAGCACACGGTGGTGATCGAGGAGACGGAAGGGTGGGCGAGCAACCAGCTGTACGACGCGGCGCGCACGTACCTGGCGACGCGGATCAACACCGACATGCAGCGCCTCCGCGTGAGCCGCGTCGCCGAGGGCAAGAGCCTCATGTTCAGCATGGAGGAGGGCGAGGAGATGGCCGACGTCCACGACGGCGCCGAGTTCAGGTGGCGCCTCGTGTGCCGCGACGGCGCCGGCGCCGGCAGCGGCAGCGGCGGCGGCCACGCCCGCGGCGGCGGCGGCGGCGGCGGCAACTACCGCGTCGAGGTCCGCTCCTTCGAGATGAGCTTCCACAGGCGGCACAAGGAGAAGGCCATCGCGTCCTACCTCCCGCACATCCTCGCCGAGGCCAAGAAGATCAAGGAGCAGGACAGGACGCTCAAGATCTACATGAACGAGGGCGAGTCCTGGTTCGCCATCGACCTCCACCACCCCTCCACCTTCACCACGCTCGCCATGGACCGCGAGATGAAGCGGTCGGTCATGGACGACCTCGAGAGGTTCGTCAGGAGGAAGGAGTACTACAAGCGGATCGGCAAGGCCTGGAAGCGGGGGTACCTGCTCTACGGCCCGCCTGGGACCGGCAAGTCCAGCCTCATTGCGGCCATGGCCAACTACCTCAAGTTTGACGTCTATGATCTCGAGCTGACCGAGGTGAACTGGAATTCCACGCTGCGGAGGCTGCTCATCGGGATGACCAACCGCTCCATCCTCGTCATCGAGGACATCGACTGCTCCGTCGATCTGCAGCAGCGTGCAGAGGAAGGCCAGGATGGTGGTACAAAATCCAGTCCTCCTTCAGAGGACAAGGTAAGAAACAAACCCTGCCTGTCTTTTGGTTCCTTAAATAACTTTCTTTTGCCGTGCTCATGTGGCTTTAATTTGGGCAATTTGCAAAACAGGTGACACTATCTGGGCTACTCAACTTCGTGGATGGCCTTTGGTCAACAAGCGGGGAGGAGAGGATCATTATCTTCACAACGAACTACAGGGAGCGGCTCGATCCGGCGCTGCTTCGGCCAGGCAGGATGGACATGCACATCCACATGGGGTACTGCTGCCCAGAGTCGTTCAGAATCCTGGCCTCCAACTACCACTGCATCACCGAGCACCACACATACCCTGAGATAGAAGCACTGATCAAGGAGGTGATGGTGACTCCAGCAGAGGTCGCGGAAGTTCTTATGAGGAACGACGACACCGACATCGCGCTCGAGGGCCTTATTCGGTTCCTCAAGGGAAAGAAGGGTGATGCCAAGGACGGCCAAGCTGAAAACGTGGAGCATGTGACCAAAGAGGACGAGAAAGAGATGATGCCGACGAAAAAAGATGACCCCCCAGTCGATCAAAATCTCCATGATGCAGGCAAACAATGATGCCAAAGTAGTGTGCGTATCAAGTATTAGTACCATATCAGTAGTGCCAGAATAACCTACCGAAAATGTATGGTTCTGATATTAATAAGAGGTCATTTTTTGAGCTGCAGAGTACTCTGGTATTATGATCCTTTGTTTCCTTCATAAAACCATATGTATCACACTGTATGTAAAGTACATATAGGCCCTGTTGTATTCAGATGACTATATGCAGCAACTTTAAAGTGTCATTTCATATAAACAATCAATGTTGTCAAATCCTACACACTACAGGCCATTTTGCATACAGACACTGCTCCTCACAACAGATCAATCTTCAGAATTGGTGTTCACCACATTTTCTCCTTATACCTCGTTTTCTTCCCGTAGATCATATTCAACAACTAGACCAAGATTATCAACAAACTTGTGGTACACCTGGCACCCTGCACACTGTTTGTGCAGTGTATGTTAGTAGGACATAAATTTACAGCATGCGCAAGAAAACATCAATCATACAGCGATCCAAAATGAGCAAAGCAGTAGGTCTGGAGTTTGCATTTGCACATAAATAAAGGCACGGAATAAAGTTTACCTGAAGAAAAACTGTCCCTCTTTCATAGGCTACTCTGTTTATCAAGCGTTTGGTCCTTTCACCACATGCATTGCATGTAAATTGAACAAGCAAGCTTCTTCTAGGAAGCTTTATATCAATAGTGGCTTCCTGGAACATCACACAAACAAAAGTTACATATAGGACATTTGCTTCCTGAAACATCACATAAAAAAGTTACATATAGGATATTCTGGCCTACAAACTAGACTTCTGCTGTTTGCTGCTTCGCTATTCAATCTGCCAGCAAATTGAGCAGCACTTCATTTTCTGAACCTAGTTTGTTCCATCAGAAAGCAATTTGTTACGTTGTTTTTCATGCAATAAACCGCTGAATTATATATAAACTGCACGACCTTATCATTATTTCTTTTTCATAGTTTCACATATCACATATACATGCTATCAACCAACCAAATATACCATTAAAAATATTTTGTCTTTTGAATGCCATAGTGTGCAAAAAAAAACCAAGCAATGAAAGACCTACAAGATATGTACACAGAGTACAATCTCAGTAAACAATTAGCAATTTCAAATGACAACATTGGGTGTGTTCATATATATAGTTTGCTAAAAGCCAATCAGCCAAATGGACAAAGAAGAATGGTGCTCGAAACCCACAATTATTCTGACAATACGGATCTTAAAGTTGATATAGGATAGTAGCTACCTGCATCAACAGATCAGGTTGAATCTCGTCAGTTATCCAATTTCAATAAACAGTGATCCAAAAGGCCAAGCAATTACTGTTTTCGCATTACTGGTGGCTACCCAATCCAATCCATCCAATCCATCCCCTAATCGCCTCCACTAAATAATTCACCCCTAACAATCTGGAAACTTCATAGACAGGAAGGAGAGAGAGAGAGAGAGAGAGAGAGAGAGAGAGAGAGAGAAAGAGAGAGAGAGAGAGAGAGAGAGAGAGAGCGCTAACCGTTGGCGACGGCACCGCGTCCGAATTGGCCTCGCCGGAGGAGGAAGCAAAGACAACGAGCCTCCATGGACGGTACGAAACTGCCAACCTGCGCGAAGAGAGACGAGCTTAGACACCCGCGAACCGAGCCGAGCCGAGAAGAACAAGGAACGGAGCGCACCGCGGTGCCGGCGCCCTGAGTTTCGAGGAGGAGGCGGCAAGGGACACCCGAGGAGGAGTAGGAGGCTCCCGGCGGGTCGAGAGGATCCCCGTCCACAACGCGGAGGGCCGCAGCCCCGCCGAGCAGCAGCCGTACCCCGCGGCCGTCGTCGCCATAGCCGCCTACTCGGGCACTCGGCTACTCCTACTTGGATTCGCTTGCCTGTCAGCGAGGACCGAGGGGAAAGGAAGAGAAGAGCGAGGGTGAACCAGTAACTGGGCCGCCCACCGTAGCCCAGGAAAGGCCCGTTTGACACACCTCCCCCCGCACCTGTTGCCGCAGCCCGCAGCGGGCATTCGAATTGATTCTGCGTTTGGCCTCTCAGCCCCTCTCCCCTTGAGCTCCTCGTGGTTTTCAGTGATTCTGCGTTTATCGTCCCGTGCAACGCGACGAGATTCTGGCCGATGCTGACGGTGGTTTCCTTGCAGCTCATGCGCCAGCGCCACCGGGCCTGCCCGTGCCCTCTCGGGCGCTCGGCCCCACTCATCGCACATTCGCACTCGACGGCCATCTGCCGCCGCGTCCCCTGATCCGCGAAGAACCTCCTCTCGTAAAATATATGCATCTGATTCACGTCTCCAGCAGCGGCGCATTTCTTGTCCAATAAACCACACCAGAAATACCAAGTTTTGTGCCCTCTGAATTTATTGCATCAAAGCCTTATTCTGAATCCCTATCTACTCTTTTAGTTTTATATGGACAGCCCTGGACGCATTTGGAATTATGGGAAGTATTGAGTCAAAAAAAAAAGAATGACTTACTCTGTACCAGGCTACCAGCCATGGATACTTTTGGAATTTAGCATTACAACGTATGCTCTTCTGTAGTCCTCACTAACAACACGGTCAAAATCCTTTGGCAGCTGTAATTGAAGATCAGAGCTTCTTCACCGTTTCTTCCACTGCACGTTCATAGTACCTCATTCTCTGTGTAGCTTCCACCGCACGGTCAAAATCCTTGTTGTCAAATGCCTCCTGGAAGGAATCAGACCAGGCTTCAAGCTTTTCCTTTATCTGGAAAAAGGAATTAAAAAAACCATGAGACCAGAAATCATTTCAAACACTATCATGCTCCCTGGTTATGGTAACTCTAGTCAGAGATCAGAACCTGAGATTGGATCTTCTCCAGGGTTTGAGAATCACTGGCATCGCTGACAGCTTCCCGTATCTCCATCATCTGCAAATGATTTGTCATTGATTTATAGAGAACATTCTCATCTTCATTTCGTGTAAGTTAATGGAATAAGATGTATAAAAAGAAACCATTTGTGGTGTTGTTGTTGTATTCATCTCAATTCAGACTTCATTCATTTTTGTACTTTCCATAGGATGTTTAACTCAATAACACATTGAGGGTGTGTTCCAATCGTTGTAATGTTGTTCACAGTTATCAAAAGATATATGAAATTAGAAGGATGATTATATTTACTGCATGCCAACACATGTATTCCAAGATGAATGAAAGTACCTCCATAAGAAGTTTTGGATCATTGATAGTATTTTCTTCATCGACATGTATCCCCTCGAGTTTCAACTGCCAAAAAGTTAGTACAGATGAGATGCTTCCAAAGATGAGTAAAATGCTTGTGTTTATTCATAGTGGAGAAACTTCCAACAGAGAAAATCAAAGAAACACCCAGCACAAAGTTGTGATTACTTGTTACTCTCTATTTTTTTTCCATGTGCACATAGGTGAAGGGTCAAGGTCAACTGATTTCTTCAAAATACATTAAAATGAGATGAATCTAAGCATACGTGTTTCATTATTACACATCACTGAAACTTTAAGCATTGCTGGATAAACTCACCAAGTACAATGCCCTTGATAAAGGTTTGCTGAGTGTGCGGTACGCATCAATCACAAGTGCTGACTGCTCCGCAGCATAGCCCCTCTCTTTCTAAATAATAAATATAAGCCATTTAGAAGTGATTTAGAGAGGTTAAATATGGGTATTTCTATGAATGCCAGATGGACAGAAACCTCAGATTTCGAGTGAACTAGGTCAGGATGTAACTTCTTCTGCCAGTCCTTGTACTTCCCTTCCAAGTTATTATCCTTTATATTATATTCTATTTTTCTGAAGAAACCAACGAGAAAAAACATCAGCATCATACGTTCAGTGGCACAGAAACATTACAAGAAAAGCAAAAATGGCAGAATCTTAAAACATGTTGAAGTTTCATTGGCTTTTAATAACAGTAGAACTACTCTACATCGTAAACAAACATAAGTTTATGAACAAATCTCCAGATAAGTTTATCAATAACAAACTACAGTAGTAATATGGAAAAGATCATATTAATAATTAATAGCATGGAACTGACAAGGATAGAAACAATTGTGTCTAATTGCAAAAATGTTTGGCAAACCAATATTGTGTCACAAAAGTACACATTAGAGGCAAAAGTGCATACTCTGTGTACATTAACTCAGTAAAAGTAGACATGGATTGTCGAGTATATATGTTCAGATAATGGCCCAATTCCACACTTACAGCACCCTTTCGTTTTGGAAACAAACAGATTGCACATAAACTAAAAAGAATTGTCTTATCAAGATCCTATAACTTAATAACATCACTTTCCAGATGATTCACAAGAGCTACATCAAAGAATGCCATATGGAGTATACAGCAACAGACAGAGGCGTCACATTCATAAGTAAACCCAATGGTAACTGATACTCCCCTCCGATTGAAAAAAAAAGGTTTTATGATCCTTGAAAGTTAAACGTTTACGCAATCAATAAATAAGCAATCATGTGGATCGATGGCATAAGTTTAATGCTAAAATAACTGCATAGCTTTATTTAAAATGACATACTTAGGAATGTTATCAAAGGATCATCTTATAGAGCATGTTGATATCATATACAACTTATATGTGGATTAGAGCGAGTAGTTGATCAATCCTAGCCACAAATGAGTACAAGTTCTAAGCATCCATGTAATGAAAAACTAATAAGACGCGTGTTTATCCTTCTTGTTTTTGGATGTGTGTTTTATGGGGTTCTAGTCTTCTGGATCCTTTCTTCTTCTTAATATAAAACACAGCTCTCCATCATGCTCAAGGGGGAAAAAAGAACAATAAATTTCATTCCTAATTTCCACGATTTTCACTGCAGAGCATAACAGGGCACACAAAAGTACATAGAACAATAAGATGCAATTCTGCAGGGCAAAGACTACAGCCAGTTACTAGGATGATTGTTAGAATTACAGCAAGTCCTCATTAATCAGCAAACAGAGACTTAAATTGCGAAGGCATCGCATCATTCAGCATCAAACCCAGAATCCGGAGTAAACCTATGAGCGCCGAATCCGCCGCCGCAACGTAATTCAAAGGCTCGAGATTCCCGGAGCTACTCACAGGCCAAATATTTGGAAGTAATCGACGGCGGGGTCGACGGGCTGCACACTCCCGCAGGACCCGCAGGAGAGGAACGCACCCGTCGCACCGCAGCTCCAGCACGCGCCGCCGGCGCCGCCTGACTGGTTCGACAGGCTCCGGAAGGGAGCCCCGACAGAAGCGGAACCCCACAAGATTCCAATATTGTGCTGGGACAGGGGACAGCAAGAGGCGGGGGAGGATGAGGCGGTGGGCATAGGAGGCAGCGGGCGTCGATTAACGCGGCAGCCGGCGGCGGCGGCTGCAGCGAGGTGGTGGCGGAGCGGCCTGGCTCCAGCGCGGCGCCGCATGGTCTTTGGCGGTGCGGGTGCGGCCCAGGCAGATGCCCACGCGTCTACTTTCTAGAAGAAATGGTCGAAACTAGGGCAAATGCTCTCAAATTGTTTGAAAATCCACGGATTTTCAATAATGACTAGCGCGTGACCAAGTTGATTGCATTTCCAAACAAACAAATTCTACACCAATAGAAAATTGATTTAGCCGAAAAACATATCAAGTGTGGCTTTGCATCGTCAATCACCAAAGCAGTTACAATGTATGAGTACTTTCCAATAGATATAGAGGATTAAGAGGACTCTCACTACGTATATTGATTTACCACCTATTAATTTCTTTTATTGAAGCGGAGAATAAGAGCAACTCCAAACGACTTTCTATATCTTTCTTAATTGTTACAAGATTTTGTAAAAAAAATACATTTCCACAGCCTTTTTAATTAGTTATCTAAATATAGCTATCTTCTATTCTGGATTCCTAGCTAGCCAAACATAGAAAACGAGAATGACCCTCTCAAGTGCAAACAAGATATAGAAAAACTGCGGGAGAGTAAAAAGATATAGAAAACGACTTTTATGCAAATGACTCTCCAATTGATGATTTAGAGAGTAAGCTTTAGAAATACTATTAGAGATGCTCTAAATCAAAGAATGGTTTATAAAAATCATATCAAGACATGTCCACCTATCATCCAATATAGAGCATCGGTCATACGTTTGTATGACAATTGGATACGTAGTATCAAAAAAAACTAAAAAATAATTTTTAAAGGCATCTTTATTTTTATTTAAAGATAGTTGTATCTAAAGCTACCTCTACATATGCACTTATGGCGCCTCAACTAACATGCCATCTCAGTTATTTTTATAGGAACCTAATAAGTTATCAAAGTTATGTAATGGTTGTCACATGTGATACTACATAATTAAGTCAAAAAAATGTGATACTCCATAATTTTTGTACGACGCCGGTAGATTTCACGGTTTTTTGATGTTTTATTAGTCATCGAGTAGGTACCGTCTCGTGAAGTTGAATCAGCGCCCGACCAAAAAATTCAGCAATTACTTAGCACTGTAAAATCAAAGCGTTCCTTTGCGTGCAACTTGGATCCAGACGTGAATCGTTTCTGCCAATGTACTCCATTGCATGGGTACATGCCGAAAATAACCTGACAATGGCTCCGTTTGGATCCTTCACGAAACCTCATCTCGTCTTGCTCGGTGAGGAAATGTAGAAGAACTGCGGGCTGTTTGGATGCTGCTTGGCAGGCAGCTGAAGAGCCAGGCATCAATGCTGGCCCCATACAGACAAAAATGGGCCTCTGGAATAGTTGAGTCAGTTGTCTGGCCAGATAAGTTCTCAGACCGTAAACCAAACAAGCAGGGAGGCCCGTGCGGTGCACGGAGAGGGTCTGGATCTGGGACTGTTCATGCATGGATGCAACTGTTTATGGGCATGTCATGGTACTGTTCATGACATGATGATGTGTACTGTTTATGCGCATGTCATTGGTACTGTTCATAGGCATGGAGCAGCCACCCAAACGCATTTTAGGCAGCGCACGGTGTTTTGGGTAAAAAAACAGTCTCCAACGGCGTATGCAAACCGAACACCCATTTTAGGTACGAGCTGAGCCGGAACACAAAGATGTGTCGTCTCTTCTCCACGACTCAATCCTCTTGCGCCGGTAGTGGTGGGCCCAGGCGTCGGGGTGGAGCCGACGACGACAGCAATGTGCTTCCGCAAACGACGACGGCGAGGCGCGGGGGAGGTCGCGTCCGCACCGCCGGTCGGAGCCACCACCCGTCAGAACCGCGCTGGGGCGGCCTCTCCTGCCCGCGCCGGGAGGTTCCTTGCCGGATCCTGTAACACCCCTGGGTGTTAAGCATGCATTAACATCACAAAGCATGAGCATTAGCATCACATACATGTTCATTATCACATGCAATATAAGTTGAAATTAAATTGAAGTGTGAAAAACATCTGTTTGAACCCTAAATTATTGCATTTGCTTGCTAAGAGTAGTAAAACTTGTTTGGTTATAACTTTAAAAGACTTAGAATTAATTAGCATGATTTTTGGAGCAACTTTTGTATTCAAAATCTCCCCAAATTTTGCTTTTAAAAATATTCTAGAAAAATGAGTTTTTATTTAAAAATTTGACTTTAAATCACTAATTCAAAATCTGTTTAGAATTTTGAAAAGTGCCCTAAATGAAAGTTGTAGAGAATTAAATTTTGAACAACTTTTGTTTTGGGGACAACTTGTGAAAATACCTTTTTCATCTTTAAAATTTAAATTTGAATCAATTTAGAAAATCTAGAAATTTATTTATAAAAAGAAAACGAATTTCTCGGCCTTAACGGGCCGCCGCCTCCGCTCTGGCCCAGCTCGGCAGCCCGGCCCAGCCCGCGTCAGCGCCCGCGCGTGCACCCCGCAACCGCACCCGCGGCCCGGCCCACGCCGCGCGGCCTCCTTCTCCCTCCCGCTCATGTGCACCGCTGGCCGACGCGGCAGAGCAAGCCCGCCGCGTGGCAGCCGCATGCCGACGTCGTCGGCCGTGTGGCGCCCCGCTGCCCTCGCGCGCTTGGCTTCAAAACCCGCGCCCACTCCTTCCTGCCTCCTCCGTTTTTCCTTCTTCCGTTTCCTCACGCGAACAACAGCAGCGACGGCGGCGGTTCCGCCACCGACACCGCGCGCCATCGCCGGCGTTGCTGTTCCGGCCACGCTAGCTCACCGCGAGCCGCTCCATCTTGCCCCGAGCTCCGCCTCTCCCTCGCGCAGCCCGTGCTCGCACCAGTTCCCCGTGGTAAGGCCCCTTTCGACGAGTATTGCTCGCCGGAGCATGGCCGAGCTAGCCGGAGATTTCCGCTCCGTGGGCCACTCCTCTCCGCTCCACCTTTTGTCTTTCTTGCGCGCGCGTCTTGTTCGTCTCGACTCACCGGTGCTCGAGCACCCTTTCGGTGACCGTATCATGGTCGGGGATGGCCGGTCGGCGACCACCCGCGCCACCGTTTCGCCATGGGCGGCGGCGACCGGTCCTCCGAGCTCCGTTGGCCACCGCATGTGTGCCATCGAGTTCGCGAGATCGAGGTGGTCCGCATGGTGACCTTGGCCTGGCCGGAGACCTCACTGGCGACGAGTTCCGCCGCTGGTGGCCTCCCCGGTTGGTGTGTGTGTGACATGTGGGGCCTCGGGTCCCACTGTCAGTCAGAGTAGATGGTCGTGTGTACGCTGCACCGGGTGCACCCAGCATTTTCAGCGGCTAATGTTTAAAAAGGAATTTAAAAATGATTTTCAGAAAAGATGAAAATGGTTTAGAAATTCATAACTTGCCCATTTTAGCTCCAAAAATTGTAAAATAAATTTGGTAGTGTTTCTCATAAGTATATCTATGATCTAAAATATTGTATGTCAAGTTTGAAATACTTTTATGTAGGGTTTTATTTAATCACAAAAATTGCTGTTTTCTTGATAAATATGTAATAAATCATAGAAAGCTCAGAAAAATATGATTTCACTTGAAATAATTTTTTTGTGATGTACTTTCTAGGAAAAATATGTGCCATGCATGTTCTATAGAAAAGTTATGATGTGTAGTACAAGTGCTTATTATTATTGATAATTGTTATTTTTGATAGAGAGAAAAATATGAATAAAACATGCATATAATAATTTTTCTATAGTGATTGTTTATTGTGTAGAATGTAGGAAAAATGCTAAATCTGTTGTTTGATACTTTTTATAGTATAAAGTATTTTCATGCTCTTATTTAGGCCCTAGCTTGTTATTTTTGTGTAGGCAGTTCTAGTAATCCAAATGCAATGAATTTTTTGTGGCATGCTAGATTAGATGAGAGTAAGCTACTGTAATTTTCTCAGATTTTTCTATGCTACCAAAATAGGTGTTGCTGTTCAAACCTAGTTGCAATTAGGGTTTAATTAACCTTGTTATTACATGACTAATTAATAAGATTTGTTTTGGTGTATCTTTGAAGCATCTTAGATTTTTGTGGTGACTTGTCATGGTAGAGAATGTTTGTAGTAGTATACGAGTACATGTTCTTGGATGATGTAGACTACCTTGCAGAAGAGTTGTATTTCCACTTTATGCAATAAAGTAAACCTATTCATCCACATCTCATTTATCATGATCATTACATGTCATCTCTGCAATGCACCTAGGCATGAGCACTTATATATTTGCATCATACAGGATCGCAGGAAGTAACTCCGGTAGCAGTTTCCGAGGAGTCGGAAGAGCAGCCCGAGGTGCAAGAGCAGGAGGTGCCCGAAGCCGACGAGGAGGTCGGTGAGGATCTTCCAGAGTGCCCCGACCACCGTCCGAGCTCTTTCAAAAGAGGCAAGCCTCGGAGCATTTCTCTCCTGATTTACAAATATTTAATTAATGCTTTACTTTAACTGATGCATTACGTTTAGGAGTTGTTTGCAATCGTTGTTGCATTATACCTTATTTACCCTGTTCTACCATATCCTTGTTACCTTGGTATTCGCAGTTAAGAAATGCTTAGCTTGCTTAGACCGGTAGAAATCAGGTGATTTTCTGTCACCTGTGAGCTATAGGTGGTTACCTGGATCTGCTTGAAAAAGTATGTCATCTTAGAATAACTAAGTGTTAATATAAAATTGAGACCGGACGGAGACTTGCCGGGTTTCAGACTATAGTGTTTTCCATCTGTGTCGATTAAGGACCGACCGTTGTTGGGCCTCGGGTCATGTTGAACGCATGCCTTACATTTAGCTGGTCGAATAATGTACCTTTCGACCACAAAGCTGGAAGATTATTCGGGTCGAGTGGATTGCCCGCAACGCACTGTACCGGAGCAGGTGTGGTAGGACACGGGGGCGCGATGATAAGGCCAAAGAGCAGTCGGGCGGCCCTCGGGTACATGTGGTTCCTGGCAAACTCGAGACTTTACCTGAATGGTTGACTCGGTGACCAATATCTTACTTTAGCGGGTGAGTGAGGTTTGTGTGAGGAATAAATTACCAGCTGGTTAATAATCGATTCGAATCGCCATCGTTCACTGGATAGTGAACACTTGACTTAAGTTACTTCATCGTAGTAATCTTGATGGAACACTTGGACAGTTATATGGAATATAACATGATGGAAGTTGTTAATGATCATTGGTTATCCTTACCTATTTAATTGCATGTTACTCTAGTACAGGTGCAAATGTAGTTGACAGGTTAATAAAGATTTAACTGATATAAAAGCTCCTGGAAAAGATTCGTTAAATACTAAAAATGTCTTTTTACAAATGAGTCAGCTACCCTACCATAAAGTCTGTCACGATCCTTGGTGTCAATTTATTTTTGGTTATGTCGGGTAAGTCTAGCTGAGTACCTTCTCGTACTCAGGGCTTTGTTCCCACTTGTTGCAGATGTGCAGATGTATTACGGCTACTGTATCAACTGTCTTTGTCCTGCGATGGGTGAAGCTTAGGACCATGGGCAGTGGTCATTCCCTACAACTCGTCTGATGCTTTGCTGGAGATGATCCTGAGCTAGCACTTTATTTCAAACTCTGTGTAAGTGTGTGTGGTTTGAACTAAATGCTTCCGCTACTTTTAATTGAACTTGGTTTGTAATAACTATGTTTAAACTCCGATGTATTTGTAACGTGAACTTTTATGTAACTTGTGATGGTGACCGCTAAACTTATTACGATCTTGGCTGGTATGTAAGTTGGTTTGAAATCCGTCGTGATTTCACGGACTACCGGGTTATACGGGCTTAAGTTTGCTAAATCGTCTGCTCGGTGGATGATTTTCTTACTTAATTTTGTATAATTGGTCGGTTCTGTTACATATCCGTGCCGGGAGGCCTCGTCTGACGGGGTCACGGCGAGGGGGAGCAGCGACGGCGTCGGTGACATGGTGGAGTCAGTGGTGGACGGCGCCGGCAGCGGCTACCGCCTCCGCAAGCGCCTCCTCCTCGCGCGCCTCGCGCTCTCCTTCTCCTCACCGTCAAGGTGGAGCAGCCGGCACAGGGAGGCAAGACCGCCCCAGGTCTTCTTCCCCGGCAAGCCCTCATGTGCCTCCCCGTGGCAGAGTTGGCCCTTAAGGCAGCGGGCCGGCACTCCCCCACGCGCGCTCGCCTGCTTGGCGGCGGGCTAGAGGTTGGCCGCGCGGCGGCGGTGCCGGTGCTCCCCCACGCGCTCGCTCGTGCGGCGGCCGGGCCGAAGCTCCCCCGTGCGGTCGCCTGAGCTTGCCTGCGCGCTCGGGCCGGATCTGGCCAACACCCTCTTCCCCGGCGAGCTCAGTTGCGGTGGCTCCCTCTTCTCCAGCAAGCTCGTCGGCGGGGAGGGGGGCGGGCGGCGCATGCAGAGAGGCGGGGAGGGAGACGAGCGGAGCTCGGCGGGGAGGGAGACAGGCGGACCTTGGGGGCTCCTCCTTTGCCTTCTGGCTGTTGGAAAACAAAGTTTTGGGTCGATGACCTATTTGCTGTGCATAACCTAAATCCTGGAATGGGTCGCCGTTTTGCCTTCTCGCTGTTGGAGTCCGTCTCGGTCTAGCAAGTTTCTTAGAGTCTGCGCTAGTGACTAGTAAGACAGGTCTACATCTGAAACCAAAACACGTACCTTAGACATATTTATAATGGCGGAGCATTTTAATATTCTTTTAGCTTTTATATTTGATTTTTTTCATTAGCTCGTCCAAGTTTAACCAATCAATAGCATGCAAAACTAACTCATACATACAACGACTTTTTTCATAGAAGTCTTGTTGCAACATATATGGTATCTTTTATTTACTCTATAAATACATCATTTATGTAGCAGGAATGTTGTGTGCAAGGTGTACGTCCCATCCGAACTCCTCTTCCTGGGCCCGCAGACCAGCCCAACAGACCTCGCATTTGTCCCTCCCATGCTCCTGCCGCCCCGCCCCCCTGACGACGCCGACAGGCGCCGCCAACGCAAGGAGAAGCGTCAGGCCCTAGCGCGAAAGCCCTCTCGGCCTCGCCTCCTGCTACGGCTACGGCGCCTCGATGCAGACGGTGGAGGAGGCCGCACCGGTATACAATGCATGTTGCAAATGTACATTTTAAATGTTTCAAATGTTTTAGAGATATGTTGCAAGTGTTTTATACGAATGTTGCATATGTTGCAAGCGTCTGTCCTCAATGTTTCATCTGTTTTTCAAACGTATGTTGCAAGTGTGTTTATCTGGATGTGTATATATGTTCACACATATGTTGCAAATGTTTTATCTGGATGTTGTGTATGTTTGCAATGGTTTTTAAGTGTTTTACAGGTGTTTCATTTGTCTTTAGACGTATGTTGCATCTAAATGTTTCAAAAGTAGATTGGGTATTACACAAGGATGCACGTGGGAAGCGGGAGGGGGCGCAAGCGCCCTCGCGTGGGCACGCGAGCAGGCTCGGGGTGGGGCGTGTTGGCACTGGCGCAGAGTGTAGGCGTGCGAGGGAAACGAATTGGCCTGGGCCACAATATTGTCCGATGAATTAGTATCCGATCGGACGTCCAGGCGCCAACAGTTCCGTTTATGTAATATAAGGCATAACCATATTTCAATACAAATATAAAATAGCATCAATTTTAGATTGCAAAAGTCGAGTGATAAAGGTATTGTTGGGAAAGAGTCGCATATAACGATACGCTAACATCCCATTTGGATGTATGAATTAGGGCGTGTTTGGATTCCGGCCACACTCTGCCACGCCAGACCGGTGGCCCGCCATCATTCATTGTGCAGCGCTCGGTTCTATTGTGTGTTTGGCAGCCACAAGTCGTTTGCTCCTGTCTGCTCCTCTCGCTTATCAATAACTGTGGCGTGGCCGTGGCGTTTGCTCCTGTCTGCTCTTGTCGCTTGTCAATAACTGCAGCGTGGCCGTGGCGAGGCCGTGACGAGCGATTCGACCGCCACATGTCGTGGCTGCACACACGCAGCGTGTGGCGGAGTGTGGCCGGAATCAAACACGCCCTTAGTCATGGAATTCAGGAATTGGTACGGTGCCAGCCGCCAGGCGTTTGGATGTCCACGGAATCACGGGTTGGAAACCTGTCCCAAACTCCCAATTCCAAGAGCCCCGCGCGCTCACCGAGCTCCCGCCCTCGGTTTTGGCTGAAATCGCCCCTTCCTCTCCCTTCCCCTCCTTTTTTTCTCCACATTCCCGCGCTGGGTGAGCTCCTTCTCGAGCAGCCGCCGCCCGCCGGAGACTGCGACGGGTCGTCGGAGGGACCTCGACGGCGGCGAAGGTAACTCCACCATCTTCTTCGTGCCTGATCCAATCTTATATTCTCGATTTGTAGGGAATCTCTCCTTCCACTCAATCGCTCCCATGGCGCCCTTTTCCTCTCCCTCAAATGGAGCCCCTTCCTCTGCTGAAAATCCCGCCCCATCTGTCTCCTCCCATGGTTGCGTCCTCTTCCCTCCCTACCTCTCTCCTATGGCGACCCCTCCTATGCAGCATGTACAGCAAACACATCCCATATTGCCATCCACTACCCCTCTCCCATGGCTGCTCCCTTCCCCTCTTCCTCTAATGGATTTCCCTTTTCTCCCTCCCATGGTGGTTCTCCCTTTTTTTATTAACCGTAAAACATGAGCAAGGTCAAAGTTGCTGATCCTTTCTCTGATTCTGTAGGCGAATCACAGGGGTAGTAGCATTCTGCAGTAATCAATCAAGCGAAGGTAAAGTTAACATATCTAATTTTGGGTAATGTGTTTTCTTTTTGGCTGTACAATGTAGACATCCAAACGGAGCCTTATACTAATTACTAACCGATAGTATTTAAAAAATCAGATATGCCGCTTTGTGTTCACCTGCTGTGGGAAACCGAGCACCCCCAAACCCTAATTTAAGTTATTTGTGTTCGGGTCTAATCTAAATTACAAGTGTATACATGTAATATACTGTTCTGAAGGAAAAATAAACTCTGAATTTTTGGTCCAGGGTAGAATTTTCTGTAAACCACGAAATGGCTTTTGCCGCAAGGCTGAATCTGAGAATGCAGAAAGAGATTAAGCTCCTACTGGATGATCCACCCCATGGGGTTTCTCTTAATCTTTCTGAAGATGAAAATGTCTTATCATCATTATCAAGTATTGAAGCCAGTATGTCCTTTATATTCTACTATTTTTGATTTACTTTTAATCATCTCTAAATTTTCGCTGCAACTTTGTATGCTGACCCCTACTCTTTAAATCAAGGAATTGAGGGTCCTGAGGGGACGGTTTATGCTAATGGAGTTTTCATTCTGAAGATACAAATTCCTGAAAGGTGCATCTTCTTTAGACATCAAAACCAAACCCCTATGCCTCACTGAAAAACGAGAAGAGAACCTCATTTGTATCCCCCTATAATATCATTTCTGATATTCAAACTTTTGTTGAGACGCAGGTATCCTTTTCAACCACCCAATGTGACTTTTGTTACTCCCATTTATCATCCCAATATTGACAATGGAGGACGCATTTGCCTTGATATTCTGAATTTACCCCCAAAGGTAATCGATAGAAATTTCGCACATGCTCAGTGATAGCTAGGAAATCTCAGAGATTCATATTCAGTTGAAATTTCAGAAACTCTTATTCATAACCACAGCAGTCTTTGTCATTGATGATGATGTTGTTGCACAGGGAGCCTGGCAACCATCACTCAATATTGCTACTGTTTTGACAAGTATTGGCTTGCTGCTAAGTGATCCAAACCCGGATGATGGGTTGATGGCTGAAATAGTAAGAACATTTCAGTGACAGTCGCAGTATGATATAATGCACTTAGCTCATCATCTAACTATGTTTCTTTTTTTTCTGAGACAGAGTCGAGAATACAAATACAACAAACAAGTTTTTGACATAAATGCTCGGTTATGGACCGAGAAGTATGCTAGTCCTGCTGCTGTTGGTGCTAGCGGTTGGGGTTCTGTAGATGCTGGTGTCCTGGTAAACAAGCATTGAAGTTTCATTTTGCTAACTTTGTGTTCCAACATTATAATATAACTCTTGATATTTTATTGAGGGTTTGTTTTTTTCTTTCTGAAATTTTAGGCACAGAATACACAAATGGAGGGCACAGATAGCCTGGGATCATTGCCAAATACTTCTCAAAAAGTTTGTGAAGGGAGTCAAAGGAAGATGCGGTTACTGGGACAAAAGTTATCACTAAAGTCTGAAAGATCTGAAGAGAGTATGAAAACTGTCAAGCAAGATCCAGTTGCTAGCCACTTACCATCCATGGCAGGATCCACCTATCCTAATGCTTGTTTTTCTGATGCTTCAGGCAGACAGAACAATACATCAGAGAACATGTCTGTCAGTACTGCTAGTGGAGTGGTTTCAAAGAAAGGCCACCATATAAAGGATTTGCAGTTACCTGGCCAGAGTCTTTCTGCTACCTCAGAAGCCCATTGCAAAAGCAGTGATGGCAGTGATATGTTACCTAATCATCTTCCAACATATGCATCTGGTGCTAAAGATCCCACCATGCAATCTTCTGATGGCATTTTAGAGAATAGTTCGGCAAGGAGAATTGGTGGATCATCAGCTAGTACCTATAAGTCACTGGAAGGAAACCAAAGGAATATCAGAGCACTGAAGTTGTCACTCTCAGTAAAGCCTGAAAAGAAAAACGACGATCAGAATGAAAATATGGCTCCAAATCATCAGTCTTCACAGTCAGGCTTTATCAATCTGCAGAAAAGACCCTTAGATGCTGTTTCAAGGAAAAAATTCAGTGGAGGTCCTGCACTGGTTCAACAGAATCCTAACACTGAACAGCAACCTCCATACACTAACATGGTATCAAATCAAGAGTGCAATCAAGGTCTAAAGATGCAACGTAGGAGGCTATCACTGAAATTTGAGCTGCCTAGAGTGGACAATGCCTGTGAAAAGGAGTCTAAGCCACCCAATCATCCCCTAAGCGACAAGAAACTCAATGAACTGCCATCAGCAGCAGCAATCCCCAAAGGTGAGCCCATGGCACCCAATGAACTCGCATTGTCGGCACCAGCAGTCCTTAAAAGTCAATCCGCCATTGGCTTCGCTGGTGAACATAAAGACTCCAGCTCAGACAATTCCTCCGGCAAAGAAAACACGGTTGCCATCGAGAAGGTCGTCGTTTCAGATAGTGAAGACAGTGCAGACGAACATGAAAGGCCCCCAAGATCAAGGCTGTCATTGATGCGGAGACAATTGGCTGGAAAGTTTTGAACCTAGTGTCACCGCAGAACTATTTCTATGTTGCGTTGTAAATTCTTGGAAGACGAGTATTCGAATTTGCTCAAGTAAAATTATGCCTGTGTTTGTGGTAGATCATGCCCTATATGTTATGTGTTAGAGAACTCTGTCGCCCTACAATGTGGTGGGGGATGCTCTGTTGTGGTGGCATTCCTTGTGTTGGTAACAAAATGTGAAGAACTAGATTTTTGCCTATGCAATTCAGTTTTTAGCAGTTTATAATGCATTCGACCAGTATTGGTGGTTCTATTTTTTTAATCAGATGTCTCCGAAGGGCATGCACAGTATAATGGATAGGCTTGCACAAGTTGACAAGAGCCTTCACCTTCTATGGAGTAGCTAACTAATTTTTTACGCTAATAATCTCATTTTCACTGTGAGTTTGGCGCAAAAAAAGCGCTCGGCTAGTAGTACGCGCAAATGCGATCAGGCGCTCGTTTACCCGGGCACCAGTTACCGAAGAGACGGCGGTTCTGTATCTCCCTAAACTGTCGCACGGCGCCGCTCGTGGGTCTATTCCCTGCGCAACCACCTCCACCGGCGCCGTGCTCTCCGTCCCGGCACCGGCAGCCGCCCCCGGTCGACCGCCGCCCTCCCAGCCTCCGCCGCCCCGGTCACCGCCCTCAGCTCTGACAGCGGTCTCCGCCGCCCCCGGCATCGGCCCCCTGACTCCGCCGCCCCCCTCACTTGCGCATTTGCATCGTGCGCCATTGCATCGTGCGTGCGCCTCTCTCCGGCCCTCCGCCGTCCAGGACTCACCGCTCGGGCCCCGCGTTGGCCACAGTACCAGACCTAAGCAACTGCCCCGTCCGTTCTTCCATCTCCGGGCGCAGTACGCTCTCTACGCCATGGCCACTGGAGTGATGTGGTCCTTGTGCCTGCTTGTGTGCTTCCAGTTCGGTGTGGCACGCTCGGAGTCACGGGTACTTCAGAAGCTCGACACCGGTGGCGGCGGCAAGAACGGTAAGGCGGCCTCATGGCTTGAATGATTCTGCGTTTCTACCGTGCCCGTACGCTGACGGTTTCCCTTGCAGCTCGCGCGCCGCCGGGGCCTGCCCGTGCCCTCTCGGCCCCTTCCATCGCGCACGATGGCCGCCTCGTCGCCTGCTCCGGGAAGGACCTCCTCGGGTTCGAAGCCAACGGGTCCTTCGCCTGGATCGTTCCCCTCGGCCACATGTGCAACGACAGCATCAGCCCTGTATTCGAGGGAGAGCAGGTAACCCATCATAAATCACAAGCTCTGCATGATCTGACTGAGTATATGATAACACATTGTTCGTATATATGGAATGGAAAGCCTGGTATGGTATCTTCTCGCCTTCATTTTACTGAAGAAACATGAGCCGATGAGCGTGATGCCTGATGGTCAGTTGTGTTTGTTGGCTGTTCAAATTAATTGTGTGGGTTGTGCAGGTGTATCTGGTGGCAGAGGACAAAGTCATAAAGGTTACGCCACGGAACGTGCACACTGCCGAGCCAGCATTGGAGGTTTTCTTCAGCCACAACACGACGTCAGGGAGGTCCGAGGAGATCATTGGTCTGGCCATCAGTGGCAGCTACTCGTCTCTCTTCCTCACCATCAGAAACCGGGGACTTTTTGCCTTCTCGCTCCGAGGCGAGCTCCAATGGAGCATTGGGCCTGCACTTAATTTGTTCGATTACTGTCTTGGCTGCAAGATAAACGTCTCCGGCTGCTATTTCGATTCAGCTCCTGTTCTTGATCAGTGCGAGGGGGCACTTTATGTAAGGCCCATCCCAGTGCATATTATTATGGTTTACATTTACACCTGCCATAGTTTTGTTCACTTTCTGTACTAACTCATTGTGCACCAACCATGTTCTTACAGATATCGAACACTGAAGGCCAGCTCTATTCCCTGTACATTGACAACCATGGGATCAGATGGATCCAAGACTTGAGTTCACACGGCAAAGTGATGACAGTTGCACCAGGAAACAGTGCGTGCCTATACATCGTATTTCCACGGAAATCTATCGTGGTGGGGATTGATGTTTCAGCAGGAAACATTTCTTGGACGCGGAATATTGGTCCAATCAGTAATGAGAAAAACTTACCAACTGTCGATTCCAACGGTAAAGAAATATCTTTATCATTATAGACCGAGCCATATTCATGTTCTAATTATTTCCAATGAATTCACTGTATCAATAGTATTTTCGTGTTCCACTATTCTCTTAGAAGAATTAGTTTAGTCGGTTATCCATTCTTCTTGTTTGCTATAAAGTCATCAATTTGCTATCTCAAACAGTTTTGACCACGCCTATGTACTAGTTTGTTATATGCTGTCCTTTTCTATTCGAGTTTGCTGTATACTTCAGTAATGGTAATATTTTCAATTATGTAACAGGTTGGATGTCAATTGGTTCGCTAGATGGAACTCTCTACTCGATTTCTCCTGATGGTGACATGAGAAAGTTTCTTGCAAAAACAGCAAATGATTCAGTGATCCATGTAGGCCCAGTCCTTGACTGCTCAGGATTTTCCATGTATGTCGCTAAGACCATAGTGGAAGGAAAATTAATCCAGACAACTGGTGATTATACCTATGTATCGGCGAAGAAGCCATCATTCATTTTGTTCACATTGTTGGCTCCGGCAACTGGAACTATTTACTGGACTGGAGAGTATCCTGGTTTGTTCCTTTTTATGCCTATATAAGTCATTTTGAAATGGCAATGCCATTCAATTCCTTGAAAGTTATATTATTGAATATCACATGAGATATTGATTGTCTTCCAGGGGAATTATCGAATTTGTTGTCCAGTAGTGATCTGAATGACTTTACCATAGATGAGACTGTTGTTCTAACTCTTCTATCTGCAGCAAGTAAGTCCTTGTATATATAGTTCTGGAATTACACATCTCAAGTTAATTGACAGTACAATATTCCAAATCAACTAATCTGCAATGACTTCCTCTCCTGAAATTTCTAGAGACAGGGATCAGCAACACCACGCAGTGCTATACAAGAAGTAGGTTTATCTTAAGCATCACATTTGTTTGTCGTCATAATGTGGTCCTGACTTCCTTGTGTTGCTAGGGCAAAAGATTGCTTGGACTTGCAAGCAAGCCAAAGCCAAGTTTGTGCAGGCTGATCCAGGTGAAGTTCAACTGCTTCCCCTTCTGCTTTTGTGTCAAAATTATGCCATTACTGACTGAATAACTTCTGTCTATTAGGAGAACCTAGCTATGTTCTATTGTTGATCTTCCTACTTGTGGTAATCGTAATTCAAGCTGTAGCCATTTTGTTTTGCTGCATCTTTTGGAGGAAGAAAAGGCTCCAAGACAATGGATTGCAGAAGTTCCTGGAGAAGAGGGTATGCCCTAGAACCTGTGCTTATCCTCCATTTTCATATTGTTCAGACTTCATAGCTTCTCCTAGGCCTCACCTCTATCTCCTGAAAACGCAGCGCTCACTTCACAGCAAGAGGAGAATCTTAGGAAAGAAGATCTTGGAGCTCGAGCAGAAGGCAGCTGAAGATGCCTCGTCAAATGAAGCTTTGGGACAGCTGGGTGAAATGGTGAAAGCCAAGGAAGGCGTGGAGAGAAAGCTGTACGGATCATACAGCCTTGGCAGAGACGAGCCCAGCTTGGAGCAGCAAGGCTCCTCCTTGCCACTGTACCATGGCAAATACATGAGTCATTCGTTCCGCAGCTCACAGAAAGAGAGCATTACGATTTTCAACATGCGAAGTGATACTTCTAGTTCGGAGGATGGTACCCGTAGCTGCTCTGATGATAGCGAGAGTTGCAGTGGTACGAGCTCTGGAGAAATGGAACTGGATGTTAGGTCTAGGTCAGCAGAAGAAGCTGGGCCTTCCAACACTGCAAATGTTGAGGAGGAAGTTCAGCATGAACTAGAAAAACAGCACCAGCATTGCAGCGCCTCATAACCCTTGTTGCTGGAAGGATCAGAGCTAGAATTGATTGTAATTCGTAGCATGTCTGGAAGGATAATATATTGTTTGTTGCAGACATTGGGAGTTACATATAGTTTCAAATATTGGTGCAAAATAGTAAATGATATATGTTCATAAGAAGCATATGGTTATCGTAAAGCAGCAACTTGCAAGCCCTTAAAAGGTCATAATATAAACTTTTTAACATGTGACTATATAAGCTATGAGGTCTGCTACTACGCCCAATATAAAATTCAACTTGTACATGGAGGGAAAAAAATCTGTACTTGGAACAGTTGAAATAATTTTATTTTTAACTATTCCTTCATTCTATTATCTTGGTCACTTGAGTTGACAGGTTGATACTGAAAATGTTTATGATCTCCTCTTGGACAACCTTCAGAAATGACAAGAATGGGCACTGCACACAGAAAAATATTGCTGCCTTTCTGATTTCAATAGCAGTAAGATGGAAAAAATATAAGCTTAAGCAGGAGAGAAGAAAAGGAAAATTGTGCCTCAAGTTAATTTAAAAATCAGCTCATGTATCTCCTGTGAGCAAATGTTTACAGTTCAAATAACTCAATAGGGATAAAAAAACTAAAAAAACATTAGGATGGATTTCAACTAAACTCCAATTAATATGAACATCTCTATCCTCTGTGATGGAAAAAAATATAAGCTTAAGCAAGAGAGAAGAAAAGGAAAACTGTGCCTCAAAGTTAATGTAAAAATCAGCTCGTGTCTCCCTGAGCAAATGTTTACAGTTCCAATAACTCAATATGAATAAAAAAACTATAAATAAACATTAGGATTGATTTCGACTAAACTGCAATTAATATGAGCATCTCTATCCACTATAGGCAGTCTCTCCTGTGCATCTTAAATGTTTCGATGGCTCGATATTTGCCGTGCAAATCCTGGCTGCAAAGAATTGAAATGCAACAAGAGGCGTCAATAAAAACTAATACAAGCACTCGAAAGCCTCCATTAATCTTGTGTGAAGCGAGAATTGAAGGGTTATATGCCTATACCTGAAGCAGCTTGGAAGAACCTTTCTTCGGTGTCTCTGTTGCTACATGGCTTCGAGTCTTTCTTCCATTGGCAGCAAGAACTGAAGGGCTGTTGCCTCCGATGTCCCAGAAAGTACGCTTCTTTGCGGTTGGTGCTGGTGATGTAAACCGGTGGCTGGGGCTTTTCAGCTCGCCTGCAGCTGATGCACCTCTCTGTGCCTTTCGCTGGCTCGCCCTCGTGACAACTCTTCTATCACCTGTTGCCTCTTCAATTGCCTCTTCACAGTTGTTAGGAGCCTTCTTGTTGATCAAGCCACGGATGAACTCGTCCTTCTGCTTTAGCTGCAATATGTGCTCCTTTTTCATCTTATCGATCTCAGACTCCAATGACTTCACTTTCCTCTGCAGCTCCCTGACCTGTGCATTGTCGGCTGTAGGCCTCTTGGAGTCTAGTGTGTTGAAGTAGTTCCCAGCCAAGATAGATCGCCTGGTCTTTCTTTGAGTTGAGCCTGGAGTTGAAACATGAGAAGAGGGAGCAGGAGATTGTTGTGGCAAGGTTTTTGAAGCAAGTAACTGAGCCTCGGCAATCAGTAATTTCTGTTGTTGCTTCGCCAGCTGCTCCCTCAGCACACACACTGTTTTCCTTCTGAAGCTCCACTACAAGCATAGTAGTTTCAGAATCTGGTTGATCCAGAACCTCCTCATTTACAGTGGTTTGGGTCTGCAAAAAATAAGATGATTCCACATTGTCATGAGTTTTACTTAGTAGAATGTACAACGTTTTATTCACAAATTAACAGTCTCAAACCTTTGTTTTTATCTCCTTGGCACGATCAGCCCAATGAAGCGTGTTCTGTGTCTCGCCAAAGGAAAGATGAGAAGGGCTAATGTTGGCAATCATGACGGTGTTGCAGGATCCTCCGAGTGAGTCCTTCAGGAGTTGGGTTAGCTTGGAATTGCGATATGGTATGTGCTTCTTACCCTCCACAAGGGCATTAATGCAACTGCTGAGTGCAAGAAGAGAGCGGTTAATGTTTGCTCCTTCGATCGACCTCAGTGTGCGTTGATCTGTTGCCAGAGCTCTTTCAGATCCAGCAAGATCAATGAGAGATAGTTTTCCGACTCGTTTTAGGTTAACTCCATCCAAGGATCTGTATTCTACAACAACCTGTAAATTTCCAAAGGTGGTGAGTGGTTTTACTATAGAAATTATTCTCCATAGGTCAAGTATGTGTATGGATTTTACCTGCAGTACCGCATGAGAACGTGATGAGGTCTCGTTTACTCGAGTCGGTTCAGTTGTTCGATTCTTGTTGCCTTTCTGAAGTAATTCCATAACCTGGAAAACAAGCATATATAATCAACTAAGAAGGTTCCTCTCATTTTTGCTTGAAAGCCATTGCAAGCTAATCATGCCTAAGAAACAACTCATACCTCGTCTGTGGAGTATACACTTCTTTGGGTAAGACCAGCTGCAACAGTTCCCTGAAATGCCGCAAACAATTTTTTTTGTTAGAATAACATTATTAAGGAGACTTATCAAAACATGTGGAGAAAATGTACAAAAAGGGCATGTGTCCAGAACTGATGCATTTGACTACTCAATCCACTGATAAAAAGGGCAGACCCAGTGCCAAAGGCTCCCACAAGAGTGGGGTTTGGGGAAGGGAATAACCGAAGCAAAGTCTTACCCCCGCAGAAATTAAATTTAGTACATACATACCATTATCTGAACTGAGGATATTATACAACAGGGTTAGCCTTTTACCATATCTAGTACTTACAACTAGCTACTATCTAGGAATCACAATAGTAATTAAATTCACTGAACAAAACTTGCTTTCAATAGTTACAACATGGTCAAGCATTTCAGTCCATGTACCTGCTGCTTATCTTCTCTCAGGTTAAGGGGGCTACCAGGAGACAGCAAATCCCTCACTGTCTCATTGTATATCTCGAGGTATGACAACTTAATTGAGTGGTTCCGCTGCGTCACCTTGGAGAACAGATCATTTATTGCAAGCACCATTACGCCGGGGTTTTCCATTGTCCCAAGCATGGTGTAGGTCTTGCCAGCCCCTGTAGCTCCATAGCAGAACACTGTTCCATTCCTACCTTGCAGAACACCCTCAACAAGGTCTGCTGTTCTGCAGGACAAGAAATGGAGAAATGAATTATGGGAAGATATTATCTAGTGTATGATCTCATAAACTTGTACAGCTTCATCAGTAAATTTCATCTGTCATCTTAAGATAACTAAGGAAAGATTAATATGAAAATTGGATGCTACATTTGAATGAAAATTTTCCCTGAGTTTTTGACATCAAATAAGCAAACAATAGTATACTTTTTTTTTTGGTGAACATGCCCTTGTGACACGTGTTTCATTAAGTAGAAGAAGAGTTACGGTTGGTTACAACAATCCATGGTAATCCATAGATTACCGCGGAGTGGAGGAACCAACAAAACACAAACACAGATGATGATGATCTCTAAAGGCTAATTTACAAACAATAGTATAAATCTGTCATGAAGTAGGACATGAGTTTTTTTTCCCATGGAGTTTTCTTCATCAGATAAGCAAAGCACTACTATAATTGCCATGACATGAAAATCCAACATAATCTTATCAACTTGTGTGCATCTAGTCTGAATTTTGCTTGTTATCTTTCATAGCGGATTTCTTTCATAGCAGATTGTGCTTGTTATCTTCACATATAAGAAAAATAGTACTAGTCTGAATTTTTTTGTCTTATCCGTATCGAGATGAGTAGGCAATAATACGGAATGTGTGCATCAGTTGAAAATTGGGTGCTCCCTTTGCATGTAATGTAAGCGTAGGATTTTTGTGCTCTTACGAGGTGCTGTAGACTTCTGCCTGCGTCGTCGAATCAGGGAAAACCGAGTCGAAGCAGAATTGGGAATCGCGCACACGCTTCAGCCGGAGGTAGTCGTTCTCTGAGGCGAACTCCGTGAGGAACACCTCCTTCCTGTTGACGATCTTGACGCAACTCCTCGACCCGGCCTCCTTCTCCTTCCTCGACATCGGGCGCAGCCTCACGAACACGAGGATCCGGCTCTCCGCCGCCTCGGCATTACCGGCCCCGGCCTCCCCGGCGGCCTTCAGCTTGCCGCCCACAGCACCTCCCAGAGAGAGTTTCCTCGCCAGTGGCGCCGGAAGCACTGGGAGCGCCGGCACCGCCTTCTTGATGGGGCAGGACATGGCGTTGGCGCCGCGGCGCACCACGTTCTCCTTCGCCTGCGGCGCGAGCCCGACAACGTGGCTGTCGTTGGACGGCGCTTGCGCCTGCGGAGGAGCCACGTTCTCCCTCAGCACCGCGGCCTCGGGGACCAGAGCGAAGGCGTCGTAGCGGCGCTTGGCCACCCTGCCGCCGTCCTCCTCCTCCTCCTCCTCGGCGTTCTCGGCGTTGATCACCTCGGCGGCGTTCAGGCACCGGGTGCTTCGGCGGAGCTGCCGCGCGGCGGCCCCTCCGCCCTGCGACGCGGCGAGCAGCTGCTTCTGCTTCTGCTGCTCGTAGTCCTGGGTGAGCGCGCGGAGCTTCTCCTTGAGCCCGTGGTGGTGGTGGCGGCTCTGGCTCGCGACGCCCTCCCGCGGCGCCCAGGCGGCGTGCCTCGGAGCCGGCGCTGCAGACGCCGAGCCCCACGGCAGCGCGCCCGCGCCGTCGCCGCGGGCAGCGGAGACCCGCGACCGTGTCACGACCGGCATCTGATCTCCTCCTCACACCAGATCTGAGTGTCGCAAGCCGCTGCTCCGCCTCAGCATCGAACCGCGCACCCTTCCTTCAGACAGGAGATCCAAGAAACGATCTTTTTTCGGAAAATCCTCCTCGAATCCCAGACAAGATGCTCGAACCAGCGCACCGAATCGAAGATCGAGTTCCGCAACGCTGAGGAGCAGAATAGACCCTCGAATTTCGCCAAATCTTCGGGCTCGATGTGGTTTCTGGGGTTCTTGATCTGGGGGACCTGATCTGGGAGGGAGTCAGCAGTCAGGGAGAGGCTTTCGTCTGTTGCAGAGGGAGTTGTGATAATCGGGTAGCTGGGGAGCGAGAGGAAGGCTCCAGGACCGTCGGATCAGTACTCGCGCGGGGACGGACGGCGGGTTTGAAATCCCAGGGAGGGATCGGGGCTCCAACGGTCGGGTCCGTGGACCTGGTCCTGCCTCAAGATGGCAATGCAGACCCGCGACCCGATACCCGATGAGTATTTACTCCGTTAAGGTATCAATACGAAGTAAAACTCGTACCCATAGTTATGTAAACGAAGCAAAACCACCCATCGGGTACGTGGGTACGGGGACGGTGTAGCAGGCCCCATACCCGTTACCCGTGGGTAAAAAATACCCGGCCCAAAATTAAAGATGCCCCAAATTAAAAAATTATTATGGTGCCATGTGACTTGTGATTGCAATAGAAATTAGTATGCTACTATTTTATCTTTTTTTTCTAGAAGTGATGGTTGCTTGTGATTTGTGAATCGTTGATTTTCTATGTGGCAACAAAAGGATTTTTGGTGGGTATGGGTGACCCGCCGAGTATAATTTACCTTGACGGGTATGGATCTGGAGAAATTCTCTCACCCACAATCAGATATGGGGATACCCGCAGTGTCATATTGTTATCATGGGGATGGGTCTGGGGAGACCATATCCGATGGGGATTTACCCATTGCCATCCTTGCCCAGGCTGCAACGGCCGACAAGCGCTCGCTGGCAAGCGGGGCCCGCAGGACAGGGGCCCATGGTGTGCTCATGTACATTTGACTTGGAATGGCGGTCTTAATAGTTTCATGATGGTGCGGCGGATTATCAGCCGGTAATTTAACTATTGACGTGTGATTTGGCAATGATGGTGATTTGATTTGTGAGCAGGAGCAGCAATGCAGCATCGAAAGGTACTTCTACTCAGATTTGATGTCAGCGAAATTACTCGCTGACTTTTAATCTGCCCCTTTTTCCGGTTGCTCAGCTACAGGGCTATGTTACCTTCGACTCAAAATATAATTTTAGATCTTATTAGAATCAAATTATCTTAAGTTTGTATAAATATTATTAACGTATGTGACTCCACATCATAAAAATAATATTTTATACCGAATCTAATGACACTTATTTAGTTAAACAGTATTAGTATGTTTTTTCATAATTTAGTTATATTTTAAACGGTAACGCTGGGAGTCAGAGATTTGTCCGCACCGGACGTCCTTGTTGGTGGACCCGACGTCCAAAAGCTTCCGTTCGTATCCGCTCCCCTCCCATCACCGCATGTTAAAAAAAATCATGCATCCGCTCCACGACCGGCTCCGCCACGGCTCCTGCACGCCTCCCGCCGGCCTTCCTCTCCACCGTCGCGGCGTGCTCACTGTGCGAGGCCACACTACCCGACTGTTGTTGTTGCCTCCACTGCGGGCACTGCATGCGCCCTATCACCGGGGGCCGCACAGCCGCCCGCCCGCTGTCATCCTCCTTCTCCACTGCCACCGCACAACCGGGATCCCATGTGCCGTGCTCCGCCCACCTGACTGCTATATTTTTGCTGAAAGCACATGTTGCAAACATATGTTTCGAATGTTTCAGAGGTATATTGCAAGTGTTTCAGATGAATATTGCAAAAGTAGATCAAGATGTTGCATATGTTGCAATGGTTATGTACGTGCAAATGTCTGTTACCAATGTTTCATCTATGTTTTCCGAATACATGTTGCAAGTGTGTTTATCTGAATGTTGCATATGTTTTATACATACGTTGCATATGTTTTATCTGGATGTTATGTATGGTTGCAATGGTTTCCAAGTGTTAGATGTTTTTTCAAGTGGTTTAGAAGCATGTTTCAAGTGTTTCATCTATCTTCAGACGTATATTGCAACTGTTGTATTTGTATGTTACAAAAGCAATCGGGTGTTGCATCTCTCCTCGCCTTCTGCTGCATCATCTCGGTGTGTCCTCCTCCCGGTGCTGGCAGGACATCTATACGACGCCGCGGTCGAGCCCTTCTGGATCGGAGGCGCCACCCCCTTTCCCTCTTATCGCTTGGGAGGCGCAGGCCCGTGTGGAGTGCGTGAAACGGAGTACAGTGCACGGGCACCCATCCAGACATTTGTGCGCTAGCACTGCCGTATTTTAAATCATTTGGCTGAACATTATTTTAAAAATTATATATTATTTTGGGTGGAAGGGATATTAGACTTCTCACATAGATAAAGTTGTAGCATTAAGTCACGCCATTGTATAGATCCATGTTCACTTGAAAAGGGAAGCTTGTGACTTGCGAGTAATGTACAAAAATAAGTGGTGCTGGCCAAATTAAATATTGTTTCACATCTGACTGAATGTTGTGTCCTGAGGCCAGTCTCAATGAAAGTTTTATAAGATTTTGATGGTATGAAATGAGCTAAGATGGCCATGAAATAGATAAAGATATAGATGATAAAAGTTTCATGGATGAAACTCATTTACACTATTTCCAACATATTGAGTCTCGGAAATGAAGGACGAAACTCACCACTAAGGCTGGCCCAAATGTACTGTTGCAGCTTCTCTCTTGCCTTTTCTTTTATTCTCAAGAATCGTGCACATTGTTACATTATTACGTTTAAGTATGGGTGATGTGCAGTGCAGCTAAATTGAACATGAAAGTAGTAAACAAAGGCTTGGCTAACTGCCCTTCCCCTTGTTTTCTACGTAGTCAATCTCTTCTGTACTTTTTAGGGTCATTAAGAACTTTGACATAGGTCCATCATGACCTCCAAGCTGCCAGTCTCACCTTAATGAAATTCATATTGATATATGGATCAGTTGTGACATGCTTAGAGTGTGTTTGGATCTGAGGCTAGGTTGGTGAAACGCCGCGGTCCATGATTTTGTGGATGGAATCATGGATGAGCCAATTTTTTTTTGTTGTTTAGATGGATGAGAATAAATGAGATGAGATTGTCAACTAATTATACCTATTAACTTCAAATAATAACAAGTAATGATAATCAATGGGCAATCAATGTTGGCCTTATCATGTTAATTATTAACTTATAATATGAAATATTAATTATCATTAATATTCCACTAGTTAGTACTAATTAACAACAAAACAAGCTAATTATCCATAGTCAACACTAATATTGATATGGTGATTGCTAAATAACAATAAACTACACTAATATAATATGTAATTTAGACTATTATTAGTGATATAATATTTATTCTAGTGGGTTTATATCAACCATC
This sequence comes from Saccharum hybrid cultivar R570, assembly GCA_038087645.1. Classification (NCBI taxonomy): domain Eukaryota; kingdom Viridiplantae; phylum Streptophyta; class Magnoliopsida; order Poales; family Poaceae; genus Saccharum; species Saccharum hybrid cultivar. The sequence continues at coordinate 29,068,607 of JAQSUU010000135.1, forward strand.
ACTCTTATCACTATGTTTAATCTATATTTTGTATTGTATTTTTGCCTTGAAATAGAAAAAATATTGGTAAAATTTGCTACAAATTACAATATTTAGTAGTTGTTTTGTGAAGTTCGGTCATGACCGAGACCGAACCGAACTAACCGAGACCGAACTTGCTCGGTCCTGAGTTTTGAAACTAACCGATCGGTCTCCGTTTTTAGATGACCGAACTTTCAAAATGACCGAAGACCGAGACCGATCGGTTCGGTCAGACCGAACGCCCAGGGCTATGGACTAATGTTCACTGCACAAATATTGTAAGGGCAGTTTTATCATTTTGACTTCATCTTGGTATTCGTGTCCAAACCTAGATACACAAATATTATGGGACAGAGGGAGTATTTTATGATGCTATGTCCTTCATCATAACTCCACCTTCTCCACCCACTGACATTCCTACACTACGTATGTGCTGGTGACTATCATCCTAGACTTCCCATATGGCCATAACTCATTTCCATAGTCTATCACAAGTTCACAACCGCTCAATCTCAAGCCCAACTCCCTCGCCGGAGGAAAGGTTCATCCAACAATTTTGAACCTAATGGGCAAGGTGCGGAAGAAAAGTGAGGAGGAAGAAGGGCCCACTTGTCAATAAATTGCTAGAGCCAAAGAACAATGCAGGTTTTATGTTTTTTTATATATGTGTGCAAGTTTTCCTTTGGTTCATGCATCGATATAATTTTAAAAGTCTCCTCCTTTGTATTGTTGGCATTTCTAGTTGATCAACAACATCAATGGCAAAGGTTGTGTTTACAAGGACATAAGAATACATCTTCTTCTGGTAGGATTTAAAATATTGATGTCTACAAGTACAATTGATATACATGTGTTAAACAGTAACATTCGTAGAGCTATGGTAGAAAAACACTTGGTTCACTTGGTTTGGTGTGTAAATGTGGCTTAGTTTCAGTGGTGGAGCTAGGGGGGTGCCAGCAGGGGCCTGAAAGGTCCTTGTTTGGTTTTGGTAATTGAGTGACAACTTAGGTGGACTAATATGTGGTTATGTGAGATACACAGGAGATTAGTCCACAGGTAATGGTGTCATGTAGGAGCTCATTGCATATGAGACATGACATGGAGTCATGTGACCAAGGTGGCAAAAGATCAAGATGAGGCTTGGCTCGACGGACCGGTTGCAAGTGTGAAGGGCAAGTCGGAGGCTTTGGAGCGATGGACCGTGAGGCGGTGAAGCTTGAGCAAGACTTGGCGCCGATGGACCGACGCAACGGTGAAGAGCAAGTGAGGTCAAGATCGATGGACCAAGGTCATATGATGATATGAAGTGGATCATATCATTTGTGATATGGTTGGTGCATGTGTTGCATCAATGTCGGAGGAGATGGAGTGGAATGCGCAAGGCAAAGGTATAACCTAGGGCATTTCCATTTCACCGGTCATAGGTGTGTAGAGAAGTTGATGACCGGGTTTAGGATAGATGGCCGTACTATTAAGAGGGGCAAACTTGTTTGCATATCGGTCATCTAGTGCCACTTGAGCGATCTAACTTTGCATACGTGTTAGGATCGAGTGGCGAGGCAAGTTGAGTGCCTAACTCCTTTGAAAATGATTAAGAAAAGGCTAACACACAAGCACATGGAGATGTACACTTGATGGTGTTGGCACATTTGCAAAGGTGGCGTTGGTCGCGCTGTGGTTTGCGGATAGAGAGGGGTTTGGGTTCCACTCTCTCTCCCGCCGAACGTGCGAGCGCGGGATTCAGGCGATTTCGGGGAAGTGAAATGCCTATTTTCCATTGCGCCGGAAGTCGGAAAAGAAACGGAGGCGAACGCGGTCACAGAGGTGACCGGACGCTGCACCGGACGCTGCACCGGACGCGGTCACGGTGGACCGGCGCGTCCGGTCAGTACAGCGCGGGCGTCAGGCGCGCGAGCTAGGGTTTGGCACCAGCGCGTCCGGTGACCCACGGGACCGGCGCGTCCGGTCTTGCGCCCTGAGGGAAACGAGGACGTCGGACGCGGTGCGCGTCCGGTGTCACACCATCGGACGCGTCCGGTGGTCTCGGGAGCTTACTGGACTCGCACCGGACGCGGGTACTGTGGCGTCCGGTGGTTGCGAGCAGCGCGTCCGGTCTTGTCTTCGCGCGCGCGGGAGCTGTGCGCACCGGCGCGTCCGGTGGTTCGCAACAGCGCGTCCGGTGGCTCGTTTGACCGTTGGCGCGCAGTGACCGTTGGAAGATCTAACGGACGAATTTGAATTTCGTGAACACGTGGACGTCGCAGGGGCACCGGACGCGGTTGAGCGCGTCCGGTGTGTCACGACCGGCGCGTCCGGTGCTCCCGCAGAAAACGGACAAGTGTGTGCAACGGCTCTATTTGACTGTGGGGTTATAAATAGACCTTGTGGCCGGCTGTGGCCGGCAGCTGAGCACACTTTGGCCTTGGTGGCTTATGTGGTAGTGCTTGGAAGCCCTCTAACTCACTCATGCTTGATAGTGTTCATCGGATCGAGTGAGAGAGCGATTCTAGTGCGATTGCATCGTGAGGTTGCATCGAGTGGCACTAGGTGTTCGTGTTGCAAGCCGGTAGTGCTTGTTACTCTTGGAGGTTGCCACCTCCTAGACGGCTTGGTTGCTTGTGGCTCCGACGAAGCTTGCAAGAAGATTGTGCAAGGCTCCGGAGAAGCTTTGTGAGGGGGATTGTGCTCACCCCGCGGGGATCGCGAAGAGCAACTCTAGTTGAGCGTGTCATTGAGTTACCTCACTTGAGAGTGGTGTCTTGCGGTGCCTTGCGGGGCGTGCCTTGAGGGGCAAGTGACTTGAGGGTCACACCGAGGAACCATCTAAGTGTTGGTCGACACAACGGGGACGTAGCTTGGTGACAACCAAGTGAACCTCGGGAGAAAATCACCGTGTCAACTTTGTCTACTCTTCTCGGTGGTTTGCATTCATGCAACACAAGCTTGTAGTTACTTTCATATATACTTGTGCTTGTGTAGTTGCTCTCGTAACTAGTTTGCTTGTGTAGCTTGCTAGTTATCTTCTTGCTTGTGTAGCTAGAAGCTCCCGCTTGCGTGACTAATTTGGTTTATGTAACCTTGTTAGTCACATTGCTTAGTTTGTGTAGCTAAGTGATTTGCGCTCTCTAATTTGGCATTAGTTGCCTTGTTATTGAGCATTGCTAGTGAGCTTAGGCTTTGTGCGCTTTGCTTACTAGAATTGTGTAGGAGCTCTCTCTTGCTTGCAAAGTACTAGTGCATAGGTTTGTGTGACCTTGCTCTAGAATTAAATAGGAGAGCTCTTGCTAAGGAAAGCACCTTAGTTGCTTAATTAGGATCTTAGTAAGGTGCTTGTGAACTTAGTTAGAAGGGGTGTAGTCTTGGCTAGACCGATAAGTTTAATTCCGCATTTGTTTTGGTTAGCCAACACGTTTAAGTTTTAGAAAGGACTATTCACCCCCCCTCTAGTCCGCCATCTCGACCCTTCAAGTGGTATCAGAGCCGGGTCTCTCATTTGTGGTCTTCACCGATCCGAGAGGATGGCGGCTTATGGGCTAGATGTTGAGTGTCCACACATTTTTGATGGCACACACTTTGCACGGTGGAGAAATTGGATGACATGCAATTTTAAGTTTATTTCTCCTCAATTGTGGTGGATCGTAGATGTGGGCTTTTCCTTTGCAATTGATAAAAAGAATGCAACTCAAGCGCAAAGTAAATGCCTACATCTCGATAGCCAAGCTACTAATATTTTTTATCGATCTATGGATAATAGCATACTTCATGAGATCATAGACCTCGAGTCCGCCCATGAAATTTGGGTACTTCTAAATGAGAAATATGGGGTGATCTCAAATGATGATGAGCCCAAGGAAGAGGCGCATGAGGATGTTGAGCATGACCACAACAAGGTAGTTGTGGAGGATTGCTCCACCTCACGGTCAAGTGATGACAAAAATGATCATATCACAAGATCACTTGACAAGAATGATGACAATGCCACAAGTGATGCAAGCAATGATTCTACTTCATGCACACTTGATGGTGAAGATGATGGCTATGAGAGTGATGCCTCAACAAGCTCATTAATATCATCACATGGTAACACTAAGGTATCTATTGGTGGTTTTGTTGTTGATTGTGATGGTCCAAATTTTGAGCTTCTATATAAACTCTCAAAGGCCCTAAGAAATGAGATGGCAAAAACAAGTAAATTGAAAAATGAAAACTCATTTCTAAAAACCACATGTGAACAACAAAAGCATCTACTTTATGTTACTACTTGTTCACATGAGGAGCTAAAATTGGCTCATGAGGAACTTAGTGTTGCTCATGATAACTTGGCACAAGAACATGCTTTACTCACTAATAAACTTTCTAATGAAAAACTCAAAACTAGTGAGAGCTCATCATTTGGGTCAAATGATCAATCACATATTACTAACCCTTGTGATGTAGGCAAGAAGCATGTATCCACCTCTTGTGATGATTTATTAATACCATGTTCTTCACAATTAAATGCTTGTTCTACTTCTATGTCTTGTGAGACTAACCTTTTGAAGGAGAACAATGAGCTCAAAAGTGAAGTGAAGAATTTGAGCAACAAGTTAGAGAGGTGCTACAACTCAAAAGTCACCTTTGAGCACATAATGAAGACTCAAAGAAACCTTGGTGATAAAAGTGGCCTTGGCTTCAAGAAAAAATTGACAAGGGGCGAAAGAAAGCAAGAAAAGAGAATGAAGAGACTACTCCAAAAGAAGCTCTCGCATTCCATGTGCTATCGATGCCATGAAGTGGGACATCTTGCTAATGGTTGCCCAAACATTGAGAAGCTCAAGAAGATGAAAGAAGAAGAGAGGCTAAAGTATGTCAAGTGCTTCAAGTGCCGCACTTGGGGTCATCTCACCTCAATGTGCCCAACTAAGCAATTGGTGAAGCAACAAGTAAAGCCTCAACCAAAGCCACTAGTTGAGCAAGAGAAGACACTCCAAGAACAAATCAAGATCAACCATGGAGATGATGGTGACTTGATAAAGAAGAAAAAGAAAACAAGAAGGGGTGGTAAAGCAAGGCATCCAATGCAAATTCAAGATGCCAAGATGATGAGCAAGAATCAAAATGAGAAAAGAAATTTGACTCACATCAAGTGCTTCAAATGTGAAGATATGGGACACTTTGTCTCGGGGTGTCCTACCAACCTTGAGAAGAAGGCTCAAGCAACTCATAAGAGGCAAGGCATTGAGAAGCAACACATGAGCAAGGAAGAAAAGGCTCACTCTAAAAGAAGTTGCTACTTATGCCGGGAAAGGGGACACATGGCTCATTCATGTCCCCTAGGTAATGATTCTAAGCCTATTTCAATTAATGATAATATTGTGCTTAGAAAGGATGGCAATGGTACCTCTATGATTGCAATTGCAAAACATCCCGCTATTCATACTAAGGCAATGCCTAAGTATGTTGCACCTAACTTGAGAGGACCCAAACTTGTTTGGGTACCATCAAAGAGTGGATGATTGTTTGTAGGTACTATCGGCATTGGAGGCTTGACTCAAATTGATTTCATATTTATCATTATATGTTGACTCAAGTATTGAAGCTTATTGCATATCCAATCCCAATGCCAAGTCAAAATAAGTGAAGTTCAAGTGCTACAACATACAAGTGCAATGTTAAAGATTGTGGTGATTTATTGAATTATTTGATGGCTTGCAAATGTTCAAGTTGAAAGCTTGCTATGAATAATCATGAGCTAACCAAGGTATATCTCTTGTTGATTATTTCATTTGGGTGCATATGAGTTGATTGAATTGGATAAATGTGCAATGTTGCTTGCTATGAGATGATTGAATGGATTAAATGCTTAGCAATCAAGTTTGGATTGATTTTGGTTGGATAAGTTCATGAGATGACCTTTAGTAAGTGGATTGAATGGATATATACATCTTATGAAAGTATTCAAACAAGTTAGTTTCAAGTTTGATTCACTTTTGATGAAGAAATAGCTCATGTTTTGAAATCTGTCCTATATTAAAAATCTGAGCTAGCAGTGATCTTAGCCATGTTTGAGTGATCAAATCTATTTGGATTGGCTTGAAATTTGGTATACATGCTCTACACTGATGATAGAAGATGCTGTAGATATTTCATGAGAAGTGGATAAGGGTTGCTTCGGTTTTGAAGTGCATCTTGTCAGCTATAGTGCAGCAGTTTTCAGCATGTAGCAGTGGTGGAAGATTTGAAATCTAGTAGCAATCTAGAAGTCAAAAGAAGTTCAAATTTTTACAGTTGCTAGATGACTTAGTGAAGCACATCTCCACCAAATTTCATGGCATTTAGATCCGTACATTGTGAGATATGAATTATTCTTTGAAGGGTACAGAATCTGCCAAGAAAAGTGACAATTATTGGATTAGTCTAGAGTCACTTTGATTGAAAGATCCTCAAATTGGAAACTTATTTATAAGTGGTTGAGGTACCTAAGTTTGGTTTTGGATTGAACTATAAGCATGAAAAGCAATGAGTACAAGAACATTTGATTATGGAATGTACTTGGTGTACTTATTTGGTACTCAAGTTGAAGATCAAGATCAAACTTAAGATGAAGATGAAGTTTAAGTTCTAGTGATGATTAGAGATCATTTGGTAGAAAGAAAAGGACTTAAACAAGTAGAAAGAGTTGGACTCAAATATAGATTCAAGGATTATTCATCAAGATTGAGTTCATCATTTGGATCAATCAAACTATATCATTTCAAGTGAGTATCAAGAGTGGTTCTTTGGAGAAAGGTCACTTCTCCCTAGTGAGGGGCTTGCCGCCGTGTGTAGGTGAAACCAAGTTTGGGACTTGGAAGGCTAACATGGAAGTGGTGATCCAAGGAACTTGTGATGCTTAGTTGAAGCAATCAAAAGGGTTGATCAAGAAAAGCAAGCAACACCCAAAAGAGAGCTAGTCATGTATTTCAAGTAGTATTCTAAGTAGTTCTCTCATGCAAGCATTGATAAAAAAAAAATTGAAGCAAGCCAACCACAACTCAAGAGATAGTGCACTTGATCTTAAGTGGTTTTCATTTCATATGGGTGAAGAATGGTTTTATCTATGATGATTGGTCTTCACCAAGCTTATAAATTGGACTTCACACTGCTCTTGGAGTAATGATTTGGAATCTATGTGACTATCCTCTACTCCAACATAGCAAAGGTGTCATTGTAATGTGCATGATCATTTCATCCCTTACTAGTATGCGGTTAGTGCATATAGTACATGTTTATTAGGATCATGCATAACAAATGAAAAGTTTTAAATTCATAGCCTACCACTATTGCTTGGTTGATTAATTGATCTAGTGGTATGGATATAAGTTTGTTCATGAGCTAGTGAACCCAAGTATTTGATCTAGTTTGGATTGCTAACAAGTGACAAGTACAACATTGGCAAGATAACCCTTATCATGAGGTGTGAAGAAGCTTGTCATTGGATCAAACCGGACTTGGAATCTTAGGCAAATCAACATAGTTCAAGTCATACAAGAAGCTCATGACAATGATAAGAGTACAAGCACAACAATGAAAATGGATATCTAGTTTGTTTCAAGTGGTATCTAGACTCAAATTGATCTTCCAAGTGGTATGTACAAGTGGTGTCTAGATAATGATCTACAAGTGATATCTTACAAGTGGTACTCATAAAGATAGCAAATGTTCAAGAAGTGAATATTATTGTCAAATCCTTCAAAATGGATCTATACTAGAAAGCTCTTTCAAATGGTATCACATTCCTACTCATGATATATTCACATGGTATCATTCATGCAAGACAATGGTTTCACAAGTGATCCTCAACTTTAAGTGATCAAATCAAGAAATGCTACCCTCATCCTCAAATGGTATCTCAAGTGAATGACACATGCTATGACATAGGGGAAGGAGCCCCACCGATTGGTATCAAGGTCAAAGATCCTATGTGGTATCTCAAGAGCAACCATAAAGTTTGTCATTTCAACATATGTGGTAATGTCTATCAAAAATGCAATATTCAAGTCTCAACCATCTACCCCAATACAAGCCTTTGTATCATTTGAGAAGAACACCTTTTATGGAAATTGATGACAAAGGGGGAGAAGTTGGACAAAGATATGCAAGATTTCCTTTTGAGGAGAGATTGCTTTGGGAGAGAGATAGATGATATTGGACATAGACATGGACAAAGAACATGGACAAAGAGGGAGCAACATTGAAGAATGTAAGGGGATCAAATATTCTTGGACAAAGAATGCACACAAGTAGGGGGAGCAAGCTCGTGAACTTTAATTGATTATATTTGATATGTGCATAATTCATGTGCTTGCTTGCATTGCATAAATTCTTAAATTCAATATGCTTGCTTGTGTGGTGTATGCTAGTTATAGAACTTGAATGATGATTTGATAACTAGCATGCATAGGATGTTAGCTAGACTTATGATTATTATGCAAAAACTAGAACCATGCTTATAATATGATCTCACGAGGATTCTAGTGTTTTTGATGTCTAGCTACTCATGATGCTAAGGATGATGGCAAACTTGTGATTTTCAAATGGTATCAAGCTACTAATTGGTATCGAGCTACAAAGGTTTATTCTATACACCTTAGCATCACTTAGTAGTGCTAACCCTCCCACAAATTTCATATTTATGCATATGTGCAAGCTTGAAACCAAACCATTTGAGCACATATGTAGGGGGAGTTATCACTACCAAGTCGGATTTTATGGTGCTTATCCAAATCTTGACATAGTGCCTAAAAGTTGGATAAGTAACATTAAATCCAAAACAAGTTAGCAATTTACACTTGTGTGAAGTGCTAGCTTGAAAAAGCATAATTTCCATATCTTTGTAGAGTTGTCATCAATTACCAAAAAGGGGGAGATTGAAAGGTCCTTGTTTGGTTTTGGTAATTGAGTGACAACTTAGGTGGACTAATATGTGGTTATGTGAGATACACAGGAGATTAGTCCACAGGTAATGGTGTCATGTAGGAGCTCATTGCATATGAGACATGACATGGAGTCATGTGACCAAGGTGGCAAAAGATCAAGATGAGGCTTGGCTCGACGGACCGGTTGCAAGTGTGAAGGGCAAGTCGGAGGCTTTGGAGCGATGGACCGTGAGGCGGTGAAGCTTGAGCAAGACTTGGCGCCGATGGACCGACGCAACGGTGAAGAGCAAGTGAGGTCAAGATCGATGGACCAAGGTCATATGATGATATGAAGTGGATCATATCATTTGTGATATGGTTGGTGCATGTGTTGCATCAATGTCGGAGGAGATGGAGTGGAATGCGCAAGGCAAAGGTATAACCTAGGGCATTTCCATTTCACCAGTCATAGGTGTGTAGAGAAGTTGATGACCGGGTTTAGGATAGATGGCCGTACTATTAAGAGGGGCAAACTTGTTTGCATATCGGTCATCTAGTGCCACTTGAGCGATCTAACTTTGCATACGTGTTAGGATCGAGTGGCGAGGCAAGTTGAGTGCCTAACTCCTTTGAAAATGATTAAGAAAAGGCTAACACACAAGCACATGGAGATGTACACTTGATGGTGTTGGCACATTTGCAAAGGTGGCGTTGGTCGCGCTGTGGTTTGCGGATAGAGAGGGGTTTGGGTTCCACTCTCTCTCCCGCCGAACGTGCGAGCGCGGGATTCAGGCGATTTCGGGGAAGTGAAATGCCTATTTTCCATTGCGCCGGAAGTCGGAAAAGAAACGGAGGCGAACGCGGTCACAGAGGTGACCGGACGCTGCACCGGACGCTGCACCGGACGCGGTCACGGTGGACCGGCGCGTCCGGTCAGTACAGCGCGGGCGTCAGGCGCGCGAGCTAGGGTTTGGCACCAGCGCGTCCGGTGACCCACGGGACCGGCGCGTCCGGTCTTGCGCCCTGAGGGAAACGAGGACGTCGGACGCGGTGCGCGTCCGGTGTCACACCATCGGACGCGTCCGGTGGTCTCGGGAGCTTACTGGACTCGCACCGGACGCGGGTACTGTGGCGTCCGGTGGTTGCGAGCAGCGCGTCCGGTCTTGTCTTCGCGCGCGCGGGAGCTGTGCGCACCGGCGCGTCCGGTGGTTCGCAACAGCGCGTCCGGTGGCTCGTTTGACCGTTGGCGCGCAGTGACCGTTGGAAGATCTAACGGACGAATTTGAATTTCGTGAACACGTGGACGTCGCAGGGGCACCGGACGCGGTTGAGCGCGTCCGGTGTGTCACGACCGGCGCGTCCGGTGCTCCCGCAGAAAACGGACAAGTGTGTGCAACGGCTCTATTTGACTGTGGGGTTATAAATAGACCTTGTGGCCGGCTGTGGCCGGCAGCTGAGCACACTTTGGCCTTGGTGGCTTATGTGGTAGTGCTTGGAAGCCCTCTAACTCACTCATGCTTGATAGTGTTCATCGGATCGAGTGAGAGAGCGATTCTAGTGCGATTGCATCGTGAGGTTGCATCGAGTGGCACTAGGTGTTCGTGTTGCAAGCCGGTAGTGCTTGTTACTCTTGGAGGTTGCCACCTCCTAGACGGCTTGGTTGCTTGTGGCTCCGACGAAGCTTGCAAGAAGATTGTGCAAGGCTCCGGAGAAGCTTTGTGAGGGGGATTGTGCTCACCCCGCGGGGATCGCGAAGAGCAACTCTAGTTGAGCGTGTCATTGAGTTACCTCACTTGAGAGTGGTGTCTTGCGGTGCCTTGCGGGGCGTGCCTTGAGGGGCAAGTGACTTGAGGGTCACACCGAGGAACCATCTAAGTGTTGGTCGACACAACGGGGACGTAGCTTGGTGGCAACCAAGTGAACCTCGGGAGAAAATCACCGTGTCAACTTTGTCTACTCTTCTCGGTGGTTTGCATTCATGCAACACAAGCTTGTAGTTACTTTCATATATACTTGTGCTTGTGTAGTTGCTCTCGTAACTAGTTTGCTTGTGTAGCTTGCTAGTTATCTTCTTGCTTGTGTAGCTAGAAGCTCCCGCTTGCGTGACTAATTTGGTTTATGTAACTTTGTTAGTCACATTGCTTAGTTTGTGTAGCTAAGTGATTTGCGCTCTCTAATTTGGCATTAGTTGCCTTGTTATTGAGCATTGCTAGTGAGCTTAGGCTTTGTGCGCTTTGCTTACTAGAATTGTGTAGGAGCTCTCTCTTGCTTGCAAAGTACTAGTGCATAGGTTTGTGTGACCTTGCTCTAGAATTAAATAGGAGAGCTCTTGCTAAGGAAAGCACCTTAGTTGCTTAATTAGGATCTTAGTAAGGTGCTTGTGAACTTAGTTAGAAGGGGTGTAGTCTTGGCTAGACCGATAAGTTTAATTCCGCATTTGTTTTGGTTAGCCAACACGTTTAAGTTTTAGAAAGGACTATTCACCCCCCCTCTAGTCCGCCATCTCGACCCTTCAGGGCCGCGCCCCCAAGCAGCCCAATCTTTTTTGACCAGCCCTCAGCGATCCAGCCCACCAGGAAGCATAAACGTCGGAGAGAAGCAAATATCTAGACTGCCGCCGCCTCCCGTAGTCCCGTGACTTGCGTCACTTCCAGTTCTCCTTGCGATTAGCAGACGAGGAGTCGTGCCGCCAAAGGCCAAACGCCTTTCTTTAACGCCGGTTAGGGTTAGGTTCCCTGTACAGCTTTCCGGCGATGACGACTTCGTTGGTGTCGTCTCTGGTGAGATCTGCATGTGGGTTAGGTTTCCAGGTGACGTGCGCTTGGTGGAGGCGGCCGTGCTGCTATGGCGGAATAATTTCCTCCTGGTCTTCGTCCACCTCGCCGTCACTCGCTCTGGTGCCGGCGGGAGGCCTATGAGGTGGTGTCGGACCGGATCTGGAGCTCGCTCTTCAGATTGGGTCGTTCGGCGTGCTAGAGTTTGGGGCTGGCAGCTCGTCGTCTTCCCGGTGACGTTGTTGTTGCCTCTCTTTTGCTTGGATGTGGAGCTGTCTGTTGGGGTTGTGGTTACTGGCTGGCTGGATCTGGATCTGGCTCCTCTCTTACTCGGCGGCGGTGGCTGCCAGTTGCGAGTTTGGATCTGGGAGCTAGGGATGTTGGGGCGCGGCCCCGGTCGATGCGGAATCGCCGACAACTTCATCCTGTCATTTGTGATGGGTGTCTACTTCGACTCCATTTCAAGCCAGCGGGCGACGGGACTTCTCCGGCTCATGGTGGTTCTCGGCGGCTTCTTTGGCGGCGGTGGCCGACGGCGAGGCGGTCGACTATGGACGGTTCGCGAAGACTCTAGAGGCAACATTGTAATTTTTTGTTTTTTTAGGGGTCTTCGTGAAATATGGCAAGGACAGCCTGTATACGTGTCTGTATTCGTACGCTCCAATGTATGTTTTCCTTAACAAGTAATACAGATACGTATTTAAAAAAAAAGGCCAAACGCCATCCCGTCAGTCATCGCGGCCTCGCTGCTCCGGCCGTGCCAGGCGCCCACGCGTCGGCGTCACCTGCCGCTCTCGCCGGTGCCGCGGTGCGATACTGGCGAACTGGGCAACTGGAGCAGCAGAGGATCAGTATTCAGGAAGTGAGCACAGGTCTGTAGGTGCAACTGTCCAAGAGAGCCGCACACTACACGCACAAGCAAGGTATGCTACTTTGTCATCTGTGCAATGATCATCCGTGCAGGTTTTCACTTGTTTGTATTTCCAAATTAAATACTTGTTTGTTTCATTGATAAGAATTAATTTTTAATGATTGGATCTTAAAGATCTATTTAGTTCATTCAAGATTGATAATGTGTGTTCTTTAGCTTCAAGATTGATGATGTGTGTTTTAGCTTCAAAGTTTTGTCTGGCCGGCTGCCCCCCCCCTGGTTTCGCTGGCTCCGCCACTGCTTAGTTTGTGTAGGGAACGGGGAAAAGGGGAAGTGGGGAACGAACGAACCCAAAACACATGTCTCGACTGTCGAGTCTCATTTCTCAAACTAGGTTTTTTAGCAAAATTTCTCAAACTTTTTTTTTTCTCAAACTAGTTGGAGAAAGCGTCTCTAGGCAAGCAGTGGGAACACAAAGCCCAACTGAAACTACGACGCGAAAACGGCCCAACAACTTCAGAGCCCAAGACCAGGTGGTACGTCACCGTTCGTCTGGCCCGGATGCGGCCCTCTCTTCCCGTGTACCCCCTCCTGCGTGTCATGGCAGGCACCAGGCAGCATTCAGCTGCAGCAGCTTGGAAGCACGCATCGCCACCCCACATCGCCGTCTCCCCCGCCGATCCCCCGCCCCGCGCCACCTCTATGGCCGCCGGCGGAGGCGGAGGTGGGGACATCAGCGCCGACTCGGAGCGGCGCCTCAAGAAGGCCATGGACAAGCTCTACCACTTCCCCAAGCCCAAGTCGAGTAGCACCGGCGGCTCGAAGGCCTCTTCGTCGGCCTCAGCTCCAAGGTTCTGCCCTAATCTTTTTTTGCTCGCGCCTCTCTCTCTCTCTCTTATTAATTATGCGCTTTGATTTGACGTGCGTTTGATCTGATCTGACGCGGCAGCTCCGGGAGAGCGGTGGGGAAAGCAGCGGCGGAGGCGGCGAGAAGGCTCGGGGTGGTGCGCGGGTCGCGGCTCCCGCCTCAGGTGTCGGCCATGTCAGCGATCTCGCCTCCACCGCCGTGCCGCCCCTGGGACCGCGCCGACCTCATGCGTCGGCTCGGGTCATTCAAGGCCATGACCTGGTTCGCCAAGCCCAAGGTACATTTTAGGCATGTCTACATTTTACTTACACATTTTTACCCTTATAATGTTGCTTGTTGGATTGGTGACATTCAAGTGGCACTGGCCATTGATTTTGAGAAACTTTTAAGTCCTCTGTGGAGAATGTTTGGGGTACTGAATGTAGTTTTTGGTTAAAGCACGTTAGAATGCAATTGAAAGTGCATAGATTTTTACCATGGGTGTATATGGTGAAATTTTGATCAGTCACTTTTTTATTTTTTCTGTGTGGGTGCGCCCGCACCTGCTGCTACCTATAGTTCCGCCCCTGTTTGGTAGTTATGGAATTTTGTGGATGGTCGAGTTTGTGATGATTGATGTTTTATGCGTATGGTTTAGTTCAGAACTGGTGATTGTGCGTTCAGGTGAAGTATCTGTGGTTTGTAGTGGTGGTTGATAACTACTTGCTTTCTTCAGGTTATTAGTCCTGTTAACTGCGCAAGAAGAGGATGGACTAACATTGAGCCGGATGTTATAACCTGTGAAGCTTGTGGGGCACGACTCCTGTTCTCCACTCCTTCCTCATGGACAACACAGCAAGGTCTGCATTTTATACCATGTTAACCTGTGCATTTCATCTCAAACAATGAGTCTATGATTGAAGAAGACAATATTTTTGTGTACTCTTCTTGTTGTTGGGTATAAGTTACACATAACTTCTGTGCAGTGATGATTTATGAACGATTATAAAACATCCCATTTTTATCTGTGTGAGAGTGTATAGGCTTCATTTACCTGCTTGATGTGATATTCCTGTCCATTCTTTATTTTTATTTATTGAGAGCTGTGTTTTGTGCAGTTGAAAAGGCTGCTGCTGTTTTCAGCCTGAAGCTGGACACTGGGCATAAACTACTGTGCCCGTGGATTGATAACATATGTGATGAATCACTTGCTTTATTTCCACCAACACCTCCTCCTGTTTTAGTTGGGAACTACTATGAGCTTTTGTCCTCTCTGCTGCGACTTTTAGCACTCCCAAGAATTTCCTGCTCTTCTCTTGAGACCATGAAAAAGAGGAGTCCACAGCTAGAGCAGTTCCTATCAGAACCATCCTCTTCATCTGTTGTTCTCAAAGGGGGATTTATGCTTACTGAGGACTCTACAATTAAGGATTTGGATGGTGCTTTTCAAGATGCTGACACATATTATCAGGTAATTCTCATCTATTTGTGGAGTTGCTGACTTGCTGTGAGATTTTTCTTGATACGTTCACGGGAACCATATCCTGAATCATATGACTTTTATCCTGGTGATATAAGTATCTGATATTAACCACGGATAATGTTCATACGCAACTTTCTATTGTGGACTTGCGGTATTACCCTAACTGAATAAACCATGCTTAGTTAAAACCTATTAATGGCTATTACTCTATCATGTTAAAACCTTCTATGCCGTATGCAGTGAAATATGTTTCACAGTTCTTTTCTTCTTTGTTGGCTGTAGGTCTGATTTGAAATAATATTGTGCTATTAGGGAAGTTTAACAATACTCTCATGAAGCAAATTTCGACCTATAAATATCTGGTGTTGCTTCAAAATAGTAATGGCAATATGATATTTGTTAAGTTTTAAATGAAATAGTCAAAGGTAGTGAGTCCAACTTATCTTTAAGAACTTGATTATGTCTGTAGGAAGCTTCTTTGCTGTGTTCATTGGAATTAGATCCTTGTATCTGGATTTACATTCCATATTAGTACATGAAGATATGCTTTGTTCCTTACAATATATTGCCTTTTCTTTTTGTAATTTCACTGTGCATTCCTGCGTCAAATCATCCATATATCTTTCCAATTTAACACTTAACTTTGTAGCAGGCACTTAAGATAATAAGTTTGTGTGGATGGGAACCCCGCCTACTTCCTTATGCTATTGACTGTGGAACTGAGTTTCATTCAGATACAAACTCTACCTCTAAATTGGCTCAACCAGAGCAATCAAGTAAGACAATGGAGGATCGGGTCATACTTTACTCACCAGATGATGCTAATGGTGCTCGGCCATGTGCTGATGTTAATCAAGAAGATCAGCATTATGATCCATTATCAGTTGTTTTAGATTGCCAATTTTGTGGTGCATGTGTTGCCTTGTGGCCCTTTTCCCTTGTACAACGATCTCTTCAACTCTTTAAGCTGATTTCAGATTCTAATAGACAAGATGATCAGGATAATGGACATGCCAACGTAGTCGGTGGAGTAGGACATTCAAAGGATGCCAACATTGGTTTTAATTTCACCATTGCTGGGGGTCCTCCACCAACTAGACAAAGTTTCCGACCAAAAGTTTCATTTCCTGTCGTTAGTCGACATTTGAAAGCTGACTTGAACTCCCGTGTGAATTTTCTTTCCTCCGGAAGTGATGGCCACATGGTTCCTGCTGCTTCGGACGCTTCAGGTTCCATGAAACGTAAAAGAAGCACAGATCAACCTCATTTGTTGGAAGGTGATACTGATGATGTTGATACATCCACCATAGGGGCAAAGCATGACCAGCCAGGAGAAAATTCTGAAAAGAGCATACCAAACTCGGTAGTGAGCACTGAACAGAAACAAGGTGGTTCACATTCCAATACAGATAAGGATACCAAATTGGATGAAGCTTCCAATGTAGAACAACCAGAAACAGGTTCTCCTTCAGGAAAAAGTATAACAGGAACAGATGCGGCTGTTGATCAACATGGATTGGAACCTAGATTTTGCTCAGTTCAGGGTATGAGTGAAGAACCTTCTAATGGAGTGGCCCTAACAGAGACGCATGTAAACAATTCCAGGCCAACTGAGGTAGCAATCACAGAATCATTAGTCAACAGGGAAAAAGGTGTGTACAGACCTCCAGGTAAAGAACTCATTTCTATGTAGTTGTTACAGTTGAAAGGATTGAAGTAGCTTGTTATCTGTCGGTTCGCCCAACTTTCGTGATGCTGTAATACGGCTATAATTAGCACATTCAAAGTAATAGCTGTTTAGCACAGAATGTGCTGCTACAACAGTGCTGAGTTTTCTTTTTATCTCGTGGCAGCAAAAAATTATTTATCTCACTACTGTAGACTGAAGACTATGCACGCATACTATGTTTCTCATTCTTTTTTGTGTTTCTCATTTGTTAGTCTAGTCGAGTAATGTGCATTAAATTCTTTCTCAGTGTCCTCTTAAACCCTAACTGTGAATTTATGCTTTCTGTGACAGAAAAACAAGGACTGTATGACAGAATGAATGAGTTTGATCCTATCAAGCAGCACCGGACATTCTGCCCTTGGATTTCCCCTGATTACGGCGAACCCTTGCCTGGATGGAGGCTGACTCTCTCGGCATTACTTACTCAGGACAAAAGATCTGATGGGGACTTGCAAGTGGAGGTTCAGACCAGCCTTCTCGATGAGGTAGGTGCTTTCATTGAATCACGCCTTGTATCTCTAGAACGCAGCCTCACAGTTGGTTTTTCAGGAGGATGACCCTCTTACCTCTGTTAGAAAGCTTTTCATGACACCACCTCCAAAAAGGCGGAGGATACATCAGTCTGAAAAGAGCTGAGAAGCGAACTGTATCCACTTGTTGGGAAAGCTGGGGTCAAACTCATACGGTTAGAATATAAATATCAAGGGGCAGAACCAGAATGGCATATGAATTGAACGTTGGAATTGGAAATGTTTTGCTTGGGGGCAGCAGCTGGGAAAAGGATTTATGGCTTGGTTAAGTGTTCCAGGACGATACTGCCGTCGTAGAAGCCATTGTTGTGGTGGTTAAGGAATGTAGAAGTGCTTACCCCTTCCCCATTTGGAACCACCTGAGCATATATACACCATGATTTCGTAGCATAGTAATGTTGTTAACTTGTTATATTGCATTCTTTATGTTGCTGTACGAGCAGCTGTTAACTGTTAAACCCTCGGGGAATTTTGATTGGCGAAAGCGAAATTGTTTGACGCCCTTCGCTGGCTGATTGACCTGGAACTGCTTAAAGATCTGATCGGCTTGAACGATAGATTCTGCCATTCGATAGCCTACGATGAATCAGTTTGTAAGGGTTTGGAAACAACTCTGCCGTGCATGTGTCTTCCAGGAAAAAGAAAAACAAAAACAAATGCATGTGCCGTGCTGCATCACCGCATGGCTTCTTCACGCCAATAGTGTGCGGCTGCAAAAACGATACTTGCGACATGCCAATCGTATTGGGGTGATTGGTGTCCGGCTCGTGTTTTGCTTGTATCCCCTCGTAACCAATGACGGCTGAGAGAGTTCGAAGACGACCAGCTTCTGGTTTAATTCGACCCTGCTGAAACCATCGACGCCAAGTTTTCAGCTGGTTTCAGCGACAGAAATTGTCAAGCTTTTTTTTGTCATCCAGATCTAGCTTAGCTTGGCTCTGAATGTTGGGCCAGCAGGCTGCCGGGCTGAGCGAAACAGGCTGTCTGGAGCGGTCTAGCTAGAACTAGCCCAACCTCGCCAAAAACGAGCAGACTATTCGTTACGTTACGGATGACGATGGATTGGTAACCGGAGAACAGAAGGACTGTTCCGGAAGTAAAAGTGGCAGGAAAACAGTTAAGATGTGTAGCCTATTTTGGTAGTCTGGCAGACAGATATATCTAAAAGATAACGTTAGATAATGGGATTGCTGATCAAGAATAATCCCAACGGCTGCATGCATGCTCACACGTACGCGCTCACAACTCAAAAGACCTCGGCGTGTGAATAGCTCCATCTGGATCCAGGGGTTCAAATTAGGATTTGACTCCTCACACAAGACACCACAGGATTTTGGCATTGATGCTTGATGCATGGTAACAAATTTGTTACCGTGACAAGAAAGATACAACATGGCGGATTAGTACACAAAAACCAGCTAAGAAAGATTTACTGGGGCTCAGAGTCTTGGATGGATAAGATAAGATAAAATGAATTATTATTGTCGGTACTAGTGTTTATCCTAATAAAACTACTGCCATTATACCGTGGATAGGAATAGGATAGGATGTACTACAGTAGGGACATCGGCAGAGTATAGATCACGGCCGGGGATAACAACATTTATGCGCCAATGCAAATGTAATGTAACCGTAAAGCAACCATATACGCCTAGCCTAGATTAGCAATAATAATCCAGATTAAGCTCCGTTTGGCAGGGCTTCTTCAACGGTTTCAGGAGCCGTTTGGAGCCGTTTTCTGACAAACGGGGTAAAATAAAACAGCTCCACGCAAGGAGCCACTTAAAACATGCTGAGACAAGGGATAGATGAGAGGTGAAGCCAAAAATAGTAGCTCCCTCTGGCTTCACTTGCCTACGTGGAACCTGAACCCCGGATTGCCCCTGTGTAGAAGTGCCCAGCAGCGGTGCGCGCGGTGAGTCGCGTCTCCCCGGCCATGCGCGGGGGCGCAGTTGCATGGTTGTCTTGACTTTTCTGCTTCCTCCGTCTTGACACCACCGTCACCATACAGGAATACAGGATCCGAGTAGACGCGCCCCGAGCCTCTTAGCTTTGAGCGTAGTAGCTGTCCGTACGAGTAACGTTTTTTTTGTTTATTAATTTGGTTGTCTCCATCTTTATCGTCGGCGAGCCGGAGCCGTCAGACGGGGATCGGTTGCTGGGAGTGGAGCGGAGGGCAAGGGAAGTCGTCCGTCCCAGTGGAGAGGCGCGGGCCACCGGGGAGCGTGCGCGCAACGCTCGTGCGGGCCGTCGAGGCGAGTATGGTGAATCCGAACAGAGGGAGAAGAAAACAGGAAAGGAGAAAAAAAAGAAAAGAGGGTTATGGTCTTCTTATGTCTTTTGTGTACTACTTGGAGCTGTTTTGTCAAATGAGGTACCAAAACAGTTCCAGCTCTATCGGAAGAGCCGTTCTTGGAGCCGAAGCAAAAAAAAAAAAACTTCCAAACGGGACCTAACATCTGCCCCTTCTCTTCTTGCCGATCAAGTCGTACAGTAGCTTGCAACGGTTTTACACGCCACATGCCAAAAACCCCAACGTCTGAATAGTTCTCTGGATATCTACCCTCAAAGGCTCCAGCGCATGCGCATTTACCCCACGCACACCAAAACCGTTCGGAGCCACTGCCACATGGGCCCTCCCACCCATCCGGTCCCACGCGCCAGCTTCTTCCCCAGGCCGTGTGATATGTGATCAGGGGAATAACCGCACCACAGGCCCCATCCGGAACCGATAAGCACACGCGCCGCTGCCAGCGCGAGCGCCGCGACCAGGGACTCGCGGTCCTCTGCGGCGCGGCGGCCCTGGCCACCAGCCCCGCCCCGCCACGCCCCGGAGCCTCCTCACGCCTATAAAGTGCGGGCGTACCCGCTTGCCCCGAGAACCGCAACCACCTTTCCCAGTGCTCGCCTCTCGTCGTCTAACCCCGGCCCCGTTCCGAAAGCTCCGCCCGCAGCTCGCGCATCTCAGCAGACGCGCGCGCCACCACCCACCCCCGGCGACCGAAGATGATATCCCCGGACGCAGCCCGCAACGTCGTCGGCATCATCGGTATGTTGTTGGCTAGTTCGATCGGCGCCGCCTGGAACTCACTCTGGATCGGGCTGTTGGGGTTTTGGTTGGTTCGATTTCGCTGGGTCTCGGCCTCTCGGGTGCTCACGCGTGGTTAATTTCTCGCTTTGGTTGCAGGCAATGTCATCTCCTTCGGCCTCTTCCTCTCCCCAGCGTAAGCACACGCATCGATCTCTCCGCGTTCAGCTTGGTGGTTTTAATTTGGTTAGGGTTTTGTTCGTACTGACGGAGAGGCGCCGCCGCCGCCGCCGCCTGCATTTGTGTTCGGGTGCCTGTACAGGCCGACGTTCTGGCGGATCTGGAAGGCCAGGGACGTGGAGGAGTTCAAGCCGGACCCCTACCTCGCGACGCTGCTCAACTGCATGCTGTGGGTGTTCTACGGCATCCCCGTCGTGCACCCCAACAGCATCCTCGTCGTCACCATCAACGGCATCGGGCTCGTCATCGAGGCCATCTACCTCACCATCTTCTTCATCTACTCCGACGGCAAGAAGCGCGTGAGTGCCACGGCCCTGCTGTTCCTGTTCCCCTCGGCCTCGATCTCTGATCTGGTGGTGGTTTTGAGCTTGATCCCTTTGTGCTTTGATTCTCGCTTTGCAGAAGAAGGCGTTCGCGATCCTGGCCGTGGAGATTCTGTTCGTGGCCGCCGTGGTGATCGGTGTGATCCTGGGCGCGCACACCCACGAGAAGCGCTCCATGATCGTCGGCATCCTCTGCGTCATCTTCGGATCCATGATGTACGCCTCCCCGCTCACCATCATGGTACGTGATCCATCATCTATCCGGTCTCTCCCTTCTGCTGTGCTGGCGCAGCGGTACGTTTGAATCCGGCGCGCCTGCCTGATTTTACTGCTTAATTGCGTGGATAATGTTTGCTGTCGTGGAGTAGATCAGGTTGCCATAATTAGGCAAGCGTTTATCTGCATGGGTTTAATTTTGGGACCCACGTGTCGGTGGATGGTTGTGCTAATTTTTAATCGTTACTAGTTCTGGCACTACTGTGGGGAGAGACCGAGCTGGTGGGCTGGGGAAGGATTTGGTGGACCTACTTGCCAGTGAAATTAACCTTTGCCGGCTGTTGGATTGGTTCTGTGTGCTCAGGTGTTTTCACTGTTTATATATTTTGAACTTCTGGAACATGCGAGAGGATTAGATATCTTCTCCAGGCCATGTGTACATGTTAATTTATTAGCTTTATTGATTGATTGCTAACTGGTCAAGAGTGCCAATCACCTTTAAGAAATTGTTGCATGATCTACACCCGTGGATCTGTTACGGATTTTGCAGCCTTCACAGGGCACCCATCCTAGTGTGACTCATCAGGGTTTTATTTGTATTGGATGACAACAGATAGAAAAGCCAATTTCGTTAGTAGTCTCTAAAAAGTTGCATTGAATGTCCACGTTCTAAATCATCTGTCAAATATTTGCTCCCGGTACAAAACAACGTGCCCCTGCTTAGTCAAATTGTCTTTGTATAATTCCTGTCCCTGCTGGACACCTAGATCTTTGAGTACATGTTTTCCTCCTCCATTTCCGTCAAAAAGGCTTACTGTATTTACTTGACTAGCTAGCTACGTCTACGTGTTGCCTGCTTGTTCACCTGGTGCTTTCATTAATTCCACGGTAGAGGGTGTTACCTGGTGCTTTCATTAATTCCATGGTAGAGGGTGTTGTTTGTTTACAGTGCATTGGATTAGCTTGTTTCTTTACTGTGCATTGGATTAGCAAACCACAATCCGTTCAGTTGCGCTCACCAAACTCGCGTGGTGCCAAGTTGACGGGTCTGGAACGCAAGGGAATCTATCGGCAGCTAGGTTTGATCGCAAAACGTATGCCGGTTAGTGGTTTGATGGCGGGTTATGCCTTTCATCACAAACGTATGCCGGTTAGTGGTTCAATCTTATGCCAATTTTCGGTGTGATAGATTTGGAATCTATTGTTCCTGGATGGAGCGAGTACAGGTGTCCCATGTGTCTGTGCTATTCCCTTTTTCGTTCCCCTTCATCTTTAGTGAAAGCTGTCACCTTGAAGATGAAAGGGGAGGTATAATGGAGTCCACTGTGCTGTTGTGCTGGTACCTTGTCCTCTGCTGTGGTCGTGTGGTTTAGAGTTGTGCTCTTTGTTTCGCACTCCGATTTGAACCATAGTGAAATGTTTCTGTTGTTGAATAGCTATTTGGTGGTCAGATGTGAACTGTGATCTTTCTTTTTCGTGCAGGGTAAAGTGATCAAGACGAAGAGCGTTGAGTACATGCCCTTCCTCTTGTCGCTGGTGAGCTTCCTCAACGGCTGCTGCTGGACAGCCTACGCGCTCATCCGCTTCGACCTCTACGTCACGGTCAGTATCAATCGCCCAACCCTCTCCTCATGTGAACAAAAGCGTTACAACCGCTTCCAAGAGTAAATTTCAGTTATTAAAATACCTGTACCTGCAATGCAGATCCCCAACGCCCTGGGCGCCTTCTTCGGCCTCATCCAGCTGATCCTCTACTTTTGGTACTACAAGTCGACACCTAAGAAGGAGAAGAACGTGGAGCTGCCCACCGTCTCCCGCAACGTCGGCGGCGGCAACGTCACCGTCAGCGTCGAGCGATAGACGACGTAGCTGCAGCGGCAGCGCCGCCGCCCGTCGAGAAAGAACTCGACGAGACGTACCTTACCAGCAGTAGTAGTTTTGCCCTTGTCTCATCACTCTTCTCGGATGGTTGTTTTAAGTGAGTGCTAGCTAGTTTTGCCCGGTGTGTCATGTCAAGAACAATTAATTTATCCATGTGGCTGTTTGCTACCTCTCATCGAGATAATCAATCATGTCTGATTGCTAGCTCTCATCCCTTCCTTCATTGTTATCCTAGAGTGATAATGGATTTAGATATTGCATTGCTAATTTTGGATCGCCCATCTTTTGTGTGGAGACTGGACGGAGACTTGCCAGAGCTGGCGGAAAGGAACAACCATGCCTGTTTGGCGATGCAGTTTTGATGGTGTTGCAATGCAGTTTTGTTGGTGTTGGCGATGCAGTTCGGGTCAATTTGGTTTTTAGTTCGGGTCAATTTGAATGAGTAGACTAACCTTTCCCAGAAGATGGTCAATTTGGATTGATCAACTTACCTTGCAAAGAAGTGAGTCATCATCTCAATATGACAGGACACGTTGGAGGGGAAAAAAAAAAGAAGGGCGCTGCTAGCGCCCGGACGTCCGGATTCAGGCGCTAGCGGCCGGACGCCGCAACAACCGCCCCCCTCCCCACGGAAGGACGCCACACGCACGGGAATGAAAATGAAAACGAAAAAAACGGCGCTGCCCCGCCCCGCTACCGCATGGATCCGTGACCCTCCACGAACCATCGCGCGCACGGATCCGCGTGCACCCCCTGCGAATGGATCTGCCCCCCGCCGCAACCTCACCGACCTAGCACCTCCACCACACCCCGCGGCACCGAATCACCACCATAATCCACCCCGACCAGATGAAACAGGAGGATAATGCTATTCCAACATTTGAAGAACACATAATGCAGCGAACTAAAAAATCTAGTGAAAGAGATGCAAAACAGGCAACGAACACCTACTGAACCAAAAAGCATGAAATCTACCGCAACAACGACCAAGACCTGCTGAAACAACGACCAAACTCATGCTACAACATGCACAAAATGAAGATTCAAACAACGAAAAGCGGTCCCCTACTGCACCAACAACATGGAACTACTACAACAACCCTCAAACAACTACTGCAACAGTGGCCAACAACTACTTCACCATACGGTTGAAACAAAAAAATACCTGAAACAAAATCTCAAACGCACTCCAACATCTGCTGAAACACTACTGCAACATTGAAAAACAACCATTGAAACAGGGAGCAAAAAAAAAGAAGGGGGAGGAGGAGGGAGGAAAAGCTCATACAACATGCCCCAATCTGTTTCTCCAACATCCAAATTATTCTAATGAAACATACCTTTCGATAAACAGAAACAAAGAGAGGGATGCTACTGAAACAGAGGGGGGCAAGAGAAGTGCCGCAAGATTTGCATCGCCCCCATGGATCCACCACGAGGGGCAACGCTGCTGCATGGATCCACCGCAGAGGGAGGTCCCCCATGCCGCCATCGAGGTGGGGGAGGCGCGCAAGAGTGGAGACCGCCACCCCTAGCTGGATCTGCACTGCCCCCCATGGATCCACCACGGGGAGCCCGACGCTCCATGAATCCGCCGCGGGAGGGCATGCTGCCGTCGAGGTGGAGGATGCTCCGGAGTGGAGGAGACCATCCCGCGCCGCTAGATTTGCGCCTCCCTCCATGGATCCAGCACGGGGAGGCATCATCGCCCACGGCTGCCAGCGGCAAAAAATGGACGCGGAGGTCGCAGCGGGGAGGGGAAGGGAAGAGGGGAGAGAGGAAGGCCGGGAGGGGGAGCTCGCCGGCGCGTGGGGGAGGAGGCGCGCAGGCGCAACGCGAGCGGCTCGCGCGGAGGAGGCGGAGAGAACGAGGTGAGTGGTGGGGAGTGGAGAAGGGGAATGAGTGGAGAGGCAGCGAGCGGAGTCGGCGCGTGGGGTCAACAGGCGGGCGCGGGCGCTTCGGGTCGCACGACGCATCGCTGGATCGCGGCGCGTCCGTTGCGTCCGGACGTCTGCCGTCTATCATTACCGAAAAAAGAAAGTCAATCTAGGTACGATGGCGGGCGAGGAAGACCTGTCGCTACTGAAAGAGAGATATGAGGCAATCTGGGGCGTTGGGTCTCGATAGAAAATGACTGGTGCAGCGGAGCCAATGTGCTTGGCTCCCCACTTACGTGCACTACTACAATCGTGCCAGTGTCACGTTCTTATATCTGCAATACGCCCACTCATTATTACCGATGCCTATAGTTGATACTTGCCTACATTATTCTAGTTGATACTTGAATGCAGTTAACTTTCCCATAGTGCAGGACGTTTCTTGAAAAGAAGCAGACGACGAAAAAATCAGACTAAACTTTTTGATGAATATATGAGAGTAACAGCGCTGCAGGTATTGTCCGATCTAGCTAGTTACAAAAGGCGCACGCATGGTGTGCAGCTACACTTCATACTGAAAGGACAAAAGCATTTGTCTAACGTACACAAGTTCCTCAACAAAAGCAAAGCTCACATGCATGATACTGGTAGGTATAACACATCAATCTGATGTTGGAACGCAAAATTGGCTCAATCTTGCACGGACATTGCCGAAGAAAAGGAAACGGACTTGTTCAGTCTTGCACGGCTCATAGAGAATCTAGCTACCAATAAAATTGTCCAGTTGTACTCCTACACTCCTATACTCCTACATCGAACGCACTACTTCAGTAGCACCTGATGGGCAATCATGCGTCCTATGCAACTTTGGGGACACACCAGCTTCAGCCCACAGATTTCATGATTTCCTTGTCACTGGTCAATTTTTTCTCTCAATGCCATTCCTTTTCTTCTTGTCTTCTTGTTTCCATCCAAAGGTGACAATATATCAATTCATGGGTATCTGTATCTAGGAGCCCGCTAAAATATCCAAAGAAACTACAACGTCACACCACAGAGTATCATGCTTGAGAAGCGCTTGATTGTGCAATCAGTTACCAACTGATGTTCGCCCATACTTCTTCGATCCTACATTGTTCTTCTCAAGATTCAGTCACCATTTCTGGGTGCGATGAATTTTCTTTTTGCCTGATTTTTGCATGAACTGATTTTTTTTCATGCGGAGTCTAAGTTTGAAATAAGACCTGGTATGTAGAAAATGCTACTACTAGTCTGCCAAAATGAGGGAACGTCTTTGTGACGTTTTCACCCAAAAACCAACAAACAAAACGACAGCCGAGGACACAAAAATGGCCCATATACTAAGCATACCTTTAATTCATGTCGACATGGGCCTGGGCCTGGCCCAACTTCTTTCTACCCTGCTGAATCTTGACACTTCTTGACTGACAGTATTGCCCTCTTTGAGATTATTGTAGGACAAGGGCTGGGATTTCAAGAGCTGACTAGTATTATGCTTCCTACCCTGCTGGTACTGAGTTACTGTCTGACACTGCAAAGGTGGACAGTATGTAAAGTATTTATCTGTCAGGGAGTCCTCTCGTGTAACAACCGATTGCTCATGGTCATGGAGCAGTAATTTTGACTTCATCTTCTGGTTCACAGCTTTACAAGGCAGCCTTAGGTAATTGTTTCGAAATAGATGACTGGGGCCCAATAGAATTCTCCATCATGACAAAGCATTTTGACCGGCAAGGCAAACCACCATATGCCTACCATGCTGTAAGTTGTTTCTCTCTTGTCTTCCATTTGGTGTGTCCTATACTAGATTTGTATTATCTAGAAAGATTACTTGTGTCCCTGTTTATCCTAATGTTCGTTTCCTGTACAATTGGCATGCCTTGTATCTGCATCTACCTTTTATCAGGGCAGCTTGATGGAAGCAGCTAAATTATTAATGTGTTTTAGTAGGTTGTACTGGTTACAGCATTGTAATACTGCAATACTGGCGTCATCAGTAAAATGAAGTTTCCGGGGGACCTTGTACCGAAGGGCTGTGTTGCTGACGTGTTGGGCTTGAGTGGCTCGTCAAATGATGTCAGAATTGAGAACACAGATGGATTCTGTATTTTGGGCCAATGCACCAGTCCGCGTGCTGATTGCTTTGGAAAAAGAAGACCATGGTACTCCCAGTTGAATCATTTTTTCTTCAGTTGAATTGATTTTTCCCTATCTGCCGTTGGTAATCACTACTAGTATAGTAGTATTTGCATCTTTGGACTTTGGTAGTCGGTGCATGTTACATTAGTTCGTGAGCTCTTCTACTACTCCTATAAAGGAATGGTACACGCTGGTGTGATTTCTGAGTTGTATCCTGAATCTTTAACGTAGCTGGCGGCTACGGCCTAGGAGTATGATCTTTGAACTGCAGCAAGTTGCTCAGAGTGTTCGGACTTCGGAGTGCTAACAAATTCATGAGCAGCCAATGTGTAGATTAGGAAGTCGCTGTTTCTTGGCATTCATGCCTGCGAGTTTGCCTGGGGACGAGTTCAGATGGAATGTTTGACCACGGCTATTTGATCCAGACATTACTCCCAAACGTTGGATTTGCCATGGCTGGGTTTGGCTTAATTAAGGGGCCCAACCAAAATGTGCAGGCAGACAGGAAACTACACGTGCATACTTGATCACGAGGTGGAATGGTGGATTTGTAGATATAATCTCTTATGACGAGATTGCTGATGTAAATATCTTTTTTGGTGAACTAGTTTCCTTTTTCCAATTTACTAGTTATAAGGAGCAAAAAAAAATGATGGAAAAGAAGCAAAACATTCGTCGTCAAGCTGCAGAACAAATATGATTAGTGGTACATTAATTTATCCGTATCCCACACCAAAATATTTTTCCAACAAACAACGAGAGACCGCAAACTCACTCCAAATTCATTCATTCATTGGATAAATTCGGGTGATTTCCTTGTACATTTTAGTTTTTTTTTTACTGAGCGATGTACTGCAAATCCAGACAAAACATCAATCGTTAAGTTCAGAAAACGCAAGCAACCATCACAACTCCATTTGGGAGTCGAACGAGCACGGAGAGATGGCAACCATTGCGCCGATCGGGAGCGGCGGCTACACGTGCTTAGCCTTAGCCAGCCTAGCATTGCTGCGTGCCGTCGCGGCCTCGTCGACGTCGCACGCCGAGCGGCAGAGCAGCGCTCCCGCCGCCTTGCCGCTGCTGCGGGGCGAGGGCGCCGCCGGGAGCAGCCGGCCGGAGCTGTCGTAGTGGATGGCGCCTGGGAAGTCGAGCGGCTTGCACCGCTCCCCCATCAGGACGGTCCGGCGCCACAGGCCGCCTTCTTCCTCTTCCCCGCCGCCCTCCTCCTCGCCGGCGTCGCCGTCGCTGGCCTCCTGCTGGTGATCGTCGTCGGTCGGCACGAGCTGCCTGAAGTCCCGGCGTGGCCGCCGTGCTCGTTGGAGGAGGCGGCGCGCCGTGCGCGGGAGGCGGCGCGTCGCGCGCGAGACGCGGCGTGCGCAGGCGGCCGCGGCGCTGGACACCTTGCTGAGGAGACTCGGCATGGACGGCGGCGCGTGCGGTGGACGGTGGTGTGGGAACTCGCCTCGCTGTAGGCTGCAGCACACGAGGCAGAGATGATCGATCGGGACAGGCGATTGGAAATTTGTATATCGGTGTTATCTTATATCGATAAATAAAGTAGTAGGCGTGGAATTAGTTGGATGTCCCCTAGGAAAATGAGAATCCAAAATCTTGACATTATATAAATGACCAATATATTTAATAATAAGTTCATACTTAATTATGTTCTAGATAGACTAGCAGATAGATCCTGATAAAGGCCTGCATAAAAGATAAAAAAAGGCCTGCAAAAACCACGAGCCAGCAAACACAATGCTAGCTGCAACATATTTATACTGGGAAGGGATCTCATATCCATTAAATTGGTACTCAAAATGATGTATACTATACCCGTATAAGTGCCTTCAGATAGCATCTCAATTTGTTATTATTATTTTTTAAGTACTATCTCAAATATTGCTAGTGCTATTTGGTTATGTCAACGCTCAAAGGCAAGTCTCTCTTAGTGGAGGGTTTTGACTATGATAGTCTCTCTTCTATTGTGTCAAGTTAAATCGGTAGCTTATTTATGGTCCATGAAAGATGAAACCTTCGTAATCTTAGAGCGTCTCCAACAAGCTATCAAACAGTTAGCTGATATCATTTTTTATATGATGAGGAAGAGAGAGATGTAAAAAAAATAAAGTCGCTAGTACCGAGTGAATAGATAGAATCGCACAGCTATTGATGACATCTCTTCGTATCTCTTTTCTCCGGAACCTATCCACCTTGGTAGTACTACTTTTTATTCCATCACGTATCCATTTCAGGAGAAAATTTTCTATTTGACACCGAAAATAATGCTCCTTTCTTATTTGGCATTGAAACTAAAATTCTTTCCTATATGTCCTCCAGTTGAGTTTTTCTTTCATATTTGACATTTCCGTCAGTTCAGACAGCTAACGGTGTTAGGTCCTAGGAGAAATGTCTGTTTTACCCCTATACTGTATAACTACTGTAGGCTCCAGTAGTGCAGAATGGGGTTGATCGGTTACCTGCAGAAGGTCTTAAGCAGCATAGCACTGAACGATTTTTATATTTAAATCCTTTTTTAATAAATATTTCAATATTAACCGTCCTAGAAAATAATTTGCATCCGATAGCCCTTTTTGGTCGCGTCATTCCCAATGGCGCGACCAAATAACATAGTCGTACCATATGCGTTGGCGTGACAAGATATGACATATTCGACGGCGTTTCCAACATAAAAAAGTTTGTCGCGCCACCCCTGTTGGCGTGACAGTACAGTCTTGTCGCGCCACCGGGAATGGCGCGACAAGACCGAATTTTTGAAAAATCATAACTCTTCAATACGACGTCGGATGAAGATGATTTTTATATGAAAATTGTAGCTCTCGATGAGATCTACAACTTTGTAGTTTTGAGTTTTTTTGTTTGACGACGTTAAAATGCTCAAAAATATTATATAAACTTTCAGCATCAAAAAGGGCATTTTGGTCTTTTGCTGTTGCCTTACTTAGCCAACTAACGGTAGTTGCTAACAGAGCTGACGGAAATGTCAAATAGGAAAGAAAAACTCGAAGGGAGGACACATAGGAAAGAATTTTAGTTTCAGTGTCAAATAGGAGAAGAGCATTATTTCTAGGGTCAAATAGGAAATTTTCTCCCATTTCAGCTAGCGATTTTGCCAGACTACTGTGGACACTCTTAGCGGGGTTTTTACTCCCATTTGAAACTACGACACATCAGTAATTTTGCATGGTTGGCATGTTGTTTATGAGGGAAGAGAAAAATAGAGTTTCATTAGGATGAAACACATCTATCACGTTTATCAACACAATAAAAAAAACATCCACCGAGACCAATTTGTTTCATTTTGAGGATCTTCTTCGCGAGATAAGCAAATAATTATATGCAATTGCAAGGCTATACATTTCATATGCCATATTTGATCATAGCACCATATCACAATTAAATGATTTGGTTAGCCTATGAAACTGTGTCATGAAACTATGTGCTGAAATTTATTCACTTGTAAAACTGATTTAGCAGTCTTGGTAACTTTTTTGAGATTAACAATCTTGGTAACTGACTAATTGTGCATTGAAATTCTTCACCAAAATAAGTCCATAAAGGTTAAAAAATGAGTCCATAAATATTCAAAATAGGCACAGTAAGATAGAGCATGATTGTAGAAAAAAAAATAGTTTCATAATTTTTCAAGTTAAACAAGTTTTCTTATGATCTTAATTGCATTATTGTTCACATATAAATATTTATATAAATTTATGAGAAATTATTTTTATGATTTATTGATTTTTTTCAAATATTTATAGTTCGATTTATCTCCATGAACTAACTTAGTACGATTTATCCTTTTTTGAGGTGATGCATTAAAAAATCATAAAAATCATTCAAGAAAAAATAAACGGTTTTAAAAGTTGATGGGAGTTAAAAAAAACATTGATTTTTATAGTTCAAGAATAAAATCAGACTTTTTCTCTCCACGACTCCACGTCACTTAAGGGCAACTCCAACCAAAGCCTCAAATTTTGGCCCCTATTCCTTCAAATGAGAGTCCCTCATCTATATTTCATCCCCTACTTCTCAGCGTACTCCAACCGATCTCCAATTTTTTTCCTACTTTACTCTGCATTGTCATGGATCCTATTCATCAGTCCCACTTGTTAGCTTTATGCGAAGAGAGAAAGAGGATTAGGGAGAAGGATGAGGAGCTCCTACATGTGAGGGTTTAGGAGAGAGAAATAGGAGACCCTCATCCATCGGGGCTGGGATGAGAGTTCGGTTGGAGACACAATTTTGCATTTCATCTCTCAAAAATAAGATAGGGGTCGAGATAGGAGGTGGGTTGGAGTTGCCCTTAACTCCTCCATCCACAGTTGTAAAAAAAAAAACTCCTCCATCCACTAATAAACAGGCTTACACCGAGCCCATTTCACAGCCCAACAGAACTTACCATACTAACTGGACCGACAGCCCAGTTCCATTTATTGCGTCGTGGACTCGTGATGTTTCCCTGGTTCATCAGGGAGCTTTCGTCCCGCTGCTGTGTCGTCGGCGCTCGCGAAACCGACGGCCGGCGGCCGAACCTTCGGAACCCGAGCCTGTCCTCGTGAGGAGACGACGTCCCGTGGTGGAGGTCTGTGCTGTTTTCATCCATGCCCATCCTCCTTTTCCTTCTTTTCCCTGTCCTGCGCTCGAATTTTGGACTTCAGAGCTAGGTACACAAGCCAAAGCGTTTGTTAAAATCAAATCTTTCTGCGGTGTGGAATCCTCGTTGAATAGCGTTAAACCGGGACATGGTTGCAGTTCTAGAGTTCTTAGAGGAAAGAAGAATTGCTAACTGCAGGGACATTCAGTAGGCATGCACGGGAGGTGTTTGTTGAAATTCCCCAGAGAAATGTGCTTGCAGCTTTTACCGTTTGTTCCGTCCCATTCCGTCATTTAGAGCTGGATCACCCCGCCTGATGTGTTCAATCAAAATGACTCTGTGCCGAGTCCAGTGAGTGTACTGAATATATATCGATTGAGAGCCACCGTGATCTCTGAGACATATTTGTAAGACAGCACAATTTACATTTGATGTGGTATGCATAGTTTAGTACGTTTGTTATTTGATAAAATTCTTTGTTTTTGGTTATAGGATAAGAGAACAGACAATTTTTAAAATTGGAATTCTATCCTTGATGATGTTCTGCAGATTGATTTAGTTTTACAGAGCTCCTCTGGGGCTCATCACCAGTTGAATGTGCATGCCGCTGTTGGTTTTGTAGCAAAATGCTTAGCGAAAATCGATGTAACATGTAGGAACATGAAACTTTGTAAAGTCATCACCATTTGCACACCCTGTAAGCCCAGTCTCAGTGGGGGTTTCATGGCTCAGTTTCCAACACAACTATTTTTGGAAACAGTGCAGAAGAGTTTCATCCCCATGAAACTCTCTCTACCCCCATGAAACTTTCATCACCTCTCTCTTCATCAATACAGTGCCATGTCAGCGTATTTAATGCCCATGAAACTCTATGAAACCCCCATTGAGGTTGGCCTAAGTATCCATTATCTTGGCTATGTGTTCCTTTGCTTTTTTTGCATGCCTATTTAATATTCTGTGACCTTCCCAAGAGACTATGCTCAGATTGTTACTAGCCAAGCTTTCTGGGATTCAGTGCAAATGTTTTGCATTTTTCAGTTTGATTTCATGTTATTGGGATTCAGTGCTGTGGTTTAATACATAATCTTTTTCTGATTTCTTGGAATGATTTGTAGAGCCAAGTTTGTGTCTAGCTGATGTTCTTTTCCCTCTAAATCCAGCATTCAGGTGTAGTGAGATGGATATCCTTTATCAGTGTAAGGAGGTTTTGAAGATCCAGAAGTTTCGGCGTATGGTGTCATATGCTGGATTCTACTGCTTCACTGCCCTCATTACTTATGCTTACACAAGCAATACGTACGTCGCCACTGAACCAGATTTACCTCTTTTAATACAGTTCCATTAATTTCATTACTTGTTCAGTTGTCCTCACCTGCCAGTACTCTTCGCTTGAGCTTCTCGCAGGACAAGGGCTGGGATCTCAAGGGCTGACCAGTATTATGCCTCGTACCCTGCTGGTACTGAGCTACTAACTGACACTGCAAAGGTGTGGAAACTGTATATACCTCCTTTTATATAAATATACATGTGGAGGAGCTTTTGTTGTTGTCAATGACAAGCAGATTTAAAATTGCTATTTTGTTTATTTCCTATGCCAACTTCATTTGGTGGTTTGCAGCTTTACAAGGCTGCATTAGGCAATTGTTTTGAAATAGACGAATGGGGCCCAATAGAGTTCTCCATCATGGCAAAGCATTTTGACCGGCAAGGGAAACCACCATATGCCTACCATGCTGTAAGGACATTACACGCTTGTCTATCATTCACTGCTAGCTACACATGCTTACCAATCGGAAATTCATATTTTATCAGAAGAAAACACCCAATTTCATATGTTCTTATTCTTGCTGCCCAATATGCAAAGTTTGATGTATGCTTTCTCTGTGTTTTTGTTTCAGCAATATGTGGCACACCTCCTCTCCCGTGGGCAGCTTGACGGAAGCGGTTAAATGCAGGATGTATTGTTGATAGCATGCATCAATGCGATTAGAATGTCACAAGATCTTGTACAAAGCTAGAACACTGAGTTCAGACTGCATCAGTCAAGAAATTGCAGAACTGGCATCAGAAGCAGGTTCTGAATTTTTGGCCATCAGTTGGTACGATATCAGTGCCGAATTTGTACGTTCGCGCAACAATTTCTGAAAAAACATGACATTGTCCTGTTGGAGCATTTACGGTGTCCTTTTATTGTTGAATAAAACTCTGAATGTTAAGGCATGCATTAATTCGTCCCTTCCTGAGTGAAGAAATAGCCTTTCGTACCCGTATGATAATTTAGTGTTGCAAACAGACGAACTGGTTCTCCTGTATGATTTCTCAAACTTTTTTTCTTTTTTGAACTGGTTCTCTGGTTTGGCTTGTCAAACTTTCTTGAGCCTTATAAGCAGTTACACAATCAATTATAAATCTGACCTATGATTTAGCATGACATTTTTTATTTCTTTCCTAAAAAATGAATTAGCATGATAAGTTTCTACAGCTACCGACATATGTCTAGCATTGCAGAAAAAAGGTTGAAGGAATTTACACAACATGCACGCCAACAATCGGCCGGTCGAGAAACGCAACGCAGCCATGGAGACACATGCATGGCAATGGCATCCTAGAAACATAATCATCAGTGTTGATCAGTAGCCAGGTAGGCGTAGCATGCTTTCTTGGCTGAGGCTGCAGTGACGGCGTCGTCTATGGCGTCCGACGAGCGGCAGAACAGCGCACCCGCCGCCTTCCTCCTACTGCAGCAGCGGGGCGACTGGACCCGCCGGCCGAAGCTGTCGTAGTGGATGGCGCCGGGAAAGTCGAGTGGCTCGCAGCGCTGCCCCATCAGGATCGCCCGGCGCCACAGGGCAACTTGTCCTTGGCCATCCTCCTCGCGACGATCGCCGGCGGCAGCGTCGTCGTCGTTGCCGCCACCGTCAGCTAGCACGAGCTGCCTTCCGAGGCAGACACTGCGGCTGCCGCCCCGCTGGAGCCCTCGCGCGCGGAGGAGCCGGCGCGTGAGGCGGCGCGCGCAGGTGGCCACGGCTCTCGACACTTTGCTCACCAGGCTGGCCATGGTTCGTCGTCTTCGTCGTCGTAGGCTCGTAGCCAGTCGCGTAATGGAAAGGGTGTAGCGAGAAATATGTAGGAGTATATATATATACTTGTAGTTTCTTTGGGAGGTTCTCGTCTGCTGATATGGACTACCGGCCGGATACGAACTCAATCAATTCTTTCCCGCAAAATTATATCCAAATTCCAATTTTTCTGCACAGTGGATGCTCGATCTCTCTATTTTTAACAAGAAAGGCCAGCGTCCGGACGTCCGGATAGAGTCTGGTGTCTAGACGCCCACGTTACACGTCTGTTTCACATGGGGTCCTGCGCCGCTCCGTGTCTCGTGCCCGCTCCGTCTCGATCTGCACTTGGGGCATGTTTAGATGCCCGAATTCGGGCCTGAACAGTGTCCCGATACTGTAGCAATTTTGTTTTAATTTGGTAATAATTGTCCAAACATTGATTAATTAGGTTCGAAATGTTCGTCTCGCAAAGTACAATAAAATTGTGCAATTAGTTTTTGATTTCATCTACATTTAGTACTTCATATATGTGTCGACATTTTAATGTGATGAGGAATCTTCTTTTTGCATAGTAAAATTTGGGAGAAAATTTGAGAAGTAAACAAGGCCCTGCTTGGTTTCCACATCGTTGCTCGCGCCCCTCCACACCGGGGTCCACTACAACATGTGCAACACCAGATCTACTTTTACAACATTTAGAGAAAATATTTGCAACATACTTTCGAAACCATTGAAACACTTGCAACATACGTTTGAAACGCGAGGGAAACGTGTGCAACCAGTACAAAGCATATGCAACATCTAGATGAAAACACTTGCAACATATGTTTGAAAACATGTGCAATATCGGGATGAAACACTTACAACATAAGTGTGAAACATATACAACACCTAGATAAAATACGTGCAACACCCGTCTGAAATAACTGAAACATTTGGAACAGACGCTTGCAACAACATACGTGTATAACCATTGCAACATATGCAACATCCACGTAAACACACTTGCAACATGCATATAAAACACCTGAAACATACGCTTGCAACATCCGAGGAAGGAAGGGAGCGTGACATGCAGCCAGAGAAGCCCACTCCGGGTCTGACCACTCCGGATCTCGTAAATATCGCGAGGCGTGAGCTGAGGTCAAGCGTCGCGGCGAAGCCGGCGTCGACAGCGGCCACGACCTCCTAGCTGGTGGGGAATGGTGGCGTTGGGAACGAGGGACGGGGCACGGCGCGACGAGGCAGAGTGGGCACGGCGGGGGATAGAGCACAACGTGGCGGCAGCCGTGGCTCGGCTCGATGTGGGATGGCGGCGGTGCCGCGAGGCGGCTTGCGGCGGGCGGACGACGCGCTGAGCCGCGTCGAGCAAAGCGAGGAGTTGGGAATTTCTGTCGGCTGTCGCATTGTAGATGAAGTAGATAGAGGAGAGAGCATATATGGGACTGTTGGGCCGGTCACTGTGATGGAGCGAGCGCGGAGCAGGACATCCGTTTTTTATAAGATTACGGACGTATGTTTTGTAGCATTACCGATTTTTAAGACAGTTGAATTGAACATTGGAAAAGTTTTGGTGTCTAGCCGTACACGGAAGAAACTTCTCCTGCTATACGGCGTATTATGATACAAATTGGCACGTGTGGAAAGAGATTTTGTATGGTGCATGTTGCCTTGTAAATAGGGGCGGAATCAGAATTGAGACAAGGGTTGGTGCAGCTACACTATAAGACTAGTAGCATGATTAAACACGTATTTATTTCAAGTATAAGATGCATTATAGTGCAGATCTGACTAAACAGCAATTGACGATTTTGTTATCTGGCCAGGGCTGCAACCCGGTGCTTGTGAACCTTCGATTGAAGTGGGAAAACAGTCGGTGGGAATGGTGGGAAGAACAGGAGAACACCCAGAACTCGAAGGCCCAAGGTGGGAATCTTTTTGTAAATAACTTCTCCAATCTTAACATAACCCCGATCCTAATTAGAAGTTTTATTTTGTTATTCCAAATAATAATTAACCAAAATCCTTAAAAAAGTTTTATATAATATATATGAGCTTATAGTTTTTTTTATTTCATATGTTTACGATGTACTCTCCCTGTCCTAAAACGATGTACCTACAGGTCTAGAATAAGTATATTTTTTTGTTAAAGTTTAACCAAATTGATAGAAAATAATATTAATATTTATGTCTCCAAATATGTTCTTTATATATAGATCTTATCAGAGTTGAATACGTGAAAAGTGCATTTTTAGGGTGAAATATCTAATTATACTAGCAAATTTGCCCGTGCATTACAACGGGAGAAAATAAGCAATCGAATATTCAAAGAAAAGGAGAACATGAACGGTATAGATCGATTTATGTTTTACTTTGAAAGCTACAATTTATTTTTGAGCCATAGTATAAGTTAATTGTGCCAATAATATGACAATATTTTATTAAACCTATGCCAAGCACGTCTTCGTATACAAAAGTACAATTTTGAAAGTTTTTTCCGTACAAAACACAGAAATATTTACTCGTAAATATATCCTAGCTTTAATTTTCATACTATACATGTATTATTACAGTAATATCAAATTTTGTGCTTCCTTTGATGAGGACCCATAAAAGTATATAATTTTAACATTTGATTCAAGTCGACAAGGAATTAGTTACCGATATATAGAATACCGAGATGACAAGAGACATCTCTCTATTGGCACTCGTTACCCTTGCATCAGCATGCTGTTGGCTTCCTCCGTTTCGATTTTTTAATTAATTTTTTCTCTTCTGTGTTCCGATTGTTTTTTTGTTTTTTTCGTTCCGTGTATATTTTTCATGTTTTTTATTTTTTCACATTTACTTTTATTTTTTCCTTTCTATGTTCAGTTCCCTTTTTCTTTTCGGTTTTCTTCCGTATTTTCCTTTTCTGTCCCATGTTTCTTTTTCTTCTGGGATTTTCTTATTTCAAATTTTCTTTTCCTTTTATGCTGCTCCAAGGACGACGCTCAGGCTGATTCGAATAGAATTTCTATTCAGGAAATCTTACATGTTTTAAAATAGGATTTGAGAGCTCTATCTGGATTACAATACCTAGCTATTCACATTATCTTAGGAAGCCTTGTATATGTCATTATAAAAAACAGGAGGGCGATAGACAGACATGAACAAATATAGTTTCACCATTCACATAGTTAGTTAGAGGTGCTGGACGAAAAGAAATGATTTGAAATTTTGTCTCTTTATTATTAGGGATAGATAAGACATATTTTTTTAGATAAAGGATAAAATATCCGGCTTCATCTATCCAAGGATAGAATCAGGCCAATTATTACAAACTCCAACACGGGCACAAAGTTTGGTTGCATTAAACTTACAACCACACACACGAGTAACGGGAGAAGGAAAAGGTTCTTGACTAAGCAAAACCAACATGTCTTTGTGAAAGCCAACCATTTGAACCGAAAAACTCTAAAGCCGACGTCTCTAGGTGTCGTGCCACAACGATCAATTGATCTTTTCGATCGTCATGGCGCTGCAAGTTCGCCCATTGACGTAGCCAATGTGTCCCTCGGAACAGTACCTGCAAAAGAGATTTGGGTTTGCATTTATCAAAAACTACCTCATTCCTTGATAGCCAGATTGCCCACAGTAGTGCTGCAGCTGCTGTTAATAACAATGTATTATACTTTTTGTTACCCAATTTAGTCCACTGAACAAACAAATCATCTATATTCGTGGGAGGTGAAATCCCAAAAAGTATATGTATAGAGCGCCACAAAAATTTGGCATAAAAGCAATAAAAAAAGAGATGTTGAATTGTTTCTGAGAAATGACAGAAACAACAGGATTTGTCTCCAGACCAATTTCTCCTAACCAAGTTATCTTTGGTTAGAAGCACACCTCTTTTTAAATACCACATGAAAACTTTTATTTTCATTGGAAGCTTCGTTTGTCAAATATCTTGCAGACACTCTCACCCCATTATTAATTAATGCAGCATACATAGACTTGACTGTAAAAACCTGAGAGGCCTTTAAGCCCCAAATAAACCCATCCCTTTCCTGCAGTAAGTTAACTTGTTGTAAAGAAGCTACAATTCGATGCCAGTTTGTTAAGTTCACACCCACCAGATTTCTTCGAAAAGAAGTATTTAGTACGGGGGAACTCATAACTGTAGCAATAGAGTCATGTTTTCTTCTTACAATATTAAACAACGCAGGAAATTTATCCTTGAGAGGTTTGTTGCCCAGCCAAGTATCTACCCAAAATTTGGTCTGTGATCCATCTTTGACATTAAAATGTCCTAACTTCATGAAGGTATCTTTAATATTCATAAGACTTTTATAAAAATACGAGTCCATTGGTTTCTTTTCACAACTTTCTAGAGTCTTATTTTTAATGTACTTATTTCTTAGTAACTCTTGCCACAACCCATCCTTATTTAATAGCTTGAACAACCACTTACTAAGCAAACATTTATTTTGTTACGACTTGGAAACAATGTCCTATTCATAGGTTTCATAACCTAGATAAAACTATCTTCACCTCAATTGTGTTCATGTCACCGAAACATGAAGCTTCTGTTGCCATAAAATGAAGCTTCTGTTGCGATTGGCCTTATAGATGCAATGATTATACGCCAGGCGGTAGGAACAAGTACGCAACCATGCATAAGACGGTAGGAGTATTATTCACTAAACGGGCCAGTTCATATGTTACCAGACTGTATGAAAATATTTCATTGGATTTTGCTGACGCATGCATGCACAAACATACGCTGTGTCCACACCGTTGTCTAAACGTGCTTCTTCTCATTATTTTGTGGGTGGGGCACAACCATGCCCACAAACGACCAATGTCGAGTACCAGCAGCAAGTGATTGATCCCAGTAGTTTCTTATAGAAAATTATTGACTCTAGAGATATGGTAATATGGAGAAGATAAAATTGTTTTGAAGCACGCACAGAACCGGAAGCGCCTCTTGTTTCAAAGAGAGGAGGACGAGTTATTTACATTTAATTTGATGGTCAGAGGTGAATTGAAAGCTAAGTAGTGGTAATTAAGAACTTTCATGTCTCTAATAATAAAATAAAGTTGAAAAAAATGAGTGAAAAATGAATATAAAATTAAGCTGGTCGAGATTTTTCACACCAAATTAGCTTTCTTATAATACGGTTGAATATTTTTCTAACCAAAGTTGCTTGATGCTGTGACTAAATGTTTGTTTTTGAGTAAACATGCAGCGCTTTTTCAAGCATTTTTTTTGGGTTAATTGGATTGGTGCCACTACAACTTTCACGGATTGGAAATATACCATTACAATTCACCTATTTTGAACCGTGCCATTATAATTCTTGTTCTATCTGATATATACCATTTGATACGTCTTCCATTCGTCTGGACCCAGTTACAGAATGACATACACATACGGTCATTTCGCATGGACTGAATTACCTCTGCTTTCCACTTCACTTAGAGCAACTCCAAGAGATTAGCTAAAAACTAATTTCTATATCCATGATTTAGCCATTCTCTAAAACAAAATCTTCTAGAAAAACATGGGGTTCTCCAACAGCCTTTGTATTTTCATAGTCAAAACTTGCCACGTCATCTGTCCAGCTATTTTTGTTTCGGATCCAAACTCGATCTCCCTGTCGAGGCACGTCCGGGGCTGCCGTAGAAAACCGCTTCAACGGCGACACGGCCATGTCCTGCAGCAGGCGACAGCCGACAGCCACCAGGCACTGCTTGGCCTACACTCGTAGGCATCGGAGCCCTAGATTGTCTCCATCTTGCCCATGGCGTAGGGGAAGTAGGTGACGCGCTCGACGCGGCCGTCGGGGAGCATCCGCCGCGTGCTTCAAGTCCCATGCGTGCCACCAGAATCCAAGACGATCTCCATCCTGCTCATGTCGTAGGGAAGTAGTAGGTGCAGTCATCAACACATGATCTCGTAGAGTGCGGCCTGGAACACCTGCATCTTGCACATGCCCTCAAGGTCCATACCAATGGCGTTGCCGCTGTTGCGTGTGCACGTGTCGCGGGAAGATGCACCCCACGCGCGGGAACGCCGTGAAATAAGCGCGGAAGGGCCGATAGCTAGCGCCCTCCGGCTTGCTTTCTTTGGCTAGCGCGCGGAATAGGTGGGATAGCCCACTGGGTATTTATAAATTCAGATACAATATCTGTTGGAGTCCATTTTATTACTCAAATTGTTTAAATTGGATTCAAAACTAGAAATAGCATCTCTCTTGGAGATGCTCTTACAAGTTGGCACCATGTGTCATCCTCTCCTCTCTCTCTCCTATTTGTCTTCCTCCTGAATCGCTCTCTCTCCCTGATTCGAACGCACAGCGCACTAGCCATGGTTGTCATCATGGAGTCTCCATCCACGCGGCCGCTCGTCGCCATTCGCACGGCTGCTCGTCCACGGCGCCATGCCCCCTACTTGCCAACGACGCCACCGCCCAGCTTGCTCGTGCCTGGCCAATGCCGGCGACATCCACGTCGAGGACGGCGAGCTCGGGTCGCACATGGCCGGCTGCCGCCCGCGCCGCTCAACAACTCCTTTTTGCTACGTATCTGACGCCCTCTTACTCCTCCCTCGG
The DNA here is from genome assembly GCA_038087645.1 of Saccharum hybrid cultivar R570. Taxonomy (NCBI): domain Eukaryota; kingdom Viridiplantae; phylum Streptophyta; class Magnoliopsida; order Poales; family Poaceae; genus Saccharum; species Saccharum hybrid cultivar. The sequence continues at coordinate 29,109,733 of JAQSUU010000135.1, forward strand.
CTCACCGTGGCACTCGCAGAGTCGCCGATGCCTGCCCGTGTGCAGTGCCTCCGCCTGCCGGCTCCGCGAATCTGACGGCAGTGAGCTCAGCTCACCCACGGACAGCCGCAACGGGGTCGACGGCAGCGTGCGCCGTCGCGGACGCGGGCCGAGGACGGGAGGCGTGCGGCCGTGTGGGTGCGGGAGCAGGTCCGGCGGGTGGCATGTGGCACCGGCTCAGGCCACAATCGCGGACCCGGGCGCGGGGCGCGCGGCATGCGGCTGCTTGGATGCGGCGGACGACGTGTGTCAACCGCGTGCGCTGGTGGCGTGTGAGGCGGCGAACGATGGTGGCAGCAAGCGTGCAGCGGTGCGGGGTCTGCGGCTTCCATTTGATGACGGGAGGACAGAGAAGGATGGAGGACGAAGATAAATTGTAGGACCCACACGTCAATGACATGGAGAAACGGGGCACTTTGGGTAATACGAGAATACCTTGACCTGCTAGTGGGTCCGCTACTGTCTAGAACGTACAAAATGGTATATATCAGATAGTGCAAGAATTATAATGGCACAGTTCGAAATAGGTGAATTGTAATGGTATATTTTCAATCCGTCAAAGTTGTAATGACATCAATCAAATTAATCCTTTTTTTTTTGCTAAACACTTATTTCCAAAACAGCTTTGTTTTTTACATCCTCTTACACAGACATAGTTGAGATGAAACTTTATTTTCTACGTCCTCACGCAGATATAGTTGAGATGAAGCTGAAAATAGTAGTTTTATCTCAGCTCTGTGGCTCGTGAGTCGCCGGTGAAGCTGTTTTCGCAAACAATGCCAAAAAGGCCCTTTATACCTACGGCCCTACTCAATTCGGGGCCAATGCCTGTCTCCTGTGATCCCCCACCCGTCCACGCTTCTCGTCACAGACATGCTCCGGCGCGCCGCCGCTACGGCTACGCTCAATGGCCGCGCGGCGGCGTGGTTCCATGGCCTCACCCGTGGGCCAGTGACGCTTCCGCCCGCGCACCTCGGGCGCCACCATCCGCAGGCCCAACAACTCCACCCCCCACGCGCCGCGGTGTCGGCGCCGGCGCCGCTCCTGCCGCGCCCGTGTGGCGCGCGGGGCTACAGCTACAGGCGCATGGCGCGCCGCATCCCGATCGCGAGGCCCGACGGGTACTCCAGCTCCGACGGCGAGGCGGAGGATCCCGACGCGCGCGAGGCCGGGGAGATCACGGAGCCGGTCGGCGGCGCGGGCGCGGAGGGCGACGACGACTCGGAGGGCAGCGAGGTGGAGGGGTTCATGCTGGACTTGGGCTCCTTGTCCTGCTCCGGCGACGGCGACGAGGAGGGCGCAGAAGAGGGAGGGAAGTAGCCTGGCGGGACTGCGCTGTGGGGAGCTGGCGAATCGAGCTTCGTCTGTGGGAAGAAGGGACGTTCGCCAGGTGCTCGTGGAAATGCCCGTAAAGCGTCGCTTCTATTTTTAGCAGACGGAAGGTTTCCATCTGGCACCTGCTTATGATGGAAGATGTATTCCAGTTGAATTCGTTGCGTTTGTTTGCCGGAATTCTGCTGTCCGCAGAGTAGTCTGAACTAAGCTTCAATGTTACTCTGTTCCTTCTCCGCTGTTAACAGTCAAAGAGTATCTAATTTTATGCCCCAGTGTGCTCTGGTCCTTATCCCTTCCCCAAGCTTGTTAACTGAATGAATGTCATTCTATGCTGACCCAGCTTCCTCAAGATTCATGGCGAGCCTGGGTGGAAAACAAAAGCTCGAAGCCTGGATGGAAAGAAAAGCTCATTGTGAGCTTGATTGCTCCTTGCACTTATTTTTCCTTTAAAAAAGTAGAATAAAATTGACTTTAAATGATACAAGGAACGGCAATAAATAAGAGTAGATCAATTTCAAAGAAAGTTTGGGAAAAAGAAAGTCGAACTCACCGTCCACCCTTTTTTTAGCATCACTCAGACCTTCCGCACTGGGTATGGGATCCCACCCGCTACCCCATCCACATCATCATTTACAGGAAGAAAAAGTCCGCACCAGGTAATGTAAAGCTCACGCTATGGACGCAGCACACGCTATTTCTAGTGCGGTAGCGATGAACCGGTACCGGCCACAGGCCCCACCAAAAGCAGCCCGGGAGGCAGGAGCAGGAGAGATGCATGCACGACTGTCACATCCAGCGGCAGGGTCCACTAATTCAACTAACTAAAAAAATGTTATAACTCACAGACAAAAAGCCAAATTAAATTCCGATTACACCATTAAATTCGTTTCAATAAATTCTTCAAAACTAGATCTTACATGGATATATTTAGATAAACTGACAAGTGGGCCCCACTGTTGATAGTTGGTGTAGAGTATGAGATATAGAGGATGATGGGTGCGGAAGAAAGATGTATAGAGGAAAGAATCTTGATGACTAGAACGGATAGAGGATGGATTTAGAGAACGATGAGTGCGGATAGCCTCACCATCCACCCTTATTCATGGCATTTACACGATTTAGAGCTCTAGAATGTGATGCAAGGAACTGAACATATCAGAACATTCCAAATTATTCTGATTTCTAAGAGAATCTAAGTCTGAAATTTTGTCTCATCTTGGCATCTTACTTTTCAAAAAGTTCAAAACAATTGCATACAACTCCTTCCGTTTCAAATTATAGGATATTTTGGTTTTTCTAAATATATTGTTTTTATATGTATTAAACATAGTATATATCTAAGTACACAGTAAAAACTTTGCATCTAGAGAAGTCAAAACGTCTTATAATTTGGAATGGAGGTAGCGATATATTACTTCTGAGTTCTGACAATCTTGGTTTTAGATTGCATTAGTATACTTGATTGATCATGCAATCAGGTGCCTTCTAGGTCTCATGTGTAAACTAAGACCCTGTTTGGATCCTATGGCAAAACTTTAGACCTGCACTTGTTGCCCTTTTTTTGCCATGAGGATCCAAACGGGGAGACTAAAAGTGAGCAAATGGCTAAAAACTGAGCTAAAATCTTTTGCTCCCAACTCCCAAAGGCGGGCGCTGGACGCCCCATACCCCTTGTCGCTCACATGCATGGCTGTGCATAGATAATTAAATGAGGGCAAATCAGTCATTGTAGATTAGAAGACTAAAGTTTAGCCCTTAGATCCAAACAGCCCAGCAGGACTAAAGTTTAGAGGCTAACGCGGGCAGCTCACACAGCTGATGATACATCCGGCCCAGGTGGAGTTGGCCAAGGCCCAATAAATTAAGGTTGCTCAGACCCCAACAGTTCTTATGCACACCCACTCGGGGAAAGGCCCAATGTCCCTAAAGGACTAGTCCGATAGGGAAAGGGTGACTCTCTCTCTTTTAAGGTGGCTTTCTCCTCCCAAGCTAAGCAAGGTGGGATTATTTAGAGGCTCACACGGTCGCCGTCCGACTATAACTAGGCCACTTGGCCTTTTTTTGTTGCGTCTTTGCCAGCGGGTAATTGTGGAGGATGTCCTTATCATTTCCACCCTCTTAAATAAGGACCCAGCTCTGATACCAAATGATGTGAACTAGGGTTTCCAATCTTTCGAAAGGTTCTAATAACTCTCGATTTGGTAGAGTCACGACACAATTCGATCCGGCTTCCGAACAACTCGGCTCTGAACCTCGCAATCGCAGCACCACGACCCCTCTAGTTATCGACCGGCGTTGCACGGTCGACCTCGCCAAGAAGGCTAAGTCCTTGCCTGCGAATTGAGAACACACGCAAGAACACAAAGGAATGCAACCAAATTGCAGATGAATGATTAATCTCACAAAGTTGGGGTCTCACAAACCGACGATGACGGCAAAACTGTTGTCAACAGAATAATCTAAGCAAAACCCAACCCTAATGTAGGCGGTGACTACTGATTATATAGCCTAAGGAGCGTCCAAGGACCCCTATTCGCGTCCCTGAGGAGCGCCGACATGTTACAAGGTCCAAACGGCCCAAAAGACGGTGACACAGCGCCCTGACAGATTCTGGACGGTGACTTGTTTTGACGATTCCCGTTGATTCCGAATAGCTTTTGATGTGGGACCACTTGGGTTGGCTTCCTTATCAAATAAGCTTTCCATCCATATGGATCATCGAAAACGGAGTCCGGACGCGTCCTGGGTGACCAGTTCAAGGCATACTGGTCCTGAACTGCGAGGCAGACTCAAACTCAACTTGGTTTGGTCCTCCATCTTTATTCGGGCGCCCTCGCTGGTCCTCCACGCCTCCAAGTCCTCCTCCATATGTTTCCTAGACCTCTCCTTCATTCCTAAGCATAATATAATCATTAGGTAGCAATCTATTCTCAAAATCATATAAAGAGTTACTTAGGAACGAGCTCACCTCTAAATTTAATTGACGCGCGCGAGCTCTAGTGATTGGACCTTCAATGTCCAGCAGTGGATCATTGGGTGTATGTGAAGGAGTGATGTCCTCATCATCTGAGTAGGAACGCTGGATGTGACAATGGCCTTGGAGATTTTAGAGTTGGTGCGGGGGCGTATGGGCTCCCCAACCCTAGCCCCGACCTGACGGCTCCCACACCGCCGCCACCGGCGTCAGCACCGTCCGCCACCATGGCATCGGCGCCCCCCACCACACCTCTCTCCCCCTCCCCCGCCACCTGCTCCTCCTCCCCTCCCCTCCCCAGCCCCGAGGTCCCCGTGGGATCTGGCGTGGGTCACCCGTCCACGTCGCCACCATCGACGAACCTCGCCGTCTCGGCATCCACCACCAGCCCCGCCGGATCCATTACGGAAGCTCCTCCATGGCCTTCCCCATCACCTCCACCACCAATAAGGCCCACCATGCCGCCACCATCTCTGGGGCCCAGCGCCATGGCCTCCGTCGCCACTGGATACGGCGCGGGTGAAAGTCCCTAGTTTGGTTTTGGCTAATTGTTGAAGCCTAGGACTAGCCTTTGTATCTAAGTGGATGATTTAGATAAAGGTGGTCATTGAATATGAGACATGACATTGACTCATGTGACCAAGATGATGAAGACCAAGGTGATGCTTGGCTCGATGGACCGATTGTGAAGGTGAAGGGCAAGTCGAGGCTTCGAAGCGAAGGACCATGCGATGGTGAATCTTGAGCAAGACTTGGCGCCGATGGACCGATGCAACAGTGAAGAGCAAGTGAAGTCAAGGTCGATGGATCGAGACGGTCATGTGATGATATGAAGTAGATCATATCTTTTGGAAAAACAAAATGGGCTCAAGGCAAAGGTATAACCATAAGGCCATTTTGTTTTGCACTCAAGACACCATAGAGGGTGTGAGTGGTTTAGGATCGATAGCCGAACTATTAAGAGGGGAAGTCTTATCGGTTATTCGACGCACGGGTGCCACTAGGTGAATTCATAAAGTGCATTGCATGTAGGGCCTAGTGAGCTAACTGGAAAACTTTCAAAAATGATTATGAAAATGCTAACACACGTGCACAAGGTGGTGATCACTTGTTGGTGTTGGCATATTTACGAAGGCGTTGAAGTTTGAGCGGTAGAGAGGTGTTGGCACATTTACGTGCAAGCTCGGCGGGATTTAGGCGTTTTCGAGGAGTTAAAATGCCTATTTTCCACTACGCCGGAAGTCGGAAAAGAAACGGAGGCGAACGGAGATCACAGAGGTGACCGGACGCTGCACCGGACGCGGTCACGATTTGACCGGACGCGTCCGGTCAGTTCAACGCAGCAGTCAGGCCACAGTTGTTTGGGTTTGCAATCGGCGTGTCCGGTCACTCGCGGGACCGGCGTGTCCGGTCGAGCACCCAGAAGTGTAGCGCGTGGCGTAAAGCTGATCGGACGCGCGGCGCGTCCGATCACACACGATCGGACGCGTCCGGTCGTTGAGGGAGCTTACTAGACTCCAACCAGACGCTGACACTGTTGCGTCCGGTCGTTGCCTGGAGCGCGTCCGGTCGTTGCTTCGTAGGCTCGCGGTACTGTGCGATCGGCGCGTCCGGTCGGTTGAGCGGCGCGTCCGGTCGTTGCTTTTGACCGTTGGCGCTCAGTGACCGTTGGAGGATCAGACGCAGTTGAGTGCGTCCGGTCAGTTTCGACCGACGCGTCCGGTCATCCCGAAAAGCGCGCAGTGAAGGGGTACAACGGTTCTATTCGTTTGGGATGCTTATAAATACTTGTTGGTCGGCCCTTGGGGAGGTCTCTCGTGATTTCTAACACTCTTGTGCATCCTTTGAGCTAGAGCTTCTCTCTCCTACTCATCTCTCTTGCTTGATTGCAAATCAAAAGTGAGATTGAGTGATCCCAAAGTGCATTGCATAGCTTGAGGGCATCTAGTGGCACTTGTGGGTGGTTTAGCCGGTGAATTTCTTGTTACTCTTAGAGAGTACCGCTCCTAGCTAGCTTGGAGATTGTTGGATACGTTGGCAAGAGAAGGAGATTGTTCTTGGCCACTGTAACACCCTAAAATTTGCTTCTTTGAAAATAGAGTTAAAATGATTTATTTCTGAATTTTGAGCTCATAAAATATAGGAAAATAAAATTTTTCATTAAATTAAAATTCATCATAAGGTTTAGCAATATGTTTGAGCATACATGCCAGTGCATTTGCTTCTTTGAATTGTGTGGATTTGATTCAAACGGAAAATAATCAAAATGCTTTAAAAAATGGCATTAAAGTAAAAGAAAAGAAGGAAAAATAGAATTAGAAAAAAAATAAAAGAATTTAAAAAGGTGTAGAATTTATTTTGAAGAACTTACCAAAATTTCTTAACTTGACTTAAAAGGTGTATTTCAAATCCTATTCGAATTTGATTTGGTTTGCATTTAGATTTGAATTTGGAAACAAAGTTGAAAAGATTTGGAAAATGGAAAATACCTCTTCGCTCTTCTGGCCGTGGCCGCAGGCATCCCAGCAACGGCCTACTCCTTCCCCTCCGCGTGGCCCTCTCTTCTTTCTCCTCTGCACGACCCTCTCTTCTTTTTTCTCCGCACGGCCCGTTCTAGCCCCGGACGGCCCAGTTCCCGCGCCGCTCGCTCCGAAGCAGCCCAACTCTGTGGCCCAGCCGCAGCAGCCGAAGCCGCCAGCGCGCCTTCTCTTCCTCTGCCGCTGACTGACGTGGACTCCACCGCCACCGTCCGAGTCTGCCCCGCCCATGGCTCCCTCCGTTTGTCGTGCCACCCAAGGCTCCAGGGCCATAAATAGTGGATGCCCATGCCTGCCGCTACATATCCTGCGCCCTATCTCTCTCTGCCCTCACCCCGAGCCAGCCTAGCATCGACGCTCGGATCTCGTCGAGGAGCCAGTCACCCGCCGCTGCAGTCCTTCGTCGTCGTTGCTTTCCCGGCGGTCTTGTACCCCTGCCAAGTTCCATGTCGAGGGTACGAAGTTTCCTACGCTTTTCCCTCTTTCTCTGCTGCTCGTTGTTGTTCACCAGTCATTGCCGAACACCTACAGGTGGCCGCCGTCTGCTTCGCTCAGCATCGTGTCGCCTCCACTTGCTCTGCGCCGCCGAGATCAGTCGTAGTAAGTTCGCCTCGACATCCTCTCCTCTAGTCTCCCGTGTTATTCCCGTCGAAAGCCATGCTCGGTAGGCCGAAAACCATGAGCTCTGCCACCCCGGCAATGGCGCCGCCGCCGCCAGGTTTGCCGATGGTCCTGTCCGGCCAGCAGCCTCCTCCCTCTCCCTCCCCGGGTCGAATCCTGACCGTTTAGATCTGATCCAACGGTCTCAATCGGTGGATACCCCTTCACGTGGCAATTTTATTAAAGAGTCCCCGCGCTTTTCAGTAATTGAACCTGCAGTCTATTACGTATTAGATATAATACGTCTTCTTCTTTTTAAAGCGTATTTTGATCGGTTCACTTCAAAATACGTTTTCAATTAATTACAGATTTGCCACTCATTTTGTTTTAGCCATAACTTCTCCGTTTTAACTCCGATTTGATCCGTTCAACTTGCGTTAGGTTCGTAATTTCATAATCTACATGTTAATACTACTGTTAAGTAGGTTTTCAACTTTTAAAATTTGTGATTAGATTTACTCTATTATTTTAATAGACGAAATCTTGTTTATTTCATATCATCTACGTTTCAACTCCGTTTTGAGCCATTCAAGTTGCGTTAGATTTATAGCAATGAGATCTACGTATTTGTAATAGTGTTTATTATGTCACTAATATTGGAATTTCATGGTTTGAATCATATCTTAAATAAAAATTATACAACTGGGTTTTGTAAATAAAATATGATTTGTTTTACTTTAGTTTTATAATTCGAATCTAAATTTGACTTAAATTATAATCTCTATAAAATATATTATATATGTTTTATACCATTAAGATACATGAAGCTAATAGTTTTATGGGTAAATCTATCGGTAGTTGTACCTTTTCAACCGTAGCTCCGATTAGCGTGTTTTTCGCGACTTTGTGTTCATAACGATGCGTAGAATCGTGTTTCAAACTCTTTTACTTATTTTTGTATGATTGGTGTACTGTTCTAATATAGATCTATTATTTGCTTCGTGTATGATTGTATGGATGCTTGTGTAGTGCTATATGGTTTAGTCAATCGGTGAGGTTTACGTGGTGATTAAGAAGCTATTCTATGAAGACTAGAAGCTGAGAATTGGAAGCAGAAGATTAAAAGTTGAATACTAAAGGCTTTCAAGCATATTGCTTTGGGGAAAAAGCAAGTTAAGGCAAGTATAGCATGGGACTATCCTTGTTACCTATTCACTTTAATTCACTTAATTCATTATGCATGTGTTTCCTTGTTAAGGATACCTTAGTGTTGATCTTATTTCTTAAATCCTATGATTATAGCATTGGGTAGTTTGCTAGTGCTCACATAAACAATGATCTTGTAATTTGATTAATGATATATGCAATAACACTAAAAGATGATTTTTAGCAACAAGGAACAAGAGGGCTAGAGTTTTCTCTAGATTCCTCTCCATAAGGACTTATCTGTAAGCGAACATCCGGGACTTACAGTACAGCTATGAGGGCTACCTGGCTCTGGCTTTAGTCATATAAGATGACCTTTTCTAGCTTGTTAGTGGTTACCTTTATGGCGCAAGAGGGGTGTGTTCCGGGTTGGGTGTAGTGCGGCTTCTGTCCCTATGTGTATAGGCTGCGTGTCATTGTGCCATACGGAAGGGGGGCTCTACATTTGCAGGCCACGAAACCTAGCGGCCCTAACTTGTTAGACGAACCTTGGAAAGACTTCATAGTGAAACTTATCTGTCCAATGGGGAGTCATGACCTCGGACTTTTAGGGATCACGACTCATAGTGAAAGTGTACAACCTCTGCAGAGTGTAAAACTAGTATATCAGCCGTACTCACGGACACGAGCGGCCTTGGACCCTTATGGAATAGAGATCACAATTAATTTACTTGTTCTTGCTATTCATTATTCTCTTTACATGATCATGTGTTTATTATGGGAATATCACCTACTTGTTGCTACTCAATTGCTTAAAACATGATCAACTAAAAGCTACATGCAGTTAAACCAGTGTCGACTCTTGAGCCTCATGAACCCCATGATATATTTGCTGAGTTCGACATGGACTCACTCTTGCTATTTCCCACATCTCAGGAAGGGTATCAGACTGCTAGATTTTAGAATTGTTAGGCTTGTGATCAACCAGTCAGTTTGATCCTGGAGTGAAGGTTACACCCGGTGTTTGGAGTTGTCTTTTCGCTATGTTGTTCTCTAAGGTTATATCTTATACTATTGCGTTATGTTTAATAAGCATTTGTCTTTTGATATTACACTTATCTGCAGCTATATGTGAGATTTGACCTCTTTAATTCACATATAGTGTATATCTGGTTTTATCCTTAAAACTGGGTGTGACAGAGTGGTATCAGAGCAATGCTGACTGTAGGACGCAAGCCTAGTTAGAAATTGGTCATGTTAAGGTTTTGAAACTGCTATAACAATCCTTGTTCTATAAACCTTGGTATTTTCTTCCATATTGTATCCTTGCCCTTGATATTATCCCCGCCTTGCTTATTTTAAAAGTCTTTGTTCTTATCTTCACTCCTTGATTTGGTATGCTATTAGAACCTCATCTTACCATCTTCTTGCGACATCGGAAGAGAAACATTAGGATCTTTTCCCTTTATATGAAGAAAACGATAGCATCATAAGTTAAGTCAATGTTGAGTTGTGCTCCTATATTGCCTTGTTGGATTGTCTTTATGCCTATGCTTGTTTTGGATCTTTATAATGATTGCAATGAACTTGTTGGGCGTTCCCATAATTTCATTTAGTTTATAGGCCTAAGGTATAAGGATTAGTGAAATAAATAGTTGGGATATGGTTTTCTTCTATTCTCTCCATCTAGTCTTTTTGAAGCAGCCTACACTCTTCGCTTTATATCTCTGATTTTGGACAATCATAAATCATGAGAAAATTCTGGACAACATTAGACTTCAATATCTTTCTCTAAGTGCAAGAATCACCTTGATAGCTATTTTGGGTATGGAGATATGAAAATCACAAGGCTATGCATCTGTACTGTTTGGAACCTAGAAAAGTTTCTGTTGTGCACTAATTTTGACCAAGTTAACCACAAAATTTGGAAAAGTGTTCAATAAGGAAGCTGTGGAGAATTTTATAAGCTTTCCAACGGTATAAGGTTCAACTTAATTGGATTAACGGAACTCGAGTTATAGCTGTTTTTCTGTACTGCTGTTTTTCTTCTCGCAAGGAATTTCAGATTACTTGTTCATGTTTATGCACACGAGTTTTTATTGGATATCAGAAGGTCATCATGATAGTAAACTTACTTAGAAGAAGGTCCAGGCTACTCATTCGTTCCCCTAGTTGATCTTTTCTTAAGGGGGGTAGCTGAGTTAAAGAAGTTGCAAGTTGAAGGATTCAAACATTCGAGTGTGTCACTTGGAAGAATCGGTTATCCTCACGGTGGAGAAGTCACTATTGAGTGCGGACATCTTTTCTTAGGATTGATGACTTGTTGGATCATCTACACAGAGCTTGGGTAATCATCAGGATTGGTCTTCAATTCGAGCTATCATCAGTAGCTATCATCAGTTGGGAGTTCAACCTTCGACATACCCAAGTTAAATTGTCATGGATAATGTAGGAAGGTGATGTTGGAAATCTAGGGTTGGTTCTACAGGGACTTAGGAAACCTCACTGCTATACCAAGCATGGCTAATAAGTTTTGGATAGGTTATCTCTAACGGTGGAATTATAAAGAAGAACATAAGAATTGATGCATTAAGTTAGAATTCCCCAAGGATGAGGTGTGACTTAAAGTTACTTTGGGATAGTGAGTATCTGTTAGAGGATCATTGGAGGTATTACAATGATGGACAAATATCTCATCAAGATTTGGGATGAGCCCTACGCAAGAAAAATATGCATTAAGTGAGCTAACTGAGTTGGACCACCTGACACATGATATGGAGATATCCACTGTGGAACATGATATGCTCTCTTCTGGGACATAAGAGAGATATCTACGTGGAACGTAAGAGTCTAGAAGGCATTTACACTAAGTTGGGGTTGAGTTAGTGGCGTTATCATTGGATTTGAGTTGATTAAGACATGGAAGGTGCTATCATTTGGAAGAAGCAAAAGTCTTGTCGATGCCCTTAACAAGGGAGAGTTATGTTAAGAAGATTTGGACGACACCAAGAACTAAGCATTGTTCTTAAGTGTTTAACAACTTAACCTGGACATGAATAGACATATGTTTTCAAGATTGGTGATAGAACCTACTTTGGGCAAAGAAACGAGGAATGGCACAACAGTTGGAAGTTACCCAAGAATTGGTTTGGAGTTATCTCAAGGCTGATTGGAATACCTGTCAAAATCTCAGAAATAGTGAGTCAATTACTCGAAGTAAGATTATCATGGTATGTAGAAACAATGGAGTGATGCTAAGAGGATGAGTCTACTTGATCAAGTGAAGAAGATCTATAGTCAGAGTTTTCATATATCTTGGATCACTATCTTCCGAATCTCGGGACGAGATTCATCTTAAGGGGGGTAGAATTGTAACACCCTAAAATTTGCTTCTTTGAAAATAGAGTTAAAATGATTTATTTCTGAATTTTGTGCTCATAAAATATAGGAAAATAAATTTTTTTATTAAATTAAAATTCATCATAAGGTTTAGCAATATGTTTGAGCATACATGCCAGTGCATTTGCTTCTTTGAATTGTGTGGATTTGATTCAAACTGAAAACAATCAAAATGCTTAAAAAATGGCATTAAAGTAAAAGAAAAGAAGGAAAAATAGAATTAGAAAAAAATAAAAGAATTTAAAAAGGTGTAGAATTTATTTTGGAGAACTTACCAAAATTTCTTAATTTGACTTAAAAGGTGTATTTCAAATCCTGTTCGAATTTGATTTGGTTTGCATTTAGATTTGAATTTGGAAACAAAGTTGAGAAGATTTGGAAAATGGAAAATACCTCTTCGCTCTTCTGGCCGTGGCCGCAGGCAGCCCAGCAACGGCCTGCTCCTTCTCCTCCGTGTGGCCCTCTCTTCTTTCTCCTCCGCACGACCCTCTCTTCTTTTTTCTCCGCACGGCCCGTTCTAGCCCCGGACGGCCCAGTTCCCGCGCCGCTCGTTCCGAAGCAGCCCAACTCCGTGGCCCAGCCGCAGCAGCCGAAGCCGCTAGCGCGCCTTCTCTTCCTCTACCGCTGACTGATCGGTGGGCCCCGTTCATTAGATCCTTCCCCTACCTCGTGACCGATGCGGACTCCACCGCCACCGTCCGAGTCTGCCCCGCCCATGGCTCCCTCCGTTTGTCGTGCCACCCAAGGCTCCAGGGCCATAAATAGTGGATGCCCATGCCTGCCGCTACATATCCTGCACCCTATCTGTAACACCCCTGGGTGTTAAGCATGCATTATCATTTCAAAACATAAGCATTCAACAGCATTACATGTTTAACATTGTTTGGATTGTATCACTTTTCAAATTTAACTTGAAAAAACAAATAAATGGAAACCCTAAGTTTAAAATAAATGTTAAAAAGTTAGTGTACTTTTTAGAAGTAGCAATTTTAAATAATGTAGAATAAATCAACTTGATTATTTGGAGCAAAAATTTGATTCAAATCCTCCTCAAATTCTGTTTTAAAAATTATTCTAAATAAATGAGTTTGATTTTTAAATTAGCTTTAAATCTCAAATTTAAAATCTTTTGGGAATTTTGAAAAATGTTCCATATGAAAGTTGTAGAGAATAAAATTTTGAACAACTTTTGTTTTGGGTCAAATTTCTGAAAACCTCGTTTTCATCCCCAAAATTTGAATTTCAAACAGAAATTTGAAATCTGGAAAATGTTTGGAAAAAAGAAAAATCGAAATTTCGTTACTGGGCTTCGGCCTCACTTCTCGGCCCACGGCCGAAGCCGGCCTGGCCCGCCTCGCGCCCCCGCCCGCGCCCGCGCGCGCGCTCGCGCCAGCGCACGCCGCGCTCAGGCCGCGGCCGCCGCGTGGCCGCAGCTCGCCGCCTCCGGCGTACGGGTGGCGAGCCGTGGGCTCCACCGGCCGCGCCACGCGCCTTGAAGCCGCGCCCGCCTCTCCCTCGCCAGTCGCGCTCGCGTTTTCCTTCTCCCGGCCTCGCGCGAGCAGCAGCCGCAGCCGCTCGCCGCCTCCACGCGCTCACCGCCGTTCCGCCCGAGAGCTCGCCGCCGTTCCCGCTCAACGGCCGCACCATTTCTCGATTCATCTCGCCACCGGCTCCGCCACACCCTCCTCTTCTCCGAACGGGGTTCGGTATCTCTCGCTCGCCGACGGTGAGGCTCAATCTCTTCTTTCCCGCCCGCACCACCGTCGCCGGCCACCGAGCTCGAGCTCCGCCTCCGGCGCCCTCGCTCCCTCCTTCTCCTCTTGTTTCGCGCGGTTGTGCTCACAACCCTTTCACGGGAGCCATGCGTGCTCGGGGATTCGACTCCGAGCCGGAGGTCGGCCGTTGGCCGACGGCGACCACCGCTCCGCCTCCGCGACGTCGGGGCCACGGCGCCCGTGGCCGCGCTCCGCGTCCGCCTCCTCCCCTCTTCAGTGGCTGGGCCACCGGCTTGGGCCGAGCCGCCAAGCCGGGCCGCCCCCTCCCTTCTGTTTCCCGCGCGACGCCCAGCCCATTCCGGCCGCGGGCCAATGCTGCCGCGTGGGCCGGCCCGTTCGGCGATTTCAAATTTAGTTTTTGAATTCTTATTATTATTTGGAAAATAAAATGCTTTAGAAAATGTTGTGTACAATTTATGGCTCCAAAAATCATGAAATAAATTTTAAAATGTTCCTTGTGAATAGATCTACAGTTTAAAAATATCCCATGTTATTTTTGTGACACTTTACTGTACATTTTTATTTAATTGTTATATATGCTGTTATCTTATAAAAATTTTAGTAAATAAACTAATAAAGAGAAAAATGTGATTCTTGTTGCATTAATCTTCTTTAGTGATATACTTTCTAGGAAAAATGCTAGTGAAGCATGTTCTGTGGAAAATTTTTGAAGTGTAGTTCAAATGCCTTTATTTGTTAATATTTGTTATTTTTAGTAGAAGGCAATAATTGTATATAACATACTTATGATAATTTTTGTAGTATGTTAGTTTATGGTTGGTAACCTAGGAAAAATGTGAAATCTGTTGTTTGATACTTTTCTTAGTATAAAACAATTTCATGCTCACATTTAAGCCATAACTTGTTTATTTTGTACAAGTAGTTTTACAGTTCCTTTTACCATGAAAATTTAGTGGTAGCTTAGTTAGAGTAAGAATACTCTACTGTCATTTTTTGTAGATTTTTATCTACACCAGAGATAGGTGTTGCAGAACAACCCTAGCTAAATAAGGAATAAATGATTATTCTTTATGAGAATTTAAGAGGAATAAAATGTGTTTGGTGTATCTTTGAAGCATCACTATGTATTACTGATGTTGTGAATGAGTTAGGTTGGTAAGGTTTGGTTAATCAGGGTACTTGCTTGTGTCAGGTGTATGATGATTAGTGTAATCAAATTGAGTAAACCTTGGGGTACATGTTCTTGGATGACGTGGACTACCTTGTAGAAGATGAAGTTTTATACTAACTGCTCTTTCCATGTGCTCGTCTGCATCTCATGTCACTTCATCATTCCATCATAATCCGATGCATCATTCACATGCCCTTATGCACTTGCATCATACAGGATCGCAGGAGGACTCGCAGGCAGCAGTACCGGAGGAGCAGGCTTGGACGGACCAGCAGGAGCCCCAGGCACAGGAGGTGCCCGAGGAGGAAGAGCCAAGCGAGGAGCTGCCAGAGTGCGTCGATCACCACCCTAGTTCGTTCGAAAGAGGCAAGCCCCGGAGCATTTTAAGTCTCCTATTTTATAAAAGCTATTCCTTATCACATGAATTATAGTTATATATTGTTGCATTAAGTTATAGGAGTTGAGTGAAACCGTTGTTGCATTACTATCCTTGTCCACCAGAATTACTGTTACTTTATTAGGTCAGGATCGAGTAAATCGCTTAGCCATGCTTAGACCGGTAGAAGTCAGGTGATTTCCTGTCACCTGCGAGCTATAGGTGGATTGCGAGCTATAGGTGGATACCGGATTATGGTTAGCTGTATTTGTAAATTTGGAAAAGTAACCAAGTGTTGATGGTTAAGCATAGACCGGACGGAGTCTTATAGGGTTTTGGACTATAGTGATTCCGTCTGTGTCGATTAAGGACCGATCGTTGCTCGTCCCTCTTGTCATGTTGAACGCATGCCTCACATTTAGCTGGCCGAATAAAGTACCTTTCGACCGCGAAGCTAGCGACACTTTTCGAGCTGGGATAAACTCGGGTTGGCAGACTGGTGTTGAAGGGGGTGTACGGGGACGCGAAGAGTAAGCCCAAGGTGCGTCCTGGCAGTCGGGCGGTCCCTGGGTAGTGCGATCCATGATTGTTATCCCGCGGCTTCTTGGAAAGTGTCATTGGTGATCTACGCGACCCTGACGGGGGAAGCATGGTTTGTGTGAGGAATAAATCTCCAGCTGGATAGGAATTCGATTCGAATCGCCGTCGCTCCCGGTTAGTGAGCACTTGACTCGAGCTATGGCATCGTAGTGTTAATGATGGAACACGGATGGTTATGTGGTTAATGCTGAATATGCTAAATATGAGATAGTAACCTTTGATGCTAATGCTTAATCAAGTGATTGCTTTAGTAATAGGTGCTTACCTAGCATGAATAGGTTATCATAAAATGATGCTAAAAGTACTTATTATTAGTTACTCCTAATAACTTATGCCTTTCGCAAATGAGTCAAGCCAGTACACTATTTAAAGCCTTGCATGCTCCTTGGTGTCATGTTGTTTCTGGTTTTTGACGGGTAAGTCTAGCTGAGTACATTCTCGTACTCAGGGCGTTGTTCCCATTGTTGTTGCAGATGGTCAGATGTACTACGGGTACTGCTCCAACTGTCTGTATCCGGCGATGGGTGACAACTAGGACCTTGGGCAAAGGTCGTTCTGTTTGCCTTATCTACTGCTTTTGTGGACCATGACTATCTACTGGCACTGTAATGAAACTAAGGGTGTGTGCGTAAAACTATTTGCTTCCGCTATCTTATGTTGAACTATGTTGTAATAACTTTATTTCCGAACTCCGATGTATCCTACTTTTATGATCAACTTTATGTATCGTGTGAACTGTGGCTGCTAAATCAGTACGATCTTGGTTGTATGTTGGTTGGTTTGAAATCCTTCGTGATTTCACGGAATCTCGAGTTATACGGGCTTAAGTTTGTTAAATTAACCGCCTCGGTGGTAGATTTTCATACTTAATCTCGTATAATTACGTTGATCCGTTACACTATCTCTCTCTGCCCTCGCCCTGAGCCAGCCTAGCATCGACGCTCGGATCTCATCGAGGAGCCAGTCACCCGTCGCTGCAGTCCTTCGTCGTCGTTGCTTTCCCGGCGGTCTTGTACCCCTGCCAAGTTCCATGTCGAGGGTACGAAGTTTCCTATGCTTTTCCCTCTTTCTCTGCTGCTCGTTGTTGTTCACCAGTCATTGCCGACACCTACAGGTGACTGTCGTCCGCTTCGCTTAGCATCGTGTCACCTCCACTTGCTCTGCGCCGCCGAGATCAGTCGTAGTAAGTTCGCCTCGACATCCTCTCCTCTAGTCTCCCGTGTTATTCCCGTCGAAAGCCATGCTCGGTAGGCCAAAAACCATGAGCTCTGCCACCCCGGCAATGGCGCCGCCACTGCCAGGTTTGCCGATGGTCCTGTCCGGCCGGCAGCCTCCTCCCTCTCCCTCCCCGGGTCGAATCCTGACCGTTTAGATCTGATCCAACGGTCTCAATCGGTGGATACCCCTTCGTGTGGCAATTTTGTTAAAGAGTCCCCGCGCTTTTCAGTAATTGAACCTGCAGTCTATTACGTATTAGATATAATACGTCTTCTTCTTTTTAAAGCGTATTTTGATCGGTTCACTTCAAAATACGTTTTCAGTTAATTACAGATTTGCCACTCATTTTGTTTTAGCCATAACTTCTCCGTTTTAACTCCGATTTGATCCGTTCAACTTGCGTTAGGTTCGTAATTTCATAATCTACATGTTAATACTACTGTTAAGTAGGTTTTCAACTTTTAAAATTTGTGATTAGATTTACTCTATTATTTTAATAGAGGAAATCTTGTTTATTTCATATCTTCTACGTTTCAACTCCGTTTTGAGCCATTCAAGTTGCGTTAGATTCATAGCAATGAGATCTACGTATTTATAATAGTGTTTATTATGTCACTAATATTGGAATTTTATGGTTTGAATCATATCTTAAATAACAATTATGCAACTGGGTTTTGTAAATAAAATATGATTTGTTTTACTTTAGTTTTATAATTCGAATCTAAATTTGACTTAAATTATAATCTCTATAAAATATATTATATATGTTTTTATACTATTAAGATACATGAAGCTAATAGTTTTATGGGTAAATCTATCGGTAGTTGTACCTTTTCAACCGTAGCTCCGATTAGCGTGTTTTTCGTGACTTTGTGTTCGTAGCGATGCATAGAATCATGTTTCAAACTCTTTTACTTATTTTTGTATGATTGGCGTACTGTTCTAATGTAGATCTATTATTTGCTTCGTGTATGATTGTATGGATGCCTGTGTGGTGCTATATGATTTAGTCAATCGTTGAGGTGTTTACGTGGTGATTAAGAAGCTATTCTATGAAGACTAGAAGCTAAGAATTGGAAGCAGAAGATTGAAAGTTGAATATTAAAGGCTTTCAAGCGTATTGCTTTGGGGAAAAGCAAGTTAAGGTAAGTATAGCATGGGACTGTCCTTGTTACTTATTCACTTTAATTCACTTAATTCATCATGCATGGTTTCCTTGTTAAGGATGCCTTAGTGTTGGTCTTATTCCTTGAATCCTATGGTTATAGCATTGGGTAGTTTGCTAGTGCTCACATAAACAATGATCTTGTAATTTGA
The DNA here is from genome assembly GCA_038087645.1 of Saccharum hybrid cultivar R570. Classification (NCBI taxonomy): domain Eukaryota; kingdom Viridiplantae; phylum Streptophyta; class Magnoliopsida; order Poales; family Poaceae; genus Saccharum; species Saccharum hybrid cultivar. The sequence continues at coordinate 29,128,181 of JAQSUU010000135.1, forward strand.
TTAATGATATATGCAATAACACTAAAAGATGATTTTTAGCAACAAGGAACAAGAGGGCTAGAGTTTTCTCTAGATTCCTCTCCATAAGGACTTATCTGTAAGCGAACATCCGGGACTTACAGTACAGCTATGAGGGCTACATGGCTCTGGCTTTAGTCATATAAGAGGACCTTTTCTAGCTTGTTAGTGGTTACCTTTATGGCGCAAGAGGGGTGTGTTCCGGGTTGGGTGTAGTGCGGCTTCTGTCCCTATGTGTATAGGCTGCGTGTCATTGTGCCATACGGAAAGGGGGCTCTACATTTGCAGGCCATGAAACCTAGCGGCCCTAACTTGTTAGACGAACCTTGGAAAGACTTCATAGTGAAACTTATCTGTGCAATGGGGAGTCATAACCTCGGACTTTTGGGGATCACGACTCATAGTGAAAGTGTACAACCTCTGCAGAGTGTAAAACTAGTATATCAGCCATACTCATGGACACGAGCGGCCTTAGACCCTTATGGAATAGAGATCACAATTAATTTACTTGTTCTTGCTATTCATTATTCTCTTTACATGATAATGTGTTTATTATGGGAATATCACCTACTTGTTGCTACTCAATTGCTTAAAACATGATCAACTAAAAGCTACATGCAGTTAAACCAGTGTCGACTCTTGAGCCTCATGAACCCCATGATATATTTGCTGAGTTCGACATGGACTCACTCTTGCTATTTCCCACATCTCAGGAAGGGTACCAGACTGCTAGATTTTGGAATTGTTAGGCTTGTGATCAACCAGTCAGTTTGATCCTGAAGTGAAGGTTACACCCGGTGTTTGGAGTTGTCTTTCCGCTGTGTTGTTCTCTAAGGTTATATCTTATACTATTGCGTTATGTTTAATAAGCATTTGTCTTTTGATATTACACTTATCTGCAGCTATATGTGAGATTTGACCTCTTTATTTCACATATAGTGTATATATGGTTTTATCCTTAAAACTAGGTGTGACAGCCACCTTCGGTTGATTGTAAGAGGTTCTTGTGCTTTCCTCGGTGGAGCGCCAAAAGCAACTCTAGTGGATTGCGCGTATCATTGAGTTACCTCACTTGAGAGTGGTGTCTTGCGGTGCCTTGCGGGGCGTGCCTTGAGGGGCAAGTGACTTGAGGGTTACACCGAGAAACCATCTAAGTGTTGGTCGACACAACCGGTGACGTAACTTGTCGGTGCACAAGTGAACACCGGGTGAACAAAAAATATTGTGTCTCTTGTCTCCCGGTGTTTGGTCTACATATTGTGTTGTTGTCAATATTGATTGATTGTATATCATCTTGGTGATTGGCAACATCTTCACTCCATCGTCGGTATAAGATTCATAATCCTCTCTCTCACATTTACTTTACTAGTTATCTTGTGTAGCTCTAGTGTTAGCCTTTGCTAGTAGTTGTTAGCTTGCTCTCTAGTGTAAGTTTAGTGACTTAGCCCTTGTGTGAACTAGAGATCATAATCTACTAGACTTGTGGTTAAGAGGCTTGCATCACTACCGTAGGCTAAGCAAAACTCGCTTTACGCCGTTTGTTATTCTAACAAGTTTACTTAGTGTTTATTGTAGAATTTTTATAGGCTATTCACCCCCCCTCTAGCCATCTAGGACCTTACAAGTGGTATCAGAGCCGTGGTCACCATTTTAATCAAGGCTTAACATCCTTCGGTGTGAAAGATGGTTCAAATTGTGTTCAATCATGTTGGGGGTAAGCCACCATTCTTTGATGAAGTTTCTTCCTTTGACTATTGGAAAAGGAAGATGACTATGTACCTTGGCTCAATTCATGAGAAGGTGTGGGAAGTCACCGAGAAGCACTATGCAATCCTTGATCCCAACAACCTCACTCTCAATGATAGAGACAACCGCACTTGCAACCGGATGGCTCTCAATACCATCTACAATGGCATTGACTCAAAGGTGTTTGAGGGCATCAAGGATTTGGAATTTGCTAGTGAAGTGTGGACAAGATTGAGTGAAACATATGAGGGCACTAAGGTTGTGAAGAGTGCTAAGCTATATGGGCTCAAGAGTGAGTTTGAGAACTTCAAGATGAAAGAAGAAGAAACAATCTTGGAGATATTCCATAGATTGCAAGTTATTGTGAATGATCTCAAGAGCCTAGGGCACAAGACACAAGACCAAGATTTTTGCCACAAGTTCTTATTGAGCTTACCAAGAAGATTCAAAATGTTGATCATGATGCTACAAAGAGATGAGCTTGAAACAATGAAGCCCAATGATTTGCTTGGAGAGGTATTGACATATGACAAGTATGATCAAGATGCCAATGAGAAGGAGAAGAAGGAGGAAGAAAAGAAGAAGAATACTATGGCATTCAATGCCATTTCCTCCAAGGGCAAAGCTACCATCATTGAAGAAGAAGAAGACAATAATGAAGATGAAGATTTTGAAATTGATGATGAGGCATTTGCTCTTGTAATCAAGAAAATGGGTCACATGTTCATTAAGAGAAGAGGCTTCAAAAAGATAAATGACAATTTCAAGAGCAATGATCAACAAAGGAAGTGCTTCAATTGTGATAGCACCGAACATCTTCAAGCCGAATGTCCCTATGACAAGAAGAAGAACAACAAGATGGGCAAGTTTGAGAAGAAAAAGAGAGAAGCCAAGATGACTTTCAAGAAGGGAAAGAATGGAGCCTATGTGGTCACTTGGGAAAGTGATGATGATGAAGAAGGAGAAGAATCATCCAACAAGGCTTTTGCTTTCATTGCTATTAACAAGAAGCTATCACTATTTTGTTCATCCTCTTCATGCTTTATGGCCAAAGAAACTAAGGTAGTATATAATGAGAGTGATGATGAAAGTGAAATGGAATATGTTCATGATAGTGATAATGATAATGATAATGATAATGAAAATGATGATGATGAACCAACTAAAGAACAACTATATGACTTGATGCAACAAACTAGAGACATAGCTATTGCCAAGAACAAGGAGTGTAAGAAGCTTTCAATGAAAGTAGCAATATTTAAGAAAGTTCTTAGTGAGCTTAAGACCACTCATGAGAGTCTAGTGGAAGACCATGAGGATCTTAGTAAGGCTCATTCCAAGCTTGAAAAGGCTCACTCATTGCTACTTGAGCAACAAGCAAAGAAGGAGATTGTTGTATCATGTGATATAGGCGTTACATGTGATATAATTGATGAATCTTTTTATGAACCTATCATCATGTCAAATACTAATCCTTCTTGTAGCTATTCATCCACCAACACCGACTCTACATTCACTACTAGTGATGGTTTTACTTGTGATGCCTCACTAATGGTTGAGAATAAGACTCTCAAGAAAGAGGTGGATGAGCTCACTCATGCCCTAGGCAAGGCCTATGGTGGTGAGGCCCGCTTGCTTAAGTGCTTGGGTAGCCAAAGGTTCTCTCTTAACAAAGAGGGATTGGGCTACACCCCCAAGAAAGGCAAGTCGGCCTTTGCAACTCCAACGCCTAGCTTTGTGAAGGGCAATGGTCGGTTTTGTAATAGATGCAAGCAAGTCGGGCACCTAGAGCATAATTGCAATAAAAAGAACCAAAGCAAGAAACTTGTTAATGCTATACCTTTTGATTCTTGCTATGTGCTTACCAAGGGTGTGAAGGGTGTGAAAGCTAAGTTTATTGGTACACCCATTGTTGGCCCAAAGAAGAAGGCTATTTGGGTACCAAAGAGCTTAGTTACTAACCTACAAGGACCCAAGCAAAAATGGGTACCTAAGCTTCATTGATTTGCTTATAGGTCAATTACAAAGCCGGAGGAAGGCATTGGATTATTGATAGTGGGTGCACTCAACACATGACCGGTATATCAAGAATGTTTGACTCAATCAATGACAATAATAGTGGTGTTGATTCTATCACTTTTGGCAATAACAAGAAAGGCAAGGTTATTGGCTTGGGCAAGATTGCAATATCAAATGACTTGAGTATCTCCAATGTGTTGCTAGTTAAAAGCTTAGATTTCAATCTACTATCCGTGGCACAAATATGTGATCTTGGTTACAAATGTATCTTTGGGGTTGATGATGTGGAAGTCTTTTTTCTCGAAAAACACTGGAGAGCTACGCATCATTCTATTAAGAAGTGAACAAATAGGGAAGAACCCATACAACACACCCCAGGCCAGCCGAAAAAGGAGGCAGCACACACACACAATCACACTAACTCACGCCAACTCACACGACTCCCTAAGAACTCTCTAATCCTTAGGATATTATGCACGCCTTTATGCTTCAAAAGGCGACCAACAAAAGCTTTAGGATCCTAGCTTTCTGAATGGCGGGCAGTCAGGAGGGAAATTCCTCGAGCCCCAGCCAACGACCATAGATGATGTGGAAGTCATTAGTATGGATGGTTTAAATATGGCATTCAAGGGCTTTAGATATGAGAATCTCTACCTAGTTGACTTCGATGCTAGAGAAACTTCTTTGAAAACTTGCTTAATCTCCAAATCAAGCATGGGTTGGCTTTGGCATAGAAGGCTTGGTCATATTGGCATGAAACAATTGAATAAGCCTACAACTCATAATCTTGTCAATGGTTTGAAAGATGTTGAATTTGAGAAGAATAAGCTTTGTAGTGCATGTCAAGCCGGGAAGCAAGTTGGAAGCTCATATCCAAAGAAGATTACAATGAGCACATGCAAAGCATTTGATTTGATGCATATGGATCTATTTGGCCCAACAACATACTCAAGCATAGGTGGTAATAAGTATGGTTTTGTCATAGTGGATGACTTCACAAGATTCACATGGGTATTCTTTCTTAGTGACAAAAGTGAAGTGCTTGACATCTTCAATACCTTTCTCACTAGAGTTCACAATGAGTTTGAGATTAGAATCAAGAAAGTGAGAAGTGACAATGGAAGTGAGTTCAAGAATACAAGAATTGAAGAACTTTGTGATCACTATGGCATTGGACATCAATTCTCGGCCAAGTACACTCCACAATCAAATGGCCTAGTTGAAAGAAAGAATATAACATTACTTGATATGGCTAGATCAATGCTTCATGAGTACAATGTGAATCAATCATTTTAGGATGAAGCAATCAATACCGCTTGCTACTACATCAATAGACTATATTGTCATCCATTGCTAGAGAAGACCCCATATGAGCTACTTTATGGAAGAAAGCCCAATATTTCTTACTTTAGGATGTTTGGTTGCAAATGCTATATCTTGAAGAAGGGCACTAGATTGGGAAAGTTTGACAAGAGATGTGATGAGGGGTTCCTACTTGGTTATTCAACTACAAGCAAAGCTTATAGAGTTTGGAACAATTCAAGTGGCATTCTAGAAGAAGTCAATGATGTGCAATTTGATGAAACCAATGGATCACAAGATGAAAAAGAGAATCTAGATGATGTTGGTGAAACTCTATTGGTGAAAGCAATGAAGAACATGGACATTGGGGGGACATTAGAGCAAAGCAAGTAATTGATATTCAAGATGATGATAAAGATCAAGTGCTCAATTCTCCATTCAAGCTAGCTAGTGACTCTCAAGTGCAAGATCATGGAGCTAGTTCATCTCATCGAGATACATCAAGTGATCAACCAAGCTCAAGCAATCAAGTGCAAGTACTCCAACCACAACATGTTGCAAGAGATCACCCCATTGATAGTGTTATTGGTGATATTAGAAGTGGTGTACAAACAAGATCAAGATTGGCTATGTTTTGTGAGCATGTATCATTTGTGTCAACCATAGAACCAAAGAAAATAGAAGAAGCTTTGAAGGATGCCGATTGGATCATGGCTATGCAAGAAGAACTTAACAATTTCACAAGAAATGATGTTTGGGAATTGATAGAAAGGCCAAATGACTACAATGTGATTGGAACCAAGTGGGTGTTCAAAAACAAGCAAGATCAAGATGGCATTGTGGTGAGAAACAAATCAAGACTAGTTGCTCAAGGTTACACTCAAGTAGAAGGTCTTGACTATGATGAGACATATGCTCCCGTGGCAAGATTGGAGACAATAAGGATTCTATTGGCTTATGCTTGTGCACACAACATCAAACTATATCAAATGGATGTCAAAAGTGCATTTCTCAATGGAATCATCAATGAGTTAGTCTTTGTTGAGCAACCTCCTGGATTTAAAGATGACAAGAAACCCAACCATATATACAAGTTGAAGAAGGCTTTATATGGTTTAAAGCAACCACCTAGAGCATGGTATGAGAGGCTAAGAGATTTCCTTCTCTCTAAGGGATTCAAGATGGGCAAGGTTGATACAACTCTATTCACCAAGAAGATTGGGAATGACCTATTCATAGTGCAAATATACGTTGATGACATCATCTTTGGATCAACCGATCAAGTCTATTGTGAAGAATTTGGTGCTATGATGACCAAAGAGTTTGAAATGTCTATGATTGGTGAACTTAGCTACTTCCTTGGTCTCCAAGTCTAGCAATTGAAGAATGGGACATTTGTGAGTCAAGAGAAATACATAAGGGACATGTTGAAGAAGTTTGGAATGCAAGATGCAAAGCCAATTTCAACTCCAATGAGTACAAATGGCAATTTGGATAGTTATTTTGATGGCAAAATAGCGAATCAAAAGGAATATCGGTCTTTAATTGGAAGTCTACTCTATGTCACCGCATCAATGCCGGATGTCATGTTTAGTGTTTGTATGTGTGCTAGATATCAAGCCTCACTTAGAGAGAGTCATCTCACGGCCGCAAAGAGAATATTGAGGTACTTGAAGCAAACAAGAGATGTTGGACTATGGTATCCCAAGGGGTCAAAGTTTGAATTGGTTGGATATTCAGACTCCGACTATGGGGGTTGCAAGATCAATGGAAAGAGCACAAGTGGCACATGTCAATTACTTGGAAGATCACTTATGTCATGGTCCTCAAAGAAACAAAATAGTGTGGCAATCTCTATCGCCGAAGCCGAATATGTGAGTGCGGGGAGTTGTTGTGCACAATTGCTATGGATGAAATCAACTTTGAAGGATTATGGCCTCAACTTCAAGAATGTGCCATTACTATGTGATAATGAAAGTGCAATCAAGATGACACAAAACCCAATTCAACATGGAAGAACAAAGCATATTGACATAAGGCATCATTTCATTAGAGATCAACAATAAAAGGGAGATATTGCCATTGAAAGTGTTGGCACCGATGATCAACTTGCCGATATTCTCACCAAGCCACTTGATGAAAAGAGGTTTTGTAAGCTAAGGAATGAATTGAACATTCTTGATTTCTCAAACATGAGTTGAATGCCCCCCACCCACTTATTGACATGCCTCCCCTTCGACATTGTAAGGTAAAGTTGATTGACATGTTATTCATCCTATGCTAAGGACTTACTAGAGCATGTAGACATAATAAGTGGTATGCATGAGCATTCATGATAAATCAAATGAATTTGATGAATATATGTTACCACTATTGCTTCTATGCTTGTTTTGATCTAGTGGTGGCATATGACATGTTTGTGAGCTTGCAAGCCTAGTGTTGAATCTAGAAGATTTGCTATACGTGTTTAATTCAACATAGGCAAGATAACCCTTATTATGAGGTGTGAAGAAGCTTGTCTTTGGTTCAAATCGAATTAAATATCTTTGGCAAGTGTTCTAGGTTGAACCAAATTTGATAAATTTTAACCTACTCCATCAAACATTGTTTTTCTCTCCACAATTTGATCCTATTTTTGGGTAAGTTGTTGACAAAGGGGGAGAGAAAAAGATGATTCAACATGATAAAGGGGTAAATAAAATTTTGATGCACACAAGTAGGGGGAGCAAGCTCATAAACAAAGTTGACAAAGTTGTTGCATTTGTTTGTGCATTCTCATATGACTTGCTCATTGCACATGTATTTAAATTCAATATACATGCTTGTGTGGTGCAATGCTAGTATAGAACTTTAATGATGAAATGATCTACTAGCATGCATAGGAATAGTTTACTTATGGTATCTAGACATGCTTAAAGCTTTACAAGTGGTCCAAGAACCTTTATATATAATGTTGATCTCATGGGGTTCTTGAGTTGTGATGGATGTCTAGTTACTTCATGATGCTAAGGATGGTGTAAAAGGCAACTCCGATTGGTATCACGCTTCGTAGGTCTATTTCTTACACCTTAGCATCATTTTGGTAGAATTACTCTCTCAACACTTCTATCCATGCATATGTGCAAAGCTTTCTGTAACGGAACCGTCCAAATTATAAGAGCACAAGTCTAAAAACAATCGCCGAAGCGATCAAATTCTCAAACTTGAGCCCATATAACTCCGGTAGTCCACGAAATCACGAGGGATTTCAAACCAAGCCGAGAGCAACCAAGATCGTAGTGATTCAACATAACACAGCACTTGTTACAACAGTTCATAAGTAGTTCTCATACATCGGAGTACGAATAAGTTATTACAAACCAAATTAGGAATAGCGGAAGCAACATAGTTTTGAAACCACATTTAGTGCAAATACTGCCAGTGCGTAGTCACATCCTGCAAAAGCATAATAGAAGAGAAACTACAGAGACCATGCCCCAAGGTCTAGTCTTCACACCAAACAGCGAAGACAGTACTTCAGGTAACCAGTAAGAATCTACTACCTGCAACAAGGTGGGAATAAACCCTGAGTATGAGAAGGTACTCAGCTAGACTTACCCGCCAAAAACCAGAAATAAAGTGACACCAAGGAGTATGCAAGGCTTTATAAAGTGGGCTAGCTTGACACATTTGCATAAAAACTTAGGTACAGATAAATAATCATTATTGCTTTAAGCATCAAGTTAATCATTATTAACCTATCCTCTAGATTAGTACCTGTACTATAGCAATCACTTGATTCAGCTAAGCAAACAATAGTAACCATATCAGGTTTATAAGGCCATCATTATATCATCATCATCTTCAGAACCATCAGTAGATTAAGTGAAATCTACGTTACCTCTGCTTTGTCAAGTTTCTCACTAACCGGGAGAGACGGCGATTCGAATCGATTCCAACTCAGCTGAGGGGGTATTCCTAACACCAACCGGGCATACTTTGCAAGAGTCGTCAACAGTCACCTTTGGTACAATTCAGGATGGGCCCGAACAGCGCCGCATTCTCAGGGATACCAGTGGCCAGGAAGCTCAGGACTTTTAACTCACCTGCCCTTGGTCCCACCTGGCTCCCCTCCGAGGCGACTTACACTTTTCAGCTTCGCTGCCTGAGTTGAGCTACTCGGCTTCGCGGTCGGCAACCTCAGGCCGGCTAGCTAAGTGTTAGGCTGCGTTCAAAATGACAAAGGAAGTACAGCGGATCGGTCCTTAATCGACACAGACGGGGATAGTTCCACACCCAAGACCTCCATGCCTTGTTGCTTCACTATCGACATCCCGCCCGGTCTAAGTTCATTATTAACACTTGGTTCTTTTCCACGATAGCAAATATAGCCAACCGTGACCCAATAATTCCTATCTTACAGGTGATGGGAGATCACCTGACATTACCGTTCTAATTAAGCAGGGCTAAGCATAGAGTCGATCCTGTCTACATAGGATTCAGGGATTCATATATCCGGACAAGGAATGATATAATGCAGTAAGGGTTTCCAACCAACTCCTACCACTTAATGCAACAATATGTATAACATATATATAATTAATTGCTTTGAAAGTAGGAGGCTTATAATGCTCCGGGGCTTGCCTTAACCGTACGAGGATGGTTCGGGGTTCAGCGCTCAACCACGGTTCCTTCGTCTCCTCAGGTTCCGTCGGACTGGGCCCCCTGCCCACGAATTGGTTCCAACTCCACCGGGCACGTCTTGTGGAACTTTACCGTCGTCACGTTTCTTGGTACACCTATTGCATGTATATGCACCAATGAATCTCATGTATGCACAGATGTGACATGATGAGCTTATGAGCATGTATGCATGAGTAATGTGATGAATAATGCAACAATCTGAGCAATAAAAGTCAAGTTACAAAGTGCTCTATTCAAATTACTCTAAGAGTAGGTGCAAATTTCCTTCGCTGGTATTAACATGTTTAAACATCTCTAAGTAACCACTAAGTACCACAAAGATCATACTTAGCACACATATAACAAGTGCCAGCAATTTAGTGCATTGACATGTTGACCGCAGCAACTTATAAAGTCCATAACTAGAGTTCTATAACTCCAATGGACATGCATGAGGACAATCTGAAAAGCTTATGAAATTGTCCACAATTCATTTATAAACATCTAAGCATGATTTGAACAACTGCCATTTCTAGGCCATGAGTCCAAATGTCACCAAATTTTACCAGCAACTAGTTCATGAAGTTCTTAACAACTTTGTTATAGTTCACTAAGCATGAAAGCATCATTATCATGGAGCAATTCACAAAGTTTCCAGATCTGTCCAGAAACTAGAATTATAAGAAATTAATTATTAAGTGATGTTGCAAACCTACAATTTGACAAAACCAACTTTACCATCATGTTACACATAACTAATGACCACCAGAAACCATGGTGTCCATCACCAATTAATTTCTTTTCATGCATTTCTTAATTTAATTAGATATTAAGGTGTAATTATGAATATATTCCAAAAGTGCACAGTACATTCTACAAAAATTACAGTAGATTCTACATACTATAGATAGACTACTGTATAAATTTTAAGTCATTTGGGTAAGCATAGCAACCTCTATTGAAAAATACCAAATGCTAATGCAAGAAATCATATGAGAGCAAGATAAACCAATAACTCACTCATACAACAACCAATGACCATGAAATTTTTACCACACATCAAACATCATATGGGTAGCATGCAATAAAAATTTCACTTCATTTGGAGTCCTACATCTACAGTTATGAAAAAGAAAAATACAACTAGCATTGAAAACCTAACTGCATAAATCTAGTTTTACAGCTAAAACCTTAAACTAAAACATGACATATTATAGATCTATCATAAAGATCATTTTATAACGAAGCTAGCAAAATTGGTTTGACTATTTTTGGATCTCCCTAGGGTGAGATATTAATTTTCAAAGATTCACCCGATTTAATGCAATATTCCAAAAAAGAATAAAAACAAATCATTTTTGCAGAGTGAACACAAAACTTTTTCCTAATTAACCAAGCCTATATGTGTAAATATATGTGTCTAGGCATTATGCAAAGTGAACACGGAAAAAAGTTTCTATTTGCGATTCAACCCTTCTTCTCCTTCTTCCACGACAGAGATGGAGGAGGACGGCTCGAGGTAGGCCGGTTCCGGCGAGGTTGGCCACCGCCGACCAAGGGGACGAGGCCGAGCGAGGCTGCCGTGGAGGAGCAGCAGCAGACCACGCTCCAGGAGGCCACAGCCCTGCCCGCAACAGGTCGAGGCCACGCGGCCACGCGCAGCGTCTAGGGCTTGCTGGCCCAACCAACAAATGGGAGCAGCGAGCCGCTAGGCAGAGGCAGAGAATGAGAGAGCGAGGAGAAGACACTCGCCTTTTTCCTTTCTGCGAGCGTGAGGTGAGGTGGCAAGCGGAGACCGCGAGCCAGGGCGAGGTGTCGAGTGGAGCAGGCATAAGGGGCCATGCGGTGCCCATCTGTTGCACGCTGTCGGCCACGATGCGGCTCCCTGCCGATTCCAAAATTGGAACTGAAACATTCTTCCCCCAACAACCTGATTAACAGGCCGACGTCCATAATCAAAATCTCCTAATCTATCTTGAATCAGTGAACAAGGTAAGAAGCAAAGTTGTAGATCATCAAGAGATCTCCAACTTTGTTTCAATGCTCAAGACCTGGTTCGGCTTGGATTGAGAGCTACGAAGCTCGAAACAGGGAAAGGCTGGGTTGAAACATCACTGCAACGTCGATGTTTCAGAACCTCAGGATTTGGACTTGATGATCGAATTTGAGCAAGTTAGGCTTGGATTCAGAGGTTGACCAAAGAACAAAGTTTGTAGCTGATAAAATTTGCCACAACTTTCATTTAGATGACATCCCCCAGAAAAGATTATAAGATGCACATTCGAAAAGGTCAAACAAAGGAGGTCTCTAATCCACCAAGGTCAAACAGCAATTATAAACCTAATTAGGCAAAGCAATCAACATGAACATTGTTCCATTAGGTCCACTAAGTGTAGTTAAGGTGTTTACAAGATTATAAGACCATCACTTGCATTAGTCACACATGATCATAAGCACAAGTGCAAGGAAACATAAAGTAGCAGTGCAAAGTTTCACTAGTTACAAGGGAATGTTTCATTAGTTATAACACACCCACAAAATGCAATGCTCATGAATGAGTTAACGATGCTTATGCTCATGTAATGCAAGCACAAAGAGGCAAGATAACACCAGGGGTGTTACAGCCCTCCCCCCTTATAAAAATCTCGTCCCGAGATTTGGAAAGCGTACCATTTTTTATAAAAGGCGGGGTAAACTTTTCGCAAATAATCTTCCTGTTCCCACGTTGCATCTCGCTCACTATGGTTACTCCACATGATCTTGTATGATTTCACCACTCAATTTCGTGTCACTCGATCCTTGCGATCCAAAACAGATACCGGCTCTTCTACATAAGTCAAGGTTTTCTTTAGCTTTATATCCCTGACTTTTACTTCCTCTTCAGGCACTCGAAGACATTTCTTCAGTTGTGAGACATGAAATACTAGAAATATCATACGTATTTCTGGAGGTAGCTGAAGTTTATAGGCGACCATACCACATCTCTCAATTATTGGATAAGGTCCTATATATCTTGGTGCAAGCTTTCTTTTAACACCAGATCTTTGTACTCCTCTCATAGGTGATACTTTCAAGTACACATGGTCACCAACTTCAAATTCAATAGGTCTTTTTCGCTTGTCGGCATAACTTTTCTGTCGTGCTTGGGCAGCTGCCATGTGTTGTTGTATGATTCAGACTCGTTTCTCAGCTTCTTTCACAAATTCAATACATAGTATCTTCGCTCTCCAGGTTCCACCCAATTCAATGGAGTTCTACATTTACGACCATAAAGAGCTTCGAATGGGGCCATCTGGATACTTTCTTGATAACTATTATTGTACGAGAATTCAGCTAAGGGCAACCATTTCTCCCATGATCCTTTTGAAGAAATTACACAAGCTCTCAGCATGTCTTCTAAGATTTATTTTACACGCTCAGTTTGACCAGAAGCCTGGGGATGGTAAGCAGAACTTCTGACTAAGTTTGTACCTAACTCTTTGTGTAGACATTCCCAAAAATGAGCAGTAAACTGAGGTCCACGGTTAGATATAATAGTCCTTGGTACTCTGTGAAGACGAACTATCTGATCTACGTATATCTGCGCATATTGATGTGGGCGATAGTCAATTCCAACGGGAATAAAATGTGCAGATTTGGTCAAACGGTCAATAATAACCCAAATAGAATCGTGACCCTTCTCAGAATGAGGAATTCCAGAGATAAAATCCATACTAATTTCTTCCCATTTCTAGCCTGAAATTGATAATGGTTGAAGTAAACCAGTAGACTTCATGTGTATTGCCTTAACTCTGCAACAGTTATCACATCTAGCGACGTAGGCTGCGATTTCTTTCTTCATTTTAGTCCACCAATAGAGAGGTTTTAAATCTTGGTACATCTTACTACTACCAGGGTGGATGGACAACTTAGAAGAATGGGCTTCAGATAAGATTTGATTTCTGAGCTCTCTGTCTTTTGGCACCACGAGTCTATCCTCGAACCAGAGAATTCCCTTCTCATCGACTCGAAAATGCTTAGTTTCTTGCTCTTTCATCTTTCTCTTGACGTGAAATACGCCTACATCTATCTTCTGTAGCTCGATGATTCGACTTCTCAGAGAACCCTCAACAGTGATATTGTGGAGTACAACAGGGTGTAAGAGATGAGACAAATGAAAATCTTCTTCTATTAGAGAGTTACAATGAGATTTCCTACTCAAAGCATCAGCAACCATATTTGCTTTGCCTGGATGATAGTGCACTTGAAGATTATAATCCTTGATTAGCTCCAACCATCTCCTTTGTCGCATATTCAGCTCGGGCTGAGTGAATATGTACTTGAGACTCTTATGATCTGTATAAATGTTACACACATTTCCTAGCAAGTAGTGTCTCCAAATCTTTAAGGCATGAACCACATCAGCTAACTCTAAATCATGAGTTGGATAGTTGACTTCATGTTTTCTTAACTGACGCGAAGCATAGGCAATAACTCAGCCCTCTTGCATGAGTACACAGCCTAACCCAGTGCCTGAGGCATTACAATACACATCAAACGATTTTTCTATATCCGGTTGAGCTAACACAGGAGCTGATGTTAATAAAGTTCGCAGTGTGTGAAAAGCTTGCTCACACTCTAGAGTCCAATCAAATTTTTTATCCTTCTCTAACAATCGAGTCATTGGCTTAGCTATCTTAGAGAAATCCGGAATGAACCGACGATAGTAGCCAGCCAATCCAAGAAAACTTCTAACTTCATGAACGGTAGTTGGTGCCTTCTATTCCAAAACTTCTTGTACCTTAGTTGGATCCACAAAAATTCCATCACCCGACAATACATGACTGAGAAAAGGTACTTTCTTCAACCAGAATTCACATTTGCTGAACTTGGCGTAGAGTTGATGTTCTCGCAACCTGGATAGTACAATTCTCAGATGCTCGGCATGTTCTTCTTCATTCTCAGAATAGATGAGAATATCATCAATGAAGACGACCACGAATTTGTCCAATTCTTGCATGAATACCGAATTCATCAGGTACATGAAATGCGCAGGGGCATTAGTCAACCCGAATGACATAACCAAATACTCATACAACCCATATTTGGTGGAGAAAGCTGTTTTTGGTATGTCTTCAGGACGAATCTTGATTTGATGATACCCAGATCTCAGATCAATTTTCGAGAATACCTTCGCCTTGGACAACTGATCAAACAAAACATCAATACGAGGTAATGGATATTTATTCTTGATAGTGACTGCATTGAGCGGCCGATAGTCTACACACATGCGTAGAGACTGATCTTTCTTCTTCACAAAGATGGTAGGGCAACCCCAAGGAGAAGAACTGGGATGAATCAGACCTTTTTGTAAGAGTTCTTCAAGTTGAATCTTGAGCTCAGCTAACTCCTTTGGCGGCATTCTATATGGTCTTCTTGAGATCGGTGCAGTACCAGGAAGTAGCTCAATCTTGAATTCCACATCACGGTCCGGAGGTAATCCGGGTAAATCATCAGGAAAGACATCAGGAAACTCGCATACCACAGGGACATCTGCTATTTCCTTTGCCTTTGCTATAGTAGCATTAACTGTAGTCTGAGGACTAACATCTCGAGGAAGCTGTACTAGAAATGCTTGTTGATCATTGGGATCCCTCAGCATAATCACTCTTGTAGAGTTATCAATGAAAACACTGTTTCCACTCATCCACTTCATTCCCAAAATTACATCAAGACCCAATCCTGGTAATACCACAAGATCCACCTTATACAAACGTCCTTCTATCTCGATCTTTGCTCCTAAGACTAACTGGTTGGTGGAGATGTTATTTCCAGCCGCACTTATATTGTAACCACCTCTGTCTAAGGTAACCATTTTCATACCATGCTGGGTTGCAAAGGTCGAACTGATAAAAGAATGAGAAGCGCCTGAATCAAACAGCACAACGGCAGGTTGTTGGTTCACCAGAAATGCACCAGCCGTAATGACTTCGCCAGTAGGAACTTGTTCCACTGTGGTGTATTTGACATGTCCTTTACACACGTTTGCCACATTTTCATCTATACTCTTTTGAGGATGAGGACAATCTTTGGCCCAATGACCTGGCGTATTGCAGTTCCAGCACGGTCGGTTACTTGGTGGGACGTTAGACTTTCCTTTCTTAACATTACTCTTCTTGACCTGACCCCTTTTCTGATATGGATGATATCTAGCAGATACATCAGATGATTGAGGATGGGAAGTAATCATTATAAAAGTGTTAGATTAGGAAGCCCTAGCTTCAGAAGCTATCTGATGATACTTAGAAGCAGCATGAACAACATTGCAGTTTTCTTGCATTAGAGTATCACTGACAAACTCATTAAACGTTTCACACTTGCTATTACACATGGTCTTCATCAATTTGGGACAAAGCCCCCTCTTGAAACTAGCAATCCTCTTGGCCTCGGTATTGACAAAATCCGGAGCATACCTTGATAGATGAATGAACTCATGCCAATATTCGGTTACACTTCGGTCACCTTGAGTGAGCTTCATGAACTCGGTGTGCTTGATAGCCATAAGACTGGGAGGAATGTAATGTCCTCGAAGAGCTTCTTTGAACTGATCCCAAACGACCTCATCATCCTTAGGCAGAGTGCTCCTATAATGATGCCACCAAATACCTGCAGGCCCTTGTAATTGTTGCGAAGCATACTCTATTTTCATATCATCGGCCACATTGAGTAAGCAAAACCTATGTTCAATAGAGTTTAACCATTCGTCTGCTTGAAGTGGCTCTTCTGCTTCTCGAAAGATAGGAGGCTCAGTATCTAAGAAATCCTTATAGTTGCTATACTGAATAGGCTCAGGTCCCTGATGGACATTGTTATAGATACTTTCAACCAAGGCACGCTGACTTTCAGCAAGCATCTGTAGTAACTCAGTAGAAGTAGGTTGCTGAGGATGAGATGATGGAGGCTCCACATTGTCATGACTCCTACTGCCAGAGAGAAGCTGACGAGGCATCTGCAGTTTACGGAAAGCCAGTGAGTATTGACGATGTTGGAAGGTTGCTAACGAATTATATAAGCATGTCCAAGAGGTTGTATCCACTATCAAGGTTCCAAATCCCGACGAAAGAAACATCTGGGTTCGGAACAACGATCTTCTGACAAGATAGGGAAAGATGACCTAAGGAAAAAGGTTCACGGGAAGACAACACATCGATGTAGCTCCATAATGGATCATGACTAGCAATCCTCGTAACCTGTGTGTGCCGAGTAGCACAACCTTGCGTGCGCGCCCACAGGAGGCCATCGGTTTCATCGCGGCACCGTAGATTACTAATTGTAACACCATTACTGAACCAACACCCATGAGAAATCCTCACATGTCAAGAATTAGGTGTGTAGAACACATCATACAAGAAGGGGTAGCAAACAAAGGTGATCCCAAGGTTAGAGTTACAGGGAGGTGAGTTGTAGCTCAAAAGATATCACAACTCAAGACGATACATCATGAGAGGTTCATCAAGAATTGTTTTGGGTACCGCTCACTTCCACTGACCGGATATGAATCGTGCTTCAAGGCTGACACTAACAACAACTCCACAAGATTGGTTGATTACCTCAGCCCTTTGCAAAAGAATGCAACTTCTTACGGGAAAACCCTTTGGAGGAAAGAAAATTTTTAAAGAGTGGGGTAAGCATTTATAAGGGAGGGAGTAATGCAAAATGCAATGCATGATGCGAACATGGTGCATGCATGAACCTTACGGCCTCACAAACCTAGGAAGAATTTTAAAAATTCTATCGTATAGTTCGGTGGCATACACACGTTCTCTCAAAAACGATAACTAGTCGCTCTACCGGAGACGTTGTTAGTGTACCTGCAGAAAATTGCATTTCAGCCCAACAGTTCCCAAAAAACACACAAGAAAAGCAATGAACTAAATACTTTCCATACATACATCCCCCGATGTATATACTTCAGTATCAAGACTACCCAACAGATATACCCACAATTAAGTACCCTCATAGATATATGATTGAACATATAAATATGTGAGTAACCACAACTACTCTCCCCTAGACCGACGGTTGGACGGTCATGCTCTCATAACTCTCACTTACCAGGGCGTAGAGGTAATTTGATCCATACATTACCACCCAAGCGGATGGCTTCCATACAATAGCACGCCGTATGGACAACGAAACAGAAAACAAACAAGAACCCCCAGGCTAGTACTTTAATAAGCCACCTAATAGTCCTTATTTGGGCATATAGGATATGACCACTGGCACTCTTTAGATTAGAATTAAGGTTTTTCACAAAACTTTTGTTTAAATACACAAATGATATGTTTAGTGTTGAATCTTGCTCTAATACCAGCTGTAACGGAACCGTCCAAATTATAAGAGCACATGTCTAAAAACAATCGCCGAAGCGATCAAATTCTCAAACTTGAGCCCATATAACTCCGGTAGTCCACGAAATCACGAGGGATTTCAAACCAAGCCGAGAGCAACCAAGATCGTAGTGATTCAACATAACACAGCACTTGTTACAATAGTTCATAAGTAGTTCTCATACATCGGAGTACGAATAAGTTATTACAAACCAAATTAGGAATAGCGGAAGCAACATAGTTTTGAAACCACATTTAGTGCAAATACTGCCAGTGCGTAGTCACATCCTGCAAAAGCATAATAGAAGAGAAACTACAGAGACCATGCCCCAAGGTCTAGTCTTCACACCAAACAGCGAAGACAGTACTTCAGGTAACCAGTAAGAATCTACTACCTGCAACAAGGTGGGAATAAACCCTGAGTACGAGAAGGTACTCAGCTAGACTTACCCGCCAAAAACCAGAAATAAAGTGACACCAAGGAGTATGCAAGGCTTTATAAAGTGGGCTAGCTTGACACATTTGCATAAAAACTTAGGTACAGATAAATAATCATTATTGCTTTAAGCATCAAGTTAATCATTATTAACCTATCCTCTAGATTAGTACATGTACTATAGCAATCACTTGATTCAGCTAAGCAAACAATAGTAACCATATCAGGTTTATAAGGCCATCATTATATCATCATCATCTTCAGAACCATCAGTAGATTAAGTGAAATCTACGTTGCCTCTGCTTTGTCAAGTTTCTCACTAACCGGGAGAGACGGCGATTCGAATCGATTCCAACTCAGCTGAGGGGGTATTCCTAACACCAACCGGGCATACTTTGCAAGAGTCGTCAACAGTCACCTTTGGTACAATTCAGGATGGGCCCGAACAGCGCCGCATTCTCAGGGATACTAGTGGCCAGGAAGCTCAGGACTTTTAACTCACCTGCCCTTGGTCCCACCTGGCTCCCCTCCGAGGCGACTTACACTTTTCGGCTTCGCAGCCTGAGTTGAGCTACTCGGCTTCGCGGTCGGCAACCTCAGGCCGGCCAGCTAAGTGTTAGGCTGCGTTCAAAATGACAAAGGAAGTACAACGGATCGGTCCTTAACCGACACAGACGGGGATAGTTCCACACCCAAGACCTCCATGCCTTGTTGCTTCACTATCGACATCCCGCCCGGTCTAAGTTCATTATTAACACTTGGTTCTTTTCCACGATAGCAAATATAGCCAACCGTGACCCAATACTTCCTATCTTATAGGTGATGGGAGATCACCTGACATTACCATTCTAATTAAGTAGGGCTAAGCATAGAGTCGATCCTGTCTACATAGGATTCAGGGATTCATATATCCGGACAAGGAATGATATAATGCAGTAAGGGTTTCCAACCAACTCCTACCACTTAATGCAACAATACGTATAACATATATATAATTAATTGCTTTGAAAGTAGGAGGCTTATAATGCTCCGGGGCTTGCCTTAACCGTACGAGGATGGTTCGGGGTTCAGCGCTCAACCACGGTTCCTTCGTCTCCTCGGGTTCCGTCGGACTGGGCCCCCTGCCCACGAATTGGTTCCAACTCCACCGGGCACGTCTTGTGGAACTTTACCGTCGTCACGTTTCTTGGTACACCTATTGCATGTATATGCACCAATGAATCTCATGTATGCACAGATGTGACATGATGAGCTTATGAGCATGTATGCATGAGTAATGTGATGAATAATGCAACAATCTGAGCAATAAAAGTCAAGTTACAAAGTGCTCTATTCAAATTACTCTAAGAGTAGGTGCAAATTTCCTTCGCTGGTATTAACATGTTTAAACATCTCTAAGTAACCACTAAGTACCACAAAGATCATACTTAGCACACATATAACAAGTGCCAGCAATTTAGTGCATTGACATGTTGACCGCAGCAACTTATAAAGTCCATAACTAGAGTTCTCTAACTCCAATGGACATGCATGAGGACAATCTGAAAAGCTTATGAAATTGTCCACAATTCATTTATAAACATCTAAGCATTATTTTATCATTTACCAGGTCAAAATAACACATACCCAGAAACTGTCCTAAAAAGACAGAGAGCAAAACAATTCTGACGTGAAATTTGAACAACTGCCATTTCTAGGCCATGAGTCCAAATGTCACCAAATTTTACCAGCAACTAGTTCATGAAGTTCTTAACAACTTTGTTATAGTTCACTAAGCATGAAAGCATCATTATCATGGAGCAATTCACAAAGTTTCCAGATCTATCCAGAAACTACAATTATAAGAAATTAATTATTAAGTGATGTTGCAAACCTACAATTTGACAAAACCAACTTTACCATCATGTTACACATAACTAATGACCACCAGAAAACATGGTGTCCATCACCAATTAATTTCTTTTCATGCATTTCTTAATTTAATTAGATATTAAGGTGTAATTATGAATATATACCAAAAGTGCACAGTACATTCTACAAAAATTACAGTAGATTCTACATACTATAGATAGACTACTGTATAAATTTTAAGTCATTTGGGTAAGCATAGCAACCTCTATTGAAAAATACCAAATGCTAATGCAAGAAATCATATGAGAGCAAGATAAACCAATAACTCACTCATACAACAACCAATGACCATGAAATTTTTACCACACATCAAACATCATATGGGTAGCATGCCATAAAAATTTCACTTCATTTGGAGTCCTATATCTACAGTTATGAAAAAGAAAAATACAACTAGCATTGAAAACCTAACTGCATAAATCTAGTTTTACAGCTAAAACCTTAAACTAAAACATGCCATATTATAGATCTATCACAAAGAGCATTTTATAACGAAGCTAGCAAAATTGGTTTGACTATTTTTGGATCTCCCTAGCGTGAGATATTAATTTTCAAAGATTCACCCGATTTAATGCAATATTCCGAAAAAGAATAAAAACAAATCATTTTTGCAGAGTGAACACAAAACTTTTTCCTAATTAACCAAGCCTATATGTGTAAATATATGTGTCTAGGCATTATGCAAAGTGAACACGGAAAAAAGTTTCTATTTGCGATTCAACCCTTCTTCTCCTTCTTCCACGACAGAGATGGAGGAGGACGGCTCGAGGTAGGCCGGTTCCGGCGAGGTTGGCCACCGCCGACCAAGGGGACGAGGCCGAGCGAGGCTGCCGTGGAGGAGCAGCAGCAGACCACGCTCCAGGAGGCCACAGCCCTGC
This sequence comes from Saccharum hybrid cultivar R570, assembly GCA_038087645.1. Taxonomy (NCBI): domain Eukaryota; kingdom Viridiplantae; phylum Streptophyta; class Magnoliopsida; order Poales; family Poaceae; genus Saccharum; species Saccharum hybrid cultivar. Next base: position 29,149,522 of record JAQSUU010000135.1, read on the forward strand.
CCGCGACAGGCCGAGGCCATGCGGCCACGCGCAGCGTCTAGGGCTTGCTGGCCCAACCAACAAATGGGAGCAGCGAGCCGCTAGGCAGAGGCAGAGAATGAGAGAGCGAGGAGAAGACACTCGCCTTTTTCCTTTCTGCGAGCGTGAGGCGAGGTGGCGAGTGGAGACCGCGAGCCAGGGCGAGGTGTCGAGTGGAGCAGGCATAAGGGGCCACGCGGTGCCCAGCTGCTGCACGCTGTCGGCCACGATGCGGCTCCCTGCCGATTCCAAAATTGGAACTGAAACATTCTTCCCCCAACAACCTGATTAACAGGCCGACGTCCACAATCAAAATCTCTTAATCTATCTTGAATCAGTGAACGAGGTAAGAAGCAAAGTTGTAGATCATCAAGAGATCTCCAACTTTGTTTCAATGCTCAAGACCTGGTTCGGCTTGGATTGAGAGCTACGAAGCTCGAAACAGGGAAAGGCTGGGTTGAAACATCACTGCAACGTCGATGTTTCAGAACCTCAGGATTTGGACTTGATGATCGAATTTGAGCAAGTTAGGCTTGGATTCAGAGGTTGACCAAAGAACAAAGTTTGTAGCTGATAAATTTGCCACAACTTTCATTTAGATGACATCCCCCAGAAAAGATTATAAGATGCACATTCGAAAAGGTCAAACAAAGGAGGTCTCTAATCCACCAAGGTCAAACAGCAATTATAAACCTAATTAGGCAAAGCAATCAACATGAACATTGTTCCATTAGGTCCACTAAGTGTAGTTAAGGTGTTTACAAGATTATAAGACCATCACTTGCATTAGTCACACATGATCATAAGCACAAGTGCAAGGAAACATAAAGTAGCAGTGCAATGTTTCACTAGTTACAAGGGAATGTTTCATTAGTTATAACACACCCACAAAATGCAATGCTCATGAATGAGTTAACGATGCTTATGCTCATGTAATGCAAGCACAAAGAGGCAAGATAACACCAGGGGTGTTACACTTTCAATCCAAACTCTATACACATATGTAGGGAGAGCTAATGCTACCAAAACCGAGCTTGTGACAATTGTCCAAACTTTACTTACGAGCAAAATGATTGGACAAGTATGACAAGTTCAAAACTTTTATTATCAAAATCAACTTTGTGAGGGTTGTCATCAATTACCAAAAAGGGGGAGATTGAAAGTCCCTAGTTTGGTTTTGGCTAATTGATGAAGCCTAGGACTAACCTTTGTATCTAAGTGGATGATTTAGATAAAGGTGGTCATTGAATATGAGACATGACATTGACTCATATGATCAAGATGATGAAGACCAAGATGATGCTTGGCTCGATGGACCGGTTGTGAAGGTGAAGGGCAAGTCGAGGCTTCGAAGCGAAGGACCATGCGATGGTGAAGCTTGAGCAAGACTTGGCGCCGATGGACCGATGCAACGGTGAAGAGTAAGTGAAGTCAAGGTTGATGGATCGAGACGGTCATGTGATGATATGAAGTGGATCATATCTTTTGGAAAAATAAAATGGGCTCAAGGCAAAGGTATAACCATAAGGCCATTTTGTTTTGCACTCAAAACACCATAGAGGGTGTGAGTGGTTTAGGATCGATAGCCGAACTATTAAGAGGAGAAGTCTTATCGATTATTCGACGCACGGGTGCCACTAGGTGAATTCATGAAGTGCATTGCATGTAGGGCCTAGTGAGCTAACTAGAAAACCTTCAAAAATGATTATGAAAATGCTAACACACGTGCACAAGGTGGTGATCACTTGTTGGTGTTGGCACATTTACGAAGGCGTTGAAGTTTGAGCGGTAGAGAGGGTTTGGGTTCCTCTCTCCCTCCCGCCGAGCTTGCGAGCACGGGATTCAGGCATTTTCGAGAAGTTGAAATGCCTATTTTCCACTACACCGGAAGTCGGAAAAGAAACGGACGCGAACAGAGGTCACAGAGGTGATCGGACGCTGCACCGGACGCGGTCACGATTTGACCGGATGCGTCTGGTCAGTTCAACGCAGCAGTCAGGCCACAGTTGTTTGGGTTTACAACCGGCGCGTCCGGTCACTCACGGGACTGGCGTGTCCGGTCGGGCACCCAGAAGTGTAGCGCGTGGCGTAAAGCTGATCGGACGCGCGGCGCGTCTGGTCACACGCGATCGGACGCTTCCGGTCATTGAGGGAGCTTACTAGACTGCAACCGGACGCTGGCACTGTTGCGTCTGGTCGTTGCCTGGAGCGCGTCTGGTCGTTGCTTCGCGGGCGCGCGGTACTGTGCGATCGGCGCGTCTGGTCAGTTGAGCGGCGCGTCCGATCGTTGCTTTTGACCGCTGGCGCTCAGTGACTGTTGGAGGATCGGACGCAGTTGAGCGCGTCCGGTCAGTTTCGACCGGCGCGTTCGGTCGTCCTGAAAAGCGCGAGTGAAGGGGTACAATGGCTCTATTCGTTTGGGATGCTTATAAATACTTGTTGGCCGGCCCTTGGGGAGGTCTCTCGTGATTTCTAACACTCTTGTGCATCTTTTGAGCTAGAGCTTCTCTCTCCTACTCATCTCTCTTGCTTGATTACAAATCAAAAGTGAGATTGAGTGATCTCAAAGTGCATTGCATAGCTTGAGGGCATCTAGTGGCACTTGTGGGTGGTTTAGCCGGTGGATTTCTTGTTACTCTTGGAGAGTACCGCTCCTAGCCAGCTTGGAGATTGTTGGAGGCGTTGGCAAGAGAAGGAGATTGTTCTTGGCCACCTCTGGTTGATTGTAAGAGGTTCTTGTGCTTTCCTCGGTGGAGCGCCAAAAGCAACTCTAGTGGATTACGCGTGTCATTGAGTTACCTCACTTGAGAGTGGTGTCTTGCGGTGCCTTGCGGGGCGTGCCTTGAGGGGCAAGTGACTTGAGGGTTACACCGAGAAACCATCTAAGTGTTGGTCGACACAACCGGTGACGTAGCTTGTCGGTGCACAAGTGAACACCGGATGAACAAAAAATATTGTGTCTCTTGTCTCCCGGTGTTTGGTCTACATATTGTGTTGTTGTCAATATTGATTGATCGTATATCATCTTGGTGATTGGCAACATCTTCACTCCACCGTCGGTATAAGATTCACAATCCTCTCTCTCGCATTTACTTTACTAGTTATCTTGTGTAGCTCTAGTGTTAGCCTTTGCTAGTAGTTGTTAGCTTGCTCTCTAGTGTAAGTTTAGTGACTTAGCCCTTGTGTGAACTAGAGATCATAATCTACTAGACTTGTGGTTAAGAGGCTTGCATCACTACCGTAGGCTAAGCAAAACTCGCTTTACGCCGGTTGTTATTCTAACAAGTTTGCTTAGTGTTTATTGTAGAATTTTTATAGGCTATTCACCCCCCCTCTAGCCATCTAGGACCTTACAGCGAGGTGACCCTCCACGCCACCTCCACCTCCATCGCCGCCGCCAAAGATGGGGCCAACCCCCGCGGGAGCTGGCTCTAGATCTCCGCAAGCTCCCTCCCTAGCACCACCGATGACGACGCCAGCGCAGACGCCCTCTTCAGTCCTGCCCCACCACCAGGCAATGGACGATGAGTCACTGGTCATCATCAAGGATGTCTTGGAAGACGAGGACGAGGATGAAGACAATGACGACGGAGTGGCTCCAATGATGGTTGTGCAGACTCCCTCCCCGCCGCCGGCGTCGCAGATGCTGGGTTCTGCGGCTGCGGGCACCTCCCTCTGCATAGACGCTGGAGTCGAGAAGGGCACCCCCTAGATGTGTGCGGTCTCCACAGGTAGAAGCTCCTCGTTGTCTCCTCTCGCCACACCCTTCTTCCTAGCCAAGCAGTCTACGGGCAGATCCAAGGCTCTGTGATGGATGGAGGACTCCGGTGACTCTGATTTCGACTACACGTCCTCTGCCAAGTCGCCGTACCTAGAAGCCACTCGCCGAGCCATCGAGGTGACGGCCTCACCCGTGCCTGCAACACCATGTGAGAGGGTGAGCTCTGCCTCACATCCGGTCGTCATCACCAAGAAGAGGTGGCGGCGCTGTCGTCGAGCCAGGACCAGGGACGCCGACGGTCCTCCAGCGGTGCCCCCACACCCGGTCGTGCGTGTGCCCGTGCACTAGCACCTCAGCCAGCGGCATAGGGCGCTAGCGCCTGGCGGCCGCCATCATCGTTGTCGTGAGCCAGGCCCTCTTCCTCGATGCCACATTTTTCAAGCGGTCGCGCCTGTCAATGCCGACGACTTCACGTTTGTTCAAAGCCATTAGCGTGGTGCCGCCATGCCCCGCCTCACCCTCTTCACTCGTTAGTCTCTGCTTCAACTGTATGGCTGGGGACCACATCGCCGCCCAGTGCACCTCCCCATCCCACTGCCTTTTCTGCCTCAACAGGGAGCACCAAGCGAGAAACTACAAGCACGGTCGTCTGGCCCGGCGCCTTTCCTCAGACCGGGTGTAGGAGCCTCTGAGGCGCGGTCTTCGGTGTCATGCTGTTGGAGGCAACCATGGTCATGCCGGTTCACACCCGTGCCGACTCTGTCTTGGTCGCCATGGCAAAGATGACGACAACGGTGGCGACGGCTAGGACGCCGATGGCGCGCCAGAGCCACAACTTGAGCCTAGGTGGAACCTAACTTTTCAGCAAGCGCCACCTATCACTGTCAGACAGATTCTCTGCCCGGCCCAACCGGGTATCGGTCCTTCATCATCTAGGCCACGCAGGCAGCACCTACTGTTGAAGGGAGCACAACTTCACCGGCCCTCGTCACGTCCGATGTCGTCTTCCCCCTACAAGTTGCCCGAGGCCTCTCAAGAGCTTGAAATTCAAATTCTATCATGGCCTCAACCACCGCTCCTATGGATGGATCTGATGCTTTGTGACTCTGACTTGGATGCTACTATTCGTGCCCAGCCAAAGTTCGTGGCCTCGGAGCACCTCCTTCTAGTCTTGGAGCCGGACATGGCGCTGCAAAATAGCCCTCCCCGGGTGTCCTAGGCATTGGGGCTAGTGGTTGACGAGCAAGCGCAGCATCAGCAGCTCTCCGTCGGGGCCTCCAACAATGCCCATGAAGGGCAGCCCGCTCAACCCACCAACGATGGCCCATCAACGCTGACACATGGGACAGACCCCCTCCTACTGTTGTAGCTTCGCCTTCAGTCCAACCCACCTCTATCGAGGACTCATCGCCAGTCTAAAGCTATCGCTCGAGAAGCCGCTGATCCAGTCACCGTCGCGCCTTCGTGTCTCGTGCGTGTGGGTCAAGAGTTTGGTGCTACGCCGCAGTGATAGACTTGCTGCCAAGTCCGTCTACCGCGACATAAACCCGGAGAAGCAGGCCAAGCTGGTGTAAGGTCCTAAATGGCTAGAGGGGAGGTGAATAGCCAATTTAAAAAATCTACATGTGTCACTAGACAAGTGAGTTAGTAAAACAAACAGCGTAGCAATTCTAGCACTAGCTCACTAAGCTATGCAAGCCACCTATACAAGTCTAGTTCAAGGCTAAACACTAACCACACCAACAACTAACTCTACTCCTAAACAAGAACAAAACTACACAAGCTAGAGACAAAGAAAATCAAGCTACACAACTAGAAAGGTAGATAAGTAAGCAAAGGAGTGAGCTAGGATTGTTATACCGACGTTGATGAGTTGAGATATGTCCAATGAACCAATCAATCAATGCAATCACAAACACAAAATGAAATCCTCGGCAAAGAGATAACACAAGATTTTTTATCGAGGTTCACTTGCTTCCCGGCAAGCTAGTCCTCGTTGTGGTGATGCACCCACTTGATGGATCGTGAGCTAATTGACTATCAAGAGTCAAACCCTCAGCGGGTGCCGTACATCCACTCACAAGATGGGGATCCTCCAAGCCACGAGCTCCACTAGAGTAGCCAATTCGCGAAATCCCACGGGAAAGACTCAAGAACCCCTCACAATCACTTGGTGATGCTCGAAACAATCTCTAATCATGAGCTCAACACCACCACTGCTCCAAGCCGTCTAGGATGTTGGGAAACACCAAAGAGTAATAAGAAATCCGTAGCCAACTCAAAGATCAAGTGCCACTAGATGCAAATCACTAAGCAATGCACTTGAATCTCACTCAATCTTACTAGAGTATGCAACCAAGCTAGGAGATGAGTGGAGGGAAAGTTCTCTAGCTCAAAGTATGTCTCAAGTGCTCAATAAGTCAAGAGAGGGGTCCTAAAACCGGTCAAACATGTATATATAGAGATACCCCTTTGGATAGAGCCGTTGGGCAAAAATCGGGAGCACCGGACGCTCCGACGCACAGGCATCAGACGCACTCAGCAGCGTTCGGTGCACCAGATCTCGCCATGTGTCTCGTGCGTTCAAAGTTCAATGGTCATTTCAGCGAGCACCGGACGCGTCCGACGCCCAGCACTCAATGTCTGATGCACTCCAGTAAGCATCCAGAGACGATTTTCACTCATCGGACGTGTCCAACGGTGGGTCAACGGACGCCACTGCGTCCGGTGCACACGAGGGTTCGAAGAGGCTGCTGACGACACAAAACCACCGGACGATGCACAGTGTTTTGCCAGCGTCCGACGCCATAGCGTCAGACGCACCGATGACCACTTCGTCCGCGCGCGCTCTGCAGTGAAAACACCGGACACTGACGTCAGCGTCCGATGCTGCTGTAGCTAGCATCCGACGAGTGTTTCTCAGCCTACGACTTCGCTTCCGGTTCTCGCATCTGGCGCAATGGAAAAAACATCTCATTTCTACGAAAATGTTGAATCCTGCTTTGCAAGCTCGGCGGGAGGGAGAGAGGAACCAAACCCCTCTCTACCCCTCAAACTCCACCTCCTTTGCAAAGGTACCAACACCACCATGTGTATATCACTATGTACAAGTGTGTTAGCATATTTTCACAATTATTTTCTCAAAGGAGTTATGTTAGCACTCTTTGGATCTAAATGCATATGCTCAAAGATTTTGACCTAGTAGCACTTGATTCATAAAATGACAGTGATTGCCCCTCTTGATAGTCGGCTAACTATCCTAAACCCGGTCAATCACTTCTCTACTCATCTTAGACCGGCAAAAGAAAAACTCTATGAATATACCTTTGCCTTGATCATCTTACTCCGAGTCCATCTCCAAGTGCTTGTACTCCATGATCATCATCTCCATATTCATGCATTTCTTCTTTGTGCTCTTGTGGTCATTACTCCATGCCACCATACAACTTCATCACATGTGTTGCTATACCTAACTCAAAAACACTCAATACAATGGCATTAGCAACTTAATGTCATTAATTACCAAAACCAAACTTGGGCTTTCAGCGGGTCTTGCTCAGCAAATGGCAGCCATCGGTGAGCACCCCACGGTCAGCGTTGGTGACGCCTGACGCGACCATCGCCACTCGGTTCCACAAGACGTTCCGAGAGCCGTTGTCACCATCCAAGCGCGTAGCAATGCAGGAGCTCTTCCCCATGGCTGGTGCTCGCGGGAAGCGGGCGGCGACGCAGGCGCCTTGAGCAAGGGTTCACTCAACGTCGCAAGCTCTTCGGTCGCACATTTAGTTTCTTAGTTAGTTACAACAGCGTGCGTTCCACCGCCTAGCGGTGCCTTATATTCGTGTTCAACCTCATCGCTCATGGCACCTCGTCATGATGTGACGTTGGACATGTAAAACTTCTAACTTCTTCTTCTTAATGGAACACATGTTATGCATGTTCTTGAAAAAAAAAACTTTATAGGGTAAACTTTAGTCCTTAGACTGGTGAAACACCACCTAAGATGAAACTCTTCTACATCTTCATCGCCCCGTGTCTTGATCATAGTCCGTATCTAAATTACGCCCATGCTTTTACTCTTCCTACGACTCTTGCTGCGAGTCATTCATCGTTCCCTGCTTCGGCCCACCTTCCTTGTGCACATCATGGCTGTCTACTCTAGCCCGAAAGCTGGCATGGTGCCTCTGTGTGTATCCGTGAAACTGCCAAGAATCACCATCTTGTGAGAAACAAATTGCAGCGCAACATCCAAATAGAACAACGTATATTATGAGTGAAAAATGTAAAGTAAAAAAATGTGCCATCTAGTAGGAAACTACTATTCTACATCACCATTTTAACACAGACAACAAACGAACTATTGTGCATCACCATTTTCAACAGAGACAACCAACCAATGAGCATCCAAAGGGCAAACAGGAAAACAATTTCACGTTATTCAACTAAACACCGTTTCACAACAGCTTTCAACACTGGAAGGTTTCCATCTCAATATGACTGAAATTATTCAGTTCGCTGAAAAGTGAACTTTCGAGAACAGGCTTACTTTCACACGAGTCTACATGATGAAGATTTTATATCCTTCCAGTTGAATTGTTTGCCAGAATTCTGCATTCCGCAGATTAGTCTGATCCAAGCTTAAATATCGTGCTGTTCCTTTGCATTTTGTGTGTGTGTGTGTGTGTTTTGCCAGAAGTATGCGTTCCGTAGAATAGTCTGATCCAATCTTAAATGTTGTGCTGTTCCTTCTCCCCTGCAAGGATGTTATCAGGTAATGATAATTATATATACCCCATTTTTATAATACCCTTGGGGCCTTCTCATTGTGCATGTCATTTTATCCCTTGGGGCCTTCTCATTGTGCATGTCATTTACAAGATTTAGAATACTACAGAGCTCCAGGATGTGATGTCAGGAACCAAACCATATCATCACATTTCAAATTCTTCTGATACTTCATATGATCTACTTGACTATACTACTAACAACCTTGGTTTCAGATTATTCAGATTACATTAGCATACTTTAGGTGTCTTCTAGGTCTGCTTCAGTCCCCTGGACGCCAGGCAACGGAGGAACGGCCAGAGAGGGCTGCGTGTGTGTACTACGGCGACACGGAAGCGGCTTCTGCACCGCACGGGTGACGCCACGGGGTCATCGGACGGGATGATGCGTCGTCCCCGCAGTTAAGCCAAGCGCCCGTGCAGCGAGTTGGCAATTTGGCTTGAACTACTACCATTGCACGGTGGGTTTCGAATCTTATCTTCTAAACACGAAACTACAGGACAGACTCTGGCCCTTCATTAGGCCACGTCGCCTGAAATTTCATCAGCCGTCCGATCACGTGCTAACGCTCGGATTTCGTCGGTTGCTTCTTCTGTCCACAGTAAGGTTCCAGAGTCTGGCCAGCCACCGTCTCAAAAAAAAAAGAAAAAGAAAGAAAGAGTCGGGCCAGCCACAGGCCCACAGCCGATTCTTGCAACAGGCGTAGCGCCGACAACAAGAAGACGAAGGTGACGTGTGAAAGTCCCTAGTTTGGTTTTGGCTAATTGATGAAACCTAGGACTAACTTTTGTATCTAAGTGGATGATTTGGATAAAGGTGGTCATTGAATATGAGACATGACATTGACTCATATGACCAAGATGATGAAGACCAAGATGATGCTTGGCTCAATGGACCGGTTGTGAAGGTGAAGGGCAAGTCGAGGCTTCGAAGCGAAGGACCATGTGATGGTGAAGCTTGAGCAAGACTTTGCGCCGATGGACCGATGCAACGGTGAAGAGCAAGTGAAGTCAAGGTCGATGGATCGAGACGGTCATGTGATGATATGAAGTGGATCATATCTTTTGGAGAAACAAAATGGGCTCAAGGCAAAGGTATAACCATATGGCCATTTTGTTTTGCACTCAAGACACCATAGAGGGTGTGAGTAGTTTAGGATCGATAGCCGAACTATTAAGAGGGGAAGTCTTATCGGTTATTCGATGCACGGGTACCACTAAGTGAATTCATGAAGTGCATTGCATGTAGGGCCTAGTGAGCTAACTGGAAAACCTTCGAAAATGTTTATGAAAAAGGCTAACACACGTGCACAAGGTGGAGATCACTTGTTGGTGTTGGCACATTTGCGAAGGCGATGAAGTTTGAACGGTAGAGAGGGTTTGGGTCTCTCTCTCCCTCCCGGCGAGCTTGCGAGCGCGGGATTCAGGCGTTTTTGGGAACTTGAAATGCCTATTCTCCACTACGCCGGAAGTCGGAAAAGAAACGGAGGCGAACGGAGGTCACAGAGGTGACCGGACGCTGCACCAGACGCGGTCATGGTATGACCGGACGCGTCCCGTCAGTACAGCGCAGGCGCGGGTGCTAGAGTTTGCAACCGGCGCGTCCGGTCACTCGCAGGACCGGCGCGTCCGGTCAGGTGTCCAGAGGAAACTGAGTTTCGCAAGGACGATCGGACGCGAGGCGCGTCCGGTCACACATGATCGGACGCGTCCGATCGTTGAAGGAGCTTACTGGACTCTAACCGGACGCGTGCACTGTCGCGTCTAGTCGTTGCGAGAGGCGCGTCCGGTCGTTACTTCGCGGGCGCGCGATGCTGTGCGATCGGCGCGTCCGGTCGTTGACTGGAGCGCGTCCTGTCACTCGGGACCGGCGCGTCCGGTCGTTCTGAGAAGCGCGTCCGGTCATAAGATTTGACCGTTGGCTCAGTGACCGTTGGAGGATCGGACGCGGTTGAGCGCGTCCGGTCAGTTTTGATCGGCGCGTCCGGTCATCCCGAAAAGACCCAGTGAAGGGGTATAACGACTCTATTTGGATGGGATGCTTATAAATACTTGTTGGCCGGCCCTTGGGGAGGTCGCTCGTGATTTCTAACATACTTGTGCATCCTTTGAGCTAGAGCATCTCCTCCCACTCATCTCTCTTGCTTGATTGCAAATCAAAAGTGAGATTGAGTGATCCCAAAGTGCATTGCATAGCTTGAGGGCATCTAGTGGCACTTGTGGGTGGTTTAGCCGGTGGATTTCTTGTTACTCTTGGAGAGTACCGCTCCTAGCATGCTTGGAGATTGTTGGAGGCGTTGGCAAGAGAAGGTGATTGTTCTTGGCCACCTCCGGTTGATTGTAAGAGGTTCTTGTGCTTTCCTCGGCGGGACGCCAAAAGCAACTCTATTACATTGCGCGTGTCATTGAGTTACCTCACTTGAGAGTGGTGTCTTGCGGTGCCTTGCGGGGCGTGCCTTGAGGGGCAAGTGACTTGAGGGTCACACCGAGGAATCATCTAAGTGTTGGTCGACACAACCGGTGACGTAGCTTGTCGGTGCACAAGTGAACACCGGATGAACAAAAATATTGTCTCTTGTCTCTCGGTGATTGGTCTTCATATTGTGTTGTTGTCAATATTGATTGGTTGTATATCATCTTGGTGATTGGCAACATCTTCACTCCACCGTCGGTATAAGATTCACACTTCTATCTCTTGCTTTTACATTTACTAGATTATCTTGTGTAGCTCTAGTGGTAGCCTTTGCTAGTAGTATTGTTAGCTTGCTCACTAGTGTAAGTCTAGTGACATAGCCCTTGTGTGAACTAGAGATCATAATCTACTAGACTTGTGAATAGGAGGCTTGCATCACAACCGTAGGCTAAGCAAAACTCGCTTTGCGCCGTTTGTTATACTAACAAGTTTGCCTAGTGGTTCTTGTAGAATTTTTATAGGCTATTCACCCCCTCTCTAGCCATCTAGGACCTTACAACGTGGCAGTTGTGCATCCGCAGCCCGCCCATGGCCCCGCTCCCTCGCGCCGCCGCAGCCAGCGCGTCCACGCTCCACTACAGCCAGCCAGGCGGCCGCGGTTCCGCGGAGGCTACGTTCGCGAGTGCCCAGGTCGGGGGACAAGAACCTTCCGAGCGGGTTGGCGAGCATTGAGCCGCCGCCACCCCCGACCCCTGGCCTGTGCACGTCGGCGCTCTGCGGGAGCTGCTGCCGCACGCCGCCCCCATGCGCGCACGCCCGTCCACCTTCGCAGCGCCGTGACACGGAGCAGCCAGCGCCAAGGGCGCGACACCTTTGTGGTTATCGCACGCCACACGCGCAACCATGGCTGGATACTGGTTGAGCTAGCACGGCTGACGAGTACGGATGGAGCGAATACTCGGCCTACTAGTGCATGCAGGCAGAGACGAGCGACTAGCAGCAGATTCCATCCCATATTGGAATTAGTGGGTGAAACTACATAGGCATAAATGCAGAATCATCCCACGCTTGCGGCATGTTCTTGTCTTTAAGATGGTCATCTGAACTTGGATTAGCCAGTGCCTCATGAAGTATCGAGTTGTGCTGTTAGCGAAGTCCATTTTTCTATTTGCATTCTATAGTTGTTACAGAACTTTTGATGCACGGAGCACTCTGCAATATAAAGTCCTTTCAGTCATTTAATCCTCTTGGATTATGAACACCTTTGGCTGAGTTCAAATCTATTAAATGACATTTTTCTAAAGTTGAGTACTTCATTTGTTTAGTCAGTCAATATTATTGCTAAAATTATGGTGCGCTACAGCACACTTGCATATTCCAGTATGCTGCATTTCTACACATTTTCGCCTATTTTTTAATATGCACTGCCTACTCAAATGACTGGCTGAATTTTAGAGTTTCTGCATCCATGTATTTTAGAAGTGGGAGACACAAAATAGTAGTCCCAGCGTCTAAAGGTCTAGTAAACGTACTTGAACGGTTTGTCAATTATTAAAGGTCAATCTTTCTTTTTTTCTGGAAGAACAACAAAAGGTCTGTTGTGATTTATATTAAGAGGATCCGCAGAGATTTACCTCATGGGAAAGTTGTGAGTTCTGTCCTCTGCTTTCTCCAATGCTGTTATTGTTGCCTAATGCCATGCATACCAACGAAGTGTTCATCAAAACAGAATCTGTTGCAGCTGCAACCAGATGACAAACACTGCTACTTTGTTCAATTTTAATCACTTCACGCAGGAAGACAATTACTGGGCACAACAGTCTGTCAAAGACCATGTGCAAAGCAAGATTCGCAGTGTTAAAGCTGAAATCATATTTGAATATGAGATGTGCAAAAGTTTGACGGTACACATTTGATCACCATACATTCTTGCAAAGCTATCGATGCTATTAATATGACTCTTGAAACCATACTGGCTATACAATATGCTTACTATCATTAAAGCAAGACTTCTCTTCAAAACTTAATTATTTCAGCATCAAATTCTAAGGCTCATAGACTCCACGCTAATTCACTGCTGGTTGGCTCCAAAATGGCGGTTTTCTAGTCAAGTGCGAATCGGAGATTCGGAGTCACCTACACGGTGGGCTGCGGCCTGCGGCCCATATATTTACCGGCCACCCAATGACCCACAGAGAGGTCCAAGACACAATAGGCAAACTAAGACACCAGGCCGGCCACGCAGTCTAGGTTTCGTGTACGCGCTGAGCTTCGCCGCCATCGCCACGCCCTTTTCCGTGCGAGGTCCCGTGTCCACAGTCCACTCCTTGAGGCCTGAGTGCGTCGCCGCTGCGCCCTTTCCCGTGCGAGATGGAGGCGGTGAGTAGGAAGGGCGGCCGCAAAAGGGCAGGGAAGGGGGCGAGTGGCAGCAGTAGCAGGCATGACCCTTCACGCCAGGAGAACTGGAGGACGGTGCTTGAGGAGTGGCAGAAGAAGAAAGATGATAAAGCTAAGCGGAAGACCGGGAGCAAGGTGGAAGTTGGGCCTAGTCGATCTGGGCAAAGAAGTGGGTAAAGAGGCGCTTGCGAGTGAGGGACTTGTTATTTTCCAATCTATGTTGGGAGATGAGATTCAAGACATTTTTGGTTTGAGTGATGACGACGATGATGCATGGGCTGAATGGAAGGCCAATCTTGAGGACCCTCCGACCATCTCAGAAGCAGAAGCAGAGAAAGTGGAGGAATCTATGGACGAGTGGGAGATGACAATTGCCTTCGAAAACTTTTGAGTTTTGACACAGCATGCTGCTTGTTGCAGTAGGTTAGTTACATCTTTGGACTAAGATTAGCTGCTATTTTGGAGGAGTTCGCTAACTGAAGATTCGCTGCTACTTTGAAAGATGATACAGCGAATGTGTGATGCGAGGAACCAGACCATATCAGTGCATTCCAAATTATTCTGATCTTTCAGGAAATCCAAGTCTCAAATATTCCTAGTTAACAGTCCATATATATGTATGCGCATTCTCATCTCATCTCCTTCTCAAAGAGTTCAAAAGAATTGCATACTATTGTATTAATATTTATGGCAACCAATGGTTTTATATTACATTGGTATCTTTAGGTGCCTTCTTTCTGGGTCTCGTGTACACACTAGATGAAACTCTTCTACATCTTCATCGCCATGTGTCATGAATCATGATCGTAGTCCATATCTAAAGGTATTCTTCCTACAACACTTGCGGCGAATAGTCTCCTTCCATTAAGTAGCATGTTGACTCTGTGTCCGTAAAACTAACAAGAATCACCACCATCTTGTGAGAAACAAATTGCAGCACCGTATCCAAACAAGACAAAAACAAATGAAAATTGTAAACAAATTCGTGTGCCATCTAGTCAGAAATTACTATTCTACATCACCATTTTCATCAGAGACAACAAACAAATGAGCATCCAGGGGCCAACAGGACAATAGTTTCACCGTATTCAACTAAGCACCATTTCACAATAGCTTTCAACACTGGAAGCTTTCCATCTGCATGAGTTATGACTGAAGCTTATTCAGTTTGCTGAAAAGTGGACTCTGAGAGCAGGCTTACTTTCACACGAGTTGCTAGAATCTACATAATGGAAGATTTATATCCTTCCAGCTGAATGCATTGCGTTTGTTGGCCAGAATTATGCGTTCCGCAGATTAGTCTGATTGAAGCTTAATGTTCTGCATATTAGTGAGATCCAAGCTTAGGGGGTGTTTGGTTCCCCTTGTTTTTTTTAACACCTACCACATCGAATGTTTGAACACATGCATGGAGTGTTAAAAATAGACTAATTACAAAACTAATTGTACAGATTAAAATTAATTTACGAGACGAATCTATTAAGTCTAATTAGTTCATTATTAGTATCCGAACACCCTATGATCAACCCCATGGTCAACACCTGTTAAAGTTTAACAGGACGAACCAAACATGCCCTTAAATGTCGGGCTGTTTCTTCTTCCCAGCAAGTGTTAACAATCAATGAATATTTAATTATATAGCCCCCATTTTATAATACTCCCTTGGTGCCTTCTCATGATGCATGGCATTTACAAGATTTAGAATACTACAAGAGTTTCAGAATGTGATGTCAGGAACCAAACCATATCGTCGCATTGCAAATTCTTCTAATACTTCATATGATGTAGTAGGTCTAAAATTTATTTTAAGTTGACCTTTTCTCATAAGATTACATTAGCATACTACTGACAACCCTGGTTTCAGATTACATTAGCATACTTTAGGTGTCTTCTAGGTCACATTTAAGTATACACATATATTAGGACGAAACTCTTCTACATCTTCATCGCTTGTGTATGATCACAACCTGCGTCAGAATACGCCCATCGTTCCCAGCTTCCTTGCAACAATCTCTCCACATCAATTTCTACAGCCCACCTTACTTGTGCACATTCTCGCTGCCTAGTCCAAAAGCAGCCCTCATAGCATGAAGCTGCTTCTCCTTCTGTTCCGCGGCATGGTGGCTGTGTGTGTCCATGAACCTGAAAGGAATCACCATCTTGTCTTGTGAGAAATAAATTGAGCAGCAATTCAAACAGAACAACAATCGAAGGAACATGTAACGTGCAAAGTACGGTGTGCCACCTAGTCTTAAACTACTACTGTTGCAGATCATTTCATCAGAGACAACAAACAAATGAGCATCTCTAATGCAGACAGTACAACAATTTCACTTCCAAGATGCACAATAGAATACGAAATGCAATATTGCTACAGACAGCTGCCATCTTCCATCCTCTGCAGGACTATGCAATCGCACACGAACAAAGATAACTACAACAAACAACAGGGAGACACATCAATCAGAAACAGGAATTACTCGATGCCCATACCATTTGCGCTGGAGAGGTGGTCGGCCTTCGTCCACCTCCTCCGCTGCCGCCTCAGCCTCGGCAGCCTTGCGCGCCTCATCGACGCGTGCCTCGATCTCGGCCTCCGTGTACCCCTGATCCTCGAGAGCGTCCCTCAGCTCGAGCAGCCGCAGCTCCACCTTCCGCTTCCGGTCGTGCTCGATGATGTCCTTGTTCGGCTTCCGCATCCCGCCAGCCTCAGAGGGGGAGGGGGAGGGATACGAGGGAGAGGGCCGGGGTTTGGCGAGGAACTTGCTTGCCTGGACGTGCCCGGTCGTGCCGGACCCCCGCGGGGTCTGCAGCCCGATGCCGTTGTACATGCCGGAGAGCGGCGGCCGCCGCCGCGGTCGGACGGGGATGAAGGCCTCGTGGCGGAGGAGCCCTAGCTCGGGCCTCCGGGGCGGGTTCGAGCGAGTCCAGCGGTCGGGCTCGGGCCCATCCCAATTGCGTATTTGAGTGGCACACCGTAGTTGGGCCGCTTGTCACCGTCGAGCTGAGATCGGCCCGCTTGCCATTTTGCATCGTACTATGCCAGTGCAAAACTGCAAACTGTTTTTACGGAACAACCAGCGTGCAGACGTCCGGCGCGAGTTCCGTGTCCAGACGCCGCTCCTTAAGCCCGCGCCTGCTCCATTCCACACGCCCCACCTCGCTCGAATTCTGCGTCGCTTCTCCAACAACTCGCCCCACCCATGCCGCCCGTCCCCGCGCGACGTGGACGTCGCTCCCCACGCCTGCACCTGCTCCGTTCCACACGACCTACCCCGCTTGATTCTGCGCCGCTCCTGCAACGACTCGGCCCACCCACACCACCCGTCCCCTACGCAGGCCCACGTCACCCCGAACATCACTAGCATCGAGAAAAGAGGAGACATAGAGGCGAGACTGTAGAAGACGAGGAGAAAGATGCAACAGCAACACCCTATCTACTTTTAAAACATTCAAATGAAACATTTCCAACATACGTTCGAAAACAGTTGAAACACTTGTAAAAAGCACCTGAAAACGTTTGAAAAGTCATTGCAAAATATATGTAACATATGTGTGAAACTTATGCGACATTCAGATAAAACACACTTGCAATATACGTTTGGAAAAATAACTGAAACATTACGAGCAAAAGCTTGCTACATATATGTACAACATATGCAACATCCCGATCTATTTTTACAACATTCATATAAAACACTTACAACATCCACATGAAAATATTTGAAACACTTTAAACAGACCCATATAACATGCGCTTTCAAGCACAACTGTAACAGAACCGACCAATTATACGAAATTAAGTAAGAAAATCACCTGCCGAAGCAGATAATTTAACAAACTTAAGCCCGTATAACCCGGTAGTCCGTGAAACCATGAAGGATTTCAAGCCAACCAACATACAAACCAAGATCGTACAAGTTTAGCAATCACAATCACATATTACATAAAGTTCGCAACGACAGTTAAATACATTTGAGTTTAGAACATAAAGTTATTACAAACCAAGTTCAAGATAAAATAGCGGAAGCCAAATATTTCATAAACCACATACACACTTAGTTCAATTACAGTGCCAGGAGATAGTCATTTCCCACAAAAGCATTAGGTAAGACATACGGAGTGATGTAATAGCCGGAGTACATCTGACCATCTGCAACAACAATGGGAACAACGCCCTGAGTACGAAAAATCACTCAGCTAGACTTACCCGTCTTAAACCAAAATAAAGTGACACCAAGGAAGGTGTAAGGCTTTCTTTTAGTGGACTAGCTGAATCATTTGCGAAAAACATAAGCTATCATGACTAAACCATTTTAAGAAATTTGCATCATCTTTATTATAACCTATCAAGCTAGGTAAGCACCTATACTATAGCAATCACTTGATTAACCAATAACATCCAATTACCAACTTAGATTTAGCATTTCCAACATCATACATATAACCATCTATATTCCATCATCATTCCTACGATGTCGTAACTCAAGTCAAGTGCTCACTATCCAGGAGCGATGCCGATTCGAATCGATTCCTAACCAGCTGGTGATTTATTCCCCACACAAACCACACTCACCCGCTAAAGTGGGCTACAGATCACCAATGACACTTTCCGGGTAAACGTCGCGGGGTAACAATCATGGACCACACTACCCAGGGACCGTCCGACTGCCAGGACGCACCTTGGGCTCACTCTTTGCGTCCCCGTCTAACCCCCTTCGACACCGTCTGCCAATCCGAGTTTATCCCGGCCCGAAAAGTGTCACTAGCTTCGTGGTCGAAAGATATTTTATTCGGCCAGCTAAATGTGAGGCATGCGTTCAACATGACAAGAGGGACAAGCAACAATCGGTCCTTAACCGACACAGACGGAAAACTAATAGCACCCCAGAACCCTGTCTGGTTGCCTCCAACTTTTTCGTCCGGTCTCCAATTATCCATTAACACATGGTTATTTCCAGGATTTCATCCATTCCATAGCTAAAGCATTCCAGTAACCACCTATAATTGCAGGTGACCGGAAATTACCGATCGCTATCGGTCTAAGCAGCGCTAAGCAGTTTTTCTGATCCTAAACCTATCAGGGTAAGAATATCGTCAGGTAGGCAAGGATAGTAATAAATGCATCAACGGTTTCACCCAACTCCTATAACTTAATGCAACAATATATAAACTCATATATATAAAAAGAATTGCTTTTATAAAGTAGGAAACTTAGAATATTCCGGGGCTTGCCTCATTCGAAGGAACTGGGTTGGTGGTCTACACACTCAGGTAGATCCTCTTCTTGCTCGTCTACATCGGACACCTCCTGAGCCTGAGCTTCTTGTGGATCGGACCCGGTCTGCTCCTCTAGAACTGCTACTGGCAACTCCTCCTGCGATCCTGTATGATGCAATTGCATAAGTAAATATGTAAACGGTGCATCGGATGCGGTGGTATGCGATGATCATGATGACATGATATGCAGATGAACACATTGAGACTTATAGTATAGACTAGAGACAAAACATTTCTACAAGGTAGTCAACATCATCCAATCAGTTACTACGAATACATGTCATCTACTGCATTCTCTTCTATTATACTCCCCGTTACTTTTACACTAACTAACATACAACCCTAATACAAGTGCTACTACACTTTATTAGCACAACCATATTAACTTGTCAAGTAACATGAGCGAGTGATTTGATGCTTCAAAGATACACCAAAGCTTCATTATTAAACCCAATATGCATAAAGAATATTATTTCATACTTGATTTAAACTAGGGTTACAACAGAAACCTATATTTTTAGTGCATAGAAAAATCTACAAAAAATACAGTAGCATAATCCTACTCTAAGTAGCCTACCACAAAATTTTCATGAAAATTGGATAAGTAAAATAGCCCACACAAAAATGACAAGCTATGGCATAAAAATGAGCATGAAAATACTTTGTACTATGAAAAGCATCAAACAATAGATTTAATATTTTTCCTATGATCTACACAGTAAACAAACACTATACAAAATTTCTACAGAACATGCATGTTTTATACAAATTTCTCTCTCTAGCAAAAATAACAAAAATCAACCATAAATAGCACTTGAACTAGACATCAATATTTTTCTACAGAACATGCATGACATATATTTTCATATAAAGTACATCACACAGGAAGAATAACAAACTTGAAATTATATTTTCTGAGCTTCCTATGATTTATTATGCATTTCTTAAGAAAACAGCAATTACAAGAATTAAATAAAGCTCCACAGAAAAGTATCACAAAATCAACATACAACAATTTTAAGCTATATATCTAGTCATGAGGATCACAACAAAATTTATTTCACCAATTTTGGAGCCAAAATAAGCAAGTTATGATTTTCCAAAGCATTTACATAATTTTTGAAAATCCATTTTCCAAATTTCTTTTAAAATCAGCTGCTGAAAATGTTGGGTGCACCCGGTGCAGTGCACCCGCAGGCGCTGGCAGCTGGGGTCCGCTGGTCAACCGACCCCACCCGTCAGCCAGGCCGAGACGGGGCAGCGTTCACCGGTGAAATCTCGTCGACGGCGAGGTCTTCGGCCAGGCCAAGGTCACCCAGATGACCACCTTAACCCCGCGAACTCGATGGTGCACGCGCGGTGTCCAGTGGAACTCAAGAGACCGGTCACCGCCGTGCATGGCGGAGCGGCGGCACGGGTGGTCGCCGACCGGCCATTCCCGGCCAAGAAATGGTCACGGAAAGGATGCTCGAGCACCGGGGAGCCGAGGCGAGTAAGATGCGCGCAAGGAAGGGAGAGAAGGTGGGGCGGAGAGGAGGAGCCCACGAAGCGAAAATCTCCGGCGAGCTCGGCCATGCTCCGGTGAGCAATGCCCGTTGAAGAGGGCCTTACCACGGGAAGTTGATGCGAGCGTGGGCTGCGCAAGGAAGAGGCGGAGCTCAGAGGAAGATGGAGGCGTCATCGGTGAACTGTGGTGGCCGAAACGGGCAACGTCGGCGAGCGCGTGTGCGGGCGATGGCAGAGGAGAGCTGCTCGGCTTGCTCTGCTGCTGCGGTGGAGCGAAGGAGGAAGGAATGGAGCGAGTGGGAAGGCAGAGCGCAGCGCTGGGCGTCGTGAGGGCGCGCGCAGGGGCCACCGGGCGACCAGGTGCTAGGGTGGGAGCGGGCCGGCTTCGACTGGTGGGCCGGAAGTGGCGCGCGCGGCCCGTTAAGCAAGGAAAGCCCTTTTCTTTTCTAAATTCAATTCCAAATTTTTCCAACAGTTTAAAATTTTAAATTTTGAAGTAGAAAATGACATTTTCAAGACTTGACCCCAAAACAAAAGTTGTTCAAAATTTAATTCTCTACAACATTGCTTTATGACACATTTTGAAATTCCAAACATATTTTGAAATGGAGATTCAAAGCCCTTTTTAAATCAAAATTCTATTTTTCTAGAATATTTTTTTAAAGTAAATTTTGAGGAAATTTTGAATACCAAACTTGCTCCAAATTTTATGCTAAATGATTTGCAAGTATAACCAAACATGTTTTATTGGCCTACCAAGCATAATCAGGGCAAAATTGTATTTAAACAAGCACATGCAACATTCATGTTTCAAAGTGATGTTTCACATGTTTTAACTCAATGTTATACTTATATTACATGTGATTATGAATGCAAGATGATGCTCATGCTTATGATTTGCAATGCTAATGCAATGCTTAACACCTAGGGTGTTACAGCAACGTCTATATGTTGTACCCACCTTCTGCTTGACGAGGGGGCTATTGACAAGAGCAACGGCCAGCGACCTCCTCCAGGTGGCGCTGGGGGCATGGCGTCAAACCGAAGGGAGATGCACTAGGTCGGGCGCGTGGTGCTGCATCGTCTTGCTCTGCCGCAGTCCTCCGCCACCACCCTCCGAGCCTCCTCCTCGCCAGATCCGTCCAAATTGAGTAGCTTGTAGCCGCTATCTGCCATATCCACGCACGCTAGAAGGAACGTGCGAGCATGGCTATCTTAGCTAATGCATGCCACAACCAGTAGTGCGCGACCTTGGTGGAAGGCACGCGACGTCGCCAACAACCCAAGCATAGAGGAAGGAGAGGAGGGAACAACAGTGACACCGGTGGGTGAGGAGAAGCGGCGACGGCATGCCACGCTGCAGAGTAGACAGGAGAACGGTGCCACAACCGCTGGGAAAAATTAGCTTGTTACCATTAAAAGATTCCATCTTTAGAAAACTACCATCGAAAGATTTGACTGCAGAAAAGTATCACTGAAAGGTTTCTCCGTTATGTCTTTTACCATCCCCGTTTACTGCACGTTAGCTGAAGGGAAAAATAAAAAAGAACGGAGCCAATAGCAGAAACGCATGCAACCTGAGAAGGTCTCGAACCTGGGCGCGACCTCGAGCGGCGCTCTTTTCCTGGCAGCGGCGGTCTTCCCCTCGGCGGCGGCGCTCCTCCCCTCGGTGACGACAGCAGCGGTGGTGACTTCACAGGCCTATCCTCCATGGTGAGCCCCTCTTCTTCCCTACTTTCCTTGTTCTCCATTCTTTTTGTCCTCTTCTCATGGTTTGAACCCTAGGTATTAGGGATTTTGTAGTGCTGTGACAAGGGATTGGGGATTTCATTGAAAATGGATGCTACTGAAATTTCAGAAGGGTAATCTTCTTGGACACATTCTATATTCTTCCAATTTTTTTCTATTTTGCTGGTTTTTTTTGTATGGACATAGCTATCTGAACGTACTGAATGAGGACTGAATGAGGACCTAATTTATTTTTGTGAAATTGGGCCTTACCGTTTTCCCTCTGTTCCATGTGTTTCGGGCTGCATATCACAGGATTGATCTAAAGAATGCTTGTAGAGTAGAGGTCACAGTGAACTCATACTTCAGTATTGTACATGGTAAAAAGGTCTATAATAGGGGCAAAGATGTAAGTTGGGTTGTTGATTCAGAAAAATATTCAGTCATTAATCTAGAGAAGGATATTGCTTCACACTTTACATGGGACAACAAGCAGGCAAATTTCTGGGTTGTAAAAGGGATGCATTGGACAGACAAATTAATTTCAGATGGTCAGCTTCACAGCTTGCTAAGGGCATCTCAATTGGTGAAATTTATGATGATAGTGGGCGGTCGTGTGGAGGGGGATGAGATGCCTCCTACAGTGAACATGGATTGTGAGGGCATGCCTAATGAAGTGCCAATTGTTGAGAAGGAGATGTAATTTGAGGGATTTGAATGGGCAGAAATACCACAATATGGAGAAACCATAGCAGGGCCACCAATGCCTGAAGAGGAGGAAAAGGAGCACTTCATGACTGTTGGGTGTGATCCTGATGGGGATGAGCCAACCGGAGTAGATGAAGAGTGGAGATACTTAAAACCGGTTGATGCTACAGTTAATGATGCACAACCAACGGAAAATATTGAAGTAGAGGTGCAGAAAAGAAAGAGGGCAAGGCCTGTTCTGGACTTTGATTCTGAATGTGTTCATGATGATGAGATTACTATGCTAGATGATTATGCTGCACCTTTCACAACACATGACAAAGAGAATCCGATCATTAATGAAGGAGATACATTTGGAGACAAGGACGAGTTCATCATGACCTTGAGGACATATGCCATAAAAAATGAGTTTGGTACTAGGGTTGAACATAGTGACAAAGAGAGGTACAGGGCAAGGTGTGCTGATGCAAACTGCGATTGGAGAATTTTTGCAAAGAGACTTCATGGTGGTGACACATTCATGGTTATTATTCTTTCTTTATAGTTTATAATCAAATATTCGT
This sequence comes from Saccharum hybrid cultivar R570, assembly GCA_038087645.1. Taxonomy (NCBI): domain Eukaryota; kingdom Viridiplantae; phylum Streptophyta; class Magnoliopsida; order Poales; family Poaceae; genus Saccharum; species Saccharum hybrid cultivar. Next base: position 29,172,640 of record JAQSUU010000135.1, read on the forward strand.
TGTATAATGATACATTTTTTAAAAGCTATAGCTTATAATCAAATATTCGTTGTACAATGATACTTTTTTTTACAAGCTGTAGCTTATAATCAAATTTATTTGCAGGTGGTCAAACTCTCAAAATTGGATGATCACACTTGTTCTAGTTCAGAAAATGTGAAAGGCCATCAAGCTTCTACAGCCTGGATATCTCAAAGAGCAAAACAAATTATTGAAGAAGATCCCACTCTTAGCGCAAAGAAGTTACAGAGAAGATTGGAAAAGCATTACAATATTGAGTTGTCATATTTTAAAGTGTGGTCTGGGAAAAAATCAGCAATGGATGATATTCATGGCACTTGGGAGGAGAGTTTCACAATGTTATGGAGATTCAAAGCAGCTCTAGAAGAAACATACCCGGGCAGCATTGTTGAGATTGATTGCAAGAAGATCAAAGGCAAAATACATTTCTCAAGGATGTTTGTGTGCATTAGAGCATGTGTTGATGCTTTTTTGTCAGGGTGCCGGCCATATCTTGGTGTCGATTCTACTCACTTGACTGGAAAATATAATGGACAATTGGCTGCAACAACTGCAATTGATGGACACAAATCCAGTTGCGTATGAGATTTTTGATAAAGAAACAAATGCCAACTGGGCATGGTTCGTGGCAAACTTGAAGAAAGCAATTGGTACTCCACCTGGGTTGACAATCCATACTGATGCGTGCAAAGGATTAGCATATGGTGTCAACAAAGTCTTCAAAGGTGATGCAGAGCACCGTGAGTGCTTTAGGCACCTAATGGCTATTTTTAGGAAGAAATTCAAAGGTGAGGTGTTGAAATACATGTGGCCTCTTGCATAGGCATGTACAGCTCGAAGGCTTGATGCATTGTTGGAGAAAATTGGAACTGAATATCCTAAAGCAATTACCTTTTTAGACAACCATCACAAGCTAATATGGAGTAGATCTAAATTCTCCAAAGAATGCAAAGTTGATTATGTTAACAATAACATATCTGAATGTTTCAATAATTGGATTAAGGATTATAAAGACCTTCCAGTTGTTGATCTGATGGATAAGATCATAAAGAAGGTCATGGAGAAAATCTACACAAGGCAAGAGATAGCCGGCAGACTTCAAGGGCACATCCTCCCTAGTGTGATACATGAGCTGAACATGAAGAGTCGAGGGCTATACTATGATATCAACAAAAGTGGTCCAATGTCAGCTGAAATTTTAGGAACAACGAAGGAAGGAAAAACTTAGAAGTATGCAGTTGACCTTTCAAAAAGAGAATGTGGCTGTGGGCAATGGGAGGTGTCTGGAAAACTATGCACTCATGTTATATACTTATTTGGGAAAGTGAGGCAACTAAACATTGAGGACTTTGTACATGATTACTATTCTGTGGACAGATTCAAGATGGCTTACCAATTTCAAATCGCTCCTATGAATGACAAGTCTCAATGGCCAAAGGTTAATCTTGGTTTTGAAATGATTCTTCCACCACTACAAAGGGCTGCTGGTAGACCAAGGAAACAAAGAGTAAAGGCTAGAGGAGAGCCAGGAAAAAGAGGACCATACCAATGCAAAAGGTGTTTTCAATTTGGACATATAGAGAAGGGTTGTAATGCTACTCAAGCTGAATTAGAACAAGAACTTCCACCACCTCGTCCAAAAAAGGGAAAAAACAAAGGTAATGTAATATTTTGTTTCTTTTACGTGCTCAAAAAGTAGTTTTTACCAATCCAAGTTTTCAAATGTAGGATAAACAACTCTGAATCTGTTGGAGCCTCCACAACTGATGCTGGGACATCTAAAGCAGCTGCTGAACCCTCTCCAATGCCTCATTCAAGCCCGGGTGTAACAACTAGAAGGATGTCATCCATTTCTCCGACTAGCCCAGGTGTAACAACTAGAAGGATGGCTGCAATCTCACCTGGTGGAATCAATCGGAGGCTCATCATTGAGTAGATGAATTAGCTATATTAGTACTATAGTGTGTGAGCTGTGGTCTTATATATGTGTGTAATTTCTGGACAAACCTTGCTGGAACTTTTGGAGAAACCATGTTTCTGGAGAAACCATGTTGTAGTGTGTGAATTGTGGTCTTATATATATGTGTGTAATTTCTGAACAAACCTTGCTAGAACTTCTGAAGAAACCATGCTGAAATTTCTACCTTGATGAGTGTTATATCCTGTGGGCTTAGGCAAGGCAACAACATATATGCTGCAGTCATGTCTGGAGGGCTACTCAGTGTTTGCTTTTTTTTTTACACGTTTGCTGAAATGAATCGGATGTGAAAGGCTGCTCCAATGAACCTTTCAATAAGAGTTAACGTTAAGTTAACAGATGTGCTAGAAGCCTATAACAAAGGAAGCTTTTAATGGTATTTTTTTTATAGTTGAATCTTTCGATGTTATCATAGTACTGAGCCAATTTTCCCCGACCGCTACGGGCGGAGATGAAAGCGGCCCGAGTGGGGAAATGCGTTGCGGATTCAATTGATGTGCAGACCCAGAAACGGACGTGTCTTATTCGCTGATACGTTGCGAGAGAAAAACGTTCCTGGCTATCGCACTCACTACCGGAAAACAGATCTTTGCCGAGTGTTTTTTACTTTGCCGAGTGTAATTTTTCGGGCACTTGGCAAAGACCCTCTTTGCCGAGTGCCAAAACAAAAACACTCGGCGAAAAAAAACACTCGGCAAAGAGGGTTTTTGCCGAGTGTTTTTTTTTGACACTCGGCAAAGAGGACCTTTGCCGAGTGGTTTTTTTGACACTCGGCAAAGAGGGCCTTTGCCGAGTGTTTTTTTGACACTCGGCAAAGACCCTCTTTGCCGAGTGTTTTTTTTACACTCGGCAAAGAGAGTCTTTGCCGAGTGTTTTTTTTGACACTCGGCAAAGAGGGTCTTTGCCGAGTGTTTTTTTATTACACTCGGCAAAGAAGATCTAAAAAGCATATTTTGAGGCCCTAAATGACTTCAAATTAAAAAGTGTTCAACTACAAAGTTGTATAACTTCTCAAGATCTACAACTTTTGTATTGATAATTTCTTTTTTTGACAAAGTGATATTAACGTTCTTTATAAAATCTACATCTCTTGTATATAGTCTCAGGAAAACTAGAAGACAGATCTCTAAGTTTTGTAAACAATGTTAGTATCGCTTTGTTGAATGAAGAAATGACAAAAATAAAAGTTGTAGATCTTGAGAAGTTATACAACTTTATAGTTGAACACTTTTTAATCTGAATTAATTTTGCTAGTGAAAAGTACGTCTGAATTTCAAAAAAATTAAAATTTGAATTTTTCAAATGACCTCGGATGGAGAAACGGCCAAAACGAAAGTTGTAGATCTCGAAAAGTTATTAAACTATGTAGTAGAAAACCTTTTGATTTAAAATCATCTTGTCAACGAAAAGTACGTTTGAATTTCTCAAATTTAAAATTCAAATTTTTGTAAACGATCTCGGATGGAGAAACAATCAAAATGAAAGTTGTAGATCTCGAAAAGTTATGAAACTATGTAGTAGAAAACTTTTTGATTTAAAATCATCTTGTCAACGAAAAGTACGTTTGAATTTCTTAAATTTAAAATTCAATTTTTTTTGTAAACGACCTCGGATGGAGAAATAATCTAAATGAAAGTTGTAGATCTCGAAAAGTTATGTAACTTTGTAGTAGACAACTTTTTGATTTGAATTCGTTTAGAGCCTCAAATAAGCAATTTACACTCGATTTAGTATAATATGTATAGAACGAGAATGAGATACAGACACAAGTGACAGTGTGGTGCAGTGGTAGAGAGGGTTACGCATGAGGGAGAGGTCACGGGTTCGAATCCCGTCGGCCGCGTTAGCCGTGCCTTGCCGAAAAAATACCGCGAAAAATGCGTGTTTGAAGAGACCGGTGGGCGCTAGCCGGTGGTGCCCTCCTCCAATTAAAAAAAATTTTTTCCTGTTTTTTTTTGGATTTTTTTCGATTCGCGACTTTGCCGAGTGCTCAGTCTTTGCCGAGTGTTTTTTCAGCACTCGGCAAAGTCTTTGCCGAGTGCCCGATAAAAAACACTCGGCAAAGAGCCTTTGCCGACGTAAATTTTGCCGTGTGTTCTTTGCCGAGTGTGGCACTCGGCAAAGCCTTTGCCGAGTGCAAAAAGGTCTTTGCCGAGTGCCACAGGCACTCGGCGAAGCACTGAATTCCAGTAGTGACTCCACACTCGTTTCTGTCATTCAGCCCAAGCTTATCCCTCTCCAGAACCCTTGCCGTCGCCGGCCGTTCTCGCTCACGGCCTCCCTCCGGCGCGCCGCGACTCCTGGCGCTCCTCCCTCCCCTTCCTCAGCCACGGCACCAACCTCAAAACTATGGCGTCGTGCCCTCTATTCCTCCTTGTCCCGCGGCCCCCTCCTCCCCTTGTGGGCGCCGACCGCTGCCCAACCTCCGCGGGCCGCGCACATCTCCCACCAAGCTGTCGCCCTCATCCCGGACGCCGGCATGGTTACCCATTCCGTTGCTACTCGTCTTCTTCCTCGCCCGCGCCTCGCGAGCGCCCGCCCAGGCCGCGGCAGCAGAGGCAGCAGCGCCCCGGTGGCCGTGGCGACGCCGTCGACCCCGTGGGCTTCCTCGCCAAGCTCGGCATCTCGGACCGCGCCTTCGCCCAGTTCCTCCGCGACCGGCACAAGGCCTTGAAGGACCGCAGATGGGAGCTGTGTTCTCGGTTTATTGATCTGAAAGAGGTGTCTTCCGGGTTTGAGTTATTGGGCATGCATCGGCATCGACAGCACCGCATCGATTTCATGGAGTGGGCTCCAGGTGCTCGCTACTGTTCTTTGGTTGGTGATTTTAATCAGTGGTCGCCAACAGAAAACTGTGCCAGGGAAGGCCATTTAGGACATGATGATTTTGGATATTGGTTTATCATACTTGAAGATAAGCTCAGAGAAGGGCAGGAACAAGATGAATATTTTTTCCAGGAATACAACTATGTGGATGATTACGATAAAGGTGACAATGGTGTTGATGCTGAAGAAATAATGTGTAGGATGAAAGAAGAGTATTGGGAACCTGGAGAAATCAGGTCACGCAAGTCTCAGCTAGAGATGGTTGTTAAGCTATATGAGCAAATGTTTGGCCCAAATGGTCCACAAACAGAGGAGGAGCTAGGTGAAATTCCTGATGCCCAAACAAGGTACAATGAGTTTAAAGCGTCACAGAAGGCTGACTCCTCAAGCGTGTTGCCTTCCTATGATATCATTGACAATGGCCAGCCGTTTGACATTTTCAATGTTGTGACGGATCGTGCATCATTTGAAAAGTTTCAGGCAAAGAAACCTCCCCTTGCTTACTGGGTTGAAATGAGGAAAGGTCGAATAGCATGGCTTGAGAAATATGTCCCAACGATTTATCATAAGGACAAGTACAGGGTTTATTTTAACACTCCTGATGGTGCTTTAGAACGTGTTCCCGCTTGGGCTACATATGTTCTTCCAGATGCTGAAGGGAAGCAATCCTATGCAGTACACTGGGAACCTCCTCCTGAAGAAATTTACAAATGGAGATTTGGACGGCCAAAGGTGAAGGGTTCACTTAGAATATACGAATGTCATGTTGGCATAAGTGGATCAGAGCAAAAGGTTTCATCATTTCAGGAATTCACATCCAAAGTCCTACCTCATATAAAAAAGGCTGGATATAATGCTGTTCAACTGATTGGTGTTGTGGAGCACAAGGATTACTCCTCCATTGGCTATAAGGTCACTAATTATTTTGCAGTCAGCAGCAGATTTGGCACCCCAGATGACTTTAAGAAATTAGTCGATGAGGCGCATGGCCTTGGATTAGTGGTGTTTCTGGATATTGTCCACTCCTATGCATCTGCAGATGAACTGGTTGGCTTATCACTTTATGATGGCTCTAATGACTGTTACTTCCACAGCGGAAAAAGAGGGCATCACAAGTATTGGGGCACCAGGATGTTTAAATATGATGATGTGGATGTTCTGCACTTTTTGTTGTCCAATTTGAATTGGTGGGTCACTGAATACCAGATTGATGGATTCCAGTTTCACTCTCTGTCTTCTATGTTATATACTCATAATGGGTTTTCTACTTTTACTGGTGCCATGGAAGAGTATTGCAATCAGTATGTTGACAAGGATGCACTGATATATCTAATTCTAGCAAATGAAATGTTACATCAGCTTCATCCAGATATTATAACAATTGCTGAAGATGCAACATTTTATCCTGGATTATGTGAGCCAACCACTCAAGGTGGATTAGGATTCGACTACTGGGTCAATCTGTCTGTTCCAGAAATGTGGTTGTGGCATCTTGAAAATGTTCCTGAACGAGAATGGAGCATGAATAAGATTATTAAAGTATTAGTAAGCAGTAACCAGAATATGCTCTCGTATGTTGAAAATCATAACCAGTCCATATCAGGACGCAAGTCTTTCGCTGAGATAATTCTTAATTCTGGAGAGTGCTCTGTTGGTCCTGTCGACGATGATTTGATCAGAGCTTCTTCATTGCTGAAAATTATCAAACTAATTACTTTCACAACAAGCAGAGGCGCTTATCTCAACTTCATGGGCAATGAATTTGCACATCCAGAAAGAGTTGAATTTCCTATGCCAAGCAATGACTATTCGTTCCAGTTAGCTAATCGGCAATGGGAACTATTGGACGAAGGTTTTCATAAACATGTATTTAACTTTGACAAGGATGTCATGGGCTTGGATGAAAATGAAAGGATAATTTCTAGAGGTTCACCCAACATTCTTCACTGTGATGACACAAGCATGGTCATATCTTTCACAAGAGGGCCTTTCCTTTTCGTATTTAATTTCAATCCCGAAGTCTCCCATCAATCATATCATGTTGGTGTGGAAGAAGCTGGGGAATACCAACTCATCTTGAACACAGATGAAACTAAATATGGTGGATGTGGAACCCTCAAGAGTAGTCAGTATATGCAGAGGACCTGTGACAAAAGAGCTGATGGTTGTCGCAACTCCTTGGAATTGGCATTGCCATCTAGAAGTGCTCAGGTTTACAAGTTAGTGCGGATTTTGAGAATTTAGCATGTCAACAATATAAGTATTGTAATGGAACCATGCAACTGCATAGAATATGGGGCTTTGCGGTCCTTGTGGCATTTGGTGATAAGATGGCAAAACAGAGGGATTTGTAGCCACCTTACTGGTATAGCTTCAGGACATCTGTTGACATTGAGGACCCTTCAGTTTTGCCCTTTGGTGCAGTGCAAATTCTCTAAAATTTATACATGCTGTGACTACTGAGGCCCATTAGCTTGAAACCGACTTCAAGGAGGAGCACAGCAAGTGAAATTACGAAACGGGCAGGTCAGCTGGGCTACAGTCAATAGTGATCTTACATATGAGGGTGCCATCTCTGGGTTCTGACAGTTACATATGAGGGTGCCATCTCTGGGTTCTGACAGTTTCTGCATGTAGACTGTTGGATTGATGACCAACAGGACAGTGGAGAAGTAAGGCGCATCCGCACTCCTCATTCTGACCAATTGTTTCATGATTTCATCTGAGTTGTTACTTGTTAGCTTCGCTATCCAACCCCCACAAGGTCTGCTGCAGTTAAAAGGACCGATGGTTAAAAGAAGTGCTTCCCATTCCACATCCGTCGATGAGGAGCATCATGTTGCGCTTAGCCATTGCTATGGCAAAGCAAACGGCAATTGTCTTCATGTCGCACTTCGCAGTTGTACTTGTATCTGACTCTGCAGCTCCTCTCTATTCTTGACAAAAGATGGCGGTTCGTCACTTAATTAGAATTTTCCAAGACAGCTGGTTAATAACATGTTTATCTATGCCTCACTGGAAGTATGCATATTCTAATGGTTTTAATTCCACCAAAAATACTGTTGGTTCATTTACACTCTTATATCTATACCAAAGAAAAAAGAGGCATATGTGAGTGCTTGTGTATGCTTCATTTTCCACAGTAGTCAAATATTAGCTATGCATACCACACTTTGTTACCATGCTTCATGTGAGAGTACATTCGATTTCTTTTTCACTGAAGAGTCTGAGACTAGGATGACTTCAGGTTGTGTTACAGGGTTTGCATCTGGTTAATCTTTCAAGATATAAAACCCCATAGTTTTGGATTCCTGGTTGAAAATATTGCCATTTTGGAAAACTACATTTTTTACTGGCATGAATTCACGTGCCCTCTCGGTGAAAATAGACTGCCGTTTTGGAAAACTGAATTATTTATTGGTCAAGAATATTGCAACAGAACATGTGTTCTGAAGACATCCCATCAAAATAACATTTCTTTAACCGAATGTTGTTTAGATTCCAGAATTCACCCCAAATTTCACTATGCAAAAAGAAGATTCTTCGTCACATCAAAATGTCGGCACATATATGGAGTACTAAATGTAAATGAAATAAAAAACTAATTGCACAGTTTTGTTGTACTTTACGAGACGAACATTTAGAGCCTAATTAATCAAGATTTGGACAATTATTACCAAATAAAAACAAAATTGCTACAGTGCGACGTGACACTTACTATGCAAACTTTGCCTCCTAATTTTGGCATCTAAACCAGGCAGAAGTACATCTCAAACAAACAAAATATTCTGTCTCAGAAATATTTGTTGTAACAATGGACATCACTGCTTCTGTCAATACATTTAATATCCACCGTACTTCAAGACCACCGACTTTTTGCTACCATTAGCTCATCAACCTCAATATCATTCCGTTAGGTATTTCTCCATCTGTATCATTGTATAACAGTGAGAAATTCTTTAAATGGCTGCAAGACCCTTGTGACCTTGAGCCAACTGCACATGCCGTTGAACCCCGATGTGTGTCGACATCACAACTGAACATATCGGTATTTTCCCTAACTGTCAATCATTAGGGAATCATTAGGCCTGATTTTGATTATAAGCTACAGAAACAGAAGCCCTCTCCATGTTAGAAGTGAGAAACCGGAGTATTAGGCTGTGCAGCTGTATATATATGATCTGCAAGGTATGTCAAACTGCCCAGTTTATACACATCAGCAAATTCTGGCGTGATGCAGGCTACACAATGCAAAATGTGCAAATCAGAAACTGCATATCTTCGAACAGAACATGCAAATAATCAAACCGATATCTATCTTCGAATAGAACATACAAATAATCAACCGATATCAGTTTACTGACTTCAGTGCACATCATAACAAACTGTAAAGGGAACCTTTTCCATTACAATGTGTAAATTAGCAAGTACATTGGCTAACTAGGAACATTGGTTCTCCTGATTTTTTGCCTCAAAACTTATCGAGAACTATCCAAGTAAGATCACAGAAGTAACGTGTCTAATCCACAAGTATCTAGCTACACCAACTATGGCATGACAAATCACTTGACTACAGATTCTTCAAAAACAAAGGAGTGAACTAGTGAAGGAGACATTGCATTGGTACTATCTGATCTTCTTGTTCATGTTGCCGGCGAGCTGGCGCATCTGGAACCTCCAGAACATGAATATGGCGAGGGCGACGCCAACGAAGACGAGCACCACCACCATCTCCCCCTCCGACTCCGATTTCCACGAGGTCTCCTCGATCCGCCACTTCTTGCCCCCGTCCACCGCCCCCGCCTCCACAAGCGCGTACACCCGTCGCCGCTCCCGCACCGCCACCGAGGCCACGGGGCCCTCGGGCGCGGGCGCAGCCTCGTCCCGCACCCCGCACGACGCCCACCCGTCGTTGCTCACGACGAGGCGCAGCCCCGCCGCCCCACCCACTGCCACAGCCCCATCGGTCCGGACCGCCACGGCGATCGGCGTGGGGGGCGTGAGGGCGCAGGACACGGTCCTCGTGGCGCCGTCCTCCATGTCGACGCGGAGGATGCGGCCCGTGCTGGGCTGGCCCACGAGCAGGAAGCCTCGGCTCACGTGTGCAGTGAGCGAGGCTAGGGGCTCGGCCCCGAGCGCCGGCGCGGAGGCGAGCGTGGCGAGGTCGCCCTCTACGGACAGCTTGTAGATTCGGGCGCCCACAGTGAGGAAGGCGCTCCCGGTGTGCGGGTCCACAGCGATGCCGCCCGGAGGGGCGGGGTCCGGAACCGGCGTGGAGAGGATGAGGCGGTGCGGGCGCGGGGATCGGAGGTCGAAGACGGAGACGGACCCAGGGGAAGCGACGAGGAGGCGGCGTCGGCGGTCATCGACGGAGACGGAGGAGGCGCCAGAGGAGACGATCGACTCGGTTACCCCAGCGTCGGAGACGGAAAGGACGGCATCGCCGCCGCCGGCGACGACGAAGTGCTGCGCCGTGGGGTCCCAAGCGAGGGACGCGGGGTTGACCGCGCGGGAAGGGGCGAAGGTGATGATGTGGCGCGCGCTGGAGGGGCCCGGCGCGACGGCGGCGAGGACGAGGAGGAGGAGGAGCAGCGTGGGTGGGTGGGAGGCGGCCATTGGTGGGGGAGATCCGACCGTTCGGCCGGAACCGGAGGAAGACGAGTCTTCGTCTGACCACCCGCAGCGAAGGCAAAAGAAAAGAAAAAAAAAAGAGAAGTGTATTCACTTCGCGAAAAGTAGTTGAAAAGTTACTGTAACATCTTTCGTTGTTATTTGACAAAATTTATCCAATTATGAAGTAACTAGGCTCAAAAGATTCGTCCCGACATTCACAGACAAACTATGCAATTAGTTATCTTTTTTACCTACATTTAATGCTCCATGCATGCGTCGAAAGATTTGATGTGATGAGTGGAAGAGAAAATATTTTGGGTTGGGAGGGGAAGTGAACAAGACCTAAGATAGGGTCCGGAGAACGCCTCGGCCTCACAGAAGCCAATTTGGATCGTGCTCCAGCAGGCCGAGCCAATTTTTGGCCCTGCCCCTGTCCGGGCCCCTAGCGGCCTAGCATGCTGACTCGTCGGCCGGTCAGAGGCCAGGCTGACCAAATGGCTGTGGTTCCATGCTGACGTGTCAGCTGGAGAATGATCCCCTTTTTTGTTAACAATCATGCAACGAGATCCATTTGCACCGCAGTATTCTTTTTAGGCTATCCGCATTCACGTACTTCTATATTCTTCTAGTTAGCAAAATTCTCTCATCTATACTCAATTTTTCTGCACTCATCCATCCTCTATCCACTCTATCCACTGTGGGACCCACTTGTCACTTTATCTAAATATATCCATGTGTGATCTAGTTTTGAAGGATTTATTGAGACGAATTTAATGGTGCAATCAAAATTTAATTTGAATTTTTAGTTTATGAGTTATAGCATTTTTCCTTTGTTTAGCTAGTGGGGCCCGCCACTGCACACTATAGAGTAAACACTGTGCTACTCTAAATATAGAGTGAGAGAAATGATAGAGTATCGTTTTAGAGTACCCAGTACAGCAGTTTTTACTCTATATTCATACTCTAAAGCTTTAGATTATCCCTTTAGAGTACCCATTGGGGTAGTCTTATACACAAACAGACATGTATTCGAGTTGGGTCAGCAAAAAAATCAGGTCTAATTCGGGTCTAAAATTTATGCCAGTAACATCCCAGATGCCGCTTTCGGTCGATAGTAAAACCTTTTTAGGTTCATGTTTTGTTGTCTAACCATGTCAATAGGATGGCCACGCCAAGGCAAACCTACTTTGCTCAAGTCTGCATACACACGTACCTATAAATGCATGCAAGCACATCCTATTTTTATACGCATCTTTGAGTAGATCATGAGATTCTCGAAATCATCATAGATATTTTATTATCATATACGGAGTATATTACTAAAAATAATGAAAAATGCATAAGCATCTCCGAATCGACCAAATTACCTTAGAAGACATTTTATCATCTTGTATTACTAAAAGTACCTATAAATGCACAAGCATGGTAGAGTGATTATGACGACAGATTATGAGATTGACCAAGTCGTTATAGACGTCCTATTACCATGTAATACTAAAATACAATACTGCCACTAAACTCTAAAATAAATCAAGAAAAATACGAACATCATGTATGATTTAATCAACAACACAAGGAATTTATGATGGAATATCTCAAAACTTAGGGTTTATAAACTTTTGCCATTTTTTTGTGTGAAAATTTTGCCATTGTTATAGACGTCCTATTATTACCATGTAATACTAAAACAATACCACCGCCTCTGCCTCCTGGGGTATACAATTGTTCACAGTTGCGTTGCGAATAAACTTGTGAGGCCGAAACCAATCCACGACTCACTCGAATGCGTGCGTGTGGAAATGGGAATACGTGGTTTCAAACGTCACGAATGGCTTTGCGGTGTCCAGTGCAATGATGTACTGTGCGTAGGCTCCATTCCAACAGCAAAAGGCGGCAGTTGTACACGTACCGCGGCTTCGATCAATCAATAATTAAGTTTAGGCCTTTTGTTTAGTTCCTCTCTAAAAAAATATAGAATAAAAAAAACTAATTGTACATATTGCGACTACTTTGCGACACGAATATTTTAAACCTAATTAATTCATGATTTTGACAATGTGGTGCTACAGTAACACATGTGCTAATGACGAATTAGTTATGCTTAATAAATTCGTCTCGCGATTTATGGATGAATTCTATAATTTGTTTTTTTATTAGTATCAAACACACCTGTTGTGACACAAAAACTTTACGCTGATTTGTAAACCTTTTTGTCTGGAATATATACGGTACTCCTGTTCTGACTTTGACACCAGCATTCATAACCCACATGTAGCATCCCGCCCTAATCCAGCGGTGCAGTGACCGCCGGAGATTCCAGCCCAGCTCCTGATATTTTTGGCCGAATCAACTTTTCAAGATCAGAGATGAGAAGCGCCCAGATGATTCGCCGAAACTAATAAAAAAAACTGGTTACTTGGTCCGGTACTCCCCTGCCGTCGCACGTCGCCGTTCCCATTATCATGAACCCGTCTAGCCGCGTGTCAGTCGGGAGTGGATCCCCGCACAGGAGGAGGTGCCGTGCAGCGGACACGTACGCGTCGCCTGCCTGCTGCCGCGGCGGGCAACGGCCACTCCGCCGTCCCCCGCCCGCCGCGCCGCCTCCATGATTGCGCACACGCGCTCATCGTCCGCATCGTCATCATCGTCCATTCAGCCCGCAACAACCTCCAGGCCACCCAGGCAGAACGGAACGAGACCGGCCTGGAAAGCAAGGATGACACGAGAAGGAGACGACTGTTTCCAGCTGCCCTCGTCGTGTCGTGTTTGTCCAGAAGAAAGCTCTTATATCGACTAGACGGTCGCGGAACATGCGGCGCTGTGCGTACGGTAAGTAGCCCACGACACGGCGGTCAATCAGCGACGCCAAATTGATTTCCGCGACATAACTTGCGTGCCGTGAAAAGTATCAAACGCCTACGACTACTAGTAGTAGTGCTGTAAAAAAATAAAATATTTTTTTTAAAAAAGAGAAAAGCAAAACGCATCCAAGCTTACAGCCGGGAGTACTTCTAGTACCCCTAAAAAAAAGGAGTACTTCTAGTATGCTATACTTCGATCGCTGCGTCAGTCTAGGCGTTCGGTTATAACCGACAATTCGGTTCGGTTCGGTTCGGTTAAAAAAATTTTGGTTTCCAGCTTGCGGTCACCGATCGGTTATCCAGAAAATTAAAAACCGCAGAGTTCGGTTTCGGTTTTTAATTTTCGGTTTTCGGTTTTACTCGTAATAACTGAAACATTCTCCCAGCAGCGGCAACAATGTAGAATTATAGAAAAGTGAATGCAAGCAACAGCATATATTATATATCAAGTCTTACGCTGTCAAAACAACAAGCAACAGGCAACATGCCAGCAAGAATTAAAAAGTAGTGTCATACACTAACACAAGCCACAAGCAACAGTACACAATTACATAGATTCAAGAGTTCCTCGTTATTCAAATAGATAAGTAGTAAACACCCAGCAGGAGCAGCAGCATGCATGCCAGCGTCCATACTTCTCACGCTGACATACACCAAGACACCAAGTGGGCAAGTACCGGAGCATCAGCAGTCCTGCAGCATCAAGATCAAGTGATCTCAGTTAGAGGAGCATCAGCAGTCCTGCAGCCATCAAGACCAGAACGTTCAGATAAGACAAATGGTTGTTCATCTTCAATTATTATCTCAGCAAACAACCTTTTAAGTTTATCTGGATCAAATTTTCAGGTGGTTACAGTACCAAGACTACTAGTGCCAGCACATGGTGTCAGTTGCAAAGTTCCTTGATTATCAACTACTCGTTTGTTAGGATTCTTTTTGCATGTCTTCAGATGAGATTTCAAGGATGACATACCATTTGTTCTAGAGGCACAATGAAATAGTTTTTCACACCACTTACACTTGGCTCTCTCTTCCCCATTGTCGAGTTTGATCCTGCTGAAACTTTCCCATACATCAGATCTTGGAGCCATGGCTTTTCTTTTCTTGGATTCTTCAACCGCTTTCTCTCCATCCTTGGTCTGCTGCTGCTCCTTGCTTGCATCTACCACTTCCGTCACTGACGCTGCAGTCGCTGACACTCCACCTTCAGTTTCTTGAGTTTGAGCCTGATTAGTCTCACAAGCAACAGTTTCATCTGTGTCCCCCATCTACAAATGAAATGTTTCAAATCACTGAATTAGGACTTAAGAACAGCAAGGAGACGAGGAGAAGACCAGAAGAAATCAAGAATTGAAGCTCGATCTGAACTTACATTGGAGGACTGCTCCGTCCGTGCCACAGTTGTCTTGGTCGGAGAACTTCACAAGAGTGTTGCCAACCGCCTTCTCCTCGCCATGACCTGCTCTAGTCGCCCGCCCGCCGGCCGCCACCGCGCTCTGCTGGGGCCGTCCGCGGGTGCCGGCGTGCCATCCCTAACCCCTCGTCGCCCTCGATCGATGAGTTAGGGTTTGGGTGTTCGGTCTCGATGAATCGTGAATGACTGAATGGGAATGGGGGCGGCGGTCTGCGGCTCGGCTGCAAGAAGCGGGATGGGGGCGGCGTCTTGCCTCTTGTGGTGCTAGGCCTAGGATGGGCCGTGGTGGGCTGGAGCGAGTGAGGCAGTATATACTTCGAGCTGTTCGGTTAATCGGTTCGGTTTGAGCCTAAAACCGAAGCCGAGGCCGAACACCAAACAACACAGAAACCGAACCCGCAACCGAAAACCGAAATAACCGACATTTTGGTTCGGTTCGGTTCGTTTGCGGTTTGCGGGTAAAAAATGTCCAGGGTGATCGCTGCGTGAGTAGATTCATGTGGTGGATTTACTAGTAGGTGTAGATTCCAAGGCCGGCCGAGCCCACAACAGGCCATCGGAGCCACACAACCGTGGACCGCGCAAAATATCTCGCCCCGCCCACGGAACGACGCGGCAGGCTGGTGGGCTTTTCCGGCCGCTCGAGAACGTTCCGGACGCAAGATATTTCTGGGCTCCGTCGCTCCCCCTCTGTGCCTTCCCGCCCGCGCTTCGCAAGGCTTCGTCTATCTTCTCCCCATCTCTGTTCGCCGAGATATTTTCACTCCTCTGCGGCTGTGCCACCCGCCTGGCCCCGTCGTTAAATATACAGGCTGCCACCCTCCGCCGCTTTCCGTCGTCGCCGTCGCCATCAATTCATTCATTCACCGCGTCCGACCGGGTACCTTCCGTGCTTAAGGGAGAGGCGATCGATGCTCTAGCTACCACCAGCGCGCGAGGGAAGGAGGTGGAAGCGCCCCCAGAGATCGAGAGATTGGTTGGCAGACTAGAGAGGATTAGTGCCGGTCGGGTCGACGCACGCAACGCGTGATGAGCGGGAGGAGGATGCAGCCGCCGGCTCAGGCGCATCATCATCAGTCGTACTACGCGGTGCTCGGCGTGCAGCCGGGCGCCACCGCCGCCGAGATCCGCGCCGCGTACCACCGCCTCGCCATGGTGAGTACTAGCTACCAACTCCTGCGATCGGTAACACACAATCGCTTTGGTATTATGCATTGGCTCCGGAGGATGTCAGAAAACAGAGCATGACATGCTTTCTCTGACGGCGATGCAGAGGTGGCACCCGGACAAGATCGCCGGCGGCCGCGTGGATCCAACGCGCGCGGAGGAGGCCAAGAGCAGGTTCCAGCAGATACACGAGGCGTACCAAGGTAAAGCATCCAAACCAACCAACCTCTCTCACTCCCTGTCTCCGGTGGGTGCCGAGCCGATGCGTTGGACATTTGGACTGCACCTATCGCGTTTGCTAACAACGCCATCTTCCCCTCCGTTTGGCTGTGTGGCGCGCAGTGCTGTCGGATGACAAAAGAAGGGCGCTGTACGACGCCGGCATGTACGACCCGCTGGACGACGACCAGGAGGATGTTGAGGTACGCAATTCTGCAATTTATTCGCCCATGCTTGCCTGCGCATTCGGAATTACCGTTGATGGCAATCTGCTGACGTTGTGCGCTGTGCTTTGATGGTTTTTAGGGATTTCACGACTTCGTTCAGGAGATGGTCTCGCTCATGGCCACCGTGGGCAGAGAGGTAACAGAATAACAGCAGCTACCTGATGTTCATGCTAATCAGGATGCAAAATGCCGTGCACTGCTCCAACATCGATGATTAACAACTCACTTTTGTTTCCTTACTGCTCGTGCAGGAACCAGTGTACAGCTTGGCCGAGCTGCAATCCATGCTGGACGGAATGATCAAGGATTTCACCGCGCCACAACCCGAGCCCAGTGGCTTCTACACCGGTGGGGCGTCGCCGCTCCGCAAACCGAGCAGCAAAGAGCAGAGTACTGCTTTTGGATTGTAGGGAGAGTAGCAATGGGTTTTCTCGCTCGTGGAAATGGAGGGAGAGTAGGAACCCATCAAAGCCATCGTCCGCCATGGCCAGGCTCTGATTTCCAATTGCTTTTGCATTGTGGAGGGTGAAAGAAGGTGAGGTGGGAAAATTGCAGGACAAGGCCACAAGGGGTGAATCGCCACTCGTGAGCAGCAAATAAGAAGGGATCTTTGGTTTGGTTTGGTTTGGCTTGGCTTCGTCTCCTGCCTGCCATGGTAGAGATGGGTTATGCCAAGACAATTTGTACATAAGGGTATGCTATCAAACACGACTTGTGTCAAAACCATTTGTACATCAGGGTATGCCATCAAGAGCTGATGTTGCAGCTCTAGGCTCTACAGCTTGTGTGCGTGCTTGATACACCATTTCAAGGCCTGATGATACTTGTGTATTGGAACTTCTGTATCAATTGGTTGGCATGCTTGATATTCCGGCCGACGATTCTTGTACGGTTAAATAATTCTTCTTTATAATGATACGTATTCGAGAGAGAGAAAAAAAGATTCTTTATGCCTAACTAATCAGCTTTTAGCCTTATCCTAAGGCAAACTATTTTAACTAAATTTATAAAAATGACATGACATCAAATTAGTATAAACTAAATGCATCATAGAATATATTTATACACTTATATGGTGTCGTCGTTACTCTTCTTCTATGAAGTGTTACTAGAATTGTTGTTGTGATCTTAAATATGTATGGCCGTCTTTCAGCTTACATGCAGCACCTTTTCTGAAATTGGTCAAGCAGTAGAATATATTTACTGTTGTGTTTGTTCATAAATAATGAACTGGTGGGCTAGCTAGACAAGTTTAGGACGTGTTTGGTTTGCGAGTCAGACTTGCCTTGCCTGTGCACATACCTGGCGATGGCGGTGGCTTCCCTAGAATATTTATAGAAGGATATGGGTTTTGGGTTTGGTTTGTGAGTTCGGTAATGCTGGGGTCAATGCGTCCGATCCGATAGTAATCTATTAGATGTCACTGTTGGTGGGCTGCGACGCTGGCCCAATAGACTCGCATCACGTTGCTAAAAAAATACAAGATGCTCCCCTCTCACTCTTCCTTTTCTTGGGCTTCCTTGCAGCGCCCCCTGATGGGGACGTGATTCCCGATCTTCCGTCAGGTTCAAGATAACTATCGATTTGGTCGGAAGCGACACACCGATCCGGCTTCAAATCATAAAGAGCCGAACCCTGCAACCTTAGCACCACGTCTCCTCTGGTTATCAACCGTGTCACAATCCGGTTGACCTCGCCACGAAGGCTAATCCCTGCTGCGAATCGAAGAACACAAGCAAGAATAAGATAAAACACAACTCAATTTAAGTGACAATTGTAGATGAATGATTAAGCACTCGAAGTTGGGGTCTTGCAAACCGATAACAGTGACTGTTCAATGAAATAATGATCTAAAGCAAAACCCAAACCCTAACATAGGTGACGGCTACTAATTATAAAGCCTAAGGGACATCCAAGGACCTCTATTCACGTCGCTAAGAAGTCTCGACACGTTACAAGGGCCAAACGGCCCAAAAGACGGCGACGCGGCGTCCTGACAGATTCAGGACGTCAACTTGTTTCGACGATTTCCGTTGACTCCAATGAAATTTGGGCATCAAACCAAAGCTATTAGTTAGGTTATGAAATTATCTTTCCATCCATATGAGTCCGGATGCATCCTGGGCATCCATTTTACTACAGACTGGTCCTAAAACCCGAGATGGACTCAAACTTAATATGGATTGGGCCTCCAACTTGGCTTGGACGCCCTTACTTGACTCCTAAGGTGGTGACCAAGGAGGAGGACGTCCTTGGGCATCTCTTAGGTGTTCTCCATCTTATTAGGACGTGCTTCAACTTGGGCCTGGGTCCCAAGTGTGAATAACAAGCCCGCGATGACGTCGTAGCACCCGACAGAAATAGCGGCAGAATATCTCGATGATTTGGAGGTCTTTCCAATGTGATATTGATATGGGACCAGATCTACTTGAAATCTTATCAAATAAGTTTTCCATCAAGTGCTCATTGATCTCGATCGCACTCCGGATGGCTGAGTTATGGCCTTCCCAATGAAGCACTATCGGGCCGCCGACGAATCGAAAGTTCAACTTTGATGGACTTGCACTTTGAGACATATTTGTATCTACATTCAAATAACGATATGTACATATGGAACCAAGTGAATTGTACCTAAAATTACTATGCAAATATAGAAACGAGCGCACCTTATAATCAATGGTCGTATCCGATTGTGTCATGTCCTCATCATCCTTCCTTTCTTGATAACAAACCGTCCTCGGTTTGAGCTTAGTTGGAGGACAGATTGTAGGTAGTAGCCAATATTGCTCACCTTCCTGAAATTTAACATGTTGCTTTATAACAAAACTTGGAGATCTTGACATGACATGATGATATCTATTGCAGGCCTCGAAATTATCATATTGTTGCACAATAAAAGAAGATTTCAGATTTGAACAAATATAAACTCTGTGTACCATATACTCTCCTTTATTATTATATTTGCCAATAAAGTGAAATGTACATCTAGATAACCATGACAAATCAGCAAACGTAAATTTCTCTTCCAAAGTAGTAAGAGCACACAGAGTATCAAACTCAATATAACCCAAAGTATTTAAAGAAGATAACAATTTCAGTTTATCTTGTTAAGTAGCAATAGGCTGAAAATTTGTACTTTCAGCATAAATATGTGCCGCTAAAACAAAAGAATCAATCTCATTCAATAGTTGAGGCGCATGTATAATGGAAGCACCATCACACAACTCTTCTTTATCACAATGATTAGCTGAACAATTATGTTGTGATAAAGGTAAATCAAATTTGGTGTTCACTAATTGTTGCTTTATTATAGCATGAGTGGTGGACACATTCAACACAACATCACCAATTTTAGCAATATTAGATTTTGTAGCAAGCATAAAACAATCTTCCAATTTAGTTACTCGGTGATTCTCGGATTTAACATCGAATTCTTTCTTCTCAGTAGTGGCACTCTCTCTATCAGGTTGTACAATTTCAGCATGAATTAAAGTTTTACCAGACTCCTGAGTGGATGTGGGTGGTGGTGGTGGTGGTGTTGAAGATGTTGCAACAGTAGTGGAAGCGACCGCTCGCCTACTTATCTCGATCTCAACCTTCACAAATGCTTGCTCCTCCCTTACTAAAAATTGGTTGAGATTGTCGTCAATGTTGCTCTGGTCCTTTTGCTGACATCCCTGTAATTCTTTTTCTGCATGCATGGCAAGCTAAAACAACTTGTTGGTAGTGTTAAAATCTTAATAATAAACAATATCCTAAATTTCACATCTCAAACCACCATAAAAACGACAAACTTTATCCTCTGAATCCTCCTCCAACCCACAACATATTGCACACTTTTGAAACTCTACATACTATTTCTAGACAGACATATTACCTTGCTCTAAGCGTTGCATTTTATGTTTATAAGATGGAGGAATAAAATGATCACGCATTGCTTCTTTAAGTCTATCCCATGATTGAGGTTGTTGATGCAAATTGCCTAGTTCTTGCCACTAGAATTGAGCAAAATCTTTGAATTTCTTAGTTGCATATTTAACTCTATATTTCTCAGGAACTAGGTGTGAATTAAACTCTTGTTCTACATCCATCTCCCAATCAAAATATTTTTCTCCATCATAAAATCCAGAATAGTATGGTCTCTTATGGTATCCCCATTGAGGTGTGGAGATACCTAGGCGTCAGAGCGATAGTATGGTTAACTAAGCTTTTTAATCTTATTTTTCGATCTAACAAGATGCCTGAAGAATGGCGGAGAAGTATATTAGTACCTATCTTCAAGAACAAGGGAGATGTTCAAAGTTGTACTAACTACCGTGGGATTAAGTTGATGAGCCATACGATGAAGCTCTGGGAGAGGGTTATCGAGCATCGCCTAAGGAGAGTGACACATGTGACCCAAAATCAGTTTGGGTTCATGCCTGGTAAGTCGACCATGGAGGCGATTTTCTTATTACGACAATTGATAAAGAGATATAGGGAGCAGAAGAAGGACTTGCACATGATCTTTATTGACCTCGAGAAGGCATGTGACAAAGTACCGAGAAATGTCATGTGGTGGGCCTTGGAAAAGCACAAAGTCCCAACTAAGTACGTTACCCTCATCAAGGATATGTACAGGGATGTGGTGACGTTTGTCCGAACATGTGATGGCGACACCAGTGACTTTCCAATTAAAATAGGACTGCATCAGGGGTCAGCTTTGAGCCCTTATTTATTTGCTTTGGTGATGGATGAGGTCACAAGGGACATACAAGGTGATATCCCTTTGTGTATGCTCTTTGCTGATGATGTGGTGCTAGTTGACGACAGTAGGACGGGGGTTAATTGGAAGTTAGAACTATGGAGGCACACATTAGAGTCGAAAGGGTTCAGACTTAGTAGGACTAAGACCGAGTACATGAGGTGTGATTTCAGCGCGACTAGGCACGAGGAGGGAGACGTTAGCCTCGATGGGCAAGTGGTGGACAAGAAGGATACTTTTTGGTATTTAGGGTCAATGCTACAAAAGGATGAAGACATTGATGAAGATGTTAGGCATAGAATTTTAGCCGGCTGGTTGAAATGGCGTCAAGCTTCTAGATTTCTCTATGACAAAAGGGTGTCTCAGAAGCTGAAAGGTAAGTTCTATAGGACGGCGATTCGTCCGGCGATGTTATACGGTGATGAGTGTTGGCCTACAAAAAGGCGACATGTCCAGCAATTGAGTGTAGCAGAGATGCGTATGTTGCGTTGGTGTTGTGGGCACACAAGGAGGGATAGAGTCCGGAACGACGATATTCGGTATAGGGTTGGGATGGCACCAATTGAGGAGAAATTGATTCAACATCGATTGAGATGGTTTGGACATGTCCAACGGAGGCCTCCTGAGGCGCCGGTGCGTAGTGGAGTTCTAAAGCGGGCCGATAATGTAAAGAGCGGTAGAGGTCGACCAAAACTAACTTGGGACGAGTCCGTTAAGAGAGATCTTAAGGAGTGGAATATCTCTAAGGATTTAGCTATGGACAGGAGCGCTTGGAGATTGGCAATCAACGTGCCTGAACCATGACCTTTTTTTGTCTTATGCCCTTTTATGTTCCTTTATGTGTCTCCCTATTTCTCGTCTCTTTTGGGTTTCATCTCTAGCCTACCCCAACTTGCTTGGGACAAAAGGCTATGTTGTTGTTGTTGTATAAAATCCAGAATAGAATGGTACGGTTAATTTACCTCTCATACCTTGATGATTATGATATATTTGTGATGGTTGATTTTTCTTTATCCGATCCATCCTTACAAACATCTGGTCCATGATTTCCAGCAATTCACACTTAAACAGAAACTCATTGTTTGATTAGAATTCAAAACAAATGTCCTGTCAACTATTTATGGGTTGGTGGAATCACACTCTCACACGTCTTACCGAGCTCTTACAAGTGTTCTTACCAAAGCAAGATAGTGGACGGTAAAACCGGTGGCTGGTTTGTGATACCTGTGAGGGCGTGGCACCAAGATTGCAAAGATCTTTTTCTGTACTGATCTGGAGATATATGTGGAGCTTGGAAGGCACACAAAGAACAAATATATATATATATATATGGCACATAATTCAGTAACAGATAGCAATATTGAATAAATGACCAGAGCACTTATCCTAGTTGCTGGCCTATACGTGTTCCTAACACCAGTTGTGATACACAAGGGAGTGAAACAAGTATGAAAGATAACAATGGAAATACGGACAAGGCAAAAGACACCACAAACAATAGAGCTATCGAGTGTTCCTTATGTGCTCCTTTTTTATCTCTTCTCTTCTCTTTTGCTATTTTTTCTTTTCTTTTTTTTGTCCAAATTTTTTTTCTTGCTTTTGCTTTTTTAAGTTTTGTTCTTAGCAACGAGTACACAACAATAAACCCTAAAAAATTTGAGCTCAGTTGGATAAAAGATGTGGCCTATAGAAAATTTGGATTGTGCTCCAAAAAGCATATCAAAACTTATGGACCTAGAAACTCGATTTTTCCTGATCAAATTTCGCAAATCTAATTTTTACGAACCAAGTTCGCTGGGATGAAATGGATCGAAAATTTTCTGGCATTCTCCGTAAATATAAAATTCGCCCTGTTTCGAGTTCGGATGCAAAAGTTATGACTATTTTAAGGAAGCTGCTCGAATCAAGGTTTCAGTGGACACAAGATGTAAACTGATTGTGATACGGGATGGCGGCGGGTGGAGGGATTAACACAACTAGAAAAGAACACAATCTAAACCAGCAATAAGACCTTGACTTAGGACACAAACTTAACATGGCGGACTCTGAAACTGAAATATGTAAAGGCTATGGCGCGGATGGTTGTAGGACAGGAAATAAATATGGCGGTAGACTATGGGACGAAGGTGAAAATCAACTAAACTAGGATAAATATGAACTTGACGATTTACCTGAGGCACTAATACCACTTGATGGGGACGTGATTCCCAATCTTCCATCAGGTTCAAGATAACTATCGATTTGGTCGGAAGCGACACACCGATCCGGCTTCAAATCACAAAGACCCAAACCCTGCAACCTTAGCACCACGTCTCCTCTGGTTATCAACCGTGTCACAATCCGGTTGACCTCGCTACGAAGGCTAATCCCTGTTGTGAATCAAAGAACACAAGCAAGAATAAGATAAAACGTAACTCAATTGAAGTTACAATTACAGATGAATGATTAAGCACTCGAAGTTGGGGTCTTGCAAACCGATAACGGCGACTGTTCAATAAAAGATTGATCTAAAGCAAAACTCAAACCTAACATAGATGACGGCTACTGATTATAAAGCCTAAGGGGCATCCAAGGACCCCTACTCACGTCGCTAAGAAGTCTCAACACGTTACAACGGCCAAACGCCCCAAAAGACGGCGACGCAGCGTCCTGACAGATTCTGGATGTCAACTTGTTTCAACGATTCCCATTGACTCCAATGAAATTTGGGCTTCAAACCAAATCCATTGGTTATCTTATAAAATTATCTTTCCATCCATATGTGGATCATCGAAAACGGAGTCCGGATGCATCCTGGGCATCTATTTTACTACAGACTGGTCATAGAGCCCGAGAAGGACTCGAACTTGATATGGATTGGGCCTCCAACTTGACTTGGACGCCCTTGCTTGACTCCTAAGGTGGTGATCAAGGAGGAGGACGTCCTTGGGCATCTCTTAGGTGTTCTCCATCTTCTTGGGGCGTGCTTCAACTTGGGCCTGGGTCCCAAGTGTGAATAACAAGCCCGCGATGACGCCGTAGCACCCGATAGAAATAGTGGTAGAATGTCTCAATGATTTGGAGGTTTTTCCAATGTGATATTGAGGTGGAACCAGATCTATTTGAAATCTTATCAAATAATATTTCCATCAAGTTCTTATTGACCTCGATCGCACTCCGGATGGGTGAGTTATGGCCTTCCCAATGAAGCACTATCGGGCTACCGACGAACCAAAAGTTCAACTTTGATGGACTTGCACTTTGAGACATATTTGTACCTATATTCAAATAATGATATGTACATGTGGAACCAAGTGAATTGTACCCAAAATTACTATGCAAATGTAAGAACGAGCGCACCTTATAATCAATGGTCGTATCCGATGGTGTCATGTCCTCATCACCCCTACCCGTACCATCGCGCCCCGAACCGTGATCGTACCATTGCGGCGTGCTGCATCGTGGCCACGCCGCCTCACACGCACTGTAGTGGTGTGATCCACCATGGCTCTCTCCACCGTGCTTTCTCGACCACCATCCTTCCTCTCCACCGCCCGAGCAGGCTACCTGCCTTCGTCGCTCTCCCCCACGCCTTCTCCCAACAGCGACCTTCTACAGTGCGTCCACATCCGCTAGTGCTGATGCTGCCATTGTGCGCACCCAGGCTGCATCGCTCGCTCTCTCTTGCCTGTCGCATGCACCCACCATTGATGGTCGGGTTGCTCCCTCCTGCGCACGTCGAGCTGGTGGTGCTCGCACATCACCTCACGCCGCTAGCTCCCACCCCGAAGCCGGGATCGACTGGCCACGGCCCCCTTCCTCTATGATGCAAATGTACATTTCAAGTGTTTCATATATTTCATAGGTATATTGCAAGTGTTTCACATGGATGTTGTAAAAGTAGATCAGGATCTTGCATATGTTGCAAGTGTTTTAGATGCATGCTGCAAGTGTTTCAATGGCATGTTGCAAGCGTTTGTTCGAAATGTTCCATCTGTTTCAATAGTATGTTGCAAGCGTTTCGATCTAGATGTTGCATATGTTTCACACATATATGTCACAAGAATATGTTTAAAATGTTTTGGCCATTTTAGTCTTATGTTGCAATAAGTGTTTTCATGTTGCAAGTTGCAAGTGTTTTATCTAGATGTTGTATATGTTTCACACACATGTTTTAAATGTATGTTCCAAATATTTTATCTGCTTCAGGCGTATGTTGCGTCCAAGTGTTTTATATTTTAGAGATAAGAGTCATGGGGCACGGCCTGAGTGCTAGGAATGGGGCGCGGCAAACAGGGGCCGAGGGGGCATGCTGGGGGCCGGCGGTCAAGGTGCGGTGCACCTGGGGGTGCGCGGACAGGGCGCACTCATCCAGTCGTCCTCATCCCAGCTCGTGGGTCCTACCCGTGCGATGAGAGGAGGGGGTTAGGGGGGAGGAGCGCGCAGGGGTAAGCTCTGGCACGGGGAGGAGGCGCGGCGTCTGAACTTGCGAAGAGAGGTGGGGGTAAGGAGGAAGGAGCGACGGGCGTGATGGAGGAGACACGGGTGTCCGGACGTTCGGACGCGCTTCTGTCCAGACGTCCGTTCGCTAGTATCTCCCTTGTGAGTTTCCATCTCCCTTGGATTCTTATAGAAGGATATGGGCTTTGTTTCTATAGCTATCCAAACTCTAATGATAGGCTATCGCTTTCTAATGGTAAATTAGCTAAAATGGCATAGGGTGAATGCCACATAAATGAATGGTGGATAGCATGCTCCAAGTTATATAAAAGCCATGATAAAATGCAAAACGATATTGCTTCTGGCAAAGGGTTGGCTACAATTCATTTTTTACAAGAGGAACTCTTTGTCTTGAATGTTCTACTATGGAAGCAAGCAAATAAGAAGCGCTCTGAGAAGATTGCTACCAAGGTTGATTGGCCCATGCCATGCATAGTCCTTGCCTGCTGCAGGTGGATTCAGCAAGCAAACAAGGGAATGGTGAAAGTCCTATGTTTGGTGTTGGTAATTAGTGACAATGCCTAAGTACTAATCCTATGCCTAAGTTGTATGTAGCATATGAGGATTAGTACATTCCAAGGTTGGTGGCAAGATAGACATGGTGATCATGATGGCCACACTTGGATTTGGACGCAACCCTACGTGATCAAGGCAAAGGTATATGCTTAAGGGTTATGTTTTAGTAACCAAGACACTTAGTGGGTGTGGTTACATTATAGGATAGATAGCCGTACTATAAAGAGGGGAATGACGCGGCTATTGAACTCCTAAGTGCCTCTAGGTGTGCATTTCATAATTATATGCATTTGGATAGAACTAATAACGCCTCGAAAAATGATTGTGAAAATGCTAACACACTCACACATGACGAGTTCACTTGGTGGTGTTAGCACGCTTGCGAAGGCGGTGGAGTTTGAGCGGTAGAGAGGGTTTGGGATCCTCTCTCCCTCCCACCGAGCTTGCGAGGCGGGATTCAGGCATTTTCGAGGAATTGAAACGACTATTTTCCACTACGCTGGAAGTCTGGAAAAGAAACGGAGGCGAACGGAGGTCACAGAGGTGACCGGACGCTGAACCGGACGCGGTCTTTGCATGACCGGACGCGTCCGATCAGTGTTCAGTGTCTGTGCATATTTCAGTTTGATGATCGGACGCAAAGCGCGTCTGGTCACAGTCGATCGGACGCGCCCGGCCATTCAGGGAGCTTACTGGACTCTAACCGGACGCTGGCACTGTCGCGCCCGATTATTTCTCCAGCGCGTCCGGTCATTGTGTTGTTGTGCGCTGCTCAGGCTTGACTAGCGTGTCCAGTCAGTCATGGGACCAGCACGTCCGGTCGTTTGCAGCGTGTCCGGTCTGCGCGTCAAGCGCGTCCGGTCGTTGCTTCGTAGTTATTCGTTATGCGACCGGCACCGAAGATCAATTAGCTGATCTTTTCACCAAGCCACTTGATGAGAAGAGATTTCACAAGCTAAAGAATGAGTTGAACATACTTGACTTCTCCAACATGAGTTGATGCACCTCCATATATGACATGCCTCTCCTTCGAGCCCCAAGGTATAATTGGTTGACATGTCATACATTCTATACTAAGGACATGTTTAGTGCATCTAGTCATAATTTACATGTTCTAGGCTCATTCATGAAAATCAAATGAATTTGAAGTTTATATGGTGCCACTATTATTTCCATGACTTATATGATCTAGTGGTAGCATATAACTTGTTTAAGTAGCTTGTGATCCTAAGTGTTTAATCTAGAAAACATGTCTAAATATTTGCTTCAACATGGTGCATGATAACCCTTCTAGTGAGGTGTGAAGAAGCTTGCCCTTGGATCAAACCGAAGCATTTTATTTATGCAAGCAATGTAGGTTGAATTACAAACTTGATTCTCACCCCATATTTCAACATGATAATCTATCTAAAATTGGTCCCTTGTGGTCATTGGTGCCAAAGGGGGAGAAAATGTTGTTCACAAAGATAGAACTCAAAGGGGGAGAAGCACAAAGGGGGAGAAAAATGTTGTTCACAAAGATAATTTTGAGCACACAAGTAGGGGGAGCAAGCTCTTAAACATGAATGCTGCATTTACATGTGCACTTCATATGTATGATGCATAGTTACGCATTCCTTTTTCTCCGATACATTGCTTGTGTGGTGACTTGCTAGTATACAATTGAATGGTGTATTGAGGTACTAGCATGAATAGGAAGTAGTTAGATTTTTCTTGCTTCATGTTTTTCAAAGTGGTACTAGAACCTTGCTTATAATGTTGATCTCACGAGGTTTCCAAGTGGAATCTAACTACACAAGGTGCTAAGATAGTGTTTATCGCTACTCTAATGGTATCACGCTTCAAAGGTCTATAATCTTAAACAGTTGGCACCTATTGGTAGTCAATGCTCCTAATCTTTCCTATCTAACATGTATGCTTCTAAAATCCAAACATATAGCATACATGTAGGGAGAGCCATTGCTATCAATTTGAATTCATGATCACATGTCCATGATTCTTACACATGGTAATATACTTGGACAATGTGACATGGCTTTAATCAAAATTTTATCATAACATCTTTGTGAAAGGGTTGTCACCAATTACCAACAAGGTGGAGATCTAAAGTCCTATGTTTGGTGTTGGTAATTAGTGACAATGCCTAAATACTAATCCTATGTCTAAGTTGTATGTAGCATATGAGGATTAGTACATTCCAAGGTTGGTGGCAAGATAGACATGGTGATCATGATGGCCACACTTGGATTTGGACGCGGTCTTTGCATGACCGGACGCAACCGGACGCTGAACCGGACGCGGTCTTTGCATGACCGGACGCGTCCGATCAGTGTTCAGTGTCTGCGCATATTTTAGTTTGATGATCGGACGCGAAGCGCGTCCGGTCACAGTCGATCGGACGCGCCCGTTCGTTCAGAGAGCTTACTGGACTCTAACCGGACGCTGGCACTGTCACGTCCGGTTATTTCTCCAGCGTGTCCGGTCATTGTGTTGTTGTGCGCTGCTCAGGCTTGACCAGCGCGTCCGGTCAGTCACGGGACCAGCGCGTCCGGTCATTTGCAGCGCGTTCGGTCTGCGCGTCAAGCACGTCCGGTCGTTGCTTCGCAGTTAGTCGTTGTGCGACCGGCGCGTCCGGTTAGTTGGACTAGCGCGTCCGGTCAGTGCTTCATGTTTTAGCCGTTACGTGACCGGCGCGTCTAGTCAGTTGGACCAGCGCGTCCGGTCAGCGCGATTTCAGCTGTGTAAGTTTCTAACGGCTCTATTCAAAGGGGTACGTCTATAAATACTCGTTGGTCGGCTCAAGGCTCTCTCTCGAACATTTTGACATACTTGTGAGCACTTTAAGCTAAGCAACTCCCCTCCCACTCATCTCTCTTGCTTCTTTGCATATTCGAAGTGAGATTGAGTGATCCAAGTGCATTTGCATTGTGAGATTGCATCTAGTTAGCACTTGGTGGTTGATTTGCTGCGAGATTCTTGTTTCTCTTGGTGGTTGCCACCACCTAGACGGCTTGGAGCAGCTTGGAGGCGTTGGCAAGAGTTGGTGATTGTTCTTGGCCACCTCCGGTGATTGTGAGGGGTTTGTGCCTACCTCGGCGAAGCGCCAAAGGCAACGTTAGTAAATTGCTCGTATCATTGCAACCTTTTGCCATTTGGTAGGTTCTTGTGACGCCTTTTGAGAGGCTCAGTGTGAGACCGATTAGCCACCGAACCACGTGGTGAAGAGGGACACAACGGGGACTAGCGTGCCGGCAAGCACGTGAACCTCGGGATAAATCTTCGTGTCATCACTTTCATATTGTGATTGATTGATCCCGGTGGTCAGTTATCTTGGTATTCATTGTTGATCATATTGGTTGGCTCATTACTTCACCCCTCGGTGAAACTCTCCTAACTCAACTCTGCATTACTTTCTTAGTTATCTTTGTTAGCTAGTTAGCTTTGCTAGAGTAGCTCTTTTGTGTAGCTTGCTAGATGTAGTTGTAGTTACCTTCTCGGTTTAACTTGTGCGGTTGAGTGCAACTACTAGAATTGTGTTTTGGATAGGTGGCTTGCAAACACCCCGTAGGCTAAGCAAAACTCGCATCTCGCTATTTGTTATATTGATAAACTTGTTTAGCTTGTCTTTGTAAAAAATTTTAAAAGGCTATTCACCCCCTCTAGCCATCAAGACCTTTTAAATGGTATCAGAGCCATGGTCACCATTTTCAAGGCTTAACAACCTCGGTGTAAGATGGCTCAAGTTGTGTTCAACCATGTTGGGGGCAAGCCTCCATTCTTTGATGGTGTCACATCTTTTGATCATTGGAAAAGAAAGATGAAGCAATATCTTGGCTCTATTCATGAGAACGTTTGGAAGGTGACACACCATGATTATGCTATCATTGATCCCGACAACCTTACCAACAATGATCGCATCAACAACCAGTGCAATACTATGGCTCTTAATACTCTCTACAATGGGATTGATGCAAAGGTCTTTGAGCAAATCAAGGATCTTAAGATGGCAAGTGAAGTGTGGACAAGATTAGAGGAAACATATGAGGGCACTTCAACGGTAAAGAGTGCCAAGCTCTATATGCTCAAGGATATGTTTGCAAGCTTCAAGATGAAGGATGATGAGTCCATACCGGAGATGTTCTATAGGCTACAAGTTATTGTCAATGATCTCAAGAGCCTAGGAGAAGATGTTAAGGACAAGGACTTCTCACATAAGTTCTTGATGAACTTACCTAAGAAGTTTGCTATCTTGAGGAAGATGATCCAAAGAGAGGGTTTGGACAAGGTGACTCCAAACCAAGTGCTTGGAGATGTCATGACCGATGCTCAATATGATGATGATGAAGATGAAGATGAGAAGAAGGAGATCAAGGTCAAGCAAGAGAAGCCCATTGCATTCAATGCTTCATTCTCTAAGGGCAAGAGCAAGGTGGAGAGCGATGATGATGATCTATTCGATGATGAGACCATGGCCCTCCTAGTGCACAAGATGGGGAGGTTCATGAAGAAGAAAGAATATGGTGCAAGAAAGAGAAGGGACTTCATGAAGGCAAAGGAGGTGCTTTGCTACAATTGCAATAGCCCCGATCATATAGTGGCAAAGTGCCTCTATGAAGACAAAAGATATCATGATGGAGAGTTGAAGTTGAAGAAGAACAAGAAGGAGAAGAAAGAGAAGAAGAGCTTCACTATCAACAAGAAGAAGAAGGATTGTGGCTATGTGGTCACTTGGGATAGTGATAACTCCGATAGTGATAATGATAGCTCCAGTGATGATGAGAAGACCACTCGGCTAGCCATTGCAAACATCTCCCTCTCCAACAAGCCATTCATCTTCGACACTACATCAACATGCCTTATGGCCAAGCCTATAAAGGTAAAATATAATGATAGTGATGATAATTCTTGTGCTAGTGATGATTGTAGGAGTGATGATGGGGAGGATGAGGACTACTCCAAGGATGATCTATTAGGCATAATAGATCAAATGAACAAGGGCTACAAGAGGACAACCAAGAAATACAAAATCTTGAAACAAGAGCTCATTGCCAAGAGCAATGAAAATGATGCCTTGATGGAGGAGCTTGAAGCTCTCAAAAAGAGTAAGGAGTGCAAAGGAATTGAACAAGAGCTCAAAGCTCTTAGGAAATCCTTTGATGAGCTAGAAGCATCTCATGAGTGTCTAAAGGAAGACCATGAGGATCTTGAAATTGCTCACACTAGGCTTAAGGAAGCCCACTCCACTCTACTTGAGCTTATCAAGGAAAAGGACCTCAAGTTGGAGAAGCTCATGAAGGAAGCAAAGGAGGAGCAAGTGATTGTCACTTGTGATATTGGACTAACATGTGATATTATTGATGATTCTTTATTTGTTGGTCCTACTAATGTTTCATGTAGCTCATCATCATCCACCACAACCAACTCTACCTCTACTACTAGTGATTCATCACTTATGGTTGAGAATGAGACTCTCAAGAGAGAGGTGGATGATCTCACCTGCGCATTAGGCAATGCCTATGGTGGGGATACTCGCTTGCTAAAATGCTTGGGTAGCCAAATGTTCTCTCTTAACAAAGAGGGTTTGGGCTATACTCCCAAGAAGGGCAAGGCGGCCTTTGCTACTCCAAAGTCTCACTTTGTGAAGGGCAATTGTCGTTATTGCAATAGATGCAAGCAAGTTGGGCATCTAGAGATTAATTGCAACAAAATAAACAAGAACAAGAAAAATGTTAATGTACCTTACATTCCTTTTGATTCTTGTTATGTGCTTACCAAGGGTGAGAAAGGTATGCATGCTAGGTTTGTTGGTACACCAATTGTGGGTCCAAAGAAGAAGGCCATTTGGGTACCAAAGAGCTTAGTTACTAACCTCCAAGGACCCAAGCAAATATGGGTACCTAAAAGACATTAAATTGTTTTATAGGTAAATTACAAGGCCAGAGGAAGGCATTGGGTGCTTGATAGTGGGTGCTCTCAACATATGACCGGTGATTCAAGAATGTTCAACTCTCTCAAATCAAATGATAGTGGCATTGATAGTATCATATTTGGTGACAATAGCAAGGATGATGTAAAGGCTCTTGGAAGGATTACAATATCAAATGATCATAGCATTTCTAATGTGCTCTTAGTTGAAAAGTTGAACTTCAATCTTCTCTCGGTTGCTCAATTGTGTGATCTCGGTTTCAAGTGCATATTTGGTGTTGATGATGTGGAGATAGTTAGTGTTGATGGCTCTAACTTGATCTTCAAAGGCTTTAGATATAAGAATCTATACTTGGTTGATTTCAATGCTAGTGACACTCAACTTTCAACATGCTTGCTCACCAAATCAAGTATGGGTTGGTTATGGCATAGAAGACTTGGTCATGTTGGCATGAAGCAATTGAACAAGTTAGTGAAGCATGACTTAGTTAGAGGCTTGAAGGATGTCACATTTGAGAAAGATAAGCTATGTAGTGCATGTCAAGCCGGAAAGCAAGTAGGCAACACTCATCCATTGAAAAGCATTATGAGTACTTCCAAGGCATTTGAGTTGTTGCACATGGATCTATTTGGGCCAACTACATACACAAGTATTGGTGGCAACAAGTATGGCTTTGTGATTATGGATGATTTCACTAGATATACATGGGTATTCTTTCTTGGGGACAAAAGTAATGTATTTGACATATTCAAGAAGTTCATCAAGAGAGTACAAAATGAGTTTGAAACCACAATCAAGAAAGTGAGAAGTGATAATGGAAGTGAGTTTAGAAACACAAGAATTGATGAGCTATGTGATGAGCTTGGAATCAAACATCAATTCTCGGCCAAGTATACACCTCAATCAAATGGCCTAGTTGAGAGGAAGAATAGAACCTTAATTGATATGGCAAGATCAATGTTGAATGAATATAATGTGAGTCATTCATTTTGGGCCGAAACAATCAACACGACTTGCTTCTATAGCAACCGCCTCTATTGCCACAAGTTCCTAGAGAAGACACCATATGAGATATTAAATGGAAGAAAGCCCAACATTGCATATTTTAGGGTATTTGGTTGTAAATGCTACATCTTAAAGAAGGGCACTAGATTGAGCAAGTTTGAAAAGAAATATGATGAAGGATTTCTACTTGGTTACTCAACTACTAGCAAAGCTTATAGAGTTTGGAATTTGGCTAGTGGTTTACTTGAGGAAGTTCATGATGTTGAGTTTGATGAAACAAATGGCTCTCAAGATAAAGAAGATAACTTGGATGATGTGAGAGAAACTCAATTGACAAATGCTATGAAAGAAATGGATATTGGTGATATTAGGCCAAAGCAAGTGATTGATGTGGATGACAACAAAGATCAAATGCTCCAAAGTCCAATTACACAAGCTAGTGGTTCTCTAATGCAAAATCAAGCTAGTACATCATCTCAAGTGCAACAAGATCAACAAGTGGCTAGTTCATCATCTCCAACTCATGATCAACATCAATATCCAAGCAATCAAGTCTAAGTGCTTCAACCAACCAACATTGCTAGAGACCATCCATTGGATTCCATCATTGGTGACATACAAAGGGGAGTTCAAACTAGATCAAGATTGGTATCTTTTTGTGCTCACTCTTCTTTTGTGTCAATGGAAGAACCCAAGGACATTGATAAAGCATTGAGAGATCCGAATTGGGTAAATGCAATGCATAAAGAGCTCAACAACTTCAAGAGAAATGAAGTGTGGCAATTAGTTGAGAGGCCTAAGGATCACAATGTCATTAGAACAAGATGGGTCTTTCGCAACAAACAAGATCAAGATGGGATAGTAGTAAGAAATAAAGCAAGACTAGTGGCTCAAGGTTACACACAAATAAAGGGTCTTGACTTTGGTGAAACATATGCCCCGGTTGCAAGATTGAAAGCAATTAGGATCTTACTTGCCTATGCTTGTGCACATAATATCAAGCTATATCAAATGGATGTGAAGAGTGCATTTCTCAATGGGTACATTCAAGAGGAGGTGTATGTGGAGCAACCTCCCGGTTTTAAAGATGATAAGAAACCGAACCATGTATACAAGTTAAGGAAGGCTTTATATGGATTGAAGCAAGCACCTAGAGCATGGTATGAAAGATTAAGAGATTTCTTGCTATCCAAAGGATTTGACATGGGCAAAGTTGATACTACTCTATTCACCAAGAAGATTGGGAAAGACTTGTTTGTGTTGCAAATATATGTTGATGATATCATATTCGGTTCAACCAATCAAGATTATTGTGATGAGTTTGGGAAAATGATGGCAAAGGATTTTGAAATGTCAATGATTGGTGAAATTAGTTTCTTTCTTGGACTTCAAATTAAACAAATGAAGGAAGGAACATTTGTAAGCCAAACCAAATACATAAAGGATATGCTAAAGAAGTTTGGTATGGAAGATGCAAAAGGAATCACTACTCTAATGAGCACTAATGAAAGCTTGGATAGTGACAAGAATGGCAACATGGTGGATCAAAAGCTATATAGATCAATGATTGGTAGCCTACTCTATATGATGGCATCAAGGCCCGATGTGATGTTTAGTGTATGCATGTGTGTAAGATTTCAAGCCTCACCAAGAGAAAGTCATTTGAAGGCAACAAAGAGAATATTGAGGTACTTAAAGCATACACAAGATGTTGGATTATGGTATCCCAAAGGTGCAAGCTTTGAGCTAGTTGGATATTCGGATTCTGACTATGCCGGTGACAAAGTGGAGAGAAAGAACACTTCCGGGACTTGTCAATTGTTGGGAAGATCTCTTGTCTCATGGTCATCCAAGAAGCAAAATAGTATTGCACTATCTACCGCCGAAGCCGAATACATCGCTGCGGGTAGTTGTTGTGCACAAATCTTGTGGATGAAGACAACATTGAAGGATTTTGGAATCAATTTCAAGAATGTGCCATTGTTATGTGACAATGAAAGTGCTGTGAAGCTAACCAACAATCCGGTTCAACATCAAAGAACAAAGCATATTGATGTTCGCCATCATTTCATTAGAGATCATCAACAAAAGGGTGACATTGCTATTGAGAGTGTGGGCACCGAAGATCAATTAGCCGATCTTTTCACCAAGCCACTTGATAAGAAGATATTTCACAAGCTAAAGAATGAGTTGAATATACTTGACTTCTCCAACATGAGTTGATGCACCTCCATATATGACATGCCTCTCCTTCGAGCCCTAAGGTATAATTGGTTGACATGTCATACATTCTATACTAAGGACATGTTTAGTGCATCTAGTCATAATTTACATGTTCTAGGTTCATTCATGAAAATCAAATGAATTTGAAGTTTATATGGTGCCACTATTGTTTCCATGACTTATATGATCTAGTGGTAGCATATAACTTGTTTAAGTAGCTTGTGATCCTAAGTGTTTAATCTAGAAAACTTGTCTAAATATTTGCTTCAACATGGTGCATGATAACCCTTCTAGTGAGGTGTGAAGAAGCTTGCCCTTGGATCAAACCGAAGCATTTTTTTATGTAAGCAATCTAGGTTGAATTACAAACTTGATCCTCACCCCATATTTCAACATGATAATCTATCTAAAATTGGTCCCTTGTGGTCATTGGTGCCAAAGGGGGAGAAAATATTGTTCACAAAGATAGAACTCAAAGGGGGAGAAGCACAAAGGGGGAGAAAAATATTGTTCACAAAGATAATTTTGAGCACACAAGTAGGGGGAGCAAGCTCTTAAACATGAATGCTGCCTTTATATGTGCACTTCATATGTATGATGCATAGTTATGCATTTCTTTTTCTCCGATACATTGCTTGTGTGGTGACTTGCTAGTATACAATTGAATGGTGTATTGAGGTACTAGCATGAATAGGAAGTAGTTAGATTTTTCTTGCTTCATGTTTTTCAAAGTGGTACTAGAACCTTGCTTATAATGTTGATCTCACGAGGTTTCTAGTTATGTTTGTGCTTTTCCAAGTGGAATCTAACTACACAAGGTGCTAAGATGGTGTTTATCGCTACTCCGATGGTATCACGCTTCAAAGGTCTATAATCTTAAACACTTAGCACCTATTGGTAGTCAATGCTCCTAATCTTTCCTATCTAACATGTATGCTTCTAAAATCCAAACATATAGCATACATGCAGGGGGAGACATTGCTATCAATTTGAATTCATGATCACATGTCCATGATTCTTACACATGGTAATATACTTGGACAATGTGACATGGCTTTTAATCAAAATGCTAACACACTCACACATGATGAGTTCACTTGGTGGTGTTAGCACGCTTGCGAAGGCGGTGGAGTTTGAGCGGTAGAGAGGGTTTGGGATCCTCTCTCCCTCCCGCTGAGCTTGCGAGGCGGGATTCAGGCTTTTTCGAGGAATTGAAATGACTATTTTCCACTACGCTGGAAGTCTGGAAAAGAAACGGAGGCGAACGGAGGTCATAGAGGTGACCGGACGCTGAACTGGACGCGGTCTTTGCATGACCGGACGTGTCCGGTCAGCGTTCAGTGTCTGCGCATATTTCAGTTTGATGATCGTACGCGAAGCGCGTCCGGTCACAGTCGATCGGACGCGTCCGGTCGTTCAGGGAGCTTACTGGACTCTAACCGGACGCTGGCACTGTCGCATCCGGTTATTTCTCCAGCGCGTCCGGTCACTGTTTTGTTGTGCGCTGCTCAGGCTTGACCAGCGCGTCCGGTCAGTCACGGGACCAGCGCGTCCGGTCATTTGCAGCGCGTCCGGTCTACACGTCAAGCGTGTCCGGTCGTTGCTTCACAGTTAGTCGTTGTGCGACCGGCGCGTTCGGTCAGTTGGCCCAGCGCGTCCGGTCAGTGCTTCGTGTTTTAGCTGTTACGTGACCGGCGCGTCTGGTCAGTTGGATCAACGCGTCCGGTCAGCGTGATTTCAGCTGTGTAAGTTTCTAACGGCTCTATTCGAAGGGGTACATCTATAAATACTCGTTGGCCGGCTCAAGACTCTCTCTCTCTCTCGAACATTTTGACATACTTGTGAGCACTTTGAGCTAAGCAACTCCCCTCCCACTCATCTCTCTTGCTTCTTTGCATATTCGAAGTGAGATTGAGTGATCCAAGTGCATTTGCATTGTGAGATTGCATCTAGTTGGCACTTGATGGTTGATTTGCTGCGGGATTCTTGTTTCTCTTGGTGGTTGCCGCCATCTAGACGGCTTGGAGCAGCTTGGAGGCATTGGCAAGAGTTGGTGATTGTTCTTGGCCACCTCCGGTGATTGTGAGGGGTTTGTGCCTACCTCGGCGAAGCACCGAAGGCAACATTAGTAAATTGCTCGTATCATTGCAACCTTTTGCCATTTGGTAGGTTCTTGTGGCGCCTTTTGAGAGGCTCAGTGTGAGACCGATTAGCCACCGAACCACGTGGTGAAGAGGGACACAACAGGGACTAGCGTGCCGGCAAGCACGTGAACCTCAGGATAAATCTTCGTGTCATCACTTTCATATTATGATTGATTGATCTCGGTGGTCGGTTATCTTAGTATTCATTGTTGATCATATTGGTTGGCTCATTACTTCGCCCCTCGGTGAAACTCTCCTAACTCAACTCCGCATTACTTTCTTAGTTATCTTTGCTAGCTAGTTAGCTTTGCTAGAGTAGCTCTTTTGTGTAGCTTGCTAGTTGTAGTTGTAGTTACCTTCTCGGTTTAACTTGTGCGGTTGAGTGCAACTACTAGAATTGTGTTTTGGATAGGTGGCTTGCAAACACCCCGTAGGCTAAGCAAACTCGCATCTCGCTATTTGTTATATTGATAAACTTGTTTAGCTTGTCTTTGTAGAAAATTTTAAAAGGCTATTCACCCCCCCTCTAGCCATCAAGACCTTTCAAATGGCTTTGAGAAGATTGCTAGCAAGGTTGATTAGCCCATCTGTCATTGCCTACAGCAGGTGGATTACTCACTCTGTTGCTTGCTTGATCCATACATTTGTTTATTTTTTCTGGCTCATTATATGCTCAGGCATTTTCAAAACATAGTCTGATAATTATTTTTCTGATTAGCATATAAAAGTTGGGAGTTTATTTTATCTCTCCTTCATCTAACCATTGAAGAAAATAAATATTTCATCAAATTATACATTATAGGGAATGTCCAAATTTTGTGCTTAAAAGCAATAGCTTTGATACATCAGTGATTCAGTGTGCTAGATAATTTGGAAAGTCATGGAAGCTCTGAATTTTCAGCAACTATGTGGCAAAACCACCCTAATTATATAGCCCACATGTGCCCGCCATTATCTCACAGACCTCTGACTCGTGCACACATAAACCATACAATCCCGGTAGTCTGTCGGGTGTCCTCGGGGAACCCCGAATCATCCACTTTTCACATCCGATCAGGATCATTACAGAAGACATTGCAGTATTACAACAATTGATACAAATATATTACATCAGAGTTAAAGAGCAGAAGTATTACAAACCATAAGTTTACAAACCATTTATTTAAATCTTACAAACCATAAGTTTTTGCCTTCTCAAACGAAGTAGGATAGCATGACTAACACAACTTTATTCATTACATAAAGGTATCATCCTGCCCAAGGATGAGAGTACAACCCAGCTACTACTGGCCATCATCTTCTAGAACTGACATACAATAGGGGCAAAAGCTTATCTGTTGTTGGGGTTCACCTGTAACAGGGTTAACAAACCCTGAGTACTAAATTATACTCCGTAAGACTTACCCGACGAAAAAAGACTCCAAGGATATACAGGCTTAAGGTAGTTTTGCAAGATTCAAAATACTTTGCGGAAAATCTTACTATAAGTGGGTCCTTACTTTCAACTTTAATTTCAAACTTAAGCCATTATTAGTATCCGGTTTGCACCTGCTCTAGATCAAACACTTTATAAATCATCTCAACATGTGCTCATCAGTAACCAAGTTTCATTGATTAACTATGATGTAGATCAGGAAATCAATTCTCCTTTGAGAAGCAACGACGATTCGAATCGATTAAAATCTAGCTGGGGATTCCTTACCACACGACATATGCAGGTTCCAGACCTACATATATCAACCTTCACTTGGATCTTCTAAAACAGGAACGGGTTCACGCCACCCGAGAGCACAGTACTCCACCGCCCTACCCTATTCCAGTAGGGTGGGTACACGCTACTCTCGCCATCTCTCCACTCTCCAGTGCGTGGTTGTCCTTTTCCATAATGAAATAGCCAAGGTATTAGGCTTACCAGAGTATGTGGCTAGTACTACAAAGTCTCGACTCACACAGGTCTACAACGGATGGTCCTCAATTGACACAGACGGGACAAGCACGATCAGTCAACCCTGTCGACTTAACCACCAGAGACATATTCCACGTCCTGTTCGATCTCCATTTTCATCTATTCATATTTCATTACTTGTACCTGAAATGGGTACCATCTCGAATGATGAACCATCATGCCTCATGACAATTTCTGAGCAAAGAACCATTGTGAATGATGAACTCATCACGAGACTCTTAACCATCATGCCTCATGACAATTCCTGAGCAAAGAACCATTGTGAATGATGAACTCATCACGTGACCCTTAACAACTAAGCAAGGCTAAGCACCAACTAGCCTACAACAGCTCAAAGGTGACAAGGAATTGTATTAAAATATCAAGATAATCATGCAACAATGGGTTTTAATTCAACCCCTATAACTTAATGCACATATTATAGGACTCAAATTATAAAAGCATTTATAACAACAAGAATGGGTTGTATGCTCCAGGTCTTGCCTTGGTTAGTAGAAGTGTTAGGTTCTTCTGACGAACCACAAATGTCAAACCCAACCTCCACCGAGGGTTGTCCTTCCTTCGGAACTTGCTCAACGACACCTTCAACACTTTCGGTCACTACATGTGATAAAAGATGCATGCTTGACATGATGATATGCAACAAAATGATGTATGAAAGATGTATGCAGGAGCATGGATAAACTCAAACAAAGTTAAACAAACTTGAGTACAACTTCCTTCACGGTACAATTGCAAGTAATTAACATTAATTACTTTTAGTTATTTCATTAGCAAGTTAATCATGAACACAATCAACTAATATGTTTCCAAGGAACATGATCATGTTTCATGTTTCAGGGTCATCAACCAATTCAAAACACACACAAGTCATTTAGGGATTATGCCTAATTGCCCTAGTTAATTAATTAATTAAGCATGGAAATTATTATTAAAATCAACATTGTCAAATTACTCCCAAACTTTTTGTGGAGGTTTGTTACATCATGAAACAGTGGCAAAACAAGTTTCATAATTTTTAGACATTTACTTTGGCCTACAAAAATTATAGAAGTTGTATTTCTTAATTAAAATAGGTAATTTTATATCATGCCACAACTATTCAAATTCTAGGTTTCATATTTTTACTAGGTATAAATAATCACATAGAAGCTATACAAAAATTTTCATAATTCTTTTAGCTCTAATTATTTTGTTATGAAATAAACAAATTTCAACACTATTAAACATTTCTGGAAAATAGAAAATCCTTTCTCTCTCAGCTGAGGCTGACAACACGATCCTACCGGTCAGGCACAGTGCCACCACGCTGACCGCGGCAGCCACCGGCTTTGACCGGCGTTTCCTCGCCGGCGGCGAGGTCTTTGGCGGAGCGGCTTGCTCCAAAAGACTCCCCTTGACTCCGCGCATCGATTGGTGGTACCAGTTGAACTTGACATGAACGGCGGCGACCACAGCGGTGGCTATGGCGGCGCGGAGGCACGGCGGCGCTGCGATCATGGCGAACAGCAAGGTCAGCAGCGTTGGCAAAGCTACACGAAGCATAAACGTGCTCAGGCGAACATGTTAGACTAGCTAGTTAAGCGAGTTAGGCTCACGACGAGCTCGGCCACGTGTGAGGCGGCACGGCGGAGCAGAGCTCGCCGGTGAGCGCACGGTCTGGCGAACTGGGGCGGCCAACAGATCAACGGCTTAGCTTTTTAGCATCACGGGATCAAGTCAAGCTCAGAACTGAAGACGGTTTAAAGAAGAGCTCACCGGAGCGAGCTGACCACGGCAAGGCAAGCTCGGCGGCGCTACGGTCGGCTGAGGAGAAGACGGCGGCGTACGGCCGATCCCGGTGGCGAGATGAGGCGCGAGCGGGCTCAGCGTGCGCACAAGGGCGAGGTGAAGTTGCGTGCACGGGCAAGGGCTGAGAGCAACCGGTGGAGGCGAATTCGGCCGGCGAAGCAAACTCAACGGTGGCGGCAAGGAGAAAGAAAAGAAGGGCACGGCGGCCAGCACGGCGATATATAGGCGAGGGCGTGGCATGAGCAAGTTTCAGCAGCTGCAGGACGTGGCCGACGCGAAGCAACTGGGCGCCACGCGCAGGAAGTGACGAGAAGGTCGTCGGCGGTGAGACAGCAGGCTGCTCGCCAGATTCACTGTAGCTACCAAAACCACCTCATTCTCCTCTCCTTTTCAAATTACTTAAAAAAAAGAATCAAATAGAAACTTCAAAATCTTCCAACTTGAAAGTTGTTAAAAATTGAAAAATCTACAACTTTCATTTTTGAACCAACTCCAAATTCCAATTAGTTTTGAAAGTAGGATTTTGAATTTTGAATTTGAGTTTAGGGTTAATAAATAATTCATTTACAAATTTGATATTTAATTAGTGAATAATTACTATTCAAACATCGCAATTAGTTGTACCATTTGAAAGCACAAATTTTTGTTCCAATTCATGAAATAAAAGTTGCACAAGTCTTATTCATGAAATTTATTTTAATAATTCCTCCCCAAAATTTTGAATTCAAAATCGAATTCCAAATACTTCACCAACCTTTTGTTATCATTTCAGGCAACACATATTAATGTTATAAATGAAACATGAGATGCATCTATGCCATGATGCTTGATGATGACATGATCAAGTTATTAACTAGGTGTTTAACACCGAGGGTGTTACAAACTGTACTTGTGAAATAGTAACTATGAATTTCTGACCCCACTGATCTGCAATTAAACAGAGTTACTTGTGTGATATCAGTTACCAGATGAACAAAATACAACTATAGCAA
This sequence comes from Saccharum hybrid cultivar R570, assembly GCA_038087645.1. NCBI lineage: Eukaryota > Viridiplantae > Streptophyta > Magnoliopsida > Poales > Poaceae > Saccharum > Saccharum hybrid cultivar. The sequence goes on from JAQSUU010000135.1 coordinate 29,214,752, forward strand.
TGGGAACTCTCTGTATGCGTGCTCCACATTCGTATGCCTTCACATTTCCACAGCAGATAGCTTGCTTGCAGTTGTAAGCACGTGAGTACTCGACGACGATAGCAAGTGTTATGAGCAAAGCGCCAGGAAGTTGCATGGAAATTGAGAATTTCCTAAGCAATCTTGCAAAATTTTGCCTGAAAATATCTTATTAACTATACTCCCTTTGTCCTTTTCAACTATCCTGAAAGTTAAACGTATTTCATTTCGACCAAATATACACAAGAAAATTTTAATATTTGGACGTGCTGGCCACCGGATGATTTCATCGGACGGACGTTTTTCGCCCCCGCGTAGCCTGCCCCACGTCCGCTAATTCGCCTGCTCGTATGTGCATCGTGCCGTCGCGCGTCTGTACGACTCGCTCGCAATCTGCCCCATCCACCTCGATTCGACCCGGCCCCATCCACGCACCTCGCCCCATCTGTTTGCCCCGCCCGTCCTGTCCTCGACCGCCGGCCCCCAGCGCGCCGTGTGACACGTTTGATGCCCACCGGCTCGCCGCACCCCATTCCCCGCGCCCATGTCGTACCGCCATCACTCCCCCGTGCCCCCTGACTCTCCGAACAACCTGAAACATGTGCAACATGAAACACTTGAATGCAGCATACGACTGAAGCAGATGAAACAAATGAAACATACACTTGCAACATATGTGTGAAGACATATGTAACATCCAGATAGAACTCTTGCACCTTGCAACATGAAAACACTGCAACGGAATACTAGAACACATTGTTGCAACATATGTGTGAAACATATGCAACATCTAGATCAAAACGTTTGCAACATATGTTGGAACATATGAAACATTTTGAACAAACACTTGTAACATACCTCTGAAACACTTGCAACATATGCAACATGTGCAACATCCCCAGTTTACTTTTGCAACATACCTCTAAAATGTATGAAACACTTAAAACACATATCTGCAACATAGGGGGAGAGCGCCTGTCAGGGTTCAATACCGCGGCGCACAAGTACCACTAGCATCCAACACCAGCCGCATGCGCGAGCACCAGCGCCACCAGCACCGAGCTTGGTTCGGCTCGGCTGGGCGGGCGGCGCGCGTGACTGGCAGAGCGAGCACCACCAGCACAAGCGCGCGCGACGGGTGGGAGGGGGCGACACGCGCGACGGGAGGGGGCGAGAGGCGCGCGCGATGGGGTGAGTGAGCCGCGATGGATGCGGCGCGCGGCAACAGAGAGGGGAGTGCCCGTCCACGCCCAGGACGGGGCAGCCGCAAAGCGCTGCGGCAGGGAGGAGGAAGCGGAAGGGATATGGATGGGTATTTTTTAATATAAACTCGCGGAGAAAGCGAGCGGCGGGGTAAGAAGCGCAAGCAACGAGGTGGTGGGCCTGCGGGAGCGTCTTACGGCCCTGTTCGCTTGAGCTTATTAGCTAGAATTAGCTAGCCATTCAGCAGTATTTTTCTCTCACAACAAATCAGCATCAGCAGCAGCCGTAGAAACAATCAGCCGAACAGGGCCGTTACGATTTGTGCCCGCGTCGGACGTAAGACACATAGCATTACCATAATATTTATGGTAAATAATTAGTATCATTAGATATCTCTAAATCTATTTTAATGATAAACTTATTTAAAGATATAAATATTGCTAATATTTTCAATAAATCTAGTCAAACTTAGCACAAATGCACTTATAAAAGAACGAAGCGAGTATGTTATAAAGTACATGTAATATCTTAATTCTTAAGCGAAGTGTTTGAAGTTGAGAATCATACATGTATTTTTTAGAAAATAATACGTCTTTAGCAATTAGTACTACAATAGATTTATCCAAATGAAATTAGTGATTTCAAGATCGTGACGTATGCATGTTGAAGTATTTTGTGACCGAGTGTGGTATTTATGGAAAATGTTTCCGGCTGGGGGAATTTCAGTCGTCATCCATTGCGGTTGCCGGTTGCGGCATCGTGTCATGCGCGCGCTTGTATCAATCATTAACAAGCTACTATTAGATCTAGGGCACCAACGGCTTTATGCTTGTTTTAGTAGAAAGCTTATGCCGGAATCTTACCTTAGTCATCGTTCTAATTACACGGCATTGCTGCCTGATACTCCAAGCAGTAGTAGTCGTCCTATCATTTGTAGCTCTGTCTCGGCTTAAATGATCGGTCGGTAATCCATCGAGAGAGAGAACAAAGCGAGTCAACAGAAGTGATTAAATTAAACACCATCCATCTCAAAGTGAAAACCAAAAAAAAAAAACACTCTGCGTTTATTTGGTTTGGTCTCTGAAACAGAGCACGCAACCCCCAGAAACGAGCAGTCGTTCCACCTGCAACAATGCAACACGAAAAAACTAGGCCATGCAGATACACCAGCACATGCTTCTCAAGTCACTATATACCCATTACCCTTGGTTTGGATCCCCGGCGCAGTAGTGATCACTCACTGAACCACTTCGAAGACGAAGAAAGCTAGCAGCATCCGAGGCGTAATGCCGACGCCGCTCCAGGTCGCGGTGGTGATCACCATGCTGGCGTCCCCGGCGGCGGTGCTGGGCATCGTCACCGACGAGGACTGCAAGTGCTTCATGTGCGTCTGCGACCTGGACCCGCACCCGTTGCCGCCGGAGATGCCGACGCACCACCCGCCGCCGGCGCAGCCGGAGCCGGTCCCCTCGCCGCCCCCGCCCTCGCCACCGCCGCCGGCGCCGGTGGTGGTCCCCGCGTCCTACCCGCCACCGACGACCGGGTACTACTACTACGCCCCGCCGCAGCCGTACGGGTACCCGTGGCCAACCACGTACGGGTACGGGCCGCCGGCGGGGGAGATGTACCCGCGGGACTACGGGCATGGGTCCAAGTCCGGTGCGGCCCGGCGGCACGGCGGCGGTTGCGGCGGGCGCTCCCGTCTGGTCCTCGCCGTCGCGCTCGCGTCCGCGGTGCTGTCTCTGCTCCTGCGCCCTGCAGCAGCTTGAGTGATAAGTGATTATTAGTCGCGCGTGTCGTCTGATTAATTCTACGTAATCGTGTATGTATAGCAAGCTTAAGTAAACATTCAGTTCGTAGCCGTGCTTTGCCGCTGATGGAGCGTGGCTGGCAATTGGCAAAGCCTGGTAGAAAAAGCGTCCGTGTCGTGTACCGCCGGTGCGACCAAAGCTTCGTGTTGGGGTCGCATGTTGTCAATGTTTTTATTTTTTAAAAAATCGGTTATCGATGTTGTTTTGCCTTATATTTTTATTGAACTTTTTAAAAATGGTGTGTAATTCTTAGATTTGCTTTGATAAGCATATATGCTTGGGAAATGGCACAAGCATGAACAATTTATCATGGTGTCCATCGTCCATCACACCTAGCTAAAAACTGAAAAAAAAAATCGATCCCCCGAGTATTATAGCTTAAGAAGAAGATCTTCTCACGTAGATCTTCATGAGAAGAGCTGATCACATACTTATGTTTTGGATGTGGGATAAACGAGAGAGGTTTTTCCCCTCCGGTCTCTGTAGCCAAAGCTACGAGAGTGAGTCTCTCAAGGACTTAAACCCTGACCAACTCCGAAGAGGGGTACTATCGGCTCGCGTCGGAGCAGTAAGGTCAGCGGTATCTTCCTTGCGTTTCGTTCACGTAGCGCTACTACGCCCTACGATCACGTAATGATGCGATGCTAGTATGCCCAGACTGACCAAGTCTCCTGCAACTCATCACGCGGCTTCCTCACACACCGCAACCGCATCAGCCGCTCCTCGCGCACGGCCCAGCCCTCTAACCCAGGGGCTTTCTCTGTGGGAGTGGAACCGGGCATCGTGACTCTCCAATCCGCCTCGCTTCAACGTCTCGTGTGTCGCGGTCAGCCGCTTACCTTGGTGCACAGGCAGAGGCGACGGGCGAAGGCGATGCGTGGCGCGGCGCGGACGCCCGGCGTCCGGCGAAATCAACTCTGCCCCGCAGTGCGAGATTGAAAGGCAAGTCCCGCGCGCGCGGCCATCTGGATTCTGGGTCTCCCTGTCCTTGTTATCCAGTCAACTCGACGTTGGTGGCCGGGCCAGCCCTCGGTCTTACCCACCGGCCCCGTCAGGCTCAGGCAGCGGCAACAACCGGGTCGGGTCAATCCCACCGCAGCGGCTTGCACGACTGGACCCAGGCCAGACAGAAGCAGCTCCATCGCGCACTTGACAGAATTTCCCATCTACGAGTTCAACGTTGCTATTCTATCTAGATAGTCAAATGGAGCACACACGTCATACTCCCACGCTACAAAAGATGCCCCCAAGAACACACACAGCAACTAAACACAAGCAGTCAGCAAGTTTTTGCACGCCGTCGCTGCGGTCTGTTGCAACCAAGATGGAGGGGCTCATCGGATCCAGCGTTTGCCGGGGCGTCCGGTCGTGCTGGGCGCGCCGAGGGAGCTGCAACGGCTACCAGCGGCTCCCGCGGGCGGCACCGACGACGACGCCCGGCAGAGGGACCAGGCTCGGCCGGCGGACGGTCCTCGGCTCGGCGACCTGGAGGCTCGGCCGGCTACGACGCCGCCGCCAAACTAGCACGCCGCCGCGGTGGTCGTCGCCGCTGCAGCTGCTCAACCGGATCCTCGACACGTACATCGCCTCCATGCTCTCGCAGCCACTGAAGATCCTGAGAGTAGGAGTGCCCCCGGCGCCGGCGGGGCGGTCGCCTTCGTCGTCACCGCCGAAGCTGCGTCGTGACGCTTCGCCGGGGTCGTCGTCGAGGCGCCGCGATGCCGCCGGCGGGAGAGGCGTCATGCTCAACATCTGCGTGGTGGAGGTGCTCCTGCGCCGGACCACGTCGGAGGTCAGGCGGTCGCCGTTACAGCAGCAGCCAACGAAGGACGCGCGCCGCAGCAGCGTCCATCGTGCATAGAGACCTCCCTAGCTACCTCGTTCCAGCGACGTTTCTGCTTTACAGTGTCGACGGGTACAAAGTTTTTGCTCTGCAGTCAGATGCCAAGCCACATGCTGACCACTGTCTCTGTGCATTTCTGTTTATGTTACTCATTCTCATCTGCTGTACAGAGGGACGTGCCGGGTCTCACCTCCATCATATACTAGCAAAACCATCGATTTCTTCTTCAAGTTACTTGCTGAGGATACCAAGTGTGCTGTCTACTAACAAGTGCACTCTGAAATGGCTAACGGCTCGATGTGCCAAGCTAATAAGAAATATGGAAGTCACATTTTTGTATAGATCGAAGTAACTCATCTAGTCTTGAATTCTCTATTATATTCTGCCTTTGTTGCCTTGTATTGCCCCACTACGTGCTTCTCATCTCCATCGCTTCAAATACTTATTGTGCAAGGAGTGATATGATATTCATCAACTCAAAAACTTTTGAACATGGGCATGCAATATTCCAATTCCACTAAACTTTTTTTTGAGCATTCCAACTCTAATTCTACTGAATTGACCACAACTTTTTTTTCGCGAGCGTGTCATGTTGACACGTATTTCATTAAGCAGAAGTGGAGTGTCAAAGATTACAACGTCCCTCGGCAATCCTAGGATTACTTAGGAAAGGCGGAACCCCGACAAGGGCCGAAGAACTGCATGTACGAGTTTGTTATAGAGGGTCACCAATGACTATGTACCCCTTCTCAAATCTAAAATCTTCATTAGGACACTTCCAACTGCAAAGACATTCATTGTTGTCTTCCAACACCATACTGCATGCTACCATAGGGCTTTCATATTCACCTTGAAATCGAATATAACAGGTGTGTACAACTTGCAATAGTATAAGTGTCCTCATTTTGATTATAGGTAATTTTTTTCTTGATTCCGATTCAAAATCCAGCTCCTTATTTCTTTTACCCTCCACCACTCTTTCGAACCGTTTAAGAAATCAAATGATATTAAAATCATATTTGAAATGTCTCTTCTCTTCACTATTCAGATTGTTACTCAATGTGTACTCCTCGTTCCTAATGTCTCAAATAGCCACTTGAAGGACTCAAATATCTCATCATACAAAAGAATAGCAATGAAAATCACATTTTCCCTAAATGGTTGAATCCAACAAATACATCAAAAGGTCTACTGTCCTTGTGTTTGCCCAAAAGCAGTGTGAAAACTGACAACGTCACCTAATATGGATAGTAACACAACATTTTTAGTATCAATCCATAATATATTTGTTGTTTGTTCTTCACAGTCCATCTACAATGCATATTGAAATGATGGAATCTCGGCAATTTTATCTTGAAAAATATGTAAGCATGCTTCCTGCTTGACCATATACCATCTCCTATTGGCGCTTGCCCCATGAATAGTTCTTGTGGTCATAGAGTGTGTAACTTAAATTCCATGAGCCACCAATTTGGAGACTAGCCAACTCATGTGAGTTTTAGGACCAATTCTTGCATTATCAGTTGTTTCGACTTTAAAAGCTTGTAATTTTAAAATTTTCCTTTTTGACAACATCAAATGCAATTTTTGAGGCAAATGAAGGCTATGGTTGTGTTCCAAAATCAGACTTGACACTTTATAATTTTGTTTCTCATGATCCATTACAATTCTCATGCAAACTATACAGACATTCCTAGTTTTAGCCCTTGAGCAGTTCCTTAAATGGTCCTTTTATCTTGTAACCTATAACTTTCATCTACCCCAACATATCCGCAGGATCTAACCTTCACATCTATCTTTCATCTTTCTTTTATTTGGGTACCTTTTTCAAACCTCAAATTTTAATCCCCATAGCTAATCCAAAACATATGAGCCTCATATATAGTACCGAATTCCATGTCAACTTGAGATGACAAACTAGAAAAGGACATCCTCTGTGCTATAGGAAAACACTAATGATGATGGTGGATATTATTTGTCCCGGTTTGATTTGGTAGTAAACCGAACAATCAAAGTCTATCTAATCTTGTGGAGAAAAGGGAACCATGGTGTTACAAATCGAATTTCTTCCGTATCAAATATACAGACTTCGTTTTGATACAGACAGGTTAATCTACCTCAATCTTCCAATATCTTTTGATGCAGGATCAATTCCAACACAATCTAACGAGGTAGGACAAAAGCAACCAAATTATAACAGCAACATCGCAATCTGAACACATAGGAAAAGACTACAGTGAACAGCAGCGTATTTTTCCTCAGAGAGACGAGCGAGCTCCCGACGATGGGACCCTCGTGCCAAAAACAGAGAGCACGCGTAGCCTCACGTAAACGGCAGTAGCAATGCCGTGGTCTTGTTGGGCCGAGGCCCAGCACACCGAAGGGTGGAGGGCATGGAAGCCTGGTGAGAGTGGGAGCCGGTCGCCGCTCGACCTCTCAGTCAGCCAAGGGTCCGATGCCCCTTACTGCAGAGGGGCGTGGCTGAACCCGACGTCAGACAATTTTGTTCGCTGGCGGCGACGACAGGGCGAGCGCCGCAGCCGCCGCCCTACTTCAGTGCCCAGGTCGTCGGTCCCTTTGCCGGCGACGAGCAGCCACTAGGTATGCCCATCCTTTCTCTTTCCTTCCTGCTTTTGGAAACCGAGCATCTGGACCCTAATGTTTGTGTTCGAATTTGTGTATACATGTATTATGCCTTATAGCTTCGTTTTCTTGAAGTATATCGGGTGTACAATTGTTCAGCCATGGCCTATACTGCGTCCGCCGTATTTCCACTTTGGGAATGGGGCTATTTTTTCCCCCGCGGAGGATAGGCTGAAGAAAAACGAATCGGTCACCGGTGTCGATCTGAAATTTGTAAAGAATTAATCTCGTATTTATTGGAGAGCAGTTGATATTCAGATTGACCAATTTTATTGTGGTTGGCGTAATCTCGAGCTCAATTTTACCGATGAATTATGGTACAGTGTATTCGTTGTCCTAGGAATTGGACTATGCTGTGTCTTTGCCTTGTATCCGTCTTGTAGATTTTCTAATGCAAACTAAGGTCAGAGCTCAACTTTCATATCTACTATGCATTTGCATTGCCCTGTTTTATATTCGATTGGTGTTGGTAGGCGGCTTTTGAGCAAGTGCTTGGTGAAATCACAATACTTAGGCATGGTGGGTGACGATTGGGATGAACGTAAGCCAGTAGCATAGGGAGTGTAATTACAGCATGGCTAGCCAGGCTTGAGAACTGTGGCCTGCAGATTGGGGCATCATGAACATGTCGGCGAGGCTGCAACTGGGTTGTGTTGGAATTGGGTGCCATCAACTCCTAGCAGGTTGAGTCTTTCTAGTTTGTTATTTTCTTACTTTTGGACTCTCCTGTGGCATGCAATTTCTTTTTGGTGAATGACACTTTGAAGCACTGTCTCATATTTGTCCAACATCAGACCTATTGCTCTATGGCAAAACAATTGTTAATTGCATGTTGCTGCTTGGGTTCTCGGGTGAAATTTACAGATATTAGTGTATTGTATGGACAATATGTGTAAGGATGTAACTTGATAATTGATTGCTTTGTGTGATTCATCGATTGCTTTGTAAGTTCTAAGTTTTTTTTCCTTGTTATTGAAATGTTGGTTATGCTATTGAACTAACTGTTTAACACTTCCAAAGTTCCACCTAACCTGTTAGCTTGTTGATGTCATTGGAGAATTTGTGTTGAACTATTACTATGATTGTCATATTTTTAGTTCTGATTCTGCTTGGTCAGTTGAACATGTGGTGCATTGAGGGAAGCTATTGGTTGGTGCTCACAGGCTCTGCTAATTTATGCCAGCCCTGTTAGGTTAGCAATTCCTCTGTATTAATCATGCATACAGCACCTGCCCTTGGGACTGGGACTGGGAGGGAGACAGTTTTACGTACTTATGTTTTTGTGTGAGAAAGGTCATATTACTATATTAGATAAGCCTCCGACCAGATTCATACCATTTTTCTCTCTGTCTGTCTAGTATGTTGTTAATTTGAACTCTGTTTCCCCTTATTTGTGCACTAAGTGACTAAAGTGTCATGCATGATTGATTCATGCAAGATTTTGTCAGTTCAATCTTATTTTTGTCCATTATTAATGTAATTTGTTCATTACCGTAGGACAACATTGCATCTGAACTGCATTGGATCCTTGGAGATGATGGACGAGTCTTTTCTTGATAGGATGGTTTCCCAACTCCGGTCAACATGCAAGTAAGGATATATGAACTGTCGTTAAGCGATCCAGCTCATTATTCATTTGCAATTTTCAGCAGAACATGCAACTCACACAGGTTTATGTTTATCTATTCATCATACTACTGTTATGTCAATTGATTCCAGTATAACAGACCATCATGGAGTGTAGAAGAATGTATAACTAATAGTTGATCTTCTAGTTAATTTTCTTAGCTATGTTTTTTATTATTAGAGAGAAATGAGCATGCTCTATTTAATGATGGTTCTCATTTTTTTCAATTAGATCAGAAGATATATTTTTATCCTTTTTTGTCAGTTGCTCATGTTGGGTTTATATTCTAGCCTACCCCAACTTGCTCGAGACTAAAAGGCTTTGTTGCTGTTTGCTGTTATGTACGGACTAAGAAGATAGATTATGAACTCATTTTAGCCTACATATGCTCTTGGCTTATCATATCACATTTCTGTAGTGACAAATGTGGTTGCCAGTTGCCACCTGTCTGTTGACTAAGGTTTAGAAACAACGTATTGTCTTACTGTGCACTATTTGTAGTGTGAACCTGTCATCTCGTCTCCAAATTAAACCTTGTGTTGATCTGCACCATTGAGAATTTAAAATAGACCATCGAGTATGCAAAACAGTTTCCTAGAACCTGAAGTCATGGTAGATGTAGACTTAAATCTTAAGTAAATTGTCAATACACACACAATGCATGAGTTAGCTTGTATATATACTTGTTATTGGAACTAAACTCATTATTGCCTTTTTATTTTATCATGTAACGCTACATCTTAATGTTATCTTAATCTTGAAATATTCAGGTACTACACTGGATATCCCAAGGACCTAGGGCCATCAAGAATTATACCATTCACATCTGAGCGTCAGTTTGTGCAGCTATTGCATGAAGGCAGGCCTGTAGTTGTTGCCTTTACTATTAAGTATATTAACTCTCTTGTATTTTTTTCAGAAACAGTAACTAGAATAGCAAATTCTCGTGATTTGACAGTTCTCGCTTCAATCCTGAAAATTGCATTTTGTTAGGTGCACTTATACACATCATCTTGATAAAGTACTGGAAGAGGCTGCGGCTACATTTTATCCACATATCAAGTTTGTCCGAGTAAGCTACTCTCGGTTTTGTATTTACAAGAAAGTTTTATTTTACAGTCTTGTCAGATCACTTCTAATTGGTGAACTATTTGGATAATACTATGAACTTATGATGCTTCACTAACTACTAGGTGCCTAAATTTAAACTGTACATGCTATAGCCTATTATGCCTAAACTACATTTTTTTTCTTGGTGAGTTAAAACCATTATTTATCTGATGATAAAGCTATAAACTTTGTTCCTGGTTGTCTCATTCAAATTTTACCGAGTAACTTGATCTAATGTTACCTCTATCTATAAATAATATCTATTGCTCTATTCAGCTTCAGAGGAAATTCAGCTTGTCTTAATATGTTCTTTTTTCTACTTTCTGTTTCACTTAGACTAGCAACTTGATACAAAATTAGCTTCATTCTGCGTGTGTGTGGGAGGGGAGGGGGGCTCGGTTCTTTGTGGTACTTCAGTATTATGATTCAGATTCACATAATTATGCTTGATTAACCTATATAAACCTTTGGTTTCCTCCTTTTTGTTGGATACTTCTCGTCACATGACACATTGTGCTTTCCTCCAGCAAGTAGCCATTGAACATTCTTCTTGTCTGCCATCAGGTTGAGTGCCCGAAGTACCCAGGGTTTTGCCTCACAAGGCAAAGAAACGAATATCCATTTGTTGAAGTATTTTACAACCCAGAACAGGTTATCTTTATTTACTTGATATTTGTGGGTTTAAATGTTTCAGGTTCTTTGTTTTGGATCTTTCATGCAATTTCGATTTGTTACCATTTCACAGCTTTTATTTCATCTGTGTCCACTGGGATAACAGAGGCATAGTAGGATCAAGGCACAATTTAGTTGTGAGCTCGTTGCCTGCTAAGTTACTATCATTGTATTGTGATGATTTTGCCTTCTTGATTTTTTATTCTTTATAATCTCCTTAGTATTCATGGCTAGAAGTAAGTGAAACATGATTGATACATGGGATGTTCAACAAGCTGGAAGTCTTATGCTCTTTATAATCTCGTTTGGTTTTACTAGGCATGTTCCTATTTAGCACATAGACCAATGTTTCACATAAAATGCCTAAATTGCCCATGCTTAAATCCCTTAATTACTCCTTAATTAATGAGTGCATACAGACTTTTGCTTGTGGACAACTCAGAGGAACTAGCTGCAAGCTTGCATTCACATTTAATGTGTTATTAGTTTACAGGAGTACTTTTGACAAAGCAAGAAAAAAAACTTTGGAACATGTACATGGCCTCTAATCTTGAACAACAATTTTAAAATTACACACCCACTAATGTAAAATGGAGGGAGCTCTTGTTCAGCTGTCTACAAGGCTAAAATGTTGTTTTCATTCTTTCATCCTCAGGCACTGCTATTGATTGGCTGTAGAGTTGCAGATGTTTTTCTTTCGCAACCATGAACTATGTACATGTTTTCATTTATTTTGTCTTGGCTATGACTTTTTCTATACCTCCTCAGGCTGCAAGCCAAGGAAAGAGCGTGGATCCTAACATCACTAAGTATTCTGTAAAAGTGCTACCTGTAAGCTGGCGCCTGTCGGTTCAATAGTTGAACTCATGTTTTCTTGTGGAGCTGACGATGCATTGTATCTCCTGCAGTTCAACTATGATCAGAGTGTGTATGGATTTCGAGAATATTTCAGGAAGCATGGTTTCAAGTATTCTGAAACAAACTAGATCTGCTGTGAAAAAACTGCATTAAGAGTAGTCCTAGGGAACTTAAGTAGCATGGAGGCAGTTGTTGTTTGGAGTTGAAATGGCGTGAGGCTCTACTGGTGTCTTAACTCTTGTGTTGTTCATTCAAGAAGTGCCGGTCATGCATTCATGTATACGGAGTACTGTCCATGCCTACAGATTAGCTTTGCCGTACCTATGAACCATTGGATTTGGTAAATTAGATATTTTACCTATCAAAGACAGGAGAGAGCATTTTGCATAATTTTTTGTTCCAGCGCTATCGATGATTTATTGTGATTGGGCTGTTGTATGATCAGAGCTTGCAGGTGTTACTTGTTTCCTTGTCATTAGAGGGCAAAGGCCCATGGACGATATGATATCGTTGTGAAGTATTTCTGTTTATAAGAAAACAGATATTGTATGGGGAAGACTGGTTGCTGTATATGGATCCGACTGGGATTTCTACATAGAAGCAATTTTATGTAGTCATTTCCTAATAAATTTATTTTAGAAAACATTGTATATGTATTCTAAGCATGAAAAGGCCAGGAGGCAAGAGAGTAGCATAACTACCAGGCCACTGAATATGTTTACGTATTTCCTGTGATGCAGTATTCTCCTCTGGTGTACACAGGGACCAGACCATTATGGTGTCACCTAAATTATACAACAAATGAAGTTGTAAGAATGATGTGGGCAATTGTCCATAAACAAACTGGAGCATGCAGTGCAGATCCGCCAGGTATGATGATACCTGTAGCAGGAGCAGCAGATCTGCCAGGCTAAGCTGACGCTACGCTGATGGCTTTTGTGCCAGCCACTTGGGCTGGTTTTAGCATAGAACAGCAAGGGATCAGCTGGTAAACGTGGGGAGTGATTTGCATTTGCATCTAGGAAGAAGTGCGTGTGTGAATGTGAATCTTCAGACAGGACGTACAGTACAGCGCGTGCGCATTTTCTGATGGCTCCAACCCAGCCGCTGAGCATTAGATTTGAACCAAATTATTCTCTAGCATGGAACCATGGACATGGACCTCGCAGAACTTATACCATATTACCATTGTCGAGCAAATATCTGAGAGAATCAGCGAAGATGGCAGCATGCTTGATAAGTACCTTGAAAAAATCACGCACTCACGTGGATCACGATCGGCAGCATAGCATTATATTTCTTGGATCTTGGGGAGAACAAAGTAGGTGAGAGTGAGACGAGGCACGACGACGAGATTCGTATCTGGGCCCACGTGCAGTCGCAGAGCCGGTGGAATCTGCGGTTGGAGAATTGCTGCGGCCCCACCTGTCCCCGGACGTTTCTTCCGAAATCATTCCATGCTAGTACAAATAACATCGGGGGCTCTCGGGCCTTGCAGCCGCGGACCAAACAGACAATTATCTCGCGGTCTGCCGGTGTCAGCTCCCAGATCAAGAAGCGCCGAGCGCCAAGCAGGGCAGAGCAGAGAGGCTAGCGAGGAGTGATGGAGGCGAAGAACGGCTACCGCCCGCTCGCCGGGGACGACCACGAGGCGGCGGCGGCGGTGATCCGCGCCACCGGCGCCGGTTTTGAAGGCGACGACGTCAAGCTCAGGCTGCTCGGATACAAGCAGCAGCTCAAGCGCGACCTCTCGTGAGTTCTTTTTCTACTACCTGCTCTGACTCTGCTCTCGCGCCTCTGTTCGTCGGAAGAACGATCCTGCCTCCTGTTCAAGTTTCCCGTTCTCTCTCATTTCTCTCCTCCCTTATTAGTTCGTCGTGGGCGCAACCGCAGATCGATCTTATCTCATGCGCTTTCGTGTGGCCGGCCGGTAAGCTAGTTACGTGCTTCTAATTTCCTTTCGACGATGGATCATCTCATCTATCTGTTGCTTGCTTGCGGGCTTTGTCTACTCGGTTACTCATCACCACTTGGTCGAAAAAAAAAATACTTGGCCAGAGTAGGCCTTGCGTGTTGGATCGATGCACGACGTTTTCATGAGATGGATCTACTGTCGCGTGAGGTCGCTCTCACAATGTATAGATCCACACCTACCAGAATTCTTTACGGTAGACGTCGACTGGACGACCCTTTATCATATGGGTGCAACCTCTCTGTTAGATTTGATCAAAGGTATTAGCAATAATACGACTCGTTGATGAGGAATTATACAGCTTTTTTCCCCCTTCCATTTTCTGAGATCGTACGTGAATACGTGATGGCAAGCTAGTCAGGCAGCCACATGCCCACATGCACATGTGGACATTTACTGATAGGAGACGCTACTACAGTCCTTGCTGCTCCTTTGAGTAAGCAAGCCAATGATCAATGTACATCACGTTAGATGACATTATACGCTCCACTGTTTGTATCATGCATGGCAGGCAAAAAAAAGGCATCAGAAGTTTTTTTTTAGCAGAGCTGAGGCTCAGAGAACTGGGCCTAAAATGAATGAATACCGAAACCATTTCGGCCCAAAACTAACCTGCTTAATTACCATTTGCGGTCACGCCACGCAGGGTGGTAGCCAACTTCTCGGTGAGCTTCTCCATCATCTCGGTGATAACGGGCGTGACGACGCTGTACGGGACGGGCCTCCAGTTCGGCGGGCCGGTGACCATGGTGTACGGCTGGCCCATCGCCGGCGCCTTCACCGTCGCCGTGGGTCTCGCCATGGCCGAGATCTGCTCCGCCTACCCCACCTCCGGCGGGCTCTACTTCTGGAGCGCCAGGCTCTGCACCCACCGCCGCTGGGGACCCTTCGCCGCCTGGCTCACCGGCTGGTAAGTGTACTCGTACGTACTAGTGCTAATTCTGCTTCTATTCTATCTACCACGGCATTACATTACTACCAGCTGAGTTTGGCATATAGGTTTGACATCCTAAAATTTTTTTAGTAAAATGATAAAAAATACTTCTCCAATAGTTTGGTATCTGGGTTTGACATCTTTGGCAAGTTGGCAAATCTCGGTCGATTACGCGCATATATGCGCGCGGAGCACCGGCCGCGCATCGTAGTTTCCTCGTGCTTAGCGGGGCTCTTCGTTCGCTTAGCGGGTCTTTTCGTTTCGTTAGCGGGCTTTTGGGTTTTTGGAAATAAAATTTACCAAACTGTTGGAGATGAGATCTTATTTCCTCCCCCATATTATTTTAGGAGTTGACAAACAACGAGATTTAGGAAACAAAATTTATCAAACTGTTGAAGATGCTCTGAGACCTGTTCTAGATTTCTACTAGTAGTACTATTTCGAAAAAAGAACAAGCTGCAAATGCACTGACTAAAGGAAAATGTGCAAAAGTTGAACGAACGGCCTGGCCCATACCGGCCCATACATTGTCAGGCCCGAAATAAATCAGCCTTTTTCCTTCCCAGTCTGCCAAACGCTGAGGTGTGGGTGCCTCCGTTAGAGGTTTTGGCGTCCAAAACTAATTTTGGAAAGCGACGTAGTATGCACCAAAGTTCGTGAAGCGTGTGCGAAGTTACTACTGACAATATTCGAAGCATGCTATACTATCGCCTTGTTCGTTTGAGCTTATCAGCGGAATCAGCAGCCATCAAGCAGTGTTTTTCTCTCACAACAAACCAGCGAACAGTACTTTCAGTCACAATAAACCAGCGAAACGAACATGCTGATTGCTTGTTTTGGTTGTACAGGTACAACCGGATCATAATTTGACAATTCGATACTAATCTCAAGTCTCTCTGTCCAACTTAAATTGTGTCACCAATTAGTAACGGGGACACGCAAGTGGCGAGCGTCCGGCACGCGATTGGATTTTTTATATGCAGCCGTGACTTTTGACAAAAGCTCCTCCGGCTCCAGGAGAAAAACACCCTGTTCCTTATATGGTTTCTGCGGTTGATAAGCCGACTGATACTGTTTTGTTGTGAGAGAAACACTGTACTATGGCTGATAAGCCGGACTGATAAATTCAAACGTACAGGATACATGAGCATCTGTAATTCTATATAGTATCTACGTATCGTCCTAGCAAAGATCGCGTCGCAATTTGGCCGCACCCCTGCCGCTTATATAGTCTAGACGACTTAAATCTGGATGATCAGTTTTCAGTATTAAAAAAAGCTAACCTATATAGCTCAGTCTGCCATTGCTATCCAATTTGACTAGTCATCGTGCAACGTGGATAACTGCTGTCCCAATAATAGTAGCAGTAATAATACGGAGTAATTGTCTAAAGCCAGCACGGCAAAATAATCACCATGTACTCTCGTTGAATGGTTCGTTGACCTTGACCATACATCGCGTTCCCAAGCTGCTGCCTGCTGGCATGAGCATGACATCTATATATTCGGCACGTGCAAAACACACTGACACACGCGCGCGCTGCCGGCCCCCGTGGTGGTAGGTCGATGGTACTACTAGTGCAGTAGGAACGCTGCGTCGCCGTTCCTTGCCCACGACACGACCGTCGGAAATTCAGGCCCGTTTGGTTGGGAGGAGTTAAAGCTCTCATCACATCAATGTTTTTTTAAATGTATGGAGTACTAAATGTAGACTAATTACATACATGTCGGTACAAATTAGGAGTAATTTATGAGACGAATCTATTAAGCCTAATTAGTCTAAGATTAGAAACTTTTTGTCAAATAAGACAAAACTGCTACAGTATTTGTTAAACTTTAACGTCCAAACCAAACATGCCTCAGGCTCGACCTGGACGCCATAGCTGTACGTGTCTCCCTCACCGTGGGGCCGGCCTGCCACTAATAAAAGTAAATAATAATCTCCTTGCCTCAATGGGAACTTGTTCAAACGATTCTATCATCAGAAGATAAACAACCATCCTGTTGTGTTGTCTGTAGTTGTGTAGTCCGTACTACATAGGTGTGTGGGTTTATAGTACTTCATCCTTCTCCAAATAAATTAATTTCAAGATAGTTGTGTTCAGTGAGACATTTTTAAAATTTTAAAGGAAAATAACACAAACATATACGACACTAAATAAAATGCTATGGCACCATATTTTATGATTCATCTAATGATATTAATTTAATGCCATAAATTTTGATGTCATTTTGCATAAATTTGATGAAACTTGAAAGAGTTTGGCTTAAGACAACACTCAAAATTGATTTATCTAGGAGCGAATAGAGTATTTAATCATTCAGTGTGATGTGCGCGCTAGCTAGACTACATCGTTCATATCTTTGAAACTATCCCAATTCAAATATCGCACCTAGCTAGACGAGTTAGGGGTTGTTTGGTACGAGCCATAGTCTGCCACACCTCATGTAGTCATGTATTGGTTGTGGCACCCAAAACCAATGCTACGTCCGGTGCCAAGTTCCTATTATATTTTTATTGTCGCTGTCTCAGCTTTTCCATCAACCAAACGCGAAGCGTGATTTTGTGGCGTCGCCACATGCTAGGACATGGCAAAACGGTGACGTATAATAAACAACCTCATATATAGTATATATCATGTCAAAGTGCATTGGTTCTTTTTTTTCCTCTTAAAAGCTAAGGGCATCCCTAACAAGATGATATGAGCCAGCGATTTGATGCTCTCAAACCTATATGGAGGAGAGAGAGTGAGAAAAAAAAATTAGGTCACTAGATATTTGTTCGATGCTAGCGCGGAAGGTGGGAAGAATGGGATGGTACGGTGGCCCTCTTCTACCTTTTTGCACTCACGACCAGTGAGAAGAGAGCATATATAGGAAGAAAAGTCTGCTATTCTCTTAGTTTGAAATTTTAAGACATTTTCACATTTTTAAATAATAGTTATATATATATATGTGTGTGTGAAAAACTATGAATTTTAAAAATCTAAAATGTTTTATAATTTAGAACGAATAGAGTATTAAATTACAGGCAATGCCTGAACTGCTCCACATCATTGTCGAAATCGATAGCATCCACCGTGGATGCCATAAGCTTGCGGTGCCCACAATTCACTCACGCATATATACTTTCCGTACGTGACCCGAACGCGGACGCGGCCGCGGCGCGTCGGCGCCCGCGCACCCGCACGCACGTCGGCTTCTCATAGTGTCATGCCACGCCACGCCGCTGCTGGATGACACGGAGAGACCTGACGACGGGTCATCGTATCTATTCTCTGCACGGCCGGCCGCGCGCGCCGACCTCCCATCTCCATCTCGGCATCCCGGTTCGGCTGGTACGTCGCCGTCATCTGCCTTCCTGCCGATGCCGAGATCTCCTCAAGTCCTCTTGCATATTACTATTCGCCGATTTGTCCGCTCGGACGGTGGCCACGGTGGAGACGATCCTACTTGCCGGCCGTCCCGTTCGTGCCGCTGACCATGCCGATCCGCTGACCCAGAAGCTGCTGCGGCGCGTACCCGATCGATGCATGGTTTGCCTGTATCTGTACGTGATACGCAGGCAACAAGATCGCCACATGATCCACCCAGCCAGCGGCCATCCGCACCACAATGATACAGGTAGTACAGCATTTTTATATCAGTATATACTCGACCATGCCTGCCTGCCAGTGAGATCATCCGATCGCGGTGTTCGTATCTCAATCAATCAAACAGGAGGGATGCCATCTTCAACTGCAGAAGAAGATGTAATCCCAATTTTCTTCTTGGTCATACTATCTAAAACATGATCATACTTACAGAAAAAAACTATTAATACTTATGAGACTGAATAGATATACTATTAGAATATATTCAGCAGAAATCTAACCACACTTACTTCATATCATAAAAATTTAATATTTTCTATATATAAACTTGGTCATACTAAAAATGCTTTGACTCACTGCCACCACTACACAAAAACATCCGTACAAATAGTCAAAAGGCCTTTAGAGATAATTTTTCCGCGACTAGCTCTACTTAAGGGCCTCTAGAAATCAACAATTTCTAAGAGTGAATATATGCAACCGTTCCTACAAATGGATTTAGAGGTGGTTGATAATGTGGCCCGTCTTTAAAAATTTATTTTCTAGAAATTGTAAATTGGCCATAAAAAATCAGAAGATGAACCCACTTGTGAAGTACTACGATGCAGTCGCGAGGCATAAGTAGTGTGATGTTTTGCGTGAAATACGTGTGCGTGTAATCGAACTCGTGAATACTCGCATGAGCTCCACCTACCACCACACCGCACAATCTCTTGTGACCAAGTAAAGAGAGCTATCTTTTGGTACTAACTTTTACGAATCTTGTATAGAATATTTGGGCTCTTAAATGATCTCAAATAAAAAAGGTTTACTATAAAGTTTAGATCTCGTCAAGCATCGCAAGTTTAGTATACAGTGTGTCTATCTAAGACCGTTTGAACATTCTAAATTTTAAAATTTAAAACTTAAATTGTACCTTTTGTCCTTAATTGATTTAAAATCAAAAATTAACTATGGAGTTTAGATCTCATCGAACTTTACAAGGTTAGTAGAAAGACTCCGTCTAAAAAGACTATGATCAAGGGGCTCAAAAAAATTTGTGTCGCCTGTTTTTAGAGGAGGCGGTTGAAAACAACCATCTCCTATAAATTGTTTTTTTAGAGGACGAGATGTTTCATTTGCCTCTAAAAATAGAAGGTATTTATAGGGTTCTCAAAAAACATCAGTAACTTCTATAAAATCAATTTCTAGAGAATATATGTTTCTAAAACTATTTATAAAGGCAGTTTTTTTAATTATTCAACCGTTGCTAAAAAACAATGCATCTGAAAATCGTTTGTGTTTTAGTAGCGTGATGATATGCTAGAATTGTATTCTTTTGATATTTTTAGATGGAGAGAGAATACTGTTATTAGGTAGAGATTCCTTCAATTTTAAATTACTTTTTTGATACATAGATTTTGCTACGTATCTGGATATATCTAGATACTAGCAAAATCTACATAACAAAAAAAAGTTAAAACGATCTGTAATTTATAGCAGAGGGAGCATTTAAATGAGAAATAGGGATGTGCATGTAAAGTGTGCGTGTTGAACCGAATACCGAATCATATATAAAATCAACTACAAAGAATCCTATCACCTTGTACGTACGCACACCAATCGGCCACATCAGCACATGGAAAAGGAAGAACCAGTGCATACGCACTCCAACGGGACATAGCTTAGGTCGTGCTGCAATAAAGTTGACAAAGCTTACAAAAGTGCATCGTGTGACACACACCACGCGTCCACGCCATGTGTCCTTTTTGCATGCCATATGGCCGTGGCACGCCATGTCTCTCTTGGACGTGTCCCTTGTGCGCCACCTGGTATATATTATAGTATAATATTTTTGATTTATCTCCCCCCATATGTTATCTCCACTGAACAGATTTAGATACGAGTTTTGGTCTTATTAGGCAATGGTTGCACCAGTTGGAGTCATGTACAGATGTACTCCTCCGTGTGCCATACGATGAGGTCATGCACTCATGCTGTCATGCAGTCATGCCCACTCCTCCTTACGGGCAGGGAATCTCGTTGCTGTCGCAGATCCATCACCGTCCAGTTGGACAGAATCTGTGTGTCCCGACTAGGAGTAAAATTTAAAGGAGTTTAACGAACCCATCCCAGCAGCCACGTCTGGTGCCCGTTTTCTCGGGGCCCAGCGCACTTTCGAGTTGACTGCAGCGGCCGCGCTTCCTTCTCCCTTGCAGCCAGTCTCCCCTCCCATTCCTGATTCCTCCTCCAATATATCCTCGTAGCGGCACCGATAAATCCTCGCGGCGTCCTCCCCTGCCTCAAGCTCACCACCGTCTCCTACTGCAGCCAAGTCCGCAGCACGTACACAGCCTCCGGCAACGACTCCGTCACGGAGCTTAGCCTAGCCAGACCGACGCGGCGCGCGCCATGACGTGGAACAGGTCCCCGGCGGCCGACGGCGGCGGCAGCAGCGCCGGGACGACCCCCGCCGTGGCCGTGGCCGTCGACCACGGCGGCGACGACACCGGCCTGCCGCGCCTCCGGGAGCTCGGGTACAAGCAGGAGCTCAAGCGCGACCTCTCGTACGTCCCTCCCTCGTCGCCTCCGTCGCCGATCGATCGCCTTCTTTCTTTCTTTCTTCTTTGCCCGGCTGGCGGCGGCCTCTCACACTTGTTTCGTCCGTTCGACGACGACGACGGCGGCCTCGCGCTCCTTTGTCTGCCACAGGGTGCTGTCCAACTTCGCCTTCTCCTTCTCCATCATCTCGGTGCTGACGGGGATCACGACGCTCTACAACACGGGGCTCAACTTCGGAGGCCCCGCCACCATGACGTTCGGCTGGTTCGTGGCCGGCGCCTTCACCATGGCCGTCGGCACCTCCATGGCCGAGATCTGCTCCTCCTTCCCCACCTCCGGGGGGCTCTACTACTGGAGCGCGCGCCTCTCCGGCAACCGCTGGGCGCCCTTCGCCTCCTGGATCACCGGATGGTACGCTAACTACCGTTCCCAGTCGTCGCGGCATGCATCTCGGTCGATCGTTATTCGTTATCCGCCGCCGCGCGTTGCGTTCTTTTCTTTTCAGAGGACTGCTCGATCGCCGGGTTTCTTGTCTCGTTTTATTAGGAATTGGGGAATTTTGGATGGTCCAACTTTGGTCTTTGGAGAGGAGCCGGGGAGGATCATGTGAACTGCAACTGCTTGGTTGTGTGTGTCTGTGTGATTACAATATTGTTGCTTTTCCCTGATTCCTTCTGGGGTGACACCGCAACGGCGTGAGCGACATGCAACTTGGCATGTTTCTTTTTTTTCTTTCTCTCTCTCTATTTTTTTTCCTCATGGATGGATGGAATTGCTTTACTTGTTTGATTGAGTTCGCCAAATGGGGATGGACGACTTGTTAGGATTGAGAAAAATGGGGTCTTTTTTTCTTCTTAATTTGGATTTGGAACCATGTGCCCTGACCATTGGTCAATATGCGCGCTTTGACCTTACTATGCAGGAAGGATACTCTGCCGCTCCTGGGAAATTTGTCAAGTTCTGTAAATGACGGTGTGGGAAACTTCCTTTCTAACCAAAGACAAGACTCCTGGCAGATTTTTAAAATTTTGATTTGAAAGCGGTAGTACTTCCGTATATGGTCGGGAATCAATTAGTGGAACAGCTATCTGACCGGAGGCTTATTAAAACAATCATCGTCAGCCTTTCAGTAAACGGTTGCTTCAGTTACATAGTACAGTACATTACACTTTGTAAATAAAAAAAAGGTACAGTACATTACATAGAGAATTAGGATTAGGGTGTGTTCACTTCCCATGCAAACCCAAAATATTTTCTCTTTCACCCATCACATCAAATATTTGGACGCATGCATGAAGTATTAAATATAGGTAAAAAATAACTAATTGTTAAGTTTTTCTGGTTTTTGCGAGACAAATCTTTTGAGCTTAGTTAGTTCATGGTTGGATAATATTTGTCAAATAAAAACAAAAAGGTGCTATAGTAACTTTTCAACTACTTTTCCCCAACTAAACACACCCTTAGTACTCTTTTCGGGGAGTTGTCAAATGTCAATGATCCCATCGCATTCACTCCGTAATTTAGGGGGGGTTTAGTTTCACCCTCCTAAGCTGTAGTCGTTGTCCCATCGGATATTTGGACATATGCATGGAGTATTAAATATAGACTATTTATAAAACTAAATACACAAATTGAGACTAATTTACGAGAGTAATTTATTAAGCCTAATTAGTCCATGATTTGACAAAGTTGTGCTACAGTAAACATGTGCTAATGATGGATTAATTAGGCTTAATATATTCGTCTCGTGGATTACTGACGGATTTTATAATTTGTTTTTTTATTGGTATTCAAACACCCCCATGCGATACTCTTATATGACAACTCCTAGAATTTATTCACTGCAAACTAAATACCCCTTACTCGTATACTTTACTACTACTACTAGTAGGTAGACCCCGATTGAGACAAGGACCTTTAGCGATGAACACAGCGACAACTCCCCTGCAAATAGATATGGGTTTAGTTCAAGAACGGCGAAACCTTGTTGGTCACATTCATTCTCTCTTTAATTCTCTCTTTGAAACCCCGATGAAGCCAACAAATTAAGTTCCCATAACGTTGTTGATGCACTGTACTATATTATACTTGATTCCAACACATTTCCTTTCTTTTCAGCCTCTAATCTAACTTAATGTACGTGTGTCTCTCTGTTTTTTTTTGTCCGTGTGACTGCTTTCAGGTTCAATGTTGTTGGACAGGTGAGCCATCATTTGCCTGAACCTCCCTCGTTTTTTTCTTCCAAAAGTGACTGTTTGCTTAACTGAGCCAAGGTCCTCCTGTGCAGTGGGCGGTGACCACCAGCGTGGACTACTCCCTGGCGCAGCTGATCCAGGTGATCATCCTGCTGGCCACCGGCGGCAAGAACGGCGGCGGCTACCTGGCGTCCAAGTACATGGTGATCGCCTTCCACGCCGCCATCCTGCTCAGCCACGCCGTCATCAACAGCCTCCCCATCACCGTCCTCTCCTTCTTCGGCCAGTTCGCCGCCGCCTGGAACATGCTAGGTGTGTTTGTCCTGATGATTGCCGTGCCGACCGTTGCCACCGAGAGGGCGAGCGCCGAGTTCGTGTTCACCCACTTCAACACCGACAACGGCGCCGGCATTCGCAGCAACCTGTACATCTTCGTCCTGGGCCTGCTCATGAGCCAGTACACGCTCACAGGATACGACGCCTCTGCGCATATGGTAATTACCTTTCAGAGCTCTGCAGATAATAGCTAACAACGCAGACATGCAGTGTCCTCTTCTCTGAATCCTGATGACGCGGTTGCGATACACATGCAGACTGAAGAGACGAAGAACGCGGACAAGAACGGCCCGATCGGCATCATCAGCGCGATCGGCATCTCCATCCTGGTGGGCTGGGGGTACATCCTCGGCATCACCTTCGCGGTGAAGGACATCCCCTACCTGCTGAGCCCCGACAACGACGCCGGCGGCTACGCCATCGCCGAGGTGTTCTACCTCGCCTTCAAGAGCCGCTACGGGAGCGGCGTCGGCGGGATCGTCTGCCTGGGGATCGTCGCCGTCGCCATCTACTTCTGCGGCATGAGCTCCGTCACCAGCAACTCCAGGATGGCCTACGCCTTCTCCAGGGACGGCGCCATGCCTTTCTCCTCCGTCTGGCACAAGGTCAACAAGCAGGAAGTGCCCATCAACGCCGTCTGGCTCTCGGCTTTCATCGCGCTCTGCATGGCGCTGCCGGTATGTAGATTTCGATTTCTTTCACATGCCATGATCGGTGTGAATGTGTTGCTGACTGCTTTCTCATCGATGTGACGTGAACCGGCGGCCGGCCGTGCAGTCCCTGGGCAGCCTGGTGGCGTTCCAGGCGATGGTGTCGATCGCGACCATCGGGCTGTACATCTCGTACGCGCTGCCGATCCTGTTCCGGGTGACGCTGGCGCGCAAGTACTTCGTGCCGGGGCCCTTCAACCTGGGCCGCTACGGCGTCCTGGTCGGCTGGGTCGCCGTGCTCTGGGTGGCCACCATCACCGTGCTCTTCTCGCTGCCGGTCACGTACCCGGTCACCAAGGACACGCTCAACTACACCCCCGTCGCCGTCGGGGGCCTCTTCTTCCTCGTCCTCGCGTCCTGGGTGCTCAGCGCCAGGCACTGGTTCAAGGGCCCCGTCACCAATCTGGACGGATGAATTGGGTCGCTGGACATGCATCGTCAAGCATCATGCATTCATCATTCATGCCGGGGTGGAGTCGGATCGGATATATGTTGAGCCGGCCCTGTCGCGCGGTGGAGGCTAGGCTACTCACAAGCTAGTGGGCGGCTGCTGCTGTAGCTAGGCTGCTTGCTTTGTTTAACATGTAAACTGTGCGTGAGTAGAGGCAGGGAAGAGTTGGAGGCAACGACATGTTGTAACTACTTCGTTCCAAAAAAAGGACTAGCACGGAAACGGATGGAATGAATTGTCTCAATTGATAAGTGCGTCTAAGAAGTAGGATTGAGCAATCGTGGCATGTTTTTATAGAGGCAAACATATATCATACACATGATATATAGCCGTATAGGATCTCCTTGTTAGGGATTGTCCAGTGGTAGATCGACATGTACAGCCTATGCAGGCCCAAGGCGACAGCAGAGACAAGCAGTAGAGAAGAAGGAAGGCAGCATCATATCAGTTCAAGGCATCGATGAACAGAATAGCCAACAGGCTTCTCCTACCTCCATGGCATTGTCCCTGTTCTTTCTCCTCATCTAGTCTCTCTAGGTCCAGAGTTCTCTGTCTTACCCATTTCTAATTCTCCACTCCTCAGTGTAGATTGCTCATCTCCCTATCTTTGAGATCGTGTACTCCAATTTGTATTCGAATCAAGTTACTCTTTGAACCAATCAAGGTTTTGTGTTAACAATTGGTATCAGAGACTTCGATACTCGGCTTCCACATCGCCACCTAGACGGCTTGGAGTAGCGAGGATTGCGAGCACCTTGTTGGAGATTGTTCGGTGGCTCGACTCAAGTTGATTGTGAGGGGTATTATGCTTTCACCCCGCCGGAGAATCGCGAAGAGCAACTCTAATAGAATGTCTGAGGCTAGTTAGAATGATCTTTGTTAATTGGATTTTTGTGGCACCAAAGTTGAAGGTTAAGCTTGAGAGGCTTGTTAGCGCGCGTGAAAGCATCTAGGCCCCTAGAGTGGGTTTCGATGATTGATGACAAGGTAAAATTACTGTGACTAACGTGTGTTTTGCAGAAACATTGGTAAGTTAGGGCACGGTAATGGTGATTGTTTGGGCACTATGGTTTTCATGCCCCTGTCGATGGAAATCGTTTCGGTTTTCAAAGAATTGACGACAAGGTTAAGGAAAAACTAGTTCTAAGTGCCGTTTGGTGTTGAAGAGGCATTTAGAGTAGTTTAGAACTTTGTTTTCTCCTTTTGGCTGTACTATAAAGGGAGGCATGAGCGGGTAGCTTGACCTAAGTGAGTCTTTTGTTTAGGTGTGGTGCACACTTGTCAAACTTAGCACTAGGTAGCTCAGGAGTAGCCCAAAGATAAAATGAAATAAGTTTGGTTCAAGTCGCGACGCGATTCAGAGTCAAATGGAGTACATCTCATCTGACCGGACGCGGCCCTGTCTTGACCGGACGCGTCCGGTCAGTACTGGCAGCAGTAGCAGGCACAACACCATCGACCGGACGCGGTCCTCACATGGACCGGACGCGCAGATCGTGTTAACCAGAGACAGGGAGCGAAGGTGTTGCAATCGGACGCCACTAAGGAACTGACCGGACGCATCTACAGTGCGTCCGGTCCATTTCCAGAGAAGGACTTCGTCGACCGGACGCATCCGGTTATCACCGATCGGACTCTAGAGCGAGTTCGGTCACTCAACAGTTTTGATTTGAAGTAGCCGTTGGCCACTGATCGGACGCGTCCGGTCACCCCGACCAGAGCGTCTGGTCAACACGATTTCTGCTGAGTTGGCACATAACGGTTGGAATTGAGTTGGGGGGGTATAAATACTTCTCCTACTCGTCCATGTTATATCTCTTGCTCATTTGTTCAGCTGAGAAACACTTTTCAAGTGCAAGGGAGTGCAAGAGCTTTAGTGAGGATTGAGATTTGAGAATTCAAAATTAAGAATCCTCATTAGTGACTAGAAAGTAGCAAGTGTGCATCCACCTTCTCATTAGGCTTGTTGTGGTCAAGTGAGAGTTCTTGCTTGTTACTCTTGGTGATCGCCATCACCTATACGACTTGGTGGTGATTGGGAGCTAGGTGATCATCCGGCGGAGCTTGTGGATGACCCAACTCATCTTGTAAACGGTTGTGGGCGATTCACCGCGACGGAGTGTCAAAGAATTAGCCCGTAGAGAGCACTTGATCCTTGCACGGATCAAGGGGGAGCTACACCCTTGCGCGGGTGCTACAACGAGGACTAGTGGGGAGTGGCGACTCTCCGATACCTCGGGAAAATATCGCCGTGTTCATAACCCTTTACATTCAAGCAATTTACTTTCCCGCATTACTTTCGTTGCTTGTTTTACATTTCTAAAATTGCCATGCTAGACTAGGATTTGAACTTAGGGTGTAAAACTTTTATCGGTAGAATCACTAGAAACATTTGTACGCACTAGGGGTGGATTATGGCTTAGTAGGATTCAATTCTTGCAATAATTTTTAGAAAAGCCCAATTCACCGCCCTCTCTTGGGCATCTTGATCCTTTCAATTGGTATCGGAGCTTAGTTGCTTCTAAATTAGGCTTAACCGCCTAGAGCAAGATGTCTAATGGGGAAGGACCACCTCCCATCTTTGAGGGAGATGATTTTCCTTATTGGAAAATCCGTATGGAGGCGTACCTCGAAGCCATAGACGTCGGGTGTATTAGAGCTGCCACCGACGGGCTTTCTAAAGTCAAGGATCCCGCTAACCCTGTTGGTGATGCGGAGAAGTACAACCGATAGAATGCAAAGGCAAAAAATGCACTCAACCAGGGCCTTGATAAGGATATCTTCAATCGTATGCGTAATGCAAAAGACGCTAGTGAATTGTGAAAAAACCTTTATGCTCTCCATGAGGGGACTAAGAGTGAGCATGAAGAACGCTATCATATTGCTTTAAAGAAAATTAATTCGTTTGAGATGCTTCCTAAAGAAAGTGCAAACGACATGTACACTCGCTTGAATGTTCTTGTAGAGGATCTCAATGCTCTTGGGCTCACTCAAATGAGTCCATCGGATGTTGCAAGGAGAATCTTGAGTGTTCTTCCCGTTGAGAAGTATGGCGACATTGTCACCGTGCTTCACCAAAGCGATCTCTCCACCGCAACACCGACACAAGTATTGGGAAAGATCAATGCTTGTGAGATGTACATGCACATCACTCCGGAAGAGGGTTCATCATCTTCCAAGAAGAAGGACTTGACCTTTAAAGCTAGCCATGACAAGAAAAAGAAGAAGAGCCAAGCCATGATTGTTCATGAAAGCTCAAGTGAGAGTGACATTGATGATGCATCACTTGCTCTCATGGTGAAAAATACCACCAAGATGCTAAAGAAGCTTAACAAGAGTGGCATCAAGTTTGATGGCAAGAAGAAGAAGTTCTTCACAAGTAGCAAAAGAAAGCCTATATCCAAAATGGATTGCTACAATTATGGTGAACTTGGTCATCTAGCTCATCAATGCCCTAAGCCTCCAAAAGACAAATATAAGAACAAGAACAAGGGTAAGAAAGATGAATCTAGTGATGAGGAAGATGAAAAGAAGAAGAACAAGCCATACAAGAAGAAGGATGATAAGAAGAAAGAATATCACAAAAAGAAGAAGGGAGGCAAAGCTTACATTGTTGGTGATTGGCTCACCGACATTGAGTCATCATGTGAGTCCTTCGGCGATGAGAGCAATGACGAGAAAGAGAAGGTTGCCACGTTTGTGATTGGGTCATCATTATCTTCATCAACATCTTCACCACCATCTTCACCGCCATCTTCACCGTCTTCATCCACTACTCACTTATGCCTCATGGCCAAGGGTGAACGAAAGGTACAAAATAATAATAGTAATGATGATGATGATAGTGATAGTGATAGTGATGATGAGTTTGATGCACCTTCTTATGATGAACTTGTAAAATTGCTCAACAAATACTCTAAAGTCATAAGAAAGACTAGAAATGAAAATAATGAGCTTCAAAATGAAAATGAATCACTTTCATCTAAGCTTGAGGTTGCACAAAAGACTAGTGATGAGCTTAGAGATCAAAATGAAATTGTGTCTTCTACTCTCAAGGAGCTCAAAACCTCCAACGAAGAGCTTAGAGATGAACATGATAAACTTGAGAAGAAGCATGATGAGCTCAACACTAGGTACAACTTGTTAAAAGATGACTATACTTCATTGAAAGTCAATTATGATAGTCTTGTTGTTGCTAATGAACTTTCTCTTGAGACACATGATGCTACTAACCAAGTTATTAAGATTGATATAGCCACATCATGTAATGACTTGATTGTTGAGAGCATTGAGCAAGGTTCTAGTGGCAAAGGCAAGAAAGTGGTTGAGTCCGACAATTATGATGATTATGTCAAGCTCAAGAGTGAAAATGAAATGCTTAGAGATGAGAACAAGAAGCTAAAAGGGTTGATGGCTCTTAAAAAGCAAACATCAAATGAGTCACTCATTAAGAAGAACAAGAAACTAAAGCAAGAGAAAGAGCATCTCAAGACCAGATTGAGCAAGTTCACAAGAGGCCAACACTTGCAAAGTGAGCTACTTATGAACACTGTCATGAAGATGGATAGAAGTAGTATTGGCTACTTGGCAAATCAAGAGAAGAAGATCAAGGCTCAACAAAAGGAATAAAACAAGCCAAAGCCTAAGCCTAAGAGATGTGTTGAGTGTGGACAAGAGTGCCATTTTGCTCATGAGTGTAAAACTCCACCACCACAACCCTTGCCCAAGCATGCTAGACCCTTTGCTTTCAATGCTCACTACATGTTAAGAAAAGATTATAGTGGAAAGATGAAAGTCATGTTCTTGGGTCCCTCAAATAAGAATAGGTCTAAGAAAATTTGGGTTGCCAAGTCACTAGTTGAGAAAGTCAAGGGTCCCTCTCAAGTTTGGGTCCCTAAACAAAAAGCTTGATCTCTTGTGTGTAGGTGAACTACAAGACCGGTGGAACTCATTGGGTTATTGATAGTGGTTGCACTCAATATATGACCGGTGATCCTCGTATGTTCACCTCAGTTGAAGAAAATGGAAAATGTCAAGAGAAGATCACATTTGGGGATAATTCAAAAAGCAAAGTCAAGGGTCTAGACAAGATTGCAATATCAAATGATCACTCTCTTTCAAATGTGCTCTATGTTGCTTCTTTGAGTTTCAATTGGCTATCCGTGGGGCAACTATGTGATCTTGGCTACTAATGTTTATTCACTCCAAATGAAGTGATTGTATCAAAGATAGATGACAAGCAAGTGATTTTCAAGGGCTTTATATACAACAACCTCTATCTTGTTGATTTCACCTCTGAAGATGCAAATTTGATGACATGCTTGTTCACCAAGACTTCACTTGGGTGGCTTTGGCATAGGAGGCTTGCTCATGTTAGAATGAACACACTCAATAAGCTATTAAAGAAAGAGTTAGTGAGAGGCTTAAAAGATGTCAAGTTTGAGAAGGACAAATCTTGTAGTGCATGTCAAGTCGGTAAATAAGTTGCAAACACTCATCCAACAAAAGCTTACATGTCAACATCAAGAGTGCTAGAGCTTCTCCACATGGATTTGTTTGGCCCAACAACTTACAAGAGTTTAGGTGAAAATCTTTATTGTCTTGTAATTGTTGATGACTATTCAAGATACACTTGGACATTCTTTCTCCATGACAAATCCGAAGTGGCCGCTTGTTTTAAGAAGTTTGCTAAGAGAGCTCAAAATGAATTTGAAGTCAAGATCAAGAAGATAAAAAGTGATAATGGCAAAGAATTTGACAACACAAACATTAAAATTTATTGTGACGAGATTGGGATCAAGCATGAGGTTTCATCAACCTGCACTCCTCAACAAAATGGTGTAGTTGAGAGAAAGAACCGGACTTTGATCACTCTTGCAAGAACAATGCTAGATGAGTACAACACACCGGAAAAGTTATGGACGGAGGCAATCAACATCGCATGCTATGCATCAAATTGCCTCTTCCCATAAAAGTTTCTTGGCAAGACCCCCTATGAGTTGCTCAATGGGAAGAAGTCAGACATCTCATTCTTTCGGGTATTTGGTTGTAAATGCTACATCTATAAGAAGCGGCAACACCTAGAGAAGTTCTAAAAATGTTGCGACATTGGTTTTCTTATTGGCTACTCATTAAAGTCCAAAGCATATAGAGTATTTAATCATGCCACCGGCTTGGTTGAAGAAACATATGATGTGGAATTTGATGAATCTAATGGCTCCCAAGGAGCAATTGAGAATTGTGATGATGTAGGTGATGAACCATTGAGGGAGGCTATGAAGAATATGCCCGTGGGAGACATCAAGCCTAAAGATGATGATGATGATGTTCAAGTGATCAATCAACCTTCTTCATTAAATGTGCCACAAGATGATTATAAAGATGAGAGAATAGAAAATAAAGATACTCAAGTCTCTCATGAACAAGCCGTGGCACAAGCACAAGATGTTGATGCTCTCCAACCTACTCCTCAAGTGGTTGATAGAAGACACTCACCACTACTTCAAGCACATCCACAAAGATCTCATCATAGGGAGTCCAACAAAGGGTGTAATGACTTGATCTTAAAAACTTGCTTCATTTGTCGAACATCACTCTTTTGTCTCTTCTCTTGAGCCTAAGGATGTAGATGAAGCTCTTCAAGATCTAGATTAGGTGAATGCCATGGACGAAGAATTGAATAACTTCACCCACAATCAAGTTTGGATACTTGAAGAGTGTCCAAAAGGTGCAAGAGTCATTGGAACCAAGTGGGTATTTCGCAACAAACAAGATGACCAAGGCATAGTGGTAAGGAACAAGGCAAGACTAGTTGCAAAGGGGTTCTCTCAAGTTGAAGGCCTTGATTTTGGAGAGACCTTTGCACCCGTTGCAAGACTTGAAGCCATTCGTATCCTCCTTGCATATGCATCGCATCATGAAATGAAATTATATCAAATGGATGTTAAAAGTGCATTCTTAAATGACTTCATAAATGAACTAGTCTATGTTGATCAATCTCCCAGGTTTGAAGACCCTAGATATCCTAATCATGTTTATAGGTTGTCCAAGGCGCTATATTGTAACAGAACCAACCAAATTATAATAGCACAAGTACAAAAACAAGCACCGAAGCGCTCAAATTTTCGAACTTGAGCCCATATAATCCCGGTAGTCAATCGAAACCACGAAGGATTTCAAACCAACTTGCTTACAACCAAGATCGCATCATTCAACATACAACATCATACATTACATTTCACAAGTAGTTCTGAAATAAGTTTACACACACGGAGTCACAATTATTACAAACCAAGTTTATAAAGTAGCGGAAGCATACACACACCAGTTGTTTAACTACTGCCAGTCTTGTTGATCAACAACCCGCAAAAGCATCAGGAAAGTACATAAAAGATGATCACGCCCTAGTGATCTAGTCTTCGTCACCCGCAGGGTGGAGACAAGTTTTGCAGAAGCCTTGATACAGCATATCATCTGCAACAGGAGGGAATAAACCCTGAGTACTAGAATGTACTCAGCTAGACTTACCCGTCAAAAACCAGAAATAAGATGACACCAAGGATTATGCAAGGCTTACACAAGAGGCTAGCTGACACCACATTTTGCATAAAGGCATAAGTAATTGAAACTCTTATAACCTGTACTAGCAATTATTTTCAGCATTTACCTATCATCTATCTTAGCACCTGTACTAAGCATGCACTTGATTAAAATCAAAAAATTATCAACATTATATCCAGAGCAGGTATAAATTGTGGCAACATTGTATCATTCACTTAACCATCTGTTCATTTAATGAGATCTACGTTGCCGCTGCTCAAGTCAAGTGCTCACTAACCGGGAGCGACGGCGATTCGAATCGAATTCCTATCCAGCTGGAGGGGTATTTCTAACACTCACCGTGCAGACCCCTGCCAGGGTCGCACAGGCCACCTTTTCATATGATTTAGGAATCGTGGGTCCGAATGATGTCGCGACCCCAAGGGCGACACTCTGCCAGGTGATAGGGACTCTAACCTCCCCTTGGTCTCACGCCCTAGTGATCTAGTCTTCATCACCCGCAGGGTGGAGACAAGTTTTGCAGAAGCCTTGATAGAGCATATCATCTGCAACAGGAGGGAATAAACCCTGAGTACTAGAATGTACTCAGCTAGACTTACCCATCAAAAACCAGAAATAAGATGACACTAAGGATTATGCAAGGCTTACACAAGAGGCTAGCTGACACCACATTTTGCATAAAGACATAAGTAATTGAAACTCTTATAACCTGTACTAGCAGTTATTTTCAGCATTTACCTATCATCTATCTTAGCACCTGTACTAAGCATGCACTTGATTAAAATCAAACAATTATCAACATTATATCCAGAGCAGGTATAAATTGTGGCAACATTGTATCATTCACTTAACAATCTGTTCATTTAATGAGATCTACGTTGCCGCTGCTCAAGTCAAGTGCTCACTAACCGGGAGCGACGGCGATTCGAATCGAATTCCTATCCAGCTGGAGGGGTATTTCTAACACTCACCGTGCAGACCCCTGCCAGGGTCGCACAGGCCACCTTTTCATATGATTTAGGAATCGTGGGTCCGAATGATGTCGTGACCCCAAGGGC
The DNA here is from genome assembly GCA_038087645.1 of Saccharum hybrid cultivar R570. NCBI lineage: Eukaryota > Viridiplantae > Streptophyta > Magnoliopsida > Poales > Poaceae > Saccharum > Saccharum hybrid cultivar. The sequence continues at coordinate 29,247,886 of JAQSUU010000135.1, forward strand.
GACACTCTGCCAGGTGATAGGGACTCTAACCCCCCCTTGGTCTCACGCCAATGTCCCCAAGCACATCCTTTCTCTCCTCCAAGAAGCAACCTACCATTCGATTCCCGGCCTGAATCACATTACTCGGCTTCGCGGTCGGAACGACTTATCCAGCCAACTAAGTGTTAGACTGTATTCAACATGACTCAAGGGCGTACAACGAATCGGTCCTTAAACGACTCAGACGGGCATAGCTCCACACCCAAGACGTGAAGTGTCTTGCGGCTGTACTATCAAACTCCCACCCGGTCTCAATTTCATTTTAAAGCATGGTTCCATCCACGATAGCCATAAAGCCACTCGTGACTCCTTCCTACATCTCGCGGATGACCGGAAATCACCCGACTTCTACCGTACTAAGCAGGGCTAAGCATTGATACGTGCCTAAACCTAAATTAGGATTTAAGTACGATATCTGGGCAAGGACAGGTATAATGCAACAATTGTTTTCATACAACTCCTACAACTTAATGCATTAAACAATTAAAAGTACTCAAGATAGATTTATAAAATGATGGGTTCAGCATGCACCGGGTTTTATCTTTTAGAAAGGTCGAGGGCCGGTGGTCAGGACACTTGGGTAGATCTTCGGCAGGAGCTTCGTCGCCAGTTGGTTCCTCTGGCTGCTCCGGCTGGTCCTGGACTTCCTCCGGAATCACTTGCTCGAATTCGAGGAGCGTTACCCCCTCCGGAACACCTATTGCATGAGTGCATAATAAATCTCATGTATGCATAGTGAAAGATGCAGTATGCTCGGAATGAAATGCATTACAACATTCTTAAAGCTCTATTCAAATCACTTCAAATATTAGGTGCAAATTTCCTCTCTGGTAGAGAAGTACTCACCTAATCTACTCAACCTAAGATATAGCTGTTCTTCTTCGGTTAAGGCCCTAACACCTAACAATTACAAGAGTAGCATTACTTAGGTTACCACATCCAACACCAAAATACCACAGTAAGACATTCTGGACAGCAGCTCAAAGATTCTAACATAACTGAAGATTCCTAACTCCAAAAGATATGATCTAAGACAATCTAGAAAGATTAAGAAATGCAATACAATTTATTTTCAGATCTCAACCCTAAATTCCTAAGTTTTTCATGTCGAATTTCATAAGTTCCAGAATCTGTCCTCTCTAAACAGAGAGTAGCAAATTCTGGACTGTCACTTTAAACAGCAATAACTACCAAACTACTAAGCCAAATGCTCCCAAATTTTGACACAAGCTAGTTTAGCAAGCTTACTACAACTTTGGTATTTACAAGTTTTCCAGCAACCACATTTATCAAAGGTCAAACCTAGAAATACTACCAGCTGTCCAGAAAACCTAGAATTGCAAAGATTAAATATTTATTTATGTGGCAAACATCCCTTAAGACCAAACTAATGTTACCACAAGTTCACATAGCTCACAAAAACACCAGAAAGTAAGGTGTGCCCACCTAGAATATTTATTTGTACTCATTTCTTAATTTACTTAATTAATTAAGTGGGATTTTAAACATATATGTAAACTGCTCCTAAAATTCTACAAAAATTACAGGAGACTCTATGAACCAAAAAGAGACCACTGTTAGAATTTGAACTAAAATTATTTACAGAAACTCCCTAAACAAAATTCACAATCCCAAAAGGCTAATTTTTGTATAATTAACAAATCATATTAAAAAGTATCAAACAACAGATTTCATAATTTTCTTGGACACTTTAGTGTACCAAGACATTCTCCAAAAAGTTATAAGAACATTGCACATGTAGAAAAATTACTAAAATTCATTTAAGTAATTCCTAAAATAACAAGATAGCATTATAACTTGAAAAGTACTTAAGCACTACTATCCAAATTTTTACCAAAGCTAGAGCAAGTATAAATTAGCCTACCCACCAAATTTCATAATTTTTGGAATACTACAGCTCAAGTTATACATTTAACAAATTTGCCTTCATTTCAAAACACATTTGAAAGATCTATTTAATTCTCCCAGAAACTAAACATCACATACCAGATTTATATTTTTCTAAAATACTACACATCATGTAGATCCTAACAAAATTTATCTCCTAATTTTTGGGCAAGTAAAACCCTAGATCTACATTTTCCAAACATCAACTAAATCTATGACAAAATAAATAAATGAAATGGATTTTATCTAAGACTGGGCCGGCCCGGGAACAGACGCGGCCCACGACGCGCGCGCGCGGCCCGCTTGGGCTCCCGCCCACGCGCGACACTGACAGGTCGTCCCCCACGGTCAGGGACAGAGGGCAGGGGAGCGGCGGCCGTGAGCTCCGGCGAGCGATTTCTCGCCGCCGGCGGCTCCTCCGCCCAAACCGAGTACTCCGATGGCTTGCCCAGACCTAACCGCACCGAGGCCAACCATTTTCCCCAAAGTTGCTGCACCGTAGCACCTATGCCAACGGCGATGGCGGACGGCCATGGCGCCTGGCGGTACGCCGGCGAGTCCTGGCCGTCGCACGACCGACCGAAGGGTGCACCACCTTCCTGGAACCCTAGCGAACCTCTCGTGACCACTCACTCAGACAGGGGTGGAGCGGAGCCGCTTGACCGCGTGAGCACCTGGCCGGCAGCCATGGCACGGCCATGCGCGGTCTTGTTCCGGCCTGACCAACCCGATGCTGGCGGTAGCATCTTCACCCGAGCACACACGTGTGATAGGAAGGAGGGAACGCGAGCGAGGGAAGGCAGAGGACTACGGTGTGGTGCTGGCCACGGTGACCCTAACATGGCGGAGCTCCGGTGATCTTTGGGAACGGGCGGAGGTGGCAATGTGGCTCACCTCGGGCTCAATCAAAGCCACCGGCTGGTGAAAGGTCTAGATGGCTAGAGGGGGGTGAATAGCCTTTTAAAAATTTCTACAAAGACAAGCTAAACAAGTTTATCAATATAACAAATAGCGAGATGCGAGTTTTGCTTAGCCTACGGGGTGTTTGCAAGCCACCTATCCAATTCACAATTCTAGTATTTGCACTCAACCGCATAAGTCAAACCGAGAAGGTAATTACAACTACAACTAGCAAGCTACACAAAAGAACTACTCTAGCAAAGCTAACTAGCTAGCAAAGATAACTAAGAAGATAAAGCGGAGTTGAGTTAGGAGAGTTTTACCGAGGGGCGAAGTATTGAGCCAACAAATATAATCAACAATGAATACCAAGATAACCGAACACCGGGATCAATCAATCACAATATGAAAGTGATGACACGAAGATTTATCCCGAGGTTCACGTGCTTGCCGGCACGCTAGTCCCCGTTGTGTCCCTCTTCACCACGTGGTTCGGTGTCTAATCGATCTCACACCGAGCCTCTCAAAAGGCGCCACAAGAACCTACCAAATGGCAAAAGGTTGCAAATGACACGAGCAATTCACTAACGTTGCCTTTGGCGCTTCGCCGAGGTAGGCACAAACCCCTCACAATCACCGGAGGTGGCCAAGAACAATCACCAACTCTTGCCAATGCCTCCAAGCTACTCCAAGCCATCTAGGTGGCGACAACCACCAAGAGAAACAAGAATCCCGCAGCAAATCAACCACCAAGTGCCAACTAGATGCAATCTCACAATGCAAATGCACTTGGATCACTCAATCTCACTTCGAATATGCAAGGAAGCAAGAGAGATGAGTGGAAGGGGAGTTGCTTAGCTCAAAGTGCTCACAAGTATGTCAAAAGTTCAAGAGAGAGAGCCTTGAGCCGGCCAACGAGTATTTATAGACATACCCCTTCGAATAGAGCCGTTAGAAACTTAAACAGCTGAAATCGCGCTGACCGGACGCGCTGGTCCAACTGACCGGACACGCCGGTCGCGCAACGGCTAAGTCACGAAGCACTGACCGGACGCGCTGGTCCAACTGACCGGACGCGCTGGTCGCCCAACGGCTAACTGCGAAACAACGACCGGACGTGCTCATCGCGCAGACCGGACGCGCTGCGAACGATCGGACGCGCTAGTCCCGTGAATGACCGGACGCGCTGGTCGCCTGAGCAGCGCTCAACGAAACAACGACCGGACGCGCTGAAGAAACATGACCGGACGCGATAGTGCCAGCGTCCGGTTAGAGTCCAGTAAGCTCCCTGAATGACCGGACGCGTCCGATCATCAGTGACCGGACGTGCCTCGCGTCCGATCATCGAACTGAAAAACGCGCAGACACTGAACACTGCCCGGACGCATCCGGTCATGCAAAGACCGCGTCTGGTTCAGCGTCCGGTCACCTCTGTGACCTCCGTTCGCCTCCATTTCTTTTCCGGACTTCCGGCGTAGTAGAAAATAGTCGTTTCAACTCCTCGAAAGTGCCTGAATCCCGCCGAGCTTGCGAGGCGGGAGGGAGAGAGGACCCTAAACCCTCTCTACCACTCAAACTCCACCGCCTTCGCAAACGTGCTAACACCACCAAGTGATCTCGTCAGTGTGTGAGTGTGTTAGCATTTTCACAATCATTTTTCGAGGCAATATTAGTTCTATCCAAATGCATATGATCATGAAATGCATATCTAGAGGCACTTATGAGTTTAATAGCCGCGTCGTTCCCCTCTTTATAGTACGGCTATCTATCCTATAGTGTAACCACACCCACTAGGTGTCTTGGTTACTAAAACACAACCCTAAAGCATATACCTTTGCCTTGATCATGTAGGGTTGCGTCCAAATCCAAGTGTGGCCATCATGATCACCATGTCCATCTTGCCACCGACCTTGGAATGTACTAATCCTCATAGGCTACATACAACTTAGGCATAGGATTAGTACTTAGGCATTGTCACTAATTACCAACACCAAACATAGGACTTTCAATCTCCCCCTTGTTGGTAATTGGTGACAACCCTTTTACAAAGATGTTATGATAAAATTTTGATTGAACCCATGTCATATTGTCCAAGTATATTACCATGTGTAAGAATTATGGGCATGTGATCATGAATTCGAATTGATAGCAATGGCTCCCCCTACATGTATGCTATATGTTTGGATTTTGGAAGCATACATGTTAGATAGGAAAGATTAGGAGCATTGACTATCAATAGGTGCTAAGTGTTTAAGATTATAGACCTTTGAAGCGTGATACCATCGGAGTAGCGATAAACACCATCTTAGCACCTTGTGTAGTTAGATTCCACTTGGAAAAACACAAACATAACTAGAAACCTCGTGAGATCAACATTATAAGCAAGGCTCTAGTACCACTTTGAAAAACATGAAGCAAGAAAAATCTAACTATTTCCTATTCATGCTAGTACCTCAATGCATCATTCAAATTATACTAGCAAGTCACCACACAAGCAATGTATCGGAGAAAACAAAATGCATAACTATGCATCATGCATATGAAGTGCACATGGAAATGCAACATTCATGTTTAAGAGCTTGCTCCCCCTACTTGTGTGCTCAAAATTTTAGTTGATCCCCTTCTTTTATCAATTCTCCCCCTTTGTGCTTCTCCCTCTTTGAGTTCTATCTTTGTGAACAATATTTTCTCCCCCTTTAGCACCAATTGACCACAAGGAGCAAACTTTAGATAGATTATCATGTTGAAATATGGGGTGAGGATCAAGTTTATGATTCAACCTAGATTGCTTGTATAAATAAAATACTTCGGTTTGATCCAAGGGCAAGCTTCTTCACACCTCCCTAGAAGGGTTATCATGCACCATGTTGAAGCAAGTATTTAGACAAGTTTTCTAGATTAAACACTTAGGATCACAAGCTACTTAAACAAGTTATATGCTACCACTAGATCATACAAGTCATGGAAACAATAGTGGCACCATATAAACTTCAAATTCATTTGATTTTCATGAATGAGCCTAGAACAAGTAAATTATGACGAAATGCACTAAACAAGTCCTTAGCAAATAATGTATGACATGTCAACCAATTATACCTTGGGGCTCGAAGGAGAGGCATGTCATATATGGAGGTGCATCAACTCATGTTGGAGAAATCAAGTATGTTCAACTCATTCTTTAGCTTGTGAAATCTCTTCTCATCAAGTGGCTTGGTGAATAGATCGGCTAATTGATCTTCGGTGCCCACACTCTCAATAGCAATGTCACCCTTTTGTTGATGATCTCTAATAAAGTGATGGCGAACATCAATATGCTTTGTTCTTTGATGTTGAACCGGATTGTTGGTTAGTTTCGTGGCACTTTCATTGTCACATAACAATGGCACATTCTTGAAATTGATTCCAAAATCCTTCAATGTTGCCTTCATCCACAAGATTTGTGCACAATAACTACCCATGACGATGTATTTAGCTTCGGCGGTAGATAGTGCAATACTATTTTGCTTCTTGGATGACTATGAGACAAGTGATCTTCCCAACAATTGACAAGTCCCGGAAGTGCTCTTTCTCTCCACTTTGTCACCGGCATAGTCGGAATCTGAATATCCAACTAGCTCAAAGCTTGCACCTTTGGGATACCATAATCCAACATCTTGTGTATGCTTTAAATACCTCAAAATTCTCTTTGTTGCCTTCAAATGACTTTCTCTTGGTGAGGCTTGAAATCTTGCACACATGCATACACTAAACATTACATCGGGCCTTGATGCCGTCACATAGAGTAGACTACCAATCATCGATCTATATAGCTTTTGATCCACCATGTTGCCACTCTTGTCACTATCAAAACTTCCACTAGTGCCCATTGGGGTTGTAATACTCTTTGCATCTTCCATGCTAAACTTCTTGAGCATATCTTTGATGTACTTAGTTTGGCTCACAAATGTTCCTTCCTTCATTTGTTTAATTTGAAGTCCAAGAAAGAAACTAAGTTCACCAATCATTGACATTTTAAATTCCTTTGCCATCATTTTTCCAAACTCATCACAATAATCATGATTAGTTGAACCAAATATGATATCATCAACATATATTTGCAATACAAATAAGTCTTTCCCAATCTTCTTGGTGAATAGTGTTGTATCAACTTTGCCCATGACAAATCCTTTGGATAGCAAGAAGTCCCTCAATCTTTCATACCATGCTCTAGGTGCTTGCTTCAATCCATACAAAGCTTTTCTCAATTTGTAGACATGATTGGGTTTCTTATCATCTTCAAAACCGGGAGGTTGCTCCACATACACCTCCTCTTGGATGTACCCATTGAGAAATGCACTCTTCACATCCATTTGATATAGCTTGATATTGTGAGCACAAGCATAGGCAAGTAATATCCTAATTGCTTCCAATCTTGCAACTGGGGCATAAGTTTCACCAAAGTCAAGACCCTCTATTTGTGTGTAACCTTGAGCCACTAGTCTTGCTTTGTTCCTTACTACTATCCCATCTTGATCTTGCTTGTTGCGAAAGACCCTTCTTGTTCCAATGACTTTGTGATCCTTAGGCCTTTCAACTAGTTCCCATACTTCATTTCTCTTGAAGTTGTTGAGCTCTTCATGCATTGCATTTACCCAATCCGGATCTCTTAATGCTTTATCAATGTCCTTGGGTTCTTCCATTGAAACAAAAGAAGAGTGAGCACAAAATGATGCCAATCTTGATCTAGTTTGAACTCCCCTTTGTATGTCACCAATAATGGAATCCAATGGATGGTCTCTTGCAATGTTAGTTGGTTGAAGCACTTGGACTTGATTGCTTGGATGTTGATGTTGATCATGGGTTGGAGATGATGAACTAGCCACTTGTTGATCTTGTTGCACTTGAGATGATGTACTAGCTTGATTTTGCATTAGAGAACCACTAGCTTGTGTAATTGGACTTTGGAGCACTTGATCTTTGTTGTCATCCACATCAATCACTTGCTTTGGCCTAATATCACCAATATCCATTTCTTTCATAGCATTACTCAATTGAGTTCCTCTCACATCATCCAAGTTATCTTCCTCATCTTGAGAACCATTTGTTTCATCAAACTCAACATCATGTACTTCTTTAAGTTGTCCACTAGCTAGGTTCCATACTCTATAAGCTTTGCTAGTAGTTGAGTAACCAAGTAGGAAGCCTTCATCATATTTCTTCTCAAATTTGCTCAATCTAGTGCCCTTCTTTAAGATGTAGCATTTGCAACCAAATACCCAAAAGTATGCAATGTTGGGCTTTCTTCCATTTAAGATCTCATATGGTGCCTTCTCTAGAAACTTGTGACAATAGAGGCGGTTGCTATAGAAGCAAGCCGTGTTGATTGCTTCGGCCCAAAATGAATGACTCACATTATACTCATTCAACATTGATCTTGCCATGTCAATTAAGGTTCTATTCTTTCTCTCAACTAAGCCATTTGATTGAGGTGTATACTTGGCCGAGAATTGATGTTTGATTCCAAGCTCATCAACTCTTGTGTTTCTAAACTCACTTCCATTATCACTTCTCACTTTCTTGATTGTGGTTTCAAACTCATTTTGTACTCTCTTGATGAACTTCTTGAATATGTCAAATACATCACTTTTGTCCCCAAGAAAGAATACCCATGTATATCTAGTGAAATCATCCATAATCACAAAACCATACTTGTTGCCACCAATGCTTGTGTATGTAGTTGGCCCAAATAGATCCATGTGCAACAACTCAAATGCCTTGGAAGTACTCATAATGCTTTTCAATGGATGAGTGTTGCCTACTTGCTTTTCGGCTTGACATGCACTACATAGCTTATCTTTCTCAAATGTGACATCCTTCAAGCCTCTAACTAAGTCATGCTTCACTAACTTGTTCAATTGCTTCATACCAACATGACCAAGTCTTCTATGCCATAACCAACCCATACTTGATTTGGTGAGCAAGCATGTTGAAAGTTGAGTGTCACTAGCATTGAAATCAACTAAGTATAGATTCTCATATCTAAAGCCTTTGAAGATCAAGTTAGAGCCATCAACACTAACTATCTCCACATCATCAACACCAAATATGCACTTGAAACCGAGATCACACAATTGAGCAACCAAGAGAAGATTGAAGTTCAACTTTTCAACTAAGAGCACATTGGAAATGCTATGATCATTTGAGATTGCAATCCTTCCAAGAGCCTTCACATCACCCTTGCTATTGTCACCAAATGTGATACTATCAATGCCACTATCATTTGATTTGAGAGAGTTGAACATTCTTGAATCACCGGTCATATGTTGAGAGCACCCACTATCAAACACCCAATGCCTTCCTCCGGCCTTGTAATTTACCTACAAATCAATTTAATGTCTTTTAGGTACCCATACTTGCTTGGGTCCTTCGAGGTTAGTCACTAAGCTCTTTGGTACCCAAATGGCCTTCTTCTTGGGCCCACAATTGGTGTACCAACAAACCTAGCATGCACACCTTTCTCACCCTTGGTAAGCACATAACAAGAATCAAAAGGAATGTAAGGTACATTAGCATTTTTCTTGTTCTTGTTTATTTTATTGCAATTAATCTCTAGATGCCCAACTTGCTTGCATCTATTGCAATAGCGACCATTGCCCTTCACAAAGCGAGGCTTTGGAGTAGCAAAGGCTGCCTTGCTCTTCTTGGGAGTATAGCCCAAACCCTCTTTGTTAAGAGAGAACCTTTGGCTACCCAAGCATTTTAGCAAGCGGGCATCCCCACCATAGGCATTGCCTAATGCGCGGGTGAGATCATCCACCTCTCTCTTGAGAGTCTCATTCTCAACCACAAGTGATGAATCACTAGTAGTAGAGGTAGAGTCGGTTGTGGTGGATAATGATGAGCTACATGAAGTATTAGTAGGACCAACAAATAAAGAATCATCAATAATATCACATGTTAGTCCAATATCACAAGTGACAATCACTTGCTCCTCCTTAGCTTCCTTCATAAACTTCTCTAGCTTGAGGTCCTTTTCCTTGATGAGCTCAAGTAGAGTGGAGTGGGCTTCCTTAAGCCTAGTGTGAGCAACTTCAAGGTCCTCGTGGTCTTCCTTTAGACACTCATGAGAGGCCTCTAGCTCATCAAAGGATTTCCTAAGAGCTTTGAGCTCTTGTTCAATTCCTTTGCACTCCTTACTCTTTTTGAGAGCAATAAGCTCCTCCATCAAGGCATCATTTTTATTGCTCTTGGCAATGAGCTCTTGTTCCAAGATTTTGTATTTCTTGGTGGTCCTCTTGTAGCCCTTGCTCATTTGATCTATTATGCCCAATAGATCATCCTTGGAGTAGTCCTCATCCTCCTCATCATCACTCCTACAACCATCACTAGCATAAGAATCATCATCACTATCATTATATTTTACCTTGGTAGGCTTGGCCATAAGGCATGTTGATGTAGTGTCAAAGATGGATGGCTTGTTGGAGAGGGCGATGTTTGCAATGGCTCGCCGGGTGGTCCTTTCATCATCACTAGAGCTTGCATCATCATCACTATCGGAGTTGTCACTATCCCAAGTGACTACATAACCACCACCCTTCTTCTTGTTGTTGAATGTGAAGCTCTTCTTTGCTTTCTTCTCCTTCTTGTTCTTCTTCAACTTCAACTCCCCATCATGATATCTTTTGTCTTCATAGGGGCACTTTGCCACTACATGATCAGGGCTATTGCAATTGTAGCAAAGCACCTCCTTTGCCTTCATGAAGTCTCTTCTCTTTCTTGCACCATAGCCTCTCTTCTTCATGAACCGACCCATCTTTTGCACTAGAAGGGCTATGGTCTCATCATCAAATGGATCATCATCATCATCAACCTTGCTCTTGCCCTTGGAAGAAGAAGCCTTGAATGCAATGGGCTTCTCTTGCTTGACCTTGGTCTCCTTCTTCTCTTCTACCTCATCTTCATCATCATTGTATTGGGCATCAGTCATTATATCTCTAAGCACATTGGTTGGTTTGACCTTGTCCAATCCCTCTCTAAAGATCATTCTTCTTAAGGTGGCAAACTTCTTGGGTAAGCACATCAAGAACTTGTGTGAGAAGTCCTTGTCCTCAACCTTCTCTCCAAGCCCCTTGAGATCATTGACAATGACTTGGAGCCTATAGAACATCTCCGGGATGGATTCATCATCCTTCATCTTGAAAGTGGAGAACTTGTCCTTGAACATATATAGCTTGGCACTTTTTACTGTTGAAGTGCCTTCATATGTTTCTTCAAGTCTTATCCAAAGCTCATTTGCCTTTTCAAGATCTTTGATTTGCTCAAATACTTTGTCATCAATGGCACGGTAGATTGTGTCAGGTGCCGCCGTGTTGCATTGTTTGTTGATGCGGTCATTTGGAGTGAGATTTTCCTCATCAAGAATTATGTATCCCTCTTTGGTCACATCCCAAACCTTCTCATGTATATTGCCTAGATATTGCTTCATCTTCCTTTTCCAATGATCAAAGGAAGAGACTCCATCAAAGAATGGAGGCTTGCCATTAATATGATTGAACATAACTTGAGCCATCTTGCATCGAGGTTGTTAAGCCTTGCAAATGGTGACCACAGCTCCGATACCACTTGAAAGGTCTAGATAGCTAGAGGGGGGTGAATAGCCTTTTAAAAATTTCTACAAAGACAAGCTAAACAAGTTTATCAATATAACAAATAGCGAGATGCGAGTTTTGCTTAGCCTACGGGGTGTTTGCAAGCCACCTATCCAATTCACAATTCTAGTATTTGCACTCAACCGCACAAGTCAAACCGAGAAGGTAATTACAACTACAACTAGCAAGCTACACAAAAGAACTACTCTAGCAAAGCTAACTAGCTAGCAAAGATAACTAAGAAGATAAAGCGGAGTTGAGTTAGGAGAGTTTTACCGAGGGGCAAAGTATTGAGCCAACCAATATAATCAACAATGAATACCAAGATAACCGAACACCAGGATCAATCAATCATAATATGAAAGTGATGACACGAAGATTTATCCCGAGGTTCACGTGCTTGCCGGCACGCTAGTCCCCGTTGTGTCCCTCTTCACCACGTGGTTCGGTGGCTAATCGATCTCACACCGAGCCTCTCAAAAGGCGCCACAAGAACCTACCAAATGGCAAAAGGTTGCAAATGACACGAGCAATTCACTAACGTTGCCTTTGGCGCTTCGCCGAGGTAGGCACAAACCCCTCACAATCACCGAAGGTGGCCAAGAACAATCACCAACTCTTGCCAATGCATCCAAGCTGCTCCAAGCCGTCTAGGTGGCAGCAACCACCAAGAGAAACAAGAATCCCGTAGCAAATCAACCACCAAGTGCCAACTAGATACAATCTCACAATGCAAATGCACTTGGATCACTCAATCTCACTTCGAATATGCAAGGAAGCAAGAGAGATGAGTGGGAGGGGAGTTGCTTAGCTCAAAGTGCTCACAAGTATGTCAAAAGTTCAAGAGAGAGAGCCTTGAGCCGGCCAACGAGTATTTATAGACGTACCCCTTCGAATAGAGCCGTTAGAAACTTAAACAGCTGAAATCGCGCTGACCGGACACGCTGGTCCAACTGACCGGACGCGCCGGTCGCGCAATGGCTAAGTCGCGAAGCACTGACCGGACGCGCTGGTCCAACTGACCGGACGCGCTGGTTGCCCAACGGCTAACTGCGAAACAACGACCGGATGCGCTCATCGCGCAGACCGGACACGCTGCGAACGACCGGACGCGCTAGTCCCGTGATTGACCGGACACGCTGGTCGCCTGAGCAGCGCTCAACGAAACAATGACCGGACGCGCTGAAGAAACATGACCAGACGCGACAGTGCCAGCGTCTGGTTAGAGTCCAGTAAGCTCCCTGAACGACCGGACGCGTCTGATCATCAGTGACCGGACGCGCCTCACGTCCGATCGTCGAACTGAAAAACGCGCAGACACTGAACACTGACCGGACGCGTCCGGTCATGCAAAGACCGCGTCCGGTTCAGCGTCCGGTCACCTCTGTGACCTCCGTTCACCTCCGTTTCTTTTTCAGACTTCCGGCGTAGTGGAAAATAGTCGTTTCAACTCCTCAAAAATGCCTGAATCCCGCCTCGCAAGCTCGGTGGGAGGGAGAGAGGACCCCAAACCCTCTCTACCACTCAAACTCCACCGCCTTCGCAAACGTGCTAACACCACCAAGTGATCTCGTTAGTGTGTGAGTGTGTTAGCATTTTCATAATCATTTTTCGAGGCGATATTAGTTCTATCCAAATGCATATAATCATGAAATGCACATCTAAAGGCACTTAGGAGTTTAATAGCCACGTCATTCCCCTCTTTATAGTACGGCTATCTATCCTATAGTGTAACCACACCCACTAGGTGTCTTGGTTACTAAAACACAACCCTAAAGCATATACCTTTGCCTTGATCACGTAGGGTTGCGTCCAAATCCAAGTGTGGCCATCATGATCACCATGTCCATCTTGCCACCGACCTTGAAATGTACTAATCCTCATATGCTACATACAACTTAGGCATAGGATTAGTACTTAGGCATTGTCACTAATTACCAACACCAAACATAGGACTTTTAGTTGGCTGAGGAGGTGCAGGGCGGTGTGGCGGAGTGGAGGACGTGATCTGGTGAGCGGTGGTGCGGTGGTGAGCACGCGCGAGCACGGAGAAGGCTATGGCGGCAATGGCATCTCCGATTTCTGCCTCGGTGACCCTGGTCAGAGCGAGAGGGAGGGAGAAGAGAGTGAGCGCGAGTGAAGGGGTGGAGGTGTCCGCTCGGTGTTCAAACTCGCGCCTGGGCTCGCGACGTGGAGGCGATGGCAGCGCTCGGTCGCCACGCGGTGATGCTCTTCTGCCCAAGCGCCACGACACGGCCGGTGTCCGAGCTTGTTGACTGAATCGAAGCTGCAAACGTGACATCGGTGGTCGACTGACAGAGCAAGTTTGGTGCTGATTAACTTCCAAAACAGCTCGATTCGGTCCAAGGTGACAACATCAAATTTGTAGAGCTATGTGAGGGCAACAAGTTTGTCAATTGGAGTTTGGGCTAGTTTGGCCTAGATTAGAAACTACATAGCTCCAAAGTGGTGCCCTATGAAACTGAAACATGTTTTCAGTTAAAGATACCGACTGAAACCCTAACTTCTTGACACTATATCTCCTAAACCATTGAGAACTAGGTATGGGTGATGTTGGCAATATTATAGAGCTACATGAGGACTACAAGTTTGTCAATATGAGTGGAAGCTGGTTTGGCCTGGTTTGCAAACTACAAGCTTCTAAAGTAGACCTCAGTAAAACTGGAGGGACACTTGGAGACTTAGAAAAATTTCTAAGTATTGAGACAGCCCCTCTAGCTGACTAGTGGGTCATTTTTGAGCATGTTCTGGCCAGTTTCATGAGATGGTCATATTGAGACTTTTGTTCCCCATAAAATTCCCTACAACTTTGCTTAAGGGTGCTTCACCATGCAAGGTCTCTAAGCTAGACTTTTTAATTGGTCAAACTAGAGCATCCTAGGGCTAAATGGTGGTCAACTACACCTTGGAGGGCATTTTGGTGATTTTGGTCAACATGAACCTTGCTCCATTAGTGACCCTAAGTATAACTAAGGTGTTGTGAGATATAATTAGCTACTCTCCCCTTTTTTTACACCAACTACCTAGTGTCACATGATGTGAGCCAAACAAAATTCTAAAAACAACCATATTAGTTGCAACCACATAAAATAACATGAATGATGTATGCTTAAGCTTATGCAATGCAATGCAATGCAATTATGGAGCTAAACACCTGAGGTGTTACATATATGGGCTCAAGTAAGCCCCTAGAGCATGGTATGAGCGCCTTCAGGATTTCCTAATTGTGAAGGGCTTTACCATTGGGAAGGTCGACACCACACTTTTTCACCAAGAAGCTTAATGGGGAGATCTTCATTTATCAAGTTTATGTTGATGATATCATCTTTGGCTCAATAAATAAAGATTATTGTAAAGAGTTTGGTGAATTGATGTCAAGGGAGTTCGAGATGTCTATGATTGGTGAACTTACATTCTTCCTTGGTTTTCAAGTCAGGCAAATGAGAGAAGAGATTTTTATCTCTCAAGAGAAGTATACTAAGGATCTTCTCAAGAGGTTCAAGATGGATGATTGTAAGCCAATCAAGACCCCAATGCCATCAAATGGACATCTCGACCTAGATGAGGGAGGTAAACCGGTTGATCAAACTCTCTACCGTTCTATGATTGATAGTTTGTTGTACCTTATCGCATCTATGCCCGATATCATGTTTAGTGTGTGCATGTGTGCTCACTTTCAAGCTTGCCCTAAAGAACCTCACTTAAGTGCCATAAAAAGAATCCTAAGATATCTCAAGTACACCCGAAGCATTGGTCTTTGGTATCCCAAAGGAGCTAGATTCTAACTAGTTGGCTATTCTGATTCGGATTATGTCGGTTGCAAAATTGATAGAAAAAGCACATCTAGAGGGTGCCATTTGCTTGGGAGGTCACTTGTATCTTGGTCATCCAAGAAGAAAAATAGTGTGGCTTTGTCCACCGCCGAGGTGGAATACATTACCGCGGGGCTTGTTGTGCACAAATCTTATATATGAAGCAAACCCTTCTAGACTATGGTGTTGTTCTTGATAAGGTGCCACTTTTATGTGATAATGAAAGTGCCGTTAAAATTGCAAATAATCCGATACAACACTGTAACAGAACCGACCAATTATATGAAATTAAGCAAGAAAATCATCCACCGAGCGGACGATTTAGCAAACTTAAGCCTGTATAACCCGGTAGTCCGTGAAATCACGATGGATTTCAAACCAACTTACATACCAGCCAAGATCGTAATAAGTTTAGTGGTCACCATCACAAATTACATAAAAGTTTGCGTCGCAAATACATCAGAGTTTAAACATAGTTATTACAAACCAAGTTCAAATAAAAGTAGTGGAATCATTTAGTTCAAACCACACACACTCACACAGAGTTCGAAATAAAGTGCCAGCTCAGGATCATCTTCCAACAAAAGCATCAGACGAGATGTAGTGAATGACCATTGCCCATGGTCCTAAGCTTCTCCCATCGTAGGATAAAGACAGTTGATACAGTAGCCGTAATACATCTGCCCATCTGCAACAAGTGGGAACAAAGCCCTGAGTACGAGAAGGTACTCAGCTAGACTTACCCGACACAACCAAAAATAAAAGACATCAAGGATCATGATAGGCTTTATAGTAGGGTAGCTGACGCATTTGCAAAAAGGCATTTTTAGCATTTAAAGAATCTTTTCCAGAAGCTTTGCATCAAGTTAAATCTTTATTAACCTGTCAACTACATTTGCACCTGTACTAGAGTAACATGTAATTAAACAGGTAAGGATAACCAATGATCATTAACAACTTCCATCATGTCATATTCCATATAACTGTCCAAGTGTTCCATCAAGATTACTATGATGAAGTAACTCAAGTCAAGTGTTCACTATCCAGTGAACGATGGCGATTCGAATCGATTATTAACCAGCTGGTAACTTATTCCTCACACAAATCTCACTCACCCGCTAAAGTGAGGTATTGGTCACCGAGTCAACCATTCAGGTAAAGTCTCGAGCTTGCCAGAAACAACATGTACCCGGGGGCCGCCCGACTGCTCTTTGGCCTTATCATTGCGCCCCCGTGTCCTACCACACCTGCTCCAGTACAGTGCGTTGCGAGCAATCCACTCGGCCCGAATAATCTCCCTGCTTCACGGTCGAAAGGTACATTATTCGGCCAGCTAAATGTAAGGCATGCGTTCAACATGACTCAAGGCCCAAAAACGGTCGGTCCTTAATCGACATAGATGGAAAACACTATAGTCCAAAACCCTGCAAGTCTTCGTCCGGTCTCAATTTCACATTAACCCTTAGTTATTCTCAGATGACATACTTTTTCAAGCAGATCCAGGTAACCAACTATGGCTCGCAGGTGATAGGAAATCACCCGACTTCTACCAGTCTAAGCAAGCTAAGCATTTCTTGACTGCGAATACCAAGGTAACAAGGATATGGTAGAACAGGGTAAACAAGGTATAATGCATCAACGGTTGCAAACAACTCCTAAACGTAATGCATCAGTTAAAGTAAAGCATTAATAAAATAATTGCAAACCGGGAGATAAATGCTCCGGGGCTTGCCTCTTTCGAACGAGCTTGGGCGGTGGTCGGGACACTCTGGAAGATCCTCACCGACCTCCTTGTCGGCTTCAGGCACCTCCTGCTCTTGCACCTCGGGCTGCTCTTCTGGCTCCTCGAGAACTGCTACCGGAGTTGATATGACCACGACAACCAACAACATGTTACAACCTCCAAGTCAAGTTATACCATCACCAGTCCAAGTCTTTGATGGACCAATTACACGTAGTCGAGCCAAGAAGCTACAACAAGAGGTGCACGCGCTACTTTCTGAAAATCATTTTAATGTTAATGAGAATTATATACTGCCTAAGTCGTGCACATTGCTATTGCTTAGGTGCACCACGGAGGATGACAAGAAGACACCAAGGGTGAACCAAAGAGGAGGATCACGTTCGAGCCAGTCCCGTGTGACAGAACCATCAGAAAGAATCAGTCACAACGTTTTGCTCGCAAAAGCTATGAAGGCCCATGAGGACTTGTTGGAAAGCTTATCAAGTCTAGTTTCAAGCCCAAGTTCTCTCACTTGATTTGGATTCTCCAATGTTGAGATTCGACTGATTTAGTACAGACTGGTCAGCTAGTCAGCAGTCAGCCTGATGTCCAAGTTCCCATGCAAAACTATACCAATCTACAATATTTCGTGGTACATGCTGCACATGGTGTGAAAGGTTATCAAGTTAACTTTCCAACCCAACAAACCGCATGTCATTTGGAGTTTCCAATATAGAGTTATTGCCAAAACACTGAAGACTGCGCTGAAGACCAGCAGCCACGCGAAAACTCTCCAGGAAGGCATCTCGAGGAGGCCCGTTCACATAGTGCGTCTTATATTTTTCTTTTCGAGTTTCCACCTATCTAGCAGGGCTGTTGCTAGTATAAATACCTCCTAGACTCATTGTAATCTCAGACTTTTGATAATGGAATACAAACCCCCCTTTTGTTCAGCTGTGTGCTAACAAATATTGAGAGAGATCTCTACCCCTTTGCTCTTGTGATTTCCTTTGCGGGATTTACAGAAGCGGCGGCTTCATCCGCTCCCAATTGGTGCTCCTACTCCCTTCGAGATTTCCTCGATTGATTGTAGGCTATGTTGGTTGGTTCTTTGAGAGTGTGGTTGGGCGAATCCTCGATTTAGGTTGCCGGTTAAAGACGGTGGTTGGCTTCGAGTTTTATTTGCCAGGTTGCACTAGTTATCGCTGCTTGTAGCAAGTTATCCGGCTGTTCTTCAGCTAGTTATCGGTGATCATCCTACGTCGTGAAGATCAGGACCCCCTGAGCGTATCATCTGGTATCAGAGCTTTCATTACCACGGTAGGATTTCTTTCCCTTAGCTACTTATATATTTTGTTTCGTCCTATCCACCAAAAAGCCTAAAAAATACATTGCTTTAGCCCTTTGTTTCAATCTGTTATTTTAGTGAGTTTTGTTAAGTTTCAGTTCATTAGAGTCTTTGTTTTAGTTGCTGATCATTATCCTTTGCGTGTCCTTTGAGCCTCTTTATATATCTGAAAATCCCTACAAAAAAAATCTGAAAACTCATATCATGTCCTTCGCGTAAACTTTGATCCTATTATAGCTACCGGTTGTGTTTTGTTCTTATCTTAATTGTGCAAGTGTCTTAATCTGGTCTTTGTGTTTAGGTATAAAAAAAAAGTGTGTCAAAAAAAGAGAAGAAAGAAAAATAAAAAAAAAGAATAGAGAAAAACTGAGAAAGAAAGGTTGAAAGATCAGTAGGTTTATGTGCACAAGTGCTGAAAGTTTTCATATCAGGTAGTGCAACCAGTGTGCTATCCTTGTTTGGTGCAAAATTTTGGTTGGGTTTGATTGCAACACTTGCATCCCAATCATACTCCTTGTTTGCATCAAATCTAAAATTTCCTTGCATGTGTGTGTGATCGATTTACATCTTATTCATATTCTATGATCAGCACTAGGCAGAGAACTTCTAGTTTGGATTGTTACTTAATATTACAATAACTAGAATTTAGATTGCATTCCTTGTTTTATTCTCCACCAAGCTCCACATACAAACCACCGTAATCTGTACTCTCTAGTCTTGTATTCGCCTCGCCATCACTTTCAGTTACCACCACACATTTGTTTCTCTGTAATCCGCGGCAGGGAATTCATAAGAGCTTTGGTTGGTAAGAGAGGTGAGGTTGTGAGAGTTCTACATATTTTCCTATACCACATATAAGCTTGCTATTTTGCATATGCAATAACCATGACAGGCCGAAGATATACCAATCTTCCATTCTATGGAAGTAATGATCCGGAGGAATTTCTCGTTTGGGCAGAAGAAATGGAGATTGAACTTGAGGTTCAAGATTTTTCAGAAGCCAAGGAGATATCATGAGTTGTGCTTGAATTTGAAGATTATGCTCATGATTGGTGGAAACAATATCCACATAAGCATCTCATCAAGAATTGGGAAGATTTGAAGAAGGCCATGAGAAAAGAATTTGTTCCAAGGGAATATCGGCTGATTTTGCTTCGTCGTTTGCAGCGTGTGAAGCAAGGTAGTAAATCTGTCCAAGCATATTATGATAAGCTGAATTCTTCCTTACATCGTGCAAATGTTGTTGATGACATGAATGCAATGGAATATTTCGAGAGAGGTCTTAATGGTAACATTGCTGCTGCACTTGAGGGCAAATATTTTAGAAGTATGCAAGATCTTCTAAGTTGTGCAATTAGAGAGGAAAAGAAAGTTATGAAGGTGCAGCAAGGCAAGGTCACCCAGAATATTAGTTTGTGCCAAGATAAAAGTGCTAAGTGGCAGCCCATTATGTCCTCCATTGTTGGAAAAAAGCAATCATCAAGTCCATGCAAGAAGAGAGGACATGTTGTCCCAAAAGTTTCTTTAGTTGATTCTAGTACCAAGAGAAGTGAACATCAACAAATCAACTCCAAGAAGAACTTTGTTGTGCAGCAAGAAGAAGGCTCTATGTCCCAAATTGATATGGAAAATGGTGAGGTGTGTGACATTACAATGGATCATAGTGTTACACCATCTCTTGATGTTGTTGCTATCCCAAAGTGCCATTTACAATCTGAGGTTGATGAGAATCAAGTTACAAATGTTCCCATCAATGTTTGTCTTAGTTTTGAGCAAGATCAAGAAGAAAATTCAGCTACACATGACACATAAAGTGAGGTAGCAGAAGCCACTATGCAAGTTGTGGAAGATCATCAGTTGAGTTGTGAAACTAGAGAAGGTACTTCTCTGATCGAGGCTGATCCTTTGTGTGTTGAGTTGAGGGAACATGCTACAGTTCCACGCCATGGAAATCTAAAAAATTTTCATCAAGAAGCACTACCACCATGTCTGAACACAAGTGCTGCAGATCTTAAAAGTTCTAAGCCTTGTTCTAGTGCTAAAAGTGGAGAAGTTATATGCTCCAAATCTGTCCAGAAATTTTCTATGTCATCTGATGAAAATTCAGTACCCAATTATGACCAAGAGGTTGACAACACTCTGATTTTTGAAGGTGAATCTAATCTGAATTTGAAGGCCAATCAATGTTTCAGTTTGAGAGCTGAATGTGAGCACAAAGATGATGCTATTGTGCCGTCTATTGCTAGTAATAAATCTGTCCAAGATGAAGTTCATCATGATCTAATGGATCTAAAGTTTCAAACCAACATGGTTCCAAGCACAAATGTGGTGTCAAGATGTGTTGTACCATCAGCTGCATTATGTGATGAATTATTGGACAGTGGTGCTAAAATTTTGTGCTCCCCCATGTCACAGAGTGTTCAGATTATTGAAGGAAAGATTAGTGCACATGATTCCACTTATACTAATGCTAGTCCGGCATCTTTGGAAGAGGTCAAAGATGATTATTTGGTTGCATCTATTGCTGTTCCAATGCCACAGAAAGTTCAGATTGAAGGCAATATTAGTGGGGATGAATCCACATCAGCAATTGAGAGATCATCATTGTTTGAAGAGGATAGACCTGATGGTGTTGCTGCCACCATTACTACCCCAATGGCAATCGATTACATCATGAATGATGGAAGATATTCATATGTTGCTCTAGAAGACATTGAAAATATTATGCATCAAATCCCTTGTGAGAATGAGTGCCACATAGCCAAATTGAGTGAGAGTGAAAACAAAAGTGAGTTGTGTGATTCCACCAAATGTGAGATTAAGAGTATCCACAATATGAGTGTGAGAGATACACCACACAAAAAGAGAGAGCTTTATTGCAAGGCATGCACGGATGATTTTAACACTAACCCACTAATGTCTACTCTTAGTGTTGTTTCTCCCAACATGCAGGTCTATAAAGAAGATTCAGAGGAGATGGCTGCTCAAAAGACCCCCAAACTTGGCCAGAGAAATGTGAGGGTTGCTACTATTGAGAACCAACTCTATGCTGTGCAAAACCTGAACCATGACAAGGAAAAAGGTAAAAGTTCAGAGATACAATGCATCATTCATGTACCATCACAAAATCTGAAAGGTAATGCAAACAATTTAGAACTGAATCTACAACATATATTGACCAGTAATTGTAATGACAAATTTGCTTCAACTAAAATTGAGTATACACAAAATCTTTGTGCTGATTTGATTGATCCACATGTTGATACAAGTGCTGAAATTTTGAAAGTTGACAAATATTGTTCAATCATGCATGACCATTGCTATACTTTGACTGAAATATATGATAATTTACATGTTGATAATGTGGGCCATGTGAAATTGATTAGTCATGCTGAATTCTTTAGAAGAATATCTCTTGCTGAATGTATGTTCTATGTCAAGCTTGATGAATTTGTTGATATTAATAAAATGGTTGAAAGCGTTCTTGATATATCATCTATGAAATCTTTGAATAATGCCTATTGCTGCAAGTTTACATTTAACATCATCGGACACTACATTATAAATAAATTTTATGTTTGTGCTCTTTGCATAACATGTCACAACATTGCTGAATTGAAGTTGAATATAATGAGTTGTACATCTTGTGAACCATACTTTTCTTTATTTGAGATAAAAAGGTTGTTTAGAGCTTGCTATTCAGAACAATCAGTGTTATTTTCTTGTTCATATTCTTCACTGAAACAAAGAAATCTTGTGCAAATGTGTTTGGTTCATTCACCCAAAGTCTTTCCATATACATGTGGAACCATTGAGTATGAAAGGTACATTACTAAACCTTTGCATGAGTTGAGCATCAAGAATTATTGGAATACCAGACATGCTTTGTTCACATCTATTGAAATGTTTGATTTTGCAAAGATAAAACATGATAACCTGAATCAAATGAGTGGTTTAAAAGAAATTTTTGTGCTTCCATTTTCAAAGTTAATTTTAGGTTCACAAAATCTGAGAAACTATTCATCTCATCGAAAAGGAAATAATGTGCATATGAATTATAAAGAAGATAATGAACAATCTTCAACAAGTAATCATAGCAATTGGCATATGCATCCACTCTCTATTTTCTTTAGACTGTTTTCAGGAGAGCAAAAGCAGAGGACAAGTTTTTTTGAAGAGAGGAAGGATGATAGGATCATACCAAGGACATCAACATTCACTCTTAATTCTAAGGATCCATTCAAGGTGAAAGCTAAACTTGATTCTAAATCCTTTTGGTTTCCACCTATAAGACTACTACTTGGTTTATATGATTACAGATTCAAACACAATGCTGTGATGGAAGAAGGAGATTGCAACAGAAATATAGCATCTACCCCTGTTGGCCTAGCACAATTTTTGGACTTCGATGGATTAGAGTCGAGGACGACTCTTTTTCAAGGGGGGAGGATGATATGACCACGACAACCAACAACATGTTACAACCTCCAAGTCAAGTTATACCATCACCAGTCCAAGTCTTTGATGGACCAATTACACGTAGTCGAGCCAAGAAGCTACAACAAGAGGTGCACGCGCTACTTTCTGAAAATCATTTTAATGTTAATGAGAATTATATACTGCCTAAGTCGTGCACATTGCTATTGCTTAGGTGCACCACGGAGGATGACAAGAAGACACCAAGGGTGAACCAAAGAGGAGGATCACGTTCGAGCCAGTCCCGTGTGACAGAACCATCAGAAAGAATCAGTCACAACGTTTTGCTCGCAAAAGCTATGAAGGCCCATGAGGACTTGTTGGAAAGCTTATCAAGTCTAGTTTTAAGCCCAAGTTCTCTCACTTGATTTGGATTCTCCAATGTTGAGATTCGACTGATTTAGTACAGACTGGTCAGCTAGTCAGCAGTCAGCCTGATGTCCAAGTTCCCATGCAAAACTATACCAATCTACAATATTTCGTGGTACATGCTGCACATGGTGTGAAAGGTTATCAAGTTAACTTTCCAACCCAACAAACCGCATGTCATTTGGAGTTTCCAATATAGAGTTATTGCCAAAACACTGAAGACTGCGCTGAAGACCAGCAGCCACGCGAAAACTCTCCAGGAAGGCATCTCGAGGAGGCCCGTTCACATAGTGCGTCTTATATTTTTCTTTTCGAGTTTCCACCTATCTAGCAGGGCTGTTGCTAGTATAAATACCTCCTAGACTCATTGTAATCTCAGACTTTTGATAATGGAATACAAACCCCCCTTTTGTTCAGCTGTGTGCTAACAAATATTGAGAGAGATCTCTACCCCTTTGCTCTTGTGATTTCCTTTGCGGGATTTACAGAAGCGGCGGCTTCATCCGCTCCCAATTGGTGCTCCTACTCCCTTCGAGATTTCCTCGATTGATTGTAGGCTGTGTTGGTTGGTTCTTTGAGAGTGTGGTTGGGCGAATCCTCGATTCAGGTTGCCGGTTAAAGACGGTGGTTGGCTTTGAGTTTTATTTGCCAGGTTGCACTAGTTATCGCTGCTTGCAGCAAGTTATCCGGCTGTTCTTCAGCTAGTTATCGGTGATCATCCTACGTCGTGAAGATCGGGACCCCCTGAGCGTATCAGGAGTTATTTCCTATGATCCTATATGATGTAAATGTATAAGTGCTCATGCCTAGGTGCATTGCTGAGATGACATGTAATGATCATGATGAATGCGATGTAGATGAACAGGTTTACTTTATTGCATAAAGTAGGAAATACAACTCTTCTACAAGGTAGTCAACATCATACAAGAACATGTACTCGTATACTACTACTACTAACATTCTCTACCATGCCAAGTAACCACAGAAATCTAAGATGCTTCAAAGATACACCAAAGCAAATCCTATTAACTAGTCATGCACTAACAAGGTTAATTAAACCCTAATTGCCACTAGGTTGAACAGCAACACCTATTTTGGTAGCACAGAAAAATCTGAGAAAATTATAGTAGCTTACTCTCATCTAATCTAGCATGCCACAAAAATTTCATTCTATTTGGATTACTAGAACTGCCTACACAAAAATAACAAGCTAGGGCCTAAAAATGAGCATAAAAATACTTTATACTATGAAAAGTGTCAAACAACAGATTTAGCATTTTTCCTACATTCTATACAATAAACAATCACTATAGAAAAATTATTATATGCATGTTTTATTCATAATTTTCTCTCTATCAAAAATAGCAATTATTAACAATAATAAGCACTTGTACTACACATAAATTTTTTTCTATAGAACATGCATGGCACATATTTTTCCTAGAAAGTACATCACAAAAGAAAATTATTGCAAGTGGAACCATATTTTTCTGAGCTTTCTATGATTTATTACATATTTATCAAGAAAATAGTAATTTCAGTGATTAAATAAAAACCCTACAGAAAAGTATTTCAAACTTGATATGCAATATTTTTAAGTCATAGATCTACTTATGAGAAACACTACAAAATTTGTTTCACAATTTTTGGAGCATTTTTCGCTGAGATACAATTTTTCAAAGCTTTAAATACATTTATGAAATTCATTTCTTTAAAAACTGGAAATCCACCCGGCCCTAAACTGCTACGCGTACCCAGCGCCGTGTACTCGGGTTTCCCCCCGATCACTGCGGCTGGGCCCCTTGGCCCCACTGCCCAGTGAGACCGAGGCAGGGGAGAAGCTCTGCCGCCGGCGTTCTTGCCGGTGGCGAGGTTCCCGGTGAGGCGAGCGGCTCCCGGTGATCCCCTACGGCAAGGCGAAGGCGAGGGTGGAAGAAGTGGAGGCGGGAAAGCACCCTGGCAGCGGTAGCAGTGGCCACCGGCGAGCTCGGGCGGATGACGTGCGGTGGTGGAGGAAATCGGGTCACCGCGAGTGACGGGAGGTGAGGCAATCGCCTTAGTGGGGTTTAGGAGGCGTGAAGCGCAGGCGAAGGCGACCCACCGGCGGCTGGAGATGCCGGCGAGCGGTGGCAGGCGGTGGCGGGTGGCGGTGGAGCTCTCGCTGCGGCTCGAAAGGAGGATAGGAGGTGGATGGAGTGCGAGTGAAGGCAGTGGAGTGGAGCAGGCGTTGGCGGACGACGTCTTGAAGCCGGCCGAGCGACCGCGGGGCCCGTGGGACGCCACCCGGACACCGTTGCCAGCGAGCGGCGACCACGTGACTGGCGCGCTTTGACGTGGCCGGTCGCACTGGCATGGGTGAGTGCGCGCGAGCGGGGAGGGCGCGGGCGAGCGGGGCCGGGCTGGCTTCGGCTCGCGGGCCGAAAGGGTGGCCGCGGCCCGTTAAGGTAAGGAGCCCCCCCTTTTTTTTAATAAAATTCCAGATTTTCTAAATTGATTCAAATTCAATTTTTGAAGATGAAAAAGGCATTTTCACAAGTTGTCCCCAAAACAAAAGTTGTTTAAAATTTAATTCTCTACAACTTTCATTTAGGACACTTTTCAATTAGTGATTTAAAGTCCAATTTTTAAATAAAAACTCATTTTTCTAGAATATTTTTAAAAGCAAAATTTGGGGAGATTTTGAATACAAAAGTTGCTCCAAAAATCATGCTAATTAATTCTAAGTTATTTAAAGTTATAGCCAAACAAGTTTTACCAATCTTAGCAAGCAAATGCAATAGTTTAGGGTTCAAACAGATGTTTTTCACACTTTAATTAATTTCAACTTATATTGCATGTGATAATGAACATGTATGTGATGCTAATGATCATGCTTTGGGGTGTTAATGCATGCTTAACACCCAGGGGTGTTACAGCCCTCCCCCTTATAAAAATCTCGTCCCAAGATTTGGGTTACAAACCATTTGTTATAAAAATCTTCATATGCTTTTTGTAGATATTCACCCGTTTCCCAAGTTGCATCTCCTTTATCATGATGACTCCACTGTATCTTATATGTTTTCACTACACTATTTTGAGTAGCCCTCTCTTTAGAGTCTAAAACTCGAACTGGTTGCTCACGATATACCAAATCTGACTTGAGCTTTATGCCTCAGGGTTCGATTCTTTTCTCTAGAATGCGCAAACACTTCTTGAGATGCGATACATGAAAAACTAGGAATATAACACCCATTGTCTCAGGTAACTCTAGCTTATAAGCTACTGGACATTTTCTTTCCAAGATTTTGTATGGTTCCACAAATCTGGCTGCTAGCTTTCTGCATACTCCAAACCGTTTCTTCTTCATTGGCGTGACTTTCAGATAAACATAGTCACCAACTTCGAATACAAGCGGTCTCCTCCTTCTATTCGTATAGTTTTTCTGACGTGATTGAGCGGCTTTCATATTTTGCTGAATGATTTGAACTTTCTTCTCGGCTTCTTCTATGAAGTCAATACCATAATATCTTCTTTCTCCTGGCTCGATCCAGTTTAGTGGTGTTCTACACTTTCTGCCATACAAAGCTTCGAATGGGGCCATTTTGATACTTTCTTGATAACTATTATTGTAAGCAAACTCTGCTAAGGGTAACCATGACTCCCATGAACCCCTGGAAGACAACACATAGGCTCTCAACATATCCTCCAGAACAGCATTAACTCTTTCGGTCTGACCATCTGTCTGAGGATGATAGGCAGTACTACAGATCAAACTAGTTCCCAATCCTTTGTGCAAGTGTTCCCAAAAGTGAGCAGTGAATTGTGACCCTCTGTCAGACACTATAGTCTTCGGTATGCCATGCAATCTCACAATCTCAGCAATATATTTCTTGGCATATTAAGGTGGTCTATAATATGTCTTGACAGGTAAAAAGTGAGCTGTCTTTGTAAGACGATCCACGATTACCCAAATCGAATCATGTCCTTTCTGAGTAGTGGGCAAACCTGTAATGAAATCCATACTTATATCATCCCACTTCCAACTAGGTACGGACAAAGGTTGCAACAATCTGGCAAGTCTCATATGAATGGCTTTTACCCTACATGTGTCACATCTGGCCACATATACTGCAATCTCTTTCTTCATTTTTGTCCACCAATAACGAGGTCTTAGTTCTGGGTACATCTTGCTACTTCTGGGATGGATAGATAGCTTAGAAAGGTGAGCCTCATCCATAAGTTTATTCTTAAGCTCCCGATCCTTGGGAACAACAAGACGGTCGTCAAACCACAACACGTCCTGTTCATCCACTCTAAAGTGCTTGGATGGTTCTTCTTTAATTTTCTCTTTGATGTGGAATATCCCTTTGTCAGTTTTCTGGCCTTCTATTATCTTACTCTGCAAAGAGCAACTAATCTGAATACTATGTAACACGGCAGGGTGCATCAGATCAAAACCATCTTCGAACAAAGGTTGCGCATTCAGGCAATGTGATTTTCTACTCAAAGCATCTGCCACTACATTGGCCTTTCCAGGATGATATTGCACATTCAAGTTGTAATCTTTGATCAATTCTAACCATCTTCGCTGTCTCATGTTCAACTCTGGTTGGGTGAAAATGTACTTGAGACTCTTGTGGTCGGTGAAAATATTACACACATTACCAAGTAAGTAATGTCTCCAAATTTTTAATGCATGCACTACGGCAGCAAGTTCAAGATCATGTGTCGGATAGTTGATCTCATGCTTTCTTAACTGGCGGGAGGCATAAGAAATGACTCTTCCTTCTTGCATAAGAACACAACCTAATCCTATTTTTGATGCGTCACAAAACACATTAAAAGGTTTCTCAATGTCCGGTTGTGCTAGAACTGGAGCAGTGGTCAACAGTTCCGCAAGGTGTGGAAAGCTATCTCACACTCCTCTATCCACACAAACTTGTGATCTTTCTATAGCAGACTTGTCATTGACTTGGCAATCTTTGAGAAATCTGATATAAAACGGCGATAGTAACCAGCTAATCCTAAGAAACTTCTAACTTCTGAAACTGTGGTTGGTGTCTTCCAATCCATAACCTCTTGCACTTTACTCGGATCTACTGAAACTCCATTTTCTGACAGAATGTGACCAAGGAAAGGAACTTTCTTCAACCAAAATTCACACTTGCTAAACTTAGCATACAACTTATGATCTCTAAGTCTGGTCAAGACAATTCTTAGATGCTCTTCATGATCTTTCTCGTTCTCAGAGTATACTAGAATGTCATCAATGAACACAACCACAAACTTGTCCAACTCTGGCATGAAAATAGTATTCATCAGATACAGAAAGTATGCAGGAGCATTTGTTAAGCCAAAAGACATAACAAGATACTCATACAACCCGTATCTGGTGGAAAAGGCTGTTTTTGATATATCTTGTGGCCTAATCTTTATTTGATGGTAACCCGATCTTAAATCTATCTTGGAGAACACTCTGGCTTTGGCTAACTGATCGAACAAAACATCAATATGAGACAAGGGATACTTATTCTTGATAGTTACAGAATTAAGAGGCCTATAATCCACACACATTCTCAAAGTACCCTCTTTATTTTTCTTCACAAATAAGGCAGAGCATCCCCATTCAGACTTACTTGGCCGGATAAACCCCTTTTTCAACAATTCCTCTAGTTGCTTCTTCAGTTCAGCTAACTCATCCGGAGGCATCCGATAAGGTCTCCTTGAAATTAGAGCTGTCCCGGGGATCAACTCAATTCCAAACTCAACATCCCTATCTGGCGGAAGGCCAGGTAACTTATCTGGGAACACATCCGGAAACTCACACACTACCAGAATCTGATGAATAGGAATGACTTTCATAGCACATGTTACACTCACAAGGTCTGTTCTTCTGGGCAATGGTACCTGAAAAGTACCCTCTCCCTAGGGATCCTTAAGGGTAAGTACCCGACTTCCTGTATCTATAACAGCTCCCCAATCCTTCATCCAATTCATCCCTATGATGACATCCATAACTAGTCCAGGCATAACTATCAAGTTCACTCGAAACTGCCGACTACCTAATTCAAGGGTTGCCCCTCTAACTATCTGATTGGTTAAAACATCAGCCCCCACTGAACTTATACGGTAACCATAACTCAAATCTGTGCATAGTTGTTCATGTTTCCGTGCAAATGCTTGACTCATGAAAGAATGCAATGATCCAGAATCAAATAGAACAACTGCAGGGTTTTGGTTAATAGGAAACTTACCAGCGGTTATGGGCTCTCCCTTAGGAATCTCATCCACGGTGGTGTGGTGTACCTGAGCAGTATAGGTCTGTTGCTTCTTTCTAGGCGGGTAAGGACAGAACTTTGAAAAGTGGCCTGGCTGATCACAATTATAACAGGGTCCCCTCACTGTACCAGCAGATCCTATAGCTCCCTTAGAGTTGCCTTGTCCCACAGCTGCAGCTGTCTTTGCTGGTGGCACGACCATCTTGTATGGTTTCTGTGGTCCCTTGTAGTTCTAGGTTTTATGCTGTGGTGACCTAAACCTTGCACCTGGTGTAGACGGACGATAGGTAGAATGATTAGCAGTGAGAACTCTTAGCTATGATGGTCCTGACTCAAAGGCCCTCTTGCGAGTCTTGGATGCAGTATACGCGTTGTCATTCTTCTCTTGTTTCAGACAATCACTGATGAAGTCATTGAATCTGGCGCGGGTATTGGTACCCACATGCTTCATCATCTTCGGGCTTAACCCTCTCTTGAAACTAGCAATTCTCTTAGCATTTGTGTCAACCATGTCGAGAGCATAACGACACAAGTTGTTGAAGGCATGCAAATACTGCGTCACGGTTTTGGTGCCCTGATTTAAAGCCAAGAACTCTCCTAACTTCATCTCAACCAGCCCTGGTGGAATATAAACTCCACAGAAGGCTTTAGTGAACTCTCTCCACGAGATCTGAGCATTTGGAGGGAAGGTGGTGCGATGATGCTTCCACCACATCCCTGCTGGTCCTTGTAACTGATGTGCAACATATTCTGTCTTCAATACTTCAGTCAGCCTCAACACACAAAACTTATCTTCCATGGTGTTGATCCATTCTTCAGCGTCAAGTGGCTCTATTGCTTCCTTGAAAATTGGTGGCCTGGTGTCCATGAAATCCTTGAAGTTGCTGTACTGATTCACCCCATTACCACCACCTTGGTTGTTACCGCGTTGAACATTGTTGGCAATGGTACGCAAAAAATCTTCCATGTTCTTCTGCGATTGCTCTGCATTGCGCTGACTTCCAAGAAATTGTGCAAAGAATACCTCTGCAGTAAGCGGTGGAGGAGGCAACAAATGTGGTTCCGGTTGTGGCTCGTTATGGTTGACGTTATTTTCACCACTCCTACCTGCCCCGGCACCATTACCACCAGTTTTAGCAGCCTCATACGTGGCGCAGCAAGTGTTTGCCATTTGCATATTTCAGCAACAAGTAATGATTAAGTGAAGCTTTAGTAATTGTGAGTGAATGAAAAATTATGCCGTACTGAATTCATTGGAGAGAACAAGTCATACAATAAAACAGAGGCACAATAATCACATTCCAATTAAAACAACATCACTAATTAAATTACTTCAAATGCAAACATCACGTCCATATAACTAGATTGCCAGCATACATACACTAGACTTTTATGCGCTTAGGTATCGCATGACCAACCAAGTTCCAACATACTACTAAGTCTCAAGGTTCAAATGAGATACACCAAGGTACATGAAGCCAAAAGAAAGGTCATCGCGACAGGGCCTAGTAGCTAAGCAAAGCAACTAGCCTACTCCTCAGGGCCATCGCCGGGGTCGAAGACGTCACCATCGCTACCATCAGTAGCGACGTCGTCGTCGTCGGCAGGTGCAACTGCAGGCTCATCCTCGTCGTCATCGACGTCCATACCGGCGGCATCTAGAGGAGCATACAGGCCAATCCCATTGTAGAGCGCGTGAAACTCCTCATGCAAGTTGATGTTATACTCCTCTAGCTCCTCGACCCTTTGCCTCAGAAGGTTCCTCTCGTTCCAGGCTTCATTCCTCTCCTAAACCAACTGTCCAATCATGCGGTCTGCATTATTGTTGGCCTGAGTCAATGTATGCACCCGCTGCAGAGCACTATCACCTCTCTCTAGAGCCTGGTCTTGCTACAAGCTCATGTCAGCCAACTGCTCCTGCAAACTAGCTATAGCACGTGCCTGCTTCTTCTTCTGTTTTCTTGCTTTGAGCCGATCATCACCACGCAAACCAGTCAAAGTCCAATAGGTACACTCAAGACCCTAGTATGCTCTGATAGCTGCATACATAGCACTCATAGCATGGTTGTCGCTAGCCTGTCCTTCGTTTGGGCCTCTGACCAAGGCACTTCCTTGCGGCTGCACCCAAATAGCATCGCGAGGATCATCCCTCGGAAAAGTGCCAGCCAAGGCTGCTGCCAGCTCGTTGGGAAATCTGCTCATTATGTCCCTGATGAAACGGAAAGCTGCTCCCTCTGCACTCTCAACTGGAGTGCGTCCCTCAAACTCCAAGTGCCAACCATCCCACTCGGGAGCATCACCAAGAGCAGGGACTGTGATCTCCACTACTGCAAGTCCATCCTCGGCTAACTGGCTCTCACTCCAAGAGTACACCGGCTCCTGACCCTCCGGGTACCCCACATCATGGAGCACTCTCCAAAGCAAGGTTGGCATGCCAAACTCGCTTAGAAAGGTGTCCGTGCGGCGGCGCTCCCGCGGGGCCAACTGGTGTTGGGGTGCTCTTCTGCCTGTGGACTTACGGGCAGTTTGCTTCATGCGGGCCATCTGTAGCAAAAGTTTTGATTACCCGATGAGAACATATTTTAAGTTGATACAATTTTTATCAAAATGGGATAATCACTTTTTAAGGGGAGGAATGCATGACATGAATGAAATGCACAAGCAATATGATGTATGTACGTTTCTTACGTTCTCACATACTTATGAAATAAATAATGTCTAACGATGAATTCGGTGGCATACAGGCGATCTCTCATATACGTAACTAATACATTCGACACGAGAAACATTGTTATGTACCTGTAGAAAATTCATTTCAACCCAATTCCCCATGAATGCATGAAAGCAGTAAATCTATCTACACGCTCTACATGAATCCCCAGATATGCGTACAACGGTAGTAACTACCCAAAACATCATCCTATTGACGGCATCGCCTCAACGGATGGAACAACCACACATACGACACTTTTGTAAAAACATGCGTAGAACATGTAATTACTCCAGTATCATATAAGCACTCTCCCTAGATCGGTGGTGTATCCGATCATGCTCTCACATCTCACACTTACCGAGGTATAGAGGCAGCTGATCCATACATTACCACTCAATTAAGTGGCACTCATATAATAGCACGCTGTATGAGCAACGAAAGAGAAATATGGTGCAAGAACCCCAAGTCAGTACTTAAATAAGCCACCTAGAGTCCTTACTGGGCATAAAGGATATAACCACTCTCACACTTTTAGTTTGGAAATCACGTTTTTGAAACACATTTTTGTTTTAAATACAATTGCGAACAGTAAACACGCTAAACCATGCTTCGATGCCAGCTGTAACAGAACCGACCAATTATACGAAATTAAGTAAGAAAATCATCCACCGAGCGGACGATTTAGCAAACTTAAGACCGTATAACCTGGTAGTCCGTGAAATCACGATGGATTTCAAACCAACTTACATACCAGCCAAGATCGTAATAAGTTTAGCGGTCACCATCACAAATTACATAAAAGTTTGCGTCGCAAATACATCGAAGTTTAAACATAGTTATTACAAACCAAGTTCAAATAAAAGTAGCGGAAGCATTTAGTTCAAACCACACACACTCACACAGAGTTTGAAATAAAGTGCCAGCTCAGGATCATCTTCCAACAAAAGCATCAGACGAGACATAGTGAATGACCATTGCCCATAGTCCTAAGCTTCTCCCATCGCAGGATAAAGGCAGTTGATACAATAGCCGTAATACATCTGCCCATCTGCAACAAGTGGGAACAAAGCCCTGAGTACGAGAAGGTACTCAGCTAGACTTACCTGACATAACCAAAAATAAAAGACACCAAGGATCATGACAGACTTTATGGTAGGGTAGCTGACGCATTTGCAAAAAGGCATTTTTAGCATTTAAAGAATCTTTTCTAGAAGCTTTGCATTAAGTTAAATCTTTATTAACCTATCAACTACATTTGCACCTGTACTAGAGTAACATGTAATTAAACAGGTAAGGATAACCAATGATCATTAACAACTTCCATCATGTCATATTCCATATAACTGTCCAAGTGTTCCATCAAGATTACTACGATGAAGTAACTCAAGTCAAGTGTTCACTATCCAGTGAATGATGGCGATTCGAATCGATTATTAACCAGCTGGTAACTTATTCCTCACACAAACCTCACTCACTCGCTAAAGTGAGGTATTGGTCACTGAGTCAACCATTCATGTAAAGTCTCGAGCTTGCTAGGAACCACATGTACCCGGAGGCCGCCCGACTGCTCTTTGGCCTTATCATCGCGCCCCCGTGTCCTACCACACCTGCTCTGGTGTAAGGTCCTAGATGGCTAGAGGGGGGGTGAATAGCCTATAAAAAATCCTATACACGCCACTAAGCAAACTTGTTAGAATAACAAACGGCGTAAAGCGAGTTTTGCTTAGCCTACGGTTGTGATGCAAGCCTCCTATCCACAAGTCTAGTAGATTATGATCTCTAGTTCACACACGGGCTATGTCACTAAACTTACACTAGAGAGCAAGCTAACAACTACTAGCAAAGGCTACCACTAGAGCTTCACAAGATAATCTAGTAAATGTAAAAGTGACAGAGAGGATTGTGAATCTTATACCGACAGTGGAGTGAAGATGTTGCCAATCACCAAGATAATATATAATCAATCAATATTGACAACAACACAATATGAAGACCAATCACCGGGAGACAAGAGACACAATATTTTTGTTCACCCGGTGTTCACTTGTGCACCGACAAGCTACATCACCGGTTGTGTCGACCAACACTTAGATGGTTTCTCGGTGTGACCCTCAAGTCACTTGCCCCTCAAGGCATGCCCCGCAAGGCACCGCAAGACACCACTCTCAAGTGAGGTAACTCAATGACACGCGCAATCCACTAGACTTGCTTTTGGCGCTCCGCTGAGGAAAGCACAAGAACCTCTTACAATCAACCGGAGGTGGCCAAGAACAATCTCCTTCTCTTGCCAACACCTCCAACAATCTCCAAGCCGGCTAGAAGCGGTACTCTCCAAGAGTAACAAGAAATCCATCGGCTAAACCACTCACAAGTGCCACTAGATGCCCTCAAGCTATGCAATGCACTTTGGGATCACTCAATCTCACTTTTGATTTGCAATCAAGCAAGAGAGATGAGTGGGAGGGAGAAGCTCTAGCTCAAAGGATGCACAAGAGTGTTAGAAATCACGAGTCACCTCCCCAAGGGTCGGCCAACAAGTATTTATAAGCATCCCAAATGAATAGAGCCGTTGTACCCCTTCACTGGGCGTTTTCAGGACGACCGGACGCGCCGGTCGAAACTGACCGGACGCGCTCAACCGCGTCCGATCCTCCAACAGTCACTGCGGCGACGGTCAAACCAATCGACCGGATGTGCCGCTCAAATGACTGGACGTGCCAATCGCACAGTACCGCGTGCCTGCGAAGCAACGACTGGACGCGCCGCTCAAACGACCGGACGCGCCGGTCGTACAGTACCACGCGCCCACGAAGCATCGATCGGATGCGCTCCAGGCAACGACTAGACGCGACAGCGCTAGCGTCCAGTTAGAGTCCAGTAAGCTCCCTCAACGACCGGACGCGTTCGATCGCGTGTGACCGGACACGCCGCGCGTCCGATCGACCCTGCGAACTTCAGTTCCCTCTAGGCGCCTGACCGGACGCGCCAGTCCCGCGAGTGACCGTACACGCCAGTTGCAAACCCTAACACCCGCGCGCCTGACTACTGCGTTGAACTGACCGGACGCGTCCGATCAAACTGTGACCATGTCCGGTGCAGCATCCGGTCACCTCTGTGACCTCCGTTTGCCTCTGTTTCTTTTCCGACTTCCGGTGTAGTGGAAAATAGGCATTTCAACTCCTCAAAAATGCTCACACCCTCTATGGTGTATTGAGTGCAAAACAAAATGGCCCTATGGTTATACCTTTGCCTTGAGCCCATTTTGTTTTTTCAAAAGATATGATCCACTTTATATCATCACATGACCGTCTCGATCCATCGACCTTGACTTCACTTGCTCTTCACCGTTGCATCGGTCCGTCGGCGCCAAGTCTTGCTCAAGCTTCACCATCGCATGGTCCTTCGCTTCGAAGCCTCGACTTGCTCTTCACCTTCACAACCGGTCCATCAAGCCAAGTATCATCTCGGTCTTCATCATCTTGGTCACATGAGTCAATGTCATGTCTCATATTCAATGACCATATTTATCTAAATCATCCACTTAGATACAAAGGTTAGTCCTAGGTTTCATCAATTAGCCAAAACTAAACTAGGGTCTTTCATCCGGTACAGTGCGTTGCGGGCAATCCACTCAACCCGAATAATCTCCCAGCTTCGCGGTCGAAAGGTACATTATTTGGCCAGCTAAATGTAAGGCATGCGTTCAACATGACTCGAGGCCCAACAACGGTCGGTCCTTAATCGACATAGACGGAAAACACTACAGTCCGAAACCCTGCAAGTCTCCGTCCAGTCTCAATTTCACATTAACCCTTAGTTATTCTCTGATGACATACTTTTTCAAGCAGATCTAGGTAACCAACTATGGCTCGCAGGTGACAGGAAATCACCCGACTTCTATCGGTCTAAGCAAGCTAAGCATTTCTTGACTGCGAATACCAAGGTAACAAGGATATGGTAGAACAGGGTAAACATGGTATAATGCATCAAAGGTTGCAAACAACTCCTAAACGTAATGCATCAGTTAAAGTAAAGCATTAATAAAATAATTGCAAACCGGGAGAGAAATGCTCTGGGGCTTGCCTCTTTCAAACGAGCTTGGGCGGTGGTCAGGACACTCTGGAAGATCCTCACTGACCTCCTCGTCGGCTTCGGGCACCTCTTGCTCTTGCACCTCGGGCTGCTCTTCCGGCTCCTCGGGAACTGCTACCGAAGTTACTTCCTGCGATCCTGTATGATGCAAATGTATAAGTGCTCATGCCTAGGTGCATTGCAGAGATGACATGTAATAATCATGATGAATGCGATGTAGATGAACAGGTTTACTTTATTGCATAAAGTAGGAAATACAACTCTTCTACAAGGTAATCAACATCATCCAAGAACATGTACTTGTATACTACTACTAACATTCTCTACCATGCCAAGTAACCACAGAAATCTAAGATGCTTCAAAGATACACCAAAGCAAATCCTATTAACTAGTCATGCACTAACAAGGTTAATTAAACCCTAATTGCCACTAGGTTGAACAGCAACACCTATTTTGGTAGTACAAAAAATCTGAGAAAATGACAGTATCTTACTCTCATCTAATCTAGCATGCCACAAAAATTTCATTCCATTTGGATTACTAGAACTGCCTACACAAAAATAACAAGCTAGGGCCTAAAAATGAGCATAAAAATACTTTATACTATGAAAAGTGTCAAACAACAGATTTAGCATTTTTTCTACATTCTATACAATAAACAATCACTATAGAAAAATTATTATATGCATGTTTTATTCATAATTTTCTCTCTATCAAAAATAGCAATTATTAACAATAATAAGCACTTGTACTACACATCAAAATTTTTCTACAAAACATGCATGGCACATATTTTTCCTATAAAGTACATCACAAAAGAAAATTATTGCAAGTGGAACCATATTT
This sequence comes from Saccharum hybrid cultivar R570, assembly GCA_038087645.1. Taxonomy (NCBI): domain Eukaryota; kingdom Viridiplantae; phylum Streptophyta; class Magnoliopsida; order Poales; family Poaceae; genus Saccharum; species Saccharum hybrid cultivar. The sequence goes on from JAQSUU010000135.1 coordinate 29,285,018, forward strand.
TTCTGAGCTTTCTATGATTTATTACATATTTATCAAGAAAATAGCAATTTCAGTGATTAAATAAAAACCCTACAAAAAATTATTTCAAACTTGACATGCAATATTTTTAAGAAATAGATCTACTTATGAGAAACACTACAAAATTTGTTTCACAATTTTTGGAGCATTTTTCGCTGAGATACAATTTTTCAAAGCTTTAAATACATTTATGAAATTCATTTCTTTAAAAACTGGCAGCGGCAGCAGTGGTCGCCGGTGAGCTCGGGCGGACGGTGTGCGGTGGTGGAGGAAATCCGGTCACCGCGAGTGACGGGAGGTGAGGCAATCGCCTTAGTGGGGTTCAGGAGGCGTGAAGCGTAGGCGAAGGCGACCCACCGGCGGCTGGAGATGCCGGCGAGCGGTGGCAGGCGGTGGCGGGCGGCGGTGGAGCTCCCGCTACGGCTCGGAAGGAGGATAGGAGGTGGATGGAGCGCGAGTGAACGCAGTGGAGTGGAGCAGGCATTGGCGGACGATGTCTTGAAGCCGGCCGAGCGACCGCGGGGCCCGCGGGACGCCACCCGGACGCCGTTACCGGCGAGCCGCGACCACGCGGCGGGCACGCTCTGACGCTGCCGGTCGTGCTGGCGCGGGCGAGTGCGTGCGAGCGGGGAGGGCGCGAGCGAGCGGGGCCGGGCTGGCTTCGGCTCGTGGGCCGAAAGGGTGGCTGCGGCTGAAAGTCCCTAGTTTGGTTTTGGGTAATTGATGAAACCTAGGACTAACCTTTGTATCTAAGTGGATGATTTAGATAAAGGTGGTCATTGAATATGAAACATGACATTGACTCATGTGACCAAGATGATGAAGACCAAGATGATGCTTGGCTCGATGGACCGATTGTGAAGGTGAAGGGCAAGTCGAGGCTTCGAAGCGAAGGACCATGCGATGGTGAAGCTTGAGCAAGACTTGGCGCCGACGGACCAATGCAACGGTGAAGAGCAAGTGAAGTCAAGGTCGATGGATCGAGACGGTCATGTGATGATATGAAGTGGATCATATCTTTTGAAAGAACAAAATAGGCTTAAGGCAAAGGTATAACCATTGGGCCATTTTGTTTTGCACTCAAGACACCATAGAGGGTGTGAGTGGTTTAGGATCGATAGACGAACTATTAAGAGGGGAAGTCTTATCGGTTATTCGATGCACGGGTGCCACTAGGTGAATTCATGAAGTGCATTGCATGTAGGGCCTAGTGAGCTAACTGGAAAACCTTCGAAAATGATTATGAAAATGCTAACACACGTGCACAAGGTGGTGATCACTTGTTGATGTTGGCACATTTACGAAGGCGATGAAGTTTGAGCGGTAGAGAGGGTTTGGATCTCTTTCTCCCTCCCGCCAAGCTTGCGAGCGCGGGATTCATGCATTTTCGAGGAGTTGAAATGCCTATTTTCCACTACGCCGAAAGTCGGAAAAGAAACGGAGGCGAACGGAGGTCACAGAGGTGACCGGACGCTGCACCGGACGCGGTCATGGTATGACCGGACGCGTCCGGTCAGTTCATCGTAGCAATCAGGCGCGCGGGTGCTAGGGTTTGCAACCGGCGCGTTCGGTCACTCGCGGGACCGGCACGTCCAGTCAGTTGCCCAGAGGGAACTGTGATCCACAAGGACGATCGGACGCGCGACGCGTCTGGTCACACGCGATTGGACGCGTCTGGTCGTTGAGGGAGTTTACTGGACTCTAACCGGACGCTGGCACTATCGTGTCTGGTCGTTGCGAGGGGCACGTCCAGTCGTTGCTTCGTGGGTGTGCGGTACTATGTGATCGGCGCGTCCGGTCGTTTGACGGGCGCGTCCGGTCATTGCCTAGGGCACGTCCGGTCATTGGTTTGACTGTTTGGACTCAGTGACCGTTGGAGGATCGGACGCGGTTGAGCGCGTCCGGTCAGTTATGACCGGCGCGTCCGGTTATCCCAAAAAAGACCCAGTGAAGGGGTATAACGGCTCTATTCGGTTGGGATGCTTATAAATACTTGTTGGCTGGCCCTTGGGGAGGCAACTCGTGATTTCTAACATTCTTGTACATCCTTTGAGCTAGAGCATCTCCTCCCACTCATCTCTCTTGCTTAACCGGTAAGTTCGACTTGTGGAGAACTCGACGTTGGTGATCTGGCTTCAAATCAGACACGATTCGAACCCTGCAACCATTACACCACTGCTCCATTGGTTATCAACCAAGCACAACTTGATTGACCTCGCCAAGAAGGCTTTTCCTGCAAGCGAATCGAAGCGCACAAGCAAGAAGGTAAAAACACGCAATCTGAAATTGCAAATATGAATGATGCGAATATCAATAGAGGTTCAAGAACTCGGTTCCAAAGGACTAATCGACACAGTGGAAGAGATCAAGAACGGAGGCCCTGGATCACTGTAAAAGGATTTGTCACCATAGTTACAATGAACGATTCAGTTTCTCGATGGAAAACTAAACTCTAAACAAAACCCAATTGTCTAACAGCGGCGGCGGCTATGTTTATAGTCTAAGACTCGACCTAGGGTTGTGAACGGCCAGGGGTTGGGCACCCATAACTTGGGCTTAAGGCCTGACATGATACATGGCCAATCGGCCCAAAAGACGGTGACACAGCGCCCTGATAGATTCTGGACGGTGACTTATTTCGACGATTCCTGTTGATTCCGAACATCTTTTGACATAGGACCACTTGGGTTGGCTTCCTTATCAAATAAGCTTTCCATCCATATATGGATCATCGAAAACGGAGTCCGTACGCGTCCTGGATGACCAGTTCAAGGTAGACTAGTCCTGGATTCTGAGGTGGACTCAAACTTGATTTGGGCCTCCACCTTGGTGACTCGAACCGAATAAGTTTTGGGCCTCCTTCTCGATTTGGATGCCCTTGCTGATCTCCTTGGCCTCCATGTAATTCTCCAAGCATGGTCATGACCTCATCATCCCGATCTTCCGAGAGGTAACCGGTAAGTTCGACTTGTGAAGAACTCGACGTTGGCGATCCGGCTTCAAATCAGACACGATTCGAACCCTGCAATCGTTACACCACTGCTCCGTTGGTTATCAACCAAGCACAACTTGATTGACCTCGCCAAGAAGGCTTTTCCTGCAGTGAATCGAAGCGCACAAGCAAGAAGGTAAAAACACGCAATCTGAAATTGCAAATATGAATGATGCGAATATCAATAGAGGTTCAAGAACTCGGTTCCAAAGGACTAATCGACATAGTGGAGGAGATCAAGAACGGGGGCCCTGGATCACTGTAAAAGGATTTATCACCACAGTTACAATGAACGATTCAGTTTCTCGATAGAAAACTAAACTCTAAACAAAACCCAATTGTCTAACAGCGGCGGCGGCTGTGTTTATAGTCTAAGACTCGACCTAGGGTTGTGAACGGCCAGGGGTTGGGCGCCCACAACTTGGGCTTAAGGCCCGACATGATACATGGCCAATCGGCCCAAAAGACGGCGACACAGCGCCCTGACAGATTCTAGATGGTGACTTGTTTCGACGATTCCTATTGATTCCGAACATCTTTTGACGTAGGACCACTTGGGTTGGCTTCCTTATCAAATAAGCTTTCCATCCATATATGGATCATCGAAAACGGAGTCCGTACACGTCCTGGATGACCAGTTCAAGGCAGACTGGTCCTGAATTCCGAGGTGGACTCAAACTTGATTTGGGCCTCCACCTTGGTGACTCGAACCGAATAAGTTTTGGGCCTCCTTCTCGATTTGGATGCCCTTGCTGATCTCCTTGGCCTCCATGTAATTCTCCAAGCATGGTCATGACCTCATCAGATTGAGTGATCCCAAAGTGCATTGCATAGCTTGAGGACATCTAGTGGCACTTGTGGGTGGTTTAGCCGGTGGATTTCTTGTTACTCTTGGAGAGTACCGCTCCTAGCCAACTTGGAGATTGTTGGAGGCATTGGCAAGAGAAGGTGATTGTTCTTGGCCACCTCCGGTTGATTGTAAGAGGTTCTTGTGCTTTCCTCGGCGGGACGCCGAAAGCAACTCTAGTGGATTGCGTGTGTCATTGAGTTACCTCACTTGAGAGTGGTGCCTTGCGGGGCGTGCCTTGAGAGGCAAGTGACTTGAGGGTCACATCGAGGAACCATCTAAGTGTTGGTCGACACAACCAGTGACGTAGCTTGTCGGTGCACAAGTGAACACCGGGTGAATAAAAATATTATGTCTCTTGTCTCCCAGTGATTGGTCTTCATATTGTGTTGTTGTCAATATTGATTGTTTGTATATCATCTTGGTGATTGGCAACATCTTCACTCCACCATTGGTATAAGATTCATAATCCCCTCTCTTGCATTTACTTTACTAGTTTATCTTGTGTAGCTCTAGTGGTAGCTTTGCTAGTAGTGTTGTTAGCTTGCTCACTAGTGTAAAATTAGTGACATAGCCCTTGTGTGAACTAGAGATCATAATCTACTAGACTTGTGGATAGGAGGCTTGCATCACAACCGTAGGCTAAGCAAAACTCGCTTTACGCCGTTTGTTATTCTAACAAGTTTGCTTTGTGGCTTGTGTAGGATTTTTTATAGGCTATTCACCCCCTCTAGCCATCTAGGACCTTACAAGTGGTATCAGAGCCATGGTCACCGTTTTAATCAAGGCTTAACATCCTTCGGTGTAAAAATGGCTCAAATTGTGTTCAATCATGTTAGGGGCAAGCTACCATTCTTTGATGGAGTTTCTTCCTTTGACTATTGGAAAAGGAAGATGACTATGTACCTTGGCTCAATTCATGAGAAGGTGTGGAAAGTCACCAAGAAGGACTATGCAATCCTTGATCCCAACAACCTCACTCTCAATGATAGAGACAACCACACTTGCAACCGGATGGCTCTCAATACCATCTACAATGGCATTGACTCAAAGGTGTTTGAGGGCATCAAGGATTTAGAATTTGCTAGTGAAGTGTGGACAAGATTGAGTGAAACATATGAGGGCACTAAGGTTGTGAAGAGTGCTAAGCTATATGGGCTCAAGAGTGAGTTTGAGAACTTCAAGATGAAAGAAGAAGAAACAATCTTGGAGATGTTCCATAGATTGTAAGTCATTGTGAATGATCTCAAGAGCCTAGGGCACAAGACACAAGACCAAGATTTTTGCCACAAGTTCTTGTTGAGCCTACCAAGAAAATTCAAAATGTTGATCATGATGCTACAAAGAAATGGGCTTGAAACAATGAAGCCAAATGATTTGCTTGAAGAGGTATTGACATATGACAAGTATGATCAAGATGCCGATGAGAAGGAAAAGGAGGAAGAAAAGAAAAAGAAGACCGTGGCATTTAAGGCCATCTCCTCCAAGGGCAAAGCTACCATCATTGAAGAAGAAGAAGACAATAATGAAGATGAAGATTTTGAAATTGATGATGAGGCATTTGCTCTTGTAGTCAAGAAAATGGGTCACATGTTCATTAAGAGAAGAGGCTTCAAAAAGAGAAATGACAATTTCAAGAGCAATGAGCAACAAAGGAAGTGCTTCAATTGTGATAGCACCGAACATCTTCTAGCCGGATGTCCCTATGACAAGAAGAACAACAACAAAAGGGGCAAGTTTGAGAAGAAAAAGAGAGAAGCCAAGATGACTTTCAAGAAGGGCAAGAATGGAGCCTATGTGGTCACTTGAGAAAGTGATGATGATGATGATGAATCATCCAACAAGGCTTTTGCTTCCATTGCTATCAACAAGAAGCCATCACTATTTGGTTCATCCTCTTCATGATTCATGGCCAAAGAAGCTAAGGTATTATATGATGAGAGTGATGATGAAAGTGAAATGGAATATGTTCATGATAGTGATAATGATAATGATAATGATAATGAAAATGATGATGATGAACCAACTAAAGAACAACTATATGACTTGATGCAACAAACTAGAGACATAGCTATTGCCAAGGACAAGGAGTGTAAGAAGCTTTCAATGAAAGTAGCAATACTTGAGAAAGTTCTTGGTGAGCTTAAGACCACTCATGAGAGTCTAGTGGAAGACCATGAGGATCTTGGTAAGGCTCATTCCAAGCTTGAAAAAGCTCACTCATTGCTACTTGAGCAACAAGCAAAGAAAGAGGTTGTTGTATCATGTGATATAGGTGTTACATGTGATATAATTGATGAATCCTTTTATGAACCTATCATCATGTCAAATGCTAACCCTTCTTGTAGCTCTTCATCCACCACCACCGACTCTACCTCCACTACTAGTGTTGGTTTCACTTGTGATGCCTCACTAATGGTTGAGAATGAGACTCTCAAGAGAGAGGTGGATGAACTCACTCGCGCCCTAGGCAAGGCCTATGGTGGTGAGGCCCGCTTGCTTAAGTGCTTGGGTAGCCAAAGGTTCTCTCTTAACAAAGAGGGATTGGGCTACACCCCCAAAAAAAGCAAGTCGGCCTTTGCAACTCCAAAGCCTAGCTTTGTGAAGGGCAATGGTCGGTTTTGCAATAGATGCAAGCAAGTTGGGCACCTAGAGCATAATTGCAATAAAAAGAACCAAAGCAAGAAACTTGTTAATGCTATACCTTTTGATTCTTGCTAAGTGCTTACCAAGAGTGTGAAGGGTGTGCAAGCTAAGTTTATTGGTACACCCATTGTTGGCCCAAAGAAGAAGGCTATTTGGGTACCAAAGAGCTTAGTTACTAACCTATAAGGACCCAAGCAAAAATAGGTACCTAAGCTTCATTGATTCTATCACATTTGGCAATAACAAGAAAGGCAAGGTTATTGGCTTGGGCAAGATTGCAATATCAATGACATGAGTATCTCAAATGTGTTGCTAGTTGAAAGCTTGGATTTCAATCTTTTATCCGTGGCACAAATATGTGATCTAGGCTACAAGTGCATCTTTGGGGTTGATGATGTGGAAGTCATTAGTATGGATGACTCAAATGTGGCATTCAAGGGCTTTAAATATGAGAATCTCTACCTAGTTGACTTCAATGCTAGAGAAACTTCTTTGACAACTTGCTTAATCTCCAAATCAAGTATGGGTTGGCTTTGGCATAGAAGGCTTGGTCATGTTGGCATGAAACAATTGAAGAAGCTTACAACTCACAATCTTGTCAATGGTTTGAAAGATGTTGAATTTGAGAAGAATAAGCTTTGTAGTGCATGTCAAGCCGGGAAGCAAGTTGGAAGCTCACATCCAAAGAAGAGTACAATGAGCACATGCAAAGTATTTGATTTGATGCACATGGATCTATTTGGCCCAACAACATACACAAGCATAGACGGCAACAAGTATGGCTTTGTCATAGTGGATGACTTCACAAGATTCACATGGGTATTCTTTCTTAGTGACAAAAGTGAAGTGTTTGACATTTTCAAGACATTTCTCACTAGAGTTCACAATGAGTTTGAGATTAGAATCAAGAAAGTGAGAAGTGACAATAGAAGTGAGTTCAAGAATACAAGAATTGAAGAACTTTGTGATCACTATGGCATTGGACATCAATTCTCAGCCAAATGCACTCCACAATCAAATGGCCTAGTTGAGAGAAAGAATAGAACATTGCTTGATATGGCTAGATCAATGCTTCATGAGTACAATGTGAGTCAATCATTTTGGGATGAAGCAATCAATACCGCTTGCTACTACATCAATATACTATATTGTCATCCATTGCTAGAGAAGACCCCATATGAGCTACTTCATGGAAGAAAGCCAAATATTTCTTACTTTAGGGTGTTTGGTTGCAAATGTTATATCTTGAAGAAGGGCACTAGATTGGGAAAGTTTGACAAGAGATGTGATGAGGGGTTCCTACTTGGTTATTCAACTACAAGCAAAGTTTATAGAGTGTGGAACAATTCAAGTGGCATTCTAGAAGAAGTCCATGATGTGCAATTTGATGAAACCAATGGGTCACAAATTGAAGAAGAGAATCTAGATGATGTTGGTGGAACTCCATTGGTGGAAGCAATGAAGAACATAGACATTGGGGATATTAGAGCAAAGCAAGTAATTGATATTCAAGATGATGATAAAGATCAAGTGCTCAATTCTTCATTCAAGCTAGCTAGTAACTCTCAAGTGCAAGATCATGGTGCTAGTTCATCTCATCAAGATACATCAAGTGATCAACCAAGCTCAAGCAATCAAGTGCAAGTACTCCAACCACAACATGTTGCAAGAGATCACCCCATTGATAGTGTTATTGGTGATATTAGAAGTGGTGTGCAAACAAGATCAAGATTGGCTATGTTTTGTGAGCATGCATCATTTGTGTCAACCACAGAACCAAAGAAAATAGAAGAAGCTTTGAGGGATGCCGATTGGATCATGGCTATGCAAGAAGAGCTTAACAATTTCACAAGAAATGATGTTTGGGAGTTGGTAGAAAGGCCAAATGACTACAATGTGATTGGAACCAAATGGGTGTTCAAAAACAAGCAAGATCAAGATGGCATTGTGGTGAGAAACAAAGCAAGACTAGTTGCTCAAGGTTACACTCAAGTAGAAGGTCTTGACTATGATGAGACATATGCTCCCGTGGCAAGATTGGAGGCAATAAGGATTCTATTGGCTTATGCTTGTGCACACAACATCAAACTATATCAAATGGATGTCAAAAGTGCATTTCTCAATGGAATCATCAATGAGTTAGTATTTGTTGAGCAACATCCCGGATTTGAAGATGACAAGAAACCCAACCATGTGTACAAGTTGAAGAAGGCTTTATATGGCTTAAAGCAAGCACCTAGAGCATGGTATGAGAGGCTATGGGATTTCCTTCTCTCTAAGGGATTCAAGATGGGCAAGGTTGATACAACTCTATTCACCAAGAAGATTGGGAATGATCTATTCATAGTGCAAATATATGTTGATGACATCATCTTTGGATCAACCGATCAAGCTTATTGTGAAGAATTTGGTGCTATGATGGCCAAAGAGTTTGAAATGTCTATGATTGGTGAACTTAGCTACTTCCTTGGTCTCCAAGTCAAACAATTGAAGAATAGAACATTTGTGAGTCAAGGGAAATACATAAGGGACATGTTGAAGAAGTTTGGAATGCAAGATGCAAAGCAAATTTCAACTCCAATGGGTACAAATGGCAATTTGGATAGTGATCTTAATGGCAAAATAGTGAATCAAAAGGAATATCGGTCTTTGATTAGAAGTCTACTCTATATCACCGCATCAAGGCCGGATGTCATGTTTAGTGTTTGTATGTGTGCTAGATATCAAGCCTCACCTAGAGAGAGTCATTTTATGGCCACAAAGAGAATATTAAGGCACTTGAAGCAAACAAGAGATGTTAGACTATGGTATCCCAAGGGGTCAAAGTTTGAATTGATTGGATATTTGGACTCTAACTATGGGGGTTGCAAGATCAATAGAAAGAGCACAAGTGGCACATGTTAATTACTTGGAAGATCACTTATGTCATGGTCCTCAAAGAAACAAAATAGTGTGGCAATCTCTACTGCCGAAGCCGAATATGTGAGTGCGGGGAGTTGTTGTGCACAATTGCTATGGATGAAATCAACTTTGAAGGATTATGGTCTCAACTTCAAGAATGTGCCATTGCTATGTGATAATGAAAGTGCAATCAAGATGATACAAAACCCGGTTCAACATGGAAGAACTAAGCACATTGACATAAGGCATCATTTTATTAGATATCATCAACAAAAGGGAGATATTGCCATTGAAAGTGTTGGCACCGATGATCAACTTGCTGATATTCTCACCAAGCCACTTGATGAAAAGAGGTTTTGCAAGCTAAGGAATGAGTTGAACATTCTTGATTTCTCAAACATGAGTTGAATGCACCCCACCCACTTATTGACATGCCTCTCCTTCGATATTGCAAGGTAAAGTTGATTGACATGTCATTCATCCTATGCTAAGGACTTGCTAGAGCATGTAGACATAATAAGTGGTATGCATGAGCATTCATGATAAATCAAATGAATTTGATGGATATATGTTACCACTATTGCTTCTATGCTTATTTTGATCTAGTGGTGGCATATGACATGTTTGTGAGCTTACAAACCTAGTGTTGAATCTAGAAGATTTGCTATACGTGTTTAATTCAACATAGGCAAGATAACCCTTATTATGAGGTGTGAAGAAGCTTGTCTTTGGTTCAAACCGAATTAAATATCTTTGGCAAGTGTTCTAGGTTGAACCAAATTTGATAAATTCTAACCTACTCCATCAAACATTGTTTTTCTCTCCATAATTTGATCCCATTTTTGGGTAAGTTGTTGACAAAGGGGGAGAGAAAAAGATGATTCAACATGATAAAGGGGTAAATAAAATTTTGATGCACACAAGTAGGGGGAGCAAGCTCATAAACAAAGTTGTTGCATTTGTTTGTGCATTCTCATAGTAAGGGGAGCAAGCTCATAAACAAAGTTGTTGCATTTGTTTGTGCATTCTCATATGACTTGCTCATTGCACATGTATTTAAATTCAATATACATGCTTGTGTGGTGCAATGCTAGTATAGTACTCAAATGATGAAATGATCTACTAGCATGCATAGGATTAGTTTACTTGTGGTATCTAGACGTACCTTAAACTTTACAAGTGGTTCAAGAACCTTTACTATAATGTTGATCTCACGGGGTTCTTGAGTTTTGATGAATGTCTAGTTACCTCATGATGCTAAGGATGGTGTAAAAGGCAACTCTGATTGGTATCACGCTTCAAAGGTCCATTTCTTACACCTTAGCATCATTTTGGTAGAATTACTCTCTCAACACTTCTATCCATGCATATGTGCCAAGCTTTTAATCCAAACTCTATGCACATATGTAGGGAGAGCTAATGCTACCAAAACCGAGCTTGTGATAATTGTCCAAACTTTACTTATGAGCAAAATGATTGGACAAGTATGACAAGTTCAAAACTTTTATTATCAAAATCATCTTTGTGAGGGTTGTCATCAATTACCAAAAAGGGGGAGATTGAAAGTCTCTAGTTTGGTTTTGGGTAATTGATGAAACCTAGGACTAACCTTTGTATCTAAGTGGATGATTTAGATAAAGGTAGTCATTGAATATGAAACATGACATTGACTCATGTGACCAAGATGATGCTTGGCTCGATGGACCGGTTGTGAAGGTGAAGGGCAAGTCGAGGCTTCGAAGCAAAGGACCATGTGATGGTGAAGCTTGAGCAAGACTTGGCGCTGACAGACCAATGCAACGGTGAAGAGCAAGTGAAGTCAAGGTCGATGGATCAAGACGGTCATGTGATGATATGAAGTGGATCATATCTTTTGGAAGAATAAAATGGGCTCAAGGCAAAGGTATAACCATAGGGCTATTTTGTTTTGCACTCAAGACACCATAGAGGGTGTGAGTGGTTTAGGATCGATAGCCGAACTATTAAGAGGGGAAGTCTTATCGGTTATTCGATGCATGGGTGCCACTAGGTGAATTCATGAAGTGCATTGCATGTAGGGCCTAGTGAGCTAACTGGAAAACCTTCGAAAATGATTATGAAAATGCTAACACACATGCACAAGGTGGTGATCACTTGTTGGTGTTGGCACGTTTACGAAGGCGATGAAGTTTGAGCGGTAGAGAGGGTTTGGGTCTCTCTCTCCCTCCCGCCAAGCTTGCGAGCACGGGATTTAAGCGTTTTCGAGGAGTTGAAATGCCTATTTTCCACTACGCTGGAAGTCGGAAAAGAAACGGAGGCGAACGAAGGTCACAGAGGTGACCGGACGCTGCACCGGACGCGGTCATGGTATGAACGGACGCGTCTGGTCAGTTCATCGCAGCAGTCAGGCGTGCGGGTGCTAGGGTTTACAACCGGCGCGTCCGATCACTCACGGGACCGGCGCGTCTGGTCAGTCGCCCAGAGGGAACTGCGGTTCACAAGGATGATCGGACGCGCGACGCGTCCGGTCACACGCGATCGGACACGTCCGGTCGTTGAGGGAGCTTACTGGACTCTAACCGGACGCTGGCACTATCGTGTCCGGTCGTTGAGAGGGGCGCGTCCGGTCGTTGCTTCGCGGGCGCGCGGTACTGTGCGATCGGCACGTCCGGTCATTTGACGGGCGTGTCCGGTCGTTTGACGGGCGCGTCTGGTCATTGCCTGGGGCGCGTCCGGTCGTTGGTTTGACCGTTGGGACCCAGTGACCGTTGGAGGATCGGACGCGGTTGAGCGTGTCCGGTCAGTTATGACCGGCGCGTCCGGTCATCTCGAAAAAGACCCAGTGAAGGGGTATAACGGCTCTATTCGGTTGGGATGCTTATAAATACTTGTTGGCCGGCCCTTGGGGAGGCAACTCGTGATTTCTAACCTTCTTGTACATCCTTTGAGCTAGAGCATCTCCTCCCACTCATCTCTCTTGCTTGATTGCATATCAAAAGTGAGATTGAGTGATCCCAAAGTGCATTGCATAGCTTGAGGGCATCTAGTGGCACTTGTGGGTGGTTTAGCCAGTGGATTTCTTGTTACTCTTGAAGAGTACCGCTCCTAGCCGGCTTGGAGATTGTTGGAGGCGTTGGCAAGAGAAGGTGATTGTTCTTGGCCACCTCCGGTTGATTGTAAGAGGTTCTTGTGCTTTCCTCGGCGGGACGCCAAAAGCAACTCTAGTGAATTGCACGTGTCATTGAGTTACCTCACTTGAGTGTGGTGTCTTGCGGTGCCTTACGGGGCGTGCCTTGAGGGGCAAGTGACTTGAGGGTCACATCGAGGAAGCATCTAAGTGTTGGTCGACACAACCGGTGACGTAGCTTGTCGGTGCACAAGTGAACACCGGGTGAATAAAAATATTATGTCTCTTGTCTCCCAGTGATTGGTCTTCATATTGTGTTGTTGTCAATATTGATTGTTTGTATATCATCTTGGTGATTGGCAACATCTTCACTCCACCATTGGTATAAGATTCATAATCCCCTCTCTTGCATTTACTTTACTAGTTTATCTTGTGTAGCTCTAGTGGTAGCTTTGCTAGTAGTGTTGTTAGCTTGCTCACTAGTGTAAAATTAGTGACATAGCCCTTGTGTGAACTAGAGATCATAATCTACTAGACTTGTGGATAGGAGGCTTGCATCACAACCGTAGGCTAAGCAAAACTCGCTTTACGCCGTTTGTTATTCTAACAAGTTTGCTTAGTGGCTTGTGTAGGATTTTTTATAGGCTATTCACCCCTCCTCTAGCCATCTAGGACCTTACAGCGGCCCGTTAAGGTAAGGAGCCCCCCTTTTTTTTTAATAAAATTCTAGATTTTCTAAATTGATTCAAATTCAATTTTTGAAGATGAAAAAGGCATTTTCACAAGTTGTCCCCAAAACAAAAGTTGTTCAAAATTTAATTCTCTACAAGTTTCATTTAGGCACTTTTCAAAATTCTAAATAGATTTTGAATTAGTGATTTAAAGTCCAATTTGTAAATAAAAACTCATTTTTCTAGAATATTTTTAAAAGCAAAATTTGGGAAGATTTTGAATACAAAATTTGCTCCAAAAATCATGCTAATTAATTCTAAGTTATTTAAAGTTATAGCCAAACAAGTTTTACCACTCTTAGCAAGCAAGTGCAATAGTTTAGGGTTCAAACAAATGTTTTTCACACTTTAATTAATTTCAACTTATATTGCATGTGATAATGAACATGTATGTGATGCTAATGATCATGCTTTGGGGTGTTAATGCATGCTTAACACCTAGGGGTGTTACAAACACTCACGCACCAAACACATTGATATCCATCATCACTTTCTAAGGGATCATATTGCTAAAAATGATATATCACTAGAAGGTGTAAGGAGTGAGGATCAATTGGCGGATATCTTCACTAAACCTTTGGATGAAGCTACCTTTTGTAGGTTGAGAAGTGAACTAAATGTGCTTGACTCAAGTAACTTTAAGAAATGAGCTTGTGTTGTCCCTTGCATTGCATTGTAATATATGAAATTTCCGTAATGCATGTAGGACTTGTCTAACACGGTTACAATAACCCTCATTAGGAGGAGTGAAGAAGCCTAACCGTGGATCAAACTTGACAAGCAACTAGGTTTATCTTCTTGTATTGCATTGCATTTGCATGAGTGTTGCTTTGTCATTTCTTTTTGATTTTGCCTTGAGCAACCGCTGTGTTCGTCCATGAATAGAGAGAGCATTTGACACCCCTAAGGGTTAAGAAACTCTATTGCATGGCCATACGTTGCTCCTCAGGTGTTTATTGTCTATTTTTTCTTAAAAAGTAATACTACACTATGGCAAACTACTTGAAAAATTGAGGGCTTGAGAGAAGTGTGCTCATACAAGTTCCAATTGGTGTTTATTTACCTCTTATTTGAGTTGGAACTTGGTTGGGCGAAGTTGCGTCGAAGGTCGGAGGAAGAAAATCTGAAGAATGTTGATCGGACGCGCAACCGGACGTGAAACTAGACGCTGTGCCCCAGGTGGGACTGTCCGGTCCCGTGTACCACTAGTGCGTCCGGTCAACTCAAGTTGGTGGATTCCTGGAAATTGGCATCAAGTACTGACCGGACTCCGTCAGCATCAGGTCATGCTAAATCAGACGAGTCTGGTCATTTTTAAGCTTGACAACCTCTCTGGAACGTCTGACCGGACTCGGTAGAGCGTCCGATTCCCATCCAGCGGACGCGTTCGGTTGTCTCAGGGATCATTCTGGACTCTGATCGGACGCCTCTTCAGCGCGTCCGATCGACCGAGAGGCGTGTCCGATCAATGGTTTGAAATGCGGATCTGTTCTTTTTCTCGGTCTGATCTGTGGGGCCATTTTTCAACCTTTCCATTCTCGTGCTCGTCTCGCCGCCGCCGCCGCTCCACTGCCCTCACCACCACCGTTCCTCGTACTCGTGCACCGTCCCCTCCTCATCGCCGTCGTGTCCGCACGCTCGTACCACCCCTTTCTCAGCCGTACCTCATCCAAGGCCATCGTGCGCTGCCATATCTCTGGCAAACTTGCCTCAACACGCCATCGTGCGCTGCCGTATCTCCGGCCAACTCGGCATCCACCGCCGTCGGCTTTCCTAGTCCCCTGTTAGAACTCGCCCTCATTCTCAACCTTGAGCCGTGTCACAACCGCTAGGGTGAGCACCTCCATTGCATATAACCTGTTCAACAATTTGTCTGACCCAATCCTTCTTCCTTGCTAAGTTTTTGATCATTCCCTCTGCTCTTGCAGCAGTCCCTCACATTGTGTCGTGCCCATAGTGATGACCAATCTTATCTTTTCATCAGTGTTTTCTCCTCAAACCTAAGGTAGCAAGCCAAACTCTATTCTTTTCTTACCTTCTCTGCTTGCTTTCATACGGGTGTTGCTCTTCTTTTAGTTAAAATATATTGCTTACAAATATCCATATCTATTCCATCTCTACAGTGAGTCGTGTCATTTGGTTTGTGAGACTGTAGGCAGCTTGTTCAGTGGAAGTTGAACCCGGGGCCAAGCCCGCGGGTACGGATTGAGGCCAAGCCTCTTGAGAATCAGCTCATCATCTCTTCAATGACAGTACATCATCTTTCTGATTGACAGTGGTTCTTATCTATTCTTGTCAGTCGTGGATTGATTTAGGGGGAGCTTCTGCTTAGCAGTTGATATTTCAGTGTCCGTATCTCCTAGCCATAGGTATTGTCAGCATGGCCCGCTGCAAGAATGTTGGTGGATCTCCGAGTGACGGGGACGACAGTCCTCCCCGCCTAACCGAGGTAGCTCGAGGCAAGCGCAAGAAGACTTCCACCAAGAAGAGGAAGAGATCGCTTATAGAGGCAGAGGTAGCACAGGCAGTAGCTGACGCCGCTGATCAACCTAAGAGAGGAGGCAGAGGTAGTGGTATCTAGATTGGCGAGTGTCATTTTCATCTTGAGGGACGACAGCTTGGTACAGAGGCCACCGAGGAGACAGAGGAGCAGCCCGTAGAGCAGGCAGAGGAGTCACAGGAGCAGACACTACAGACTCCACCGCATCGTCGCTCAGGACAAATGCGTGCTCAAGTGACTCCTAGGCCAGAGGGTCAGAGACGTGGAGGTCGTCCACCTCCCAGAGCTCGTGGTTAGCCCCCTATTGAGCGCTTTGACTTAAGGGGAGCCACAACTCGATAGGTTTAGAGTCTTTGTTTCGTCAAGGTTACTAGGTGGTTCCCACCTTAGAGGGACTCGAGAGCTTCAGAGGGTTTCTACACACCCCTTCAGGAGGATATTTACAGAACTTATGTTGACAGTGGGATTGCTTTCAGACCACAGAGAGTTTATCGACTAGAGACTCTTGTTGCAGTTGTTGGCGAGCAGCTCCGTCCCCATCTCTCCTTTCTACCAGGGCTATCAGATCTTCTAGGTCAGACTAGAGCATATTGTGGCACGTGGGTCAGAGAGTTCTACTCTTCTCTGTGGATAGATCCCGCTCATCAGTTTATTCACTTTACATTCAGAGGCTGTGACCGCAGACTTTATAGTACCAGAGTTCGGGAGATACTGAGGATCCTGACTTCAAAGATCAGGATCCACCAGCTTTGCTTTGGTCAGACACCACCACCGAGATGCCCTCACGACAGTACTGTGCCACCCACACACCTAGTCAGATCATGTTTTCGTGAGCCATTTGGTGAGGGGTCCATACGCACACCAGCTGTCATGACTCCTATTGCTAGAGTTTTTGATGCTATTGTGAGGAGGACACTACTTCCAAGGTTGGTCTACCACGAGGGATTGACATGTATGTAGCTTTGGGTAGTTCACCATCTTGTCTCTCAGACTTTGTTTGATATTTGGGATCTAATGCTCTATGAGATGGAGGACACGCTTGTAGAGGGCTTCAAGGGTCACCGTTAGCTACCCTATGCTCATTGGATTTGCTTTCTGATTAGGTGTGCTTGTCACCTTCCAACTAAGATCCGAGCGGAGATCTTCGACACTACCACAACCTTTCCAGAATACGATATACGACGGTTGTGGGCCATGATCACTAGAGAGGAGGCACCCAGACAGGGTCAGTGCCAGAGAGTAGAGGTTCCTAAGACTACAGCTAAGCAGGACCAGACCGTTGAGGAACTTGCAGAGGCAGAGCTTGCACACTTGGATACTCAGCCAGCCGGTCCAGACGAGGATGACGCCACCGACAGCACTGACGACGACTACCAGCCACTCCCTCGGTACCGCTCTCCTCATCCTCACAACCACGTGGCCGGTGGTTCTAGTTCAGCCTCCTGCTCAGACCCGACCATGGTGGCTATTCTTGAGAGGCTGACCCAGGCTCAGGAGAGGCAGGAGCTCCAGTTATAGAGACAAGCTTAGGATAACACAACTGCATTTACATAGATTTAGGCTTGCCAGGACAAGTTTCAAAGACAGCAGCTAGAGATCCAGCGGCAGCAGGCAACTACCCAGCAGTAGTACCTTGAGCTCTTGCGACACCTAGTCACTGTTGGGCTCCCTCCACCTCCGTCCCTACTGACTCTAGCTTTACAGCTAGGTGGACTTCAGAGTCAGGGACCATAGTCGATCTTGTAGTTTACATCTCCTCAGCAGCAGGTGCCTTAGTCATTTTAGTTCCCCAATTACACTCCTATTTAGACAGGGTTCACCCCACCGGTCCATCACAGGCCTCACCTTCTGACTGGCACTCCACTTTCTACAGACTTGAGTGCGTCCTATAGTGAGTTGACTGGTGAGCCGACACCCTCTCAGTCCACAGTCCTAACTACTATAGAGGTGTCAGTTTCAGAGATAGTGGCTCCTCTAGTGATTGGGATTGGGACTACAGAGACAGTTCCTTCGTCAGTCGCGTCGACTGATCCTCCGATGATCGGTACCCTTCAGGCTCAGGTGACAGAGACTACGGCTCTTGTGGCTACTACTTCTATAGGTATTGCTATCGAGTTATAGCCGGTTGACCCGCCTACTGAGCAAACTTAGACCGCTTCACCTCCACGAGCACCTACAGAGGGTTAGCGAGACAGCTCAGAGTCAGAGGAGGACACTTCTCAGTTTTTACTCACTCCGCGTTCCACTGCACCCGACTCGACTGCTTCCATTCCACCTACAGACCCGTAGTTTTTTGGCTCTTGATGCCAAAGGGGGAGAGAGAGTATGTAGATTTAGGGGAAGCTACAAGAGGGTTTTGGTTCTTTGTGTGCTATTTTCTTGCATCATGTTTACTTCTTTGCACTTGCATTGTATGATATGTGTTTTTGAGTTACTCTTGTGACATGTTGGTGTCATGTTGGTGCTTTGCTCGTATGCCTTGCTTCCGCGTTCTACTTCAATTTCATATGAGCTATATTATCATGTACTAATCTCGCTTGTCTTATCTTATGAGTACATTACGTTGGCTTGGGACACACTAAGCAATTCTTTTCTTCAGTTCCTATTGCTTTTTGCTTATGTGAACCAAGCATGTACGAAAACCTCAACTCTTAATCTTCATACTCGAGGTATTGTCATCAATCACCAAAAAGAGGGAGATTGAAAGCATCTAGGCCCCTAGAGTGGGTTTCGATGATTGATGACAAGGTAAAATTACTGTGACTAACGTGTGTTTTGCAAAAACTTTGGTAAGTTAGGGCATGGTAATGGTGATTGTTTGGGCACTATGGTTTTCATGCCCCTATCAATGGAAATCATTTCGGTTTTTAAAGAATTGATGACAAGGTTAAGGATAAACTAGTTCTAAGTGTCGTTTGGTGTTGAAGAGGCATTTAGAGTAGTTTAGGACTTTGTTTTCTCCTTTTGGCCATACTATAAAGGGGGGCATGAGCGGGTAGCTTGACCTAAGTGAGTCTTTTGTTTAGGTGTGGTCCACACTTGTCAAACTTAGCACTAGGTAGCTCAGGAGTAGCCCAAAGATCAAATGGAATAAGTTTGGTTCAAGTCGCGACGCGATTCGGAGTCAAATGGAGTACATCTCATCTGACCGGACGTGGCCCTGTCTTGATTGGACGCGTTCGGTCAGTACTGGCAGTAGCAGCAGGCACAACACCATCGACCAGACATGGTCCTCACATGGACCGGACGCACAGATCGTGTTAACCAGAGACAGGGAGCGAAGGTGTTGCAATCGGATGTGACTAAGGAACTGACCGGACGCGTCTACAGTGCGTTCGGTCCATTTCCAGAGAAGGACTTCATCGACCGGATGCATCCGGTTATCATCGATCAGACTCTAGAGCGAGTCCGGTCACTCAGCAGTTTTGATTTGAAGTAGCCATTGGCCACTGATCGGACGTGTCCGGTCACCCCGACCGTAGCATTCGGTCAACACGATTTCTGCTGAGTTGGCACATAATGGTTGGGATTGAGTTGGGGGGTATAAATACTTCTCCAACTCGTCCATGTTATGTCTCTTGCTCATTTTTTTAGCTGAGAAACACTTTTCAAGTGCAAGAGAGTGCAAGAGCTTTAGTGAGGATTGAGATTTGAGAATTCAAGATTAAGGATCCTCATTAGTGACTAGGGAGTAGCAAGTGTGCATCCACCTTCTCATTAGGCTTATTGTGGTCAACTAAGAGTTCTTGCTTGTTACTCTTGGTGATCGCCATCACCTAGATGGCTTGGTTGTAATTGGGAGCTAGGTGATCATCCGGCGGAGCTTGTGGATGACCCAACTCATCTTTTGAGCGGTTGTGGGCGATTCACCACGACGGAGTGTCAAAGAATTAGCTCGTAGAGAGCACTTGATCCTTGCACGGATCAAGGGGGATCAACATCCTTGCGCGGGTGCTCCAATAAGGACTAGTAGGGAGTGGCGACTCTCCGATACCTCGGGAAAACATCGCCGTGTTCCTAACCCTTTACATTCAAGCAATTTACTTTCCCGCATTACTTTCGTTGCTTGTTTTACATTCCTAGAATTGCCATGCTAGACTAGGATTGGAACTTAGGGTGCAAAACTTTTATTGGTAGAATCACTAGGAATATTTGTACACACTACGGGTGGATTATGGCTTAGTAGGATTCAATTCTTGCAATAATTTTTAGAAAAGCCCAATTCACCCCCTCTTGGGCAACTTGATCCTTTCGGCGCGAATCAATCACCTAGAGACTCACCTCAATAAGGATGTTGGTTCCCGGCAAGCAACCGAACCTTGGAGATTAATCTTGTGTCATCTCTTGCCCGATGGTTTGCTACTCATGCTTGCTATCAAGGACATTGGTGCCCAAGACAGCAGGTCCCCAACTTTAGAGTTTGTAGGTAGATTGGGTACTGGCGCTGGGATTCTTCCCTGGACGCCCTATGGTGAAGGGGGTGAGATTAAGAGCAGCAAAGGTAGATTAGGAGATACCTTGTTTCTTGATTGATTCATCATAAGCAGGTTACAGAATATATAGAGCAGCCCAGCCCTCTGGGCGTCCAGCTCTTGTCCCTTTGTTTCTCTCCCCGTTAAACATTCTCTCATTACTCTAATCCCTTCCCCATAATCCTTAATTGCTGCTGACTATAGCTGGTACCTCCTTGGGAGCCGCTTTGGCCCTTCTAGCCACATCACGAGCCCTGGGACGCCTTTCATATTGGCGCCCCCACATCACACTTGCGCTTTACTTTTGTATACCTTGCTTCTGTGGTAGTTACTTGTTAGTGTAGCTCTCTAATTGTAGTTGTAGTTTTAGTTGGTAGAAATAACTAGTTTAGTTGATTCACTAGTTTAGCTGAACTAGAGTAATGCTAGCCTCTTTGTTTGTTTGAGTGAACTATTAATTGTGGTAACTTGCTACTATAATTATTTAGGAGGCTTGCATTGGGTGAATTAGGTTAGGAAAAGTAGTGTCTATTGGGATTAAGTTTTAATCTAACCACTCTTCTTCTCTTCTCTTCTCTCCAAGGTTGAGCATCTCCAACTTGTGGCCATCACCATTTTCACCATGGATGTCACCTTGCTCAACTCCATCATGTGGACCTAGCTCAATTATCTCCATTGAAAACATTTGTCCACTAGTTGTCACTCAACCTCCTTTTTGGTAATTGATATATGATGAGAACCTCACAAAGATAGAATTAATTGAAATTCCAATCTAGCACTTCACACAAGTGTACCAAGTAGGATTTTGTGAAACTAGCCAAGCAATGAACCACTTGAAAAGTATTGAATTGGTTTGGACTTTTGCTACTTATCCAAGCAATGAACCACTTGAAAAGTATTGGATAAGTTTCACAAAATCCTACTTGGTAGTGTTAACTCCCCCTACATATGTGCTAAAATGGTTTGGTTTCTAGTTTCTACATATGCTAGATTAAAATTGTGGTGAATTAGCACTACTAAGTGATGCTAAGCTATTTGAGATAGAAATATAACTTTGTAGAATGAATCCACTCAAAAACATCATCTTTAACACCATGGTTAGCTAGACATACAAAGACCCTACCACATCATATCAACATTACAAGCATGGCTCTAGTTACCACTTGGAGCAACAACTAAAAGCTCTAGATACCATTTAAAAGCTACTGGAGTCACCTCATCGAGCAAGCTTATATCGAACAAACACACATATACAAGCAAGATACTACTTGAAAGGCAACACTGCAAATGCAAGCACTCATATGTGTTGCGCATCACAAATGCAACAACCAAAGGTTCATGAACTTGCCCCCCTACTTGTTGTGTGCTTCTAAAAAATCAATCCCTATCTATTTTCCTATATTCCTTTTGTGTTCATCTTCTCCCCATCTTCACATGATATATTCATGTTCATCTTCTCCCCTTTTGTCATTGATATATATCTATATCTATCTTACATTTTTCAAACCCCACTGAGGTTCTATCTCAACATGCAAGCTATCCACATCAACAACCCACTAACACGTACATGTAATTATGATATTTATCTCTTCATTCAAGCTATCTATTTTAGCAAGCCTCATCATCAACTAACATGCATTTAGTTATCCACACATTAACATGTCAAACCTTTGGTAACATCAATTTGTGATAGTTTCCTTCGTATAACTATAAATATAAGTAGTCTAACTTCACTTCAAATCATTTGTGATCCCCGCAACAACGCGCGAGGTATTTTTCTGGTTTTCACAAAACATGACTCCATACTTGAGATTAATGCTTGAAACCTTGGGGTAGACACCTGAAAGGTCTTGATGGCTAGAGGGGGGTGAATAGCCTTTTAAAATTTTCTACAAAGACAAGCTAAACAAGTTTATCAATATAACAAATAGCAAGATGTGAGTTTTGCTTAACCTACGTGGTGTTTGCAAGCCACCTAACCAATTCACAATTCTAGTATTTGCACTCAACCGCACAAGTCAAACCGAGAAGGTAACTACAACTACAACTAGCAAGTTACACAGAAGAGCTACTATAGCAAAACTAACTAGCTAGCAAAGATAACTAAGAAAGTAATGCGGAGTTGAGTTGGGAGAGTTTCACCGAGGGCCGAAGTAATGAGTCAAACAATATGATCAATAATGAATACCAAGACAACCGAACACTGAGATCAATCAATCACAATATGAAAGTGATAACACGAAGATTTATCCTGAGGTTCACGTGCTTACCGGCACGCTAGTCCCCGTTGTGTCCCTCTTCACCACGTGGTTCGGTGGCTAATCGGTCTCACATCGAGCCTCTCAAAAGGCGCCACAAGAACCTACCAAATGGCAAAAGGTTGCAATGACACAAGCAATTTACTAACGTTGCCTTTGGCGCTTCGCCGAGGTAGGCACAAACCCCTCACAATCACTGGAGGTGGCCAAGAACAATCACCAACTCTTGCCAACGCCTCCAAGCTGCTCTAAGCCATCTAGGTGGCGGCAACCACCAAGAGAAACAAGAATCCCGCAGCAAATCAACCACCAAGTGCTAACTAGATGCAATCTCACAATGCAAATGCACTTGGATCACTCAATCTCACTTTGAATATGCAAACAAGCAAGAGAGATGAGTGGGAGGGGAGTTGCTTAGCTCAAAGTGCTCACAAGTATGTCAAATGTCCAAGAGATTGAGCCTTGAGCCGGACAACGAGTATTTATAGACATACCCCTTTGAATATAGTCGTTACGCACTTGAAAATGCTGCAGTCGCGCTGACCGGACGCGCTGGTCACACTGACCGGACGCGCCGATCGCACAACGGCTATGCCGCGAAGCACCGATTGGACGCGCTCGTTGCATGGACCGGACGCGCTGGGATCGACCGGACGCGCTGGTCCCATAATGGACCGGATGCGCTGGTCAAGCAGAGACTGCGTACAACGAAATGGCGACCGGACACGCTGTAGAACTGATCGGACGCTACAGTGCCAGCGTCCGGTTGGAGTCCAGTAAGCTCCCTCGACGACCGGATGCGTCCGGTCGACGGTGACCGGATGCGCCACCGCGTCCGATCAAAAATAGAAACACACGTAGACGCTGAACACTGACCGGACGCGTCCGGTCAAACAGAGACCGCGTCCGGTCCAGTGTTCGGTCACTTCTATGACCTCCGTTCGCCTCCGTTTCTTTTCTGACTTCTGGCGTAGTGGAAAATAGTCGTTTCAACTCCTCGAAAACGCATGAATCCCGCCGAGCTTCCGAGTGTGTTAGCATTTGCAAACCCTCTCTACCGCTCAAACCCTCTCTACCGCTCAAACTCCACCAAGTGATCTCGTCATGTGTGAGTGTGTTAGCATTTTCACAATCATTTTTTGAGGTGATATTAGTTCTATCCAAATGCATATGATAATGAAATGCACACCTAGAGGCACTTAGGAGTTCAATAGCCGCGTCATTCCCCTCTTTATAGTACGGCTATCTAACCTATAATGTAACCACACCCACTAGGTGTCTTGGTTACTAAAACACAACCTTTAAGCATATACCTTTGCCTTGATCACGTAGGGTTGCGTCCAAATCTAAGTGTGGCCATCATGATCACCATGTCCATCTTGCCACCAACCTTAGAATGTACTAATCCTCATATGCTACATACAACTTAGGCATAGGATTAGTACTTAGGTATTGTCACTAATTACCAACACCAAACATAGGACTTTCAACACCACATTTTTATAACTTTTTTATTTTGCTAAATTTTTTACATTGCAATTTTTGGTAGCCTATCAAGGAGGCTCTTTGTTTTTTGGTGGTGTGTGGCAGAACCTCCTAAATAATATGGCCCACATGCACCTATCATTGTCTCAAAGACCTCTGACGGCTTTGCATGTGTACCACAGAACTTAAGAAGTCTGTCGGGTGTCCTCGGGAAACCTGAATCATCCACAATCTTCCGAGTAGGATCACATTACAGAGGCATTGCAGTATTACAACAGTTTATATAACAAATTACATCAAAAGGGGGTAAAATGGGGTTTTTCGGAAATCAAGGTTTTGAATCAAATTCAAACTCGATTTGGTTTCTACATTAATTGATGATTAATTAGTGATCACAACTATCATCCAAATGTACCATTGGGTCAAATCACATGTGACCTACCTAATGCCACATTCGTTTGAACTAATTTTGAATTATAAATTCATTTTTAATAAACCTCCTAATTTGAATTAGAATTTGAATTGGAAAACTCAGGGCGAGTTTTAGAACTCAATTTCAACCTCAAACTTGGAGTTCATTTTTAAATGTTGCACTTGAATTTATCCCCTACACTTGACACTAGTGTAGAGCAAAGCTTTACACCTCAAATTACATAGGGCATAATCCAAGTATTTGAAATGACATTCAAAACTAGGGTTTTGGATTCAAGTCAAACATCTCAAGAACTCAATCAATCTATGAATGTAAATTTATTTTAGTTGATGCACATCAGAGTGGACTAAAACATGAATGCTTTGCAATGCATATGATGACATGGCCAATTTCACTTACGATAACACTATGGGTGTTACAGCCCTTCCCCTTAAAGAAATCTTGTCCCGAGATTTAAAGCCTTGGGTTAAGTAATGGAAAAGGAAACGTGTCAAGCAAACACATCCAAGACTTGTTCATAAAGCAGGTAGGGGGTTTTCACATTACAAAGTTTAAAAAGGACAAGCCACAACTTAAAGAGAAAATTATAACTTAGCTAGAAGGAAAGAACTCGGGGAAGTTCTCCATCAGATAATCCTCAGATTTCCAAGTAGTTTCTTCTTCTGAATATCGATCCCATTGTATCTTGTACCACTTGATTGTTCTACTTCGAGTAACACGATCTTTCTAATCTATAACTCGGATAGGATACTTAGAATAAGTCAGATCTGGTTCCAGTTTAACTCCTTCAAAGTCAGTGACTTGATCTAGTACTCGAAGACATTTCTTCAATTGTGACACATGAAACACATTATGCACATTTGAGAGTTGTTCAGGCAACTCTAGGCGGTATGCCACCTTCCCACATCGTTCCAAGATTTGAAACGGTCCAATGTAACGAGGTGCTAATTTGCCTTTGACTCCAAAACGGCTAACTCCTTTCATAGGTGATACTTTTAGATACACACAATCTCCTTTATCAAACACCAGTGATCGACGTCTCTTATCTGCATAGCTTTTCTATCGAGACTGTGCCACTTTCATGTTATTCTGTATCTGTCTAACTTTCTCTTCAGTTTCTTTTACAAGATCAACCCCGAAAAACCATCTCTCTCTGGGTTCTGACCAGTTCAACGGAGTCTTGCATCTACGACCATACAATGCTTCAAACGGTGCCATTTTGATAATTTCTTGATAACTATTATTGTAAGAGAACTCTGCCAACGGTAAACATTCATCCCACTTATCAGAATAATTGAGCACACATGACCTCAACATATCTTCTAGAATCTAGTTGACTCTTTCAGTCTGACCACCAGTTTGCGGATGATAAGCGGTACTATGTAGAAGTTTGGTACCCAGGGACTCATGCAAGTGCCTCCAAAAATTATTGACAAACTGCATACCTCTATTAGATACAATGGTCTTCGGTACTCCATGAAGACTCAGGATTCGTGCAATATACAGTTTAGCATAAGTCATAGCAGAATGTTCTATTCTGACTGGAAGAAAATGAGCTGACTTAGTAAGTCAGTCTACAATAACACAGATGGAGTCAAACCCTCTTGATATCTTGGGTAAACCTACTATGAAGTCCATACTGATATCTTCCCACTTCCAGGCGGGAATGGGCAATGGCTGTAATTCTCCGGCTGACTTCAAATGCACAACTTTCACTTTCTGGCAAGTATCGTACTAGGCTACATATTGAGCAATCTCAATCTTCATTTTGGTCCATCAGAATCTCTGTTTTAAGTCATGGTACATCTTATTGCTTCCTGGATGAATAGGGAATCTTATTAAGTGTGCTTCATCGAGGATCTTTTGACGTAGACTAGGAACTTTCGGTACTACCAGATGATTCTTGAACTAGAGGACATCCACTTCATCAATTCTAAAATAAGATGATTTTTCCTTCCTCACTTTTTCTTTAATATGGCCTATACCCTTATTTTCTTTCTGAGCAGCAATAATATGATCTCAGAGAGTTGATTCAATAGTAATATTGGCCAAACTGCCTTGTTCAACTATTTCTAGGCCCAACTTTTCTATCTCATGACACAAGGAAATATCCAGTGGCTTCACTATTAAGCAATTACAATGACTCTTCTGACTAAGTGCATCGGCAACAACATTTGTCTTACCCGGATGATAATGTACCTCTAGATCATAATCCTTTATCAACTCTAACCATCTTCTTTGGCGTATATTCAAATCAGCCTAAGTAAAGATGTACTTCAAACGCTTGTGATCTGTGTAAATATGACAGGTGTTACCTAACAGGTAATGACACCAAATCTTTAGAGCATGAACAATAGCTGCTAACTCTAAATCATGAGTTGGATAGTGCTCTTCATGTCGCTTGAGTTGTCGAGAAGCATAAGCAATCACTCTGCCTTCTTGCATCAGTACACACCTAATACTAGTACCAGAAGCATCATAGTAGACATCAAACAGCTTCTCAATGTCTGGCTAAGCTAAAACTAGAGCAGTGGTCAGTAAATTTTTCAGAGTCTGGAAAGCTTCTTCACAATCTGGTTACCAGACAAACTTGACTTGATTCTTCAATAGCTCAGTGATAGGCTTAGATACCTTTGAGAAGTCAGGAATAAAACGACGGTAATAACCGGCCATCCCCAGGAAACTACAAACCTGATGAATAGTGAAGGATATAATTGATGTTCTCTTAAGTGACTCAGAACAATGCATAAATGTTCCGTATGTTCCTCTTTGTTTTTGGAATCGATCAAGATATCATCGATTAAGACAACGATAAACTTATCGAGCTCCGGCATGAAAACATAGTTCATGAGATATATGAAATGAGCTGGTGCATTGGTAAGACTGAAGGACATGACTAGATATTCATAAAGACCATATCGAGTGGTGAATGCAGTCTTAGGAATGTCCTCAGGATGGATTTTTATTTGATGGTAGCCAGATCAGAGATCGATGTTAGAGAACATTTTGGCCCCAGCAAGTTGATCAAATAGTAGATCAATGCGAGAAAGAGGATACTTATTCTTAATAGGGACTTCATTCAATGGACGGTAATCAACACACAGCCTTAAGGTTTTGTCCTTCTTTTTCACAAAGATAGCAGGACATCCCCACGGTGAAGAACTAGGTTGGATAAAACCTTTGTCAAGCAACTCTTGCAACTGTGTCTTGAGTTCTGCTAATTCTTTCAGTGGCATTCTATATGCTCTTCTAGATATTGGGGCAGTGCCAGGCTTTAACTCAATCACAAACTCTACATCTATGTCCAGAGGTAGACCAGGCAAGTTATCAGGAAACACATCAGGGAACTCACAGACTACCGGAATATCTTTAATCTTTTCACAGAGGATGCACAGACTCTTTTGACTGTCCTCTTAGGTGTTGGAAGTTGAATAAGAAGCTGAGATGTGCTATCAGGTAAGTTCAACCTTATCGTTCTATTCAGAGTGTCTATCACAGCTCCACGCTGATGCATCCAATTCATATTCAGGATCACATCTATATCTTAATACTTTAGAATTAGCATGGATGTGGGAAATAGGTGACCACCCAACTCTATAGGCACCAGATGTACCATTTCCTTAGTACACATACGTCCCCTAGGTGAATGTATATTTAAATTTTCTATTGTTTCCCCAATTGGAATATCATGCTTCACAACAAATGTTCTATTGATGAATGTATGCAATGCACTAGAATCGAAAAGCATAACTATGGGGTGATTAGCAATAGGAAACATACCCATCATAACAGACTCTCCTTTAGGTATAGCCTCCACCTGAGTGTAGAAGACTCATCTAGACTTCTTCTCTAGTTTGTCTTTCTGAGCATTCTGATTATTGCCCTTGTTCTGGTTTTGACTCTGTTGTTGAGTTGTAGGAGCTTTCTAAAAATTGGGATTGTACTGCTTCGGATATGGGCACTCCCTCGAGAAGTGACCTAGCTTTCCACAACTGTAGCAGGGATAATTATTATTGCCCTGCGGGGTTGGGGTACTATTGCCAGGGGCATTCAGCTGTCGTGGATATGGTAGAGCTGCAACAGGGCGGACAAATGCCTGTTGCCGAGCCTGAAACTATTGTGGACGAAAGGGATGACGGAAATGATTTTGTGGATGATAGACTATCTTCTGGCGCTTTTGGTTGCTATCAGAAGATCCAGATGACATGATCTTTTTTTCTTTGCCTCCTTATGCTTACGATACTCCTCTTTAGAAGTAATGGCAATATTGACTGCCTCATGATAAGTAGCATTAAGGCAACCGGTCATCATTGTTCGAATCTTGGAGTTCAGACCCCT
Organism: Saccharum hybrid cultivar R570; assembly: GCA_038087645.1. Classification (NCBI taxonomy): domain Eukaryota; kingdom Viridiplantae; phylum Streptophyta; class Magnoliopsida; order Poales; family Poaceae; genus Saccharum; species Saccharum hybrid cultivar. The sequence goes on from JAQSUU010000135.1 coordinate 29,313,745, forward strand.
CATAAAACAGGCTTTCTTTTTACGATCTGAATTGACATGGTCAGATCATATTGTGCAAGGTGATTAAACCTACCCACATACTGCATGACGGACTGATCTCCCTGCTTCAGACCAAGAAACTCTTCTAACTTCATGAGCATAATTCCATCATGAATGAAATGGGCACGGAAAGCTTCACGAAACTCCGCCCAGGTCACACGGTGACCAGCTGGCTGTGCGGCAAGAAGGTTTGCCCACCAAGCTCCCGCAGCACCTCTAAGCTGTTGGGCTGCGAACACTGGCTTCTGGTAATCAATGCAGTTGATGAGATCAAACTTCTACTCCATGGTGCTGAGCCAGTCATCTGCTTCCAGTGGTTCATCTGCCCTGGTGAATACTGGAGGACGGGTGTCAGTGAAGTCCACATAAGTGGTCTCATTTCTATTATTATAACGATCACGATTGCCCTGTGGTGCATTCTGATTATTTTGAGCCATTTCCCTCAGCAGTCGGGTATTCTCACCAGTGACATTGACAAGAGCAGCAATAGCCTCTGCCATAGTTGGTGGAACTGGTGGCGGGTTGGGAGCGTCACCCCCGTCTTGGGAAGTTCCAGCACCATCATTAGCATGAGTACGGGCAGACGTCTGTTATAACAAGTCAAACTTTATTCACAAACTTTTATTGAACTTGAAAAGTTACTACAAGCACACACCACACATGTTCACTTATTTATTACACAAGTCCGCACTTAGGCAGGACTACCCAATTCAACTAAGGTTGACATACTAAAGCAAACTACTAACTCATCATAAGGCCTCGACCACCTCAATCCTTATGGTTGGTGTCCATCCCAGAAACATGACCTCCTTCATCATCACTTTCATCAACAAGTTCTAGCTCCTCAGGATCTTCTTCTTCGGACTCTTCTTCAGATTCACCACCATCAACTATAATGACACCCGGGTCAAACTCTGCTGCACTAGGAGGAGGATGCAGTTGATAGTACAGATGATACACTTCCTCATGGAGAACCGGATTATCTCCCTCTAGATCATTAACATAAAACTCTAACTCCTCAACACGATCCTTGGCAACATCTTCTTGGTGCCAAGCTTCATTTCTTTTCTAAAACATGTTGTCAATCATCTGCTCACAGTTCTGATGAGCGACCTCACTTTGCCTCAACTGTCGCTTCAACTTCCTAATGCAGATAGCATCTAGAGCTCGGTCTCTTGTGGCTCTTGCCAACTCTGCACTGAGCCTCTCAATTTCTGCTTGTGGATTGGAGCGGCTACTACTAGCACCATCGTTCCTTGGGGCTAGCTGGTGACGTGAAACACCTTTAGGTCATGTCATCTTGCGAGGAGTTAACTTTGTATGAGCCATCCTGTAGAGGGTAAGATTAGAATTGGTAAGGATAGTTGGGGAGGATTTGAAGGTTAGCATGAATATGATTGATACTACTTAACACAAACCACATTACAAGGGAAGGTAATTAACAAGTTCATTAAGCATGATGCATGAATCGAACTTACGAAACAAAGCATAAAAGATTTTCAGTAATCAATAACACAAGAGTAACAAAACAACAAACTTATACATAGGGCAATTTTAGCATGCTATTCTACCAATAGTCTTTAAACATGACTAAAGAACTATAAGATGAATAAAGATGGGTCATAAGCAATTTGGACCAAAATAGCAAGTTTAAATTTATTTGACCCAAATCATTTTGAAGTTTTGTAAAGCAATACTATAATAGCCCTGACAATAATCGCTCTTATACTAGCTGTGGCAGAACCTCCTAAATAATATGGCCCACATGCACCTTTCATTGTTTCAAAGACCTCTGAAGGCTATGCATGTGTACCACAGAACTTAAGAAGTCTGTCGGGTGTCCTCAAAAAACCTGAATCATCCACGATCTTCCGAGCAGGATCAAATTACAGAGGCATTGCAATATTACAACAGTTTATATAACAAATTACATCAAAATGGGGTAAAACGGGATTTTCCGGAAATCAGGGTTTTGAATCAAATTTAAACTCGATTTGGTTGCTACAATAATTAATGATTAATTAGTGATCACAACTATCATCCAAATATACCATTGGGTCAAATCACATGTGACTTACCCAATGTCACATTCGTTTGAACCAATTTTGAATTATAAATCCATTTTTAATAAATCTCCCAATTTGAATTCGAATTTGAATTGGAAAACTTAGGGCGAGTTTTGGAACTCAATTTCAACCTCAAACTTGGAGTTCATGTTTAAATGTTGCACTTGAATTTATCCCTTACACTTGACACTAGTGTAGAGCAAAGCTGTACAACTCAAATTACATAGGGCATAATCAAGTATTTGAAATGACATTCAAAACTAGGGTTTTGGATTCAAGTTAAACGTCTCAAGAACTCAATCAATCTATGAATGTAAATTTATTTTAGTTGATGCACATCAGAGTGGACTAAAACATGAATGTTTTACAATGCATATGATGACATGACTAGTTTCAGTTACCATAACACCAGGGGTGTTACATGGTGAAGTATAACCATGTCTAGGCCTTGTTTAGATACCTAAATTCATCCCCAAATTTCACTATGCAAAAAGGAGATTCCCCATCACATCAAAATGTCGGCAAATACATGGAGTACTAAATGTAGATGAAATCATAAACTAATTGCACAGTTTTGTTGTACTTTACGAGACGAACATTTTGAGTCTAATTAATCAATTTTTGAACAATTTTTTGCACTAAAAAACAAAAGTTGCTACAGTGTTCAGTGTTCCGGGAACACTGTAGCAACTTTTGCCGAATCGGCCGCCCGACTTGGACATCTAAACAAGGCCCTAGTTTTTAGCTAGGTTAAACATGTACAAACTGCTAAGAGCCTGGGACACGCATGTAGGGGTAAAACGGTAAATTATCAAATTGCTGCACGACAAGAGCACGAAAATCACCCGTTTGTCATTCGGGCCTTGTTCATTTCCCCATCCCAACCCAAAATATTTCCTCTTCCACCCATCACATCAAATCTTTCGACGCATGTATGGAGCATTAAATGTAAGTAAAAAAGATAACTAATTGCATAGTTTGTCTGTAAATGTCAGGACAAATCTTTTGAGCCTAGTTAGTACATAATTAGACAAATTTTGCCAAATAACAACGAAAGATGCTACAATAACTTTTTATCTACTTTTCGCGAAGTGAACACACCCTCGAATACATTGCTGCATACGCCGCCACGGCCCCGCGCCACCGCCGCACTCAATTACTCACCCAATTTCAAATTCCCCATCCAGAGCAACAACGAGCGCCGCTTCTCTTCCCTCCTCCGCCTCCCTCCAAACCGAAACTCAAATCAGGCACCGTTTAAATGCCAAAAATTTTACCAAAATTTTCAGATTCCTCGTCACATCGAATCTTTGAACACATACATGAAGCATTAAATATAGATAAAAAATAAAACTAATTACACAGTTTAGACGAAATGGACGAGACAAATCTTTTAAGCCTAATTAGATCATGATTGGACAATATTTATCTAATAACAACGAAACTGGTGCAGTAGTGTTTGGCCGAATTTTTTTTGCCAACTAAACAGCCCCCTAGCGAAAAGCCGAAGAGGCGAAGAGCGATAGCCAACCTCCCCCACATCGATTCCCCAAATCGCCTGGCGCTATGACCACGGTATGTCGACCCCTTCGATCCTCGATTTTTCTTCTGCTGTCTCCTCTTCTCCATCTCCGTCTCCGTCGATCATCTTCGGCGAGGTTAGGGAGACGGGTTGTCTGACGAGGTTACGGAGGCGGATTGTCCGGCAAGTAAGCTTGGGGAGGTGGGCTGTCTGGCGAGGCTGGGGGAGGCGGGTTTGGTACTGAATCCGGTTGGGCTAGAGGGGGTCATCGGCTGCAGAGGTGAATCGATTGCAGAGGATCTCAATCCGCCCGGCGGAGGTGGCGGGCGCGGGGCGGGGGCATCGCGACTCGATGAATTAGCGCAGCGACGGGAGACGGCAGCGGATCCGGCTGCGCGGGGGCGAGGGCACGGGAAACACCCCCTGATTCCTCTGCATCGCTCGAGAAATTCATGATTGGCTTCCTGGATTCAATGTGATTACGAGTGAACGGACGGTAACGGTACGGTTGGTGCAGGCAGGAGAGCTGGATTCGGCGGCGGGCGGCGAGGACCTGGAGCCGCTCTTCGACTACAAGCGAGTGCAGCCCAGGATGACGTTCTCCTTCGACGGTACGCATCGCGTCGCTCTCCGTGGACTTGAGTTTCCTATGGGCGAGTAGCTTAGGATTTGACGGTTTCGATGTGCAGACAGCGACCTGGAGGCGGCCGACATCTTCAAGCACTGCAACAAGCGCCCCAAGGTCCAGGCTACCACGGTGAGTGCGCCCGAGTTTGGTTTCGATTTGGGGACTTGTTTTGTTCTCGAGTGTTGATGTGCTGTTACTGGTCCGTGTTCATTAGGAGGAGAGTAAGCCAGACGAGGAGGCTGCCGCCCCCAAGGGGGTGGTCCTCGACGAGGAGGATTGGTTGCAGCCCCCGCCGCCCAAGGCCGCATTCAGGGCCCCGGCAGAGGAGGATAGTACGTTTCGGGAACTGAGGTATATTTCAGTAATACTTTTTCTATACCTTTCCTATTGAATGAGAATGCTTTGCAAGTGGATAGGGGAAGATGATGATGTTTTTTTTCCATCAGCATTCTGCCAAACCATGGAAAGAATTGCAGAGAATACGTTTTTACTCAGAATGAATTTTAGAGTATTGAATGAAATTTGCTCAGAATGCCTTTTACTTTTAGGGTAAAGTTTATTTTTCACCCTCAAACTTGCACGGTAGATTGATTTTCAACCTTGAACTATGAAACCGGGTGACACACCCTCCAACTGTTGAAACCTGACAAATTTGGTCCTCTGACTGGTTTTAAGCTGGTTTTCTATTTTCTAATAATAATAAAAATCTGGTTTGGATTCTAGAAATTCATAACTAATTTATTTTAAACCATACAAATATGAAACTGTCAAGGGCGTCAAGCCCAAGAACGGGCGGACCTCGGCTACGTAGTTCGTAGCCTTGATTCGTGGTAGCCGGCGGGGTTTTGCCCCCACGCCGATGAACGTCGCCGGGTTATGCCCCCTGGCGGCTGAAGAGAAGAGGGAGGAATTAGATAGGTATAATCTTTGCTTAGCCCTCTGAATGTGCGGTTACAGGAGATAAATGGCCTTAGGCCCAACCAACTGGAGCAACAAGCTCCTCTAATTTAGGAACTAATAATAGAAAGATAACAAATAATGGAAGGCTATTAATCAGCTAACAATTCCTTCTCAGCCACTATCGTGACTTGTGGCCAGGGCTAGGCCCTGCTCCGCCTGAGCCTGCTGCTCGGCGCGTTCCTGGGCGCGGCGCACGTCCCTGGCTCGGCGACGCCTGGTGTACTTGCGCCCGAACATGACATCTCCCTCCCCGCCGAGAATCAGCTCGTCCTCGAGCTGGAACGTCGGGTACTTGGCGCGGAACGCTGCCGTGTCTTCCCACGTCGCCGAGGCAGCTGAAGCACCCTGCCACTGGACGAGGACCTGGGGCACACCACTGACGATGCGATAGCGCACCGCGCGCGCAGGTTCGGGGTCGATGGCGCCATGTCGGAGAGGAGGCAGAGGCGGTGCTGCAGCTGGAGGCTCTCCTTGGAACTTCTTCAACAGCCCCACGTGAAAGACGTTGTGAATGCGGGCGCCGGCTGGTAGGGCAAGCCGCACAGCGACGTCGTTGATGAGCTCGATGACCTGGTACGGACCGCAGAAACGGGCCTTGAGCTTGCCGCCGGTGGCCTGGGGTAGTGAGGAGGCCGAGCGCTGGCGAAGACGAAGCAGCGCCCAGTCACCAACTTGGTAGCTGACTTGACGATGATGGCGGTCGTAGAACAGCTTCTGAGTGGCTTGAGCTTGCTCCAGGCGGGCACGGACATCAGCCAAGAACTCCCCGTGTTCCGCCATGGTCTTGGCAACTGCCGGAACCCTGGTGTCGCCGGGCTCATACGAGCGGATGGACGGCGGATCGCGCCCGTAAACGACGCGGAACGGCGTATCACGCAGCGACGACTGGTAGGCAGTGTTGAACAAGTACTCCGCCCACGGCAGCCACCGGAGCCACTGCCGCGGCCGATCGCCCGTCAGACACCGCAGGTACATGATGATGACGCGGTTGGCCGACTCGGACTGCCCATCCGACTGCGGATGGAACGCCGTCGTCATGTGGAGCTTGGTACCCATCAGCCTCATAAGTTCCTGCCAAAACAGAGACGTGAAGACAGTGTCCCGGTCGGAGACCATGGACTGCGGTACCCCGTGGAGGCGGACGACTTCACTGAAGAATGCTTGGGCGACGGATTCGGCGGAGTAGGGGTGGGCCAATGGGATGAAGTGACAATACTTGCTCAGGCGATCCACCACGGTGAGAATGACTGACTTCCCGCGGACGCGCGGCAAGGCTTCCACAAAGTCAAGCGCGACGTCGGTCCATATGCCCTACGGCACCGGAAGCGGCATCAAGAGGCCCGCCGGGTGAAGATGCTCAGACTTGTAGCGCTGGCAGACCGCGCAAGCCCGCACCAGCGCCTGCACCTCCTCCTTCATATTAGGGAAGTGGAAGTCACGGCGGAGGCGGTGCAAGGTACGATGAACGCCCTCGTGTCCGTCCTCATGGACCGCCCGGAGGAGCTCCTGGAGCAGTGGCGACGCTGTCGGGATGTAGAGGCGCCCCCCAAACAGCACCATGCCGTCGACGATGGTACAGGTCGCAGGCCGGCTCCCAGCAGTGATCTCGGTGTGCAGTGCCACCAAAGCCGGGTCCTGGAGTTGTGCTTGACGGAGTCGGTCGACGAAGTCGAAGCGCGGCCCAGAGATGGCCAGCAGCTCCCCATCCTCAGTATCCCGCCGGGACAGCGCATCTGCGACGGCGTTAGCCGCTCCCGGCTTGTACTCCACGGAGAAGTCGAAGCCCAGCAACTTGCCCACCCAATGATGCTGTGGAATGGTGGACAAGCGCTGGTCCAGCAGGTACTTTAGGCTGTAGTGATCAGTCCGGACGACGAAGCTGCGCCCCCACAAGTAAGGTCGCCAATGGCGGACTGCCTGGACCAGCCCAATGAGCTCCCGCTCGTAGGCGGCGAGCGCCCGGTGTCGCGGCGCGACCGGCCGGCTGTAGAAGGCGATCGGGTGGCCGTCTTGGATGAGAACAGCCCCGAATCCATGGGATGACGCGTCGCACTCGACGACGAATGGCTTGGCGAAGTCTGGCATGCCCAACACCGGCGCGGTGGTGACTGCGGCTTTGAGCTCGTCGAAAGCTGCAGACGCCTCATCACTCCAAGCGAAGCCGTCCCGTTTGAGCAGGGCGGTGAGTGGTGCCGTGATGGAGCCGTAGTTGTGGATGAACTTGCGGTAGTAGCCCGCCAAGCCGAGGAATCCGCGGACCGCCCGCGGGGAACGGGGCACCGGCCACTCCACGATGGCCTGCACCTTGGCCGAGTCCATGGCCACGCCTGCCGCCGAGATCGTGTGGCCGAGGTAGGCGACCGACGGGACGCCGAACGCACACTTGGAGCGCTTGACGAACAAGGAGTGGCGACGGAGCTCGGTGAGGACGATGCGAAGGTGCCTGAGGTGGTCCGCCCAAGACATGTTGTAGATCAAAATATCATCAAAAAACACCAGCACGAAGCGACGAAGGAAAGGACGAAGCACGTCGTTCATGAGCGCCTGGAACGTGGCCGGGGCATTGCACAGCCCAAACGGCATGACGAGGAACTCGTAGAGGCCGTCATGGGTGCGAAAGCCGTCTTGTGGACGTCGTCTGCCCACATTTGCACCTGGTGGTACCCCGACCGTAGATCGAGCTTGGTGAAGAACTGCGCGCCATGGAGCTCATCCAGCAGCTCGTCGACGACCGGGATGGGGTAGGCATCCTTCACCGTGATGGCGTTCAGCTCGCGGTAGTCGACGCAGAAACGCCACGAGCCGTCCGGTTTCTTGACTAGGAGCACCGGAGAGAAGGCTGAATCGCTTCGCCGCACGATGCCCTGCTCCATCATGGTCGCGCACTGGCGTTCCAGCTCGTCCTTGTGCGCGGCGGGGTAGCGATATGGGCGGACCGCCACCGGGGCCGAGCCGGGCTTGAGAGTGATGCGGTGGGCGCGCCCCCGGGCCGGTGGCAGGCCGGTTGGCGCCGCGAAGATGTCCTCAAACGCGTCCAGCAGCTCGTCGATAAGGGGCTCGGTCACTGGTGTGGCCGCATGCAGACGTGGAGGGGATGGGGGTGCAGTGCCGCGCCAGCACACGGTCTGCCCCTCGTGCTGGAAGACCATGGTGCCTGCCGCCACGTTCCAGACAATGTCACCCAACGGCGCCATCCAGTTGGTGCCGAGGACGACGTCGTAGCCCGCCAATGGCATGAGGTACAGGTCGACGGTGAAGGTCATGCCATCGATGACGATCGGAGCTTGACGGAGGACACCAGGGCAGGAGATGCGCTCCCCGTTGGCCACTGTGGCCGTCATGCGAGGGCGCGTCTCGACGGGCAGCCCCGCGCGCTGGGCCGCGGCCTCGCCGATGAAGCTGTGCGTGGAACCCGTGTCGACGAGCGTGGTGAGGTCTGCTGCCCCCACACGTACGCGAAGCTGGATGGTGCTGCTGACGGCCACCCCGGCAACCGCGTGGAGGGAGAAGACGGGCGCCTCCCCGGACTCGTCGTCCTCAGCGAGTTCGACGCCGTCGATGTAGAATATGCGGCGACACACCCGGTTGTGGCCGCGTGAATAGGGCTCGTTGCAGTTGTAGCAGAGGCCCAAACGACGCCGTTCCGCCTGCTCCTCCGTGGTAAGGCGCTTGGTTGGTTGGCCCCCTTCCCTGGCCGGTGGTGCTGGGAGGGCCAAGGGCACCGTGGGCGCGGGCAACGCCTGCTGTGCGGGCGCTGGCAGGACGGCCGGTGCAGAAGCCGCCGGGCGAGGTGCGGGCGCCGGCAGGATCGTCCGGGGTGCCGCTCTGGGGGCCGCCTGGCTGAGGCGATCCAGCTCCACCAACTCCATCTGACGCGCCAAGCTCATGGCCGCCGCAAGTGAGGACGGTGCGTGGACGCGCACTTGATGGCTAAGCGGGGGCAGCAGACCGCCGGTGTAGAGCTGCACCCGCTAGTCTTCGTCGAGACGGCCGGCGCGAGGAAGAAGCGCTTGGAACCTGTTGGAGTATTCTTCGACGGTCCCCGTGCGGCGGCACTCGGAGAGTTCGAAGAGGGGCGCCGAACGCAGGGGCGGCCCGAACCGCAGCTGCAGAAGCTCCTTGAAACGCCCCCAGGGCGGCGTGCCTTCATCCTCTTGGAGCTGGATGAACCAGAACTGGGCAATGTCCTCCAAATTGTAGGAGGCCATCCACACGCGCTCCTCCGGCATGGTGCGCTGCTGGCGGAAATAGGACTCGCACCGATTTATGAACAGCAGCGGATCAGACTTGCCGTCAAATCGGGGAAAATCCAATTTTTGGAACCGGGGCGGTCGATCGGTATGGTGTTGGCCGTCCTGGTGGCTACTCGCCGCGGAGGACTGGGCAGCTTTCTCCTTGAGGCCCGCCACATCGGCGGAGAGGGTCTTCAACATCTGGACGACGTCGGCGAGGCTGGGTTCGCCGTCACCCATGGCTGGATGCACAGAACAAGATGCAGCCGATGATTGTGGGGAGGATGGTGGGGCTGGTGGTGGTGCGGTGGAAGCAGAAGGGCTGGAGGCGGCGGATTGGGAGGATCGACGCGACGCTGATACCAGGTTGTCAAGGGCGTCAAGCCCAAGAACGGGCGGACCTCGGCTACGTAGTTCGTAGCCTTGATCCGTGGTAGCCGGCGGGGTTTTGCCCCCACGCCGATGAACGTCGCCGGGTTATGCCCCCTGGCGGCTGAAGAGAAGAGGGAGGAATTAGATAGGTATAATCTTTGCTTAGCCCTCTGAATGTGCGGTTACAGGAGATAAATGGCCTCAGGCCCAACCAACTGGAGCAACAAGCTCCTCTAATTTAGGAACTAATAATAGAAAGATAACAAATAATGGAAGGCTATTAATCAGCTAACAATTCCTTCCTTCTCAGCCACTATCGTGACTTGTGGCCAGGGCTGGGCCCTGCTCCGCCTGAGCCTGCTGCTCGGCGCGTTCCTGGGCGCGGCGCACGTCCCTGGCTCGGCGACGCCTGGTGTACTTGCGCCCGAACATGACAGAAACTAGTTCCAGTGTTCGTCTAAAAAGGGTTCAATCCCCATTTAGAGTTCAATCCCCATTTCGTTTCTCACATGCCAAAGACCCCAAAGAATACCCGAAAACATAAACAACTTTATGTGATAATCCTTGCACTCCAAGGGTATCCAGTTTTTGAACACATCTTGAATGCTTCCTGCGGATCTATCCCAGCCCAGCGCTTCTTTAAAGCATGCCCAAATTACTTTTGCCACATGGCAATGAAAGAAGATATGATTACAGGTTTTGATTCACCCCACATAGACAGCAGTTTTTTTTACCTTCGCCGCACCCCCCCCACCCCCCTCCTCTTTTTTTTTTCTTTTTTGTTGAGATTCATTTCTGTTTGTATTCTATCTTGTATTACTAACCACATAAACACCCTTACCTTTGTTGGCATTTTATTTTTCCACATCTTAACCATTCTCCTGTTAACACCCCTCTGAAAGTCAATAACTTCTCTGGAACTTATCCTCTCCTTCATTAAGCTCAAAGTTATCCAACTGATCCATTAATCTCTCCCATCCATTCGTTTCATTCCTCCAACTCCTCTTCTGAAACGTACATTCCAGCCATCACCTTCCCTGTAATCATTGACCAAACATGATTTGTCTTCATAAATATTGTAGAGAGATGGAAATTCTAGTTTCATAGGTATGCCACCTGCCCAAACATCCTCCCAAAAGAGAGTATTTTTCCCATGATTCATTTGAGCCCTGCAGTCCCATTTCAGAATACCCTTCCAGAACTGGGAACCCTCACACCACCAACCCCCACCCCACCCCCCTGCTGCTATACTGAGTAAAAAGACTTATTCTTCAAGTATTTCTTTTTTCAATAGGTTATAGCAAAGATCATCTTTGTTGGCTCTGAGCATTCTGCATGCCCATTTGCCCAATAAAGCCTTATTCATTGATCTTGTAGCCATGATCCCCATACCCCCAAAGTCCTTGGGGAGGCATAGGTTCTCCCATTTCATCATATGGTATTTAAACTTATCATCTGCACCCTGCCAGAAAAACTTTGCTCTGATGGTGTCTAGGGATGAAAACGAAAATGATAATCTCCGATTTTTCGAAATCGTTTTCGAGTTTTTTCCGATTTTTATGCCTAAACGAAAATGATAGCGGTAACCGAAAAAACGAAAATGATAACGGTAAAAATAATCGAAAACGAAAGCGAAAATGATTTTGCCCTCTTCCGATCGTTTTCGAAGATTCCCGTATTTAACCGGTAATTTACCGTCTGTAATTATCGATTCAAAGGCCTTTAACTAATGAATCCTTATTTATTTAGAGATATACAACGCATTACACATGCAAGCACACAAGGTAAATTTTTTTTGGAAAGGATCACATCTGTACACGCAAGCTGCAAGCACACAAGACAATTTTTTTTTTGGAAAGGATCACATATGCACACAAGGCAAATAATTTTTGGAAAGAAACTATCTAACGGAAGTATTTCATGTGTATAACAAGAACACAATCAACACTCGAGGTTCTTTTTTCTAGCCTTTAACTTGTATATGATGTGTTGGTTGCTACCTGCGACACATACATATATTGTGTTTGCTTCTTATTAGCTATGTGTTTCTCATATTTTTATTTCTTATTAGCACTATTGCACTAATACATCTATTGCTACGAGCCTTACATATCTCCGTACATTAATATGATGCTTGTAACTAACTCATGTAAAGTTGCCTTATATGAGAACTAATATATGTATGTATCCATCACAAATTATGTAGGATGAATACTCAGAATATGGACGGGAAGATGTGGCCGGGGACGACGATGACATGCCTGACGTTCATCTTTAAGAAACCTATAGGCTATAGCCTCCACTGAAAAAGGAACTCTAATAATTCATGTTTTGATCACTATTTATGTCGAGTCAACTTAGAACATGGTCGTTTATTTGTATCTTTGTCAAGAATTGCCATACTGTTGCGTGGTTTGCCACTATTTGAGACATAAGATTGTGTGAATTATGTGATTTCAGCTTGTGATCTTGTCAATTGTGGCTTTATTTACTATTGTCATGTGAGATATGTCGAGTTATATGGATCTTCTCATGTTCTACAGTTTGGCGTGTTTATCGTTTTTTAGATACCGTTCTCATGGATTCCGATCGTTATCGATGTATTTTTCGATCGACTACTATCGTTTTCGAAATTACCAGAATATCGGCGCCGTATTCGTTTCCGACAATATCGTATCGATTTCGTTTTCGAGAAAAAGATGTGAAAACGAAAGTGATTTGGTCTCCTATCGATCGTTTCCGATCGTTTTCATCCCTAATGGTGTCCATTAGTTGGTGAATGACTTCGTTTAATCTGTACACATCCCCCATTGGATAGATTGTAAACTGCTCAATGAAGTATTAGTAAGAATTAACCTATAGAGAACACTGATGTTCAATTCAAATGTACTCTTGTGTATAATTTTAAACATGCTTTGGCATTCTAATCATACCTGTTTTCATGTTCATAGATTTGACATCAGAATATTGCTGTTGCTGCCAACTTAATCATTACCTAATTTGCACAAAATGCAGGTTGAAGAAACAGGAGTGGGCAAAATTTGCTGAATCAGCTCAGGGTATATTGCAAAAGATGGATGCAATCACCAACAAAGAAGTTGGTCCCAAGGAACCACCTGAACAAATAATTCTGGATGATGAGTCTGAACCTCCAGTCGAGAAAGTAAGGGAAAAGATTGTCATATCAATTCAGGACAAGGATGGGCATCAACAGATGCGTGTATACAAGGTTATATTAATCTTTTTGGCATGGACTAGCATTGCTACTGTTAATAATTCAGCCCATATATACTCACTCCCTCCCAAAAAAAGAATGTCATCCTCAGGTTATTAAGTCAAACTTTCTTAAATTTGATCACATTTATAGAAAATAGTACCAATATTTGTACATCAACGAGGTCTACTGTGAAAATATATTTTGTCATATATCTAATGATACTTATTACGGATCATAAATATTAGTTTTTTTTTTCTTTTTGTATATAACCAGTCAAATAAAGATAAATTGACTCATAAACATTCTTTTTGGGATGGGGTAACTTTGAATACTAATTACAGGGGCATATGCAACTTTGGTTCATTAATTCAGGCTCTCCAATGTATTGTCACAGTTTGATCTACTCTGGATTTTAATTAATGTTCATTCAATTTCATCGAACTAATGTAGTAGTTATGAGCCTACTTCTCCTTGGGTTTCTGAAGCTTGACTCCAAGAGTAGTGCAAAACGTGTATGGGCCTGATTATTATTTTTCGCATTAGAAATTAGAATAGTGCAAAGTGAAAGATTATGATTTTTTTTTCTGCAAATGTTGTTATATTTGACTTCTAGTTGACATGAAGACCTAAGCTAACCTCGTGTTTATTATATAACTGTTACAGGACGAGAAGTTTGACAAGCTTCTCAAGGTGTACGCCAAGAAGGCAAAGCTGAACCCATCTGATTTGTATTTTGTATTTGATGGTGAGAAGATTAACCCATCATCTACACCTCAGGACCTTGATCTTGAGGATGAAGACATGATTGAGGTGCGCTGTAAGCGGAGTTGAGGCCATCCTCGATATATGCAGTTTTAGATAAAGTCAGCCCTTTTGCTTCCAAAGGCTTATTTGTCTATAGTCTACTATAGCAAAGACATGTGAGGTCATCTTGATATATGCAGTATTAGACAAACTCAGCCGTTTTGCTATCTTCTTTTGCTTCCAAAGGCTTATTTGTCTATATAGCAAAGACATGTGAGGTCATCTTGATATATGCAGTTTTAGACAAACTCAGCCGTTTTGCTATCTTCTTTTGCTTCCAAAGGCTTATTTGTCTATATAGCAAAGGCCTATGAGGTAATTCGTGTGCAGTATCAGGAACCGCAGGTTCCCGTCGTTCTGTTCTATAGTTGGATATTGTGTGATGTCGTAAGAACCGCCTGAAACCCTCGAGATATACTGCAGCTGCACATGTGGCTTTGGTTGGCAAGAGCCATCTGCAGAAATGCCAGAGCAGCCTCGTTTGTGGAAAGCTGCATGCGGGAATCGGAGTGGGAGGGTTTGGCATGGGTGACCTGCTGCTGCTGTGGTGCGTGCAGCGTGCTGTTGGAGTGTGCAAGGCTTTGTTGACGATGCACTTACCGCTGATGTCAAGTTTTGCAAGTTGCAACTAGCCGTCAGGCGTCAGCTGTGACCTGAGAGCAGACTGGGTGCCGCAGAGTTACCCGTCAGTATATATGTCCAACGGGCCGGCACGACATCGGGTGATCGGGCCTTCACGGGCCACCGTGCCTCATGGGCCGTGCCTGCACGTGCTTCGTGTCTGTCCTTCGGCCCAGGCACGGGCCTGTGGGCTGATTTTCGTGTCGTGCCGTGCCGGCCCGATGAGCACGGAAAAATTCACGGGCCGGGCCAGCCCACAGCCCGTCACCCTTACAATACCTCATCCAACTCATCTCAATTCACAGATTAACAATTTGACATTGATAGTTTCAAATTTGAATCACAACTCATAAATTCACAACACAGGTAACAGATTCATATCCCATAGCCACAGTTATCATTTATCAAACACTGAAACACATAGACATAGTCACATTCTGAGTTTCTGACATTCATTCAAATTTCAAAGCCAAGTGCCCAACGGCCCAACTGGCCAAGTCTCAACTCCCAACTGAATAAGTCCATAACAGAGAAACAGAATATAACTTTCAAATTCATCGTAATGCCTAAATGCCTAAGTGCAGAACTCCAAACTTCCAAAATCAAGCCAACACAAACACAACAGTCAACAGATATGAGAAATATGATAATTGAGCTGTTTTGTGCAATGCTACCTCATTAAAAATCTTTCTAAGTAAAACTCACCTTTGTGAGAAATCCTAGAAAGAAAAAAGAGTGCAGCCAACTCATAGTTAGATCTTAATGTCTTACAAACCATAGTGGCATAGTTGTTGACAACCCAAAATTACAGTGAGTCCATAGATCACTCACTCATCTGAGTCATCTCACAGCAAAAGAACACTCACTCACTCACTCACTCACTCACTCATCTCACATTCTCTAAGTACTAGAAGCACCAGCACCACCACTCCCGCCGCCGCTTCCTTCTTCATCAAGGTACAAGTTCTAAAATGCTTCCTCAAGCTCTGTGTTCTCAGCTTCATGTTGTTCCCTTGTTGCTCCTAGTTCTCAATCTTTGAATCAATACACATATGTTAGCACAAATTTATAGCCAAGCAGAAGCAAGTAATAACAGTTTGGGAATCAAACTAATTAGTACCTTGATGCAGGTCAGCATCTCCACATTCTCTGGCAGAAGGCGCCGCCGCCGATCTTCAAGTATCCTCCCTGACAAACTGAAACAGGACTCGGAAGAGGCAGTAGATACAGAAACAGACATAATATTTCTTGTCATTATACATAAGATTGGATAGGTTAGCTTGTGGTCCTTCCACCAGAGAAGTATGTCAAAGTCATCTCCAGAAGAAGTGACACAACCACTGTCTAAATAAGCTGAGAGCTCAGAAACACCAGAGGAAGATGAAGATGAAGTGCCAGAGCCAGGGGGAGGACCTGAGAGCTCAGAAACACCAGAGGAAGATGAAGATGAAGTGCCAGAGCCAGGAGGAGGACCAACAACACCTGATCTTGATCCATCAGGGCCACCAAAGATCCTTCCCCATGCCTGCTTTTTCTTACCTGTATGAGCATATGCAATCCTTTGAGAGCTAGCTGCACCAAACTTGTTCACATACTTGTCAAACAATTTATACAATTCAGATTTGACATCAGCATAGTATGAACTGTACTCACAACCAGTATAGTCAGCAAGTAATTCCAGAACTCTAAAGAATCCTATCATCTTAGCTCTAGGATCAAGAATGAATGCATATGAATATAGCGGTGGTATGTTCTCCTAATATTTTAGAAATTTAAGTTTCATAGGAGCAACAACAAGTCTAATATTTTGATCTCTTTCACATGCATGCAATTGAGAAGCAATCTCAAGGATATGGTGCAAAACAAGTGGACTTGTGAGATAATAAACACCAGATAGAGAAAACAATACAATCATCAAAGAGTTCTAGGAATTCATATATCTTTTCAACAACATGTCAATGATTTTTAGTCAACAATTCTGAACCATAATGAGAATTAATGAACATAGAAAAGATATTCGTGTATGGGATCAAGTGCTTAAGCATTAGGTAAGTAGAATTCCATCTAATATCCATATCCAAGCCAAACTTTCTAGGTCTAACACCATTGGCATGCAGTATTCTTTGAACAATGCAATTCTTTGATTAGATGAATTTAAGAAGCTAATTGTAGTTCTCAAATCTTCAGTAAAAGGTTTTAACCTTTTCAATCTAGATTTCAGAATAAGATTAATGGTATGACAGGCACAACATTGATGCACAAGCAAATACTTAACCTTATTAGGATCAGAAGGTGTAGGTGCAGGATAAGAACCCAAGTAACCAAAGAACATATGTGTCAAAGTCTCCATAGCCTTAGCATTAGAAGAAACATTGTCTAGAGTGATAGCAAAAACCTTATCAATCAAGCCAAACTCCTCAACTATACTAGCAATCGTTTCAGCAATGTTTTCACCAGAATGTTTAACATTAATCAGCTTAAAACCAACAACCCTTTTATGTAACTCCCAATCAGCACTTACATAATGAGCAACAACACTAATATAATCTTCCTTATCATTACCAGACCATATATCAGAAGTAAAAAAAACAAAATGAGCAGCAGGCAGCACAGAATTCTTAAGCACATCACGACGTTCAACAAACAATTTACTAAGGTCTCTAGTGGTGGTCTGTCTAGAAACCTTGCTAAACAAAGGGTTATGAGCACGCTTAATGTAATCCTCCCAGGCCCATGTCTCACCAATGCATAATGGAAGGTCCAGTCTAGCAATCAAATGACACAACTCAGTATGAGCAATAGCAGGATCATACACCCAATTATGCAAACCATCAGGATTCAAAGCAATCCTAGACTGGACCCTATTAGCATGATCTTTCTTTTTCCTACAAGAATTCTGGTGCCTAATCAAAAGACCAGTGCTAGCAGTAGATCTAACAGACAATCTAGTCTTACACATTTTGCAGATAGCAGCAATACGAACATCACCTTCTTTGACCGCATCAAAATCCACCCAAACACTAGATTTGCGCTTACCAGCATGTGAGGTACCATGAGTGCTGGTCGAGCCAGTGCCAGTCCCTGTCACCGTCGCGGTCCCTCCACCACCATCACCATCGACGTCATCGGCATCGATCGGAAGACCGCCGTCATCGAGATCGATGTCGAACAGAGCGGCAGCGTCCTCACGGACATCGTCGCCGTTCTCGATGTCCAGCTCATGCTCGATGAGGTCATCATTGTCGTTGCTGATGGTGGGATCCGGCACGGCGACCTCAACCGTGGCTGGCTAACGCTGACCCTCACCTCCAGTACCGTTCCTCAACGATAAGCGCGGGTGCCTGGCCATGTCTATGCCAGAGGAGGAAGACTCGGCATCAGGCGCCGACCTGCTCAACAGCTCAAGCCGAGGAGAAAACAGAAACAGAGGAGAAAGAATCAGCGATAGAAACAAAGGAGAAACAAATCTAGGGTTAGGGTTCATGGACTTACCTGCGCTACCAGAGCCCGGTGCCAAAGATGATGAGGATCACCAAGAGGACAGACAAACAACGATTAGAACGACGGTGAGTGGTGGAGGAGGGACTAGACAGTGACAACTCACATATTTTACTGAGAGTCCGAGACCGAGAGCGAGAGGAGAGAGGAGAGGAAGAAGGGAAGGGAGGAGACAGGGCGAGACGGGGAGCGGCGGGAGGTGGATCGAGATCACCAGAGTCAGAGTCTTGGAGACGACAGACGATGGTGATGAGAGGAGAGACGGAGAGAGGGGCGATGGCGTGAGAGCGAGTGAGAGAGTGAGCGACTAAGCGGCACGGTGGGGGAGGAGGATTAGGGTTGGGGGTGCAGCGCGGTGGCATATATATGAGGGGGCGGGGGGCGGGCGTGGTAGGCTGGCTGCTGGGCTGCCTCGGCTTATAGTCGTTGGCAGGCCGGGCCGACCACCGTGCCTGCCGTTGGGGCCGTGCCGGGCCGACCCATGGGCCAGGGGGTCGGCCTAGGTATGGCCTGGTCCCCCGTGCTGTGCTAGCCCAGGCCCATTGGCCACCGGGCTGGGCCGTGCTCAGGCCAGGCCAAAATACCGGGCTTCAGGTCGAGCCAACGGGCTCGGGCTGCATGGCCATATATACCAGTCAGTCAGTGCTAGGGATGCAAACAGTCAGAACAAGCTTAAATTTCTCTCTTTACATTTTTCATGGAAATGAAATAAAAAATTGATACGGTAATGCTCTGATGAGGACGTCCGTCCGGGCATGTCCGTCCAGACGCCCTATTCCTAGGCCTACGCATCGATTGGGCCATTCCTGAACATTTTATCCACATGCGACTGCTGTCGCTTTCACCGTGTTGTCCGCCCGCAGTGGCTGCTTCCACTGCGCCATCCGCCTATAGTGGTCGTGATGTGCCATTCACCGGCCTACTCTGCCTTGCTGTCGCGCCCCATCCCACGCCGTGCCTACGCCAATCTCGTGCCGCGCGGTGCGTCCACTGCCGTGACCCATCCACCTCGCTCGTCGCGGCCATGGCATGCACCGTTGAAGGGTCGAGATGGTGGACTAGAGGGGGGTGAATAGTCCTTTCTAAAATTAATCGCGTCGACAAACCGAAACAAATGCGAAATTAAAATTATCGGTCTAGCCAAGACTACACCCCTCCATCTAAGTTCACAAGCACCTCACAAAGATCCTAATTATGTAACTAAGGTGCTTTCCTTAGCAAGAGCTCTCCTAAACAATTCTAGAGCAAGGTCACACAAACCTATGCACTAGTACTTTAGCAATGCCAAGGAGCTCCTACATAATTCTAGTAAGCAAAAGCACAAAGCCACCTATGCTCACTAGCAATGCTCAATAGCAAGGCAACTAATGCCAAGCTAGAGAGCACAAATTACTTAGCTACACAAACTAAGCAATATGACTAACAAGGTTACACAAACCAAATTAGCCACGCAACGGGAGCTACTTCTATGCTACATGTAACATCCCGGTTTTTCGAGCAACCAAAAATACGAGCTTTTTAAAATTTTTCCTGCAAGTGTGTAAAACATGTAGTTTCTAGGTCTAACCCGAGTCTAACCCCCCTAATAAGATGTTGCATACATGTAGAATTGCTTGTAGGGAGTGTGTGTGCTCTTGCGTAGTTTTGTGTTTGAGCCGTGTTTATGTTTGGAGAGAACAAGTCCATAGCTCTTCCCTCAGTCCTTTGTGGAAATTTCTCTTAATTCCCATCGAGTTCATCTCCAATTCCCCCTCGAGCTCTTCGCGAACTCCCTTCGAATTATCTCAACTCATTTTAAATTTCATTTGAATCTCCCTTAAACTCTTGTGAAAATCCCTTTAAAAAATTCTCTCTCAAGCTCTTTTTAAATTTCTCTCCCGGGCTCACCGTTGAATGCATCGCAAATCATGTTGAGCTCGTCTCAAGTTCCCGTGGAATTTCACCCTTCAAATCTATATCCAAGTTCCTAAACTCCTCTTGAGATCCTCAAAAACCCCGCCTTCAATTTAATTCAAAATCCTTTTAAATTGCTTTCCAACTTCCTAAGTCACTTTAGGTTAAAAGGAAAACTTCCCTTCTCCTTTCTCTCCCCATAACCAGCCCGCTGCTCCTTTTCCCCATCGCGCGGCCCAGCTAGCCTTCTGGCCCAACACCGGGTGCAAGGCCGCTCGCCTCCTCCTGCTCCGTGCGGCCCATCTCGCAGCGTAGCCCAGCAGCGCTCGCCTGGCCCGTCTCGCCGCGACCTGCTAGCCTAGCCAGCCCCCGCGGGCCTGGACGTCGTGCCCAGCCAAACCCTAGCGGGAGCGGGCATTCCCGAGCTGTCACCGCCGCTCCTCACGCGCACCCGCGCGTCCGTGCCGCTTTTGGGCTTCCGCGCCCGGCATCGCCCGTGGATGCCCGCCACGTGCCCGGTCGCAGTACGGACATCAAGGCATCGCCGTCCGTGCCCTAAGCCCTAGCAGTGCCGCCTATAAAAGGGCCAGCAGCCGCGCTCCCTCTCTGTTTCCCTCCTACCGCCGCCGCCTATCCTTCCCCCATCTTCTGCTTCTCCTCCACGCAGCCAAGAGATGAACAACCATTGTGGGCCACGCCAACGCAAGCGCGGTCGACCTTGGGCAGCGACCGAGCCTCCTCTGCGACGCCGGACCCCACCTCAACCTCGTCGTAGCCACGTTGTCCCGTCACCACCTGGCTGCATGGCCGCTACACCGAGACGACGCCCGGCCCGCGACCGCGCCCACAACGCCGCCCTTGTTGCGCTGCAGGACGCCCTCGTCGAGCAGCTGTACTTCCCCCGGAGTGCTACGTCAGGCCATCGTGCTCTCCTCGTTGATCACCGTGACCTCGGCTTCCGATTCGCCAAGCCGAGCGCCCCGCCCCTGCTTCGGCCATGCAGCGCTGAGCCCGTGACTCCAAGCTGGGGGCCTTGGACCTCGTCGGGTGCTCCAACGCACTCACCGGTGAGCACAGAACCACATAGCCCCATCCTATTCCCTCACCTTTACCGTTCTGGATAGATGGCCGGTCTTTGAACCGTGTCTTTCAAACTGCTGCAGGAGGGCGGCGCCCATCAATCCTCGACCGCGAGCCCGACCTTGACCCCGACGTGCCCTGCCCTGCACCCTCACCGTAGAAGCAACATGCACCATCGGGGGGGGGCAACTTGTTCATCACCTTCAGGAGCCAGACGAGCCCTCACTTTGCCGGAGGATAGCCGCACCACTTCGCTGTTGTTCGCCCTTTGTTTCTGACCTTCGAGCCGTGAAAAATTTGCTATGCAGGGATGCTTCGTAGGAGCTGGATGCTGTTGCAGAACCTCGTCGACCATCCCCGGTCATATCTAGCAACCCTCAGCTAGCTACAACAGCCCGCCTTCCATGCAGCAAGGTTGACCTCTTTTTAACCTAGCCAACGTCGTCCTCGATGTCGGCAAAGCTTTGCATTTCATTTCTTTTCCTGACCCATACATCTTTGTATCGACAATCACCTCTACTTGTTCGTACTAGGTACATGATCTATCAATGTCATCTATCATATACTTGTTCATGATCATGACCTATACTATGCCTATGTCGTGCCTTCGTGCCGGTCTATCTAATTATCTATCTATCTATCTATCTATCTATCTATCTATCTATCTATCTATCTATCTATCTATCTATCTATCTATCTATCTATCTATCTATCTATCTATCTATCTATCTATCTATCTATCTATCTATCTATCTATCTATTTCATGTGTCGCTATGGATATGTGTTACTCCGTGCTAAGTCGTTCATGTGTCATAATTCTTGTGTGATGTCATGTGTGCCTTTTGTCTACGGATCGTGCCTTTGATCCGGTCGAGAGAGCGATTGCTTGTCTGTTGCGATCGCGAGTTCGCCTTGCCATGGCCGTAACACCAAGCATGTCCTTTCGCTCTTGCTTTAGTTGTCTTCGTCGGATTATGAACTTGAGCTCCTATCTACGTCCCTAGGATGCGGTCACCGTGGACTCGATGTCGATATCGACGCGGTTCTTACCCGCATGTTTCGAGCCCTTCGTGACCAACTCTATTGGGATAGGAATTAGGGGACAACCTTTGTATGTTGACGGATGCCAACTCGTGTAGGTACAGCTTGTGGCCACGAGTTCACCTCGCCATGACCATCGGGCTCTACCTCTCTTTCTCTCATTCTTGTCCTAATCACCTCGTATGTTTGCACCACTTCTACCCTGGCATTTCTTCGGATCTAGCGGTGACAACCGCATTGCTATGAGCCATAAGAATAACCTTGTGCCGTTTAGTTGCACGGTCATGGTGCCCTACGAGTGGGTTTGGATTGTGGGATCGTGCCTCTCTCTTCCAACCTTCGCCCGTCCCATGACGAGTTGGATGAAAGGGTGCAGATTCCATTGTTTCTTCTCTCCTCTTTTCCTCTCAACCCCATCGATCTAGTGAAATGTGGGTTGAGCTCTTTGCTTGTTCGGCGTTTGTCGCTTTCTTGATTCCATTCTTTGATTCCTGTCGTTGCTATGGCGAGTGGATCAAAGGAAGGTGAATCCTGTGTCTCTTCCCGTCTTTTGGTTTTGTTGTGCCTAAGCCCTTGTATGCTTGTACCTTGTAGACCGTAGCGTCTCTTTGGTTCTTGCGGTGACAACCACATCATTGAGAACTTTAGGGATGTCTTAGTGCATTTAGTTCTTTTGTGTGTCGCTCCTTTCCAATGCCTCATCTTTTACCGTGACGTGTGTACTGGGAGAAGTAGACCATCTTTGCTCTTCTCTTCCCCGTTCCACCCTCTCTTGGTTCTCGTCAAATATAATGGCGTACAGATTGAGAGAAAACGAAACTTCTCTTGTTTGTAGTCTTTTTGGTTCTCGTCAGTCTCCAGGACGATTGGATTGAAAGCCGCAAGCCATGGTGTTTGCTTAGGATGAGCTAAGGCCTATGCCATTTCTATTTAAGCTGTACAGGTCGACACGATCGACCTGGGAAGTACTGGCTAGGCTAAGGCTTAAGCTTGTGCTTAGCAAATCACCACTCCTGATTCTTTGGCCCAGGGATCGGACATCTGCCGAGAGGGCTAAGTTGTTCTTCCTTTTGTGTTCTTTCGGTGTAGTTGTTCTTTCTGTGTCGTGTTGTCTCTCTTTTCGCAGTCTTTCTAGGTCTAGTAGTCTGATTGCTCTTTTGCTTATCACTGTATCGAGGTAGTTGCGTCGAGGTTAGCATTGATCGGATCAGAACCCATTGGAGGAAGGACAAGCGGATGGAGGAAAGACCATGGAGGAGTATGACTACAAGTGCACCGAGGATCTTGGATATGACATTTAACAGGTGTTCCACGTCCCACCCAACCTCGTAGAACCTATTAGACATGCTACATATAGATGCTAGTGCTTTACTTTCTTGCAAATGAACTGTTATAGGTTGCATGGTAGACCGCTTGTAACCCATTACCTTGTCGCAACCTATTCCCCTGCACACCCGCTGTTAGGCTAGACGCTCGCATCCTACTTACTGTTTTACTTTCACTACACATTATACATGTGATGTGATGCTTGGTGAAGGAATAACGTGGGTGGATAAGGCACGTGGTGCCGATAACTTGGTAAAACTGGATAATGAACTTGGGGAGAGCTTGGCGTGCGTCTTGGGTGTGTGGTGAGGGTTGAGTCGATCGGACAGGATCCTACGATGAGTCTTTGGGGCAAGTCATGCCGGAGGGGTGCGACCTGGGCATCCCTCAGGAGAGGTACCTGTGGTGGGTGCATGGTGAGCAGACGGGGTGTTGGTTATCCCCGGTGGAGGTGCCGTCGAGGCACGGGGTGTTGGTTATCCCCTTGAGAAGATATCCTATCCGGTCCCCTTAAGGACTGATATGTCTTGAGAACCGGAATCATAGGACCCTTTGTGCACACCACTCGCTCTCGATGGGTGGGAGACGATTACCCGACTAACTAGGGCGGTGCCACTACTACTAGGTTGAAAGGTGACAGTGTAGGGAGGTACGGGCATGGGGGCCCACACCCTCCAAAGACAGCGTAGTGACCTTGGGGGCTCGGTACTACGTCTCATAGTCTCAGCGTTTCGGTGGACGCCGAGGTGGCCCAGGGCTGAGTGGTAGGGTAGTACCGTATCGGTTGGGAGGCAGTCGGCATCAGCCTAGGCGGGGCACAACCGATGATGGTGCTCTTGTGGATTTCCAGGTGTACACGCTCTGCAGAGTTGATCGATCTATACGTATGGCCGCGTCCATGGATATGGACATTCCTATGACCTACGCTTCACTTGATTAGAGAGAGGAGTCCTTTCTACCTTTCCCTTGGGTTGTGGTGTTGGATCCGACTTTGGCCGTTGAGGCAAGGTACGAGCGGGAGTCTTCCTTGCCGCATAGAGAGTGTGAGAGTGTGGTGAGATGTGTGTGATGGGATGGGAGAACGTGTGGATGATATGGATTAAAACTTGATGAACTATTATTATAAAATCTTGTTGAACTTGCATAGGAAACCTACAGCCATAAATAGGCCTTTTCTTCTACCCTTGCATTCCACTTACCACAAAAGCATACGCAAAAAGCATAGGGTGGGAGACAGTGGCCAGTACAAATCGTACTGATAGATTTTGGACAGGTTTAGACGAAATCTACGACAACCACGAGGACTTGGATTAGGAATAGATGGTCTCGTGCCTACGCTCAAGTGTGGTTGAGAAGATAAAGTCCACACCGCTGATATTCTACGCCAACTCTAATGATTGCCCATGAAGGAGGAGCCTTCACCTGCTGATGCGCTACAACGACTCTGATGAAGACACGTGTGTTTCCGCTAGAATACAATGTAATAGATGTGTGTTGTAAAGTCTTATAACTTGTAAATCTATGATGTATGACTATGATATCAGCTGATAATTGATAATGTGATGGATTGCTCTTGTAATCTACTACATTATAAATCGTATCTGTGGATTTTCCCTTCGAGGAAAACCGAGGTCGTTTCAGGTGGTATCAGAGCCATACTTGACCCTAGGATGAGACTCGTAGAACCAAACACTAGTTTAGAAGCCAAAACATCCTGTCTGGAGTAGAACTATGGGTACAGACACTTGTATCCCTCCCCGCCTTGAATTCTGCTGCTAATTGGCCTTCCCGAACATGGAAAGTTGACCTCTATGAAATATACCCCTTACCGTCGACGCTAGTCGGTACATGTGTGAGGCTTGAAGGTTTAGGGGTCGCCTTCTGCCAACACTATGCATATAGGAATTGTAATGCTGCTTGATTGCCTGGATCTTGTGTTTGTTGTGCTTCTTATGCTTCTTATTGTTTGAGTGTAAGCTGTAGAAGCTATTTTGTGTATGTGAGACTCCAGTTACCGGATAACCTAGCTGGCCAAACCCAATGCCATCCTGTGACTGGATAAGTGACCCCCGACTAACAAGAGTTAAAATATAAATCTGAAGCATCATGTCTTTACCAAACTGTTTCAAAAACTATTTTGGCTTCCAACTAAATGCATTTTCAAAACTGCCCTCCCTCCGTTGTTTCAAAAAGTCTCCTCTTTAGCAAAAGAGTTTCTATTTCAAAGGAAAAATGGGCTTCAAAACTTCTTAAAAGTTTTCCTGTTTTCAAAAGAAAAATAGTTTTAATTCTTTTCTCAACATGATTTGATTACAAAAGCCCTTTGTGAAACAGTTTGAAAACCCGTTCCCTTCTCAAAAGTGTTACAATTTCACTTTCAAAAAACAAAAGTTTTGCTTTTCAATCAACAAAATGTTTTCAAACCAAAATCCTTGGCTCAGTTTTGTTTTAAAAAGCTTTTGATTTCAACCTAGGAGCCAAGTTCCTTTCAAAACGAATCATGTTTTCAAAAAGGGTTTGCAATTGATTCATAAAGCAAGATTCTTGAGAAAAGATTTTGTTTATAACCTTTCCAAAAAATTTAGCAAAACCAAAATTAACTTTCCAAATCTAGCTTCAAAGTGTTGCTTCGGAAAAAGGTTTCTGAAAACAAAAATTCAATTGCGAAAGCTTTACCTTTCAAATGAGAAATGATTTGAAATCATCTTCAAACTACTATTGTTTCAAAAAAAGGGAAGCAACTCTTTGTTTTCAAAACAAAAATAAGTTTCAAAATCTTTTGATTTGAAATCTTCTAAAAGAAAAGTGTTTTGAGTTAGGAAACAAAAGCTTTCAAAGGATTTTGTTTCCAAAACTTGCATAGATTTCAACATGTTTTTCAAAAGTTTTGCAACTCACCCTCCCTCATAATTCAAATAGAATTTCAAAAAATTGCATGTCATGAAAAGTTTTGGAAAAACCCTAGTATTTGCAAAATATTTTCATCAAAATGGTTTCGAATTCCGTGTGCTCGCTATTTCAAAACGTCTTTTTTCCAAAAAGCCCATTTGTAAAAAGTGTATAAACCTGAATTGATTTCTAAAACTTCCCCTCTCGAAAGGCCCAAATGTTTCTGAAAAATCATTTTGAAGGAGGTTTTGGAAAAATAAAAACCCTTCTATAAAAGTTTTGATTTCACAAACTGAAAATCTATTTAAAGTGTTTTCAGAAATCTCTTCTAATAAACCATTTCGACCCAAAAATTCAACAATTTTGATTTGAGTTTCAAAAACCAAAGCGGGTTACAACCTATTTCAATTATCTTTGTGTTGATCTGATTTTAAAATCTAAAGGTTGTGACCTTCCTCCTTGCAAGAGTTGCGAAACCAAAGATTTAAAACTATGTTTTCCAAAACATGACTTCCAAAACCATTTTACAAAGGCTTTTCCTTGTCCTTTCATAAAACTCTCCCCTCTCACTAGTTTGGGATTTCGAGTTGTTGCCAGGGACTTAATTGGTAGTGGGCCGTGATCATAACCCTTGGTGTCGCTGCGAAACTTGGGGCCCCAGGTGTGATGCATCCACATGGCTGCTGCCGGGCGTATGTAGGTATTGAGGTACGTCATTGTGACCGCCTCCAAGTAGTACCCGCATACAACTCTAATCCTAAGCTTAGCTTTACAAAACCCTACTTCAAAAGCAACAATTTGAAAAGAGTTTTACTTCAGACAAAAGATGTTTAGGATTTCAAAAACCTCTATTTAAAAACCCTACCATGTTTTATCGAAAGTTTTCAAAACTCAAAGCTTTGCGAAATAAACTATTGTCTTGGAGTAAAAAAACTTTAAAAATGGAATTTTGAAAAGTTTTGTCCCATTCAAAACTCTTGGCCTCCATCAAATGTTTTGAAAATCTTGCTCCTATTTCAAAATGCCTTGCGAAAAGATACTTCAAAACCCTTTGTGTGTGTCCTTCAGAAGTTTCAGAAAAGCGGTTTTCTCCAAATGGCGTTTTCCAAAAATGGATTTATGAAAACCTGGTTTCAAAGCCTCTTAAAAATGCTTTATTTGCAAAAGGTTTTGGTTTACCAAATCTAAAACCATCTTCAAAAAAAGGAAAATTGTTTTCAAATGAAAACTATTTCAAGTTGCTTCCCTATCTTGCAAGAATGAATTTCATTCCAAAAAGGAAACTATTTCCAAAGTCATCTTTGGATCCAAAAACTATTGTTTAAAAAAATATAGCTTTTCCAAATGGATTTTAAACTTACTTTCCAAATTTTTGGTGCAAGAAAATGTTTCCAACTGGCATTAAACTTGTGTCCCAAAAGCCTTTTGATTACAAAAGCAAAATGATTTTAAAAGAAATTTCAACTTGGTTTGCAAAAGGTTCAAGAACTCTCTTGTGAAAAAGTTTTCCTCCCAAAAATTAATTTGTGAAAGCAAAACTACTTCTCCCTTCTCGGTTCAAAAGGTTTTATGAAAACTACGGTTCAAAAGCCCT
Organism: Saccharum hybrid cultivar R570; assembly: GCA_038087645.1. NCBI lineage: Eukaryota > Viridiplantae > Streptophyta > Magnoliopsida > Poales > Poaceae > Saccharum > Saccharum hybrid cultivar. Next base: position 29,341,528 of record JAQSUU010000135.1, read on the forward strand.
TCATTCAAAAGCTCCATTGCAAAATCATGATGCACTAATACATGTTGAACACGTAGTGAAAGCCATCAACCTTAGGTAAACCTATCTACCACCCTTCAGAAGTAACGGCCCTAAATCTCGGGGACGAGATTTCTGTAAGGGGGGTGGACTGTAACATCCCAGTTTTTCGAGCAACCAAAAATACGAGCTTTTTAAAATTTTTCCTGCAAGTGTGTAAAGCATGTAGTTTCTAGGTCTAACCCGAGTCTAACCCCCCCTAATAAGATGTTGCATACATGTAGAATTGCTTGTAGGGAGTGTGTGTGCTCTTGCATAGTTTTGTGTTTGAGCCGTGTTTATGTTTGGAGAGAACAAGTCCGTAGCTCTTCCCTCAGTCCTTTGTGGAAATTTCTCTTAATTCCCATCGAGTTCATCTCCAATTCCCCCTCGAGCTCTTCGCGAATTCCCTTCGAATTATCTCAACTCATTTTAAATTTCATTTGAATCTCCCTTAAACTCTTGTGAAAATCCCTTTCAAAAATTCTCTCTCAAGCTCTTTTCAAATTTCCCTCTAGGGCTCACTGTTGAACGCATCGCAAATTGTGTTGAGCTCGTCTCAAGTTCCCGTGGAATTTCACCCTTCAAATCTATCCAAGTTCCTAAACCCCTCTTGAGATCCTCAAAAACCCCGCCTTCAATTTAATTCAAAATCCTTTTAAATTGCTTTCCACGTGGCCCATCTCGCAGCGTAGCCCAGCAGCGCTCGCCTGGCCCGTCTCGCCGCGACCCGCTAGCCTAGCCAGCCCCCGCGGGCCCGGACGCCGCACCCAGCCAAACCCTAGCCAGAGCGGGCATTCCTGAGCTATCGCCGCCGCTCCTCACGCGCACCCGCGCGTCCGCGCTGCTTTTGGGCGTCCGCGCCTGGCATTGCCCGTGGATGCCCGCCACGTGCTCGGTCGCAGTACGGACGTCGGGGCATCACCGTCCGTGCCCCAAGCCCTAGCAGCGCCGCCTATAAAAGGGCCAGCAGCCGCGCTCCCTCTCTGTTTCCCTCCTACCATCACAGCCGGTCCTTGGGCAGCCAAGAGATGAACCGCCATTGCGGGCCACGCCAACGCAAGCGCGGTCGACCTTGGGCAGCCACCGAGCCTCCTCTGCGACGTCAGACCCCACCACGACCTCATCGTAGCCATGTCGTCCCGTCACCACCTGGTTGCACAGCCGCTACACCGAGACGACGCCCGGCCCGTGACCACGCCCACAACGTCGCCCTTGTTGCGCTGCAGGACGCCCTTGTCGAGTAGCTGTACTTCCCCCGGAGTGCTACGCTAGGCCATCGTGCTCTCCTCATTGATCACCGCGACCTCAGCTTCCGATTCGCCAAGCCGAGCGCCCCACCCCTGCTTCGGCCATGCAGCGCTGAGCCCGCGACTCCAAGCTGGGGGCCTTGGACCTCGTCGGGTGCTCCATCGCACTCACCGGTGAGCACAGAACCACATAGCCCCATCCTATTCCCTCCCCTTTGCCGTTCTGGATAGATGGCCGGTCTTTGAACTGTGTCTTTCAAACTGCTGCAGGAGGGCGGCGCCCATCAATCCTTGACCCCGACGTGCCCTGCCCTGCACCCTCACCGGAGAAGCAACAGGCACCGTCGGGAGGGCAACTTGTTCATCACCTTCAGGAGCCAGACAAGCCCTCACTTTGCCAGAGGATAGCCGCACCACTTCGCCGCTGTTCGCCCTCTGTTTCCGACCTTCGAGCTGTGAAAAATTTGCTGTGCAGGGATGCTTCATAGGAGTTGGACGCTATTGCAGAACCTCATCGACCATCCCCGGCCATGTCTAGCTACCCTCAGCTAGCTGCAATAGCCCCGCCTTCCATGCAGCAAGGTTGACCTCCTTTTAACCTAGCCGACGTCGTCCTCGACGTCGGTAAAGCTTTGCATTTCATTTCTTTTGCTGACCCATACATCTTTGTATCGACAATCACCTCTACTTGTCCGTACTGGGTACATGATCTATCAATGTCATCTATTATATACTTGTTCATGATCATGACCTATACTATGCCTGTGTCGTGCCTTCGTGCCGGTCTATCTAATTATCTATCTATCTATCTATCTATCTATCTATCTATCTATCTATCTATCTATCTATCTATCTATCTATCTATCTATCTATCTATCTATCTATCTATCTATCTATCTATCTATCTATCTATCTATCTCATGTGTCGCTATGGATATGTGTTACTCCGTGCCGAGTCGTTCGTGTGTCGTAATTCTTGTGTGATGTCATGTGTGCCTTTTGTCTGTGGATCGTGCCTTTCAGCCGGTCGAGAGAGCGATTGCTTATCCGTTGCGATCGTGAGTTCGCCTCGCCATGGCCATAACACCAAGCATGTCCTTTCGCTCTTGCTTAGTTATCTTCGCCGGATTATGAACTTGAGCTCCTATCTACGTCCCTAGGATGCGGTCACCGTGGACTCGATGTCGATATCGACGCGGTTCTTACCCGCATGTTTCGAGCCCTTCGTGACCAACTCTATTGGGATAGGAATTAGGGGACAACCTTTGTATGTCGATGGATGCCAACTCGTGTAGGTACAGCTTGTGGCCATGAGTTCACCTCGCCATGACAATCGGGCTTTACCTCTCTTTCTCTCGTTCTTGTCCTAATCACCTCGTATGTTTGCACCACTTCTACCCTAACATTTCTTCGGATCTAGCGGTGACAACCGCATTGCTATGAGACGTAAGAATAGCCTTATGCCATTTAGTTACACGATCATGGTGCCCTACGAGTGGGTTTGGATTGTGGGATCGTGCCTCTCTCTTCCGACCTTCACCCGTCCCATGACGAGTTGGATGAAAGGGTGCAGATTCCATTGTTTCTTCTCTCCTCTTTTCCTCTCAACCCCATCGATCCAGTGAAATGTGGGTTGAGCTCTTCGCTTGTTCGGCGTTTGTCGCTTTCTTGATTCCATTCTTTGATTCCTGTCATTGCTATGGCGAGTGGATCAAAGGATGGTGAATCCTGTGTCTCTTCCCGTCTTTTGGTTTTGTTGTGCCTAAGCCCTTGTATGCTTGTACCTTGTAGACCGTAGCGTCTCTTTGGTTCTTGCGGTGACAACCGCATCGCTGAGAACTTCAGGGATGTCTTAGTGTATTTAGTGCACCTAGGTCACGGTACCCTACAAGTTGTTTGGGCACTCGAGTTCTTTTGTGTGCCGCTCCTTTCCAATGCCTCGTCTTTTACCGTGACATGTGTACTAGGAGAAGTAGACCATCTTTGCTCTTCTCTTCCCCATTCCACCCTCTCTTGGTTCTCGTCAAATATAATGGCATACGGATTGAGAGAGAACAAAACTTCTCTTGTTTGTAGTCTTTTTGGTTCTTGTCAGTCTCCATGACGATTGGATTGAAAGTCGCAAGCCATGGTGTTTGCTTAGGATGAACTTAGGCCTATGCCATTTCTATTTAAGTCGTACAGGTCAACACGATCGACCTGGGAAGTACTGGCTAGGCTAAGGCTTAAGCTTGTGCTTAGCAAATCACCACTCCTAATTCTTTGGCCCTAGGATCGGACATCCACCGAGAGGGCTAAGTCATTCTTCCTTTTGTGTTCTTTCGGTGTAGTTGTTCTTTCTGTGTCGTGTTGTCTCTCTTTTCGCAGTCTTTCTAGGTTTAGTAGTCTGATTGCTCTTTTGCTTGTCGCTGTATCGAGGTAGTTGAGTCGAGGTTAGCGTTGATCGGATCAGAACCCGTTGGAGGAAGGACAAGCAGATGGAGGAAAGACCATGGAGGAGTACGACTACAAGTGCACCGAGGATCTCGGATACGACATTTAACAGGTGTTCCACGTCCCACCCAACCTCGTAGAACCTATTAGACATGCTACATATAGATGCTAGTGCTTTACTTTCTTGCAAATGAATTGTGATAGGTTGCATGGTAGACCGCTTGTAACCCATTACCTTGTCACAACCTATTCCCCTGCACACCCGCTGTTAGGCTAGACGCTCGCATCCTACTTACTGTTTTACTTTCACTACGCATTATACCTGTGATGTGATGCTTGGTGAAGGAATAACGTGGGTGGATAAGGCACGTGGTGCCGATAACTTGGTAAAACTGGATAATGAACTTGGGGAGAGCTTGGCGTGCGTCTTAGGTGTGTGGTGAGGGTTGAGTCGATCAGATAGGATCCTATGACGAGTCTTTGGGGCAAGTCATGCCGGAGGGGTGTGACCTGGGCATCCCCCAAGAGAGGTACCTATGGCGGGGCATGGTGAGTAGACGGGGTGTTGGTTATCCCTGGTGGAGGTGCCGTCGAGGCATGGAGTGTTCGTTATCCCCTTGAGAAGATATCCTGTCTGGTCCCCTTAAGGACTGATATGTCTTGAGAACCGGAATCATAGGACCCTTCGTGCACACCACTCGCTCCCGATGGGTGGGAGATGATTACCTGACTGACTAGGGAGGTGCCACTACTACTAGGTTGAAAGGTGATAGTGTAGGGAGGTACGGGCATGGGGGCCCACACCCTCCTAAGACAGCGTAGTGACCTTGAGGCCCGGTACTACGTCTCACAGTCTCAGCGTTTCGGTGGACGCCGAGGTGGCCCAGGGCTGAGTGGTAGGGTGGTACCGTACCGGTTGGGAGGCAGTCGGCATCAGCCTAGGCGGGGCACCGCCGATGATGGTGATCTTGTGGATTTCTAGGTGTACACGCTCTGCAGAGTTGATCGATCTATACGTATAGCCATGTCCACGGATATGGACATTCCTATGACCTACGCTTCACTTGATTAGAGAGAGGAGTCCTTTCTACCTTTCCCCTGGGTTGTGGTGTTGGATCCGGCTTTAGCCGTTGAGGCAAGGTACGAGCGGGAGTCTTCCTTGCCGCCTAGAGAGTGTGAGAGTGTGGTGAGATGTGTGTGATGGGATGGGAGAACGTGTGGATGAGATGGATTAAAACTTGATGAACTATTATTATAAAATCTTGTTGAACTTGCATAGGAAACCTACAGCCATAAATAGGCCTTTTCTTCTACCCTTGCATTCCACTTACCACAAAAGCATACGCAAAAAGCATAGGGTGGGAGACAGTGGCCAGTACAAATCGTACTGATAGATTTTGGACAGGTTTGGACGAAATCTACGACAACCACGAGGACTTGGATTAGGAACAGATGGTCTCGTGCCTACGCTCAAGTGTGGTTGAGAAGATAAAGTCCACGCCGCTGACATTCTACGCCAACACTGATGATTGCCCGTGAAGGAGGAGCCTTCACCTACTGATGCGCTACAACGACTCTGATGAAGACGCGTGTGTTTCCGCTAGAATACAATGTAATAGATGTGTTAACCAGTGTTGTAAAGTCTTATAACTTGTAAATATATGATGTATGACTATGATATCAGCTGATAATTGATAATGTGATGGATTGCTCTCGTAATCTACTACATTATAAATCATATCTGTAGATTTTCCCTTCAAGGAAAACCAAGGTCGTTTCACTACACAAGCAAGAAGATAACTAGCAAACTACACAAGCAAACTAGTTACAAGAGCAACTACACAAGCACAAGTATATGAATGTAAATACAAGATTGTAAATCGAAAGCAAACCACCGAGAAGATGTACACAATGTTGACACGGTGGTTTTTCACCGAGGTTCACTTAGTTGCCACCAAGCTAGTCCCCGTTGTGGCGATACACCCACTTGATGGATTATGAGCTAATTGACTATCAAGAGTCAAACCCTCAGCGGGTGCCGCACATCCACTCTAAAGATGGGGATCCTCCAAGCCATGAGATTTACTAGAGTTGCTCTTCGTGATCCCCGTGGGGTGAGCACAATCCCCCTTACAAATCCTCCTCTGGAGCCACGCACAATCTCCACGCGTGCTTCAACGGAGTCGCAAGCCACCAAGCCATCTAGCAGGTGGCAACCTCCAAGAGTAACAAGCACCACCGACTTGCAACTCGATCACCTAGTGCCACTCGATGCAATCCTCATGATGCAACGCACTAGAATCGCTCTGTCACTCGATCGGATGATCACTATCAAGCTCAAGTGAGTTAGAGGGCTCCCAAGCACACCAACACAAGCCACCAAGGCCTAAGGATGCTCAGCTACCGGCAATGGCCGGCCACAACATCTATTCATAGCTCCACAACGAAATAGAGCAGTTGGAAACCCACTGGGTGTTTTTCGGGGTTGACAGACGCTGCACAGTAGCGTCCGTCACTCCTACGCGTGCCACATATCCCAGCGACCGAAATCCAATGGTCGACTTCCTCAGCAATAGACGCGTCCGACGCTTTGCGGGCGCGTGTCTGTCGCATCGACAGACGCGGTCCAGTGATGATGTTTTCGCCCGAGTTCGTCAGACGCGGCGTCGAGCGTCTATCGCTCACACTCGCACGCGCACGTGCAGTTCCATAGCGTCAGACACTGGAACAGTGCGCGAGGCCACGTCTGTTGCCTTCGCGACAGCGCGTCTGTCGTGCCCGTGCGCACAGGCCGAGCTAGGGTAGCCTGACAGACGCTGATGTCAGCGTTTGTTGCTCTCGGCTCGCGCATCTATCGCGTGTATCTCGGCAACACTTCGTCGTTTTCTCATTCCACTTGATTGCCCTTGTTACTTATGAGCTACTCTCCATATGTGCATGACTAAAGCACATGTTTTAGCTCATGAAACACTTCCGTGCTTTCACCACTTTTTCAACCTCCGGCGCAATGGAAAATAGGCATTTCATTTCCCCGAAAACGCCTGAAACACCACCGCCTCTCTACCGCTCAAACACCACCGCCTTCGCAAATGTGCCAACACCAACAAGTGATCACCACCTTGTGCATGTGTGTTAGCATTTCACAAATATTTTCTCCTAAGGGGTTAGGCACTCAAGTTGTCTCGCCACTCGATCCTAGCACGTATGCAAAGTAGGATCGCTCAAGTGGCACTAGATGACCAATATGCAAATAAGTTTGCCCCTCTTAATAGTACAACCATCTATCCTAAACCCGGTCATCAACTTCTCTACACACCTATGACCGGTGAAATGAAAATGCCCTAGGTTATACCTTTGTCTTGCGCATTCCACTCCATCTCCTCCGACGTTGATGCAACACATGCACCAACCATATCACAAATTATATGATCCACTTTATATCATCATGTGACCTTGGTCCATCGATCTTGACCTCACTTGCTCTTCACCGTTGCGTTGGTCCATCGGCGCCAAGTCTTGCTCAAGCTTCACCGCCTCACGGTCCATCGCTCCAAAGCCTCCGACTTGCCCTTCACACTTGCAACCGGTCCGTCGAGCCAATCCTCATCTTGATTTTTGCCACCTTGGTCACATGACTCCATGTCATGTCTCATATGCAATGAGCTCCTTCATGACACCATTACCTATGGACTAATCCCTATGTATCTCACATTAAACATAATTAGTCCACCTAAGGTTGTCACTCAATTACCAAAACCAAACAAGGACCTTTCAACCGTGCCACCACCACCCCAGCGCCACCAGGAGGCAGGAGGAGGTCATTGGCCATTGCTCTCGATGTCCCCTTAAACCCAAGTTTGCTGGCTACCATAGTCCCCCACCAGGTAGGCCGTGGCCACCGGTGACACCATGTTTCAAGTGTTTCAGGCGTTTTAGACTTATGTTTCAAATATTTCATCTGGATGTTGCAAAAGTAGATATAAATATTTCATATGTTGTAATAACAATATATGCATGTTTCAAGCCTATGTTCAAAGTGTTTCAGTTGTTTTAGAAGTATGTTTTAAGTGTTCCATATGAATGTTGCATATGTTGCTATAGCTACCCACACATGCTTCAACTGTTTGTTTTAAAGTGTTTTAGATATTTTAGACATATGTTGCAAAAGTGGATTTGAATGTTGCATATGTTGCTATTGCTCTACATGCATGTTTCAAATGTTTCATCTGTTTTAGTTTCAGATGTATGTTGCAAATGTTTTATCTGAAAGGATCAAGATGCCCAAGTGGGAGGGGGGGTGAATTGGGCTAATTCTAAATTTCTTGCAATAATTGAGGCCTACACTTAGCCCATTTCACCTCCTTATGCTTAAGAGTGATTCTATTGTTTTACCGCACAAAAGTTTTACACTCTAGGTTCCAATCCTACTTTAGCATGACAATTCTAGGAATGTAAAGACATGAATTGAATTGCTCAAATGGAAATACTCCAAGTAAAGAGAGGGAGGTATCGGAGAGTCGCCACTCTCCACTAGTACTCGTTGGAGCACCTGCGCAAGGGTGTAGCTCCCCCTTGATCCGTGCAAGGATCAAGTGCTCTCTACGGGCTAATTCTTTGACACTTTGACACGGTAAATCACCCACAACCATTCACAAAATGACTTGGGTCATCCACAAGCTTCGTCGGATGATCACCAAGCTTCCAATCACTACCGAGCCATTTAGGTGATGGCGATCACCAAAAGTAACAAGCATAAACTCTCACTTGACTATGACAAGCCTAATGAGAAACGTGGATGCACATTTGCTACTCCCTATGCACTAATGAGGTCCTTAATCTTGGATTCTCAAATCTCAATCACCCCACTAGGCTCTTGCACTCCCTTGCACTCCAAAAGTGTTTCTTAGCTAAACAAATGGGCAAGAAAGCTAAAATGGATGAGTAGGAGAAGTATTTATACTCCCTCATTCAAAACATGACCGTTACTATCCACCTCAGCAAAAAAATGAGGTGACCGGACGCGCAGGTCCTCTGATCGGACGTGCCAGTCAGTTCTTCATGGCCACAGTGCTTAGAGCTGTCAGAGAGGGCCGTTGGAGTTGACCTGACGCTGACTAGCGTCCGATCAGTGTCCACTAGATGCATCTGATCATCAATTTCCCTCTCTAGAACCTTACTGATGTTGACCTGATGCTGCACTCCCAGCGTCCAGTCCTCTACTGTTTAGCGTCCGGTCATTGGTCAACACCGAGTCCACACTGCTACAGTGCGAGTATCGGCGTGTCATTTGCACATTACTATGCGTGTCCAGTCACTACCTAGGTCTCTGTTGCGCGCCAACACTGACCGAACTTAGCACAGTAGAGTCCGGCCATTACTCTTCATGCGTTCGGTCATTGAATCAACACTCCATTCACTTCCAAATAAAGCACCTTTGTGAATGAGTTTGATTCCAATCGATCTTTGGGCAGTCCCTGAGCTATCTAGTGCTAAGTTTGACAAGTGTGCACCACATCTAAACCACTAGACTCACTTAGGTTAAGCTACTAGTTCATACCCCCCTTAATCGTACGGCTAAAGAAAGAACAAAGTCCTAAACTATTCTAAGTGTCTCTCCAACGCCAAACGACACTTAGAACTAGTCCGTCCTTAACCTTGTCGTCCATCCTTTGAAAACCAAAATGATTTCCATCGACAGGGGCATGAAAACCATAATTTCCCAATTAACCATCATTACATGACCTAACTCAAATTGCCTCTACAAAACACACGTTAGTCACAGTAATCTTGTGTCATCATTAATCTTCAAAACCCAACTAGGGGCCTAGATGCTTTCAATCTCTCCCTTTTTGGTGATTGATGACAACACAACCTCGAGTATGTGTAAGAGATGGGTGAGGTTTCCAACATGCTTGGTTCATATAATCAATTAATCAATAAGAGCAAAAGAGGTTAGGCATGCTTATATGACCCAAGCCAACACAATGTACTCACAAGATATGAAATAAGCACGAGTACACAAAGTAAAGTTCATTTGAATCGAAGTAAAATGCAAAAGCAAAGCAAATGAGCATAACCAAGTGACATGACATATATATAACAAAGTAGAGGGCACACATGTCACATAAGCCTCACAATCACACACATATATCACATAGCACAATGCATGAAAGTAAACATGAATGCATGAGGTATCACACACAAAAGAATGAGTCCATCTCACACCCTAAGTCTAACATACTCGCTCCCTCTCCCTCTTTAGCATCAAGCACCAAAACCTAAGGGTCAGTCGGTGGAGTAGGAGCAGACGAGTCGGGCACTGAGGTATGGTGAGAGATATGAAACTGAGTAGCATCATCCTCTGACTCTAGACTCAGAACTATTGGGTCAATTGGAGCAATCAGTGGCTAACCCTCTGACACTGAAATAGGAAGTGAAGCGGTCTGGGTCTCCTCTACAGTCTCGGTAACTGGGTGGGCTAACTATGAAGTAGAAGCTAAAGCTAAAGCCTGACCCTGAGTCGCTAACACTGTAGTTGTGGCCTCAAGTGTGGTAGTGACTATCGGAGGCATCTCTGACGAAGCGACAGAAGACAGGATCATCTCGGTGGTCCCTATCACTTGAGCTACAGTAGTAGTGAGGGGCACTCGGTATTCTGAAGGTGTGGGCTACCTTGTAAGCTCACTGAAGGTGGCACCCAAGCTTTAGGAAACTGGTGTGTCAGTCACTAGCATGGAATCTGACTGAGTGGGAGCGAAGCCTATGACTATAGGAGTGAAGCCCTAAGTCTGCTCGGTTCCTAGTGAAGCAAACCACTGTGAAACCTGCTGAGTGGGCGAAGCAAACTATGCAGCCGGTTGTCCCTGACTCAGAAGCCCACTGGGCTGTATAGTTGGAGTCACTAGGGTACTAGTAACAGTCGAACCAAGCTGCAACGTGGGCCGATGAGGAGCAATCCCTGTAGCTATAAGGACATGCTGCATGAAACCAAGAAGCTGCTATTGAGTCTCAAGCTACTGCTGCTGGAACTGGTCCTGTCGTGCCTACACTAAGCAAGTGCTACAGCTATGGCCTGTGCCTGACATGTTTGCTCCTGCTGCATCCTATCAAGTATAGCAATCAGAGCAGGGTCTATCTGAGGTGGTTGTGGTGGAGCTGAGTTGGAGCCACTGGCCTCTCTATCGTGAACCCATGGGGGCATACATGGAATCGACTGGTAGTCCTCATCGGAGCTATTAGTCGAATCACTCTCGAGCATGTCCTCCTGTTGTGCCTCTAGCTGCTCTAGCTCTGTCTCTGCAATGGCCCTGATGGCTACGTCCTTCTCAGCTACAGTCTTTGGCACCTCTGGTCTACGGCTCAGCTGACTAGGAGTCCTCCCACGACTATGATGAAGCAACTGAGTCATGTCATACTTCGAAAACTCAGTGGTAGCACCACTCTACTCAACTATTGTCTCTGTGGACATCTATGACACCACCTTCCAAATGAGGTAGGTGAGCTAGTGAGCATATGGCAACTGTTGATGGTCCTTGAAGCCCTCTACTAAGGTATCCTCCATCTCTGAGAGCATCACATCCCAAATATCAAACACTGTCTGGGAGATCCAGTGGTGGACAAGCCAAAGTTGTAAACGTGTCAATCCCTCTCGGTAGCCACCCCTAGGGAGCAAAGTCCTCCTCATAACCAAGTCAAGGATACAAGTTGTAGGTGTAAGGTCACGTGGTGTGTGGCTCAATCCATTTCCAAATGGCTCAGTGAAGCAAGCCCAGACCAAGTCTGTCGGTGGTACCCGTCCGCCATGAGGGCGTCTCAGCGGCTCTGTCTGTCCATAGAAAATCTCATGAAGCTTAATAGAGGACTCTGGAATCCTCAGTATCTCTCTAGCCCTCGAGCTCTATAGCCTATAGTCACGGCCTCTAAAAGCAAAGTGAATGTACCTTTGCCTCGGGTCAATCCACAAAGAAGCATAGAACTCTCTGACCCATGATGGGATGTACTTGCCAGTCCGTCCTAAGAGATCTACCAGACCCGGCAGTGTAAGGTCCAAATAGGCTAGAGGGGGGGTGAATAGCCTAATTAAAACTTCTACAAGAATTACTTAACCACGAGTTAGTACAAAAGGTGGCGAAGCAAAAACACTAGCTCTAACTAATTAAGCAAGCCACCTACACAAGTCTAGTACAAGGCTATTCACTAAACACAACAACAACTATAAGCTAGAAACGAGAAGTAATACGAGAGAAGAGCTTTGAGTGATTATACCGCCGTGAAGAGAAGAGAAATACCAATCAATCAATCATACAAGAGAAATCCTCGGGAAGAGAATGACACAAGAATTTATCCCGAGGTTCACTTGCTTCCCGGCAAGCTACTCCCCGTTGTGGCGATACACCCACTTGTCGGTTCGCGAGCTAATCGACTATCAAGAGTCGAGCCCTCGGCGGGCGCCACACAACCGCACACACGATGGGGATCCTCCAAGCCACGAGCTCCACTAGAGTATCCAATTTGCGAACTCCCGCGGGGAAGGATCAATAACCCCTTACAACACTTGGTGAAGGCTCCAACAATCTCCAATTGTGAGCTCAATCACCTCCGCTGCTCCAAGCCGTCTACCGTGTCGGGAAACACGGAAGAGTAACAAGAAATCCGCAGCTACTCGAAGATCAAGTGCCTCTAGAATGCAACTCTCAAGCAATGCACTTGAATCTCACTCAATCTCACTCAAGTTGTGCAACTAATCAAAGAGATGAGTGGAGGGGTTGTTCTCTAGCTCAAAGTATGTCTCTATATCTCAGAATGTGCAAGAGTTACCCTCAAACCCCGTCCAACGTCTATTTATAACGAAGGGGTACGCAACTAGCCGTTACAGACGACGCAGCAAAAACGCGCTGACCGGACGCTCCGGTCAGGGTGACCGGACGCGTCCGGTCACTATACGACAAACGTGAATAGTGCGCGTCAGAACTAGCCGTTGCTCTGACCGGACGCGCTCAACCGAGTGACCGGACGCGACAGTGTCAGCGTCCGGTCGCGTTCCAGTAAGCTCCAGCTGCGACCGGACGCGTCCGATCGTACGTGACCGGACGCGCCGCGCGTCCGATTGTCACTCCACTGCTCACTGCCCCTCTGGATGCATGACCGGATGCTCCGGTCCCGTGAAGGACCGGACACGCCGGTCGTGCGCTTTTCTTTTACGCCCAGTTGAACTGACCGGACGCGCTGGTCAGGCCAGACCAGCGTCCGGTCACAAACCCTAGCGCTCGCGCCGCGTTGAACTGACCGGACGCGTCCGGTCAAACCGTGACCGCGTCCGGTGCAGCGTCCGGTCAACGCAGTGACCTCTTTCGCCTCTGTTTCTTTTCCGACTTTCGGCGCAATAGAAGATAGGCATTTCACTTCTCCAAAAAGCGCCGAATCCCGCCTCGCAAGCTCAGCGGGAGGGAGAGAGGAACCCAAACCCCTCTCTACTGCTCAAACTCCACCGCCTTCTCAAACGTGCTAACACCACCAAGTGTACACCACCATGTGCATGTGTGTTAGCATTTCACAATCATTTTCTAAGGCGTTATGTTAGCTCTTTACTAGATCCTAATGCATATGCTCAAGACATTGATCTAGTGGCACTTGATTCCCGAGCTAACCGTGATTGCCCCTCTTGATAGTCGGCCATGTATCCTAAACCCGGTCAATCACTTCTCTACTCATCTTAGACCGGCAAAAGGAAAACCCAATGGTTATACCTTTGCCTTGCGCTCTTAGATTCTTCTCTTTCACTTGATCATCATGTCCTTCATTTTATGCGCATCTCCATCATGATCATCATTTCATGTCCATGCACTATCTCTTTGTGATCTTGTGGCCACCACTCCTTGCCACATACACCTTCATCACATGTGTTGCTTATGCCTAACTTAAAACACTTAACACATGGCATTAGCAACTTGGTGTCATTAATTACCAAAACCAAACTTGGGCTTTCAATCTCCCCCTTTTTGGTAATTGATGACAATCATCACAAAGATATGAAATGAAATCAATTTTCAATTTCGATAGTATTAGCTCCCCCTACATATGTGCTTACATGAGTTTGGTTCAATTGTGCACATATGTATGGATTTGAATTTTGGGAGAGTTACTACTATCAAATTGATGCTAAGGTATATAGAATGGACCTTTGAAGTGTGATACCAATCGGAGTTGCCTTTATATACCATCCTTAGCATCGATGTAGCTAGACACCACTTGTAATACATCACTTATAAAGATCACAAACACTAAAGTACCCCGTGAGATCAACATTATAAGCAAAAGGTGTCTAGTTACCACTTGTAAAGCTACTCTTAACAAATCATCATTCAAGTTCTATTTCTAGCATACACCATACAAACATGAATATGAATTTAAGCTTTGCAATGCAACACATCATCATGTTAGTGCACATACAAATGCAACAAATAGTCCATGAGCTTGCTCCCCCTACTTATGTGCTCACATTTAATTTCTCTCTTTGTGACTTTTCTTTTTATCTTTGTGACTTTTCTCTCCCTCTTATTATATTTTATTTCCTCTTCGCAATATCTTTGTGACTTTTCTCTCCCCCTTTGTCAACAATCACCAAAAAGGTGCCTAGAATAGGTAATTTTAGTGAGAGATAAGTCAATCAATATGAGGGAGTCCAAATTATGGTTCAACCTAGATCACTTGCCTAGAATATGTAATTCGGTTTGATCCAAGGACAAGCTTTTTCACACCTCATAAAGTATAAGGGTTATCTTGACCATGTTGAATTACACATCATGAGCTCATTTACTAGATTCAACACTAGGTTTGCAAGCCCACAAACATGTCATATGCTACCACTAGATTAAACAAACATAGAAGCAATAGTGGTACCATATATACATCAAAATCATTTGATTTTATTGAATGAACTTATTTGCCATGCAAATATGTCTATATGTTCTAATCATGTCCTTAGCAAAGTATGAATGATATGCCAAACAACTTTACCTTGCTATGTTGGAGGAGAGGCATGTCATATAAGAATGTGGGGGTGCACTCATTTCAAGTTGGAGAAGTCAAGTATGTTCAATTCATTCTTCAACTTGTAAAATCTCTTTTCATCAAGTGGCTTTGTAAAGATGTCGGCTAGTTGATCTTCGGTGCCAATGCTCTCAATGCTAATATCACCCTTTTGTTGATGGTCTCTTATGAAGTGATGCCTTATGTCAATGTGCTTGGTTCTTGAATGTTGAACCGGATTTTGTGTCATCTTGATAGCACTTTCATTATCACAAAACAAAGGCACATTCTTGAATTTAATTCCAAAGTCATTCAAAGTGGCCTTCATCCAAAGCAATTGTGCACAACAACTACCGGCACTAATATATTCGGCCTCAGCGGTAGATAGTGCAACACTATTTTGTTTCTTTGATGACCATGAAACAAGAGACCTTCCAAGCAATTGACAAGTTCCACTTGTGCTCATTCTATCAATCTTGCATCCACCATAGTCGGAGTCCGAATATCCAATCAACTCAAAGTTAGACCCCTTGGGATACCATAATCCAACATCATGAGTGCCCTTGAGATATCTCAATATTCTCTTGGTTGCTTTCAAGTGACTTTCTCTAGGTGAAGCTTGATATCTTACACACTTGCATACACTAAACATCACATCCGGCCTAGAAGCGGTGACATAGAGCAAACTTCCAATCATGGACCGGTATTGCTTTTGATCTACCATATTTCCACTATTATCAATACCCAATTGATCAGTAGAGCCCATTGGTGTGCTCATTGGCTTAGCATCTTGCAATCCAAACTTCTTGATCATGTCCTTGATGTACTTGCCTTGACTTACAAAAGTGCCATTCTTCATTTGCTTGATTTGAAGTCCAAGGAAGTAACTAAGCTCTCCAATCATAGACATCTCAAACTCATTAGCCATCATATTTCCAAACTCTTCACAAAAGTCTTGGTTAGTTGATCCGAAGATAATGTCATCCACATAGATTTGCAACACAAACAAGTCATTTCCAAGCTTCTTGGTGAAGAGAGTGGTGTCAACCTTTCCCATCTTGAACCCTTTAGAGAGGAGAAAGTCCCTCAACCTCTCATACCATGCTCTAGGTGCTTGCTTCAAACCATACAATGCCTTCTTTAGCTTGTAAACATGGTCGGGCTTCTTGTCATTTTCAAAATCGGGAGGTTGCTCAACATAAACTTCTTCATTGATGTAGCCAT
Source organism: Saccharum hybrid cultivar R570 (assembly GCA_038087645.1). NCBI lineage: Eukaryota > Viridiplantae > Streptophyta > Magnoliopsida > Poales > Poaceae > Saccharum > Saccharum hybrid cultivar. Next base: position 29,357,499 of record JAQSUU010000135.1, read on the forward strand.
TGAGAAATGCACTCTTGACATCCATTTGATAGAGCTTGATATTGTGTGCACAAGCATATGCTAATAAGATTCTAATTGCCTCCAATCTTGCAACCGGTGCATATGTCTCTCCAAAGTCAAGACCCTCAACTTGAGTGTATCCTTGTGCTACTAATCTTGCTTTGTTTCTCACAACCATGCCATCTTGATCTTGCTTGTTTCTAAAGACCCACTTAGTACCAATCACATTGTATTTCTTTGGCCTTTCAACAAGTTCCCAAACTTGATTTCTAGCAAAGTTGTTTAGTTCTTCATGCATGGCATTTACCCAATCAGAATCTTTCAATGCATCTTCTATCTTCTTTGGTTCTTCTAATGAGACAAAAGAGTAATGCTCACAAAAGGATGCTAGCCTTGATCTAGTTTGAACACCACTTTGAATTCCACCAATGATTTGGTCCAACGGATGATCTCTTGCAATGCTAGTAGGTTGGAGTATTGGGAGTTGATTGCTTCCACTTGTTTGACCTTGAACTTGCACTTCATCATGATAACCACTTGAGCTTGCTTGATTTGAATCAATTTGCACACTTTGGTTGATCACATGAATATCATCATCATCAACTTGCATCGGCCTTATATCACCAATGTCCATGTTCTTCATTGCATTTGACAATTGATCTCCTCTCACATCATCAAGGTTTTGAGCTTCATTTTGAGATCCTTGGGTTTCATCAAACTCAACATCATGAACTTCTTCCAAGGTGCCATTAGTGAGATTCCACACTCTATATGCCTTGCTTGTGGTAGAATAACCAAGTAAGAACCCATCATCACATTTCTTTTCAAACTTGCTCAATCTAGTGCCTTTCTTAAGAATATAGCATTTGCAACCAAACACTCTAAAGTATGCAATGTTGGGCTTTCTTCCATTCAATAGCTCATATGGTGTCTTCCCAAGTTTCCCATGGCAATAGAGACGGTTGCTACAATAGCAAGCCGTGTTGATAGCTTCACTCCAAAATGAATGACTCACATTGTATTCACTAAGCATTGATCTAGCCATATCAATCAAAGTTCTATTTTTCCTTTCAACTACACCATTGGATTGAGGAGTGTATGTTGGTGAGAATTGATGCCCAATACCAAGATCATCACACAAATCTTCAATTCTTGTGTTCTTAAATTCACTACCATTGTCACTTCTAATCTTCTTGATGGTGATTTCAAACTCATTTTGCACTTTCTTGACAAAAGACTTGAATAGATCATAAACATCACTCTTGTCATAAAGAAAGAGCACCCAAGTGTATCTAGTGTAGTCATCCACAATCACAAAGCCATACTTGTTGCCACCAATGCTAGTGTATGTTGTTGGCCCAAACAAGTCCATGTGCAATAACTCAAATGCCTTTGATGTGCTCATTTCACTCTTACTAGGATGTGTATTTCCAACTTGTTTACCGGCTTGACAAGCACTACATGGTTTATCCTTCTCAAAGGTGACGTCTTTCAAGCCTCTAACTAAGTCATGCTTCAAAAGTTTGTTCAATTGTTTCATTCCAACATGACCAAGCCTTCTATGCCATAACCAACCCATACTAGATTTACTAAGCAAGCATGATGTCAATTGTGTCTCACTATCATTGAAGTCAACCAAGTATAAGCTACCATGTCTAAATCCTTTGAATATCAAGTTTGATCCATCAACACTTATGACTTCAACATCATCACTACCAAAGATGCACTTGAAGCCAAGATTACAAAGTTGTGCCACCGACAAAAGATTGAAATCTAAGCTCTCAACTAGCAACACATTTGATATGCTCATGTCATTTGAGATAGCAATTTTACCAAGCCCCTTGACCTTACCTTTCTTGTTGTTGCCGAAAGTGATAGCATCAAAACCACCATTTTGACTTGTATCAATTGAATTGAACATACAAGAGTCTCCGGTCATATGTTGAGTGCACCCACTATCAAGCACCCAATGCCTTCCTCCGGCTTTGTAATTGACCTACAAGACAAGATCAATTCTTTTTAGGTACCCAAACTTGTTTGGGTCCTCCAAGGTTAGAGACTAAGCTCTTTGGTACCCAAATGGCTTTTTTCTTTGAGCCCATCCATGGTGCACCAATGAACTTAGCATGAACACTATTTGTACCCTTGGTAAGTATATAGAAAGAATCAAACTTAATTGAGGATACATTAGCATTTGATTTCTTGTTCATGCATTGTTGCTCTATGTGACCAACTTGCTTGCAACTTTTGCAATAGCTACCATTGTTCTTCACAAAGCGAGTCTTGTGAGGAGCAAAAGCGGCCTTGCCTTTCTTGGGGTTATAGCCCAATCCCTCTTTGTAGAGAGATGCTCTTTGGCTACCCAAGCACATAAGCAAGCGGTCCTCACCACCATAAACCTTAGCTAAGGTGTGATTGAGCTCTTTTACCTCCTTCTTGAGATTTTCATTCTCAACTATAAGTGTGGAGTCACAAGTGAAACCATCACTACTAGATGAGGATGATGTAGATGCGCTACATGAAGGGTTAGTGGGAGCAACAATAATAGGCTTATGAAAAGTTTCATCAATTATATCACATGATATGCCTATGTTGCAAGTTTTAGCTTTCTCAACATTAGTTGGTATGTTTTCATATTTTTCAACTAGAGAGGAATGAGCTTCTTCTAGCTTAATGTGAGACTTTTGAAGCTTCTTATGGTCTACCTTTAGAGTCTCATAAGACGCCCTAAGCTCATCAAGTTCTTGCATAAGGTTTTTCTTTTCCTTAAGCAAGCCCTTGCACTCCTTTCTAGATTCTTTAAAATGTTGAGTGCAATCTTCTAGCATAGTGATTAGTTCATCTTTAGTGAATTCCTCTTCATCACTATCACTATCACTAGCATTATCATGATCACTCTCATCATTGGATGATACCTTAGCGGCCTTAGCCATGAAGCATGATGGAGTGTCGAAGAGGGAGACCTTCTTTTGGATGGCAATGCTAGCATGTCCCTTCTTCTTGCTCTTGTAGTCATCCTCATCATCACTTGAGGAATCATCACTATCCCATGTAGCAACATGAGAATCATTCTTCTTCTTATAAGAGCTCTCCTTTTTCTCTTGCTTCTTCTTTTGCTTCTTTCTCTCCTTCTTGATAGCATCTTCATCATCACTATCATAAGGACACTTTGCAATGAGATGGTCTTTGCTATGGCATCTAAAGCATCTCATGGTATGCTCATTCTTCTTGTAAGAGTTCTTCCTCCTTCTTGCACGAAAGCCCTTCTTCTTCATGAATTTGCCAAATTGCTTGACAAAGAGAGCCATCTTCTCATCAATGTCATCACTATCACAAGAGCTTGAGTCTTCATCACTTGATGATTCAATCTTGGACTTGCCCTTGGATGTGGTGGCTTTGAATGCCACACTCTTCTTCTTTTTATCATCTTTCTTTTCATTTTCCTTCTTCTTCTTCTTGACCAACTCATCCTTCTCATCATCTTCTCTATATGAATCATCGGTCATCACCTCTTGAAATATTTGTTGAGGAGTTGAATCCTTCAATGTAGTCCTCACTAGCACGGTGATCAATGTATCAAATCTCTTGGGCAAGCTTCTCAAGAACTTCATAGAGAATTGATTGTCCTTGACCTCCTCACCAAGTGCCTTGAGCTCATTGACAATGACTTGCAACCTATGAAACATCTCTGGTACACTCTCATTATCTTGCATCTTGAAGCTTGAAAATTTTTCTTGCAAGATATATGCTTTAGCGGTCTTTGTGCCTTTGGTGCCCTCAAATGTTTCTTCTAGCTTGGCCCAAGAATCATGAGCAACTTCAATGTTCTTTACTTGCTCAAAGGTCTTGTCATCTAATGCCTCATGAAGAGCACTAATGGCAATGTCATTGCATTGGAGCTTCTTTTCTTCCACCGGTGTAGGTGCTTCTGGATTAGCAACCTCAAATTTTGTTTCGGTGACCTTCCACACTTCTCTATTGATTGACTTTAGGTGTGCGGTCATCTTAACCTTCCAATATGCATAGTTTGTGCCATCAAAGTGAGGTGCCTTCTTGGTGTTGTTGATGTGCAAGCTTAATTGAGCCATTTCTTTTTCACCGTAGGTTGTTAAGCCTCAAATAAACGGTGCCTCGGCTCCGATACCACTTGTAAGGTCCAAATAGGCTAGAGGGGGGTGAATAGCCTAATTAAAACTTCTACAAGAATTACTTAACCATGAGTTAGTACGAAAGGTGGCGAAGCAAAAACACTAGCTCTAACTAATTAAGCAAGCCACCTACACAAGTCTAGTACAAGGCTATTCACTAAACACAACAACAACTATAAGCTAGAAACGAGAAGTAATACGAGAGAAGAGCTTTGAGTGATTATACCGCCGTGAAGAGAAGAGAAATACCAATCAATCAATCATACAAGAGAAATCCTCGGGAAGAGAATGACACAAGAATTTATCCCGAGGTTCACTTGCTTCCCGGCAAGCTACTCCCCGTTGTGGCAATACACCCACTTGTCGGTTCGCGAGCTAATCGACTATCAAGAGTCGAGCCCTCGGCGGGCGCCACACAACCGCACACAAGATGGGGATCCTCCAAGCCACGAGCTCCACTAGAGTATCCAATTTGCGAACTCCCGCGGGGAAGGATCAATAACCCCTTACAACACTTGGTGAAGGCTCCAACAATCTCCAATTGTGAGCTCAATCACCTCCGCTGCTCCAAGCCGTCTACCGTGTCGGGAAACACGGAAGAGTAACAAGAAATCCGTAGCTACTCGAAGATCAAGTGCCTCTAGAATGCAACTCTCAAGCAATGCACTTGAATCTCACTCAATCTCACTCAAGATGTGCAACTAATCAAAGAGATGAGTGGAGGGGTTGTTCTCTAGCTCAAAGTATGTCTCTATATCTCAGAATGTGCAAGAGTTACCCTCAAACCCCGTCCAACGTCTATTTATAACGAAGGGGTACGCAACTAGCCGTTACAGACGACGTAGCAAAAACGCGCTGACCGGACGCTCCGGTCAGGGTGACCGGACGCGTCCGGTCACTATACGACAAACGTGAATAGTGCACGTCAGAACTAGCCGTTGCTCTGACCGGACGCGCTCAACCGAGTGACCGGACGCGACAGTGTCAGCGTCCGGTCGCGTTCCAGTAAGCTCCAGCTGCGACCGGACGCGTCCGATCATACGTGACCGGACGCGCCGCGCGTCCGATCGTCACTCCACTGCTCACTGCCCCTCTGGATGCATGACCGGACGCTCCGGTCCCGTGAAGGACCGGACGCGCCGGTCGCGCGCTTTTCTTTTACGCCCAGTTGAACTGACCGGACGCGCTGGTCAGGCCAGACCAGCGTCCGGTCACAAACCCTAGCGCTCGCGCCGCGTTGAACTGACCGGACGCGTCCGGTCAAACCGTGACCGCGTCCGGTGCAGCGTCCGGTCAACGCAGTGACCTCTTTCGCCTCTGTTTCTTTTCCGACTTTCGGCGCAATAGAAGATAGGCATTTCACTTCTCCAAAAAGCGCCGAATCCCGCCTCGCAAGCTCGGCGGGAGGGAGAGAGGAACCCAAACCCCTCTCTACTGCTCAAACTCCACCGCCTTCTCAAACGTGCTAACACCACCAAGTGTACACCACCATGTGCATGTGTGTTAGCATTTCACAATCATTTTCTAAGGCGTTATGTTAGCTCTTTACTAGATCCTAATGCATATGCTCAAGACATTGATCTAGTGGCACTTGATTCCCGAGCTAACCGTGATTGCCCCTCTTGATAGTCGGCCATGTATCCTAAACCCGGTCAATCACTTCTCTACTCATCTTAGACCGGCAAAAGGAAAACCCTATGGTTATACCTTTGCCTTGCGCTCTTAGATTCTTCTCTTTCACTTGATCATCATGTCCTTCATTTTATGTGCATCTCCATCATGATCATCATTTCATGTCCATGCACTATCTCTTTGTGATCTTGTGGCCACCACTCCTTGCCACATACACCTTCATCACATGTGTTGCTTATGCCTAACTTAAAACACTTAACACATGGCATTAGCAACTTGGTGTCATTAATTACCAAAACCAAACTTGGGCTTTTAGGCAGGTAGCTAAGGTGGGGACGAATATGCTCTCCTGCAACTCCAACTATAGCCTCCAAGGAGCACATTCTCTGAGATCTGAATGCTACACCACTATTGAGAAAGACATTGTAGAAATCCTCCTATAACACTGTGTAGAACTGCTCTGAACCTCTCTCGTCTAAACGAGGTGGAAACCACTGCTTGAACTCCACAAAGCGAAGCTGCTACACCTGTCTAGCTATGGTTGTCCTCAAGTCAAGGTGTTGTACCGGCGTCGGACCCTGTGGTCTGGGAGGTGGACGAGAACCACGTCTCTGAGTCTCAAGCCTAGGTGACACCTGAGTGCGAGTATGGCTAGAACGTCTGAGTCGTGGCAACTCTGTCTGCTCTGCCTACTCCGTCTCCTCTATCTGTGGTGTAGGCTCCTCTGCCTCTGTCTGTTGTCCCCTCAGTGCCTAGCTCTCGGCCCTCAAGGTGAAACCAGGCCTCACCAATGTGAACACCACTGCCTCAGCCACCTCTTTCAGCACGCTCTGTAGCTGCTGCGGCCCTCTCTACCATCTCTCTTGCACTTCTTCTTGGTTGTCACCTTCCTCTTCGCCTTCTGCTGATCTATCAGACAAGGTGGACACCTATCCTCATCGTCGGGACCACCTCTGATGTTCTTGCAATGAGCCATGACTGACACTGCAAAGACCAACTGCTACTGAAGATCAACTGTCAATCAAGAACTCCCCCTATCATTGGCAATCACAAGCAAGATCAACAGCCCATCATCTGAGATATCAACTGAAAGACAACTACCACTGAGTACTAAGAACCACTATCACTGACACTCACAGAGGTTTGGCCTCAATCCATACTCATGAGATTGGCCCCGAGTTGCTCTGTCACTGCCGAACTGTCAAGTACTAACTCAACCAACCCAACTCGCTACACGATAGAATAGAAAGAGTATATAAGCATTGCATATGCACTAGAGAAGCGAGAGCCCTATTGGAAGCAAGCATATGAGTTATGAAATTAGAGCGAGGACTTGCTACCTTAGTACTCCAACCACCTGTGAAGAGATAAGTCAAGCTGAGCACAATAGGGCACCACAAGGAATGGCAACGATCAACACTGCATGAAGGAGACAATGCTGAATAGATCAGAACAAGGTTCAGGACAATACAGACAGTGAGCGGAACACCTAGAAGACAGGAATGGCACTAACCCTGAGAATGAGGAACTACGGCCAAGAAATCGTCGAAGTAATCCGCAGAACGCTAAGGGAGAGCACTGCAAGTGAGTTTGATCGAGAAATGAATTAGACAACAGTGCAGAAAATGGTAGGGGCATTATACCAAGCACCTGGTGTGCAGGGTGGTTACTCACCTAGAGGAGGTGCGCTGTGGCCAAGGAATGCCAGAGCGCAGGCACTAGTCGCCAGGAAGAAAATCATAGGGTCGTTGGAGTTGAGGAAGTTGACAGCAAGCCCGCGTGGCGAAGAAAAACTGGCAACAGCGGCAATGGCGTATGCATGGCGACCACGAGAGCGCATGGTGGCTTAGGGTGGGTGTGGTGCGTGCGCGCGTGCAGACCAGGCACGGCGGTGATGCTGCGGTGAGAGCGCGGAGGCGCGACTGATATGGTGGCATGGTGTAACACCCTTGGTGTTATAGTAATTAAAAACATGTCATGTCATCATATGCACTGCAAATCATCCATGATTAGGTTAACTATGTTATGCATCAACTAAAATGAGTCTACCTTCTTAGGTTGGATGTCTTTCTAGTTGTGTGACTTGAATCCGAAAATCCTAATTTCGAATGTCACCGCAAATACTTAGTTTATGCCCTGCGTAATTTGAGGTGTATGACCGTGTTATACACTAGTGCCAAGTGTAGGGTATGAGCTCAATTCCGACTTATAAAATAAAGCTACAAGTTTGAGTTTGCTTTTGGAGTCTAAAACTTGTTGCAAGTTTTTCGATTCGAAGTCGAATTCGAATTTGAGGAATTATTAAAAGAATTTCTGAAGTCAAACTGGTCAACCAAGAGTGACATTTGGTCAGACATGTGATGCTTGACTCAATGATGCCCTTGGGTGATGGTGTGATCACTAAATAATCATCAATTAATAGAGTATCAAGTTTCAATTTGAAATCTTTTCGAAAACCCTAAAAAGGCAAAACCCTAATTTTACCCCTTTTTGAATAAATCAAAATCTAAGCAAAATTTGGGAAAAAGTGTAAAACTAAGTTTGTATATATTTTCAAGGGCTACAAGTTTGGTGTTTTGAGTTTTCAAAGTTTCAGTGTAAAATTTGGAGTAATTTTGAAAAGATTCAAATCTTAAATTTCACCCCTTTTCATCTCCCCTATCCAATTTCAAAATGGAGGCATAATTGGAAAATGTTTTGAATAGAAAAGTTGTAGGTCTTAACTGGATGTACAACTTTGATATTTTGAGTTTTTTGAAGTTTCAATATAAAATTCAAAGTAATTTTGAATTTACAGAATTCCAAAAAATGTCCCCTTTTCAATTCAAATTCAAATTTCAAAATCTCGGCTGATTTGGAAAATGTTTATATTGAGAAAGTTGTAGAACTTTGAAAATTGAGCAACTTTTGTATTTATAGATTTTCAACGTCTATAGAAATTTTGAGAGTAATTTGTAAAAATTCATCAGTGGCATTTCTATAAATATTTCAAACTTCATCCAACAGCAGGGCGACACCTCCCGCCCGACGCCGGCGAGCTTCGAACGGCTTCTAGGCACGCCTTCGACCGCCAGCTCTGGCTTCAGCGTGTTCGCGACGTGCCACGCGTCGTCTTGAGGTCGTTTTCGTCGCCCTATATATACCGAGCACCGTCGTCGTCGTGTTTTTCTTTTTCTCAGTTTTCGCCGCCACCGAAGCTCCGCCGCTCGCCGTCGCCTCCGTCGAGTCACCTCCAGCCACGCAAACCACTCCACCGCAGTTGCCTCACTCCCGCGCACCTCCTCGGCTGCTCGCACCCACCTCTACCGCCCGGGACGCCCGCGTAGCCGTCGTCTTCTCCGCGCACGGTCGAAGCACCGCCACCACTGCCCTCACCGTGGCCCGGCCTCTCTGGTCCGTCTTCGTCTTCACCGAGCACACCGTTGTGATCGCAGTGAGCTCCTGAGTGTGTTTCTCGCTATGTTTTAGTTGTTACCTCACCGGTGGCGCGTTTTCACCAGGATGCCGCGTCTCCGGTCCGCCATGGCCGTCGGGGAAAGGTCACCGGAGCACGAGCTAGAGTGTTGAGGGTCGCAGTGAGTTCGCGAGGTCGGTCGGGTGTCGCTGGTCCATCTCAGTCTCACCGGAGCACCACCGCCGGCGAGGTAGCGGTCGGCGGCCACCGTTGGCCACGGCCGGTGGGAGGAAGAGGATGACGGGCGGGGTCGCCTTGTCAGTCAGAGCGGGAGAGGGAGCGAGAGCGCGCGCGGGCGGGCCGCGCTATTGGGCCGCGTGTGCTGCTGGGCCAGGCAAGCGAGCGAGCGAGGGAGAGCGCAAGCGCACGGGCAGGCCGCGCTGCTGGGCTGAGGTGAGGGAGAAGAGGAGAAGCGGCCCGAGTTGGTGTTTTTAGTTTTTATTTTTCCAAAAATGTTAATAGCATTCAGTTTTATTTATTTTGTTTTAAATTATTTAGAATTCCAAAAATAGTGAAAATTTTTAAGTAAACTCTTTGTACTGTGTATTATTTAAGAAAAATATTAAATACCAATTTTGATTAGTTTTTGTAAGTGATTTAATTAGCTCAATTAATTAATAAATGGCTTTTCCATAATTTTTTCTAGGCTTAAATAATTGTCCAAAAATCATGAAAATTGTTTTACCACTTAGTTATGATATAAGCTTCCTAAAATAAAATTTTGAGCTTAATTAGACCAAGTTGATTTTATTCTTAATTTATGCTTTATTAATTAATTAGTTAATCAATTAATTAGGGCTTAATGATTAGGTTTGTTTAACTTTGTGATTGAGTGTTGACTTTAGGTCATTAACTCTTGATGACCTCTAGCATCCTTAATTGATTGTTTAAGCTCTCTTAATTATGTTGTTAAGGCTTAATTAGTGTTATTTCCTGTGATTAACGAAATTCCTTAATGAAGTCTTTATCGTAATCAAACCCTAGGTTAGGGTTAGGTTAGAAGCTTTTGTTGTTCAACTGTACCGCGAAGGAAAGTTGTACTCAAGTTGTTAACCTTGTTATGCATCCATCGAGCATCATGTTTATTACTTCATCATCTTAAGCATACATTATCGTCGTGTGTAGTCCCCGTGAACGAGGAGGTTACCGAAGTCGAATCCGTTCCCGAAGAAGAGCCGACGTCCGTGGAAGTGGGATTTGACATTTGCAGCACTGATCCAGGGGCCCAAGTTTCCCGTCGACCAAGGCAATCCCCGGTTACATTTAACCCTTCCTTGCGTTTTGAAAAGTGTACTTCACTTATATTACTGCTTTATTGCACTAAGTGATAGGAGTTGAGTGATAACCTAATTACTGCATTACCATCCTTGATACTTCGATATCATCCTTGTTACTGTTTTTATTTAAAAATGCTTAGTATGCTTAGCCATGCTTAATGAGAAAACTTTAAAAATATTAAGCAAAGTTTGAAGGGTTGTTGGACAACTGCTTGATGAATAATGATGATGATAATTTGGGGACCGGTCGGTGGACTTGCATCGGGAAAGGAGTCCCCATATAGTGTCTCTGACTAAGTCAGTTAAGGACTGTACTGTTGTTTGAATTGTGTGTGTCGAGACTTTATAACTGACCACATGCTCCGGTAAGCCTAAGACCTCGGTAATGCCAACATGTAAACGGCCAACCGCGCACTAGGAGTGGAGAGATGGCGAGAGTAGTGTGTACTCTCGTAGCCAAGGGCTGGATTGGAGGTGTACTGTACTCTCGGGTGGCGCTGGACCCGGTCATGTTTTAGAGCATCCGAGTGAAGGTTGATATCTGTACGTTAACGTCCTGCATATGTCGTGTGGTTAGGAATCCCCAGCTGGGTTTAATCGATTCGAATCGTCGCTGCTCCTCAGTTAAGGAGACTCGATTCTCTGTTCAACATCGTAGTTAAGAAATGGAACTTTGGTTGGAGAATTAGAAAGATATTGAATGGGTTATATGATCTAGATTAGAATCACTTACATTCTGTTGATAAATAATACTAAAATAAAACCTTGATCTTAAGGATTCACTATTAGTAGCTTTTATGCAAAAGAACTTTGATTCTTGTTGGAACCTCGCATTGATTCTCCTGAGCCTGCATTCCTGAGTCATTTCACCATGTTTCGTTGGTTAAGTCTTGTTGAGTACTTTTGTAATCAGGGTTTGTTGAACCCCTGTTGCAGGTGCGTCTCATGAACAGGTGTGTTTCGGACCCTGTTGCGTGATCGTCTTTGCGGTAAGCGATGACGAGTAAGATGTTTGGATCTTGGGCAGAGCGTCACATTTTGGTGTTTGTAATAATGTTAATAATGCTACTCTACTCTTACGGTTGTAACACTAAACTTAAGCTTTGTAAGTTTGAAACAACGGGTTTGTAAACCTATGTTATGTAAGACTTCCACTTTTGTACTCTGATGTAATTTATTATATAAACTATTGTAATACTATAATGCCTCTGAAATGTGATCCTGCTCAGAAGATCGTGGATGATTTGGGTTTCCCGAGGACACCCGATAGACTTCTTAAGTCCTGTGGTACACATGTATAGTGGTTAGAGGTCTTTAAGACGATAACAAGTACATGTGGGCCATATTATTTAGGAGGTTCTGCCACACACGACAACCAGAGGAGTGCAGTTGCGGTGATGGATTAGGGTTCACGGCAGCAGCGGCGTACAGAAGGGAAGAAAGGGGCACTGGCGTGAGTCGATGCCGAATGAGAAAAGGAGGGAGTTGCAAGCCCCACGTGTCAGCCAGATTTTGAATTTATTTCTGCCTTGACTGCAATGATCGGATGCACCATGGATTCGATCTGACACTGCTCCTCCCGGGTCCGATTGACAACAGAGAGGTCTAGAATGCCTCAAACCATGACCTGACGCGTCCGAGACACAGTGACCAAACGCAACTCTGAGTCCGGTCATCTTCATGTGTTCTTCCTCATGCTGACTGGACGTGCCGATGACTTTTTGAAAATCTTTGACCTGACACTTGAGAAACATTGTTCATCGTTCGGTCCTCCTTGAGTTCTAGTTCACTCCAGATGCACTGACTGGACGCAACCACCTACGAGTCTGGTCCCTGCGTCTGATCCCTCTTCAGCTACTTTTTCTCCTTCATTCTTCGCGACGCTTTCTCCCAAACAAGTTCCAACTTCAATAAGACCCAAATAAACACCAATTGGGACAGATATGAGAGACCTCTCTCAAACCCTCAATTTTTTTAAAATAATTTGCCATAGGCTAGATATTTTTTAGCAAAATAGGTGACAAAGCGGGCGAGGAGCAACATGTGGCCACACAATAGAGATATTAACCGAGGGAGCTTCAAATGCTCTCTCTATTTGTGGACGAACACAACGAATGCTCAAAAGATAACCAAAAAGAAACTACAAAGCAACACACATGCATATGCAATGCAATACAAGTAGGTAAATCTAGTTACTTGTCAAGTTTGATCCAAGGTTAAGCTTTTTCACACGCTTTTCGGTGGTTATCTTAACCATGTTGGACAAGCCCTAAGTGCATTACTAAAAATTAAACATGTTTTATATTACGATGCAATGCAAGGGTCAATACAAGCTCATTTTTTAGTGAAGTTACTTAGGTCAAGCACATTGAGCTCATTCCTCAACCGACAAAATGTAGCCTCATCCAACGGTTTTGTGAAGATATCCGCCAATTAATCTTCCGTCCTTACACCTTCTAGCGATATATCATTCTTAGCAACATGATCTCTAAGGAAGTGATGACGGATATCAATGTGCTTGGTGCGAGAGTGTTGAACCGGGTTGTTAGCAATTTTTACCGTACTCTCATTGTTACACAAAAGAGATACCTTTTCTAGAACTACACCATAGTCTAGAAGAGTTTGCTTCATGTAAAGGATTTGTGCACAATAAGCACCCACGACAATGTACTCCACCTCGGCGGTGGACAAGGCCACACTATTTTGCTTCTTAGAGGTCCAAGACACTAGTGATCTAAAAAGCAAGTTGCACCCTCCGGATGTGCTTTTTCTATCAATTTTGCAACCAGCATAATCCAAATCGGAATAGCCAACTAGTTGGAATCTAGCTCCTTTGGGATACCAAAGATCAATGCTTGGTGTGTGCTTAAGGTACCTAAGGATTCTTTTAATGGCAACAAGGTGAGCTTCCTTAGGAGTAGCTTGCAATCTAGCACATGTACACACACTAAACATGATGTCGGGCCTAGATGTGGTCAAGTATAACAAGCTACCAATCATAGAACGGTAGAGAGTTTGATCAACCAATTTACCTCTCTCATCTAGGTCGAGATGTCCATTGGGTGGCATTGGTGTCTTAATTGGCTTACATTCATCCATTTTGAACCTCGTGAGAAGATCCTTGGTATACTTTTCTTGAGAGATGAAAATTCCTTCTCTTATTTGCTTGACTTAAAAACCAAGAAAGAATGTAAGGTCTCCAATTATAGACATCTCGAACTCCTTCGACATCAATTCACCAAACTCTTTGCAATAATCTTCATTTGTTGAGCCAAATATGATATCATCAACATATACTTGACAAATAAAGATCTCTCCATTAAGCTTCTTGGTGAATAGTATGGTGTCGACCTTCCCAATGGTGAAGCCCTTCTGAAAGTCCCCAGTTTGGTTTTGGCTAATTAATGAAACCTAGGACTAACCTTTGTATCTAAGTGGATGATTTAGATAAAGGTGGTCATTGAATATGAGACATGACATTAACTCATGTGACCAAGATGATGAAGACCAAGATGATGCTTGGCTTGATGGACCGGTTGTGAAGGTGAAGGGCAAGTCGAGGCTTCAAAGCGAAGGACCATGCGATGGTGAAGCTTGAGCAAGACTTGGCGCCGATGGACCGATGCAACGGTGAAGAGGAAGTGAAGTTAAGGTCGATGGATCGAGACGGTCATGTGATGATATGAAGTGGATCATATCTTTTGGAAAAACAAAATGGGCTCAAGGCAAAGGTATAACCATAGGACCATTTTATTTTGCACTCAAGACACCATAGAGGGTGTGAGTGGTTTAGGATCGATAGCCGAACTATTAAGACGGAAAGTCTTATCGGTTATTCGATGCATGGGTGCCACTAGGTGAATTCATGAAGTGCATTGCATGTAGGGACTAGTGAGCTAACTGGAAAACCTTCAAAAATGATTATGAAAATGCTAACACACATGCACAAGGTGGTGATCACTTGTTGGTGTTGGCACATTTACGAAGGCGATGAAGTTTGAGCGGTAGAGAGGGTTTGGGTCCTTCTCTCCCTCCCGCTGAGCTTGCGAGCGCGGGATTCAGGCGTTTTTGAGGACTTGAAATGCCTATTTTCCACTACGTCGGAAGTCGAAAAAGAAACGGAGGCGAACGGAGGTCACAGAGGTGACCGGACGCTGCATCGGACGCGGTCATGGTATGACCGGACGTGTCCGGTCAGTTCAATGCAGCAGTCAGGCGCACGGGTGTTAGGGTTTGCAACCGGCACTTCTGGTCACTCGCAGGACCAGCGTGTCTGGTCAGGCGCCCAGAGGGAACTGAGGTTCGCAAGGACGATCGGACGCGAGGCGTGTTCGGTCACACGCGATCAGACATGTCCGATCGTTGAGGGAGCTTACTAGACTCTAACCGGACGCTGGCACTGTCGCGTCCGGTCATTGCCTGGAGCGCGTCCGGTCGTTGCTTCGCGGGCGCGCAGTACTGTGCGATCGGTGCGTCCGGTCGTTTGACGGGCGCGTCCGGTCTTTGCCTAGAGTGTGTCCGGTCGTTGGTTTGACCGTTGGGGCTCAGTGACCATTGGAGGATCGGACGCGGTTTAGCGCGTCCGGTCAGTTTTGATCGGCGCGTCCGGTCATCCCGAAAAGTATCCAGTGAAGGGGTACAACGGCTCTATTTGCTTGGGATGCTTATAAATACTTGTTGGCCGGCCCTTGGGGAGGTCTCTTGTGATTTTTAACATTCTTGTGCATCCTTTGAGCTAGATCTTCTCCTCCCACTCATCTCTCTTGCTTGATTGCAAATCATAAGTGAGATTGAGTGATCCCAAAGTGCATTGCATAGCTTGAGGGCATCTAGTGGCACTTGTGGGTGGTTTAGCCGGTGGATTTCTTGTTACTCTTGGAGAGTACCGCTCCTAGCCGGCTTGGAGATTGTTGGAGGCGTTGGCAAGAGAAGGAGATTGTTCTTGGCCACCTCCGGTTGATTGTAAGAGGTTCTTGTGCTTTCCTCGGTGGAGCGCCAAAAGCAACTCTAGTGAATTGCGCGTGTCATTGAGTTACCTCACTTGAGAGTGGTGTCTTGTGGTGCTTTGCGGGGCGTGCCTTGAGGGGCAAGTGACTTGAGGGTCACACCGAGGAACCATCTAAGTGTTGGTCGATATAACCAGTGACATAGCTTGTCGGTGCACAAGTGAACACCGGGTGAACAAAAATATTGTGTCACTTATCTCTCGGTGATTGGTCTTCATATTGTGTTCTTTTCAATATTGATTGATTGCATATCATCTTGGTGATTGGCAACATCTTCACTCAACCATCGGTATAAGATTCACAATCCTCTCTCTTGCATTTATATTTACTAGATTTTTCTTGTGTAGCTCTAGTGGTAGCCTTTGCTAGTAGTTGTTAGCTCGCTCACTAGTGTAAGTTTAGTGACATAGCACTTGTGTGAACTAGAGATCCTAATCTACTAGACTTGTGGATAGGAGGCTTGCATCACAACTGTAGGCTAAGCTAAACTCGCTTTGCGCCATTTGTTATTCTAACAAGTTTGCTTAGTGGCTTGTGTAGGAATTTTTATAGGCTATTCACCCCCCTCTAGCCATCTAGGACCTTACAAGTGGTATCGGAGCCGTGGTCACCATTTTAATCAAGGCTTAACATCCTTCGGTGTGAAAAGATGGTTCAAATTGTGTTCAATCATGTTGGGGGCAAGCCACCATTCTTTGATGGAGTTTCTTCCTTTGACTATTGGAAAAGGAAGATGACTATGTACCTTGGCTCAATTCATGAGAAGGTGTGGGAAGTCACCGAGAAGGACTATGCAATCCTTGATCCCAACTACCTCACTCTCAATGATAGAGACAACCGCACTTGCAACCGGATGGCTCTCAATACCATCTACAATGGCATTGACTCAAAGGTGTTTGAGGGCATCAAGGATTTGGAATTTGCTAGTGAAGTGTGGACAAGATTGAGTGAAACATATGAAGGCACTAAGGTTGTGAAGAGTGCCAAGCTACATGGGCTCAAGAGTGAGTTTGAGAACTTCAAGATGAAAGAAGAAGAAACAATCTTAGAAATGTTTCATAGATTGCAAGTCATTGTGAATGATCTCAAGAGCTTAGGGCACAAGACACAAGACCAAGATTTTTGCCACAAGTTCTTGTTGAGCTTACCAAGAAGATTCAAAATGTTGATCATGCTGTTACAAAGAGATGGGCTTGATGCAATGAAGCCTAATGATTTACTTGGTGAAGTCTTGACATATGACAAGTATGATCAAGATGCTGATGAGAAGGAGAAGAAGGAGGAAGAAAAGAAGAAGAAGACCGTGGCATTCAAGGCTATCTCCTCCAAGGGCAAAGCTATCATCATGGAAGATGAAGAATAAGAAGACAATAATGAAGGTGAAGATTTTGAAATTGATGATGAGGCACTTGCTCTTGTAGTCAAGAAAATGGGTCACATGTTCATTAAGAGAAGAGGCTTCAAAAAGAGAAATGACAACTTTAAGAGCAATGAGCAACAAAGGAAGTGCTTCAATTGTGATAGCACCGAACATCTTCAAGCCGAATGTCCCTATGACAAGAAGAAGAACAACAAGAGGGGCAAGTTTGAGAAGAAAAAGAGAGAAGCCAAGATGACTTTCAAGAAGGGCAAAAATGGAGCCTATGTGGTCACTTGGGAAAGTGATGATGAAGAAGAAGAAGAAGAATCATCCAACAAGGCTTTTGCTTCCATTGCTATCAACAAGAAGCCATCACTATTTATTCATCCTCTTCATGCCTTATGGCCAAAGAAACTAAGGTATTATATGATGAGAGTGATGATGAAAGTGAAATGGAATATGTTCATGATAGTGATAATGATAATGATAATGATAATGATAATGATAATGATAATGATAATGATAATGATAATGATAATGATAATGATAATGATAATGATAATGATAATGAAAATGATGATGAACCAACTAAAGAACAACTATATGACTTGATGCAACAAACTAGAGACATAGCTATTGCCAAGAACAAGGAGTGTAAGAAGCTTTCAATGAAAGTAGCAATACTTGAGAAAGTTCTTAGTGAGCTTAAGACCACTCATGAGAGTCTAGTGGAAGACCATGGGGATCTTGGTAAGGCTCATTCCAAGCTTGAAAAAGCTCACTCATTGCTACTTGAGCAACAAGCAAAGAAGGAGGTTGTTGTATCATGTGATATAGGTGTTACATGTGATATAATTGATGAATCTTCTTATGAACCTATCATCATGTCAAATGTTAACCCTTCTTGTAGCTCTTCATCCACCACCATCGACTCTACCTCCACTACTAGTGATGGTTTCACTTGTGATGTCTCACTAATGGTTGAGAATGAGACTCTCAAGAGAGAGGTGGATGAGCTCACTCATGCCCTAGACAAGGCCTATGGTGGTAAGGTCCGCTTGCTTAAGTGCTTGGATAGCCAAAGGTTCTCTCTTAACAAAGAGGGATTGTGCTACACCCCCAAGAAAGGCAAGTCAGCCTTTGCAACTCCAAAGCCTAGCTTTGTAAAGGGCAATGGTCGGTTTTGCAATAGATGCAAGCAAGTTGGGCACCTAGAGCATAATTGCAATAAAAAGAACCAAAGCAAGAAACTTTTTAATGCTATACCTTTTGATTCTTGCTATGTGCTTACCAAAGGTGTGAAGGGTGTGAAAGCTAAGTTTATTGGTACACCCATTGTTGGCCCAAAGAAGAAGGCTATTTAGGTACCAAAGAGCTTAGTTACTAACCTACAAGGACCCAAGAAAAAATGGGTACCTAAGCTTCATTGATTTGCTTGTAGGTCAATTACAAAGCCGGAGGAAGGCATTGGATTATTGATAGTGGGTGCACTCAACACATGACTGGTACATCAAGAATGTTTGACTCAATCAATGACAATGATAGTGGTGTTGATTCTATCACATTTGGCAATAACAAGAAAGGCAAGGTTATTGGCTTGGGCAAGATTGCAATATCAAATGACTTGAGTATCTCCAATGTGTTGCTAGTTGAAAGCTTGGATTTCAATCTTCTATCCATGGCACAAATATGTGATCTTGGTTACAAATGTATCTTTGGGGTTGATGATATGGAAGTCATTAGTATGGAGGTTCAAATATGGCATTCAAGGGCTTTAGATATGAGAATCTCTACCTAGTTGACTTCAATGCTAGAGAAACTTCTTTGACAACTTGCTTAATCTCCAAATCAAGCATGGGTTGGCTTTGGCATAGAAGGCTTGGTCATGTTGGCATGAAACAATTGAAGAAGCTTACAACTCATAATCTTGTCAATGGTTTGAAAGATGTTGAATTTGAGAAGAATAAGCTTTGTAGTGCATGTCAAGCTGGGAAGCAAGTTAGAAGCTTACATCCAAAGAAGAGTACAATGAGCACATGCAAAGCATTTGATTTGATGCACATGGATCTATTTGGCCCAACAACATACTCAAGCATACGTGGTAATAAGTATGGATTTGTCATAGTGGATGACTTCACAAGATTCACATGGGTATTCTTTCTTAGTGATAAAAGTGAAGTGTTTGACACCTTCAAGACCTTTCTCACTAGAGTTCACAATGAGTTTGAGATTAGAATCAAGAAAGTGAGAAGTGACAATGGAAGTGAGTTCAAGAATACAAGAATTGAAGAACTTTGTGATCACTATGGCATTGGACATCAATTCTCGGCCAAGTACACTCCACAATCAAATGGCCTAGTTGAGAGAAAGAATAGAACATTGCTTGATATGGCTAGATCAATGCTTCATGAGTATAATGTGAGTTAATCTTTTTGGGATGAAGCAATCAATACCGCTTGCTACTACATTAATAGACTATATTGTCATCCATTGCTAGAGAAGACCCCATATGAGCTACTTCATGGAAGAAAGCCAAATATTTTTTACTTTAGGGTGTTTGGTTGTAAATGCTATATCTTGAAGAAGGGCACTAGATTGGGAAAGTTTGACAAGAGATGTGATGAGGGGTTCCTACTTGGTTATTCAACCACAAGCAAAGCTTATAGAGTTTGGAACAATTCAAGTGGTATTCTAGAAGAAGTCCATGATGTGCAATTTGATGAAACCAATGGGTCACAAGATGAAGAAGAGAATCTAGATGATGTTGGTGGAACTCAATTGGTGGAAGCAATGAAGAACATGGACATTGGAGACATTAGAGCAAAGTAAGTTATTGATATTCAAGATGATGATAAAGATCAAGTGCTCAATTCTCCATTCAAGCTAGCTAGTGACTCTCAAGTGCAAGATCATGGTGCTAGTTTATCTCATCAAGATACATCAAGTGATCAACCAAGCACAAGCAATCAAGTGCAAGTACTCCAACCACAACATGTTGCAAGAGATCACCCCATTGATAGTGTATTGGTGATATTAGAAGTGGTGTGCAAACAAGATCAAGATTGGCTAATTTTTTGTGAGCATGCATCATTTGTGTCAACCATAAAACCAAAGAAAATAGAAGAAGCTTTGAAGGATGCTGACTGGATCATGGCTATGCAAGAAGAGCTTAATAATTTCACAAGAAATGATGTTTGGGAATTGGTAGAAAGGCTAAATAACTACAATGTGATTGGAACCGAATGGGTGTTCAAAAACAAGCAAGATCAAGATGGCATTGTGGTGAGAAACAAAGCAAGACTAGTTGCTCAAGGTTACACTCAAGTAGAAGGTCTTGACTATGATGAGACATATGCTCCCGTGGCAAGATTGGAGGCAATAAGGATTCTTTTAGCTTATGCTTGTGCACACAACATCAAACTATATCAAATGGATGTCAAAAGTGCATTTCTAAATGGAATCATCAATGAGTTAGTCTTTGTTGAGCAACCTCCCGGATTTGAAGATGACAAGAAACTCAACCATGTGTACAAGTTGAAGAAGGCTTTATATGGCTTAAAGCAAGCACCTAGAGCATGGTATGAGAGGCTAAGGGATTTCCTTCTCTCTAAGGGATTCAAGATGGGCAAGGTTGATACAACTCTATTCACCAAGAAGATTGGGAATGATCTATTCATAGTGCAAATATATGTTGATTACATCATCTTTGGATCAACCGATTAAGTTTATTGTGAAGAATTTGGTGCTATGATGACCAAAGAGTTTGAAATGTCTATGATTGGTGAACTTAGCTACTTTCTTGGTCTCCAAGTCAAGCAATTGAAGAATGGGACATTTGTGAGTCAAGAGAAATACATAAGGGACATGTTGAAGAAGTTTGGAATGCAAGATGCGAAGCCAATTTCAACTCCAATGAGTACAAATGGCAATTTAGATAGTGATTTTGATGGCAAAATGGTGAATCAAAAGGAATATCGGTCTTTGATTGGAAGTCTACTCTATGTCACCGCATCAAGGCCGGACGTCATGTTTAGTATTTGTATGTGTGCTAGATATCAAGCCTCACCTAGAGAGAGTCATCTCACGGCCGCAAAGAGAATATTGAGGTACTTGAAGCAAACAAGAGATGTTGGACTATGGTATCCCAAGGGGTCAAAGTTTGAATTGATTGGATATTCGGACTCCGACTATGAGGGTTGCAAGATCAATAGAAAGAGCACAAGTGGCACATGTCAATTACTTGGAAGATCACTTGTGTCATGGTCCTCAAAGAAACAAAATAGTGTGGCAATCTCTACCGCCGAAGACGAATATGTGAGTGCGGGGAGTTGTTGTGCACAATTGCTATGGATGAAATCAACTTTGAAGGATTATGGCCTCAACTTCAAGAATGTGCCATTGCTATATGATAATAAAAGTGCAATCAAGATGATACAAAACCCGGTTCAACATGGAAGAACAAAGCATATTGACATAAGGCATCATTTCATTAGAGATCATCAACAAAAGGGAGATATTGCCATTGAAATTGTTGGCACCGATGATCAACTTGCCGATATTCTCACCAAGCCACTTGATGAAAAGAGGTTTTGCAAGCTAAGGAATGAATTGAACATTCTTGATTTCTCAAACATGAGTTGAATGGACCTCACCCACTTATTGACATGCCTCTCCTTCGACATTGCAAGGTAAAGTTGATTGACATGTCATTTATACTATACTAAGGACTTGATAGAGCATGTAGACATAATAAGTGGTACACATGAGCATTCATGATAAATCAAATAAATTTGATGGATATATGTTACCACTATTGCTTCTATGCTTATTTTGATCTAGTGGTGGCATATGACATGTTTGTGAGCTTGTAAACCTAGTGTTGAATCTAGAAGATTTGCTATAAGTGTTTAATTCAACATAGGCAAGATAACCCTTATTATGAGGTGTGAAGAAGCTTGTCTTTGGTTCAAATCGAATTAAATATCTTTGGCAAGTATTCTAGGTTGAACCAAATTTGATAAATTCTAACCTACTCCATCAAACATTGTTTTTCTCTCCACAATTTGATCCCATTTTTGGGTAAGTTGTTGACAAAGGGGGAGAGAAAAAGGTGATTCAACATGATAAAGGGGTAAATAAAATTTTGATGCACACAAGTAGGGGAGCAAGCTCATAAACAAAGTTGTTGCATTTGTTTGTGCATTCTCATATGACTTGCTCTTTGCACATGTATTTAAATTCAACATACATGCTTGTGTGGTGCAATGCTAGTATAGAACTTGAATGATGAAATGATCTACTAGCATGCATAGGAATAGTTTACATGTGGTATCTAAACGTGCCTTAAACTTTACAAGTGGTCCAAGAACCTTTACTATAATGTTGATCTCACGAGGGTTCTTGAGTTGTGATGGCTGTCTAGTTACTTCATGATGCTAAGGATGGTGTAAAAGGCAACTCCGATTGGTATCACGCTTCAAAGGTCCATTTCTTACACCTTAGCATCATTTTGGTAGAATTACTCTCTCAACACTTCTATCCATGCATATGTGCAAAGCTTTCAATCCAAACTCTATGCACATATGTAGGGAGAGCTAATGCTACAAAAATTGAGCTTGTGATAATTGTCCAAACTTACTTATGAGCAAAATGATTGGACAAGTATGACAAGTTCAAAACTTTTACTATCAAAATCATCTTTGTGAGGGTTGTCATCAATTACCAAAAAGGGGGAGATTGAAAGTCCCTAGTTTGGTTTTGGCTAATTGATAAAACCTAGGACTAACCTTTGTATCTAAGTGGATGATTTAGATAAAGGTGGTCATTGAATATGAGACATGACATTAACTCATGTGACCAAGATGATGAAGACCAAGATGATGCTTGGCTTGTGGACCGGTTGTGAAGGTGAAGGGCAAGTCGATGCTTCGAAGCGAAGGACCATGCGATGGTGAAGCTTGAGCAAGACTTGGCGCCGACGGACCGATGCAACGGTGAAGAGGAAGTGAAGTCAAGGTCAATGGATCGAGACGGTCATGTGATGATATGAAGTGGATCATATCTTTTGAAAAAACAAAATGGGCTCAAGGCAAAGTTATAACCATAGGGCCATTTTGTTTTGCACTCAAGACACCATAGAGGGTGTGAGTGGTTTAGGATCGATAGCCGAACTATTAAGAGGGAAAGTCTTATCGGTTATTCGATGCACGGGTGCCACTAGGTGAATTCATGAAGTGCATTGCATGTATGGCCTAGTGAGCTAACTGGAAAACCTTCGAAAATGATTATGAAAATGCTAACACACGTGCACAAGATGGTGATCACTTGTTGGTGTTGGCACATTTACGAAGGCGATGAAGTTTGAGTGGTAGAGAGGGTTTGGGTCCTTCTCTCCCTCCCGCTGAGCTTGCGAGCGCGGGATTCAGGCGTTTTTGAGGACTTGAAATGCCTATTTTCCACTACGCCGGAAGTCGGAAAAGAAACGGAGGCGAACGGAGGTCACAGAGGTGACCGGACGCTGCACTGGACGCGGTCATGATATGACCGGACGCGTCCGGTCAGTTCAACGCAGCAGTCAGGCGCGTGGGTGTTAGGGTTTGCAACCGGCGCGTCCGGTCACTCGCGGGACCGGCGCGTCCGGTCAGGCGCCCAGAGGGAACTAAGGTTCGCAAGGACGATCGGACGCGAGGCGCGTCCGGTCACACGCGATCGGATGCGTCTGGTCATTGAGGGAGCTTACAGGACTCTAACCGGACGCTGGCACTGTCGCGTCCGGTCATTGCCTGGAGCGCGTCCGGTCGTTGCTTCGCGGGCGCGCAGTACTGTGCGATCGGTGCGTCCGGTCGTTTGACGGGCGCGTCCGGTCTTTGCCTAGAGTGTGTCCGGTCGTTGGTTTGACCGTTGGGGCTCAGTGACCATTGGAGGATCGGACGCGGTTTAGCGCGTCCGGTCAGTTTTGATCGGCGCGTCCGGTCATCCCGAAAAGTATCCAGTGAAGGGGTACAACGGCTCTATTTGCTTGGGATGCTTATAAATACTTGTTGGCCGGCCCTTGGGGAGGTCTCTTGTGATTTTTAACATTCTTGTGCATCCTTTGAGCTAGATCTTCTCCTCCCACTCATCTCTCTTGCTTGATTGCAAATCATAAGTGAGATTGAGTGATCCCAAAGTGCATTGCATAGCTTGAGGGCATCTAGTGGCACTTGTGGGTGGTTTAGCCGGTGGATTTCTTGTTACTCTTGGAGAGTACCGCTCCTAGCCGGCTTGGAGATTGTTGGAGGCGTTGGCAAGAGAAGGAGATTGTTCTTGGCCACCTCCGGTTGATTGTAAGAGGTTCTTGTGCTTTCCTCGGTGGAGCGCCAAAAGCAACTCTAGTGAATTGCGCGTGTCATTGAGTTACCTCACTTGAGAGTGGTGTCTTGTGGTGCCTTGCGGGGCGTGCCTTGAGGGGCAAGTGACTTGAGGGTCACACCGAGGAACCATCTAAGTGTTGGTCGATATAACCAGTGACATAGCTTGTCGGTGCACAAGTGAACACCGGGTGAACAAAAATATTGTGTCACTTATCTCTCGGTGATTGGTCTTCATATTGTGTTCTTTTCAATATTGATTGATTGCATATCATCTTGGTGATTGGCAACATCTTCACTCAACCATCGGTATAAGATTCACAATCCTCTCTCTTGCATTTATATTTACTAGATTTTTCTTGTGTAGCTCTAGTGGTAGCCTTTGCTAGTAGTTGTTAGCTCGCTCACTAGTGTAAGTTTAGTGACATAGCACTTGTGTGAACTAGAGATCATAATCTACTAGACTTATGGATAGGAGGCTTGCATCACAATCGTAGGCTAAGCAAAACTCGCTTTGCGCCGTTTGTTATTCTAACAAGTTTGCTTAGTGGCTTGTGTAGGAATTTTTATAGGCTATTCACCCCCCTCTAGCCATCTAGGACCTTACACCTTCTCAATGAGGAACCCGAAGACGCTCATATCAAGCTCTTGGGGCTTGCTTTAGCCCATATAGCACCTTGGACAACCTATAAACATCATTAGGATATCTAGGGTCTTCAAACCTAGGAGGTTGATCAACATAGACAAGTTTATTTATGAAGCCATTTAAAAAAAGCACTTTTAACATCCATTTGATATAGTTTCATTTCATAATGCGATGCATATGCAAGTAGGATATGAATGGCTTCAAGTCTTGCAACCGGTGCAAAGGTATCTCCAAAATCCAAGCCTTCAACTTAAAAGAACCACTTCGCAACTAGCCATGTCTTGTTTCTCACAACGATGCCTTGATCATCTTGCTTGTTACAGAACACCCACTTTGTTCCAATGACTCTTGCATCTTGTGGTCGTTCTTTAAGTGTTCGAACTTAATTGCGAGTGAAGTTATTCAACTCTTCTTGCATGGCATTCACCTAATCCGGATCTTGAAGAGCTTCTTCTATATTCTTAAGTTCAATGCAAGAAACAAACGAGTGATGTTTAACAAATGAAGCAAGTTTTTGAGAGCGAGTCATTACACCCTTTGAAGGACTCCCTATGATGAGATCTTGTGGATGAGCTTGAAGTAGAGGTAAATTTCTTCTCTCAACCACTTGAGGAGGAGGTTGTGGAGCATCAACATCTTGAGCTTGTGCCACCATTTGGTCATGGGAGATATGAGTATCTTCATTTTCTACTCTTCCATCTTTGTCATCATCTTGTGGCACATTTGATGAAGAGGGTTGATCAATTACATGCACTTCATCTTCATCAACTTTAGGCTTGATGTCTCCAACCAGAATGTTCTTTATGGCCTCCCTCAATGGTTCATCATCTATATCATCAAGATTCTCATGTGCTCCTTGGGAGCCGTTAGATTCATCAAACTCCACATCATATGTTTATTCAACCAAGCTGGTGGCATGATTAATACTCGATATGCTTTGGACTTTGATGAGTAACCAACAAGAAAACCAATATCACAATGTCTTTAAAACTTTCCTAGGTGTTGTCGCTTCTTGTAGATGTAGCATTTGCAACCAAACACCCAGAAGAATGAGATGTTCGGCTTCTTTCCATTGAGCAACTCATAAGGGGTCTTGCAAAAAAACTTTTAAAGAAATAGATGGTTGGATGCATAGCATGCAGTGTTGATAGCTTCCGCCCATAAATCTTGTGGTGTGTTGTACTCATCAAGTAGGGTGATA
Source organism: Saccharum hybrid cultivar R570 (assembly GCA_038087645.1). Classification (NCBI taxonomy): domain Eukaryota; kingdom Viridiplantae; phylum Streptophyta; class Magnoliopsida; order Poales; family Poaceae; genus Saccharum; species Saccharum hybrid cultivar. The sequence continues at coordinate 29,383,572 of JAQSUU010000135.1, forward strand.
AGTGTCTGGTTCTTTCTCTCTACTACACCATTTTATTGAGGAGTGTAGGTTGCGGAGACCTCATGCTTGATCCCAACTTTATCACAATACTCTTCAATGTTTGTATTGATAAATTCTTTCCTATTGTCACTTCTTATCTTCTTGATCTTCACATTAAATTCATTTTGTGCTCTCTTGGCAAACTTCTTGAAACATGCGGTCACTTTGGTCTTGTCATGAAGGAAGAACACCCAAGTGTATCTTGAATAATCATCAACTATCACAAGGCAATAGAGGTTGCCTCCCAAATTCTTGTAAGTTATTGGTCCAAATAGATCCATGTGAAGAAGCTCTAGCACTCTTGATGTAGACATGTAAGCTTTGGTTGGATGAGTGTTAGCAACTTGCTTGCTGGCTTAACATGCACTACAAGGTTTGTCCTTCTCAAACTTGACATCTTTCAAGCCTCTCACTAACTCTTTCTTCAATAGCTTATTGAGTGTACTCATTCCAACATGTGCAAGCCTCCTATGCCAAAGCTACCCAAGTAAAGTCTTGGTGAATAAGCATGTCTTCAAGTTAGCATCTTCAGAGGTGAAATTCACTAGATATAAGTTGTTGTATCTAAAACTTTTGAATATCACTTGTTCAGCATCCTTCTTTGACACAACCACATCCTTCTCGGTGAACAAACATTGAAAGCTAAGATCACACAATTGACCAACGGATAGCAAGATAAAACTCAATAAAACAACATATAGCACATTTGATATTGAGTGATCATTTGATTTTGCAACTTTGCCCAACCCTTGTACTGCCTTTTGAATTGTCACCACATGTAATCTTTTCTTGACAATCCACTTCTTCATCTAGTGAGGTGAACATACGAGGATCACCGGTCATATGTTGAGTGCAACCACTATCAATGACCCAATGACTTCCACCGGTATTGTAGTTCACCTACACACATAAGAGATCAAGCTTATTGTTTAGGGACCCAAACTTGATGAGGGCCTTTGACTTTCCCAACTAGTGACTTAGCAACCTAAATTTGCTTAGGCCTATTCTTGTTTAGTGGACCTAAGAACATGACTTTCATCTTTCCACTAGAATCCTTTCTAATCATGTAGTGAGCATTGAAAGCAAAGGGTCTAGCATGCTTGGGCAAGGGTTGTGGTGGTGGAGTTTCACACTCATGAGCAAAGTAACCATTTTGTCCACACTCAAAGCATCTCTTTGGCTTAGGCTTTGACTTGTATTATATTGTTGTTGATGTTGAGCTTGAGCTTTCTTCTCTTGATGTGCCAAATATCCAATACCACTTCTATTCATCTTTATCATGGTGTTCATTAGTAGCTCACTTTGAAGATATTGGCCTCTTATGAACTTGCTCAAGCCAGTCTTGAGATGTTCCTTCACCGACTTGAGTTTCTTGTTTTTTTCAATGAGTGACTCATTTTTTGTTTGCTTCTTAAGACCCATCTCCATATTGAGTCTTTTGTTCCCTTCTCTAAGTATCTCGTTTTCAAGAGCCATATCATGATCATTGTCAAGATTCTCAATGACAATGGTGTTGGTGGTTGATGCCTTTTTAAGATCCTTCTTGAGCTTCTCATTCTCATTCTTGAGCTTGATGTAATCATCACAGTTATCGGACTCAACCACTTTCTTACCTTCGCTACTAGAACCTTGTTCAATTCTCTCAACAATCAAGTCATCACATGATGTAGCTATATCAATCTTAACAACATTGTTAGTAGCATCATGCGGCTCATTGGATAAAAGCTCATGAGAAAGAACAAGATTGTCATGATTAATCTTGAGATTGGTGTACTCTTCTTTTAGCTACTTGTAACTAATGGTGAGCTCATTGTGCATCTCCTCAAGTTTATCAGCTTTTTTCTCTAAGCTCCTTTTTAGAGGTTTTGAGCTCCTTGAATTTAGATGACATAATTTTATTCTCTTCTCTAAGCTCATCACTAGCCTTTTGGGCTATGTCATACTTTGCTAAAAGTGAATCATTCTCAAGTTCTAGCTTCTCATTTTTAGCTCTTATCTTTCTTATGATCTTAGTGTATTGGTTTATCAATTTTACAAGATCATCATAAGAAGGTGATTCAAATTCTTCATCACTATCACTACCATTTTCATCATCACTAGCATTGTCATCACCACTACTATCATCATCATTTTGTACCTTTCATTCACTCTTGGCCATGAGGCATAGGTGTGTAGAGGATGATGACAGCGGTGGCAGTGGAGATACTGAAGAACCAATCACAAGAGCAGCAACATTCTCCTTCTCATCATCACTTTTACCATCGGATAAGCCACTAGATGATTCAATGTCCGTAAACCAATCACCAACAATATAAGCCTTGCCATTCTTCTTCTTCTTGTGAAATTCCTTCTTGTATGGCTTGTTTTTCTTCTCATCATCATCATTATCACTTGAGTCGTCTTTCTTGCCCTTATACTTCTTCTTGTACTTGTCTTTCTTGGGTTTGGAGCATTGTGAGCTAGATGACCAAGTTCTCCACAATGTAGCAATCCATTTCAGAGATGGACTTTCTTCTTCTACTTATGAAGAATTTCTTCTTCTTGCCATCAAACTTGACACCATTCTTGTTTAGCTTTTTGAGCATCTTGGCAGTTTTTCTCACCATGAGAGCGAGACTTGCATCATCAACTTCATCATCACTTGAGTTATCATGAGCAATCTTTACTTCGCTTCTCTTCTCGTGGCTAGCCTTGAATGACAAGTCTTTCTTCTTTGAGGATGAAGAGCCCTCTTGAGGAGTGATGTGCATGTACATCTCATGTGCATTGATCTTCCCTAATATTTGAGTTGGCGTAGCGGTGGAAAGCTCACCTTGATGAAGCACCGTCATAATATGCCCATAATTGTTAATGAAAAGGACACTCAAGATCTTTCTCACAATATCGGATGGTTGCATTTGAGTGAGTCCAAGCCCATTGACCTCCTCTACAACATTCAAGCGAGAATACATTTCATAAGCACTTTCACTACGGAGCATCTAAAATGAATTAAGCTTTTTCATCATAAGGTGATAGTGTTCCTCACGCTCAATCTTGGTTCCCTCATGGAGCACATAAATGTCCAACCATAGTGCATGGGTGTCTTTGTGGTTCTGCACACGGTTAAAGACGTCCTTACAAAGGCCTCTAAAGAGGGTGTTTCTAGCCTTTGCATTTCACTTCTCGTAGTGAACCTCATCACCGACAAGGGTAGCGGGATCCTTAGGTTTTGTAAAGCCTTGGGCGGCATCTTTATACTCTCCAACATCTATGGCCTCTAGGTAAGCCTCCATGCAAATTTTCCAATAAGAAAAATCATCTTCCTCAAAGACAGGAGGAGGTCCATCCCTGTGGGACATCTTGCTCTAGATGGTTAAGCCTAATTCAAGGAGCACGAGGCTTCGATACCAATTGAAAAGATCAAGATGCCCAAGAGAGGGGTGAATTGGGCTAATTCTAAATTTCTTGCAATAATTAAGCCCTACACTTAGCCTATTTCACCCCCTTGGCCTAAGAGTGATTCTATTGTTCTACTACACAAAAGTTTTGCACCATAGGTTCCAATCTTACTCTAGCATGACAATTCTAGGGATGTAAAGACATTAATTGAATTGCTCAAATGTAAATGCTCAAAATAAAGAGAGGAAGAGAAACGCGGCGATGTTTTTCTGAGGTATCGGAGAGTTGCCACTCCCCACTAGTCCTCGTTGGAGCACCCGTGCAAGAGTGTAGCTCCCCCTTGATCCATGCAAGGATCAAGTGCTCTCTATGGGCTGATTCTTCGACACTCCGTCGTGGTGAATCGCCCACAACCACTCACAAGATGACTTAGGTCATCTACAAGCTTCGCCCGGATGATCACCAAGCTTTCAATCACCACCGAGTCATCTATGTGATGGCGATCACCAAGAGTAACAAGCACAAACTCTCACTTGACCATGACAAGCCTAATGAGAAAGGTGGATGCACACTTGTTACTCCCTATGCACTAATGAGGTCCTTAATCTTGGATTCTTAAATCTCAATCACCCCACTAGGCTCTTGCACTCCCTTGCACTCCAAAGGTGTTTCTCAGCTGAACAAATGAGCAAGAGAGCTAAAATGGATAAGTAGGATAAGTATTTATACTCCTCCATTCCAAAGATGACCGTTACTATCCACCTCAGCAAAACACGAGGTGACCGGACGCACAGGTCCTCCTGACCGGACGCGCTAGTCAGTTCTTCATGGCCACAGTGCTCAGAGCTGTCAGAGAGAGCCGTTGGAGTTGATTTGACGCTAACCAGCGTTCGGTCAGTGTCCACCAGGTCCGGTCATCAATTTCCCTCTCTGGAACCTTACTGATGTTGACCTGACGCTACACTCCCAGCGTCCGGTCATTGGTCAACACCGAGTCCACACTGCTATAGTGCGAGTATCGGTACGTCAGCATCCGGTCGCTGCCTGGGTCTCTGTTGTGCGCCAACACTGACCGGACTCAGCACAGTAGAGTCCAGCCATTACTCTTCATGCGTCCGGTCATTGAATCTCAGCCTGGGCACTTTTAACCCGAAACCCGAACCGAACCGAAATATCAGTTTTTTCGGGTTTCGGTTTCGGCTTCGGTTTCCGTCTGCGTGATGTTCGGCTATCGGCTTCGGCTTCGGTTTCGTCGTCACAGCGAATCGATGACCGAACAAACTAAACGAGCAGCATCGTAGCGCAGAGCCCTCCAGGCTTCTGTGCCCTCCGCACGGCCAATTCCCAATGGCCCAGCCCAAGATAGCGTAAGCCTCATATTCAAGTATCCAATAGAGACAAGCCCACCAAGCCACCACTCTCTAGATGTCTAACCTTATCCTTTCCTCTCGAGTCTCTACCTCTCATATTCTACTCCACGGTGGTGGCGGCGCACGCGCCTGTCCCAGCGACAACGGCGGCCAGCGGGGTCGCGGACACTGGACGGCGTCGCCGCGGCTGGCGGAGGCACAGTCGCAGCAGGCTAGCAGCGGGGGCTAAGACGGAGGATGTGAGCACCGAGTGCGGGCAGGCGGTGGCAAGCAGGAGGCGACGACGGCAACTACACGTGGCTCTTCAGCGGCCGCGGTGTCCGGTAGGAGCGTGCCCGCGCGTGCAGGGACAGGGCGGGGCGGCTGGCTGTAGCGGCACCCGCGTGGTGGTGGCGACGCAATGCGGCTCGTCAGGCCTTGGACGCTCGACGCAATCTCCCTCTCTCTTCTCTATATGACTGCCAATCGGTTTGCTCGGTTCAAACAGAACAACGATCGGATGCTGAATCTTGGAAAGCGAAGTTTACAGGAGCCGCAGAAACCGAACCGAACAGTCGGTTAAAACCAATTGCCCAGGCTGAATTGAATCAACACTCCATTCACTTCCAATCAAGCACCTTTGTGAATGAGTTTGATTCCAATCGATCTTTGGGCAGTCCCTGAGCTACCTAGTGTTAAGTTTGATAAGTGTGCACCACACCTAAATGACTAGACTCACCTAGGTCAAGCTACTAGTTCATACCCTCCTTAATAGTACGACCAAAGGAAAAACAAAGTCCTAAACTACTCTAAGTGTCTCTCCAACGCCAAACGACAACTTAGAACTAGTCCGTCCTTAACCTTATCGTCCATCCTTTGAAAACCGAAATGATTTCCATCGACAGGGGGCATGAAAACCATAATGACCTAATTAATCATCATTACCATGATCTAACTCAAATTGCCTCTATAAAAACACACGTTAGTCACAGTAATCTTATGTCGTCATTAATCACTGAAACCCAACTAGGCGCCTATATGCTTTCATCATCTTTACGTCTCAAAACGTATCAAAAGTGGATCGGGTGTTGCACATGTTGCAATGGGCGCTGGTGGCTGGTGGACAAGAGCATGCCGAGCTGCTTGGTGCTGCTGCCGGGGTGCCGACGTGGTTCACGTGCAGGTGCGGGATGGGCGCTGCGGGCCTAGTGTGCTGCCCCTTTAGAGCGAGATTTGGTGCGGGGCGAAGGGAGTTGCGTGCGTCGGGCACAGTTGTGAGAGCTGCATTTGGACGGACGCCCCATCCAGACGTCCGGGCGCTAGTTGTTCTGAAACTTATATTGCCAGAAACAATCATGGTGCTGGTATTATAGGAACTTCCTTTTTTGCGGAATGGTATTATGGGAACTTCAGAAGCTAAACAATCTGATAAAAAAAAGTGTCGATGTTGATCTATAATATATATTAGGCATATATTATTATTTATCATGGGCTGATTGGTTGATCGTCAAATTTGATTGCAAAACTTAGACAAGCCAAAATTTTGAAAGCCATTTATTTTGCTACCCAAATTTACTAATATCTCATAATTGACGTGGCAAATCTATGACAAATATTTTTGCCTAAGTTTTAGCAATGAGCCTTTGGCATGACAAATTTTGGTATCCCACTAAGTAGGCCCAACCTTGACATTTTCTTACTATACATTGTTGATCACATGAAATTTCTGTGAAAGTTTGTGTCGGTGTTCGGACCGGAGGGGGTCCTAAACCGACAAGTAAATGTTGCGTGTCTCTTTCCTGGATGGTGATGCAAGGAGAACACATGGAGGTTTATCCTGGTTCGGGCAAAAGAAGGCCCTACGTCCAGCGGGGGGAGAAGTTTGTATTTCCTTGCACCGAAGTGCTCGTGTAGGGGTTACAAGCATGCGAGAGAGGGCATCGAGCCCAAGTCTCAAAGAGAGGAAAAAGGGACAAGGGTGGTTACTTGAGGTATCGATCACTTGCTTTTCTTCGTTATCTGTTGTTGTCCTTCGTTCTCCTGTCCCTGTTGTAGAACCCTGGCCTGCCCTTTTATAGGGCGAGAGGAGGCCAAGACGACGGGGAGCCTTGAGGTGATGTTTTGTCGATTCCTGTTGAGCTGACCATAGCCACGTGCTCGGGGAATGGCCGGCCATCCCTGGACACCATGGCGTCGTGGGAGACGAGACAGCGAAATGACCCGGAGCGCCGTGCCATACCATCCTTCCCTTGCCGTTGAACTGTGCCGAGCGTCGAGGTTGGGTCGAGGCCGGGTCGAGACCGGACGGATAAGGCCGAATCCCCGAGATCGCGGAGAAGGGGCCTTGTCTTATCCTCCCTCGAGGGTGATCGATGGTAAACAGTGCGCGGTAAGGTGGGTATAGTGATGGGTTTCACCTCCTATCATGGGATGGGCGGTAAAACAGTATGATCTGACACGGGCATTGCTCCCACGTCGATCCTGGTTGCAGCCATGCCGGTGGGTGGTAGTTGGTAACCACATTAAATGCTCTGGCTTTTGTCCTGGGGTAGGTAAAGTGAAGGAGTCGAGGTGCTCGACCCGGGCTCACGCGAGTCAGAGTTTTTCCCAGTGGGCGGACGAGCCTCGCGCGGGCCGGAGCGCCGTCGAGGTTTCTTGCTGTACGGGATGGGGCGCGGTCGAGGCGCCCCGTCGAGTGGGCCTCGTACGAGTCGGAGCCGGGGTGCGGTCGAGGCGCCCCGTCGAGCGGGCCTCGTACGAGACGGAGCCAGAGCACGGTCGAGGCGCCCTGTCGAGCGGGCCTCGTACGAGGCGGACTGGATACGCGGTCGAGGCGGGCTGCCTTTTATCGCGGTTTCAGTCGTTTTAGTTTTTTATTAGCGATGGCTGTGGGTACCCCCGTACTGTTGGTACCGATAGTAGCCCCCAAGCCTTTGGGTGAGTGTGTGATCACTCTCCCAGAGGTTTGTTTGAACAGGAGTCATGGCGTTGTGACTTTTTCCGGTGGGGGCGCGCGAGCGCACCCGCCGGGTGTAGCCCCCGAGGCCTCGGTGGAGTGTTGAGACTCCTCCAAGGTCTTGTATTCGTTTTATTGGGGAATGATTCATTGCGGTCAAGCCCCCAAGCCTCATGCGCATGAGTTCGCTCAGGGTCCTGGCCGTCTTTCGTTGTGCGACCCTCGCACTCCTCCTTTAGGAAGGAGGAGGAGGGGTGGGGAACGCCGTACTACCCCTGTTTGGGCGAGTTCCGACGATCTCCGGTGAGCTGCTAGCGGGGGAATTCGAGTGAAAGCCCGTGCCCCAATCGTTAGGGGTCGGCTAGTGGCCCGGAGGCGCTCTCAAAGATGCCAAGAAGTGGTCGTGTGGATCTCGATTCCCTTCGACAGGATTCGAGGGCTCGATGCCTCCCCCAGGGGGATTCCTACGTGGACCGCCTCCTTTAGCCTCGAATATGTCCTGGGGTGCCTCGAGAGCGTGGCTCGAGCCCTGGCCATGTACGGGCGCACCCTGGGTCGTCCCTAACTCCGTTGCTCGAGGGCAGCTGTCGAACCCTGGTCGAGGGCCAGCTTCCGCTCCCTCGAGGCTTATACTAGGCTCAGGGCCCATTTTTGCGGTCGAGACCCCGAGCCTCGCACGTACGAGGTCGATCAGAGTCCCAGCCATCTTTTGCTATGCGACCCTCACGCTCCTCCTTCAGGAAGGAGGAGGAGGGGTGAAGAACGCCGTACTACCCTCGTTTGGGCGAGTTCCGACGATCTCCGGTGAGCTGCTAGCGGGGGAATTCGAGTGAGAGCCCGTGTCCCAGTCATTAGGGGTCGGCTAGTGGCCCGGAGGCGCTCTCAAAGATGCCAAGAAGTGGTCATGTGGATCTCGATTCCCTTCGACAGGATTCGAGGGCTCGATGCCTCCCCCGGGGGGATTCCTACGTGGACCGCCTCCTTTAGCCTCGAATACGTCCTGGGGTGCCTCGAGAGCGTGGCTCGAGCCCTGGCCATGTACGGGCGCACCCTGGGTCATCCCTAACTCCATTGCTCGAGGGCAGCTGTCAAACCCTGGTCGAGGGCCAGCTTTCGCTCCCTCGAGGCTTATACCGGGCTCGGGGCCCGTTTCCCAGGTATCTGGGAATATCCGTCCGCGGATCCCTCCCCCGCCCGTTAGCCGAGCGCGCCTTTTTAGGAGGGGAGGTGAGATCGGTGCGGTAGTGGGCGACGTGGCGTACGGTTACGACGTGGGGGACGGCCACGTGCCCAACACCTGCGAGATGTGAGGAAACGGTTAGGTGGGCGCATTTAATGCGGGAAACTGTTCCTACCTTTTCACGCGGCCGTTGGGCTTCCGCCTGGGCATATAAAATCAAGGCCTAGGGTCTGCGTTCCCCACCGTTCCCTTGCGCTCCTGCACTCTTCTGTCTCAGACAACCCTTGCCTTATCGCGCTCTCCGCCCGTATTGCTGCCGCCACCGCATCCTCTTCGTCCACCCCCCTTCCAACAGCACCGATGGCAGGAAAGAGCCAGATCCTCCCCACCGACGACTGGGCCGCCTCCTCGGTGATGGAGAGGAGGTTGGAAGAGTTGGTCGAAGATGGGCTGCTGCGGCCGAGGACGAGCAGGTCGCAGCCAGAGTGGATCGCGCCGCCTCCTGCCCACCGGGAGCCGGCGCCCCCTGAGGGGTACGTGGTGAGCTTCGTCTACTTCCACGAGCAGGGGTTTGGCGTGCTGGCGTCCGTCTTCATGCGCGCGCTCCTCCACTACTACCAAGTGGAGCTTCACCACCTTTCCCCCAACGCCATCGCGCAGGCCACCATCTTCGTGGCGGTCTGCGAGGGCTACCTTGGGGTGGAGCCGCAGTGGAACCTGTGGCTTCACCTTTTCAAGGCCGAGCTCTTCGCCAAGAAGGTGGGGGAGAAGGGCGTCCTGTGTGCGGCCTGAGTAGGGACCTGCAGGTCAGGTCGAGCCGGGCGGATCTATACATCCCGGCTCGCCTCATCTCTTCGAACAGCGGGTGGCACGAGGGTTGGTTCTACCTCCGCAACGATGAAAGTCAGTTGCCGAGGTACACCGACCGCGTGTTGACCGCTCGAGAGGCTCGCTGGACGTACGGAGTGCCGGAAGCTAAGAAGCCACGCCTGGACCCGCTGCTGGCGGCGCTGCAGCAGTTTTGCCTTCAGGGCTTGATAGCTGCGGCGGTGGCCACGGCCTTCCATCGTCGCAGAGTGATGCCGCTGTGCCGACGTCGTCTCCGCCTCGACCAGATGACTCCGGAGGCATCGCTGGAGGGGACCCGGATGTCCCACGAATCCCTTTCCCTCGAGGAGGTCCTCCGGCGAGCGCACCGGATGGTCGGGAACTTCAAGGCGAAGGAGGCTAACCGGGTCCCCATGAGACCTACCGAAGGGTTTGAGCCAGTGGTACGTATCTTAGGGTTAGTATGTTTGCCAATTTCATTTATTTTTGGATTTCGCTGATTTGGTCGAGGCCGGCGCGTAGGATTTGTCGGCGCTGCGGGAAACGCGTCCGCCAGTCCCAGAGGACCGGCCCGCCCGGGAGGCTCAACACCAGCATGCTTCTAAGAAGAAGCAAACCAAGGAGACGGCCAAGAAGCGGGCAATCCACAAGGCCAAAGAGGCGGTGGCGTTGAAGAAGCTCCGGCGCCAACAGACCATCGACGGGGTCCCCTTGGCGCCGTCGCCTTCCGAGACGATCTCGGGGGAGGACGACGACAGCAGCGGTGAGGACGACGACGCCCTGTCGCGGTATGAGACCGCGACTGGGCTAGGGGATCTTCCCGACGTTCGCCCCTGGTGGAACCCATCAAGGGGGCGTCCTCCTCGGTCGTCGTGGTCGAGGAGTCCGAGGAGGAGGAGAAGACAGAGAAGGAGATGGGCCCCTCGACGGGAGGGGCCGCTTTACCCTGGACCCATCAAGAGGGGTCGACGGGGACGTCCGCACCAGCCCAGGCCCCGCAAGCTCGGGCAGGGGCTGGGACGGCAGTACCGGCGTCGTCATCGGCGGCGGCGACGGCAGGCGTGAGAACCCGAGGCCAGCTGGCCTCGGAGGCATAGAAGGCGCAAGGCGGTGCGTCGGTCAGGGCCCCCAGGAGTGCCCGGCCTGCTGGTGAGGCCGCTGCGAGGCCACAATCGGCCGCCCCGGGAGGCTCGGGTCGCACGGGGTCGAGGCCCTTGGTGCCAATTTCCGGGTAAGCGTCTCTTCTCGGTTGTTCTACCTTTCTCGGGGTCCGTTGGCTGACGTTTCTTCACTTTGCAGGTTAAAGCGGAAGGCGGAGCCGATGGGGCTTACCCCCGTGAAGTCGCTGCGAGTCAGCGCTGTTGTCCTCAATCAGACGACGGAGTAGGATGCGGCCTGGGTCTGCCAGGTCGAGGCCGCGAAGGGGCGCCTGCGACAACGGCAGGGACCAGCGGACGCCACGGTGGTTACTGGCACGGACCCTATCGTGGAGGGGTCCAAACCGGCGGAGATGGTGGCGCCTGGTGCGGTCGAGGCGGGGCCTAGGTCGTCAGCGACGGTCGAGGCGGGGCCCAGGTCGTCAACGACGGCCGAGGCTGCCGTCGAGGTCACGACGGGCGAGGCACCCGTCCACGGCGCGAAGCGGGCGGGGGATGACATGACCATGGAGGAGGTCATGTCGGTGTCGGGGTAGGAGGCGGCCCTGGCGAGCGGGTCACCGTCGCAACAAGACCCGTTGGCCGAGCCAGTGGGTACGGTGGAGGGCGGGGCGGTCGAGCCCCTGACCGAAGGACCGAAAGAAGGGGCGCCGGCTCCGGGGGCGCCGACGGTCGAGGCGTGGGTACCGGAGCCGTCTTCGGTCGAGGCGCCGGCTCCCGAGGCACCGGCGGTTGAGGGGCCAGTTCCCCTAGGGGGGTGGGCACCCATGGCCGTGGACCTTCCCCTCGACGACACCCCCTGGACAAAGGGAAACAAGTGATGGGGGTCGAGGGGGGCGAGGCCGCGGATCAGGCCGGTGCCTCGACGGCCGTTGGAGAGGCGGAAACTGCGGGCGAGGCCGGTCCTTCCGCGGGACCAGGAGACGCCCTGGCTGGGTCGTTGTCGTCATGGCCCGACATCGCCGCGCTGGCGATAGCGCGAGCAGAGGTGGAGATACCGAGGTGGGGGGGCCGTCCCTCCAATTTAGGGACGCCACGAACCCCGACGCTGAGCCCATCTTCGTCCTGCACGACAAAGATGAAGTGCACCGGTGGAAGTACCTCGAGGGCGTCCGCCGGCACCTTGACCAGTTGCTCGGAGTGGCGTCCGAGGCCGCGTGGAGTATGGGGGATGCCACTGAGGTATGATCGACCTGTCGGCTTTCTCCGTGGTTTTCTTGGTGTCTTTTTCCCTCGGATTTTTAACCTTTTCGGTTTTTTAGGATTGCGTTCAGGAGCTGAAGGAGTACTCCCGCCGCAAGTCACTCTTCATCCGGGATGAGAGTGGCGTGTGGGCCACGCTGTCTCAGCAACGGGTCCTGGTCGAGGAGGCCCAAAAACGGCTTTCCGATCGGAACGCCGAAATGGCTGAGCTGCGCGTCGCGTACACGGTGGTGAAGGAGGAGGCGATGCAGGCATGGGCGGTCGAGGCTGTGATGCGCACTGGCATGGACAAGGCTCGGGAGGAGGCTGCCCAGGCCTGCAGGGATCTTGAGCCCCTGTCGAGACGGGTGAAGGAGCTCGAGGAGAATGTCTCGCAAGTTAGTCGTCAGCACGACACCCTCAACGTCGAGGTCGAGCAGGCCACCGCTTGTTCTGATGCTTTGAAGGACGAGGTCACGACGCTGAAGGGAGCCGTCCAAGAGAAGGACGCAGCTCTCGAGTCTGCTCGGCAAGAGATCGAGGCGCTAAAGGCGACCATTGGTGACAAAGACAACGCCTTCCTCGGGCTCGAGCGGACTTGCGGGGGGCTTCGTGACGAGGTTGTGGGCCTGCCGACCCATATCGAGGGTAAGTGTGATTGTTGCGGCCACGATGTTGAGGGCCTTGCGTTGGGTATTAATCTGTTTGTCGTGTTTTAGAGCTAGAGAGGGAGAACCGAGAGGCCCAATCCTCTGCCAACTCCTTCCAGAGCCTCCTCGAGGCCGAGATCCGGAGGACCCAACTGCTCCAGGGCACGATCACCACCATGTGTGACGGCCTGGGGGTCGAGCCCGACGCCGACACCGGGGAAGATGTTCTGGGGAACTCCTTCGTTCGTCGGATGGTGGCGCTGGGCCGCCTTGCCTGGGAGAAGATACGGGACGGCCTCCATCACGGCGTGAAGAGGGCGCTGGCCGTCGTCCGTTCAGGGTTTGTGTTCGACATGAAGCTCGTCGCTGAGGGCTTCATCATAGACCCGGACCGAACAGATGAGGAGAACGAGGATGCCTGCATGGAGCTGATTGAAGCCGCCGAAGAGCCTGGGAGCCGTCTGGCCTCGCTTTTTGAAGCCGAGGTGGTTTCGCCTGATGACGATGAGGGCCTGTGAGCCAAATCTGGGCATGAAGGCCCATGTAATAAGTTAGCATTTCGAATTTTGGTCGTGGTGGCCTCGAAGGCCTAAAAACTCGAAACATAAACCGGTTCGTGGTTGATTTAGTTTTATTCGAGCTTTTCTTCCCTTTATCGCTTGGATCGTGTTCTCGCGTGATTTACTTAGCACGCAGCTGCATCCTTTGGCGTAAGGGAGCAAGTGGAGGTACCGTAACCTCGGGGGCATAAGTGATCTCACGGCTCAACCGCCCTCGAGCTTCAGGGTGATGTTGCGGCCTTGTAAATCGTGTGAGAGCCTGATCTAAGCGACAGGGGGTATGTCCTTTTTCAAAGTTAGGAACCGTTATTTAGATCTCCTTAGCGTGAAGTCGCACCTCTAAAAGGTGTGAGGGGTGAGTGGAGGTACCATAGCCTCGAAGGCGTAGGTGATACTCCTGACTCGGGAGCCCTTTCGAACCTTAGGGTGCTCTTGTAGCGAAGTCGATCTAAGAAGCGGTTCTTAAATTTAAAAAAGAGCATAAGTTTTTTCGGGGACTGTGGGGTCTCGCGTGATTTACTTAGCATGCAGCTGCATCCTTTGGCATAAGAGAGCGAGTGGAGGTACCGTAGCCTCGGGGGCGTAAGTGATCTCACGGCTCGACCGCCCTCGAGCTTCAGGGTGATGTTGCGGCCTTATAAATCGTGTGAGAGCCTGATCTAAGCGACAGGGGGTATGTCCTTTTTCAAAGTTAGGAACCATTATTTAGATCTCCTTAGCGTGAAGTTGCACCTCTAAAAGGTGTGAGGGGTGAGTGGAGGTACCGTAGCCTTAGAGGCGTAGGTGATACTCCTGACTCAGGAGCCCTTTCGAACCTTAGGGTGCTCTTGTAGCGAAGTCGATCTAAGAAGCGGTTCTTAAATTTAAAAAAGAGCATAAGTTTTTTCGGGGACTGGGGGGTTCCCCTCTTGTAGCCCCCGAGGGAGGGTCGATTCTGGGAGTGCAGAGTCGATCCTTCCTCACTGTGAAACGAAAGTTTGAACATCGCTGTATTCTTTATTGACAAAAAAGAAAATACAGAGCCTCGAGGCTTTTTAAGGAAAGAAGCGACGTAGCTGTTCAATGTTCCAAGCGTTGGTGAGGATTTCGCCCTTCTCGTTGGATAGCTTGTAGGTGCCCGGCTTTAGTACTTCTGCGATGATGTATGGCCCTTCCCATGGTGGTGAGAGCTTGTGCCATCCCTTGGTGTTCTGGTTCCGCCGTAGCACCAAGTCACCGACGTTGAGGTCACGCTTGCGGACGTGTCTGTCGTGGTAGCGTTGGAGACCCTGCTGGTACCTAGCAGAATGCAACAGAGCCACATCTCGGGCTTCCTCGAGCTGGTCGAGGGCGTCCTGTCTTGTGGCATCATTATTTTTTTCGTTGTAGGCCTTCAACCTTGGGGATCCGTATTCTATATCGGTTGGGAGCATAGCCTCAGACCCGTAGACTAAGAAGAACGGAGTGAACCCCGTGGCTCGACTCGGCGTTGTTCTTAGGCTCCATAGAACCGAGGGTAGCTCGGCAGCCCATCTTTTGCCATGTTTATTTAGTTTGTTAAAGATTCTGGGCTTCAGGCCTTGTAGGACCATGCCATTGGCACGTTCCACCTGACCATTTGTTTTTGGATGGGCCACGGCTGACCAGAGCACTCGGATGTGGTGGCTGTCGCAGAAATCCAAAAACTTTTTGCCAGTGAACTGGGTGCCATTGTCTGTGATGATACAGTTGGGGACCCCAAAGCGATGAATAATGTTGGTGAAGAAGAGCACAGCTTGCTCGGACCTGATGCTGGTGATAGGGCGGGCCTCGATCCACTTGGAGAATTTGTCGATCGTGACGAGCAAGTGGGTGAAGCCGCCAGTTGTCCTTTTCAATGGTCCGACAAGGTCGAGCCCCCAAACGGCAAATGGCCATGTGATGGGGATAGTTTGCAGGGCATGTGCTGGAAGATGGGTTTGTCTCGTATAGTACTGACAACCCTTGCAGGAGCGTACTAGCTTGACAGCGTCGGAGACCGCGGTCGGCCAATAGAATCCTTGTCGAAAGGCGTTTCTGACGAGGGTTCGAGGTGCTGCGTGGTGACCGCAAGCCGCTGAGTGGAGATCGCCGAGCAGGTTCCTGCCTTGCTCATTTGAGATGCGTCGTTGGAGGATACCAGTAGGGCTACGGCGGTAGAGCTCTCCGCTATCGCCCATGATCACAAAGGTTTTGGCCCGGCGTGCGATCCGTCGAGCCTCAGTCTTACCCGAGGGGAGGTCCCCTCGGATGAGGTAGTCGAGGTACGGGATGCGCCAGTCAGGCTCGAGGTCAGACGGTGGGGTCGAGTCTTCCATCTGCATGGCTTTAGCCCCGGTCGAGGAGGCTTCTGCCTCAGGTGGAGAGTCGAGTGACGTCCCGTCAACCCCTCCGTCTGGCCCGAGGTCGACGGACGGCTGTTGAAGGTCTTTTGCGAAAACGTCCGGTGGAACCGTAGCTCGACTGGACGCGATTTTTGCCAGTTCATCGGTGGCCTCATTGTACCTGCGCGCGATGTGGTTGAGCTCGAGGTCGTGAAACTTGTCCTCGAGGTGTCGTGCTTCTTGACAGTAGGCTTCCATCTTGGGGTCACGGCAGCTCGAGCTCTTCATGACCTGATCGATCACGAGTTGGGAGTCGCCTCGAACGTCAAGGTGTCGGACCCCGAGCTCGACGGCAATTCTTAATCCCGTGACGAGCGCCTCGTATTCGGCGACATTGTTAGATGCAGGAAAATGAAGCCGGATGACATAGCGCATGTGAACCCCGAGGGGTGAGACGAAGAGCAAGCCCGCGCCTGCTCCCGTTTTCATCAATGACCCATCGAAGTACATGGTCCACAGCTCCGCCTGAAGCTGTGCAGGGGGAGTTGGGTGTCGGTCCACTCAGCCAGGAAATCTGCTAATACCTGTGACTTGATAGCTTTTCGCGGCGCATAGGACAAGGTCTCGCCCATGAGTTCGACTGCCCATTTGGCAACCCTACCCGAGGCTTCCCGGTTTTGGGCTATCTCTCCCAAGGGGAAAGAAGAAACCACAGTAATCGGGTGACCCTCGAAGTAGTGTCGGAGCTTGCGCCGCGTTAGGATGATGGCATATAGCAGTTTCTGGATCTGTGGGTATCGAATCTTGGTTTCTGAGAGGACCTCGCTAATGAAATAGACCGGCCTCTGGACAAGCAAGGCACGTGCTTCCTCGGCCCGTTCGACAACCAGGGCAGCACTGACTACTTGTGATGTCGCGGCGACATAGAGTAGGAGTGGTTCCCCCGGGGTTGGAGGGATGAGGATTGGTGAGTTAGAGAGTGTGGCCTTGAGTTTTGTGAGAGCCTCCTCAGCCTCAAGGGTCTAGGAAAAGTGCTCCGATTTCTTCAAGAGACGGTACAGAGGGAGTGCTTTTTCGCCGAGGCGCGAAATGAAACGGCTGAGTGCCACCAAGCAACCTGTGACCCTCTGTACGCCCTTCAGATCTCGGATGGCGCCCATCTTGGTTATTGCAGAGATTTTTTCAGGGTTGGCCTCGATGCCACGTTTGGATACGATGAACCCTAAAAGCATACCTCGTGGGACGCCAAAGACGCATTTCTCTGGGTTGAGTCTGATGTTTTTTGCCCAAAGGCATTTGAACGCGACATCGAGGTCGCTGACCAGGTCGTCGGCTTGTTTGGTTTTGACAACGATGTCGTCGACATAAGCCTCGACGGTCGACCCGATGTGCTTTCCGAAAACATGCTGCATGCATCGCTGGTACGTAGCCCCCGCGTTCCGAAGACCGAAGGGCATCGTAACGTAGCAATACATGCCGAACAGGGTGATGAATGAAGTCGCAAGCTGGTCGGACTCCTTCATTTTGATTTGGTGGTAGCCGGAGTATGCATCTAAGAATGAGAGAGTTTCACATCCCGCAGTGGAATCGACAATTTGGTCAATGCGTGGCAAAGGAAAGGGAACTTTTGGACATGCTTTATTTAAACCGGTGTAGTCTACACACATCCTCCATTTCCCACTCTTTTTCCTAACTAATACAGGATTAGCTAGCCACTCGGGATGATGAACCTCCTTGATGAATCCGGCCTCCAACAGTTTGTGTATCTCCTCGCCGATGACCCTGCGCTTCTCCTCATCGAAGCGACGCAGGCGTTGCTTCACCGGTTTGGATCCGGCCCAGATCTCCAAGGCGTGCTCGGCGACTTCCCTGGGTATGCCTAGCATATCCGAGGGACTCCACGCAAAGATGTCGACGTTTGCGCGGAGAAAGTCGACGAGCACTGCTTCCTATTTAGGATCGAGGGTGGCCCTGATGCTCAGTGCCTTTCCCTTGGGATCAGCGAGGTCGAGGGGTACGAGTTTGACATCTTCGGCGGGCTCGAAGCTGCCGGCATGGCATTTTGGGTCGGGAATCGCATTGGCGAGACCGTCGAGGTCGGCAGCCAAGATCACCGACACCAAAACAGCCTCGCCGTGCTCGACGCACTCGACGTCGCACTCATAGGCATGTTCATACGAGGGCCCTACAGTGATGACACCGTTTGGGCCCAGCATTTTGAGCTTGAGGTAGGTGTAGTTCGGGATCACCATGAACCTGGCGTAGCATGGGCGCCCCAGGATAGCGTGGTACGTTCCATGAAATCCGACCACTTTGAAAGTGAGAGTCTCCTTTCGGAAGTTGGCCGGTGTGCCAAAACAAACGGGCAGATCGACCCGTCCGAGGGGTTCCGCCCGTTTCCCTGGCACGACTCCGTGGAAGCCCCCGACGCTAGGTTGGAGGCGCGCCCTCTCGACCCCCAGAAGGTCAAGGGTCTGGGAGTAGATGATGTTGAGGTTGCTTCCGCCGTCCA
The DNA here is from genome assembly GCA_038087645.1 of Saccharum hybrid cultivar R570. Lineage (NCBI taxonomy): Eukaryota > Viridiplantae > Streptophyta > Magnoliopsida > Poales > Poaceae > Saccharum > Saccharum hybrid cultivar. Next base: position 29,401,684 of record JAQSUU010000135.1, read on the forward strand.
TGAGCACCTTGGTGAGGCGTGTGTTGGCGATGACGGGGTCAACAACGAGCGGATAGACTCCCGGGTTGGGGATGTGGTCTGGGTGGTCGTCACGGTCAAAAGTGATGGCCACCGCAGACCAATCAAGGAAGCGGGGGACTACCATTTGTACGGATAAAACCTCGCACCGTTCTCGCTTGCGCTGGCGCGCCGAGAGGCGGGTCGAGGGCCCTCCGTAGATCATGAAGCAGTCGTGGATCTCGGGGAATTCCTCGTCCTTGTCATCACCCTTAGGGTCCTCCTTCTTGTCGTCCTTCTTGATGTCGGCACCCCCGAAGTACCTGCGAAGCATATGACAGTCTTCGAGGTTATGGTTAGTAAGTCCCTTGTGGTAGGGACACGGTTCTTTGAGCATTTTGTCGAAGACGCCCCCGCCGGGGGGGCCTCGAGGCTTTTTGTGCTCGGTAGCAGTGACGAGCTCGTCGGCCGGGCCTCGAGCTTGCCCTGCTGGCCTTTCTTCTTCTTGCGGTTGTTTCTCTTAGAGCCCCGGGTGGAGTTCGCAGGATCGTCGACCTTCTGCTCCCCCCTCTCTGGGTCACCACCAAAGATTGCACCAACCGCCTCCTCGCCGGCGGCGAAGTTGGTGACAATGTCCATTAACCCGTTGGCAGTGAGCGGAGTGTTACGGCCCAATTCTCGGACCAACTCTTTACAGGTGGTGCCGGAGAGGAAGGCCATAATTACGTTGGAGTCAGTGACGTTGGGGAGCTCGGTACGCTGCCGGGAGAAGCGCCGGATGTAATCCCGGAGGGATTCACCTGGTTTCTGCTTGCAGCTCCGGAGGTCCCACGAGTTGCCGGGGGCGCATGTAGGTCCCCTTGAAATTTCCCTCAAACACCCTCACGAGATCATCCCAGTCGTGGATCTGTCGAGGTGGGAGATCCTCAAGCCAGGCTCGGGCGGTGTCGGAGAGGAACAGGGGGAGTTGTCGAATGATGACCCGATCGTCGGTGGCCCCGCCCAGCTGACACGCCAAGCGGAAATCGGCGAGCCAAAGTTCGGGTTTGGTTTCGCCGTTGTACTTGGTGAGAGTCGTGGGGGAGCGAAACCGAGCCGGGAGCACCGTCTCACGGATAGCCTTACAGAAGACCCGAGGACCCGGAGGCTCGAGTGAAGGGCTTCGATCTTTCGAACTATCGTAGCGTCCGCCCCTGTGGACGTGGTAGCCTCGAGGCACGCCGTCACCGTGCTTGCGCGTGCGGCGCTCGACGATGTTGCCACGGGTGTCTCGAGGCTCGTGGTCGTTGGTGGTGAGCTCAGGGGCCGGAGCTACCCGGTTTCGCCAGGCAGGCTCGGGGTGAACTGAGGCTTCTCTCTCCTATCGGGAGGGCTCGATGATCCGCTCCGAGGCTGCCTCGCGTCGCCTCGTGGTGGAGCTCTCGGCCTGCTGCATGGCGACGGTCTCGAGGAGTTCTCGGATTTCATCCCGAGCCCGACGGGCGTCGAGGTTTGACGGCTCGGGCATGTTGCGGAGTAGCATGGCGGCGGCGATGACGTTCTGGCTGGCTCGAGCGAAAACCGGGGGGTCGACCACCCGGTCCTCGTCGATGCGACGGTTGACGTCGCGAGCACTTTCGCGAGCTCTCCCGCCAAGTGCGCGTTCCGCACGCTTACGCTCGAGGGTTTGTTGGAGTAGGTCCAGGTTTTCCCGTTCCTCGTCAAGCCTGTCCTGCAACTCGCGAATCTACTCGAGCTGCGCTCCTTGATCCGCAAGGAACTGAGGATCGTCTCGCTCAGCAGGAAGCTCGACATGGGGTGGCGTGTACCTTCCTTCGACTGGCTCTTCGTCCTCTGATTCCGAAGTGCTTTCAACGTCGATGTTGAAGCATTCGCGGGTCGGATCATAGGTGTCGTCAGCCGAGTCAGAGTCAGGAGCGCCAAAGTAGTAGTATGACGGGGGAATGTGTGGCCGTTGCGAATCGTCACAGGGGTTGCGACGTTGGGAAGTAGTCACATGGGGCTCTGTTTTCGGTGTCTCCGTAGAGTCCCGATAATCAGAAGCCAGTGTGGATGCAACGAGGTCCAGAGTGGAGCGTAGATGGTGCCCGGGGAGTTCCTCATAAGCACTCATGTGAGTGCTCATGGAAGATGCGTACACCCGGGCAGCCGAGTCTAGCCCAAACAGGAATGGTGATGGAGATGTTCCTGCCCGTGCCGAAATGGATGCTCCGGACAATGGTGTCTCACCGGACGGGGGGAGCGGCGGGATTCCCCGTTGGCATGTTACCCTGAGTCAAGCTCGTCCTACCCAAACCTTCCACAAGGAGGTCTAGGCTGGTGCCTGGCTGGGGGGTGCCGGACTGGGGGACCCCATCGCCCTCCGCGAGGTGAAGACGGTGGTTGTGCCGGGCTCGTCGTCGTCGGGCGGCCCGCGCCCGCCTAGAGCGACGGTACCGGTGGATTGCTCCCCCGGGCTGGGAGAGCTCGTAGTCCTCGTCGGATGGGTGCCTGGGGGGAAGTAGGACCATATCGTAGTCGTGGCCAAGCGACATGAACTTCAAACTCCCGAACCAGATCACCGTGGCCAACGGAATAGGGCGTTTGGAGTTAGCCATCCAGGAAAAAAGGCGAGAAAGCGACGTTGGCACGCAGCGATCCCCTACCTGGCGCGCCAACTGTCGGTGTTCGGACCAGAGGGGCTCCTAAACCGACGAGTAAATGCTGCGTGTCTCTTTCCTGGATGGTGATGCAAGGAGAACACACGGGGGTTTATCCTGGTTCGGGCAAAAGAAGGCCCTACGTCCAGCGGGGGGGAGAAGTTTGTATTTCCTTGCACCGAAGTGCTCGTGTAGGGGTTACAAGCATGCGAGAGAGGGCGTCGAGCCCAAGTCTCAAAGAGAGGAAAAAGAGACAAGGGTGATTGCTTGAGGTATCGATCTCTTGCTTTTCTTCGTTATCTGTTGTTGTCCTTCGTTCTCCCGTCCCCGTTGTAGAACCCTGGCCTGCCCTTTTATAGGGCGAGAGGAGGCCAAGACGACGGGGAGCCTTGAGGTGATGTTTTGTCGATTCCTGTTGAGCTGACCGTAGCCACGTGCTCGGGGAATGGCCGGCCATCCCTGGACACCATGGCGTCGTGGGAGACGAGACAGCGAAATGACCCGGAGCGCTGTGCCATACCGTCCTTCCCTTGCCGTTGAATTGTGCCGAGCGTCGAGGTTGGGTCGAGGCCGGGTCGAGACCGGACGGATAAGGCCGAATCCCCGAGATCGCGGAGAAGGGGCCTTGTCTTATCCTCCCTCGAGGGTGATCGATGGTAAACAGTGCGCGGTAAGGTGGGTATAGTGACGGGTTTCACCTCCCATCACGGGATGGGCGGTAAAACAGTGTGATCTGACACGGGCATTGCTCCCACGTCGATCCTGTTTGCAGCCATGCCGGTAGGTGGTAGTTGGTAACCACATTAAATACTCTGGCTTTTGTCCTGGGGTAGGTAAAGTGAAGGAGTCGAGGTGCTCGACCCGGGCTCACGCTAGTCGGAGTTTTTTCTAGTGGGCGGACGAGCCTCGCGCGGGTCGGAGCGCCGTCGAGGTTTCTTGCTGTACGGGATGGGGCATGGTCGAGGCGCCCCGTCGAGTGGGCCTCGTACGAGTCGGAGCCGGGGCGCGGTCGAGGCGCCCTGTTGAGCGGGCCTCGTACGAGCCGGAGCCGGAGCGCGGTCGAGGCGCCCTGTCGAGCGGGCCTCGTACGAGGCGGACTGGATACGCGGTCGAGGCGGGCTGCCTTTTATCGCGGTTTCAGTCGTTTTAGTTTTTTATTAGCGATGGTTGTGGGTACCCCCGTACTGTTGGTACCAACAGTTTGGTTCGTCTGAAGAGAAATATTGTTCATCTAGCTGAATATTTTTAAGAGTGCCCCTATTGATGCTGGAGACCGTTGCTTTGCTTGCGTGTGCGCGTCAATGTGCTGTTGATGCCATTGATGTTGTGTTTGTGTGTGATTGCTGGTGTGCGTGTCCATAACATGTTATTGTGCTGCATGCAGATCAATATGTGTGGGTTATGGAATGTGTACAGTACGCAGCAGTTGAGCATGCACAATATGTGTGGGTTATGGAATGTGCGTACTGAATGTTTGCACTAAATATGTGATGTGATATGCCGGCTTAAATTCCCGGTTACCAAACGTTGCTATTGTATTTTCGTTCGTATTTATCCCACCCACATTTCTGCTACTGGCTTTCCTACTTCCGCTCTCGCAACCGGTAGAAAAATACAGTAACAGAAACAGAGGGTATTTTCCACGTATTTCCATCCATTTTCATCCTACCTCGCCCATACGATCGTCCTACTCTTGCTATGCCCATGCACAATGCCCAATACAAATATACAGTAGTAGTGACTTAGGACAGAGAAAATGACGTGTGCGTGTGTTTCTAAATCACTAATAAGGTAGCAATGCTATACATGGCTGGGTGAAGAAAAAGTAAACATACAGCAAGTTTTTATCTTCTCTCTCTCTTTCTCCTGAGACTATGGTCTATGGGTACCTCTGAAGATACTACTACAACCATGTAAGCTACTACTCTTTTTCTTCTTTTATCTCAAAGTTAGATTTGCTCGTACGTGACATGATAGAGCCATATGTGTTGACACTTAAATTGGGCTTGGTTAATTTTAAGAGGCCCATGATTAACTTTGAACCAATTTAAAGAAAACTATATAAAGTGACATAATAATAATACTACATTAGTTTTTAAATGAGATAAGACCACCCCTATCTATACCTAATAATAAAGAGACAAAATTTCAGGCTCTTTTTTCCGTCCATCCATTTTTTTATTTTGTCTTCCTCTGACTACCGAACAATGAAGAACTTCTGTCCGGACTTATATATAAACAATTCGTGCTCATACGAATTAGAGCTCTTGACTAGCACGGTACAGAGTCATGTTCCAAAACGTATTGGGTTGTGTATGGTCTATGTTTAATCAAAGAGTTCATACTCCTATGAAAAAAGTCCATACCCAATACAATTACTATATATAGTAAATTCGGTTTTTTTTTCCTTTTCCTATTCCGTCATCTGTTCAGTCTTTTCTTGTTTTTTAGACTATCTCCGATCATTTACTGTATCTTATCTTTTTCATTTTCATATTCCTTCCACTTTTTTCTGATTTCCTCTTTTTATTTTTTATTCTTCTTACGATTACTATATATAGTAAATTCGGTTTTTTTCCTTTTCCTATTCCATCATCTGTTCAGCCTTTTGTCGTTTTTAGACTATCTCCGACCATTTATTATATCTGATCCTTTTTCATTTTCATACTCGTTCCACTTCTTTTCCTGATTTCCTCTTTTTGTTTTTTCTTCTTCTATTTTTTTCTTTTCTGGACTATCAAGTCCGTTCATGCCCTTTCCTTTATTATTTTGTATGTCATCTTTGTTTTCCCGATTCTCTCATGATTTTTCCATAAATAACAAATAATAATAAACACAATATTATGGTTCTTTGATCCTTTATCCTTCCATAATCCTTAATAATCAAATATTCCTACTACAAAATTATTGATGTAATTTGATTAAGAATAAAAAAATATTTTTATTATAATCTAAATCAGATAATAGTCTAATTAATTAAATCATGAACAAAAAAACTTGGGTAGTTTATTCTCCAATTTAACCGGGAAGCGGCAGCGGAGGTTGCGCCTCCAACAGATGTGGCGCCGCGGGAGGCGATAGCGCTTGGGCGGCGAGGTAGCCACGATAAACCGTTGAGGTGGGGAGGCGAGCAGAGAAGGTGCATGAGGTGGGGAGGAGGTGGCGGACGCCGGCGAGGTAGCTGCCACCGACGGTGGACTGTCTGCAGGGATTTCTCTTTTCCACTTAACTTTTCTGCTCTCTCATGAATAATTAAGTATGTTTATATATTTCTACTGATTTTGCACAACATAAGAAATTTTCTAATTTGGCTGGTATTATTCTAAATTGCACTTTTATAGACGGTCAATGTTCTAATGCACTTATTGCTTCATTACCAATGATTAAATGCAAAATATACATATTAGTAACTAAGTAGAGATTTAAATTTTGATTTCCTCACGTTGCAATGCACGGCCATGTTTGCTAGTTACTGTAAAATAGAGGATACATGGCCATTGAAGTATCCAATATCTAATCGTCAAAATATACAACACATACCTTATCTCTTTCGACCCTGCTATTCATTGCTTGATCCGACGATAAGGATAGCGCCCTTGGCTTGCTGGTCGACCTAGTGGTCGACCTAGTGCCTGACAACGTCTTTGTCCCGACGGGGTCCCTCCCGAGTTAGAGATTTGGTGGCTCCTTTGCTAGTTTGCCTGTAAACTAGTTATTTTTTGTCACATAACCATGTTTGGTTATCTTTTGGTGGTTTACTCAGCTCTCCGTCGCTCACCACGTAAGTGTGATCCTTGCTGCGCTCTTCGGTCTGTGGCGATCTAGACGAAAACAAAACTAGGATATTGAACAGCATATTGGACAGGTTGCAAATATGTGTGTGATCCAATTCGATGTCAACAATATCCAGTGGGCGCGTTGGGCATGGCCTTCACCAGGGTCGGGGACGAGACATGAAGGTTCACGTTGCAGGCACCAGGGTCGGGGCTTTAGGGACGAGACACGAAGGTTCACGTTGCAGGTTCTAGTTGAGTACCTGCAAACTAGGTACACGGCGGAACCGGTAGTGCTCAATCGAGACGCGTCGGATCGCTTCATCTGTTTTGGTCATCTTCCCAATCGTCCATGTAAAATTTTACAGGCATTAAAAGTTAAAACTAGGCTTCCAAACAGGCTCGATGACGTTAAAATACACGGTAAAAAAACAAAATGCAGAAATTTTAGGGAATAAATATTTGCAACCTGTCCAAGGTACAAGGTACAAACTTTGAGTCATTAAAAACCAACATTTCTATTAGGAGTCACAAGTTACAAGCTTCAGTAGCATATATTGAACAGCATACAGCGACCACAAAACAAAACACCGTTAGTTCTTGAGCCCACGCGGCTCCAGAATATCTTGTCAGCTACCTTTTCGTCATGTGGTCATTTTGGCAGAAAATCATCTTGTTTCTCTATCATCTAACAGCCAGAATGTAGAAGTCCAACATCGGCCGCTATTATACAAGTCATTTCCAGAGCTTGAGAGTCTTATCATGGCTTACTGAGGCAACCTTCCCCGTTGCACTGGACGCTGCCAGGGCTGCAACCAAACCTTCATGCGCATTGTTGAAGGTCATGGTGTTCTTCTCCCTTATGTCCCAAAGTTCCAAAGACTGCATAAACATAACATAAAACAAAAGAAAAGTTAAATCCATCTCCCTGAAAAAGGACTATGATTATACTGATGGATAAGTCTCATGTGTGGTTGGTCTTTGTGGGGCTGTGCTGCTCACATGGTCCTTGTGGCTGTTTTTCTGTTTTTAGGACAGCATCTTAGACTAGAGGACAGCATCTTAGCTAGGACAGCACTTTAGCATCTTAGACTAGCATATTGGCATATGCTTGGCTGGCTAGCAGCCTATAAATATGTAACCCCAACCCCTCAGGTTGGCATGGCATTGTTTGAGTTTGTGTGAGAAATAAACCAGAAAATTGTCCCAACTCCTAGTGTCATCCTCTCTCGATGAGAGTAAGGATTCAGCTACTACCAAGAGTGCGAATCCAACGACTAACAAGTGGTATCAGAGCCGTACTATCCTGTAGCCTGAGCATCTCCTGCTCTTCTCCTTCCCGGCCTCGCAGCAGCCCCAACCGCAGCCGGTAGCAGCAGCAGCTCCGGCTGCCCCTGCTCTCCACACAGCAGCCCCCTCGATAGCGCGCCATGTCCGCAGGCCAGTCTCAGGGCTCGGTCGCCTCGAGCGCGCGGCGTCGGCAGGAGGCCGACCTCGCCGCGGCAGAGAAGCGCGAGCGAGCGGCAGCAGACGCCGCTGCAGCAGCGGCAAGGGCATCGAGGCTGGCAGCAGCGGAGCTAGCAGCAGCTAGAGCGGAGGTGGAAGCAGCGGCGGCGGCGGATGCAGCGCGTGCAGCAGCGGCGGAGGTCGAGGTTCTACGCGGCAGCAACAGCAGCTCCATCGCTGCTGATGACAGCGCCGACGCGGACCTCGAGCTGCTGGAGAGGGAGGCATCGCGAGGGCGAGCGGCGCAGTGGGCAGCCGTGCACGCCCACGAGCGCGGCGGCAGCCCAGACAGGCGCAGACACGCCGGCGGCGCTCCTGAAGGAGGCGCGCACGGCGGTGGCGCTCCTGGAGGAGGCGCGCATGGCGGCGGCGGACGGGTCGACGGAGAGCGCGGCCTTCACAGGCAGCGCGGCTCTCTCTCCCCGATTCGGTACCGTGGTCACCACGAGTACCAGGCTGTCGTCAGGGACGTCGGCCCCGGCGGCGGGTGGCCTACCCTCACCAAGACCAACTATGTTGAGTGGGCTGCGGTGATGAGGGTGAAGCTCCAGGTGCGGCATATGTGGGATGCAGTCCGGTACGGCGACGTCGACTACGACCAAGATCGACGGGCGTTGGATGCTCTCATTGCTGCAGTCCCGCCCGAGATGCAGTTTTCGCTTACCAGCAAGCGGACTGCCAAGGAGGCTTGGGACGCCATCGCTGCAGCACGCATCGGCAGCGACCGCGCCCGCAAGTCCACACTGCAGGCACTTCGCAAGGAGTGGGAGAACCTGGCCTTCAAGCCAGGTGAGGACGTTGATGACTTTGCTCTCCGTCTCAACACTCTGTTGCAGAAGTTGGTGCAGTTCGGCGACGACACCTACGGCGAGGAGAGAGCTGTTGAGAAGCTCTTCCGCTGCGTCCCCGAGAAGTACAAGCAGATGGCTCGCTCAATCGAGTCTCTGCTGGACCTCTCCACGATGACGATCGAGGAGGCGTTGGGCCGCCTCAAGGTCGTTGACAGCGATGAGCCACAGCGCCTCTCGGGACCCGTCACCATTGGCGGGAAGCTCCTCCTCACTCGGGAGCAGTGGGCTGCCGGCCAAGGTGACAGGAAGAAGGGGGAGCCTTCTTCCACGACAGGCAGCCGCAAGCGTGGCAAGCGTGGCAAGCCGCGCAAAGACGCCCAGGCAGGGGCGCGAGGACGTGCCGAGGGTGATGATCGTGGAGCCGCTGGCAAGCAAAAGCCAGCACGAGGCGACCCTTGCTACAACTGCGGCAAGCTTGGTCATTGGGCCGAGGACTTGCCCAGGGCGGCGCCGCTGGCAAGCAAAAGCCAGCACGAGGCGACCCTTGCTACAACTGCGGCAAGCTTGGTCATTGGGCCAAGGATTGTCGACAGCCACGACGCGGCCAGGCCCACGTCGCGCAGGCGGAGGAGGAGGAGCAGCCGGCTCTGTTCATTGCTCATGCGAGCATCGAACTACCTCCAGCGGCACCGGCCGCAACGGCTCTCCTCCACCTGGACGAGCCAAAAGCACACGCCCTCCTCGACGACAGCTCCGGCAACGACAAGGCCGACGGGTGGTGCCTTGACACCGGCGCCACCCACCACATGACCGGGCGGCGGGAGTTCTTCACCGAGCTCGACCCAAGCGTTCGAGGCACCGTCAAGTTCGGCGACGCCTCCGCTGTGGAGATCAAGGGCGTCGGCTCTGTCGTCTTCGTCGCCAAGACTGGCGAGCACAGGCTGCTCACCGGTGTCTACTACATCCCCGCGTTGAGGAACTCCATCATCAGCTTGGGACAGCTGGATGAGAGCGGATCGCGCGTGGAGATCGAGCACGGGGTGCTGCGCATCTGGGATCATCGACACCGGCTCCTGGTCAAGGTCAACAGGAGCAACCGCCTCTACGTCCTTCACGCACAGGTGGCGCAACCTCTTTGTCTTGCAGCCCGCCGCGACGACGACGCTTGGAGGTGGCACGAGCGCTTTGGGCACCTCAACTTTGAGGCCCTAAGGCAGCTCGGCAGCAAGGACATGGTGCGGGGCATGCCGCACGTCGACCACGTGGAGCAGTTCTGCGACACCTGCGTCCTCACCAAGCTGCGGCGGCTCCCTTTCCCTCGCCAGGCAAGCTTCCGCGCCAAGGAGAAGCTGGAGCTCGTACACGGTGACCTCTGTGGCCCCGTGACACCGGCTACACCTGGAGGCCGACGCTACTTCCTCCTCCTCGTCGACGACATGTCCCGCTACATGTGGGCTGTCCTGCTCGACGCCAAGGCAGCCGCGGCGGACGCCATCAAGCGTCTTCAAGCTGCTACGGAGGCGGAGTGCGGCCGCAAGCTTCGGGTCCTACGCACAGACAACGGCGGCGAGTTCACGGCGGCCGAGTTCGCGGCGTACTGCGCCGATGAGGGGATCCACCGCCACTTCTCCGCGCCGTACACTCCGCAGCAGAACGGCGTCGTCGAGCGCCGCAACCAGACGGTGGTGGCCACCGCCCGTGCCCTCCTCAAGCAGAGAGGGATGCCGGCGATCTACTGGGGTGAGGCGGTGATGACTGCCGTTCACTTGCTCAACCGCTCCCCCACCAAGGCCCTCGACGACAAGACGCCATACGAGGCCTGGCACGGGCGCAAGCCCGCGGTGAGCCACCTTCGCGTCTTCGGCTGCCTGGCCTTCGTCAAGGAGCTCAACCACGTCGGCAAGCTCGACGACCGGAGCACGCCAGGGGTCTTCATCGGCTACGCGGAGGGCTCCAAGGCCTACCGCGTCCTCGACCCTGCGACACGACGCGTGCGCATCACGCGTGACGTCGTGTTCGACGAGGGGCGAAGCTGGACGTGGGGCAAGATGGTGGATGATGGCTCGACTCCGACGACCAGCGATTTCGTCGTCGACTACGTCCACTTCAAGGAGGCGGGGGGAGCTAGCAGCTCGTCCTCACCGAGCTCGCCTACCCCACCACCTCGTTCGCCGCCACCTCCGGCGAGTCCTTCACCACCGCCACCACCAGCTCCGGCAAGTCCACAGGCTCCGGCGAGTCCACCACCAGCACCGCCGGCCACGCCTCGTTCTCCTACACCAGACCCTACCTCCTCAGGCTCGGCACCGGCAGCTTCGGCCCACGACGAGCAGCGCACAGTGGAGTTCGCCACTCCGCTGTCCAACGACGAGGATCGCATCGACGCCTACCACGGCGGCGAGCCTCTGCGCTACCGTACCGTGGACAACCTCCTCGGCGAGCAGCCGGTCCCTGGACTGGCACAGCACGACTTTGAGGCGGAGCTGCACCTCGCACAGGACGATGGCGAGCCTCGTTCCTTCGCCGAGGCGGAGAGGGACGCGGCATGGCGTGCCGCGATGCAGATGGAGATGGACGCCGTCGAGCGGAACAAGACGTGGGAGCTGGCCGATCTTCCAGCCGGCCACCACGCCATCTCTCTCAAGTGGGTCTTCAAGCTCAAGAAGGACGAGACCGGAGAGGTGATCAAGCACAAGGCGCGTCTGGTGGCGCGCGGCTTCGTCCAGCAAGAAGGAATCGACTTCGACGACGCCTTCGCGCCCGTTGCACGGATGGAGTCCGTGCGACTCCTCCTTGCGCTAGCTGCCCAGGAGGGCTGGCGTGTCCATCACATGGATGTCAAGTCGGCGTTCCTTAACGGCGACTTGAAGGAGGAGGTCTACGTGCATCAGCCGCCGGGATTTGCGATTCCCGGCAAGGAGGGCAAGGTGCTCCGCCTGCGCAAGGCCCTCTATGGCTTGCGGCAGGCACCAAGGGCGTGGAATGCCAAGCTGGATTCCACGCTGAAGGGGATGGGCTTCGAGCAAAGCCCACACGAGGCGGCCATCTACCGGCGGGGCAGCGGAGGAAAGGCCCTGCTGGTAGGCGTCTACGTCGACGACTTGGTGATCACCGGCACCAAGGATGCGGAGGTGGCGGCATTCAAGGAAGAGATGAAGGCCACCTTCCAGATGAGTGATCTGGGGTCTCTCTCCTTCTACCTGGGGATCGAGGTGCACCAGGATGACTCCGGGATCACGCTTCGACAGACCGCCTACGCCAAGCGCATCGTTGAGCTAGCGGGGCTCACCGACTGCAACCCAGCCCTCACTCCGATGGAGGAGAGGCTGAAGCTGAGCCGCGACAGCACGACGGAGGAGGTGGACGCTACGCAGTACCGGCGTCTTGTGGGGAGCCTTCGCTACCTCGCCCACACACGGCCGGACTTGGCATTCTCCGTCGGCTACGTTAGTCGGTTCATGCAGCGACCGACGACGGAGCACCAGCAGGCTGTGAAGAGGATCATCCGCTACGTTGCGGGGACTCTCGACCACGGCCTCTACTACCCGAGGTGCCCTGGGGCGGCACACTTCGTCGGGTACAGCGACAGCGACCACGCCGGCGACATCGACACCAGCAAGAGCACGAGCGGGATCCTCTTCTTCCTCGGCAAGTGCCTCGTTAGCTGGCAGTCGGTCAAGCAGCAGGTGGTGGCCCTGTCTAGCTGCGAGGCCGAGTACATAGCGGCCTCCACCGCTTCGACTCAGGCGCTCTGGCTCGCTCGACTGCTTGGTGATCTCCTTGGCAGAGACACTAGAGCGGTGGAGCTCAGGGTGGACAGCAAGTCCGCCCTGGCCCTAGCAAAGAACCCCGTGTTCCACGAACGCAGCAAGCACATCCGGGTGAGGTACCACTTCATCCGAGGCTGTTTGGAGGAAGGAAGCATCAAGGCGAGCTACATCAACACCAAGGACCAGCTTGCGGACCTGCTCACCAAGCCCCTTGGGAGGATCAAGTTCCTTGAGCTCTGCTCCAGGACCGGGATGGTTCAACTCTCCCACAAAACGACGCACAAGACTTAGGGGGAGAATGATGGATAAGTCTCATGTGTGGTTGGTCTTTGTGGGACTGTGCTGCTCACATGGTCCTTGTGGCTGTTTTTCTGTTTTTAGGACAGCATCTTAGACTAGAGGACAGCATCTTAGACTAGAGGACAGCATCTTAGCTAGGACAGCACTTTAGCATCTTAGACTAGCATATTGGCATATGCTTGGCTGGCTAGCAGCCTATAAATATGTAACCCCAACCCCTCAGGTTGGCATGGCATTGTTTGAGTTTGTGTGAGAAATAAACCAGAAAATTGTCCCAACTCCTAGTGTCATCCTCTCTCGATGAGAGTAAGGATTCAGCTACTACCAAGAGTGCGAATCTAACGACTAACATATACTCCCAAAAACTATTAACTGGGTTACACAAAACTTAAGAAACTTACCTCGTAACAACCAATCACTAGCAATGATTGATAAGTTGGGTGGAAAACGCACGAGTGGAATTGATTTCCGCTGCGATTCAATTCGTGCACAAATTCACCATCACGTCCAGAATTGAATGACCATATTCTGACCGAGTCTTCACTGACAGAAGCCAGATATTCACCAGCAGAATCCCAACAAAGCGATTGAATATTCTTACCGTGCCCCTACACATTTGAGAACAAACCTTTACAGTTAGATACTCAGTTTTGTTGCCAAAAGCAAAACAGATCCCATTTTAAATCAAATGAAATTTTTTCGAAAACCTAAATCAAATGAAATTCATCATCATAAAACTAGCATGGCTAAAAGCTTAGTGCACCAAGCTGGTGGAACTCAAGAAATTTTAATGAACCTATTCTTGTTTCAACACCATGTACCAGAATCAAGAATGGCCATCACAGTCGGCTTTTCTAGGTATATAGATTTTGATATGCATCTAGATATTCGCTGTGTCTGGATACGTTGTAAAAAACTTTGTATCTAGAAAAGCCAAAACAACTTACAATTTGGAACAGACAGAGTACAAAAGAAGCTAATTGTGCACGTCATAAGTTGCATGTAACTATAATTATAGTGAGTTGCAAATGGATCCTTGGCAGACGTTAGCCAGTGATCCTTGGTAACCAACCTGCAAGGGACTTCTACAAGCATGTTGTGTCTCCCCATCAAGTATGTAGATAAATTTCTCTGAGGCAGCTGCTAGATACTTTCCCTTACGAGGTTGAAATCTCATCTGAGTAGCACCTCCCTGGGATGACAAAATATGATTGAGGAACAAAATCATGATCAGAGAAAACCTTAATGATTAAGCAGATGACCCCATGAAATATAAAAGATAACATCGTACCTTAAACACCTTAACACATGTCAAACAGCTACCATTATTTATGCTCCAGCTGCGCACTTCCCCATCACTATCACAGGAGCATATCATATCCTCTTTATTTGGATGAAAATCAAGTGACATAACAGATGCTGAATGGCCCGTGAAAGTTCGGAGCGAATAGTCGGTCTGCACATAAAGAAACAATTAGACATTAGTGTTCTGAGCTGTGGGACTAATGCAATATTGCCAGGAAACTAATGAGGGGCATACGTTATCTGCATCCCAAACCCGCACAGTTTTGTCGAAGGAGGATGTAGCAAGGCGCGACATGCTTGGGCTAAATCTAACATCAGTGATAAGAGACGAGTGCTCTTCCAGATAAGATTTAGGCTTCAGAGAATCTGTACACCACAAAGTAACCTGTACAAAGAACAGGTAAGTAATTTAAGCTTTCTCTAAAACTTGTGAAATGATAGTTATGTTGTAGTGACCACACCTTTTTATCATGACCACCAGTAGCAAGCAGTTTACCATCAGCTGAGAAGTGGCAACAGACAACTTTGTTTGCGCTTGCACGTGCTTTGGCAATCTCAGAAAAACCAAACCCTAGAACAAACAACTCTTCAGCTATGCATTGAACACAAACAAAAATAATACAATGAAACAAAAATATGCTTTCTTACATTTTGCCTTTATACAGCCAAGCCAAGTTTTAACATCCTTTGAAATGAGATATAGGGAGCAGAAGAAGGACTTGCACATGGTCTTTATTGACCTCGAGAAGGCATGACAAAGTACCGAGAAATGTCATGTGGTGGGCCTTGGAAAAGCACAAAGTCCCAACTAAGTACGTTACCCTCATCAAGGATATGTACAGGGATGTGGTGACGTTTGTCCGAACATGTGATGGCGACACCAGTGACTTTCCAATTAAAATAGGACTGCATCAGGGGTCAGCTTTGAGCCCTTATTTATTTGCTTTGGTGATGGATGAGGTCACAAGGGACATACAAGGTGATATCCCTTGGTGTATGCTCTTTGCTGATGATGTGGTGCTAGTTGACGACAGTAGGGCGGGGGTTAATAGGAAGTTAGAACTATGGAGGGACACATTAGAGTCAAAAGGGTTCAGACTTAGTAGGACTAAGACCGAGTACATGAGGTGCGATTTCAGCGCGACTAGGCACGAGGAGGGAGACGTTAGCCTCGATGGGCAAGTGGTGGCCAAGAAGGATACTTTTCGGTATTTAGGGTCGATACTACAAAAGGATGGAGACATTGATGAAGATGTTAGGCATAGAATTTCAGCCGGCTGGTTGAAATGGCGTCAAGCTTCTGGCGTTCTCTGTGACAAAAGGGTGCCTCAGACGCTGAAAGGTAAGTTCTATAGGACGGCGATTCGTCCGGCGATGTTATACGGTGATGAGTGTTGGCCTACAAAAAGGCGACATGTCCAGCAATTGAGTGTAACAGAGATGCGTATGTTGCGTTGGTGTTGTGGGCACACAAGGAGGGATAGAGTCCGGAACGACGATATTCGGGATAGGGTTGGGGTGGCACCAATTGAGGAGAAATTGATTCAACATCGGTTGAGATGGTTTGGACATGTCCAACGGAGGCCTCCTGAGGCGCCGGTGCGTAGTGAAGTTCTAAAGCGGGCCGATAATGTAAAGAGCGGTAGAGGTCGACCTAAACTAACTTGGGACGAGTCCGTTAAGAGAGATCTTAAGGAGTGGAATATCTCCAAGGATTTAGCTATGGACAGGAGCGCTTGGAGATTGGCAATCAACGTGCCTGAACCGTGACCTCTTTTTGTCTTGTGCCCTTTATGTCCCTTTATGTGTCGCCCTGTTTCTCGTCTCTTTTGGGTTTCATCTCTAGCCTACCCCAACTTGCTTGGGACAAAAGGCTATGTTGTTGTTGTTGTTGTTGTACAAATAGCAAAGATAATAATACAGAAAATATTAGGAATAGTCATCTGATAAGGAAATATTTCTTATCTAACCAGTGAGCAGATGAATGACAAACATTCCTCAGCGCAAAAAAAAAAGAAGAAGAATATATTTTTTCTTAAAAAGAAAGTTAATATTGCTTCATTTACAGAAAGCATAAAACAAAATATCTATGTCATGGATAAAAACATGCTCTCACAAGGACAAGTTAAAATCAAAACAGGTACCACAACGAAACAAAATCACACCTTTACTAGCATCCATGCATCGCCCCAAGTTATCCCTAGGATCCATGTCATCTTGTGATAGAAAAGATTCAACATTGTCATCCAATGAGCCATCTTCCAGCAAACGGTCCACATCATCCTGAAAAGAAAAAGGTTCCTGTTATGATACCATCATAAGCACATTTGACTAAACAAAAAAAGATGTGTATCTCATAGCACACAAATATATGTGCATACCAATGGGTTCGCTGGAGATGTCAAGCTCCCAGTTCCATCAGAGCCAAACATTACCATGGGTTTAGCTGAACCGCCATTCTGCTGCAGCTGTGGCACAGACATTGCATCTCCTGGTGTATGAGTGGAAGGTGTCGAGGGTGCAGAACTTGGAGAGGGGCCAGCAGTATTGGCTGTGCCTGAACTATTAGCCCTACCAGAGGATGAGCCTGGCTTCTTTCTCTTTTTCGCTGTCTGAACCAGAAACAGTACAAGTTCATTTTGCCAATCTAAAGCAGTGGGAAGTACTTCTAAGTTCTAAGATGAATGTTGTAACAGTGAGAAATACAATCCTCGTCAACAAGCAATATAATTCCAATGAATAGGACAAATCAATTGCAGCACAAAGAACAGAAGACAACAATGTGTTGTTGGAACACCAGATGAATATAAAACAGAGATAGGTAATCAGGTCAAGAGCTCTACAAAGTGGATGCATCACAGAGTTTATCATAAAGGTGCACACATGATCATTTAACACAGAGGGAACTTAAGCTCATGTGCAATTTCAAACCAAAAGCAATATGAGATGAGCTTCGTTGTATTTGGCTATTTTCTTTTTCAAGGAAAAGTATATTTGATAAGCCATGAGTCCAGGCCAGATGCATAGTAGGTACATTGGGCAGACCCAGTGCCAGAGGCTCCCACACGAGTGGGGTCTGGGGAAGGGAATAACCGAAGCAAAGTCTTACCCCCGCAGAAATTCTAAAATTAAAAAAAAAAATCAACCAACTAGTCCAGATAATATGCATGTTGTAAATAGTAGAATGTTAGGTTTGAACATCCATACAAAATGGAATATAGAAAGCATCACAGGTATACAACTCAACTGACACATACCTGTTCAGCTCCCCCAAATGAGTTTGGTATGCCCCCATCAACAGGCATACTCCCAATTCCTGGCTTTTCTTGTTGAAGATGTTGATTTGAGCTTTGAGATTGCTGGCTAGAGACAGCAGGTTGCTGAAGCTGATGTTGCTGTGGGAGCTGTTGGCTATTGCATTGCTGTTGAAACAGTTGTGGCTGCTGAGCAAGTTTCTTCTACTACACAGAAAATCTGTATAAGAACATGACAGCAGAAAAGAGCTAGAAAACTAATCTGAAGGAGTGTATTCATGCAAGGAGGATACGTATGGATGTTGCAGCTTCAAAGGTGCATATAACAGCAATTCAAGCATTGGTCACGTATATGCATAATCACAAGGGAAGCAAGCACATACAATGAGAACAAACTAAATTTAGAAGGAGATAAAATTGTAGAATAAACGACAAAAGCACAGGATCGTTTCACTGGAATTTTAAATAACGACCATTGCCTTGTTATGTCAAAGGAAACTTTGATATTTTAACATTTGCATAGTGGCAAATAAATACATAAAAATTTAAATATCTTCAAATAATAAATACACTTAGATGACAAATTAAATAACTAACGCTCCATTTTGTACATTGAAGAAGCTAAGACACAGATTTAGTACAAAATACATCAAGGTCAACTATATTCAACTCGGTTCTAGAAAGTAAGATTTGGAAATGAAATTTAGAAGAGTAAGAAAATAATTGCTGGAAGTACTAACATACCAATTACAGTTCTAACAAATTTAAATTATATACTTCATCCCAAAATAAGGCACGCGCATATTTCAATAGTCACACTTTGTTATTTTTTACCAACAATTTGTTTAATCATATGAAAAGCTTGCTACAAAAGTGGTTACATTAGATTTGTATTTAGAAGTACTCTAACGATCAAAGTTGTGTTGCCACAAATGATATATTATAAGAATTAGCAGTCAAAGCATGATCTCGAAGGCCACATCAAGTCAAATCACGGCTTATATTTCGGGATGGGAGTAAAAAAAAAGTATGCAATATGTTAATTTTGTTCATACTGAAAGGAATTCCACAATGTTCATTTTGATCAGATTGGTACAAAGTGCCACCTTAAGCAAGGGGCCCATGATCCATCCTACAAGTTTGCTTGTATCATAAGGTAAGAAGCTAAGAAGGCATAACAAGTATTTACTGTCAACTGTCATATAACTCTGTCTAATAGTAAAAAGGCTTGCCACCACTTGGAGAAAATGAAGAGCCAAAAGGCAGAAGGAAAAAAGATATACCTTTATAAGCATATCTATATCTCCACCACTTTGACTAGGAGAGCCAATATTTGGAATAATATCACTACCACTGTTTGTCTGCCCATCCCGGCCAAGAACAGCAGTTCTATTTAGCATCATCCTCAATCTTCTGTTGTCAACATCACTAGATGTTGGTGAAGACATATTTTGCTGAGCATGCAGCATAAGCTGCTGCTGCTGCTGTGGAGTCAGCATCTGGATTTGCTGGTGCAACTGCTGTTGATTCTGTATAAATGACTTCTGCTGAAGAATTCCTGACCTAAGTTGCTCAAGTCCCTGTAAAAACAAAACACAAAGTGGTCAAAAGATAGTGTCTGGTAGCAAAATCCCAATCAAAAGTGCCATTAGCTACTATTTTTTTTCTCAAACACAAAGGAGATCTGTGTATATCTTCGTATTAACAAGAGAAAGAAACGGTCCCATACAACACAACCCCCTTATCTCAGAAGAGAATAAGAAGAGGCTGCCTTAACAGACCACCTGAAACAAGCTACTATATTTCGAAAGTTCAGGTTTAATGAAAATTCAAGCCAGACAGTTTAAACAGAAAGCACTTAGGTCTGAGTTTTCAACAGGAACATATTTTGTACCCTGCATGCAAGGTGATGAAGAAATACAAGAGCAGAAGAAATACAAGAGCAGTATACATTTCACCGTAAAGTAAACATTACCGTGAGTGGCCATCCTTTCAGAGTCAAATTGTTCCCAGCTTGATTAGATCCTGTTAAGGTCAAACACAGATTGGCCACAGAAAGACTATTATGTGACAAGTTTCAATATGCCCAGCACAATTTTTTACTGCAAGGCTCAGAGAACTATTAAAGTTGGAACCAGAAATAGTTGACAGTTCAGACAGTAATTCCAGGGAATACCTTGGACACCTATAAATGACCCTTCTGGGCCTGCCACTCTGGGAGTCAGAATGGGATTAATCTCTGTCTTGATACCCTGCTAATAATATGAATACAATAAGGAACAATAGTTCACTTTTCTCTCCAAGTGTGGAGGACACTATGAGCAAACAAGACAAACCGGGTACCAAGAAGACTAACCTGAGCAGGCCCAGGAAGTTGGGGGCTCCTGGCCTGAACTTGTTGCAGAGTGCCAGACAAACCACCAACAGTTCCATGCAAAATTTGCCTATAAAAAGGGACATTTTAACTCTCTAAGAGTACATTTTAATAAAAAGGTGCCATATACAGAAAATATAAGGTCCGACCAATGAGAAAATTGTTCAAGGCAAAGCCATGAGAAAATTGTTCAAAGCAAAGTACATAATTTATAAAAATAAAGTGCTTAGGAGGCGCAATACATGACAAAACAATTTGTTTTCAGAAACAAAGCATTACTGTCTCCATTATGGAACCAAATTGCACAAGCACCAAATCCAGTAAAGCAAAGTCATTAGTTCAATTTATTTCTGGAGCAATTTAAGAAAAAAAAAGGAAAAAACTTCAAAGTAAAATCCAAACTTTCAACAAGAAACGACTAAATAAGTTGCATGAAACGGACCATGCAATGAAAAAACAGGTATTTTATCAACACTAAAGATTACATCATCCCATATATCCATAAACTTGTCAATTGAATAATCCATGTAAGCTCCGGTGCAATCCACTCTGTTTACTGTGGATTAAGTTGGTAATTTTCTAAGAACACCGAGGGGAGACCCAGTTGGTTCAATTTATTAACAAGCTATTTTCTCCTTAATGAATCTCATCAGGTACTGCCATGTGATATATCACATGCAGTACAAATACTGTTGCAGTATTTTCATTATTCACAGGTTCAGCAAGTACCCTGAGGATTGTGCACTTGAAGCTGCTTTCAGCAATGATGCTTCATTTGAATCAAGTAGTTGCCCAGCATTCTCTCCATATCTTTGCTGCAACCAGATTTTACATGTTACAACAGAATTACCCACCAAAAAAAAAACTATATGGTAAGGTGTAATCTGAAGGGTACTATGAACCTAGGTATTATCTAATGGTGTACCTTCAATGATGCCTCTTCCAAAGAGTCTCTCTGGGAAGGTACCTTTAACCTTTCCTCATACATTTTTGTTGCCATAACATTTGCAGTACTTTGGTTTTGTCGCATTAAAGGATTGTTTCCAGAAATTCCATTTGCAGAACCATTGAGAAGATGAGAACCATCTCTACGCTGCTGTTGCAGCTGCTGCTGCTGAAGCTGCTGCTGAGGTTGTTGTTGCTGCTGCTGCTGCTGCTGTTGTTGCTGCTGTTGCTGTTGCTGTTGCTGCTGCTGCTGCTGCTGTTGCTGCTGCTGCTGCTGATGCACAGCTCTTTGCAACAGCATTTGTTGCATTTGTATATGCTGTGGCTGCTGCTGCCTCTGTTGAGGTGTCTGTTGCTGCTGTTGCTCCCTGGCTTTCATGAGCTGAGTCTGGAATATTGCGGTTACCTGGGTTAGTATTGCTAGGACAGCAAACTCTTCCAACACTCATGTCTATTGATGCAGCAAAGACACATCAAGATCTATAAATTTCAATCCTTAGGTAACAATATGCCCCTAGGAGAGAAAAAGGTGCAAAACCAAACACATATAACAAAAGAAAATAAAGATAAACATATGCAATGAACAACTGAGGCACAGACCAAACAGTTGATTAGCAAAAGCCACACCCTCCGGTCATAAAAACATGACGTTTAGGACAAGTTCTATAGTCAAACTTTAAAACTACAAACATTAATAACTTTTTAAAAGTTATTTAGTTTGAAAACATGTAAGTTATATGTGTAGAATTGCAATGAAAAATACTTGCAAAATCTCATGAACTTGAAGGATTTTATGAATGCATTCTAGAATAAATTAGTGGTAAAAAAATATGCATCGAAGATTGCAAATCAAATGTGACAAGTATTTTTGGATGGAGTGCTAAAACTAGAGGCGGGTGGATTAAAGGAATGTGCCATATTGAACAGAGGTCAGGGTTTTCTTACAAACAGTACCCTTGCAATCATTAATACTAGCCCATTAGGAATAAAGGAAATTCAAAGAGAAGGAACAGTAATTCTACTAGTTTTTTTTCCCTGGGTGGGTGGGGGGGATCCTGTGGTACAAACACACCTAAGATGCACTTTACAAACACAAAATAATTTACTCTTTGTTGAAGGACGTACAAAAAGAAGCAAATAGATCAAACAGTACACGTTAAATAAAATTTGATCACAAAAAGGACAACTACATGCACAAGTACTTACCTCAATATATGAGGCCGCAACATCTGAATGCTTCTCGTTAGTTCTTGCTATGAATATATCCCAAAAAACCGACCACCACTCAAAAAGAAAACCACCAGGTGCATCAATTGCTGAAAAAACACAAGTTTTCAGGAAGTAAATAATAGTCTTGGCAGACAACAGAGAAAAAGGACAGGAACTCAAATAAAAAAAGTTGCTCCACACAACTTGCAGACAAATGCATACCAACTGGATCTGAAGAGACCTTTCCTTCTGCTTGGAAGGCCTTTGCAGTTGCCTGCAAATTTCTCTTCATAAAATAGTCATATATGTAAACATCCAGCCTGTTTCATGAAGTTGTCAAATAGTCAAAATGGAGGATTGAAGGAAATAATCAATCATAAGATGATGTTTCAAGAAGAACATGAATAGGTAGCTAATAAACATAAAGAATTAAGATAAAAGAATGCATACTTATATAGTATTACTGTATTAGACAGAATCGGGAAATTGTCATATCTTCAAAAATACAGTTATGCTAAATTGACATAACTAGTTTTTGTTTATTTGATTTTTCATCTCCTTGGAAGTAAATCATCGGCTAAAATGATCATGAGCATCAGTGTTGAACCAATCATATTTCCATTCACTGACAATAACCTTTTAATTCAATTAAGAATGCATCATTAGCTTAAATCTGCTTTCCAAAAAATTGTTATCCGTATTAGAGACATAGCCCAGGACTAAAACCAGACCCTTCCCTATCTGCACTATCTGTACTATCTCCATCTTGCAGTGGCAATAGTCTGCCCTAGCATGAAGTGGTCGAACACTGAGCTGTCTGTACTATCTCCATCTTGCAGTGGCAATAGTGGCCCTAGCATGAAGTGGTCGAACACTGAGCCTAAGACTTTCTGTGAAACCAGTTTATCAAGGTCTAAGCGGCATCGAATCTGCACCACTACCATCCGCTCATAAAAGGCTAAAGGGTTCCTCTGGAAGCGGAGGAACCCACATCCCAGAAAACGAATAGAGCTCCTCCCTTCCAGATTGCTTGATAGCTCAACCAGTACTACTACTGAATATCCATAAATATCGATTATCTTTGGTTAAAGTGTAGATATTTCTGCTAAAAAAAATCGGCAAATCTGTCACAACCTGGGGCAATCCTCAAATCAGCTCCTCGAGAACAAACTAACGAGTTAAGAAAGAAAAACAAAGCTGAAATGAAAATAAAAGGAGCTATCGCGGCGAAACCCTAGCGGCCAAACACGACCTCGCACACAATACTGGAGACAGCTGCAACGCGGCCAACGAACGCGACAATAGCACACAAAATTCATCCAAAAAAGCGCAAAATCACGCCAGCCAACGCGAATCAAACGGTAAACACGTGCATAAAAAAAATACTCATGTGAAATGGTAAACCAAATCCTTACATCTTGTCCGCCTCCCAATTAGTCTGCGACATGGCTGGTGCTCTTCTCACGGCGCGCCGACCAGGAAGCCTCTCCCTCTGAAGCAACAAGCCCCGACGAGGAGAGCCTGCTCAGATGGGCCGCCGACGCCTCCGCGGCAGACGCCTAGGCGGTGGGAGCGCGGCTCGAGCGAGGTGAAGTGGGGATCCCGAGGTGAAACGCTTGCGGCGTGGCCGCGGCGGTGAGCGGCGGAGGGGAGGGCAGATTGGAATCGCGGCTACAGCGGCGGGAGCGGGACGGGACGGGAGGGGAGGGGAGGGGGAAGGGGAATGTCGAATGTACGAGGGAGACCGGGGAAGGTGATGGAGGTGAGGGGCAATTGGGGAATAGAGACGGGAGGAGTGGCCAGGACGGGACGTGGGGATATTAATATAATATAATATAATATAATATAATATAATATAATATAATATAATATAATATAATATAATATAATATAATATAATATAATATAATATAATATAATATAATGTCGGAAGCGTATATTAAAGATAATTACAGAGAAAATCATTAATATTTAGGACTTCTTCTTGTGTGAAAAAGAATGTATCGCAAGATTTTATTATTTACTAAAGTTATTGAGAAGATTATTAATATTATGACACTAATTATTTATAAGTAATATATAGAATCATGTTTTAGAACGAATCTTACTATGATAATAACTTGGTGATGTAAATATTAGTATGTTTTTGTATAAATTGGTCAAAAATTTGATATTATCTTCCCTTTTCTACTAATAGCATCCCAACAGTTACGGATGAAAACGAAAACGATATTACAATATAGAAAAATAAAAGCGGTCGGTTCAGGATATTTCTATATTTAGCAATTAAAAAGTATAAAAAAATAGTTAAAAATGGTTGTGAAACCAATTGAAACTGACAATTTTTCATATTAGAAAACAGTATCATAATATATAAAACAAAAACAGTTAGTTTAGAATATCTCTGTTCGGTTTTCATCCTTACCAACGCTACAGGGCAAGTTCGTTTGTCAAGTCAGGACACCAGGATGCGGGGATCTTCGGACTTCGGAGTGGACCTGAATGCCTGAACCGAACGGGTCGCCGCCGTCTGTGCTGCTGCAAGCCAAACACATGCTGCTGCGCTGCCTCGGCAATTTGCCCAGTTCGGCTTTGGCACTCGCTCGTCTTGGTCCCGTTCGGGGCAAAAAAATCAGTAGATAAGAAAATGACCACAACCAGCATAAACATGTTCCAGCCAATCTCAATTCTTCCATCTAGGCATCGCATCCAGCACGAGCAGCAACTGACAGTTTTTTTCCTGTTCCTTTTTTTTGTTTGTCCAGCACGCAGCTTTTGAGACAAACCTGGATGTGTTACCTAACTTCCCGTGGTAACTCTTCATCTAGTCCACCGTTTCATTTTTTTTCCCACACTGACGGACGAACCGAAATCTATTACGCCGAAATCTATCTGTGATATACCAAATCTTATATGGTTCATAAGTCTGCGTCTAATACGAATCATCATCTACTCAAAGCTCGCGTATCCGGAACTCATGTGGTGTATCGAAGATGTTCAATTCAAAAGATTGTTGCAACGCACGAGCAAATATCTACGCCTTGTTTAGTTTGCCTCAAAGTTCCAAGTTTTTTCACTCTCTCTCCATCACATCAATTTTTAACCGCTTGCATGGAGTATTAAATGTAGGTAAAAAAAATAACTAATTACACAGTTTAGTTGGAAATCACGAGATGAATCTTTTGAGCCTAGTTGGTCCATGATTGGACAATATTTACCAAATAAGACGAAAGTGGTACTATTCATCGGGTTGAAATTTTCTTCAATCTAAACAAGGGCCTAGTTTATTACTAAAGTAACAAAATTACAGTAGTTTATCAGTTCAAATCATAAACCCCTCAACACTAAAGTATTATCTTGTTACACGGAATACAAAGGTTTCACCACACCGGCGATCAAGCACCAACGACCTCCATCACACAAACTGATGGCCGGAACCAACGAAATTCATAAACGGAAACTAAGATGTCATTACTTACTATCAAAGCAACTAACTTTATTACAAATCTAAAATAGCCAAAGCAGTACATAGGCTGAAAAATCAGAAATCACGTCCTCTATCCGTCTTCCTAGCAGGCTTCAGTTTTAGATGAGAACACACCTTTCACATCCGCCTTCCTAGCGGGCTTCAGTTTCAGATGATCTCCATCTTCCATCCCTTATCGATAGAAATATAGCGTCATCACGACCTCCAACATACAAACCGGTGCCTAGAGCCAACAGAATTCGTAAGCGGAAACAAAGATATCCTTACTTACTACCAAACCAACTAACTTTATTACAAGTTCAAAACAACCAAAGCAGCACATAGGCTAAGACAAGAAATCATGTCCTCCATCCGCCTTCCAAGCAAGCTTCAGTTTCAGATGACAACACACCTTTCATATCTGCTTTCCTAGTGGGCTTCAGTTTTAGATGATAGCCAATCTATTGTCTCCATCTTCCATCCCTTATCAATAGAAATGTAGCGCCATCACGACCTCCAACACACAAACTGGAGGTTGGAGCCAACAGAATTCGTAAGCAGAAACTAAGATGTCCTTACTTACTACCAAAGCAACTTACTTCATTACAAGTCCAAAACAACCAAAGCAGCACATAGGCTGAGACCAGAAATCACGTCCTCCATCCGTCTTCCCAGCAGGCTTTAGTTTAAGATGACAACACACCTTCTATATCCACCTTCCTAGCGGGCTTCAGTTTCAAATGATAGTCAATCTGTTGTCTCCATCTTCCATCCCTTATCGATAGAAATGTAGCGCCATCATGACCTCGAACACGCAAACTGGTGGCTGGAGCCAACAGAATCGTAAGCGGAAACTAAGATGTCCTTACTTACTACCAAAGCAACTAATTTTATTACAAGTCCAAAACAACCAAAGCAGCACATAGGCTGAGAGCAGAAATCACGTCCTCCATCCACCTTCCCAGCAGGCTTCAGTTCCAGATGACGACATACCTTCCATATTCGCCTTCCTAGCGGGCTTTAGTTTCAGATGATAGCCAATCTGTTGTCTCCATCTTCCATCCCTTATCGACAGAAATGTAGCGCTATCACCAACACACAAAACTGGTGGCTGGAGCCAACAGAATTCGTAAGCGGAAACTAAGATATTCTTACTACCAAAGCAACTAACTTTATTATAAGTCCAAAACAGCCAAAGCAGCACATAGGCTGAGACCAAAAATCACGTCCTCTATCCGCCTTCCCAGCAGGTTACAGTTTCAGATGACAACACACCTTCCATATCTGCCTTCCTAGCGGGAATCAGTTTCAGATGATAGCAAGTCTATTGTCTCCATCTTCCATCCCTTACTGATAGAAATGTAGTGCCACCACCTTTATGGCTTCTGTGTTGTGCTCCATCTAGAAAGAGATCATGTCCTTCATAATCCTACCCAATATGTCAACCAGGAGTAAATCAAACATATGATCTTTGTAGGTAAGTTAACTCTCTTTCCATCAAAACATATAGCATTTCTTATCTTCCATATCACTTAACACACTGTAGCCAGACCCACTCCATACGTATGTTTGCCGTTTGGTAAAGCAGTAAGCACCACACATAATCCATGTCTAGAATTACAAAAGGTAGGTCCACCGCTTCTATTTGTGGTGCCAAAATATATTCTCTTCCTTCCGATTCTTCTCTTGTCCCCTCTCTTCTTCGGTCTTCTCTGGCGTGAAGGATGACAAGTGCCAAACACGGTGGTGCTTGAGGCAACCAGCTAGCAGCCACGCGAAAGGACCAGCCATGGCAGTCTACGATGGCAGGATGGTTGCCAAGCTCTCGAGTGGTCACGAAGGATGGCAGCAGTGGCACAGGTAGACGTTGGCACTTACATGGGAAGCCACTCACCTGCAAGACATTGGGCTATGATGGCAGCATGGTTGCCAAGCTCTCAAGTTTTTAGAGAGGGTGGTGGCGCACAGGCAGACATTGGCACTTACATGGGAAGCCACACACCTGCGAGAAGCCGTAGAGGAATGACTACAATGACGGCAGCAGACTTGCAATCACATTTCACGGTGGCCATGGATGACAAGGACAACAATAAACTTGGTGCCATGTTCCCCATGCTAGCGGATAAGCAAAGTTCATGCAGGACATAATGAGCTCTAACCTCATCCTCCTAGCACCTTGCAGCAATCTAGATAGCATAGTGCTCGCCCTGTTCGCTTGGCTGAAAAGTCATGGCTAAAAGTATTGTTCGCTGATTTGTTGTGAGAGAAAAACATTGTTCGTTAACTGAAAAAGTATGTCTTATAAGCCAATCGAACAGGAGCCTAGACCCTATCGTCGCCTTTGCCACCATAGCTTTGGTGCCGCACAACCAAGTTCCCCGCGAGCACACAAACACTCGGCTGATTAAACAATCAAGTATCTATCATTTATCTCGAAGGTCACAGAGACCCCAGACGCTCTGGATGCACTATAACATCTATCCTAACCAACACTCCATACCACCAAGATAAAAAAGGGCAACAAAGTTCGATCACTCAAGCTATAAGGCCTAAACTTTGACGCTTCGGATCACCAAGATAAAAGGGCAACAAAGTTCAATCACTCAAGCTCTAAGGCCTAAACTATACAAGGATGCACTGTACTGTCAATCCTAATCTTAATTAACTTGAGAGGGTGAATGAAGTGTAAGAACACTTGGGCCAAGTTGTAACAGTTCTAAGGCAACCTCATATGCATAGCCTCATCCCCTCAAAGAGCCGTTGAAAAAACTAAAACTCCTGATGATCCGCTATGTTTCCTATTTAACCGTTGGGTCTTCACTCGCACTCGCTGACATTTAGCCCTCTTCATCAGATGATCCTACACTTGTCCTTCGCCAACAAGGTATCCGCCGTTGATATTGACCTTTGCCACGGTATAGTCATCACCGTACACCGTTTCACCTTGATCTTCCAACCATCGGATGATCCGCCAAGCGGCTAGGAGCAAGGAACGCCGATTAAGCAGCGGCGACGGCTTTGGTCTTTGGACCAGGCCAAAATAAGTTTTCGACACTCTTGGAAGTGCTACAGTGGTGGTAGGAATGGGGAGAAGAAAACAAAATAACGTTTTTTTACCGAAAAACAAAACAAAAAAACAAAGAGCCGTACGTAAAAAGAAATAAGGGAAGCACATTAATGACGACTCTTTGAATAGTTTGCGCATGCCACCGCATATAGTGAGTTGCAAATTAACCTAGGAGAACAGGTAAGCTGCCTTTCGGCTTTTGCTACGACAGCGTAAATGCGACACAGACAAAGCGTTTGTGTTCAGTGTCACTTCCAGAGCTTAACGAGCTGATCATGACTCACTGACGCAACCAGCCCCGATGCACTTGACGCGGCTAGGGCCGCAACCATGCCGTCATGAGCGTTGCTAATTGTCACTGTGTTCTTCTCCCTTATGTCCCAGAGCTCTAGGGACTGCATGATGTGAAAGATACAAGCAAATGCAATAAGAAAGATGGATATTATAAAAGCGATTAGCTTAGGCCTCTGACAAGATAAGGGAGAACTTGCCTCATAACAACCAATGATAAGCAAATTAGGGTAACTTGGGTGGAAAACACATGAATGGAACTTGTTCCCGCTGCAGTTCAGCTCATGTATGCATTGGATATCGTTCCCTGAGGTGAATGACCACACCCTGACAGAATCTTCACTGACAGACGCCAGATAATTGCCCGCACCATCCCAACATACTGACTGAATAATCTGTATGTGGCCCTACACAAAAACACAAGTCCAAATTACAGAGTACATCGAGAATAATGCAGAGTAAATGCAAAAACCATGCAGTGAAGTTAACTTAGAATAGCTGCTAAGCTGCATACCTACACGTACTGCAATTTAGGACAATGGTTCAATACATAACGACATGGACCTCAAGGAACTGATGAGATTATAATTCAGGAAAGAAAAACAAAATTTCAGCCTGGATGGTGACGAGCTGGTCAAAAGCTCATCATACCACAAGAGTTCCCATCAAACCACAATAAGTACTCCCTCCATCCCAAATTATAAGACATTTCAAGAATCTTGGAGAGTCAAAAGATCTTAAATTTGACCAAATTTATATGATAAGATAATAATATTTATGACACCAATTAAGTATCATTAGATTCTTCATTAATCATATTTTCATAGTATACATATTTGATGTTATAAATTTTTGTAATTTTCTCTATAATTTTGGTCAAACTTAAGATGTTTTAACTCTCCAAGATTCTTGGAATGCCTTATAATTTAGAATGGAGAGAGTATAAACCTATGCTCATCTGTAGGCTTTATCTCAATAATTTAGCACTTCATTCCAAATTATAAGACGTTTTTGTTTTTCTAGATATATTACTTTTACTATATATCTAGAAATAGTGTATATCTAAGTACCTATGTATCTAGGAAAGTCAAAACGTCTTATAATTTGGAATAGAAGGAGTAGAACATTACATGTAACTACTCTTGGTAATTTTGGTGCCATTTCAAGTAACTAAACAAGAAAATGATACTATTCTGAGCACACAGCATAGAATCAAAGGGTATAATTTCTTAGCTATATATTTTTTTAATCAAACCAAATGTATGCGTGTAGGTCGGCGTTTAGCATAGACTGCACACAAGGAATAATGAAAGCCTCTGTTGGAAAGTGATTCTCTATTGATTAGGGCTAACCCTAGAAGGGTAGCTATATAGGATCCATATATGGGCCACATGGGCCTTAGCCTCATGGGCCTAAACACATACTCCAACACCCCCCGCAGTCTGAACTACCGGCGCAGCGGAGTTCAAGGCTGAACAAGAAAGAACACACACAACTCCCCCACAGATGCAACTAGCCACCGGTGATGTTGAGGCTGGAGCGAAACTCGGCGAAGGTCGAGGACGGGAGGCCTTTGGTGAAGATGTCCGCGAACTGGGAGGTCGTCGGAACGTGAAGAACCCCCACTTCGCCCATGGCCACCCGATCACGGACAAAATGGAGGTCGATCTCCACATGCTTCGTCCGCTGGTGCTGGATGGGGTTGGTGGAGAGGTAGACCGCACTGACGTTGTCGCAGTAGATCAGTGTGCTCCGGGAGGGCGGAGTGTGCAACTCCGCAAGCAGCTGCCTGAGCCAGGCGGCCTCCGCCACGCCGTTAGCAACGGCGCGGTACTCCGCCTCGGCGCTGGACCGGGAGACCACCGGCTGTCGCTTGGACGACCAAGACACCAGGTTGCCGCCCAGGAAGACGGCATAGCCGGAGGTGGAGCGACGAGTATCCGAGAACCCGGCCCAGTCAGCGTCGGTGTAAACGGTGAGGTCGGTGGCGGAGTCCCGGTGGAGGAAGAGGCCGTAGTCAAGCGTGCCCTGGAGGTAGCGGAGGAGGCGCTTGAGAACCGTGAGGTGGGGCTCCCGGGGGTCATGCATATGGAGGCAGACCTGCTGAACTGCATAGGTGATGTCCGGCCTGGTGAAGGTGATGTACTGAAGGGCCTCGGCGAGACTCCTGTACGCAGTGGGATCGGCCACCGGTGGTCCCTCAGCCTCAGACAGCTTGCCCTGAGTGTCGACCGGAGTGGAGCATGGGTTGCAGTCAGTCATCCCAGCCCACTCCAGGATGTCCCGAGTGTACTGTCGCTGGTGAAGTAGGAGGCCGGTAGGACGGTGCTCAACAGTGACACCGAGGAAGTGGTGGAGCTCACCCAGATCCTTCATCGCGAACTCCTGCTGGAGAGCGGTGATTATCCGGCGAAGAAGTGGCTCACTGGAGGCGGTGAGGACAATATCATCAACATAGAGCAGCAAGTAGGCAGTGTCAGCTCCATGGTGGTAGACGAACAGGGACGTATCAGACTTGGCCTCCATGAACCCCAAGGTCAGCAAGAAAGCGGCGAACCGGTGGTTCCACGCCCGAGGTGCCTGCTTGAGGCCGTAGAGGGACCTGTTGAGCCGGCAGACCATGTCAGGACGGGTGGTGTCGACGAACCCTGCAGGCTGACTGCAGTACACCGTCTCGGTAAGAAGGCCATGGAGGAAGGCGTTCTTGACGTCCAGCTGGTGGACGGGCCAAGACCGAGCAAGTGCCAGCGATAGCACGGTACGGACGGTGGCCGGCTTGACCACCGGGCTGAAAGTCTCATCGTAGTCGACGCCAGGGTGCTGAGTGAAACCCCGGAGGACCCATCGAGCCTTGTAGCGCTCGAGAGAGCCGTCAGCCCGGCGCTTGTGGGTCCAAATCCACTTGCCGGTGACGACATTGGCGCCCTGCGGCCGGGGCACCAACTCCCACGTCTGGTTGGCGAGTAGCGCGACGTACTCCTCTTCCATCGTGTGGCGCCAGTGAGGGTCCAACAGGGCGTCGCGGACGGAAGAGGGTACCGGAGAGACCACCGCGTCGCCGGTCGAAGCCTCGAGGACACGAGGCGGCAGTGTGCCAGCCGCGTGTCTGGTCACCATCGGGTGAACATGCCGCGGGTGTCGGTGAAGTAGCGGCGGGTGGTAGACCGGCGGGGCACCACGAGCCGGCGGGGACTGCGGCGGTGGTGTCGGTGTCCCCGGTGGAGAAGGAAGCGCGAGTGGCGGCGGCCGCGGCCTGCGCTGGTACACCCGTACCGGCGCGGCGAACCTCGACGGAGGTGCCGGGGCAGGTGCCGGGACGGGATCCGACGCCGGCGACCGACACGACCCCCTCGGGGCAGAAGCGGGGGACGAAGGCCCCGGGTCTGCACCAACCGGAGAGGGTGGGGCCGCGCCCGAGGACGACGGGCCCGGACCCTCTAGGGATCCGGGACCGGGGGCCGGCCCATCGCGCAGCGAAGCGGTACCTGCAGGAGACCACGAAAAAGGTGGCTGGACCACCGGGTCAGTGGGAAACAGGGAGGGTGGGTCAGGTACCGGAGGGGTGGTAGTGCTGGAAAAGGGAAAGACGGACTCATCGAATACCACATGGCGAGAGAAGAGAACCCATCGGGAGGTAAGGTCAAAGCACCGGTACCCCTTGTGATCCGGAGAGTACCCGAGGAAGACAGAGCGTGGAGCGAGGGTCCAGCTTGTGGGAAGAAGTGGCAGCGGTGTTGGGATAACACGCACACCCAAATACGCGGAGGTGATCGTACCGCGGCGGGGTACCGAAGAGGGCGTGGTGAGAAGTGGGAGCGGGGCAGGCCGCGGAAGGAAGGCGGTTAAGAAGGTAGGTGGAGGTGTGCAGACCCTCAGCCCAGAAGCGAGCGGGAAGAGAGGCCTGAAAGAGAAGGGTACGCACGGTGTCGTTGGTGGTACGAATCATCCGCTCAGCCTTGCCATTCTGCGAGGAGGTATATGGACAAGACATGCGGAGCTGAACCCCGTGAGAGAGGAAGAAATCGCGGGCGGTGGAGTTATCAAACTCGCGACCATTGTCACACTGGACAGCCTTGATGGTGAGGCCGAACTGTGTGGACACCCAAGTAAAGAAGTGGAGGAGCGTGGTAAACGTATCAGACTTCGCACGGAAAGGAAAAGTCCACGAATAATGCAAAAAATCATCAACAACCACAAGATAGTACTTATAACCAGAAATACTCAGAATAGGAGATGTCCATAGGTCGCAATGTACAAGATCAAAAATGCGGGCCGCATGGGAAGAACTAGAAAAAGGAAGACGAACATGTCGGCCCAATTGGCACGCATGACACAGGTGCTCATCATGAGCTCGAGTACATGGAAGACCGGAGCTACGACTGAGCTGTATCAGGGCATCACGTCCAGGATGGCCGAGGCGCCGGTGCTAGGTGGTAGA
This sequence comes from Saccharum hybrid cultivar R570, assembly GCA_038087645.1. Taxonomy (NCBI): domain Eukaryota; kingdom Viridiplantae; phylum Streptophyta; class Magnoliopsida; order Poales; family Poaceae; genus Saccharum; species Saccharum hybrid cultivar. Next base: position 29,434,809 of record JAQSUU010000135.1, read on the forward strand.
GGAAGTAGAAGCGACGAAGGCAGCTGACAAAACGGACGGCAAAGAAGACGAAGGAGCCGCCGGGAAGCGAAGAGTGTAAAGGGGCCCGGTGCTGTCACATCGGAGCAGAGGACGCCGGGAAGCCAAATCCTTTACAGTAAGACCAGAAGAGTCAAATTCCACAGAACAAGAATTGTCAGCTGTAAACCGTCGAATAGAAAGAAGATTATGAACCATAGAAGGAGCAACAAGAACATCAAGAAGACGAAAGGAGCCATGAGCACCGGCGGTACCCACAGATGAGACAGGAATACAAGAACCATTAGCGACCATAATGGATGAAGGAAGAGAGAGAATGAATCGACGAAAGTATACCGGGGTCAGGAGTAGTGTGGTAGGTGGCCCCCGAATCAGCGATCCACTCGGGTCGGACCGGAGGTGTCAGGCCCATGGTGCTGAACGAGCGAGCCAAGGCCGCCTGATCCCAGCCGGCGACCCCCGGTGGAACCCACGCCGTAGCAGAGAAGGCGCCGGGTGAAGGACCAGCAGGAGGAGCTTCGGTGAGCATGGCCATCGATGGGCGAGTGTCGGCTCCGGGGGCGTGGTAGGGCCACATGGAGACGCGACCGGACCACGGGTTCTGGAACGAAGGCCATGGTGCCCCCCGTGTGTCCCAGCCGGTGCCGGAGCCTGGTGTTGACCACCCCGGCCACCCCCGCGGCCCCCTCCACGGCGACGACGAGAGCCACGACCCCCCCACCTCCGCTCGGCCCGGAGGGAGAAGGGCCCAGGAGAGACGACGGTGGCGGAGCAGACGACCGCGGAGGAGCAGGGGGATGCGGCGCAGTAGCAGCCAGGGCCGTCGAGTTGGACGAGGAAGTGGTAGAGCCCGGCTGGAGGCCCTGCGTGAGCTCCTCCATGACGAGATCGTCACAGACCTCCAGGAAGGTGGGGAAGGGCCTCTGGCGGGTGATCCACGTCCTGAGGTGGGCGTAGCGGTCACTGAGCCCCCGGAGGACGTTGAGGACCAAGATGCGATCCTCGACGGGCCACCCGAGATCCCCCAGGGAGTCAGCCATGCCCTTCATCCGACGGCAGAACTCGCCGACGGAGAGGTCACCCTGGACGAAGGTGCGGAAACTCGCGTCGAGACGCAGAGCCCGGGCCTCAGCGTTGCCCAGGAACTGGCCCTCAAGGGCAAGCCATGCCCGGCGCGCGTCCGGAGAGGTGCGGACGAGGTCGTGGAGGTCCAGAGAGATCGTCCCCAAGATCCAGGAGAGAACAATGCTGTCGAGACGAAGCCACGACGGCGTCTGGACGGCGACCAAGGTGTCGACGAGGACGTGGTCGTCGAGGGCGTAGCGGCGAAGAGTGAGGACCAGATCCCGCCAGCGGGCGTACGAGGGCGACTCCGGCTCGAGGACGACCGGAACGAGCAGACGAATGTTCTGGACCCCCCCTGCCTGGTAGTGCAGCTGAGCCACGAGCGGGTCGGCCGGGTCGTGCCAGAGGACGGCGGTGTGAGACACGCGGTGACCCGGCGAGACAGAGGAGTTGGCCCCAGCGTCCTGGCCCACGGGGGAGTTGAGGACCCGCTCCGCCTCGGCGATCTGGCGAGCCAGGGCATCGGCCGCTTCGCGCTCGTGCTCCCACACGAGGGCGGCCGCCCGCACCCGGGCCTGCCCCTCCGCGGCAGAGGCACGTGCGGCGGCGAGGGCAGCGACGAGAGACGAGGCGTCACGGCCGGCGTAGATATGGGAAAGCAGTGGTGGTGTCGGGGCCGGGAAGGTCTGGGCACCGGCAGGAAAGAGGTTGCCGGCGTCCAGCCCGGCGCCGGGAAGGTGGACGGCGTCGGCGGGGCGCTCTGTCAGGGCAGCAGCAGCCCCACCCTCCTCAGCGCCTCCTGTAGCTGCGGCGGCAGCAGGATCCCCCCCGCTTCCCCCGACCGCAGGAGCGGTAATAGAGGAGCCGCCCCTGCGGCACCCTCAGCAGCGGCGGCTGCTGTGAGGGCAGCGGCGGGGTGAAGAAGAGGTGGATGGGTGGCGGAGAGGTGGGCGGCAGGGGAGATGGCGGCGCCCAGGGCCAGCCCACCCCCTGGCGGCTGGAGCAGGGGCTGGCCACCCGCGCCAGAGAGGGGCGGCGGCCAGTCGGCCCTGGGAGCGGCGCCTGGAGGGAGGGGGCGGGAGGAAGTAGCTGCTGGCCATGAGGGAGAAGAGAGAGGTGGGGAGGGCGCGGAGGGGCGGAGGGAGGCAGAGCCGCGACCTCCAGCGGTGCCCGCCCCAGGCAAGGCGGCGGCTTCCGCCCCTGGAAGAGCAGCGGCGGCTGGAGGAGCAGGGGATCGGAGGAGATCGGCCCAGGAAAGGGAGGAGAGGGGAGGGAACAGAGAGAAGGAGGAAGGGAAAGGGGGAGGGCGGCCGGCCATGGCCCCCTGGCGGCAGAGGAGGCCGGCGGCTGCAGGTGCCTGGCCGGCGGCTCAGGAGGAAGGAGAGGAAAGGCTGGATACCATGTTGGAAAGTGATTCTCTATTGATTAGGGCTAACCCTAGAAGGGTAGCTATATATGATCCATACATGGGCCACATGGGCCTTAGCCTCATGGGCCTAAACACATACTCCAACAGCCTCACCGACGCATACTGGATGTGATATCTAGTAGTAGTTACCAACCTGCAAAGGAGTTCTACAAACTTGTAGCGTCTCCGCATCCAGTATGGATATTCCCTTTTCCGAGGAAGCTGCCAGATATTTACCCTGGCGAGGTTGAAATCTTAACTGAGTAGCTCCTGCCTGCAAAGAAAATTATACAAATAGTAACAGGGGCACATATTACTATATTAGCATGATATAAACACAACATATGTGAATCAGAGAAAATGAGTGTTGCATACATTGAAAACCCTAACACAGGTCACACAGCTACCATTATTTATGCTCCAACATCGCAATTCACCATCACTATCACACGAACAAATGATGTCTTCTTTGTTCGGATGAAAATCAAGTGACATGACAGATGCTGAATGACCTGTAAAAGTACGGAGGGAATAATCTGGCTGCACACAGGAAGCAAATTAGTCAGGGGATTCGAATGTACAATTTCTAAAGATAGCTAGTAACGAAAAGGCATATACATTGTCAGCATCCCAAACCCGCACGGTTTTGTCGAAGGAAGATGTTGCAAGGCGGGTCATGCCAGGGCTGAATCGAACATCTGTAATTAGCGAAGAGTGCTCTTCTAATGCAGATTTACGTTTTAGCACATCTGTAAACCATAAAACGACCTGAAAAAAAAAGAAACAGGTTGTAGCATGAAATTTCTATAGCACTTAAAAGCAAATTTGTTTCATCTTGGCATCCACACCTTTTTATCATGCCCCCCGGTGGCAAGAAGTTTCCCATCTAATGAGAAATGGCAACAAACAACTTTGTTTGTACTTGCACGGGCTTTTGCAACCTCAGTAAAACCCAACCCTGCAACAAAGAGAGGTTTACAGGTTAGCAATTTAGCATTGCATCCAACCTCTCAAAATAGTTGCAGTCATGCAGAAAACATTAATAGCAAACTTGTTGACTTATAAAAAGAAGACGAATGATGAACATGAATTATAAAGCAAATACACAAGTTCTAGGGTATATATATTGCTAGCTCACTGTAAAAAACAAAGGAGTGGATATTCTATGTTCAAGAAAAAAAAAGCATGAATATTCATATTCCAAACCAAAAGGCATGAGAAAAATAATGATAGCTATTATCCGACTGACTCAAGAAGAGCAAGGCATCAGTGGGAAACAGTAACAAACCTTTACTAGAATCCATGCAGCGCCCCATTGTTTCTCGAGGATCCATGTCATCTTGCGATAAAAAAGATTCTACATTTCATCCAAAGAACCATCTTCCAACAAACGGTCAACGTCACCCTGAAGTTGAGAGTTTTTGTTATCTTTGCTGGCAAAGCAATGTGTTAAATGGCACTTTGAAAGAGAATGTCTGGATCAGCATGTAAATACCAGCGGGTTTGCTGGAGAAGTCAAGCTTCCATTGCCATCAGAGCCAAACATCATCAATGGTTTTGAAGGGCCACCATTATACTGCAGCTGTGGCATGGACATTGCATCTCCTGGCGTGTGAGTAGATGGTGTTGAGGGTGCGGAGCTAGGAGATGGCCCAGCAGTGTTCGCTGTTCCTGAACTATTAGCTCTACCAGATGATGAGACAGGTTTCTTTCTCTTCTTTGATCCCTGAACAACAAAAGGAAAATCATAAGTGATTGAATCACAAGTCAAATAGTTCTCTTGCTAATATGAAGCATTTGGAAGCAGTGCTACAAATTTTCTAACAAATGATAAAATCGAGAGTAAGCAAGGGGCATAGTACTATTTAGGCAAGATAGCCAAAGACCTCTGGATACATATAGGGTAAGTAATGCTAAAAGTGAGTCTTCAAATATACAATCAAACTGCAGCTCCAGCTTTACTTACACAATGAGAGAAAAGCAGCTTATTAATGGCTTTGCAACAATATAATTGTAAAGGCTAACTTAAAAAGGCATTCAATGAACACCATATATCATTGTCTGTACACAAACCACCTAAGCAGTAGCAGGTAGTCATATGAGGTCAAGTTAATAAGTAAAACCAAGATGATCTACATGATTCAATATAGATCGTTATTAGATACTGCAGTTGCGACAAACTACAACTGTTTGCAGATTTTAATTACTCTGATTGCAGGTTGCACCATACATCATTCATAAATACCAAAGGCAGCATGAAAACACTACAGTCGTATCATACAAACATACTTGTTCAGGAAATCCAAAAGAGTTTGGCAAATTTCCATCAACAGGCAAGCTCCCAACTCCTGATTTTCCATGCTGATGGAGAAGCTGGTTTGAGCTTTGAGACTGCTGTCCAGAGAGTGCAGGTTGCTGAAGCTGCTGCTGCTGGCTATGACTTTGCTGCTGCTGTAGAAGAGCAAGTTTCTTCTACTATATAGAAATACCAATATAAGTACATGCTCATATCAGAAGTAAAAAAAATGGTTAGAAGACTAATGTAAAGGGAGGAATCTGTCTGTTAAAAATAGGCTGTTAGGTACACATGTATCAGCCAAAAACAATTAAAGAAAACTACATGACCAATCCTTTAACACTCATTTCATACTGTAACATAGATTAGCTGCATAGTACAAAGCAGGCTAATTATTCAAGAGTCAAATGCACCAGCGGCCCCGAACTTGTCAAGGGGAAAACGTATTTCTAGGTCACTAAACTTGTTAAGTGGTGCACCACAGTGGTCGTTATGGTCCAGAAATGGACCTGCGAGTTTAGGGGATGTGCGGTACACCACTTAATGAGTTCATTAGGGGCCTAGAAATACATTTTCAAAGTTCGTGGACCTAAGTGGCACCCCTTGACAAGTTCAAGGACCACTGATGCATTTAACTCATTATTCAATTAGGTAAGCAGTGAGCACCATGGCAGAAGCTGCTAGAATACAATACTGGAAACAAGGAAAGTACAGGCACAAACTATGCCTGAATTTATGAGCTATCACAAACTTACAAAGATTAAGAGAATCTCAAGCTGGAGGAAAGTTAACAAATGGTGAATATATTCCAATAAAATCAGATTAAGGCAGAAGTACGACTCGGTCTCGACGTTCCTCCATCCACCCTACTCGTCATCTCACCAAATCGGGCATGCAACCTTTGTATACTAAGCTAATGGCATGGTGTCACATGTCTAATGGAGGGCCCAGGAAGGGGGCGCGACCAGCGGAGGGGCGGCCTTCTGCCACGCCACCAACGTCCAGATCCGGGAGGATCAAGAATAAAAGGAAAGTCTAGAATAAAATAGGTAGAGACTTGTCTAGAAAATAGATCAGGTTTATTTAGGAAATAGGATCAGCTTTTTAGATTGCTTAGGGGCTAAGTCTCCCAGGACTATAAATAGGGGGGCTATGTAACCTTTCAATCTTAAGCAAGAAAAGAATAGGCCTAAGGCCTTCTATCTCCTCCTCTCTTCTAAGCCTCGGTCCTCTCCCTGCCTCTCCTCCAGCGCCGCCGCCCTACCCCCATGCCCTGCCCTAGCCGTCTCTACAGGCCCCCTGGGAAAGGCCTCTGACACATGGTATCTGATATGACCTTTAACTAACTAAATATGATTACTTCACGAAGAAAATCATATATCTTGTATGAACTTTGGGATTTGGGAAATGAGTGATTTCGAGGTAGAGGTCTGTAGGCATACCTTTATTAGTATATCTATATCATTACGTGATCCACCGCTTTGCCCTGGCGAACCAATATTTGGGATAATATCACCACCGCTATTTGTCTGCCCATCCTGTCCAAGGACCACATTCCTGTTGTTAAGAAGCATCCTTAATCTTCTGGTATCAACATCATTTGACATCGAGGAAGACAGATTTTGCTGAGCGTGCAGCAAAAGCTGCTGCTGCTGCTGTGGAGTCAGAAACTGGAGCTGCTGAAATTGCTGTGGAGATTGCATAAACGGCTTCTGCTGCAGAATTCCAGAGCGAAAATGATCAAGTCCCTAAGAAGATAAAAGAAACTGCATGTTAAAACAGAAGTTTGACAGAAAACATCTATAGTAGCATCAACCACATGATGCGTATTATACTTCAAAACTACATAAATTGCTGAATGCAGACATTCTTTCTGTCACACCCCCAGAACTAAGTCTACCACAAAATCTGTAGTGGAACTAGAAATTTGCCACGGTACAGCTGATCCTATAAAATACAAGGGCATTATATGTGGCAGAACAAATGCAAGGCTGTTGCAAAGCAACACAGCCACTGTTTCGGGGTATATGGAGACGGCAACTTCAGCCCAGATGATCACCAGGTCCACCTAGATGTGGTTCAGTGTTTCCACTATATTGCTTAAAGCATAATGAATTTAGCACAAGTTGAACTACATCAACAAATTTACTTTAGTATAAGGGCAGTCCCAACACTATAGTTTCTTGGCATTAATTAGCCTGCCACGGAAGCAAATCAATGGCACGGCAAGAGAATACTTGAGGAAAGAAGAGGGAACCGTTTCTTGTAGAGGAAATGGTTTCGGCTCCTGCACACAGAGCCGAAGAAACGGACGAAGTCGCATTGGGCGAGTCCAATGGTTTCTAGGTATGGGGCCTGCCTTGGTCACCATCGCCATCACCATCGCCAAGATTTGACCAGGATGATGAAGCAGCAGCACAATGCCCATCTATCCAGCACCAACCTCCTTGCAACCGCCTCGTGGGGAAAAAGGATGATGTGCCGTGCCCGCGAGCCCTCTGCTGCACCCGCCGCCACCACTGAGCCATGCCCTGCACCCCACCGCCTCCAGTGTGCCCTCAGCTATGCTGCCGCCATCTCCAGTGTGTGTGTGTGTGTGTGTGTGTGTGTGTGTGTGTGTGTGTGTGTGCCGCCTCCAGTGTGCCCTCAGCTATGCTGCCGCCATCTCCAGTGTGTGTGTGGTGTGGGGAGGTGGGGTGGGTGGGTTGGAGAGGAGAGAGCGCAAGGGCAACAGCATGTGAGGAGGGATGAGGTAGAAGAGGACGGATTGGCCTTAATTAGTTAAGGTCCCACACGAATAAATGGTTACATTGTGTTGTGTAGTTTATAAAGGAAGATTCTTGCTATGGAAACCAGAGGATAGTTTCAGCTTTGGGACTGCCCTAAGCTTTTAGGGCCTGTTTGGTTACCCCCGACTAAAGTTTAGCTACTAAACTTTAGTCACTTTAGCTACTAAACTGCCAAACAAACTAACTAAAAAGGGACTAAAGTAGTTTAATCACATTAATCACCCAAGAGTAGCTAAAAGTGGGCTAAAGTGCCCAGTGGACAAGGGCTGCCCCTCATTTATTGCTGGTCCCCCACTCTGATTTGGGCATTCATTAGGGGTAGTTTGGTCTTTGTTGAACTGCTTTAGAGGACTTTTGTCACTTTTAGTCACTAGAACCAAACTGAGGTGTCTAAAATTTAGTCACTAGTTTTAGTAGCTAAATTTTAGTCAATGGGAACCAAACAGGCCCTTAGTACTCATATCCTAATGCTAATAGCCTAATAGTGTGATAGATATGACAGATATCCATATGTCCATATAGCACGTGATCACAGAGAAGGGAATTTTTACGTCCGTTATAGCCACACACATACCATGGAGAAAGTAAAAATATGTGATGTTGTGTAGTTTCTAAAGAAAGATTCTTGCTATGGAAACCAGAGGATAGTTTCAGCATTGGGACTGCCCTAAGCTTTTAGTACTCATATCCTAATGCTAATAGCCTAATAGTGTGATAGATATGACAGATATCCATATGTCCATATAGCACGTGATCACAAAGAAGGGAATTTTTACGTGCGTTATAGCCACACCACATACCATGGAGAAAGTAAAAATATGTGATGTGTAGTTTCTAAAGGGAGATTCTTGCTATGGAAACCAGAGGATAGTTTCAGCATTGGGACTGCCCTAAGCTTTTAGTATTCATATCATAATGCTAATAGCCTAATAGTCTAATAGATAGAACAGACATCCATATGTCCATATAGCAAGTGATCACAAAGAAGGGAATTTTTATGTGTGGTATAGCCACACCACATACCATGGAGAAAGTAAAATATGTGATGTTGGCGAGTTAAATGCTTCTATCGTAGGTAAGAGGAACACACTTGCAGTTTGGTCAACAGTAACCCAATATAATCTATTTTGAAAATATAACAATGCTTCTCAGATATGCAACCACAGGGATGAGCTAAAGTAAGTGTTTAGTCCGCAAAACAAAAACAGAACGCAGCCTAAATCGAAATCCAGAATGTAGGCACGTGTCATAAATGAAGCACATGCAAGAGAAACACATCCAACCATAGAGTAGAGCTTACCGTGAGTGGCCAGCCTTTCAGAGTTAAATTGTTTCCAGCCTGATTAGGTCCTGCTAAAATGAGATGGGAGCTTAACTTCAGAAAACTACCTACTAGAGAAGTATTACATGACATTATGCTATCACCAAAAGATTCAAAAGGAATGATGTGGCATAATCATGGTTTCAAAGGCAACTAGGTGTCCAAGCAAGTGCTGGGCCCACCTGGACGCCTAAGCACCACTGTTTTCCCAAGGCGAGCTGGGTATACCTGGACGCCATGGACGCCTTTGAAACAGGGGGCATAATTAACAGGACAACAGTGTGAGTCTAGTGACATAATAGATGACTATTACCTTGGAGACCAATCAACGAACCCTCAGTGCCTGCTGCTCTTGGTGTCAACACTGGATTGATCTCGGTCCTAATATTCTGCAAAAATTATATATGATCATTGATGAGAACATTAATAACATACCCCCCCCACCCACCCCTCTTATTGTTTTTCTCTTTCTTTTTTGCTCATGGAAGTGAGTGGCAAATGTTTTGATATCATAGGTAACCTGTTCTGCCGTAGGTGGTTGTGGGCTTCTTGCCTGAACTTGTTGTGGAGTACCTGACAAACCACTAGCAGTCCCATGCAGAATTTGCCTATGAAAGATAGCATGTCAATATTCATGAAAGCAAGACTAAGCACACCTAGAAAGCTACCCACTCTGTGCTAAATTGTAGGCTGTTTTAGTTTTGTCACAAGTCGAACTTCTCTAACTTTGACCAAGTTTGTAGGAGATGGATCAACATCTAGTACATCAAAGAGAACATTGACTTAGAACAAAACTAAAACAGCCTACAATTTGGAACAGAGGGAGTAATTGCTACATAATCCAGATGAAACCATAATGAACACTTCACTCCTGCAAAATGCAAAAGACTATTTGTCTCTCACACCAATGTTTCAAGCATACTGATGACTAAACAAAAACCTATAGCCTAAATAGATGAGTAAAGTTGGTTTTTAATGATCAATAGACAGTCAATTGGATGGCAAACAACTGCCAATTGTACTTCAGAAATCCAAAAAAAAAAGAAAACAGTTACTGTCATGGAATTCAATAAAAAAAGGAAATACAAGCAATATTTCCAAGAAGTATAATCTACCGAAAATTTAATAAAGTACTTTATGCATAAAAGTGTCTTGATTGCAAGGGTGTGAACCACAATACAGAGAAGATTGAGGAAAGAAAACTAGCTAGAAACAGTCCAACTCCAAGACATACCAGATATAGGACTTTGCCCAACTCCGAGACATACCAGATATAGGACTTTGCCCATAGTATAATTCTAACAGGAGAATAGAAATGATGGCTAAAAATCACTGTTTGCCTAAATGGCCTGTTAGTCCGTTTAAACAGCATTTAAACAGTAAACAAAGGCTTCCCGTGTTGTTTAGGTCCTAAACGGTTGGACAGTTTTAAACCGTTAAAAACCATCTACACAGAATCAGGTTAAATGTGATTAAATGAGCTAAATGGGCATTTAATTCACCATTTAGTCAATAGGAAGATTACAATTGCCCCATTGGCACCCGGCTAATTAACATCGTAAGTATATGAGGTGGAGTGGGATCTAGTTTTCTTCAAATAGAACTATTTGATAGAATACTTATTTTTTACATGCGTAAATTTGTATACTTTCTAGCATATTTGAATACTACATACATAAATATGTATATTTTAAGTAATGTTACTATACAAAACCATTAACAAAAGTTTTGTTACAAAACCATTTAGTCCATTTAACTCCATTTAAACACAGTCTAAACGGCCTAAACGCTAAACAAAGGGTGACCGACTGTTTACCATTTAGCGTTTAGGATAACACTGCTATATATATATATATATATATATATATATATATATATATATATATATATATATATATCTTTCAGTTCAATATTCAATATAATACTAATAGACCATGGGTTTCTGTGCTGTTCTGCATTCATGGTATCTGGAATTCTAGATACATAGACAAATAGCAGCCAAGTGCAGTAGGATTTTTTGCCATTACAGTCCAAAAGAACGCTTCCTACAAAATCCTTCGCCTAAATAGAAAATAAATAAGTGCTTTTGAAAATCCATCATGATGCCAAAAGAAGCATATACCCTCTGTATTCATGTCTGCCATCTGATGTAACTTGTAGCAATGAAATATGCAATACACACGCAACTTAGAATTTTGCACATACCCAGAGGATTGTCCAGTTGCAGCTGCTTTCATTAATGCTTGGTTTGGATCAATTACTTGCCCCACATTTTCTCCATATCTTTGCTGCAACTGAAGTTTTTATGACACAATGTGATAGGAGTAAACTAAAAGATAAGAACGACCAGATCTAGCTAGGGGTGGTACCTTTATTGATGCCTCATCCAGAGAATCCCTCTGGGGAGGGAGCTTCAATCTCTCTTCATACATTTTTGCTGCCATCGAATTCGCATTAGCTGGATTTTGTCGGATTAAAGGATCATTCCCAGAAAATCCACTTGCAGTACCATTGAGAAGAGAACCATCTCTACGCTGCTGCTGCTGCTGTTGTTGCTGCTGCTGCGCAGCTCTCTGTAACAGCATTTGTTGCATTTGTATTTGCTGCTGCTGCTGCTGTTGAGGTGGCTGTTGGTGTTGTTGCTCCTTTGCTTTAATTAGCTGAGTCTGAAAAATATACAGCAAAGTACAGCTAAATTAGCACCGTCAATTCAGGAGTCATCTCCCATGTCCAGAAAACAACAGCAAAAACAGTTACAGTGGCAATAGCTAGTACAGGAGAAGCTCAATAATGATTTGTGCAGAAACCATAGAATCAGACATAAACTTACAGCATATCTAAACGAGCCCACTAACAAGCAAAATTTGGACTCACATCTCAAAGAGATGCGGTCTTTGCAATCTACAGAGGGACCGGTGCATAGGTGAATCCTAAGGCATGGCTAAAATAAGGAGAGGGGGGTGTTATGGTGGTGGCTAGGGTTGAGAGGGAGAGAAAGGGCCGGCCGGGGGACTTGCCCACGGCCAAGCAAGAGAGAAGGCTTTTCCTTCTAATTCCTGCTTGCCTCTAATCCCCATACGGGTTACATATAATAGCCTCCCTAGCTAATCACTCCTTATAATTCCTCTCTTCTTTCCTATTATCCCTCCAACCTTCCAAACTAACCCAATCAGCAAACTAAGGCAAGGCTGAACAGATTTGCCTCTAAGGCGCGACTGTTAGCCACTAGGTAGACCCATGACATACGCCTCTTAACACTACACCCCTCCTGGACAAGCAGCTCGTCCTCAAGCTGCAACCTAACCAGCCTAATGATGACTCGACTCGACACAGATCTAACACCTAAAAACGAGCCTTTTACATCTCGACTCATTTTATTATTCTCAACCTGAAATAGATTTGGACACTTTATTTTGGCGGCCTCCTCAATGGAAGGTGGACACCGTCTAAACGCAATAACTGCACACATACAACCACCTAGATCCCATGGAGCAGTCCACACATGGGCTGACGTCTTGAAGAAACAAGAGCACAGCAGCCCACGCAGCTTGGCCACCACATCCAGCACGAGCCCAGATCCAGCCCCATCCGAACGGATGAGCTAGGCACAGCAACTGCAGCCAATCTTGCCGAGGAAAATGGAGCTCCACCTGTCTGCGCCGTCAGCATGCGCATCACCAAGAAGGCAGCAAGGTGACCATGCCACAACAGCAACCAGCGGAGGCGCCCTCGCGGCGGTCGGTGGCGGAATGCGGCGGCACTATGCAGTGCGCGCCTGCCAGTGACCCCATGCCTTCTCCCCGCTGGACGGCTGCTAGTTCACAACACACAGGGGAGAGAGGAGGGCTTCCGATGGAGAATGGCGAGGAGGGATGCGCCTCCCCAACCGCTGCCGCCGCAAACTCTGAGTTCGCCATCCGCGGGGGAAACAGCATGCCCAAGATCCCCGACGCAGCAGACAAGATCGAGGCCCTCGTGCGGCGAAGCGCAACTTGGAGGAGTTGCTAAGGGATGCGAGGCTGAATCAGCTGCAGACTGCGCATCTCCAGTACCCACCGACGCACTCGGAGGCCGCGCGTAGCAGCCTGCATCCGTACCACCGCTGACACCTGGCAGGCACTCTTCTTACTCAGCTGCTCCCTCGCGATCTCCATCTTCTCGATCTGCTGCAACTTATCGATCTCAACTTGGATCTTGGCCATTATGTCCCTTATGCTGGCACACAGATCCTTGATCGACGGGACGATCGCAGCAGACGCCACGATCGCCTTCGCGGACAGTATGGCCATACCTCCCCATAGCATGGCTGCTGCTGCAGATCACTGATCTGCAAGGATGACATGGCGCCGACGCTTGAAGATGGTGCGCTGCCAATGCCAGATGAAGGATCAACAGCAGCAAAAGCAGTGCCGTCGACATGAAGCAGGCGATGGAAGTTGGGACAAATCTGCAGCGGAACCTGGCATCAGACATCTCTGATACCAGATGTTATGGTGGCGGCTAGGGTTGAGAGGGAGAGAGGGGACCGGCCGTGGGCCTTGCCCATACGGGTTACATATAAATAGCCTCCCTGGCTAATCACTCTCTATAATTCCTCTCGCCTTTCCTATTATCTCTCCAACCTTCCAAACTAACCCAATCAGCTAACTAAGGCAAGGCTGAACAGATTTGCCTCTAATTGAGGCGTGACTGTTAGCCACTAGGTAGACCCAAGACATACGCCTCTAACAAAGGGGTACACTGAACTTGACATAGGAGACAGTAGTACAAAGGAACTTGAGTGCAATATATACCCAGAAACTTCTCCATAGATAAGATCACATGGAAATCAACTATCCACATACCTAAACCAAAAATAATCTTTAGATCCCCTAGTATAAATATAGTTTTTAGGTTTTTAGTCCCAAGGAAGTTGGGGTTTCAGCTCTAGCTTACCCTAACTTGCATAGCACTAAAAGTCTTTGTTGTTGGTGTTGTTGCCACAGCTGCTACAGCAGATTTGTTGTAAATATATATAATGTAGAGGGTAGCACACCCCATTTAGAAAAATAAGTTGAGGTAGAATGTTTCTGTAACTACATTAGAAAAATTATTGTAACAGGCAGGAATGAAGAGCATGGTTTAGCATGTCCACATGCATACCTCGATATATGATGCTGCAACATCTGAGTGCTTCTCATTTGTTCGTGCTATGAATATATCCCAAAATACAGACCACCACTCAAAGAGAAAGCCACCAGGAGCATCAATAGCTACAAGAAAGATAAGCTCAAAACCATGCCAGCACAAAAATGAAACCAAACTAAAAAGACTCCTTTGTGACTGTTCAAGAGGCATACCAACTGGATCTGATGAGACCTTGCCTTCTGCTTGGAACGCCTTTGCGGTTGCCTGAAGGTTTCTCTTGACAAAATAGTCATATATGTACACATCCAGCCTGTTTCATCATTAAGTAATAAAATAATAGATCACTCAGTCCTTCTGAGGAGGGTCGAAACAAACATTCGTCTAATTTATATAACTACATCACCATCACAAACTGGATGGAAACAAAAAACATTCAGAACGGTACAACATTGCATTGTCCTAATCTACGAGATCTCATTATCTAAAAGGAGTCAAGAAGTCAAGAATTAAAGAATACGAGGGACTACCAACATCTTTTATTGTAATGGCTGTACATTGTAAAACATCATCATGTCTTGTACTGTTTTTACAAAGCATAAGTACAGTACATCTGTACGCCTCTACTAAGCTACAAACCCGCCCATGCAATCTCAGCGACACCAACGGTAGCCACTGGGCGGTAGTCGCTATTCATCAGTACACTAAATCGGCATCATTTCCCCCGGCATGTCGCAATCTCCCAAAAATATTCCTTCTAACTCCATAAGTAATTTATCCCCAAGGGAAGCCAGACTCGACAGACAGTGTATATGTCTGTCCAGCAAAACAACTGTGGAACGGCAAACGCGAACATCGGAACGGCGCCCAGAAAACACCGCACTAGGAAAAAAAAAACCCCGTTTCAAAAGAGAAAAAAAAACAACCACAAGCATCTTAAACCGTCGGGAAACAATAGGCAATGCACGCTCACATCTTATCCGCCTCCCAGTTCGTCTGCGACATGGTTGCCGTTCCTCGCGGGGCCCTATGGCTAACCGACCGCGCCCACGACCAGTGACGCCCCTCCCTTCTCCGGCGAGCGAGCCCGCGTCTAGCGGCGCCGACCGCCGGTGGTCGGTCGGTGCGTGCGCGGTACCCGATGCGCGGCGTAAACCCTAGATTTCGCGGCGAAGGCGAAGGCGACGGCTCGGGGAGAGGGACGGGGGTTGTGGGTTGGAGCTGCAAACTGCAACGGCGGGAGGCGAGAGGGGAGCAGAGGTGGGGCAGAGTTGGAGTTGGAGATGGGAAAAACAGGGGGTGCTATCGAGGGGACAGGGCCCGGGGGGACGCCGCGGCTCTGCGTGCGCGAGACGGCGAGAGGCTTCGATGTTCGGTGGTGTCTGACTTGGATGGTGGGTGACAGGTGGGGACGAGGGAGAAGACGTCCGGTGTGGGGGACATCTGTCAGGGACCAGCGCTGGCACTGTGAAAGGACGAGTGAGCGGCGTTGTGCAAGCCTGCAGCAGGGCACAAGGAACGTATGGGTGGGGCCCGTGGTGTGAAGTAATATACTGGTCCGTTTCCACCTTTCGAGTGGCGGTTTGCGTCTGCGTCCCTAGGAAAAACGAACTGTTGGCGCTTGATCACATATATACAGCTGGATGCGAATTTGGGAATGTCCAAATCGGGAAGAACAAAATTCCTGACTGCTTGTTTGGATCAAGATCACTAAGTCCAATCTCAATGGAACTTTTATAGAATTTTATAGACATTAAATATGCTGATATGACACTATATTTATGAAAAGAGAGATGATAAAAGTTTTATGGGAGTACAGATAGTTTCGTAGAGATGAAACTCTTCAGCACTGTTTCCAACATATGAGAGTATTGAAAACTGGGACATGAAACTAGCACTCCACTAACAGTGGCCGGTGAAAGCAGTGAGAAATATGGCCCTTTATTATTGTCGTCAGGCCTAGCTCAGCTAATACATACTCTGTACTCCCTTTCGGATAGGTTTGTAGGATGCCCTCCCATTTTTTATTTTGGGTGTGTTCACTTCGCGAAAAGTAGGTGAAAAGTTACTGTAGCATATTTCGTTGTTATTTGGTAAAATTTGTCCAATCATGGACTAACTAGGCTCAAAAGATTCGTCCCGACATTTACAAACAAACTATGCAATTAGTTATCTTTTTTACCTACATTTAATGCTCCATGTATGCGTCGAAAGATTCGATGTGATGGGTGAAAGAGAAAATATTTTGGGTTGGCATGGGAAGTGAACACAGCCTTTGAAAGTTTTGTAGGACGTGGCAGCTGAAATAAGACATGAGTCGCTCGACTACCGCCAGCAATAAATATGTAGCCGGTTTTTAAAGAGTTTGTTCGATTGCATGCATGCAACACACGCTTTGTATCCTACGGGCTGGGCACTACACGTGTTTGGCATTCTAGCACGGTAGCCCACGGCTGAGTTAATTCTCGTATTAACGCGTGTTGATCCATAACTTTCCCTTAGGTCAGGCTCAATGGAGTTTCATCAGAGTTTCATGGGCATTAAATGTGCTGATGTGGCACCGTATTAATGAAGTGAGAGATGATAAGAGTTTCATGGAAGTAGAGAGAGTTTCATCCCCATGAAACTCTTCTGCACTTTTTCCAAAATATGGATGTGTTGGAAACTGGGTCATGAAACCTCCATTAAGACTGGCCTTATATCTAGAATACTAGTCATCGCGTCTAAGAAAGCTGCCCAGAGAGAGTATTTTAGTTAGCACACGTGTTTTAGTTAGTTATAAAGATGTCTACTCTCAATAGACAGTTGTATATAGGCACATTCTCATGCTTAGTCTGACTAGTGCGACAAGGATCTATGTCGAGCTTTCTGGAATAAGGTTCTCCAGAATCACGTGTTGCTTCCATCAATAATGACTTTTTTATGGGCTTGTTTGGTACAACTCCTTATGCTTTTGATTCTCTATATAGCCAATTAAATCTTTACCCCGACATACTTTGTCTATTGCCATCAATTTCGTCTTTTTTTTCTAAGTTTCTTATGTTCTAATCTATCTTAAGACCTTTTAAGAGGTGTTTGGATATTTTTTTAAGAGAGGGTTGTTTCTTCGATTTAGAATCTCTTTTTTAAAGGAAGCAAAAGTTTATCAGTTAAGCGGGCCATGCACGATTCCAAGTCGCGAAGACCATTTGGATCTAGGATGAAAATTCAGGTTCAGGGGAGTTGAAAGTTTATCTTCAACCTCCAGCCTCTTCTCCTCAAGCAGCCATGGCAAAAATTCTTAGAGAGGCTCTAGGGGGCTCTATGGGATCAGCAGCGGTTGGGGGCTTCGAGCCCCCCCCCCCCCCCCCCCCCCCGCCGCCTTCCGCACTCTAGGTCCGTCCCTATCGGCAAGTCACATAGACAACTTGGGTGATCTTAACAAGTGTAGAGCTGCATGAAAACATGGAACAAGTTAAAGATCTCAAATATAAGTTTAAGAGTTTGTGAACCTAAATGAGAATCTGAGACAAGTTTGTGGACAACGAGTTAAATTCTCTATTTGTCTATGGATCAAGGAGTGGTCTTTCCCTTTTTTCACTTCTATACAACTTGAAATAGTAGTTGCACTCTTAGTTTCATGACAATTCATTTTAAATATACAAAGGTCTGTATTATACGGATAAGAACAACATAGGTGGTTTTCCATTTTATTAAGAAAAAATAGACATCCAAATTCAAGTTGGAGATGATTCAAATTTGAATCGTTAGATGTTTGACCACGTCTCCCATCTAATCATCAGTTCATCTAGGCTTTACTTCCTATTGGCACTATGTACGGAAAGTTGGAAACAAGATCACCATGCTCCGTTAGTATAGTCAATAAATAAGAAACAATACCATGTATGTAGTGTTTGAGTAAGCTTTTGCGTTTTCCGCGAAGTTTACCCTAGCAGACGAAAGTAATAATCGTTGAGAAGCAAAAGCAAGCGAAGCGATCTGCACGATCTATGGTTTAGCTTCATGCTGCCGCTTTAAGCAACATGATTTGGTATCTTGCGCCCCGCGCGCGACTATTCGAGGCCTGTGGAGGTAACGATCACTCCGTTAGCTTACGCTGAAAATTGACTTACGGGGTGTTTGGTTGGAGGAGTTAAAGTTTAACAAATATTGTAGCACTCTCGTCTTATTTGACAAAAAGTTTTCAATCTTAGACTAATTAGACTTAATAGATTCGTCTCGTAAATTACTCCTTATCTGTGCCGACATGCATGTAATTAGTCTACATTTAGTACTCCATGTATTTGAGGGAACATTGATGTGATGAGAGTTAAACTTTAACAACCGGAAACCAAACAGGGCCTTATGCTGATGTTTATACTGAGTTGGTGTGAAAGGAAAACACTGTTCATCGACTGAAAAGTAGTTCAAGCGAAAAAGGGTAAATGTTATTTAGCTTGTTCGCTGAATGGTTTCTGGCTGGTTGATTCTGACTGACGCTATTTGTTCTGAGAAAAAAAATATTATTTAATAGTTGGCTGATTCTGACCGATAAGCACAAACAAACAGGATGATAAAGTATCACGAAAGCATGATTGTATCAAGCGTCATCAGGTGCGTCACTCGAAATCACTAGTAGGGTCTCTAGTCTTCCCTTCGAATAGTTTTGTCTCGTTGTCCAGAGGCACCGTAGTTGGGGGTGTTTAGTTCCCGCTCAAAAAATTTTCGCTCTATTATATCGAATATTTGATACATGCATAGAGTACTAAATTTAAATATAGACGAAAAAAACTAATTACATAGTTTGGTCGGAAATCACGAGACAGATCTTTTAAGCATAATTAGTCCATGATTAGCCTTAAGTGATACAATAACACACATGTGCTAATGACGGCTTAATTAGGCTTAATAAATTCGTCTCGCGGGTTATGTAATTTATTTTTTATTAGTATCCGAAAACCCCTTCTGACACCCATGAAACATCCAATGTAACACCAAAAACTTTTCACTTACCAACTAAATACTCCCTGAGCCCTGAAACCTGTTTGATACTGATGCAATAGTGTAAAGCGTCGTCCGCATGTCACGGGAGAGTGTGCGGATAGTAATAATAAAATAAATTACATAAGTCCTCGGTACTCCACGCGATGAATTTATTAAGCCTAATTAATATGTCATTAGCATATGTACTATAGCTTTACTGTAGTACCACATTGTCAAATTATGGACTAATTAGGTTTAAAAGAATCATCTTGCAAATTAGTCGCAATATGTGCAATTAGTTATTTTTAATCTATATTTAACACTTTATGCATGTGTCTAAACATTTGATGGATAGTAACTAAGCTTTATGTGGCATTTGGATACGGGATATAGAAAGGGGATAGGGAAAAGAAGATGGATGAACGGCTAGAATTAAATGAGGTATAAAATATGAACGACTAGGATATAATATTATCCTTTGGTGGGGTGGGATATCCCTATCATATCCCTATCCCACTGCTATCTTTAGGGGAGGAACTAAGGCTGTGTTTAGTTGACGAAAAGTTTTTGGAAAAAAATGTCACTTTGGATGTTTCGTGCGATGTCGGAAGGAGTTTTCGGATACTAATAAAAAAATAATTACATAGCTTGCCTAAAAACTGCGAGACGAATTTATTAAGCCTAATTAATCCGCCATTAGCACATTCGTTACTGTAGCACTTTAGTGTCAAATCACGGACTAATTAGGCTCAAAACGTTCGTCTCGCAATTTACACGCAAACTGTGCAATTAGTTTTTTATTTCGTCTATACGCTACTACACAAATGATTTTGCAAGACAACCCCAAAACTTAACCGAGGCGGACTCCCATTTTACACGTCACGGTTATTGCCCCGATTAATGGAGACGGGCACTTTTTATTTACTGAGGGTTAATCGATTTACTGAGACGGGCACATTATAAGGCCCGCCTCCAAAAAAAAATAGAGAGGTCTAGCCAAAGCTCAACACAGTCTACGACCGGACTCATATAAATTGAGGACTTAGGGTTCACTCTCACCAGCACCTCACTCCCACCCTCCGCCGCCCTCCCCACTCGATTCCTCCTCTCCACTCCAGATGCGCGCGGGCACCCTCTCCCCTCGGCGCCGCTCTCCCATCGCCCCCTCCTCACTCGCTCCATCCTCCTCTCTCTCCGACGCGGACATGGCGCGAGTTTGAGGGCGGCGGCCCCCTCCCTCCCCCGACGACGGCGGTGCAGGAGCCCCTCTCCCTCCGATGGCGTGGCTGGGGAGGCCAGATCCAACGCGGGGTCCTTATCCTCTCCACCAAGGCGACCTCTCTCCACCATGGCGGGTGCAGCGGCGGCGGCGGCGGGCCCCTTCCTCCCACTCTCAGGCGACTCTCCCCGGTGGAGCAGCAAAGGTGGCCGGTGGCGCAAGGAGGAGGTATGCCCCTCATCCTCTCTCCTCTCTCAGTTCTAGGGAGGATCCATCTCTCACTCTTCCTCTGCTCGTAGGTCAGCTCGTCAGCGGTGGCGCACGCAGATCGAGATCCGGCGACGGGGGGCCGACCGCCTCCACCTCGGCGCACGCGGATCCGACCGACAACGGCGATGGCGGGCTCTGGTCGGCTCGCGATGAGGAGGCACACCCAGATCTGAGACATCAGTGGGCTCCGGCTTTGGTAAGCTCCGACGACGTATGCGACACCAGTGGGCTCGATTGAGCCTAGCATCGGGCTCAATGGGCTCGCTAGGGCTTTTTTTTGTTTTTTTAAACGATTAACCGTGACGGGCACAGGCTACCGTCGTGGTTATGACACGATTAACCATGACCTTACAACCGCGGCAGACGCCTTTACCCGTCACGGTAAATCAAAAGTGCCCGTCATGATTAAAATTTATGTAGTAGTGATATTTAATACTCCATACATGTACCGTAAATTTTGTTACGGTAGTTTTTTACAAAAAAAATTATCTAAACAAGGGCCCTGTTTAGTTCCCCAAAAATTTTGCAAAATTTTTCTGATTCCCCGTCACATCGAATCTTTAGACACATGCATGAAGCATTAAATATAGATAAAAAATAAAACTAATTATACAGTTTAGACGAAATGGACGAGATGAATCTTTTAAGCCTAATTAGACCATGATTGGACACTGATTGCCAAATAACAACGAAACTTGCTACAGTGCCATTTTGCAAAAAAAATTGGATCTAACCCGGCCCCAGGCCTAAGGCCTTGTTTAGATTCCAGAATTCATCTCTAAATTCTACTATAAAAAAGAAGATTCCCCATCACATCAAAATGCCGGCACATATATGGAGTACTAAATGTAGATGAAATAAAAAATTAATTGCACAGTTTTGTTGTACTTTACGAGACAAACATTTAGAGCCTAATTAATCAAAATTTAGACAATTATTAAAAAAAAAACAAAGTGCTACAGTGCTTGAGGGTGGCACTGTGCCGAATCGGCCACCCCGAGTCGGTCATCTAAACGAGGCCTAAACAAAAGTGGCTCAAGCTGGCGGGAAGAGCGGCACAGAGACTTTGAGCCCGACAGGGCCGCAGCGGTTCAGAGTTCTGGCAACGGATTTGACAACTGAGGCCTGCGGCGCAGCACAGTGATCGCCTCCTGAGACTGTCCGCACTCATGGACCTCTATATTCATCCTCTAAAAGGCCTAGTCATCAAGATTCTCTCATCTATATCTAATTTTCCGCATCCATTCATACTCTATATACTTCCTCTATCCCAACAACCAGCTCATGGACCCCACATGTCATACTCTCCCCTCCTTTTTTCTCTCCCACCCCATCCTTCACCCCATTTTTTTCTCTCCCCACCCACATTTACCCATCCTCTTCTCCAGACCAGGAGCTCGAGCATGCCCGGCACCAAGCCCGGCGCCGCGGCCCCCTCCCTCGCCCCCGCCACCGACCGCGCAGCCCGCGGCCGCGCCACCACCATGAGGCGCAACCCCACCGTTGTCCCGCCGAAGAGGAGGCGCGCGAGGTGCGGAGGAGCTCGCGGGGCGGGCGGCCATGGGCGAGCAGGGCCATCTCCTCGCGAGGAAGGAGACCGCCATCTCCTGCTCCCTTCGCGTGGGCGAGCAGGGCCAGAGTAGCACGCCGGCCGGCGCGGCGGCCTCCTCGATCCGGCGCCTCCCCGAGCTCGGATCGGCTCGATCCGGCGCGGACCGGCGCGGTGGCCTCCTCGAGCGGCGAGCGTAGCGCGGCCCTCCTCTCTGGTCTCCCTCTCTGAGCGGACGGCGAGCGCGGCGAACGGCCGACGCGGCGAGGGCGTGCGGCGGGCGGCCCCCGCGCCACGGAGGCACGTAGCGGAGGCTCGCTATCCCGCTGGGAATAGCGGAAGCGCTCTCTTCCCGGACGGGATGGAGTATCCCGTGCAGCTCATTTTTACGCTAAAGCACACGCTATGACGGATACCGAAAGATTTGGAGTACCCGGTGCAGACAGTCTGATCGGTCAAGCATCGGGTACGCGAGTAAAAGAGCGCACCGATTTCCGCGCAGCAACCACAATGCCCCTCGCCCCCTCCTGGTCAATGCTCACGAAACGCCAGTTTTTTCACGGCTGCGCGGTGGGACCTCAGCTCAGCCGCCTTGGGCCCTGTTTATCTAAAAAGACCCAAAAAAATTTTCACAGTACCCGTACATCGAATCTTTGACGTATGCATGGAGCATTAAATATATGTAAAAAATAACTAATTACACAGTTTATCTGTAAATATTGAGACGAATATTTTAAACCTAGTTAGTCCATGATTCAACAAATTTTACCAAATAACAACAAAAATGCTACAGAAATTTAGGAGTTGGGACCTCGGGACCTCGGACTGCTTTTGGGAGTTGGGACGGACGTGTGATGGCGTTTTCTCCTTCTCGTGTTGCGTTGTACACGTAGTACTACCACCACTGCCGGTGGCGGAACGGAATGGAGTGAAACGAGCCAAGCAGTACGTGGGTGCAAACTATCCCAGCAACTGATGATGTGAAGTCACGTGAAAATACCGACATCTTGCGTTGCTAACCGTTGGGGAGTCCAATCCAAGCAACTCCCGTGCACTGTGGGTGTTTTATATTTTATGGTCAAGTGCCAATTTAAAGCCATCCCATCCAAGTTTCCAAGTACGCCCTTGTTCAGTTCCCGATTTGCGCACTGTAGTAATTCGTTTGTATTTGGTAAAAATTATCCAAACTTTGACTAATTAGACTCAAAATGTTCATCTCGCAAAATACAATAAAACTGTGTAATTAGTTTTTAATTTCATCTACATTTAGTACTTCATACATGTGCCGACATTTCGATGTGACAGAAAATCTTCTTTTTGCATAGTAGAATTTGGGGAGAAGTTAGGAACTAAACAAGGCCTACGTTAGAGCATCTCTAATAGGTCACTAAAAATGTCATATAAGAGATTGAATAGGCACCATCAAGTTACTTATCATATTAACAATATGACTCTTATATAGCAATATTATTCAAACTCAGCCCCTTTACCTTAAATGAAGGTGATGCGTCCCCTATGTTATCTGGCAGTTGGTTGTGATGAGAGGACATTTTCGGTGGTGAATCAGGGCATCGGGCTAAGCACAACAAACCCGCAACCCGCCGGAGCCCCAATGCGACAAAAGAGGGAGATACAGGGGAGGAAGAGGATCACCTATCAATTTGGCCAGAGTTAGACAACAGCTCAGACGGATCTTAGGCAACGAGCTCCTCACCGGTGACCTCGCCTCTAGCTGATCGAGATGCTACGGGAATGAGCTGAGGCTTGAGCCGGAGCTGGCGATGGGCCACCGGGCTATCGGAGGGAGCCATGACCGGGGATGGCAAATGTAACAGAACCGACCAAATTATAAGAGCACAAGTACAAAAACAAGCACCGAAGCGCTCAAATTTTCGAACTTGAGCCCATATAATCCCGGTAGTCAATCGAAACCACGAAGGATTTCAAACCAACTTGCTTACAACCGAGATCGCATCATTCAACTTACAACATCATACGTTACATTTCACAAGTAGTTCCGAAATAAGTTTACACACACAGAGTCGCAAATATTACAAACCAAGTTTATAAAGTAGCGGAAGCATACACACACACCAGTTGTTTAACTACTGCCAGTCTTGTTGATCAACAACCCGCAAAAGCATCAGGAAAGTACATAAAAGATGATCACGCCCTAGTGATCTAGTCTTCGTCACCTGCAGGGTGGAGACAATTTTTGCAGAAGCCTTGGTAGAGCATATCATCTGCAACAGGAGGGAATAAACCCCGAGTACTGGAATGTACTCAGCTAGACTTACCCGTCGAAAACTAGAAATAAGATGACACCAAGGATTATACAAGGCTTACACAAGAGGCTAGCTGACATCACATTTTGCATAAAAGGCATAAGTAATTGAAACTCTTATAACCTGTACTAGCAGTTATTTTTAGCATTTACCTGTCATCTATCTTAGCACCTGTACTAAACATTCACTTGAGTATAATCAAACAACATTATTATTATATCCATAGCAGGTATATCATTGTGGCAACATTGTATCATTCCCTTAACCACCTGTTCATTTAATGAGATCTACGTTGCCGCTGCTCAAGTCAAGTGCTCACTAACCGGGAGCGACGGCGATTCGAATCGAATTCCTATCCAGCTGGAGGGGTATTTCTAACACTCACCGTGCAGACCCCTGCTAGGGTCGCACAGGCCACCGTTTCATATGATTCAGGAATCGCGGGTCCGAATAATGTCGTGACCCCAAGGGCGATACTCTGCTAGGTGATAGGGACTCTAACCCCCCCTTGGTCTCACGCCAATGTCCACAAGCACATCCTTTCTGTCCTCCAAGAAGCAATCTACCATTCGATTCCCGGCCTGAATCACATTACTCGGCTTCACGGTCGGAACGACTTATCCGGCCAACTAAGTGTTAGACTGCGTTCAACATGACTCAAGGACGTACAGCGAATCGGTCCTTAAACGACTCAGACGGGCATAGCTCCACACCCAAGATGTGAAGTGTCTTGCGGCTGTACTATCGAACTCCCGCCCGGTCTCAATTTCATTTTTAAGCATGTTTCCATCCACGATAGCCATAAAGCCACTCGTGACTTCTTCCTACATCTCGCGGATGACCGAAAATCACCCGACTTCTACCGTACTAAGCAGGGCTAAGCATTGACACGTGCCTAAACCTAATATAGGGTTAAGTACGATATCTGGACAAGGACAGGTATAATGCAACAATTGTTTTCATACAACTCCTACAACTTAATGCATTAAACAGTTAAAAAACTCAAGATAGATTTATAAAATGATGAGTTCAGCATGCACTGGGGCTTGCCTTTCAGAAAGGCCGAGGGCCGGTGGTCAGGACACTCGGGTAGATCTTCGGCAGGAGCTTCGTCGCCGGTTGGTTCCTCTGGCTGCTCCGGCAGGTCCTGGACTTCCTCCGGAATCACAGGCTCGAATTCGAGGAGAGTTACCCCCTCCGATACACCTATTGCATGCATGCACAATAAATATCATGGATGCATAGAGGTGCAACATGCTCGGAATGAAATGCACTTCAGAAATAAAAAACAATAATCTAATCAAGTTACTTTATTAGTACGTGCAAATCTCTTCTCCGGTGGAGAAGTACTTACCTAAGCTACTCAACCTAAGATACAGCTGTTCTTCTTCGGTTAAGACCCTAACACCTAACAACACAAGAGTAATATTACTTAGGTTACCACAGTAAGACATTCTGGACAGCAGCTCAAAGATTCTAACATAACTGAAGATTCCTAACTCTAAAGTTATGGTCTAAGACAATCTGGAAAGCTTAAGAAATGCACTACAAAATATTTTCAGACCACAACACTTAATTCCAAAGTTTACCTAGTCGAAATTTCAAAGTTCCAGAATCTGTCCTCTCTAAACAGAGAGTAGCCAATTCTGGACTGGCACTTTAAACAGCAATAACTCCCAAACTATTAAGCCAAATGCTCCCAAATTTTGACACAAGCTAGTTTATCAAGTTTACTACAACTTTGGTACTTACAAGTTTTTCAGCAACCACCTTTATCAAAGGTCAAACCTAGAAATACTACCAGCTGTCCAGAAAACCTAGAATTGCAAAGATTAAATATTTATTTATGTGGCAAACATCCCATAAGACCAAACTAATGTTACCATAAGTTCACAAAGGTCACAAAAACACCAGAAAGTAAGGTGTGCCCACCTAGAATATTTATTTATACTCATTTCTTAATTTACTCAATTAATTAAGTGAGATTTTAAACATATATGTAAACTGCTTCTAAAATTCTACAAAAATTGCAGGAGACTCTATGAACCAAAAAGAGACCTCTGTAAAAATTTGAACTAAAATTATTTGCAGAAACTCCCCAAACAAAATTCACAAGCCAAAAAGGCTGATTTTTGTATAAATAACAAAACATAGTAAAAAGTGTCAAACAACAGATTTCCTAATTTTCTTAGACACTCTAGGGTACCAAGACATTCTCCAAAAAGTTAATAGAACATTGAAAATGTAGAAAAATTACTAAAATTCATTTAAGTATTTCCTAAAATAACAAGATAGCATTATAACTTGAAAAGTACTTAAGCACTACTGCCCAAATTTTTACCAAAGCTAGAGCAAGTATAAATTAGCCTACCCACCAAATTTCATAATTTTTAGAACACTGAAACTCAAGATATGATTTAAAAAAGTTTGCATGCAATCTAAAACACATTTCAAAAACCTATTTAAATCTCCCATAAACTAAACATCACATAACCAATTCATATTTTTCTAAAATGCTACACATCAAGTAGATCCTAACAAAATTTATCTCATAATTTTTGGGCAATTAAAACCCTACATCTACATTTTCCAAAACTTACTTAAAATCTGTGGCAAAAAAAAGGAAAACAAAAACTAAAATCAAAACCCTGCTACCGGGCCGGCCTGCAAAGCCAACACGGCCCAAATCTCACGGCGTGGCCCGCTCCCGCGCGCGGCCTGCTACGGCTCCTGCCCACACGCGCGTGCGACTGACCAGATGGCCCCACCGGTCAGAGAGAGAGAGGCGGAGGGGAGGAGCTGCGGTCGCCGGAGCTCGCCATCGGTGAGCCGGCCGACGAAATTGGACGGACGAGCATGACCACGTCATCGAACTACATCGATTGGTGGCAAGAACGGGGCGGTGGAGCAACGGAAAGGTGCTCGCCGTCGGGCATGGCGGACCGCCGGTACGGTGGTGGCGAAATCTCGCCGTCGGTGAGCCCGACGTCCCAACCCTAACCCTCGATGAGCATCCCCATTCTACCTCGATGCTAACGCACTTACAAGCGGGCGATAGAGACACCCAGAGACCCCTGGCCACAGAGAGCCGTCGCGCGGAGGAACTCCGGCGAGGTACCGCGGCGGCGGAAAACGAAAATGTGACCCTACCAAAGCGCGATTGGCTGCGTGGAGTGGACGGTGAGGTAGCGGGCTTCAAGGCGGAGCTGTGGACGCGTTTTTGTGGGCGGTAGTGTGGTGGAGAGCGCGCACGAGCTCGGAGATGGCTACAGCGGCAATGGCGTCCCCGTTTCCGCCTCTGTGAGCACGGCAAGAGCAAGAGTGAAAGGGGAGGGGTGAGCGCGAGTGGTGGGGGTTGAGGTGTCGGCCCCGACTTCAAGCCCGCGCGCATGCTCGGGACGTGGAGGCGACGGCAGGGCGCGAGCGCCACGCGGCTCCGTTGCTCTGCGCGGCTGCCACGACAATGAAGCTGTCTGTCGACTGAAAGGAGCCGACATGGTGGTCTGACAGCGACAATTTGACGGTGAATATCTCCCAAACCAGCTAGATTTAGTCGAAGATGACTACATCAATTATGTAGAGCTACATGAGGGCTATAACTTTGTCAATTGGCTCCAGGGCTGGTTCGGCTTAGTTATTGAGATATAGCGTCCTAAATTGAGGCACCCGAAACTAAAACTGAGTTTCAGTGAGTCACACCGACTAAAACCCATTTTTCCAGGCACCATAACTCCTAAACCATTTAGAACTAGGTGATGGTGATGTTGACAATGTTGTAGAGCTATGGGTGGACAACAACTTTGTCAATTGGCTCAAGGACTGGTTCGGCCTAGTTTGTGAGTTACAAATTGCCAAAGTGAGGTACAGTGAAACGGTTTTCAGCTTCACACTTAGCCAAAATTGCTAAGTCCCAAAACAGCCTCTAATACTGACTTGTGGGCCATTTTTGAGCATGTTCTGATCATTTTCATGAGATGGCCATATTATAACTTTTGTTCCTTATGAAATTCTCTACAACTTTGCTTAAGGGTGCTCCTCCATGCAAGGTCTCTAAGCTAGACTTTTTAATTGGTCAAACTAGAGCATCCTAGGGCTAAATGGTGGTCAACTACACCTTGGAGGGCATTTTGGTGATTTTGGTCAACATGAACCTTGCTCCATGAGTGACCCTAAGTATAACTAAGGTGTTGTGAGATATAATTGGCTACTCTACCCCTTAGTTACACTAACTCTTTAGTGTCACATGATGTGAGCCAAACAAAGTTCTAAAAACAACCACCTTAGTTGCAACCACACAAAATAACATGAAATGATGCATGCTTATGCTCATGCAAATGTAATGCAGTTATGGAGCTAAACAACTGAGGTGTTACAGCCCTCCCCCCTTATAAAAATCTCGTCCCGAGATTTGGAAAGCGTACCATTTTACATAGAATTCCTTATAGCCATCCTGCAAATAGTCCTCCCGTTCCCAGATAGCGTCACTTTCACTACCCTGATTACTCCACATTACTTTATACCACTTAACCACTTTGCTTCTAGTCACTCGTTCCTAAGTATCGATCACTCGGACTAGCTTTTCTTCGTAAGTTAAATCAGACTCAAGCCTGGTATCTCCTAACGGGACTCTTTCCTCAGGAACTCGAAGACACTTTTTGAGCTGAGATACATAGAAGAAGTTGAATATGGCACTCATTTCAGGAGGTAACTGGATTTTGTACGCAACAGCTCCACTCTTGCCTATGATCTAGAAAGGACCCACGTATCTTGGTGCAAGTTTCCGCTTAACACCAAAACATTGGACACTCTTCATTGGAGAAACTTTTAGATAGACGAAGTCTCCAACTTCAAACTCGAGCGGTTTTCTACGACGATCAGCATAACTTTTATGTCTAGCTTGGGCTGCAGCCATATGTTTTTGGATGGTACGGACCTGTTACTCAGCTTCCTGAACAAAATTAATACCATAATACCTTCTTTCACCAGCTTCTACCCAGTTTAGTGGAGTTCTACACTTACGACCGTACAAAGCTTCGAATGAGGCCATCTTAATACTCTCTTGGTAACTATTATTGTACGAGAATTCGGCTAGAGGTAACCATTTTTCCCAAGAACCCTTAGATTATATTACACATGCCCGCAACAGATCTTCCAAGATTTGGTTAACCCATTCCGTCTGTCCTGATGTCTAGGGGTGATAAGCAGAGCTTCTCACTAACTTGGTTCCCAGAAGGTGATGCAAGTGCTCCCAAAAGCGAGCAGTGAACTGGGGACCACGGTCAGAAACGATAGTATAAGGTACCCCATGGAGCCGGACTATCTGATTGAAGTACAACTCAGCATAGTCAGTGGGACGATAGTCCACTCTAACTGGAATGAAGTGAGCTGATTTGGTCAAACGATCCACAATTACCCAGATGGAATTATGATTTTTGACAGTAGGAGAAAGTCCGACAATGAAATCCATACTTATCTCTTCCCATTTCCAACCTGGGATAGAAAGTGGTTGAAGCAACCCAGCTTTCATATGCACAGCTTTAACTCTACAGCAGGTGTCACACCTGGCCACATATGTAGCTATCTCCTTCCGCATTTTGGTCCACCAATAGTACGGCTTCAAATCATAATACATCTTATTGCTACCAGGATGGATGGACAACTTAGAGGAGTGGGCTTCAAACATAATATCATTTCTAAGCTCTCGGTCCTTAGGCACAGCTAACCTATCCTTGAACCATAGTATACCCTCTTCATCTACCCTAAACTGCGTAGTTTCTTGCTCTTTCATCTTGCGTTTTATGTGGAATACACCAGGATCAGTCTTTTGAAGCTCAATAATTCTGCTTTTGAGAGTACAACTGACAGTGATGTTGTACAAGACTGCTGGATGTAGAAGGCGAGATCGATGAAAATCAGTTTCAACTAGGGAATGGCAATGAGACTTACGGCTTAAAGCATCCGCAACCACATTTGCCTTGCCAGGATGATAGTGCACTTGAAGGTTGTAATCCTTAATCAACTCGAGCCATCTTCTTTGACACATATTTAACTCGGGTTGGGTGAAGATGTATTTGAGGCTTTTGTGGTCTGTGTAGATATTGCAGACATTGCCCAGCAGATAATGCCGCCATACTTTCAAAGCATGAACTACTGCGGCCAGTTCTAAGTCATGCGTTGGATAATTCACCTCATGTTTTCGAAGTTGTCGAGAGGTATATGCAATCACCTGGCCTTCCTGCATCAACACACCTCCCAAACCTATGCCTGAGGCATCACAATAAACATCAAATGGTTTCTCGATATCCGGTTGTGCCAAAACCGGAGCTGAGGTTAGGAGGGTTCGCAGTTGGTGAAAAGCCGCATCACACTCAGGAGTCCAGACAAACCTGGTGTCTTTTTGTAGCAACCGAGTCATTGGCTTGACTATTTTGGAGAAATCTGGGATGAAGCGACGATAATAGCCAGCCAAACCAAGAAAACTCCGGACCTCGTGAACCGAGATAGGAGCCTTCCAGTTCAGTACTTCCTGTACCTTGGCGGGGTCCACCATAATTCCTCCATCGGACAACACATGCCCAAGGAAAGGTACTCCTCGAAGCCAGAATTCGCACTTACTGAACTTTGCATATAGTTGATGTTCACGCAGTCTTGCGAGGACTATACGCAGATGTTCAGCGTGATCTTCCTCATTTACAGAATATATCAGGATGTCATCAATAAATACCACTACAAACTTGTCTAATTCGGGCATAAACACCGAATTCATCAAGTACATGAAGTGTGCGGGGGCATTTGTCAGGCCGAAAGACATAACAAGATACTCATAAAGGCCGTATCTTGTCGAGAAAGCCGTTTTTGGAATATCTTCGGGACGAATTTTGATCTGATGGTAACCAGATCTTAGATCGATCTTGGAGAAAACTTTAGCTTTACCCAACTGATCGAACAAGATGTCGATGCGGGGTAGAGGATACTTATTTTTGACAGTGACTGCATTGAGAGGTCTATAATCTACGCATATTCGCAATGACTGATCCTTCTTCTTTACAAAGATAGCAGGACATCCCCACGGAGACGAACTGGGACGAATCAACCCCTTCTTCAAAAGTTCGTTCAATTGCACCTTAAGTTCAGCTAACTCATTCAGAGGCATCCTATAAGGTCTCCTAGAGATGGGAGCTGTGCCAGGCAACAACTCAATTTTAAATTCCACATCCCGATCCGGAGGGAGTCCCGACAAATCATCGGGAAAAACGTCCGGAAACTCATTTACTATGGGAATTTCGGCCAACGTCTTTGCTTGCACAGCATGAACTTCCCCAGACAAATCAACTTTTCTGGGAAGTTGTACCAGAAAATCCTTTTGATCTGTAGGATCTCTGAGCATAACTACCCGAGTGGATGTATCAATGAGTACCCCATTCTGACTCATCCAATTCATGCCCAGAATAACATCTATGCCTAATCCCGACAAAACCACTAAGGCAAGCGAGTACTTTCGCCCTTCTATCTCAAGCTCAAGATTCCCCACTACTTTATTTGTGAAAATATTCCCACTTGCTGTGCTAATACAATAACCCCCACCTTCAACAGTATGCAATTTGTGTGCAAACTCTGATGCAAACTTAGGACTGATAAAGGAATGCGAAGCACCTGAATCAAAAAGTACCACTGCAGGGTGTTGGTCAACTAGGAACTTACCAGCAGTGACAACCTCACCAGATGGGATTTCCTCAATACTGTTATAATGAGCGTGCCCTTGACGACCACCTTGGTTGATGTTTTTCTTAGGGTAAGGACAGTTCCTGGACCAATGGCCTGGCTTGTTGCAGTTCCAGTAAGGCATGTTGCTAGGAGGAACACTGGAGCTGCCTTGGCCCGAATTACCCTTTGGCAGAGCCACTGTATATGCCTTGCGAAACCCAGTCTTCACTGGCGCCTTCTTTTGCGGAGGACGAAACTTAGCACTTGTGACAGGAGGGCGAGGAGGAGCCCTCGGGGCAGCTGGAGCTCGAGACTGTGAAGCACCTGCCTCAAGTGCCCTCTTGCGGCTCTTAGAAGCAGCATAGATAGAGTTATTGTTCTCTTAAGTCAGAGCATCACTGATAAATTCATTGAAGGTAGTGCACTTGCTAGTGCCCATAGTCTTCATCAGCTTTGGGCCGAGGCCTCTTTTAAAGCTAGCAATTTTCTTAGCATCGGTATCCACAAACTCAGTGGCATACCTTGCCAGGTTGTTGAAAGATTGCAGATATTCAGTCAAGCTTTTATTTCCCTGCGACAACCTCATGAATTCTGTGTGCTTGATAGCCATAAGACCTGGAGGAATATAGTTCCCATGGAATGCGACCTTGAACTGGTCCCAAGCAATCGGGACATTTGCAGGTAGTGTGGAATGATAGTGGCTCCACCAAATACCCGCTGGACCATGCAGTTGGTGAGAAGCATGTTCAATCTTTAGCTCATCAGTCAAGCGAAGCAGACGAAACTTTTGTTCAATAGTATTCAACCACTCATCGGCTTGCAGTGGTTCCTCCGCCTCCTTAAAGAGCGGGGGCTTAGTATCAAGAAAGTCCTTGAAATCACTGTACTGATTGGGTTCTGGGCCCTGGCGGCCATGACGAGCCTCCCGGTTGGCAAGCTGGCGCATAGCATCTGCCAGCATGCGCTGCCCTTCGACCACTGTCTGCATCAGCTCAGCCGGGGTAGGTGGTAGCGAAGGGGGTGGCTGTTCCTCATCCTCATTGCCACGACCCCGACGGAGATTGTACGACATCTGCAAAATGCATAGCCAATGAGCACTGACGATGTGGGAAATTTATAGATGAATTATTGTAAATAGGTCAAACTGACTTCATGAAATGGACTTCTCAAAATAATCATGGCACAATCATTCATCACAACCGCACAATCCATTCAAGCGCATCACTTGACGCAATCAGGCGGGGGGAATCCAACAAGATGTACTTTGATAAAGGCTCACTCACAAGGAGCACAGCAGTTACTGAACCGTTTACGTTAAAATCTACGTGATTTTTGACCTTTCGCCCGGTACTTGGATTCGATCTCAACATTTTTAGTTGTCTGAGAAATGCTACTTCAAACTGACCACAAAGAGACTTCTCAACGGTAGAGTTCCACGGTGGATCCTGACTGGCCACCTCGATACCAGCGCGTGCCAAGCAGCACAGCCTTATGTCGCGCGCCATAGGAGGCCCTTGGTTTCGTCGTGGCACCGAAGAGTGCTAATCGTGACACCATCATCGAACGCAACACAATAAGACATCCAATTGCGATCGAAATTAACAGGTTCCAACTAAACATCCAGGAAACATAGAGTTCGACCTTACATCCCAAAAGCCAAGTTATTACAAAGCCTCTCTCTAACACAGGGAGGGCACAAAAGACGATCCTAACATTGTAGCTACGCGATGACTACTCTAAGCATCGCCCTCAGAGTCGGTGTCAAGGATCTCCCCGCCGTCCTCATCACTAATAGGCTCTAACTCCTCATCTTCTTCTTCTGGTGCTTCTTCTGGTGCTTCTTCTGGTGCGGCATCTTGGGGCCCATTGACCTCCACTTCATCATCATCTTCAGCCATGAAGATTCCTGAACCCATGTCCTCATCTACGTTGTTGTTTTGAGGCAGCAGAGGATTAAGCTGGTTGTTCAGGCGGTGCACTTCTTCATGAAGATTGTCATTGTATTCTTCAGCATTCTCCAACTGTTGCTTGAGCTCAAACTGATGAGCTCTTAGAACGTTCTCCTCGTGCCAGGCTTCATCCCTCTGATTCATGACACGGACCAGCATGCGTTGACAGTTGCGGTTTGCTACTGTCAATCTCTGGACTGCAAGGGTTTCCTGATCACGATCACGGATCACTTGCTCCAGTTACTGGCGCGCTGCATTCCGGGCAGCAGTCACTTCGGCCAACTTAGCCCTCAGCCTTTCCACCTCAGTGGGCTCAGGGCGGGGCTCACGTGGAGCGAGCTGGTGACGAGGTGCCCTACCTCCAGTGGACTTGCGAGCAGTCCTCTTGGTACGTGCCATCTGTAGCAACAAGATACGACTGAAAGTGAGGATCATTTAGAGGATACGAAATTTAATTTAGTCGGGACTATTGAAATTTTTAAGGAGGGAGTAAATGATATGTATGATATAATTAAACATGATGCATGCACGTTCCGTACACCCTCTCATCTTAGTAGAATCATAAATTTCTAACGCTAGGCGGTGGCATACATACGTTCTCTCATATAGACGAAACTACCGGTCTACTCGTTTGCGCTGTTAGTGTACCTGCATAAAAATCTCATTTCAGCCCAACAGTTTCCCCAAAATCAGCACACAAGAAAGCAGTAAATTAAATACTTTCCATATACACATCCCCTGATGTATATACTTCAGTATCAAAGCTACCCGATACAAGGGTTCCCACAATTAAGTGCCTATATAATTACACGGTTTAAACATGTAAGTATGCAAGTCACCAAAACTACTCTCCCCTAGATCGCCGGTTGGATGATCATGCTCTCACAACTCACACTTACCAGGGCGTCGAGGCAACTGATCCATACATTACCACCCAAGTGGATAGCATCCATACAATATCACGCCGTATGGACGACGAAACGAAAACAAACAAGGCCCCCCAAGTTAGTCTTTATAATAAGCCACCTAAAAGTCCTTATTTGGGCTAAGGGATGTGATCACTAGCATACCTATGAAAATAATTTTTAATGTTTTAACCCCTTTTCATAATCAAATACTTTTGTTTTTAAATACTCGTACGATGTGTTTAATGTTGAATTATGCTCCGATACCAGCTGTAACAGAACCGACCAAATTATAAGAGCACAAGTACAAAAACAAGCACCGAAGCGCTCAAATTTTCGAACTTGAGCCCATATAATCCCGGTAGTCAATCGAAACCACGAAGGATTTTAAACCAACTTGCTTACAACCAAGATTGCATCATTCAACTTACAACATCATACGTTACATTTCACAAGTAGTTCCGAAATAAGTTTACACACACAGAGTCGCAAATATTACAAACCAAGTTTATAAAGTAGCGGAAGCATACACACACACCAGTTGTTTAACTACTGCCAGTCTTGTTGATCAACAACCCGCAAAAGCATCAGGAAAGTACATAAAAGATGATCACGCCCTAGTGATCTAGTCTTCGTCACCCGCAGGGTGGAGACAATTTTTGCAGAAGCCTTGGTAGAGCATATCATCTGCAACAGGAGGGAATAAACCTGAGTACTGGAATGTACTCAGCTAGACTTACCCGTCGAAAACCAGAAATAAGATGACACCAAGGATTATACAAGGCTTACACAAGAGGCTAGCTGACATCACATTTTGCATAAAAGGCATAAGTAATTGAAACTCTTATAACCTGTACTAGCAGTTATTTTTAGCATTTACCTGTCATCTATCTTAGCACCTGTACTAAACATTCACTTGAGTATAATCAAACAACATTATTATTATATCCATAGCAGGTATATCATTGTGGCAACATTGTATCATTCCCTTAACCACCTGTTCATTTAATGAGATCTACGTTGCCGCTGTTCAAGTCAAGTGCTCACTAACCGGGAGCGACGGCGATTCGAATCGAATTCCTATCCAGCTGGAGGGGTATTTCTAACACTCACCGTGCAGACCCCTGCTAGGGTCGCACAGGCCACCGTTTCATATGATTCAGGAATCGCGGGTCCGAATAATGTCGTGACCCCAAGGGCGACACTCTGCCAGGTGATAGGGACTCTAACCCCCCCTTGGTCTCACGCCAATGTCCCCAAGCACATCCTTTCTGTCCTCCAAGAAGCAATCTACCATTCGATTCCCGGCCTGAATCACATTACTCGGCTTCACGGTCGGAACGACTTATCCGACCAACTAAGTGTTAGACTGCGTTCAACATGACTAAAGGACGTACAGCGAATCGGTCCTTAAACGACTCAGACGGGCATAGCTCCACACCCAAGACGTGAAGTGTCTTGCGACTGTACTATCGAACTCCCGCCCGGTCTCAATTTCATTTTTAAGCATGTTTCCATCCACGATAGCCATAAAGCCACTCGTGACTCCTTCCTACATCTCGCAGATGACCGAAAATCACCCGACTTCTACCGTACTAAGCAGGGCTAAGCATTGACACGTGCCTAAACCTAATATAGGGTTAAGTACGATATCTGGACAAGGACAGGTATAATGCAACAATTGTTTTCATACAACTCCTACAACTTAATGCATTAAACAATTAAAAGTACTCAAGATAGATTTATAAAATAATGGGTTCAGCATGCACTGGGGCTTGCCTTTCAGAAAGGCCGAGGGCCGGTGGTCAGGACACTCGGGTAGATCTTTGGCAGGAGCTTCGTCGCCGGTTGGTTCCTCTGGCTGCTCCGGCAGGTCCTGGACTTCCTCCGGAATCACAGGCTCGAATTCGATGAGAGTTACCCCCTTCGGTACACCTATTGCATGCATGCACAATAAATATCATGGATGCATAGAGGTGCAACATGCTCGGAATAAAATGCACTTCAGAAATAAAAAACAATAATCTAATCAAGTTACTTTATTAGTACGTGCAAATCTCTTCTCCGGTGGAGAAGTACTTACCTAAGCTACTCAACCTAAGATACAACTGTTCTTCTTCGGTTAAGACCCTAACACCTAACAACACAAGAGTAATATTACTTAGGTTACCACAGTAAGACATTCTGGACAGCAGCTCAAAGATTCTAACATAACTGAAGATTCTTAACTCTATAGTTATGGTCTAAGACAATCTGGAAAGCTTAAGAAATACACTACAAAATATTTTCAGACCACAACACTTAATTCCAAAGTTTACCTAGTCGAAATTCCAAAGTTCCAGAATCTGTCCTCTCTAAACAGAGAGTAGCCAATTCTGGACTGGCACTTTAAACAGCAATAATTCCCAAACTATTAAGCCAAATGCTCCCAAATTTTGACACAAGCTAGTTTATCAAGTTTACTACAACTTTGGTACTTACAAGTTTTTCAGCAACCACCTTTATCAAAGGTCAAACCTAGAAATACTACCAGCTGTCCAGAAAACCTAGAATTGCAAAGATTAAATATTTATTTATGTGGCAAACATCCTATAAGACCAAACTAATATTACCATAAGTTCACAAAGGTCACAAAAACACCAGAAAGTAAGGTGTGCCCACCTAGAATATTTATTTATACTCATTTCTTAATTTACTCAATTAATTAAGTGGGATTTTAAACATATATGTAAACTGCTTCTAAAATTCTACAAAAATTACAGGAGACTCTATGAACCAAAAAGAGACCTCTGCAAAAATTTGAACTAAAATTATTTGCAGAAACTCCCCAAACAAAATTCACAAGCCAAAAAGGCTGATTTTTGTATAAATAACAAAGCATAGTAAAAAGTGTCAAACAACAGATTTCCTAATTTTCATAGACACTCTAGGGTACCAAGACATTCTCCAAAAAGTTAATAGAACATTGCAAATGTAGAAAAATTACTAAAATTCATTTAAGTATTTCCTAAAATAACAAGATAGCATTATAACTTGAAAAGTACTTAAGCACTACTGCCCAAATTTTTACCAAAGCTAGAGCAAGTATAAATTAGCCTACCCACCAAATTTCATAATTTTTGGAACACTGAAACTCAAGATATGATTTAAACAAGTTTGCATGCAATCTAAAACACATTTCAAAAACCTATTTAAATCTCCCATAAACTAAACATCACATAACCAATTCATATTTTTCTAAAATGCTACACATCAAGTAGATCCTAACAAAATTTATCTCATAATTTTTGGGCAATTAAAACCCTACATCTACATTTTCCAAAACTTACTTAAAATCTGTGGCAAAAAAAAGGAAAACAAAAA
Organism: Saccharum hybrid cultivar R570; assembly: GCA_038087645.1. NCBI lineage: Eukaryota > Viridiplantae > Streptophyta > Magnoliopsida > Poales > Poaceae > Saccharum > Saccharum hybrid cultivar. The sequence continues at coordinate 29,473,036 of JAQSUU010000135.1, forward strand.
CTAAAATCAAAACCCTGCTACCGGGCCGGCCTGCAAAGCCAACACGGCCCAAATCTCACGGCGTGGCCCGCTCCCGCGCGCGGCCTGCTACGGCTCCCGCCCGCGCGCGCGTGCGACTGACCAGATGGCCCCACCGGTCAGAGAGAGAGAGGCGGAGGGGAGGAGCTGCGGTCGCCGGAGCTCGCCGTCGGTGAGCCGGCCGACGAAATTGGACGGACGAGCATGACCACGTCATCGAACTACATCGATTGGTGGCAAGAACGAGGCGGTGGAGCAACGGAAAGGTGCTCGCCGTCGGGCATGGCGGACCGCCGGTACGGTGGTGGCGAAATCTCGCCGTCGGTGAGCCCGACGTCCCAACCCTAACCCTCGATGAGCATCCCCATTCTACCTCGATCCTAACGCACTTACAAGCGGGCGATAGAGACGCCCAGAGACCCCTGGCCACAGAGAGCCGTCGCGCGGAGGATCTCCGGCGAGGTACCGCGGCGGCGGAAAACAAAAATGTGACCCTACCAAAGCGCGATTGGCTGCGTGGAGTGGACGGTGAGGTAGCGGGCTTCAAGGCGGAGTTGTGGACGCGTTTTTGTGGGCGGCAGTGTGGTGGAGAGCGCGCACGAGCTCGGAGATGGCTACAGCGGCAATGGCGTCCCCGTTTCCGCCTCTGTGAGCACGGCAAGAGCAAGAGTGAAAGGGGAGGGGTGAGCGCGAGTGGTGGGGGTTGAGGTGTCGGCCCCGACTTCAAGCCCACGCGCATGCTCGGGGCGTGGAGGCGACGGCAGGGCGCGAGCGCCATGCGGCTCCGTTGCTCTGCGCGGCCGCCACGACAGCGAAGCTGTCTGTCGACTGAAAGGAGCCGACGTGGTGGTCTGATAGCGACAATTTGATGGTGAATATCTCCCAAACCAGCTAGATTTAGTCAAAGATGACTACATCAATTATGTAGAGCTACATGAGGGCTATAACTTTGTCAATTGGCTCCAGGGCTGGTTCGGCTTAGTTATTGAGATATAGCATCCTAAAGTGAGGCACCCGAAACTGAAACTGAGTTTCAGTGAGTCACACCGACTGAAACCCATTTTTCCAGGCACCATAACTCCTAAACCATTTAGAACTAGGTGATGGTGATGTTGACAATGTTGTAGAGCTATGGGTGGACAACAACTTTGTCAATTGGCTCAAGGACTGGTTCGGCCTAGTTTGTGAGTTACAAGTTGCCAAAGTGAGGTACAGTGAAACGGTTTTCAGCTTCACACTTAGCCAAAATTGCTAAGTCCCAAAACAGCCTCTAATACTGACTTGTGGGCCATTTTTGAGCATGTTCTGATCATTTTCATGAGATGGCCATATTATAACTTTTGTTCCTTATGAAATTCTCTACAACTTTGCTTAAGGGTGCTCCTCCATGCAAGGTCTCTAAGCTAGACTTTTTAATTGGTCAAACTAGAGCATCCTAGGGCTAAATGGTGGTCAACTACACCTTGGAGGGCATTTTGGTGATTTTGGTCAACATGAACCTTGCTCCATGAGTGACCCTAAGTATAACTAAGGTGTTGTGAGATATAATTGGCTACTCTACCCCTTAGTTACACTAACTCTTTAGTGTCACATTATGTGAGCCAAACAAAGTTCTAAAAACAACCACCTTAGTTGCAACCACACAAAATAACATGAAATGATGCATGCTTATGCTCATGCAAATGTAATACAGTTATGGAGCTAAACACCTGAGGTGTTACAGCAAAGAAGGTCATGTCCCAAGCGGCAAAGAAGGTCGCGGCTGAGGGTGGCTCAAGGCGGCGAAGAAGGCCATGACAACGACGAAGGAATGCATGATCAGGGGTAGCTCGGGCGATTGAGGAGGGGCTGCGGTCGAGGGCGGCGTCAGCGAGGAGAGCTCATCTGCTCGATGCTCCCATGGGTGGCACCTGTGTGTGTGAGAGAGAGGTCGGAACTGGGGAGGAGAGCAGGTTGGATAAAAACACTCAGACAATTACTAGTGGGGCCCATGAGAGGGGTATATGCTGAAGATGGGTTTTTTTTGGTAGTATGTTGAAAGAGGAGAGGGAAAAGACACATTACTGATAGTAGGAGATACTGTATAAACTTTTAAGGAGTGGAAGATAAGTAAGACTGTGTTTAGTTTGCGAAAAGAAAATTTTTGGGTGTCACATCAGATATTTCATAGATGTCGGAAGAGGTTTTCGGATACTAATAAAAAACTAATTATATAACTCGCCTGAAAACCGCGAGACGAATTTATTAAGTCTAATTAATCCATCATTAGCACATGTGGGTTACTGTAGCACTTAAGGCTAATCATGAACTAATTAGGCTTAAAAGATTCGTCTCGCGATTTTCAACCAAACTATGCAATTAGTTTTTTTCATCTACATTTAGTACTCTATGCATGTGTCAAACATTTAATGTGATGGGTGAACCTAAATTTTTTTGGGAACTAAACCAGGCCTAACATGTTAAAGATGCTATCCTTTGTATGACGTTATATATGACTGTGTGATATGAGATGGGTAATCTCACGGTTGAGATGAAGGTTAACCACAACACAGGTTATGTAGCTACCCAACACAAGGAAATACATATTCAATCGACCTAGTGCAGCTACCAAATAAAATCCTAAAAAATGCAATGAAACCAATGTAGCCCAACAAAACACCACGTCATTGTATAGCACTAAGCCGGATTGGCTTAACCTACGGTAGGGCCTTATGTACATATATGCCGAATAATCAATCGGAGCCTAACCGATTCCTCTTCCATTAGATTAGAGAGTGCTGCTTAAAAAAAAAAGAATAGAGAGTGCCATACTGTACTAAAGTTTTGATAGCACACCATTTGAAACCATGGAACGTACTCGCTCCGTCCAAAAAATAGTACACATCTCACGTTTTGAGGATCCAAACAAATATATATATATATATATATATATATATATATATATATATATATATATATATATATATATATATATATATATATATATATATATATATACCTCTAATAAATGAATACCGTTGTATTAATCATGACACATATTTTTATAGTAAACTAATATGAAGATGCAAATGTTGATACTGTTTTTTATAATCTAGTCAAATGTAAAATTAATTGTCTCCTCGGAATAAAGATACAAATTTTGATATTCTTTTAATCAAGTCAAAATTAGGATTAGTTGTCTTCTTGAAAAGTAAGATGTGTACTCCCTTCATTCAAAAAGAATAAGATTTTAGTTTTGGATCTAGACAAATCGTATTTTTTTGGGGACGCACATTTTTATAGTATTTTTTAGAAATGATTCAATCTCACAGACGTCAAGTTAGTCATGGATCGGGCAACATGAGAATGTTAGAGCATCTCCGACAGTTCCCCAATAATCTTTCCTCAATATACATGTATTGGGGTAGCCCAATCTTATCTTTTGACAATATTGGAGGAGTTGCTGCAGCAATACCCCCTATATATCTCCCTCAATACACATATGGAAGGTGGGTCCTACAAGAGTGTAAAAGAAAATATGGCTGAAAAGTGGTAGTTGGGATGGTCTCCATGGTATTGGGAGAGTTGTATTTTCCCCTTTCTTTGAGGGGAGATGAGGAATATATTGTTGGCCACTAAAAAAGGGAGAAGTATTAAGCAAGAAAAAAAGCATAGCTTATCCTCCAATATGACAGTGGGACATGGGAAGGTATTGGGAAACTGCTGGAGATGCTCTTATTACGCACACATGATCGGATAACCGGTATCTGGTATCTCGGTCAATGTCACTATCACTGGTGTCATAATACCGTCTCCAACAACACGACTCTATTCAGGAGACCTATTTACGGTATGTGTCGCACTGAAAGAAAAGGGTCATGCACCTAAGAGCTGACTTCTCCAACAGCAACGCCAAATCTGCAGGAGCTAGGAGCAGCATGCGGCCAGACACGGTTCTGGCCATGCGAGCCGAAGACGCAAAAGCAACGTGAACCATGTATTTTTGGGTTGTGCTCGGCCTCCCACCCAAAATGGGTACTGTATTTACCTACTCCGTTGGACCTTGTTTATTGCCGCAAAGGCAACGTGAATCGTACATTTTTTGAGTTTGGGTGTCGTAATGGCTAGGCTGTTATCCTGTTTGTTTAGGTTGAAATTTAGTTTACACAGATGTTAATGCTGATTTGTTATAAAAGAAAAATATTGTTCGTTGACTGAAAAGTAGTTCAAGCGAATTGGTACTGGTATCGTGATTAGGCTATCCGCACTCGTCCACCTCTATTTCCTTCTCTAAAAAGGAATATTTTATCATAGTCATCGAGATTCTCTACTCTATATCCATTTATTCTGCACCCGTGTTATCTCTATCCCATACTCTATACCCACTATTTCATATTTTATTCTCCTCTCTCCTCCATTCTCTCTCACCAACTCTACCTCTCTCTCTTGCTATAGTGCTGCTACAGTGTTATCGTAGCCTTCTCACACGCGCTAGCTCTGGCGTTCCCTATACGACCAGTACGCTGCCGCGCGCGTTACAGGCACGCGGTGCGGACGCGCGGTACGCCACCGCTATCGAAACGGCCGTTTTACCGCTCAGCGCTGCGGATAGCCTTGGGTGCTTTTTACTCTTGTACTCCTGCACGTGTTCTAGTAGGGTCCAAAAGCAACATGTCATTGTCTGCGTGAATAGACCGGCTAAAAATATCACTGCCTAGTTTGCTTTGTGCTCTCTTGCGAGGCCCCCGCGTCGCTCCCACGCGAGCGACACGGGAGGCGACCAAACCGCTCCGCCGCTCCCCTCCCTCCCCCTCTCCCTCCCGCTGCGCCGCCGCCGGAGTAAACCGCCGGCTTGGCCGTGCAGCTTGCCGGGAGGGCGGCGGCGGGGCCCTTCCTCTTCGTGGTGGTGGGTGCGCTGGTACAGGGCGAGCTCGCCCGCGGCGTCCTAGGGCGCGGAGTGCGGCAGCACCGGCGTCCGCGGCGGCGGTCCCCGACCGGATCCGGTGGGGCTGGGGTCAGATCCGTGCGGAGCTCTTGCGCTCGTCCCCTGGGCGGGCGTGGGGTGACGGCGGACGCGGCTACAGTCCAGGACACCGATTCGGAGCTGAGGAACACGCGCAGTGTTGGCTGTGCCGGCCTGGGGCGCCGGGGCGGGCTTCTTCGGCGTCTGGTGCTCCATGCTCGCCTCGACGCCGGATCTGGCGTGGCCAGGCCTGGATCCGCTCGGGCCTGGGCGCTAGGCGTCCTTGGCGCCCGGATCTGGCGGGGCGGGGCGGGGCGTGGGCCCGTGCGGGACTCGGGGCGCTAGGCGTTGCGGCTTCTGCTTCGACGCCGGCTCGGCACTCGGGTCTTGTGTGGCGCTACGGTGTCGGCCTAGGGCGTCTGGACGAGCCTTCCTCTTCCACGCGCTTGGTGAGGTGGTGACGCGCGCTGCAGTGGGTCGGCGGGTTGTGCGCTCGCGCGAGTCGCGTGGGGCTCGGCGGGGCCATCTGCTGCGGCTGCGGTGGCGTCGGCTAGTGCTCGTGCAGGCGTCGGGCGGTGGTAGGGGGGTTCCTCCTCCGTGTCCTCCTCTTACCCCTCGGCCATGGCTCCATGGTGGAGGTGGCGGCGTCGGCGGGGGACACCGGGTTTGGTGCCCAGTGGGCCAGATCCGATTTCCCTAGGCAGGGGGTCGCACCCGTGACAGAGGGTGCGTGGCTGGCGGTGGTCAGCGGTGTCGACGGCGGCGGCCGGCGGTGGTCCGCTTCCGTGTGTGGCTGGGGGACGCGCGCGACAGGGTGTGGCCGGTCTTCGGTATGTGATCTGGTTGGTGGGGGTTGCTGACGCAGCTATGCAGCTGCTCGTGCAGCCGGCGTGTCGATACCCTCCCGACGAGACTTCTGCGGGATGGTTGGCAGTGACGACGGTGGCGAACAGGTTGGGGTCCGACATCTTAGCCGACGTCCGTGCTGGGGTTCCTGGGGCGCAAGCCTAGCGACGGTGACGCCTGTGGACGCCGCTACCCTGTTGAGGGCGTCGCATCCCCAGCACCGTCTTCCATGGGTGAAAACCCGTTCCATTCCTGGACGTGCGACGGCGGCGCATTCGACGTCGTAACCTTCCTGAAGGCGTCGTGGTGGAATTCGGCTCAGTGTCTCCTGTGGCGGACGCCGTCTGCTTCTGGGCGCCCGGTCTACCCCTTCTTCGACGGCTGGGTTTGCTTCAGATGCATGACATTCGCCGCGGGCGGGGTGGGAGGTCGTGGGTGGAAGTCGGAGCTGCTCCTCATTTGAGCTTGGCAACGATAACCGCCTCGGCCTCCTGCTTCGGGTTGACAGTCTTACTTTAGTTGGGTTGTCTGTGAGCTGCCGCGGGAAGTTGAAGCTGCTGGTTGCTTTACGACCATGCTCGGCAACGATGACTTGCGGTAGTGTGCACTCTGTCGTGTCTGCGTCGGTGGGCTTCGCCTCTTATGGTGCTTGTCACAAAGATTGGCTGCCTTGTATATACAATTTGCTCTCTACTTATCAATGAAAGCCGGTAAAACGGATCTTTCGAAAAAAAAATATCGCTGCCTGCTCACAAGGAGCAATGATCACTGTACTCGACTGGTCCTGGAAGTCAAAAGCGAAGGTGGTGAAACCGTAAAAGCGAAAATCGACAACACAAGACGCTAAGCTTACGTGTCTCAATAATAATTTTGGTATGATTTCTCGCTTGTAGTGATATAAAATCAGATTTTTTTCCAAGTATCTAAATATATGTAGGGGTAGTTGTTTTGTGAAATAAAGTGGTTCATTATCATCTCACTCTCCCATCGCGTGGCTTGATTCAGGCAAATGCGTTGCTGCCGCCTCGATCTGATCTTTTATTTCACAGAGCTTGCGGCGCCCTGACTCGGATGACGGCTCTGGCATGTCAACCGATGCTTGCATATGGCCGCAGCCAAGTTTTGCCTATGCTTCGGGTGCAAGCGTGCGTTGCCTTCATGAAGTACGTCGCGCCCCCATAGACGCATCTCTGTGAGGAGCCGGCAGCGGACGAAGGTGTTCTCCGCAGCCAACTCATCGTTATGTCGAGAAAGGGCTCGTAGCCCAGTTGGTAGCGTGCTCCGGCTACCCGCCCGAGTTTGACCCCGGGATCGGACTCCGGTGTCTCACTTGGATTTATTTTTAAATAATGAACAATCTCTGTCTGGATTGTTTCCGGGCCTCTGCCTCTCACGTGTGGTGCCACAGGGGAACGCGATGCACCCGTCGCCACGGAGTTGGAGGATTTCGGTGATATCAAGAAGGATGCGGTCTTGATCTGTGTGTAGTTGTAGGTCTGTTGGTACACGTATGGTGTGTGTGGTGGTGTGCGTGTGTAGAGTGGGCGTGCGTGTGTATGAATAGATACTACAGCTGTACCCAGATGAGAGGCTTTCAAAAAAAAACTCATCATTATGTGATAGTTCAAATGAGAGCCCGTCATAGGGGCCGTTCGGCTGAAATTATAAGCTGGCTGAAAAACACTGCTGGCTGATTTTTTGTGAGAGAAAAATACTGTTCCGGCTGAAAAAACAAGTCGAATAAGACGGATTATAAGCCAGATGAACAGGGCCATAGTCTTATTTGCAAAGTAGATTGCATGAACCTTATCCTCCTTGTGCTCTATTCTTCGGTCAGAATTGAAGCAAATACGGAAGTGGTAAAGTTTCTCCCCCCCTTTAGGTTAAGGCCGTGTTTGGTATATGTCGCTGCATGGCATGCCACACCATGGCTACACGAAAAGTGTTATGGAGATTCGTCCGCCGCACCTTAAGTATAGTTTGTGGCGTCAAAAATACTACGGTATGGTGGCGAGGCCACGCCACGCCGCGAATTCGGCAGTGAACTGAACACTTGCCGAAATTTGGGCACGAACACTAGGGTGCGCGGCATGGTAAGTCAGGAACTAAACCAAACGCTCCCTAAAACTCTGACATTCGACAAAACTAGTCAGATTTAATTTGGGAGAGATGACACCGGTGTCTCGAATCCGTGATGCTCAATCTAGATCTATAACTCAATATATCAAATCCTTGAAGACACAAGCCAAATGATCAAAGGAAATGCTAGTTGTACTATCGGAGTGCATCAATAAGGATACATGATGTCTTCGTGGTATCTGTCGGACCTGACTGAGCGGATATAGGATAAAAGGAGTGCATTTTTTTTTCACCTGCTCGTGCAACTTCACCAAACATATTCTTTTTTGAAGTACGGTTCCACTAAGCCTACGCCCTCTCATCCAGATATATAATACAATCTCCATTCAACAACAAAGCACACTCAAAGCTATCACAGCTTTGCATGTACTAGTGTTACTGTGTGGCACACAATAATGCTCTGTCCCTGTCAGCCCGGCCATATAGTAGCACCATCCACCAGGGTACCATATAGCGAGGTACAAACGGTCAAACTATGGACATATTATACCTACGAATACGAATAAAGGTAGCTATAATCTTTTTTTGATTCAGATACGAATAAGATATGATTAGATCAATATCATATATAACCGATTTAAGTATTTGAATATGGATACAACTAGAAGAATACCGCGCGCTTTGCTGCGGGAATTGCTATGAAATTATACTACTTATATTTACTAATATGATTGAATAAATATCATAATACATGTTAGTGGATGATTTTTAGCATTATGACGTGGACAACTAAATATATGTTAGTAAATGGCGTTGTTTGTTAACGTGAATAACTTGAATGAAGACATAATGACATGTGTTAGTTGGATGTGTCAGTAGATGCTGATTTTAACACTTTGCATTGTGAGATAGTTGAATGTGTTAGTGAGGATGTTACAGTGGATGCTGATGTGGACATTTTACATGACAAGATAAATTGCTAATGTGGTTTATCTTTATAAGAGATATAGATTTGTGAATCTTCGAGCTTAGATATGTATGGAACATATATGTACCTTTTCAACACAGTTCAACAGGGCACATGGTATGGACGCACTGCATGGCAAGAAAATGTACATTCTTTTACTTTCGACGCCGTTGGGTAGAACATAGTTCTGCTAATCAATGTATGGTTGGAATACTGCGAGAGTAACCGAATGGCACAAAAGGAACAAGGAAAACATATAATATAAGCTAAAAATAATGGCACTAAAGGAACACTAAATTTTTTGCAACACCTATCACGCGATGGGTCACGCGCGATTGCATCACGCGACCACTCACCGATAGATGTAGAAGAGGCTCGGGGGGCGGTGGTCGTGACACAACGGTGGTGGCAGACGAGACGACGGACGGGTGGTGGGAGACAGTGATTGGGCGGGGTTGGCGGTAGGGACGTCACGAGGGAGCGATCGCCGGCAGCCCTGTGGTTAGGGGAGGGATGGGTTGAGAAGTAGGACTGAGAGGCAAGTGGCGTGGTGAGGTGGCGGGAGCCACCGATCGTGAGTAGTGGAACCGTGGAAGGTTGAGACGTGGAACCGTGGAAGGTTGAGACGGGGCGGGGACTAGGGGAAAGGACAAGGACAGCGGGCTCCTCATTTAGGGAAAAAGTCTACTTCACCCCCTCAACTATGGGGGGTGGACTACTTAACCCCCTCAACTATGAAACGGTCTACTCTACACCCTAAACTTTTCAAAACCGGTCAAATTACCCCAGGTGGGTTTGAAACGACAGATTGCTACAGTAACAATGGTTTGGTACAGTGTCCACAGATTTGCTACAGTACAGGCGGTTTTGCCTTTTTCTTTTTTATTTATTTCGGCTGAATCTTTGAAAAATCATAGTAAATCATAGAAAAATCATAAAATGAAAAATCTAATTTTGTTGGACTCCACATAAGTAGATCTACACAGTGAACATATAATATGATATGCTTTAGTATAAATTTTTTGTTGTAGATTTTGATCTTTTTTTCCTGTAATTTGGACTCTAATTTTGTTGTACCAAAGCATACCATATTATATATTCACTGCATAGATCTACTCATGTGGAGTCCAATAAAATTAGATTTTTTATTTTATGATTTTTTTGTGATTTATTATAATTTTTTAAAGATTCAGCCGAAATAAGTAAAAAAAGAAAAAGACAAAACGCATGTACCGTAGCAAAACCACTATCACTGTAGCAATACAACGGTTACTGTAGTAAAACCACCGTCTGAAAACCGTCTAGGGGTAATTTGATCGGTTTTGGAAAGTTCAGGGGTAGAATAGACCGTTTCATAGTTGAAGGGTTAAGTAGTCCACCCCATAGTTGAGGGGGTGAAGTAGACTTATTGCTAAGTTTTTTATGGCAGCAATTTTCTTAGAAAAGAGAAACTTATTACTTTTGGAGCCCAATAGCCTACACGAAGCCCAATAGCCCGTAAGACCGCCACATCATGGCCCTTAGCGTCTCTTATCCCTCTCGCTTTTTATCTCTCTTGTGCTCCGCTCCGCCCCGCGCCCCTCGGCGCGATGCAGAAGCAGCCTCCATGGCGCCTCTGCCTCTCCCACTCCCCCTTCCCGCCTCCATGATCAGTCCCCACCCTTCCAAACCGCACGACGCGCCGAGGCCCGACGCCTCTTTGCAGGCCGCGCTCGCCTCCTTCTCGCAGCAAGCCCACGAGGGCGGCCTCCGCGACGCGTTCGCACTGGTCGCCCGCGCCGAGCGCCAGTCCTCCCCCGCCGCGGCCATTGCGGTGGGTCCAGAGGTGTACACGTCGCTCCTCCAGTGCTGCGTCACGGCCGGGTCCCTCCGCGCGGGCCGCCAGGTGCACGCGGCGCTCGTCAAGCGCGGACCCTACTACTGCCGGAACGCGTACGTGGGCACCAAGCTCGCCGTCTTCTACGCGCGCTGCGGCGCGCTCGACGATGCCGAACGCGCGTTCGGCGCGCTCCCGGAGAGGGACAGGAACGCCTTCGCGTGGGCCGCCGTCATCGGGCTCTGGAGCCGCGCGGGGCTGCACGCCAGGGCGCTCGCGGGGTTCGTCGCCATGCTCGAGGCCGGTGTCCCCGCGGACAACTTCGTCGTTCCCACTGTGCTCAAGGCATGCGCGGGGCTCGGCCTGGCCGGCGCCGGAAGGGCGGTGCACGGGTACGCGTGGAAAGCAGGCGTGGCTGAATGCGTCTACGTTCTGAGCAGCCTCGTGGACTTCTACGGGAAGTGCGGGGAGGTGGAGGACGCGAGGGCGGTCTTCGACGCAATGCCTGAGCGGACCGTGGTCACCTGGAACACGATGCTTATGGAGTACATACACAATGGAAGGATCGACGAAGCCGTGGAGCTGTTTTACGAGATGAGGGTCGAGGGCGTGCTGCCGACGAGGGTGAGTATCGTGAGCTTTCTTTCCGCATCAGCCGATCTTGAGGCTATTGATGGGGGAAGGCAGGGCCATGCAGTGGCAGTTTCGAGCGGGCTGGAGATGGACGTGATTTTGGGGAGCTCCATGATCAACTTCTACTGTAAGGTTGGCTTGGTGGAGGCTGCCGAGGCAGTGTTTGAGCAGATGAAAGAGAGAGATGTTGTGACTTGGAACTTGATGATTGCTGGGTATTTTCAGGATGGGCATATTGACAAGGCCTTTGACACTTGTCGAAGAATGCTGGAGGCTAACCTTAAGTTTGATTGCGTGACGTTGGCTTCCATTATCATGGCTTGTCTAAAGTCTTGCATTATGTTGGTGGGTATAGCTGCTCATGGTTATGCAGTCAGAAACGGTCTTGATTCAGATAAGGCGGTTGCTAGTGGCCTGATAGACATGTACGCGAGTACTGGGAGGATTGAACACGCACGCCGAGTGTTCAATGCCATGAATCCGAGAAATTTGGTCATCTGGAAAGCGGTGATTTCTGCTTATGTAGATTCTGGCATGAATTCTGAGGCTCGGAATCTTTTGAATCAGATGCAGCTCGAAGGCATATCCCCAAATGCAGCATGTTGGGATTCAGTAATTTCTGCTTTTATACGGAATGGCCAATTTGAAGACGCTCTAGATATATTCAGTGAGATGCTTCTGACAAAAACACGGCCCAATCTGTGTATCTGGAGCTTGTTAATAAGTGCCTTATCCCAAAATGGCATGCATCAGGAGGTAACAGATATATGTTGCAAGATGCAGGAAGTAGAGTCAGCACCCAGTCCAACAATATATTCATCAGCGATCCTTGCTATTAAAAGAGCAGCTTCTGAAGATTACGGGAAGGCAATTCATGCATGTGTTGTTAAAAAGGGTCTGCTGCTGTCCAAATCCGTGATACAGTCACTTCTGAACATGTATAGTAGATTTGACGACAGAGGCACAATGGATGGTTTACTAAGACTGCTTCTTGAATCCTGAATAAAGTACATAACATACAAATGCTCCCGATGCTATAGGGTATGCAACTGTACATGATTATACCAGGCTGCACATACTGAAGTATTCATCATCAGCGTGGTTGGAAAGTAAATATCTAATGTTGCTAACACAGACAGGTTTGTGCTCAGCAACATACACTTTTTGTATGGACTCTGCATCCATTGGAGAGGAATTTTCTAGGGATCAGAAGGTTCCAATCAGGAAACGAGCACCTGGAAGAGCCCGGGCCAGCAAGAAAACAGTGCTGCTGTTTGTTGTTGTGCAGAGCTCACTCTAAAGCTTGAAGGTACAGATGCTTGAACTATTTGAGAAATGTCGCACTGTGACTATGGATAACATGTTGGGAGGTGTTGCCCTTTTGTTATGTCTGCCCAGTTTGCCCAATTTTGGATCAGAATATACACTCTGTGCTGGGTCTTTTTGGGAATTGTCAGAGGACTCTATGGGCAAACTGCTGTTGCAGTCCTTGTTACAGTTGAGACAATAGAACAATAATAATATACCCATACTGTGAAGTGGGTTAGAATTGATCTCATCCGTCTTGACCCAACGGTCGAGACGGACCCTTTGACCGCGTCCTGATCGGGGATGCCCAGCCCAACGACTCGGCTGGTGGGCCCCCGTCGCGCAGCACTATAAAGAGGAGGTGGGGGCAGGGGCTCGTACCATGAGGTTCACCGCCACAGTAACTGCCCCACCTCTTTTCCTAGACCGATCGAGAGGAGGTGCTGTAGGCGACGGGAAGCTTCAACGCCGCCATCACCGTCGACTGCGACGTCCACGCCGTTTCCGGGGACGTCACTGCTACTCCAGCTCCGTCAAGCCCAAAGGTATGCACCACTGTCCACTACCACTCTTCTTCCTCTCTGATATTCTAGATCTCCACATGTTCATACCAAATAGAACGGTTATCCCCACTGATCTACTACTCTAGACCATATTAGGTTTCTAACAATGGTACCGGAGCTAAGGTTAACAGTCATATTAGTGGTAGATCTGGTTTTTTTGGGTAGAAAAGGAGGGGATTCGGTTTTGACATGGTCAAACCCTAACCCTAAAGGAAAACAGAAAGGTGATTCGGATTCATTTTTGGATTACTCTAAAGAACCCTAACCCTAATTGAAAGGAGAGGGCACGGTGGCCTACCTGGGGCTCACCTGCTAACCACCGCACGACGGCGTTTTGCCATGGCGCGGGAAGGAACAGACCGCGACGCTGCTCTGCCGGCGCGCGGGAAAGAACCTAGAGACGCCGACCGGGGAGGTCCGCCACCGCGTGACCTTGCCTCGGGCTTCGATGTCAAGGGCACCGCAGCACAACCCTTCGACGGCGGCGCGCTCACCCTCGGGTGGACGCGCGCACCGGCGAAGGGGCGCACGGCGGCACCATCACCTTCCTCCGGTCGCCACGGGTGGCCACCATCGCTGCTACTCTTTTCGGCTGCGACGATGAGAGGGGAAGGAAGAGAAAAGAAAAGAACAGAAAGGAAGGAGCCGACCGGCTCAGGCCCGACAGCGCCACCCCTCATCGGTGACGACGGTCACCTAGGCTACCGCCAGCGCTGAGAAAGAATGGAAGGGAAGGAGATAAAGATGCCAGAGGGCCGGGGGAGCCGCGCGCGCTGCTTCCTTCGCCGGCGAACGCGTACGCCGAGGCTGCCGCCCGGCGGCAGCGCTTCACCAGGCGCTGGACTCAGCTACGGCTGGGAAAGAACAAAAGGAATGGAGTTTAGGGTTTTGGGATCCGGCGGCTCCTGGTTTTGTTCTCGCGAGAGTGAAGGGCACCCGTCGGATCAAGACAGACGGCTGAGATCACTCCACGGCGTAGCTGGGCCTGCGGAGGAAGATTCGGCCCAGGCGGGGCGACGAATTCCTGGCCCAGGCCCAGGTTGCGGCCTGGGCGCAGGGGAACGAGCGCGCGCGCCGCGTGCTGGGCTGCGGGCCGCGTCTTTGGGCCGCGCACTGCTGGCTGCTGGGCTAGGCTCCGCTGCACAGTGTTGGGCCACCGCGGGAGAGAGCGCGTGGCGTGCACGCTGGTGGGCTGCGCTGGGCCATGCGCGCGAGCAGGCCTTCGGCCTGAAGTGAATAGAAAGTTTCAAGCAGCTTTCTTATGAATTTTGACGTTTTTTGTTAAGTTTAAATGTTAATCTCCATTCAAATTTGAACCAAAGTCATAATTTGTTTGGAGAGAAGAAGAGTAAAGTAAAATGCTTCTAGAAAGAGAATAAAAATATTTTTCCGCTGCAAAGTTAAAGTTTATAGTCCTCTCATTAAATCCAAATCTGAACCAATGAGAGGATTTAATTTAAAGAGCAGTTATAGTCATTCAGTAAATGATGAAAAGTTTATTCTCTAATTAAAATTAGAGGAATAGTCGATTTATGGTTAAGATAAATTATAATATTGTTATTTTCTGACCAACGTTGATGATAACAATATTATAAGTTTATCTTAAGAGTTTATGTTTAAAGAAAATTATGATATTGTTATTTTCTGACCAACGTTGATGATAACAATATTATAATTATATGAGTTTTATGTTTAAAGTTTAAATCTCTGATGAATTTTGCATCAAAGTGACCAATTTTCAGAGAATAGATAAGAGACAATAGATGCTCCAGAGCGAGCAAAATGTAATGTATTTTCATGTTTCCGCTGCAATGATGATGATGATCTTCAAAATTAAATTCGAACCAATGAGAGAATTTAATTTTGAAGAGGGTTATAAGATAATTGAGTTTTCATATGTTAATTCCATTTCTACCCAACGGTGATGTGGAATTGATGTATAAGATTGAAGGTTTTGTTCTATTTCTGCCCAACGGTGATATAGAATAGAACTTAAAATTTGAGTTTTCATATGTTAATTCCATTTCTGCCCAACGTTGATGTGGAATTGATGTATAAGATTGATGGTTTTGTTCTATTTCTGCCCAACGGTGATATAGAATAGAACTTAAAGTTTAAAAGTTTAATGTGCATGTCTTTAACCAGACCAATGTAGGGTTATTTTCATGCTCATTATTGATGATGTTTTCAGATAAAGAACTTCATGTCTTTATTCTTGAAGGGTGAAAAGAAAATGAGCTGGGTACTTGTGACTCAGAAGATTAAAAGTGCAATTTTTGCAGAAAGAAGACCATTGTGCAAGGGACTGCGGTCTCTTTAAAGAATGGCTTCAAAAGAAAAAGAATTCTAGGATATTGATCCAAGAAAATAGAACAATAAGAGTTTAGTTTAAAAGATACCTTTTATGTACTCCTTATGAAGAAGTTTTAAGTTATCATCATAATAAAAGATGTAATAAGTAAAATAATTTTAGTATTAATCATCATGTTTTGAAATGTAATAAGTGACATGCATGTTTAATTTGACCAATGTTAGATTAAGCATGTGTGCTAAAGAGTATTTGGATTTATTTCTAAATTTGTTGATTGGATATGAACCAATATTGACATTTATGTCCCTTCAAGAAAATTATCTCGCATGGCGGGAAAAAGTTTGTGAAAGTACCCGTATGACGGGAAAAGTTTGAGAAAATACCCGCATGGCGGGGTAAAGTTGGCATAATACTTATGTTAATCAATCCTGCATGGCGGGAGAAATTTGACATAGTATTTATCCTGCATGGCGGGAGAAAGTTGTGCTGACTCATGTGCTTTGAGTGTATCCCGCGCAGGGAGAAAGATTAGGGTAGGTCTTATGCTATCCTAGTATAATTTTAAGGAGAACAGAAAGTTACAGACGAACCTCAAGATAAGAATGGCATGCAAGCATGATTTGCGAAAATATCAATGATAAAAGACTCTGTTGAGTTCTTGAAATTGAAATGAGGGAAAAGTACTCCCAACGAATTAAGAAATAATTTCATGATGTAATCACGTGGATGAAGAAAGTAATCAAAGTTTCCTCATTCACAAGAGTTCTGAATAATTTTCGAAATTGTGGTAGAAAAGTTAGTACCACATTTCGAGGGGGAGAAATGTGAGATCAATTAAGAAAGACAATTAAGAAAGATACTTCCCCATAATTCAGACAATGCGATGCATACTAAAGTGATCTATAAAAGATGAATGTGATCGTCGGGGGAGTAAGACGGTCATAATATCGATACCCCTAAAGTAAAGAAATAGCTAAATTCATGGACTTTTTATAGTTCCAATAGAAAGATAACATAGTTAGCCAGTATTCATACTGGACGTGTACAGAGTTATTTAGACGGTGCTAAACGCGCCATATGAGTTTTAGCAGATTAAACCCAAAATAAGAAAGTTTAAAGATGGGACAATCTAGGGGAGCATGATACAAAGAGACCTAACTCCACAAGGAGGATGGATAATATAAACAAGGATCTTGTTACACAGGACCTTGTAGAATCAATTGTCTTTTGGCAATAAAGGTCAAGAAATGCTAGAAGTTGAGGCCCCAGAAAGTCTCAAAGAATAAGAAAATCAGATATTTCTGATTACTATAAAGTCTATATTAGTGAAATTCAAATGGAGGGTAATCCCACCTAATTTGAAGAAGTCATGAGAGACGTTCACTCGTCTAAGTGGCAAGAAGCAAAGAAAGATGAAATAGAATCGATAATACCAATAATACTTTGGGATCTAGAATAAATTCCTAAGGAGCCAAAACAGTAGGCTGTAATGGGTCTGCAAGACAAAATGTGACTCCAAGGGAAATATGTAAAGATATGGAGCGCGACTTGAATCAAAAGTTTTGCGCGAAGCGAATGAATAGATTACAATGAGTGCTAGTGGCACATCATGATCTGAGTTACATCAGATGAAAGTAAAGACAACATTTCCCAATGGGATTTGTATGAAAATAATTACGTGGCACAACCCAGAGGTTTTGTCATGAAAAGAAAAGAATGTAAGGGATGCCACCAATAGAAATCTCTTATGGACTGGAGCAAATCTCTAGACAGTGGCATTTAAAGTTGAAGAGTCAATTAAGAAATTTTGGGTTAAAGAGAATGAAAGGACAATTGCGCTTGTACAAAGTTATAGAAGGGAAAATTCATTTCCTAATCTTGTGTGGATGACACCTTAATTGTTAGTAGTGATGTCAATCTACTGCATGAGAAGAAGTTGTTGTTCTCAAGGTTAATAAGAAAACTCTCGGTGAAATGTATCTCGTTAAAAGAATTGAAATTTACCGAGAAAGAAGAAAAGGGGTATTATGACTATCGCATAGGCATGCTAAGAAAAGTTTCTAAAGAAATAAAGTACCTATGCGGGTAAACATACGCCTGTTCTCATGGTCAGGGTAATAGTTTTGAGAACTTTAATGTTCCAAAAGCAATGTAAGATTGTTATAGATGGACGTCCTATATGCTTCAGCTGTTGGAAGCTTAATGGGTACAAAGATAAGACCTTGCCCTGACACAGTTTACGTATCCGGGTTGTTTTGGCAAAAGTCCAGTCCAGATATAGATCACTGGAATGGAGTTAAAATGTCGGCCTCATGCTAAAAAGAAAGAACAAGTACTCTCAAGTAGTTGTGAGTACAATGTTAAATTTTGGCGAGATGTTTAGTGAAACCCACATAGTAGCTAACACTCGCAGTTGGAGTTTTATTGTGGAAAAGCTCCAAAAGAATCAGTTTTAGTATCATCAGTGATGCAAAGTTATCATATAGCATGATATGAGGCTGAGGGACAGGTAAAATAGTTAAAGAACTTTACCCGGAATGGATAATGGTTGTCAACAGCAATGACCATTTGAATAGTTTGCTCCTAAGACAACGGGTCAAGTGTACTGCCAAACACGTTGACATTAAAGTTATACGTTGTAAAGGAGAAAGTCCGGAATCATACTAAATGGTATTGAACATATAAGTAACAAGAAAGTGCTTGTGGATCCGCTTACTAAAGGCTTACCACCCAGTGTGTTCAGAGAACACACAGTCGACATGGGTTTATGGTATAGCCTATGATTTCCGGACAATAAAGGGCCCAAAGTTAAAGAATCTGTTTCAGATCAGAGATGTGTATTGTAGCTGTCAAATCTATCGGCGACTGACCGTGACGATGAGGCATGCTCTATACACTGATTTGTGATGGAACAAATAAAAGTGAAAGCAATTAAAGTCAAAGTTTAGAGTTAAAGTATAAGATGAGATCAAAGGGGAGAATGTTAGAATTGATCTCATCCGTCTTGACCCAACGGTCGAGACGGACCCTTTGACTGCGTCCTGATCGGGGATGCCCAGCCCAACGACTCGGCTGGTGGGCCCCCGTCGCGCAGCACTATAAAGAGGAGGTGGGGGCAGGGGCTCGTACCATGAGGTTCACCGCCACAGTAACTGCCCCACCTCTTTTCCTAGACCGATCGAGAGGAGGTGCTGTAGGCGACGGGAAGCTTCACCGCCGCCATCACCGTCGACTGCGACGTCCACGCCGTTTCCGGGGACGTCACTGCTACTCCAGCTCCGTCAAGCCCAAAGGTATGCACCACTGTCCACTACCACTCTTCTTCCTCTCTGATATTCTAGATCTCCACATGTTCATACCAAATAGAACGGTTATCCCCACTGATCTACTACTCTAGACCATATTAGGTTTCTAACAAAGTGCACTTAGCTCACACATATTAACCCAGACAAGGGCGAGTTGCTTCTCGGCCAGGAGCACCGTCCACGCCGCCCCAAATGCCTCCGGCCGTTCGATCCTGCGATGGACGGCGCTGGTTTCGTGCTGCAGCTTTGACCTTGTTCGATTCGCGCTAGAAGCTGATTCTGTGTTCCGTTTCTCTTCCTCCTGTTCGGCGTCGGAGTGCCTAGGCTTCTGCCCGATCTGGCTTTTCACCGCCTCCCCTTCTCTCCGATGCAAACCGGCGCTTCTTTGGTGTCTTTGCGTCCTCTCCGTTCGTTGCTCCTCCTTTTCCTTCGCTCCACGCCGCCTTCGCCGTCGCCGGCCCGCTCCTGCCCTCTCCGCCGCTGCACTCGCTCCTTGTCCTTGCTGCTCCTGCCTCCTCCATGCTACGCCATCTCGGTTCCCCTCCGTGATGTGGCCCTGCGGTTCCTCGTTTCGTGCCTCTGGTCTGTCCCCTCGGATCCGTGCGCCGTTCTTGGCGGACCTCGTGCGGCCGTAGTTCCTTCGGAGCCGCCACAGGAGCCGGCACCGCTGGGCGGCGCCGGCGTTTTCGCTCGGCCGACGAGGCAGCGGCTGTGCTCTGTCCCCCGAGATCCGTGCGGCGTTGTTGGCCGGCCTGGTGCGGCCGTAGTGCCCTCGGCGCCGTCAGAGGAGGCTGTGCCGGTGGGCCACGCCGCCGTTTCGGCTCGGCGGAGGAGGCAGCGGAGGGCAGGTATGGCGCCGTTTGCAGTACGCGATGTTGCGCCACGGCGGGCGCAGTGCTTTACTCATGTTCTTCTCCATTCCTATTCGGTTTTGCTTTTTGCTGATTCTTCTTCCGTCTCCAGGCCGTCTACGCGGACCCCGTCCGTTCTACTTCTTGCCGGCCATACACGTCGCCCGAAACGAATCGGCCCTTCCAACCGTCGTTGTGAGTCGATCCCCCATCCCATGCCTGTGCTGCTTATACGTGTCCTCTATTTTACATTCTGATGCAGTTGATTCGCAGCTGCTGTGCCCCCTGTTGTTGCCTTCTGCAATGCGGGGAGGGGGGGCATGTAGAGTTAGGTGATGCTTTATGCGCGGCTCAGAAGTTCTTATTTTGCTGTTAGTTACATGCACTCGGCTCCCAGTACGCTTGCTGTATTGTCATAGGTTTGCTGTCAAGAACTGAGTTACAGCGTTTGGTTGACCTGCACAGACCTAGATGTAGCTCAGAGGCCATCATTTCCCTGTCAATTTGATGGACTCATTCCTATCTACGATTGCTCTCATGTTAGAGGCCTCCTGTTCCCTTTACAGTTCGACCATGTGCTGCTGGGATCCTTATGTCGTTGTAGGTTTCGTCGCTAAATTTGGGTCACAGCATATGGTGTGTCTCTTTTGATTTAGAGGCCCGTTTTCGTTTCCGGTTCGTGCAGCCAGGCATATCTTGGATTGTTCTACTTTTATAGGTTTCCTTTACAAATCTGGGTTATATAATGTGGGCTGCGTCTCCGGTCCATTGGTTTGGGGGTTATCTGACACACAGCCCCGTTGCACCACGCCGTGGCGCTGCCTGCAGTCTTCAGCGGTCTGTTGGACAAATTAGGTTGTCTGTCACGTTGCCACGTTACATTGATTCCTGCTTATAGTCCCCATAGTGCCTGTTTTGTCTCCGCGTTACCGCCTTTTTTAATTATACCGTTAATAGTTCCTGTGTTGCTTAGTGGTTCTTTTGCTCTGTGGTTGCAGGAGTTGGATTCTCTGGTTACTGCCTCTGTGTCTTGGATAGTCAATCGCCAGCCCTCATGTATTTACCTCAGGCCTACTTCTTCTGGTTGTTGTTCTGTGCTGATTAAGCTCGGGGCTGCTTCGGTCTTCGCTTTAGATCAGTCTTCTTGTTCAGGTGACTATGACTTCCCCATGTCTGCATATGCTCGGTTTACATACTATCAATGATAATAACAGACTAGGCTGATATGCTTACAAATTTTTTTCCTCCTTGCTTGGGAATTGGAAGTACGCCGAGAGCGGGCCGCCTGTTTTCTGCAGCGACAAAAACTATTTGCGAAAACAAAAATATATTCCACACAGCCACAGAAATATACGTTTTCAGCTTTTGCACACAAATTCAGCTCAGAGAAGGCCAGCTCTACACACAGATAGGCTACCTCAGCTTTATTCATCAGTGATTCATTCAATGTTTTCTCCAAATGCATCATATGTAGCTGTTCTGCGTGATGTGGCATACCAGTGTGGTTTGCCTTATATATCGTCTGTGCATGAGGTGCTAGAGGATGGCACACATATCTATGGTATAGAGTATGAGGTTCTGACCAGTGCCACCCACAGTGGTCCTCGGACCTTCTTTTTCTGGGGTGATCCTCGGTCAGATCCGGCTGTGGCGTACGAATCAGCTGCCATGGACGGTTTAGCTGCATTAGAAAGGTTTTATGGTTTTGTTGCCGTTGACAGTGGATTCCGTGCCTTGCAGCTATATAGGTCTGTAGCGCAGAGGCTTTTGCCTGTTGCGAATAGAGGTGCGCACCTAGCTAGGCTGGTCATAGCGGCTTCGCAGCAACAATGTATAACTTGGTCTACTTTGACCCTATGTGCTCAACAGTTGCTGGCTGAGGTAGTCTCAGATTCACAGGGTACCAATTTGTAGCACCTATGTTTTTTCAGGTCAGGTGTCCTGTCGTGTAAAACGGTGCCCACTATCATTGTAACCATTCGTTGCTAATAAATAAAAGAGCGTTGCATCACCTTTGTGCCCAAATGTGCCAGCTCTTATTGTTGTTCCAGCGAGGTATCATATGGTCAAAAGGCATGGTTACCTCCGTGCCTTCCTATGCTCTGTGTGTAAGATAACTGTTGTTTCATGGTTTCCATGCATCCATCAGGGTGCCTACCAGTTACAGAATCTGGCCTAGGCTCCATAGCCTGCTACGTTCCTTCTCAGGAACCTTAGATGGTTCGTGTTTGAGGTTCCATGCACATGCACTATACGTCCAGTTAGATGTCAAATATTTGTGAGCGGTGATTGGTTCGTTCCTTTAATTTGTATGCTAGGCTACAGGTCTTCTTGTTTGGTGTTTTATATGTGTGTGGTATAGGAACAATTAGATGTCGATGTTTCTGTTCGGTAGCTGCTTCGTTTATTTACTTTCTATGTCGCGCTACATACCTATCAAACAATATACATGGACGTCCACCGGTCCTCAAGTGGCCTGTCAGTACATTTGCAAGTCTATTTGAAAGGATTATTTTCATTGGTTTCTTTCTGTTATGAGCTGCATAGCTTTCGCAACCTGCGGGTTTAGCGGTGCATATGTCCACGCGCCAACCATGTACGTATATAGTCAACCAGTGTTTATTGACAAATGTTTCCAATTGTTACTGCTATACTAAGCCTGACTATACATGGCTACAATTAACAGCGGACGCCTCTCTACGTCTAGGCGCTTCCATTACAGCCGGCTCTACGCGGCGCCGCACCAGGGGAAGTATGTACCCTCTAGCCGCTTAGGCTTCTAAATGTACATATAATCCCATATAAATGTCGGCCTTATCTTTCATACCCTATATCTTCCAAATAGGCAGCAGTACTCCTTGCACTCTACAGGGTTATGATCCTTCGACTGCTAGAGCTAAAAGGAGGAAGCTATTAGCCCAGCACCGTTCCGTGTGGGGAGGTATTACAGATTGGCATAGTTAGTGCAACAACCACATCCCTGCCCAATTGAACAGCTTATAATACCAGCTTATAATCAGGTGCTGCAACGGCTCATAGTGCTGATTTAGAGTGTGGCCAGTTCGATGAAGCTTTTGTGCAAGCTCTCAAAGGTATATGACCTGGAACCTGGCCTCGGATTCTCTTTCCATAGCGTGGATGTTCGCATAGGATAGCTACCAACTCATCTATGTCCACCTCCATGTTTTGTATCTATGATGCAGTGTCTTATCCCGGAAGATCATACTATGGTGCCCCTGATCAGCAATGCCCTCACTGTAGAGCTCTTTTTTGGTATGCTGAGAATGTGGGCAAGGATAGGCACGGACCTCCCTACTCAGTCGTCTATAACAAATGCTGCAAGGGAGGAAAGGTGGTTATACCTCGCCTCGATCCCAGGCCTGAGCCCTTAGCAAGCCTTGCAAGATTCAACGGGGGACCTGCCTCGAACAAGTTCATGAAAAGCATTAGGCAATACAATTGCCTTTTTGCTTTTACTTCTATGGGAGCTAACATAGATCGTTCTATGAACGATGGTAGAGGCCCACCGGTTTTCAAAATCTCCGGTCAAATCCATCACCGCATCGGTGCTTTGCTCCCCGCTGATGGTCAGTCTCCAAGGTTTATTCAGCTGTATGTGTATGATACAGCCAATGAGATCCAAAACAGGATTGCTTCTCTGCCCCATGATGATAGCAGAGCCTCAGATTTGGATCCTGATATTATACAGTCTCTAGCATCTATGCTTGATCAGTATAATCAGTTTACTCAGCTATTTAGGACAGCCAGGGACAGGTTAGCAGATGGTGATAGTGAAGACTTTGTAATTCGGATTGTGGCACCAAAGGAAGGAGAATCAGCTCAGTACAGTCTACCGACAACTGATCAGCTAGCAATGCTTGTAGTAGGTGACCTAAGTCCTGAGGCTTTTGAGCGAGATATTATCATACAAAGACAGTCAGGAGGTCTCGAGCAGATTTCTTCTCTGCATCCTGCTTTCATGGCGCTGCAGTACCCTTTATTGTTTCCATTTGCTGAACGAGGGTGGCAGCCTGGAGTCATGTACGCTGGTGTCACACAGACATCAGTTAATGCTCATGTCAAGGTTACAATGCAGGACTATTACTGTTATATGTTCCACTACAGGAGAGGTGAACCAAATCCATACCTATGTTATGGTGCACTATCAAGTCAGGCCAAAGTCGATGCTCGGGCCTGTGTAGATGAGAGCAGGCTCCGGTTCATAGCAGACAATCAGGCTGACATTAGAATGGAGAGCATTCAGGGTTTATGTGATGCTGTTAGCAGAGGATCCACAGAGGGCAGTGAGGTTGGGAAAATGACTATATTGCCGGCATCATACACTGGAGGAAGGCGGTACATGATACAAAACTATCATGATGGCATAGCTATTTGCCGAGAATATGGCCCTCCTGATTTTTTTGTAACATTTACATGCAATCCCAAGTGGTTGGAGATCTCTGAGGCCATTTTTGAACCTGGATATAAACCAAGCGATAGAAACGATTTAATAGTTAGGGTGTTCAACATGAAGTTAGAAGAGCTGCTGCACGATATCAAAGACGGAACACCTTTTGGCCACTGCAATGCAGGTACAGGTTTTCGGCCACAAAGAACAGACATTCCTCCAAACGTGTGCCGGCTCATACATTTTCCCTGCTTACAAGTTTGGAGACTTACAATCTAACACACGTCTCTTTATCCAAATGCAGTCCTCCACACTGTTGAGTTCCAGAAGAGAGGCCTTCCACATGCACATATTATTATTTGGACCACAGCAGATACTTCCAATCCAACTGCAGCAATGATGGACAAATATATATCGGCAGAAATACCTGATCCAAAGATAGATCCGCTAGGTTACGCTCTTGTCTCCGAGCATATGGTGCACGGCCCTTGCGGTCAACACAATCCAAGATGTCCATGCATGAAAAATAATAGATGTTCAAAACATTTTCCAAAACCATACCAAGAACAAACTACATTTGATAAAACTGGCTTTGCTGTCTACAAAAGAGGCCAGGGTCCATTGTTTGTCCAAAAAGGAAGCCAAAGACTAGATAATCGATGGGTTGTCCCCTATAATATGGCATTGTTAAAGAAGTACCAAGCCCATATAAATGTTGAGTGGTGTAACAAGACAACATTCATAAAATATCTCTTCAAATATGTTACCAAAGGAGCTGATTGCAGTAAGGCTTATCTACAAAGAGTAAAGAGAGCTCAGGCAGCACCATATGATAACGAAACTGATCGTGTAGATGAGGTTAAGGAGTATCTTAATTGCAGATATATATGTGAGCAGGACGCATGCTGGAGAATGTTTGGGTACGACATTCACCGTCATTATCCTCCAGTGGAACGGATGCCCGTACATCTTCCGAACGAGAACTTTGTCACATTCAGTGCTAGAACCAGGGTTGACAGATTAGTTGATGCAGAATTCCTCAGAAGAACAATGTTGACTCAGTGGTTTGTCTGCAATCAGATCTTCGCTGAGGCCAGAACACTAACCTATCCACAATTTCCTTCTAAGTGGCTATGGGATCAGAAAGATAGGAAGTGGTGTCCGCGTAGGCAGCGGCACGGTAAAATAGGCCGCCTCCACTATGTCCACCCATCTGCAGGCGAACGCTACTATCTTAGGATGCTGCTTCTCACTGTTAGGGGTGCTACGAGCTACGAGCACCTTAGATTTCATAATCGAACCTATCACCACACATTTAAAGAGGCCTGCAAGTCGTGTGGGCTCCTCGGAGATGACCAGGAATGGTATGATGCTTTCGATGAGGCCGCAGCATGGGCTACTTCAGCACAGCTACGTAGCTTCTTTGTCACTATGATCCTGTTCTGTGAGGTGGGGGACGAGAATGCTTTCTTTGAAAGAGTCTGGCGCCATTTATCTGATGACATTATCTACCAGTACAGAGATATGATCGGTGACCCAAACTATGCACTTCCTGATTCAAGAACAAGAGATATTCTTCTTGATGAGCTTTCTGCTCTATTTTCGCAGAGTGGCCGAAACATAGTTGACTTCAATCTCCCTCCGAAAACGCATGCTCAGTACCCTGTTCTACAAAACCGCCTTCTTCAAGAAGAGTTATCACATCCTTTAGATCCATCCATTGACATGGATAATCCAACCCGGACACTCAATGAGGACCAAACAAATGCCTTCAATACAATTGTAGAGAGAGTGCAGCGAAATGAACCTGGTTTCTTTTTTGTGTCTGGCTATGGAGGAACTGGTAAAACTTATCTGTGGAATCGGATAGTTGGCTACCTGAGAGGTCTGAACAAGATCGTCTTAACTGTAGCGTCGTCTGGTGTTGCATCGCTGCTATTGCCAGGAGGTCGCACAGCGCATTCACGGTTCAAAATACCATGTGAGGTCGAAGATGATATGATTTGCGATGTCAGTAGGGGGACAATGCTTTCTGAACTGATTGAGCTTACAAGCCTTGTAATTTGGGATGAGGCTTTGATGGCTAATAGAAAATGCTTCGAAGCTTTGGATCGCACCTTCCGTGACATCCAGAAGGGTAGAAATCCCGATGCTGCCCATATACCGTTTGGTGGCAAGGTCGTTGTTCTTGGAGGGGATCTTAGACAAATCCTCCCTGTGGTTGAAGCTGGAAGCAAACAAGATATCATAGATGCTGCTATCGTCAAATCCCGTTTATGGACACATGTGGAGATATTAAACCTTGCTCAAAATATGCGCCTGGTTTCAGAGGCGGCAGATCCTTCGAGGCAGAAGGAAGTGGCAGCGTTCAGTAGATGGATATTGGACATCGGAGAAGGAAACATTCCAGCCACTGCAAAGGAGGGAGAACAGGAGGCCACTTGGATCACAATACCACAAGATTTACTTATAGTCCCTGGTGATGACAAACTAGCAGCCATTATGGAGGCTGTTTATCCTAATTTTAGTGCTAGATATAAAGATCCTGTCTATCTAGGTGAAAGGGCCATATTAGCTCCGACAAATGAACTAACAGATACAATCAACGAATACATGGTCCCTCTAGTGCCAGGCAGAGAAAGGGAATGTTTAAGCTCAGATACTATTGACAGGTCCACTGCTCAACATGAAGCATACGACCTGCTATATCCGGTTGAATTTTTGAATTCAATTAGTGCCAACAATTTCCCGCAACATAGGCTCATGCTGAAGCCAGGGGTCCCCATAATGCTGCTCCGTAACCTCAACCAAAGAGCTGGCCTCTGCAATGGCACAAGACTGATTGTTACCTCAGTTGGAGAGTGGACCATCGAGGCCAAGATTATGAATGGCCACCATGCAAACCAGACCTTCGCTATACCACGTATCACTCTATCTATGAAAAGCAACAGGTGGCCATTCGTGCTACAGCGACGGCAATATCCAGTTAGGATCTGTTATGCTATGACAATCAATAAAAGCCAAGGCCAAACACTCTCAGCTGTTGGTGTATACCTGAAAACACCGGTTTTCTCGCATGGTCAGCTTTATGTGGCAATCTCTCGAGTAACATCAAAGAAAGGGCTCAAGATTTATATCGAAGATGACAAAGCTGATCCTACTGACAGCACCAAAAACGTTGTGTACCAAGAAGTTCTTCAGTATTTAGCCTAGCCATGCATCAGATGTCTGTTAGCAAAAAAAAAGAGATTTTGTTAGCTTCTCTATATTGCACATAGTTGTTTAG
Source organism: Saccharum hybrid cultivar R570 (assembly GCA_038087645.1). Classification (NCBI taxonomy): domain Eukaryota; kingdom Viridiplantae; phylum Streptophyta; class Magnoliopsida; order Poales; family Poaceae; genus Saccharum; species Saccharum hybrid cultivar. The sequence continues at coordinate 29,500,369 of JAQSUU010000135.1, forward strand.
GATCATGAAAATGCATCTGCACACTGCAAACTGTTGTGCCTTCTGCTGCCTTTTCTTTCTCTCTATTAGCTATAACACCACAGGCAGACTGATACGTTCATAAGGACGTATAGGTCCTATATATTATAAGACCTGCGTGTCTTTTCTAGGCAGGCTTTGCCATGTATACAACTTTTTGTATAACACTGCACTATGAGGTTCCACTGTTTATTTGGTTCGAAACCTATGCAACGCAGATTCTGTTTGTTTGACCACTGCCTACTCCACGTACAACTACATCGCTGCTTTTGTTTATTTAATGTCAGATAATATAGTCTGATCACATTTCCACCTCTTCTTCTTACAGCCTACATACTACCACTGTTTCCATAGTTTCTTGACCACACAGGTACATGTACACGTATAATACGCTGTTTTCTTAAAGTGCAGGTTCACCATGAGTCAATCAAAGTTCATCAACGTTTTGCAAAAAGGTCGAGTTTCGGATGCTATCATAGTCCGTGTCATTAGAAAGTGGACACACTATGAAAACCAAGGACAAGGAGCACCGCTGTTTGTTGGCATGGTCCTAGCTGATGCAAAGGTACTGCTGGCACCAAACGTTGTTTCTTCAATCATACCTGCTCATCTCGCCAACCTAATTCTAATAACTGACTGACAAACTTTTCATGCAAGCAGGGACATGCCATGTATGCAGAGGTCTGTGACGATCTCATTGAACAAAAAGCAGAGCTTTTCGATGTTGGAAAGGTTTATGCCATCAAATACTTCGTCGTCGAAAATGCAAAAAAATTCTTTAGAGCAGTAGATAGGAGCCTCATGATTGAGATCACGCAGTACACAACTGCTGAGGTGGTGCAGAATCCTCCCCAGTCAATTCCGGAATACATCTACAAAATCACCCAGTTCCCAGCAATCAAAGTCACCAAGATGGTTTTCAGCTATACAGGTACATACTAAGCCTCTAATTTTCGAGCTTGCCTCCCTCTTGTCCTTAGAACCACCAACATATACACTAACCACCCAGGAAAGTGCACGGCTCATGAGTTGCATCCTTACTTTGTCCTATCATTATTGCGCCCGTATATATACAGGGCATAACATGCTGATTTAACGTTTCAGATATCATCGGCTACCTGGTAAAGTATGAACCTGCCAAGACTTTTGTTCCAAAAAACCGTGAGAAGGCAAAAACACTCAGAGAGATCTATATCAAAGATTTGAGGTACAGGCATTCATCTGTATATACATTTGCTGCTGTACACATCCACAGCAGGTTATCATCAGCTTACATGTGTCATTGAACAGGGACAACATGCTCAAGATCACGCTCTGGGGTGACCACGCTCTGAGTTTCAATATTAATGACATCTACGACCCTGAAGCTGGTAACCTTATAGTCTGTCTCATTGTTGGCTGCCTGCCACGACAAGATTTCGCTGACAATGGTAGCACCCTACCCATAGCTTGGTTCACATTTATCATTTTGCAAATTACCTTACCTGAGTGACGCTTGCATACTGTTTCAGATAAGGTTGCTCTGACAGGAAGCTCAGCTTGTTCGTACTACTTCAACCCCAATATTGCAGAGGCACGACCGTTCCATTCTAGGTAGCACGTACATAGATCTGCAACCACACCTTCTTCTATACACCGTGTGCAATATTAATCTGCTTTTAATGACCAGGTTCAAAAATATCCCAGTTTATATCCAGCGCCCACTTGATGAAGAGGTCGATACTCCAGCTCTGGATATCCAGCTGCCCAGGAAAACCATCATGCAACTGGACCACCTGAATCCATTCAGTGAAAAGGTACACACTTTGAATACCGGAACCTACACCTTTGCCTCAGTACTTTTCATCCTCTAAGCCCTTTCTGCTCTGTGACAGGAACCGGGTCCCTACAAATGTACCGTGACAGTTACCTCTATTGTCACTACTTCCAAGTGGTGGTACATGGCTTGCAAAACGTGCAAGAAAAGCGCCGAACAAGACCTGCACGGCACCTACAGATGTCCAGTTCCCACATGCCGCACGGCAGGAACAGCTCCTAGGTATCTATTCCATTGCTTCAAACAAAGCAGCTTAACACTATAGACTTATTATCTCAGCAAATTATACAATCTAAGCCTATATCAAACATACACAGATATCTGCTCTCATTTAAAGCCAAAGACGAAACAGCAGAAGGCCGCTTCTTCGCTTATGATGACGAGGCTCAGCAGATGGTCCAGAAAGAGTGTGAAGCCATATTTAATCCACTGAATCCAAGAGATGTGCTACCTGTGCCGTTGCAAAAGATCATTAACAAAAAATATGTTCTCTCTGTTGATCTCACCAACGAAGCGTGCAAGACTACAAAGTACAGAGAGTACCTGGTTAAGGCAGTTCTAGAGAAGCCATCAGTGCGCGATGTCGCCCAAAACCCTCTATTAATTGAGCACGGCACAATGGAACAAGGAGGAGCAGGCACATCCACTGAACCTCTTGCTCACCAAACTGACGTGCTTCAGATTGAGGCCGCAGGTCATCAGGTATATGAACTACCTATCCCATCCCTGTCTTGATGCTCAATGCTAACCAATATAACAGCATAAACTTTTTAAATCTCCCACAGACTCCAGCACCAGCACTTGAAGGTGACCAGGAAACCCCCAAAGATGATGGCGAGAGGTATGAAATACTGAAATCAAATATTTTGCATACCCATTGTACACAAACACCTATAGACGGCTTACACTTTATTTTCCCAAGATCACCACAACCTACAACCGACGCTCGGCGCCAATTGAATTTCTCTGCTGACACACCTGACAAGGTTACTTCCATTGCCTGGGAAACTGTTCACCATATCATCTAGCATCATACAGCTGCGACTAAATATGCTAACAATTTAAATTGTAGCATGGGACCGACGAAGATGCAGACGAAGATGCACAGATTGATCCTAAGCTCAAAAGGAGCCCTCCGCACCAGACTTCGGCATCCAAACCTAAGAGCAAAAGGTCTGTTGCATGCACTCTTATACTCTATGTCGACAATGCAACACATAGCCATTCCCTTTCATCTGCTCAATACTTATTACAGAGGGAAGTCTACCCCCGGAGACACCACCACCAAAAATGGTTCCTAGGCCTCAAATGCTGCTGCTTTTGCCGCGCAGGTAAGTATGTGCCTGCAGCTTACCTTTATACTTCCTAACGCTAACATAGGGTTGTCCCTGTATTCTAACGTTAAACGGTTCATGTACACTCTATGCTACCACATAGCAGGCCACCTCTATAGCCTTAGTCCACAGTTTCTTACACCAACATAAACCTGTCCCTATAGCTTTAACTCGACTACCGCATACGTAACTTATACTGAAGCATACCAGCCTTCTTCTATACACTGATTTCAAAGTTTTCTTATGACAGAAAATGTTGCCGTCCCTGCCAACTACACCAGCCTTTTGGTTCTTTTGAAGGAGTACGCCAAGGTTCCAGGCTCCACCCGGTGCTTGCTGTGCTTAGTGATATGTATATAGTGCCAGGCCACGCTTCTGCACTCTATGGTGCCAAGAAACTGCGCTGGATATCTACTTCCTGTATAATTGTTAGATACCCTGCGCCCTCCATCGTATTGTAGACACCAATCTCAGGTTCCTTATATGTACCATATACCCTACCGGAAACACAGCTCCTATCTGTACCTGTAGATGCAGCTCAGTTTATGAAAACCTATGATCTAGCATGGCTGCTACCTATGAAGAACTTATTCTATCTATGTAGATTCCAGTTGAAATGCGAGAGTGACAGATTGCCCACAAATTCTCCTTCAAACATGTTGCTCAACTTGAACTGTGCAGACTATGTATACAACTTTAACAGATACTATGACCAATCCTATTGCCTATACTATAGTAGCAAGGTCCCTTCTATACCAACCGCGGTTACCTCCCACGCGCGCCAAGGCGCGCGCCCCGACACTAGTCTTTTATTCTTTTGGTAAAAGTTAGAAGACTTTGCTGCGTGATTTAGATTTTCCAGATCTGCAGTTCTTCCAATTTCCTGTGATAAACAATAAACTTACACCATTGGCTGTAGCTTTCAGAAAAGCTGTTTTTGGTGACCCTGCATTTGAACTGGACACATAGTTGGACAGACTGAAATATCCCATATTCATCAACAGTGTTTCTGAAGTAGATATCTAACACAGATAGGTTGTACGGTATGCAGTAACATCTCTTGCAGTCTTATGCTGACATCTCTGATGCGGGATGGAGTCTGGATCTGCCTTTGAGTGTCATTTTCATGAGGTCAGAAGGTTCCAACCAGAAAACGAGCACCCTACAGAGGCACGGTGCAGCGTGCAAACAGCGGCGCTGTTTGTGTTGGCATCCTCTGAAAGCTTGCAGCTACAGATGTTTGAATTATTTGCACAAAAAAGCATACTGTTTGGCTAATGAAATGTATATCGTGTTGACTGTTGTGAAATGTGCTGCAATTGTGATGGATGTCCAGTTTGCTCAATTTGGGATCAGCAGGCTGGCACTCCCTGCTGGTCCCTTTTGGGAATTTCAAAAGGCAAGGTTGATCTAGATGCTATTGGCTAATTACTGTCCTGACAAGTGACAATAGATTAACTATATATCCATACTGAGAACTGTAATTACCGCTGTACTGTACATATCTGTTTTTTAATTAAGGAGCAGAATAATCGCAAGAATTATTTATTCTTCTTGTCAGATGATAAATAGATAGTGCACGAACATGTGGTCACTTTTACTGCGTGCTGTCGATTTTCGGAATCTTCAAGCTTTTGCAATGTTCGTCAGATGAACATCGATCTTATATATACAAATATAATCGACCGTAACTCCTTTCGTTTGAGTTCACGGGATCTGGTGAGGAAGAACGAAGAAGCCATCAGAAAAGAGTTTTCAGTGGGTTCCCTGCATTTTAACCGGAGGCTCCAGGTCGCGCACAACGCTGCTATCTCTCTAGTTGTCCACCCGCAGCAAGAGCAGCTGCTTGAGCTTTATCATCCGGCACGCCCGCTGCGCCGAGCGAGCAGGAGCAGGGATGCCTTGCCGCTCGACGGCTGGCCGCTTTCGACACGCGGCCCAGGGCGAGAGGCAGGGCGGGCCAGGCTTTAGCAAGGCGCCACGTGAGGAGTGGGCGCCCCGCCCCAGTGCGGAGGCACGACCGGCGATGGCGGGTAGCCCAAGCGCAGCCCCACCATGTGTCTCCGGCGGGGAAAAGCCCAGATTGCCGTTCCATCACCCGTCATCCTGCTCCTCCGCCAACCTCCTCCTAGTATGTGAGAGGACTGCTACTCACTCAGCCTGCTACCCCAGTTGCCCTGGTGCGATTTTGTTCTGCTTTGCTGGGACTCTGGGAGGCTTGGGAATGTAGCTGCCGCCTGCCGGAGTACTCCTACTCCTAGATCCGATCATGAGCTGCCAAGTGGCCAGCGAACCCGGGGCCTACATGCGCCACCGCGCCAGGACACAACAAAGCCCCCAATTCATCATTGTGCGTTCCTCATCACCAGAAGAATGTCACTATATAGTAGTACATGCCTTCTTCAAAGGCAAGGCCGGTAAACGCATCTTTCTTGAGGAAACGAGGAGTCCCGGTCCATCCCCACAGGCCAAGGACGGTTCCCAGGACAGGAGCGTAGCGAGCCCCTGGTATGGCAGCGGCATCACTGGCTTGTAGCTGACCAGTGCTTACGGGCTTCGGGTGTCCTTTGCGAAGGGGCACACAGAGAGAGCGGTACAGGACATGGACGGGATGGGGACGCCGATGCAATGCAGGACGACGAGCCAAAGGACCTGGAGTGAAAACGCCCGGTCAGCCAGGCTAGCGCGCCGGTCCCGCGCCCTGTCGGATTGGAGCAAGTGGTTGGGACGGGGGGCGGGGGTCTCTGGTTGACCGCTGATTCGTGAGTCGTGCACGGTAGAATCACGCGAGAAGAGACGATGTCTCCACGTGCTCTCAGGCTCAGGCCTCTCAGGTCGTGGTGCGCGCACAGTGCACCCGGGCCTCACATGACAACCACGAGAACGCCCGTTTCTGTTTGACTTGTCTCGACACCAGCTCGTGTGTTGTGTTGTGCTGCTGCCGCGGAGTTTGGACTTGGAAGTTGGAACAAGAAAATCTTATGGAATGAAGCCCTAGGCCTGCCGATCAGCCAAGTAGCTCGTCTCCAAGAAATGATGTGAAAGCAATGTAGCTTCACTGTCACGCCGTGAGTGAAGGGCAAGGCATTTCATCGTCATAGGCTTGAGTTTGAGTGACAGACAAGCGAGCGGCAACAAGATGTTGGTGGTGGGGCACGGGATGAAGCCATAGGGGCCTGCCGATGATTAGACTCGTCTTGCTGCTAGTTTGGAGCCAGTTTGAAGCATCACGAAGGGGGAAGAGACGCTGAAGAAAAATTACACTTTTTTACTTGGATGAATGAAGCCTGAAAGAGAGAGAGAGGGGGGGGGAAGAAAAAAGAAAATTTGATCCAACAAAACAATGCCCTGGAAAGACAAAGAAGAAAAAAAATAGAGTGAAAAGAAAAACAAAGAAGGAACAGAATACCACTGTCCAATGACATACAGGCACCACGAACCTATGCAATTTAATCAGGCCAAGAAGAGAACCTTTACCCTGCATGCTAGCTGCGTCACGGCGTCGGGGCGGCTGGCGGCGTGCCCCCCGACCGCGACCGCTCCTCTTCCGAGGTGCCCCGCACGCCCTCGCTCTCCTCGGTCGTCGTCCGGCCGCCGTGGCCGCCGCCGATCTCCTCGATCATCCGGACCACGTCGGGGGCGTCCGGCCGCGCGTCGGGGACCGTGGCCACGCACGCCATGGCTACCTGCAGCAGCGCGACCATCTCCTCCTCGGCGCTGGCGCCCAGCCGCACCAGCTCGACGTCGAACACCTCGGCGGTCCACTCCTCCCGCACCACGGACTGCACCCACCGGGGCAGGTCCAGCGTGCCGTCGCCCTCCAGCGACGCGTGCGAGGGGGCCTTGCCCGTCAGGAGCTCCAGCAGGAGCACGCCCAGGGAGTACACGTCCGACTTGAACGTCAGCCGCCGCGTGTCCACCACTTCCGGAGCGCGGTACCCGCCAGCCCGCGTCGTCGACGGCGCGAACAGCTGGTGGAGGCTGAAGTCGGACAGCGCCGTGGCGTCCGCGTCCGGGCGGAGCAGGACGTTGGAGGCCTTCACGTTGCCGTGCACCAGGTTGTGCACCGTATGCAGCTGCGCCAGCCCGCGAGCGGCGGACAGCGCGGACCGCATGCGCGCGTCCCAGTCCAGCGGCGTCCGACCCGAGCCCCGGCTCCCTGCGCGTGGATGCACAAAACTCCCGTCAGAAAGCTGATGGACATGGCAAATTAATTAGCAAAACAGCAAAGAAATACAGTACTCCTATAAATTTTCGCAAAGATCAATTAGGGTGTGTTTAGATAAAAAAAAAAGTTTTCACGAAAAACTACAGTAACGAATCTTACGGCACATGCATGGAGCATTAAATGTAGGCGAAAAAAACTAATTGCACAGTTTGGTTGAAAATCGCAAGACGGGCGTTTTGAGCTAAATTAGTCCGTAATTTGACCCGAAAGTGCTACAGTAACAAATGTGCTAATAATGGATTAATTAGGCTTAATAAATTCGTCTCATAGTTTCTAGACAAGCTATGTAATTAGTTTTTTTTATTAGTATCCGAAAACCCTTTCGGGACATCGCACGAAACATCCGACGTGACATTTTCCCAAAAACTATTCACCAACTAAACCCACCCTTAGTGACATCATCCAAATGTCAACTGACTGAGCAACGCAGACAAGTTTTTTTTTATTACACATAGCAACAAAAGTTCACGTTCACAAAATTCATGTGGCTGGTTGGCACTAAAAACCACAGACGTCACAACGTGATACTACTATAAGAAAATGTGAGTGCTGCTAGATTTGTTTATTCTGCCGGTTAGTCGACCATCATGGCCATGTTTAGATGCCAAATATTTCCCCAAATTTTACTATGCAAAAAAAAAGATTCCCCGTCACATCAAAATGCCGGCACATGCATGGAGTACTAAATGTAGATGAAATTAAAAACTAATTGCACAGTTTTATTGTACTTTGCGAGACGAACGTTTTAAGCCTAATTAGTCAATTTTTAGACAATTATTATCAAATAAAAACAAAATGCTACAGTGCTGCACAGTACTATGCAGTGATTCGGCAACCGCCGAATCGGCCGAACTAAACACGGCCTGGGAATTTGTGACGATCACACACATACTCCTATTGTTAAACAAACGTTGTGCAAACTGGAATGCAGAGAACGGGGACTATTGCAGCCAGCATGCAGCGTAGTAGAAAGGACAAGACATGAGCAACTGGTCAAGTAGAAAAGTACGGTTGGACAGCAGCATCAAGCACACAACAAAAGGGATAAAATCATGGCTGTAGTAGGTTGATTGGGTCTACTGAAAAACTGAGTTATGAACATACTAAGGCCTCGTTTAGATGCTGAAAAGATTTCAACCCGATGAATAGTACCACTTTCGTCTTATTTGACAAATATTGTCCAATCGTGGACCAACTAGGCTCAAAAGATTCATCTCGTGATTTCCAACTAAACTGTGTAATTAGTTATTTTTTTTACCTACATTTAATACTTCATGCAAGCGGCTAAAAATTGATGTGATGGAGAGAGAGTGAAAAAAGTTGGAATTTGGATGTAATCTAAACAAGGCCTAAACAATATAATTAGAATAGTGCACCATTTAGATAGGACATTCATAAGCACATCTGGTAGATAGTCTGGTAGGACGTGACAGGCCAGCTAGAACACCGAACTAGTAGGTTGCATAATTGCACGGCCACAAAGAAAACAATAGCAATCGAGCAATCGACGAACTTCTTCAAGATCTAAGCGCCGAAAATTTTTGCTCGAGAATATTCTGAGCTGACGAACTAACGTACTCCTACTAACAATAGCACACATCATGGTTGCACACAAACAGAGCTTATTAGCCACTGCCGAGTGCAGAGGCAGAGGTGCAATTTACTACTCCTTGGTAGTACATAGTAGTGAACAACGTTGACTGGCAGTGGACCACACGGCAGAGGCAGTACCGCCTCCGCGTTCCTGCTATAAACGGCAGTGGCAGGACGATGGCCGGATGGCAGCATCGTGCACTGACTACCGTAGTTGTGGACCACTGCACTACAACTACGGAATATTGTGGCATGTTACTCCGATCCAGTTGTATAAAAGTTGAGAGAAACTGATTTCTTGGTGCGGTGCCACAACCACAACTGTGTCATCCATCGTCCCCGTCCATTTCTTCCAGGATGGGTAACCTGGCAACAACCTCAGTCACCTCTTCAATCCTTGTCAAGTGGGTCGAAAGCTTCGGCCACGGCGTCAATGCCGTCCCCGTTCCAGTGGCCACTGACCCGGTTCCGGTTGCATGGACAGCCGGGCAGCCGGTTTTCGGGGGCGGCAGCACCGCTCGCGCTCGGCAGATGTGTCGGAGGGCGCGCGCCGTGTGCGTGCATCCAGGGTCCATTGGATCGGAGGAGGAGGGCTGGACCGTGGTCCGTGGGCTCCCAGGTGAATAATGAGCCAGCCATGCATTGCCGCCGTCCGTCGCCACGTCCTCCAGGGTAGCAGACGGAGACGGAGAAGGCGGGGTGAAGAAGGTGAACTCGCCAAGTCGCCACTCGCCACTCGCCAGCACGGAGGAGTAGCGAGCTACAAGCGCTGCCAGACCCCACCACGACAAACGCCGCATTATCCCAGCGCCAAAGTGCTACGCGTACAGGGACTTTCTGTAACACCGTGTACGGGCCAATCTCGCTGGCGATTCTGATGAGCATTTTTCTGCGTAGTACTAGCATATGGAGCCGAGCAGTGCGCAAAGGTACAGCGAGGATAGTTAAGTGGAGCACCGGACAGCTTCCCATTTGCCACCGGTCCCCAGAGCATATTTCCACCGGATAGTATGTAGGACGTAGGATCAAATGAGCAGCAGTAGTACCTGGAACAAGATATGGCGCCAGGCAGGGGGGTACATACAGTACAAATACGCCGGGGCGGCTGGATCCTCATGTGCCAATAACTGCGGCACGCGGAGACGTGACCCGTATCCGGCATGGTCACGCACACGCCGCGCCATTGCGTGCGTGCCCGTAGGCCGTAGCGGAATGCTGTTCTGGATCGCTCTAGCCAGCCAGGCTTGCTGGTCGCCATGCGACGGCTACAAACACAAATAGCCCTCGCGCATGGATACCCATCCCATCCGTCCGCCGTGACCATCCACGAGGGGCTGCGAGGGCGGGGCGCAGGACCACCACCATCGGAGGGCTTTACAGGCAGGACCCTCACGCTCACGCTGGCTCATCACGCCGCCCGCACCGCACGGCACTGCCTCGTCGGGCCGCACCGGCATCTCTCCCTCTCGCGTCGCAGAAAAGCGCGGAAAAAAGAAAGCGGGAGGAAGAAAAGCGCGCGAGAACCACCACCACCACCCGCCGCCGCCGCCCACATGCCAGGGAGGAAGAAGGCGAAGCGATCGCGGCAACCTACAGCACCAACCTAGGATCGGCCGGCCATCAATGCCGGCCTGTTCCGGCAGAATTCTCCGCGTACACGCGCGCCGCCGCGGGCGACGCGACGGACGCCGTACCGACGTGACGACGCGGGCTGCCAGATCGTACTACCTATCTGACGTTGCCCAAATTAAATTGTGAAGGAGACGCCCTGATGGTGAATTCCTCGCGCAATTCAGCACGGATAGCTGGTAAATGCTGCGAATGAATGAGTGGTGGCAATCCGGCAGCTATCCGAGACGACGACTTGGACTTGGAATCCCCGAGTCTCCGCCGGGTCCTCCCCTCGCCGTAGTCCCTCCCGTCCCAAGGCGGCAAACAAAATCCCAGCCCGCGCCGCGCGACGCAAAAACCAAGCAAGGGGAGCCGCAGGCAAATGAGGCAGCGACGCCGCGACCGCGACCCGACGGCGACGCAATGCAAGCGCGAGGAAGAGGATGAGGCTGGGCACTGACCGTGGAGCATGGCGGAGAGGCTGCCGTTGGGGAGGTAGTCGTAGACGAGGAGCTTCTCGTCCTTGGAGAAGTAGTAGGCGCGGACGGGGAGCACGTTCCGGTGCTCCACCCTGCCGAGCGCCTCCATGTGCGCGTCGAACTCGCGCCGCGCCACCGCCACGTCCTTGAGCCGCTTCACCACCACCGTCGTGCCTTCCTCCAGCACCGCCTTGTACGACGTGCCCACGCTGCCTTTGCCCAGCACCTCCGCCGACGCGCGCAGCAGGTCCTCCAGGTCGAAGCTGTACCCGGCGCCCTTCCCCACGAACACCAGCCGGCTCTGCTCCCCCGCGGCGGCGCCCGCCGCGGCGGCAGCGACGGCCGCGGCCGACCCGGACGCGCCGCCTCCGAGGTCCTCCTTGGACGAGGACGTCATGCCGCCGCCGCCCTCGCCGGACGCCGGCGGGGGCTGCCCCCTGGCCGCCCCCGGCCCCCCCGCCGCCGCCGCCGCGGATGTCGCGGCCTTGGGCCCCTCGCGGGCGGCGGCGCTCCGACGTTTGGACACCGTGCAGAGCACGATGGCGATGAGGAGGAGAAGCCCCACCACCACGGCGCCCACGACGATGCCCGCGATTGCGGCACCGGAGAGCTTCCGCTTCTTGGAGGAGCCCGGCGCGGGGCCACCGCCGCCCGGGCTAAGCCCGGGCGATGGCGCTGGGGGAAAGAATGGGCTGCTGCAGGGCGGCAGCGGCTCCCCGCAGAGCTGGAGGTTTCCGGCGAAGGCGTCCCGCGGGAAGTGCGAGAGCGATTTGGGGATGGAGCCGTTGAGGTTATTGTCGGAGACGTTCAAGATGCTGAGCCCCGCGATGCTGATGCTGGGAATGCTCCCAGAGAGGTGGTTGCCGTCGAGCTTGAGCACGCGCAGCGCGGTGAGGTTGTTGAGCGCGAAGGGGATAGAGCCCGAGAGGTTATTGTGGGAGAGCACGAGGCGCTCGAGGCCGCCGAGCCTCTGGATTCCCGACGGGATGGGGCCGGAGAGCAGATTCTGTTGCAGGAACAGCGCCTTGAGGCCGGGCAGCTGGAGCAGGTCGTCGGGGATGGTCCCGAGGACGCGGTTGGAGCGGAGCGAGAGCACGCGGAGGTTGGTGAGCCGGCCGAGCGTGCCCGGCGGGATGGCGCCGACGATGCCGACGCCCGGGAGGCGCACCTCGACGACGGTGGAGTTGGCGGCGTCGCACTTGACCCCGACCCAGCCGCACGCCGGGGCGGAGGCGTTCCACCCGAGGCGGCGCTCGTGCGGAGTCGCGGTGAGGAACGCCAGCAGCGCGGACCGCTCGCTCGGCGGCGGCTCCGCCACGGCGCAGCACGTGAAGAAGGCGGCGACCGCGAGCAGGGCCGCCAGCGCCGCTGCGGGCGCGCGGGGGCCGGCCATTGCGGCCTGCGGTGGAGCTGCGGACGCGGCTACGGGCGAGGCATTGGGGGAGGAGGAAGGGAAGGGACGAAGGGGAGCTTGAACTGAGCTGCTGGAGCTGGAGCTTTTCTGTTCACTGGCTGGCGCTGCCGCTTTTTTTTTTTTTTTTTTTTTTGCTGCGGACAGTGGCTTTTTGCGGGCTGGGGTTGCTTCTCGGGGGTGGGAAATTTCGGGAGGAAGAGGTGGGAATGTGCGTGTGGTAGTAGTGAGCTGTTTTTATGCGCGCAGCGCGCGGGTACAATGGCGGGGAGTGTGGAGTGTGGTGCTGGTGTGGGATCGAGACGGCACGGACAGTGGCGGCACCCGTGACGCCGTCTTGTGCCGCTCGGGCCTGCTACTGCTAGTACTACTCTGCAAGTAGTCAGTGCGCGCTGCAGCCAGCCGGCCGGCGGCATCGATAGCTGCCTCGGACCGGCGCGTGTTTCCGTCCCGTCCGCCGCCTGCGCGCTTGGTGGTTGCGCTGGTCCTGGCCGGCTCCGGCTTGCACGCGTGTGAACCGTGAACTGGATGCTGCTCTGTGCTCCCCACCGCGGTCGCTGGATGTGCTTGTCATCGAGGCATCGAGCTGGAAGTGACACGTTGGCATGCAAACATGCCGTACTCCATACTTTTTTTTTGGTACAAAATGATCTTAGGCCTTGTTTAGTTGCCAAAATTTTTGGCAAAATGCAACTGTAGCATTTTCGTTGTTATTTGGCAATTAGTGTCCAATTATGGTCTAATAAAGCTTAAAAGATTCGTCTCGTCCATTTCGTCAAAACTGTGTAATTAGTTTTATTTTTTTATCTATATTTAATGCTTCATGCATACGTCCAAAGATTCGATGTGACGAGAAATCTACTGTTCTTTTGCAAAATTTTCTGGATCTAAACTGGGCCTTACTACTCTACACCTATAGGAATAATAAAGCGAAAACTCAGTTGTACCGACTGGTATGGTATCTTGTAGAGCTCTACTTTTAGGCGTGCATTCTTTTCCTGGCCACATTGATCACTGCTTTTACACATCGCCCTTGCCGTCACGCGTTCTCACGAGTCCTCATTGGATTGGACTTCGGAGCCTAGCCTACGGGTTCCTTTTTAAGAGCCTCTTTGGCACGGCTTCAACTGGCTCCGGCTCCTCTTCGTCGGTCACTGTAGCAGCACTGTAGCACGGAGCCGGTTTTCTCTCTCCTCCTTTCTCCTCTCACTGACACCACCGGAGCCGGAGAAGCCCGTTTTTTGGGCTCCCCGGCTCCGGCTCCTTCACGCCACAGTGCTGCTACAGTGGAAGAGCCGGAGCCGGCGAGAGCCCTCCCAAAGAGGCCCTAAGCACACACGCACGCACGCACGCACGCACGCTTTCGGCAGTGCTAAGTAGGGAGGAAAACGGATCGGATACGGACGGATACGACTGATATCGTATTTATTTTTATATTTATGTCCGGATTCGTATTCGAATACGGATAGTATAAAAAATGTCGGATAGAATACGATTGGATATCAACATCATAAATATGTGATTTAAATATTTGGATACGAATACGGTATCGGATGTTAAATATCCGGACTCGGATACGGACGGATTAAAATCCCTCTAAACGAATTCGGTCTCGAATACGGTCGGAAAATATCCGTACCGTTTTCATCCCTAGTGCTAAGGAACAAGTGAATGTTATTTGCCAGCAAATTGATGCACAAATTCTACCACTATAAATCGAATCTGCGGTTGCTTGGCCCCGAGAAAGAAATCTCGGGACGAAACGGATAACCGCGTGCCAACAGAGACGCTCCTCGTGCCAGCACAGCACGTACGTCGCCGACGGTTAACCGGCGGTTTACGCCAAATGTGGTCAGTCAAATAAATATTCGACGTCGAGGTCTGGATTAGGCGAGCGACCGGGAGCACATTAGCCACCAACGCACCCACACCACGGGCGGCCACACACACAAAGCTAGCGCGAGCCAGAAGCAACGCGGTGGTGATGAGTGATGACCTCGATGGTTCCGAACCGCGAGCACCACCTGGATGACCAACCAAACCAAATCAGCTCTGGAGCCGTCCGTCCGACCATGCACACCGTACCCGCGCTAATTATTAAAAGGCCTGGAGAGGAAGCGAGTACGGGGCACGGCGACCGCAAGCGCGCGTTGCGAGCGTCGTGGGTGGGAGTGTGTGGGACACGATGCAGATGCAATGCGATGCAACACCGTTGTTTTCAAGTGTGCCATCATCAGGTTCAGTACTGTTGCCGTCTGGCCTCCGAGGGCCGGGTCCGCGCCGTACGTCGCGCGGCCTGATGGCGCCATGCATGAAGCCCGCTGTCAGGCCTGCCTGCCTGCCCCTGGATCTGGATGAGTGCTGGTCGGCCGGCGGCGTACGTGGCACACAGACCGACCCGCGAGACGGGTCTTGTTTAGTTGCTAAAATCTTTGACAAAGTGCAACTGTAGCATTTTCGTTGTTATTTAACAATTAGTGTTCAATCATAGTCTAATTAGGTTTAAAAGATTCGTCTCGTCCATTTCGTCTAAATTATGTAATTAGTTTTATTTTTTATCTATATTTAATGCTTCGTGCATGCGTCTAAAGATTCGATGCTGTTCTTTTGCAAAAAAAAATTTTTGCATCTAAACTGGGCCGTAGAACCAGATCGGCTCGCGTCGCAGTCGCTTGCACGCATCTAAAAACCGTACCAACTCCACTCCCATCCGTCCGTCACCGCGCACCGGCCGGGCGGGGAGCTGAGTGAGGCTGAGCTCAGCTGGGCCTGGGCGGACGGAGAGGTCAGAGGAGGCATGGCATGGTCATCGTCGCGTCCGGGGGTCAGGCAACTCGATCCACCTCCTCACCTCACCTCCGCCAGTTGCAGCCATTCTTCGTCCGAGCCGACGCCGAAGGAAGGGCGTGCGGACAAGCGGGACGTCCGTACTCACATGGGGAAAATCCGCGGGGGATCCGGACAACCTCGCCCGGGCGTCGTCGTCGTAAGCATACACGCGCATGGCATCGACAAGCGGTTCGTGCAAGAATCGTGAGACTGGCAACGACTACGTAGGAGTAGTAGTTTTGTCATGCCGTGTGCTGCTGGGCTGCTATTCTGTTTGCCGGCGCCGGCCACAATGGACGCGCACCACCTGGCAATCATTGTGCTCAACCGTTGCGAATTAGGAATGATGACACAAGAGCATGGAATCGAATAAGCAAAGTTTGTGTTCTCTCGGCATCCTGCAGTATATAGTCGTCCTCAGTTTTTTTTTGAAACAAAAATCGTCCTCAGTTGAATTATATACGAGTCCACTATATATACAGGTTCACGTGACCAATGCTGCTTGTGTTGCGGCACTACAGTTGTGCTACTTGTTTTTCGCCATACATAATCCACATACACACACACTCTCTCTCTCTCTCCATCTAAGTACTCTAGCTAAGAAACCCCGGCCCCCACTCAAAAAATAATATCCTAAACGGCACTCCAACAAATACATGAAATTATTCGAGCTGGAAGCTATAATTGCATCATAAGCAAAACAGATGGGCGAAACAGCGAACGTTAGTATTGTGATGCACTCCAGATATCACAGAGATATCAGGGAAATCCAATATCTTGATCGTGACGCATATTTCTGCGAGGCCAAATTATTGCCGTGGTCGCGGAAGCGTGCTGCTGGTGCATCCCTAGAGGAGGAGGGCCGGGCGTCGTGGTCTCTCAATGTCATCACCGGAATGCCGGCGTGGCCCCATCATGCAACACTTTGCTTCGGTAACCATGATCACGTAAGTCCCTGGCGTGCCATTATATTTTGATCTGCAGCACGGTGCTAGGGTTGTAGTATATGTACTCTGTTATTAGTTTACAACATGCGGACGCAGTAGTAGTTTTAAGCTTTTCTTTTATTTTGGATGGAGACGGCAGAATTCAATGTACAGAATTAAAGTAGCATACACTTTATACTTTACGATCAGCTTCACCTGGCTTTATACTTTATACACGATTGAACTGCTACTGAGAAAGACATATCATATCATAATAACAGTCTCTTTGATTCCACGTACTAACAGTAGCAAGTACTCATCCATTTCAAATTATAGTTTGCATTAGTTTTTTTTTAGATATATAGCTTTTTGTTATACACCTAGAAAATCTTAAATATCTTTTTATCACGAGACATAATTGTCACTATAAATAAGAACTAATATTTCTACAATAGTAATTGATATTAACATATAACAGGTGTAAAGGGGTCGACTAAGTATCTAAATTCTAAGAAAAAAATCATTATTGATGGTCCAATACCATAGAATGGAGAGATACAACTTTCATTTATTTGTTGAATACACACGTGAAGTGAGAATACCATAGCTATACTTAAGACAAAAATACTAGGAAAGCCCCTATATGACTAAGATTTTTTTTTGTCGAAATAAGAAAAAGTGCAAATCCCATTGACATAATAACAGGAAATGGGAGAAGATGACACTACTACAAAAAAAAGATTTACCGTGACCTTTTGAAAACACCCTCTGAGGCGGGTAGGAATTTTGACCACCTCGGGGCGGTCATTTTTTATTAACCGAGCCCGAGGCGGTTACAACAACCGCCTCGCAAAATAGATTAACCGAGGCGAGCACCCTTAAAAAGCCCGCCCCGGTTAATATCAATTAACCGAGGCGGTTGCCTCAGCACATGTCACATTATAAAGCCTGCCTCGGCAAATCAGACCCAGTCCGCTAGCCCACACCAGCTCACTAACATCTCCAATATATAAACAATTCAGAAAACCCTAACTCCCTCCCTCACTCTCCTAGTCCCAGCCGCACTGCTCACCTTTGCTCCCAGCCCGACGCTCTCCTCTGCTTCCCTCACTTTCCCGTCCCGACGCTCCCCTCCCCATCCCAGTGCCCCTCCCCTCTCCTCTCGGCCATGGCGCGGGCGACCCGGGCCCTCCCGGCGGCGTGCCCCTCCTCCCCTCCCTCTACGGCCTCGGGGCGACGCGCCCATCCTCCCTCTCTCCGATGGCGGTGGTAAGCGGTGGCGATGACGGATCTGGTCGACGGCGGCACCCCTCTCTCCCCTCCCTCCACTCAGTTGGCGTTTCTTAACACAATCACCAAGCAAGGAGGTTTTAAGTTCTTTCTAGGTAACGACGCTAGAAACGCCAATTGGTAATCCTTGACACCATTACTAAGATTGAGTTAATCTTAGCAATGCCGCCAAGAAACACTAACTACGATAGTTTTGAACGATCACAGAATGAATCCGCAAGCGCACAGAATTATCGTTGTAGCATTTCACCCGAAGTATTCAAGGTATCGTTATTTATATTTTCCAAAAGGAAAGCATTGTGTTAAGAGTTTAGCATGGATATGAACATGATAACATGACTATATACCAGACCAATACTCAATACAGGGGTAAGCCATGATAGGTTTCAAGATAATGTGACACACATTTGGACCAACCTCAAGGATAAAAGGAAAACAAAGAATAAAAGAATATGCCTAAGTGGAGCATGCATGTTCTAAAATAGACATGCAAAGAATAGTGAGTAATCATACATATACATGGTTAAGAGTTAGAACTAAGTGTGAGATGGATAGGGAGATCCCCAGTCTTGGTCTGCCAGGCCATAGAGACTTTACAAACTCCTACACGAATCCTGAACGTTGGGGATTACAAGGGATGGACAGGGCTGTCATCACCTGCCGCCTACCCCTCAACCGGGGGGTATCGTCATATCCGAAGGTTCCCGTGTACCCGAGCACCACACCCGTGTATAAGGAAACTACCCACGTCCCCTTGGGACTCTGACCCTACGGATCGACAAGCATAGGACATGGGCACACCCGAAGGCACGACGGACAACTCAACTTGGCTCTAATCCTCATCATATATATAGTATGAAAGGTTAAGCATAAAGTTGAACATGTCATGATCATAATCCACAAACTATATTCTAGTTCATAAGTCATGATTATAACATGTTGACAACTATTCTCTAAATCATAAGCATAACTATAGTAATAAGTAAAGAACAAGACTTTGGAGAAAAGCTTTATCTTATTCATACCAAGATCCTTCTCCAAAGTACGAGCTCTCCAATGAAGCTTTGCCTAACTCCAAAAGGCTACTAAAAGTAAAAAAAAAGTACAAGAGATAGTGAGGTGTTTGACTCCAAATGGTGTGTGTTTTGAGAATGAGCCTAACCCATCTATTTATACAAGTACAAGGACGGTTTGGTGCAGCTAAACATGGTAACCACTAGGAACCGCCTATGCATGGCGGTATGAAACCGCCATAGAAGAATGGGCCCAGGCCGCGTTGGGGGCGGTGCGGCCGCACCCCGTACCCTGCCTGGCTCCGCAGGCCACCACCTTTGGCAGGTGGGCTGGTGGCTGGGCCTAGGCCTCTCCCATGTCAGTGCTTCAGTCCAGGTATTTGCATAAGTGGGCTTCTCTTCTCATTCTCTTTTGCGCATTTTGGAAATATGTGTTTTGCTCTGCGCTTTTTCTTCTGTTTTTGTACCTTTTCCACTTGATTCCAGATGTTGATCTGCAAACATATTTTCTGGAAATACAAGTGAAAATAAGTCAATAGTATATGCATATGTGTCAAAGTTTGCTTATTTGTCCTATTTTGGACTTAAATTGGAGGCTCTAAATATGTGTTAGTGACCGCCAACACACTCCCTTTCGGATTTGGTGCCGCGGGCGATGCGGGTGGTGCGGGCGCGACGACGCTCCTCCTCCAGCCTCAGCTGCCATACGGTGGCCTCAACTCCCTACAGTGGCGCTACTCCTCGACGACCTTAGCTCCCTACGGCGCCGACTTCACCTCCAAGCGTCGGCCTCACCTCCAGCGGCGGCGCGGATCCAGCGGCCACGGCGGTGGCGGCGCAAGGCAGCTGGATCCGGCCTATGGCGGATCTGTGGCGGGGTGATGAGCTCGCGCAGCAGCAGCCCGGCGATGCTGGTGGATCCGACGAGCGGCGACGCTTGGATGGGCTTTGGCGGGCCTCGTCGATGGACTCACGGGCCCCATCGACGGGCTCGTTAGATTTTTTATTTTTTTATTTTATTAACTGAGGCGGGCATCAAACCGCCTCGGAAAAAGGTCCGATTTACCGTGACCTTTGATCCGAGGTGTTTTGGATGCCCACCTCGGTTAATAAGATTTGCCCACCTCGAAAAATATTTTCTGTACTAGTGGGAATTATCAAGGCATATTGCTCAGTAATAAGAAAAAAAAACTAGCAATTTTTAGTTTAATATAGGTCAGTTTTTCTATAAAATTAAATTATTTCTGATTCACCAAACATATCCTTCTCTCTTTCTAAAGGAAACTAAACAAATAAGAAAAATAAAAAAAATACTAGAATTCTGCCTATTTCGTGTGAGTTGAGTATTTATACTCATCCCTTACCACTTTGGTGGCCTCCTATTACATTCCACAACCATGTTACTTTAAGAAATTGTTGAGAATTGTTCTGATCCAATCCTCCCTTTTGTGGGATTCAAGTGCTAAGCGAGATATCTTTTGGATTGGTAACTGAGAATTGAGTTGAGTGAGCAATTTGTGGCTGCATCAAGCAATCGTCAAATTATTTGTTACTCTTGGAGCCTAGCTCCTAGATGTCAAAGCATCACCTGCAAACACACAAGGTTGTGAACTGTTGTGGGATAGTTTGTGTGGGCCAAATCTGGCCTCATAAGGGGAAAGATAAAACTATTGGATTTAAGGGGATTGCAGTAGTACATAAATGATTTTTAGAGACGTCTCTATTTTCAAACAGAAGCGGTTGTCTTAGCACGCTGTCACCAACCTTCGCGGAAGACACCGTAGCCATAAAAACGTTGCTAGAAATCAATTTTTAGAGACGGTTCCATTAAGAAATCCGACTCTAAAAATGTATGTATTTTTAGGGGCGGTTCCGTTAAGAGAACCGCCTTAAAAAATGCTATTTTCAGGGACGGTTGCTTATGTCACCGTCTCTGAAAATGAGTGATTTTCAGAGACAGTTGACTAAGTCAATCATCTTTAAAAATAGCTCAGCATAAATAAATCTATATCTTTTTTAAATGAAGTCCGATGAAGATAAAATTTATATCAAAATTGTAGAACTCGACGAGATCTAAGACTTTGTATTTGATAATTTTTTTTTGTTTGAGACCATTTAGGGTTCCAAATATATAAATTAAATCTTAGATGTTCAATTTTAAAATTTTGAATTTTACAAATGGCCTTGGATGGAGAAATGTTCTATATCAAAGTTGTAGTGTTCGACGAGATCTAAAACTTTATAGCTAAAAGTTTTCTCATTTAAGATTGTTTATGAGTTAAAATATTGATTAAAAGATTCGTACATATTAATATAAATAGACATCATTGTAAAACTAGACACTAGTGACTATGTGGTGCGGTGGTAGAGAAAGGATCGCGTGAGGGAGAGATCGTGGGTTTGAATCCCGGGTGTTGGCACTTATTCAAAAACAAGTGAAAAATAAATCTTGTGAGCTGTGGCTGGACCTAAGCCCTTCAGCCTACATTGGAAATATTTTTTTCTTATTTTTATTATACTCCAAATGATTTTTTAAAAAAAACTAAAAATTATTTTTAGGGACGGTTGACTTAAGTCTACCGTCTGAAAATCGATTTTTAGAGGCGATTTTTTAGCCGCCTCTGAAAATCACTAATTTTTACAATAGCTGGCATAGTAGCAGTTTTAAAACCGTCTCTGAAGATCACTTTTGACCGTCTCTAAAAATATTTTTTGTACTAGTGTTGGTTGAAAGAGACCTGCACGACCTTAACTTTTAGGGGTTGCTCAATGCCACCTCCATGGTGTGATGTAGGGTCAAAGTGGTAGGCCTCAACTTCGGGAAATAAATCACTCGGTGTAAGGATCTCTGGATGGCTAGATAGGGTGAATAGTCTATTTAAAAATGTCTACAAGCAACAACACTAGGCAAGGAGGTTGTTAGATAATAAGATGGCCTTAATAAGCACTAGTCAAAGCTTAAGCTAACAAGCCTAGCTAGGAACAACTAACTAACACAAGAGAGCAAGAATAATAGCTTGGAACAACTACACATGGTGTATGGTTGATTGGTTCCTATTTTACTTGCTATTGGTTTCATTTTGTTCAAGTCATGGTGTATGGTTGAGACTAACATATGAGACATACATAAGTTCTGAGTTAAAATATTGATTATAAGATTCGTACATATTAGTACAAATAGACAGCATCGTAGAACTAGACACAAGTGACTATATGGTGCGGTGGTAGAGGAGGGATCGCGTGAGGGAGAGATCGTGGGTTCGAATCCCGGGTCCAGCCGTGGCCGTGGCTGCTGCCGTGTGCCTCGCACGATGGAGCCGTCACACCCCCACACCTGAGTACTCCCTCCTTGCCCGATGGCCGGTGAAGGCAACTGGGAAGCACGGAACGGCGATGTGTGGGAGGACGGTAGGGAGGAGGCTGAGATCTGTGCCGCGTTCCGTTCCTAGCTGGTATAGGACGCGTGCTGGACGGCGGCCCTCAAAATGCAGTCACGAGGGTGATGTAGTCGCGGAAGCGTCGTGCCCTGCCATGAGCAAGCCCGACCTCCATCCTCGAGCGTCGTCGGTTCTTCCTCGCACGCCCCAGCCACGAGCACGAGGTCCGAAGAGGCCGCACCTGCAAGCTCCGATGAGATGCCGTCACTACGAATAAGAACTAAGATTATTCCTACAATAGTAATTACATAATAGGCGTAAAGGGTCAACCAAGTATCCAAATTCTAAGAAAAAATCATTATTGATGGTCCAAGACCATAGAATTGAGAGATAGAACTTATTGCATTTATTTGTTGAATACACAGGTGAAGTGACAATACCGTAGCTATACTTAAGAGAAGAAAAATACTTGCAAATCCCCTATATAACTAAGATTTTTTTTGGGAATGTCGAAATAAGAAAAGTGCAAATACCATTGACATAATAACTGGAAGTGGAAGAAGAGGAATTACCAAGGCATATTGCTATGTAAGAAGAAAAGGAAATAACAATTAAAGTTTAAATTTATAGTTTAATTTTTCTATAAAATAAAATTATTTCTGATTCACCAAACATATCCTTCTCTCTTTCTAAAGGAAACTAAACAAATAAGAAAAAGAAAAAAATACTGGAAATTCTACCTATTTCGTGTGAGTTCCCCTACCACTTTGGAGGCCTCCTAATACATTCCACAACCATGTTAGTTTAAGAAACCATTGAGAATTGTTCCGATCCGATCCTCCCTTTTGTGGGATTCAAGTGCTAAGCGAGATATCTTTTGGATTTGTAAGTGAAAATTGAGTTGAGTGAGCAATTTGTGGCTGCGTCAAGCAATTCTTGAATTATTTGTTACTCTTGGAGCCTGGCTCCTAGATTTATAGGCTTCACGTGTAACCACACAAGGTTGTGAACTGCTGTGAGATAGTTTGTGAGGGCTAAATCTTGCCTTAGAAGGGAAAAGATAAACTAGGGTTTAAGGGGATTAGTTGAAAGAGACCGACATGACCTTAACCTTTAGGTGTTGCTCAATGCCACCTCAAAGGTTTGATGTAGGGTGTAGGGTCAAAATGGCGGACTAGAGGGGAGTGAATAGTCCTTTCTAAAATTAAACGTGTCGGCTAATCGAAACAAATGCGGAATTAAAACTATCGGTCTAGCCAAGACTACACCCCTCTATCTAAGTTCACAAGCATCTTATAAAGATCCTAACTATGCAACAAAGGTGCCGGGCTAGCTATAGCTCACTTAATCAATTCCGGAGTAAGGTCACACAAATCTATACACTAGTACTTTGGCAACCGAGGAGCCCCTACACTTGCTAGTGATGTAAAAGCATAAAGCTCCTAAGCTCACTAGCAATGCTCAATAACAAGGCTACACAAGCCAAATTAGAGAGCGCAGAAATACTTAGCTACACAAACTAAGCAATGTGACTAACAAGATTACACAAACCAAATTAGTCATGCAAGGGAGCTACTTCTATGCTACACAAGCAAGAAGGTAACTAGCAAGCTACACAAGCACAACTAGTTACAAGAGCAACTACACAAACAAAATATATGAAATGTAAATACAAGGCATGTGTTCAGGAATTGCAAACCAATGGGAAGAATAATGTTGACACGATGATTTTTCTCCCGAGGTTCACGTATTTGCCAATACGCTAGTCCCCGTTGTGTCGACCGCTCACTCGGTGGTTCGGCGGCTAATTGGCATCACCTGCCAAGCCCACACGTCAGGCACCGCAAGAACCTACCCACAAGTGAGGGTAGCTCAATGACACGTTCTACTAGTGTTGCTCTTTGTGGCTCCTGCGGGGTGAGCATGGTACCCATTACAAATCCTTCTCCGGAGCTCCGCACAATCTTCTTGCGGGCTTCACGACGGAGAACTCACCACCAAGCCATCTAGGAGGTGGCAACCTCCAAGAGTAACAAGCACCACCGGCTTGCAACTCGATCACCTAGTGTCACTCGATGCAACTTCACGATGCAACACACTAGAATCACACTCACTCGCAATCAGATCACACTTTTACAAGCACAAGTAAGTTAGAGGGCATCCAAGCACACCTGCACAAGTCACCAAGGCTTAAGGGTGCTCAGCAACTAGCCCAAGGCTGGCCACCACTTCTATTTATAGCCCCAAGGGCTAAAAGAGCTGTTACCCCTCCACTGGACACATTTCGTACTGACCGGACTCGCTGGTCGCAGTAACTGGACACGCAGGTCACAGAGTCTGGTGGCTCCTCGTGCGCCATGTGTACTAGCTGTTCGAAGATGACCGGTGCTCGCCAACGGCTAGCTCTCGCATGCGCATACTCCTGATCGGACGCGCCTAGGTCCATTGACCGGATGCGTCGAGGCTGAGTCCGGTCACCAACGCGTCACTGCACAACTGACCGGACTCGTCTTTCTCCTATGACCGGACTCGACTCTCCCAAAGTCCGGTCACTTCCAAAGAGGTTAAGAGAGCTCTTTTGATGACCGGACACGTCAGATAATCACTGACCAGAGTCACCTAGCGTCCGATCGCTTCTGTATACGAAGAAAACGCTGAGCAGACTCGCAGGTGCTGACTGGACGTGCAGGTCACAGACCTTTCAACGCTAAAACGGCTATAACTCTTAGCTCCGAACTTTGAATTCGATGATCTTGGATATTTTAGAAAGCTTACTCAGAGGACTACACAACCCACTAGTAAGTTTGATCCAAAGCAAAATGGGTCAACACAGAATTCCAATCCAAGGACCATCCTAAAGTTCGTAGTACACCAAAACCCTTTTTCTCTTCTCTAAGTTGATCCAAATCAACTCCAACATCTTCTCTTTTGTAAATGTGCCAACACCACCAAGTGTACACCATCATGTGCAAGTGTGTTAGCATTTTTACAACCATTTTCAAGGAGTTAATCAATCAATTGACCACGCCACTTGATCCTAGCAACGATGCATAATTAGATCACTCGAGTGGCACTAGATGACCGATATGCAAACAAGTTTGCCCCTCTTAATAGTACGACCATCTATCCTAAACCCAGTCATAAACTTATGTACACACCTATGACCGGTGAAATGAAATGTCCTATAAAAATACAGTTGCCTTGCACATTCTATTTCATCTCCTCCATCGTTGATGCAACACATGCACCAACCAATTACAAATGATATGATCCACTTCATATCATCACGTGACCGTATTGGTTCATCGATCTTGACTTCACTTGCTCTTTCACCGTTGCTTCGGTCCATCGGTGCCAAGTCATCACTCAACTTGCCCTTCACACTTGTAACCGATCCGTCTAGCCAAGTCATGTCTTGATCTTCTCTACCTTGATCATATGACTCAATGTCATGTTTCATATGCAATGAGCTCCGTCATCACATGTGTAATCTTTGCAACATCTCCGATCTATTTTCACCTCTATGGCATATGTTGCTCATACACATGTACCTGTGAACTAATCACATGTGTATCTCATATTAAACACAATTACCTGTGAACTAATCACATGTACCTGTGAACTAATCACATGTGTTGCTCATACACCTGTGAACTAATCACATGTACCTGTGAACTAATCACATGTGTTGCTCATACACCTGTGAACTAATCACATGTACCTGTGAACTAATCACATGTGTTGCTCATACACCTGTGAACTAATCACATGTACCTGTGAACTAATCACATGTGCACCATATGTGTATCTCATACACATGTGTATCTCATATGAAACATAACTCAATGTCATGTTTCATATGCAATGAGCTCCTTCATCACATGTGTAATCTTTGCAACATCTCCGATCTATTTTCACCTCTATGGCATATGTTGCTCATACACATATGGTGCTGACTGGACGTGCAGGTCACGGACCTTTCAACGCTAAAACGGCTATAACTCTTAGCTCCGAACTTTGAATTCGATGATCTTGGATATTTTGGAAAGCTTACTCAGAGGACTACACAACCCACTAGTAAGTTTGATCCAAAGCAAAATGGGTCAACACAGAATTCCAATCCAAGGACCATCCTAAAGTTCATAGTACAACGAAACCCTTTTTCTCTTCTCTAAGTTGATCCAAATCAACTCCAACATCTTCTCTTTTGTAAATGTGCCAACACCACCAAGTGTACACCATCATGTGCAAGTGTGTTAGCATTTTTACAACCATTTTCAAGGAGTTAATCAATCAATTGACCACGCCACTTGATCCTAGCAACGATGCATAATTAGATCACTCGAGTGGCACTAGATGACCGATATGCAAACAAGTTTGCCCCTCTTAATAGTACGACCATCTATCCTAAACCCAGTCATAAACTTATGTACACACCTATGACCGGTGAAATGAAATGTCCTATAAAAATACAGTTGCCTTGCGCATTCTATTTCATCTCCTCCATCGTTGATGCAACACATGCACCAACCAATTACAAATGATATGATCCACTTCATATCATCACGTGACCGTATTGGTTTATCGATCTTGACTTCACTTGCTCTTCACTGTTGCTTCGGTCCATTGGTGCCAAGTCATCACTCAACTTGCCCTTCACTCTTGCAATTGGTCCATCTAGCCAAGTCATGTCTTGATCTTCTCCACCTTGATCACATAACTCAATGTCATGTTTCATATGCAATGAGCTCCTTCATCACATGTGTAATCTTTGCAACATCTCCGATCTATTTTCACCCTCTATGGCATATGTTGCTCATACACATGTACCTGTGAACTAATCACATGTGTATCTCATATTAAACACAATTAGTCCACCTAGGTTGTCACTCAATTACCAAAACCAAACAAGAACCTTTCATAGGGTCAAAGTGGTGGGCTTAAACTTCAGGAAATAAATCACTCGGTGTAAGGATCTCTAGATAGCTAGATGGAGTGAATAGTTTATTTAAAAATTTCTACGAGCAACAACACTAGGCAAGGCTTGTTAGGTAATAAGATGGCCTTAATAAACACTAGTCAAAGCTTAAGCTAACAAGCCTAAGAACAAGTAACTAACACAAGAGAGCAAGAATAATAGCTAGGAACAACTACACATGGTGTATGGTTGATTGGTTCCTATCTTGCTTGCTATTGGTTCTATTTTGTTCAAGGTCATGGTGTACGGTTGAGATTAACATATGAGAAATACATAAGTTCTTTGATATGCTCATGATGGGGATTGATATGTTAGTGAGATGATCTTTGGAAGTATATTCCTTATTGTGAAATTGGTACTATGTTTGATGAATTGATACGATGTGTCTGTTTTGTTGGATGCACATAAGGTGTTTGGTGAAATGCTTGTGAGTAATTAGCATGCTAATTTCGACGCTTCTGCTGCCTCTCTGTGCTCATAAAGAGAGTACATATTCTCTTTCTTGTCAAGTGAGATTGTCAAGAGAGATAGAGGAGTTATATCTCTCATGTACTAGAACACACAGAGAATTAGTTTTTTTTCTTGACATCGTTTTTTTTCACGTGGCATCTAGTACTAACCTAAAACTGACATTGAAGGTGCCGTCACGTTGACCTCAACCGCCGGCGCACACGGGTCCCGCCCTCCGGGGGTCCCCTACTGCAGCCCGGAGGCCGGAGCAGGTAGCGGCCTTCTCGCTCGCAAGGCGGACGGTGGTTGGCCCGTCTATTCGCCCATCGCCCAAACACTAGCGCATGGCCTGTGCGTCCAGACAGTGGCGGATGCACGATGCGGGATAAGGGGGGCTAAAACAATGGAGATGTTGATTTGCATGAAGATTTAATGGTGAAATCACGCTTTTGCTACAGTGATTAGGCTTGAAATCCAGCCCTGCGTCCAGGCGTCCACCGTTGCAATCCGTGCAAGTGCAACAGCTGCATATGAAAATCCAATC
Organism: Saccharum hybrid cultivar R570; assembly: GCA_038087645.1. Classification (NCBI taxonomy): domain Eukaryota; kingdom Viridiplantae; phylum Streptophyta; class Magnoliopsida; order Poales; family Poaceae; genus Saccharum; species Saccharum hybrid cultivar. The sequence goes on from JAQSUU010000135.1 coordinate 29,528,266, forward strand.
CAACATGCGGAGGGTGCACTGGTCGGTCCGCGCATGCAGATGCAGCCGGGCGATGCACGCAGCGTGTACTCGCGATCGTTTGTTGGTAGTTGGGCGCGCGATTGAGAATTGGAATTGTGTGTGCTCCGAATCCGATCCTTATCAGGGACCAGGGTCGAGACGGAGGCGAGGGCCGTTTTTGTAGAAGGATCATCAGGTGCAGCGGCGCTCATTTACTCGTGAGATCGATCGACGGCGACGTGGGGCATTATTTGTTGTTGCGGACCATCGCTGGTGTGGGTCGGTTTCTTGGGACGCCCTGATCCATCTCTGGTGACCGTTCAGTACGTACAATGCGCGATTGGGACGTGTCATTTGTAATTTGGCGAACGATTTCTGGAGGCAGTCCAACGACCTGAAAGCTGCAAGACTGCAAGGGATCGGACTCGTCGATGGTTTCCGGTGACCTAGCTACCAATAATTTCAGACTTTCAGTTGCCTGTCTGCCCTGACGTTCACTCTGCTTTATTTTTGTTAGCAAAAAACTATCCGCTTCTTAATCGAGGCAGTGACAATCGAGTTGGACCTAAGAGCATCTCCAAGAACCTTTCTAAAATTCACTCTCTAAATTATCGTTTGGAGAGTTATTTACATAAAAATCGTTTTCTATATATTTTCATTCTCCAACAATTCTTCTATATCTCATGCGCAGTTTAGTGAGTCATTCTCGTCTTTTATTTTTGGCTAGCGAAAAATTCGGAATAGAAGATGGCTATATTTAGATAACCATTTAGAGAAGTTGTTGGAGTGTAGTTTTTTCACTAAAATCTCTATTTCTAGCATTTAGGAAAGATACGAAGAGTCTTTAGGAGATGCTCTGTAGCCGTGCTGCTGCCTGCTGGAAGGTGGCGCCTGTACTCGGATTCTCTCTCGGTTAAGCGAGCCCCCAAAAGAGCATCTCGCCCGGTCCCATGTGTTTAATTGATCAATTAATTAGTGGCACGATGATGAGGGCACGGACTACCCTTGTTACAGCATGTTTAAATAAAGGAATTTAATTCAATTCAAGGAAAAAAAATAAAGGAATTTAATTAAGCTGTTTACTTGAAAACAAAAGGGACACAATAATAATTTTTTAAAAAGGGACACAATCATCCAACAATCGGTCGAACTCCCACGCAAGCACATGACCCCTGCCCGCCGGCGCCTCCCACTACCGCTCGCGGCCGCCAGTGACACGCCATCTTGCCACACGCCAGGCGTCCGCTCCCACCCGTCGACCCCCGCCCAATTCGTTGTCTCCGTTAACCAGTCGTCGACGAGCCGCCTCTGCCCAAACTGCTGCCTCTACCACCACGGCCGGTGGTGCTCACCGCCTCGTCACCCTGCCCACCCACCGCCACGCATTGTCGGGGCAGCCCGCTGCCAGGGATCTATAGAGTCCGGGGGAGGCAGCAAATCTTTCTTGTGCGTGTTACTGATGGGCCTTTTAAAATTTGAGGACTCTTCGTCGATTCGGGTATCAGCCGTGAGCTTCATCCTGGGTCGTCTTCATTGCGGGAGATGGAGAAGGACCAGGCTACGGCAATATTGGCCGGCGACGGCGGAGCCCCCTGGGTACTCCTTTAGAGAAATTGTTTGTAATCTTTCTTGTGTTCAGGGCGCCCTTTTAGACGGCTGGATATAAATGTACCGGTACCTATTAATAAAATCCAACCCTTTTCTTAAAAAAAAACCGAAACCAGCAAATCAACTTGGGAGTGAAAACAGCGGAGCACCTCCCAGGCGTCACCGCACGCGAGCCTCTTGCCGCCGCTGCTACCAAGAAACCAACTCGTACTGCACACAAAGGTACAAGGTACCCCAACAAATTAGCAGCAGCGATGAAGTAGTATAGTACTAGTATGCATGTATGGTTCTGGTTCCGCTACGGACCGCACACACGTTCTAGTGCTTGCCATGGACGACTTTGTTGCAGCGGGAACGTGCGCCGCGACACTCTCGTCGATCAGGCTGCCGACGGGCCGATGACGACAGTCGGTTCCGGTCTCGACGTGCTGCTGTTACTACTGCACCATTGATTGTTTCCCCAAGTACGCCGTGTCCGTGCGCCATAACGTGTGATCGGCCGATCCGGAAATGCGTTGCGACCCGCCGGTCATCTGACGACACCAATCACCAAAGCCTGCTGCTGCCGCTTCATCACGGAGGTTTGTCCGTCTGTGTAAAGCCTAAAAAACAATTTGTGAAGGCTTAAAGATGATGGATGTTAGCATAAATGGATTTAACCAAATAAACATCATTTATATGTGCTTGGCACAAAAAAACATTCATTTGCTAAATATCACCAACCCACATTATGCCATGTTTATTCCTTGCATTTTAGAAATATTTCTCTTCCCTCTTCCTTCTTACCTTTCTTATTCTCTTGATGATTAGAGAATGGTTGTCTTTTCTTGTGTGTATATTAGCCGCAATGGGTTTTCATGTCCGTACCTTTCTTGTCTTCCATCGTTCCTATTTATTCATAGGTGTGTAGAACTTCAATCGGCAAGCATTAACAATGAACTGCACCATCAACTGCATGCGTTAGCTCTCCACTACTGCAGAAATCTTTTCCAAGGTGGTCAAAAACGATTTTCCGAGCGGGCATCTCAACGCTTCTGCCAAAAGGTCACGGTTAATCAGACCTTAACGGAGGCGGTTGCTCGCCCGCCTCGGTAAATCAATCAGAAAAAATAAAAAAAAGAGAAAAAGTCCATCGACGGGCCCGCCAAGCCCAATGGCACCGCTGCCGGGTCCGCGGGTTCGCCGCCGCCGCCGCTCACCACATCCGGCCGACCTCCACCGGATCCGGCATGGAGCCGCCGACACCGGATCTAGGCCCACCGAAGCCGCTGCTGCCGGATCTGGGCCCCCCGAAGCTACCGCTCACCAGATGCGATCACCCTACACCAGATCTAGCATGGAGGGAGAAGGGAGCTGCCAATGCCGGATCTGGGGCCCACCAAAGCCGCCGACGCCGGATATGGGACTGCACAAGCTGGGAGGTCGGGCCGGGAGGGGAGGAGTGGCATGGCCCGAAGGGGCATGGCCACCCTGCGTCGTCGCCAGGAAGGGCCCCCGCGCCATGGCTGCCCCGTGCTGAAAGGTCCTAATATGGCTAGAGGGGGTTGAATAGCCTATTTGAAAATTCTACAAAGCACTAGATCAATTGATTAGTATGACAAAAGGCGTAATCCAATTTTACGATAGTCTTACAAGGGTTGCAAGCCACCTATCTAATAATTTAGTTGCTATGATAACTAAAACAATCAAATGCTAAGTCACTACTGTAACAGAACCGACCAAATTATAAGAGCACAAGTATAAAAACAAGCACCGAAGTGCTCAAATTTTCGAACTTGAGCCCATATAATCCCGGTAGTCAATCGAAACCACGCAGGATTTCAAACCAACTTGCTTACAACCAGGATCGCATCATTCAACATACAACATCATACGTTACATTTCACAAATAGATCTGAAATAAGTTTACACACACGGAGTCGCAATAATTACAAACCAAGTTTATAAAAGTAGCGGAAGCAAACACACGCCAGTTGTTTAACTACTGCCAGTCTTGTTGATCAACATCCCACAAAAGCATCAGGAAAGTACATAAAAGATGATCACGCCCAAGTGATCTAGTCTTCGTCACCCGCAGGGTGGAGACAAATTTTGCAGAAGCCTTGATAGAGCATATCATCTGCAACAGGAGGGAATAAACCCTGAGTACTGGAATGTACTCAGCTAGACTTACCCGTCGAAAACCAGAAATAATATGACACCAAGGATTATGCAAGGCTTACACAAGAGGCTAGCTGACATCACATTTTTGCATAAAGGCATAAGTAATTGAGACTCTTATAACCTGTACTAGCAGTTATTTTTAGCATTTACCTGTCATCTATCTTAGCACCTGTACTAAACATGCACTTGATTATAATCAAACAATTATCATCATTATATCCAGAGCAGGTATGAATTGTGGCAACATTGTATCATTCCCTTAACCACCGGTTCATTTAATGAGATCTACGTTGCCGCTGCTCAAGTCAAGTGCTCACTAACCGGGAGTGTAACACTCCGGTGTTGCGCAATGCATTTTTGCATGGCAATCATATTGCATAGCATTCATATCATTATAATCATGTATGATAATGGTATAATTTGATTAAAATAAAAGCTTAAACATGCTATATTTAATGAACTATAATAATATGATAATCACATTATATCAAAAGCCTTGCAACCATAATTCTTACATCACTTGGAACCTTAGTTCAAATTTTGGAGCTCAAATTTGGTCAAACACTTGTTCAAAAACAATTATGAAAAATATTCAAAATTATTCCCTAATTTAGCTTTTATTTTGTCATTTAAAATCTATTAAGAATTTTGAAATGACCCCTTAATCAAAGTTGTAGATAATTCAATTTTGAGCAACTTTTATTTTTGGGCCAAATCCATAAAATGCTTTCTTCTTGTTCAAAATTGGGTTTGAAGTTTGAAATGCATTTAAATTTGAAAATCGAAAATCAAAAATTTCATTTCTTTTCCTCGCGGGCCGCCGCCACCGATTCGGCCCAGAGCCAGAGTCGGCCCGCCTCACCGCGCGCGCGCGCCCGCGCTGCCCCGCCTCCGGCCCGGCCCAGCCGGCCATCTTCCCCTCCTCTCGCCCGCGTCCGCGCGCTGGCGCCGCGCCACGCCGCGACCGCGGCAGAAGGACACCGCCGCGTGGCGGCCCCGCGCCTGCAGCGCCTGCCGCGCGTCGGCCGCGGCCTGTCACCGCACTCCCGCGCCCGCCTACACCTGCCCCGGCCCAAGCACCCGCTCGCTCGCACCCGCACTCCCTTCTCCTCCCTTCCCGAGCCGAGAAGCTCGAGCTCCACCTCGCCGTGACCGCCGCTCCGCCGGCGTGATTCGCCCTCACCGCCGCACCATTTCGCAATTAACCGCGCCCGCAGCTCCGCCTCGCCTTCCTCCGCTTCGAGCTCGCGTTTGCGCTGTCTTCCAAGCTCTAGGTGAGCTCCTCCACACCTCGCCGCCGACGGCCATGACGCCACCGCGCGCGGCCTCCCGTCGAGGCGACTTCCCGCTACCTCCTCGTTCCCCTTTTCTCCAAAAACGGGTTCGTCACTTCACCGTGGTTCGCGTGCGCTCGCTGCCCCGCCCGCTCGCGACCGGAGCCGGCCGGTCGGCCATAGCCGCCGCCGCGACGTCGCGCGCGCGAACGCCGACGACGCGCTCCGCGCCTCGCGGGGGCAGGACCGTGCCCCTGGGCCGCGCCCCGAGCGGGCCGGCTCGGTGGACCTCCCGCGCGCGCGAGACGGGCCGGGAAAACGGCCACGGGCCGACTGTTGACCTCGGGCCGGCCCGATTCTTTTTTTTTTCAGAAAAACAAATTCCGATTTCTTTTAATATTATTGATGAAAAACACTTGTAAAATGATTTCTTGGCCATTTTAGCTCCAAAATTGGTGAAATAAAATTGTATGTACTCATTTGAACCTGATCTATGGTATAAAATTGTTGCATGTCAAATTTGATGTACTTTTCTGTAGAATTTATAATTAAATAGTAAAATGGCTATTTTCTTGATAAATACTTAATAAATCCTAGAAAAGTCAGAAAAATATGATTCCAAATTTATTAATCTTTTTGTGTCATGTACTTTCTAGGAAAATTTTATATCTTGGGTGTTCTGTATAAAAATTTGTAGTTGCAGTTCAAATGCTTTTTGTTACCAATAATTGTTATTTTTGTTATTTAAATAAATTTGAATAAAACATGCAAGTGATAATTTTTCCATAGTGTTTGTTTAGGTAGTAGATAGTAGAAAAATTCCTAAATCTGTTGTTTGATACTTTTCATAATGTAAAGTATTTTAAATATCTATTTGAGGCCATAGTTTGTTATTTTTGTATAGTAAGTTCTAATTATCCAAATGCAGTAAAAATTTTATGTCAAGCTATTCTTGATATTAGTAACCCACTGTAATTTTATAAGATTTTTCTGAGCTACTAAAATATGTGTTGCTGTTCAACCTTAAGACTAATTAGGGTTTCTATTTATTCTTAATGCAAAGTTAGTTGGAAAATTATACTTTGGTGTATCTTTGAAGCCTCTTGATTCTCCAATACTCTCGCATGGTAGGAACTAGTGTTGGTAGTTTCCGAGTACATGTTCTTGGATGACGTAGACTACCTTGTAGAAGAGTCATAAGTTCCACATAATCCGATGACGTAATACATTCGTTACATCGCATGCATTCCGCATCATCATCATCTCATGTCACCTCTGCAATGCACCGATGCATATTGCACTCATACTTCTGCATCATACAGGATCGCAGGAAGTGGTTCCGGCAGTTGTTCCCGAGGACGCAGAGGAGCAGCCCGAGGAGCCGGAGCCAGCAGAAGTAGAAGAGGAGTCCGGTGAAGAGCTTCCGGAGTGCCCCGACCATCGTCCCAGTACCTTCGAGCGAGGCAAGCCCCGGAGCATTTCTCCCCCGGTTTGCAAATAATTATTTATTAATTTTACTTAATCTGATGCATTAAGTTTAGGAGTTGTTTGCAAACGTTGCTGCATTATACCTTGTTCCACCTTGTTTTACCCGATCCTTGTCACCCTAGTGTCCACGGTCAATAATTGCTTAGTTTGCTTAGACCGGTAGAAGTCGGGTGATTGCCTGTCATCCGCGAGCTATAGGGGATTACCTGGTTTTATGTGAAAGAATTGTCATGTGAGAATAACTAAGTGTGGGAATGAATATGAGACCGGGCGGAAGCTTGCAGGGTTCTGGACTGTAGTGTCTTCCGTCTGTGTCGATTAAGGACCGTCCGATGTCGGGCCTCGGGTCATGTTGAACGCATGCCTCACATTTAGCTGGCCGGATAAAGTACCTTTCGACCGCGAAGCCGGGAGATTATTCGGGCCGAGTAGATTGCCCGCAACGCACTGTACCGGAGCAGTAGTGGCAGGAAACGGGGGCGCGATGATAAGGCCAAAGAGCAGTCGGGCGGCCCCCGGGTACATGTGGTTCCTGGCAAGCTCGCGACTTTACCTGAATGGTTGACTCGGTGACCAATACCTCACTTTAGCGGGTGAGTGAGGTTTGTGTGAGGAATAAATTACCAGCTGGTCAATAATCGATTCGAATCGCCATCGTTCACTGGATAGTGAGCACTTGACTTGAGTTACTTCATCGTAGTAATATGGATACAACACTTGGATAGTTATGTGGAAAATGACATGGTAATTATTGTTAAATATCAATGGTAATCCTTGCTTGCTCAATTACATGGTTACTTTAGCATAAAGTGCAAATATAGTTGACAGGAGAATAAAGATTTAGAAGATGACATGCTTTTGTAAATGATTTGCTAAGCTAAAAATGCTTTTCTTGCAAATGAGTCAGCTACCCCACCAAAAAGCCTATCATGATCCTTGGAGTCTTTTTGTTTTGGTTCTGTCGGGTAAGTCTAGCTGAGTACCTTCTCGTACTCAGGGCTTTGTTCCCACTTGTTGCAGATGGACAGATGTACTATGGTTATTGTATCAACTGTCTCTACCCTGCAATGGGCGAAGCCTAGGACCATGGGCAATGGTCACTCACTACTCCTCGCCTGATGCTTTTGTGGGAGATGATCGCGAGCTGGCACTGTATTTTGGAAAAAAGTGTGTGTGTGTGCTTTGAACTAATGCTTCCGCTACTTTATTTGAAACTGGTTTGTAATAACTATGTTTAAACTCCGATGTATTTTGTGCCGCAAACTGCTGTGTAACTTATGAAGGTAATCGCTGAACTTATTACGATCTTGGCTGTGATGTGAAATGGTTTGAAATCCGTCGAGATTTCACGGACTACCGGGTTATACGGGCTTAAGTTTGGTAAATTGTCCGTCCGTTGGATGATTTTCTTACTTAATCTCGTATAATTGGGCGGTTCTGTTACAGCTGGTATCGGAGCATGGTTTAGCGTAATTACTGTTCATAAGTGTATTTAAACCAAAACCCTGCTTAAAAAGTGTGATTTTGAAACTAAAAAAAAAGTGTGCCAGTGGTCATATCCTGTATGCCCAGTTAAGGACTCTAGGTGGCTATTTAAGTACTAACTTGGGGTTCTGCACCATATTTCTTTTTCGTTGCTCATACGGCGTGCTATTGTATGAGTGCCACTTAATTGAGTGGTAATGTATGGATCAGTTACCTCTACGCTTCGGTAAGTGTGAGTTGTGAGAGCATGATCGGATACACCGTCGATCTAGGGAAAGTGCTTATATGATACTTGGATAATTACATGTTTTACACATGTTTTTATAAAAGTGTCGCATGTGTGGGTGTTCCGTCCGTTGAGGCGATGCCGTCAATAGGACGATGTGTTTGGGTAGTCACTACCGTTGTACACGCATCTGGGGATTCGTGTAAAGCGTGTAGGTAGGTTTACTGCTTTCATGCATTCATGGGGAATGGGCTGAAATGAGTTTTCTGCAGGTACATAACAGCGTATCGTGTAGACCGAATTAGTTACGTATATGAGAGATCGTTGTATGCCACCGAATTCACCGTTAGATGCTTTTTTTTTCCTAAGTTTGTGAGAACGTAAGACTCGTGCATGCATCATATTGTTTGTGCATTCCATTCATGGCATGCATTCCTCCCCTTATAAAAGGATTATCCCATTTCGATAAAAGTGACCTCAACTAAAATATGTTCTCACCGGGTAATTTAAAACTTGTGCTACAGATGGCCCGCACGAAGCAGACTGCCCGCAAGTCCACTGGAGGAAGAGCACCCCGTCGTCAGCTAGCCCCGCGGGAGCACCGCAACACGGACACTTTTCTAAGCGAGTTTGGCATGCCCACCTTGCTTTGGAGAGTGCTCCATGATGTGGGGTACCCGGAGGGACAAGAGCCAGTTTACTCTTGGAGCGAGAGCCAGCTAGCTGAAGATGGACTTGCTGTGGTAGAGATCACCGTCCCTGCTCTTGGTGATGCGCCAGAATGGGATGGTTGGCATTTGGAGTTCGAAGGACGCACTCCAGTCGAGGGTGCAGAGGGCGCAGCTTTTCGCGTCATCCGAGACATCATGAGCAGATTTCCCAATGAGTTAGCAGCAGCTTTGGCCGGTACCTTCCCGAGAGATGATCCTCGCGACGCCATTTGGGTACAGCCGCAAGGAAGTGCCCTGGTTAGAGGCCCCAGTGAAGGACTGGCTAGCGACAATCACACCATGAGTGCCATGTATGCAGCCATCAGAGCATACCAAGGTCTGGAGAATACCTATTGGACCTTGACTGGCCTACGTGGTGATGATCGGCTTGAAGCAAGGAAGCAGAAGAAAAAGCAAGCGCGTGCTATAGCTAGCTTGCAGGAGCAGTTGGCCGACATGAGCTTGCAGCGGGACCGAGCTCTCGAGAGAGGCGAGAGTTCCATGCAGCAAGTACAGAGGCTGACTCAGGCCAACAGGAATGCAGATCGCCTGTTGGAGCAGCTAGTACAGGAAAGGAATGAAGCCTGGAACAAGAGAGACCTTCTGAGGCAGAGGGTCGAGGAGCTAGAAGAGTACAATGCCAACTTGCATGAAGAGTTCCATGCCCTCTACAACGGGATGGGCCCGTATGCTCCTCCGAACGCCGCTCAGATGGACATCGACGACGACGCTGCAGCTGAGGGTAGCGATGGCGACGCCTCCGACATCGACGATGGCCCCGAGGAGTAGGATAGTGTCATGCGTTAGTAGCTAGGCGTGACGCGACGGCCTTCTTTTGGGTTCCATGTATCATGATGTATCCTGTTCGACCTTGAGACTGATGATCTTTGGAGTTTGGTTGTGTATGCGATACCCGAACGCATAAAAATCCAGTGTATGTATGCTGGCAACATGGTTGTATGGAACGCGATGTTGCTTTTAAAGTAACTTAATTGGTGCTGTTGTTCAATTGGAATGAAATTATTGCGCCTCTGTTTTCTTGTATGACTTGTTCTCTCCAATGAATTCAGTATGGCATGATTGTTCCTTCGGACACAATTTTACAACTTCACTCAATGGTGCTTGTTGCTGAAATATGCAGATGGCCAACACTCGTCGTGCTACGTACGAAGCCGCTGAGACTGGTGGCAACGGTGCAGGAGCTGGTGGAAGTGGTGCCAACAATGTCAACCACCAGGAACCACGTCCAGAACCACATTTGCCCCCTCCTCCGCCGCTTACCGCAGAAATGTTCTTCACACAGTTTCTTGGAAGTCAACGCAGTACTGAACAATCACAGAGGAATATGGAAGACTTTCTGCGTACCATCGCGGAAAATGTTCAAAGAGGAAATAATCAAGGTGGTGGCCATGGAGTGAACCAGTACAGCAGTTTCAAGGATTTCATGGATACGAGGCCACCTATTTTCAAAGAAGCAGCAGAGCCACTTGATGCCGAAGAATGGATTAACACTATGGAAGATAAGTTCCGTGTGTTAAGGATGACAGAAGTTCTGAAAGTAGAGTATGCTGCACATCAGTTACAAGGACCAGCAGGAATGTGGTGGAAGCATCACCGCAGTACTTTTCCTCCTAATGCCCAGATCTCTTGGAGGGATTTCACTGAAGCTTTTAAGGGAGTTTATATTCCCCCAGGGTTGGTTGAGATGAAGCTTGGAGAGTTTTTAGCCTTGAATCAGGGTACCAAGACGGTGACACAGTATCTGCATGCCTTTAATAACTTGTGCCGCTATGCCCCAGACATGGTTGACACAGATGCAAAGAAGATTGCTAGTTTCAAGAGAGGGTTGAGTCCGAAGATGATGAAGCATGTGGGTACCAATACCCGCAACAGATTCAACGACTTTATCAGTGACTGTTTGAAGCAAGAGAAGAACAATAACGCTTACACCGCGTCCAAGAACCGCAAGAGAGTGTTCGAGTCAGGACCATCCCAGTCCAGAGTTGTCCCTGCCAACCGTTCATCTTATCGTCCGTCCGCACCTGGTGCGAGGTTCAGGCCGCCGCAGCATAAAACCCAGAATTACAAGGGGCCACAGAAACCGTACAAGATCGCAGTGCCGCCAACAAAGACCAGCGCAGCTGCAGAACAGAGCAACTCCAAGGGAGCTATAGGGTCTGCTGGTACAGTGAAAGGGCCCTGCTACAACTGTGGTCAGCCAGGCCACTTTTCCAAGTTCTGCCCTTATCCGCCTAAAAAGAAGCAACAGACTTACAATGCTCATGTACACCACACCGCCATTGATGAAGTTCCTGAGGGAGAGCCCGTAACTGCTGGTAAGTTTCTTGTGAACCATCACCCTGCAGTTGTTCTTTTTGATTCTGGATCTTCGCATTCTTTCATGAGTCAAGCATTTGCACGGAAGCATGAACAACTATGCACAGAATTGAGTTATGGTTATCGCATAAGTTCAGCAGGAGCTGATGTGTTAACCAATAAGATGGTTAGAGGGGCAACCCTTGAGTTAGGTAGTCGGAAGTTCCGAGTGAACCTGGTAGTTATGCCTGGACTAGTTTTGGATGTAATAATAGGAATGAACTGGATGAAAGACTGGGAAGCAGTCATAGATACAAGCAGTCGGATGCTTACCCTTAAAGATCCCCAGGCAGAGGGTACTTTTCAGGTACCATTGCCTAAAAGAACAGATCTTGTGAGTGTGACCTGTGCCATGGAAGTTGCTCCTATCCATCAGATCCCAGTAGTATGTGAGTTCCCGGATGTGTTTCCAGACGAGTTGCCTGGCCTTCCTCCAGACAGAGATGTTGAGTTTGGAATCGAGTTGATCCCCGGGACAGCTCCAATTTCGAGGAGACCTTATCGGATGCCTCCGGATGAGTTAGCTGAGTTGAAGAAACAGTTGGAAGAGTTGTTAAAAAAGGGGTTTATTCGCCCAAGTAAGTCTGAATGGGGATGTCCTGCCTTGTTTGTAAAGAAAAAGAAAGAGGGTACTCTCAGGATGTGTGTGGATTACCGACCTCTTAACGCTGTAACTATCAAGAATAAATATCCACTGCCTCATATTGATGTTCTGTTTGATCAGTTAGCTAAAGCCAGAGTGTTCTCCAAGATAGACTTAAGGTCTGGGTATCATCAGATAAAGATTAGACCTCAAGATGTTCCGAAAACCGCCTTTGCTACCAGATACGGGTTGTACGAGTATCTTGTTATGTCATTTGGACTAACAAATGCTCCTGCATATTTTATGTATCTGATGAATACGGTTTTCATGCCGGAGTTAGATAAGTTTGTAGTTGTCTTCATTGATGACATTCTAGTATACTCTGAAAACGAGAAAGAGCATGAAGAGCATCTGAGAATTGTCTTGACCAGGTTGAGGGATCATAAGTTATATGCTAAGTTCAGCAAATGTGAATTTTGGTTGAAGAAAGTTCCTTTCCTCGGTCATATCCTATCTGAGAATGGAGTTTCTGTAGATCCGAGTAAAGTGCAAGAGGTTATGGATTGGAAGACTCCAACCACAGTGTCAGAAGTCAGGAGTTTCCTAGGGTTAGCAGGTTACTATCGCCGTTTTATCCCAGACTTCTCGAAGATTGCCAAGCCTATGACAAGTCTGTTACAGAAAGATCACAAGTTTGCGTGGACAGAGGAGTGTGAGACAGCTTTCCATACCTTGCGGAAACTGTTGACCACTGCTCCAGTTCTTGCACAACCCGACATCGAGAAACCTTTTGATGTGTTCTGCGACGCATCAAAAACAGGATTAGGGTGTGTGCTAATGCAAGAAGAAAGAGTAATTGCTTATGCCTCCCGGCAGTTGAGAAAACATGAAATCAATTACCCGACACATGATCTTGAGCTTGCCGCTGTAGTGCATGCCTTAAAGATTTGGAGACACTATCTACTGGGTAACGTGTGCAACATTTTCACCGATCATAAGAGTCTCAAGTACATTTTCACCCAACCAGAATTGAACATGAGACAGCGGAGATGGTTAGAACTGATCAAAGACTACAACTTGAATGTACAGTATCACCCTGGGAAAGCCAATGTGGTAGCTGATGCTTTAAGCAGAAAATCACATTGTCTGAATGTGCAACCCTTGCTTGAAGATGGTTTCGAACTAATGCACCCTGCCGTGCTACAAAGTATTCAGGTCAGTTGTTCCTTGGAGAGTAAGATTATAGAAGGTCAGAAAACAGACAAGGGGATATTCCACATCAAAAAGAAGATTCAAGAAGAACCCTCGAAACACTTCAGGGTGGATGAGCAGGATGTGTTGTGGTTCGACAACCGTCTTGTTGTTCCAAAGGATAGAGAGCTTAAGAATAAAATTTTGGATGAAGCTCATCTCTCTAAGTTGTCTATTCATCCTGGCAGCAGTAAAATGTATCAAGAACTAAGACCTCGTTATTGGTGGACCAAAATGAAGAAGGAAATTGCAGCGTATGTAGCCAGATGTGACACATGTTGTAGAGTAAAAGCAATTCACATGAAGCCTGCCGGAATGCTACAACCTTTGTCAGTACCGAGTTGGAAGTGGGATGACATAAGTATGGATTTTATCACGGGTCTACCCACTACTCAAAAAGGTCACGATTCCATTTGGGTAATTGTGGATCGTCTTACTAAGACAGCCCACTTTTTGCCTGTCAAAACGGAATATAGACCACCTCAATATGCTGAGAAGTATATTGCAGAGATTGTGAGGTTGCATGGCCTACCAAAGACTATAGTGTCTGACAGAGGGTCGCAGTTCACTGCTCACTTTTGGGAGCACTTGCACAAAGGTTTGGGGACTAGTCTGATTCGTAGCACTGCCTATCATCCTCAAACAGATGGTCAAACTGAGAGAGTTAATGCTGTTCTAGAAGATATGTTAAGAGCCTGTGTGTTGTCTTCCAGAGGTTCATGGGAGTCATGGTTACCATTAGCAGAGTTCTCGTACAATAACAGCTATCAAGAGAGTATCAAGATGGCACCTTTTGAGGCTCTGTATGGCCGAAAGTGTAGAACACCGTTAAACTGGATTGAGCCCGGAGAAAGAAGGTATTATGGTATTGACTTCGTAGAAGAAGCCGAAAGGAAAGTTCATATCATCCAGCAGAATATGAGAGCAGCCCAGTCACGTCAGAAAAGTTATGCAGATAAGAGAAGGAGACCGCTTGTGTTCGAAGTTGGTGACTATGTCTATCTAAAAGTTACGCCAATGAAAAAGAAAAGATTTGGTGTGCGCAGAAAGCTGGCCGCCAGATTTGTGGGACCTTATAAAATCCTGGAACGGAAGGGTCCTGTGGCTTACAAATTGGATTTACCAGAGTCAATGGGTGCTATATTCCCAGTTTTTCATGTATCACATCTCAAGAAATGTTTGCGCGTTCCAGAGGAAAGGATTGAACCTCGAGGCATAAAACTGAAGTCAGATCTGGTGTATCGTGAGCAGCCAGTTTGAGTTTTGGATACCAGGGAAAGGGCTACTCGAAACAGTGTGGTGAAAACATATAAGATACAATGGAGTCATCACGATGAAAGGGATGCATCTTGGGAAACGGGTGAATACTTAAAGAACGCTTATGAAGATTTTTATTATAAATGGTTCGTAACCCAAATCTCGGGACGAGATTTTTATAAGGGGGGAGGGCTGTAACACTCCGGTGTTGCGCAATGCATTTTTGCATGGCAATCATATTGCATAGCATTCATATCATTATAATCATGTATGATAATGGTATAATTTGATTAAAATAAAAGCTTAAACATGCTATATTTAATGAACTATAATAATATGATAATCACATTATATCAAAAGCCTTGCAACCATAATTCTTACATCACTTGGAACCTTAGTTCAAATTTTGGAGCTCAAATTTGGTCAAACACTTGTTCAAAAACAATTATGAAAAATATTCAAAATTATTCCCTAATTTAGCTTTTATTTTGTCATTTAAAATCTATTAAGAATTTTGAAATGACCCCTTAATCAAAGTTGTAGATAATTCAATTTTGAGCAACTTTTATTTTTGGGCCAAATCCATAAAATGCTTTCTTCTTGTTCAAAATTGGGTTTGAAGTTTGAAATGCATTTAAATTTGAAAATCGAAAATCAAAAATTTCATTTCTTTTCCTCGCGGGCCGCCGCCACCGATTCGGCCCAGAGCCAGAGTCGGCCCGCCTCACCGCGCGCGCGCGCCCGCGCTGCCCCGCCTCCGGCCCGGCCCAGCCGGCCATCTTCCCCTCCTCTCGCCCGCGTCCGCGCGCTGGCGCCGCGCCACGCCGCGACCGCGGCAGAAGGACACCGCCGCGTGGCGGCCCCGCGCCTGCAGCGCCTGCCGCGCGTCGGCCGCGGCCTGTCACCGCACTCCCGCGCCCGCCTACACCTGCCCCGGCCCAAGCACCCGCTCGCTCGCACCCGCACTCCCTTCTCCTCCCTTCCCGAGCCGAGAAGCTCGAGCTCCACCTCGCCGTGACCGCCGCTCCGCCGGCGTGATTCGCCCTCACCGCCGCACCATTTCGCAATTAACCGCGCCCGCAGCTCCGCCTCGCCTTCCTCCGCTTCGAGCTCGCGTTTGCGCCGTCTTCCAAGCTCTAGGTGAGCTCCTCCACACCTCGCCGCCGACGGCCATGACGCCACCGCGCGCGGCCTCCCGTCGAGGCGACTTCCCGCTACCTCCTCGTTCCCCTTTTCTCCAAAAACGGGTTCGTCACTTCACCGTGGTTCGCGTGCGCTCGCTGCCCCGCCCGCTCGCGACCGGAGCCGGCCGGTCGGCCATAGCCGCCGCCGCGACGTCGCGCGCGCGAACGCCGACGACGCGCTCCGCGCCTCGCGGGGGCAGGACCGTGCCCCTGGGCCGCGCCCCGAGCGGGCCGGCTCGGTGGACCTCCCGCGCGCGCGAGACGGGCCGGGAAAACGGCCACGGGCCGACTGTTGACCTCGGGCCGGCCCGATTCTTTTTTTTTTTCAGAAAAACAAATTCCGATTTCTTTTAATATTATTGATGAAAAACACTTGTAAAATGATTTCTTGGCCATTTTAGCTCCAAAATTGGTGAAATAAAATTGTATGTACTCATTTGAACCTGATCTATGGTATAAAATTGTTGCATGTCAAATTTGATGTACTTTTCTGTAGAATTTATAATTAAATAGTAAAATGGCTATTTTCTTGATAAATACTTAATAAATCCTAGAAAAGTCAGAAAAATATGATTCCAAATTTATTAATCTTTTTGTGTCATGTACTTTCTAGAAAAATTTTATATCTTGGGTGTTCTGTATAAAAATTTGTAGTTGCAGTTCAAATGCTTTTTGTTACCAATAATTGTTATTTTTGTTATTTAAATAAATTTGAATAAAACATGCAAGTGATAATTTTTCCATAGTGTTTGTTTAGGTAGTAGATAGTAGAAAAATTCCTAAATCTGTTGTTTGATACTTTTCATAATGTAAAGTATTTTAAATATCTATTTGAGGCCATAGTTTGTTATTTTTGTATAGTAAGTTCTAATTATCCAAATGCAGTAAAAATTTTATGTCAAGCTATTCTTGATATTAGTAACCCACTGTAATTTTATAAGATTTTTCTGAGCTACTAAAATATGTGTTGCTGTTCAACCTTAAGACTAATTAGGGTTTCTATTTATTCTTAATGCAAAGTTAGTTGGAAAATTATACTTTGGTGTATCTTTGAAGCCTCTTGATTCTCCAATACTCTCGCATGGTAGGAACTAGTGTTGGTAGTTTCCGAGTACATGTTCTTGGATGACGTAGACTACCTTGTAGAAGAGTCATAAGTTCCACATAATCCGATGACGTAATACATTCGTTACATCGCATGCATTCCGCATCATCATCATCTCATGTCACCTCTGCAATGCACCGATGCATATTGCACTCATACTTCTGCATCATACAGGATCGCAGGAAGTGGTTCCGGCAGTTGTTCCCGAGGACGCAGAGGAGCAGCCCGAGGAGCCGGAGCCAGCAGAAGTAGAAGAGGAGTCCGGTGAAGAGCTTCCGGAGTGCCCCGACCATCGTCCCAGTACCTTCGAGCGAGGCAAGCCCCGGAGCATTTCTCCCCCGGTTTGCAAATAATTATTTATTAATTTTACTTAATCTGATGCATTAAGTTTAGGAGTTGTTTGCAAACGTTGCTGCATTATACCTTGTTCCACCTTGTTTTACCCGATCCTTGTCACCCTGGTGTCCACGGTCAATAATTGCTTAGTTTGCTTAGACCGGTAGAAGTCGGGTGATTGCCTGTCATCCGCGAGCTATAGGGGATTACCTGGTTTTATGTGAAAGAATTGTCATGTGAGAATAACTAAGTGTGGGAATGAATATGAGACCGGGCGGAAGCTTGCAGGGTTCTGGACTGTAGTGTCTTCCGTCTGTGTCGATTAAGGACCGTCCGATGTCGGGCCTCGGGTCATGTTGAACGCATGCCTCACATTTAGCTGGCCGGATAAAGTACCTTTCGACCGCAAAGCCGGGAGATTATTCGGGCCGAGTAGATTGCCCGCAACGCACTGTACCGGAGCAGTAGTGGCAGGAAACGGGGGCGCGATGATAAGGCCAAAGAGCAGTCGGGCGGCCCCCGGGTACATGTGGTTCCTGGCAAGCTCGCGACTTTACCTGAATGGTTGACTCGGTGACCAATACCTCACTTTAGCGGGTGAGTGAGGTTTGTGTGAGGAATAAATTACCAGCTGGTCAATAATCGATTCGAATCGCCATCGTTCACTGGATAGTGAGCACTTGACTTGAGTTACTTCATCGTAGTAATATGGATACAACACTTGGATAGTTATGTGGAAAATGACATGGTAATTATTGTTAAATATCAATGGTAATCCTTGCTTGCTCAATTACATGGTTACTTTAGCATAAAGTGCAAATATAGTTGACAGGAGAATAAAGATTTAGAAGATGACATGCTTTTGTAAATGATTTGCTAAGCTAAAAATGCTTTTCTTGCAAATGAGTCAGCTACCCCACCAAAAAGCCTATCATGATCCTTGGAGTCTTTTTGTTTTGGTTCTGTCGGGTAAGTCTAGCTGAGTACCTTCTCGTACTCAGGGCTTTGTTCCCACTTGTTGCAGATGGACAGATGTACTATGGTTATTGTATCAACTGTCTCTACCCTGCAATGGGCGAAGCCTAGGACCATGGGCAATGGTCACTCACTACTCCTCGCCTGATGCTTTTGTGGGAGATGATCGCGAGCTGGCACTGTATTTTGGAAAAAAAGTGTGTGTGTGTGTGTGCTTTGAACTAATGCTTCCGCTACTTTATTTGAAACTGGTTTGTAATAACTATGTTTAAACTCCGATGTATTTTGTGCCGCAAACTGCTGTGTAACTTATGAAGGTAATCGCTGAACTTATTACGATCTTGGCTGTGATGTGAAATGGTTTGAAATCCGTCGAGATTTCACGGACTACCGGGTTATACGGGCTTAAGTTTGGTAAATTGTCCGTCCGTTGGATGATTTTCTTACTTAATCTCGTATAATTGGGCGGTTCTGTTACAGGGAGCGACGGCGATTCGAATCGAATTCCTATCCAGCTGGAGGGGTATTTCTAACACTCACCGTGCAGACACCTGCCAGGGTCGCACAGGCCACCGTTTCATATGATTCAGGAATCGCGGGTCCGAATAATGTCGCGACCCCAAGGGCGACACTCTGCCAGGTGATAGGGACTCTAACCCCCCCTCCTTGGTCTCACGCCAATGTCCCCAAGCACATCATTTCTCTCCTCCAAGAAGCAACCTACCATTCGATTCCCGGCCTGAACCACATTACTTGGCTTCGCGGTCGGAACGACTTATCCGGCCAACTAAGTGTTAGACTGCGTTCAATATGACTCAAGGACGTACAGCGAATCGGTCCTTAAACGACTCAGACAGGCATAGCTCCACACCCAAGACGTGAAGTGTCTTGCGGCTGTACTATCGAACTCCCGCCCGGTCTCAATTTCATTTTTAAGCATGGTTCCATCCACGATAGTCATAAAGCCACTCGTGACTCCTTCCTACATCTCGCGGATGACCGGAAATCATCCGACTTCTACCGTACTAAGCAGGGCTAAGCATTGACACGTGCCTAAACCTAATATAGGATTAAGTACGATATCTGGACAAGGGCAGGTATAATGCAACAAGTGTTTTCATGTAACTCCTACAACTTAATGCAGTAAACAATTAAAAGTACTCAAGATTCATTTATAAATCAGTAGGTTCAGCATGCACCGGGGCTTGCCTTTCAGAAAGGTCGAAGGCCGGTGATCAGGACACTCAGGTAGATCTTCGGTAGGAGCTTCGTCGCCGGTTGGTTCCTCTAGCTGCTCCGGCTGGTCCTGGATTTCCTCCGGAATCACATGCTCGAATTCGAGGAGAGTTACCCCCTCCGGAACACCTATTGCATGAGTGCATAATAAATATCATGGGTGCGTAATGGTGCAACATGCTCGGAATGAAATGCATTTCAGAAATAAAATATAATAATCTAATCAAGTTACTTTATCAGTACGTGCAAATCTCTTCTCCGGTGGAGAAGTACTTACCTAATCTACCCAACCTAAGATATAGTTGTTCATCTTCGGTTAAGGCCCTAACACCTAACAAACACAAGAGTGACATTATTTAGGTTACCACATCCAACCCAAAATATCACGGTCAGACATTCTGGACAGCAGCTACTTGTTTCTAACATAACTGGAGATTCCCAAATCCAAAAGATATGATCTAAGACAATCTAGAAAGCTTAAGAAATGTACCACAAAATGTTTTCAGACCACAACACTAAATTCCAAAGTTTACCTAGTCGAAATTCCAAAGTTCCAGAATCTGTCCTCCCCCAAACAGAGAGCAGCCAATTCTGGACTGTCACTTAAAACAGCAATAACTCCTAAATTACTAAGCCAAATGCTCCCAATTTTTGACACAAGATAGTTTATCAAGTTTACTACAATTTTGGTATTCACAAGTTTTCCAGCAAACACTTTTATCAAAGGTCAAACCTAGAAATACTACCAGCTGTCCAGAAAACCTAGAATTGCAAAGATTAAATATTTATTGATGTGGCAAACATCCCATAAGACCAAACTAATGCTACCACAAGTTCACATAGGTCACAAAAACACCAGAAAGTAAGGTTGGCCCACCTAAAATATTTATTTAAACTCATTTCTTAATTTACTTAAGTAATTAAGTGAAATTTTAAACATATATGTAAACTGCTCCTAAAATTCTACAAAAATTACAGGAGACTCTCTGACCCAAAAAGAGGCTACTGTAAAAATTTGAACTAAATTTATTCACAGGTACTTCCCACACAAAATTCACAAGCTCAAAAGGCTGATTTTTGTATAAATAACAAAGCATAGGAAAAAGTGTCAAACAACAGATTTACTAATTTTCTTGGACACTCTAGGGTACCAAGACCTTCTCCAAAAAGTTATATGAACATTGCACATGTAGAAAAATTACAAAAATTCATTTAAGTATTTCCTAAAATAAAAAGATAACATTATAACTTGAAAAGTACTTAAGCACTACTGCCTAAATTTTTACCAGAGCTAGAACAAGTATAAATTAGTCTACCCACCAAATTGCATAATTTTTGGAACACTGAAACTCAAGATATGATTTATACAAGTTTGCATGTGATTTAAAAATACATTTCAAAGACCTATTTAAATATCCCGGAAACCAAACATCACATAACCAATTCATATTTTTCTAAAATACTACACCTCAAGTAGATCCTAACAAAATTTACCTTATAATTTTTGGGCAAGTAAAACCCTAGATCTACATTTTTCCAAAACTTAACAAAAACTATGACAGAATAAAGAAAATGAATAAACCCTATCGGATGCTGGGCCGGCCCGGAAAACCAACGTGGCCCACTTCGCGTGGCGCGGCCCACTCCGCGCGCGCGGCCTGCTCGGGCTCCCGCCCGCGCGCGTGTGACTGACCAGGTGGCCCCACTTGTCAGCGAGAGAGAGGCGGAGGGGAGGAGCTGCGGTCGCCGGAGCTCGCCGTCGGTGAGCCGACCGGCGAAGCTGAGCGGACGAGCATGACCACGTCATCGAGCTAAGCCGATTGGTGGCAAGAACGGGACGACAGAGCCACGGTAAGGTGCTCGCCATCGGGCATGGCGGATCACCGGTACGGTGGTGGCAAAATCTTGCCGTCGGTGAGCCTGACGTCCCAACCCTAACCCTCGACGAGCATCCCCATTCTACTTCGACCCTAACGCACCTACAAGTGGGCGACAGAGACGCCCAGAGACCCCTGGCCATGGAGAGCCGTCGCGCGGAGGAACTCCGGCGAGGTACCGCGGCGGTGGAAAACGAAAATGTGACCCTACCAAAGCGCGATTGGCTGCTTGGAGTGGACAGTGAGGTAGCGGGCTCCAAGGCGGAGCTGTGGACGCGTTTTTGTGGGCGACAGTGCGGTGGAGAGCGCGCACGAGCTTGCCGGAGTGGAGGCGGCAATGGTGCTCGGTTGTTCCGCCTCGGTGAGGAGAGAGCGGAAGAGAGGGGGAGTTGTGGTGCGAGTGGTGGGGGTTGAAGTGTCGGCCCCGACTTCACACCCGCGCGCATGCTCGTGTCGTGGAGGCGACGGCAGGGCGCGAGCGCCACGCGGCCACCGGGCTCTGCCCAAGCGCCACGACGCGAAGCTGTCGGTGTCGGTCGACTGAATGGAGCCTGGCGTGGTGGTCTGACAGCGAATGTTTGACGTTGATTAACTCGTAAACGAGCTCGAATTAGTGAAATCTCCAATTAGCAAAGTCGTAGCCCTATACAAGGACTACAAGTTGGTAAGAGAGATCAGAGACTGGTTCGGCTTGGTTAGTGACATACAGGGCCCTGAAGTGAGGTACCCAGAAACTGAAACCGAGTTTCAGTTAGCTAACCGACAGAAACCCATTTTTCCAGGCACCATATCTCCTAAACCATTTAGAACTAGGTGATGGTGATATTGACAATATTGTAGAGCTATGGGTAGACAACAACTTTGTCAATTGGCTCAAGGACTGGTTCGGCCTAGTTTGTGAGTTACAAGTTGCCAAAGTGAGGTACAATGAAACGGTTTTCAGCTTCACACTTAGCCAAAATTGCTAAGTCTCAAAACAGCCTCTAATACTGACTTGTGGGCCATTTTTGAGCATGTTCTGATCATTTTCATGAGATGGCCATATTAGAACTTTTGTTCCTTATGAAATTCTCTACAACTTTGCTTAAGGGTGCTCCTCCATGCAAGGTCTCTAAGCTAGACTTTCTAATTGGTCAAACTAGATCACTCTAGGGGTCCAACTTAGTCAACAACATTTGGAAGGGCAATTTGGTAATTTTGGTCAACATGAACATTGCTCCACTACTTACCCTAAATGTAATTAAGGTGTTATAAGACCTAATTAGCCACTCTACATATTGGTTGCACAAAATTCCTAGTGTCACATACTTTGGAACAAGTAATTCAATACTTTCACCCAAATGTTGCAAGCTCATGTTGCACATGTTGCATGAGTGTGTTGCATAACACTTGCTAATTATGTTACACTAAAGTGGTTGACATGTCTCACAAAGGAAATTGCACATAAGGTACTTGTGTTTTGCACACCACTCACTTCTTACTTCACATGAAATATAAACATATGTGGCAATGTTTCCAAAGCATGTTTCACATATTATAAGCTTATGCATGAAATGAATGATGCTTGCTTATGCTTATGCAAATACAATGCAATTAAGGAGCTAAACACCTGAGGTGTTACAACTACGAGCTCTCAAAAACTAGCTATACTAAAGAGCTCAACTAGGTGAGAAGCTACACTAGCAAGATAAATCAAGCTCTCAAGACTAATTACACTAAAGAACTTATTACAACTAGTTTGCGGGAATGCAAATGAAAGGAATGTGAACTTTATACCACCGCGTCGAGGAATGAACCAATCACGATAATATAAATACCGTTCACTACTGGGAGAAATCCAAAGAATAAATCACAATGGAGACACACAATTTTTCTCCCGAGGTTCACGTGCTTGCCGGCGCGCTAGTCCCTGTTGTGTCGACCAATACGTGATGGTTCGGCGGCTAAGAGGTGTAGCACGAACCTCGTCCAACCCGTGGACACTGCAAGAACCTACCCACAAGTGAGGTAGCTCAATGACACGCGCAATTCACTATAATTGCCTTTGGCGCTCCGCTGGGGAAAGGCACAAGAACCCCTTACAATCACCGAGAGGTGGCCAAGAACAATCACCAACTCTTGCCACAACTCCTCCGTTGCTCCAAGCCGTCTAGGTGGTGGTAACCACTAAGAGTAACAAGAATCCCGCAACTCAAACGATCTCCAAGTGCCACTAGATGCAAACTCACAAGCAAATGCATTTGGAATCACTCAATCTCACTTTAGATTCACAACCAAGTAAGAAAGATGAGTGGGAGGGAGTATGCTCAGCTCAAGAGGATGTCAAGATGATCAAAAAGTCAAGAGAGCCCCCCAAGAGTTGGCCACCAACTATTTATAAGTGTCCCTAAAAAATAGAGTCGTTAGGGTCACGAAGGGGTTCAGCACGACCTGACCGGACGCGCCGATCAGGCTGACCGGATGCAGCCTCAGCATCCGGTCACTGCCGTCCAAACACACCAATGCCTCCCATGTGTTCGCGTTCGAATGTCGTACATTGATCTCCAACGGTCCCTGAACAGTCAAGGTTATGGTCAAAGGATGACCGGACGCACCTGACACCACCACCGGACACCGCACTGCCTGGCGTCCGTTCGTTTCCAGAGAGGGTTCACCGTGCGAAAATACTGACCGGAGCGTCAAGTCAACGTTGACCTGACGCGCCTCAGCGTCCAGTCGTCTCTCTTCTTCTCTGCACAAGCGAGTCATGATGACGTCAGCGTACGTCATCGGTCGTCGTACGTGAGCCCTGCGCGTCAGATCCACAGCGTCCGCGCGCCACCAACAAGTAACATGACACGCCGGTCAAGCCAGGGCAGCGTCTGGTCAAACAACTTCACTCTCGGCCAGTCGCGCGCCGTGGCAAAGAACTGACCTGACGCTGAGGCCAGCGTCCGGTCATGCCGACCCCAGCGTCCGGTCGCCCTATGTCTCCTCCTTTTTATTTTCTAAGTGCGCGACCGCTTCACCCTTTATTCCCAATTGCTAACCACAAAGTGTAGAACTTGTGTGCATGTGTGTTAGCATTTTTTTAAAGCATTTTACAAGGGTCATATGTTAGCACACTAGGTTCTTAAATGCAATGCATGAATCATGTCACCTAGTGGCACTCGATAAACCGTTTAGCCAAAGAATTCCCCTCTTTATAGTACGATTATCGATCTTAAGTCACTCACACCTTCTATGATGTCTTGAGTGTAAAACAAAAATAGCCCTATCACATATACCTTTGCCTTGAACCTATTTTTGTTTTTCTCTTTCTTCTTTCCCAAATATGAAGCATTTGATCATCTTTTGATCACCTCCATCATTGTCGGTGTTTGATACTGGCAACTCATCATGGGGTTACCCAGGACGATTGTTCGAGGGCCGGTGAACCTAGAAACTCGACGGTAACGCAAGAGACAAGCGATTTATACTGGTTCAGACCCTCGTGATCGAGTAAAAGCCATACGTCCCGTTGGCGTTTAGCCTTTGCGTTGGATTGATTGTATGATTGTCTGTACAAGGGGCGCCCCTAGCCTTTCTTTATATAGGGAGAGATGGCTGAGACGCAATTTTAGTCTTAGTCAGATACAATTGAGGAGTTCTAGATCTATTACAGAGTCTAACTTTCCTAATATTCCAACTAGGTCGGTCTTTACAGCTTGAAGTCCACGTCATCTTAAACCGTGTCCTTCGAACTTGATTGTGGGCCCGGGATAGGCCCCTGGATAGAAGTCGAGCTGATACAGACCCCCATAAGTCTTGTATCGACAATCACCATGACCATCATCTAGCTCCACCACTTGGCATGAGACTTATCATTTCATGTCTATACACTTAGCACAATGATTAGTCCCTAGATTTCATCAATGATCCAAAACCAAACTAGGGCTTTCACGCGCGCTGCCTTTGAAGGGCCGCCCAGCGCGCCACGCCGTGGCCACTGAGGGAGAGGAAGAGGGAGAGGAAGAGACAGAGAGAGGGAGAGTGTTCGGCTAAGAGAGAGGAAGAGATATGTGTTCGGCTGAGGGGCGCGGCTGAGTGAGAGCGAGTGAGAACTAGGGTTTCACATATATATACGACGAACCATTATCGGGCCTCAGGAATATTAACCGAGGCGGGTCTTATAAAAGGCTCGTCCGAAAATGGTGGTATTTTTGGAGGCCATTAATTGTTACCGCCTCGGTTAATAAAAACGACCGCCTCAGTTAATCCGAGGCGGTTCAAAAGCCCGCCCGCCTCTGAGCCTCTTTGTCAAACGCCTCAGTTAAGTTTTTTTTAGTAGTGCTCATGCCTCTCTATGCCGGTAACGCATGGACAATGGCCATTTTTATGTTAGGAATATACATTATTTTGCATTGTCATTAAGCATTAGTACTCCAAATATGCATGCATGCGTGAGGACTGTGTTACTGATACGTCCTCTTTACTCTAATTACACACATTAGTACATGAGTAAGGGAGAGGAGAGAGTGTGAACTGATCGTAGCTTAGTTGGTTAGATTCCTTATGGCAGGATCTGTCCACTTGACTTCAAGCCTTCGACTGACATGAGTGTTCACATTTTTATAGATTTATTCTACGATTTAACAATGTCATTCTTTCGTTGATAGGCGATGTACTCGTCCGGATATGTCATCACAATAGAGCAGCCACACTGCCCCCCTCTTCCATCTTTGTCGTCGTCCATCATGGATTAACTTTTATCATCATTTGTCTTACTTTTTAAAGTTTTCCTCTAAGATGCCCAATGTCTTTTCAACAACTATGATCTTATAGCAACTTCATGTTGCTAAAATAAAAATGAATGCACTATCTTTTATAACTCAAAAGCCCGGAAAGATGGGATGGCATGGAGGATGTGTGGTGGGGGTACGCGGCGGTGTGCGCAGTGACCTTGAATTGGCACACTTGAACCATCCTAAAATCTGCAAGCCTTCTCATGCAGATTATCTCGAGCTCCATTACGCGTTATCACGGTGGGGGTTGCGAAACCGGCGGCTTCAAGGATGCCGATCCCATTCGATCTGAAGTCCATGGCAAGGAAAACCAGGTCTGGAGAGTCACGTTCGTGGTGCAAAAACTAACGAGGTAAAAAAAAAAGAAAAAGAAATTCCAAGTGTGATCACCTCTCCGTAGCACTTGCAGGTGCGACCAGCTCTCCGCTTTGTTCAGCAATTCCAAGTGTGATCACCTCTCCGTTTTAAATTTTGTTTTGGCCTGGCCTAGCCTGCTGGCTGGTTAGTTGACCCACAAAGAGCATGAGTTTCATTTGTATTCTGGCGATCGACTTTGCTCTCCGCTAGAGGGTTCAGTGTTCGCCAGGGCCAGGGGTGCACACATTTCAATCCGCATGGCTCCGTTTGCGTATGTACCTTGTTCGTTTCGCTGAAATGGATGCTTACGCTGATTTGTCGTGAGAAAAAAACACTGTTTATTCGGTTGAATAGTAACAAAGTACAAATTGCCGGCAGCATATACTCTCTCTCCTTTTTGTCTAGCTAGTCAACTCTATGAATTTTTATATTATACCATACAAATTTAGTACCACTGAATTCATATTTCAAAAACACTTTCTTAAAATTCATAGGCATGGCTGTTATAATCATTCTGTACCAAATCGTAAGTCGTTTTAGAATTTTTCTTACATGGTTTTTGTTAAGTATACACGTATCTAGATATATCGTATATCAGTATATAATAAAACCTATTTTGCATAAAAAGATAAAACGACTTACGATTTATAATGGAGAAGTACTGGTCGGTTTTTACTGGATCAAACTACGCCTTAGAAAAAGAAGAGCAGGGAGTACTATATTCGTTCATAAATGTAGACAATCCACGATGTTTTCGTTAGCCATTAGGTACCTCCTAATCACTAGAGATTAGCAAAGCAGCAACTAAAATGATCGAGGCCCAACGACTAGAAATCATGGCCCAACTAAAGCACCCAACAGGCAGCCAGACCCGGTAGCACGCCTTCTGTCTGTGGCTCTTCGGGCTTGTTAACCTAGCCTGACTCGCATGAGCTTAGATAGGCTTAGCTAAGCTAGGTTGGATTCTTAGAAGGTTGCTTTGTTTGGTTGCTCTTAGTTATCCTGGCTTAATTTTGCTAAAAGAAAGTTATCCTGGCCTATAGATACCGATAATTCTAGGGACCGGCAGTCCATCTGTCCCAGACCCACCGTTAATGGACCATGACGCTGGCCTAACTCCTCCTTCTTATTTGCTCAGGGGTTTCTAAAAAATAATCGGTCTTCCTATCTCGCGGCCCTTTTTCTTCCCCAACACGTCGCACCCCGCGCGCAGCTCTCAGCGCCGGGCCGTTGCCTGTAGCCCCGCCGGCCACTAGCGCAGCCGTGCGCCCTGACCGCTCCTCGCTGCTCTGACCCGCCATCACACCGTCCTCCCCGCCCACCTGTCGCGCCGCCACGCTTGCTCCCCCGCGCCTCGGACCGCTGGCTCCTTGAACTCTAGTTGGTAGCCGAGGACACCGACTGCCTTTCTTTCGAGATCCGTTCGTTGCCTTCTTGAACTCGATGTGGACACCATCTTCTCCACTCCTCATCCCGGGCTACTGCCTCTGGTGAATACACGTCGACGAGCCTCGATTCTCCTAAGCAGCAAGGAGATGTTGTGCTGAAAGCGTTTGTTGCAAACGTATGTTTCAAATGTTTCAGATGTTTTAGAGGTATGCTGCAAGTGTTTCATACGGATGCTACAAAGTGGATCATGATGCTGAATATGTCGCAATGGTTATACACGTATGTTGCAAGCTTCTGTTCTCAATATTTCATTTGTTTTTTTTTTCAAACGTATGTTGCAAGTGTGTTTATTTGTATGTTGTATATATTTTACACATTTGATACAATTGTTTTATTTGGATGTTTTCCATGTGTTTTTGCAAGTGTTTCAGATGCATGTTTCAAGTGTTTCATCTACCTTTATACGTATGTTGTAAATGTTGCATCTGGATATTTCAAAAATAGATTGGGTGTTGCATCTCTGTCCTCGCTTTCTGCTGCCTCTCCTCGGTGTCTCCTCCCCCGGCGCTGGCTAGCATCCGCCGCCCCTCCCCCTCTTCTCTATTCTGGTGACGTTCGGGGGGCACGCGAAACAGCGTGAAAACAACGCGGGAAACGTCTGTAGGCGCGTGCGTCCAACGCATGTGATGATAAAATGTATAAGGCAAAAATAATTATTATATTTATTACATATAACTGTGTTTTTAGTAGTCTTAACTTTTCTTATTAAGCCTTAGTTAGCTCTTAAATGCACTAATATCATTTAATATACACTAATTATATACTAATCACATTGTTAGCTGCTAGCCACCTCGCATCCAGCGAGCCAAGCCTCCGGGATATGAAAAGTAAAACTTGTTTCCTTAGAGCCAGACTGAAGCTCTGCACCCTCGGGATAAGCCTAGACCCTTGTTTAAGGGCACCCGCAACAGGCCGTTAGGAGTCTTCTTTAAGCATCCACGTAAGGAGAGAGGGGGAAGAGAGAGAATGTGCTGCCGCTACGCCTGGCGCCCTTCTTCACGGAATACGAGATGACGAACAGGTCCCATGCTGGAACTCCGCACGCAGCTGCGCGAACGTGTTTGAGCGTTGTGCTTCACCTGGGCCTAGTTTAGTTCCTAGAAGATTTTGTAAATTTTTTTTAGATTCCCCGTCACATCGAATCTTTAGACACATACATGAAACATTAAATATAGATAAAAAATAAAACTAATTACACAGTTTAGACGAAATGGACGAGACAAATCTTTTAAGCCTAATTAGACTATGATTGGACAATATTTGCCAAATAACAACGAACCAGCTACTGAAAATTGCATCCCATGAACCTAACATAGCGTTATATAGACTACCAAAAAAAACCCTTCTTGAGTCTTGAGTTTGCATTGCATTGCTATTCACTTGGTGGAGGTGTTGTTTCATATTTTTATCAATAGTCGTGTTGCGTGCTTTTTTCTTGAAAATGCAGAAGAGTTGTGCATCATTGTATTAAAAAGATTAAAATAAAATAAGAATCCGTACAAAACAACACAAAATCTCACACACAACTCTAAACCCACACACACTTCACCGCTGTTGCTAGGGAAGCAAAGTGCCTGTTACAGTAACTAAACACGACAAAAAAGAAGCAGGGCGCTAACCACCCGAAGCGAAGGCAACCAAGAGGGATAGACCTCGAGCCCCCACCAAAGACCACGACTTTCTTTCATCTTCAGCTACAACAAGTGCGCCTGCAACACTTGGAGCTGCGCCATCGAATCGTGCTGCGCGCTCACGACGTCATCACCACATCAGGGGCTTACCGCGTCTCCGAGTCGACCCTTGGGAATCGGAATCCAACTTCTACTGTGAACCGGCTACCGAGCTACCCTATCGTTGCCCACTTGGTCCCACCAAGAGAGATAATTGGATTATTGTCGTTCCAAATGTTGAGCTTTGCAAAATTACCACTTCAAATATGGACTTCGTTAAAATCATCAGCCACGTGCTCATTCTCCTTCCATTTGGTCCTACGGGCGGGCGATGTTTGGCAGTATGATGATATAGATGGCCTTTCGGGCTGCCCGACACGACATGGCATGGGGCCAGGCCAAAGCACGACCCGCTGTGGCCAGGCCAACCATAGCACGCCGTGCTATCAGGCCGTGCCTCATAGGGCCATGAGCCTGACCAACGAAGCACGACCAATTCAGCAAGCTAGGCCAGCCTGAGAGGCTCGCCGTCAGCCAAACACCTAAAATTGTTGCTTTCAGGATACTCTATTCAAAGATTAACAATTCATAAAACAAATCAATACATTCCATACAAGTATACAACACATCAAATCAATAAGAATTCATACAATACATTAATATATCCACATTCCATCACCACCACCACTGTCGTCCAGGTAGATCGGAGCAACACTACTACCGGTGCCGAAGAAGGCAACAGTGTCCTCACTCATGTCATCGTTGTCCTCAGGAGCCAGCCCTTCCGTGATGAGGTTTTTGTTGCTGGTGATAGGATAGATGACGTCGTCATCGGCCATGGTGACCTTGTCTGCGAACGACTTCTTTACAGCTTCATTCCTCAACGGTGCGCATCGCTGCCACACACGCATGGCCCACGAGCACAAGGACGAGGCATTGGTCAACGATGACCTACAATGTCACAACGCACAAGAATACATAGTTGTGCGAGAGAGATTAAAGGTTGAATCTTTCAGAAAAAAAACACATATTGTAGAGGTCGGATTGAGCAAATTAGAACTAGAAGATTAGGGTTAGAATTCAGAGTTGATTTCATACTTGCGCAACTAAAGCCTAGAGTCGGAGTAACCAAGGGAGACCCTTAGGAACGAGAACGATGCACGCATCAAAAAAAGACAGCGAGCGGTGGACAATGGACGGACTGGCACACCAATTCACATGGTTCATGGAAGGGAGAGGTGATACTGAGATGACACGAAAAAGATAGGGGAGCGCTGGACATGTGGCCGACGACGTTGAGGTCACCTTACCGGAGTCGAGGACAGAAGGAGAAGTTGGAAGCGAGACGACGGCGGGACTGCAAGAGCCGAGAGTTGAAGAGAGCGTGACTGTGCGAGAGCAAGAGTAAGAGTGACGAGGGTGCAGGTAAAATGAGTTAGGATTACGAGTGGGGGTTAGAAGTGGTTATATGGGAGCAGGCCTCTTGTTAATTACGGGTCCGGGCCGTGCTCGTCCGACGTGCCTAGAAGCGGTCAGGCACGGCACGCTGGATCAGGCTGGTCCGGCACGGGCACGCTGGCCACTGTGCCATGCTATGCTCGGGCTAGGCAAAAAACCAGACTTCAGGCCAGACTGTCGGCCGCGGCCTGCATATAGCCATTTTTAGGGCACTCACAATGTAGACTTTATTATAGAGTCTAAAGCTATTTATTACCTCGAATATTGTGGACTTAGAGTCTAAATAAGACTTGGAGTCTTGTTTTTTCTTCCTCTTTCTTCAATAAATATGTTGCCACATCAGTAAAATACCATAAATAAGGTGTAATAAATAGTCTTAGACTCTATAATAGAGTCTTGCATTTTGAGTGCCCTTACGACGGTACTAGCGAGGAATGGCCTGGTAGCACTGGTAGTCTGGAAGACTGGAACCGTTGTCCTGCACCTGCATGTACGATTAGTTAATCAACACTCTGCATTGTTCTCGACCTGCTGCCCGAGACTTGTGTGAGTTAAGTCTTTGGTCGCGATCACACATATTTTGGCCCTAGAGACTCACAGAGCGACC
This sequence comes from Saccharum hybrid cultivar R570, assembly GCA_038087645.1. Classification (NCBI taxonomy): domain Eukaryota; kingdom Viridiplantae; phylum Streptophyta; class Magnoliopsida; order Poales; family Poaceae; genus Saccharum; species Saccharum hybrid cultivar. Next base: position 29,559,704 of record JAQSUU010000135.1, read on the forward strand.
TTGGTTTTTTCCTGGCATGCTAACAAAGTCCTACTCACGGGTGGAGCTAGGATCCAGACATAGGGGGCGCCGACCTGCAAGGCGCCATCATAGCCTTATAGTCCTGGACGCTGTATGTCGGCAAAACTAAACATACGCATGTACTGAATTTTAGCTTCTTTCAGGCAACGGTTAAGGCTAAAATATAGGCTGTGCCACACGACCAGCATATCGCCTGATGTAGGTCTAATTTTCAAGGACCTGACATTTAGGAAAAATGTTAAACATAGGCAGGGAGGGAGTAGAAGCACCTTGATTATGAGTTTGCTCATCACTAGTTGTACTTCTATATGCCGATCATTGTTATTGATTGCATTAGTGTTTTCACCGTTGTCATTGACAGAGCTTGATCTCGGCATAAAAACTATTGATCATTCTTGATCTCTTCATCTTGAATTCTTGATACTAAATGCCTAAATTGAAGATAAAAATTGAAAAGGAAATCAGCCATAGAATTAACAGCGTTTGTGATCATTGAAACGCACAAACAGTGAAAGAAGAATAAAAAATAAACTACACAGTACTATACCTCGGCACCTTGACGCAATGGCTTACGGAGTTGCAGGTTTTGCTTTTGCTTGCCTCGTGCTTTGCCTCTGCGGCGATGCCCTCCGCAGCTCTGCTCAGCTTTGCACGGCGAGATGGGAGATGGAGATCAGAAGATGAGAGACGAATCGCAGCACGCCAGCAGCAGCGCGGAGTAGTCTCGAATCGATTCGCATTCGTTCGTTTCTCCTTGCGTGGGCCTAATTAAAGGTAATTAAGGGCTCCCATTAATGAATCCTCCGTCTTCCTACTAATATAACAAGCTTTTTGAGAGAATGCCACCCAACCGTTTCCCTTGCAGAGGAAGTATGCAGTGTAGTGCAAGATGCCTTGAGTTGAACTCCTCTTCCTTCTCTCGTCACTTGTTTGAGCGTTTCGTCACTCTCAAGGGTCAATGTACTCAGTATTCGGTAGCCCAATCACCTGCCGAACACATAGTACTGTACTATACTATATATACCTGCCCTGGTTGAAAAAAAACAAAGTGTAGTCCCTGCAGAAATAATTACATTTGCTCAACAAAATATGTTCCAATACTTTGATTGGATGATGTACAAAAAGATAAGCAGTTTTTCTCTCTGAAACAACTCAATAATATTGGACAGTGCTATTACATTTGCATATATATATATATATATATATATATATATATATATGCTCATAACAATATATAAATGGCAGCACCGGTGCCCGCACGTACGGACAGACCCCCCGCGTCCGGACGCTCGCACCTGCCGCAATGCTCGCACCAGCACCTACCCCACACATAGGCGGGCCCGCCCGCACCACTCCCCCCACGTTTCCCTGCTTCTCGCGCCCCTCCACGCATGCTGTGCCGCTCCCCTCCATGTACGGCGCCCAGCAGCTGCAGCAGGCGGTTGCGGCAAGTGGCTCATATTGCAACATGCATAACACTCCGATCTACTTTTGAAACATCCAAATAAAACAATTGCAACATACGTATGAAACAACTAAAACATTCGAAACATACATCTGAAACAAATGCAAAAACACTTGAAAAACAATTGTAAACATATGCAACATCTAGATAGAACGCTTGCAACATATGTGTAAAAATATGCAACATCTAAATAAACACACTTGCAACACGCGTCTGAAAAAATAAATGAAACATTGGGAACATACACTTGCAAAACACGTGTACAATCATTGTGACATATGCAATATCCCAATATACTTTTGCAACATCCACATGAAACACTTGAAACATACTTACGAAACATCTAAAACACTTGAAACATGTGTTTGCAACATGGGGGAGCCCAGGGCCGGGTGATTCCCGCCGTCGGGGTCGGAGGCGGCGCCGCTTGAGCACCACCGCCCCACCACCATCGATAGCAGCACCAGGCTTCGCTCGGCTGAGCGGGCGGCGTGCGTGACGGGCGGGAGCGAGCGGTGTGGGATGGGCGCGTGGCAGCAGCGAGACGGAGTAGGGGCGCAACGTCTGGATGGGAAGGCCGCCATGTTGGATAAGGCCGGCGGCGGGCGGGTGGCGCGGTGGATGCATTCGCGGCGGTCGCATGCATGCGGCATTGGGGAAAGAAAATGTCACTGTGTTTTTTTATTTAGAGAAACTGTGTCGCAGTGAAGGTGGAGCAGAGTAGGCCTGTTGGGCCCAATCGTTCGGCAGGCCCACGAACGTGCCGTCCGAACGAAACACGCCTGGACGAACGCCGGGTGCCAGTGACTAATAATGTTCTATTTGGGAGGGAGCAGTAGACTTTGTTTTATCTAGAGAGAGAATATGCTCCGTGCCAATAGGGCATCATCATTATTGAAAATCAGCATCACGTTCGTATGTTGTGAACTATCAACTGTGTGCATACGATCTTTTTCTAAAAAAAAGGTACTATGCATATACGGTCCAAGAAATATGTATGTTAACAGAAGCTTGGTCTCGGAAGCAAGCTACTCCATGTCTCCATATAAAACTTATCACTTATGTAGCGTACAGCACTACAGAGCCCCGTCACCACCATACCGAAGGGCCGCGTTCGGTCTCTTTGCTCGCAATCGCAATGGCCGCGCCCGCGAGTATGCCAAGCGGAGGCGACGCCCGCATCCAGATACCGCAGCCCAGCACGGCCACCGCTGCGGACTTGATACGCGAGAGCTCCGCGGCGGCGCCGAGCCCCATGCGCGGCACCACCCCGCCGCCGCTGCAGCTCAAGGCGCCCTCGCCTGCGTCCACGACGACGGCGACGGCACCGAAGGCCATCGACAAGACGCTGGCGAGCGTGGCCAACCTCGCGAAGCTGCTGCCGACGGGGACGGCGCTGGCGTTCCATTCGCTGTCCCCGTCCTTCACCAACCGGGGCGCGTGCCTGGCCTCCAACCGGTACCTCACCGCCGCGCTGCTCTACCTCTGCCTCGTCTCCTGCGTCTTCTCCTTTACCGACAGCTTCGTCGCCGGCGACGGCAAGCTCTACTTCGGCCTCGCCACGGTCAAGGGGTTGCTCGCGTTCAACTACACCGGTGACAGCGGCGACAGCGAGGAGGAGGACGCCGAGCGGAGGAGGCAGGTGTTCAAGAACCTCCGTGCGCTCAGGATACGGTGGGTGGACTACATGCACGCGCTGTTCTCGGCCGTGGTGTTCCTGACGGTGGCATTCGGCGATGCGGCCGTGCAGAGCTGCTACTTCCCTGACGCCAGCAACAACGTCAGGCAGCTGCTGACCAACCTACCCCTCGGCGCCGGCTTCCTTTCAAGCATGGTGTTCCTCGTTTTCCCAACGACTCGAAAGGGGTTTGACTACACTGGGCGCTTCACGAATGCTTAGCGATATGTTTGCTGCTGTGTGTTGAGCTTGGGAGCTCTGGAAATTTAAGCGAACGTTTGGTTGGCTTGCTCGCTGCTTCGGTTCCTGTGCTGTCAAACTTTTTCTTCACCAAGTCAGACAAGCCAAATCCACTCTCCAGCGCTGGCAAGGCTAGCTTCGCTCAGCAAGGCAAGGCTAGTTTAGCAAGCGAGAGAACCAAACGTGCCCTTAGAACAAGGTGTCATCTCTGTCGCTGCTGGTCCGGTGCACCATCCGGTGGCGATGAACTCTTCGTCACCGCTGGTTTGGCTTACCATCTGGCGGTGATGAACCGATGATCTCTTCATTACTGACGGTTTGGCATATAATGGCTAGCGCTCGGACGTCCTGACACTAGCCCCGTCTGGACGCCCGTGCCTGCCCCGCCGCGCTGTCTGCGACTCCGCTCTGACGGCTACGCATTACCTCCTCCTGCATGCCCGCCCCAGCGACGAGCACCCACCTGCACACCCTGCTCCCTTAGTCTCACATGCGTCAGCAGCGCCATCTCTCTACTGCAAGCGACTGTAGGAGTGGCAACAACTTTTTCGCTACATGTACGGTTCCCACGCAAAATTAATATGCTCCACTCATGAAGAAATGGAACGACACATGCCCCGCCTACCCCGCATGCAACCGTTGCGGCTGCCCGCCCCTGCATGCCGCATACAACTTGCATGCCGTGCACGTACGCATGCAACTGCGTGCCACATGCCTGTTGATGCGCATGCAGGTGGGGACCACCCACGTCCGCTTCACTTCCCGCACACGTGGGACTTCTACGCCCGCGGGGACCGCCTCTGCATGCGCTTGCTTCCTACACTAGTTAATGTTGCAACATGAATCACATCTGCAACATACATTTGAAATAGGTGAAACATTTACAAATATATGTTTGTAACATATGTATATAGCAATTACAACATCCTGATAAACACACTTGCAGCATAAGTCTGAAACAGATGAAACATTTTGAATAGACACTTGCAACATATGTAACATCCACATGAAACACTTGCAACATAGGTATGAAACAGGTGAAACATTTGGAACATACACTTGAAAATACATGTATAGCCACTGCAAGTCTTCAACATATGCAACATCTAGATACAACACTTACAACATACATTTGAAACAATTGAAACATTTAAAACATACACTTGAAACATATGTGTATAACCATTGCAACATATGCAACACCAGACCTAATTTTGTAACCTCCAGATGAAACATATGTAACATACACCTGAAACGCATGAAACATACGATTGCGACATGTGCTCCTTGAATTGTGGCGTACGATTTGACAGTGATGGAGAGTTCATCATCGCTTGTCCGATGTACCATCCAACGGTGAGAAAGAGCTCATCACTGTCGGTGCAACGTTTGATCTTGTGATGATGAGAACCTCACCATCACCAGTTTACTATATCACCAACAGTCTGTATTGGGACAACGGTGACAATGTAGTTTTAAAATAATAATTTAAATACAGCATAATAATTAATGACGTCAGTGATGTGATCACATTTTTTTCGAAAGCCTGCTTGGCACGTGCTTCATTAAGAGAAGTTAGAATTGGTACAAACACAGTTTTGCGGCGAACAACGGCGTGTTGCCGAGGACACCGCACAGACACACACTAACACAGATCGCCGGCTTGACGGTGGAGCTAAGATACTGTACTAAGTAAAGAACAAATTTTACGACGAGGGGAGATCACCCCGCTAGTCCAGACTCATGCGCCGCCTCCCACGAGCACCAATCAAGGGGTAGAGCTCCTGCAATGCCTCGCGCTTGGACAGCGACAACGGCACACAAAACATCTCACGGAACCGAGCGGCGATGGTCGCGTTAGGTGTCGTCGGTGCTGACCGCAGGGCGCTCGCTGACGGCTACCATTTGCCAAGCAAGACTCACTTGGCCTGCTTCTCCGGGTTCGGGTCACGGAAGGCGGGCATGGCGGCAAGTCTGTCGCTACGGCGCGACACCAAGTTCTCATCTCGCATGTGCGAGACACGAAGGCGTGGCGGCAAGTGGATCAACGGTGTCTCGAGTGGCAGCTTCAGGCTGGCGATGAAGTCCTCGACCGAAGGAGGAGAGTCCGTCCCGTGTACTGTAGAAGGGCCATCGTCGGTGGGCTGAACGGGGTGCCCATCATTGGTGGCGACGTCAGCCCCAACGGAGAGCTGCAGAGGCTCCGCTTCAAGGGCTAGGCCGGTAGCTCCGACGGAAAGCATGAGGTCATAATCGTCGGCCACCAACCCCGATGTCCAGGACGCCTGCAGAGGGCTGCGTTATGGCACCAAGAGTGAGGGCCTCGGCGAAGCTTGACCCAAGCCGCACTCGTCTGGGCCTGAAAGGCATATGTCCACCTCCGACACAGTTTGGCTGAGAATCGCCAGGGGTAGCCTCTTGTTTAGACCAGCCTCCACCTCGACCAGCATGGGATCGAAGTCCCAAAGCAAAATCTCCAGGCATCGGTACACCGCGAGGTTAGGCTCAGGGTGCACCGCATGTATTTGCATCAACACAGCTTGCGTGGTCGACTGCTCGATACGACGAGGCGACAACGGTGTCGGCGCATGTCCTAAGGCATCACGACCAGAAGGGCGGCGCACCTTGGCACCCCTGCCGGGGCACCGCGCCTCTGAGGTCGAGGGCTTGTACGGCGGTGAAAGGCCACGTCTGCACACCAGCGAACGGCCCCGCTTGCACGCCCTTGGTCGATGGCTGGTACCCGACAACGGAAGCAGCGCAATGAAGAGCGACATTGAGCGGCGATGTGGTCGTGCGCGAGACAGTTGAAGCAGCGACCCACAAGCTCCGGCGGGACTGGACGGTGGCGTTTGGGTGCCGCGTTCCCGGGCCAGCGTTGGCGGCGACGACTCTCGACAGTTTGGAAACCATCGGCGTTGATGATGGGTCCACGGCAAGGCTGTCGAGACACGTCAAGCATCGATGCCCTTCACCGAGGAGCTGGTGCATTGGGACCCTTGCTGCCTGCTGCTGTCCAAGTCGACGCTGCGCAGACACTCGCTTGGACTGTGGTGGCGGAGCCCCACGACCAGCGGGCGCACAGGACCTACGCCGCTGACACCGCTTCCCCCTTGCAGGCACCCGGAGGGCTCCCTCCATGGCTGCAACACACTGTGTCGCATTCGCAGCCCCCGCCGATGGTGGAGATGTGGCCCAAAGAGCCTTACGAGCAGCGTCTAGGTACGACGGCCGCGTGGCAGTAGGGGTGGGCTCGTCGTTAGAGCTGCCCACGCCGGGGTCAACGTCCGCCTAGCGCCAAGCCTTCGAGCGCCCCACCGAGCTGCCTCCAGGATGGAAGGGTGCAGCGTGGGGGGAGAGGGATGACGGCCTCGAAGATGGGCCGCCAGCCGGCTGCACAACGTAGGGGATGACGGTGGTGGACGCCGGGGCAGGAACCACATCATCATCATCGTCTTCGTCATCGTCCTCCTCATCGAAGACGTCCTCGACGATGACCTCATCGTCAGGCAGTTGCGTCATCGTGTTGGGCACGGCCCCCACGCCCGGGGAAATGGGCGCGGCGCGAGGTTGGGGAGGGGCGGACCCCGGCCAAGCCGTCGCGGGGGTTGTTACAACGGCAAGGGAGAGGGGGATGGAGGAGAGGGCCGACGGCGGCGGCGGCGACGTTGGGCGGGCAGCGACAGCCATGGACCCGCCTAGGGCCCCCGTCCTTTCCGCACGCAGCGAAGGTGGCTGTCGGCTCCGGGGAGGTCGCCGACAGGGAGTGGCAGCGGTTGGGGCTGGCGGCGCCGGTGAGGCTGCCATGGGCCCTGGGGGTGCCGGTGGTGGCCGACGGGGCTGGAGAAGCCACCGGCGGGCTGGGGCCCGAGTTCCCCGAGGAACACCCATGGAACGGTAGATTCGGAGCCGGGGAACTCGGATCTGAGGTTGGATTGGAGGTGGGTGGGCTGAGAAGGGAGATCGGCGCGGGGACGGGTGGAGCGCCGTCGCCATCGCCGGAGGGGGGGGGGGGGAGACGGGTCAGGGGGGGCTCCAACGGCTCCATCATTCAAACCCCTGATGTGATCACATCAAGTCCACAATCTCCACAATGCATCCAAACATACATCAAGTTCGAGCCGTGAGTCCATACGTCAAATCTAACTACAAGTCCACACATGAGAGAAAAGTTTGTGAAGAACAATTCAAGGTCACACAAAAATATCCGTGACATGCGAATTGTTCTTCCCAGCAACATCACCACACCCCACACGCCCGATGCTCGCCCACATCGCGGCAACATCACCGCCGTGCCACACACCGGCCGCCTGCTCGCTTCATTCCTGCCAGGCGCGCTCTCTGTCAATCTCGAGCAAGCACGCAACATCCAAGACCTCGGGGTGCCGACCATCTCCATGGAGGCATGGACGCGACTGGTGTGCTCCGTGCCGACGATACTGAGATGGAGAGACATGTATGAGTGACTGGCGTGGAATTTTTTCGTTAACTAAAAGTAATTAAGGGTAATTTGGTCATTCCAATGTACTGTAGGTTTACCCAACATCTTATTTCTCAGACGAACCGAAAGTCGCACGGATTTGGGGAAGGACTCGCCGCCACCTGAAGCCCGCACGGGCTCACTAGTGGGAACGGATTTTTTAAAATTTTTTATCTTTTTAATAAATATTTTAATATTAACCGCTCCAGAAAATATTTTTAAAATATTTTGCTTCAATACGACGTCGGATGAAGATGATTTTATATGAAAATTGTAGATCTCGACGAGATCTACAACTTTCTAGTTTTAAGTTTTTTCGTTTGACGACGATAAGATGCTTAAAAAATTATATAAAGTTTCAGCACCAAAATGATCCATATTAGCGCTGGTCATATTAAAAAAATAATATATTTTTTGTATGAATTTAAATAAAAATACTTTTTATATCAAAATTGTAGCTACCAATGAGATCTACAACTTCGTAGTTTTGAGTTTTTACATTTGAGGTCGTTAAGACGCTTAAGAAAATAATATAAAACTTCAGAAGCATATTTGTGCTGAAACTTTATATTATTTTCTCGAGCGTCTTTACAACCTCAAATGTAAAAACTCAAAACTATAAAGTTGTAGATGTCATTGAGAGCTACAACTTTGATATAAATGGTATTTTTATTTGAACCCATACAAAAAAGATATTATTTTTCTAATGCGACATGCGCTAATACGCGATTATTTTGGTGCTGAAAGTTTATATATTTTTTGAGCATCTTAACATCGTCAAACAAAAACTCAAAACTATAAAAATCATCTTCATCCGACGTCGTATTGAAGAGTTATGATTTTTTGAAAGTTCAGTCTTGTTATGCCTCCCAGGACGCGACAAGCTTTTTCACGTCGAAAATGCCGTTGAATGTGTCGTATATTGCCACGCCAAAACATGTGGCGCGACTATGTTATTTGGTCGCGCTAGCGAGACTGGCGCGACCAAATGAGCTACCTGATGTAAAATATTTTCTAGGACGGTTAATATTAAAATATTTATTAAAAAAGATTAAATTATAAAAATTCTCCCACAGGTGCCAGCGCCCGCCCGTTCGGGCATCACCACAGGCTATCTGCAGGGGCTCGCCTCCGACCGTTTGTACGGGCAACCGCCTTGATCACCGCTGGCCACCTTTCACAGGCAGTGGCGGGCCCAGGATAAGGTTGGGTATTCAAAATGTATAAGAGCATAAAAAATCTTCATAACCAAAAGGCTAATATTTGGCATGTATAATGCCGCATGGTTAAAATTGCATAATGCATAATATATATAGGAAATATATACGAAATTTGAAATTGCATAACATATATATGAAATTTGAAATTGCATAACATATATATGAAATTTGAAATTGCATAATATATATATGTAGGAAATATATATGAAATCAGGAAGCTAAACAAAGAGACAGAGAAGTTGGGATAAACTCTGGCTCGGCAGTCGAAGTGTCGCCGTCGGAGCCTCGGACTCGTGCCTCGCTGCTGTGTGCTGCCAGCTGCCTCCCTCCGCCCGACGCGGCGACGCCCCCAACCAGCCAACCGGCGAGCGGCCGACGCTGGCAGCCTGGCGTCGTGGTGAAGCCCGCCCGCCCTGAGTCTGCCGTGCGCGGTGCCGGTCGCCCTGCCGCTACCGCCGCCCGCCACCGAGAGTCGAACAGACCATACCTGCAGCTTGCGGGTGCGGGAGTGGAGAATATGGGCTAGCCAGCCACTGGGCCTCGTTGGGCCTTCGGGTGTGGGAGAAATACGAGTAGGAGCATGTCATTTTGGATCGATTTGCTGTTTAGATACAGTTTCGCTGTGTATTTTTATTTTTTAATATACAGGACTTGTATATAGCTTATATATATGAAATTTTTTGTCAAAAAATTTGGGTATTCAACTGAATACCCTTGAATACTAGTGGGCCCGCCACTGTTCACAGGGCGTTTAGATTGAGCTGCTAAAGTTTAGCAGCTAAAGTTTAGTTTCTTTTAATCCGTTTGGATCTAACCACCCGGACTAAATGAGACTAAATGGACATTTAGCCATTAGTCACCAAGGGTTCGCTAAATGGGCTAAAAGCCCAGGTTGCCTCACCTTTTAGTCGGTTTGGATCTAAGGCCTTGTTAGATTCTGAGGACTAAATTTTAATCCCCATCACATCGAATGTTTGATACATGCATGGAGTATTAAATATAGACTATTTACGAAACTAAAAATATAGGGTGAGGATAATTTGCGAGGCGATTTTTTAAGCCTAATTAGTTCATGATTAGCACTAATTGCTACAGTAATAAAATATGTTAATGACAAATTAATTAGACTTAATAAATTAGTCTCGTGGATTATCCACCGAATATATAATTTATTTTTTAATTAGTATCCGAAACCCTATGGTCAAACCCCGGTTAAAATCCGATGTGACATGGACTAAACTTTAACTTGCTGAACCAAACACCCCCTAAACACCCTGACTATAGCAAACTAAACAGGAGTGATTAAAATTTAGCAACTGGTTGAGCTGGCTAAAATTTAGCAGCTTCAAGTTGAGCTGGCTAAAGTTTAGCAGCTTCAATCAAACAGGGCCTCACCAGCTGTGCACCAACCATCTGTCGGGGCCTGACAGTCTGCAGGTCAACTGACCTGCTGCTGCCTCTGATGTAAGGATGCCAGCGGATCGGGTTCGGAGCGGATATCCGTGAGTTTTGGGTCCTATAGGTTTGGGTTTATGGATGATTTCTCACCCACGGTTTTCGGGTTCGATTTCGGGTTTGGTTTTTCACCCGTGGATATCCAATGAATATCCGAAATAAATCATTTGAAATTAAAACTCATGTTTTATAATATGCTAATAATAACTCGTTTACTTAGATTATTAAATCTATTAAAAATTGACTCATAAAAATATTTATTATTTGTTGCCTCTGTCACCTTTCTGCACTTAACTGGCCTTCACGGTTCATACATATGCGGCAAGTAGAGAATACCGGCGCCTGTCTGATGTGCCACTGCCACGCATCCGGACATCCATCGGAAGCACTGGTTCCAGGTCGAGGCCATCGAAGACACTAAATATCACCTTTGAAGCAGTAAAACTCGCATCCAAATACATCTCAATGCTGCATATTGAATTTATCATAGCATATGACCATGAACCATTCTTTATTTAGGCCAACATCATCTCAGTAAAAACGATGGCATTACAGGGGAACATTGCAAGTATCATATTATCCTCCACAATTTAATTAGAGCTGGTTTTGGATCCACTAAATTTTCATTCCGACCCATAACTTAAGTTCCCCTTAGTAGATTCCTCCTATTTGTTAACCATCCGATTTAGCCAAACCTATGACTCTCATTATTTCTAGGCACAGTAAAATTTCTCTAATAAAAAAAATAAACTTTGGGTTGTGTGAGGAGCCAAGCAACCCAACCTATTGAAGATCTTATCTTTATAGCTTGTCTAAAGACGACGTGATTTGTCTTAATGCCAAATTTATTGTACCCATGGAATCAAGTCAACTTCTTCGAACAAAACATTGTTGAATCAAACGAAGATATATAATGGAAGAAATGTATTGTACCCATGCAATCCAGTCAACTTCTTCGAAGCTTGGTCTTTGAAGCAAGCTACAGCTTGATTGGACAAAGTCAGCATTTGAACATAATAATAATTATATAATTTTATTATATCACGAACATGGAGTATGAGTGGTGCTAACTAACCGCGCAACCCCATCAAGGACTAATCGTGACAATAATCCATCAACCGACGGCACGCTCGCCGGTTGGGTGCCGGTCTCTCTCGCGCGAGGATGGCCGCCGCGGAGACGTCGAGCGGTGGCGGCGAAGTCCACGTACCGATCCCGCCCATGGCGGCCACCACCTCAGACGTGATACGCGAGAGCTCGGCGGCGTCGAGCCCCTTCCGCAGCCGCGGTAATACCCCGCCGCGGCAGCTCAAGGCGGCCCCGGCGGGTGCAGTAGCTGATGACACGCCGGCGACGGCCATGGACAAGACGCTGGCGAGCGTGGCCAACCTCGCGAAGCTGCTGCCGACGGGCACCGCGCTGGCGTTTCAGTCGCTGTCCCCTTCCTTCACCAACCGGGGCGCGTGCCTCCCCTCCAACCGGTACCTCACCGCCGCGCTGCTCTACCTTTGCCTCCTCTCCTGCGTCTTCTTCTCCTTCACCGACAGCTTCGTTGGCAGCGACGGCAAGCTCTACTACGGCGTCGCCACGGTCAAGGGCTTCCTCGTGTTCAATTACACCGGCGACACCGGCGACGACGACAAGGGCGACGCCGAGCGACGGAGGCAGGTCTTCAAGAACCTCCGCAGGCTGAGGATACGGTGGGTGGACTACGTGCACGCGGTGTTCTCTGCCGTGGTGTTCCTGACGGTGGCGTTCAGCACCGTCGCCGTGCAGAGCTGCTTCTTCCCCGACGCGAGCGAGAACGTGAACCAAATGCTCACCAATCTGCCTCTCGGCGCCGGCTTCTTCTCCGCCATGGTGTTCCTTGTTTTCCCGACGACACGGAAGGGAATCGATTACACCGGGCCATTCACTAATGTTTAGCAACGCACGCTTGTATTGTACTGCAGTGAATTTGTGCGTCCCTAGAGAGCCTCGCAGGCAGTGGCGTTGACGCGTTGTGTCGCTCAACCTTAGCTTTCTTTCTTCCCGTTTGACATATCGACTCCGTTGTGTGAAATTTAGAGCTTGTATTAGAAATATGCCATTCAGTTTTCTCCGTTTGTTTAGGCTCCAACGTCCATTGCATGGCATTCAGTTTTGTACTCTTAAATGCATCTTCTACGCTATGTTTATATAGTGTCATTGCCCTTATTGGGTCTTCTGATTTTCCCTTGTAACCGCATCGTTCAATTTCATTTGAATATACACTTAAACTGGTTTTTTTATAATTTGCTTTCCAAAAAAACACATAAGATTTACAGATATGAAAGTATTTTCAAACTCTGATTTTCCATAAAAGCAGCCACATATATGTGATTGCTTGTCCAAACTCCAAACTTCTCCATCCTAGTAACTGTTGGTATTTTTAACATTCACATATAAATCCGTAAGCATACGCAGGGGATCTAGCCGGCAGCAGTAGGTAGGTTGCATGAGGTCGGGGCGAAAGCATGGACGACAGCGTCTATGGACGTGAAAGGTTCTTGTTTAGTTTTGGTAATTGAGTGACAATATAGGTGGACTAATATGTGTTTATGTTGAGATACGCAGGGATTAGTCCACGGGTACACTAGTCTGAGCAACTTAAGGCATGGTGGTGAAGTGGCTTGAATTCATTGCAAAGCTCAACTAGTTGTCAAATGGAGGAGCTCATTACGTATGAGACATGACATGGAGTCATGTGGCTAGGTGGAGAAGATCAAGACATGGCTTGGCATCGATGGATTGATTGCAAGTGTGAAGAGCAAGTCAGAGGCTTTGGAGCGACGCACCGCATGTGGTGGAGAAGCTTGAGCAAGGACTTGGCACCGATGGACAAGGGCAACGGTGAAGAGCAAGTGACGTTGAGATCGATGATCCAATAAGGTCGCATGATGATATGAATCATATCATTCAAGGAAGATGAAGCCAAGTATTGACTCATGTTGATGATCAAGAGGCTTGATGAAGGTTGATGCTTATGTGACGTTAACATTGGAGGAGATGAAATGGAATACGCAAGGCAAAGATATAACTTGTAGGGCATTTCATTTCACTGGCCAAAGGTCGTGTAGAGAATGCATGACCAGGTTTAGGATAGATGGCCGTACTATCAAGAGAGGTAAACTTGTTTGCATATGAGTCATCTTGTGCCACTTGAATGATCTAACTTTGCATGCGATGCTAGGATCGAGTGGCGTGGTGAAAGGAGTGAAGAACCCTTTGAAAATATTTGTGAAAATGCTAACTCACGTACACAAGTGTTGGATCACTTTGGAGTTAACACATTTGCACAAGGGTTGAAGAAATAGAGAGAAGGAGCTTGATGTGCTGCATCGGACAAAGAAGGCGGGTGCGTTAGACAAATTGGAGTTGTGTCTGATGGCTTACCCTAGCTATAGGAAGATGCAACAGCCACATCAAACAATGGTGCAGAGGGGCATCGGACGATCCAAGATCACTGTTCATCAAGGCAGCCCCACTTGTCAGGTTGATCACACGCACAGTAGAAGGCATCGGGCAACGAAAACTTGTTCGATGTGGGACGTCAGACTTGTTTTATGAAGAAAAATGCTCTCTGGACTGCATCAGATGCTGGTGGTACATTTGTCCGATGTGCATCGAACGACAGAGCGCGGTGAGAGCTGTTGGGCGCCAATGGCTACTTTCAAGCGGCTAGTGACATGTGGCAGTTTCTGGTGCATCGTATACAAGTGTGTTTTGTCCGATGTGGGCACTGTAGTGTCCGATGCCCCCATAAAGGCTGCAATGAGGGCTACAATGGCTACTTTGCCCTTGGGGCTATAAGTAGCAAGTGTGGCTGGCCTTGGCTGGTTGATGAGCACCCTTAGGACTTAGTGTCCATGCTTGGGAAGTGCTAGAGAACCTCTAACTCACTTGTGCAAACAGAGATTACATCCGATTGCGAGTGAGCGATTCTAGTGCGTTGCATTGAGTGATTGCATCAAGTGGCACTAGGTGATTGAGTTGTAAGCCGGTGGTGCTTGTTACTCTTGGAGGTTGCCACCTCCTAGATGGCTCAGTGGCGTGGTCTCCGTCGTGAAGCCCGCAAGAAGCTTGTGTGTGGCTCTGGAGAAAGCTTGTGAGGGGTGTTGTGCTTTCCTCGTGAGAGACGGGAAGAGCAACTCTAGTAGAACTAAGGTGTGAAGAGCGTCAAGTGGTCTAGCTGGGTCGAGTGCTAGAGCTCGTGGAGAGCACTCCACGTGGGAGAGTGTGACTTGAGGGTCACTAGTAGCTAGAGGACTGATGGCAACATGACTACCGTGGCAATAACCTCTTTGGCAACAAAATCATGGCATGGCAATACATACTATTGCCACAACATTGTTCGTTGTAGGTACAACCTCTTGCAATGGAGGTTGGGGCGTGGCAATTGCTTATATTGCCACAACCGTGAACATTGCAACAACATCCTATTGCCATGCTTCGAACCACTATGGTTGCAATAAACCTCAATACTTGCAACGACAAACTAGCTAGCAATGTACCTTTTGCAACCAAATTAGGCCTATTGCATAATTTTCTCGTTGTTGCGCAAGGGTTAGAACGAATTTAGTAGTGTGCATACAAGCAACTCTCCACCTCATACATACGTCTTCAAGCGGCTACATTCATCTAGTGAAGATAGCACACATCGTAGGAACAACTCTCCACCATCTTAGATGTCTGCTAGCATCTAAGACCTCTTGTACCTCATGTCTGTCTAGTGGCTAGGGATGTGGGAGAAGCCACCACGCCGAGTCCCGTTGGCAAAGTGCAGAACACATTGTGCTAAGTTGCTAACGGTGGCCAAAACGTCTTATAATTTTGGAATTGAGGGGGTAGCTATTAAGATTTTGGTTTATGGAAAAGAAATACTTTCAGAGATGTTAGCCGCTTTAAGAGATGTTGAAAATGATCTTAATTTCACTGATGGCTTTGCACCCATATAGTGTAAATATGAAGAATCTTTTTTAGAAGGGACGATAAGAGTTTCGCTGTAAATTTTATTAGACAACAGAAAAAAGAAAAAAAACCGCTTACAACTAGTCATCAAGCCTCAAAATGAAATCACAACAGGAAAAGAAAGATAAACTGCAAGGACAACAAAGCTTGTAGTGAAAAGGAGAAGGTGCCTAGGGCTTGAGCTGACTCAACAAACACCCGCGCGTGTGGGATGGCTGCCACCCCCCACTGTCTACTTGTTGCCCTGGCCTTATGGCAGCGACGCTCATCGTCGGGAGCAGTAGCAGTGGTGGTCCGGCGACCGGGCAAACGCTTGTGCTCGGGCCACTTCTGTACACTGATATACTCCGAAGAAAGGATCACTAGTGATGGAGTATGCTCGTGACGGTTCTAGAGCCTATAGGTGCTGCCGCCCTAGACAAATCAGACGGCTTTGATTTTAGGATCAAACGGCCGTGCTTTGCTGGTGACGTAGCCTAACAGTCTAGACCTTAAACGGTGGCGGACCCAGGGCCCAGCAACCCTGGACGCCTGCCCAGACTCTGGTGCTAGTGCACGCTTAAGGTATTCATCGCATCATGCTATGTTGCAAGCTTCAACAGCATCTGGAGCTTTATCAAGTTCCATTTGAGTGCCAAGCCGGGTCTGCTACTGCTTAAACCCTAGATTCTTTGTGAGAAGGTCGGAGTATCCATATTATATATACAACATCCATTATAAAATTACAAGACCCATGCATGTACATAATATAATCAAAATCAAAATCAAATAAATAAGATTCTTTGTGAGAAGATCGAAGCAATTGATCATGTTAATACATGTAGCATCGCTACCTCCTCTGGAAGTTGAGCTTCATGATGGCGAAGCCGAATAGGAAAGCAAAGAGGACGGCGAACGCCACGACCACCGCGGCCACCACGAACAACCAGCTGTGCTTGAAGCCAAAGTACTTCTCCACAAACACATTCACGGGGACGCTGTTGTCCATGGGCGTCGTGATGTCCCCGAACTGAGACACGACCAGCCCGTACAGCGACCACGCCACAGGGCACACCCAGCAGTACCACTTCCACCAGATCGGGACTTTCTGAGCACATTGCCATGCCAAAAATGGCAATGATGAGTTCCACAGTCAACGACAAAATTGAATTTATAGACGTGGGTAATTGATGGGGATGGAGTAATATATAACGGGACTTACGGGGTAAGGGATCAAGAATCCAGAGAAGAGGTTCCAGATGGCATAGAACAGTGTGGAGATGATCGCCGCAACATGGTAGCTCGGCGTCAAGCCGACGACCATCATTCCGTAGAACGTGAAGTAGAGAAAGGTGAAGTACATGAAGAAGAGGTACCAGAAGAATTTGGCAACTGTCCACTTGAACCCGATCATGGAGTACACTATGATCCCGTATACGATGGCCTGAGCCAGAGTGTATGGGAGTTCAATGATAACCTATACATATATAACGGAAGTTTTAGCGATGTCGATAGTGATCTCTCATCGATAGAAGGTACTATATATATATATATATATATATATATATATATATATATATATATATATATATATATATATATATATATATATATATATATATATGAGGAGTTTATATGAGAGCCGCTCACCTGTCCAAATGCATATGGCAAAGCCGAGTACAAGCGGGCAGCTCTTTCGCGGTAAAACACGGTCCGCTCCACAGAGACTACTGGCTGGACAGATGTAGCATTCAAAATGCCGATGAACATCACTGCAGTATACATGGACCCCATGTCGTTGAACAAATCTTGTGGTTGACCCCTAGCAGGTAAAGAATCAAATGGTTCAGATTCTTTTTTTTTCTTTGACATGTTCACACACTAGATAGGTGCAATGTGGCAGTTACTTACATTTTACCACCAAGGTCCCAGAAGATGGTGCCAAAGATAAGCACTATGATAGTTGTGAAAAATAGCCTAACGGCATTGTAAGAAGGATTCCTCCAATATGACAGGTTTTGCTTCCACAAGCAAGCCAGGCATTGCATGAAGAAAGACTGCGCGTACTGGCTACGGAAACGAAGGTCACTTGAGCCTGCTGGTGGTTCGATTAACTCTTGTATCAAGGCCTTGTTCCTCCTGAAGAACATAACATTAAAATCATGGTTATCATGGTGAAGCAATGATGCGGAAAGAAGAAAATTCCAGGAAAGTAGACACTACTTATGAACTTATCATACATACCAGTTCCATTAAACAAAGTGTTACGTTCATTGTGATAGCAAAGTTAAAAAAACTCCAAGATGCAAAATGACTCGAAATATTTTCCTTGCTAATAATAATACTAACAACTTGTATAAGATGTGTAGTAGTTTTTTTTTGGAACCAGACGTGTAGTAGTTACTTGGAAAAAGTATAGGTGCAAAACAAATACAAAACATACATCCGTAGTCATTTAATGGTGACTCTATTGAACAAATAAGACATGTAGGGTGTGTGTACGTGCGTTTATAGAAATGAGTGTGCATATATGTATGTGACTGTCTCTGTACAGTTATTCGCTAAAAAAAGAGGTGTATATGTAGAAAGAAATTATATTTCTAATCAAAAGCAAAATGACAAAAGTATATTTGAAAATTTGTTTTCAATTTATTCAAAATTAAATTCAGAATCCCATATAAGAATTCTGACGTCTAGCTCCAACCTTTAACATTTTAAAATTTAATACAAAAAATCCAATTAGATTAAAATGCTCTACCCCTAGTCCTGA
The DNA here is from genome assembly GCA_038087645.1 of Saccharum hybrid cultivar R570. Lineage (NCBI taxonomy): Eukaryota > Viridiplantae > Streptophyta > Magnoliopsida > Poales > Poaceae > Saccharum > Saccharum hybrid cultivar. Next base: position 29,578,001 of record JAQSUU010000135.1, read on the forward strand.
GTTCCACTAGTTAGACCGATGAAGTCTGAGAATCATGAAATCCCCGCCACCCGTTCAGGTTCAAATGCTTTTGCCATCAAGTGTACTAGATCACAGGTTATAGCACTGCTATTTGTTACAAGCTGCAACTTTTTTCAAGTGAACAAACTAGAAGCTAAAGTTTCAGTACTGACTACAAAAAATTTGTAATAAGTTCAGAGGGTATTTAAATAGCACCACAATTACAAGGTAGATTAGACCCTATATTTTAAGGGTTAATAAAGACGTCCAACATAGATTTCGCTCATCAGGGCTACTAGTGGTGCAGTTTAAACCAAAGACCACCTAGGGGCAATAGGAAATTCTGGAGATGAAGTGATGAATAGGAGAGTTGTAAGTTACTCACTGCCCGTGTTTAGTTCCCAAGTTGGATGCCCCAACTTGGAATAGTGTAGGTCACATCGTACTGTAGTAATTTTTGTTTTTATTTGGTAAAAATTGTCCAAACTTTAACTAATTAGGCTCAAAATGTTCGTCTCGCAAAGTACAACAAAACTGTGTAATTAGTTTTTAATTTCATCTACATTTAGTACTTCATACATATGCCGACATTTCGATGTGATGGAGAATCTTCTTTTTGCATAGTGAAATTTGGGTGGAGAAGTTGGGAACTAAACAAGGGCACTGGTATAATTCAGATTTCTTGTACAGGTCACTAAAATCAACACCTAGTATCTGTTCTTGGGAGACTGTTGTTACTTCTAACATCCATGTTGCTGGATTGTAGCCATCTTTAATTTTCTTGACTCCCTCAATTCCCTAGAAAGTATGAGCAATACAATGTAATCACTAAATTGAAGCAATACATCGAGCAATTTTTTAAATATTCTTGTAACATCACAACACCTCAAAATACTTAATCAGCTCAGAAGAATGATGGCTTAGTGGACCAACATAGATCTCCTCTCCTCCTCGCTTCATAAGGAAAAGCTGCAACAACGCATCAAACACCTTAGACTTTGCAACATTGTTTCATATCATACTTATAAGACTAACCACGGTCAATTAAATTTCAAAATCAGCCTAGTTATCCAGATGCAAAGTAATGGTGGTAAGAAGAAATCAATGGAAAGTACAAAGATCCACCATAAGCTCACCTCATCGAATGCTTCAAATATGTCAATGCTAGGCTGATGAATCGTGCAGACTACAGTTCTACCTGTATCAACAGTATTCCTCACTGTCCTCATAACAATTGCAGCTGCTCGGGCATCAAGACTAGAGGTTGGCTCATCCATGAAAATGATTGAAGGATTTGCAACAAGCTCCACATCAATGGTCAATCTTTTCCTCTGTTCAGTAGACAGACCATCCACACCAGGAAGTCCAACCAAAGCATTTCTCAATGGCTTGAGCTCCACAAGCTCCATGACCTCCTCAATGAACATCTGCATGCATAAAGAGGTAAGCAATGTTGTCTAACATATCAAGTATAGATAGAGGTTGGAAGTTGAATCTATTCTATTTGGCTGACCTTTCTGGTGTTTGAATCTACATCCCCAGGAAGGCGGAGCCACGCTGAGAAAACAAGTGACTCATATACTGTCACCTGCGGCGAGTGGATATCATTCTGCTCACAATATCCTGATACACGTGCAAAGGTCTCTTGTTTCTTTGGGTATCCTGAAATGCTAATGTTTCCTTCAATGTAACCACTGGTCTTTCTCCCAGCCAATACATCCATTAGAGTTGTCTTGCCAGCACCACTAATGCCCATTAGTGCGGTCAACACTCCTGGTCTGAAAGATCCACTGACACCTTTGAGGAGCTCTAACCGGTCCCTGACTAGACCATTTGTTTTCATCTCCTGAATGAGTTTCATCAACAAATTACTGTCTGATTGTTAATTGCTCACGGTTGATGATTTACAGGAATAATTTCAATACTTACCTGGGGCATGTCAACAAAGTACTTGATGTTATTGAAAGTCAGTGAAAGCGGGGCAAACGGAAGAACCATACCCCTTTGCGTAGTGCCAAAATGATTTTCAACAGTTGCTGAACCGGATCTAGTGATGCCAACTGTTTCTAAATGGCTACTTCCTAGTGGCAAGTTGTCTTCAGCCACTGCATTACCATTGAGGTTTTCATACTTCTCCTTCAGTTCCTCTTCAGATATCGATGGAGGGGACTTGCCATATGCTGTAAACTCAAAATAAAACCTTCTTAATTTTAGGTATTTTGAAATGCAAAAACCATGAGCAAAAAATCCTAGAGGAACTCACGCTTCAGGTACGCTAGGGCAAGCGTGAAGAGACAATTGAAAAGCATGATAAATCCAATCAATGCGCCTAAGCCGATCCAATACCACTTTGCTTCTGGGAAGACTCCACGGGACTTCAGGGATTGCACACCTAGGGTTTCATTGGACACAGAGCTATTCAAAATTTTGTCCCAACTGTGCCCTAGCATCTCGTTTACTGAGATGGCATTCTGAGCATACATCAGTGGGGAGATCCAGTAGCCCCATATCCACCACTTCTTCACTTTATCTGCAAATTCAAAAAGAAAGAGGCACCCACCTTTTTTTTAAAAAGAAAGAGCAATAATAAATAGTACTGCATATAGAAAAAGTGCCGAGGTTATTCTCTTTGTTTTTTTTGAAAAAAATGGTGAGGGTGTACCTCTTACTAGAATAAATCCACCCAACACCATAAAGATTAGCAGCATGAATGAGCCAAAGACGTTTGCAACAATCATGTTCCTTGCTACCCCACCAATGAATCGGAAGCGTGATGCTGCCATCTGATTGATTGCTAACAAAAGGAGATACTGCTTGAAGAACCTAGCATTCCACAAAGCTGGGATGGTAAGTGAAGGCCTGTGATGAATATTTGGTTAACAAGCTAACCTTAGTCTCTCATCAATCTCACCTGCCTACATTTGGGTCAAACCCGATGACATAGTACGCCACGAAAACAAACCCACCAACCTCAACAAAAGAGATTGGGATCTTGAGGATCCATGTGGGTATGGTGTAGGCCCATGCTGGAAAAGAAGAGGAGACCTCTCTGCTTGAAGAACACTGGCAGCTTAATGATGGTGAGTGCAAGCTCGGAAAATCCATTGAACATGATAATCATCACCACAAAGAACAGTGCACCCAAGTAGATACCACCATCTGTCACTGAGTCACGGTGCATCTTGGTACGAAAGAAGAGAGTCATTACAATTATGGACAGCACCATCAGCTGACATATCAAAACACCAAGTCAGGCATTGTAGTTATTGTTCACACCATCTTACTATGTTTGAAATAGAATTCCTAATGATCACCTGCAAAGTTCTGAAGATGTAGACGAAGGAATTCCTCTTCATAAGCAAGATTTCGCGGTTGATATTTGCTTTCAACAGCTCCCAGGCACTGACACCATACCTTGAGGTAGTCAGAGCAGCGGGATGGTTTTTGCTCTTGTCGAAAGGAATGGCTAGCTCATTTGCTATAGCTCTCCCAACATGGAAAGACTGGAATGCAGAGGCAAATTGCTTAATCGACACGTAATGGTACGGTTTGTCATGCCGCACCCAGTATTGCTTCTGATCTTTCCTGGAAGTCACCTGCTCAGTGAGCCCATGAAGATTGTTACAAGAAACAAAGGATATGGTTGACAACGTATTTCAAAATGAAGAATATATAATGTGTCTGTTTACTTACTTCTTGCAAAAAGTCAGCCACACCCTTCCTCTCAGGACACTTGAACCCAAGAGACGAGAAGAATTCGAGCACGCTTTCTCGGGGGCCCTGATACACAATCAGCCCATCCGAGAGCAGTATGATGTCGTCAAAAAGATCATACGTCTCGGGCGAAGGCTGTAGCAAGGAGATGAGAGCTGTGCCACCAAGGATGTGGATTGCCTGTCTAAGCGACTCAATGATCTAGAACGTAGTGGAGGTGTCAAGACCAGTCGAAATTTCATCCATGAACAGTGCATTGGCCGGACCAACAAGCATCTCGCCTACAGGATTGTAGCCCGTCACAACATTTTTCACTACTCCTAGCTAATGTTCTGAACTGAAGTTAATATACTTTTTTAGAGAACACGATGGAGAGCCATATATCTATGTAAGTAAAAGAAAAGTTCAACACAGACTGCTAAACAAAAATGAGCATGGTAAACAGTAGAAGATGAGCAGGTAAATTAGCATCAAAGACTAAAATTATGTATATCTCTACCTGTTGTGACACGCTTCCGTTGTCCACCAGAGATGCCCCTCAACATCTCATCTCCCACCATCGTGTCAGCACATATTTCTAATCCTAATATCTGCAATACCAGATGTATGAATATTGAATAATGAACAAGATGCATTCAAAAAATAATAATGAACAAGAAAACTTTGGTAGCTCAATCTGAAACCACCAACGGTTGTAAGTCAAATACCTTCAATATATAGTCACAGATCACATTAGCTTCCTGTCCTCGCATTGAACAAGCCTGAACAAGTTGAGCGAAAAAGGTAAGCTATTGTCCTTAGCTACTGTGCAAGTTATCATAAAAGATAGAACCAAAGCCATAAGATACTCTTGATTTATATAAGAGTGTAAATCCATGCCTTCATGAATGCATCGATATCAGTATCAGGCTTGATATTTCCCGCCTTCTCCCGCCTTGAAAGCTCAGCCAACATATCTGCCAAGATAACACAAACTTGATAAATACATGAATTAAACATGCCAATCCTGCAAAATCTGCAAGCAGCAAACCCTTGTGACTAATTGTTCAGAGTCATACCGAAACGAGTGCCAACACCTTGACAACGTGCAGAGAACTCAAGCGTCTCTCTGACAGTCATCTCTCCGATGTGAAGGTCATGCTGGCTAATATACGCGGCTGTCCTCTCCGGCACAAACTCATCCATTTCATGCCCATTGTAGGTCACTTTGCCTGAAACCTGATCATCATTTGACCCAATTATTACCCAATGTCGTATGTACCAAAGTTCACTGTGAAATATTCCACTTCTACGTGAAGATCGTGCAATATTTTAGACGTCGTCCCTCCAACAACTGTCCTAGTTGTTGGCTGATTATTTTGTGCTAAGTTGATGTGTGTGTGCGCGCTAATTAATACGAGACAGAAACATGAGGGGTTGACGAGATACGTGTGTGTTTAAGAAAAAAAAGTCTGCGGAAACCTTTAATGATTGATTATATATATGTACTTGTGATTGATCCTTGATCCCCTTACTGATTATATATATACTTGTGATTGATCCTTGATCCTCTTACCTTTAATGAAACAGTATGCGTGTGCACGTTCGTTAAAAAAATACTTGTGATTGATTATATAAAGGGGTTAACGAGAAACGTGTGTGTTTAAGAAACATGTATGTGATTGATGAGTGAATTTACTTTTACAAACCTTGAGGTCTTTATCGAGCCTCCCGGCCAAGGCGAGCAGCAAGGTGGTTTTCCCTGACCCGGGCGGACCTAACAGCAGAGTCATTCTGCAAATGCAACGGGCGTCAGGCAAGATGCCATGCCAGCAACCCGGCACGATCGGACTCCAACAGCAACCACGATCAGGAACTTTTTGAGATCCATCAAAAGCTGATTGATTACCTGCAGGGCTTGACGATGCCGCTGACGTCGTGCAGGATAGGCATCGCCTGCTTCCGGCTGCGGCGCAAGTGCAGCGCGTTGGCGACGTCCTCGAGCTTGTTGGTGATGGAGTTGAGGACGGTGGGGAGTCCGCTGGAGCCGACGCGCACGTCCGCCTCCGCGCTTAGGTGCTCGAACCGCACCTCGATCGTGGGCAAGTCGATCCCGACCCTGCACGCACGGCGGCACACGGAGCGCAAATTAAATCGTGAAGCACAAGCACGTCCTAGCTGAGCTGTATCTGTATAGGAGCATGTGCACGCACCGTTGGATGCGTTCCTTGATCTTGAGCAGGAAGCGCTCGTTGTCCTCGTCGGCGACGTGCACGACGCGCTCCAGGAGCGCGCGCCTCTCGCGCGAGCGGAGGCCGAGCACGTCCACCACCTGCGGAGCGGCCTCCCCGCAGCCGTGGCCATCGCCGTCGCCACCGAGCGGGAGGATGGCGCGGCGGACGCGGTCGAAGGTAGGCAGCCCCTCGATCGCGGCCCACCGCAGCGCCTCCTCCTCGTCCTCCTCCTCCCTCCGCGAAGAGGAGCGCGAGAACGCGTCGTCGGGCGCGCGCCACCAAGCGGAGGGGCCCGGCCTGGACCCGCCGCTGTCGCGGCGCATGCTCGCCACCTTCTGGAGCTCCGCCGCCGCGTCCATACCCGCCGTGGCGCTACGCCCGCCCGCCCGCCCGCCCGAAGACTCAGCACCGCAGCCCGAGCGATCGAGACGACGAACCCCCTCCGCCGCCGCGTCCATACCCGGCGCGGCGCTACGCCCGCCCGCCCGCCGACTCAGCACAGCAGCCCGAGCAGCCGAGACGACGAACCCCCTGTGTGGTTGGTGTGGCGTGGCTTTTGCAGCGTTTCCCAGGTGGTTTTACGGGGTGCGACGACGCCGAGTCTGTTGGGGAGAGTGGAGAGGAGTTTTGTAGGTGTAGCGTGGTTTTTTTTATCGGTCGAAAATCATCGATATTTTCAAAATTTTCTTTCTATTCTCAGATCCGATAAAATTTGATATCAGCTAAATTTTTTTTCTTTCCTGTTTCTACACAGACAATCTAAAATCAATCACGCGACGGTCCGACACTTATAATGATTTATTCTTGTTTTGATTTGTGAACAAGTGATGCTTAATATCTTAGAATAGTTTCAAGTTAAATTCTATATTTTTTTTGAAAAAAAATAATTTTTTTTGAATTTAGTCTGATATTTCCGATATATCTTGCTTATCCTCTTTATCCATGACGTCCGATAAATTTTAATTTTCAATAATGAAAACCTTGTACACGGTGTAGCCTGTAGGCAGCAACCACAGGGAGGGATGTTATAAAAAAAGGGGAGGGAGAGTGGCAGGTATATCGCATAGTATGGCCCATTTGGTTCATGTCGCATAGTATGGCCCCTTTGGTTCAGCCGTGGCTTTGGACGCCGCTCCTCTTCCCAAATCCACCCGTCCCCGCAACGCGAATAGAGAGCGGATTGGAATAGAACGGAATGGAATTGCGTCTACCACGCCCTTGTCCTCCGTTCCCCACTGTGCTCCTGTCCCCCATTCCCCAACGCACCCCGTTCCCCCACCGCGCCCCTGTCCTAGAGAACACGAAACATTTCAAGTGCAACATCGCAAACATATGAAAAAACTATATAGTGCAACATCATAATATAAAATACTGTAACATCACAAAAATATGTAGTGCAACATCGAAAAACATGTACTGCAACATCGAAAAACATGTATTGCAACATCGAAAATTATGTACTGCAACATCTCAAACAGTAGTACTGCAACATCGCAAAATCAACCATGAAACATGAAATAGAAACATTCGAAAATCATCTGTTGTAACAACCCAAAAATCTCATGTCCTAGCTATAGACTGTAAATGACCATGATCCACTAGTGATCAACAAGACACCATGGCGAGCGACATAAGACTTCACGGAGAACCGATCGATGTGCAACCCAAAAACCACCCACATATCATATCACCAACCTAGCAAAATCCCCCCACAGTAGCAATAGTAGGAACAAAGGTGTAGTCAAACATCATGCCTAGAATTTCATTAGCAACCGCGATAGTTACAACCTGGAGTTTGGTCTCTTGCAGGCATACCAATGATGCACATTCCTATAGAAACAACTCTCTGACAAAGCTACGATGGGCGTGACCATTTAGTCCATGCACCCATCCACGTTCATCATGTCAGTAGAGAGCAGGGCCAAAAGTGCCTCACACTTGGGCTAGGACATTGGCTCAGCGAACACACTCTAGAAGTCATCGAAAGCATCAGGATCCAACTGTTGTTGTGTGTTCATCAACCCCTAATGCTTGATGAGGACCTTCTGTGTCTACACCATGGGGTTAGTCAATCTTGATTTGATTTTTATGTCAAATGTGTGCTTTGCCTCGGTGAACCAACAACCGATGCCTTAGCCCTGCATAGCATTGGTTGTGCCTTCATAATGGGCGACATCAATGGCCCCAAACAAGTGCCCTGAAGTCTACAACTCTCACCGATGGGATGTAGGCACTGGGTCTATTCCATCGATGCGATCATCATGGTCGGTTTCCCCATCCAAGGGTGGCGTAGAGCCTCTCAGGAGGATAAATACTAGCTCACAAAAACCTAGGAGCTCCTGAAGGTCCAGCAGCAGCCTTATCGGCCTGTCCAAGGTTGTCTTACCACATCTAGCCTATGGAAAATACTAGTAGGCCCTCTAGCATGGAGTTTCCCTACCAAACATGGATCGTCGTTCTTCCAGTAGCATTAAGCCCAAGGGACCTAGATTGCTCTCATGGCCCATCAGATAACTACATACCTGGTCATCATCATCTGGCTGGCCTACATTGTAAGTGGGCTGAGTGGAGCATAGACGTGCCTCATCCTCCATCGGAACGGAGCCACGAGAGAAGATTATCTTAGAACGAGGAAGCATGGGTCTACCCTGGGTGCCCATTACTGCAGAGACCTTTTCACCATCTTCCATCATGGGGTCCATGACAACATGCTTGATAGAAGACGGTGAGCTCATGCAAGAGTGCTAAAGTCAACTTGTCCCACAATGGGAACCAAGGTCGTTGCAGTAATCTTGTCTCCACTGCTACGACAGGGCATAGCGTCGTGTGACGATGCGGCAGGGCAGACGATCACCCCACTAGGATTTGAGTGTGCACCTGACGGGACTGAAGTGGGTCCCTATCTAAGCCTAAGCAATGACCCACTAGCACCATCAACAGAACGCATCGTCCTCGGTGTCAAGGAGTGCCCGCCGCCACCATTGAACCCCAACCAGAATCCATTGTGATTAATGTCATCACTGTCATCATTGCCACCATTGTGGTTGTCGTACGACAAGGTTGGAGATGTATGCCAATTTCAGAACTCAATAATCCATAGGTGGACCAGGTACCAGAGAGTGGGAATATGGGCCTAGATGACTTCCTCCTCCTAGATGAATAGCGGCAGCACCCTATCATGCACTTGCTTCTCCGGAAATGCCATGATCTTCTCATCTGGGATAAGATTCGGATGAACGCACCATCTAGCGATAAAAATCTCCCAATCTTCATCCTCGTCGATGATAGTGTTTGGCACTATTGATATTTCTTAACGCCTATTGGAGGAATTCCGCAAGCACAAAGAACTATCGCATAGCACTTCGCTCGGTGAGTATCGAGTGTTGAATTTATATTTTTTTCCAATAGGAAGGTGGAAGGCTAGAATTTATATACGACTAGGATTTGCTAGAGGAAGGCCTTAAGTTGACCCTAGGTAGGTGAATGATAGTGAAGGATGGGTGTGAACTACCTAAGCTAACTACTAAATACAAGGTAACCAGAGATAGCTAGGTGGGAGAGCGAGCGATATATCTTTCTAGTAACAAGGGTAAACAAATAACTAGGAGAAATGTGATAGTACTTCGGAGCACAGCCCGCCTACCAAGTAGGAGAGTTAAATAGACAAGGTCTACCATGAGCCCTATGATTTAATAACTAGACCTATCATGGTGGAAAATATAGAGGATGGACAAGGCTGTCACCACTTGCAACCTATCACAATCTATCCAGAGACCTAGCCGTATCCACAGGTAATCTATAGCTTAACACCATACTTAATCTACAAGCATACTATTTCGATCCGAGCTCTGATGAAATGAGATCAAAGCACCATAACTAGATAGTGAAATTGGTACTAATGAAAGACTACTAATGATAAGATAACCTATGCTACTAATGCCAAACAACAAGCACCTAAGCTCACTAATGATGAACACTAATGACTAAGTACTTAAAGTAAAGCAAGCAATACTAGAATAAAAATACTAAATAAAGTAATGCAGAAATGAAAGAATTACAAAGGACCTATACCAGACCTAGAAGACTCTTCCGAACTCCGAGAAGCTCCGCTCTTGCTCTACTCCACTACTAGACTACTATTCTATAGCTAATGCTAAGCTAAAAAACTAAGAGAAGCTTGGAGAGCTTGGAAATGAATGGGGCTCTTCTCCACCGAGCTCCACACCTACTATTTATAGTGTATAGTGAGGGGAGGAGTATTTGTAGGTAGTGGCAAGGTCGGTGGAGCACCTAGGGCGATGGGCGACACAAGGGGGCGCCAGCCAGCCCTTGGATGCACCACCTCTGCATCAAATAGCGTCGTGGTTGCTCCTCCAAGTCGGTTGTGAATGCAGCACATGTCAAATTTTGGCAGGTAAGTCAGTTGGTAAGGCGGTGGAAGCCTCCCAAGTCTATGACAATGGGCCCATGAATCCACCATGAACAAACCTTGTCCATTGATCAAACTGCCTTGAATGGAAGCTTGTGATTGGCTTAGGACCAGCTCCCACGGATCGGTGACGTGGCTAGGCCACCTGGGGGTCTGGCCGGTGCCCTAGTGGGGCCGGGCGGTGGGGCCAAGTGGGCCTAAGGCCTCCTGCCATGTCCGTTTACTCCATATGTCCATATTTGTCACCTTTTTGGCCAAAGATTGCCATATTTCCTGCATACAAATAATTCTACAAGCACAAGTGAAAGTAGATAAATTTTAAACATAATTCTACGCATGTGATGATGATTTACCTCACTTTACCATGCTTTTGGGTGGAATGTTGATGGTCAAAAATAGGTGTTAGTGACCGTCAACAAGCTCCCCCAAGCTACCCCTTTGCTGTCCTCAGCAAAGATGTGGGTTTAGCATGGAATAGGTTGTTGGATCAGGAGTTGCTACTATGTAACACCCTGCAAAGACTTGTATACAAATAAATACTATCTCTTGAGTTGAACATGTTAGCATTTAGAAATTTCACCATCAGTCTTAGCAATGTGGGACTTGTAGCCTTCACCTTGATACAAGCAGTTGCAAGAATGTGTAGCTAGATAGATACTTTTTGCCTACTTTGGTTTAGCTCAAACTTCCTAGAGGTTTTCAAATGATTTGAAAAGAAAACTTGCCTAAGTTCCTCAGATGGTACACTCAAGTCACTCAATGGTATTTGAAATCCTCACCAAGGCCATAAATTTTAGCCTTAATTTCTATCCTAAAGCTTATGTGGAGCTCAAGGTAGGGGTAAAAGCATAGCTTACTTGAATTGCATCTATTGCTAAGTCAAACACTTAGATCACAAGGAGCAACAAGTCATACAAATTGATCAAGAGGTGCATGTGTGTGGTATATTTGGTGGAAGTGGTACTCCTTTGAGAAGTTTCCCTTCTCTAGCTTCTTTTTGAGAGGCCATGGATACTTTCCTTTTCTCACTCTTTCTTCTCTTTTTTTACTGAACACTAGAGCTTTTTGCTCTTTTATTCTCTCTCATTTTTTTCTGTAGCCCATGCCTCTCTTTTGATGTAAGACAGCATAGAGAGGTAACTTTTATCTCATAGAGCAATAATAAATAGAATGCATATGTGGATACGTATCCTCAGTGTAGGAATAGCATAAATATGTGGGTGTATGTGATCTTGATCAAAAAGCATGAAAAGTTTGTCTACTCAGATCAACAAGGCATGAAAAAGCTCAAAACAAACAAGCACCTTTTATGGTGGCTTTATCATGTATGCATGGATGTTTATTTGGCTCTGGTAGGAATTTATCACCATTGAGGAACTTCTAGCAAGAGAGTTTAGCATTTTGCAAAACAAAACTCCAGGTTGTCTTTACCATTCCTCAGATAGGTTTAAAGATTTATTCAAATCATGGCATACAACATATCTCACAAAAGCCCATTCTTGGTTCTAACATTTGCAACCCATGAAAGCATTCAACTTAAGATGAACTCTAAGTTTATCATGCTCAAAACTTAAGAAGTATAAGGTTGTATAACAAGCTTTTGCAAAGTATCACAGAGCAACTATTCATCATCTCTAAATAATTTTATCATCATGCTATTAGAGCAGAGTTTCTCTTGAAATAATTTAAAGGCACTCCTCTCTACATTCTATGATCATGAATATTGAAATATAAAAGCAAACATAAACATAAAGAGAGGGTTTAAGATTTTCATACCTAAGCAGGGAGAGACGTCTCCCCCAAGCTTGCCTTTTGCATAGGTTGTAATGTCTTCTGGTGGCTCTTTTGATTCTTTTCTTTATTGACTAACTAATACTACTATAATGCATAAATGACACCTAAACCTATAACTACTATATAACTTAATCAACAGGGATGCTACTGAATTTTATTCATTATTATTAAATATTTTTTATATGTTGCTTTAAATGCATATTTATCCTATCAGGCATTAGCTACTATAGAACTTTATTTGTTAACATATAGTAGCTAAATGCAACTAATGGATCATGCAATGTGAAGCAACTTTATTGGAAATCTAAATGAGATGCAACTAATGAAATGCGGTAAATAAATGCAAGGAATGGAAAACTTACCTTTTTGTCGGGCTCAAGGTCACTCGTCCTTGGGCGAGGGTATTTCCTCTTGTTCCACCTCGGAGGCCTTGTCAGGTTTAGAGGGGGTGACGAGTTTGAGGGCGGATCTTTCTTTTTACGCCATCTCTTTCTATTCTTCTTCTTCTTGGTAGGTTTCTCTGGCTCTTCAATCAGCTTTGGTTTATTTATCCTGATTCTCTTCGAATGCTTCTTCTTTTCTTGTTTCTCATCAAAGAGGGGTTGTCCAGAGGCAAAAATAAATATTTCTTTTCTTCTAGCAAAGTAGAATTGGATTTGCCCATAAGCCACATATATGCAAGCATTTGCAGTGTTAAGGAAGGGACAACCAAGGATTAAAGGTGTATCCTTGACGTTACCCATGTCTAAGATCATAAAATCTATAACTCCTAACTTTAACTAGTAAATTAGTGGCTACTCCCTTGAGATAATAGATAGATTGGTTGGCTAGCTTAAGTAAACTAAAGTTGGCGCTGATGTAGTGTAGAACAATTTATCAAAAGTTGCCTTAGACATTATGTTAACACTAGAGCCTAGATCACACAGAGCATTATGGAAGGTATGAGTTCTACTAGAGCAGGTAATCTCGGGGGTACCGGGATCACCTTTCTTCTTAATGGTAAATGGGTGTTGACGGTAATTAATCATCAACTTTATAAGTCAACAAGAATCAAAAGAAGGGTTAAAATGAGCTTCACCTTAGACTTAGGGGTTTTAAACTAATAATTTTCATGAGTTTTGGTGAATGTCTATTTCTGCAGGGGGTTATCAGGAAAAGATCAAAGGAGACCTACATGTCAGATTTATATAGAGAGAAATCTACCCTACTATGAAAAAGAATAATCTAGAAGACTTGACAAGGCACCCCTCGAAGGGGAGGGTCATTTGGGCTGACAGGTGGGGCGGCCGCCCCCACCTCATGGGCGACCGCCCAGGCCACAGAGCCAATCAGGTGCAACCTTGCGGATCCTGCCTCCACCGCCTTTGAGGATGAATAAAAATCATAGATCAAGATCTGTTTGATCCAAGGGTTGTGGTGCTTTCTAGAGGGCTATATAAGCAAGGCCCCTGACCCTAGGAGAAACCTAGTAATTCATTAGAAATTCATTAGCAGAGGGAGCCATCAGCAGAGCTAGGGTTTAGAGAGGTTTTCTCTACCAGAGAATTAGAATAGCTACTCCAATCCTTCAAGTTCTACATTGGTTTAGACTAGATAGAGGAAGAGTCGGGCAACTTGTGCTCAGGATTCAGATCTTCATCATCAAAGTATTGGTATTATTTTGTATCATTGCTCTACGACTTTATTCTAATGTCATTATGTTTCTATTTATTATGTTCCTAGTTTGCTCTAGTAGTACATTTGATATGGTTATGATTGATAATGAGTTTATGTATATGTTTGCAAAGCGCTTAGCTCTCTTCGCGAGGGGGTTAAGTGGTAGATTACATGTAAGCGTGGTGCTTAGATGCTATTTACCTGCAAATGTATCCTATTGGTCGGGTCATGTGGTAGATCGTGAAAGTGACAGTTCTATCGAGTCTTATATAGTCCACCCCCCGTTGATAGGACAGGCAGAAACAACGTTACGTAGAAAGTCATGCTATGTCCTGGCTTTCTTCAGTAATATTCCTTATACATAAATGAAGAGTTTTTATGCTATATATGATGGTGTGTTTGCTAGAGTAGATGAATGACTTAGTAGATTAGAACCTACCTAGAATTCAATCTCTTGAACTAATCAGACGTCAACCTACCTTTATGAGAGTAGTCTATCTCTAATCTCTGCGTGATTTATCCCTATGCGTGATTTATCATGGTTTATCCCCCCTGCCAAAGTAAGTAACTGTGTGATTAATTCCTCATAAGTAGTCATATTTTGCAAATCTATCCCTTTTGGTTTAAGTCCTTAGTTCTTTCCCTTGAGCTAAATATAAATTAACGATACCTGGAATATTTCCCGGTGAAATGGTATGATGGTATTTTATCTATATGCTTACATATCCCATTTTTATTCTAAGAGGAGCAGTTCTGTACCAACACTTCTGGCGCCATGCTAGGGATGACAGCTTAGCTTAAGTGGTGTTAGAAGTGTCAACAAGCATTTCTGGCACCGTTGCCGGGGACAAGGCATAAACCTTTGAGAAAAATTGCGTAAATAGATACTTAGGAAATGAGAAATCATAACAAGGCACCTCTGCTTTGGCAGGTTCACCCCTGTTGTTTTTCTTTGTTTGTATTTTATACAGGATATTAGCAGGATTGGTTCTGATTCACTCCATTCTCCATCATCAGAATTGGATCAACCCAAGAAGGAGCTTATCACCAATTCCTAAAGCTATGGCTACAAAACCCTACGTGAATTCTCTGCTCCTACAGTTGAGAATATTCATATAGGTCCAGCATTGGAAACAAATAATCTTAATTTTGAGCTCAAGCCAAGCCTCATTAATATGGTGCAAGCTACCCAATTCAGTGGAAAGGTTCATGAAGATGCAAGTGCACATTTATAGAATTTTCTAGAAATTGGAAGCACTATCGTTATTAAAGAACTTAATCAAGATATTATACTACTTTGCCTTTTTCCATTCTCACTAGTGGGAAGAGCGAAGCAGTGGTTTTATGCTAACAAAGAAGACATCAACATATGGGCAAAGTGTTCAAAGGCCTTTCTAGCAAAATTCTTCCTAATAGGCAAGACCAATGCCTTAAGAGGAAAGATTACTAATTTTCAACAACAGAAGATAGAAACCATTTCAGAAGCATGAGAGCGTTTGCAAGAATACATCTCAGATTGTTCTCATCATGGAATAGAAGAATGGTTACTCATGTAAGGCTTTTATCATGGATTAACTCAGAAAGCATGTGAGCACCTAGATGCAACTGCTGGAGAATCATTTTTGTCACTTACATTTGGAAAGCCAAGTTGCTTATGGGGAAAATATCAGAAAATCAAGGCAGGTCCCAAGACCACACTCAACATTGTCATCAGAGTGAAGAAACAATTGAAGAAGTAAATGCACTATCTACCAAGATGGATGACTTGCTCAACTGCTTGACCAGAGGGCTAAGTATAAGGAAGATCAAAGGGCGATTGAAGCAACATACAAACAAGATATAAATTCTATAGCCCAGAAGCCTTTGTATCAGCCAAATAAAAAATTGAATCGACAACCAACATTGAGGGATTTAGTCAGGCAACATATCAGAATGAACAGTAAAATCAAAGTAAAGCTTGCTGCTAATGATAGAATCCTGGAGGATATAAATGTCAAAATGGATAGTTTCTCAGCTGCCATCGAAGATTAGCTCAAGTTTAATAAGAAGATAGAAGAGAGGATAAAACAGCTAGCTGCGGTATTGTCCACTGCCACTGACCCTAAGCAAGTAAGAGCTATTACTACGATAGGAGGGAGATCCACCAAGGATCCTCCCTATCCAAAAGGAACAAGAAGAGCACCAGTAGTACCACCAGTGGCAGAAGAAGAGAACAATAATGAAGTTAAACAAGATGTGCAACCTCAAGACACATTACAAGATCACGAAACGAGACAAAATTTTCATAATACGAACTACATACCATTTCCTCACAGAATTAGAAGACCACAATTGGATGAGTAGTTTAGCAAGTTCGTGGACGTTATTCAGAAGTTATATGTCAACATACCTCTATTGGATGCCATTCAAGTTCCTACATATGCCAAGTACAACAGAGATATTTTGAACAAGAAGAGATCACTGCCATCCACTGAAGTGATCAAGCTAACCGAAGAGTGTAGTGCAGCTATCCTGAATAAATTACCAGAAAAGAAGAAAGATCCAGAATGCCCCACTATTGATTGCTCAATTGGAGATCAACATTTCAACAATGCACTATGTGACCTTGGAGCAAGTGTTAGTGTGATGCCTGCTATCACAAGCTTGACCACTCAGCACTCGAGCCAACATCAATGTGCCTACAGTTAGTAGACCAATCAGTTCGGTACCCATTGGGCATTGCCGAGAATATTCCAGTCAAGATACGAGAATTCTTTGTTCCAGTAGACTTTGTGGTACTGGATATACATCCAGACTCAAAAAGTGTCACTCATCCTCGGGAGACCCTTTTTGAGCACCGCCAATACACACATTGATGTCAGAAAAGGAGAAATCAAGTTCACCATAAATGGGCAAGAAGAACAATTTGCATTCAAGTCAAAATAGGAACTTAATTCCTCTGCGAAGATAGTTGATCAAGACAAGATGGAAAAATCACCAGAGCCATCATCTCTGGGATCGTCAGAAGAATAAAATATTGGAAGGTCCAGTTCGAAGGACTCTAAAAATTCGAACCCTTACCAGAAGGTAACTCGGTATTTATCTGCATAATTTTTCTTAAGCAGTACTGCATTATTATAAAATTCTATCCCCATGTAAATAATTTTTACGGTGTGTAAAAACTCGTTAAAAGTATTTACCGTGGTGGTACAAAAATATTTACTCCATGCATTTTAAGCATTTTAGTTTCTACTCTTTTAATTTCCTACATTTTATTTATATATATAAATATTTAGTGGACCCACCACCATGAGACCCACATGTCATACACTTCACCTCACATACATCATATCACATTATTTCATCCTCTTCCACTCACCTCCACCATTTTCTCTTTTCTACCGCCAAATCCACCCACACACCCCTTTTTCATACTTAGCACTTAAGCAAGGTGGAGAGTTGAAAATTTTAGCCAGAATGGGGACAGAAGTGGGGCGGCTGCCCCCTCCACTTGGGTGCCTGCCCGGCCATCTCCTCCTCTATAAAAACCCCTTCACCCATTACTTCTATGCACCACCAAGACTCAGCATTTTTAGTGTACAAGCTGTTCTCAGTTTCGAGTTTTCTGCAAAAGAGCATAGGAGAGAAGGAAGAGAGTAAGAAGAGAAAGGAGGAAAGAGAGGAGAGTGTCTTAGAGTTTAGAGTTGAGAGAAGGAAGGTTTTTAGTGCTGCTATCATATCTCATCTAATGGTAGTGCTGCTAAGTTAGGTTAGAGCAAATTAAAATTTAAAAGGAGGTTCTGTCGGAAAGCAACTAAAATAATAATCTCTTGGATGACTAACCTCTGGACCGCTGACTTTGGATGGCTAACCAACTAACCCCTTCCCTAACTCTCTCCATGAGTTTTGTCTTTGTCATTTTTGCAGAATGAGCGGATTAAAGAAGCTTGCCAAGGGAGCTATGGGGGCGATCAAGAACATCGGGACCAGGAGTTCGACCCGAGCATCATCAAGAGCCAGCTCCGACATGAGCGTTGACCCTCCTGCTGCTCCTACACTTGCTTCCTCTTCATCACCTATGCCAAAGATCCTTCGCAAGCCAAGTCAGCTTGGACTGAGAGACTCTCATGAGAAAGAAGTATACAAGAAGATCAAAAACAAGTTCACCCACACGCCAGCATTTGACCTCGCACTACTCCAATAAGCAGGTATGGGTTATGAATTCGATGCTATTTTCTCATTATTAGGATGGACGTCTGCTTGGGATGTCTCTGAGTTAGGGTCTAAGCTCTTAACCATAGAATTTCTCTGCACCTTAAGGACCACAGAGTCAGGAGTTTACTTTAGGCTCTTTAAGCAAGAGTTTTACCCCACTTGGAGAGAGCTTAGTGACCTCCTTAATTTTCCTTCCAACATCCCCGTAGATATAGATGAGACATTAGGAGATTTTGAGAAGCATAAGTTTTGGACTGAGATTTCTAAACACTCTATTTTCAATTCTCATCGGACTAGCGATATAGAACATCCAACCCTTAGGTTCTTTCACAAATGGCTAGGCTTCATATTTTTCCCTCGTGATGACACAAGCAAAGTTAGAAGTGCAGACCTGCAGCTGATGTATGCAGGTGTCAAGAAAATCAAAGTCTCGCCTATTTGTCTTATAGTTGCCCATTGGTTGATTGTTCCCTCTTATCGAGTAGGACCCATTGCTGTTTGTTCGCTTATTACTCGCATTGCTTCAAACTTAGACATGTTACAAGGTGCTTCCCTTGAATTTATTGAAGAGCACCGTGATACTTTTGGTTATGATCATCTTTTTATGCCCACTTTTAAAAAGAATAAACAATGAACTTTTTATGACATATGGTGAGACCAAGCTCTGGTTACCTAACCTGGAGTTGGCCCTCTATTCTATTACAACTTTTCATGTTGAGTTACAGGCTCAACCAGTGAATGCTCGAGCACCCCAGAGAACCGCCTCTAAAAGAATCACACGTCGTCAAGAACCAGTTTGGCGCAGAGCTAAACCTGGCCAAGAACAGCCAGCTCATGCTAGCTATAATAGCTGGATGGATCACCACTATTGGGTTCTGAACCCGTGGGAGTATCCTCCTCATCAGCCACATGAGGGCTATGAGCAACCATCTCCACCAACACAACCATTTGATTCCCATGGAGAGGGAACTTCATCAGGAGGAGGAAGGCATTCATTTGACCCCTATGGAATAGGAACATCATCAGGTGGAGCACGAGAAAAATTTGAGCGCGGACGTAGATCTGACACTGCTGGGTTCCATTACACCCCACAATAGTACTATTAAGAGAACGTGGCATTTCACTAGCGCACCGACAACACCCTCTAAACACTCATAGATGGTCAAGCCTACAACAACCGGATGTGGGAGGCACAGCACCAGTGGAACCGCAACACAACTCAGACCCTAACTAGTATTCAAGAGGGACAAGAACAGAATACCCGGACTATGGAAAAAAATATTGGGGTACCTTCGTATGGACTGAATGATGACGGCAAGATCTAGCTTAGGGAAGGACCCCCACTACCCAAGGTAAGTTTTCTTTTCCTTTTTACAATTTCCTTTTGTTATCATTATGCATCTAAAAAATCAGCAAAACCTAAAAATATAATAAATATTTACTATTTTAGTGTGCTTGTTTTAGTTTGTTCTAAAAACATGAAAACCAAATAAAAAGAGTGTGTATAGGAGTATGTTTTTAATCTTGTTGCTTTAATTTGTTAATAAGTATGTAGACTTGAA
Source organism: Saccharum hybrid cultivar R570 (assembly GCA_038087645.1). NCBI lineage: Eukaryota > Viridiplantae > Streptophyta > Magnoliopsida > Poales > Poaceae > Saccharum > Saccharum hybrid cultivar. The sequence goes on from JAQSUU010000135.1 coordinate 29,597,563, forward strand.
GAATGCATGATGGAAATGATGAATAGTTGCTCTGTTGTAATTCTTTTCAAGTACCTAGTTTTTAACCTAGAATTCTCTTAAGGATTGGATAAACTGTTGACACACAAATTTACTCTACACTTTAAACCTGTGGGAGCATATGCTTAATCTAAGTCTAGGTAATTGACGGACATGATATGATATAGTCTGAGCTGCTGTTTATCTTGTTCCTAGTGACACTAAATTCTGGAAATTTACTTTAAAAACTTAAAATACCACATGATGAGTTTTTTATATGACGAGTGTTAAATTCCTACCACAGGCATACATGATTATTAGAATAGGAAACCTTCTATATATTTACTGCTTATAATTGTATTAAGTTTGGTTGGGCTGTGTCGACCCCTAGGGGCTTGTCATGCGGTTAAAATCAAGATTTACACACACATCATGCATCCTTGCTACTTCTACCCTAGAAGTACGCACCACATATTTGTTCCATTTAGATCTACCAAAAATGTTCTACTCTTACATTGAGAGTGAACACCAAAAAAATTCCCCATAGGATTCCTTTTTTCTACTAGCCAAATACCTTTATAATTGCTCCAAGTTTTTATCATTATTTCTCTCATATCAATTTAGTTCTTCGTATAAGAGACTTGTTATCCATTTTCTATAAAAAAGAGAAGCAAAGGAAAAAGATGGACAAGGGTCCCAATAAAAAAATAAGAAAGAAAAGAGAAGAAAGAAAGAAAAGAAAGATATTTATGCAGCCAAGTTTCTATTTATTTTCAAGGTTCAGAAGAGAGAAGTTATTTTCAAGTATGGAGCACTGTAGAATTAGACTTTCACCTCTTTCTTTTTATCTCATTTATTCCCCATCATTTTAGCCACCATATCAAACCACACATGCACCTCTTGATTTGATTGTATGATGAGTTCCTCTGGATCCATAGTTTGACTGGGCAACATATGCATTGCAAGTATATATGAGCTATCTCCATACCCATGAACTTCACATAAGCCTTATTAGTTATAGGGTGAGAGAGATAAGGCATACCCAAGATTTGCCTTAAGTCAAAAATATCACATATTTTGAGAGGAGAGATAAGGCATAACCTTTCAAATGCCTTAGTGAGGATCTAAAAATACCACATATTGAGAGACTTGTGAGAGTCATATTTAAGGAACTCTAAGTTTTATTTGCAAACATTTATGAAAACTCCAGGACAGAGGTGGAACAAAGAGCATGAGATATAGTGCTTGACTTAATTATTCTGTCTTTTAATTGCTCAAGACCCAAGTGCAGGTAAAAGCCCCATGGTTGGAAGAAACATGAGTAAGTTTGAAAGTCAGTGCAATCCACTCTAGTCCGAAAGAAGAATTTTTGTTTGAATGCATGTGTACTTTTAAGGCGTGAAAGCATTGCAGCAACTCTTGATCTATCTTAGGTTTAGTTGTTTGCTCAGGGACGAGCAAAAGGTAAGCTTGGAGGAGTTTGTTGACGGTAATTAACCATCAACTTTATAAGTCAACAAGAATCAAAAGAAAGGTTAAAATGAGCTTCACCTTAGACTTAGGGATTTTAAACATGTCAGAAGAGATAAAATAAAAATTCTTTTGAAATCATTTCATATGAAGAGGGAAACATATCCACCGGTATCTTTCTTATGGAATATGGGCTAACTCCCCCGTGAAGAGGCCTAATAGGAGTTAATGTAGTAGCTTGTGAAATCCCCCCACGAAGGGGCCACTTGTAAACTGCCATTACCTATAGGCTATATATAATGCCAAGAGCATGAGGGCAAGGAGCTCTCTCTCATTTCCCACTCATTTTCGTAAACCCTAGCCACCGCCTCACTCTCCCCACTCATGTGTTGGAACCTTCTTCACAGTGCCTTCTCCATGGAGCCTCCGCACCAGACCTTCATTGTGTGGAGCCTTCTCCGTGGAGCCTCCATCATGTAGCCTTCCCCCATGAAGCCCTCACATGGAACAATCACTGGGCCTTTGTTGGGAGATCTTCTACTAGCCTTCATTGGGAGACCTTCTCCATCCGACCTTCATCAGATCTTCTCATGCCGGCCTTCGTCAGGGGACCTCCATATACCTCCATATATAGAACTTTCAGCGAGGGACCTTCTCCAGCTAGCATTCACCGAGGAGCCTTCTTCTCTCGACCCTATTCGGGACGCTTGCCCCAACATATCCCAACTCCTAATCGGCACCCACAACAGGGTGCGTGGGTGGTAGCGCGGCGGTGGCTCAAACATTGTTGTTGCCTCGTGGGCAATGACTCAAGGGGACAACGCAAGCAGCGGCTAGCAGCGGCACGGGCGGCAGTGCAAGTGGCAGTGCAGGCATGGGTGTGAGTAGGCAGGTGGTGGCACAACGAGCTAGCAATAGTGCGAGGAGTGTCACGCTTCTCTTGTGAAGGGCAGCTTGGTTTTCTTAGTTTAAACCGAAAAGCCGATGTAAAAAGCTAACATCGAACCTGTCGATTTTTTATTCTGTAATTAATTGATCGGTTACTAATTCTTGAAAACTAAAGGTTTTAAAAACCAAATAAACTGAACCAACACTTCAATTTAAACTGAATGCCTAGTCCTAGACGTACAGGAGAGTAAAAACAACCGATTAATTTGCCACATCCAACATATATTTGCTTTGATCCCCTCCTGCTTGTCCTACTCTTTCCTTAATTTTTGATGTTAAGACCTGCATTAAAAAACAATAAATTGATGTTAACAATAATTCGTGGACATTTACCTTGATCCCCTCATGCTTATCTTACACTTACCTTATATTTTGGTGTGAAACCCTGTATTAAAGAACAATAAATTGATGTTAACAATAATTTGTGGACATTTACCTTGATCCCTCGTGCTTGTCTTACTCCTACCTTAAATTTTAGTTTGAAATCCTGCATTAAAAAACAATAAATTGATGTTAACAATAATATGTTTGTGGATCTAGTTCTAGTCTGATGATCGAGACTCAAGGGACATGATCTCTACTTAATGTTACCGCAACATAAAATTATATTTATGTGCAAAAAACATCAAATTATATTAGAAATGCAGCAAGTGAACCTACAACGATGCAACTATCATGGTCTGTATTTGTAACTCAGTAATATCATGGACTTGTGGCATGTTGGTGACTTGTGGATAAGTTATTCATGAACTCAGTGGTGTGGCTAGGATTTATAGTTAGGGTGATCCGTTGTAGATGTAAAGTCAAATTATATGATATAATTTTGGATAATTTATCTACTATAATTTAACCTTTAATCAAATTTTAGGGTGCTCTATGGCACACAGTGCCACCATGCTAGCTTTGCCTATGCATGAACTACTTATCGATAAGTGGCATTTCAGCTAAGTTGGTTCTGTTATCTAAAATAGCCAAATAGATAATAAATACTTCCTCCATTCTAAAATATTATAAGGCATTTTTGCTTTTCTAGATAAATAGTAAAAACAATGTCAAAAAAGTCAAAACATCTTGTAATTTCGATAGGAAGGAGTAGTTATTAAGATTTGGGTGTACAGAAAAGAAATATTTTGAGAGATGTTAGTGGCTTTAAGAGAGATGTTGAAAATAATCTTAATTTACTAATGGCTTTGCACCTAGATAGTGTAAATATGAAGAATTTTTATAGTAGGGATGACAAGAGCTTTGCTGTAAATTTTATTAGACGATGGAAAAAGAGAAAAATAAACCGAAAAGGAAATGACAACAACAAAAGGATCATGTTTGATGCAATTAGTGTTACAAATGGGACTTCATATGTTCCTGTTGGTGCTAGTGATGCTATTCCAACAGGTGACAGTGAGGATGTTGGTGATGCTATCAGTGAGGACGGTAGGACACCAAAGGTCACACCCACTTCAGACAAATGGGCCCAAAAAAGACCTGTCCCAACTTCACCTCCGGAAAAGAAGAAGAAGAAGACTTTTAGAGATCAATGCATGAAGCGTTTAGTTGATGCATATGAGAAGAAGGCACAAAGTAGTAAACATTCAGCCACTTCACGTGTCATTGATCATGTTAGAGATGAAGTTACTAAAATGCTAAAACATGTTTAGAATGGCGGAATCCAATGGGTTGAGATCACACTCCAAAATCCAACGTAATGTTATAACATGCTCAGAATGAGAAAGTTAGTTTTCCTACACCTTCACGACACCTTGGTAGAAGATTATGGCTTGAAAACAAGTTGAGGAAGCCTTAGCAATGTTTTTATGGGCATGTGGTGCACCTCAATCATTTAGGCAAGTGAAGAACAAGTTCGCCCACTCATTAGAAACTATTAGTAGAAAATTTACAGAGGTTCTTGGATGTGTCATGCGGTTGGCTTTTGACATTGTGAGGCCTAGAGATCCACATTTTGGTTCTATACATCCTAAGCTACAAGAAGCTAGGTTTTGGCCTCATTTCAAAGATTACATTGGTGCAATCGATGGCACACATATACCAATAACTGCTCCATTGCATGAGCAACCTAAATACATTGGCCACCATGGTTATCCTTCACAAAATGTAATGGCAGTATGTGACTTTGATATGTGGTTCATGTTTCTTATCACTGGTTGGCCCAGATCTATGCATGATAGTGGTGTCTTATTGGAAACTCTACTCACATACAAGGAACAATTCCCACACCCTCCCGAAGGTATGTAACATTTACATTCCAATGCGTTTTTTTGCAATGTACAAGGATCTGAGGTGTTTTTAACTAACCTGTAAATTCAAAAATATAGGAAAGTATTATCTCATCGATTCAAGATATCCTAATAAAAAAGGGTATCTGGCACCATACAAGGGACAAAGGTACTATGTCTCTTAATGGCAACATGGTCGTACTCTGGTGGCATTGAAGGAGGTGTTCAATCATGCACATTCAAGTTTGAGAAATGTGATTGAGAGGTCATTTGGAGTCCTAAAGATGAAATGGCGCATTCTCTTGAAGATGCCCAAATATTTGGTGAACAAGCAATCAAAAATTATAGTTGCTTGTATGACCCTTCACAATTTCATTAGAGACAATAACATAAATGATGCTGACTTTCAATCGCATATCCAAGAAGATGGTACAAATGGACCCGAATCCAGCTTAGGTGAAGGAAGTGAAGTCTAGAGATGACATGGATATGAGTGCTTTGCGTGATGCTATAACCACAGCTATGGTTGGTTGATTAACTCTTGTATCCATCTCAATTTGTCCAGACTTTTGTTAATTTCATGTTGTGTAGCATTTGTTATTGGAACAAACTTTTTATTAGGGAAACACAAAAAATTAGTACCATAATTGTTTTCAGCTCGTATTCAGTGAACAAATGAGGTGTCATCAGCCTCAGGGGCATACAAGTCATTTTACACTCATGACAGACAATCTAAGGGCAATAATCAGGATTGCCAAACACCCTCGATTGTTTCGACAGCAGATTCTTTTTGTCGTAGCTTATCAGAAAATCCTGATAAGATTAAAATCGAATCTCAAATAAGCGTCCCAAACAGGGACCTTAATTTCACTAATGGCTTTGCACCCAGATAGTGTAAATATGAAGAAAAAAAATTAGAAGGGACCACAAAAGCTTTGCTATAAATTTTATTAGACTATGAAAAAGAGAGAATAAATCTCTTACAACTAGTCAGTCAAGCCCCAAAAGGAAACGACAACAGCAAAAGAGAAACTGCGAGGACAACAAAGCTTATAGTGAAAAGGGGAAGGCGACTAGGGCTTGAGCTGTCTGACTCAACAAACACCCCCGCTGTCTACTTGTTGCCCTCGCCATATGGCGGCGAAGCTCATCGTCTGGAGCAATCCGGCTACGGGGTAGATCAACGCTTGTGCTCAGGCCGCTCCTGTACACTATGATACATTCCGAAGAAAGGGTCGCTAGTGATGGAGTATGCTCGTGAAGGCTCTAGAGCCTAGAGGTGCTGCTGCGCTAGACAGATCGGACGACTTTGATTCTAGGATCAAGCGGCCCAGGGCTTGACAACCCTGGACGCCTGCCCAGACTCTGGTGCTAGCGCACGCTTAAGGTATAGAGCTTCATTGAGCTCCATTTGAGCGCCGGGTCCTATACTGCTTAAACCCAAGATTCGTCGTGAGAAGATTGGACTATTCGTATTATATATATACAACATCCATTACAAAATTACACGACCCTTACATATACATAAAATAAAATCAAATGAAATGAAATCACGACGCTTTAGCTTTACGTTGCAGGGCCACTAACAAGGTCAAACATTTCGTATGCTGCACTGAATACGACAGAAACAGTGATGTATTGTTTGCAATGCAATTGATGGACTTCTACCAGCAGGGCATGTTAATTTCGCGTAGTTGCTACACATCGCTACCTCCTCTGGAAGTTGAGCTTCATGATGGCGAAGCCGAACAGGAAAGCAAAGAAGACGGCGAACACCACGACTACCGCGGCCACCACGCCCAACCAGCTGTGCTTGAAGCCGAAGTACTTCTCCACGAAAACATTCACGGGGACGCCGTTGTCCATGGGTGTCGTGATGTCCCCGAACTGAGACACAACCAGCCCGTACAGCGTCCACGCCACAGGGCACGCCCAACAGTACCACTTCCACCAGATTGGGACTTTCTGAGCATGTGGCCATGCCAAAAAGGGAAATGAGTTCCACAACTAGCCACAAAATTAAATTTGTAGACATGGGCAATTGATGGGGATGGAGCAATAACGGGACTTACCGGCCGAGGGATGATGAATCCAGAGAAGAGGTTCCAGATGCCATAGAAAGCCGAGGAGACGATCGACGCGACATGGTAGCTCGGCGTCAAGCCCACAGCCATCATGCCATAGAATGTGAAATAGAGAAAGGTGAAGTACATGAAGAAGAGGTACCAGAAGAATTTGGCAACTGTCCATTCGAACCCAATCATTGAGTACACTATGATCCCGTATATGGTGGCCTGAGCCAGAGTGTATGGGAGTTCAATGGTAACCTATATATATACAACAGAAGTTTTAGCGATGTCGTTAGTGGTCTCTCATCGATAGAAGGTACTATATATATCAGGAGTTTATATGAGAGCCGCTCACCTGTCCAAATGCATATGGCAGAGCCGAGTACATGCCGGCAGCTCTTTCACGGTAAAACACGGTCCGCTCCACAGAGACTACTGGCTGGACAGATGTAGCATTCAAGACGCCGATGAACATCACCGCAGCATACATGGACCCCATGGCATTGAACAAATCTTGTGATTGACCCCTGGTAGGTAAAGAATCAAAAGGTTGAGATTCTTTTCTTTTTCTTTGAGAATTCACACACAAGATAGGTGCAATGTGGCAGATACTTACATTTTACCACCAAGGTCCCAGAAGATGGTGCCGAAGATAAGCGCTATGATAGTTGTGAAAAATAGCCTAACGGCATTGTAAGGAGGGTTCCTCCAATATGACAGGTTTTGCTTCCACAAGCAAGCCAGGCATTGCATGAAGAAAGACTGCGAGTACTGGTTACGGAAATGAAGGTCAGTTGAGCCTGCTGGTGGTTCGCTTAACTCTTGTATCAAGGCCTTGTTCCTCCTGAAGAATATAATATTACAATCATGGTTATCATGGTGTAGCAATGATGTGGAAATAAGAAAATTTCAGGAAAGTAGTCACTGGTTATGAACTTATCATACATACCAGATCTATTAAAAACAGTGTTCATGGTGATAGTAAAGTTAAAAAGAAATCTCCAAGATGCAAAATGACTCAAAATATTTTCCTCGCCAATAATAACACTAACAATTTCACACTTTTATATGACGTGTAGCAGTTTCTCGAAAAAAGTGCAAAACAAACACAAAACATACATACTAGAAGATATTAGCAACATTTGTATCTTCAAATAAGTAAATTATGAAAATAGATTCGGATCTATCTAATAATATTAATTATGTACCATAAATATTAATATTTTCTTATATATATTTGGTCAAAGTAGAGGACGTTTGACTTAGTGAGAACGACAGTTAAAAAGGGACGGAGGGAGTAGTCATCAAAATGGTGACTCTGTTGAACAAATAAGAGTGGTAGGGTGTGTGTACGTGTGTTTATAGGAATGAATGTGCATATATATATATATATATGTATATGACTGTCTCTGTCTGTACTAGATTCGCTAAAAAGGAGCTGTATATGTACAAACAAATTATATTTCAAACCAAAAGCAAAATGACAAAAGTATGTTTGAACTTTTGATGTTTTTTTCAATTTTATTAAAAACTAAATTCAGAATCCAATATAAGAATTCTGACTTCTAGCTCCAACCTTTTACGTTTTAAACTTTAATACAAAAATCCAATTAAATGCTCACACCCTAGTCCTGTACACTATTAGACCAGTGAAGTCCGAGAATCATGAAATCCCCGTCACTGGTCCAGGTTCAAATGCTTTGGCCATCAAGTGTATTAGATCACATGTTATAGCACATATATTTGTTACAAGCTGCAATATTTTTTTTCAAGGGAACAAACTAGAAGATAAAGTTTCAGTACTAGCTACAAACAATTTGTAAGTTCAGAGGGTATTTAAATGGCACCACAATTACAGGGTAGATTGGACCCTATATTTTTTAAGGGTTAATAAAGACTTCCAACATACATTTTGCTCACCAGGGCTGCTAGTGGTGTAGTATAAACCAAAGACCACCTAGGGGCAATAGGAAATTCTGGGGATGAAGTGAATAGGAGGGTTGTAAGTTACTCACTGGTATAATTCAGATTTCTTGTACAGGTCACTAAAATCAACACCTAGTATCTGTTCTTGCGAGACTGTTGTTACTTCTAACATCCATGTTGCTGGATTGTAGCCATCTTTAATTTTCTTGACTCCGTGAATTCCCTAGACAATATGAGCAATACAAAGTAATCAGCAAATTGAGGCAATAAAGTCAAGGATTTTTTTAAAAAAATATATTGTAATATCATGGCACCTCAAAATACTTAATCAGCTCAGAAGAATGATGGCCTAGTGGACCAACATAGATCTCCTCTCCTCCTCGCTTCATAAGAAAAAGCTGCAACAATTCATCTAACACCTTAGGCTTTGCAACATTGTTTCATATCATATTTATAACACCAACCACGATCAATTAGATTTCAAAATCAGCCTAGTTATCCAGATGCAAAGTAATGGTAAGAAGAAATCACTGGAAAGTACAAAGATCCACATAGACTCACCTCATCGAATGCTTCAAATATGTCAATGCTAGGCTGATGAATCGTGCAGACTACAGTTCTACCTGTATCAACAGTATTCCTCACTGTCCTCATAACAATTGCAGCTGCTCGGGCATCAAGACCAGAGGTTGGCTCATCCATGAAAATGATTGAAGGATTTGCAACCAGCTCCACAGCAATGGTCAATCTTTTCCTCTGCTCAGTTGACAGACCATTCACACCAGGAAGTCCAACCAAAGCATTTCTCAATGGCTTGAGCTCCACAAGCTCCATGACCTCCTCAATGAACATCTGCGTGCATAAAGGTAAGCAATGTTATCTAATATATCAAGTATACAGAGAGGTTGGAAGTTGAATCATCGATTCTGTTTGGCTGACCTTTCTGGTGTTTGAATCTACATCCCTAGGAAGGCGGAGCCATGCCGAAAAAACAAGTGACTCATAGACTGTCACCTGCGGCGAGTGGATATCATTTTGCTCACAATATCCTGATACACGTGCAAAGGTCTCTTGTTTCTTTGGGTATCCTGAAATGCTAATGTTTCCTTCAATGTAACCACTGGTCTTTCTCCCAGCCAACACATCCATTAGAGTTGTCTTGCCAGCACCACTAACACCCATCAGTGCGGTCAGCACTCCTGGTCTGAAAGATCCACTAACACATTTGAGGAGCTCTAACCGGTCCCCGACTACATCATGTGTTTTCATCTCCTGAATTTGAGTTTGATCAAAAGATTACTTTGTCTGATTGTTAATTGCTCACTATTGATGATATACAGAAATAATTTCAATACTTACCTGGGGCATGTCAACAAAGTACTTGATGTTATTGAAAGTCAGTGAAAGCGGGGCAAATGGAAGAACCATACCCCTTTGCATAGTGCCAGAATGATTTTCAACAGTTGCTGAACCGGAACTAGTGATGCCGACTGTTGCTAGATGGCTACTTCCTAGTGGCAAGTTACCTTCAGCCACAACATTACCATTGAGGTTAGCATACTTCTCCTTCAGTTCCTCTTCAGATATCGATGGATGGGACTTGCCATATGCTGTAAACTCAAAATAAAACCTTCTCAATTTTAGGTATTTTCAAATGCAAGAACCATGAGCAAACCAGTCCTAGAGGAACTCACGCTTCAGGTACGCTAGGGCAAGTGTGAAGAGACAATTGAAGAGCATGACAAATCCAACCAATGCGCCTAAGCCGATCCAATACCACTTTGCTTCTGGGAAGACTCCACGGGACTTAAGGGATTGCACACCTAGGGTCTCATTAGACACGGAGCTATTCAAAATTTTGTCCCAGCTGTGCCCTAGCATCTCATTTACTGAGATGGCATTCTGGGCATACATCAATGGGGAGATCCAGTAGCCCCATATCCACCACTTCTTCACTTTATCTGCCAATTCACAAAGAAAGGAGCACCCCCCTCACTATGTATGGAAAAAAAACGTTGAGATTATTCTCTTCTTTTTTTATAAAAAAATGGTGAGGTTGTACCTCTTACTAGGATAAATCCACCCAACACCATAAATATTAGCAGCATGAATGATCCAAAGACATTTGCAACAATCATGTTCCTTGCTGCCCCACCAACAAATCGGAAGAGTGATGCTGCCATCTGATTGAGTGCTAACAAAAGGAGATACTGCTTGAAGAACCTAGCATTCCACAACGTCGGGATGGTAAGTAAAGCCCTGTGATGAATATTTGGTTAACAAGCTAGCCTTAATCTCTCATTGATCAATCTCACCTGCCGACATTTGGGTCAAACCCGATGACATAGTATGCCATGAAAACAAACCCACCAACCTCAACAAAAGAGACTGGGATCTTGAGGATCCATGTGGGTATTGTGTAGGCCCATGCCGGAAAGAAGAGGAGATCTCTCTGCTTGAAGAACACTGGCAGCTTAATGATGGTGAGTGCAAGCTCAGACAATCCATTGAACATGATCATGATCACCGCAAAGAAGAGTGCGCCCAAGTAGATACCACCATCAGTCACCGAGTCACGGTGCATCTTGGTACGAAAGAAGAGAGTCATTCCCATTATGGACACCATCATCAGCTGATATATCAACACACCAAGAAGTCAGGCATTGTAATTATTTTTCACACTATCTTACTATGTTTGTAATAGAGTTTCTAATGACCTGCAAAGTTCTGAAGATGTAGACGAAGGAATTCCTCTTCATAAGCAACATTTCTCGATCGATGTTTGCTTTAAACAGCTCCCAGGCACTGACACCATACCTTGAGGTGGTCAGAGCAGCGGGATGGTTTTTGCTCTTGTCGAAAGGAATGGCTAGCTCATTTGCTATAGCTCTCCCAACATGGAAAGACTGAAATGCAGAGGCAAATTCCTTAACCGACACGTATCGGTATGGCTTGTCATGCCACACCCAGTACTGCTTCTGATCTTTCCTAGATGTCACCTGCTCAGTGAACCCATGAAGATTGTTACAAGAATCAAAGGATATGGTTGACACCGTATTTTAGAACGAAGAATGTGTCTGTTTACTTACTTCTTGCAAAAAGTCAGCCACACCCTTCCTCTCAGGACACTTGAACCCAAGAGACGAGAAGAATTCAAGCACGCTTTCTCGGGGCCCCTGATACACAATCTGCCCGTCTGAGAGCAGTATGATGTCGTCAAAAAGATCATATGTCTCGGGTGCAGGCTGTAACAAGGAGATGAGAGCTGTGCCACCGAGGATGTGGATTGCCTGTCTAAGCGACTTGATGATCTGGAACGTAGTGGAGCTGTCAAGCCCAGTCGAAATTTCATCCATGAACAGTGCATTGGCCGGACCAACAAGCATCTCGCCTACAGCACAGGAGCGCCAGTCACAACATTTTTCACTGACAGCTAATGTTTTGAATTGAAGTTAATATATTTCGATGGAGAGCCAAATACATATGTAAGAAAAAGTTCAACACAGACTGCTGGTCAGGAGAAGATGAGCAAGTAAATTGAAAACTTAGAGCCGATACGCCACACAAGCTAGAAGTGACCATGGTAAACAGAAAGGAAGGTTACCCATACTAAAATTATGTATATCTTTACCTGTTGTGACACGCTTCCGTTGTCCACCAGAGATGCCCCTCAACATCTCATCTCCCACCATCGTGTCAGCACATATTTCTAATCCTAATATCTGCAATACCAGATGTATAAATGTTGAATAATGAACAAGAAAACTTTGGTAGCTCAATCTGAAACCACCCACGGTTGTAAGTCAAATACCTTCAATATATAGTCAGAGATCACATTAGCTTCCTGTCCTCGCATTGAACAAGCCTGAACAAGATCAGCAGAAAAGTAAGCTATGTCCTTAGCTACTGTGTAACTTATCATAAAAAATAGAACCAACGTCATCAGATATTCTTGATTTATAAGACTGTAAAGCCATGCCTTCATGAATGCATCAATATCAGCATCAGGCTTGATATTTCCCACCTTCTCCCGCCTTGAAAGCTCAGTCAACATATCTGCCAACATAACAAGAACTTGATAAATACATCAATTAAACAGGCCAATCCTGCAGAATCTGCAAGCAGCAGAAATGAACGCAAACCCTTGTGAGTAATTGTTGAGAATCATACCGAAGCGGGTGCCAACACCTTGACAACGTGCAGAGAATTCAAGCGTCTCTCTGACAGTCATCTCTCCAATGTGAAGGTCATGCTGGCTGATATACGCGGCTGTCCTCTCCGGCACAAACTCATCCATTTCATGCCCATTGTAGGTCACTTTGCCCGAAACCTGCTCATCATTTGACCCAATTATTACCCAATCTCATATGTACCAAAGGTCACTGTGAATCGTTCTATTTCTGCATGAAGATGGTGCAATATTCTAAACGTCGCCCCTCCAAAAGCTGTCCTAGTTGTTGGCTGATTATTTTGTGCTAAGTTGATGTGTGTGTTCTAATTAATATGAAAATTTTCTGTAAGTCTGCAGGAACCTTTAATTATGGCAAACTTAACGTGATTGATTATATATACCGAGTAAAACACTAAAACTAGAGTGAATTTTCTTTTACAAACCTTGAGGTCTTTATCGAGCCTCCCGGCCAAGGCGAGCAGCAAGGTGGTTTTCCCTGACCCGGGCGGACCTAACAGCAGAGTCATTCTGCAAATGCAACGAGCGTCAGGCAAGATGCCATGCCAGCCACCCGGCACGATCGGACTCCAACAGCAACCAAGTCAGGAACTTTTTTAGATTCATCAAAAGCTGATTGATTACCTGCGGGGCTTGACGATGCCGCTGACGTCGTGCAGGATAGGCATGGCCTGCTTCCGGCTGCGGCGCACGTGCAGCGCGTTGGCGACCTCCTCGAGCTTGTTGGTGATGGAGTTGAGGACGGTGGGGAGTCCGCTGGTGCCGACGCGCACGTCCGCCTCCGCCCTTAGGTGCTTGAACCTCACCTCGATCGTGGGCATGTCGATCCCGACCCTGCACGCACACATCACAAGGAGCGCAAATTAAATCGTGAAGCACATCCAAGCTGAGCTGTATATGTGTGTCCACTGTCCAGTCCACTCCAGTAGCACGCACCGTTCGACGCGTTCCTTGAGCTTGAGCAGGAAGCGCTCGTTGTCCTCGTCGGCGACGCGCACGAGGCGCTCCAGGAGCGCGCGCCTCTCCCGCGGGCCGAGGCCGAGCACGTCCACCACCTGCGGGGCCGCCTCCCCGCCGCCGTGGCCGTGGCCGTCTCCGTCGCCGCCGAGCGGGAGGATGGCGCGGCGGACGCGGTCGCAGGTGGGCAGCCTCTCGAGCGCGGCCCACCGCAGCGCCTCCTCGTCGTCCTCCTCCATCCGCGAGGAGGAGCGCGAGAACGCGTCGGGCGCGCGCCACCACGCGGAGGAGCCCGACCTGGAGCCGCCGCTGTCGCGGCGCATGCTCGCCACCTTCTGGAGCTCCGCCGCCGCGTCCATACCCGTCGCGGCGCTACCCACGCCCGCCCCCCCGACTCCGCGACGCCGACCGAGCAGCCGAGACGAAACCACCCCCCGTGTGGCTGGTGTGGCCTGGATTTCGCGAAGTTTTCCAGGTGGTGTCTGCGGAGTGCGACTGCGGCGACGCCGAGGCAGTTGGGGAGAGTAGAGGAAGGGGTGGGTTTTTGTAGGCAGCGGTAACGGGAAGGGAAGGGAGGCCAGCGGCATGGCGCGCTACGTTGCGCTGCCACGGCCAGTGCCAGGGGGACGCGACGTTCACAAGCCGTGGGCCGGGTGCACCTGGTTGATTTCGGGCACGCCGCACGCGTCGTCAAAATCGCAACCCGTTTCCTACTGTGCGCCGCTTGTGTGCGACACTGCGACTCGCGTTGCCGCTTCCAGAACCACAAGGCTACCTGTACTACTGTTTGTACTCAGCAGAGCCATGGTGCCAAGTGCCTAGTGCAAATGCCGTATTCCTACTCTACACTCTGCGCATGGCAGCTGGGCCTGCAGTTTCGGGCCACGGAAAGCTATAGAATAGCAAGCAGTGCTGTTTAGCACAGTTCAGTGGGCCGCATTCGATTCCGTCAACCCTCAACTGAATGTCGCTGATTCGGGATTTCCGGTTAGCGAAAACCGCTGAATTCTGGTATCATTCAACCACACGCTATATATTAACCCAGGGAAGGGCGACATGCTTCTCGGGCAGAGACAATGTCCACGTCGTCCGAAATGTTTCTCGCCGTCCGATCCGCGATCGTGTGGTCCACATTTGTTAAATCGGATTCGGCCTCGATCCGCTTCGAGTGTTTTCCGTTGCCTGCTAAGCCTTCTCTACGGCTTCTGCTGCTTCTCATCAGAATCTAGAGAAACACATATATACTCGGCTTCCGATTCTACTTCCGCCCCCCACAAAAAAAGCCCCGATCTCTCCCGTCCTCTCTCGCTCGCCCGACGTTGCGGGCGACGGCGATGGCGCCAGGGCCGAGCTGGTCAGCGGCGGCGGCGGACGTCATCCTCCTTCTCCTCGTCCTCCTCGTCCTCCTCCTCCCTCCCTCCCTCTCCTCTCCCTCCCTCCCCTTCCTTCCTGAGGCGGCCGCGGGCGCGGCGAGGCGACGGCGCCCCCCGCGGGCGCCCGGCTCGCCGGCGCGCGTGGTGCCTAGCGGGCCCCTCCCTCTCCCTACCCTCTGTGTGGGCTCTTCGATGGCTCCTCCGTTGGGCACCTCCTCAGCGCCTCCTCCTCGACGAAACCCTAGGTGCCTGTGCGGTGGCGAAGCTCGGCTACTGGATTTGACGGTGACTCACCCTCTTCTTCTCCTCCTTCGTCCCACGGCTCATCCCCTAGATCCTCTCTCCCTAGTGTTTTTTTAGAGCAGCAGATCCTCACAGCAGTTTCTATGGTGGTTGATAACTATGAATTCTAAAGCTTTTGCTGATTCTTATTTTGTAAATATATTGCAGCGACACATTCTTATATGCATTTGATTTTTTTTTGTTCCTACTGGTCTACATCTTCCTAATTTTACTCCCTTTAATATTGTATTTCCTATTACCTGAATTGAAGTCTGCTGATTTGTTCAAAACAATACCGCTAGGTTGGTAAAAATGGTTACATGTATGTTCCTGATATACTACTCTGCATTGATTTTTCATCTCCTTGGAATGGATTGTGTCCATTGATTGAGAGAGCAGCAAGGTCAGTGCCTTTTTTACACCATTTTTCCCCTTGTGTGATTTACGATAGTGATTGGTTAGTGCATATATTCGTGTGCTACTTCCAAGAGATTTAGGATAGTGATTGGTAACTTTCCAGAAAGAATGTTACTCTATTTTTAATGTCATGCCAATTTTATCTCTATCTACATTGATGAACTCCATTTTTCTTTATTTCCTGATGTTTCCTTATGTGCATACCATTTTTTTTTACTAATTGTAGTTAGGTAATGCTTAAATCTAGATGAGTTCTTGGTTCTCACATAGGTATTAATAGCTACTTCTCTAAATGCTATTTAGCCTGCTTCGGGAGGACCATGTCACATAGAAGAAAGAAGAAAAAACCATATGACTCAATGCATTTTATTTTAATTGATTTTAAGGTCAGCAGGCCTAAATCTTAGAATGTTCAAATTGCAATGTCTGTAGAGCTTAGGTTCCCATGTTTTCCTAAGGACATAGAAGCACGACTCTTATATGTATTCGAATTTTCTTATTAATGGTACTGAATGTCAGGAATTATTCTGAAAGTTTTATATTTTCTTTGGTCAGATTAGGTTTCCTTTTTGTATAATTATCATGCTTCTCTAACTTATTTTGTCATTCTATACATTTTGCCTGTATTTGTAATCATCACCTTAACATGGTTGACATCAGAATTTCTGCTGAAAGCAACTTCACACAACATTGAAGAAGTTACAAAACCTATAGGATTTGGTGTTCATAACAAAATTCACAAGGTTCCCTTTGGACATTTTCTTGAAATCCTTATTTCTCAAGAGGTACAAACCCACTTCAGAAAGATCTTTCTGCTCAATTCTCAGGTTCTCTTTTATTGTGCCACCAGTTGAGGGTTGACAAAGTCGAAGCAGAGGGAAAGGAAATTGTCGGTGTTGCTACCGAGGTAATAAAACATCATGAACTTCAAGTAGTCTAAGAAAGCTTCTTCTATCTAATAGTTATTATCTGTTTCCGTTCAGATATTGCAGGTTGCACTCTCTTCATATGGTATGAGTCCGAGTAATGGAAGCTGATGACCTGGCCTACAAAAAGGTAACTACCTTGCATGCACTGATGACACCAATAAAAGAAAGACACGTGTTGATGTATTCATTTACTAGCTGAAATTCGTAATTTTATATTTTGTTCTTGTTAATGCCTTTTCTTATTTGGGGACAAATTTAGCACATTCCCTCTGAATTGTTGCTTGAAACATATTGGTTCCTATGATGTCATACCTTCCCTTTACCTATTATAGGTCATATTACTTAACTAAAAAAAATATATTAGTTTACTGACACTGAAAAACTGGTGGCCTTACTCATTTGGATATGCAAAAATATGTTCCTTTTCTTGCAATCCCTTTACACTGTGGTTGATTTTCCTTAAATAATTTTTGGTGCATCCAATTCCAAATTAGATTATTATGGTTTCTTTGCAGCCAGTGCAACTCATATTCTTGCACAATCTTCGGATTTCGCTGTGCAATCTTTGCTCAAATTTGATTGCTTTTAAAAAAGTGTCCTTTTCATATATAAATCCGCCCCAACACAAACCATGCACATGTTTGTGTTTTGTAGCCACTAAAAAAAAATAGTGTTTTACTTACTTCTATTTGCTTTACAAACACGCCTTCCTTCTCTCTCTCCTCTCCGGATGTGGCGGTGCACCAACGGGCGGCGGTAGCGGCGGCGGCTATCCCCTCCCCTCCCCGCACGCCTCTCTCTCCCCCTCCCGATGTGGCCGCCCATGCTGGGTAGGGGCGGCACCATCGCCTCACACGACAGCTGGCCTTTGTGCCCTCGTCTAGGTTTACTGCCCAAGGACTCTTTGCAGTGCTGGTGGATTTAGTATTTCAGAGATTTAACTCATGCCTATGTTCTCTAGCTCTTTGCAGGAAGGAAATATGATCTGTACTTCAAATCGAAAAAATAAATCAGGTGTCACTTCAGAGGTGCAGATGGTATGGTTCAGATCTATCTGTAGCTAGCTTTCTTCAGGATGTCACTGCGTTGTGGGTTCACATCGTCTTTTTATTTTGTGTTCACAACAGTTTTTACTTCATGAAGGTTAGTAGGTTTATTGATTTCTTCTTTACGTTTCCTGGGCATTTGAGTACTTGCTTGTCTCAGTTGAGCAGTCCTCAAGGTTTGCACGTTGGCCAACATATATACGCACAAATTAATATAGTTACCTCCAACTATTCTTGCCATGTTAGGTCTCCAAATTTGTTTGCTAAGTTTGCATTCTAGGCTCAGCTTTTGGTGCTTTAGTTTGTCGGATAATGCATTATTGTTGGCCTCCATTTCCAAAAAAACTCATTATTGTAATGAGGTGCCTTAGTCATTATTATACTTTTATTCAGAAAACTCATGCTTAACCAGTTGTCTCATTGCCTGCCAACGATATCCATGTTTTTGATTGTTAATAATGTCAAAGGAGAAAACCATTCTGTTTGCTTCAGTGTCGTGTATATCCCAAAATGCTTGAAGCTTTAATATATTTTAGCAAGGTTGCAGTCATGATATGATTATCGCTCTTTTATGATATTTTTATTTTCATTTGGAGTCATCCAGTGGCATATGTTATGATGAGTACTCAGTCTTTTATGATGTTTGCTCCACTTTTATTGGCCCAAGACATCTGAAATGTTTTTTTTCTGCAGATCCAATTCTATTCCAATATAAAATGCTATTTTTCCCAGAACTTTAATTTGTACCACTCAGATTTGCAATTGTTTCTCCCTCTCTTGTTGCACATTTGTAGCTGCCATGTGGAACACGTTTTTTATTCATGAATAGGCAACTGCTGATGTTATAAATATAGCATTAATGGTTCTACTCTCTATGGTCAATTCTATCCTTAATCCCCTCCCCCTTTGATTTCTGTATAATAGTGATGCTAATTTCCCTTTTCCTTCAGGCTCACCATGGTATACTGCTAGCCCCAGCCACAACAGCCCTGATATGGACGGGTCAGCGGGTCTGCCCACGACCAGCCACCTGCACGGCGGCGGTGCTAAATCGGGTTAGGACCCACAAGCACCATGTGTGTTGTGCCTAAAAAGCATGCTCTGCAGGCAACTCAAAGTGTCAACTGAGTAAGTTACTCCTATTATGAACATGATGGTTGATGCTAGCAATTTGGCATTTCAGCATCTTCTTAGATAAGCTTCGTAGACATATTTGCCCTTTCTGTTATAAAGAGAGAATGGGTTCTTGAATTCTTATGTTTTCTTCGTTTATAAACTGCTCTTAGGTGGCCTTCGTTTAATGGATCAAGGGTACCTATGGGATATTGCCCTGGTAGTTTTCTAATCCAACAAATACGTGCATCCACCGATATTTGTATAGGTGCTGCTACACAATGCTTAAATCTAAGTAAGTTCTTGCATTTTATATGGTTATTCCCTTGGCAGTATAGAATAAACGCTAGCCAGATTGCATGTTAACTTATATTGATGATGGTGCCAGACAAGACTGGCTAGCTTGAAACAAGTTGTCCTCATTGCTCCATCTAACCCCTTTTATCTGTACATTGGTCATTCAGGGTGCAGCTTTCGTTGAAAAGAAAACATGCTTAATCATTCATTAACTGCATCTCTTTGATTTCAAGTTCTCGAATCGCTTATTCACTTGGTAGGCGCAAAACGATCTTTGCAGATACAACTGGGTCATAATCCTTCGATATATACCAGTATAGCACCGCTTTTAGAGTGAGTGTTTCTGCAGTTTGTATCCCTGAGTTGGTTTTCAAGTAAGTGCAGATGCAGTATGTCGCCTTCAGCTACTTTCTTGATATAGTTTCTTGTCTGCCTGTTTACTCAGCTTACCTGCCATTACTTGCACCCTAATCTTAATTGAGTTATTAGCATTATTAAAAATTGGGGAAGTCAAATGGTAATGCCTTCAAGTTGGACAAACATAGCACTCTCAGCAATCCTGAAAATCAGTGGTTAGTTTAAGAAAAAAAATATTCTATTGGGAATATCTGCTGCCTTGGTTCTATGAATGTTGCTATTCTCCACATTATGTGATTTGGATGTTCATCAACATGTCGCCTTCAGCTACTTTCTTGATATAGTTTCTTGTGTGCCTGTTTACTCAGCTTACCTGCCGTTACTCCCGTATCTTAATTGAGTTATTAGCATTATTAAAAATTGGGGAAGTCAAATGGTAATGCCTTCAAGTTGGACAAACATAGCGCTCTCAACAATCCTGAAAATCAGTGGTTAGTTTAAGAAAAAAAAATATTCTATTGGGAATATTTGCTGCCTTGGTTCTACGAATGTTCCTATTCTCCACATTATGTGATTTGGATGTTCATCAACAACAACAACAACAACCAAGCCTGTCAGTCCCAAGCAAGTTGGGGTAGGCAGATTTGGATGTTCATCAACGAACTAAAATTCTGTTTCTTTTGGTTGTCCACTGAGATCTGTAGAATGAAATGAAAACAAATTTAGTTAAAAAGGCTTTTTTTTTGTTATAGCGTTCCTATGAATTATGCCCAATCTTGGGAAGAGAGATGAGAATGGTGATACTAATAATTAGTAACAGAGCTCCACTCATGGAACCATGATTCTAAAAACTAGAGTATCCTAAAATGAAAACAAATTCAATTAAAAAGCCTTTTTTTTGTTATAGCGTTCCTATGAGTTATGCCTGTATCTTGGTGGAAAGGCAGATAGAGGGAGAATGGTGGTATTAGTGATTCGTAACAGAGTTTCACTCATGGAACCATGATTCTAAAACTAGAGTATCCTCAAGGTTAAAATGCCACGTTGCATAATTTAAAAAGGTTCTACTACAAGCTTTTAACATCAAATTGTTGGATTGCTTCAGTTTCAAAAAAAAACAGTGCTATGTCGAAAGCCTATTTGTGAAATTATCTTCTCCTTTCTCACGTTGTTCATGCATCGAAAATATTTGCATCAACGATTCTTACAGTTCTGTAATGGTTCACTTTTTCATGTATGTCAATATATAGCATACTACTATGCATATTCGAATCTGCTATAAGTCGCAGTGCGGCGGTGCCACAGTAGATGTTCTGTTTAAGCCTCGCTCCTCTCTCTTAATGTCTTCTATGTGATAGCTAGGAGCGTAGTGGTTGGACAGAGGTTTATTGAAGAGAAAGAAACACTATTTATCGTTTATTCTTTGATTTTTTTAAAAAATATTTTGTTCTACACTTGGATAGGATCTGTGTACGTGCTTCTAACCTAAAGAGATTTTTCTGGTTTGTTATGTAATTAATCTATTCTGATTGATTAGGGACTATGATTCACACCGCATTGCTGCAATACATGATTCAGAAAGTACTTCCTGATCAATATGTCTGCTTCCTACTTTTACCTTGGTCATTTCTATCAGTACGTGCCAGTACTGACATTTTCATATGTCCGTAATGATTTTTTAAAAGAAACAGACGAGACTGAGTCCATAGTTGACTAGAATTGAAATTACATTGTGCACTTGGTTAAGTTCCTGTTAGTTATGTCATGCTTCTGTAAAATTCACAGTACTAATCCATGTGTCTTTTCATAGATTACCAGTTCAATAGCCAAACTGAATAACATATTGGAATGTGTTGATATAATAGTTTGGACATAACTTTATTACTCTGTATAGTCTCGCACCTCTGATCCATGCCTTGCTTTGCTTGGGCAGTACGAGTACACAGTGAGTCCTTGCTTTGCCCGCACTGTAAGCTGTAATAAAATCCGGCGAAAAAAGTTTTATGCCTACAATTTCAGAGTACACTCTGTATTTCAAATGTTGTGTTGCTGAGTTTTTTTTAACTGATGCTTGTGCTCATTAGTTCAGCATGACCCTTCGTGTGGTTTATCATGGTCATGGCTGCTTTGCTAGACAGATGAGCTCTTGTTTGAGATCATTGTTTACTTAAACTTATAAGGCACGATGACGAGTCTTGCGCATGATGATGAAAATGCTTTAGATAATTAATGGTTTCACTCTTGTGTTTGTGGACTGCTAATCTTTTTTTCCCTTTCCCATAACATGTGTTTTACTTAAAACCTCAGTACAAATTGCTAAAATTCCGAATGATAGCCATGTTTAGATTGTCATTTAGATTTCAGAGTGGACTGCTAGCCTTAGTTTTTCCTTTCCCATAGCATGTGTTTTACTTAAAACCTCAGTACAAATTGCTAAAATTCTGATTGATAGCCATGTTTATATTATCATTTAGATTTTAGAATTGTGTAGTTGCTTCATACAGGCATACCTGATCAGCATCACAAACCCAGGAGAA
Source organism: Saccharum hybrid cultivar R570 (assembly GCA_038087645.1). NCBI lineage: Eukaryota > Viridiplantae > Streptophyta > Magnoliopsida > Poales > Poaceae > Saccharum > Saccharum hybrid cultivar. The sequence continues at coordinate 29,619,701 of JAQSUU010000135.1, forward strand.
TGTCCAGAGACACCGTCCCCACGTCAAGGTAACACCATTCCGATGCACACTTTCATTATGCAGCACAAACAAAGCTAGTTTATTTGTAAGTGTGCTTAGATTGATAAACCGACGCCTTCTCATTCAAAGTCAAGATGAAGAGTTTGCTGCAGAGCAAGCCAAGGATGTACCCAAGTTGGAAGCTAGCCATATAGACTAACCATCCTGCTGTATAGACCGCCGCTATCATTGTGCAAAGACACTTATTAATGTAACGTAGATTCTCTGCCTTGCACTCCAGATCAGGTCACATAAAACCACACCTTTGTTTGTGTTTATAAAAGCGCAGCCATCTTCGGTCACAGACTCAGAACAGTACCTTGACAACACGCTTCAGTCCTAGCCTCATAGCAGCGCCTCAGCGAGTATTCCAGTGTAAATATACCAATACTTTATCTTAACACCACATTGCTACCTTATATATTTAAGCTTTCCTATCTGCGTGTTTCAGGCATAATCAATTTAGCCAAAAACCATCCATACTATCTCTCCATTAAGTTTGTCTAAATTCACAGCCACACGGGCCGCTACTAGTAGCCTCAAATAATAACACATGGAACCAAAGCCCACTTATATTCCCCTCAAACTGTTCTGAAGCATCTTACATGACAAAGTGGATTCTGATTTCTGCAGCATCGTTAACCAAAAAGAAGTAATAATAAGATAACAGAGGCCACTAGTCATCCCTCACCTGCTCACTTTTCCTTCTCTAATTTGAATGATTATTTAATTGTTTCTGAATCCTTAATAAACAAACATTTTAGGGCTACGATTTTACCAACAATGCAACATTAAATACTGAAATAAAATTTCAAATTGGTGAAATAAGTTTTTTAAAAAGGTTGAGGGCACATGAAAAAGACGTTTCAATAAAGTACTTACAAAATGTTAAGCGTGCTTCGCTGATGCATTGAATTATTTTTAGATAGATTTTAATATAATAGTTTGAATCTTTTTGTAGAAAATGGTAAACCTAGTCAAAAAAATGAGTTAGTTATCACAAATTTTTTTTTAAAAAAACGAAGAAATGGAAAGAAACGAAAGGGAAACATGGAATGCCTACTATCAAACAGCTTTATTGATGGGCTGCATCTGGTATCCTTATCAGGGATGAAAACGGACGGAATTTTTCCCGTACCGTCCCGTTCCGTTTTCTATATTTTTCCATCCGTTTCCGTATTTGCGAGATCCCGTTTTTGTATTTGCGGAAGTAGAAAATGGTGTTTTCCGTCCGTTTCCGAGTAATCCCGTTTTAATATGGAATAGACCCGTATTTATTCTGTTTTTATCCTGTTTTCAATTTTATGCTCAACATGTTCAACAATTACATGCCCTTATGTTATGTTAATATAACTACGAATCACCAAATATACATGTTATGTTCACGTACATAGTATGTAAATGAATATTAAACTTTGTATATATTATTACATGACTTTATATATGTATACTTTGAGAATATTATATTATATGATCTTAATTTAATTTTTTCGGCTCTCTATCCGTATTTGTTCGTTTCCGTATGTCCGCATATTCCGATTTCGTTTTCGAACCCGTATTTTCCGAATCCGATCCCATTTCCGCCAAAAAAATATAGAAACGGAAATAGAAATAGAGTTTTTTCCGTCCGTTTCCGTCCGTTTTCATCGCTAATCCTTATTGGGCTGTTGGCTTTGATCCTACAAATCCTATGCTGCCCGGCCACACCACGCTGCCAGTGACTCGGTCGCATCTTCCCCATTCCCATTCTCCATCCACCCACCTGCGGCGGCGCAAGCGAAGCGAAGAGGAAGCGACGCGATGTCGGCGACCACGGCGGCGGTGCCCTTCTGGCGGGCGGCGGGGATGACCTACATCGGCTACTCCAACATCTGCGCTGCGCTGGTCCGGAACTGCCTCAAGGAGCCCTTCAAGTCCGAGGCCGCGTCCCGCGAGAAGGTCCATTTCTCCATCTCCAAGTGGGCGGACGGCAAGCAGGAGAAGCCCAGTAAGTGATCCGCCCTCTCCTTCATCCGATGCATTCATGTCCCCCGTCCTTGATTAGATTCTACGCAATCTGCCTGGATGTTATGTGGTACGGTGGGATCCTAGGGTTTGCGATTTAGTTCTTAATAAAGCTGAGCATGGATATAGGTCTCTAGGTTGATCTAGTGGTTCACTGATGGGGTCCTGACTTCTGACGGTGATTTGTCTCATTTTGGTTCGCGTGCTGGTGGCGTTTGCGTTTCACGGCCAATCGTAGTTGCTGATGGTGTAAATCTGATCTGGTGTGGTGATTGATGGAGTTGGTCAAAATGTGATGGGTAGGAGGTAAATAATTAATTGGCGCATAGGATGCCACCACAGTCAACGGTCAGTACTCAAGAATCACACTTTCAGGTTTTGTGGAAGTGGTAAACTGGGTAAATCGTTTATTAAATCTTCTAGTTGTTTGTGAAGTGATTTGTATTTCTGTTCTGTTTGAAACTTTGAATTGCATGATCCAAGGTGAAAATATTATAACAAATGCCAGCATTCTGTAAAACCCAACCACGTAGAAATCCCTAATGGATAGTAAGTTGACTATGGTAGAGCTTAACAATGTAGCACTAAAATGTGGATTATTTGTCAAACCTGAATGCATCCCATGATGAATCATATATATGTGCATCTTCGGATCTCAACTTTAGAGAATATGAAGTATAAAGAGACTTTCCCACATTCAATTGTGAAATATGAATTTGAATATGGAACACAGAGTGTGTCGTCGTAAGGAATTAAGGACGCAGTGTGATGTTAGAACTTACTAAAACTGCCATGACATGTTTCAGCAGCATTACTGTTATGTTCATTGTTTTTGAGGCGTCGCCTCGCCTAGGCGACAAGGCGTGGCAGAGGCTTTGGGCGTCGAGGGCGCCACGACCTACACTCGTATGGCGTCCACTTAATCGAATTTGGCGTCACCTAGGTGTAGAAAGGCGTCGGACGGACGCCTACAGCTCCGCCATGGACACCGGATGCTAATTAGCGGGGGAAGGGTGCGAAATTGACCGCGCGTCCGTGCCGCGGGGGAAGGGTACGAAAATGACCGCGGCCTGCGGGAATCGACCGCGCGTCTGCCCCTGGCGCGGGAACTGTGACCTAGATAGGCTCTTCGTGCGGGAAATCTACCGCGCGAGGCATTTACCGTGAGTGGCGGCGAGGGGAGAGGAAGAGAGAAGGCGGCGGGGGAACCTTGAGCTCCGCTTGGCTGCTCCTCTGCTTGACAGCTCGAGTCCACCGGCCGGCCGCCCCTTCTGAGGAGCCGCCCCTGCATATTTGCTTGGTCGTCCGCACCTGCCGTGGAGCCGCTCCAGCATCTCCGCCGCTGCAGGCATCGGCCATCCGCATCTGCATGTCCGCCGTGACTGGCTGCCTCCGTCGGCCGTCCGCCTGTCCACATCTGCCCGTTCGTCTCGTGTCTCCACCTCCGCCTGCCGTCTGCCTAGTGTGCCCCTTCCTCCTCTCTGGTCCTCTCTGTTCCGCCTGGTATGCCCCTGCCTCCTCTATGTTCCCTCCGCCTGGTATGCCCCTGCCTGGTGCCTGGTATCCCGTCTCTGCTCTGAGTATTGTAGTATTTAATGCCCCGTGCTCTGCTTGTACTCATGCTGCGTGCCCTTTGCTCTGGATATTGTATGCTAATGTCTGCTTGTGCACTGAATATTGTATGGTAATGTGAAATGTCTGCTTTTGCTCATGCTCTGCTTTTATATTACTGAGCCGTCTTTACATGGGTTCAAGAATTGGCAACAAACGAGGTATGTATGTGCTGCACTAGTATATAAAATTCTAGCTTACAACGCCTTACAATGTGTGTATGGCGTCACCTAGGCGTCCACCACAAACGCCTAGGCGTTGTGAAGGGGGCCGAGCAGCGCCTCAAAAACATTGGTTATGTTTAGAATGGGGATGCACTTCCTTGATGAAAATGTGTTCCTACAGCAAATAACCTACTGATGATAACTTAGAGGAAATCATTGCACATGTAATATGTATATATTGTTGAATTGTGCCAGAAATCCTGCTGAAGGATGGTGATTGATCGTGTTTCCTGATTCGTGTGATCATGTTCCTTCCCTGATCATGTTGCTATTCTGTTTCTATTCTGTAACGTAACAAACTACTCCCTCTATCCCAAATTATAAGGCATTCCAAGAATCTTGGAGAGTCAAAGGATCTCAAGTTTGACCAAATTTATATGATAAGATAATAATATTTATGACACCAATTAAGTATCATTAGATTCTTCATTAATTATATTTTCATAGTATAACTATTTGATGTTATAAATTTTTATAATTTTCTCTATAATTTTGGTCAAACTTAAGATGCTTTGACTCTCCAAGATTCTTGGAATGCCTTATAATTTGGAATGGAGGGAGTAACAAGTAACAACCATTTAATCAGTTAAACCTGTCATTGCTCATACATACAAGCATGTGTGCTTGACACACACAAATGTTTGCAAAAGAAAACCATGCGCAATGAGGAAAAATGCATCCTTGTATAATAGACAATCAATTATTCTATAAAATTTGATGCTTTGTGTTTAAGGTAGTTCCATGAAATTCAATGATTTGCATTTAAGGTAATTCCATGAATTTTTCTTCTTATGTTTCAAGTAGTGATAACCAGTTACATAATGATTGGAGAATGCTTGTCTTCACTGTTTCAGTGCTTAATGCTTATGTGAATCCCTTGATTTTTTTTTGTGATGTAGAACTTGAACAATGGTAGCAGAGGGATGCATACAACTTTTTACATTTGTATAATTAACACTTCAGTAAAGCAGCGCGTGATACCTCAGTTTTATATAAGCATCGTCCATAGCAATTACCGTTTGCATATCAAAGTAAACAATTGGCAGTTGTCGTATCTCTGTTAATGGGTTGCATATAATGTGTCTACATCTATGATCTATTTTGTCGAAGTAAGGCTCTATTTGGGACACAGGAATGCAAAAACAAAGGAATAGGAAAAACATAAGAATTCCGCAGGAATAGAAAACATAGAAATGTTGAAGAAATGATCGTTTGGGTAGGCTCCATAGGAATTTTACCAAGAGGTTTGAGTGGATGCAAAGATCTGCATTTTCCCTCCAAAACAAAGGAAAATTTCCTACACTATTCCTATGCTCCATTCCTGTGAACCAAAGGCATGAACTAGCCATCGTATGTTGCCTATATTCAATTGTTCGGTTGTTTTTTCTGTTCGTTTCAATACTATGTAGAACTGGATGAGTTTTCTTTTCATTGGCACGGATAATTTTTTTCCTTTCGTAGAGTATGAACCTGAATTGTGTAGTTTGCATGTATAGCTTTTGTATATTTCTTCAATGCTAACTTGGTTCTTTCTGCAGCTGTCCGCACAGAAGATGAATAAAGATCTGGTGCCATGGTGACATAGTCCTTGCTACAGATGATTTGAAGTGTTGTTGCAAGTTTCTGGAACTTGCTATTTAGCTGGCTTGATTTTATAGTCAATGCTGAAGAATAAATACTTTTGCGACAATTGTCTTTTTGCAATGGCGTGTTATTTCCGTTGCTAATTGCACTTGCCCTACCCAAATCAATCATGTGAACATCATCGAATGCGTCAGTTCTGTGCAATTTGCTACCGATTGTGCTGTCCGACAGATTATGTGCCTGGTCCTTAAAAATAAGGAATAGTGAATGTATATTCGAGTGTTTTTGAAAGCACCGATTTTTTCCACCATTCGATCAAGCATCGAAACCCACCTTCAAGTCAGCTCTCTCGTCCCTATCTTCACCAATACGGTTGAAAACGGACTGGCTGAGACAATCTTGTATTTTGAGAAATCCAGGATAGATCAAATATGCATCACTGCACACACGCAACACCTGCCTAAGCGCTGCTAGCAGCCTGGCATGCTGCAGGCGGCCGGCCGCCGGCATATGCCCATGCCCATGTACGTGTAGCCAGCAGCTAGGCACAAGCCATGTCCCACGCAAACGCAATAAGAGGCCAAGGGCTTGTTTACTTTGTGCCTTTGTAGATTGAGAACCTTGCCTGCTCCAGCGATCTGTCTGATTTTAGACGCATGGAGCTGGATCGAGCCAGCTATCTCTTGTGTTACTCAAGAGATTGGTCCAGCTCCATGCGTCTAAAATCAAAATGTTGCATAGAGGTTGGTCTTTCAAACCATCTCAAACTAACTCTAACCCAAACCCAGATAATTTGAGCAATGTTACAGTTGAAAAATAAATGATTTCTAGTTTCAAACTTCCCACAGTATTTGCACCTCTCAGAACCTTTGCCTTTTCTGATTTTGAGTTGATCACCAGTAAGAACTCTATTGTGCCAGAGCATCCATTAGAAGATTGTAACTTTGAGAGGCATTTTGGATTTCCATAACTCTGTCATTCTAACATCCACCTCTCCACTATTCTTCATCAGCTTAAAAGAGATTTAGTTGTGAATTTTCCTGATGGTTCTAAGGCCCATTTCACCTCATCCACCTCTTCTGATAGCTCAACTAATTCTAAAGCTTCCTAAAGGTCATTCCATTCAGCCACCTCATCATTGCCTAGTCTTCTTCTAAATTCCAAGTTCCATTCCAACATAACCTTGAGAGAGCATTCCCCTAGTCACACATCTTGCCAAAATCTGATCTTCCTTCAATTACCAATTTTCCACTTAGTACCTCTTTCATACCATTCTCTTACTATTTCTAAGCCTTGCCAGAATTGGGAGCTACCTCTTTGCTTACTTTGACAGAAACTCTTACCATTTAAGTATTTTTCCTGAGCACCTCTAGAGCCAGACTGTTTTCATCACTGTCCAGCTTGTAAATCCATTTAGCTAAGAGGGAGGTGTTCATGGCTCTATTTTGTATGGCTATTTACGTTATAAATTAATCCTTTTAGCAAAAAAAAAAGAACGGTTGTTCTATAATTCCTTAAACTAAAAGGTTTGATTTTGTGGTTGCATGGTTACACAGCGTCTCTAGACTACATAAATCCTCTTCTGTATGTCAGGAGTGATTGATTTTCGTCCGCGGCAGGAAAATCATGGCTAGAAGGTCAACGCACCGCGGCAGGAGAATGATTTTCGTCCCCCCGGTGCAAACATCATGGCTAGAAGGTCAACGCAGAGACGCCGAGGGCTGCTAGAAGGTCAGAGTGATTGATTTCTTTTGCATGTTTCGTTGCTTGTCCTCGTTTGTCTCGTGGGCGCAATCAACCAAAGAAACATGAAAGGAAGACCAGGTTTTTATGATTCTTTCACATGTACTTGCAGTCGTCTAGTACTTATATACACGTATCAAAAATTCAAAATAGTATGTATATAAGCAACGCACACGAGGTATTTCCTTGCCTTCTCCAACTGATCGTTTGCAAGGGGCAACAAGCTTACAAAATTTACTAGATGTGTGAAATATTCTTTACAAAATACTACACCATCATCCTCCCAGAAAAGAAGCACAATATCCTCTCAAAAAAAAGCAGCACAAAAACTTATAACTTTTAACTAATCAACGAATGCAAAATCCCAGGTCCAGAAGGTGATTTTCCCAGCTCCTCATTATCTCTTCTGGAAGTTAAACTTCATGATGGCAAAGCCAAACAGGGTCGCAAAGAGCACCGCGAATGCCACGACCACGGCGGCCACCCAACCCAGCCAGCTGTACTTGAAGTCGAAGTAGTCCTCGACAAACACCTTCACAGGCCTTTTGTCGTCCATCAGAGTCATGACGTCACCGAACTGTGACACCACCAGCCCGTACAGCGTCCACGCCACGGGGCATAACCAGCAGTACCACCTCCACCAGATCGGTGTTTTCTGAAGGCAGCGGGAGGCAAGAACGGGAATGAGCTTTTGGAAACCGTAGAGAAAAGTTGCAGGGGGCATGAGGAGGTCTTACCGGTCGGGAGATGATGAACCCGGAGAAGAGGTTCCAGATGGCGTAGAATGCCGAGGAGACGATGGCGGCGATGTTGTAGTTAGGTGTCAGCCCGACAGCCATCATGCCGTAGAATGTGAAGTAGAGCAGCGTAAAGTACCCAAAGAAGAGGTACCAGAAGAACTTGGCAGCCGTCCACTCGAACCCGATCATGGAGTATACTATGACACCGTATAGAATATCCTGAACCAGTGCGTATGGGAGCTCAATGACAACCTGCAAGGAGACAAATTGATCAGACCTGTGCCCTGCTCTCTAGAACATGGACCAACAGGCAACAAGCAGCAGAAAAAGCCGCGTGTGAAATTGATTTCCAGGAGGAACATTAACCTGGCCAAACGCATATGGGAAAGCTGAGTACATGCCAGCAGCTCTTTCACGGTAAAAGACTGTCCGCTCCACGGCCACCACTGGCTGAACTGAGGTACAATTCATGATCCCGATGAACATCACCGCAGCGTACATTGATCCCATGGCATTCATTAAATCTTGTGATGTAGACCTGGATTATAAGAAGCAAAACGTGAATAAAAAACTGAAGGTCAAGCCACTTGTTAGCCATAAGCAATGGTACAATTGGGCATGACTTACACTTTGCCACCTAGGTCCCAAAAGATGGTGCCAAGGAGGAGAGCAATGATGGTAGTGAAAAAGAACCTAGCGGTATTGTAAGGAGGGTTCCTCCAGTATGACAGGTTCTGCTTCCACAGGCAAGCCACACATTGTGTAATGGAAGACTGTGCGTACTTGCTAGAGAAATGCAGGTCATTTGAACCTGGTGCTGGTTGGCTCAATTCCTTTATCAAGGCTTTGTTCCTCCTGTAAAATGTAACAAGCAACACATCATCTACTGCAGAAATTCCCTGGAGAAGGAAGGTTGGTTAATACTGAAAAGTGCATTGGTATGTACCAACTGATAGTACTCCGTGTTGCTAGGTAAGTTTAGTATACTGTAATTAGTTCTAATTGTTTAGATTTTTTTCCTAATTGTTAATATAACAACCTATGGTAATTTTCAAAGATGAAGTGACTAGTAGGGTTTCGAATTTACTTACTGGTAAAGTTCAGATTTCTTGTACATATCACTGAAATCAAGATCTAGAATCTGTTCCTGAGAAGTTGTGGTCACTTCCAGCATCCATGTTGCTGGATTGTAGCCATCTTTAATTTTGCTGACCCCTTGGATCCCCTGGATAATATGAAACCACATGATATTCTCAGTAATTTCGAAGAAATTTCGTAGATGGATAGTCAAATTCCTCTAATATCAGTTACCTCAAAATACTTGATAAGATCTGAAGAAAGATGTCCAAGTGGACCAGCATAGATCTCTTCTCCACCACGCTTCATAAAGAAAAGCTGCACGCATGGATCAAACATTTTAGACTTTGCAAGTTGCAACATAGTTCAAGGTTTGGAAAACCAGCCACATCAAAACAAGTACGACCAAACGCTGACCAGAAAGTATAGGGTAGTTGGAAGTAAATCCTATGTGAAATCTCACTCACCTCATCAAATGCTTCAAATATGTCAATGCTAGGCTGATGTATCGTGCAGACCACAGTTCTACCAGTATCAACAGTGTTCCTCACCGTCCGCATCACAATTGCAGCTGCTCGGGCATCAAGCCCTGAGGTTGGCTCATCCATAAAGATGATTGATGGATTTGCAACAAGTTCCACAGCAATGGTAAGCCTTTTCCTCTGCTCAGTTGACAGACCATTCACTCCAGGAAGTCCAACCAAAGCATTTCTCAGTGGTTTGAGCTCCACAAGCTCCATCACCTCCTCAATGAAGATCTGCACATATAATGGTGAGCAACTATCTGCCAACTGTATCCTTCTATGGGTGGAAATTGCAACTATTTTGTGGAACTAACCTTTCTTTTGTTCGAATCGACGTCCTTGGGAAGCCGGAGCCATGCTGAGAAAAGCAGGGACTCATAGACTGTCACCTGCGGCGAGTGGATATCATTTTGTTCACAGTATCCTGATACACGTGCAAAGGTCTCTTGTTTCTTTGGGTATCCTGAAATGCGGATGTCTCCTTCAATGTACCCACCTGTCTTTCTCCCAGCTAACACATCCATCAAAGTAGTTTTTCCTGCACCGCTGACGCCCATCAGTGCGGTCAGCACACCAGGCCTAAAAGACCCACTGACACCTTTGAGGAGCTCCAAACGATCTTCTTGTACACCTTGTGCTTTCATTTCCTGAATTAAATTTCATGACCAGGGTTACAAAATATTGATGAAATTGCATTTGTTGTGCAAGAGATCAACTTTCTATATTTCACCTGTGGCATGTCAACAGAGTATTTGATGTTGTCAAAGGTGAGCGAGAGCGGGTCAAATGGGAGGATGATTCCCTTTTTAGTCGAGGAAGACTCATCTTCCATGATTGCTGAATCAGTTTCAGTGTTGACTCCTGTTGATCGATGACTGCTTGCTGATACCAAGTGATTGCCATCCAGAAACTCCCCTTTGATGTTGGCATGCTTCTCTTGCAGCTCCTCTTCAGATACAGATGGTCGGGAGTTGCCATATGCTGGAAATTAACAAGATGGAATCATTCACACTTCACAGGTTCGAATACTTTGAAATCAGAGAACAATAAGAAAATCAGTTTGGGAGTTACTCACGCTTAAGGTATGTAAGGGCAAGAGTGAAGAGAGCGTTGAAGAGTATGGTGAACCCAACCAAAGCACCAAAACCAATCCAGTACCACTTTGCTTCTGTGAATACTACACGGGACTTAAGGGTTTGCACACCTAGGGTCTCGTTGGAGGCAGTGCTATTCAATATTTTGTCCCAGCTGTGACCCAACATCTCATTCACTGAAATGGCATTTTGTGCATACATCATTGGGGAGATCCAGTAGCCCCAGATCCACCATTTCTTAATTTTATCTGAAAAATGAAATACAGAGAAGCATTGATTTAAAAAGAGATTAGCAACACCATGTTACTAGAGAGAAAAAGATGAGTTCTAACCTCTTACTAGAATAAATCCTCCCAACACCATGAAAACCAGCAACATGAACGATGCGAAGACATTAGCAACAATCATGTTCCTCGATACCCCACTAATAAACCGGAAGAGTGCGGCTGCCATCTGATTGACCGCTAACAGAAGCAGATACTGCTTGAAGAACCTGGGGACAACCATTACTGTTAGAACATTCATAGCACTTTTTTTAAGGAAACATTCATAGCACATTACCAGAGTAATAAGAATGGCTAAGGATAAACATTTAAACAATTGGAAAATCTCACCTGCCGACATTTGGGTCGAACCCAATGACATAGTATGTCAAGAATACATAACCGCCAACCTCGATAAATGTGATGGGTACCTTGACGATCCATGAGGGTAGAGTGTAGGACCATGCCGGAAAGAAAAGGAGATCCCTCTGCTTGAAGAATATAGGCAGCTTGAAGACAGTTAGCGACAGCTCAGACATGCCATTGAACATGATCATAAGCACACCAAAGAAGACTGCACCCATGTAGATACCCCCGTCATTCACCGTGTCATGCTTCATCTTCGTACGGAAGAAGAGAGTCATTGCAATGATCGACATCAGCATCAGCTGTAATGCCAGAGCACCAAAGAGTCAGTCGTATTTCAGTTATTTTTTCTCTACATGCCAATCGATCATACTGTTTGGTCTTGTGAGTTACCTGGAAGGTTCTGAAGATGTAGACAAAAGAGTTCCTCTTCATAAGAAGGATCTCCCGGTCTATGTTTGCTTTGAGCAGCTCCTTGCCACTCACACCATACCTTGTGGTGGTTAGTGCAGCTGGGTGGCTTTTGCTCTTCTCGAACGGAACAGCAAGCTCATTTGCTATAGTTCTCCCCGTGTGGAATGACTTAAATGCAGTCGCAAATTCCTTCACAGAGACAAACCTGTAGGGCTCATCAGGTCGCACCCAGTACTGTTTCTGATCTTTTTTCGAAGTCACCTGCCCAGCATTTCAAAAGAGATAAGATAACAAGAACTTTATGCACTTATGTATACTGAAATATAGTGGCACAGTACATACTTCTTGCAGGAAGTCAGCGACACCCTTTCTCTCAGGGCATCTGAAACCTACTGACTCGAAAAACTCAAGCACTTCTTCTCGGGGGCCCTGGTAGACAACCTGACCATCTGAGAGGAGTATGATGTCATCGAACAAGTTATAAGTCTCTGGTGCCGGCTGCAGTAGGGAGATAACAGCTGTGCCACCGAGGATGTGAATGGACTGCCTGAGCGAATTCACAATTTGGAATGTAGTGGAGCTATCAAGCCCAGTTGAGATCTCATCCATGAAAAGCGCCTTGGCTGCCCCACCAGCATCTCACCTGAAGGGAACATCCAAATGATATAATTCAGAAAGAACTTCAGCAAAACTAGTGTTGTTGACCTAATATGGTTATGAAAGACAGTTTTACCAGTTGTAACACGCTTCCGTTGTCCACCAGATATGCCCCTGAGGAATTTTTTTTTATTTTTAGCCCAAATTTGAAACAAATTTTAAATTTAACCCGTCTTTCAAAAAAATTTTAAATCTAACCCGTTTGGCCCCGCCACCATGCATGGCGGGGCAAATGCACTGAACCCCGCCATGCATGGTGGCGGGGTACAGATCCGACGTGGCAGGGGTGGCAGACCACCTCGCCAGCGTGGCAGGGGTGTACCCCGCCATGATCCATGGCGGGGTTGCCCTAACCCGCCATGATGCATGGCGGGGTACACCCCCGGCCATATAAAAGCCCGGGCACTTCTTGTTTTTGGTCATTCACCCATTCCATTTCCCGCAGCGCTCTAGAACTGAGCTCCCTCACCCATTCCATTTCTCCGGCGTCCCTCCGTCGTCCCCGTCAGGTATCGGCCCATCGTCGCTCCTTGTTCCGGCCACCCCTTCTTTGTGTGTATCGTTTTGTGTTGAAATCGTTTCGTTTTTTTAGATGGAGGACTCGTATCGTGAGTCGATTTGGAGGAAAAAGGGTCGTCCTAGAGAGATGTACCCCGACGTGTCTTGTAAGGATGCGCCCGTTCCTCCCGAGGAACCTATACCTAACTGTGATTGTGGTCATCCGGCACACGTGGGCCAGTCGAGGCATCCCGATACTGCGGCTCGTTGCTTCTACACATGTTATAGTTGTAGCGTAAGTAATTGTTCCCTTTGTTGTTCTTATTGGTTGCTGATGTTGTATTCGCGATGAGATAATTGAAACTTTTGTATAGCCCTACTTCCGGTGCTTTTTTTTCCAATGGATCGATGGCCCGGACAAGTTTGATCCAAGGATTCTCCTTTTCTACCCCGGCATTGATCATTGCAAGCGTGAGGTGTTCACTCGCTGGGTTCCGCCCCCTCCAAACCCTCCTCCTATGACGGACAAAGAGAAGGCCGTAGCATCGGCACGGCGGCTCGAGGATCCTCCAAAGTGTCTTTGCGGAGAGCAAGCCGTGATAAACCCACGCAATGAACAAGAGTTCATTTGTCCTCTACGACATGAGGTAAGGTTTGAGTGTACCTTGGAATGTCACGTTCTATATGTGTGTTTTACTGTTTTGATTTTGTAGGATCATGATATGCCAAAGTGCCGTTTCAAGGAATGGATCTATGGTCCAAAGAGCCATTGGCCGGAGGCGGAGAAGAATGTGGAGGTGCCAGACTGGAAGAAGAAGAGGAGGTCTATTGCCCCTCCTGTGATGTGCAAATGTGGTGTTGAAGCTAGCTACGGCCTTGTCCCTTCAGGCCTTGGTATTGGGCACTTCTGTGGCCACATGATCGATTATGACGAGGTTTGCTAGGACTGTTGACAGTTGGCGGTAATGGTTTATTTTGTTAACTCTGGTACGCTAACTTTGTATTCATCTATTTGTTGCGACAGAGCACTCAGAAATGCAAGTGGGAATCATATTATGATGTGTATAATTTCAAGAATGAGTATAAGACAATGGTAGCAGTTCGCAATAGCAGAGGATATCCTGCAAGCTACGTCACAGATTTCGTTAAGAGCCACAAGAAGAAAATGCTACGACGGGCCCAAGAGCTACGTGTTCGTAACCCGGAGAGTATTGCGTGGAAGAAGTGGTACGAGCAAAAGAAGAAGGATGTAGAGGAGTACCAGGCACGGAAGGCTGAAGAGGATGCAAGGAAGGCTGCAGAGGAGGCTGCGAGAGCAGAGATGCAAGGCTTGAACGATACTATTGACTCATTATGTGCGAGTGAGTCATTGCGTTTTTGGAAAGTCAAACTTCTTTGTTTTACTGTCAATAAAGTCATTGCAAAGATCCTGTTAATTGTTTGCATTTTGTACTTGCAGGGATTGGATGCACCGGCGGCTGGGAAGCAGATATGGCTCGTGCTAGGTACACGGACAATAGGACAGTAAAGCGGCACGCAGGAGTTGGTGGCACCGCAAGTCGTTCGATTATGGTTGATGAGGAGGCCGAGCCGGAGGAAGACGACGACACCGGGAGGATAGGCGAGCTCATTCGTCTAGCCGAAGAATTGGGCTACCCTCAGGACGAGGATGCGTACGACATGGGAAGGATAGCCGAGCTACTTCGTCTTGCAGAGGAGTTAGGACCGATGCCCGAGGAGGATGTTGCAGCGTACCAGAGCCATAAGACACCGTTGTTCGACTCATGGGGGCCAACTGACATGACCCAAGAAGAGGCCGAGTTGTACTCTCAGGCCGCGGACGAGGCGGAGGCGGCTTACTACCGGCGTCAGGCTTCTGAAGCCAAGTCAGTCGAGGCCACCAAGGGTAAGGAGGTGGTAGTGGAGGATCCAGAGTCCGAAGACGAGTTGCTTACGCAGTGGTGCACGCAATTTGATTGACGTACAAGTGTCTTTGTAATAATTTAAATTGTCACGTCTTCACGTTGTCGTTGTTAGTGGTTGTCGTTTGTAGTGGCGTACAAACTTTGTGTCGTGTACTTTGTCAGTGTTGTACTTTGAAACATGTCGTTGTAATATTTTCGTTATCACATCGTCATTCGTTTCATTTGTTGGTCCAGTCACTAAGATTGTTATGTGGTTTATCGCGGCAGTGTATAAATACAGTTTCTTAGTGCAGCGGTCGAAGTTTCAGGTCAACCCCGCCATGGGTGGGGGCGGGTTAGGGGTACCCATGGCGGGGTTGCCTGAAACTTCGGCCGCGCAAGAACTGCGTTTCGTTTTGCGACCACTGATCGTCACAAATGCAGGAAGTCATTTACAGCAAGTTTATGGCAGGGGTCGAATCGAAATTAGTTAACGACAACGGATCGTCACAAATAATTAGGTCAACGGATCGTCACAAAGATTAAACGAGTGTTACCAACTACATTAGTCGAACCGAAATAACCAAGTGGAGTACTGATGATAATATGTGTCCGGCGTCTGCTACTCTACTAATCGCCTGGGGTGTAGGGGTCTGCTACTCTACTAAGCCGCGCCCCGCCGTGGCCGGTGGCGGGGTATACCCCGCCATGGATCATGGCGGGGTACACCCCTGCCACGCTGGCGAGGTGGTCTGCCACCCCTGCCACGTCGGATCTGTACCCCGCCACCATGCATGGCGGGGTTCAGTGCATTTGCCCCGCCATGCATGGTGGCGGGGCCAAACGGGTTAGATTTAAAATTTTTTTGAAAGACGGGTTAAATTTAAAATTTGTTTCAAATTTGGGCTAAAAATAAAAAAAAATTCCCCCTGAGCATCTCATCCCCTACCATTGTGTCTGCACATATCTCTAGTCCTAATATCTGCAGCAAGTGGAGTGTACATAGTTAAGACAAATTTGAGTAAGTCAATCTAAAATTTCTCATTTGAGGGCTTGAGGCTAAAAGTTGCAATGTATACCTTCAAAATATAGTCAGTGACCACATTGGCATCTTGCCCACCCATTGCATACGCCTAATTAAATTAAGCAGGAAAACCATACTCAGTTTTGATTATGATTGCCCAATTATTCATGGAAACATAATCTACGGTATAAAAAAATCTACTGGATTTAGTCAGGATCACATGCCTTCATGAATGCATCAATATCAGCATCAGGCTTGATATTGGCCGCCTTCTCGCGCCTCGACAGCTCAGTCAGCATGTCTAACAACATAAAGGAAAGAAGCAAGACCCGATAAGCATATCAATGAATAGTGTAAATCCTACATGGTAGGCAAGCAGAACAAAAGCATATGCATGTATCGCATGACTCATTGCTCGGAACTGTACCGAAACCGGAGCCAACACCCTGGCAGCGTGCAGAGAATGCAAGCGTCTCCCTCACTGTCATCTCTCCTATGTGGAGGTCATGCTGGCTGATGTACGCGGCTGTCCTCTCTGGAACAAACTCTGTCATCTCGTGACCATTATAGGTCACTTTGCCTGAAAACTGCACGGTGTTTCACTATAACATTAGGCACTGTACATTTCATTAGAGTAGTTAGTACAAAGCATACAGTAGTTGCCAATGAAATTTCTTGAATGCCCAGTTTTGTGCAGAAGTATAAGGATACATTTTGTACTACCTTGAGGTCTTTGTCAAGCCTTCCGGCCAAGGCGAGCAACAAACTGGTCTTGCCTGATCCAGGCGGACCTAACAGAAGTGTCATCCTGCATAAACGCAAAGAACGTGAGGTTGACTGGTGGAAGAAGCGAAGAAATCGAAGACGTTTTTTTTAGGAACTAAGAAATCGAAGACTTGTAGTCCCAGACTAACTGTCTCTTGTGTGTGTGTGTGTGAGAGAGAGAGAGAGAGAGGAGATGATTACTAATCCAGTCACCAAGCAGAAAAACAAAAAAAAAACAGGAATATAGGATGGAAAATAGTTTGACTTTCTTGAGGACAAAAAAACCAATAATAAAAGAGCGATTGTTTTACTCGACTACCTGCGAGGCTTGATGATTCCGCTGACGTCGTGGAGGATGGGCATGATCCGCTTCCTACTGGGCAGTAAGTGCAGCGCGTTCGCCGCTTCCTGCGTCGAACAAAGAAGCGCACCGACCAAAGTTCAAAATCGACCGTCTTTCGCTATCGGATAGGCAGGAACTAACGGGTGCACTGGCTGGCTTACGTACCTCGAGCGTGTTGACGACGGAGTTGAGGACGGTGGGGAGGCCGCTGCTGCCGACGCGCACCTCCGCCTCGGCCTCAAGGTTCTGGAACCGCACCTCGATCGTGGGCATGTCGATCCCGACCCTGCAGCAATCAAACAGCGCGCGCGCGGAAATCGTCAAACACCCGGCGAGCGATACGAACTCGAGTGCAACCGCGCGCGGCTCGTCGCGGAGCGGGCGAAGGGTTACCTGTCGATGCGGTCCTTGAGCTTGAGCAGGAATCGCTCGTTGTCCTCGTCGGCGACGCGGACGAGGCGCTCCAGCAGCGCCCGCCTCTCGCGCGGGCCGAAGCTGAGCACGTCGACGTCCACGAGCCCCTTACCGCCGGGCGCGTCGGCGCCGTCGGCGCCGAGGCCGAGCGGGACGATGGCGCGGCGGACGCGGTCGTAGGTGGGCAGCTTCTCCAGCGCGGCCCAGCGGAGCGCCTCCTCGTCGTCCTCCTCCCTGGACGAGCGCGAGAACACGTCGTCGCCGCGCCGCCACATGGAGCCCGCCCGCCGCATACTCGCCACCTTCTGGATGTCCCCCGCCGCGTCCATCTCGCTATCCCTCCAACTCCTCCCCCCTGCTGCCGCCGCCTCCTGCTAGTGCTCCCCCTACCAATCTGCACCCCGCACCACAACGCCGAGCTGTCACCGGGTTACCAATGAGTTTCCGGTGTGTTTTTTGGGTGGGATGAGTGCGTACGATGGGAGAGCGTTCAGGCGAGCTGCCACCGGGTTACCAATCCGCACCCCGCACCACAACGCCGAGCTGCCACCCGCTTAACGATGGGAGAGCGTTCAGGCGGAGGGTGGGGTTTTTGTAGGGGTGACGCGCTGGGACGGGACGACACGCGGGGGGAAGCCGGGAAGGGGTCGCCTGCCGGTCGTGGTCATGGTCAGAGGTCAGAGACGCGCCGCCCGGGGCGGGGAGGCCCGCTCTGCTTGCTCCTCAAGTTGCCAGCTGCTACCAAGACACCTCCTCTCCCCCCTGGCTGGGCCTGGCGCTGCATTGCTGGACCGGGCTGGGCCGCTTGTTGCTTCTAGAAGGTCACCTGTTTTCCAGTGGAAATGGGGGAGGAATCGTCAACTAACGGTCTGCCGCGCCGCCCCCTTCGTTTCTAGAAGGCCAAGCATTTTCCTCCCTCTATCCACTGGAACACGTCCGGCCATTCAGGACAGGAAATCAAAGGCGTATTTTTAGTTCGTATATACGAGCTCGTCCGTGTTTAATTTCAACGTACGCAGTCTGGCGCATAAAACTTCTCCTTTTTAGATTTTATGGCTAGCAACCTTGGTGTGCACCAAGCATCGACATCTTCGAGAAGAAATGACAAGCGTTGAGAGACCAAGTTACTCTAATTTTTATTTTTTATTTTTTACCAATTGTACTCGCGCAGAAGGACCAGCGCACGTTAACGGTGACGGAGTTGACGACAGCAACGCCAACTTGCCAAGAGATCTGCAGCCAGCCACTCTTCCCGTTCCCCTTTCGAGGCAACGCTGAATTTCCGGTGGCGAAAATGGATTGATCGTGGGGAAGGAAGCTTCTTCCACCGCCTAACCATCAAAAGTTCAAATCTAGTTGACGGCCTGTCTGGGACGGCTCTGTTTTAGTTTTTTCAAGTTTTTTCAGCTTTACTCCATCAACTCTACCGCGGAGTAGCTCTGCCACGGAGTTTCACAGTAGATGAACCTGCTTGTCATGTTACCTAACTCCAGCTCTAAGAATGCAAGGTTTTCGTGGGACCCTGTTCGCTTGAGCTTATCAGCCAGCTATTCAGCAGTGTTTTTCTCTCACAATAAATCAGCATCAGCATCAGCAACAGCTGCAGAAGCCATCGGCCGAATAGGGCCTCGGGATATCATATTTTTTGTTCAGCATTTTCAGGGTGTTCATAGGAGGCATAAAATAAACGTGTTCAGCGGGTTCCTAGGTATATCTTTTTTTTTGTTATGCACCTTGAACGTAACTTGGTATATCTTTTTTATTCTAATCACAACATTAGATGTTCAAAGAATTGTGCGATTCAATGCACTCATAGGAAGCATAGCAAATCAAGGCGTTGCAGGGGAATGTGCACTTCGGGCTGGGGGGCTGCAGCCCGCGGCATGGCCCTAAATAGTTAAGAACGCCTCTTCAATCACCAACCCAAGATAGTCCAAAGTCCAAGCGTTCAGCACTAACCCGGCAATGATTTGTCATAGGATTTCTAGATCTGCCATTGGTTGCAGAGCACCCACAGGTCCAAAGCGTTTAACCAAACACAACGCGTGCATGGGTGACAAGGTTGGTGTTACGAGAAATAGAAAACAATTTACATGCCTAGAACATCGGCTGCAACACGGGCACCGCTCACCCCTAACTCATGATTTTCATGCCTAGTCCCTCAATTTCCATGCCTAGTAGTCCATCAATTATCGTCTAAATTTCCATGGCTAGTCCCTCAATTATCGTCTAAATTTTGAACATGACCGCTCCGTTCCTTCGAGATTACTTTTGAGCCAAGTTTCATTAAATGACTATCAAAGCGATCATTTCAGTCATTCAACTTCGTAGTTTGGGCTCAGTTTAAATATTCATTCATAAACTATGAAAGCGTCTTTTCGATTCTCAAACTTCTCTTTTTAGCCCGAACTTCACATGTCCTATATGGAATATCATACTATCACACCTATTCAGCTCGAGCAGTGCTTGTGATAGGAGACAGAAAAATAATATTAGGACAAACACATCATTAGTACATGGTTTAAATACCATTTAGCAATGATTAATAATTCTAAGGGTAAGTTCTAATGGGACTATGATGGTAGTTCCTATTTATCTTAATTACCTTGCCAACTCAGCAATTTGTTGATGTGGAGAATAGAGAAACTGTTTTCTATTAAGGAAACTGAGTCATCTCTTGAGCATCTCTAAGAGAATAGGTAAATTTAGATACGTAAATCTGACTCTTCAAAATAATTTAGACTATCAAAATAGAAGTGTTCCTCTTTATTTTGGAGAGCCAGATGACGAGGCTCTTAGAGGCTAGAGCCCATTTTTTTTTTCTCAATTTTACGGATGACGAGCGGGACAAGGAGTCTGTTGGAGTTGCTCAAGAAACGACCGAACCAGCCATGGGAGACTCAGCTCGTTTCTTGCACCTCTCGCCCGAATCTTGCACCGCCGCCAATTTCCCTCGCGCGCTCTGGTTCCATCCGTTCCGTGGGCTCGTGCACGGCCGTGCAGGCTCGACGCCGACTCGCCGGTATGCCTCGCCTCACCCGCCTGGCTGCTCACGTCCTCCCGCGCGCCGCCGCTCAACGCCCGCCTCGCACGCGGCCACTCGCGACCCGCCTCACCGGTCTGGGGTCAAGGATTCCAAGGACTTGCCTCACCGTCCGCCTCGCACGCTCTGCTCTGCTCTACGCTCGCACGCGGCAACTCGCGATGCACCTGCCCACGCCGGCCCCGCACGCCCACACCGCTCTCCAGTTGAGGCCGAGCTCCACGACAACGACGAGAGCGAGCACGCGGCCCTCCATGGCAAGGCTCCTCTGTGCTCGTCGTTCGTGCAGGCCACAGTTGCCACTCCGTTGATGCCGGGGCCGGCCATGACGCTGGCGCGGCTCCCACCACCCGAGCCTCCCCTGCCGCCTCGCACGCTCTGCACAAAGGATCAAGAGTGACTCCTGCTTGTCCTGAATTGTTTTTTCGGCTCTAAATTCAGTGCCAATATTCTTAACTCCAGGTCCTTTCATCTTTTTCTATTTTCTAAGTAATAAATAATTAATTAAGAAATATATTATAGAGGGTAATTTAGTAATTGAGTTTGTAGACAAGCCCCTTCCCTTCTGCCTGAGCTCTGGCACTGACGAAGTCCATGCGCACTGAGGGACCAGATGATGCGCACGAACAGACGGATGACGAGCAGCTCGCACAACCAAGGCAAGGCCGGCGCCGCGCAGACGTGTGACGAGCAGCTCATGCGGCATGGCTTTGGCTCCACGGCTCCACCTCGTAGCCGACAGCTCCAGCTCGTGCGGCGGGCAGCTCGCGTGAGTAGCGAGTGCGGTGGTCGCGATTGCGTGACGCAGAAAACGGCGGAGACGGATCCTCGGCCAGGCGGCGCCGCCGGCGCACATGGAACATCCGACAGCGAGGCGGGTGGACGAGCACGTAGGCGCCAACATCAACCGTCGTCAGCAGAGCACGTGGGGGCCTCTCCATCACGACGTCATCGCCACCGTCTGGTGACGGGAAGCTTCGTAGTCGTCGTCGCCGAGCACTCCGACACCGGCACCATGGCTTCCCTCTAGGCCTCTACGTCGTTAAGCCAGGTTGAGATCATCAAACCAGCATGTTCTCTACGGCACCAGGGTACGGCGGCCCAAGACGCTTGTGGCCTTCAGCTCCTTCGCCACGCCGCGATGTACGGGGCGGCGAGACTGAGATGGGAGCCAGCCGGTCAAGACATGGGTTCATATTCATACAGAGATGACATGGGAAATCCTTTTTTTTGTCCTTGGATGATATTACTAAAATGACTGATTTACCCTTATTTGAAAATAAAATATAAAATGAAAATAGATCTTGCTCCACATATTTTGGTACTGGCCCCACCTAATTTGATACTATTTTCACCTATTTGGTACCTTCAGGTACTTTTAGTTTAGTACCTCCTATTTTTTCACCGTCCGATCTCGTCCAATGGATGGACATGTCTTTTTCAACCATCGTAAAAATTCTCTTAACTTATATGTTTCCTCTTACACTAGCAAATTATAGTGCCATAGTGGAACTACCAGAGGTTCATGTATTTATTACTACCCAGATTAGTCTATAACTTGTTCCATGCCCTACATTTCTAATTATTGGTCCTGTTACCTTTCTAATCATTCTAGTATGCCTATTATGCTGCCAGCTAATTGGTTATTGGTCAAGCAGTGTGAGCCATTTTTTTTCAGAGAACTATCCTAAAGTTACAATTTATATTCAAGCCACTACATGGTGCAGTTATCAGAGCACAACAGAGGTTAGTGATTACACTATTCAAGCCACTTCTTTTTTTAACAACCTGGTATCCATATAGTGGCATATGGATATTTACTTGTTTGATTAACAGCTGATCCAAGTCCTTTGCTATAGTTGGATTTTGTAGCTCTTGTATTATTTATTTCAGGGTCCTTCCTGAATTAGCAACTAATCCTATAGGAATAAATGTGGGCCTGTAAATTGCGAGCATTGAAATAATTTGTTCGTATGAAACCTGATCATATGGAGAGGTGAAATGGATCGGTTCAATGAAAGGTGATAAGACACCTCAGATGCCCCTCTGTATTTGAACAATTATTGCATGGCATATCTAGATAATTTTCCCGAAGTCATTTTTCCATATGCCTTAACCAATGAATCAGTGCATGGCATTGATTTGGATCATGGCAATGCACGGCACAGACCATGGTTCCTCAGCGGTGACATTATACTGAAGTATTATCATCTGCCTTCTTATAAAAAGAAATGACACATCATATTGTAGCTTAGTATAAGGAAACACCACCTATCAGATATCACAGTCATACCTTTAGATTTGTTCTTAATAACTTTTGCGGAGCAGTTTTTCTCCTATTCATCAATCATTTTTGTTTTCAGTAGTTAGCATTGGGAATTAGGAGTATGTTTGGTTACCGGCCATCAGTAGCCATGCCGAAGGTGGGGCGAGCCGCACTTGCGGCGGAAAAATTTGGCACCACACTTTGTGGCAGCTTTTCTACTACGTTTTTGTGTGGCAGCCGCACTTGTGTCAAGAACCAAATAGAAGCCACAGATTTTATGGTGAGCCACAGGTGTGGCGTGGCGGCATGCAGATGCGGCCAGTAACCAAACGTGCCCTAGAAGACCTTTCTTCAGAGAGGCTGCGGTGCTTGTTGATACTATCACGCTATGATTTGTACTTCCAGCCATTAAGCTAAGCTTAAGTATGTGATGCTTGCTCCCAAAAAAAATTAAAGTTACTTGAAATATTACAGTTTAGGATCTTTGTATATTTGGGCCCTGAGTTGACGATCTTTTGATGGATGATTCATTTTAGAGAAGAAACAGAACGATATCCTGATGATTTGCACACATAGTCAAATTGTTCTTTAACTGTTACTACTTGCATTATTAATGTATACTATTTGATAATTGAGAGCAACAGTGTAACCCGGTTTTATTCTTTATGTAGGTTCAAGCTATTAATGCAAACCCTTCATGAGTTCGGATCTCGCATGGCAAATTCAAAATCCCCAACAAGCCAAAGCTAGTCTCCATTGTTACTACACCTGAGAATGAAGGGGGAAGGCATTTAGTCCACACGTGGTGCCGTGACATGCCAGTTGTTTGTGAAAGGATTTGCCTGCCCTGGGCTGGATTCAAGTGTAGGAGGTCTCCAATGTAGTGCTTCGGTATGTTCAGGTGAACATTTTTCTTGTGCGGATGATACCATTGAGAGTAGGAGTTATAATTGAGAAACGGAGAAACCATGATCCAATTGTAGCTGTGTGAGGACAATGTTGCTTACTTAGCAAATTTGATCTATGATATGTATGTTGGCACTGCGATATATATTTATGCACAGAGCATTGGCTACTTGAATTGTTTGCCTGCATTCTGATATTTGAACTTCAGATAGTTGGACAGTTAAAGATGAGGTTTTCTTATAGTAACAGTTTGATTGTTTGGAAGTTTTGGTATAGTAGTCAGACTCGCGAATTCAATTTGTTGGTTTTGACTTGTGAAGAGTGATAATTTACAACAAACTGATTTTGCGAACATCACACACAAGAATAATCATTGTTGATAATAGTATGACACATCCAAACTTTGTTATCGTGACATTATTTCAACGGGCATGATCCTAGTCAACCAAAGAAACACGAAAGCAAGACCAGGTTTTAATTATTCTTTCACATGTACTTGCAGTCTTCTAGTACTCATATACACGTATCAAAATAGTACTTATATACTTGAGTCAACAGCAACACACGACGTATTTTCTTGCCTTCTCCAACTGATCCTTTGCAAGGGGCTACAAGCTTACAAAATTTACTAGTAGATGTGTGAAATATTCTTTACAAAATACTACGCCATCATCTTCCCAGAGGAGCACAATATCCTCTAAAAAAAGGCAGCAACAACTTCTAGTATAACTTTAACTAACCAACGAATCCATAGATTTGGCGGACTCTCCCAATATGCACAATCAAATCTACTTGCACGACCCAACGAATGCAAAATCCCTTGTCTAGGAGGTGATTTTTTTTCGAAAGCCTTGTCCAGGATGTGATTTTCCCCAGCTCCTATCGTCATTATCTCTTTTGGAAGTTGAACTTCATGATGGCAAAGCCAAACAGGGCCGCAAAGAGCACCGCGAATGCCACCACCACGGCTGCCACCCACCCCAGCCAGCTGTGCTTGAAGCCAAAGTAGTTCTCGATGTACTGTGACACCACCACAGTCTTGTTGTTGTCATCCATCTCCGTCATGATGTCACCGAACTGTGACACCACCAGCCCGTACAGCGTCCACGCCATGGGGCATATCCAGCAGTACCACCTCCACCAGATCGGTGTTTTCTGAAGGTAGCGGGAGGCAAGAACAGGAATGAGCTTTTGGAAACTGTAGAGAAAAGTTGCAGAGGGGCATGAGGAGGTCTTACTGGTCGGGGGATGATGAACCCGGAGAAGAGGTTCCAAATGGCGTAGAATGTCGAGGAGACGATTGAGGCGATGTGGTAGTTAGGTGTCATCCCGACGGTCATCATGCCGTAGAATGTGAAGTAGAGCAGCGTGAAGTACCCAAAGAAGAGGTACCAGAAGAACTTGGAAGCCGTCCACTCGAACCCCATCATGGAGTACACTATGACGCTGTATAGAATATCCTGAACCAGTGCGTATGGGAGCTCAATGACAACCTGCAAGAAGACAAATTGATCAGATCAGTGCCCTGGCCTCTAGAACATGGGCCAACAGGCAACAAGTAGCAGAAAAAGCCACGTGTGAAATTGATTTCTAGGAGGAACATTCACCTGGCCTAATGCATATGGGAAAGCTGAGTACATGCCAGCAGCTCTTTCACGGTAAAAGACTGTCCGCTCCACGGCCACCAATGGCTGAACTGAGGTACTATTCATCATCCCGATGAACAGCACCGCGGCGTACATTGATCCCATGGCATTCATCAAATCTTGTGATGTAGACCTGGATTACGAAGCAAAACATGAATAAAAAACTGAAGGTCAGGCCACTTGTTTGCCATAAGCAATGGTACAACTAGGCATGACTTACACTTTGCCGCCTAGGTCCCAAAAGATGGTGCCAAGGAGGAGAGCAATGATGGTAGTGAAAAAGAACCTAACGGTATTGTAAGGAGGGTTCCTCCAGTACGACAGGTTCTGTTTCCACAAGCAAGCCATACATTGTGTGATGGAAGACTGTGCGTACTTGCTAGGGAAATGCAGGTCACTTGAACCTGGCACTAGTTGGCTTAATTCCTTTATCAACGCCTTGTTCCTCCTGAAAAATGTAAGAAGCAAGACATCATCTACTGCAGAAATTCCCAGGAGGAGGAAGGTTGGTTAATACTGAAAAGTGCAAAGTGCATTAGTATGTACCAACCGGTACTAACCCGTTTATGGTTATCTCAAAGATGAGCTGAGTGACTAGTAGGGATTGTAATTTACTTACTGGTAGAGTTCAGATTTCTTGTATATGTCACTGAAATCAACATCTAGAATTTGTTCTTGAGAAGTTGTGGTCACTTCCAGCATCCATGTTGCTGGATTGTAGCCATCTTTAATTTTGCTGACCCCTTGGATCCCCTGGATAATATGAAACCACATGATATTCTCAGTAATTTCGAAGAAATTTCATAGATGGATAGTCAAATTCCTCTAATATCAGTTACCTCAAAATACTTGATAAGATCTGAAGAAAGATGTCCAAGTGGACCAGCATAGATCTCTTCTCCACCACGCTTCATAAAGAAAAGCTGCACGCATGGATCAAACATTTTAGACTTTGCAAGTTGCAACATAGTTCAAGGTTTGGAAAACCAGCCACATCAAAACAAGTACGATCAAACGCTGACCAGAAAGTATAGGGTAGTTGGAAGTAAATCCTATGTGAAATCTCACTCACCTCATCAAATGCTTCAAATATGTCAATGCTAGGCTGATGTATCGTGCAGACCACAGTTCTACCAGTATCAACAGTGTTCCTCACCGTCCGCATCACAATTGCAGCTGCTCGGGCATCAAGCCCTGAGGTTGGCTCATCCATAAAGATGATTGATGGATTTGCAACAAGTTCCACAGCAATGGTAAGCCTTTTCCTCTGCTCAGTTGACAGACCATTCACTCCAGGAAGTCCAACCAAAGCATTTCTCAGTGGTTTGAGCTCCACAAGCTCCATCACCTCCTCAATGAAGATCTGCACATATAATGGTGAGCAACTATCTGCCAACTGCATCCTTCTATCGGTGGAAATTGCAACTATTTTGTGGAACTAACCTTTCTTTTGTTCGAATCGACGTCCTTGGGAAGCCGGAGCCATGCTGAGAAAAGCAGGGACTCATAGACTGTCACCTGCGGCGAGTGGATATCATTTTGTTCACAGTATCCTGATACGCGTGCAAAGGTCTCTTGTTTCTTTGGGTATCCTGAAATGCGGATGTCTCCTTCAATGTACCCACCTGTCTTTCTCCCAGCTAACACATCCATCAAAGTAGTTTTTCCTGCACCGCTGACGCCCATCAGTGCAGTCAGCACACCAGGCCTAAAAGACCCACTGACACCTTTGAGGAGCTCCAAACGATCTTCTTGTACACCTTGTGATTTCATTTCCTGAATTTTATTTCATGACCAGGGTTACAAAAATAGTGATGAAATTGCATTTGTTGCGCAAGAGATCAACTTTCTATATTTCACCTGTGGCATGTCAACAGAGTATTTGATGTTGTCAAAGCTGAGCGAGAGCGGGTCAAACGGGAGGATCATTCCCTTTTTAGTCGAGGCAGAATCATCTTCCATGATTGCTGAATCAGTTTCAGTGTTGACTCCTGTTGATCGATGACAGCTTGCTGATACCAAGTGATTGCCATCTAGAACCTCCCTTTTGATGTTGGCATGCTTCTCCTGCAGCTCCTCTTCGGA
Source organism: Saccharum hybrid cultivar R570 (assembly GCA_038087645.1). Lineage (NCBI taxonomy): Eukaryota > Viridiplantae > Streptophyta > Magnoliopsida > Poales > Poaceae > Saccharum > Saccharum hybrid cultivar. Next base: position 29,646,935 of record JAQSUU010000135.1, read on the forward strand.
TACAGATGGCCGGGAGTTGCCATATGCTGGAAATTAACAAGATGGAATCTTTCGCACCTCACAGGTTCGAATACATTGAAATCAGAGAACAATTAGAAAATCAATTTGGGAGTTACTAACACTTAAGGTATGTAAGGGCAAGAGTGAAGAGAGCGTTGAAGAGTAGGGTGAACCCAACCAGAGCACCAAAGCCAATCCAGTACCACTTTGCTTCTGTGAATACTCCACGGGACTTAAGGGTTTGCACACCTAGGGTCTCGTTGGAGGCAGTGCTATTCAATATTTTGTCCCAGCTGTGACCCAACATCTCATTCACTGAAATGGCATTTTGTGCATACATCATTGGGGAGATCCAGTAGCCCCAGATCCACCATTTCTTAATTTTATCTGCAAGACGAAATACAGACAAGCATTGATGTAAGAAGCTACATTGCAATGAATTAGAAAGAGAGAGAGAGAAATGACTTCTAACCTCTTACTAGAATAAATCCTCCCAACACCATGACAACCAGCAACATGAACGATGCGAAGACATTAGCAACAATCATGTTCCTCGATGCCCCACCAATAAACCGGAAGAGTCCTGCTGCCATCTGATTGACTGCTAACAGAAGCATATACTGCTTGAAGAACCTGCGGGCAACTATTACTGTTAGAACATTCATAGTACATTGCTAGCGTAATAAGAATGGCTAAGGAGAAACATTTAAACAATCGAAAAATCTCACCTGCCGACATTTGGGTCGAACCCAACGACATAGTATGTCAAGAATACATAACCGCCAACCTCGATAAATGTGATGGGTATCTTGATGATCCATGAGGGTATAGTGTAGGACCATGCTGGAAAGAAAAGGAGGTCCCTTTGCTTGAAGAATACAGGCAACTTGACGACAGTTAACGCCAGCTCAGAGAAGCCATTGAACATGATCGAGAGCACACTAAAGAAGATTGCACCCAGGTAGAGACCGCCGTCAGTCACTGTGTCACGCTTCATCGTCGTACGGAAGAAGAGAGTCATTACAATGGTTGCCAAAATCACCAGCTATAATTCCAGAGCACCAAAGAGTTAGTCATGTTTTAGTTATTTTTTTTCCTACATGCAAATCGATTATACTGGTTGGACTTGTGAGTTACCATGAAGATTCTGAATATGTAGACAAAAGAGTTCCTCTTCATGAGAAGGATCTCCCGGTCTATGTTTGCTTTGAGCAGCTCCTTGCCACTCACGCCGTACCTCGTTGTGGTTAGTGCGGCTGGGTGGCTTTTGCTCTTCTCGAACGGAACAGCAAGCTCATTTGCTATAGCTCTCCCCGTGTGGAATGACTTAAATGCAGTCGCAAATTCCTTCACAGACACAAACCTATAGGGCACATCAAGCCACCAGTACTGTTTCTGATCTTTTTTCGAAGTCACCTGCCCAGCATTTCAAAGAGATTAGATAACAAGAACTTTATGCACTTATGTATACTGAAATATGGTGGCACAGTACATACTTCTTGCAGGAAGTCAGCGACACCCTTCCTCTCAGGGCATCTAAAACCAACTGACTCAAAAAACTCAAGCACTTCTTCTCGGGGGCCCTGGTAGACAACCTGACCATCTGAGAGGAGTATGATGTCATCGAACAAGTTATAAGTCTCAGGTGCCGGCTGCAGTAGGGAGATAACAGCTGTGCCACCGAGGATGTGAATGGACTGCCTGAGTGAATTCACAATTTGGAATGTAGTGGAACTATCAAGCCCAGTTGAGATCTCGTCCATGAAAAGTGCCCTGGATGGCCCAACCAGCATCTCACCTGCAGGAAACATCCAAATGATATAATTCAGAAAGGACTTCAGCAAAGCCAATGTTGTTGACCTAACATGGTTATGAAAGACAGTTTTACCAGTTGTAACACGCTTCCGTTGTCCACCAGATATGCCCCTGAGCATCTCATCCCCTACCATTGTGTCTGCACATATCTCTAGTCCTAATATCTGCAGCAAGTGGAGTGTACATAGTTAAGACATATTTGAGTGAGTCAATCTAAAATTTCTCGACTTGAGGCTAAAATTTGCAATGTATTACCTTCAGAATATAGTCGGTGACCACATTGGCATCTTGCCCACCCATTGCAGACACCTAATTAAATTAAGCAGGAAAACCATACACAGTTTTGATTAAGATTGGCCAATTATTCAAAGAAACATCATCTACGATTAAAAAATCCTACTGGATTTAGTCAGGATTGCATGCCTTCATGTATGCATCAATATCAGCATCAGGTTTGATATTGGCCGCCTTCTCTCGCCTCGACAGCTCAGTCAACATGTCTAACAACATAAAGGAAAGAAGCAAGATCCAATAAGCATATCAATGAAAAGGGTAAATCCTACATGGTAAGCAAGCAGAACAAATGCATATGCATGTATTGTGTGACTAAAATTGCTCAGAACTGTACCAAAACGGGAGCCGACACCCTGGCAGCGTGCAGAGAATGCAAGCGTCTCCCTCACTGTCATCTCTCCTATGTGGAGGTCATGCTGGCTGATGTACGCTGCCGTCCTCTCTGGAACAAACTCTGTCATCTCGTGACCATTATAGGTCACTTTGCCTGAAAACTGCACCGTGTTTCATCATAACATTAGGCACTGGACATTTCATTAGACTAGTTCGTACAAATCATGCAGCAGTTGCCTATGAAAGATGCCCTGTTTTTTGAATGCCCAGTTTTGTGCAGAAGTTCGCAAAAAACTAAAATAGATGTCGACGAAATGCAATGAACGAGATAATGCAGACTGTTTTTTGCGAGGTGTAATTATTGCAAAGAACTGCAAGGATACATTTTGTACTACCTTGAGGTCTTTGTCAAGCCTTCCGGCCAAGGCCAGCAACAAAGTGGTCTTGCCTGATCCAGGCGGACCTAACAGAAGTGTCAACCTGCACAAACGTAAAGAACGTGAGGTTGACTGGTCGAAGAAACCAAGAAATCGAATCCTAACTCTCTATCTCTCTCTTAGGAGATTAATTACTAATCGATTCACCAACACAAGCCAAACCAACCGGAATATAGTTTTCAAAAAAAAAAAGAACAACTCATCGACTCTGTAGATGGAAAATAGTTTGACTTTCTTGAGGACAAAAAGAAAACAATAAGAGATCGATTGCTTTACTCAACTACCTGCGAGGCTTGATGATTCCGCTGACGTCGTGGAGAATGGGCATGATCTGCTTCCTACTGGGCAGTATGTGCAGCGCGTTCGCCGCTTCCTGCGTCGAACAAAGAGGCACACCGACCAAAGTTCAAGATCGATCGTCTTTCGCTGTCAGAACTAACGGGTGGAATGGCGCGCGTACCTCGACCGTGTTGACGATGGAGTTGAGGACGGTGGGGAGGCCGCTGCTGCCGACGCGCACCTCAGCCTCCGCCTCAAGGTTCTGGAACCGCACCTCGATCGTTGGCATGTCGATCCCGACTCTGTAGCAATCAAACACGAGCGCGCGCGCGCGGAAATCGTCAGACACCCGGCGAGCGGTCCTTGATCCTTGAGCGGGCGAGAAGGTACCTGTCGACGCGGTCCTTGAGCTTGAGCAGGAACCGCTCGTTGTCCTCGTCGGCGACGCGGACGAGGCGCTCCAGCAGCGCCCGCCTCTCGCGCGGGCCAAGGCTGAGCACGTCGACGTCCACGAGCCCCTTCCCGCCGGCCGCCTCGGCGCCGTCGGCCCCGAGGTCGAGCGGGACGATGGCGCGGCGGACGCGGTCGTAGGTGGGCAGCTTCTCCAGCGCGGCCCAGCGGAGCGCCTCCTCGTCGTCCTCCTCCCTGGACGAGCGCGAGAACACGTCGTCACCGCGCCGCCACATGGAGCCGCTGCCCCCCCGCATACTCGCCACCTTCTGAATGGCCCCCGTCACGTCCATCTCGCTATCCCTCCAACTCCTCCCCCCTACTGCCGCCGCCGCCGCCGCCGCCTCCTGCTCCCCCTACCAATCTGCACCCCGCACCACAACGCCGAGCTACCACCGGGGTGACCAATGAGATTCCGGTGTTTTGGGGGTGCGTGCGTGCGCTTGCCCCGCTTAATGATGGGAGAGCGCTCAAGGCTCAGGCGGAGCAGGGTGGGGTTTTTGTAGGGGTGACGCGTTGGGACGGGACAAGGCGGGGAAAGGGAAGGGGCTGCCTCGCGGTCGTGGCACGTGAGTCGTGACGGAGAATTTTTATATTTTATTTATTTATTATTTGATATTTTCATAATAACCGTTCTAAATTTTTTTTCAGCTTTAACCCTTTTCCGCGCGTCAGCGGGGCTGTCGTGACCTAATAACACTGTCGCGCCACGTTAGATAACGTTTCCTACGTAAAAAAAACATTATCACGCCACTTCTATTGGCGTGACAGCATTATTTTGTCACGCCATTAGAAGTAGCGTGACAAGACTGAAACTTTAAAAAATCATAACTCTTTATTATAACATTGGATGAAGATGAAATTTATATGAAAATTGTAGCTCTTAACGAGATCTACAACTTTCTAGTATTGAGTTTTTTTTTTCATTTGACGATGTTAAGATGCTCAAAAAATTAATATAAAATTTCAGGACCATAATAATCGCGTACTAGTGCTTGTCGCATTAGAAAAATAATATCTTTTTTTTATGTTGTCAACGAAGATAATTTTTACGTCAAAGTTGTACCTCTCAATGTGATCTACTTTGTAATTTTCAGTTTTTACATTTTAGGTCATTAAGATGCATAAAAAATAATATAAAATTTCAGCAGCTTAATAATTATGCATTAGGTCTTGTCGCTTTACTAAAATTATATTTTTTCATGTTTGAGTCAAATGAAGATATTTTTTATATTAAAGTTGTAGCTAACTATGAGATCAACAACTTTTAAATTTTGAGGTCTTTCATTTGAGATAGTTAAGATACCCAAAAAAATAATACAAAATTTAATAGCATACTAATCATGTTTCACGTCTTATCTTTTTAGAAAAAAATCATATATTTCTTATGTGATGTCGCATAAAAATAGTTTTTAAATGAAACTTGTAGATCTTATTAAGAGCTACAACTTTATATAAAATAAATCTACATTTGACATCATATAAAAATAATATTATTTTTCTAATGCGACAAATACTAGTATGCGATTATTAAGCTGCTGAAATTTTATATTATTTTTTCATGTATCTTAACGATCTCAAATGTAAAAAATAAAAACTACAAAGTTGTAGATCTAATTGGGAGCTACAACTTTGATGTAAATAGTATCTTCATTTGACAACATACAAAAAAGATATTATTTTTCTAATACGACAAACACTAATACGTGATTATTTTGGTCTTAAAATTTTATATTAATTTTTTGAAACACTGTCTAATGTGGCAGATGTTGTCGCGCCAATAAATGTGGCGCGACAACGTTATTTGGTCACGCCAGCTCTAATGGCGTGACCAAAAGGGCCATACCCGCAAAAATTTTTTTAGAAATGATTATTATTAAAATATTAAATAAAAAAATATTAAAGATAAAAAGAATCCCAGTGGTGACAGGCACAGGCGCCAGACGGTCAGAGCCGTGCCGCCCGGGGAGGCCGCTTTGCTTGCTCCTGCAGTTCAGTTGCCCATTGCTACCAACTTACCAAGACCTGACTGACACCTCGGCCCCCCTGGGCCTGGCGCGAGTCGCTGCACTGCTGGACCGGGTGGGCCGCTTGTCGTTGTCGCTTCTAGAAGGTCACCTGTTTTCGTGGGAATGGGGGAGGAATCTCTAATTAAGGGATTTAAATTTAATTATAAAGTGGCCTTCCTTCTAGAGGGACCCGCGCACGTTAACGGTGACGACAATAACCTACTGCGTGATCCTGCGCGGCAGCATCGATGCCCACTCGCCAAGAGTTCTGCAGCCAACCATTCTTCCCGTTCCACTCTCGGGGCAGCGCCGCACAGGATATGCCCGTGTGTCGTAACGGGAACAAACTAATTTTAAGTTTAAACTTGTATTAACCTGTGAGCGTCATTTTTTGTGCAATTGTGGCACTTCACCTGATAACATTGGTAGGTGGGTTACCTGACACTAAGGATACACTTGCAATTCTAGACTCTTGCGGCACTTCGCCGGGTACAAAAGTCGTTAACATGATGAAGAATAAAAAGGTACACGAAAGATCATCCATTGTCATCGAGGAACCAAATATTGCTCCAAAACTTTGCTAAGTGCAAGTAAAATTCGAATGAGAAATAGTGGAACATAACATACATTTCAGTGGATACGGTTTCTAGAAAAAAAAGGCAAAGAGGATGGAAATAAGAGGTATGTCATATTTTGTAAAGTCCATGTACATCACGTTTTACCTTCAGTTTTTCATCTTAAAAAGCAAATGTTATAGGGTACAATAATGCAAGGGATGGAGCCAAAATGAACAGCTTGTTCAGAACCCCTTCCATGTAAGACTGCACCTAAAACTCGCAACAAAAATTGTAATGACATCAATTTTGTAGTGACAGTAACTCTAAAAAAAATCTGCAGTAACTGTATGATAAACTCCCTATGCCAAATCCTTCCCAATCAACCAACTGGCACAGCTGGTATCCATCATCACATGTTGTGGTTTTGGAGTTCAGACTGCTGCTCTGCAGCCAGTCTATGAACTTCTACCTTGATCCTGCAATCGCTGCCCAATTCTTTGTCTTGCTCTGTCGTACAAGATCCCTCTAGAGATATGTTTGGTGTCATCATCCACAACCAAAATCACCTAGAAATCAATTAAATAGTCTAGAGTTGTGCAAATATTTTGACAGAATTTGATGAGTCGTATAGGTTAGGAGCACACACCCCTTTTCGGGGGCGAAGCTAGCCGAAAGAATCGATGGAGTCTTCAACATTACAGCATTAGTGTTGTCAACAATGCAAAACAATAATTTTTCACTGATTTTGGTAAATTCCATTGGGGTCGGCTGACCCCAACAAAGTGGCCTAGCTCCACCCCTGTTTTCTTCCTACTCTGGGGATGTGTTTTCCAACAGGCATTGTATCCAGCATCCCAGTATTGACAAAGGGTGTTACAACTGGAGTGCTGTCAATCTGTCAGCATCTGGTAAAATAAGAGGCAATCAAACTGAGTAAAACTCAGAACTGATCAATACGTAAGAACCTTAAAACTCAAGTCTATAACGCATATGCATAAGCAGAGCGGAGATTTTACTATGCAGACAGAAACAAACTGATGGCGATCAGTTGTCTAGTATTATTTAGAAAAAGGACAGTATGAGAGGAAAATAATTTTCTAATCTTGCAACACCTCTCTTGGCAGGAGCAATGATTTTCCCTTCATCCGTTGAATGGCTTCCTTCAGGAAATATATGAACCCATCCACCACTATTAAGGTTTGAAAGTGCCATATCCATTCCCTGAACAAAAAAAAAATAGCTACAAGTGAAGAGTGAATCTGGTGATGCATCCAATTCAATAGTCAAATGTAATCAAACATACCCATGATTTTTTATCAGAAAAAGATGAAATATTCAAAGCGTGAAGGCATTAACATTGTACAAATGGGAAGAGGGCAAAAGGAAGTACGTAAACCCATGCAGCAATGAATTCATTTAGAATAACTCACAACTGCACATGTAAATAGCACACCTCCACCCGTTGCAATAATTCTCTAAGCCTGGTGTTGAATTTCATTACGTATTGCCACCATTATTCCCCAGAAGTATAGCAGGGAAAAATGACAAGTGAAGGCACATAAGAGTATCTCTGCCCTTTATAATTCCCAAGATGACACTACAAATCTGCTTGTACTGCAAGTCTGACGCAAGGGAGAACATACAATGCCTGAGTTCTTGGACCAAAAATAAAAGATATTGAACTGCAAGCTGAAGCATCTTCCACTTTCCAGTGGTGCCTAAAGAAATTGGAAACAGACAACTATATACAGAACCCAAAATGATTGGAATAATAGAAAATATTTGAACATCTGTGCCAAACCATATAGGCCACAGAAACTTAATATTTCAGATTTTGGTGTAGCCTCTGCTCTTAGCAGCTCAAACAACTCTCTAGAACAGTTACCAACTGCATTGAATGGATGCAGTTAGTGATTAGTTTCTATTAGAAGGGATTAGTACTGCTGTAATAGCTTTGAATTGAATACATTTTTAAATCTAGGAGAAAGCTAGCTGCACAAAAATATAGAGACAATTCAGAGGACGAGGAAGGAACTTCATCACATACTCAGACTAAACAATGTATTGATGTGCAGCTAGCTTTCTCCTAGATTTAGAAATATATTCAATTCAAAGCCTATGAAATAATCAAGGAGTGAATCACTGGGTTAATGAAATAACCTGAAATTTAGAAATGCTACCAATAAAAGCATTGTCTTAAAAACATAAGTCATGACTAGCCGCTCACCTCTTGCCAGCAACACTTTGTGAAGTTGCAGATTAAGCCATCTACCACAACAGACATTTGTTGACGCTGAATACAAAGATCAACTCAAAATATAGTCCTGTTCAAGAATCAAAATGCAAAAGAAAAAAGGTGACTGGTCGGCATCAACTTTCGATGAAATAAAAATACCTTCTCTCACTTGGAACCTCAATTATACCTCTCAACATGTTACCTCTGTCAAGAGTTCCATCTCCTGAATGTGAAATAGCTTAAAAACATGGATAAGAGAACATCCTTGTTGACTGATGAGTCAGATTGGATGACGCCCCAAGATCCATCGTCATGCTGGTTCTACAATATCCAGTCAACACATTTGGGAGGCAGGGAGTCTCATGAGAACCCCCATATGCCACCACAGAAACCCATGTTGTGTGGTATGAACAAGGTGGCAATTCAGGTCTCTGGAGCTCATTCTGACTCCATTTCCTCGTTGTGCTGCAATTTATTTGTATGCCTGTATTTAATAGAAACCCACAGTAGATGCACACGTATAATAATCAGTAATTAGGCTCATACCACGTTCTCTGCTACAAACCACCTCTCTGCATATGCTGTTCGAAGAAAGAAATCGGACAACAATTAGGACACCATCCACTTATTTAGGACACCAGTCATACTGCATACAAAGATGAAGTAAAATACCGGCCTTTGCAACATCCAAGTGAGTGAGTAACAATGAGTATAAGACCAAAAAAATACAATCCTCTTTAGCCTGAACCAAACATAGCCGCCAAAGGCAAGGCATCGATAGGATTCCAACAGGTGGAAACAAGAAGACGGCGTGAACGTACCTAGTGACCCCGGGAAGAGATGCTCTGCTCGATCATGCCATACGAAGTGTCAATGATCTCGACACCCTGGAGGTAATCCCCACCCATGTCGACGTCTTGGTCATCGCCACCGCCACCTGCACACCCAACCAGCGCGAGAGAAGCGCGGAGGGGAAGAGGGACACACGGACAAACTCGTCGGGATCCATCTAGGAGAAGCCCAGATCCGGCATGGAGAGCGAGGGCATAGTTTGCAGCAGGTGGCATCATCCGCGGTTGCTGGCGAGGGAGTTGGATGAGGGCATTGGCGTCACCTCCCCTGCCCCTACCCCCACCCATCTCCTGTCCCGACCTGCGGTCCCCTGTCCCGGGCGGATTGGAGAGGCGGCGGCGGTGGTGGCGTGGTGGCGAGGCCATGGATTGGATGTCGAGGGGCAGCCGCGGCAGGCGGTGCCGGAGGAGGTTGTTGGTATTTTTAACGCACACAGATAAATTCGCAAGCGCACGGATACCGTTGTAGCTTTCACCCGGAGGGTTTTAAATATCGTATCCATAGGGAAACGTGTGTGGATCGCCGAACAACTAGTTTATCCAAGGGTAGCAATCAAGGTTTAAGATATGATGGGTAGAGAGGATTCCTATGATAATGATCCTATGCAAGGTAAGGTTATGATTTAAATGTCCTTCTAATGTTCACTTCGGGACGCCGCTAGACGGGAAAGCACAACTAAGGATAACTCTACCGACGCGACTACGGTCCTACTAATTTAAGAACCTACTCAATTCGGTGTGGACGGGGCTGTCACCTCCCGCAACTACCACACAACCAAAGAATAGGGCGCAAACACAGGTAACCAATAGCCTAAGCACCACGCTTATGCTAACAATTACTACTCTAATTCAGAGCGCTAACAAGAACTAGAGCAATCATAAGAACTGTGAACCAATGAACAAAAGAGTAAGATAAATACTTGAATAAAGATCAATTACCAGAAGTATCCCGGATGCAGACTCGAAGAAGCCTGAATCCGTCGAAGTACAAGCCGGAGAGGAAGCACCGACATGCCGGCACCACCTCCAACTCTTTCCTCGCTCTCTATCTCTCTATTTTGCTAAGACTAGATCCTAATGAGGACTAATCGTCTCTTGATGGCTAGCTATGGAGAGGAGATCCATTCAAGGGACCCCTCTCAGCTGATCCTAACTGGAGCAAATGAATTAGGGTTTCATGGGATGCCTCCTCCAGGGGCCAGGGGCCTTACTTATATAGCCCTCTAGTAAGCACCACAGCCCTCGGATTAAACCAACCTTGATCTACGATTATTATTGATCCTCAAAGGTGGTGGAGGTAGGATCCATGAGGTGGAAGGCGATTGGCCTCTAGGGCTGGGCGGGCGCCCAAGGAAGTGGGGCGGGCGCCCCTACTTCCGAGCCCGTTTCGCCTCTCATTTATTTCTAGAGTCTTCTCGTACCTTCTAGATTACAGAAAAGTTGTGTATAGCCCCTTTGTATCTATGTAAACCTGACATATGGGTCTTTCTTGGTTCTTTTCAGCTGATCCCCTGCAGAAACTGATATTCACCAATGAAAGCATCTAGGCCCCGGGAGTTGGTTTCGGCAATTGATGACAATGCATTATTACCATGACTAACGTGTGTTTTGTAGAAACTTTGATAAGTTAGGTCATGGGGTTGATAACTGCTTTGGACACTATGGTATTCATGCCCCTTGATGGAAATTGTTTCGGTTTTTAAAGGATCAACAACAAGATTAAGGACGGTTAGTTCTGGATGTCAAGGTGTTGGGTTACATCCGGAATAGTCGTTAGGATCTTCGTTTCTTTCCTTTGGCCGTACTATAAAGGGGGGCATGAGCGAGTAGCTTGACCTAGGTGAGTCTTTTGTTTAGGTGTGGTGCACACTTGTCAAACTTAGCACTAGGTAGCTCAAGGAAAGCTCAAAGTTCAGTGGAAGCAACTTGGTTCAAGTTGCGTCGTGTTTCGAAGTCGTTTGAGCTGTTTACCCTTGACCGGACGCGGTCTCTGTCACGACCGGACGCGTCCGTTCAATACTAACAGTCACTGCATTTTTAACCTGGTTGACCGAACGTGGTCCCTGCGAGGACCGGACGCGTTGATCGGTCTGACACGTGTTTTAGAGGGTAAAAGTCTAATCGGACGTGACTGGAAAATGATCAGACGCGTCCGGTCACGTTCCAGTAAGGTACTTTACTGACCTGATGCGTCCGGTCATCACTGATCGGACGCGACCAAGCATCAGGTCAAAGTACAGTAAGGTTCTTGCATGACCGGACGCGTCCGGTCACCCCTGATCGGTGCGTCCGGTCACTCAGCAATGTCGTTCAGTTTTTCGACCGTTACGTTCGACCGGCGCGTCCGGTCAGTGCGTGTTTTGCTGATTTGGCAGGTAACGGTTAGATTTGACTGTGGGGTGTATAAATACACCCCCTCCACCTCTTTTAGAGGTCTCTTGCTCATTTGTTCAGCTGAGAAACACCTTTCAAGTGCAAGGAAGTGCAAGAGCTCTAGTGAGGGTAGTGATTTAAGAATCAAAGTTTGAGAATCCCTCATTAGTGACTAGGGAGTAGCAAGTGTGCATCCACCTTCTCATTAGGCTTGTTATGGTCAAGTGAGAGTTCTAGCTTGTTACTCTTGGTGATCGCCATTACCTAGATGGTTTGGTGGTGATTGGGAGTTTGGTGATCATCCGGCGAGCTTGTGGATGACCCAACTTATCTTGTGAGCGGTTTTAGGCGATTCACCACGACGGAGTGTCAAAGAATCAGCCCGTAGTGAGCACTTGATCCTTGCACGGATCAAGGGGGAGCTACACCCTTGCGTGGGTGCTCCAACGAGGACTAGTGGGGAGTGGCGACTCGCTGATACCTTGGAAAAAACATCGTCGTGTTCCTAACCCTTACTTTCAAGCATTTACATTCTTGTTTTACTTTCCTAGAATTGCCAATGCTAGAGTAGGATTGGAACTTAGGGTGCAAAACTTTTTACCGGTAGAATCACAAGGAACACTAGTAGGCACTAGGGGTGAACTTTGGCTTGTAGGATTTAATTCTTGCAATTAATTTTTAGAAAATCCCAATTCACCCCCTCTTAGGTATCTTGATCTTTTCAATTGGTATCGGAGCCAAGTTGCTCCTAATTTAGGCTTCACCGCCTAGAGCAAGATGTCTAATGGAGAAGGACCACCTCCCACCTTTGAGGGAGACGATTTTCCATATTGGAAAATTCGTATGGAGGCGTACCTAGAAGCCATAGATGTTGGGTGTCTTAGAGCCACAACCGAAGGGCTTCCCGCTATCAAGGATCCCGCCAACCCAAGTGGTGACGAGAAGTACGACCGGTAGAATGCAAAGGCAAAAAATACACTCTACCGGAGCCTAGGCAAGGATATCTTCAATCATGTGTGTAATGCAAAAAAACGCTCATGAATTATGGAAAAACCTTTGTGCTCTCCATGAGAGAACTAAGAGTGAACATGAGAAACGCTATCATATTGCTTTGAAGAAAATTAATTCTTTTGAGATGCTTCCCAAAGAAAGTGCTAATGACATGTACACTCGATTGAATATTCTTGTAGAGGATCTCAATGCTCTCGGACTCACTCAAATGAGTCAATCGGATGTTGCAAGGAGGATCTTGAGTGTTCTTCCCGTTGAGAAGCATGGTCATATTGTCACCATGCTTCACCAAAGTGATCTCTCCACCGCAACACTGACACAAGTATTGGGAAAGATCAATGCACATGAGATGTACATGCACATTACTCCGGAAGAGGGCTCATCATCTTCCAAGAAGAAGGACTTGGCCTTCAAAGCTAGTCACGACAAGAAAAAAAAGAAGGGCCAAGCCATGATGGTGCAAGAAAGCTCAAGTGAAAGTGATATTGATGATGCATCACTTGCACTCATGGTGAGAAAGACCACCAAGATGCTAAAGAAGCTCAACAAGAGTGGCATCAAGTTCAATGGCAAGAAGAAGTTCTTCACAAGTAGCAAAAGGAAGCCTATATCCGAGATGGATTGCTACAATTATGGTGAACTTGGCCATTTAGCTCATCAATGCCCTAAGCCTCCAAAAGACAAGTACAAGAACAAAAACAAGGGCAAGAAAAATGATTTAAGTTATGAAGAAGATGATAAGAAGAAGAAGAATAAGCCATATAAAAAGAAGGATAGCAAGAGGAAAGAGTTTTACAAGAAGAAGAAGGGAGGTAAAGCTTACATTATTGGTGATTAGCTCACCGACATTGAGTCATCTGTGAGTCCTACGGTGATGAGAGCGACGATGAGAAAGAGAAGGTCGCCGCATTTGTGATTGGACCGTCATCATCTTCACCGACATCTTCATCACCATCTTCACCGCCACCTTCACCATCATCATCGACTTCCCACCTATGCCTTATGGCCAAGGGTGAACGAAAGGTACAAAACAATGAGAGTGATGATGATGATAGTGATAGTGATGATAAATATGATGCACCTTCTTATGATGAACTTGTAAAATTGTTAAACAAATACTCTAAAATCACAAGAAGAACTAGAAACGAAAATGATGAGCTACAAAATGAAAATGACTCACTCTCATCTAAGCTTGAGAATGCACATAAGACTAGTGATGAGCTCAAAGATAAAAATGAAATTACGTCTTCTACTCTCAAGGAGCCTAAAATTTCCAACAAAGAGCTTAGAGATGAACATGATAAACTTGAGAAGAAGCATGATGAGCTCAACACTAGGCACAACTTGCTAAAAGATAAATATACTACATTGAAAATCGACTATGATAGTCTTGTTGTTGCTAATGAGCTTTCTCTTGAGACACATGATGCTACTAACAAAGTTGTTAAGATTGATATAGCTACATCATGTGATGACTTGATTATTAAGAGCGTTGAGCAAGGCTCTAGTGGCAAAGACAAGATTGTGGTTGAGTCCGACAACTATGATAATTATGTCAAGCTCAAGAGTGAAAATGAGATGCTTAGAAATAAGAACAAGAAGTTGATGGCTCTAAAAAAGCAAACATCAAATGAGTCACTTATTGAAGAGAACAAAAAGCTCAAGCAAGAGAAAGAGCATCTCAAGACCGGCCTAAACAAGTTCACAAGAGGCCAACATTTGCAAAGTGAGCTACTCATGAACACCGTCATGAAGATGGATAGAAGTGGCATTGGCTACTTGGCAAATCAAGAGAAGAAGGCTAAAGCTCAACAACAACAAAGCAAGTCAAAGCCAAGCCAAGGAGATGTGTTGAGTGTGGACAAGAGGGCCATTTTTCTCATGAGTGCAAAACTCCACCACCACAACCCTTGCCCAAGCATGCTAGACCCTTTGCTTTCAATGCTCATTACATGCTTAGAAAAGATTCAAGTGGAAAGATGAAAGTCATGTTCTTGGGTCCCCCAAACAAGAATAGGCCTAAGAAAATATGGGTTGCCAAGTCACTAGTTGAGAAAGTCAAGGGTCCCTCTCAAGTTTGGGTCCCTAAACAAAAAGCTTGATCTCTTGTGTGTAGGTGAACTACAAGACCGGTGGATCTCATTAGGTTATTGATAGTGGTTGCACTCAACATATGACCGGTGACCCTCGTATGTTCACCTCACTTGAAGAGAATATGGTATGTCAAGAGAAGATCACATTTGGGGATAATTCAAAGAGCAAAGTCAAGGGTATAGGCAAGATTGCAATATCATATGATCACTCTCTTTCAAATGTGCTCTATGTTGCTTCATTGAGTTTTAACTTACTATCCGTTAGGCAACTTTGTGACCTTGGCTACCAATGCTTATTCACTCCTAATGAAGTGGTAGTTACAAAGATAGATAACAAGCAAATGATTTTCAAAGGCTTTAGATACAACAATCTTTATCTTATTGATTTCACCTCCAAAGATGCAAACTTGATGACATGTTTGTTCACCAAAACTACACTTGGATGACTTTGGCATAGGAGGCTTGCTCATGTTGGAATGAACACTCTCAACAAGCTATTGAAGAAAGAATTAGTAGGAGGCTTGAAGGATGTCAAGTTTGAGAAGGACAAACCTTGTAGTGCATGTCAAGCCATCAAACAAGTTGCAAATACTCATACAACCAAAGCCTACATGTCAACATCAAGAGTGTTAGAACTTCTACACATGGATTTGTTTGGTCCTACAACTTACAAGAGCTTGGGTGGAAATCTCTATTGTCTTGTGATTATGGATGACTACTCAAGATACACTTGGACTTTCTTTCTTCATGACAAATCCGAAGTGGCAAATTGCTTCAAGAAGTTTGCAAAGAGAGCTTAAAATGAATTTGAAGTTAAGATAAAGAAGATTAGAAGTGACAATGACAAAGAGTTTGACAACACAAATATTGAAGCTTATTGTGATGAGATTGGAATCAAGCATGAAGTTTCATCAACCTACACTCCTCAACAAAATGGTGTAGTTGAGAGAAAGAACCGGACTTTGATCACCCTTACAAGAACAATGCTAGATGAGTACAATACACCGGAAAAATTGTGGGCCGAGGCAATCAACACCGCATGCTATGCTTCAAATCGCCTCTTCCTACAAAAGTTTCTTGGCAAGACCCCCTATGAGTTGCTAAATGAAAAGAAGCCGGATGTCTCATTCTTCCGGGTGTTTGGTTGCAAATGCTACATCTACAAAAAGCGTCAACACCTAGGAAAGTTTCAAAGACGTTGTGATATTGGCTTTCTTGTGGTTACTCATCAAAGTCCAAAGCATATAGAGTATTTAACCATGCCACCGGTTTGGTTGAAGAAACATATGATGTGGAATTTGATGAATCTAACGGCTCCCAAGGAGCAATTGAGAATTGTGATGATGTAGGTGATGAACCATTGAGGGAGGCAATGAAGAATATGCCGGTGGGAGACATCAAGCCTAAAGATGATGAAGACGATGTACAAATTGTCAATCCACCATCGTCATCACATGTGCCTCAAGATGATGATAAGAATGAGAGAGTTGAAAATGAAGACACTCATATCTCTTATGAACAAGCCGAGGCACAAGCTCAAGATGTTGATGCTCCCCAACCATCTCCTCAAGTGGTTGATAGAAGAAACTCACCTCTACTTCAAGCACATCCATAAGATCTCATCATAGGAAGTCCTACAAAGGGTGTAATGACTCGATCTCAAAAGCTTGCTTCATTTGTTGAACATCACTCTTTTGTCTCTTGTCTTGAACCTAAGAATGTAGAAGAAGCTCTTCAAGATCCGGATTGGGTGAATGCTATGCACGAAGAATTGAACAACTTCACCCGCAATCAAGTTTGGACACTTGAAGAGCATCCAAAAGGTGCAAGAGTCATTGGAACCAAGTGGGTGTTCTGCAACAAGCAAGATGACCAAGGCGTAGTAGTGAGGAACAAGGCAAGACTAGTTGCAAAGGGGTTCTCTCAAGTTGAAGGTCTTGATTTTGGAGAGACCTTTGCACCCGTTTGAAAGGTCATTGTTTGGTTTTGGTAATTGAGTGACAACTTAGGTGGACTAATATGTGGTTATGTGAGATACACAGGAGATTAGTCCACATGTGATGGTGTCATGAAGGAGCTCATTGCATATGAGACATGACATGGAGTCATGTGGCCAAGGTGGCAAAGATCAAGATGAGGCTTGGCTTGACGGACCGGTTGCAAGTGTGAAGGGCAAGTTAGAGGCTTTGAAGTGAGGGACCGCGTGTGACGGTGAAGCTTGAGCATGACTTGGCGCCGATGGACCGACGCAACGGTGAAGAGCAAGTGAGGTCAAGATCAATGGACCAAGGTCACGTGATGATATGAAGTGGATCATATCATTTGGTGATTGGTTGGTGCATGTGTTGCATCAACGTCAGAGGAGATGGAGTGGAATGCGCAAGACAAAGGTATAACCTAGGGCATTTCCATTTCACCGGTCATAGGTGTGTAGAGAAGTTTATGACCGGGTTTAGTATAGATGGCCGTACTATCAAGAGGGGCAAACTTGTTTGCATATCGGTCATCTAGTGCCACTCGTGTGATCTAACTATGCATCGTTGCTAGGATCGAGTGGCGTGGCAAGTTGAGTGGTTAACTCCTTCGGTAAAATGATTGTGAAAATGCTAACACACTCACACTTGACGAGATCACTTAGTGGTGTTAGCACGTTTGCGAAGGCGGTGGAGTTTGAGCGGTAGAGAGGGTTTGAGATCCTCTCTCCCTCCTGCCGAGCTTGCGAGGCGGGATTCAGGCGTTTTCGAGGAGTTGAAATGCCTATTTTCACTACGCCGAAAGTCAGAAAAGAAACGGAGGCGAACGGAGGTCACAGAGGTGACCGGACGCTGCACCGGACGTGGTCATGGTATGACCGGACGCGTCCGGTCAGTACAGCGCAGGCGCGGGTGCTAGGGTTTGCAACCGGCGCGTCCGGTCACTCGCGGGACCGGCGCGTCCGGTCATGCGCCCAGAAGGAACTGAGGTTCGCAGAGGACGATCGGACGCGGGGTGCGTCCGGTCACACATGATCGGATGCGTCCGATCGTTGAAGGAGCTTACTGGACTCTAACCGGACGCGGGCACTGTCGCGTCCGGTCATCGCAAGGAGCGCGTCCAGTCGTTTGCGTCACGGGCGCGTGGGTCAGTGCGATCGGCGTGTCCGGTCGTTCGACAGGCGCGTCCGGTCATCGGGACCGGCGCGTCCGGTCGTTATGAGAAGCGCGTCCAGTCATATGGTTTGACCGTTGGCGCAGTGACCGTTGGAGAATCAGACGCGGCTGAGCGCGTCCGGTCAGTTATGACCGGCGCGTCCGGTCATCCCGAAAAGAACCCAGTGAAGGGGTAACGTCTCTATTTGACCGTGGGGTTATAAATAGATGCCTTGGCTGGCCGTGGCCGTCAGCTGAGCACACTATAGTCTTTGTGACTTGTGTGGTAGTGCTTGGGAGCCCTCTAACTCACTCATGCTTGATAGTGTTCATCGGATCGAGTGAGAGAGCGATTCTAGTGCGTTGCTTTGAGAGATTGCATCGTGTGGCACTAGGTGATCGTGTTGCAAGCCGGTGGTGCTTGTTACTCTTGGAGGTTGCCACCTCCTAGATGGCTTGGTGGCTCCGTCGAAGCTCGCAAGAAGATTGTGCGAGGCTCCGGAGAAGCTTTGTGAGGGGGATTGTGCTCACCCCGCGGGGATCATGAAGAGCAACTCTAGTTGAGCGTGTAATTGAGCTACCACACTTTATGGTGGGTTCTTGCGGTGCCTTTTGAGAGGCTCGGTGTGTGACCGATTAGCCACCGAACCACGAAGTGTTGGTCGACACAACGAGGACGTAGCTTGGTGGCAACCAAGTGAACCTTGGGAGAAAATCACCGTGTCAACATTGTCTACTCTTCTCGGTGGTTTGCTTTTGTGCAACACAGGCTTGTATTTACTTTCATATATACTTGTGCTTGTGTAGTTGCTCTCGTAACTAGTTTGCTTGTGTAGCTTGCTAGTTATCTTCTTGCTTGTGTAGCTAGAAGCTTCCCCTTGCGTGACTAATTTGGTTTGTGTAACCTTGTTAGTCACATTGCTTAGTTTGTGTAGCTAAGTGTTTTGCGCTCTCTAATTTGGCATTAGTTGCCTTGTTTTTGAGCATTGCTAGTGAGCTTAGGCTTTGTGCGCTTTGCTTACTAAAATTGTGTAGGAGCTCCCTCTTGCTTGCAAAGTACTAGTGCATAGGTTTGTGTGACCTTGCTCTAGAATTAAATAGGAGAGCTCTTGCTAAGGAAAGCACCTTAGTTGCTTAATTAGGATCTTTGTGAGGTGCTTGTGAACTTAGTTAGAGGGGTGTAGTCTTGGCTAGACCGATAAGTTTAATTCCGCATTTATTTTGGTTAGCCAACACGTTTAAGTTTTAGAAAGGACTCTTCACCCCCCTCTAGTCCGCCATCTCGACCCTTCACCGTTGCAAGACTTGAAGCCATTCGTATCCTTCTTGCATATGCATCGCATCATGAAATGAAACTATATCAAATGGATGTGAAAAGTGTATTTTTAAATGGCTTCATAAATGAACTAGTCTATGTTGAACAACCTCCCGGGTTTGAAGACCCTAGATATCATAATCATGTTTATAGGTTGTCCAAGGCGCTATATGGACTCAAGCAAGCCCCTAGAGCGTGGTATGAGCGCCTCCGGGACTTTCTCATTGAGAAGGGCTTCACTATTGGGAAGGTCGACGCCACACTATTCACCAAGAAGCTAAATGGGGAGATCTTCATTTGTCAAGTCTATGTTGATGATATCATCTTCGGATCAACAAATGAAAATTATTGCAAGGAATTTGGTGAATTGATGTCAAAGGAGTTCAAGATGTCTATGAATGGTGAGCTAACCTTCTTCCTTGGTTTTCAAGTCAAGCAAATGAGAGAAGGGATTTTCATCTCTCAAGAAAAGTATACCAAGGATCTTCTCAAGAGATTCAAGATGGAAGAGTGTAAGCCAATCAAGACCCCAATGCCATCTAATGGACATCTTAATCTAGATGAGGGAGGTAAACCGGTTGATCGAACTCTCTACCGTTCTATGATTGGTAGCTTGTTGTACCTTACCGCATCTAGGCCCGATATCATATTTAGTGTGTGCATGTGTGCTCGCTTTCAAGCGTGCTCTAAAGAACCTAACCTAAGTGCCATAAAAAGAATCTTAAGATATCTTAAGCACACCCCAAGCATTGGTCTTTGGTACCCCAAAGGAGCTAGATTCCAACTAGTTGGCTATTCTGATTCGGATTATGCCGGTTGCAAAATTGATAGAAAAAGCATATCCGGAGGGTGCCATTTGCTTGTGAGGTCTTTAGTATCTTGGTCATCTAAAAAGCAAAATAGTGTGGCTTTGTCCACCATCGAGGCGAAATACATTCCTACGGGGGCTTGTTGTGCACAAATCTTATACATGAAATAAACCCTCCTAGACTATGGAGTTGTTCTTGAAAAGGTGCCACTTTTATGTGACAATGAAAGTGCCATTAAAATTGCTAATAATCCAGTACAACACTCACGCACCAAGCACATTGATATCCGCCACCACTTTCTAAGAGATCATGTTGCTAAAAATGATATATCACTAGAAGGTGTAAGAAGTGAAAATCAATTAGCGGATATCTTCACTAAACATTTAGATGAGGCTACCTTTTATAGGTTGAGAAGTGAACTAAATGTGCTTGATTCTAGTAACTATAAAAAATGAGCTTGTGTTGTCCCTTGCATTGCATTGTATATTATGTTATGTTTAATTCTCCGCAATGCATCTTGGACTTGTCTAACACGGTTACGATAACCCTCCTTTAGAGGAGTGAAGAAGCCTAACCGTAGATCAAACTTGACAAGCAACCTAGTCTTACCTTCTCGCTTTGCATTGCATATGCATGGTTGTTGCTTTGTCGTTTCTTTTCGGTTTTGCTTTGAGCAACCTCTGTGTTCGTCCATGAATAGAGAGAGCATTTGACGCTCCCAAGGGTTCATAAACTCTATTGCATGGCCATACATTGCTCCTCGGGTGTTTATTGCATATTTTCTTAAAAAGAATTCTAGCCTAAGGCAAAATATTTTGAAAAACTCGAGGGTTTGAGAGAGGTCCCTCATATCAGGTTCCAATTGGTGCTTATTTGAGTCTCTTTGTATTGGAACTTGATTGGGAGAAGTCGTGTCGAAGATCGGATTGAAGAAAGGCACTTTACAGCGACCGGACGCTAGACCGGACGCTGGACCGGACACGATGCTGCTTCATCACTACGTCCGGTCCCGGTGACCACCAGCGCATCCGGTCATCCCGAAGACTATCTCAAGGATCTATGACCGGACGCTGGACCAAACGCGACGTTGTGACCACTGCGTCCGGTCCCGGTCACCACCACCGCGTCCGGTCATGCGTGTTGGGTTCCCGGATAATCTCTGACCGGACTCTGTCAGCGTCCGATCATCTCCAACCAGACGCATCCGGTCGCGCTAGGAGCTTACTGGACTCTGACCGGATGCTGCTTCACCGCGTCCGGTTATTCGACCAGCGCGTCCGGTCATCGCGTTAAAAGTGGATCTGCCCCTTTTTAACCGTACTCCCGATCCGTTTTTTTCGGCCGTCTTCTTTTTCATCCGCCGCCGCCATCAAACCCGTGCCCTAGCTTTCTTCACCGTCGCGCCGCTGTGCTTCCTCTCGCGCTGCCGTGCCTCCTCCCGAGCCGTCGCGCCTCCTCCCGCGCTGCCGCACCTCCTCTCTCCGCAGCCACGCCGCGCTGCCACCCCACCGCAGCTGTGCCACCGCTGCTGCTGCATTCTTTAGCCGCGCCGTGCCGCCGCATCCACTCGGAGCGCCGACTCTCCTCTCTACGCTCGTGCATTCGCCTCCGGCAGCCACAACTGTGCCACCGTCCGCGTGCGCCGCCACCAGCCGAGCCTCACCACTCGGATTGCCTCCGACCGTCGCACCCGTTGACCTAACCCTAATCTGTCGTGACTTCACTTCGGCCATTCTTCGTCAAGGTCTCTTCACGTGATTTCATCTCCGCGAGGTGATTTCACATTGCCTTGATCTTCCAACTAGGGTTTGCCGATGACGTTCCGTTGAAATTCTAATTCATCCTTTGTTTATATCAGCACTCCAGCGCTCGTCTGTCGTTTCCGGGGAACCCTAGCGAGTCAAGGTCACTTACCTTTTCATCGGAGTTTTGCTCATCTGAGGTAGCTATCGCAATCTATTCTTTTCTTATCTCGTATGCTTGCTTTCATAAGGACCTCGCTCATCTAGTAGTTAAAATATAATGCTTAATAGTAGCTCTATCTATTCCATCTTTACAGAGAGTCTTGTCGGTGCTCTGTGGTTGGCAGTTGATCAGTTTTGAATCCAAGGCCAAGCCTATGGATACGGATTGAGGCCAAGCCTCATGAGTGTCAGTTCACCATCTTGCACTATCAGGGTTTTCTCAGTCACAGAGGTTGGTCAGCATGGTTCACTGCAAGAATGTTGGTGGTGGATCGAGTGACAGGGACGAAAGTCCTCCTAGGTTGACAGAGGTAGCCCGTGGCAAGCACAAGAAGATAGCCACCAAGAAGAGAAAGAGGACACTCACAGAGGTAGAAATAACACAGGCAGTCGCTGATGCAGCAGAGCTTGCAGAAAGAGGTGGCAGAAGCAGTGGGATTCACATTAGCGAGAGTCGCTTTCATCTTGAAGGACGACAGCTCGGTACTGAGGCCATAGAGGGGATAGAGGACCCACCCGCAGAGCAGCCCATAGAGGACACAGAGGAGACAGAGGAGCAGACCGTTCAGACTCCACCGCGTCGTCACTCAGGACGTACGCGAGCTCAGGTGACTCCTAGGCCAGAGGGCCAGCGTCGTGGAGGTTGTCCACCTCCCAAGGCTTGAGGTCACCCCCAGTCGAGCACTTTGACTTGAGGGGAGCTACAGCATGCCAGGTACAGGCTCTCAGGTTTATCGAGGTTGGTTGGTGGTTCCCACCTTAGCGGGACCCCCAAGCTTCAGAGAGCTTCTACACACCTCTGCACGAGGACTTCTACAGAGCCTATGTTGACAGCGGGATTGCATTTAGACCTCAGAGAGTCTGTCGACTCGAGGCTTTAGTTGAGGTGGTTGGTGAGCAGCTCCGTCCACATCTATCCTTTTTACCTGGTTTGTCAGACCTTCTGGGACGGACTGGAGCTTACTGCGGGACTTGGGTCAGAGAGTTCTATTCTTCACTTTGGATTGACCCTGCTAATGAGTTCATACACTTTGCATTTCGAGGCCGTGACCGCAGATTGTATAGCACCAGGGTATGGGAGATTCTCAAACTCCCTACTTCAGAGACGAAGATTCACCAGTTATGCTTCGGATAGACTTCACCACCGAGACGTCCTCATGGAGGTACAGTACCACCTACAGACCTGATTAGACCCTGCTTCCATGAGCCGTTTGGCGAGGGATCCAGACGTACACCTGCCAGCTTGACACCCATTGCTAGAGTACTTGATGTCATTGTGAGGCAGACTCTTCTTTCGAGACTAGGATACAGAGAGGGTCTGACACGTATGCAGCTTTGGGTTGTTCATCACCTCATCTCTTAGACACCATTTGATATTTGGGATCTATTGCTATGTGAGATGGAGGACACTTTAGCAGAGAGCTTCAAGGGTCACCGTCAGTTACCTTATGCACACTGGATTTGCTTCATCATTCGATCTGTGTGTGACCTGACTGCAGAGATTAGAGCTGAAATATCTAATACCACTACTGCATTTCCACAGTATGATATTCGATAGTTGTGGGCTTCAGTGACCAGAGAGCAGGCACCTAGGCTGGGACAGCGTCAGAGGCCAGAGGTTCTAGAGACAGCAGCTGAGCAGAATAAGACCATTGAGGGTCTTGCTAAGGCCGAGCTTATAGATCTTGATACTCAGCCAGCTGATCCAGTTGAGGATGATGCCACTAACAGCACTGATGAGGACTACCAGCCCATTCCCTGGTACCACTCTCCTCGGTCTCACGACCATGAGGCCGGTGGTTTAGGATCTGCCTCCCGCTCAGACCCAGCCATGGTGGCTATTCTTGAGAGGCTGACCTAGGCCCAGGAGAGGTAGGAGGTTCAGATACAGCGTCAGGCTCAGGACACAGCAACTGCATTTGCTCAGATTTAGGCTCGTCAGGACGAGTTCTAGAGGCAGCAGCTGGAGTTTCAGAGGCAGCAGTTTGAGATGCAGAGGTAGCAGGTAGCCACCCAGCAGCAGTATCTTGAGCTCCTGCGACACCTCGTCACTGTTGGGGTTCCTCCACCATCGTCTGTCCTTACTTCAACACTATAGTCCAGTGGACCTCAGAGTCAGGGACAACCGAGTTTTCAGTTTACCTCTCCCTAGCAGCAGGTCCCTTAGACCTTTCAGTCGCCAAGCTACACTCCTATTCAAATAGGGTTCACTCCTTCAGCTCAGCCCAGACCTCATCTTCTGTCGGGTACTCCTTTCACTGACTTGAGTGCCTCCTACAACGAGTTGACTGGTCAGCCGACACCCTCACACACCACTGTTGTGACCTCTTCAGGGATGTCGGCTTCTGAGACTATGGCTCTTCCAGTGTCAAGGACCGGGACTACAAAGACAATGCCATCGTCAGTTGCCTCGATAGATCCTCCCACAGTTGGTGCCTTTCAGGCTCAAGTGATAGAGACTGCTCCTATTGTTGCTACTACGTCTTCAGTTCCTACACCTGCTCTACAGACCCAGACCACTTCACTGCCATGTGTATCTACAGAGGGTCAGCCTGACCGTTCAGAGTCTGAGGAGGATACTTCACAGTTTGTGATTACTCCACGCTCCTCGGCACCCGACACGACAGCTTCTGTTTCCCCGTCGGATCCTTAGCTTTGCTTTGCTTTTGGCGTTTGATGCCAAAGGGGGGGGGGAGAGAGTAGATTCAGAGGGAGTGTTGATAGAGGGTTTCGTTTTCTTTGTGTGCTACATTCATGCATCATGTCTACTTTATCGCCCTGCATTTTATGACATGTGTGATTGTGAAATTTTTATATATCATGTCACTTAATTGGTTTTAGCTCATAAGGTTATGCTTCCGTGCCTTACTTCGATTTCATATGAGCTATGTTTTCTGTGTACTAACTCTTCATGTTTTATCTTGTGAGTACACTCAGTTAGCTTGGAACACATAAGCAATTCCTAACCCCTTGTGCTTACTGCTTTTTTGCTTATGTGAACCAAGCATGTTCGAAAACCTCAACTCTTAAATCTTCTGAATCTAAGTATTGTCATCAATCACCAAAAAGGGGGAGATTGAAAGCATCTAGGCCCCGGGAGTTGGTTTCGGCAATTGATGACAACGCATTATTACCATGACTAACGTGTGTTTTGCAGAGACTTTGATAAGTTAGGTCATGGGGTTGATAACTGCTTTGGACACTATAGTATTCATGCCCCTTGATGGAAATCATTTTGGTTTTCAAAGGATCAACAACAAGATTAAGGACGGTTAGTTCCGAATGTCAAGGTGTTGGGTTACATCAGGAATAGTCGTTAGGATCTTCGTTTCTTTCCTTTGGCCATACTATAAAGGGGGGCATGAGTGAGTAGCTTGACCTAGGTGAGTCTTTTGTTTAGGTGTGGTGCACACTTGTCAAACTTAGCACTAGGTAGCTCAAGGAAAGCTCAAAGTTCAGTTGGAAGCAACTTGGTTCAAGTTGCGTCGCGCTTCGAAGTCGTTTGAGCTGTTTACCCTTGACCGAACGCGGTCTCTGTCATGACCGGACGCATTCGGTCAGTACTAATAGTCACTGTGTTTTCAACCTGGTTGACCGGACACGGTCCCTATGAGGACCGGACGTGTTGATTAGTCTGACACGTGTTTCAGATGGTAAAAGTTTAATCAGATGCGACTGGAAAATGATCGGACACGTCCGGTCACGTTCTAGTAAGGTACTTTGCTGACCTGACGCGTCCGGTCATCACTGATCGAACACGACTGAGCGTCAGGTCAAAGTACAGTAAGGTTCTTGCACGACTGGACGCGTCTGGTCACCCCTGATCGGTGCGTCCGGTCACTCAGTAATGTCGTTCAGTTTTTCGACCGTTACGTTCGACCGGCGCGTCCGGTCAGTGCGTGTTTTGCTGATTTGGCAGGTAACGGTTAGATTTGACTGTGGGGTATATAAATACATCCCCTCCACCTCTTTTAGAGGTCTCTTGCTCATTTATTCAGCTGAGAAACACCTTTCAAGTGCAAGGAAGTGCAAGAGCTCTAGTGAGGGTAGTGATTTGAGAATCAAAGTTTGAGAATCCCTCATTAGTGACTAGGGAGTAGCAAGTGCTCATCCACCTTCTCATTAGGCTTATTGTGGTCAAGTGAGAGTTCTAGCTTGTTACTCTTGGTGATCGCCATCACCTAGACAGCTTGGTGGTGATTGGGAGTTTGGTGATCATCCGGCGAGCTTGTGGATGACCCAACTCATCTTATGAGCAGTTTTAGGCGATTCACCGCGACGGAGTGTCAAAGAATCAGCCCATAGTGAGCACTTGATCCTTGCACGGATCAAGGGGGAGCTACACCCTTGCGCGGGTGCTCCAACGAGGACTAGTGGGGAGTGGCGACTCGCCGATACCTCAGAAAAAACATCGCTGTGTTCCTAACCCTTACTTTCAAGCATTTACATTCTTGTTTTACTTTCCTAGAATTGCCAATGCTAGACTAGGATTGGAACTTAGGGTGCAAAACTTTTTACCGGTAGAATCACAAGAAACACTAGTAGGCACTAGGGGTGAACTTTGGCTTGTAGGATTTAATTCTTGCAATTAATTTTTAGAAAAGCCTAATTCACCCCCCCTCTTGGGCATCTTGATCCTTTCAACCAAAACTCATGGAATTCTATCAGTAAATCCCCTATATCTAAGTGGTAATTATGTTTTGGTCCTTTTTCATGCTATGTTGACGGTTAAAAAATAATACTTATCTACCATCAACAAACTCCCCCAAGCTTACCCTTTGCTCGTCCCTGAGCAAAGATAAACCAGTGATGGATCAGGAGTTGCTACAATGCTTTCATGCCTCAAAAGTACACATGCGTTCAAACAAGAACTTTTCTCTGGATTAGAGTGAAATATTCTGACTTTCAAACTTACCCATATTACCTTCCACCATGGGGCTTGTAGCCATCTCTTCGGTCTTGAGCAGTTGAAAGATAGAACGGTCAAGTCAAGTGCCATGTTTCAAGCTCTTTGATCAACTATTATTCTAGAGTTTTTTTGTAAGATTTTCAAAATAAAACTCAGAGATTCCTATGTATGACCCTCTCAAGTCTCTCATTTGTGGTATTTTTGGATCCTCACCAAGGCATTTATGGTGTATGCCTTCTCTCTTCTCTCAAGATATGTGGTATTTGTGGTATTAGGCATAGTAGCATTATGCCTTGTCTCTCTCACCCTACTTCTAATAGGCTTATATGGAGCTCATAGGTGGGGAGACAAGGAATCCTTACTTGCAAACATTTATTGCACAGTCAGACACATGGATCCAGAGGGACAAGTCTGGCCAAACAGTCAAATTAAGATGTGCATGTGTGTGATCCTAAATATGGGCTGAGTGGATATGTAGTGGAAATGATGGTGGATGTAAGATATAAGTGAAAAATGAAGGGGTAGAGGAAAATGGTGACTATCTAATTCTACTTTTTCTCCTTTGAAGAAATACACACCTCTCTTGATCTTTGAAGAATTTTTGGAAAGAACTTGGGCTGCTCAAAAATCTCTCTATGTTGGGACATTTGTCCTCTTTCTTTTATTTTTCTTTTTCCTCTCTCTTTTCTTTTTTTCTTTCTCTTTTTTTTCAGAGCACCCAAGCCTCTTTTTGGATATATGGATAGAGGTAGTAGTAAAAGAGATACTTGGAGCTTTATTGCGTAACAAAAGGGCTAGCAATAGATGAAGGGAAATTTTTGATGCTCACTCCTAGTGTAGGAGTAGAACAATTTTGTGATGTGTCTAAAATGGAAAGTATGTGGATGCGTACTTCTAGGGTAGAGGCAGCATATATGGGTGGAGTGTGTGGGATCTTGATTTTAACCGCATGACTAATCCCTTAGGGTCAACACAGACTGACCATACTCAATGCTTACAAGCAACTAAACTAACAAGTGAGAGTCTTTCCTAATCTAGTAAGCATGTATATATGGTTG
The DNA here is from genome assembly GCA_038087645.1 of Saccharum hybrid cultivar R570. Taxonomy (NCBI): domain Eukaryota; kingdom Viridiplantae; phylum Streptophyta; class Magnoliopsida; order Poales; family Poaceae; genus Saccharum; species Saccharum hybrid cultivar. The sequence goes on from JAQSUU010000135.1 coordinate 29,674,856, forward strand.
TGGTAGGAATTAAACTCTCATCATACAGGAACTCATCATGTAGTTTTTTTAGATTTCCAAAAGATAAAATCTTTAGAACTCAAGCATCTCTAGGAACATGATAAACAGCAGCTCAAAACCTTTCCATATCATATCCGCCAACTACCTAGACTTAGATCAAGCATTCGCTACTCACAACTTTCAGGTTCAGAGAAAATCTTAAATCAAAATAGTGGTATCCAAAACTCGGGAGAGTTCGAGGTTGAAAACTAGGTACTTGAAAGGAATTACGGTAGAGCAACTATTCATCATTTCCATGCAAGAGATTACTTAGATAGTCCTCTTTTATTAACAACTTCTTTTAAGAACAAAAACAAGTAAACTAGACACACCCTTTTTATTTTGCTTTAGTTATTTTTAGACCATTATTATTACTAATTAAGAAAACTTATATAGAAAAAGGTAGAACTAAGAGAGTACTTAGCTGGATATATGGGGGTGCTTTCCCCCAAGCTAGATGTTGACATAGTCATTCGATCTTGCAGTGTAGCAGATTGGCAGTGAAGATGTACTTCCTCTGGTGGAACATCGATTGATGATGATTGTTGAGACAATGCTCCACTAGTGAATAGAGCATCCACTTGATTGTCGGTCCTCCTTAATAACTCCTGCACAACTCAAATAGACAACAAAACTCATGGAACAGATTAAGGGTTAGGAAATTAAGCATTAATTGTCGAGAGTGTTGCCCATGATTTCTATGCAGAACTCAGCAAGGTATCCTTTTTCTTTCTTTTAGTAATTTTAAATTCTATATAATTAACTATGTCTAATTCTTCTTCTAATAATTATGCATTAAAGAAAACTTTTAGACGTTGGCCATTTACCTTGAAAAGTTTACCTTCATCGTTTTGAAGCGTGACTGCTCCATGTGATGCTACTTCAACTACCTTGAATGGTCCTTCCCGTTTACTTCATAGTTTCCCATGTCCGAACAACTTCACTCTAGAGTTGAATAGTAACACCTTGTCACCTGGTTTGAATTTCTTCTTCTTCAATCTTTTGTCATGCCACCTCTTTGTCCTCTCTTTGTAAATCTTTGCATTATGATATGCTTTTTCTCGCCATTTCTCAAGCTCAGAGAGTTGCATCTTGCTTTTCTCCCCAGCTTCTTCAAAATCCATGTTCCATCTCTTTATGGTCCAATGTGCCTTAAACTCTAGCTCGACAGGTAAGTGGCATGTCTTCCCATAGACCAGCTGGTATGGTGACATTCCAAGAGGTGTTTTGTAGGTTGTTCTGTAAGCCCATAGTGCTCCATGTAGCTTATCCTTCTAGGCTGTCCCCATCTCATTGACAGTCTTTTGCAGAATGTTCTTAATTTGCTTGTTTGATGTTTCTGCATGCCCACTTGTTTGAGGATGGTATGGTGTTGCAACATTATGACGAACCCCATGATTGTGTAAGAAGCATTGAAACTTCCTATCAATGAAGTGAGAACCTCCATCACTAATCACCATGTGTGGAACTCCAAAGCGTGGAAAGATGGTTTCTGCAAACATCCTCTTGGCGTGAGTGGAATATGCAACTCGAAATGGTAGAGCTTCAACCCACTTTGAAACATAGTCAACCACCACTAAGATGTATTCACACTGCTTGGACTTCGGAAATAGCTCCATGTAGTCGATTCCCCAGACATCAAAGAGTTCTATCTGGAGGTTGTTGGTGAGTGGCATGTCATCTCGTGTATTTATGTTCCCATGCCTATGACATGCTCCACATCAACGGATGAAATCTTTTGTGTCTTCATACATAGTTGGCCAGAAAAATCCACATTGCCAAATTTTTGCATGAGTACGGAATGCCCCATAATGTCCTCTATATGGTGATGAATGGAATCTTTCAATGATCTTGATTCCTTCTTCAGTTGGTACACACCTCCTGAGTAGACCATCAGAACAAACTCGGAAGAGATACGGGTCATCCCATAAGTGGTGACGACTTTCTTGAAGAAGCTTGTGTTTGTTCTCCCCTAGTGGTACATAACCTGCAACCATAAAATTGACAATATTTGCGTACCAGGGGTTGATGCTCGTGACCTTGTAGAGCATGTCGTCTCGCAGGTAGTCATTGATGGACAATTCTTGTGAATTTTCAAATTACATCCTGGACAAGTGATCGGCTACGAAATTTTCTATTCCCTTTTTATGTTTTATTTCTAAATCAAATTCTTGGAGTAACAAAATCCATCTTATAAGTCGTGGTTTAGCATCTTTCTTAGTGAGCATGTATTTTAAAGCAGCATGATCAGTATGAACAATCATCTTAGCTCCTACTAAGTAAGATCTAAACTTGTCAACAGCAAAAATAACAGCCAAGAGCTCTTTTTCAGTTGTTGCATAATTAAGTTGAGGTCCTGACAGAGTTTTACTAGCATAAGCAATTGCATGATGTTTTCTATTCTTTGTTTGACCCAAAACTGCCCCCACAGCATAATCACTAGCATCACACATGATTTCAAAAGGTAGCGACCAATCAGGGGTTGAATGATTGGTGCTGAGATGAGTGCTTTTTTAAGAATATGAAAAGCATCTAAACACTCATCATCAAACTCAAAGGGAGCATCCTTGGCTAGCAAACTTGTGAGGGGTCTAGCAATGTGCAAAAAGTCTTTTATAAAACATCTATAGAACCCCGCGTGACCAAGAAAACTTCGTACCCCTTTGATGTTTGTGGGAGGAGGCAAATTCTCTATCACTTCTATCTTTGCACGATCTACCTCGATCCCATGTTCGGACACCAAGTGTCCAAGCACTATGCCCTCTCTAACCATGAAGTGACATTTTTCCCAATTACGGACTAAGTGCTTTTCCACACATCTTTGCAAAACATTGTCTAAGTTTTCTAAGCAATCATCAAAAGTTTTTCCATAAATAGAAAAGCCATCCATAAAAACTTCTATAATTTTCTCTATCATATCAGAAAATATAGACATCATGCACCTTTGGAACGAAGCCGGAGCATTGCACAAACCGAAAGATATCCTACGATAGGCATAGGTTCCATAGGGACAAGTAAAAGTGGTTTTGCTTTGATCATCAGGATGGATCGGGATTTGATGGTAGCCAGAATACCCATCAAGGAAACAGAAGAAAGAGTGCTTTGCAAGTCGTTCCAATATCTCATCGATGAAGGGTAACATGAAGTGATCTTTCTTTGTTGCCTTATTGAGTTTTCGATAATCTATGCACATCCGCCATCTGGTGACGGTTTGTTTTGGAATCAATTCATTTCTCTCATTTTTCACCACAGTCATACCCCCTTTCTTAGGTACAACTTGCACCGGGCTTACCCACTCACTACGCGGCACGAGATAGATTATCCCTACATGTAGGAGTTTCAAAACCTCTTTCTTAACAACATCCCTCATCGCATTATTAAGCCTATGTTGGGGCTCCCTAGATGGTGTATAAGTTAGGTCTATAGGGATGCGATGAGTGCAAAGAGCAGGACTAATCCCCTTGAGGTCTTGGAGTGAGTAGCCAAAAGCAGAACGATGCTTTTCTAAAACAGTAAGGAGTCAGATGGTCTCATATTTAGAAAGTTTATCACTAATTATCACAGGAGACTCCTCGTCGTCATTCAAAAAAGCGTATTTCAATCCTGAAGGAAGGGGTTTGAGCTCAATGGGGATTTTGGTGGTTCTTGAGTTTCATCCGAAGGGAAAGGATTTCGCGGTTGTTCTATTTCTTTGATGAAATCTTTGGTGACTTCTTCGAGATCTTTATCGGATGATTCTAGGAAAGACATTGCCATTATCTCCTCCATTGGTTCTTGCTCGGGGCTTAACTCCATCTTGGTGTGGAGTGATTGGGTGATAGGAATGGAAAGATTTAAGCTTTTCCCAATATGTACATTTACACTCCCCTTTTTTCCTTCATGGATAAGTCTCTCTATTGGATGCCCAATCAAAAGGTCGAATTCCCAAGTATCAAAAATATAGAAACTAAGGTACACCTTGGTTTCGTCTACTTTGATAGGGATGAGGTGGAAGATTCCTTCACTGGGAAGGATTTGGCCTAAGAGACTTTTTAGAAGCCTAGTCGTTGGAGTTAATTTCATGTCTTCAAAAAGTGTATGTGCAAAATATTTAGACATGATATTTACTCCTACAACTAGATTGTAAAGAGCATCGAAGGAGGTTTGATTAATCTGACCACTAATAGAGGTGGAAGGAGAATCTAGACGAATGACTTCATGAGAAAGCTCGGATTCTTTCAACCAATCATTGCTTATAATTGTTGTCAATGCCTTCACAGTATTTTAAGGAACTTATCTTCGGTTGGATCGGAAAGGTGCTGGTTAGGTGCAGACGGTGCCGAAGATTTCCTTATTGCAGAATAATTCGAGGTGTTTCCAAAATTGGGAAAAAGATCTTCCTCCAATTCAAACATATCTTCCGAAAGTGGATTTTCTTCCTCCTTCAGCGGTTCAGGAAGTTGGAGGATAGTTGAGGCTTCAAGTGGAGTAGCTAAAGGTTTAGGCTCAACTATCATAGGTTCTTCCTCAGGAGCTATCTCAACTACGTCTTCTGGGGGATCATCAAGAATGCTAGTGTAAGGGGTGTTTTCAAGGATTTTTGTAAGGATCTCTCTCCCTTCACTAGCTGAGAGATGCAAGAAAGAACCTCCAGAGGACGTATCAAGAAGTTATGCAGTTTTTGTACTAAGACCCACATAAAAGTGTTGCAAGAGCATTTGGTCTTGAATAGAAAGGTTAGGGCCACAATTGACTAAGTCATTAAAACGTGCCCAAGCCGCACCAAGAGATTCTTTTTCTTCTTGTTCAAAAGTTAGAACCTTTGTTTGAAGTTTAACCACAGAGAGAATGGGAAAGAAATGTAAGCAAAAGCTAGAGCGTAAAGTTCCCTAATCTCCCTGTACACTCCCTGCGGTTCGGGAATACCAGTGTCTAGCTTTTCCCGTTAAAGAGAACGGAAATAGCTTCCACCTTAAGGTTTCATGTGACATGCCCTCAATTTGTAAGCATGCACAAATTAGCTCAAATTCCCGTAGGTGTGTGTGTGGGTTTTCATCGTCTTCTCCTGAGAATGAATGGTCCTAGACCATATTTATCAAACACGGACGCAACTCATAGCCAGGTGTAAGGATAGGTTTGGAAGATTCCAGTGGCTCTAGTTGTGCACCCATGGGAGCAACATATTGATTGATAGGAGTGATGTTATCCATGCTTGAAAAGGAAAGATACACCGACAAAATTGGTTTGACGAATCACAACAACTGTTTCCCCGACAACGGCGCCAAAAAGCTTGTTGGTATTTTTAACGCACACAGATAAATCCGCAGGCGCACGGATACCGTTGTAGCTTTCACCCGGAGGGTTTTAAATATCGTATCCACAGGGAAACATGTGTGGATCGCCAAACAACTAGTTTATCCAAGGGTAGCAATCAAGGTTTAAGATATGATGGGTAGAGAGGATTCCTATGGTAATGATCCTATGCAAGGTAAGGTTATGATTCAAATGTCCTTCTAATGTTCACTTCGGGACGCCGCTAGACGGGAAAGCACCACTAAGGATAACTCTACCGATGCGACTACGGTCCTACTAATTTAAGAACCTACTCAATTCGGTGTGGACGGGGTTGTCACCTCCCGTAACTACCACACAACCAAAAAATAGGGCGCAAACACAGGTAACCAATAGCCTAAGCACCATGCTTATGCTAACAATTACTACTCTAATTTAGAGCGCTAACAAGAACTAGAGCAATCATAAGAACTATGAACCAATGAACAAAAGAGTAAGATAAATACTTGAATAAAGATCAATTACCAGAAGTATCCCGGATGCAGACTCGGAGAAGCCTGAATCCATCGAAGTACAAGCCAGAGAGGAAGCACTGACATGCTGGCACCATCTTCAACTCTTCCCTCGCTCTCTGTCTCTCTATTTTGCTAAGACTAGATCCTAATGAGGACTAATCTTCTCTTGATAGCTAGCTATGGAGAGGAGATCCATTCAAGGGATCCCTCTCAGCTGATCCCAACTGGAGCAAATGAATTAGGGTTTTATGGGATACCTCCTCCAGGGGCTAGGGGCCTTGCTTATATAGCCCTCTAGGAAGCACCACAGCCATCGGATCAAACCGACCTTGATCTACGATTATTATTGATCCTCAAAGACGGTGGAGGCAGGATCCGCGAGGTGGAAGGCGATTGGCCTCCAGGGCTGGGCGGGCGCCCAAGGAGGTGGGGCGGGCGCCCCACTTTCGAGCCCGTTTCGCCTCCCATTTGTTTCTAGAGTCTTCTCGTACCTTCTAGATTACAGAAAAATAGTGTATAGCCCCTTTGTCTCTATGTAAACCTGATATGTGGGTCTTTCTTGGTTCTTTTTAGCTGACCCCCTACAGAAACAGATATTCACCAAAACTCATGGAATTCTGTCAGTAAACCCCTATATCTAAGTGGTAATTATGTTTAGGTTATTTTTCATGCTATGTTGACGGTTAAAAAATGATACTTATCTACCGTCAACAGAGGTGCGGGCGGTGTCGGGCGGGGCGCTCGGCGTGGTAGGATAGGGGGAAGGGGATTCATGGACTGGGAGGCGTGCAGGGTTAGTGGGCGTGGGGCCACATGACGGCGTAAAAAATATCGCCGGGGAGCTTTGGCGCTCGGCTTCGCCACGGGTGGTAGACGGGTCCATTCGACGTTTTTAGGCATGTTTAGTTACCAAAATTTTGCAAAATTTTTCAAGATTTTTCGTCACATCAAATCTTTAGACGCATGCATAAAGCATTAAATATAGATAAAAATAAAACTAATTACACAGTTTAGACGAAATTCACGAGATGAATCTTTTAAGCCTAATTAGACTATGATTGTACACTAATTGCCAAATAACAATAAAAGTGCTACAGTACCATTTTCTAAAAAATTTCCCGAACTAAACATGCCCTTAGTTGCAGAGACATAGAAGAGAAGAGGAATGGACTCATCGAGGGGAAGGAAGCTTCTTCCGCTGCCTAACCATCAAGGTTGAAATCTAGTATTCTAGTCCCTCAACTATCTCTAAATTTTTAACGTGGCGTTTTAGTTTTCAAAATTTACTTTTGAACCCAGCTTCGTCTCATGACTATCAAACTGACCATTTTAGTCCTTAACTTTGCAATTTGAGCTCAATTTTTAATTTTCATTTATGAACTATCAAAGTGTATTTCAGTCAACAAACTTTTCTTTTCGGTCAAACTTTGCGCCCTCCTTCTGCATGGAATACCACACTATCACGTCTATTCAGCACTAGTATATGATAGAAGATAAAAAATAATAATATTAGGACAAAAACATCATAGTGGACGGTCTAAATACTCTTTCAAAATTTATTTTTTGAGCCTAGTTTCACCTCATGACTATCAAAGTGATCATTTTATTGCTTAAACTTAGCAATTTGGGCTCCATATGAATTTTCTTTTTTTTTGTGAATCACTATGAATTTTCATTTATGAGCTATCAAAGTGTATTTCAGTTCTCAAACTTTTCTTTTTTAGTCCAACTTCGCCCCCTCGTTCTACATGGAACACCACGCTATCACGCCTATTCAGGTATAGCACCGCTTGTGGTAGAAGATAAAAATAATAATATTAGGTCAAAAACATCATTAGTGGACCGTCTAAATACTCTTTAGAAGCTATTAATAATTCTAATGCACTATTGATGGTATAAATAACTACATTGCTTTTGTAGAAGCAAAATTACCTTAAGAACAGTTTGATGAATTAGAACAACCATTGATCTAAAATTTTTCTTAACTATTTCTAGCATCAGTCTCAAATAATTACCAATTATGAATAATAATATTATGCTTTTGTGCGTAAGCTCAAAAATAATATTTACTTATTGAAATAAAAAATATATGATATCCAAATTGGATGCGGACCTTGAACAATCCATTATTCGTATTCCAGGATATTCCATTCTAAATTTATATTTATTTTAAAATATGGATATAAATGTTGAAAGTGTGTTATTTGACTCAACAACTGTGGGCGATGCCAAGGACAATGGTACCTAATGATGACCCATCTTGAATTGCAGGTGGTCTGACCAAGTGTGGGCATCGCGACATTCCACATAGGACAAAGGACAAAGGACAAAGTTCATCCAAAAAGAAAGGTTTGTGAATTAAAATGCCCTTAGCAGTTTATGGATAAAATTCAAAACACAACGCTTATGACTAAAATGGTCACTTTGATAATTCTAGGACAAAATTGAACCTAAAATAAAATTTTGAATACCGAAATGATTCTTTCTAATGCTTAGGAATGAGATTAAGCCTTACATGATAATTAAAAAAAGGGCAGACCCAGTGCCAGAGGCTCCCACACGAGTGGGGTCTGGGGAAGGGAATAACCGAAGCAAAGTCTTACCCCCGCAGAAATTATGCAGAGAGACCAAAATAACTATTAAGCCAAACCTGTAACACCCTGCGTGTTAGCTCCACACATTTGCACTTGCATTGCATAGCATGAGCATGTGCATCTCTCACTCATTCATAATCATGAGCAAACCACATGCAACACACCCATGCCACATGTGAAACATGCATTTAAAACTAATAAAACATGGCTATGCAACATGATGTTTCATATAGTGTTACCTTATGTTTCATTATGCTATTGCTTGACTTTTGTGTTAGAATGATGAAAATGTGTGCCTACTGTCATGACAACACTTTGTATTGGTAGTTTTGTCAACTTCAAATTCAAATGCAGTTTGACCAATGTTTGACCCTATATAGTGTTCTTGTTTGACTGGCTTTGAATGTTGACTTAGAGACTTTGCATGTAAGTGTCACCTTAATAAAGTTTTAGAGAATTTTATAAGGAACAAATGTTATTTAGTGACCTTGGGCTAGTTTTGAGCAGAACATGTGCGAAAGGGCCCACAAGACAGATTTAGGGGCTGATTTCATCACTTAGAAAATGACTAAGTCTATAATTGCGTTTTTGTTTTCATGTACCCCTATTTAGTAGCTTGTATCTCCTAATCTAGGCCGAACTAGATCATGTGCCTAGAATAAAAGTTGTAGTATTTGTGTAGCTCTACAAGTTTGTCTACTACAGTTTTCGCTGAAATGCCACAGTTTTTGAGTTGTGTACGAGCAAAGTTGCTCTATCAATCGCAGGCGCCGAGTCTGAATCGATGTTCACCGATTTGAAATCGGCCGGCCGTGGCCGACCATGCGCAGGAGCGTGCCTCGCATTCACCTGCTCTCGCTCTCGCTCTTCTCCCTCTCCTGCTCCCGCCGAGGCGAGTGCCACCGCCGCCGTGCCTTGCTGACCCTCCAACGCCGGCCAAGTCCATTGCAGCCACCACGCCATTCCTCACTCCACTGCTCGCCAAGCTCCGCCATGAATCGCCCTACCTCCCTAGCCTGATAGCCTCGCTGTTTGAGTCTTGGGTAAGGCCCCAGATGCCTCAATCGCCATTCTCGCTATAGCGCCGCCAAGTTTCAGCTCGTCATGGCCAGCACTGCTCCGGTCATCTCTCTCTCTCTCGTCTCTCTAGTGCTTTGGGGTCGCTTGAGTGCGTAGATAGTGAAGCCCTAGATGGTTGGTCTGATTAGGGTCCTGGCTCGCCGGAACGTGACCCTCACTGTCACGCGCTCACCGCCGCTCCGCATGCGCGTGGTCCGAGCTCGTTGTCGTGGCACCGCTAGCCACTAACCGTAACCCTAGATCCCTTAGGACCTCAGGAACCCTCGGCCGAGCTTAGGCGAGCTCGGCTCTGTCGAAGACGGCTGTGGCACCGCCGCACGGCGCCACCGTCCGCCGCCGCCCTGCGTCGCCAGAGCAAACCGCCGCAATAGCTCCGGCCACCTAGCTCGTTGTATGCGGAATGTCGAGTGGAAGCCGTAGGGGGTGGTCGTGCCGCCGGAGGCCTCACTGTCGGCGAGCTAGCACCGGCTGAAGCGTCTCCTCTATTTCTGTATGGCTGACCTCTGGGTCCCACCTGTCAGTGGCTGAGTTTTGTTTTTCTCTCTTTTATTCTTTTCAAGAAATGCTTTTGAACTTTGAAAAATCAGAACTAATTGTAGAAAAATCCAAAATAGCAAATGAGGACTTTTTGGAATCCTTAGAAAACAACCTATGCAGTGGAGTAATAAAATATCAGTGGTTATAGAAAATTTTCACTATTTTTATTTATTCCTTTTAATTAAGGTATTTTTAGGAGAATGGCATATCTAGCTTGTCCTTTTTCTAGAAGATGTTATATTTACTCAAATGCTATGAAATTTTTATAGTAGCCTAGTAGGAGTATGTTTGTGCCATTGAAAGTTTTCTAGAATTTTATGTGCATTTTTCTATGTGTTCATAATTTCCCTTAATTATCTAAATAAATTAATAAAAGGTGATTAAATGAAAAGATTAAACTTGATCATCATGTTTTCTAGTGTTCTTAAGAAATGTTTAACCTATTGGTAACTTTGATGGTGCATACAAGTCATTTCTAAGATGTAGTGAAATATTAATTTCTTATAATTTCTTTTCTATGATTGCTGGAACGGTTTTTAGAATTAAGCAATTTGAGTAATGATAATGATGTTTGCTGTGAATCTTCATATTGATAAAGTTGTAGATAACTTGCTCATCTTGGTTGTGTTAAAATTTCAGGGTCATAAGCCATTTGGTTTAAGAGTTATAGCTGTTCAAAGTTAGAAGTTGGAAATTCTTGTTCTCTGGAATTATCTGGACAGTTTAGGAAGATTGCCTTGTTTGAGCTATTTAATGGTTGAATCATCTGAAATCATCTATAATAGTGTTATAGATAATTTGCTAAGCTTTCCGAAAAGTCCTAGATCATGTTTACTGGACTAGTAGAACTCCAGTTATGGTTAATTTAAGTGGTTGCTGGCTAGCAGTCAAAAAAATGCTTGTTGTGTAGTGTAACTTGCTTGATGCATATGATGCTTGTTGATTAGCTTAGGCTAATTAAAATAATTTGCTAGTTGCAGGTTTTAGGTCCCTCACTATTGATGAACATTTGTATCTTAGGTTGTCAAAACAGGAGTGTGTGTCTACTTTTATTGAGAAGAGATATACACTTACTCAGTAAACGAAATTGACTTTGTTATGTCCTAAAGAATGTATGGACTACCATGCTTATCATAAGCATCTCCTCATGTCATCCAAATGTTTTATGTTATGTGCATTCACGGTATTCATTCATATATGCATGCATACAGGATCGCCAGAGGGGGTAACGCTGGTGGAGTTCGAGCCCATCGAAGGGGAGACTCTGCAAGAGATTCCGTAGGAGGAGCCAGAAAAAGGAGGACAAGCCTCGGACATTCCAGAGTGCCCTGATCACCATCCTTCCACCTTTCTGAAAGGTAAGCCCCGGAGCATTCTAATCCTCCAATGTCTTTATAAAACTTTAACTTGAGTTTTTTTATGTTTGATGCATTAAGTTACAGGATTCAGATGAAATCGTTGTTGCATATACTATTCCTTGTCCACTATTACATCTCGTAATCCCTGTTAGGTCTAGGATTGAAACCAATGCTTAGCCATGCTTAGACTAGTAGAGTGGGTGATTTCTGGTCACCTGCTAGATAGGGGTTTAACTGATCACGGTTGGCTATATTTGCTATCATGAAAAAGAACCATAAGTTGATGGATAAATGGAGACCGGGCGAGATGTGTTGTTGGTGGTTCCTTCTGTGTTGGTTAAGGACTGAAGCGTTGTTAGACATCAGTCGAGATTGAACATGGCCTCACACTTAGTTGGAAGGATAAGTCGTTCTGACCGTGAAGCCTAGTAGCTCTGTTCGGGCCGGGATTTGTCATGTTGGTGTGCATACTAGAGGAAGGAAGGATGTGCGGGGGCACAGTTTCGACCAAGGGCAGGCAGGGCCTGATGCATCCTGGCAACCAGTTGACTCCTGAGTATGCGACCCAGGACAAACCCACGATGCTACCCAAATAGTACCAATGGTGACCAATCGCTGCTCTTGTAAAGCATGCTAGGTTTGTGTGGGAAAATTTCACTAGCTAGTTAGGAATCGATTTGAATTGCCATCTCTCCTGGACAGTGAGAAATTGGACTGTTCTTCCTTCATCGTAGTAATGTGATTATAGAACATGCTGATGGTTATAATGATGGAAATGCTAAATATGATATGATTATTATTAATTGCTTAGTCTTAACCAAGTGATTGCTCTAGTACATGTGCTAATCTAGAGATGCCTATATGAATAGGTTTTAACTTGATGCTAAAACTATTATATGCAATTTATGTACTTAAGTTTCTATGCAAATTATTGTTAAGCTAGCTCCACTGATAAAGCCTTGCATAACCCTTGAGAGTCACCTTATTTTGGTTTATGACGGGTAAATCTAGCTGAGTCTATTCTTGTACTAAGGGTTTATTTCTTCTTGTTGCAAATGGAAGTATGTTATATGGCTACTGCAAGAATTGCTTCTATCCCGCTGTGGATGAGGAGTAAGACTGTAACATCCTAGATGTTAAAAAACAATTAAAAATCTTGATCATGATCATCATCAGGCTTAATCATTAAGCATTAAGGCACAAATGTATTCCATGTTTCAATTTTACCATGTCAATGTTGCATATGCCATGTTTTACTTATTTCATGAATTGATACAAAATTTGTGCTTTGAAATGGTTCAACTGATTGCGATGTTTGAATAGTAATTATTCACTAATTAAGTACTAAATTTGTAAATGAATTATTTATTAACCCTAAATTCAAATTCAAAATTCAAAATCCTACTTTCAAAACTAATTGGAATTTGGAGTTGGTCTAAAAATGAAAGTTATAGATTTTTCAATTTTGGACAACTTTCATGTTGGAAGATTTTGAAGTTTCGATATGATTTTTTGAAGTAATTTGAAAAGGACAGGAGAATGAGGTGGTTTTAGTAGCTACAGTAAATAAGGCAAGTAGCTTACCTGCTTCGTCACTGCTGGCGTCCTTCTCGGTGTTTCCAGCGCTTGGAAGCGCGTTCGACAGAATATTCGAGTCCGTGCAGCTGCTGGAAGGCCGTAGCAGCTTTGCCCGTCTTTAAAGTCCAGAGCCGGCCGCCGTTTCCCTTCTTCTTCCTTTTTCCGCCACCATCGAGCTCTCGCTCACCGGCAAAGCTTCGCCCCGTTGAGCTTCCTCTGGCCAAATTGAGCACACCGTTGAGTTCGCCTCGTCCTTGCGCACGCGCTGCACCCACTCGCCCAGCCTCGCCATGCCTGAGCCGCCCACGCGCTGTCGTCTTCCTCGCGCACGGCCAGCGCGCCGCCAAGCTCGGTTGCGCTGTGGCCAGAGCTCTCCGGTCAGCTTCACCTTCAACCTGCTAGCATCTGAGCATCGCGGTGAGCCACTGATCACGCCCATGCCGCCCGTTTAGTCGCTACTGCGCCATGGACATCGGTCCGTGTGCCCACCGGCGAGCTCTGCTCTGTTTGCCGCCGCATGCGTGGCCATGCACGTTAGGAGCCGTTTTCGGTTCGATTAGCTTGTGGTTTTGTGTTCGCCGGAGTGTAGCGAAGCTGTTGGTGCCCTTGCCATGGCCGGAGAAGCCTCCGTTTGCCATCTCCACCTCGCCGGACCTGTGCCGAGCCGCCATGGCCGCTGCCGTGCAGTCTGCCTTGCTTCGCCTGTTCAACCGGTCAGCCTAGGGGATGCGCGAGGTCGCAGTGAAGCTATAGGTGCAATCAGCGCCACTGGAGAGCTCGCCGCCGGCGAGCTCTGGCCGGTCAAAGTCGTTGCCGCCGTGGTCAGCACGGGAGCAAAGGTTGACCAGTGGGGCCAAGATGTCAGGGGCAGCAGAAGAGAGAAAATGATTTTTTTCTTTTTCAGAAAATACTTTTTAATGCCGAAACTTGTTTAATTCATAGTAAAATAATTAGAGCTCCTAAAATTATGAAAATTTTGTGTAGCATCTTGATGATGATGTCTATCTAGGAAAAATATGAAACCTAGAAAATGGATAGTTTTAGCATGAGATAAAAATACCTCTTTTAATTAATAAATGCATGTTCCATGATTTTTGTAGGCTTAAATAAATATCCAATGCTTGTGAAACGTTTTGTGCATCTGTTTTATGCTAATATCAACCTTCACAAAAAGTTTAGAATTAATTTGACCATGTTTAATTATATCACCTTTTATATGCTTGATTAGTTAATTAATAAACCCATGGTAATTAAGGCTAGTCATAAAATGATTTGAGTGATCTTTGGATTGAACGAAGACCATGGAACACTTTCACCTCTGCTGATCCATGGCAACTAGCTACTTGTGTGATGTGCTCATGATCCACTTATGATAATAAAAACTAAAAATGCTTTTTAGTTTAATTAAGCCTTTCATTAGTAGATGCATGTATGTATGTTGTGACTGTCTCTTGTATGCAACTTCTTGGGTAAAAAGGGTAAGTTTTGTAGATGCTTTTCATGTCAAAACCTTGTTGGTCCATGTTAAGTAATTCTTTTATGATAAACAACTAATCAACTTGTCTAGTAACAAATTAAACTTGTTTTGTGAGAACTAAATTTAGCTATACCGTGAAGTAAAGTTGTACTCAAGTTAATCTTGTTATGTTATCACCAATGCACCTCTATGCATCATGTCATGCATTCTATCATGCTAAAGCATGCATCATTTATCTACGTGTAGTGCAAACGTGAGTGAGAAGGTTCGTGTTGATCAATCTTTGGAGAAGGTCCATCAATCTGTGGTGTTGATGCTAAGTCTAACTTTGTGGTCTCTCTCTATGGAACTAACCTTCTCTGCAACATAGGCAAGTCCCGGAGCATACAACCCTTTCCTTGTATTTACAAATACTTTTACAATTTAAGTCCTATAATATATGCATTAAGTTATAGGGATTGAATTGAAACCCGTTGTTGCATGATTATCTTGATATTCCAATACTTCCCTTGTTATCCTTTAGTAGTTATAGGCTAGAGGTGCTTAGCCTTGCTTAGCTTCTAGAAGTCAAATGATGGTTTCATCGTTCGAGAGAAACAGGTTTACATTGCTCTTCTTGACTCTGCCGATGGATCGTGAGAATACCATGATGATGTTAGTGATGTTAAAGTTGAGACCAGGTGGGTGGCTTGCATCATGAAATGAGTCAATGTAGTGCTTTGCCTAAGTCGATTAAGGACCATTCGATGTAGGCTTATTGGGTTGAGACTTTGCAGTACTGGCCACATACTCCGGCTATTCCATTATGAGAACAGACAACCACACACTGGGAGTGGAGAGATGGCGAGAGTAGCATATACCCACCCTATGGATCTGAGATGGACAGAAGCATCTAGGTTGGCAGTAGGGCGGTGGAGTACTGTGTTCTTGGGTGGCGTGAACCTAGTCTCATTTTAGAGGATCCTTGGAGAGGTTGATATATGTAGGTCTGTGACCTGCATATGTCATGTGGTAAGGAATCCCCAGCTAGGTTTAATCGATTCGAATCATCGTTGCTCCTCGGTTATGGAGACTCGATCCTTCAACCACTCATCGTAGTTAATCAATGGAAATATGGTTACTTATAGTTATGGGTATGCAAAAAATGAGATGAGATGCTTAAGAAGTGATTGATTTAGATTAGGTGCAAACTTGATACTACTAATAGCTTAATACCCCGCTAAAACATTGAAAATAAGAATCCACTGGTAGTAAGCTTTTCTGCAAAAAGTTACTCTTGCTTAAGACTTTCTCTTAAGCCTTCATGCCCTTGGAGTCTTTTCTTTTAGTTGGGTAAGTCCTGTTGAGTACCCTCATGTACTCAGGGTTTGTTAAACCTAGGTTATGACTTGTGCTGCTAATCAAGGTTATGTTGGTGGGCTAGACATGATCTGAATGTCTCCTCTACTTTAGGTGCTTCTTCTAATTTGCTTTCGCTATTCTATTCACCTTTTTAATATAAAGTTAAGTTTTACTTAAACATGTTTTGTAAATGTTATAAGACTTCCGTACTCCGATGTAAGTTATTTTTGTAATAAGTGTTGTAATGTTGTGGCAACTATGCTTTTGTTGGTTATGATTATGAACTGGCACTGTATTTGAACTAAGTGTGTGTGTGGGATGTTTCAAATTATTTGCTTCCGCTACTTTCAATGAACTTGGTATTGTAATAACTTTAGGTTAAACTCCGATGTATGTTGATGTATGTGCGAACTTTATGTAACATGTGATGTGTGTATGCTAAACCCTGTACGATCTTGGCTGTATGTTGGTGAAAGTTTGAAATCCCTCGTGATTTGACGGACTACTGGATTTATATGGGCTAAAGTGTGAAAGTATAACTATTTTAGCAGTTGTCATTGTACTTGTGCTCATATAAATTAGACGGTTTTGTCACAAAACCTATGCAATGATGATGACGACGATGATGATGTTGGCATATACGCTTATTAACATAGGTCATTTTAGACTTGTCCACAAAGATTGAATGTGTGTCCGTCGTAGGGGTCGCCGCTATATTGCCACCGCAAGGCCCCTAGGAGCGCACATAGCAACTCCTCTTTAGGATCTTTGCATTGAGTTACACACACATTCTCGATGCAGGGCATACCGAACGACTCAATCAGCTACACACTTAAGTCTCCAACACTTAAGCTAAAACATTATTAATGATAACATAAGATTAAAACAGCAAACTACTTCTAACACTACCTTTCTATTTTAATTACCGCCTTCTATCTAGGTTACACCTCATTTCACTCTTCTACTCATCGGATTACACGCAACTCATCTTAGAGAACTTCCAAGGTCTACTAACCGTCGCACTTATCAGAGATAGTCTCGGAGAAAAACTCAACAATCTGCAAAACAACTCAACCACAACGCCGTAAGTACATTTCGTACTCGCAGGACTTAATTCCAACATATAGATATTTGGTAGATGCAGAGGTAATTTATCAGGCATTTGTATATTTGTAGAAAAGCAATGGCGTTTATTAAGAGTATGTCATGCTATGCTCCAACAATTAAAACAAGAGTATTCATGTTATCGTATATAAATCAAGACGATCATATTCCATCAATTGTGCTACCATGGGTATAGAAAGTAGGAACAATGAAACGGTTCCATCCCAAAGGACTTTAGGCTTTCAAACTCTGCAGAGGTGTACAATTATACCCACATGGAGACCGGGACGAACCACCATACCCATGCCTGAGTAAGGGTTGCCTCACATTCCCCAACCTTTCCCTAATCCGGCTCGAGTGTTCGACAAAAGGTTTGACTAGTGCTCAGTCAATGTCCCGGACATTCCCGACAGATGCCACCCCTTGCTAGTTTCATGGATAAACTGGTCACAATTAGTTACTCGACTTGTCGACCCCATCCATGACATGTGGTCTGTATGGTGGTTACTCGGACTCACGTATCCTAATAAACGGTCCTTAATTGCTCCACGAGCTACATCGTTTGAGATCCCACACTCATAATGACCTACCCCTCGCATGAGCGGAGTTACCAAGGTGTTATCCAAGTTCATAGCTTTTAGTGATATTATTTCTTAGCCAGATTAGTCAAGTAAGTCAAGTTATGCCCTCATCAATTTTAGTGATTAATTATCCAAGTGTAGCAGCTTACACACGTGAGAATGAGTTCCCTTCTCATACTCGACTTCTACCGATGCTAAGTAACTAAGCAATAAGCAATTAAGTGTTTTCATTCCCATTGTTTAGATAAAATGCTTCTACTAGATTAATGAGTGACTCTAAGTGTAGAGTGAACTAGTTTACTAACCAAAACTATATGAAATGCACAACTCTTAGTGAAACTGCATAAGTATCCAAAATAGGATTTATAGTAGTGGGGTGCCTGCCTGATTGTGATGTTGATTCCTAAAGATCCAGTTAGCGGTGACGGCTCACACACGATTCTCTCAAGACAAGATAACTGAACCTAAAAAGATTGGATCCAGTGATTGGAGACAGTTGCGCTATAGATAAAGACATTTGGAGTTGATTAGGAATGTAGGAAGAGACTCTAACTATGGCTCCACTATTGTACTATTAGTAGCTAAGCTCTTTAGGTAGAGGTTGGCCCCTTAGGTAAGTTACCTAGTCAAACTCACATCCTTAGTGACTAGCGGACACTCCGCCCTAAGTGATGGACGCTCCGTTGTATCGGGTATTGGGGTGAGGTACCTCTGTTGAGCTCTGTACGAGTTAATGGATACTCTGTGGGAGATTACGGAGGCTCCGGTAGGTTCAAGACTTAATCGGTTCTAAGATTCTTTGCTTCTATCAGATGGCCCAACTAGCTGACGTACGATCTGGTATGAACTGGGTGCTCTCGGGTTACTAGGTGACTATTCCTTATAATTCATCGGACACCCCGCCGTGGGTGACGGACACTCCAGTACACAATGAGTACTCTCGGGTTCCCTAGCTATGTACCTCTATAATTCAGCAGACATTCTGCCATGAGTGACAGACGCTCTGTTGTGCCACTTAGAAGGAACTTAAGCTATAGGTGACTAAACTTCTAAAATGACGGACACTCCATCCTAGTGATGGACACTACGTTAGTTGGGCGACAGAACCTGATGAGGACATTGCTCCATCAGATACAGTTCCTATCAACTCGACACCGAATTCTTTACAAGGACCAATGACAAGGGATCATGCACGTCATTTGAATGTGCGTTTGTTCCTTATGTTACATACTAATATTAATGAAGATGGGATGCTACTAAAGTCTTCTGAATTTCCTTGACTAATCTTTCCCTTTCGCATTCAGCCTATCTGACTGCTCGCTGAGTCTGCTCGGCCCTGTTTCTTGCCACCGCTTGCTGTACCAATTGGTCCCTTTCGTGCTGTAACTTGATGATATTTTGCTAGTACTGATTGAGCTTCCTTAGGTCTCTAGCTTGCTTGATGATTCGTCTTCGTCTTCTTTCAGTACTTCATTTACATCTTGATCAATCTAGATTCCTAAACTACGCCTTTAGGTGTCTCCTCTCGACCGAGAGGAGGCACCGTGTTGTCTCCTGCTACCTGGGGTGTTGGCAGTTCCATCGTTGTTGCCTCTGCTGCGCCATCTCGCGCG
Source organism: Saccharum hybrid cultivar R570 (assembly GCA_038087645.1). NCBI lineage: Eukaryota > Viridiplantae > Streptophyta > Magnoliopsida > Poales > Poaceae > Saccharum > Saccharum hybrid cultivar. Next base: position 29,693,944 of record JAQSUU010000135.1, read on the forward strand.
GTTGTCTCTGCGGTTGCAATGGCTTCTGCCTTGGACGGTTCTGCCCTGTCTGCCAGTGGCTTTGGCACTTTGTTCTTCGGTGACATGATAAGCACGAGTGACAAACATGGTGGGTGCCAATGTTGTTCTAGGCCGTAACCTTGGAATCCTGATGTCCCTCAAACTCACCGATATAAAAGAAAAGGATCAAGCGAAATGACCTCTCGTGAGGCCACTCTTTGTATTACTCAATGGCCCTAGTCGTCTCTCTTTACAACACTGCGTGGGACGCTATTTATACACCTCCATAGCATTTTACATGGACTCAACTGTCCTCGCAACTACCCTGATCTAGGGGAATATTCCATTTCACTGAGGGCATTCCGGTCTTTTCCTTCTCCTCCTCCCCCGGGCTTCAACCACCCTCGCCACAGGCTAGTGGTCTGCTAGGCCCACGTGCAACCTCCTCCTCAGTGACAAAAGAGCGAAGAGTTCCCACAACACTTGAGAAAGTCACCTCGTGAAAGCGTTCGACCGACTCTATAGACTTCGGCCGATGGCTAGGCTTGGACAAAAGCCTCGTCTCATCGAACCTACTCCTGCACTCCTCGAAAGCGCTCGTGACTTCCGAGCGCTCCTTTTAGCGCTTAATGGGACATGAAAGGCGCCGAACGCCAGATGCTTGTGATAGGTCCTAATATGGCTAGAGAGGGGTGAATAGTCTATTAAAAATTCTACAAACTCACTAGAGCAAAAGGTTAGTATAACAAATGGCGAAATGCAAGTTTGCTCTAGCTCTATAAAGGTTGTAAGCCACCTATCCAACAATTCTAGTCACTATAATCACTATAACAACTAATGGCTAAGTCACTATGAGCTCTCAAAAGCTAGTTACACTAAAGAGCTCAACTAGGTGAGAAGCTACACTAGCAAAGATAATACAAGCTCTCAAAACTAATTATACTAAAGAGTTTGTTACAACTAGTTTGCAGAATGTAAATGGAGGGGATGTGATCTTTATACCACCACGACGAGGAATGAACCAATCATAATAAGATGAATACCAATCACCAGGAGAAATCCAATGAATCAATCACAATAGAGACACACGATTTTTCTCCCGAGGTTCACGTGCTTGCCGGCACACTAGTCCCCGCTGTGTTGACCTACACCTCGTGGTTCAGTGGCTAATTGGCCATCCAAAGCCAAGCTCCCCAAGAGCACCGCAAGAACTTGCTGCAAGTGAGGTAACTCAATGACATGAGCAATTTACTAGAGTTGCCTTTGACGCTTCACCGAGGAAGGCACAACACCCCTCACAAATTACCGGGAGGTGGCCAAGAACAAGCACCACTCTTGCCACAACTCCTCCGCTGCCTCCAAGCCATCTAGGTGGTGACAACCACCAAGAGTAACAAGAATCCCACAGCCAAAGATCACCCAAGTGCCAATAAGATGCAAACTCACAAGCACAATGCACTTGGATCACTCAATCTCACTTTGGATTAGCAACCAAGCAAGGGAGATGAGTGGGAGGGAGTATGCTCAGCTCAAGAGGATGTTAGGATGTCAAAATGTCCAAGAGAGCTCCCCCAAGGCCAGCCAACATGTATTTATAGGCTCCCAAACATATAGAGCCATTAGGTTCTTAATGTCGCGTTTCACGGGGCGATCGGACGTGCATGTGTGAATTGATCGGACGCAGCCCAGCGTCTGGTCGCTACAGTCCAAGCGTACCGATGCCTGCCACGTGTCCCTGTTCAAATATCGAATGTCAATTTCCAATGGTCATGAGTCAGTCGAGGTCACGGTCAACCGATTGACCGGACGCGTAGAGCTGATGACCGAATGCTGAACAACGCGGCATCCGGTCATTTCCAGAGAGGTATTTTCATGCTCAAACAGTGACCGAACGTGTCCAGTGAGGCTATGCTACTACTTAAAGCCAATGTCACCATACGTCATAGCCAACCAGACACAGGCCCTGCACGTCTAGTCCCAACATGTCCTAGCGTCCGATCTCGACTTGCTGCTCTGCACTGACCAGACGCACGACCAGCGTCCGCTCGCTCAGCTCACACGCACCTCTGCCTGAATTGACCGGACATGACCCTAGCGTCCGGTCGGTTCCACCACCGTGTCCGGTCAATGATTTTAAGAGAAAATCAACTCCGAACAACGCCACCTTTGATCAAATGTGCTAACCACCAAGTATATCACCTTGTGCATGTGTGTTAGCATATTTTCACAGACATTTTCAAGGGTTATGTTAACTCTCCACTAGGTCCTAATGCATACATTTGTATGAATTCACCTAGTGGCACTTGTTAGACCAATTAGCCGAAAGAATTCCTCTCTTTATAGTATGGCTATCTATCCTAAGTGTGATCACACCCTCTATGGTGTCTTGATCACCAGAAGCAAATTCTATCTATACTTTTACCTTGAGCTCTATAGGATTTTGCCTCTTCTCCTTTCCAAGTAAGCCCTTGATCACATTGTGGTCATCACCATGATCATCTAGGCTTGACCACTTGGCATGGGACTTTATCATTTCATGTGTACACACTTAGCATAATGATTAGTCCCTAGGTTTCATCAATTATCCAAAACCAAACTATGGCTTTCAATCTCCCCCTTATTGATGACAACCTTTTCACAAAGATTTTCAATAAAGTTCTTTTGGATTCATGTTGCTTCTCTAAGCATTTTATCATGTGTAAAGGATATGGACAAGTTTCATAAACCCGAATTGGTAGCAATTGCTTCCCCTAAATATGTGCTAAGAGTTTAGATTTAAAAGCTTGCACATATGCTTAGATAGGAAGTATAGGAGTCAATTTCTACCAAATGATGCTAAGGTGTAAAGAATGGACCTTTGAAGCGTGATACCAATCAAAGTTGCTAATATATACCATCCTTAGCACCATTGTTTGTTAGATACTACTTGAAAAACATTAAAAGCACTAGATACCTCATGAGATCAACATTATACGCAAGGCTCTAGTACCACTTGTAAAGCAAACAAGTCATATCTAACTTACATCCTATGCATGCTAGTTCTTCATTTCATTATTCAAACCTACAACTAGCATACACCACACAAGCAAGTATTGGAGAAACAAAACTTGTGCTATGCAAGCAAACATATGTAATGCACATTCAAATGCAACATACAAGTTTATGAGCTTGCTTTTCCTACTTGTGTGCTTCAAATTTTAATTGATCCCCTTACAATGTCATTTCATTTGTTTGCAATGTCATTTCATTTGCTCCTCCTATCGCATTATCTTTGTGAATTACTTCTCCCCCTTTGGCATCAATGACCACAAAAGGTGAGCTCAAATTTTAGATAGGTTGGGTGAAACCATGATAAGTGAGGATCATTTTTCCAATTTGGTTCAATCTAGATCACTTGCAAAAGATATTTAACTTGATTTGATCTAAGGGCAAGCTTCTTCACACCTCCAAGTGAGGGTTATCATGCACCATGTTGAGTTAAACACTTATAGCTCATTTTCTAGATCAAACACTAGGTTCACAAGCCCACAAACATGGCATATGCTACCACTAGATCATATCAAGCATAGAAACAATAGTGGTACCATGCAAGCATCAAATTCATTTGATTTTCATGAATGAGCCTAAGATATGATAGGAATGACTAGATGCACTAAACAAGTCCTTAGCAATGGATGGATGACATGTCAAACAACTTTACCTTGCTTTGCTCGAAGGAGAGGCAAGTCATATAATGGGGGTGCATCAACACATATTTGAGAAGTCAAGTATATTCAATTCATTTCTTAGCTTGCAAAACCTCTTCTCATCAAGTGGCTTGGTGAAGATATCGGTAAGTTGATCATCAGTGCCAACACTCTCAATGCAAATGTCCCCTTTTTGTTGATGATCTCTTATAAAATGATGACGGACATCTATATGCTTTGTTCTTGCATGTTGAACCGGATCGTTGGTGAGCTTCACGGCACTTTCATTATCACATAGCAATATCACTTGTTTGAACTTGATTTAAAATCATTCAATGTGGTCTTCATCCAAAGGATTTGTGCACAACAACTACCGATGACGATGTATTCGGCTTTGACGGTTGAAAGTGCAATACTATTTTGCTTCTTGGATGACATGAGACAAGTGATCTTCCCAAAAGTTGACATGTACCCGATGTGCTTCTTCTCTCAACTCTGCATCCCACATAATCTGAATTGGAATATCCAATAATCCCACATAATCTGAATTGGAATATCCAACATGGTTGTAACATGGTTTATACTAAAGAGCTTGTTACAACTAATTTGCGGAATGTAAATAGAGGGGATGTGATCTTTATACCATCGAGTGTCGACCTACACCTCATGGTTCGGCGGCTAATTGGCAATCCAAAGCCAAGCTCCCCAAGAGCACCGCGAGAACCTACCGCAAGTGAGGTAACTCAATGATACAAGCAATTTACTAGAGTTGCCTTTGGCGCTCCACCGGGAAGGCACAATACCCCTCACAAATCACTAGGAAGTGGCCAAGAATAAGCACCACTCTTAACACAACTCCTCCGCTACCTCTAAGCCGTCTAGGTGGCGGCAACCACCCAGAGTAACAAGAATCCCGCAGCCAAAGATCACCCAAGTGCCACTAAGATGCAAACTCACAAGCACAGTACACTTGGATCACTCAATCTCACTTTGAATTAGCAACCAAGCAAGGAAGATGAGTGAGAGGGAGTATGCTAAGCTCAAGAGGATGTTAGGATGTCAAAATGTCCAAGAGTGCTCCCCCAAAGCCAGCCAACACATATTTATAAGCCCCCCAAACAGATAGAGCCGTTAGATTCTTAATGCAGTGTTTCACGGGGCGACCGAACACATAGGTGGAATCGGCTGGACGCAGCCCAACGTCTGGTCGCTACAGTCCAAGCGTACCGATGCCTGCCACGTGTCCCTGTTCAAATATCGAACGTCGATTTCCAACGGTCGCGAGTCAGTCCAGGTCACGGTCAACCAATTGACCGGACGCGTAGAGCTGATGACCGGACGCTGCACAATATGGCGTCCGGTCATTTCCATAGAGGTATTTTTACTCTCAAACAATAAACGGACGTGTCCGGTCGCCCTTGACCTGACGCAATGCTGCGTCCGGTCAGGCCATACTATTGCTTAAAGCTGACGTCACCATACGTCATAGCCGACCGGACGCAGGCCATGCGCGTCTAGTCCCAACACGTCCTAGCGTCCGGTCTCGGCTTGCTGCTCTGCGTAGACCGAACGCATGGCCAGCGTCCACTCGCTCAGCTCGCGCGCACCTCTGCCTGAACAGACCGGATGCGACCCTAGCGTCCGATCGGTTCCACCACCGCATCCGGTCAATGATTTTGAGAGAAAATTAACTTCGAACAATGCCACCCTTGATCAAATATGCTAACCACCAAGTGTATCACCTTGTGCATGTGTGTTAGCATATTTTCATAGATATTTTCAAGGGTTATGTTAGTTCTCCACTAGGTCCTAATGCATATGTTTGTATGAATTCACCTAGTGGCACTTGTTAGACCAATTAGCCAAAAGAATTCCTCTCTTTATAGTACGGCTATCGATCCTAAGTGTGATCACACCCTCTATGGTGTCTTGATCACCAAAAGCAAATTCTATGTATACTTTTGCCTTGAGCTCCATAGGATTTTGCCTCTTCTCCTCTCCAAGTAAGCCCTTGATCACATTGTGGTCATCGCCATCATCACTATGATCATCTAGGCTTCACTACTTGGCATAGAACTTTATTATTTTATGTCTACACACTTAGCATAATGATTAGTCCCTAAGTTTCATTAATTATCCAAAATCAAACTAGGGCTTTCAGCTTGTCCCTTTTGCTAGCAAGGGGTGCGAAAGTCGAGGGGCATAGCCCAACAGCTCTGTTCCAGTTTTTTCAGCTTTACTCCACCAACTCTACCGCGGAGCAGCTCTACCACGGAGTTGCTGAGTAGATGAACCTGTTTGTCATGTTACCTAACTCCAGCTCTAAGAATGCAAGGTTTTCGTGAGAAAAGTCTAATATGCCTCGGGATATCATTTTTTTGTTCAGCGTTTTCAGGGTGTTCGTATGAGGCATATAGCTGATAATAAAAAAAATAAAACAAACGTGTTCAGCGGGTTCCTAGGAATATCTTTTTTTGTTACGCCCCCTGAACGTAACTTGGTATATCTTTTTTTTACTCTAATCACAACATAATATGTTCAAAGAATTATGCAATTCAATGCATTCATAGGAAGCATATATAGCAAATCAAAGCGTTGTAGGCAGGGGCGGATGTGCACCCCGGGCTGGGGGATAGCGGCCCGGGGCGCAGCCTAAATAGTTAAAAACGCCTCTTCAATCTCCAGCCCAAGATAGTTTAGAGTCTAAGCGTTCAACACTAACTTGATAATGATTTGTCATACAATTTCTAGTCTTCTACTATTTAGTCTTCCTCATGCATCATTTCTAGATCCGCCACTGGTTGCAGAGCACCCACGGATCGAAGCGGTGTTTAACCAAACACAACGCATGCATGGGTGACAAGGCTGGTGTTACGCGAAATAGAAAACAATTTCCATGCCTAGAACATCGGCTGCAACACGGGCACCGCTCACCCCCTAACTCATGATTCCATGCCTAGTCCCTCAATTTTCATTCCTAGTAGTCCCTCAATTATCATCTAAATTTCCATGCCTAGTCCCTCAATTATCGTCTAAATTTTGAACATGATCACACCGTTCCTTCAAGTTTACTTTTGAGCCGAGTTTCATCAAACGACTATCAAAGCCATCATTTCAGTCCTTTGTAGTTTGGGCTTAGTTTAAATTTTCATTCATGAACTATCAAAATGTCTTTTCGGTTCTCAAACTTCTCTTTTTAGCCCAACTTCACACGTCCTATATGGAACATCAATCACACCTGTTTATCTCGAGCACTGCTTGTGATAGGAGATAGAAAAATAATATTAGGACAAACACATCATTAGTACATGGTTTAAATACCCTTTAGCAGTGATTAATAATTCTAAGGGTAAGTTCTAATGGGACACCGATGGTAGTTCCTATTTATCTTAATTACCTTGCCAACTCAGCAAATTGTTTATGTGGAGAGCAGAGGAACAGTTCTTGTAAGGAAACCGAGTCTCCTCTTGAGCATCTCCAGGAGAATAGGTAAATTTAGATATGTAAATCTGAGTTTCCAAAACAATTTAGACTATCAAAATAGAAGTGTTCCTCTGCAGCTTGTCTTAAACCGGCTCTTTATTTTTTTTGAACGTATCGCCTGATGACCCGGATTGAACTGGAATGACATACTATATTTATTTATTGCTTTTGCTGCATGCTGACCTACTGTATTAGCTCGAGCGCGCCAGGCGATGGACTGCGGTGCTGCGTCATGGTGTACGCGCGTCGTCCGACGATGACGAGCCCAGTGGGCAGCGCCGCGGAGTCCACGCCATCGGCGAGAGCGAAGGGATGTGTCACTATATCCGAAGATGGCGAGCACAGGGCTACGATCCTGCACCCAGCCATTCCAGCGACGACGAGCATCGAGCGCAGTGGTGTGGGCAATGGCGCGCGGGGCTGGCAACATGCGCCCTGTTGGCCTGGCTTATAAGCCGTACCAACAAATCAGCGAACAATATTTTCAGTCATGTCTTTTTAGCCCAACGAACAGGGCGATGAATCATGGACGGACCACTCGTGTCACAGCTCTGCAGGAGAGAAGCGCGCTATCCAGCACGCGCGGGAACGCCTGTTCTAGAGAGCGACAAAAGCGGAATAGCCTCCTCTTTATTTTGGAGAGCCAGATGATGAGGCTCTTAGAGCCAGCTTTTTCTCATTTTTACAGATGACGAGTGGGATAAGGAGTCTGTTGGAGTTGCTCAAGAAACGACCGAACCAGCATGGGAGACTCAGAGCATCTTCAACATTTCACTAATACATCTCCTATCCCCATAAAACTATCATATTGGGGACAATTATACTTTTTTCTTGCTCCAGCAGTTCCCCAATATCTCTCCTTTTTTTTTGGTGACTATCAATATTTCCTTCATCTCCCCTCAAAGAAAGGAGGAGATACAACTTCCCCAATACCATGAGGACTATCCCAACTACCATTTTTCAGTCATATTTTCTCTTACCCTCCTGTTGGACCCACCTTTCATATGGATACTCGGAGAGATATATTGGGGTACTGCTGTAACAACTCCCCTAATAAATCTAGAAAGTGATATTGAGTTACCCCAATACAATCATATTGGGGGAGTTGTATTGGGGGCTTGCTGGAGATGCTCTCAGCTCGTTTCTTGCTCCTCTCGCCCGGATCTTGCGCCGCCGCCAATTTCTCTCGCGCGCTCTGGTTCTCTTCGTTCATGTGGGCTCGCGCGTGGTCGTGCAGGCTCGACGCCGACTCGCTGGTCTGCCTCGCCGCACCTACCTAGCTGCTCACGTCCTCCCGCACGCCGCCGCTCAACGCCCGCCTCGCACGCAGCCGCTCGGGACCCGCCTCACCGGTCCGAGGTCGAGGACTCCGAGGACCCACCTCACCGCCCGCCTCGCACGCTCTGCTCTGCTCTGCGCTCACATGCGGCCGCTCGCGACCCGCCGCACCTGCCCGCGCTGGCCCCGCTCGCCCACGCCACTCTCCGGTTGAGGCCGAGCTCCACGACAACGACGAGAGCGAGCACGCGGCCCTCCATGGTGAGGCTCCTCTGTGCTCGTCGTTCGCGCAGGCCACAGTTGCCACTCCGTTGATGCCGGGGCCGGCCATGACGCTGCCGCGGCTCCCACCACCCGAGCCTCCCCTGCCGCCTCGCACGCTCTGCACAAAGGATACTGAAGTATTATCATTTGCCTTCTTATAGAAAGAAGAGTTAAATGCATCAGAGATCCATTAACTTGTGAGGAAGTTTCAGTTGAGTCCATCAACTTTTAAAGTGGCTTTTTGGGTCCATGAACTTTTAAAATGATTCACTGCAGTCCATACCTATTTATTTAACCTTCAATGCAAAGCACATTTGTAGAAAACCCCTTTCCACACGCATGCAGGTGCATGCATGGTGCATGCCGCCGCCACCGCGGCGCTGCTACGCCACCGGCGTGCCATGCGCCGCGCAGAGCCCGCTCTGGCCACGCGCGAACTTCTCGCAACCGTCGCCGAAGTTGCACCGCTTCCCGCCGCCGTGGGCCTTGCAGTACTCGGTTCAAGTGGGGGGGCTTTGCGCTTGGCCTAGCCATGAACCACTGCATGTTCGACGGCATCGGCGCCATGGAGTTTGTCAACTCGTGGGCCGAGACAGCCCGCGGCGTCGCTGAGCTAACCGTGCCACCGTTCCTAGACTGTAGCGTCCTGAAGGCGCGCGACCCGCCTGTGCACACCTTCCCGCACCACGAGTTCGCCGAGATCCCCGATGTCTCCGACACGGCGGCGCTCTACGGCGCGCAGGAGCTGCTGTACCGCTCCTTCTGCTTCGACCCGGACTGGCTGGAGCGCGTCCGCGGGCTGGCGCTTGCTGACGGCGCCCTGGGCCGCTGCACCACCTTGGAGGCGCTGTCGGGCCTCGTGTGGCGCGCGCGCACCAAGGCGCTCGGGCTGGCACCCGAGCAGCGCACCAAGCTGCTGTTCGCCGTGGACGGGCGGCGCCGGTTCTCGCCGCCGCTCCCGCGTGGCTACTTTGGCAACGGCATCGTGCTGACGAGTACATGCGGTCGGCGGTGGACTACTTCGAGGCGACGCGGGCCCGGCAAAGAGAGGAAGAGCATCAACGTGCTGCTCGGCCTGCCAGCCACCGCGATGGACGCCTTCCAAGAGCTCATGGACGAGACATGATTGATTTGTCGGTGATGAGAAGCAATGACGGACATGGATGGGTTGCTATACATACATGCATATATGATGCGTAGGGTGCTTTCATTCTTGAACTGCTCAGGTTTATAGTAAGACCGTGTTAATATTCGTTCTATGTTGGTGTTTTAAGTTTAATGGCTATATGATAATTTGCTATCGGTTGCAATATTTTCGGACTCGGTAAAAAATGACTGATCACGCGCAAAGATGCGCGCAGGCTCGCTCCTCCCAATCGCGCGGATCCTCCACGGGGTCGCGACTCGCGAGCTATTGACGCGGCATACATGTGCATGTGCACGTCCTATCAATGCCTGTATGCCTAGCGCGTTTGTTGCCATGGCGGCATCATGCCCGAAGGATGCGCGTGCTTGATCGATCAGTGTCTACGCACAGGGTGTTCAGTCGATTAGTTACTGCCGCAAAGGCTCACGGCGGCGGGAAGCGGTGCATGTACGAGGGCCGCGCCGTGTGCTCCAAGAGCGTCCACGGCGGCGCGCACAACGGCGGTAAGCAGTGCGCGGTGCCCAGGGGTGCAGTAAGAGCGCGCGCGGGCGCACGGACCGCTGCGTGAAGCACGGTGGTGGCAAGCGGTGCAGGGTGGACGGGTGCGGCAAGAGCGCGCAAGGCGCAAGGGAGCACCGAGTACTGCAAGGCCCACGGCGGCGGGAAGCGGTGCAACTTCGGCGACGACTGCGAGAAGTTCGTGCGCGGCCAGAGCGGGCTCTACGCGGCGCACGGTACGCTGGTGGCGCAGCAGCGCCGCGGCCGTGGCGGCTAACATGAACCGCGGCGGTGGTGCAGCGGCCCAGGGCGCCGTCAGCAAGCGCCAGCTCGCGGACGCGCTCCAGCCGGTCCGGGTCGAAGCAGAAGGAGCGGTACAGCAGCTCCTGCGCGCCGTAGAGCGCCGCCGTGTCGGAGACGTCGGGGATCTCGGCGAACTCGTGGTGCGGGAAGGTGTGCACGGGCGGGTCGCGCGCCTTCAGGACGCTGCGGTCCAGGAACGGTGGCACGGTTAGCTCAGCGACACCGCGGGCCTTCTCGGCCCACGAGTTGACAAACTCCATGGCGCCGATGCCGTCGAACATGCAGTGGTTCATGGCCAGGCCAAGCGCGAAGCCCCCACACTTGAACCGAGTACTGCAAGGCCCACGGCGGCGGGAAGCGGTGCAACTTCGGCGACGGCTGCGAGAAGTTCGCGCGCGGCCAGAGCGGGCTCTGCGCGGCGCATGGCACACTGGTGGCGCAGCAGCGCCGCGGCGGCGGGGGCATGCACCATGCATGCACCTACATCTGCATGCGTGTGGGAAGGGGTTTTCTACAAATGTGTTTTGAATTTAAGGTTAAATAAATAGGTATGGACTGTAATGAACCATTTTAAAAGTTTATGGACCCAAAAAACCACTTTGGAAGTTGATGGACTCAACTGAAACTTCCTCACAAGTTAATGGATCTCTGGTGCATTTAACTCTAAAAAGAAATGACACATCATATTGTAGCTTAGTATAAGGAAACACCACCTAGCAGATATCACAGTCGTACCTTTAGATCTTAATAACTTTTGCGGAGCAGCTTTTCTCCTATTCGTCAATCATTTTTGTTTTCAGTAGTTAGCATTGGGAATTAGGAGTATGTTTGGTTACCGGCCATCAGTAGCCATGTCGAAGGTGGGGCGAGCCGCACTTGCGGCGGAAAAATTCGGCACCACACTTTGTGGTAGCTTTTCTACGTTTTTGTGTGGCAGCCGCACTTGTGTCAGGAACCAAACAGAAGCCTCAAATTTTATGGTGAGCCACAGGTGTGGCATGGCGGCATGCAGATGCGGCCAGCAACCAAACGTGCCCTAGAAGACCTTTCTTCAGAGAGGCTGCAATGCTTGTTGATACTATCACGTTATGATTTGTACTTCCAGCCATTAAGCTAAGCTTAAGTATGTGATGCTTGCTCCCAAAAAATTCAGAGTTACTTGAAATATTACAATTTAGGATCTTTGTATATTTGGGCCTTGAGTTGACGATCTTTTGATGGATGATTCATTTTAGAGAAGAAACAAAACGATATCCTGATGATTTGCACACATAGTCAAATTGTTCTTTAACTGTTACTATTTGCATTATTAATGTATACTATTTGATAACTGAGAGCAACAGTGTAACCCGGTTTTATTCTTTATGTAGGTTCAAGCTGTTAATGCAAACCCTTCATGAGTTCAGATCTCGCATGGCAAATTCAAAATCCCCAACAAGCCAAAGCTGGCCTCCATTGTTACTACACCTGATAATGAAGGGGGAAGGCATTTAGTCCACACGTGGTGCCGCGACATGCCAGTTGTGACGTGCCAGTTGTTTGTGAAAGGATTCACCTGCCTTGGGCTGGATTCAAGTGCAGGAAGTCTTAGTGCTTCGGTTTGTTCAGGTGAACATTTTTCTTGTGCAGATGGTACCATTGAGAGTAGGAGTTATAACTGAGAAAGGGAGAAACCATGATCCAATTGTAGTTGTGTGAGGACAATGTTGCTTACTTAGCAAATTTGATCTATGATATGTATGTTGGCACTGCTATATATGTTTATGCACAGAACATTGACTACTTGAATTGTTTGCCTGCATTCAGATATTTGAACATCAGATAGTTGGACAGTTAAAGATGAGGTTTTCTTATAGTAACAGTTTGATTGTTTGGAAGTTTTGGTATAGTAGTCAGACCCGCAAATTCAATTTGTTGGTTTTGACTTGTGAAGACTGATAATTTACAACAAACTGATTTTGCGAACATCACACACAAGAATAATCATTGTTGGTAATAGTATAACACACATCTAAACTTTGTTATCATGACATTATTTCAACGGGCATGATCCTAGTCAACCAAAGAAACATGAAAGCAAGACCAGGTTTTAATGATTCTTTCACATGTACCTGCAGTCTTCTAGTACTCATATACACTTATCAAAATAGTACTTATATACTTGAGTCAACAGCGACACACAACGTATTTCCTTGCCTTCTCCAACTGATCCTTTGCAAGGGGCTACAAGCTTACAAAATCTACTAGTAGATGTGTGAAATATTCTTTACAAAATACTATGCCATCATCTTCCCAGAGAAGGAGCACAATATCCTCTAAAATAAAGCAGCAACAACTTCTAGTATAACTTTAACTAACCAACGAATACATAGATTTGGCGGACTCTCCCAATATGCACAATCAAATCTACTTGCACGACCCAACGAATGCAAAATCCCTTGTCCAGGAGGTGATTTTCCCAGCTCCTGTCGTCATTATCTCTTTTGGAAGTTGAACTTCATGATGGCAAAGCCAAACAGGGCCGCAAAGAGCACCGTGAATGCCACCACCACGGCTGCCACCCACCCCAGCCAGCTGTGCTTGAAGCCAAAGTAGTCCTCGACGTACTTTGACACCACCACGGTCTTGTTGTTGTCGTCCATCTCCGTCATGATGTCACCGAACTGTGACACCACTAGCCCGTACAGCGTCCACGCCACAGGGCATATCCAGCAGTACCACCTCCACCAGATTGGTGTTTTCTGAAGGTAGCGGGAGGCAAGAACGGGAATGAGCTTTTGGAAACCGTAGAGAAAAGTTGCAGGGGGGCATGAGGAGGTCTTACCGGTCGGGGGATGATGAACCCGGAGAAGAGGTTCCAGATGGCGTAGAATACCGAGGAGACAATCGAGGCGATGTGGTAGTTAGGTGTCATCCCGACGGCCATCATGCCGTAGAATGTGAAGTAGAGCAGCGTGAAGTACCCAAAGAAGAGGTACCAGAAGAACTTGGCAGCCGTCCACTCGAACCCGATCATGGGGTACACTATGGCACCGTATAGAATATCCTGAACCAGTGCGTATGGGAGCTCAATGACAACCTGCCAGGAGACAAATTGATCAGACCAGTGCCCTGCTCTCTAGAACATGGGCCAACAGGCAACAAGCAGCAGAAAAAGCCGCGTGTGAAATTGATTTCCAGGAGGAACATTCACCTGGCCAAACGCATATGGGAAAGCTGAGTACATGCCAGCAGCTCTTTCACGGTAAAAGACTGTCCGCTCCACGGCCACCACTGGCTGAACTGAGGTACAATTCATGATCCCGATGAAAATCACTGCAGCGTACATTGATCCCAAGGCATTCATCAAATCTTGCGATGTAGACCTGGATTACGAAGCAAAACGTGAATAAAAAACTGAAGGTCAAGCCACTTGTTTGCCATAAGCAATGGTACAACTAGGCATGACTTACACTTTGCCACCCAGGTCCCAAAAGATGGTGCCAAGGAGGAGAGCAATGACGGTAGTGAAAAAGAACCTAACAGTATTGTAAGGAGGGTTCCTCCAGTATGACAGGTTCTGTTTCCACAGGCAAGCCACACATTGTGTGATGGAAGACTGTGCGTACTTGCTAGGGAAATGCAGGTCACTTGAACCTGGCACTGGTTGGCTTAATTCCTTTATCAACGCCTTGTTCCTCCTGAAAAATGTAACAAGCAAGACATCATCTACTGCAGAAATTCCCTGGAGAAGGAAGGTTGGTTAATACTGAAAAGTGCAAAGTGCATTAGTATGTACCAACCGGTACTACCCCGTTTATGGTTATTCTCAAAGATGAAGTGAGTGACTAGTAGGGATTGTAATTTACTTACTGGTAGAGTTCAGATTTCTTGTATATGTCACAGAAATCAACATCTAGAATCTGTTCCTGAGAAGTTGCGGTCACTTCCAGCATCCATGTTGCTGGATTGTAGCCATCTTTAATTTTGCTGACCCCTTGGATCCCCTGGATAATATGAAACCACATGATATTCTCAGTAATTTCGAAGAAATTTTGTAGATGGATAGTTAGATTCCTCTAATATCATTTACCTCGAAATACTTGATAAGATCGGAAGAAAGATGTCCAAGTGGACCAGCATAGATCTCTTCTCCACCACGCTTCATAAGGAAAAGCTGCACGCATTGATCAAACATTTTAGACTTTGCAAGTTGCAACATAGTTCAAGGTTTGGAAAACCAGCCACATGAAAACAAGTATGACCAAACGCTGACCAGAAAGTAAAGGGCAGTTGGAAGTAAATCCTACGTGAAATCTCACTCACCTCATCAAATGCTTCAAATATGTCAATGCTAGGCTGATGTATCGTGCAGACCACAGTTCTACCAGTATCAACAGTGTTCCTCACCGTTCGCATCACAATTGCAGCTGCTCGGGCATCAAGCCCTGAGGTTGGCTCATCCATAAAGATGATTGATGGATTTGCAACAAGTTCCACAGCAATGGTAAGCCTTTTCCTCTGCTCAGTTGACAGACCATTCACTCCAGGAAGTCCAACCAAAGCATTTCTCAATGGTTTGAGCTCCACAAGCTCCATCACCTCCTCAATGAAGATCTGCACATATAATGGTAAGCAACTATCTACCAAATGTATCCTTCTATGGGTGGAAATTGAAACTATTTTGTGGAACTAACCTTTCTTTTGTTCGAATCGACGTCCTTGGGAAGCCGGAGCCATGCTGAGAAAAGCAGGGACTCATAGACTGTCACCTGTGGCGAGTGGATATCATTTTGTTCACAGTATCCTGATACACGTGCAAAGGTCTCTTGTTTCTTTGGGTATCCTGAAATGCGGATGTCTCCTTCAATGTACCCACCTGTCTTTCTCCCAGCTAACACATCCATCAAAGTAGTTTTTCCTGCACCGCTGACGCCCATCAGTGCGGTCAGCACACCAGGCCTAAAAGACCCACTGACACCTTTGAGGAGCTCCAAACGATCTTCTTGTACACCTTGTGCTTTCATTTCCTGAATTTAATTTCATGACCAGGGTTACAAAATAGTGATGAAATTGCATTTGTTGCGCAAGAGATCAACTTTCTATATTTCACCTGTGGCATGTCAACAGAGTATTTGATGTTGTCAAAACTGAGCGAGAGCGGGTCAAACGGGAGGATCATTCCCTTTTTAGTCGAGGCAGAATCATCTTCCATAATTGCTGAATCAATTTCAGTGTTCACTCCTGTTGATCGATGATTGCTTGCTGATACCAAGTGATTGCCATCCAGAACCACCCTTTTAATGTTGGCATGCTTCTCCTGCAGCTCCTCTTCGGATACGGATGGCCGGGAGTTGCCATATGCTGGAAATTAACAAGACGGAATCATTTGCACTTCACAGGTTTGAATACTTTGAAATCAGAGAACAATTAGAACATCAATTTAGGAGTTACTCACGCTTAAGGTATGTAAGGGCAAGAGTGAAGAGAGCGTTGAAGAGTAGGGTGAACCCAACCAGAGCACCAAAGCCAATCCAGTACCACTTTGCTTCAGTGAATACTCCACGGGACTTAAGGCTTTGCACACCTAGGGTCTCGTTGGAGGCAGCGCTATTCAGTATTTTGTCCCAGCTGTGACCTAACATCTCATTCACTGAAATGGCATTTTGTGCATACATCATTGGGGAGATCCAGTAACCCCAGATCCACCATTTCTTAATTTTATCTGCAAGACGAAATACAGACAAGCATTGATGTAAGAAGCTACGTTGCAATGAATTAGAAAGAGAGAGAAATGACTTCTAACCTCTTACTAGAATAAATCCTCCCAACACCATGACAACCAGCAACATGAACGATGCGAAGACATTAGCAACAATCATGTTCCTCGATGCCCCACCAATAAACCGGAAGAGTCCTGCTGCCATTTGATTGACTGCTAACAGAAGTAGATACTGCTTGAAGAACCTGCGGGCAACTATTACTTTTAGAACATTCATAGTACATTACCAGCGTAATAAGAATGGCTAAGGAGAAACATTTAAACAATCGGAAAATCTCACCTGCCGACATTTGGGTCGAACCCAATGACATAGTATGTCAAGAATACATAACAGCCAACCTCGATAAATGTGATGGGTATCTTGAGGATCCATGAGGGTATAGTGTAGGACCATGCTGGAAAGAAAAGGAGATCCCTCTGCTTGAAGAATACAGGCAGCTTGAAGACAGTTAACGCCAGCTCAGAGAAGCCATTGAACATGATCGAGAGCACACCAAAGAAGACTGCACCTAGGTAGATACCACCATCAGTCACTGTGTCACGCTTCATCTTCGTACGGAAGAAGAGAGTCATTACAATGAATGACATCAGCACCACCTGTAATTCCAGAGCACCAAAGAGTTAGTCATGTTTTAGTTATTTTTTTTCCTTACATGCAAATCGATCATACTGGTTGGACTTGGGAGTTACCATGAAGGATCTGAATATGTAGACAAAAGAGTTCCTCTTCATGAGAAGGATCTCCCGGTCTATGTTTGCTTTGAGCAGCTCCTTGCCACTCACGCCGTATCTCGTGGTGGTTAGTGCGGCTGGGTGGCTTTTGCTCTTGTCGAACGGAACAGCAAGCTCATTTGCTATAGCTCTCCCCGTGTGGAATGACTTAAATGCAGTCGCAAATTCCTTCACAGACACAAACCTGTAGGGCACATCAAGCCACCAGTACTGTTTCTGATCTTTTTTCGAAGTTACCTGCCCAGCATTTCGAAGAGATAAGATAACAAGAACTTTATGCACTTATGTATACTGAGATATGGTGGCACAGTACATACTTCTTGCAGGAAGTCAGCGACACCCTTCCTCTCAGGGCATCTGAAACCAACTGACTCAAAAAACTCAAGCACTTCTTCTCGGGGGCCCTGGTAGACAACCTGACCATCTGAGAGGAGTATGATGTCATCGAACAAGTTATAAGTCTCAGGTGCCGGCTGCAGTAGGGAGATAACAGCTGTGCCACCGAGGATGTGAATGGACTGCCTGAGTGAATTCACAATTTGGAATGTAGTGGAACTATCAAGCCCAGTTGAGATCTCGTCCATGAAAAGTGCCCTGGATGGCCCAACCAGCATCTCACCTGTAGGAAACATCCAAATGATATAATTCAGAAAGGACTTCAGCAAAGCCAATGTTGTTGACCTAACATGGTTATGAAAGACAGTTTTACCAGTTGTAACGCGCTTCCGTTGTCCACCAGATATGCCCCTGAGCATCTCATCCCCTACCATTGTGTCTGCACATATCTCTAGTCCTAATATCTGCAGCAAGTGGAGTGTACATAGTTGATGTTAGACATAATCTGCTGATCCTCCATTGCAGTAAGGGCAGGAACATGGTCAGCTCTGCTGTCCAGCCCTGAACACTGCAGCTTGTATGGCAATAGGTCATCCCTAGTACTATAGTTGGTAGAAGGTGATGTATACCATGCTCTAGGAGTAGGTAGAGGTACACCAGCCATGTCTTGGCTGTACCAAGGTGATGGGGGCTGTACTCAGCCATACCATCATGTACTATGTAGTTGGTAGCTTGCTTGTATAAATTAGGAAGCAATGCAATGGAAAATGTAGCTCTTGCCACCATCTCTTGTGACTTCAGTTTCAGCTGAAACTGAGCAGTGTGTGTGTGTGCTGAAGAAGAGCTCTGCTCTTCTTCTTCCTTGGTTCAGGGGAGAGGGAGAGGGAAGGGGAGCAGGTGCTGCTCACCTGGGCATTAGGTGCTAGTGCCAATACCTGGTATCGGAGCCGTACAAGTCGCTGGGTGTAGTCGCCGGTGATGGACACTGCTGCAGCGGGCGCTGGGGGCGGTGCAGAGGCAGCTGCGGCGGCGGCTGCAGCAACGGCCATGGAGAGGCAGCTGGCCTCGGCATCCCAGCCCGCAGTAGAGGTGCGCACGGTGAGGGAGGTCGGCGGGTCCAATACCTGGCCGATGCTCACCCGCACCAACTACGGCGAGTGGGCTGTCCACATGAAGTGGAAGCTGCGCGCGCGGCGGTGGTGGGCGGCGGTGGAGACCGGCAATGCCGGTGAGGATGCGGAGGTGGGCGTCATGGAGGCGCTCATGGCGTCCACGCCGTCCGAGTTCCATGAGGCCATCGGGTCGAAGAACACGGCGAAGGAGGCATGGGACATGCTTGCGTCCTTCCGCCTCGGCTCGGACCGAGCCAAGAAGGCGAAGGCGCAGCAGCTGCGCCGCGAGTTCGACGACCTTCGTTTCAAGCCCGGAGAGGCCGTGGAGGACTTCGCGCTTCGGCTGCAGTCGATCGCGAGTCAGCTGGCCACCTACGGCAAGCCGGTCGACGACGAGGACGTCGTGGCCAAGCTGCTGCGCGTCGTGCCGGCCAAGTACGCGCAGCTTGCCCTGTCCATCGAGACGATGCTGAACTTGTCCACATTGTCGCTCGAGGACGTCACCGGGCGGCTCTGCGCGGTGGAGGATCGCGCGCCGCCGGAGAAGGAGAAGCCCAAGCTGCTGTTGACAGAGGAGGAGTGGTCGGCGCGGATGAAGGAGAAGCGCAAGACCGGGGAAGGCTCCAGTCGCGGTGGCGGTGACCGTGGCGGCGGCAACGGCGGAAAGCAGCGTGGCAAGGCACCGGCGGAGAAGAAGAGGGGGAAGAAGAAGTTCCCCGACCCCAATGCTTGCCGCAAGTGCGGCGAGGTGGGGCACTGGGCACGGGAGTGCCCAAACAAGAAGCCGGAGAGGAAGGAGGAGGCGCACCTTGCTCGGGATGACAGCGACGGCGAGCACGCGCTCCTGATGGGGGTGTTCTGCGCGGAGAGCGGCGAAGCAGAGGTGGCGGAGCTGGAGCAGAGGTCTGCGCCGCCGGTTGTTCACCTTGATGAGCCGCGTGCGCAGGTCCACCTGGGAGCTGCCGGAGACGAGTCAGAGCCGAGGTGGTACCTCGACTCCGGGGCGAGCAACCACATGACAGGCTACCGCGCCGCTTTCTCCGAGCTGGACGAGAAGCACGCCGGGAGCGTCAGGTTCGGCGATGGCTCCCGGGTGCAGATCCGAGGGCGCGGCACCGTGCTCTTCCGGTGCAAGAACGGAGAGCACCGCGCGCTCACGGACGTCTACTACATCCCGGAGCTCCGATCGAGCATCGTCAGCCTAGGACAGCTCGATGAGCACGGTGCAGAGGTGTTGATCCGCAATGGGGTGCTGCGCATCAGGGACCAGGATGGCCGACTCCTAGCTAAGGTATCAAGGTCCCATAACCGCCTCTACCTGCTGGATTTGAAGGTAGAGCAGCTGGTGTGCCTTGCGGCGTCGTGCTCGGAGGAGCCGTGGTTATGGCATGGCCGATTCGGCCACCTGAGCTTCGACGCGCTCGGGCGGCTGGGAAAGATGGTGACCGGGCTGCCGCAGATCAAGCACGCCGGCGAGCTCTGCGACAGCTGCCTGGCGGGGAAGCAGAGGCGGCTGCCGTTCCCCAAGGCGGCAAGGTATCGCGCGGCTGATCCGCTCGAGCTGGTCCATGGGGACCTTTGCGGGCCAATCACGCCGGCGACGCACGGCGGCCGGAGGTACTTCCTCTTGCTCGTGGACGACTGCAGTCGCTACATGTGGCTGCAGCTCCTGACGAGCAAGAGCGACGCGGCGGACGCCATCAAGCGCTTCAAAGCACGCGCGGAGGTGGAGTCCGGGAAGAAGCTGCGGGTGCTTCGGACGGATCGCGGTGGCGAATTCACGGCGGTGGAGTTCGCCACCTACTGTGCGGATGAGGGGGTCGGCCACCACCTCACGGCGCCCTACTCACCACAGCAGAACGGTGTGGTGGAGCGCCGGAATCAAACTATCGTCGGCATGGCGCGCTCGATGATGAAGGCGAAAGAGATGCCGGCGGAGTTCTGGGGCGAAGCAGTGAGCACGGCGGTGTTCATCCTGAACCGCTCGCCCACCAAGGCCTTGAAGGGGGTGACACCGTTCGAAGCGTGGCATGGGCGCAAGCCTAATGTCACGTTCCTGCGCACCTTTGGCTGCATTGGCCACGTGAAGGCCACCAAGCCGGGCCTCGGCAAGCTGGAGGACAGAAGCACGCGCATGGTGTTCCTCGGCTATGAGGACGGATCGAAGGCATATCGCCTGTACGATCCGGTCGGCGGCAAGGTGGTGGTGTCCCGGGATGTGGTCTTCGATGAGGCCGCGGCATGGAGCTGGGACGGGCCAGAAGCAGCGGAAGGCCAAGGCGGTGGCAGACTCTGCAACACATTTGCTGTGGAGCACTTGGTGATCCGCGGCCATGGTGAGGCGGTGGAGCCGCCGGTGGCCGGGGAAGCGCAGGCGCCAGAGCCTACGGTGGTGGAAGCAGAGCAGCCGGCAGCTGCAGAGGTGGAGCCACTCAGCCCAGGCGGGGCAGGCCATTTGAGCTCGCCTGGGCCAACTGGGGAGCAATCCCCTGCTTCGCCCGAACTAGGAACGCCGGCGGCAGAGGCCACAATCGAGTACGCATCCCCACCATCGGATGTCTCAGATTTCGTGGATGCTTTCCATGAAGGGGAGGACGTCAGATTCCGGCGGGTGGACAATATGGTCAGCGAGGCGACGGTGCCAGGGCTGGCGGCGCGGATGCTCGACGACGCTGACCAGACTCTGCTTCTCATGAGCGCAGAAGAGCCAGCCACGTTTGCTGTCGCGGAGCGCGATGCGGCGTGGCGAAAGGCAATGCTTGAAGAATTGAAGGCGATCAAGGACAACCACACCTGGGAGCTGGTCGATCCGCCGGCGGCATGCCGGCCGATCGGGCTCAAATGGGTGTTCAAGGTGAAGCGGGACGAGCGTGGCGCCGTGGTGAAGCACAAGGCGCGGCTCGTCGCCCGTGGTTTCGTCCAGCGTGAAGGAGTTGACTTCGAGGAGGTGTTCGCGCCAGTGGCGCGGATGGAGTCGGTGCGGCTCCTCCTCGCGCTCACGGCGGCCAAGGACTGGCAAGTCCACCACCTCGACGTCAAGTCTGCCTTTCTCAATGGCGATTTGGCGGAGGTTGTCTACGTCAAGCAGGCGCCGGGGTTCGTGGTGAAGGGCGCTGAGCATAAGGTGTTGCGCCTCAGGAAGGCCCTGTACGGGCTGCGGCAAGCGCCGAGGGCGTGGAACGCCAAGCTCGACGCCACCATGGCGGAGCTCGGGTTCGCACGCTGCGCCACTGAGCATGCGTTGTACACCCGCCGACGGGGGAAGGAGCACCTCATCGTCGGGGTGTACGTCGACGATCTCATGGTCACCGGGGCGCGCGCGCAGGACATTGCACGTTTCAAGGAGGAGATGGGCGCCAAGTTCCGCATGAGCGACCTGGGAGCTCTGTCGTACTACCTCGGCATCGAGGTGAAGCAGAGCGCGGATGCAGTGAAGCTTGGGCAGCGCGCCTACGCGCTGAAGCTGTTGGAGCGGGCGGGCATGGCGGGCTGCAAGGCTGTGGCCACACCCATGGAGGAGCGGATCAAGCTCTCGCGGGCAAGCTCGGCGGCGAAGGTAGACGCTACGCTCTACCGAAGCATCGTCGGCGGGCTGCGCTGGCTCACGCACACTCGGCCGGACATCGCGTTCGCGGTGGGTTACGTGAGCCGTTTCATGGAGGATCCAAGGGAAGACCACTGGGCGGCAGTCAAGCGGCTGCTCCGCTATGTCCAGGGCACGGCAGAGCTGGGCATTGTCTTCCCCAAGCGCGGGAGCATCCAGCTCTCGGTGTTCAGCGAGGCACCGCCCAAGGCCTCGGAAGATGCAGCGCTGACGGTCTTCAGCGATGCGGACATGGCCGGCGACGTT
Source organism: Saccharum hybrid cultivar R570 (assembly GCA_038087645.1). Taxonomy (NCBI): domain Eukaryota; kingdom Viridiplantae; phylum Streptophyta; class Magnoliopsida; order Poales; family Poaceae; genus Saccharum; species Saccharum hybrid cultivar. Next base: position 29,716,394 of record JAQSUU010000135.1, read on the forward strand.
GATGGGAGGCGGAGTACTTCGGGTGTCCTCGTCTTCCTCGGATCGTCGCCGATTGCCTGGCAATCCTTGAAGCAAAAGATGGTGGCGCTGTCGACATGTGAGGCGGAGTATGTCGCAGCAGCCACGGCGGCATGCCAGGTGGTCTGGCTGCGGCGGCTGCTGGCAGAGCTCACCGGAGCCCAGGTCCAGCCGCCGGCACTCAAGGTGGACAACCAGCCAGCAATTGCGCTGGCAAAGAATCCAGTTCTCCACGACAGAAGCAAGCACATAGATGTGAAGTTTCACTTTCTTCGTGATTGCGTCGATGGAGGGCAGCTCGTCATCGAGTTCGTCAACACCAAACGGCAACTCACTGACATCCTCACCAAGTCACTTGGTCGTCTTCGGTTCCAGGAGCTGAGGGGGATGATTGGCATGGTTGAGGTCAAGAAAGGACAGCAGGATTAGGGGAAGATTGTTAGACATAATCTGCTGATCCTCCATTGCAGTAAGGGCAGGAACATGGTCAGCTCTGCTGTCCAGCCCTGAACACTGCAGCTTGTATGGCAATAGGTCATCCCTAGTACTATAGTTGGTAGAAGGTGATGTATACCATGCTCTAGGAGTAGGTAGAGGTACACCAGCCATGTCTTGGCTGTACCAAGGTGATGGGGGCTGTACTCAGCCATACCATCATGTACTATGTAGTTGGTAGCTTGCTTGTATAAATTAGGAAGCAATGCAATGGAAAATGTAGCTCTTGCCACCATCTCTTGTGACTTCAGTTTCAGCTGAAACTGAGCAGTGTGTGTGTGCTGAAGAAGAGCTTCTTCCTTGGTTCAGGGGAGAGGGAGAGGGAAGGGGAGCAGGTGCTGCTCACCTGGGCATTAGGTGCTAGTGCCAATAGTTGAGACATATTTGAGTAAGTCAATCTAAAATTTCTCGACTTGAGGCTAAAATTTGCAATGTATTACCTTCAGAATATAGTCGGTGACCACATTGGCATCTTGCCCACCCATTGCAGACGCCTAATTAAATTAAGCACGAAAACCATACTCAGTTTTTATTATGATTGACCAATTATTCAAAGAAACATCATCTACGATTAAAAAATCCTACTGGATTTAGTCAGGATTGCATGCCTTCATGTATGCATCAATATCAGCATCAGGTTTGATATTGGCCGCCTTCTCTCGCCTCGACAGCTCAGTCAACATGTCTAACAACATAAAGGAAAGAAGCAAGATCCAATAAGCATATCAATGAAAAGGGTAAATCCTATATGGTAAGCAAGCAGAACAAATGCATACGCATGCATCGTGTGACTAAAATTGCTCAGAACTGTACCAAAACGGGAGCCGACACCCTGGCAGCGTGCAGAGAATGCAAGCGTCTCCCTCACAGTCATCTCTCCTATGTGGAGGTCATGCTGGCTGATGTACGCTGCCGTCCTCTCTGGAACAAACTCTGTCATCTCGTGACCATTATAGGTCACTTTGCCAGAAAACTGCACCGTGTTTTACCATAACATTAGGCACCGGACATTTCATTAGAGTAGTTCGTACAAAGCATGCAGCAGTTGCCTATGAAAGATGCCCTGTTTTTTGAATGCCCAGTTTTGTGCAGAAGTTCGCAACAAACTAAAATAGATGTCAATGAAATGCAACGAACGAGATAATGCAGACTGTTTTTTGCGAGGTGTAACTATTGCAAAGAAGTGCAAGGATACATTTTGTACTACCTTGAGGTCTTTGTCAAGCCTTCCGGCCAAGGCCAGCAACAAAGTGGTCTTGCCTGATCCAGGCGGACCTAATAGAAGTGTCAACCTGCATAAATGTAAAGAACGTGAGGTTGACTGGTCGAAGAAGCCAAGAAATCGAATCCTAACTCTCTCTATCTCTCTCTTAGGAGATTAATTACTAATCGATTCACCAACACAAGCCAAACCAACAGGAATATAGAATTACTCTAGTTTTCCAAAAAAAAAACAACTCATCGACTCTGTAGATGGAAAATAGTTTGACTTTCTTGAGGACAAAAAGAAAACAATAAAAGATCGATTGTTTTACTCAACTACCTGCGAGGCTTGATGATTCCGCTGACGTCGTGGAGAATGGGCATGATCTGCTTCCTGCTGGACAGTATGTGCAGCGCGTTCGCCGCTTCCTGCGTCGAACAAAGAGGCACACCGACCAAAGTTCAAGATCGATCGTCTTTCGCTATCGGAACTAACCGGTGGAATGGCGCGCGTACCTCGACCGTGTTGACGATGGAGTTGAGGACGGTGGGGAGGCCGCTGCTGCCGACGCGCACCTCAGCCTCCGCCTCAAGGTTCTGGAACCGCACCTCGATCGTTGGCATGTCGATCCCGACTCTGCAGCAATCAAACACGCGCGCGCGTGCGGAAATCGTCAGACACCCGGCGAGCGGTCCTTGATCCTTGAGCGAGCAAGAAGGTACCTGTCGATGCGGTCCTTGAGCTTCAGCAGGAACCGCTCGTTGTCCTCGTCGGCGACGCGGACGAGGCGCTCCAGCAGCGCCCGCCTCTCGCGCGGGCCAAGGCTGAGCACGTCGACGTCCACGAGCCCCTTCCCGCCGGCCGCCTCGGCGCCGTCGGCCCCGAGGTCGAGCGGGACGATGGCGCGGCGGACGCGGTCGTAGGTGGGCAGCTTCTCCAGCGCGGCCCAGCGGAGCGCCTCCTCGTCGTCCTCCTCCCTGGACGAGCGCGAGAACACGTCGTCACCGCGCCGCCACATGGAGCCGCTGCCCCCCCGCATACTCGCCACCTTCTGAATGCCCCCCGCCACGTCCATCTCGCTATCCCTCCAACTCCTCCCCCCTGCTGCCGCCGCCGCCTCCTGCTCCCCCTACCAATCCGCACCCCGCACCACAACGCCGAGCTGCCACCGGGGTTACCAATGAGATTACGGTGTTTTGGGGCTGCGTGCGTGCGCTTGCCCCGCTTAATGATGGGAGAGCGCTCAGGGCTCAGGCGGGTTTTTGTAGGGGTGACGCGTTGGGACGGGACGGTCGTGGCACGTGAGTCGTGACAGGCACAGGCGCCAGACGGTCAGAGCCGCGCCGCCCGGGGAGGCCGCTTTGCTTGCTCCTGGAGTTGCCCATTGCTACCAAGACCTGACTGACACCTCGGCCCCCCTGGGCCTGGCGCGAGTCGCTGCACTGCTGGACCGGGCTGGGCCGCTTGTCGTTGTCGCTTCTAGAAGGTCACCTGTTCTAGTGGGAATGGGGGAGGAATCGCTAATTGAGGGATTTAAATTTTACTAGTCTTTTTGCGCGCGCCCATGCGCGCGGGCTACTGGCCGAGAGACGATTTTCAATGTGCAAGAACACCGACGAAGAAAATACTGCAACTTATGTAGGACTAAATAGCAGGCCTGCAGGGTAAGGCAGCAAAAGCATCCATGTTTGACATAGTACATACAAACATTGTTCAGACATGGAACATAAGCAGGTCATGCCTTTACATCGGTCTAACATAGTACATTTGATATGAGAAAAGTCACGGTAGCACATGCTTGGACACACGATGGAAGGAAAGCAGTGCTGGTGACGAAGGTGCCATTGACTCTCAGAGCATCAATAGAGTTTCCAGCTTCGATCAGATTCGAAGCTAGGTGCCGGTGAGTAGTCTGTAGAAGGGATGCAAAAAAAAAGTTAAATTCAGTGATGGAAGTATGAGTGTGCTGTTAAAAGGGTATATGTGGTTCTGTTGTTGTACCTCTAGGCAGGTAGAAATTTCCCTCAGAAGAGCTGCTGCTGCGTGAAGAGTCGGTGCTGCACGAAGAAGAGGTGGTCTGCGATAGATTTCCGACGTACTTCCCACGCTCAAGTCTCTTGTTAGCTGCACGGTGCAGGCAAACATGATTAGTAATCTTTTGCAGAAAACACGGTTTCTTGTGGTCCTCAGTACCTCTGTGCTGCCAAGCGTAGGCCTCCTGGAGCACTTCTCTGTCGTAGCCGAACTCCTCAGCTGATAAGGAAAAACAATGGTTAGTCACGAATATAAGATAGCAGAGCCAAAGAACATGCTAGATAAGGCAGTGGCGTAACACCTGTGTCAAAGGAAGTGGCCGAATTGGCGTGGTCACTTGGGAAATGATCTTCTTCATCTTCAGACTCTACCTCTGGTGCCTCAGGGTACAGATATGTTTTCATTGTAACAGGGAAGACTATATTGCATACACCATGGGTATTTGAATACTGGAGCCCAATGTGTCCAGATTCTGGGATAGATGCTGTGCTTAGGGCATAGGCATCAACGCGGCACATACCTTTGGACGTGCTGAAACGGTAGGTCTTGATACTACAGTGGCGTCAGAGGCTCAGAGCAAAGGGTCTAGAGTGAGCTTATCAAATGCATGAGGTGGAAAGCCTGTGATATCTATGGTGACCGGAGTATTCCAGTCGCTGATCTTGCCTCCATGCTGGTTGTTCCAGCAGACAAGGAGCATACTGAAAGTGCTGGCATGCAAGATCTGGGAGGATGCAACCAGGTCTCTCTCATGGGGAGTGGCAAATTGGATGACAAAATCCGAATTGAAGGGGGTGATGGTGAGAGGGATGGCTCGGTACTGAAACTGGTAATCGATCGGTCGCAGTGACTGCTTTGGTAAACTGCGCCTCTGCCATCTGTGCATAGTCGTGCCAATCAACGATGCCGAGGCTATGGATAGGATACGTCGCCTAGAATGGTGAATGGAGTCTAAGTGCTCATGATTTTTGTGTTTTAATATAATGAAAAATATAGCGACAACGGTTGAGTAAAGGTCAACTGTGCAGCGTACCATGTGTTCTTGTGTCGCTAGGTGGCTGAGTTAGCAGGCGGCGAGTTGGATCGAGACAGCCTGGATGCAGCAAGATACGCACGCGCCGTTGCTGCGTTTCAAAAAGGTAAGCGAATTAGTATAAGACCGAAGATGTATGCAGGTAGATTTAAGTGGAGCGCCGTTCCTGTGCAAGCCAGATGATAATATGCGCAATGAGGAAGGCCACGTTTCTGGAACTCGACTGTGTGCAGCACTAAACAAAAAATACAAGGAGTTTGCCATGAGAAATAAGGAAGGGCAACTGGCTTTCTATTCGGTAGAATATCAGACAGAAAATAGATGGCGCCAACCTACCAGCAGTCATAGGACCGAAGGCAGTACCGTCCCAGAAAACTCATCTGAAGGTGATGGCGCCACAGCCTGAAGAGCAGCCTGCTCGTAGCCTGCCCCAGAAAACTCATCTGAAGGCGCCCAAAAGAAAAATCGATGAGAAGCAAGAATAGTGTCGAAGGAGGGAACATCAAGCTCCACACCGTAGACAGGCGTTCCATCTGCGGCCACCTCGAACACCACCGAGGCATAAGGCAATCCACACCTAGCAGCCACACACTGTAGCAGAGAGAGATATGACGCTCCAACAACAAACATAGATGCAACCCGCGCAGCAGGGGTGAGGGGGCACAAGGAAGAGTCCCTAAAAAAATGAAAATAACAGCACCGGCAGTGCAGCATAACCCAATACAGAGGGAGCAAAACACCCCCAAAAGAAAACGCAAAAAAGAAAATGCTCGTCAGAAATATCTACCAAGGCACCATACACACGAACAAGAAAACAGGGAACGGTAATCTGGTAGAAGAAGGAAAAGATAACATACCGAACCGCGGCAGGCAGAGAAGGAAGGACGACGACAGCCGAGGCCGGAAGCGTCTCGCCGCAGCACGTCGTATGACCTCCGTAGGTTCCGCGCAGCCGCCGCCGGCGTAGACCCAGCGACCTCTCCCGGCGACCCCTCCGACGTCTCTACCCGACGAGCGCAGATTTGACAGAAGCCGCAAACCCTCCTGAGGACCTACAGCACCAACGCGCGCCGTAGAGCCAGGAAACAGGCAAGAAGACGAAGGATTAAAAGCCGGCTACAGGGGAGAAGAAGGAAGAGAGGAGAAAGCACTGCGGCGGAGCTCATACCTGTGAGCCGCGGCGGAACGGAAGGGGAGACGGAGGAGAGCCGCGCGCGGCGCCTTTTAGCCCAGACGCCCCCCGACCGCTGGACCACCACAGCACACACCGAACAGCAGCCCATGACCGTCGCTGACAGGTGCGTCCATAACGACTGGTGGAGCCCAACAATCAGCGGCACCGAGGCCGCGTCGGGCTGCACCGCCACCCCACCCGCCAACCCAGCTGACCGCCCTGCCAAAAAGGACATCCCCCACGACTCACCACGACCAGGCACGACGCACGCAAGCCAACCAGCGATGGACAACAACCCACAGCGGCGAATCAGCACTCGACAACGCGGTACGGCTCTGCCCCTGCTATGACTCCCCCAACGGAACTCCTGTAGAGAGCAAATCAGCCCGTGCACAGCCATTGATCCGGAATCTGACGGCGCGAACCTAATTTCGCTACCGTGGCCACGCTGGGAGCGCGTCGTGTCCAAACGTTCTCATATCTTTAGATTACTAGAAACAACGTGCGGGGTTGCCACGCGGCCTCATGGGATGGAACTAGCTGTGTAGGAGGTTAGATGAATTGTTGATTAATCTTTTAGCGGTTAGGGTGTCTAGCCTTTTGAGTCAGTTTGGTTATGCGTTTATGTTGCTACGGACCTTTTTTTTTAAACAATGGTGTATGATTTGGAGATTTGGCTAATGTAGGTTTCGTTGCCGCGTGGCCTCATGGGATGGAACCAGTTGTGTAGGAGCATAGATCAATTATTAATTAATTTTTTAGCAGGTAGGGTGTCTAGCATTTTGAAACGGTTTGTTTTGCGTTTATGTTGCTACAGACCCTTTTTTCAACAATGTTTTATAATTTGAAGATTTGGCTACCGTAGGTTTTAGCGATTATTTATAGGCGTAATAGAATACGTAATATGTGTCATGGAGTATTCTTTTTTTATGACAAAGAACAGGCAGAAAATATTTAGATACGTTCTAGATTTGTTTTAGTGTATTTACAAATTTTCTTGACTTTATTTTCGAAGGAAAAGTGTCTACTTTGTGTGTTTGTGAAAATGACCGTCTACTTTGACAAAAGGCGAACGATAGGATTTTTTTATAACAAAGAAAAGGGAAAAACATTTTAGGTATGTTTTACATTGGTTTTAGTTTATTTACAATTTTTTTGAAAATTTTCTACCTAGGAGAAGAGTTTAATTTGATCTTCTGGGTACGTTTCTCGTGTGCGCGTAGCAAAGATATGTGAACGGTAATGAGTAGCGCATGAATAATAACATTTTGGGTATGTTTCACGGGTACGCGTAGCAAAGATGCATGAACAGTATGAACAATGCAAGATGCGTGAACAGTGATGAGCAGTGCATGAATAGTGCCATTCTGGGTATGTTTGACGGGCGCGCGAAGCAAAGATGCATAAACAGCGATGAACAGTGTATGAACAGTGCTCAGGGAAAAGCGATATTTTCACGTGATTTGAGCCGTCCGATCGAGATCCGACGCCAGAGATTTGCCAGCGACGTGGCACACTGTGGTGCCTGAGCTTGGCTCCTATTTAAAGTTATAGAGATAATATAAAGTGGCCTTCCTTCTAGAGGGACCAGCGCACGTTAACGGTGACGACAGTAACCTACTGCGTGATCCTGCGCGGCAGCATCGACGCCAACTCGCCAAGAGTTCTACAGCCAACCATTGTTCCCGTTCCACTCACGGGGCAGCGCTGATTTTCCAGAAATGCATCACCGATTCCAGTAGCGGCCAGAGAGTTTATCTGAGCCATCCTTTGGTTGTCTAGGGATTCGAAAGATGCTGTATTTTTCACATGTAAAGCTGACTGTGTAGATAAAATATCCAAATATGTTGTACTTTCGCATGCAAAGTGGAGACCCTGGACCGAATCTCAATGTACCTGAATGAATCTGGGACGTCGGATAACCTCCACGGCCGCTATGGGGAGTGGATTTTTTGCTCTTCTGATTTTCCTGTGCTGAAAATGGACTGATGGAGCGGAAGGAAGCTTCTCCCGCTACCAAACCATTGAAATCTAGTTATTCAGTCCCTCAACGGTCGTCTAAATTTTTAACATGGCCGTTTTAGTTTTTAAAATTTACTTTTGAACCCAGCTTTGTCTCATGACTATCAAAGTGATCATTTTAGTCCTTAACTTTGCAATTTTAGCTCAATTTTCAATTTTCATTTATGAACTATCAAAGTGTATTTTAGTCAACAAACTTTTCTTTTCGGTCAAACTTTGTGCCCTCGTTCTGCATGGAACACCACACTATCTCGTCTATTCAGCTCTAGTATATGATAGGAGATATAATAATAATAATAATAATAATAATAATAATAATAATAATAATAATAATAATAATAATAATAATAATAATAATAATAATAATAATAATAATAATAATACAAAAACATCATAGTGGACGGTCTAAATACTCTTTCGAAATTTATTTTTTGAGCTCAGTTTCACCTCATGACTATCAAAGTGATCATTTTATTGCTTAAACTTTGCAATTTGGGCTCCATATGAATTTTTATTTTTTTTGTGAATCACTATGAACTTTCATTTATGAACTATCAAAGTGTATTTCAATCCTCAAACTTTTCTTTTTTAGTCCAACTTGGCCCCCTCGTTCTACATGGAACACCACACTATCACGCCTATTCAGGTCTAATGCCGCTTGTGGTAGAAGATAATAATAATAATAATAATAATAATAATAATAATAATAATAATAATAATAATAATAATAATAATAATAATAATAATAATAATAATAATAATAATAATAATAATAATAATAATAATAATAATAATAATAATAATAATAATAATAATAATAATAATAGGTCAAAAACATCATTAGTGGGTCGTCTATATACTCTTTAGAAGCTATTAGTAGTTCTAATGCACTTTTGATGGTATAAATAACTACATTGCTTTTGTGGAAGCAAAATTACCTTAAGAACACTTTGATGAATTAGAACAACCACTGATCTAAATTTTTTCTTAACTATTTCTAGCATCAGTCTCAAATAATTACCAATTGTGAATAATAATAATATTATGCTTTTGTGCGTAAGCTCAAAAATAATATTTAATTATTGAAAGAAAAAATATATGATATCCAAATTGGATGTGGATCTTGAACAATCCATTATTCATATTCCAGGATATTCCATTCTATATTTATATTTATTTTAAAATGTGGATATAAATGTCGAGAGTGTGTTATTTGACTCAACAACTGTGGGCGATGCCAAGGACAATGGTACCTAACGATGACCATCCATCTTGAATTGCAGGTGGTCTGACCAAGTGTGGGCATCGCGACATTCCACATAGGACAAAGTTCATCCAAAAAGAAAGGTTTGAGAATTAAAATGCCCTTAGCAGTTTATGGATAAAATTGAGCCCATAACACAAAGCTTATGACTAAAATGGCCACTTTGATAGTTTTAGGATAAAATTGAGCCTAAAAGAAAATTTTGAATACTGAAATGATTCTTTCTAAAGTTTAGGAACGAGATTAAGCCTTACATGATAATTGAGAGACCAAAATAACTATTCGGTCAAACCTATGAAATGATGACGATGACGACGACGATGTTGGCATTTGTTATATGCTTATCATTGTAGGTCATTTTAGACTTGTCCACAGAGATCGAATGTGTGTTTGTTTACTATGTATACTAGAAAATAAAATGGTCTATTCATTTGTCAGAGTATAACGTGGACAAGAAATTTGAAGAAAAAAGGTGAAAGATGTATAGAAATCATAAAACAAACCTATATTTGAAACAATAACTTACATTTGGTGATTTGGAATCAAATGAGTATAAAGGTTATCAGCTCATAACTTCCTAATAGCGAAGGAAGATTTATGCACTATTTTAGTCCCCCCGCCAAAAAAAAGAAAAAGGTTCAGGACAAGTTAATTCTTTTTTAACTTCAACCAAATTAATGAAAAGCAGTATCGATTTTATTAACTGAAGTGTTAATTTAGGTTTTATTGGGTTACAATTCATCCACCAAGCCATGGTTCACGTTGAAGCGTAGCTTGATGTCATTGGCTACTTTTAATTTGACGGCTACATAAACCAGCAACGGTTTTTTTCACAGGAATATACACATATTTGGCAGCGAGATTTCCTGTGGAGCTCCATTTGAGCTGATCGAATCTCTAATTGGAGCGACAATCAAATCCTAGGCTTTACAACGGATAAGCTATCTTATTATGCACCCACACAAGACAAAGTTTTTTCACATTTCCTATCTGATGGTCGCCTGGATTTTGTTCGTTTGCCCAGGCGACACGCGGCGCGCGCGAGCGCGAACGCTGGCGACGCGCGGCCGCGCGGGGTAACGGGTTTTTTTCGTTTTTTCGGGTCCGGTCCAAATTTGTTGTGCGCGCCCGTTACCAAAAATGTTGCCGGCTCCGCCTTAGATTGGAATCCGGACAGGACACTGTTCAAATTCCTAGGTCATCGCGCCCAGATAGGAAAGGATTCGTGTTTGGGGGTCCAGGCGGAGGGGGCGACCGGCGATTCCCCTGCTCCTCTTCGTGTTCCTCTTCGTCCAGGCGTATCGGAGGTCCTCCCTCGTCGATTTAGAGGCCTACCGGAGGTCCTTCCTCAGCGTCGTTGTCTTGTATGTTCGGTCGCGGCTCCCTCTCCCTCTGCTTTGTGCTTGTTTGCTTGGAGGTTGTTCTTCTAGATCTGGCTCGAATCCATGCATGGTTGGAAGATTGGGCAGGGGATTTGTCTTTGTGATGGATGATTGGTCAAAATGGGGGATCCGCTGCATATATGTTTTGGGATGCTGTCGGTTCGTTGATGATTTAGGCTATGGGGAGGGGATACGGAAGAGGGGACGAGGACTGGTTGCAACGGTGGATGTGGCGCTGGGAGTGGGGGATTTTGCGAAATGGGGAACTGCATGATTCATACTCTATTTTAGGCTTTTCTATTTTTTTGTTGCTATTTGGTAGATCTGGTGTCTGCATGATTTCAGACTAGTTCAAATATCTATGGTAGTTTGCTCAGACGTGCATGGCAAGTGGGAGGAGCATGTCCTGGATATGAACATGTCCTGGAGATGAGCATGCTTCTCCATGGTAGTTGTTTGCTCTGTTCTATTGTGGATTATGGATTGTGATGGGTGCATGTCCTGGAGAAGTATGCATTTGTAGCAGTGAGTGTGGTGTGTTTCTTGCAGACTTGGTTTATCATGGTATGGTATGGTGTTGGATTTTGGTTGTGGCCCTGGTTGCTTGCTCTGACGGTAGGCATGGCGATTGGGATGGCAAAATGGGGGTGGGGGTTGCTGGCAGGGCTGTCGTGTGGCAAGCAGAGGTATGGGGTGGTGGGGTTTTCATTTGTTCCATTTCTACAGTATTTGGATCTTGCATTTCTGGTGTTTGCATTTGTTCTTGTCCATGAGCAGATTCATTTCTATGCTTCAGTTGGGAGTTGTGATTTTTATGTTGAGATGATTCACAATAGACTTGATTAAAGGTGATTTAAAGATTGCATGCTTATTGCATCCAAAATGATGATTCGTCCCAATGATTAAATGATGATTTGTGCCTTTTCTACTTGAATTGCATCAGTCCATAGTACTACTGCATCTAGTGGTGGAGCGTGAGTAATATTTAAGGGGGGCCAAATTACCATTAAAAATTTATCAGCAACTGGAGATGTTAGATTAGTGAGAAAGTATAGTACAATTTATAATGACGAAACCATTAAAAATTTAGTCTCGTATATAAAAACTAAATTTTGGTGCTAATATAGGAGGGCATCTCCGGCCAAACTAGAGAGAAAAGTGTATTAGAAAATTCATCAATCACACAAGTTAACTGTTGCTGTTACCTTATTTATTTTCTATCCTTAATTTCCAAAGTATCACTGAAATGCAGATTGTTTGTTACTAATATTAGAATGTTAAATGCAACTTGTTTTGTTTGTTATTTGATTGGCTGCAACTAGCAACTTGGTGATTAATTATTCTTTATATATATATAGCCATGGCTGACGATGATTTGGGTTGTGCTGGCGACTCCGGAAATGTTGAGAGTGATGATGAGTTTTCTATGAGGTCTGAAGATGAGAACTCAGAATCATTGAATGTTGGTGAGGTAATTCTCTTAGTTTATTGCGTCTCTGGTTTGTTGTCTCTGTTGTTGTTTTTGCGAGCTATCATGAACTAAAGGTAGTGAGTAGTTACTCTTGTCATCATGTTCTGGAGCATAATAGTTTCAGTGGATGCGGTTTGAGCAGTAACCATTGTATGAATTCCTTCTGTTGTAGGTTTTGATTGGTTCCTCACATTAGCGTTGCATTGCATCAGGGGTTATGGAGCATACCCTTAACCTAGATATCAGAGGACTATGCAAACTCGTATTTTGTGGTTGTAGTTGTTTGCCTTGTTTGCTTGTTATCTGTGAGATTTGAGATGTGAAAATCTATATGACACTATCAGTTTGTTGTAAAATCATTTTCCATTGTCCAGTTAGCAGTTTCATTAGGAACATTTGTTGATGCATGTAGCTATTGTCAGGAATTGCTTTCCTCACTTTTTTTTGTAGCACTCGTATAGTAGTACTTTATTCAGAATGAAACAAATGGCGACATCTTTTCTTACATGTATTTGACAATTTATTTCAATTTTTATTCCACTTTTACCTTGTTTATACATTATGCTTAACAATTTATTTATTGTGGGATATCTTTACTTGAATGCTTTACTATTTGTACTCATTTCTGTTGCTTGATCATGAATAAGTTGGATGTTTTTGAACTTAAAAGCTTGTGCTGAATATGGTATTTTTCGGCTAAATCTCCTAATATTTGCCTGATTATTATTCTCAGCTTGTTTGCTTTGCTCAATATTTTGCATTTTATTATGCTTTTAGGACTCAAGTCCGTCAGATGATGAAATTGATCCTGTTGGAGCTGTTGAAGCTTTGAAGGGTCTTAGAGGAGTGATGTCTGGAGTATGTTCCTGAAACCTTTTGGACTGAACCGTGCATAGTTTGTTTATCTGTGTTTTGGCATATTACCTTCAGTAATGAGCACAAAGATCTTTGTCCCTTGTTGTTGTCCTGCAGTTATACTAGATTCTACTGTGTTTGTTCTGAACTAACTATTGATATTTTTTTTCATGATGCTAATTCTTTTAAGAAGAGGGGTAGATCTAGACGTACTAGAATGGTAAATTTAGTAGCATGTCGTTTTGTTGTTTTGACACCATGCTTAGTGAAATCATGCTTAGTTTGATAACATCCAATTTTTTTTCATTGTTTTCCAGAATACTAGTCATGTTGAAGGCAAGGGCAAAGGAAAATCAACTGCTGGTGCTAGTTCATATTCTAGGGCAGCAAGCAGGTGCAATAACAAGTATTTTGGAGAGATAATAAGTGCATTGGATGACCGTAAGAAAGACATTATCAGGGGCCATGGGTTTGGTAGGTTGTTAGATTATGATGGTTGTTCTGTTCCAAGAGGATTTGTACAGTGGATTGCTGATCAAGTTGATGTAAACTGCCGTGATATACTTGTTGGAGGGAAAGTAATCCCTTGTAGTCCAGAATCTGTTCATCTTTGCTTGGGAATTCCATTTGGTGGTCAAGATATCAAGCAACAGCATAACGATTCTGTGAAGACTAAGTTTCTTTTAGCAATCAAAGAGAAGTCTCTGCCACTGAAAAGCACATTTGGCGACAAGTTGAAAGGCAACACATTGTCTGAAGATGACATATTTCGATATTTCATGGTTGTTGCTCTGTCTTTCTTTCTATGCCCAAACTCAAGCACTATTTCTAGTCCCAAATATCTTGGTCCTTTACTTGATGTTTGTACTGTGAAAGACTGGGATTGGTCAAAGTTTGTCTTTGACTGGCTGTTTTCATCAATCTCAAGTTACAAGAAAAATAATAGGCAAACAATAGGTGGCTGCATATACTTTTTAGCAGTAAGTCTTGTTCCACTTGTCCTTTCTTTCCTATTTATTTATTTATCATTTATATTTAATGTATCTTACTGTTAACTTTTTAAATGTTCTTGTAGGCTTACTATTTGGATTTCCTGGACTTTGGGTTTGTTCGTGAGCTTCCCCCAACTCTACCAAGAATCAAATGTTGGAAAGGATCGATGATCAAAGATTATGCTAAATATGATCATGTCTCTGATTCTAAGTTTGGAAAACGTCCGGTAAGTATTGTATCTGCACCCTTGTTATAGTTTCTGTGTAATGGTTTCTGTTTGTGTGTGTGTTTACTGGCATAAGCCTAAATCCATTTGTGTGTGTGTGTTAACTGACCTAAGCCTGAATCCTAAGCCAATGATAAGACACATTGAAATTCAATTACAGGTTGTGTCATGAGATAGTGTGGATGTTAATTGATAAATCTGTTTGGTGGGATTCAATGCCAGGTTGAGAAGTTGTAGACTGTTGTGAAATTCTTGCTGTTTTCTTCATAAAGATTACAAATAAAAATACGAATTAAATTAATTGCTATTATTAATAATGTAAATTGCACATGATGGGACTACAATTTTAGTGTCTAGCATACGTAATTTTCGTCATAGTAGTTCCTCTTTTTATCCTCTTTGTTATTCACTCTTTTGTCATTATGTTTGTAAGGGTCTTTTCAGGATGCTGACTTCAATACATTTTGTGTTAGGTCAAATCATTTGAGGACACTTGCTACGTAGTGGATTATGGTTATTTTAGAAAGACTTTGGATACACATTGTGATTTCATCCAAGAACAGGTTGGTGCCTTGTCTACTATGTTTATGAGCTTCTTGTATATTGAGTTTTACATGATTCATATGTTTATATTAACTTGACATTACAGGACAAAGATGGTATGTGCGAGCTTTTTGAAGAGCACCACACTAGAGTTGGCTATAGGAATTCGGCCACACTTGTTTCCAAAGTGTTGAAGTACTTGTATGAGGCTTCAGTAGCTCGTCGTGGCGCTCACGTACATGCTGAGAGTTCTGCTGGCAGAGTACCTTCTCCTGTACAAGCTAACGTTGATGATGAAGGTGTTGATGCTGTACCCCGTAAATATGATGCTCCAGTGTTTTCTCCAGTACATGATTCTGTTCATGAAGATGTCTTGGATGCAAGAATGGCTCCTGGTCCAAGTGAAACAGTTGCGAAAGAAGTTGTCTTGGATGCTAGATTCCCTGGTGGTCCAAGCGATAAAGATGTCAAAGATGTTGATCATGCTGCTGGTCCAAACGGTGAAGGAGTGGAATAAGTTGTTGCTATTGTTTGTCCAAGTGTTACAACTGTGGAAGAAGAAGGTGCTGCTGCTGGTAAAGATCCCAATTTGGAAGATTTTGAAGCCAAGAATGCCTCTGCTGCTAAGACTCATGAAGAAGAAGCCTCTGCAACAGAGATAATTGAATCAGATGGCATGTATGATTCTCAGGGAACTGAGATTCTTCCTCATAGTAGCTCATCTGGTCAAGGTACATGAAGTGTTCTGTATCATTTGTTTCATCACTAAAATTTATTTTTGTATCCCTTGTTTGAAACTATTTAATGCATATTTGTCATGTGCAGCTTTTGAATCTGTTGCATACTTTTTTTTTAATATTTTCATGTGCAGCTTCGTGTAGAAATAATAAGAAGAGGAAAAGCAACACTTCACAATCTTTGAGTCCTGACAGTGTTGGCTCTATGAGTAATCGGAAGATGAGTTTAAGGATGTCTACAAGGCTTGCTAGATTTAGTCCCATTTCTGGACCTGGAGCTACAGTGGACAACCCTGTAATTGTTGAAGAAGCCGGTGCTCAAACTTCTAAGCGTGGAAGGAAAGGGAGGAGCAAAGCCAATGCATCTTCCCCGTCAATTGAAGAAATCACTTCGGATGTCTCACCAGGTGAATTGTTCTTTTCTGTATTTGTATGTGATTTAATTTAGTTTGTAACACATTTGTGGAAACACGTTTGAAGCTTTGTTATTTGTGACTTGTCGAAGCTCACACCTCTTATTTTGTCCTTGTCTTTCCATAGAAAAAAATTGTTACTTGTCATCTGTGATAACACATCCTAAAATTTGTTTTTTTTGTCATTGTATTTGTGCTATGTGATAACACATCCTAAAGCATTGTCATTGTACTTGTCATTGTGTGTGTGAGGGGTTAAAGTTCTAGGTCCTGAATGAGAGTAGGGAAAAATGTGGTTATTTTCCTTGTCTTTCCATAGAAAAAATTGTTACTTGTCATCTGTGATAACACATCCTAAAATTTGTTTTTTTGTCATTTTTTTGTCATTAAAATGCTAGAGTTGCATAGCTTTGTTGGTGGGTATGTCGTGTGTGTGTTCCTTCTCAATTTAATAAAATGGCATGTAGTTTTCCTACCCATTCAAGGGGAAGAAAACATTGAATGTTGCAGTTTTCCTTCACACATCACAAGGATACAATTGTAATTATTTTTGTGTTGTCCACTGTCTGTGACTTTGTTTCAGACCGGTTATGTATCATGTCCACTGTCCATCTGTCAGTCTATAAGCATACAGTAAAAGTAAATATTATGCTAAGACTAGTACATGCAACTAATTCACACCTTTTTGTTTTAGGCTGGTTATCTGTTGTATCCACTGTCTAGCACACTTGTATCCGTCTATAACATGTAGTAAAAGTAATATTAGACTAAGACTAGTACTTATAACTAATAACACATTTTGTTTTAGACAGATCTATCTGTCCTTATAAGCATGCAGTAAAAGTAATATGTAACTGCACACATGCTGACCCCACCATCTGTCAGTCTATATAATGCTATTTGCAGCATTGTTATGATATCTTGTGTAGGCTGCATAGGTAGTAATTTTTTTCATGTTCTGTTGGCTTTCATGGCCTTCATGGTATCTTGCTGACCTCTTATTTTCAGTTTGTTATGATATACACTTATTCGATCGATAATATTTGTGGCTTCCAGGAAGCTAAATATATTGTATTTTGAAGTTGCTTGTATGAATATGCATGGTCTGCCAGATAGCTTATTAGTACACAATTGTCTGCTACCTAGCTTAGTACTACCCCTTGTGAGAATTTTACAATACTCTGAGTAGTATCAAGCTTCTGAATTTAGCACATGATTGTCTGCTATCTAGCTTGCACTTGCTACAACTTGTGTGAATATGTAAAGTCTAAATTCTTATAGCAGATTGGAACTTAAATGGTCTTGTTTCTAGTGAACAGAATACTTATAGCAGATTAGTGAGTCAAGGTCTATTCACGCTAATTTGCATCTGTGACTCTGACTCTGCAGATTTTTGTTAGAGAATAGCAGCAAATCCAATTAAATGGTGCTATTAACAAACTCCACTGGATCAGAAAATGACATCTCTCTTGTTTTCTTTGTTTTTCTCCTCTGTCCTCTTACTTTTGCTCTTGTTCTTTTGCTCGAAGCAGGTGGCTTCCATCCCATCCTAATCCCAGTGCGCCTGGGACTAGGTATTTGTGGGAAATCTGTGCCGGTTTGTGAGAGGAGAGCCTGATTGGATTGTGTGCCTATTGTTTTGTTTCCTAGGTTGTCTAGGACCTCATACTGGTCAATCTGAGGGCTAATCTTTAGATTACTGCTCCCCCCACCCCGCCTCCCCGGTTCCAGCTTTAGATCTTTTTTCAAACCTGCTGCACATCTATAGGCTATGAAAGAATACTTTAAACAGTTAAGAGTTGATGCTTGCATAAAATTGTTTGAATAATTCAAATCTTATGAGGGCCTCTACTTTTTCTTATGATCTGAAATATGTTTTGTTCTACAAACTAGAGTACCGCTCCTTGCTATACCACTGAACTATGTGATCCTATTTTTCTACTACATAGTTGTTGAAGTGACCAAACAAATAAAAGATCTCGTTACTTAATTGCAGTCAGCAGCAATTTAAATTGCAAGTATCGGGCACTGCAATTGTAGTTCTGAGTATATGCAATATGCTGGTGTGAACCATTTGCCTCGTCGTTTTGTTATTTTTCTGCTAGCTGATCTAAGTGGCTGCTGGTTTTGCATTTTATACAGTCTTATATAGAATGGTGTGCTGAATTATAGAGACTACACATATCATGTGTTCGGAATAGCACCTGCAGGTTATTATAGTTGTCACAAATGAAACGTCTAAAAGAAACCTCAATGCATCGATTGGAACAAGAAAACCTTATTTTCAGACTGCCAATTTGATTTTGTACCTAGAATTTGCTAAGTGTTACTATATATCCTTCACCTTTTTGATGGGTTGTTTTCTCATTTCACATTGGACTAATAAGTCATATTGTATTTTGCTAGGCTGTAAACAATGTAAATAGCATTATTGGACTAGCAATTGTTGGAAAGGATTATTTGTGTCCTTGTAATTTCATCTCAGTTTATAGCTATATTTTTTCCTTTTTGAGTCTAGTTTTTGTATCTTTTGATGCTTTATGTTTTCCCTATATTTCTTTTCATTTGTAGTTGCTCATACAAAGATTGGTGGCAAGAGGAATCAGAAGACACCTCAATCTTCAAGCCCTGCCATTGTATCCCGCAAGTCTCCACGTGGAGTGTCTAAAAAACTTGGTAGATCTCCTCTTAGTCGTGTGGATGATGGTAATGATGGAGTGAAGAATGCCCAAAGTGCTTCTAGGGCTGTTCCTGGTCTTTCAAAAGTTGCAACTGCACGTGACAAGCACCATGAAGGCACAAAGGATACACCTGTACTTGTTGAAGAAGGGCAAGTGTTAGCTTGTAAACGTACAACCAAACGTCGAAAGGTGAAAATAGAAGTGACTTTCTGTTAATGTGTCTGTGTGTTTAGTAAACTATAGTAAAGTAATAATCCTACCTGATTATTGTTAACTGCAGTCAGTTTGCATAATGTGAAGTTTCACATTTGACTGAATCTTGTAGTTCTCCTATACTTAGAGCTGACTTTATTGTCCTTGTTCAGGTAGTTGAAGGAACTACTGGAGCTGCTAGACTGTCAATCAATAAGATTGAGAACACTTCCGGTTTGTTTGTGCTTCTTAGTCATGAAAAAATGTTAAACAAAGTCTATAATACAAACCTGACACATGTTAGAGCATGCTTACTACCTATTTCTTGATTGCACATTCATTATTAGTAGATTGCACATTTGATTTACTACAATTATGGTATTTGTGTTGGGCAATATATGTTTTTTCTCATATATGTCAGCTTTAACATATGAATATTTGTCAACTGTAGTTTTTAATATTCTTTACTATTTTGTTTTTTGATTAAGCGATGACAGCACCTGTTGATAAAACTAATATGAAGAACAATGCTTCCTACTTTAATAGTCCTAGCATGCCATCGTTTAGAATATTTGAAGATGAGGATGATTTAGGAAATTATGTTGAAGATCCTAATTTGAGACGTCCTGTTGGTCCAGTATCTGGTACAACTTGTCCTATTGATGGTGTGAAATCTGTCTATCCACATGCTGTCGCCAGTGATACGCAAGGAAAAGTCAATTCTGTGGTACATGTTTCTGCCATTTCCATTCTCCATCTAGTGATTGTCCATTCTCCATTTTGTAGAGTGACAACGAGTTCAGCGGGGCACTGGGTCGGTACAAGCGTACTTGTTTTCCGTTTGTTTGCCACCGGATTGGGTGTTGGTGGTGTACCAGAAATCTTCTTTTTATTCTTTCTTGCACTTTGCACTCCTGAAGTAGCAGAGCTATGATCCCTCTTTCCTCCACCTGACATGTTGCACTTGAGTGTGACTCTTGTTACCTGGTCATAATTGGGATCTTTTTTATCTTTGCACTTGTATGTGTGGCTTTTGAGTAACGAAAACCCCACAATAAATGCATAGTCATTGTAGAATTTGTATGCTTCTTTCTGTGTTTTGAATTTCATGCCAAGCCGAGGAACATGTCTGCTAGCTTCCTCCTGAGACAAACGCTCAGCTGCCATAATACTCTCATTTTCAGCTTGTATAGCTCTGAGCTCTTCGTCATCTTGTTCATCTGTAGCCTGTACATGTTGTTCACCCTTAGCATTTTGTTCCCCTTCTCTGCCTTGTTCTTCTTGTGGTTGTTGTTGCACCATGTTTTCTTCACTGCCAAAGTCTGGTACTAGTACTGACTCAACCTCAGTAGGACCATGTTGTTGCACCATGTTGTTAAAGACCATCCAAAAGTCTTCTTTTGGATGGTCTTCTGCTAGCTGATGCTCTGAGATTCTGCTAGTACTGATGTACATCTGGTTCTGTAGTCATAGGTAACAAAAAATGTTTACTGTTACACATTTGAACATATATTTGAAGAAAACAAAGTAATCTACATGTATATATAGAGAACACGTAAATACCTCTAGTGGAAATGGCTCGTTGAGCATGTCCATGTAACTTCCTGTCATTTGTGATGATAAAATATCTTCATAATTCTGATTTAAAGATGTTGCTTCAGCTATGACTTGGTTGATAAGGGTTGTATAGCTTGTTCCTCCCTGTGATAGGACATAAGTTGTTCCTCCCTGGGATGTGATGAGCTGTAAATGTTAGTATTCACAACAACAATAAAATCTTAGATTTATTGTTAGTATCAAGTTTTTTTTAAAAAAATGCACTGTGAGTTTTAGGAATCTCACTTCTTTTCTCTGTATTTCTTGTTGTCTATAGTTGTTGTAGTTCACTGGTGGTGCTGAGCTCTCCTGGTAAAGCATGGTTTGAGTGAAATGGCAAGGATATAAAGAGATTTATAAGAAATTAGTGGAATAACAGATTGAAGATAGACAAAGTAAGTTCATTTCCTTTATACCTCATTAGCATTCCTGACATTTTCAATATTTGACTGAAATCTGTAGAAGCTTTCAGGATTGAATTCCAAATCCTTTCTAGAAGCACTCTGGATATGATAAAGACATATGGGTTAGTTTATAAGGCTGTGTTTGTTTGAATATGTGTGTTTTAAGTTATTTAAACTTAGTATTTTGAAATTTTAGAAGCTAACATTCATTTCTTCTCTTTGTTGGTCTTGTCCATAGCTGTTGTCTTGCACTAGTGTTGTTGAAATACCCTGTTCATTAGAAACAAGGCAAAAAAAAGTCAAATATCAGTAGTTGCAATTAGGAATAGTGTAAATTGCAAGTTTGTCCCACTGCAATTGTTGTCTTCTTAATTTGCAATAACTATAATTTCTATTTACCTCTTGAGTATAATTGTGGTTAACAATGTTTGAATCAAAATTGTAGTAACTTTCAATATTTTCTTCTAAATCTCTTGCCAAACCATGCTGCATATACAAAGATAAATTGATTCATGCATAATATGGTATAAAGGAAAACACATAAATTTCATGAAATGGACCTAAATCTTTTTTCCAAACCTGCTAACAATATATGTTAGTTGTTATCTCAGACAATTGAGTAAGCTCCAGTGCACTATCTTCAGATCCAAAACTCATTTCCTCAAACAAATCTACATCTGATATTTCATTAACCTGCATAAATAGCTTGTGTCTATTATTGGTGTACATTGAAATCATCCTGATCTACTTGGAATGGATCTTATTTGGCTGTTGCCTTTCTTCTGTAAATTGTTCAAATTCCACTAATGGTTTAGAAGTGCATGTTCTATAGATTTACAGTGAATTTTGTATATTGGTCATAAGCAAATATAGATTACTGTAAATTGCAAACTTTAATACTGTAAATTGCAAATACAGATTACTGCAATTGTGGTGATAAGTATATGAAATTTTATCAATCTATGGTCCATATGCAGGAGTACTACATATATAAGGCAGCTTTAGATTTTTGATTTGTACAGATTAGTGTCTACACTGTAGTAATGTCAAAAAGCAAATAAAAGAACTAATTGTTTCCGTATGTGTTCAGAGGTGGGCCTGGAGATGAACAAGGTGAAGAAACTGCCCAGCAGGTTATGTAACTTGGTTATAGATTCTGAGCCAAATCGTACAGATGAACAAGAACAAGACAGAAGCAAGAAACAAGAGCAGATAAGCAATGTACTGGAACAAGTACAGATAAGTACCTTCTTCCTTGGTCCATGGAATTGATGTATTTTCTCCATCATGTGTGCTTGATTTTTTTGCCAGCGTCTGGATCTCCGATGGATCCAGATCTGTCTCTTTCTTGCAGCAGTGGAAAGTACTGCATGCAGCTGATTTGTGGATCTCCGATGGATCCAGATCTGTCTCTTTCTTTCATCAGGGGAAAGTCAGTTATGTAAAGCCCAGTTATGTAAAGCCCAGTGTGTAAAGCCCGTTGTAAAAGGCCGCATTCAGTGAAACGAACTCCAAGTATTATCGGGTTTCGGATGTTGAATCCGTTAACGTTTGGCGGGCCCGGTATGCGTTTGCGGGTGAATTTACGGACCCGGTAGGAAGACAGAGTCACAGATGCAGCACAGAAACAGCTCTGGCAGTTGGATCTCCATCCAACGGTGCTGGACGTCGCCTGGGTTTTTCCTAAAAACCCAGGCGACTAGGATATAACATGTCCCAAGTTTTTTTTTGAGGGAACCACACAAGACAAAGTTGGGGTGGGGGGGGAGGCACTCAAGTCACAATCAGCCCAATATCGTCCCCACGCTGATCGTCTCATGTAAGGATGAAAACGGAACGGAAATATCTCGAACCGACCGCTTTCGTTTTCTATATTATGGTTCCGTTTTTAAACATAAAAAATTGTCAGTTTCAATTGATTTTACAACCATTTTTAATCATTTTTTGTATTCTTTAATTGCTAAAAATGTAGAAATATACCGAACAAATCGATTTCGTTTTCTATTTCGTAAGTCTGTTTTCGACCGTTTTCATCCTTAGTCTCAGGTTCCTTGTTCTTTTCAAACGAATGGGGTGGCCCCGGCCTTCCTTGAGAGCAGACGAGAGACGACGAGTCTCGCAGAAGGAGCGGATCGGAGTCGGAGGCAGCGAAAAGCTCAAGGCGGGACCCGTCTCAACACCCTTTCTGTCCATGTGCCAAGACAAGCAACAGGACAGGAGTAGAAAGCAGAGCAGATCCTATCAAGAAACGATGCCAAGCAGTGCGGAAGGGCCATTAAGCAAAGGCAATGATGCAGCCGGCTAGCCGGCGAAATAGACTCCACCGTGGCTGGCATTTAATGCTGCAGGGAGCAGCAGTAGCCTTGCAGCAGCGCATGCAAGCAATGAGGAGCGAGCCCAGCAGGATAACAGCCAACAAGAGTGCAGTTGGGCACATACCGTCCGCTTTAGGCTGGCGTTTCACAAAACGCCTGCTCTACACTCTCTTTCTTCTACCCTCTGCGCCAGCTAGGATTCAGCCGGCTTGCCGCCAACCGTAATACTTGCTCTTTCAGTCCACGTGCAGCCGAACTCCCCCAAAATAAAATACAGTAAAGTCCTCCCTGCCCTGGCCAGTGGCCACCCGGCCGCCGCCGCGCTTGCGTTGCCGTACCCGTACTGGCGTCCACGCGCGCCCGGCCGCTCGCCCTGGACCGCCCACCCGCTGTCGTTGCCCGCATTTGGCTGGCGCCGGTCTCGCTTCCGATGCGTGCGTGCTCGGCGCGGCGGCTCGCTCTTTCTCGGGCACGCTTGGGCAGGGCCGACGACTGGACTGGAGCGCCACCTACTGACTACTGTGCTCCTACATACGTTTGCCGGACAGGCAGGCAGGCATGAAGCGAAGCGATCGAATCGGCGGGCGGTCGGACGAATGCGAGCTCTCCTCGCTCGTTCGTTGCTTGTCGAGACGCCACCATCCAAAGTCCCGAGCTCCGTGACGAGTCCGCGTCCGCTGGTACACACTACACAGGGCACAGCACGGTCGAGTTGCGTCCACGGAACCAACGCTGCCGCTGGTACTCCACCGCTGAACGGGGGAGATTCCGCCAGCACAGCCCGTGTCACTTTCCTCACCTCGCGAGAGAAAACCATACGGGCAGTAATTGCGGCGGCGGAAGTGGACGGGTCAAAGCCGGTAGAGGGATAGACTGCGGCCTGCCGCCCGCCCACCTGTGGGCTTCTAGAGGGTTGACGCCCCGAGGTCCAACGTGACGAGACACATGCAAAACGCTGCGCTTTTTTTTTTTTGATTTTTTCCTTTCTTTTCTTTATTATTTCTCTTTCTAGAAGGAGGGCCGCCGGTCCAGTTCACGCTCCACATGTCTGGTGACTGGTGACTGGTCTGCATGCCCACGACACGGTGTTCCCTTCATATGCTCGTGGTGCTACGATTCATTCGCCTCGACTTCGGCTCTCTGGTTGGTTCCTGCTGGAACAGTTGACCAAATGACCAAAGACTAGAGCTGTGGCTTTGATAGGCCTGTATAAATATTGCTCTCTGTTGACTACTCCGTAGGAGTGAAATTTTTGGAACGAAATATTCCACACGGTCAGCTTGTTTGAAAGGCAGAGATGCGGAGGCATACGTCCAGTCCACCGCCTTGGCTCCCTCCACGACTCCACCTGGCTTCACTCCATTTCGATTCCGAATAATTTGGGTGTCATCGTCTTTTTATCCGATGCGATACCTAATTCTTGGAGATAATTTTCCGTTTCTAACCCTTTTCTTTTACCAAACACCAAGGCTCCAAGCTTGGTACAAAGACAAAAGGCCCACTCATAGGAAAATGGCTGCCTTTTGTGGATTCTCAACCTCCAAAGTCGTATGGGGTGATCGGTAAATAAATAAAAAACTCATTTTAAAGGCGAGATCGAATACCTGAAATGGCTACACTGAAATCGGCAGAATTCACCAAACAGGCTAGGACTCCAATTATATATCCACTGCTTCATTTGCGTCTGTCGTATGACCCTTCCACTGTTAATTCCCTGCGTCCATTTCTCGAACATGGGGGCTGGTCCGGCTTACCAAGTACGAGTAAAATAAGGATATGTATGATTAAAAATTTAGTCCTAAATCATTTTAAAATAGATGGACTAATGGGTAGTTTGATTTTTTGCTTATAATTTAACTACTAATAACTACACCTTTTGTTTCAAATTATAAGACGTTTTTTGGATTTTTCTAAATACATAATTTTTGTTATGTACTTAGATATACACTAGTATGTCTAGACGCATTGTAAAAACAATGTATTTATAAAAGCCAAAAAGTCTTATAGTTTAGAACGGATGGCGTAGTTCATTAGTTAGCAAAGGGAAACTAAAGCGAACTAGAAGCTAGCTAGTAGTCCATGTATCTAAATAGCACAAGACTGAACTTTAGTCACACGGCAATTAGTTATAGCAACCGATGGACTGGCTATTAGTTTTAGTTCTTTTTTCTTGATAAGGGTAGGTTTTATTAAAAATCAAGAAAAAACATTGAGTTGATACAACCCTCTTGAAAGCACTCCTAACCTCTACATACTCGGATGTACATAGCCTACGAAGTTGAAAACAAAAGGCACATGCACTCTAGTAGCTAGCAATCAATCTATGTAGACCTTAGCAACCATGTTCCCGGAAGGAAACGAGAACTTGGGGCAACTTTAATTATAGCGCGGTAACATAAATGTTTCCAAATCGGAAACGCGGATGTTCCTAGAATGAGGAACATGACTATGTTTCACTTTGTGGTTGCTAAGGTGTAGACTAGATCGTCATCCATGTGTCTAGGGAAAACACACCCTGGCCATATGTATCAATTGTTGACATGCCGCTTCAACTAAATCCTTAGAAGCTGGCTTCTGTAGTATAGCTTAGGTCCAGTTCCAGTGGATAGTTATAAAAATAACCTACAAAGGAGAAGAATAAGTTTTCTTTCAAATACCATACCATTCCCAATATAGCTATAATAACCGACAAGTAGCATCTGGTCACAGTAGGATTCCTTACTAATACCTTTTTTCGCCAACATGCTTAGCCATGTATTTCATTAAGAAGGTAGTAGGGATTACAAAGCGTCTCCATCAGTCAAGCGAGATGCCTTTTGGTGACACCAGACAAGAACGGAAACATACATAATAGATATAGCTGTAGGCGCTACATTGTTCCTATTCGCGCGACTGAACAAGCTCCCCTTGTCCTAGCTCCCCCCACGAGCTACAAGGTTGAGCAAGACCAGCGCTAAATAATGTGATTTCATCGAGAGTTGTCCATTTGGAAGAAGTTCCAATGAAACTCATTTTGCGCTTGCATAAAAAAAATATTAACAGTGTGAGGGAGTGATGTCATTCCAAGCTACTACTTTGGTCTAAACAAGCCCTAAATTATAGAGCATCAAGTAGTGGGTAGGTAATGATCCCTCTCTCCATCCTTAAAAAAAAAGAAATTCTCGTTTTTTAAGGAATCAAACAGTTCTAAATTTGATATATATATATATATATATATATATATATATATATATATATATATATATATATATATATATATATATATATATATATATATATATATATAAACTAATATTGTTTATGATATGTAATAAATATTACTAGACTAATTATAAAATATAATTTTATAATAAATCTATTTGGAGATATAAATATTGATATTATTTTTGATAAACCTAATTAAATTTAGGATTCTTTGACTCTTCGATCTAAGGAAGACTTTTTTTTATGGAGTAAGGACAATAGAAACGATAAAACCATGGCCTGAGTCCTGACTACAAGCAATCCGGGGACGGGGAGAATGATGGATTGACGATTGACGTGCGCTTGCGGTCAATTGCCGGTGTGCTACGTCGCGACGTAATTATGAGCGTGGATCTTAACTTGGTACGCAAATCGTTGGTGTCGTTATTTTGTGAAAGCCGGACACTTGGAGGTCGTATGCGTGCTGTCACATTTCACATCATTGAATTATTCGTGGTGCTTTATTTTTCTTACTTGGAAGACACATTTCCTTTTTTTTTCTTTTTTGTCAATTTGCTCGGAGACGTTTTTGACTGCATGTCAATGACTTATGAGCAGAGACCAGAGAGGCCAGCCAATTAACGTTGCGATCAGCAGCACCCCAGCGTTTCCCCCTCCCCCAATCCCGGCCCCCCACCGTGGGTTCCTTTCGAAAACGTGCATGCTCCGGTAATGCTTAGTGTAGTATAGTGCAGGCCACTTATTTTAGTCGTTTCGTGCTGCCTTCCAGGCAACTTAACATGAGTTGCCTAGTGGTAGTGGAATCCGGATGCTTTGCTAAGCTGCAGCCCCCGAAGCCTGCAACTGAACTTTTTAAATTCGAGTAGTAGTTAAGACTTAGTATTGACTAATAACGGGTAGTAGAATTTTATACGTGTACCCGTCTAGTAGTAATTCAATGGTCTAGCAAATTCTATCTAGTGGTTCCTTGTCTCAAAGTAGTGTGGATGGACATTATGCTGAGACCAAGCTTGTTGTGTCTGAGGAGTTCAAATAATGATCTGCATGTGATTGAATTACACGATTGACCTTTGGGCCTTTCAAATTGTTTAGGTGCACACTTCCACAGTGGCACCGTCCCACGTATGGGCTCCAAGTCTCCAAACCTTGATAGCTACCTATAAAAATCAAAGCAACTAGCAGGGGGCGGAACAACGAGGAAAGATCTAGGTGGGGTGCTGTACGTGCAAATTGACATGCACTTCGGAGGGTGTTGAGCCTTAGCTCAAGGCATGAGTTTGAGCTGTTAGGACCCTGGACCAGGCAGCTCGGCCGTCGGTTTCCAGCGCCTTGCCATCGGTTTTTTCAGCTCTCGTCCGCATGCATCATCATGACGTTAGCCCTGCCATTCTACCACACTGTCATTAGCTATGATTAATCACATTTAGAGATGGCTAGAGCACGGGGGAAGGGAAGAAGTGGCATGTGGATCTGAAGTGCTTCAATGATTGTTGATGCGAATGCCAAGACATTACTGTCTATATTAGATAGCTATTATGCATGTATGTAATCCCTTCCAGAGATGTTTCTATTTCTTTTTTCTAATCGGTAATACTCCTCCGCTGGCGTCCATTCCAGACAACCCGTCTAGACGCTTCCTTGGGCCTGCGGACCGGTGGCCTAGGCAAACGCCCTGTGTTCTCTCCCAACTCACCTCTCTACCGCGCGTGCTCCTAAAAAAAATCTTGACCGCCATTTCCCTCACTCACCCAACCGCGGTCGAGGCCGCCTCCACTGTGCCTTACGCCCGCCGCAGCCGCCTTCGCCGCACTGCCTGCCTCAACCTCGACATCCGCCCCGCGCGGCCACTCCACCGCGCCGTCTACTCGCCCACTGTGTCTCGCCCACGCGGTCATCCCTTGACGCACAACATCCCGCGTCGCGCCCACCCCAATCCTACACCCTGCTATGCGGGGCATCCCCCGTCGTGCCCCCATCCACCTTGCCCGTCGCTGCCATGGCCTGCACCGCGCCACCACTACCCTGGCGCTACCAAGAGGAGGTCGCCGCCAGTACAACAGTTCTCCACCAGGCAGGCCATGGTCGCTGGTGACGTCGTGTTTCGAGTGTTTCAGACCTATGTTTTAGGTGTTTCAGTTGTTTTAGATGTTTGTTTCAAATGTTTCATCTGGATGTTTCAAAAGTACATCTTGGTGTTACATATGTTACAAATGTTTCATCTGAATGTTTCAAAAGTAGATAGTGGTGTTGCAATGGCTACATACGCATGTTTCAAGTGTTTCATCTGTTTTCATATTTATGTTGCAAATGTTTCATCAATATGTTTCAAAAGTAGATCGGGTGTTGCATACCGCCGTCTGCGTGCTACTGCTGGTGCGCCGCCGTGGTTCACATGCCAGAGTCTGAGGCCTGCAGACGCCTCCGCAGCACGCATCTGCAGGCGGGGCAGGTGGGCACAGGTCCTGGTTACGCCTTGTGGGCATGGGGCGCGTTCCACCGTGCGGACGATGGATGGGCGTGGGGGCGCAATTTCTGCCGTGCGGGGAGCGGGATGGTCACGGGCCACGGTTTCAGACGCTGGCACTGGTTGGGAACGGGATGAAGCGCGTGGGATGCAATGCGTGACGGGAGCACGGTGCGTCTAGACGCGGACCTAGGGCCGGACGTATGGGCGCTAGTGTTACCGCTTTTTAATACCATGGAAAAGTCTATCTAGAACAGAGATTGAATTCTACACTAATACTATCTGTTTCCATATCTGTTGTATCTATATTGGAGTCTTTATTTACTTTTCCTATATATTGTTGTATCTATATTGGAGTATTTATTTACCTTTCCTATATATTGATCATTCTATATCGTTATAATTTGGATTTATATGATCAATGCGGTAGTTTTTATCCCTTGAGAGTGAAAGATTTTTTATCAAAATTATTTAGCAATATGGTAATTCTTTTCCTTTAGCTACTATTTCTAACATATGGAAATAATTACTATTACTCTACAATTTTAATTTTTTAAGTTTAGCTATTTACTAATTTTAATTTATATGGCCTACTTGTTTAGTTTTTTTTCTTTATTATGTTCATTTGGCAATCAAACAATTAACTTATAGTTTTTATTAAAAAATTTGCTTTTGCAATTGTGTTTCAAATTCTATCCAGGATTTTTTATCCATACTGTATGAAATAAAATTTTGTTTTTCTTAATTTATTTATGGTCTTGCGTTAATCTAACTATTAGGTCATCATAAAATCTAACACTGTAGGATCTTTTCTTTTTTCCCCTGATTAATCTTTATTGTATTAGGCATGGATTCTGATTTAGCAACTCCAACAGCTCGGTTATTTTTGTTTTGGAGGCTATTTTAGAATTTGTATAGCAAAAGGCTCCAACATATGTGCTATCTGACTTTGTAAAATAGGAAGCTAACTAACCCTTGATTTTAGATGGCCATATAAAGCCAACTATGGGAGCTAGCTATCCGAAGATGAGAAATAGCAAGGTTGCTGTAGACCTCTTATTTTTAAAGAAATTTTCTATTTTATAAAATGGCTAAACTATGAAATTTGGCTACTAATTTTAGCCAGTTGCTCGATGTTAGATCATCATAAAATTCAATGACATTGGTTGTTTTTTAAATATCATAGTTGTATTAGTCATGGACACTGTTAGATCATCATAAAACCTAACGCGTGTACCATTTTCTTTTTTTTGCTTCTTGATTATTCTCCTAATTTCTCCAAGCATGTGATCTTTGATTTAATCTAAGTTGTTAGGTCATCATAAAATTGAACGATGTAGCTTTTATCTTTTTCTATTAATCTCATAATTGTATTATATATTGACATTTTGGTTTAGTCTAAACCATTGTTCCATAACAAAATCAGGCGGTGTAGATTTTTTTTCTTTTCTCGATTAATTTTGGAATTTGTAGACTCTCTCAATGAACATAGTAGCTTTTTTAATTGGCCAAACACTAATATAATAAATGGATATTTGTGCCATGGACAGATTTTCTGCCTAGCCACCATATGTGACTACATTCACTAGGCTGACTGCGTGAGTGCCTGACTCCTGCGTGGCTCGGGCATCACTCTCTATGACTAGTCCATGAGCATCCCTCATGGCTGATTCTCTCTCCTTTTGTTAGCTGCAATCATGATCTTGTGATATGAGCTGTACGTAGTTGATGTGCCGATTAAGAACAAATATAATTATTTTTTTAGCAAAAAAGTGTCTACAGGCGTGGCATTTCATTCGTAATTTCGTGTTAGATCATTGACTTGGCATATATATATATAAGTTAAAAAAATAAAATCATACTCTCCTAGATCAGATACAACGTATTTATGAGAATCCGAGGATTATCTTTCATTCTTCCCTTCCCTTCAAGCAAAACACGAATAAGACGAGAAGCTTCGTTCGGTGGTCAAACAAACAAAAATAATAGTAAGGTTTGCAACCACGTGTGCTGACAGCTGCCTCGATCTCTTGAGATTTGAGAATCCGTACTTGTTGGTTGTTACAAATCTGGCTGGTTTTGCCATTTGGTGCTGTCATCAGTGACGGTGTCAACCGTTATTTTTAACTTATTATCATGAGATAGTTAACGATCCGTCACCTTTTGGATCACTATTTGTCGCAGATAGAAGAAGACCCAAGTGTACGCAGAATGACAACTACTAGTAAAAAAATAGAGTAACTTGGTTTGTCAACGCCTGTCATTTTTTTCTCTCGAAGAAGTCGATGCTTGGCTTGCAGGCCAAGGTTGCTAGAGACGGAGTTGAGATAAAATAATTCAAGAGGAAGAAGCTTATGCGCCGGACTGTGTTGAAATTAACATGGACGAAGCTCGTATAGTATACTGCAAACTAAAAACACGTCTTTGATTTGCCTGTCCTGAATGGACGCGTGTTTGAATTTTTATCAACGTAGCGAGAGAGAAGATGAAACTAAAGACCGTACGTGTACGTGGACTTCGTCTGTAGCACAGGCGGGATAAAAAACGAGACTAGTAGGAGTGTGAAGTAGATATAGAGCCATAGCCCTGTTTAGTTGCCATGCAAACCTAAAATATTTCATCTTCCACCCATCACATCGAATCTTTAAACACATGCATGGAGCATTAAATATAGGTAAAAAAAATAACTAATTGCATAGTTTGTCTGTAAAGTTCGAGACGAATCTTTTGAGTCTAATTAATCCATAGTTGGATAAATTTTACCAAATAACAACGAAAAGTATTACAGTAACTTTTCACCCAAACTTTCCCAATTAAACACAGTCACAGAGGGGAGGAAAATGCTTGGGATTTATGGACGACGGGGCGGCGTGGCAGTCCGTTAGGGCGGCTGTACTACCATCCATACACGTGCCAACATCTGGCACCGGCAGGCCTCCGTTGTGTCACCATCTGACATGACAACGACCCGAGCGTGGGCCTGGGAGGATCTGAGAGTTGACCATAGGGCCTGATTAGTTGCCTATCCAACCCAAAAAAAAGTTTGCACCTGTTACATCGAATCTTGCGGCACATGCATGGAGTACTAAATGTAGACGAAAGAAAAAACTAATTACACAGTTTAGTTGTAAATCACGAGACAAATCTTTTGAGCCTAATTAGTCCATGATTGGACACAAATTGCCAAATAAAACGAAAAGTGCTACAGTAACCGAACGTAAACTTTTTCACTAACTAAACAACCCCATAGTTTGTGGTGCCTGGATGGGAAAAGAAGAGGGCCGTTTGTAGAGATGGACAAGGCGTGAAATTAAGAGAGCTGCACGCACCGCACCTGTCTCGATCGCGACAGGACACTACTTGTACTTGGAGATAGCAATGGCAATTTTCTCGTTTCCAGAATTGGGACGACTAGCGCGTTCTGCATCAGCACGTGTCTAGACTTAGCTTAGGGCCATCCGATTGGAGGAACAGGAGCTATCCGATTGATGCTATCCCCGTCCGCGTAATGATTCAACAGATAAACGAGCATACATATCCGGCTATTCCTGCCCGCGCGTAACAGAGATAAAACGAGCATACCTATGCTCGCCCTGTTGCCCTGGGCGCCCCATCCCCACCGCGCTCCATCACCCGAACGTGTGATGGGAAATTTTTCATCGGACGGTCCGTTGAAACATGGAGCCATGCGAGATGCAACATTAGAAATAATACTTATTGCAACATCAGAAAAAAAAGAACAACATCTAAACAAGACTACTGTAACATTAGAAAAAGGCTACTGCAATGCTAGATGCAACGTTAGAAAAAAAAGACTAATGCAACAAAGAAGTATTACTTGTTGCAACATCAAAATAAGGCTACTACAACATCAAATTCATTCAGCTGCAACATGAAAGCGTTGCGTTCACGAAGTCAGCCGGCGAGAAAGAAGGATACCCCCTAGGAACGCCAATTCCCACCTTAACATCTCAAATCAACCATTTCAACATGCAAAATCAAACATTGAAATATCACAAATCCTATAGAGAGGGACAAGCAAAAATCATAATAGAATTCCTAGAAAAATGAACAAAATTCGTAACAAGAGAAATGAACAACCGAAACAAATGAAATAAATATACGAAACATATGGACTTTACCGTTGTCACATCCATCTTGAACAGAAGAGTCAGGTTGGCCACGATGGTAGCGGTGGGCGAGGGGCCTGGGCGGCGGCGACGGCTGCGGCGGCAAAGTAGTAGAGGAAGAGCAGGCGGTAGGCGAGCGTGCGAGAGGGGGGAGGTGGCTAAGTAGGGGCATAGGCGGCGTTGAGCATGGAGGACTGCGTCCTCCGACACCGACGAGCTTGCTTTGAGGAGGGATGGCCATAGGTGACGACAAGGCTGCGCGGCGTGCGGGAGGTAGCTGCAAGCGCCACCGCAGATGGCGACGAGGCAGCGCGGTGTGGGGAGGGAGCTACGAGGGGCAAGCACCACCGCCAATGAGGCATCTGCAAGCGCCGGCGGAGAGAGAGGTGAACGGGATGAGTGGTGTTGGGAAGAAGAGGATAGACGTGTCGGTGGCAGTGCAGGTGGAGATGCGTGGGCATGGGCGGTGGGCCTGCGGGAGCGTCCGATGATTTGTGCTCGCGTCGGACGTAAGACGTGTATAATTCCATTGCCGTCCGGATGGCCTTTCATTTTGTGAACAAAATAATGTTACTTTTCTCTCTCTTCTTCCTGTCTTAAATTGTAAGAAAATATTACTCCCTCAATTCCAATTATAAGACGTTTTAGTTTTACTAGATATATTGATTTGATTATGTATCTAGATATAGTGTATACCTAAGTGCATAGCAAAACTTACGTATCTAGGAAAGACAAAATATTTTATAATTTAGAATGGAGAGAGTAGTATTTAAGACACCAAATTATTGTAGTTAGTATATATATTTCCATAATATACTTATTCAATGTCATAAATGCTAATAATTTGTTCTAAAAATATGATTAAAATTAAAATAGTCTAACTTAGAACAGATCCAAAGTAATTATGTCTCGGGACATAGTTAAAGCAGTGGTACTTTTGTGTGAGCCTTCTAGAAGCTATTTGAACATTACACTTGTTCATACCGAAAGGAGGACTTCGCTGCTATATAACAATGAAGGTATTGTAATCTAAACATTCTCCCATACCTAATATTGTAGTTCAATCTGTTGCTAATATTAAATAGCTTGGACTTTTCTTTGGCAATTCCCATACAGACTTAATTTCTTTAGTGTCACGACTCAAAGGTTGTTCCAACTAAAACTTTCCAAAAACACCCCTTGAAGTTCGGAACCCTAACCAACTCCTCCTTGGACCCTAACCTGAACCCCTGCTACGTCGCAATGTGTTTGGATCCCAAGACTTCATCAACCATGGCACAAGGCCATAAGTCTCCTTCAGCTCTTTTTCTGGTAATGGTTTTACAATCCCTATGAGTTATGATTAAAGGCCCTAGTTCCAATCTCTCCTCTCTAAATCTAGGATTCCCAAATTTTGTGTTCTGCTGGACCTGTTGGGAAATTAATTTCGTCCAAAAAAACTCAAGCCCAAACTTTGGAGTATGAAAGATATAAAAATATTCTAATGAAATACACTTGCAAGAAAAAATACAGCGAAGAATGCATTTCGACTTCGTCGCCAAGAATTCAACTTCGCCTATCGACTTCGTCGCTAAGAATTCAACTTCGCCTATCGACTTCGTCGCCAAGAATTCAACTTTGCCTATCGACTTCGTCGGTAAGAATTCAACTTCGCATATCGACTTTGTCACCAAGAATTCAACTTCGTCTATCGACTTCGTCGTCAAGAAATTCAACTTCGCCTGTTGACTTCGTCGTCAAAAATTCAACTTCGCCTGTCGACTTCGTCGTCAGGAAATCAAACAGAGAAGTAGACAAGAAGTATGAGATAATCTCAAGAAAACAAATTCATTGAAGGAAAAGAAGATTGAACGCGAAAAAAGACTAAATTAGGAGAAAATGACCACTTCGCCCTTACGTAAATGAAGGGTTGTAAATATTTAGGTCAGGGGTAAAAAAGTCATTTTATGTAAAATACAAAGACTAGGGCCCTATAAATACCCCCTCTGACATGTATGGTACGATCAAATAATGAATGCAATTTTGTACGTAATTTTGTCTGAGATGAAATTTTTCTGATGACTGTGCGAATTGTGTCATCTGACCTGAACTTTTCACCCAACATCTGACGCCCACCGTTTGTGCGTGCATCTAAAGATCTTCACGACCACAAGAAATAAAATGGCAAGACCAAAGAAGAAGACCGTCAATAAAGAAACCGAAGATGAACAACCACCCGGAGAAGACAGAGGTCTTACAAAAGAAGTCTCTCAAGGTGCAAACTATTCAAGAACGGGCAAAGCTGAAGAACAAAGACTCAAAGAACTTGAAGAACAAGTTTTACGAAGGCAAAAAGAACTTGAAGAATGTTGTGCAAGAGCACGAGAAAAGACACTCAAACAAAGAATAGAAGAGACCAAAGTTACCCTTCACGATTTAAACGAGCAACTGCAAAATGCAAATCATGAAGTTATGAATCAAGAAGAATCGCATCCAACAACAAGAATCTCTCAAGAGAGAAATATTCAGAAATCATTCATATCAATTGATACAAGCTCCTCACTATCAATAAATTTGCTGCTAGCTCAATGGCCCATAGGGTACAAATTCAACATGATACCAACATTCGATGGTGAATCAGACCCAAGGCAATTCTTAATGAGTTTTAAAACTACAGTAATTGCAGGCGGTGGGGACGAAATCACACTTGCAAAGTCACTTGTCATGGCAGTAAAAGGTCCAGCACAACAATGATATTCATCTCTAAAAGCAAGATCCATACATTCATAGGAACAATTAAAGACAAATCTACTTGTTGACTTTCAAGGATTTCAACCAACTGTCTTACAGACATAGATTTATTCAACTACAAACAACAACCCAAAGAACCTCTAAGTCAATATTACAAAAGATTCATTCAAATCAAATCTCAAATCATAAATATCCCAGACGAAGTTGTCATAATTGCAGCAATCAAGGGACTTCGGGCAGGACAATGTGCAACGCACCTTACTCGAGAAAAACCAACTTCACTGGCTCAACTTTACAAAGAAATCCAAAAGTACTGCAAGTCCGATGAAGATTACAGAAAAAGAATTGAGGAAGAAAACAACTTCAGAAATCAAAACAAAAGCAGCAATTTTCATCCTCCAAAGCAAAACAACTATGAGCGAAGACACTTCACCCAAGTCAATCAAGTTGAAAACAGCAATTCAACTACTAAAACAAAATTTCAACCTCAAAATCAATACAACAGTCAGTATAACCAAAGGACATTCGAAAGAGGTGGCTTCAATTCAAGAGGAAGAGGAGGACGAGGAAGAGGAAGAACACCCCTAAGACCGAAATACATGTATTGCGTCATTCATGGCGAAGGGGCTGGACACACATAAAAAATGTGTCCAAAAGTAAAGAAAAGCATCGAAGAAATACAAGAAGAAAACAAAATCTTAAGTCAATCAAAAGTTGTCAATCATATGATTCAAGGCCAACAAAACTCTTATTACCCAATTCAGTTTGGACACTCCCAAGCAATGATCCTAGGCCCATCATCATATAGCTATGAACCAGTAACAATATACGACCCAAATCAATGAAGGCAAAATCAACAACAAACAAATTTTTAAATACAGCCTGAATCCTTTGTGGTAAATAGTAATCCACAAGGGAACAACAAACAAGACAACTCTCCATCAACTTCAATGCCAAGCAAAGAAAGAATCATGACAATCATTAGAGGAAACAATATTGATCATGAAAACAATAATCAAAAAGAAGAATTACTTTCGAAGAGTAAACTCTATCTCAACAGAAGACCCATACAAAAAGACAAGATGGTCTCATCTACCAATCACATTCTCAGAAAAAGATTTACAACTAAAAGACTATCCACACATGGATGCAATGGTAGTTGAAGCAAATATTGATGGATGGGTTGTCTCAAAAATTTTAGTTGACGGTGGAAGTTCTGCAGACATTATATTCACAGCAACAATTGATACCATGAAAATTGATCACAAACTTTTAGGAAGAGCTAAGCACCCACTCTACGGCTTCGGCGGGAAGCCAATTCACTCAATAGAAAGAATAGTTTTTTCTGTATCATTTAGAACAGTAAACAATGCAAGAACAGAGCAAATTGCATTTGATGTGGTGGACATCCATTATCCCTATAACGCACTTTTTGGAAGGGGAACTCTGAATGCATTTGAAGTAGTAATAAGCTACTCTTACTTATGTATGAAGATGCCTGCAATAAATGGAGTTATCACAGTCCATGGAGAACAAACCGAAGCAAGAAATAGTGAAAAAGAATACACTCCTGGTCAAAAAAATGTTCATATAATCAAAGAAGAAGAGAAAGAAGAAACAAAAAATACGAAGCCACAAGAAAAAGCTCAAGCAGTCGAAGAAACAAAGAAAATACCCCTTGACTCATTAGTCCCAGACAAACAAGTAATCATAGGGACATGACTTTCTTAAGAAAAAGAAAACAGACTCATAGAATTTCTTCAAAGTAACAAAGATGTCTTCGCATGGACATCCAATGATTTAGGAGGAGTCAGTAGAGATATAATTGAGCACAAACTTGACATCAATCAAAATTGCAGACCCAAAAAGCAGAAACTGAGAAAATTAGCTGAAGATAGAATACAAGCTGCAAAAGCCGAAGTTCAAAGGTTGCTAGATGCTAAAGTTATAAGAGAAGTCTAATTCATAACTTGGCTAGCAAATATCGTCATGGTCAAAAAAACGGAAAATAGCGAATGTGTATCGATTTTACTGATCTCAACAAAGCATGCCCAAAAGATAATTTCCCACTACCAAGAATCGACACATTAGTTGATGATGAGGACATCGCCACGCTGGACACATCGATGTTATGGTCTTTCCCAAGTTGCAATTTGTCCCCAACTCAGCTACCACGCCACCCTCGGATTCAGCAGACACGTCATCACTGTTTTGGTCATAACTCTTTCATACGACATCAAAACAGGGTGTTCTTGGATGTGTTGGAAAGGGGACGACGACGCCGTCGTTTTGGATCTGGTTCCAGCTCCAGAAGGTCCATGGATCATTCTGTGTGATCACGTCAAGGTGCTGCGTCACCTATTTGGGCCAACTTGGCCATGTATCATGTCGGGCCTTAAGCCCAAGTTGTGGACGCCCAACCCCTGGCCGTTCCTAACCCTAGGTCGAGTCTTAGACTATAAATACAGCCGTCGTCGCTGTTAGACAAATTGGGTTTTGTTTAGAGTTTAGTTTTCCATCGAGAAACTGAATCGTTCATTGTAACTGTGGTGACAAATCCTTTTACAGTGATCCAGGGCCCCTGTTCTTGATCTCCTCCACTGTGTCGATTAGTCCTTTGGAACCGAGTTCTTGAACCCTATATTGATAATCGCATCATTCATATTTGCAATTTCAGATTGCGTGTTTTTACCTTCTTGCTTGTACTCTTCGATTCGCTTGCAGGAAAAGCCTTCTTGGCGAGGTCAATCAAGTTGTGCTTGGTTGATAACCAACGGAGCAATGGTGTAACGGTTGCAGGGTTCGAATCGTGTCTGATTTGAAGCCGGATCGCCAACGTCGAGATCTCCACAAGTCGAACTTATCGGTTACCTCTCGGAAGATCGGGCCAGTTTACATCAATTGGTATCAGATATTTTAGGTTTCCCGCGAGGTATAATCTCGTTTGCCTTAGATTCATATTTGTTCATTACCTAGAGTCCACAAAAAGCCAATAATATTTCAATTTCCGCTGTCCTATCACCTTTGTGCCTTTGCAATTTCGTTTCAGATTCGTGTTGTTGAGTTTGTGTCCGTGGTCGAGTCTTGTTGCTGGTTTAGGATTGTGTTCGTCATCGTAGTTCAATCGCCCGTTGCTGTGATTTTTTGTTTTCCGCCGCTATCCCATCCACCGTTTCCAAACAACAAGTCGAAGCCACCACATTACTCGACTTGCCCTGCTAGCCGCCTTGTGTAACTTCTCGCCACCGCGCAAACCCTAGATAGGTTGTCAGCCGCTCTTATTTTGCCTGCATCGCAGCCCTCCTTACATCATCAGGCGAATACCTACTGCTGTTAGTCACAGGAACAATCTTGTGCTCGGTGTAAATACCTACTGCTATTAGTCACAGGAACCATCTTGTGATCGGTGTTGGAGTTTAGGGACGTTTTGCCCTAACTGCCGTATTGTGTCTTCCGGAAAACATAACTTGAGATACATTCGGTAAAACAGGCATAACTTTTCGCTCGTTTATCAGAAAAATCTGAAATTTTTTGAGCAGCTTCTTGACACCATTTGAGGCATAACTTTTCGCTCGTTTATCAGAAAAAACATAACGTAAAATTTTTTGAGCAGCTTCTTGCCCTGTTTGGTTTCATCAAAATTGCCAAAAAAAATCAGGAAAATAAAGAAAAAAAATGTCAACGTTTTTGCACGCTTTTTAGAGAACTTGCTGTATTTCTATAGACCACATCCCACCTCAGTTGTAGGTGCTAATTTTTGTGGTTACATATTTTGTGATCCTTGTTCAGAGAAAAATATAAAAAAATAGCAAAAAATAAAAAAAAAGTTGGATTCCTACTAGTGCCTTTTGGGAAATTCCGGGAAAAATTCAGGAAAAAGGAAAATTTGGGTTATTTGCTAGTTCTGGGAGTTCTTTCCATCGTCCTTTGCTTTTACCTTGTTGCGCTACGTCTCGACACGTCTTAGCCAGCAGCTGTGATTTGTACTTTGGATCCGGATTGAACAAACGTTAATCTACATTCGTTAATTGCTAATCCTTGCTGTCATCTTGTGTGCCTATCCATAGCTCCACATATTCTTCTGTCAGCACAGGTTCATCTTGCAACTGTACCCACGCTCAGCAACAGATTACTTTGCCACTTTGGTTTGGCTCCTGTTTGGCGTTGGTAAGAATACAGGCAAGACGGTGGTAAGCCGCTTGTGATTTTGCATTCCACTTTCACTACCACCACCACTTGTCTCCTTTTAGTTGATAGGGATAATACTTTGGTGTTGTCTTTTTCTATCTTCTAACCATGGCAGGATCTCCGACGGACTTCAATGAGTGCGTGTCCAAGGGCGAGCTTACAGCGTTCATGACTGAACAACGCAATCTTATGACCGAGCTGACGCGCAATGTGAACAATTTGGTCACCCGCATTGAACAACTCGAGCACCGCCCTCCACCTCATCGTGCTGATGATGTAGATGCGGATGATTTTGGTGATGAAGATGCGGATGCTGACGGTTATACCCGTCACCGCCTCAACTTCAACCGTCGCGGTATGGGAGGTAATATTCAAGGTAATAATGATCCTTTTGCTAAAATTAAATTTAGCCTTCCTCCTTTTGCTGGTAATGTTGATCCAGAGGCTTATTTAGATTGGGAGCTTGCTGTTCAACAAAAATTTGATTCTCATAATGTTTCTGCTGAGCATAGAGTTAAACTTGCTACTTGTGAGTTTACTAATTTTGCTTTGTTCTGGTGGAGTGATCTTTGCAATGCTAATAATGCTGTTGTGCCTCAAACTTGGACTACTTTAAAACAACGTATGAAATCTCGTTTTGTTCCTCCTTATTACCAACGTGATTTACGTTTGAAACTACAAACTTTAAAACAAGGTGATAAAGGAGTAGAACCATACTATCAAGAATTGCTTATTGGTTTAGCCCGTTGTGGTATAAATGAAGATGATAATGATTCTAGTGCTAGATTTTTTGGTGGTTTAAACCATGATATACAGAACATCCTAGATTACAAAGAATGGCGTAATTTTTCCCAATTGTATCATCTTGCTATTAAGGCAGAACGTGAAGTACAGGGACGCAAACAACACCAGCCTTTCAGGTCTAACAATGGGAGGAATTTTCAGCACCATTCAGAGTCGGAGACGCCCAAGATTCCTGTTGCATCACAGCCATCTACACCTCCATTTTCTTCCGGGGTAAGTAAATTGTCTAATGTGCAGAAGAAGGGTACCACTCCGGGTGCTTCTCCTAGCTCCTCCTCGTCCAGCTCTAAAATCATTTGTCACCGATGCAAAGGCATGGGACATGTCATGAAGGATTGCCCCAGTCGTCATGCTTTCATTGCTACCGAGGATGGATATGTAAGTGCTAGTGATGTTGAAGATGATTTAGCCCTTGTTGCTAACATCGATGCAGATTCCACCGAGGGCGATCAAGACAAGGAGACCATCATCATTGACTCCGTGGCTGCTGCCGCAGACTACCCTAGCCTTCTTGTGCAGCGTGTGTTGAGTACACGTGTGCGACATGAAGAAGAGATGATGATCCAATGCCACAATTTGTTCCACATGTATTTCATTGTGCAGGGTTGTCGTGTTCTCACTATCATTGATAGCGGGAGTTGCAATAACTTGGTGAGTTCAGATTTAGTTGACAAGCTTGGCTTGACCACACGACAACATTCGTATCCATATAAACTTCAATGGTTCAATAATAGTGGTAAGACTAAGGTAACTAAATCAGCACGCATTAGCTTTTTCACAGGTTCTTATCATGATACTGCTGATTTTGATATTGTTCCTATGCAAGCTTGTTCCATTTTATTAGGTCACCCATGGAAATTCGATAATGATGCTTTACACCATGGTAGAACTAATACATACACTATCATACATAAGGACAAGAAAATTACATTGCTACCTTTGTCTCCTACGGATATTATTAAACATGCTAATGAGATTAAAAATAAACCTCCAACTCACATTGATAAAAATAATGGGATTAAGTTAAAAGGAGGTACTTTTCTTGCTACAACTTCTGCTAATGATGGGATAAAGTCGAGGACGACTCCAATTCTAGAAGGAGGGGATGATGAGGACATCGCCAAGATGGAGTCGAGGACGACTCCAATTCAAGAAGGGGAGGATGATGAGGATATCGCCACGCTGGACACATCAATGTTATGGTCTTTCTCAAGTTGCAATTTGTCCCCAACTCAGCTACCACGCCACCCTCGGATTCAGCAGACACGTCATCACTGTTTTGGTCATAACTCTTTCATACGACATCAAAACGGGGCGTTCTTGGATGCGTTGGAAAGGGGACGACGACGCCATCGTTTTGGATCTGGTTCCAGCTCCAGAAGGTCCATGGATCATTCTGTGTGACCACGTCAAGGTGCTGCGTCACCTATGTCACACCCGGTTTTCTAAAGAACAAAACCAGGCTAATCATATGTGTGCCCAGGAAGTTCATACATATGTCAGAATGAAAAAGTATCAAAACAATGTTTATATAAAGCGGAAAACATATTATATTAACACTTACAACTATTAGAGTGTCACGGAACGGTCACTAATCTTTTCTTCAGGCTCCAACATCACAGGGACGGCTGACTGGGGGTTCCATATGTCAAGCACTTCTGAAAAGACTTCTGGAAACTCAACTACACTTTCATCCTTCTTCTAAGCAACACCTCACTACACACTG
The DNA here is from genome assembly GCA_038087645.1 of Saccharum hybrid cultivar R570. Lineage (NCBI taxonomy): Eukaryota > Viridiplantae > Streptophyta > Magnoliopsida > Poales > Poaceae > Saccharum > Saccharum hybrid cultivar. The sequence goes on from JAQSUU010000135.1 coordinate 29,758,692, forward strand.
GAGTGTGAGGAAATAGCAAGAGTGAGTCCATGTCGAACTCAACAAATATAACATGGGGTTCATGAGGCTCAAAAAGGACAGACACTGGTTTACTGCATTTAGCTTTTAATCATCACAGTTTTATCATATGAGTAGTATCAGGTTTGCATTAATCCCATAATAAACATATGATCAATGTAAAGATGAATAATGAATAGCAAAAACATATTTATAGTCATTAGTGATCATCTATTCCATAAGGGTCCAAGGCCACTCATGACCGTGAGCACGGCTGTTATAACAGTTTTACACTCTGCAGAGGTTGTACACTTTCACTGTGAGTCGTGATTTACCCTTTCGCCCGAGGTGATCAGCCTCTTGACCCACTACCAAGGAAGGTCGGCAGGGTTCACTATGAAGTCTTTCGAAGGTTCGTCTAACAAGTTAGGGCCATTAGATTTCACTCGGCAAACAGATGTAGAGCCCCCCTTCCTGATGGCACAATAACACGCAGCCTATACACATGAGGACAGAGGCCGCACTATACCCGATTCGTCAAGCCATTCTTACGCCATAAAGGAATACCTCTAACAAGCTAGAAAAGGTCCTTCTATATGACTAAAGCCAGAGCCATTTTAGCCCTCACAGTTGTACTGTAAATCCCAGATTTTCGCTTATAGATGAGTCCTTATGGAGAGTAACAAGAGCACCAAAGTAACCCCATGCTCTAGTACCCTTAAATAGTAATAAAATCATCTTTTAATGTTTATTGCATATTCCATTAGTCAAATTACATGATCATAGTTCATGTTAAGCACTAGCAATACTAATCCATGCAGTATAATAGGTATCAAGGAATAAGATCAATACTAAGTCATCCTTATCAAGGAATATATGCATAATGATATTATTTGCTTAATATGAATAGGACAACAAGGATAATCCCATGCTATACTTGCCTTTTATGATTGCTCAAACCTTCTCCTACTTTGCTTCTGGTTATCACCTTCGGATCTTCAACGCTCACAGATAGTCTTTCTTCTACTCATAGATTATAGCAACCCAGCACACTAACAGGCATACAAGCAAACAAATAGGAACAACTAAGAACAATACACCACACAAGAGAAAACAACGTACTAAAAGAGAGCTACCGGCTACGGTCACGAGAACATAAGAAACGCCGATAACGAAATTACGATGGAAAAGAAACGACTACCGAGAGTTTATATGAGAAAAAGAAAACTAATTGCATATAGATTAATATTTTATTTGAACGCATAAATTAAAACATGCTAAACAATAATACTATCGAGAGTTTTTATATTATAAAGGAAACAACTACAAGCTTGATTAATTTTAATTAAGAAAAATCATATGGAACATACTAATTCATATTAGTCAAATTATATTTTAATATTAGAAACAAGTTAAAACTAGTCATATTTTATTTATGAAAATGTCTCATATTATTTAATCAATAATCATATTTTAAATATAAACATGCATGTATCCGTTAATCGAATTAAACTGAAACTTTGCAAAAGAAAAGTGAGTCTGATAGCATCTCCTCAAATTGTATATGACGTGGGTTCAGCTAGACAAATTATAATTTAGAATCACATTGATGATAGCAATTAATCGGTTCATCATGATACAGATTAAATTAAACAAATTATAATTAACAAAGGAACACTTAACTTGATATTTATCTAGTTAACATTTTATTATTCATAAAAGACCGGAGATAAACCTGAATTACTTTTAATTCAAAACGGCACTTTATAATTATTAATCAAATTGCATCTAATCCGACTTTATATGATCATGTTTAAACTAGGCAAATTATAACTAATAAATGCATATTTAAGTTGACTAATAATTATAAAAATATTAGAAACAGGTTTGCCTAATCATTAATCAAATTAGTATGATTAAATGCATAAACATGAACAATATTAACACGATTAAATTCGTAAATACATAACGTGATAAAAGTCATTACTAGCATGCAGATTACAGTCAGCGAGGTAGCAACGTGACAAACTCGGAATTACAACCCTAAGTTGCTTTTAATTAAACGCTATTAAATAAATATTAATCAAATTATATTTAAATCAATAAATCCATAATTACATAAAGTGATGAACACTAGCGCTACTGTGTAGATCGCGACGTTACGAAACTAATGCAACTTGGATGAACTAAAACGGAGCTAAAACGACTAAACGATGGAAATAATACAATAGATGGCAAATTCGTAATTGACTCGTCTTGTACCTTGGTCATCTTCTTCACGAACGTGGCTCTGGTGGCCAAGGAGGCGCTGCTGCTGCACTTGCGTAGGGAAGGGCCGAGGACGACTGGCCACCCGAGCGCCGTGACGCACCAGACCGCGGCGGTGCAGGAGCCCACGCGTTGGTGCCGTAGCAGGGTCGGGCAAGCTGCGTGGCACAGCAGCCGCGGCTGCTCGCGAAGCAGTGCGCGAGGCGCGCGAAGGGGCGTGGGATGGGCAGCGCAGGGCTGTGAGGTTGGGCCCGTAGACATGCTTGCGTGGTGGTGGCTCGAGTGGGGTCGCAGGTGACCCAAGAAGATGAAGGTTAGGCCGGTCATGGTGGAAGCTAGCCGGTGAAAAAGAAGATGTAATGGAAAACGATGAAACGGGCATGGATTCGCAAAAAGAAAGATGTGCCAGTGAAGAGAACGATGAGAGGAACCTCAGAGTGGAAACGGAATTCGCCAGAGATGTCCGAGGTGGCTGGAAAAGCTCGCCGAACCATCACCGGAAGTTCGCCGGAACGCAAGCTGTAGATGCAAAACTTCGGCGAGGGGTGGAGGGAGCTACGAGCGGCGGCTCGCGATAAGGGTTGTACTCTGAGACTAGGGCGTCGAGGGCTACGCCGGCATATATATAGTTGTAGGGTTTGGAAACTTTTGGAAACATGAGATATTTTATTATTTTTAGAATTAATTGATTTCGGGATTAAAATAATTACAGAATATCCAGAATTTCCTTTTTAAGCCACGAAAAATAGCCCGGAGCTCAGAAAAATCACGGGAAAAATCATGAAAACTCTTGGAGAGATAAGGAACTCAACTAAATGGGTTTGGGCTCATGAAAAGATTGATGAAGAGATCAAGGAAAAAGATTAAGCTCACAGAAATTGAAATTTTAAATCCAGAGAATACCAAAAAGTTTTCCGATGAGAAGTAAACGTCGTCCTATGGTATTTTGAAAATAATAGCACTCACCAACACCAAAGACAAGCATCACACAAACACCACATTATCAAATTAATATGAGAAAGTTTAAAACCACAATTTTCTATATTTAAATTAGTAGCAACTTAACTTATCTAATAAATTTATTCAGATATTGAAATTATTTATTTTATTTAGTGTTTTCTATGCACAACCCAAAATTAGAAATTTTGAGGTGTGACAATTCTACCCCACTTAACCGGAATCTCGTCCCGAGATTCGAAGAGACTAGGGAGAAAGATAAAATAGACCAATAAGGTTGTTTCGAGACTTTTTGACAAGTTCGGATATAAGCGTCAAGGATTATCAAAGGATAACAAAAGAACATTGGATTGATCGTTAAGATTGATTCAAGTTAATGAAAGAAGGTCAAAGGATTGAAGGTCAGCATAAGTGAAAAGGAAGATCAAAGGAGATTGAAAAGATATATCAAGGTTGATCATCGAGTCTTCACTTTATAAGGTGTAAAAACAAGGGTGGAGATTAGCAAAAGATAAAGATAGATCTTATGGTACTCACAACTCCTCGATTCAAAATTTATGAGACATCATGAAAAAGTAACAGATTAGCATTGGTTGAAGAAATGTAAAGACTAGTCTTCTGTTTTACTATTCAGAGAGACCAGTGAGAAGGATAAATTGATCTTCAAGTCTTTGTAGGTCCTTGAATCATGATTTATAAGATGTATGGACAAGGATCAAAAGTTGTCAAATGTTGATAAGAAAAGTAAAGATTGATGGCAAGAAGGTGAGACTAGTTAAGAGGCAAGGACTAGCAAAAGATGATATTATGATAGCGATTGGTCTTTGAATCTTCTTGTCTCGTGACTTGAGATTGATGATGGTGGCGGACGCTACCCCACTTAACAAAGATCTTGTTCCACCTGGCGATGTCATTAAAGGCAACACTTTCTCCAAGGCTTACTACTATTGATGAGTCATTCATGTGTTGATCCTCCCTTGGGTTAAGATAAAGGAGAAAGCATAGAAACCAAGAGTAAGCAAGGATGATATATGGAAAAGACAATAAGAATTAGGATTGATCGAAGGTTAAGTAGATCAAGAGAGGATACTACCCCACTTTAACATAGATTGAGCTAATTCTCAAGATGAAACCTTTCGGCCACCTTCAAAGCACGAGAACAAGGACAACACACAGGCATCACATCCAACAAGACAAGTACACATCACATCATCGATACTACACGTGCTTTTTCAACAATGGTGGTCATCCTAAATGGTAGATTATAGATGATGAAAAGCCATCGAACTTTAGAACAAGATAAGATCAGAAACCTTTTGGTAAAAACAACACAAATCAAAAACCAAGAGAGTAAGAAATAATAGCTCAAAGGAAGCTATCAAGGAAGGGATACAACAGGACAAGGAAGAAGAAATAATCAAAACCAAAGGGTCAAGGGATGACAAAATAGTTTTTATCATAAAATAAGTTTTAGAAATTGTTCAGTGCTACTTGGCATACGTCCTACAGTCAACATCGCTCTGATACCACTCTGTCACACCCGGTTTTCTAAAGAACAAAACCAGGCTAATCATATGTGTGCCCAGGAAGTCCACACATATGTCAGAATGAAAAAGTATCAAAACAATGTTTATATAAAGCGGAAAACATATTATATTAACACTTACAACTATCAGAGTGTCGCGGAACGGTCATTAATCTTTTCTTCAGGCTCCAACATCACAGGGACGACTGACTGGGGGTTCCATATGCCAAGCACTTCTGAAAAGACTTCTGGAAACTCCACTACACTTTCATCCTTCTTCTAAGCAACACCTCACTACACACTGGAGTGTGAGGAAATAGCAAGAGTGAGTCCATATCGAACTCAACAAATATAACATGGGGTTCATGAGGCTCAAAAAGGACAGACACTGGTTTACTGCATTTAGCTTTTAATCATCATAGTTTTATCATATGAGTAGTATCAGGTTTGCATTAATCCCATAATAAACATATGATCAATGTAAAGATGAATAATGAATAGCAAAAACATATTTATAGTCATTAGTGATCATCTATTCCATAAGGGTCCAAGGCCACTCGTGACCGTGAGCACGGCTGTTATAACAGTTTTACACTCTGCAGAGGTTGTACACTTTCACTGTGAGTCGTGATTTACCATTTCGCCCGAGGTGATCAGCCTCTTGACCCACTACCAAGGAAGGTCAGCAGAGTTCACTATGAAGTCTTTCGAAGGTTCGTCTAACAAGTTAGGACCATTAGATTTCACTCGGCAAACAGATGTAGAGCCCCCCTTCCTGATGGCACAATAACACGCAGCCTATACACATGAGGACAGAGGCCGCACTATACCCGATTCGTCAAGCCATTCTTACGTCATAAAGGAATACCTCTAACAAGCTAGAAAAAGTCCTTCTATATGACTAAAGCCAGAGCCATTTTAGCCCTCACAGTTGTACTGTAAATCTCGGATTTTCGCTTATAGATGAGTCCTTATGGAGAGTAACAAGAGCACCAAAGTAACCCCATGCTCTAGTACCCTTAAACAGTAATAAAATCATCTTTTAATGTTTATTGCATATTCCATTAGTCAAATTACATGATCATAGTTCATGTTAAGCACTAGCAATACTAATCCATGCAGTATAATAGGTATCAAGGAATAAGATCAATACTAAGTCATCCTTATCAAGGAATATATGCATAATGATATTATTTGCTTAATATGAATAGGACAACAAGGATAATCCCATGCTATACTTGCCTTTTATGATTGCTCAAACCTTCTCCTACTTTGCTTCTGGTTATCACCTTCGGATCTTCAACGCTCACAGATAGTCTTTCTTCTACTCGTAGATCATAGCAACCCAGCACACTAACAGGCATACAAGCAAACAAATAGGAACAACTAAGAACAATACACCACACAAGAGAAAACAACGTACTAAAAGAGAGCTACCGGCTACGGTCACGAGAACATAAGAAACGTCGATAACGAAATTACGATAGAAAAGAAACGACTACCGAGAGTTTATATGAGAAAAAGAAAACTAATTGCATATAGATTAATATTTTATTTGAACGCATAAATTAAAACATGCTAAACAATAATACTATCGAGAGTTTTTATATTATAAAGGAAACAACTACAAGCTTGATTAATTTTAATTAAGAAAAATCATATGGAACATACTAATTCATATTAGTCAAATTATATTTTAATATTAGAAACAAGTTAAAACTAGTCATATTTTATTTATGAAAATGTCTCATATTATTTAATCAATAATCATATTTTAAATATAAACATGCATGTATCCGTTAATCGAATTAAACTGAAACTTTGCAAAAGAAAAGTGAGTCTGATAGCATCTCCTCAAATTGTATATGACGTGGGTTCAGCTAGACAAATTATAATTTAGAATCACATTGATGATAGCAATTAATCGGTTCATCATGTTACAGATTAAATTAAACAAATTATAATTAACAAAGGAACACTTAACTTGATATTTATCTAGTTAACATTTTATTATTCATAAAAGACCGGAGATAAACCTGAATTACTTTTAATTCAAAACGGCACTTTATAATTATTAATCAAATTGCATCTAATCCGACTTTATATGATCATGTTTAAACTAGGCAAATTATAACTAATAAATGCATATTTAAGTTGACTAATAATTATAAAAATATTAGAAACAGGTTTGCCTAATCATTAATCAAATTAGTATGATTAAATGCATAAACATGAACAATATTAACACGATTAAATTCGTAAATACATAACGTGATAAAAGTCATTACTAGCATGCAGATTACGGTCAGCGAGGTAGCAACGTGACAAACTCGGAATTACAACCCTAAGTTGCTTTTAATTAAACGCTATTAAATAAATATTAATCAAATTATATTTAAATCAATAAATCCATAATTACATAAAGTGATGAACACTAGCGCTACTGTGTAGATCGCGACGTTACGAAACTAATGCAACTTGGATGAACTAAAACGGAGCTAAAACGACTAAACGGTGGAAATAATACAATAGATGGCAAATTCGTAATTGACTCGTCTTGTACCTTGGTCATCTTCTTCACGAACGTGAACGTGGCTCTGGTGGCCAAGGAGGCGCTGCTGCTGCACTTGCCAATCATACTGCTTTGTAAGAATGGCAGAGGGGCTTCATAATGCAGGCACAACATTTGTTAGGATGACTTCAACAGTGCTCAAAAGTCAGATTGGTAAAAACTTGCTAGCTTATGTCGACAACATAGTTATCAAGAGCAAGAAAAGACAAGATCATATTCAAGACCTTCAAGAAACATTCTCAAATCTGAGAAAAAGAAATTTGAAACTAAATCCCGAAAAATATACCTTCGGAGTACAGAAAGAAAAAATTTTAGGCTGCATTATATCAGCAAAGGGATAGATCCAAACCCAGAAAAAGTTCAAGCAATTTTGAACATGAGAATTCCTAAAAATATAAAAGATGTTCAAAAACTGACTGGAAGACTTGCAGCTTTAAACAGATTCATCACAAAATCAGCAGAACGAAGCTTACCAATATTTCAGGCACTCAAAGGATCAAAAAGAGACTTCGTATAGGGACCTTCATAGCAACATGCATTTGAAGAGATAAAAAAAATATCAACTACATCCAAACATATTGATTTCACGAACACTAGGAGCAGATTTACTATTATATGTCTCAGTCACAGAAATAGCAGTAAGTGCAGTACTAGTCCAAGAACAAGAAACAAATCATTCAAAATATCAAGTACCAGTCTACTATGTTTCAGAAGCATTATCTGGATCAAAAGTATACTACTCTGATATTGAGAAAATCACATACACAGTTTTAACAGCATCAAGAAAGTTGAAGCACTACTTTCAGGCCCACAAAATCAGAGTTCTCACAAATTACCCTCTGAAAGAAGTATTATAAAGTTGCAGAACAACAGGAAGACTAGGAAAATGGGCAGCAGAATTATCTCAACATTTTATAGAATTTGAAAAAAGAACATCAATAAAATCTCAAGTCCTAGCAGACTTCATAGCATATTAGACACCCTCCTAAAGTTCAAGAGAAGACAAAAGCAATAAGAATGGATAATATATTGCGATGGCGTATGGGGTTTCGTAGGGGCTGAAGCAGCTGCAATAATCACCTCACCTTCAGGCATAAAGATGAAATATGCTGCAAGACTAGAATTTCAGTGTACAAACAACATAGCAGAATACGAAGCCGTTTTACTGGGACTTCACAAAGCAAAAGCAATGGGAATCCAAAGATTGGTAATTAAAACAGATTCACAAATTGTAGCAGGACACATTGAAAAAGACTACAAAGCAAGAGATCCAGAATTAGCAAAATACTTGCAATTTCTCAGAGATCAAGAGAAACATTTTAAAGGTTTCACAGTCAAAAATATCTCAAGAAATGACAATTCAGATGCAGACGAACTAGCAAAAGTTGTAGCACAAAATTCAAGTCTCCCTCAAGATGTTTTCTATCAAATCTTAAAACAAGCATCCATCAAAGCAGTGCAAGCTACACCTAGAGAAGTCCATATAATACAAAGTGAAGACTGGAGAGCCCCAATTATGACTTACCTTCGTGAGCACTATAAACCTGAAAATGAAGTCAACAACATAAGAATGAAGCAAAGAACAAGAAATTACAAGATCATCAACAATCAGCTATACAAACAAGGAATACGTGCACCATTACTCAAATATATATCAGTAGAAGAGGGAAAAAAGCTACTATCACAAATACACGAAGAAATTTGCGGCACATATCCTGGAGCAAGAACAATGGCAAGAAAAACATTCTGTCACGGATTTTATTGGCCATAAGTCTAAAATAACAGCAAAGAAATAGTCAAATCTTGCCATAATTGTCAAATATCTGCAATCAAAGTAAAGGCTCCAGCAACAAATCTACAAACAATAGAACCAACTTGGCCATTGACGAGATGGGGAATTGACATCATTGGAAAGCTACCTACAGCACAAGGAAACCTTCAATATGTAGTAGTGGCAGTGGAATATTTCACTAAGTGGATCGAAGCTAAACCAATGATAAATATGTCATCTTTCACAATGAAGAAATTTCTTTGCCAAAACATCATTTGTCGTTTCAGAGTTCCAAGGCACATAACAGTAGATAATGAAACTCAATTTGACAACCAAAATTTTAGAGAGTATTGTGAAAGTCTGGGAATTCAATTATATTTCGCATCAGTAAAACAACCACAGTCAAACGGTGCAGTCGAACGAGCAAATGAAATTATATGCATAGGAATATCAAATGAAAAACAACCACTCTTTTTCCACTCAAGGGGAACCCTTCGCAGGGTGAGTGGTTTTTAACGAGACAATCTTCATCGTAAATTCTCATCAAAGTATAAATGAGAAAGCTAGTTCCCCTAAAAATAATCTTATCAACGACCGAAGAGTATACTTTAAATATACTCATGTATCGGCAAAACACCCAAAGTAGGTAGCATCATTATTCAAACAAGCAAAAAACGATGCTAACCTATCAAAAGAATAATAAAATATATTCACTAAGGTGAATTTTGACTTCAAAAATAAAGTCTGCATGTTATCTTCGCCAAAAAGAGCGAACAATATTTCATATTCACTAAGGTGAATTTTGACTTTAAAAATGAAGTCTGCATGTTATCTTCGCCAAAAAGAGTGAATAATATTTCAAATTCACTAAGGTGAATTTTGACTTCAAAAAAGAAGTCTGTATGTTATCTTCGCCAGAAAGAGCGAACAATATTTCATATTCACTAAGGTGAATTTTGACTTCAAAAATGAAGTCTGCATGTTATCTTCGCCAGAAAGAGCGAACAATATTTCATATTCACTAAGGTGAATTTTGACTTCAAAAATGAAGTCTGCATGTTATCTTCGCCAAAAAGAGCGAATAATATTTCAAATTCACTAAGGTGAATTTTGAGTTCAAAAAAGAAGTCTGCATGTTATCTTCGTCAGAAAGAGCGAACAATATTTTATATTCACTAAGGTGAATTTTAACTTCAAAAATAAAGTCTGCATGTTATCTTCGCCAGAAAGAGTGAATAATATTTTAAATTCACTAAGGTGAATTTTGACTTCAAAAATAAAGTATGCATGTTATCTTCGCTAGAAAGAGCGAATAATATTTTCAAATTCACTTAGGTGAATTTTTACTTTAAAAATAAAGTCAGGTAAATTTTGACTTCATCACTAAGGTAAAAATTTGACTTCATAAAATACAAAGTCAATTCATCGCCTTCGCTTAAAAAGTAAGGGGACAGTGTTTTCAAATTTACCTAAGTGAAATTTGATTTCAGAAAAAACGAAGTCAATTCATCGCCTTCGCTTAAAAAGTATGGGGACAGTGTTTTCAAATTTACCTAAATGAAATTTGATTTTAGAAAATACGAAGTCAAATCATCGCCTTCGCTTAAAAAATGAGGGACAGTGTTTTCAAATTTACCTAAAGTGAAATTTGATTTCACAAAATACGAAGTTAATTCATTGCCTTCGCTTAAAAAGTAAGGGGACGGTGTTTTCAAATTTACCTAAAGTGAAATTTGATTTCACAAAATACGAAGTCAATTCATCTCCTTCGCTTAAAAAATGAGGGGACAGTGTTTTCAAATTTCCCTAAAGTGAAATTTGATTTTAGAAAAACGAAGTCAATTCATCGCCTTCGCTTAAAAAGTGAGGGGACGGTGTTTTTAAATTTACTAAGGCAAAATTTGATTTCATAAAATACGAAGCCTAAGCATTGCCTTCATTTAAAAAGTAAGGGAACGATGTTTTTAGATTCACCAAGGAAAAATCTGACTTCATCAAATACGAAGTCAACACACTGCCTTCACTTAAGATTGTCTTCATAAAATAACAAAGTCCATGCGTTGCCTTCGCTTAATAAAAATAAAAAAACTGCGTTTCACCTTCGCTAAAAAATAAGGGAACATCATTTATTTCACTTAATAAATCATATTACATAAAAATATCTACACAAATACACACATAAAAACACTTTATTGTGTCAACAAATATACATATCAAATATTTTCTAAAGCAACAATAGCTGCTGCTTCATCAAACAAATCTTCAACAACTCTATCTAAAACATGATCTACCTCCGAACTAAGATAGTCTTCGGAAATATAGCTCGACGAAGCACTTGAACACGAAGACTGAAAACACACAAGGAAAATGCCATCAAAATTTTCTTTACAAATGTCTCCACATCACAATATAAGCACAAATACCTGAGAAAATTTGCTGCAATCAATAACACGAGGCAAACATCTCTAATTTTCAGCAATAGAGAAATCAGTCTCAAATTCTAGAAACAAGCACATCACATCAGGAAAAATATATATAAAAAACCACAAACAACAAAATTTATGTTTGCTTACGTTTCACAAACACATCAAAAGAAGATTTTGCTTCTTCAGTAGCATACGCCAACCATAAAGTAGGCTCAGCAACAAAGTTACCTTTACACATTAACAAGGGCATAACCATAACTCCATCTTGTCCAAAGTTTAACATTTATAAAAACGTGAAAAGATTTTCAAAACCTCACCCCTCGAAGCTAAAATCTAAACTACGACAAACTAAAGTACATGATCACGAGCATTATCGTCCCTCGTCTTCTCTTGTTCAATTCTTTCTTACCTCCTCTCTACCTCCACATCAGAAGCAATTCTCTTTTCAAGCTGCTACAAAACAGAAAAACATCAGGTAAGAAAAAACACAAGGAAAAAATAATGAATCAAAATCACATATAGATAACATACTTTTTCTATCTTTTGTTTGGCTTTCATGAAGGCATGCTCCCTTCCACCTTGGTTCCAGTATTCATAAAAATACTTCTTGCAAAGCATTTGAGTACGAGAAGAAACTTGGTTAAGAGATTCTACTGACAGAAACCTGTAACTTTTATCATACAATTTTTCATACAAAGGATCATTAGCCTCCTTCATCAAGTGAAAAATGGCACGACTTGAATATATACAGCTCAAATCAGCAGAAGTCTGTAAAACAGTAGGCAAATCTTCATAGTGGCGGTAAAGCCAAGCAAATAACGGATCGAATTCTCCAACCTCCCAACAAGGATCTTCTGGCTTCGCACGAAATTTATCATAGCAATTTTTACAAAGTTCCCACAAGCGATTACACTTATTATTAAAATTCTGATCCTTTTTAAGAGATTTTTTCTCAAGATAATTCTTCTTTCTCACAACTTTCTCAAGATCTTTCTTCAAATTATTATATTCTTCAGTCTTCGTTTCAAGTTTAGCTCTGACAGAAATACATCTAGACTCCATATTATGAAGAGCTTCAACTGTCTTTATTCTTTCTTTCTCCTTAGCAGCAAGTTGAAATTTCAGAGAATTAATCTCTTCAACCAAACTTTTTTCAAGGAGTGCATCATTTTTTGTATCATCTTCAATCGACTTACACAAACTCTTTTGCAAAAGTGCATTCTACATACGAAGTCAAAAAATATATTACAAATCAAAATAACAAATCTAAAATAAAATTTACGCAATAAAGATGAACATTCAAAATGATCGAACCTTGTAAATCATGGAAACACTGGCATCCGCCAACTCAAGTGAAGATTTGCCAACAAGTTTGGCCTCTGCATCAGGAACTGCGAATGCATCATCAATGTACTTTGACAACTTTAATTCTGGTTTCTTCGGCATAATACAAAGTTTGTCCAAACCAATCCCAACAAATTTGAAAGTATCTAAGTTCACACCTTGAGTCTGGCAGTACTTCATACAACGTTTATAAGCTTCAAGATTTACACCATCTGGAACTGTTTCCAAAACTTTAGCTGGAGTCGCAGGTTCCTGGGCAACTTCTTTCATCTTTCCAATATCAACAGTAGCCTCCCTCTGAGAAGAAGAATCAGGGAAAAATTTCTCTGCGAAGACAAACAACAAGAATTAAAAGAAGACAAATAAAATAAAAATACGCGAAGTAAAAAAATCACCTGTAGAAACACCATTTTCAAGCTGGAAGGACACCCTCTCACCAGTAATCACATTGATAGTAGACTCAGAAAGATGAGAAACACGGTCATGTTCAGCCTCCTCGTCATGAACTCCATCATCAGATTCATCAAAATCAAGGGCGAGAGTTGTGGCATCCTTAATTTTTTGTGTCTTCGCACTAGGCACAACAACTTCAGAAGCACCCTTTTCACCACCAACTGTAGCATCTTGTTCTACCCGCAAAACATTCTCTAAAACTTCACAACCTAAATTAGCACCTCCAGACAAAACTTACAGCTTTAATCTCATCACTAAAATTTCATGGCTCATCCCGAGGAGTTTCAACAGAAAATCTTTAAGAGGATGGCCTAGCAGTCTCCTGCGAAGCCAACACCTCACCTTCTTGTGAACCACCAACAGTGGCGGCTACAGTAACCGGAGAAGAAACCAGATTAACTAGATCAGAAACAATATCTTCGCCAACATTTTGTTGTGATGAAGTCAAGATAGCTTCAGCAACACCACCATGAAAAATGTTGGCCATCAAATTCTAAAAATAGTTATCAAGTTGAGTCAACATAGGAGGAGTCAACCCACTAGAATAAAAAATTAAACTAAACATTCTCACCTCATCATCACAAGACATTTTCTTCAAAGCTTCATCAACAAAACTTTCTGACAATTCAGAATTAGAAAAATCAGCAGTCTTCGCTTTCTTCTTTAAAACGTTTTTAGTAAGCGAAGGCCCACCCCTCTTTTTCCTAGTAACATTATCGATACTAGGCTTCACACTTCTAGCATAAGCAGGAGCTAGCCTTTCACCATATTCTATCTGAGCAATATCAAAAACTCTATTCAATCTCTTATAATCTGAACCTAGGATTTTATCCATAAGATCCTTTTTTTTAAAAAAAATTCCCAAGAATTTCAACGGCTTTAATTTCAACAGCAGAAAAAAATTCTTTGTCTTCGGTATATTTTTTTGGACGAAAAACTTCATTATCTGGAAAGATATAAGTGTTCCCTCTAACCATCTTTTCATGAAATCGAACAAAGCTCCAACCTTTCTTCAAAGGCTAAATCCGAGCAGCAATATACTCTTCGCAAAGATCTCAAGCATTTTGCATACTTGCAGCAAGCTTATAAAACTTCTCACAAGATTTAGAACTTGTTGAACTTTGAAATTCAGGTTTACAGTCAAAAATGTTCTTGTACATCCTTGCAACCAAAGGATATCTTCTAACAACCCTATTAGCTTGATTCTTCTCTTCGACTAAAGAAATTTTATGATAAAACCAAAAGTGATACTAATTTTTAACCCACTTATTTTTTGAAGCAGGAGCTATCTGTTTAGCACAACAAGCTGGCTTAAAACTGCAACATCCAAAATATTTGATGACACTTTTTCCATCAACCATTTTACTCTGAAATTGTGTATGCATCTCATGAATAGAACAAAAAGCTCTAATATCCAGATTTCCTCTCTGAGATTTCACTGCCCAAATAAAAAGAGCGATTTTTGCTATACCATTTAGAGTCAAATGTTGCATCTCAATGTTATAAGCTTTCAGAATTTCTTCAACAAAATCTTGACATGGCATACGAAGACTAGCCGCAAAATAGTCACGAAACACAACACATTCATCAGGTTCTGACCTGGGAATTGTCTCATTCTGCGGAGGTAATCTAACATCAGCTTTTTTAAGCATTCTATTTTTTTTACCGTCCACTGCAATTCAGACTCATCAAACAAAGACTTTCCAAAGTTCAGAAATTTCGTATCATCACCAACAAGCTCCGACTCCGATGCAGAAACATTAGACAAATCTTCACCAGAAACAGAATGCTCAGATTCAGCTGACGAATTTTCAGAAGCATTCTTCTCTATGTCTGACATCTGAATACAATATATATATATATATATATAAACACAAATAAGCATATGAAAGTACAAAACAAAAAACAACAAAAAAAAACAAAACAAAAAAAACATTAACTTTAGAAAAATTACCTTCGCAACAAAAGAAGAAACGAAAGAATAAAGTGACTTCGACGAAAATCGACTTCGCAGAAACTTAAAATGTCAGCAACAACTCCCCATCTTCGATCGCGTACCCTGAAGAAGGGAACATAGCGCAGTATATATAGGCGACTTCAGAAAATAACCGTTAAAAACACTGTTTATAGCATAACGGTCATAAACGGCCAACTCCAAAGTTCGGGACGGTGTTTTTTGTGACTTCGCTTTATAAAATTCAAAATTCACGAATTTTAGATCTTTGGAGTAGGCCTTCATTCGCGAGGGGCTACTGTTGGAAAATTAACTTCGTTCAAAAAACTCAAGCCCAAACTTTAGAGTATGAAAGATATAAAAATATTCTAATGAAATACACTTGTAGGAAAAAATATAGTGAAGAATGTATTTCGACTTCGTCGCTAAGAATTTAACTTCGCCTATCGACTTCGTCGTCAAGAATTCAACTTCGCCTATCGACTTTGTCGCTAAGAATTCAACTTCACCTATCGACTTCGTTGCCAAGAATTCAACTACGCCTATCGACTTCGTCGCTAAGAATTCAACTTCGCATATCAACTTCGTCGCTAAGAATTCAACTTCGCCTATCGACTTCGTCGTCAAGAAATTCAACTTCGCCTGTTGACTTCATCGTCAGAAATTCAACTTCGCCTGTCGACTTCATCGTCAGGAAATCAATTTTGCTGGACAGAGAAGTAGTCAAGAAGCATGAGATAATCTGAAGAAAACAAATTCATTGAAGGAAAAGAAGATTGAACGCGAAAAAGAAGACTGAATTAGGAGAAAATGACAACTTCGCCCTTACGTAAATGAAGGGTTGTAAATATTTAGGTCAGGGGTAAAAAAGTCATTTTATGTAAAATATGAAGACTAGGGCCCTATAAATATCCCCTCTGACATGTATGGTACGATCAGATAATGAATGCAACTTTGTACGCAATTTTGTCTGAGATGAATTTTTTATGATGATTATGTGAATTGTGTCATCCGACCTGAACTTTTCACCCAACAGGACTATCTGGTGATCCGATGGGCTGTCCGCTAGAACACTTAGGCCCTCTTTGGTAGGGATCCTCCTCAAGGGCTTCTCCAGAGGAGCCAGAGCCATTTTGGAGGAGCCATATTTCACTGAAAAACGGTTCCTCCTACTAAACTGTTTGGTAGGGCTCCTCTGCCGGAATCGAAGCTAGAGAGGAGCTTTACCAAATGAGGCCTTATACAACAGAACTAGTTTAGATGAGCTGTCCTCCTCTCCCCTCTCTTGGCCCCACCTGTCAGGTCAAAGTGGAGTTTCCAAGATGAGCTCCCTCCCCATCTCACTCTCTCACTCACATCCCTCTCCCTCTCTCTCTCTACCAAATGGAGAAAAAACAAGAACTAGAGAGAGAAAGGAAGAGAAGGAAAAGAAAAAGAAGAGGAAAGGAAGATTAAGCCAAGGTCAAGCATCACCAACTCAAGGAGAAGGTCAGGATCATCAACTCCATCTTCATCGTTGGGCGAGCTCAAGAAAAAATCCCCCATTTTCTTCTTTAATGCCATTCCAAAACCCTAACTCTTGATTTCATCTTGCATGCGTTGAAGATGAAGGTGCTAGCTACTCAATCCATCTCAAGTGTAAGCTCTATTCCTCTCTCACTCAATCACCTCATGGATTCCTCAAATTGCTCTCCAATTGGAGTTATGTGTTTTTGTAAGAAAATCTTGATTGTACTTAAATCCATCTCTCAGTTGGAAGCAAGAAGGAGCAATGCATGAGCATGGTCTTAGTGGCCCAAGGGTCACATATCCATCAAAAGCTAAGTTACCAAGACTCAAGTTAATGAAATTCTTCTTTTGATTCAAGTTTGGTTCAATTCTCAATCACTAGTTTCCTTTTCCAAATGGAAGGCCAAACCTTAAGTTGCACAACCATAACATCTCACCCAAACACTCCTAGATGATCACCACACATCCCTAGGAAAATCACCACAAACCCTTGCCCCAAACTCAAGAACACCAAGAAAAATGAACCACATAGGTTCTATCAACGTCCTCATAGACCGTCCGATCTAGGGGAACACTGGACCGTTCGCGAGATCACCCAGAGCCAACACATCTCAAGTGCATGCTCGGACGGTTCCCCTGAACTGTCTGCTATTTGCGCGGAGCATCCGGAGAAACACCGGACCGTCCGCGGGAACATGGAGCCCCTAACCTAGAAAACACCCCCTTTGGGAATGCACCCGCGGACCATACAGGAGCACACCAGACCGTCCAGTAAATATTCATGAATATTTACTTCTGCAAATCCTTGACCATTGGACCCAACCACCCTATCACATGTTAGATACCTCCTAGTACAACACTAATTTGCCCTTTGATCATCCAATGAGCTCTGTAACTTAGATAACACATTTATATCTCTTATCGCTCAAGTTCTTCAATTTTCATGAGCAATCTCAACTCCAAATCCCTCCAACTATATATTGGAGGTTAGGAAATGGTGTGAGGTACGCGTATGAGTCGTCATGATCACCCCTGATCACCAGGACTTCATGATAGGTAGACATCACTACTAATAACCTCTACTTTGGATACCCATATGACACATCATGTTCATTAAATGCTGCATTTCATTCCGATGTTGCCTAACCAACTAAGTATGACTCACTAAAGTTAGTTCAACCCACTTAATTAAAGTTAGACTTTTACTACCAATTGGGATCGGGACGTTTAACATTTACTAATTTTTGGTGTTCGTTTGTATGGATTTCATGTAAAGTTGGCGGGTGAAAAATGTGAGTTAAGCACCACCAACAAGGGTGACCACCGCCGGCCGACGGCAACGAGACCAGGCAGAGGAGGAGGAGCGGCGCACGGTCGGGTGCGGTGGAGCAGCGGTGAGGACAAAACGAATCGAGGAATAGGAGAGTGAGGGAGAGAAAGAGGCAGAGCCTGGGCGTGGCCCTCTATTCTGCTCAGCCGCACCACCCGGCTTGGCGTGTCAAGTGCCGCGCCGGAGTCAACGCAGCAAGCCAACCACGTTAGCAGGCAGTGTGGTTTTGCCGTGCCAAGGAAATAGGCACGGCCAAACAGGTTAGTTTTTTTATAAAAAAAGACAAACAATGTTATTTTTATAAATAAAGTTAAAAAAAGGTTAAAAATAAAAAAATTCGGAACAGCGTGGCTAGAAGGCCACGCAGAGATGCCGAGAGCTGCTAGGTCAGAGTGATTGATTTCTCTTGCATGTTTCGCTGCTTGTCCTCGTTTTGTGGGCGCATATCAACCAAAGAAACATGGAAGCAACACCAGGTTTTAATGACTCTTTCACATGTACTTGCATTCTTCTACGACTCATATACACGTATCAAAATAGTACGTATTATATATGCTTAAGTCAACAGAGGCGCACAAGGTATTTCCTTGCCTTCTCCAACTGATCCTTTGCAAGGGGCTACAAGCTTACAAAATTTACTGGTAGAGGTGTGAAATATTCTTTACAAAATACTACGCCATCATCCTCCCTGGATCAAAGAATTAAGGGCTGAAGAAGGAGCTGGAGCAATGTCGGAGTTTTAGTGAACAGATTGCTAGAGAACGGGTGTTGAGGTACAAACTTGAGAAGGCAGAAGAGCAAAAAGGTCTATTTGGAAACAACGTGCACATGTGAAATGGATGATGTTTGGTGATAGAAACACGGCGTTCTTCCATGCTTCTTGCTCAGAAAGGAGGAGGAAAAGTAAGATAGGAAACCTTAGAAAGGAGGATGGGGGTTGGGTGGAGAATGAAGTAGAGAAGAGGGCTTTTATTACTAACTACTTTTCACAACTTTTCAGGTCATCTGGCAACCAAAACTCCCAATGGTTGCTGGACTGTGTTGAGAATAAAGTTACTAGTGACATGAACAATAAATTGCTGGAGGAGTTCACAAGGGAGGAGGTGGTTGCTGCCCTGAAATCGATTGGGAACTTGAAGGCCCCTGGGCCGGATGGTTTGCCGGCCTTGTTCTACAAGGAATATTGGGACATTGTTGGAGACGAAGTGGTCACAGAGGTCCTGAATTTTCTTGGGGGTAGCCCGATGCCGGAGAAATGGAACAATACTACAATTGTGCTGATTCCAAAGGTGCGTAAACCTGAGCATATCAAAGACTTGAGACCAATAAGTTTGTGCAACGTTATTTATAAGCTTGTCTCAAAAGTTTTGGCAAATAGATTAAAGAGAATTCTACCAGATGTTGTGTCGCAGTCACAAAGTGCTTTTGTCCCGGGCCGCTTAATAACGGACAATATTCTCATTGCCTATGAGGCTACACACTTCCTGAAACAAAGGAAAAAGGGAAAGGTGGGCATATGACAGGGTTGAGTGGCACTTTTTACGGGACATTATGCAAAGGCTTGGCTTTGATCGGAGATGGGTTAATTTGGTGACGAAATGTGTTACAATGGTGAAATACCGAATAAGAGTGAATGGGGAATTAACTGAGGAATTTGTTCCAGAGAGAGGACTGCGGCAGGGTGATCCAATATCACCGTATTTATTTCTCTTGTGCGCAGAAGGTTTCTCATCGCTGTTAGCAAGGGCTGAGCTGGAGGGTAAAATTGGTGGGGTTCGGATCTGCAGGTCTACTCCATCGGTTTCCCACCTCCTTTTTGCAGACGACTCATTGATCTTATGTCGGGCTACAGAGGAGGAGGCGGGCCACTTGATGGAGCTGTTCATATACGAATCCTGCTCAGTTCAAGTAATCAATGCAGCGAAGTCCACTGTCCTGTTTAGTCCTAATACCGGTAGCTTTCAAAAAAGACAGGTCCGTGAGATCCTGAATATTCGCTCGGAGACAAGGAGTGAGAAGTATCTCGGCTTACCAGTGTCAGTTGGAAAATCAAGAACCAGCACATTTGCTTATTTGAAAGAGAGAATTTGGCAACGAATCCAAGGGTGGAAGGAAAAGTTGCTTACAAAAGCAGGTAAACAAATAATGATTAAAGCCGTCGCGCAAGCAATCGCAGTCTTTGCTATGGGTTGTTTCGATGTAACAAAGGAGATGTGTAATCAAATAAGTGCAATGATAGCCAAGTACTGGTGGAGTAATCAAGACAAGGAGAAGTGTACGCACTGGGTGAGTTGGGAAAAATTAGTTGCATCAAAATCAGATGGTGGCTTGGGATTTAGGGATCTCTATTCTTTCAACATGACGATGCTTGCTAAGCAAGGGTGGAGATTGATCGAAAACCAAGAGTCCCTCTGCGCAAGGATTTTAAAGGCCAAATACTATCCAAACACAGATTTTTTACAAGCCAAAGTTCGAGATGGATGCTCTTACACATGGCGTAGTATTATGCAAGGGCAGGAAGTTTTGAAGGGGGTGATCTGGAGGGTGGGCAATGGCCGGCAAATCTCCATATGGTCAGACCCATGGCTTCCACGTGATGTGACGCGAAGGCCAATTACACCAAGGAGGGGAAATATTCTGCACCGTGTGGATGAGCTGATTGATCCAGTGACTGAAAGTTGGGACGTCCAGCTTCTTGCACAAACATTTTGGGAAGAGGAGGTCCAAGTAATCAGATCACTGCCTGTGCACACGGAGATGGATGATGTAGTAGGTTGGCATTACGACAGCAAAGGTCGTTTCTCAGTCAAATCGGCCGTGCATCGGGCTAGCGAAGGAAGGAGAATGCAGAAAGCTAGGCCGGGAGCAGCTGAAGGAAGTGGAGGGAAGGATGACCTGTGGCAGAAACTATGGAAGGTTGATTGTCCACCGAAGATCCGGCGCTTTTCTGTGGCGACTCGGCCACAATACGCTGGCGCTGAGGAGGACCTTACAGCAATGGGGCATGAAAATTGAGACAAGCTGCTGCCTATGCCGGAGATTAGACGAGGACGGCGGTCATTTGTTTATGAAATGCAAGGAGGTGAGGGAAGTTTGGAGGGAGTTAAATTTGGAGGCAATGCGATGTCAACTAGCTGAATTTACCTCACCAAAAGAAATGCTACGCTTCATCCTAAAGCTGGAGCCAAAAACACAGCTTACTGTCATACTGCTGCTGTGGCTCTGGTGGGATGAACGGAACAAGTTTAGAGAAGAGGGAAGAAGATCGGCTCTGGAAGTAGCATATGTGACTGCAGCATTGGCGGACAGAATTCAGACAAAGGGCACCCAAACTCCGTTGTCGGATTTCCGTCAGTGCCTGAAATGGGACAAACCACAGCAAGGAGTACTTAAAGTAAATTCCGATGGGGCGTATGACAGTGCAACTGGCTCGGGCGGTTGGGGCTTTATAATTCGTGATGATTAGGGCCTTATATATGGTAATGGCGGGCGCAGGCAAGGAACAATTCCTACAGAGCACTTTTCATGCGGAGCTGCTGGGCTGCTTGGCCGGCCTGAAAGCTGCAGTGCAGTTGGCAATACGCAGAGTAGTGCTGGAGACGGATGCCTCTCTTGTCAAGGCGGCCCTGGAGGACGATGCTTACCGACTGTCAACCATGAGCAGGATTACTACTGAACTTCGGCTGTTGCTGATGACGGAGTTTGTAAGTAGCAAAATTAGTGTTTGTTCGAGATCATGTAATAAAGTAGCAGATGCCATTGCGGCATTTGGGTGTAGGGGTGCAAGTGATGTGCCAATCACTTGGGACTTTGTACCTCAGTTTGTTGAGGACCTGGTGACCAGCGAGCTTGCTGTGTCTAATGAGTAATGAATCCCGCGGTTCAAAAAAAAGAAAAGGAGCACAATATCCTCTAAAAAAAGAGCATAATAACTTCTATCTAGTATAACTTTAACTAATCAACGAATCCATAGATATGGCGGACTCTCTCAATATACACAGTCAAATTTACTTGCACGACCCAACAAATGCGAAATCCATTGGCCAGGAGGTGATTTTCCCAGCTCCTATCGTCATTATCTTTTCTGGAAGTTGAGCTTCATGATGGCAAAGCCAAACAGGGCCCCAAAGAGCACCGCGAATACCACCACCACGGCTGCCACCCTCCCCAGCCAGCTGTGCTTGAAGCCGAAGTAGTCCTCGACGAATTGTGACACCACCACGGTCCTGTTGCCATCGTCCATAGGAGTCATGACGTCACCGAACTGTGACACCACCAGCCCATACAGCGTCCACGCCTCGGGGCATATCCAGCAATACCACCTCCACCAGATCGGTACTTTCTGAAAGTAGCGGGAGGCAAGAACGGGAATGAGCTTTGCTGCTTTGGAAACGGTAGACAAAAGTTGCAAGGAGGGGGCACGATGAGGTCTTACCAGTCGGGGGATGATGAACCCGGAGAAGAGGTTCCAGATGGCGTAGAATCCCGAGGAGACGATCGAGGCGATGTGGTAGCTAGGTGTCAGCCCGACAGCCATCGTGTCGTAGAATGTGAAGTAGAGCAGCGTGAAGTACCCAAAGAAGAGGTACCAGAAGAACTTGGAAGCCGTCCACTCGAACCCAATCATGGAGTACACTATGACACTGTATAGAATATCCTGAACCAGTGCGTATGGGAGCTCAATGACAACCTGCGAGGAGACAACTTGATCAGATCAGTGGCCTGCTCTCTAGAATATATATGGGCTAACAGGCAACAACCAGCAGAATAAGCCGTGTGTGAAATTGATTTCCAGGAGAACCATTCACCTGGCCAAATGCATATGGGAAAGCTGAGTACATGCCGGCAGTTCTTTCACGGTAAAAGACTGTCCCCTCCACGGTGAAGGATCGAGATGGCGGACCAGAGGGGGGTGAATAGTCCTTTCTAAAAAATAAACACGTTGGCTAACCGAAAACAAATGCGGAATTAAACTTATCGGTCTAGCCAAGACTACACCCCTCTTTCTAAGTTCTCTAACACCTTGCAAAGATCCTAATTAAACAACTAAGTTGCTAAGCTTACCAAAAGCTCACCTAATCAATTCTAGAGCAAGGTCACACAAGCATATGCACTAATACTTTGCCAACCGAGGGAGCTCCTACACAACTAGTAAAGCAAAAGCACAAAGCTCCTAAGCTCACTAGCAAAGCTCAATAACAAGGCAACTAGTGCTAAATTAGAGAGCGCAAAACTCTTAGCTACACAAACTAAGCAAAGTGACTAACAAGGTTACTCAAACCAAATTAGTCACGCAAGGGGAAGCTTCTAGCTACACAAGCAAGAAGACAACTAGCAAGCTACACAAGCAAACTAGTTACGAGAGCAACTACACAAGCACAAGTATATATGAAAGTAAATACAAGCTTGTGTTGCACGAAGGCAAACCACCGAGAAGAGTAGACAAAGTTGACACGGTGATTTTCTCCCGAGGTTCACTTGGTTGCCACCAAGCTATGTCCCCATTGTGTCGACCAACACTTAGATGGTTTCCCGGTGTGACCCTCAAGTCACTTGCCCCTCAAGGCACGCCCCGCAAGGCACCGCAAGACACCACTCTCAAGTGAGGTAGCTCAATGACACGCTCAACTAGAGTTGCTCTTCGCGATCCCCGCGGGGTGAGCACAATCCCCCCTCACAAAGCTTCTCTAGTGCCTCGCACAATCTTCTTGCGAGCTTCGACGGAGCCACAAGCCACCAAGCCGTCTAGGAGGTGGCAACCTCCAAGAGTAACAAGCACCACCGGCTTGCAACACAATCACCTAGTGCCACTCGATGCAATCTCACAATGCAATCGTACTAAAATCGTTCTCTCACTCGATCTGATGAACACTATCAAGCATGAGTGAGTTAGAGAGCTCCCAAGCACCACAACATAAGCCACTAAGGCTAAAGTGTGCTCAGCTACCGGCCAAGGCCGGCCAATGGGCTATTTATAAGCCCCTCCACGCAACAACCGGACATGCTGGTCGAACTGACTGGACGCGCTGCACCGTGTCCGATCGCCCTACGCCGTCCACGTGTCCTCCGTATTCAACCACGGCCGCCCGATCCTCCAACGGTCACTGCGCGCCAACGGTCAAACGCAATGACCGGACGTGCCGCTCAACCGACGGGACGCACAGGTGCGCATGGCACCCGCGCGTGCAACGACATGACCGGACGCGCTCCACGCAACGATCGGACGCGACAGTGCCAGCGTCCGATTGGAGTCCAGTAAGCTCCCTCAATGACCGGACACGTCCGATCACGTGTGACCGGACGTGCCACGTGTTCGATCAGCTTTACGCCACGCGCTACACTTCTGGGTGCCCGACCGGACGCGCCGGTCCTACGAGTGACTGGACGTGCTGGTGCAAAACCCTAACACCCGCGCTCCTGACAGCAGCGTTGAACTGACCGGACGCGTTCGGTCAAACCATGACCGCGTCTAGTGCAGCGTCCAATCACCTCTGTGACCTTCGTTCGCCTCTGTTTCTTCTCTGACTTCCGGCGTAGTGAAAAATAGGCATTTCAACTCCTCGAAAACGCCTGAATCCCGCCTCGCAAGCTCGGCGGGAGGGAGAGAGGAACCCAAACCCCTCTCTACCACACAAACTCTACTGCCTTCACAAATGTGCCAACACCACCATGTGATCAACAACATGTGCAAGTGTGTTAGCATTTTCATAAATATTTTCTTTGAAGGAATTAGGCACTCAACTTGCCTCGCCACTCGATCCTAACACGTATGCAAAGTTAGATCGCTCAAGTGGCACTAGATGACCGATATACAAATAAGTTTGTCCCTCTTAATAGTACGGCCATCTATCTTAAAACCCAGTCATCAACTTCTCTATACACCTATGACCGGTAAAATGGAAATGCCCTAGGTTATACCTTTGTCTTGCGCATTCCACTCCATCTCCTCCGACGTTGATGCAACACATGCACCAACCATATCACAAATGATATGATCCACTTCATATCATCATGTGACCTTGGTCCATCGATCTTGACCTCACTTGCTCTTCACCGTTGCATCGGTCCATCGGCGCCAAGTCATGCTCAAGCTTCACCGTCACACGTGGTCCCTCACTCCAAAGCCTCTGACTTGCCCTTCACACTTGCAACCGGTCTATCAAGCCAAGCCTCATCTTGATCTTCTCCACCTTGGTCACATGACTCCATGTCATGTCTCATGTGCATTAAGCTCCTTCATGACATCATCACATGTGGACTAATTTCCTGTGTATCTCACATAAACACAATTAGTCCACCTAAGGTTGTCACTCAATTATCAAAACCAAACAAGGACCTTTCACACGGCCACCACTGGCCGAACTAAGGTAGAGTTCATGGTCCTGATGAACAACATTATGGCGTACATTGATCCCATGGCATTGAACAAATCTTGTGATGTATTCCTGGATTAAGAAGCAAAACATGAATAAAAAATGATGGTCAAGCCACTTGTTTGCCATAAGCAATGGTACAATTCGACATAACTTACACTTTGCCTCCTTCCCAAAAGATGGTGCCAAGTAGGAGAGAAATGACGGTAATGAAAATGAACCTAACGATATTGTAAGGAGGGTTCCTCTAGTATGATAGGTTTTGCTTCCATAGGCAAGCCACGCATTGTGTAATGGAAGATTGTGAATACTAGCTAGGGAAATACAGGTCACTTGAACCTGGCGCTAGTTGGCTTAATTTCTTTATCAATGCCTTGTTTCTCCTGTAAAATGTAACAAGCAACACATCATCTACTGCAAAAATGCCCTGGAGAAGGAAGGTTGGTCAGTATTGAAAAGTGCAAAGAGCATTTGTATGTACCAACGGGCAGTACCCCGTTTATGGTCATTCTCAAAGATGAAGTAAGTGACTAGTAGGGATTGTAATTTACTTACTGGTAGAGTTCAGATTTCTTGTATATGTCACTGAAATCAGAACCTACAATCTGTTCCTGAGAAGTTGTGGTCACTTAAAGCATCCAAGCTGCTGGATTATAGCCACCTTTAATTTTGCTGACCCCTTGGATCCCCTAGATAATATGAAACCACATGATATTGTCAGTAATTTTGAAGAAATTTTGTAGATGGATAGTCAGATTCCTGTAACATCATTTACCTTGAAATACTTGATTAGCTCAGAAGAATGATGTCCAAGTGGACCAGCGTAGATCTCTTCTCCACCACACTTCATAAGGAAAAGCTGCACGCATTGATCAAACATTTTAGACTTTACAAGTTCCAACATAGTTCAAGGTTTGGAAAATGAGCCATAGCAAAACAAGTATGACCAAACGCTAACCAGAAAGTAGAGGGTAGTTGGAAGCAATCCTATGTCAAATCTCATTCACCTCATCAAATGCTTCAAATATGTCAATGCTTGGCTGATGTATCATGCATACCACAGTTCTACCAGTATCAACAGTGTTCCTCACCATCCGCATCACACTGCAGCTGCTCGGGCATCAAGCCCTAAGGTTGGCTCATCCATAAAGATGATTGACGGATTTGCAACAAGTTCCACAGCAATGGTAAGCCTTTTCCTCTGCTCAGTTGACAGACCATTCACTTCAGGAAGCCCAACCAAAGCATTTCTTAGTGTTTTGAGCTCCACAAGCTCCATCACCTCCTCAATGAAGATCTACACACATAATGGTGAGCAACTATCTACCAAGTGTATCCTTCTATGGGTGGAAATTGCAACTATTTTGTGGAACCATCCCCACTGCTATGGTGAGTGCAGGCTTTGCCTTTGTCACTGAAGCTGGCAAAGATAGCCTCTTCACCCGTAGCGTACTTGATGGTGACGTCCATAGCTCCTGCATCATCCATGAGGCTTCATGCCTGAGCATGTGGATGAGCGCCTCATAGGTGGTGCCGTAGGTGAAGGCATTGATGACGTCTGCATCCATGATGTTGGGGGCTCGTTGGCTTCTTGGAGAAGTGTTGGACGTATTCACATTGAGTCTCGTCGAAGTAATCGTCCGAGCCCTGGCCCTCATTGCGAGCCAGTAGTCCTCGAGCCAGTGGTTGCGGTGGTCTCCCATCTAGCCGATGTGGGTTGACAGTCAAAAGCGCCTAGGGGCGAATCGGTCTTGGCTCAGGCTCCTTTCTCATCACTCGGGAGTCGGTGACTTGTCCTGATGAGAAAGGAGCTCGAGCCAAGACCGATTCGGCCCCTAGGCATTCAGGGCCAGAATCCAGGAGGCTTCCTACACTAGGCGCTTCCGACTATCAACCCACATCGGCAAATAGATGGGAGATCGACCCCAACCACTGGCTCGAGAACTACCGGTTCGCAATGAGGGCCAGGGCTTGGACGACGACTTCTAGTATAGTACCTGCCCCTCCTCCTGTCAAGCTCAGTGAGGGCATGGCTCGAGCAGCTCAACCACGACAGCATTCATAGCTAGGCCAACCTCCACTTGACCTTCATCGGGCATTTCCAAGGTACCTACACCTCTTGGGATTTGTGCAATTACAGGCAGAGGTCGGATGAGACCCAATATGAATATGTCCAATGCTTCTCCAAGAAGTGCAATGAGCTCCCCAACATAACGGACACAAATGTCATCATGGAGATGGTCGACAGTCAAAAGCGCCTATGACACCACCTATGAGGCGCTCATCCACACGCTCAGGCGTGAAGCCTCATGGATGACGCGGGAGCTGCTGGATGTCGCCACCAAGTATGCTATAGGTGAAGAGGCTATCTTGGCCAGCTTCAGTGACAAAGGCAAAGCCTGCGCTCACCATAGTGGTGGGGATGGCGATGACAAGGCTGCCGCGGACAAGAAGAAGGACAGGAAGCGCTGTAGCGAGGAGATGGTAGTTGCAGCCGACTGCACCACCCGACCTCAGCCCAAGGGAAGGGGCCAGCACCTCGAGCACTTCGAGAGGGCCCTTGATGGGCCCTACCTGTTCCATGGTGGGCAGGTCAGGCACCTCCTCAAGGATTGTGAGACAATGAGGAGTTAGATCTGAGGAACCCTTGACCTAAAGGGCAAGGCCTAGAAGCCTGTCCAAAAGGTTGGCAAGGAGGCTGATGGCGCTCAGGGGGAGGACACCAAGTTCCCTAAGGCCGAGCAGTGCCTAATGATCTTCTTGGGCTCTCAGACCTACAAGTCCTGCCATCAGATCTGCATCATCGAGCAAGAGGTGAACGTCGTTGAGACCATTGCCACCGTAACGCGGCTTTGATGGTCGGAGATGGCCATCACCTTTGATCAGGACAACCATCCTGACCACGTCCCACACCTGGGGCACTACCCACTCATAGTCAATCTGATCATGGGCATCACACGCCTGTCCTAGGTGCTCATGGATGGTGGCAGCAGCCCCAATATCCACTACGCTGACACCCTCAACAAGATGAAGATACCCCAGAGCAGCCTCCACCCGAGCAGAGCGTCGTTCTATGGGGTCATCCTAGGCAAGGAAGCGGTGCTGCTCGAGCGCATCCGCCTGCACATCACGTTTAGTAGGCTGGACAACTTCCGCAAGTGGCCTCTCACATTCGAGGTAGTGGACTTCCCCAGCATATACCACGCCTTCCTCGGGCGGCCATGTGTTTGCGAAATTCATGGTGGTTCCCAACTATACCTACTTGAAGTTGAAGATGCCCATCCCTAAGGAAGTCATCACCATTAGAGCTACCTTCCAACAAGCCGAATACTATGGTCAGGATTGCATCACTCTGGCAACTACAATATCTGTGTTCCTCGATCCCGCGAGCTCCAACAGCGACTCAGAAAAGGCGCCAGGAGAAAAGAAGGCCAAGGCGGTGGTGTCACTCGACCGTCCAAGCTCCGACAAGGCCCTAGGCACTACTTGTGGCAATAATGGCTTGGCTGGCCCCTCGGGTGCTCGAGTCCGCAGAAGGAACTAGCTTGACCGAGGCGTGTACGACCGTTCCCCCAAGGGAAGGCCTCGGCCGAGCCAACAACCCAGTAGCTCAGCATCTTCAGTGGACCAAGGCACTCGACCCTCTACACCAACAAAACACCAAGGAGGCAAACTGAAAGCTACATAGCTCAACCCTATGTTTTTCATTTGTTTTCTGTACTCTCTCAAGTTTATGCATAAGTGTAAAACATATTCTTATTATCATGAGCTTTTTCCCCGAGGAAGTGTTATAACTAGGGTTCTCTACCACACATGACCGACCCATGCAGAACGAGTCAAATGAGGTTTCCCCATGTGAGTGCGACTTCACGCCAGTCACATGTGATCAGTACGCCCTTGTCCCGTGACTGCTCGATGACTATTGTGGAGCTGGCACCGACCGTCAAAACTACGAGCTATGTAATTCTTATCCCCAAGCTTGTTCCATTTTTTTATCTCTCCCTATATCGATTTCTAACCAGATGACAGGTCAAGATGCCCAGAGGGGGCACAACCAAGGGTTGAAGGCTAGCCCATGATACTTCAAGGCTGCCCAAGGCACCTAAAGTGTGAGAGATGTTCATAGGTGGGCACAAGCGGCCAAAACTGGGTGCTCAGAAGTGAAACCAGTCGTCCATTGAATGATGTCTGAGTACCAACCTAGAGCTGCTCGTGGTGACCCACCGAGGAAGGAAGCAAGCCCCCGAGCCCAAGCAAACTGGGTCAGGAACCAAATGAGCGGCTCGGTCGGGAAGCAAGAATCAGCCCCCAGGGACTGAGACCAAGGACCGACCAACCAAATACTTGGGGTTCTCGTGGAATTCCCTCTACTTCTTAACAAGTAGTGTTGGACAACCCCACTCAGACGAACTCGAACGAATCAGACCCTTAGTCAACAAATCCTGAAATTGCTTCTTTAACTTAGTTAACTCGTTTGGAGGCATCCGATAAGGCCTTTTCAAGATCGGTGGTGTTCTAGGGATTAATTCAATGGCGAACTCGACATCCCTATCCGACGGAAGACTGGGTAACTCATCTAGAAACACATCCGAAAACTCACATACTACAGGAATATTAGCCAGAAGAGTGGTTTGGACTGCATAGGTGGTACTTTCAAGATCTATTCTACGAGGTAACACTACTTGAAAATTTCCTTCTCCAACAGGTTCCTTGAGGGAAATAGTTCTACTCCCAACATCGATCACTACCCCCATCTTATTCATCCAATTCATTCCCATAATTACATCCAAAACTAGCCTTAGCATGACTATCAAGTTAAGCTTATATTGCATGTCTACTATATTCAGGGTCACCGCTCTAACTATCTGATTAGTCAATAGGTCAGCCCCAGCTGAACTTATCCGATAAGCACATTCCAATTCAACTATCTTTTGCTCATGTCTTTTTGCAAATGCTTGACTTATGAATGAATGTGATGATCCAGAATCGAACAAAACAACTGCAAGTTGGTTGTTGATAGAAAACATACTAGCTGCAATGGGCTCTCCTTCTGGAATGTCATCTATGGTGATATGGTGCACACGAGCTTGATATTGGTTCTGCGGCTTCTTGGGATACGGGCAAAACTTCGCAAAGTGCCTAGATTGATTGTAGTTGTAGCACGGTCCTCTTACTAGAGTAATAGCTCTAGATGAACTGCCTTGTCCTGTCTTTGCCTGAGGTACTGTCATCTTGAAAGGTTTATGATTCCTCTGTTGTGGCAGCGTATTCTAGTTTCTCTTCTGAGGCGGTCTGAACCTTGCACCAGGTGCTGGTGAACGGTACGGGGGATGACTTGCCATAGATGTTCTTGCTTGTGAAGGACCCGACTCGAAAGCCCTCTTGTGACTTTTGGATGCGGAGTAGGCATTGTTGTTGTTCTCTTGATTCAAGCAATCACTAATGAACTCATTGAACACTGTCTGACTACAAGTGCCCATTGTCTTCAGCTTCTTAGGGTTGAGTCCTCTCTTGAAACTCACAATCTTCTTTGCATCTGTGTTGATAAATTCGAGAGCATAGTGAGAAAGGTTGTTGAAGGCATACAAATATTCCTTCATTGTCCTTGTGCCTTGAGTGAGCCTCATGAACTCACCAACCTTTATGGCCATCAACCCAGGAGGAATATAATTCCCACAAAAAGCAGTTGTGAACATTTCCCAAGTGATAGGTGTATTGGCAAGAAAAGTAGTGCGATGATGGGACCACCATATCCCTATTGGACCTTGCAACTGATGGGAAGCATATTCAGTCTTCAGCTCTTCTGTTAGTCTTAGCACCCAAAATTTCTGCTCCATGGTATTTATCCATTCATCAGCTTCCAATGGCTCTGCCGCTTCCTTGAATATTGGCGGCCTTGTGTCCATGAATTCCTTGAAATTTCTACATTGGTTCACTTTGTGTCCGCCCTGGTTTAGCCCACGGTGAGTATTGTCGGTGATGTTGCGTAAGGCGGCCTCCATGTTCTACTGCATATTCTCCATGTTGCGTTGACTTCCCAAAAATTGCGCGAAGAATTGTTCCACAGTATATGAGGGAGGAGGAGGTGGTGGTGGATCACGGTCCTCATTTTCAATACCACTACCACCTGCCCCTGTGGCACCCGCAACGGTACAACGCGTATCCACCATCTGCATATTTCAGCAACAAATAATTATTAGCCGATGTTGCAATAATTGTAGGTGAACGTATAGTTATGCCGTACTGAATTTACTGGAGAGAATAAATTCATACAATAAAACAAAGGCACAATAACTCGATCCATAACACAACATCACTAATTAGATTACTTTACGGCATCGCATAGCGTTTGCATATAAACCAAAATTGCCAGCATACATACACTGGACTTTTAGGCGTTCGGATATCGCCACACATGTATCATCCAAATTCCAACATTACATTGAGTTCTCAACAACATAACTAAGGTCTACATGCCATACATAAGATTGCAAAAGAAACAACTAGCGACTAGAGAACCATAGACTAATCTACTCGTCGTGGTCGCTATCCATCGTAGACACATTGCCATCTTCATCCGTGCCCTCATCTTCTTCCATCTCCTGATCTTCTTCAGCCTCTAGGTCATCATCAGCCGCTATGACACCAGGCTCCATCTCAGCTGTGCCAGGAGGAACAAAAGGGTGGAGCTGATTATGCAGCTAGTGCACCTCCTCATGCAAGTTGTCATTGTACTCTTCGGCATTGGCCAACTGTTGCTCTAGCTCAACATGTCAAGCTCTCAGAACGTCTTTCTCAGACTAGGCTTCATTCCTCTAATGGAGCACATGGATCAGCATGCGCTCACTATTGCAGTTAGCTGTAGTCAAATGCTCAAGCTGTTCTCTCAGTGTATGGCTGTCTTCCTCATACACCCTAGTCCTCAGTGTCACCTGATCTCTTGGATGGGTCAGCTGAACTATGTCCTCATTTAGCCTCTCAATCTCAGTGTTGTGGTCCCTCTGAAGCTGACGTCTATCATCGCAGGCCTAGCCAAGTGCACCAGACATGCGTCTCAGACTATACTCTACTCCATCAAATGCCCTCATTACTGTGAACATGGCGCTCATTGCAGGGTTGTCACTATTCTACTCCTCAGCTGCACCTATCTCCAAAGATCTTCCCCTAGCCTACTACCAAGAGTCAGTGGAGGGATTGTCCCTCTGAAAGACCTCAATCATAGCAGCTGCCAACTCCTAAGGAAAACGGTCCATAATGTCCCCCAGAATCCCAAAAGCAGCTCTGTCAGCCGCTTCCTCAGCTGTCCTGCCAGTTGACTCATTGCGCTAACCCGTCCACTCAGAACCGTCACCTCTAGGGCGAACAACAGCCTCCACAGTGACAAACAACCCCTCATCTAACTGATCGTTTCTCCAAAAATAGCGAGGCTCCATCCCATCAGGATACCCCACAAAGCTGAGCACTCTCCACAACAGTGTAGGCATCCCGAACTCTCCTAGGAAGGTGTGCCTCAGACGTGTACGGGGAGCGAGCTGGTGGCATGGAGCTCTACCTCCAGCGGACTTGCGAGCTGTCAGCTTCATGCGTGCCATCTGTAGGAAAATGTTATTAACCTTGTGAGAACGAATATTAAGTTTGTTTTTTTATTAAAATGAGATAATCAACTTATAAGGGGAGGAACAATACCATGAATGATATGCATAAACAACATGATGTATGCATGTTCCGTATGTTCTCACAAACTTAGAAAACAATGAATTCTAGCGATATAGGCGGTGGCATACAAACGGTCTCTCATATATGCGTAACTAAAGTGTACTACACGAGAGCGTTGTTATGTACCTGTAGAAAATTTATTTTAGCCCACATCCCACAATATGAATACATTGTGGAATTAAAAATTATATACTCCCACATATGTGTATTCCCAAATGCACATACATATAGTGCTTACTACCCGAACCATCGTCCTATTGACGGCATCGCCTCAACGGATGAAATCACCCCCACATGGGACACTTTCTTATAACATGCGTATAACATGTAGATAATTCAGCATCGTATAAGCACTTCCCTAGATCAGCGGTGTATCCGATCATACTCTCATAATTCACACTTACCGAGGAATAGAGGCAAATGATCTATACATTACCACTCAAGCTAATGACACTCATATAATAGCACGCCGTATGAGCAACGAAATAGAAATATGATGCAAGGACCCCCAAGTCAGTACTTAATTAAGTCACCTAGAGTCCTTAACTAGTCATAAAGGATATGACCACTGACACACTTTTAAGTTTTAAATCATAGGTTTAAACACTCTTTTGTTTTAAGTACACATGTGAAAAGTAACATGCTAAACCTTGCTCCGATGTCAGCTGTAACAGAACCGACCAATTATACGAAATTAAGTAAGAAAATCACCTGCCAGAGCAGTTAATTTAGCAAACTTAAGCCCGCATAACCTGGTAGTCCGTGAAATCACGACGGATTTCAAACCAACCAACATACCAACCAAGATCGTACAAGTTTAGCAGCCACAGTCACATATTACATAAATTTTGCAACATCATTTCGAATATATAAGATTTTGGAATATAAAGTTATTACAAAACAAGTTCATAATAAAGTAGCGGAAGCAAATAGTTTTGAGACTGCACACACATACTTAGTTTGTATTACAGTGCCAGATAGTAGTCATGTCCAACAAAAGCATCAGGTAAGACGTACGGAGCGACCATGCCCTTGATCCTAATTGTCGTCCATCGTGGGATACAGACAGTTGATGCAATATTTATAGTACATCTGATCATCTGCAACAACAATGAGAACAAAGCCCTGAGTACGAGAATGTACTCAGCTAGACTTACCCGCCTTAAATGGAAATAAAATGACACCAAGGTGCATGCACGACTTTCTTTTAGTGGACTAGCTGACTCATTTGCGAAAAACATAATTTATCTTGAATAAACTATTTTAAGTATTAGCATCATCATTATTATAACCTGTCATTCTAGGTAAGCGCCTATGCTATAGCAACCACTTGTTTAACCATTCATATCAAGTTACCATCTCAGGTTTAGCGTTTCCAACATCTCCATATAATCATTCGTGCTCCATCATCATTACTATGATGCCGTAACTTGAGTCAAGTGCTCACTATTTAGGAGCGATGGCGATTCGAATCGATTCCTAACTAGCTGGTGATTTATTTCTCACACAAACCACACTCATCGACCAAATGAGCTACAGATCACCAGTGACACTATTCTGGTAAACGTCGCGGGATAAACAAGAGCCGTAATATCTAGGGGCCGCCCGACTGCTAGGAATCAGGCCACGCCTGCCCTTAGGCTCACTCTTCGCGCCCCTGTCATACCCCCATCAGCACCAATACACGCACTCGTGTAGATCCCGGTCCAAATAGTGCCACTAGCTTCGCGTAAATAGAGTTTTGATTTAAAATCAACTTTAAATCTTTACTTCAAAATCTGTTGAGATTTTGAATTTGCTTCGTTTGGCAAAGTTGAAGATCACTAAGTTTTGAACAACTTTTATTTTGGGGTCAAGTCTTGGAAATGCTTGATCAAAAATGGATTTGCCTGGCTATTCATTTGAAAAACAAAAAGAAAATGGTTTTTTTTCTTTTCAAACTGGGTCGCCCACCTTCCTTTTGGCCCAACAACCGAAGCCGGCCCAGCGGCGCGTCCACGCCCGCGCGCCTCGCCCACGCCCGAGCCGACAGTGGTAGGGGATAGCCGCCGCGTGGCCGCTGCTCGCCGTCGACAACGTACGGGTGGCATCTGGTGGCCCCCGCGCGCGTGTGCCTGCCTTCAAGCCGGCTGTAGCACCCCTCCCTCTCCATTCACTCCCTTTCTCCCATTTCAAAAAGCCGAGTGGCTTCCTCCACCATTGTGTGCCGCCGCGTCACCCGCCGGCGTCGTGTCCTCTCCACCACGCGCCATTCTCCGATTGCCCGCGCATCACGCTCTGCCTCCCTTCGCTCCACCGCTTGCTCGCACTAGCCGCCACTGTCGTCGAAAGGTATAGCCCAATTAGGCGTTTCCTCCGACACGGTGCCACGGCCGCCGTGCACGGCCCGCGCATGGCCAGAGCTCCTCCACTTCCCTTTTTCCTCTCCTTTTTCCCCTTCTTGCGTCCGCCTTGACACCGCGGAGCCGCTGCGCACCTCTACTCGCCTTGCCTTAGCCAGAAATGGCGCCTCTGTCGCCATGCATGCATCGCCGCCCACCATGGCCGCCGGCGAGCTCGTGCCGATGAGCCAATGGCTCCGTTCTCTAGCCCACCGGGTGCGGGTCGTCACGTAGAACGTGTAGGTGGTGACCGCATGACCGAAAGCCTCGTCGGCAGCGAGTTGTTGCCGGTCAACGGCCAGCCCGCCTCGGGTCTAGTTGACCTGTGGGGCCGATTAACCCACGGGCCCCCCTATCTATCCCTCTGCGTGGATCTAGGGTGAAGCAGCGGGGTGCACCTAATGTTTTAGCCGGCTATTTTGAAAAGGGGATTTAAGAAATGTTTTTCAGAAAATGTTTAAATGCTTCAAAAATTCATATCTTGATCAAAATAGCTCCAAATTGTATGAAACAAATTTTGATAGACTTCTTATGAGCAGATCTACAATATAAAATATTGCATGTCAGTTTTGAAATACTTTTATATGGAGCTTTATTTAATTCTTGATAATTGCAGTTATCTTTAGAAATGCATAGTAATTCATATATGTATCAGAAAAATGTGGTTCCAATTTTGTTACTCTATTCATGTGATGTAAAGTCTGTAAAAAAACATATGACATGCATGTTCTATGGAATGATATGGCCAAGTTATTTAGGTGTATTTATTTGCTATTTCTTGTAAAATTGCTAGAGCCAAAAATATGAATAATACATGTAGCTAAAACTTTTTGTACAGTGATTGTATACTATGTAGATCATAGAAAAAATACTAAATCTATTGTTTGATAGTTTTCATAGTACAAAGTATTTTCATGTGTATTTATGCCATGCTTTTTGCCATTTTGTATAGGTTGTTATACTTATCCAAATGTAATGAAAATTTTATGGTAGGCTATTTATTGTATGAGGAAGCTACTGTAATTTTCTCATAATTTTCTGAACACCAAAACTATATATTGTTGTTGTAGCCTTAGTTTAAATTGAAATAAAATAATCTTCTTTATGCATGACTAGTTTAATTTGTTAGCTTTGGTGTATATCTGAAGCATCTTGACTTACTGGTATGACTTGTCATGTTAGGGTAGTCTTTGTGGTGTTAGTATAGTAGTACCTGTGTTATGGCTATATGGTAGTTAGCGGTATAGAATGGTAGTTAGTAGTAGAAGAGAATGCAGTAGATGACATGTGCTTTGGCACAAGTTCTTGGATGATGTTGACTACTTTGTAGAAGAGTTTTACACCTACTCTGTCAAATAAAGTTAAACGTGTTCATCTATATTGTATGCAATCATGATCATCATATGACATCTCATCTGATGCACCAATTGCATAATCACTTATACAAATGTATCATATAGGATCGCAAGATTAAGTGCAAGTAGCGGTACGAGAGGAATAGGTCGGGGCCGACCCACAGGAAATTTAGGCATAGGAGGTGCCCGAGGCCGAGGAGCAAGAAGTGGATCTGCCTGAGTGTGTGGACCATTAGCCTAGTTCCTTCAAGAAAGACAAGCCCCGAAGTATTACAAGTCACCTATTTTATAAAATCAATTATTTATATAAGTTATCTATATATTGTTGCAATAAGTTATAGGAGTTGAGTAAAACCGTTGATGCATTTATTATATCCTTGTTATCTTGTAATATCTGTATACCCTGATAAGTCTAGGACCACGTTAAATGCTTAGCCCTGCTTAGACCGATAGCAGTCGGTGATTTCCTGTCACCGGCAACTATAGGTGGTTACCGGAATACTTAGCTATGGATGATATCCTAGAGATAACTAAGTGCTAATGGATAATTGGAGACCGGACATAATAAATGTTGTGCAACCAGACAGGGTTCTGGGGTGCTTGTAGTTTCCGCCTGTGTCGGTTAAGGACCAATCGTTGCTCGTCCATCTTGTCATGTTAAATGCATGCCTCACATTTAGCTGCCTGAATAAAGTACCTTTCGACCGTGAAGCTAGTTGCACTATTTAGGCCGAGATCTACATAGGTGCGCAGACTGATGCTGAAGGTGGTATGGCGGGGACGTGAAGAGTGAGTCCAAGGGCGGGTAAGCCGACTCCTGGCTATCGGGCGGTCCCTGGGTAGCACGGCCCTAGTTTGTCCTGCGATGTTTACCAGAATAGTGTTATTGGTGATCTGTAATTCATTTGATCGATGAGTGTGATTTGTGTGAGGAATAAATCACCAGCTAGTTAGGAATCGATTCGAATCACCATCGCGCCTGGATAATGAACACTTGACTCGAGCTACGACATCGTAGTAATGATGATGGAACATGAATGGTTATATGGATGATGTTGAAAATACTAAACCTGAGATGGTAACTTGATATGAATGAATAATCAAGTGATTGCTATAGCATAAGTGCTTACCTAGAGTGACAGGTTATAATAAAGATGATGCTAATACTTAAAATAGTTTATTCATGATAACTTATTCTTTCGCAAATGAGTCAGCTAGCCCACCAAATTAAAGCCTTGCATACACCTTGGTGTCACTTTATTTCCATTTAAGACGGGTAAGTCTAGCTGAGTACATTCTCATACTCAGGGCTTTGTTCCCATTATTGTTGCAGATGGCCAGATACTATGAGTATTGCATCAATTGTCTATATCCCGCGATGGGCGACAACTAGGACCAAGGGCATGGTCGCTTTGATGCTTTTGTTAGACATGACTCTCAGCTGGCACTATAATTCAAATGAAGTGTGTGTGTGTGAAGTCTCAAAACTACTGCTTCTGCTACTTTATTATCAACTTGTTTTGTAATAACTTTATGTTTTAACTCCGATGTATTTCAATGATATTGCGAACTTTATGAATATGTGACCGTGACTGCTAAACTTGTACGATCTTGGTTTGTATGTTGGTTGGTTTGAAATCCTTCGTGGTTTCACGGACTACCGGGTTATACGGGCCTAAGTTTGCTAAATTACTTGCTTCGGTGGTAATTCTCTTACTTAATTTTGTATAATTGGTTGGTTCTGTTATAGCTGCTGTGTCCCACCTCGCCACCCCATGCTGTGGCGTTCTCACCCATCTTCCTCTTCTCCATCGCCACCCCCATCCGTCTTCCGCCCCACCCACCCATTCCCCTCCTCCACCGCCCCGCCGCCTACGATCCCACCTCCTCCCCCTTGCTCCACCCACCACCCTTGAGGTCCACTGCTCTAACTCCCCTTCGCAGACTATGAGGGTCATCGAGCCTCTTGGTCCGGCCCTCGACCGCTCCCCTCCGGTGTCCTCCCCTACTCGTCGTGCCCCTGCTTTGCCTCCTCTGGCCTCGGGTGATGACGAGTACGCTGACTTCGCCTTGCTCGAGGACATGAGTGACAACACTAGCGAGGAGAGCTCCAAGGAGAAGGTTGACTCTGATGGGTCTCCTTTCCGAGTGGACTCGCCGGACCCGCTGCCGGCGGGGACGACGACATCACTTGGATGCCCCCGGGGGACATGGAGCGTGCGTCCAAGATCGCCTACGCCTTAATCAACATCGATAGGCCGACCGACAACCCCTCCCCATTCATCTGTGCCACTCTGTTCTCGGTGGCCCCGATTGTCCACTACAGCTTGCACCCTTCCTCTAGGGGGTGCATGATGTTGCGATTCAACAACAGTGGCGACCGGGACGCCATGGTCGACTTGTGCCCCATCATCCACGACGGTGCCTGCCTGTCCCTGAAGCGCTCCGAGGAGACGTCGAACCGCTTCGACATTGAGCAGAAGTGATTGACGGTCGTCTCGACGGTTGACTTCCTGGAGGAGCACTGGGACCTGGAGGGGATTTCGCCCGCCTTCCGCAAGCTCGGCACGGTCGTCGACATCGATCCGGCCTATCTCAGGGATGATCACTCGGTGCTCCGCGTGGTCGTCGCCAGGCGCACCACCATCGGGATCCAAAACGACATCTACCTCGGCAACCTGGGTCGCGGTGCACATGGCAAGTCGCTGGGCTTCGCCTTCACCATCAAGGTGCTCCGGATCTGGCCACGTGAGGAGCAGCTCGACGCTCTCGGCAATCTCTGCCCATTCTTCCCTCGTCCTGGTGGTGCCAATGGTGGCGGGAACGCCCCAAATGGTTTGTTTGGGCCGCCTCCTCCTCCCGGGCCTATTCTGCATGGCGCTGCTATTGGGCCTCCGAGTGGTGCATTCGGTGGCTTCGGCCCATTTCCTAGTTTTGGGACCTACTACTATGGGTTTGTCAACTCCTTCCCGCTCCCGCCTCTTCCTTCTTTCCCTATGATCATTCATCTAACCCCTTCTCCTAAGGCTGATCACACTCCTCCTGTGTTCAACAGTCGTCCTCTCCTTGCTCTCCCCTAGTATGATGAGGAGAAGGACACGACACCACCACCGCCGCAGCCAACACCTATCTCTAGTCCGGTGCGCCCTGTGGCCAAAGCCGCCAGGGGCAAGCGCCCTAGGCCAGCAGCTCCCAGCGTAGTAGCATGCGGCTTGATGAGAAGGAGCCTGCGGTCTTCGTCCCGGTGGCCGCTAAGGCTATCCAGCATAAGGTGCCGAGGGAGAGCCTGTTAGCTTGCTCGGCCGCCCTCAAGAAGCAAGTGACCGGCCGCAAGCTCCTCAAGCAGAAGAATCCCATCGAGGCACTGGACTTGGGTCGTCTTGCCAGGGTGGCTGGCCTCTCCTGCAGCGGGCGCCACGCGGTGGCGGTGGCCGCGTCGAGCTCCTCCATGGCCACATGATCCCTCACCGCTACCTTGGCATGCTTGTTGCAGCAAGGTCGCCTTTGTTAGCTTGCGCTCATCTAATCAAACCATGTCACTTGTAGTGATTTGCTTGTCCGTGTGTAGGACGCTTTCTCCACCCAATCCGACTGCGCCCGTGAAGGTGGCTACGGTAGTGACACCCCCCTTTTCTGTTTCTGTGCCTTTCCACCTTTGTTCCTCGCCTCCGCCAGGTGTAATGTTAGATCAATGAATCAAGAGCACTTTAAGTACATCGTCTTGTCCTAGAACGCCCGTGGCCTCGGCCTTCAGGAAAAACGTGACGCTTCCATGATACAATCTCTGTTTCCCATCCACATATTGTTTGAATTCAGGAGTCTAAACTCAATGCACTTGATGCGTTCAAATGCAAGGCCTTCCTCCCCTCTTACCTCAGCAGCTTTGCCTTCTCCCCCGTGGAAGGCTCCCGTGGTGGGATAATCACCGCTTGGAATCAGAGCGTTGTCTTCGGCAACGTTGTGAACCGAACTGACCATTGCCTCACTGTCTCCTTTGCCTCGACCTCCTCCAACTTTTACTTCTCCATCACCAACGTCTACGCTCCCTCAAATCATCGTGAGACTGACTCCATCGCTGAGTTCATGTCCCTCGCCCTGCGTCCTCTTTCTGATTGGGTTGCGATCGAGGACTTCAACGTTACCAGGTCGCCAGCTGAAAAGAACAATCCCAATTTCGACTGGCGCCTCACCTCCAAGTTCAACACACTCATCGATAGCCTTGCTCTCATTGAACTCCTCCTCCTGGATCGCCTTTTCACCTGGTCCAACAGACGAGATCACCCAACGCTGGCCAGACTGGATCGGGCGCTCATCAACAATTCTTTTGGAACCGCCTTTCCTAACTCTTCCCTGACCTCACGGCTGGGTTCCACTTCCGATCATGCCCCTCTCATCCTCACCATCCCTACCTTCATACCTAAATCTCACCACTTCCGCTTTGAAAACGCTTGGCTCAAATGCCAAGGATTCCTTCCTTCCACTATCCCTGCCTGGTCTGATGCTTGGGTCCCGGTTGACCCTGCCAGTGAACTGGCTACACGCGCCAAAGCCTTCCGGCATGCAGCTAAGACTTGGTCCCGTAAGCACTTCTCTCGCCCTTTTGACATTACAATGCCTCCTTCATAACCCTGCTACTAGATGTCTTCGAAGAAACCCGCTCGCTCTCCACTGGAAAGCGCTGCCTGCGTGAACTGTGCAGGAACAAGTTGATAATGATCGTGGCGCAACAAGCCGCATATTGGAAGCAGTAGGGAAAGTTTCATGCGCTGCGGGAAGGCGACGCCAACACTCGATACTTCCACGCCCGGGCCTCCGGTCATGCCTGGCGAAATGCAATTCGCGTTCTGGAGGTAGACGGGGACACGCTGGTGGCTCACGACGACAAAGTGGCCGCGCTCACTGCCTACTACTCCGGCATTCTGGGTGGTGAGGTGGCCAGTGGCCACAAACTGGCGCTTCGACCTGGAACGCCTCTATGAAGACCGGGAACACGTGGAACACGAGCCTCTCGTCGCGCCGTTCATGGAATAGGGGGCCAAACGCGCTGTCTGTAGCATGTCCATGGACAACGCACCGGGGCCTGATGGCATCGGCCCAGCTTCTACTCGGCGGCGTGGCCGTCGGTCAAGCCCGTCGTCATGCGCTTCCTCAAAGCTTTACCTTCAGCGCATCAATCGTGCGCTGATAGTCCTCATCCCCAAGACGGAGGCAGCAGTGACGCCGGGCGCTTTCCAGCCTGTATCTCTTCAAAATTGCGCGGTCAAAATACTAACCAAGTTGCTCACCACCCGCCTTCAGCAGCAAATCAACCAGCTGATCCACGTTGATCAGACTGACTTCATCAAGGGGAGATCTATTTCGGAGAATTTCGTGCTCGCCACTGAACTTGTCCAATGCTGTCACAAGCGCCGTGCACCAACCCTGGTGATCAAGCTGGATTTTGATGCAAAGGCGTTCGACTCGGTGAATTGGCTTAATTTACTGAGGATTCTGGAGGTCCGCGGCTTCCCAGACAAGTGGCAACATTGCATGCAACTGTTGCTCAGGACCTCCAAGTCGGCGGTCCTTGTAAACGGGATCCCTGGACCCTGGATCAACTGCAAGCGTGGGCTTCGACAAGGAGACGCTCTATCCCCATTTCTGTTTCTATTGGTGGCAGATGTTCTCCAGGTGCTCATCAGATCAGAAGCTGGTATTCGCCACCCACTGGCCGACGAGTCGTGCCCCGTCCTGCAATACGTAGACGACACTATTATCCTACTGAGAGCTAACGCCGATGGGGCAGCAAGGCTATGGCGGGTGCTGGACCTGTTCTCGGAGGCTACGGGGTTCGCGATCAACTTTAACAAAAGTACAGTCACCCCAATGCACCTCCTGAGCGGCTTGTTACAGGAGATCATGGACATCTTACAATGCAAGGTCGGCTCCTCCCAGACTTACCACGGTTTACCTCTGTCCAATGTCAAACTCCCCTTATCGGCGTTCAGTCCCCTCATTGCCAAAGTGGACAAATACGTAGCAAGCTGGCAGGCCTTGCTCTTGAGCTCAGCAGGCAGGGTGGTTCTCATCAACGCGGTGCTCACAGGGGTCCCTGGCTATGCCATGGGGGCCTTGCTAATGCCGCCTGGCGTCGTGGCGGCCATTGATGCTCGAAGAAGAGCCTTCCTGTGGACCGGAACGGACAAGGCTTCGGGAGCCAGCTGCCTTGTAGCCTGGGAAAGCGTCTGTACAGCAAAGGAGGACGGCAGCCTTGGAATTAAACGGATGGACACCCAGAATGCTTGCCTGCTCCTGAAGCTCCTGCACCGCCTTCATCACCCCATTGACTCGGCTTGGGCTCGGTGGGTGAACGAACACATCTACCTGTCTGACCTGAGCGGCAACATGGCAAGGACGCACTGGGCGGCTCTCAGAGACCTGCTACCGGCTTACCAGCGCATCACCTATGTCTCCGTTGGGAATGGCCGCGACACCTCCTTCTGGCATGACACCTCACACCTGGCTTATTGAGGGCTCGCTGGCGGAGAAGATGCCGACGCTCTTCAGTCACTACAGTGGCCACGCGACGTCGGTGCACGACGTCATGGGCGTGGACCTGAGAAGTCTGCTCCAGTGGCGTTTGTCCACCCAAGCCAATGCCAAGCTTCAACAGCTGGACGACCTCCTCCGTGATGTTTCACTAGATAACAGCCCTGATCAGCGAACGTGCTTCTTCCAAGACGGCAGGGGTCGGCTCCTGTCCGGCCTCATTTACCGAGCCTCGACGCGCGGTGACCAACCTCCCCTGCGTTCAAGTTCGTCTGGAGTAATTTTGCACCGCCCAGGGTGAAGTTCTTCGGCTGGCTACTGACGAAGAACAGAATTCAGTGCCGATCTTCCCTCAAGCACAAACACACACTCGAAGATGCAAAGTGCGAAATCTGTGGTGGAGTGGACGAAATGGCGGATCACATCATCTCTGGCTGCAGCTTCGTGCGATCCTTCTGGGCTCGCATTGGTTGGGCGCCGATGGTATTGCCGAAGTCA
The DNA here is from genome assembly GCA_038087645.1 of Saccharum hybrid cultivar R570. Classification (NCBI taxonomy): domain Eukaryota; kingdom Viridiplantae; phylum Streptophyta; class Magnoliopsida; order Poales; family Poaceae; genus Saccharum; species Saccharum hybrid cultivar. The sequence goes on from JAQSUU010000135.1 coordinate 29,802,649, forward strand.
CTCAGCTCTGGCTATCGCAGCCTCCGCCGGGGATGCACACGGCCATAGTTCACCCCTTACTTCTGCTGTGCTGTTGGCAAATATGGAAGCACCAGAACGAAGTGGTCTTCAAGGGGGCGCAGCCGGACGTGGAACGCCTCCGGGCACATTGCAAACAGGCTGTGGATTCATGGTGCTGTAGAATCCCTAGGCGCAAGGCAAGCTTATTAGTTAACTGGAGCTCCTCATTCCCATGTAATAACCTCACCCCCTCCCTGATCATGGTGTAACTCTTTGTAACTTGAAGGGCAACGCCCCTTCCACCCACCGGCTTGCCGGCATCTGTGGAATGCAATCAGGTCGGGATCGTTTTGGATCCCCCGAAGTTTTACCTTAAAAAAATTAGTAATTATTTAGTCAGTGAGCCCAATAATCCTAAGCTTTTGTTGTCTATTTTAGTTTCTTATTAATGCAACCCACAAGAATTCCAATGCAAGCATTCACCGATCACCTACATGTCTCCATTGCAACGTTCCAATTCTCGAGTCCACCGTGACTACTCGCCTTCCATGCGAAAATCAATACACCCGGCATCGGCATCGACCATCACTTAGCACACACTGCAGACGACATCATGACTATTGATGGGACAAGGCGGTGCTTGCCACGGCGATTTCCTCTGTCCTTCCACTTGTCAACCAGTCAACCAATAAGTACTTCCCACTTGTTAATTTTAACTTTTCTCTACCAACGTACCTTCTCAATTGTCTTTCTCATCTAACTTTTTAATTAGAGTAATAATGTGTGTTATTCACCCTGTTCGCTTGTGCTTATTAGCGCTTATCAGCCTGTCATTCAGCAGTGTTTTTCACTCACAACAAATCAGCGTCAGCCAGAATCAGCCAGCCAGAAACCATCCAGCGAACAGTGTGATTGCCATATGGTTCCGTGATTGATTGAAAGAATTAAATATCTATTGCAGTTGTTATTATTGAAAATTCTATGCTATGGAACCTAATTTATTTGTTTTATTTATCAAATTATAGGGGCTTATTTTGTGTTTTGCTCCAGGGCCACGAAATCCTAGGTACGGACCCTTCGTGCATGCAGTATTGCCTTCGTTATTATTTTTTCTAAGGTTTGTTAAGTTCATAGGTGAAACTCAGTTGGTTATTTTTGTTGTGCTGGAACATGTCCACTCGATTTACGTATCCTCATTTGTTCGTATTTTTTATTTATTTTAATTAAAGATTTGATGGTAAGTTGTGTATTTGTACTGTATAATCTGCTAAAACTAGTTTATAAAAGAATAGTATCAGCATTTATTTTTGTAAATATGAAAATATATCCTACGAATATTGTAATAGTACAAATTTGAAATATTTGACTTTTTAATTAAAAATCGACTCTTTTCTTGGATGAACACCCACGATGTGTTCACCGCAGCTTCTCAGTCCATCACTACTCTAGTAAACTACTTGCTCGATTCCAAATTATAGAATATTTTAGCTTTTTTAGATACATAAATTTTATCATATATTTAGATAATGTATCTAGAAAAGTTAAAAAGTCTTGTAATTTAGAATAGAGGGAGTACTATAGTAATCATGCATCGAAGGAAATTCAACTCGGTGAATGTGGGAATAACGTTTTGATTTCTTTTATGCTTGCATCCGGAGCCGGAAGGAAGGCATCTCTTCTGCAATAATTCGTGACGGCCACGGCATGCATGATTGATACGTTGCAGTATCATTTTCACCAATAAAAGAGAAATGCTAACTTACTGTGATACGATATGATACGTTTAGGTTGAGCTCTCGTGCGTGAACGTTTTTTGTTTATGGTCTATGAAGCGTGCCCGTGTGTTGCTACGGGACAACTAAACTTTTGTGTACTAAAACACACGGATCGCACGATAAGATAATAATACTGTAAATTAAATATCAACGTTAAAGTGACATTTAATCCAAAAAGCAAAGTTTGTGAAATTAACACAATCCCGGAGAGCGCGGTATCACAGGTTCACAAACTCTACTATATAGATCTTTCTGTGACCGGCTAAGATTATGTTCTATATTGACACGAAGAAATCTCGATATTCATTTCTTTCGTGCGCCAATAAATTCACGAATAAGCTCCGCCGCATCTCGATACCATTCTATACACAGGTTTGAGTATATATGCAAATATTAGGGCCGCGTGTCTTGAAACATCTTTAACAAAACCTTAAAACAAAGTATGTTATACTCATCGTATAAATATGTGTAGCTTTAGGATTATTTCACGTAGATATATACCGTAGAATAAGGTATCCACTTAAGTGTCTATGGCAAGATTCACCATCAATAATATATAGAGATAGTTAAATCATAGGTATTATTATTGCAAGCTACGGTGATTCTAAGTTAATTACCCATCAATATCATCTGCAATGTTTTTTCACAGATGAATTTCCATTCGAAGATATTCTCGTTACATCCAGGACTATGTACATTCACTGCGGCCATGTACTACAAGTAAATCCAGGAGTTTGTCTGGTCAGCATTGGTTATACCACAGTAGATGCCCATGTGTTGCAACAGGAAAACATAATACTACAATAATTTGTTCAAATGTATGTAAGTCGAATTTATGTCAACACCATGGTTCTTAACCATGTGACAATTTCTTTCTTCAAAACATAATAATGCTCTATTTGCATCTTTGTCTAAGCTCTACCTGTCTCCCCGTCTCCTCACTGCCATCTACTGATTGATCTGCATACCTCCTACTCCTAGTCTCCTACCCCCAGTACCTTGAGCATGCCTCTTGGTCCTCACTCCTCTCACAACTAAAATACACTTTAATTTTGATATTAACATGTAGGGCTGATGTTATGAAACTTCTTCGCGTGAGTCCAATGGATACATAAGATAATATATGTTTCCTCACAAACTCTGAAAAAAAAGTTATACTGGAATAGACAGATGGTTGTTCAGACTATTTAATTTCCATATGAAACTTACCTGAAATGAACTCTGAATAGATTTAAATTGTAACTGAGACATAATGGTTCAGATTATATTTCACTTAAACAACAATTGTCTTAGATTACATTTGACTAAAACAACAAATGGCTCAGACAACATGACATTTTGTATATTTGTCTCGCTGAATAATTTATGTATGGAACATCTATTTTGGAGGCTAGTGCATCGATTGGGCATAAAGCTAGTTTAGTGTGAATGTTGCAACCTAGGTGCCGGTGTTTGGACCCGGGAGGGCCCTAAGCCGACGAGTGAATTTGTGTTGCGTGCTCCTTACTCCGGATGGTGATGTAAAGAGAATACACGGGGGTTTATCCTGGTTCGGGCGAAAGAAGGCCCTACGTCCAGCGGGGAAAGGAGAGTATTGTATTTCCTTGCACCTAAGTGCTTGCGTAGGGGTTACAAGCTATGAGAGAGGGAGCCGGTCCCAAGTCTCGAAGAAAGAGTACAATGGAGTATTGCTTGAGAGGTTGATCTCAATAGTGAGGCGATGTCTTGCTTTTTCGTCTTTCGTTGTCCTCTGTCCCCTCTGGAGTGCTCCTTGCCCTCCCCTTTTATAGACTCAAGGGGAGGATAAGGCTTGCAACTGATCCTAGGAGGTGCCTTGGAGAAGAAGGGGGAGTGAGTACCATCGGTGCTGCTATAGCGATGTGCCATGGTACATGCAGGCCATCCCTGGGGCATTGTGGTGACGTCGATGACAGGACGGCGGTGTATCCGAGGTGCTGTTGAAAATGTGTGATTCCCTGTGGTCGACGTATGGGTCGTGGTTTCCTTGCTTGTCTGATGGCGGTCGAGGCCGGGTCGAGACGTGGCGGAGGAGGGTCGACGGGAAATAGATAAGGCCGAGCCCCAGAAATCTCGGGACATGATGGTTGAACAGTACGAGTCATGTCGGGAACAGTGGCTGCTTTTCGTTGCCCATCCTGGTATGGGCATTAAGAAGTAGGATTTGACGCGGACGCTGCTCCCACACCGGTGGCGCTGTGGCCACGTTGGTGGGAGTGGTGGCATTAAACGCTTTATCGGTGAGTAGGTAGGTGAGGCGGGGTCGACTGGGTCGACCTTAGATCGTGCGAGTCGGAGAATTTCTGGGAGTCGAGGCTTCCCGTCGAGCGAGCCTCGTGCGAGTCGAAACACGGTCGAGGGCATCCCGTTTGTATACGCGCGTGGCCCGGATCGATGTATTCGTGCGGGCAGAGCCTCAACTCGGTCTCTCTTAGGAGGTTCTCAGGGCGCAGATTCCTTGGGGGTTTACTCCTTTTATTTCGTTGTTTTTTGGGTACCCCTAATTTAGGTATCCGACAGTAGCCCCCGAGCCTTTGCGCGATTGAGGCCACTCTCGTAGAGGCTTGAGCGAGTTATTGAGTGGAGTTGTAGCGTCGTTGCTCTCTGGTGGGTGCGTGCGAGCGCACCCGCCGGGTGTAGCCCCCGAGGCCTCGGAGGAGTGTGTGACTCCTTCGAGGGCTTTAGCATGTTGTATCATGGGACGTTGTTTTGCTAGGCCTTGAGGTGCGTTTGGTCTCCATTCGTCGGAGTTGGCTAGCTGCGGGCAAGCCCCCGAGCCTGCTAGGCCGACCATGGCTTTGCTCATCATTAGTGTTCGACCCTCACGCATCCTTTTGGACAAGGAGGAGGGGTGGGAACGCCATACTACCCTCGGTGGGCGAGTTCCGACGACCCCTAGTGAGATGTTAGCAGGGAATTCGAGTGGGATCCCGTGCCCCGTCCGACAGGGGTCGGCTAGTGGCCATGGAGGCGCTCTCCAAAGGTGCCAAAGAGTAGTCGTGGGGATCTCGGCTCCGATCGGTAGGATCCGAGGGCTCGATGCCTCCCTCCGAGGGGATTCCACCGTCGACCTCTCCTTTAGCCTCGAATATGTTTGAGGGTGTCTCGAGAAAGTGGCTCGAGCCCTGGCCTTGTACGGGCACGTCCTCAGTCATCCCTGACTCTATTTACTCGAGGGCAGCTGTCGAACTCTGGTCGAGGGCCAGCTTTCGATCCCTCGAGGTTTATAGCGGGCTCAGAACCCATTGTTCATTCACCTAGAAATGTCCATCTGCAGTTCTCCCTTCCGACCCGTTGGGGCACGTCTTTTTAGGAGGGGAGCGAGAACGGTGTGGTAGTGGGCGGCGTGGCGCGATGGTTGTGTAATGGGTGGTGGACATGTGTCCTTATACACGGGTTTCGAGGGAGCGGTTAGGTAGGAACATTTAATGCGGAAACTGTTCCTACCTTTTCGTCGGACGCATCCGTTCGCCTTCCACTAGGGTATAAGTACATAGCCCAGGGTTTCACATGCCTCCCACCAGCCCTTTACGATTGCCCTTTCCTCCCTTCGCCCTCATCAGCTGCTCTCTGCCGCCATCGTCATCTCCTTCCCCGTTGCCACCGTAAGCCGATCTTCGACGCTAATGGCGGGAAAGAGTCAAGTTCTCCCTGCGGACGCGTGGGTCCGTTCTTCGGTAACAGAGAGGAAGCTGGAGGACCTAGTTCATGACGGTCTCCTGCGACTGAGGGCGAGTCAGAGCCAGCCGGAGTGGAGGGTGTCGCCGTCCAACCACCGGGAGCTAGCGCCCCCTGAGGGCTACGTGGTGAGCTTCATCGCCTTCCACGAGAGGGGGCTCGGGATGCCGCCGAGCCGGTTCATGCGGGCGCTCCTGCATTAATACAGGGTGGAGCTCCATCACCTCGCCCCCAACTCCATCTCGTAGGCCGCCATCTTTACGGCGGTCTGCGAGGGGTACTTGGGGATGGAGCCCCACTAGAATATGTGGCTCCACCTCTTCAAGGCGGAGCACTTTGCCAAGAAGGCGGGTGAGAGGGGAGTGCGGCGAGCGGTGCACACCGGCAGCTGCACCCTTCAGGTGCGGTCGGGTTGAGACATGCTCTACATCTCGACGTAGCTCATCACGTCAAATAGCGGATGGCACGACAGCTGGTTCTATCTGCGCAACGACGATGACCGCCTGCCGAAGTTCTTCGGTCGGGTCCTGATGTCACGCAAGGACAACTGGTTATATGGCGTCGTCGAGGAGGACAAGCCAAAGCTGCAGCCGCTCCTCGACGCGCTGAGGAGGCTTCGTCAGCGCGGTCTGACCGCAGGGATGGTGGCCATCATGTTCCACCGTCGGAGAGTGCTGTCGTTGATGCAGTGCCGACTTCGGATCGATGAGATGGCACCGGGCGTCTCGTTGGAGGGGAGTCGGATGTCGCACCAGACCCTCCGCCTTGACGAGGTCGCCTGACGCACGTAGTGGATGGTGGGCAGCTTCAAGCAGGAGGACATCGACAAGGTTCCGATGCGGCCCACCCAAGGATTCGAGCCCCTGGTAAGCGTTGTCCTCCTAATGCTGGGCTCCGCTTCTTTCCCGGGTCCCGTAGATCTAAACTGGTTGAGTTTCTCATGTAGGATATGTCCGCGGTCAAGGACTCGACGCCACCGGTCTCGGAGGATCGCGCCGCTCGAGAGGTGAGGCGTCTTTCCGCGGCCCAGGAAAAGAAGGAGAAAGATGCCGCGAAAACACGGCGCAATAGGAAGCTCCGCGAGCGAGCGGTGTTGCTAAAATGCCATCGCTAGCAACAGCTCGAGGGGCTCCCTATAGAGGAGTCCCCTTCTGAGATGGCCTCAGAGGAGGACAATGATGACAGTGAGGACGACGATGCCGGGTCACGGTACGACACCGTGACTTTTCTCGCGCACCTTCCTAACGTACGGTCCCTACAGGGGCTCGTCAGTGGGGGGTCGACCTCCTAGGCGTCGAGGGCGGCCTCGGTGCCCATCGAGGGGGAGATGGAGCGAGCGGAAGTGAGGGTCTATGAGGGGCCCTCGGATAGGAGGTCTGCCGAGCCGGGGGTCCCCCGATGACGTCGGTGGCACTGAGGACGTGCGCCCAGTCGCTGCGCACCTCGTCGGTAGGTGGGGTGGTGGCGTCGATGCCCGAGGCCAGGGCGCCATTGTCAGGTGTCAGAACTCGAGGCCAGACGGTCCTAACGACATAGAGGACCTCAAGGACCTCATCAACCCAGGCTCGAGGGAGTTCTGGGCCGATGAGAGGCTCGACGGAGGGGCCACCCCAGAGGGTCTCAGGGAGCTCGGGGAAGCCAGGGACTAAGCCCCTGATCCCCATGTCTGGGTGAGCGTTTCGCTTTGTTTTTTAGACAAGTCTATTTTGTTCCTTGTTCTCGCATTCTGATTCGTTGTGCAGCCATAAGCGCAAGGCGGAGCCGGCAGCCTTGACGCCTACCAAGGCACTTAAAGCCGGTGCCGCTTTGAGGATGCGGACGCCAGTGGATGACGCCGCCTGGCTTGCAAGGTATCAGGCGGCGACGGAGCAGCTCAAGGTGAAAGAGTCCGCAGCTTAGGTCGGCGCGAGCGCCGAGACGGACATCGGAGCCGGGGGTGCTGCCCAGCGATTTGAGTCGGTCGAGGCGGCCCCGGACGCTACCGAGCCAGGCCGGTCCGGAGGTGAGGGTCGCGAACCGGGGGTCACCCATAAGGACTCTGGAGGCCGTCGAGGCCACGGAGGCCGCCACATCCGCCCGTGACGCTGGGCAGGCGGATGTGGGAGAGACAAGGAACGCGGGGGAGCTCCCGTGAGATGCAGGAAAAGAGGGGGAGGCGCTACCAGGACCACGAGCAGAGCAGGAGGAACTACCACAGCAGCCGCGGCAGCAGCAACAGGAAGAGCGGCTGCTGGAGTCGCAGCCGGAGGGGCCATTGGGCGAGGCGAAGCGGGAGGTGGTCGTGCCATCGCCCGATGCCCAGGTGGAGGTGCCGGTCAGCGGGGGGGCGCTCCCACCCCGTGGGTCAACACCGGCCATGATCGATCTCACGTCCGATGACTCCCCTTCTGATAAGAGGGAACAGAAGGTGGACGTCGAGATGGTCGACGCCTCGGATCAGCCTGGAACTTCTATGGCCCCAGATGGTGACACAGTGGGGACATCAGGCGGGTGGCCCGATTTTGCGGAGCTGGCGCTTCTACGTGTGGAGGAGGAGCTCCCACGCTGGGGTCGATCGACCCTTGAGTTCAGGGATGCGGCTAACCTCGACGCCGAGCCCTTCTTCGCCCTCGACGATAAAGATGAGGTACAACATTGGGAGTACGTCGAGGAGCTCCGCCAGCACTAAGTGCGGTCTCTGCAAATGGTCACAGATACCTTGGTACGGTGAATGTTGGAGGCCTTTGAGGTGAGTCGTGCTGGTTTCAACATTTCATTTGGCCTGTATCCCCCTTTTCTCCTTGGTTCTGATGTTGGGTTTGACCGTGGTCAGGAGCTCAAGGAGCGATCGCACAAGTCGCTCTTCATTCGTCATGAAAGCGGCGTGTGGGTAGCGCTTACTCATCAACAGGCTTTAGTCAAGGAAGCCAATAAGCGGCTATCTAGGAAGAGCGCCAAAGTCGATGAGCTTCGCGTCGTCCATGCGGCGGTTAGGGAGGAGGCAGCGCAAGCTTGGGAGGCCAAGGCCAAGGCGCGTGAAGACGCGACCAAGGCTCGGGAGGAGGCGGCCAAGGCCTGGAGGACCTTGCGTCGTTATTAGCGCGCGTGAAGGAGCTCGAGGAGGATGTCGTCCTTATCAGCAGGCATCACGATGCCCTCAATGTCTAGGTCGGGCTGGTGTCCGCTCACGTTGGGACCCTGAAGGAGGAGGTCGCGACGTTGAAGGGGACAGTCCGAGAGAGGGACGAGGCCCTCTTGGGCACCGGCCGAGAGATCGAGACGCTGAGGGTGACCGTCCGTGACAAGGACAAGGCTCTTCAGGCGGTGGAGAAGGCTCATGACGAGCTGCGCGATGTGGTCATGGGCTGGCAGACCCATGCTGATGGTGAGTTTCCGCCCTGATCCGATCTCAGGTCAGAGTTTTTTTATATTCTTGCTGACTTGGTCTTGTAACTCAGAGCTAGAGAAGCAGCGACGCGAGGCTCAGTGATGGCTACCTCATTTCAAGCCCTCCTCGAGGCCGAGGCCGGACGGAACCAGCTGCTCCAGGGCGCGATCACCTCGGTATGCGATGGCCTAGGGGTCGAGCCCGATGCCGATACCGAGAAGGATGCGCTAGGGAACTCATTCGTACGCCGGATGACGGCGCTGGGCGTCCTTGTACGCGAGAAGGTGCGGGGCGCGCTGCACCATGGCATGAAGAGGGCCCTGGCGGTCGTCCGTTTCGGCTTCGAGTACGACATGGGCCTTGTTGCTGATGGCTTCACTTTTGACCCATCCAAGTCTGAGGAGGAGAACGAGGTGGCTTGCCTGGGGCTGATCGAGGCTGCGGAAGAACCTGGGGGTCAACTCGCAAGGCTATTTGAGGACGAGGTGCTCCCACCTGCCGATGATGAGGGCCTGTGAACCAGATTCTGGGCATGAAGGCCCATGTAATAAGTTAGTTATATTTCGTGACTCGTGTCATCGAGGCCGCAGGGGCCTTAAAACATTTATATGTAAATATGCACTAAATGTCTTTTTTCGTTCGAGCCTTACATCCCTCTTTCGTCTGAATCGTATTCTTACGCAGTCTTCTTGGTGCACGGTCGCATCCCTTGGCGTGGGGTGCGAGTGGAGGTACCGTAGCCTGGAGGCATAGGTGGTCTCACGGCTTGACTGCCCCTCGACCTTAGGATAGTCTTGCAGCCTTGTTGACTATGTAAGAACTCGAATTGAAGTGTATAGGGACGTTAGACATGAGTTTTATGAAATCATGAACTTTTACTAGGTCTTCTTGGCGCGCGGTTGCACCCCTTAGCGTGGGGAGTGAGTGGAGGTACCATAGCCCAGAGGCGTAGGCGATCTCGCGGCTCGACAACCCTCGAACTTTAGGGTGCGCTTACAGCCTTGTTGACAATGTAAAAGTTTTTTGAAAAATGCGAATTTTTTTAGGGACACAGGGGGTTCCCCCATTGCCAACCCCCAAGGGAGGTTCGACTCTGTGAAAATAGGGTCGAGCCTCCCTGTTTTTCATGAAAGAAAGTTTTGAAGACTGATGTATTTTCTATTCAATCATGGAACTGAAAGAAAAGTTTACAGAGCCTCAAGGCTCTAGGGGTAAAAGCGACATAGCTGTTCGATGTTCCATGCATTGGTGAAGATTTCGCCCTTTTTGTTTGATAGCTTGTAGGTGTCGGACTTCAACACCTCTACGATGATGTACGGTCCTTCCCATGGTGGAGTGAGCTTATGTCGTCCCTTGTTGTTTTGGCTTCGTCGAAGCACCAGGTCACCGACGTTGAGATCACGTCTGCGAACGTGCTTGTCATGGTAGAGTCGGAGACCCTGCTGATACCTTGCAGAATGCAATAGAGCTATATCACGAGCTTCCTCGAGCTAGTCGAGGGCGTTCTCTCTTGCGACATCGTTGCTTCGCTCGTTGTAGGCTTTCAGCATGGGGGACCCATATTCTAAATCAGTTGGGAGCACTGCTTCAGACCCATAGACTAAGAAAAATGGAGTGAACCCCGTGGCTCGACTCGGCGTTGTTCTTAGACTCCATAGGACCGAGGGGAGTTCAGCGGCCCATTTCTTGCCATGTTTGTTCAATTTGTTGAAGATTCTTGGCTTTAGGCCCTGTAAGAGCATGCCATTGGCATGTTCTACTTGGTCATTTGTCCTTGGGTGAGCCACGACCGACCAGAGCACACGGATGTGATGATCGTTGCAAAATTCCAAGAACCTTTTGCCAGTGAACTGGGTGCCGTTGTCCGTGATGATGCAGTTGGGAACCCCAAAGCGATGGATGATGTCTGTGAAGAACAGCGCGGCTTGCTCCGATCTGACGTTAGTAATGGGACAGGCCTCGATCCACTTGGAAAACTTGTCAACGGTGATGAGCAAGTGGGTGAAGCCCCCGGTTGTTCTCTTTAGGGGTCCGACCAAGTCGAGCCCCCAAACGGCGAACGGCCATATGATGGGAATGGTTTGCAGGGCATGAGCCGGAAGATGGGTTTGCCTCGTGTAGTACTGGCATCCTTTGCAGGAGCGTACTAGCTTAATAGCATCGGAGACTACGGTTGGCCAATAGAAGCCTTGCCGGAACGCGTTTCCGATGAGGGTTCGAGGTGTCGTGTGATGACCACAAGCCCCCGAGTGTAAGTCCTTGAGCAGGTTCTTGCCTTCCTCAATTGTGATACAGCGTTGTAAGATGCCCATAGGGCTGCGTCGATAAAGCTCTTTGTCGTTGTCGTATATCACAAAGGTCTTGGCCCGACGAGCGATCCATTGAGCCTCGGTCTTATCCAAGGGGAGCTCCCCACGAGTGAGACAGTCGAGGTACGGAGTGCGCCGGTTGGGTTTGAGGTCGGCTGGTAGGGTCGAGCCTTCCGTCTGCATGACGTCAGCCCCGATCGAGGGGGCTTCCACCTCAAGTGGGGGGTCGAGTAATGGACTGTCGAGGTGGGAGGTCCTCGAGCCACGCTCGAGCGATGTACGATAGGAATAGGGGAAGCTGTCGAATGATGACACGGTCATCGGTGGCCCCGCCCATCTGACAAGCCAAGCGAAAGTCAGCGAGCCAAAGTTCAGGTTTGGTCTCACCGTTATACATGGTGAGAGTCGTTGGGGGTGAAACCAAACCGGAAGCAGTGTTTCGCGAATGGCCTTGCTGAAGACTCGAGGGCCCGATGGTTCGGGCGATAGGCTACGATCCTCCGAGCTATCGTAACGCCCGCCCTATGCTCGTGGTAGCCTCGAGCTGCACCATCACCGCTCTTGTGCCTGCGGCGCTCGTTGATGTGGTCACGGGCATCTCGAGGCTCGCGGTTGTCGATGACGCGTTCACGGACAGAGGTTGTCTTGTTCCCCGTGGGGTAGGCTCGGGATGTACCGAGGCCTCTTTCTCCTGTCGGGAGGGCTCCGTAGGTTGCTCCGGTGCAATCCCACGGCACCTCGAGGCTCAACTCTTGGCCTGCTGCATGGCCCCAGTCTCAAGGAGACCTCGAATCTCATCACGGACCCGCCGAGCCTCGGGGGTAGATGGTTTAGGCATATTACGAAGAAGCATGGCGGCAGCGACGACGTTCTGGCTGGCTCGGTCGAAGACCGGAGGTTCGCCCGCCCAATCCTCGATGATGCGACGATTGACATCACGGGCTCTCTCGAGCCCCTCCGCCATGTACGCGTGCCGCGCGCTCCCGCTCGAGGGTTTGGTGAAGTAGGCGTAGGTTTTCTCACTCTTTGTTGAGCATGGCTTGTAATTCCTGGATCTGCTCAAGTTGTGCTCCTTGGTCCGCACCAAGAAACTGGGCTTCGTCCCGTGCACCAGGGGGCTCCACATGAGGTGGCGTGGCGTTCCTCCCTCCAATGGCTGCCTCGGCTCCCGAATTCGATGTGATAGCCCCATCGATATGGAAGCATTCGCAGGTCGGATCGTAGCTGTCATCGGCAGAGTCAGAGTCTGGGGCGCCAAAGTAGTAATACGACGGATGCATGTGAGGTCGTCGATCTCTAGGGTCACAACGGCTGGAAGCGATTGATAGGTGCTCCGAACCAGAGTTCTCCACAGAGTCCTGGTACTCGGAAGCTGGCGTGGATGCCACTAGGTCGAGGACGGAACGTAAATGGTGCCTAGAGAGCTCCTTGTAAATGTCCATGCTGGTGTTCACATAGGAAGCGTACCCCTGGGCAGCCGTGGTCAGCCCATACGGAAATCCCCACGGTGGTACTACCCCTACTGCCAGGGAAATTGATCCTTCTCTGGTTGGGGGTGGCGTCGTGCTGGGTGATTGGACGATGGGGTGCCCTACCGGCATCTTGCCCACAGCCAAGCTCATCCTATGCAGGTCCTCAACAAGAGAGCCTGCATCGGCGTCTGGCTGAGGGGCACCGGAATGGGGCACGTCGTGACCCTCTGCGAGGCGATGATGATAACCGTGTTGGGCATGACGTCGCCTGTCCGCACGAGCCCGGCGAGAATGGTGATATCGGCGTAGCGCTCCCCTAGGCTGGGAGAGCTCGTGGTCGTGGTCAGTCGGGTGTCTGGGCGGGAGGAGGACCATGTCGTAGTCATAGCTGAGAGACATGAACTCCAAGCTCCCAAACCAGATTACCGCGGCCAACGGAAGTGGACATTCGGGGTCAGCCATCCGGAGAAATGGCAGGAAAGCGATGTTGACACGCAGCAACCCCTACCTGGCGCATTAACTGTCGATGTTTGGACCCGGGAGGGCCCTAAGCCGATGAGTGAATTTGTGTTGCGTGCTCCTTACTCCGGATGGTGATGCAAAGAGAATACACGGGGGTTTATCCTGGTTCGAGCGAAAGAAGGTCCTACGTCCAGCGGAAAAAGGAGAGTATTGTATTTCCTTGCACCTAAGTGCTTGCGTAGGGGTTACAAGCTGTGAGAGAGGAAGTCGGTCCCAAGTCTCGAAGAAAGAGTACAATGGAGTATTGCTTGAGAGGTTGATCTCAATAGTGAGGCGATGTCTTGCTTTTTTGTCTTTCGTTGTCCTCTGTCCTCCCTGGAGTGCTCCTTGCCCTCCCCTTTCATAGACTCAAGGGGAGGATAAGGCTTGCAACTGATCCTAGGAGGTGCCTTGCAGAAGAAGGCGGAGTGAGTACCAACGGTGCTGCTATAGCGACGTGCCCTGGTACATGCAGGCCATCCCTGGGGCGTTGTGGTGACGTCGATGACAGGACGGCAGTGTATCCGAGGTACTGTTGAAAACGTGTGATTCCCTGTGGTCGACGTATGGGTCGTGGTTTCCTTGCTCGTCTGATGGCGGTCGAGGCCGGGTCGAGACGTGGCGGAAGAGGGTTGACAGGAAATAGATAAGGCCAAACCCTAGAAATCCCGGGACATGACGATCGAACAGTATGAGTCATGGCGGGAACAGTGGCTGCTTTTTGTTGCCCATCCTGGTATGGGCAGTAAGAAGTAGGATTTGACGCGGACGCTGCTCCCATGTCGATGGTGTTGTGGCCACGTTGGTGGGAGTGGTGGCATTAAACGCTTTGTCGGTGAGTAGGTGGGTGAGGCGGGGTCAACCAGGCAGGGTCGACCCTGGGTCATGCGAGTCGGAGAATTTCCGGGAGTCGAGGCTTCCCGTCGAGCGAGCCTCGTGCGAGTCGGAACGCGGTCGAGGGTGTCCCGTTTGTATACGTGCGTGGCCCGGATCGGTGTATTCGTGCGGGCGGAGCCTCAACTCGGTCTCTCTTAGGAGGTTCTCAGGGCGCGGATTCCTTGGGGGTTTACTCCTTTTAATTGTTGTTTTTTGGGTACCCCTAATTTAGGTATCCGACACTTGGACAATTCGGAGATATCACACTATCTACTATGGGTTCAGATTTACAAACCCACATTCATCTAGGACAACTAAAATCTAAGTCTATAAAGAAAATTAAATGTGCAAACCAAACATCCAAAAATATACCAGACAAATTCTAAATGAAACTGAAACTGCAAATAATTTCACATAACTTACTTTGTTCAAACAACGAATTTATCTTATTTTTCAATGTAGAAATTCTATACATGATTCTCCATAGCCAGACCAAAATTTAAATTAAGTCTTCCTATGTTGTAGTATAAAAGAAGATATTGTCATGATAAAGGTACCTGGCAAAAAAACAAGCATCATTCTTGTTTGATAATGATAATAAGTCCATTAATCATCATTCTTGTTTTTTTTACATCTTGTCACTGTTGCCAGAATGTGAAGCCACAAAGACTTAACATGTGCTTAGTCATGGTGTTGCTAGGCATGAACTTGACGACATCATGGCATGGCAACTATACCCAATCAGACAGGTTCACCATCCTTCGCTGCTGCAATCCCTCCACACCCTTTACCTCCTACCACTTAACTGAAACACTTGATTGGTTCACATATCCTCTAATAAGCCCAAGAACTAATTTGTCACTTGCAAAACTCTTGAAAAATTAATTCACCGATACATAACTTGCTAAACCATTATTTTGGCTAAATCCATGCTGCCGATTGTTGCATCTGTAGGTCTACAAGAACACAAAATTTAGTAGGTTGAGACCACAACATAGGCATATCAATTATTTTTGTTTCTTCCTGGAAACTGTTTAGGAAATTACCAATAGCACGAATAAGCTAGGGTGACCATTGCCATGTCTTCTTCTTCCACTGGCAGCTTCTGCCAATGGCTGACCAAGTGGTCACCATCATGTATCTATCCCAAACTGTGCCTGCAGATACAAACTATCAAGTAAATTATTTGCATCCACTGTGGATAGCATGTGTTCTCGACAGATTCTGAAATATGACCACATTGCACTGTGAAAATCTAAGAATTTACACATCATTCAGGAGCATATAGATGTATTTCGTGGTAAAGGAGATTAACTTGGAGCCTTGAGTACTTAGCAGAGTGCACCTAGATGATATCTACACTCCGAAATAACATGGAAAAAGATTCAGGAGTGAAGCTTATAACCATGTCACTGGCTTGCTGTCTCCATTGAACAGTTCTACCGTGCTGGGACAGGGAAAATATGGTGAGACCACCAAATAACTGGAATCGATCAGAAACTGTAAAATGTTTTCAATGTATGTACTGAACACTGGCATTAGAATTCCACCCACCTATGCACAAAATAACCGTTTGCGCGGTGGCATGCATAGTTGAACTGCACCAGATAGCCTTCCTGTGCTTGAAGCCCAGGCAAGGTACCAAATCCAGGCAAAAGAAATTGAACTAACATTATCAAATGAAATAATCATGTTTATGCTTGCAAGGCTAATAGTCAACTGCATACAAGGGCATATAAAACAATGATAAGCGATCTTGGATCTCAACATTTTGCAATGGAATGGTAAAAAACAGCAAAATGCAGAACCACTGCACATAACAAAATTAATTTGGTGCATCAGTAAGCATGAGAATAGGAACTGCTAAAACCAAACCACATAAGAGCGATGGCTATTAGGGATATGTGCATTCTGAAATCACAAAATCAAATCCATTCATGTACGCAATTAGAAAAATCAGTGCTATTCAAAATCCTGTACGCAAGCATGTGTGTCTTCTACCCACTGTTGACTAGCAGCAGAGACCCATCAACAACGACAACAACTCTGTCTCCCAACGTCGCGCACCAGTAAACCATCTGACTTCTTACTGGCCGCCCTCTGTGGTAGACCATGGCGATGGTGTCCAGCATGCCTCGGCACTTATGGTGGAGACTGTTAGCGTAATGACTTCTATTGGAGGTCTTTCTTATCTGCATAACTTTTGCCCTGCTTCTTTTGACTCTTTTGTCTTTTTGCCTTCAGTTGGAGCTTCAGGAGGTTCTATCATCATTTGGCATAGTGCTATTCTTTCTGGCACTATGGTGTTTCAAAATTCTTATGCTACTTTTGTTGAATTCACCTCCCATCATAAGAATGTAGTATGGGTTCTTACAAATGTGTATGCACCTTGCACTCCTCAAGGCAAGAGAGAATTTATTCATTGGTTTAAGAACATTCAAATGCCTGATATTATTGATTGGTTCACTGTTGGTTATTCCAATCTCTATCGTAGTCCTGAAGATAGAAACAGAGATGGTGCAGATCATGCTGAGATGTATTTGTTCAATGAGGCCATAAGTGCCCTTGGGTTAATTGAGCTCCCCCTCAAAGGTAAACGTTTCACTTGGTCCAACAAACAACATCCACCCCTTTTGGAGAGGCTGGATTGGTTCTTCACTTCAGCTTGTTGGACTGTCAATTACCCTATAACCAAGGTCTCTAGCCTAACCATGGAGACTTATGATCATGTGCCCTGCCTAATCTCCATCTCAACTGCTATCCCTAAGAGACATATTTTTTAGATTTGAAAATTATTGGTTGCATCATGATGATTTTATGAATCAAGTTTCTATGGGGTGGCATTCTGATTTTAATCATTCTGATGCTGCAAAATTGATCACTTCAAAATTCAAGAATTTGAGCAAAGTTCTGAAAGATTGGAAGAGAACTTTATCCAATCTGAAACAAAATATCACAAATGTGAAGCTTACTCTTGACTTGTTAAATTTCCTAGAAGATTTCAGAGACTTGTCCCTTGCAGAATGGAATTTTAGAGTTCTTTTGGAAGAAAAACTTATTTCTCTTCTACAGCAGCAAAAAAACTTATTGGAGACAGAGAGGGGCTGTGAAGTGGGTGACACTTGGTGATGCTAGTACAAAGTTTTTTCATGCCAATACAACAATTAAGTATAGAAGAAACTAATTACTCAGCTTGTTAATGATCAAGGTCAGCAGCTTTTCAATCATAGTGACAAAGCAGCTTTGATTTGGGACTCTTTTAAAGAAAGACTTGGCACCAGTAACTTCACAGGATTACAATTTGATCTACCTACTGTTCTTGATAATAACACTAATCTTTCCAGTTTGACAGTTAGCTTCACACATGCTAAAATTGATGCAGTTGTGAGAATCTTGCCCTCAGACAAAGCTCCAGGCCCACATGGATTTAACACATATTTTTTAAAGAAATGTTGGTCTCTTGTTTGTGAAGACTTCTACTCACTATGTGATGCTTTCTATTCATATAATATATGTTTGCAAAGCATCAATGGCTCTCACATCACTCTCATTCCAAAAAAGGATGATGCCCTGAAGGTCTCAAATTATAGGCCAATTTCTTTGCTCAACAATTCTGTCAAGCTTATTACTAAATTGTTGGCAAATATACTACAGTTGGTGTTACCATCATTGATACATAAGAACCAATATGGTTTTATTAAAAACAGGAGCATTCAAGATTGTATAGCTTGGGCACTAGAATACTTACACATGTGTCATCAGTCTAAAAAGGAGATCATCATCCTAAAATTATATTTTGAAAAGGCCTTTGACAAAGTGGAGCATGGCCTCATGTTGAAGATTATGGAACATAAAGGATTCCCATCAAAATGGCTCAATTGGATGAAGCTTATCTTTAATTCAGGGACTTCTTTCAGTACTTTTGAATGGGGTGCTAGGAAAAGTGTTTCATTATAGGAGAGGAGTTAGACATGGTGACCCCCTCTCACCCTTATTATTTGTTTTGTCAGCAAATCTCCTTCAAACTGTCCTTAATTCGGCTAGGAGGAACAATCTTTTGGCCCTGTCTTTACCTCTACCAAGTGATGATGACTTCCCAATTCTCCAATATGTTGATGATACTCTTATCTTCATGCAAGGAGATGTCAATCAATTACAACATCTGAAAGAAATTTTACATTCTTTTGCTGAGACCACTGGCTTACAAGTTAATTTTGAGAAATCATTTATGGTACCTATTAATGTCACTGAGGAAAGGTTGAACATCTTGGCTAGTACTTTGGGATGCTCTAAACAATCTCTGCCTTTACCTATCTGGGTTTGCCACTTAAAATCACCAGACCATCAGTTGTTCAATTATGGCCTTAACTCCAAATGTGAGAGGAGATTAGTGGCATTTTCATCCTTCCTGACTGAAGCTAGCAGGTTGCAGTTAACTAATGTCGTTCTAACAGCATTGCCTACCTTTGCTATGTACACCTACTTATTACCAAAAATTGTTACCAAGCAAATAGATAAGCTTAGAAAACATTGTCTTTGGAGAGGCTCAGATCTTAATAACAAGAAATCTTCAAAAGCTGCTTGGCTAATGGTATGTGTACCTAAGCCTGAAGGGGGCCTTGGAGTTCTTGATCTCAAGATTCAGACTGAAAGTCTTTTGAGGAAACACCTGCATAAATTTTTCAACAGGATGCCAGTGCCTTGGGTTCAATTGGTGTGGGACTATTATTATTTCGGACTTAATTTACCCACAACAAGTAGAACACTTAGGGGTTCCTTTTGGTGGAAAGATATTTTGAAGTTGCTTGATTCTTACAAAGGGATAACAAGAATCAATTTACAAAGTGGCTCTACCTATTTCTTATGGTTTGACCTTTGGGATGACAGAGTTCATAATCAATCTTACCCTAAACTTTTCTCATATGCTAAGTCCTAGTATATCTCACTGAATGTTGCAGTCTTCACTGTACCCATTCAGAACCTCTTTCATTTACCGTTGTCCAATGAAGCTTTTGGACAATTTCGAGATTTGTCTAATTCTCTCCAATCACTCAAGCTCAATCAGTCTAATGATGTTTGGTCCTATGTTTGGGTTCCCCTTTTTATTCTTCAAAACAAGCTTACAGATAGTTGATTGGTCATCATCAGATTCATCGATCATACAGGTGGTTGTGGTCATCTGCTTGTCAAAATAAAAGAAAATTCTTCTTATGGCTAGTCTTAAGTGACAGATTGAGTACCAGAGCTTTACTAAAAAGAAGAGGCATGCAGCTTGAGGATTATATTCATGTTTTCTACACCCTAAACATTGAATAAGATTTGCTCCATATACTTTTTCACTGCCCTTTTGCTATGGCATGTTGGTCCTGCTTGCACATTTTTTTTACCCAACTCAGAGGACATCTTAGTTATTTTGGAAAGTATTAGAGATCAGTTAAGGGTCCCTTTCTTCATGGAGATCATTGTCACTATGTGTTGGGCTATTTGGATTATGAGAAATGACATTATTTTTAGGAATTTAGCACATTCGGTTTAGAGATGCAGGAATGTGTACAGGAATGAGTTTGCTCTAGTTATTCTAAGAGCAAAGGCATGCTATCATCCTTATATAGATCAATGGCTAGACAACTTTGTGTAACTTTCTTGCTATTTTTTCTCACCTTTTATGTATCTTGATTTCACTTTTGTAACACTTTCTACATATATTAATAAAATTCCAGTAGGGGATCCACCCCTCTTGTTTCATCAAAAAAACTTCTATTGGAGGTCGAAAACAATCTTTTTGACCAGAAGGTCGGAAACTACCTTGCGTTGTGGACTCCACGAAGGAAACCCAACCAACTTTTTGCCTCTCCCTATACTTTCCCCACACCTTCACCGCCCATGATCCGATTTGGATCTCAATAGGCGCCCCTTGCTTCCCCGTGTGGCGGGGGAGGAGTGTCTTACCTAGCGCTGCGAGTGCCCGCTCTTCCATCGTGGACTCAGGCCCACCTGCGAACAGTTCGTGCCCCGCACGCCGCGGCCCGCGAACGCTGCTGCAGACCCTCCCCCGCACGCTGCGGAGCTCGCACTGGCTCCTCACTGCACCTTGTGCGTTAGCTCTCGCAACCTCCTCGCTCGTGGCCATGTCCCCTTACCACATGCGCACTCCACGCCCTCTATCAAACTTCTTTGTTGAATAGGTCTTGGACGTTGGACTCGCTATCGCCATACCACATGGTCAGTAGCTCCATGTGACACTAAATATCTCAAACATCTCCACGAGCTCCACCGGTCCATCTCCTGGAGATTAACTTCTTCTCCTTGCAGAAATTGTGGACTTCTCAGACCCGAAGTGCAAGCCACGTTGTGTTGGCAATGAAAATGTCATAATTTCACATACTCAAAACACCGTCAACATGCCTCGGATTGAAAGTAAATGAGCATTGCATGAGCATATGTTATTTAAATAATGAAGTTTCATGTGTACAGGAAGTATTTCTATGCAGGAGAAATGGAGCAAAGTAGGACTAGGGGGCACCCCTCAGGGTCGGCCGACCCCCATATTGTGTCCACTAACCTTCCAACTTAGCCATGATGCATGTGAAGCACTCCAAAGCCACTCTCCACCCTTGGATGCAATGTGTGTGCTTTCTCTCAATGGCTCACATTCACCTCCCATGGATTGGATGGCCCACAAGTGTACAAACTGACGTCAACAAGTGACCCCACCAGTGCAAACCCACTCAAGATGGAGAGTGGGACCACCCATTCAAAGGGAATGGCCCCTATGTCACAGAGGGGTTGGCTGACCCCATGTAGGTCGACCGACCTACCCAAGGCCACCATCAAGGCTTACTTACACTCATGAAGGGTGGGCTAGCCTTCCCTCCAAAGGAGAGGGCCCCACATGGTAGTAGGAGGGTCGGTTGACCCTCCATATCTCCCCACCGACTCCCCACCGCCTCAAGCATGATCCCATGCAAGTCACAAGATCCACACCATTCATCTTAAGACGGTTTGATGTCGGTTTCATCCAATGGTGGTCAAAGAATGTGACGTGGATCGCTAACGTGGAGGTGGAGTAGCCCCTACTCCTAGGACTATAAATACCCCCCTCACTCCCTCTCATTCAACATGCACCACAAAGAAGAAGCCTCTCTACTCTCTCAACATGTAGTAGTGCTAGTATAGTTGGGAGTTAGAGTGAGTAGTGAGCTTAGTCTCAGGTTTCCTGATCTGGTCTTCCAGGAGGTCCGGTATGGCCTTGTATTCCTTTCTCTCTTTGTAAGACTTTACTCTATTCATATATTTATATTCTTACTCTACTTTACTTAGCTTATGCTTTGTGCAACATTATACTTGTTATATTGTTGTTATGGTTTATCTTACCATATAATTGTTGTATACTAGATTGTGACCCTGTAACAACGTGTGTATTGCGATAATCACCTGTCATTGGGTGCTCTAATTGATCTGTGTGTGCACAATAAGAGTAGTTAGAGATGGTGTAAGCATGGTGTTTATACACTATCTTGCCTATAATTACTGCTTGTCGCACGGATTATTTGTGGTACCAAGCATGTGGTGATAGCCCTGTCTAGTCTCTGTATTCCACCACGTGTTGTTAGGCAAGTTGTTAAAATGGTAAGCCCCGGGGTTATATCTCCTATTGTCTCGCCTACCGCCTAACATACATGTCGTAAGGTATCAATCTATGTTGTCCTCCTGGTTAGCTAGATTGCTTATCTTTAGTTTGGACTTTCCCTGTGTGTGTCATCACCCATATCATACATATCTTTTACCCGACTCTAGTCTAGTTGGTATATTAGTTAGTAGATACATGATGGTTAGCTATCACATTCTTTAACCATTGCTTCTCTAAGGATAAACATGATACCCTAGAATACTCCTAGGTGAAATGTTGTAACGATATTCTATGCGTTTATGGAATATTCTACATGAGCATAATAAATACCAACACGCTGCCTCAGCAAGGTCGTCATGCTAGTCTGCTCGCGCCGTCGCGTGCCTCGCTAGCCACCACCATATGCGTTGTCTTGCTCACCTAGCCACCTTGGCACAGGAGACACCTCACTACCTCAGGGCTTAGGCTAAAACTAGTGTTGCAGGGCAAGCTTCAGTCTAGCAAAATCCACAAGAGTGGCTTCTTGTGTTCTCCGAGGATGGGTTGGGGTGGGTGTGGGGTGAGTCTGCCCCCATTAGCAAGGCTCTACGGAGGCCGCCGGCTAGGCTTGGCCTGCTTGTTGCTGATGGTTTTCTTTTCCCTTTTTCGGGATTGACTACACATCACTTGGAATGTTTTTTTATTTGTTGTCTTCCACTTTTTTAGCAAATCAAAAGTTGCCACATAACATGTCACACAAGACAAACAAAACAACAAAAATACGCACGTATACTACCATGACAACTTTTGGAAGATTTAGATGCTTGTTATCTTCCACTTTCAGAAAATGAAAGAAATAAAAAAAACAGAACAGCTACAGCACAGATACAACACACATCACGTAATCCGGAATGACGAAATAAAAAAATGTGCAGCACGTACAACAACAGCGCAGCACAGATGCAACACACAGCACGTATAGAAAATCAAAATCTAGAATGAAGAAATAAAAAAACAGAACAGCTACAACACAGATACAGCACACATCACATATAGAAAATCAAAATCTAGAATGAAGAAATAAAAAAATGTACAGCACCTACAGCTACATCACAGATACCATTTGTTTGTTTGTTTGCTTGGAGTAGCGGCGAAGCATCACTAACAGGAAGGAAGGAATGCAGAGGCACGGGGCGCAGGGCAGCTGGGCAAGCGGAAGGAGATAGAGCACTGCCCTTCAGTTCATGTGCATCCATGTGAGTCCGTTAGTCACGTTTCGCTGGTCAGTTCATGGGCAATAGCCAGCTGGAATATCTCAACAGCAACAGGAGTTGGAAGAAAACGGGCACTCACCACCGCGCGCAGCCCCGACCGAGCCGCAATCCGCGGAGCATGGGCACGGCTTGTCTTATCTCTCTGCATGTGTGTGTGCTTGTGCAGTGCGCGAATAATAGGTGCATGTGTTAGCACGAATCTTGATATACATCTTGACCACACAAAAGTGGAAGAAAACAGCACAGAAAATATGCTGGCAGATATTTAAAAAATCTGTTTTCGTTTTCTATTTCTATTCTCCCCCCATATACATTTTTTTTATGAAGGAAGTTTTTATTAAAGCCTCGGAAGCAATACATCGAGTTGATACAAAGCCAAAGAGGGCAACTTCCGGCCTCTGCCTAACATGAGACACACAGCCAAAGAAAGAGAAGAAACCTGACACAATCTAGTGACTATCAATTCGTAAACTAGACCGCCACTCATGTGCCTAGGAGAAAAAAATCCTTGACCACCTGCGTCAATTGTTGTGATACCGCTACAATTGTATCCTGCAGATCCGGCATCTGCAAAATAGCCCAAGTACGTAGCCAGTGGGTAACCAAATAGATAACCTGCACAGGAGAAACAGATTTTTTCTTTTCAAAAACAATATCATTCCTGCTGAGCCAAATAGACCAACAAGTCGCAGCTCCTCCAAGCAGAGTAAAAGCTTGATATCTTTGTTGACAACTCTTAGCCAGCCATTGAACATATGACCTATATTGTGAGGTTTTAAAAGACCTGTCACAACATGAATAAAAGACCAAATTGAACAAGCAAACTGGCAGTCAAAGATCAAGTGCTTAATTGTCTCTTCTTTGTAACAAAAGCAACTAGTTTTACTACCTTGCCAATTGCGCTCTGCTAGGTTATCCTTTGTCAATATAACTCCTCGTCGTAGGTACCACAGAAAGATTTTTATTTTCAATGGGGCTTTCACTTTTCCAAATGAGTTTGTTAATATTTGGGAGGTCGGTATGTAATAATGCTTGATAGTGTGACTTCACCGAGAATTTTCCATTTGGATGTAAATTCCACTGAAACTCATCTTGTTCATGGGCCAACTCTATATTAGCAATACAGGGCAACAAATTGTTCCACGCTACTAATTTGGGACCAATGAGGTCTCTTCGCCAAGATAGGTTTGGTGCCGGACCAGAAAGAACCTCTGCAATGGTAACATGTTTAGGTCTGGCAATGTTGTAAAGACAAGGGTACTGTTCCTGTAAAGACAAATTCCCTAGCCATTTGTCTTCCCAAAAATGTACTTGTGCCCCGTCCTTTACAATGAAGGATCCAAAGTGGAAAAAGTCTCGCTTCACCTTCATAAGACTAGACCAGAAATGTGAGTCCCCATTTTTCCATTCCACTTGTATTAATGGTTTAGAGCCTAAATATTTATTGCGGAGTAATTGCTACCAAGTTCCCTCTGTGGTAAGTAACTTGAACAATCATTTACTAAGTAGAGCAATATTTTTAATATGCAGATCATGAATTCCAAGACCTCCTTGGTCTTTGGGCTGACATAATATGCTCCATTTAGCTAAATGATATTTCTTTTTTGCTCATCATCTTGCCAGTAAAATCTAGACCCGAAACAATCCAATTTCTTTTGGACTTCTCTTGGCACGGCAAAGGATATCATGTACATTGGTAGACTGCTAAGCACTGAATTTATCAATGTTAAGCGTCCCCCAATTGAAAGATGTTTACCTTTTCAACTACCCAGTCACCTCTCAAAACATTCTTCAACCTTCCACCACTCAGCATTCCTAAGCTTCCTAAAATGTATAGGAATTCCCAAATACTGAATTGGAAAAATCACCAGACTTACAGCCAAACAGTTCGGCGTATTGATCAAGGTGGTATTGGGCATTTCCAAAATAGAACAATTCACTCTTATGAAAATTAATTTTTAAACCCGATACTTGCTCAAAAGCACAAAGTAGCAGCTTCATGTTTCGAGCTTTCTCAAGGTCATGATCCATAAAAAGAATGGTATCGTCAGCATATTGTAGAATAGATAATCCACCATCGATGAAATGAGGCACTACTCCACTAATCTGCCCGTCTACTTTGGCCCTATTCATAAGAATAGCTAGCATGTCTGCTACAATGTTAAAAAGCAATGGGGATAAAGGATCGGCCTGTCGAATGCCTTTCCTAGTTTGAAAGAAATGCCCGACATCGTCATTAACATTAATTGCTACACTTCCACCCGAAATGAAAGTTTTAACCCAATTTATCCACTTAGGCGAAAACCCTTCCATTCGTAGTGCTTGAAAGAGAAAGGGCCATTTAACTTTATCATATGCCTTTTTAAAATCTATCTTGAGGACTACCTCGCTCTATTTCTTTCGATGCAACTCATGAATAGTCTCATGCACAATGACAACACCCTCTAGAGTGTTACGTCCTCGCATAAACGCTGTTTGAGTTGGGCTAATAACATGATCTGCCACTGAATTTAATCTATTGGTTGCAACCTTTGTGAATATTTTGAAACTCGTATTAAGAAGGCAGATCGGCCAATATTGTTGGATCACGTTTGCTTCTTGGACTTTTGGGATAAGGGTAATTACCCCAAAGTTCAAACTAAAAAGCGGTAAATCCCCTGCATGTAAGTCATGGAACATTTGCATTAGATCCCCTTTAATGGTATTCTAGAATTTCTGTTAAAATTCAGCTGGAAAACCATCTGGACCAGGTGCTTTATTATGTTCCATATCAAAAATCGCTTGTTGCACTTCTTGCTCGGTAAACGGTGCGGTTAGAACTTCATTCTCAGTCTGTGTAACCTGAGGAATATCAAAGATCCTATCCTCCTCCAGAGTAAAGGAACTAACCTCAGGTTCTCCAAAAAGTTCCTTGTAAAACCTAGTGATACAGGCTTTTAGGTTTGCCTGACCCACAACAATGCCATTTTCATGATCTAGGGAAAAAAATTCGATGTTTACCATTGGCGACCATTTGGAAGTATCTAGTGTTGTTATCTCCCAAAAGGACATCTTTTACCTTTGCCCCCTGATAATACTTGATTTCCTCTTCTCTAAGTAATTTGGTAAGTTGATCCCGAGATTGAGCAAGATTTTCTTGTTCAGGTTCAATCAAATCTCTGACCTCCGTAGCAATATCTAGATCATTAATTATTGATTGAAGTTCGACCTTTCTTTGCTTATAAACTCCACTAATATGGGAAGCCCATCCGCGTAAGTGTCTCCGTAACGCGTTACACTTATTGTTCCAACGTTGGACTGAATTCCTACCTTTCACCGGCCTATTCCAGATCTCAATAACTTGATCATTGAAATCCTCATGGGTGAACCAACTTAGTTCAAGTTTGAACTATTTTCCATTCCCCTTAAAGGCCGGTGTACCCGTATCTGAGAGTAGGGGTGTGTGGTCCGACACCCCCCTATCTAAGGCATGTAGCAAGACTAAAGGATACTTAAACTCCCATTCAGTTGACATAAGAGCTCTATCCAATCTCTTATGTGTGGGTTTAGGTAGTGAATTGGCCCAAGTAAATTGTCGTCCTGTTAAATCAATTTCCTGAAGATCAAAACTGTCAATAACAGCATTGAACAGGAAAGGCCAACGGTCAACGTATGTGTCATTATTTTTATCTTTGCTAGATCTCAAAATATTAAAGTCTCCACCAATTAATGTGGGCAAAGAATTTTGTTGGCATGCTCTAACTAGTTTAGCTAAAAGGCCAATTTAAAATCATTCTGGGCTGGACCATAGACCGCCATAAGGATCCATTTGAAATTATCTGCCTTGTTACATAAATGGAATTTAATATAGAACTCCCCTTCTACAATGAAGGAAAGGTGTAGCATTTTTGTATTGACTCCAAGAAGGATTCCACCAGATCTACCACGAGGTGGAAGACAATGCCAAACAAAATCCGCACCTCTTGAGAGTCGTGCCAAATTCGTCTTTGACATGTCTTGTTTCCCTGTTTCCATGATAGCAATGAAATCGACTATGGTCCTTTACTGCCTCAGAAATATATCGGAATTTAGCTAGGTCCGATAAACCTCTGCTATTCCAAAAGAAACCTTTCATTGGTAAACTAGGTTTTATTTATGACCCTTTTCCGGATCTTACGTTTTCTCGAGGTAGATTTTGATTTGCCGGCAGTGGCCTTCAGATCACATAATTTTGTGTCCGGGTCCATGTCCTCAAAATCCACCTCCGACACATCCTTGATCAAATGAGCAAGCAGGTCATCATCTACGACGGCCTCGTCATCACTAGCATCAAGAATCAATGGTTTAGTAACCCCCGCATTCATATCTCCTTTTTTCAATTGTTTTGTAGATGGTGTTACAATCATTCTATCAACATCTATTTTTTTAAAGTATTGATAGATAAAGTACACTCTGCACTGCTATTACCTAATTTATAACCTAAGTTACTGAGATTTCTAACACAAGAAGCATTTGAAATAGGAATAAAGGAAATAGCAGGGCAGGAGCTGTGTGTACCAGACTATGAAAATCAACGGAGATGAAAGCGAATGCGGCACCACACTTTGTGCAGCCGCCGACTTCTTCTCCGGAGGGCTATCCAAATTTCAGATGGCAGCCCTTCGCATAGCTTTGCTTGTCATATCCTCATCAGCTGTGGAAATTCCATCAGCAGATTGGATATTAGTACGTGTACTACCCCGAAGCCCTTCAGTTGAATTCAAAGGAGAGAGCAAATTTTCATTTGTACCTGAAGAGGATTGTAACCCTGAACCAGCATTAATAATTACTGGAACATCTTTGCCCGACTTGCTTGAAGCCGATGATCGCGGAGTCATCAACCTTGACATCAACAGATCGCCTGATTCTGCAGGCTTAACTGTCTGTCTGAAGGAAGGAGCAGAACTGCTGCTATGAGTATGAGGTATCTCTGGTCTAACATAGGAATAGGTGATGTCAACCTGCTGTTTGTCCCAACTGTTGGCTTAGGCGAGGTTGACATGGATTGACTAGGTGTCACCTTGTTGCTGAGCCTGGGCGACTTTGACTGATCTGAGGGCAAAGTTTGTGTCCCAGTCACTAATGATCGGTCTGTAGCTTTCAAACCGGGTTCAGTACAGGTACGTTCACCACTCGTATCTTTCTCTGGTCGATAAAGACTCTTTCCTGAACATGCATTGCCTTTGACATTCTTGGCCGGAGGGATAACATACACAGCCGGTAGATTAGCTATGTCATTTAGGCTTAGTAACTGGCTCAGTTTCCCTAGGCCTTTTTCCTCAAGCAGTGACATCACAGTCGCCAATTGCATTGGCATAGGTCCACCTCTAGCAGGGGCATTAGATGAAGATGACATGTTCTCTAGAGTTTTCTGCTTTTTTTGGGCTTGTCTACCATCAAGCCCATGATTTGCATCATCTTTTCTAGGCACATCTTCATCCCGATCAGAGTAATTTGGGTTCGGCGGAGGAATTGCTGGCTCAAAATTTGCCTCCTCCAAACTGAAAGTTACTTCATGTCCTACTTTTCAAAAAACAACATCGGTGGTAAAGGGTAGATACTCTCTGCTCATCATCCCCACTAGAATCCGAATCACACCTTTTTTCCTATAAGTGAGCATATCAACCTCTAGAGTAGAACCAATGACTGTACCGAGTGCCCAAAAGCCAAGGTAATGGCGCCAAGGATGAGGGACTTTACTGACATGAACCCAAACTTCATCAAGATGATAAGCCGGAATAGAGTCACCCGCATCCTGCCACTGTGAGATTGTCAATGTGACCCCATGATTCTTCAAACAAAAATCAATATCGACTCTTCGTTTGAGTTCATCCTCAGATGGGAATTCCACCAGGAAAGAGTCGTCCCCATGAGGGAGCACTTCCCAGTTCCAGTCCGCTGTGATGAATTTTGCAAGCTCTGTCTGAACTGTGGCTGCATCAATTTTCCCTCCAGTAACCTTTATCAAAGCAGTAGGAGAAGGTTTTGGGGTCTCCAATTTGTACTCAAAATCTGGTATGTGGAAAAAACCCAACTCATTCTTAGCAAAACCTAGCATGGACACTGTTGGTTTTGGAAGCTTGACAAGAGGACACTTTGCTGAAATGTGGGCATTCTTCTTATTACAAATAAAACAATCTAGATCCGCCTTGCAACAATCTGCTAAATGCCCATTACACTTACACCTAAAACAATGAGGTGGTTTGACTTTTTTCGGCTTCGCAAGATCAGTGGAGGCCAAGGGTTGTGAATGTGAACCTGATGCCTTCGGCTTGTCTTGCTGCTTTGTTGCCTCCACAGTAGCAGAAGACGCTTCAGTTCGCCCACGAGGCCGGTATTCTACTTGCTGAAAGTGTTGCTGGTAGCCACGTTGATTCCAGTCATGGCCCGATTGGGCTCCACGACCATCTCCGCGCCCTGCTGCATTGTGTCTTCCTGGATGACGGCCACCATATCCATGGCCAACGCCCGGTCTAGTGCCACGACCTCTCTTAGGCCGATTGAACCGGCGTGAAGGTCTATTTTGGTGAAAATTGTGAATCGGTGGAGGGCGTGGAGGAGCATCACGATTCGGTGGTGGCGGTGGACTGTTAAATCTTTAGGATCTTACTAGAGGTAGAACAGTGGGGTAGGATCTATGTATTTCGTGTATAAACATCAAGTTCCTAGTACAAGATCTAACGGATCCGAGAGAGAGTGAGAGAAAGGGAGAGATCGAGGTAGTGCAAACCATCGGAAGGAAGGGTGGTGGTGTTGGAGCTCGAGCCGGTCGCCATCACGGACGTTGATGGTGGCTGCGCACGGGCAGCGACGTTCGGGGAAGGAAAGTCGACGCAGTGGAGATCCGGCGGCGCAGTGCAGTGGCGGTGACGGCGTGGAGGCGTTTCCCGTCGCTGGCTGCGCCCCTCTCTGGAGATCGGGATTAGGGTTGTAGGTGGGGAAACTGGCGGCTCAGGTGAACCTCGCACTAAGTGCCCCGGCCCCCACCTCTCTTTTATATGCGCAGTGCGACGGGGGCCCTCCAGCCATAGATGGGCTGGGCGCCCCCGATCAGGGCGCGAGACAAGGCCCAAAGAAGCCGTTGGGCTTCCTCGGTCAGGAGATCAATCTAACATTCTCCCCCTTGATCTCAACATATACTTAAACCTTTAAACTTTGACTTCAATATCTTTCACTTTACTCGTTCCATCACAGATAAGTGTATAGAGCATATTTCATCGTCACGGTCAATTGCCGATGGATTTGACAGCTACAATACACATATCTGATCTGAAACAGTTACTTTAACTTTGGGCCCTTTATTATAGTCCAGGAGTCATAGGCTTTCCCTTAAACCCATGCCGGCTACATGTTCTCTGAACACGTTGGGTGGTAAGCCTTTTGTAAGCGGATCCGCGAGCATCTTTTCAGTGCTTATATGCTCAAGACTTATAATTTGATCCCGGACTTTATCCTTCACAACATAATACTTTATGTCAATGTGTTTGGCAGCACCACTTGACCTATTGTTGTGAGCGTACTGTACTGCTGGATCATTATCGCAGTATAACTTTAGTGGCTTATGTATGCTGTCGACCACATTCAAACCGGGTATGAACTTCTTTAGCCAGTTCACCTGCCCCGTTGCCTCATAACATGCTACAAACTCGGCATACATTGTGGACGATGTAGTGACGGTTTGTTTCGAGCTTTTCCATGAAATTGCTCCTCCTGCGAGAGTGAATACATATCCTGACGTGGATTTTCTATCATCTCCCGCATAATCAGAATCCGAATACCCCACTATTTGGAGAGAATCTGATTTTCTGTACGTCAACATGAGGCCTTTCGTACCTTGCAAATATCGCAAGACTTTCTTTACCAATTTCCAGTGTTCAATTCCTGGATTACTTTGAAATCTGCCAAGCAACCCGGTAACAAAAGCTAAGTCAGGGCGCGTGCATACTTGAGCATATTGCAGGCTTCCGACAGCAGAAGCATATGGAACCACTTTCATTTGATCGAGCTCGTATTGGTTCCTAGGGCATTGAAAATCCCCATATCTGTCGCCCTTGACCATAGGTGCAGGTGAGGCACTACATTTATGCATACTGAATTTCTTTAAAACCTTTTCTACGTATGCCTTTTGTGATAGTCCTAATACCCCTTTATTTCTATCTCGGTGAATCTCTATGCCCAAAACAAATGAAGCTTCACCAAGATCTTTCATATCAAATTTTGAAGATAAAAACTTCTTTGTCTCCAGTAGTAGACTGATATCACTACTAGCGAGTAAGATATCATCTACATACAGGATTAGGAAGATATACCTTCCATTCTTAAACTTTGTATAAACGCAATTATCCTCAATATTTTCTTTAAACCCAAAATTCTTTATTGTTCTGTCAAACTTCAAGTACCACTGTCTCGAAGCTTGCTTTAACCCATAAATCGATTTCTTTAAGCGGCATCCCATTCGTTCTTTTCCTTCTATGACAAAACCTTTCGGTTGTGCCATATAAACATTTTCCTCCAGATCCCCATTCAGGAATGCCGTTTTTACATCCATCTGATGTAATTCTAAATCATAGTGTGCCACTAACGCCATTATAATTCTGAAGGAATCCTTACATGAGACTGGAGAAAACGTCTCATTGTAATCAATCCCTTCTCTTTGCGTAAAACCTTTTGCCACAAGTCGCGCTTTAAATCTTTCAATATTCCCTTGGGAGTCACGTTTTGTCTTGTAGACCCATTTGCAGCCTACTGTCTTGGCTCCTTTAGGAATAGGCTCTAAGTCCCAAACTTTGTTGGTACTCATTGACTTTATTTCATCTTCCATGGCCTCAAGCCACTTGGATGAATTATCGCTTCTCATGACTTCTTCAAATGAAGTGGGATCACCCTCCATTTGAAAAACTTCAGTGTTATACACCTCATAATCATTGGGTATAGCTGATCTTCTAACTCTTTGGGACCTTCTAGGGGCCTCCACATTTGGCACATCTTCTGTTTGGGGCTGTTGTTGCTCCCCCTCATCTGTGACATCAGTTTGTATAGGTTCCTGAAGGACAGGTTCCTCATCATTATTTATTGTTACCACAGGAGAACTGACAACAGGTGTTGGCACTACAGTATCTGGCACTGTTGGTGCAACAAGAACAGGTAGTTCAAAAAATGGTTCCTGAATCATCGGATTGGGCACACATACCCGCTTCTCCTCAAGAACAATTTCTCGAGCCACCATGCTCCCCCTCATCATTTCATCCTCTAAGATAACAGCGTGTCTCGTTTCTACAAATTTTGTGTATCTGTCTGAACAGTAGAAACGAAAACCTTTTGACTTTTCAGGATAGCCAATAAAATGGCAGCTAACTGTTTTGGGATCTAACTTCCCAATATTTGGGTTAAACACTTTTGCCTCAGCAGGACTCCCCCACACACGCAAGTGTTTTAGTGAAGGTTCTCTTCCTGTCCACAACTCATATGGTGTTTTGGGCACCGCTTTACTTGGTACTCTATTTAGAATATGAATGGCGGTTTTTAACGCCTCCATCCATAGACTCAATGGCAAGTCAGAGTAACTCATCATACTACGCACCATATCCATTAAGGTACGGTTGCGCCTTTCAGCTACTCCATTCTGCTGAGGTTCGCCCGGTGTAGAATACTGGGCTACTATGCCATTCTCCTGTAGAAACCTTGCAAAAGGTCCAGGAACTTGGCCATACGGGGTATGCCGACCGTAGTACTCCCCACCACGATCAGACCGGACCACTTTAATCTTTAAATCATGCTGATTTTCGACTTCAGCTTTAAATATTTTAAATTTATCCAACGCTTCATTTCTTTCTTTAATTGGATAAATGTAACCATAACGGGAGTAGTCATCTGTGAATGTTATGAACGAGTCAAAACCATCCACACTTTTCACAGGAAAAGGACCACAGATGTCTGTGTGAATTATCTGTAGAATTCCTGTGCTTCGTTTAGCATCCTTTTTAATTTGCTTTGTGTATTTTCCTTTAATACATTCTCTACACTGTTCAAAGTCTGAGAACTCTAATGGAGGAAGAATATCATTCTTAACTAGTCTCTCTATTCTCCCCCTCGAAATATGGCCTAAACGACAGTGCCATAATTTCGACGACGCATCTTGAGTTCTCTTTCGTTTTCTATTTGCGTTCACAAACGAGAATACGTTATCATTCACATCACATACGGAATTCACATTTTCACGAAGTGATAACAAATAAAGATCTTGCTTTTGAAAAGCAAGGCCAACACATTCATTATTACATAATATTTCACATTTGCCATCTCCAAAATGACAATCAAATCCATCGTTGTCCAAACATGACACACTAATCAAGTTTCTTTGTAATGACGGAACATATAAAACATCTTTCAGCAAAAGAGTGAATCCATCGGCAAGCTCTAAGGAGACATCGCCAACAGCTTCGACGTCTGCTTGGACTCCATTTGCGACTTTAATGTGCCTTTCGCTTCTTTGCGTAGTTCTCGTCGAACGGAATCCCTGTAAGGAATTTGCAACATGAACAGTTGCTCCTGAGTCAATCCACCAAGTAGATTTCGAATACTGTACATACAGAGATTCATTTATAAACGTAATTATGTTCTCACCTTGCTTTGCCATGATCATCTTTAGGAAATCGGGACAATCTTTCTTGTAATGTCCCGTCTTCTTGCAGTGAAGACACTGATCTTTGCTGACTGTAAACTTGTTCTGCTGAGGCTGATGCTGCATGGGAGCTTTGCCCTTTGGCTTTGAGGGAGAGTTGGCATTGGCATTGAAATTCTTTCTTTTGTTGTCTTTAACAAAATTGAGGGTACCACCATTGGCGGCTTTTATCCTCTCTTCTTCCTGTGCACACATCGCCATACAACGTTCTAAATCCCATTTTTCGGGCTGAATGTTGTAGTTGACAACAAAAGTGTCAAACTCTTTTGGTAACGAAGCAAAAATCAGATGGACAAGAAACTCTTCTGTAAGAGCCAGGTCCATTGATTTTAACTTGTTATTCAAATGATTCATCTTTGATATGTGCTCTCTAATGCCATTGCCATGACCACCTCCAGTGTATTTTTCTGTCACCAGCTGCTTTATCAGCTGAGTAGCATATGTCTTTGAAGAGCCATAGAACTGACTCTTTATTCTTTCCAAGTACTCTGTGACAGTGTCACACTCTTGGATTGAGCCCATTATGGTAGGCTCAATTGTGTTCTTTATGACAGCAACACACTTTTTGTTGGCATTGACCCATTTTTGCTTTTGTAGGTCATATGCCATCTGTACTGGAGCATGGTCCCTCTCTTTTTTCTGCCAGTCAGCATCAGACTCATTAGCCTCCCTCACCGGTGCCACAGGTTCACTGGGGCATGGTGTGGTGACCACCCAGTCTACCTCAGCCAAAACAAAAGCGAGGTCAATTTTCTTTTTCCACTCATTGTAGTTGTCACCTTTGAGGGGTGGGATATCTTTGATAAACCCCATCAAAGAGTAACCTCCTGAAAATATAAGTCATATAAAGTGAGAACTTAATTATAACATGAATAATTGCATGCTTTAGTTCCAACGTTGGTCAAAATTAAAACATACAAAAACATTCTTTTTACACTAATTCTAGATCACCGTTGGGCAGAAATAGAATTAATGCATGAGGAAATCATAATAACATCATAATACTGCTATTAATCAACGTTGGTCAGAATAATAACAACATTATGATCATATTTTAAATTTATCCATTTTTCAAAATTAAATTCTCCCGTTGGTTCGAATTTAATAATGAAATAACATCTTTAAGTACGCAGCGGAAACACTTTTAACATAAATATTCCCATAATTATTTTTCCAGAAACATGAAAAATACTGTACTGTTCTCCGAAAATTTATCGTTGGACAAAATTTTTACGGAGATCTAACATCAAAATTCAAATCAAAACATTGAAATATGCATCAACATAGTTTCTGGAAAAACAAAAAGAGGAAATCAATTTCTGTTTCTATTTTGGCCCAGCCGCGGTCGCTGTTCAATTGCGGCCCAGCCCGGTTTTTTTTTTTTTTTTTTTCCTCAGTTCATTTCTTTTTTTTTTTTGGGCCGATCACCTGTGCCGGCCCATTCGGCCTCAGACGCGCGCGCAGCGCCCCCCCCCCGCGCCCAGGCCGCAACCTGGGCCTGGGCCGGGAAAGTGGCCTGGAGAGCGCGCCCGCCTGGGCTGATTTGTGGCCCGTTGATTTCTGTCCGTCGGATCTAAGCCGACGGCTGTCCACCGTTTTCGCTCAATCAAAAGGGGAACCCGACGGCTGCACCCACCGAAACCCTAACTCTTTTTCACTTTCTCCCTCCCACAGTTTGTCACCAGCACGGCGGCGAGTGAGAGTAGCCGCTGACCATGGCGGCTAGAAGGGAAGGAGAAACAAGCACCGCGTGGCGGCGCCGCCGTCGGGCCCCTGGGCGGTGCGCGCGTCCGTCGGAGGATGGGCGCGCTGCCGTCCAGCGGCCTGGCAACGGTGCCTAGAGCGCTCACGCTTGCTTCGGAGTGACGCCGGCGAGCGGCGGTTCCGTCCATCTTCCCGCACGGCGATCTCTTGGCGCCAGCGGTGAGGTCTAGGTAAGTCCCGTCCATACCCTCTCTTCTTTTACCCGATTAGGGTTAGGGTTAGGGTTTCCTAGGGTTAGGGTTTCGGGTTAGTTTTCTTTTTCGATTCACAATCGGTTCTTTTCATTCTATATCTATTCCCCGAACTGGATCTACTTCTAAGTAAGCGGCTGATACCAATGTTAAATCTTTAGGATCTTACTAGAGGTAGAACAGTGGGGTAGGATCTATGTATTTCGTGTATAAACATCAAGTTCCTAGTACAAGATCTAACGGATCCGAGAGAGAGTGAGAGAAAGGGAGAGATCGAGGTAGTGCAAACCATCGGAAGGAAGGGTGGTGGTGTTGGAGCTCGAGCCGGTCGCCATCACGGACGTTGATGGTGGCTGCGCACGGGCAGCGACGTTCGGGGAAGGAAAGTCGACGCAGTGGAGATCCGGCGGCGCAGTGCAGTGGCGGTGACGGCGTGGAGGCGTTTCCCGTCGCTGGCTGCGCCCCTCTCTGGAGATCGGGATTAGGGTTGTAGGTGGGGAAACTGGCGGCTCAGGTGAACCTCGCACTAAGTGCCCCGGCCCCCACCTCTCTTTTATATGCGCAGTGCGACGGGGGCCCTCCAGCCATAGATGGGCTGGGCGCCCCCGATCAGGGCGCGAGACAAGGCCCAAAGAAGCCGTTGGGCTTCCTCGGTCAGGAGATCAATCTAACATGGACGAGCCGCCATCTCGGCGTAGGTAGGGCGAGATAGAATGACGGCGACTCACGTATGATCTGTTGCTAGGTTATGAGCGCTATTGGCATTTGGTGTTTTGTGTCTATCGGAGTCACCCGCACGTGGGTCCTCCAAAGACCTAGTCGCACCAAATCACTTCTGGACCGGCCAAAGGATTTTGCCCACTCAACTAGGACTCATAGATCTTGACTCTGTTTTGCAATTGAATTTACTGCCATGCAAGACACAGTATCCACGGCAACCCGATCGGGATTAGTTACCAATTCAGGCGGCATGAATGTGGCCAGTGTCACTGTAGCTGACGAACGAGGTTTGGGCAAGGGTCCCCTCCAAGGACGAACCATCCCAGGTCGCCGGAGAGCAAACCCAGTGGAAATTTTTGAACGAGCAGGTTGATTTGCGATTGATCGAGTTTTTTCCCGATCTGCAGTATCAGCCTCGTTTGAAGATTGAGAGCCGGCAAAAGGCGATTGGCAAGGGAGCTGCCCGATTGAGTCAGACTCCCACCATCGAGATCCCTTTGGAAAGCCGATTTGATTCCAAAATTCTTCACACAAAGTTTTCTCTGAAAGTGCATAGAACTTGTTCTTGTTGGCATTGATTTCCCCGGAACATTTTTCGAGTGCGTAACCAGCTGCCTCGTCGGAGTTAAAACCTGCCAAAATAGTTGAATGGAAAAACTCACCGTACTCCGCCGAAGTCGCAGGTGCTTCTTCATCCTCTAGCTGGTTGCCCGATGAATGCACAGGAGCTTCAGCAGCGGAAGCCACCAGTCCCGATCTTGCCAGAGCGGAAATAGGCCGAGGTGCCAGGGTCAGTCAACGACGTCGTAGCAGATCTTCGCGAATTGGATCCACAACTGAATAGCCATCCTCGCCTAGATCCTCGACGGCACCATCAACGAGTGGAGCACTGTCGACGCCGAGTTGTGCCCTGTCTGGGGAGACAGGATCCTCACCGAAGAACAAGCGCCACTGCACCGAGGTCGGAGCTTCAGCGGGCGCCGAGCGGAAAATCGCCGGACTAGAGAGGTCCGCCGGAGCAGCAGCGGGCGACGAGCAATAGGTCACCGGACTGGCAAAGGGGGCCGCCCATGTATACACCCATGCATGTATATACTGCTAAGGTAGGTCCAATAGGTCACCCATTCGGGCTTTCTATGCTAGGGCTTCAAGCACACACAAGTTGGGCTCGAGCTCGACAGGGAAGGAGGGAACCCGCTCTGCTGGCATTTCAGGTGACAACTCGGGCCTCTGCTCTCCTTCGTCAGCGTCAGCCGCCAGCACGTGCCCTGCTTCATTGCTATCTTGGACTTTCGTGGAGCAACATAAAAGAGGTGTCTCTTCGTTGCAAGCTACCCGTCGAACGGTTGCTGCAAATGCAGTTGCACTTACACGAGCAATGCCCAACAGGCTGCAGAGCTCGCCGTACTGCAAACTCGTGTTGGTGGGCCTCGACGCCCAAACGACCCAACAGACAACACTGTCATCCGCACGAAAATAAAAATAAAAATAAAAAATCGTCACTTCACCTTTTTCTTGAAGCACCGTTGTTCCCTCATCCATTCTCGAACCAACTTTTTACGCCCGCATCGTCCCGGCTTACTCCACCATGACCACGCTGCAGCACTCGCACCGCCCCGGCCGCAATGCAGCGACATGTTGCACCGCGCCTAAGCACCGCCACCTGCTTTCCTATCTCCCCACCGCCACTCACCACTCATCGCCGAGTTCTTCGAGCCGACGCGGCGTGGTCCACAGCGACTGCTCCAGCGCGGCGTTCTTCACCATGCCCAGCCGCTTGCCTGCCGCCATCCTTCCTCTCCACTGCACCCGAGCGCCGCTTGCTAGCTATCGCAGTTCCACACTATGTAAGCCATGGTTGCCGGCAGCGCCATGTTTTGTTTTAGATGTGTTTCAGAAGTTGTTTTCAAGTGTTTCATCTGTATGTTATGTATATTGTTATGTTGCAAGTATATGTTTCTGTTTACACCAGATTTTACAATGATAGACGGGGAATCCAAGATTCAGAGAAGCATCTGAGGACCACGTCGCACACGGAGTCGGCCCATGAATAACTAGGCCCGTGAAGCTAGAGTCAGCAGGACAGCCCATGATGTCAGCTGAGTTGACCTTAGAAAATTGAACACGATCGACATCGGCTAAGGCATGAATGAATCGGATTAGGAAATCGTAGATTCCAATTTACCTAAATTAGGATATTTCCTTTATTTCCAAGTTTTATAGTAAGTCTTATTCGACTAGGACATGTGCTTAAGCCCAGGGTATAAATATTGAACCCTGGCTATTGTAATGTATCAATCACAATCAATACAACTCGGCTTACACGTCTAAACCTTAGGAGCAGGAGTACTGTAAAATCTCAACGAGTTTTTTTGGTAGACAGGGCTACATCATTTCGATCTCCGGTGCTTGTAAGTACCGTCACGACTAGTGTTTTACCTCGTTAGGCTGCATCATTTGATCTCTATCGTGGTCTAATTCTAGTTAGTATCAATTTGTATCTAAATTAAGTAAGGCTGCATATTTTGATCACTTGCTCGATTTTGATATCAAATCACCAGTTATCAATCTTGCTATCTTTGGTATTTTTATTAATTATAGCAATATCACCCATTTATCTTATCAAGATCGAGATAGATCGGCATCTTATCATATTAATCCGTCGTCTCATTTTATCACGCTCAGAGCTT
Source organism: Saccharum hybrid cultivar R570 (assembly GCA_038087645.1). Classification (NCBI taxonomy): domain Eukaryota; kingdom Viridiplantae; phylum Streptophyta; class Magnoliopsida; order Poales; family Poaceae; genus Saccharum; species Saccharum hybrid cultivar. The sequence continues at coordinate 29,841,592 of JAQSUU010000135.1, forward strand.
GACTTTGACGTTATATTCTGTTTTATCTCAATCTTGATCAAACATAATAGGCGTTCAAGGATTATTGTGCTATAACTAGATTCACCGGCTAGTAAACTCTAATCTATCGTCCACTGTCATCGCTACATCGTATCGTATAACGGGCCACTAGATTAGATTTTATCAGTTAATGGATCTGTTTATTGTTAAATATGACCTTGTTCGTTTGCTATGCTTCCCATCAGCTATACAGCCGATGGCTTGTGCCTCCACTTATAGCATGTTTTCATAATTCTGTTGAAGTATAAATAGATCTATCGACTCGTTAGTTGAAGTTTGTTGTCTTTGCCAACACTGCATCATAATTTAACTATTTGATAGTGATAATAGATTAGATCTGATCTGTTTATAGATTTATTTGTATTAAATAGTTGATTGTTTACATGCTATGGCCTTGTTCACTTCTCCATCCCAACCCAAAATATTTTCTCTTCCACCCATCACATCAAATCTTTCGACGCATGCATGGAGCATTAAATGTAGGTAAAAAAGATAACTAATTGCATAGTTTGTCTGTAAATGTCGGGACGAATCTTTTGAGCCTAGTTAGTCCATAATTAGACAATTTTTGCCAAATAACAACGAAAGATGCTACAGTAACTTTTCAGCTACTTTTCGCGAAGTGAACACACCCTATACCTTAAACCTTTTTGTATCAGCTGTATAGCCGATAGCCTATGCTTTCACAACTTACCTTATTACATGTACATCAGCTCTTGGATAATTATCTTGTTTTTATCTTGGTTAATCAGCCGATGTTACTGTAGTTCATCTTCGTCAATCAATCAATGCAATCATGCTTAATCATGTTATTCTCTTCATTGCGTTCTATCATCCTCTATAATCATCGGCTATCAGATCTACATTGTTAATACTTAACAATAGCCGATGGCACTTGTTTTGATTATTTTACATCATAAGCATGTTGAATATTGACTCTCTAGGGATAGTGTTTCTTATCGGCTCTTTAGCCATACATTGGAACTATCTGGAACAACACCGACATGTTTCACCTTAAATTATAGATGATCTCTCTCCTTGTCAATTGCAGGGCCAAATTGACTAGCACGCCTATAAACTCAAAACCGGCTTGTCCTGCAGGAGCCAAAGCAAATCTCCTAAGCTGGTCGTGTCTTGCGTGGTTAGATTTTCGCATCGACAGTTTCATCTTGATGTTGCAAAATGATCTAATGTTGCATGGTTACGTACGTATGTTTTAAGTGTATCTTCTACATGTTTCATATGTTTTAGACGTGTTGCAAACGTATGTTCCAAATATTTTAGATGTATGTTTCATGTGTTTTATCTAGATGTTGCAATGACTATACAAGTATATTTCAATAGTATACTGCATATGTTACAACGGTCGGACGGATGTTGCAGAGGAGATAAGACGTTAGGACGTGGGAAGGGGCACGGCCGAGACAAAACGTGGCGGAGGACGGGGGTGCGGCGGGGCTGGCCCCACGGCGAGGGGAGGAGCGCGTCGTGGCTAGGGAAGGAGCGCAGCGGGCTTGACGCCAGGGGCACAAACAGGATGGGAATCGAGTTGCACATGGTCAGACGTGGTCACTGGCACGGGATCGGTCGCAGGCGGCCGGACGCGATTCGCTGACGTGAGATCTGATGTGAGAGCGGGGGGGCGTCCGATGCGAAGCGGTTGCAGGCGTCGGAGCTGCTCGGGATGCAGGCCTGGGGCCAGGCGCTAGCCCTGCCCATTCGCAAGGCATCTACAGAGGTACTTGGGCTGTGTTTAGTTGTGTAAAAAGGTGTAAAAAAAGTACCGTAGCACGTTTTGGTTTTATTTGGCAAATAGTGTCCAACCGTTGACTAATTAGGTTCAAAACGTTCGTCTCGCAAAGTATAACCAAGTTGTACAATTAGTTTTTTATTTCATCTACATTTAGTACTCCATGCATGTATCACAAGTTTGATGTGACGGGAATCTTTTGTTTGCACAGTGATTTTTTTTGAGGAAGTAAACACAGCCTTGGTCAAAATTCTGCTCCCACTGATTCGTCAGAACGACAGTATACGGTTACATTCTCTGAGAAGCGCTCCGTGCCTTATGACAGGTATCAGCTATTCAGCTACAGCTGGTCAGGGCAGCAGGAGGCTCAACTCTTTACAAGGCAAGGATTTTGTTTGTTGCCTACAACTTCTGGTATTTCTGTACGCTTTAAATACAAAATCAACTCTAGTCGACGGGCAGTAGATGCTGTGCTACACGCACAGCAGGCATGCTTTCCACCCACTGCCAATAAACGAATGCAAAAATTACCAATGGCCTGGGCCTCCTGTCCTCATCTCTTCTGGAAGTTGAACTTCATGATGGCAAAACTGAACAGGAACGCGAAGAACACGGTCAGCCCAACGTGCACCACTGCGACAACCCACAGGAAGTCGTGATGGAAGCCGAAGTAATCCGCGATAAACTGCGCCACAGTCTGGCCTGTCACTGAGTCCTCGAGCGTATGCGTGATGTCGCCGAACTGGGAGGCAACCAATCCGTAGAGTGTCCATGCGACTGGGCAGACCCAGCTGTACCACCTCCACCAGACAGGCAGTTTCTGAAGGGAAAAAAAAATGAGTGCATCATGAATACTAAGAAATCTGTGAAGTGTTGAGGTCCGAACGCAATAAGGAATGGAAAATGGAAAATGCAAAACCAAGAGGAGAATTACTTACAGGTCGGGGGATTAGATATCCTGAGAAGAGGTTCCAGATGTTGTAGAATGCCGATGAGATGATGGCTGCTATGCTTTCGTTCGGAGTCAAGCCAACAGCCATCATCCCATAGAACGTGAAGTAAAGCAGTGTGAAGTACATGAAGAACAGGTACCAGAGGAACTTGGCAACAGTCCACTCAAATCCAATCATTGAATAGACTAACACTCCATATAGCAAAGTCTGGACAAAGATATAAGGAAATTCAATCGCGACCTGCAAAAGAACAAGGCAAAATCGTTAGGTTCTTGGGCCAAAAGAATTCAGGTTTCATCCTTCACGTCCACAAGCTTGGAACTACAATGGTGAAGAGAGTAACACAAATTACCTGTCCAAATGCATACGGGAAAGCTGAATACATGCCCGCTGCTCGTTCTCGGTAGAAGACTGTTCGCTCCACCACCACCACTGGTTGAACCGAACCAGAGTTCTGCACTCCAATGTATATAACTGCTGCGTACATGGATCCCATGGCATTGAACAGATCCTGTTGTTTTTTACTGCACCAAAGACATGAGTAAGGCGTTAGAAAATATACTTCACGGTGCAGCTATTATTGCCTTACAGATCTGCAGATACAATAAAAGTTAGATGATATACGTTTTTCGTCCAAGGTCCCAGAACATAGTTCCAAACATGAGTGCAATGACGATGGTGAACAGTAACCTAACTGCTGTGTAAGATGGGTTCCTCCAATATGACTTTTTCTGCTTCCAGAAGCAAGCTAGGCACTGAGTAAAGAACGATCTGGAGTACTGTGTAGGGAAATTCAGATCACTAGAGCCAGGAGGTGGTGTGCTCAGCTCCTCTATGAGTGCCTTGTTCCTTCTGAAATAATGAAAATGAAAATCAGTTAGATTAATCGTTCAAAGACACCTATCCTTGGCTTTGGTTCTGCATTGCATGCCAGGAGGCTTACTGGTATAATTCTGATTGCCTGTAGATTTCACTAAAATCAACCCCAAGGATCTCTTCCTGAGAACTAGAGGTCACTTCCAGCATCCATGTGGCTGGGTTATATCCATCCTTTATCTTGCCAATACCTTCAATTCCCTGAACAAATAATAGGATTTTTCATTTGGTTTAGCAGGCAATTGGGGTTAAAACATGCAGTGATAACCGTTCATTTACTTCTCTTCTCACCTCAAAGTACTCAATCAATTTTGACGAATTCTGGCCCACTGGACCAACATATATCTCTTCTCCACCTCTCTTCATTAAGAAAAGCTGTAATTAAGACATAAACAAACAGTCAATATATGATCTTGTCTAACAAGATCACCCGCTCTTACACACAGACAAGAACAAGAAGAATCAGTCACCTCATCAAACGCTTCAAATATGTCAATGCTTGGCTGGTGAATGGTGCAAACGACAGTCCTTCCAGTATTGACAGTGTTCCTTACAGTCCTCATCACAATTGCAGCTGCACGAGCATCAAGGCCGGAGGTTGGCTCATCCATGAAAACGATCGAAGGGTTGGCAACAAGCTCCACAGCAATAGTTAGCCTCTTGCGTTGCTCAGTTGACAGGCCACTCACTCCAGGAAGCCCAACAAGTGCACCCCTCAGTGATGTGAGCTCTACAAGATCCATGACCTCCTCAATGAACATCTGTTATGATAAAGTTTAGCAGATAAGATCTACAATCAGTTAAGGAGAAAAAATCCAAGACCTGATTATTTGCTTGTATTTGTTACTAACCTTTCTTGTTTCTAAGTTGACATGTGAAGGAAGGCGTAGCCATGCAGAAAATAGGAGCGACTCATACACTGTTACATGTGGAGAATGAATATCATTTTGCTCACAGTATCCTGATATGCGTGCAAATGTCTCTTGCTTCTTTGGATATCCTGAGATGGTAATATCTCCCTCAATATAGCCCCCAGTCTTTCTGCCAGCTAAGACATCCATAAGGGTGGTCTTTCCAGCACCACTAACACCCATCAATGCAGTTAGGACTCCTGGCCTAAAAGAACCACTAACACCCTTCAAAAGAAGCAAACGATCTTCTGTCACTCCTTGCGCTTTCATCGCCTGCGTGTAAAAAAATATGATCAGGTAAGAAATCTTGGATATATTGTATATTTTTGTATTTCAACTTCATGGAAAAGAAAATTACCTCTGGCATGTCCACCGAGTATCTTATATCATTAAAGGTAAGTGACAATGGTGCAAATGGGAGTGCCATTCCTTTCCTGTTCTGACTAGAATCCTCACTGCTATGCACAGAGTTTTGGCCAACGCTGTGGGACAGCTCCAACTCCTGCCTCCTAGATTTCTTTTCCTTATGGCTCTCTATGACTTCACCAGTTAGGTTGGCATGTTTTTCTTTCAATTCATCTTCAGACATTGATCCGTGGGAATCAGTGAATGCTGTCAGAAAAAAAACAAGTGGCTACAGTTACAATCTTTTAACTCAAATCACTGAATCTCTAATTTTGGCTGTTATATACATAAAAAATATGTCTTATAAATATACTTACGACTCAAAACCGCAAGAGCTACAGTGTAGAGCAGGTTGAAGAGGAGAGTATATCCAACCAAGGCACCGAGCCCAATCCAATACCACTTAGCTTCAGTAAAGACGCCGCGATTTCGAAGAACAACAATTCCCATGGTTGTTCCATTTTGAATCTGCACCAAGAAAACACATGTTAGTTTTTCTATTTACCATGTTGTTAATTCTTCTGCTGCTCAAGATATGCTGTACTTACTTTGCTCCAACTGTGCCCCAAAAATTCATTTGTTGAAATGGCATTCTGTGCATATGATAGAGGAGAAATCCAGTAACCCCAAATCCACCATTTCTTCACATCAGCTGGAAAAGAGAGATAAATCAAGATAAACATATAGATGAGAACATCATTCATTATTTTGAAAGAAACAAGAACATCGATCATGTTATCATGGAAAGTTGAGTTACTTACGTCTTGCAAGTATAAAGCCACCCAGTGTTTGAAAAGCCAACAGTGCTAAGGGGCCAAAGGTATGAGACACGACCATGTCTCTTCCAATTCCAGCAATGAAGCGGAAAAGAGCAGATGACATCTGATTGAGTGCAAGGAGCAGCACATACTGCTTAAAGAACCTGATGACAACAATCGCTCAGACTTCGTATAACAAACTTATTTATCATTCAATGTTCAATTTGATTATTTTTAATTAGAAAACAATTAAGTGTCATGAAAGGAGCATATTTCATGGATTCCGAGACATAAGACGTGTTCTAATGCATCTTACCTGATCACACTGGGATCAAATCCAATGACATAGTATGTGGTGAAAACATAAACCCCAACTTCCAAAAATGTGATAGGGATCTGAAGAATCCATGAAGGTATGGTGTAGGCCCATGCAGGAAAGAAGAGAAGATCCCTCTGCTTGAAGAAAACCGGAAGCTTCATGACAGTCATGGCAAGCTCTGCGAAACCATTGAACATGATTGTGTCGAGGGCAAAGAAGAGTGCACCCATGTAGATGCCTCCATAAGATTCTTCTCGTTTCATATTGGTACTGAAAAATGTGGTCATCACGATAAACGACATAACAGTAAGCTGCAACAATAATGGAAAAGTTCAGATTGAAGCCATCTAATCTGTACCTTAATAATCGGAATAAACATATAAAAAAATTGAGCTTACATTAACAGATTTGAAAATATACATAAATGCATTCCTCTTCATGAGTAGAAGCTCCCTATCAATAGTGGCTTTGAGCAACTCCTTCCTGCTGACACCAAACTTTGAAGTAGCTAGAGCAGCAGGGTGGCTCCGGGTCCTATCAAATGGCTCTGAAAGATCATTTTGTATGGACCGGCCCACGTGGAATGTACTGAATGCATCTGCAAATTTCTTCACAGACACAAAACGGTATGGCCTGTCCTGCCGATACCAATACTGCCCCTGGTCTTTCCTTGATGTCACCTTTCGAATAAGTGAAACCTATTAGTGCAGTTCGTCTTTAAAAATCAAAATCACTAGATGACAGGATTTATAGATGATGCACATACTTCCTGCAAGAAGTCAGCTACACCCTTTCTGGCAGGGCATCTGAAGCCCATGAACTCAAAGAACTCGAGCACATCTTCACGGGGGCCCTGGTATACAACATGCCCATCAGATAGGAGTATAATGTCATCGAACAAGTTGTATGTTTCAGGCGCTGGCTGGAGCAAGGAAATGACTGCAGTTCCACCAAGGATGTGGATAGTCTGCCTAAGTGAATTCACAATTTGGTATGTGGTTGAGCTGTCCAGTCCAGTGGATATCTCATCCATGAACAGAGCTCTTGCCGGACCAACAAGCATTTCACCTAAGTAGTGAAGACATAAGGATGTTAGAACGTGTTTTCAAGCGTTTTACAGTAAAATACAACAATTTAGGGAAAAAAAAGGATGCCATGGGTTTGTATTTTGATCAGCTTGTACCTGTTGTGACACGCTTTCGTTGACCACCAGAAATACCCCTCATCATTTCATTTCCTACCACCGTATCAGCACACACTTCCAAGCCTAATATCTGCAGGTATAAATAGGCAAGCAGCAGGTATGATATCTCAATTTCGTGATAACAGTAGTCATCTTTGTTGTGTTACAGCAAGCAGACTGTACCTTCAGTATGTAGTCTGTAACAATACTGGATTCTTGCCCACCCATAGCTGAGGCCTACAGAAGTTTATAGTTAAATATCTGTTACCAAGTTGCAAATAAACAGGTAGGAGGTGACATATATGACTGTCCAAGTTAAGTGCTGAAACATTCCTGTTTTATACTTGCATAAATAGTTTTATCAAGCACAGAATGCTCTTAAAATGTGTAACAGCCTCACCTTCATATAGACATCAATATCATGATCTGGCTTGATGTTCGCTGCCTTCTCCCTTCTCGCCAACTCAGTCAGCATTTCTAGAACAAGGCAAACAACAAAGCTTAGTACTAATCCAAACGATGGCATAACCCATCCAGCGGTCTGAAATAAAAGAAACCACATGCATACCATATCTAGTGCCAACGCCTTGGCACCGCGCTGAGAAGGCCAAGGTCTCCCTCACAGTCATCTCCCCAATGTGGAGATCGTGCTGGCTGATGTAGGCCGCTGTCCTCTCCGGGACAAACTCGTTCATCCCGTGCCCATTGTAGGTAACCTTCCCTGAAACCCTGAGGTCCTTGTCGAGCTTCCCTGCCAGCGCCAGGAGCAAGGTGGTCTTGCCTGAGCCGGGAGGTCCGAGAAGCAGAGTCATCCTCCGGGGCTTGACTATCCCGCTGACGTCATGGAGGATGGTCATCGGCCGCTTCCTGCTGGGCAAGATGTGGAGCGCGTTCCCGATGGACTGCAACCAAAGACACTTCCATTTTAGTACGAAAACACTACATGAATCAGTTGTTGCAAACAATCACGCAGTCGCAGCGACTAAGCAAGAAGCAAGGTGCGAGAAGTCGAGCACGCACGGAAGGTGCTCGAGTAAACGCCGCAGAGGCGCTTTCCGGCGTCGCGGCGAGCGCCCGCCATGATGGTTGTTACTCCTCGCGGTATGGATGGAAATGCGACGGCCAGGACAGACAATGAACGAGCGGGGTAGGCGCCGGCGGCTATGGGTGGTTGACTGGTTGGTGACGGGTGTGGCGGGAGAGGTCGGGTGGAAGGAATTAACTTTGCCCCAAATTTTTTAGTGAGGGCAGTTAGTAATTAGTTGGGGGGAAAGGTTCCGTGGACCACTGGCCTGGTTGGAGTGGTTTGTAGCAGAATAATGGGTTTTTGTTGGGCTCCACTGAATCTGATCCTTTTATTCAAAATATAAACAAACTCAAGAAATTTGAAGCTGCCTTCAATCAGCAGAAATTAAAAAAAAATTGTGAAAAAGGTTGTTAGTTAACTTGAGCTGTTGTTGGGTGGCTAGCTTGCGAGAAGCCAAAATGTTTGAATGGCTCAACACGGTTGGTGGCTTCAGAGCAAGTATAATAGCCGGCTCTAAGCCGGTTGAATGCTAAGGTGGAAGAGATAAGAGGAGAGAAGAGAAGCGGGATGTAAGTTTATAGTTAGCTTAGACATAAGAACCGAGAAACTTTGTGAGAGAGGCAAGTGGGTCATGTATTAACAGTGAAGAGCTAACTGCTATATGCGTGGACTAAAAGAAGGCTGTAAAGATCCTTACAGCCAGTTGCGGAGCCACCGCCCGGCCACCCTGAGTAGCCGGTGGCCGGGCTCCTCGGCAAACTTCAAAAGAAAAATTCCTATATATCAAAGAAAAATGTTATAGTTTGCTAGGTAAATATTTTTGCACAATGAGAATCATCCGGGCTCCGAAAAACTTCTGGCTCAACCACTGCTTACAGCCGTGCCGGGCTGTATTATTATTAGCCTTGCTCTTAACACAAAGTTGCTACTAGCTTGCACGCTGACTAGCTAGCTAAATGCGGGCTAACTGCATGCGGCTAGGCGACTAGCATTAACACATACACACTATCCTTTTGTGTCGCCTTCGTTCCCACGAGGCAACTCTCACCTACCGGTTACCGTACGTACCCAAGCTACCGACCGAGTAAGAACGCGTGCAACTTGTCTTGCGTCAAGAAAAGGGGGAAAAAAAAAGAAACGGCTATCTGCCCCCAAGTGCCTTTCCCGCTCCGGCGTCGTCGCTGTCGACCACAAGCCAAGTAGACATAGAGAAACAGGGGCGGTACGTATGCAGCCAGCTGGCCCTACCGTGACACATGCATGCATGCACGCTTCGAGCCGCCGTCGTACGTCGTCGACGCGGTATATATAATTAAGAAGTCTTAATTTGTTTAGAAAAATTGTATTAATGAAAATGAAATAATAATCTGATCCAGTGAATGGATCGATCGAGATCATGCATGAGAGAGTTTATATGTTCTTGATGACTGTGTGCATGTAGCTAGATATATATGTCTATATATAGGAGTACCTCGATGGTGTTGGTGACGGAGTTGATGAGCGTGGGGAGCCCCCGGTCGCCGACGTGCACCTGCGCCTGGACGTGCAGGTTCTCGTAGCGGACCTCGATGGTGGGGTAGTCGATGCCGACGCGGTCCATGCGCTCCCTGAGCTTGAGCAGGAAGCGCTCGTGGTCGTCGTCGGCGGCGGCGCGGACGAGGCGCTCGATGAGGGCGCGGGACTCGCGGGCGCCCAGCCGCGCCACGTCCACCTCCGCCACCACCTTCTCGCCGCCGCCGTCGGCCTCGTGCAGCGCCAGGATGCCGCGCCGCACCCGGTCGAACGTGGGGAGCCGCTCCAGCGCCGCCCACCGCAGCGCCTCCTCGTCGTTCTCCTCGTCCTGGAACCGAGAGGACTGGCGCGAGAACACATCGTCCCCGCGACGCCACAGCGAGCTGTCACGACGAAGGCTCGTCACCCGGTGGATCTCCCGGTCCATTATCTTTTCTTGATAGATCCGGCCGGCCGGCACGCACTACTTCTTCAGCTCCTAGCCAAAACTAATCTCCTTGTTGGATTATGTCGGAGTGCCTGCCTGCCTCTGCCAGCCTGCCTTTGGTAGTAGGTGGCTAGGCTTTCGGCTTTGGCGCTTTGCCTAGTAGCTCTCTCTCGAGATCTGCATGTATTGAGCTTGCCGGAGGAGAAGCTGCTGCTATATATACGGAGGCCGTGGCTGTGCGAAGTTGGTGAGGACCAGCCAGTACACAACTTAACTTATTGTCAGCCTTGACCTTGACTCTGTCTCTCTCGCACATGCATATGCTATGCTAGTTAGCTTCGACTTGGCACGGGCTGCTGCTGCCTGCTGATGCCTTTGATTATTTGTAGGAGCCCTAATTCAGTAAGCTATTCACGCGCTGTTTATACACCTGGCATCACCGGCGAGTTTGTCTTGTCTTGTCTCTGATCCAGCCATCACACGCGCATGGAGGCGGTCAGCACCACCCGCACGGGCCCCACCGTCCGTGACAGGGGAACTCATTGTCTCATTCCTTCGTTCGGGGCTGCTTCCTCTCTCGCGGCCTGTTTAGTTCTCAAAAATTTTTCTAAAAATTTTTAGATTTCTCGTCACATCAATTTTTGGACACATGCATGAATGTAGGTAAAAAATAAAACTAATTACACAGTTTAGCTGTAAATCACGAGACGAATCTTTTAAGCCTAGTTAGTCTATGATGGGAAACTAATTACCAAATAACAACGAAAATACTACATCCTGCTACAGTGGTTTTTTGCAAAAAAAAATTTGCAACCCTTGGTTCACTGCAGCGGTAGCGGTTGGTGTTGGGTACCTCTTGCGCGCTTGGCGGCTTGGGTCACTCGTTCATCCCGTACTATATTGCTTAGCTTAGGTAGTGTTTAGATGGTGTAAAAGTTGGTGTAAAATTCCTGTAGCACTTTTCGTTGTTATTTGGTAAAATTTATCCAATCATGGATTAACTAGGCTCAAAAGATTCGTCTCGATATTTACAGACAAACTGTGTAATTAGTTATTTTTTTATCTACATTTAATACTCTATGCATACGTCTAAAGATTCGATGTGACGGAGAATCTTATAAAATTTTTGAAAGTTTGAAGGGATCTAAACACTGCCTTAGCTGCTCCATTGTTTTGACAACAAACCATCCCTGTCCAGCTAGGATCCATCCATGGGCAGGTGCTCAGCAGGGCCGTCGGATCGTTAATTCATTACTGATCCGACGGCGTGTGACGTTACATCAGTCGAGCTGCATGTGTCAACATGGATAGAATGTTTTCACCGTCCCCGAGAGAAAGAGGAGCGTTGACTGGTAGGTGATTCTGATAGCTCGATTGACAATTATTTCCTTTTAAAAACAGTAAATTTCTTCTGTTCATTTCTCGTTTTCGTCCTTTTTTTAGGGCCTTTTTAGAGAGAATCCATGCGGCTCTAGCTCAGCGGCAGAGTTATGTTTTGCCAGAGCTAGAAACATTTTGGTTTGTGCTACAGTACACAAAATCCAGTGGCGGAGCCACCGTCCGAACACCTCGGTTGGTTGGCTATGCTCATCGACAAAAATCTAAAAGAAGATTTTCATTGTATCAAAGAAAAAGACTGTAATTTGCTAGCTAAATATTTTTGTATATTGAGGAATGTCCAGGCTCTTAAAATGTTCTAGCTCCTCTATTGATGATCACGTGCAGCCAAAGCTACCGGGGTTTTGGCTCCTCTATTGATGATCACGTGCAGCCGAAGCTACCGGGAGCAGCATCAGACGGGGCCTTAGTTTTATCACTCTGTCTTCTGTTTCCCTCTCTTCTCATTTTCATTGTGGCAAATATTGGCCCCATCCCTCACTCCCACTCTTGTTTTCATTGATGACAAACGTAGGACCACACAACAAGAGTCTGTGAGCCCTGGTAGATTGTATCCTCCTCTAACACAGCGCCAGATAAGTTTTGGAGCTGCAAAGCCGATGCTGCACCGCTCATGTCGTGGTCTGGCCGCCTGAGCCTGACTCCCTGCCACGATGCATGCAAGAGCGTGTTGCTCGCCTTCCGGACTTTTAACCTCACAACAGGTACAAACAATAGACAAGCATTTAAAGCGAGTGATTTTCTAGTCAATATTTCATACAAAATTAATGTTTATTGCACCTAGTATTTAATATGGACCTTTAAATTTATTCCAATTAGTTGAAATTATATAGGGTTGGGGCAAGTCCAATTGAATTTTAACAAAGATAACTAGCTCATTGGTACGAAGTACGAACCAGTATAGAGGAGGATAGCATAATAGGTTCTACGTCCACTTGCAATGCACATGCATATTTGCTAGTCTTTTATAAAAAAAAATAATATCTGAGCGATAAGATCAGTCTCAATGGGGTTTCATAAGAGTTTCATGGGCACTAATTATGCTGATGTGGCACCATATTAATGAAAAGAGAGATGATAAGAGTTTCATAGGAGTAGAAAGAGTTTCATGAGGATGAAACTCTTTTACACTGTTTTTAAAATCTAGATGTATTGAAAACAGTGAAATAAAATCTTCACTGAGAATGGCCTAATTGAGCTTCTTCTACCCTAACTTGCCTTCTGCTTGCATGCAATGCATGGGTCAATCAGCTACTAGTTATTGTGTCGCTTTCGTTTTAGAAGAAGAATGCCCAACGTGACCTGACTGTTTTTTCACCGTATATCCCAGCGAAGGTTGCGGTCCAATTCGAGTATTAGAATAGAAGTTACATACGTTCTCTTGCTCAGTTTTTCGTTCTCCGTTGTTTATTTGTTTAAAAACCCCTGGATGATCGATCAAGCTCCCCTGTTTTGTTTGCACCAAAGTCCTAGTCCCGCGTCACTTTCGTCCAGACATATATATGACATGGTCTGGCTCACACTTGTACTTACTGAAGCAATCACCAGTTGAAATTTTACGGAAGTACTAGTAGTGTAGCGCACACTTGCACTTAATTACCATGTCGATCCTCTTTTGAAGAAATCTTTTGTTTGGCAATGAACAACGCAGCCTGTTTTCCGAGTCTACACTGTTATAGTTTCAGTATTTGATTATTGCCTGCTGGCTTTTCGGTTCCAATACCGGTCCTTTTAACGTCCTTTCATGCATACTATTGGTCATTTATCTTTTTCAATCAACCCATGGTGTTTAATTATATTCGGACTATTGTATTTTCAGCAAATTATAAAGAAAACCAGGTTTCGGATTGTTAAGGAGTAGGTGTTGACAGCTTCAGGGCCTCGATCTGATCTTTGAGTCTACTTCCCTATAGCTAGCTAAAAGGAATTAACAAAATATATAAATCGAGTCAAATGTTTGATTTTCTTGGCTCATGACCGGGAAAGTGCTTACTTCTTATAATACCTTCGATCGAGCTTCTCCTTTTTCGCGTTCAGCTTTTCTCGAATACGCAAAAGATTTGCCCATCATATAAACAACGCGCTTCTAACGAGCGCCCTAATAGGTCTACAGGATAACAGCCGAAGGCTAGACCGTCCTAGCATGCAAAATCAAGTTCCGATATTACGGTATACAACCAATGCACCAAGACATGCGCAGTGATGCAACCTAAGCGGTGGCTTTGCGTCTCCATTGCTGCTTGCACTGCTGTTTTCCGACGTTCGTGAGGAACACATCCAGTGCTTCACACGGACCGCGTCCAGTGCTTTGATGTAGGAAGCGATCTGCTTACCGTCAAAGAGCCCCGGTAGGCCTTCCGTCCCGACATGCTTGGCATTGATGGACCCCGTGGCGAAGCCCATACGTTGCATGACAAGGACCTCACCTCACTTGGAATCAGATGCTTGAGAGAGGCTCTGAGCCGCCGGCTGCTTGCTCCACAACGGGAGCACGGCCGACTTAGCAGGTGGCGGCTGCTTGGGAGGCTCGACTTATTCAGCACTCGCTTGGTGAAGCCCTTGAGTCGATGTGCGGCGGAGTTGTCGCTGTCCTCGTCCGGATGGCCGTCCCGTGGCGGCGTGAGCAGGTTCAGTTCAGTTATTCGATGATTTCAACCACTGTATCTTGCCCTCACGTTTGACTCTGATTTATATATTATCATAGTTCATAACAACATGGCTGGTGTTGTACTACAACCAGGAAAATAAGGTCCTCCATCAAGTTAATATGTGGAACTCACCATTTCCAGCTTATTTGTGCTTGACAAAAATGGCTTGACCGATGATTCATGTCATTTTCTTGACTATATTCTAGGTGACTTAATAAAGCACCTTATGTTTGCAAGTCAATTATTCAGTTGTGTAAGGAACAATAGTGGTGCTAGTATCAACTTTTATTAACAATGCAAATGTAATATATCACACGAGATATGATATAGATCCAACATATGTGAAGCTAAGTTACTTCGATGTTCCTGTCTTTGACAGCTACAGGCTAAAATTTCATAATCTCTTTCTTAGGAATCATATATGTCACTGACCCTCTACTGCTTTGAATCTCTTTTTCACAAGAGATATCCAGGAAACAAAGAAGATTACAACTGGGCTTGTAGACATTGTTCGATCCTTAAAGAAAACAAAGAAAATTCATAATATATATATCCTTTTTTAACTCCAGTTATCCCTATCACGCAGAGCAACAATTGAGACGAAACCCTTCGCAGTCGCAGCCAATATGTGAGTGTAACTTGCTCGTTCTCAAAGCTCGCCACGACCTTTGAATTCAGAAGAGTGGGTCAAGAGTCAACTTGAAGTGTCGTTTCCGACAAAGATGACAGCGTGGATAATTTAACATCGTCCAGTGGCCGCAGCCTGTACGAAATTTCTACAGCGATGCGAGATCACGGACCAGGACAGGTGCTTAATATATACTAGAAGAAGTGAAGAGTTGACGAGGCTGTGTTCAGATCCGAAATATTTGGGGGAAATATTCCTGTAGCACTTTCGTTGTTATTTGGCAAAATTTATCCAACCATAAATTAATTAGGCTCAAAAGATTCATCTCGACCTTTACAGACAAACTATATAATTAGTTTTTTTTACATACATTTAATGCTCCATGCATGCGTCTAAAGATTCGATGTGACGGGTGATAGAGAAAATATTTTGAGAAGTGAACGGGGCCTGAATGGAAGAGCGTACGACATACATGCACTACGACGCCGTTCCGTTTCTGTATTGGAACTGGATCAGTGTCGTCTCTACTTTCTATTGCAATGACGGTTCAGGTTGGACAGTTGTTCAGGGAAGAGGATGATAAATTGTCTGTCGTCTGTATGATACGGGTAAACATCGCCTCTGCGTTGTCGTTTCAGAAGGACCGGAAACGGCGACCAAAGGAGGTGAATGGAAGCCTCAAATTTTTTTTCGAATTTTTCGATCACTGTCCCAAAATCAACCCCAAAAGACACACAAACAAAAGCTACAAAAAAAACACAAGCCGCCGAGAGTTAAGAGACCCTAAAGACATTTCTTAGATCGCTAGAAACCCAACGTTAAAGACGAAACTCAAATCGGAGACCAAACGGGCAACAAACGGATCGGAACAACAAAACCTGCGAGCTGCGGACAGTCTGCTACAGTACTGCGAACAGTCCGCTACAGTATTCTACAGTACCACGGACAGTCCGCAGGTTAAACATCTGAAAACAAACTTCGCGGAAGCAGTTCTGTACTCGTCTGAAAAACTACTACTACAGTACGCGGATAGTCCGGGCTTGGGGGCAGGACATCGTGCAGCAAAGAAAGCACAGAAAAAAATCCCGACTCTCGGATTGTCTGTTACAGTACCTCGGACTGTCCGCGAATCGCGAAACAGCAGAAACAGAGAGCTCCGATAAATCGCCTCCTCTCTTCGATCTTCCGATTTACGGCCAAATCTTCACCAACTACCACGAAACTTGGTGAGCATGATCACAAGGCAGTAGGGGAGCTACCTCTAAGAGGTCATCGCCCAATTTGAAGCCAATCAACTGGAAATCGAAGCAGAACGAAAAATACTGGTTCTTGAGACCTAGACCAAGAAATCGCCCGATCTACTTGCTCGTGAGGAATTGATGGATTTCCTTCGATGGAAAGATTCTACTCACGTCATAGCACGAATCAAGGCAACAAAAAGAACAAAAATGGTCTAGAAACAACGAATCGAAGGAAGAACTAGAGGGGAGAAAACGAAGAACGCGAAGAACACACCATGAACTCACAAATTGATTTCTCCGTCGAACTCCGGAGGACACACGGAGGATTCGGGACCTCCTTCCCTCAAAGATTCATGGTTCTTACACTAATCGGTGGATTAGTGGACCTCTCTCACACACAAGCACCTAGAGGAAGAAACCCTAAATGAGAAAATGCAAATGAAGGAGGTGAGGGAGATGGGGGCTCCCTCATCCTATTTAACAGGGCTATTACACATTTCCAGTTTTGCCTCTGGATACAAATAAGCCAAACCATTTAGCCCAAGGGCGTAAAGGTCCAACCCTGTGTTAACTTTATCTGACAGCCACCGCGTCTCCTCACCGGTAGCTTCGCCTCGACGCGAACTCCGCGATGCCGCCACGTGTCGTCCGTTCCTCCTCGGAACCTCTGCCCGGGTTTTGAGGCCCAAACCCGTAAACCCGCCACCGATGGTTTTGAGACCCAAACCACCAAACCGCTCGCGAGTAGCGTACTCCATACGCGTCCCCCGCCGATGATTTTGAGGACGAAACCACCAAACCCCCGATGTTGACGCGTGTCCGACCTTCCGCCAAGCATGACGTCTTCGTCTTCCTCCTTGACTCGGCCCACCGGCCTCCGCCAAGTGCCACGACGCCATCGTCTCCATCTTGACTTGGCCGACGCCGTCTTCATCACCATGTACACTTGCACTCGTCGATGTCTCAAGTGTCAGCCACCGCGGCTAGTCACCCGGCCTCTTAGTCCCTCGATCCAAGCCTCATATCCGCTCTTCACCACTCCCGGTCCGTCGGCACGGCACGTCCTCCTTGACCTTTACCTCGCCGTCGACTACCGCCTCCGTGCTCCACACCTGCACATCACGAGCCAAGAGACATGCACACATAGCTTTCGCCATGGTAAGGTTATTCATCACTCAACCTACTTCGTGGATCACATTGACAATCACTCATCACAAAACGAATACACAAGGGTACTTGTCAACCTTGTGTTCGCAGTTTCTCTACTGGATTTGGTTATACTCCCAAGAAATTGACGTGTGAAATGAAAACATGCCTAGGCAAATATAAACTGCATTCCCAAAAGAACACAATTACCTCTTTTTAGTTACGAACCACCGTCAAGTGCTACAACACCTTTCCGTGAAAACCTGCATGGTGTTTTGGAAGCTTCAGCTGGGAGGTGTTTTGTGATGGAACAATGGTGAATGTTCCCTTCTCACGAGTCAAGAGTAGAGTTCCACAATAATCAAATGCTTCTACTCCGAGCCGGCAGAATCAAAGTCCATTTCTTCCCTTTCCGCAAAGAAAAAAAAACATTTCCTCCCCCAAAATCCACATCGTCACCAAATACAATCATGCTTCGCCGTTTCAACAAAGCATCGCATGACTGCAATTCCTTGTTCACATCCCCAAAGCCGTCAACACCCAAGAACCGATCGAGATGCCAGTCCCCGCCTTCCCCCTCAACTCACCTAACTCGAAAGTTTCCCCAAAGGTCAGAACTCAGGAAGATGGAAGCAAGGAAGAAACACACGAAATCTTCAACGCCCGAAGCGCAAAGGCGGCGAGCTGAATGGCGCCGGCGGCAGGCTGCAGCTGCAGGTCGCACAGCTTCTGCCACGCGTGCAGCACGTGGAAATTACTGTGTGATTTTATCCCAAATGGTGAATTATCGTATGGTCCACCGCAAGAGATCTGAATCCGCATATGCCAACTGCCAAGTCATCGGCGCTGCTGCCCCCTCACGATTTGGACTTGGGCCTTGTTGAGATGTCACCCAAATTCCAAATTTTTACACTTTCTTTCCATCATATCGAATCTTTAACACATGTAGTATGGAGCATTAAATATAGATAAAAAGAATAACTAATTGCACAGTTTAGTTATAAATCACGAGACAAATGTTTTGAGTTAAATTAGTTTATGATTGGACACTAATTGCTAAATACAAACGAAAGTACTACAGTAGCCAAATTCTAAAAATTTTTTGCATATCATTTGTTGGCAAATGGTAGATATAGAAAAACTTGTATTTTCCAGCTAGAAGATGGAAATGACATAATAAGTGGTGATGCTCAACTTAAAAAGCATATTACCAATTATTATAAGTCACTTTTTGGCCCATCGGAGAACTCTACCGTTACTTTGGATGAGCTACAAACTGAGGATATTCCCCAGGTTTCGGCAATGGAAAATGAGTTTTTAACAGATGACTTTTCAGAAGATGAAGTGAGGGTTGTAATTTTCCAAATGGAACATAATAAGGCACCAGGACCGTTTCCCACCAGAGTTTTATCAGGTCTTCTGGACTTTAATTAAAGATGATCTGATGGCTTTGTTCAAGGATTTTTATCATGGCTCCTTGCCACTAAATAGTCTTAACTTCAGAACTTTAATTTTGCTTCCAAAACAGAAGGATGCGAAAGTGATTCAGCAATACAGGCCAATATGTTTGTTGAATGTCTCTTTCAAAATCTTCACCAAAGTTGCAACCAATAGATTATCTACTGTAGCCCAAAAGATTATTAGACCAACACAAACGGCCTTTCTCCCTGGTAGAAATATTATAGAAGGGGCAGTAATACTCCATGAGACTATTCATGAACTTCACTCGAAGAAACAGGATGGGATTATTTTCAAAATTGATTTTGAAAAGACATATGATAAGGTAAAATGGAGTTTTTTACAACAAACCTTAAGGATGAAAGGGTTTTCACAAAAATAGTGTAAATGGGTGGAGCAGTTCACGCAAGGGGGAAATGTTAATATTAAGGTTAATGACCAACTAGGTTCCTACTTCCAAACAAGAAAAGGCTTACGGCAGGGTGACCCATGTCGCCAATACTATTTAATATAGTGGCTGACATGCTGGCTATACTGATTACCAGAGCAAAGGAAGCAGGGCAAGTTGAAGGGGTTATTCCTCATCTCATTCAAGATGGCCTATATATTCTCCAGTATGCGGATGACACAGTGATTTTTATGAGTCATGATGTTGAGAAAGCGACAAATATGAAATTAATACTTAGTACTTTTGAACAAATATCAGGGCTCAAAATAAACTTTCACAAAAGTGAAATCTTTTGCTTTGGTCAAGCAAAAGAATATGAAGTGTACTATTTGCGGCTGTTTGGATGTAAAGTTGGGAAGTACCCTTTTCGTTATCTTGGTCTACCTATGAATACTAAGAAACTAAACAATAAGGATTAGCAAATGATTGAGAACAGAATTGAAAAGAGGCTCAGTGGATGGAAAGGTAAAATGCTTTCGGTTGGGGGTCGCTTGGTCTTAATAAACTCGGTGCTTTCTAGTTTACCGATGTTCATGATGTCTTTTTTCGAACTTCTAAGAGGAGTGTTGGAAAAAAAAAACTGTTTTAGATCAAGATTTTATTGGCAAAGTGACCAGCACAAGCGTAAATATAGACTAGTCTAGTGGCGAAGCCAGAAATTACGGATAGGGGGGCCGGTGAAAGAGTTTTAACCATAAAATAACTTAGTGTAGCTTATTTATTTAGATTTTTGCATTGTAGATGGACTCATCCAAAGATAAAATGTAAATTTCTGTGATTTTGTTGTCTAGAAGTCATCAAAAAATATATGACAAAGCATTTATTATAACTTTCTAATACATAATATAGTGTAGCTGTTATGTTGGGGGGGGCCATGGCCCCTGCCTGCCCCCTGGCTCCGCCAGTGGACTAGCCAAATGAGAAATTTTGTGCCAACCAAAAATTCAAGGTGGTTTAGATATACAGAATTTGGACATACAAAACAAATGCTTATTGAGTAAATGGTTATTTAAATTGTTAAATGAGGATGGCATGTGGCAGGAACTTTTGAGGAACAAATACATAAAAGATAAGACTTTAGGGAGTTGCGTTAAAAAACCAATAGACTCTCACTTCTGGAAAAGCTCGATGAATGTCAAAGACGCCTTCATGGGCTTTGGCTCGTTCAAAGTGAAAGACGGATCGCAAACCTGTTTCTGGGTAGACACTTGGTTGGGAAACAAACCACTTAAAGATAGATTCCCATCGTTGTTCAATATTGTAAGAAGGAAACAAGACTCTGTGGCACATATACTTAGCTCATCCCCTCTAAATATTTCATTTCGCCGAAATTTAGTGGGTATGAATCTAAGGGATTGGCACAGAATTGTAACCTCTTTATAGGATGTGAACTTACGTGATGAAAGGGATGTTTTTGTCTGGGTGTTACATTCATCAGGAAATTTTTCTGTCAATTCCATGTATGCTACGTTGATTAACAATGGGGTGAGGGTGTCACAAGATATATGGCAAATTAAAGTTCCTTCAAAAATAAAAATATTTTTGTGGTATCTAAAAAAGGGTGTGATTTTAACTAAGGACAACCTTGTTAGGCAACACTGGAACGGGGACACGAAGTGTTGTTTCTGTCACTCTCCAGAAACCATTCAACATCTTTTTTTGGATTGTCTTTATGCCAAATTCTTGTGGCGTGTTGTGCATTTATTATTCGGGATAACACCTCCCCAAAGCATAGTTGACCTTTTTAATAGGTGGTCAAAGAGGGCTAGTAACAAACATAATGCATTGTTATTGACAGCAGCGTCGGCACTTTGTTGGGCAGTTTGGATAACAAGAAACGAGGTGGTTTTTGATAAATGTAGACCAAAATCTTTTTTGATAGGTACTTTTCAGGGGGAACTCATTGGCTATGGCAGTGGGCAACATTGCAGCGGCATGATGACCTACAGGATCAGTTGATCTTGGCTGGGCAACATCTAGAGACGTCAGCCTTGCATTTCTTTGGTTCCAATGGATGGTTGCCGACTAGATATACTGGCCTCAATTAGTCAAAACCTTACGCTCGTTTTGTTTATCCATGTGTTTGGTTGTAAGTTGGAACTCTATACAGTGTGTGTGCTAGCCTACGGGCTGAACTTTGTAATAAGTGGCCTGAATCTATCACTTGACAGATGAAGCTGGATATGAACTATTCTTTATTAAAAAAATCTAAACACCCCTTGGACCTTGGACTCTGGTCCTGCAGACTAGGAGAAGAGAAACCATGCAGCAGGAGCAGGATTGACCGCAGGCTGGCCGTGGCAAAGTAGTACAGTAGGTGGTCAAACTTTCTTGCGAACACGAGGGGCGAACAGATCACCCTGAACCCTGCAGTGCATGCAATCTCTTGACTTAGGCCTTTATTAGTTTCCAAACTAAAACTTTACATCCTACCACATCGAATGTTTAATACATACGTAGAGTATTAAATATAGACTAAAAAATAACTAATTACACAGATTGCGAGTACTTTACGAGACGAATCTTTTAAGCTTAATTAGTCCAGGATTTGACAATAAAATGCTACACTAACACAAGAGCTAATGACGGATTAATTAGGCTTAATAAATTCGTCACGCGGTTTACTGACGGATTCTGTAATTTGTTTTTTTTATTAATATCAAACACCACATACAACACCCCCATATGACACTCGATGTGACGTCCCAAAACTTTACACCCTAAAACTAAACAAAGCCTTATCATCCATGGGTCTCATGGCAGTAGTAGGTGCATTGGCAATGGGGTTCGGTCCGGTCCGGTCTGGTCAGCAAATAACTTAACATTACAGTACCTTCCATTTTCAAATCCCTGCCCATGAATGACTCTGATACTGTCTTCTTGCTCAACGCACTTCATCAATACTTCTGCTTTCGCATTTTTGCGCCACAGCTTACCGTCGACCACCGGGTATTGTCTGCTGCGGCATATAAGGCGTTCATTTTCATTTCGATCAGAGTACCCGGTGCCATCTGTTAGGTACTTAATGAATGGAACACGCCAGTCCGCTATCTTAGTCGAGGTTTGAGATGGTCCCGCGGTGGTGGGAGATGGTTCCATAGTGGTCGATGATGGAACCATAGCTACCAGAGGCTCGACCAGGGCTTCTCGACCACGGGGTCGCCTTCTTACTTAATTGATGGTTTTAAAAGGTCTTGAACAAAAACGCCATGCGGTACTTGAGCTCTAGATGATCCTAACTTTGACAGCGCATCGGCTGCTTGATTTTTGTCTCGGACCACATGGGAATATTCAATGCCGTAAAATTTGTCTTCAAGCTTCCTAATTTATTTGCAATATGCATCCATCTTCTCGCTAGTTGTATCCTAGTCCTTGTTGAGCTGGTTAATAACTAGGGCCGAGTCGTCGTGGACGTAAAGGCGCTTGATACCAAGGTCGACTGCAATGCGCAAACCATGAAAGCATGCCTCGTATTCTGCAGCATTGTTAGATGCCGGGAAGTGAATCCTGAGGACGTAGTGCAATTGCTCATTGGTTGGTGATATGAATAATATGCCTGCTCCTGCACCATCAATAGTCAGTGAGCCGTCAAAATATATTTTCCAGTAGTCAACGGGTCCTTGAGAGGTCGGGATACTTAAGTTTGTCCACTCGACCATTAAGTCAGCCATTGTTTGGGATTTGATAGTGTCGCGGCGTGCAAACTCCAGGTCGAAAGGACATAACTCCATTGCCCATTTGGCTATGTGCCCGTTTGCATCTTTGTTGCGTATAATGGTACTAAGAGGAAACTCAGTTTTGATCACCACGTGGAACCCGTCAAAGTAATGTTTTAACTTTCGGGTTGTAATGATTATGGCGTAGATCAATTTTTGAATCTGAGTGTACCTAATTTTGAACTCATTGAGCACCTCACTGATGAAATAGATTGGGCGCTGAACACCATAAGCGTGGTCGGGCTCCTCGCGCTCGACCACAAGGACAGTGGAGACGACTCGATCAGTCGCAGCAATGTAGAGTTGAAGGACTTCTCCTGACTTGGGGGCGGTAAGGACCGGAGGTGATGCAAGGTACTGCTTCAACTGAGTAAAGGCAATATCTGATTCCTCCGACCACTCAAACTTCTCGCCTGCCTTAAGTAACTTGAAAAAAGGTAAGCCCTTGTCACCAAATCGAGATAGAAATCGGCTTAGGGCGGCCATACACCCTGTAAGCTTCTGGACATCCTTGACATTTGCTGGTCGCTTCATATTGAGGACAGCTTGCACCTTCTCTGGGTTAGGACATATGTCGTCACGACTGATGACATTGCCTAGTAATATACCAGAGGGAACGTCAAAGATGCACTTTTAGGGTTCAACTTCCATTGATATTGATTGAGCGCTGCAAAAGTACGTGTCAGATCGTCAATCAAGGAGTGGGATTTCTTGGTTTTGACAACTACGTCGTCTACATAGGCTTCGACCAGTTCATCTTGTATCTCCTTTTCGAGGCACTCTTGTGTTGCACGCTAATAAGTAGCTCCGGTATTTTTTAGCCCAAACGACATGGTTGTGTAGCAATAAGCGCCGAAGGGTGTAATAAAGGACGTTTTGATCTGATCGTCCTTGTTGAGAGCGATCTGGTGATAACCAGAGTAATAAACGAGAAAAGATAGTAGCTCACAGCCGGCCGTGGAGTCCATGACTTCGTCATTGCGAGGTAAGCCGAAGGGGTCTTTAGGGCAGTGTTTGTTGAGATCGGTGTAGTCAACGCACATTCTCCATTCATTATTCTTTTTACGGACAAGAACCGGATTGGCTAACCAGTCCGGGTGATACACCTCTTTGATAAAACCGGCTGCAAGAAGCAGTGTAACTTCTACCCTAATAGCCTCCTTTTTGTCCTTCCCAAACCGCCATAGCTTCTGCTTGACAGGTTTTGCCTTGGGGTCGACGTTCAAGGAGTGTTCGATCCGGTCTCGAGATACACCGAGCATGTCCGATGGTTTCTAAGCGAACACGCTTATGTTCTCTCTCAAGAACCAGACGAGCGTGTCTTCCTATTTGGGGTCAAGGTTTGACCCGATCAGTGCCGTCTTGCTGGAGTCACCCTCGACTAGCTGGATCTCCTTATACTCCTTGGACTTGATAGACTTTCGTGGTGCTTTGAGCTCTGGAATCTCCAGCTGGTTTGGAGGAGTCTTCTTTGCCTCCATCATAGTTGCCGCCATGCACAGGGAGAGGTCGTGGGCTTCTGCTACACGAAAACTGTCCTCTTCACAGGTATAGGCAACGAATACATTGCCTCTAAGAGTGAGGACTCCCTTTTCCGTTGGCATCTTAAGCACCAAGTACATGTAATGAGGTACGGCCATGAATTTGGTGATCACAAGGCGACCAAGGATAGCATGGTAGGTGTCCTCGAAGTCAGCGACCACAAAGTTGATGTAGTCGGTACGGAAGTGGTCTGTCGTGCCAAACTGCACAGGTAGGGTAATCTGCCCGAGAAGCGTAGAGCTCTGTCCGGGCAGGACCCCCCAGAACTGTGCGTCGTATGGCTTCAAGTCAGCTTCAGATATGTTCAATGCTAACAGGCTATTCTTGAACAGGATGTCGATGGAACTACCGTCGTCAATGAGCATGCTGTCAAATTGCACTTTATTGATACAGGGACTGAGGACGAGAGCGAAACGACCTAGTTCGGGGATGGTGGCCCATTGATCCGCCCTGCTGAAGTTGATTTCTCGGTGTAACCAAGGGGTAGTCTTGGATCTGCAATGAGGGCGTCTGTCTTGGCCACATTCAGGCAAGCGCGGGCGAGCAGCTTCCGCTCATGTTTGCTTTCAACAGACACCTTGCCCCCAACGATGGTTGCAACATGACTCATTGGTTTCTAATACTGGTGCTTAGGGTTCTTGTCAAGATCATCCTTGTCATCCTCCCTGCGGTTACGCTGGTCTATTACGTCATTAGGCTTGTCGGCATTTTTCTAAAGCCTATTTGCGACGGTAGATCTCCTTGAGGACCTTGCAATTTTCCAACGTATGGTTGGACTTAGGATGAGCTGGGCAAGGCCCCTTCAAGGCTTTAGCGTAGTATTCTTCATAATTGCGATGCCCACCAAAATTTTTCATGGCGTTGACCTCGCCGTCGTCATCGCGAGCACGCTTGCCCTTGAAGTTGTCACGGTGATCGCCGTGCTGATTTCTGTTGTCGCGCTGATCACGATTGTCGTTACGACGGTCCCTGATGTCGCTGCCACCTCTAAAGTTGTCGCGGCGGCGGTTGTCGTGGTAGTCGTCGCGTCGTGGAGAGTACGGTGCTTTGCCGGTACCCTTGTTCAGCAGCTTCTTGGCGTCATCGGCATCCGCATACTTCTTGGTAGTGGTGAGGAGGTCGACCACCGTTATAGGCCGTTTACGAAGGAGCTTGTCCCTGAGATCGTTGTGGTAGCGCAGACCAGTAATGAAGGCTTCAATAGCCTCGTTGTCAGTGATCCTGGGAATCCTGATACGCATATCCGAGAAGCGTCGGATGTACTCGCGCAATGGTTCGTCCCTAGCGTCGCGGATGCGCTGCAGATCGTACTTGTTGTCTGGCTGTTCACATGTAGTAATGAAGTTTTTGACAAAGGCTTGACGCAAAGCATACCAGGAGTCAAAGTGGTTCTTTGGGAGACTAACAAGCCATTGGTGCCCCATCGGACCGACCACCACGGGAAAGTAGTTGGCCATGACGTGCTCGTCGCCCAGAGCGGATGTAACAGAATCGACCAATTATACGAAATTAAGTAAGAAAATCATCCAATGGAGCAGACGGTTTAGCAAACTTAAGCCCGTATAACCCGGTAGTCCGTGAAATCTCGAGGGATTTCAAACCAACTCACATACCAACCAAGATCGTAATAAGTTTAGCGGTCACCATCACAAATTACATAAAAGTTCACATCACGGATACATTAGAGTTTAAACATAGTTATTACAAACTAAATTCAAATAAAAATAGCGGAAGCATTTAGTTCAAATTCACCCACACACTCACACAGAGTTCAAGTACAGTGCCAGCTGATGATCATCTCCAACAAAAGCATTAGATGAGACGTAGGAAACGACCACTGCCCAAGGTCCTAAGCTTCACCCATCGTAGGATAAAGGCAGTTGATATAGTAGCCGTAATACATCTGCCCATCTGCAACAAGTGGGAAGGCGTGCTCGCGAATAGAAGAAGGGGAAGGCGAGGTGGCACAGTTGGCCACGCACGCGGCGGCGCACTCGCCAGAGGCGGGGACAAAGCGGCAAAATCCGCCTTATTACCTCGATGCCGACATCTGCCAACGTGCGCACGGTGAAGAGAAAGTTGGGGCGGCACCCCGTGCACGCCGAATCGGGATGGGAAGCCTTGACGGCGGCGAGCAATGCCGACGGAGGTGCGGCGGTGCGTGGTGGCAAAGGAGAAGGAGCCACTCGGCTTCTTCAAATGAAGGGCGAGAGAGAGAGGAGTGGGTGGGGAGCGGTCTCGAACAGGGGGATAAGGGCGCAGCGTCCCGGTCGGAACGGCCAGCCACCGCCCCTTGCCGCCGGTGGCGGGCGGCCACGCGGCTGGCGTCGACTGGGCACGCGCGCGCGTGGTGCGTTCGCGTACAGAGCGTGGGAGCGGGACGTGCTGGAGCAGGGAGGAGGCAGGCAGCGCGCGGGCCATCTTCCGCGGCTAGGCCAAAAGTGGGGCGCCGGCCCACCTAGGCAAAGAAAGAGTTTTTCTTTTTATTTTTCAATTCTTTTTCAAGATTTTCAAAGGGTAGCAGCTTTAAATCAATTTTTGAGCAATAAAATGGAATTTTCTGTAAATGGCCCAAAAATGAAAGTTGCTTAGAATTTAATTCTCTACAACTTTTATTACGGGACCAACTCAAAAATCCAAATAGATTTTGAATTGGAAGTTAAAAGCTAAATAAAGGGTATTTTGACCATTTTCAATAACATTTTTAAAAGCAAATTTTTAGAAAACTTTGAATAACAAAGTTGCTCAAAAATCATGGTGAACCATTAAAAGTTAATTAGTTAAGTAAACAAGCATGTTTCAAGTCCATGTTTCAATGTTTCAAAGCATTGTTTCAATGTTTATTTAACATGATTAGGCATGTATGATTATGATGCTTGATGATGCATAATACGCATGATTTGCAATGCCTAAATGCTTGCGTAACACCGGGGTGTTACAGCCCTCCCCCCTTATAAAAATCTCATCCTGAGATTTGGGTTACGAACCATTTGTTATAAAAATCTTCATAAGCTTTTTATAGATATTCACCTGTTTCCCAAGTTGCATCGCCCTCATCATGATGATTCCACTGTATCTTGTATGTTTTCACCACACTATTTCGAGTAGCACGCTCTTTGGTGTCCAAAACTTGAACTGGTTGTTCACGGTATACCAAATCTGATTTAAGTTTTATGCCTCGAGGTTCTATTCTTCCCTCTGGAATGCGCAAACATTTGTTTAACTGAGATACATGGAACATGGGAAAAACAAAACTCATTGTTCTAGGTAATTCCAACTTGTAGGCTACTGGGCCTCTCCTTTCCAAGAACTTATACGGTCCCACAAATATGGCGACAAGCTTTCTTCGGACTTCAAATCGTTTCTTCTTCATTGGTGTGACCTTTAGATAAACATAGTCACCAACTTCAAACACAAGCGGTCTCCTCCTTTTATCCGCATAGCTTTTCTGACGTGATTGAGCTGCTTTCATATTTTGCTGAATAATATGAACTTTCTTCTCGGCTTCTTCTACAAAGTCAATACCATAATACCTCCTTTCTCCTAGCTCAATCCAATTTAGTGGTGTCCTGCATTTTCTACCATACAAGGCTTCGAATGGGGCCATTTTGATATTTTCTTGATAACTGTTATTGTAAGCAAACTCGGCTAAAGGTGTAACACTCCGGTGTTACGCAAGCATTTGCATTGTAATCATGAGCACAACATGTCATGGCATTCATAATTATATGTGCTTAGGGTGTACCTTTAGTAAAATAAAAGTGTGGAAACTAGTATTGCATAACATGTTGTGATAATGTGATAATGACACTCATCAAATTTGTGCAACTATAAATTTCATATCACTTAGAATGACAAGGAAAATTTTTGGAGCCATTAAATCACTCAAAGTTTTGTCAAAGATTTGTTTTAAAAATGTTATTTGAAAATATTCAAAAATCCTCTCTAAATTTACTTTTATTCTAAAAATCAAAATCTATCCAGATTTGGACTTTGGTCTTAAAAGCAAAGTTGTAGAGAATTAAATTCTAAGCAACTTTTGTTTTTGGGTCATTTTTAGAAAAGATCCTTTTCTTGCTCAAAATGAGATTTGAAAATTTTTATTTGAATTTGTTTGAAAATAATAATTTGAAAAACCAATTTCTAACCTAAACGGGCCGCCACCTCGCTTTTGGCCCGCTGGCCGAATCGGCCCGTGCCACCCCGCGCGCGCGCGCCGCAGCCGCCGCCTCGGCCCGGCCCGCGTCCGCTCGGCCGCCTCCTCCCGCCCGCTCGCCCGCGCTCGCCGCGACACGCTCGCGCCCGCGCAGACACCGCGCGCCCCGTGGCCGGCATGCGCCGCTCGCCGTCGACAGCTGGCCGTCGGTGGCCCCCGCCAGCGCGCGCCTCACGCTTCTAAATCGCCTGCGCTCCGCATCCACCCTCCCTCTCCGAAATTCCCCGCCTCGGCCTTCCTCCGCTCAGTGCCGCGCGAGCACCTCACCGCGCGAGCGCCGCCACCGCCGCACCCGCCGGCCAAATTGGCCGACGGTGAGCCGCCATAGCTCGCCTTCTCGCGCACCCACCTTCGCTTCCTTCTCCGACACCCCGTGCGCACCTCGTTGCCGTCACCCGAGCCAAGCAGGTGCGGATTTCGTGCATCCGCCGGCGGCGGCCATGGCGCCACCGCGCGCGGCCTCCCGCGGGAGTGATTCCCCGCTACCCCTCTTGCTTCTCTATCACCGAAAACGGATTCACCTCCTCCCCGCGCACCTGTTGCTCGCTTTTCCGCACCCGGGCGTGGTCGGCAATGGCCACCGGCCGGTCATCGCGTGGCCGCGCCGTTGCGGTCACCGTCGCCTCCGGCATCTCCCGCCCCGGCCTCCTCGCGAGAACGGCCATGGGCCGAAGCCCGAGCGGGCCTGCTCGCTCGTTTTCCCCTGCGCGTGTGGACCAGGCCGAGAACGGCCATGGGCCGGTTTACTTCCCCGGGCCGGCCCAGTTTTAAAAATAAAAAATTGTTTTCTGTTTTCTTTTATTATTCATAATAAAGGATGTTGTGGAAAATGTTTTTGTATTCATTTGAGCTCCAAAAATTATGAAATAAATTTCTATGAACTCATTGGAACCAGATCTACAATCTAAAAATATTGCATGTCATTTTTGGGATACTTTTCTGTAGAGCTTTAATTAATCCTTGATATTGTTGATATCTTGTAAAATGACTAGTAAATCCTATATGTGTCAGAAAAATATGATTTCAAGTTTGTTAATCTTCATATATCATGCACTTCCTAGGAAAAATATGTTTCATGCATGTGCTGTGGAAAAATGTTGAGGTGTAGTTCAATTGCCTTTAATGGCTGATTTTTGTTATTTTTGCTAGAGAGCAAACTTTGTATAAAACATGCATGTGATAATTTTTGTACAGTCATTATATTCCATGAAGAACCTAGGAAAAATATTAGTTCTGTTGTTTGACACTTTTCATAGTACAAAGTAATTTCATGCTCATTTTTGTGCTATAGCTTGTCATTTTTGTATAGGATAGTTTACTTATCCAAATGCCATGAAATTTTTATGGTAGTCTGTTTAGGGTAGTATTATGCTATTGTAATTTTCTTAGATTTTTAGGAGCATCAGAAATATATGTTGCTGTTCAAACTTATTATTAATTAGGTTTTAAGCAAGTGTTGCTTTAAGTATGATTAAGAAATTTTGTAAAGCTTTGGTGTATCTTTGAAACATTTCATAAGATATGTTAACTTAACATAATAGTAGTAGAAGAGAATGCAGTAGATGACATGTGCTTGTAGTGTATAGTTTCTTGGATGATGTTGACTACCTTGCATTTTAACATATTCATTGCATTCATCTCCTTCGATGCACGTTTGCATAATCACTCACGCGCATTGCATCATACAGGATCGCAAACCGAGAACCCAGTCGTCTTACCCGAGGAGCTAGAGGAGCAGCTCGAGGTGCAGCAGCAGCAGGTGACAGAAGCCGAAGTGGAGGTCGGTGAAGAGCTCCCGGAGTGCCCCGATCACCGTCCGAGCTCTTTTGAGAGAGGCAAGCCCCGGAGCATTTCTATCCCGGTTTGCAAAATAATTTATTATTAACTTTACTTAATTTGATGCATTACGTTTAGGAGTTGTTTGCAAATGTTGCTGCATTATACCTTGCTTACCTTTGTTATACTATATCCTTGTTACCCTGGTATCCGCAGTCGAGTCAATGCTTAGCTTGCTTAGACCGGTAGAAGTCGGGTGATTTCCTGTCACCTGCGAGCTATAGGTGGTTACCTGGATCTGCTTGGATGACTATGAAGTCATGGTATAACTAAGTGTGAAATGAATTTGAGACCGGACGGAAACTTGCAGGGTTTCGGACTGTAGTGTTTTCCGTCCGTATCGATTAAGGACCGTCCGTTGTTGTCCCTCGGGTCATGTTGAACGCATGCCTCACATTTAGCTAGCCGGATAAAGTACCTTCCGACTGCGAAACTGGGAGATTATTCGGGCCAAGTGGATTGCCCGCAACGCACTGTACCGGAGCAGTAGTGGCAGGATACGGGGGCGCGATGATAAGGCCAAAGAGCAGTCGGGCGGCCCCCGGGTACAAGTGGTTCCTGGCAAGCTCGCGACTTTACCTGAATGGTTGACTCGGTGACCAACACCTCACTTTAGCGGGTGAGTGAGGTTTGTGTGAGGAATAACTTACCAGCTGGTTAATAATCGATTCGAATCGCCATCGTTCACTGGATAGTGAACACTTGACTTGAGCTACTTCATCGTAGTAATATTGATGGAACACTTGGACAGTTATATGAATTATGACATACTGCATGCTTTTGGAAAGGAATTGTTAAGTTAAAAATGCTTTTTTTTGCAAATGAGTCAGCTATCCCACCAGAAAGCCTATCATGATTCCTTGGTGTCTTTTATTTCTGGTTTATGACGGGTAAGTCTAGCTGAGTACCTTCTCGTACTCAGGGCTTTGTTCCCACTTGTTGCAGATGGGCAGATGTACTACGGTTTTTGTATCAACTGCCTCTATCCTGCGATGGGCGAAGCATAGGACCATGGGCAATGGTCATTCGCTACTTCTCGTCTGATACTTTTGCTGGAGATGGTCACAAGCTGGCACTTTATTTCAAAATGTTGTGTGTGTGCGTAATTTGAACTACCGCTTCCGCTACTTTTATTCAAACCTGGTTTGTAATAACTATGTTTAAACTCCGATGTATTTTATGCCGCGAACATTTATGTAACTTATGATGGTAACCGTTAAACTTAGTACGATCTTGGCTGTTATGTGAAATGGTTTGAAATCCATCGAGATTTCACGGACTACCGGGTTATACGGGCTTAAGTTTGTTAAATTGTCCTTCCGTTGGATGATTTCCTACTTAATCTCGTATAATTGGGCGGTTCTGTTACAGCTGGCATCGGAGCATGGTTTAACGTGATTACTGTTCACAAGTGTATTTAAAACAAAATTCTATTTAAAAAGTGTGATTTTAAAACTAAAGGTGTGCGAGTGGTCATATCCTGTATGCCCAGTTAAGGACTCTAGGTGGCTATTTAAGTACTAACTTGGGGTTCTTGCACCATATTTCTCTTTCGTTGCTCATACGACGTGCTATTGTATGAGTGCCACTTAATTGAGTGGTAATGTATGGATCAGTTACCTCTACGCTTTGGTAAGTGTGAGCTGTGAGAGCATGATCGGATACACCGCCGATTTAGAGAGAGTGCTTATATTATACTAGAATAATTACATGTTTTACACATGTTTTTATGAAAGTATCGCATGTGTGGGTGTTCCGTCCGTTGAGGCGATGCCGTCAATAGGACGATGTGTTTGGGTAGATACTACCGTTGTACACGCATCTGGGGATTCGTGTAGAGCGCGTAGGTAGATTTACTGCTTTCATGCATCCATGGGGAATGGGCTGAAATGAATTTTCTGCAGGTATATAACAGCGTTATCGTGTAGATCGAATTAGTTATGTATATGAGAGATCGTTTGTATGCCACCGAATTCATCGTTAGATGTCTGTATTTTCTAAGTTTGTGAGAACGTAAGACTCGCGCATGCATCATACTGCCTGTGCATTTCATTCATAATCTGCATTTCTCCCCTTATAAAAGGATTATCCTAGTTTGATAAAAGTGACATTAACTTAAAATATGTCTCACCGGGTAATTTAAAACTTGTGCTACAGATGGCCCGCACGAAGAAGACTGCACGTAAGTCCACTGGTGGAAGAGCACCCCGTCACCAAATGGCCCCGCGGGAGCGCCGCAGCACGGACACTTTTCTAAGTGAGTTTGGCATGCCCACCTTGCTTTGGAGAGTGCTCCATGATGTGGGGTACCTAGAGGGTCAAGAGCCGGTGTACTCCTGGAATGAGAGCCAGTTAGCTGAGGATGGACTTGCAATAGTGGAGATCACCGTCCCTGCCCTTGGTGATGCGCCAGAATGGGATGGTTGGCATTTGGAGTTTGAAGGACGCACTCCAGTTGAGGGTGCAGAGGGTGCAGCCTTTCATGTCATCCGAGACATAATGAGCAGGTTTCCTAATGAGTTGGCAGCAGCTTTGGCAGACACCTTCCCGAGAGATGATCCTCGTGATGCCATTTGGGTGCAACCGCAAGGAAGTGCCCTGGTTAGAGGTCCAAGTGAAGGACGGGCTAGCGACAACCACACGATGAGTGCCATGTATGCAGCCATCAAAGCATACCAGGGTCTTGAGAGTACCTATTGGACCTTGACTGGTCTGAGAGGTAATGATCGGCTTGAAGCAAGAAAACAGAAGAAGAAGCAAGCATGTGTTATAGCTAGCTTGCAGGAGCAGTTGGCCGACATGAGCTTACAGCGAGATCGGGCTCTCGAGAGAGGTGAGAGTGCTATGCAGCGGGTGCAGACGTTGACCCAGGCCAATAGAAATGCAGACCGCATGATGGGACAGCTAGTGCAGGAAAGGAATGAAGCCTGGAACGAGAGGGACCTTCTGAGGCAGAGGGTCGAGGAGCTAGAAGGGTATAATGCCAACTTGCATGAAGAGTTTCATGCCCTCTACAACGGGATGGGCCCGTATGCTCCTCCGGACGCCGCCCAGATGGATGTCGACGACGACGCCGCTACTGATGGTAGCAATGGTGACGCCTCCGACCTTGACGACGGCCCCAAGGAGTAGGCTAGTTGCCTTGTGTTAGTGATAAGCTTTGTCGCGATGGCCTTCTTTTGGTTTCCATGTATCGTGTTGTATCCTGTTCGATCTTGAGACTGGCGATCTTTTGGATCTTGGTTGTGTATGCGATGCTCGAAAGCATAAAAGTCCAGTGTATGTATGCTGGCAACGTGTTTGTATGGAACGCGATGTTGCATTCGAAGTAATTTGATTAGTGATGTTGTTTTAATTGGAATGTGATTATTGTGCCTCTGTTTTATTGCATGACTTGTTCTCTTCAATAAATTCAGTATGGCATGATTGTTCATTCGAATACAATTACTACCACTTCGCTCAATTATTACTTGTTGCTGAAATATGCAGATGGCAAACACTCGCCGTGCCACGTATGAGGCCGCTGAAACCGGTGGCAACGGTGCAGGGGCTGGTGGGGGTGGTGCAAACAACGTCAATCACCAGGAGCCACAGCCAGAGCCACAATTGCCCCCTCCTCCATCGCTCACTGCAGAAGTGTTCTTTGCACAGTTCCTTGGAAGCTAGCGCAACGCCGAGCAGTCACAAAGGAATATGGAAGATTTTCTGCGTAACATCGCTGAAAATGTTCAGAGGGGAAATAATAAAGGTGGTGGCCATGGGGTGAACCAGTACAGCAATTTCAAGGATTTCATGGACACCAGGCCGCCAGTTTTCAAGGAAGCAGCAGAGCCACTCGACGTTGAAGAATGGATCAACACTATAGAAGATAAGTTTCATGTGTTGAGACTGACAGAAGTTCTGAAGACAGAATATGCTGCACATCAGTTACAAGGACCGGCAGGGATGTGGTGGAAGCATCACCGCACCACCTTTCCTCCCAATGCCTAGATTACTTGGAGAGAATTCACTGAAGCGTTTAAGGGAACTTATATTCCCCCAGGGTTGGTTGAGATGAAGCTCGGAGAGTTCTTGGCCTTAAATCAGGGTACCAAGACTATGACACAGTATTTGCATGCATTTAACAACTTGTGCCGTTATGCTCCAGACATGGTCGACACAGATGCAAAGAGAATTGCTAGTTTCAAGAGAGGGTTAAGTCTGAAGATGATGAAGCATGTGGGTACCAATACCCGCGCCAGGTTCAATGACTTTGTCAGTGATTGTTTGAAACAAGAAAAGAACAACAACGCCTACACTGCATCCAAGAATCGCAAGAGGGTGTTTGAGTCAGAACCATCTCAGTCCAGAGTTGTCACTGCAAATCGTCTTTCTTATCGTCCGTCCGCACCTGGTGCAAGGTTCAGGCCTCCACAGCATAAAACTCAGAACTACAGGGGACCACAGAAGCCATACAAGATGGCCGTGCCGCCAGCAAAGATCACCGCAGCTGCAGAACAGAGCAACTCCAAGGGAGCTATAGGATCTGCTGGTACAGTGAAGGGGCCCTGCTACAATTGTGGTCAGCCAGGCCACTTTTCAAAGTTCTGCCCTTATCCGCCTAGAAAGAAGCAACAGACTTACACTGCCCGTGTACACCATACCACCGTTGACGAGATTCCTGAGGGAGAACCTGTAACTGCCGGTAAGTTTCTTGTTAACCATCACCCTGCAGTTGTTCTATTTGATTTTGGATCCTCGCATTCTTTTATGAGTCAAGTATTTGCACGGAAGCATGAACAACTATGCACAGAATTGAGTTATGGTTATCGCATAAGTTCAGCAGGGGATGATGTGTTAACCAATAAGATGGTTAGAGGGGCAACCCTTGAGTTAGGTAGTCGGAAGTTCCGAGTGAACCTGATAGTTATGCCTGGACTAGTTTTAGATGTAATAATAGGAATGAACTGGATGGAGAACTAGGGGGCAGTCATAGATACAAGCAGTCGGTTGCTTACCCTTAAGGATCCGCAGGCAGAGGGTACTTTTCAGGTACCAATGCCCAAAAGAACAGACCTTGTGAGTGTGACCTGTGCCATGGAAGT
The DNA here is from genome assembly GCA_038087645.1 of Saccharum hybrid cultivar R570. Taxonomy (NCBI): domain Eukaryota; kingdom Viridiplantae; phylum Streptophyta; class Magnoliopsida; order Poales; family Poaceae; genus Saccharum; species Saccharum hybrid cultivar. The sequence goes on from JAQSUU010000135.1 coordinate 29,877,113, forward strand.
TGTTTCTATCCACCAGATCCCGATAGTGTGTGAGTTCCCGGATGTGTTTCCAGAAGAGTTACCTGGCCTTCCTCCAGATAGAGATATTGAGTTTGGAATCGAGTTGATCCCTAGAACAGCTCCTATTTCGAGGAGACCCTATCGGATGCCTCCGGATGAGTTAGCTGAGCTGAAGAAGCAACTGGAAGAATTGCTAAAGAAGGGGTTTATCCGACCGAGTAAGTCTGAATGGGGATGTCCTACCTTGTTCGTGAAGAAAAAGAAAGAGGGTACTCTGAGAATGTGTGTGGATTATTGACCTCTTAATGCTGTAACTATCAAGAATAAATATCCGTTGCCTCATATCGATGTTTTGTTTGATCAGTTGGCTAAAGCTAGGGTGTTCTCCAAGATAGACCTAAGATCAGGGTATCATCAGATAAAGATCAGGCCACAAGATGTCCCGAAAACCGCCTTTTCTACCAGATACGGGTTGTACGAGTATCTTGTTATGTCCTTTGGCTTAACAAATGCTCCTGCATACTTTATGTATCTGATGAATACGGTTTTCATGCCAGAGTTGGACAAGTTTGTAGTTGTCTTTATTGATGACATTCTAGTATACTCTGAGCATGAGAAAGATCATGAAGAGCATCTGAGAATTGTCTTGACCAGACTAAGAGATCATAAGTTGTATGCTAAGTTCAGCAAATGTGAGTTTTGGTTGAAGAAAGTTCGTTTCCTTGGTCATATTCTATCTGAGAATGGAGTTTCGGTAGATCCGAGCAAAGTGCAAGAGGTTATGGATTGGAAAACTCCAACCACAGTGCCAGAAGTCAGGAGTTTCCTAGGGTTAGCTGGTTACTATCGCCGCTTTATCCCAGACTTCTCGAAGATTGCCAAGCCAATGACAAGTCTGTTACAGAAAGATCACAAGTTTGTGTGGACAGAGGAGTGTGAGACAGCTTTCCACACCTTGCGGAAACTATTGACCACTACTCCAGTTCTTGCGCAGCCAGACATCGAGAAACCTTTTGATGTGTTCTGTGACGCATCAAAAACAGGATTAGGCTATGTTCTGATGCAAGAAGGAACAGTCATTGCTTATGCCTCCCGTCAGTTGAGAAAACATGAAATCAATTATCCGACGCATGATCTTGAGCTTGCCGCCGTGGTGCATGCCTTAAAGATTTGGAGACACTATTTACTTGGTAATATGTGCAATATTTTCACCAATCACAAGAGTCTCAAGTACATTTTCACCCAACCAGAATTGAACATGAGACAGCGAAGATGGTTAGAACTAATTAAAGATTACAACTTGAATGTACAGTATCACCCTAGGAAAGCCAATGTGGTAGCCGATGCTTTGAGTAGAAAGTCGCATTGTCTGAATATGCAACCCTTACTCGAAGATGGTTTTAATCTAATGCACCCTGTCGTGTTACATAGTATTCAGATCAGTTGCACCTTAGAAAGTAAGATAATAGAAGGTCAGAAAGCAGATAAAGGGATATTCCACATCAAAAAGAAAATTAAAGAAGAACCTTCAAAACACTTCAGAGTGGACGAGCAGGACGTGTTGTGGTTCGACAACCGTCTTGTTGTTCCAAAGGATAGAGAGCTGAAGAATAAAATTATGGATGAAGCTCATCACTCTAAGTTATCTATTCATCCTGGCAGTAGTAAAATGTATCAAGAACTAAGGCCTCGCTATTGGTGGACAAAGATGAAGAAGGAAATTGCAGCTTATGTAGCCAGATGTGACACATGTTGTCGAGTGAAAGCTATTCACATGAAACCTGCTGGATTGTTGCAACCTTTGTCAGTACCTAGTTGGAAGTGGGACGATATAAGTATGGATTTCATCACAGGTTTGCCCACTACTCAGAAAGGCCATGATTCGATTTGGGTAATCGTGGATCGTCTTACCAAGACAGCCCACTTTTTGCCTGTCAAGACAGTTTATAGACCACCTCAATATGCCGAGAAGTATATTGCAGAGATTGTGAGATTGCATGGCATACTGAAGACTATAGTGTCTGACAGAGGGTCACAGTTCACTGCTCACTTTTGGGAGCATTTGCACAAAGGTTTGGGGACTAGTCTGATTTGTAGCACTGCCTATCATCCTCAAACAGATGGTCAGACTGAAAGAGTTAATTCTGTTTTGGAGGATATGTTAAGAGCTTGTGTGTTGTCTTCCAGAGGTTCATGGGAGTCATGGTTACCTTTAGCAGAATTCGCGTATAATAATAGCTATCAAGAAAGTATCAAGATGGCACCTTTTGAGGCTCTGTATGGACGAAAGTGTAGAACACCTTTAAACTGGATTGAGCCAGGGGAAAGAAGGTATTATGGTATTGACTTCATGGAACAAGCCAAAAAGAAAGTTCATATCATTCAGTAAAATATGAGAGCAGCTCAGTCACGTCAGAAAAGTTATGCGGATAAGAGAAGAAGACCACTTGTGTTTGAAGTTGGTGACTATGTTTATCTGAAAGTCACGCCAATGAAGAAGAAGCGGTTTGGAATACGCAGAAAGCTTGCCGCCAGATTTGTAGGACCCTACAAAATCTTAGAAAGGAAGGGTCCAGTGGCTTACAAATTAGAGTTACCAGAATCAATGGATGCTATAGTCCCAGTTTTTCACGTATCACATCTCAAGAAATGTTTGCGCGTTCCAGAGGAAATAATTAAACCTCGAGGCATAAAACTTAAGTCAGATCTGGTGTATCGTGAGCAGCCAATTCGAGTTTTGGATTCCAAAGAAAGGGCTACTCGAAACAGTGTGGTGAAAACATATAAGATACAATGGAGTCATCATGATGAGGGAGATGCATCTTGGAAAACGGGTGAATACCTACAAAAAGCATACGAAGATTTTTATAATAAATGGTTCGTAACCCAAATCTCGGGACGAGATTTTTATAAGGGGGGAGGGCTGTAACACTCCGGTGTTACGCAAGCATTTGCATTGCAATCATGAGCACAACATGTCATGGCATTCATAATTATATGTGCTTAGGGTGTACCTTTAGCAAAATAAAAGTGTGGAAACTAGTATTGCATAACATGTTGTGATAATGTGATAATGACACTCATCAAATTTGTGCAACTATAAATTTCATATCACTTAGAATGATAAGGAAAATTTTTGGAGCCACTAAATCACTCAAAGTTTTGTCAAAGATTTGTTTTAAAAATGTTATTTGAAAATATTCAAAAATCCTCTCTAAATTTGCTTTTATTCTAAAAATAAAAATCTATCCAGATTTGAACTTTGGTCTTAAAAGCAAAGTTGTAGAGAATTAAATTCTAAGCAACTTTTGTTTTTGGGTCATTTTCAGAAAAGGTCCTTTTCATGCTCAAAATGAGATTTGAAAATTTTTATTTGAATTTGTTTGAAAATAATAATTTGAAAAACCAATTTCTAACCTAAACGGGCCGCCGCCTCGCTTTCGGCCCGCTGGCCGAATCGGCCCGTGCCACCCCCCGCGCGCGCGCCGCAGCCGCCGCCTCGGCCCGGCCCGCGTCCGCTCGGCCGCCTCCTCCCGCTCGCCCGCGCTCGCCGCGACACGCACGCGCCCGCGCAGACACCGCGCGCCCCGTGGCCGGCATGCGCCGCTCGCCGTCGACAGCTGGCCGTCGATGGCCCCCGCCAGCGCGCGCCTCACGCTTCTAAATCGCTTGCGCTCCGCATCCACCCTCCCTCTCCGAAATTCCCTGCCTCGGCCTTCCTCCGCTCAGTGCCGCGCGAGCACCTCACCGCGCGAGCGCCGCCACCGCCACACCCGCCGGCCAAATTGGCCGACGGTGAGCCGCCATAGCTCGCCTTCTCGCGCACCCACATTCGCTTCCTTCTCCGACACCCCGTGCGCACCTCGTTGCCGTCACCCGAGCCAAGCAGGTGTGGATTTCGTGCATCCGCCGCCGGCGGCCATGGCGCCACCGCGCGCGCAGCCTCCCGCGGGAGAGATTCTCCGCTACCCCTCTTGCTTCTCTATCACCAAAAACAGATCCGCCTCCTCCCCGAGCACCTGTTGCTCGCTTTTCCGCACCCAGGCGTGGTCGGCAATGGCCACCGCCCGGTCGTCGCGTGGCCGCGCCGTTGCGGTCACCGTCGCCTCCGGCATCTCCCGCCCCGGCCTCCTCGCGAGAATGGCCATGGGCCGAAGCCCGAGCGGGCCTGCTCGCTCGTTTTCCCCCGCGCGCGTGGACCAGGCCGAGAACGGCCATGGGCCGGTTTACTTCCCCGGGGCGGCCCAGTTTTAAAAATAAAAAATCGTTTTCTGTTTTCTTTTATTATTCATAATAAAGGATGTTGTGGAAAATGTTTTTGTATTCATTTGAGCTCCAAAAATTGTGAAATAAATTTCTATGAACTCATTGGAACCAGATCTACAATCTAAAAATATTGCATATCATTTTTGGGATACTTTTCTGTAGAGCTTTAATTAATCCTTGATATTGCTGATATCTTGTAAAATAACTAGTAAATCCTATATGTGTCAGAAAAATATGATTTCAAGTTTGTTAATCTTCATATATCATGCACTTCCTAGGAAAAATATGTTTCATGCATGTGCTGTGGAAAAATGTTGAGGTGTAGTTCAAGTGCCTTTAATGGCTGATTTTTGTTATTTTTGCTAGAGAGCAAACTTTGTATAAAATATGCATGTGATAATTTTTGTACAGTCATTATATTCCATGAAGAACCTAGGAAAAATATTAGTTCTGTTGTTTGACACTTTTCATAGTACAAAGTAATTTCATGCTCATTTTTGTGCTATAGCTTGTCATTTTTGTATAGGATAGTTTACTTATCCAAATGCCATGAAATTTTTATGGTAGTCTGTTTAGGGTAGTATTATGCTACTGTAATTTTCTTAGATTTTTAGGAGCATCAGAAATATATGTTGCTGTTCAAACTTATTATTAATTAGGTTTTAAGCAAGTGTTGCTTTAAGTATGATTAAGAAATTTTGTAAAGCTTTGGTGTATCTTTGAAACATTTCATAAGATATGTTAACTTAACATAATAGTAGTAGAAGAGAATGCAGTAGATGACATGTGCTTGTAGTGTATAGTTTCTTGGATGATGTTGACTACCTTGCATTTTAACATATTCATTGCATTCATCTCCTTCGATGCACGTTTGCATAATCACTCACGCGCATTGCATCATACAGGATTGCAAATCGAGAACCCAGTCGTCTTACCCGAGGAGCTAGAGGAGCAGCTCGAGGTGCAGCAGCAGGAGGTGACAGAAGCCGAAGAGGAGGTCGGTGAAGAGCTCCCGGAGTGCCCCGATCACCGTCCGAGCTCTTTTGAGAGAGGCAAGCCCCGGAGCATTTCTATCCCGGTTTGTAAAATAATTTATTATTAACTTTACTTAATTTGATGCATTACGTTTAGGAGTTGTTTGCAAATGTTGCTGCATTATACCTTGCTTACCTTTGTTATACTATATCCTTGTTACCCTGGTATCCGCAGTCGAGTCAATGCTTAGCTTGCTTAGACCGGTAGAAGTCGGGTGATTTCCTGTCACCTGCGAGCTATAGGTGGTTACCTGGATCTGCTTGGATGACTATGAAGTCATGGTATAACTAAGTGTGAAATGAATTTGAGACCGGGCGGAAACTTGCAGGGTTTCGGACTGTAGTGTTTTCCGTCCGTGTCGATTAAGGACCGTCCGTTGTTGTCCCTCGGGTCATGTTGAACGCATGCCTCACATTTAGCTGGCCGGATAAAGTACCTTCCGACCGTGAAACTGGGAGATTATTCGGGTCGAGTGGATTGCCCGCAACGCACTGTACCGGAGCAGTAGTGGCAGGATACGGGGGGCGCGATGATAAGGCCAAAGAGCAGCCGGGCGGCCCCCGGGTACAAGTGGTTCCTGGCAAGCTCGCGACTTTACCTGAATGGTTGACTCGGCGACCAACACCTCACTTTAGCGGGTGAGTGAGGTTTGTGTGAGGAATAACTTACCAGCTGGTTAATAATCGATTCGAATTGCCATCGTTCACTGGATAGTGAACACTTGACTTGAGCTACTTCATCGTAGTAATATTAATGGAACACTTGGACAGTTATATGAATTATGACATAATGGAAGTTGTCAATGATCATTGGTTATCATTGCCTGTTTAATTACATGTTACTCTAGCCCCAGTGCAAACATAGTTGACAAGGTAATAAAGAGTTAATTACTGCATGCTTTTGGAATGGAATTGTTAAGTTAAAAATGCTTTTTTGCAAATGAGTCAGCTATCCCACCAGAAAGCCTATCATGATTCCTTGGTGTCTTTTTATTTCTGGTTTATGACGGGTAAGTCTAGCTGAGTACCTTCTCGTACTCAGGGCTTTGTTCCCACTTGTTGCAGATGGGCAGATGTACTACGGTTTTTGTATCAACTGCCTCTATCCTGCGATGGGCGAAGCATAGGACCATGGGCAATGGTCATTCGCTACTTCTCGTCTGATGCTTTTGCTGGAGATGGTCACAAGCTAGCATTTTATTTCAAAATGTTGTGTGTGTGTGCGTAATTTGAACTACCGCTTCCGCTACTTTTATTCGAACCTGGTTTGTAATAACTATGTGTAAACTCCGATGTATTTTATGTCATGAACATTTATGTAACTTATGATGGTAACCGTTAAACTTAGTACGATCTTGGCTGTTATGTGAAATGGTTTGAAATCTGTCGAGATTTCACGGACTACCGGGTTATACGGGCTTAAGTTTGTTAAATTGTCCTTCCGTTGGATGATTTCCTACTTAATCTCGTATAATTGGGCGGTTCTGTTACAAAAGGTAACCAGGACTCCCATGAACCTCTAGAAGACAACATATAGGCTCTTAACATATCTTCTAGAACAACATTAACTCGCTCGGTCTGGCCATCTGTCTGAGGATGATAAACAGTACTACGGATCAAACTCGTACCCAGACCTTTGTGCAAATGTTCCCAAAAGTGAGCGGTGAACTGGGACCCTTTATCAAACACTATGGTCTTCGTTATGCCATGCAATCGCACAATTTCTGCTATATATTTCTCGGCATATTGAGGTGGTCGATAATCTGTCTTAACAGGTAAGAAATGAACTGTCTTGGTAAGACGATCCATAATCACCCAAATTGAGTCATGCCACTTCTAGGTAGTGGGCAAACCTGAGATAAAATTCATACTTATATCATCCCACTTCCAACTAGGTATGGACAAGGGTTGCAATAAACCGGCAGGTTTCATATGAATAGCTTTCACCCTACAACAGGTGTCACATCTGGCAACACAGGCTGCAATCTCTTTCTTCATCTTTGTCCACCAATAACGAGGTCTCAGTTCTTGGTACATCTTACTACTTCTAGAATGGATGTATAGCTTAGAAAGGTGAGCTTCATCCATGAGTTTATTATTAAGCTCTCAATCCTTGGGAACAACAAGACAGTCATCAAACCATAACACGTCTTGTTCATCCACTCTGAAGTGCTTAGATGGCTCTTCTTTAATTTTCTCTTTGATGTGGAATACCCCTTTGTCGGTCTTCTGGCCTTCTATTATCTTACTCTCTAAAGAGCAACTAATCTGAATACTATGTAACACGGCAGGGTGCATCAGATCGAACCCATCTTCGAGCAAGGGTTGCACATTCAGGCAATGTGACTTTCTACTCAAAGCATCTGCCACTACATTGTCCTTTCTAGGATGATACTGCATGTTCAAGTTGTAATCCTTGATCAATTCTAACTATCTTCATTGTCTCATATTCAGCTCTGGTTGGGTAAAGATATACTTAAGACTCTTGTGATCTGTGAAAATATTACACACATTACCAAGTAGATAATGTCTCCAAATTTGTAGGGCATGCACAACTGCAGCATATCATTAATAAACACTACCACAAACTTATCCAATTCTGTCATGAAAATCGTATTCATCAGATACATAAAGTATGCAGGAGCATTTGTAAAGCCAAAAGAATGACAAGATACTTGTACAACCCGTATCTGGTGGAAGAGGCAGTTTTTGGTATATCTTGTGGCCTAATCTTGATCTGATAGTAACCAGATCTTAAATCTATCTTGGAGAACACTCTGGCTTTGGCTAACTGATCAAACAGAACATCAATATGAGGCAAGGGATACTTATTATTGATAGTTACAGCATTAAGTGGCCTATAATCCACGCACATTCTCAAAGTGCCCTCTTTCTTCTTCTTCACAAATAATGCAGGACATCCCCATTCAGACTTGCTTGGTCGGATAAACCCCTTTTTCAATAACTCCTTTAGTTGTTTCTTCAGTTCAACTAACTCATCTGGAGGCATCCGATAAGGTCTCCTCGAAATTGGGGCTGTCCCGGGAACTAACTCAATTCTAAACTCAACATCCCTATCTGGCGAAAGACCAGGTAACTCATCTGGGAACACATCCGTAAACTCGCACACTACCAGAATATGATGAATAGGAATGACTTCTATAGCACATGTCACACTTACGAGGTCTGTTCTTCTGGGAAATGGTACCTGAAAAGTACCCCCATAAGCTCTGATAGCTGCGAACATAGCGCTCATGGCATGGTTGTTGCTAGCCTGTCCCTCATCTGGACCTCTGACCAAGGCACTTCCCTGAGGCTGAACCCAGATAGCATCTCGAGGATCATCCTGAGGAAAAGTACCTGCTAACGCGGCTGCCAGCTCATTGGGAAATCTGATCATAATGTCCCTGATAACATGGAAAGTTGCTCCCTCTGCACCCTCAACAGGAGTGCGACCCTCGAACTCCAAGTGCCAGCCATCCCACTCCGGAGCATCACCAAGAGCAGGTACTGTGATCTCCACCACTGCAATCCCATCCTCAACCAACTGACTCTCACTCCAAGAGTACACCGGCTCCTGACCCTTTAGGTATCCCACATCATGGAGCACTCTCTGAAGCAAGTCGGCATGCCAAACTCGCTCAAGAAGGTGTCCGTGGTGCGGTCCTCCCTCGGGGCTAACTAGTGTCGAGGTGCTCTTCCTCCAGTGGACTTACGGTCAGTTTGCTTCGTGCGGGCCATCTATAGCAAAGTTTTTACTACCCCATGAGAACATATTTTAAGTTGGTGCAAATTTTATCAAAAGGAGATAATCAATTTATAAGGGGAGGAATGCATGACATGAATGAAATACACAAGTAATATGATGGATGTATGTTTCGTACGTTCTCACAAACTTAGAAAATAAATGAATTCTAGCGATATAGATGGTGGCATACAACGATCTCTCACATACGTAACTAATACGTTCTACACGATCACGTTGTTATGTACCCGCAGAAGATTCATTTCAGCCCAATTCCCAATGGATGCATGAAAGCAGTAAATTTATCTACACGCTCTATACGCATCCCTAGATACGCATACAACGGTAGTAACTACCCAAACCATCATCCTATTGACGGCATCGCCTCAACGGACGGAACAACCACACATGCGACACCTTTGTAAACACATGTGTAGAACATGTATTTACTCCAGCATCATATAAGCACTCTCCCTAGATCGGTGGTGTATCCGATCATGCTCTCACAACTCACACTTACCGAGGTGTAGAGGCAATTGATCCATACACTACCACTTAAAAAAGTGGCACTCATACAATATCACGCCGTATGAGCAACGAAAGAGAAATATGATGCAAGAACCCCAAGTCAGTACTTTAATAAGCCACCTAGAGTCCTTAACTAGGCATAAAGGATATGACCACTGGCACACTTTTTAGTTTGGAAATCATGTTTTTCAACCACCTTTTTGTTTTAAATACACTTGTGAACAGTAACACGCTAAACCATGCTCTGATGCCAGCTGTAACAAAACCGATCAATTATACAAAATTAAGTAAGAAAATCATCCAACGGAGCAGACGGTTTAGCAAACTTAAGCCCATATAACCCGGTAGTCCGCGAAATCTCGAGGGATTTCAAACCAACTCACATACCAGCCAAGCTCGTAATAAGTTTAGCGGTCACCATCACAAATTACATAAAAATTCACATCACGGATACATCAGAGTTTAAACATAGTTATTACAAACCAAGTTCAAATAAAAGTAGCGGAAGCATTTAGTTCAAATTCACCCACACACTCACACAGAGTTCAAGTACAGTGCCAGCTGATGATCATCTCCAACAAAAGCATTAGATGAGACGTAGGGAACGACCACTGCCCATGGTCCTAAGCTTCACCCATCGCAGGATAAGGTAGTTGATACAGTAGCCGTAATACATCTGCCCATCTGCAACAAGTGGGAACAAAGCCCTGAGTACGAGAAGGTACTCAGCTAGACTTACCCGACATAACCAAAAATAAAATGACACCAAGGATTATGAAGGCTTTATCGTGGGGTAGCTGACTCATTTGTAAAAAGGCATTTTTAGTATTACAAGAATCTTTCCAAAAGCATTATTGTCAAGTTAATAATTATTAACCTATCGGCTACATTTGCACCTATACTAGAGTAAACATGTGATTAACAAGTAATGATAACCGGTGATCAATATCAACTACCATAATGTCATATCCATTTTAACTGTCTAGGTGTTCCATCAACATTACTACGATGAAGTAACTCAAGTCAAGGGTTCACTATCCAGTGAACGATAGCAATTCGAATCGATTATTAACCAACTGGTAATTTATTCCTCACACAAACCTCACTCACCCGCTAAAGTGAGATATTGGTCACCGAGTCAACTATCCAGGTAAAGTCTCGAGTTTGCCAGAAACGACATGTACCCGGGGGCCGACCGACTGCCCTTTGGTCTTATCATTGCGCCCCCGTGTCCTACCACACCTTTCCTGGTACAGTACGCTGCGGGCAATCTACTCGGTCTGAATAATCTCCCAGTTTCACGGTCGGAAAGTACTTTATCCGGCCAGCTAAATGTGAGGCATGTGTTCAACATGACTCGAGGCCCAACAACGGTCGGTCCTTAATCGACACAGACGGAAATCACTACAGTCCGAAACCCTGTAAGTCTCCGTCCGGTCTCAACTTCATATTAACACTTAATTATATCTCATGATGCCACATTTAGCCAAACAAGATCCAGGTACTCACCTATAGCTCGCAGGTGACAGAAAATCACCCGACTTCTACCGGTCTAAGCCAGCTAAGCATTGACTCGACTGCGGATACCAGGGTAACAAGGATATGGTATACAAAGGTCAACAAGGTATAATGCAGCAACGGTTGCAAACAACTCCTAAACGTAATGCATCAATTAAAGTAGAACATTAATTAAATGTTTTGCAAACCGAGGGAGAAAAATGCTCCGGGGCTTGCCTCTTTCGAAAGAGCTCGGGCGATGATCGGGGCACTCTGGAAGATCCTCACCAACCTCCTCATCTGCCTCGGGAACCTCCTGCTCTTGTACCTTGGGCTGCTCTTCCGGCTCCTCGGGAACTGCTACTGGAATCCCTTCCTGCGATCCTGTATGATGTAGATGTATAAGTGCTCATGCATAGGTGCATTGGAGGGATGATATGTAATGATCATGATGAATGGAATGTAGATGAACATGTTTACTTTATTAGATAGAGTAGAAATACAACTCTTTTACAAGGTAGTCAACATCATCCAAGAACATGTACTACTAAACTACTACTACAACCACTATACTACATACTAAGTCACCACAGCAAGCTAAGATGCTTCAAAGATACACCAAAGCAAACATTAGTAACTAAACATGCATTAGAAATTATTATCTTATATTCAATTTAAACTAGGGCTATAACAGCAACCTATAATTCTGGTGCTCATAAAAATCTAAGAAAAATACAGTAGCACAGTCACCCCAAAATTAGTCTACCATAAAATTTTTATGTGAATTGAATAAGCAAAACTGCCTACACAAAAATAACAAGATATGGTATAAATATGAGCACGAAAATACTTTGTATTATGAGAAGTATCAAACAATAGATTTATCATTTTTTCTAGATTCTACACAGTAAATAATCACTGTATAAAATTTATCACATGCATGTTTTATTCATATTTTTCCCTTATAAAAAAATAACAAATCTAGGTAATAAATAGTACTTGAACTAGACATCAATAATTTCACATAGAACATGCACAACATACATTTTTCCCAAAAACTACATCACAAAAGAAAACTAATGCAAGTAGAACCATATTTTTCTGATACATATTCTATTTACTATTTATTTTCTAAGATAAAAAACAATTACAAGACTTAAATAAAGCTCCACAGAAAAGTATCTCAAAATCAACATGCAATATTTTTCTGCTGTAGATCTACTCAAAATAAACCTAGCAAAATTTGTTTCGCCAGATTTAGAGCAAAAATGAACACAACGCCATTTTCCAAACATTTTATAGAATAAACAAACTCCATTTCTTTTCTTTTCTGAAAATCCCAAACCCAACCCCTTACTGGGCCGGCCCAAGGGATCCAATCGGCCCATGTCTGCTTTCGGCCGGGCCAACAAGGGCAGGGACGGGGCGAGTCGGCCCGACTCGGGCCTCCCGGCCCAAGGCCGAGAACGGCCCATCGGGGCAGAGCAGGGGCGAGCCTCGCCGGCCGACGAAGGCGGCACGGTGGCGTTGCATGTTAGCGAGCCCGTCGGTCGAGACCACGACGGAGCTAAAGGACATGTGGGTGAGCTCCAGCGGGCCAAGGCGAGCGCGGTGCTCGCAAATAGAAGAAGGGGAAGGCGAGGTGGCGCGGTTGGCCATGCACGCGGCGCGCGCACTCGCCGGAGGCGGGGACGAAGCGGTGAAATCCGCCTTATTACCTCGACGCCGACAGCTGCCAACGTGCGCACGGTGAAGAGGAAGCTGGGGCAGCACCGCATGCACGCCGAATCGGGATGGGAAGCCTTGACGGCGGCGAGCAATGCCGGCGGAGGTGCGGCGGTGCGCGGTGGCAAAGGAGAAGGAGCCGCTCGGCTCTTCGAATGAAGGGCGAGAGAGAGGAGAGGGTGGGGAGCGGTCTTGGACAGGGGGATAAGGGCACAGCGTCCTAGTCGGAACGGCCAGCCACCGCCCCTTGACGCCGGTGACAGGCGGCCACGCGGTCAGCGTCGGCTGGGCACACGCGAGCGCGGCGCGTTCGTGCACAGAGAACGGGAGCGGGGCGTGCGGGAGCGGGGAGGAGGCAGGCAGCGCACGGGCCGTCTTCCGCGGCTAGGCCAAAAGTGGGGCGCCGGCCCACCTAGGCAAAGAAAGAGTTTTTCTTTTTATTTTTCAATTCTTTTTCAAGATTTTCAAAGGATAGCAACTTTAAATAAATTTTTGAGCAACAAAATGGCATTTTCTGGAAATGGCCTAAAAATGAAAGTTGCTTAGAATTTAATTCTCTACAACTTTTATTAAGTGACCAACTCAAAAATCCAAATAGATTTTGAATTGAAAGTTAAAAGCTAAATAAAGGGTATTTTGACCATTTTCAATAACATTTTTAAAAGCAAATTTTTAGAAAACTTTGAATAACAAAGTTGCTCCAAAAAATATTGTTGAACCATTAAAAGTTAATTAGTTAAGTAAACAAGCATATTTCAAGTTCATGTTTCAATATTTCAAAGCATAGTTTCAATGTTTATTTAACATGATTAGGCATGTATGATTATGATGCTTGATGATGCATAATACGCATGATTTGCAATGCCTAAATGCTTGCGTAACACCGGGGTGTTACAGCCCTCCCCCCTTATAAAAATCTCATCCTGAGATTTGGGTTACGAACCATTTGTTATAAAAATCTTCATAAGCTTTTTATAGATATTCACCCGTTTTCCAAGTTGCATCGCCCTTATCATGATGATTCCACTGTATCTTGTATGTTTTCACCACACTATTTCGAGTAGCACGCTCTTTGGTGTCCAAAACTTGAACTGGTTGTTCACGGTATACCAAATCTGATTTAAGTTTTATGCCTCGAGGTTCTATTCTTCCCTCTGGAATGCGCAAACATTTGTTTAACTGAGATACATGGAACATGGGAAAAACAAAACTCATTGTTCTAGGTAATTCCAACTTGTAGGCTACTGGACCACTCCTTTCCAAGAACTTATACGGTCCCACAAATATGGCGACAAGCTTTCTTCGGACTTCAAATCGTTTCTTCTTCATTGGTGTGACCTTTAGATAAACATAGTCACCAACTTCAAACACAAGCGGTCTCCTCCTTTTATCCGCATAGCTTTTCTGACGTGATTGAGCTGCTTTCATATTTTGCTGAATAATATGAACTTTCTTCTCGGCTTCTTTTACAAAGTCAATATCATAATACCTCCTTTCTCCTGGCTCAATCCAATTTAGTGGTGTCCTGCATTTTCTGCCATACAAGGCTTCGAATGGGGCCATTTTGATACTTTCTTGATAACTATTATTGTAAGCAAACTCGGCTAAAGGTAACCAGGACTCCCATGAACCCCTAGAAGATAACACACAGGCTCTTAACATATGTTCTAGAACAGCATTAACTCGCTCGGTCTGGCCATCTGTCTGAGGATGATAAGCAGTACTACGGATCAAACTCGTACCCAGACCTTTGTGCAAATGTTCCCAAAAGTGAGCGGTGAACTGGGACCCTTTATCAAACACTATGGTCTTCGGTATGCCATGCAGTCGCACAATTTCTGCTATGTATTTTTCGGCATATTGAGGTGGTCGATAATCTGTCTTAACAGGTAAGAAATGAACTATCTTGGTAAGACGATCTACAATCACCCAAATCGAGTCATGCCCCTTCTGGGTAGTGGGCAAACCTGAGATAAAATCCATACTTATATCATCCCACTTCCAACTAAGTACGGACAAGGATAGCAATAAACAGCAGGTTTCATATGAATAGATTTCACCCTACAACAGGTGTCACATCTGGCAACATAGGCTGTAATCTCTTTCTTCATCTTTGTCCACCAATAACGAGGTCTCAGTTCTTGGTACATCTTACTACTTCCAGGATGGATGGATAGCTTAGAAAGGTGAGCTTCATCCATGAGTTTATTCTTAAGCTCTCGATCCTTGGGAACAACAAGACGGTCGTCAAACTATAACACGTCCTGTTCATCCACTCTGAAGTGCTTAGATGGCTCTTCTTTAATTTTCTCTTTGATGTGGAATACCCCTTTGTCGGTCTTCTGGCCTTCTATTATCTTACTCTCCAAAGAGCAACTAATCTGAATACTATGTAACACGGCAGGGTGCATCAGATCGAACCCATCTTCGAGCAAGGGTTGCACATTCAAGCAATGTGACTTTCTACTCAAAGCATCTGCCACTACATTGTCCATTCTAGGATGATACTACACATTCAAGTTGTAATCCTTGATCAATTCTAACTATCTTCGCTGTCTCATGTTCAGCTCTGGTTGGGTAAAGATATACTTAAGACTCTTGTGATCTGTGAAAATATTACACACATTACCAAGTAGATAATGTCTCCAAATTTCTAGGGCATGCACAACTGCATCAAGTTCAAGATCATGTGTCGAATAATTGACCTCGTGCTTTCTCAACTGTCATGAGGCATAAGCAATAATCTTCCTTCTTGCATAAGAACACATCCTAATCCAGTTTTCGATGCGCCGCAAAACACATCAAAAGGTTTCTCTATGTCCGGTTGTACTAGAACATGAATTGTGGTCAACAGTTTCCACAAAGTGTGGAAAGCTGCTTCACACTCCTCTGTCCAAATGAACTTATGATCTTTCTGTAGCAGACTTGTCATTGGTTTAGCAATCTTCAAGAAATCTAGTATAAAACGGCGATAGTAACCAGCTAATCCTAAGAAACTTCTAACTTTAGAAACTGTAGTCGGCGCCTTCCAATCCATAACCTCTTGCACCTTGCTTGGATCTACTGAAACTCTATTTTCTGACAAGGAAAGGAACTTTCTTCAACCAAAATTCACACTTGCTAAACTTAGCATACAACTTATGATCTCTAAGTCTGGTCAAGACAATTCTCAGATGCTCTTCATGATCCTTCTCGTTCTTAGAGTACACCAGAATATCATTAATAAACACTACCACAAACTTATCTAATTCTAGCATGAAAACCATATTCATGAGATACATAAAGTATGCAGGAGCATTTGTTAAGCCAAAAGACATGACAAGATACTCGTACAACCCGTATCTGGTGAAAAAGGCAGTTTTCGGTATATCTTGTGGCCTAATCTTGATCTGATGGTAACCGGATCTTAAATCTATCTTGGAGAACACTCTGGCTTTGGCTAACTGATCAAATAGAACATCAATATGAGGCAAGGGATACTTATTATTGATTGTTACAGCATTAAGTGGCCTATAATCCACGCACATTCTCAAAGTGCCCTCTTTCTTCTTCTTCACAAATAATGCAGGATATCCCCATTCAGACTTGCTTGGTCGGATAAACCCCTTTTTCAATAACTCCTCTAGTTGTTTCTTTAGTTCAGCTAACTCATCCGGAGGCATCCGATAAGGTCTCCTCAAAATTGGGGTTGTCCCAATAACTAACTCAATTCCAAACTCAACATCCCTATCTGGCGGAAGACCAGGTAACTCATATAGGAACACATCTGAAAACTCGCACACTACCAGAATATGATGAATAGGAATGACTTCTATAGCATATATCACACTTACGAGGTCTGTTCTTCTAGGAAATGGTACATGAAAAGTACCCTCACAAGCTCTGATAGCTGCGAACATAGCGCTCATGGCATGGTTGTCGCTAGCCTGTCCCTCATCTGGACCTCTGACCAAGGCACTTTCCTGAGGCTGAACCTAGATAGCATCTCGAGGATCATCCCGAGGAAAAGTACCTGCTAACGCGGCTGCTAGCTCATTGGGAAATCTTATCATAATGTCCCTGATAACATGGAAAGCTGCTCCCTCTGCACCCTCAATAGGAGTGTGACCCTCGAACTCCAAGTGCCAGCCATCCCACTCCGGAGCATCACCAAGAGCAGGTACTGTGATCTCCACCACTGCAATCCCATCCTCAACCAACTGACTCTCACTCTAAGAGTACACCGGCTCCTGACCCTCTGGGTACCCCACACCATGGAGCACTCCTAAAGCAAGGTCGGCATGCCAAACTCGCTCAAGAAGGTGTCCGTGGTGCGGTCCTCCCTCAGGGCCAACTGGTGTCGAGGTGCTCTTCCTCCAGTGGACTTACGGGCAGTTTGCTTTGTGCGGGCCATCTATAGCAAAGTTGGACCCATAGCTCGGGATTGACCTTGTCGTCGTAATGGTTAAGCTTTTCAAGCTTAAAACCTCTTGGCCAGATGACCTGTCGTAGGTGGTTGGTGAATTGCTTGGGGCCCGGGGGACAGTGGACCATATCATACTACATGCGACGACTGGTTTCATGGGACGCATGGTTCCGAGCTCTCTGTTCAATGCGAGGACGTAGGTCACGGTTATTGAGGTCGCGACGGAGATTGTAATTGCCATCATGGTGATCTCGTTCGTCACTGTATTGTTGTCCTTGACGACGGTGGTCCCGGTGGTCATTACGCTGGTTATCGCTGTGTCGGTCGTCGTTGTTATTGCGGCGATGGCCGAGGTGGCGATTATCATCGCGGGGAGGGTTTTCATGATTGTCGTCGTTGCCTCCGTCAGCTCCTGGATTGACACCAGGAGCTATGTTGTCCATAACATGGTGGTCTGTGCCAGCGGGTGCGCGTAAGCCACGTTGACCGGACCTGAAAGGTTGACTGGAGTGCTGGAAGCTCCTACTAGTCGTGCCAAACACGGACGGCCCCATGACACGTTCATTGGTTTGAACCATGGCCGCCTGGAGATAAGCCTGCAAATCCTCTCGGATATTTTGGATTTCTGGGGTATCCGGTAACCGCTTCAGACTTTCAATGGCGACGACCACGTTGGCGCTTGGGGTTTTGAATACTGGTCTGTTCCCCACCATGTCAAAAGCATCATTGAGGTTGTGCCCTTGCAATCGATTACGCCTAGCTGCAACGTCAGCTTCTTGCTGGTCGCGGTCTGCTTGCTGTTGTGCTAGGCGTGCATCTTCATCTATGCGACATTGAGCTCAGTCGGCATTGCGCTATTGTCGCTCTTGTCGCTGTTGATCGGTCTCACCCCCAGCAGGTGGATCTTCATCTTGGCTAACCACGTTGATCATGGTGCCACGCCTTAGAGGGAAGGCCGGGATTCGAGGAAAGCCTAGAGGATATAGCCTCTCCTCATCACTGTTACTCACATGGTGTATTACCATTGTTTAAGTAGTCTCATCGGACGCAGTGCTCAATCCGGAGCTTGAACGGCTATCTGTCTGGGTTGCATGGATCGAAACTTGATCAGAGCCCACCATATTGTTGAAGTTGTGTGGTCGAGGTCGAGGTTGAGCGGAGCACCCTTCAGGAGTTGAAGTGACCACTATATATGTACCCAACCGTTGAAAATGGATGGCTCGAGCAGGTCGAGTAGATCTGTTGTAGCTGTTCGAGTTCTGCTCGGTAAACTGCTCTTGGAGCGAATCAACCAGAGCTAGGGTAAACGAGAGTTTGCCACCGAGCCAGTCGATGGAGTCGATTAGGTCGGTGTTGTCGAGTTTCCTCGCCTGGTAGCGAGGAAGGAGTCGATGAGTTGCCGGCATGGTCGGTGACGGTACTGGTGTAGGCAAAGCCGGAGGTAGCGTAGTCGTAGTCGACGCCGATGTCGGGGAAGTAGTCGATGCAGATCGGATCTGCACCTCCTCCATGGTTGTGACGATGAAGTCGTTGGAGCCGGTGGTCCAGGTGATCTGGCCGATCGTGAACGTGAGGCCCGCTGCCGTGACCATGGAATCGGGGAAGATGACCATCTCGCTCGCCTGAAAAGCAGTACACACACCCCTTACCTGGCGCGCCACTGTTGACAAAACCTGGTCGGCAGTCTACCGATGGGTATGCCCAAGGTAGTAGATTGTTGGCAGACAGGTGTGCAAGCCACGAACGAGATGGTGATGCAGAACAACACGCGGGTTTACCCAGGTTTAGGCTGCCGTGTGGGCGTAATACCTTACGTCCTGCTCTGCTTTATTATTGCTGTCTCGAATAATGTATTACAAGCTAGATTGCCCTAGAATATGTTTTGATGTTTTTGAGGGGGGTCCCCTGCCCTCTTTATATAGTCCGGGAGGCAGGGTTACAGATCTGGAAACTAATCTTAGCCGGTTACAATTGTCATATGGAGTCGGATAAGGATTCCTAACCTAACCGACCAAGACCTTGCTTGATCCCCAAGTCTGGTTTGATGCCTTGCGCGAGACTCCATCTCGATGATCTGGATCGCGCGTCGTCATGTAATGGGCCGGACCGTCTGGTTTGGGCCTGCCCATGTCTAGTCGTAAGGGTATAGGGGTTTATACCCCCACAGACATACAGTATAGGTCTACACATACGTACAGTATAATAACCGGTGATCATGGTTTGACTAGTGCTCCTCACTACCGGAGCCGGCTGCTTTGCCGAGGGCCCCAGGCTCTCGGCAAAGCCTCTAATGCTCTCGGCAAAGCCTTTGCCGAGCGCAACTCTCGGCAAAGCGCCCTCGGCGAAAATCCGATCGGCAAAGGCTTCTTTGCCGAGAGCCATTTATCGGGCACTCGGCAAAGCCTTTGTCGAGTGCCCGACACTCGGCAAAGCGCGAAATAAAAAAATGTGAAAAAAAACCTGAAAAAAAATTTTAATCGGGGGAGGGGCCCACTGGCCAACGCCCGCCCGTCTCCATCAAAGTCGCAAGTCGCGGCATTTTTCGTGGCTACGCGGTCGGCGGGATTCGAACTCGTGACCTCTCCCTCACGTAATACCTCCTCTGCCACCTACACTACACACTCACATGCGTCTATATGTTGTTTCGGTTACTCAAATATTATACTAAACCAAGTGAAAATTAATTGTTTAAGGCCCTAAACGAATTCAAATCAAAAGGTTGTCAACTACAAAGTTTCATAACTTTTCGAGCTCTACATTTTTCATATAGAAAGTTTTTCCATCCGAGATCTTTTGAAAAATTAAAATTTAAAATTTTGAATTTCAAACGTAGTTTTGCATGACAAGATTAATTCAAATGAAAAAGTGGTCAACTACAATGTTTCATAACTTTTCGAGATCTACAAACTTCATTTAGGAAGTTTTCCATCCGAGGTCTTTTGAAAAATTCAAATTTTAAATTTCAAACGTAGTTTTGCATGACAAGATGAATTCAAATGGAAAAGTGGTCAACTACAATGTTTCATAACTTTTTGAGATCTACAAACTTCATTTAGGAAGTTTTTCCATCCGAGATCTTTTGAAAAATTTAAATTTTAAAATTTTGAATTTCAAACGTAGTTTTGCATGACAAGATGAATTCAAATTAAAAAGTGATCAACTATAATGTTTCATAACCTTTCGAGATCTACAAACTTCATTGAGGAAGTTTTTCCATCCGAAATTGTGGTGCTAACATTGTTCACAAATATTATATCTCTCTTGTAGTTTCATGAAACTACATGAGACATAGATTTTGTAAACAACGTAATTATTACTTTGTCGAATGAAGAAATGACCAATATAAAGTTTGTAGATCATGAGAAGTTATGAAACTTTGTAGTTGAAAACTTTTTTATTTGAATTCGTTTAGGGCACCAAAACATGGTTTGAAAAATTGATTTACCGAGAGTTTTACTTTGGCACTCGACAAAGAAGCCTTTGCCGAGTGTTTTTTATTTGACACTCGGCAAAGCCTTCTTTGTCGAGTGCAGAGGCTTTGCCGAGTGTTTTTTATTTGGCTCTTGGCAAAGCCTTCTTTGTGGAGCGCTTGAAAAAAAAATGCTCGGCAAAGCCTCCGGCACTCGGCAAAGAAGCGGATTCCGGTAGTGCCTATTGGCATTTGGCAAGAGGTTGAGATAGATAGGGTGGGAAAAATGGACAGCACTGACCAAAAAGTATAGAAGCAAACGATGATATATGTCCATTTCGATTTGATTTCCTTTTTATCAGTACAAATACAAATCTAGCTTCTGTATAGTATCAATCAAGATGTAAATATGAGTACATAACCATCATCTAAAAAGAAACGAAACAATCAGCCTCGGCGGCCCTGTTTACTTGGCTGAAAAGTCATGGCTGAAAATACTGTTCGCTGATTTATTGTGAGAGAAAAGCATTGTTCATTGGATGAAAAAGTACGGCTTATAAAGCGAACAGGGTGCATTGGAAGACACACAAGTCAAAAAAAAATAGAAAGAAATGACAAAAGAAAAAACAAAGTTTACGTCTTCAGCTCGGAACCGCCGTCTCCTCCATGGCTTCGATCTACTTGCTCTTTGCATGCGATGATCCAATGACGTCTCAGGCCCTTCTGCCATCAAGAACCTCCGAATGCTCTTGGTTTGTTTCCCCTTTTTTTCTTTTTCCTTTTTTCAGATCCATTCAGAAGACCTCCGGGTGGTGGAACCGCCCGGTGATGGCGCCCCCCTGCGGCTGCGCGTTCCTGAGGTACATGGACAGCGCGTAGTTATCCGTCTCCAGGCTCCTGACGCGCTCCTGGCACCCGGCGAGCTGCCGCTGGAGCTCCCGGTTGGCCGCCTCCTTCTCCTTGTACAGCCGGTGCTGCACCCGGACCGCCTTCTTCAGGAGGCCGTTCTGCCACAGGGCCACGTCTCGCTCCGCGCGGCAGGCGGTGGCCACGGAGGCGTCGAAGTCCTCCAGGAGCCTGGCGGCGCGGGCCCTGGCGTCGCCCCAGTTCTCGGCGCTCGCCATGGCTTCCATGAGTCTCTCGACCCACTGATCCGTGCGGTCGTCGCTGCCGTCTGACGGAACATGAACATTCACGGTGCGCTGCTCTTCTTCTTCGGCGGCGGCGGCGGCGGCGGTGGCGGGGTGGACGTCATCACGATGAGCGCCATGTTCAGCGGCATCTAACCGCAGGTTGACCAGGCGCTCGATCGCCACGTCCAGATCTCTCTCGCACTGCTCCAGGGCCCGCGCCTTCTCTGCGGAGTTGGCCGCCATAGCAGCAACCGTACCGCCGATTTGGTGGTCGGCTGCGGGCCGACGGAAGCGACCAGTACGTTCGCGGAGACGGCGCTTGGAGAGTCGCAACCAACTCGCATCTACCCCGAGATATGTATGGGCAGAGACAGACCTATGCTGCTGCACATGGACAGGCAGAGAGCTGTAGCAATGGCGAGATGCAAAATAAGGAAAGGACCAGAGGGCTCCTAGCTTTTATTGCCTGGGTGGAGCTCCTCTCCCGTGTTGGAGTCGAACTCGAATCGAACCCACGCGTTTTGATTTTTTTGATTTGATGAAGTTTCGGTGGTCTCTACTACGAACCGACGAAGCCCCTGTAGCTGACTGCTGGGCCCAGCGACACATGCACAGGATCTGAATTCTGAGCCCGCCGTAGCTCAGCTGCTTATTCATGGTTTATGTAAAGTGAGCAGTTATCATAACGTTTATAGGTACTCAGCCCCTTTCGTTTCACTAAAATTTGGTTGCTGTTGCTGATTCGCGGTGAGGGGAAAATAGCCCTGTTCGTTTGGACTTATCAGCAGAATCAACAGCCATCCAGCAGTGTTTTTCTCTCACAACAAACCAGCGAACAGTGCTTTCAGCACAATAAACCAGCGAAACGAACAGACTGATTGTTCCTTCCCTGAAAAATACTACTGAAGTAGGGCTGAAAAACAAGATGAATATATGTTTTGACTTTTCTAGATACATGGTATATATCTAAATCTAAGTGCATAACAAAAACTATATATAAAAAACAAAACATCTTATATAATTTAAAATAGAGATAGTGGTTATCATAATGAATCTAATAATCTCGATCTATATATATATATATATATATATATAAAATTATCGTTAAATTTGTCGAGGTGTCCCACATCAGACCTCATACTCTCAAATTGTATCGTTTCAGAAGTTAATCTTTTCACTCTAGCGGCCATAGTGGAGGACTTAGCTTAGGAGCGACGACGTAGAGGTTGTCCTTGAGGGATTTTTTACGTGGTCATGAGAGAGCAACGCAGAAATGAAAGGTAGAGGGTGAGTGTCATTTCGCTTCACCTAGCCACGATGGACATTCACTTGCCACGTGCATACAAAAAAAATACAAATGTAATAATTTTTCCTCTCTCATATGGCAAACTTGTAGGATCAATTTTAAAATTGGCATTCGAGGAGTGACTACTCGTAAAGATGTTACAGGTTGTTTCTAGAGTTGACATTTCATGTCACAGCTAGTTAGCTTGTTAGAGCATCTACATTGGTCTTTCTTGAACTTACTCGCTAATCTTCATATGAAGAACCATTATAATAAAATAGCTATCTATGTCTTTTCACCCTCTAACAACTTCTCTATACCTTGTTCGGCATTTTAGAGAGCTAACTATACTCTCTCTATCTTTAGCGAGCGAAAGACCATAATTACATGATAGAAATATTTGGAGATCTGTTGGAAGGTATTTTTCCACTAAAATATAATGAGTTTTGGCCAGTGTTGTTTGGTTTGTGTTTTTACCATCTAGACTAGAGTAGATTTTTGGTATCAAATTATTGATTAAACTACCAGCGGTTCCTAAACTATTGTATTATTTTCATCCAGGTTTCCAACCTATAAAATTGCATATCCAGGTACCTAAACTATTTAAGTACCCCAATCCAAATCTAAAGCAGTCACACCACATTCTATTAGCTGACATAGTGCTTCGGCATAGAATTGATATGTGGGTCACCGACTCATAGTTACATGGGCGTTCTCTAAACTATCACATGATTCTCATCCAGATCTCAAAGCTACAAGATTACACATCTAGGCCAGTATAATCTACTAAAGTATTCTAACTCTTGTCCAAAACACCCGCCTTTATCCTCTACTGACGAATGAATGTACTCGCCATGCTCTGCTCATGTGACCGCCATGTTGCAGCTATGAGGATCTCAGTGTCATGACTAGGTGCATCAAGGCTATAATACAAAGCCAATGTGGGGATAATGACCCATTGCTCCTTGCCGTCATGGTGGAGGCACACACCCAACAACAATGCCCAGTTCTGCCCAATTGTGCTTGCAAGTTGGCATCAAGAGGTTCTTGCCAAGACAAGATGAAAAACAGACGCAAGGAATGAGCAAAGGCTCGCAAGCGGCACATAAGTCGCGACGATGAATAGAACGTGGATTGGCTATTTTGGAATGAGATTGGGGTACTTAAATAAATTAGGAATTCATAATTTAATTTCATAGCTTAATGACTTATATAAGAGTCTTTCTAAATCTCACTCGCTAAATCATTATTTCGAGAGCTATTTGTATAAAATCGCTTTCTATACTTTTTCACTCTCCAACCGTTTTTCTTATCTCGTACACTTTAGAGAGTCATTCTCGTCTTCTATTTTTGGCTAGCAAAAAAAATCCGAAACAGAAGATAGCTATATTTGGATGGCCATTTAGACAAGCTGTTAGATGGTAATTTTTTTTACCAAAATATCTATTCGTAGCATTTATGCATGATATGGAGAGTCTCTTAGAGATGCTCTTAGTTAAAAAATCACATAATAATTATTTAAGAACCATTTATATAATTATGAGCTATGGCCCCCATGTTAGTTTCATATTAGAGTGTCACGTCAGCTAATGAACTATGCTATGACTGTTTTGGATCGAAATCGAAATGCTTAAATAGTTTAGGATCTATATATGCATAATTTTTTAATTTTCATAGTTCGAGAAGATATATGAAAATAATAACTTTATTATAGTTTATTACTCAGAGTTCTTTTAACCCGCTACATATCTCTGGCCAGGGTCCATCCATCTCCTGACGCGCACGTGATCCCGATCACCCCATCGGCCCCGTTTACCCCAATTCAGGATCGGACGGACCAGGCGGCGGCCACGTCCATCCGCTGCCCCGCCCCACCACGTCTGGCCCCGTGCAAACCACGCTCGCACCTGTCGACGGGCTCGCATCGCACCCGCACCCTCTCTGCACCGACCCGGCTCTTCTCCCTCAAATCCTCCTTCCCCGATCCAGTCCCGCAGCGACGCCGAGGCAGAGCGAGAAGAGACACAGACAGATCGCGCGCGGAGATGTCGTCGGACTCCTCGTCGTGGGCGCGCGCCCTGGTGCAGATCTCGCCCTACACCTTCTCCGCCATCGGCATCGCCGTCTCCATCGGCGTCTCCGTCCTCGGCGCGGCATGGTGAGTCAGCGCGCGCCACCACACCCTGCCTCGCTAGATCTGCCGCCTCGCCAGGTCTTGCTTGCGCCTGCCTGCCTCTCACTGTCCTTGCTATTTGCTTCTGCTCTGTATCTCCAGGGGTATCTTCATCACGGGGAGCAGCCTCATCGGGGCCGCCATCAAGGCGCCCAGGATCACATCTAAGAACCTCATCAGGTACGGAATCTGGAGCCTTCGATTCTTATTACATGCGCAAGCTGCTGTTGGTAGAATTGGCTAGGCTAGGGTAACGTGCTGTAGTACCGCCTGATTTAATTCACCATCTAGCGGAGATGTCCTCCCTATCTATAGTTAAAATTCCCGTCCATTGATTGAATTCACCGTCTAGCGGATTTGTCAAGTGATAATGTGATATATTGACTTATATATAGCTTTCGTATTAGGAAGTTTTGGATGTCATCTCGATCTACGTTGCGCTGATATATGTAGAATCTAGAAGGTGGCAACAACCTGCAAACAACCGCCTAGAAAAGTTCATGCTCTTATTGCAACTGTTTAGCCCTATGCCTTTCCATAGCTTTTGGTTTTTACAAACCATTTGGCCTCTCCTGACCTCTTGGGAATGCACCTATATTTCAGTTTACCTTGGATTAGCTTCGATCACTATATTGTTACTTAAAGAAACTCTTTTGCCTTTTTTGTGTGCCTATCAGCCTAACATTACAATCTGGCCTTGTTCTCAGCTTTTTAAGTTTTGATCCCCTCGGCTCTCATATTCCACACTTGGTTAGGGCTTTTCTTTCGGAGAACTAAATCTTTTACTCCCTTCAATAATGTTTTCAAATCATCTATTGACCTTACTCGCCATGAAGCTGATCATCTGGACTAATTGTGGCTAATCGTAGTGCATAACTGATCACTATGCACTGATAACCATGAGTAATCATGATTAGTTGGACAACTTGATAACTTTGATTAGATTGCAAATATAGGCTGTTTTAGTATTCTACTTGGTTGTGCTTTTTCTAACTTGATCCTCAATAAATTAAAACCTATATAGATTAACAAGACATGGTCGATGTTACTAATCACGGAAAATATTTTCATAATATATACAACTTTCACTATTTAAACTAGTATAATTTTTTTTTATAAAAAAATGCAAGTCAGCTTTACATTGGAGACCATGTCACTCTTTTTATTGACCTACATTTGGAATCAGAGGGAGGAGGTCTGGTGTATGGTAGGAAATACTTTTATTTAGTAGTTTGTTTTTGAAGGGAAAAACATGTACCAGTGCTTTTTATTTTTATTTTTTTCTCTCTCTCTGGTAATGCTGGAGACCTGGGTATTTCTTGATCCCTGATGCTCCTGTTAGTGTTGGTGGTTCAAAACTTTGATTCATAGGTAGTGTTGTTTGACAAGTACTCCACATATAAACATTCCAAGCCACGCACTCCCATACTTAAGTTCCGCTGGTGCAATTTTGAGCTTTGCTTTTCTTCTGTTTCTGTGGCTAATACAGTCAAGTTCTTCTGTTGATCTTCTTGGTTCCAATCATGGTCCTTTGTCTATCTCAGCATCTGTTGGTTTCCTTTCGCTCTTATCATTTTGTTGCTGTTGCTGTTGTTGTTGTGTGTTGGTGGATATGATCAATAGAGCTCTAGCTGTGCAACTAGATTGTAATATATTCTTATTGCACTAATGATGATGAGGTGCTAGGACAGATTAATAATCGAAAACGTTTGATCACACTTTCTTGTGGTCATCATATGTGAAGTGTAAAGTTTCATTAGAAATTCATAAGAATATGTAGAACAACTACTGCTAGAAGAGGAAGCATACCCATTCATTTGGTGGTTGATGGATAAGTCTCATGTGTGGTTGGTCTTTGTGGGGCTGTGCTGCTCACATGGTCCTTGTGGCTGTTTTTCTGTTTTTAGGACAGCATCTTAGACTAGAGGACAGCATCTTAGAGGACAACATCTTAGACTAGAGGACAGCATCTTAGCTAGGACAGCACTTTAGCATCTTAGACTAGCATCTTAGACTAGCATATTGGCATATGCTTGGCTGGCTAGCAGCCTATAAATATGTAACCCCAACCCCTCAGGTTGGCATGGCATTGTATGAGTTTGTGTGAGAAATAAACCAGAAAATTGCCCCAACTCCTAGTGTCATCCTCTCTCGATGAGAGTAAGGATTCAGCTACTACCAAGAGTGCGAATCCAGCGACTAACAAGTGGTATCAGAGCCGTACTATCCTGTAGCCTGAGCATCTCCTGTTCTTCTCCTTCCCCGGCCTCGCAGCAGCCCCAACCGCAGCCGGTAGCAGCAGCAGCTCCGGCTGCCCCTGCTCTCCACACAGCAGCCCCCTCGATAGCGCGCCATGTCCGCAGGCCAGTCTCAGGGCTCGGTCGCCTCGAGCGCGCGGCGTCGGCAGGAGGCCGACCTCGCCGCGGCAGAGAAGCGCGAGCGAGCGGCAGCAGACGCCGCTGCAGCAGCGGCAAGGGCATCGAGGCTGGCAGCAGCGGAGCTAGCAGCAGCTAGAGCGGAGGTGGAAGCAGCGGCGGCGGCGGATGCAGCGCGTGCAGCAGCAGCGGAGGTCGAGGTTCTACGCGGCAGCAACAGCAGCTCCATCGCTGCTGATGATAGCGCCGACGCGGACCTCGAGCTGCTGGAGAGGGAGGCATCGCGAGGGCGAGCGGCGCAGTGGGCAGCCGCGCACGCCCACGAGCGCGGCGGCAGCCCAGACAGGCGCAGACACGCCGGCGGCGCTCCTGAAGGAGGCGCGCACGGCGGTGGCGCTCCTGGAGGCGGCGCGCATGGCGGCGGCGGACGGGTCGACGGAGAGCGCGGCCTTCATAGGCAGCGCGACTCTCTCTCCCCGGTTCGGTACCGTGGTCACCACGAGTACCAGGCTGTCGACGGACGGGTCGACGGAGAGCGCGGCCTTCACAGGCAGCGCGGCTCTCTCTCCCCGGTTCGGTACCGTGGTCACCACGAGTACCAGGCTGTCGGCGAACGGGTCGACGAAGAGCGCGGCCTTCACAGGCAGCGCGGCTCTCTCTCCCCGGTTCGGTACCGTGGTCACCACGAGTACCAGGCTGTCGTCAGGGACGTCGGCCCCGGCGGCGGGTGGCCTACCCTCACCAAGACCAACTATGTTGAGTGGGCTGCGGTGATGAGGGTGAAGCTCCAGGTGCGGCATATGTGGGATGCAGTCCGGTACGGCGACGTCGACTACGACCAAGATCGACGGGCGCTGGATGCTCTCATTGCTGCAGTCCCGCCCGAGATGCAGTTTTCGCTTACCAGCAAGCGGACTGCCAAGGAGGCTTGGGACGCCATCGCTGCAGCACGCATCGGCAGCGACCGCGCCCGCAAGTCCACACTGCAGGCACTTCGCAAGGAGTGGGAGAACCTGGCCTTCAAGCCAGGTGAGGACGTTGATGACTTTGCTCTCCGTCTCAACACTCTGTTGCAGAAGTTGGTGCAGTTCGGCGACGACACCTACGGCGAGGAGAGAGCTGTTGAGAAGCTCTTCCGCTGCGTCCCCGAGAAGTACAAGCAGATGGCTCGCTCAATCGAGTCTCTGCTGGACCTCTCCACGATGACGATCGAGGAGGCGTTGGGCCGCCTCAAGGTCGTTGACAGCGATGAGCCACAGCGCCTCTCGGGACCCGTCACCATTGGCGGGAAGCTCCTCCTCACTCGGGAGCAGTGGGCTGCCGGCCAAGGTGACAGGAAGAAGGGGGAGCCTTCTTCCACGACAGGCAGCCGCAAGCGTGGCAAGCCGCGCAAAGACGCCCAGGCAGGGGCGCGAGGACGTGCCGAGGGTGATGATCGTGGAGGCGCCCAGGGCGGCGCCGCTGGCAAGCAAAAGCCAGCACGAGGCGACCCTTGCTACAACTGCGGCAAGCTTGGTCATTGGGCCAAGGATTGTCGACAGCCACGACGCGGCCAGGCCCACGTCGCGCAGGCGGAGGAGGAGGAGCAGCCGGCTCTGTTCATTGCTCATGCGAGCATCGAACTACCTCCAGCGGCACCGGCCGCAACGGCTCTCCTCCACCTTGACGAGCCAAAAGCACACGCCCTCCTCGACGACAGCTCCGGCAACGACAAGGCCGACGGGTGGTGCCTTGACACCGGCGCCACCCACCACATGACCGGGCGGCGGGAGTTCTTCACCGAGCTCGACCCAAGCGTTCGAGGCACCGTCAAGTTCGGCGACGCCTCCGCTGTGGAGATCAAGGGCGTCGGCTCTGTCGTCTTCGTCGCCAAGACTGGCGAGCACAGGCTGCTCACCGGTGTCTACTACATCCCCGCGTTGAGGAACTCCATCATCAGCTTGGGACAGCTGGATGAGAGCGGGTCGCGCGTGGAGATCGAGCACGGGGTGCTGCGCATCTGGGATCATCGACACCGGCTCCTGGTCAAGGTCAACAGGAGCAACCGCCTCTACGTCCTTCACGCACAGGTGGCGCAACCTCTTTGTCTTGCAGCCCGCCGCGACGACGACGCTTGGAGGTGGCACGAGCGCTTTGGGCACCTCAACTTTGAGGCCCTAAGGCAGCTCGGCAGCAAGGACATGGTGCGGGGCATGCCGCACGTCGACCACGTGGAGCAGTTCTGCGACACCTGCGTCCTCACCAAGCTGCGGCGGCTCCCTTTCCCTCGCCAGGCAAGCTTCCGCGCCAAGGAGAAGCTGGAGCTCGTACACGGTGACCTCTGTGGCCCCGTGACACCGGCTACACCTGGAGGCCGGCGCTACTTCCTCCTCGTCGACGACATGTCCCGCTACATGTGGGCTGTCCTGCTCGACGCCAAGGCAGCCGCGGCGGACGCCATCAAGCGTCTTCAAGCTGCTGCGGAGGCGGAGTGCGGCCGCAAGCTTCGGGTCCTACGCACGGACAACGGCGGCGAGTTCACGGCGGCCGAGTTCGCGGCGTACTGCGCCGATGAGGGGATCCACCGCCACTTCTCCGCGTCGTACACTCCGCAGCAGAACGGCGTCGTCGAGCGCCGCAACCAGACGGTGGTGGCCACCGCCCGTGCCCTCCTCAAGCAGAGAGGGATGCCGGCGATCTACTGGGGTGAGGCGGTGATGACTGCCGTTCACTTGCTCAACCGCTCCCCCACCAAGGCCCTCGACGACAAGACGCCATACGAGGCCTGGCACGGGCGCAAGCCCGCGGTGAGCCACCTTCGCGTCTTCGGCTGCCTGGCCTTCGTCAAGGAGCTCAACCACGTCGGCAAGCTCGACGACCGGAGCACGCCAGGGGTCTTCATCGGCTACGCGGAGGGCTCCAAGGCCTACCGCGTCCTCGACCCTGCGACACGACGCGTGCGCATCACGCGTGACGTCGTGTTCGACGAGGGGCGAAGCTGGACGTGGGGCAAGATGGTGGATGATGGCTCGACTCCGACGACCAGCGATTTCGTCGTCGACTACGTCCACTTCAAGGAGGCGGGGGGAGCTAGCAGCTCGTCCTCACCGAGCTCGCCTACCCCACCACCTCGTTCGCCACCACCTCCGGCGAGTCCTTCACCACCGCCACCACCAGCTCCGGCAAGTCCACAGGCTCCGGCGAGTCCACCACCAGCACCGCCGGCCACGCCTCGTTCTCCTACACTAGACCCTACCTCCTCAGGCTCGGCACCGGCAGCTTCGGCCCACGACGAGCAGCGCACAGTGGAGTTCGCCACTCCGCTGTCCAACGACGAGGATCGCATCGACGCCTACCACGGCGGCGAGCCTCTGCGCTACCGTACCGTGGACAACCTCCTCGGCGAGCAGCCGGTCCCTGGACTGGCACAGCACGACTTTGAGGCGGAGCTGCACCTCGCACAGGACGATGGCGAGCCTCGTTCCTTCGCCGAGGCGGAGAGGGACGCGGCATGGCGTGCCGCGATGCAGATGGAGATGGACGCCGTCGAGCGGAACAAGACGTGGGAGCTGGCCGATCTTCCAGCCGGCCACCACGCCATCTCTCTCAAGTGGGTCTTTAAGCTCAAGAAGGACGAGACCGGAGAGGTGATCAAGCACAAGGCGCGTCTGGTGGCGCGCGGCTTCGTCCAGCAAGAAGGAATCGACTTCGACGACGCCTTCGCGCCCGTTGCACGGATGGAGTCCGTGCGACTCCTCCTTGCGCTAGCTGCCCAGGAGGGCTGGCGTGTCCATCACATGGATGTCAAGTCGGCGTTCCTTAACGGCGACTTGAAGGAGGAGGTCTACGTGCATCAGCCGCCGGGATTTGCGATTCCCGGCAAGGAGGGCAAGGTGCTCCGCCTGCGCAAGGCCCTCTATGGCTTGCGGCAGGCACCAAGGGCGTGGAATGCCAAGCTGGATTCCACGCTGAAGGGGATGGACTTCGAGCAAAGCCCACACGAGGCGGCCATCTACCGGCGGGGCAACGGAGGAAAGGCCCTGCTGGTAGGCGTCTACGTCGACGACTTGGTGATCACCGGCACCAAGGATGCGGAGGTGGCGGCATTCAAGGAAGAGATGAAGGCCACCTTCCAGATGAGTGATCTGGGGTCTCTCTCCTTCTACCTGGGGATCGAGGTGCACCAGGATGACTCCGGGATCACGCTTCGACAGACCGCCTACGCCAAGCGCATCGTTGAGCTAGCGGGGCTCACCGACTGCAACCCAGCCCTCACCCCGATGGAGGAGAGGCTGAAGCTGAGCCGCGACAGCACGACGGAGGAGGTGGACGCTACGCAGTACCGGCGTCTTGTGGGGAGCCTTCGCTACCTCGCCCACACACGGCCGGACTTGGCATTCTCCGTCGGCTACGTTAGTCGGTTCATGCAGCGACCGACGACGGAGCACCAGCAGGTTGTGAAGAGGATCATCCGCTACGTTGCGGGGACTCTCGACCACGGCCTCTACTACCCGAGGTGCCCTGGGGCGGCACACTTCGTCGGGTACAGCGACAGCGACCACGCCGGCGACATCGACACTAGCAAGAGCACGAGCGGGATCCTCTTCTTCCTCGGCAAGTGCCTCGTTAGCTGGCAGTCGGTCAAGCAGCAGGTGGTGGCCCTGTCTAGCTGCGAGGCCGAGTACATAGCGGCCTCCACCGCTTCGACTCAGGCGCTCTGGCTCGCTCGACTGCTTGGTGATCTCCTTGGCAGAGACACTAGAGCGGTGGAGCTCAGGGTGGACAGCAAGTCCGCCCTGGCCCTAGCAAAGAACCCCGTGTTCCACGAACGCAGCAAGCACATCCGGGTGAGGTACCACTTCATCCGAGGCTGTTTGGAGGAAGGAAGCATCAAGGCGAGCTACATCAACACCAAGGACCAGCTTGCGGACCTGCTCACCAAGCCCCTTGGGAGGATCAAGTTCCTTGAGCTCTGCTCCAGGACAGGGATGGTTCAACTCTCCCACAAAACGACGCACAAGACTTAGGGGGAGAATGATGGATAAGTCTCATGTGTGGTTGGTCTTTGTGGGGCTGTGCTGCTCACATGGTCCTTGTGGCTGTTTTTCTGTTTTTAGGACAGCATCTTAGACTAGAGGACAGCATCTTAGAGGACAGCATCTTAGACTAGAGGACAGCATCTTAGCTAGGACAGCACTTTAGCATCTTAGACTAGCATATTGGCATATGCTTGGCTGGCTAGCAGCCTATAAATATGTAACCCCAACCCCTCAGGTTGGCATGGCATTGTATGAGTTTGTGTGAGAAATAAACCAGAAAATTGCCCCAACTCCTAGTGTCATCCTCTCTCGATGAGAGTAAGGATTCAGCTACTACCAAGAGTGCGAATCCAGCGACTAACAGTGGTTAGGAACACAATTGAGTTTTGATTACCTCATTTTTAGATATACTGGCAGAGCATTGCAGTATTCATCTGGTAATGTTAGATCTTCACCGCTCCAGTTTTAAAGTATGCCATGTTTCCCATATTATTATCCAATAGCAATGGTAGAAGTAGAACCTTAGTTTAGGGACTTTGGAACTGCAGTGTTGTTTACATCTGTCTTTGTTTCCACCGTTCTGAGAATTAGATAAATGCTTTTTTTTTTTACCTAGAATCATTCATTCAGGCATCTGGTAATTTATGTTCCCCCCAATGCCCCTGAATGGCTTAACCAAATAAGCTCACTTGTGTCATGCCTATGAATATACTCTATATAAACAGTATAGAACAATAGAATCATGGATTAACAGGATTGAGAGTTGTTTAGTTGCCTGAAGCAACTCATCTTGCATTTGATTGAATGGATACGCTAAAGTTATATCTGACAACCAGATTCACACCTACATATTTGTATACCCTGAGTAAACAAACACCATATGATGTTCTCATCCTTGCATCTGCCTTGTTTTGCTGTTTTCATGGCGAGCAATGAACATGGCACTTAGACATAAGGAATGCAGCAAGCTCGAACTTCATATTAGAAATTTATATTTTCATCGAGTCATAAACTATTGTTCTTTATAGTTTCTTCATTTTTTAAATCATAATCTCCATGTGCTTTTGCTTTTTCAGTGTCATCTTCTGTGAGGCTGTTGCAATTTATGGTGTAATTGTGGCAATCATCCTCCAGACAAAGCTTGAAAGTGTGCCAACATCTCAAATGTATGCTCCGGAGTCTCTTCGAGCTGGCTATGCAATCTTCGCATCTGGCCTTATTGTTGGCTTTGCTAATCTTGTTTGCGGGTAGGCACCAGGTTCTCCATCTTGTTTCCTCTGGTGAATTTATTCTGCAGTTCCAGATGATTAAATTTCCTATTTACAGGGTATGCGTGGGGATAATTGGAAGCAGCTGTGCACTTTCTGATGCTCAGAACTCATCACTCTTTGTAAAGATCTTGGTGATTGAGATCTTTGGCAGCGCTCTGGGACTGTTCGGAGTCATTGTGGGCATCATTATGTCTTCTCAAGCGACATGGCCAGCAAAAGCTTGATTTTCACCATTAGTAGCTCTGTAAATTATTCGGATGGAATGTATCGGAATGTGCATGTGGTCCAACTTGCTTTTCCTCTGCCTTTTCTTTTGCATCTTTTGGCAAAACATGAATTCTGGCGCGCGCATAGCGCTACCGATTGTAGAGTTGCTATTCCTACTGCCGGAGTACTCCCATGTGTGTTGCTATTCCTACTTGACGGAGTACTTCCATGTGTGTTGGATATCTTGTAGGTGCTATTGCCGTTGCAAGACACACTTGGCATTGGGATATTGAATAAATGCTTTGAACTGAATAAGATGGAAATTATTCCTTTTGTCACCCTTCGATTAGTGCCAAAGTGTGGGTCCAACATTTCTTTTATTAGAATGACATAAATGGGTACTTTTGTGGTTATGCCCGTACTGTGCAGGGGTGAACTTTTAAGTTTGATAAGGATTGAGGAGTCAAATGATTTAAAGTTTTTTTAATTAAAGTTCTATATAAAAAACTACTAATATTTATGATACAATATACTCCCTCCATTTCAAAATATTTGTCGCTTTCGTTTTTTGAGAAACAACTTTAACAAAATATATATTAAAAAATATTAATATTTATGATACATAATTGATATCATTGAAAAGATTTTTGAATCTAGTTTTTTAATAAATTTATTTGGAGATATAAATGTTGCATGTATTTTTTATAAATCGAGTCAAACTTATGGCACGAAAACCGAAAACGACAAATAAACTGGGAGTACTCCCTCTGTCCCAAAATAGAAATCGTGCTCGATACCCGAGAAGTTAACTTTTTTTTAACTTTGACCAGTAATATATAAAAATAATATTACTATTTATAATATGTAATTAGTATCATTAGATAGATCGGTGAATATATTTTTATAATAAACTTATTTAGAGATATAAATATTGCACATACTTTCTACGAATCTAGTCAAGTCAAAATTAAGAAAGTTTGACTTGCACGTATCTCCTAACGACTTTCATGGACAGAGGAGTAAGTATCATCAATAATTATGACATAACATAAATACTATTAAATTAATTATGACATTTATTTTTATAGTAAACTTATATATACATAAATATTAATATTATTTTCTATAAAATTAGTTAAAGTTAAGATAGTTTGGATTGCATGAATTTTATATAGTTATATTTTTTTTATGGATGGAGGGAGTACTCATGTTCCAAACTGTATTTCTAAATTGTAGGTCGCTTAAATTTTGTTCTTAGCTAATAATTTTTAAACTTTGACCATATTTATCGAAATATAACAACGCTTGTATCATCAAGTTAGTTTTATTAGATTCTATTTAAATATTTGTTCTTAGTCAATACTTTTTAAACTTTGACTGTACTTATTAAAAAATAGCACCATCCGTAACATCAAGTTTGTTTTAGATTCACTATGAAACACTTGATAGTGCATCTATTTATATTTTTCTATATACTTTAAATGTCTTGACAACAATTTTTTATTTGATATTTTAGAAGTTTGCCTTAGAATAAAATCAAAACAATCTATGTTTTGAAAACCGATGGAGTAGCCTCTGCTAGTTTAAGCAACCTGTGACGTTGGGTCGGTGTAACTTTTTATTTTATAGAGAAAATCTGATAATGAAAGGTTTATGTTGGAAAATAAAGATCTCCGGCAAAACTACGTTTTTGCATCTGTTATGTTATATATGAAAAATATTTTTCTAATTTATGGCTGTACAATTTATTGCTTTTTGTAAATTTTGGAACAATCTACTATTTATTTTATTATAACTTTTTAAACGGCTCATTGTAGGGGTGTGTTCACTTCGCGAAAAGTAGGTGAAAAGTTACTGTGACATCTTTTGTTGTTATTTGACAAAATTTGTCCAATCATAGACTAACTAGGCTCAAAAGATTCGTCCCGACATTTACAGACAAACTATGCAATTAGTTATCTTTTTTACCTACATTTAATGCTCCATGCATACGTCGAAAGATTTGATGTGATGGGTGGAACCTGAAATATTTTGGGTTGAAATGGGAAGTGAAAAGGCCTAGGTGTATCTCTTGATAAATTCAGCAGACACGTCTTCCATATTTTCAGCGGCTTTCAGTCGGGCCAGGGCAAGTGGAAGTGGGCAACTGGCAACTGCCCTCGCCGCTGGCAATCCGCCAATCCCCTCGTCTGTTCGGCTCCAACTCCGAAAAAAGGAGGGAAACACAAGAGACGCGTCCGCCTCGCCTCGCCTCAAGCCCTCAACCAGCCCCCCTCATCTCGGCGGTTTCGCCGGTCCGCGTCACCAACCCGTCGTCACATCCTCCCTCCATCTCCCGGAGCGCAGCCCGTCCCCTCCGGCGAATCTATCTGTGAGTTCCCATGTTTCCCATTCCCTCCCCATTGGGTTCCCTACTTCCGCCGCGCCGACGCCTGTTCATGGAAAAGGAGGCAAAAAACCCCCACGGCCCAACCGACGCTTGCTTCGAATTCTCTCAGTTATTCTTCTTTCTTTAAAGCAATGCAAAGCCTTCAAATTAGCAAGGTAGATTTGAACCAAATGATTATTTGTTGATTTTATCCAGAGTATAGGATTAGGGTTTAAAAAGAGTTTTCTATGGCATTGAAATGATCAAATGAAATTAGGGTTTTAAAAAAGAGATCTCTACGGCAGTGAAATGATAAAATGGAGTTGTAAATCAGACGAAAGTTTAAGCTTGATATGAGTTATGTTATTTCTTATTATTCTGATAATACGTAACTGTAATTTGAATCACCTACAATCAGCAAATAAGTGATGAATGGTTTTAAAAGAGGACATTACCAGAGCCAATAATGTTTTTTTAAAAAATGTCCTACTATATTGTTTTGGCCGTCAAGGGGTATGATGTTGGATGCTTTGTTTCTCCTATGCCAACTATCTTGTATCGATGATTTTGGCAAGGAACATTATTAGTGGGTTCTTTATTTCTAAACAGTATCACTAGTGGTTTCCTTCATTTTGGTAAAGACCGTGTCACTACTTCATTCATTCTCGCTGCAAATTTTTGTTTCTCTATGTTGAACTATTAATGTTAAAAAATCGTCTGGTGGCATTACTATTTAGACAATATCACTTAAAAAATATCCTTATGCTTATGATATAATTTATGCCCATTTTGCTATTGCTACACCCCTAATTTTGTAATGTTTGCTGACCTTTCGTTGGAGTGGAGGTTACCCCCTTCTCTTGCTTCATGTGAGTTGCATATCTTTTTCTTTGGGGCACAATTTCTCCTATCTGGTGGGTGTCTAGTTTTTTTAGTTTCCCTTAGTAGTCGTTGTGGTCATCTTCAGTCAACCATTTCATATTATGGTCAGCAGCTATAGCCCCCCACACCCCACCCAAAAGGTTCCCCCGTGTCTGAAACCCTACCCTACCTCCCTAGAATCCACCGCCTTGCCGATTTTGTATCGTTGGTTTTGTTTTGTCATGCATGACGATCCATGTGTAATGCTGGTTCCGCCTTTCTCTTGTTGAGAATTTGGTACTGTGGTCCACACTAGTGTTAAGTTAGTGTCCATTTTGTGTTTAATAATGATTCTATGGGCATGGGAGCTGTTTCTATTTGCCAATTATCTATTCACAAGCAGTGATGGAAGTACTCAGATGTTGCATGTATAAGGGACATGTGTGCCTCTTGGCATATCTTTCATTTAATCCGTAAATTTATTTCTCGAATGTGCAATTGATTCATGAAATTCAGAGAATTGGGATTACTTGTGTGGATGGATCCTCATCCTAAGGAATTTTACAAAATAATCTTGAGTGCAAATGCCATGGATGATGAAAGCAAATGACTATGGTAAAGCTTTATGCAGTTCGTTTTTAAGTACTTCTGGTGTATGATGTTCTACACAAAAAGCGCTACTAGCATCATTGTTTTCAGGTCGGCTGGTCGAACCTGGTCGCCCTGGGGTCGACCGGACGATTAATCACGATTAGTCGTCGACCAGGTCGATTAATCGAACCCTGGTCGACCTGGTCGTCCACCTAATCGTCCACCTTATCAGGACATATATACTTATATATATAGACCTATATATACTATATAGTATACACAATAAAGCAAGCATCAACACTACATTAGTGTTTAGCTAGTGACTTACTTGTGGGAGTTGTTTTCTTCTCTTTTCTACACTGTCCAGAGGTCCAAATTCCTGTCTCAAACTCCATTTCTTCGCTGAATTGTTGCTGCAAGCCTACAGGACCAAAGAAGACCATAATTAGCAAGTAGCAACACTAATGCAGTCTTGATCTTGACACACCTTAACAGCAGCACTGCTGCACTAGCAAATAGCTACAAATTAGCAGACCATAGCAGCCATACAGCCAGCTGCCAGCATATTACAAAACCAAGTTCAAGTTCAGTACAGAATAGATAAGCTAAAGTGTTCAAGTGTTCAACAGTAAACACAAAGTAGGCAAACTAGCCAATAGCCATCTAATGGTTCTAATCAAGCAACAAATCATTATTCAAATGGAATTCTCCATCTCCATCTCCAATAGCCATCTAATGGTTCTAATCAAGCAACAAATCAATACAAAGTAGGCCCAACAAGAAGTTCCCAAACTGGTCGTCCATGTCCTGGTCGGACGATTAATCGCGATTAATCGACAATTAATCGGACGACCAGGTTTCTGGTCGAACTGGTCGAGTCGAGGAACCTTATCGAGTCCCTGGGGCGACCAGGACGATTAATCGCGATTAATCGGACGATCTGAAAACAATGACTAGCATGAATCTCTTATTTCTATAGACACCTACATTATATTCCCTTGCTGTATTGATAAATGGTCAAAGGCATATGCTATTGAGTTGTGAGTTTTGTGTTATTGCTCCTTCTCTAGTACTCCATCCATTCCAAATTATAAGACGTTTTGGCATTTCTAGATACATTACTTTTATTATGTATCTAGACATAGTGTATATCTAAGTGCATAGCAAAAGTTATGTATCTAGCTAGACTAGAAAAGCCAAAATGTCTTATAATTTGGACTGGACGGAGTACTATTCTTTTATGGCGATGAGCATTCAGCATTCATGGAACCTTTAAAGTTTCTTTCATACTAGTAGTGCTTATGTAATTCTTGTCAGAGAATGTATCATAGTGATTTTTCATTTGTCCAAAAGTAAATAAAACACGGATCAGGACTTCAGGAGTTCTCTTTCAGCATGACTGGAATGATAAATGATCCTTCCAAGCTACTTTTTATATTTCAATTCTGTAGTGATTTAATTATCAAGGACAGGGGTACCTTCACTTACGCTATATGTTCATGAAGTAATCAACATTGGCTTGTACTGATCTGTTGCTAGATGAAGATGCATATTTAGGAACTTAGTTGAGCATGGAAATGACGTAGGTTCTGTTAGAAATGACCAACTCGATCTATTATGATGCCCAAAGGGGCAGATATGGTGATGTACAAAGTGCAGATAGCACCCTACACTAGTGAGCAATTCCAAGAGATGTATATACATCTAACACCCCCCTCAAACTCATGGTGGGTCAACAACACTGAGTTTGGAAAGAAAAAAGGTATGCTGCGCCCTAGTCTGAGGCTTGGTGAAGAAATCCGCCAATTGAAGCTCTGAGGGCACATAGTAAAGAGCCACCACCTCATCATGTACTTGCGATCGCATGTAGAAAGCATCAACACCAATGTGCTTGGTAAGTTCATGTTTGACAGGATCACGAGCAATACTGATCGCACCAGTGCTGTCAGAGGATAGAGGAGTCGGTGTGGAAGTCGTCACACCAAAATCCTCAAGTAGCCACCTAAGCCATGTGACCTCAGCCGTCACGGTCGCCATAGCCCGCAACTCAGCCTCAGCACTGGACTGGGAAACTGTCGTCTGCTTCTTGGTTTTCCAGGCAATCAAGGAGGACCCAAGAAAGACACAATAAGCTGAAAGGGAACGGCGATCAGACTGATCACTAGCCCATGTCGCATCAGAGTACGCCTGAAGCTCAAGAGAAGTAGAGTGAGGGAAGAACAAGCGGCGTGAGATGGTGCCACGAAGGTATCGAAGAACACGAAGAAGATGAGCATAGTGGAGCTGTGTGGGAGCAGAAACGAACTGACTCAGAATATGAACAGCATGACAAATGTCAGGACGAGTAATCCCAAGGTAAACAAGGCTCCCAACAAGGTGACGATAACGAGTGGGATCAGCAAGCGGAGCACCATCAGTAGACCGCAGGTGAACACCTAGCTCCATAGGTGTATCAACAGTGCGCTGATCGGTGAGAGCAGCACGGGAGAGAAGATCCTGAATGTACTTTTCCTGGGAGAGGTAGATGCCATCAGGCATGGAAGAGACCTCGAGACCAAGGAAGTAACAAAGAGGACCCAAATCAGACATCAAGAATGTGTCACTAAGACGCTTCTTCACACAATCAATAAACTGAGAATCATCACCAGTAATGATCATGTCATCGACATAGAGAAGAAGTGTGCGACCACGAGGGGAAATGTGGACAAAG
The DNA here is from genome assembly GCA_038087645.1 of Saccharum hybrid cultivar R570. Lineage (NCBI taxonomy): Eukaryota > Viridiplantae > Streptophyta > Magnoliopsida > Poales > Poaceae > Saccharum > Saccharum hybrid cultivar. The sequence continues at coordinate 29,917,714 of JAQSUU010000135.1, forward strand.
AGAGCGGGGTCGTGGTCGCTGGGCTTAAAACCAGCATCAATGACAACAGAGGAGAAGCACTCAAACCAGGCCCGAGGAGCTTGCTTGAGGCCGTAGAGAGAGCGTCGCAGCCGGCAAACCATGCCATCCGGAACAGAGTATCGTGGAGGTGGCTGCATGTAGACCTCCTCACGCAGCTCGCCATTGAGAAAGGCATTCTTGACATCAAGCTAGGAGATGGACCACTGTCGGACAGAAGCAACAGCAAGAAGAGTCCGGACTGTGGTCATGTGAGCAACGGGAGCAAAGGTCTCATCATAATCACGACCTTGCTCCTGCTGAAAACCACGGGCCACAAGACAAGCCTTGTAGCGCTCAATGGAACCATCAGAGCGAGTCTTGATCTTGTAGACCCACTTGCAAGTAATAGGAGTCACCTGAGGCGGCAAAGGAACAAGGTCCCATGTACCAGTGCGCTCCAAAGCGGCAATCTGGGTGTTAGATGTATATACATCTAACACCCTGGTATCAGAGCTTCAATTGGCGGATTTCTTCACCAAGCCTCAGACTAGGGCGTAGCATACCTTTTTTTTCTTTCCAAACTCAGTGTTGTTGACCCACCATGAGTTTGAGGGGGGGTGTTAGAGGCAAAGAAGACAAGGAAGAGCGTGAGTGAGGCAGCGGAAGACGCACGTCAGGAAAAGTCAAGAAGGAGATAGACTCAACATCAGTGGAAGAAGAACCGGAGGAGCGAGGGTAGTAAGGACAGGATTCATCAAAGGTGACATCCCGAGAGATCCTCATCCGACGAGCAACAGGATCATAACAGCGATAAACCCTTATGCTCGGTACTGTACCCAAGGAAGACACTCAACGGACTGAGCAGTCAGCTTGGTGCGCTCACGTGGAGGGAGAAGAACAAAGCAGACACACCCAAGACATCGGAGGTGACTGTAGCGAGGAGGACGACCAAAAAGGCGCTCGTAGGGAGTACACCCCTGAAGAACGGTGGAGGGCTGCCTGTTAATAAGAAAAACAGCCGTGGAGACAGCCTCAGCCCAGAAGTGAGGTGGAAGCTGAGAGGAGAGCAAGAGAGCACGAGAAGTCTCAAGAATGTGACGATGCTTACGCTCAGCCACACCATTCTGAGCATAAGCACTAGGGCAAGAAAACTGAGCAAGTGTACCCTGATCAGTAAGAAAGCGACGATGCGCGTCAGAGATGTACTCTCCAGCAGAGTCGACACGAAAGGCACGGATGGGTGAATCAAACTGAGTGCGAATCATAGTGGCAAACTGCTGGTAAATAGACAAAAACTGACCACGAGATGACATAAGATAGATCCAAGTAAACCTCGAATAATCGTCAATAAATATAACATAATAGGAGTGACCACCTTTGGAAACAAAAGGAGCAGGCCCCCATACATCAGAGTGAATGAGATCAAAGGGACGCTGCGACATAGAATCACTGGAAGGATAAGGGAGTTGCAGCTGTTTGCCAAGCTTGCAACCCGTACAATGAAGAGCAGCGTCACCAGAAACAGGACCTAAAACACCACTACTAACAAGAGTGGAAAGTCTCGAGCCGGAGAGATGTCCGAGACGACGATGCCACTGAGCAAAAGTAGTGGTAGTGGAAGCAGCTGAAGCTGAAGCTGGAGAACCGGATGACTGACTGGTCAGAGTGGGCGAAGGAAGACGCATCCAATCAAGCTCCCATAGGCGCTGAGAGTCATGACGCCTATGCCCAGTCCCCACCAGAAACCCCGTACGAAGGTCCTGAACACAACAAGAGTCAAACTCAAGAATGATACGACAACCATGATCAATAATTTGACCAGCAAACATTAATTGCATAGTGAGCTGAGGGACATGAGAGACAGTAGGAACATGAAAAGAGGACGTAGAGAGAACACCACGACCAACAACAGGAAGAGAGGTGCCATCAGCTGTCTGAACAATAGGAGGAGGATCAACAGGAGACAGAGATGCCAAGCGACTAGAATCCGGAGTCATATGGAGGGATGCACCAGAATCAAGAAGCCACTTGGATGATATACCGGAGGGATGAGGTGGTGGTGGTGGAGTCCCAGAAGCCCGAGCAGTAGTGGCAGAGGGTGAGGAAGCAATAGCATTGAGACGGTGAAACAACGTGAGGACCTCCTGCTCCAAGGCAGTGACAGAGCGAGCTGCACTGGACTCCCAACGGCGAGTCCTCTTGTCGCACTGCTTCTTTCGACAGACATCCTCGGTGTGTCGAAACTTGCCACAGTAGGCACACTGAGGCTCGGTGGACGGTGGCGGCGATGGCTGTGGAGGAGCAGTGGACAGAAGGGGAGCTCGGGCAGCCAAAACAGAGGACTGCGGAGCCCCACTTATGCCCCCCGCCCAAAGACGAGTCTCTTCAGCACGTAGCTCCGGCATCGCCTCATCGAGAGATGGGCGAGGTCGGCGTGTCAGAAGCTGGGACCTGACAACCTCAAACTCAGGACGGAGGCGGGAGAAGAACTCGTGAAGGCGCAGAGCGTCCCGCTGGCCCCGGTGACGATCACAACACCGACAAATACCAGCAGCACAGTACTCCGCACCCAAGATGTCAAGACGATGCCAGACGGCAGACATCTGACGGTGGAACTCCTCCACAGTAGAGTCGTGTTGACGGAGCGATTGGGCCTCCACCACCGCGAGATACAACGCCTCGTTACGAATCTCATAACTGCGGCGGAGGTGAGCCCACATCGAGTGAGAGGTGGAGAGGCCACGGAGGGACAGAGAGATGTCAACCTCCATACTCGCGAGCAGGATAGCCTTGGCACAGGCCTCCTCACGCAGCCAGGTTGCCTGTATATCAAGAGCTGACTGGTAGGACTCCATCTGATTCTCAAACGCCTCAAGGAGAGGCTTCTTGACCGCGTCGTCTGCATCAGGCGCATAGGTGGGCGGAGTGGGAAGAGGTGGGATGGGCGGACAAGGCCGCTCATCCATGAGATAGCACCACAGCTGCTGCCCGCCCATGTGTACCTCCATGTGAAAAGCGAACTCGCCCCAATTTGTGCCATTGAAGATGACATGGCAGCGAGGAACAGAAATGGCACCCGACTTTCCAAGGGACGCCATCGAAAACAACTGCCCATCGCTCTGCCCTGGCACTGCTTGCTAAGGAGCAGAGCGGACTGGAGGGAGGGAGAGCGAGAAAACAGAGAGCGGAGCAGAGCAGACTAGAGGAAAGGAGGTACCGGAGGGAGAGCAGAGGCAGGGAGGCGCGAGGTGCAGGTAGCCGCAGCGGTGCGAGGCGCGTGCGGTCGCGCGGGGAGAGGCGAGGCTCGTGCGGTCGCGCGGGGAGGCGGGGTCGGCCGCGTCGGCGCGAGGACCTGGGGCGCCTCCATAGGTAGCCGCGGCCAGTCGCGGCGGCGCGGGGAGGCGGGGTCGGTCGCGGCGGCGCGAGACAGCGGCGCGAGACGCGTGCGAGGTGACCCGGACGACCGCGCGAAACGCGGGCGAGGCAGCACGGTCGGCCGCGCGAGGCTCGCGCAAGTGGAGATGGCTTCGCCGGCCGGCGGTGGCGGCTCACCAGCGGCTCGCCGGTGGCACGCCGGCGACGGCGGGATGGTGAACCCTAAACCTAGGCTCTGGTACCATGTTAGAAATGACCAACTCGATCTATTATGATGCACAAAGGGGCAGATATGGTGATGTACAAAGTGCAGATAACACCCTACACTAGTGAGCAATTACAAGAGATGTATATACATCTAACAGGTTCAAGTGCAACATGTTGCAAAAAACGACTTATTGCTTGAGGGGTTTTCTCTACATTAGCTTTTGCAACCCTTCATGCAAGTGAAATACACAAGCTTCTAAATTGTGGATGTTAGTTAATAGCAGATCAGCACATTGGATATTGGGTGGTATGATCCCATCTTGGCAACTGAAGTGTCTTCATATTTTCTTCAACTATTTATGCAACATGTTCTTTTGCTACGAAACCTTAAGCATCAAAAGTATATACATTTTAACTTTTATTAAGTTTTGGCGCTTTACAGCCACATTTTTATTTCAAGGACAGATTTTATTTTCTACTAATGGGAATTTACTAGTTAAAAAACTACACACAAACTCGCAAATTCTTTTCACTTTCAATCAATTGTACAATTGAAGCAAGTGGCCTTTAAAGTTTTTAGAAGCATAGCGAAATATGTTGGTGACATCGTGAATCTTTACAGTAAAATCTACTATTGTAGCATAGTAAATGATAAAACTAAGGTGCCCCCCAACAAAAATTATGTATTATTTTTCTGATTATATTTAATTGTACTCAAGCATGCCCAAATAGGAGCATAATGGTTGTGTGAGACTGATATATTGGTGAAGTTTTCTGCCATATTTTGCAATGTACTGGGCCATTTACTGCTGTTCCAAGCTGATCTATTCTATATGCCATATTGGCATCTTCTAGTGACTGATATTGACATGTCCCATGCTGGCCAAGCCAAAACATCTTATAATTTGGAATAGAGGGAGTAGCTTGGTGCCACCAACTATTGGTGGAAACATGGAGCATTCTATTTTCATGGTGCCTGCTTCTCTTAAAGATCTATGGAAAAAGGGACCACTTGAAATGAAGAGTTTACTTTTTCCCTCTTTGTATCGTGGACATAGATAGTAGTCCCTCCATTTCAGAAAGGTTAGTTTTGTCCAAAGTCAAGTCTTTCAATCTTTGATCATCAATTTCTAGAAATTCATATAATTTAATATCATAAAATCATTTATTTAGATTTACCATGAGAAATACTTTCATATAATATATAATATGCATGTTAAACTATATGAATTTCCAAGAGTTAATGGTCAAGGACAGAAATGTTTGACTCAAGACAAAACTAGAACTACAGCCTTTCTTTTTGAAAGAGGGACTATATCTTGCCACTAGGACTAGTAAGACAACTGTTAAAACTTCCTAGGTCAACTATGAAAGGGAAACAATCAAATTAAAATATTGTAAAAATTGAGAACATGTTTTTTGGGAGGTAAAGCGATGGGCCCTGATGGTATCCCCATTGAGGTGTGGAGATACCTAGGCGCCAGAGCGATAGTATGGTTAACTAAGCTTTTTAACCTTATTTTTCGGTCAAACAAGATGCCTGAAGAATGGAGGAGAAGTATATTAGTACCTATCTTCAAGAACAAGGGAGATGTTCAAAGTTGTACTAACTACCGTGGGATTAAGTTGATGAGTCATACGATGAAGCTCTGGGAGAGGGTTATCGAGCATCGCCTAAGGAGAGTGACACATGTGACCCAAAATCAGTTTGGGTTCATGCCTGGTAGGTCGACCATGGAGGCGATTTTCTTATTACGACAATTGATGGAGAGATATAGGGAGCAGAAGAAGGACTTGCACATGGTCTTTATTGACCTCGAGAAGGCATATGACAAAGTACCGAGAAATGTCATGTGGTGGGCCTTGGAAAAGCACAAAGTCCCAACTAAGTACGTTACCCTCATCAAGGATATGTACAGGGATGTGGTGACGTTTGTCCGAACATGTGATGGCGACACCAGTGACTTTCCAATTAAAATAGGACTGCATCAGGGGTCAGCTTTGAGCCCTTATTTATTTGCTTTGGTGATGGATGAGGTCACAAGGGACATACAAGGTGATATCCCTTGGTGTATGCTCTTTGCTGATGATGTGGTGCTAGTTGACGATAGTAGGGCGGGAGTTAATAGGAAGTTAGAACTATGGAGGCACACGTTAGAGTCGAAAGGGTTCAGACTTAGTAGGACTAAGACCGAGTATATGAGGTGCGATTTCAGCGCGACTAGGCACGAGGAGGGAGACGTTAGCCTCGATGGGCAAGTGGTGGCCAAGAAGGATACTTTTCGGTATTTAGGGTCGATGCTACAAAAGGATGGAGACATTGATGAAGATGTTAGGCATAGAATTTCAGCCGGCTGGTTGAAATGGCGTCAAGCTTCTGGCGTTCTCTGTGACAAAAGGGTGCCTCAGAAGCTGAAAGGTAAGTTCTATAGGACGGCGATTCGTCCGGCGATGTTATATGGTGCTGAGTGTTGGCCTACAAAAAGGCGACATGTCCAGCAATTGAGTGTAGCGGAGATGCGTATGTTGCGTTGGTGTTGTGGGCACACAAGGAGGGATAGAGTACGGAACGACGATATTCGGGATAGGGTTGGGGTGGCACCAATTGAGGAGAAATTGATTCAACATCGGTTGAGATGGTTTGGACATGTCCAACGGAGGCCTCCTGAGGCGCCGGTGCGTAGTGGAGTTCTAAAGCGGGCCGATAATGTAAAGAGCGGTAGAGGTCGACCTAAACTAACTTGGGACGAGTCCGTTAAGAGAGATCTTAAGGAGTGGAATATCCCCAAGGATTTAGCTATGGACAGGAGCGCTTGGAGATTAGCAATCAACGTGCCTGAACCGTGACATCTTTTGTCTTGTGCCCTTTATGTCCCTTTATGTGTCTCCCTGTTTCTCGTCTCTTTTGGGTTTCATCTCTAGCCTACCCCAACTTGCTTGGGACAAAAGGCTATGTTGTTGTTGTTGTTGTTGTTGTTGTTGTTGTTGTTTTTTTTTCTTGAAGTTCCACATTAATATTTTTCCTGAGTAGTTTAGGAATTTGGTTTGCTAAAGTTTTTATGTAGTTAGATGACAGAATCATCAGCGAAAAGACTAGATTGATCTTGTTTTCTACAGTTTGGTGTGGTGGTGTTTTTTTTTGTTTTTTCGGGGACTTTGTCTCTTTCGTGTATTCTCTCATCTCTTAATGAAGTGATACGCTGATCTCTTGCATGTCCGAGAAAAATAATCATCGGCTCCACAAACTAGTTTAATCCTTTGCTTAAGGTGCTGGTTTTGCTTTATGTATCTTGTAGTTTAATGTCCTGGGTTTCTAATTGTAGGCTTATGATAAGCTATGAGTGTGCCACCACCTACCAGTGCCAGAATGGATGGGAATAGTGAGAAAATCCAATTCTCATGGGGGAAGTGTATAGCAAAAGGTGTTAAAACAGGTTCACGATACTATGAGTCCTTCACATTTGACAATGTGAAGTATTCTTTGTATGACTGTGTCTATCTGTTTAAGCATGGTGATCCTGAACCATACATTGGGAAAATTGTTAAGACTTGGGAGCAAAATCAGGCTAAGAAAGTAAAAATTCTTTGGTTTTTCCTCCCTGAGGAGATTCAGAAATATTTAAGAGGCCCTGTGATGGAAAAGGAGATTTTCTTGCTTCTGGTGATGGTAGTGGGCTTGCGGATATCAATCCGCTGGTATGTCTCATAACGTCATTCCTATGTTTTGCCTTGTTTTTTTTTGTCATCATCCTTGACTTCTTATTCTGATTTCATGTCCATAGGCTTGCATTTTGAGTCCATAAATATTTTATCAATATTAATCAGGGGTGCTTGCTTATTGTTGGTTTGGAGTTAATGGATCAAAATGCTTGCTTCTAGTTGGTTTGGAGTTGATGGATCAGAATTATCTGTTTCTTTTTAAGTTTCTCTCACTTATTGTAGGGGTGAGAGCTATAATTCCAACAAGTGCACGATCTTGATCTGCTTTAGTGCTATAGTGGTATTGTTGTTAATTCTCTGTTTCATTATGACTAATAATTGCTTGCATCCTTTCTTCCTCTTTTAGTTGCACTGAATATTCTTCGAGTTACTTGGAATTCTGAAATGTCTTTGACGATGTGTAACATACCAAATCTGTCTCTATTAGTACTCCCTCCGTCCTGAAATATAAGCATATTTCATACAGGAAAAGTCAAAACTTTACAGACTTTGACCAACAATTAGTCAAATTCTATACAAGTTTAGGACATAAAACTTGTGTCAATAGATTTATATCCAAGGTGCTTACAACAACAACAACAACAACATAGCCTTTTGTCCCAAGCAAGTTGGGGTAGGCTAGAGATGAAACCCAAAAGAGACGAGAAACAGGGAGACACATAAAGGGACATAAAGGGCACAAGACAAAAGATGTCACGGTTCAGGCACGTTGATTGCTAATCTCCAAGCGCTCCTATCCATAGCTAAATCCTTGGGGATATTCCACTTCTTAAGATCTCTCTTAACGGACTCGTCCCAAGTTAATTTAGGTCGACCTCTACCGCTCTTTACATTATCGGCCCGCTTTAGAACTCCACTACGCACCGGCGCCTCAGGAGGCCTCCGTTGGACATGTCCAAACCATCTCAACCGATGTTGAATCAATTTCTCCTCAATTGGTGCCACCCCAACCCTATCCCGAATATCGTCGTTCCGTACTCTATCCCTCCTTGTGTGCCCACAACACCAACGCAACATACGCATCTCCGCTACACTCAATTGCTGGACATGTCGCCTTTTTGTAGGCCAACACTCAGCACCATATAACATCGCCGGGCGAATCGCCGTCCTATAGAACTTACCTTTCAGCTTCTGAGGCACCCTTTTGTCACAGAGAACGCCAGAAGCTTGACGCCATTTCAACCAGCCGGCTGAAATTCTATGCCTAACATCTTCATCAATGTCTCCATCCTTTTGTAGCATCGACCCTAAATACCGAAAAGTATCCTTCTTGGCCACCACTTGCCCATCGAGGCTAACGTCTCCCTCCTCGTGCCTAGTCGCGCTGAAATCGCACCTCATATACTCGGTTTTAGTCCTACTAAGTCTGAACCCTTTCGACTCTAACGTGTGCCTCCATAGTTCTAACTTCCTATTAACTCCCGCCCTACTGTCGTCAGCTAGCACCACATCATCAGCAAAGAGCATACACCAAGAGATATCACCTTGTATGTCCCTTATGACCTCATCCATCACCAAAGCAAATAAATAAGGGCTCAAAGCTGACCCCTGATGCAGTCCTATTTTAATTGGAAAGTCACTGGTGTCGCCATCACATGTTCGGACAAACGTCACCACATCCCTGTACATATCCTTGATGAGGGTAACGTACTTAGTTGGGACTTTGTGCTTTTCCAAGGCCCACCACATGACATTTCTCGGTACTTTGTCATATGCCTTCTCGAGGTCAATAAAGACCATGTGCAAGTCCTTCTTCTGCTCCCTATATCTCTCCATCAATTGTCGTAATAAGAAAATCGCCTCCATGGTCGACCTACCAGGCATGAACCCAAACTGATTTTGGGTCACATGTGTCACTCTCCTTAGGCGATACTCGATAACCCTCTCCCAGAGCTTCATCGTATGACTCATCAACTTAATCCTACGGTAGTTAGTACAACTTTGAACATCTCCCTTGTTCTTGAAGATAGGTACTAATATACTTCTCCTCCATTCTTCAGGCATCTTGTTTGACCGAAAAATAAGGTTAAAAAGCTTAGTTAACCATACTATCGCTCTGGCGCCTAGGTATCTCCACACCTCAATGGGGATACCATCAGGGCCCATCGCTTTACCTCCCTTCATCCTCTTCAAAGCCTCTCCGATCTCTGCCTCCTGAATTCTCCTCACAAAGCGTCTGTTGGTATCGTCAAATGAGTCGTCCAACTCAAGGGCAGGACCCTCATTCTCCCCATTAAACAGCTTGTCGAAGTACTCTCTCCATCTGTCCTTGATCTCCTCATCCTTCACCAGAAGTCGATCTGTCCCATCCTTGATGCATTTTATTTGGTTGATGTCCCTTGTCTTCCTCTCGCGGATTCTAGCCATCCTATAAATGTCCTTCTCCTCTTCCTTCGTGCCTAGCCGCTGATAAAGACCATCATACGCCTGACCTTTTGCTACACTCACAACTCGCTTTGCAACCCTCTTCGCTATTTTATAGCCCTCGATGTTGGCTACACTCTTGTCAAGGTGGAGACGCTTGAAACACTCCTTCTCCCTAATAGCCCTTTGCACCTCGTCATTCCACCACCATGTGTCTTTCGCTTCCCGTTTGCCTCCCCTACTCACGCCAAACACTTCCGAAGCCACCTTCCGGACACATGTTGCCATCTTTAGCCACATGTCGTCGGCATCTTCTCCTTCTTCCCAAGGTCCCTCGTCTAGCATCCTCTCCTTAAACGTCTGCGCTGCTTCCCCTCTAAGCTTCCACCACTTCGTTCTCGCAATCTTGGCCCGTTTGTCCCGGTGGACACGTATCCAAGGTGCTTCTGAGATGATATTGATTCTTTAGCAAATAAAATATACTGCAAGAGAAATTAAGGGTCAAATTCTGTTTTGTTTGACTTTTCTCTGATCAGATACATTTGTCATTTTGGGACGGAGGGAATAAATTTTGGTCTACTTGCCAGCTAACTGTCAAAACTAAATATGAATTATCCTGTGTCTTGTAATTGGTTATTCATTCAAATTTACATAGTACATATTGAAAGAATGGTGTGAATAGGAAATGTTCCTTTTTTTGACAGATTCACAAATTAGAAATGTAATTCAGTGGTAAAAAAGATAGATTCACAAATTAGAAATGTAATTCAGTGGTAAAAAAGTTTGAATCTCAGCATGCAAGAAATCTGCCAACAATTTGAATTGTTTCTAGTTGGAGGTCAACAGTTAACTTTCGTTGAGCCAGTTGAGCATGCTAATTAAGTAGTGCATGTCATTGAGTGTCAATTATCAACTACAGATGTGCATGGTTGAACACTTCCTGCTCTCATGTATCAGAGTCGTAAATGTTAAATCTGTCATTTTTCCAATTTTGGATTTATCTACTACTAAAAGATTTCAATGGTCATGTGTTTCTTAATTAGGAAGCTATTGCTGGAAAATGCACTGTTATATGCATTTCAAAAGACGAGAGGAATCGCCAACCTTCCCCTCGGGAACAAACAATGGCTGATTATATCTTCTTTAGGTGCTTTGATGTTAAAAATTGCACACTTTCTGATGAGCTGCCTGATAAAATCACAGGGCTGGAAGGTCAGCAGAGGATCTAGACTTGATTTATGCCCTACAAATTTGTCTGGTAATGTTTTCAATTGAAGTGTCTAATTATTGTCCTTGTGGTGCAGTTAATGTTCTGCTGAATCCAAAAGACGAACAAGTGTCCAGTGCTAGTGCAGCAAATGTTCTGCTGAATTCAAATGTGGATGAGGTTTTGGCTGCCACATTCACCGCTCCCTGTTCAGCCGCTAAAGAGGATGATGAAAGTCCGGCTACTGCAATTCCCCTTTCTCAGGCATCAGTTACGGAGGTGGATGAAAATCCGCCTGCTGCTATTCCCCTTTCACAGTCTGTGGTCAAGAAAGAGGATAAGAAATCAATAGCTGCCATTCCCCTTTCTCATTCAGCAGTCAAGGATGAAAAACCAGTTGTTTCGGCTCCCCCTCCACAGTTATCAGTTAAGGTCAACCTTCCAAAACATGAAGAGTCACAGAAAGCTCATGCTGGGGAGAGGCCACCAAAAAAGTTGAAATTATCCCAAGAAGCTGTGCAGGACATGGTCCCATCTATGACTGACAAAAGACCTTTGGCGCTACCATCAAGTCAAGCTGTAAATTCTTTGAACCGACTATTCCTTTATACAGCATGTTACTCCTGCTATTGTTTTCTTAGCTGTTTCTGGAGTACAAACATGCTCCCTTTTTATTTAACGTTACAATCTTACAAGAATGTGAAGAGACATTACTGCATCTTTCTAAATTGCTCCATACCAAGTTTTGTACATACTTACATTTTTCCAGACCCATGTTCTGAAGTTAATGAGAGGTGGAATGAGGAGAAAAATGTAATGCAATTGTGAGCACAAGTTTGGTAGGGTATATGGTCATATATGAGAGGTGGATTGAGGAGACCAATGTCCACAATTGTGATCACAAGTTTAGTAGGACATATGGTCATATTGTGCTCCTTCCATTGATCTGTTATTTGCCAACGGTCATAATCTTTATGAACTTTTAACTGTCAAATCAATTAGAGTTTTGTCCCATGTCTACTGCACACAAGCAATATTCCTCCTGTCTACGGATCATTTTTCTGAATTTTTTTTTTCTGCTTTTGCTATACTTTCATTTTTTGCCAATTACTATTGTTTAGTGTTTCTTACTGATTTTCATCATATTTCCTTTTATAATGCTAATACATTTTTCTGTTATTTAACAGGACAGAAGCAAATGGTTTAACCTTGTGAGTGATCTTTCTGCGCTACATATGCTATGATTGTACCGAAGAATGCCATATCTATGCTTGATTATCCATTATTAATCAGAATTACCATAAACTGATTACTATGTCTTGGACCTTGAAATTTATGTGATGATCTTTTTAACAAATATTTCAGCCATGGGATGACAGACTACAGAGGGCGGATAAGAAGGGGACACTTGTATATATTCAAAATCTTGATATTCAGTTTGGAGGTGCTGACTTAGAGGTAGCATCCTGTATATTTGGTTGTCATAAGACCAAGCTTCTTCTCTATTATATTCCTGGCCTAGTATTTTTCAATCATGTGAATATCTTCTGCTGTCTGTTTGGTTGCAATTCTATTTCTGCGCACTCGTCTAGGTTTTCTTTCCAATAGTACATTCATTCTTTTCAATCTCAGTATTGGAGTGTTTGTTTTATTTTATTTACTCCTACATCCCCTTCAACATTTTTTTCATGACAATAATGTTTGCAGGAGCTGGTTCGTGAAGCACTACAGCTAAGTTGCATTGCCAAGCCCATTAACCACCCCACCTGTGATGATCCAAACAATGGTGAGTTGTTCACTAGTTCAAGGGAAACACTGGGCGGTGGTGGCGTGCGTGTGGCAAGGTCACGAGGCTTGGGTGGCAGAGGGCTTTAAATGATCTAGTCTGGTGTTGACATAGAAAAGGGGAAAGTGTGATGGACCGTTGGATCTGCATCAAGGTTATTAAATCAGCTAGTCGTCGCTAGTCACCCTGGTACCTACCAGGACGACTAGTCGACCTGGTCGGTCTAGTCATCTATATAGTCGTCCTGTAAGTTGAAGCAGCCCATCTACCTATTTGATGTTTAGTTGGTTAGGGTACCTAGTCAGACAATTAATCGTGACTAGTTGATAATTAATCGGACGACCAGGTTTCTGATCGCTCTGATCGTGTTGGAGTGCCTAATCAAGTGCTCGGTACTGATCAGGGCGATGAATCGTGATTAATCAGACGACCTGATAACACTGATCTACATCCTACCACCCAAAGTTGGACTGATATTTGGCCTGATAACCTGTCGATAGATGTATATACTTTTCCTTAATTAAATATATGTTCCATAAACGGTCAGCTTTGTCCATTTAGTGGTGGACTGGTATTTTTCTTCTTGGTTCTTGCAATTTAACTATAAGTGGTTTCTTATCTGTAGGAAAAGCATATGCTATATTCAGGACTAAAAATGATGCTGATGTGGCTATTTCAAAAATCAATTCAGGCTTGGTTGTTGGTGGAAGGTATGTGTTTATACTTGGATGTAATTTATTCTCTGTGTTCAGTGCCAATGTGTCTTATTCTTTTGAATTTTGCTTGAAGTGGGGTTCTATATGCTTTGTGTCAACTGTTGAAATCTCGTGGCAGATCAACTGCCAAAAATTATGAATTAGATCAAAGAGTCTTCTGAGGGGTGCTCTGAGTCACTGGCTAGTTAATAAAGTTTGTCTAGCATGATTTTCTTGGTTAGCTACTGTTAATTCTTGCCTATTTTATAACTTGCAGACCTCTCTACTGTAGCAAAGGTTTACTCAAGGTTCCAAAATCTTCAGGAACTTTTGTTGGGCACTTGACCTTACGCAATATTAAAATTGGTAAAATACAGCGAGAAGAGCAGGTGGGTGTTTTATAATAAACTCTGCGATGTTTTCCTTCTTCCTTTGCTTGATATTTGATGCCACTGTCTTCTGCAGAGTAAGGCTGTATTGACGTCACATTGCTCTCAGCCCAACACGATAGAGTATGAGATGGCCTTGGAGTGGATGATTCTAAAAGAAACACACACGAAAAAATTCAGAACACTTCACGAGGTAGGCGTAATTCTGTGGAAGATTTGTATGAATGCCGTTGTCTTGTGTCTCACATGCAAGACCTTAATTTTGCATCTTCAATCGGTTTGTAGATGCATAGAGATCACAGGAAAGGGTTTGCAAGTATGGGCAGCAAGAGTGCAAGGATAGAGAAGTAGCAAGCTGGTTGTTGTGCCATATCAGATGGAGGCCTTAGTAATTATCACTTCTCAAGATGATGGGCAAGTTTCATATGTTGAAGACGGTTGTGCAGAGGGTTTTTTGGTTGCAGTTGAACTCATTTCCTGTACTAACTGCACCATACGTTGACTGCTGATGTTAATTCTCAGTAGGAACGGAAAGGAGCAAAAATCGCAGGACAGCTTTAGAAATTAGAATAGCCTAGGCAGCAGCCGTTGCAGCAAGTTCGATGGCGTTAGCTTATTTAAGGCTAACAATATGGTTATTAGTTAATGTATGCTGGTGTACCAATGGCCTCCTTTTTTCTAAATGACGTGCGTACGAGCAACTCCAAGAGATTATGTAAAATTAGGTTCCTAAATCAATGATTTGTGCACCGGCTGACCACACTCCTTCCTCTGTGAGCCAGCCCTCGCGCGTGCTCATCGTGTTTGTTTCCCCGGTTGCGCCTGGGAAGCAGGCTCGCACGGGCGCCAATCAGATCAAGGTAGTGGAGTACTGTGGCGCAGTGATCTCAGATCAAATGGCCAAGCTCTTCGCAAACTGCTGCTACATGCTGCTTGGGACAGAAATACAGCCGGACAGCAAATAGTGGATCCAGACCTGCTCACTGTCCCCTTCACTCTGGCTGAATAAAAAACGGCTATTGCTGGCATGAACAAGAACAGTGCTCCGGGGCCTGATGGCTTCTGCTCGGCATTCTACTGTGCTCTATGGAATCACATCACACCCCTGATTGAGCACCTCCTGGCATTCTATGACAACAATGTCAACTTGACAAGAATCAACAGAGCCCACATTATTCTCCTTGCGAAGAAGCATGTCGTCATCACCCCGACGCCTAGACCAATATCCCTTCAAAACCTGTCGGTCAAACTACTAACCAAGATGATGACAGCGCGACTGTTGAAAGAGATTACAAAATTGTTGCGCTTGATCAGACCGGCTTTTTCTAGCTAGCAAGAAACATGGCGTAGACAACTTATTTTAGAACAACAAATAGAATAGTTGTTTCTTCCAGAAAAAATATCTAAAATTAGACTCCATAACACAAATAGCTACTCTCTTGGAGTTACTCAAGCCTATCGTTTCGCGTGGCATACTAAGACCCTCTAGGCTTCTTGTGTTTTTCCAACTCTGGTTTTGAAGGCTTACAGCCTGTTCGTTTCGCTGGTTTATTGTGCTGAAAGTACTGTTCGCTGGTTTGTTGTGAGAGAAAAACACTGCTGGATGGCTGCTGATTGTGCTGATAAGTCCAAACAAACAGGGCGTTAGGCTTTTCAGCATTGGTTTGGGTGAAACTTGCTAAACACTAGCTCATAAAATGGTTATGTGAGGAAACTACAGCGGGGAGAAGTTTGTTTTTTCACTAGAAGAGTGAAACCATCTAAACGTGAACATGATTTTTCTGGCACTTTAGGTAAAGTTGTTTGCAAGTGACCTTATTGCCTTACCAAATAGGGTCTAATACTATAGCTATCATCCAAATAGGACCATCTTTTAAGTCTGGTTTATTTATGGTATGTTAGGTAGTGGTCTTGCTTCTAATTATTTGTACAAGTGATTTTGTGGTGGAAGTATTTCTCTTTGATTTTTTTAGGATAAACCCTTATGTAGAAAGTGATTTTGTGCGTCGAGATGAATTAAGAGAAGTTACTTTTTGTAGCGCTTAGTAGAGATGTCAATAGGCCTCGATCCTCAATTCCTCCTAGGAACTACCCTATTAGGGGGGGCATTTAGTTTGCATGGGAATTGAAGATGAGAAAATAGTCCGTATCAGGTTTCGCGAGGACAGAGATGGGGAACCATGTCCCTCCTTGTTCCTCTTGTACCCGCCCTCACTTTTACTTTAAATTAGGACCTTAGCCTATTAAAAGCCCATCAAAATGCCAATACATAGCCTGATTTGACACCATGGATTTTGATTTTGCCCTCAAATGTTGCATTTTGTAACGGGAACAAATTGCCCACAAGGGGACAAGAATAAGAGGAGAAGATCCCTGCGAGCATTCACGGGGATGGGGATAAGGAGTTATTATTCAAGGATGAATTCCCTATTGACATCCATAGCTCCTAGCCTTCTAGTTCAATTCAAAGAATCACTCTATAAAATATTGTTTGACACAATTCCACTTGGATTCACCTACCAAACCGCCCTTACATTGGCACCGGCCTATGAACCCTCAGCTTTGCCACTAGATAGATATATGTTTATGATGGAAATTGAGAGTGATCTACCTTACCTTCTACCACTAGGCATTGGCTGATTGGTAACCAAAATTCCAGGAAGAAGCTTAGGGTGTTATTAGTTGCTTGCTTTAGCCTTAGTCTACATTAGACATTATGTGGTACAAATCTAAACGAGCACAAATGTATGCGGCGCCTTAGTGTTTGGTTGTCTTGCACAGGCAAACCGTGTTAGAAAAAATTGTGTTTGATTGTTTTGCATAGACAAACCATGTTAGGAAAAAATATGTTTGTTTGCTTACATTATATTGCATGTAACGACCTCCATGTTCTAGTAGATGAAATGTCCTAATGGCTAGAGGGTGGGGGAGGGGTTGAATAGCATAATAAAATTTTCTACAAAAACACTTAACCAATTTGATTAGTACAACAAGAGGCGCAAAAAGCGTTTTGCACTAGCTCTAATCAAATAGCAAGCCACCTATCCACAATTCTAGTCACTATTATCTCTAGGCACACAAACAGGGTTAAGATGCTATTCTACTCTAGTTGAGCTAGCTACCAAGCTAAACAACTAGCTAATTACTCAACTAACTAGGCAACTAGCAAACTACCTCTACTTAAGCTACAACAAGTAAGAAACAAGGCAATACAAAAGAGAGCGAGGTGATTATACCGCCATGGCAAGAGAGATGATCAATCAATGAAATCCAAGTGAAAACCAAGGGACAAATGACACATAAATTTTATCCTGATGTTCACGTGCTTGCCGGCATGCTAGTCCCCATTGCGAAGGCCGATTCACTTGGTGGTTCGTGAGCTAATTGGCACCACGCCAAGGCCTACACTAGGGCGCCACAAGAACCTACACAAGATAAGGGCACTCAACTTCACGAGCAATCCACTAGAGGTGCTTTTGGCGCTCTGCTAGGGAATAAGCCCAAGAACCCGTCACAAATCACCGGGAGATGGCCACGAACAATCACCAACATGTGCCAATCTGCTCAAGCTTCTCTAAGCCGTCTAGGTGGCGGTAGCCACCAAGAGTAACAAGAAAACCACAGCTAGAACGATCCCCAAGTGCCACTAGATGCAATCACTCAAGCAAATGCACTTTGGATCACTCTCAATCTCACTACGATGATGAATCAATGAAGGAGATGAGTGGGAGGTGTTTGTTTTAGCTCACAAGGATATATCATTAATGAAAATATACAAGAGAGTGAGCTAGAGCCAGCCCTCTTCTATTTATAGAGTCCCAAAGACTCCACTAGCCATTATGCTCTCGTGGGGTCCGGACCCTTGCTCTGAATCGTGGTCCACCAAGTCACAGTAGGGTTCGGACCCTCTAGGCCAACCACAGCGTGAATGGTCACTTGATCGTTGCGTCAAACGGCCCACACGCTTGCACACTCGCCACCTACGGACTGGACAGGAGCGTCAGAGTCTAGACCCGAGCGCCCTCAGCGTTCGAAGTGTTCTAGAAAGTATGTAGAGAGGTTTTTCGCCTCCGGACCCAGTCCGCTCTGAGCGTTGGGACCGCAACAGTGCAGGTTCAGAGCTCCTCATTGCGCCACGTGTTCGCCTCCACTCCGCACGCCTTGACCGGACTCAGCAGACATGGTTCGGACCCCTAAAGTGCCTGGGTCCAGAGTTGCTAGCTGCTGCGCTATGGCCGAGTCCCAATCGGACTCTGAGAAGATAGTCCGGACCCCTGTTTTCATAGGGTCCGAAGCCAACCTCGCAGCCCTCAGGCTACGGTTTGTAACACCCCAGGTGTTTGCCACCAGTTAAGCAGTGGGTTTGAGCTCAAACATGATAGATTAAGTGGTAATGAAGATGTCAAGGTCAAACCTATGGAAGCGAGCCCCAACCTAAACTTGGATGTTGCACCCTTGCTTTACATATAGTCCATTTTTTTAAGATATATGCTTGGGTGGTGTTATTGCAATATCTTCATATGTCTCACCTTAGTACCTATTTATATTGGTCAATGGAAAAGTTTCATGACGTTTGGAATCAAAAAGTCACATGAAATGATAAGTTATATCCTTGTTGGAATGACTTTACTAAGTGCTGGAATTGCATTATTAAGTGGATGTAAATATAGGTTATCAACCAAACCTTGCAACCTTGCCTAAATGACTCTAGATGGACTCTACAACAAAAGTCATGAAAGGTTCGTGTTGAGCAAATGTCCAGAAAATGCTCCATTGGATCAAAACGGACAATTCAAGCTTTATCGCGATACTACTTTGGTCAAAGTAGAAATGTTGGTTCTATATCAGTTCTGATGTTGGACCTTAAATGAAAGTTGTAGTTCGTGTTTTGTAGAAGAAACTTTGTTTTTGGACCAAGAGCTAGATCAGCATGGAAATAAGTCAAACCGAGGCACAAAGATTGAATCTGCCGCAGTTTTCAGCACTTAGAAATATTTCTAAGTCTGCGAATTCCAGCACTATTACGATTGGCATGTCGCGTTCTTATGTTTCCGTTAAGCAACTTGAGTTGAGCCAAAAATAAAAGTTGGAGTTTACATCTTGGAGAAGAGCATGCAAAAAGTTGGATTAAGTTTGATCAGGTTTTGACCTCCGAATGTGAGTTTCCGTGACCTCCGTCAACATGTTGGCATTGTCATCTTGGCATGATTTTCTCTCCTAATTTGTTGGCCTAGTGACCTGGGCGCCTTAACGAAAATCGTAGAGCTTTGTGTGGGCTTCAACTTTTGTTTTTAGCCCATGGTCTAAATTGGCCCGCAGCTGGCCTGAATCAGCATCCCACCTCACCCTCACGGTCGCCCGCCAGGTGTTTGTTGTTTTGGCCGCGTGGTCGTCATGCATGCAGAGCGCCCCCACCATGGCTGAGGGCTACTGCCGCATGCCCCATGCTCCTGCCCTCTTGGAGTGGACGCCGAGCCCCCCTTCAGTTGGTCCCTCACTCTCTCGGCTCTCTGCTTCGCTCTCCCTCGCTCCGAGCTCGCTCTTCCGTCGCCGCTGTTCGCGTTCGTCGTGTCTGCAGCCATGGATGGCCAAGCAGAGCTCGCTGCCACCGGTACTCATGCTCCTCCATGCGCCCTCCTCACTCTAGGCCATCTCCCTCGGCCGTGTCTGCACCCAAGCTGCCTGCACCGCTGCCTCTAGGTCGCCGGAGCCGCGCCTCTGTTGCCGCCGCTGCCCACCGCCGCGATGCGCCCCTGGCGCACGTGGCCAGGCCATGGCCGGGTCACCGCGGGTCGCCTGACGCCGTCATGCGTGCTGGGCGCCAACGTGGCTGGCCTCCCCGTCGCTGCCGGCCCTTGCTGGCCAAGGCCGGCCGGCCCTCAAGCCGGTCCCCGAGCCGTCTCTGTGTCCATCGTGAGGAAGAAGAAGAAGGACCCACGTGTAAGAGGGAAACAAGTTCAGGGGGTTTTCTGCAGAACTAGTGACTCATGTGAATAGTGCCGTGAGGACTGATTCATAATTATTTTTACAGAAACTTTGAAAATACATAGTAAATCATAGAAAAATCGTAAAATACCATATGAGTACTTTTTAGAATCCTTGTGAAATTCTCTATGCACTAGATCTATAATATGGCATGTTTTAGTTTAAAGTTTTCTCTATAAAAATAGATTTATGCATCTAGGTTTTTAATGCTAGATGTATTTGTCATTTTCATAACTGTAGATCTAGGACTCCAAATGAAGCGAAATTTTTGTGGCATGCTACTCATGTGATGTTTGATGTGTGGTAAAAATTTCATGAACTTTGGTTGCCATTTGAGTGAGTTATTAGTGTATCTTGCTCTCACATGAATTCTTGCAATAACAATTTATCTTTTTCATAGAGGTTGATATACATGTCCAAATGGCTTAAAATTTTTACAGTAGACTATTGGGTGTATATAAGAGCTACTTTAATTTTTATAGATTTTGTTATAGACTTTTGGTATATTTTATTATTTCACCTTGCTATCTAAATAAATTAAGAAATGCATTAAAAGAATTTATTTAGTGATGAGAAATATGCTTTTTGGTGATCATTTAACATGCACTTTATGATGGTTACATTGGTTGTGGCCAAATGTATGTTGGAATATAAGTTAATATTTATTCTTGCAATTGATGCTTTCCTGGACAGTTTCTGGGACTTTGGTAATTGCACCATGAAAATGATGTTTGCTGAGAAATATGCTTATAACAAAGTTATAGATAACTCATTAATCTAGCTTGTGTTAAATTTGGATGGTATTTGGCCTTATAGTTTGTGAGTAATGACTGTTTCAAGTTGGGTTCCAGAAATAGTTGATCTCTGGAATCTCTGGACCAGATTCTGTAATTATGCATGTTTGACTTGGTTAACTTGAGAATCATGCTAAGATGATTAAAGATGAATTATATACAATTTCATAAGCTTTCCAGAATGTCTTGTTGCATGGCTATTGGATTTGTATAACTCCAGTTATGATCCAAATATGTAGATGTTATTTGCAGTCCAGAAATTGCCAGATGCTAGTTATGGTTGTTTACTCCATGTGTTGCTAAGTGTGGCTTATGCCCTTGATGATGGTCAAGTTAAGATACTTGTGATCTTGTCAAACTTGTGTTATGCTTGATGTGCTTGCCCTCTTTAATTGATTATGTGATGCATCTTGTGTTACCATTCATCACATTCATACGCATGCATCTTGTATCTCATTTAGGTTCGCTAGATGCACCACGTGAAGGATGAGATGTTAAAGCCAAACCTGAAGACGATGTTTGGTGGACCTATCCCGAAGATGGAAGGACTAAACAAGTGTCGGGATGGGAGATGCACGCCAAGCGAGTGTCATCAGTCAATCACTAACCTAGTGTTCGATCCTAGGCAAGCCCCGGAGCATTCTAAGCCTCCTACTTTATAAAAGCAATTGAGTATATATATATATGTTATATATGTATTATTGCATTAAGTTGTAGGAGTTGAGTGAAACCGTTGATGCATTTATTACTATCCTTGCCTACCATATTACATTCTTATCATGCTAGGTTTAGGGTCGAATAAATGATTAGCCCTGCTTAGACCGGTAGCGATCGGTGATTTCCTGTCACCGGCAATTATAGGTGGTTACTGGAAAACTTTAGCTATGGAATGGATGATATCCTGGAAATAACCAAGTGTTGATGAATAATTGGAGACCGGGCGGAATAAGTATGGGGCAACCAGACAGGGTTCTGGGGTGCTTGTAGTTTCTGCCTGTGTCGATTAAGGACCGTCCGTTGTTGTCCCTCGGGTCATGTTGAACGCATGCCTCACATTTAGCTGGCCAAATAAAGTACCTTTCGACCGCGAAGCTGGGAGATTATTCGGGCCGAGTGGATTGCCCGCAACGCACTGTACCGGAGCAGTAGTGGCAGGATACGGGGGCGCGATGATAATGCCAAAGAGCAGTCGGGCGGCCCCCGGGTACAAGTGGTTCCTGGCAAGCTCGTGACTTTACCTGAATGGTTGACTCGGTGACCAACACCTCACTTTAGCGGGTGAGTGAGGTTTGTGTGAGGAATAACTTACCAGCTGGTTAATAATCGATTCGAATCGCCATCGTTCACTGGATAGTGAACACTTGACTCGAGCTACTGCATCGTAGTAATGATTATGGAACATGGATGGTTATGTGGATGATGTTGGAAATGCTAAACCTGAAATGGTAACCTTTGATGTTAATGGTTAATCAAGTGATTACTTTAGCATAGGTGCTTACCTAGATTGAATAGGTTATAATAAATATGATGCAAAAGGACTTAAATTAGTTTATTCATGATAACTTATGTTTTTCGTAAATGAGTCAAGCTAGCCCACTGAAAGAAAGCCTTGCATACTCCTTAGTGTCATATTATTTCTGGTTTATGACGGGTAAGTCTAGCTGAGTACCTTCTCGTACTCAGGGTTTATTTCCACGTGTTGCAGGTTGTGATATAACATAGCTACTGCAAGAATTGGAAGACTCCGGCTGTAGTGGCGGAGTGTGATCATGGGCATGATCCGTCTGAGCTATCTTGTCTCTCTTGCTTTTATGGGAATTTGACCTTGCTACTGGCATGTATTTGAATTAAGGTGATATTAGTTTTCAAACTACTTTGCTTCCGCTACTTTTGAACTTGAGTTGTAATAACTCTACTAAACTCCGATATATGTTGAATTACTTATGAAAAGGATGTAACATATGACCTGTTATGTTGGACCACTATGATCTTGGCTTGTATGTTGGTTGGTTTGAAATCCCTCGTGATTTTATTGGACTACCGGAGTTATAGGAGCTTAAGTACAGGAAATTAATTGCTCCGGCGATTGTTTTTATACTTTTGTTCTTATAATTTGGGCGGTTCCGTGACAGCTGGCATCGGAGCAAGGTTCAACACTAAACATGTCATATGTGTATTGAAAAACAAAGGTTTTGTTTGCAAAAATCAGTTTTTGACAACTTATAGCTACTACATATATAGGTTTGTTCAAATCTGAATTTTAAATCTAAGTATGCCAGTGGTCATTTCCTTTATGCCCAATTAAGGACCCTTAGGTGGCTTAATTAAGTACTAACTTAGGGGTTTTAAATTTTTGCATCTACGCCCAAGCCAAGGTATGT
The DNA here is from genome assembly GCA_038087645.1 of Saccharum hybrid cultivar R570. Taxonomy (NCBI): domain Eukaryota; kingdom Viridiplantae; phylum Streptophyta; class Magnoliopsida; order Poales; family Poaceae; genus Saccharum; species Saccharum hybrid cultivar. The sequence goes on from JAQSUU010000135.1 coordinate 29,940,617, forward strand.
ATGAGTGATAACTTGACCGCACTGTTACCCTGTGGTCGAATGGTAGTGGTAACCTTCATATATGAAATAGCCATATATGTCGCTAGAGTTACATTCTTGCAACGTCGCACCTACGCCAAGGTAAGTGTGAGCTGGGAGAGCATGACCGTTCAACCATCGGTCTAGGGGAGAGTTAGCTATGGTTACTGATATAATTACATGTTTAACCATGTAATTATGAAAGTACTTAATTGTGGGTATATTTGTTGGGTAACTATGATACCGAAGTATATGCATTAGGGGATGTATATATGGAGAGTATTTAGTTTACTGCTTTCATCGTGTGCTATATTGAGAATTGTTGGGCTGCAATGAAATTTTCTGCAGGTACGCTAACCACGAATACGTAAATTGAATGTAGCAGGCGCCTAGCTCTATATCGAGAGAATGCGTGTTATGCCACCGACATAGAACGTGATTGCCACCTTAGGCTGGCAATCTTGTGAGGACGAATAGGACGAAGCATGCATCATTATGATTGTTGCTTTGTGCATATAACTATGCTCCTCCCACCTTTGTCCTAATAAATAAGTAACTTGTGATTGATGTGATGCACTATCCTCCTTGTATGTAGTTAGTCAAGAATGCCTTGTTCCATGTTACTTGAATAGGAAGTGCTTGAAATAGTGTGTGCTTAGCCTTGATAGAAATAATTAGAGTTATATGTTTGATCTTATAAAGGTCCTCTAGTTAGTCGAGGGGTGGATGTGTTGCTCCTACAAGCTCTTGCAAATGCTTACTCAAATAATTGTGATTACTATGAATAAACTAAATTATTAATTAGTCTAAAGCAAGAATGTTTGGAGTTACTAGAATAATGTGGTTGTGTGCTCTCTTGTTAACACAACAAGGTTAAACATTGTTTTGCATGTAATGAACTTTAATTGCTAGAACAATTTCTGTTGTAGTAATATTTCCATGGTCATAATAATGTAATCTGTGAATTAGTCCTTAGTGTGGATAAGAAAGTTATAGATAACTTAGTAAGCTTTCCAATAAGTCTAGTACCACACCTTAGTTTGATGCTTACAACTTATATTTTGTTTAAAACATGTGCCTGCTGCGTTACTGTCTAGACTCTGTGCATGCACTAAGTTGATTACTTTAGCATGCTTTTGTTTTAGCTAAACTTGTAGTTAGTTCTTGTTGGATAAATTCTTGTTAGGTGTGAGCCTTCTGCTTAGTATTGGATGCTTAAACTAACCTGACTAATAATCTCAAGTGTCCGCTTAAAACTGTGATGCTGTGTAGATGCTTGTTATCTAGGTAGTGTCATAGTTGACCTCTCTTTTGTCCTCGGTGAGCATATGAGTGTTGAAGATGCTTTATCCTAGATCAACGCTCATGTTACGTAATCGCGTGGTTGTCGTTTCTAATTAGATTCTCTCGTAGGAGCCAGAGCCTGTAGACGTGGTTGCTAGCCCTTGAATGTTTATGTATCCGTGCCTTGCTTGAACCCTAGGCCCTAGCGTAGTCCCCTTATATGTTTGCTTAGGCCTTGGACGTCCGCTACCTTTTGGAGAATGCCCTTGTTCCATTGACCAACCAAGTTAAGTCCTAACGAACGTCGATCTTGGCCACAGTTGTTGCTTGCCAAGTTTTGGAGACCTTACCCAATTCCATGTTGAACCTCCCGATTGTCTCTCCTACAGATGATCCGAGCAACGCTAATCTCTAGTTGTCTGATCTAGAAATCGTTGCTTGCGAAATCAAGTGGTTATCTTATTAACGCAATCTCTGATCGGTGTATCATTTTGTTTGGAAGTTTGCTAAGTCCCTCTCAACTTCTAATGTCTCTCAACATTATTAGTCTTGATCTCATGTTGTTGTCCAACGTGACCAAGAACCCTTGCTCAGTTGTCTTCAGCAATTAAGCTATGTTCCCTTGCGCTGTGTTTTAATCTTCGGATCGCCTCCGTGTTGACTCTAAACCTTGTAACTACCATTGCTTGCTAATACTCCCTTGTCTGGTGCTTGTTCTTACCACCCAATCGGTGCCACTTGAAATTCCACTTTGTTTGTGCGTTTAATAATGGTGTTACGATTAGCATTCTATGGTGCCGCGACGAAACCGAGAGCCTCCTGTGGGCGCGCACACAAGGTTGTGCTGCTCGGCACGCGCTGGTATCAGGGTTGCTATTCATGATCCATTATGAAACGACAGCCGATGTGTTATTTCTCGTGACCGTTTTCCTTGGTTATCTCCCTACATCTTATCTGAAGATTCATATCTCAGACCATATGTAATAGAGCTTCCTCCTAAAGTTGCTAAGAGGATAACCTTTGAAGGACAGTCACCGGCATGAACATTAACAGACTGCAAGAGGTGGTAGACAAGTGACTCTCCCTATGTGTCCTTGTCCGACGTCGGTCATCGAGTGAGCAACATACGTCATCCCTATTAGATCAAAGGGGCACATAACACTTACTATTGGACAAGTTATCTGTGGGATAAGAATCTATTGTCACATTGTGCATTGGACCTAGTTATCAAAGTCTTGGTCCATGCGTGTATGATGGTCATACAGTCAAAAATCAACCATATCTGGTGTGACTCCTTATCTACGTAGGGATGCCCTCCATGTGGAATAATGCTTTGTGCTCTGTGAAAATAGCCCACAACTCCAATGCTTGTGCATCGTCAAGATTGGTGTCTAGATCACCGGTTGAAATTGTTCCCTGAGAAATATGTTAGGAAGACTATAGCCTCCATCCTCAACTAGAGAAAGGCTTCTGCTACTATGAGAAAGATCAGAGAGTGCAAAACACACACCTCAACATGTGAAGCAAAAGAAAAGGAAGAACGCGAAATTTGTCCAGAATTTTGTGACACTACACCGGTTATCTTCAAACTGATGGTTAGTGACTCAAACGAAGTTGGATTGACCCAAACTTGGTAACCTCATTCCTTGCTTAGGACCCTTCAATGTCTTAAGTGGGTATGAGCATTGGTTGAGTAAAACATAGGATTTGAGAGATGTCATGTCAGCTTGGGTTGCTGCCATTTCAGAATAGAGCTATTTTAGTGGATGGGTTGTTGGATGGTCAAACGATGTCCGTTTGAGCTCAATTTTGGCGAGTGGTTAGAAGACCCGTGGATCTATATGCCCACCAATATTTGTGCATATTGGAGCAGTAGTTTATGTTATATGAACAGAAAATAAAAGGGTACATAATCGGTAATTTATCTGTTGACTGCGATCATCCTTTACATTGGAAGGTTATGTTTGTAATGCATGCCAAGAACTTGCAATTGATAGGTATCTTGCTGTTAGACAACCCTCAGTACCCTTGGAAAGACTAATTGCACCCCTATGTGCCTTTGTATAAGAGAATCTTCTTAGGTAACATTTGGCAGAAATCCAGTATCGACAGAGTCAGCTATCACTTTCACAGTTCCCTCAATAGACTCAGATAATATAGTGTTGGCATCAGAGAAAGAGAACTACACACGTGGAACAATATGTAGTTTTCTATCAGTTGGCATCTGAGTGAGTGAATAGTCTATGACTGATATAGACATTGTCTATTGGTTAGACGGTTTCTGATAGCCTCAAAGAACGATTACCTCGTATAGGGATCCAACCCTTATCGGAAGTTGTACATGCTATGCCACTAGAAAAGTAAATGCTATGACTAGTTAGTCCATGCTTGTAGTACTCTTCGTACACCGTGAACGAAGTACCGTATTGTCTTGAATTCCTCCCAAAGTAACAATGCTTCATGGAAGCCAGTGAAGGAAATTATCCAGACCAAAGTTTCTACTTAGAGCGAGTATCAGAAAGTTGTCTTCCTAATTAGCCTCTCTGATGCTTGAAGCTAAGTAGCCTGATGCGCTTGCAGATGTTGGAATTGGATAACATGCTTCTCTTCCCTTAGAAAGTTCTTCGCACCGAATCTCGGGACGCGATTCTTTTAAGGGGGAGGGCTGTAACACCCCAGGTGTTTGCCACCAGTTAAGCAGTGGGTTTGAGCTCAAACATGATAGATTAAGTGGTAATGAAGATGTCAAGGTCAAACCTATGGAAGCGAGCCCCAACCTAAACTTGGACGTTGCACCCTTGCTTTACATATAGTCCATTTTTTAAGATATATGCTTGGGTGGTGTTATTGCAATATCTTCATATGTCTCACCTTAGTACCTATTTATATTGGTCACTGGAAAAGTTTCATGATGTTTGGAATCAAAAAGTCACATGAAATGATAAGTTATATCCTTGTTGGAATGACTTTACTAAGTGCTGGAATTGCATTATTAAGTGGATGGAAATATAGGTTATCAACCAAATCTTGCAACCTTGCCCAAATGACTCTAGATGGACTCTACAACAAAAGTCATGAAAGGTTCGTGTTGGGCAAATGTCCAGAAAATGCTCCATTGGATCAAAACGGACAATTCAAGCTTTATCGCGATACTACTTTGGTCAAAGTAGAAATGTTGGTTCTATATCAGTTCTGATGTTGGACCTTAAATGAAAGTTGTAGTTCGTGTTTTGTAGAAGAAACTTTGTTTTTGGACCAAGAGCAAGATCAGCATGAAAATAAGTCAAACCGAGGCACAAAGATTGAATCTGCCGCAGTTTTCAGCACTTAGAAATATTTCTAAGTCTGCGAATTCCAGCACTATTACGATTGGCATGCCGCGTTCTCATGTTTCTGTTAAGCAACTTGAGTTGAGCCAAAAATAAAAGTTGAAGTTTACATCTTGGAGAAGAGCATGCAAAAAGTTGGATTAAGTTTGATCAGGTTTTGACCTCCGAATGCGAGTTTTCGTGACCTCCGTCAACATGTTGGCATTGTCATCTTGGCATGATTTTCTCTCCTAATCTGTTGGCCTAGTGACCTGGGCGCCTTAACAAAAATCGTAGAGCTTTGTGTGGGCTTCAACTTTTGTTTTTAGCCCATGGTCTAAATTGGCCCGCAACTGGCCTGAATCAGCATCCCACCTCACCCTCACGGTCGCCCGCCAGGTGTTCGTTGTTTTGGCCGCGTGGTCGTCATGCATGCAGAGCGCCCCCACCATGGCTGAGGGCTACTGCTGCGTGCCCCATGCTCCTGCCCTCTTGGAGTGGACGCCGAGCCCCCCTTCAGTTGGTCCCTCACTCTCTCGGGTCTCTGCTTCGCTCTCCCTCGCTCCGAGCTCGCTCTTCCGCCGCCGCTGTTCGCGTTCGTCGTGTCTGCAGCCATGGATGGCCAAGCAGAGCTCACTGCCACCGGTACTCATGCTCCTCCAAACGCCCTCCTCACTCTAGGCCATCTCCCTCGGCCGTGTCTGCACCCAAGCTGCCTGCACCGCTGCCTCTAGGTCGCCGGAGCCGCGCCTCTGTTGCCGCCGCTGCCCGCCGTCGTGATGCGCCCCTGGCGCACGTGGCCAGGCCATGGCCGAGTCACCGTGGGTCGCCTGCCGCCGTCATGCATGCCGGGCGCCAACGCGGCTGGCCTCCCCGTCGCTGCCGGCCCTTGCTGGCCAAGGCCGGCCGGCCCTCAAGCCGGTCCCCGAGCCGTCTCTGTGTCCATCGTGAGGAAGAAGAAGAAGGACCCACGTGTAAGAGGGAAACAAGTTCAGGCGGTTTTCTGCAGAACTAGTGACTCATGTGAATAGTGCCACGAGGACTGATTCGTAATTATTTTTGCAGGAACTTTGAAAATACATAGTAAATCATAGAAAAATCGTAAAATAGCATATGAGTACTTTTTGGAATCCTTGTGAAATTCTCTATGCACTAGATCTATAATATGGCATGTTTTAGTTTAAATTTTTCTCTGTAAAAATAGATTTGTGCAGCTAGGTTTTTAATGCTAGATGTATTTGTCATTTTCATAACTGTAGATCTAGGGCTCCAAATGAAGCGAAATTTTTGTGGCATGCTACTCATGTGATGTTTGATGTGTGGTAAAAATTTCATGAATTTTGGTTGCCATTTGAGTGAGTTATTAGTGTATCTTGCTCTCACATGAATTCTTGCAATAACAATTTGTCTTTTTCATAGAGGTTGATATAAATGTGTAAATGGCTTGAAATTTGTACAGTAGACTATTGGGTGTATATAAGAGCTACTTTAATTTTTATAGATTTTACTATGGACTTTTGGTATATGTTTATTATTTCACCTTGCTATCTAAATAAATTAAGAAATGCATTAAAAGAATTTATTTAGTGATGAGAACTATGCTTTTTGGTGATCATTTAACATGCACTTTATGATGGTTACATTGGTTATGGCCAAATGTATGTTGGAATATAAGTTAATATTTATTCTTGCAATTGATGCTTTCCTGTACAGTTTCTGGGACTTTGGTAATTGCACCATGAAAATGATGTTTGCTGAGAAACATGCTTATAACAAAGTTATAGATAACTCATTAATCTAGCTTGTGTTAAATTTGGGTGGTATTTGGCCTTATAGTTTGTGAGTAATGACTGTTTCAAGTTGGGTTCTAGAAATAGTTGTTCTCTGGAATCTCTGGACCAGATTCTGTAATTATGCATGTTTGACTTGGTTAACTTGAGAATCATGCTAAGATGATTAAAGATGAATTATAGAAAATTTCATAATCTTTCCATAATGTCTTGTTGCATGGCTATTGGATTTTTATAACTCCAGTTATGATCAAAACATATAGATATTATTTGTAGTCCAGAAATTGTCAGATGCTAGTTATGGTTGTTTACTCCATGTGTTGCTAAGTGTGGCTTATGCCCTTGATGATGGTCAAGTTAAGATACTTGTGATCTTGTCAAACTTATGTTATGCTTGATGTGCTTGCCCTCTTTAATTGATTATGTGACGCATCTTGTGTTACCATTCATCACATTCATACGCATGCATCTTGCATCTCATTTAGGTTCGCTAGATGCACCACGTGAAGGATGAGATGTTGAAGACAAACCTAAAGACGGTGTTTGGTGGACCTATCCCGAAGATGGAAGGACTAAACAAGTGTCGGGATGGGAGATGCACGCCAAGCGAGTGTCATCAGTCAATCACTAACCTACTGTTCGATCCTAGGCAAGCCCCGGAGCATTCTAAGCCTCCTACTTTATAAAAGCAATTGAGTATATATATATGTTATATATGTATTGTTGCATTAAGTTGTAGGAGTTGAGTGAAACCGTTGATGCATTTATTACTATCCTTGCCTACCTTATTACATTCTTATCCTGCTAGGTTTAGGGTCGAATAAATGCTTAGCCCTGCTTAGACCGGTAGCGATCGATGATTTCCTGTCACCGGCAATTATAGGTGGTTACTGGAAAACTTTAGCTATGGAATGGATGATATCCTGGAAATAACCAAGTGTTGATGAATAATTGGAGACCGGGCGGAATAAGTATGGGGCAACCAGACAGGGTTCTGGGGTGCTTGTAGTTTCCACCTGTGTCGATTAAGGACCGTCCGTTGTTGTCCCTCGGGTCATGTTGAACGCATGCCTCACATTTAGCTGGCTGAATAAGGTACCTTTCGACCGCGAAGCTGGGAGATTATTCGGGCCGAGTGGATTGCCCGCAACGCACTGTACCGGAGCAGTAGTGGCAGGATACGGGGGCACGATGATAAGGCCAAAGAGCAGTCGGGCGGCCCCCGGGTACAAGTGGTTCCTGGCAAGCTCGCGACTTTACCTGAATGGTTGACTCGGTGACCAACACCTCACTTTAGCGGGTGAGTGAGGTTTGTGTGAGGAATAACTTACCAGCTAGTTAATAATCAATTCGAATCGCCATCGTTCACTGGATAGTGAACACTTGACTCGAGCTACTGCATCGTAGTAATGATTATGGAACATGGATGGTTATGTGGATGATGTTGGAAATGCTAAACCTGAAATGGTAACCTTTGATGTTATTGGTTAATCAAGTGATTGCTTTAGCATAGGTGCTTACCTAGATTGAATAGGTTATAATAAATATGATGCAAAAGGACTTAAATTAGTTTATTCATGATAACTTATGTTTTTCGCAAATGAGTCAAGCTAGCCCACTGAAAGAAAGCCTTGCATACTCCTTGGTGTCATATTATTTCTTGTTTATGACGGGTAAGTCTAGCTGAGTACCTTCTCGTACTCAGGGTTTATTCCCACGTGTTGCAGGTTGTGATATAACATAGCTACTGCAAGAATTGGAAGACTCCGGCTGTAGTGGCAGAGTGTGATCATGGGCATGATCTGTCTGAGCTATCTTGTCTCTTTTGCCTTTATGGGCAATATGGTATTCATGTCCCTTGATGGAAATCGTTTTGGTTTTCAAAGGATCAACAACAAGATTAAGGACGGTTAGTTCCGGATGTCAAGGTGTTGAGTTACATCTGGAATAGTCGTTAGGATCTTTGTTTCTTCCTTTGACCGTACTATAAAGGGGGGGCTTGAGCGAGTAGCTTGACCTAGGTGAGTCTTCTGTTTAGGTGTGGTGCACACTTGTTAAACTTAGCACTAGGTAGCTCTAGAAAAGCTCAGAGTTCAGTTGGAAGCAACTTGGTTAAAGTTGCGTCGCGTTTAGAAGTCGTTCGAGCAGTTTACCCATGACCGGACGCGGTCCTGGTCATGACCGGACGCGTCCGGTCAGTACTAACACTTCAGTGCGGAGTTAACTGATCGACCGGACGCGGTCCTTGAGAGGACCGGACGCGGTGGTCAGGCTAACACGTGTTCCAGAGGGTAAACAGCGTAATCGAACGCGACTGTGAACTGATCGGCGCGTTCGGTCATGTTCCAATAAGGTCCTAAGGTGACCTGACGCGTCCGGTCACCTATGATCGGACGCGGTCGTGCGTCAGGTCAATTTCTAGTAAAGCTCTTGTATGATCGGACGCGTCCGGTCATCCCTGATCGGCGCGTCCGGTCATCTCTGATCGGCGCGTCCGGTCATCTCAGATCGGCGCGTCCGGTCACTCAGCGCTAACTTCGGTTTCCGACCGTTACACTTGACCGGCGCGTCCAGTCATGTCGACCGGCGCGTCCGGTCAGTGCGCGTTTTGTTGTTTCAGCAGATAACGGTTGGATTTATCCGAGGGGTGTATAAATACATCCCCTCCACCTCTTTTAGAGGTCTCTTGCTCATTTGTTTAGCTGAGAAACACCTTTGGAGTGCAAGGGAGTGCAAGAGCCCTAGTGAGGATAGTGATTTGAAAATCAAAGTTTGTGATTCCTCACTAGTGATAAGAGTATAGCAAGTGTGCATCCATCTTCTCATTAGGCTTGTTGTGGTCAAGTGAGAGTTCTAGCTTGTTACTCTTGGTGATCGCCGTCACCTAGAGGGTTTGGTGGTGATTGGGAGTTTGGTGATCATCCGACGAGATTGTGGGTGACTCAACTCAAGTTGTGAGCGGTTTTGGGTGATTCGCCGCGACGGAGTGTCGAAGAATCAACCCGTAGAGAGCACTTGATACTTGCGCGGATCAAGGGGGAGCTACACCCTTGCGCGGGTGCTCCAACGAGGACTAGTGGGGAGTGGTGACTCTCCAATACCTCGGCAAAACATCGCCGTGTTCCTAACCCTTACTTTCAAGCATTTATTTTCGTACATTACTTTCATTGCTTGTTTACTTTCCTAGAATTGCCTTGCTAGTCTAGGATTGGAACTTAGGGTGCAAAACTTTTATCGGTAGAATCTCAAGGAACACTAGTAGGCACTAGGGGTGAAGTTTGACTTGTAGGATTTAATTCTTGCAATTAATTTTTAGAAAATCCCAATTCACCCCCCTCTTGGGCATCTTGATCCTTTCACACTCCTTCTCCTCCTTTTCTTTTTTCTATCTCTTCAACCACTTTACCCTTGCTTCGAAGTTGCTAACCACAAAGTGTATCACCATTATGCATGTGTGTTAACATTTTTCAAGGGTCAATTGTTAGCATACTAGGTCCTAATACATATGCATGTATGACTTCACCTAGTGGCACTTGATAACTGCTTTAACCATGATTTTTTCCCTCTCCATAGTACAACTATATATCCTAAACCCATTCACACCCTCTATGGTGTCTTGAGTGGCAAAACAAAAATGACCCTATCATTTTCTTTTGCGTTGAGCCCATTTTTGTTTTTCTCTTTCTTCTTTTACAAGTTGGAGCACTTGATCTTCTCTTTTGGCCATCACCATGACCATCATCTAGCTCCACCTCTTGATGTGTATCACCCTAGCTCATATACAACACTTAATGACAAGGGCTAGTACACTAGGTTTCATCAATTAGCCAAAACCAAACTAGGGCTTTAAGTAGAGGTCTTATATTTATAGTAGAGGTAGGAGATGTGAGAATATTTGTTTTTTATGTATTTGCCTAATATGACCAATTTTAGCATACTAGTGAATGCTGCACTAAGTCGCTTTGAAAACTATGTAAGTCTGCATAAGAGGCTCTATGGGCAATCAAACACAAACAAACTGTATTAGAAGTTTAGATATAGACTAATATAGACAACCAAGCACATACCATTATTAGGCCAAATATGATAATCCCGTTCTATAGCTCTACTAGGGCTTTACAATATTTTACAACATCAATTTGACATGAAACCTCTTTCGTGGTGCAACAAGTTTTTCTTTGAGGAAAACCATTTATTTTTTATTACCAATTGATTCCGCATTCTGGTATACGTCAGTTAAGTTCTCTTTAGTTTTGTCCTCGTGTCCTTTTGGGTACATTCTCATTGCACAGTCGCCCAAAGGATAATATATGGTACTCCCTCTATCTTAAAATAGTGTTGTTATGGTATTTGTGCCGGTCAAACTTAAGTTTGACTAGGTTTGTAAAAAGTATTAGCAACATTTACATCTCCAAATAAGTTTATTATATAAAGATTTAACAATCTATCTAATGATACTAATTATTTACTATAAAATTAATATTTTTTGTATATATTTGATCAAATTTAAAAGTGTTTGACTCCTCAAAAAATGAGAATGACACTTATTTTGGGATGGAGAGAGTATCTCGTTTTAGGGCTGAATCTCTTTATCCACGATATCTCGTTTTAGGGCTAAACCTCCTTATCCACATCATTGAATAGAATAAGGGGTGGAGCTAGAATAAATATGAGGGGGTGCGCTTACTTTGTGACGGTAAGGATCTGTGAAATGAAGGTGCGAACATGGTGAAAATTCAGCTCTTTCTACTGTTTTTTATTTTTTTTGTGTGGGTTGGCTGCAACGCATCCGCACCTGGATAGGATACCATAGTGTCAGTTACGAAAGGCAGAGGGTCACCGACTAAACATTGCCCCAGCACAATATATTCACTATGTAGAATAATAGTCATGTAAATCTATACCTAATAATATATATATATATATATATATATATATATATATATATATATATATATATATATATATATATATATATATATATATATATATATATATATATATACTAAAGAGGCAAAATTTCTGCCTTTTTTTCTTCCAGCCCTGCCAAACCGGATCGGTCTCGCATCTGTTCACGTTATTTACGTTAAAATTGTTGAGATTAGGAGTGGGAAGAGAATAGAAAGAAAGATGGATTCCCAAATGTAGAGATGCCAGAGAAAAAGGAAGAGACTTTTACTTGTGTGCCATTATAAGCCATTAAAAAGTTAAGTTCTCAAAGGCGCCACTGCTCTGAACTCTTTTACCCTCCACGCCACTTCCGTTAGATTTGGCTCTAACGGTGTCAAACTACGGGTGTGAAAAGTTGAAAATACCATCAGGTCTAAATATGCAATTAAATTTTTTGAGCATCTTAATGATCTCAAATGAAAAAACTCAAAACTAGAAAGTTGTATATCTCATCGAGATCTACAATATTTATATAAAACTTATTTTCATTTGATTCCGTACAAAAAATGTGATTTTTCTAAGACATTAATAATACCAAATCATATATTTTTTGTACAGAATTAAATGAAGATAATTTTTATATAAAAATTATAGATATTGTTGAGATCTACAACTTTGTAGTTTTGAGTTTTTTCATTTGAGGTCATTAAGATACTCAAAAAAATTTAATTGCATATTGATACCTGAGGGTATTTTGGACTTTTCACAATCGTGATTTGACACCGTTAGCGCCAAATTTGATGGAGGCATGGAGGGTAAAAGAGTTCACAACAGTGACATCTATGAGAACTCAACTTTTTTAATAGCTTGTAGGCAATTACCAACTTTTATAATGGTACATAGGTAAAAGCCTCAAAAAGAAAAGGTGGGAGGGTCTTAATAGTTTAATAGTTTTTGAAATAGATCGGGTTCTTATGCAAAATATCCAGATTGTTTTTCTCTTTTTCTATAAAAATAAAAATCTTGCAAAATTCATAAAAAACATAGAAAAATCTGAAAAATGTCAAACCAATTTTGTCAGCTTCATAAAATGTGATATATTCATAGATGTTATAAATCTTGTTAGATTGTGCTTTGTCTATAGATGTGTTAAATCATCCTTATATATGTTGCGTGCATATATGTACGTTGATGACTGAGAACGTACCAAAGGAAGAACCGTAATACACGGAGGTGGCCGAGTACGAGGAGATGCCCTCGTCGTTAGTGTTCCCAAAGCCTTCGCTAACTTTTCGATGTCTGGTTTCTACCCAAGGCAAGCCCCAGTGGATAACCCCTACTTTTCAACAATTATATATAGGTTAGGCGATGACCGAGAACTTGCTAGAGGCAGACCTGGAATCTGCGGAGATGACCGAGGAGGAGGAGTACGAGGAGGATGTCCTCGTCGTCAGTGTTCCCAAAGCCTTCACTAACTTTTTGATGTGCGGTTCCTATCTAAGGCAAGCCCTGATGTATAACCTATACTTTTCAGCAATTATTATGTTTATTTGCGCATTAAGTTTTGAGGAGAAAGATTTACATCATTTGATGTGGTTTTGATTAAAAAAAACTTATTTTTGTTAAAATATAGATTAGTCAATGGTACAACTAATTATTTCGTGAACCAGAATCTTAGGCAGATTATTGTCTAATAAAAGCTTTGCAACTGTATTTATGCAATTCTTGATGAGGGATGTTGTGTAAAAAATTAAGAGAGGTCTACCGTCATAATCTTTGGCGGACAGACCAATCATTTACACATCAATAAAAAAGTGAAAGAGGTTGATATAATGCGTCAAAAAGCTACAAAGGTCTATATTGAGTCATAGAAACACATGAGTAGTATGGACAATTAAAGTCATGATATATATTTATATCTAAATAATTATGCACTTTGTAATGAAAGGAAAAATATACAAAGTGTATTTTAATTCGATACAAGTTAAATAGGACATTGTTATTTATTGTCAACATTAACTTATGTTATGGATGTGATGGTCATCACAAAATAAATTATAAAAGCATAAAACATAAGACAAATGTACCATTCATATTATCATTTTGCATAAATGTTTAATAGTTTTTTTTCTCTCTCGTTAATGTTCTCTATCACGACTACGTGTGAGGTGAACCGAATCCATGTTGAATTGAAATTTTCAACCGAGACCGTACAAGGCCAGAAGTACCCATGTGAATACTTACTTATCGATCATGAAAAGCTTTTAGGCCACGTTTAGATCTTTCGAATTAAAATTCATTCTAATAATCATAATTCCAGCACTAATTAATTAAGTTGATATAATTATACATGGAATATATTTGTATACTACTCATGGCCATATAAGAGAAATATTTATGTGTTGCATTTCTGCATTAGAGGAGCCTGTCGAAGAGCATACTATAAGTTGTAGATTATAAACATATAATAGAATCGGTTTTCATCTCTCACCCTGTGAATTTGAGATAGATTTATATGTAAACTTTAGAAAGTTATGAAATATCAAATTTCAAACCAAATATCCTAGTTCATTAAGTAATCTCAATTCCTTTATGTTAGTGGAGCCCTTAGATCCCAATTAATTGACCACATTAATACCTAAAGGTTACCCGATTACATATTAGCTTGCGAGGTTAGCATGGCGATAGAATATGCGAAGGACATATCAAAGACAAGAGGATGTGGAATAACTCGTCAGTGAGGGAGGTTGGATAAGGGGAGGAATCTATTGTATATGAGGCAAAATCAAGATGAAGAAAATCGACCGGACGCAGAAAATGTCAACGGGATTTTGATTCGACGGCAAGAGAATTATGATACCTTTTTTCTTCATTGATTGATTATTTATCAACAGACTCTAGAACCTTTTTTTCTGAGAGAAAGACGTAGTACTAAGAGCATCTCCAACAGTATATAAAAAAATACTCCCAAAAACATCAGGAATCTTAAACTATTTCTAAATCACACTAACCATTTTTATAATTTATTTTTCTCTTGTACATTTGCATCAAGAACCTGTTCTTTTTTTTTCTTCCCCACGTCCTTCCACCTCAGATTGGGGCAACGATACGCGCTCGTAAGTGGCAAAAGATTTTTTTTGAGCATCACAGAGCTTTCATTAATGAGAGACCGGAGTACAATCAGCGGCTGCTAATCCCAACAACCAATCCAGGATATAGTCGAGCCAAAACTAGGAGCGCTCCATGGCCCCATGCTAGCACAACAATGGGCCACCGAGTTGGCATCTCTACAAACCCACTCAACTCTTAAATCAACAAAACTCCTGCCTAACTCTGTGATATCAAAACAAAGCCCTCCGATAGATGACCTCATACCAGTTCGGTCCTCTACAGGGACTTCAGGTTGCTGCAATCAACCTCCAGGACAATTCGATTGTAGACATTCTCCACCGCTAGCTCCATCCCTTTGCCACCATAGCCTCAGCTGTCAAGGCATCCAACACATCATCGAACCACCGCGGCGGCGCCGATTGCACCAGCCCCAAATGATCGTGAATCACCACTCCCACGGTTTAGGAGTTGTTGGAGATGAGTTTTTTCAACCTTGCCAAAATACCAAAATTCGTGGATTGAGAGACTCTTTAAGATACTTTTGAAGATGCTCTAATTTCTTCCACGATTGGATCGCTTGGATTCGGGAAATACCCGCTTCATTTTTTTTGAAGCTGCTTCCTTTTCTACCTAAAAGCCTAACAAAAAGGAGAATTTAACTCTACAAACGTCGCGGGCTCCTAAAGGAGAACCAGTGTCCACGTCGCCCTAAATCTTCCTGACCGTCTGATCTTCCATCGGATGGCCATGATGTCCCGAATCGGATTCTCCCCGGAGCAGGTTCTGGGTCTAATTCTTGGTTTTCCCATGCTTCTCTCGCGAATTTACAGCTCCTCCTTCGAAGCCGGAGAGGATTCTGGCCCTGCTTCTTGTTCTTCCCGTGCTTCTATTCCAGTTTCAGCTTCTCTTTCGGAGCCGGCCCACTAAATATATACAACAGCTTCTGATTCCCCTCCTGGATTCTTTCCTTTCTTCTTCTCTCTTCGCTGCCCGCTCTCGCTCTCCCTGTCTCCCCCGACGCCGGCGGCGGTGATGGCGGCGGCGCCCTTGGCAGGCCGCGCGTGCGCCCCTACGGTGCCCATCCCCCTCCACGGAGAGCCGCGACCAGGGGCCGCTGCCGCCCCCGCCGCGCCTCCCCCTCGACGCTGCCTCCTCTCGACTCTGTTCCAAACCCTAGATCTGCTCTTTCCTACCTCCCTCACTCTCCCTCTCCTCGTGGCCGCAGCACGACCCGCTGGCACGGCGGTGCGGTGGCCCCTCTCCCTGTGGTGGCGCAGGCGCGGCCCGCTGAGCCCACCGACGGTGCGGCGGCGTGGTGTCCCCCACGGCGCCACGCCCCGGCGAGGCCAATCCGATGAGCGCACGGGGGGCACAGGCCCCGCGTGGCATGGCCCCTGTTGGCCGGCCAGCTGGCTTGCTATCCGGTTTCACGTCGGCCGCCGCCGCAGCCCTGGCTGGTCGCTAACCGCTGGTGAGCGTGCAGCCGGCGCGGGCACGACCCTCTGCGTGGCCTGCCCCTGGTGCCCGACCGGCCACCCCAGACGCGCAGGCAGCTGCTCACAGTGGCCTAGCGCCGACCCTCCCCCGGCAGCAGTGCCCTGCTCCCGCGTGGAGGCGCTCGCCGGGAACATGAGAGCCGGCCACCAGGTCGTTACCCCCCGCCGGCTCTGTGGATGGCAGCCACCTCAAGGTATGGCGTTTAAACCCTATCCCTCCCGTGCCGGCTCTCCTCGTGGGACTCTACGAAGGCCACGGATATGGGTCGCCGTCTCTGGTGAGTGCACGTGCCTTGCCTCCCTGCCCTCCTCTGTCATTCGTGCCGGTGGATGTGGGATTTCCAGGTGCTGCTTCCTCGGAGCCGGTCCTTTGTACAGATTAGGCCCGGGGCGGACTATGAGCCTGCAACCAATTACTTGCTTCTCTTTCTCAAATCTTCCTGTTCCAGTGTAGGCCATGTCTCCATGGCAGATTCTATGCTCCGCTCGATTTCTTCCTACTTGAACTTCCTTGGTGTTTGTACGGTCACCTAAAAAATTCCCCTTTAACCTTTGCCCCTTGATTTCGTTTTCTATGTGTATGGGTTGATTTGCCTTACTCAAGATGCTCCTGTTCATCGGCTAATACAGTCTGACCATGTTTGTATGCGTTGTGCTACTGCTGTGATCTTCTCAACATATATAACCATAGGCCAATGCTGCTGATTTATTTATTTTAATCCTGAGCATATGTCATTGCCGATGATGTAGCCATTCCAATTTTACCATATGCCAATGCCTGTGAGGTACAATTCTTATAGTGCTGATTGATTTATTTTATCCACAGAATATGCTATTGTTGATGAAGTAGTCATTTCAATTTTACCATATGATAGTACCTACGAGGTGCATCCAATAAACTTGAGCATATTTCCATGCCGTTATTTTATATTTTTTCTGACTATATTTTCGTGCCAATCATGCTGCAAACAAGTGTCTTTTTTCTCCAACTATGGTATATGAGAACAGGCATGATTATCGCTCTTTTACCATCGTTTCATTCTCGTCTGATTTGCATTTGAGGTGAGGCCTCAGCATATGTTATGGCTAATACTCGGTCTTTTATGATATTTCTATTCCAAGTTTATTGAATTGATGCATTTGGCATATGGAGTGACACAAACCATTACATATATATTGTCCTTTATGTTATTCTTAGTAAACTGAGGCGCTTGGCATATGCAATGATGACCTACTTTTCTGAGCCTACAATCCAATCTTATTTCCTGCACTTGACTAGTAACTGGAAAAAAAACTGTTGTCCAGGCTTTCTGTTTTTCTTCAACTTTGTTATACTATGCTCTTGTCCTAAAAAAAACCTTGTTTCTGGTACCTTGTGATGTAACCAGTCCCCTGCTTTCAGTCCCCTGGTTCTTTTTCTGTAGTTTTTAGTATTCTCGGTAACAGTGGCAAATTGTAGTGATATATCATTGAGCTGAGCCATTTGGCATATGGATTCACACGGGTCATTACATGTATATTATCGTTTTTGTTATTCTTAATGAATTGAGCCACTTTGGCGTATGCGATGATGAGCCACTTTCAAGAACATATATGAAATCGCCACTACTTCTTCAACTTTTTGAGAACTAATTTTTTGGGTCGTCGTTATGCTGAAAACAGTTCTATCATTTTTGGTACCTGTTATCTCTGCTTTTATTTGTTCTTCTGTCATCGCATGTTTTCTTTGCGTTCCATTTTGGTTCACCCTCACCCTCTTGTTTTTCTACTAAGATTTATTTCGATTTAGCCTCCTTGTTTCCGCTGCTTCACCAATAGCTTCACGGGTAGTTGCTACCATACATGAATATGACTAGACTACTGTTTAATCCCTGATGCCCAGTGCACGTGATCGATATATATTTTTTGACTACATAGCTTGTGATGAAGAGGAACTCTCATTTAACTCCAGAATATAGGCTGATGATGTTGAAAGGCCCAGGGCATCCTCATGTATATACATGTATTGGTATTTATTAATTTACCGTATCACTACGCCCAACTCCTCTTTACATTGATTGTTTTTTGTATGTGTCGTAATCTTAGATTATTGCAAACAACGGTATTTCTCGGTGAATGCCATTGTGCCTTGCTACGACAGACCAAGTAATGCCATCTTTTTTTCCCTGAAGCTACTCTTATTCCTTAGATTCTTCCTATTTTTTTTGTTCTCCTACCCTTGAAAGCATCTAGGCCCCGAGGTTTGGTTTCGGCAATTGATGACAACGCCTTGTTACCATGACTAACGTGTGTTTTGCAGAAACTTTGGTAAGTTAGGTCATGGAGGTTTTAATTGCTTTGGGCACCATGGTATTCATGCCCCTTGATGGAAATCGTTTCGGTTTTCAAAAGAGTGACGTCAAGATTAAGGACGGTTAGTTCCGGATGTCAAGGTGTTGAGAGACATTTGGAATAGTCGTTAGGATCTTCGTTTTTCTCTTTTGGCCGTACTATAAAGGGGGGCATGAGCGGGTAGCTTGACCTAGGCGAGTCCTATGTTTAGGTGTGGTGCACACTTGTTAAACTTGGCGCTAGGCAGCTCTAGAATAGCTCAAAGTTCAGTTGGAGCAACTTGGTTGAAGTTGTAACGCTTTTCGGAGAGTTTCGGGTAGTTTTCCCGTGACCGGACGCGGTCCTCGGCATGACCGGACGCGTCCGGTCAGTTCAGTTCCGCGGCTGGGGTTTCAGCTCTGAGCACCGGACGCGGTCCTCGCGAGGACCGGACGCGGTGGTCAGAAGTCAACACGTGTCACTTAAGGGAAACACACGATCGGACGCGACCTGGGTGTGATCGGCGCGTCCGGTCATAGTCCAGTAAGGTCCTGAGACGACCGGACGCGTCCGGTCATCACCGATCGGACGCGGTCGCGCGTCCGGTGCGAGTACAGTAAGCTCCACGCACGATCGGACGCGTCCGGTCACCCCTGACCGGTGCGTCCGGTCATTTAGGTGTTTTTCGGTTTTTGACCGTTACGAGCGACCGGCGCGTCCGGTCAGTACGACCGGCGCGTCCGGTCAGCTCGAGTTTTGCTGAGTCAGCAGGTAACGGTTCGTTTCGTCTGTGGGGTGTATAAATACATCCCCACCACCTCTTTTAGAGGTCTCTTGCTCATTTGATCAGCTGATAAACACCTTTGGAGTGCAAGGTAGTGCAAGAGCACTAGTGAGGATAGAGATTTGAGAATCAAAGCTTGAGAGTTCCTCACTAGCGATTAGAGAGTAACAAGTGTGCATCCACTTTCTCATTTAGGCTCGTAGTGGTCAAGTGAGAGTTCTAGCTTGTTACTCTTGGTGATCGCCATCACCTAGACGGCTTGGTGGTGATTGGGAGCTTGGTGTTCATCCGGTGGAGCTTGTGGATGACCCAACTCATCTTGTGAGCGGTTGTGGGTGATTCACCGCGACGGAGTGTCAAAGAATCAACCCGTAGAGAGCACTTGATCCTTGCGCGGATCAAGGGGGAGCGACACCCTTGCGCGGGTGCTCCAACGAGGACTAGTGGGGAGTGGCGACTCTCCGATACCTCGGAAAAACATCGCCGTGTTCCTTGCCCCTTTACATTCAAGCATTTACTTTCTCGTATTTACTTACTTTGCTTGTTTACATTCCTAGACTTGCCATGCTAGACTAGGATTGGAAACTAGGGTGCAAAACTTTGTATCGGTAGACTCTCTAGGAACACAAGTAGACACTAGGGGTGAATTCCAGCTTGTAGGATTTATTCCTTGCATTTATTTTTTAGAAAAGCCCAATTCACCCCCCCACTTGGGCATCTTGATCCTTTCAATTGGTATCAGAGCCGTGTTGCTCTACTTTTAGGCTTTACCGCCTAGAGCAAGATGTCTAATGGGGAAGGACCACCTCCCACTTTTGAGGGAGACGATTTTCCATATTGGAAAATTCGTATGGAGGCATACCTCGAAGCCATAGATATTGGGTGCCTTAGAGCCGCAACCGAAGGGCTTCCCCCCATAAGGGATCCCGCTAACCCAAGTGGTGACGAGGAGAAGTACGACCGGTGGAATGCAAAGGCCAAAAATGCACTCTACCGGGGCTTAGGCAAAGATATCTTCAATCGCGTGCGTAATGCAAAGAACGCTCATGAATTGTGGGAAAATCTTTGTGCTCTCCATGAGGGAACTAAGAGTGAGCGTGAGGAACGCTATCACATAGCCTTAAAGAAAATTAATTCTTTTGAGTTGCTTCCGAAAGAAAGTGCTAATGACATGTACACTCGCTTGAATGTTCTTGTAGAGGACCTCAATGCTCTTGGGCTCACCAAAATGAGCCAATCGGATGTTGCAAGGAAGATCTTGAGTGTGCTTCCCGTTGAGAAGTATGGACATATTGTCACCGTGCTTCACCAAAGTGATCTTTCCACCGCAACACCAACTCAAGTTTTGGGGAAAATCAATGCTCATGAGATGTACATGCATATCACTCCGGAAGAGGGCTCATCATCTTCCAAGAAGAAAGACTTGGCCTTCAAAGCTAGTCATGACAAGAAGAAGATGAAAGGCCAAGCCATGATGGTGCAAGAAAGTTCAAGTGATAGTGATGTTGATGATGAATCACTTGCACTCATGGTGAGAAAGACCACCAAGATGTTAAAGAAGCTTAACAAGAGTGGCATCAAGTTCGATGGCAAGAAGAAAAAATTCTTCACAAGTAGCAAGAGAAAGCCAATCTCGGAGATGGATTGCTACAATTGTGGTGAACTTGGTCATCTAGCTCATCAATGCCCTAGACCACCAAAAGACAAGTACAAGAACAAGAACAAGGGCAAGAAAAATGATTCAAGTGATGAAGAAGAAGAGAAGAAGAGGAACAAGCCATACAAGAAGAAGGATGGTAAAAAGGAGTTCCACAAGAAAAAGAAGGGAGGAAAGGCATACATTGTTGGTGATTGGCTCACCGACATTGAATCATCATGTGAGTCCTCCGAAGATGAGAGCAATGATGAGAAAGAGAAGATTGCCGCATTTGTGATGGGGCCATCATCTTCACCAACATCTTCATCACCACCTTCACCGCCTCCTTCACCATCATCGTCCACTACTCACCTATGCCTTATAGCCAAGGGTGAACGAAAGGTACAAAACCATGATAGTGATGATGATGACGATAGTGATAGTGATGATGAATATGACTCACCTTCTTATGATGAACTTGTAAAATTGTTGAACAAATACACTAAAATCATAAGAAGAACTAGAAGTGAAAATGATGATCTTCAAAATGAAAATGAATCACTCTCATCAAAGCTTGAAAATATTCAAAAGACTAGTGGTGAGCTTAGAGTTCAAAATGAAGTGATGTCTTCCACTCTCAAGGAACTCAAAACCTCCTATAAAGAGCTTAAAGATCAACATGATAAACTTGAGAAGAAGCATGATGAGCTCATCACTAGATACAATTCTCTAAAGGACAAATACACCACATTAAAAATTGATTATGATAGTCTTGTGGTTGCTAATGAACTTGCTCTTGAGACACATGATGCTACTAACCATGTTGTTAAGTGTGATATAGCTACATCATGTGATGACTTGATCATTGAAAGCATCGAGCGAGGTTCTAGTAGCAAAGGCAAGAGTGTGGTTGAGTCAAGCAACCATGATGATTATGCCAAGATTAAGAGTGAAAATGAGAAGCTTGCAAGTGAGAACAAGAAGCTAAAAGATTTGATGGCTCTTGAGAAGCAACCAACAAATGAGTCACTCATTGAAGAGAACAAAAAGCTCAAGCAAGAAAAAGAGCATCTCAAGACCGGCCTAAGCAAGTTCACAAGAGGCCAACATTTGCAAAGTGAGCTCCTCATGAACACCGTAATGAAGATGGATAGAAGTGGTATTGGGTACTTGGCAAATCAAGAGAAGAAAGCAAAAGCTCAACAACAACAAAGCAAGTCAAAGCCCAAGTCAAAGAGATGTGTTGAGTGTGGTCAAGAAGGTCACTTTGCTCATGAATGCAAAACTCCACCACCACAACCCTTGCCCAAGCATGCTAGACCTTTCGCTTTCAATGCTCATTATATGCTAAGAAAAGATTCAAATGGAAAGATGAAAGTCATGTTTTTGGGTCCCCCAAACAAGAATAGGCCAAAGAAAATATGGGTTGCCAAGTCACTAGTGGATAAAGTCAAGGGCCCCTCTCAAGTTTGGGTCCCTAAACAAAAGGCTTGATCTCTTGTGTGTAGGTGAACTACAAGACCGGTGGAACTCATTGGGTTATTGATAGTGGTTGCACTCAACATATGACCGGTGATCCTCGTATGTTCACCACCATTGAAGAGAATGGAATATGTCAAGAGAAGATCACATTTGGGGATAATTCAAAAAGCAAAGTCAAGGGTATAGGCAAGATTGCAATATCACATGATCACTCACTCTCAAATGTGCTCTATGTTGCTTCATTGAGTTTCAACTTGTTGTCCGTTGGGCAACTTTGTGACCTTGGCTTCCAATGCTTGTTCACACCAAATGAAGTGGAAGTTTCAAAGATAGATGACAAGCAAGTGATATTCAAAGGCTTTAGATACAATAATCTTTATCTTGTTGACTTCACCTCCGAAGATGCAAATTTGATGACATGTTTGTTCACCAAGACCTCACTTGGTTGGCTTTGGCATAGGAGGCTTGCTCATGTTGGAATGAACACTCTCAACAAGCTATTGAAGAAAGAACTAGTGAGAGGATTGAAGGATGTGAAGTTTGAAAAGGACAAACCTTGTAGTGCATGTCAAGCGGGCAAACAAGTTGCAAACACTCATCCAACCAAAGCTTTCATGTCAACTTCAAGAGTGCTAGAACTTCTACACATGGATTTGTTTGGGCCTACAACATACAAGAGCTTGGGTGGTAATCTCTATTGTCTTGTGATAGTGGATGACTACTCAAGATATACATGGACCTTCTTCCTTCATGACAAATCCGAAGTGGCAAATTGCTTCAAGAAGTTTGCAAAGAGAGCTCAAAATGAATTTGAAGTCAAGATAAAGAAGATTAGAAGTGACAATGGGAAAGAATTTGACAACACCAACATTGAAGCTTATTGTGATGAAATTGGAATCAAGCATGAGGTGTCTTCAACCTACACTCCTCAACAAAATGGTGTAGTTGAGAGAAAGAACCGAACTTTGATCACTCTTGCAAGAACAATGCTAGATGAGTACAACACTCCGGAGAAGTTGTGGGCCGAGGCAATCAACACCGCATGCTATGCTTCAAATCGCCTCTTCCTACAAAAGTTTCTTGGCAAGACCCCCTATGAGTTGCTTAATGGCAAGAAGCCGGACGTCTCTTTCTTTCGGGTGTTTGGTTGCAAATGTTACATCTACAAGAAGCGTCAACACCTAGGGAAGTTTCAAAGACGTTGTGATATTGGTTTCCTTGTTGGTTACTCATCAAAGTCCAAAGCATATAGAGTATTTAACCACGCCACCGGTTTGGTTGAAGAAACATATGATGTGGAATTTGATGAATCTAACGGCTCCCAAGGAGCAATTGAGAATTGTGATGATGTAGGTGATGAACCCTTGAGGGAGGCCATGAAGAACATGCCGGTGGGAGACATCAAGCCAAAAGATGATGATGACGATGTACAAATTGTTGATCCACCATCTTCATCACGTGTGCCTCAAGATGATGACAAGAATGAGAGAGTTGAAAATGAAGACACTTATGTCTCTCATGAACAATCCGAGGCACAAGCTCAAGATGTTGATGCTCCTCATCCACCTCCTCAAGTGGTTGATAAAAGAAATTCACCACTACTTCAAGCACATCCACAAGATCTCATCATAGGGAGTCCTACAAAGGGAGTAATGACTCGATCCCAAAAGCTAGCTTCTTTTGTTGAACATCATTCTTTTGTCTCTTGCGTTGAACCTAAGAATGTAGAAGAAGCTCTTCAAGATCCGGATTGGGTGATTGCAATGCATGAAGAATTGAACAACTTCACCCGCAATCAAGTATGTACACTAGAAGAGCATCCCAAAGGTGCAAGAGTCATTGGAACCAAGTGGGTGTTCCGAAACAAGCAAGATGACCAAGGCATAGTGGTGAGGAACAAGGCAAGACTAGTTGCAAAGGGGTTCTCTCAAGTTGAAGGTCTTGATTTTGGAGAAACCTTTGCACCCGTTGCAAGACTTGAAGCCATTCGTATCCTCCTTGCTTATGCATCACATCATGATATGAAACTATATCAAATGGATGTGAAAAGTGCATTTTTAAATGGCTTTATAAATGAACTAGTCTATGTTAATCAACCTCCCGGGTTTGAAGACCCTAGATACCCTAATCATGTTTATAGGTTGTCCAAGGCGTTATATGGGCTCAAGCAAGCCCCTAGAGCGTGGTATGAACGCCTCCGGGACTTCCTCATTGAGAAGGGCTTCACCATTGGGAAGGTCGACACCACACTATTCACCAAGAAGCTTAATGGAGAGATCTTCATTTGTCAAGTATATGTTGATGATATCATCTTCGGATCAACAAATGAAGATTATTGCAAGGAATTTGGTGAATTGATGTCAAAGGAATTCGAGATGTCAATGATTGGTGAGCTCACATTCTTCCTTGGTTTTCAAGTAAAGCAAATGAGAGAAGGGATTTTCATCTCTCAAGAAAAGTATACCAAGGATCTCCTCAAAAGATTTAAGATGGAAGAATGCAAACCAATCAAGACCCCAATGCCATCAAACGGACATCTCGACTTAGATGAGGGAGGTAAACCGGTTGATCAAACTCTCTACCGTTCTATGATTGGTAGCTTGTTATATCTTACCGCATCTAGGCCCGATATCATGTTTAGTGTGTGCATGTGTGCTCGCTTTCAAGCGTGCCCTAAAGAACCTCACCTAAGTGCCGTAAAAAGAATCCTAAGATATCTTAAGCTCACCCCAAGCATTGGTCTTTGGTATCCCAAAGGAGCTAGATTCCAACTAGTTGGCTATTCCGATTCGGACTATGCCGGTTGCAAGATTGATAGAAAAAGCACATCCGGAGGGTGCCATTTGCTTGAAAGATCTTTAGTATCTTGGTCATCTAAAAAGCAAAATAGTGTGGCTTTGTCCACCGCCGAGGCGGAATACATTGCCGCGGGGGCCTGTTGTGCACAAATCCTATATATGAAACAAACCCTCCTAGACTATGGAATTGTTCTTGAAAAGGTGCCACTTTTATGTGACAACGAAAGTGCCGTTAAAATTGCTAACAATCCGGTACAACACTCTCGCACCAAGCACATTGATATCCGCCATCACTTTCTAAGAGATCACGTTGCTAAAAATGACATATCACTAGAAGGTGTAAGAAGTGAAAATCAATTAGCGGATATCTTCACCAAACCTTTGGATGAGGCAACCTTTTGTAGGTTAAGAAGTGAACTCAATGTGCTTGATTCTAGTAACTTTAAAAAATGAGCGTGTGTTATCCCTTGCATTGCATTGTAAAATATGCCATGTTTATTTTATCGCTTTGTTTTTAGGGCTTGGCTAACACGGTTACGATAACCCTTCTTTGGAGGAGTGAAAAAGCCTAACCGTGGATCAAACTTGACAAGCTTTCTAGTTTTACCTTCTTGTATTGCACTGCATATGCATGGTTGTTGTTCTTGTCGTTTCTCTTCGGTTAAGTTTTGAGCAACCTCTGTGTTCGTCCATGGATAGAGAGAGCATTTTGACGCTCCTAATGGTTCAAAAACTCTATTGCGTGGCCATACGTTGCTCCTTGGGTGTTTATTGCCTATTTTCTTAAAAATAATACTAGCCTAAGGCAATCTATTTTAAAAATTTTTTGAGGGTTTGAGTGAGGTCTCTCATTTCGTGTTCCAATTGGTGTTTATTTGTGTCTCTTTGAATTGGAACCTGATTGGGAGAAGTCGCGTCGTAGTTGGAACAAAGAAGGGCGAAGAACAGTCACCGGACGCTGCACCGGACGCTGCACCGGACGCAGTAATGCTTCACCACCGCGTCCGGTCCCGGCGTCCAGCAGCGCGTCCGGTCATCCAGAAGACCAACTCCAGATCTAGTGATCGGACGCTGCACCGGACGCGCGTCTGTTGACCACCGCGTCCGGTCCCGGTTACCACCACCGAGTCCGGTCATTCGCGATATATTCCCGAACCTCCAACGACCGGACTCAGACCGCGTCCG
Source organism: Saccharum hybrid cultivar R570 (assembly GCA_038087645.1). NCBI lineage: Eukaryota > Viridiplantae > Streptophyta > Magnoliopsida > Poales > Poaceae > Saccharum > Saccharum hybrid cultivar. The sequence goes on from JAQSUU010000135.1 coordinate 29,966,709, forward strand.
GTCAGTCCGCACCGGACGCGTCAGGTCACTCCAGGAGCTTACTGGAGTATGACCGGACGCTGCACCACCGCGTCCGGTCATAACGACCACCGCGTTCGGTCATCACGCGTCGAGCGGATCTAAACCCTTCATATACCGGTTCGTCCTCGGCCGTTTTTTTCTTTTTCCTCAGCCCAAGCTTCTTCCGCCGCCGCCTGCCCTAAATCGCGAGATTCGCCGGAGCCGCCGCATCCTTGCCATCTTCCTCGCCTCTGGCAAGCCCAGCCGCGTCTCCTCGCCCGCGCTAGCCTCACTCGCGCGCTCGCTGCCGCCCTGCCCGCAGCCGCGCCTCTGCCCGTCGCGCAGTCGCGCAGTCGCGCCACCGCCGCCCGCTCGCACCGCCGCCGCCGGTGAGCCGCGACCTTGCCACCGGTGAGCCGCGCTCCCTTTGCCAGCTTCACCTCCGGCAGTGGACTGCCTCACGCTCGCCTCCGATCGTTCTTCGTCGAGTTGCCCTAACCCTAACCCTAACCCTAGGGTTCGCGTAACGTCGTTCGATCGTTCGTCGTCGAGGTTTTGTCGCGCGTCGTCTTCTTCGCGAGGTTGTTTCACGTCACCTTGACCTCCTCGCTAGGGTTTGCCGTAATTCTTTCTTTTAATCCTAATTGCATCATGTTTCGGCAAATCAGAGCTCGTCCGGCGATTTCGGGGAATCTCGCGATCTAGGTCACCTCATCTTGTCACCATCGTCTCGTCGATCCGAGGTAGCTTCGCCTTTCAATTCACATCGTATCTCATATGCTTGCTATCTCTAGGGTTTCGTACCTTTTAGTTATATATGTGTTTATAGTAGATCTCTCTATTCCGTCTTTGCAGCGAGTCTGTTGTGTGTCAGGGTGAGATCAGTTTGCTAAATCTGAGGCCAAGCCTGCGGATACGGATTGAGGCCAAGCCTCTTGAGTGACAGTTCATCATCTTACAGAGGTTCTCAGTCACTGTGTCAGCATGGTGCGTTACAAGAACGCCGGTGGTGCTCCTGGTGGCGGGAACGACAGTCCTCCTCGTCGGTCTGAGATTGCACGTGGGAAGCGTGTCAAGGTCTTGGCCAGAAAGAAGAAGAAGACACTCACAGAGGCAGAGATTGCTCAGGCCGTAGCAGATGCAGCAGAGCAGGCAGAGAGAGGTGGCAGGAGCAGTGGCATACGCATAGGCGAGCGTCGCTTTCATCTTGAAGGTCGACAGCTCGGCACAGAGGCCACTGAGGGCACTGAGGATACTAGAGCTGCAGAGGATATGTCAGTTGATCCACCCACAGAGACCACAGAGGCTCCAGAGGCTACAGCAGATACAGAGGAGCAGCCAGCTCAGTCTCCAGTACGTCGCCGCTCCACACGCGCCCGTACTCAGGTGTCTCCTAGGCCAGAGGGTCAGCGACGTGGAGCACGTCCTCCTCCCAGAGCTAGAGGTTCACCCCCGGTCGAGCACTTTGACTTGAGGGGTGCTTCAGCACGTCAGGTGCAGGGGTTGAGGTTCGTGGAAGTCAGTCGGTGGTTTCCACCTGTGAGGGATCCCAGAGCTTCAGAAGGATTCTATACCCCTCTTCAGGAGGATTTCTACAGAGCTCTAGTTGACAGCGGTATTGCTTTCCGACCACAGAGGGTCTGTCGACTTGAGTCACTAGTCGAGGTTGTGGGAGAGCAGCTACGTCCGCACCTGTCCTTTCTGCCAGGCTTGTCAGATCTTCTTGGACGGACAGGTGCATACTGCGGCACATGGGTCAGAGAGTTTTATGCTTCACTATGGATTGATCCTGCCCATGATTTCATTCACTTTGCATTCCGAGGCCGCGATCACCGCCTATACAGCAGCAGAGTGCGGGAGATTCTCAGACTCCCAGCTTTTGACACAAAGATACATCAGCTATGTTATGGTCAGACTCCTCCTCCGAGACGCCCTCACGGCGGGACAGTGCCACCTACAGACTTGGTTCGACCCTGCTTCCGTGAGCCTTTTGGCCAAGGGTCTCGACGCACGCCCGCTAGTTTGACACCACTGGCCAGAGTTTTGGATGCTATAGTCAGACGCACTCTACTTCCCAGACTTGGCTACAGAGAGGGACTGACTCGGATGCAGCTATGGGTTGTTCACCACCTCCTCTCACAGACACAGTTTGATATATGGGATCTCATACTTAGTGAGATGGAGGACACCATAGCTGAGGGCTTCAAGGGTAATCGTCAGCTGCCCTATGCACACTGGATCTGCTTCATTATCAGATCATCTATTCAGCTGCCAGCAGAGATCCGAGCTGAGATATCAGATACTACCACTGCTTTTCCTGAGTATGATATCCGTCAGCTTTGGACGTCAGTCACCAGAGATCAGGCCCCAGTGCCAGGACAGCGTGTACGACCTGAGGTTCCTGAGACAGCAGCTGAGCAGGACGCCACAGTTGATGAGCTTGCAGAGGCAGAGCTTGCAGATCTTGACGCTCAGCCTGCTGATCTTCCTAAGGATGGGACATCTGACAGCACTGATGAGGACTACCAGCCCATCCCCAGGTACCGGTCTCCTCGGTCCCACGACCACGAGGCCGGTGGCTCTGGTTCAGCCTCCCGCACAGACCCAGCCATGGTGGCAATTCTTGAGAGGTTGACCCAGGCATAGGAGCAACAGCAACAGCAAATATAGCGACAGGCTCAGGACACAGCTGCAGCACTTGCACAGATTCAGGCTCGTCAGGACGAGTTTCAGCGTCAGCAGCTTGAGATCCAGAGGCAGCAAGTCGAAATGCAGAGACAGCAATATGAGATTCAGCGACAGACTGCAGCTAGTCAGCAGCAATACTTGGACCTCCTGCGCCACCTAGTCACGGTTGGGGTTCCTCCGCCTACTTCCGTCCTGACTTCTACTTTACCATCTTCTGATCCATCGAGTCAGGGATAGCCAGGTTTCCAGTTCACATCTCCACAGCAGCAGGTTCCCCAGTCTTTCCAGTCCCCGAGCTTCACTCCTATTCACACGGGGTTTACACCATCAGACCAGCCTCGCCTTCACCTCCTGACAGGCACATCTTTCGGTGATTTCAGTGCTACCTACAGCGAGTTGACTGGTCAGCCGACGCCCTCGCATACTACAGTTGCTACTTCTTCAGGGTTGTCAGCTTCAGAGGCAGCTATTCCTCTAGTAACAGGGACTGGTACTACAGAGACTCTACCTTCGTCAGTTGCCTCCACAGATCCTCCTGCTACTGGCTCGCTACAGGCTCAGGTCACTCAGACGGATCCTATCATTACTACTACAACAGTACCTGTTCCTGCCATTCAGACCCAGACAGTTACACAGCCACATGCTTCATCAGAGGGTCAGCCAGATAGCTCAGATTCTGAGGGCGATTCTCTACACTTCATGATTACTCCGCGCACCTCGGCACCCGACACGACTCCGTCTGTCCCCCCTTCAGATCCTTAGATTAGTTTTTTCTTTGGCGCTTGATGCCAAAGGGGGAGAGAGAGAAGTTTCAGGGGGAGTTTTGAGAGTTGTTTTTTCGTTTTTTTTCCTGTGTGCTACATTCATGCATCATGTTTACTTTTCAGTCATTGCATTCGTGTGACATGTCGTTGTGAGATAAACCTTGAGTCTTAATGTTTCATCCTGTTAGTGTTATCTCTTGTCACCGTTGTTTATTATAGCTCTAAGGTAGTGCTTCCTTGCCTTACTCCGATAAATTATGAGCTATATCCGTTTGTGTACTAACGCTTTTTGTCTTATCTTATGAGTACACTCTTTTGGCTTGGGACACATAAGCAATTCCTTTCACTTCTCTGCTTATTGCTTGTTGCTTATGTGAACCATGCATGCTCAAAAACCTCAACTCCAATCTTTCATATCTGAGTGTTGTCATCAATCACCAAAAAGGGGGAGATTGAAAGCATCTAGGCCCTGAGGTTTGGTTTCGGCAATTGATGACAACGCCTTGTTACCATGACTAACGTGTGTTTTGCAGAAACTTTGGTAAGTTAGGTCATGGAGGTTTTAACTGCTTTGGGCACCATGGTATTCATGCCCCTTGATGGAAATCGTTTCGGTTTTCAAAAGAGTGACGTCAAGATTAAGGACGGTTAGTTCCGGATGTCAAGGTGTTGAGAGACATTTGGAATAGTCGTTAGGATCTTCGTTTTTCTCTTTTGGCCGTACTATAAAGGGGGGCATGAGCGGGTAGCTTGATCTAGGCGAGTCCTATGTTTAGGTGTGGTGCACACTTGTTAAACTTGGCGCTAGGCAGCTCTAGAATAGCTCAAAGTTCAGTTGGAGCAACTTGGTTGAAGTTGTAACGCTTTTCGGAGAGTTTCGGGTAGTTTTCCCGTGACCGGACGCGGTCCTCGGCATGACCGGACGCGTCCGGTCAGTTCAGTTCCGCGGCTGGGGTTTCAGCTCTGAGCACCGGACGCGGTCCTCGCGAGGACCGGACGCGGTGGTCAGAAGTCAACACGTGTCACTTAAGGGAAACACACGATCGGACGCGACCTGGGTGTGATCGGCGCGTCCGGTCATAGTCCAGTAAGGTCCTGAGACGACCGGACGCGTCCGGTCATCACCGATCGGACGCGGTCGCGCGTCCGGTGCGAGTACAGTAAGCTCCACGCACGATCGGACGCGTCCGGTCACCCCTGACCGGTGCGTCCGGTCATTTAGGTGTTTTTCGGTTTTTGACCGTTACGAGCGACCGGCGCGTCCGGTCAGTACGACCGGCGCGTCCGGTCAGCTCGAGTTTTGCTGAGTCAGCAGGTAACGGTTCGTTTCGTCTGTGGGGTATATAAATACATCCCCACCACATCTTTTAGAGGTCTCTTGCTCATTTGATCAGCTGATAAACACCTTTGGAGTGCAAGGTAGTGCAAGAGCACTAGTGAGGATAGAGATTTGAGAATCAAAGCTTGAGAGTTCCTCACTAGCGATTAGAGAGTAACAAGTGTGCATCCACTTTCTCATTTAGGCTCGTAGTGGTCAAGTGAGAGTTCTAGCTTGTTACTCTTGGTGATCGCCATCACCTAGATGGCTTGGTGGTGATTGGGAGCTTGGTGTTCATCCGGTGGAGCTTGTGGATGACCCAACTCATCTTGTGAGCGGTTGTGGGTGATTCACCGCGACGGAGTGTCAAAGAATCAACCCGTAGAGAGCACTTGATCCTTGCGCGGATCAAGGGGGAGCGACACCCTTGCGCGGGTGCTCCAACGAGGACTAGTGGGGAGTGGCGACTCTCCGATACCTCGGAAAAACATCGCCGTGTTCCTTGCCCCTTTACATTCAAGCATTTACTTTCTCGTATTTACTTACTTTGCTTGTTTACATTCCTAGACTTGCCATGCTAGACTAGGATTGGAAACTAGGGTGCAAAACTTTGTATCGGTAGACTCTCTAGGAACACAAGTAGACACTAGGAGTGAATTCCAGCTTGTAGGATTTATTCCTTGCATTTATTTTTTAGAAAAGCCCAATTCACCCCCCCTCTTGGGCATCTTGATCCTTTCAACCCTTACAATAACCTTACCATTTTGTTGCATCCTAAGGCTGCTCTCATTTTCCTTCTTCTCAAAATTCTTCTTGTTTCTTTATTGCCATGCCCTTATAACTACCTGTTGCTTCAAGGTTTTTTTCCATACAATTTGGGTTCCATCCAACATGTATGTTTCTATGTGTAAAAATACATGTTCATGTTCTGATTTTGCTAATGTTACCACATAATTTTGTATATTAATTTGCCTCAAAACTGTGGTATCAATCCAAACTTACGTGCTTTGTGAAATATGGTTTCTTTATATACAAAATATGTCTATATTGCCAAGTGAATGCATTATTAGAAATTAACAAACATAACTTGCAAGTTCTGACTAACAGCAAAGAATTTACAGTCTGTAGATTTAGCATGAGACATGGTGCTCCCAGTCAGGTTAGCCTAAGCTGTTTCATTTGGTTGTAAATGTTACATGTGTAACATTAATTTTTTAGTGTATCACATTGACCTTTGCAGTAAGAGCACTAATCCATGGCATAATTTCACTGTGCACATACTATGCAGCTTTCTACTGCTTTTTCGTGCTGCAACTTCCTGGCATTAATTGCCATCACTTCGTTGGCAGCCCTTCCCTGTCACTAATCAGTCTTAAGAGTTTTTCAAACATATTGAACACAGCTGTATATTTCCATCCTAGCTCTCCAGCAACCACTTCCTATTGCTCTGCTCGCCTACTTGAGCAAGATCAACAGAAACGGGGAAAACTGTGGTTACTTACATTTATTTCGATTGGATAGTTGGGACATAAAGAATTACAACAAACCCCCTTAAATGTATACAACTCGTTCATCATGGAATTGTCTCTATGTATCTCGCTATCTTTTGTAATTTAGTTCATGCAGAGATGCACAAAGTATTAACGATGCAGTTCAATTTGTTCTTCAGAATTTTATACAAATGAACAGACTCGCATGCGTCCGGATGGACCATCAGGTATGCTGCAGCCTTCTAACCTAAGGCAGAACCTGCCTTCCTTCCTTCAAATTTTACCCTGCAATTTACCATACCACATGAATCACAGAGGTAATTAAATCCATTATCCAGTTAGACCATCCATGCTAATACCTATTGTTCGTTTGGCCAACCAAGGAATTGGCTTGCCTGCTGTTAGTTTATACCTTTCCTTGTTTTGCCTGGTGTTTTTTTGCCTTCAAAACCAGTTGGTGGTTTTTTAAATCTACCATTTACATGCCGTCAGATATGATTGCAGCCAAGTGGCCTTCTAAGATAAGCTAACATGCACTTAAATCATGTGCTAATGTTAATTGTATATTACATACATACCAATTCAATGATTCATAATGTCTCTACTTTTTTTTTGTTGGTGGGGGGATTAAATCAGTGTCTGTGAGAGTAAACTAAGCTATGACTGTATTTGTGCACTGCCATACTATGGCAGTATGTTTAGATGATGAAAATATCATTTATGGTCCTTATGTTTTTATTACAATATCTAACATAGATACAAGTTGCATGTCATTGATCTGTTACCTTGTACAATAAATAGATTCAACCAAGCTCAAACTCTGAATACTGCATATTTGGATTTATTTTCCGAGTTCACATGCAATTCCTATTTATTTCACCAAGAACTGAAGTCATTTCTACATTTATTTTCCCAGTCAAGTGTTCATATCAACAAACAGTGCTCTCAGTTTATGAACAGTTCGTCTAACTATGTTGCCTCACGTCCTAAAGTAAATAGCTTAATCATTTGAATTTGAATTATACTACAAGTCCTGAAGTAAGCATCATTAGTGAATTATGCAGGTGTTGCCAGAGTTCTTACAAGTTGAAACTTTTGCAAAGTTCAGTAATGCTACTGAAATCTTGGCCATCTCTAGCGAATATTTAGCCTCTAGCAATTGGCCTGCAATTTTTAAAAATATTTCTGTCATCACACAGAAACCCTTATTTTGGCCATGCTTTTGTTAAGGTGCTCAAGAACATCATGATCGTTCCTGCATCTATCTCCAAGACTGACAAAGGCTCCAGTCAACTTGCTACTGACCTTGTATAATATAGCGGCTCAACATCCTGTAATGCCTCTGTATGACTGTATAGGTACTCAACTTTTGCACCTAGCAAACCAAGTCCTTGCTTGTTTGTACACTCATGGACACGTTCCAAGAATAACTCAATGTACAATAGTTGTATAATTATGCTTCAATCGACTATGTACATGTTACTGTTCTCTTTCCCTCGAATTTGGGCCTGCATCTGCGCGCGATGGCGCGCACCCCTCCACTAGTAAAGAAACAGACACGATCAGGTTGCAAGTGCACGCAAAGCAACTAGTACATCTTTGTCTTTTCAGTCAGCCGCGCTCCACCATGGCTGAGGGATGGGTCCCACACGACAGCGAGAGGAACCGGGAACAGCCAAATGGCACAAGAGCCGGGAGCAGGGTTTTGGCTGGGAAGACCCGGACGGACCGACCCAAGAACTCCCCACCCGCACCAGGACCAGAGAGGAAGGTCAGCCAAACGCCACCGCCGCCGTGCTCGCGCCGCACGCAACTCTCAACTCTGTGACGCCTCCGCCTCCTCCTCCGTCGACTCCGCGAGAGAGACGCAAACCAAGGAGTGAGGCGGGAGCGCGAAGATGGGCGCGGGGGACGGCGAGGTCGCTGCGAGCAAAGAGAAGGGCGGCGGCGCCGGAAGGAGCGGCGTCGAGCGGACGTCGCTGGACGGAGTGCGGGATAAGAACGTGATGCAGCTCAAGAAGCTTAATACGGCGCTCTTCCCTGTCCGCTACAACGAAAAATACTACCAGGACGCCATCGCCTCCAAGGATTTCTCCAAACTAGGTGCGCCGTCCACTCCTCTCTCCGTCTCCCCCTCCTCTGTTCCCTGCTCTATGCCATGATTGTTTCCCTTGAGTCATTGGATCTACGATTGGCGTCCAAAAGGACGAGCTGTTGCGGCGAGATTGAGAAGACGCCGTTAGGATTCAGACGAATGCGACGTGTAAAAAGGGATGATTTGTTTGGTTAGGCCCGATCTTGGAGGGTCCTGGTAGCTGTGGTGTTTAGGCTGGGTAATGAAGTGTGATTGCCCCCAGGTTGTACGGATGCATTTGGGGGTAGATACTGATTGTATTGATTCACCTATTGGGTCAGCTGATTATGTGTGAAATTGGTTGTTGCCCCTCTTGATGAGTGATGCCAACAGCTGAACTGTTGTTTCCATGCATTTGTCTGCAGCTTACTACAGCGATATTTGTGTTGGCGCGATAGCTTGTCGCCTGGAGAAGAAGGAAGGAGGGGCAGTTCGAGTTTACATCATGACTTTGGGTGTACTGGCACCGTATCGCGGTCTTGGTATTGGTGAGTCTTCCCTCTTCTGATTCACTTTTGCAGTTATTTGAAGAGACCGACCAACCTGTTTGCCATGATGTTTGCAATGGCTCAGAAGTCAGATATGTGTGCATCATCATTGCTTTCAATAGATGTGCGGTGATTGTATCTTGAAGTCTGCACACATCTATTCCTGATAATTGATAGCGTCAAACTAATATCAATTGTATTGTTGTTGTATATGTATTGCAATGCCCCATTCTCATTTTATTTACAACCTAACTTCAACTGTATTCACAATGCTCTAACATTATCTTCTTTCAACACAACCTAAAACGGTAGTATATGCTTGCCAACTTCACAAACAGTGCTGATGTGTTGTAGGTCATCGTATAAGCTGTTTGGTTGGCACTATTATTGTTAAAGTGATACTTCTGTAAGACTATGTGAAAATTTGAACTGCTATTTATTTGCTGGAGCTGTCAAATTGATGATGCAATTTATGTTACTAGCAGTGTCTTCTCAGCTTGCTTGCATTTAGCTACTAGGCTTTCATCTCCTAGTAGAGTTGGTGCGTATTGCTGCTGCTTTTCCCAAGTGTCAATGCTCAAGCAATGATCTGCAAGTGTCACTACAGAGAAGTTAAAATTAGTTTGCTTATTCTTTGGGAGCTTTTTTTTAAGCACAGAAGCCTCATGCTAGATAATCAGTGTTATTACTTGTAGATTTTCCATATCAAGGTAAAGGTAACATACATTTTAACTTCACAGGAAAGGTTAAATAATCATTATGAAATAACTGTGTAGCATGATAATAACCTTTTATAGATTTTGCCAGTAATCGTGTACTTTCTTTTTAAGCCCTGAGTCTGGAGCCCATAAGGTCAGCCTTTACAGCTAGTCTCTTTCCCTAAATATAGTCACTTTTACTCACTTGATTGTTCTAGAGTCCACTAAATACTAAGGTACACCACTATTGACCCTGCTATTTATTTTCTTGCTGTCGAGTTTCATAGATTCCAGATGGACTTTTAGGGGCTATGATCAAATCTAACACTACATGTCGACCTAATGCGGCAATTTCTGCTGTTTACACTTTTGAGTCAATTGTAGAAGCTAGAAGTTCAACGTGATGTGTTCTTAGAAATCCTTAATGTGCACAAGAAAACATCAGGAAATCTTGAATCTGGTATTCCTTGGGCAACTTCTGTTAGCTACCTGTACTGTTACTTGCTCCTGAAGATGGATGCTAGTTGAAAAAGAATATGAATATTGTGTTTTTTTGGGTTGACTTCCCATGGCTGAGCTACAAATCACAAAAAAGAAAACACCACTCTGAATTATTTTTGCACTATGCACATAAAATTGTACTACATAATAAGATCTATGCCATCTTATATTTGGCCGATTTTATGTTGACAGGGACAAAGCTGTTGAATCATGTGTTCGATCTCTCAGCAAAGCAAAACATCTCCGAGATATACTTGCATGTTCAGACCAACAACGACGATGCAATCGTTTTCTACAAGAAGTTTGGGTTCGAAATAACACAGACAATACATAACTACTACATGAACATAACGCCACCGGATTGCTACGTTCTTACGAAATTTATTGGCCAGGCTGCTACAAAGAAATGAGCAGCCGCCCTGCCACCTTTGGGAGACCACTGCCACCTGAGTTATGGTGGAGATAGTTGGGATCCGGTCACAGTTTGTGCTGTGCTTTCATTTTTGTGATCTCAAACGCCGCAGACATCTGAGTAGCCTTTGCTACATCACTGAGACATCATTTACATTGAGACTCATCTTGCTTCAGGGCATGGATTCGTGCCTTAACAGTTTCTTGATTTGCTGCTTTCGTGGGAGAGCTATGATCTTATAGGTCTCTGTATGCCCATTCGGGCATGTATTTTGATGAATCACGATGTCAGGATGTTCTACATGCTCATTTTGGTTGAGCTGTGACGACTCAGTTCATTCTCGGCCATCATTCTTTTGCATAGACATGCTAAGATAATCCCCGATCTTGAAATACTGCAAGCAGATTAGCCAAAGGTAAAGAAACGTGTGTGCGCGCCTTCTGAGACTGTTTCTTGAAAGGTTCGGGATGTTGTCTCGAGGGGATAGATAGGTGTTTCTAAAAGAATCTTTCATAGTTCAAAGCAGAGGATTAGAATAACTACGTAGGTTACACAGATTTGTCCGTAGCTTATGCACGTATGTGTAAGTTATGCAGAAATCTGTGTAGGCTACACGGTTCAATAGAAAGCTCAAGATTAAACTACACTAGCAAATGTGCCCGCGTTGCGACGGAAGAATAATAAGTTATCAAACGTTGATGGGAGGACAAAAATATTACATACCTATTTATCTATTTTTTTTATCTTTTCTATAAAATTTAAAAGCTATAATTTATTTTATGACCATAACATCTATAATATAGGTTAATATTGATAATAATATGGCAATGCCCAACTAAGTTTTTTATTCAATTTAAAATAACCTTGATAGATCTTTTTTCTTCTGTTTTAAGTCACATAAATATTTATAGTATCCATGTGTTGATAGAATTAGATATCAAGTTTCGTGACTTCTTTTGATGATCCATAAAGATATGTGATTTTAATATCTGAGTAAAATCGGTAAGGAGTTAGTTGCAATCGGAGACCTCTTTTCATTTTCACATGGCATCCCTCGTTTGAGAATTATATTTACATATAGTTTGGAGATATATTTATTTTGATTAGATTCAACGATAAATTGTTTAAGATTTTAGTTCACGGTTTAATTAGTCGGACCGTCAGCTAATTTAGGCTCTAACAATAATAGGTTTTATTTCTAATCATAACTACAACAACAAATTAGTGGTGCGAATTAGAATTAGATAAGAGTCAAGGGTATACGAATTAGTGGCTCTAACAATATTTTATTATTTATTTTTAATGTTTAAAAAACCAAGAGATACTAATAATTTTAAAAAAGAAAGAACAAATAATGGGAAGAGCAGCACAGACCGGAAGCGGGGAAAACGAACGGAGGGCAGCATGGACTGGAGCCGGTCAGCGGGACATGGGGAGAAAACTGAGAAAGACATGGAATAGGACACCGGAACATCGGGGAAAAAAGGAGACACGGGAACACCACGGAATCGGACGCACGGAACGCTGAAAAAAAATCCGAGAGCCTGTGACCGAGTTATAGCAGGTCATTGGGCTGGACAAAAAAATTGATGTCAGAAATTTTGCCTCTTTAGTATTAGGGATATATTTGCTATAGAGTTCTATCTCAAACTGGACTTGGAGATATGAGTGGATTGATTAGCGAGTCAACAAAGCACCTGTACTCATAAATAGGCACATCCAAGTAGATCGAGAGTGAAGCATAAATCAAATAAAAGACTCAAGAGTGAAAGCACAAACCAAATTACCAAAGTGAAGACATGATAATTTGCTTTCTTAAGTTCGGCTCCTTCCAAGGAAAGACCTACGTCTTAGTTGAGGAAGCTCCAAGCGACCCAAGTATGAAGCTTAAGCAGTGTCTCTTCCAACCATCTTCTTTGCTTCACTATTGGACTTTTTCCCTTGTGGAGGCGAAGTCAAAAGCCTTCACAATTTTTCGCAGCTTACTACAAGTACGGGAGCTCGTCGGACAACTCCTTGCCATTTGTGAGACTTTTCCTCCAAGAGTAACCAATGCTTCGTGAACAATTGACAAAATTACAAGTGCTTAAGCATTTGGTTGCTTACTTTTGCTTTTGATCACTAAATCTCTCAATCCAACTCATTAGAATTCACACAAATCTCACAAACCTCACAAATAGAGGTTGGAGAGAGCTAGAGAGGCAATTGGATCAGCGATATGGGCATGGGTGAGAAGCAACAACCCCTCCAACTAAGGGGGAGGGAGTATATATACTCCACTCACAAAAACTAGCAGTTATGTTAGTCAAAGTGCGTGATTCACTGAAAAAGTGCATAACCTACATACTTGAACAGAAACTAGCCGTTGATACTGAAAAACTAGCTGTTGGACCTGAATATGCTTAACTTATGCACAAGTCAATAACCTACGCAATTGAACAGAACAACCTAGGCCACTTTGCAAAATAGCAGCTGAAAGCATCTAGACCCCTAATTCGGTTTTGGCAAGTATTGATGATACAGTCACTGTCACTAACGTTTGTTTTGCAGCGGCATTACTTAGTGAGGTCACAATGATATATATTGATTGTGCTCTTATATTTTTCATGCCCCTAATTGTAGTTTTCAAAGGATATGCGTGGTGACTAAGGACGAGCTAGTTCTAAGTGTCATTTAGTGTGGAGAGACACTTACAGTAGTTTAGGTTCTTATTTCCTCCTTTGTTATAAGTGAAAGCCTATGTTTAGTTTTGGTCACTGTGACAACACTTGTGCAGGTCTCCTAGCAGAATTTTGGCAGGGCAGTCAGTGAAATCGGCTAGACCGATTTTAGCAGACTATTGCAAATTAGTTTTAAATTGCTTACCTATTCACCCCCTATAGGCACCAGCTTAGTCTTTCAAAACATATTTCAAATTTTGATTTTTTTTCAAACATATTTAGGAAAACCTTTTAACTCTATTTTGAAAACCGTTTTAAACTATATTTTGAGAAATTATTTAAATATCTCATTGTATGATAAATTTTTGGTATATAGTTGGACAATTATTTAATAGAGTAAATTACATATGAAGTACAATAACTATAATAGTGGGTGCAAATTACCCCAACATCTAATATTATGTGTTAATCCGATGCAAGAAGTTGTCATTTTGGTGCATAGAGGGTCAAAGACCCCAGCTCCCGTGCGTATGCTACAGAGAGGCTCGTATTGCAGCATCGGCTCACTCGTCCACAGAACGTGGCTCATGTTGCAGCGTGTGCAGAGCCACGTACTTCCATTCAGCTTGGCTCATATCAAGTCATGTGGTCAAGCCGTCGGGTTTCTCTTCAGAATGGCCATAATAAGCCCCATAAACTCTTCGGAATGGCCATAATAAGCCCCATAAATTTGAATGGTCGACGTACATCAAGATGTTCAGTACTCTCATTTATCATTGCAATGATATCAGCATCACACCTCAAAGTTTGTCTTTTCTGGCTCACACCAATAAACTCTTGCAATTGCAGCATTCCTGCATTTCAGAATCTCCAAAAATTCCTGGACATACAAGAGGTACCATGTAGCACTGTTGCAAAAATCAAACCAATCTATCTTGTTGTCCATATATGTCCTTTTGTTGCCGAGCCCACAAAAAAAAAATCCTGCATGATGTATCTCAACACTAAAGTGATCATCATGATCACCTGCAATTAATAATATACTCTGAATCAGTCCACACTACAGTGCACATGAACGAAAAATCAAAATTAGCACCTAGCATAGATGTGTTCCATGGTAAATTCGTATGGATACATATGCCGTGAGTATACTGTCAACGCAAGTTCATCATGAGTTTGCTACTTGTACTCCAAATAAACATAGTTCATACGAACTATATGGAAGGCAAACAACAATGATTCTCCTTTTTTTTGTATATCTTTGATTGAATTGTATCAAAGGACGTGGTTTAGAATGCAAATAACATATGAGAACCGATTGTAATGAGGTGGAGCAAAGCCAGGTTCTCGGCGACAAGGCTCCATTGCTCGCCGCCATCGGCGTTGATTCGCCGCAGCGCTGCCTTGTTTTGGCCACAACGTGCTCTACTTGTGTTGATCTTAACGTCGGTTCCGTTGTACCGTCTAGCTATTTGTGTACACTGTACAGCGTCGTGCTCCTCGTTTTGAGGAGATCAGGGGCTTCTCCGTTATGTCGTGCTATGTAAAGTCGGGCCTTGAGTCCAAGCGAGCCGACCAGTCATGATGCCGAGCTAGCCGACTCGTGTTGACGTTTAACTACTGAACGGGGCAATTTGAGCGTACATGCACCAAAGATGCAAGCTGATCAGCGTCCACATATGATCCCTACGTACAGGTTGTGGTATTTGGTTCGTACGTGCACCAAAATGACAAGTTCGTGTGCTAGATTAAGCAAATTCAAAGATGCAGGGGCAATTTGCACCCACTTATATAGTTCTTGTATTCCTCATGTAATTTACTCTATCTAATATTTCCTATGCCAAGTAACATGGGCTGCCGGCGTAAAGTGACTCGTGTGTTCCTTATATATATGCGGCTCTAATATTTGGAGCCCTATAACGAATGGGAATATGTTGTGACTTGTTAGGAAGTCTTATGAATTATATATGGTGCTAATCAAGTCCGTGCGTTCCATGATCTCTGGATCGACCCATGGAATAGAAGTTGGCCATGAATAATTATTGGCCCAAAATAACTACGTCAATATTCTCTATATCCATGTTTATACGCAAGAGATTTCTATTATGTCACGTATAATGGCGATGAGGAATACGTATACTTTACAAGCTAGCTGAATTTGGTCAGGTCCCATGACATATTAAATGTTTATCAGAGCTCCATGCATGCATGCACGACGATTATATACGTATATAGTTGGCTTCTTAACTAGCTAGCTTTCTAAACAATATATGTATGTACGCATGCGTGGATCCTCTATGTCATAACGTATAGGAATCTTGATGAAATACGAAATCTTGATGAAATACGTATTGTCGTATTGAACTACCATGGGCACGTGGATGGCCGGTGTGGCCAAGAATGTTCTAGAAGCCCTCGTCATGTATATCCTGGACGTGGACGCTAAGTTATCAAACAGCAGATATTTCTTTTGTTTCCTTTGCGAAAAGAAAAGATATCTCTTTTGTTCTAACGAACTACGACAGGATCGTGGGCCGGTTGAGTATGTGCTTTGCTTGGAGACGGGAGTCCAGAATCCAGTTCGATTTTGATAAACTTCCAAGTTGTTATTTCCACCGCCTTTATCAGGCCTGCCTCTTCCCTATATAAATCGCCACCCTGGCCAAGAGGAGGGAATTCAGTTCTACGCATTCACGCCGACCCTCTGCCAAATTTCTTCGCCATACGCATCCACGCCAGGCCAACGCCGCATGCCCAGAAGCAAAGCCCGGACGGACGCGTACACGTCGCCGCACATGCACACGTATACACGCCGGCCCCGTGCTGCCTGCGCCAAGCACAGCGTCCACACTGTCGTGCTTCACCATGCTGGCTGTCACGTTTCCTGGTGAGCAATCAATCTATGTGTATTCACGTGAATATTATAATATGGCAAGCGTCATCGGCTCTTTTGATCTACTACTGTGAGAAGGCCAGCGACTTGACGACATCAGATCCCTCGCTGCGTGAGGTCATTGTCGAGTTACTGATGATGAAGCCAAGCCATATAAAAAATCGAGGTGCGCGAGATGGGAAAACCCCGCTCGTCGTAATGAAGACCGTGCGAGACGGGAAAACCGCTCTTGTCGCAGCGCGTGAGACGGGAAAACCCCCCTCGTTGTGATGACAAAAGGCAAGATGCGCGAGACGGGAACGCCCCGCTCGTCGCTACACGTGAGACGGGAAACTCTCGCTCGTCGTGATGACAAAAGGCAAGATGCGAGATAGGAAATCCCCGCTTGTCGTGATAACGGAAAAGTCGAGACATGAAACGAGAATGCCTCATTTCGTTATAAAATGCGGACGCCTCTCCCGGCTGTCGATTTGATCCCATGAGAAAGCATCATCCAAACAATACTTGTACCGCTAATTTGTTGCAGATTTTCTACTACATATTCATCTACGTCTAGTGCCGACGAGGCTAGACGGAACTCTGGCCAAGTGCCGATGAGGCGAGGTCACTACTCCACCGACACGTCCCAATTACGGGATCGGACACATCGTTGCTAAGCACCGATGAGGCAAAAGTCATCCCCTTCATCAACAATATGTTCCGTTTTACTCCGACGTGGTGATGGCGATGTCACGACCGAGCTTCGGCGATATAAAGCCACCCATATTGTTACTACACCATATATCGCATATGGCTGACGACGATCAAATCAATACTTGACGACCATGAAGCGCAGCTTAATCGGAGGTTTTTCACAAGCTCATCTTGCGGATGTAATTAACCGGACGCACCCAACACCGGGAATCGGCGAACTACGCAATTTTCCTACAAATCAGACATCTCCTTAAGCATGACGCTGAAGACGGACGAAGGCATTTTTTTTGTTGATCGTGTATTTTGTGTATTCAAGAAAGAATTAATGAAATACGTGGTTCTCGAATGTATGCATATGTCTCCCTTACATTACAATTATTTTATTTATATGTCTTCGTTCGGTTTTCGACCAAACAAAATGCCACGCCCAGCAGGACCCGATTCTCCTCCCATCTTTGCTGCGCTTCAATAGTCATCATAAAAATATGATCGCTCGTTCATGGTTGTCATATATGATTAGACGATGCTTACTCTGAAGACACGCCTCCTGGCTACTGCACAAAGGAAAAGCAATAATGCTTGTTGCGTGGTTTAAAAATATCTGGCATGCTTATGCGTTGCAGACTCATATATACATATACATACAAAAGGGCCGATCAGTGCCTAGTTTGCGTGTCTGGTTCACTCCCTACACCGGGTTCCAAAGGAAAAGAAATTAAGCACGGCTTGCTAATCAAAGCAGCCGGAACTAAAAAAAATAGAGGACAAGCGCACTGTGTTTATGTTTGTTATATACACATGAAGCTTTAGAAATATACGTTCATCCATACAAGTTTAATTGCATAGTGTACTAATTGAAGGATTCCCTCTCGCAGGTGAGTCCTTCCTCGCCATCACCATCGAGCAAGCGATAGTTCTCTCCCGCTCCGTGCCTGATTCACTTCGGAACGCACGCGCCCATGGCGGTCTTCGCCCATGGAGACAAGCTGTACTACCACCCCACGCAAGACTCTGTGCAAGCTCAAGCCGTGGAGTCGAAGAAGGCGCGCAAACACATGGCCGTCAAAGCTAGAAAAGCAAGATGAACTGCCGTCACCGAAGCTCATAGGCTTGTGAAGGAGCCTGAGCTGTTCCCAACTGCTCAAGAGCACAACTCGGAACCTACCGAGATTAAGGTCCTTGAGGCACTTAATGATGCCTCTTATTCCTTGTCCTGGTCGATGCGCATTGCGCGCTCTAGGAGCAACAAGAATGCTCTAAGCAACTATCGACGGAAGCGGAGCAACGTCAAGAAACTTCATGCTGAAGTAGGTGCTCGTGTTGCCAAGAGCATGACACCTACACAAAATTCATGCGCCTCTGAGTTTCCAGACGTCGTGAAGGAGACATACGTGCTATCAGTGAAGGCCGAAAAGCCTAATGAATTGAGGAAGCTTATTAGGCAAGCCATTATGGATGAATTCTGGACACGCACATTAAAACGTCCAGCCAAATTTCCTGGGTGCGGAACATTAACACGCCCCGAGAATAATTTCCTTCACTCACCGACCTTGGTTTCCTCGTACCACATCACTGCAGATTCCAGTCTGGAGGAGAATAAATCCGCCGCAATAGCAAATGGAGTACCGACGCCTGTTGCAAATGCTCCACATGCTGATGAGCTCCAACAGCAATTTCAGCAGTTGCAAGCTTAAATGAAGGAGTTGGAGAAGCAGCTCCAAGGTCGCCAACCAACTGCATATGCAGGGGGTAGTCAGACGCATGTCTGTCCTATTCATAACTTTCAAGAATCAAGGCCATTCGTGCGGACTGGTGGCAGGCTATGTCTGTCCTATTCATAACTTTCAAGAATCAAGGCCATTCGTGCGGACTGGTGGCAGGCTAAGTACCAAGGCCCTGGTCGTTATGGTCATGCTCCTCAATCTTCTCAACAAGCTGGTGGCAGGTATTATGCCACTGGCCATCGTCCCCAAAATGAGCAGAAGACGCTAGCACCACGGAGGGATTCCCCTCCGCGTTCGTTTCATCACTCGAGACAGGCTCCATTGCCTCCTCGTTGGAATTCGTGGGCACGCCAAGAATGGCAACCAAGAGATTTTGGAACAAACCAATATCGTGCGAAAGAGCAACAGCATGAGCACGTTACAGGTACACCACCCGCACAACCAAGGCAAGCTTCGCAAGATGAGCAGCGCTCGAAGGTCGCACCAACACAGGTGGCCTCTTCATCAGGCCCTCAAGCGAACTCATCACTATTGCCGACACCGGCAATTCCACCTAAAGCTCCACGGCCTCCTACGGCTAATCAACACAAACGTGAAAACTGTAGGAGGAATCGACAAGCCATGTACCAAGAGCTTCAAGATCTAGTACTTAGCAGCGTGCATGTTCGGGTTCGCCCCGAAGGGCAAGTTCACCCCTTCTATGACAAGATTACACTCCGCCTCTCGCCTACTTTACTCCAAAATGAGAGATACAAATATCTCGTGAATCGCCTTGTGCTAAGACCACGACAACTACAAGGGGAGGAAAGCCCAAGTGCAGCCAAACAAGAGAGCCCTTCGCTCCAACCCTACACAAAGGGACTCTTGGAGGAATCAAAGCAAAATGATATCACTATGAAAGAGCTCCATAAATATGTCCCGCATGAAAAGACGTGCTCACCATCTCCAATGAAGGGGACCGAGCAAGCTGTGTTGACTGCTCCCCAATCAGGAGAGCAGCCTAAAAATAAGCAAATTGAAGATAGGGAGCACGGTTCTACCTCCCCTATTCATATGGCCATGTGTGGCACTACGACCGCACATTCTGAACATGAAGATGACCTGACATGGGTGCCTCCACAAGTTACTCATGATTTCTTGTATCCTTCGGATGAAGAGATCGTGCCTAACCCCAAAGTAGCCTTTTTTAATGGGTTGCTCCCAAAAGTACGCCACGGGTTCAAAGGATCCGATAATCGAGAACGGGAAGACATGTCATCAGCTCCATGCTTCCCTATTACTTCTAGTGGCTCTAAGTCTGAGGGAGAATTATCCCCATGTGCAAGAAAATAACAAGACGACAGGTGTAGCGGCACATTTATGCATGTAGGACAACTCGTAGAGTTTCCGGCCTTGCACGGCTTGGGAGGTGCCACTGGTTGCACGGGCCCTCCTCTCGAGTGATTCTGCTTGGTAATCTGTTGGCTAATGGGGTTCCCTTCTCGCTGAGGGAGGGATGACAGCCCCTCGTACCCACGGCCGTTGGCCGCCAGATGCAAGCATGTAGCTTGGATCAGGAGTATCCTGAAGCAGGGTCAGTGCTCGAGCAATCGACTGCGCTGCCCTGTTACCCTTTCCGGTTAAGGAAAAGGTCTTACCCTTTCGTCGATGGGGACTGCTCGAGCTTCGACTGCCTGTCCGATGATGATTCAGTGTTGGTGCCCGACGCACGTGGGATGGCTTCATCGTCGTAGCCATCAGAGTCCGAGTTCTCGAGTAGCTGGTCGCAGCTGTAGAGAAAACGATGGAAAGCCTCTGGATCGATGAGTCCAGATATGTCGGCATCGTCCCACCAACCCTGTTGATCGGGGGTGTCATTGACGTTGTCTCAGTCTATCGGTTCCTGCGGCTAGTATTCCTCTGTGGGAGGTCCGGTGGGTTCCACCGTAGCCTGCGAGAGTTTCTCGCCATGGGTTGTCGTTGTACGCCCCGATCTTGTTGAAGATTGGGGGGCATGACGGTGAGGTATGGGTATCGGATCTGAGGCAGAGTCGAGATTCGTGGTTTTGCTGATGTGGAAAGTGGGGACGATCTCACCTTCTCGCCCATCTTCGATAAAAAGATGAGCGTAGCGCTTCATGTATACCGCGAGAGCGTCCGGTTCGGCGTCCACAACCTCCTCCAGCCTGGTGGTGAAAGCACAGATCTAGAGGGACTATTCTCCTTCTTCGGTTGGCTCGGGTTCCTATAGGCATAGGTCCCCGAATTGGTTGGTGATGAAGTCAATTTTGCCGAAGGTGATCCTCTTGCCCGACTGCTACTTTTTCGGTTCGTCACCGATGTTGAAGATGACTCTCATCTGGAACACAAGATTAGTCTGAATGCGAAAGGCCCCTACATGGCACGCCAACTATCGAATTATTTTGCTCTGGCAATATCCAGCAACGTGATCGCGTAGACAAAATCAGATGGTAGCACATGAGACACAGAGATTTATACTGGTTTAGGGCGCGGTGCGCGCTAAACTCTACTCTAGTGGTGCGGCTACTCTTGTATTCGTATGCTCAATTACAGGGGCTGTTGCTCCTAGCTACGAGGTAGATTGGAAAAGGTGAAAAATGGATCCATGCCCGAGGTCCCTACCCTCCTTTATATAGGTACGAGAGGTAGGGTTATAGAGAGGGCGATCGGGCTAAGAGATTGTGTTCCTAGTTCGTTACAACAGACTGATCCTAGATATCGTCCAGATACGCCCGCATTGGTTTGCCTTGATCTCCACATTGGTTGATCGCGTCATCCCTTGCGGGCCTCCTCCTTGACGGTTGCTGGGCCGATAGCTTGGTGGTGGTCATATATACGGGCGGTGCATGTACCCTTGGCCCATATCTCTGACACAAGGGTAGCTACCATGTGAAGACATAGATTCCACTAAGTTATAGTCGTGACACAAAAGTACTAATAAAGTGTGCTTACTGTATGGATCTTGATGCCTCTTCCTGCCTTGTGTGTGTATGAGGATTTTAAATTTTCATACACATATAGCACTGTCACCTTCATATTTTTGGGGCGTGACATAGTTTGTGGAAGTCCGTCTACTCTTCAAAATTGTTAGTTTGTTGTTGTGATAGCATCCTGACTTGATGAAATATCTTAATGGTGAATGGAGCCAATCAACCTAGTGGGATGGCGAAAGAACTCAACTATATCTACTATTGTAACTATAATTATAGCAGTACTATCAATTTCATTATAAATTTAGTAAAACTAGGTCCTTTCAACAAGGAGAAGGAGGGAGATTGGAGGATATGGATAGCAAGAATACCATGTAGATCAACCTATAGAAGACCACAAGAGCTAGGGATTGAAGAGGGAGGAGCCCTCTCTCCCTAAGCAACTAGGAGCTAGCCAGCTAGGAGGAGAGATCGATAAGAAGGTGACCAAGGGAAGGACATGTGGATCTATGGCAGAACCTCCTAAATAATATGGCTCACATGTACTTGTTATCGTCTTAAAATCTCTAACAACCATACATGTGTACCACAAAACTTAAGAAGTCTGTCGGGTGTCCTCGGGAAACCCGAATCATCCACATTTTACAACTCACACAGGATCAACAAAGGAGTAACTACAACATTACAACATTTGTTACAAAACTTTACATTAGAGTGTGGAAGAATAATAATAGATTTATAAATCATGATTAAGTTAACTTTTTACAAACTTAACTTAAATGGCAGAAGTCGAGTAGAACTACAGAACATAACCTGGGTAGAGCACCTAAGTTAGGAGAAGATAACCAGATCATATCGAACCCACCGACATGACCTGACTAGCAGCACCAGTCAGCACCTGCAACAGGGGTTAACAAACCCTGAGTACTCAATTGTACTCCGCAAGACTTACCCGACGAAAAGAAAAGACTCCAAGGATATGTTGGCTTTAAGGGAAGTAGTGGAGCTAGAAAAGAGGAGTTTTGCATAAAAGCTTTACTATAAGTGGATCCTTACTTTCAATATTTTAAACAAGTTTTAGCATCAGTTTTAGTGAAGCTTATCATAGATAGATTTGCACCTATTCTATCTCAATCAGTTGTATTAAGCATTACATCTCATATTTATCTCTTTGCCTTATTTCCATAATCACCATGTACCATTGTTAACTACGATGATGAATAGAGAATCAAGTCTCCATAACCAAGGAGCAACGACGATTTGAACCGATTATACCCAGCTGGGGATCTCTAACCACATGACATATGTAGGACTCTAACCGACATATATCAACCTTCACTCGGATCCTCCAACGCATGACCGGGTCCAGCGCCACCCGAGAGTACAGTACACCTCCAATCCAGTCATTGGCTACGAGGGTACACACTACTCTCGCCATCTCTCCACTCCCAGTGCGCGGTTGGCCGTTCACAGGTTGGCATTACCGAGGTCTTAGGCTTACCGGAGTATGTGGCCAGTTGCAAAGTCTCGACGCACACAATTCAATCAACGGTACGGTCCTTAATCGACACAGACGAAAACACTACATTGAGACACCTTTCTCAATGCAAGTTACTCATATGGTCTCAGCTTAATATTATCATATTCATATTCATATGCTCTCATGACCCATCTTTAAGTCAGGAGAAGCAAAGGTAAACCTGTTTCTCGCAAACGATGAAACCACCATTCGACTTCTACCGAAGTCTAAGCATTACTAAGCATAAGAGATCGACTTACATATATTAGTGGGATATCATCTGGATATAAGTGTAGATCTAGGTAATCATGCAGCAACGGTATCGACCCACTCCTACTAACTTAATGCACATTACACTAGACTTAAGGTGTAATAATGCATTTACAAAATAGAAGAGTGGTTGTATGTCCGGGGCTTGCCTTCGTTGCAGCGGTGGTTAGTTCTTGTAACACCTCAGGTGTTTAGCTCCATAATTTCATTGCATTACATGAGCATAAGCATGCATCATTTCATGTTATTTCATATGGTTGCAACAAATGCGATTTGTTTTTAAAGTTTTGTTTGGCTCACATCATGTGACACTAGGGAGTTGGTGTAACTAAAGGGTAGAGTAGCCAATTATATCTCACAACACTTTAGTTATACTTAGGGTCACTAATGGAGCAAGGTTCATGTTGACCAAAATCACCAAAATGCCCTCCAAGGTGTAGTTGACCAGCATTTAGCCCTAGGATGCTCTAGTTTGACCAATTAAAAAAGTCTAGCTTAGAGACCTTGCATGAAGGAGCACCCTTAAGCAAAGTTGTAGAGAATTTCATAAGGAACAAAAGTTCTAATATGGCCATCTCATGAAAATGATCAGATCATGCTCAAAAATGGCCCACAAGTCAGTATTAGAGGCTGTTTTGGGACTTAGCAATTTTGGCTAAGTGTGAAGCTGAAAACCGTTTCACTGTACCTCACTTTGGCAACTTGTAACTCACAAACTAGGCCGAACCAGTCCTTGAGCCAATTAACAAAGTTGTTGTCCACCCATAGCTCTACAACATTGTCAACATCACCATCACCATCACCTAGTTCTAAATGGTTTAGGAGATATGGTGCCTGGGAAAATGGGTTTCAGTCGGTTAGTTAACTGAAACTCGGTTTCAGTTTCCGGGTACCTCACTTCAGGGCCCTGTATGTCACTAACCAAGCCGAACCAGTCTCCGATCTCTCTTACCAACTTGTAGTCCTTGCATAGGGCTACGACTTTGCTAATTGGAGATTTCACTAATTCGAGCTCGTTTACGAGTTAATCAACGTCAAACATTCGCTGTCAGACCACCACGCCGGGCTCCATTCAGTCGACCGACACCGACAAATTCGCATCGTGGCGCTCGGGCAGAGCCCGGTGGCCGCGTGGCGCTCGCGCCCTGCCGTCGCCTCCATGACACGAGCATGCGCGCGGGTGTGAAGTCGGGGCCGACACCTCAACCCCCACCACTCGCGCCACACCTCCCTCTCCCTTCCGTTCTCCCCTCCACCGGGTGGAACAACCGAGCGCAGCTCCCGCCTCCACTCCGGCGAGCTCGTGCGCACTCTCCACCGCACTGCCGCCCACAAAAACGCGTCCACAGCTCCGCCTTGAAGCCCGCTACCTCACCATCCACTCCAAGCAGCCAATCGCGCTTTGGTAGGGTCACATTTTCGTTTTCCACCGCCGCGGTACCTCGCCGGAGTTCCTCCGCGCGACGGCTCTCCGTGGCCAGGGGTCTCTGGGCGTCTCTGTCGCCCGGTTGTAGGTGCGTTAGGGTCGAAGTAGAATGGGGATGCTCATCGAGGGTTAGGGTTGGGACGTTAGGCTCACCGGCGGCGAGATTTCGCCACCACCGTACCTGTGGTCCGCCATGCCCGACGACGAGCACCTTACCGTGGCTCTGCCATCCCGTTCTTGCCACCAATCGGCTTAGCTCGATGACGTGGTCATGCTCGTCCGCTCAGCTTCGCCGGTCGGCTCACCGACGGCGAGCTCCGGCGACCGCAGCTCCTCCCCTCCGCCTCTCTCTCTGACCGGTGGGGCCACCTGGTCAGTCGCACGCGCGCGGGGGCGGGAGCCGTAGCAGGCCGCGCGCGGGAGTGGGCCACGCCGCGAGTTTTGGGCCGTGTCTGTTCCCGGGCCGGCCCAGTAACAAATAAGATTTATTTCATTTTTATTTATTCTGTCACAGTTTTAGATAAGGTTTGGAAAATGTATATCTAGGGTTTTACTTGCCCAAAAATTATGAGATAAATTTTGTTAGGATCTACATGATGTGTAGTATTTTAGAAAAATATAAATAGGATATGTGATGTTTAGTTTCTGGGAGATTGAAATAGGTCTTTAAAATGTGTTTTAAATTACATGCAAACTTGTTTAAATCATATCTTGAGTTTTAGTGTTCCAAAAATTATGAAATTTGGTGGGTAGGCTAATTTATACTTGCTCTAGCTTTGGTAAAAATTTGGGCAGTAGTGCTTAAGTATTTTCCAAGTTATAATGCTATCTTTTTATTTTAGGAAACACTTAAATGAATTTTTGTAATTTTTCTACATGTGCAATGTTCTTATAACTTTTTGGAGAATGTTTTGGTACCTTAAAGTGTTTAAGAAAAATAGGAAATCTATTGTTTGACACTTTTTAATATGATTTATTAATTATACAAAAATCAGCCTTTTGGGCTTGTGAATTTTGGTGGGGAGTTCCTGTGAATAAATTTAGTTCAAATTTTTACAGTAGCCTTTTTTGGGTCAGAGAGTCTCCTGTAATTTTTGTAGAATTTTAGGAGCAGTTTACATATATGTTTAAAATTCCACTTAATCACGTAAGTAAATTAAGAAATGAGTTTAAATAAATATTTTAGGTGGGCCAACCTTACTTTCTGGTGTCTTTGTGACCTAGGTGAACTTGTGGTAACATTAGTTTGGTCTTATGGGATGTTTGCCACATAAATAAATATTTAATCTTTGCAATTCTAGGTTTTCTGGACAGCTGGTAGTATTTTTGGGTTTGACCTTTGATAAAGGTGTTTGCTGAAAAACTTGTAAATACCAAAGTTGTAGTAAACTTAATAAACTAGCTTGTGTCAAAATTTGGGAGCAATTGGCCTAGTAGTTTGGGAGTTACTGCTGTTTAAAGTGACAGTCCAGAATTGGCTGCTCTCTGTTTAGAGAGGACAGATTCTGGAACTTTGGAATTTCGACTAGGTAAACTTTGGAATTAAGTGTTGTGGTCTGAAAATATTTTGTGGTGCATTTCATAAGATTTCCAGATTATATTATATCATATCTTTTGGAGTTGGGAATCTCCAGTTATGTTAGAATCCTTGAGCTGCTATCTAGAATGTCTTACTGTGGTAACCTAAGTAATATTACTCTTGTATTGTTAGGTGCTAGGGCCTTAACCGAAGAAGAACATCTATATCTTAGGTTGGGTAGATTAGGTAAGTACTTCTCCACCGGAGAAGAGATTTGCACGTACTGATAAAGTAACTTGATTGGGTTATTGTTTTTATTTCTGAAATGCATTTCATTCCGAGCATGTTGCACCTTTATGCATCCATGATAATTATTGTGCATTCATGCAATAGGTGTACCGGAGGGGGTAACTCTCCTCGAATTCGAGCCTGTGATTCCGGAGGAAGTCCAGGACCTGCCGGAGCAGCCAGAGGAACCAACCGGCGATGAAGCTCCTGCCGAAGATCTGCCCGAGTGTCCTGACCACCGGCCCTCGACCTTTCTGAAAGGCAAGCCCCGGTGCATGCTGAACCCATCAATTTATAAATCTATCTTGAGTACTTTTAATTGTTTAATGCATTAAGTTGTAGGAGTTGTATGAAAACAATTGTTGCATTATACCTGTCCTTGTCCAGATATCGTACTTAACCCTATATTAGGTTTAGGCACGTGTCAATGCTTAGCCTTGCTTAGTGCGGTAGAAGTCGGGTGATTTCCGGTCATCCGCGAGATGTAGGAAGGAATCACGAGTGGCTTTATGGCTATCGTGGATGGAACCATGCCTTAAAATGAAATGGAGACCGGGCGGGAGTTCGATAGTACAGCCGTAAGACACTTCACGTCTTGGGTGTGGAGCTATGCCCATCTGAGTCGTTTAAGGACCGATTCATTGTACGTCCTTGAGTCATGTTGAATGCAGTCTAACACTTAGTTGGTCGGATAAGCCGTTCCGACCACGAAGCCGAGTAATGTGATTCAGGCCGGGAATCGAATGGTAGGTTGCTTCTTGGAGGAGAGAAAGGATGTGCTTGGGGACATTGGCGTGAGACCAAGGGGGGGTTAGAGTCCCTATCACCTGGCAGAGTGTCGCCCTTGGGGTTGCGACATCATTCGGACCGCGGTTCCTGAATCATATGAAATGGTGGCCTGTGTGACCCTGGCAGGGGTCTGCACGGTGAGTGTTAGAAATACCCCTCCAGCTGGATAGGAATTCGATTCGAATCGCCGTCGCTCCCGGTTAGTGAGCACTTGACTTGAGCAGCGGCAACGTAGATCTCATTAAATGAACCGGTGGTTAAGGGAATGATACAATGTTGCCACGATGATATACCTGCTATGGATATAATAATAATGTTGTTTGATTATACTCAAGTGAATGTTTAGTACAGGTGCTAAGATAGATGACAGGTAAATGCTAAAAGAACTGCTAGTACAAGTTATAAGAGTTTCAATTACTTATGCCTTTATGCAAAATGTTATGTCAGCTAGCCTCTTGTGTAAGCCTTGCATAATCCTTGGTGTCATCTTATTTCTGGTTTTCGACGGGTAAGTCTAGCTGAGTACATTCCAGTACTCAGGGTTTATTCCCTCCTGTTGCAGATGATATGCTCTACCAAGGCTTCTGCAAAAATTGTCTCCATCCTGCGGGTGACGAAGACTAGATCACTAGGGCGTGATCATCTTTTATGTACTTTCCTGATGCTTTTGCGGGTTGTTGATCAACAAGACTGGCAGTAGTTAAACAACTGGTGTGTGTTTGCTTCCGCTACTTTTATAAACTTGGTTTGTAATAATTTGCGACTCCGTGTGTGTAAACTTATTTCAGAACTCCTTGCGAAATGTAACGTATGATGTTGTATGTTGAATGATGCGATCTTGGTTGTAAGCAAGTTGGTTTGAAATCCTTCATGGTTTCGATTGACTACCGGGATTATATGGGCTCAAGTTCGAAAATTTGAGCGCTTCGGTGCTTGTTTTTGTACTTGTGCTCTTATAATTTGGTCGGTTCTGTTACAGCTGGTACCAGAGCATAATTCAACATTAAACACATCGTACGAGTATTTAAAAACAAAAGTATTTGATTATGAAAAGGGGTTAAAACATTAAAAATTATTTCATAGGTATACCAGTGATCACATCCCTTAGCCCAAATAAGGACTCCTAGGTGGCTTATTATAAAGACTAACTTGGAGGTCTTGTTTGTTTTCGTTTCGTCGTCCATACGGCGTGATATTGTATGGATGCCATCCACTTGGGTGGTAATGTATGGATTAGTTGCCTCGACGCCCTGGTAAGTGTGAGTTGTGAGAGCATGATCGTCCAACCGGCGATCTAGGGGAGAGTAGTTTTGGTGACTTGCATACTTACAGGTTTAAACCGTGTAATTATGTCGGCACTTAATTACGGGAACATTTATATCGGGTAGCTTTGATACTGAAGTATATACATCAGGGGATGTGTATATGGAAAGTATTTAATTTACTGCTTTCTTGTGTGTTGATTTTGGGGAAACTGTTGGGCTGAAATAAGATTTTCTGCAGGTACACTAACAGCGCAAACAAGTAGACCGATAGTGTCATCTATTTGAGAGAACGTATGTATGCCACCGCCTAGCGTTAGAAATTTATGGTTCTACTAGGATGAGAGGGCGTACAGAACGTGCATGCATCATGTTTAATTATATCATACATATCATTTACTCCCTCCTTAAAAATTTCAGTACTCCCGACTAAATTAAATTTCGTATCCCCTAAATGATCCTCACTTTAAGTCGTATCTGGTTGCTACAGATGGCACGTACCAAGAGGACCGCTCGCAAGTCCACTAGAGGCAGGGCACCTCGTCACCAGCTCACTCCACGAGAGCCCCGCCCTGAGCCCACTGAGGTGGAAAGGCTGAGGGCTGAGTTGGTTGAAGTGACTGCTGCCAGGAATGCAGCGCGTCAGCAACTGGAGCAAGTGATCCATGATCGTGACCAGGAAACCCTTGCAGTCCAGAGATTGACAGTAGCAAATCGCAATTGTCAACGCATGCTGGTCCGTGTCATGAATTAGAGGGATGAAGCCTGGCACGAGGAGAACGTTCTGAGAGCTCATCAGTTTGAGCTCGAGCAACAGTTGGAGAATGCTGAAGAATACAATGACAATCTTCATGAAGAAGTACACCGCCTAAATAACTAGCTTAATCCTCTGCTACCTCAAAACAACAACGCAGATGAGGACATGGGTTCAGGAATCTTCATGGCTGAAGATGATGATGAAGTGGAGGTCAATGGGCCCCAAGATGCCGCACCAGAAGAAGCACCAAAAGAAGCACCAGAAGAAGAAGAAGATGAGGAGTTAGAGCCTGTTAGCGACGAGGATGGCGGGGAGATCCTTGACACCGACTCTGAGGACGATGCTTAGAGTAGTCATCGCGTAGCTACAATGTTAGGATTGTCTTTTGTGCCCTCCCTGTGTTGGAGTGAGGCTCTGTAATAACTTGACTTTTGGGATGTAAGGTCGAACCCTATGTTTTCTGGATGTTTAGTTGAACCTGTTAATTTCGATCACAATTGGATGTCTAATGCGTGCGTTCGATGATGGTGTCACGATTAGCACCCTTCGGTGCCGCGACGAGACCGAGGGCCTCCTATGGCGCGCGACATAAGGTTGTGCTGCTTGGCACGCGCTGGTATCGAGGTGGCTAGTCATGATCCACCATGGAACTCTACCGTTGAGAAGTCTCTTTGTGGTCAGTTTGAAGTAGCCTTTCTTAGTCAACTAAAAACGTTGAAATCAAATCCAAGTACCGGGCGAAAGGTCAAAAATCACGTAGATATTAACGTAAACGGTTCAGTAACTGCTGTGCTCCTTGTGAGTGAGCCTTTATCAAAGTACATCTTGTTGGATTCCCTCGCATGATTGTGTCAATTGATGCGCTTGAATGGATTGTGCGGTTGTGATGAATTATTGTGCCATGAATATTTTGAGAAGTCTATTTCATGAAGTCAGTTTGATATATTTACAATAATTCATCTATAAATTTCCCACATCGTCAGTGCTCATTGGCTATACATTTTGCAGATGTCGTACAATCTCCGTCGGGGTCGTGGCAATGAGGATGAGGAACAGCCACCCCCTCCGCCACCACCTACCCCGGCTGATCTGATGCAGACCGTGGTCGAAGGGCAGCGCATGCTGGCAGATGCTATGCGCCAGCTTGCCAACCGGGAGGCTCGTCATGGCCGCCAGGGCCCAGAACCCAATCAGTACAGTGATTTCAAGGACTTTCTTGATACTAAGCCCCCGCTCTTTAAGGAGGCGGAGGAACCACTGCAAGCCGATGAGTGGTTGAACACTATTGAACAAAAGTTTCGTCTGCTTCGCTTGACTGATGAGCTAAAGACTGAATATGCTTCTCACCAACTGCATGGTCCAGCGGGGATTTGGTGGATCCACTATCGTTCCACACTACCTGCAAATGTCCCGATTGCTTGGGACCAGTTCAAGGCCGCATTCTGTGGAAACTATATTCCTCCAGGTCTTATGGCTATCAAACACACAGAATTTATGAGGCTGTCGCAGGGCAATAAAAGCTTGACTGAATATCTGCAATCTTTCAACAACCTGGCAAGGTATGCCATAGAGTTTGTGGATACCGATTCCAAGAAAATTACTAGCTTTAAAAGAGGCCTCGGCCCAAAGCTGATGAAGACTATGGGCACTAGCAAGTGCACTACTTTCAACGAATTTATCAGTGATGCTCTGACTCAAGAGAACAATAATTCTATCTATGCTGCTTCTAAAAGCCGCAAGAGGGCACTTGAGGCAGGTGCTTCACAGTCTCGAGCTCCAGCTGCCTCGAGGGCTCCTCCTCGCCCTCCTGCCACAAGTGCTAAGTTCCGTCCTCCGCAAAAGAAGGCGCCAGTGAAGACTGGGTTTCGCAAGGCATATACAGTGGCTCTGCCAAAGGGTAATTCGA
Source organism: Saccharum hybrid cultivar R570 (assembly GCA_038087645.1). Taxonomy (NCBI): domain Eukaryota; kingdom Viridiplantae; phylum Streptophyta; class Magnoliopsida; order Poales; family Poaceae; genus Saccharum; species Saccharum hybrid cultivar. The sequence continues at coordinate 29,997,838 of JAQSUU010000135.1, forward strand.
GCCAAGGCAGCTCCAGTGTTCCTCCTAGCAACATGCCTTGCTGGAACTGCAACAAGCCAGGCCATTGGTCCAGGAACTGTCCTTACCCTAAGAAGAATGTCAACCAAGGTGGCCGTCAAGGGCACGCTCATTATAACAGTATTGAGGAAATCCCATCTGGTGAGGTTGTCACTGCTGGTAAGTTCCTAGTTGACCAACATCCTGCAGTGGTACTTTTTAATTCAGGTGCTTTGCATTCCTTTATCAGTCCTAAGTTTGCATCGGAGTTTACACACAAATTGCATACTGTTGAAGGTGGGGGTTATTGTATTAGTGCAGCAAGTGGGAATATTTCCACAAATAAAGTCGTGGGGAATCTTGAGCTTGAGATAGAAGGGCGAAAGTACTCGCTTGCCTTAGTGGTTTTGCCGGGATTAGGCATAGATGTTATTCTGGGCATGAATTGGATGAGTCAGAATGGGGTACTCATTGATACATCTACTCGGGTAGTTATGCTCAGAGATCCTACAGATCAAAAGGGTTTTCTGGTACAACTTCCCAGAAAAATTGATTTGTCTGGGGAAGTTCATGCTGTGCAAGCAAAGGCGTTAGCTGAAATTCCCATAGTAAATGAGTTTCCGGATGTTTTTCCCGATGATTTGTCGGGACTCCCTCCGGATCGGGATGTGGAATTTAAAATTGAGTTGTTGCCTGGCACCGCTCCCATCTCTAGGAGACCTTATAGGATGCCTCCGAATGAGTTAGCTGAACTTAAGGTGCAATTGAACGAACTTTTGAAGAAGGGGTTGATTCGTCCTAGTTCGTCGCCGTGGGGATGTCCTGCTATCTTTGTAAAGAAGAAGGATCAGTCATTGCGAATGTGCGTAGATTATAGACCTCTCAATGCAGTCACTGTCAAAAATAAGTACCCTCTACCACGCATCGACATCTTGTTCGATCAGTTGTCTAAAGCTAAAGTTTTCTCCAAGATTGATCTAAGATCTGGCTATCATCAAATTAAAATCCGTCCTGAAGATATTCCAAAAACCGCCTTCTCTACCAGATACGGTCTTTATGAGTATCTTGTTATGTCCTTCGGCTTGACAAATGCCCCGCACACTTTATGTACTTGATGAATTCGGTGTTTATGCCTGAATTAGACAAGTTTGTGGTGGTATTTATTGATGACATCCTGATATATTCTGTAAATGAGGAAGATCACGCTGAACATCTGCGTATAGTCCTCACAAGACTGCGTGAACATCAACTATATGCAAAGTTCAGTAAGTGCGAATTCTGGCTTCGAGAAGTACCTTTCCTTGGGCATGTGTTGTCCGATGGAGGAATTATGGTGGACCCCGCCAAGGTACAAGAAGTACTAAATTGGAAGGCTCCTATCTCGGTTCACGAGGTCCGGAGTTTTCTTGGTTTGGCTGGCTATTATCGTCGCTTTATCCCGGATTTCTCCAAAATAGCCAAGCCAATGACTCGGTTGCTACAAAAAGACACCAGGTTTGTCTGGACTCCTGAGTGTGATACGACTTTTCACCAACTGCGAACCCTCCTAACCTCAGCTCCGGTTTTGGCACAACCAGATATCGAGAAACCATTTGATGTTTATTGTGATGCCTCAGGCATAGGTTTGGGAGGTGTTCTGATACAGGAAGGCCGAGTAATCGCATATACCTCTCGGCAACTTCGAAAGCATGAGGCAAATTATCCAACGCATGACTTAGAACTCGCCGCAGTTGTTCATGCTTTGAAAGCCTGACGGCACTACCTGTTGGGCAATGTTTGCAATATCTACACAGACCACAAAAGCCTCAAATACATCTTCACCCAACCCGAGTTAAATATGCGTCAAAGAAGATGGCTCGAGTTGATTAAGGATTATAACCTTCAAGTGCACTATCATCCTAGCAAGGCAAATGTGGTTGCAGATGCTTTAAGCCGTAAGTCTCATTGCCATTCCCTAGTTGAAACTGATTTTCATCGATCTCGCCTTCTACATCCAGCAGTCTTGTACAACATCATTGTCAATTGTACTCTCAAAAGCAGAATTATTGAGCTCTAAAAGACTGACACTGGTATATTCCACATCAAGCGTAAGATGAAAGAGCAAGAAACTACACAGTTCAGGGTAGATGAAGAGGGTATACTATGGTTCAAGGATAGGTTAGTTGTGCCTAAGGACCGTGAGCTTAGAAATGATATTATGCCTGAAGCACACTCCTCTAAGTTGTCCATCCATCCTGGTAGCAATAAGATGTATTATGATTTGAAGCCATACTATTGGTGGACCAAGATGCGGAGGGAGATAGCTGCATATGTGTCTAGGTGTGACACCTGCTGTAGAGTTAAAGCGGTGCATATGAAAGCTGGGTTGCTTCAACCACTTTCTATCCTAGGTTGGAAATGGGAAGAGATAAGTATGGATTTCATTGTCGGACTTCCTCCTACTGTCAAAAATCATAACTCCATCTGGGTAATGGTGGACCGCCTAACCAAGTCGGCTCACTTCATTCCTGTTCGAGTAGACTATCGTCCTACTGACTATGCTGAGTTGTACTTCAATCAGATAGTCCGGCTCCATGGGATACCTCGTACTATCATATCTGACCGTGGTCCCTAGTTCACTGCTCGCTTTTGGGAGCACTTGCATCACCTTCTGGGAACCAAGTTAGTGAGAAGCTCTGCTTATCACCCCAGACGGGTTAACCAAATCTTGGAAGATCTGTTGCGGGCATGTGTCATTTCATCCAAGGGTTCTTGGGAAAAATGGTTACCTCTAGCCGAGTTCTCGTACAATAATAGTTACCAAGAGAGTATTAAGATGGCCCCATTCGAAGCTTTGTACGGTCGTAAGTGTAGAACCCCACTAAATTGGATAGAAGCTGGTGAGAGGAGGTTTTATGGTATTGCTTTTGTTGAGGAAGCAGAGGAACAAGTCCGTACCATCCAAAAGCATATGGCTGCAGCCCAAGCTAGACAAAAAAGTTATGCTGATCGTCGTAGAAAACCACTCGAGTTTGAAGTTGGAGACTTCGTGTATCTGAAAGTTTCTCCAATGAAGAGTGTCCAATGTTTTGGTGTTAAGCGAAAACTTGCGCCAAGATACGTGGGTCCTTTCCAAATCATAGACAAGAGTGGAGCTGTTGCGTACAAAATCCAGTTACCTCTAGAAATGAGTGCCATATTCAACGTCTTCCATGTATCTCAGCTCAAAAAGTGTCTTCGAGTTCCTGAGGAAAGAGTCCCGTTAGGAGATATCAGGCTTGAGTTTGATTTAACTTACGAAGAAAAGCCAGTCCAGGTGATAGATACTCAGGAACGAGTAACTAGAAGCAAAGTGGTTAAGTGGTATAAAGTAATGTGGAGTAATCAGGGTAGTGAAAGTGACGCTACATGGGAACGGGAGGACTATTTGCGGGATGGTTATAAGGAATTCTATGAAAAATGGTACGCTTTCCAAATCTCGGGACGAGATTTTTATAAGGGGGGAGGGTTGTAACACCTCAGGTGTTTAGCTCCATAATTGCATTGCATTACATGAGCATAAGCATGCATCATTTCATGTTATTTCATATGGTTGCAACAAATGTGATTTGTTTTTAAAGTTTTGTTTGGCTCACATCATGTGACACTAGGGAGTTGGTATAACTAAAGGGTAGAGTAGCCAATTATATCTCACAACACTTTAGTTATACTTAGGGTCACTAATGGAGCAAGGTTCATGTTGACCAAAATCACCAAAATGCCCTCCAAGGTGTAGTTGACCAGCATTTAGCCCTAGGATGCTCTAGTTTGACCAATTAAAAAAAGTCTAGCTTAGAGACCTTGCATGGAGGAGCACCCTTAAGCAAAGTTGTAGAGAATTTCATAAGGAACAAAAGTTCTAATATGGCCATCTCATGAAAATGATCAGATCATGCTCAAAATGGCCCACAAGTCAGTATTAGAGGCTATTTTGGGACTTAGCAATTTTGGCTAAGTGTGAAGCTGAAAACCGTTTCACTGTACCTCACTTTGGCAACTTGTAACTCACAAACTAGGCTGAACCGGTCCTTGAGCCAATTGACAAAGTTGTTGTCCACCCATAGCTCTACAACATTGTCAACATCACCATCACCTAGTTCTAAATGGTTTAGGAGATATGGTGCCTGGGAAAATGGGTTTCAGTCGGTTAGTTAACTGAAACTCGGTTTTAGTTTCCGGGTACCTCACTTCAGGGCCCTGTATGTCACTAACCAAGCCGAACTAGTCTCCGATCTCTCTTACCAACTTGTAGTCCTTGCATAGGGCTACGACTTTGCTAATTGGAGATTTCACTAATTCGAGCTCGTTTACGAGTTAATCAACGTCAAACATTCGCTGTTAGACCACCACGTCGGGCTCCATTCAGTCGACCGACACCGACAGATTCGCGTCGTGGCGCTCGGGCAGAGCCCGGTGGCCGCGTGGCGCTCGCGCCCTGCCGTCGCCTCCACGACACGAGCATGCGCGCGGGCGTGAAGTCGGGGCCGACACCTCAACCCCCACCACTCGCGCCACACCTCCCTCTCCCTTCCGTTCTCCCCTCCACCGGGCGGAACAACCGAGCGCAGCTCCCGCCTCCACTCCGGCGAGCTCGTGCGCGCTCTCCACCGCACTGCCGCCCACAAAAACGCGTCCACAGCTCTGCCTTGAAGCCCGCTACCTCACCGTCCACTCCAAGCAGACAATCGCACTTTGGTAGGGTCACATTTTCGTTTTCCACCGCCGCGGTACCTCGTCAGAGTTCCTCCGCGCGACGGCTCTCCGTGGCCAGGGGTCTCTGGGCGTCTCTGTCGCCCGCTTGTAGGTGCGTTAGGGTCGAAGTAGAATGGGGATGCTCGTCGAGGGTTAGGGTTGGGACGTCAGGCTCACCGGCGATGAGATTTCGCCACCACCGTACCGGTGGTCCGCCATGCCCGACGGCTAGCACCTTACCATGGCTCTGCCGTTCCGTTCTTGCCACCAATCGGCTTAGCTCGATGACGTGGTCATGCTCGTCCGCTCAGCCTCGCCGTCGGCTCACCGACGGCGAGCTCCGGCGACCGCAGCTCCTTCCCTCCGCATCTCTCTCTCTGACCGGTGGGGCCACCTGGTCAGTCGCACGCGCGCGCGGGCGGGAGCCGTAGCAGGCCACGCGCGGGAGCGGGCCACGCCGTGAGTTTTGGGCCGTGTCTGTTCCCGGGCCGGCCCAGTAACAAATAAGATTTATTTCATTTTTATTTATTCTGTCACAGTTTTAGATAAGGTTTGGAAAATGTATATCTAGGGTTTTACTTGCCCAAAAATTATGAGATAAATTTTGTTAGGATCTACAAGATGTGTAGTATTTTAGAAAAATATAAATAGGATATGTGATGTTTAGTTTCTGGGAGATTTAAATAGGTCTTTGAAATGTGTTTTAAATTACTTGCAAACTTGTTTAAATCATATCTTGAGTTTCAGTGTTCCAAAATTATGAAATTTGGTGGGTAGGCTAATTTATACTTGCTCTAGCTTTGGTAAAAATTTGGGCAGTAGTGCTTAAGTACTTTCCAAGTTATAATGCTATCTTTTTATTTTAGGAAACACTTAAATGATTTTTTGTAATTTTTCTACATGTGCAATGTTCTTATAACTTTTTGTAGAATGTTTTGGTACCTTAAAGTGTTTAAGAAAAATAGGAAATCTATTGTTTGACACTTTTTAATATGATTTATTAATTATACAAAAATCAGCCTTTTGGGCTTGTGAGTTTTGGGTGGGGAGTTCCTGTGAATAAATTTAGTTCAAATTTTTACAGTAGCCTTTTTTGGGTCAGAGAGTCTCCTGTAATTGTTGTAGAATTTTAGGAGCAGTTTACATATATGTTTAAAATTCCACTTAATCACGTAAGTAAATTAAGAAATGAGTTTAAATAAATATTTTATGTGGGCCAACCTTACTTTCTGGTGTCTTTGTGACCTAGGTGAACTTGTGGTAACATTAGTTTGGTCTTATGGGATGTTTGCCACATAAATAAATATTTAATCTTTGCAATTCTAGGTTTTCTGGACAGCTGGTAGTATTTTTAGGTTTGACCTTTGATAAAGGTGTTTGCTGAAAAACTTGTAAATACCAAAGTTGTAGTAAACTTAATAAACTAGCTTGTGTCAAAATTTTGGAGCAATTGGCCTAGTAGTTTGGGAGTTACTGCTGTTTAAAATGACAGTCCAGAATTGGCTGCTCTCTGTTTAGAGAGGACAGATTCTGGAACTTTGGAATTTCGACTAGGTAAACTTTGGAATTAAGTGTTGTGGTCTGAAAATATTTTGTGGTGAATTTCATAAGCTTTCCAGATTATATTATATCATATCTTTTGGAGTTGAGAATCTCCAGTTATGTTAGAATCCTTGAGCTGCTGTCTAGAATGTCTTACTGTGGTAACCTAAGTAATATTACTCTTGTATTGTTAGGTGCTAGGGCCTTAACCGAAGAAGAACATCTATATCTTAGGTTGGGTAGATTAGATAAGTACTTCTCCACCGGAGAAGAGATTTGCACGTACTGATAAAGTAACTTGATTGGGTTATTGTTTTTATTTCTGAAATGCATTTCATTCCGAGCATGTTGCACCTTTATGCATCCATGATAATTATTGTGCATTCATCCAATAGGTGTACCGGAGGGGGTAACTCTCCTCGAATTCGAGCCTGTGATTCCGGAGGAAGTCCAGGACCTGCCGGAGCAGCCAGAGGAACCAACCGGCGACGAAGCTCCTGCCGAAGATCTGCCCGAGTGTCCTGACCACCGGCCCTCGACCTTTCTGAAAGGCAAGCCCCGGTGCATGCTGAACCCATCAATTTATAAATCTATCTTGAGTACTTTTAATTGTTTAATGCATTAAGTTGTAGGAGTTGTATGAAAACAATTGTTGCATTATACCTGTCCTTGTCCAGATATCGTACTTAACCCTATATTAGGTTTAGGCACGTGTCAATGCATAGCCCTGCTTAGTGCGGTAGAAGTCGGGTGATTTCCGGTCATCCGCGAGATGTAGGAAGGAATCACGAGTGGCTTTATGGCTATCGTGGATGGAACCATGCCTTAAAATGAAATGGAGACCGGGCGGGAGTTCGATAGTATAGCCGTAAGTCACTTCACGTCTTGGGTGTGGAGCTATGCTCGTCTGAGTCGTTTAAGGACCGATTCGTTGTACGTCCTTGAGTCATGTTGAACGCAGTCTAACACTTAGTTGGCCGGATAAGCCGTTCCGACCACGAAGCCGAGTAATGTGATTCAGGCCGGGAATCGAATGGTAGGTTGCTTCTTGGAGGAGAGAAAGGATGTGCTTGGGAACATTGGCGTGAGACCAAGGGGGGTTAGAGTCCCTATCACCTGGCAGAGTGTCGCCCTTGGGGTTGCGACATCATTCGGACCGCGGTTCCTGAATCATATGAAATGGTGGCCTGTGCGACTCTGGCAGGGGTCTGCACGGTGAGTGTTAGAAATACCCCTCCAGCTGGATAGGAATTCGATTCGAATCGCCGTCGCTCCCGGTTAGTGAGCACTTGACTTGAGCAGCGGCAACGTAGATCTCATTAAATGAACCGGTGGTTAAGGGAATGATACAATGTTGCCACGATAATATACCTGCTATGGATATAATAATAATGTTGTTTGATTATACTTAAGTGAATGTTTAGTACAGGTGCTAAGATAGATGACAGGTAAATGCTAAAAGAACTGCTAGTACAAGTTATAAGAGTTTCAATTACTTATGCCTTTATGCAAAATGTTATGTCAGCTAGCCTCTTGTGTAAGCCTTGCATAATCCTTGGTGTCATCTTATTTCTGGTTTTCGACGGGTAAGTCTAGCTGAGTACATTCCAGTACTCAGGGTTTATTCCCTCCTGTTGCAGATGATATGCTCTACCAAGGCTTCTGCAAAAATTGTCTCCACCCTGCGGGTGACGAAGACTAGATCACTAGGGCGTGATCATCTTTTATGTACTTTCTTGATGCTTTTGCGGGTTGTTGATCAACAAGACTGGCAGTAGTTAAACAACTGGTGTGTGTTTGCTTCCGCTACTTTTATAAACTTGGTTTGTAATAATTTGCGACTCCGTGTGTGTAAACTTATTTCAGAACTCCTTGCGAAATGTAACGTATGATGTTGTATGTTGAATGATGCGATCTTGGTTGTAAGCAAGTTGGTTTGAAATCCTTCATGGTTTCGATTGACTACCGGGATTATATGGGCTCAAGTTCGAAAATTTGAGCGCTTCGGTGCTTGTTTTTGTACTTGTGCTCTTATAATTTGGTCGGTTCTGTTACAGTTCTCGTAGAAGTCAAGTTTGACACCAACACCTCGGGTGGATCACCTTCTCCGAAACTTGATCGACACGAGCCAAAACACGCTCTGGTACAAACTACACGTATACAAATAATGCGAGGCTTAATATGATGGAATGCATGCCATGATGCATGATGATGAACAAAATATAGCATACAAGAGACATTTAGAAAGGATAAACATTAGTTATCTACTTGAGTACAACTTTCCTTTGTGGTACAGTTGCAAACTAACAACACTAATCTATCATTACAACTAGGGTTCATTAAGTGGTTAACACTAATGACTTTGATTAAGTACATGAAATATCATGAACATACCCTATTTACATATTACAAGGTTAACATGAGCATCAAACAACTTAATTAAGGTGCCAAGGATCCTCATATGCTTATGATCCACTGTAAACAATCAATCTCAAAGTCAAACAATACCTAAGTCATTAAGCATTAATTACATGATTAATTAACTAATCAACAAAGCATAAATTAAGAAGAAAATCAATATTGTCCAATTGAGCCCAAAATTTTTATGAAGGTTGGTTACATCATAAAACAATGGCAAAACAAATTTCATAATTTTTGGACCAATATTTAAGCCTAGAAAAATTATAGAAATTGCATTTATTAATTAAAAGGCATATTTTTATCACATACAAAAAGTGCTCAAAATTCTATTTTCATATTTTTCCCATGTATATAATCACACAGAGAGGCTACACAAAAATTTTCACTATTTTTGTAATTCTAAATAATTTACAACAAAATAAATAAAACTGAAAACTATTTTACATTTTTGAAAAACAAAAACAAAATTCCACGCAGGCCGCTTCCCTTCCCCTTCTCTCTCTCGGCCCATCCTGACACGCGCGCGCAGCCCACGCTCACCCGCGCTCCTCTCACTCTCGCGCGTGCGGCCCGTTTCCTCAGCCCGGCCCAGCAACCAGGCTGGCCCGCTCGCTCGCTCTTCTTCTTCTCCCTCGCGCGCGCGGACGCGGTGACGCGGTGACCGCCGACGACGAACTCGCCGACGACGCGTACCCCGAACGGTGGAACCGTGCCAATAGCTTCACCCGACCTCCACGAACCCTACCACGACGCTAATCGGACACAACGTGGCTTGGAGGGGGCTTGGCCGTGGCCATGGCGGCCACGGTGGCGACCCGCCCGGCGGCGCGGAGACGAAAAACGAAGTGAGCATCACGCTCAGGAGCTCACAGTGAATCCGGTGGTCAACTTGGTGAATACGGAGACGCGCTGGAGTGGCTGGTCCATAGTGAGGCGACCATGGTGGCCCTCTGCTCGGCAGCGAGGAAGACGACGACTGGCAGGCGGTGGCAGGCGATGCGAGGCGCAATCAGGGACTCCCGGAGCTGCGCACACGACTTGCGGAGCTGCAGGCGAGAGCAATTGGGCGGTGGAGCAGCGACGGTGGTGAACTATGGCGGCGTGCCGTGGTGACCGGTCGCGGAGAGAAACGGAGGAGGAAGAGAAAACGAAGTTGTCGGTGATGGCTGTATATATATGGGCGACCGGTCGACGCAGGAGCGACACGCGGGTCGAACCGACCATGACGAGGCAGTCGCTGGCGGTCGCGGGCGTGCCTAGAAGGCATTCAAAGATCGCCGGCGTCGGGCGGGAGGTGGTGCCCTGCGGTTGGCCGAATTTCAAAAAAATTACAGAAATGCCACTGTCACAATTTTACAAATTACTCTCAATTTTTATACAGAAGTTGAAAATATGTAAATACAAAAGTTGTTCAATTTTCAAAGTTCTACAACTTTCTCAATATGAACATTTTCCAATTCGACATAGATTTTGAAATTTGAATTTGAATTTAAAAGGGGATATTTTCTAGAATTCTGTAAATTCAAAATTACTTTGAATTTTGTATTGAAACTTCAAAAACTCAAAATACAAAAGTTGTACATCTAGGTAAGACCTACAACTTTTCTATTCAAAATATTTTCAAATTCTGCCTCCATTTTGAAATTGGATAGGGAAGATGAAAAGGGGTCAAATTTGAGATTTGAATCTTTTCAAAATTACTTCAAATTTTGCACTGAAACTTTGAAAACTAAAAACATCAAACTTATAGCCCTTGAAAAGATCTACAAACTTGGTTTTACACTTTTTCCCAAATTTTGCTTAGATTTTGATTTATTCAAAAAGGGGTAAAACTAGGGTTTTGCTTTTCAGGATTTTCGGAAAGATTTCAAATTGAAACTTGATACTCTATTAATTGGTGATTATTTAGTGATCACACCATCACCCAAGGGCATCATTGAGTCAAGCATCACATGGTTGACCAAATGTCACTCTTGGTTGACCAATTTGACTTTTTTAAAAAATCTTTTAATAATTCCCCAAATTTGAATTCAAATTCGACTCGGAAAACTTGCGACAAGTTTTGGACCCCAATTACAAACTCAATCTTGAAGCTCCATTTTAAACATGTTTGACTTACAAATTATTATCAGGCCTTGATCCCATATTATAAAACACATTTAACCCTACAACTTTTATTTAAACAAAACTTTAATTGTGTAAACCAATTCTCATATATAAATTCATAAAGAACCTAATGTATCAACATGCCATCATTTCATGGAATTAACTAAAATACTAGATTTGCAATATGTGAACATGACAAAGAAACATATGAAACATGTCATATGGCAACATTACATATGCAACATAGGATATCTATTATTGTAATATGAATGCATTTATGGCATAATACTTGATACTTATGCTTGATGATGCATCATTATCATATTTTAATTATTTCTTAACATCTGGGATGTTACCGAATCCAGCTTCTCTCATGTCTTGAGAAGCTCAGCAACACCTCCTCCACCCTTTGGTCAGTGAATCTCAAGCTCAAAACACCTAGATGCACAACTGACCAATTTAGTTGTTCGTCACCTAGAAATTGGCTCCAATGACCTTTTGTTGGATTAGATGCAATACAACTAGATTCACCTAGCTGGATGTGCTCTATGGAACCCTAGGAACACCCCCACAAACATAGTTTGCACATGCACAAACCATTTGATGAGATTTCATTTTCGAAGTCTCAAAACACACATCCTGTGTTCCCGCGGACTGTCTGACGACAGAACAAACACCGAACAATTCATGAGAACACTCACTGAGTATCAACACTTAGTCTCCACGGTCAATGTTCCCGTAGACCGTTCGCGAGAAAGCCGGACCGTCCGGTGAATAATAAATATTCAAACCCGAGGTTAACCATTTTGGGTCTTGCACTCGCGGACCATCTGCTCTTGGAATTTCTTACTTTGTGTACTGCAACATATTCAGTAAAATCAGCTAGGCCAGTTTTGGCAGACTACTATAAATTAGTTTTAAAGTTCTTACTTTTTTGTTGATCATGTTCACCCCGTTATAGGTATCAACTCGGTCTTTCAAAAGCTATTTTAAATCTTTAATCTTTTCAAACATATTTTGGAAAGCCTTGTTAACTCTATTTGAAAACGATTTTAAACTATCTTTTGAGAAATCATTTAAAATAGCTCTTCTAAAAGCTTTTATGCTCTACTTTTAAATGATCATTTTAAAACTATTTTTAATCAAGTCTTGATTTTTGAAAGGTATAACAAACAATTTTTGAAACTTTTAAATCTAAAATTAAAACATATTTTGAGCTTATATTTGGAATATGTATTTAAATTATTTTGAGAATTTAGACCCTTTTGTTATTTAAAAATTCTTTCAAGACTTTTGAAACTAAAACTTGCACTTTTAGAGCTAATAAAGATAATGCAAAGGCATATATGAATGTAAGCAAACAAATTACATTATTTTTTAAAAAAATTATAAATCCACAATTTCATTCTCCAAATTGACAACAAACTAAATAAGTCTCAAAAAATTTAGAAAGAACATAAAAATCATTTTTCACTTAGTGTTTTCTAGTCACATCACAAAATGGAGATTTTAGGGTGTGAAAAAAATTCCATCCATCTTGGTGACATTGCTACTATCTAGGTGGGCTGTTAGGTTAGTCCCACATCAAAATTTATGGTGGGGGAGCGCAACATATAACCGCTACACACTCTAACATGGGTGAGGCTATCCGGATCACATTATTATCTCTCGATGTTATGTGAATCTGGAGAAAAACTAGACCACGTTATTATCTTCCACTCTATATATGCATCGGAGATTAACGTCAATGTTGAGGTCAAAATTAGATGGATTGGGTGGCTCAAACTCCACAAGGTGATATTAGCTCCTCATTGTTGCTATAAGGACTTATTTATAAAATCACCATCTTCACAATTTCTGGAGTTAAAACTAAAATCGGTCCATTGAGAGCATTTTGATGTAACAATTTATTTTAGGCTACAAACTTTAAATCTACAAGAGCCGTGAAGCTTGAGCTCCCAAAACAGTCATTAAGTTATTTCTATGGCGCAAAGAGAAGGTAGAGGTGTAGGAGAAATATGACATAAATACACAGTTCCCTTAAGATTTTTAGGGGTGACAAAGGGGATCTGAGAAAGAGATTAGTAACAGTAAGCAAATAACGTCAACATAGTTTGCGGCAGTCCATATTGTTAGTTTGTTGTCGTGATAGCATCATGACTTGATGAAATATCTTAATCATGAATGGTGCCAATCAACCTAGTGGGATGGCGAAAGAACTCAACTATATAGTACTGTAATTATAATTATTACGGTACTATCAATTTCAATATAAATTCAGTAAAACTGGAATCCTTTTATGTGAAATGTTATGATCGACTACACACTGGTGGTAGAAACATTGTGTGTTTCACATTTTAACACATTTAGGGACTACTTGTTTGAGCTGCAACTTCTGGGCTTTTGGCTCAAAAGCTGGGTTGTTGGCCTTTTGTTATTGACTTTTGTAATATGTTTTTAGTTTCTCAGTAAAAACCGGCTTTCCAACTTTTGAAAAGCCAGCTCAACTGTCGAGCTGATTGTGTCAACTTCTGGCTGGCAAAAGCCAACAAAAAGTTAAAACAAACAAGTCCTTATACAGTAAGCAATAAACCCACATTTAAAAAAAACATAACTCTCAGCTATCCCCAAAGTGATATTTTAAGTATGTTGTTATTCATTGGACTAGCAGTTTGACAGATCACGTCAATTCCAATGATTGAGATATAGTTTTAGCAAGAAATGAATTTGAAATATTGGACTCAAAGGATTTATGAACTAATGATCAATACATACTAAGATATGTATTGACCAACGTGAAAGGGCAAGGCATATTGAAATATTCTATAGATGGAGACTAAAAACGGCTGCTAATCAAGACTTTCTTAAATGGTAATGTGGTAGTTTAAGGATGCCAATAAATACACTATCAGTTCCCAAAAATAATAAATTTTCCACTAATCATTGGCAAATAGATATGCATAGTCCAGCTCAATTAAAAAGAATTTTCTTTTGTTACACAGAATTTCATTTGCAAGCTTTCTAGTGGTTATTGACAATTGGGCCCATCTTGGACGCACAAAAGAATGACCCACTGCTCAGTGACTTGTGGTAAGAAGTCGCACAAAATATGTTTTTCACGCCTTCAAATCTCATGATATTTCTTTTCTTTTGTACCTAAATTCCTTCTATATAAGGGGTAGGGGTGGGGGGCCTTCGTTCTCACCAAAACACATCTGCTCTCACAAGAAAACATTCCTTATCTTGCTCAAATATTGGTTGTAGTAGTTTTGAGTTCTCCATTCCATGATGCCGAGGAGGGATAGGAGGTCAGGAGTGAGATTCATTGAGGATGGTAGGGACCGGAGTCTCACATTCTTCAAGAGGCGTTCAGGGCTTTTCAAGGCGGCATCTGATCTCTCCACCCTCACCGGCGCAAGGGTTGCGGTGGTGTTGGAGTCCTAACATGGGAAGTTTTCCTCTTTCGGCACCCCAGAGGCTAGCCCCATACTTGATGCTTTCCTTTTAGGGAGTGCACCGACGGATCTTGATACCAGTGAAGCAGAGAAGGCTTCAATTACCAACTTGCAGAATGAGGTGTTCCAGCTAGAGAAAGACAAGACCATGGAGGATAAGAGGAAGAAGGAGAGCATGGCGCGGACCAACAAGAAGATCCAGGAGGCCTCAAAGATGGCCAAGTATGTTTATGGTAACATAGAGGATCTTGATGCCACTGAGCTCTTTGACATGTATCGTGAGCTCTCACGAGTAAAGCAAGAGATCAATGATCGCTTGCCTACCTTGCTCCATGAGGACAAAGTAGAAGCCGGTGGTCGTCTTAGAGATCCATCACTACTGCAGCCCACTTGGTGGCGTTCCATGCCTCCTCCACAAGTTGCGACACCACCAAAGTATCCATGGACTCCCTTCCAAGCTTGCTTCCAGCAACATCCATGGTCGTCCACATCTGCATCAGTGCTAGCAACATCAGGCTCCTCGCTTCCAAACTCAGTGATCCATCCATCACCGCAGGTACCACAAAATCCGCTGCAACATTACTACCCTCTGGCACCACATACTCCTTCTAGTGTGCAATTCCAAGCACCCAAGACGCCACCAGCACCTATGGAAGCAGCCCACAACCCTTACAGCTATCACATCTGTGGGATAGACATCAATGGTAACAGCTCACACCCATTCTCATTATCACCTATACTGTCTTCATCGACGACACCCCAGCCATCATCGTTGCAAACAACTCCACCATCAGATGATTCAAGTCCTCTATCGTTGTCACCGCAAATTTCATCCCCGCTGCATCTAGGGTCGTCGTCCCAACAGCTTCCTTTCAGTGTACAGAATTACAACACTATGCAGCCACCTCAACACTATGCAAATGTTGGCTCAACTTTCATCCATTCTCATCAACTGTTCTATAGCAACTTATCGTCACCTGAACTAAATGTTGAGTTGGGAAACATCGATAAGAGTGGAGGCACCCAGGTTGGCGGTGGACACAATGAGAGATTTGGTTTGTCTAGCCCTCAACAAAGTGACGGCGACTTTGACGGGGTGATGCCGAAGTCCTTTTCTGCTGGAGAAAGCTCTGGTGGTGGTCACGCATGTGGCAATCTTGGTGGACTCAAGTTCCCTTGGTACTAGTTCGTGCAAGAATTGTTGTAGTTGGTTCGTCGTGTCGTTTTCAGTAATTTCAATTAGCAAGTTAGCTAGCTTGTCATTAGGCAAGTATATGAGGTTTAGGTCGTCATCGTCCAGTCAGTCTTCTTTTATTTGAGCACTGGTGCATGTATGGGTGTAGTATTGAGGGCCAACTCTTGAAGTTTGTTTCATGAGTTTGATCCTTATTACATCTCTGCAATGCTTTTGAAATCTTCCATGTTATTGATTATAAATGAATTGTTGGGTCGAGAATGAAACAATATTGTCTGTTTACATAATGTCCGGGCCCATGTGTCCGGGATGGAGTCAGGAGTCTGCATACCGATCCGACTCTCAGAGCGCCAAACTAAACCTGTCCTAGAGATGTAAGACACTCGTAGATGCTCAATCATCTCATCCACCATTGACTTGATTGTTGTGACAACATTTGGAATCCTCAGAAAAAAAAAACATTTGAAATCCTTACAGGAGCCGGGTCTAAAATCGGTTGGAAATCTATCTTCGTGTGCAGGTAGATTACGGACAGTACAAATGGATTACGAGCTGTGGTTAACACGACACCCATGTAGCCATGTACCATGTTGATATAAGATTCGCCTGAAATAAACCATCAAACTCGTCAAAACCCAATTCACGATCCGACAGATCCAAGATTTCTCCGACCCGATCCCGATGGACGCTGCAGATCGGGAGCCAGGAGGCCACGGCCACCGTATTGACACGTCGTTATTGCCGCTGAAGAAGAGGGCATTGAACTATAGCAGTGGTCTTGGCAGAACCGCCAGCGGCGACCCGTACGCGTCTTCGTACAAGAAGAAACGGGTGGACGACGCCAGTGCCCTTGCCGAAACGAAGGACACAGCTGGAGCCTCGGAGGCTCCAGTTCCGCGCCAACGGCGCCCCGTGCCAGCTCTGGCTTCACGGGAACCCACAGCGGAACTCCCAGCGCCAGCAGCAGCTTCGCCGAAGCCCACAGCGAAAGGCAACATTTGGAATTGTCGCACCCTCGCTCGGTTGCCTCTTGAAGATCGGAGGATCCGAGAGTCCAGTCCAAATACATATGCAATCCAGTTCGACTACAAGCCAGGTCTAAATTCTAAAATCAGTTGGAACTCTATCTCCGTGTGCAGGTAGATTACGGAGAGTACAGATAGATTACGAGAAGTAGTAAACACAGAAACCATGTAGCCATGTACAATCTCGATATATAAAAGATCCGCCTGAAATAAGCCATCAAACTCGTCGGAATTAAACCCAATTCAAATAAAATCCACTAGCACATGAAACTGCAATGTCCACGTTAGTAAGACAAATAAGCATTTTCTTGTCCACGTCATCATACCACGTATCCACTAATCCGCAATTCCCGCGGCAACACGCGGGGTATGCTTCTAGTATCTCTATTGTTTTATGGTCTTCTTTAGTACATTTTGGTCTAGGACCAAACAAAGAGAGGAGGAGAGAAAAGTGAGAATGGAAACTGAATGAGGGGCCAACGAATGTGAGAATAGAGCAAATAAAAGTGGGGTCATGAATTCCTTCGCCATGCCCTTGCCCCATTTTTTTTATAGGAGAGGAGGAAGGTGGTTTCTTATTATATTCCCTTGCTGGGGTTCATAATTACAAATGGGTCTTATTATCTACAATCAGTCAATGTTGACAATTATGCCTTATACCTAGTAATTAATTGGGCTTCTGTATACACTAGCAAAAGTACCCGTGCGTTGCAAAGAAATCCAGTACATTTAGAAATCGATCTCTGTATCATTGCCAAACACAAGTTTTTTCTAACTTATATGAGCGTGGGTCATGAATCCAGGTCACACATATGAAGTACGTAGGGCGTAACTCAATACGTATTTGAATCTGACTCTGAATTTGTCATCGCTAGACATGAGTTATCGTAACACATGTGAGTATTGGTATAGATATCTTTATTACCATTTTTTATCACGTGTACCTAAATTTTCTTTGATAAAACATGCTCCGAACTTAGCTCCCATATCTTAGTTTCCATATTTTTGGGTTTAGAATAGAAATAACTTTACAAGTTTTATTAATAATTAATAATTAAATTAAGGGTGACTCTAAACATCTATTGACAGATTTGACAACTAAAAATCTATCAAATTTTTGACAAATTAAAAGCTGCCACATCTGCTAGAAAAACTGACAGATGCTACAAAGGAAAATCTGTCAGATTTGCATAACAGGGTTCAATACCCAAAAAGACAGAACCAAAACCCGTTAACAAATCACTCTTTCCATCGATACATTAGTGTGCACAAACATACAAATGGAAGAAAACAGATACAACAGCAGGTAACACAGGAGGCCTCTTGTGCTCTGAAATATCTTATTCTTTGATGTTTTTATTTGTAATGCACTGAATTGCTTCCTTAATCCTTGTGGCATCTTAGGATGAGTTGAACCTTTCAGCAAACGTGTGTGCCACTGTGCAGAAGCACTCTGCACTATCCTGCTGGTCATCTGTTGCTTCTCAATATGCAAGTGCTGGAGTCTCCTGCACTGTCCTTCTGGTCATCTGTTGCTTCTCAATACGCAAGTTCTAGAGACTCTGGTGAACCCCACTCACGACATTCCAACATTGATGTCTGCCAGAGGAACTGAGCACAACAATGAACAATGAGAAGCCAACAACTGCAGGAGAACCAGCCTTATGCTTTCATGAATAACTCAACTGTCAGAGATCAACTTCAAAACAAGAACACATGGATCAGCTTTTGAAGGCCTTGCGCTCATCGCGAATGGCCTCCCAGGAACCTCACCAGCTTTACCTTCCGGGCAGAATCATGCACATGGTTGAGCTGCCAGCACCAGAAACATACCCAAACCATTGGTAAAGACTAAAGACTCGTCAAAACCAAAAATAAAACATACACATATTAATCTATTAAGAAACATATCATGGTAATTGGAAATTGGATTTTTTTTGAAACATACCCAAAGCTTAGAAAACAAGTTTCTTAACAATAATGCCTGAGCAAATCATTGTATATATATCATCTCCCAAGTCCCAACAGGGGCCCTCAGATCCATTGAGTACTTACAAAAATGCTAAAACCCACAAGGTAAGTACACTGTAGTTTAATAAAAGAGCACAGTCCTGACTGTACCTAAGAGACTACACATTAGACATGATTCTGGGTTAGCAAATAGAAACAATCTATGGTCATATGTATTAGCAAACCAAAACAGGGCCTCAAAGATTCAACGACATAATTGGGTGGCCTCGAAGGCACATTGTTGCAACACAATAGCATATATTTCAACACACACACACACACACATATATATATATATATATATATATATATATATATTCATCTGACTTTCAGAATTGTGCTCTTCCTTAGCAAATTATACTTCTGTCATGCATTAATGTCAATTACCCTGGTTTCTTTCCCATCAACACTATTGGAATCCATATTATAGCAACATGGGCAACATATAATCTAGCCATCTTACACTTGGGAAAAAAAATTGTGAAATGAAGGTTATTCCTCCATTTTTCAAATATCAGCAAACATGAGAGAATCCATGTGTGATTAGATGTGAAATTAACTATAACTTGAAAAGGCTCATTCAAAAATTATATATCAAACCTTTAATCTTGAATCCCACTATGGTGGAAGGGGAAAGAGGATGTATGTGCAGGTAGGTAAACTAATGGAGTGGCGCAATGATTCCATATACATTCTACTAAGCCCAGTAAAGAACAGCAACCACAAAGTGTTAGATATGTGTATGTCTAGGGGGGTTATTTGTATATAGCTTACTAGTAACTCAAGTCATTATTGACTATATATATCAAAGCCACCCAACCCAAGGGGTATGAGGTGTTTTGCCATAATTCTACACAGAGCATAGCGCAGGACAACATACACCATGAATAATGCTAGCTGAGTGCAACATGTAAACATGAAAAAAAAAAAGGGGCAGACCCAGTGCCAGAGGCTCCCACACGAGTGGGGTCTGGGGAAAGGAATAACCGAAGCAAAGTCTTACCCCTGCAGAAATTCTGCAGAGAGACGGCTTCGAACCCAGGACCTGGTGACTCGGCGAGCTAGCACTCACCAACTGCAACATGTAAACATGAATGAAAAAAAAAAACTAGTGAAAGTGCCTACAGAAGGAAAAACTAGCATGGTTTTCCACTACTCGTCAAAAGCCACTCTGATGGAATGCCATCCAAACAAAAAGCATTCATATAGCAAAAAGGCACTCAGAAATTAAATAACAGAATTACTCAATAGCAATTGCCTGCTATCCTACTTATCTGTCAATCGACGGCGGCCATGCGCCCGAGCATGCCCATGACTCCACGAGCCCTTGGGACTAGAGACTGTGGCGATCATGTGCACGGTGCCCATGCTTCAGCTGTGTTTTCAGGCCACGGAAAGGAACTAGTAGCAAGCAAGGCAAGCTTATTGGGGTTTGTTTCTTTTGCGGGTCGCCGTACGGCCATCTTCTAAAACCGCAGAGCCGTGAGATTAGGATGGTGACTGATGGTTAAGCAAACCTCAGTCACCTAAAATGGAGACAAACCCATTAAATAAAGGTTGGAGTCTTTTCTCTGCTACCATGTTCAAGAAAAAAACAAAAAGCATAGTTTTTCCACTACTCATCGGACCAAGCACCAAGAAATCAACAGCAAAATCAGAGATGCCACAAGCAGTCATACACCACAAGGGAAAAATAGCAGGAGGTAGTAGGAAAAACTAGCGAAACATGAACATAAAAAAGGCTAAAACAAAACATCTAATATCAGACATGCTACAAAACTTGAGAAAAATCATCTACGTTTACACATTCAGAATTAATGACATTAGATTATCATAATAACAAGTTTCTCAAATCACCCTAGGGAAAAATATAGAAAACGACAACACTCTAAAACCAGTGATACATGCGATCCCTACATATCAAAAGGCACTCAGATGGAATACCATCCAAACAAATCTGCAAATAAGTTCATGGTAGAGTTGAGTGAGGCCTTGTGTTTGAAAATGAATCAATGTATGGGAATATGAAACCAAATGAGACTAGGCAAAAGCGACGGTCTTTAACCTTTATTTAACAAAGTAACTATATTCACGATACACTGAATATGTCAACAATAACACACACTGAAGAAAAACACAACTCATATAACCTGCAGGGCACGACCAAATCCTCATACTTGTAAGCAATCATCAAATATAAAACGCAAAATGAATAGACCATCACAACACTAGCACTTGCACAGTGCATTCTGTTCTGTCCCGTGCTTCAGCGGCCAGCGGCTACACCACCACGTCAACAATCCCTCTATTGCTCCCTCACAATGAATCACAATTAACAAGATATACGCACAGTCATCCCATCAACATGTACGCAAAGATCAGACCTAAAAAGCTTTGTAGGCATTCATGGTGCTCTCTGCAACATCCTTCCTCTCTGCACCTGACTTGAACTCAGCAAGGCACCTGCAAAATCATCATGACGAGAAATCAAGTACCAAAGATATATGTGCAGTAGGGGGTAAAAAAAATCCATGGATCACAAATTCATATCCTGTCTTCTACATATATACTATAAAGATACACATGTACCATCCAAACCAGATATCTCTCCATGTGACTCCTAGTAAAAAAAAACCCACAACCACACACACAACCTCATCATATCTAGCAAAGAACTCAGAAAATAACAGCTAAAAATTCAACTCAACTAACTGCAACTGCAACACCCCCCAACACACACAGACCCAGTAAACAATAACACCTACACCCACAAAGTACAAACACACACAGAGACAACAATACGGAGAGACACACACAAAAAGAGACACACACACACAAAGACAAGCAACGTACAAAAAAGACAGAAACACAGAGAGAGAGACACACACACAGAGACACAAACACATAGAGAGAGAGACACAGAGATAGCAGAGAGACACACACAAACAAACTCAAAAGGCAAAGAAAAAAAAAGGAAAATGACAAAATACACAGAAAGATAGCAGCTTGATATACACTCAGCTCAACTAAAATAGACAAATCAAAACTCTGAAAAAACAAAAGAAAAATACAAAAACAAATAAATAGACAAACACAACTAAGAAAAATAGAGCAAAAGAAAAAGAAAAAAGAAACTCACACACACTACAACTATAACTGAACAAGACACACATAGAGCGCACACACAGACACACCAGCAGCGCCACAAAGCACATGCAACCACACACACAAATAACCCACACACACAGACACACTCAGCAGAAACTAAAAGACAACCTAGGAAAAAAATCAATTAGCTTTGAGCCCTCAAAAGGCAAAAGACAAATACACATAACTGCAAAAAAAAGCCATAAAAAGCCAAAAACACCCAAAAAACCACACAAACAGAGAGAGAGAAACACACACCAGCAATTGTCAAAGACACTGCACCCACACCAACAAACACACACAGAGAGAAAAAGAAACACATACACAAGAGAAAAAGAAACACACAGAGAGAGTGCAGCTAGCAAAACAACTCTGAAAATAGCTAAAAAAATTCAGCTCAACTAAAAATAGACAAATCAAAACTTTGAAAATTAAAGCTAATGGCAAAAGAAAAAGAAAAGGAAAAAACACATCTACATTTTTATTGATAATTTCTAGCTGCTTTTTGGAGTTTTTATAGTTTCTAGCAGTTGTAACTGATCATTGCAGCAACATACAAAAATGAAGTGAAATATAAAAGCGATTAGACATCTCAATTAACAAATGTTTGGTAAAAGCGAGCATAACATGAAGAAGCGCTAGATAACAAACACAGAGAAACATTTGAATGTTTCATTAACTGACAGCATATCCAACTGCAAGACTGATGACCAGGAGGAAAGGGGAAAAATGGCAGCATATACGTATATATTCAGATCAGGGAGCAAAAAATAACAATATTGGAAGCATGATATTATAGGCCAAATACGCTGGGAGTGGATTTGGAAAATCCAAAATCCAATTGCTCAATTGGAGTTTACTAGTTGCTTTGGATAACTTAGATGGGTTCTATTTAGATTTGGACAGTGTATACAGCGAAAAACTGAAATAGTTGCTCATGAATTGAATAAGTGAACTAAGCAATTTCTGCAAACAATCTCACGGCTAACAAGCAAACAACTAAAACCACAAAATACATATTCACAGGACTGAAGCGTCAATTTCAGACCACCTACAATTAGCTATTCAGCTACACTAGGCAATTCGGACCATCAAACGAAAGCTGAACTCTTTCAATCCTGCCTGCCAGCTTAATAATCAGTGCAGAGACAAAAAAAAATCCAGTGTCAGTTCTCGCAAACATAGTACAAAAAATATCCATCCAAAACCACTCAACCAAAATCAAACAGAGACTCGATAATAACATGCTACTATGATAAAATGTACAGTCTCCAACTGGAAACAGAGAAATGAACGATCATTAGCAGCATTGGACTCACATTTACAATAGCTTAATTAACAGCTCAAACCACCATAAACTAGAACATCTCGAGTCAGATCTACTATCGTGACCATCAGCGCGCACAGAAAGAAGTAGCACCTCAAACCAAAACCCCTCAAGTTTTCACGAGCCTAGTAAGATAGATAATTTGTCATGGACCACGACACTGAAACTGCATTGGATCTGTTCAATGTCAGATTCAACAGCAGCAGCAGCATGCCACTTTGGTCAGACCAAGGTCGCAGTCTCATGTGCTCCATCGCCAAATGAACTACAAATCCAATCCACCAAACCAATGAAATCCAAGACAAGAAAAACCTAATTACCGAGAACACCTACTATATGAACCACAACATCCAACGGGCACAGGTGGACAGTGGCAATACCTCCTCAGATCAACGACACCTCCTTCAATCAGCAACAACAGCAGCTCCTCTGTGGCGACCAGAACAGGGGAAGCGGCGGCGACGGCCATGCCCCAGTAAAACCCACCGTGAGGAGAGGGGAAACGGAGGCGAAGCCGCGGCACAGGGCGAGCGTGTGTGCGAGGACAACACCTACACCCCAGCACCACCCCAGCTCCGTAGAACGCTCCACCCACAGCTTCAGCGGGAGGCGCGGCGAGGACCTTTGCCCCGCCACCCGGCACAAGTGACGAACGGAGAGGACCGGGCAAAAACCGTGCGAGTCTACAAGATGAAAAGAATGATAACGGGTTTACGGATATCAAAGGCTCAATTTCACGGACCCGTTAGCGTGGCGAACCCATCAGCGGACCCAAACAGCTGCACGAATCTCCAAACAAATTAACGGTCCAGAATCTGACAGATAAAAGTCAACAAAATCTGTTGACAGATAAATAACATAAATCTTAAATTAAAACAGTGTACTTCGATAGTTCGAATGCGAGGATGTCACGTGTGTGGGCTTTCGAGCAATGCAATGGGAGCGAGGTTGGAGATCTATTATCTATAGATCGTGCACAGATTCTTAAAATTAATAATAACAAAATTAAATGATCAAGCATTTTTTCCATAGATAGTATGATTCAATTTTATCTCGACTACGTAAGTTGGTCCTCTCTCCGTTCTAAATTACTTTCTTAGTCCAAAAAGAATGCACTCTGACCAAAGTTATTAAAAAAGTACTAAAATTTATGATATAAAATAAATACTATTTTTTCCGAATAAATAAAATAAATTCTATTAGATTAATTATAGAATGTATTTTTATAATAAATTTATTCAGAGATATGTATCTAAAAAAATCAAAACATCAGGGAGGAAGTATGACAATTTGCTTATAAATTTGAACAGAAACAAAGTTGAGTTGAATCTCCATATAGGCTGGTGAAGAAGAATGGCTGTAAAAAAATACTCTACTGTGAAATCTGGTCCGGTCACAAGGCAAACCTCAGTGGTGGGTCGCCCCATCTCGTTGCCACCTTAGATCCATTCCCTGAGCCTCCATCACCATGACTGGTTGGCAGGGACGAAGCAAGGAAATAAAGGGGGCTGAAGGTCGTCTTCTGTCTCTAGCAGCCCCTCCTACATCTTCATGCATGGCTAACGAATCAGGGGGGGCTCGAGTCCGGCTTGCGCTGGCTTCGTCCCTGGGTTGGAATCAGATCCTCCCGTTGGCGTCCTGAACTGCACTCGACAGTCGATCATCGTAGCCATCCATTTTAGATCCTACCGTAAGACTCCAAATCGTTAACCTTTAACAGGCCTACTGCAGCCGGCCCATTTTAGCCTAGCCACGCGACTCTCCTCTCGTACGGTGGTTCCTTTGTCGCCTCCGCCGCCAATGCGGGTCACTGGATCAGCGTGCCCGTCGTCGCCAGGGCGTCACCCCCTTCCCCGATCTGGTGGCATGGCACATCAGCTGCTTCTCCACCGCGCCAGCGCCAGCGCTCCCCTCAGCGCCACTGTGCATGAGCGTCATCGCTGCGCAACTTGCCGTGCCGTGGCCGATCGTGTCGGCGGCGCTTCTGATCATGCTGGCGATTCCTCTCCACCACCGCCACGATCTGCTTCGTGGCTGTAGGCGGTGGTCATGGTCCTCCATGGCCAGGCAGGCTGGTGGTTAGTAGAACAGAGAAGACTGCGTATTGTGTTTTGAGTCGTGTAAATTATGCAAGTGCTATGCAAATTGTGACGGTATAGGAATAAGGAATTGTAAAGATTGACATTGTGCCAGTGTGGCCAAGCATGCCATTCTATAATAAATCGGTTCTGTGATACTATTATCAATGGAATCCACAAAAGCTATTGCTGATAATTGCAACTTCAGAGGCAGCATCAACTTCAAAGGCTGCATACTACTGAATATTACACTTGAACAAACCCAAAACTATCTGAACATGATTTTGTTTTGATGCAGATTCTATCCCAGATTTCCTTAAATCCATCATTTCAGCACAATCAGGTGAGAGAGGACAAGAGCACAATCGGATTCTACTCATCGAGCAGCACCAGGATACAAAAGAGAGGACGTGAGTACAGAGATTTTTAGAACATGTATATAAGTGGAGACCAAGCAGCAGCAGGAGATGCCGATCACCGTCGCAAGGAACTCGAGCGGCTCCCGGATACGTCCGCGAGACTGTAATCGCGCCAAAAACGAGAGGAATGGCGCCAAAAACAGCAGGTACTCGCGCCAAAAAAGGAACATCGTGGCTGTTTTCTACTAAAACAGGCCGTGCTCTCGTTGGGCCAAAGCCCAGCGTGCAGAGGAGGGCAGCGCATAATTTGCTCACCGTCGGATACGAACTGAGTGGTCAGATTTGTTGCAACTGCAGAAGAAAGTTCAGTACGATCTGATTCTCAACATTCACGACGTACGTACCCCTGGTCGACTCTGCCGCCGCCGCCGATGACCGGGTCGGCGTTCCTCTCCCCAGCCGTCCGCCACCGCGACGCTCCGAGCTCCCTACCTCGCCGGCGCTCCCCTTCCCTCTCCTCTCTGATCCGGCGGCGTGGCACGTCAGCAGGCTCCTACCTCGCCAGCGCTCCCCTTCCCCTTCCCCGCCCCCGCCATCGCGGTCAAGACGGCGCCGTCGCCGCAGACGCTGCCGGCCCGTGGCTGGTTATGGCGACAGCGTTCCTCGTCTCGCCGGCGCTCACATCTGTACCACCGCGACGCTCCGGCTTCGTGGTTGCAGGCCCTGTCGCCCCATGGTCGTCGGTGGCGGACATCCGGTCACCGGAGGCCGGCACATCGAAGGTCGTGTCGTCTCCGCGCGCGGCCTCGCACGACAACGCGGCGACGCGAGCCAGCGGCGCGACGCAGCAGTCGATCAGAGCCGCGAGCGCGACGGCGATGGGCGCGGAAGCAGCGGCCACTGCGGCCTTATCGCGGGAGCCCAGCGGCGAGGTCGAGCGAGTCCGTGATGCAGGCAGCTGTGCCGGCGGTGACGAGCGCGGAGGCAGAGTCGGACGCGGTGAGAACAAGTTTGTTCGGCAACACCGCGGCGGCGGGCATCTTGAGCGAAGCATCTTGTGCAGCGGCGACGCTGGTCTATGGCTCGACGGAGCTCGAGCGAAGCGAAAGGGCGAAAAGCAGGCCGACGAGCATCTTGAGCTCGGCCATGGCGGATGGCCCGCCTCACACTCGCGCAAAAAAAGATAGCAGCCATAGCTCCTCCAGGCAACGTCGTTGTTGGGCCGAGGCCCAGTGCGTGAAGGGGTGTAGCGCCTGGGAGGAACTGTGTACCATCCGATTCAATTCAGATCACTGACTGCAGAGGAAAGTCGTCCTCATCGACTGCAGAGGATCTGGTTCAAGTCGCTTCGGTCGACTTCAGAGGATCTGGTTCCGGTTCGGCCTCGCCTACTACGTGCGTCCTCTCGACACCGCCCTTCGATTTGCTGAAGATGTTCTCGACAAGGACTCTGGTTCTGATCCGGCTCTTATTTGGACTTCTGTTCCGGTTTTGATATAAAAAAAACAGGAGAGGAGTAGACGTCGATGGGGAAGATTTCTTATTACTCCAACACGATCCCGATGAACCCTGCAGATAGGGAGCCTGGAAGCCACGGCCACGGCCACCGTATTGAGACGTCGCTGTTGCCGCTGAAGAAGAGGGCATCCAACTATAGCAGTGTTAGTGTTGGTGGCAGAATTTCCATCGGCGACCCGTACGCGCCTTCGCCATCTAGGAAGAAACGGATGGCGGATAACAGTGTCGTTGGTGCCGAGACCAAGGACACCACAGGAGGCTTGGAGGCTCCAGTTCCGCGTCAACGGCACCCCGTACCAGCTGCAGCTTCACGGGAACCCGCAGCGGATCTCCCAGCGCCAACAGCAGCTTCGCCGGAGCCCGCAGCGGAAGGCAACGCCTTGTCTGAGTCCGACGAAGAGAAGAAGCGGTTGAGCAAGCGAAAGTGGCTAGCCAGGGAAGAGAGCAGCCGCAGCCTGGTTACGGTTACGCCGCAGCCGCCGGTGAAGAAGCTGATGCACGATGGGATCCGTAGCTTCGTCCCCCTCCCCCAGCAGTTGCGCGATGAGCACCGTCATGCCGCCACCGCCGCCGCCGAGGCGGACGACGACGTGCCGTTGCCGTTGCACGGGTCCCCCGCCCTGAGCTCGGCGCTGAAGCAGCGCCTCGCGGAGCTGGGCGCCACGCGGCCGTGGCTGGTGCACAGCAAGACCCTCCACAAGAGCGACGTAGACGAGAACCAGAACCGGCTGCTGGTGTCGTGCAAGCGCGGGAGCGGGACGGAGGACTGCCCCATCACCCGGTGCTTCTCGCCCGCCGAGCTGGAGCGCGTGAACAAGAAGCACGCCGGGCTGGCGGTCACGGCCCTGGACCGGGACGGCGTCCCGTACGCGCTCACCTGCAAGTTCCTCGACTCCAACAACGGCTACCGGTTCATCTCCGAGTGGAAGCACTTCCTCATCCGGAACGGCATGAACCTGGACTCCCAGAGGCACAAGGTCTGGACGCGCGACGTGGAGGTGGAGCTGTGGGCGTTCCGGTCGCGCCAGCTGCCGTACCAGCCTCAGCTCGACGCCGAGGGGAAGGTGGTCACGGTAACGACCAAAGACGAGGACGGCAAGAAGGCTACGGTCGTCCAGCGGGTATGCCACCACTTGGATGCGGACGGCGCCCTCGGCCTTCTCCTGCTGCACCACGAGAACAGGAGACGACGCGTCAAGAGCGAGGAGAAGGAGGACGACGACGATTGGGAGGGGCCATCGTCGCCGCCGTCGGTGGCCCGTAAGAAGGGCAAGCAGCAAAGTGGCAAGCGGGGCGCGTCGGGGTCGTCGTCGGCGTTGGCGTCACCGGTGGCGCTTCCCGCACCGGTTGCGGAGCAGGGAGAGGCGAGGTGGTCGACATTCTATGCTGCGGTCGGACTGGCAAAGCTACGGCGGGCCATTTGGGAACGGTGGCAGGAACACGCCGACCAAGGATATGGCGCTAAGGGATCCAACGACGACGTGGCTAAATCGCGAGCAGACGTGGTGGGAGAGAAGATTGATAATAAAAAATAAAAAAGCATGGGAATGCACAACATAGAAGAACGGGGGGCAAGTAGGCAGAGACTGTTGATTCGTTGGGCAACATGCGAGCTAATCTGATGTTAGCTGCTATTTCGACAAGAAGGGTAAGGGGTGATGCGTCCCCGTTTGTATAGAGTGAATGGTACGATTTATATGTATATATTAGAATCAAATTTTATTTCAATTTCAGTCCCAGATTCTTAAAAGCTGTTCTTACTAGCCCAAAGCTCTGTTACGCTGTTGGTAATGCTCTGAACCGGACATCTATTCGTTAAGATGCTTTATTACTGGGCGCACAGTCACAGAAAACATGGATCGTAGCGGCGTTCCTCGTTGTTGGAACTTTCGTTCCAGATCGCGGAACGGGGACAACGCGGTACAGAACGTGGCGGAGCCGAGAACCAAAATAAACCGGATCTTCAAGAGAAAGAGGAAGAAACAAAGATCTAAATCACCATTCTCACGGAGAACAAGCTTATGAGTGACTTCATCCGACGGCGGCACAGCGTCGGACGGCGGTGGCGGCGCGGTGTAGTGGTCATGGTCCTGGTCGTGGTCGGCAGCGGTTGCTGGTTTCGACGGAACGACTGAATGAGCCAGCAGACAACTAACGTGAATGGGCTGGAGGCCCAGTGTGAAATAGCAATGGCTCAATGTGATTGCATCAAATAGCAGTGGCTCATTCCCCTAAAAAAAGAGTGGTTGGTGCTTCCTGTACGCAGAAGTTTATTGGGGGGTGGAGAAAATTGGTGATGCAATTGCTCATTTTTTACTGAAAGCAATTGATGCTATAGGACCCACGATCACGATCCTAGTTTCATAGCTATGTTCTGGATACGTCATCCCAATTATGTAGGGATCATGATCCCATCCTCGAACTAAACATCCCAACAGGTATACCCCTACGAACTGGGATCTTAGAATTGTCAATCCACGTCCCATGTACCGCGTTCCTCATACCTACGTGCCAGAAACTTTTCATGACGGTGGTCGGGCCACAACGCCAACCCAACAACCCACGCTCTGTTTCTAAAAAAAAATGCTCATCCACTTATTCCTATCCACCCGTTCCTCTTCATATCATTCTTATCCGCTCGTCTGTCGCCTCTGAGCGCACGACCGCTGGCCCTCCGAGACGCAGCACACCGCCACCTCCGAGGCACATCACTTGGGCGCTAGCCTTGCTAGGCACGACACGCGACCGCCTCTAAGTTGCAGCGTTCGCCTGCTGTCCCTGCCAGGCGCGGCATGCTGCTGTCGTCCCTACCAGGTGTGGCATGTTGCTGCAGTCCCTACCAGGCGCGGCGTGCTGCTGCCCTCTCCAAGTCACGCGCCCGCGACCTCCCCGCCGCTCGTGCGGCCTATGCCTCCATTCCGCAACATGCAACCACTACCGCCGGGCCACTGCCTCCGATGAACACCACACACCGATGAGCCTCTATTCTGCCGAGCAGCAAGGAGATGTTGTGTTAAAAGAGCATGTTGCAAGAGTATATTTCAATTGCTTCAGATGTTTCAGAGGTATGTTGCAAGTGTTCATATGGATGTTACGAAAATAGATCGTGATGTTGCACATATTGCAATAGTTGTACACGTATGTCGTAAGTGTCCATTCCAAATGTTTCATCTGCTTTTTCAGACGTATGTTACAAGTGTGTTTATTCGGATATTGCATATGTTTCAACATATGTTGCAAGAGTATATTCAAAATGTTTCAGTTGTTTCAGTCTTATATTGTAATAAGTGTCTTTATGTTGCAAGTTGCAAGTGTTTTATCTGGATGTTGCATATGTTTCATACACATGTTGCAAATGTGCATTCCAAATGTTTCATCTGCTTCAGACTTATGTTATATTTAGGTGTTTCATATTGCAAGTGTTTTGTGTTTCAGAGGTATGTTTAGAGAGTCATGGGTGGGGGTATGGTTCGGGTGCCGGGGGGAGAGGCACAACGAGCCTGGGGCCGGTGGATGGGGCGCACGACGCACCTAGGGTCCTGCAGGCGGGGCGTCTCATCCTCATCCTGGGTCCCACCAGCACAGAGAGAGAGGAGGGGGTCAGGGGGAAGGAGCGGCGGGTGTGGGGCGGGGCGAGACGGACAGAGGCGGGGTGAGGCGGGGTACGTGTGCGTTGCGATACGAGGCAGACGGGGAAGGACTGCTGTGATATGGTTGGAGTGCGGCGCATTTCGATGCTAGGTCATTCGGTACCGTCTGATGGAATCCTATCCCATTGAGACGCCTGCAATTCCCATTACACCATTCATGTTCCTCGTTCCCATGTAAACCACGATGCCAATATTCACTCCACTCTCCGTTCATAAATTATGTTCCTTCCTCATCTTTGTGATAACGCATATACAATTGACTCCGTTATTAAAACAGCACTCACCGAGATTTCAGGATACCAGCCAGCAACGAGCCTAAAGCCCTAAAGTAGATGGTTACTGCGATGTAACCTCCCTAAAGTAGATGGTTACTGCCATAGTGGCATAGTGCCATGTAACCTCAGACTGGAAAACACAGCGAATTCTGATTTATTATTCACCTCAAGCAGTTGAACACAGAATAGACTGCGAATTCTGATTTATTATTCACCTCAAGCAGTGGAACACAGAATAGACTGCAAAACAGACTCTTGACACCTATCGATCACAGTACTTGTTTGGCTGCTGTAATTCAATTTCGGAGGCTCCTCAATTCTACATGTAAGAAAGATGTATACTTGGAAAAATTACATCAATGTTCAATCAACATGGAAGCGATTCCACATAGAAAATTGTGTGTATTCCTGACTAGTACAAGCATATAGATGTAAATAACCCTATACAGTTATCGTGAAGAAATAGAGTTTCAGCAAAACAGCAAGCCCCAACTGCAACAAGAATATCCCTGCAACGATCAGGAACCATCTCTCGCCAGAATTTACAATGTGCGCACGGAGATTTACAGCAACGAAGGTAGCAGACATGAAACCAGCAACACCAGCAATCACCCATCTGAATATTTCTATTGGCACAATAGACAGGAGCTGTCATGCAAAAGGAGAAAGAACTTTCAGTCAACTTCTAATGCTTTAGAAATGCACCAAAATTTTAACAGGTAATATACTAGTATTTTGTCAACAGAGAATCAGTAAATGACAGATATAGCTTATATGGAAGTAAAAATAGTCCCTCTGATTGCAAATATCAGCCATCCTAGGGTCCATGCCAGTAAAACATTTTTTTATTTTGACAATGATCCATAGAAAAGTATTTGTCCATATGAAACCGGTATCACTAGATTTATCATGTTGTAAAACCATGTAACTACAATTATAGTAGTAAAAGGGTACCTAGCAAACAAATAATATTGGTAAATGGTGGTAGTAATGACCCTTGGGATTGATTGGTTTCATTTTCATACAAAAGCATTGCAAATTATTTAAACTCAAGCTTGCTGATTGCTTTACAGGTGTTAGAATCCAGTGAACATTTCCCATAGAAAAGGCCAAATCTCAAGCAACTTTAACAATAGGCCATAGTGGCACATAATTGTAAACTAAAAGAATTGTAATTCCTAAGTATATGTGCATTTTAGTAAGAACGTTACCGATGCTGGAATGAAGATGAACAGAGAGTATCCGTATAGGCACCACAGTTGCACCAGACCAGCAGGTGCTGAGAAGTACTTGAGAATAACATATAAAAGAAGAGGAACAAACGTCACGTAGCCATAGAATAAGCCAGCAGACCAGGTAACCAAGTTGATATCATAGTTCCATTCCTTCTTGTGCCATTTGTGAGATAGGTAGGTGACAAAAGTAGCAATAGATGCAGCAACAAAAATCAGGGTGGTGCATGTCCAAAATGGCCCATACCTACAGAATATAAAAATGAAACAGATGGCATAGCAGATCAGTAGCAAATTACAAAGAATTAATCATTCAGACAAATATAAATTCTTCTAGGTGACTCACATTCGCCAAGTTCTCTGTACTATTATCCCATTGTTAGTTACAAAGTTATTAAACTATCGTTCATATGTCCTAAATTGAAATGGTTGATAGTAGAATTGTTCTTTTCAGAAAGAAGCATTCAATGCAACTTCTACTTTGATGTAGATCCACTACAGGCGACCAGACACAACATAGAGAAACAACAATTTGATTTCTTAATGCCTTCAAAAGGATATCATAAATTTGTATTTCAACCCAATAGCAAGTGTAAATACTAATAGCTAGTTCACACTTGCTATTTGCTGAAATAAACTCTGCAGAAACTCATGTAGAAAGGGCTCTGACATTGCAACCATCTTAAAATCTTAAAACAAACTCAAAGAATCATATCAGCAATCTTCAATGCTAGACAGCAATAATTGTTCCAAGGATCAGTTCGACCAAAAACCAACAGATCCCGCTCAAAAAGAAACTAAGCATTTGGAACAATCCAGCTATCAGTGCGCAGAACCAGAGACGTGAATGCATAAACTACATGACCAACACCTTCCAGCCAAAGCAAACAGGTCCACATTCAACACCGAGGTGCAATTTAACCTATGAATAATAGCCAGCATATTATTAACAAAAACTCGCAATGATCTATCGCATCTGCCACGTTTCAGTAATGCAGCAAAATTGAGTTATGCTACGTTCTCTGTAAGGGGAACTGATTGAAAAGCATACAGGTCAGGGTTCTCGGAGGTCTTCTCGGTAAACGTGCCGCGGAAGGGGAAGACGGATTCCCAGATCCTCTCGACAACGTCGGAAGTGTCAACGTCGAAGTAGGGCTTGTACGCCGCCACGGAGAACATGCGGAACCAGCCGCCCTGCGCGGCATCATCTGACCCGGCACTGCCGCCTCTGCCACCGCTTCCGGCTCCTCCGCCCTTGGACGAGAAGGTGTCTGCGCAAAAAAGGCCACCGCGGCCAGGTCAGTGAGTCGGATCCAAAGAGAAACGTGAAGCGCACGGGAGCTGAGGCCGCGGGATCTGACCGTCGGCGTCGGTGGGCGGGCGGTAGGCGCCAGCGATCTTGCCCCTGGCCTCGGACGGCGGGAAGGTCTGGAGGTTGGAGTCAGCGAACCTGATGGCCGGCGGATCTGTCCCCGTGGCCGCCTGCGTGGTGTGGCAACAGAGAGATAGTGAGGCCGGCTGTGTGCCGCGCGAGAGGAGGGAGACTGACAGAAAGGGCGGTTGCATACCGGGACGGATCCGGAGGCCTTGGGGTCGTCGAGGGCGGAGTACCCACCGCCGGACATCATCTTCGCCGGCCACGACAGACGGCGGTGACGGAGCTGTGCTTCGCGGCGAGCAGGGGTGAGAACGGAGTCAGGCCAGCCGCGTGAAGGAGGGGAGAGCGGATTGTTTATGCGGGATCTGGCTGCGGCTACCGCCTCTCGTTGGATTGTACCCAACCGGGCCCACTTGGCGCGCTCTGTCTACGTGAACCGTGTCGGCGCGGGCGGTTGTTTACGGGAGATGAAAGAGCTCGCTCTACGCAGAAATTATTGGGTCATTGGTCTCCGACTAAAATTTGATGTCAAAAATTTAGTAAACCAAAGTTATGTAAAAAATATTATCATAGATTTAGCAAGTCAAATATGAGAAATTGGTAAAGCAAGTCAAATATGAGAAATTGGTAAGTTTTACTATAAAACCAAACAATAGACAAAATCATAACTTGTCAAATCTTAGGTAAGGCTGTGTTTAGATGCTAAAAAGAGGCAAAATTTTTTGCATAGTAACTGTCACATCGAATCTTTAGACGCATGCATGGAGCATTAAATATAGATAAAAAAATAACTAATTACACAGTTTGTCTGTAAATGTTGAGACGAATCTTTTGAGCCTAGTTAGTCCATGGTTAGACAAATTTTGTCAAATAACAACGAAAAGTGCTACAGGAATTTTTCCCCAAAAAATTTCACAACTAAACAGGCCCTAAGGCAATTTTTGATAACCAACCATTCAGACCCATTAGATGGACAAGATCACACACCCCCTTTCGTTTATTTCGTGCAATTCATGTGTTTTTTTCCGAATCAAAACATAAATACGCGCACCATCTACTCTCTCCATGTTGGTAAAACAATCCGTTTTAGATAAGATTTAGGTCAGACATTAGGGATATAAATCATAAATAACTTTTAAGTTGTTGAGTTTAAAAATATAAAAACCACATGAATAGACTTGTCTTGAAAAATGCTTTCATAAAAATATACATATATCACTTTTAAATAAATATTTTTATAAAAATAACAAGTTAAAGTTATGTTTTGGAGACGGTGTTGCTGTTTAAAACAACTTTTTTTTACCAATCTGGAGAGAGTCATTTCTATGAATTCGTGCAAACTAAATATATGTTCTTTTTTATGGAGTTAGCATCATGTTCTAATAACTTGTATAATGAGATGATTTGTGTTCAAAGACTATAACAGCGCCGTAATTTTAAATTGTCTGGACGAAATCAAGGACCTTAAATGAGGAAGGATATATTGTTGGACTCAACAACGCCTCTCTATAAACACATTATCCTATCTTATAAGATGTTACATTATAAATTGGTTTAAGAGGTGATCTGACGTAGGCAAAAGGCGAACTTGTTAGTGCCCGGACGTCCGATCCAAATGGTAGCGTCTGGACGCTGTCCACACAGGGAGCGAGCAAGCCCCTAGTCATCGGGCTCGCGAAGGAGAGCACCAACAGTGGGCTTGCATCGCCCCGGACGTCTCCCACGCCACCAGCTGCTTCCCACGCGCATCCCATGTGTAACACTCGATCTACATTTGAAACATCTAGATGCAACCATTGCAACATACAAAAGAAGACAGATGAAACACTTGAAATAAGCATCTAAAACACTTACGAAAATGCCTGAACAATATTGCAAACATATGCAAAATCCACACGAAACACTTGCAAACATACGTATGAAACACCTGAAAAACATTTGAAAACATATGTATATGCAACATCTAGATCTACTTTTATAATATCTAGATAAAACACTTGCAACATTCGTCTGGAACAAATGAAATATTTGGAACATGCACTAAAAATATACGTGTATAGCTATTACAACATGTGCAACATTCTGATCTACTTTTGCAACATCGATATGCAACATTTGCAACATACCTCTAAAATACCTAAAACACTTGAAATATGCTATTGCAGCATGCATTTTCAGCGTAGCGTCTACTTGCTACTTGGACGAATAGAGGCTCGTTGACACGGAGCTCGACGCCGGAGCAGAGCTCGATGTCGTGGAGTGGTGCGGAGGTTGCCAGTGTGGAGCTCGTCGGCGGCACGGACCTCGGCAGGGGCAAGGGTAGGCGGATGGAGCGCGGCCGCGATGGGAGGCGCGAGTCCAGGAGCAAGTGTGGCGGTGCAGGTGGGCGGGGGAGGGGGTGAGCGGGGGCGGCGTAGGCAAGGGTGGGGGGGTCCATCCTGTGAGCAGAGCGAGCGGGCGATGCGAGCAGGGGCGAGGACGGGGTCCGTCCAGATGGACGGACGATCTATAAGGAGAGTTTCTGAAATATGAAGGTAAGAGGTTGGGAAAAGCAACAAATTTTGATGCTTATGTGGCCGGGTTGAAACAAACTATCATATCATTTTTACCTATTCCATATCTCAATTTCTATGGAGTTGCGTAAGAGATGTCATCCGATGGGATGGTTTCCCAACCAACTTCCTCAACTGATCTATGGGTTAGTTAGGGTCCATTTGAATCCCTTAATAAATCTTGTCTAGCTTCACTCTGCAAGAAAATATAGGATGTATGAGTGTTTGGTTGAGAAGCAAGCTGCCTAAGAGCTTATGCTGGCAAGCAAAATCCTAGCCACAGTCGGAGAGCGAATTTTGCTTGCTCAGCAAGTTCTTAGAGTCTACACCTGGGAATCAAGGCTAGTCTACCTTTGGAACTAAACGCGCCCTTGACCTATCAGCAAGTTGATTAAGCAGAACCTCAGGAGTCCCTCGGCGAGTAAGCCTTTTTTTTCAGGTTTTGCTTGCATTTGACACTGTCGAGATCTGATTCTACTATAGAGGATAGTTTATTCTTGCTCTCTTTCGTTAACTAGCATCCTCAGCATAAAATTGTAGAACCTGTTGGAGTTGTTCCAAATTCACTGCAAGATATAGGCCGGGCTTCTGACGGAGCGAAGCGGAGGCCCGTAAAAGCCGAAGGCTGGGCCAGAGCGTAGATGTGAAGACTGCGTTTTTGCATGGAGAGCTAGAGGAGGACATATACATAGACCAACCGGAAGGGTTCATAGTGCCTGGCAAGGAAAAATATGTGTGTAAGTTGAAGCGCTCCTTGTATGGTTTGAAACAGTCCCCTCGTCAGTGGAACAAGAGGTTTGATTCATTTATGTTGTCACACAGTTTCAAAAGATCTAGATATGATAGCTGTATTTACATCAAGCATGTTAATGGATCACTTATATATTTGCTGTTATATGTTGATGATATGCTGATTGCTGCCAAGAGCAAGATTGAAATCACTAAGTTAAAGAAGTTGTTAAGTAGTGAGTTTGATATGAAAGATCTTGGTAGTGCTAAGAAAATTCTTGGTATGGAAATTAGTAGAGACAGAAAATCTGGTTTGCTATTTCTTAGTCAACAAAATTATATCAAGAAAGTTCTTCAGCGTTTCAACATGCAAAATGCTAAGGCTGTTAGTACCTCTATTGCACCTCACTTTAAGTTGCCAGCTGCTCAGTGTCCTAGTACAGATGCAGAGATTGAGTACATGTCAAGGGTTCCTTATTCTAGTGCTGTTGGGTCTTTGATGTATGCCATGGTTTGCTCTCGTCCAGATTTATCATATGCTATGAGTCTTGTTAGTAGATATATGTCTAATCCTGGCAAAGAACATTGGAGGGCAGTTCAGTGGATTTTCAGGTACCTCAGAGGCACAGCAGATTCCTGTTTGAAGTTTGGAAGAACTGATAAGGGTCTCATTGGTTATGTGGATTCTGATTATGCTGCTGATCTGGACAGACGAAGATCAATTACTGGTTATGTGTTTACTATTGGCAGTTGTGCTGTGAGTTGGAAGGCTACGTTACAGTCTGTTGTTGCTTTGTCTACTACTGAAGCAGAATATATGGCTATTTGTGAAGCGTGCAAAGAATTGATATGGTTGAAAGGTTTGTACGCTGAACTCAGTGGATTTGAATCTTGCATAAGTTTGTACTGTGACAGTCAAAGTGCAATTTACCTCACTAAAGATCAGATGTTCCATGAGAGAACTAAGCACATAGATATCAAGTATCATTTTGTGCGAGATGTGATTGAAGAAGGTAAGCTGAAGGTATGCAAGATTAGTACTCATGATAATCCTGCTGATATGATGACAAAGCCTGTTCCTGTTGCTAAGTTTGAGTTATGCTCAAGCTTAGTTGGTTTAAATTGAATAGTCCAAGAGACTATTGTTGGCACCAGTGGTTTTCTATCTTTGTTGTTCAGGATGATGGGTTAATTTATGATACAAGATGAATTTTGTCTAAAGGTGGAGTTTGTTGGAGTTGTTCCAAATTCACTGCAAGATATAGGCCGGGCTTCTGACGGAGCGAAGCGGAGGCCCGTAAAAGCCGAAGGCTGGGCCGGAGCGTAGCGGAGTCTGAAGCCGGCCCATCAGGCCGCGCCCGTGCATACATGGGGGGTGCGGGGGGCGGAGCCCCCGCGGTACGGTACATATATACCCTTGCTAGGGTTTCTTGGAGACTTGATTCTCTTGTAAGCCGCCGCAGGCGTGTAACCCAAAACTCTTGAGATAGTGAGATTGTTACTGGCTGGTGCCCGTGGTTTTTCCCCTTCGCATTGGAGGGGTTTTCCACGTTAAATCGTGTGTCTCCGCTGTGATTGATTTCGTTTTACTTCATATTCCATACGTCGTTCATAACAGAACCCTTTGAGCCCGTTCGCTTCGCTGAAAAGCCATGGTTAAAAGTTGATTTGTTATGAGAGAAAAACATTGTTCTGGTTGAAAAAACAAGCTGAAAAGTACGGATTATAAGACAAGCGAACATAGGCATTAAGTATCACTAGCAAAATTGCCCATGTGTTTACGGGACGCACGTCTTGAAATGGTCCTAGATAATTTATAGCATAAAGAATTAATGATCACATCATAAATTTCAATTAGTTGTGTGATTCTATTCTATATCATAGTTGGACACGTGTTACTCATATTTCATACGCATGTTGTCAATCCTTGAATGTCTATGCGTCACAACGGGATTTATATCTTGTGTCATCGTTCTAATACACTTTAGAATTAGACTACATAGGTTGGTTGGACATACGCTATCCAATTTGCATGAGTACGGCTCATAAGTTTAAGACAATTAAATAATTAAGATTTTAATCTCTAACAATTCATCATATATTACTAACCCTTAGTAAAATTAGCTGGCAAACGAACTGTATACGAAAGTGAGGGGCGGCAGTTAGTAGACAGACAAAGCTAAAAAGAAACACAAAAAAAAGCTCGTGCTTCCATTATTTTTATCTTTTTTCCTTTTCTTTTTTCTTCTTTTTATATTTTATTATTTATTTCTCCTTTTCCTTACCCCGTCACCCCCATCCCCGGGATCTCGCTGCTCGCGCACCATGGTCTCTCTTTCTTCTCCACCGCCCCATCGCGCCCGCTCAACCAACTACCACCGCCCCGCACCTCCCGTTGCGCCACCTCCTCAAACGCGTCGCACCACGCCGCCCCTCCCCTCCCGCCCCGCCTGCCGCGCTGCCCTTCCCGCCGTGCCATCTCGCCCCTCGTCGTCGCCCTACCTCCTGCCGTTATTCATGGCCGGATGCCCCCTCACGCTTTTTCTCCGTCGTTAGCTACATGCACGAGAAGGGAGGAGCACAGTACTACAATAATCTTGCGAGGCGGGCAACAAAAATGTCTCGGAGCAAAGGTCACAGTAAATCAGACCTTTTCCGAGGCGGTTTGAATGTCCGTCTTGGTTAATAAAATAAAAAATCTAGCGAGCCCGTCGATGGGGCCCGCTGAGCCCATCGATGAGGCCCGCCAAAGCCCATCCAAGCGCCGTCAGCACCGCCGCTCGTCGGATCCACGGGCGCCTGTAACACTCCGGTGTTAAGCAATACATTTTTGCATGGCAATCATATTGCATAGCATTCATATCATTATAATCATGTATGATAATGGTATAATTCGATTAAAATAAAAGCTTAAACATACTATATTTAATGGACTATAATAATATGATAATCACATTATATCAAAAGCCTTGCAACCATAATTTTACATCACTTGGAACTTTAGTTCAAATTTTGGAGCTCAAAATTTGTCAAAACTTGCTTAAAAATAATTATGAAAAATATTCAAAATTTTCCCCTATTTTAGCTTTTATTTTGTCATTAAAAATCTATCAAGAATTTTGAGATGGCCCCTTAATCAAAGTTGTAGAGAATTTAATTTTGAGCAACTTTTATTTTTGGGCCAAATCCATAAAATGCTTTCTTCTTGTTCAAAATTTGGTTTGAAGTTTGAAATGCATTTAAATTCGAAAATCAAAAATCAAAAATGGATTTTCTTCCTTCACGGGCCGCCGCCTCCGGTTCGGCCCAGAGCCAGAGTCGGCCCGCCTCACCGCGCGCGCGCGCCCCGCGCTGCCCCGCCTCGGCCCAGGCCCAGCCGGCCGTCTCCCTCCTCCGCCCGCGCCCTCGCCCGCGCGCGCTGGCGCTCCGGCAGAGCACGCACGCCGCGTGGCGGCCGCATGCCGGCCACAGCGGCCGGGTGGCGCTCGGTCGCCCCCACCAGCGCGAGCGCCCACGCCTTAACCCCCCCGCGCAGCGCCTCACCATTCCTCCCTCCGCTCTGCCTCCTCGCTTGTTCACCGAGCGCAGCTGCCGTTTCCGCCTCCGCCACCGCACGCGCTCGCCGGACACGCGCGTTCCGACGAGCTCCGGCCACCGCAGACCTCTCCATCTCGCCACGAGCTTCCTCTCTCTCTGGCGCACCCCGTGCTCACCTCCATCTCCCGCGGTAAGCTCCACAGCCCCGCCAATCGCTCGCCGGAGTTCCGGCCGAGCTCACCGTGGTTCTCCGCTCCGTGGA
This sequence comes from Saccharum hybrid cultivar R570, assembly GCA_038087645.1. Lineage (NCBI taxonomy): Eukaryota > Viridiplantae > Streptophyta > Magnoliopsida > Poales > Poaceae > Saccharum > Saccharum hybrid cultivar. The sequence goes on from JAQSUU010000135.1 coordinate 30,038,343, forward strand.
AACCCCGCCTCCGCCTCTTCTTTTCCCTCACTCGCGCGAGCATCTTGTTCGCCTCCTCCTCCCGGTGCTCGGACACCATCTCCCGTGCCGCCCCGTGGCCGGAGAGGAGCTCCCGCCGGTGAGCAGCGCCGCCGAGCCGCCATGGCCGGTGGCAAGCTCGATTTCGAGCTCCTCCGGTCATGCCAATGATCTCAACGGGACCGCCTCGCCTTGAGGATCACGACGGTGGTGACCTCGTCGCCGGCGACCTCGCCGTCATCGAGATCCGCGCGGTCAGCGCCCTCCTTGACTCGGAGCGGCTGACGCGTGGGACCCGGTTGACCCGCGGGCCCGCCTGTCTGTCTCTGTGTGCGCGCGCGTGTGTAGATCGCCGGGTGCGTCTAGCCGTTCAGCGGCTGGATTTAAAAAGGATTTTTGGAAATGATTTTTCAGAAAATGTATAAATGCTTTAAAAAAATTGTAACTTGCTCATTTTAGCTCCAAATTTGATGAAACAAATTTCTATGGACTCTTTGGGACCAGATCTATGGTATAAAATTGTTGCATGTCATATTTGATGTACTTTTCTGTAGAGTTTATAATTAAATAGTAAAATGGCTATTTTCTTGATAAATACTTAATAAATCCTAGAAAAGTCAGAAAAATATGATTCCAAATTTATTAATCTTTTTGTGTCATGTACTTTCTAGGGAAATTTTATAGCTTGGGTGTTCTGTATAAAAATTTGTAGTTGCAGTTCAAATGCTTTTTACTACCAATATTTGTTATTTTTGTTATTTAAATAAATTTGAATAAAACATGCAAGTGATAATTTTTCTATAGTGTTTGTTTAGGTAATAGATGGTAGAAAAATTCCTAAATCTGTTGTTTGATACTTTTCATAATGTAAAGTATTTTAAATATCTATTTCAGGCCCTAGTTTGTTATTTTTGTGTGGGCAGTTCTAGTTATCCAAATGTAGTAAAATTTTTGTGTCAAGCTATTCTTGATATTAGTAATCCACTGTAATTTTATAAGATTTTTCTGAGCTACTAAAATAGGTGTTGCTGTTCAACCATAGGACTAATTAGGGTTTCTCTTTATTCTTAATGCCAAGTTAGTTAGAGAAATATACTTTGGTGTATCTTTGAAGCATCTTGATTGATTAGTACTCTCGCATGGTGGAAAATAGTGGTGGTAGTTTTCGAGTACATGTTCTTGGATGACGTAGACTACCTTGTAGAAGAGTCATAAGTTCCACGTAATCCGATAACGTAACATATCCGTTACATCGCATGCACTCCGCATCATCATCATCTCATGTCACCTCTGCAATGCACCTCTGCATGTTGCACTCATACTTCTGCATCATACAGGATCGCAGGAAGTGGTTCCGACAGTTGTTCCCGAGGACGTAGAGGAGCAGCTCGAAGTGACGGAGCCGGAGCCAGCAGAAGCAGAAGAGGAGTCCGGTGAAGAGCTTCCGGAGTGCCCTGACCATCGTCCCAGTACCTTCGAGCGAGGCAAGCCCCGGAGCATTTCTCCCCCGGTTTGCAAATAATTATTTATTAATTTTACTTAATCTGATGCATTAAGTTTAGGAGTTGTTTGCAAACGTTGCTGCATTATACCTTGTTCCACCTTGTTTTACCGATCCTTGTCACCCTGGTGTCCACGGTCAATACTTGCTTAGCTTGCTTAGACCGGTAGAAGTCGGGTGATTGCCTGTCATCCGCGAGCTATAGGGGATTACCTGGTTTTGTGAAAGAGATGTCATGTGAGAATAACTCAGTGTGGAAATGAATGTGAGACCGGGCGGAAGCTTGCAGGGTTCTGGACTGTAGTGTCTTCCGTTTGTGTCGATTAAGGACCGTCCGATGTCGGGCCTCGGGTCATGTTGAACGCATGCCTCACATTTAGCTGGCCGGATAAAGCACCTTTCGACCGCGAAGCCGGGAGATTATTCGGGCCGAGTAGATTGCCCGCAACGCACTGTACCGGAGCAGTAGTGGCAGGAAACGGGGGCGCGATGATAAGGCCAAAGAGCAGTCGGGCGGCCCCCGGGTACATGTGGTTCCTGGCAAGCTCGCGACTTTACCTGAATAGTTGACTCGATGACCAATACCTCACTTTAGCGGGTGAGTGAGGTTTGTGTGAGGAATAAATTACCAGCTGGTCAATAATCGATTCGAATCGCCATCGTTCACTGGATAGTGAGCACTTGACTTGAGTTACTTCATCGTAGTAATACTGATGAAACACTTGGATAGTTATGAGGAAATGACATGGTAACTATCGTTAATTATCAATGGTAATCCTTGCTTGCTTAATTCCATGATTACTTTAGCATAAGTGCAAACATAGTTGACAGGAGGATAAAGAATTAAAAGATGACATGCTTTTGTAATTGATTTGCTAAGCTAAAAATGCTTTTCTTGCAAATGAGTCAGCTACCCCACCAAAAAGCCTATCATGATCCTTGGAGTCTTTTGTTTTGGTTCTGTCGGGTAAGTCTAGCTGAGTACCTTCTCGTACTCAGGGCTTTGTTCCCACTTGTTGCAGATGGACAGATGTACTATGGGTATTGTATCAACTGTCTCTACCCTGCGATGGGCGAAGCCTAGGACCATGGGCAATGGTCACTCACTACTCCTCGCCTGATGCTTTTGTGGGAGATGATCGCGAGCTGGCACTGTATTTTGGAAAAGATGTGTGTGTGTGTGCTTTGAACTAATGCTTCCGCTACTTTATTTGAAACTGGTTTGTAATAACTATGTTTAAACTCCGATGTATTTTGTGCCGCAAACTGCTGTGTAACTTATGAAGGTAATCGCTGAACTTATTACGATCTTGGCTGTGATGTGAAATGGTTTGAAATCCGTCGAGATTTCACGGACTACCGGGTTATACGGGCTTAAGTTTGGTAAATTGTCCATCCGTTGGATGATTTTCTTACTTAATCTCGTATAATTGGGCGGTTCTGTTACAGCTGGTATCGGAGCATGGTTTAGCGTAATTACTGTTCATAAGTGTATTTAAACCAAAACCCTGCTTAAAAAGTGTGATTTTGAAACTAAAAAAAAAAAAAAAAAAGTGTGCCAGTGGTCATATCCTGTATGCCCAGTTAAGGACTCTAGGTGGCTATTTAAGTACTAACTTGGGGTTCTGCACCATATTTCTTTTTCGTTGCTCATACGGCGTGCTATTGTATGAGTGCCACTTAATTGAGTGGTAATGTATGGATCAGTTACCTCTACGCTTCGGTAAGTGTGAGTTGTGAGAGCATGATCGGATACACCGCCGATCTAGGGAAAGTGCTTATATGATACTTGGATAATTACATGTTTTACACATGTTTTTATAAAAGTGTCGCATGTGTGGGTGTTCCGTCCGTTGAGGCGATGCCGTCAATAGGACGATGTGTTTGGGTAGTCACTACCGTTGTACACGCATCTGGGGATTCGTGTAAAGCGTGTAGGTAGGTTTACTGCTTTCATGCATTCATGGGGAATGGGCTGAAATGAGTTTTCTGCAGGTACATAACAGCGTATCGTGTAGACCGAATTAGTTACGTATATGAGAGATCGTTGTATGCCACCAAATTCACCGTTAGATGTTTTTTTTTTCCTAAGTTTGTGAGAACGTAAGACTCGTGCATGCACCATATTGTTTGTGCGTTCCATTCATGGCATGCATTCCTCCCCTTATAAAAGGATTATCCCATTTCGATAAAAGTGACCTCAACTAAAATATGTTCTCACCGGGTAATTTAAAACTTGTGCTACAGATGGCCCGCACGAAGCAGACTGCCCGCAAGTCCACTGGAGGAAGAGCACCCCGTCGTCAGCTAGCCCCGCGGGAGCACCGCAACACGGACACTTTTCTAAGCGAGTTTGGCATGCCCACCTTGCTTTGGAGAGTGCTCCATGATGTGGGGTACCCGGAGGGACAAGAGCCAGTTTACTCTTGGAGCGAGAGCCAGCTAGCTGAAGATGGACTTGCTGTGGTAGAGATCACCGTCCCTGCTCTTGGTGATGCGCCAGAATGGGATGGTTGGCATTTGGAGTTCGAAGGACGCACTCCAGTCGAGGGTGCAGAGGGCGCAGCTTTTCGCGTCATCCGAGACATCATGAGCAGATTTCCCAATGAGTTAGCAGCAGCTTTGGCCGGTACTTTCCCGAGAGATGATCCTCGCGACGCCATTTGGGTACAGCCGCAAGGAAGTGCCCTGGTTAGAGGCCCCAGTGAAGGACGGGCTAGCGACAATCACACCATGAGTGCCATGTATGCAGCCATCAGAGCATATCAAGGTCTGGAGAATACCTATTGGACCTTGACTGGCCTACGTGGTGATGATCGGCTTGAAGCAAGGAAGCAGAAGAAAAAGCAAGCGCGTGCCATAGCTAGCTTGCAGGAGCAGTTGGCTGATATGAGCTTGCAGCGGGACCGAGCTCTTGAGAGAGGCGAGAGTTCCATGCAGCAAGTACAGAGGTTGACTCAGGCCAACAGGAATGCAGATCGCCTGTTGGAGCAGCTAGTACAAGAAAGGAATGAAGCCTGGAACGAGAGAGACCTTTTGAGGCAGAGGGTCGAGGAGCTAGAAGAGTACAATGCCAACTTGCATGAAGAGTTCCATGCCCTCTACAACGGGATGGGCCCGTATGCTCCTCCGAACGCCGCTCAGATGGACCTCGACGACGACGCCGCTGCTGAAGGTAGCGAGGGCGACGCCTCCGACATCGACGATGGCCCCGAGGAGTAGGATAGTGTCATGCGTTAGTAGCTAGACGTGACGCGATGGCCTTCTTTTGGGTTCCATGTATCATGATGTATCCTGTTCGACCTTGAGACTGATGATCTTTGGAGTTTGGTTGTGTATGCGATACCCGAACGCATAAAAGTCCAGTGTATGTATGCTGGCAACATGGTTGTATGGAACGCTATGTTGCTTTTGAAATAACTTAATTGGTGTTGTTGTTTAATTGGAATGAAATTATTGCGCCTCTGTTTTCTTGAATGACTTGTTCTCTCCAATGAATTCAGTATGGCATGATTGTTCCTTCGGACACAATTTTACAACTTCACTCAATGGTGCTTGTTGCTGAAATATGCAGATGGCCAACACTCGTCGTGCTACGTACGAAGCCGCTGAGACTGGTGGCAACGGTGCAGGAGCTGGTGGAAGTGGTGCCAACAATGTCAACCACCAGGAACCACGTCCAGAACCACATTTGCCCCCTCCTCCGCCGCTCACCGCAGAAATGTTCTTCACACAGTTTCTTGGAAGTCAACGCAGTACTGAACAATCACAGAGGAATATGGAAGACTTTCTGCGTACCATTGCGGAAAATGTTCAAAGGGGAAATAACCAAGGTGGTGGCCAGGGAGTGAACCAGTACAGCAGTTTCAAGGATTTCATGGATACGAGGCCACCTATTTTCAAGGAAGCAGCAGAGCCACTTGATGCCGAAGAATGGATTAACACTATGGAAGATAAGTTCCGTGTGTTAAGGATGACAGAAGTTCTGAAAGTAGAGTATGCTGCACATCAGTTACAAGGACCAGCAGGAATGTGGTGGAAGCATCACCGCAGTACTTTTCCTCCTAATGCCCAGATCTCTTGGAGGGATTTCACTGAAGCTTTTAAGGGAGTTTATATTCCCCCAGGGTTGGTTGAGATGAAGCTTGGAGAGTTCTTAGCCTTGAATCAGGGTACCAAGACGGTGACACAGTATCTGCATGCCTTTAATAATTTGTGCCGCTATGCTCCAGACATGGTTGACACAGATGCAAAGAAGATTGCTAGTTTCAAGAGAGGGTTGAGTCCGAAGATGATGAAGCATGTGGGTACCAATACCCGCAACAGATTCAACGACTTTATCAGTGACTGTTTGAAGCAAGAGAAGAACAATAATGCTTACACCGCATCCAAGAACCGCAAGAGAGTGTTCAAGTCAGGACCATCCCAGTCCAGAGTTGTCCCTGCCAACCGTTCATCTTATCGTCCGTCCGCACCTGGTGCGAGGTTCAGGCCGCCGCAGCATAAAACCCAGAACTACAAGGGGCCACAGAAACCGTACAAGATGGCAGTGCCGCCAACCAAGACCAACGCAGCTGCAGAACAGAGCAACTCCAAGGGAGCTATAGGGTCTGCTGGTACAGTGAAAGGGCCCTGCTACAACTGTGGTCAGCCAGGCCACTTTTCCAAGTTCTGCCCTTATCCGCCTAAAAAGAAGCAACAAACTTACAATGCTCGTGTACACCACACCGCCATTGATGAAGTTCCTGAGGGAGAGCCCGTAACTGCTGGTAAGTTTCTTGTGAACCATCACCCTGCAGTTGTTCTTTTTGATTCTGGATCTTCGCATTCTTTTATGAGTCAAGCATTTGCACGGAAGCATGAACAACTATGCACAGAATTGAGTTATGGTTATCGCATAAGTTCAGCAGGAGCTGATGTGTTAACCAATAAGATGGTTAGAGGGGCAACCCTTGAGTTAGGTAGTCGGAAGTTCCGAGTGAACCTGGTAGTTATGCCTGGTCTAGTTTTGGATGTAATAATAGGAATGAACTGGATGAAAGACTAGGAAGCAGTCATTGATACAAGCAGTCGGATGCTTACCCTTAAAGATCCCCAGGCAGAGGGTACTTTTCAGGTACCATTGCCTAAACGAACAGATCTTGTGAGTGTGACCTGTGCCATGGAAGTTACTCCTATCCATCAGATCCCAGTAGTATGTGAGTTCCCGGATGTGTTTCCAGATGAGTTGCCTGGCCTTCCTCCAGATAGAGATGTTGAGTTTGGAATCGAGTTGATCCCCGGGACAGCTCCAATTTCGAGGAGACCTTATCGGATGCCTCCGGATGAGTTAGCTGAGTTGAAGAAACAGTTGGAAGAGTTGTTAAAAAAGGGGTTTATTCGCCCAAGTAAGTCTGAATGGGGATGTCCTGCCTTGTTTGTAAAGAAAAAGAAAGAGGGTACTCTAAGGATGTGTGTGGATTACCGACCTCTTAATGCTGTAACTATCAAGAATAAATATCCCTTGCCTCATATTGATGTTCTGTTCGATCAGTTAGCTAAAGCCAGAGTGTTCTCCAAGATAGACTTAAGGTCTGGGTATCATCAGATAAAGATTAGACCTCAAGATGTTCCGAAAACCGCCTTTTCTACCAGATACGGGTTGTACGAGTATCTTGTTATGTCATTTGGACTGACAAATGCTCCTGCATATTTTATGTATCTGATGAATACGGTTTTCATGCCAGAGTTGGACAAGTTTGTAGTTGTCTTCATTGATGACATTCTAGTATACTCTGAAAACGAGAAAGAGCATGAAGAGCATCTGAGAATTGTCTTGACCAGGTTGAGGGATCATAAGTTATATGCTAAGTTCAGCAAATGTGAATTTTGGTTGAAGAAAGTTCCTTTCCTCGGTCATATCCTATCTGAGAATGGAGTTTCTGTAGATCCGAGTAAAGTGCAAGAGGTTATGGATTGGAAGACTCCAACCACAGTGTCAGAAGTCAGGAGTTTCCTAGGGTTAGCAGGTTACTATCGTCGTTTTATCCCAGACTTCTCGAAGATTGCCAAGCCTATGACAAGTCTGTTACAGAAAGATCACAAGTTTGCGTGGACAGAGGAGTGTGAGACAGCTTTCCATACCTTGCGGAAACTGTTGACCACTGCTCCAGTTCTTGCACAACCCGACATCGAGAAACCTTTTGATGTGTTCTGCGACGCATCAAAAACAGGATTAGGGTGTGTGCTAATGCAAGAAGGAAGAGTAATTGCTTATGCCTCCCGGCAGTTGAGAAAACATGAAATCAATTATCCGACACATGATCTTGAGCTTGCCGCTGTTGTGCATGCCTTAAAGATTTGGAGACACTATCTACTGGGTAACGTGTGCAACATTTTCACCGATCATAAGAGTCTCAAGTACATTTTCACCCAACCAGAATTGAACATGAGACAGCGAAGATGGTTAGAACTGATCAAAGACTACAACTTGAATGTACAGTATCACCCTGGGAAAGCCAATGTGGTAGCTGATGCTTTAAGCAGAAAGTCACATTGTCTGAACGTGCAACCCTTGCTGGAAGATGGTTTCGATCTAATGCACCCTGCCGTGCTACATAGTATTCAGGTCAGTTGTTCCTTGGAGAGTAAGATTATAGAAGGTCAGAAAGCAGACAAAGGGATATTCCACATCAAAAAGAAGATTCAAGAAGAACCCTCGAAACACTTCAGGGTGGATGAGCAGGATGTGTTGTGGTTCGACAACCGTCTTGTTGTCCCAAAGGATAGAGAGCTTAAGAATAAAATTTTGGATGAAGCTCATCTCTCCAAGTTGTCTATTCATCCTGGCAGCAGTAAAATATATCAAGAACTAAGACCTCGTTATTGGTGGACCAAGATGAAGAAGGAAATTGCAGCGTATGTAGCCAGATGTGACACATGTTGTAGAGTAAAAGCAGTTCACATGAAGCCTGCCGGAATGCTACAACCTTTATCAGTACCAAGTTGGAAGTGGGATGACATCAGTATGGATTTTATCACGGGTCTACCCACTACTCAAAAAGGTCACGATTCCATTTGGGTAATTGTGGATCGTCTTACTAAGACAGCCCACTTTCTGCCTGTCAAAACGGAATATAGACCACCTCAATATGCTGAGAAGTATATTGCAGAGATTGTGAGATTGCATGGCATACCAAAGACTATAGTGTCTGACAGAGGGTCACAGTTCACTGCTCACTTTTGGGAGCATTTGCACAAAGGTTTGGGGACTAGTCTGATTCGTAGCACTGCCTATCATCCTCAAACAGATGGTCAAACTGAGAGAGTTAATGCTGTTCTAGAAGATATGTTAAGAGCCTGTGTGTTGTCTTCCAGAGGTTCATGGGAGTCATGGTTACCATTAGCAGAGTTCTCATACAATAACAGCTATCAAGAGAGTATCAAGATGGCACCTTTTGAGGCTCTGTATGGCCGAAAGTGTAGAACACCGTTAAACTGGATTGAGCCAGGAGAAAGAAGGTATTATGGTATTGACTTCGTAGAAGAAGCCGAAAGGAAAGTTCATATCATCCAGCAGAATATGAGAGCAGCTCAGTCACGTCAGAAAAGTTATGCAGATAAGAGAAGGAGACCGCTTGTGTTCGAAGTTGGTGACTATGTTTATCTAAAAGTTACGCCAATGAAAAAGAAAAGATTTGGTGTGCGCAGAAAGCTGGCCGCCAGATTTGTGGGACCTTATAAAATCCTGGAACGGAAGGGTCCTGTGGCTTACAAATTGGATTTACCAGAGTCAATGGGTGCTATATTCCCAGTTTTTCATGTATCACATCTCAAGAAATGTTTGCGCGTTCCAGAGGAAAAGATTGAACCTCGAGGCATAAAACTGAAGTCAGATTTGGTGTATCGTGAGCAACCAGTTCGAGTATTGGATACCAAGGAAAGGGCTACTCGAAACAGTGTGGTGAAAACATATAAGATACAATGGAGTCATCACGATGAAGGGGATGCATCTTGGGAAACGGGTGAATACTTAAAGAATGCCTACGAAGATTTTTATAATAAATGGTTCGTAACCCAAATCTCGGGACGAGATTTTTATAAGGGGGGAGGGCTGTAACACTCCGGTGTTAAGCAATACATTTTTGCATGGCAATCATATTGCATAGCATTCATATCATTATAATCATGTATGATAATGGTATAATTCGATTAAAATAAAAGCTTAAACATACTATATTTAATGGACTATAATAATATGATAATCACATTATATCAAAAGCCTTGCAACCATAATTTTACATCACTTGGAACTTTAGTTCAAATTTTGGAGCTCAAAATTTGTCAAAACTTGCTTAAAAATAATTATGAAAAATATTCAAAATTTTCCCCTATTTTAGCTTTTATTTTGTCATTAAAAATCTATCAAGAATTTTGAGATGGCCCCTTAATCAAAGTTGTAGAGAATTTAATTTTGAGCAACTTTTATTTTTGGGCCAAATCCATAAAATGCTTTCTTCTTGTTCAAAATTTGGTTTGAAGTTTGAAATGCATTTAAATTCGAAAATCAAAAATCAAAAATGGATTTTCTTCCTTCACGGGCCGCCGCCTCCGGTTCGGCCCAGAGCCAGAGTCGGCCCGCCTCACCGCGCGCGCGCGCCCGCGCTGCCCCGCCTCGGCCCAGGCCCAGCCGGCCGTCTCCCTCCTCCGCCCACGCCCTCGCCCGCGCGCGCTGGCGCTCCGGCAGAGCACGCACGCCGCGTGGCGGCCGCATGCCGGCCACAGCGGCCGGGTGGCGCTCGGTCGCCCCCACCAGCGCGAGCGCCCACGCCTTAACCCCCCCCCCCCGCGCAGCGCCTCGCCATTCCTCCCTCCGCTCTGCCTCCTCGCTTGTTCACCGAGCGCAGCTGCCGTTTCCGCCTCCGCCACCGCACGCGCTCGCCGGACACGCGCGTTCCGACGAGCTCCGGCCACCGCAGACCTCTCCATCTCGCCACGAGCTTCCTCTCTCTCTGGCGCACCCCGTGCTCACCTCCATCTCCCGCGGTAAGCTCCACAGCCCCGCCAATCGCTCGCCGGAGTTCCGGCCGAGCTCACCGTGGTTCTCCGCTCCGTGGAAACCCCGCCTCCGCCTCTTCTTTTCCCTCACTCGCGCGAGCATCTTGTTCGCCTCCTCCTCCCGGTGCTCGGACACCATCTCCCGTGCCGCCCCGTGGCCGGAGAGGAGCTCCCGCCGGTGAGCAGCGCCGCCGAGCCGCCATGGCCGGTGGCAAGCTCGATTTCGAGCTCCTCCGGTCATGCCAATGATCTCAACGGGACCGCCTCGCCTTGAGGATCACGACGGTGGTGACCTCGTCGCCGGCGACCTCGCCGTCATCGAGATCCGCGCGGTCAGCGCCCTCCTTGACTCGGAGCGGCTGACGCGTGGGACCCGGTTGACCCGCGGGCCCGCCTGTCTGTCTCTGTGTGCGCGCGCGTGTGTAGATCGCCGGGTGCGTCTAGCCGTTCAGCGGCTGGATTTAAAAAGGATTTTTGGAAATGATTTTTCAGAAAATGTATAAATGCTTTAAAAAAATTGTAACTTGCTCATTTTAGCTCCAAATTTGATGAAACAAATTTCTATGGACTCTTTGGGACCAGATCTATGGTATAAAATTGTTGCATGTCATATTTGATGTACTTTTCTGTAGAGTTTATAATTAAATAGTAAAATGGCTATTTTCTTGATAAATACTTAATAAATCCTAGAAAAGTCAGAAAAATATGATTCCAAATTTATTAATCTTTTTGTGTCATGTACTTTCTAGGGAAATTTTATAGCTTGGGTGTTCTGTATAAAAATTTGTAGTTGCAGTTCAAATGCTTTTTACTACCAATATTTGTTATTTTTGTTATTTAAATAAATTTGAATAAAACATGCAAGTGATAATTTTTCTATAGTGTTTGTTTAGGTAATAGATGGTAGAAAAATTCCTAAATCTGTTGTTTGATACTTTTCATAATGTAAAGTATTTTAAATATCTATTTCAGGCCCTAGTTTGTTATTTTTGTGTGGGCAGTTCTAGTTATCCAAATGTAGTAAAATTTTTGTGTCAAGCTATTCTTGATATTAGTAATCCACTGTAATTTTATAAGATTTTTCTGAGCTACTAAAATAGGTGTTGCTGTTCAACCATAGGACTAATTAGGGTTTCTCTTTATTCTTAATGCCAAGTTAGTTAGAGAAATATACTTTGGTGTATCTTTGAAGCATCTTGATTGATTAGTACTCTCGCATGGTGGAAAATAGTGGTGGTAGTTTTCGAGTACATGTTCTTGGATGACGTAGACTACCTTGTAGAAGAGTCATAAGTTCCACGTAATCCGATAACGTAACATATCCGTTACATCGCATGCACTCCGCATCATCATCATCTCATGTCACCTCTGCAATGCACCTCTGCATGTTGCACTCATACTTCTGCATCATACAGGATCGCAGGAAGTGGTTCCGACAGTTGTTCCCGAGGACGTAGAGGAGCAGCTCGAAGTGACGGAGCCGGAGCCAGCAGAAGCAGAAGAGGAGTCCGGTGAAGAGCTTCCGGAGTGCCCTGACCATCGTCCCAGTACCTTCGAGCGAGGCAAGCCCCGGAGCATTTCTCCCCCGGTTTGCAAATAATTATTTATTAATTTTACTTAATCTGATGCATTAAGTTTAGGAGTTGTTTGCAAACGTTGCTGCATTATACCTTGTTCCACCTTGTTTTACCGATCCTTGTCACCCTGGTGTCCACGGTCAATACTTGCTTAGCTTGCTTAGACCGGTAGAAGTCGGGTGATTGCCTGTCATCCGCGAGCTATAGGGGATTACCTGGTTTTGTGAAAGAGATGTCATGTGAGAATAACTCAGTGTGGAAATGAATGTGAGACCGGGCGGAAGCTTGCAGGGTTCTGGACTGTAGTGTCTTCCGTTTGTGTCGATTAAGGACCGTCCGATGTCGGGCCTCGGGTCATGTTGAACGCATGCCTCACATTTAGCTGGCCGGATAAAGCACCTTTCGACCGCGAAGCCGGGAGATTATTCGGGCCGAGTAGATTGCCCGCAACGCACTGTACCGGAGCAGTAGTGGCAGGAAACGGGGGCGCGATGATAAGGCCAAAGAGCAGTCGGGCGGCCCCCGGGTACATGTGGTTCCTGGCAAGCTCGCGACTTTACCTGAATAGTTGACTCGATGACCAATACCTCACTTTAGCGGGTGAGTGAGGTTTGTGTGAGGAATAAATTACCAGCTGGTCAATAATCGATTCGAATCGCCATCGTTCACTGGATAGTGAGCACTTGACTTGAGTTACTTCATCGTAGTAATACTGATGAAACACTTGGATAGTTATGAGGAAATGACATGGTAACTATCGTTAATTATCAATGGTAATCCTTGCTTGCTTAATTCCATGATTACTTTAGCATAAGTGCAAACATAGTTGACAGGAGGATAAAGAATTAAAAGATGACATGCTTTTGTAATTGATTTGCTAAGCTAAAAATGCTTTTCTTGCAAATGAGTCAGCTACCCCACCAAAAAGCCTATCATGATCCTTGGAGTCTTTTGTTTTGGTTCTGTCGGGTAAGTCTAGCTGAGTACCTTCTCGTACTCAGGGCTTTGTTCCCACTTGTTGCAGATGGACAGATGTACTATGGGTATTGTATCAACTGTCTCTACCCTGCGATGGGCGAAGCCTAGGACCATGGGCAATGGTCACTCACTACTCCTCGCCTGATGCTTTTGTGGGAGATGATCGCGAGCTGGCACTGTATTTTGGAAAAGATGTGTGTGTGTGTGTGCTTTGAACTAATGCTTCCGCTACTTTATTTGAAACTGGTTTGTAATAACTATGTTTAAACTCCGATGTATTTTGTGCCGCAAACTGCTGTGTAACTTATGAAGGTAATCGCTGAACTTATTACGATCTTGGCTGTGATGTGAAATGGTTTGAAATCCGTCGAGATTTCACGGACTACCGGGTTATACGGGCTTAAGTTTGGTAAATTGTCCATCCGTTGGATGATTTTCTTACTTAATCTCGTATAATTGGGCGGTTCTGTTACAGCGCCCTAGATCCGCCGTCGGGGGACGCCACCGCTTTGGATCTGCCGCCGGGAGCCCATGAGGTGGTGGAGGACGCCAGAGAGCTGAGGCCGAATTCAGACACCGAGTGAAAGGTCCTAATATGGTTAGAGGGGGGATGAATAGCCTATTAAAATTCTACAATCTCACTAGAGCAAATGGCGAAATATGATTTTGTTCTAGCTTTACAAGGGTTACAAGCCACCTATCCAACAATTCTAGTAACTATGATCACTATAACAAACAAATGCCACTATGAGATCTCACAAGCTAGCTACACTAAAGAGCTCAACTAGGTGAATCCTCATCTAGTGGCACTTAAGTTAGCTTTCCACTAGATCTAAATGCATATGCAAATGAATCCTCATCTAGTGGCACTTAAGTGATCAATAGCCCCGAAAATTCCCCTCTTTATAGTACGTCTATCAATCCTAAGTGTGATCACACCCTCTATGGTGTATTGATCACCAAAAGTAAATCTTATCTATACCTTTGCCTTGAGCTTCATAGGATTGCACTCCATTTCCTCTTCTTCTCCAAGTATAGCACCAAGTCATCATGATCAACATGCATCTTGCCATCACTTAGGAGTGTATCAATCACCTTTTGCTATCAACACTCAAGCACATGTGATTAGTACTTAGGTTTCATCAATTAGCCAAAACCAAACTAGGGACTTTCACCGGGCCGCCGGCATGCTGCTTCTCCAGGCCGTAGGGGAGCTGCTCGTCGCCAGGGCATCGTCGCTGGGGCACCTCCTCGCCGGGGCCAGGCTCCTCCTTGCCATGGTGCCCGCCGTCGCTGTGGGGGGAGAGAGGGTGAGTGCCGTCAATGTGGGGGAAGAGAGGGCGAGCGCCACCACTGTGGGGAGGGAGGGGAGGCCGCGCGCCGCTCCCTATGGGGAGAGAGTGAGTGAGAGAGAGAGAGTGTGTGTCACGAGAGAGAGAGAGAGAGAGGGTGTCGCGCGCTCTGTTCGCGAGCGAGAGGGCCCCCGCACGACTGAGGAAGAGTAAGGGGAGTTAGGGTTTGGTGTGCTCACGGTATATATTAGGAGCCCGTTACCGAGCCTAGATGGACTGTCTAGGCCTAATATTTACCGAGGCAGGCCTTATAGCGTAACCGCCTCGGTTAATGTATTTACCGAGGCGGTTGCGTTAGAACAACCGGTTAATCGATATTAACCGAGGCAGGCATTTTAAGGTGTTCCCCTCGATTAATCGATTTTGCGAGGTGGTTTTTTTGTAGCCGACTCGGTTAATAAAAAAAATGACTACCTCGGTTAATACTAGGCATTAACCGAGGCGGTTGAAAATCCTGTTCGCCTTGGAGGCCTATTTCAAAAGGCCTCACAAAAGATTTTTGGTAGTAGTGGCAGCCATAGTGCGTGGATCTTGGGGCAGCGGTGTCCATCCCGCGTGAGAAGAGAGGAGGGCTGGTAAAAGCTTCTTCTTTTTTTAGCTCCTCCGTCTCTTCCAGCTCTCTCTTGCTTGGATCCGCCTCGTCCCCGATCGACGTCGAGCTTTGTCATCGCCTACGTGTTCCTCATCCTCCTCTTCTCCTGTCTCCACCTGTTGGAGATGGAGGAGCGCCACCACCACTGTAGGGACCAATACCAACACCTGAAGCATGGCATATGGGCAACACGACATCGACGGCTCAGATAGTTAAGTTTTGATGAAGGCAAAGCCAGCGGCGGCACATGCATCTCGCTGACATATCTGAAAAGGATCAAGATGCCCAAGAGGGGGGTGAATTGGGCTTTTCTAAAAATTAATTGCAAGAATTAAATCCTACAAGCCAAACTTCACCCCTAGTGCCTACTAGTGTTCCTTGTGATTCTACCGGTAAAAGTTTTGTACCCTAAGTTCCAATCCTAGACTAGCATGGCAATTCTAGGAAAGTAAACAAGCAATAAAAGTAATGCACGAATGTAAATGCTTGAAAGTAAGGGTTAGGAACATGGCAATGTTTTGCTGAGGTATCGGAGAGTCACCACTCCCCACTAGTCCTCATTAGAGCACCCGCGCAAGGGTGTAGCTCCCCCTTGATCCGTGCAAGGATCAAGTGCTCTCTACGGGTTGATTCTTCGACACTCCGTCGTGGCGAATCACCCAAAACCGCTCACAACATGAGTTGGGTCACCCACAAGCTCATCGGATGATCACCAAACTCCCAATCACCACCAAACCGTCTAGGTGATGGCGATCACCAAGAGTAACAAGGTAGAACTCTCACTTGACCACAACAAGGCTAATGAGAAGATGGATGCACACTTGCTACACTCTTGTCACTAGAGAGGAAGCTCAAACTTTGATTCTCAAATCACTATCCTCACTAGGGCTCTTGCACTCTCTTGCACTCCAAAGGTGTTTCTCAGCTGAACAAATGAGCAAGAGACCTCTAAAAGAGGTGGAGGGGATATATTTATACACCCCTCAGACAAATCCAACCGTTATCTGCCGAAACAGCAAAACGCGCACTGACCGGACGCGCCGGTCGACATGACCGGACGCGCCGGTCAAGTGTAACGGTCGGAAACCGAAAGTTAGCGCTGAGTGACCGGACGCGCTGGTCTGAGATGAAGAGTTGACCGGACGCGTCTGATCATGCAAGAGCCTTACTGGAAACTGATCTGACGCTTGACCGCGTCTGATCACAGATGACCGGACACGTCAGGTCAGCTTGGGACCTTACTGGAACGTGACCGGACGCGCCGATCACTTCACAGTTGCGTCCGATTACACTGTTTACCCTCTGGAACACGTGTCAGACTGACCACCGCGTCCGGTCCTCTCAAGGACCGCGTCCGGTCAGTCAGTTAACGACGCAGTGACTTGTTAGTACTGACTGGACGCGTCCGGTCATGACCAGGACCGCGTCCGGTCAAGGGTAAACTGCTCAAACGACTTCTAAACGCGATGCAACTTGAACCAAGTTGCTTCTACTAAACTTTGAGCTTTTCTAGAGCTACCTAGTGCTAAGTTTGATAAGTGTGCACCACACCTAAATAAAAGACTTACCTAGGTCAAGCTACTCGCTCATGCCCCCCTTTATAGTACGGTCAAAGGAAGAAACAAAGATCCTAACGACTATTCAAGATGTAACTCAACATCTTGACATCCGGAACTAACCGTCCTTAATCTTGTCGTTGATCCTTTGAAAACCAAAATGATTTCCATCAAGGGACATGAATACCATATTGCCCAAAGCAGTTATCATCTCCATGACATAACTTACCAATGTTTCTGCAAAACACACGTTAGTCATGGTAATAATGCGTTGTCATCAATTGCCGAAACCAACACCGGGGCCTAGATGCTTTCAATCTCCCCCTTTTTGGTGATTGATGACAACACTTTAGATTCAGAAGATATAAGTTAAGGTTTTCGATCATGCTTGGTTCACATAAGCATAAAGCTGTAAGCACAAGGGGTTAGTCATTGCTTATGCGTTCCAAGCCAACTGAGTGTACTCATAAGATAAAACATGAAGAGTTAGTACACATAACACATAGCTCATATGAAATCGGAGTAAGGCACGGAAGCACAACCTTATGAGCTAAACATCATTAAGTGACATAATAATTAAGACACAGTCTCACAAACTCATAGTCACACAATGCAGGGCAAGAAAATAAACATGATGCATGAAAGTAGCACACAAAGAACGAAACCCTCTATCAGCACTCCCCCTGAATCTACGCTCTCTCTCTCCCCCTTTGGCATCAAACACCAAAAAAGAAAAACTAAGGATCTGACGGGGGAACGGAAGCTGTCGTGTCGGGTGCCGAGGAGCGTGGAGTGATCACAAACTGCGAAGTGTCCTCCTCAGACTCTGAACTGTTAGGCTGACCCTCTGTAGATAGACGTGGCAGTGAAGCAGTCTGAGTCGGTAGAGCAGGTGCAGCAACTGAAGGTGTAGTAGCAACTATAGGAGCAGTCACTGTAGCTTGAGCCTGAAAGACACCAAGAGTAGGAGGATCTGTCGATGCTACTGAAGATGGCAGTCTCTGTAGTGGTGGCTCCTGACACTAGAAGTGCAGCAGTCTTTGAAGCTGACATCTCTGAGGTAGTCACAACAGTGGTGTACAAGGGTGACGGCTGTCCAGTCAGCTCACTGTAGGTGGCACTCAAGTCAGTGATTGGAGTGCCTGAAAGAAGGTGAGGTCTAAGCTGAGCTGGTAGAGTGAACCCTGTCTAGATAGGAGTGTAGCTCGGAGACTGAAACGTCTGAGGCACCTGCTGCTGGGGGGAGGTGTACTGGAAACTCAGCTGTCCCTGATAGGAATGAAAACGGACGAAATTTTTCTCGTACCGTCCCGTTCCATTTTCTATATTTTTCCGTCCGTTTCCGTATTTGCGAGATCCCATTTTCGTATTTGCGAAAGTAGAAAATGATGTTTTCTGTCCGTTTCCGAGTAATCCCGTTTTAATATGGAATAGACCCGTATTTATTCCATTTTTATCCTGTTTTCAATCTATGCTCAACATGTTCAACAATTACATGTCCTTATGTTATGTTAATATAACTACGAATCACCAAATATGCATGTTATGTACACGTACATAGCATGTAAATGAATATTAAACTTTGTATATATTATTACATGATTTTATATATGTATACTTTGAGAATATTATATTATGTGATCTTAATTTAATTTTCCGACTCTCCGTCCGTATTTGTTCGTTTCCGTATGTCCACATATTCCGATTCCGTTTCTGAACCCGTATTTTCCGAACCCGATTCTATTTTCGCCAAAAAAAAAAATATAGAAATGGAAGTAGAAATAGGGTTTTTCCGTCTGTTTCCGTCCGTTTTCATCGCTAGTCCCTGACTCTGAGGTCCACTAGACTGTAATGCTGGAGTCAGGACAGACGGTGGTGGAGGTACCCCAACAGTGACAAGGTGGTGCAGGAGCTCTAGGTACTGCTGCTGAGTGGCTGCCTGCTGCCTCTGCATCTCGAACTGCTGTCTCTAGAACTCTAGCTGCTGCCTCTGGAGCTCGTCCTGACGAGCCTGAATCTGAGCGAACATGGCAGCTGTGTCCTGAGCCTGTCTCTGCATCTGAACCTCCTGTCTCTCCTAGGCCTGGGTCAGCATCTCAAGAATAGCCACCATGGCTGGGTCTGAGCGGGAGGCTGAGCCTGAGCCACCGGCCTCATGGTCGTGAGGCCGAGGAGAGCGGTACTGGGGGATGGGTTGATAATCCTCATCTGTACTGTCAGTAGCAACATCCTCGGCTAGATCAGCTGGCTGAGCATCTAGATCTGCTAGCTCTACCTTAGCAAGACCCTCAACGATCTCGTCCTGCTCAGCAGCTGTCTCCGGTACCTCTGGCCTCTGATGCTGTCCTGGGCCAGGTGCCTGCTCTCTAGTAACTGATGCCCACAACTGTCGGATATCATACTCTAGAAAGGTTGTGGTTGTATCAGAAATCTCTGCTCTAATCTATGCAGGCAGCTCACAGGCAGATCTGATGATGAAGCATATCCAATGAGTGTACGGTAGCTGCCTGTGACCCTTGAAGCCCTCTGCCAAGGTGTCCTTCATCTCATAAAGCATCAGATCTCAAAGGTCAAATAGGGTCTGTGAGATGAGGTGATGTACTACCCATAGCTGCATGCGAGTCAAGCCCTCTCTATATTCAAGTCTCGGAAGTAGAGTCCTCCTCACAATAGCATCAAGAACTCTGGCTATGGGTGTCAGGCTGGCAGGTGTACGTCGAGACCCCTCGCCAAAAGGCTCACGGAAATAGAGATGGATCATATCTGTAGGGGGCACTGTCCCGCCATGAGGGCGTCTCGAAGGTGCAGTCTGTCCGAAACACAGCTAATGAATCTTTGTCTCTGAAGCAAGGAGTCTAAGAATCTCCCATACCCTGGTCCTGTAGAGTCTGCGGTCACGGCCTCTGAAAGCAAAGTGTATGAACTGATGTGCTGGGTCAATCCAAAGTGAGGAGTAAAACTCTCTGACCCAGGTCCCGCAGTATGCTCCAGTCCGTCCAAGAAGATCTGACAATCTAGGTAGAAAGGATAGATGCGGACAAAGCTGCTCACCTACCACCTCAACTAAGGCCTCCAGTCAACAGACTCTCTGAGGTCTGAAAGCAATTCCACTGTCGACATAGGCCCTATAAAAGTCCTCGTGCAGAGGAGTGTAGAAACCCTCTGAAGCCCGGGGATCCCGCTGAGGTGGGAACCATCGAGTGACCTCAACGAACCTGAGGGCCTAGACCTGTCTTGCTGTAGCTCCCCTGAGGTCAAAGTGCTCAACTGGGGGGTGACCTCGAGCCCTGGGAGGTGGATGACCTCCACGACGCTGACCCTCTGGTCTAGGAGTCACCTGAGCTCGTGTACGTCCTGAGCGACGACGCTATGGAGAGTGTATTGTCTGCTCCTCAGTCTTCTCTAGATCCTCTGTAGGCTGCTCCGCAGGTGCATCCACTGTCTCCTCTATGGCCTCTGTACCGAGTT
Source organism: Saccharum hybrid cultivar R570 (assembly GCA_038087645.1). Lineage (NCBI taxonomy): Eukaryota > Viridiplantae > Streptophyta > Magnoliopsida > Poales > Poaceae > Saccharum > Saccharum hybrid cultivar. The sequence continues at coordinate 30,058,421 of JAQSUU010000135.1, forward strand.
GTTGACCTTCAAGGTGAAAGCGACTCTCGCCAATCCGTATGCCACTACTCCTGCCACCTCTCTCTGCTGCCTCTGCTGCATCTGCAACTGCCTGAGCCACTTCTGCCTCTATAAGTGTTCTCTTTTTCTTCTTGGTAGCAATCTTTACTTGCTTGCCGCGAGCTACCTCTGTCCTCCTGGGGGGACTGTCATCCCCATCACTAGGTGCACCACCAGCGTTCTTACAGCGAACCATACTGACAAACTGTTGTACTGAGAACCACTGGAAAGTAACAGATGATGAACTGACACTCGTGAAGCTTGGCCTCAATCCGTATCCGTAGGGTTGGCCTCGGATTCATAACTGATCACCTGACACTCACAGCACCGACAGGACAAACTGAAATGGTAGAATAGATGGATCTACTATAAGCAACATATATAATCTAATAGATGAGTAAGATCCTAATAAGAGCAAGCATATAAGGTAAGATATGAAAGGACCACGATAGCTACCTTGAACGAGCGAAGATCCGATGAACGGAAGAAGATCTCGACGCGCTAGGGTTACCCAGAAATGGCGATCAAAACCCTAGTGTACCGAGAGATCAACGATCGAATTAGTAATTCACCGGAAAATCAACGGCAAACCCTAATCCAAGGTAAAGACGTCACCTTGCGGAGATAGAGATGATCGCGGAGACAGAGACGATCGCGGAGACAAAAACTCGCGAAAAGCCTCGGCGAACGGATTCAGGTGGCTAGGGTTAGGGTTCCTCGGTCAGTGGGCGCGGGTCTCGAAGAGGTTGCGCGCGTGCGGTAGGGAGAGGGCACGAGGGTGGAGCTAGGGCGCGGTGACAGACACGGTGGCGCGGCGGCTGAACGGTGAGCTTGTGGCTATTGCGAGCGCGGCGGCGCTGCGGCTGCTGTGGGCACGGCAGCGCTGCGGCTGCTGCGGGCGTGGGAGCGCGGCGCGGCGGCACGGTGCGGGTGAGGAAGGCGCGGGCACGGCGAGGAAGGCGCGGTCGCGGGCACGGTGAGGTGCGGCGGCGCTCGGGCGCGGGCGTGGACGGCGGCGCTCGGGAACTCGGTGAGTACGGGTGGCGGTGAATTGAAAAGTGAAACGCGAGATCCAATCGTACGGATAAAAGGGTGAGATCCGCTCTTTATGTGATGACCGGACGCGGTGGTCACATGACCGAACGCGGTGGAGACAGCATCCGGTCATAGTCCAGTAAGCTCCTGGAACGACCGGACGCGTCCGATTATGCACGATCAGACGCTGACAGAGTCCGGTCACATTTTTCCTGGAAAATTGAAACGGATGACCGGACGCGGTGGTGGTGGCCGGGACCGGACGCGGTGGTCAGCAACTGCGCGTCCGGTGCAGCGTCCGGTCACAGATCTTGAAGAAGAACTTCGGGAATGACCGGACGCGCTGGTGGACGCTGGGACTGGACGCGGTGGTGAAGCAGAACCGCGTCCGATGCAGCGTCCGGTCGCTGTAAAACGCCCTTTTTCAAATCAATTTTCGACGCGACTTCTCCCAATCAAGTTCCAATTCAAAGAGACTCAAATAAACACTAATTGGAACCTGATATGAGTGACCTCACTCAAACCCTCAAAATTTTCAAAATATTTTGCCTTAGGCTAGTATTATTTTTTAAGAAAAATATTCAATAAACACCCGAGGAGCAACGTATGGCCATGCAATAGAGTGTATCAACCCTTGGGAGCTTCAAATGCTCTCTCTATTCATGGACGAACACAGAGATTACTCAAAGCTAAACCGAAAAGAAACGACAAAGCAACAACCATGCATATGCAATGCAAAACAAGAAAGGTAGGCTAGTTGCTTGTCAAGTTTGATCCACGGTTAGGCTTCTTCACTCCTCCAAAGAAGGGTTATCGTAACCGTGTTAGACAAGTTCTAGATGCATTGCGGGAATTTAAACATGACAAAATGTACAATGCAATGCAAGGGACAACACAAGCTCATTTTTTAAAGTTACTAGAATCAAGCACATTTAGTTCACTTCTCAACCTACAAAAGGTAGCCTTATCTAAAGGTTTAGTGAAGATATCCGCTAATTGATTTTCACTTCTTACACCTTCTAGTGATATATCATTTTTAGCAACATGATCTCTTAGAAAGTGGTGGTGGATATCAATGTGTTTGGTGCGAGAGTGTTGTACCGAATTATTAGCAATTTTAACGGCACTTTCATTGTCACATAAAAGCGACACCTTTTCAAGAACAACTCTATAGTCTAGGAGGGTTTGTTTCATGTATAGGATTTGTGCACAACAAGCCCCCGTGGCAATGTATTCCGCCTCGGCGGTGGACAAAGCCACACTATTTTGCTTCTTAGATGACCAAGATACTAAGGACCTCCCAAGCAAATGGCATCCTCCGGATGTGCTTTTTCTATTAATTTTACAACTGGCATAATTCAAATCGGAATAGCTAACTAGTTGGAATCTAGCTCCTTTGGGGTACCAAAGACCGATGCTTGGGGTGTACTTAAGATATCTTAAGATTCTTTTTACGACACTTAGGTGAGGTTCTTTTGGGCACGCTTGAAAGCGAGCACACATGCACACACTAAACATGATATCGGGCCTAGATAAGGTAAGGTACAACAAGCTACCAATCATAGAACAGTAAAGAGTTTGATCAATTGGTTTACCTCCCTCATCTAGGTCGAGATGTCCATTAGTTGGTATTGGGGTCTTGATTGGCTTGCATTCTTCCATCTTGAATCTTTTGAGAAGATCCTTGGTATACTTTTCTTAAGAGATAAAAATCTCTTCTCTCATTTGCTTGACTTGAAAACCAAGGAAGAATGTTAGCTCACCAATCATTGACATCTCGAACTCTTTCGACATCAATTCACCAAATTCCTTGCAATAATCTTCATTTGTTGACCCGAAGATAATATCATCAATATAGACTTGACAAATGAAGATCTCTCCATTAAACTTCTTGATGAATAGTGTGGTGTCAACCTTCTCAATGAGGAAGTCCCGGAGGTGCTCATACCACGCTCTAGGGGCTTGCTTGAGCCCATATAGCGCCTTGGACAACCTATAAACATGATTAGGATATCTATGGTCTTCAAACCCGGGAGGTTGTTCAACATAGACTAGTTCATTTATAAAGTCATTTAAAAAAGCACTTTTCACATCCATTTGATATAGTTTCATTTCATGATGTGATGCATATGCAAGAAGGATACGAATGGCTTCAAGTCTTGCAACGGGTGCAAAAGTCTCTCCAAAATCAAGACCTTCAACTTGAGAGAACCCTTTTGCTACTAGTCTTGCCTTATTTCTTACTACTACGCCTTGATCATCTTGCTTGTTGCGGAACACCCACTTGGTTTCAATGACTCTTGTGCCTTTTGGATGCTCTTCAAGTGTCCAAACTTGATTGCGGGCGAAGTTGTTCAATTCTTCATGCATGGCATTCACCCAATCCGGATCTTGAAGAGCTTCTTCTACATTCTTAGGTTCAAGACAAGAGACAAAAAGTGATGTTCAACAAAAGAAGTAAACTTTTGAGATCGAGTCATTACACCCTTTGTAGGACTCCCTATGATGAGATCTTGTGGATGTGCTTGAAGTAGGGGTGAGTTTCTTCGATCAACCATTTGAGGAGTAGGATGGGGAGCATCAACATCTTGAGCTTGTGCCTCGGCTTGTTGATGAGAGACATGAGTATCTTCATTTTCAACTCTCTCATTCTTGTCATCATCTTAAGGCACATATGATGAAGATGGTGGATTGACAATTTGTACATCGTCTTCATCATCTTTAGGCTTGATGTCTCCTACCGGCATGTTCTTTATGGCCTCTCTCAATGGTTCATCACCTATATCATCACAATTCTCAATTGCTCCTTGGGAGCCGTTAGATTCATCAAATTCCACATCATATGTTTCTTCAACCAAACCGGTGGCATGGTGATATGCTTTGGACTTTGATGAGTAACCAACAAGAAAACCAATATCACAACGTCTTTGGAACTTCCCTAGGTGTTGACGCTTCTTGTAGATGTAGCATTTGCAACCAAACACCCGGAAGAATGAGACGTCCGGCTTTTTCCCATTTAGCAACTCATAAGGGGTCTTGCAAAGGAACTTTTATAGGAAAAGGCGATTTGAAGCATAGCATGCGGTGTTAATTGCCTCAGCCCACAATTTCTCCGGTGTGTTGTACTCATCTAGCATTGTTCTTGCAAGAGTGATCAAGGTCCGGTTCTTTCTCTCAACTACACCATTTTGTTGAGGAGTGTAGGTTGATGAAACTTCATGCTTGATTCCAATTTTATCACAATAAGCTTCAATGTTGGTGTTGTCAAACTCTTTGCCATTGTCACTTCTAATTTTCTTTATCTTGGCTTCAAATTCATTTTGAGCTCTCTTTGCAAACTTCTTGAAGCAATTTGCCACTTCAGATTTGTCATGAAGAAAGAAAGTCCAAGTGTATCTTGAGTAGTCATACACAGTCACTAGGCAATAGAGATTTCCACCTAAGCTCTTGTAAGTTGTAGGACCAAACAAATCTATGTGTAGAAGTTCTAGTACTCTTGATGTTGACATGTAAGCTTTGGTTGGATGAGTATTTGCAACTTGTTTGTCGGCTTGACATGCACTACAAGGTTTGTCCTTCTTAAACTTTACATCCTTCAACCCTCTCACTAATTCTTTCTTCAATAGCTTGTTGAGAGTATTCATTCCAACATGAGCAAGCCTCCTATGCCAAAGCCATCCAAGTGTAGTTTTGGTGAATAAACATGTCATCAAGTTTGCATCTTCGGAGGTGAAGTCAACAAGATAGATATTATTGTATCTAAAGCCCTTGAAAATCACTTGCTTGTCATCTATCTTTGTAACAACCACTTCATTTGGACTAAACAAGCATTGGTAGCCAAGATCACAAAGTTGCCCAACGGATAGTAAGTTGAAACTCAATGAAGCAACATAGAGCACATTTGAGAGAGAGTGATCATTTGATATTGTAATCTTGCCTATACCCTTGACTTTGCTCTTTCAATTGTCCCCAAATGTGATCTTGTCTTGACATACCCCATTCTCTTCAAGTGAGGTGAACATACGAGGATCACCGGTCATGTGTTGTGTGCAACCACTATCAATCACCCAATGAGATCCACCGGTCTTGTAGTTCACCTACACACAAAAGATCAAGCCTTTTGCTTAGGGACCCAAACTTGAGAGGGACCTTTAACTTTCTCAACTAGTGACTTGGCAACCCATATTTTCTTAGGCCTATTCTTGTTAGGGGGACCCAAGAACATGACTTTCATCTTTCCACTTGAATCTTTTCTAAGTATGTAATGAACATTGAAAGCAAAGGGTCTAGCATGCTTGGGCAAGGGTTGTGGTAGTGGAGTTTTGCACTCATAAGCAAAATGGCCTTCTTGTCCACACTCAACACATCTCTTTGGCTTGGGCTTTGACTTGCTTTGTTGTTGTTGAGCTTTGACCTTCTTCTCTTGATTTGCCAAGTAACCAATGCCACTCCTATCCATCTTCATGACGGTGTTTATAAGTAGTTCACTTTGCAAATGTTGGCCTCTTGTGAACTTACTTAGGCCAGTCTTGAGATGCTCTTTTTCTTGCTTGAGCTTCTTGTTTTCTTCAATAAGTGACTCATTTGAAGCTTGCTTTTCAAGAGCCATCAACTTCTTGTTTTCATTCTTAAGCATCTCATTTTCACTCTTGAGCTTGACATACTCATCATAGTTATCGGCCTCAACCACACTCTTGCCTTTGCCGCTAGAGCCTTGCTCAAAGTTCTCAACAATCAAATCATCACATGATGTAGCTATATCAATCTTAACAACTTGATTAGTAGCATCATGTGTCTCAAGAGCAAGCTCATTGGCAACAATAAGAGTATCATAGTTGATTTTTAATGTGGTATATTCATCTTTTAGCAAGTTGAGCCTAGTGATGAGTTCACCATGCTTCTTCTTAATTTTATCATGTTTATCTCTAAGCTCTTTGTTAGAAGTTTTGAGCTCCTTAAGAGAGGAAGACATAGTTTTATTTTGATCTTTGAGCTCATCACTAGTCTTATGTGCATTCTCAAGCTTAGATGAGAGTGATTCATTTTTATGTTGAAGCTCATCATTTTCATTTCTAGTTCTTCTTATGATTTTAGAGTATTTGTTCAACAATTTTACAAGTTCATCATAAGAAGGTGCATCATATTCATCATCACTATCACTATCATCATCACTATCATTGTTTTATACCTTTCGATCACCCTTAGCCATAAGGCATAGATGAGTAGTGGAAGATGATGGTGAAGGTGGCGGTGAAGGTGGTGATGAAGATGTCGGTGAAGATGGTGATGGCCCAATCACAAATGCGGCGACCTTCTCTTTCTCATCGTCGCTCTCATCGCCGGAGGACTCACATGATGACTCAATGTCGGTGAGCCAATCACCAATAATGTAAGCTTTGCCTCCCTTCTTCTTCTTGTAGAACTCTCTTTTCTTGCCATCTTTCTTTTTGTATGGCTTGTTCTTTCTTTTCTCATCTTCTTCATCACTTGAATCACCTTTCTTGCCCTTGTACTTGTTCTTGTACTTGTCTTTTGGAGGCTTCGGGCATTGATGAGCTAAGTGGCCAAGTTCACCACAATTGAAGCAATCCATCTCAGATATTGGCTTCCTTTTGCTACTTGTGAAGAATTTCTTCTTCTTGCCATCGAACTTGATGCCACTCTTGTTGAACTTCTTTAGCATCTTGGTGGTTCTTCTCACCATGAGTGCAAGTGATGCATCATCAATATCACTCTCACTTGAGCTTTCTTGCACTATTATGGCTTGGCCCTTCTTCCTTTTCTTTTCATGGCTAGCTTTGAAGGCCAAGTCTTTCTTCTTGGAAGATGATGAGCCCTCTTTCGGAGTGATGTGCATGTACATCTCATGTGCATTGATCTTTCTCAATACTTGAGTCGGTGTTGCGGCGGAGAGATCACTTTGGTGAAGTACGGTGACAATGTGTCCATACTTCTCAATGGGAAAAACACTCAAGATTCTCCTTGCAACATCCAATTGACTCATTTGAGTGAGTCCAAGAGCATTGAGATCTTCTACAAGAACATTCAAACGAGTGTACATTTCATTAGCACTTTCTTTGGGAAGCATCTCAAAAGAATTGATTTTCTTTAAAGCAATGTGATAGCGTTCCTCACGCTCACTCTTAGTTCCCTCATAGAGAGCATAAAGATTTTTCCACAATTCATGAGCATTTTTGGCATTACGCACACGATTGAAGATATCTTTGCCTAAGCCCTAGTAGAGTGTATTTTTTGCCTTTGCATTCCACCGGTCGTACTTCTCCTCGTCACCACTTGGGTTGGCGGGATCCCTTATAGGAGGAAGCCCTTCGGTTGTGGCTCTAAGGCACCCGACATCTATGGCTTCGAGGTACGCCTCCATACGAATTTTCCAATATGGAAAATCGTCTCCCTCAAAAGTGGGAGGTGGTCCTTCCCCATTAGACATCTTGCTCTAGGCGGTGAAGCCTAAATAAAGAGCAACACGGCTCCGATACCAATTGAAAGGATCAAGATGTCCAAGAGGGGGGGTGAATTGGGCTTTTCTAAAAATTAATTGCAAGAATTAAATCCTATAAGCCAAACTTCACCCCTAGTGCCTACTAGTGTTCCTTGTGATTCTACCGGTAAAAGTTTTGCACCCTAAGTTCCAATCCTAGACTAGCATGGCAATTCTAGGAAAGTAAACAAGCAATAAAAGTAATGCACGAATGTAAATGCTTGAAAGTAAGGGTTAGGAACACGGCGATGTTTTGTTGAGGTATCGGAGAGTCGTCACTCCCCACTAGTCCTCGTTGGAGCACCCGCGCAAGGGTGTAGCTCCCCCTTGATCCGCGCAAGGATCAAGTGCTCTCTACGGGTTGATTCTTCGACACTCCGTCGCGGTGAATCACCCAAAACTGCTCACAACATGAGTTGGGTCACCCACAAGCTCGTCGGATGATCACCAAACTCCCAATCACCACTAAACCGTCTAGGTGATGGCGATCACCAAGAGTAACAAGCTAGAACTCTCACTTGACCACAACAAGGCTAATGAGAAGATGGATGCACACTTGCTACACTCTTGTCACTAGAGAGGAAGCTCAAACTTTGATTCTCAAATCACTATCCTCACTAGGGCTCTTGCACTCCCTTGCACTCCAAAGGTGTTTCTCAGCTGAACAAATGAGCAAGAGACCTCTAAAAGAGGTGGAGAGGATGTATTTATACACCCCTCAGACAAATCCAACCGTTATCTGCCGAAACAGCAAAACGCGCACTGACCGGACGCGCCGGTCGACATGACCGAACGCGCCGTGTAACGGTCGGAAACCGAAAGTTAGTGCTGAGTGACCGGACGCGCCGGTCTAAGATGAAGAGATGACCAGACGCATCCGATCATGCAAGAGCCTTACTGGAAACTGATCTGACGCTCGACCGTGTCCGATCACAGATGATCGGACACGTCAGGTCAGCTTGGAACCTTACTGGAACATGACCGGACGCGCCGATCACTTCACAGTTGCGTCCGATTACATTGTTTACCCTTTGGAACACGTGTCAGACTGACTACCGCGTCTGGTCCTCTCAAGGACCGCGTCCGGTCAGTCAGTTAACGACGCAGTGACTTGTTAGTACTGACCGGACGCGTCCGGTCATGACCAGGACCGCGTCCGGTCAAGGGTAAACTGATCAAACGACTTCTAAACGCGATGCAACTTGAACCAAGTTGCTTCCAACTGAACTTTGAGCTTTTCTAGAGCTACCTAGTGCTAAGTTTGATAAGTGTGCACCACACCTAAACAAAAGACTTACCTAGGTCAAGCTACTCGCTCATGCCCCCCTTTATAGTACGGTCAAAGGAAGAAACAAAGATCCTAACGACTATTCCAGATGTAACTCAATACCTTGACATCCGGAACTAACCGTCCTTAATCTTGTCGTTGATCCTTTGAAAACCGAAACGATTTCCATCAAGGGACATGAATACCATATTGCCCAAAGCAGTTATCGTCTCCATGACCTAACTTACCAACGTTTCTGCAAAACATATGTTAGTCATGGTAATAATGTGTTGTCATCAATTGCCGAAACCAACGCCGGGGCCTAGATGCTTTCAATATCTTTCCCACAGCCCACGATCTGATCGTTTGGTTTTTTTTGTTGGTGCAATCACGTATTTATGGTGGATTTTTTCTCTATTTCTATTTGGATTTGGATTTGACTTCGATCCAATCCAATTACTTGCCTGAGGCAGGAGATTGTGAACTTTACTTGTTTGGCCTGTACGTTAACTTTGTTTTGAGTCTCCCACGAAAAAGTGTAGGATTAGTAGTCTCCGCTGAAAACACATAGAATTTAAAAGGATGCCAGACCAAAAATATACCAGACCAAAAATATGGCGGAAATTTTGCCTCTTTATTATTAGGGATAGATTATTAATATTCCTATTCACCCGAAATCAGAGAGGTCTAATTGGATTAGGATTTCTAGTTATATAAAGAGAAAGGCTATAGGCGATCTTCCACATTCACAAATTTAGTTAAGGGATGGCCGGGCCAAAAAATAGGTGGAGAGAAATTTTACCTCTTTATTATTAGGTATAGATATAGATGTGTTCAGAATATTTCTGACTGGATCATGCCTCATGGCAACAGACACCGCTGTATTAGGGCAATTAGAGCATCTTCAGCAGTTCACTTATCTCATCCCTCATCCTCATAAACATGTTGTATTGAGGGAGATGTGATTGTTTTCTTGCTCTAACAGCTCCCTAATAGCTCTCTTTTTTTGTGGCCACAAAAAAAACACACCTCTTCTTCCCTCAAATAAAGAGAGTTGGAGCTTCCCCAATAGAGTGGACCCACCTAATTATCACTCTCCCCTCGACACAGCAAGGGGCAAGGAGGTCACGGCAGGGAAGAAGGTCGCCGTGCCTGAAAGGATGTTGTCCCGCGAGGGAGGAGGTACCGCGATAGTGAAGGAGATCGTGGGGAGGAAATGACGAGAAGCACGCGGAAGGAGGAGGTCGCAGCAGGGAAGGAGATTGTTGGGAGGGAAGGACTAAAGCACGCAGGAGATCACGAGCAGAGAAGGAAGACGAGAAGATCCTAACATGACTTGCAATGCCCACATGTAAGTGTATTAGGGTTGATGTATTGGTGATCAGCATCTTTTTCAAAAATCAAAGAAAGTCACCAATACTACCATGTTGGGATGGATTATCGGTGAGTTGCTTGATATGGTCTTATGTTCTATACCACATATAAACGCGCAGGGTTTAAATCTCGAAACAGTACCGTGCAGGGCATGCTGACTCAACGAGTCATTGACACGTGACAGGGCCGCGAGTGGAGTGGCAGCACATCAAAATAGACTCTCCACAGCCAATCGAACACGAGCCATGCTCAAAAACTGGACCCAAGTGATGTATCCCACCGATCATGCACAATTTTAAAGCCATGGCGAAAAAAGGTAAAAAAAATAACGAGCTCTAAAAGAGCAAAATTTGGTTCAGGATAAATGTAGAAATGACAGTTAATCGTCCAGTAGATAGTAGAATACTCTTTCTCCTGAGGTATGTGTTTAGTCACTAGCTACTATGCAGGTGCCCTCCCGGCCTGATAAATAGCCGTCATTTTGTAAAAGCCAATTCGCAGGCAAGGGCAATGTGATCGCTTCCCCATTTCTGTGAAACAAACGTAAATTGGCTGGATTAGCGTGCTTCAGTACAGCAATTGGTTGATTTGGTTCATATGTCAAAAGAGTTGCAAACATAAAAGAATATAAGAGAAATATGGATATGGATCTCAGTACCTTGGTCGGGAACCCAACTGTTTGTTTCAAAATCTCTTTGGGAAATGTATCCAAGACTTGAACAGTATGCAGACCTTCCGAGGCCCTAAATTATAACATGATTGCCAAATTAGATTGCTGAATGCTCAGGTGTTACATTGCATTAGCTTCAGAAGGATAGTTGCTTACCATATGTAGTCTACTGTTCCCATGAATTTTCTGTTGTAGCTTGTCACTAGTGGTTCCTTGCTGGCGTCTTTTGTTCCTTCAAAATCCTGTTTGAATAGTTACCAATAGGAACCATTTGCATTCTGTGGGTAACTGAAATCTTATCCAGTTCTACAATGACATTAACTAAAAGGAAACTAGTACATGTTCTAATAAATTTAAAAAACAGCACAAACTTAATGGTTGAAAATAAAATGTTGAAAATGCAGACAAAATAAAAGGAAAAAAGATTGTACTTGCCTCCACGTCAGTATATACACTCCTTAATTTCAAACTGTGTTCCATGAAAGTGCATTCATCCTTCCCAGTGGCAGCTTTTATTTCTTCTGGTGTCCACCTGTACGGATCATGATAGTAATACCCTTCATTCAATGTAACCTGCTGAGAAGATAGTGAACTATCTGAAGTTTCTGGAAGCTGGTCTTCCTCTTCAAGTAAGTGAACATTACCACCAGATAACTCTTCAAAGAAGGAAGGGTCAGAGTTCACATCTGTACAGGTAACTTCATCAGTTTCTGTATCATCTTCAAAAGCATGAGCATTGTTTTCAGGCTCATCTCTACAAGAGACTGAATGACTATTTACAACTTCAGCAGAACATTGATCGACACATGCATCTGAAACAGCACAATTTGGTTGATGTACTGGTTCTTCTACTCCAGTACTACTTTCTCCTTCTAGCTTCACATTACTCGTCTGGAGAATGGCATCAGTGACATTCTGAGAACCATTGAAATGAGATGACTCTGGTTCATTAGTTGCACAATTCTCTTCAGAAGACAACATGGATTCAATGGTATTTTCCTTTTCATGAGGCTTATTTTGTGAGACAGTAAACTGTTGATCTGTAAGTTCTTCTGAAATCACATCCCCAGCCAAGTTGTCTGAAGAAAGCAGCTGACTGCTATCAATTATTTCACACGAACCTGACCTAAGGATCACCGTACAAACTGTAGCTGGAGCAGACGGAGCATCTGCAATGTCAGGTCCTTCTCCAGATTCAGTTTTGATCCCTCCCGGAGACTCTTCATTGGATTTGTCAATGAGTTTACACTCTTCGTCAGCATCAAAAGCACAGGCACTCTCTACAGTATCTTCCAAACAGTTCAATAATCCTTGCTCGTCGAGCTTAGAAGAGCCAGAACAAGGTACATTATTGCCACAACTGTAACTTGATTTAGAGTCAAAGAGAGACTCTGAAGAGGTATCAGTTAAAACAGGTTCTCTTCCAGCAGGGGAAGAATTCTCCACCAACTTTGTTGTTTCAGTATGAGGCTTACAATCATTTAGAAGAGTTATGTTTCCCTCTCTATTGTTGGATGGATAAAAAGGTGGATGGAATCTGTCACAAATAGAAAGCAACCAATGAATTGCACATCTATGCAGCATTAGAAAAAGACAGGTTACAAATATGTAGGAAGAGATTGGCCAAAAACAAATACTAAACAATTTCAAGAAGCACAAGATTCACCGAGATATATTAGGGCCAGTATATAGCCCCTGTGAACTACCACCAGTTTGCTGTCCAGATATAGTATTTTTCGCAAGGCCAGACAAATTCAACTGCACAATTTGGAAGCTTTATGTAAGTTTCAGCTCCATGAAATCAGTGACACTAATGGGTTGAAGAGAGGAAAAAACATTACCTTTTGCTCCAACATAAACTTGTATAATGGACTCTGAATAAGAAAGAAATGAGATCGTTTGCATTAATCATTATCACGACAGCATGACAAAAACAGTAAATTACCACGTAATCTCGAATTGATAAATAGTGATCCATACAAGAACGTTACCTTGGGTGTAGAGTTGAAATCTCCACAAAGTATCACTGGAGCGTTATTCCACGTCTTAGATAGAGTGTAAGCTTTATCCAGAAGTGTCCTGACCTGTAGGGCCACAAAATCAGAAACGCAATATTAATTGCTTAGTAAATGGTCAAGAATACAGAGGAAGGAGAAAAGACACTACAAAGAATATAGAAATGATGCCAAGAAAGCATAAACCACCATGTATCAAGGTATACATCATCTCTACTTTGTACTGAATAGCATATACAACAACAACAACAACAACCAAGCCTGTCAGTCCCAAGCAAGTTGGGGTAGGCTAGAGTTGAGACCCAACAAACACCGTCAGTTACGGTTCAGGAACGTCAATAGCCGTTTTCCAAGCACTCCTATTCAGACATAGGTCTCTAGGTATATCCCATTCTTTCAAATCTCTTTTTATTGTCTCTTCCCAAGTCAACTTTGGCCTTCCTCTGCCTCTCCTCACCTTATTATCTTGACTTAGAACTCCATAATGCACTGGTGTCTCTGGAGGTCTCCTTTGTAAATGGCCAAACCACCTCAACCGATGTTGGACAAGCTTCTCTTCGATAGGTGCTACCCCTAGACGATCACGAATATCATCATTTCGCACTCGGTCCATCCTTGTGTGACCACAAATCCAACGCAACATACGCATTTCTGCAACACTCAGTTGTTGGACATGTCTTCTCTTTGTGGGCCAGCATTCTGCTCCGTACAACATAGCGGGTCTAATCGCTGTTCTATAAAACTTGCCTTTTAGCTTTTGTGGTATCCTCTTGTCACAGAGAATGCCAGAAGCTTGGCGCCACTTCATCCACCCTGCTTGGATTCTATGGCTAACGTCCGCATCAATATCTCCATCCCTTTGTAGCATCGATCCCAGATACCGAAAGGTATCTTTCCTAGGCACTACTTGACCTTCCAGACTCACGTCTCCCTCCTCCTGTGCAGCAGTGCCAAAGTCGCATCTCATGTATTCGGTTTTAGTTCTGCTTACTCTAAAACCTTTAGACTCAAGGGTCTGCCGCCACAATTCTAGTTTCCTATTTACCCCCGCTCGGCTTTCATCAACTAACACTACATCATCGGCGAACAGCATACACCAAGGGATATCTCCTTGGATGTCCCTTGTAACCACATCCATTACTAAGGCAAAGAGATATGGGCTCAAGGCTGACCCTTGATGAAGCCCAGTCTTAATCGGGAAGTAGTCTGTGTTACCACCATTTGTTCGAACACTAGTCACAGCATCGTTATACATGTCCTTAATGAGGGTAACATACTTTGCTGGGACTTTATGCTTGTCCAAAGCCCACCACATAACATTCCTTGGTATCTTGTCATAAGCCTTCTCCAAATCAATAAAAATCATGTGTAGGTCCTTCTTCTGTTCTCTAAACCGCTCCATAACTTGTCTAATTAAGAAGATTGCTTCTATAGTTGACCTTCCGGGCATGAAACCAAATTGGTTCATGGATACCCGCGTTGTTCCTCGCAAGCGATGCTCTATGACTCTCTCCCACAGCTTCATGGTGTGGCTCATCAACTTGATTCCCCGATAATTAGTACAACTTTGGATGTCTCCCTTGTTCTTGTAGATTGGTACCAATATGCTTCTTCTCCACTCCTCAGGCATCTTGTTCGATCGATAGATATTGTTGAACACCTTAGTTAGCCATACTATAGCTATATCTCCGAGACATCTCCACACCTTGATTGGAATACCATCAGGGCCCATTGCTTTACCCCCTTTCATCCTTTTTAGAGCTTCTCTGACCTCCGATTCTTGGATCCGCCGCACGAAGCGCCTATTGGTGTCATCAAAAGAGTCGTCCAACTGGACGGTGGTGTTCTCATTCTCACCATTGAAAAGCTTATCGAAATACTCTCGCCATCTATGCCTAATCTCATCCTGCTTCACCAAGAGCTGCTCTCTCTCATCCTTAATGCACTTGACTTGGTTGAAGTCTCTTGTCTTCCTATCACGAGCCCTAGCCATCCTATAGATGTCCTTCTCTCCTTCCTTCGTACTCAAACGTTGGTACAGACCCTCGTATGCCCGTCCCTTTGCTTCGCTCACCGCTCGTTTTGCAGTCTTCTTTGCCACCTTGTACTTCTCTATGTTGTCGGCACACCTGTCATGGTACAAGCGTTTATAGCATTCCTTCTTTTCCTTAATAGCCTTTTGCACATCTTCATTCCACCACCAAGTGTCTTTTGAATCGCATCTATCCCCTTTGGTCACTCCAAGCACCTCTGAAGCAATCTTCCGAACGCAAGTTGCCATCTTCTCCCACATGTCGTTTGCATCCCCTTCATCCTGCCAAGGGCCCTCTTCAATAACTCTTTCCTTGAAGACCTTTGCTGACTCCCCTTCCAATTTCCACCACTTATAACAAAATAAAACTCGACTAGGGGGAAGAGATGTCCACCCTAGCATTTTATAGGTAGAAGGTGAGAATCAAACCCTGGTGGGCTGGGTGACGTCCACCCTCACTAGCCAACTCATCTCAGGGAGATTCTCATCATGTAAAAATAATAAATAACAAATAATATCGTTTTTTTGTTTATCACAGATGATGTTCAACATGCTAAGAAGAAATAATGTCATTTTTTGTTTAGCATATAACAAAATGATATTATTACTTGTTAGCATGTTGGACATATGCAGCAACTCCATTTCTTTTATGTTCAAATTGAGTAAATATATATATACTGTTCTTGATTCTAATACAAACAATAATAATCAGGTCAAGCAGCTAAGAAAGGCAACAATGAGCATGCTATATATATGTTTCAATTAAAACAGGAAATCAAAGGAACGAAAAGAACCACATTGAATAGCAATGTACCTGACCAAGTTTGATATCCCCTCTCTTCGGATTATAAAGAACATGAATATTACATATAACAACTTGTTTAGCTTGTTGTGGATGGTTAGAGCTGTTAGACAAGAAAAAAAAAGAATAACATGGATAAATAGCATGATAGTTTTTTCTAATAAAAAAAGACTGACACATAGATACAGTAACTACACACAACTCAGGATCACGGAGGATACAGACAACAGCAGGATAATTGCATCACAACTATAATTGCAATTAGATCACCTTTACAGTAAGAACCAATCATTCTAGAGCGTCAAAACTTCTTGAAGCTGTGAACCAGATTGACTATGATAGTGTTGTACCTCCAAACTGAATATTAGGTATAACAGTTATCTAAAAAAAACTGGTTTCCAAGGGAGCAAATAAGGATGGCAAAATAATCTTCCATTCAGCTCCAGCACAAGCTTAACCCTCATTTGTGATTCAATCTGTTGATAGCAATCATGTTGTAATGGGCCATGCAGATACCACGATGTGCATTGTTGACTTTTTCATCCGTTCATTAGTTCAGATCAGAATAGGTTTCCATGCAATCTTCAGATCAGAAACATAGAAGTAGCAGTAGACATGAAGCTCTCGAGCTCATGAGGAAGGACAAGGCTAGATCAATTGATGATAGCACCAGCAATTAAAGTTGGATTTATGCTGGTGGATATTAGGCTATTAGCAGCACTTGCATCAGTTTATACTATAATTTGTTTAGGCTAAACTATTGGGTCGATGAGGATGTCCATATTTAACCCTTGAATTGGGAGTTAGTTTTAATCCTTTTTCGTCTCTCAAGGGAGTAAACAGTAGCCTAAAATTTCTTTAAAATAAGAATAAAAGCAGACTGTATACTTTCTGAAGTCCTGAAATTGCAATTACCTTGTAGATAAACTAGTAGAGTCAGTTTGCACATTTTGAGGGACCACCGACTGAACAATACAATAAGGAAATAAATAGCAGATTTAGATGTCCTACAAGATTAGCAGCATATAAAACCAAAAGTTTAGTTCAGGGGCTGATAAAGTTGCCCCAATTTTAACAAACCTCTAAAACACAGAGCTGCACAACATTATCACGAAGTCCAAGCTTGTTGAACTCAATGTCCTCTTCATAGCGCAACTGGAACCTGATAAAACATGACCCAAGCTAAAGTTGGAAATTTTTCATATGTTCAGCATGGTGAAATGTGAAACAAACTTTGGAGCACATCAAAATACGAAATTTTGAACCAGTTACCTTGTTGTTCTCCAAAAAATAGCACATCCATCAGCTGGATCTCCAGTCCGTATCTGTCACCCATTCAGCAAAAATTGATTCTCATACAGTCAAGAAGACTCAAGAAAAAAGGTGTTCCTCTTTTGTCAATGGAACCACTAATAAAGTTTCAAAATCACATGTTTTATTCAATTAATTAAAATTATTATGTTAATGTAATTAAAAAGTAGCCAGTCTCTCTTAACAACATGTTGCTAAAAGTGTCATATAGAAGAGTAAAACAGCATTGAAAACATTACCTTCCATGTGCCGTTATATCCTCGGCTTGCCATTTCTTGTTCAAGGTCTGTAAATTTGTCAACCTCCTAAAAGCACAAAGAAGGGATACAATGTGAACATTCATCAAAGGGATTGACAGGTACTCTAATGCTACTAAAAAATAGCAGACTCTGACTAAAATCAAAGAAACGTTTATCAAAAGGTTTCATCGAGTATAAAGAACTGGCCCATTATATCCTGCTCATGACATTTAATTGCCAACATCATATGGATCCATAGTCGCAATTTTTTATGTTTGATAATAAAAAAGCAGCAGGACCTGCTAAGATAAGTATGCTACAGCACTCTTCTTGTGAACTACCTGAAGACATAGAATGTCTGGAGACCACAGGCCAAACTCAAACAGTAACTTGTCCTTGCGCCAGTTCCAATCCAGGATGAAAGATGGTATTCGTTCATAAAGAAACTGGTGCTCCTGGGCCAGATAGTCCGCAAGTATATTGTATGATAGAACCTTAAACCTCTCTGCACAATCAAAAGTGCAATTTGTAAAATATTAAAGGCAATATGTAAACTTTACTAGAAATAATGAGGAGCACATACACATAATGGCCACTCAAGTCAAGACGAAAGGCAAACATTGTCACTAAAATAATGAGAATTTTTCGCATACATAATTGGTACTAAGTCTGCTTGAGTTCGAAATACTGAATAAGTCCATTGGAAAGATAGGACAGGAAGGTAATAACAAGCAACACATTCAGTGTCCATAAACACATTGAGTGCAATTATAACTCAGTAATTAATACGCACAAATCTAATTGCAACTCATTCACAACTTTAGTTAAATGGCTGGTGCCATTCTCATCCAGACAGCTTTTTGAGGAATGAGTTCCATCATCTTCTCACTCCTCACTTTTTTTTTGTTTGGTCTGTGAAATGGAATGGGTTGATGCATCATCACCTCATTCCTCACAAGCTAATAATTAGTACTAGTGTGAGCCTGTGAGGAATGAAGTCATTCCACCAAATTTGAGGAATGGACTCATGATGCACACCTCTCATCTAGAACGGTTTGATTTCTCGAACCAAACACACACCCTATAAATGTAAACATGAGAACCACGGTCTCCAGAGGATTAGCTACACAATTCTGCGAGCAGACAAGTGGCAAACATTGAAAAGAGATACCAGCTTGGTGCGGTGGCCTCTGCTTCGCAAAGCGCCACCGTCGGCGGTAATCTGCCAGCCTCGGAGGCAGCTGCGGTGCGCCAGGGCGGAACCCTGCACTCGGTGCCCCGCGCCCATGCGGCTGCGGCCGCAGGTGCCCGTGAACGTACGGGTTCGGAGCCCCGTAGCCGTACTGAGGCCCCGGCGGCAGCGGCGGCTGCTGCTGCGGGTGGCCGTAGTTGTACGGCACAAACCCATAAGGCGGGCTCGGCTGCTGCATCTGGCCGTATCCGTAGCCATAGCCGTAGCCATACTGCGGTTGGTGAGGGTGAGGCCCCTGCCTGTAGGGCGGCGGAGGCCCGCCGCCGCGACGCAGGGATTCGTTGGCGGCGCGCACGGCGCTGAGATGGGAATCCCCGCTGACGATCTCGGCGGCCGCGCCCGGGGGCGGCGGCGAGGGCCTTCCCGAGTAGCCGCGGCGAGGGTGGGGGTAGCCTCTGCGCTGCAAGGTAAAGGTAGGAGAGATGGTTTAGACGCGACAGATTGAGAGGAGATGTCACAAGAGGTGAGGAGTCGGGAGGGAGGCATACGCTGTAGGAGGCCGGGGAGGACATGGCGGCGGCGCGGCGTAGAAAGGCGGATGAGGCGAGGCGCATCACTCTCGCTCACGGCGGCGGCGGCGGACTCGGCACGGCTGCATTCGAATTAATCAGTCACCGAGGGGCGAGGGCGGCGGTGTCTCGTGGCTGCGGCCTGCGGGCGGTGACGAGACCGGAAGCATGTGCTACGGTACGCGAATACGCGACAATATTTATGTATACACCTTGCATACGTTGACACGTACAACATGCCCAGAAATAGTATGACCGTATTCTGGACCCCAAAGCGGACTCCAGATGTACGTATACGGCGATCCTGCAAACCAGCCACAGCTACCAAACGTCCAAACGGAAGTACGGAACCTATATTGGATTTGTGAGCATTTCAATCGGCACGTCAATTCGTCCTACAACTGCCTGATACAAGACGATTTCGCTGAGTCATACCTTTTTAAATTGATCAAATATACTAGAGTTGCTAATATATTTCTATAAATCTGCGGCGCCAATTCCATAGCGATAATTATTTTGGGACGGAAGGAGTATTTAGTTTGATGAATGTACCAATACAGATTGATTTGATTCAAAATACAAACCTAATGGCGGTATTTTGCATAGTGTCGTACTCTCTCCATCCCAAGATAAATGTCGTTTTGAGTTTCGTTCAAGTCGAACTTTCTTAAGTTTGACAAGATTTATAAAAAACTAATAACAATATTTTTATCTCCAAATAAATTTACTACAAAAACATTCAACAATAAGTCTAATGAGGACGCCCGCTCGAACGCTTGCTTGTTGAGCCTGCGGACCGGGCCAAAAATCTGTCTGTGGCAAATGTCACACGTGGCTTTGTCTTCACAGCACACTGCTCCTTTCACACAGCTTCACAGTCACACGCTCCCAACTCGAGGCCTCCCACGCAGTCCCGTCTCCGGCAACAATGCCTACCGCAGCGCGTTCGCGTCCACCCACCTTCTCCTACTTGTCCTGCTTCCTTCTCCTCCCCACACTGTGCCATCCGCCCGCCGCGGCCGCTCTACCACGAGTCGGCGAGCCTCCACGATAGATGCTCCAACAAGCAGGTGAGGGGAGGAGCTTCGTGTGACGCTGCCTCGCCGGTGACTTGCCGCACCGCTGTCGCACAAGCGAGCTCCGCGCTACCGCGAGCTCCATGCGCCGCCGCCGACTTCCGTGCCCGCCTGACCAACCCCCATTCATCTAAGCAGTAAGGCGATATTGCGCTGAAAGCGCATGTTACAAGTATATGTTTCAACTATTTCAGAAGTTTAGAGGTACGTTGCAATTGTTTTATATCGATGTTTAAAAGTAGATCGGGATGTTCACATGTTGCAATGGTTATATACGTATGTTTCAAGTGTATGTTCTAAATGTTTCAACTATTTCATACGTATGTTGTAAGTGTTTTATTTGCAGGTTGCAAAGTTAGATCGGAATGTTATATATATATATATATATTGCAAGTGTTTCATATTGATGTTTGCAATGGGTATACACATGTTTTCAAGTTTTTTCCTATGTTTTGCATATGTTTCAGACGCATGTTGCAAGCGTTTCAGCTGTTTCGGACGTATATTGCAAGTGTTTTATCCGAATGTTGCAAAAGTAGAAAGAATGTTGCACATGTTGCAACAGGACCCACCTGCTGCAACTGCTGGGGCGCCACCAAGCGGCCGTAGATAGTCTCACGCGTGCAATCTGACCACACGAGCGACATCCGGGCGCTAGACTACCGTTAGTCAAAGTGTGTTCATCTAGACGTCCGGACGCTAGAAAGTGAGAATGACACCTATCTTTGGACCGAAGGAGTATGGTTCTAATTTATCTGGTATCCATCAGATCCTAAAAATCGGCGGACGACTCTGAGGGATGGGCCTCGTCCATTCGTCCAACCAAGCGCGCTATTGGAGTTCACAATTTTGAAGGTGAAGTGATAATTACCTCGTCCGAGTGACAGCAAGTTTAGAAGCCAATAGACCAGTAAGAAATATGCCTTAATAGAGGAGTGTCTCTACACATTCTCTATAAATAATACTATAATAACACTTCCATAATTTCTAAGTATAAATTGTAGCTCATTTTAGCCTTTCAAAACATATGCATACTCCCTCTATTCCAAATTATAAGTCTTTCATTTAACTTGATGTAGGCGTGTTTGGTTTGATAAACTCATTAAAAAACTTATGGATGTGATTATGGAAATTGAAAAACGCAGGTGCTTGAGGTCTTCTTCGAGTCTATCTTAACTCAGGCGTGTCTAGTGCCGCTTGACGAGTGGTCAGCAGATGCGCGTGTTCCGAGAGTCGGGCTGGGCGGTTCTGCCGCAAGTATAGGCCTCAGTATGAGATTTTCAAGAAAGGACCACTAGACAACCGTGCTAAGTCAATACAAGGGAGGCACACATGTATAAGGACAGTTGCTTATTTAGTTAGCATCAGTCCGTAATCCAATATGTCGTGTATGTACATTGTCTCCCCATATCCGCTGCTAATCAACACGTCCACTCCAGTATATATGCACAACTAGACATGTTTAATCATGGTACATGGCTCTATTTATGGACCATATATCTACCCGCAATGTATATACGTCATGCTAATGTTCTAGCTATGCATTGGTAAGAAATGCAAGCCAAAGTAGTGGCAATGGCAACGGCTACATGAGCTGCAACGTCTTCAGGCGCTGCTCGTGCTTTGGGTCCATCTTGGGTGGCATCGAGTAACCTTCTTTAAGGTCCTCCACCACGTACACCTGCTCACCGATAATGTTTTTGAGTTTTGACTGGTTATTGAATAAATGAACAAATCAACAAAATTTGAATGGATGAAGTGTTGAGAGTAGAATAAAGACTCTTGCCTTTGTCAGCTCTTTTTTCTTGAGTATGTGATAGTGGCGCTGCATAATCTTCTGGAAGGCCATAGTTGCTGCAATGAAACCGTAAAAGATTCCAAGGAGAGCGAAAACTAGGACAACGACCATGATAACAACACAAACGCAATCATCATCGTCCCCTGAGCGTGAGGTCTCGCAGTCCAGGCATCCGTAGGAGCACTCGGGCTCGGGCAGGCATGACGGATCGTCACCACCGTAATTGCAAGAAAAACAGTGTGACAGCAGCCCAAAAAGTCCAACCAGTGCAAAGAAGAACACCACACCTGAAACAAGATTGGTACAGAACATGAGATATCATTAGCTACCTTTTCACCTTTGCTTGAACAGATATGTCAAAAAAAAAACGATTTGATTGTATTGTGGCTGCAATGGCGCCATGAATATCTAGGAAGAAGAAGATGGAATTTGCAATCGTGTGACATGACATGTTCAATTTGAATTACTGTACAACACTAATGAACAAGAAAACAGCTTCGGAGACAAGAGTTTACGGTTAAAATAGAGATCGAGTTTACTTATACAAATCAATGCACAGCAACAGTATGCATGGTACTACTGTTTAGCATCCAGTCACTCAGTAAGCACAGCATCATCAGAACACATCAATCTTCATAACAATTGCAAGCAGTTAATGTAGAAAATACGTACCAACACAATAGTAGAAGGGTAGAGGATGCTTTGACAGCATCCAATCAGTAAACCTGTTTCTGAATTTTCCATCTCTGTCCAGCAGAAATGCCACACCAGCAATAGCAACAATGACCTGAAAAGGCAAAGAAAACCAAATGAGATATGCATCGCAAGTATCTTGCACAATAAGCATTCAACAATGTCTAAGGCAACACTGCATGATGAACACACAACATTACATAATAATATAGGGTAAAACCTCTTGCTTTTTTTGAGGGAATAAAACCTCTTGCTGAAACACTACACTAAATGCTCTAATTTAGTAAGTACTCCATCTGTTCCAAATTATAAGACTTTTTAGCTTTTCTAAATACATTTCTTTTACTATGTATCTAAAAATAGTGTATATTTAAGTGCATAACAAAAGCTATGTATCTAGAAAAGTCAAAACGTCTTATAATTTGGAATGGAGGGAGTAGTACCAAATTATTTTGAACAATAACAGAAGACAACAAAAAGTAATTAGAGGAAAGGTGATCTCACGGCTTGTATTGCAGCGAAGATGAGGAAGACGTCTCTAGAAACAAACAACCAGAACTTCATTCTTAAGACATATGTCATCCTCCAGAAGCTCAACCAGGAGATGGAACTGTGCTTTGCAAGTAGTACAGTGTGAAAAAGCAGTCCCTTCCTGCAGAGAAATGTTAAGACAGGAATTATCTAGTGCTGGCTTCTGATTTCGGATTTAATTCAACAATGGATTAGCAACTCCCAATCATGCAATTCTATCAGGTGTTATCAAACTTTGCTAGCTAATATTCTTGCTGCTGTGTTCAACCTGCCGCAATTTAAAGAAGCCATTGGTGAGCACTTCTGTGAGTTCCAAATGGTAGTAGTACTGTTTTTATTTTTGTTTATTAACTCTTTAGAATCCCACAAGTTGCAAAATCTACGAACTAGTCAGTGAGTTTAAAGGTATTAGAGTTAAATATATGGAAACTGCGTCACTAGATTTGTCATCAGATGTACTCGGTAATACTGCAAATTTGTTTTGTCTTAGGTTACGTGTCAATTGCAAGATAAATGAAAGGTGTAAAACTGCATCAAAATTATTACAACTAGAAAAGTACGAAGGGAGTATACAGTTGTTCAGGTGCTATATGTCCTTTTTTATAAAACTTCAAGGGAAATTTTGAAATTTGGAGACTAAATGTAATACCTTGACAGCTCTCCACTGGTCTAGGCAGGAACGGTGTACAAACTGTTGCGACCCCTTGCACCTACAGGGAGATATGAGCTCATGACCTGCACCAAAAAGTCCTAAACCAAGAGAAGCATCAATTAGAAACAGCTCAGCAGCAGGATTGCTGTGTAATAAGCTAATGCAGCTACAGTTACAATACTTGGTAAACCTAATACAGCTCTGAAAAGCATGATGGATCCACAAGAATTAGATGTATGATTACTTCATGCCCTAGTTGAATTATATATCTTTAGGAAAGGATTATCCAGGAGTTTAGGTAATAAGATGGTGGAGGGATGAGATTTATAGCTCGATTTTAAAACTTTGGAATCCACTTGATGATTTGAGAAGAATTAACCAAAAATAATTTCGGGCGCCAAAAGTAGCGGAAGTGAGGATATAATCATCCAGTCTCGAGACCAAAGCCAATACTGAACCTTTGGCAAATATCTTATCTGGCCATCTGGGTTTTATGAAACGCTGCTGCACTCAAACTAGTTTTTCCCTAAGTTACGTGAAAATCAGAGCAAGTTAGAATTGCAATTCACTAGTTATTCTGGATGATTACCAAATCTGGAAAAGAAAAACAAAGGTTATTTGGGTCTTCTCTTTAATTTGGTTAGTCCTTCTGTGGCTAACATTTTGGGTCATCTTACTCTTCCTAAATTTCTCTATTTATTTGTGATGTAATCTTCCGGTGTTCTTACACAAATAGGTAGTAGTTTAGTTGTGATGAGAGGTTATTGAAACCAGATCTTACAAAGCAATATATAATACTATACTATTGATTCAAATGCAAGATCTACTTTTATTCCACACACTTAAAACATTGAGCAATGGGTTATATGACCTTAACTGACTTGCTTGCATCTGGTGAATTGTGTAGCTGTAGATATTAGATATGGATACTACTGTTCTCTCTCTATATGTTTTGTATATATGTCACAGATGACAGAACTCTAGTGCTTGTAGCCTTGTACCTACTACCTACTGGTGGAATTTCTACCTCTTAGAGCAAACGTGGAAGATCTCTTGAACAGCATTTTCACGCTATAAAAATGATGGATAAGTCTCTGTGGCTGATGGTTGTAGGGCTGCTGCACACTGCAGCACATGATCTTTGTGTCCAGCATCTTTTGACTGCTTTTAGGACAGCAGTTAGCATCTAGGACAACATTTGCTTTTAGGACAGCAGTTGGCATCTAGGACAACATCTTAGACTAGCATCTTAGACTAGCATCTTGGCATATGCTTGGCTGGCTAGCAGCCTATAAATATGTATCCCCAACCCCTCAGGTTGGCATGGCATTGTATGAGTTTGTGTGAGAAATAAACCAGAAAATTGCCCTAACTCCTAGTGTCATCCTCTCTCGATGAGAGTAAGGATTCAGCTACTACCAAGAGTGCGAATCCAGCGACTAACAAGTGGTATCGGAGCCGTACTATCCTGTAGCATGAGCATCTCCTGTTCTTCTCCTTCCCCCGGCCTCGCAGCAGCCCCAACCGCAGCCGGTAGCAGCAGCAGCTCCGGCTGCCCCTGCTCTCCACACAGCAGCCCCCTCGATAGCGCGCCATGTCCGCAGGCCAGTCTCAGGGCTCGGTCGCCTCGAGCGCGCGGCGTCGGCAGGAGGCCGACCTCGCCGCGGCAGAGAAGCGCGAGCGAGCGGCAGCAGACGCCGCTGCAGCAGCGGCAAGGGCATCGAGGCTGGCAGCAGTGGAGCTAGCAGCAGCTAGAGCGGAGGTGAAAGCAGCGGCGGCGGCGGATGCAGCGCGTGCAGCAGCAGCGGAGGTCGAGGTTCTACGCGGCAGCAACAGCAGCTCCATCGCTGCTGATGATAGCGCCGACGCGGACCTCGAGCTGCTGGAGAGGGAGGCATCGCGAGGGCGAGTGGCGCAGTGGGCAGCCGTGCACGCCCACGAGCGCGGCGGCAGCCCAGACAGGCGCAGACACGCCGGCGGCGCTCCTGAAGGAGGCGCGCACGGCGGTGGCGCTCCTGGAGGAGGCGCGCATGGCTGCGGCGGACGGGTCGACGGAGAGCGCGGCCTTCACAGGCAGCGCGGCTCTCTCTCCCCGGTTCGGTACCGTGGTCACCACGAGTACCAGGCTGTCGTCAGGGACGTCGGCCCCGGCGGCGGGTGGCCTACCCTCACCAAGACTAACTATGTTGAGTGGGCTGCGGTGATGAGGGTGAAGCTCCAGGTGCGGCATATGTGGGATGCAGTCCGGTACGGCGACGTCGACTACGACCAAGATCGACGGGCGCTGGATGCTCTCATTGCTGCAGTCCCGCCCGAGATGCAGTTTTCGCTTACCAGCAAGCGGACTGCCAAGGAGGCTTGGAACGTCATCGCTGCAGCACGCATCGGCAGCGACCGCGCCCGCAAGTCCACACTGCAGGCACTTCGCAAGGAGTGGGAGAACCTGGCCTTCAAGCTAGGTGAGGACGTTGATGACTTTGCTCTCCGTCTCAACACTCTGTTGCAGAAATTGGTGCAGTTTGGCGACGACACCTACGGCGAGGAGAGAGCTGTTGAGAAGCTCTTCCGCTGCGTCCTCGAAAAGTACAAGCAGATGGCTCGCTCAATCGAGTCTCTGCTGGACCTCTCCACGATGACGATCGAGGAGGCGTTGGGCCACCTCAAGGTCGTTGACAGCGATGAGCCACAGCGCCTCTCGGGACCCGTCACCATTGGCGGGAAGCTCCTCCTCACTCGGGAGCAGTGGGCTGCCGGCCAAGGTGACAGGAAGAAGGGGGAGCCTTCTTCCACGACAGGCAGCCGCAAGCGTGGCAAGCGTGGCAAGCCGCGCAAAGACGCCCAGGCAGGGGCGCGAGGACGTGCCGAGGGTGATGATCGTGGAGGCGCCCAGGACGGCGCCGCTGGCAAGCAAAAGCCAGCACGAGGCGACCCTTGCTACAACTGCGGCAAGCTTGGTCATTGGGCCAAGGATTGTCGACAGCCACGACGCGGCCAGGCCCACGTCGCACAGGCGGAGGAGGAGGAGCAGCCGGCTCTGTTCATTGCTCATGCGAGCATCGAACTACCTCCAGCGGCACCGGCCGCAACGGCTCTCCTCCACCTTGACGAGCCAAAAGCACACGCCCTCCTCGACGACAGCTCCGGCAACGACAAGGCCGACGGGTGGTGCCTTGACACCGGCGCCACCCACCACATGACCGGGCGGCGGGAGTTCTTCACCGAGCTCGACCCAAGCGTTCGAGGCACCGTCAAGTTCGGCGACGCCTCCGCTGTGGAGATCAAGGGCGTCGGCTCTGTCGTCTTCGTCGCCAAGACTGGCGAGCACAGGCTGCTCACCGGTGTCTACTACATCCCCGCGTTGAGGAACTCCATCATCAGCTTGGGACAGCTGGATGAGAGCGGATCGCGCGTGGAGATCGAGCACGGGGTGCTGCGCATCTGGGATCATCGACACCGGCTCCTGTTCAAGGTCAACAGGAGCAACCGCCTCTACGTCCTTCACGCACAGGTGGCGCAACCTCTTTGTCTTGCAGCCCGCCGCGACGACGACGCTTGGAGGTGGCACGAGCGCTTTGGGCACCTCAACTTTGAGGCCCTGAGGTAGCTCGACAGCAAGGAGATGGTGCGGGGCATGCCGCACGTCGACCACGTGGAGCAATTCTGCGACACCTGCGTCCTCACCAAGCTGCGGCGGCTCCCTTTCCCCCGCCAGGCGAGCTTCCGCGCCAAGGAGAAGCTGGAGCTCGTACACGGTGACCTCTGTGGCCCCGTGACACCGGCTACACCTGGAGGCCGGCGCTACTTCCTCCTCCTCGTCGACGACGTGTCCCGCTACATGTGGGCTGTCCTGCTCGACGCCAAGGCAGCCGCAGCGGATGCCATCAAGCGCCTTCAAGCTGCTGCGGAGGCGGAGTGCGGCCGCAAGCTTCGGGTCCTACGCACGGACAACGGCGGCGAGTTCACGGCAGCCGAGTTCACGGCGTACTGCGCCGATGAGGGGATCCACCGCCACTTCTCCGCGCCGTACACTCCGCAGCAGAACGGTGTCGTCGAGCGCCGCAACCAGACGGTGGTGGCCACTGCCCGTGCCCTCCTCAAGCAGAGAGGGATGCGGGCGATCTACTGGGGTGAGGCGGTGATGACCGCCGTCCACTTGCTCAACCGCTCCCCCACCAAGGCCCTCGACGACAAGACGCCATACGAGGCCTGGCACGGGCGCAAGCCCGCGGTGAGCCACCTTCGCGTCTTCGGCTACCTGGCCTTCATCAAGGAGCTCAACCACGTCGGCAAGCTCGACGACCGGAGCACGCCAGGGGTCTTCATCGGCTACGCGGAGGGCTCCAAGGCCTACCGCGTCCTCGACCCTGCGACACGACGCGTGTGCATCACGCGTGACGTCGTGTTCGACGAGGGGCGAAGCTGGACGTGGGGCAAGATGGTGGATGATGGCTCGACTCCGACGACCAGCGATTTCGTCGTCGACTACGTCCACGTCAAGGAGGCGGGGGAGCTAGCAGCTCGTCCTCACCGAGCTCGCCTACCCCACCACCTCGTTCGCCACCACCTCCGGCGAGTCCTTCACCACCGCCACCACCAGCTCCGGCAAGTCCACAGGCTCCGGCGAGTCCACCACCAGCACCGCCGGTCACGCCTCGTTCTCCTACACCAGACCCTACCTCCTCAGGCTCGGCACCGGCAGCTTCGTCCCATGACGAGCAGCGCACAGTGGAGTTCGCCACTCCGCTGTCCAACGACGAGGATCGCATCGACGCCTACCACGGCGGCGAGCCTCTGCGCTACCGTACCGTGGACAACCTCCTCGGCGAGCAGCCGGTCCCTGGACTAGCACAGCACGACTTTGAGGCGGAGCTGCACCTCGCACAGGACGATGGCGAGCCTCGTTCCTTCGCCGAGGCGGAGAGGGACGCGGCATGGCGTGCCGCGATGCAGATGGAGATGGACGCCGTCGAGCGGAACAAGACGTGGGAGCTGGCCGATCTTCCAGCCGGCCACCACGCCATCTCTCTCAAGTGGGTCTTCAAGCTCAAGAAGGACGAGACCGGAGAGGTGATCAAGCACAAGGCGTGTCTGGTGGCGCGCGGCTTCGTCCAGCAAGAAGGAATCGACTTCGACGACGCCTTCGCGCCCGTTGCACAGATGGAGTCCGTGCGACTCCTCCTTGCGCTAGCTGCCTAGGAGGGCTGGCGTGTCCATCACATGGATGTCAAGTCGGCGTTCCTTAACGGCGACTTGAAGGAGGAGGTCTACGTGCATCAGCCACTGGGATTTGCGATTCCCGGCAAGGAGGGCAAGGTGCTCCGCCTGCGCAAGGCCCTCTATGGCTTGCGGCAGGCACCAAGGGCGTGGAATGCCAAGCTGGATTCCACGCTGAAGGGGATGGGCTTCGAGCAAAGCCCACACGAGGCGGCCATCTACCGGCGGGGCAGCGGAGGAAAGGCCCTGCTGGTAGGCGTCTACGTCGACGACTTGGTGATCACCGGCACCAAGGAGATGGAGATCGAGGCGTTCAAGGAGAAGATGAGGGCGACTTTCCAGATGAGCGACTTGGGCCCTCTCTCCTTCTACCTGGGGATCGAGGTCCACCAGGACAGCTCCGGCACCTCTCTTCGCCAGACTGCCTACGCCAAACGCATTGTGGAGCTAGGCGGTCTCACCGACTGCAACCCAGCTCACACTCCTATGGAGGAGAGGCTGAGGCTGAGTCGGGAGAGTACGGAGGAGGAGGTGGACGCGACGCAGTACCGGCGCATTGTGGGCAGCCTTCGCTACCTTGTCCACACGCGACCGGACTTGGCGTTCGCCGTCGGCTACGTCAGCCGGTTCATGTAGCGACCGACAATGGAGCACCAGCAGGCCGTGAAGAGGATCCTCCGCTACGTCGCAGGCACCTCCGACTACGGCTTGCACTACCCGAGGTGCCCCGGTGCGGCGCATTTCATCGGGTATAGCGACAGCGATCACGCCGGCGACATCGACACGAGCAAGAGCACCAGCGGGACGCTGTTCTTCCTCGGCAAGTGTCCGATCAGCTGGCAGTCGGTCAAGCAGCAGGTGGTGGCTCTGTCCAGCTGCGAGGCAGAGTACATCGCAGCCACTACCGCTGCTACTCAGGCCTTGTGGCTGGCTCGGCTGCTTGGCGATCTCCTTGGCAGAGATGCAGAGGCGGTGGAGCTCAGGGTGGACAGCAAGTCCACCTTGGCCTTGGCAAAGAATCCTGTCTTCCACGAGCGCAGCAAGCACATCCGGGTGAGGTACCACTTCATCAGAAGCTGCCTGGAGGAAGGGAGTGTCCGGGCCAACTACATCAACACCCAAGACCAGCTCGCCGACTTCCTGACCAAGTCTCTCGGGCGGGTCAAGTTTCAGGAACTTCGCGCCAGGATCGGGATGGCCTAGATACCTCACAAGGAGCCACACAAGACTTAGAGGGAGAGTGATGGATAAGTCTCTGTGGCTGGTGGTTGTAGGGCTGCTGCACACTGCAGCACATGATCTTTGTGTCCAGCATCTTTTGACTGCTTTTAGGACCGCAGTTAACATCTAGGACAGCATCTGCTTTTAGAACAGCAGTTGGCATCTAGGACAGCATCTTAGACTAGCATCTTAGACTAGCATCTTGGCATATGCTTGGCTGGCTAGCAGCCTATAAATATGTATCCCCAACCCCTCAGGTTGGCATGGCATTGTATGAGTTTGTGTGAGAAATAAACCAGAAAATTGCTCCAACTCCTAGTGTCATCCTCTCTCGATGAGAGTAAGGATTCAGCTACTACCAAGAGTGCGAATCCAGCGACTAACAAAAAAACACATAATCTATCGAATAAATTTTATGGTTACATAACAAAAACAAATCCACCACCCTTCTCCAAGTTTCCAACAGTAATGAAATTTTGTTTTATAGACAAAGTAATATGAACCGGAAAATCATTTAATTTCTCCAACCATACATATAAGACAACAAGATTGTCCTAGAGCGCAAGCATACAAGATAACAAGATCCTAGAGCAGCACATGGAAAGGGATGGAGAAGTAGAAGGAGGTTGCCAATTGACATCATCAAGCTGATAACTAAACCAAAGCTTATATAATTTATAAAATACTACCAGGCAGATCAGAGCCCATAAATGTGACGTTTAAAAAATCCAGTATGTATATATAACAGAGCTACTAAAAAGAACCTGTTAGTGTCGTGTGTTCGTGTAATATGTGTGCTCCTCCACACTACTTACTATGTGATAGTTCACAGGTAAGCATTCATGTTCCTGCTAATGACCCCCACAGGTGAAGATCTAACGATTCCTAGAAGTTTTGAGATCATAAACATCATCCCAGATATTCAATTAGCATCAAGGATTCTAATGCACTATTGGAAATTAATACATCTTTAAGCAGTATCCCTGTGGAAAGTGATGAGCAATGGCCAACGCGAATTAATTCATAATCCGAACATGTAATAAGTATATCATCCATGCTCCCATACTAGTAAATGGATCCTCTACTTTCTACTGATTTTTCTTGAGAGATTTACTGGGTCCTCTAAACCAATCACAACATTAATTCCCGATTTGCAGCGTAGGCCTAGACCCTAGGCTAAGAAACGGTGCTGTAATTAAGGGGAAGCCTTACCTCGGCTCCATGGAGATGTGTATCTAGTTGCGTTGCGTAGCTAGGGCGAGGAAGATTACCGCGGTGGTTGTCGGTCGAGAGGCATATGCGGCAGCACGGCGCGTACTCGGCCTCGATGTCCCTGCGCATCGTCTCCTCCGGGCTCCGGTCGGCGGCGGGTGCGTGCCGGCCTGGGGTTGATGATCCGAGCGCTAACTCCGGCCGGCAGCGATCGGTGGAATCGCAGCGGGGGATTGGCCGTGGGGTTTTGGGGAGAAGAGAAGAGAAGAGGCGGTGGATTGAACCAGCGGATCGGAGAAGAGATCACGTTGTGCTCTGTTTGTTTTGTTGCTCAAAAGAGAACGTTGCGTTGGTGCAGGGACTCCGCTTTAAAACCCTCTCATACCGCCTCGGGGGCGTTTGGTGCACGGAAACCTTTCAGATTCTGGATCGGTGCCGAACAGCTATGGCACACGGAAAGGGTTTCGACTAGAATCGTATTGTTTGCAGTGCATTATCGAATTGGTAAAAAAGGTTGGTTTTAACTCCGTTTCTTTGCCTCCTCGTCCTGTGCTACCAGCTGTATTATTTTTCTAGTTATTATAATCCTTTTTTGTAGTGCAAAATAAGTTTAAATGAGTTGTATTTAAGTTGTTCAACAAAAAGTTAGGATTTCTTTTTTTTAAATTATTATTTTGAATCATATTCTAATCACTAGCCAAATGGTGTCCTAAAATGATTTTAATTCATCATTCAAAACGTTTCTCTCAGATAATTTGGATCCAAAACGTACATACAGGAATCTAGATTCTCTACGGAAGTCACCACCTGACCTGGCCTTCCACACGCACACCGCACGCTGCCGGGGAGTGGCGGCCGTTGGCTCTAGCAACATGTCACGGAAGCATCGTGTCGCTCAGATCAGACCGATCCTGATCACGCGGTTTCCATCGGGAGCTATCGATCGCCATGCTGCAGTTCATCACCGGTTCAGCCTCAGCGTAGTGCTCGGCTGCTTATATATTACCATCAACGCTGAGAACTAGAGTTATTGGATTCGATCGGCATCTGGAAGCTAAGTCTGCAAGGCGGGCAAAACGTACACTTGTGTCTGGCGGCTGGCGCTACTGAGAGCAAATCTCGGCGACGGCGACGCGACGAACGAAACATGCCGTGCTATACCAAAGCTCAGCCATGCATATTATTATTATGGGATAGATTATCGATCTGTTGCTCGACCTTGGCAGCACCCGCATGCGTACGGTCCGTTATGCATTGCACGCACCCGCGATACATCGCCAGCCGCTGATCGATTTGTCGGGCAGCCACTGCAGTTCAGTGCATGCCCACCAAACGAAAGCGGCGCACCGAGAACGCAACAGCCTTGGAGTGGCGTTGGCGTGCGGAGTTCTTTCACGTGTTATAGATTCGTGAAGATATGCTGGCTTCTTTGAGCGCCTCATTCACAGCAGCTAGAGCTAGAGATGGTCGCATCGCGTATTTGACTTCTTATATATATGCTATCCAATAACCAAGAGGAGAAAAGGTATGACGTCCTTCCCACATTTTCAAAAGGCAAATCGTTATGTTAGTCTGTGTTTAGTTTCTCATGAAATACAAAATACAAAATACCAACTACTTTGGAACGATGAAATGCAAAATGTCAAAATTTTTATGGGTGTGTTTAATTCCATCCAAAATGCCAAAATTTTCATGGGGTGGATGAGAACTTTTTGACTTTTTTTTGACCTCTTGAGGCCAAAATCCAAAATGGAGAATGAATACTTTTTTACCAAAATTTTTTGCATGGTGTTTAGTTCCATTCTGCAAAATGATGGGTCAAACCCTAAAATTTTTTAGGTGAAATAGTTCCCCATGGAATGTACTATGCAAAATACAACTACTTTGGAATGATGAAATGCAAAATGCGGAATGATGAAATGCAAAATGCTAAAATTTTCATGGGTATGTTTAGTTCCATTCAAAATGCCAAATTTTTCATGGAATGGATAAGAGTTTTTTTTGGCTTTTTGGCTTTTTTTTTTTTTTGCCTCTTGAAGCCAAAATCCAAAATGGAGAATGAATACCTTTTTGCCAAAAATTTTACATGATGTTTAGTTCCATTTTACAAATGATGGGCCAAAACTCAATTTTTTTTGGGTGAAATAGAGAACTAAACACACCCTTAGTATGCAGAACTAGTAGAGTGATTAGTCTAGGTGAAATATATACAACATGACCGGATACAAAGGGAGGAGACACTGAGGCACCAAAAGGCAATGAAAAGCAAAAAAAAGAAAAAGAAAAAAGGAAACAAACATTTCGATACAGTGAGCATCATCATTCTCTCTCGGCAGTAAGTGGCGAAACAGTCAGTCAACAAATCACGTAAGCTAGAGCAGTAAAAAGATATCACGTAGTATATGTACCTACATCCCCAGAGTCAACTTCACTAGAGTTGTATGTGATTCCTCACCTGCCAACCGTGGCTCTACATTTTGTACTACAAGTCCATGGACTTCGTCACTAGAACACATATTTATCCGAACTACTATATACACACACATCATGCAAAAGTAAAAAACATGTAACAAAAAGATGCGATACTTCATCTCCATCATCATCTGCAAAAGTGCAAGCTACATGAGCTGCAACACCTTCAAGCGCTGCTCATGCTCTGGATCCATCTTTGGCGGTGTGTAACCCCCAGGAAGGTCCTCCACCACATATTCCTGCGTGCCATCAAACACAAAGACAATAATATTTATTACTCTCTTTCCCTGGCTCGGAGCAAACGATGAGTGCAGGCACTTCAATTTATAAGCAGGTTAACTTGCCTTTGTCAGCTCCTTCTTGGTAAGTATGTGGTAGTGCCGCTGCCAGATCCTCTGGATGGCCACTGTTGCCGCAAAGAACCCGTATGCAACTCCAAGGATGGCCAACATAATAACAAATATGACAGCGAAAGCAAAACAGGCTTCCATTGAAGCTGGTAAGTCCACTAGACCCCACCCAAAGCAACAATCACGGGATCCAACCAAGCACGGATCGTTGTTGTTGTAAGAGGAGAGGTGTAATATTAGCCCAACAAATCCAACCAGTACAAAGAACGCAACCACACCTGAACCAAATTTATGGGGAAAATATCAGTAGCTGATTCAATAGGAGATATTAGCATCTTGTACTTGAATAGGTCTGTAAAAACTGCAATCTGGAATGTTATGATTGTTTAAGCTAGAGAGAACCAGAAAAGGCAGCGTTAATAGGGTGTCAAATTACATATCTGAATTTGAATAACTACACAATTTTATTTTCAATGTATAAGGGGAAGAACTTGAGGCCTTACAGGGCAATGTACATGAATTAGTATTACAGCAGGTCAGCAGCAAGCAAGAGATGTCTCAGTGATTCTGATTAAGCAGACTCAGACAAACTGATGCATGCCGCGAGGGCCGCATGATCGACGCTAGCGACAGCTCCGCCGCACGCCGCCTCAAGAGCTTCACCAGGCGCGTGTTGAAGAAGGTCGACTCTCCGCTTATTCGTGAGCCCCCCAAGCAGCCTCCTGCTAAGCCAGTCCTGCCATGGCGGAGCAGGCGGTTGGCGGCTCAGAGACTCTCTCGAGTACCTGCTTCCAAGTGAGGTGAGGTGCTGATCATGCAGCGCATGGGATACACCAACGGTCCATCAGCGCCATCCGCATCGGAGCTGGAGGCCTTCAACAAGATCTTCGACGGCAACCTGACTGCGTCCAACGTCGAAGCACTGGACACGCTCTTCCCGGACGGTGGAAAGGGCTCGTCTAGGCAGCCGCGAAGGAGCAAGGCCACCTCCTAGGTCGCAGCGCGGCGTTGGTCTTGGTTGTTTTTCATTTATGTAATATCGAAATTAGAGGTCTTTTGTTAGGATGGTCCAGCTATGGCTGTTTTAGGTCGACCTCTTTCGGCGCTCGATAGAAGCGCGTTGTTTGTTTGTCTAAACTCTTCTACTTAATAATAATGATACACAAATCTTTTGCGTATTCGAGAAAAAAAAACTGATGCATGCATACAGTCTATATGGTATACTACTTAGCAACCAGCCACTAGTCATCATTGTATTATCCGGCTATCTGAATCTTCATAACAATTGAAAGTGCGACTACAGAAGAGAATGCATACCAACACAGTAGTAAAAGGGCACTGGATGCTTTGACAGAAACCGTTCCCAATCATCAGAAAATTTGTTTCTGAAGCTTCCATCTTTATCCAAAAAATATGCCATACCACCTATGGCTGCGATGGTCTGAAAAAGCATTGAGGAGCAAATGAAGTGCACATATCAAAATGCACGCCTGCTGTAGTCACCTGGTTCACTAAGCTTTAACCCAAAGAAATAATATATGCAAGCTGTTCGCAGTCTATTACTAATGACAAATGACTATGAATAATAAAGAACAATATAGTGCAATAAGAGGAAAAGGTGATCTCACAGCTTGTATAACAAGGAATATAGCGAAAACATCTCTTGCAACAAACAACCGGAACTTCATTCTACGACAAATGTCATCCTCCAGAGATTCAACCCGTAGATGGAACCGCGCCTTGCATGTTGTGCAGTGTGAAAAGGCAGTTCCTTCCTGCGGAGATATTTTAAGAAAACATAACTTAGGGCTACTATGCTTAACCAAACAATGTATATCAGTAACTAGCAAGTATATTATGATTGAATTGGCATAGGCAGTTTACCCACGAAAGATCAAAACCCAACAATATTACATATGTTAGGATATTCAATGTGCTGCCGATAAGGGTTTATTAAGAACTTTTGTTAACCGGGAATTTGCACCTAAGTGTGCTCCTTGTCCTATGCTTGGGATCTTGAATTTTGACATATAAGCTTATAAGAAAAGCAATTTGTGACAGAAAAATGTACGCACATACCAAATATTAGGTGTTACCTTAACAGACCTCCAGTGGTCAAGGCAGGAGCGATGCACGAACTGCTGTGTCCCCTTGCACATACATGGAGATATTAGCTCATCACCTGCACAAAGCCAAGAGAAGCAACATCGATCACCAACAGAGCCACAGGATAACCTCAAAGACTAATAATTCTCTTCTACATTAACACCCAAGAGGCCAAGATTCTCTAACGCTTTGGCGATTATCAGAGTTGCAAAGTGACTATGTGGCCCTAGCAAACGATCCAAACATACAATCCAACGCCGACAGCAGCATCCATGATCCAATGACACGGCAGACGTAAACACTGAACCAATGTTGCACGGACCGACGATCCTTTGCTTTGCGCACAAACTTACCAAAAAGAAAAGGTAAGGACTAAGGAACACCGGCAGTCAATTGGGGGCGGGGGCTCACCAGGCTCAGAGTCGGACTCGAGGCAGATGCGGCAGCAGGCGGCGGAGACGGCGTCGATCTCCTCGTCGGTTATCTCCGGTGAACCAACGGTCGCAGGCGAAGGCTCAGCCGGCGACGGTGGGTGCGCGAGAAGGGGGGCGGTCACGGCGGCGGGGAGATCGCCGTCGGCGTCGCGATGAACGCGCTGCGGCTCGAGCATGGCTGAACCCACAAAATCCCCAACCTCGAGGGGAAATTGGGGCCTTGGGCTCTTGAGTTGACTGAGAGAGAGGGGATTTGGAGAATTTGACGTGAGACTCGGCGAAGCCCGAAAGCGTTGGCGATATCTCTGTTCTTTTCTTTTCTTCTGGATCTTTGAAATTTCGAGTTTTTTTTTTACTTCCACGTCACCACTACGGCATTTTTAACCTCTTTCGTCGGAACAACTTCAGCTTGCCTTCACCAACGCTCCACCCTAGCGACCTGCCCCAACCTCCGCATAGATGTTTCACAGCCATGTAATATCATTCGGTAGTTCTACACACAGTGGCCTCAATAATTTTCTACCTATGTGAACATCAACTTTTAGGTGAGGCTAATAGCAATTGCTGCATGTGTTGGGAAAGCTCTTGTATCTTTCCGTATTACCAATAGCAATAGAATTTTCTACCTATGTGAACATTAACTTTTAGGTGAGGCTAATAGCAATTGCTGCCTGTGTTGGGAAAGCTCTTGTATCTTTCCGTATTACCAATAGCAATAGAGATTTTGGCGAAAAAAGTACTTCAACAGCTTTTTCAATTAGGGCTTCTCCAACGTAGGAGAACACGTAGTTTCGGATGCCACCCGGAGAGGAAACGGTGGTTTGTAGGATGGCAGCGGTACTTCTACATTCTACTAATGACTAAAGAGAGAATGTAGTCCATGTAAGTAAAAGCAGAGACAGAAGAGGAGAAAAAGAACATGATAGGACCTAACAATAAAAAGATGGTTGTGCAATTGTGCCTTGCGTTGAGAGTTTGATACCTAACCCTGTGGTATCTAGCTAGAGCAAAGCTTTTGTACAAGAAATACTCCTTATGTTATGTTGGTGCAGCCCTTAGATCTCCAAATATTACTATTTCTCTTCTGGATTTCTCGCTAGCCAAAAAATAAAGAATAGAAATGACTCTTGAGAGTACTCACGATATATAGAGAAACTATTGAAAAGTACAAAGATACAAAGAGCAAACTTTATTAAAAAAACTATTCAAATGAAAATTTAGAGAATGAGTTTTGAAATTGGAGATACTCTTGAAAAAGGATAGGATATGTTTTCATCGATCCTGTTCGTTTCTATACTTTTTTATATATATAAATATGGAACGGGGTAAGAGGAAGGTGAAATATTTTGGTTCGTTTTTGTGAGATGATGTTTTTTAGCGATATCTGGTTGTAGCTTAATTTTTCAGTTATTGTTAATTTCTGAACTCCCAGACATGCCAATTTATCTTCATTCTTAGCTATTTTGATACCAGTTTGGAGTCGTGCGTGAGATTGAGGAGGTGTTGCGGCATGCAGGCCCACCTGTCGGCACACGAACCCAACGTTTTGGCGGGGTGTAGGGAGTCTGGGCAGGACGAGGAGCCGGGTAGACCTAGACATTTATTGGTTTTTAGTTGTAGATATATTGTTCATTTCTAAACTCCCATACATGCCAATTTATCTTCATTTTTGGCTATTTTGATACCCGTTTGGAGTCATGCGTGAGACTAAGGAGGCGTTGCGGCATGTGGGTCCACCTGTTGGCACGCAAACCCAATGTTTTACCGAGGGCGTAGGGAGTCCGAGAAAGATTGAGTAGACATGGACATTTATCGCTTTTTAGTGGCAGAGATAGAGATAGAGAAGACATAGAAATATGCCTCCTTGGCTCCTTCCCTAACGACCCTCTAGCTAGGGTTTTGGAGCCATCATCCGCCTGTTGCCCTCTGTCCCTGTCTCCAACCCTGACTTGCCCCCATAGTTAGGGTTTCCAAGCTGTTAGCCCCCTCTTGTCCTCCAACCCCACCTCTGCCACCCCTACCCTCCCGCACCCACAACCAAGTGGCGATGATGTTGCGGTGGGTGCTACGGGAGTGGACGGTTGATGTACTTCTGAGATCTCTTCTTTCTGAATTCCAAACATAGGGGTTACAAGATAATGCCATAGAATCTGGTGG
This sequence comes from Saccharum hybrid cultivar R570, assembly GCA_038087645.1. Taxonomy (NCBI): domain Eukaryota; kingdom Viridiplantae; phylum Streptophyta; class Magnoliopsida; order Poales; family Poaceae; genus Saccharum; species Saccharum hybrid cultivar. Next base: position 30,097,381 of record JAQSUU010000135.1, read on the forward strand.
TCCCCGTCAGCGACCCCACAAGACCATTCAACGGCGCCTTTTGAAGCAGACATTTCTTGGTTTGGGCACCGATTATTGTGGTTTCGCATATTCGCTACACTGCATCAACATGAGTGATAACCTAGATGATTTTGGTGACGCTTCCCATAATAGCTTGATTGATATTCTGGGGAGTTGGTTTAGGGGCCCCACTTTGAAAGAGGAGGCGATAAAGGTGTGTGGAATTTCTTCATCGGGGTAAATGATGTTGCTCTCTTCCTCCTTTGCTCTTCCTGGGTTGTGTGCGAATTTATGTTTTGTGCATGTGAGAATCCGTGTTTGGGTGCCACAAGATTGTCTTGTTATACTACTTAGAGTATCATAGTAGTGGTATTGGAATGCATCTGCTTATTTGGTTATTTCATTAGTGAAAGACTTTAGTTTATGTATGATGTGATAGGGTTTTACCTCGTTTCTCCAAATGAGGTATCCTATGCGATTCGAACTTAGTGCTAGTGCCAATATCGTTTTTTCATGATTACATTATCTATTTACTAGGTTTTATTAAGCCTTAACCTATTTGCTAATTAGCTACATAACGTCGGGCTATTACATTAGAGAAGATGCCTGACATGCCTGACTCTCCTCCACACTCCCCTCATTCTCGCTATTTGCATACTACTACTACTAGAGCATGGCTTCGCCTACCTAAAGTGAGAGTAGTTTCCTACTTGTAGTCATGAATGGGACTGAGGGGTATTTATAGCACTTTAGGTGTGGGCCCATGGATCCATATGCTCCAAACCTCCTGCCTTGGTTTAAACTGTCATAAAATGGATGGTGGTGATGAATCCAACTTGTGTTTCCTTGCATGTTGACCAAGGAGAGGCGGTGGAAGAAAGTTGAGGCGGTTTGGCCACCAGAGGGAGGTCGGATACACCATTTGTGGGGAGGCTTCCTTGTGGGCCCTCCCCCACTTCCATGTGGGCCCTCCCTACTAGGTGGGAAGGTTCTTTTAGCCTTCTAGTGGGGTGTATAGGAGCTGGTGGGTCCACATGGATATCTCAGATACACCATTTGTGGGCCCTTCAATACATGGGAGAGAATCCTTGACCGTCTAGAGGAAGCACACTTTCAATCCAACGGCTAGGGGACACTTGGGAGTGTGTTTTCTCACTCCACACCGAAGATGAGCTCATTTGGCCAAAATTCATAGGTTTGCCGACCTGCCAATTTTGGCCAAACAAGCCTATCATTTGCAGGCAACCATCATATGCCAATTCCATCATGATGGTGTATCTAAATGGTCAATTGGCCATACTTGGGAGGTCAACCGACCATCCAAGTTGGGCTCCTAGACTTGTTTTTTCTTCCACTTTATACCTACATTCAAATAGTGGAAACAAGTTATTTGAACCAAAAACATTCATGGTTGGCTTGTCTCCTTTCATATGTGGCACTTTTGTGATGTTTTTGACTATCCAGAATGTTGACGAAATCATCATCAACAATTTTTCAACCTCGAGGCGAATTCCATCTATGCAAAGTTAGTGCTGGACTTTGAGACCGACAACATCATATAGGACTCCTTGACTGTACCGTGCTTTTGAGCTGCGTAGAGAAAATGGGTATCAAACTTGTTGGTGATGCTTGCTTCCAAGCGGTCCTCCATCCTCTTCATGTCATCGAGGAGGGGATAGAAATCGGTATCCATGACGTCGAATTGCTTTCAAAACTATGTGTAGTTAGGGCCTGTTTTGGATAGCTCCACGAGCTCCAAATTCCAAAAATAGCTACACACCATGAAAAGTTACCCAAACGCTCTAGCTCCACCAAATCTGGATTCATGAAAACAGTGGATCTAGGGGATAGATTCACCATTTTGGTGGAGCTCCTCAAGGGATGCTCCACCAACTCAAGTTTGGTGGAGTTAGGGAAAATTACCCACCACTGCCACTAGTTACATAGAGAATGGTTCATTCTTTTCTTCATCGCGTTCTTTGCTTCTTCCTCGTGACATAGCAGAGCACCGCTTGCCACGTCTAGCCATGCCTGGCCTGATTGTGGTCGTCCCTTGCCGATCGTGAGTCACACTCGACCAGCCTCGCATCGCCCTGGCTAGCTACGCACCACCCCCCCGGCGGCCATGCGCCTGCCCTGGTCAGCCCCGCAGCGGCCATGCACCATTGTCGATTAGCCCTGCTCTGGCCATATGCATGCCTCCCTAGCCAGCCTCGCTCCAGTCACGAGCCTACCCCCCGGTCAGCCCCTATGTTGACGATAGTTAATGTTCATTACAAACCGTCAATATAACTATATATAAATGCATAAAAAGGATCACCAACATAGGCTTAGGGGTTTAAACTAATAAATTTCATAAGTTTTGGTGAATCTATTAATGCAAGAGGATTTATCTAAAAAACCGTCAAGGTGTACGTATATGTTAGAATTAATCGCGCTTATCCGCAACGAGACGAACACCAGAAGGATCTAGAAGACACCACATCGAGGCAGAGGGCGAGCCACTGCCCCCACCTACAGGTGAGCTGTCCCCCTAGCCCACCTATCAGCCTCCATATTGCAACGTTGGTTCTCCACCACCTGTTAGATTGCATCTATGCCGTCCTTTTAAGTCGGTTTGATCTGAGGGTCCAGAATTGACACTACCCCCCTATATATACAGCCATGTACCCCCTCCCTGGAGACATCCTGAAAACCCTAACTCATATATCTTATTTAGATCAACACACACCAGGAGGATTAGATTTAGAACTCTCAAATATAGTAGATTAATAGCTTAGGAGTGAGGGTCGAGTTGGGCTCATGCTCAAGTTCCGGATCTAGTCTTGGAGGCTCAGCAAAGCCTTGTATCTTCACTTCTACATATTGTAAGACTTATTATCAATTTATCATATTTCTATCTACATGGATATGCTTACTTTGAATATATATCTTGCTTAGTTGAGGTTATCTTCACTTTTGTGTGCGGGTTCATAGAGCACTTAGCCTGCTAGTTTATTGATTGGGCTAAGTAGCCGAGCCTCATATAAGTATGGTGCTTATACGATGCTCTGCCTGTGAGTACACCCTGTTCTCTGGTTGTGTGGTAGCAGCAGGTGGTGACAACCCTGTCTATCCTTTGTAGTCCACACTGAATTGAGTAGGTTCTTAAATTATAGGACCGTAGTCGCATCAGTAGAGTTATCCTTTGCGGTGCTCTATAGTCCAAGCGGCGTCCCAAAGTGCACAAGAGTGGAGTGAGTCTTAACTATAGTTGGGTATATATATATACTTTGATCTTGTAATAAGAATATCATAGGAATCTACCTCACCCTTTGTTCTCCTGAGTTAACTAGTTTACATTATCCTAATGATCTATCCCCTGAGTGTTATTATGCTTAATTCCCATCATTACCTTTACCTCTTGCTCTAGCTATGATGGTATGTTGACTGATAGATACTCCTTTGATATTCAATAATCTTTACTCTATTGTTTTGCTGTGGTAAAATATAAATAACGATACCTGGAATACTCCTGGTAAAATGCTAGTGCGCTTGCAGAATCCTTCATATTCTATTTGCGTTAATAAATACCAACACCCTACGCGTGAGCTTGTCGAAGGAGGAATAAGCCCATGCCTTTTTTCTCCTGACACATGGGTCCGGGTGTCAGGGAGATAGAGAGAAACGCTAGAGCCCAAGGGCAAATCTGGCCATTCAAACCAAAAGGCCCTTGCGTGGATTTGGAGCACAATGGATCTCAGATCCACTAGTGGAGTTGCTCCATGATAAATTCTAGATCCAGATTCACTTTTTCAGTGGTGAAGCTATCCCAAACAATCCCTTAGTGTTGGTAAGGACCTAGGGCAGGCACAAGAAGGGATAAATGTAATACCAAATTGTTAGCAACAGGGGAGGAATGAAAGAACAATATGTGAGGGAATTGGAAAAGAAGCAGAACTGGTCGGCGAGGAATGATTTTGGATTATAGAAGAAGAATGTCCGATTACAACAATATATTGTATGCCTCTGATCCCTTAGGAGAAGCATCGCGTACAATATATACACCACTAGCCACTCACACACATAGCTTACCTAGTGGCATATAATATAAAAGGATGAAAATAGATGGAAATAGATGAAAAATACCTCTACCATTTCCATTTCCATATTAGCTTTTCGGGAAATTTCCAAACGATAATTTCAACGAAATCTTTCAATTTCTTTTTTTAACAGAAATAGGAGCGGGAGAGGGATAGCTAGGAGCGAAAAAAGTATGTTGGGGGCAAGGCCAGCCTCTAGGCAGCCTAGTTGGGTCCCAGACGCTGCCCCGCATTCGAGAGTAAAGATGCGTTCAATGTTTCACTCAGGCGAAATGACACAAAGCACGAATAGAGGGACGATGGCTGTAGCGACTACGCCTTATCGCAATGTCACCCGTGATCCACGGCCGATCCGGCTATTTCGTTTAGGCAAACGAGACGGTGACGCCATCAAGCAAGGCATGGCCTATTCACTTTGACGAAAGGGGAGGTCCGGTTCAGGTGAACTTAGCCAGTCGTGGATATGGGACGAGCTATTCGCCCTGACGAAGGAGCGGTTTGGCCCAGTCAGGCGCGACTAGTCGTTAAAATGATTTGAGCTATTCACCTAGGTGAATAGTTGCTTACGATTTGTCTAATTAGTTTTGTAGGTTTCACCTTGGACGGAGTTCACCGCCCTCGCCGAGCCGACAGCCTCTGCCCGACGGGGACCGCCCGAGCAGTTGAGAGGTGACATGAGGCGAGGCCAATCAGTTTTAGCAGGGCTGGTGGTACCTAGGACCGGTAATGACTCTAAATGGTGAATAAGCCCCGAGCGTCGAGGAATATTCTTTGAATATGTAGTAGGTGAAGGGGTATTTTTGTCCCACAAAAGCCTACGGGCATGCATAAATAGCCCCCGTGAGGGGAATGTAAAGGAGGGGAAACAAGATCAATAAAATCATCTATCATGTTTCGCTTGTGTTCTCCCTTTTGGCTTGTTCTACTTTGAAGTTTGCTCATGCAACAATCAGGTGTTCGGAGGCTTTGGCCTTGAACAACATTGGCGCCCACCATGGTTGTCGCTCGAGCTTATCATGCCACCAAAGAGCAAAGTGTTGAAGCCACCGGTGGACAGGGCGAAAGCATCCAAGGCGGCAGCTTTTGCAGCTGCAGGGACAGCCGCACGAAATGGCACAGCAACGGTGGAACCACGAGCTCCCTAGGCGGTGGGAGATAGCACGGTGCCTCCTCTCGGTCGAGAGGAGATGCCCAAAAGAGTGGCTCAGGAAGTCTAGCTCGATCAAGATAGAAATGAAGTACCAAAAGAAGACGAAGATGGCAAAATCACCGAACAGGCAAAAGATCTAAAAAAGTTAGGCTAGTATCAGTAGGACATCCTTAGGCTATAGCACAAGAAGGAGCTGTTGCTGAGGCAGGCAGTAGCTCAAAACCGGGCAGAGCAAACACAGCGAGCAATCAAGCAAGAGAAGATTGAAAGAGAAAGGCTAGTACGCGAGATCCAGGGCATGCACGGAGTGGCGGCAGGCACAGGTGCCAGGCGGGAAGGCGAAAACAAAATAATACCATATGCCATCTTGCTAGATGAAGATGAAGAAGCATACGATTCTACCTCACCCTTGTCAAGAGAGCTCCAGTTGCACCCATGGCCCCTGGGCTACAAACTGCATATTCTAGTATTTAATGGAAAGACAAACCCATGAAAATTCATCGCAGGCTATGAAACAACAGTCACCTCTGTAGGAGGAGATGCTAAAACTCTCGCCAGATCTTTAATTATGGCACTCGAAAATATTGCCCATGATTGGTACACATCATTGAAGCCCCTTTCCATCCATTCATGGAGCCAGGTCAAAGTGGAACTCTTATCCACTTTCTAGGGATATCACCCAGGAATGAAAACCACAAGGGACCTGCTAAACTGTATACAGCGAGATGATGAGTCCTTGTCCGATTACTTAGAGAGACTCATCCAAATCAAAGTGCAAGTGTCGAATGCACCAGAGGAGACGGTGATAGCAGTAGTTGTCAAAGGGTTGGCCATTAGCCAGTGTGCAGCACATTTCACCAGAAATTACCCCACATCTATCAAAGAATTGTTTGAGGTTATGAGGCAGTACGCCAGGTCAGACGACGACCTAAAAAGCGAAAGACAACACAGAACTTGTGGAGGCAAGCAGGCAGAGCCCCTAGGCCACCACCAACCCTAGGGCAGTGAAACATGAGACCATTTCACGCGATCAACAATTTACAGGAACAACCAGAGCATAATGTAGCAATGCAAAGTTCCCCTGGGCCGCTGCCAAACTAGCAGTACAGAAATTTTGATTAGGCTCTGCAGGCGGGCGAGGGGGACAAGGTCCCCACGGTAGACGCGAAGGCAGAGGAAGTTGAAGAAACCAGAAGATACCCTATTGCACTGTGTGCGACGAAAACACTGGTCATTTCATAAAAGACTGCAAATATAACAAAATCGCTAGAGAACTCAAAGAGAAAGACGAGGCCGCGAAAAGCAGTGAAACATCCAACCATGTGTTCCACAACACCAATCGCGAAATGGTAAACAATCAGGGTTCCACCAACCCCTATATGGCGACAAGCAATAATGCCCCTCAGTACCCCAACTTTTCGCACGGGTACAACCAGCATCCGTACATATGGCACCAACCGACATTCCCGGTGTATCAGCATTTCGCACAGCATCCGGGGCATTTAGCAACTGTATTCTCACCAGTCTAGCAAGAGCAGTAGCAATCAAGCCAACCTCAGCCCACAAAGCAAGAAAAATGCCCAAGAGCATCATGTCATAAACAACATCCTACCATCCCAAGGGCACATATTCATGATCACTGGTGGATCAAACCAAGTGTATGAAAACAAGAGCCAGAAGGGACTATGAAAGAAGAGTACATATCGTGTCGTCAAGGGTACCGCTCAACAGGCCAGCTTGGTCCATGGTGCCAATTACGTTCGACAAAAATGACTTCTGAGCACGAGACTTTCCACATACAGACACTTTCGTGGCAACAACAAACATAGCTAGGTTCATAGTACACAACATCCACATAGACAATGGGAGCTCCGCTGACATTCTTTTCATTAAGCCTTTCGAGCAGATGAACCTTGACAAGCGAACACTAGAACCAACCGGGAATTCATTTTTTGGTTTTGGTGGGAAAAAGATAGATGCCTTAGGGAAAAAAGGCAATCCCAGTGTCTTTCGTAGAGGGCGAGAAGGTCCGCATAGAAATGATAACTTTAACATAGTCAACATGGATTACCCATACACCGCCATCTTCGGCAGGGGGTCCTAAACAAGTTTGAGATGGTGATAAAGCAAAGCTACTTATGCATGAATATGCCATCCCCTTTCGGGATAATTACAGTACACGAAGAGCCAAGGGCAGTAGAGCCAAGGGCAGAAGCCGCCAAAGACACCCTAAAAACACCCCTGTCTGCATTGGTACCCAAAAAATGTGTACACATAGGCTCTGACCTCGCAAAAGGTGAGAGAGATAGTCTGATAGCTTTTCTTCATGAGAACCAGGATGTATTCGCCTGGTCGGCAAATGACTTACAGAGCATCAGTCGTGACCTCGCGCAACACAACTTGAACGTGGCGAAAGGAGCAAAACCAAGGAAGCAAAAGCTAAGAAAAATGTCCACAGAAAGAGCAGAAGCGGCAAAAGCCGAAGTGCAAAGACTACTCTATTCCGGAGTCATCCAACCGGTACAGTACCCAGGATGGTTAGCTAATGTTGTAATGGTCAGAAAGAAGAACGTGAAATGGCAAATGTGTGTAGATTTCACCGATCTAAACAAATGTTACCCAAAAGATCGGTATCCACTCCTAAGAATTGACAAGTTAGTTGACATCATGGCTGGGTGCGAGGTAATGAGTCTGCTAGATTGCTTCTCGAGGTATCACCAAATCTGGTTGAACCAAGATGATGAAGAGAAAACAAGTTTTATCACCCTAGGAGGAACTTATTGTTACCAGCGGATGCCTAAGGGACTGTGAAATGGAGGTCCCATTTTTTCTAGAATGATAGATGGAATCTTCAACAAACAGAAAGGCAAAATTTTGGTAGCGTATGTGTTGACAGTAGTTATCATCCATCATAAACCGTCAACTTTGTGTATAGAAATAGTCACCAATAGAAACTTAGGGGTTTTAACTGATAATTTCTATAAGTTTTAGTGAATTTATATTTTCAGCAGGGTTATTCCAGAAAACAAGAAAAGGAGGATTGAAATGTCAAAAAGAAATGAAACTTAACCGTGATGAAATATGCACTAGAAGACTGTAGAAGACACCAAACCGAAGTGGAGGAGCAAAGGCTGCCAGGTGGGGCCGCCTGGCCCCACCATCAGGCCACCTGGCCCCCCACAGAGGGATCTAGCCACGAGCTTCTGGAACATTCCTGCACTGCCTCCTAGGGTCGCATCTACACCATTGCTTCAAGTCGGTTTGATCCGAAGGCTGATGTTCCATCCTCAGGACTATAAATACAGGCCCTGACTCCCCCTGAGATATATTATTGTATCCTGCAATTCATTTGTCAAGAGTAGATTATAAATTAGGGTTTCCAGATATTAGAGAGAGCTCTAGTTCTTCAAATCCTTAGTATAGGCTTTCTAGCAAGGTTTAAGTAGAGTTGGGCTATTTTGCTTGGGATTCTAGATCTGTTCATCTAGAGACTGGTAATTAGCCATTGTATCTCATTTATTTATGATTTTATTCTATTTCATTATTATGTTGCTATTTATTATGTTCTTAGTTTGCTCTAGTTGTATATTTGATATAGTTATAGTTGATGATGAATTTATGCATATGTTCGTAGAGCGTCTAATTCAGTTCTCGAGAGAGTTAGGTGGTACGTATTATGTAAGTGTGGTGCTTAGATATTATTTACCTATGAATGTCCCCTACATGCTAGGCCATGTAGTAGATCGTGGGTGTAACAGACCCGTTGAGTCCTATATAGTTCATCCCCCGTGTGTAGGACTTGTAGAACCTGGTCTTGAAGGTGGGGACAACTATGTTTCTGATCCTCCCTAGTTGATGTTCCTTATGCTTATTTTCTGATTTAGTTATGCTATAGATGAAACTATATATGCTTGAGTGTGTAAAAGACTTAGTATTTAGGAATGACTTAGGAATATTTTATTCTAGCCGAATCTTGAGCTTAGCCATACTACATTAGTTGAGTCTCTGTTCTTTATCTCTGGAATACCATTATCATGTTACATTCATTATTATTTATTTATCTTTTACTTGACTTACCCCTACTAACGTATAAGAGTGGTTGGTTTATCATAGGTCTGCACATTTATAGTTAGCCATATGAACATTTGTCTTACGGTCCTTCCTTTAGGATTAAAATAAATAACGATACTCGGTATACTCTTGAGTAGAATGCTACAATGGTGATTTATCTGTGCGCTTGCAGATACTTATGTTTCGATATTATTTAGAGTTTTTAAGTGTAGTTATAATTACCAGTATTTCTAGCATCATGCTAGGGATGATAACTTAGTATATAGTGATGTAAGAAATGTCAACAGTATGTCGACGACATTGTTGTCAAGAGCGATAAGAAAGAGACCCATATTAAGGACCTCCAAGAAACATTCAAGAACCTAAGGAAGAGCGGCCTCAAGTTGAACCTAGATAAATGTATATTCAGCATCAAGAAAGGCAAACTGCTCGGTTGTTTAGTGTCAGTGAGAGGCATTAGGGAAAATCCCAAAAAAATAGCAACGATAGTAGACATGAAGCCACCCACAAGTAGAAAACAAGTGCAAAAGCTAACTGGTAGACTAGCAGCACTAAACAGGTTCATCTCGAGATCAGCCAAAAAGGGCTTACCCGTCTTTAGAACCCTTCGAAGCTTAGATCATTTCGAATGGGGGCCCGAGCAGTAGCAAGCTTTTGATGAGCTTAAAACTTACTTGACCAAACTAACAACATTATCTAAGCCTTTGCCATCTACAACATTGCTACTATATCTAGCAGTGTCACCAACAACTGTCAGCGCAGTACTAGTTGAAGAGAAGGAGCACAAAAAGAAGATGAAGCAATTCCTAGTGTACTTTGTATTAGAGGCTTTGTCAGGAGCAAAGCTCAATTATTCTGAATTAGAAAAAAATAGCATACACAATGGTTATGGCATCAAGAAAGCTAAAGCATTATTTCCAAGCTTATCGCATCAAAGTGCTTTCAGCACAGCCGCTGGAAGCGCTATTTTGCAATAGCAAAGCCATTGGATGAATCATAAAATGTGCCACATAATTGAATGAATTTGTGGTTGATTTCTGTTGACATTTCTAATACGATTACAAATAAGGTAGGTCAAACCCTTCCTTAGCAAAGGTATTAGAAATGTTTGGGACATCTCTTAGCATTGCTTAAGCTAGGTTGTCATCCCAACACAATACCAAAAGATGTGGTTGTACTTATGATCATAGCACTTATAAAATATGAATAAAGGTTATCCGCAAGCGCACAGATAAAATACACCCGTTGTAGCATTTCACCAAGGAAAGTTTCAGGTATCGTTATTTATAATTCTACCACTAGGAAGGCACTTGGAGGTATAAGAATAAAAACTATAATTTACACTTGTGATAAGAGTTCTACTAGATCAATATCAAAATAGGGATCAATCATATCATAATAAATGATAATTAATAACAGATCATAGTAATCCTAAAAGGGGTTTCACCGAGCATTTTCCTACTTGGGCGTAACTCTAGAAAGAACTAGAAAATAGAGACTAACTCCTAGGGTTATTCTAACTATAGGTCATTGAGCTACATCGATTAGTGCAATTATATTTAGCAATCATGGTCAAGGTAACCTCATATTCATACTCAAGAGACATTGCTAAGGTGGATTAGGAACAGAGCAAGATATCACCCCGCAACTCAGCCTTACTAATCCTATATTCAGGGAGTGGACTACAGAGGACTCAACGAAGCTATAATAGTCACCTTCGCGATCTACCACATGGACCAGAACATAGGGAGCACTCGTAGATAGATATTGTCTAAGCACCATGCTTACACAACTTCTACCAGAGCGCTATACGAATAAGAGTATAAACACAAAACTACTTCAACTATACTAAACATATAATCAACATAGGCAATGAACATTATAATCATGAATCTAGAATTATACCAAGTCCTATCAAGTATTTGACTCATACACAAACTAGAACAAGAACTAGAGGATCAACATGAACTAGACAAGAACACGATGAACTAGAACGATGAACTAGACAAGAATATGATGAGCTATAAGATGAACAAGATGAACTAGAAGAACAAGTAGACAAACTAGAAGATGAACACAATGAACTAGAAGACAAATAGCACAAATAGATTAATAATGTTGAATACAAGAGATAAGTACAAGGCTATACCTAGCCTCCTCGCAACTAGATCCGGAATCCAAGCATTACTTGCCTCCACTAATTCCTATTCTTATGTTCTAGCTATGTCCTAGCTAGTGGAGCTCTAGGTTATCCTTTTTGAGGGACTACCCTAAACTGAACAATGATGGATGATAGATTGATTGATTGATTGCCTCAGGGGGGTCTTCCTCTGCTTATATAGCCTGGTGGGATGAACCGTAGCCCTCGGATCAAACCGACATGAAACAAAAGATGCATCGTAGAGATCAATTGGAGGCCACCACGTGAAGGGGGACCCACTTGGTAGGGGAGCCAGGCTAGCCAGCTTGACATGTGGGGCTGGCCAGCCCCACCTGGCAGCCGCCGAGTCTCCGCTTCGTTCCCATGCCTTCTGGTGTCTTCTACGTCCTTCTAGTGCCACTTTCTGATCCGTTCACTTAATGAGTCATGTCTTGAGTGGATTCCTTCCTTCCTAGCTTCTAGATAAATCCCTAGAAAAGATTATTTCATAAAGATGTGGAATCTTGTCAGTTTAGTCTGTGGTCTTGTGATGATGATGGTTCTAGGGTCTTCTAGAGTCTTCCAAGTCGTATTTATCGAGGACTTCTTCTCTGGTGCTCCAAATATGGCAAATGATATGTCCATCTCGATCATCTTGACAAGCTCTTCGTAATGGTGTGCTCAGATTCTTCACTTGAGATACTTTTATATAATGAAATATTGCATATCCTGCAAAACAAGTGAGAACAACACAACTCGTGGAACTCATTAGAATAAACCTCTATAACCCTACTTCACACATTATTTTAGACCTTTTCCTAAAGTAATTAATGGTTAAAAATTGGAGTTAATTAACGTCAACAATTTCAAACATAGATTAGCAATCAAATCGCAAGCACTTGCTGACTTCATTGCGGATCGGACCCCAGTAGGTTTCGACACAACAATACAATTTGAAGAACCAACTTGGATCGTGCACTGTGATTGAGCCTAGGGGATGGATGGCATGGGTATAGTAGCAATATTAAGGCCACCGAAAGGTCCAAGGCTTCACTACACATCAAGGCTAGAATTCCCCATGACAAACAATATAGCCGAATATGAGGCAGTGCTCCTAGGTTTGTGAAAGCTCAGAGCACTAGGTGTCAGAAGATGTACAGTCAGATCAGACTCTTAGGTAATAGTGAGACACGTTGAGAAAGAGTTCACTATGAAAGAGCCTAAGTTGATCAAATTCTTGGCAGCAGTAAGAAGAATGGAGAAACACTTCACCGGATTCACTTTTTGCTACATTCCGAGAGGCGAGAATGTTGAGGCAGATGAGCTAGCCAAAGAAGCCATGCAAAAAGCACCAATGCTAGCAGACATTTTCTATCAAGAGCTATCAATCAAAGCCATATGAGAAGAAGAGGAACGACCCTGCTATCGACGGCAAAAGGGGGTGAGGGGGAGCCGCCGACACAAGCAAGCCAAGAGAAACTACGTGGAGCAGATCCTGAGCTCTTCTCGGGCTCAAGAAGGGTCCCGGACCGGACGGTCATGACTGAGGGCATGACTGAGGGTGTGCCAGTCAATTTGACTCTACAATTGACAAGGAGAGAAATTTGATAAGTAATTTAAGGTAGAACATGTCGGTGTTCGTCCAGACAGTTCTAAAAATACGGCCAAGTGGCCAGCACGATAAGGCTATCGACTAGAGAGTCGATATCCAGCATGTTCATGATAGAATGTTGTCGGGTATTCAGATACCCGGGGTACCCAAAGGGGATAAAATATGGAACCTTGCATGTTTGTAGGCCCACCGTAAGGGGCCCCAAAAAGTACTGACAGCGTGTCAGCCGCTCAAAACACAAACTGCTAACTCTATCTCGCTCGAGCCTTGTGGAGAGGCCTCGGGCATGATAGGCGTCTTGGGCAACATCTCTCTGTCTCGCTTGAGCCCCGCGGCGTCATCAAAGGCGCTCGACCCCCCACGGCGCATTTTTGCCTCACCCGAGGGGCACATGGTACCCTCAGGCGAAGCGGGGAGCCACAGGGACCCCAGCACAGTGCTCGCTCCATCGACGTGATGGACGTGACCGTGCACAGTCAATAGGGGCACCAGAACCATGCCCTAACTCGACATGACCCTGGTCATTCTCCCACGATGACATCCATACCTCCACAGTAACAGGAGTGACGGCAGCTGTGCCACCTAACCCCCTCACTACAAAAATGCTGATGCACGCGACGCCCACCTTCATGGCACAGGGACGTATAGGTCAAGGCATGGCTCCGGCACGATGCACTAGTGAACGGAGAGGCCAAAAGATCAACACCCTGTACGACTCCATGCTACTGGGAAACTGTTCCCACCAGATAAGGAGAAGGACGGCCATGCCTGAGGCCACCTTTTTCATCTTTCTCTTTCATTCTCCCCGTTTTCACCGCCCTCCTCTTAGAAGCTATAAAAGGGGAGGCAGGGGCCATGTCTAAAGCAATCGAATAGCAATCAGAATCGAATCGATCGAAACCACCACCTAAGAGACTTGGGACCTGCTCACTCTCTTGAAAGCTTATAACCCCTACTACAAGCATCCCGATGCAAGGCAACACGAACCGCAGCGAAACCCACTGGACGTAGGGCCGTTCATGCCTGAACCGGTATACATCCTTGTGTCTGCTTTGCACAACCATCAGGGTCCAGACACGCATATACAAATTTACTAGTCACTCTATTTAGACACCCGGTCCTCTAGACACCGACAAATGTAAACAAAAAGTGCATATCTACAATTATTATTTACTCGGTTGCATGGATCTAACTTAGCCGATGATCATGAAAACATACGAAAGATGTGAGGGTAGACGTGCAAGCATACATGTGAGAAACATACTAGCTCTTAACCAAGACGAAAGCAAATAAAAGCGTATAAACAGCTAGTACATTCTCAACAAAGTAGGCTATCGGCTAAAATAGCCGATTCTACTGATTGTGTCATACGACATACGATCACTCATACATTTGATACAAGTAAATCTACCAACCGCTAGACTCAATCTATTGTACCGCCAACAGGTCGAGTCATCTGATGCAGCATTGATAGCATTGACAGTAAGATGGCGACGTTCTCTTTATCTAGTCCTTATCGATTGGGCCCATCCTCTTGAGGTGATGACGTCATCTTACTTGATTGATGGCAACTCTGGTTAGCCGATCTCATTGAATATTTTGACTTTCCTTTGATAAATTTTGACTTTGGGGTCCTTTCTGCTCGAACCAAATTTTGGTGTCAACATATGCCCCCAATTTTGGGATAAAATGATTTTATTCCAAAATTACTTCTCGTGACCGTTGTATGTGCTGCACTTCCAATCATCTGCACTGATCTTTATTCTTTTCAACTTCTAATGGTGATTGTTGGATCATCTCTACCTTCAACTCATGCTCTATAGCTGACCTTTTGATACTCTGGTTGACATCATGTTCCATTGTACACCACTCCTTCTACCATTGCCGACTACTGCACTAGTGATCTACTCTTTGGATTGATTGCCTTTCTTATTAAGATCATGGGCTTGGTCCATTAGCTAATTCAGCTTCTAGTCGATCAAACTTTAATTGATTATCCTAGGACCTGCCTCTAGACGCATGTAAAAATTCAAAGTCAAGTTGGATACCTTTTTGGGTCCGTGACCCAGAATTGAACAACTATGCAAAGGACACTAGCAAATAAAATCTTAGGTCCACGGCGCCTGCAACCATTGCATTTCTATTAGGCCATGTGTGGTTTCCTCGACCCTTGGAATGGCTTCTTGCCTTCCATTTACTAATCTTAAATTCATGTCGCTCGATAAAATCCATCAGCATCCCTCTTTTGGCTATAAATACGTTCCTCAGGGGGAAGTTAGGAAGCCACATTTGCACCTCGCCTTTGCTTTTGCCACCGTGCAACTTCTCTTCTTCCTCAAATCCCAAACCGTCCTCCACAGATCAATGGATCTCGGCAAGCGCATAGCTGGTGATTTCCTAGAAGAGAACCTCCCTTCGCGCTGACGCCTCTGGCTCCAGGGGTACGAAAAGATCAGATTCGACTTCAATCATCTCATTTTGTCTTGCTGACCCTTTCTTTTTCATTTTGCAGTGGTGATCATCCTGGTGCTGTCCATGACACCTAATCGGCAGCATAAGCAGGCTCCTCCTCCAATTCCATCGACCCTTATAACGGAGATGATGCACGGTGCTTTTGTCGTGAATGGCATGCAGCAATCGACCGCTATTTTGAGGCAACCTAGGAGAATGGGCAACTGGAATTTGCCCTAGAAGCTTCCTAGGTCGCTTTCACCACAGCAGAGGTGGAACCGAGCGGGATTCAAGCACAGCTGGTAGAATTGGATGCCAGAGTCACCGGTAAGTTCTTCGTCACCCTCATTTCTTTGATGCTCCCGTTTTGCTAATCTTTTAATGACTTCTTCTGTTTCTTTATCCTTAGCTCTAATGGTGCAATTGGAAGCCCTCTAGGTGGCGGCGGGCAATGCCATCGGCGCCCTGAACGCACGGGGCGATACCCTGGCGGACCACCTCCAAGATGCTTCTATGCGCATGAGGGAGGTGGCCCTTCATGGCATCCATAGTGGTGCTGCCATCACCCTAGCAATAGCCCAGGTGTGCTCGGGGCACGATCTTCGCTTGGTGGAGCCTGGCTTCCTAGAGGAGGAGAACCTCGACGACTACCATGATCTGGTGGATGACTTCGAGGGGGGCAGTGTCGCTGCGGCAGACATAACCTCAGCCGAGGAAGTCATGAACAACATCCTCCTTGGCCCTTAGTTTGTAACTAGGGGTTATGTTAAGAAATAAATTCTCTTTTGCACCTATTCTTTATGCTTTGGCTTCTGAATTCCCTTCCTCGTTGTTGTCAATCTCTTGCAGTGTTAGTCCTCGAACTGATAATCATCAGATAGACTCGAACTTGGGCTCAAAAATAGCTGATTAGATCAAATTGGCTAACTTCCTAGGGTTGGACCTCCTGTAGCTTAGCATGAACATAACGTCGCACCGAACAAATCCCTTTCTAAAATCTACATTCTGTTTAGCGATCGACTTTCAATGATTCTTTGAAATTGGTCTCTTGCAACTGTTTTCCAACTGATCAATCCTTTAAGCCATTCCTTAGGTTTGGATAATCATGAAATTGCAGCAGATAGGTGTTTCCAAAGTCCACAGCTCGGGGCCGAGTGAAAACGTAGAATTCCAATGAAATGGCAACTCCTCGTGTCAATCGTCGCCTTCTCATTTGGTCACGCAGGGCCCCTTGGTTCTTGGAATGACCTCTCATCTTCCATTAACTGCTTTTTATTTTGACACAGCTTGATAAACCTACCTATGTCAAGTTCAGTTATAAATATATGCTTTAGGGATAACTAAGAGGTCACATCTACACTAGTTTCCACTCTCGCTACTGTACATCCTCTTCTTCTTCTTCCTCTGACCAAAAACTCAATCTTAGCCAAGAACAATGGTGGACGGCAAGCATCGGTAGCTTCCTCCATCAACTCCACCGACTCGTACAACAGTGATGACGCCCGGCGTTACCTTTGTGAACGGGATGAGGCATTGGGTCATCACTGGGAGGCAACCCAAGAAACTGCGTGCCTAAAGGCTGCCTTGGCTAATTCCCAAGCCACCCTCACCACCATGGAGGGGGAGAGTAGTGCTGCCCGGGCATGATTGGTGGAATCTGATGCTAGGGTCGCTGGTAGGATCTTCAGACAAAACCCTATTCCTCCAATATTCTGCTCTGTCAAGTTTTTGTTGACGATTGCTTTCTTTCTTTATTGCAGCCCTGATGGAGGATTTGGAAGCTCTCCACCTGGCGGTGAACAATGCCACCTGGGCTCTAAATGCCCACAATGATTTGTTGGAGAACTGTCTCCAGGATGTCCCCATGCGCGTTGGGGAGATTGCCCTCCATGGCGTCCGTCACGGGGCCACCGTTGCCCTGATGATTTCCCAAGTGAACTCCGAGCATGATCTCTGGTGTTACCAGCCTAGCTTTGCGAGCAGCGGCGACCATTATGGACTGGTGTAGGATTTCGCTAGACATGCTGATGCCGTAGCAAATGCTTCTTCAGCCGAAGAAATTGTGAACAAGGTCTTCTCCGGCTAGTAGTTTGTATCAAATTACTTATGAACTCTAGAAATTATTGGCTGTCAAGCTCTTTCAAAATATTATGCAATTAAATCCAAATCTGACTCCTTGAAATAGAACAGCCACATTCTGATGAACTCAAAAAGTAATGTTTAACCGATATGTAATAACCAACAGGAGGAGTCACTAAAATAAACTCTCAGAGCTGATTGCTTAGATCGACTATTGATGTTCATTGCTGATCTTGATGATGCCTCCTTCCTAGGCTCTTCTAGAGAAGCATTCACAATCTTTAAACTCCTAATATGCTGGGTCAAAAGCTGTCACACTCACAGACATGTCAGCCAGAACCACTTTGACGTTGTCTCCCTGCCATTGGATAAGGCATTGGTGCATTGTTGAAGGGATGCAACAATTGGCATGGATCCAATCATGACCCAAGAGCAGACTACATGTTCCTTTACCATCGATGACAAAGAAAGTAGAAGGTAGGGTCTTGCTTTCAATCATCAATTCAATGTTAACTGCCCTAGCGGTCTTAGATGCATTGCCACCGAACTCTTTCAACATCATACCTGTTTAAAGTAGATCTTCTGGGCCTTTCCCAAGCTTACAAAAAGTAGTATAGGGCATGAGACTGTTGCATCTCCATCAACTAACATCTTGGTCATTGGTTTCCTATCGATAAATCCTTTCATGTATAAAGCCTTCAAGTGCTGATGTTGAGATGACTTATCAAATGCAGCTTGCTAGGGTTGGAGGGCTAACTAAGCTATTGCTTCCCCCCAATTCTTCTTCATCATATCCCTCTCCATCAGATTCTTATTGTTCACACTTGGAGGGAGCTCTAAATTTTGCTAGTAGGATGAAGACCATATCAATATTAGCTGACGGTTTGCCCTTGTCGACTGTTTGCTTGACACACCATGTCCGAGGTATGCTATACTTCTAAGCCTCCAATTCTCTATTCCTCAGACGCTAAACTCTTCTTTTCTGGCTCCTTGTCAGACCTTCTGGACACCATTGGCCCTTTTGCCAAACATACTCTTCTTCTTCACCACGATTGGCCCAATTTTGATCATGAATACGTTTGCCTAACTGATCATGAACTCCTTTGTTTTTTATGCACCGATCCATGCTGTTAGATTGACAATTCAAATGCTCATGGATGGATCGGTGGGTGGACTGAGATTGCCTGAATTCTGCATACTGATTAATGCACTCTGGGCAGTTTCGTCAATTTCAATCCTTCGTTCCAACAGTGCCTGAAGAAAGGACAACTCCAATGTAGCTCGGCTTGTTCTCTTTCATACCTTTCTTCTTCTTCACACTAATGCTTATATTCTTCTTCTTTAAGCCAGCACTAATAGTCCTTCTCCTTTTGGCGTTGCCACTTGTTCAACAAGATCTTGACCTAAGGACGTAAAGCACCAGCTCTAGATGTCTCACCTTGTTCATATCAATTCTTTTGCTAATCGTGTTGCTTCTTAGCTTCTTCATATTCATTAGCCGATATTTGAACTTTGGGGTCAACCAACTCATCTTCTTTGGCCCTAGCCAATGCCAAGACCTTCGTCTTTCCTTTAGCCAACTAGAACTCCACCATGTGCACCCCTAGGAAAGGATGCTTATCTATATCCATTGTTGGTTTCTTAGCTGGCTCAAACTTGATTCTCTCATGCTGGCTCAAATTTGATTCTCCCTTGCTCGATGGCCTTCTGAATGTGGAAGTGGAAGATTCTGCACTCATTGGTACTATGGTTGGTAACATTGTGAAACTTGCAGTATTTCTTCCCTTTAAGTTCTTCAGCCGAAGGGGTCACATGGTTTGCAGGTAATCTCAACTGCTTCTTCTCTAGCAGCAAGTCGAAGATTCTATCGGCTTTCTTAACATCGAAGTCATAGGTGTTTTCTAACTCCTTCACCCATGGACAAGATACAAGAGCTTTACCCCATGTCCATTTAGCTATTGAACTTCTGGATCATCCCCGTCAGAACCTGTATCATAGGGATCAGTCAAAGCAGCAGTACCCTTTAAATACTTCTCTTTGTGCAGGGTCTGGTGCTGACTCTCAAAGGCAAACACTCTCTAAACTAAATGGGCTAAGCTTTCAAACTCCTGGCCATCAAATTTCTCTCTGATTAATGGAGACATCCCTTGAAGGGCCAATTCAGTCAATTGGCCATTAGATAGATTCAATGAGTAGCATGACTCCTTACTTCTCTGAATCTTTGGACGAACTCAAAGCCTGACTCATTGTTCTTCTGCCTCATGCTTGCCAAGTATGTAATCTTCTTCTCACCTAACCCACTATAGAAATATGCATGGAACTTATTCTCCAGATTGGTCCACCTAGTGATTGAGTTTGGTTCTAGCGATGAAAACCAACTGAAGGCCGATCCAGACAGGGACAAGGGGATGAGTCTAACTTTGTGTGCCTCCTCAACAGATGCTTCTTCAAGCTAAATGAGATAGCGGCTGATATGCTCCATGGTTGTCATCTCATCTACCCTGATAAATTTAGAGAAATCTGAGACTCTATAGCGTGGTGGGAGTTGCATAATATCATACCAGGTAGGGTATAGGCACTAGTAAGAGCCAACTTGTCCTTTAGGCTTCAGACCAAACTAGCTTTGCATCATAGCAGTTATCCAGTTGACAAACTCTTCAGCATCCATGCCGGCAACTTCTTGTCTCGGCTGCCCTTGAGCCTAAGCCTGAGATCCTTGTACTTGGACCTGTTGATTCTGAGCTGGAGACTGCTGGAGTTGCTATGCATTTAATTGTAAGGGTTTTGATACCCAGGATGTGGCATAAGCTCATATGTTCTGGTATTAGAAATCAAGTGGTATCCCTCTGGATAGTCGATCTGAGCATTGTGAGTTGCGTATCCCTGCAATCGACTATTGAAGTAGTTACAATCAACATTCTTGATGATCCTTTGCACTGATGGAGCAATTCTTTGGGCTGACTGAGGCACTTGATAGGAAGTACTGAATCTTCCTTGAGCCAGCCGTTGCACAACCTGCTGAGTAGCTAGGGAGGTTGGCTCCTGGACTATCTACGTGATGGGGGCACTTGGTGATTGCTATGCTGGTGGCTGCCCCCTGTCATCTGAACTTGCCCCCTATCGTTGGTAAGGCCTGACCTTGCCCCCTACGGTTGGTAGAGTTTGACCTTGTCCCCTGCTGTTTGTAGGGTCTGATCTTGAGCACATCCTCCTAGAAGCTGCTATAATGGTGGCTGTTAGAACTACCCACCATTCAGCTGTTGACTAGTACCAGGTATGTTGCTTCCCATAACCAAAGGATTCAATCCATTAGAGTATGCTGACCCAACTTGATCAACTAGCACTCCAAAAAAGATCTCTTTCAAAACGTTGCTAATCGTGATGGCTAACACCTTATTGTGGTTTGTAAAGGCTTCATGGATAGTCTTGTGGATCAAATGAGTAGTGGTCCTTGCTTCAACATCTTCACTTTGACCATGCAGGAGAATGCTTGGTAGGGGAGTCTTCTGGACGACTGAATCACGTGTCCTACTGTAAGACAACAGACACTTCTCTTTGAATTCCTTTGTCGCTTACTCAATGAGTGCCTTCTGGTTGTTAGGCAAGTCTTCAAGGTTGACCTTGAGGATCGTCTAATTATCCATGTTGACAATTGTGGTTGACTTCTGATCAAACATTGTGGTCCCACCAGGTGTGCCAATTTGTGTTGATGACAAAAAGGGGCGATGGGGAGCTGTCGACACAAGCAAGCTGAGAGAAACTATGTGGAGCAGATCCTGACCTCTCCCCGGTCTTAAGAAGGGCACTGGACCAGATGGTCATGACGGAGGGCATGCCAGTCAATTTGACCCTGCAATTGACAAGGAGAGAAAGTTGATCAGTAATTTAAGGTGGAACATGCCGGTATTCGTCTAGATAGTTCCAAATATACAACCAAATGGCTAGCATAATAAGGCTATCGACTAGAGAGTCAATATCCAGCATGTTCATGATAGAATATAAATAAAACAAGTATATCGGCAATTATTATTTACTCGGTTGCATGGATCTAGCTTAGCCGATGATCATGAAAACATGTGAAAGATGTGAGGGTAGATGTGTAAGCATACATGTGAGAAACATACTAACTTTTAACCAAGACAATAGCAAGTAAAAGCGTATAAACAACCAATACAATCTCAACAAAGTAGGCTATCGGCTAAAATAGCCTATTCCAGTGATTGTGTCGCACGACATACGATCACTCATCCGTTGGATACAAGTAAATCTACCAATAGCTAGACTCAATCTATTGTACCGCTAACAGGTCGAGTCGTCTGATGTAGCATTGACAATAGGACCGTAGATCAGAGACCAGCAATCGATAAACCTACTTACATCGCAAAGGAATCATGAAGGCATATCATACGCGTTAAAGCGCAAGCCATCGACTAAATAGCTGATAGGGACATAGCGGGTGGTTGACGCCATGCTCTTCTTAATAGATAGATCTATTAACTGCTAATGTCCAATCTAACACGCTATCAATAGGTCGAGTCATCTGATGCAGCATTGATAGAGGGGTCATACTGGGTACTGGCAATCAACAGATCTATCTCCTAATAGAACATGACTTCAAACACCCGCCATGTACGATCAGGACTACGATAGATTGGTCATTAAAATAAGATCTAACGTCAGGAATTGAATTCAACTGTGATAGTAATCAGCAGACGATAGATCAAAATAGATAGGACCAATAAATCTCAATCTAGATCGGGCAATTGGTGATATTGTATTAAACAGTAAACTATCCAACACAATATCGATAACTTTGATCAATACCAACATTTTACAAGAGACCAGTCATCTGTTGCAGCCTTGTAAAAGTTGATACAAATCGATAACTAATCTATATCGTGACTTGTAAGAGATCAGTTATCTGTTGTATCCTTACAAATAACAATATAGATCGATAACTAACTTATACTGAGACTCGTAAGAGATCAGTCATCTATTATAGCCTTGCAAGCAAAAATATAAGTCATGACGGATACCTACAAATAAGTCAGAGGTTAGGTCGTTCGATGCAGCCCTGCTTGCCCAAAGAACTCGTTGAAATCTATTCTACTCCTACTCCTAAGGGGTGGCCGAAGCCAAAAAGTAAAGGTACTTGATTTGGTTGATCGATGTGAGATGTCTATTACAATGGCCGGGGTTCAATATTTATACCCAAGACCTGACTATGAATCCTAGTCGAATAAGACCGGTTACAATCTTGGTAAAGAAGATAAAAACTTCCTAAATTACGATAATCTTAGACCTCAATTATTTCCCTTCTATGAAGTCTGACGTGTCTTCTCGCTCCATGCCTTGCTGATCCTGCCGATAGGGCCCACTCCCTTGGAATGACGACATTCTCTTTATCCAGTCCTTGTTAATTAGGCCCATCCTCTTGAGGTGATGATGTCATCTTACTTGATTGATGGCAACTCTGGTTAGCCAATCTCATTGAATATTTTAGCTTTCCTTTGATAAATTTTGACTTCAGGGGTCCTTTCATCTTGAACCAAATTTTTGGTGTCAACACCTGCAGCGTGCATGCTATCGCAAGCAAGGACTGGAGATCACCCATATTCGCCTACCTCAACAGAACCTATGAGCCACAGAGCAGACATGAAATATATAGAATGAACCCCAAAATGAAACAATACTCCATCATAGCAGGAGTTATACAAAAGCGGAATTGTAGCGCTGATGTTGGAATGTGCAAGCCGAGAGCAAGGAATACAACTATTGAGCGAAATGCATGCCAGAGTGTGCGGGGCTCATAGGGGACCGCATGAGATCGCCCATAGAGAGATGAGACAATGGTTCTATTGGCCAATAGCAATAGAAGACGTGAAGGAGCTTGTCCGTAGTTGCAAAGGCTGCCAGATGTTCGCTAAGAAGCAGAAAGCTCCAACTAACCTGATAGAGTCAATCTTTCCAACATGGCCATTGTAGAGATAGGGGGTCGACATAGTAGGGTCATTGCCAACAGTGCCAAGGAACCTACATTTCACCACAATAGCCCTAGAATACTTCACAAAATGGATCGAGGCCAAGGCACTGCCGAAGATCACATCAGGCACCTTAACCAGTTTCATGTGGCAAAGGATAATATGTCGTTTCGGAGTGCCATCCTACATTATAGTTGACAATGGGAAGCAATTCGACTGCACGGAGTTCAAAATTTTTTGCAGCGAGTTAGGAATCAAACTAGCATTCACCTCGATTAATCACCTAGAGAGCAATGGAGCAGTCAAAAGGGCAAATGGCTTGATTTTCAATGCAGTATCAAAAGCACTGTTCGATTTACTGAAAGGGAAATAAGCAAAAGAAATGATCAGTACCTTTTGGGGTCATAACATCTCGTGCACTCAGACAACTAGGTTCACCCCTTTCGCCTCCTATATAGCAAAGAATCAATCATGCCAGAGGAGCTCAAGCTAGGCCCTTTCCGCACCAAAATCGCAGCAACCACTCCAATACAACGATATGTTTAACTTGAAATAGCAGAAAACGCCAGGCTGCATGCCACATTAGACAAATATCATAAAGAAATAGAGACCTAGAGAGACAAGAAAGTTCTACGAAAGAACATCAACCCAGGTGACATGGTGTTGATTCATCACCCTGACAAGCAGGGCAAACTACAGTCCTAGTGGTACGGGCCGTTCGTGGTGGCGAATATGGTAAAGCTAGGAGTTTATAGGCTGCTCAACGAAGAAGGGGTCGAAACAAGCCACACGTGGAACACAAACAACCTGCATCACTTCTACCCATAACATCTTTGCCCTTGAAGGGTTGTAATTTTTCTTTTCGCCACTTCTATAAGCACCAAAAAAAGGATCCGCACTCTTTTTCCTCACAGGGAAAGCCTTTGCGAAAAGGCATGAGGTTTTTTAATGAGGCGATCCTCTGTACCCCCACAAATCAATTCAAAACTTTCCCCAAGAAAGTCTAAAGAATAGGACGTCAAAACAAAACCTGACCTCAGCAGGTTCTAGATATCGACAACGATAGCACCAAGTTAGGTTGCGCCATTTTGCTCTCGTGCGAAATGTCACGATCAAAACTCAGCAACCAAGAAACCAGCCCAAGGAAGGCACAAACCTTTCGCATCACTAAAAAGGAGTGAGAACGAAAGAGAAAGGTCAATAAGCCATGAACATTTTGCCACACCAAAAAGGAGTGTCGATGAAAGGAAAAAGCCAGACAGGCTCAAAAACAGTTCGCATCACCAAAAAGGAGTGGCTATGAACACAAAAGGCTCAAGAGCCATAAAACTTGTACCACCAAAAAGGAGTGGGAACAATGGTTACAGGCTAGAAGGTGCAAAGGCCTATTCGCATCGTTGTAAAGAATAAAAGAACTACTAGGAAATACAGGTGCGCGTACGTGCATGTACTTGGTTGATTTCAATGCTAGAGAAACTAAACTGTCAACATGTTTGCTCACTAAGTCTAGCATGGGTTGGTCATAGAATAGAAGGCTTGATCATGTTAGAATGAAGTAATTGAATAGATTGATAAAGCATGATCTAGTCAGAGGCTTAAAAGATATCACATTTGAGAAGGATAAGCTATGTAGTGCATGTCAAGCCAGAAAGCAAGTTGGCAACACTCATCCTAAGAAGAGCATAATGAGCACATCCAATACATTTGAGTTGTTGCATATGGATTTATTTGGGCCAACTACATATATAAGTATTGGTGGCAACAAGTATGGATTTGTGATTATGGATAATTTCACTAGATATACATGGGTGTTCTTTCTTGTTGATAAGAGTGATGTATTTGCAACCTTCAAGTCTTTCATCAAGAGAATTCACAATGAGTTTGAAACTACCATCAAGAAAGTAAGAAGTGACAATAGAAGTGAATTCAAGAACACAAGAGTTCATGATTTATGTGATGAGTTTAGAATTAGGCATCAATTCTCGGCCAAGTACACTCCTCAATCAAATAGCCTAGTTGAGAGAAAGAATAGAACTTTAATTGACATGGCAAAATCAATGTTGGGTGAGTACAATGTAAGTCATTCATTTTGGACTGAAGCAATCAACACGGCTTGCTACTATAGCAACAAACTCTATTATCACCCATTGAAAGAAAAGACACCATATGAGCTCTTGAATGATAGGAAGCCCAATATTGCATATTTTTAGGTTTTTGGTTGCAAATGCTATATCTTGAAGAAAGACACAAGATTTAGCAAGTTTGAGAAGAAATATGATGAAGGTTTCTTGCTTGGTTACTCCACTGCTAGCAAGGCTTATAGAGTTTGGAATTTGGCTAGTGGTACTCTTGAGGAGGTTCATAATGTGGAATTTGATGAAACCAATGGTTTCCAAGAGGAAGATGAAAATCTAGATGATGTGAGAGGCACTCAATTGGCCAATGCAATGAAGAAGATAGATGTTGGTGACATAAGGCCTAGAGAAGTAATTGAAGTTGAAGATGACAAACATCAAGTGCTCTCTAATTCAAATCTGTAAGTTAACACAAGTCAAGCTAGTTCATCATCTCAAGTGCAAGATCAACAAGTGGCTAGTACATCATCTTAACCAAATGAACAATCAAATGCAAGCAATCAAGTACAAGTGCTCCAACCTACAAATGTTACAAGAGATCATCCTTTGGATTCTATAATTGGTGATATCTCAAGAGGTGTACAAACAAGATCAAGATTGGTATCATTTTGTGAACACTTCTCATTTGT
Organism: Saccharum hybrid cultivar R570; assembly: GCA_038087645.1. Lineage (NCBI taxonomy): Eukaryota > Viridiplantae > Streptophyta > Magnoliopsida > Poales > Poaceae > Saccharum > Saccharum hybrid cultivar. The sequence goes on from JAQSUU010000135.1 coordinate 30,123,711, forward strand.
GTCATCCATTGAACCTAAGAAGATAGATGAAGCTTTGAAAGATGTTGATTGGGTCAATGCTATGCATGAAGAGCTAAACAACTTCATAAGAAATCAAGTATGAAAGTTAGTTGAGAGGCCTAAGGGACACAATGTGATTGAAACTAGATGGGTCTTTCGCAACAAGCAAGATCAAGATGGGATAGTTATAAGGAACAAAGCAAGACTAGTGGTTCAAGGATACACTCAAGTTCAAGGCCTTGACTTTAGTGAAACATATACCCCGATTGCAAGATTTGAAGCAATTAGGATCTTGTTAGCCTATGTTTGTGCCCACAACATCAAGTTGTACCAAATGAATATGAAAAGTGTATTTCTCAATGGGTACATTAATGAACTTGTGTATGTTGAGTAACCTCCCAGTTTTAAAGATGAGAAGAAACTCAATCATGTCTACAAGTTGAGAAAAGCTTTGTATGGTTTAAAGCAACCACCAAGAACATGGTATAAGAGGTTGAGGAATTTTCTACTCTCGAAGGGGTTCATCATGGGCAAGGTTGACACCACTCTCTTCACCAAAAAGATTGGAAATGACTTGTTTGTGTTGTAAATCTATCTTAATGATATTATCTTTGGATCAACCAATCAAGATTTTTGTGAGTTTGGAAAGATGATGGCAAATGAATTTGAGATGTCTATGATTGGAGAGCTTAGTTACTTCCTTGATCTTCAAATCAAGCAATTGAAGAATGGTACATTTGTTAGTCAAGGCAAGTACATCAAAGACATGCTCAAGAAGTTTGGAATGGAAGATTCTAAAGCCATTAGTACACCTATGGGGACAAATAGAAGCTTGGATAGTGATGCAAGTGGCAATATGATGGATCAAAAGATGTATCGGTCCATGATTAGAGCCTACTCTATGTGACCACATCAGGGCTGGATGTGATGTTTAGTGTATGCTTGTGTGCTAGATTTTAAGCCTCACCAAGAGAAAGTCATTTGAAGGCAACAAAGAGAATATTGAGGTACTTAAAGCATACATAAAATATTAGATTATGGTATCCTAAAGGAGCAAAGTTTGATTTGATTGGATATTCGGACTCTGATTATGCGGGATGCAAGGTTGAGAGAAGGAGCACATCAGGCACATGTCAATTATTGGAAAGATCACTTGTTTCTTGGTCATTAAAGATGTAAAATAGTGTTGCACTTTCAACCGTCGAAGCCGAATACATAGCCACCGATAGTTGTTGTGCATAAATTCTTTGGATGAAAGCCATTTTGAATTATTTTGGAATCAAGTTCAAACAAGTGTCATTGCTATGTGACAATGAGTGTCGTAAAGCTCACCAACAATCCAGTTCAACATGCAAGAACAAAGCACATAGATGTCCACCATCATTTCATAAGAGATCACCAACAAAAGGGAGATATTTCAATTGAGAATGTGGGCACAAATGATTAACTTGCTGATATCTTCACCAAGCCACTTGATAAGAAGAGATTTTACAAGTTAAGGAATGAATTGAACATACTTGACTTCTCAAATATGTGTTGATGCACCCCAATTATATGGCATGCCTCTCTTTCAAGCAAAGCAAGGTAAAGTTGATTGACATGTCACTCATCCATTACTAAGGACTTGTTTAGTGCATCTAGTCATTCCTCACATGTCTTAGGCTCATTCATGAAAATCAAATGAATTTGATGCTTGTATGGTACCACTATTATTTCTATGCTCGATATGATCTAGTGGTAGCATATGACATGTTTGTGGGCTTGTGAACCTAGTGTTTAATCTAGAAAATGAGCTATAAGTGTTTAACTCAACATGGTGCATGATAGCCCTCATTTGGAGGTGTGAAGAAGCTTGCCCTTGGATCAAACCGAGTCAAATATCTTTTGAAGTGATCTAGATTGAATCAAATTGAGAAAATAATCCTCACTAATCATGGTTTCACCCCAACCTATCTAAAATTTGAGGTCACCTTTTGTGGTCATTAATGACAAAGGGGGAGAGAAATTCACAAAGATAATAAGAGATAGGGGGAGCAAACAAATGAAATGACATTGTAAGGGGATCAATTAAAATTTGAAGCACACAAATAGGGGGAGAAAGCTCATAAACTTGTGTGTTATATTTGTATGTGCATTACATATGTTTGCTTGCATGGCACAAGTTTTAAAATTCCCTATCCATGCTTGTGTGGTGTATGCTAGATTATAGAAAATGATTGATGAAATGAAAACTAGCATGCATAGGATGTTAGTTAGATGTGTCTTGCATGTTTCATAAGTGGTGCTAAAGCCTTGCTTATAATATTGATCTCACGAGGTATCTAGTGTTCATGTTTTGTAAGAGCTATCTAACTAACCATGGTGCTAAGGATGGTGTTCAAATGGTAACTCTGATTGGTATCACACTTCAAAGGTCCATTCTTTACACCTTAGCATCATTTGGTAGCTATTACTCTCCCAAACTTCTAATTCATGCATATGTGCAAGCTTTCAAATCCAAACTCTTAGCACATATATAGGGGGAGCTAATACTATCAATTTGGGTTGATGAAACTTATCCATAGTCTTTACACATGGTAATATGCTTGGGCAAGCAACATGAATCCAAAAAGATTTTATTGAATATCTTTGTAAATAGGTTGGCATCAATTACCAAAAGGGGGAGATTGAAAACCCTAGTTTGGTTTTGGATAATTGATGAAACCTAGCACTAACCTTTGTCATGAGTGGTGATATGAGCTAGGTTGGTGCAACCCAAGTGATAGAGCAAGATGAGGTCCATGGTGATGAAGATGGACATGAAATGATGATCATCAAGCTCTAACTTGGAAAAAAAGAGAAAAACAAAAATAGGCTGTAACACCCCTGGGTGTTAAGCATGCATTAGCATCCAAAGCATTAGTCATAATCATCTCATACATGGTTATCATTGCATGCAATATAGACCCTTTTAAATTTAAAGTTGAAAAACAATTACTCAAAACCCAAATTCTGCATTTAAGTGCTAAAGAGTGGTGAAATTTTGTGTAGCTACAATTTTAGATAATCTAGAATAAATAAACATGATTTTTTGAGCAACTCTTGAATTCAAATTCCTTCAAATTTTTGCTTTTAAAAATATTCTAGAAAAATGAATTTTTACTTAAACATTTAGCTTTAAATCCTAAATTCAAAATCTATTGAGAATTTTGAAAAGTGCCCTACATGAAAGTTGTAGAGAATTAAATTTTGAACAAATTTTATTTTGGGCAAAAGTTCTGAAAACCTATTTTTCATCTTCAAATTCAAATTTGAAACCAATAAAGAAACCTGAAAAATATTATTTATAAAAGAAAAATGGTTTTTCCTCTTGACGTTTGTCTGAACATGTGATGGCGACACCAGTGACTTTCCAATTAAAATAGGACTGCATCAGGGGTCAGCTTTGAGTCCTTATTTATTTGCTTTGGTGATGGATGAGGTCACAAGGGACATACAAGGTGGTATCCCTTGGTGTATGCTCTTTGCTGATGATGTGGTGCTAGTTGACGACAGTAGGGCAGGGGTTAATAGGAAGTTAGAACTATGGAGGCAAACGTTAGAGTCGAAAGGGTTCAGACTTAGTAGGACTAAGACCGAGTACATGAGGTGCGATTTCAGCGTGACTAGGCATGAGGAGGGAGACGTTAGCCTCGATGGGAAAGTGGTGGCCAAGAAGGATACTTTTCGGTATTTAGGGTCGATGCTACAAAAGGACGGAGACATTGATGAAGATGTTAGGCATAGAATTTCAGCCGGCTGGTTGAAATGGCGTCAAGCTTCTGGCGTCCTCTGTGACAAAAGGGTGCCTCAGAAGCTAAAAGGTAAGTTCTATAGGACGGCGATTCGTCCGGCGATGTTATACGGTGCTGAGTGTTGGCCTACAAAAAGGCGACATGTCCAGCAATTGAGTGTAGCAGAGATGCGTATGTTGCGTTGGTGTTGTGGGCACATAAGGAGGGATAGAGTCTGGAACGACGATATTCGGGATAGGGTTGGGGTGGCTCCAATTGAGGAGAAATTGATTCAACATCGGTTGAGATGGTTTGGACATGTCCAACGGAGGCCTCCTGAGGCACCGGTGCGTAGTGGAGTTCTAAAGCGGGCCGATAATGTAAAGAGCGGTAGAGGTCGGCCTAAACTAACTTGGGACGAGTCCGTTAAGAGAGATCTTAAGGAGTGGAATATCCCCAAGGATTTAGCTATGGATAGGAGCGCTTGGAGATTGGCAATCAACGTGCCTGAACCGTGACCTCTTTTTGTCTTGTGCTCTTTTTGTCCCTTTATGTGTCTCCCTATTTTCTCGTCTCTTTTAGGTTTCATCTCTAGCCTACCCCAACTTGCTTGGGACAAAAGGCTATGTTGTTGTTGTTGTTGTTGTTGTTGCCTCTTTGTTGGGCCTCGGCTTCCCTTTCGGCCCAGCAACACTGGCAGCCCGGCCCAGGCCCGCGCCGTCTTCCTCCCGCCCGCGCGTGCTCCCGCGCGCGACGTCGTGGCGCAGCGGCAGCACTTGGCCATCGCGTGGCCGAGCGACGGCGACGCCACACGACACGCGCCCTGGTGTCCCCCGCGTCCCCCGCGCCCACTTACCCCCTCCGTGCTCCCTTCATTTCCCTCCCATTTTTGCTTCTCCAAGCGCCAGCCACAGCCGCAGCAGAGCCGCGGCCGCACGCCATTGCCGCCGCCCTTCAAGCTCCCCCACCGCCGCGCCTCGCTGGGTTGCGTCTCGCCGGAGCCTCCACCCTCCTTTGCTCATCCTCGACGTGCCCTTATTGTGCCAAATCCACAGGTGAGGAGGCCGAATTTAGCCGTCTTCTCCCCCGCCGGTGAGCCCGCCGCCGCGGCTCCCGTCGGTCCCACCTTCCCGCCGTCTCATTTCCCTCCTCCCCATGCGCACCATGATCGCCTCTGCTCGCTGGAGCTCGTGCGCCCGTCCGTGACCTCCGCCATGGCCTGCTCCGGCCTAGCGCCGGCGAGCCGCGCCACCGCCTCTGCCATGGCCGCTTTAGCCCGTGCTCCGCTCTTCCTCTCACCCCGATAATCACATCGTTGGGTTCGCGCGATTGCGGGGAGTCGCCTGGTACTGACCTCGTCGCCGGCGACCTCGCCGACGGCGAGTTTTCCCCGGTCAGCGCCTTCCTCTGCTCGGCTCCGGCTGACCGGTGGGGTCAGCTGACCCGTGGGACCCATCTGTCTGTCTCTCAGTGGGAGTTGGGGGTGAAACCGCGGTGTGCGCATAGCGTTGAAGGCCGGTTAAATTTTTGGTTTTAAAGAAATTGATTTTCCAGAAAATTTGAAAAGGCTTCTAAAAATCATATCTCAAGATTTCTAGCTCCAAAAATTGTGAAACAAATTTTGAAATGTTCCTCTTGAATAGATCTACAGTTTAAAAATATCTCATGTTATTTTTGTAACACTTTACTGTGCAAATTTATTTAATTGCTATAAATGCTAATATCTTAGAAATTATGTAGTAAATAAAATAATGAAGGGAAAAATGTGATTCTTGTTGCTTTAATCTTTATTAGTGATGTACTTTCTAGGAAAAATATTAGTGAAGCATGTTCTGTGAGAAATTTTTGAAGTGTAGTTCAAATGCTTTTAATTGATAATCTTTGTTATTTTTAGTAGAGGGCTAAATTTGTATAGAACATACATGTGATAATTTTTGTAGTATGTTAGTTTACTGTTAGTAACATAGGAAAAATGTGAAATCTATTATTTGATACTTTTTCTAGTACAAAATAATTTCATGCTCATTATTATGCTATAACTTGTTTATTTTGTATAGATAGTTTTACTTATTCAATTCTCATGAAAATTTAGTAGTAGGTTAGTTAGGGTAAGAGTAATCTACTGTAATTTTTGTAGATTTTTATCTACACCAGAAATAGGTGTTGCTGTGTAACCCTAGTTAAATAGGGAATAAAAGATTATTCTTTATGAGAAATTAAGAGTAATAAAATATGTTTGGTGTATCTTTGAAGCATCAACATGTCTTGCTGATGTTGTTTGATGAGTTAGGTTGGTGAGCTTTGGTAGCTTAAGTTCACTTGTATGTGTAGATGATAGGCTAACTAATAGAGGAATAAGGTGCATGTTTTGCGGGTACATGTTCTTGGATGACGTTGACTACCTTATAGAAGAAATAGTTATATTCAACTGCTCATTCCATGTGCTCATCTGCATCTCATGTCATCAAAGCACTCCACCACAATCCGATGCATCCTTCGCATGTTTGCTTATGCACTTGCATCATACAGGATCGCAGGAGGAGTCACAGGTAGCAGTACCGGAGGAGCAAGTTTGGACGGATCAGCAGGAGCCCCAGGCACAGGAGGTGCCTGAGGAGGAAGAGTCAGGCAAGGAGCTGCCAGAGTGCGTCGACCACCATCCTAGCTCGTTCGAAAAAGGCAAGCCCCGGAGCATTTTAAGTCTCCTATTTTATAAAAGTTGTTCCTTACTACATGAACTATAGTTATATATATTGTTGCATTAAGTTATAGGAGTTGAGTGAAACCGTTGTTGCATTATTACCTTGGCCACCGAATTATCTTTCACCCTGTTAGGTCAGGATCGAGTAAATCGCTTAGCCATGCTTAGACCGGTAGAAGTCGGGTGATTTCCTGTCACCTGCGAGTTATAGGTGGATACCGGGTTATGGTTAGCCGTAATTGTGATCATAAAAAGTAACCAAGTGTTGATGGATAAACGAAGACTGGGCGGAGTCTTATAGGGTTTTGGACTATAGTGATTCCGTCTGTGTCAATTAAGGACCGATCGTTGCTCGTCCTCTTGTCATGTTGAACGCATGCCTCACATTTAGCTGGCCAAATAAAGTACGTTTCGACCGCGAAGCTAGTGACACTTTTCAAGCCGGGATAAACTCGGGTTGGCAGACTGGTGTCGAAGGGGGTGTAACGGGGACGCGAAGAGTGAGCCCAAGGTGCGTCCTGGCAGTCAGGCGGTCTCTGGGTAGTGCGATCTATGATTGTTATCCCGCGGCTTCTTGGAAAGTGTCATTGGTGATCTACGCGACCCTGACGGGGGAAACAGGGTTTGTGTGAGGAATAAATCTCCAGCTGTATAGGAATTCGATTCGAATCATCGTCGCTCCCGGTTAGTGAGCACTTGACTCGAGCTATGGCATCGTAGTAACATTAATGGAACACTGATGGTTAAGTGAATGATGTTGGAAATGCTAAACCTGATATGGTAATCTAGATTGCTAATGATGAATCAAGTGATTGTTCTAGCAATAGCTGCTTACCTAGCTTGAATAGGTTATACTAAAAGTGATGCAAAAAGTACTAGTATAGTTTTTCGTAACAACTTATGCTTTTCGCAAATGAGTCAAGCCAGTCCAATCTATAAAGTCTTGCATGATCCTTGGTGTCCTTTATTTCTGGTTTATGACGGGTAAGTCTAGCTGAGTACATTCTCGTACTCAGGGCGTTGTTCCCATTGTTGTTGCAGATGGTCAGATGTACTATGGGTACTGCTCCAACTGTCTGTATCCGGCGATGGGCGACAACTAGGACCTTGGGCAAGGGTCACTCTGTTCGTCTTATCTACTGCTTTTGTGGACCATGACTATCTACTGGCATTGTATTTGAACTAAGTGTGGGTGTAAAACTACTTGCTTCTGCTATGTTATTTTGAACTGTGTTGTAATAACTTTTATTCCGAACTCCGATGTATTCCACTTTTATTGTGAACTCTACGTATCATGTGAACTGTGGCTGCTAAATCAGTATGATCTTGATTGTATGTTGGTTGGTTTGAAATCCCTCATGATTTCACGGAATCTCGGGTTATACGAGTTTAAGTTTGATAAATTAACCGCCTCGGTGGAAGATTTTCTTACTTAATCTCGTATAATTACATTGATCCATTACAGCTGGTATCAAAGCATGGTTTAGCATGTTACTGTTCACATGGGTATTTAAAAACAAAACTGTGTTTTCAACTAAGCTTTCAAATTTAAGAGTGTGCCAGTGGTCATATCCTTTATGCCCAATAAGGACTCTAGGTGGCTTAATTAAGTACTAACTTGGGGGTTTGCATCATATTTGAAATTTCGTCGCTCATACGGCGTGCTATTGTATGAGTGCCATTCAATTGAGTGGTAATGTATGGATCAATTCCCTCTACGCCCTGGTAAGTGAGAGTTGTGAGAGCATGGTCAGATACACTGCCGATCTAGGGGAGTGCTTACGTGATACCGAAATACTTACGTGCCATGCGCATGTTCGTATGAGGGTATTCAAATGGTGGGGACTTCCGTCATGCGGTGACGATGCCGTCAATAGGACGATGATTCGGGTAGTTGTTACCGTTATACTCGTATCTGGGGATGCGTGTAGAGCGAGTAACTTACTTTACTGCTTTCTTGCATATTTTCATACTGTGAGGTTTGGGCTGAAGTGACTTTCTGCAGGTACATAACAACGCTTTCGAGTAGTATATATTAGTTACGTTACAAGAGATCGTTGTATGCCACCGTTTATTCCGTTAGTAGTTATTAGTTTTCTAAGTTTGTGAGGACGTACGGAACGTGCATGTATCATGTTGTGCATTTCATTCATGGCATTGTTCCTCCCTTATAAGTTGATTATCTCATTTCGATAAAAATACCAACTTAAAAATCTGTTCTCACCACGGTAATAAAATTTTGCTACAGATGGCACGTACCAAGTAGACAGCCCACAAGTCCACCGGCAGAGCTCCCCGTCATCAGCTTGCTCCACGCACTCGTCAGCGCCACACTTTTCTTGGAGAGTTTGGGATGCCTACGCTCTTGTGGAGAGTACTCAGCTATGTAGGCTATCCTGATGGGATGGAGCCCCGCTACTTTTGGTCGAATGAGCGGTTGGGGGAAGGACTTTTGGTGACTATGGAAGCAGTAGTTCATCCCCGAGGTGATGGTTCTGAGTGGACCGGTTGGCATTTTGAGTCAACTGGCAGGACCCCTGAAGAAGCCGCTGAGAGGGCAGCCTTTGGGATCCTGAGGGATATCATGGATCGCTTTCCTCAGGAGTTGGCAGCAGCTATAGTTGGAGTCTTTCCGAGGGGGCAACTCCTCCACTGACTCGTGGTAGCAGGCAAGAGGAAGATCTCTGGAGATTAGCGCCGCAGAAGCACAGAACAGTGACAACCCCGCTATGAGTACCATGTTCGCAGTGATGAGGGCCTTTGATGGAGTGGAAGGTAGCCTGAGACATGTGTCTAGTGCTCTTGGTTAGGCTCGTGATGACCGCCGTCAGCTTCAGAGAGATCGCGACGCCGAGATTGAGAGGCTCAACACAGAGATGGCTTAGTTGACTCGCCAGAGAGATCAGGCTACCCAGAGGACTGTGGCTTTCGAAGGAGATGTGCGTGCCCTGAGAGAGCAGGTTGGGCGACTGACCACCGCCAACAGGAACGCTGAGCGCATGTTGACTCATGTGCTCCATCAGAGGAATGAAGCCTGGTCCGCAGAGAATGTGTCGAGGGCTAGACAGTTTGAGCTAGAGCAACAGTTGGCATATGCAGAGGAATATAATGACAATCTGCATGAGGAGGTTCATCGGCTGAACAATCAACTCAACCTCTATGTTCCTCCTGGTGCGGCAGAGATGAATTTGAATGAAGATGAAGATCCTGAAGAGCCCGAAGCACCAGTTGAGGAGCACCACGACGCTGCTAATGGCGACGACGCCAACGTCTCGAACTTAGCGACCACGATGAGTAGGCTAGTAGTTGTTACGCTAGCTACTAGGTTCCATCTACATGATCTTTTGCTTTGTTGGCACGTTGGGCATGTAATAATGAGTAGAAATACTAAGGCTTTGATGTAATGTTGGAAAGCTTGGATGTGTTTGTGGCGGTATCCGAACGTCAAAAAGTCCAGTGTATGTATGCTGGCAACTTGGTTGTAATGGACGCGATGTGTTCACTTTAAGTAATCTAATTAGTGGTGTTGTGTTAATTAGAATGACTTATTGTGCCCCTATTTTATTATATGAATTTATTCTCTCTAGTAAATTCAGTTCAGCATGATTTTTCATTTGGTCGCAATTCCTACAACATCACCTAATAATTACTGTTGCTGAAACATGCAGCTGCTAGTGATGACCGTGATCCACCACCGCCTCCTCCACCCTACACTGCGGAACAGTTTTTCGCACAATTTCTTGGAAGCCAACGTAATATGGAGAGCATGCAACAGAATATGGAAGCTGTGTTGCGTAGTATCGCAGATAACACCTGTCGGGGAATAAACCCGGGTGGGCACGAAGCAAATCAGTACAGCAGTTTCAAGGACTTCATGGATACTCGTCCACCGATCTTTAAGGAAGCCGCAGAACCCTTGGATGTAGAAGAGTGGATTAATACTATGGAAGACAAGTTCCGTGTCTTGAGAATGACTGAAGTGTTGAAGACTGAGTATGCAGCTCATCAGCTTCAAGGTCCGGCAGGAATGTGGTGGAAACATCACCGCACCACTTTTCCTCCCCACGCTCACAAAACTTGGAAGGAGTTCACCAAAGCTTTCCGTGAAACGTACATTCCACCTGGTCTGACCGAGATGAAGCTTGGGGAATTCCTGGCACTGAATCAAGGCACGAAGACTGTAACTCAATATCTACATGTATTCAATAACCTGAGCCGTTATGCCCCTGATATGGTGAATACTGAGGCCAAGAAGATCGCTAGCTTCAAGAGAGGCCTAAATCCCAAGATGATGAAACATGTGGGTACAAATATGAGGACTGGTTTCAATGATTTCGTTAGTGACTGTCTGAAGCAAGAGAAGAACAACAATGTTTATGCTACTTCCAAGATCCGTAAGAGAGCTTTCGAGTCGGGTTCGTCCCAGTCCAGAGCCCCAGTGGCCAACCGTCCAGCTTATCGATCGCCTGCCCCAGGTGCAAGGTTTAGGCCACCGTAAAGGAAGAATCAGAATACTCAGCAACCCCAGAGGAACCAGAAACCATTCAAGATGGCATTGCCTCAGGCGAAGACAGGACAAGGTAGTTCATTTGGAACTGTGGCTCAAGTGAAGGGGCCGTGCTTCAACTGCAACCAACCCAGACACTTTGCAAAGTTTTGTCCCTACCCAAAGAAACAGCAGACACAGTATCAAGCTCGTGTGCATCACACCACCGTGGATGACATCCCAGAAGGAGAACCAGTAATAGCTGGTATGTTTTCTATCAACAATCATCCTGCAGTAGTCTTGTTTGATTCCGGATCATCTCATTCCTTTGTAAGTCAAGCATTTGTTAAGAGGCATGAGCAAAAGATAGTTGATTTGGAATGTGCATATAAATTCAGTTCAGCTGGGGCTGATCTGTTGACTAATCAGATAGTTCAGGGAGTAATCCTAAACATATCAAACCGGCAATATAAGCTTAATCTGATAGTCATGCCAGGGTTAGTTTTGGATGTGATCATGGGTATGAACTGGATGAATAAGATGGGGGTAGTAATCGATGTTGGAGGAAGGAGTATCTCTCTTAAGGAACCAAGTGGAGAAGGTACCTTTCGGGTGGTCCTACCTCGGAAAGTAGACCTAGCTAGCATGACTTGTGTGGTCCAAACTACTCTGCTAGCCCAGATTCCAGTGGTTTGTGAGTTTCCAGATGTGTTTCCGGATGAGTTACCTGGACTTCCACCAGACCGAGATGTTGAGTTTGCCATTGAGTTAATTCCGGGAACAGCACCGATCTCGAGAAGGCCCTATCGGATGCCTCCCAATGAGTTAGCTGAATTGAAGAAGCAACTCCAGGACTTACTAAAGAAAGGTTTGATTCGTCCTAGCTCGTCTGAATGGGGATGCCCCGCTCTATTTGTGAAAAAGAAGAAGGATAACTCCTTACGCATGTGTGTGGATTATCGACCACTGAATGCAGTGACAATTAAAAAACAAGTATCCTCTTCCTCGGATTGATATCTTGTTTGACCAATTGTCTAAGGCCAAAGTGTTCTCTAAGATAGATTTGAGATCAGGATACCATCAGATAAAGATTAGGCCGCAAGATGTGCCTAAGACTGCGTTCTCTACCAGATATGGGCTTGTACGAGTATCTTGTCATGTCCTTCGGATTGACAAACGCTCCTGCATACTTTATGTATCTGATGAATTCTATTTTCATGCCAGAGTTGGACAAGTTTGTGATTGTGTTCATTGATGACATTCTAATATATTCAGAGAATGAAGAAGATCACAGAGAGCACCTCAGGATTGTCTTGACTAGACTCAGGGAACATCAACTATATGCGAAGTTCAGCAAGTGTGAGTTCTGGCTTAAGACAGTTCCTTTTCTTAGCCACGTGTTGTCTGAAAATGGCATTTCCGTAGACCCTAGTAAGGTGCAAGAGGTTATGGACTGGAAGTCACCAACCTCAGTGCATGAAGTTCGCAGTTTTCTTGGTTTAGCCGGTTACTATCGTCGCTTCATACCGGATTTTCTCGAAGATTGCCAAACCAATGACAAGCCTCTTACAGAAGGATCATAAGTTTGTATGGATAGAGGAGTGCGAGGCAGCTTTCTGCACCTTGTGAAAGTTGTTGACCACTGCTCCTGTTCTGGCCCAACCGGATATAGAAAAGTCATTTGATGTGTTCTGTGACGCATCTAAGAATGGGTTAGGATGTGTACTAATGCAAAATGGAAGGGTCATTGCCTATGCCTCACGTCAATTGAGGAAGCATGAAGTTAACTATCCTACACATGATTTGGAGCTTGCAGCAGTAGTGCATGCTCTAAAGATTTGGAGACACTACCTAATGGGTAATGTGTGTAACCTCTTTACAGATCATAAGAGTCTCAAATACATTTTTACCCAATCTGAGTTGAACATGCGACAGAGAAGATGGTTAGAGCTGATAAAGGACTATAATGTAAACGTACATTATCATCCCGGGAAGGCTAATGTAGTAGCAGATGCACTGAGCAGAAAATCACATGCTATTGATGTGCAACCGTTGTTTGAAGAAGTGTTCAAATTGTTACATCCTGCTGTGTTGCTGTTGATGCAAAAGTAGATCTGCAAACACAAAGGGCTAATACCCGAAATCGATATCCAAAGCGTGCCAGTCGATTTGACCTGTTAATCGACAAGGATGAAGATACGAGCACTTTGGTCCTGACAACAGCGATACGCCCAGAAGTCACGGCCAAGAGGTACTCACGCGGAACTCGAGGATCGCCGAAGATTGCACTGGAGCAATGCAACTCGCCGAATCGATGAGAACTCGTAAAAAAGAAAAATATGCAAATTGACGAAGTTGTCGAAAGTAGATGTAAATAAGAATAAAAGTTATTTTTGATGTATTGATTGATCTCCTTTTTTACATTGCCCTTCACCCTATATTTATATCCTGATCTACAGAAACATAACCAAATATGACTAGGACACTAAATCCAAATCTATGGAAACACATGACTTTAATACAACTCAGACTCTAATAAACGTATATAAGGAAATTAACTCCTATCTTATTCCATAGTCCGCCTCAGTCACGATGGTATTCTCATCGACCTCCTTTTTATCGGCACAATCCCTGTTCCATCGGCAGCAGCCTTCAAGTTCCTTTCATCGGTACATTCCCTGTTTCATCGGCAGCAGTCTTCAAACCATCTTTCATCAGCATCGGCAATAATACCCTTAACCTTATTGGCAACATTTCAATTTGAACCCCATACGCCGCCACCACTCATAAGCAAACTCATTTTCATCAGCTATCAATCTACACAATAATCTTTCCTCTGCTGATTAGCCCTTCCTGACCATCTTGACACGTGCTAAAAAACGATGTCAACACATGCCCCCCAATTTCGGGAGTATAAGATATTAATGCTCCGAAATTTACTCCAGATAATGCCTGCTATTACCTATTTTTCAACCCATTCTCCAAGCATAACATGATCTGTTACCAGATTTAATCAAATCTAGATCTAATCCATGTATCTCAGTAAATATCGCACATTTTCCAACTGTTTTTTTTTTTGCCTCAATTATGGTTGAGATACCAAAATAACAATCCATCGGCAAGATCTTATCACAGCAACATCACCATTTTAGAACTGAAAGATCCTGTATCAAAATATCCTTCAAGTCATGACTACTTGTCATGCCATCAAATCTTCTGTACAATCCCTTGATTGTCGTGGCGAACAGTTACCATATCTATCTGAACCACCTCGATCCATCCGCGTACGGCATAGAAATAAGTCAAGAATACCCCTACCCCAAATGGCCTATAAATAGATTTCTCCGAACTGCTCATCTTCTACCTTCAAATTGCAACCTTTGGCATTCTCTCTCCGGCGGCAACCCTAACTGCGCATCCTCAACCCACCAGAGCTCCTTCCATCGTCATTTTCCAATCTCCAGCTCGTGCCCTCATCCTTCTCGAAACAATGGCGGACAACTTCAACGTCCCTGCGGTTCATTCTTTTTTTATTACTTTTACTTCGACCCTTCTGGCCCCTTACGAATTCTTACAGTTGGTATTTTTTCTACTTCTTCCATTCTCTTGATCTTCTAAACTCAGGAACTACGCAACACACTGGTTATTCCAACCAACCAACCTCCCCTCCATTGCCTAGGTCCAATGGGTGATCCAGATCCAACCGACCTGATCAATGCAGAGGCTAATCGTATTCCCTTCAAAGCTCAAAATTTCTCTTTGAATCTATGGAAAGATACATTTCGATCTTGGCCCAAACATACCAAAGGGTGGAAAAATTGGTACTTGAGAGTAAACAGATCAATGCAAGTGTTCTGGGCAGAACGAAAGATAGATCAATGTATCAGGCTATCCATTGCTGATATGCAAAGGAATGAATCCATGATGATAGCTGCTGCTCATTTTTGGTCAGATACCACAAATACCTTCATGTTCGGTCATGGCCCATGTGCCCCTACTCTTGCCGATGTATATATGCTCACCGGCTTGGATATCTCAACTGTCGATGAATGCCACATTTTTGGTAGAAAAACTGAGTATAGAGTAAATACACGCAACATCGGCGGCTGGACAGGATACATCCAAGAGTACCAAAAAACTGGTACTGTCAATCAAAGGGAACACGCCATATTCCTGAACATGTAGCTGGAGAAGTTTATCTTCTGTGGTCGATCGGTAGGACCAACTAACGCCTTCCTCCCAGCAGCGGAACTCTTGGCCAATGGTGTCAGATTCCCACTTGGCCGATACCTCCTGAGCTCAACTTACCACCTTCTCCACCAAGCGTCTCAGAAGCTTCTACTTGGTGAACCCATCGGCAATCTGGGAGGCCCGTGGTGGTTCATCAATATGTGGTTAAACGCTCACATGCATAAGCGTCTACAATGGGATTTCTTTGCCTAAGAATTCCCACGAGAGATCGCCGAAGATTACATCCTTGGAGATGATGAATCGGCAACACGCCCTCCTCTCAACTTCGGCGAAGCCATAATCGTCCTTCCTAGAACATAGTCCAATGAAGATCAAATTGGCAGGTTTTTTCAAAATTTCTACCATGGTCTCCCTCGTGATCTTAGAGCTTGGGTACCCTATATCGATGAGGATAACAAGTTCCCTCTTCTTTTCAATTTTGCCGATAGTGATCTGAACCAAGATAATGATCTTATGATGGCTATTATTACCCCCAGAGCAATCCCAGTAAACACATTTGGTAGCGGGAAGAATTCCCATATCACTTATGAATTCTACAATCCATCGGCAGTGTCTCGCCAATTAGCCTTTGGGCAACTGCCAATCAAGCTATGCTTTGCCGATGTGATTAAGCCCAGAGAAATTATTACAACTGGAACTGAATGGAGTAGAGTAGTAAGACTTGCTCCTGATGTCGATATTTCAAATGTTGATCTCTCCGCCTGGTCACCAGTGTCTTTCATCACAGGAGTCATATAAGCAATGGTGGCAAGAGTGGAAAGAACAGTTGTTTTCAACATCCGTTCATACATATCGGCACATGATCGATCCCGACTATGCTGTTCCTGACGATGCAGTAAGTTCCTTTTAACTTTCATCTCTCTCCTTCCTTTTATATGTATATTGGTAACTAATCTTCCCTGAAACAGGTCGATGATCCAGTTTCATCAATAAGCAAAAGTGGAAGACCCTTCAACCTCCACCCTATTTCTCCAGTCTCAATAATTGGCTACAACGCCCCTACCTTAGAGGCCTTAACCTTCCAGAGGACTCGCGCCAAAACTATCACCTCCAGACCAAGACTAGCAACATCCAGGGCCACTCCAATGGCTGCTGCTTCAAGCCTAATCAAGGTTTTTAAGGTAATAACCTTGCTTACTTTGTTTTTCTATCGATGCACACTATATTAACATATAACTATCAGGATGTGAGAACTATAGCTGGATCATCATCAGCAACTCTTCCAATATCGAGCACCACGACCTCTACTCCTCCTTCAGAGGTATTCTCTTATTTTTACATTTTTCTGTTAAATATCCAATCTTATACTCGTTTTTGCAGCAACAAACGGGCACATCGGCAAGCACACCAAGCATGCAAGCTCCCCAATCAACACATGTCGATGCCCCCCAGCTAATTGTCGCTGAGGCCCAAACAAAGCGCAAAGCTTTAACCGATGCTGAAGCTCAACAAAAGCGACAGAAATCTACACCAGCCCCTTCATCCGCTCTAACACCTGTCAATTGACCCACTGATATAATTGAACAAGCTGCTTCTTCTGTACAAGATACACCATCAGCCATTATACCCCAAGGGCCGACTACTGATGAGATCGTAGAAGACATTCCATCGGCATCCTCTGTCGATCCTTCGCATGATCTTTTTCAAGCCGCTCCCTCAAGCCAGGCTCAAGAAATTGCCCTGAAGCAGGTAAATCGATTAACTGTTTGGTTTATAATATCCCTAGACACCACAAATAGGATTCCTAACTCTCTTTATTTTCACAGGAACAAGATTCTCCCGATAGCTTATTTTCTTTTGCTATCGACGTCTCCGATGATGACGGAGAAGAGGCGAGTTCTTCCCTGGCATTGGGAACAATATCGGCAGATACCTATGGCAAACTAGAAGTTCTCCTGAATCTGCTACAACAAGATACTGCTCAACTGGTGATTGATTCAGACCCTGCAAGGACTATCTTCAAAAAAATCTGTGGCCAAGTCCCTGCCGATGTTGAAGAAATCATCTTCCCAGCAGTCCATCTGGAGAGCAGACAACTTCAATATCAAAAGGTTGTTCATCGTATTGCCGACAGAGCAGCTCAAGCTCAACTTAAGGAAGAAATGCTGCAGCTGAAGCAAACTGTCGATGAGAAGCACAAAAGCATCAGCAACTTGCAAGCCTCCGGTGCTGATCTTAAACAGAAAATCTTAGACCTATCGGCAAAAAGGGCAGCTCTGCTAGCTGAACTGAAAAAGGTTGAAACAGCCCTGACTCAAGCCAAGCAAGAAGAAGACCAGCTTCCTGACGCTATCAAGGCCCTTCAGCAAGAACGAGACGTCCAAGCTCGCAAGGCCTTGGTTCTTAAGAAGAAACTCAAGCCTGTGGAAGGAAGTGCCGATGAAGATGCCAAGGAATTAAAAGAAACCGATGAAATTCGCCTGCGTGCGATATCGGCTATCCAAGCTTTGTTAAATTAGCGTATCAGCAATGATTGATACTTTGTTTTGACTCTAGCCGATAGGATTGTTATCGGTAATTACTCTTTTGTGCATCCATCCAGATACTAGGGTAATATTTCTTTAAATATTTTCCATTTAATGCTCTGGGAAATACAACTCCTTCGAGAGTTTTAAGAATATATGCATTACCAGGAACAGATTGATTTATCCGATATGGACCTTTCCAATTAGGTGACCATTTGCCAGACTTAGAACTTTTAGTCCCAATTGGTAAAATCAACTTCCAAACCAATTCTCCATCGACAAATTCCTTTACCTTCACCTTCTTGTCATACCATCTAGCTACTCTTTTCTTATTCTCCTCGATGCTAACTAAAGCTTTTAACCGATGACCTGCTACATCTTCCAACTCATCCTTCATAAGGATATCATAATCATCGGCTGTTAATTGATCTTGAGAGCGTATTCGCCTAGAACCAATTTTAATCTCCCAAGGTAAGACTGCATCGTGTCCATACACCAACTGATAAGGTGTTACCTTGGTTGCACCATGACACGCCATTCGATATGACCACAAAGCTTCATTTAATACAGTATACCACTTCTTAGGATACTCTTTAATCTTGCGCTTAATGAGCTTGATAATTCCTTTATTAGATGCTTCAGCCTGACCATTAGCCTGGGCATTATACGGTGAAGAATTCAAAACTTTAATCCCCATTCCTATAGCAAACTCATCAAATTCACCCGATGTAAACATAGTGTCCTGATCGGTAGTGATGGTTTGAGGTATGCCAAATTGGTAAACAATATGCTCCTTCACAAAATCAATCATATTAGCAGATGTCACCTTTTTTAAAAGGAATTGCTTCAACCTACTTTGTGAAATAATCGGTAGCAACCAGAATAAACTTATGCCCTTTACTCGATGGTGGATAAATCTGACCGATGAGATCAATAGCCCAACCCCGGAACGGCCAAGGCTTAATTATAGGGTTCATAGCCGATGCGGGTGCCCTTTGAATATTACCAAATTTCTGACATTCCTGACATCCTTTAAAATATTTAAAACAATCTTCAAGAATAGTCGGCCAATAATATCCATTTCTTCTGATCATCCATTTCATCTTGAAGGCTGACTGATGAGCCCCACATACTCCTTCGTGAATTTCACCCATCAGGCCTTTTGATTCCTCTATGCTAACACACCTGAGTAAAAACTCCATCTATGGTATGGTAATACAATTCATCATTGAGGAGTACATACTTGGTAGCTTGGAACCTTATACGTCTTTCAACCTTTTTAGATGGATTCTTTAAATAATTAATAATTTCCTTCCTCCAGTCATCGGTATCAGCTGCTGATATTAATACTTCTTGAATAGGTTGATATCCTGAAGCATGCTGAGCCAATCGGTTAGCCTCTTTATTATGCATCCGAGAAATATGTTCCAGATGAAAACTCCTGAACCCTTTTAATAATCTCAAACATTTTTCATGATATGAAATTAGAATTTCACTTCGGATTCATAAATCCTAGTCAACTGATTTATAACTAACAAAGAATCACCAAAGATTTCAACAGCATCAGCATGTACTTCCTTGAGCAATTCTAACCCTTTTATCAGGGCTTGGTACTCAGCTTGATTGTTTGTCGATGTAGCAACAATCGGCAATGAGAACTCATACTTCTTCCCCTGAGGGGAAATTAATACGATACCAAGGTCTGCCCCTTCACCACAAGTAGACACATCAAAGAAAAGTGTCCACGGAGCAATTTTCAGAGAATCCACCATGTTGCAATGTTGAGTAACGAAATCGGCCATAACCTGTCCTTTAACTGCCTTAGCCGATTCATAACATAGGTCAAATTCTGATAATGCTAAAATCCATTTACCAATCCTACCATTCAGTATCGACATTGACAGCATATACTTGACCACGTCATCTTTGCATATGACAGTACATTCAGCCGATAGTAAATAATGTCTCAGCTTAATACAAGAAAAGTATAAACATAGACATAATTTCTCAATGGTCGAATACCTGGTTTCAGCATCTATTAACCGTCTGCTCAAATAATAGATAACACACTCCTTTCCTTCAAATTCTTGAATAAGAGCTGAACCGATAACAGTATCTTCAGTTGATAAATATAATCTGAAAGGTTTTCCATGTTGGGGTGGAACTAACACTGGAGGATTTGTTAAATAACTCTTAATTTCATCTAAGGCTAACTGTTGTTCATCCCCCCATTTAAATTCCTGATCGGCTTTCAATTTCAATAATGGACTAAAAGCCTTGATCTTACCCGACAAATTAGATATGAATCTTCTAATGAAATTAATCTTACCGATCAAGGATTGTAATTCAGTTTTATCGGTAGGAGCAACAATCTTGTTGATTGCCTCAACAGATTTTCTACTAATTTCAATACCCCGCTGATGCACCATAAAACCCAAGAATTGTCCTGCCGATACACCAAATGCACATTTATTAGGATTCATCTTTAATCCATGTTTTCTTGTGCACTCCAATATCTTCTGTAGATCGGTTAGATGCTTTGTGATGTCTCCAGACTTAATCACTATGTCATCAATGTAGATTTCCACCAACGTGCTGATATATTCATGGAAAATAAAGTTCATAGCTCTTTGATAAGTAGCACTGGCATTTTTCAAACCAAATGTCATAACTATCCACTCAAATAATCCCACATGTCCTGGACATCTAAAAGCAGTCTTAGAAATATCTTCTTCAGCCATGAATATTTGATTATAACCTGCATTACCATCCATGAAACTGATAATCTAATGCCCTGCTGCAGCATCAATCAATAAATCAGCAATCGGCATTGGGTAACCATCCATCGGTGTGGCCTTATTGAGATTCCTGAAATCAATACAAACACGAAGTTTTCCATTTTTCTTGTATATAGGAACCACATTAGAAATCCACTCTGCATATCGACACTGCCGAATAAACTTTGCCTCAATTAATTTAGTTATTTCGGCCTTAATATCAGGAAGTATATTAGGATTGCAGCGGCGTGCCGGCTGCTGATGTGGCCGAAATCCAGATTTAATAGGCAACCGATGTTCAACTATAGATTGGTCTAACCCAGGCATTTCAGTATAATCCCAAGCAAAATAATCTTTATATTCCTTTAACAAATCAACTAGTTGCTGTTTACACTTGGAATTTAACTTAGCGCTAATAAAAGTGGGCCTTGGCCCATCGCCTTCACCAATATCTACTTCTATTAAATCATCTGCCGATGTAAATCCTTGACCTAATTTTCCATCATCAGCAAATCTATCCATTAAAACTCTTCTTCAGAACCGACTGCTTGGATCGGTAGAATTTCGTAATCGGCAACCTTGAGGAACTCTTTTTCCCAAGCTTCTCCTGATATGCACCTAGTTCGCTCATAAGTGTCTGATTCTGCCGATGCGATAATATAAGAAGAATCACCAGGAACAACTTCAATTTTGTCTCCAACCCATTGTATAAGACACTGATGCATTGTAGAAGGAACACAACAATTAGCATGAATCCAATCCCTTCCTAAAAGCAGATTATATGCACCCTTGCCATTAATAACAAAGAAAGTTGTCGGTAAGGTTTTACTGTCGATGGTCAATTCAACACACACTGCCCCTTTAGCTGGTGATACATTGCCTTTAAAGTCCTTTAGCATCATATCAGTCTTAGTTAAGTCTTGATCTCCCTTACCAAGCTTCCGATACATCACATAAGGCATAATATTAATTGCAGCTCCTCCATCAATAAGTATCTTAGATACAGGCTGCCCATCAACTCTGCCTTTCACAAACAAAGCCTTGAGGTGTTGTCTCTCATCATCGGCAGGCTTCTCAAAAATAGCCATCATTGGATCTAGTGTTAATTGAGCTATTTGGTCAGAGAAAAAAAACTTCTTCTTCGCTATCAGATAGAGCCAAAAATTCCATCGGCAACATAAACACCATATTGATATCTACCAATGGGCCTTTATTTTTGTGCCTTATCTGCCACTGCTGATTACTAGATTTCTCATTGGAGGGACTTCCTTCTTGGTAAAAGTCTTTTTGATGCTCTCGCTGCATTTTCCTCTTCTGTGTCTTTGTCAAACCCTCTGGACACCATTGAGGAAGTTTAGTTTTCCACACTGGCTGATAGGTCCTGGTTGTCTCCACACGACGTATATTAGAATCCCTGTAAAATATTTCTTCATCAGGAACTTTTGCATTTGCCATCTCTTCAAGTTCCTCTTGGTTTCTCAGAAAATATGCAACGTGTTTACCAAGCCTTTTATGTACACTGAGCCTGCCCCCAGCCGATCATATACTGATGCTCTCCTTCTGATCGGCTCATTAATGGACAAACCTTGATTACCAGATTAAAATCTTCTTATAGGACGATTAACTCCATAATAACCATTGCACTCTGAGCAATCTTCAACAGTAGGTAACTTAATACCTTCCTCCCAACAATGAATAAAAAACGGACAATTCCAATAATCCTTATGCCGATTCCACTCTTCTTGACGTCTTTCCTCTTGCTATTGTCGATATCGGTCCCATCGCTGACGCCAGCATCCGTGTTGTCTTTGTTGAGTAATCATGATGCCAGATCGAGGAGGCTTTCCAGAACTGCCACCTTCTGTCAATAGCCCCTTGCCTTTTGCATCATCGGTAGTTATCCGATGTTGGGGATCTACTGATGTATTCTTTTTAGCAGCTTCCGATGTCAACACCTTAATTTTACCTTTAGTATCCAACATATTTGCTGGAAAAGGATGTTGATCAATTTTCATCGACTTCTGAATCTTGGAATTGCCAAATTTTATTCTCTCAGACTCAATAGCTAACTATAATTGTTGTCTAAATACTTTGCACTCATTTGTACTGTGTGAAGTTGCATTATGCCATTTGCAATACAGCATATGCTTCAACTCTTCTGCCGATGGGATCACATGATTAGGTGACAACTTAATCTGGCCCTCCTAAAGCAAAAGATCAAATATCTTATCGGCTTTGGTGACGTCGAAAGTAAACTTCTCTGGCTCTTTGTGACCAAAGGGACAAGATATCGGCTTTTTATTCTTAACCCACTCAGCCAAACCGATAACTGGTTCTTCATCCGAATCAGAATCTTCTACTTCTTCGACAAATGAAACTTTCTTATTCCAATTCCTTTTAGGTTCAAAAACCCTAGTGTCTTGATCAGAAATTCTTTGCACTAGATGACTTAGGCTTTCGAACTCCTGAGAAGTATATCTATCCTTAAGGTGTGGCAACAATCCCTGAAAGGCCAAATCGGTAAGCTGCAGATCATCCAACACCAGGCTATAACATTTGTTCTTTACATCTCGTAGCCTTTGCACAAAGCCTTCTACCGATTCATCATTGCGTTGTTTCATCTTTACCAAATCGGTAAGCTTCTTTTCATGAACTCCAGCAAATAAATACTTATGAAATTGCTTTTCCAGATCAGCCCAAGTAATAATAGAATTTGGCGGTAGTGAGATAAACCATGTAAATGCTGATCCAGATAGAGATGATGAAAACAAACGAACTCTCAATTCATCTCTACAAGCTGCCTCTCCACATTGAATAATAAAACGATTAACATGCTCCATGGTTGATGTATCGTCCTGCCCAGAAAACTTAGTGAAATCTGGCACCTTGTAACGATTTGGGAGAGGAATTAAATCATATGTTGGAGGATACGGAGTCCGATAAGAATAGGTATTAACTTTGGGCTTGATACCAAACTGATCCTTCATAATTTCTGCTATTTTATCGGCCCAAAAAGCATCAACATCTTGTTGACGACATGGTTGAATCTCCACTGGAGGTACTTGCTGATACCCTTCTACATACCTTTGTGGCCCACGATCTCCAGCAATTGGCATATTTGTCACTATCTATGGTCCATTAACCTGCTGAAAAGGGTTTATCGGTTGAGCTACCGATGCTTTATTCTGAAAACCAGCATGCATGTGACCTTGATGAACACCTGTGGCTTGCTGATTTGACTGAACTGAATGTTGAGTGGGAAACTGCCCTGGCCAATTATTAGCGTTCATCGGTACAAAATTTGCCGATGGTTGGTAACTTGTTGGCATTGCCGGATAATTACAACTAACTTAAAGTAAAACCTGGACTCCAGGTTGACTTACGATTGGAGCCTTCTGTTGCATCGGTAACAAATTTGCCAATAGACTTGAACTAGATGTTTGACCCAAAGACACCTGGAAACCTCCTAGAGTTGGTTGTACAGTAGTTGCTGTAGTATATTGGGGTACTTGAACTATCGGTGAACCGGCCGATAGCATAGGAGCTTTTCCCGTTGCATCAAACACTTGAGGTGATCCATGGTTAAAAACAGATGGCTCTGGAGGCATACCATATCCCCACCAATTAGCAGGAGTCTGATTATTCTATGGTACAGGACCTGATAAAGCCGATGCTGATAGATCTATATTAAGCTGAACTCGTCCTGATAATGCTGAATCCGGACGCATCGGTATAGACTGTACGTTAGATAAACCTGCTGATACTGGAAGAGAAGAAATCTCTATACCCACAACGGCCGGGGGAGCCGATGGAGCAATAGCAGATGCTAATTCTGGTTTATGATAAGCAGGCCCAACGTAACGAGGTGACGCTTGCCCTTCTTTGAAAGTTCGAATCACAGCATTATGAATAGTATTGGACAGCACATTGGAATGATTAATTAAAGCATGATTCACTGCAGAATTAACCATCTCTTGAAGTTTACCTGGATTAGAATCAAAGGTAACTTGTCGAGGCAACGGTAAGTCTTGCTTCTGGATGACTTGTCCACTTTTGTTCAAACTAAATGACTTCAAGCAGAGCTGTCTGTATTCTTCTATAGCCCTCTCCATAGCCTGCTTCTGATCGTCCTTAAGATCTTCTTCTGTTACCGTGACGATGTTCCCCGCATCGATCTCAGGATTAAGCATCTTGACTAGATCTGTCCCACTAGGCGTGCCAAAAGATGTGTTGATGCAAAAGTAGATCTGCAAACACAAAGGGCTAATACCCGAAATCGATATCCAAAGCGTCCTAGTCGATTTGACCTATTAATTGACAAGGATGAAGATACGAGCACTTTGGTCCTGACAACAGCGATACGCCCGGAAGTCACGGCCAAAAGGTACTCACGCGGAACTTGAGGATCACTGAAGATTGCACTGGAGCAATGCAACTCACCGAATCGATGAGAACTCGTAAAAAAGAAAAATATGCAAATTGACGAAGTCGTCGAAAGTAGATGTAAATAAGAATAAAAGTTGTTTTTGATGTATTGATTGATCTCCTTTTTTACATTGCCCTTCACCCTATATTTATATCCTGATCTATAGAAACATAACCAAATACGACTAGGACACTAAATCCAAATCTATGGAAACACATGACTTTGATACAACTCAGACTCTAATAAATGTATATAAGGAAATTAACTCCTATCTTATTCCATAGTCCGCCTCAGTCACGATGGTATTCTCATCAACCTCCTTTTTATCGGCACAATCCCTGTTCCATCGGCACAATCCCTGTTCCATCGGCAGCAGCCTTCAAGTTCCTTCCATCGGTACATTCCCTGTTTCATCGGTAGCAGTCTTCAAACCATCTTTCATCGGCATCGGCAATAATATCCTTAACCTTATTGGCAACATTTTAATTTGAACCCATACGCCGCCACCACTCATAAGCAAACTCATTTTCATCAGCTATCAATCTACACAATAATCTTTCCTCTACTGATTAGCCCTTCCTAACCATCTTGACACGTGCTAAAAAATGATGTCAACAGTTGCATAATATTCAGATCAGTTGTACTCTGGAAAATCAGATCATTGAAGGTCAGAAGACAGATAAGGGAATCTTTCATATCAAGGAGAAGATGAAGAGGGAACCCACCAAACACTTTCAATTGGATGACCAAGGAGTGTTATGGTTTAAGGATCGCCTGGTGGTACCTAAGGATGGAGAGCTTAAGAACAAGTTGATGAATGAGACCCATCATTCCAAGCTATCTATTCACCCCGGAAGTAGTAAGATGTACCAAGATTTGCGACCCCATTATTGGTGGACTAAGATGAAAAAAGAAATTGCAGCATACGTTGCTCGTTGCGACATGTGTTGTAGAGTTAAAGCTCTTCACATGAGACCTGCAGGACTTCTGCAACCCTTGTCTGTACCCGATTGGAAATGGGATGATATAAGTATGGATTTCATCACTGGTCTTCCCACCACACAGAAGGGACATGATTCTATTTGGGTAATAGTAGATCATCTCACCAAGACAGCTCACTTTCTGCCAGTTAAGACAACATTCCGACCACCTCAATATGCAGAAAAGTATATTGCTGAGATTGTTCGATTACATGGTATACCAAAAACGATCGTGTCTGATCGTGGTTCACAGTTTACCTCTCATTTTTGGGAGCATCTTCATAAAGGTTTGGGTACTAGTTTGATTCGTAGTACGGCTTACCATCCACAGACAGATGGGCAGACAGAACGAGTTAATGCTGTACTTGAAGATATGCTTAGAGCTTGTGTACTATCATCCAGAGGCTCATGGGAATCCTGGTTACCGTTGGCAGAATTCGCTTACAACAACAGTTGTCAAGAGAGTATCAAGATGGCACCTTTTGAAGCTTTATATGGCAGGAAGTGCAGGACACCGTTAAATTGGGTAGAGCCTAGAGAAAGAAGGTTTTATGGAATTGATTTTGTAAATGAGGCAGAGAAGAAGGTCCGTATTATCCAACAAAACATGCAAGCTGCACAGTCTCGTCAGAAGAGTTATGCAAACAAGAGAAGGAGACCATTGGATTTCCAAGTGGGTGACTATGTCTATTTGAAGGTTACCCCCATGAAGAAGAAACGGTTTGGAATCAAGGAGAAACTGTCTGCTAGATATATCGGACCATACCAGATCATAGAGAAAAAGGGTCCCGTGGCATACAAGTTGCAATTGCCAGAAGGGATGAGTTCGATCTTTCTCGTCTTTCACGTATCCCAGTTGAAGAAATGTCTGCGTGTTCTGGAAGAGAGAATAGAACCGCAGGGTATTCGGATCAAGGCGGACTTGGAATATCGTGAACAACCGGTTCGAGTTCTAGATACAAAGGACCGAGTCACTCGGAATAGAGTGGTAACAACCTACAAGATTCAGTGGAGCCATCATGATGAGAGTGATGCTTCATGGGAAATGGGAGAATATCTTCAAACCGCGTATAAAGATTTTTATGATAAATGGTTCGTAACTCAAAATCTTGGGACGAGATTCTCATAAGAGGGGAGGGATGTAACACCCCTGGGTGTTAAGCATGCATTAGCATCCAAAGCATTAGTCATAATCATCTCATACATGGTTATCATTGCATGCAATATAGACCCTTTTAAATTTAAAGTTGAAAAACAATTACTCAAAACCCAAATTCTGCATTTAAGTGCTAAAGAGTGGTGAAATTTTATGTAGCTACAATTTTAGATAATCTAGAATAAATAAACATGATTTTTGGAGCAACTCTTGAATTCAAATTCCTTCAAATTTTTGCTTTTAAAAATATTCTAGAAAATGAATTTTTACTTAAAAATTTAGCTTTAAATCCTAAATTCAAAATCTATTGAGAATTTCAAAAAGTGCCCTACATGAAAGTTGTAGAGAATTAAATTTTGAATAACTTTTATTTTGGGCAAAAGTTCTGAAAACCTCTTTTTCATCTTCAAATTCAAATTTGAAACCAATAAAGAAACCTGAAAATATTATTTATAAAAGAAAAATGGGTTTTCCTCTTTGTTGGGCCTCGGCTTCCCTTTCGGCCCAGCAACACTGGCAGCCTGGCCCGCGCCCGCGCCGTCTTCCTCCCGCCCGCGCGCGCTCCCGCGCGCGATGTCGTGGCGCAGCGGCAGCACTCGGCCGCCGCGTGGCCGAGCGACGGCGACGCCGCGCGACACGCGCCCTGGTGGCCCCGGCGTCCCCCGCGCCCACTTACCCCCTCCGCGCTCCCTTCATTTCCCTCCCATTTTCGCTTCTCCGAGCGCCAGCCACAGCCGCAGCGGAGCCGTAGCCGCGTGCCATTGCCGCCGCCCTTCAAGCTCCCCCACCGCCGCGCCTCGCTGGGTTGCGTCTCGCCGGAGCCTCCACCCTCCTTTGCTCATCCTCGACGTGCCCTTATTGTGCCAAATCCGTAGGTGAGGAGGCCAAATTTAGCCGTCTTCTCCCCCGTCGGTGAGCCCGCCGTCGTGGCTCCCGTCGGTCCCACCTTCCCGCCGTCTCATTTCCCTCCTCCCTATGCGCACCATGATCGCCTCTGCTCGCTGGAGCTCGTGCGCCCGTCCGTGACCTCCGCCATGGCCTGCTCCGGCCTAGCGCCGGCGAGTCGCGCCACCGCCTCCGCCATGGCCGCTTTAGCCCGTGCTCCGCTCTTCCTCTCACCCCGATAATCACATCGTTGGGTTCGCGCGGTTGTGGGGAGTTGCCTGGTACTGACCTTGTCGTCGGCGACCTCGCCGGCGGCGAGTTTTCCCCGGTCAGCGCCTTCCTCTGCTCGGCTCCGGCTGACCGGTGGGGTCAGCTGACCCGTGGGACCCATCTGTCTGTCTCTCAGTGGGAGTTGGGGGTGAAACCGCGGTGTGCGCATAGCGTTGAAGGCCGGTTAAATTTTCGGTTTTAAAGAAATTGATTTTCCAGAAAATTTGAAAAGGCTTCTAAAAATCATATCTCAAGATTTCTAGCTCCAAAAATTGTGAAACAAATTTTGAAATGTTCCTCTTGAATAGATCTACAGTTTAAAAATATCTCATGTTATTTTTGTAACACTTTACTGTGCAAATTTATTTAATTGCTATAAATGCTAATATCTTAGAAATTATGTAGTAAATAAAATAATGAAGGGAAAAATGTGATTCTTGTTGCTTTAATCTTTATTAGTGATGTACTTTCTAGAAAAAATATTAGTGAAGCATGTTCTGTGAGAAATTTTTGAAGTGTAGTTCAAATGCTTTTAATTGATAATCTTTGTTATTTTTAGTAGAGGGCTAAATTTGTATAGAACATACATGTGATAATTTTTGTAGTATGTTAGTTTACTGTTAGTAACATAGGAAAAATGTGAAATCTGTTGTTTGATACTTTTTCTAGTACAAATTAATTTCATGCTCATTATTATGCTATAACTTGTTTATTTTGTATAGATAGTTTTACTTATTCAATTCTCATGAAAATTTAGTAGTAGGTTAGTTAGGGTAAGAGTAATCTACTGTAATTTTTGTAGATTTTTATCTACACCAGAAATAGGTGTTGCTGTGTAACCCTAGTTAAATAGGGAATAAAAGATTATTCTTTATGAGAAATTAAGAGTAATAAAATATGTTTGGTGTATCTTTGAAGCATCAACATGTCTTGATGATGTTGTTTGATGAGTTAGGTTGGTGAGCTTTGGTAGCTTAGGTTCACTTGTATGTGTAGATGATAGGCTAACTAATAGAGGAATAAGGTGCATGTTTTGGGGTACATGTTCTTGGATGACGTTGACTACCTTGTAGAAGAAATAGTTATATTCAAACTGCTCATTCCATGTGCTCATCTGCATTTCATGTCATCAAAGCACTCCACCACAATCCGATGCATCCTTCGCATGTTTGCTTATGCACTTGCATCATACAGGATCGCAGGAGGAGTCGCAGGTAGCAGTACCGGAGGAGCAAGTTTGGACGGATCAGCAGGAGCCCCAGGCACAGGAGGTGCCCGAGGAGGAAGAGTCAGGCGAGGAGCTGCCAGAGTGCGTCGACCACCATCCTAGCTCGTTCGAAAAAGGCAAGCCCCGGAACATTTTAAGTTTCCTATTTTATAAAAGTTGTTCCTTACTACATAAACTATAGTTATATATATTATTGCATTAAGTTATAGGAGTTGAGTAAAACCGTTGTTGCATTATTACCTTGGCCACTGAATTATCTTTCACCCTATTAGGTCAGGATCGAGTAAATCGCTTAGCCATGCTTAGACCGGTAGAAGTCGGGTGATTTTCTGTCACCTGTGAGTTATAGGTGGATACCGGGTTATGGTTAGCCGTAATTGTGATCATAAAAAGTAACCAAGTGTTGATGGATAAACGAAGACCGGGCGGAGTCTTATAGGGTTTTGGACTATAGTGATTCCGTCTGTGTCAATTAAGGATCGATCGTTGCTCGTCCCTCTTGTCATGTTGAACGCATGCCTCACATTTAGCTGGCCGAATAAAGTACCTTTCGACCGTGAAGCTAGTGACACTTTTCGAGCCGGGATAAACTCGGGTTAGCAGACTGGTGTCGAAGGGGGTGTAACGGGGACGTGAAGAGTGAGCCCAAGGTGCGTCCTGGCAGTCGGGCGGTCCCTGGGTAGTGCGATCCATGATTGTTATCCCGTGGCTTCTTGGAAAGTGTCATTGGTGATCTACGCGACCCTGACGGGGGAAATAGGGTTTGTGTGAGGAATAAATCTCCAGCTGGATAGGAATCCGATTCGAATCGCCGTCGCTCCCGGTTAGTGAGCACTTGACTCGAGCTATGGCATCGTAGTAACATTAATGGAACACTGATGGTTAAGTGAATGATGTTGGAGCACTGGTGAAAACCATGATCATCATTTCATGTCCATTTCCACCATGATCGTCATGCTCCTTGCTCCTTCATCACATGTGTTGCTATGCCTAACTCAAAACACTTAACACATGGAATTAGCAACTTGGTGTCATTAATTACCAAAACCAAACTTGGGCTTTCACCAGGGCCGATCGGACGCAGCCGACCGGATGCTCGGGTGCGTCCGATCAAGCGAGTCTAGTCGCGTCTACGCAGAGCAACGTCTCTATTTCGTTGGGGAGATCAATAAATAGTGTTTGGCCGGCTCCAAGGCGTCTCCCTTGAACATTTTGACATTCTTGACATCCTTGTGAGCTAAGCATACTCCCTCCTACTCATCTCTCTTGCTTGATTGTGAATCTAAAGTGAGATTGAGTGTTTCTAAGTGCATTTGCTTGAGTGATTACATCTAGTGGCATTTGGGGATCGTTGTGACTGTGGATATGGTTGCCACCACATAAACTGCTTGGAGCAGTGAAGGAGCTTCGGCATGAGTTGATGATTGTTCGTGGCCATCTCCTGATGATTGTGAGGGGTCATGTGTCTTCCCCGGCAGAGCGCCAAAGGCAACTATAGTATATTGCTCGTGTCATTGAGCTACCTCACTTGTGGGTGGTTCTTGCGGTGTCCAAGTGTGTGGACAAGGTTCGTGCAACACCTCTTAGCCGCCGAACCACCAAGTGTTGGTCGACACAATGGGGACAAGCGTGCTGGCAAGCATGTGAACCTCGGGAGAAAAATCACTTGTCTCTTACCATTGGATTTCTCTCGATATTCATATTGTGTTGATTGATTGATTGGTTCATCTCCTCTATGCGGCAGTATAATCATCTTGCTCACTTATTTATATTCCTATAAACTAGTTGTAATAAGCTCTTTAGTGTAACTAGTTTTGAGAACTTGTCTTACCTTTGCTAGTTTAACTTCTCACCTAGTTGATCTCTTTAGTGTAACTAGCTTTGAGAGCTCTTAGTGACTTAGCCATTGTTTGTATTAGAGATTATAGCAACTAGAATTGTTGGGATAGGAGGCTTGCAACACTTGTTAGAGCTAGTGCAAAAAGTTTTATAGCCAATTAGTTGTCTAACAAGTTTGTCTAGTGTTTTTTAGTTTTTAAATTAGGCTATTCACCCTCCCCCTCGAACAATTTAGGACCTTTCAGCAGGGCCAACGTCTACGCACCCCAGTTGGGTCCTGAACGCCGCCCCGTGTTCGAGAGTAAAGACGCGTTCAATGTTTTGCTCAGGAGAAATGGCAGAAAGCATGAATAGAGGGACGATGGCGGTAGCGGCTACGCCTTGTCACAATGTCGCCCGTGATCCACGGCCGATCCGGCTATTTCGTTTAGGTGAACAAGACGGTGGCGCCATCAAGCAGGGCACGGCCTATTCGCTTTGATGAAAGAGGAGGTCCGGTCCGGGTGAACGTAGCCAGTCATGGATATGGGACGAGCTATTCGCCCTGACAAAGGAGCGGCTTGGCCCAGTCGGGCACGGTTAGTCATTCAAATGATTTGAGCTATTCGCCTAGGCGAATAGTTGCTTACGATCCATCTAATCAGTTTTGCAGGTTTCGCCTTGGGCGGAGTTCGCCGCCATCGCCGAACCGACAGCCTTTGCCCGGCGGGGACCGCCTGGTCGGTCGAGAGGCGACATGAGGTGGGGCCGGTCGGTTTCAGTAGGGCTGGCGGTACCTAGGACCAGCAATGACTCCAAATTGCGAACAAGCCCCGAGCGTCGAGGAATATTCTTCGAATATATAGTAGGTGAAGGGGCATTTTTGTCCCACAAAAGCCTACGGGCGTGTATAAATAGCCCCTGTGAGGGGAATGTAAAGGAGGGGGAAACAAGATCAATAAAATCGTCTATCCTGTTTCGCTTGTGTTCTCCTTTTCAGCTTGTTCTACTTCGAAGTTCACTCGCGCGGCAATCAGGTGTTCGGAGGCTTTGGCCTTGAACAACACGGTAGTAGGATAAATGGTAATGTGAAAACGAGTAAATACGATAAAAAAAAAGTAGACGAAAAGGGACGGTAAGCTGGAAATTAAGCTGGGATTGCATGTGGCATATGGCAGCTCAAATACAAAAAACCAAAGTGCATTGGTAAATAGATAATACACCTAAGATATATGTGATAAATACATTTAAAAGCCATGCATAAGCACAATAACTAAGATATATAATACATATACTGTTGTACAACAAATGAGATTGAATCATAACAGCCTAAGAGGCTTGTTGGGCTGGTATTGCCTTGGTGATTGTTAAGTCCACGGCCCACAATAGACCACTAGCATAGCTGATGTGCAGCACATTGCACACCCTTGACCACTCAAGGAGTCAAGCGGCTGGACGGCTGGTCTAGTCGGCTGCTGTGCAGACTGGGTTTGTGTTGGGTCAAATTGGGCCTCTACGAACTGAGTAGGCCTATCCCAGGGGTAACAAGAAACGGGATACTGGAAATACGGATGGACAAACCCTCAACCATTTTTTGTCCTAGTCCAGGTGCATCCCATCCCATTTTTGTATTTTCCCAGATGAATCCTGTCTCAATCTCAATGATAAATACGAAAAGATGGTTAAGAGCCTTTTCTTATTGGTTTTCATCACTACCCGCGGTCAATCTTGGACTCTTAAATATTCATCATGGTGTGATCTAGCGCCTACGTCTCCTTCTTAAGCCATCTTATTTACCTTTGCTCATGACAACATTGACAGATCAAAGTATCTTCGTCATGATGCTCTCTTCCTTCCATATTTGGTTCCTGTCTTCAAATCTATCACCATGTTAATCCATCGTCTTTAACCTTTTTCATAGTTCACTCTATCTATTTGTCCTACTAACCTACCACCTGCACCACCAATCAACCAACCTTACATGGTGGCTTTCTCTCTAAAGAACTGAATCTTCAAATCCCAATGCTAACCCTAATAAATATCTAAATCCCTTACCCAATCTGACAATGGAAGTAGATCTTCAAATCCCATTCTAACCCTAATAAATCTCCAAATCCATTAACCAATCTCCAAAAGGCAGGTTTTATTTAGAATTAGCGATATACACTTTGGAGATTGGGATTTTTCCTTTAAACCCCTTGTATTTGGGGATTTTGAATTTGCAAGATCGTGCTAAAGCCATGTTTCGTTAACCCCATCCCCAAGGGTATTGGAGGGGATCACAAAGACTTTGATTTGCAAGGTTTTAAAGTGTGCTTGTTTTAGTGTCAAAGCTAACCAAGCCAAATTTTAGTTATTTGAGCAACTTTGCCGACCAAATTGGTTGGATGTAAAAATTTAGCTTTGTAACCTTCCTTTTGTAGCCACCTCAGTTCATTTTAGTGGGTGGAACATGACAACCAATTTGGTGAAGATGGCACGAGCCAAACCCACCTTTAGTCACCTTGATCCTTTTCAATCTCCACAAAACCTAAAGACCTAGTTGGGCTAGGCTCGTCCGTAGTGCGTAGCCTAATGTTATCCCAAACCTTGAACAAGCAACGTTCAATCCCACGAAACCTAACAAGATCTAATTGGGCTTAGGCTCGTCTCCCATTGTTATCTCAAAGCCCGAACAAGCAATGCTGAAATCGAAGCGCTCGAGTCTAGATTTGGCCTAACACTCCTTCTGTCCCAAATCAAAACAACTTCTAGAGTTAATCTTAAGTTGAACTATTTTAAATCTAACCAAATTAATAGAAAAGAGTATCAATATTAATAACACCAAATTAGTATTACTAGATACATGTTTTGTAATTTACTTATTTAGTGTCATAGATGTGTTATCCTTTTCCTATAAAGGTGGTCAAATGAGATAGTTTGACTTAGAGTGGTTCTAAGAATTGGTTTATTTTGGAATGGAGTACATTCCTTTCGTTAACTCCTTCATATGTTTACAAGCAGCTAATGACTAGACTAATAAAACTTTAGTGGTGCCTTCTGAGAAAATTGCAGAAAATATTGTATGTGAACCTGAATATTAGTTCGCCGTTAGTTTTGGCATGCGTATGTAACAGGATGCTAGAATTCATAACGCATTAGCACGCCACAGTTAGGTCAGTCAATCAACATATCCTTCCTCACAGATACACAGCCTTGGCAAGAAAGATGTGTGCTAGACTCCCAGGCTACACCCGGGGTAGTCCCTCGGAGGCACATGAATCAGCAGAAAGAGATGACAACCATTTCTGACGACAAAAACAGCACACCAAAGAATGAACAAACTGGTTGTCTCCAACTCCAGTGATTTTCTACAGCCTTGTCTGCTCACAGGTTTACAGGAAAACGTTCCTCTCAATCCTCAAGAATAAGCTTCCATCATGACATACACAAAACCACTCGTCCCAGAGGTTCTCCTGTCAATACCAACAAAAGGACGAAGGGAAAGAGTTGGGACATGAGTTGAAACGTGAAAGCATGTATCACGATTTGCCAATATCAATAAAAATTAACCATCCTACCAATGCAAGAGCATAAGCTCTCACAAGGTTACCAAGTAACCAAAGTACTGCCTGCCAATGGCTTCATATTTCTTCCTATAATGCGTAAGAGATTTGCGTATCATTATATTAAGAAGCAAAAAGGACTTTAGAACCTGAACAACACCTGAATCACCCACACCAAACAGTGACTCCATATATATTAACAAGTACATTAACATGTTCTTTGGAAATATGTAGAAATTTTTCTTTCGTGAACTGTAGACCAGATTGCTCCAACAATTAATCTTGACTTCCCAAAAGAACAAAAATGTTTGATAATGCAAACAAAACTGCATATAGTTTACCATTCAAATCCATGTTGGAAATCCAAACCGAAAAATCGTGGAACTGCTACCTAACATTTTTGCATGAGTTAAATGCATGGGCAGCCCCTGAACTTGTCAAGAGGTGTCAGTTAGGTCCACGAACTTTGAAAATGAATTTCTAGGTCACTAAACTTGATAAGTAGTGCACCACAGATCCATATCAGCCACATGGACATTTTATCCAACGTGGCATTGCCACTGTGGCGCTGACTGTATTTGGCACTTTGCATTTAACCCCTCAAAATTAGTTCATCTATCTCACACTCACGCATCCAGCCATATTTCCTCCTAACCCCCCTCCTCTCTCTCTCTACAGCTGTTCCGAGTTCCAGTGACCCTCACCCACGGCACGAGAGCAGAGGCTGTGCGAGGGCACCGCTCCTCGCTCCATCCCCAAGTGAGCCAGCGATGTGGCCGCGCCACCACAGCGGCCAACGCCGACAGCCCTGCCCTTTCCCAGTTTCCCCTCTAGCCCCTCGCGAGACAGAAGCACCGTACTGGCGTACTGCCGCTCCAGCCCCACGTGAGCCGGTGACCATGGTCACGCCATCACAGCGCCAAATGCCGGCGGCACTGTCCCTTCCCCCGCGCCCCACGTGAGACGGCGATCCTACGCGTGCAGCGACTTCGTCGGTGTAGCAGCTGTGGTCCCCACGCCTTGGCGTCATGGAGCTAGGCACCGTTGGCATCCTGTCGATGCGCACTGCCGACGGCAAGGGCTGCACTGACGCATACGCCTTTGCCAAGTACGGACCCAAGTGGACACGCATGTGCACCATCGCTGATAGCGACTGTTGCAACCGAACAAACACACACGAGAGAGGAGGCTTGGACACAGAACGCACAAGAAGCTAGCTAGCAGGTCGATCGACACACGCACACAGCAGCAATTTGGAGTTGATGCAAGAACTTTGTGGCGATGAACGCCTGCAGCAACAAACGCTGGCAGCTTTTCTATATTCGACTCTACTGAAAACACTACTAGCCACATGGCTTTAAAGCCCAGCGACGCACTGCCGACCAACAACCTGCTGGCCAGAACTCATGCGTGCACATGCACATCGACATGCATGCACCACACGACTCACGCTCCACAGGATCCGGTCCTCCGAGTTGACAGCCATGTTTTCCCCTAATGACTCGACGCACTGACACAAACATGCAAATGACTGGGCATGCAAGTGCACCATCGCCGGGAGCTACAACCTGCCTGGAACGACCAGTAAATGTGGCCGGTGTACGACCGTGCACCGTGCTTATCATCGGTGTGTTCGACGACGGACGACCCACCGGCTACCGCTGTTGATGTCGTCAGACGACAGTGGCAAGGACCCGCTTATCGTGTTGCTGCCCACCTGTGGAAAGTGAATGGGCGACACAGAGCTGACCATCCGGTTCTCCACCCTCAGGTCGATGCTGGACATGCTGCATCCTGCAGACGTGCGGCCGACCAGCGCTTCCCGTGATGCACCACCAGCGGCCCATCCCAGCAGTGAACCGCGAGGGGCTGCGGTCTCTTGATCAGAGGGGCTCGAGGGGAAGGAGCCTACAGGGCCGTCGGCGTCGGCCGCTGCGGCGGTGCGGCCAGGGTCGCCAGCTCACGTGGGGGCAGGCTGGAGCGCGGAGCTGTGCGCCTGTGCCCTCGCGCAGCCTCTGCTCCCACGGTGGGTGAGGGTCACCGGTGCTGCAACTTGGAGGAGCACTAGAGAGAGGAGGGAGATGAGAAAAGTAAAGGAGGATATAGGTGAGTGTGAGATAGATGAATTAATTTTAGGGGGTTAAATGCAAAGTACGAAATATAGTCAGCGCCATAGTGGCAATGCCACGTCAGATAAAATGTCCATGTGGCTGATATGGACCTGCGGTGCACCACTTGTCAAGTTTAGTGACCTATAAATGCATTTTCAAAGTTCGTGGACCTAACTGACACCTCTTGACAAGTTCAGGGGCCGCTCATGCATTTAACTCTTTTTGCATTATCTATGTACTATACGTAGAGTGCATGCAAATAATCTCTGAGGATCAAGAATTCTAGCAAGACAGTAATAAAAAAAACACAAAAAACCACGATAACAGAGAGAACAATGTAATCATACGGAAAGATTTATGCATACCTCACATAGTAAGTGTAGCTGGTAAATGCAATGCCAGCAGCTGCACTGAGACCCAGGATAACAACCAATGCTACCAACCAACCAGACATTCCACTTTTCTTGGGATTCACTGACTGTGTCATCTCAGGATCACTACAGCTCTGGTGATTGCATGCCTCCTGTCTTGCAGGCTGGCAGTCAAACAAAAAAGCATTCAACAATGAGAAGCCAAATTTACTGATACGTTAGAGAACGAAATATGATATCTCTAGAGATTCATTTTTTTCCGAATTATCTCTAGACTCTAGAGTTCATGTTCTTCATACTTAATATGCTTAACACAGCATGTAACAAAGAGATAATTATGTACATCATGTTCTGCTTCTGAAGCTTAGAAGGTCAGTTATACATCAAATATTTGAGGATTTCAGATAGCTGATCTTAATCCAAAAGATATATATATTTTTTGGTTAACACTGAACAGGCATTTGGAGCAGTTGTTTATTCGATAAATGTAAGTATATTTGTGTGATGATGAAAAAATAACATGTTTTTTGCAGATTGCTATGATTTACGCTTACCATAATTTGTATCAATCTAACTAATCTGGCATAATTGTTGTTGCAGTACTATTTCAGTGCCTGCTCCAACATGGGTGATTTTTCAGTGACCAGACCGCACCTTATAGCAAACATTGTTTTTTGGTTGTTTTGATATCAATAGACATAGGAAGTGACTGTAATAAACTAAATAATGAATACGCTTTATGAGTGAAAGAAGGTATGAAATAGACAGGTTTCCGTTAAGGTACAAAAAAATGAAATTGAATAGTTCGAAGTACCATTTCATCTGCTGAACAGCTAGCATCATCCACAGGGTAGTGTTTGATTGTGTTATCATCCAGATTTCCATAACAAGCAACATCACGATATCGAATACCACCATCACATGGAGAGGAGCACATCATCCATGGGCCAGCAACCCAGTGAAAAGTTTCTGCATATAACATATATTCAGGACAAGGAATACTAATAGAAAGATTCATAAAGGAATGAAGGGGAACAGGACCTTGGTTAGCAATATGAGCATGAAACTACTGCAAAGACAAAGTGCAGACTAAATTCTGAAACAGTGAATTGTGCTGCAAACACTTGAATGACCTTTGAAAATAAATATAAGCATTACACCAGCTGAGGCAAATTTTAGAATACATCAGACAATTAAGGCATAAGTTCTGTTTAACACAGTTACAAACATTTGCTGTTCTTAAGAGCCAATCTTGCAATACAGGATGTAGAACAATATTGTCTTACATACTAAAGATATTGGACAGTATAGTCTGTTTAGTGTTTACACAAGAATGATCAAAACCCACCTTGTATTTTGAAATAATATTACTTATGAATGTATGACGATACATGAACCTTTTGCAGGATTATTTGTCAACAGATGACTTTAAGGTATACGGAATATTCCAGGCATCGATAAACCAAAGGAAGAGTATTTTATCCCCTTACAGAAGCCTTTTGTTTCCCCCCTTCCATCTTAATTAGTAATTACCTTATTAATGTTATTGTGCCAGATATCTCTTTAGTTAGTAAATGATTAAAAATACATGTGCATGCAGTAAGAGCTGTCAAACTGCAATTGGGCCCACCTTGTGGTTTTAATTGCATTGTTAAGTCAGCACCACTTTTGCAGTAACCCAGTTTGCTATTCTTGTCCATAATGGTTGGATCAGAGCAATCTGAGCAGCATATAAACTCTTTGCCAAAATCTAGCTTGCTCTTGCAGTGTCCACACTTGTTTGTTACCTTTGGGATTCCTGTCCTTCAGAAATCAGAATGCACAATAAAAATCTGTATCAGAATGCTAGAGTAATTTATTCAAATGGTACGGTGACAATTTAAAAGAATGTGTACTCTGAAACTACTTATGCTAAGGAGTAGGGTATTAAGTTCCATGTCCATATCACCATGTGATTCAAGCAAAACTAGCATAGTACTGCTATAGTCAATTTCGTTGACTGTTAAAACCAATGTATAGACCTGGTTTGCATCAATAGTCATTTTCGTTGTCTGAATGTAGTAAAACCAATGTATAGACCTGGTTTGCAACAATAGAAATGTGTGTGGAGTGGAAGGCATGGAGGGCTTTTTGACTCCACGCAAAGACCGTCACAATCATCTGACTGAGAATCCAAGATGTGGCGAGCAGCGCATACTCCAAACCATTTGCTTTGGCACCCAGTCCAATAGCACCCTACAATTTGAATGTAATGCTTTAATGAAATGAGAAATATGATTTATTGCCAACTTCACCATGAGCCAAAGGTAGTATGGTAAAACTTAATGTGCTTTTGTGCTGAACATGCACTTGTTGGACATGCAATTAACTAGTTTGCTGCCGCACTGGAGTCTCAGAATTCCTTCAAGAAATGCCATTAACCTGCTGGGTGCCTGGGTGTCTGGTTTCCATTCAATTTAAACCAAAGGAAAAAGTCCATATTACTCCCTCCAAGTTTGGCCTATGTCCAAATAACCCCCCAAACTAACATTTGGTTCAATCTACTCCCTCCAACTATTTAAGTTGGTCCAACTAACACCTTAAAGAGATTTTTCTTTTTTTGTTTCTCTATGTATAAATTATATTTTAGTTTGAAATTTTGTGAGGTGATAGAGGACGTTGTATTTTGTGTTAGAAAAATGCACTATAAATTTTTCATCATATGCTTTCTACAATATTGTATCTCTAGTGTTAATTTATTATTAAATTTCCTAAGCTATCAAAATAGTGGCAAAAAGTTAAGATATATGTTACTCATATAACTTATAGATGTTCTCTATCATATCGCAAAAGTTGATATTAAGACCCAACTAATACGTGGAAAAACAAAACTAACAAATCATGCTAAGGGGTAAACTAGACCAACTGAAATAGTTGGAGGGAGTAAATTGAACCAGATGTAAGTTTAGGGGGTAATCTGGACATATGCCAAACTTGAGAGGAGTAATTTGGACTTTTTCCTAAACGAAACTATGTCAGGGTGGTTGATGAAATTATCCAGTCGGTACCAAATAGCTCAAAGAAATTAGCTATGGTCTCTATTTTGTCCCTGAATCTAGTGACCTGACACAGAACTCTCAGCAATGCCTTTGCCAATCGGAGATCAAGCACACAGCAGTAACCATTCAAGTCTAGCATTCAGCTACAACAATTTTATCAGGCTGGTCTTTGACAGCCATGAGTTGAACCCAATCACAAACTTTTATCCTATGCCCCTATCTGAAGTTCTGAACCTTTCCCCACAAATTGTGTCATGCTGGTGCTTCAGGGCCACATATCAATGCCGATGAAGGGAGTAACCGTCACATGTACATGCGTGGGTGGTGTTATTGCTCCATGGACACCGCATAGTTTAAGCAGTTCAGCTACTCTAAACACCACATAATTTAAGCAGTTGAGCTACTCTTAACTGACCAAAGCCGGAGTACAGCACCATGGCAGAGGTCGGCGGTGGCCTAATTAGACAAGTAATAGTAAGTAACCCTAGCTCGCTCCACCGGAATGTGGCAATAAGTTGTTTGTTCCGGACAAGCGAATCATTACTGCGTACTGCATTATTACCATGGGAAGGAACGTCGAGGCAGGTCGCGACGGCGAGGAAGGGGAGCAGCAGCGCCCACGGCCGCGGCAGCGCAGCCGCCCCCGCCAAGGCCATCTCCAGCAGCTGCCGAGTGCCGCCGCCGGCTGAGGAGGAAGCTTGGGCCTAACCAATGCGGGGGGGGGGGGGGGGGGGGGGGGAACGGGGGATTGCTCCGCTCGGATTGCGCGAGGCGAGGGGGTAGGTCCGTAGGTGTGCGTGAGGCGTGAGCCGAGCCAGCGTCGGTGCCTGTCGCGGCACTCGGCAGCGAGCACCACGGGGAAGTCGTGACTGGGCTAGTGACCATGGTCGTCAATAGCTGACATTAGATCTGCAACGGACGGCGCGGATGGGAGTAGGGAATAGGCACGGTGTTTCAGTGTTCTCGTGGGTCTGGACTGTCGCCGCGCCACGCCAGGCCCAGGCCCAGGCCGCTAAACCCCGCTGCAAACTTGCGAGAAAACTACGTTTAAGGCCCTGTTTAGTTTCAAAAACACTCAAAAAATTTTGCACACTACTCGTCACATCGAATCTTTGGACGCATGTATGGAGCATTAAATATAGGTAAAAAAAATAACTAATTGCACAGTTTATCTTTAAATGTCGAGACAAATCTTTTGAGCTTAGTTAGTTCATGGTTAAACAAATTTTGCTAAATAACAACGAAAGTGCTACATGAATTTTTCCCCAAAAATTTTCGGATCTAAACAAGGCCTAAGCTTTGGCCAATACTTCCCATGCGAATGACTAGCGTCGGGACATCCATACACGCCGCTCAGCCCGCCCGCGTCAGCCCCAGCGCCCCAGTCCGCTAGCCCTCCGGCGCGCCGTGAGCCCCCAGCTCGCCCTGCAACCTGCCGCGTCCTCCTTCGCACCACCTCATGCGCGCGACGAGCACGCCACGAGCGCACCCCCATCCGCTAGCCCCCCGGTGAGCCACGCGCCCTCGCTGGCCAGCCCCCCGGCAAGCCCCCTGACCGAATAACATAAAATGCTCGAATAAAACACTTGCAATTTGCAACATGGAACAACTTGCTGCAATATAAGATTGAAACAACTGAAACATTTGGAACAAATTATTGCAACGTTTGTGTGAAGCGTATGAAACATTCAGATCAGAACGATTGTAACATACGTCTAGAAACAGGTGAAACATTTTGAATAAATGCTTGCACCATGCCTCTGAAACACTTGCAATATGTGCAACATCCCCCGGTCTACTTTTGCAACATACTTCTAAAACATCTAAAACACTTGAAACATGCGATTGCAACATACGGGTCCTCCCTGCCGTGGTGTCTTCGGTCGACCGCAAAAGACGGGATGTCCCAGCCGGCGACGACCTTCTCCCGGTGGCGCCAGGGTGGCGGTGCACGCTGTGGCCGCCACGGGTGAGTGCGGATTGGGCGCGCGGCGGTGGATGGCTGCGACGGATGCCCGCGCGGAGGTGGAGTGGGCGCGGAGCGGTGCTGCGTAGTGCAGGATGGGTGCGCGCGGGGGGATGGCAGAGTGAGCGGTCGGGCATAGGATTGGGGCACACAGTAGCGGTGTGAGACGGTCGGTCGCGCGCAGTGCGTGCGGGGATGGTGGGGGCGGGCAGCGGAGTGGGACGAGTATGCTTTCTTTGGAGGAGTGGGTCACACGGGTGGGATGGGGGAGTGGGACGACCACGGCGACTAGCGGAGTGAGTCGCGCGGTGTTCGGATAGGAGTGGATGCCCGTGACAAAGCATTTTCGTTGCCCATTAGTAGTTTGAAAGTATACCGTGTACAAACATGGAAAGTAAAGGGTCTGCTGGGTTCGCTTTCAAAATTTGTCATACCAAAAAATTGACAAGTCATGATTTTGGTTAGTATTTGGTTTGTTACCGAAACTTGCCAAACCTTTACATTTGGCTCGCCAAATCTATGGTAAATTTTTTTTTGCCTAACTTTTGGCTTGTCAAATCTTTGGCGCGCTGCAAAGTTCAGAACAACAGAGTACGTGCAGTATGCGGAGTTTTTAATACAGTAGCCATTAGCGATCGCGGTAAGCGGTATGCCGTTGGCCGATGCAGCTTGGCTAGGTTAAGCCTTGTCCATTCTGGACTGTCCTGTTTTCAGGACGACAGACGGCATCTGTTTGAAGCGGACTAGTAGTGGGCTGCATTTAGGCAGTGTTTAGTTCCTTTAAAATTCCAAAAATTTATAAGATTCTTCGTCACATCAAATCTTTGGACGTATGCATGGAGCATTAAATGTAGTTAAAAAAATAATTAATTGCACAGTTTGTCTGTAAATATCGAGACGAATCTTTTGAGTCTAGTTAATCCATGATTGGATAAATTTTACCAAATAACAACGAAAAATGCTACAAAAACTTTACACACACTTTACAACCATCTAAACACACCCTAGGCCGGGATCGCTTCTACTCGTATGTTCCAACAGTCCTCGTGTTCCTTTCCCGCTTGGACTCTGGACCGGTCAGCATTTACTCCACCACCATGGCCCACGGACCATCTTCGGTTCTTCCGTCCGCTGCTCCCGGCCAGATATCCTGTATTCCTGTTCGTCGATCAAGCTGGTGTGCCCATGCATGGCCTTGGCATTTGAAATACTACTCGAGCACGGCTTGCGCGATCCAGGCGGGCGGACCGGCGGAGAGCCGGAGAGGGAGACAGGGGGACACGGTCCCTGCAGTCTCGAGCGACAGCACCCGTACACAAAACCACACGTTACACGTACGACGCGCATCCGTCCGCACAACAAAACAGCTGGAACGACATCATGAGTGATGATCACTCTCGTCGATGCACATACGCCCGCGCGCGGGGACCACGGCTCCGTTTGTTAGACTGAAAAGTGATAGCTGAAAGTATTATTTATTTATTTATTATAAAAGAAAAACGTTACTAAATGGCTGGCAGGTCGTAAGCTCAAAAGAACAGGGCCCACAGCAGCCACGGATACCACGGCAACTCGTGCTGGTGGCCGGGCGCGGCCGCAGAAGACGACGCAGCCACGCCGGTGAGATCCGCGCCTGCGGCTCCTATATATCCTATACTCCATATATCCCGTCGGCGCATTCTGATCATGGCCTTGTTTCAAATTTATCCTCAAATTTTACTATGCAAAAAGAAGATTCCCCATCACATTAAAATGTCAGACAAATGCAT
This sequence comes from Saccharum hybrid cultivar R570, assembly GCA_038087645.1. Lineage (NCBI taxonomy): Eukaryota > Viridiplantae > Streptophyta > Magnoliopsida > Poales > Poaceae > Saccharum > Saccharum hybrid cultivar. The sequence continues at coordinate 30,167,706 of JAQSUU010000135.1, forward strand.
TGAGTACTAAATGTAGATAAAATCGTAAAGTAATTATACAGTTTTATTGTACTTTACGAGACGAACATTTTAAGTCTAATTAATCAATTTTTAGACAATTTTTTGCACTTAAAAACAAAGCTGCTACAGTGTTCGGAACACTGTAGCAACAGTACCCGAATCGGGGCGCCGATTCCGGCGTCTAAACAAGGCCCGTATCTCCAGACCGGAAGCAGATCATCGTAGGGAAGCGGCGGCCAGTGGATAGATCAGAAGAAGTCGACCACGGCAGGCTGGCAGCTGGCTGGGGCCCCGAGGGTTCATGCGCATATGGCGGACCGGACGGATCGGCGCGCGGGCGGGAGTGCTCGCGGCTGCGCCACGACGGCGACGGCGGATCGATCGATTGATCTGTCGGTCGGACTCGGACCGCCCGCTCGGGGCCTTGCGCGGCGCTCGCGCTCGTGTCGGTCGCTGCGCGTCGCCCTCACACCGCCGCATCGCTAGCGCACAGCGCAGGCAGGGGCTCACATGGCCGTGTCGCTCCCGGGCCCCGTTTGGCAGCGGAACCGACGTCTCCAAGGAAGGAGAAGAGGCCAGCGCCGGGACAGCTGCTCCATCTTCGGCGGGCCCCGGAACGGCCGGACGACACCCCCACCACCACCACACACACACAACTGCAAGCAGGTCCTCGCTACACACACACAGTTGATGGATTGATCGTCTTCATTCATCAATCATCGTGAAAATCGCTACATACAGAGGGAGTAGCTTGGTAACACGCTAGTTCATTACGACAGTCGTTGTACGGTACCCTGATGCTGCTCCCGTTCTGCCAAACAATGACTCCATGAATGCAACGGAGACGGCTTGATTAAACTTGGAGTATGCATGCATGCTTCCCGACTTCCCGTGCAAGAGCAGGCGGTGGTGCACACATGTAGGGGAACAGAAGAAGAAAGGGCCATACGGTCAAGGCTTTTGGATCGCCTTTGTGTAACAGAGATATCGTATCGTACCATACCGATCGACCCTGTACGTGCTGCCTGCTGCGATAGGTCAAGGTCGTCACATGTCCATGTGCACAGTTCGCACGAACCTGCAGCTGGTAACAGGGACCAGCCTATCTGCGTATGCATGCATGCATGACACCTCGTTTTCACGGTGGGCCGGACCTGAAGTAAAACGAACCTAGCTGCTCAAGTGGTCTAGTAGTACTAGACTAGACAAAACTTGGATTGGAGTCCGGATTCCGGAACCTAACATCGCTGCTAACAGCACAAATCGTGCGGCCGCCGTGTCCATCCAAAAAGGCTTCAGCCAGATGCAAAGCAAACCCAAAGCAGCAAGCACAGAAACGAAGAAACGAACGGAAGAGGTGCAGTTGATGATGGGTGGATGGGCGGGCGACCTGTACTCTGTCTGAACTCTGAATCGTAACTTTGTCTGCGCCCGTACAGTCCGGAAACGCTTTTGTTTTGTGTACCCATAATCCATAGCATGTGCTTGTCTTTTATTTGGCCCCGTCGAATGAAACAAGCGATAGGTTTTCATCAATCACAAGATGTAGGCGGTCGTGCATGATGGCGAGAACTCGCCGTGCACGCGATAAGGCGGCGCGCACAGATTCCGATGCTTTGTTTTCCACGCCAGCCCGGAAGCAGAGTACCGGTCCTGGTGCAGTTTTGACGCCGGTCGGATCGGAGCTCGATTGGTGAAGCAAAAGCACCCCACCCGCGCGTTCGTTTCTCAACGAGACCAACACATCCGTACTCCAGTACGTGATACCAGATCGGCTCCTGCAAGTACGCTCGGATGCTGTTTACACGTTCAGGGTTGCGGCCGCGCCGCGCGGAAGAACTAGCGGACCATCGATCTAGACGGGTGGACGGCGGTGTGCATCACGTTCACCTTCAGCTGAAGAGATGGGAAATGACAGTTGACAGCTACCACGGTATATTAGACCGACAAAACAATCATAGCGCGTCTAATAAGATTCGAGTAGGCAAGTGTGTAGCATCAGCTCTGCAGGCCCCTGCATCCGAGCTTCCACGCATCAGATACACTAGAACATGCAGGCTCGATCACATGGGCTAGCTCCAAAGATAAGATCCGGCCCCGGCCCCTTGCCTCCATCCATCCATTAACTAATATTAACTAATGTAATATAATGGCCGTGGCACAGGGCGCTGCACCTGCACCTGCAAGCATCGCAGCGGCGCGGCACTGACTAGGCCACTGCGCGCGTGCATGCATCCGCGCGCGCGGCGCGGCTCGATGGATCCGCGACACAGCCCGCGATCGCACATGGAACCATCACTTGTTTTATGGGGCAGGCAGCGGCAGCTAGCGTGCGTGCTAATTAATATAAGATGCGATGCGGCGGTGACCCGTGTCGTCGTCGCTGATGGATCTGGACTGGACCTCGCCGGATCGTAGAGTCTCTCTCTGCGTTGCCATGCACAGAGGCCCGGCCGGCATCAGCTTTCGGACGCGAAAGGGAGGTGTGGGGAAATATGCCCAGGACCAGGATTGGTAATGATGCCAGCTGAGATCGATGGCATGTCGACCAGCGGCTACTGATGCATGCGAAGGCCTGTGGAATTGGGGATAGCTAGCTGCACGTACATACGGAGGCCGGAAGCATATCACCGAACACCTCGTGTGTATCAACTAAAACAGCAACTAAACTCCAAATGTACGTGCAGTGATTTGCATAATAAACTAGCTAACTGACCTGTAGATGTGAAATTAGAATTAGGTGCTCCATGTCACATCCGCCGACCTCGCGTTACCGTCTTCGTATCCGTATCCTTTGGGAGTTTGGGCCATTACTACTGGTGCTACTCCTGGCTTAGCTTGCTGTTGAGTGCAAGCGACGACGAGCTCCGACCCTTCCTGTCGGCGATCAATCTGCTTTGGGCCTGTTTTTTTTTTGTCTCCTTGATTGATGAGTGAGTAGGAGTGCAACATTATTACGTACACTGCAGATAGAACACGGTAGTTTTCTCAAGCGGCAAGCAAGGGGCGCATGACTTACGGCGCACGTACACATGGCGCCACGTGTCAGTCAAGCTAGGGCCTCGTTTAGTTCGCGAATTTTTTTTAAAATGGTATGGTAACATTTTCGTTGTTATTTGACAATTAGTGTTAATCATGGTCTAATTAGGTTTAAAATATTCATCTCCTGAATTTCGTCTAAACTGTGTAATTAGTTTAATTTTTTTTTATCTATATTTAATGCTTCATGCATGCGTCCAAAGATTCGATGTGACGATGAATCTTGAAAAATTTTGCAAATTTTTGGGAACTAAGGCCTTGTTTAGATCAAGGCTAAAGTTGAATTTTTTTCACTATCTCTCCATCACATCGAATCTTTAGACGCATGCATGAAGCACTAAATGTAGGTAAAAGAAATAACTAATTGCACAGTTTGTCTGTAATTTGCGAGACGAATCTTTTGAGCTTAAGAGCATCTCCAAGAGTTTGGCATTCTAAAATTTTTGACAAAATGAGAAAAATATTTCTCAAATAGTTTGGTATCTGGGTTTGGTATCTTTAGCAAGTTGGCAAATCTCGGTCGATTATGCACATATATGCGCGTGGGGCACCGGCCGCGCATCGTAGTTTCCTTGTGCTTAACGGGGCTCTTCGTTCGCTTAACGGGACTCTTCGTTCGCTTAACGGGGCTTTTCGTTTCATTAGTGGGTTTTTGGGTTTTTGGAAACAAAATTTATCAAACTGTTAGAGATTAGATCTTTTTTCCTTCCCATATTATTTTGGGAATGGGCAAATAACGAGATTTGGAAAATAAAATTTGCCAAACTGTTGGAGATGCCCTAGTACATGATTGGACACTAATTACCAAATACAAACGAAAGTACTACAGTAGAAAAAAAAAACCAGGCCTAAACAGGCCCTAGGTTTGGCTGTATCTTTGGTGATCGATGTCCCAGTCTCCCACATCGATGACGCTCATGTCGTGCATTGGTCGCCAGTCGTTCCTGAACATGCGACTGTGAGTGTGAGGACAGTATCGGATATGTTGGACGTACGCCTGGATTGTGGATGCATTGTGTACCGTATCCTGCGGCGAAGGCTGTGACCGGCGTCAAAGTGTTAGTAGATGCGTACGAGTATATCCACCAATGCAACACTAGTATAGGGACTGATTGCTGATCCTACGCAGTACACGCATAAGAGCTGTGTACAACGCTGCTATCAGATACTCCTATACAACCAGACTATTGCCATGACCAGCATTAACCAAGCACGGGCAACCTGATTATTAGGCCCTGTTTGGTTTGCACATGTTAAAGTTTAACTCTCATCACATCAATGATGCGACAAATACATGTAGTACTAAATGTAAACTAATTGCACACATGTCGGCACAGATTAGGAGTAATTTACAAGACGAATCTATTAAGCCTAATTAGTCCAAGATTAAAAACTTTTTATCAAATAAGACGAAAGTGCTATAGTGTTTGTTAAACTTTAACGTCCCAAATCAAACGGGCCTTAGAGAACAAGCGCGTGCGGCCCCACGTCGTGTTCAATCAAACCGACGTGGCCGAAACTCCCGGAATGACGAGACTATCCCCCTGACGGCCTGACCACCTCCAGAGTCTTGAGAAAAGCAGCCGCACCGCCACCGCTCCGCGTATCGACTGGCAAGTGGCCACGTCCCACGTACGAGCAGCAAGAAGGCCATGTGACCACACGCAGGGGCTGTCCCCCGAGGGCCGAGAGCAGGACCGACCGCCACGCCGCGTCGTCTCCGAGGGTGGCGCCGCCGCCGGTCCGGCGCGTCCGTTCGTTCGGAGCCCCACGCGGGAGGCGGGACACGCGTGTGGCGGGGGGCTCCACCTCGTTTCAATCCAACAGCCTCCCCGCGCCCAGTGGCATTCTCGCTATTGAGCGGCAGCCTCGTGGGCGTTTTGCCGCGGGGTCGCTCTATAAGAGCCGCCGCGCGCCCGCTGCTCTGCTCATCTCGTCCTCTCCCTCCCCACCGCGTCCCTTCGCCGAAGCTCCAGCAGCTGCAGCAAAACCAAAGGGGAAGCCACATACATTAGGTTAGGGTAGGGTCCTAGTGAATTGTGAGTTGAAGAGGAGGGAGAGCAAAAGATGCGTCGCGTCGCGCTGTCGTTGCTCCTCGTATGCGCGGTGGCGCGTGCTGCCGCGGCCGTCACCGACGGTGAGAGCTCTAGCTCGGAGCTAAGCTTTGTCATATTCGTAGCGTAGCGTGTAGCATTATCGTTCCGTTATGCTGCTCTAGTACTTCACTTCAGTCTTAGTATTTTTTTTTGACAACACGCTTCACTACTTCAGTCTTAGGGTCTGTTTGGTTGCAATGCGTTAAAGTTTAACTCCCATCACATCAATGTTCGCTTAAATGCATGGAGTACTAAATGTAGACTAATTGCATGCATGTCGACACAGATTAGGAGTAATTTACGAGACGAATCTATTAAGCTTAATTAGTCCAAGATTGAAAACTTGTTGTCAAATAAGACGAAAGTGCTACCGTGTTTGTTAAACTTTAACTCCTCCAACTAAACACCTCTTAGTTGATGCTGCTCGTAGGGCATAAGAGAGCGAAGTCACCTTTCATAGATCGTCCTCACAGAGTCACGGACAGTGTACTGCTCCTAGTAGTGAGTAGTGACCTCTCTGTTTAGAGCTTCCAATTCCAGCTTTCCAGCTGCCGGCGTAGCATAGCCCTGTGAGAGCCAATCAAAGCAAAATCCCCGCTTGTCCATATGCACAGCTCAACTGTAGGTCGTCGTAATAACATTAACACCAGAAAATATGCATGGAGTCTAGCACCACTGTATGTACAGAATATATATCAGTATGGACGCGACGTAGGGTGTCCTGTTTCATAGCGGCGGCGGCATCGATCTACTGAGTGCTTGGATAACACACATATACTGATGTAGAGAAAATAAATTCTGCCCCTAATCTGTTGTTATACACAGGAGTAGTACACTCTAGTATGTTGTCCATGTATTAAGGCTGTGTTTAGTTCCTCATGGAATACAAAATGCCAACTACTTTGGAATGATAAAATACAAAATGCCAAAATTTTTATGGGTGTGTTTAGTTTCATCCAAAATGCCAAAATTTTCATGGGGTGGGTGAGGACTTTTTGGCTTTTTAGCTTTTTTTTTTGCCTCTTGAGACCAAAATCAAAAATGGAGAATGGATACCTTTTTGCTAAAAATTTTGCATGTGTTTAATTCTATTTTGTAAAATGATGGACCAAAACTCAAAAAAATTTAGGTGAAATGGGGAACTAAACGCACCCTAAATGCTATTCTGTTAGCAGAGTACTGCTCTGATCGCAATCCCTCCCATCACGTGTCAGGTCGATGACCGGTCCACCGGTTTTAGCGAACACAACACTATGGATGCACGTAGTTAATAATGATGGCCTGGTTAGATCCGAACCTTCCCAAAGCAAAGCTAACGGGGGCCATCACGACAAAATGATTCCTGGGTCGCTGTCTGATCATCATGCACGCATCAACGACGCTCAAGCTCAAGGCTTTGATTATTAATATTAGAAGAAAAGGACCATGCATCAAGCATGCATGCACATATACACTGTAGGCACCTGTTGCCTGGCCCACGGCCACGTACACCTCACATGGCAAGCATATATACCCGGCCGGCCCGGCCCGGCCCACTTAATTAATCAGTTGGTAACCATGTTTCGCATTTTGGTCTGGTCGATGTACACAAGGATTCTGCCACCCTGGCCATTCCACCGCCCAAAGCATCGTTTTGATCAGTCCTTGCTCCTATAAAACCGATTCTAAGTACTAGGCCATGTTTAGATCACCTCAAAATTCCTTTTCACTCTCTCTCCATCACATCAATTTTTAGCCGCTTGCATGGAGTACTAAATGTAGGTAAAAAAATATCTAATTACACAGTTTAGTTCAAAATCACGAGATGAATCTTTTGAGCCTAGTTGGTCTACGATTGGACAATATTTGTCAAATAAGACGAAAGTGGTACTATTCATCAGGTTGAAAAAATCTTCAATCTAAATAAGGGCCTAGTACTAATAGAATTTTCAGTAGTATTGCCCGGTGATGTGATGTGAAAAAGGGGATAAAGATAGGCTGTGTCTGTTTTCTTTAAGCTGCTTGCAGGAGCAATGCATAAGCATAAGCTACGCTGTGTTTGATTTGGTCGTATTCAGTTGCATCGGACCCATGCATGTTGCATGTGTCTGCAGATCTCTCAGCATGTGTTAGATAGAGCAGCCGTGAATGCGTCTGACGACGGTCTGAGGCTAGCTGAGCCCACACCGACACAGCAAACAGCAGCAGAACGAACAGACTTGTGGTCACAAACACAAACAACAGCCAACAATAGCTAGCTAGGGCCGTGTTTAGATGACCGGAATCGGCGCCAAAATTACTGTTCCGATTTACTGTAGTTTTTTGTTTTTATTTGCTAATAATTGTCCAAACATTGATTAATTAGACTTAAAATATTCGTCTCGCAAAGTACAATAAAACTGTGCAATTAGTTTTTGATTTTATCTATATTTAGTACTCCATATATGTGCCGATATTTTGATGTGATGGAGAATCTTCTTTTTGCATAGTGGAATTTGGGGATGAATTAGGGGAACTAAACAAGGCCTAGGCTACCATGCTAACGTGCACCCTGTCAGTGTCAGCTCAAAAAGACTGCCAGTTACAGTTGCAACATCTGGGCTGTGTTTAGTTCCCAGGAAAAAACACTGTGCAAAAAAAAGATTCCCCGTCACATCAAACTTGCGATATATGCATGGAGTACTAAATGTAGATGAAATAAAAAACTAATTGTACAACTTGGTTCTACTTTGCGAGACGAACGTTTTGAACCTAATTAGTCAACGTTTGGACACTTTTTGGCAAATAAAGCCAAAACGTGCTACAGTACTTTTTTTACACCTTTTTACACCTTTTTACACATCTAAACACACCCCTGGTGTCGTGTCGAGTTTAAGGGATGTTTGTTTTGAGATGTTAAAGTTTAACAAACACTGTAGCGTTTTCGTCTTATTTAACAAAAAAGTTTTCAATTTTGGATTAATTAGGCTTAATAGATTCGTCTCGTAAATTACTCCTAATCTGTGCCGACATGCATGCAATTAGTCTACATTTAGTACTCCATGCATTCGAGGGAACATTGATGTAATGGGTGTTAAACTTTAACAAACCGTAACCAAACGGGGCCTAAGAAGCTCTCTTTTTAGCTCCATTTGCAACACCTTGACATGCAATAGCTGCGTAGTGCTACTAGTATGAATTAATCAGCTTGATTAATTTGATCGGTGTGAGTCAATTTCATGGAGTTCCCATTCGATCGATCGACCGACCACAATTGACAACAAATGCAACACAATGCAGGTCTTCTTCCGAACGGCAACTTCGAGGATGGCCCGCCCAGGTCGGCGCTGGTGAACGGCACGGTGGTGTCGGGCGCCAACGCCATCCCTCGCTGGGAGACGTCGGGCTTCGTGGAGTACATCGAGTCGGGGCACAAGCAGGGCGACATGCTGCTGGTGGTGCCGCAGGGCGCGCACGCCGTTCGCCTGGGCAACGAGGCCTCCATCCGTCAGCGCCTGGCCGTGACGCGCGGCGCCTACTACGCCATCACCTTCAGCGCGGCGCGGACGTGCGCGCAGGCGGAGACGCTCAACGTGTCGGTGAGCCCCGAGTGGGGCGTGCTCCCGATGCAGACCATCTACGGCAGCAACGGCTGGGACTCGTACGCCTGGGCCTTCAAGGCCAAGTTCGACGCCGTGACGCTCGTCATCCACAACCCGGGCGTGGAGGAGGACCCCGCCTGCGGCCCGCTCATCGACGGCGTCGCCATCCGGGCGCTGTACCCGCCGACTCTCGCCAAGGGCAACATGCTCAAGAACGGCGGCTTCGAGGAGGGGCCCTACTTCCTGCCCAACGCGTCGTGGGGCGTCCTCGTGCCGCCCAACATCGAGGACGACCACTCGCCGCTGCCCGCCTGGATGATCGTCTCCTCCAAGGCCGTCAAGTACGTGGACGCCGCGCACTTCGCCGTGCCCCAGGGCGCGCGCGCCGTCGAGCTGGTGGGCGGCAGGGAGAGCGCGCTGGTGCAGGAGGTGCGCACCGTGCCGGGGTGGAACTACCGCCTCGCCTTCGCCGTGGGGGACTCCGGCGACGGCTGCACGGGATCCATGGTCGCCGAGGCCTACGCGGCGCGCGCCACCGTCAAAGTGCCGTACGAGTCCAAGGGCACCGGAGGGTACAAGCGCGCCGTGCTCGACTTCATGGCCATCGCCAACCGCACCCGCGTCGTGTTCCAGAGCACCTTCTACCACATGAAGGCCGACGGCACGCTCTGCGGCCCGCTTGTCGACGACGCATCGCTCGTCGGCCTGCGCAAGAAGCCCGCCGCCGGACGCCGCCTGCTGCAGTTCCTGTAAGCAGCTAGCTTCGACGTGCGATGCGCAGGCGCAGCGATGATGTAATATTGGTAGGCGTTTTGGTTTGGTGTGTGAGTGGTATATGCGTGCCGTGCGCGCCCTGTGGCTGCAGCTGCAGCAGCAGTGGCGTCGCGTTGGGTGTTTGGTGTGGTCTGGCGCACCGGGACAGGTTTAATCAACTTATGATGATAACCTGATGAGGTGCCAGACTGAAGATGACACGGGATCAATGGCAAATGCTGCTAGTACTATTTTTGTTCCAGACTTCGACTGAGCATTCATTGCAAACGGATTTAAAACGGGGCTTGACAGAAGAAACTGCGATTAAGTCTGCTACTTGCAGACGAGACGACGACATGTACCTCAAACGGAGCTCATGGTCTATCCACGCATTCGGCATTAGTACATGCTCCCTCCGTTCCCAAATAAATGAACTTCTGCACTTTGGTGAGGATAACAATGCTAATGTGAAATTATAAATATATCCATAGAAAAATGCAATCATTACACTTTATGAAGAGAGAAAGTAGAAAAAAATAAATAGAGTTGTGTTATCTTATATATAGGGCCTGTTTGGTTACGGTTTGTTAAAGTTTAACTCCCATCACATCAATGTTCCCTCAAATGCATGGAGTACTAAATGTAGACTAATTGCATGCATGTCGACACAGATTAGGAGTAATTTACGAGACGAATCTATTAAGCCTAATTAGTCTAAGATTGAAAACTTTTTATCAAATAAGACGAAAGTGCTACAGTGTTTGTTAAACTTTAACTCCTCAAACCAAACACCCCCATAGATGTGCACTTATTTTGAAAAAAAAACTCTAGAAGTGCATTTATTATAGGACGGAGAGAGTAATTTCAAACAAGATATTGGCAATGGTGACAGCCGATTGAACTACTTTAGCAGTACTTTTCAGCGAACGAACAATATTTTTTCTCACAACAAATCAGCATAAGTATCGGCATAAGCCAAATTTCAGCAAAACGAGCCTCGGCCCCAAGATGAACGTGCAGAAAGGGACATTGGGCTAGGCGTCTGCCTGGACCCTAGAGGCAGGCCACCGATGACACAAACAAACAAACAAACGCTGAAGATTTTCACTAGAATCATGTTATCTTCGAGACTAGACCTCATGATCACCAACTACGCTAGATTTCAGATGATTAAGGAAATCAGCAAGGAACATGGAGCCGAAGAAAGAGAAGATCTGCCCCTGTCGACGGAGTGGATAGATTCCCCCACACCATTGAGGGCTCCTTTGGATGGCCTTCTGTGGGTCAGTGTAACACAACTGGTGTTATGGTAACTAAAACTGGCCATATCATCATATGCATTGCAAAGCATTTATGTTTTAGTTAACTCTATTGTGCATCAACTAAAACAAAGTTACATTTATAGGTTTATTGAGTTCTTGAGATGTTTGACCGGAATCAAAAACCCTAGATTTGAATGTCATTTCAAACACTTGGATTATGCCCTATGTAATTTGAGGTGGAAAGTTGTACTCTACACTAGTGTCAAGTGTAGGGGATACATTCAAGTGCAACATTTAAAAATGAACTCCAAGTTTGAGGTTGAAATTGAGTTCCAAAACTCGCCCGAGTTTTCCAATTCAAATTCGAATTCAAATCGGGAGGTTTATTAAAATGAATTTATAATTCTAAATTGGTTCAAACAAATGTGGAATTGGGTAAGTCACTTGTGATTTGACTCAATGGTACATTTGTATGATAGTTGTGATCACTAACTAATCACCAATTAAAGTAGAAATCAAATCGAGTTTGAATTTGATTCAAAACCCTGATTTCCGAAAAACACCATTTTACCCCCTTTGGTGTAATTCAAAATCTAAAATGAATTTGAGGGTGGGCCAAAAAGAAAAGTTGTAGATCTGGTCATTTTGTACAACTTTGGTTTTTGGAGTTTTCAATGTTTTAGTATAAAATTTGGAGTAATTTTGAAAAGATTCAAATCCCAATTTTGACCCCTTTTCAATCCCCTATTCCAATTTCAAAATGGAGGAAAAATTTGAAAATGGTTAAAATAGCAAAGTTGTAGGTCTTGCCAGGAGGAACAACTTTGGTGTTTTAAGTTTTTGAAGTTTCAATATAAAATTTAAAGTAATTTTGAATTTACCAAAATTCAGAAAATGTCCCCTTTTGATTTCAAATTCAAATTTTAATTTCTAAGCAGAATTTGAAAAAGGTCAAAACATGAAAGTTGTAGATCTTCTCTTTTTGAGCAACTTTTGTATTTGGAGTTTTTAAAGTTCTTTAGAAATTTTTAAAGAAAAAGAAATGAGAAGGGGTTGTAACAAAGATGTGCAACATTGCAACATTCCACTAGGTTGCAAAGTGGAAAGCTGCTGTCTCTGTTCTAAAACTCGGTTTCGGTTGCAATGTTCCCTTCTTCCCTATACTTTTTCTCTCAATCTGCTAATCTTTGGAGCTTGAGTCCTTAAGCAAACTTGGAGAATACATGAAGGAGACCAACTTGTTTTCTTGGCGATTGTTGAGTTGCTTTACTGAATCTAGAGAAAATGCGATGAGAAGATGAGGGTTTCAGTGGGCTACAATACATCACAGGCAGCAGTCTGCCTGCCTCCTCACCGGCGAAGACGCTGCTCTTCTCCACTGACCTCGAGCGCGGTGACACGCAGACAGACGCGTGGGGGGGGGGGGGGGGGGGGGGGGGGGGCGTTCAACCAGGTGCTGGCAAACTGGAAACCTCCTCGACGCTCTTATCTCGCCTATCCGGTCGCCTCTCGTCTTCTTGTGCATCCCAACGCCGACGTGATCACCTCTGCCATCGACCGAATTTGTCTTCTCTACTCCACATCACCTCGATTCCTCTTACAGTCTAGCCCACCATCGGCTGGTGAATCTTTTGCACCCACTAGCGCCATCTTGCCCCACTGAAATCGCCCAGGCACCGTCTTCTCCTCCAGCGCCGAGCAGAGCACCGCTGTGCTCCACTCCGTCATGGCCAGGACGCTCGGGTGGTGTTTTCATCCAATTCATCCTCGCTTTGAGCTCTCCGTGGTGTCTTGTTGCTCTTGAGCTTGACCCCTGTTCCTTTTACGCACAGGGTTGCCTGGAGCACCGCCGCTTTCTCTATCTGGGCCACCACCTTCGTGCTCATCGACGACGAGTCACTTCCCTAGCTTCCCCGTCTCCATCTTGTGACTTCGCATCACCGGGGTGAGCTCCTGACCATCTTGGTAATATATGTTCTACCGCCTAGTGCCAGAGTCTCCAATGGCGATGAGGAACCACCGTTGAGGGGCAGCACCACAATGGTGAGCTGCCGGCCTTGCCTCGGGTCTTCGTTTTCAAGTGGGCTAGACTGGGCCAGCCGAGAGGGAGAGAGGGTTAGGCCAGGCTGGGCCGAGGAAGAGAGACGGGCCGGGGAAAGGGGAGGAAGAGGGGGCGCGGGTGAGCCGTGTAGGTCGGCTGGGCCAGTGGAAGCGGGGGGGGGGGGGGGGGGGGGGGGGGGGGGGGGGGGGGGGGGGGGGGGGGGGGGTTGTGGGCCTGAATTGAAATTTGTGTTTTTCTTTTTCTAAAATATCAAATAGTGCTGAATTTTTTTTATTTTATTATGATTTGTTTAGAGCTCCAAAAATGATAAAATTTTTTGTGTATCCTCTCTATACTATGCACTATTTAGTAAAAATATGAAATGCCAATTTTGATTACTTTTTGTAAGTTAATTAATTAGCTCAATTAATTAATAAATGCAACTTACATGATTTATCTAGTCTCAAATAATTGTCCAAAAATTATGAAATTTTTTTTGCCACTTAATTATGATGTAATATTCCTAAAATAAAATTTTGGGCTTAATTGGACAACTTTGGTTTTATACTTAATTTAGGCTTTATTACTTAATTAGTTAATCAAGTAATTAGTGCCTAATGATTTGGGGTTTGTTTGACTTTGTGATTGTGTGTTGACCTTAGGTCATTAATTATTAATGACCTTTGGCACCTTTAGTTAATTGTTTAAGCTCCCTTAATCATGTTGTTAGGGCTTAATTACTAGTATTTCATGTGATTAACGAAAGTCATTAACAAAGTAGTTAACCTAATGAATCCCTACTTTAGAGTTAGGTTAGTGTTGTTGTTTGCTAATGTACCGTGAAGGAAAGTTGTACTCAACTTTATAATCTTGTTATGCATCTACCAAGCATCATGTTTCGCAATTCATCATATTAAGCATACATTATCACCTAGTGTAGTCCCCATGAACGAGGAGGTTGCCGTGGTCAAGCCTGTCCCCAAAGAGGAGCAAACGTCAATGGAAGTGGGGTTTGACATTTGTGGTACTGAACCAGAACCTGAATTTCCCACCAATCAAGGAAAGCCCCGAATGCATTTAAACCTTCCTTGCATTTTGAAAAGCTTTACTTCACTTTATTAATGCTTTGTTGCATTCGGTGATAGGAGTTGAGTGATAACCTAATTACTGCACTACCATCCTTAATACTTCAATATTATCCTTGTTACTATTTTATTTGAAAATGCTTAGTATGCTTAGCCTTGCTTAATGAGAAAACTTTGAAAATATTTAACAAAGTTTGAAGGGTTGTTGTGAAACAAAGTGATGGATAATGATGATGATAATATGAGACTGGTCGGTGGACTTGCATCAGGAAAGGAGTCTTGATGTAGTGTCCCCGTCTGTGTCAGTTAAGGACCGTTCGTTATTGAACTATGTATGTTGAGACATTATAGTACTAACCACATACCCGTGATAAGCCCTACCTCGGCTATTCTATCCCGTGAATGGCTGACCGTGCACTGGGAGTGGAGAGATGGCGAGAGTAGTGTGTACCCTCATGGCCAAGTGCTGGATTGGAGGTGTATTGTACTCTCGGGTGGCGCTGGACCCGGTCATGTTTTGGAGGATCCGAGTGAAGGTTGATATATGGGGTTGAAGTCCCGCATATATCGTGTGGTTAAGAATCCCCAGCTGGGTAGATAAGCAGTTCAGATCGTCGTTGCTCCTCGAATATGGAGACTCGATTTGCTGTTCAACATCGTAGTTAACAAGTGGAACTTTGGTCGAAGATTAAGAAAGAAGTTGAATGAGTTATCTGATCTAGAATAGGATCACTTAGATTCTATTAATGATTAATAATGAGTTAAAACATTGATATTAATGACCCACTGTTAGTAGCTTTTATGCAAAAGAACTTTGATTCTTACTACATCCTCACCTTGATTCCCCTGAGCCTACATTCCTGAGTCATTCTTCACCCTTTTCGTCGGTTAAGTCTTGTGGAGTACTTTTGTACTTAGGGTTTGTTAAACCCTTGTTGTAGGTGCATCTCAGGAGCAGGTCTATTTTGGACCCTGCTATATGACCATTTTTGCGGTAAGCGACGACGAGTAGATTGTATGGCTCTTGGGCAGAACAATCCGTTTCCATGGTCTGTAATAAAGTTACTAATGCTACTCCACTATTATGGTTGTAATAACTAAACTTAAGGTTTGCAAGGTTTGAAACAAATGGTTTGTAAATTATGATATGTAAGACTTCCACTCTTTTACTCTGATGTAATTTATTATATAAACTGTTGTAATACTGCAATGCCTTTGTAATATGATCCTGCTTAGAAGAATCATGGATGATTTGGGTTTCCCGAGGACACTCGATAGACTTTTTAAGTTCTGTGGTACACATGCATAGCCGTTAGAGGTCTTTGAGACAATGAGAGGTGATGTGGGCCATAGTATTTAGGAGGTTCTGCCATAGTTAGGTGAGAAGAAGATTACAGACTTGATAAGCGTGAGGCAGAAGAATAATGAGTCAGGCTCTGAGTTCATCCAAAGATTCAGAGAAGTAAGGAGTCATTGCTACTCATTGAATCTATCTGATGGCCAATTGGCCGAATTGACCCTTCAAGGGATATCTTCATTAATCAGAGAGAAATTTGATGGCTAGGAGTTTGAAAGCTTAGCCCATTTAGTTCAAAGAGTGTCTGCCTTTGAGAGTCAGCACCAAACCCTGTGCAAAGAGAAGTATTTAAAGGGTACTGCTATTATGACTAATCCCTATGATACATATTCTGATGGGGATGATCTAGAAGTTCAATCACTGATGGACATGGGGCAAGGCTCTTGTATCTTGTCCATGGGTGAAGGAGTTAGAAAACACCTATGACTTCGATGTTAAGAAAGCTGATAGAATCTTTGACTTACTACAAGAGAAGAAGCAGTTGAGATTACCTGCAAACCATGTGACCCCTTCGGCTGAAGAACTTAAAGGGAAAAAATGCTACAAGTTTCACAATGTTACCAACCATAGTACCAATGTGTGCAAAATCTTTCACTTCCACATTCAGAAGGCCATCGAGCAAGGGAGAATCAAATTTGAGCCAGCATGGGAGAATCAAGTTTGAGCTAGCTAAGAAACCAACAATGGACATAGATAAGCATCCTTTCCCAGGGGTGCACATGGTGGAGTTCTAGTTAGCTAAAGGAAAAACGAAGGTCTTGACATCAGCTAGGGCCAAAGAAGATGGGTTGGTTGACCCCAAAGTTCAAATATCGACTAATGAATATGAAGAAGCTAAGAAGCAACACGATCAACAAAAGAATCGATATGAACAAGGTGAGCATCTAGAGCTGGTGCTTTATGTCCTCGGGTCAAGATCTTGTTGAACAAGTGGCAACACCAAAAGGAGAAGGGCTATCAGCGCTAGCTTAAAGAAGAAAAATATAAGCATCGGTGTGAAGAAGAAAGGTATGAAAGAGAACAAGCCAAGCTACATTGGAGTTGTCCTTTCTTTAGGCACTGTTGGAATGAAGGATTGAAATTGACGTAACTGCCTAGAGTGCAATAATCAGTATGTAGAATTCAGGCAATCTCAGTCCTCCCACCGATCCATCCATGAGCATTTGCATTATCAATCTAACAGCATGGATCGACGCATAAAAAATAAAGGAGTTCATGATCAATTAGGCAAATGTATTCATGATCAAAATTGGGCCGATCATAGTGAAGAAAAAGAGTATGTTTAGTAAAAGGGCCAATGGTGTCCAGGAGGTCTGACAAGGAGCCAGAAAAGAAGAGTTCAGCGTCTGAGGAACAGAGAATTGAAGGCTTAGAAGTATAGCATACCTCAGACATGGCACGTCAAGCAAACAGTCAACAAGGTCAAACCGTCAACTAATATTGATATGGTCTTCATCCTACTAGCAGAATTTAGAGCTCCCACCAAATGTGAATAAGAAGAATATGATGGAGAGGGATATGATGAAGAAGAATTGGGGGAAGCAATAGCTTAGTTAGCCCTCCAACCCCAGTAAGCTACATTTGATAAGACATCTCAACATCAGCACTTGAAGGCTTTATACATGAAAGAATTTGTCGATGGGAAACCAATGACCAAGATGTTAGTCGATGGAGGTGCAACAGTCAATCTCATGCCCTATACTACTTTCTATAAGCTTGGGAAAGGCCCAGAAGATCTGCTTTAAATAGATATGATGTTGAAAGAGTTCGATGACAATGCATTTAAGAACCCGAGGGCAGTTAACGTTGAATAGATGATTGAAAGCAAGACCCTACCTTCTACTTTCTTTGTCATCGATGGTAAAGGAACATATAGTCTGCTCTTGGGTCATGATTGGATCCATGCCAATTGTTGCATCCCTTCAAAAATGCACCAATGCCTTATCCAATGGCAGGGAGACAACGTCAAAGTGGTTCCGACTGACACGTCTGTGAGTGTGGCAGCTTCTGACCCAGTATATTAGGAGTTTAAAGATTGTAATGCTTCTCTGGAAGAGTCTAGGAAGGAGGCATCATCAAGATCAGCAATGAACGTCAATAGTTGATCTAAGCAATCAGCTCTGAGAGTTTATTTTAGTGACTCCTCCTATTGGTTATTACAGATCGGTTAAACATTACTTTTTGAGTTCATCAGAATGTGTTTGTTCTGTTTCAAGGAGTCAGATTTGAATTTAATTGCATAATATTTTGAAAGAGCTTGACAACCAATAATTTCTAGAGTTCATAAGTAATTTGATACAAACTACTGGACGGAGAAGACCTTGTTCACAATTTCTTCGGCTGAAGAAGCATTCACCGTGGCATCAGCATGTTCGGCGAAATCCTACACCAGTCCATAATGGTCGCCGCTGCTCGCAAAGCTAGGCTGGTAACACCGAAGATCATGCCCGGAGTTCACTTGGGCAATCATCAGGGCAACAGTGGCCCCGTGATGGACGCCATGGAGGGCAATCTCCCCAACGCGCATGGAGACATCCTAGAGACAGTTCTCCAACAAATCACCGTGGGCGTTTAGAGCCCCGGTGGCATTGTTCACCACCAAGTGGAGAGCCTCCAATTCCTTCGTCAGGTCTGCAATAAAGAAAGAAATCATCAAGAAAAGCTTGATAGAGCGGAATATTGGAGGAACATGGTTTCGTCTGAAGATCCTACCAGTGACCCTAGCATCAAATTCTGCCAATCTTGCCTGGGTAGCACTACTCTCCCCCTCCACGGTGGCAAGGGTGGCTTGGGAATTAGCCAAGGCGGCCTCCAGGCGCATAGTTTCTTGGGTTGCCTCCTAGTGATGACCCAATGCCTCATCCCGTTCATGAAGGTAATGTCGGGTGTCATCACCGTTGTACGAGTCAGTGGAGTCAATGGAGGAAGCTGTGGATGCTTGCCATCCGCCATTGTTCTTGGCTAAGATTGAGTTTTTGGTCGGAGGAAGAAGAAGAAGAAGAGGATGTATAGTAACGAGAGCATAAACAAGTGTAGATGTGACCTCTTAGTTATCCCTAAAGCATATATTTATAACTGAACTTGACATACGTAGGTTTATTGAGCCGCGTCAAAATAAAGAGTAGTTAATGGAAGACGAGAGGTCGTTCCAAGAACTGAGGGGGGCCTGCGTGAACAAATGAGAAGGCGACGATTGACACAAGGAGTTGCCATTTCATTGGAATTCTACGTTTTCACTCGGTCCCAAGCTGTGGACTTTGGAAACACCTGTCTGCTGCAATTTCATGATTATCCAAACCTGAGGAATGACTTAAAGGATTGATCAGTTGGAAAACCGTTGCAAGAGATCAATTTTGAAGAATCATTGAAAGTCGATCGCTAAATAGAATGCAGATTTTAGAGAGGGATTTGTTCGGTGCGACATTATGTTCATGCTAATCTACAGGAGGTCTAACCCTAGGAAGTTAGCCGATTTGATCTAATCGGCTATTTTTGAGCCCATGTTTGAGTCTATCTGATGATTATCAGTACGAGGACTAACGCTGCAAGAGATTACCAACAATGAGGAAGGGAATTCAGAAGCCAAAGCATAAAGAATAGGTGCAAAAGAGACTTTATTTCTTAACATAACCCCTAGTTATAAACTAAGGGTCAGAAGACGTTGTTCATGACTTCCTCAGCCGAGGTTATGTCCGCCACAGCGGCACCGGCCCCCTCGAAGTCATCCACCAGGTCCTAGTAGTCGTCGAGGTTCTCCTCCTCTAGGAAGCCAGGCTCCACCAAGCGAAGATCGTGCCCCGAGCGCACCTAGGCTATTGCCAGGGTGACGGCAGCACCATTATGGATGCCATGAAGGGCCACCTCCCTCACGCGCACAGAAGCATCTTGGAGGTGGTCCTCTAGGGTATCGCCTTGTGCATTTAGGGCGCCGATGGCATCGCCCGCCGCCACCTGGAGGGCTTCCAATTTCACCGTTAGAGCTAAGGATAAAGAAATAGAAGAAGTCATTAAAAGATTGGCAAAACAGGAGCATCAAAGAAACGAGGGTGACGAAGAACTTACCGGTGACTCTGGCATCCGATTCTGCCAGCTGTGCTCGAATCGCGCTCGGCTCCGCCTCCGTTGTGGTGAAAGCGACCTAGGAAGCTTCTAGGGCAAATTCTAGTTGCCCATTCTGCTAGGTTGCCTCATAATAGCAGTCGATTGCTGCATGCCATTCATGACAAAAGCACCATGCATCATCTCCGTTACAAGGGTCGATGGAATCGGAGGAGGAGCCTGCTTGTGCTATCGATTGGGCGTCATGGACAACACTAGGATGATCACCACTACAAAATGAAAAAGAAAGGGTCAGCAAGACAAAATGAGATGACTAAAGTCAGATCTGATCTTTCCGTACCCCTGGAGCTAGAGGCGTCAACAGGAAGGGAGGTTCTCTTCTAGGAAATCACCGGCTATGTGCTTGCCGCGATCATTGATCTGTGGAGGACGGTTTGGGATTTGAGGAAGAAGAGAAGTTGCATGATGGCAAAAGCAAAGGCGAGGTCCAAATGTGGCTTCCTAACTTCCCCATGAGGAAGGTATTTATAGCCAAAAGAGGGATGACGATGGATTTTCTCGAGTAACATGAATTTAAGATTAGTAAATGGAAGGCGAGAAGCCATTCCAAGGATCGAGGAAACCGCGCATGGCCTAATAGAAATGCAGTGGTTGCAGGTGCCATGGACCTAAGATTTTATTTGCTAGTGTCCTTTGCATAGTTGTTCAATTCTAGGTCACGGACCTAAAAAGGTATCCAACTCAACTTTGAATTTTTACATGCGTCCAGAGGTAGGTCCTAGGATAATCAGTTAAAGTTCAATTGACTAGAAGCTGAATTAGCTGATGGTCAAAGCCCGGGATCCTAATAAGAAAGCCAATCAATCCAAAGAGTAGATCACTGGTGCAGCAGTCGACAATGGTAGAAGGAGTGGTGTACAATGGAACATGATGTCAACCAGAGTATCAAAAGGTCAGCTATAGAGCATGAGTTGAAGGTAGAGATTGTCGACGTCTGGTCCTGCGGGGGTCCTATGCCAATGAGTGAATCAAGTGTTGTGTGTCCCAAATCTGGATGGTGATGCAAGGAGGATACACGGGGATTTATCCTGGTTTGGGCAAAGGAAGGCCCTACGTCCAGCGGGGGGGAGAGTATTGTATTTCCTTGCACCTAAGTGCTTGCGTAGGGGTTACAAGCTATGAAAGAGGGAACCAAGCCCAGGTCTCAAAGGAAAAGTGAGAGTACAAAGGAGATTGCTTGAGATGTTGATCTGTGGGTTGTGTGCCTTTGCTTATTTGCGCTTGGCTTCTGGCTTGCGTCTTGCTTCGTCCGTCCCCCCTTGTAGAGCCCTGGCCTGCCCTTTTATAGGGTAAGAGGAGGCCGAGACATCGGGGGAGTCTTGAGGTGAAGTTTTGTCGATCCCTGTAGAGGTGGCTATAGCGACGTGCCCCAGGAATGGCCGACCATCCCCGGACACCATGGTGACGTAGGGGACGAGACGGTGAAAAGAACTTGAGTCCTATGCCACGTCAGCCTTTCCTCCCTGCTGACCGATGGTAGGTCGAGGCGGGGTCAAGGCCGGGTCGAGGACAGGCGGATAAGGCCGAATCCCCGAGATCGTGGGGTACGGACCTTGTCGTATCCTCCCTCGAGGGTGATCGGTGGCAAAACAGTGTGCGGTATGGTGTGTATAGTGACAGGTTTTCACCTCCCATTCTGGCATGTGCGGTAAAAAGTGAGATTTGACACCGGTGCTGTTTCCACGTCGGTCACAGCTGTAGCCATGACTGTAGAAAGTAATAGGTAGTCACATTAAATGCTTTGACTTTTGTTTCAGAGTAGGTGAATAAGATGGGTCGAGCAGTCTGACCCTGGGTCATGTAAGTTGAAGATTTCCCAATAGTCGAGATGCCTTGTCGAGCGAGCCTCGTGCGAGTCGGAACGCGGTCGAGGCGTCCCATCGAGCGTGCCTCGTGCGAGTCAAAATGCGGTCAAGGCGTCCCGTCGAGGGTGCCTCGTGCGAGTCAGAACACGGTCGAGGTGTCCCATCGAGCGTGCCTCGTGCGAGTCGGAACATGGTCGATGCGTCCCGTCGAGCGTGCCTCGTGCGAGTCGGAACGCGGTCGAGGCGTCCCGTCGAGCGTGCCTCGTACGAGTCCGAACGCAGTCGAGGTGTTTTCATCCGCTATTTTGGCGTTTGCGGGTAGCGTTTTGTTTTTCTTAATCGTTTATTGTGGGTACCCCTAGTTTTAGGTACCCGACAGTAGCCCCCGAGCCTTTAGGTGAGTGTGGGTCACTCTCACAAAGGCTCAGCGGTTCATGAACTGGAGTCGTAGCATCATAGTTCTTTCCGGTGGGGGTGCGTGAGCGCACCCGCCGGGTGTAGCCCCCGAGGCCTCGGTGGAGTGTTTTGACTCGTCCGAGGTCTTTTTATACGTTCTTTTTGAGGAATATTCTCGAATCATGGCGTGTCCTGCCTTTTTCGCTCGGGGTTTGGTTTTTTGTGATCGAGCCCCTGAGCCTCGTGCGCGTGAGGTCGATCAGAGTCTTGGTCGTCTTTTATCGTTCGACCCTCATGCTCCCTTTTTTAGAAAAAGGGAGGAGGGGTGGGGAACGTCGTACTACCCTCGTTTGGGCGAGTTCTGATGGTCTCTGGTGAGCTATTAACGGGGAATTCGAGTGGGAGCCCATGCTCCATTTGGTAGGAGTCGGCTAGCAGCCACGGAGGCGCTCTCAAGAATGCCAAAGAGTAGTCGTGTGGATCTCGATTCCTTTCGATAGGATTCAAGGGCTCGATGCCTCCCTCCGAGGGGATTCCTTCGTCGACCTTCTCTTTTAGCCTCGAATACATCTTGGGGTGCCTCGAGAGCGTGGCTCGAGCCCTGGCCTTGTATGGGCACATCCCTAGTCGTCCCTAACTCTGTTACTCGAGGGCAGCTGTTGAACCCTGGTCGAGGGCCAACTTTCGATCCCTTGAGGTTTATATCGGGCTCTGAGCCCGTTACCTATGCGTCTAGGAATATCCATCCGTGGATCCTTCTCCCACCCGTTTAGGGCATGTCTTTTTAGGAGGGGAAGCGAGATCGACACGGTAGTGGGCGGCGTGGTGCGACGGTTACGGCGTGCACAGTGGACACGTGCCCATATCTGCGGGTTTTGAGGGAGCGGTTAGGTAAGGTCATTGAATGAAAAAAACTACTCCTACCTTTTTGCCTGCCATTGGACTTCCATCAGGGTATAAGAGCAAGGCCCGGGGTTTCGTTTACCCTTGGAGGCCCTTTTCATTCTTGTCTTCCTTGCCTTCTTCGCCCCCCTTTTCCATCTTGCACCCTTCAGCCACCGTCTAGCGCCGCCGTCGTTCCTTTGCCTGCGCCGTTCCTTCGACAACAATGGCAGGCAAAGGCTAGATCCTCCCTACGGACGCTTGGGCCCGTTCCTCAGTGACAGAGCGGAAGCTAGAGAAGTTGGTTCGCGACGGGCTTCTACAGCCGAGGGCGAGTCAGACCTAGCCGGAGTGGAGAGTGCCGCCGTCCGACCACCTAGAACCGGTGCCTCCAGGAGGCTATGTGGTGAGCTTCATGGCCTTCCACGAGAGGGGGTTCGGCGTGCCGGCCAGCCCCTTCATGCGGGCGCTCCTCCATTACTGCAAAGTGGAGCTGCACCACCTCGCCCCCAACTCCATCTCGTAGGCTGCCATTTTCGTGGCGGTCTGCGAGGGATACCTAGGGATGGAGCCACAGTGAAATCTGTGGCTCCACCTCTTCAAGGTGGAGCACTTCGCCAAGAAGGCGGGAGAGCGAGGGGTGTTGCGTGGTGCACGCGGGGAGCTGCACCCTCCAAGTCTGGTTGGGTCAAGGTGACTAGTACATCCTGGCGCAGTTGATCTCCTCGAACAGCGGTTGGCATGACGACTGGTTCTACCTCCGCAACGACAGCGACCAGCTACCGAGGTACTCTGGCCGGGTGCTGATGGCACGAGAGGAGAACTGGACGTACGACGTCGTTGAAGACGACAAACCAAAGCTGGAGCCGCTCCTCGACGCGCTGAGAAGGCTCCGTCAGCATGGATTGACGGCGGGGATGGTGGTCGTGGCGTTCCACCATCGGAGGGTGCTGCCGCTGACGCAGCGCTGGCTCTGGCTTGACGAGATGACGCCGGAGGCATCGTTGGAGGGGAGCAGGATGTCGCATGAGTCCCTTCCCCTCGACGAGGTCGCCCGACGTGCGTAGTGGATGGTGGGGAGCTTTCGGTAGGAGGAAATCGATAGAGTCCCAATGTGCCCCACCCAGGGATTTGAGCCCCTGGTAAGTGTTGTTTTTGACGATCTTAAGTCCTTTTGCTTCTGGATCCCTTCCACTAACCCGGTCGAGGTCCGCGTATAGGATCTATCGACGGTCAAGGAAACATGGCCACCGGTTCCGGAAGATCGGGTCGCTCGGGAGGCTCGACGCCTCTTGGCGGCACAGAAGAAGGAGGAGAAGGACGCCGCTAAGAAACGTCAAGTCCGCAAGACCCTCGAGCAGGAGGCATTGAAGAAGCGTCGTCGACAACAGAATCTCGACAGGCTCCCGCTCGAGGAGTCTCCCTTCGAGATGGTCTCGGGGGAGGACGACGATAGTGACGACGACGACGCCTGGTCATGGTACGGCACCGCGACTTCCCTGGCAGACCTCCCCGATGTGCTCTCCTTTCTGGAGCCCATTGGGGGGTTGACCTCCTAGGCATCGAGGGCGGCCTCGGCACCCATTGAGGGGGAGGGAGTGCCAGGAGGGAAAGGGACCGGGGCGGGGCCTTCAGTGAGAGGAGCCGCCTCGTCTGGGGCCCCGCAAGAGGGGTCAGTGGCGCTGTCCCCGCGAGTCCGAGCGCCTCGGGCTCAGACGACGGTCGGGGCAGTGGTGTCAGCATCAGAAGCCAGGGCACCATCGACAGGCATGAGGACCCGAGGCCAGCTAGTCGTGGCACCGCAGAGGACCTTGGACGCTCTGCTAGCCAGGGCAACAAGGAGCGCCCGGCCAGCAGGAGGCTCGACGATGGGGCCGTCGCAGGCGCTGTCGGGTGGCTCTGGCCTGCTGGGTCTATGCCCATGGTTCCCATATCTAGGTAAGTTTTCCGCCCTATTTTTTGTGATTGGTGATCCCATTTTTTATTCTGACATGCTTGTTTGTGATTCAGGCATAAGCGTAAGGCGGAGCTCGCGGGTCCGACTCCCGTGAAGGCGCTCAGGTCAGGCGCTGCCGTAATAATGCGGACGGCGGCTGACGCCGCCACCTGGGTGGCCAAGTACCAGGTTGCGGCGGAGCGACTCAAGTTGAGGGAGACGGCCGCCCAGATGGGGGCGAGCGCCCAGGAGGTCACCGACTCTGGTTTCGTCATGTGGGGGTCAGGGCCAGTCGAGGCGGTCCTAGACAATGCCGGGCTCGAGGTGCCCGGCACTGGTGGGTCAGAACCTAGGTCAATCGCGACGACCTAGGCGACCGTCGAGGCCGCTAAGGCTAACACATCTGTCCATGACGTGGGGCGGGCAGATGCTAAAAAATCGAAGGAGGTGGTGGAGGTCCCGCTAGAGGCGGGGCAAGAGGCGGCGCAATCGAAGGAGCCGCAGCCGCAATAGGACCGGTCGACGGAGCCGGCTGTCGAGGCAGAATGGGAGGCGGTCGTGCTACCGCCTATCGTATAGGCGGTGGTGCTGGCAGTCGAGGCGCTAGCCCTGCCGCAAGGG
Organism: Saccharum hybrid cultivar R570; assembly: GCA_038087645.1. Classification (NCBI taxonomy): domain Eukaryota; kingdom Viridiplantae; phylum Streptophyta; class Magnoliopsida; order Poales; family Poaceae; genus Saccharum; species Saccharum hybrid cultivar. The sequence continues at coordinate 30,192,658 of JAQSUU010000135.1, forward strand.
TTGACCCCAGCCCTGATCGACCTCACCCTCAACGACTCTCCTGCTGACAAGGGGAAGCAGGCGGCGGACGTCGAGGCGGCCGAGGCCTTGGATGGGGCCGGTACCTCTACGGCGTTGGGGGTGACCAGGCCGAGGCGTCAGGCAGGTGGCCAGACTTCACTGGGTTAGCACTCATGCGGGCAGAGGCGGAGCTTCCGCGCTGGGGCAGGTCGACCCTTGAATTCAGAGACATGTCCAACCCTAGCGCCGAGCCCTTCTTTGCGCTCGACGACAAGGACGAGGTGCACCACTAGGAGTACCTCGAGGGACTCCAAAAGCACACGATGCAGTCCCTACGTGTGGTTTTGCACACCCTGGTGCGGGGTATGTCGGAGGCCTTTGAGGTAAGCTGGATTTGTTAGTTTTTTCTTGAGTTTTATCCCTCTCCTTTCCTTGGTTCTGACTGTTAGATTTTAACTGTGGTCAGGAGCTAAAGGAGCGTTCCTGCCACAAGTCACTCTTCATTCGTCATGAGAGTGGCGTGTGGGCGGCGCTCGTCCGTCAACGGGCTCTGGTCGAGGAAGCCAACAAGCGGCTCTCCCAGTAGAGCACCGAGACGGCCGAGCTTCGCATCGCCTACGCGGCGGTTAAGGAGGAGGCGGCGCAGGCCCGGGAGGCCGAGGCCACGGCTCGTGAAGACGCGACAAGGGCTCGGGAGGAGGCTGCCAAAACCCGCGAGGACCTTGCGCCACTGCTGGTTCATGTGAAGGAGCTCGAGGAGGACATCGCATCAGTCGGCGGTCAGCGCGATGCCCTCAACATCTAGGTCGGGATGGTGTCCGCCCGTGTCAGAACCTTGGAAGACGAGGTTGTGACATTGAGGGGGACGGTCCATGACAGGGATGAGGCTTTTTGAGCGTCTGAGAAGACATGCGAGGAGCTACGTGATGAGGTCGTGGGCTGGCAGACTCATTCTGAGGGTAAGCTTCTTATAGTGTAGTGGCCTTGGCGTCGAGGTCCCAGGCTTGCGCTAACTTGATGCTTATGTTCCAGAGTTGGAGAAGGAGCAGCAGGTGGCTCAGGCAACGACCACCTCATTCCAAAACCTCTTTGAAGCCGAGGCCAGGCGGACTCAGTTGCTTTAGGGCGCCATCACCTCCGTATGCGATGGCCTAGTGGTCGAGCCCGACACCGACACCGAGGAGGATGCCCTAGAGAACTCCTTTGTCCGTCGGATGGTGGCGCTGGGCCGCCTCGTCCGTGAGAGGATACGAGGCGGGCTTCATCACGGTGTGAAGAGGGCTCTGGCAGTCGTTCGGTCTGGGTTCATGTACGGCATGGACCTCATCGCTGATGGTTTCATCATGGATCTAGATCGGACGGACGAGGAGAACGAAATTGTCTGCCTGGGCCTGATCGAAGCTGCTGAGGAGCCTAGGAGTCGCCTCGCCAAGATCTTCGAGGTCGAGTTGGTTCCGCCTGCTAATGACGAGGGCCTGTGAGCCAAACCTAGGCATGAAGGCCCATGTATTAAGTTAGTATTCGTAACTTTGGTCGTGATGGCCTTGGGGGCCTTGAAATACTTAGATGTAAATTTGTACTAAATGTACATTTTTGTTTGAGTCTTTTTGTCCCCTTTCTTGCTTGAATCGTATTCTTGCATGACTTTCTCAGCGCGCGGTTGCACCCCTTGGCGTGAGGGAGCGAGTGGAGGTATCGTAGCCCAGAGGCATAGGCGATCTCATGGCTCGGCAGCCCTCGAGCCTTAGGGTGTGTTTGCGGCCTCGTGAATTATGTAAGAACTTGATTCGAAGCGTAGGGGAACGTTAGACGTGAGTTTTTTCAAAATCGTGAACTTTTATTAGGTCTATTTAGCTCATGATTGCACCCCTTGGCGTGGGGGGTGAGTGGAGGTACCATAGCCTGGAGGCATAGGTGATCTCGCAGCTCGACAACCCTCGAGCCTTAGGGTGCACTTGCGGCCTCGCCGACTTATATAAAAGTTCTCTTGTTTTTGAAAAAATGTGAGTTTTTTAGGGACACAGGGGGTTCCCCCCTTGCAGACCCCGAGGGAGGATCGACTCTGAGAAAACAGGGTCGACCCTTCTTGGTTTTATGAAGGAATGCTTTGAACACCGATGTATTCTTTATTCGATCATGGGATTGCGAAATAATTTACAGAGCCTCGAGGCTTTAAGGAAAAAATCAACATAGCTGTTCGATGTTCTAGGCGTTGGTGAAGATTTTGCCTTTCTCATTCGATAGATTGTAAGTGCCGGGCTTTAATACTTCTACGATGATGTATGGCCCTTCCCATGGCGGCGTGAGCTTGTGTCGTCCCTTGGTGTTCTGGCTTCACCGTAGCACCAGGTCACCAACATTGAGGTCCCGCCTATGTACGTGTCTGTTGTGGTAGCATCGAAGACTCTGCTGATACCTGGCAGAATGCAACAGAGCCACATCGTGGGCTTCCTCGAGCTGGTCAAGGGCGTCCTCTCTTGTGGCGTCGTTATTTTTCTCGTTGTAGGCCTTCAACCTCGGGGATCCATATTCTACATCAGTTGGGAGCATAGCCTTGGATCCATAGACTAAGAAGAACGAAGTGAACCCTGTGGCTCGACTCGGTGTTGTTCTTAGGCTCCACAGGACCGAGGGAAGCTCGACAGCCCATTTCTTGCTGTGTTTGTTTAGCTTGTCAAAAATTCTAGGTTTTAGGCTTGTAGGACCATGCCATTGGCACGATCTACTTGGCCATTTGTTTTGGGATGAGCCACAGCCGACCAGAGCACATGGATGTGGTGGTTGTCGCAGAAATCCAGAAACTCTTTACCAGTGAACTGGGTGCCATTGTCTGTGATGATGCAGTTGGGAACTCCAAAGCGGTGGACGATGTCGGTAAAAAAGAGCACAGCTTGCTCAGACCTGATGCTGGTGATAGGACGGGCCTCAATCCACTTGGAAAATTTGTCAGTGGCGACGAGCAAGTGGGTGAAGCCGCCAGTTATCCTTTTCAAGGGTCCGACTAGGTCGAGCCCCCAAACAGCGAATGACCACGTGATGGGAATAGTTTGCAGGGTGTAAGCTGAAAGATGGGTCTGTCTTGCATAGTACTGGTAGCCTTTGTAGGAGCGTACTAGCTTGACAGCGTCGGAGACTACGGTCGGCCAATAGAAACCTTGTCGGAAAGCATTTCCGACGAGGGTTCGAGGCGCTGCGTGATGATCACAAGCCCCCGAGTGTAGATCATTGAGCAGGTTTCTGCCTTCCTCATTTGTGATGCAGCATTAGAGGACGCCAGTAGGGCTACGACGATACAGCTCCCTACTGTCGCCAAATATCACAAAGGATTTGGCTCGGCAAGCGATCTGTCGAGCCTCGATCTTATCCGAGGGGAGATCCCCTCGAGTGAGATGGTCGAGGTATGGAATACGCCAGTCAGGCTCGAGGTTGGCTGGTGGTGTCGAGCCTTCCACCTGCATGGCCTCGGCCCTAGTCGAGGGGGCTTCCACCTCAGGTAGAGGGTCGAGTGATGGCCCGTCGACCCCTTCGTCTGCCCTGATGTTGATGGATGGTTGGTGGAGTTCCCTCACAAAAACATCTGGTGGAACCATAGTTCGACTGGAAGCAATTTTCGTGAGTTCATCGGCGGCCTCATTATACCTACGTGCGATGTGGTTGAGCTCGAGGCCGTGAAACTTGTCCTCAAGGCGCCGTACCTCTTCATAGTAGGCCTCCAACTTGGGATCATGGCATCTCGAGCTCTTCATGACCTGGTCAATTATGAGCTGAGAGTCACCTTGAACATCGAGGTGTCAGACCCCTAGTTCGACAGCTATTTGCAAGCCTGTGACGAGCGCCTCGTATTCGGTGACGTTGTTGGAGGCAAGAAAATAAAGCCGGATGATATAGCGCATGTGGACTCCGAGGGGTGAGATGAAGAGCAAACCCACGCCTACTCCTATTTTCATCAGCGACCCGTCGAAGTACATGGTCCAGAGCTCAGCCTGGAGCTAAACCGGAGGAAGTTGAGTGTCGGTCCACTCCGCCAGGAAGTCTGCTAGTACTTGGGATTTGATGGCTTTGCGCAGCGCATAAGAGAGGGTCTCACCCATGAGCTCGACCACCCACTTGGCTATCCTACCCGAGGCTTTCCGGTTCTAGGCTATCTCTCCTAGAGGGAAAGAAGAGACCACAGTCACCGGGTGGCCCTCGAAATAGTGACGGAGTTTGCGCCGCGTTAAGATGATGGCGTACAACAGCTTTTGGATCTGCGGGTAGCGAACCTTGGTTTCCGAGAGCACCTCGTTAATGAAGTAGACCGGTCTCTAGACGAGCAAGGTATGTCCATTCTCTGCCCTCTCGACAACCAAGACCGCGCTGACTACTTGTGTCGTTGTGGCGACATAAAGTAGGAGGGGTTCCCCTGGGGTTGGAGGGACGAGGATCGGTGAGTTGGACAGCGTATCCCTGAGCTTGTCAAGGGCTTCCTCGGCCTCGAGGGTCCACGAGAAGTGTTCCGATTTCTTCAGGAGATGATACAGTGGGAGCGCTTTTTCGCTGAGGTGTGAAATGAAGCGACTGAGGGCTGCTAGGCAGCCCATGACCCTCTGCACGCCCTTCAGATCTCGGATAGGGCCCATCTTGGTTATTGTGGCGATCTTTTCTGGGTTGGCTTCGATGCCACGCTCGAAAATGATGAACCCTAGAAGCATGCCTCGAGGAACGCCGAAAATGTATTTCTCGGGGTTGAGCTTGATGTTCTTTGCCCGGAGGCACTTGAACACAACATCGAGCTCGTTTATTAAATTATCAGCCTTTTTGGTTTTGACAATGATATCATCGACGTAAGCCTCGATGGTTGGTCCGATGTGTTCCCCAAAAACATGTTGCATGCATCGCTGGTACGTAGCCCTTGCGTTCCGGAGACCGAAGGGCATAGTAACATAGCAATACATGCCGAATGGGGTGATGAACGAAGTCACGAGCTGGTCAGACTCCTTCATTTTGATTTGGTGGTAGCCGGAGTATGCATCTAAGAACGACAGGGTTTCACATCCCGCAGTGGAATCAATGATTTGATCAATGCGTGGCAAAGGAAAAGGAACTTTTAGACATGCTTTATTTAAACTAGTATAGTCTACACACATCCTCCACTTCCCACTCTTTTTCTTAACTAACACGGGATTAGCTAGCCACTCGAGATGATGAACCTCCTTGATGAATCCGGCCTCCAACAGTTTGTGTATCTCCCCACCGATGACCTTGCGCTTCTCCTCGTCGAAGCGACGCAAGCGTTGCTTCACCAGTTTGGAGTTAGCTCGGATCTCCAAGGCGTGCTCGATGACTTCCCTAGGTATGCCCGGCATATTCGAGGGACTCCATGCAAAGATGTTGATATTTGCGCGGAGAAAGTCAACGAGCACTGTTTCCTATTTGGGATCGAGGGTGGCGCTGATGCTCAACGCCTTTCCCTTTGGGTCGGAGGGGTCGAGGGGCACGAGCTTGACGTCTTCCGCGGGCTCGAAGCTGCCGACGTGGCACTTGGGGTCAGGAATCTTGTTGGCCAGACCGTCGAGGTCCGCTGCCAAGGTTGCCGACTCTAAGATGGCTTCTACGTGCTCGACGCACTCGACGTCGCACTCGTAGGCGTGCTCATATGAGGACCTGACAGTTATGACACCATTGGGGCCTGGCATCTTGAGCTTGAGGTAGGTGTAGTGTGGGACCGCCATGAACCGGGCATAGCATGGTCGCCCAAGGATGGCGTGATATGTTCCATGAAATCTGACCACTTCAAAAGTGAGAGTCTCTTTTTCTGAAGTTGGTGGGAGTGCCAAAATAGACAGGCAGGTTGACCCGGCCGACGGGCTCTGCTCACTTTCCTAGCATGACTCCATGGAAGCCCCCGACGCTGGGTTGGAAGCACGTCCTTGCGATCCCCAAGAGGTCGAGGGTCTGGGCATAGATGATGTTAAGGTTGCTGCCGCCATCCATGAGCACCTTGGTGAGGCGTGTGTTGGTGATAATGGGATCGACAACAAGCGGGTAGACCCCGGGTTGGGGATGTAGTCTGGGTGATCATCACAGTCAAAAGTGATGGCCACCTCAGACTAGTCAAGGAAGAAGGGGGTTGCCAGCAGCACGGAGAAGACCTCTCGACATTCTCGTTTGCATTGGCGCGTCAAGAGGCCGTCGAGGGTCCTCCGTATATCATGAAGCAGTCATGGATCTTGGGGAATCCCTCGTCCTTGTCGTCTCCCTTGGGATCTTCCTTTTTGTCATCCTTCTTGATGCCTATGCCTTCAAAATATCTTCAGAGCATGTGGCAGTCCTCGAGGTTGTGGTTCATGGGCCCTTTGTGGTAGGGACATGGCTCTTTGAGCATTTTATCGAAGATGCCCCCGTCGGGGGCCCCTCGAGGTTTCTTGCGATCAGCAGCAGCAACAAGGTCGTCTGCCGGGGCCTCGAGCTTGCCTTGCTAGTTCTTCTTTTTCTTCCTGTTGTTCCTCTTTGGGCCTCGGCTAGAGCTCATGGGATCGTCCACCTTGTGCTTCCCTTTGCCCTGATCACCACCAAAGATGGCACCAACCGCCACCTCACCGACGGCGAAGTTGGTGATGATGTCCATCAAACCATTGGCAGTGATGGGGGTGTTGCGGCCCAGCTCTCGGACCAACTCTTTGCAGGTGGTGCCATAGAGGAAGGCCATTATAATGTCAGAGTCGGTGATGTTGGGGAGCTCGGTGCATTGCTTGGAGAAACGCCAGATGTAATCCCAGAGGGATTCACCCGGCTTCTGCTTGTAGCTTCGGAGGTCCCATGAGTTGCTGGGGCGCATGTAGGTTCCCTTAAAGTTTCCCTCGAACACCCTCATGAGGTCATCCCAATCGTGGATTTGTCGAGGTGGGAGATCCTCGAGCCAGGCTCGAGCGATGTCCGATAGGAACAGGGGGAGTTGCCGGATGATGACCCGGTCGTCGGTGGCCCCACCAACTGACATGCCAAGCGGAAGTCAGCGAGCCAAAGTTTGGGTTTGGTCTCACTGTTATACTTGGTAATAGTCGTGGGGGAGGGAGGGCGGAACTGAGCTAGGAGTATCATTTCACGAATGGCCTTGCTAAAGATCCGAGGACCCGGTGGCTCAGGTGAAGGGCTTCGATCTTTTGAGCTGTCATAGCGCCCGCCCCTGTGCTCATGGTAGCCTCGAGCTGCACCGTCACCGTGTTTGTGCCTCCAACGCTCAACGATGTTGTCACGGGCATCTCGAGGTTCACGGTTGTCGATGATGCGCTCACGGACAGGGGCCGCCCTATTCCGTTGGACGTGCTCGGGATGAACCGAGGCCTCTCTCTCCTGTCGGGAGGGCTCGGCAGGCTGCTCTAAGGCAGGACCGCGTCGCCTCGAGGCAGAACTCTCAGCCTGCTGCATGGCAGCGGTCTCGAGGAGTCCTCAGATTTCATCTTAGGCTCGATGGGCATCGGGGTTCGATGGCTCGGGCATGTTACGAAGGAGCATGGCGGCGGCGACCACGTTCTGGCTGGCTCGATCGAAAACCGGGGGGCCACCACCCGATCCTCGACGATGCGACGATTGACGTTGCGAGCTCTTTCTCGAGCTCCTCTGCCATGTGTGCGTGCCACGTGCTCTTGCTCGAGGGTTCACTGTAGTAGACGTAGGTTTTCACATTCCTCATCAAGCCTATCCTGCAACTCATGGATTTACTCGAGCTGCATTGCTTGATCCGCAAGGAATTGAGCCTCATCCCGCTCGGCAGGGAGCTCGACCTGAGGTGGCGTGTTCCTTCCTTCAATGGGTGCCTCATCCTCCGAATTTGACATGCTAGATCCATCGATGCTGAAGCACTCGTGAGTCGGGTCATGGGTGTCATCGGCAGAGTCGAAGTCTGGAGCACCGAAATAGTAGTATGAGGGGTGCATGTGAGGTCGTCTGTCTCTGGGGTCATAACGTCGAGAAGCAGTTCATGGGGCCCCATCTCTGGGGTCTCCGTAGAGTCTAGGTACTCGAAAGCTGGCGTAGATGCAACAAGGTCAAGAGTGAAGCGCAGATGGTGTCCGGGGAGCTCTTCATAAGCACTCATGCTGGTGCTTACAGAAGAAGCGTACGCCCAAGCAACCAAGTCTAGCCTAAACGAAAATGCTGATGAAGATGTCGTCCCTCGTGCCGGTGTAGTCAGACCAGGTGGTGGTGTCGCACCAGGCGGTAGAGCGGTGGAACTCCCTATCAGCATCTTACCCTTAGCCAAGCTCATCCTACATAGATCCTTAGCGAGGAATTCCGTGTTGGCGTCCGGTTGAGAGGCACCGGATCGGGGAATCCCATCGTCCTCCACAAGGCGATGATGGTGGTTGCGCCGGGCTTACCGTCGCCTGGCGGCTCGTGCCTGACGAGAGCGACGATACCGGCGCAGCGCTCCCCCGGGCTAGGAGAGCTCGTGGTCCGCGTCGGTCGGGTGCCTGGGCAGGAGGAGGACCATGTCGTAGCCGTGGCCAAGCAACATGAACTCCAAACTCCCAAACTAGATCACCGTGGCCAACGGGAGCACGCGTTCGGGGTCAGCCATCCAGAAAAATGGCGGGAAAACAACGTTGGCACGCAGCATCCCCTACCTGGCGCGCCAACTGTCGGCATCTAGTCCTGCGGGGGTCCTAAGTCAATGAGTGAATCAAGTGCTGCGTGTCCCTAATCTGGATAGTGATGCAAGGAGGATACACGGGGATTTATCCTAGTTCAGGCAAAGGAAGGCCCTACGTCCAGCGGGGGGGGGGAGTATTGTATTTCCTTGCACCTAAGTGCTTGCGTAGGGGTTACAAGCTGTGAGAGAGGGAACCGAGCCCAGGTCTCAAAGGAAAAGTGAGAGTACAAAGGAGATTGCTTGAGATGTTGATCTGTGGGTTGTGTGCCTTTGCTTATTTGCGCTTGGCTTCTAGCTTGCGTCTTGCTTCGTTCGTCCCCCCTTGTAGAGCCCTGGCCCGCCCTTTTATAGGGTAAGAGGAGGCTGGGACGCCGGGAGAGTCTTGAGGTGAAGTTTTGTCGATCCCTGTAGAGGTGGCTGTAGCGACGTGCCCTAGGAATGGCTAGCCATCCTCGGACACCATGGTGACATAGGGGACGAGACGGTGAAAAGAGCTCGAGTCCAGTGCCACATCGGCCTTTCCTCCCTGCTGACCGATGGTAGGTCGAGGCGGGGTTGAGGCCGAGTCGAGGACGGGCGGATAAGGCCGAATCCCCGAGATCATGGGGTATGAACCTTGTCGTATCCTCCCTCGAAGGTGATCAGTGGCAAAACAGTGTGTGGTATGGTGTGTATAGTGATAGGTTTTCACCTCCCATCCCAGCATGGGTGGTAAAAAGTGAGATTTGACACCGGTGTTGTTTCCACGTCGGTCACGGCTGTAGCCATGACAGTAGGAAGTAACAGGTAGTCGCATTAAATGCTCTAACTTTTATTTCAGAGTAGGTGAATAAGATGGGTCGAGCGGTCCGACCCTAGGTCATGCGAGTCGAAGATTTCCCGATAGTCGAGATGCCTTGTCGAGCGAGCCTCGTGCGAGTCGGAACGCGGTCGAGGCGTCCCATCGAGCGTGCCTCGTGCGAGTCAGAATGCGGTCAAGGCATCCCGTCGAGCGTGCCTCGTGCTAGTCGGAACGCGGTCGAGGCGTCCCATCGAGCGTGCCTCATGCGAGTTGGAATGCGGTCGAGGCATCCCATCGAGCGTGCCTCTTGCGAGTCGGAACACAGTCGAGGCGTCCCGTCGAGCGTGCCTCGTATGAGTCGACGTGTTTTCGTCCGCTATTTTGGCGTTTGCGGGTAGCATTTTATTTTTCTTAATCGTTGATTGTGGGTACCCCTAGTTTTACGTACACGACAGAGATGATCCAACAATCACCATTAGAAGTTGAAAAGAATAAAGATCAGTGCAGATGATTGGAAGTGCAGCACATACAACGGTCACGAGAAGTAATTTTGGAATAAAATCATTTTATCCCAAAATTGGGTGACACCAAAATTTGGTTCAAGAGGAAAGGACCCTGAAGTCAAAATTTATCAAAGGAAAGCCAAAATATTCAATGAGATCGGCTAACCAGAGTTGCCATCAATCAAGTAAGATGACGTCATCACCTCAAGAGGATGGGCCCAATCGATAAGGACTAGATAAATAGAACATCGCCATCTTACTGTCAATGCTGTCAATGCTACATCAGATGACTCGACCTGTTGGCGGTACAATAGGTTGATTCTAGCTGTTGGTAGATTTACTTGTATCAAACAGATGAGTGATCGTATGTCGTACGACACAATCAGTGGAATCGGTTATTTTAGCCGATAGCCTACTTTGTTGAGAATGTACTGGTTGTTTATACGCTTTTACTTGCTTTCGTCTTGGTTAAGAGCTAGTATGTTTCTCATATGTATGCTTGCACGTCTACCCTCACATCTTTTGTATGTTTTCATGATCATCGGCTAAGTTAGATCCATGCAACTGAGTAAATAATAATTGCATATATGCATTTTTTTTGTTTACATTTGTCGGTGTCTAGAGGACCGGATGTCTAAATAGAGTGACTAGTGAATTTGTATCTGCGCGTCTGAACCCTGATGGCTGTGCAAAGCGGACACAAGGATGTATACTGGTTCGGGCATGAATGACCCTACGTCCAGTGGGTTTCGCTACGGTTCGTGTTGCCTTGCACCGGGGTGCTCGTAGTAGGGGTTACAAGCTTTCTAGAGAGTGAGCAGGTCCCAAGTCTCTTAGGTGGTGGTTTCGATCTGTTCGATTCCGATTGCTATTCGATTGCTTTAGACGTGGCCCCTGCCTCCCCTTTTATAGCTTCTAAGAGAAGGGCTCGAGTTACATTTGTGGTAAAGTGGTAAAAACAGGGAGAATGAAAGAGAAAGATGAAAAAGGTGGCCTTGGGCATGGCCGTCCTCCTCCTTATCTAGCGGGAACAGTTTTCCTGTAGCATGGAGTCATACAGGGCGTTGATCTTTTGGCATCTCCGTTCACTGGTGCGTCGTGCCAGAGCCATGCCTTGACCTGTACGTCCTTGTGCCATGAAGGTGGGCATTGCGTGCGCCGGGATTTTCGTAGTGAGGGGATTAGGTGGCACAGCTGCCATCACCCCCGCTACTGTGGAGGTATGGATGTCATCGTGGGAGAATGATCGGGGTCATATCGAGTCAGGGCATGGTTTTGGTGCCCCTGTTGACTGTGCGTGGTCACGTCCATCACGTCGATGGAGCGAGCACCGTGCTAGGGGTCCCCGTGGCTCCCCGTTTTTGCTTGAGGGTTCCACGTGCCCCTCAGGCGAGGCAGAAATGCGCCGTGGGGGGTCGAGTGCCTTTGATGATGCTATGTGGCTCAGGAGAGATAGAGAGATGTCGCCCGAGACGCCTATCGTGCCCGAGGCCTCTCCGCAAGGCTCGGACGAGATAGAGTTAGTAGTTTGTGTTTTGAGCGGCTAACACGCTGTTAGTGCTTTTTAGGCCCCTTATGATGGGCCTACAAACATGCAGGGTTCCATATTTTACCCCCTGTTGGGTACCTCGGGTATCTGGATACCCGACAACATTCTATCATGAACATGCTGGATATCGACTCTCTAGTCGATAGCCTTATCATGCTGGCCACTTGGCTGTATATTTAGAACTGTCTAGACGAACACCGACATGTTCTACCTTAAATTACTGATCGGATTTCTTTCCTTGTCAATTATAGGGTCAAATTGACTAGCACGCCCTTAGTCATGACCATCCGGTCCGGGGCCCTTCTTGAGCCCGAGAGCTCGGGATCTGCTTCACGCGGTTTCTCTTTGCTTGCTTGTGTTGGCAGCTCCCCGTCGCCCCCTTTTGCCGTCAACAGCAGGGTCTTTCCTCTTCTTCTCGTATGGCTTTGACTGATAGCTCTTGATAGAAAACGTTTGCTGGCATTGGTGCTTTTTGCACGCTGCTTTGGCTATCTCATCTGCCTCAACATTCTCGCCTCTCGGAATGTAGCAAAAAGTGAATCCAGCGAAGTGTTTCTCCATTCTTCTTACTGCCGCTAAGAATTTGATCAACTTAGGCTCTTTTGCAGTGAACTCTTTCTCAACGTGTCTCACTATTACCTGAGAGTCTGATCTGACCGTACATCTTCTGACACCCTGTAACACCCCGGTGTTACGTAAGCATTTAGGCATTGCAATTCATGACCATAATGCATCATCAAGCATCATCATCTTTCATACATAGTTAGGTTAAATAACAGCTGAAACAATGCTTCGAAACATGACTGCAAAACATACATGTTGCTTTTGTTTGTTTAATTTATTCTATGCCATAATCTTGCTTGTATTATTGTTAAATATGCTTGTTTGTTAATTCTATTAGTTCACTAATGTTTTGGAGCCATCATGGAGCAAAGTTTATTTTGAAAATATATCCAAATTTTGCTCTTAAAAAAATAAAAATAAGTTTAAAAAATGGTCAAAATACCCTTTATTTAGCTGTTACTTTCCAATTCAAAATCTGTTGGGAATTTTGAGTTGGTCCCTAAATAAAAGTTGTAGAGAATTAAATTCTAAGCAACTTTCATTTTTGGGTCATTTTCAGAAAAGGTCATTTTATTGCTCAAAATGGTATTTGAAATTTGATATTTGAAAAATTCATTGAAAATGAAATTTGAAAAATGCTTTTCTTCTTTAAGCGGGTCGGCGCCTCGCTTCTGGCCCGCTCGCGCAAGCCGGCCCAGCCTGCCTCCACGCCCGCCCGCTCCCCGCATGCCCCGCTCCCGCGCTCTGTGCGCGAACGCGCCGCGCGCGTGCCCTGCCCGTGCCCGCCGCGTGGCCGGCGTTCACCGGCGGCCGAGGGCGGTGGCGCACTCGCCGTCCTGACCGGCCGCCCTTAAGTCCCCCGCCTGTCCGAACGGTCTCCTTCATCCACTCCACCTCCTCCTTCCACCTCCACTTCAAAAATCTCGAGCGGGATTTGCATCGCCGCCCACCTTCCTCGTCACCCGCCGGCGGGTTACGCCGTTGTTGCACCACCTCCGCTCGAGGGCGTCCGCACACCGCTCCTCCTTGAGCCGCCCTCGCCATTGCACCTGCTCGCGCCTCCATTTTTGCTAAGGTACAGCCGAATCGGCCGGTTCTTCCTCCTCCGCCCACCATGGCAGGGCTCGCCGAAGTTCAGCTCAACGCGAACCGCGGCCACCGTGCCTCCATTTCTTCCTCTCTCTGCGTCACTGGCTCCGCTTCGGCACCGCGAAGCGCAAACCCCACTCGCTTGGCTCGCTGCGACCGTTGTCGGTGGCAGAACTGCCATGCAGCCGCCACCGTGCGCCATTGTCGCCGGCAAGCACGATCCGCCACTCAATCGCCGCCATCTTCTAGCAGGTTAGGTGCGGCTCGGCATCCCGAGCACGTCGGTGCCCACTGTGCCACCGGAGGGCTCGCCGCCGGCGAGATAGCGCCGCCACAGCTCCTCTTTCCCTCTTTGTGTATGACGAGTGGGACCACGGGGCCCACTGGCAGGGACTCAAAAAGGTCTGGGCTGCACAGATCTGGGGACATGTAGCATTTTGGGTTCGGGTTTTTCAGAAAAGAAAAAGAAATGATTTCCTTACTTCAGTAAAAATGCTTTAAAAATTTGTATCTTGCTCATTTTTGCTCCAAATATGGTGAAACAAATTTTGCTAGGTTTCTTTTGAGTAGATCTACAGCATAAAAATATTGCATGTCACTTTTGAGATACTTTTATATAAAGCTTTATTGTATTCTTGTTAATTGTTGTAATATTCAGAAATGCATAGTAAATCACATATTGCTCAGAAAAATATGATTCCACTTGCATTAATTTTCTTTTGTGATGTAGTTTTTGGGAAAAATATATGCTATGCATGTTCTATGTGAAATGATTGATGTCTAGTTCAAGTGCTATTTATTACCTAGATTTGTTATTTTCTTTATAAGAAAAAATATGAATAAAACATGTATGTGATAAATTTTGTACCGTGATTATTTACTGTGAAGAATCTAGGAAAAATGATAAATCTGTTGTTTGATACTTTTCAAAATACAAAGTATTTTCATGCTCATATTTATGCCATATCTTGTCATTTTTATGTAGGCAGTTCTAGTGATCCAAATGCATTGAAATTTTTGTGACATGCTAGGTTAGATGATAGTAAGCCAATGTAATTTTTCTAGATTTTTCTGTGCTGCCAAAATAGATGTTGTTGTTCAAACCTAGTTTCAATTAGGGTTTAATTAACCTCTTTAATGCATGTTTAGTTAATAATGTTTGCTTTGGTGTATCTTTGAAGCATCTTAGCTTGCTGTGGTGACTTAGTAAGTAGTATAGTGGTCGTAGTGGTAGTTTAGTAGTACATGTTCTTAGATGATGTTGACTACCTTGTAGAAGAGTTGCATTTCTACTCTATCCAATAAAGTAAACATGTTCATCTGTATCCCATTCATCATGATCATTACATGTCATCCCTCCAATGCACCTATGCATGAGCACTTATACATCTGCATCATACAAGATCGCAGGAAGGAATTCTGGTAGCAGTTCCCGAGGAGCCGGAAGAGCAGCCCGAGGTGCAAGAGCAGGAGGTGCCCGAAGCCGACGAGGAGGTCGGTGAGGATCTTCCGGAGTGCCTCGATCACCGCCCGAGCTCTTTCAAAAGAGGCAAGCCCCGGAGCATTATCATCCTCCTACTTTATAAAGCATTTTACTATATATATGTTATATAATTGATGCATTAAGTTGTAGGGGTTGAGTGCAACCATTGCTACATTATACCTTGTTTACCCTTCTTATACCCTATCCTTGTTACCCTGGTATTCGCAGTCGAGTAAATGCTTAGCTTGTTTAGACCGATAGAAATCAGGTGATTTCTTGTCACCTACGAGCTATAGGTGGTTACCTGGATCTGCTTGAATAAGTATGTCGTCATAGGATAACTAAGTGTTAATTTGAAGTTGAGACCGGACAGAGACTTACAGGGTTTCAGACTGTAGTGTTTTTCATCTGTGTCGGTTAAGGACCGACCGTTGTTGGGCCTCGAGTCATGTTGAACGCATGCCTTACATTTAGCTGACCGAATAATGTACCTTTCGACCGCGAAGCTGGGAGATTATTCGGGCCGAGTGGATTGCCCGCAGCGCACTATATCGGAGCAGGTGTGGTAGGACACGGGGGCACGATGATAAGGCCAAAGAGCAGTCGGGCGGCCCCCAGGTACATGTGGTTCCTGACAAACTCGAGACTTTACCTGGATAGTTGACTCGGTGACCAATACCTCACTTTAGCGGGTGGGTGAGGTTTGTGTGAGGAATAAATTACCAATTGGTTAATAATCGATTCGAATCGCCATCGTTCACTGGATAGTGAACACTTGACTTGAGTTACTTCATCGTAGTAATGTTGATGGAACACTTGGACAGTTATATGAAATATGACACTATGGAAGTTGTTAATGATCTTTGGTTATCATTATTTGAATAATCACATGTTTGCTCTAGTATATGTGCAATTGTAGTCGACAGGTTAATAATAATTATCTTGACAATAATACTTTGAAAAGGTTCTTCAAATGATAAAAATGCCTTTTTGCAAATGAGTCAGCTACCCTACTATAAAGCCTTTCATAATCCTTGGTGTCACTTTATTTTTGGTTACGTCGGGTAAGTCTAGCTGAGTACCTTCTCGTACTCAGGGCTTTGTTCCCACTTGTTGCAGATGGGCAGATGTATTACGACTACTGTATCAACTGCCTCTATCCTGCGATGGGTGAAGCTTAGGACCTTGGACAGTGGTCGTTCCCTATGTCTTATCTAATGTTTTTGTTGGAGATGATCATCAGCTGGCACTGTACTTGAACTCTATGTGAGTGTGTGGTGAATTTGAACTAAATGCTTCCGCTACTTTTATTTGAAATTGGTTTGTAATAACTATGTTTAAACTCTGATGTATCTGTGATGTGAACTTTTATGTAATTTGTGATGGTGACCGCTAAACTGATTACGATCTTGGTTGGTATGCGAGTTGGTTTGAAATCCCTCGAGATTTCACGGACTACCGGGTTATACGGGCTTAAGTTGGCTAAATCGTCTGCTCCGGTGGATGATTTTCTTACTTAATTTCGTATAATTGGTTGGTTCTGTCACACACCTAGTGCTTTAAGCTTTCGCAAACCTAGGAGCACTGCCTCATATTCGGCTATATTGTTTGTCGTGGGGAATTCTAGCCTTGATGCGTAGCGAAGCCTTGGACCTTTTGGTGGACTTAATATTGCTGCTATACCCACGCCAGCCATCCCCCAGGCTCCATCACAGTGCATGGTCCAAGTTGGTTCTTCAAATTGTATTGTTGTGTTGAAACCTACTGGGGTCCGATCCACAATGAAGTCAGCGA
Source organism: Saccharum hybrid cultivar R570 (assembly GCA_038087645.1). Lineage (NCBI taxonomy): Eukaryota > Viridiplantae > Streptophyta > Magnoliopsida > Poales > Poaceae > Saccharum > Saccharum hybrid cultivar. Next base: position 30,209,053 of record JAQSUU010000135.1, read on the forward strand.
GTGCTTGCGATTTGATTACTAATCTGTGTTCGAAATCAACCACAAATTCATTCAATTATGTGGCCCATTTTCTGATTCTTCCAATGGCTTCGCTATTGTGAAACAGTGCTTCCGGCGGCTGTGCTGAAAACACTTTGATGCGATAAGCTTGGAAATAATGCTTTAGCTTTCTTGATGCCATAACCACTGTGTATGCTATTTTTTCTAATTCGGAATAATTGAGCTTTGCTCCTGATAGAGCCTCTAATACAAAGTACACTAGGAATTGCTTCATCTTCTTTTTGTGCTCCTTCTCCTCAACTAGTACTGCGCTGACAGTTGTTGGTGACGCTGCTAGATATAGCAGCAATGTTGCAGATGGTGAAGGCTTAGATAATGTTGTTAGTTGGTCAATTAAGTTTTAAGCTCGTCGAAATCTTGCTACTGCTCGGGCCCCCATTTGAAATGATCTGAGCTTTGAAGGGTAAGCCCTTTTTGGCAGATCTTGAGATGAACCTGTTTAGTGCTGCTAGTCTACCAGTTAGCTTTTGCACTTGTTTTCTACTTATGGGTGGCTTCATGTCTACTATCGTTGCTATTTTTTGGGGATTTGCCATGATGCCTCTCGCTGACACTAAATAACCGAGCAGTTTGCCTTTCTTGATGTCGAATATACGTTTATCTAGGTTCAACTTGAGGCTGCTCTTCCTTAGGTTCTTGAATGTTTCTTGGAGGTCCTGAATATGGGTCTCTTTCTTATCGCTCTTGACAACAATGTCATCGACATACTGTTGACATTTCTTATATCACTATGTATTAAGTTATCATCCCTAGCATGATGCTAGAAATGCTGGTAATTATAACTACACTTGAAAACTCTAAATAATATCAAAACATAAATATCTGCAAGCGCATAGATAAATCACCATTATAGCATTCTATTCAAGAGTATACCGAGTATTGTTATTTATTTTAATCCCAAAGAAAGGACCGTGAGACAAATGTTCATATGGCAACTATAAATGTGCAGACCTATGATAAACCAACCACTCTTATACTTTAGCAGGGGTAAGTCAAGTAAAAGATAAATAAATGATAATGAATGCAACATGATAATGGTATTCCAGAGATAAAGAACAGAGACTCAACAAATGTAGTATGGCTAAGCTCGAGATTCGGTTAGAGTAAAAGATTCCTAAGTCATTCCTAAATACTAAGAATTTTGCACACTCAAGCATATATACTTTCATCTATAGCATAACTAAATCAGAAAATAAGCATAAGGAACATTAACTAGGGAGGATCAGAAACATAGTCATCCCTACCTTCAAGACCGGGTTCTACAAGTCCTACACACGGGAGATGGACTACATAGGACTCAACGGGTCTGTTACACCCGCGATCTACCACATGACCCAGCATGTAGGGGGCATTCATAGGTAAATAATATTTAAGCACCACGCTTACATTATACGTACCACCTAACTCTCCCGAGAACTGAATTAGACGCTCTATGAACATATGCATAAATTCATCACCAACTATAACTATATCAAATATACAACTAGAGCAAACTAAGAACATAATAAATAGCAACATAATAATGAAATAGAATAAAATCAAAAATAAATGAGATACAATGGTTAATTACTCGTCTCCAGACGAACAGATCTGGAATCTCAAGCAAAATAGCCCAACTCTACTTAAACCTTGCCAGAAAGCTTATACTAAGTACTTGAAGAACTAGTGCTCTCTCTATAATCTTTGAAAACCCTAATTTCTAATCTACTCTTGACAAATGAATTGCAGGATACAATGATATATCTCAGGGGTGAGTCAGGGCCTGTATTTATAGTCCTGAGGATGGAACATCAGCCTTCGGATCAAACTGACTTGAAGCAATGGTGTAGATGCGACCCTAGGAGGTAGTGGAGGAATGTTCCAGAAGCTCATGGCTAGACCCCTCTATGGGGGGTCGGGCGGCCCCACCTGGCAGCCTTTGCTCCTCCGCTTTGGTCTGGTGTCTTCTACAGTCTTCTGGTGCATATTTCGTCGCGGTTAAGTTTCATTTCTTTTTGACATTTCAATCCTCCTTTTCTTGTTTTCTGGAATAACCCTGCTGAAAATATAAATTCACCAAAACTTATGAAAATTATCAGTTAAAACCTCTAAGTTTCTATTGGTGACTATTTCTATACATAAAGTTGATGGTTTATGATGGGTGATAACTATCGTCAACACATACGCTACCAAATTTTTGCCTTTCTATTTGTTGAAGACTGAAGGGCAGGCCTGGTGCACTTGGTGAGTGCTAGCTCGCCGAGTCACCAGGTCCTGGGTTCGAAGCCGTCTCTCTGCAGAATTTCTGTGGGGGTAAGACTTTGCTTCGGTTATTTCCTTCCCCAGACCCCACTCGTGTGGGAGCCTCTGGCACTGGGTCTGCCCCCCCCTTCTATTTGTTGAAGACTCCATCTGTCATTCTAGAAAAAGTGGGACCTCCATTTTGTAGTCCCTCAGGCATCCGCCGGTAACAATAAGTTCATCCTAGGGTGATGAAACTTGTTTTCTCTTCGTCATCCTGGTTCAACTAGATTTGGTGATACCTCGAGAAGCAATCTAACAGAATCATTACCTCGCACCCAGCCATGATGTTAACTAACTTGTCAATTCTTGGGAGCGGATACAGATCTTTCGGGTAACATTTGTTTAGATCAGTGAAATCTACACACATTTGTCATTTCACGTTCTTCTTTCTGACCATTACAACATTAGCTAACCATCCTGGGTACTGTACTAGTTGGATGACTCCGGCATAGAGTAGCCTTTGCACTTTGTCTTTTGTCGCTTCTGCTCTTTCTATGGAAATTTTTCTCAGCTTTTGCTTCCTTGGTTTTGCTCCTTTCGCCACGTTCAAGTTGTGTTGCATGAGGTCGCGACTGATGCTCTGTAAGTCATTTGCCGACCAGGCGAATACATCCTGGTTCTCATGAAGAAAAGCTATCAGACTATCTCTCTCGCCTTTTGCGAGGTCAGAGCCTATGTGTACGCATTTTTTGGGTACCAATGCAGACAGGGGTGTTTTTAGGGTCTCTTCGGCAGCTTCTGCCCTTGGCTCTACTGCCTCTTTACTGTCTGCTTCTTCGCTAGGCGGTTTCTTCACTACTTCATTTATAAGGCTATAACCGGGGATTGGTTTGCCCTCTATTTGCCTTGATGCGACTTGATCTTCGTGTACTGTAATTATCCCAAAAGGGGATGGCATCTTCATGCATAAGTAGCTTTTCTTTATCACCATCTCGAACTTGTTTAGGACCCCCTGCCGAAGATGGCGGTGTATGGTAATCCATGTTGACTATGTCAAAAGTTATCATTTCTATGCGGACCTTATCGCCCTCTACGAAAGAGACTGGGATTGCCTTTTTCCCTAAGGCATCTATCTTTTTCCCACTGAAACCGAACAATGAATTCCCGGCTAGTTCTAGTGTTCCCTTGTCGAGGTTCATCTGCTCGAAAGGCTTAATGAAAAGAATGTCAGTGGAGCTCCCATTGTTTATGAAGATGTTGTGTACTGTGAACCTAACTATGTTTGTTGTTGCCACGAAAGCATCTGTAAGTGGAAAGTCTCGTACTTAGAAGTCATTTTTGTCGAACGTAATTGGCACCATGGTCCAAACTGGCCTGTTGAGCGGTACCCTTGATGACACGGTATGTAGTCTTCTTTCATAGTCCCTTCTGGCTCTTGTTTTCATACACTTGGTTTGATCCACCAGGGATCGCGAATATGTGCCCTTGGAATGGTAGGATGTTGTTTACGACCTGATGCTCTTGGGCATTTTTCTTGCTTTGTGGGCTGAGGTTGGCTTGATTGTTGCTGCTCTTGCTGGACTGGTGAGAATACAGCTGCTGAATGCCCCAGATGCTGTGGGAAATGCTGATACACCAGGAATGTCGGTTGTTGCCATATGTACGGATGCTGGTTGTACCCGTGTGAAAAGTTGGGGTACTGAGGGGCATTGCTGCTTGTCACCATATAGGGGTTGGTGGAACCCTGATTGTTTACCATTTCGCGACTGGTGTTGTGGAACACATGGTTGGATGTTTCACTGCTTTTCATGGCCTCATCTTTCTCTTTGAGTTCTCTAGCCATTTTGTTATATTTGCAGTCTTTTATGAAGTGACCAGCGTTTTCGCCGCATACGGTGCAATAGGGTATCCTCTAGTTTCTTCAACTTCCTCTGCCTTTGCATCTGCTGCGTGGACCTCGTCCCCCTCGCCCGCCACACGGAGCCTGATCAAAATTTATGTACTGCTAGTTTGGCAGCGTCCTAGGGGAACTTTGCACTGTTGGATTATGCTATGGTTGTTCCTGTAAATTGTTGATCGTGCAAAATGGTCTCACGTTTCACTGCCCTGGGGTTGGTGGTGGCCTAGGGCTCTGCCTGCTTGCCTCCACAAGTTACATGTTGCCTTTCGCTTTTTTAGGTCATCGTCTGACCTGGCGTACTGCCCCATAACCTCAAACAATTCTTTGACAGATGTGGGGTAATTTCTGGTGAAATGTGTTGCACACTAGCCAATGGCCAACCCTTCGATAGCTGCTGCTATCACCATCTCCTCTGGTGCATTCGGCACTTGCACTTTCATTTGGATGAGTCTCTCTAAGTAATCGGACAAGGACTCATCATCTCGTTGTATACAGTTTAGCAGGTCCCTTATGGTTTTCATTCCTAGGTGATATCCCTAGAAAGTGGATAAGAGTTCCGCTTTGACCTGGCTCCATGAATGGATGGAAAGGGGCTTCAATGATGTGTACCAATCATGGGTAATATTTTCGAGTGCCATAATTAAAGATCTGGCGAGAGTTTGAGCATCTCCTCCTGCAGAGGTGACGGTTGTTTCATAGCCTGTGATGAATTTTCATGGGTTTGTCTTTCCATTAAATACTGGAATGCGCGGTTTGTAGCCTAGGGGCCACAGGTGCAACTAGAGCTCTCTTGACAAGGGCGAGGTAGAATTGTACGCTTCTTCATCTTCATCTACCAAGATGGCATCTGGTATTATTTTGTTTTCGCCTTCCCGCCTGGTGCCTGCTCCTGCCGCCACACCGTGCAGGCCCTGGATCTCGCGTACTAGCCATTCTCTTTCAATCTTCGCTTGCTTGATTGCTCGCTGCGTTTGCTCTACCCGGTTTTGAGCTACTGCCTGCCTCAGCAATAGCTCCTTCTCGTGCTACAGCCTAAGGATGTTCTGCTGATACTGGTCTAACTTTTTTAGATCTTTTGCCTGTTCGGTGATTTTGCCATCTTCGTCTTCTTCCGGTACTTCATTTCCGTCTTGATCGAGCTAGACTTCCTGAGCCACTCCCTCGGGCATCTCCTCTCGACCGAGAGGAGGCACCGTGCTATCTCCCACCGCCTGGGGAGCTCGTGGTTCCACCGTTGCTGTGCCATTTCGTGTGGCTACCCCTGCAGCTGCAAAAGCTGCCGCCTTGGATGCTTCCGCCCTGTCCGCCGGTGGCTTCGATGGTGGCATGATAAGCTCGAGCGAAACAATGGAGTAACGTAACACAGGTCTAATGTAAATCTGACTGTGGCGTGCATTTTTTTTAGAAAATCATATACATAACACAGGTCTAATGTAAATATGACTGTAGCGTGCATTTTTTTAGAAAATCGTATACATTTTGCTAAAAAAAGGTCATAGGTGTACATCTTAAAGTTTAAAAAATTATAACATACATCTTCGAAAAGCATCTGTCACCTATATTTCTTAACAAACGTGCGACGTGTATGTTCCAAAACAAATGTAACGTACATAGCACACATGCATCTTAAGAAAATACATTAGCCATGTTTCTACCCATTCTAATTAATTTTGTAAAGCATCTCCAAGAGTTTACCAAAATTCACTTGGAAAATATCGTGATTTAGCAACTTGCTAAGATATATGAGAAGTGAAAAAATAGACTCTCTCCAAGAGTTTGCTATTTGGACTTGGTAAAATAAGAAGATGTCCACTAAGCGAACGAAGAGCCCCGCTAAGCGAACGAAGAGCCCCGCTAAGAAACGAAGAGCCCCGCTTAAATATGCACGTGAAGCCGGATGCGCGAGCGATGCGTGCTCGCGCTTAGCGCGCAAATATGCGCGTGGAGGGGGGAGATTTGCCAAGTTGCTAAAATTTACCAAGTTGGATGCCAAACTGTTGGAGCATAATTTTTCCTGTTTTGCCAAAAATAGATGGATGCCAAGTTGATTTGGCAAACTCTTGGAGATGCTCACTTGGTAAAAATCACTTGGTATATCTTGAGTTTTAGCAAGTTGCTATTTTATTTGGCAAGTGAAAAAAAAAGACCTCTCTCTCCAACAAGTCCTTATTTCAACTTGGTAAAAATAAAAAAGTAGGCCCACTAGTGGGACCCACACAAATAAAATATTTATCCCAACCGTCTTCTTTCCCCTCCGGCGGCATCACCTTCGTCTGCATCATCGGCTCCCTCCGCCGCTGTTCCTCCAGCTCGCCGGCGACCACCTCGCCAAGGCTGCCCCGCACGCCGCCCTCGCCAAGGCCGAGCTCGCCTTTGTGCGGACGCATGCGAGCGCATGGAGGAAGATGCAGAGGAAATCGTCGCGCGGGAGGGAGCGGTCCACGCCGAAACGCGCGATACGCAGTTGACATCGCGCGGGGAGGAGAAAATACCAAGTTGGGATAAATAGGGAGTTGATTTACCAAGTTGTTGGAGAGGGTTTTTTGTGTTTTTGCCAAGTTTATAAGAATACCAAGTTGATTTAGGGAGTTGTTGGAGATGCTCAGACTATGAGAGCGGTTGCCTATCTTAGCTTGCCACAGTTACACGTCGGTTGCATCTCATATACATATTTTTTCTAATACGCAAAAGATTTTGCGTATCATTGTATATTAACAAGAAGAGTTTAAACATATAGACAACACGTTTCTATCGAGCGCCGAAGGAGGTCGATCTAAAACAACCGAAGAAGTGCTTCTATCTCGTATATATTTTGCCGTGAAAGGTTTTTAAAACAATTTTACACATTCATTATAACATGTTAGGAATTTTCTAGATTTTCTTTATATTTTCTCTCTTTTTTTTGAGACAAATCTAATTCTTTAAATCTTCTAGAGAAATTTTTATAAGCTCTAAACATTTTATTTGGGTTCTTTATATCAAATATCTAATCTCTAAGGGATAGAGTGGTAGATTGGATAAAGACTAGAGGAGAGCGTTAACGACTTTGCACTGGGAATGCTGTTGCGTGGCTTAATGCAAAATACCCTCGTGAATTGATTATTACAGACCTAAAACATTTAACCAAATAGCACCTTTGTTCATTAGAGACTAAGGAGAATAATCAGATTACCATAGGTTAAAGAGATAAAATTGACTTTTGTTCATTATATTTTCACTTCGGACCATTGAACCGGCCTATTAAAAGGAATAGTGGCGGCCCAAAACCCATGGTTGCCCACATGGCATACCAGGATTGGGAATGTCATTGGCGAGGGAGATGGTCATGAACTCGAGTATGACATGTGTCATCAATTATAGCAAGGTCAATAGTTACAGCCGACCGCTGGTTGTAAGGTTCTTTACAATTTTATCTCAATCCACCCATATAGTAGTTAGATCTTCACTATTGATATGTGGTCGACTTATCCCTCTCATAAAGTTTTTCGGTTTTTATACCTAAATCAGTTATAAGCTTACAACCCGCTTCTCCTCTCTCTCTTTCACCTTAGCATTTAGCCAACTTACAACCAGTTATTATACTTGATCTTAGAGTTTGCGATTGAAGTGATGGGATACTCACATTTAATTGCCAACCATTATCCAAAAAAAAATCGTCAACCGAAGTACCAAACCGATGTCTTCACATAGGAGGATGCATTGAGATCTTCTTTTCCCCTCATGGCAGTCACCACGAAGAAACTACTGGGTAGTTTCTATGCCATAAGACACCACGAATAGAAACTATCCTCTGATATCAAACCAATCGTTCTCGCAATTGTTATCTCTCTCCTCCGATCCTGCGGCTGGGTTCATTCTGTGGCTTCATCCACGCCTCACCTTATCTCCTCTCTGAGATATTTCATGCCATAATTCCATGCCTAGCGCAAGCCACCATGGAGTCTGGCCTTGTCCCGATTACTGCTCCACTCCGCCTCCACCGGTACTCGCCGAAGAGCACGACGTCCCAAAACGTGCTTACCAGCGACAGCACCTACACGGAGTCGACGACGACGTAGCTCCGCCTGCCCAGCCATGAACGTGAAGGCATCCCGCACACCATCCCCGCGAGCATCACGAGGCCCACGCACCATCGACTGCTTGGTTGCATGTGAAGACACCGTTTCTAATCTAACTTAGAAATGGTTTCTCGGTTTTTTGCACTCTCTACTCTCTCCTCGTTAAATTGCTCGACACATCAGCAAAATGCCTACGTGGCAAGATAATTTTCAGGGATAGAAATCACGGTGGTTTCTGCGTTGGGAATACCCTTATTATGCTAGGGGTCTTTTTCCCCTTATTACGCGCTGATTTTGGTTGGTGAAAGGATTCCTTTCTTATAAAAAGATTTAATCCTGAAACCTATCGTCTTCATCATGATTCATGAATTCATGATCAAGCATGCGCACCAAAATATTTCCAAAGCTTTTATATATATATATATATATATATATATATATATATATATATATATATATATATAAACACAGAGGTGATGTATGTACACTGACAAATTGTGGCCCAGAATCTCTCAATTCAGAAGAGCAATCGAACCAACCTAGTTCTTCCCTAGAAAATTCGGAGCTGTCGTTGCCCATATCATTTTCTCATGCAGATAGGGGCATGTAACTACTTGTGACCGAAGATGCATTGCTGTGCTTATTCAAAATCAGCGAGGTCCTCCAGTTCTCCTCTGCCCTCCGGCATGCCGACGAGCCTTCATTCTCCCAAGCAGCAAGGAGATGTTGCGCTGAAAGCACATATTGTGTTTCAGATGTTTCAGAGTTATGTTGCAAGTGTTTTATATGAATGTTGAAAAAGTAGATTGAGGATGTTGCATATGTTGCGATGGTTATACATGTACGTTGCAAGTGTCGTTTTCCAATGTTTCATCTGTGTTTTTAGACATATTTGCAAGTGTGTTTATGTGGATGTTTCATATGTTTCACACATATGTTGTAAGTGTTTTATGTGATGTTGCATATGTTTATAATGGTTTTTAAGCGTTTTTCAAGTGTTTCTTGCAAGTGTTTTAGAAGCATGTTTCAAGTGTTTCATTTGTTTTCAGACGTATGTTGCAACCGTTGCATCTAAATGTTTCAAAAGTAGATCAGGTGTTTGCACATTGTCACCTGCCTGTTGCAGCTGCTAAAGGGGGCATGATTTGTGGGTCAGGCGGGGCGCAGACGCCACATGGGGTCGGCCAAGGGTGTAGACGCCGTGTGAGGTCGGGTTGGGCGCAGACGTCTCATCGGGCTGGCGTAGGGGCGAAGTGCAGATGTGGGCGTCATGTTCATCCGGACGTCCGGGCGCTAACACTACCGTTTCCCTTATCACGCGCTGAGGTTTGTTGGATGGAGGGATTTCCTTTCTTAAAAATATATAATCCTACAAACTATCGTGTCTTCATCATGAATTCATGATCAAGCATGCGCACCAAAATATTTCCAAAGATTTCTTCTAAAAAATATACAGACGTATGTACACTGACCTCGTCTTCATCATGAATTCATGATCGAGCATTCGCACCAAAATATTTCCAAAGATTTATTCTAAAAAATATACAGATGTACACTGACCAATTGTGGCCCAGAATCTCTCAATTCAGAAGAGCAATCGAATTAATCTAGTTCTTCACTAGAAAATTCGGAGCTGTCGTTGCCCATATCATTTTCTCATGCAGGTAGGGGCATGCAACTACTGAAACAGATATACAAGATTGTGACTGAAGATGCATACTGATCCTAGTACAGCTGTGCTTATTCAAAATCAGCGAGGTCCTCCAGTTCTCCTCTTGCGGTTCAAGATCACATTGAGCACCTGCAGGTGCTCGTCGTTGGAGATATGGAGGTGCACGTGAAGGTCACTGAGCAGACCCTCCTTCTCCCAGCTCAGCGCGTTGCCGCACGCATGGAACGCCTTCATCAGAGCAGCGTAGGCCTCCAGCTCCAGATGGTGGATGTGTTCCCGCACCGTCGTCGCCCCCATCTGATCCTTCAGGGGCTCGCTTTTCATCTCACGTGATTCAGCTATGTCGTCACAATGTTGTTCTTTCTTGACGGGTTGTTCCTCCTTGATGATGGGTTGTTCTTTCTTGACGGGTTGCAGCTGATCGGCCTTCTGATTGTTACAAGGCCTGGCGGTGGGAGTTGTAGCGCAATCCTTGCCGGCGTCGATGCTCCTGGTTCTGCTGTCACTGTCACTGCCACTGCTGCTGTCATCTGAAGACGAGTCAGAATCACTGTCGTCGTCGTCGTCATCGTCTTCCTCCTTGTCGTCCTTGCGCTCGTGCTGCTGCTGTTGCTGCTGATGGTCATCATCATCATCATGGGGATTAATGCCTATTCCAACGTCGTTGTCACAATCTTCGCCGCTCATCTCGTCCTGTTTGTTGTTCACGCACACGTTTGGGACTGGCACTTCGACTCCACATCTGGGTTCTTGCTTAAGCCTCTTGGTGTCGTCCTCAAATCTCGACATGGGAGCTTGTGTCAGAACCCAACATGCCGAAGCTCCTCTTCTGCAAGAACGGCGTGAAGCCTGGCGCCATGGGCTTGTAGCCGCCTTTGCCTCTGCCGACGCCCATGCCGACGATAGCACGAGGCTGCATCGCGCTCTGGACGGAGATACGGTTATCCTGACGGAAAAAGAACCATGGCGAGATGTCAGGAAACGTGCTCTACAGATGTAACAGAACCGATCTACTGCGCGCGCATGGGAGAGAGAGACACGGCGATGGCCGCCTTACCTTGTGGAGCGCGACCCAGACGTCGTCGTCCCTGAGCCGCTGGCGGACGCGGAGCCTTTGCGGCGGGACCGTGAGGACCTTGGCCGCGCCGACGATCTTGACGTCGAAGTGGCGGTCGTTGGCGGCGGCAGAACCCTGGACCTCGGCGCACTTCCACAGGCTGTCGTCGTCGTCGAACACCTCGACCATGTCCCCGGCGTCCAGGTCGCGCGGCACCGGCGCGGGCGGCGGGCGCGGCCGGACCGACTTCCTCGAGATGCGCCCGGACACCTCGCCGTCGCCGTCGTGCCACCGCAGGGTGTACGAGTGGCCGTTGCCCCACGTGACCTCGCCACTGCGCCACGCGCCCACCGGCGACCCGGCCTCCTGCGTCCACACCTCCACCGGGTTCCCTTTCCTGATCCTCATCGCTCGGCCTCAACGCCGCCGCCGCCGCCGCCGCGCGGCCGCTCTTGCCCTCCTCTCCTTTGTACTACTAGTACTTGGCAAGTTCTTGGAGTCGATCGTATGCGTATCCCCAACAATCCGCGAGAAATCTCCAAGCAGCCGAACCGCCTGGATTGGGTGGAGATATATAGATCGCCGAGTCGGCGGGCTCCAATTCCGCCTCGGTTGCCGAGTTTAGACCGGGACGGACATGTACACCGATTTTCTTTTTTGGCAAAAAAGAAAACGAAAAAAAATGCAGGCATAATATATACTACTATTACATTTTTTTTGTAATTGAATCAAAATCAGATCCGAATACAAATAGGTTGGGCTGGGCGGCTCGGTTTCGCACAGCAGGGACGGAGGGAAAAAGAAAGGTGCGTGTATCTGGTGGGTGCACATCGCCAGCGAAGGGGCCTGGGCACCTGGCATAGGGCGCCGGCAGGCGCCCAATCGTCGCCACAGGAACTCGCGGCAGAACTGCGAGGCAGCGAGGGGGGCTATATACAGTGTTAAATCGATGGCCCGGCCCTACAGGCCGACACGGCAGAGGACCAAGTTAGTTTTGTTTTTCCCTTTTTAAACGGACTAGGTAGCGTGCCCGTGCGTTGCTATGGGACAACTAAACTTTTGTACTCAAAATATATAGATCGTAAGACACGAGAACAATAACGTAAAATTAAATACCGACGTTAAAGTGACATTTATTAATCCAAAAAAGCAAAGTTCATGAAATTAACACAGTCAAAGAGAGCGTGGCGTCGCAGGCTCACAAACTCTACTGTATAGACTTTTCCGTGATGCAGCTAAGATAATGGTTTATATCGGCAGGAAGAAATCCCGATATCTATTTCTTTGTGTGCCAGTAAATCTACGAAAAAGTTTCACCGCATCTCCGTATAATTTTCTAGAAGAGAAGGATATTGAGAGTCAGGATTAGTATAACTTAGCCTATTTATATAATTAGAAGAACAACCAAAAAGACAATATAATATAGCATAATAATAATTATAAAATTTACTTACACAGCTCAGGCCCATGTGTGATGCTTCATAATACTATTGTATTGTGTCAGTGTTCTGTACTGCCTGAAAGTGGACGCCCATTAACAACTCTCGTAGGTTCTTACACTTAGCAAAATCATGGAGGGATGAAAACCTTTAGCCCAAGGCCTCCTGCAAAAGCATCAGACATAGATGATGGTTATCTAATTATAAGAGAGCACACTATTATTAGTAAAGTAATTAAAATAAAGCATGTAGCTTGCTTCAATGTGGGCGATCGTGGAAAGGTAAATGACCATGTGTTGCAACGTAAGTCTTCAAAATTTCAAATGCAATCTGAATATATCTGAACACAGATCATCAACCAAAACCAAATTAAATAGCACCAAGCTCTACAACCAAGATCCCTATTATTAGCTATGATGATGAGAACACGGCACTGCAGTCCACAATACTTAGAAAATACTGACTATTGTAGGTAGAAGCAGAAAAGTAGAAATGAAAGAAATATAACGTTAGCAAACTATATACGTAATAATCTATGTTTCGCACTGAACTGCTAATTTATCCAACACTAAGGAACTCACGTCACCCAGTCCTACCAATAGATGCTTTGATGACCCATATCTTGATAGCTGCATTCTGAACATCAATAAAATTAAGTCATAAGTGCCGATGGCTAACCTAGCTGGAGGGGTCCACTACTACTGACAAATCACCAACCAAAGCACGTAATTCATTCATCAGTTACAAAAACCTCCTATCACCATCTTGGAGAAGGCTGCGAGGAGACTATTGGCAAGCTGCGTGGCGACATCCACTGAATCATGTTTACAAAGCCTAAAGGGTGCTCATGGGAAGGTCACTGATTTTTTTTTTCCAAAAAACCAACATAGCTTTTGAGCACCACAGGCACAAACTAAAGAGATCAAAATGGTGTGACCATATGAACTACTATAAGATCTAACTATCAAAGCATCAGAAACGTTCATGCTTAGGCACTTCCTCTATTTTCCTAGCTATGGTACTGATAGTCAGATAGTCCATTTCCTTAAATTTTGCTTCAATTAGTCAAACCAAAAGTACTGGTAGAGTATATATTTCCCAAGTAAAATTGACATTTAACAAAAAACAAGATGTTGTGTCTTCCATCTTAAAGAGGGGGGATGCATCATACAGTTACTTTAGGACCTAAGCAGCATGCATATACCAACAACTATGCATCATACAGTCCATAAGGGCCCAAATCTTTATTTCTTGACTGATGTCCAGGTCAAGCTGAGTAACAATGGCTTCTGTACATTGTATTCAGATTATATAAAAGTTTAACCCAATTGAATAAATAAATATATGTGCTTTTTTTATCAATGACTTCAAACTCTCTCCTATGACTGGAATGTAAATGTTCTATATATCAACATAATGTTTCTGCACTGAAAGAATAGTTTACGTGTGAGAAGGTCTTGTTACTGCCTCAACAGAAGAACTGACCACTGCAAAGAAATTATTTCCATGGCTTCCCATCAAAGTACGCCCAGCAATATAAATCAAGATTCATCAAATAAGGTTGGCCACTGCTATCAAATATGGTTGCAATGGTTTAAGAGACATTTCATCAAACACCATGAGAGCATCCCTCGAGCAGTTGCATAGGGCAAGGAAACTGAAACATGCCGGAGTCGAGGAGAGTTCAAACCTTATGCCGAGTCCCTTCACTGTCGTTGGTGTTCGGTGGTTGTAGATTTCGATGTAGGTTCGGCACCGGCATTGCACGACTCCCTCCACCCCGGCCCAATATCCCAGATACGAAGCAGACGATGGCGCAGTCATAGGGCGAGGACGACGGCTCGGATGCACGGGGCTGGCGCACGGCGAGGACGACGGCGCGGGCGTCATGGAGGCAGCGGTGTTTCCGGCGGCACTGGCGCCCGGCGAGGACGACGGCACGGGCGCACGGCCAGGACGATGGAGCAGGTCGTGGAGGCGGCGGTGTTTCCGGCGGTGCTGGTGCACGGCGAGGATGACGGAGCAGGTTGTGGAGGCGGCAGTGTTTCCAACGGCGCTGGTGCACGGCGAGGATGAAAGCCCAAGTTTGGTTTTGGTAATTAATGAAACTAAGTTGCTAATGACATGTGTTAAGTAGTTTAAGTTAGGCATAAGCAACACATGTGATGAAGGTGCATGTGGCATGGAGTGGTGGCCACAAGATCACATAGATATGGTGTATGGACATGAAATGATTGTCATGGTGATCAAGCATGAGGAGATGGACATGGAACAAAGTGATCAAGGCAAAGGTATAATCATAGGGTTTGTTTTTGCCGGTCTAAGATGAGTAGAGAAGTGATTGACCGGGTTTAGGATTGATAGCCGACTATCAAGAGGGGCAATCACGGTTAGCACGTGAATCAAGTGCTACTAGGTCATCATCTTGAGTATATGCATTAGGATCTAGTAGAGAGCTAACGTAACGCCTTAAAAATAATTATGAAAATGCTAACACATATGCACATGGTGTTTTACACATGATGGTGTTGGCACATTTGTGAAGGCGGCGGTGTTTGAGCGGTAGTGAGGGGTTTGGAGTTCGCTCTTCGGGGAAATGAAAGGCCTATTTTCCATTGCACCGGAGGTTGAAAAAGTGGTGAAAGCACGGAAGTCTTTCATGAGCTAAAACATGTGCTTTAGTGATACACATATGAAGAGTAGCTCATAAGGAACAAGGGCGATCAAGCGGAGCGATCAAACGATGAATTTTCACAGAGATACAGGTGACAGACGCCGGCCTTAGAGCCGACAGACGCTAACATCAGCGTCTGTCAGGCAACCCTAAGACAGGCGGCGCTAGTGAGTGCGACAGACGCGCTACCGACTTCACGACAAACGCGGGCGCGGGCACTGTTGCTACATCTGTCGACAAAGGGTTTGCTCTGGCGCACGTGGGCTTGCGCGACAAACGCTGACCACGTCTGTCGGTGCAGCAGCGGATGCGTCCGTCGAGCGTTCGGCGAAAATGGCTACTGGACCGCGTCTAACGGTGGCAAAGCGGCGTCTGTCGGTCGTGACAGACGCGTCTGACGCGTAGAGCGCAAGCATGGTAAACTCCAACGGTCAGGACACGTGGCCACTCGGTGGTGCGACAGACGCGCCTATAGCGTTTGTCGGTTTGGCGACAGACGCTACTGTGCAGCGTTTGTCGCCCCCGAATTTTGCCCAGTGAGGGGTATAACTGCTAGTGGCTTTTCTATTCACTATAAATAAGAGGTGGCCGGCCCTTGGGGGTTATCTCTTGCACATTTGAGATATTGAGGCACACTTTGAACTAGAGAACACTCCCTCCACTCATCTCCTTGCTTGGTTGCATACTCTAGAGAGATTGAGTGAGATTCAAGTGCATTGTATTGAGAGTTGCATCTAGTGGCACTTGATTCTTGAGTTTGCTATGGATTGCTTGTTACTCTTGGGTGTTTCCCGACACCCTAGATGGCTTGGAGCAGCGGTGGTGTTGAGCTCGACCTTGGAGATTGTTACGAGCCTCACCAAGTTGATTGTGAGGGGTTCTTGAGCCTTCCCTGCGGGAGTTCACGAATTGGTTACTCTAGTGAAGCACGTGGCTTGGAGGATCCCCATTTTATGAGTGGATGTGCGGCACCCGCTGAGGGTTCAACTCTTGATAGTTGATTAGCTCGTGATCCATCAAGTGGGTGAATCGCCACAACGAAGAGTAGCTTGCCGGGAAGCAAGTGAACCTCGGTAAAAATTCTTGTGTCATCTCTTTGCTGAGGATTTCTCTTGTGATTGCTCATTGTGATTGATTCTTCGAGTGTATTGCTTCTCTACATCATTGGTATAAGAATCAAGTCACTTGCTCTTTATTTTCTTGTACTAGTCCTTGTGTAGTTTGCTTAGTGTATCCTTTATCACATAGGAGTAAGTAGCTTAGTGACTTAGCCTTGTTGGTGTGTATTAGAGATCATAGCATTGCTTCACTAGAATTTGTATAGGTGGCTTGCATAGTGTAGTTAAGCTAGTGCTAGAATTAGCTTGGCCATATTTTATACTAACGTAGTTGTTTAGTGAAGCTTGTAGTTTTTTAAATAGGCTATTCACCCCCCCTCTAGCCATTTGGACCTTACAGAGGACGACGTCGCGGGTGCACGGACAGGAAGATGGAGTAGGTCGTGGAGGTGGTGGCGTCCGAGGGTGATGCAGTCGCAAGGGAAGGCGAGATCGCGCTGATTGTGTGTGGTTGTTTTTTTCATTTTGCATGCAAGGAGGGATTGCAGGAGAGGGGTAGAATGCGGTTGTTTCTTTCCTTTTGCATGTAGAGAGGAATTTTGGGGGAGGAGAACGCGCGGTTTCCAAATTTGTCGCAGGCGGGGGCGTCATGCGGGGTGGTGAGGTCAGAGGCAATTTCATCGCACGAAGAGAGGCAGACGGACGACCCAAATGTCTCACAAAAAAATGTTCACGCTTTGTTCTTTTTAGTTGTAGGAGAAATGCTGGTGGACGGGCATCCGGCGGCTTCGGACGCGCGTCACCTTGCCACTGGACCGCCCCACTCGGTCTTATCCCGTGAGCCCGACGTTGCTTTGACTTATCCGCTCCCTTTCACTCTGCACCGCTCCTCCTCCCACTCCATTGCACGCTCCACTCTCACTGACCGTCTCCTCCTCCGACTTTGCTCTGCTTTGCGCCGCGCGTCTCTCCCTCCCGCGATCAACACGCGCGATGTGGTGCCTTCTGGCGAGCCACCCTCCCTCCCTCTCTCTCCTCCCTCCGCTCCATGCTACAGTGACCTCCATGCCACCGAGAGAGAGGGCGGCGGTGATGGCATGAGCGCCGCCCCATGATGACGTGGAGGAGGAGGATGACATCTCGAAGGAGGTGGTAGGTGGGGAGGGATCTGGATCCGAGGCCTCCCTCCTCCTCTAGATCTGCTCCTCCACCTCCTCCTCCCCTACTCCTCCTCCATCTAGATCTATAGGATGTGGTGGTGGCTAGGGTTCTGTCTAGCTCTCTAGGGTTTAGCTCCTCACCATGTTGCAATGGTTTTTTTTCTGAATGTTGCGGTAGTGTTTAGTTGATGTTGCGGTAGGCTAGGGTTCCGACGAGCTCTCATGGTTCACCTCTCACCGTGTTGCAATGGTTTTCTTTGTTTGTTGCATTAGGTCTGGGTTGATATTGAAATGGTTTTTTTCGTTTGTTGCATTAGGTCTCGGTTGATGTTGCAGTAGGATAGGATTCCGACGAGCTCTCTGGGTTGATGTTGCAATGGTTTTCTTTGTTTGTTGCATTAGGTTTGCCTTTGTTTGTTGCATTAGGTCTGGGTTGATGTTGCAATGGTTTTCTTCGTTTGTTGCATTAGGTCTCGGTTGATGTTGCATCCTACGCTTGCAGCGGCAAAGGAAGGGTGACAAGTTGGGGCCGGGCTGTGGGGGCAAGGCGGCGGCGGGCTAAGGTGTTGGGGGGATGGCGAGGTCGGGAGAGGAGGCGGATCCTGTACGCGCGAGGGAGGGTGGCGAGCTGGTGCGGGGCTGTGCTTTTTCTTCTTCATCTTCTGTTGGGGCGGACGTGGGCGATGCGGGGTCGTGCGGGCGTGGGCGATGTGGGCTGTGCTTCTTCTTCTTCTTTTCTGTGCGATTGTGGGGGCGGAGTGCGGGGCCGTGCTGACCAGGGGCATCCGTCCGGGCACGAGCATGATCGCTTTTTAAAGGGTCCGGGCGCTAGCCCCCATCCGGACACAACTCCGATGCCTGCACCGCGTCGCATCGGATGCTCCCATGCTTGCATCAGATTCCGCGCTAGCGATCGTGTCCGGCAGCCCACGACCCATCCCGCGCCAGCTACCACGTTCGGCCACACGCGACCTATCATGCGCCTCGATCCCATCCCGCCTGTGCCCCCGCATCAAGCCCGCCACGCTCCTTCCCCGTTATGCCGCGCTCCTCCCCCGCCGCGGCGCCATCCCCCGTCGCGCTCCTTCCTCATCCTAACGTATCATCTCCTCTACAACATTCGTCCGATCGTTGCAACATATGCAGTATACTATTGAAACATACTTGTATAGTCATTGTAACATCTAGATGAAACACTTGCAACACATCTGAAACAGCTGAAACATTGGAATATACATTTGCAACATACGTCTGAAACAGCTGAAACATGTGAAACTTACACTTGAAACATACGTGCAAAACTATTGCAACATATGCAACACCAAATCTTTTTGCAGCATCTAGATAAAACACATGAAACATACAAATGAAACATATGAAACAGAAACACGTGAAATATACGGTTGCAAAAAGGCTCATCGACACGTCTGAAACAACTAAAACATTTGGAACATACATTTGCAACATACGTCTGAAATAGATGTGAAACATACACTTTAAACAACGTGCGAAGCTATTGTAACATATGCAACACCAGGTCTTTTTGCAACATCCAGATAAAAACACATGAAACATATAAATAAAACACATGAAACATACATCTGAAACATGTAAAACATACGGTTGCAAAAAGCTCGTCGACGCAGAGCTTGACGCCGACACGGAGTTTGATGCCACGGAGTGACACGGAGGTCGCCGGTGCGAAGCTCATCGACGGCACGGGCCTCGGCCGTGGTCGCAACAGATGGATGGGCACGCGGCCGCGAAGGGCGGCACTAGTCCGGTCGGGAGGCGCGATTCCAAGCACGAGGGGCGGTGTGGGTGGGAGCGAGCGGGACGCCGCGGGCGCGTCGTGGGCAGGAGCGAGCGGCGCGAGCGGGAGCAGCGAGACAGACTTGGACTGGGGCACGTGGGGTCCAAACAGCCAAACGCCCGCGTGTAAGCATTAGCGTTTTTAGAAATGTGTAAGACTCTGAGGGCTTGTTTGCTGTACGGCTCCGAGAGAAGCCACCGGAGTGGTAGCTCCTCCGACTCCAGCAGTTTGTCAGTGCATTTTGACCGGAGCCAGAATCGTTTTGAACAGTGCTACATTTATCTACAGTATAGAGCAGTATGCTGCAGTACGCTGGCAGGAGGAAGAGCCGGACCGGTTATTAATCAGGCCAAACTATGCCAGCCCACAGGCCCAGACATGACATTAGGCAAGTGTCAATCTATATTTATATTATATCTATATCTATATCTAAAAGGAACTTCAAGCTCTTTACATCATTCTATAAATCGATAGGAATAGTTTTTCTCTAACAACTTCTTTAGCTAGATCTCCAAAATGTCATCCTCTATTTTGGATTTGTTGCTAGCCAAAGATAAGGGCAAGCACTTTACTGTGCGCATAAGATGTAGAAAAGTTGTTAAATGGTGGAAAGATATAAAAACACTCTTTATTCAAATGATTCTCCAAATGTTAATTTAAAGAGTGAGTTTAAGAAAGATACATATGATTTTTAGTATTAAAGAGCAAAAAAGGATTCCTCCAACCTGTTTTTACTTCTCAGTGCCCTCGCGCCCTTCGTATCCTAGGGATGGATCCAACCATCCGGGTGTTAAAATATTCGAAAGATCCGATATTTGTATTCATTTTAAGTTAATATGGATATCTGTATTCATATTCAATTCTAGTATGGATACTAAACAACCGTATTCACTTCATATGATTTCCGTATTAAAAAATGTTAAATATTCGACAATATTTGCATTTGCAAACAACAAAATACCCTATAAAACATCTAGAACTTATATCTATGACTAGTAATTAATGTAAATGATTTCAACTTTAATATAGCAATGCAATGTTTAAACTATTTAAAACTTATGTGTATAGCTAATAACATTATATTAATTGTATTATTATTAATGATATGTAAAGGTTAATTTTAATATGGCTAATCATATTAATTTTAAGTACTTTACTTATCGATGCATTGATGAAATTATTTTTATATATTCTAAACTACTTGTTATTAAATATTTATTTCAAGTTTTATTATTTTTTACATATTTAATTATTGAAATATTTATTAAATACGTATTTTATGAGTTGTCGTTATCTCCATGTGTTATATAATTATATTCTCTAAATGCAAAATAATTTTGTTCTACTAAAATTATATACAAGCATTATCTTCAAATAAAATGCCGTATTCAAATAATTATAGGATGGCTAGAATCCGCGAGAGGAAGACAAGGGACATCAACCAAATAAAATGCATCAAGGATGGGACAGATCGACTTCTGGTGAAGGATGAGGAGATCAAGGACAGATGGAGAGAGTACTTCGACAAGCTGTTTAATGGGGAGAATGAGGGTCCTGCCCTTGAGTTGGACGACTCATTTGACGATACCAACAGACGCTTTGTGAGGAGAATTCAGGAGGCAGAGATCGGAGAGGCTTTGAAGAGGATGAAGGGAGGTAAAGCGATGGGCCCTGATGGTATCCCCATTGAGGTGTGGAGATACTTAGGCGCCAGAGCGATAGTATGGTTAACTAAGCTTTTTAACCTTATTTTTCGGTCAAACAAGATGCCTGAAGAATGGAGGAGAAGTATATTAGTACCTATCTTCAAGAACAAGGGAGATGTTCAAAGTTGTACTAACTACCGTGGGATTAAGTTGATGAGTCATACGATGAAGCTCTGGGAGAGGGTTATCGAGCATCGCCTAAGGAGAGTGACACATGTGACCCAAAATCAGTTTGGGTTCATGCCTGGTAGGTCGACCATGGAGGCGATTTTCTTATTACGACAATTGATGGAGAGATATAGGGAGCAGAAGAAGGACTTGCACATGGTCTTTATTGACCTCGAGAAGGCATATGACAAAGTACCGAGAAATGTCATGTGGTGGGCCTTGGAAAAGCACAAAGTCCCAACTAAGTACGTTACCCTCATCAAGGATATGTACAGGGATGTGGTGACGTTTGTCCGAACATGTGATGGCGACACCAGTGACTTTCCAATTAAAATAGGACTGCATCAGGGGTCAGCTTTGAGCCCTTATTTATTTGCTTTGGTGATGGATGAGGTCACAAGGGACATACAAGGTGATATCCCTTGGTGTATGCTCTTTGCTGATGATGTGGTGCTAGTTGACGACAGTAGGGCGGGGGTTAATAGGAAGTTAGAACTATGGAGGCACACGTTAGAGTCGAAAGGGTTCAGACTTAGTAGGACTAAGACCGAGTATATGAGGTGCGATTTCAGCGCGACTAGGCACGAGGAGGGAGACGTTAGCCTCGATGGGCAAGTGGTGGCCAAGAAGGATACTTTTCGGTATTTAGGGTCGATACTACAAAAGGATGGAGACATTGATGAAGATGTTAGGCATAGAATTTCAGCCGGCTGGTTGAAATGGCGTCAAGCTTCTGGCGTTCTCTGTGACAAAAGGGTGCCTCAGAAGCTGAAAGGTAAGTTCTATAGGACGGCGATTCGTCCGGCGATGTTATATGGTGCTGAGTGTTGGCCTACAAAAAGGCGACATGTCCAGCAATTGAGTGTAGCGGAGATGCGTATGTTGCGTTGGTGTTGTGGGCACACAAGGAGGGATAGAGTACGGAACGACGATATTCGGGATAGGGTTGGGGTGGCACCAATTGAGGAGAAATTGATTCAACATCGATTGAGATGGTTTGGACATGTCCAACGGAGGCCTCCTGAGGCGCCGGTGCGTAGTGGAGTTCTAAAGCGGGCCGATAATGTAAAGAGCGGTAGAGGTCGACCTAAACTAACTTGGGACGAGTCCGTTAAGAGAGATCTTAAGGAGTGGAATATCCCCAAGGATTTAGCTATGGACAGGAGCGCTTGGAGATTAGCAATCAACGTGCCTGAACCGTGACATCTTTTGTCTTGTGCCCTTTATGTCCCTTTATGTGTCTCCCTGTTTCTCGTCTCTTTTGGGTTTCATCTCTAGCCTACCCCAACTTGCTTGGGACAAAAGGCTATGTTGTTGTTGTTGTTGTTGTATTATCTTCAAATTCTAGTAGATATCGGAATATGAATCCGAATTTGAGATATCTATTTTGCATCTATATCCGATAATATCCGTATCTGTATCTGGATTTAGAATTAAAATATGGTAAATGTGGATTCATTCCGAATTCATCGATTCATGCTCATATGAGTTGAAACAACTCGTGTCCAGCAATGACACAGATTCTGAATTTAAGATGTATTAATGAGTTGTGTTATAACACATGGGCACCCTCGTATCAACGTCCACGCAGCTTACGCGTTCCTGCCATGCAAAAACCTCTCCGTCGCCCTCGCTGTCTTTTTTTTTCAGCCGCCCACAAGTACCCCACCCGTCTATGTGAGTTTCTTCTCCACGCGCTTCCGTAGATGGTTTCCATATCTAATCGAGTACTCGGAGACGGGAGATTATTTCCGTATCACGGTGGGTATCCAATCAATGTCTCTAGATTGCTTGGCTTGTTTATAGTGTATATAGACAGATAGATAAACAGCACTATTCTCTTTTAGTGACAGACGGTGTATCGATCGACAACGAGTCAGCTCATCCAATGTACTAGTTCCAGTTGTACAAATTTTCACTTCATCGTCTGTTTGAAACTAGAGAGCACCGACTTTGCTTACTCAGTATAAAGTTACTGTTGTTCTAATCCGAACTATACCGGTGCATGTTGAGATGGACGATGTCCTTGCCTGGCATTACGACAGTAAGGGTTACTTCTCTGTTAAATCTGCATACCGGGTGCCCGGAGAGGTAATGAGGCGAAACGAGCAGGCCGGAAGAGCGGGGGGAGCTGAAGGCAGTGAAGGAAGAGGAGATTTCTAGAAGAAATTGTGGAAACTTGACTATATGCCAAAGGTGAAGCATTTCCTATGGCGTTTGAGTCACAGCACCCTGGCTTTCCGGAGGGTGCTACAGAGAAAGGGTATGAAAATTGACACAAGCTGCTGCATGTGTGGGAGATTTGACGAAGATGGCGGCCACCTCCTGTTTGAGTGCACGAACGTCAAAGAAGCATGGCGAGCACTAAACTTGGAAGTGGTACGGTGTGACCTTGCTCAAGCGGAGACGGCAATGGATATGATGGAGAAGGTGCTGAAACTAGAACCAAAGACATAGAGCACGGTTGTTCTCCTCCTTTGGCTATGGTGGGATGAACGAAACAAATGGAGGGAGGAGGGAAAAAGAAGAGCAGGCGTGGAAGTGGCATACATAGCAGCGGTGTTGTCTGACAAACTGCATCAGAGGACTCTAAAGCCGCTGTTGTCGGAATCCCGTCAGACATCCAGGTGGACAAGGCCGAGCGATGGGGTGCTGAAACTTAACTTTGATGGCGCGTTCCTGATGCAGACTGGTGAAGGAGGCTGGGGGTTCATCATCAGAAACCACATGGGCGCCGTGCACAAGGTGGGAGCGGGAAGGGAGATGTTTGTTTCTCCAAAAACGCGTTCCATGCCGAGCTCTTGGGAAGTCTGGAAGACCTGAGGATGGCGGTGTCGATGAGAATAGCGCACATTATCCTTGAGACGGACGCAAGCACAGTGAAGACTGCCCTGGAGGGCGATGATTGCCACCTGTCCCCGTTGGGGGTCTGATCACCGAAATAAAGCAGCTAATGGCATCTGAGTTCGTATCATGTAGTGTTTTCGTTTGTCCCCGAGTCTGTAATAAGCTAGCTCATGAACTAGTGTCTTTCGGTTGTAAGTTGCCTAGTGGCTCTCATGCAACTTGGGATGCTGTACCTCAATACCTCGAGGAGTTGGTGTCCAGCGATTTGGTTGTGACTGAAGAGTAATGAAAGCTCTGTTTCAAAAAGAATGATATTTTCTCTGATAGAGCAATTTCTTATGTATCTACTCAAACTCGAACCGGCAGTCGAAATAACATAACAAAAAAAACCGAACAGATAAATTAGATTTTGTAAATTGCGAACTGGCTAACACGCTATGGCCTATTATATTGGCGTCTTCTCACTCTTATTTGACCCTGAAGCGCATGCGTGATTTAGATTGTTTGCCGCGCTCCATTTCGCTTCTCAACAACAACCTTCTCTTTGTTCCATGAGCCTTGTCTATGGGATCCGAATCCTCGGTCGCGCTCATCGTAACTGATCCTTTCCAGCTCGATGTAGTTCCAGGTCACAGGTATAGGTGAGACAACATATATTATTGTTAGGCAAAATGGTTGAATAACTTCACAAAAAAATGGACTTGAAAATTTAGAACTACTCTTTGCGGAAGATATATATGGCCTGTTTAGAACGGAGAAATTCTAGCTAACCTATGGCTTTGTTCGGCTATGCTGATAAGCCGGCTGAAAAAATACTGTTGGCTGATTTATTGTGAGAGAAAAATATTGTTCCGACTGAAAAAAATAAGCTGAAAAAGACGGATTATAAGCCGGATGAACAGAACCTATGTTTAGAAAAACGGAGGCATACAGAAATACACGGACGACTACTACTTCCTATCAATATTGGCGCCCTAGCATAGTTTTTTTCCCTTGGAGCTTGCCGTCGCCCCCCACCTGCCATCTAGGAGAGGTTCACCAAATTGGATCTCCAAACACTATTTTTAGAACTGGGAATGCTGGGAGGTAGAACAAGCAATGGAGATTCTGTTTTGGAGGTTTTAGTGTAATTTAGTGTGTCGGGCCATGAATGTGTTCGATAAAGCTCGTGGAGCACATGGGACATGACGGGGAGACATGGAGTTGTGGGCCTGCTTTTTTAATTAAATTATTATAAACTGTTGAAGAATGGCAACAATTAGCTCTCTACTTTTTTGGTCACTTGTAACATTTTTTAGGACTATTGAAGATGCTCTTAAGTAGAGCCAGCCCCTAGAGGGGTGCTGCGGGTGAGACACCTAGGGCCTATGGCTAGTTATGTAATACTCCTATAGCCAATTAGCCAATATGGATTTTTCAACATCCATGACGCCTACCCTTGTCTTCCTCCACAAGTAGCTCGGCCCTTGGGTCCATGCATGGCCTTGGATCTCTGGTGGTGGTTGTGGCCACGGCATCCAACAACGACGGGCGATCTAGGGCCTCTATGGTTAGATCTAATCCTCCTACTAGTTGTATTTAGATTTGACATCCTTGTGTCTGGCATAATGTTTATGTAGTATGGATGTGTGTTGCTAGGAAGGCTCCACATGAGTCTCGAGCCCGAGGCGTAGAGCCTGCAAACGACTATCTAAATTGCTCTTGGTGCAAACTTTTGACACCAAATAAGTGTGATATAAAAAATATATCTCATGATAAATCTAATGATACTTATTTAATATTATAAATGTTAATATTTTTTATTTGTATAGTTAGTCAAACTTAAGGTACTTTAACTTCGTACTGTGTTAGAATTGTATTCTTCTGTGGACGAAGAGAGAGCTCTAGCTAGCTAATCTAACCAAAGCCTTAGACCATCGATAATGCTACCCTCAGGGCGTCCGGAAGGATGGACGTGGCGCTTCTCGGGCCTGCGCGCTACAGCCCAACAGCGCCAGCTCTCTACGACTCTTGTATCTCTCTCAAAAATATCTCATCCATTTCTCACCTAGGGTCATCCTCTCCACTCCACTCATTCATGGCTCATCTATCTCTCTCTCAAAGATATCTCCTCCACTCTCCATCGAGGGTCATCCTCTCCACTCGTTCCATGGCCAGCAACACACTGCTCAGCATCCCTGCCCACGCGCGAACTCCACATTGCCGCAAGCGGGCCCCACGCCTTCCTCCCAATCACATGGCCTCACGGTACAGCTGTGGTTCTCTCCCCTGCATAGTGTGTGGTCGCCTTACCCACGTGGGTCCATGTTGTGCCAGCCGCAGGTACTCGCCCCTGCCCTCTTGCTCGCCAGGGGTGCTCATGGCCTCACGCAAGTGGTGCTCGCCCGCGCAATGCTCGCCATTCCGCTGGTGCACTGACGAGCTCGATGCGCCGCCGACGACCTTTGCGCCGTGTCAAGCTCCGCAACGATGAGCTCCATTCATCTAAGCAAGAAGGTGATATTGTGCTGAAAGCGCATGTTGCAAGCGTATGTTTTAAGTGTTTCGGATATTTCAGAGACATGTTGCAAGTGTTTTATATGGATATTGCAAAAGTAGATCAGGATGTTGCATATGTTGCAATGGTTGTACAAGTATGGCACAAAGGTCTGTTCCCAATGTTTTATCTGTGTCTTCAGACATATGTTGTAAGTGTTTTTATCTAAATGTTGCATATGGTTCACACATATGTTGTAAGTAATCTATCTGGATATTGCATATGTTTCACACATATGTTACAAGTGTTTCATCTGGATGTTGCATATGTTTCCCAATAGCTACACACGTGTTTTCCTGGTGTTTTAGACGTATGTTGCAAGTGTTTCAACTGTTTCGGACGTATGTTGCAAGTATTTCATCTAAATGTTGCAAAACTAGATTTGGTGTTGCACATGTTGCAGTGGGACCCATCTATCGCAAACGTGTACTGCAGTTGCTAGGTCTCACTACATGCACTACTACAAAAAAATTGTGAGGCGTTTTGGAATGTTTTTTGGAGGCGGGCAGCACTTCCAACCGCCTTGGTTAATGCCTCAGATTAACCGAGGCGGGCGCTTTTTATTAACTGAGGTGGTTACAAAAAACCGCCTCGCAAAATCGATTTACGGAGGCGGGCATTATAAGAAAATCGTCTCAAAAAATAGTCTATTTTTGGAGATGATTGTTTTAAGAAGCCCACCTCCTTAAATCTATTTTCGGAGGCGGGCATGCTATAAGGCCCACCTCCCAAAAGGCTGAGGCCCAACAAGCCCAGCGTAGCCCAATTTCTGTCTTCGAGTATATAACACAGACTTAGGGTTTCGCCCACACCACTCCATCCCTCTCTCAGCCGCACCCCTCCTCCTCTTCTGACCTAACCAGTGTGGCGCCCCTCTCTGCTCGCCCACCACCACTCCATCCCTCTCTCAGCTACACCCCTCCTCTCCCTCTCTCCCCCACTGGCGTCGTACCCCTCCTCTCCTTCTCTCTCGGTTCTCCCTCACCAACCACCACTGGCGGCTCCTACGACGACGGGTGGCGCTCGCGCCCTGGTGGTGGCTCGCCTATGATAGCAAGGCTCCTACGACGGCGCGACGACTGGCCGCTCCTACGACGGCGCTCACGCCGGGCTCGATCCGGTGGAGGGGCGCGGTGGCATGCTCGATCTGGTGGAGGGGCGCGGCGGCGGGCTCGATCCGTGGTGGATCCGGCGAGGCCGGGCTCGATCCGGTGGAGGGGCACGGCGGCGACCTCGAACCGATGGAAGGGCACGGCGGCGGGCTCGATCCGTGGCGGATCCTGCAGTGACGGGCTTGATCCATGGTGGATCCGGTGGCGGCAGGCTCGATCCGTGGCGGATCCGGTGGAGGGAGGTGGTGGGCGTCTCCAGGTGCGGATGCAGCACTCCTCTAGGTGCTCCTGTGCTCCTAAAGGTGCTCTGGTGGTGGTAGATCCAGGACGGCAGCGGCGGCGTGGCCGGGCTCAACGTCGGGCCCGTTTGGGCTGGCATTGGGCTCGATTTTTTTATTGTTATTTTATTTTGATTTACGGGCGGTTTGCTATGCCCGCCTCCTTTAATCTAAATTGTCTGCCTCCAAAAAGATTTATGTAGTAGTGATGCGCATGGGTGTGGAGGGGGCACGAGCGGTAGGCACGGGAAACGGCGAAGGCACAGATCAAGACATGGCTCCCGCCTGGGCGTGCGCAGGCGTGGGAAACCCCAATTCCATTATAACGAGTGTTCACCCATTTGGATTGGAGCGAACGATCCAACTGCGCGCATCTTAACAGCCCTGGGTCCACCTTCCATCTACCCCTCACTTTTCTCACTACCCCTCTCCTTCCCGTCACTTTCCTATCTCCTTCTTTTTCCCGTGCTTTTCATTTTCTCCCATTACAGTTTGGGCACCGACACATGAAGGCGTCAGATCTCGCATGTCCCGTCCAGCCACCGATGCTAGGAGGTAGCCGATCTCGTCCTCACACCCGGCCACCGGTGACCAGAGGCAGCAAATCTTGCCCTCCCAACCGGCCCCTGGCCTCCATAGCTGACGAATATCGGTCTCCTGTCCAACCATCGGTGATCGAAGATGGGGGGATCTTTGCCTCCCATCTGACTACAGGATCCCAGAGATGGTGGATCTCGACCACTTGTATGGCAACAAGCATTGGAGGTGGCGCGCCGCTCGATCCGACTGCTGCTACGCCCACGGAGCCGACGGTGACCTCTTCGTCCGCGACGGTGAGCAGCTCATGTCCCTGTTCCTCCGATCTTTGTTCTGCTAAATCTGTTTGTGTTTTATGTTCACTTTGGGTTTGTGTTTGGATTTGTAGAGGAAGGAAGAGTTGCTGCCCCATGGAGGAAAAGATCTCGGCAAGTATCCACCATTCATGCCCCATCGTAGGTTTTACTTTACTGTTTCTCTCGTGTGCTCGGTTGCCACGGGCAAAAATAATGTTGTGTGTGGCTGTTAGGTGCATGTTGATGCTCTAGGTATTAGGGGACAACTAAATGCTACTGGAACTTACTGAAGATCACACATCAACATTCGTGGTTATTGGATTGAACTGACACGATGTTCTTTTGAGCAGGAATTAAATGAATCACAATCAAAGTTTCTAGGAAGACTCTATGGGCTTAAGGAGGTGTGTTCTAATTTGGTTAACTTGTTAGATTTGTTTTGGAAATCACTTGTTTATTCTCAATCTTCCTGAGTGTTTAGTGCATTGGGTAATAAATTACTATTCAATCCAAATGAGTATATGAACCATTCTGATGTCTTTACAAATCTGCTCATTTCATTTGGGCATCTATCATTAAGGATTTAGCCTTCATTTATAAATTTGTATTTTTTCTGATGTAGACCATTATATTATTAGTTGAGTAAACCATGTAAACTTCACTAGAGATCTTTTAGGATTGTAAAGGCATGTTGTGTTCATATGATGACTCCATTAAGTGTTTGTAAAGTTTAACACTAAAAGTATTGCTTACGTTGAGGATTGATCAAAGACATGTTAATCTTAAGCTAGCAGTATAGTTCTTCGCAGGATGCATTGTAGTTTTATTTATTGTTTCATCTGTCTTGCTAGAACTCTCTGACATTACTTCTGCATCCTATAAAAAGTGCACCCAATAACAAAATAGAGCAGCTTCCTTCAGTAAGCATTATTTCTGCATCATGTAAAAAGTATGTGATGTTCATATTCAGATTATGTTGCTTTTTCCCATTTTTTTCCAGTTGAATGGTTCTTTTGAAAATTATGATGAAAGCAGAGACTCCAAGGAGGACAAGGTAGTAAGAAATTAGTATTGGTTAGATGGATGACTAGAAAATAAGTAGGGACATGCATGCAATCTTGTTTGTACATGTTAGCTTTCACAAGCTGGGTGGTGAATGCTTCCCTAGTTCACTGAAAATTGAGTATGACAATATTTCTGAAGTTCAAAATAATATTTTATACTCACTGCTTAAATGCAGCATGGACCATGTTATCTGAGATGGCTAAACTGAATATATGGATAGTGCCTGATAACAGGAGATTGGATAGTGCCTAATATTATTTAACTAATGCAGTAGGCTATATCATCGAACTTACTTACAATAGTGAATATTTCAAATAAACACATCTTACTAGTGAATTTTACATATAAATTATATATTACTTTTAGATTTAATATTTCCACGCAAGGAAAACAATTTAAATTAATACTACCTATGGTGGTTGTCTTTGTACTTTGCAAGGATCTTGTAAATCATAGTTACATAATAACTTGTAACATAACTTAGGTTGTATAACTTATAGATATAAGTTGTGTAGCATGACTTATGTACATAAATTGTGCTGAATAACTTATCTTGTATAATACTAGAAGGTATTTGCATACATGTTAGTATATACATCAGGTTGTAATTGGGTAATAGGTCTTAAGTGTAGTAAATACAATTAAACTATTTGGCCATTTTTGTTTACTGGTAACTGACATATGCATACAAAATATATACATGACGTCCTAAAAAATTCTCCTAGTACAAAATATATACATTTTCGTATTATTTATTATTTTATTTATCTTGCAGGCTGACATCAATAGTGCACTCAATAATGAGGTAGAGCACCTTATTCAGTAAGCATCACTTCTGCAACCTGTAAAAAGTTTGTAACATTCATATTTAGATTAAGTTATTTTGTAAAATATTTCCTTATCTAGGATTTTCAAGAGCCCAGGACCACCCTTAATAAGTAGCAGGAATATGTGTCACTTAGCTTAAAGAATTTGCAGGCAATTACTTATGTACATCATATTAACTTTATGTCTAACTTTTATATCTAACTTGCAGATAATTTCTATGTCTAACTTCTTGCACGTATCTTTTGTGTCTATGTTTCAAAAGGAACTTTTGTGTCTAACTTTTTGCACATAACTTTTATGTCTAAATTTTTGTATATAATTTTTATGTCTAACTTTTTGTATATAACTCGTAGTTGTTAACTTTTATGTCTAACTTTTTGCACATAAGTTGTATGGTTTATTATATTTGCATATAACTTGTAGTTATTAACTTGTAGATTGAACTTGGTTTATTATTACATGCTTAAGTTTTGTTTGCAACTTTTATGTCTAACCTTTTGTTCTCAAATAGATACTTAATTAACCATTGTGATAAAACTTTTTTTTATGTTTTGTTTAATCTTATATGCATATTTGTTAGGTTGCACTTCAAAATGCCGAACTTGTTCCAAATGATATTTATCATCACTTCACAGAAAGATGCATTGGATACAATCTAGACAATGCTGACCTTGTAAGTTTTATTAATTAAATTCATTCCAAATTATCTATATGTGTGGTTTTATGATATACATGTCCTTTTATGTTTAAAAATTAGTAGAAATGTTATGTTTATGTGTGGATTTGTCATATTCATTCCATATTGAAATTCATAAAATCCGTTTGCTTATGTCTAAAGGTATTTGTTTCAGCTTGCAAGAATAGATATTGGTATGTTGTTATTGCAAACACGAGGAAAAAAAGATTTGAAGTCATCTATCCATTTAATACTTCAATATTGTCAGAGTAGATGCTCTTGTAATTGTCAGCAACTTTCGCAAAGTCTTCAAGTGTTCATATTTAGTATCGAGAAAAGTTAATGTTTATAGGATGGGCATTGCTTTTGCTAGTGTGTCCAATTGAACTAGCCAGTACGCTTCATTCACTTATTCATCGGTTTTTGAAAAAATCATATCATTTGTTCAACCTTTAAAGTATTAACATTTCAAGAAAATCATTATTTGCAGAAATAACAGTGGAGTATTCGTTCTTGAATTACTTAAATCTTATGATGGCCAGACTCATCTTCATTTCAAAGAGGTACTCCCTTCGTCCCGCTTTATCTATCGCTTGGGAAGCGTGTTTGCCGTCCCGCTTTATCTGTCGCTTGGGAAGCGTGTTTCCATCACAAACACGCTTCCCAAGCGATAGATAAAGCGGTATGGAGGGAGTATTACTTTATGCTAAATGTATTAAAACTAGTTATTATACTCTAGGAATTTTTTTTGTTTGTCAAGTTCTATTTTTAAAACTATGATCATTTGATTAAGGCATATTGCCTACATTTTTAGATTAGTTGACAAGAAGTTTTCTAAATTTTTATGTGATCCAGGAAAAGCAAAGCCTTTTTGTGAGACAATGACATAATATTTGTGCACCCATGAGGATAATCAATTCTTGTTACCTACAATACGTGACATAGCAGAGAAACATATAAGATTTCATATTTGTACCTATGCTTTTGTCTTTTGATGGAATCCTTATCTTTGCTCCTTTTTAAACTTATCAGGGTATAAAGCTTTCGAATTCTGCATCAATAAGGTATAACAGGTATGATTTTCTACTTAACTTATTACATTCATTGCTATTGAAATAGTTTCTTCTGTTTTTTATGAGATTCTTCAATCAATGGTGCTTCTTAATTTGTTCTATATGATCTTTTTTGGTGCTATGTTAAATAACAGAGTTATTTATCTTTTTTTGTTTTCATGTCTATACTATCTAACTTAGTTCATTAACTTATTCTGCTGAGTTTGGTATCTAACTTTTCTTTTTATGTGTATGCTACCTATCTTATTTCATTAACTTACTGTACAGAGTTATGTATCTAACTTGTGTTTTTTATGTGTATGCTACCTAACTTATTTCATCAACTAACTATTTAGAGTTATGTATTTAACTTTTGTTTTCATGTGTATGGCAGATACTCATCTTACGTTTTCTATTAACTTATGTTTTTCTTGTTGTCAACTTTATTTTTTATTTGTTATTCTAAATATTAAAATATTTTGCAGATATTCTAAGTGAAGACACAGATATGTTCAATATCATAGTTATAGAGATGCCGAGAATATCATACATGTAGAAGTTATGAAAGTTATTATTTATCTAGTTTTTACGAGTTTCCATCATATTACATAATTTGTTCTGTAGTATAGGTTGTAAAAGTTACTTTTATTTCTTCCCCCACCCTTTTTTAAACCCTTTTCCCATGTCCCCGATTGATTAGTTTCTGAAAAGAAAAAATGTTGAGGAAACCTAAAGAGAATGTTACTCTCGCAACTGCTCTCAAAATTTAAATTACGCACAGGTCCCAGTTCATTAAAAAGAATAGTAATGTTGTATAACTTTGCATGGTTAACTTATTCCTTGAAGTTACGTTGTCTAACTCGGCTAGTGTAAGTTATTCGCGTGTGCTTTTCAGAAAATAAAATAAAATAAAATATGGGCGCACGTGAGAGCGTGAAAGGGAAAACTGCTGCGCACCGAAACACGCAAAAAGAGAAAGAAGCGTACGGGGACGTCTACTCGAAAAGAGCCAGAGAAGGAACACCATCAGACTATGCCCTTGTTTAGTTTCCAAATTCTACTCCCAAATTTTACTATGCAAAAAGAAGATTTCTATCACATCAAAAAGTTGGTATATGCATGGAGTACTAAATATAGATGAAATTAAAAACTAATTACACAGTTTTATTGTACTTTACGAGACAAACATTTTGAGTCTAATTAGTCAAAGTTTGGATAATTTTTACCAAATACAAACGAAATGCTACAGTGTGCATTAAATGTTTACTGTTCCAACTCGGCCGGCCAAAATCGGCATCTAAACACGGCATATCTAAAAAAGTTTGAGCCAGGCGGGAATGAATGGTTTTCTATTAAGGCAAGTCTAAAGTGTCAGGCGGGGTCGGAGAATCGTTCGCTCATATCTGTTTGAATGAACGTTCGCCAATTAGTGACGTCGGTGGGAAACGGCACAGCATGGGCCCTCACTTGAGCAGGCGCAGGAGTGCGAGCAGATGCAATAGCATGGCTACGCAGGTGCAGCAGACGCGGGCGTCCAGACGCTAGCCCCCGTCCGAACGTCCGGACGCTACACCTGCCGTTAGATCATACATAGCGGGACTGTGGATATCCTATCGTTTAGATCATGTTTGGAAAGCAGAAATTCACATGAATTACACAAAAAATCATAGAAATCAATTTAATTTTATAGAAAAAAAATCCAAATTCTAAACAGAACCTCAGTGTGAAACAGTCCTGTGATGCATTACCTGGGACATCGGTATTGGAAAGCGACCAGAGGAGAAGGCCGCAGAGGAGCACGACGACAGGGATAAGGTGGACGAGGGCGCGAACGAGGTCCGTGCGCGAGGCATCCAAGGCCTCCTTCTTGGCCACGTCCGACCGCGGGTCATACGTCGGCAGCTGGTCCACGTCCATCACGCCCGCCGTCGAGCTCGGCCCCGGTGCCGCCGCCCCGGCCGCCGCTAACGGCAACACGGACGACGACGACGACTGCAGGTAATAGCTCGATGATCGGTGCATCTTCTCTCCTTCCTCTCTATCTCCTCTTTAGTGGATAAGGGCACTACTCTTGTGTCGTCGTGTGCGGTGGTATATGGTGGCATGCTATGGCTATGGAATCTTAGAAGCCTCTTGTGCTGCGTCGCGCTAGCAGCTGGCTGGCTTCGCGCAGGTGTCGCTAGCATCTTTCCGCCGTGCCCGCCATTGCCACAGCATGTCAGCATGGGTCCTTAATGTTAGTGATGCTGACAAGTGGACACTGGGCGTCACACTCTATTCTATATATAGAAAAATAGGCCATCCAATCAGGCATTTTGAATCTTTCTAACAAACGCTTCACTTCGCTAATGCATGGTTTACTATGTTGATGAGCACTACCAGGGTAGCCACATATAAATTAGGCTGTTTATGTTGAAAGTCGCATTGCAGAGAAGAGAGAACAAGCTTGGCCTTCATTCTTCGAAGTAGATTTGGCCAGGGATGAGAGATCTAGAGCTATGATACTATGATAGTCTATGAGATCGCCGTGACTCCCTGTTATCCCAATTACACACAAGATTACCATATGTGATAATTTGACTAGCAAGAAGAAATATATGTTTTTTTAATGCAATGGCAGGAGCTCTGTCTTTCAATTAGGTGAGAATGAAAGAGAGTTTATGTACAAGCAAAAGAGAGGCACACTCCAAAGTGGAGCATTACAGGGAAGCACTCCCCATAAGGGGAGGCAGCGGCTATGCATAAGCAAAAGCTCTCTTTCTCTCCTCTATATCTTCCTTAATTCTTGCAGCCACATGTAGTACTGTTTCAGTTGTATCGTTGAAAATTCTCATGTTTCTCTCTTTCTAAATATTTTCAGAATGTGTAGATTATCACCCTGTTCGGCCTTCTACGTTCAGAGTTAGGCACTCTGCTCACCATCTCCTCCCACCATGTCCTGATGTGGACAGGGGCGGCTTGGAGGTGTGACTACAGCTCAGTGAAGTTCTCCCAAGAGAGGATTTGGTCCTAAACCGCCTTTGCAAAGGGACAACACAAACATTGGTGAAAAATTCTCCCAAGAGAGGATTTGGTCCTAAACCGCCTTTGCAAAGGGACAACACAAACATTGGTGAAAACCGGTTTCTAAGGGTCCATTGGAAAGCACGCAGTGTTCTTGATGTGGCCACCCTCTCTTTTGTAGGTTGTGCGCCATAAGAATTTTGTCCTGCACTAGAATCCAGGCGAAGATCTTACATTTGTTCTCCACTTGTGCTCTCCAAATTTGGTCGCTATGGAAAACATCGAAGGAGCCTCTAAATTGGATCCGGTAACCTGAGCGGGTGGAGTAAGCACCATCCGGGGTCCATCGCCAGGTGATGGAATCCAGAGCTCCCTGTTGCAGGTGTACATCCTGGATCCTTACCCAAAGGGATACAAATTCTTCAATGTGGATAGCCGAGGTGATTCTCCCCCTTAGCGAGCGCATCCAATTGTTGTTCCGAAACTCCTGTTGCACTGTTCTGTTCTTTCTCGAAATAAGCTAGAACAGGTGTGGGGCTAGATGCTTGGGAGCTTCTCCGTCGAGCCAGTTATGGTGCCAAAATTGAGCCTTTGTGCCATCACCCAGCGTTATTATGATTGAGGAGTTGAAAAGTAGGCGATCGGCATTACTGCAAGGGAGCTCCAAGCCAAGCCATGGCTTGGACTGTTCCACCTATTCCTGCTAGAGCCATCGTAAATGGAGAGCTCTACCAAATCTATCAAGGTCAGGCACCTCTGAGCCTCCAAGATCCTTGGGTCTGGTAACTGTTGGCCAGTTAACCAGGCAGTGGCCGCCATTTGCATTGTCTTCGCCCTTCCACAAGAATGATCTCTTGATTTTGTCGATCTTCTTTATTGCCCAAGCAGCCAAGGGAAACACTGTGAGGTGGTAGGTTGGCATGGAGGAGAGGACATAAGTGACTAGAGTGAGTCCTGCTTTGTTCAGCCATCTCCCCTTCCATTTCGGTAACCTTTGTCCAATACGCTCAATGAGAGGTTGCACATGAACCTTCTGAAGCGATTTGGTGTGGAGTTGCAGCCCCAAATACATGGGAAGACTCCTCTATTTCCTATGAAGGATGAAAGAACATGGTCAAGATCCACATTTTCACACCTAATTGGATGCACGAAGCTCTTTTGTAAATTTGTGGAGTCCTAAAAAGGTGCCAAACACTTCAAGAATAAGTTTGACAGCTTCTACCTCCTCTTTTATTGGATTGATGAAGATGGCCGCATCATCTGCGTACATGGAGGTTCTCCATTTTGCTGTCGTGAGTGGTAGGGGGTGAGAATGCCATGTTGGGTTGCAAGGTCGAGTAAGCGCTGGAGCGGGTCCATTGCCAGAATGAAGAGCATGGGTGAGAGCGGGTCCCCCTGTCGGACGCCTCTGGAATGACTAAAACTTGGGCCTTGCCGCCCATTAAGCAGTGCAGTCGAGGAGGACGTGCGGAACAGGATGGAGACCCATTCACATCAGCGGGTTCCGAAACCCAGGGCCTATAGAGTCTCCAGCAAGTAACCCCAATTCATTGTGTCGAAAGCTCTGTGGATGTCCAATTTCATAAAAAGTGCCAGAATCTTTTCCCTGTGCAGCTTTCGCACTACTCCCTGGACATAAAGAAAGTTGTCGTGGATACTTCTCTTCTTCACAAATGCGCTTTGGCAATTGGAGACTAGGGTATTCAGTAGCGGGGCCAACCTGTTAGCAAGCAATTTGTAACCCTTGTTGCGTCTGCTTTTTTGGGGAGCAAGACGATGCATGCCGAGTTCAGACACTCAAATCCTTGGGTGTTCATAGTGAACAGGCTGTTGATGGCAGCCATGATGTCGTCTTTGATGATTTCCCAGCACGCTTTGAAGAAGGCACCAGTGAAACCATCTGGTCTTTGAGCTTTGTCGGAAGGCATGGACTTTGTATTTTCCACCTCTTCCAGGGAGAATTGCATTTCAAGGTCCAAAAAATCATGCGGGGGGTAGCCTAGTGCCTGCCGGTTGATGGTTGAGGATCTGGGAACTATGGAGCCAACGTGGTTTTTGAAATAGTCCCCTATCTCTCTTTCTTTCTCATCGTGAGTAATCGCCATCCCCTCATCCGTATGTAGACAGTGAATGTAATTTTTCCTACGACGTGCACTAGCTCTAATGTGAAAAAGCTTCGTGTTGGCATCTCCACATCGGACGTAGGTGAGCCTCGATTTTTGCCTAATCCTTGTTTTTTTCAATTGCCGCGAGCCCCGTGTTGTGAGCTTTTAGGCACCGACATAAATCAAGTTCCGGGTCAGTGAGCAACCTATGCTCCTGTGCTGCTTCCAATTGTAGCAATACCTCCTTCACTATGGCCAATTGCAGCTTTGTGTCTCCATTTTTTTCCTTCTTCCAACGCTTGATTTCTTTGGCAACACGCGCCATCTTGATGTGCAAATGCTTCATGGGGAGAGGAGAGTGGACCGGACTATTCCAAATGCTTTGGACTAGGTCCTGCATTAATGACTTTCTAATGATGAATCTAGTAAAATATATTTTTAAACGTGCAGCACATGTATTTCATTAAGGAGAACGAATATTTATGTGGCCAAAGGAACAAAAGATATTTCAAAGAATGGGGAAGAACCATGAGCAACCCGACATAAAAAAGGAAAGGGTCAAGGAACCATATATAGGCACCAGAAAAATGGCACGAGGTTCTTAAAAGCGGGTCAAGCCAAGTAGACACGTCCTCCACAATGGCCCATAAGAGAACAGTCGGTTATAGAGGAGTAGTGGAACATCGTGTTTTTTTTTTTTTTGGTTCTGCTCCTTCCAAAGACTTCAAGAGACCAAGACAACTAGGGTGTCAAACTTGCTTGTTTTGGAAAGATAAATGGCTAAGCCCCCAAGCCCCTTGAGCAGAGCCTACCAGAGATCCATTCTTTTGCCAAAAATAAGCTTATCTCAGTCAGTCGTAGAAATGCTCAACCTACCTCTCTTTCAAATTGCCTTCACACAGCTGCAAAGTCTGATGAAGCTACAACTCTAGAAAACAGTGATGATGTCTGGTCCTATAGCAGGAGCTTGAGCAAATTTCTCTCCTCAAGAGTCTACAAAAAGCTGATTGGTCACCATCCAACCAACCCAGCTTTCAATTGGGTCTGGAAATGCTTATGCCAGCCTAAGCGCAAGGTTTTCTGTT
Source organism: Saccharum hybrid cultivar R570 (assembly GCA_038087645.1). Classification (NCBI taxonomy): domain Eukaryota; kingdom Viridiplantae; phylum Streptophyta; class Magnoliopsida; order Poales; family Poaceae; genus Saccharum; species Saccharum hybrid cultivar. The sequence continues at coordinate 30,247,461 of JAQSUU010000135.1, forward strand.
GGTTGCTGCTCAAAGATAGACTGAGCACAAGGAATATCCTTAGAAGATGAACCTGGATTCATACAACTGTGAACTCTGTGCCCTTGGAGTTGAAGAAACCACTGAACATCTCTTCTTACATTGCCCCTTTGCTTAGCAATGTTGGGGCCTGATCAGTTTAGCAACTTCCTTGGACAGTGGGACTCTTGAAAACTTTACTGCCTTCAAGGATCAAATCAATTCTCAGCTCTTCATGGTGGCAATCATCCTCATGTGTTGGACGATTTGGCTGGCCAGAAATGAACTGATCTTCAATGAAAATCAAGTAACCATACAAGAGTGCACAAGAATCTTTCTTAAAGAAGCAAGACTAGTCTCCCTGAGGGTGACGGCCTATCAACTTTGTTCGATCAATGGATTCAAGCTTTAGAAACGATCTAAGCCCTGGCCTTTTATCTTATTTTCTTTGTTTCCTTCTTTGTCTCTTGAAGTTGTTCTTCTTCCTCTTGTAGTATCTCCCAGTTTCTCTTTGTTTTTGTCTTTTTCCCTTTGTTGTAAATAACTCTCTTTCCCGTTTCAACAAAATTATCTGTAGGGGCTGTGGCCCCTCCGGTTTTTTTTAAAAAAAACTAGGGTGTCACAACTAATCAGACTACTTGTAAATAGTGGCTGTGATTTTAAATATATATATGACGTTTAGGATAAGCCAATCAGTTCAAAAATGAACTAGTAATTAGCTTGTCCTAAACATCATATATTTACAAAGGGAGGGAGCATCAGACAATGCAACAAACAATATCACATACACATATCAAATATACTTAAATGTAAAGGTCGTGGATACCAGAAGTATTTAAAACATTTGATAGAGTAAAAATTGAACATTCAGGTTAGATCCAACAAAAAAATGAAACTAAAAAAAAAGAATTCATAGCATGTGCATGTTACACAAAATTATCAACCAAGGACTGGAGCTTAAGATTTTATTAAAAAAAAACTTTTTTTCCAAAAGGGCAGCAAAAGCTTTACTGCAACTAGGAGAAAATAAAACACAAAGTGCTACAGTAACCAACATGTGCTAATGATTGATTAATTAGTATCATTAGATTCGTCTCGCAGTTTCCTGACGGGTTTTGTAATTTTTTTTTTATTAGTATCCGAAAACCCCTCCCGACATCCTTCCGACACATCCGATGTGACACCCAAAAATTTTCTTTTCGCGAACTAAAAGCAGCCTAAATTTCAATCTGCTGAAGTCGCAGGTTAAGGTTCTTCATACTTAACTGGCAGAATTTGAAACAGGATTTTCAGCATCTGCAAGACTTGCTTCCAAAAGTTTCAAGCTAACTGGTACTCCCTCTGGTCGGAAATACATGATGTTTCCGACTGGAGGCTTGAACAAGCAGCAAGCAATCCTGGCTGTTGGTACATCAACTATTACTGGTCGGAGGGAGTATATTATATGTAGTATCATCAGGCACGACTCCACTGCTGAGCATCTTATCATGCAACTGGAATGCCTCTTGCAGCTTACCATCACGGATGTGTGCATTTATCAGCATGTTATAAGTAACAGTATTTGGACACACATCTAATCTTCTCATATCGTCCAATAACCTCTTAGCACCATCAATGTCTCCACTTCGGCAAAGACCGTGGGTTAGCGCTGTGAAAGTTTTATCATCAGGAATATTGTGATTGGCCAACATCTCTGAGTACAGTTCCAAAGCAAAGGCCACATTGCCAACTTTTGAGAACCCATCAATTAAGGTTGTATAGATTTCTGTATCAGCAACAATTCTTTGTTTGATCATGCTATAATAGAACTTCGAAGCTTCTGCCATCATTTTCAAATTCTTGTACCCTGTAACAAAACTATTGTAGACAGTGACATCTGGTGTTAAACCATCTTTTAACAGAAGAACCAAAAAATGGAGTGCATGAGACATATTCCCCTGTTTGCAAAACATATTTATGAAAGCATTGTATGCAGCAATGTCAGGTTGAATGCCATTGCACCTCATGTAAATGAGCAGCTTCACTGCGAGATCAAAGCAGTTGGTCCTACAGTAACCATCTATAAAACTGGTATATGTTACTATATTGGGGGTTATACCTTTCTCACACATCTGCCAATACATAGCCAATGCAGAGCCCATCATACCAGCTTTCACAAATCCATTAATGATACTATTGTATGTCATTGTGGTTGGAACAAAACCTTCACTTAAAAATCTCTTCAACATTTCATCAACTTCACAAACACGATCGACCATGCAAAGTCCATTTATTAGAATGTTATATGTATACTCACCGCAAGAAACTCCATTCTGATGCATTTCATTAAGAAGGGCATAGGCCTTGTCAAAAGCTTTTTTCTTGATGTACCCTTTCATCAGAGTTGTGTAAGTGACCTCATTAGGTGGGTATCCTTTACCAGGCATCTCAGAGTATAACTTGAGTGCTTCATCCATGCACCCCTTCTCACAGTACCCCAGCAGCAGGCTGTGGTATGTCACAATAGAAGGTTTGACTCCTGCTTCCTTCATCTTATCCCATAAGTTGACTGCCTCGTGGAGTTTGTGATGCTTACTAAGCCAATGAATTAGACAACCGTATGTGAAGACATCCGGTACCCCAGTAGCAACCACAAGATCAAACAAGGCAATAGCATCCTTCCACTGTTTGTCTCTTAGGAGGCCTTTGATCACCAAATTGAACTCATATGTGCTCGGCAACAATCCCTGCTCTATCATCTGGTGGCATAGCTTATATGTCTCATCTGTCATCCCCTCTGCATCACAACCTTTGATCAGGACCCCATATGTCACAGTGGTCGGTGTCACACCATCCCTGACAGCCTCATCAAACAAATCTAATGCTTTCCCAATTTCTCCATGCAAGCAATATCCGTGCATCAACGTTGTCACGAGAATCACATCCATCTTCTTCCCCGTGGCCAGCAGCATCTGATCCTTCAGCCGCAATGCCTCATCCATCCTCCCCACCTTCACAAGCACACCCACCACAGAATTGTACGTAAAATCCAATGGCTTCAACCCTGCCTCCCTCATCTTCCCCAGCACCTGGACTGCCCGGTCTGCATCGCGTAGCTTGCACAAAGCTGTGATTGTGATGGCATAAACGCGCTCGTCGGGCTTGACCCCGGCAACGGCCATTTCATCGAACAGCCTGACGGCGTCACCGTGCATCCCTCCCCCGACGCACGCCCGCATCACGACGTCGTACATCTTAGCATCCGCGTAGTACCCCTTGCACCGCATCTCGTCGAACAGCGTGAGCGCATCCGCAGCCGACGCGCCCCGTGCCGTGGCGACGAGCAGGTCGGTGCGAGACTTGGCGTCCGGGACAACGCCCCTCGTGACCATGCAAGAGTATGCGGCCGCGGCAGCCGCGCAGTCGCGGGCGGCGCGGGAGAGGCAGTTGAGGACGTGGCTGAGGAGAGTGACCGCGGCCGGCGAGCCAGCGTCCGCGGCGGAGAGGACGGCGTCGACGAGCTCGTACGGCGGGAGGCGCGTATGCAGCGCAGCGGAACGGAGCAGATTGAAGGCGTGCGGGCCGTCGGGCGATGAGGCGAGGAGTGCGCGGAGTGTGGAAGCGAGGTCATCGGCGATGCCGTGGCCACGGGCGGCGGATGGTCTGGCGAATTGGGTGGAGAGGGGCTGGGCGGCGCTCTGCGGCGGCGGGGTCGGAGAGGAAGGTGCCGCGGTGGAGGTGGCGGCGGCGGTGTTAAGGCTGCGCCGTGGGAACAGTGAGGAGGCGGCGGCGGGGAACCGTGGTGGGCGCATGGTGGCGCCGAAGGGGTTCAGCCGTTCAGGACTCCAGGGTTCTCAGAATTCTGATGGAATAACGGTTGCATTTCTTCATTCTGGTTCAGTTTCATCAGAACCCCAAACACTTTAGAAATTGCTACAAAAATTAAACATTTTAGAAATTGCTATAAAAAATGAACTGGTGATCACTAATAACGCATGCTGATTTAATGCCCAAAACTATCAGTCTCAGAATCTCGTAAATACATTTGCTCCATTAAGTCATTCTCAGTGTGAGTTTCATGTCACCAAGACTCCACGTGTTGAAAACAGTATAAACAAATTTTATTATAATAACTGATTTCATCCCATGAAACTTGTCGTATCTCTTCAATACTATGTGCTTATTGAATACCCAAACTGTTATGAAACCCCCGTTAAACTGGCCTTAACCATTGGTTGCAATTTTATTATAATAACTGATTTCATCCCACGAAACTTGTCGTATCTCTTCAATACTATGTGCTTATTGAATACCCAAACTGTTATGAAACCCCCGTTGAACTGGCCTTAACCATTGATTGCAAGTACCGCTTCTCTCCGGAAACAAAATACAATTAAAGCATAATATCGATCTGTTCGGCTGATGGTTTTTGTGATTGCAGCTCATGTTGTTTTGTTGTGAGAGAAAAACACTGCACCAAAGGATAATTAGCCGGGCTGATAAGTCAAAGAATGTTGAGTTTGACGATGTTATGATATAGATTACTCTTTGAGTATATTTTTATACCTGCTATACACATTTTATATCATAAATATTGTCAAACTTTAAATAGTTTAAGAATAGAACTAAAGTTGCATCAGAGGAAGTAGGTTCCAAGTTCCTTAAAGCTCAGATCAACAATTATTACAACAGCCTCATCCAGGTACGCATCAATGGGTCACATGTCACAATTCCAAAATTCATTCACCATGACAATATAGGCATGTGAGGGAGGGAAGTATGCGCAGAAACAGCTTCTCTATTGAATGGTACACATTTGTTGATACATATATTGTGCTGTTGTGCCTACACGGTGTCCTCACCAAATGGCCAAACCATAGTCCCCAAAACCTACAAAGTGTGTTGCAATGTGAGAATCATCTTTCAAATGAGCGCTACCATACCAAAGCAATAAAGTTCAAAAAGTGAACTGGACTCCAACACATGTAAGCCCACAGAGATGTGCAGAAGAACATATCGTCCTTAAACACCAACCTTGCTTAAATCAAGTACGGAAAAGTTTCGGCAGATTGCGGCCAGTGTTTGTGCCAGGTTAATGTCACCAAGGCTGACTGGACTTCTCTATGCCTCAGACCTCAGCGAAGAGATAATGCAGCAAAGGACCCACAACTGCTATACTCAGACTATTACCCAGCATAGCATACCTGCAACAAGAGGATTTCAAAACCTATGTGACAACCTGTAATTATAAACACTATTTAGATAGTGACCCCATTATTTCTTACAAAACAAATAGATTTATCTGTCATGCTTCTTATATGTACTGCAATTCAAATGGTCTTGTAGTTTACTGAAGCAACTCAGAAGTGTATAATGGAACCTAAACTCACTGTTGCCTAAGGCTTATGCGATCCGGGAAGTTGAAACTTGAAGGGAAGGAATGGAAATTGGCGACCTGAAAAATTATATAAACAACATCAAGAGCCAGAGTAAGGATTTAAACATCTGAAGTGTGAACAGGCAGCTACCTCTCGAGGGGTGAAGAATCGTAGGCCCAACTCCTTCAGGGAAGAAATTTGAAGCTTCTCTTCAGGAACCCATTTGAGGTTCTAGTATTTGAAGTAAGTTTATCATTAGGCAAAATCGGACACCATATAAATGAGTGAAATGTAGACAAAATGAGAAGAGTGATGATAATGAATCTTACTTCAGATGTAGCCAACAAGGAGCCTGTCCCCTTCACATAACGATAGTAGCTTTTAGTGAAGCAGCAGCACCGCTTAGATTCAGGGTATACAATATCTTGCAAGTAGTCAAGGAGTCATACCAAAATCAAAGATTGCTATAAGTTAATAAAATAATAAATGTAACATACCAAACAAACCACATTAATAAACGATAAAAAACTGATAAAGAAGGTAACTCAATACAAGAAAGAATCAAGGATACCCATAGCGTTCCCCCACCGCTCAATCAAGTTCACTGGGACCATGTAATCTTGCAAAATTGAATCATTTCGAGTGCCTCCATCAGCCTCCTTGACTACATAAGATACAGTGTCATTACATCTACAAGTCAGCTTCTTCAAATAATATCATGTAAACTTAACAACGATAGACCTTACTGTAAAGGCTGCCAAGTGAGCCTTCCTACTTACCAAGAAAATCTTTTATTGGCTTACAAACTGGCTCCAGCTCTTCTTCAGTTTGGTGGTCACTACCCTGTGATGTACTGTTCAGTGTCAAGCTTAGACACATAGGTGTCTGGAGCAACTTATTGTTGACCGATGCATTTCGAAACCGCATAGGTTCTCGTTTCGCCTGTTGATAAAAAATCAGCTGTAGTTAAATAATTGATGAATACAATCCAGTGGATTCATCACTTATCAGAAAATGCCCCACACAGTCAGTGTCTTTTTCAACACACTAAGAAAAGCACCATATTTTATCATATGCAACAGATTCCCTGGAGACCTGGACATCCCTCAGGTAATAGTCAACTAAGAAGTGATGGGCAAATAAAAATGAAAATAAGGGTTGTGAAATGCCATGACAGTATAACATGTCAAACAATAAAAAGTTCTTACCAAACAAAAGTAACGAGGTCTAGAATATGGGACACCAAACTGTAAGGGGCTTAGGATGAATTCTTGTGTGTTAAAATTGAGACTTGAAAGGACCTCCAGCAACTGATCATGTGTATCAGACACCTGGCATAAATGAACAAGATATATCCACTGTTGAGAAGTTTGAGTATGAAAACCAAAAAAAAATCCAAATAAAGTTTATACCAACCTCGAATCCAACTACGTTTTCCACAAATAACATTTGTGGAGGATAGCTCATGTCTTGCATGAGGTTGAGAATCTTGGTGAACGAAAATGCACGAGCATCAGCTGAATGCTTCTGAAGTCCTACACAATGGTTGATCCATGAACCAAAACTGAAAAAGAGAATATAGTGCTAGAATATATATTACTGAGAGGGAAACCTTGCCGTGTGTATGGCTGGCATGGAGGAGAAAGAAGCCATGCATGTGCCTTGTATTTGTCTAAGTCACTAGCAGTGAGCGTTTGAATGTTCCCCTGTAGTACAAGAATGATGCATGTACATACAGTTAATAGTTAATAAAACTATAACAGCATAGTTCAGTTCATTCTTCTGAAGTCAAACTAAAACATAAAAACCAGTGTGTAGGTAGAATGATAATATTAATATCCTTTGGAGGTGAGGTACATGAAACAGGTGCATAACTCTACACAAAATCAGAAATACAAGTGACCATTGCCCCCTCTATTCCCTTGTGAGTTGCGACTTCAAAGTTAATGAAACTCGCCCTAATTTATCAAGCTATGGGCAAGCAATGTAGAAGGCATCCTCAACTAAAGTCGAGTTATTAGCAATAGATACTTTCTAAAATTGTAAAATGCAAATGCACGAGACACCATGCCTGCAATACCAAGAAAACAGGGTTAAAAAGTGTCGTGTTATTTGAACATCAGGCAGCATAGCCAAGGTTCTGACTGAATCTTCAGGTGATCATCGTAACTGCATTTTTTTGCCTTGCGCCTAGGCTCACACTTAGGGTGTGTTTGGTTTGAGGAATGAGGTGGTCCATCTCCTTCTCACTCCTCACTTTTCATTCCTCACAAGCTAATAATTAGTATATGCATGAGGAATGGTTTGATTCCATCAAAATTCATAGCATGAACTCATGATACATCACTTCATGAAGCATGAGGTGACTCCACAAACCAAACACACCATTAATCGGCTGCACTAGTGGTTTCAGGACTGCGAAAGAGCGTAAGATTTTGGGGTCAGAGCGGAGCGCACCTGGCAGGGGCGGTGGCCGAAGTTGTGCTCATAGACGTCATTGGCAACGTCGTTGATGTCGAAGGCTTCCACCACCTCCGCCCGCACGCCCGACGCCATCAGCGAGTACCTCTGCAAGCAAAAGGGGCAAAGGCTCCGAAACCCTAGCCGCCGTTAGATTAGATAGATGACCGGGCGAATCGGAGGAGAGAACAGGGTATTCGATAGTACCATGCCGCCGATGCCGCTGTAGAACTCGAGCACTCTCCATGGTGCCGGCGCCTCCATCGCCTCCGGCAGTCGCGCTCGCGCGGCACGTGCTAGGCTGCAGCAACTGTTTGGAACCCTCCCCTGACGTTGGCTGAGAGAGCCTGAGAGTCAAACTACGGTCACGGACTCACTGTGCAGTCCGCCGTTCCGTGGCATCCAACGATGATGCTGTTTTTTACTCACTCTCCCTGAATAACTCAATTATTACTAGAGTTGTCTTGCGTCAAGAAAAATTAACGTCGTTGCTCTGAAACAACCTACCTTACGCGTTGATGAATGATTGGGGCATGATTGGTTGCTTGTCACTCTAGCCTGGCTTGTATCTAGGAGCCAGGTTATTATCATGTTTGGTTGCTTGCTCGGCCAACTTAAGATGGTGTTTAGATGCTTGCACGAAAATATATGGTGTGAGATAAATTATTATTGTTTAAGATAAATAAACATAATCATGATATTCATTATGTGCAACTATTTTTATTTACTCTTAATTTATCTTGTTATTATTTAATACTATTGGAAATGCATTAATATCAATTAATATACATTAATCATGTACTAGCAATATCATTATCTGAGTACTACCTTCGTCCTGAAAAGAATATAACTATAGGTTGCGTGCCACGAAAAATGGTTCATGTTTGACCAAGTTTTTAGTGAATAATATTCATAGTTATGTCTTTAAATTAATTTATTATGAAAATACATTTCATATTTTATTTGATGATATTTATTAGATATCATAAACATGAATATTTTTTTATCTATAATTAGTCAAACTTAAGGTACTAGAACGTGACACTGCGCTAGAATTGTATTCTTTTAAGTAGTAATTGTTTGCATATGCCGAGCCTGATCTTGAGAAACGTTCAAAATCTACAGGAGGAAGGTTGAGAAGGGCTTTATGTATAAACAGGCACAAAGTACTGCTACCTTCGTTCCATTTAAGTATAATAAGAGGTTGTAGGTGGGTTGTATGTTGAGGTGGAGAAAAAAGGGGAGGAGACAGAAGACAAACGGACTATAAGCCATAAGTCGGCTCTTATGCATAAGAACCCATAAATGTTGTGAGACAAACAAATAAGCTATAAGCCAGCTAACTATTATACAAGTGGGTTGTTAGATTGGCTGTAAGTTTTCATACAGCTGACAGCCGGCTGTATAATTAGCCTTGCTCTTATCTGGCACACACGCATATCATCAATATTCAAACTTTAAAAACTTTGACCAATAATTAGACTAATAATTTTTAACTATTATAATACTCCAATAATTATTTGAGAGTAGAAACTTATATGATTAGATCTATAAGGAATTATACTATCGAATTATTATAAGTTTATAAGCAAAAATAATATAATATAAAATAAATGAGTGGTCAGAGTATAATCTATGGGACTGTATTATTTTAGCTTGCGCATGATAAAATGGAACGAATTAAAAAAATGATAAAATAGAACGGATGGAGTATATTACAACCGAATATCAAAAACGTGCATTCCATGGGCCCGATTGGAGCGTAGGCAAGTAACCAATCACGCCTTCACTGACTAGAGTCTATCATATAACTGACCAAAATCTCATACAAAGAATTATGACAGCAATATGACACTTGTTGCACATTAATTTCAGCACAAATAAAGGCATAGAATTTCTTTCTCCGTCACAAGTTATCTAAGCTTAGATTCTTTTATATATCGTAGATGATGGTATTTTCTCTTTTATTATTATTAGCAGATATGTCCATGCGTTGCAACGAGAAAGAAATAAATGCTTGTACGAGAGAGTTGTGTTAAAAAAAGGAAAAATCATTTAATTTTGTAAATATATAATTTTACAATTTGTTCACTTAATTTATACGTTAGAAGTTCAGGGACAGCGGATCGAACTTGTTCCTACTTTCAATTTATTTTGGTTTGGTTTGGTTTGTACCAGTGTCACAAAGTTCCCGATACGAAGGGTACGAGAGACAGGTACGTGGATCGAAAATTTTAAGTTTCTAATTCGTGAGGGTATATCTTTTTAGGATGATTGATTCGAACATTGATACGAAGGGTAGAACATGATCCCTAAAGATTTTGGACAATATACGTGGACCGTAGCTATAAAACCATAACATGATTCCAATATATTTATTTACATAATATTTATTGATACTATAATTTTAGATTTCACGGATTCCAAAAAAGGATTGCACGGAGAATACTAACGCTAATCGTTTATAGATTTGATAAGAAACTACGAATGCATTGTAGCGTTCAGGTTGCAGGTCTATTTGCATTGACTGTCTCATTATTAGGACATGGCTTATCGGACTCCAGGCCCATTTGATTGTCAACTGCAGGCCCATTTCTCTCCTCTCCCATTGACTCTACTCATTTATCCGACACTTAGAGCATAGAGTTGTCGTACAGGAGAAACCAGCACGCCGCTGCGCCCGCCGCCAGCACCTGGCCCCAACATTGCATCGCTCCACCGCCAACGTCCGGCTCCAGTGCCGCCCGTAGCCGCTTCGGCCCCAGCGCCGCGCCGCACAGCCGCCCTAGCACTACGGCATGCAGTAGAACCAGTGCCGCACAACTGCCAAGCTTCAGAGGAACCTGCGCCCAATGTCGCGCCGTGAATCTCTGCAGCGCCACTGCGTCATGATTGTCGTCTGCATTCTGCATCCTCTCGATGATCCGGTGTGCTTCGAAACGTCATCCCAACTCGTATCCCCATCATCAATATGTTGATGTGCCGAATCGAGAGGCCTGTTTGTGGTAACATGAACATGGAAAAATGTAAACTGTAACCAAGTCTCACTCTGGGCACAAAACCCGATACCCGAACCGCGAACTCGAAATACTCGGACCCGGATCCGAAGTACCCGAACCCGCACTACCCGCTGCCTTGTTCGGATAGTGAATCCTATTACTCGAATTTATATTGGGTAATTCGGATAGTTACACCCGGTACCCGAAAAAACGAATAGGAATACATATCAGGCTGTCCACGATTAAGTGTAGTAGCAAACTAGTCAAACTGGAGCAGCCGAGCAACCCAGATTTCCCATGGCCCTCCTCGGCTTTGCTTCCCAATTAACTCACCTCTTTACTTCTGTCTCAGTCTCCTTGACTCCCCGAGACTCCGAGTTCCCGTATTTTTTCCCTTCAAAACCCCATCGCCATGCTCACCGCACGGCCTCACCTCTCCACGCGGTCGTCGACGCCGTGAGTCTGCGACGGCGAACGGCGCGACGCTGTCGTCACTCCCTCTCACTCCGCTGCTCCCTACTCTTGTCTCCGGAGATCGACGGAGTCGACGCCGCTGCCCCCGTCGGGACTCCAGCCGCCGCTGCACGTCACCTCGGCGGAGAGGGAATCCAGCGCTCGGCGACCTGAAGAATCGTCATCGTCGTGCAATGTAAGTATTGCTATTCCCTAACCCTAATCCCCTATTTTCTTATTATTTGATCTGTGAATCATGAATCTATGGTTGTGGCTTGTGTGAGAAATTTACTGTACTAGTCTCTGCAAATTGCAACGTGCTAATGTATGCAGTGTAGATAGGTGTAGTATACGTGAGTGGATCTGTTACTCTTTATTTGATATGTGCTTTTTGATAATATGCTGATTTTTTATATGGTGTAGTATACATGAGTGGATATTATTCAGTTCAGTTCATCTGTTACTCTTTCGGCTATATTGGGTATACCCGAACCTGAACCCGAACCTGAATTTGCGGGTACCCAAACCTGCGGGCAAGGTTTTCATTTTCGGAAATTAAAATTTATCGGGGGTCATAGATAAAGAGGATAAACAAGATATATCGGAAATATCAGACCAAATTCAAATAAAATTTAATTTGAATTTAAGTAAATTTAAATAAATTTAAACAAAATTTATACAAAAAAGATAGATTATTTCTTATCGGCGCCTATAGATAAACAGGATATATCGGAAATATCGGGATATTTCGGCCGATAAAAAAAACCATGCCTGCGGGTAGTGGTTTTTTGGGCTGTTATCAGGTAACAATTCTCATTGCCCGAACTTTTGAAAACTCGTAACTACCTGACCCGAACTTTGCGGGTTACCCGAACGCCCAGAGTGAACCAAGTCGATGTCATAGTTGGACAAAAGGTTTTGCGCAAGAAATTTTGTCTCTTTATTACTAGGGATAGATGAAAGCCCAAGTTTGATTTTGGTAATTAATGACACCAAGTTGCTAATGCTATTGTATCAAGTGGAATGAATTAGGCATAAGCAACACACGTGATGAAGGAGCATGTGACATAAAGTGATGGCCACAAGATCACAAGAGGTGAAGATGCTCATAAAATGATGATCATGGTGATCAAGCATGAGGATATGGACATGGAACAAAGGGATCAAGGCGTATAACTATAGGGTTTTCATTTTGCCGGTCTAAGATGAGTAGAGAAGTGATTGACCGGGTTTAGGATACATAGCCGACTATCAAGAGGGGCAATCACGGTTAGCTCGGGAATCAAGTGTCACTAGATCAATGTCTTGAGCATATGCATTAGGATCTAGTAGAAAGCTAACGTAACGCCTTGAAAAATGATTGTGAAAATACTAACACACATGCACATGATGATATACACATGGTGGTGTTAGCACTTTTGCGAAGGCGGTGGAGTTTGAGCGGTGGAGAGGGATTTGGGGTCCTCTCTTCCTCCCGCCGAGCTTGCGAGTGCGGGATTCAGGCGTTTTCGAGGAAATGAAATGTCTATTTTCCATTGCGCCGGAGGCAAGAAAAGGTGGCGGAAGTCCAGAGTGTTTCTCTCTGAAAGAACTCCAACCGGACGCTGAACCGGACGCGGTCCCGGTTTGACCGGACGCGTCCGGTTAGTTCAACGCGGCGCGGGCAGTGTCCGGTCGGGCACCTAGAGGAGTAGAGTGTGGCGAGGAGCTGATCGGACGCGCGGCGCGTCCGGTCCCATGCGATCGGACACGTCCGATCGCACAAGGAGCTCTCTAGACTCCGATCGGACGCCGGGTGCAGCGCGTCCGGTCAAACGGTGAAGCGAGTCCGATCACGGCAACAACTCTCACTGACTCGCACTGTTACTATTTGTCCTGTAGTGACCGGACACGTCCGGTCACCCTGACCGGTGCGTCCAGTCATCACATTTTTCACTGCGACATCTAGTAACGGCTAGTTGAAAGGTCTTGATGGCTAGAGGGGGGTGAATAGCCTATTAAAAATTTCTACAAAGACAAGCTAAACAAGTTTATCAACAAAACAAATAGCGAGATATGAGTTTTGCTTAGCCTACGGGGTGTTTGCAAGCCACCTAACCAATTCACAATTCTAGTATATTTGCACTCAACCGCACAAGTCAAACCGCGCAATTTAACTACAACTAAAGCTAGCTAGCTACTCAAGCTAAGAGTTACACTAACAAGCTAGCAAGGTAACTAAGAAATTAATACAAGAGAGAGTTAGGAGGGTATCACCGAGGGGCGAAGTTTTGAGCCAACCAATCAATATGAACAAGAGATGAATACCACAATATACAACCACCGGGATCGATCAAACACAATAAGAATGATGGCACGAAGATTTATCCCGAGGTTCACGTGCTTACCGGCACGCTAGTCCCCGTTGTGTCCCTCTTCACCACATGGTTCGGTGGCTAATCGGTCACACACCGAGCCTCTCAAAAGGCGCCACAAGAACCTACCAAATGGCAAAAGGTTGCAATGACACAAAGCAATTTACTAATGTTGCCTTTGGCGCTTCGCCGAGGTAGGCACAAACCCCTCACAATCACCGGAGGTGGCCAAGAACAATCACCAACTCTTGCCAACGCCTCCAAGCTGCTCCAAGCCGTCTAGGTGGCGGCAACCACCAAGAGAAACAAGAATCCCGCAGCAAATCAACCACCAAGTGCCAACTAGATGCTATCTCACAATGCAAATGCACTTGGATCACTCAATCTCACTTCGAATATGCAAAGAAGCAAGAGAGATGAGTGGGAGGGGAGTTGCTTAGCTCAAAGTGCTCACAAGTATGTCAAATATTCGAGAGAGAGAGCCTTGAGCCGGCCAACGAGTATTTATAGACGTACCCCTTCGAATATAGCCGTTAGAAACTTAAACAGCCAAAATCGGGCTGACCGGACGCGCTGGTCCAACTGACCGGACGCGCCGGTCGCCCAACGGCTAACTCGTGAAGTACTGACCAGACGCGCTGGTCCAAACGACCGGACGCGCTGGTCGCCCAACGGCTAACTGCGAAGCAACGACCGGACGCGCTGGTCCAACTGACCGGACGCGCCGGGAATGACCAGACGCGCTGGTCCCGTGAAGGACCGGACGCGCTGGTCGCCTGAGCAGCGCTCAACGAAATAGTGACCGGACGCGCTGAAGAAAATGACCAGACGCGGCAGTGCCAGCGTCCGGTTAGAGTCCAGTAAGCTCCCTGAATGACCAGACGCGTCCGATCATCAGTGACCGGACACGCCTCGCGTCCGATCATCGAACTGCAAAACGCGCAGACACTGAACACTGACCGGACGCATCCGGTCATGCAAGGACCGCGTCCGGTCACCTCTGTGACCTCCGTTCGCCTCCGTTTCTTTTTCGGACTTCCGGCGTAGTGAAAAATGATCGTTTCAATTTCTCGAAAATGCCTGAATCCCGCCTCGCAAGCTCGGCGGGAGGGAGAGAGGAACCCAAACCCTCTCTACTGCTCAAACTCCACCGCCGTCGCAAACGTGCTAACATTACCAAGTGATCTCGTCATGTGTGAGTGTGTTAGCATTTTCACAATCATTTTTCGAGGCGATATTAGTTCTATCCAAATGCATATGATCATAAAATGCACATCTAGAGGCACTCAGGAGTTCAATAGCCGCGCCATTCCCCTCTTTATAGTACGGCTATCTATCCTATAATGTAACCACACCCACTAGGTGTCTTGGTTACTAAAACACAACCCTTAAGCATATACCTTTGCCTTGATCACGTAGGGTTGCGTCCAAATCCAAGTGTGGCCATCATGATCACCATGTCCATCTTGCCACCAACCTTGGAATGTACTAATCCTCATATGCTACATACAACTTAGGCATAGGATTAGTACTTAGGCATTGTCACTAATTACCAACACTAAACATAGGACTTTTAATCTCCCCCTTGTTGGTAATTGGTGACAACCCTTTCACAAAGATGTTATAATAAAATTTTGATTGAACCCATGTCACATTGTCCAAGTATATTACCATGTGTAAGAATTATGAACATGTGATCATGAATTCAAATTGATAGCAATGGCTCCCCCTACATGTATGCTATATGTTTGGATTTTGGAAGCATACATGTTAGATAGGAAAGATTAGGAGCATTGTCTACCAATAGGTGCTAAGTGTTTAAGATTATAGACCTTTGAAGCGTGATACCATCGGAGTAGCGATAAATACCATCTTAGCACCTTGTGTAGTTAGATTCCACTTGAAAAGCACAAACATAACTAGAAACCTCGTGAGATCAACATTATAAGCAAGGCTCTAGTACCACTTTGAAAAACATGAAGCAATAAAAATCTAACTACTTCCTATTCATACTAGTACCTTAATGCAACATTCAAATTATACTAGCAAGTCACCACACAAGCAAAGTATCGGAGAAAACGAAATGCATAACTATGAATCATACAAATGACGTGCACATGTAAATGCAACAATCATGCTTAAGAGCTTGCTCCCCCTACTTATGTGCTCAAAATTTTAGTTGATCCCCTTCTTTTATCAATTCTCCCCCACAACATTTTCTTCCCCTTTGAGTTCGATCTTTGTGAACAATATTTTCTTCCCCTTTGGCACCAATTGACCACAAGGAGCAAACTTTAGATAGATTATCATGTTGAAATATGGGGTGAGGATCAAGTTTATGATTCAACCTAGATTGCTTGCATAAATAAAATACTTCGGTTTGATCCAAGGGCAAGCTTCTTCACACCTCACTAGAAGGGTTATCATGCACCATGTTGAAGCAAATATTTAGACAAGTTTTCTAGATTAAAACACTTAGGATCACAAGCTACTTAAACAAGTTATATGCTACCACTAGATCATACAAGTCATGGAAACAATAGTGGCACCATATAAACTTCAAATTCATTTGATTTTCATGAATGAGCCTATAACATGTAAATTATGACTAGATGCACTAGACGAGTCCTTAGCATAGAATGTATGACATGTCAACCGATTGTACCTTGGGGCTCGAAGGAGAGGCATGTCATATATGGGGTGCATCAACTCATGTTGGAGAAGTCAAGTATGTTCAACTCATTCTTTAGCTTGTGAAATCTCTTCTCATCAAGTGGCTTGGTGAATAGATCGGCTAATTGATCTTCGGTGCCAACACTCTCAATAGCAATGTCACCCTTTTGTTGATGATCTCTAATAAAGTGATGGCGAACATCAATATGCTTTGTTCTTTGATGTTGAATCGGATTGTTAGTTAGCTTCACGGCACTTTCATTGTCACATAGCAATGGTACATTCTTGAAATTGATTCCAAAATCTTTCAATGTTGCCTTCATCCATAAGATTTGTGCACAACAACTACCCGCGGCGATGTATTCGGCTTCGGCGGTAGATAGTGCAATACTATTTTGCTTCTTGGATGACCATGAGACAAGTGATCTTCCCAACAATTGATATGTCCCGGAAGTGCTCTTTCTCTCCACTTTATCACCGGCATAGTCGGAATCCGAATATCCAACTAGCTCAAAACTTGCACCTTTGGGATACCACAATCCAACATCTTGTGTATGCTTTAAGTACCTCAATATTCTCTTTGTTGCCTTCAAATGACTTTCTCTTGGTGAGGCTTGAAATCTTGCACACATACATACACTAAACATCACATCGGGCCTTGATGCCGTCACATAGAGTAGGCTACCAATCATTGATCTATATAGCTTTTGATCCACCATGTTGCCACTCTTGTCACTATCCAAACTTCCACTAGTGCCCATTGGGGTTGTAATACTCTTTGCATCTTCCATGCCAAACTTCTTGAGCATATCTTTGATGTACTTAGTTTGGCTCACAAATGTACCTTCTTTCATTTGTTTAATTTGAAGTCCAAGAAAGAAACTAAGTTCACCAATTATTGACATTTCAAATTCCTTGGCCATCATTTTTCCAAACTCATTACAATAATCTTGATTGGTTGAACCGAATATGATATCATCAACATAGATTTGCAATACAAACAAGTCTTTCTCAATCTTCTTGGTGAATAGTATTGTATCAACTTTGACCATGACAAATCCTTTGGATAGCAAGAAGTCCCTCAATCTTTCATACCATGCTCTAGGTGCTTGCTTCAATCCATATAAAGCTTTTCTCAATTTGTAGACATGATTGGGTTTCTTATCATCTTCAAAACCGGGAGGTTGCTCCACATACACCTTCTCTTGAATGTACCCATTGAGAAATGCACTCTTTACATCCATTTGATATAGCTTGATATTGTGAGCACAAGCATAGGCAAGTAAGATCCTAATTGCTTCCAATCTTGCAACCGGGGCATAAGTTTCACCAAAGTCAAGACCCTCTATTTGTGTGTAACCTTGAGCCACTAGTCTTGCTTTGTTCCTTACTACTATCCCATCTTGATCTTGCTTGTTGCGAAAAACCCATCTTGTTCCAATGACATTGTGATCCTTAGGCCTTTCAACTAGTTCCCATACTTCATTTCTCTTGAAGTTGTTGAGCTCTTCATGCATTGCATTTACCCAATCCGGATCTCTCAATGCTTTATCAATGTCCTTGGGTTCTTCCATTGACACAAAAGATGAGTGAGCACAAAATGATGTCAATCTTGATCTAGTTTGAACTCCTCTTTGTATGTCACCAATGATGGAATCCAATGGATGGTCTCTTGCAATGTTAGTTGGTTGAAGCACTTGGACTTGATTGCTTGGATGTTGATGTTGATCATGAGTTGGAGATGATGAACTAGCCACTTGTTGATCTTGTTGCACTTGAGATGATGTACTAGCTTGATTTTGCATTAGAGAACCACTAGCTTGTGTAATTGGACTTTGGAGCACTTGATCTTTGTCATCCACATCAATCACTTGCTTTGGCCTAATATCACCAATATCCATTTCTTTCATAGCATTGGTCAATTAAGTTCCTCTCACATCATCTAAGTTATCTTCTTCATCTTGAGAGCCATTTGTTTCATCAAATTCAACATCATGCACTTCTTCAAGTTGTCCACTAGCTAGGTTCCATACTCTATAAGCTTTGCTAGTAGTTGAGTAACCAAGTAGGAAGCCTTCATCACATTTCTTCTCAAACTTGCTCAATCTAGTGCCTTTCTTCAAGATATAGCATTTACAACCAAATACCCGAAAGTATGCAATGTTGGGCTTTCTTCCATTTAAGATCTCATATGGTGTCTTCTCAAGGAACTTGTGGCAATAGAGACGGTTGCTATAAAAGCAAGCCATGTTGATTGCTTCGGCCCAAAATGAATGACTCACATTATACTCATTTAACATTGATCTTGCCATATCAATTAAGGTTCTATTCTTCCTTTCAACTAGGCCATTTGATTGAGGTGTATACTTGGCCGAGAATTGATGCTTGATTCCAAGCTCCTCACATAGCTCATCAACTCTTGTGTTTCTAAACTCACTTCCATTGTCACTTCTTACTTTCTTGATTGTGGTCTCAAACTCATTTTGCACTCTCTTGATGAACTTCTTGAATATGTCAAATACATCACTCTTGTCCACAAGAAAGAATATCCATGTGTATCTAGTGAAATCATCCACAATCACAAAACCATACTTGTTGCCACCAATGCTTGTGTATGTAGTTGGCCCAAATAGATCCATGTGCAACAACTCAAATGCCTTGGAAGTACTCATAATGCTCTTCAATGGATGAGTGTTGCCTACTTGCTTTCCGGCTTGACATGCACTACATAGCTTATCCTTCTCAAATGTGACATCCTTCAAGCCTCTAACTAAGTCATGCTTCACTAACTTGTTCAATTGCTTCATGCCAACATGACCAAGTCTTCTATGCCATAACCAACCCATATTTGATTTGGTGAGCAAGCATGTTGAAAGTTGAGTGTCACTAGCATTGAAATCAACCAAGTATAGATTCTCATATCTAAAGCCTTTGAATATCAAGTTAGAACCATCAACACTAACTATCTCCACATCATCAACACCAAATATGCACTTGAAATCGAGATCACACAATTGAGCAACCGACAACAAGTTGAAATTGAGCTTTTCAACTAGTAGCACATTGGAGATGCTATGATCATTTGAGATTGCAATCCTTCCAAGAGCCTTTACATCACCCTTGCTATTGTCACCAAATGTGATACTATCAATGCCACTATCATTTGATTTGAGAGAGTTGAACATTCTTGAATCACCGGTCATATGTTGAGAGCACCCACTATCAAGCACCCAATACCTTCCTCCGGCCTTGTAATTTACCTACAAAACAATTTAATGTCTTTTAGGTACCCATACTTGCTTGGGTCCTTGGAGGTTAGTCACTAAGCTCTTTGGTACCTAAATGGCCTTCTTCTTTGGGCCCACAATTGGTGTACCAACAAACCTAGCATGCACACCTTTCTCTCCCTTGATAAGCACATAACAAGAATCAAAAGGAATGTAAGGTACATTAGCATTTTTCTTGTTCTTGTTCATTTTATTGCAATTAATCTCTAGATGCCCAACTTGCTTGCATCTATTGCAATAATGACCATTGCCCTTCACAAAGCGAGGCTTTGGAGTAGCAAAGGCCGCCTTGCCCTTCTTGGAAGTATAGCCTAATCCCTCTTTGTTAAGAGAGAACCTTTGGCTACCCAAGCATTTTAGCAAGCGGACATCCCCACCATAGGCGTTGCCTAATGCGCAGGTGAGATCATCCACCTCTCTCTTGAGAGTCTC
Organism: Saccharum hybrid cultivar R570; assembly: GCA_038087645.1. NCBI lineage: Eukaryota > Viridiplantae > Streptophyta > Magnoliopsida > Poales > Poaceae > Saccharum > Saccharum hybrid cultivar. The sequence continues at coordinate 30,267,473 of JAQSUU010000135.1, forward strand.
AACCACAAGTGATGAATCACTAGTAGTAGAGGTAGAGTTGGTTGTGGTGGATGATGATGAGCTACATGAAGCATTAGTAGGACAAACAAATAAAGAATCATCAATAATATCACATGTTAGTCCAATATCACAAGTGACCATTACTTGCTCCTCCTTAGCTTCCTTCATGAACTTCTCCAACTTAAGGTCCTTTTCCTTGATGAGCTCAAGTAGAGTGGAGTGGGCTTCCTTAAGCCTAGTGTGAGCAATTTCAAGATCCTCGTGGTCTTCCTTTAGACACTCACGAGAAGCCTCTAGCTCATCAAAGGATTTCCTAAGAGCTTTGAGCTCTTGTTCAATTCCTTTGCACTCCTTACTCTTTTTGAGAGCAACAAGCTCCTCCATCAAGGCATCATTTTCATTGCTCTTGGCAATGAGCTCTTGTTCCAAGATTTTATATTTCTTGGTTGTCCTCTTGTAGCCCTTGCTCATTTGATCTATTATACCTAATAGATCATCCTTGGAGTAGTCCTCATCCTCCTCGTCATCACTCCTACAATCATCACTAGCACAAGAATCATCATCACTATCATCATATTTTACCTTTGTAGGCTTGGTCATAAGGCATGTTGATGAAGTGTCGAAGATGGATGGCTTGTTGGAGAGGGCGATGTTTGCAATGGCTCGTTGAGTGATCCTCTCATCATCACTAGAGCTTTTATCATCATCACTATCGGAGTTATCACTATCCCAAGTGACTACATAACCACCATCCTTCTTCTTCTTGATGAAAGTGAAGCTCTTCTTTGCTTTCTTCTCATTCTCTTTCTTATCCTTCTTGTTCTTCTTGAGCTTCAAGTCCCCATTATGAAATCTCTTATCTTCATAGGGGCAATCTGCCACTATGTGATCGGGGCTATTGCAATTGTAGCAAAGGGTCTTTACCTTTATAGTGTCTCTCCTCTTCCTTGCCCCATATCCTTTCTTCTTCATGAACCTTCCCATCTTGTGCACAAGGAGGGCCATGGTCTCATCATCGAATGGATCATCATCATCACTTTCTACCTTGCTCTTGCCCTTAGAGGATGAAGCCTTGAATGCAATGGGCTTCTCTTGCTTGACCTTGGTTTCCTTCTTCTCTTCTACCTCATCTTCATCATCATTGTATTGGGCATCGATCATTATATCTCCAAGCACATTGGTTGGTTTGACCTTGTCCAATCCCTCTCTAAAGATCATTCTTCTCAAGGTGGCAAACTTCTTGGGTAAGCACATCAAGAACTTGTGTGAGAAGTCCTTGTCCTCAACCTTCTCCCCAAGCCCCTTGAGATCATTGATAATGACTTGGAGCCTATAGAACATCTCCGGGATGGATTCATCATCCTTCATCTTGAATGTGGAGAACTTGTCCTTGAGCATATATAGTTTGACACTTTTTACCGTTGAAGTGCCTTCATATGTTTCTTCAAGCCTTATCCAAAGCTCATTTGCCTTTTCAAGATCTTTGATTTGCTCAAATACTTTATCATCAATGGCACGATAGATTGTGTCAAGTGCCGCCGTATTGCATTGTTTGTTGATGCGGTCATTGGGAGTGAGGTTTTCCTCATCAAGAATGATGTATCCTTCTTTGGTCACATCCCAAACCTTCTCATGTATATTGCCTAGATATTGCTTCATCTTCCTTTTTCAATGATCAAAGGAAGAGACGCCATCAAAGAATGGAGGCTTGCCATTAACATGATTGAACATAACTTGAGCCATCTTATACCGAGGTTGTTAAGCCTTACAAACGGTGACCACGGCTCCGATACCACTTAAAAGGTCTTGATGGCTAGAGGGGGGGTGAATAGCCTATTAAAAATTTCTACAAAGACAAGCTAAACAAGTTTATCAATAAAACAAATAGCGAGATGTGAGTTTTGCTTAGCCTACGGGGTGTTTGCAAGCCACCTAACCAATTCACAATTCTAGTATATTTGTACTCAACCGCACAAGTCAAACCGCGCAATTTAACTATAACTAAAGCTAGCTAGCTACTCAAGCTAAGAGTTACACTAACAAGCTAGCAAGGTAACTAAGAAATTAATACAAGAGAGAGTTAGGAGGGTATCACCGAGGGGCGAAGTTTTGAGCCAACCAATCAATATGAACAAGAGATGAATACCACAATATACAACCACCGGGATCGATCAAACACAATAAGAATGATGGCACGAAGATTTATCCCGAGGTTCACGTGCTTGCCGACACGCTAGTCCCCGTTGTGTCCCTCTTCACCACGTGGTTCGGTGGCTAATCGGTCACACACCGAGCCTCTCAAAAGGCGCCACAAGAACCTACCAAATGGCAAAAGGTTGCAATGACACGAAGCAATTTACTAATGTTGCCTTTGGCGCTTCGCCGAGGTAGGCACAAACCCCTCACAATCACCGGAGGTGGCCAAGAACAATCATAAACTCTTGCCAACGCCTCCAAGCTGCTCCAAGCCGTCTAGGTGGCGGCAACCACCAAGAGAAACAAGAATCCCGCAGCAAATCAACCACCAAGTGCCAACTAGATGCTATCTCACAATACAAATGCACTTGGATCACTCAATCTCACTTCGAATATGCAAAGAAGCAAGAGAGATGAGTGGGAGGGGAGTTGCTTAGCTCAAAGTGCTCACAAGTATGTCAAATATTCGAGAGAGCCTTGAGCCGGCCAACGAGTATTTATAGACGTACCCCTTCGAATATAGCCGTTAGAAACTTAAACAGCCGAAATCGGGCTGACCGGACGCGCTGGTCCAACTGACCGGACGCGTCGGTCGCCCAACAGCTAACTCGTGAAGTACTGACCGGACGCGCTGGTCCAAATGACTGGACGCGCTGGTCGCCCAACGGCTAACTGCGAAGCAACGACCGGATGCGCTGGTCCAACTGACCGGACGCGCTGGGAACGACCGGACGCGCTGGTCCCGTGAAGGACCGGACGCGCTGGTCGCCTGAGCAGCGCTCAACGAAATAGTGACCGGACGCGCTGAAGAAAATGACCGGACGCGGCAGTGCCAGCGTCCGGTTAGAGTCCAGTAAGCTCCCTGAATGACCGGACGCGTCCGATCATCAGTGACCGAACGCGCCTCGCGTCCGATCATCGAACTGCAAAACGCGCAGACACTGAACACTGACCGGACGCGTCCGGTCATGCAAGGACCGCGTCCGGTTTAGCGTCCGATCACCTCTGTGACCTCCGTTCGCCTCCGTTTCTTTTTCGGACTTCCGGCGTAGTGGAAAATGATCGTTTCAATTTCTCGAAAACGCCTGAATCCCGCCTCGCAAGCTCGGCGGGAGGGAGAGAGGAACCCAAACCCTCAATACCGCTCAAACTCCACCGCCGTCGCAAACGTGCTAACATTACCAAGTGATCTCGTCATGTGTGAGTGTGTTAGCATTTTCACAATCATTTTCCGAGGCGATATTAGTTCTATCCAAATGCATATGATCATGAAATGCACATCTAGAGGCACTTAGGAGTTCAATAGCCGCGTCATTCCACTCTTTATAGTACGGCTATCTATCCTATAATGTAACCACACCCACTAGGTGTCTTGGTTACTAAAACACAACCCTTAAGCATATACCTTTGCCTTGATCACGTAGGGTTGCGTCCAAATCCAAGTGTGGCCATCATGATCACCATGTCCATCTTGCCACCAACCTTGGAATGTACTAATCCTCATATGCTACATACAACTTAGGCATAGGATTAGTACTTAGGCATTGTCACTAATTACCAACACTAAACATAGGACTTTCACTAGTTGCTTACCCCTTCGCTATAAATAGATGGTGGCCGGGTTTGGGGGTTTCCCTCTTGCACATTTTGAGACCTTGAGACATTCTTTGAGCTAAAGAACAACACATCCACTCATCTCTTTGCTTGGATTGCACATCTTGAGTGAGATTGAGTGAGATTCAAGTGTATTACTTGAGAGTTGCATTCTAGAGGCACTTGATCTTCGAGTTGCTGCGGATTTCTTGTTACTCTTTCGTGTTTTCCGACGCGGTAGACGACTTGGAGCAGCAGAGGTGATTGAGCTCGCAATTGGAGATTGTTGGAGCCCTCACCAAGTGTTGTAAGGGGTTCTTGATCCTTTCCCGCGGGAGTTCGCGAATTGAATACTCTAGTGCAGCTCGTGACTTGGAGGATCCCCATCTTATGTGCGGTTGTGCGGCGTCCGCCGAGGGCTCGACTCTTGATAGTCAATTAGCTCGCGAACCGACAAGTGGGTGTATCGCCACAATGGGGAGTAGCTTGCCGGGAAGCAAGTGAACCTCCAGATAAATTCTTGTGTCGTTCTCTTCCCGATGATTTCTCTTGTGTGATTGATTGATTAGTACTTCTCATCTCTATACGGTGGTATAATCACTCGAGCTCTCATATTACTTCTTATTTCTAGCTTGTAGTTGTTGTTATGTTTAGTGGATAACCTTATACTAGACTTGTGTAGGTGGCTTGCTTAATTAGTTAGAGCTGGTGCATTTCTCTTCGCCACCTTTCATACTAACTTGTGATTAAGTAATTCTTGTAGAAGTTTTAATTAGGCTATTCACCCCCCTCTAGCCTATTTGGACCTTACAATAGATGACTTGAAACATTGACTTTTATTTTGATCTAATGATTACGGGTTTGATTGGTTGGCTACCAATTTTTGCCCAACCAAAGTTACGGCGAGCCAAAACTTAGGCTTGCCAAAATCAAGGCCGTCAAAGTTAGGGCAAAAAATATAGGCGTGCATTTGAATGGTTGCCAAAATCAAGGCTCGCCAATTTTCTCTTTTATATACCGTTTTAAAACTTTTTGGAAACTTGCCAAAACTTTGACCATAAATATTGATGACAATGAACCAATTGATGAGTATAAATTTTGGTATGCCAGGGTTTTAGCCGGATAAGAATTAGAAGGCAGCCAATCAGGCCCTTAAGTAAAATTGCAACGGTGACACAGTAATTTTTCTCCCACACCGCCACACACGCCACCTCACGCGCGCGCGTCTCCTCGCCACACTCCCCTCCTTCCGGCCTGGCGGTCTCCGCACGGCCGGCTCACGCGCACTTCGCCCAGACCTGATCTCCTCCGTCCATCAAACCCTTCGCACGAACCCCGATGCGCATCACAACCACCCCATCACCCACTCCCCGGCCCGCCGCCTGAACAGCCAGTTCCCGTCTTCCCCTGCCCGGCTGCCCTTATTATTTCCTCTCCGCCGTCTCCGTCCCCGGGTCAAATCGAATCGAGCCCATCCGTCTCCATTTCCGCCGCCGCCGCCGAGAGAGATCCCCACCCCACCCATCCACCACCATGTGGCGCCGCCTCCACACCCTAGCCCCCGCCTTGCGCAGGGCTACCGCCGCCGCCGTTGCCGGGGCCCCCGCGGCGCCCGCCTCCTCTGCAGCCCGCGCCGCGCCGCTCTCCTCGGCGGCCGCCGCCTTCCGCCGCACCAGCCCACTCCTCTCAGGTAAGGATCTCGTACCCCCGGATCTCGATTCCCTGGCTGCGTCCAGCTCTGATCGAGTGGCGGTGGCCGCGTGGGTGTGCTGCAGAGGACAAGCCGGCGAAGGTGGAGGACGTCATGCCCATCGCCACGGGGCTTGAGCGGGAGGAGCTGGAGGCCGAGCTCCAGGTGAGATGGTCCGGTCCTTGTTCGAGAGGGGGGAGCTGGAATGCACGTCCGATTTGGCTCTGGGAAATGGCTTCTGATTCCTCGGTCTGGCCTGGGTTTTGCAGGGGAAGAAGCGGTTTGACATGGATCCCCCGGTCGGCCCCTTCGGTACCAAGGTTAGTTGGCCGTCGTAGATTTTACCGTTGTTTCTGATGTTTATACACCGAGGTTTTCTATGTTTATTATGATAATTAGGGTTCTTCATTTATTGGTATTGTAATGAAATGTCTGGGATGTATAGTTCTGATAATAATTGATAGCATCTGGGTTATTGAGTAAACTACTCGCAAGTGGTCAGATTTGCATTGTGCTGCAAACTATTTGCATTGTTATTAGGGAAAATGCACTATGTTGGGACGTCTTTGTGCCTCATCTATCAGTATCCATGCTTTGTTGTCTTACTACTATGCTCGGATAATGAACATCAATCCTGTTTATCATACATTGTTCTGAAAATTTGTCATCATGTGTCTGGCTGGTGTTTTTTTAATCTTTTTTCATCTTGTTTCTACTGTGCCATGTTTTCTGCTGAATGTTGTTACTACTGTTTCGTGCAATTATTCAAACCATTCACATTTCTCTAGCTAAGTTTATGACTAGATCTGTGAGGCTTTGAGCCTGCTTGCCTGCTTCTCAGCAAGTTGCTTTCCACATGCTAGACATAGTATCACTGTTTTAAAACTGGCATGCATTTGACATCATATTACTGTTGTTGCAGCCTGCCTAATATCTATTGGGCTAACAATACAGTTAAATTTCAAAAGTACAAACAATATCTGTGGTTGTAATTCGGCTGACTGAAATTATTGATCTATATTCATACTTATGTTCATTTTCCATTTCAACGTACTTTTGGGATAGCCATTGTGCTATGCTCTTTGCCTACTCATGCTGAGGTGCTGATGTGAAAGGCGATGGTGACAAATGAATAAAGTTGTGAGATGCGCACCAACACTTAAAAACCAATTTTCCATTTATGCGTAACAAAAATGATTTTTGAATGGCACCTTGGCAGTATTATCATTATTCTACTTGGTTCTAAAGAGCCGTTGGTCATACTGATAGTCTGATACTGCTAATTCTTGGCTTGATAAGTACCTTATGGTCGTAAGAGTATGCTATTTGGAATGTATTCTGTTAAAAATAACAATGCTATATGGACTAAAAAGCTTGATAGTCCGATGGTGCAATGGATAATTTTAACCATCAACTTAAGTTTCAAAATCTCTCACTTTTTAAGTAATTTTGCATATGTTGCATATGTTTTGAACTTTTGATATGTAGCTCTGCCTTGATATCAAGCTTCTCATATTACATTTATCAAATGGCCTTGGGTAACTCTTGAGTCTTGACGTCAAGTTGGATTTAACTCCTGCATTTCTGTGAGCTAAGGTTGTAACCTGTCATGCCAATGTTAGTTTCGTACCTGGGGTAAACACTATCAGTCTGGTTGTGGTAGTGTGAAGAACAAGAATAAATGAACCAGGGTATTAGTTTATTTCTGTAACTTGGCTTGAACTTGATTTCCCTTCTCTTTTAGGATGATCTGTTTGTTTTTGTTATTGAGTTTTGACATATCCATTCTATGAAAAAATGTTCATAGGCCTGGAGACATTATTTACCATTTAAGCTATCAACCGTGCAGTGCTGCGATGTCTTCTCGTCTTGCTGTGTACCTCCCCTCTTTCTTTGTACAAATACTGGTCCACAGATTTCGGTGTTAGTTTCTGTTGACACAGTTAATGGGTATAATGTGCTTTGCTCTGTAAACCGAGTGTTGGATGTAAGCAGTGTTTTTAAGGCGTTGCTGAGCTGTCTGCAGAGAGCAAGGCGTCGACACCTAGCCAAAAGTAGTGAGAGGTCCAAGGAGACTGGACGCAAAACAGAAAAAAAAGGGAATCAACCAGAAAGGCCATACAGCTGCCTCCTATCTCATGCCCACCAAATCTGGCGCTGCTTGGGACATCTGTGGTGGCAGCGGCAGCTGATCCAGAAGGGGCCACGACAGAGATCGATCTGAGGGAACAGCAGCAAGATGGAGGAAAGGAGTGGAGGGCAGGTTGCGCACGCAAGCGAGAGCAGCACAAGGGAGGGAGATGTGGCCGCTCTGCACCTGTGTGAGGGAGGGAGATGTGGCGGCGCTGCACCTGCATGAGAGAGAAGCAGAGAGCCGGGCCCAGGTGGCATGTGTGGGCATGGAAGTGGTGCATTGGTGTCTCCATTAGACCGTGACCTGAGAAGCGATGTGTACAGGAGGGTACTCGTGGATTGGGCAAACCACTTCTCTTTTCATTTGCCCTTTTCTGGTTTTTCTTTCCTCCCTGCGATTCAACCCTCTAAACGAGTCGCTGAATTTGAAAGACTCCCTCAAACCTCAATTCCAGACAACATACGCACCTCACCTTGTGAACGAAAATTTGAGGTGTCGTTTGAAAAGTTTGTGTATGTTGTCTGGTATTGAAGTTCGAGTGGGTCTTTCAAATTCAGTGAGTAGTTCAGGGGGTGAATCGGACTTTACTCTTTACTATTTCTTAGATAGAATGGTAAGGCGTCGCCTCACCTCGCCTTATGAACGCCTAGGCGTTGTGACGGGTTTAGGTCTCCATGCCTTGCTTACCGCCTTAAAAACCATGGATGTAAGCATGCAGAGTTTCGTTGTTCTACCTTCTTTCTCGCCTTAAGAAGTTTTGGATTAAACATGGAGAGTCTGCTATCTTTTTTCTTGTGTACTCTGCATTATGTTATTTATTGATTCTTTTGGTGTTGTTACTGCAGGAGGCACCAGCTGTCATTGAGTCCTACTATAACAAGCGGATAGTCGGTTGCCCTGGTGGTGAGGGAGGTAAGTCAGTGTTGTCCTCGCCGTTTTATTTTTCTAAAGTTAACAGCTGGTGTGGTGTGAAGCATTTGTGTAACAAATTGCTTGGTTTTTGCCTTTCCTCGCCTCTTTTTTTTTTCTTTTTTCTTTTTTTTTTTGCAGAGGATGAGCATGATGTTGTATGGTTCTGGTTGAAAAAAGATGAGCCTCATGAATGTCCAGTCTGCTCGCAATACTTTGTGGTAATTTAAATCCCTAAATTGCTGTTTGCTTTACAATAAGTTATTGCTACACAAGAACACTGCTGTGCTGATGTCAGTGTTAATTAATATAATTATTTGGTTGGTTGATTTGTGCAGCTTAAGGTCATCGGTGATGGTGGAGATCCAGATGGTCATGACGATGAAGATGATGGACATCACTAAGGATGCCTTATGGTTCTGAAAATAAGAATTTGATGAGGCATATGAATCCATTATACTTCTTTTCTAGAACCAGACTGCTCCACGGCATCCTTGTTTATGAATAGACATTTGGCCATCAAGCAGGTGGTATTTTTCACCTAGGGATTTTGTCCAAACAAAAGCTATTTGAGATTTGACCCATGCATTTCTTTAAGAGCATCATCGAATAAAAGATGACTGCATCAGATTGCTTTCTTTTGTTACCCTATGGCCATCGGGTGTGATGGACATGTAATATTCAGTCATAAACAGTCCCGTTTCTTTGTTTAGTGTGCTGGGAAATTTTCACAAGGCCTCCTATATCTTTGACAAGTTTCAAGCCAGAGTTGATGATCCATCATTTTATGACTATTGTGTTAGTAATTATGCTATTCGCTGACTATCTTCATGGTGCCATTTTTCTAGTGCTAATGAGTACAGCCTGTGGCATGTATGCAATTAAACAGCTCCTAGTCCGGTTACAGAAGGTGCTGTCACTGGTTCTAGCTTCTTGTATGATCCTGCTATGTTTGGTATGTTCAACGCACATGTCACCTGGGGGCTTTGGACAAATCATCTGCACAAAAATGAAATGACACAGGTTAAATTGATTATTGGTTGTTCTGGAACGTTTACGTTCTTGATTGTGTTAGATCTTGGATTTGTGAGATGGATGGACATCTTGTTGACAGTGGGTTGGACATCGTTGATCTCTTCAACCAACTAGGCCCTGTATTTCAGCCAAGGCAGCAGATGTCTTGCAATGTAACAGCCGCCCGTAACATGAATTTTTCGAGGTATCCAAATGACTTCGCACTCAGCATAGATTGGACGAACAGAACGCGGCCCTGGTATACTGGAATAAGATACCAGGGGTCCAGGGCCTTTGAGACATTGACTATTGAGCACAAGTGACACTGTTGTTGACAGCTTTCAGGAAAAAAAAAAAAAAGAGAAGAGGTTCTGCTCTGCATCACTTGTTCCGCGTCGACCATCTGTCGTCGTGCCAGCACGAGTTGCATAGCGAAATTCCAGTTTGGACGAATGAGAGGGCTTGCAAATAGAAAAGGCTGAAAAGGGAGGGCAATCTGCTTATCTTTGTTCCATTCTTTTTTTTGAAAACACTATCTTTGTTCCATTCTTCCCGTGGCCTTTTCCAATCCCAGCACAAAAGGTCTCCTTTATCATGTGTGATCTCAACGACAATGCAACATTGCAACAATACCTTTTTCCTAGCTGCAGTAGTAGCCGATTTGAGTTGCTAATTGGCCTGTCTGCTCAACTGGTTACAGCCCCCCTCAGCCGTTGCAAAAAAAGGGGGGGAAATTAAAAGAGAGAGCAATCTCTTCTCTGCATTTCATCCTACCAATCACACTTAGGCAGCCCACTCTTTTAAGTTAACAGCACCAACATCAATCATCTCATGCACTGTCAGCTTCCCGGCAAATGACTCGGCATCGTTTCGGCTGGCTGGTGGCTGGTGGCTAGTGCTGATTTGTTATGAGAGAAAAATACTGCTGGTTGGCTGGTAGCTGGTGGCTGGTGCTGAAATGATGCGAGAGAAAAACACTGCCGGCTGCCGAACGAGGCCGACAGTTTTCGACTACGCAAATTATACCGCAATATTCCCTGTTCTACGGAAAATCTCAGAAAGGCCACCAGCCAGAGCTTGTAGTACGCCGGTGATGGTGAGGTGACTAGGGGATGCCAACCAAGTGCTGTTCTGGGACTGGGACGTGTGACAAGACAAGGACGCGGGATTTGGAAGCTGCCACTGCCAGCCTCAAGCCTCTTGCGGCTGAGGAGACGTACTTGCTGGCTGCTGCCCGTTAACTGGAAAATATGCTCTACTCTAGCCTCTAGGCGAATGGGTGGATGACGACGTGGAGGATCGGAGGCAAGGCAAATGTTCCGCCCATGCTACGCCGCTGGTGGCAGATCATCACCATTCACCGGCGGCGAATTGAAGGCGACACCACCAGCGCCAGCGCGACACGGCATCCGATCCGTCCGTCCGGGCGCAGAAGTTTCGGTATGGTATTGGTATGAAGGAGATCAGATTCTTTACTAGGTTTGGCGACTTCTTAAGCCTCAAGCGTTTTGCTTGCAGGTCGTCCTTTATTTGCAGACAGAATTGATGGGCAGTGCTGTCTAGCTGCTCGATTGATGTTCTTTCCTTCCTTCTGTTCTGCCTACTCCATCACCATCCACCCCTTCCTTTCTTTTTCAGCAGCTGCAGCTCCCTACACTGATCACTGAGCTTTCCTGTGATGTAAGGGGTATATGAAATCAACATCTTATGCTAGATAGGATACGGTATTCTCCGAGTTTTCGATAAAAAGGAAAGCAAAGCAAAAATAAGAAAAGGGTTGCCTGCATTATTCTCCCCTATTCCATAAGCTTCCAGCTAGTGTTGTAGTGATTCACAATAGTGGCAAAGAGGAACCAAAAGAAGGGCGCCAAGGACACCAGGAGGAAATTCCCGCGGCGGCGCTGAATCGGATGATGGTGATGGTGACAATGCCATCCCTCTCTCTCTCGTTTCATGCCGGCCGTGTTACTTTCAGGGCATTAGTTTGTGGAGATTTACGTATGCTTCGGATGCCTCACATTATATGTATTTTATTTATTTACACAGGAGGAATGCATTTTGTTGTCACTAATTCAGTAACTTGAGGCTCATGCTTCTTCGTATTTTTCACCTTGTTGAGAGGCTTTTAATTAAGAAGTGGTAAATGAGATAGAATTCCTTTTCCCTTTGATATCGATGGTATTGCTGTTAATGGAAATGTGCACCATGCAAAGTTCCTTTCATGTGAAAAAAAAGGTGTGAAACGACGATGGTTTCATACACGTCGTCGTCATTTTATTCTGTTGATTTTTTTTTTCTTCACCTTTTCTTTTGGCCAGTTCAGTGCATCCAGAATTCCAGCTGGAGTTGCTGCAAGGAGAAGTGAAACCTACATACAGAATGGGTTCTCTGTGGCTGAATGCTGGTCACTAAAACAGACTCGCAGAACACTGACGAAACTACATACAGAATGCATGGTTCCACCCAAGGATGGAATCAAATCCGATAATTCAAACTTTATAGTAAATTAACAATATATATTTGTGTGCTCATGTGAATAGCTGGACTTTATGATATAATACTAGTTTTCAAGCTTTTGATGATGTGTTCTTTTTCCCACCACATGCAGAACATTTATCACACAGCTCAGAAGAAGCCAGATAAACTGAAAAAACTTTTGCTCTCGATTATTCAAGGTTGATCAGATTACATGTTCGGCACTAAACCCACTTTAATTTCCTCTTTTCCTTCCTAAAACACTTTCTAATGCCTCAAAGTGTAAACACGGAATAAAAAGGACAAAAATCAAACACATAAAAGAAATGCCCACAGAAATAACAAGAGAAAGAATAAAGAAGAAAGTACGGAACGGGTTTTCGATCGAGAAATTTCAGGTGAGATCATGTAAAATGCAACCGGCAGGAGGAGTTGGAGACTTTTCATATGGCATTATTCTTTCTTTCACAATGGTGTGGTGTCCCCAAATAACTCTCTTTATTTTTGCATCATTCTTTGTTGCAATTTGGTCGTTGACCTTTTTTTTTATTAGGCCTTGATGTCGACCCAATTCATACAGTAGCACATTGTTCCGCTGTTTTATTCGGTGGAAGATGATGAACATACCTAACGGTGCGTGCAATCAGAAGCATGCTTGGAACATACTACAGTCAGCAGTATGCTCTGACCTCTGTCCCTGTGAGAAAAGAAGTTTTTGTATGGAATGGAACTGTGTTCTGAACAGCTGAGGTTCTGAATTAACTAGTGTAGTCATAAGTCGCTGTAGATTTTCTTATGAACAGCTGGGGTTCTGAATTAACTAGTGTATTTACTATACACATTAATTAAATATGAGAGGATGAAGGGATAAATTTTAAGAAAGTCACTGCAAATTCTATCCACATACATAGGCCGACAAATTGTGATGAGCTTTTCAGTAATGACAATTGTTCATATCTCACTCGTGCAACCTTTTTCAGAAGAAATATTTTTCTTTACCAAAACTTTATGGATGCTTCGTATTTCCTAGGAGCACTACATATGCAATTAAGAGAAACCTATGCTATATAAGGAAAAGATATGAATATGCAGCCTCCAAGCCCTAGGGCAGAAAACACAATCATAGCCTATAACCTCTAATCAAAGGAGCAACGGTTGGGTAGTTAATATCCTGTCTCTTTGAGAAACCTCAGCTAGAAACCTGCTGTCTCAAGCAAACATAGGGACAAAAACCAGGCATAGCTCACATAATCTAGCTGAAGCTGTCCCCACTCTGGTAACCCCAGCTCATAAAAAAAACTTGCAGAGGTGGGCTGCATTTTTGCATACGATTCCTCCTGCCACACCCACACTACCAAGTAGTAGTGGACCTGTCACATTTGCAAGATGAAAAAACCCAGTGCAATTCCTTTGCATTATATTCCACTGCCATGCATATATATGCGCTTGGCGCTCCCCTAGTAGTTTAGATTTGACTTAGGCCCTTGTTTAATCGGTTTTAAACTTGGATCGTCAAGAAGGGATCTGAGCCTACCTCTGCCCCGCCCTGGGATCAGTGGAGCGCTTCTGCAAAAGGCGCGTCGCTTTGCTTTACTTTCAGGCGAGGCAGCGGGAACCTCAGGACAGCAGTTTGTTATGCATGCATGTTCCTGATCGGAATATCTTTTTTTTTTTTGCCCAACCAAACGTGACGAGATTTAGTAGTATATAGTGGAGATATATGTCAGTAGGAGTAGGAACGAAAGAGAGCGGGAAGCTGCGCGAAAATTCTTCAGTACATCCCCGTCTGGTTATTGTCAATGCGCAATTCTTCAGTTAAGTGTTGCTGTCAGTTCATTAGCTTGTTCCCTATACATTCTTCTGGGAGGAGTTCAGTTCGTTGTGCTTCAGTATCGATATATTTATTTATAAATAGTGTGGCACCATGCTATGCATATATATTTGGTTTAGTACCAAATAATAGAACCTCAGCTCTTTGCAGTGCCACTGGACCTGCAATTGTACCAAGTTGGCTTAGATGTCTGTTTCTTGTCGATGCCAAGATACCTTCAAGATATTTCAGGAATCTTCCACTGTGCATACATAATACATATGGAGCAGTACCCATATGCAGGGCTATCAAGAATTTCACCAGATGGGCATCTCTCAACTGACAAACACTGATCTATATATACTCCCCTGTCCTAGACAGATTAGTGGTGACAAAAAAATAACCCTGGTGCAGATCATATATACTTTATTATTACAGATAAAAAGTATACACATGGATCCAACCTGGTGTTCTTATGGACGGACGTGGTGTGGGTTTAATGAAGATGGTCCCATCTAACTAGTCTTTGTGAGACAAATTCTGAACGATAGCATTAGCGTGGAGTACCTCTGCTGATATCCATCCATTTACATCAATTGTAACTTTTGATCGTAGGCCTTGTTTAGATTGCTTCCAAATTCCAAGATTTTTCACTCTCTCTCCGTCACATCAATTTTTGGACGCATGCATGGAGCATTAAATATTGATTAAAAAAATAACTAATTGCACAGTTTGGTAGTAAATCACGAGACGAATCTTTTGAGCCTAATTAGTCCATGATTGGACACTAATTGTCAAACACAAACGAAAATGCTACAGTAGCTAGAGTTGAAAAAAATTGCAATCTAAGCAAGGCCGTAGTAGGACAGGATAGGAGGGTGAAAAACAAGCCTCTTGCGAACTTCCCAGAGGGGCAAAAAAAGAGGCGAAATATTCCGCCTTTTCCTGCTAAATATACTCTTGTCCATAAGAACATTTCCTCACCACCCAGACAGTGAGACATTATTCACCGCCTTTATTTTATTTTATTTTATTTTATTTTATTTTATTTTATTTTATTACTTCATTTCACACAGGGAATTAGTAGGAAAATATCGATGTATAGTATAGTTATATGCTTATTCCTTGTCAATTCGGTTAATAAGGTTATATATATACAATATTCATTCAGGAATTGTGCCCGGATTAGTGGGCATTAGTTCCTGATCAAGATCAAAGAGGGGGAAATTGGGTGGTTATAGCTAGGCGCGGCTGCAAGGGGGTTCCTAAGCAATATTTATATGTTTTCTTTTTGGAAAACAAAGTAATATTTTTATATTTCCGGTTCTCCCTCCACTGCCGAGGCTGCATCGATTCGAATTCCCTCCGGTCATGTATGTAACACAAATGCATCCATGCCTCCTTGATCCTGCATGGACACAGGGCATAGCCTGCTAGGAATTGGCATAGAGAGAGAGAGCTAGGCCCTTGCTGGGACCTGTGTGATGCTGTGCTCTGTGTGCCACCTTAATCCTTGTCTCACACTGTCGTCATGCCTCACGCGCACGCACATTATGGCTTCGTGCAACTAATCAGGAATGTAGTTAAGGCCATACAAATTAATAGTGCATGGAAAAATATTCTGTGCAAGCCACATATTCGGTGGAATTGTGAAAATTCTCTAAAAAAACATATTTATGAGTTTTCTTTAAATGATGCACATCCATATTGCATCTTTAGATTTATATTACCATAAAAGTTGAGATTCGAATTCAATCTAGAAAAGTTCGTACAAAAATAACAAATCTTAGGTGCATATATATGCACTAGAAAACAAATATGCATATGCAGCTGCAGCTGAAATTTGTTACATATGATTTTTTTATAAAATGCGTTTGCATCTTAACTTTTGAAAATCCTTCTAGAATATTTTCCTAGGAGGGTTTTCATAAGTTTCACCGAAGATTAGTTATTTGGACTGAATTTTTTCCCCATAATACACTTATTCAATAACACTGGAGTAATTCTTCTTTCATCTACATAAAAAAAACAGGACTGCTAATTTATCTATTGACAAATTACCCCCATAAAACCTGTCACTTTTGTAACCTTCGAATTGAAGTCCCATAGCTTAGATGCATCCTTCCATGCATGATTGAAAAAAGTGAGATAAATTTGTATATGATTTTCTAGAACATTTTATTTATGTACCTAGACATTTTATTTCAATTTGTCGTATCATTTTTTCTAGACTAGATTTTTTTTCCTGAACAGCTAAATCATTTTATTTCACTGCAATAATATATTTTTTCTTAGACCTTTTATTTCTCTACCTAAATCATTTTTATTTCACTGCACTAATATTTTTTTCTTGGACTCGACCACACTGCAAATCTGAAGTCAATTCACACAGAAACAGAACAAGGAGCACTCCAACTGTAACTTCTCACTGCTGCACAACGGGGCTGTAGTCCCGGTTCAAAAGGACCTCTAGTCCCGGGCTGCGAGCTAGGACTAAGGTTTCGGGACTAAATGTCCCACCTTTAGTCCCAGTTCTCAGGCCCGGGACTCTCCCTTTAGTCCCGGTTGGTAATACCAACCGGGACTAAAGGTGTTGTCAGGCATCGACGTGACACAGCACCTTTTAGTCCCGGTTGGTATTACCAACCGGGACTAAAGGTTCTTTTTTTCTTTTTCTTTTCAATTCATTATTGATTTTGGTTTTCAGTTATATTGTTTTCTAATTTATTCTTCGCTGCTACTATCTGTATACGTTGCACCTATACGAGAGTGTTATTATTGCACACAAATAAAGTATGAAACTATATATATATATATATATATATATATATATATATATATATATATATATATATATATATATATATATATATATATATATATATATAAAATAGAGCTATACATATATGTACATACACATTACATTTACAATAATATACAAGTAATCAAGTGTTCGGCCGCCGGTTAATGAGTTACACAAATGTTTGTCCGCCACTCAAAGCTCATACAAGTGTTCGTTCTTGTTTGGACTCTTCAAATTCAACCTAGGGTTGTGGTGGAACTCGCCGTCTTCCGGGATGACATGATCGTTGATGAAACCTGCGATCTGTCTCCTGGATTGCGACGAGTATTATGTGCTTAAACACTTGTTCTTTCAATTCTCACTCCTTCCATTTGCATTAATTAAAGGAAAAGATATTAATATACATAAGATTTATTTAGTTTCAACAAATAAATAAGATATGAATTTACTGGATACACATGTTACTTACTTTTAGCATCTTTTTAGTAGGTGTAAATTTGCTACACCGCATGTACTCGCAAACGTAGTATCCACATAAATTGGTTCCGTACGGTTATCTGGACACCCACTTATGTAGAATAGGAGGGGGGAGTGGCACTTTCAGATCCGTACGATATCTTTGTTGTAGCCAAGCCCAAGCCATGCCCAATAAGTCGGTCGTTGATTAGGTATAGCATAGTAAATTAAAGGAGCAGGCAACGGTAATTAACGAATGATAGAACTTACATCTGAATCATGTCTATCATGTCTTGGTACATTGCCAGCTCTTTTCTCATTGAGTCCCACACATTTATAGTTTGTTCCTTGATCTTAATCTCAATGAGTATCCAGTGATTCCTGCATTTGTTTATAGAGTCAACTTATATATATATATATAACACAACACTTTACCTCATATTGTAAGGGTAGAGTATCAACTCCTTATGCCTTTGGTTATAAAAGAACCTCCGGAGGTTTTTCTCTATTTCCTTGATCTTCAGATTGAATGGATCTTTAGTCTTTGTGTCCTTGTACACGACATACGGATCGATAAAACTAATTTGATCGTCTTGTTTCAATCTGAGTTCTCTCATCATGTGTCTGCACATCGTGAGCATAGTTATTATGAATACATACATATGCTAGAGTGGGATTATTGATTAAAAGGAAGAATCACTTACAGACAGTAGCAGCTTATGAGAGATTTGTCAAGAGCATCTATATAGAGAAGCTGGTGTATTTCACTAAACTCTACCCAGATGACGCCATCTCCACGGAAGTAGTGACGGTCTCTGACTTGGACGTCCAGATATTGTTCACTTTGATGTTGCGCATAGAATCTCAAGTAGTACTCGTGCAGCTTGTATATTTGTGTACCAAGATTTTTTTACCTTTGCAGGGTCGCATAGACTCCTGCCATATACGTACTTCCTCCGCCATTCATCAACAACTTCGGCCTCTTTAACAGTTGTCAGTTCCTCCTGACCGAGAAGTTGTTCTAATGAAAGCCCAGTCACATTCATCCACTTGGCGAGTTCATCTAAGTCCACATCATTAGGTACCAACATTTGCATCAAGTTCATGTTGGAACCATATTGATTCTCAACCACTAGTGGCGGCACTGATTGATGCGCTTGTTGGCCGAGCTGTGCAACATCTTTCCCGGCCGCCTTCTGTTTCCTTTTGTCCTCCTTGATTTTCTTTGTGATAGTACGCTCATAGTCTGATAGTGGCGGCGCTAGTTTTTTTACTAGCGGCACGCTTCTTGTCTTGCATAGCCTGCACCACTTGACGTAGCTTTACACGAGGATATATTAGGTATGGCTTCTCTTGCTTTGCTCGTGCGTCAGCTTTGGTCTTTTCGAAGAACGCTTTCACTTCTGCCTTGACAGAAGCATTAAGTTCTTCATCAGTCTTCTCGTATGGAAGCTTGGTCATCTTTGGGATCTTTGTAACCACAACTTGTTTCTTCGACGGAGGTGGTGGGACCGATCTCTATGAGCCAGCGAGCCTCTTGTTCCTCGATGGACCAGCCGGTGCCGATGAGGCGGCCGTTGTCGGCATTGGCGGAGACGCGGTTGGAGCTTGCTGTTGTGGAGGAGATTGGGCCGCTGGCGGCGTTGGAGTATGTCGTGGAGGAGATACGACCAGCGGTGGGGATGCAGCCTTGTCTGCTTATATGAAATCGTCGTCATCGTCGTGTCCCACGGCACTGTGGTCATGTGTTGAATGGATAGACGGACTTGGGGAGGTCCTGGATTTGAAAAAAGCGAACAAGGTATATACATGAGTGAACCGTAATTAGATACAATGCATAATTATTGAAAAGCAATTGCGTTCACAATCATCCACACATAGGGTTCGGTTGTGGTGGCGACGCTCCAGGAATAATGATGTACCATTTCTTCCAACATATGAATGTCTTCTCCGCTTCACCTAGGGTCTTCTCCCTATCACCACCTTCGATATCCAGAGCCACATTTTCATGGCCTTTGACCACTCTATCCACTGAGACACTAGCATATCCGGGTGGTATTACGACCGAATAGATCCTTGGTGTCTTGGTGGGGTCGATAGGATATATAACACCGGTAGCCACCTTGACTGTGACATTCCCCTCCGGAATATGCAGCTCACAGGACGTCAATGGAGCGGTGACGTCATCCACCGGGAAGCGCATCCTTACGTCATCATCTTGCCTCACAGGCACCTCCGTAGAAGCATAACTGCTTTTCAACTGAGCTGAGCCGGGGCTGATGTTGGCGGCCGGCTATGACAAGCTCTGGAGGCAGGAACTTACAACTTCCTCCATGGTCTTTCTGATTTGCTCATTCATAGTGGCCTTAAGCGCTTCCTCCCGCTCTAGTGCCTTACGAGCCACTTCACTGGTCTTTATAACAGCCTCCTCCAACTGGCATAGCCGTTCCCTATCCTCTTTCTTCTTTCTCTAGCGGCTTCTATAAGTTTCTCTGTCCTGAGAGAAGGCATGCTCCCACAACATGGAGCTATAGCCTCTCATCCGTCCACCGTGCTCAGGGTTCCCCAGGGCGTATGTCAGCTCATCTTTATCTTTGTTCGGCTGCCACTATCCACTTTGAGCAATGGAGCGAGCTTGATGAAATCTTTCTGCTACAGCTTAGATGCGTTCTCCATACATGACCTTTTCGGTCTCTAGGTCCAGGCGACCTTCGTGAGTGAAAACCAGTGCTTGGCGCGCTCAGGCCAGTCGAGGGATTCTGGCACCAACCCCTGTCAATTAGCTCTTGCTCGGCTTTTTCCCACTTAGGAATGGCAGTAGGGTAGCCACCTAATCCCATCCTATGGTGGTAGGTCTTATGTCGGGCATTGTCTTGGTTCCTTCTCGCCCGTTGCTGACCCTCTTTCGACGTCTTGAACTGTACAAACTCGTCCCAAAACGGTCGCAGCTTGATAAAGTGCTTACAGTTGAAATACGGAGTCTTGTTCTTCTTGATATAGTCATTATATAGATTCTTCTTATAGCACTAGAATTGTGTGGTCATCTTCTTCATAGACCAATCTCGAACTCTTTCCTTCAACTGTTCATCGTTTGTGTCTAGCGTGAAATATTGCAACACGTCACCCCAAACTAGTTTCTTGTCACGGTCGGAGACATAACTAATTTCTAGACGTTGCTTATTTTTCTTTCATTTACGGACATTGGTCGGGATCCTATCCCGGGCAAGGTACCCTAAGTGGTTGACAAAGGCCCTTGCATAGGGTCCACGTGGCTG
This sequence comes from Saccharum hybrid cultivar R570, assembly GCA_038087645.1. Classification (NCBI taxonomy): domain Eukaryota; kingdom Viridiplantae; phylum Streptophyta; class Magnoliopsida; order Poales; family Poaceae; genus Saccharum; species Saccharum hybrid cultivar. The sequence goes on from JAQSUU010000135.1 coordinate 30,287,828, forward strand.
GCCTGTTCTCTCGTCGAAATTCGTGATAACCAACCGGCCCTCCATCGGCTTCTTCGGGCCTCGTACTTTTTTGCCGGTCCCCATGGTTGTTGTTGAGACAGAGGGCTATGTAGGCAGAAACAAGACAATTAATAAAGGAATTTTTTGAATTTCATGTATATAAACATAGGAGGCTGCATATATTACAGACCTCGCTAACATTGTCTTGGTCATTCGGTCGATCAATTACTGAGAACCGTCATCGATGCCCTCAGGGTTCTCATTGCCTTCACGATCGTCATAACGACCTTCTTCAGCGCTACCGCGGATCATGTTCAACAATATTTCTTCGTCTTCTCCCGGGTCGGCCATTTCTACAAAAAATATTTAGGGTATAGGGTTTACAGTTCAGGGTTTAGGGTTTAGGGTTTAGGGTTTACGGTTTAGGGTTTAGACATTACTAAGCATAAGAGATCGACTTACACATATTAGTGGGATATCATCTGGATATAAGTGTAGATCAAGATAATCATGCAGCAACGGTATCGACCAAATCCTACTAACTTAATACATCTAATAATAAGTAAGTCTATCACAAGTTGTATTTCTTAATTAAAATAGATAATTTTAACTCATGGAAAAACTATTCAAATTTCAGGTTTAATAGTTTTCCTAGATATATTAAGTGCTAAGGTTGAGGCTTCCAAAATGAACACAATATGTATATTAACTTAAATTCTTCCAAAATATACATATCGTTCATGAATAATCGATGCATATATATATACATATATATACATATATACATATATACATACATATATATATATAGATACATACATATATATAAATATATATATAAATATATATATATAGATACATATATATATATACATATATGTACATATACATATACATATACATATACATATACATATACATATACATATACATATACATATCTATATATGAATATATATATATATATATGTATATATGTATATGTATATATCTATATATGTATATGTATATATATGTATCTATATATATACATATATAGATACACACACACACACACACATATATATATATATATATATATATATATATATATATATATATATATATATATATATATATATATATATATATATATATATATATATATATATATATATATGGGCGCTGGCGCCGGAAGTAGCAGCTCGGCTCCGGAAGCAACAGCAATGGGGCGGCGCGTGGAGACGAACCTGGCGGCGCGCGGCGGTTCTCGGGGCGGCACTCGGGGCGGCGTGCGGTGGTGCTCGGGCGGCGGGTGCTCGAGAGATCGAGATCTAAGCGGCAGCGGTTCGTGTGTCTGCGCGCGGGTGGGGAGAAGGAGGAAGAAGGCCGGGCTTTATAGGCTAGGACCACCGCCCGAGACTAAAGGGGCTTTAGTCCCGGTTCCAGCCCGGGACTAAAGGTCTCACCCTTTAGTCCCGGTTCGTGGCTGGAACAGGGACTAAAGCCCCTTTAGTCCCGGGCGGTGGCCAGGTCTAGGACTAAAGGTCCCTCCACCAAATTCTGGCGCCTATTTAGGCGCCAGAATTTGGTGGATTTTATTTTTCATCTTTTTTCCTTTCATCTTTCTAAATGCATAGTAAATTAAATATTTATCATAATTTTTTTTTTCAAAAATACACATTAGTTTAGTTTGACTCTATTGTGCATTACATAAATTGTAGACACTATTTTTTTTCAAATATTTCATATTATCCAAAATAAATGTTATTTATAATTAATATTGTGTTAATGCAAAAATATAATGGGCAATTAAAATATATAAAATTGTTGGCTTTCGACAGAAAATTTGTTTTTGGGTCATTTGGACGTTAAACTTTTGTTTCTTCAATAATAATTATCCAAATACGCGACATTAATTGTCTAAATTTGAAAATTTAAAATTTTCAGAGATACACGTCGGTTTTCAGAATCCTGGATGGTCTCGACTGGAAAAGTCATGAATACAAAGTTTGTTCCACTCATCAAGATCTACATTTTATACATAGACCATTTTTGCATTTGACAAAGTGTTGGCAAAGTGTAGTTGAAAATCTATAATTCTCACATATAGTTTCATATAGTTTGTGTGAGATTCAAGATTTGGTGAGTATTGTTTATTTAAACTTTTTCAAATAGGAAAAATGGTCTATATAAAAAGTTTGGATCTTGATGAGCTCTAACAACTTGGTATTCCAAAGTTTTTTATTTCAAGTCATTTAGTCTGTCATTTGACCAAATCTGACCAAAACTCGTCTTCGGTTTTGAAAACTTGTGTCTAGGACTTGCTAAAATTTATCCAGATGAAAATATGGTCCATGTATAAAATGTAGATCTTCATGAGCTTTAACAACTTGGTATTCAAATTTTTTTCATTTGAAGTCATCAAATAGGTCATTTGACCAAGTTTGACCAAAGTCAAAACATTGGTTTTAGAAACACACACTTTGACCGAACCCTGGATGGTCTCAAATGGAAAACTCATGAATACAAAGTTTGTTCCACTCATCAAGACCTACATTTGGTCTAATGGTCAACTTTTATTGTTCCACTCATCAAGATCTACATTTCATACATAGACCATTTTTGCATTTGACAAAGTGTTGGCAAAGTGTAGTTGAAAATCCACAATTCCCACATATAATTTCATATAGTTTGTGTGAGATTCAAGATTTGATGAGTATTGTATATTTAAACTTTTTCAAATAGGAAAAATAGTCTATATAAAAAGTTTGGATCTTGATGAGCTCTAACAACTTGGTATTCCAAAGTTTTTCATTTCAAGTCATTTAGTCTGTCATTTGACCAAGTCTGACCAAAACTCGTCTTCGATTTTAAAAACATGTGTCTGGGACTTGCTAAAATTTATCCAGATGAAAATATGGTCCATGTATGAAATGTAGATCTTCATGAGCTCTAACAACTTGGTATTTAAAAGTTTTTCATTTCAAGTCATCAAATAGGTCATTTGACCAAGTTTGACCAAAGTCAAAACATTGGTTTTTAGAAACACACTTTGACCGAACTCTAGATGATCTCGAATGGAAAACTCATGAATACAAAGTTTGTTCCACTCATCAAGACCTACATTTGGTCTAATGGTCAACTTTTCATTTGTAAAAGTTTGAACCACTCAATTTTGAATTTTGAAAGAATTCATAGCCAAATGCCGGTTTTCGGAACCCTGGATGATCTCGACTGGAAAAGTCATGAATACCAATATTGTTCCACTCATAAAGATCTACATTTCATACATAGACCATTTTTACATTTGACAAAGTGTTAGCAAAGTGTAGTTGAAAATCCACAATTCCCACATATAACAAAGTTTGAACCAATCAAATTTGAATTTTCAACACATAATGTTACAATTATATTACACAAGATGTCAAATACACATTATTAATTTGAGTTCACTACCTATATCAAGTGGGCACAGTGGTAAACTTTTTCTTGACGTAATGCCCTTGGTTATGATCATTCCGTAATCATGGAGTGTCCTCAGCAACGAGCAGGATGCTTGAGTCTTTGGCCACACAGAAGGGTGGGATTCGTTCATCCTTTTCATAATCCTCTGACACGTCTGACTTATCTTCAATTCCCACGATATTTCTTTTCCCTGTAAGAACTATGTGGCGCTTTGGCTCGTTGGTTTTTTTCTCGTCGTGCTTCCCTCTCTTGTGTTTTGTAGACATGTCTTTCACATAGAACACCTGATTCACATCAGCAGCAAGGACGAATGGATCATTTCTATACCTAATATTGTTGAGGTCCACTATTATCATTCCGTACTTTTTATCGACTGATACCCCTCCGTTCATCTTCACCCATTGGCATCGGAATAGAGGGACTTTAAAATTATGTGCATAATCTAGTTCCCAAATCTCCTCTATGCGACCATAATATGTGTTTATGTTCTCATTCGGTTCCGTAGCATCCACACGGACACCACTGTTTTGGTTGGTACGCTTTTTATCTTGGGATACGGTGTAAAATGTATTTCCATTTATCTCGTACCCTTTGTACGTGAGGACGTGCCACGCTGGTTGCCTAGCCAACAAATACAGTTCATCTCCAATAGTTTTATCACCCTAACATTTTTTGTGCAACCAATCACCGAATGTCTCCATATGATGACGCGTAATTCAAGCCTCATTCTTCCTAGGATTCTCAGATCGTATAAAATTCATGTGTTTCTTAATATACGGTTCCACCACATTGGAGTTTCGAAGAACTGTGTAGTGCGCTTTATTGAAAGAATCATCACCCTGGCTGATATATGTTTTATTTCCTAGTGTACCCTTTCCACCAAGTCTCCCCTCATACCGTGACTCAGGAAGACCAATCGGGTCAAGGTCAGGAATGAAGTCCACACAGAACTCAATGACCTCCTCTGTCCCATATCCCTTGGCAATGCTTCCTTCTGGCCGACCCCGCTGGTGAACATATTTTTTTAGTACACCCATAAATCTCTCTAAGGGAAACATGTTGTGTAGGAACACAGGACCCATGATATTAATCTCTTTGACCAGATGAACTAGGAGATGTGTCATGATATCAAAGAAGGATGGAGGAAACACCAACTTAAAGCTGACAAGACATTGAACCACATCATTCTATAGAGTAGCTAGATCAAAAGGATTGATTGCCTTCTGAGAAATTGCATTGAGGAATACACACAGCTTCACGGTGGCCAGACGTACACGTGGAGGTAGAATTCCTCTTAAGGCAACCAGAAGCAGTTGCGTCATAATCATGTGGCAGTTGTGCGATTTTAAGTTGACAAATTTCTTCTCCGGCACATTTATTATACGCTTTATATTGGAGGAGAACCTAGATGGGACTTTGATGCTGCTTAGGCACTCAAACATGCTTTCCTTCTCCTCATTGCTAAGAGTGTAGCTAGCAGGTCTTAAGTAATGACGTCCATCATCTGTCTTCTCTGGATACAGGTTGTCTCGTTCTTTCATGCGCTTCAAGTCCTCTCATGCCTCAAGGGTATCCTTAGGCTTTCCAAACACACCCATGAACCCTAGGAGATTGACACAAAGATTCTTTGTTAGGTGCATCACGTCGATCGAGTGGCGGACCTCAAGGTCTTTCCAATATGGTAGGTCCCAAAATATTGACTTCTTTTTCCACATTGGGGCGCGCCCCGAAGCGTCTTTTGGAACAGGTTCACTGCCTTGTCCCTTTCCAAACACTACTTTCAAATCCTTGACCATCTTGAATACCTCTGCCCCATCTCGGTTGCCTGGCTTGGATCGGTGTTCTATCGTACCTTTAAAATGTTTGTCTTTCTTTCTCAACTGGTGGTTCTTAGCAAGAAATCGACGATAGCCAAGGTACACGACCTTTCGACATTTTTTTAAATAGACAGCCTCAAGGTCACCAAAATAATGGGTGCATGCATTATATCCCTTATTTGTTTGTCCTGAAAGATTACTTAGAGCTGACCAATCATTGATTGTCACGAACAACAATGCTCGCAGGTCGAATTCTTCCTGTTTGTACTCATCCCACACACGCACACCTGGTTTGATCCATAGCAGCTGGAGTTCCTCAACTAATGGCCTCAGGTAGACATCGATGTCATTGCCAGGTTGCTTCGGGCCTTGGATGAGCACTGGCATCATAATGAACTTCCGCTTCATGCATAACCATGGAGGAAGGTTGTTGATACATAGAGTAACGGGCCAAGTGCTATGACTAGAGCTCTGGTCCCCAAAAGGATTAAATCCATCCATACTCAATGCGAACCTTAGGTTTCTTGCGTCATCTGTAAAGTCTGGGAATTCTCTATCTATTTCTCTCCACTGGGACACATTTGCAGGGTGTCTCAACATGTTGTCCACCTTACGGTCTTCTTTGTGTCATCGTAACAACTTTGCGTGCACCTTGTTTCTGAACAGTCATTTTAGGCGTGGAATTATTGGAGCATACCATATAACCTTGGCAGGGATTCTCTTCTTCAGACGTTCTTCATCCTCAACATCGCTAGGATCATCTCGCAAGATCTTGTACCGTGACGCATGGCAAACAGGGCATTCATCTAAATTCTCATGAACGCCACGGTACAGGATGCAGTCATTATGACATGCATGTATCTTCTCGATTTGTAATCCTAAAGGGCAGACGATCTTTTTTGCTTCGTATGTAGTGGTGGGTAATTCATTAGGCTTCGGAAGCATCTTTTTTTGGATCTTCAGTAATTTCTCAAATGCCTTGTCAGATATACCATTCTCTGTCTTCCACTGTAACAACTCCAGTGTCGTGCCTAGCTTTTTCTGCCTATCTTCGGCCGACGAGTAGAGTAACTTCTTATGATCCTGTAGCATTTGGTCAAATTTAGCCTTCTCCTTTTCACTTTCACAATCTCTCTGTGCGTCACGAATGACATCACCAAGAGCATCGTCATCTTCAGCGATACTGTTTTCTGCATCCGCCTCTTCTTCAACTTCCTCCATCGCGAAGTCACAGTATTGAGAAAAACATCATCAGGGTCCGCTTGTTCTTCTTCACATTCTTCCATCATAACCTCGGTCTCTCCGTGCTTGGTCCAACAAATGTAGTTTGACATGAAACCCGACATGAACAAGTGCAAGTGAATACTTCTTGAGCTATAAAATTCTTTTAAATTCATACACACGGCACATGGGCAGCACATAAAACCATCCCACTTGTTTTCCTCTGTCACTTTGCAGAATTCTCGCACGCCCTCAATGAACTCGTTGGAGCGGTGATCGGCATTGTACATCCAATGGCGTGTCATTATCTGCATTATATGGCATCACATAATTAAAAGTCCAGCATGAGAAAAAAGTCTATAATAGAACTAAACAGTATATGTGTATACTACTTTCTAGGTACTATAATTAGCATCGTTCATAAAAATTCAAACATGAAAAGTGATTGGAGCTAGCAATATGAAATAAAATAGCCATATATAACATGGATTTACATATGGTGCTGCTAAAACATAGGAGGATGAAGCTAGCAACCTTTCAAACAAATCGACGACGGCGTAGAAGCGTTTGAAGTGGATAGATCGCCGGAGATAAGACAAGCAAGAACAATAGAAGAACAAGCAACAAGAACATGAACAAGGAAGGGCTCGGGCAGGGAGAAAGAAGAGGGAGGTTCAATTTATAGGGGGAGGTTTTAATCCCGGTTGGTAACACCAACCAGGACTAAAGCCAGTCCTATAGTCCCGGTCGATGCCACGGACCGGGACAAAAGCTGTAGTCCCGGTCCGTGGAACCGACCGGGACTAAAGGTCCCTCCTGACAGCACCTGGCAACAGAGCCGTTGGCGATGGACCTTTAGTCCCGGTTGGTAGCACCAACCGGAACTAAAAGTCTATTTAGTCCCGGTCGCCGAAATCGTCGAGACTAAAGATATTTTGGGCGATCGACGAAAGATCAGCTGTGTAGCAGTGTCTGCTAGGTGAGTCGTGAGACGGTGAGAGTGAGTTTCTTCTGCTCTCCTCTCAACCAAAAAAAGAAAAGAGAGAAGAATAAAAAGAAAAACAAAGGATCCAGCCTTTTTATCCTGCTGCTCCTACCTCCCAAACGGCTGAGGCTTAGGTTGTTCCCCTATGGGCCCTTAGCTGTAACAAACTAGCAATCCCGTTCGTTCCCGGCCGGCTCTCGCATCGCTTTCCATGCGACGCGCGCGCGGATTTGCTTCGCACGACACCCCGCACGCAGCGACGCATGGCGGGCGCCGGGCCGCCAGCCAGCCAGCAGCAGCAGCCTGAAGGCTGGTGCTGGCGGCTGGCTGTGGCTGTTCATATTATTCCATCGCCTCGCCGTCCATGTCGAGCTCCCACTATAAATAGAGGTCAATTGGGCCTGTGCACTTCGTACTTGCAACAGCAGCAACCACCAACAAGCCAAGCCAAACAAGCGTACTCGTACTTGCAGTAGCAGTCCGCCGTCTCCATCGCCGGCCGGCCGGTGGCTCGTTCGATCTTGTAGCTACCTTCCCGTGGTGGTGGTGCTCGATCTCTAGCTAGGCACCAGCGGCAGCGGAGAGCCGGAGATCGATCGACACCATGAGCTATGGGGGCAGCTCTTCTGGTCTGTGTGTTCCATTGCTAGCTGTTCTTGCTCTTTCTTGTGCCTGGCTGCTAGCTGTAGCTCCATGGCCTCTGCATGGATCCAAGCAAGCTAGATGCATGATGCGTGGTTAACTAACTAACTAACCTAGGCCGGCCATGGATACGCAGGCGGACGAGGGGGGCGGCGTGTGGAGTACGGCCGGACGTACGTGGTGAGGCCCAAGGGGAGGCACCAGGCCACCATTGTGTGGCTCCATGGCCTCGGCGACAATGGCGCCAGGTATGTCGTAAACACCAAACCATAACCATGCTTATTATTTAGTTTGTGCTCAGTGTTTTATCTAGCTATTTAACCCGATGATCAATCGATCGGTTTGATGTTTTGGAACTCTGGAAATACCGATCGATTGAACAGAAAAGTAAGATATCGATCGATCAGACAGAGCTAGCTGGTTATAGTGCTAGTCTGAAATTCTGAATGCAACAAAGGCATGTGAAGTGGAGGATGCGATTGGTGAGATGAAATGCATGTGAGAACACATGTCGATCGATGCATATGATCGATACACGCTAGCTAGCTACTCCACATCACTTTATTCCCTCCCCATTGCTACAAATAGTTGGTTGGGCCACACCGTACCATATTTGTGTCCATGCATGCATATATTCCTAGTATTGTGCTACTATATATGCTGCCTCTTCCAATAGCTTGCTACCTAACAAACAACAATGAACAACCATGCATGGTAGTACTAGCTAGTGCTGCGGCCATTGGCCTTTTCCTCCGATCCGGTACAACAGACTATACAAGAGAGAGGGGGGGATAAGGAAGCAGGAGAGCTAGCTGACGTTAGTTGCGCCACTCTTTCCCAAAAAGAAAGCACTTCATGCATGTCCGATCCCATACGACAGGGACGTTGTTCATGCTCATGATCGACATATATAGGATTTACGTTTTTTCTTTTCCTGAAAAGAAAAGAATAAACTCATCACGCACCGGAAGGTCGTGAAATTGAAGCTTCATTAATACAGTTCTTTTATGGATGGAGAGGGCAATATATACCAATACAGAGATTAGATTAAATATTGGACAATTGTGGGGTTAGCTCATGCATGCAAGCTAATAAGGTTCTGTCTGCCAACCAGAATGCATCGAGCACCTCAGGTTTTTGTGATTGATGTGGCATTAAATTAAATTAATACCCAGAATTTCCTGGTGTATGTCTTGTCCTGCTCTCTCGATCGCTCTGAGTTTCGGGCGCAAAGCAAGGAATATGCCTGGCGTGATATTTTTGCTTTATTTCCCTCAATATTCATGTGCAAACTGTCCAAAGTGTTGTCAGCTTCCTTCGAATGTTCTTTCTCCACTTGTGTCGTGTGCGCCCTTTTCAAATCAATACCGACTAATATTCATATAAACAGCGTGCTAATTTTGCGAGTAAGAATACTATTCCAATGCCAGATAATGTTAGGCCGGCTAGCTATAAGATTCAGTTCAGTAAAGGCAAAGAGATTGAATCCTATGTATATATGTATGTGCTCCTAGAGCCCCTCAATCAATATGTAATGTAACAAACTGTCATTTCACACGAGCTACAGCTAAAATATCAGCACCAGTTGCTCACTTGCTGCAATACTTCAGACACTGGGCTAATATGTTTTCCTTATCCCTTTCGTTTCTGTTCCCATTTGCAGCTGGTCCCAGCTCCTGGATTCTCTTCCACTGCCCAATGTAAGAAATCATGCTACAGTTTCACTTTTGCAATTGAGTTATATATTCTTAGTTCATGTACACACACCTAATACCTAGCTATTCCTCTATCTACATACATCTATAAATATATAATAACTGCTGTTATCTGCAGATTAATAAAACTTATCCTCTTCACTAGATAGGAATAGGATAGCCATAGAATTGCTCCTGCATTCTAAGTTGACTCTGTATTATTTTCCTTTATCTAAAAAAAGGTTCAGTGACTCTAAAACCCATCTCATACTTGTGCAGGTTAAATGGATTTGCCCTACTGCACCAACACGGCCTGTCGCGGCTTTCGGTGGATTCCCTTGCACTGCATGTGGGTTTCTCAACTCTATATATGACTTATCGACTGGGCTCAAAAGCCTGCAACTTTGCTTTCCTGATCGAGCTTCTAGGGTATTTCTATGTGAGCAAGAAATGATTCTCTGTTTCTTCTTTGAAACTAAATAAAACAGGGTTTGATGTGGATGAAACTTCATTGGATGGCCATGCTGATGTCGAAGGGCTGGATGCTTCTGCCGCGCATGTGGCAAACCTACTGTCCTCAGAGCCATCTGATGGTACTATAGCTATAGCTAACTTCAGAATAATATTGCAGTAAAACAAAGGAAAACGCATAAACAGTAAAGCACCAATAATAGAAACTGAGCTGACAGGATAGTAGGATACTACTTGTTTCTATTTTTTTCCCTCAGAATTTATGCAATTTTAGTTGAGTACGTCAAACATCACAAAGAATACAAATATCAATTGTTAATGTTGATGAAAATTGCAATGTCAGTGAGCCTTGGGATAGGAGGGTTCAGCATGGGTGCTGCCGCTGCCCTCCACTCTGCTGCATGCTATGCTCATGGGAGATTCACAAACGACATTGCCTATCCGATCAACCTCAGGGTCGTCGTAGGTTTAAGTGGCTGGCTTCCTTGCTCAAGGTATGATTTCCAGAAAATACGGTTATGTTTTTAATACATTTTCTTAAAATGCATCCTGAACCGACTGCTCTTGTGTCTACTTGTTCAGGACCCTAAGGAGCAAGATTGAGAGCTCGCAGCTTGCTCTTAGAAAAGCTTCTAGCTTGCCAATCCTGCTCAACCATGGAATAGGTTAGCATTGATGTGTTTTGTACGTAGCGGGTGGATGTGTTTAAATTTGTTAATCTATTGCAAACTCTAAAAATCTAAAAATGGTTTATTTCTTTATGCTTTTGCAGCCGATGAGGTTGTCACCTACAGGAACGGTGAGAGGTCAGCTGAGATTCTACGGAACTCGGGATTCCAGTATACCTATTTCAAACCCTACAATGGGTACTGATATTATCCAATTTTGTCATGAACGCTTGAACATCAGTTTTTCCCCAGAGATTAAGAAGTCACAAAGTGTTCTTTTTTTTTTTGTAATGCAGACTTGGTCACTATACTATCCCTGAAGAGATGGACGACGTCAGCAAGTGGCTCAGGTCAACGTTGGGACTTTGAGCGCCCACGTGGCTAATCTGAAAATTAAATATGTTGGCAGTGCGATGGCTTTAATAGTGATACATAGAGAGAGGTATTGACTATGCAGAAGATTGATAGGCTATGTTCATTGTGAGTTGACTGTCATGGCTTGGTAGGATGTAACCCCATGTCCTTTGATACATACCATGCTAGTTTACCGGTAATGTACCTTGTTATTATCACTAAAGAGGATGCCTGTAATGTAGTATTGTATTGCTTGTTTAGTTACTTCAGTGGTATTGCTCTTTACAGTTGCGCTCCAGATCAGCGTACTGCATGTTCAGTTATATACATACATGTGAGTTTGCAACATAAGCAACATATTTCCACAATCATTAAAAGACAAGATCAGACTTTGCAGCTGGAGCGTTCAAGTATTACAGCATTATGCTGAACAAATATCAACAAAATTTATCGCCAAGTATCTCTCTAATTCAACAAATAGAGCAACCCTTAAAGTTGCAACTGGTACAAGGGGGATATGAAATGCCACAGGTGCAATCATACCTATTACCTATGCATATTCTGCAGTTGATCAGCTTCATCAATCTCAACTTGCATCGGAATCCTTGTGGTTGTTCGTGTCGCAAGTGTAAAGGGGCGAGGGGCAGCGTGCAATCATGTCACATGTCAACATGAATACAAACATTAGAACACTGACATGACACCTATATACTGCTTATCGTTTACTATTTCATTTGATGACAGTCTTTGTGCTATTCCAATGAAATATACTACTGTAGGAACAGCTTTTATTTATGAACAGATAACCAGGAAAACTAGTCCTGGCCGACTGGCTCACCACCGGGAGCACTTGCCACACAAGTTCACCTTTTTTGTATCGGAAGCAGAGCAGGACTGCAGACCACCTTTGAAAAATAACAACAATGTCAAGGTCAATAGCTAACCGGTTCCTGACTTCAACATGTGTGGCAGAATCCTGAGGATCAGCAATTGCTGCGATGTTTCCAGCCACACCTTCGGTTGGACGTAGCTACTCTTCGTCTCACAGTGCACGCAACCTGGTTCTTCAGAATCACAGTTCAAGCAATAAGATTTGAGTAACATAATACACGATCATCAGAATCAAGTAAGCAATGGGCATCAGAGACCAATGATTGCCATGTATAACCTTGAAACACTCGCATTAGCTTTTCTTGCATCCGGACTTCTTGCAGGTGCAAGTGCAACCCTTCACATGCCTACTCTGCTATTCCTCAAAAAAGCATGCCTACTAACTCTGCTCTTCCATCAGAGTGAAGTCAATATCTTATTTTCATCCTTATAAAAAAATATCTTATTTTCATTAAAAAAAGAAAGAAAGATACTTTTGCTCTCTTATTTTCATCAAAAGAAAAGAAAGATATTGTTGCGCTGATACAGGTAACTATACCGAGCTGGATGCGTCTCCATGGATGGAGATCTTCAACTGCGACGCGCCGAGCTTCGTGTTGGGTCTCAACTCGGCGTGCTCCTCCACTAATATTCTCCAGTCCACCCTGTTCCAGCACCCCCTCACACTTGCAGTCGTCAGAGCAGAACCACTCCGGAAGAAGCACTGGCAGTAGTTATAGTTGCAAGGACGAGGGGGAAATTCTGCTAGCGAGCTAGGCAGAGAAGAGCGAGAAGTTTACTGATTTTTAACACTTGAGGCACTCGTTCTTCTTGCACATGCTGCTTGGCCTCGTCTCTTCATCTTCATCCATGGCCGAGCAGCAGCAACAAGAAACAGATGCTAGTACAGCTATTAAACCTGCATGCATTTTATTTACCGAGAGAGTTGCTCCTCTTATACAGACTACAGAGTCGCAAGAAACTACCGAGAGTTGACTCCTCGTTCTGCTGGCTGGTGCTGATTTGTTGAGAGAAAAATACTACTAGCTGGCTGGTACTGAATTGATGTAAGAGAAAAGCAGTGCTGGCTGGCCAGCCAGCCGAACAAGGCCGGGCGAGAGTTACTTCTGGCATGTCCTCTGTATGTTATTATAGAGAAGAAAAAGAATAGGACTAAGTCCACACGAGCGATCTTCAGTAGCAGTATGGTCAATCTTAGACGCCATACGAAGATTAGATTATGCAGTGCAAATACGGCCAAATCTATTTCATGATAATATATGAGAGAGAATTACAACGCAGGGAAAAGGAAATCCATTCAGACAAGATAGATACAACCACCCAATTGTTTTCTCCCCTCCACTGCTACAGAAAACCCAGCAGATACATTAGAAAGGGCACCAGAGACCCGACTCCTGATCCACCACGTTCTTCAACCCTTCCCACGATGCTGATTCCCCTCGATTCTTCTGCCGCGTAGACAGATTGTCCTGACTACATCTTGATGGCACCCGCATCCATGTTTTTCTTCCCAGCACCGCATACCATGCTGGTCGGGATCTTCAGGCTAAGAAGATGCCATGGCACACCTTCTGCCAGCTGACTTCTGTCATTGGGCAGGGTCACCATCAGCCTCCTCTTCTTCAGAAGCATGCTGTGAACCAGCAGATGCCTCCGCCGATGGCATAGGGTCATCACCTTCCTCGCTGTCTGGTGCTGCGGCTTCAGCATCACCACTGCCACTGCTTGCTCGCCTCCGACTGACCAGAATGATCGCCCTACTGCGTTCTGTTAAGTACTGCATGATCGAGCCTCTAGATGGCATGATGAAGACCATTGTTATGGCGGTCGGAGTCCTTTCAGCGTCCTCTTCCCCTTCTTCGATGGCTCCAAGTCCACCACTGTCGTCCTCGATATTGCTGCTGAACCCTGAACGCAGCATGCTCATCAAGTCCCCAAGGTCCCGCTGCTGCTCCATCCGGCGCCAATCCCGCTGCCGCTCAGGGTCTACCTCCATTGGCCTCGCCGCTGGATGCTCCACCCTAGCATGCTTCCTCAGCTCCTGGTAGGCGCCCCTGAACTCGCACGACTCCATGGTGCACGATCGGACCTTGGTGTTCATGTACCTTCGGGCGTCGTAGTCCTTGATGCAATCGCTGACTGGCCCACGGCACAGTGGGCACGAGAGCTGAACCTGCTGCTGGCACTCGCTGCACTCTGTCCCTGAATCCTTGGAGGCCTTTCGGTACTGGTCATAGCAGTTGGAGTGCCGCGAGCTGGTGTCACACATGAAGGGGCGGCAGCCCTTCTCATGTGACGAGCAGACCAGCAGGACAGCGTTGTGCGGGTGGTCCATGCAGACCGGGCACCGAACATCCTCCCACTCTGCATCTTGCTTCGCCGCTGCCGCTGCTGCAGCCACAGAAGACTCTTCTGACCGGCGAGAAGAACTGCTCTGTCCATGAGACGCTGAGAAGTACGGCGAGGCACGAGCCCGGCGGCTCTCATAAGAGGAAACGCGGGAGCTCCTGTCCTTCGGCATAGTTATCTCAAGTCAGTGAGATGTGAATTTTTTTTTCTGGAATCCAAAGCAAAGCAGCACAGAGAACACAGATGCAAGGTTGATTTCTTTACTCCAAACTCTGAAAAAGAAATCAGAATAGCAAGCAAAAAGCCTTAATCAGATCGCAAGCAACAGCTTCCTGTATCCTCCATACGTATACATATATATGAACACGGATTAAGCAGCCCTTACCTAAACCGACTTTTATTTTGTGCAGAAAAGCAAATCCACTCACAGTTCAACACGAAAGCAAACTCTGATTTAAACAGGAAAGCTCTGATTTAAGAATCATGCCTCTAGAAGGCGCACACGCATATATATATATACACACCTAATAACCCGTATTATCCTGTCTAGCAGTCGTGCACAGTAGGAGCCGTTAGCTAGTCCAGATTCCGAAAAGAATCAGGACTCCTCAAACAGTATGTGGTAGACTCTGGAGGTGGAAGATTCCACATCTGAGAAGAGCCCTCGGAAAATCGAGGAAAGCTGTACGATTCCCTTCCCAACCAAAAGCATGGTGCTGAAGTCGACGTGCTCAGCTGATCCGCTCGAGAATCCCACAGGCGAGTAGAAATTCCGAGTAATCGGTCACGGAGGCGCAGGTTGCGCAGCCCGGGGCGAATCGGGCGGGGTCAGCGCCGGCGACCCCCAGATCGGCGCCGGCGGCGAGACCCCGCGCGCGCGGCCCCTTGGACCCCGACCCCGGCGACATGGACGAGGAGGAAGGAGGTTTTACCGTATCAACGGGAGCCGAGCCGGCGGCGGGGGGTGGCGGGGTGTGGGCAGCGGGCACCGACGGCGGCGGAGGCGGCCGTCGGCCTTAGGAGGATTCGGTCCGGGTCGCGCCGGGTAGACGCCAAGCCAGGCAGGGGGGGCCGAGGCGAAGGGGAAAAGAGAGGAGGAAACGATACGCCGATACGGGGCGACGAAGGGTCAGGTTGGGTGGTGGCTCGCTCCACTTTATAGGTGGGCGTGACGTGGACGGTGACGTGGTTGGCTAGGGTTCCCTCTAGGCGGCTCCGCCGCTCGCCCGCTCGGCTCCGCGCCCGCCGTCCCTGTCGGCTACAGCGCCGCCTCGCGTGAACCGACCTCACCGTGGGCCGGTGGTCCGGCCCCACCTGTCGGCTTCCTCGTCCGTCGCCCGGTTGGGTAGTGAGTCGGGGCCCGCGTCCGCGGTGGCTGTGAGGATGACGTGTGGGCGTCGGTTCATGAATGAATGAATCATGAGGCTTGATGGGTGAGCGAGTGAGGTGACCCACCGACGAGCGGAGGTACGGGACGGGATGTGCCACATCAGCGGCCTGGGTGGGAGTGCGACCTGCCTCCCCTGCTTGCTGCGATGG
This sequence comes from Saccharum hybrid cultivar R570, assembly GCA_038087645.1. NCBI lineage: Eukaryota > Viridiplantae > Streptophyta > Magnoliopsida > Poales > Poaceae > Saccharum > Saccharum hybrid cultivar. The sequence goes on from JAQSUU010000135.1 coordinate 30,303,906, forward strand.
GTGGGAACGGTAAAGCTGGGGGGCGTGCGCTGGCTACGCGTCCCAAGCGTAGGACCAGAAAGTATCAAATTGGGAATGACAGGTGGGTCCCTGATGTTCTTATTAGTGGGGCCGTTGTGTTTTTATGCAGGCCCGGGGCCGGTTTAGTTCCCAGAAAATTTTACAAAATTTTTCAGATTCTCAGTCGCATCGAATATTTAAACACATGCATGAAGCATTAAATATAGATAAAAAATAAAACTAATTATACAGTTTAGACGAAATGGACGAGACGAATCTTTTAAACCTAATTAGATCATAATTAGACACTAATTATCAAATAACAACGAAACGTGCTACAGGATCATTTTGCAAAAAAAAATTGCAACTGAACAAGCCCAGTACATACGGTGGACAAAAGCTGTGGGTGGTGGTTTGCGCGGCGTGGGTGAATGCGCGTTGGAAATGAGTGGGGGGAATAATTTCTAGTGGGCCCGGCGAACCAGTGGCACTACTATACGGAGTTCTCGTAGGCGCTGAGCGCTGCTGCGTCTGGGTGCACGGCTCTAGTGGCATTCGGATGCTCTTGCTTGAACTTTTCTCCCTCGTCCTCGTCCTGCGCGCCAGGAAACTCCACCTGCGACCCTGCCGCAGTGCCTCTAGTGCTCGAACCTTTTGAGCCTTCAAAATTCGAACTCACGGTAGCTCGAAACCACGACGGCATGGCGGCAATACTGCTCCAAAGATAGTACTCCCTCCGTCCATAAAAACATGCAATTCTCGCTTTTCGAGAAGTCAAACAGTTTGAACTTTGACTAAATTTATATAAAAAAATACTAATATTTATAATACAAAATAAGTATCATTAGATTAGTTATAGAATATATTTTTTTAATAAATATATTTGGAGACATAAATGTTAATACTATTTACTATAAACTTGGTCAAACTTGAGTCAGTTTGACTGGCACGCTTCCCATAATTGCTTGTTTTGTTGGACGGAGGGAGTAGTATTTGCTTCCTCCATTTTTTACGGTGCATATTCATGACCTCGGAGTGTCCGTTTCACACTCATCATAGTATAATCAAAAGCAGGCGTTTTTAGACCAAAGAAGAAGAGCGAGGGCGATTTTGGGATATCAGAACCAAATTTTCATGTTACTAGACAATTGCCTGTGCGTTACATCGAGATCGTAATTTTTCGAACGGAATCTCAGTAATCGCGTAGAGTCATGGGCTCCGAGGATTTCGTATCGGACGCGAACTCGTAGATTCGATCTTCGTATCGGAACCGGGTAGATGCGAAAGCGTGAGCTCCGAGTGGAGGATGATTCGCACCGAACGTGAACACGTGAGCAGGGATCAAGATTTGATGTCACTAGGTAGCGTGTCCGTGCGTTGCTACGAGATAGCTAATATTTTGTATTTAAAACATACATATCGCATAATAAGATGACAATACTGTAAAACTTAAATACTAACATTAAAGTGACATTATCTCAAAAAGCAAAGTTTGTGAAATCAAACACGGTCACAAAGAGTGCGGCGTCACAGGCTCACAAACTCTATTTTATGCAGGTGCTAATTAAGTTAAGCCCACATTGGCACATGAGATAGTTTTGAGAACATACACGTGTAACAGTTATGAATGATTACAAAACGAAATATTATGAACAAAACACTCAAAGTGTCATTATGCCATCACATAAGTGTGTATACAACATCTCCGTGTAGAGTCTGATGAGCCAATTGAAAATACCTAGAAATAACAACAAATATGACGTTAGTGAGATATTATTTGTGCAATATAAATTGACCCAAGGGGTATTGAAAATTGACCCAAGGGGTATTGAAAATACCTAGAAACAGCAACAATATAAATTGAAGATCGCAAGGTGGTATTTTGTCCGGAACCGTTTGCGTTGACCCAAGGGGAGTGGCATTTTGAGGGAAACAGGGAGGGCCGGATTGGTACGCACGATGATGGTGATTGGTTCTGGTTACCTTCTGTGATTAGCTTTCTTCCTTTTGTCCATGATTCGCTTTCCTTCAATTTGCCGGATATTTGAACGCACGAGATGCACGATGAAGGCTTTCCCTCACTGTTTCTTTTACACCAGGAATCCTTTCTTATTGTTTATTTTCTTTCGCACCCTTCTACCTCCACGTTTATATGTTATTTCTCTTTTTTACATTTGCATATGGAATCCTTTCTTATTCTTTTATTTTCATTCGCACCCTTCCACCTCCTAGTCCATCTTTTATTCTTTTTAGTTGTAGGAGATTAGGTAAATGATGATGTTAGAGTCTTTTTCTTTTTTACATATTGAAAGCATCTAGGCCCCGGTGTTGGTTTCGGCAATTAATGACAACACATAATTACCATGACTAACGTGTGTTTTGCAGAAACATTGGTAAGTTAGGTCATGGAGATGATAACTGCTTTAGGCAATATGACAGTCATGTCCCTTGATGGAAATCGTTTCGGTTTTCAAAGGATCAACGATAAGATTAAGGACGGTTAGTTCCGGATGTCAAGGTGTTGGGATACATCTGGAATAGTCGTTATGATCTTTGTTTCTTCCTTTGACCATACTATAAAGAGGGGCATGAGCGAGTAGCTTGACCTAGGTGAGTCTTGTGTTTAGGTGTGGTGCAAGATGTCTAATGGGGAAGGACCACCTCCCACTTTTGAGGGGGACAATTTTCCATATTGGAAAATTCGTATGGAGGCGTACCTCGAAGCCATAGATGTTGGGTGCCTTAGAGCCGCAACCGAAGGGGTTCCTCCCATAAGGGATCCCGCTAACCCAAGTGGTGACGAGGAGAAATACGACCGGTGGAATGCAAAAGCAAAAAATGTAATCTACCGGGCGCTAGGCAAAGATATTTTCAATCGTGTGCGAAATACCAAAAACGCTCACGAATTGTGGGAAAATCTTTGTGCTCTCCATGAGGGAACTAAGAGTGAGCGTGAGGAACGCTATCCCATTGCTTTAAAGAAAATTAATTCTTTTGAGATGCTTCCTAAAGAAAGTGCTAACGACATGTACACTTGTTTGAATGTTCTTGTAGAAGATCTAAATGCTCTTGGACTCACTAAAATGAGTCAATCGGATGTTGCAAGTAGGATCTTAAGTGTTCTTCCCGTTGAGAAGTATGGACACATTGTCACCGTACTTCACCAAAGTGATCTCTCCACCGCAACACCGACTCAAGTTTTGGGAAAGATCAATGCACATGAGATGTACATGTACATCACTCCGGAAGAGGGCTCATCATCTTCCAAGAAGAAAGACTTGGCCTTCAAAGCTAGTCATGAAAAGAAAAAGAAGAAGGCCCAAGCCATGATTGTGCAAGAAAGCTCTAGTGAAAGTGACATTGATGATGAATCACTTACACTCATGGTAAGGAAGACCACCAAGATGCTAAAGAAGCTCAACAAGAGTGGCATCAAGTTCGATGGCAAGAAGAAGAAATTCTTCACAAATAGCAAAAGAAAGCCAATCTCTGAAATGGATTGCTTCAATTATGGAGAACTTGGCCATCTAGCTCATCAATGCCCAAAGCCTCCAAAAAACAAGTACAAGAACAAGTACAAGGGCAAGAAATATGATTCAAGTGATGAAGAAGATGACAAAAGAAAGAATAAGCCATACAAGAAGAAAGATGGCAAGAAAAGAGAATCCCACAAGAAGAAGAAGGGAGGCAAGGCCTATATTGTTGGTGATTGGCTCACCGACATTGAATCATCATGTGAGTCCTCCGGCGATGAAAGTGACAATGACAAAGAAAAGATCGCCGCACTTGTGATTGGGCCATCATCATCTTCACCGACATCTTCATCACCACCTTCACCGCCATCTTCACCATCATCTTCTACTACTCATCTATGCCTTATGGCAAAGGGTGATCGAAAGGTACAAAATAGTGATAGTGATGATGATGATAGTGATAGTGATGATGAATATGATGCTCCCTCTTATGATGAACTAGTAAAATTGTTAAATAAATATTCTAAAATCATAAGGAGAACTAGAAATGAAAATGATGAGCTTCAACATGAAAATGAATCACTCTCATCCAAGCTTGAAAGTGCACATAATACTAGAGATGAGCTCATAGATCAAAATGAAACTATGTCTTCTTCTCTCAAAGAGCTTAAAACTTCTAACAAGGAGCTTAGAGATAAACATGATAAAATTGAGAAGAAGCATGGTGAACTCATCACTAGATTAAACTTGCTAAAGGAAGAGTACACCACCTTGAAAATTAATTATGATACTCTTATTGTTGCTAATGAGCTTGCTCTTGAGACACATGATGCTACTAACTAAATTATTAAGATTGATATAGCTACATCATGTGATGACTTGATTGTTGAGAACTTTGAGCAAGGCTCTAGCGGCAAAGGCAAGAGTGTGGTTGAGGCTAATGACTATGATGAGTATGTCAAGCTCAAGAGTGAAAATGAGATGCTTAAAGATGAGAACAAGAAGTTGTTGGCTCTTGAAAAGCAAGCTTCAAATGAGTCACTCATTGAAGAAAACAAGAAGCTCAAGCAAGAGAAAGAGCATCTCAAGACCGGCCTAAGTAAGTTCACAAGAGGCCAACATTTGCAAAGTGAGCTACTCATGAACACCGTCATAAAGTTGGATAGGAGTGGCATTGGGTATTTTGCAAATCAAGAAAAGAAGGTAAAGGCCAAACAACAACAAAGCAAGACAAAGCTCAAGCCAAAGAGATGTGTTGAGTGTGGACAAGAATGTCACTTTGCTCATGAGTGCAAAACCCCACCACCACAACCCTTGCCCAAGCATGCTAGACCCTTTGCTTTCAATGCTCACTACATGCTTAGAAAGGACTCTAGTGGAAAGATGAAAGTCATGTTCTTGGGTCCTCCTAACAAGAATAGGCCAAAGAAAATTTGGGTTGCCAAGTCACTAGTTGAAAAAGTTAAGGGTCCCTCTCAAGTTTGGGTCCCTAAATATAAGACTTGATCTCTTGTGTGTAGGTGAACTACAAGACCGGTGGATCTCATTGGGTGATTGATAGTGGTTGCACACAACATATGACCGGTGATCCTCGTATGTTCACCTCACTTGAAGAGGATGGGGTATGTCAAGATAAGATCACATTTGGGAATAATTCAAAGAGCAAAGTCAAGGGTATAGGCAAAGTTGCAATATCAAATGATCATTCTCTCTCAAATGTGCTCTATGTTGCTTCATTGAGCTTCAACTTACTATCCGTTGGGCAACTTTGTGATCTTGGCTACCAATGCTTGTTTGGTCCAAATAAAGTGGTTGTTACCAAGATAGATGACAAGCAAGTGATTTTCAAGGGCTTTAGATACAACAATCTTTATCTTGTTGACTTCACCTCCGAAGATGCAAACTTGATGACATGTTTGTTCACCAAGACTTCACTTGGATGGCTTTGGCATAGGAGGCTTGTTCATGTTGGAATGAACACTCTCAACAAGCTATTGAAGAAAGAACTAGTGAGAGGTTTAAAGGATGTAAAGTTTGAAAAGGACAAACCTTGTAGTGCATGTCAAGCCGGCAAACAAGTTGCAAACACTCATCCAACCAAAGCCTACATGTCAACATCAAGAGTACTAGAACTTCTACACATGGATTTGTTTGGTCCTACAACTTACAAGAGTTTGGGTGGAAATCTTTATTGTCTTATGATTGTGGATGACTTCTCAAGATACACTTGGACCTTCTTCCTTCATGACAAATCCGAAGTGGCAAGTTGCTTCAAGAAGTTTGCAAAGAGAGCTCAAAATGAATTTGAAGTCAAGATAAAGAAGATTAGAAGTGACAATGGAAAAGAGTTTGACAACACCAACATTGAAGCCTATTGTGATGAAATTGGAATCAAGCATGAAGTGTCATCAACCTACACTCCTCAACAAAATGGTGTAGTTGAGAGAAAGAACCGGACCTTGATCACTCTTGCAAGAATAATGCTAGATGAGTACAACACATCGGAGAAATTGTGGGCCGAGGCAATCAACACCGCATGCTATGCTTCAAATCGCCTCTTCCTACAAAAGTTCCTTTGCAAGACCCCTTATGAGTTGCTAAATGGGAAGAAGCCGGACGTCTCATTCTTCCGGGTGTTTGGTTGCAAATGCTACATCTACAAGAAGCGTCAACACCTAGGGAAGTTCCAAAGATGTTGTGATATTGGTTTTCTTGTTGGCTACTCATCAAAGTCCAAAGCATATAGAGTATTTAACCATGCCACCAGTTTGGTTGAAGAAACATATGATGTGGAATTTGATGAATCTAACGGCTCCCAAGGAGCAATTGAGAATTATGATGATGTAGGTGATGAACCATTGAGGGAGGCCATGAAGAACATGCCGGTGGGTGACATCAAGCCTAAAGATGATGAAGACAATGTACAAATTGTCAATCCACCATCTTCATCATATGTGCCTCAAGATGATGACAAGAATGAGAGAGTTGAAAATGAAGACACCCATGTCTCTCATCATCAAGCCAAGGCACAAGCACAAGATGTTGATGCTTCCCATCCCACTCCTCAAATAGTTGATCGAAGAAACTCACCCCTACTTCAAGCACATCCACAAGATCTCATCATAGGGAGTCCTACAAAGGGTGTAATGACTCGATCTCAAAATTTTAATTCTTTTGTTGAACATCACTCCTTTGTCTCTTGTCTTGAACCTAAGAATGTAGAAGAAGCTCTTCAAGATCCGGATTGGGTGAATGCCATGCATGAAGAATTGAACAACTTCGCTCGTAATCAAGTATGGACACTTGAAGAGCATCCAAAAGGTGCAAGAGTCATTGGAACCAAGTGGGTGTTCCGCAACAAGCAAGATGATCAAGGGGTAGTGGTAAGAAACAAGGCAAGACTAGTGGCAAAAGGATTCTCTCAAGTTGAAGGTCTTGATTTTGGAGAGACTTTTGCACCCGTTGCAAGACTTGAAGCCATCCGTATCCTTCTTGCATATGCATCACATCATGATATGAAACTATATCAAATGGATGTGAAAAGTGCATTCTTAAATGGCTTCATAAATGAACTAGTCTATGTTGAACAACCTCCCAGGTTTAAAGACCCTAGATATCCTAATCATGTTTATAGGTTGTCCAAGACGCTATATGGGCTCAAGCAAGCCCCTAGAGCGTGGTATGAGCGCCTCCGGGACTTCTTCATAGAGAAGGGCTTCACTATTGGGAAGGTTAACATCACACTATTTACCAAGAAATTCAAAGAATAGATCTTTATTTATCAAGTGTATGTTGATGATATCATCTTCGGGTCAACAAATGAAGACTATTGCAAAGAATTTGGTGAATTGATGTCAAAAGAGTTCGAGATGTCAATAATTGGTGAGCTAACATTCTTCCTTGGGTTTCAAGTCAAGCAAATAAGAGAAGGGATCTTTATCTCTCAAGAGAAGTATACCAAGGATCTTCTCAAAAGATTCAAGATGGAAGAATGCAAGCCAATCAAGACCCCAATGCCAACTAATGGACATCTCGACCTAGATGAGGGAGGTAAATCAATCGATCAAACTCTTTATCGTTCAATGATTGGTAGCTTGTTATACCTTACCGCATCTAGGCCCGACATCATATTTAGTGTGTGCATGTGTGCCCGCTTTCAAGCGTGCCCTAAAGAACCTCACCTAAGTGCCGTAAAAAGAATCCTAAGATATCTTAAGTATACCCCAAGCATTGGACTATGGTATCCCAAAGGAGCTAGATTCCAACTAGTTGGCTACTCCGATTCGGATTATGCCGGTTGCAAAATTGATAGAAAAAGCACATCCGGAGGGTGCCATTTGCTTGGGAGATCCTTAGTATCATGGTCATCTAAAAAGCAAAATAGTGTGGCTTTGTCCACCGCCGAGGCGGAATACATTGTCGCGGGGGCTTGTTGTGCACAAATCTTATACATGAAACAAACCCTCCTAGACTATGGAGTTGTTCTTGAAAAGGTGCCGCTTTTATGTGACAATGAAACTGCGGTTAAAATTGCTAATAATCCGGTACAACACTCTCGCACCAAGCACATTGATATCCGCCACCACTTTCTAAGAGACCATGTTGCTAAAAATGATATATCACTAGAAGGTGTAAGAAGTGAAAATCAATTAGCGGATATCTTCACTAAACCTTTAGATGAAGCTACCTTTTGTAGGTTGAGAAGTGAACTCAATGTGCTTGACTCTAGTAACTTTAGAAAATGAGCTTGTGTTGTCCCTAGCATTGCATTGCTTTATATGTCATGTTTAATTACCCGCAATGCATCTAGGCCTTGGCTAACACGGTTACGATAACCCTCCTTTGGAGGAGTGAAAAAAGCCTAACCGTGGATCAAACTTGACAAGCAACCTAGCTTTACTTACTTGTTTTGCATTGCATATGCATGGTTGTTGCTTTATCGTTTCTCTTCGGTTAAGCTTTGAGCAACCTCTGTGTTCGTCCATGGATAGAGAGAGCATTTTGATGCTCCCAAAGGTTCAAAAACTCTATTGCATGGCCATACGTTGCTCCTCGGGTGTTTGTTGCCTATTTTCCTAAAAATAATATTAGCCTAAGGCAAACTATTTTGAGAAACTTGAGGGTTTGAGTGAGTGTAAGGTCCAAATAGGCTAGAGGGGGGGGGGTGAATAGCCTAGTTAAAAAATCTACAAGAATTACTTAACCATACGTTAGTACGAAAGGTGGCGAAGCAAATGCACTAGCTCTAACTAATTAAGCAAGCCACCTACACAAGTCTATAACAAAGCTATTCACTGAACACAACAACAACTACAAGCTAGAAATAAGAAGTAATACAGGAGAAGAGCCTTGAGTGATTATACCGCCGTGAAGAGAAGAGAAATACCAATCAATCAATCATACAAGAGAAATCCTCGGGAAGAGAATGACACAAGAATTTATCCCGAGGTTCACTTGCTTCCCGGCAAGCTACTCCCCGTTGTGGCGATACACCCACTTGTCGGTTCGCGAGCTAATCAACTATCAAGAGTTGAGCCCTCGGCGGGCGCCGCACAACCGCACACAAGATGGAGATCCTCCAAGCCACGAGCTCCACTAGAGTATCTAATTTGCGAACTCCCGCGGGGAAGGATCAAGAACCCCTTACAACACTTGGTGAAGGCTCCAACAATCTCCAATTGCGAGCTCAATCACCTCCGCTGCTCCAAGCCGTCTACCGTGTCGGGAAACACGGAAGAGTAACAAGAAATCCGCAGTAACTCGAAGATCAAGTGCCTCTAGAATGCAACTCTCAAGCAATGCACTTGAATCTCACTCAATCTCACTCAAGATGTGCAACTAATCAAAGAGATGAGTGGAGGGGTTGTTCTCTAGCTCAAAGTATGTCTCTATATCTCAGAATGTGCAAGAGTTACCCTCAAACCCCGTCCAACGTCTATTTATAACGAAGGGGTACGCAGCTAGCCGTTACAGACGACGCAGCGAAAAACGCGCTGACCGGACGCTCCGGTCAGGGTGACCGGACGCGTCCGGTCACTACACGACAAACGTGAACAGTGCGCGTCAGAACTAGCCGTTGCCCTGACCGGACGCGCTCAACCAAGTGACCGGACGCGACAGTGCCCGCGTCCGGTCGCGTTCCAGTACGCTCCCGTTGAGACCGGACGCGTCCGATCGTACTTGACCGGACGCGACAGTGCCAGCGTCCGGTCGCGTTCCAGTAAGCTCCAGCTGCGACCGGACGCGTCCGATCGCGCGTGACCGGACACGCCGCGCGTCCGATCGTCACTCCGCTTTGCTCTGCCTCTCTGGACGCTTGACCGGACGCTCCGATCCCGTGAAGGACCGGACGCGCCGGTCGCGCGCTTTTCTTTTACGCCCAGTTGAACTGACCGGACGCGCTGGTCAGGCCAGACCTGCGTCCGGTCACAAACCCTAGCGCTCGCGCCGCGATGAACTGACCGGACGCGTCCGGTGAAACCGTGACCGCGTCCGGTGCAGCGTCCGGTGCAGCGTAGTGACCTCTTTTGCCTCTGTTTCTTTTCCGACTTTCGGCGCAATAGAAAATAGGCATTTCACTTCTCCAAAAAGCGCCGAATCCCGCCTCGCAAGCTCGGCGGGAGGGAGAGAGGAACCCAAACCCCTCTCTACCGCTTGAACTCCACCGCCTTCACAAACTGTGCTAACACCACCAAGTGTACACCACCATGTGCATGTGTGTTAGCATTTCATAAATCATTTCTCAAGGCGTTATGTTAGCTCTTTACTAGATCCTAATGCATATGCTCAAGACATTGATCTAGTGGCACTTGATTTCCGAGCTAACCGTGATTGCCCCTCTTGATAGTCGGCTATGTATCCTAAACCCGGTCAATCACTTCTCTACTCATCTTAGACCGGCAAAAGGAAAAACCTATGATTATACCTTTGCCTTGCGCTCTTAGATCCTTCTCTTTCACTTGATCACCATGTCCTTCCTTTTATGTGCATCTCCATCATGATCATCATTTCATGTCCATGCACCATCTCTTTGTGATCTTGTGGCCATCACTCCTTGCCACATACACCTTCATCACATGTGTTGCTTATGCCTAACTCAAAACACTTAACATATGGCATTAGCAACTTGGTGTCATTAATTACCAAAACCAAACTTGGGCTTTCAATCTCCCCCTTTTTGGTAATTGATGACAACCATCACAAAGATATGAAATGAAATCAATTTTCAATTTCGATAGTATTAGCTCCCCCTACATATGTGCTTCCATGAGTTTGGTTCAATTATGCACATATGTATGGATTTGAAATTTGAGAGAGTTACTACTATCAAATTGATGCTAAGGTATATAGAATGGACCTTTGAAGCGTGATACCAATCGGAGTTGCCTTTATATACCACCCTTAGCATCGATGTAGCTAGACACCACTTGTAATATATCACTTGTAAAGATCACAAACACTAAAGTACCCCGTGAGATCAACATTATAAGCAAAAGGTGTCTAGATACCACTTGTAAAGCTACTCTCAACAAATCATCATTCAAGTTCTATTTCTAGCATACACCATTCAATCATGAATATCGAAAATTAAACTTTGCAATGCAACATTTCATCATGTTAGTGCACATACAAATGCAACAAATAATTCATGAGCTTGCTTCCCTACTTATGTGCTCAAATTTAATTTCTCTCTTTGTGACTTTTCTCTCCCCTATGACTTTTCTATCCCCTATGACTTTTCTCTCCCTCTTATTATATTTTATTTCCTCTTTGCAATATCTTTGTGACTTTTCTCTCCCCCTTTGTCAACAATCACCAAAAAGGTGCCTAGAATAGGTAATTTTAGTGAGAGATAAGTCAATCAATATGTGGGAGTCCAAATTATGGTTCAACCTAGATCACTTGCCTAGAATATGTAATTCGGTTTGATCCAAGGACAAGCTTTTTCACACCTCATAAAGTATAAGGGTTATCTTGACCATGTTGAATTACACATCATGAGCTTATTTTTTAGATTCAACACTAGGTTTGCAAGCCCACAAACATGTCATATGCTACCACTAGATCAATCAAACATAGAAGCAATAGTGGTACCATATATACATCAAAAATATTTGATTTTCATGAATGAGCCTATTTGTCATGCAAATATGTCTATATGTTCTAAACATGTCCTTAGCAAAGTATGAATGATATGCCAAACAACTTTACCTTGCTATGTTGGAGGAGAGGCATGTCATATAAAAATGTGGGGGTGCACTCATTTCAAGTTGGAGAAGTCAAGTATGTTCAATTCATTCTTCAACTTGTAAAATCTCTTTTCATCAAGTGGCTTTGTAAAGATGTCGGCTAGTTGATCTTCGGTGCCAATGCTCTCAATACTAATATCACCCTTTTGTTGATGATCTCTTATAAAGTGATGCCTTATGTCAATGTGCTTGGTTCTTGAATGTTGAACCGGATTTTGTGTCATCTTGATAGCACTTTCATTATCACAAAATAAAGGCACATTCTTGAATTTAATTCCAAAGTCATTCAAAGTGGCCTTCATCCAAAGCAATTGTGCACAACAACTACCGGCACTAATGTATTCGGCCTCGGCGGTAGATAGTGCAACACTATTTTGTTTCTTTGATGACCATGAAACAAGAGACCTTCCAAGCAATTGACAAGTGCCACTTGTGCTCATTCTATCAATCTTGCATCCACCATAGTCGGAGTCCGAATATCCAATCAACTCAAAATTAGACCCCTTGGGATACCATAGTCCAACATCATGAGTGCCCTTAAGATATCTCAATATCCTCTTGGTTGCTTTCAAGTGACTTTCTCTAGGTGAAGCTTGATATCTTGCACACTTGCATACACTAAACATCACATCCGGCCTAGAAGCGGTGACATAGAGCAAACTTCCAATCATGGACCGGTATTGCTTTTGATCTACCATATTTCCACTATCATCAATACCCAATTGATCATTAGTGCCCATTGGTGTGCTCATTTGCTTAGCATCTTGCAATCCAAACTTCTTGATCATGTCCTTGATGTACTTGCCTTGACTTACAAAAGTGCCATTCTTCATTTGCTTGATTTGAAGTCCAAGGAAGTAACTAAGCTCTCCAATCATAGACATTTCAAACTCATTAGCCATCATATTTCCAAACTCTTCACAAAAGTCTTGGTTGGTTGATCCAAAGATAATGTCATCCACATAGATTTGCAACACAAACAAGTCATTTCCAAGCTTCTTAGTGAAGAGAGTGGTGTCAACCTTTCCCATCTTGAACCCTTTAGAGAGAAGAAAGTCCCTCAATCTCTCATACCATGCTCTAGGTGCTTGCTTCAAACCATACAATGCCTTCTTTAGCTTGTAAACATGGTCAGGCCTCTTGTTATCTTCAAAACCGGGAGGTTGCTCAACATAAACTTCTTCATTGATATAGCCATTGAGAAATGCACTCTTGACATCCATTTGATAGAGCTTGATGTTGTGTGCACAAGCATATACTAATAAGATTCTAATAGCCTCCAATCTTGCTACGGGTGCATATGTTTCTCCAAAGTCAAGACCCTCAACTTGAGTGTATCCTTGTGCTACTAATCTTGCTTTGTTCCTTACAACCATGCCATCTTGATCTTGCTTGTTTCTAAAGACCCACTTAGTACCAATCACATTGTAGTTCTTTGGCCTCTCAACAAGTTTCCAAACTTGATTTCTAGCAAAGTTGTTTAGTTCTTCATGCATGGCATTCACCCAATCGGAATCCTTCAATGCATCTTCTATCTTCTTTGGTTCTTCTAATGAGACAAATGAGTAATGCTCACAAAAGGATGCTAATTTTGATCTAGTTTGAACACCACTTTGAATTCCACCAATGATTTGGTCCAACGGATGATCTCTTGCAATGCTAGTAGGTTGGAGTATTGGGAGTTGATTGCTTCCACTTGCTTGCCCTTGAACTTGCACTTCATCATGAGAACCACTTGAGCTTGCTTGATTTGAATCAATTTGCACATTTTGGTTGATCACATGAATATCATCATCATCAACTTGCCTTGGCCTAATATCACCAATGTCCATGTTCTTCATTGCATTTGACAATTGATCTCCTCTCACATCATCATGGTTTTGAGCTTCATTTTGAGACCCTTGGGTTTCATCAAACTCAACATCATGAACTTCTTCCAAGGTGCCATTTGTGAGATTCCAAACTCTATATGCTTTGCTTGTGGTAGAATAACCAAGTAAGAACCCTTCATCACATTTCTTTTCAAACTTACTCAATCTAGTTCCTTTCTTGAGAATATAGTATTTGCAACCAAACACTCTAAAGTATGCAATGTTGGGCTTTCTTCCATTCAATAGCTCATATGGTGTCTTTCCAAGCTTCCCATGGCAATAGAGACGATTACTACAATAGCAAGCCGTATTGATAGCTTCACTCCAAAATGAATGACTCACATTGTATTCACTAAGCATTGATCTAGCCATATCAATCAAGGTTCTATTCTTTCTTTCAACTACACCATTGGATTGAGGTGTGTATGTTGGTGAGAATTGATGTCCAATACCAAAATCATCACACAATTCCTCAATTCTTGTGTTCTTGAACTCACTACCATTGTCACTTCTAATCTTCTTGATGGTAGTCTCAAACTCATTTTGTACCCTCTTGACAAAAGACTTGAATAGATCAAAAACATCACTCTTGTCATAGAGAAAGAACACCCAAGTATATCTAGTGTAGTCATCCACTATCACAAAGCCATACTTGTTCCCACCAATGCTAGTGTATGTTGTTGGCCCAAACAAGTCCATGTGCAATAACTCAAATGCCTTTGATGTGCTCATCTCACTCTTACTAGGATGTGTATTTCCAACTTGTTTGCCGGCTTGACAAGCACTACATGGTTTATCCTTTTCAAAAGTCACATCTTTCAAGCCTCTAACTAAGTCATGCCTCAAAAGTTTGTTCAATTGTTTCATTCCAACATGACCAAGCCTTCTATGCCACAACCATCCCATACTAGATTTGCTAAGCAAGCATGATGTCAATTGTGTCTCACTATCATTGAAGTCAACCAAGTATAAGCTACCATGTCTAAATCCTTTGAATATCAAATTTGATCCATCAACACTTATGACTTCAACATCATCACTACCAAATATGCACTTGAAACCAAGATCACAAAGTTGTGCTACCGACAAAAGATTAAAGTCCAAGCTCTCAACTAGCAACACATTTGATATGCTCATATCATTTGAGATAGCAATTTTACCAAGCCCCTTGACTTTGCCTTTCTTGTTATTGCCGAAAGTGATAGCATCAAAACCACCATTTTGACTTGTATCAATTGATTTGAACATACATGAATCCCCGGTCATGTGTTGAGTGCACCCACTATCAAGCACCCAATGCCTTCCTCCGGCTTTGTAATTGACCTACAAGACAAGATCAATTCTTTTTAGGTACCCAAACTTGTTTGGGTCCTCCAAGGTTAGTGACCAAGCTCTTTGGTACCCAAATGGCTTTCTTCTTTGAGCCCATCCATGGTGCACCAATGAACTTAGCATGAACACCATTTGTACCCTTGGTAAGTATATAGAAAGAATCAAACTTAATTGAGGATACTTTAGCATTGGATTTCTTGTTCATGCAATGTTGCTCTATGTGACCAACTTGCTTGCACACTTTGCAATAGCTACCTTTGTTCTTCACAAAACTAGTCTTGTGAGGAGCAAAAGCGGCCTTGCCTTTCTTGGGGTTATAGCCCAATCCCTCTTTGTAGAGAGAAGCTCTTTGGCTACCCAAGCACATAAGCAAGCGGTCCTCACCACCATAAGCCTTGGCTAAGGTGTGATTGAGCTCTTTTACCTCCTTCTTGAGATTTTCATTCTCAACTATCAGTGTGGAGTCACAAGTGAAACCGTCACTACTAGATGAGGATGATGTAGATGAGCTACATGAAGGGTTAGTGGGAGAAACAATGATAGGCTTATGACAAGATTCATCAATTATATCACACGATATGCCTATGTTGCAAGTTTTAGCTTTCTCAACATTAGTTGGCATGTTTTCACATTTTTCAACTAGAGAGGAATGAGCTTCTTCAAGCTTAGTGTGAGACTTTTGAAGCTTCTTATGGTCTACCTTTAGACTCTCATAAGATGCCCTAAGCTCATCAAGTTCTTGCATAAGGTTTTTCTTTTCCTTAAGCAATCCCTTGCACTCCTTTCTAGATTCTTTATAATGTTGAGTGCAATCTTCTAGCATAGTGATTAGTTCATCTTTAGTGAATTCTTCTTCATCACTATCACTATCACTAGCATTATCATGATCACTCTCATCATCGGATGATACCTTAGAGGCCTTAGCCATGAAGCACGATGGAGTGTCGAAGAGGGAGACCTTCTCTTGGATGGCAATGCTAGCATGTCCCTTCTTCTTGCTCTTGTAGTCATCCTCATCATCACTTGAGGAATCATCACTATCCCATGTAGCAACATGAGAATCATTCTTCTTTTTATGAGAGCTCTCCTTCTTTTCTTGCTTCTTCTTTTGCTTCTTCCTTTCCTTCTTGATAGCATCTTCATCATCACTATCATAAGGACACTTTGCAATGAGATGATCTTTGCTATGGCATCTAAAGCATCTCATGGTATACTCATTCTTCTTAGATGGGTTCTTCCTCCTTCTTGCACGATAGCCCTTCTTCTTCATAAATTTGCCAAATTGCTTGACAAAGAGAGCCATCTTCTCATCAATGTCATCACTATCACAAGAGCTTGAGTCTTCTTCACTTGATGATTCAATCTTGGATTTGCCCTTGGATGTGGTGGCTTTGAATGCCACACTCTTCTTCTTTTCATCATCTTTCTTCTCATTCTCCTTCTTCTTCTTGACCAACTCATCCTTCTCATCATCTTCTCTATATGAATCATCGGTCATCACTTCTTGAAATATTTGTTGAGGAGTTGAATCCTTCAATGTAGTCCTCACTAGCACGGTGATCAATGTATCAAACCTCTTGGGCAAGCTTCTCAAGAACTTCATAGAGAATTGGTTGTCCTTGACTTCCTCACCAAGTGCCTTGAGCTCATTGACAATGACTTGCAATCTATGAAACATCTCCGGTACACTCTCATTATCTTGCATCTTGAAGCTTGAAAATTTTTCTTGCAAGATATATGCTTTAGCGGTCTTTGTGCCTTCGGTGCCCTCAAATGTTTCTTCTAGCTTGGCCCAAGCATCATGAGCGATCTCAATGTTCTTCACTTGCTCAAAGGTCTTGTCATCTAGTGCCTCATGAAGAGCACTAATGGCAATGTCATTGCATTGGAGCTTCTTCTCTTCCACCGGTGTAGGTGCTTCCGGATTAGCAACCTCAAATTTTGTTTCGGTGACCTTCCACACTTCTCTATTGATTGACTTTAGGTGTGCGGTCATCTTAACCTTCCAATATGCATAATTTGTACCATCAAAGTGAGGTGCCTTCTTGGTGTTGTTGATGTGCAAGCTTAATTGAGCCATTTCTTTTTCACCGTAGGTTGTTAAGCCTCAAATAAACGGTGCCTCGGCTCTGATACCACTTGTAAGGTCCAAATAGGCTAGAGGGGGGGGTGAATAGCCTAGTTAAAAAATCTACAAGAATTACTTAACCATACGTTAGTACGAAAGGTGGCGAAGCAAATGCACTAGCTCTAACTAATTAAGCAAGCCACCTACACAAGTCTATAACAAAGCTATTCACTGAACACAACAACAACTACAAGCTAGAAATAAGAAGTAATACAGGAGAAGAGCCTTGAGTGATTATACCGCCGTGAAGAGAAGAGAAATACCAATCAATCAATCATACAAGAGAAATCCTCGGGAAGAGAATGACACAAGAATTTATCCCGAGGTTCACTTGCTTCCCGGCAAGCTACTCCCCGTTGTGGCGATACACCCACTTGTCGGTTCGCGAGCTAATCAACTATCAAGAGTTGAGCCCTCGGCGGGCGCCGCACAACCGCACACAAGATGGAGATCCTCCAAGCCACGAGCTCCACTAGAGTATCCAATTTGCGAACTCCCGCGGGGAAGGATCAAGAACCCCTTACAACACTTGGTGAAGGCTCCAACAATCTCCAATTGCGAGCTCAATCACCTCCGCTGCTCCAAGCCGTCTACCGTGTCGGGAAACACAGAAGAGTAACAAGAAATCCGCAGTAACTCGAAGATCAAGTGCCTCTAGAATGCAACTCTCAAGCAATGCACTTGAATCTCACTCAATCTCACTCAAGATGTGCAACTAATCAAAGAGATGAGTGGAGGGGTTGTTCTCTAGCTCAAAGTATGTCTCTATATCTCAGAATGTGCAAGAGTTACCCTCAAACCCCGTCCAACGTCTATTTATAACGAAGGGGTACGCAGCTAGCCGTTACAGACGACGCAGCGAAAAACGCGCTGACCGGACGCTCCGGTCAGGGTGACCGGACGCGTCCGGTCACTACACGACAAACGTGAACAGTGCGCGTCAGAACTAGCCGTTGCCCTGACCGGACGCGCTCAACCAAGTGACCGGACGCGACAGTGCCCGCGTCCGGTCGCGTTCCAGTACGCTCCCGTTGAGACCGGACGCGTCCGATCGTACTTGACCGGACGCGACAGTGCCAGCGTCCGGTCGCGTTCCAGTAAGCTCCAGCTGCGACCGGACGCGTCCGATCGCGCGTGACCGGACGCGCCGCGCGTCCGATCGTCACTCCGCTTTGCTCTGCCTCTCTGGACGCTTGACCGGACGCTCCGATCCCGTGAAGGACCGGACGCGCCGGTCGCGCGCTTTTCTTTTACGCCCAGTTGAACTGACCGGACGCGCTGGTCAGGCCAGACCTGCGTCCGGTCACAAACCCTAGCGCTCGCGCCGCGATGAACTGACCGGACGCGTCCGGTGAAACCGTGACCGCGTCCGGTGCAGCGTCCGGTGCAGCGTAGTGACCTCTTTTGCCTCTGTTTCTTTTCCGACTTTCGGCGCAATAGAAAATAGGCATTTCACTTCTCCAAAAAGCGCCGAATCCCGCCTCGCAAGCTCGGCGGGAGGGAGAGAGGAACCCAAACCCCTCTCTACCGCTTGAACTCCACCGCCTTCACAAACTGTGCTAACACCACCAAGTGTACACCACCATGTGCATGTGTGTTAGCATTTCATAAATCATTTCTCAAGGCGTTATGTTAGCTCTTTACTAGATCCTAATGCATATGCTCAAGACATTGATCTAGTGGCACTTGATTTCCGAGCTAACCGTGATTGCCCCTCTTGATAGTCGGCTATGTATCCTAAACCCGGTCAATCACTTCTCTACTCATCTTAGACCGGCAAAAGGAAAAACCTATGATTATACCTTTGCCTTGCGCTCTTAGATCCTTCTCTTTCACTTGATCACCATGTCCTTCCTTTTATGTGCATCTCCATCATGATCATCATTTCATGTCCATGCACCATCTCTTTGTGATCTTGTGGCCATCACTCCTTGCCACATACACCTTCATCACATGTGTTGCTTATGCCTAACTCAAAACACTTAACATATGGCATTAGCAACTTGGTGTCATTAATTACCAAAACCAAACTTGGGCTTTCAGTGAGGTCACTCGCATCTTGTTCCAATTGGTGTTTATTTGTGTCTCTTTGAATTGGAACTTGATTGGGAGAAGTCGCGTCGAAGTTCGGAATGAAGAAGGGCGAAAAACAGTGACCGGACGCTGGACCGGACGCTGCACGGGACGCAGTGATGCTTCACCACCGCGTCCCGTCCCAGCGACCACCAGCGCGTCCGGTCATCTTGAAGACCATCTCCTGATCTAGTGACCGGACGCTACACCGGACGCGCCCCTGTTGACCACCGCGTCCGGTCCCGGTAACCACCACCGCGTTCGGTCATCTGTCTCAGTTTTCCAGGCAAATCAAAACCGGACGCTATCCGTGTCCGATCGTTGATAATCGGACGCGTCTAGTCATTCCAGGAGCTTACTGGAATGTGACCGGACGCTGCCTCTCCGCGTCCGGTCATATCGACCACCGCATCCAGTCATCGCGTAACGAGCGGATCTAACCCCTCATATAATTTTGCGCATTCTTCTTTTTTTTCTTCCTCGTCCGCGCCGTACTCCTCGCGTTTTGCCGCCTCCGTGCCCTAGCTCACCGGAAGCGCACCGCCGCCGCTCGCCGAAGACCTCGGCCGCGCCTGCTCCACCGCGCCCGCGCAGCCGCCCTCTGCCACGTCTGCACTGTCGCGCCGTGCCTCTCCCGCGCAGCCGCCATCTGCCGCGCCGCCACCTCCACCGCGCCTGCGCCACCACCACCGCCGTGAGCCGCTGCCGCCTACGAGCTGCGCTCTCCTCCACCTGCACGATCTCTGGCCAGCCCCTGCCCTCACGTTCATCCTTGATTTTCGGCCACCGCACGTCGCCCTAACCCTAGGGTTCGCACTGCGGCGTCGCTTTTGTTCGTTGTCGAAAAGTTCTTCGCGCGACGTCTTCGCTCCGAGGTTGTTTCGCACATCCTTGATCTTTGTGTTAGGGTTTGTCGAAATTTTGTTTTCGTTAACCCTAATCGACTTCTGTTTTGGCGAATCAGCGCTCGTCTAGTGCGTCGGGAAGTCTCGCGACCTAGGTCATCTCATCTCTTCACCGGATTTCTGATCGATCCGAGGTAGCCATCGTGTTTCGTTTCACGTCTTATCTTATATGCTTGCTATCTCTATGGTTTCGTATCTTTTAGATCATATATGTTGCTTATAGTAGATCCATCTATTCCGTCTTTTTAGTGAGTTTGTCGTGTGTCGGGGTGACTGCTGTTCAGCTGTTGAATCCGAGGCCAAGCCTGCGGATACGGATTGAGGCCAAACCTCTTGAGTGTCAGTACATCATTTTTCAGAGGTTTTCCGACAGTGTGACAGCATGGTTCGTTGCAAGAATGCTGGTGGTGCTCCTAGTGACGGGGACAACAGTTCTCCTCGTATGTCTGAGGTTGCGCGTGGAAAGCGCATCAAGATCATGGCCAGAAAGAAGAAGAAGACTCTTACTGATGCAGAGATAGCTCAGGCAGTGGCAGATACAGCTGATGCAGCTGAGAGAGGTGGCAGGAGCAGTGGTATACGCATTGGCGATAGTCGTTTTCATCTTGAAGGACGACGGCTTGGTACAGAGACCACTGAGGGCACAGAGGTGCAAATGGATGCAGATACTATGTCAGTTGATCCACCTGCAGCGCTTTCAGTGGGGACAGAGGAACAGCCAGCTCAGACTCCATCACATCGCCGCTCCACACGCACATGGGCTCAGGTGACTCCCAGGCCAGAGGGCCAGCGTCGTGGAGGACATCCACCTCCGAGAGTTAGAGGTACACCCCCAGTTGAGCACTTTGACTTGAGAGGTGCTACTGCACGTCAGGTGCAAAGTTTGAGATTTATTGAGGTCAGCCGGTGGTTCCCACCTCAGAGGGACTCCAGAGCTTCAGATGGTTTCTATACTCCTCTACAGGAGGATTTTTACAGAGCTCTTGTTGACAGTGGCATTGCTTTTCGACCACAGAGGGTCTGTCGCATTGAGTCACTTGTTGAGGTAGTGGGTGAGCAGCTTCGTCCGCACCTGTCCTATCTACCAGGCTTGTCAGATTTTCTTGGACGGACGGGTGCATACTGCGGCACTTGAGTTAGGGAGTTCTATGCTTCATTATGGATTGATCCAGCCCATGAGTTCATACACTTTGCATTCAGAGGCCGCGATCGCAGACTGTATAGCACAAGAGTGCGGGAGATTCTCAGACTCCCAGCTTCATACACGAAGATTCACCAGCTCTGTTTCGGTCAGATAGCTCCACCTAGACACCCTCATGGCGGTACTGTGCCACCTACATATCTGATCCGACCCTGCTTCTGTGAGCCTTTTGGCGAAGGGTCTCGTCGCACACCTGCCAGTTTGACATCGCTTGTCCGAGTCCTGGATGCTATTGTTAGGCGTACACTTCTTCCCAGGCTTGGTTACAGAGAGGGACTGACCAGAATACAGCTATGGGTAGTTTACCACCTTCTCTCACAGACACCTTTTGACATTTGGGATCTTATGGTTAGTGAGATGGAGGACACCCTGGCAGAAGGCTTCAAGGGACACCGTCAGCTGCCCTATGCTCATTGGATTTGCTTCATCATCAGATCTGCACTTGAGCTGCCTTTTGAGATTAGTGCTGAGATAACTGAAACTACTATTGTTTTTCCTGAGTATGATATTCGTCAGTTATGGGCTTCAGTTACGAGAGAGCAGGTCCCTGTGCCAGGATAGAGAGAGAGACCTGAGGTGCCTGAGACAGCGGCTGAGCAGGATGCGACCATACATGGTCTTGCTGAGGCAAAGCTTGCAGATCTAGATGTTTAGCCCGCTGATATAGCTGAGGATGAGGCCTCCGACAGCACTGACGAGGATTATCAGCCCATCCCCAGGTATCAGTCTCCTCGGCCTCATGACCACGAGGCCGGTAGCTCTGGTTCAGCCTCCCGCTCAGACCCAGCCATGGTGGCTATTCTTGAGAGGCTGACCCAGGCATAGGAGCGACAGGAGCTTCAGCTGCAGAGACAGGCTTAGGATACAGCTGCTGCATTTGCACAGATACAGGCTCGACAGGACGAGTTCCAGAGACAGCAGCTTGAGATACAGCGCCAACAAGTCGAGATGCAACGTCAGCAGTATAAGATGCAGCGACAGAGTGCAGCTAGCCATCAGCAGTATTTGGATCTCCTGCGTCACCTAGTCACAGTTGGGGTTCCTCCACCTGCATCTATCCTGACTTCAGCTTTACCTTTCAGTGGACCTTCAAGTCAGGATCAGCTGAGCTTTCAGTTCACCTCTCCACAGCTGCAGGTTCCTCAGTCGTTCCAGTCCCCGAGCTACACGCCCATTCAGACGGGGTTTACTCCTTCAGACCAGCCTCGCCCTCACATGTTGACCGGCACACCTTTCATTGATCTGAGTGCCACATATAGCGAGTTGACTGGTCAGCCGACGCCCTCGAACACCACATTTGCTACTTCATCAGAGTTGTCAGCTTCAGAGGCAGCTTTTCCTCCAGTGACAGGGACAGGCACTACAGAGACAGTTCCTTCGTCCGTTGCCTCGACAGATCCTCTAGCTTTTGGCTCTCTTCAGGCTCAGGTCATAGAGACTGCTCCACTTATTGCCACTTCGGCAGCACCTGTTCCTGTTGATCAGACCTAGACCGCTTCACAGCCGTGTGCTTCTTCAGAGGGTCAGCCAGATAGGGCGTGTTTAGATCCAAAAATTTTTGGGGAAAAGTTCCTGTAGCACTTTTCGTTGTTATTTGGTAAAATTTGTCCAATTATGAACTAACTAGGCTCAAAAGATTCATCTCGACATTTACAGACAAACTATGCAATTAGTTATTTTTTTACCTATATTTAATGCTCTATGCATACGTCCAAAGATTCGATGTGACAGTTACTGCGCAAAATTTTTTGGGCCTTTTTGGCCATCTAAACGCGGCCTCAGAGTCCAAGGAAGACACTTCTCAGTTTGTGATTACTACGCGCTCCTCGGCACCCGACTCGACTCCGTCTGTTCCCCCGTCAGATCCTTAGATTAGTTTTTGGCGGTTGATGCCAAAGGGGGGAGAGAGAGTAGATTCAGGGGGAGCTTTTGTTAGAGGGTTTTCGTTCTTTTCTTGTGTGCTACACTCATGCATCATGTTTACTTTACAGTAATTGCATTCGTGTGACATGTGATCTTATGAGGTACCTTGAGTCTCTATGGTTTATCCTATCACAGTTTTTAAATCATGTCAATTGTTTGTTTATAGCTCATAAGGTTGTGCTTCCGTGCCTTACTCCGATTTCATATGAGCTATGATTTATGTGTACTAACTCTTCATGTCTTATCTTATGAGTACACTCAGTTGGCTTGGAACACATAAGCATTGACTAACCCCTTGTGCTTACAGCTTTATGCTTATGTGAACCAAGCATGATCGAAAACCTCAACTCATATCTTCTGAATCTAAGTGTTGTCATCAATCACCAAAAAGGAGGAGATTGAAAGCATCTAGGCCCCGGTGTTGGTTTCGGCAATTAATGACAACACATAATTACCATGACTAACGTGTGTTTTGCAGAAACATTGGTAAGTTAGGTCATGGAGATGATAACTGCTTTGGGCAATATGACAGTCATGTCCCTTAATGGAAATCGTTTCGGTTTTCAAAGGATCAATGATAAGATTAAGGACGGTTAGTTCCGGATGTCAAGGTGTTGAGATACATCTGGAATAGTCGTTAGGATCTTTGTTTCTTCCTTTGACCGTACTATAAAGAGGGGCATGAGCGAGTAGCTTGACCTAGGTGAGTCTTGTGTTTAGGTGTGGTGCATACTTGTCAAACTTATCACTAGGTAGCTCGAGAAAAGCTCAGAGTTCAGTTAGAAGCAACTTGGTTCAAGTTACATCGCGTTTAGAAGACGTTTGAGCCGTTTACCTACGACCGGACGCGGTCCTGGTCATGACCGGACACGTCCGGTCAGTACTAAATCTTCACTGCGTTTTTCAGCTGACTGACCGGACGCGGTTCTTGAGAGGACCGGACGCGGTGGTCAGGCTGACACGTGTTCCAGAGGGTAAACAGCGTAATCGGACGCGACTGTGAAAATGATCGGTGCGTCCGGTCATGTTCCAGTAAGGTCCCGTGGAGACCTGACGCGTCCGGTCACCTATGATCGGACGCGGTCGTGCGTCCGGTCATGTTCCAGTAAGGTCCCGTGGTGACCTGACGCGTCCGGTCACCTATGATCGGACACGGTGATGCGTCCGGTTAGATTTCCAGAGAGCTCTTGCATGATCGGCGCGTCCGGTCATCTCAGACCGACGCGTTCGGTCACCACAGATCGGCGCGTCCGGTCACTCAGCACAGGTTTCCGTTATTCGACCGTTACAACTGACCGGCGCGTCCGGTCATATCGACAGGCGCGTCCGGTCAGTGCACGTCTGGCTGTTTCAAAAGGTAACGGTTGGATTTGTTTGAGGGGTCTATAAATACAACCCCTCCACCTCTTTTAGAGGTCTCTTGCTCATTTGTTTAGCTGAGAAACATCTTTGAAGTGCAAGGGAGTGCAAGAGCCCTAGTGAGGATAGTGATTTGCGAATCAAAGTTTGAGAATCCTCTCTAGTGACAAGAGTCAAGCAAGTGTGCATCTATCTTCTCATTAGACTTGTTGTGGTCAAGTGAGAGTTCTAGCTTGTTACTCTTGGTGATCGCCATCACCTAGACGGTTTGGTGGTGATTGGGAGTTTGGCGATCATCCGACGAGATTGTGGGTGACCCAACTCAAGTTGTGAGCGGTTTTAGGTGATTCGCCGCGACGGAGTGTTGAAGAATCAACCCGTAGAGAGCACTTGATCCTTGCGCGGATCAAGGGGGAGCTACACCCTTGCGCGGGTGCTCCAACGAGGACTAGTGGGGAGTGGCGACTCTCCGATACCTCAGCAAAACATCGCCGTGTTCCTAACCCCTACTTTCAAGCATTTACTTTCTTGTATTACTTTCATTGCTTGTTTACTTTCCTAGAATTGTCCTACTAGTCTAGGATTGAAACTTAGGGTGCAAAACTTTTATCGGTAGAATCACAAGGAACACAAGTAGGCACTAGGGGTGAAGTTTGGCTTGTAGGATTTAATTCTTGCAATTAATTTTTAGAAAAGCTCAATTCACCCCCCTCTTGGGCATCTTGATCCTTTCACATATAAGTTTTTATTTGGGACTGACTGCTCCATGTTTTTCAGCTCTATTCAATTTTTTGGTCGAATAGGTGCAGCTACACAAACTTTATTTTCAGAGAAAACTGGATGAAGCTGAGAGAACACCTAAAGAGATGCTCCTGAAACTCTAAAGTTTTGTGAAGCTACTCCACGATGAAGTTTGTAGAGCAATCCTAAACAAACTCTCATTGAGGATCAGGTTGGGTGACAAAAAAATCGAGTAGGATAGCAATGCAGCAGTGAAGTTTCTCGAAACCTTTACAATATATGAACTTCTTAACAATAAAAAAATAAGAAGAATTTATTTCTGACCACACAACTGATGTCTAAGTTGTTTTTGGCCATGCAATTCTAAAACTAGAAGTCTCTAGCCGTCAAACTATACAAATTTGATCATCTAGTTGGTTTTGAATGTGACTTTTTAGTTTTTGAAAATAATAATAACTAGTTTATTTTCTAGAAAACATATAACTAACTCATTTTTATTTAGGGAAAAACAAATTAGTACCATATTTTTCCTAAAAGTATAGCCTATCTATTGGAGCTCTAATTTGAATTATTTGTATCCTTTGTTGGTGGTTCCTAGTGTTTTGTTGCTCATAGTTACACATGTTATTTATTTAAGCCATCATGTTGTGCTGTATCATACACTCTATCTCGCTGAAGACCACCGAAGTTCAAGGCTATGTTAATCTACTGTTCCTAGTGGGATGGGGGAGGCACACAACCACTCAACAAGTCAACCCCCCGCGCTGGCTGCGAGTGAAACCCCACATTTACATGCACACAATGGGGAAGAAGAGAGTCAACCAAAGCCGGAGCCGCGAAGAAGGCGAAGCAGAAACTGAATAAGAAGATGAGGGCCAGGGCAGCGCAGATGGTGCCACCAAGGCCTTTCGTCGCGTGGGAGCGCCCAAAGACGACGGAAGGAGAACTTCTAAATACGGTGGCCGGGGGCATGCTGCCAAACAAAATCCTTGCTACGGGGTTACCTGGAGCAAGGATCTTGGTCTGACAGTCTTCTTCGTGAAGCTCGACGTGCCGCCGCCCTGCCAAACAAAATCCTTGCTACAGGGTTACTTGGAGCGAGGATCTTGGTCTGTTAGTATTCTTTGTGAAGCTCGACACGCTGCCGCCGCCCTGCGCCCACCGCCGCGGTAGGGTCTCACCGAAGCTTCGCGACCGCGGCCTCAGCCTCGGCCCCAGCCCCAAAACTCTGACGTGACCCTACCACCTACAATGACCTCCTCCTTCCCCTCCCCCTCCTGCCACCGCCATGGCCATGGACGCCCCTGTCCTGACCTAGCTCGGCTGCCTCCTATGCCGCAAGAACTCTAACCGTCGTTCTCTCGTCGTCTCCACCGTCTGACTTCCCCCGAGCCTCTTCCAACCTCGCCGAAGTTGGTGAAGAAGAGAGGAAGAGTTGAAGAGAGAAGGCGCTGAACCCTGGCCGCTGCCGGGAGCACGGGCGACATATTAGCTTTTAGAGTTTATTTTTTTGGTTGGATTTTATAGTAAGAAAACAGTCTTTCATCTCATACCAGCGGGCTGTTCACGAGGTAAAACCGTCCGACGCAGGCTAAAGCCCAGTGAAAACATGGACAGTAATCTCTTTTCAGCTTCTCGCCCCGCAATCTCTCCGTCTCCGGTTTCCCCGTCCCGCTCACCGCCGCCATCGCCGGCGCCCATGGCGGCCTCACCCGGGACAGCCGAACCGCTAGAGAGCTCAACAGCGGAGCATCCTGAGGCGGTCCAGCCACCTCCACTACCGATCGATGAGGCGGAACCGCCGTCGCCTCTTCTAGGGGCGGCGGTTGCACATGAAGCGATTTATCCGAAGAAGTCCGCTTCCCCTTCGCCGCTTCCGGCGAACTTGGCGGTCGAAGTTTCTCCCGAGGTGGAGGCCTCGTCCTCGTCCCTATCCCCGTCGCCTTCTCCCTCTCCATCTCCCCAAATCGTGGAGGCGTCGCCGGGTGCGCCACAGCCACTGTCCCCTCCACGTACTGCTCCGGCTGCTGCCACGCGTGCTTCGACGGACCTCTCCATTACAGAGGCGGTGGCAATGGCGTCCCAGGAAGCCGCTCGGCCATCCCCGTCTCCCGAGTCTACGGACGCGCACTTGTACAACGCGTCCGCGCCGCCGACGCCGCCGATGGAGATTTGGCTGGGAGTGTTGTTGCCGCAGCAGCAGCCGCGACCACCGTCCCCGGAAATGGTCGCTCCATGTGATTATTCAGAGCCTGCACAGCCATCGCCGCTGTGTCATCCGGATGGATGCACAGGCGCCTCGCCAGACGCACCGGTGGATGAGGTAGTGGCAGGAACGCCAGGAAAAGCAGCTGGGCTGTCTCCAGGTGAAAACTTGGAGTTCGCAAAGTCACCACAGACGCATTTTCCAGCTGAAAGCACATATGCCTGTTCAAATGCAGCGAGCAAGGTATCAGCAGTGGCTTCAGAAGAAGGTACTCAGCCTGTGATGGAGTCAATAGATGGTGAGGGGCCATTAGAGATTGGAGCACAGAGATCATTACAGGAGCCAGAGGAGACAACAACGTCCTTCAGGATGGAAGCTGAGCCTTGTTCGCCGGAGATGGCTCCTCCAGGGTTTGAAGATTGTAAGTCTCAATGGTTGCCATTGTCACATCCTAATCCTCTGGTTGAATCCACGCACACTGTGGTACAAGTGACTGCCACCAATGCCATGGGCACGACGCCAGATGCAGCAACTGGGTCACTGTCTTCACCTGGCCTACTTCCACCGTTGAAGAGAGGGGAAGAGGGGCAAACACTTCCAAGATCATGCTCTCCCACAACAGAAGCTGCACCATGTTCACCAGATATGCCACCTCCAGGCTTTGAGAACTGTAAGTCATCATGGCTACCGCTACCGACTCTTCAACCCATAGCTGAAACCACGTACGTGTTGCACGATGTGGCTCCCACCAAGGCAATGGCAGTGGGATTTATGGAAAAGGCATGCTCAGTGCTGGCATCGGAGCGAACGGATGTGGAGATAGACTCAGAGCGGAACCTATTGCCGCAATCGGAGAGTGGAACTGGGAGTTCATTGCAAGGGCCACTGCCAAGATCACCTTCTCCCATGATGCAAGCCACTCCCTGTTCACCGGATACAGCACCTCCAGGGTTTGAAAATTTAAAGTTCACACAGCTACAGCCTCCCTATCTATCTCTGGTGCAGACTGCACATGTATTGCAAAATTCAGCCGATAATGAGGCCATGTCTGTGATATCAAAGGAAGCTCCTCAGCCACTGCCTGCATTTGATGCAACGGATTTAGACATTGATGCCAAACCTGTCCTGGCACCACCATCAGAGAGTAAACCAGGGAAGTCATTGCCACCGGAACCTCCCCTTCTGCCATCTCATGTAGCACAGCATACAACCTGTTCACTAGGGATGGTGCTTTTAGGGTCTGAGAATATTGAGTCCTCGCAGCTGCTGCCACCAGCTCTGGTTCTTCCTCTTGATCAGACTCCAGACATCTTGGCTGATGCAGGGACCAAGAAGACAGTCACAATGGAAGACGTGTGTCATCCGCTGCCTGTAGCAGGAGTGGCGGAAGAAGCCATGGGGTTTGTTCTTCCACCAGTAACGGAAAATGGTTGTGAGGGCCAATCACCACACCTAGAGCCACAGGCTTCTTCCCCTGCAGTGGATGCTGCAACTACATCACTGGAGATAGCTCCTAGAAGTTTTGAGAATTCGGAGTCCTCTCAGTTGATCGCTCCTTGTCTAGCTGAGACAATAGACCCCTCTACACATGCACCAGCTATTATGCCTATGGTTGTGAAGTCAGAGAAAACGAGTCTGCCACTATCTCCATTACAAGCTACAGGCACAGACATGGAAAGCGCAATCCTGCGGCAGTCGCCATCGAAGAGTGAAGAGAGATCATTGCCACAGCGAGAGCAACACCCATCTTCTCCATCTGTGAAGAACACTACTTGTTCACCAGAGGTTGCACCCCCAGGTTATGAAAATTTTGACTCCTTGGATCAGCTTTTGCCGCCACCACCTCTTTGCTCGAAGTTTGGTCAGTATTTTTCCATCTTTTTGCAGACCTACTTTTCTTTGTTTTTACTTAGTAATTTTCTGGTCATCTATCTGGTTCATGGCTTATGAGTTAAATGTAAACAGAACAAACCTTTGGTAGATCTTGCACATCTACTGGAGGAATTTCTGGACGTCAATGGAGCAAATGGTTAACATTGCATTATTACCATGTAATTTAACTTGAAACAGTATGATATACAAAATAAAGAACAAGTCTAGATACCTTAGCATTCAGAAAGTATGCTCTGTGCTAGTATCTTATGTTCTTGTTGCTCTATTTGCATCTCATTTAGTTGTACCGGTATATTTTGATTCAACAATAATGCACTCGACAAAGGGCATCCGTTTACTTAACTGCACGCCAAAATAAGTTATTATAACAATGCATATTGCATACAGTACCAAGCTGCTGCTTGAAGATGAGACAGCTTGGATGCATAAAGCTCAAGCTTTTAGATACTGTGAATGATTAATGGATAAATTGGCAATTAACTGAGAACTTCTCTTTAGGCTGGTTTAGAAGCAGACTGGTGGGCAGTCCTGGCATCTGCTAGGCCCTTGACCAGGATGCTGCATAGCTCCTTTGGGGATTCCAAAAATAGATCTTATTTAGTTGCAGTAAGTTTGAGCTTTGTGGAATGTGCAATATGTAATTAAAGCAATGTAAAAAAGGTAGGATGTGGAGTTTACTTTTTTAGTCTCCAATACAATGGTTCAGGACATTTAATCCTTATTATTTATCAACATTCCTCTCTTTATCTGAGTACAAAAGAGTGACACTGATGAAAGTCAGAAATGGTGGTGTTAGAGCTGAGGAAGTTGTGCTGTTTGATTGCAGTTGAAACAAATTCTTTATGGACAATAAATAGAAGACGAAATCTGTATGGGCTGTATTGTAAGCAAGCTCTTACCTTGAGGTTTTAATCCAAACTTTTGTGGATTCATGTTTAAACTGAATATCAAGATGCTCTACGCATTGTGCAAAAACTCTTCTGAGTGACCCGCGGCCTAATATAATACTACCTCAATTCCAAATTATAAGAAGTTTTGACTTTTTAAGATACGTAGCTTTTGTTGTGCACTTAGATATACACTATATCTAGATACATAGTAAAAGCAATGTATCTAGAAAAGTCAAAACGTCTTACAATTTGGAACAGAGGGAGTAATAAACTTTTAGATACAAAGTTTTAAATTTCTAAACTAAAGAAGTCAGTTTCCGTACCAATGTAGAAATCGAGGATGTTATAACAGTGATCAATCTTTTTAAAAGAGATTTATAGTTCTGAAAAATACTGTGTGCAATGTGTGGGTGCTTGTACCTTTCTTTGTGTTGTTTTTAACTTAGCTGGTGACTTGCACAGAAATTGGTCAAATGGTATGCGGATGTTGTCGTCAGCTTGTTGCATATCCTAGGGGCGCTGTTCATGTTCAGTGTTTTGGTTGCTCGACAATAAACCTTGTACTGGAAGGTGCGTGCTATTTCTACCTTAAAAGTTATCTCACCTTATTCTGCTGGTACCTTATTCTCAATTGTTGTTCTTTGGAAATCATCATTATTCTCTCCTTGTACTATATTTTCTTCTTAATGAGATGACACTGATGAGCCATACAATGAAGCTCTGGGAGAGGGTTATCGAGCATCGCCTAAGGAGAGTGACACATGTGACCCAAAATCAGTTTGGGTTCATGCCTGGTAGGTCGACCATGGAGGCGATTTTCTTATTACGACAATTGATGGAGAGATATAGAGAGCAGAAGAAGGACTTGCACATGGTCTTTATTGACCTCGAGAAGGCATATGACAAAGTACCGAGAAATGTCATGTGGTGGGCCTTGGAAAAGCACAAAGTCCCAACTAAGTACGTTACCCTCATCAAGGATATGTACAGGGATGTGGTGACGTTTGTCCGAACATGTGATGGTGACACCAGTGACTTTCCAATTAATATAGGACTGCATCAGGGGTCAGCTTTGAGCCCTTATTTATTTGCTTTGGTGATGGATGAGGTCACAAGGGACATACAAGGTGATATCCCTTGGTGTATGCTCTTTGCTGATGATGTGGTGCTAGTTGACGACAGTAGGGCGGGGGTTAATAGGAAGTTAGAACTATGGAGGCACACGTTAGAGTCGAAAGGGTTCAGACTTAGTAGGACTAAGACCGAGTACATGAGGTGCGATTTCAGCGCGACTAGGCACGAGGAGGGAGACGTTAGCCTCGATGGGCAAGTGGTGGCCAAGAAGGATACTTTTCGGTATTTAGGGTCGATGCTACAAAAGGATGGAGACATTGATGAAGATGTTAGGCATAGAATTTCAGCCGGCTGGCTGAAATGGCGTCAAGCTTCTGGCGTTCTCTGTGACAAAAGGGTGTCTCAGAAGCTGAAAGGTAAGTTCTATAGGACGGCGATTCGTCCGGCGATGTTATACGGTGCTGAGTGTTGGCCTACAAAAAGGCGACATGTCCATCAATTGAGTGTAGCAGAGATGCGTATGTTGCGTTGGTGTTGTGGGCACACAAGGAGGGATAGAGTCCGGAACGACGATATTCGGGATAGGGTTGGAGTGGCACCAATTGAGGAGAAATTGATTCAACATCGGTTGAGATGGTTTGGACATGTCCAACGGAGGCCTCCTGAGGCGCCGGTGCGTAGTGGAGTTCTAAAGCGGCCCGATAATGTAAAGAGCGGTAGAGGTCGACCTAAACTAACTTGGGACGAGTCCGTTAAGAGAGATCTTAAGGAGTGGAATATCTCCAAGGATTTAGCTATGGACAGGAGCGCTTGGAGATTGGCAATCAACGTGCCTGAACCGTGACATCTTTTTGTCTTGTGCCATTTATGTCCCTTTATGTGTCTCCCTGTTTCTCGTTTCTTTTGGGTTTCATCTCTAGCCTACCCCAACTTGCTTGGGACAAAAGGCTATGTTGTTGTTGTTGTTAATGAGATGACACGTAGCTCTCTTGCATTGTTTGAGAAAATCATTCATTATCAACCATCTTACTTCTTACCCCTTTAATCTCAAAAGTAGGTCCATTTGAACTCATGTATGGGAGTTAAGGTGTATGCCAGATGCCAAATTGCTCATCAATCATTGTCAGAATTAATGTGGCCAGCATTGTTACTCAAATTTAGTATCATTTAAAAGGAGCAAAGCAGGATGAGTAAAAAAGGTTCCTAGCTGGACTTATATTTGCAGAAGAGTGAACAAGGCTAGATGAATTATATTCCTCCTTGGAGGAAGTAATTCTGCTGTAATTATTTGACTCTTCTTTTTTTTTCTCAAAAGTTCCATTGCTATATCATTGCCCAAGTTGTACAGAGCTAGTTTGATTTGCCATGTATATTAACATAGGCTTAGCGGAGGGTTCTTATCCTTTGCTTTATGTTGTGTTATATATGCCCTCTGAAGTTTTTCACGCAACTTGTTTGCATGTTTGGAATTTGGATGTTTTTTGGCTCAGCATCGCTATTAACTTATTCTCAATTCTCATAGACTTCTTCATATTTCAATAGCTTTTACAGACTCAGGTGTAATTCTTATAGTTATCTATGTGCTTTCTTCTCCTTTAAAGATTGTTTTGCCTTCTTTTCTTTCTTGGCAGAACATCAAGTTGGTAAGGTGTATTGTGGACAATGTGATACACTATTGATGTATCCTTTTGGAGCTCCTGCTGTTAAATGTTCCAACTGTCTTTTTGTCACTGAAATCGGAGTAAGAACTACGACTTCCCACATAGTTTACTTGCTACATATGTTTTGCTGTGCTAATATATTTGATGGAAAAAAGGTATATGCCATTGAAAAGGTAGTTTCACTACTTATATGCTTGTAGTAAGTCTGAGGTGGCGCTCAAATTATTTATCCATATTTTTAAGGAATATCTGTGCCTTAGATTCTAATTCCCAATTCATCTAATTTTATATATATGTTTGAGATAAATACTTTTCCAGTCAGAAAATCCCATCTAGTTTCATTATATAAAAAAACTTAACAAAATTCCAAATAAAAAACTTAGAAGATACATATGCCCTAGGCTAGATTTGACCATACCAAAGAATGACTCAACTCTGCAAGCTACTAACCTGCCGAAAAGCGGACACTGTAAAACAAACAAAAAAGGCATTAGAACTTGACAACCACATTCCACCTATTTATGCTTCTTGAGAGAATTCCTTCATTGCCACTAAAAGCTATAGCAATTCCTTCATTGCCATCCAAAAAATACATATTGCCTTCATTGCCATTCATTTAGATTTTCCTTTCTTCATTGCCTGATCTCACTTGAGGTGATGCGGTCACAGATCGCCTGTTACTTCTTCCTCTTTCATTGTCATCGCCTTGCTCACCATCGCCTGGCACAGGGGGTGGGCCGGTGGCTACTTCTTACTCTTGCCACGGCAGCATGGCTCCTCCTCCCGGGCGACCTGTAGCACGGGGGCGGTACCGGGCAGGGCGAGCGGGCCAGCTGCGTGATGGCCGGAACGACTTGCAGCCTTGCAGGTAGGACGACACGTGGGGCGAGCGGGACGGCCAGCATGACACGCAGGATGGTACCATGGTGTGCCATGCTGTGGAGCTGGGAGGTGATGAGGTGTCTAGGAGCGGTGGCCTCTGCAGCCTCTATATCCACGAGAGGCACGGTAGTGCGCTGCCGCCCGCCGCCTTACCCTATAGCGCGCGGAACTGCGTCACGGGCGCGGTGTCGCTCGCTGGCTCCAATTCGCGTGGGGCCGCGGGACCCAATGTTAGTGTGTGCAGCCGATTCAACGGAGGTCGACGTCGTTAGGCACAAAATTGACGGAATGGAAATGAAGGAAAGAAAAATCTAAATTAATGACAATGAAGGAAATATATATTTTTCAATGGCAATGAAGGAATTGCTATAGCTTCTAGTGGCAATGAAGGAATTCTCTCATGCTTCTTCTGCCAGCCACCGCAAGAGAGCATGGATTGCTGTTGAAGAGGTTCGCATACCTTCTTCTGCAGTCCAGTCAAAACTCAGTCTACTGGCATGAAACAAATATTCCTGCCTTTCCAGGTCAACCAAACAATTTTTCCATTTGTGAGCCACCAACTTGTGAGTATCCACATTGAATTGGGTATTTGGATGTCCAATCTGCCTAAAGTTGGTATCCTGTGTTTGGAATGTTTGTGAAACCAAACAAGCATTCAAGTTTTGCCATGCTCCAAATTTACTGAACCAAAGGACACCAAACAACCGAATTGCACACATTCAAGACCACTGACCACCAAATAATACATTTTCAGCCTTTCTGGCCCTCTTCAATAACTTTTTTTGGTTAAGATGCTATTCCTCATCACTAACCAGAGAAAGTGTTAATCCTTAGTGGTAGTTTCAAGTTGCAGATATGAAGAGAACTGTATAGATCCTTTTGGGGACCAGCATCACTCTATTCTGATGTTGGGCTAAATCACTATTCTCTAGGTAGTGTGTATGCTAGTGTGATGATCCAATTGACCTGTTAATGTTACCAATGGAAAATATCACCCATCGTTAAACAGTGTTGAGTTGTGTGCCTTTCTTTTTTGTGGAAAATGCTTCATACCATCGTGCTGTGCAATTACAGGTGAGGCCTGGTCCCATTTGTCATCAGCTTGGTTGTACCTTTGCAATCTTCTAAGCTATCAAACTTAAACCAAAAGCATGTCTACATGGTAAATCAACGCATCTTAAATAAACCTTTCCATGACAGCACGTCTGAGAAAGATGTCTGTGCCATTTCTGAATCATTGCCAACATGTGAACCTTTTGTCATCCCTTGTGATTTTTGGTAATCATGCTATCCACTGATGAACCTGGAGCTCTCAAACTGTCTGCTGTGCCTCAACATTGTTAGCTTCAACTTTCACACTTTCCAAGTAGTAGTACCCGCATCAATTCAAAATGGGTGGGCCAAAGGCCACTCAATTGCCTCTGTACTGTTAATTGTTATTTATTTCTGCAAAGCAATTTTGCTGAGTACCAATGCACTGATCTATGAGATTTTGTTTCTCCAGGAACGTAATGTTCGGCCGCGGATATTGATGGAACAGAGTGTGTCACCTGATCTGCAAGAGGTAGCTCACTAGAGCGGTCAGGCTTTAACAAGGACAGGTCGTGGAAGTGTGGAACCTAGATGATAGTGCCTGTAACTTCAGACGCTGCCATGGAAAACTCGCAAGTCATCCAATGATGGTGAAGCCTGTAACTGTAACGTCAAATGGCCTGTGCGCTGTGGAAGTGTGGAGTGGATAGCTTCAGATACAGCCTGTAGTCACCCTGTTCATGGTTTGGTTTTTGCGGCTTTGGTCGGGTTTGCAACCCAACCCACTTTTTTAGCACACGGACTGGGCTGGTTTGGGTTATGCGGTCACAGAACGGCTCTAGCATCGCAGCCGGATTGGCTTGGCCTGGTCTGGTCCACGGGTTTGCACGGGTTTACACAGACATGCAAATGCATGCAGAGTACAGACTCTGCGCTTTGCTTTGTGCTATGCAGTGCTCTGCCAGAGGAGTCCGTGACCTGTAGTATATGCAAATGCAAATGCATGGACCAGCTTTACACTGAAAAGATTGCTTTCTGCCGCATGCATCTGCACATCTGCTGTAAACAATGATGCACGTGACAAACACTATCAAGCCTTGGGCAAAGCATTATGATTTATATCTCAAATTTCACAGACAAGGCTCAACACAGAGATTACTATTTCTCATCAACCACAGCAAAACATAAACAGCTTGTAGAACGTTGCAGCAAGATTTAGAAACAAATATACTACAGGTCCCAAAATCTAATAAACTCCATGTTTATACGTGAACAATAATGGTTTCTCTACCATAAATAACATTGTGTCACCCTTATTGTCGACAGACAACCAAACATCAAATTAATGAATCAATGAAGTGGGTTGTTGTAGCATTTGGACCAGTAGCACCATGATCTTTTTTTCATACTTTCATGAAAAGGCTATGCTTCAAACGCTGTGAAATATGCAGCAAAACAGGGCAAACAAAATTTCACGTTAATAGTCTTGGTCAACACTATTGGGCTAAGCAGTGAAGTTAACCAAAAAAACAGCAAACCACATATGTCATATCATGGAATAGCTTCCACACAAGATGGAAGAAACAACTGAAGCAAGCATATTGTTATCTGAACTGCGAGGAGATATCTCACCAACAGCTAGCTGTAATGATACAACTACACCATCACAGTACCATTCCACTATCTACTAATGTTTCAGGAAACATGTAGAGACGGTGCATTAACAATGAATAAATGAATGAATTAACCACATAAGGTCCAGATCAAGAACCTATCTGGTCAGGGGCGGCAGGACATTTACATGCAATGGTCAAAATTTGGAGCGCCAATAGTTGTATGTCAAGTAAGTATCTCTTGCATAACTAAAAGCAATTCCTAAGACCCCAGCCTTGTATTGTCATTAAAACAGAGACGATGCACGCCCAGCAGAGTTTATCTAGTAATTCCTAGAATCAAAAGAAAGCAGTACATAGTATGTGGGATTGTTTGATAAAATTGTGCAGGCAGCAACCAGTAGTCAAAAAGAAGCTTCATAAAACTTTGCTAAGAAAGGAGGAACCAGAAAATAGACAACGTGGTTTGCTATTTTTGATAATACTAAAACAAGCCAAGGGTTGCTAGATCAGTTGGTCTAGTCTTCCGGCGGCACCTCCCAGGTCCTGAGTTCGACTCCCAGTGGGAGCGAATTTCAGGCTGGGTTAAAAAAACCCCCTCGCCCGTCCCCATTCCAAAGCACTGGGGGGTCACCGGCCCAATTCTCACTTGGGCGACGGAAAGGCCACCATGTACGGATGGGGCGGGGGTTCGGAGGTTTTCTCGCTGGGTGAGAAGGCACTTTCTTCTTAGTTGAAAGCTGCGGCGGCAGTCTAACCGCCCCGGTCGAGTTTTTTTTTATAATACTAAAACAATAGAATCCTGAAGGTTCTGTTTGCTATTTTTGACAACGACGGCATGCATGCAGGCACCAATTCTGAGCTCCCTTAGAATGCTGAAGTATGTTTTTTTTATAACAGCTGAAGCATGTTTTGAACCTTACACATATACTACTACAGATCTGTGGCATGCAACCACATATCGCTACTAAGAAACAATCAACAGATAGCAACATTCCTTTGAAAGAAACATAGGGGGTGAAATACACATACCGTGGTGTTGGCTATCTATGCATTCCTTTTGAAAAAAATTCTGCACAAATAGGAAAGAAATGGCATTACAACTTTGACACACATAAGGTGAAATTTGTACATAATTACAAAATTATACCTTCTTTAATTTCCTCGTATGATTGAAGCTCTTGAGCAGCCTCTCTTGCATTTACTTTGGTGTGAGTTGTATGTAGCCAACTTTGTGCACAAATCAAAGCTTCAACTGTGTCCGTCGATAGACTGCACCGAAGTGGATCTATAATCCGCCCTCCAGTGCTAAAGGCAGACTCTGAAGGAACTGTAGAGGCAGGCATAGCTAAAACATCCTTTGCCATTAGAGAGAGAATGGGGTACTTATTTGAGTTGACTTTCCAATAACTTAGTATGTCAAATTCCTTATCATTTCACGCTTATCAGCCAGATACCTTGACAATTCAGAATCATTTGATTCATCCTCAATCTCCTCCATATGTTGCTCAAACTGAGATGCCAACATGTCCTAGGGATTCTCTTCATCATCTTCATCTACATTAATGTGAATCAGTGCTTGATTTGAAGCTCTACTGCTTGAAGAAGGTGCGCTGATGGTTTGAGCATAGAACCCAAATAATTCATCAAGAGCTGACTGAGTTCTCTCAGATAATTGCTTTCCCTTCTCTGACCCATACAAAATTTCTAAGCAAAATGTCAAATATTTTAGCTTGTATCTCGGATCTAAGATTATAGCTATAAACAGCAAGTAGTTGAAATTTCCTTCTTCTTCCCAATACTTCTGAAATTTTAGTTTCATGAAAGATGCCATTGAAGATAGTATTGGATCATCTGCTAAAGCAATCTCATCCAATTTTGCATGCATTAACATTATGTCATGAAATACAATGGTTGATGTGACATGTAAAGAAGCTGAAAGACGCGTTGTCACCTTTTCAAACAGTTTCAGGAAACACAATATGCGCCTTGCTGATTCCCAGTCATGTGCATTAGGAGGGTTACTATTAGGAAAGAAAGCTTTGAATGGTTTACAATCTCTCTGTAGTCTTGCAAAAGCTTTTTCAAAGTTTTCAGCACTCTCTAACATAAGGTAGGTAGCATTCCATCTTGTCTCTATATCCAAGGACAAAAGACTTTTGCTTGAGATTTTCTCTAATTCTGCACATTTTTTGAAAACTTTCAATCTCAACGGAGAAGATCTCACAAATCTAACTGCTGTTCTGATTTTGTCGATAGATTCATTGTGCTCTTCTAATCCACTCTTTATAACCAAGTTAACTATGTGGGCGCAACACCTTACATGAAGGAATTTATGTTTTAACACAACTCCCTTCCAATCTTTGCACACGCCCTTCAAGTACTTAATCATTTTGTCATTAGAAGTTGCATTATCAACTGTCATTGTGAATATGCAATCAATACCCCATTCCAGCAAACATTCTTCAACTCTTTTTCCAAGAGTTTCTCCCTTGTGATCCGCAACTGAGCAAAAGTTAAGAATCCTTTTCTGCAAATTCCATTGGTCATCTATCCAGTGGGCAGTGAGAGTCATGTAACACAGATTTTGCTTTGACGTCCAAGTATCCGTTGTTAGGCAGATTCTATGATTCTTTAAAATCTTCTTTAACTTGGGGTTTTCTTCAATATATCGCTGCATGCAATCCCTTGCAACTGTCATTCTAGATGGTGGCTCAAACCTGGGCTGTAACACTTTGGAATATCTTCTGAACCCTACACCTTCAGCTATTGTGAATGGCATCTCATCAATTATAACCATATCAGCAAGTGCTTTGCGATAGTCTTCAACACTGTAAGGATGCTTTGGTGTTCCTTGGTTCTTCCTAACATTGCCCTGACCTTTGAGTGGATCTTCGGGGCACAAGTTCCTTAAATGGTACCATGAGGTGCTTGTTCCATGAGTTGATTGGTCGCATGAATAAATCTGCCCACAATGATTACATGTTGCTATTGGATCCTGACCCCTGAAACCTGTACTGAAATATTTCCAAACAAGTGATTTCTTCGAACAAATTCTTTTGTTTCTCTTCTGAATTGGATAGACCAGAGTGGGAGAGGTAGCTGACTGAGTAGCCTGCAACAATAGTAGATGCAGTTAGTAGTAGTTCATCTCAACTTAATTGAGCAATAGTAGATATTTAAGTGGAAAAGGGAAATTACCTGTCCAGAATTTGATGCATTAACAACTAAGGTTGATCTCTTTCGCTTATTTGTTTTAGATTGCAATGAAATCCTATTTTCTTCCAGTAATCTTTCCTGCATATCAATCAACCTATTCAGTCTGCTGCTGCAATCCTCAAACGACGTTAAGTTGACTCCAGCACGTTGATACAAAGATTGATCTTCGGCATCCTGACAACAAAGA
Source organism: Saccharum hybrid cultivar R570 (assembly GCA_038087645.1). Taxonomy (NCBI): domain Eukaryota; kingdom Viridiplantae; phylum Streptophyta; class Magnoliopsida; order Poales; family Poaceae; genus Saccharum; species Saccharum hybrid cultivar. Next base: position 30,343,818 of record JAQSUU010000135.1, read on the forward strand.
ATTGTTTAAAGATGTATCATACATTAAGTCAATGGAACTGGTGCTCAATCTGCATTTCAGAAATAAACAGTCATTGCACACATAATTCAATCTCTAGTAACAGAGAGAATATATCATGCAGCCCATTGCAGTAATATGGATACCCAAAGAAAATATGCCTTATGATAATACTATATCCCAATGTTCGTAAATGCAAATGGGTGATAACTGATAAGCATTAGTCATACACCATAAACAACTTTGGCCAATACCAGGTGGTAACTAATCACGCATACAGAGCCTGAGAAATCAAATGCCAACCCACCAAAAAAAACTAGTTAAAGAATCCGTTGGTAGTGGAAATCTCAATATAGGATACTAATATAATGGAGATTCAATTAATCAAGAGAATGGAATTCAGTAAGTTGTGTATCGAATTGTAAAGTAAGAAATATACAACTATCTCCTACCAATATTAATTTCCACCTATCCTTCGAGCCTCCCTCCTGAACTAATTTCTCTATCTATCTTCTTTCTGCTAGTTGCAGCTTGACACCTTGTCATCAAAATTCCAACTCATTTTCTCCTTTACTGAATCTGACTTGACTGTACTAATTTTAGGCCTTCAACCAATCCACAAAACAAGAATCAAATATGGGCAAGAAACAAGTGAGATCAGCGTATCAAGGAGACCTTGTCCAGTGCAGATCGATTGGGAGCAAAGGGAGAATCGGAGGCTCGGGTACTTCCATCAAGGTCCGTGCCATGCAACAGCGAGTCATGCTCCAATTCCGGCCCGGCCGATAAAGATGCCCAAGCTTCTCGCAGTTCCCATGCTTTCTCGGCCGCCCATGCCGCCTCCAACTGAAGGGCCTGAGCGAAGATGTCGCGCTCGTCGCCGCTGCTGCCGCGTTCGACCTCGCGCCTGCCGGCGCCGAGCTCCCCGGTCTCCTTGGTCTTCTGCTTGGTGTACTCCGCCTTACTGGACGCCTCGCCGGCCGCGCCCTTCACCGTCTCCTTGGCCTTGTCCTTGGCTTGCCCGGCCTTGTTCGACGCGCCCGCCGCGGCATCCCCCGCTGCCTCCTTGGCGTCCCCGACCTTCTTTCCCATCTCTGTAGCATGGACGAGACCGGCGTCAGCACGAGCATAGCACGCACGAGAGAAGAATCGTGTGCAGCGTGGATTTCTTACCGGAGGCGGTGTGCTGGGCGGACTCCCGCACGGACTTGACGGTGTGGCCGGCCTTGCGCCCCCCGCCGCCGCCGGCGGCTGCAGTGCCGCGCCCGCCGGCACCGCGCTCGCGCTCGTGCTGGCCGGTGCCGCGCCCGCCTGAGCCGCGCCCGCCAGAACCGCGCTCGAGCCCGTGCTCACCGTCACCGGTGCCACGCCCGACGCCGCCGCCCCCCGGCATCGCTTTTTTTTTTCTGAGTTTCGATGGGTTTGGATGGGTTAACCGTGACCGGGAAGGGGACTGTCGAAGTCATTGTTGGGTAGGTGGGTTCCAGCCCAGACCACGTTGTAACCGTGGCATTGGTTTTGGCTGGGCTGGTCACGGGCCGGTAGCCGGGTTTGTTAAACCGGTGAACAGGGTGAGCCTGTAGTTTAGGGATGAAAAAGCAGATCTAGTATAAGCGAAAAGATTACACCCTGCCGTAGCCTTATCATAGGGAATATGAACTGCTTAAGCTCGACTGTAACTGGAGCAGGTTAAGCTTAAGCATGGTTGACGGTATGGTGGGCTCAGATGATGCTCACTTATGTTGGGGGGCGAGCAGGGTGCTTCCGTGCTTGGGTTGGTCTACGAACCGCAGAACAACCCACTTGCATCCTTAGCGTTATAGCACAATCACAAGCGCTTTTATGGCCCTTTGGAGGCAACAAGAAGTAAAAAAAAAGGGGTACTTAATGATAGTATCTCTCTCTGAAAAGGGGAAACTCATTCATTCATTATAAACATGTTACAGAAATGGGACGCAACAAGCCCCATTCAAAGTTTTGTAAAGCCAGTTGGATGTCACAATGCTGAGAATGTGCTAAAGCTTGACAAGATTAATCGATGCCTGTCTTGCCTGTTTTGCTAACTTGTCTGCAACTTTGTTCGTCTCTCTTCGGATCTTGAGTATTGAGTATTGAGTAGTTCCTTCCTCGTGAGTGCCGCAAGGATTGGTACGAGGGACCAAGGGCTGGGTTGTGGAGCACGAAGCTAGAGCTAGCAGCATTAGCAAACACCTGATTATATGTTAGAATGTTGGTCACCACGAGATCATGATATATAGGGAAAAAATACAAAATAAAAGAAAATGAAATTAATAGAAATAGAAAATAAAAAAAGTATAAAGGAAAGGGAAAACAAAAGGAAAAATGTCATGTAATATAGGAAAAAAATTTCCATGAACACTAGGCGAGCAACCTAAAGTATATCAATATCATACTAGATAAGTACTATGTGAATAATAAGAAATACATTGTGGAACATTCTATCAATACTACATTAAAAAAACTAAAATATACCATAGACCATCTCACATGTACTATACGAGCATTACAAAATACGCTATATATAGGGACAAAGCTAGGATTTTAGCATAGCGGGTCATTCTAACAAATCCATAACAATCATATTGATGAAATACACACCCATATTCCTACATTGACTTGGGAAGAGCATACATAACAACCAAACTAATGTTTTTTATATGGTACAAAAGAAAGCTAAAAAGCTGGAGAAAAAGGCTAGTTTTTTTAGAGTTCTACGGAAATACCCTAGTCATAGCATTGCACAAGACTACACATTACAACATTATGGGATGCATCCATAGTTAAAAAAAACACTCCAGGCACTAACCCCTCAGCTTAACAAACGATTTATCATCTATATCAATCTAATTAGCTCTAAGACCCTAACTTCCACCCAATCAATCTAATTTATAGGCCACAAAATGATCACATCAATAATAGCATCAAAGAAGAGGGGAACGATAATAGGAACACTAATCCTAAATCATACATATGCATTTGGAGGTTAATAAGGGGGAGATAAAATAAACTAAACACTAATTACCATCATCAACTAACTAATCAATCGATGTAATATGAGAGGCAACCAAAATGTTGGGGTGCCAGGGACCCCTCAACCTCACTTATCTACGCCCCTAAATATAAATGCTTTGGAATAATCCAGAGCATCAAGGAAAATCTCATAAATAATATAGCGTTAATTTAGAATACACCTCAAACACTATAATAATAAGAATATTATGAGATTTTTGTACTTCAATCGAATATCACCATAGGATCATCGATACAATAATAATTCTATGAAATATATAGCAAAAATAAAAATAGTAACAATTAAACAGAAAACACAACTAATAAAAAAATGTAAAAGCGAATTTCCCCTTTATTACGAAGGTTTCTGAGGCTTGTAACTTGGATCGAATTCATCTGTGGACCTAGGACGCATTAAAGGCCCAATTGTGGGCGGCTAAGGAAGGCCAGCTAAATAACAAGTCGCTACACCCCACCACTGCACAGTGGCCGCGCATGGAGCTTGGAGGCGGAGCGCGAGGCCCCGGCGACCGGGTCCGGCGGCAGCTGCAGTCGGTGGGGCGGTTGGCAGCTTACCTCGGCGGCGGATTCCTCCTCCTCTCCGCCGCCTCCTCCGTCGCAGTCCGCTCCCTCCGCGCCCTCTCCGACGCCAACCAGGTGCACGCGCTCGCCCCGTTCCCCACCACCCTCCGAAGCGCGAACCCTTTCGGTTTCTGCTGCCGTCCTGCCCCGCGCCGCGATTGACTCTAGTGGCCTGCGCTTCGTCAGAGGAAGTATGCCATGCCGTGCGGCGCCTGCGAGGGGAAGGGCACCTACGCGTGCAGGCTCTGCAGGGGCAGCGCCACCATCGAGTGGTCTCCGATGCACGACCCGGTGTTCGTCAACCCGTGCCTCTGCCCTACCTGCGATGGGACCCGGTTAGCCACCTCCGCCGCCGCTTCCTGTTATTATGAACTTATATATGATATGGATGTTTGCTGAATTTTTCCTGTTTTATCAGGGTGCAGCGCTGCTTGAACTGCCTGGGAAATGGTTACGCTTGAAGAAGCAATGTTCTTATCTTGATCTATGAACTTCCCTCGCACGGTTAGTTTTCGTTATGGTAGATGATTGTTGGGGAGTTGATATTAAAGAGTCACATTTGAACGTTAGCCATTAAACACAGGGAAACAAAACTGTTCTTCTTGCTGTTGGGAGTGTGCTTGACGGATTGTTGAAATGAATGATTTCTGCAGGGTGCTGTTCCTATTCAAAATGAGAGATCAACGGGTGAAATGGAAGTGACATGCTTGTACACCCTTATGTGCCAGAAGTACAAATTTCAGTTGTTTGGTGAAAGATGTATCTATGGTTGTAATGAAGCTCATTGTGGGCCATGCGTACAAGCCAAGATCATGGTGGCAAGCCTTTTGCTGAATTTCTCGTATATGTTAGTTTATATGAAATAGGTCATTGCACTTTTGTAGTATGTATCTTATTGGCTGTGCTTATCCTAACCACATAACAATGGTTTGTTTTGCCTGAACTGAAACTGAAGACCGCTACTATGGGCCTGTTTAGTTGCCCATGCAACCCAAAAAAGTTTGCACAGTACCTGTCACATCGAATCTTGCGGTACATGCATGGAGTACTAAATGTAGACGAAAGAAAAAACTAATTACACAGTTTAGTTGTAAATCACGAGACAAATCTTTTGAGCCTAATTAGTCCATGATTGGACACAAATTGCTAAATAAAACGAAAAGTGCTACAGTAGCCGAACTCAAACTTTTTCACCAACTAAACAACCCCTATCTTCATTTTTCTGCTCATCCTTAGAATAGTCAGAACGTGTCTCTGTCAGAGTGATCTGGCCAATTAATCCGAGTATGATGTCTGTATTCTTAAGGACCTTTAATGTTGAAGGAAAATGAAAGATGCTGGGCTGTAGCTGTACAACTAACACCGATAGTAACCTGATGTCTTGTTTTCAGACTTCTTAGAAGTTGTACAGACAAGTATTCGTCGTTCGTGCAAGAATAGTTTGAACTTTGAAGGATGATGTCTCGTGTCCACAGAGAGAATTAACAGATGCCCTATGAATATCATGTCTTAAACGTGCCTGCTTGCATACTACTAGCTAGTATCTTCTACATGAAGAGCCCCTGAGAGCATATGAAGCCATGAATCGACGATATAGTGTGGCCTGCAGACCATGACATGACCTCACACGGCTATGATATTCTGTTGTGGTAACAACATGACGTTAGAACCTTTTTGCTCTCCCATTTTTTTCTAGTGCAGTTTCACTACCTCGTGTTCCATTCAGCAAAGGGGTATTCTTCTATCTGACATCACTGGCATTGATGTTTTGGCCCTTCTCTGAAGGGGCAATTTTGATGCAACACAAAAAACTATGCCACTGTGTGCACTCCAATCAAATTCTGGTAATGCTCGCATTCCTCAGCCTCAAGGAGTTTCAGAAGTTGAGCAACAGGGGGTTTCTATAGTGCAAGTATTGCAGTTGACCTGCATGCCAATCAATGACGTCCAAAAATTATTATGGTTCAGATTGTTCATCGTAACTACCCTTTTGCAATTTGCTTCAACTTGGCCTATTTTGTGAGCTGTTGCAATGATAACTGAATACGATTACAGGAAATCTGTTGGTCAACTGTTCTTTGGTATCTGCCAAGTGTGTATGGATGGCTCAAGATCAAATATCTTTCCACCCTGAAGTATCATGTGTTCCTCGTGATGTTTCAAATTCAAAGTTGCAACCAGAAAGTGAGAAAGATGCCATCCAATCCAAATACCCAATGTGTGCAGCTTACCTGGAACAAAAGGATTGCCATGTGGTTTGCAGTTGCAGAAAGCTCTTGTTTTCTTCTTTATGGTCTACTTGCCCTGTGAACCCGGCCAATAGGCTCAAGCATGTCAGGAACATTAGTTGGTACTTGGTGATGTTGCCTGTTGAAAAAACTAGAGGTCAGGAGCCTAGTACCAGATACTACTAAAAAAATCCCCTAGTTGTGTTGCACCCATATATTGGTATGTGCAATTAAGTTTCGAGAAATGCTAGAAAAAATATGAAAGGATAATATGTAACCCGATAAATGAACACGAGAAAACCTGTATTCATTGTTACACCTTATACGCACAGATTTATGAGTGCGGGTGTGATCATAATTTTGCTCTCTTATTTCCTCACGCGCTTAAAATATTATTACTCCCCGTTTCACGTTTATTTGCCCATAATTTAATGTACACATTAATATAAATTGACCATTTACACGCCTAACAAATGACATGTCGCGACAATTTTCTCTGTCAAAATGTTACTTAACGGTAGAGAGTGAAAACGTTGCAATAACTATGCTCTTGATTTCCACAATGCAATAAACATTTTAAAATGTATGTATATACATACTGTACTCCAGGGCTTTGAACGAATTTGATGAAAACGGAGGGACGAAGTACACATACCTGTATAAATTTGTTTCAGTGCACGAATTCATTAGCTTAATTGCACACCTAGGTCAAAAACAAAAGGTGAGAAAATATTGGGCCTGTTTGGTTTACATGAGTTAAAGTTTAACTCCCATCACATCAATGTTCCCTCAAATGCATGAAGTACTAAATGTAGACTAATTGTATGCATGTCGGCATAGATTAGGAGTAATTTACGAGACGAATCTATTAAGTCTAATTAGTCCAAGATTGAAAACTTTTTGTCAAATAAGACAAAAGAGCTACAGTATTTGTTAAACTTTAACTCTTCAAACCAAACACCCCCATTGTTTTCAAACAAGTACTCCCAAAAAAATATGAAGTCGACACTCTTCAAGCTGGCATCACTGAGAAGAAACAAGAAAAGAAAGGGACGTTGCCTTGTGTCCAAACCTAGAGAGGAACACACCCATAATTGCAAGAATAAAATCAGCCCACCACCCAAGATGCATGCTGTGTGGATCGTGATGTCGTCTGAGTCGTACCTTGAATTCAAGCAATGGCCTGCCGCTCCTTTGTTGCCGATGCCGTCAGGTCTGGTCGCTCACCGGCACTCCGTGGCCGTGCTGTCCCTTCCTTCCCTTGTGCTTTCACGGAGGAGAGAAGTTGCATGTTGCTACCAAGGAAAAGGGCTCGCCGAAAGGGGAACAAGACATGGAACGGTCCATGGCTTGAGACTAGCGATGAAAACGGTACGGATATTTTCCGACCGTATTCGAGACCGAATCCGTTTAGAGGGGTTTTAATCTGTCCGTATCCGAGTCCGGATATTTAACATCCGATACCGTATTCGTATCCGAATATTTAAATCACATATTTATGATGTCGATATCCAATCATATCATATCCGGCATTTTTTATACTCTTCGTATTCGAATCCAAATCCGGACATAAATATGAAAACAAATACGATATCAGTGATATCCGTCCGTATCCGATCAATTTTCATCCCTACTTGAGACGAGAGATCAGAGAGAATTACAGTGTGACAAGTGAAGTGAAATGAAGTGTGCGTAATTAATCGACGACGCGTCATGCGTGATGAACGATGGTCCTGTCAGCTTCATCGGGACATCATCAAGCTCAGCTGCGGTGGGTAGGATTAGGATTACTGAACTTTAGAACAATTGACGCCTCGTACGACAATATGATTAAACTAATAATTATATTATATTAAGGTTCTTTTCCAGCAAAAATATTAAGGTTCTTTTCCAGCCAAAATATTGTGTGTGCATTAGGCCCTGTTTGCTTCCATGAGAGGAGAGACTAAAGACTAAAGACTAAAGACTAAATTTTAGTCCCTTTTAGTCTCTTTGAACCAAACGCCAGGGACTAAAACAGAGACCAGAGACTAAAATGCATGTCCATTGGGGTGAGACTTATTGGGACTAAATGGCCAAATTGACACTCCATGCCCTCATTTATTGCTGGTCCCCACCCCTTCTCTCTCTCCTCCCTCGCGCTCTCCTCTCACCCGATGTGCCGCCCCGCCCCGACCCGTCTATCGTGCTCGCCGGAGTTCGCACCGCGCGTTCGCTGCGCTGCGGCTTGGCACTAGTGCCGACGAGCAAGGCCACCCTGACCTGTCTGCCCCGACACGCCCCCACCGCCACGAGCTGGCGAGCTCCGACGGGCACTCCCTCTGCCCAACGAGCTCCCTCTCCATGGGAGAAAATTGCAATTATAGGATACCAAACAACACGCTTCGTAATTATAGGACTCCAATCGTGGACTTCGTTAAAATGACCCTCGAAACATTGGCTTCTTGTTTTCCATGACATTTGGTGTTTTTAATCACTTTGTTAATCTAAAATACATGTATTTTGCCCTAATCTGACCCTTTTGCCCTTTTGCTATATTCACGTACGAGATCGACGTTTCGTTTCTTCCGTCCGACCCTTCCTCTGCCGCCGCTCGCTACCTCGACTCTTCCTCTGCTGCCGCATGGAACCCCAGGCCAGCGATCCCCCGACGGCGGCCGGCGAAGTTCAGCTAGCTCAGCCATTGTCGTCCTCCTCGAGCTGCAGCTGGATCAAAAGTTCAAAACGCCAGCTTTCCCCTCCCCCACCCACTACCTTTTGTTGAGCATGGAAATAATTCCTAATTCCAGGCCACGGTCACGGATCAGAGTGAAGATTATTCTCTCTGACTCCGAGAGAGCAAAAAGGATGTCTTTTTTCTCTGATGTGTTCTTCCTATGATGACGTCACAAGGATCAACCTTATTGTATATCTATATCTATCTATCGATCTGTATACGAAGGAAAGGATAACTTGCGCTGGTAAGTGCGCGATCCAGTGCTTGCATTGAGCAACAAGACGATCGCATGGCCAAGGAAAGGAAAGCATCTTGGCCTCCCTTGGCCAGGACCAGTGGCGGATGCAGGATGAGAATCAAGGGGGGGCTAAAACAATGGAGATGTTGGTTTGCATGAAGATTTAACGGTGATTTGATGTTTTTGCTACAATGTTTTAGTGGTAAATCCAGTCATTAGGGGGGCTGGAGCCCACTCAGCCCCCCCTGTAGATCCGCCGCTGGCTAGGACGCGCGGGCCGGCCAAGCCCAGACGACGGCCATCTAAGGCATGGACTTGCGCGCCCTAGGGCTGGCCACGCCGGGCGCCCAATGCACGACGCCGGCCGGCCAAGGGCTGGACATGGCCAGCCCCCGATGTCCAGGCTGCATGCCCGGAAGGCAGCTGGCCCTCAGTCCTGCCCACGACGCCGTGTCCAGGCGGAGGGGCAACCAACTTGAATCCACGTTCAAAACAGCAGAAGGGCAAAAGAGTCCTTTCAAGGCTCCAAATACATGCATTTAGATTACGGTAATGATACAGTGCATACGTCCGGACGCGGACGGACGCGCCGCGACGCAAACAACGCGCGCGCGACTCGCCCGTGTTGTATCCATTCGTTGACCCCGCCTCGACCCGCCCAGCCCCACTCGCTCGCCTCCTCCGCTCCACACCGCTCTGCCTCCTCCGCATGAAGCCGCTCGCGCTGAGCGCGCGCACTCCTCCTCTGTCCGCCGGCGAAGCTTCTCCTTCGTGCGCCGACGAGCTCCCCCTTCCGACCTTCCTCTCTCTCCCTCTTCCTCCCCCTTCCCGCTGCGCTCCCTTGGTAGCGAATCCTCAGATCCAGCGGCGCGGGTGCTCTTCTCCGCCCTGGAGCTTCCTCCTCCAACTCGACGACGGCATGGGGGCCCTCCCCCGTGGCGGATCCATGGTGCACCGAGCCGTCCACGGTGGATCCATGGTGGCGGTGCAGATCCAGTTGGGGGTGGCGCTTTCCACTCTTGCGCGTCTCGCTCACCTCGACGACGGTTTTGGCGAGCTCCCCTGGTGGTGGATCCATGCAGCAACGTTGCCCCTCGTGGTGGATCCATGGGGGCGTTGCGGATCTGACGGCCTTCTCCCTCTCTTCTCCTCTTGTTTCAGTAGTTTTTTTTGTTGTTTCATTTGCTCGAAAGGTATGTTTCAGTAGGCAATCTGAGATGTTTTTCTGGTTGTTTCAGTAGTTCAAGTTGGGTGTTTCAGTAGTTGAAGCTGGATGTTTCAGTAGCCAATCTAGGGTGTTTCAGTATTTAATCTGGGGTGTTTTCTGGGTGTTTCAGTAGTTCAATATGGGTGTTTCACTAGCTCAATTTGGGCGTTTCAATAGGAGGATTTCAAGTGTTTCAGTAATCTAAACGGTAGCGTTTCAGTAGTTCAATCTTGGTGTTTCAATAAGATGTTTTCAAGTGTTTCAGTATTCAAAACTGGGGTGTTTCTAGAGTGTCTCAGTAGTTCAAAACTGAGTGTTTCGGTAGTTTAAAACTGGGTGTTTCAGTAGCATGTTTTAATTGTTTTAACAGCCATAGGATGTATGTTATAACAATTGTATTTGAATGTTTCATAGGTAGATCTAGGTTTTTGCATCTCTCTCTCCCACCTCTGTTGTATTTTCTCTCCCATAGTTTTTTTTGCATCAGACGTCGGTGCTGGGGGTTGACGAGATTGAGGACGGGGCAGATCCGTTGCGCGGGGTGGTTGAGATGGCTTCCTTTCTTTGTCCATGTGTGGTGGGGATGGGGGAGGCGTTGATTTGCTAGTTCCTTCCGTTTTTATTTTCGTTGAGGCGGGGACAGACCGTTGCAGTGGAAGACGGAGTGGTTTGCTGTGGCGTTCGGCCGCTAGCGCCCGGATCCGGACGTCCGGGCGCTAGCAACGCCCTTTAGATTAACAATGTGATTAAAAATAATTCTCATCAATTGTTGTTCTTTGGAAATCATCATTATTCTCTCCTTGTACTATATTTTCTTCTTAATGAGATGACACGTAGCTCTCTTGCATTGTTTGAGAAAATAATTCATTATCAACCATCTTACTTCTTACCCCTTTAATCTCAAAAGTAGGTCCATTTGAACTCATGTATGGGAGTTAAGGTGTATGCCAGATGCCAAATTGCTCATCAATCATTGTCAGAATTAATGTGGCCAGCATTGTTACTCAAATTTAGTATCATTTAAAAGGAGCAAAGCAGGATGAGTAAAAAAGGTTCCTAGCTGGACTTATATTTGCAGAAGAGTGAACAAGGCTAGATGAATTATATTCCTCCTTGGAGGAAGTAATTCTGCTGTAATTATTTGACTCTTCTTTTTTTTTCTCTCAAAAGTTCCATTGCTATATCATTGCCCAAGTTGTACAGAGCTAGTTTGATTTGCCATGTATATTAACATAGGCTTAGCGGAGGGTTCTTATCCTTTGCTTTATGTTGCGTTATATATGCCCTCTGAAGTTTTTCACGCAACTTGTTTGCATGTTTGGATGTTTTTTTGGCTCAGCATTGCTATTAACTTATTCTCAATTCTCATAGACTTCTTCATATTTCAATAGCTTTTACAGACTCAGGTGTAATTCTTATAGTTATCTATGCACTTTCTTCTCCTTTAAAGATTGTTTTGCCTTCTTTTCTTTCTTGGCAGAACATCAAGTTGGTAAGGTGTATTGTGGACAATGTGATACACTATTGATGTATCCTTTTGGAGCTCCTGCTGTTAAATGTTCCAACTGTCTTTTTGTCACTGAAATCGGAGTAAGAACTACGACTTCCCACATAGTTTACTTGCTACATATGTTTTGCTGTGCTAATATATTTGATGGAAAAAAGGTATATGCCATTGAAAAGGTAGTTTCACTACTTATATGCTTGTAGTAAGTCTGAGGTGGCGCTCAAATTATTTATCCATATTTTTAAGGAATATCTGTGCCTTAGATTCTAATTCCCAATTCATCTAATTTTATATATATGTTTGAGATAAATACTTTTCCAGTCAGAAAATCCCATCTAGTTTCATTATATAAAAAAACTTAACAAAATTCCAAATAAAAAACTTAGAAGATACATATGCCCTAGGCTAGATTTGACCATACCAAAGAATGACTCAACTCTGCAAGCTACTAACCTGCCGAAAAGCGGACACTGTAAAACAAACAAAAAAGGCATTAGAACTTGACAACCACATTCCACCTATTTATGCTTCTTGAGAGAATTCCTTCATTGCCACTAAAAGCTATAGCAATTCCTTCATTGCCATCCAAAAAATACATATTGCCTTCATTGCCATTCATTTAGATTTTCCTTTCTTCATTGCCTGATCTCACTTGAGGTGATGCGGTCACAGATCGCCTGTTACTTCTTCCTCTTTCATTGTCATCGCCTTGCTCACCATCGCCTGGCACAGGGGGTGGGCCGGTGGCTACTTCTTACTCTTGCCACGGCAGCATGGCTCCTCCTCCCGGGCGACCTGTAGCACGGGGGCGGTACCGGGCAGGGCGAGCGGGCCAGCTGCGTGATGGCCGGAACGACTTGCAGCCTTGCAGGTAGGACGACACGTGGGGCGAGCGGGACGGCCAGCATGACACGCAGGATGGTACCATGGTGTGCCATGCTGTGGAGCTGGGAGGTGATGAGGTGTCTAGGAGCGGTGGCCTCTGCAGCCTCTATATCCACGAGAGGCACGGTAGTGCGCTGCCGCCCGCCGCCTTACCCTATAGCGCGCGGAACTGCGTCACGGGCGCGGTGTCGCTCGCTGGCTCCAATTCGCGTGGGGCCGCGGGACCCAATGTTAGTGTGTGCAGCCGATTCAACGGAGGTCGACGTCGTTAGGCACAAAATTGACGGAATGGAAATGAAGGAAAGAAAAATCTAAATTAATGACAATGAAGGAAATATATATTTTTCAATGGCAATGAAGGAATTGCTATAGCTTCTAGTGGCAATGAAGGAATTCTCTCATGCTTCTTCTGCCAGCCACCGCAAGAGAGCATGGATTGCTGTTGAAGAGGTTCGCATACCTTCTTCTGCAGTCCAGTCAAAACTCAGTCTACTGGCATGAAACAAATATTCCTGCCTTTCCAGGTCAACCAAACAATTTTTCCATTTGTGAGCCACCAACTTGTGAGTATCCACATTGAATTGGGTATTTGGATGTCCAATCTGCCTAAAGTTGGTATCCTGTGTTTGGAATGTTTGTGAAACCAAACAAGCATTCAAGTTTTGCCATGCTCCAAATTTACTGAACCAAAGGACACCAAACAACCGAATTGCACACATTCAAGACCACTGACCACCAAATAATACATTTTCAGCCTTTCTGGCCCTCTTCAATAACTTTTTTTGGTTAAGATGCTATTCCTCATCACTAACCAGAGAAAGTGTTAATCCTTAGTGGTAGTTTCAAGTTGCAGATATGAAGAGAACTGTATAGATCCTTTTGGGGACCAGCATCACTCTATTCTGATGTTGGGCTAAATCACTATTCTCTAGGTAGTGTGTATGCTAGTGTGATGATCCAATTGACCTGTTAATGTTACCAATGGAAAATATCACCCATCGTTAAACAGTGTTGAGTTGTGTGCCTTTCTTTTTTGTGGAAAATGCTTCATACCATCGTGCTGTGCAATTACAGGTGAGGCCTGGTCCCATTTGTCATCAGCTTGGTTGTACCTTTGCAATCTTCTAAGCTATCAAACTTAAACCAAAAGCATGTCTACATGGTAAATCAACGCATCTTAAATAAACCTTTCCATGACAGCACGTCTGAGAAAGATGTCTGTGCCATTTCTGAATCATTGCCAACATGTGAACCTTTTGTCATCCCTTGTGATTTTTGGTAATCATGCTATCCACTGATGAACCTGGAGCTCTCAAACTGTCTGCTGTGCCTCAACATTGTTAGCTTCAACTTTCACACTTTCCAAGTAGTAGTACCCGCATCAATTCAAAATGGGTGGGCCAAAGGCCACTCAATTGCCTCTGTACTGTTAATTGTTATTTATTTCTGCAAAGCAATTTTGCTGAGTACCAATGCACTGATCTATGAGATTTTGTTTCTCCAGGAACGTAATGTTCGGCCGCGGATATTGATGGAACAGAGTGTGTCACCTGATCTGCAAGAGGTAGCTCACTAGAGCGGTCAGGCTTTAACAAGGACAGGTCGTGGAAGTGTGGAACCTAGATGATAGTGCCTGTAACTTCAGACGCTGCCATGGAAAACTCGCAAGTCATCCAATGATGGTGAAGCCTGTAACTGTAACGTCAAATGGCCTGTGCGCTGTGGAAGTGTGGAGTGGATAGCTTCAGATACAGCCTGTAGTCACCCTGTTCATGGTTTGGTTTTTGCGGCTTTGGTCGGGTTTGCAACCCAACCCACTTTTTTAGCACACGGACTGGGCTGGTTTGGGTTATGCGGTCACAGAACGGCTCTAGCATCGCAGCCGGATTGGCTTGGCCTGGTCTGGTCCACGGGTTTGCACGGGTTTACACAGACATGCAAATGCATGCAGAGTACAGACTCTGCGCTTTGCTTTGTGCTATGCAGTGCTCTGCCAGAGGAGTCCGTGACCTGTAGTATATGCAAATGCAAATGCATGGACCAGCTTTACACTGAAAAGATTGCTTTCTGCCGCATGCATCTGCACATCTGCTGTAAACAATGATGCACGTGACAAACACTATCAAGCCTTGGGCAAAGCATTATGATTTATATCTCAAATTTCACAGACAAGGCTCAACACAGAGATTACTATTTCTCATCAACCACAGCAAAACATAAACAGCTTGTAGAACGTTGCAGCAAGATTTAGAAACAAATATACTACAGGTCCCAAAATCTAATAAACTCCATGTTTATACGTGAACAATAATGGTTTCTCTACCATAAATAACATTGTGTCACCCTTATTGTCGACAGACAACCAAACATCAAATTAATGAATCAATGAAGTGGGTTGTTGTAGCATTTGGACCAGTAGCACCATGATCTTTTTTTCATACTTTCATGAAAAGGCTATGCTTCAAACGCTGTGAAATATGCAGCAAAACAGGGCAAACAAAATTTCACGTTAATAGTCTTGGTCAACACTATTGGGCTAAGCAGTGAAGTTAACCAAAAAAACAGCAAACCACATATGTCATATCATGGAATAGCTTCCACACAAGATGGAAGAAACAACTGAAGCAAGCATATTGTTATCTGAACTGCGAGGAGATATCTCACCAACAGCTAGCTGTAATGATACAACTACACCATCACAGTACCATTCCACTATCTACTAATGTTTCAGGAAACATGTAGAGACGGTGCATTAACAATGAATAAATGAATGAATTAACCACATAAGGTCCAGATCAAGAACCTATCTGGTCAGGGGCGGCAGGACATTTACATGCAATGGTCAAAATTTGGAGCGCCAATAGTTGTATGTCAAGTAAGTATCTCTTGCATAACTAAAAGCAATTCCTAAGACCCCAGCCTTGTATTGTCATTAAAACAGAGACGATGCACGCCCAGCAGAGTTTATCTAGTAATTCCTAGAATCAAAAGAAAGCAGTACATAGTATGTGGGATTGTTTGATAAAATTGTGCAGGCAGCAACCAGTAGTCAAAAAGAAGCTTCATAAAACTTTGCTAAGAAAGGAGGAACCAGAAAATAGACAACGTGGTTTGCTATTTTTGATAATACTAAAACAAGCCAAGGGTTGCTAGATCAGTTGGTCTAGTCTTCCGGCGGCACCTCCCAGGTCCTGAGTTCGACTCCCAGTGGGAGCGAATTTCAGGCTGGGTTAAAAAAACCCCCTCGCCCGTCCCCATTCCAAAGCACTGGGGGGTCACCGGCCCAATTCTCACTTGGGCGACGGAAAGGCCACCATGTACGGATGGGGCGGGGGTTCGGAGGTTTTCTCGCTGGGTGAGAAGGCACTTTCTTCTTAGTTGAAAGCTGCGGCGGCAGTCTAACCGCCCCGGTCGAGTTTTTTTTTATAATACTAAAACAATAGAATCCTGAAGGTTCTGTTTGCTATTTTTGACAACGACGGCATGCATGCAGGCACCAATTCTGAGCTCCCTTAGAATGCTGAAGTATGTTTTTTTTATAACAGCTGAAGCATGTTTTGAACCTTACACATATACTACTACAGATCTGTGGCATGCAACCACATATCGCTACTAAGAAACAATCAACAGATAGCAACATTCCTTTGAAAGAAACATAGGGGGTGAAATACACATACCGTGGTGTTGGCTATCTATGCATTCCTTTTGAAAAAAATTCTGCACAAATAGGAAAGAAATGGCATTACAACTTTGACACACATAAGGTGAAATTTGTACATAATTACAAAATTATACCTTCTTTAATTTCCTCGTATGATTGAAGCTCTTGAGCAGCCTCTCTTGCATTTACTTTGGTGTGAGTTGTATGTAGCCAACTTTGTGCACAAATCAAAGCTTCAACTGTGTCCGTCGATAGACTGCACCGAAGTGGATCTATAATCCGCCCTCCAGTGCTAAAGGCAGACTCTGAAGGAACTGTAGAGGCAGGCATAGCTAAAACATCCTTTGCCATTAGAGAGAGAATGGGGTACTTATTTGAGTTGACTTTCCAATAACTTAGTATGTCAAATTCCTTATCATTTCACGCTTATCAGCCAGATACCTTGACAATTCAGAATCATTTGATTCATCCTCAATCTCCTCCATATGTTGCTCAAACTGAGATGCCAACATGTCCTAGGGATTCTCTTCATCATCTTCATCTACATTAATGTGAATCAGTGCTTGATTTGAAGCTCTACTGCTTGAAGAAGGTGCGCTGATGGTTTGAGCATAGAACCCAAATAATTCATCAAGAGCTGACTGAGTTCTCTCAGATAATTGCTTTCCCTTCTCTGACCCATACAAAATTTCTAAGCAAAATGTCAAATATTTTAGCTTGTATCTCGGATCTAAGATTATAGCTATAAACAGCAAGTAGTTGAAATTTCCTTCTTCTTCCCAATACTTCTGAAATTTTAGTTTCATGAAAGATGCCATTGAAGATAGTATTGGATCATCTGCTAAAGCAATCTCATCCAATTTTGCATGCATTAACATTATGTCATGAAATACAATGGTTGATGTGACATGTAAAGAAGCTGAAAGACGCGTTGTCACCTTTTCAAACAGTTTCAGGAAACACAATATGCGCCTTGCTGATTCCCAGTCATGTGCATTAGGAGGGTTACTATTAGGAAAGAAAGCTTTGAATGGTTTACAATCTCTCTGTAGTCTTGCAAAAGCTTTTTCAAAGTTTTCAGCACTCTCTAACATAAGGTAGGTAGCATTCCATCTTGTCTCTATATCCAAGGACAAAAGACTTTTGCTTGAGATTTTCTCTAATTCTGCACATTTTTTGAAAACTTTCAATCTCAACGGAGAAGATCTCACAAATCTAACTGCTGTTCTGATTTTGTCGATAGATTCATTGTGCTCTTCTAATCCACTCTTTATAACCAAGTTAACTATGTGGGCGCAACACCTTACATGAAGGAATTTATGTTTTAACACAACTCCCTTCCAATCTTTGCACACGCCCTTCAAGTACTTAATCATTTTGTCATTAGAAGTTGCATTATCAACTGTCATTGTGAATATGCAATCAATACCCCATTCCAGCAAACATTCTTCAACTCTTTTTCCAAGAGTTTCTCCCTTGTGATCCGCAACTGAGCAAAAGTTAAGAATCCTTTTCTGCAAATTCCATTGGTCATCTATCCAGTGGGCAGTGAGAGTCATGTAACACAGATTTTGCTTTGACGTCCAAGTATCCGTTGTTAGGCAGATTCTATGATTCTTTAAAATCTTCTTTAACTTGGGGTTTTCTTCAATATATCGCTGCATGCAATCCCTTGCAACTGTCATTCTAGATGGTGGCTCAAACCTGGGCTGTAACACTTTGGAATATCTTCTGAACCCTACACCTTCAGCTATTGTGAATGGCATCTCATCAATTATAACCATATCAGCAAGTGCTTTGCGATAGTCTTCAACACTGTAAGGATGCTTTGGTGTTCCTTGGTTCTTCCTAACATTGCCCTGACCTTTGAGTGGATCTTCGGGGCACAAGTTCCTTAAATGGTACCATGAGGTGCTTGTTCCATGAGTTGATTGGTCGCATGAATAAATCTGCCCACAATGATTACATGTTGCTATTGGATCCTGACCCCTGAAACCTGTACTGAAATATTTCCAAACAAGTGATTTCTTCGAACAAATTCTTTTGTTTCTCTTCTGAATTGGATAGACCAGAGTGGGAGAGGTAGCTGACTGAGTAGCCTGCAACAATAGTAGATGCAGTTAGTAGTAGTTCATCTCAACTTAATTGAGCAATAGTAGATATTTAAGTGGAAAAGGGAAATTACCTGTCCAGAATTTGATGCATTAACAACTAAGGTTGATCTCTTTCGCTTATTTGTTTTAGATTGCAATGAAATCCTATTTTCTTCCAGTAATCTTTCCTGCATATCAATCAACCTATTCAGTCTGCTGCTGCAATCCTCAAACGACGTTAAGTTGACTCCAGCACGTTGATACAAAGATTGATCTTCGGCATCCTGACAACAAAGAATTGTTTAAAGATGTATCATACATTAAGTCAATGGAACTGGTGCTCAATCTGCATTTCAGAAATAAACAGTCATTGCACACATAATTCAATCTCTAGTAACAGAGAGAATATATCATGCAGCCCATTGCAGTAATATGGATACCCAAAGAAAATATGCCTTATGATAATACTATATCCCAATGTTCGTAAATGCAAATGGGTGATAACTGATAAGCATTAGTCATACACCATAAACAACTTTGGCCAATACCAGGTGGTAACTAATCACGCATACAGAGCCTGAGAAATCAAATGCCAACCCACCAAAAAAAACTAGTTAAAGAATCCGTTGGTAGTGGAAATCTCAATATAGGATACTAATATAATGGAGATTCAATTAATCAAGAGAATGGAATTCAGTAAGTTGTGTATCGAATTGTAAAGTAAGAAATATACAACTATCTCCTACCAATATTAATTTCCACCTATCCTTCGAGCCTCCCTCCTGAACTAATTTCTCTATCTATCTTCTTTCTGCTAGTTGCAGCTTGACACCTTGTCATCAAAATTCCAACTCATTTTCTACTTTACTGAATCTGACTTGACTGTACTAATTTTAGGCCTTCAACCAATCCACAAAACAAGAATCAAATATGGGCAAGAAACAAGTGAGATCAGCGTATCAAGGAGACCTTGTCCAGTGCAGATCGATTGGGAGCAAAGGGAGAATCGGAGGCTCGGGTACTTCCATCAAGGTCCGTGCCATGCAACAGCGAGTCATGCTCCAATTCCGGCCCGGCCGATAAAGATGCCCAAGCTTCTCGCAGTTCCCATGCTTTCTCGGCCGCCCATGCCGCCTCCAACTGAAGGGCCTGAGCGAAGATGTCGCGCTCGTCGCCGCTGCTGCCGCGTTCGACCTCGCGCCTGCCGGCGCCGAGCTCCCCGGTCTCCTTGGTCTTCTGCTTGGTGTACTCCGCCTTACTGGACGCCTCGCCGGCCGCGCCCTTCACCGTCTCCTTGGCCTTGTCCTTGGCTTGCCCGGCCTTGTTCGACGCGCCCGCCGCGGCATCCCCCGCTGCCTCCTTGGCGTCCCCGACCTTCTTTCCCATCTCTGTAGCATGGACGAGACCGGCGTCAGCACGAGCATAGCACGCACGAGAGAAGAATCGTGTGCAGCGTGGATTTCTTACCGGAGGCGGTGTGCTGGGCGGACTCCCGCACGGACTTGACGGTGTGGCCGGCCTTGCGCCCCCCGCCGCCGCCGCCGGCTGCAGTGCCGCGCCCGCCGGCACCGCGCTCGCGCTCGTGCTGGCCGGTGCCGCGCCCGCCTGAGCCGCGCCCGCCAGAACCGCGCTCGAGCCCGTGCTCACCGTCACCGGTGCCACGCCCGACGCCGCCGCCCCCCGGCATCGCTTTTTTTTTTCTGGGTTTCGATGGGTTTGGATGGGTTAACCGTGACCGGGAAGGGGACTGTCGAAGTCATTGTTGGGTAGGTGGGTTCCAGCCCAGACCACGTTGTAACCGTGGCATTGGTTTTGGCTGGGCTGGTCACGGGCCGGTAGCCGGGTTTGTTAAACCGGTGAACAGGGTGAGCCTGTAGTTTAGGGATGAAAAAGCAGATCTAGTATAAGCGAAAAGATTACACCCTGCCGTAGCCTTATCATAGGGAATATGAACTGCTTAAGCTCGACTGTAACTGGAGCAGGTTAAGCTTAAGCATGGTTGACGGTATGGTGGGCTCAGATGATGCTCACTTATGTTGGGGGGCGAGCAGGGTGCTTCCGTGCTTGGGTTGGTCTACGAACCGCAGAACAACCCACTTGCATCCTTAGCGTTATAGCACAATCACAAGCGCTTTTATGGCCCTTTGGAGGCAACAAGAAGTAAAAAAAAAGGGGTACTTAATGATAGTATCTCTCTCTGAAAAGGGGAAACTCATTCATTCATTATAAACATGTTACAGAAATGGGACGCAACAAGCCCCATTCAAAGTTTTGTAAAGCCAGTTGGATGTCACAATGCTGAGAATGTGCTAAAGCTTGACAAGATTAATCGATGCCTGTCTTGCCTGTTTTGCTAACTTGTCTGCAACTTTGTTCGTCTCTCTTCGGATCTTGAGTATTGAGTATTGAGTAGTTCCTTCCTCGTGAGTGCCGCAAGGATTGGTACGAGGGACCAAGGGCTGGGTTGTGGAGCACGAAGCTAGAGCTAGCAGCATTAGCAAACACCTGATTATATGTTAGAATGTTGGTCACCACGAGATCATGATATATAGGGAAAAAATACAAAATAAAAGAAAATGAAATTAATAGAAATAGAAAATAAAAAAAGTATAAAGGAAAGGGAAAACAAAAGGAAAAATGTCATGTAATATAGGAAAAAAATTTCCATGAACACTAGGCGAGCAACCTAAAGTATATCAATATCATACTAGATAAGTACTATGTGAATAATAAGAAATACATTGTGGAACATTCTATCAATACTACATTAAAAAAACTAAAATATACCATAGACCATCTCACATGTACTATACGAGCATTACAAAATACGCTATATATAGGGACAAAGCTAGGATTTTAGCATAGCGGGTCATTCTAACAAATCCATAACAATCATATTGATGAAATACACACCCATATTCCTACATTGACTTGGGAAGAGCATACATAACAACCAAACTAATGTTTTTTATATGGTACAAAAGAAAGCTAAAAAGCTGGAGAAAAAGGCTAGTTTTTTTTAGAGTTCTACGGAAATACCCTAGTCATAGCATTGCACAAGACTACACATTACAACATTATGGGATGCATCCATAGTTAAAAAAAACACTCCAGGCACTAACCCCTCAGCTTAACAAACGATTTATCATCTATATCAATCTAATTAGCTCTAAGACCCTAACTTCCACCCAATCAATCTAATTTATAGGCCACAAAATGATCACATCAATAATAGCATCAAAGAAGAGGGGAACGATAATAGGAACACTAATCCTAAATCATACATATGCATTTGGAGGTTAATAAGGGGGAGATAAAATAAACTAAACACTAATTACCATCATCAACTAACTAATCAATCGATGTAATATGAGAGGCAACCAAAATGTTGGGGTGCCAGGGACCCCTCAACCTCACTTATCTACGCCCCTAAATATAAATGCTTTGGAATAATCCAGAGCATCAAGGAAAATCTCATAAATAATATAGCGTTAATTTAGAATACACCTCAAACACTATAATAATAAGAATATTATGAGATTTTTGTACTTCAATCGAATATCACCATAGGATCATCGATACAATAATAATTCTATGAAATATATAGCAAAAATAAAAATAGTAACAATTAAACAGAAAACACAACTAATAAAAAAAATGTAAAAGCGAATTTCCCCTTTATTACGAAGGTTTCTGAGGCTTGTAACTTGGATCGAATTCATCTGTGGACCTAGGACGCATCAAAGGCCCAATTGTGGGCGGCTAAGGAAGGCCAGCTAGATAACAAGTCGCCACACCCCACCACTGCACAGTCGCCGCGCATGGAGCTTGGAGGCGGAGCGCGAGGCCCCGGCGACCGGGTCCGGCGGCAGCTGCAGTCGGTGGGGCGATTGGCAGCTTACCTCGGCGGCGGATTCCTCCTCCTCTCTGCCGCCTCCTCCGTCGCAGTCCGCTCCCTCCGCGCCCTCTCCGACGCCAACCAGGTGCGCGCTCGCCCCGTCCCCCACCACCCTCCGAAGCGCGAACCCTTTCGGTTTCTGCTGCCGTCCTGCCCCGCGCCCCGATTGACTCTAGTGGCCTGCGCTTCGTCAGAGGAAGTATGCCATGCCGTGCGGCGCCTGCGAGGGGAAGGGCACCTACGCGTGCAGGCTCTGCAGGGGCAGCGCCACCATCGAGTGGTCTCCGATGCACGACCCGGTGTTCGTCAACCCGTGCCTCTGCCCTACCTGCGATGGGACCCGGTTAGCCACCTCCGCCGCCGCTTCCTGTTATTATGAACTTATATATGATATGGATGTTTGCTGAATTTTTCCTGTTTTATCAGGGTGCAGCGCTGCTTGAACTGCCTGGGAAATGGTTACGCTTGAAGAAGCAATGTTCTTATCTTGATCTATGAACTTCCCTCGCACGGTTAGTTTTCGTTATGGTAGATGATTGTTGGGGAGTTGATATTAAAGAGTCACATTTGAACGTTAGCCATTAAACACAGGGAAACAAAACTGTTCTTGCTGCTGTTGGGAGTGTGCTTGACGGATTGTTGAAATGAATGATTTCTGCAGGGTGCTGTTCCTATTCAAAATGAGAGATCAACGGGTGAAATGGAAGTGACATGCTTGTACACCCTTATGTGCCAGAAGTACAAATTTCAGTTGTTTGGTGAAAGATGTATCTATGGTTGTAATGAAGCTCATTGTGGGCCATGCGTACAAGCCAAGATCATGGTGGCAAGCCTTTTGCTGAATTTCTCGTATATGTTAGTTTATATGAAATAGGTCATTGCACTTTTGTAGTATGTATCTTCTTGGCTGTGCTTATCCTAACCACATAACAATGGTTTGTTTTGCCTGAACTGAAACTGAAGACCGCTACTATCTTCATTTTTCTGCTCATCCTTAGAATAGTCAGAACGTGTCTCTGTCAGAGTGATCTGGCCAATTAATCCGAGTATGATGTCTGTATTCTTAAGGACCTTTAATGTTGAAGGAAAATGAAAGATGCTGGGCTGTAGCTGTACAACTAACACCGATAGTAACCTGATGTCTTGTTTTCAGACTTCTTAGAAGTTGTACAGACAAGTATTCGTCGTTCGTGCAAGAATAGTTTGAACTTTGAAGGATGATGTCTCGTGTCCACAGAGAGAATTAACAGATGCCCTATGAATATCATGTCTTAAACGCGCCTGCTTGCATACTACTAGCTAGTATCTTCTACATGAAGAGCCCCTGAGAGCATATGAAGCCATGAATCGACGATATAGTGTGGCCTGCAGACCATGACATGACCTCACACGGCTATGATATTCTGTTGTGGTAACAACATGACGTTAGAACCTTTTTCCTCTCCCATTTTTTTCTAGTGCAGTTTCACTACCTCGTGTTCCATTCAGCAAAGGGGTATTCTTCTATCTGACATCACTGGCATTGATGTTTTGGCCCTTCTCTGAAGGGGCAATTTTGATGCAACACAAAAAACTATGCCACTGTGTGCACTCCAATCAAATTCTGGTAATGCTCGCATTCCTCAGCCTCAAGGAGTTTCAGAAGTTGAGCAACAGGGGGTTTCTATAGTGCAAGTATTGCAGTTGACCTGCATGCCAATCAATGACGTCCAAAAATTATTATGGTTCAGATTGTTCATCGTAACTACCCTTTTGCAATTTGCTTCAACTTGGCCTATTTTGTGAGCTGTTGCAATGATAACTGAATACGATTACAGGAAATCTGTTGGTCAACTGTTCTTTGGTATCTGCCAAGTGTGTATGGATGGCTCAAGATCAAATATCTTTCCACCCTGAAGTATCATGTGTTCCTCGTGATGTTTCAAATTCAAAGTTGCAACCAGAAAGTGAGAAAGATGCCATCCAATCCAAATACCCAATGTGTGCAGCTTACCTGGAACAAAAGGATTGCCATGTGGTTTGCAGTTGCAGAAAGCTCTTGTTTTCTTCTTTATGGTCTACTTGCCCTGTGAACCCGGCCAATAGGCTCAAGCATGTCAGGAACATTAGTTGGTACTTGGTGATGTTGCCTGTTGAAAAAACTAGAGGTCAGGAGCCTAGTACCAGATACTACTAAAAAAATCCCCTAGTTGTGTTGCACCCATATATTGGTATGTGCAATTAAGTTTCGAGAAATGCTAGAAAAAATATGAAAGGATAATATGTAACCCGATAAATGAACACGAGAAAACCTGTATTCATTGTTACACCTTATACGCACAGATTTATGAGTGCGGGTGTGATCATAATTTTGCTCTCTTATTTCCTCACGCGCTTAAAATATTATTACTCCCCGTTTCACGTTTATTTGCCCATAATTTAATGTACACATTAATATAAATTGACCATTTACACGCCTAACAAATGACATGTCGCGACAATTTTCTCTGTCAAAATGTTACTTAACGGTAGAGAGTGAAAACGTTGCAATAACTATGCTCTTGATTTCCACAATGCAATAAACATTTTAAAATGTATGTATATACATACTGTACTCCAGGGCTTTGAACGAATTTGATGAAAACGGAGGGACGAAGTACACATACCTGTATAAATTTGTTTCAGTGCACGAATTCATTAGCTTAATTGCACACCTAGGTCAAAAACAAAAGGTGAGAAAATATTGGGCCTGTTTGGTTTACATGAGTTAAAGTTTAACTCCCATCACATCAATGTTCCCTCAAATGCATGAAGTACTAAATGTAGACTAATTGTATGCATGTCGGCACAGATTAGGAGTAATTTACGAGACGAATCTATTAAGTCTAATTAGTCCAAGATTGAAAACTTTTTGTCAAATAAGACAAAAGAGCTACAGTATTTGTTAAACTTTAACTCTTCAAACCAAACACCCCCATTATTTTCAAACAAGTACTCCCAAAAAAATATGAAGTCGACACTCTTCAAGCTGGCATCACTGAGAAGAAACAAGAAAAGAAAGGGACGTTGCCTTGTGTCCAAACCTAGAGAGGAACACACCCATAATTGCAAGAATAAAATCAGCCCACCACCCAAGATGCATGCTGTGTGGATCGTGATGTCGTCTGAGTCGTACCTTGAATTCAAGCAATAGCCGGCCGCTCCTTTGTTGCCGATGCCGTCAGGTCTGGTCGCTCACCGGCACTCCGTGGCCGTGCTGTCCCTTCCTTTCCTTGTGTTTTCACGGAGGAGAGAAGTCAGAAGTTGCATGTTGCTATTGCTACCACGGAAAAGGGCTCGCCGAAAGGGGAACAAGACATGGAACGGTCCATGGCTTGAGACACGAGAGATCAGAGAGAATTACAGTGTGAGACCACCCGCACTCATGGACCTCTATATTCATCCTCTATACGTCATAGTCAGCAAGATTCTCTCCTCTATACTCAATTTTCCCGCACACATCCATCCTCTATATCATCCTCTATCCACTCTATCCACTATGGGACCCACTTGTCACTTTATCTAAATATATCCATGTGTGATCTAGTTTTTGAAGAATTTATTGAGACGAATTTAATGGTGAAATCGAAATTTAATTTGGATTTTTGGTTTGTGAGTTATAGCATTTTTTCCTTTGTTTAGCTAGTGGGCCCGCTACTATAGAGTATAGAGTAAGTACAGTACCACTCTAAATATAGAGTGATAGAAAGAATAGAGTATCGTTTTAGAGTACCCAATACAATAGTTTTTACTCTATATTCATACTCTAAAGCTTTAGAGTATTGTTTTACAGTACATACTGCGGATAGTACAAGTGAAGTGAAGTGAAGTGAAGTGTGCGTAATTAATCGACGACGCGTCATGCGTGATGAACGATGGTCCTGTCAGCTTCATCGCGACATCATCAAGCTCAGCTGCGGTGGGTAGGATTAGGATTTCTGAACTTTAGAACAATTGACGCCTCGTACGACAATATGATTAAACTAATAATTATATTATATTATATTAAGGTTCTTTTCTAGCAAAAATATTAAGGTTCTTTTCCCGTCAAAATATTGTGTGGGCATTAAGCCCTGTTTGTTTCCATGAGGAGAGACTAAAGACTAAATTTTAGTCCCTTTTAGTCCCTTTGAACCAAATGTCAGGGACTAAAACAGAGATCAGAGACTAAAATGCATAAGTCCATCAAGGTGAGACTTATTGGGACTAAAGGGGCCAAATTGACACCCCATGCCCCTCATTTGTTGCTGGTCCCCCTCTTCTTTCTCTCTCTCCTCCCTCGCTCTCTCCTCTCGCCCGATGTGCCGCCCCACCCCGACTCGTCCGTCGCGCGGTGGCCTTGCCGGAGTTCACCCCCGCGCGTCCGCTGCGCCGAGGCCTGGCACTAGCGCCGACGAGTGAGGCCGCCCCGACCCGTCCGCCCCGCCGCGCCCCCACCGTCGCAAGCTGGCGAGATCCGGCGGGCGCTCCCTCTCCCCAGGCTCCCCGGCGAGCTGGCGAGCTCTGGCGGGCGCTCCCTCTGCCCGGCAAGCTCCCTCTCCATGGCCTCTGTGCTGAGAAAGGAGAAGGATATTTTAGTCTTTGTACAACCCTTTAGTCCTTTTAGTCCATTCAAATAAACACCATTTTAGTTCCTGTTTGCTAAACGACGACTGAAGCCCTGATCACTGTAGCATTCATCTATGGATTTCAATAGCAATTGTTTTTACCCCATCCCCCTGGATTTGTCAGGATGAATCGTTGGGCTGGGTGGCGCCCATGGCGGGGACACCGGAATCCCACTCCGGCCCACCGGGCACCGGCATATGGAGCATCATATATTCATCTGGTGGTTGCCCTGCTCTGCTCGTGCCGCGCGTGGTCAACTCCGCGCTATGGACGGATGACTATCCTTCTGGCCGGGCTTGTTTCCCCACGCCACCTGAGACGAGCGCGATCGCTCGCCCCTGCCGGCCGGCCGTCACGATCCCTTTGGGCTGTGGAGTTTTTGGAGGCCGCACCCTCGCCGCGCCTGCACTCTGGGCGGCTAACTCCGGTGGGAGTCGCTGTTATTCCTGTTAAGCAATGAGTGCCACTGGGATGCAGATGCACGCACGCGGCGCATCGTCCGTCTGTCGCTTCGTTAATTTCCCGCTGCACGCGTGACACGACTACACGAGGCTGATGGTGGCTCGTCAGTTGCGAGCGCATGGTAGCTACGGGCCGGGGCGTACTGTTTCTGTGAGCGTCCTGTGCTGACTCCCGGGATCTCTGCTCTGGTTATAGGCAGTGTTTAGTTTCTTCAAAATTCCAAAAATTTTACAAGATTCCCCGTCACATTAAATCTTTGGACGTATGTATGAAGCATTAAATGTAGGTAAAAAAATAACTAATTGCACAGTTTGTCTGTAAATGTCGAGACGAATCTTTTGAGCCTAGTTAGTCCATGATTGGATAAATTTTACCAAATAACAACGAAAAGTGCTACAGGAACTTTACACACACTTTACAATCATCTAAACACACCCATAGACTAATTAGAGTTAAAAGATTTATCTGACAAAATATATGTAAACTGTGCAATTAATTATTTTTTATCTATATTTAATACTCTATGCATATCTCAAACATTCGATGTGATGGAGTGTAAAATACTCCATACATATCTCAAACATTCGATGTGACGGAGTATAAATTTTTTTTTCTTTTTTTTTATACCCCCTAAGATTTGGCTCCGCGTGCCTTTCCCCCGATCCATCGCCCTTCTTCTTCGCCCCCGTTCCTCCTCCCATCCCATCCATCCCACCACGCAGAACGAATGAAAGCTCCCAGAGGAATCTATCGTTCATTCACGGCTGACGGCGAACGCCTGCCTATCTCGACTCGGCTGTACCGTAGTAGTGCCTCTGACTGTGATCCGATCCCGACGGCGACGGTGGTCCCCCGGTCCGCGGCCACAGCCCACAGCCGCGGCTTCTCACGGCCCCGGAGAGGCCAGGCCAGCACCCGGCAACCCGACCGAGAAGCCTTTCGTTTCGCCGGACAGGACAGAACGGCTGGGTTGACCCATCTATCAGCTTGTCCCATGGCGCGGCCGTGCTGGGATCGGCGACGTCCGTCCAGACTCCAGCGCCCAATCGGCCCCATGTCAACCCAGCTGCACACTACTGCTACCAGCACGGGCTTCTCGTGCCTGCAGGCAGCAGAAGCAGCAACGGTACTACTGCTCCGGCCTCTGGCTGACCGACGAAGTTGCTCACCGCGCGCAAGTCCAAGCGTACCTGCCACAAGCTCCTGTCCGTGCCACGAATGGAAAGGAAAGGAAAGAGAGAGAAAAAATCCCTCATCTCCTGCCTGTCCGGCCAAATGGCGTCGGGTCGAGCCACCGAGAGGATTCTTTTCTGTCTGTGGCCGCTCTCGTTTTTCGTCCTCAGCCCCCAGGGGCTATCAAGCTGTCCACGTCCTGTAAAATTAGTAGCATGCGTCTCTGGAGCACAAGTCATACTGCTTAGTTTAGTTCCAAAAAAAAAAGAAAAAACCTGCTTAGTGCTTACGTCCTGGATTCACCTGCTAGTGCCAAAGCTCCGGGCCGCGGTTGTAATCTTCTGACCAAGGAATTTTGACTCAGCCGTACGCAACAACCATATGACTCCAGACGTTCTAAGTGTATCTATCCTTATAAGCATCTTGCACGTGTACCTTTTTTTTTCTGCCTACCATTAGGAGTGAAGGTGTTGGGGATTCAACTTCGCCACAAAAACACAGCCCCAAACTCTGGAGTAGAAAAGACTATGAAACTTTATAACAATATTTGATTGCAGGAAAAAAGAAAGGCGAAGACGTTTTTCTTCACACCACAAGGATAGAAGATCAAAGAGCAAGATTAAAGCGAAGGTGTAAATTTGACTTCGCAGACAAGAAAATTAACTTCGCTGACCGGCTAAGACAAAAGAAGAACATAAATCAGAAAACCAAAATTAGAGCGAAGACAAAAGTTTGGCTTCGCTATATGAAGATCAACTTCGCCGGCCAGAGACGTCGAAGGAAAATGAAACCAAGAAAAGCGAAGGCAGGAGTTCGACTTCGTCTAGCATTTTAAAGAGTTGAAGAATCAACTAAAGTTCGAACGAAGATCAGGAAAACTAGAGACTGAAAATAGAAGAATGAAGGATTAGAAAGAGAAAATTACCACTTCGTCCTCATAGTCAAGGAGGGTTGTAAACATTTAAATCAGGGGCATAATAGTCATTTTGTGTAAAATACGAAGACTGTGGCCCTATAAATACCTCATATGACATGTATAGTACGATCATAGAATAAATACAACTCTAGACATGACTTTGTCTTGTCTGAAATATTTTGATGATCATATGAATTGTGTCACTTAACTTGAACTTTTCAGCCAGCAGAAGGATACTCGGATGGCCATTTACTGCCATTCGGCCAGGTTTGAGCCTTTGTGGAGAGGTGAAGGGGACAGAGTTCAATCACCATTCGACAAATTTAGGACGACAACGATGCCCTTTTTTTTAAAAAAGGACGACAACGATCCTAGGAACATCGATAACCCCGTATTTTCCATATATTCAATTACGGACTGTACATGATGTGAACATGTGGTTTGATTGTATTGCATAATGCCAATTGTTATATGCGGCTATGCCAAAGTAAAGAGAGACCAGAAAGCTAAGAAAAAGATATACTCTCCGTGAAAAAAATGCAATTCTCAATTTTTGAAGAGTCAAATAATTAAAAGTTTAACAAAAGTTATAAATAAGTACTACTCCTTCCGTTCTAAATTATAAGATGTTTTGACTTTTCTGGATACATTGCTTTTAGCATGTATCTAGACATAGTGTATATATCTACGTGCATAGCAAAAGCTACGTATCTAGAAAAGCCAAAACGTCTTATAATTTGAAACGGATTAAGTAACACTTATGATACAAAAGAAGTATCATTAGACTAATTATGAATTATGTTTTCATAGTAAACTTAGGTGGAGACATATGTAAATGTTAATACTATTTATTATGAACTTGGTTAAAACTTAAGTTACTTTGACCGTAACAAATCCTATAGTTATATTTTTTTAGGATGAAGTGAGCCCTGCCAAAAAAAGATGAAGTGAGTACTTATATGTTCTAAAGTAAATCAACTTGTTAAAGTTATCTTAAATCAAGTTTTATAAATTTAATTGAACTTATAGAAACAATATTTATGTTTATGATACAATATTAGTATGATTAGATACACCATAAAATATACTTTTATAGTATGCTTATCTGGTATCATAGATGTTAGTATTTTTCTAATAATATAAAGTTAATCAAATTTTATGAATTTTTTAAAGACAGATAGAGACAGATGTGACAGCTCCGGTGGAGTGTGTAACGCCGGCAGGTTGCAACCACGGTCCGCGAAATGACGAAAAGGCCGTGTGGAGACGGGGGCCGATCCGCGGCCGCCCAACCGCCGGCCGCCACACGACACGGGCCACGCGTGGGTCCGGAAAAGAAAAAGGATGACAGCCGAGCCCTTGTTTAGTCCCCGATTCTTCCCAAATTTCACTATGTAAAAAGAAGATTCTCCGTCACATCAAAATATCGGCAAATGCATGAAGTACTAAATATTAATAAAATCAAAAACTAATTGCACAGTTTTGTTGTACTTTGCGAGACGAACATTTTAAGCCTAGTTAGTTAAAATTTGGATAATTTTTACCAAATACAAATGAAATGCTACAGGAATTCTGATACAGTGTTTTTCTTCTCAATTCTCTCATCTAAACGAGGCCCGAATCAAATCAATTTCAAATCCCCAAAACTCAGAAAAAGATGGCAGCCGATCAAAATCAAATCAAATCCGGAAAATTCCTTATGAAATGGAAGTAAATAGATATACTATTAGATAAAATAAAACTCTATAAAAAACGAAAAAAATGTTTTCCAAATAGGAGGGAGCAAAAGCGTGCGGATCATGGTCATGGATGGCTCCGCCATCTCCTCCCTTTAAAACCGCTGCCCCTCCGCCTCCGTCTTCCTTCCTCGTCTCGTCCGTTCCCCCTCCTACCCCACCCCCATGTCAACGGCCACCCCGCCGTCTCCGTCCCCGTCTCTGTCTCTGTCTCCCTCTTCTTCTGGAACCCACCCTCTGGTCCGGATCGGCGCGGCCCGCCGTTTCGCCATGGCATTTCAGTTGCTCTTCGCGGGGGTGCTGGTGGTGTTGGCGGCGGCGGCGCCGGCGGCGGAAGCGGGAGGAGGGAGCGTCTGCTTCGACCGGGTGTTCAGTTTCGGGGACTCGCTCACGGATACCGGCAACTTCCTGCTCTCCGTGCCCGACGACTTCCCGGACCCCGCGCGGAACCTCCCCTACGGCCAGACCTTCTTCGGCCGCCCCTCCGGCCGCTACTCCGACGGCCGCAACCTGCTCGACTTCTTCGGTAACCTCCAACTGTGTCCTTGCCTTACGTGTTTGTTATCAGCGCTTGCTGCTCGTCCTCACCCTCGTCCTGATTAATGGGGATGGAGTCTCCAAGACTTTTCCGTGCGAATTCAAACTTACTACTCTATGGATTTTGTCCCTGCAGTAATTGTATAATTTCGTAGACATATACTGTATTTCTGGTGTCAACACTGCCTAGTTAGATTGATTGTTGCCTTCCTCTTCGCTTCCTTCCTTACCGCGTACTCGTCCACCGTATGATGCCAGGGGATGGGAGTCGCTAGTCGTTTGATTTTTCTTCAAGCAATAGACTGGTCATCGATCCTTTTTAGGAGGCGCCGCCAGTGCCGTGGTGGTGAGGCAAATATAGTATAGCCAGTTATGCTATATTTTGTTTGGTCCCCTGTCTCCAGCGAGAACATGTTCCTCCTACTGAGGTTGGGAATTTGTTAACTAAGGGGTTTACACAAAAATAGGCCTTCTAATTGCATCTGGAAACGTCCATATGGGGTCAATGAAATGTTTTCTAAGCACATGCGAGAACATGCTCGGTTTCAGAATTTATGAATTATAAGCAGCTGCAACCATCTCTCTGCCTTTTCTAATATTATTATATTCTAGTCACATATAATGAAATCTGGAGATCTCAAGAGCTGGGAAGAAAGATTCAAGTGCAAATACCCAGCTTATACAGGGTGTATCAGCATAAGTTGGTTGCCTTTCCCAGTTCTCCCCAACCACCAGACACTGGTGGCATCATCTCCTTGAACTAGCACACAATTGGTAGCTCCAACTACCAGTTAAATTGGTGGCAGTCATCACGTATTCACGTGGTCAACACTTATTATATCAGCCTTTCATTTCCCACTCATTTATCATTCTGAGCCTTTTGATGTTTCCACATCTGATTACTTGTCCTGTCTTAACTGTGTTCTTGACATGTGTTTGTTCTCGTGTTACATGCAGCGGAGGCATTTGGGCTGCCGTATGTGCCACCGTACCTTGGCAGCGGGGACTTCCAGAACGGTGCAAACTTTGCTGTCGGTGGGGCAACTGCCCTCAATGGCTCGTTCTTCCGTGAACGCGGCGTGGAGCCTACATGGACGCCTCATTCCCTTGATAAGCAGATGCAATGGTTCAAGAAGCTTCTCCCATCCATTGCATCGTCTGAGACAGGTAAGTGACTTCCTAAGTGTCTGTTTGGTCACAGTTCCTTTTCCTGCAAGGTGTTTGATGAAATGGAATAATTACCCATTATCTGTTAACAGGTTTAGTAATAATGTCAAT
This sequence comes from Saccharum hybrid cultivar R570, assembly GCA_038087645.1. Lineage (NCBI taxonomy): Eukaryota > Viridiplantae > Streptophyta > Magnoliopsida > Poales > Poaceae > Saccharum > Saccharum hybrid cultivar. The sequence continues at coordinate 30,376,588 of JAQSUU010000135.1, forward strand.
GAAACATTTGATTGGTTGTTTTACATTATGCTAATAAAGATGGCAAAGTAGTGGCAGGCGTGCTGAAAAACATGCTGGCTAACTGAGAACTACTGTTTTCAACTTGTGACTTGTGAGGAAGCACTGTGTTTTGCGTATTTTATGGTTGATAGAGATTGTAGTTACTTGTAGCAAACACTCACCTGATAAATGAGAAGCAAAATTTGCTTTGTTGAGCCTTCTATTGGGATGAAACAGTGGCGTCCCATTGAATTTGGAGGCCTTGAGCGAAACTTTAAATGAGGCCTAAATATTAAATGTCAAAATAAAAAACAATGTAAAATATAATGTGTTGTATAAAATTGTAGAATAGTATGCATTGACAAACAATCGATTAGAACTAGACATCAAGTAACTATCTCTTAGATTCGTCGTTCGTGAGAACCAAGAAGCACAATGCATGGATGTAGAAACCATTGATTGCCACAATAAACTATGTATTAGACTTAAAACAAAGCTTAATTCATAATATATATTTATGGTACTTAAATTAGCATTGGGGGCCCTGAGAGGTCGCACAGCCCGTACGGACCTAGGGACGCCCCTAGGGTGAAACGTATGCTTTTAAGTTTGAAATGTGATCTGGTGGCTTGCCATGGACTTATGACAGGCATGCAGGTGGGAATTATGGTTGTTTTGAGCACCAAGACATTTGTTACAATTGTCACGAAATTAGATAGTAATCATTTGCTGTTTTTTCATGGGAAAGCACAAAATATTTACCAAGTTTTGAAATGAATGTTATCTCATTTGACTGTTTTAGCTAATACAATTAGCTGTATTAATTAATGATATTGCAAAAACGTCCTCCAAAATTTATACGAGAATCACTATTGTGTGCAATAGTTGGTTTCATGGAATTAGTTGTCATACAACACAATTTGGAGTTCTGAAAACTCAATCCACTGAAATTTTGCTTGTATGTAGAGCAAAAGGAAATAATGTCCAATTCACTCTTCTTTGTGGGAGAGGTTGGCGGAAATGATTACAACCATTTAATCGTTAGGGAGAAATCTCTTGATGAGCTACATGAAGTTGTTCCTAATGTTGTTGGTGCCATAAGCTCGGCCATCACGGTATGTATACGTGTCCCCCTTTCCAGTGAGGTAATGTTTGGAGCCTGTATGCATTTGCATTAAGAGTTCGCATGTTTTCAGGATCTTATAAATCTTGGAGCAAAGAAGTTAGTTGTTCCAGGGAACTTCCCGATAGGGTGTGTCCCATTATATCTTGCAATCTTTCAGAGCCAAAAGGAGGATTACTATGAGGAACAAACAGGCTGCATTAAGTGGCTCAATGAATTTGCTGAGTACCATAATAGGATGCTTCAGGAGGAGTTAGAGAAACTCAGGAATCTTCACCCTGATGTGACCATCATTTATGCTGATTATTATGGCGCTGCATTGAACATATTCCGTGCCCCACTCCAGTTTGGTAAGTATCATTTTCAAATCAAAACAAACTAAATAAAAAATAATAATATTAGTGATGTTGACTTTCTGTTGTAAGTGGGTGATTACACATATCATATTTTTTGATACATGGAAATGTTTCAAAAATTCTGAAAAAGTGAAAATACAGTCACATGTTCAAGGATCTGGCATGACCTAGCTTCCAGATTTCTTGATTGCACAGTACATTGTTTGGGACAAACCACAAGAAGATTCAGCATGTTCCTTTTATATATATATATATATATAATAATAATATTGTTCCGTGTCCATTTTGTTTCACATGGTGCCATATGTATTCTTTTGTTAGGTTTGGAATTTACATATGTGCATTTTCTATTATGCCCTACATGCATTGTTTTTGTTGAAGCCTTTGCAATTTGCTGTAGGTCAAGTATTGCTTGGTTCATTTACCTTAGCCTTAGTTCATGAATCGCCAAGTTGAATTTGAACTGTGTTATGTTTTGTTCATGAATGACCTTTAGTTATAGAGAACTGATGCTTAATTGGTTATGCACAAGATGTACATGATAGTTTGTGCTGGTTAGAGCATATAGCCTTGATTTTTGTTTGGTTAGTGCTATAAGTTGTGAAGATATGCAAGTCTTGCTTAATCTCATGGATCATGCTTTCTCTGGAGACAGGATGAGCCTCTAAATTGGTTGTGGATAATATTATTATCACTTTATTGATTAGCTTGTATAACTTGGTAAATAGGCAATGGACTCATCTTAATAATTCATACCTACTCCCTCTGGTCCAGTTTATAAGGTGTTTACGCATATCAAGATTCAAACTTTACACTCTTTAAGCAATAATTTGGCTATGTGACTGGACTACTTTATCTGTGTTAGACGTTAACATGGCTCAATTACTTGTCAATCCAGTCTGCAACCTACAGGCAGAGCTTCAAATCAACTTTGAATGTTCTACAGTGCTTCATTACGTATGCTTAGCTCTTATTAGAGTGGCACCTAAACCAAAATAGTCAGAAATAATCCATGTTTTGTAACTAATTATTGGTCAAAATTTTAGCCTGATTCTGCATTCTTATTTGACATAAATTTCAGTACCATCCTCATCCTTGAATCTATGGTTTTTCTTTTTGTTGCGTACACCTGTGGAGCATATCTCATCATCTGAATATTATATAATTGAACAGTGGCACTGAAGCTCAATCATATCAAAATAGGCTGCAGTAACTCAGCACAACGAACCTACGTAGAGAAGCTTAGAGAAACAAAGCTATTCTATTTACCTTTGTTTTATTTACTAAGCAACAAGGGATGCTGTTGCAGGCTTCACAGTCCCACTGAATTCATGCTGTGGAAGTGACGCTCCGTACAACTGTTCCCCTTCAATATTGTGCGGGCGTCCAGGATCTACAGTGTGCCCTGACCCATCAAAATACATCTCATGGGATGGTCTACACTTCACTGAGGCGAGTTACAAAGTTGTCATTCAAGGAGTACTAGGGGGGTATGCCAAACCTCCTCTCTCAGAAACCTGCAAGGGTGCGGAATTCAAAGTTTCTCAACTTCACCAATGTACAGATAACCCAACAAACACTGTATCATACGATGCCTTGGGCTCTTTTATTTGATCTGCTGAGCTCAAAAGCATATTTAGATTTCTGCTGGTAAAGAAGTGCATTTAGAGTTGTTGGAGTATGTGTTTAGGCCCATGAGGCTAAGGCCCATGTGGCCCATGTATGGAACCTATATAGCTACCCTTCTAGGGTTAGCCCTTATCAATAGAGTCTCTAATTCTAGCATGGTATCAGCAGCCTAGTTTCTTCCCCTTCCCCTACACCCGCCGCCGCCTCTGGCTGCCGGCCGGCCAGCCGCCGCCGCAGCCATGGCCGGCCACTCCTCCCCTCCTCCCTCCTACTATGCCTACTTCCCCTCCCTCTCCAACCCTTCCTGGGCCCAGATCGCTGCCCGCCCTCTTCCTGGAGCTCCTGGCGCACCCGCCGCCGGGGCCATGGCCGCGACTGGGACCGAGCTCGGCATGCCGGGGGGTTCCAGTGAGGCGGCCTCCTCCCCTCTGGTGACCGCGCAGCCCCTGGCGGCCACTGATGTCGAACCGCACCCAGGAGCGGATCTCCAGCCGCGCCCGCACCAGGGGGCGGACCTCCTGCCGCGCCCACACCTAGGGGCGGATCTCCAGCCGCGCCCCCACCTGGGGGCGGATCTCCAGCCGCGCCCACCCATCCAACCCGCCATCAACTCCTCCCAGGACGACCACCACCTCCAGCCCTCCATCACTGCTCCCCTAGCCGATCCTCTGGCTGCCCTCCGCACCAGGCAGCCAGCCCCTGTCCTTCCCTCTGTTCTTCCATCGCAGTCCGGCCTCCATCCTCTCCTGGCGCCGCTGCTTCTTGGTGGCAACACCAGTTCCCTCACCACTGCTCCACCTCCGGGCCCGGACTCCGCCCTCGCCGCTGCTCTCGTCGCGGCTCGGGCTGCCGCCGCGGAGGGGCAGGCTCGCGTTCGGGCTGCAGCCCTCGCGTGGGAACGAGAGCGTGACGCAGCCGATGCCTTGGCCCGCCAGATCGCTGAGGCAGAGCACCTCCTCGTCTCTCCCACTCCACGGGACGTTGGAGCCCACTCCTCCGCCTCGCCTGGCCGCCGCGCCCCCCATCCCGCTGTCCTCTGGCACGATCCGGCTGACCCGCTCGTGGCACAGCTTCACTACCAGGCCGGGGGGGTCCAGAACATTCGCCTCCTCGTTCCGGTCGTCCTTGAGCCGGAGTCGCCCTCCTACGCCCGCTGGCGGGACCTCGTGCTTCTCACTCTTCGCCGCTATGCCCTCGACGACCACGTGCTTGTTGATACCTTGGTCGCCGTTCAAACTCCATCATGGCTTCGCCTGGACAGCATCGTCCTCTCCTGGATCCTGGGGACAATCTCCCTGGACCTCCACGACCTCGTCCGCACCTCACCTGACGCGCGCCGGGCATGGCTAGCCCTTGAGGGTCAGTTCTTGGGCAACGCCGAGGCCCGGGCCCTGCGCCTCGACGCGAGCTTCCGGACGTTCGTCCAGGGTGACCTCTCCGTCGGTGAGTTCTGCCGCCGGATGAAGGGCATGGCGGACTCCCTGGGGGACCTTGGGTGGCCCGTGGAGGATCGCATCTTGGTCCTCAACGTCCTCCGGGGGCTCAGCGACCGCTACGCCCACCTTCGGACGTGGATCACCCGCCAGCGGCCCTTCCCCACCTTCCTGGAGGTCCGTGACGATCTCGTCATGGAGGAGCTCACGCAGGGCCTACAGCCGGGCTCCACCTCGTCCACTGGCTCGTCGTCCTCCTCGACAGCCCTGGCTGCTACTTCGCCACGTCCGTCTGCTCCACCGCGGTCGACCGCTCCACCACCGCCGTCTCTCCTGGGCCCTCCTCCTCCCTCCGGGCCGAGCGGAGGTGGGGGGGGGGGTCGTGGCACTCGTCGTCGTCGTGGCGGGGGCCGCGGGGGTGGCCGGGGGGGTCCACCCCAGGCTCCGGCACCGGCTGGGCCACACGGGGGGGCACCATGGCCTTCGTTTCAGAACCCGTGGTCCGGTCGCATCTCCATGTGGCCCTACCACGCCCCCGGAGCCGACACTCGTCCACCGGTGGCCATGCTCACCGCGCCGTGGGTTCCACCCTCCGGGACTCCACCGGGGGTCGCCGGCTGGGACCAGGCGGCCCTGGCTCGCTCATTCAGCACCATGGGCCTGACACCTCCGGTCGGACCTGAGTGGATCGCTGATTCGGGGGCCACCTACCACACCACTCCTGACCCCGGTATACTGTCGTCGATTCACTCTCCCTCTTCCTCTCTTCCTTCGTCCATTATGGTCGCAAATGGTTCTTGTATTCCTGTCTCCTCTGTGGGTACCGCCGGTGCCCATGGCTCCTTTCGTCTTCCTGATGTTCTTGTTGCTCCTTCCATGGTTCATAATCTTCTTTCTATTCGACGTTTTACCGCTGACAATTCTTGTTCTGTGGAATTTGACTCTTCTGGTCTTACTGTGAAGGATTTGGCTTCCCGGCGTCCTCTGCTCCGATGTGACAGCACCGGGCCCCTTTACACCCTTCGCTTCCCGGCGGCGCATTCGTCTTATTCGCCGTCCCTTTTGTCAGCTGCCTTCGCCGCTTCTACTTCCTCTACTACCTGGCACCGGCGCCTCGGCCATCCTGGACGTGATGCCCTGATACAGCTCAGTCGTAGCTCTGGTCTTTCATGTACTCGAGCTCATGATGAGCAACTGTGTCATGCGTGCCAATTGGGCCGACATGTTCGTCTTCCTTTTTCTAGTTCTTCTTCTCATGCGGCCCGCATTTTTGATCTTGTACATTGCGACCTATGGACCTCTCCTGTCATCAGTATTTCTGGTTATAAGTACTATCTTGTGGTTGTTGATGATTTTTCGCATTATTCATGGACTTTTCCCCTACGTGCGAAGTCGGATACGTTCACCACGCTCCTTCACTTCTTTGCTTGGGTGTCTACTCAGTTCGGTCTCACCATCAAGGCCGTCCAGTGTGACAATGGTCGCGAGTTTGACAACTCCACCTCCCGAGCTTTCTTCCTCTCTCACGGTGTTCAGTTGCGCATGTCTTGCCCATACACCTCTTCGCAGAATGGCAAGGCAGAGCGGATGATTCGCACCACCAACGACACCGTGCGGACTCTTCTGTTTCAGGCCTCTCTTCCTGCTCGCTTCTGGGCTGAGGGCCTGCACACCTCCACCTACCTTCTTAACCGCCTTCCTTCCGCTGCCTGTCCCGCTCCCACCCCTCACCACGCCCTCTTCGGTACCCCGCCTCGGTACGATCACCTCCGCGTGTTTGGGTGTGCTTGTTACCCCAACACCGCCGCCACCTCTTCTCACAAGCTGGACCCTCGATCCACGCTCTGTGTCTTCCTCGGTTACTCCCCAGATCACAAGGGGTACCGATGCTTCGACCTTGCCTCCCGACGTGTTCTCATCTCGCGCCATGTGGTGTTCGATGAGTCCGTCTTTCCCTTTTCCGGCACCTCTACTTCTCCGGTCCCTGACCCACCCACCCTGTTTCCCACTGACCCGGTGGTCCAACCACCTTTCTTGTGGTCTCCTGCAGGTACCGCTTCACCGCGCTCCGCGCCGGCCACCGGTCCCGGCTCCCCTGCGAGTCCGGGCCCCTCGTCCTCCGGCGCGGCCCCGTCTCCTTCAGTTGGTGCAGACCCGGGGCCTTCGTCCCCCGCTTCTGCCCCGGGGGGGTCGTGCCGGTTGCCGACGCCGGATCCCATCTCGGCACCCGCACCGGCGCCTCCGTCGAGGTTCGCCGCGCCGGTACGGGTCTACCAGCGCAGGCCGCGGCCTCCGCCGCTCGCGGTCCCTTCTCCACCGGGGACACCGACACCGCCGCCACTGTCTCCGCCGGCCCGTGGTACCCCGCCGGTCTACCACCCGCCGCTGCTTCACCGACACCCGCGGCATGTTCACCCGATGGTGACACGACACGCGGCTGGCACCTTGCCGCCTCGTGTCCTCGCGGCTTCGACTGACGACGCGGTGGTCTCTCCGGTACCCTCCTCCGTCCGCGACGCCCTGCTGGACCCTCACTGGCGCCGCGCGATGGAAGAGGAGTATGCCGCGCTACTCGCCAACCAGACGTGGGAGTTGGTGCCCCGGCCGCCGGGCGCCAATGTCGTCACCGGCAAGTGGATTTGGACTCACAAGCGCCGAGCGGACGGCTCTCTCGAGCGCTACAAGGCTCGATGGGTCCTCCGGGGTTTCACTCAGCGCCCTGGCGTCGACTACGATGAGACCTTCAGCCCGGTGGTCAAGCCGGCCACAGTCCGTACAGTGCTATCGCTGGCGCTTGCTCGGTCTTGGCCCATCCACCAGCTGGATGTCAAGAACGCCTTCCTCCACGGCCTTCTTACCGAGACGGTGTACTGCAGTCAGCCGGCGGGGTTCGTCGACACCACCCGTCCTGACATGGTCTGCCGGCTCAACAGGTCCCTCTATGGCCTCAAGCAGGCACCTCGGGCGTGGAACCACCGGTTCGCTACTTTCTTGATGACCCTGGGATTCGTGGAGGCCAAGTCTGATACGTCCCTGTTCGTCTACCACCATGGGGCCGACACTGCATACTTGTTGCTCTATGTTGATGACATTGTCCTCACCGCCTCCAGCGAGCCACTTCTCCGGCGGATCATTGCAGCTCTCCAGCAGGAGTTTGCGATGAAGGACCTGGGTGAGCTCCACCACTTCCTCGGTGTCACTGTTGAGCACCGTCCTGCTGGGCTTCTTCTTCATCAGCAGCAGTACACTCGGGATATCCTGGAGCGGGCTGGGATGTCTGACTGCAAGCCCTGCTCCACTCCGGTCGACACTCAGGGCAAGCTGTCGGAGACTGAGGGACCTCCGGTGGCCGACCCCACTGCGTACAGGAGTCTTGCCGGGGCCCTTCAGTACCTCACCTTCACCCGGCCGGACATCACCTATGCAGTTCAGCAGGTCTGCCTTCACATGCATGATCCCCGGGAGCCTCACCTCACGGCTCTCAAGCGCCTCCTCCGCTACCTCCGGGGCACCCTCGACTACGGCCTCCTACTCCACCGGGCCTCCTCCACCGACCTCGTCGTCTACACCGATGCTGACTGGGCCGGGTGCCCGGATACGCGTCGCTCCACCTCCGGCTACGCCGTCTTTCTGGGCGGTAACCTGGTGTCTTGGTCGTCCAAGCGCCAGCCAGTGGTCTCCCGATCCAGCGCCGAGGCGGAGTACCGCGCCGTTGCTAACGGCGTGGCAGAGGCCGCCTGGCTCAGGCAGCTGCTGGCGGAGTTGCACACTCCACCCTCCCGGAGCACACTGATCTACTGCGACAACGTCAGTGCGGTTTACCTCTCCACCAACCCCATCCAGCACCAGCGGACGAAGCATGTGGAGATCGACCTCCATTTTGTTCGTGATCGGGTGGCCATGGGCGAGGTGCGGGTCCTTCACGTTCCGACGACCTCCCAGTTCGCGGACATCTTCACTAAAGGCCTCCCATCCTCGACCTTCACAGAGTTTCGATCCAGCCTCAACATCACCGGTGGCTAGTTGCGTCTGTGGGGGGGTTGTGTGTGTTCTTTCTTGTTTCAGCCTTGAACTCCGCTGCGCCGGTAGTTCAGACTGCGGGGGGGTGTTGGAGTATGTGTTTAGGCCCATGAGGCTAAGGCCCATGTGGCCCATGTATGGAACCTATATAGCTACCCTTCTAGGGTTAGCCCTTATCAATAGAGTCTCTAATTCTAGCAAGAGTTACAACAGGCAGTGTAGATGTTGCAGGTCCTAGCATCTTGGACACTTCTCAAAGCCGAGAAGAGATCCATCGATCTAGAGTCATGTGTAGTTCTACAATCCACTTTTGCTGCTGTGAGGAGGGAAAAAAAGGGAGGGGAGTTTGTAGTGCAGAAATTTGCAATCGCTCAGTGCATTACTTTGCTCTGCTCTTTTTTTTTTTTTTGGTAGCAGCTTACCGTGACAGGTTGCAGAAGGGACAATGAAGACAGTCTCTGCAGGTGGTCATACTATATAGGAACCTAGATCTATAAATTCAGCTCCTGAGGGCAATGTATACAGTACTTGATATGGGCTCAATTGCCTTCTAACAGATAAGCATATATACAATGTAGCTTCATTGATTCACATTGTCTTGCTTGATTCATAATGCAACATTATCGTTCAAAACCAAAATTCTAGGGTCTCCAGCCTTCATTTGGAGATTAACATTTTTCCTTTGTACCGTTCTAGTTATTATTATCTAACAGTTATATACCCTATTACCGGTGCAGTCGTTATCCATTTGGTAGTTCCATAATTAAAAACTTATTGATCTTGTGGCATGGAAATCTAGAATAGAAGCAACAGGCGATCCATTTATGTGGATATACAATGTTCAATTCGCAAATTGGTCAAGTGACTGTTAAATGGTAGGTTCCGTTTGTAGTATATTCTCAAGCGCGGGAGTTCATCGGAATGTTGGATCTGTAAAAAAGGTGGTCACATATATGGACTTGTCTGTTTTGCACCTAATACCTATACAGTTTTAAATCACACATTAGCTTCCAAGCTTGCAGAAAATAACGTACCGTCATGTCCTGCTTCTTGAGTAAAATGGCAGATAACATCACAAGATGACATCAAAGTCCGTTTGACCCGACGGTGGAAATATTCAGTGTAATGGAATACACTCAAGTTTCAAAGTCCGTTTGAACCGAGGGTGGAAATATTCAATGTAGCGGAATACACTCAAGTTTGCTTGTGGTTTCGAATGGCAGATGACATTACAAGATGACCTCAAAGTCTGTTCGATCGGAGAGTGGATATATTCAATGCAAATGACTGTCATATCAACCACTCGACTCGCTCGGCTGAACCTAATTAACCTAGTCATCCCTCGGAGCACACCACCTGTATGTTCCCACTGCGTGCAGGATAACATGACAGTCATAAATCGTACATTGCCACACTACGGGTTTTAATGCATACTAATTTTACATCCTAAGTTGTTCCGAACGCTTATTTCTTCTTCTTCTTCTTCTTCTTTTTTGACCGTGCTGAGGCACGTTTTTTATTAAGCAGAAGTAGAGTTCTAACATTACAAGGCTTAGACGGTAATCAACTACCAGGCCAAATACATCCTGAACTCACACGGCTGTGATTACAAATAAACTACTTGGCGACAGCATTGTCTTACTAGCACGACGGCAATCATCAAAGTAGTATCAACTTGCAACGCAACGTCTGACCCTGAACCCTGCAAACTATAGAGCATCGTGCTCCAACCTAGCGGAATCCAACTCCATGACCACAGGATCCGCACCATTGGGGAATTTCTCCTAAAGGGCATCATGCTTAGAGGCCAACAACGGAGCAGCAAATATGGCTTGGTATCTGTCGAACGCTTATTTCAACATATACACATCGGAAATCTGGTTTTAGCACAAAAAATTAAGGTACTGAGCACTGAGCCTCAGCTTCATTATTTGGTCTGCTGAGCACTGAGCCTGAGCTCAAGTGCATTAGAGTCTTAATGAGCAGTGTAGATGTTGCAGGACCCAGCATCAAAACTGAGAAGAGATCTGCTAATCTGGAAGCAAGTAGCTCTTTAATCCACTTTGCTGCTGGTAGGAGGGGAGAAAAAAAAAGATTTGTAGTGCATGAATATGTTCAACTCTTCTCTCAACTTACTGCGAGAGGAAATGGAAAGGAGCACGTTAACGCGCGATGGGCTGCGCTCTTGGGGACCACGTGACAACAATATGTTTTTCTTCCTCGGCCATCTCCACTCTCGCCTCGCATCTTCCTCGGCTGTACACACCCCACCCCTGCCTTCCTCGCCCACCACCTTGGCCAGCAATGCTCCCGCCGCTGGCCACCCCGCCCACCCCCCACCCCCACCACACCACCCCATCCTCCCCTAATCTCAACTGGAGGAGGACGACAGCGACCTTCACCCCCGTTACGAGCTCTTCCCAACCGATTGTCTCCCATCACCCGCTCGGTGGTGCCCCTGCTGTCTTGCTCGCCGTCCTCAACCTGCCACCACCACCGGGCCGGCCATTGCCACTGGCCCCTCCCCCTTCTAAGATCGCCGGCCATGGAAACCCCCTAAAACCCGTTACCCTAGCGTCGGCGAGCTTGTCTCCGACAGCGGTGGCGGCGGAGAAAGGCAGGCAATGGGCTCATGGGCTGCAGCGTGCCGGGCTCATTGGTCATGGGGGCATGCGACCCGTCGCTTGATAGATTTTGCAAAATGGAAGAGAGGCCAAGGGGGAGAACATATGTTTATGGTATCTCTAGGTGGTCATACGACATTGGAAACAAGATTTATGCGGTACTAGATATGGCTTGATTTCCATTTATAATACATATATAATTATATATGCATGTACGTAGATTGATCGACATTCTCTATGGTTTGATTCATCGTGCAATGTTCATATTTAAAACTGACGACTCAAGGGGAGGACGTTCCCGAGCCCCCGAGCCGCTCCCCACGCGAGCGACTCGGGCGGCGGCCAAACCCTAGCCACCGCTGTAAGGTCCTAGATGGCTAGAGGGGGGGTGAATAGCCTATAAAAAATTCTACAAGAACCACTAAGCAAACTTGTTAGAATAACAAACGGCGTAAAGCGAGTTTTGCTTAGCCTACGGTTGTGATGCAAGCCTCCTATCCACAAGTCTAGTAGACTATGATCTCTAGTTCACACAAGGGCTAAGTTACTAAACTTACATTAGTGAGCAAGCTAGCAACTACTAGCAAAGCTACTACTAGAGCTACACAAGATAAACTAGTAAAGTAAATGCGAGAGAGGGGGTTGTGAATCTTATACCGACGGTGGAGTAACGATGTTGTCAATCACCAAGATGATGTACAATCAATCAATATTGACAACAACACAATATGAAGACCAATCACCGGGAGACAAGTGACACAATATTTTTGTTCACCCGGTGTTCACTTGTGCACCGACAAGCTACGTCATCGGTTGTGTCGACCAACACTTAGATGGTTCCTCGGTGTGACCCTCAAGTCACTTGCCCCTCAAGACACGCCCCGCAAGACACCACAAGACACCACTCTCAAGTGAGGTAACTCAATGACACGCACAATCCACTAGAATTGCTTTTGGCGCTCCGCCGAGGAAAGCACAAGAACCTCTTACAATCAACCGGAGGTGGCCAAAAACAATCTCCTTCTCTTGCCAACCCTCCAACAATCTCCAAGCCGGGCTAGGAGCGGTACTCTCCAAGAGTAACAAGAAATCCACCGGCTAAACCACCCACAAGTGCCACTAGATGCCCTCAAGCTATGCAATGCACTTTGGGATCACTCAATCTCACTTTAGATTTGCAATCAAGTAAGAGCGATGAGTGGGAGGAGAAGCTCTAGCTCAAAGGATGCACAAAAATGTTAGAAATCACGAGAAACCTCCCCAAGGGCCGGCCAACAAGTATTTATAAGCATCCCAAAAGAATAGAGCCATTATACCTCTTCACTGGATCTTTTTCGGGATGACCGGACGCGCCGGTCATAACTGACCGGACGCGCTCAACCGCGTCCGATTCTCCAACGGTCACTGAGCCCCAACGGTCAAACCAACGACCGGACGCGCCCCAGGCAACGACCGGACGCGCCCGTCAAACGACCGGACGCGACCGTCAAACGACCGGACGCGTCGATCGCACAGTACCACGCGCCCGCGAAGCAACGACCGGACGCGCTTCAGACAACAACCGGACGCGACAGTGCCAGCGTCCGGTTAGAGTCCAGTAAGCTCCCTCAACGACCGGACACGTCCGATCGTGTGTGATCGGACGCGCCTCGCGTCCGATCGTCCTTGCGAACTTCAGTTCCCTCTGGGCGCCTGACCGGACGCGTCGGTCCCGCGAGTGACCGGACGTGCCGGTTGTAAACCCTAGCACTCGCGCGCCTGACTGCTGCGTTGTACTAACCGGACGCGTCCGGTCATACCATGACCGCGTCCGGTGCAGCGTCCGATCACCTCTGTGACCTCCGTTCGCCTCCGTTTCTTTTCCGACTTCCGGCGTAGTGGAAAAATAGGCATTTCAACTCCTCGAAAACGCCTGAATCCCGCGCTCGCAAGCTCGGCGGGAGGGAGAGAGAGACCCAAACCCTCTCTACCGCTTAAGCTTCAACGCCTTCGTAAATGTGCCAACACCAACAAGTGATCACCACCTTGTGCACGTGTGTTAGCATTTTCATAATCATTTTCGAAGGTTTTCCAGTTAGCTTACTAGGCCCTACATGCAATGCACTTCATGAATTCACCTAGTGGCACCCGTGCGTCGAATAACCGATAAGACTTCCCCTCTTAATAGTGTCTTGAGTGCAAAACAAAATGGTCCTATGGTTATACCTTTGCCTTGAGCCCATTTTATTTTTCCAAAAGATATGATCCACTTCATATCATCACATGACTGTCTCGATCCATCGACCTTGACTTTACTTGCTGTTCACCGTTGCATCGGTCCATCGGCGCCAAGTCTTGCTCAAGCTTTACCATCGCATGGTCCTTCGCTTTGAAGCCTCGACTTGCCCTTCACCTTCACAACCGGTCCATCGAGCCAAGCATCATCTTGGTCTTTATCATCTTGGTCACATGAGTCAATGTCATGTCTCATATTCAAAGACCACCTTTATCTAAATCATCCACTTAGATACAAAGGTTAGTCCCAGGTTTCATCAATTAGCCAAAACCAAACTCAGGACTTTCAGCCGCCCGCCCCTTCCTCTCCTCCCCCGCCGCGCCGCCACCACAGTGGACCACCAGTAGGGTCACGCGGCCTGCCTGGATGGTGGCGGCGGGGCTCCCTCTCGTTTGGCGGCGTGTGGTGGCGTGGGCGGCGGCGGATCGGCGGACCGCGTCCTCGCGCGAGCAGCGGGGTGCTCAGCGGGCACGACCACTAGTGCTGCGGCAACACCGGCCAGAGCCCATCCGGCGCAAGGTGGAGGCGGCGGCGCTCTGTCCACCGTTTCTCCCCTTCCTCCATGGCGTGACAGTGACGACGGCGCCGGTCGGGGTCTTTTCAGTGCCTGGGTGGCCGGATGTGGCGCCTGGGTGGCTGGATCCGGTGCCTGGGACGGCGACCGTAGCGGCGTCCACGACGCCGACTTGGGGCATCGGAACCTCGACCCTAGTGGCCGGATCCGACGTCCTCTGGGCTGGGGACGGCGCCCGCGACGGTGGTGGGCAATTCCTCTTGGTGGTGGACGGCGGAGGCTAGCAGCGTTGGTAGCAGGTGCCGGAGTCAGCGACGGTGGCCAGTGGCGACTTTGGTGGCTGCTGCTGATGGAGCGGGGATGGATCTGCAATGGAGCGGGGCATGCAGTTCGGCCACGGGGCGTGCTGGTGGTGGGGTAGCGTGCTAGCTTTCTTCTTCGCTCTCATTTTGTAGGGGCTCAGCAGTGGTGCGGTGCACGCAGTTTGGCCGTGGGCTTACCGGCGGCGGGGCTGCGTGCCCGTGGGCGTCTTGCCGGTGCGCGCCTCCCATCGTTGCGGGCGAGTCCGGGAACGGTTCCGCACGGTGTGGTGGCGGCCGACACATGCTAGCCAGTGCGCGCCTCCCTCCATCATGGGCGAGTCCGGGAACGGCTCCGCGCGGTGTGGCGGCGGCCGGCAACCCCGTGATCGCTTGCCAGGGTGCGCCTCCCACTATCGCGGGTGAGTCCGGAATTGGCTCCGCACAGTGTGGCAGCACCCAGCAAGCCCCACCCCCCTCTGTCCAGGCATGGACGTTAGTCGGTGCGTGCCTCCCACTATTGCGGGCGAGTCCGGCAACGGCTCCGCGCGGTGTGACGTCGGTCAGCTTCCACCTCCTGTGACCAAGCATGGATGCTTGCCGGTGCGCCCCCTCCACCTTTGGGCAGGTCCACAGGAGCACTGCCAAAGGTTCTAAGCGAAAGCTCAGTTCAGATCAGTCTGGGCCAACGAGGAGATCTCCTTCTTAATGGCGTCATTGAAGAACATTTTGTTGCGTTCTCTTGGATCAACCCGCTCATCACCTTGACACAAGGCTCGGGTGAAAGCCTTGCCAAGGACCTGCGGAGTCAACTCTTCTTGTTTGGCTGACAATGATTACGTTGTGGCGTCATTCACCTCCCCGGAGGCATCATTGAAGAGTTCTTGTGTCTCTGTGTTGCCTTTTATTCACTCTTTTGGTGTATTTGTGGTGTTGGATATGCCACAACGTACAAAATGTAAAACTATATAACGGACCGTTTTGAGCCAATATACGAAATCAGGTGAGGAATGCCTCCCCCGTTGACCTTAAAAAAATTAAAACTGACAGTCTAGGACCTCCAGACTTGTTTGTCTTTTGCTAGTGCTCGATGCATCTTGTGGCATACTGGCATGGACATGCCGAAGTGGAAATTCTCCCCCGACTATAAAGCAACAAGTGAAACATTATTCAAGTTTAATTTATGTAGTCCTCTGCAACTTTGGTCAAGTATCCTGTGGAAACACTCAAATCCTTATCCCTAGAATGTCAAGGCATGATCCATTCAGATGTCAAGAATTTAGCTCTGGGTGTGACATCATCACACTAATTGCTGAAACGGTCGAATGCACTAGCAAGGAAGAATTACTTCAAAGGTGGTGTGACATCATCACACTAATTGCTGAAACGGTCGAATGCACAAGCAAGGAAGAATTACTTCAAAGGTTTATCACGCTTAAGTAGTTCATTGGAAGGAGGATTATATAAAATGAAAAAGGCAATCACTCTGCTTAATGAAATACGTGCTATAGCACGTTCTCGAAAAAAAAAGAAAAAGGCAATCACCAAAGGAGTTGTAAGGCACACATAAACAGGAAAGAGCATGTGTATAAGGTCATGATGCGTTGTTTCAAAAAAAATAATCTGGTCATGATGCCTGAGTAAAATGGCAATTGACATTGCACGATGATGTTGAATTCTGTATGATCTGAAAATGGAACAATTCAATGAAACAAGACTTTCACAATGGCACGAGCTCAACTTGTTTGCAGATTCATATGTGCTGTATGCGACAAACCTCTTTGAAAATTTGAGATCAGAGGTTAGATTGTAGCAACAGTAAGTGCATGCATGTTGAAACTACCAACAGGACTAATGGCAGCCGTTCATTTCAGTCACATGAATGCGACTCATAGGAACAAGTCCTTACTGACCAGATACGTATACAGCTCAGCTACGATCAATGAACAATCAAGTTCATCATTTTACTTCTTCTCCTTCTTCTTCTTCTTCTTTTCTCGAATACGTAAGAGTATTACATATCATTTATCATTGTATTAAGAAGAGGAAGTTATATGTTACAAGAATGCTGTTGCCGGCCGCGGGCTTCTTCTTCTTCTTCTTTTTTTTTGGCAAGAGGGGAACACATAGTGTAAGATATAGCTGAATTTGTTCCAGTGTTCTTCTAAAAAAATTAATTTGTGTGTATCCGTCCAGCCAAATAGCCAATCCATTAACATACTAGGGGAGGTGATGCAAAGTATTTGCACTGTATGAACTGGTATTTCTACAAAGAATATTTTTTACTAAAGACTAAATGTAGCTAACTACTTTTTATTGGCTAGAAACTAGAAAGTCGTACTCAAAAGTCATTTTTTTTTGAAAAGTCAAAACTTGAACTTCAAACATTACTGCCTACTTGATTGGAGTCATGATTCATGGAACAATAGGACTAAGTTCTGACTATTCCGTTGTGTGCCATTTGGCGGTTATAATGTTAAACATGATGAGCAGATATCACAAATGAAGGACTGAAAGGATTTGATTTGAATCCCCTTTTTTAGGAGAAAGACTGTGTCATTGTGGCGGACAGAAAGCTGATGACTGGCATGTCATGTATACTCCTTTTGCCGGGAGAAGAGATCAAGTCTTGCTATTTTTATTCCAGCATTCATTGTTAAGAGTACCGGTTCAAATTTAATCGTATTCTCTGGCGTCACTGTAGCAGATAGCTTTCGTAGTGAACTGATGACCATCTGGGCTGATCCATTATATCAGATACATACACTGTATGTGTGCGGATTGCGGAAAGCCAGAAACCTTTTGGTCTCAGTCCGAACAGGCACGAGAGACTGCCGATTCTATCTATTCACAAATTAGAGGAGTTTTACAAGTATATATAAAAGTAAGCGACCTTAGAAGGCCACGTACAAAAAAAAGTGAATTACATAGGGAGCAGGTTGACTGTACCTCTCTGAATACACATGTAATGACAGTTGTCATGTTTTGTATATTGAACTACTCCTACTTCTGTTTACATTTTATATTTGACTGAGACAAAGAAATACTCTGTATGTATGAACCTTGGCAAATTAAAAGCGGAGAGAACGAGAGAAAAGAGTTGTGGATTTAAATTCTAAAAATAAAGGTCCTATTATCGGCCTTTCTTCATTACATGCAAGTGGGAGGCAATTCTGAATTTTGATTGACCTAATCCATCATATATTTTTCTTCTGCACATGTAATTATTTCCCATAAGGTAATCCCTCCCGAGCGTCTCCCTGGGGGCGACTCGCCGCCGAACCACCTCATTCACCCGGCCCTCCTCCAACCGCCGCCGCTGCCCTCTGACGCGCGGCGGCGGCGGCCTGCGGCGGCTCCCAAAAACCGGCGCCGGTCGCTCCTCCTCTTCCTTCCCCCCCCCCGCCCCTTATCCACTGCCTCCTTCTGCTCCGACAGAATCGACGGCGGCGGCGGTTCCCGGCCGGATCAGGGCCCTTGTGGGCCGGATCCAGCGTGGTGGCGCTCGTCCCCCCTTTGCGGCGGCGATGGGTGCGCCTGGTCTCCCACCTCGATGGGTAACCCTAGTGGTGGTGCCTGGCCCCCTCGATGGGTATCCCTAGTGGTGGGCGGCTGGACCCGGGGTCGCGACACCGGTGCCCGGAACGGCGGTGGACGTCCGGATCCACGCCCTTGGGGGCCAGATCTGGCAGGTGGAGGGCTCGGGTCCTCGTCTGGTGGCGCCGCTCCTGTGGCCAGCCGGGAGCCTGCGCGCGAGGGCAGCAGTTTGGGTGAAAACCCTGCCTGGCATCTTACGTCGGGCCGACGGCGGTGGTACTAACTGTGTCACTCACCTTGTTGAAGGCGTCGCTGAAGCTGTTGTGTCCGCGGGCGTTCAACAACTGGGTGAAAACCTAGCCTGGTTTCTCCGGGCCGGCGGCGGTGGAGCAGTTGGCTTGTCGTTGAAGTTGTTGTTTCGTCAGGGCCGGGATTCCCTACCGCGTCACCCTGTTGCACAGCTCATGTCGGAGGTGGTGTTCGTTGGCGTAACAGCTCGGATGTTGGTTGGCAGGCTTGTATCTGCACCAAGTTCTTTGTGTTGTTGCCTTGGAAGAAGCATCCAGTCTTCGATGGTGGTTAGTGTCCAACGTTTTCAGTACCTTTTTAAGGTCTAACAAACGTGTTTTGACGGCCTTGTCTTGATGTTGGTGATCGTATTCTAGAGGAGTTGACAACACGAAGCAAGACTGTT
Organism: Saccharum hybrid cultivar R570; assembly: GCA_038087645.1. Lineage (NCBI taxonomy): Eukaryota > Viridiplantae > Streptophyta > Magnoliopsida > Poales > Poaceae > Saccharum > Saccharum hybrid cultivar. Next base: position 30,395,092 of record JAQSUU010000135.1, read on the forward strand.
TGTCGAGTAGGACTACTCGAGCCCCTTGTTGGGGATGTAATTTTTTCTATCAGTTTCCTTCTTTTTATTTTTCCTGATGTAATAATTTGGTCTGATTCTACCCACTGGTAGATGAAGCCGAATAGTTTCTATCCTTTATCTAAAAAAATGTAATTATTTCCCAATACGGCTCGATTTCTTTTTTGCCCTTCTTTCAGAGTACAAACGGATTACGGATTGATCTTATCGTTTTAATTTTTCTGTGTCCAAGGCCGTCTGTATTTATTGGTAAAGTTAGTACACATAATTCTTGAAACAAGAAGTCTCCATATATTCCTGTATATTTTCTGCCTTTTTCAAACAAGCAAGAAAATATCATCTGAATGCATGTGCTCGCACATGTATATGCAGTTGAAGGTGGAGCTTGGCAGAAGGAACGCCAAGAAATTTGGAGTTGGAGGTCAATCAAGTAGAGCTAAGCCGCCAGGCATACGTTAATCACATTATTATATATCTGTACGTACACGTGTGTGTGTGTGTGTATAAATAACAAACGCGGATGCAATTGCAGTCAAGAGAAAAACGAACAGAAACGGCTAGCCACCACTTAGCCAGCTAACTTCAGCCTGGACCCATCGATATACCACCAGTGCACACATACACGTACGTGCAGCCGTACTCGTCGATCCACTTCGTATTGCGATCATCCTCACGCATGCAACTTCTTCAAACTACACTACGATAAATATGCACGGTTATCAATATGGTATAGGTCAGAGGTCAATATAGTTGTAGATGTACGGCTGCAAGTTACTGTTTTTTCAAAAACACGGCGTGCACGCATTTCATTAAGAACCTTGTTCGAATGTATTCGGATTCGTATCGATCCACATATGTTGTGGTGGATTGGAAGGAATTTAAACTAAGTTCCACTCTAATCCACACCAACACATGTGGATTGATACCATCCAAACAAGACCTAAGTGGGAAAGTGGGAATTCGAGTTTACAATCCCTTGTACTTGTTCACCGGCGAGCTGCCAGATGCGGCCAAAGGGGGCAAAAAAAAAACATAGGCACTGCCAAATGCTAGGTTATGGACGATTACATGGTCTTAGTAGGCGACGAAGGAAGGGTCAGGCGCACCCTCAAGAGCTCGGACGTGCAAGCAGCGTCGACAAGGCTGCGAACACATGCCGTGATCCGGGAGTTGCCCTTCATGATGATTGTCGCAAACAGTTGTTGTGCCGTTACGGAGACACCGTCGAAGACCCTCCGGTTGCGCTCTTTCCATAGCTTCACGATACCGGACTGTTATGTTATTGTAGGATGCAGTAAGGCTATATATGTAGGGAACGATTAGCGCCTTCAATTCATCTGGATGGGGAAGAAGTTGAACGAAGTAGGTGGAGACCACCAACAAAGAGAAGTTAGGATTAGGATTTCAAGGTTCTACAAATGGTAGGCTCGTAGAATTAAAGGAGTAGGGGCAATGGGCACTCATGCTGAATTCCTGAATTGAGGAGTGAGGAGAATGGAGGCTGTCATGCCTGCTTGTAACAAATGAGGGCTAGTTGGGATACGTGCATGGGGTAGTATCAATTGTGCAATAATTTAAACTGATCGTCTGACCAATATTTAGATGCTTATTTCTCATCAAACCCATAGTAGGATGAGGTGGTAGCCGAACCAAAAGAAATCTACTTGCTAGTTAGTAGTTCGTGATTTTGGCAAGCATTCTCTCTCGCTCCGTTCTCAAAGGATTTCTTTTGTGTTCTCATCTGTGTGTTAGTCATCGAAAAATCTTGGAGATCTACCTTTTTTTATGTTTAGTCCAAAATAAGGATGCAATAAGGCCGGTCCCAATGAAAGTTTCGTCTCACGGTTTCTAAGATCCCATGGGTTGAAAACAGTATAAAAAGTTTCATCTCCACGAAAGTCGTTTCATCACTCGAAACTTTTATCATATGTCTCTTCATCAATACTATGTCACATCAGATTATTTAATGCTCATGAAACTCTTATAAAATCCATAGCCTAATACTCTCTCCATTCCAAATTATAAGACATTCCAAGAATCTTAGAGAGTCAAAACATCTTAAGTTTGACCAAAATTATAAAGAAAATTATAAAAATTTATAACATCAAATAGATATACTATGAAAATATAATTAATGATACTTAATTGGTGTCATAAATATTATTATCTTATCATATAAATTTGGTCAAACTTGAGATTCTTTGACTCTCCAAGATTATAGGAATACCTTATAATTTGGGATGGAGGGAGTAAAAAATACAGAATTTGAGGAACTCACCCAATTAAATATTTTCTCCACATGCCAAATTGCCAATATGAGCCGTGCATTATTCCTCCGTATTGACGGCTTCAGAGTTCAAGCAATTAATGCGTATCAAATAGTCAGAGCCATGCAAAGCTGGCTGCCTATAAATACGCATACATGATATTCCAGCACCCAGCACGTCGAAGAAGCCAGAAACCTTGCTAGATCACTTGCTCTATCGCTCTCCCCAAAGACTAGCTTGTGTCGACTGTCGTGTGGCGCCATGGATTGGCAAGACCAAGCCAAGCCCATGATGCAAACCAAGTTCTCGAGCTGTCGTGGCGTCTCTTTCGAGCTCAAGGCGTCGCCGGGCAGCCCGTTCGCCCTCCAAGCCGTCGATCATTATCCGCCCCAGCCGCCGCCGGACGCCCCGACGAGCGCCGGACGGTGGGTCTGGCTGCCGCAGTCGTTCAGCCGTGCCTCCTCCAGGATCTTTCCTTCCGCTTTTGGCAGGTCGATGAGCCGCGTGAGCAGCCACTTCTGCGACCTCGATCTCGATGACGAGGACGCGGACGATGAGCCCGTCGTCAACGGCGCCGACGTGGAGATGGCCATCGCCGCGTCAGCTGTGGCTGTCGATGACGTGCAACCGAGAAAGAAGGCGAAAGCTCCGGCGCCGGCGAAGCCGGCGGCACCTTCCGCGCGCTCGAGGCTGGGTGTCATACTGCTGGACCAGGGCTTGTTCACCGTGTACAAGCGCCTCTTCGTCCTGTGCGTCGCGCTGAACGCGGTGGGCCTCGTGCTCGCCGCGACGGGACACTTTCCTTACGCCAGGGCGCATGCCGCCGTCTTCGCCATGGGCAACATACTGGCGCTCACGCTGTGCCGCTCCGAGGCGGTGCTCCGGGTCGTGTTCTGGTTCGCCGTCGCGCTCTTCGGCCGGCCGTGGGTGCCAGTCGTCGTCAAGACCGGAGTGACCGCGATCCTGCAGTCGCTAGGCGGCGTGCACAGTGGCTGCGGCGTGTCGTCGCTGGCGTGGCTGGTGTACGCGCTGGTGCAGGCGCTTCAGCACCGCGACGTGACGCCACGAGAGGTCGTCGGTGTTGCGTCGGCCATACTCGGCCTTCTCGCGCTCTCGTGCATGGCCGCGTTCCCGCTGGTGCGCCACCTGCACCACAACGTGTTCGAGCGCACGCACCGGTTCGCCGGCTGGACTGCGCTCGCGCTGCTGTGGGTCTTCGTCGTGCTGTCCGCCGGCTACGACCCGGCGACCGCCTCCTACCACCGGCTCACCGGCTCCGTCCTCGTGAAGCGGCAGGAGCTCTGGCTCACTGCCGCCATCACCTTCTTCACCTTCCTGCCATGGTTCACCGTGCGGCGCGTGCCGGTCACGGTCACCGCGCGGTCCAGCCACGCTTCCGTCATAACCTTCCAGGGCGGCGTCAAAGGCGGCCTGCTCGGCCGCATCAGCCGCTCTCCGCTCTCCGAGTGGCACGCCTTCGGCATCATCTCCGACAACAGGGACACGCACGCGATGCTCGCCGGCGCGGTGGGCGACTTCACCCGGGCCCTCATATCGGACCCGCCGACACGCCTCTGGGTGCGCGGGGTCCACTTCGCCGGGCTGCCCTACCTCCTCAACATGTACCGGCGGGCGACCATGGTCGCGACGGGCTCCGGGATATGCGTGTTCATGTCCTTCCTGATGCAGCCCGGCCCGGCCGAGCTGTCGTTGGTGTGGGTGGCCAAGGGCATCGACGCCAACTATGGCGAGGAGATGAAGTTGGCAGCGTACAGCAGCGAGAGGCTCCGCGGGCGGGTGATCATACACGACACGGCGTTGATGGGGCGGCCCAACGTGGCGGCGCTGGCCGTGGACGCGGCGCGGCGTTGGGGCTCGGAGGTGGTGGTGGTGACCAGCAACCCGGAAGGGAGCAGGGACGTCGTCGCGGGGTGTACCAAGGCCGGTATCCCAGCATTCGGGCCTATCTGGGATTCTTGATCCTACAAAGGAATCTCGAACACTGGAATTTCTCGTTTGGCTCCATCTCGCACAAACACTGAAACACAACATCTATGACGTCGACGGCGCTCAATCTGTAATTTAATATAAGCAGTTTGAAGACAAACTTGCTAGTAGCTGCGTGTCTGTTTGGTTAAGCCGTGGCTGTGAGGAAGGGCGGTTGTGGGTTGTGTATTATAGAAAAGCTATCGTGGGCTGTGAGCTTTGGAAAAACTAAAAGTTGTTTGATTGAAACGAGTATAAAGTATACTCCCTCGGTCCATAGAAAAAAATGCAATTATCGTTTTTCGAGAAGTCAAACAATTTAAACTTTGACTAAATTTATGTAAAAAAATACCAACATTTATGATACAAGTATCATTAGATTAGTAATAGAATACATTATCATAATAAATTTATTTTAAGACATAAATATTAATACTATTTACTGTACATTTGGTCAAACTTTAGTCATTTTGATTGGCACGTATCCCACAATTACATTCTTTTACGGACAGAGGGAGTACCTCCTATCTTTATCTCTCTAGAAACAACTACGAAAGAGTTCTTTATTCCACCTATTTTTTAAAAAAACAAAAAGCCAAAAGCCAAAAGCAGGTTATATGCTTTTAAAAAAATATACTATGAAAAAACAACTACTTCTGAAAAAGCAGCTTGCAAAAGCAACTCCTTTGGTTGGACTTTTGGCTTTTGGAAGCAAAAACACGCCAGAAAAGCCCAACCAAACGGTCCCTAATTTTTTTTAGAGCAAATCTAAATAGCTAGTTGTCCGAACTAAACAGATTTAGGCAAACATAGATGGTAAGATGTCAAAATTTGTTCATTTCCTGTGCGAGGCTAAAACGAATCGACAAACTAATTCAATTGCTAATCTTTGTGTCACGAAATATAGTGGATTTTAGTTATCCTAAATCAATCTATCATAAGTTTGATTAAATTTGTAAAAAAAGAACAATCATATTTATGATACAAAATCAGTTTAATTAGATACATTATGAAAGTATTCTCATACTATACCTCTTTAATGTCGTATAGATGCTATTACTTTCTTTATAAATTAAAATTACAATGGCTTGACTTACAACTACTGAAAATTTATTATGTTTCAGGACCGAGAGAGTACATATCTATCTAGTCCAACCTTTAGTCATGATCACGACACGCTACGTGTAATTGTGGCCATATTGTACTAACGTTATTAAATTAAATATATAGTCCAAGTGCAGTATGGTATAGGTTGTATGAACATGTGTAACTAATTTTAGAACTAACTAGCAAATATGTTTTTACGTTGCAACGAGACCTATAATTTATTGCACAGTGTCATACCAATGATAATGAGAGAGCTATTTCTGTTGAATTCAATTGCACTTGACCTTAAATGAAACAAATTCCAAGTCCTATAATAAACACTAGTTCAATAAATAATTAATCTTGTATGGTAAATTGACATGAGATTAATTCAACTTAAATAGGTAGCTATTGTGTGCACATGTTATGAGAGTATGAGAAAAGTAGAAGGCAAGTGACACCCGCACGAGCAGTGCTCCGCGAATGGGTTTTGGCGGCTAGAACGTGACATAAGTGATGTAGCGCTAATGAAGATTTTACAGCTGCAAACTCAAAACAAGAAGGTTGAAAGTGTGGGACCTTGGACCGACCGAGCGAGCGAGAGAGAGAAAATAAGTCAGGAATGGACATACAGGCAAAAAGTAAAAGATGGAAGAAAAAAATCATGTTCTTTAATTAATATTATGGGTATATTAGCGTTTATATTTCAATTCCACCTATTTGAGATACCTTCATTCTCTGTTTTTATTGCCGTTTCTATGAGCCAATCAGGAAAAACATTTCTTGAAAACTGTATTCACGACTACTCTCGTGCATATATATCGTGAATGGTTGCCACACGCACGTCTAGATAATCCAACAACGTATCTTGAAAAATACCACGCATGCGGCTTCACTCAGCTCTAACGCACGCTTACCAATCCTAACATTCGACTCCCACACGCAACTGAAGCCGGCGTTGTAGTTGTGTGCCGGAGCCACACGCAACTGAAGCCCGGCACACCTGTTGGATCGTTGATCTCTGTGTGGCAACCGTCCACGATGTATGTGTGCAGAATTTTTCATTAATATATATTTTACCATACGGATACAGTGGGTAACAATATAACCAACACGAAAGAGTCATAAAAAAAAGTTACACCCGGCCGCATATTGCGAAGAACCTTTGGGGTTGTTTAGTTGCTGAAAAAGTTTGAGTTCGGCTACTGTAGCACTTTTCGTTTTATTTGGCAATTTATGTCTAATCATGGACTAATTAGGCTTAAAAGATTTGTCTCGTGATTTACAACTAAACTGTGTAATTAGTTTTTTCTTTCGTCTACATTTAGTACTCAATACATGTGCCGCAAGATTTGATGTGACAGATACTGTAGCACTTTTTGGGTTCACTTTTCGTGAACTAAACAGCTCTTTGTCAAAGTGTCGAATCGACTGCGTTTAGTTTCGACGGTTTAGGCCCTGTTTGGTTTGCTTTTTTTTTAAGTTTAACTCTCATCACATCCATGTTTCCTTAAATGTATGGAGTACTAAATGTAGACTAATTGCATGCATATTGACATAGATTAGGAGTAATTTACGAGACGAATCTATTAAGCCTAATTAGTCCCATATTGAAAACTTTTTATCAAATAAGACGAAAGTACTATAATGTTTATTAAATTTAACACCCAAACAAACACCCGCTTAGACCGGACCCTGCTGACCTCTGAACCTTTGCAACACTCACTACTACTGTATTCCACTACTGGGAAGCCAAAGATGGCGTCAGCAGCAGCGTTCCCCAGCAGCCTCCTCTTCGCGACCAGACCAAGCACGCCACCGCTCCCGTCGTCCTCCTCGTCCTCCCGACCGTCTCACTCCCGCCCCCACCTCCGCATCCGATCTCCGAACCCTACTAATCCAGCGGCCGCGCCCGCGTCCTCTCGGATGGAGGTCGCCCAGCCCCAGGCGAGCGACGCCCAGGGAGGAGGGGCGGAGCCGGCCATGAAGCTGCTGTTCGTGGAGATGGGCGTCGGCTACGATCAGCACGGCCAGGACATCACCGCCGCCGCCGTGCGCGCCTGCAAGGACGCCATCACCTCCAACTCCATCCCCGCCTTCCGCGGCGGTACGGAACAGATTCGCCGACCCGCTGTCCCCTGCTTCTCGGGCATTCCGTCGAACATGTCGACGGCACGGCATGGCAGGAGATTCTAAACTGGGTTGTTTTGGTTGTGTGCTGCGCCTGCTGCAGGGTCCATTCCTGGAGTGAACACCGACCAGATGAAGCTGCAGATCAAGCTCGGGGTGCCGAGGTCGACGCAGCACTTGCTGCATGCTGAGAGAGTCAAGGCCGTCTTTCCCTAGTGAGCATCCTCTCTCTCTCGTTTCTTTCTGGGAAAAAGTCTAAATAACCCCCTAAACTATGGACCCTAGAATACATAACCTCTGAACAACGATCTAATTTACCCCCTGAACTATCTAAAACCGTCTATTTTACCCTCTGGGCGGTTTTCGATGGCGGTTTTGATACAGTAACAGCAGGTTTGCTACAGTGATAGCGGTTTTGTCTTTTTTATTTATTTTCGCTGAATATTTGAAAAATCATAGTAAATCACAGAAAAATCATAAAATAGAAAATATAATTTTATTAGACTTCACATGAGTAGATCTACACGGTGAATATATAATATGGTACACTTTAGTACAAAGTTTTTGCTGTAACTTTAGTCTAAATTGGATTTTCCAATTAATCTAAAGCTACAGCAAAAACTTTGTACTAAAGCGTACCGTGTTATATATTCACTGTGTAGATCTACTTATGTGGAGTCCAACAAAATTAGATTTTCTATTTTATAATTTTTCTGTGATTTACTATGATTTTTCAAATATTCAGTGAAAATAAATAAAAAGACAAAAACCGCTATCACTGTAGCAAACCTGCTGTTACTGTAGCAAAACCGCCGTCGAAAACCGCCCAGAGGGTAAAATAGACGGTTTTGGATAGTTCAGGGATAAATTAGACCGTTTCATAGTTCAGAGGGTTATGTGTTTCAGGGTTCATAGTTTATGGGGTTATTTAGACTTTTTCCTTTCTTTCTTGGTACCTGTTAGTACTTCTCTCTCTCGTTTCTTTCCTGGTACCTGTTAGTGGTACCTGTTAGTACTTCTCTCTCTCGTTTCTTTCCTGGTACCTGGTACTTTGAAATTTAGCATCGGCTGTGTTTAGGCCCTGATTAGATACCAAAAAATTTTACAAAATTTTTCAACATTCCCCGTCACATCGAATCAAAATATAAATAAAAAATAAAACTAATTACATAGTTTAGACGAAATGGACGAGACGAATCTTTTAAGCCTAATTAGACCCTGATTGAACACTAATTGCCAAATAACAACGAAATTTGCTACAGTGTTATTTTGCAAAATATTTTGCAACTAAACCGGTCAAGTTCCTCCCAACTTCCTGAAATTGGCACTCTGCAAAAAGAAGATTCCCCGTCACATCAAACTTGCGGTACATGCATGAAGTACTAAATGTAGACGAAATCAAAAACTAATTGCACAGTTTGGTTGTACTTTACGAGACGAACGTTTTGATCCTAATTAGTCAACGGTTAGACAATTATTACCAAATACAAATGAAATGCTACAGTTACACTACAGTAAATTTCACACTCCAACTTTGGGAACTAAACACAGCCATCCAAGTGCCGGACAGTTGCAGTGCAATGGTGTGATGGGTTCGCAGTTCATAATGAAGTAAATATTTTTTTAGAACGTTATTTGTGAGATGATGACTTCATGAGCATGTATCAGTGGTTAGGGGAGCAAATAGGGCTCTAAATTTGCAACCCTGCTTTATACTTGACCTCTGATATAGTCACAGAAGTCATCATTTGCAGAATGTATGAGCCTAGGACAAGGATGTTTTCTTACCACAATTGCATGATGACCCCTTCTTATTGATCTGCATAGAAAAACTTTTCTGGCTGCGGTGCTCATAAGTCATGACGGTATGGAAATTTGTTAGTGGTCCTCATCAGTTGAGATTCCACAGAATGTCTTGGCGCAGAGACCACAATACCAATGATTTAGTTTAGGCAGTCGTGGGCTTTGATTAGAGATTCTGTATTCATGTACAACTAGCTCCTTGACCTATGTGACAGAATAATGTTTCTTTCTCCAGTGGCGGAGGAAGAATAAAAATTAAGGTGTGGCGAAGTTGATAACAATAATGGGTAAACAGTAATCTTTTTTTTTTCCTAAAAATAAAGTAGTATATATTTATATGCATATGGTGTATAAAATAATGTCGCTAATTGCAATATGCACGTTTCATTTTGGCATTGATTGTCCCCTACCATGTGCCATCCATCTCAAATGAAGATGAAGACATAGTAAATAAGTCATAAGCAATTAACAAAACAGCGAAGACAAGCCTTGACCGATGGGCAATGGTGTTCCAAGCTCCAGCGGTTTGGACTGGACGTTCTAGCTAGTGGCAACTGGCAACCTCCAACGATTTTAAAGGACAACGTGAGTGGTGGCTGGCGTGGGTTGGGGCGGCACGAACTGCACCTCCAGGAATACATTTGTGAGGGACGGCGTCAGTTCAACACCTCGAGGCTCAAGTCCTTGACAGTTTGTGGGGATACAACGGCAGTGCAAGCGTTGCTCCAAATTGGGGCTAATTGTGCAGACCACAAGCAAAGTAGACGGCTAAAGAGCTAAGCGCATGCAGCACAAATAATATTAATAAACCAATATCTATCCGCTTTTTTCTCCAACTGCCAATCGATATCTTGCGTGAATGCCGCACAGGAATGAGCGGCTGACCACCAGCGATTTCAAGAGGGCCATACCTTGCCATATCAGAAGCTCCTCCCCTGGAAGGTGGGGCTGAGGGGGGCCTGGCACCCCCCAACATTCCCATACATCCCATAATTCATCCCCTAAATTAGGTGCTTAATTATCTACTCCCTCCGTTCCAAATTATAAGTCGCTTTGACTTTTTTGGTTCATCCATTTTGCTATGTATCTAGACATATTTATATCTAGAAGCATAGCAAAATGGATGTACCAAAAAAGTTAAAGCGACTTATAATTTGGAACGGTTGGAGTAATTAGCTGGTTAATGATACTATTTGCACTATGATTTTTTGTTCTTACTCCATATTAATCTCTAATAGTATCTTATATAAATAACAATTAGGTCTTTCTAATATTTTCTTCATATCTTTTATTTTTATTATTGCCTATCAAACATTAGTTTATCCCCATAGCGCACACTCTAATTAGCTAGCTAAACGATAAGTGGGCGATTGTTTGTCATTTAACGTTTAGGATCTGGTACTAATTAATTTTGCCCCCGTTTAACTGCTTGTTATTACAGTGATCTTTTTTCTAGCCAAAGAATTAGATTGATCGGGTGAAGGTTAGAGGCCTGAGGCTAATTAATTTCCCTTCATTTTTTTTAGTTTTTCTGTTTTCTTTTGTATCATAACACAAACGTTTATTTGGGTGTTATGTATACCTTTGTCGTGTATATATTTTGACACGCATGATTATTGCCGGTTTGCACGGCCCCTCCTATGATCAAATCTTGGTTCCGCCCCTGGGACTAAGTACACCCTTTTTTCAATAAAATTAATATCTTGCACGTCATTGAAACTATAATATTTTTTATACCAACTAGTGAGAAGAGACAAGCGTCCTTGGCCTTCCATCAAATATCATGGCAGATTAGTTCATTTTACGACTGTGCATTGGGTTATGAATGTTCAATAGGCATACCATGTAATTTTATATAATATGACTGTCAAGTTTGTAAAAGAAATTATTTATGTGAATTCATAATGCGTATGTGTATGTTGGTGTTATATCTTAAGATAAGTTATATTTACTTGAATCATTGTGAAAGAATGTTGTATCAGTTGAAATTGTGGTGGTACTCATGCAGTTTTCATGTTGAAGACTACACCTTTCATCAGTATACTAATTATTCAGTAGGCATTCAATAAGATTGTTACCACGATTGACAATGAAAAAACCTGACCAAAATCAAGTATCAAGTATCATGGACTGGATGGTATTTGGCAGTACAAGTATCACTAACGAAAATTAAGCAGGCATCTTCTCAAATTCAGTGGAATATATTTTGTTAGAATGACCAATAACAATGCTGCAAGCTGGCGGTAGAGCCTTTTGGGGCTTAGTTAGGCTACTCGTGAGTGGTGGACACTAATAGAACTATAGAAGGCGTGCCCTGATAAAATGTGCATTGCTGCGTAATGATAGTGTGCGTCTTTGTTTCTGGATCTCATGTGCCGTTGCCTCGATATTTTGCAGCGGCAAGATAATCAGCTTTGAGGTCGTTGACGGTGGCATGATCTGTTCAAGCGGCGTGTGCCTGGAAGCAATGGGGGATAAGAACGATGACTGCTACATAGTCAACGCTGCAGTGTATGTCGGCTACTGATGTAATTCCTGAAGAGTTGCTTTCACTTTCACCTGGTACCTGGAACAGTAGAGATTGGTTATGGCTCTTTTTTTTGCAGGAGAGCTGTGTGTCATTATATTAAGAAAAATGATTGGTTATGGCTCCTCAATTTTAGAAAACTGCTCCTACTAGAGATGTTTTCCTACCGCAATAAGCCAATAAGCATGCGGTTGCTATCAGCATTCCCGTTTCTTTGAGCGCTTGGTCAGTCTTGCGATCGATCCATCCCGCAGATGCGTTGCTATCAGAAATTCAGAACTTTCGCGACTGCGCCGCGAGCCTGTCGTGCACGCTGCCCGGTTGACGGGTGCTGCTCATCGTTTTTTGGGGGACGGCAATGCAGGTTCTGGTCATCCAGACCTTTGACAGTGCTGCAGGCTGCCGCCGCCCCGATGCCGCCGACGGGCGACGGCTGCTGCTGCACCGCCGTGTCCTCAACGAACTCGTTGCCAGGTCGCCAAACAGGTCGTGGCCGGAGCGTGCATCCACGCACGCAGTCCGCCTTGGCACCGAATCCATCTAACCAACGATTTCTCTTTCTTTTCTCGGTAACGCTCGATATCCGGATGGACGGACGCGGTTTCCCCGCTGGCTACCGCGCCCGGCCGTGCTCATTCCGAAAACATCTCTCTTCTCCGCTCCACCTCAACCGTGCTGCCCGTCTTCCCCACTCCACGCTCCACCGTGCCGCTTGCCTGCAATGCGCCATCCGCTCGTCGTGGCCGCTTCCACCGCGCTGCCCGCTCGTAGCGGCCATCCCACCACGCTGCCCACTCGCCGCAGTCACTCGCGCCGCTGCCGCACAGGCGAGCTCCATGCGCCGCTGCTGACTTCCGCGATGGCGTCGAGCTCCGCAATGACGAGCCTCCATTCGTCCAAGTAGCAAGGTGATATTGCGCTAAAAGCGCTTGTGTTTTAAGTGTTTCAGATTTCAGATGCTTCATCTGGATGTTGAATGTGTATTACCTGGATGTTGCAAAAATAGATTTGGATGTTGCACATATTGAAATAGCTATACACGTATGTTGCAGAAATGTTTCAGTTGTTTTCATACGTATGTTGTAAGTGTATGTTTTCTAAATGTTTCAGCTGTTTTGGATATATGTTGCAAGTGTTTCATCCAAATGTTGCAAGTGTTTCATCTGTATATTGTAAAAGTAGAATTGAATGTTGCATACGTTGCAATGAATATACTGTTATGTTTCAAACGTATACTGCATATGTTGCATCGGTGGAAAGTAAATCTAAATGTTGCATATGTTGCAAACTATACTGTTATGTTTCAAACGTATAACGCATATGTTGCATGAGTGGAGCGATGTTGCAGAGGAGATGAGATGAGACGGGAGCTTGAAGCGCTTGGACCTGGCGGCGGCCTCAGACTCCGCGGTGGCGTCGAAGCTGCTCTCCATCTTGGCGTAGTAGTCCATCATGGCCCGCGACTTGGTGTCGGCGTTGGACTCCAGCAGCACTAACTTCCGCCTGGATGCGTCCGCGGCGCCCACATGGTCGATGTGCTCCTCTGCCTCTAGCGCCGCCAGCGAGGTGAGCAGCTTGGCGATGGACTGCCCTCCTCTTCCCTAGCGGCTCCGCCGTCGTCTGCTCCGCGCTGCTTCCGGCGTGGCCGTTGGTCATCCCTGCGGCGTTGGCATTGGGGTAGGGGTCGTTGAGGGTGCTGCGTCCAACTAGTTAGCACGCTGGCGCGGGATAGGATGCGGGGTGCGGGGGCGTGGGATGCATGAGCGAGCACATGACTCTGTTCTTTTTTCGACAAATATGCTGAACGTTTTTTTGGCAATACGCTGAACGTGTTTAGTTGGCTAAACAAATAGTATGTTTTAACCCTCCCAAAGAAACTGTTCAATGAAATGTCAATAGGTCAACTGTTAACATTCTCCAATTGTGATGTATTCCAACCACTTTGTATCTATCTGTGACCATAAATATTCCTTTTTTTATCTGAAACATTACCATCCTCCTACCTTATGGCTTCATTTGGTCATAGTAGCAGCACATGCATAAATGATAAAGCTTAAAAATTGTCAGATCACTAAAATTTTCAAGTCACTCCTGAAGGCTCCTGTGCATATGACTGCCTCCCAAAGGAATACTAAGGTCTTTATGTTTTACCATTTATATAATTTCGGTTTCTTATGTCTTGAGTGGAAATTATTCTTGTATTTTGACAATCATGATGACACCCAACCTACAAGTTTTTTTTTACTTATCAAACATTTATGGTGTTTTTGGTTTGAGAAATCAACTCATTTTAGATGGAGCATCATGAGTCCATTTCTCAAATTTAGTGGAATAACCCCATCCTCATACTATATTAGGTTGTGAAGAAAGGGGTAGTGAACTAGTGATGGATCAACTCATTCTATTACACAAAACAAATAAAATACTAGAGAATGAGATGATGAACCACTCCATTCCACAAACCAAACATCCCATTAGTTACTTGCATGGCAAGAGTTTTTGGCAAATTCCGGATGCTTTAGTCTTCAAAGCGAGTGAAAAAGGTACATATAACTTGTTCATCAGCAAGGGAAGCGAATTTCATTACTTTATATACTAATGCTGAAACTTGCATAGCGAGAATTTTTGGCAAATTCTGGAGGCTTTATTTAAGCTTCAACGCAGGAATAAGGTAACCATCACTGTTCATCAGCAAAGGAATCGAAATTACAGAATTTGAAAAATACATGTTCACATTTTTCACTAATCATGTCAAGTCACGGAGAATTGCAAGCTGAAATACAAATATGAGTACTAACACTATGGATCGATTGATAAAACAATAAATTGGTAAGGGGGACTATACATTCATTTTTTTTACTTGAAAGCTCAATTTACAACTTTTACATTTTCAGTTAGATGACCACGTTCTGAGAGACACATATCCATCTGTTCAGATATGAGATTGGTTAGGGCTTGGATCAATGACCGTGCATCAAATATGACACCAACTTTCGGGTCATTAATAGACTTCACAGTTACCTGCAATATGGATCAGCATACGAAAACAATAGTTTCAGCAAAAGCTATAGTGTGGAAATACTAGGACAAGAATAATACAATGTCTCGCACAAGATTCTGTAAATACCTTTTACCTACAAGACTAATGTTGTTTATCTATAAACCAAAATTTTAAACTAAGCTTGCTCGACTAGATTTTCTAAAACTTCAAGGCAATCCCAGTGTGTGCCTTTCACGATCCAGCATCAAATATTTTTATTCAGGCAAGCAATAATCTGATGAAAAAAAAAAATAGAATACCATTTGATTGCATAATGAGAGGCCCGAATAGGAACTGGAACTTCAAGAGTTACCATCCCAGACAAAACAAGACTTAGGAAAATAGCTCGCTGTTGTTTGAGGTATTTAAAACGCAGGACAATGGAAATAGTAGCAAAAACAAGAACATTTCATCATCCTCTTTCACATCAATAAGCAAAATCATAGCCAATAAAATAGAGATACTTACGACATGAAAGATTCCTTGAGCTGCCAAATTTTTAATATCTAAAGGAACTTGGCCTCCTTCTGGAACCAATATAGCATTTACATAATCATTGGGCTGCACACAAAGGCAGAGAAATAATCAACAAGGAATCTTAGCAGAAAAATGACGCCTGCATTCTCAAAACTGTAATGTCTGACTCCTCCATAGCTTCATATTCTTCGAGTAAATTGTTAGCGGAACATAGAACAGACTTACACGATTCTTTAAGCTTTTGTGAGGATCACCATATGTCCGATTTAGAGAATCAGTAATTGCAGTGACAAAGCCAGAGGTAGACAGCCCAGCAGTCTCTCTGTCAAGTGATCCATTCAGAAGAAGCACCTGGATTTAGCAGGATTCAGACAGAAACATATTCTTAGTGAAAGCACCAAGAGATATAACTAATATAAACTGCATAAAAATACAAAAAGTCATGCAACGCAATGAGCTTTGCAAGTTTAGAACACTTGCTTCACTTATCAAATAACCGTTGGATAGTGAATTGGTTAATAAACCATTTAATATATAGAGTACATTTAAGCTCTCCCCTGCCACTTCAGAGCATCTTTCTAGCCAAGCATCAGTTAGATAAATTGCACTTACAGATTGATTTGTAAATAACTAAGAGGGCACATTCGACCAAAGATGAATGGTATCAAAACATCATTGTAACCAAGCACGGGAAGTTGATACCTAATCTGGTTTTTTAGCATAGTTAGATACCTTGGGGATGGATCTTGATGCTATAGTCTCACCAATGCCACGTAATACCTGCATAAGCTTTAATATTAGAAAGGAGGTACAAGAGGGGATGATGCAAAACAAGTGCAGAGTGAGAAGTTAAATCCAGTGTTATTCAATAGAATGTGCATTGAAAGTCAGCCTGAAGTAAATATTCCAACTCCCACATGGTTTTGAAGGTAAGATGTGGGTCAGAGTCAAGCACTTCAGTGGAGTAATTAAAAAAAGGGGACCACGGCCCTTTGGGGGAAAGACCACCCTCTGGGCATTAAGTGAAGAAGAGATTTTCTCACTGCAGGACATTTGTCCAGGAGCAGCCAGGACACCCCTGCAGGCCATGTATATTTCCACGACTGTGACACTGGAACAGCAGGGCAAGACCTGTTTTTTAAACCAGACCGGGGGGACGGGGGAGGGGGTCGAACTCAGGCCACTGGGGTGATACTAAGACTCTGCGACAGGCCCATTTGCTCGGTGGAGTAAGTTAATTCTCCTAACTAGTAGTTTAGCCTTCCTTATTATACAGCTGGCCCATCTAGCGCACTTTATCAAGCCAAGGAAGATATGTTTCTGGAGAAAAATATACAAGAAAGTTAGTACATCTGGGTTAAGATTAGCTTAGCTAACCCACACAATTATTTTGAACATGAACAAAGGCCATGCCTATGAGCCTAGCAGTCAGGACAAAGTATCTCATAGTTTTATCACTTCAGCTTTCAGCAAATGTCAAACAACAGTCATGAATGCGCTGAAACTGATGAAGACAAAAGTAAATGATATAGGTCCTTATGAACATTACCAGTGATGGACAGACTGATGTAAAGAGTGATCCCATAGCATAGACAATGCAGTCCACCTTACTTAGCTGCTCCAAAACTGTATGGTTAACTTCAGGGAAAACCTAAAATGAAAGTGTAGCAGAAAACAATCAGGAATGGTGAAAGATACGAGATATCAAATATCATTTTTGGATATCATGATAGCTTATCAAGTTTATATGCTAGTAAGCCATTACTGATATTTGCTTAAATATATTTATATTAATGCAAGAAGATAAATGAGTTTTGATGATATGGGCATTTTAAAAGGATCATGCCTTCTTAGATGACACCATACAGTGACTGGCAGATATTCAAGTGTGATTTTCAAAGATACGTTCACCATTATGTCAGACATCAAGACATATGAACCAGCCTGTTGAGTTATATTAAATGTATTTGCGAGATTTGGTAAACCCCAAGGTCAAGATATTTAAGCATCGGTTGCCTTAAAGAATAGTTTAGCACTCATAATAGACCTGCATGTCAAGGACAAGTCCAAGGCCTAACAAGTCAATAGAATGAGTACCTACCTCATGCAATAGGTTGCTGCCTTCACTTGACATGTAAAACACACGCTTGATCCTTGAAGGAAGTGCACTGCATGAATTACAATCCTTTGCAGAAAAGGAAACAGAAAAATCAATTAGACAAGAACAAACACAGTGAGAAATCAACAAGGATGCATATAGTGATGAAAAGGGGTTTTTTTTTTCCTGGAACGACAAAAAGGAGCATATAAAGGTCAAAAGCAATTGAATGAACATGGAGACATAATGCATGTCATTAACAAAGAAACTGTAACTAAGTACATAGTAGCAACTAGCAACCGACATCACAGCGATAACTTAAAGCCTTAGACTAAGCACACCCAGATTCACCAACTCAGATTAGAAAGTGTTGCTGGCTTGCTCTTTAAGCTTAAGATAGATAACTATGAATAGATGACAAGCCATGGAGATAAACAATTATGTTCAAGATTGAACTGTTGTTCAAGCCAATTAAACTAACACAGATTAAACAGAGCACACAATCATATGGATCTTTAAATCATTTTACTGAACAAAACACATTTTAGGCATACAGCATACTTACCATCAGAATTATTAAACACAACATCTACATGATCTCTTCAAGACATCACCTCAAGCATTTTAGTTATAATACATAGCAACTGTAATGACAAAAGCATGAAACTAATTTATTTCTTGCATATTTTATTGTGGATCGTCATGGTTTCATCTTTAGCCTACCCCAACTTGCTTAGGAATAACAT
The DNA here is from genome assembly GCA_038087645.1 of Saccharum hybrid cultivar R570. Classification (NCBI taxonomy): domain Eukaryota; kingdom Viridiplantae; phylum Streptophyta; class Magnoliopsida; order Poales; family Poaceae; genus Saccharum; species Saccharum hybrid cultivar. The sequence continues at coordinate 30,413,270 of JAQSUU010000135.1, forward strand.
GCTATATTGCTATATATGATTTGACAAGAATAGGTTGCTTTTTAGAACGGGCAGAAGAGTTGTGTGTCATTTCATCACAGACAGGAGTATTAGGATTATTGTATATCTTAGCCTATTGTACCACACGCTGTACTTCACTTGTTTGTACTCCTCCTGTACGTGGCTCCCCCCCCCCCCAAAAAAAAAACCCTCTGTACATGGTATGAAGACTTGGGCGTCCTGTCCACCCACCCCAAACCCTTGCGCTGCCCCTCCAGGCCGCGCGCGCCCACCCTGTCACCGCCGCGTCTCAGCTACGACCTCCCCTCTGCTGCCGCGCCGTCCTCTACAAGGAGGATTTGTTATTTCCATCACCACACACCAGGAAAACTTATAGAACAAGCATGCCACAAAAAATGGGAGAAACAGCCAATAGGGCATCGCCTATCTAGTGACCAGACCCCTGGAAGTCCTTGTGGCTCCAGTTGCACAGCACAAAGTGCCCTGCTCTCCACTGCCCTCACTGCCAAAGCCACTCAGGAGCAACTCCATTGAATACACGGTTGTTCCCATGTTTCCAGATCTCTCAAGTGACTAATGTGCTCAGAGAATTAAGCCCCCTACTAAGTTGTTTATTGGCCTGCTTTAAGGCCTTGCACCACCAACTTGAAACAACTCCTCATCTGTATAAGCCTAGCCTGCAGTTCTATTTGCTGAAGTGTGATAAAGCAACCTTGCATATCAACTACTCGGAAAACCAGTAGGTCTTGGATAGTATCCTCTTCTTGATTGCATAGTCGGCAAGAAAAAAGAATGAGGCAAACCCACTTAGCCAATCTATCTTCCATCCAAGGTGTCATGTGGGGCAAGCGATTCGCTCGCAGAGAAAAGAAGGCAGGGGCAGCAAGCCAGGAAAGTGGCTAGAATGCTGCTAATTTGGGGACAATTTGGGCACACCATTAGTGATTGAGAGTGATTTGAGGGGAAATTAGGCAGCCTAATGGCTATGTAAACCGAGAGACACCCTGAAAACAATCAAGCAATGAGTTAATTCCCTTCCTCTGTCTCTCTTCTCCAACAACATAGGGAGCCAAGGGGTAAAACCTCGCTTCAACTCTACCCACGGCTATGGTCTGCGTAGCCAAGGCTTGCCATCACCGGCACCACCACTCCCCCCTTACCGGCGTCATAACAAAGACCAACTGAGAATTGCTAGCTACAGGAAGAATTTACAACAAGAACAGGTTGAAATACATGTAACGAAAGTATGATGACACAGACATGATGAGCTAGGTAAGTTTAGATCCACTAATATATTCCAATAAAAAAGAGAGAGAACTTCAAAACACATGGAAGATGTCAAAAGTGCCTCATTTATCATGCAGGCCAAAAAACTCAGGAACTATCACCATTCAACATAGTACTCTTTCAAGTACCTTGTTGACTATTTATCGGCGTCCATTGCTTGGATGTGATATTTCATTTTGGCCGCGAATGATAGTCCCATCCTGAAAACAGAAGGTTTTTTCATTAGAGAGAGAGAGAGAGAGAGAGAGAGAGCAAGAATGTGTATAAACAAAGGAATTCAGATGTTTATTTATGGTTTTATGACAAGAGATGTGCATATGCTTATATAGAAGTAATTTTGCAAACACAAACAACCCTACCATATCTAGGACTCGGAATAATTAAAATGCAAGCTTATTTTTTAGGAGAAAAAATGGAAGCCTACAAGAACAAAGCTACTTACCTAATTGGAGTAAATGTAACAAATACATTCCAGCATTAAAAGAAAGAAGGATACAAAGTAAATAAAGATGAAATAAAATTTTATCCAAAGGGCATGTAACAAGGAGCAACACAGAAATATATACAGCAACTTGTACAACATGGGTAAAACTTTGGCTTGGCAAAGCAAGTGAGGTTACCCATAGTTCACATCCCAGAGTAAGTCTGTCATTTGTGGATATAACAGGAAGCACAAGACTTTCTGCAGGGATCTGTGATACGCGTGAAAACAAAAAAATTGCAGCATCCAATGACTGGAAGAATATGCGTGCCCCAGCAAAAAAGAAATTTCCAATGCTGCAAGAATAAATAAATCTGTAGTAAGTTAAATGAAATGTAAACGACTTGGGAGGATTAATAAGTTGACCTAAAGGGTCGTTCCCTGTACGAAAAGTAACATCACAGACAGCAAGGTATTATGCACATCATACCATTGAATACATCAAAATGTTGCAATATGTAAACAATTGTCTCACAAGGAAAAGAAATGATGATTTGCAAGAATATTATCTACTGCAAATTTCACCTTAGAAGAATCACCTGCCGTGGGTGAAGCAAAACATTTCAGCTGACCGTCGAAGTATCTGCACAAATATGTAGAAGTCATTATGTGTCACTAAGAGAATAGGTGATGCATTGCTTAATCTTCAGCCTATGGATAACTAGGGCAGGCTTTAGACACATATTTATGGGAGAAAAGAAAAGACATGTCACATGAGAGACAGACCTCACTGTGAAAGTAGACCAAAAAGGCACGAATCGTTTCCCTGTATGGACGAGAGACTCCCTCCCATAAAGAGTGGTCTCCTTCTACAATCTGGTACCTATGAAATCCACAATTAAAATTGGTTATTCATAAACAAGAAATTAATTGGACATTAGGACAGAAACTAAAAAGAGAAAATATAATGGATCAGCAAAAGAGGAACACATTGCTACCATTCCAGCTTTGCCTCTGAAGGATCAATAGGCAAACGATGCCCAAGCAATTTCCGAACAGAAAGAGCTTCTGCAGTACTTTCATCAGACAATCTCAAACATCTTGATCTTATGTCTCCCACAGCAGGTCCACCTAATACAGGGAGGCCAACACTGACCATCATAACAGATTTGACACACGCAGATATTCTAAAATATTTCTCAAGTAACAGGGGAAGTGAATTTTATTGAAGGAAACATCGAGACCTACCAAGCACACGCACAATCTCAGCTGTGCTTCCACCATCATCAGAAACAGGGAGCACATGCGCAACTCGAGTAGTGACTTTCTTCAATTCTTCAACAACACCATTAAATGCTGTCCCGCCTGAATCAAACTCAAAAATACAAGGAGAATGGGAAATGTCTTAAAAAGGAAAAGAAAAGCATCATAGAATTGGAAAATCCAGATGGCAGATATGCCTAGGAGCTAATAGAAAAGGAAAAAGTCTACATAACCCCCCAACTATTCAGGGTGGACTACTTCACCCCCCACACTATAAAACCAGATTTTCCTAATAGAAAGTTCAGGTTTGACCGGTTTTGGAAAGTTCAGGGGTAGAAAATCTGGTTTTATAGTGTGGGGGGTGAAGTAGTCCACCCTGAATAGTTGGGAGGTCATGTAGACTTTTTCCTAATAGAAAATGCAGGTTTTACTATATGCCAAAAAAAAAATGGACAAGTTTAGTTCTGAACACTATGCATTTCTCTCTATACTAATTCCCAAGTCCCCATTTAACCATAGATCAACTTTCTGTGGCAGGACAGTGAGGAAAGGAAAACAGAGATGCCACTTGTCTGTTTTCATATATCAAAATTTTCGTTCTCAAGCAATCCACGCCATCCATCAACCAGACTATAGCATATAGCGGATCATGTATCAGTGCATGAAAATTTACCTCGATAGCTGGAGCTACCTAGTTCTCTACTAAAGACGCGTTAGTAATCTATTGGCAACCATAACAAACTGAACCGATTATAAGGTTCAGCAAAGGCCTGAAATCTCATGCATGGCCAGCTCTCTTGAACTGCTGCTACTCATTACACAATGATCCAATCGTAAGCACTAAGCACCGGAATTCGCACAACCCATAGGCGCGCGCTGGTTCACATACGCCGCCCACACTTCCATTCCACGCACCGAGCCCGCATCCCCCGTCCCCCTCAGAACGAAACCACACTCGTGACAGGCACCCAGGCACGGGGAGGTCTGGTCACCTGAAAAAACGAGCAGCGACGGAGGAGCGTGGGGAGCTGCGGCGACGGCATCGGCGCCGGCGGCAGCAGAGTGCCCGCCTCCGTAGGCGGCCATGGCGCGGCTGCGGCGGAGACGCCCCGGCGGGGGCCTGGACGCTGCAGATCTCGGCGCGCGGAGTAGGCAGCGGCTTCGGGAAGCGGAAGCGGAGGCGTGGGGCGGGGTTATGTTGCAGCGCGGGCACGCGACGAGTGCCATCCCGTCCGACCTCTCTCGGGTGGGGTGGGAGTGGAACTGTGGAACGGGGTGCCCGCGGGCGGAGGAAGCAGCCGCAGCGGCCCGCGCCAAACGAAACGAGCGGCGCGCGTCCCCCTCGCCCCTCGGCCTCGTGCTCGCGGCACACTGGCACTGACCGACCCCTTTGTTCCATTCGGGAGTGACACGGTGGTCCATGGTTGGATGGTGGACGCTGTGGGCTGCCTCCGGGACGGGCTGGTCGAGGAAATGGCCTTGTGGGCTATCTTCTCGACCGGCCCATGGGAAAACCGCGCTCGGATTCAGCTCGACTTGAACGGAGAGGCATTCGAAGCTCCGACACCCTCAAGCGTGCAAATCATTTCCGTGGCTCGGATCGCACATCTCCCAGGCCCGGCATCCTCATTGCGCGCATCGAGGCATCATCCTGCGAGCCGAAACGCGGTATGATGCGCACTCGAGCGAAATTCTCCCCACAAACAACGTTCTGGAGAGCTAGCTGCAGGTTACCGGTTCTTTACGCGACGCGATACATGGACTCTCCCTCCAGCCTCCATGATATATCCACTATCCAGCACCAGCACCAGCACCAGCTGGCTTCTTCCAATGCCCCATAACCATCATCGCTTCCTTTCCAAAGGCCGCCGTGCACGTGTACTCGTCTTGGCGAACTGGTAGCATCACCGAACCGCTCTGCTCTGGTGCGGCTGGGCAAAAGGCAAGCAACCCCACGTTGTTGGCTGCACTGTCTGCGTGGCTCGTAGTGTAAATTAAGATGCCGCTGCGAAACGGAGCGTGAGACGTACCCTACTACTCCCGCGTGGCTGGTAAAACAAACTCTTGAGCCCATTCAGATCGGCCTAAAGTACACGTACCTTTTCTCAAACTACTAGCTATAGGCATATGCAGGCCACTTGATGTGTGTACGCAGGGTCACTAGAATATTTGCGTGCCACGCCAAGCACTACCGCTAGTAGTGGTTAATAACAACGCTGTAACTGTAAACAACAGTCACTAATTAAGCAACCTACTACTATCATTCAGTCACGTGAGTACACAAGAGTATGTACAGATCCAGACGGTGCGTACGCCGCATAGATAACAGCACGAGCGGCGCATATACGCACACGGCACACGGTCGCAATTCCCAACCAAAACCCCAACCCCTCCTCACCAAAACCGGCCAGGGCGCCCAACCAAAACCATCCAGCTCCTCCACGCCTTGCTCGCCGCCGTCCCCTACCTCTCCTGGTGGTTCCCGGCCAGTCCGTCGTCCCGTCTCGCTATGTAATCACCCTGCCCAGGACGCCAGGACTCCAGTCACTCTCCACTAGCTCGCTCGCTCGCTTTGGCCACCTAGAGCGCGCGCGCTATAGCTAGCTAACCAATGGATCACTCCATGAAGCCACCACCAGCTGCCGGCTCCTCCGCCGCGTCCTCGGCCCGCAGATGGGTGCTCGCCACCTCCATGTGCTCGCTCGCCTGCCTCTTCCTCCTCTCCGCCTGCATCCTCCTCGCCGCCGCCGGCTACCGGCCGTTCCAGCCGCGCACGGCGGCGGCGTGGGACCGATTCTCCAGGGTGCAGCAGAAGGCGGCCCCGGCGTCGCCGCCACCGCTGGCCCCTCGCGGCGTCTCACCATCAGCAGGCGGCGGCCCTGCTGATTATCGGAGCCCGGAGGAGGAGGACGGCGGACCGCCTGCACCGGCCCCGGCCCCGGCGCCGTCTGAGGAAGCAGGGGAGGACGACGAGGGCGCGCAGTGCGACTTGTTCGACGGGGAGTGGGTGGAGGAACCGGCGGGGTCGTACCCGCTGTACGGCGCGGCGGAGTGCCCGTTCCTGAGCGACCAGGTGGCGTGCCGCCGGAACGGCCGCCCGGACTCCGGCTACGAGCGGTGGCGCTGGCAGCCCAGGGGCTGCGGCGGCCGCACGAGGTCACAAAGCTTTCATTTGCACTGTAATATAGTGAGTGATGGTATCCCAGTATCGATCCCTGACTCTGGCGTGCATGCCGCCATGCCGGTCGCCTTTCTCGTCGTGTTCCACACAGGCTGGGCGGCGCGGAGGCACTGGAGCTGTGCCGGGACAAGCGGCTGGTGCTGGTGGGCGACTCGCTGAACCGCAACATGTGGGAGTCGCTCGCCTGCATCCTCTACGCGGCGGTGCCGGACCGGTCGCGGACAAGCATCGTCGACGACGCTGGCTCCGAGTACAGGATCTTCCGCGCCATGGTAAGTGACGTCTGCCTCCACGCGACTACCCCAACGCTGTATGCATAGGCGGACTCACCTCCCGGCGACCCCGGCCAGCCGCCCGGGCTCCTCGACGAATACGCAATGAAATTGTTATGCTATCTAAAGGATTGAATATATTTTTTTCTGTAGCAGATACTCATCATATTAAAATTTGCCCAGGCTCTAAAGTCTTCCTGGGTCCGCTACTGGCTGTATGTACGCATGATGATATCGTGGCGGGCATTTGGGTGCGGGGATTGTTACTGTTGACCAACCTCATAATATCGTGGCGGGTGCGGAGATTGTTACTGTTGATCAACCTGGGGCTTGTTCAGTTGCAAAAATTTTTGCAAAATGACCCTGTTTCGTTGTTATTTGACCATCAGTGTCCAATCATGATCTAATTAGGCTTAAAAGATTCGTCTCGTCCATTTCGTCTAAACTGTGTAATTAGTTTTATTTTTTATCTATATTTAATGTTGTATGCATGTGTCTAAAAGATTCGATGTGATGGGAAATCTGAAAAATTTTGCAAAATTTTCTGGGAACTAAACTGGCCCCGTGGCCGAATTTGGGTGCGGAGATTGGGATGATTTCATGTCGTTTAGTTACTGTTGAGTAACTTTTTTTTATTAAAAAATACGTACTTCTTTCGTTTCAAATTATAATTTGTTTGACTTTTTTAATCTCCAGTTTGACCATTCGTCTTATTAAAAATTAGTGTAAATATAGTCAAATTTAAGTTATTCTTGATGAACTTTTGTTAATAAAGCAAGCCACAGCAAAAGAAGTAATATTTTACATAAATTTTTAAATAAGACGAGTAGTCAAACTTAGAGTCAAAAAAGTCAAACGAATTATAATTTGGAACAGATTTATAGCAATTAAGTACTCCGATCCTCCTTCGACAAACACACTTAATATGTTACCGTATTTCAAAATCAAAATACCTGATTGTTGTTATCATTTTATATCACATCCTTCCCCTGTTCCAAAATAATTATACATCTCAAGTTTTATTGATTGAAAAATACTTACTTATTGAAAAGTAGATTGGTAGAGCAATTCTCAATCAAAGCATGGTTCTAACAAAATACTCCTTTTTAATTTCTAAGAAGAGGGTGACCATTCAGGGATTTGAGGCTCTTTTGGAACGTGAGATTTTTTTCCCGTTCCTACATTTTTCATGTAGAAAAGAACTAAATCCTACAAATTTCCAAAGGAATTCCTGCGTTTCAAATGGGGCCTGAACGTGGTCATTATTTTTTTTTCAATATGAATATGATACCATCAATTTTGTATAAGAATATATTATTAGTGCAGTAATTATGCAGAGAAATACACCCGAATGAATATGTATGACATAGTGAAAGAGTGAAAAATTCTGCGTGCGTCGATCAGAACTGCGAGAGCTGTGGCTTGCGCGTGTAGGATCCCAAAATATGGCGCACGTGCAGGATCCCAAAATATGGCGTCACCGTGTCTCGTACTCGCACTGATTTCCGTATGTTACCAATGGCCCTATTCATCTGGATTATAATCCATCTTATTCAGCTTGTTTTTTCAGCCAGAACAGTATTTTTCTCTCACAAAAAATCAGCCAACAGTCGAATTCAGCCGGCTTATAATTCCAACCGAACGGCTCCAATGTTCATTTCCGGATGTTTCCAAATTTCTTGTCATCTTGAGCATGTCAACAAATTAATTGTCAATCATATGCTAGAACCATAATGCTCTCTACTTCTTTTTTTGATCGACTATAAGCCGATATAGTGATATCTAAAATGAACGTTAAAACCTTTTGTTCTTACACCACCCAAATTTCTAATTTCTAAAAAAAAACAGGACTATAATTGTTCCGTGGAGTTCTTCTGGAGCCCCTTCCTCGTGAAGCTCGAAACAAAAGACGACCGGACCAAGGCGCTCATGCTGGACCAGCTGCCGCCCATGTTGCAGCGGACGCTCGGTGCTGACGTCCTCATCTTCAACACCGGCCACTGGTGGACTCACACCGGCAAACTCAGGGCGTAAGTACACAAGCCCGCAGCGCCAAACTTCTGAATTGATTTAATTTGCCACAGGTTATCCATCTGTATGCAGGTGGGATCATCTCGAGTGGGACGGAAAGAAGGTGCAGATGGCAGGAGAAGCAGCCTTCGATGGAGCATTGAGGACCTGGGCTAGGTGGGTCGACTACAATATAGACCCTAGCAGAACCAGAGTATTCTTCCGAAGTGTCTCACCTGAACACAAGAGGTGCATATTTCGAACAACAATTGAAAAGACACATCCAACTACATTATCACTTACTACATCCCGTCTATCATGCAGCATAAATTGGTGCTACAACCAAACGGTTCCTATCTCCAAGGGAAACGGAAACATTGCTCCATCGTTTCCAAAGAGTTTGATAAACATTATCGAGAAAAACATCAAGAAGATGAAAACGCCTATTGTATATATGAACATCACTCGTCTCTCCGAGCTCCGAATTGATGCACACCCATCAATTTACACAATTACTCGCGAAGGAAAACCACTTAGCAAAGAGCAGCAGCAGCAACCACTGACATATAGCGACTGCAGCCACTGGTGCCTACCAGGGCTACCTGATACATGGAACGTGCTTCTGTTCAACTTCCTGATTAGACCTCTCCCAAGTATATAATTGCTTGGGTGAAAAACATTTTTCAATAGTTCAACCCTCATGCATATTTTTCTAGAGTTAAAAACATTTTTGGGCAGTCGTTTATCAAGTTCTTACAGAGTGAATGGCAAATCAATCAAAACAGAATATGTACAAACAGAGAAACAAGATATAGATATTATCACAAAGAATCACAATAAAGACATTGCAACATAGGTAAAATTTACATTGAACGACCTATACCACTGGATCAAATACAGCACAATTCTTATCGCAGGAAAAAAAAACACCTCAATGGCTCTTAAATCAACTAAACAATCAAATCAATAAATAACCAACCAACCAATTAAGAACAAAATACTCCATCGAAATTGTAGGTCGCTCTAGCTTTTCTAGATTCATAGTTTTCTACTATGTATCTAGACATAATGTATATCTAGATGCTTAGTAAAATCTATATATCCAGAAAAACCAGAACGACTTACAACTTCGTTCCAAATTGTAAGCCATTTCCGTTCCAAATTGCAAGATAGTTATTATACTCCCTCCGTTGCAAATTGTAAGCCCTTGTAGCTAGCTTTTCTAGATACATTACCTTGTATCTAGGCATAATCTATATCTAGGTGTGTAGCAAATGTATCTAGAGAATAAAGAACAAATTACAATTTGGAATGGAGGAATATTATATATAACAAAATATCACAAATGTCAACACCATTGACAAGGCAGCGAACAGAATCATAAACCCTCCATAATACAATCCAGTCATTGTACCTTTTAAAGCAAAAAAACCCCTCCACAACACAACACAACACAAACTAAAAATTTCATAGCAGAAAATGCTAAACCTAGCTTCAAACAAACAAAAGAAAATTTATTAAACTTGTAACAATAGAGTAGATCAGATTAGACCTATCCACAAATACAAAATAGTAACAAAAAGTTGTTGAACTAACAATGACAGATACATTCACTAAACAAGGTAGACATTAAATATTTTCAACCAACTTCAGGTTTCAATACAGGCTGGAATCTCCAGTTACCACCCAAATCTAAGTCACATTTGACTTGAGAAAAGTACAAAAGATTAACAGTAACAAAGTTCATGTTTCCAATCTGACAATAAAAACATTAATATTAACTGTAATGAGATATTTGCAGTCTCAAGGAAGGATATAACTATAGATTGGAACTTATTAACTTATTTTGATATGGATCACAACTGTTAGTTTGCAAATAGACAATATATAAATTCTAAAAGAAAAAGTGCATTACATTCACCAATCATACATATAAACTGCCCTCGGCTCACCAAAAGTATAGACAAATAGTAAGCAATATAAGATTAAACACATCATCAGACCATGAAAATAAAGGGATTTCATACGATAATACGACAATAATCAACACATCATACACTTAATGCAACGTCGCTTATCTATATAGAAAATCAAACTGCAAAGCAGTCATAAGAAAGTACATGTGAAGCATTATCACAGCTAAACATTATCACAACTAACTAGCTTCATGTATCCCTTAACAGCGAAAATTGAGAGTGCAAACTCATTCCACATTCCAGAACAGAAGTAGCCAGAATATGCAAGCATCCATGTAAGCAGACAACACTTCTGAATTCAGCACAACCATTTCAAAGGACATGCTCCCAAGAGTTGTCACACACCTGAGTCACACATTCACTAGAATTCAATCAATAATTCAGCTGAGTATATAAATACAAAATATATACAATACAACATTAGAAAATAGATATATGATGTTTAATACATAAAGCATATAAACTATTGAACTTAAAAGACTATATTCTTTTTCAGAGTATTGCAATATCAAGTATAACAGTTTTGATAACTGCACACTGATCTTGCAAACCTTTAAGTGCAAATATATCACATAATTATTTAGTTCAGCACGAAGATTGCAAAATATTATTGTAGCACAATTAAATATATGTAGGCAGTAAAAATTGGGCCAAACCATATTTCTGATGACATAAAAAAAATATCCAAAAAAGCTCAAAAGATTTCATGAAATATCACCACCAGTCAAAAAGAAAGTAAGCACAATGTCGAGTGAATCAAGGTTAGATTTGTTTTTTAAAATACATTGGCTATGATATATATATGCAATGTTAATATAAGAAATAGACATAACTTTATAAAAGCTTATGAAGTCGTCATCCGTAACATTACAGCAAAATGATCAAGCAGAAATACACATTTGAGGGCTGTAGGTGTATGCAACTAGTAATTTTATAGTATGAAACGAGGAAAGACAATATTTGGGATCAATGCCTCAAGCACTATATGCAATATGAGATAGGGAAACAACGAGTTCTACAAGGGGGGTTCCTTTACAAAAATGTGCCAATGCTCATGCCAAGTACCAAATAGGAGTGAAGGTACTTGTATCAATGACATGAATACTGGAAAACATGCACGGATAAATAACGGTTATTCTACACACCACTAATAACAGTGAAGACTCAATGATAATAAGAATGAGTAAAAAAGGATGCAAATAAAAAGGACCGACCAACTAGCGAAGAAGATCGAAATGCATCTGTTGACAAAGCAATCAAAGTAAACCAAGGCTTCTAACAAAAAACAATAAATATAGGTACACATTTTACCAGAAGCGGGCCGATAATGTAAAGAGCGGTAGAGGTCGACCTAAACTAACTTGGGACGAGTCCGTTAAGAGAGATCTTAAAGAGTGGAATATCTCCAAGGATTTAGCTATGGATAGGAGCGCTTGGAGATTGGCCATCAACGTGCCTGAACCGTGACCTCTTTTTGTCTTGTGCCCTTTATGTCCCTTGTGCCCTTTATGTCCCTTTATGTGTCTCCATGTTTCTCGTCTCTTTTAGGTTTCATCTCTAGCCTACCCCAACTTGCTTGGGACAAAAGGCTATGTTGTTGTTGTTATACACATTTTACCAGAAACAATATTTAATGCAAAAATTCCCATATGCAATGTAAATCCTAAACAAGCCATCATACCAATCTCAAATCTCAGATGTCAACAAGCATCTAGCATCAAGTACAAACCAGCAAGGTGAGATACTAAGATCTAGTAAATAACCAAGACAGATACACATTATTGGTCATCATCATGATAAAACTTATCAGGAATACCAAATCTTGGTGATCCCAAGCATCAGGATAAGACAACAAATTAGAATCCAACAAGCACATACGCAAGAAACTAACAAGGGCAAAGGAATGGACTCATGTCACAAACAATCAAAGAAATTCCAAGGTAAAAATGATGGGTGGTGCCTCAGACTGACCACCAAAGGATTATGCTATGCTCTGAGAGTACCTTCCACACTACAAAGGCAAGTCGTCCAAGGATAGACCCATACACCCAAAGGGAAGTTTCAGAACAGGAAAACACATTACGAAATAATGTCAACTACAGTATGGAAATTAAGGTCTAATACGGTGACACATTCACAGTTATCATCCTTGAAGCTAAGCCCACCAATCAACTTCATAAGTACTATAATCATCTCAAGTCTTTTACAAAACACCATCAGAACTTCAGTCACCAAGAAAACCAATAAAATCAGGACAAATAAACAATATTCAGCCAATCACTACTTGTTAGTGTGGCAATGGCCTTAAATCTCTTACAAATCATTGGAACTTAATCAATGAAAATATCTGATTTCCCAGCCATTCAACAAAAGCAAAGAAAAACACTCTGCCAGCATAATTTGCAAACACATTAGTCAAGTACTCAATTTCACCCAAGAGAAGCTAAAGAAGATCATCTACCAGTCAATGCACATTTCTCTACACATCAAGCAACATGCTGGAACAGTAACTAAGCTATATAAATAAAATTAAGAACATATGGAAGCGGTGTTTATACCTTAGAAATAAGGCGGCACGTTGGGATACATAGGAGGAGCCCTGGCACCTGGACCAGGAGGAGACATTCCACCTTGAGGATCCTGGCCCCGGAAACCAGAACCTGGAAGAGGGTAGTTGCCTCCTTCTCCAAATGCGCCTGCAGGCAGCCCACCTGCTCCCTGTTGCATGCGGTACATGGAGCCTCCACCCATTCCAAGGCCACCATATGCCCCCATCCCAGCAGCAGCAAATTGAGATGATCCCCCAAATGAGCCACCACCCAATCCCCCAGGCCCAAATGCACCAGCCCCAGCACCAGCCAACCCAGTGGGCACCTGGCCTCCCATCGACCCTAAACCACCTGCGCCTCCTCCACCCATGGAAGATGGCATGTTACCATAAGGGTTTGGACCCCCAAACCCACCGCCAACGCCACCAAAACCAAACGAAGGCATACTGCTCCCAGGGCCACCATACTGTGCTCCCATTTGTGACCCAAGCCCGAGCCCTCCCTGAATGTCTTGCGGACCACCCGGCAGCATCTGCTGCTGCTGGTGGTTGCCGGGTCCAGACTGCTGTGATTGCCCCTGCTTCCCCTTCTTCCCCTCTATGGCAAGCTTGCAAACAAGCTGGTGGCCGTCAATTACCTTCACCGTGTCTACTAGGGAGGCCTGCGCACCCTCAGGTGTCTTGTAAACGAAAAGTGCAAAGCCCCGGAACTTGCCCGTCTGCTTGTCAAACCCCAGCGGCCCCTCCTCAATCTCGCCATAGGCGGCAAAGTGCGCAAGGAGACGCTCCGACGGCATGTCTGCAGGGACGTTCCCAACGAAGATCTTCCGGAGCGACACATCAGCCACAGGAGCACCGCCACTGCCGGCGGCCCCACCGGACGGCCCGCCTGCCGAGCCGGCGGCGGCGAGCTGCGTGACAGTCATGCGACCGTCGATCTTCTTGGATGGCTCCTTGAGTGCGAGGACGGCGGAATCGGCGTGGCGGAAGGTGACGAACCCGTACCCCTTGGACCGCCCCGTGGCTTTGTCAGTGATGACGACGGCCTCCTCGAGGTCTCCGTAGGCGGAGAAGATGGCGCGGAGCGAGTCGGATGTGGTCTCCCACCCGAGCCCCCGAACGAAGAGCTTGCGGAGGGCCGGGTCGCGGTCAGCGGCTGCGCGCACGGCGTCGAGCGCGTGCGCCGAGACGAGCGCGGCGGCGGCCGCGATGTCCGCGAGCTGGTCCCGGGAGAGCGGCTCGAGGAGGCGGAGGACGTCGTCGCGGGTGAGGCCCAGCGTGGCAGCCCCACCGGCGGGAGAGGCGGTGACGGCACCGTTCTCGTCGGGCTTGCGCTTCTTGGAAAAGGGATCCATGGGGGCGAGGGGAGGGAAGAAGGGGAGGGCTTGGCAAAACCCTAGATAGGGTTTGGCGAGGTAGCGGCGGCCGGGGTTGGAACTTGGGGCGAGGAGGGAAGACGAGAAGCAAGAGGGATCGGCGAGCTTTTATTGACCTTGCAGAAACAGGATTTCTTGATTGGGGAGGAATCTATAAATAGACATGGGCCGGGCTCCGACCAGAATTTCACAAACAAAAGCCTTTTCCTTTTGATGAAAGGGGCCCAAACTCCTACCATCCCAATCTGATGTCCCATAGACCTTCAGAAATCAGAATTACAAAATCGCATCCCAATCTGATGTCCCATAGTCCATAGACCTTCAGAGATCAGAATTACAAAATCGTATAGAACTAGGAAAAAGTCTAAATAACCCCCTAAACTATGGACCCTGAAACACATAACCCTCTAAATTATAAAACGGTCTAATTTACCCCCTGAACTATTCAAAACCGTCTATTTTACCCTCTGGGCGGTTTTCGACGGCGGTTTGCTACAGTAACAATAGTTTTGCTACAGTATCGTCGGTTTTGTTTTTTTATTTATTTTCGCTGAATATTTGAAAAATCATAGTAAATCACAGAAAAATCAAAAAATAGAAAATCTAATTTTGTTAGACTCCACATGAGTAGATCTACACAGTGAACATATAATATGGTACGCTTTAGTATAAATTTTTGTTGTAACTTTAGTCTAAATTGGATTTTCCAATTAATATAAAGCTACAACAAAAACTTTGTACTAAAGTGTACCGTATTATATATTCACTGTGTAGATCTACTCATGTGGAGTCCAACAAAATTAGATTTTCTATTTTATGATTTTTCTGTGATTTACTATGATTTTTCAAATATTCAGCAAAAATAAACAAAAAGATAAAACTACTATTACTGTAGCAACCCACTGCTACTGTATCAAATCCGCCATCGAAAACCGCCCAACGGGTAAAATAGACGGTTTTGGATAGTTTAGAGGGTAAATTAGACCATTTCATAGTTCAGCGGTTACGTGTTCCAGAGTCCATAGTTCAGGGGGTTATTTAGACTTTTTCTATAGAACTACAACTCTTT
Organism: Saccharum hybrid cultivar R570; assembly: GCA_038087645.1. Taxonomy (NCBI): domain Eukaryota; kingdom Viridiplantae; phylum Streptophyta; class Magnoliopsida; order Poales; family Poaceae; genus Saccharum; species Saccharum hybrid cultivar. The sequence goes on from JAQSUU010000135.1 coordinate 30,428,673, forward strand.
CCTTAGAGATTAGAGAACATATACTGTTTCAATCAAGTACAAAAAAATAGTTCAATAAAAGTATTTATTGCATTAATCTTATTTTGCATATATATATATATATATATATATATATATATATATATATATATATATATATATATATTCCATAGTATTAAAGCTAAGGATTGCATTTTTGTCCATCATCAAAAGCGCCATTCCCTCTATGAAATCTAGCTTTGTGTCCGGTAAACTAGGATGGATTGCGATTAGATTTGTATGGAATCGAATCCAGATAGCATTATTTATCACATTTTAATTCGAATTCAAATATGGATACAGATATTCCCTGTTCGCTTGAACTACTTCAGCAGTACTTTTCAGCGAACGGACAATGTTTTCCTCTCACAACAAATCAACATAAGCATCAGCATAAGCCAAATTTCAGCGAAATTATATCTTGAAATTCATATTCGCATCTGGATATCTACTTGATTTTGAATATAACAAGTAGATTTCCTTAAAACAACAATACTAGTGTAGATAACATATATAATAAATATTTCAATAATTAAATATATAAAAATTAATTCAAGTATATAGAAAATAAAGTTTTAGAATTAAACTTAACCTTTATGTTTAGCCATACCAGCCATAGAGATAACTTTTAAATAGTTTAAAAGATTTATATTAAAAGAATCATCATTTACATTGTCAATTACTCATAAATAATCCCTCCATTCCAAATTATAAGTTGTTCTAGCTTTTCTATATTTCTATATTCGTAACATAATTTATACTACATGTCTAGAAAAGCTAGAACAACTTATATATAATTTAGAACAGAGGGAGTATAAGTTTTAGGTGGTGCTTCGTTCTTCATGAATACTAATAATGTCAGATAGTTCATATTTTTTTTCCTGAATATGGATCTTGAATCGGATAAAGAAGAATAAAAAAAGATAAATTCGAATACATCAATTTAGCATTCATATTAAAGTCAACTATGAATATAGATATCCATATTAATAATAAAACCAATACAAATATCAAATCTTTTTTATGTTTAAGACACTCAGACCCATTTCTAACAGAAGCACATCCAGTACAGGTCCAGCTATAGCATGCCACATCTGGCAAAGAGAAGTGAAAGGGAAATCAGATAAATATAAAAAGGAAATGCGTAGAAGATGAATCAAATCAAAATTCAACTCAAGAGTTAAATCGACCTACATCTATCTTAGATCGAGTTAAAATCATAAACATGCAATCGTGGGGATTTTCTAGTCCAAATTGTTGATGCTCCTAGTTCTTCCTTCCCCTTCTCTTCTCGGCATGCCGAAGTCCCTTCAAAGTTCGTCAAGAATCTGCATGACATTGACTTCAATTCATACCACAAGAACCTCATACAAGCAGGGGATATAAACTCCCTCTCCAACTCACTCTCTTATTTTCATTCATAAACCAAATATGAGATTAAGATTAAAAATCAAATTGGCACTTTAGTTCCCTCCCTCAATTCTTGTCACTGATTCACATGGCCTAATGTCCCTTGTCACGTACTCTCTCTGTCCTTTTACATTTGTCACTATGAAAAACATGTAGGTTAAACTTTCTTAATTTTGACTACATTTATACAAAACACTAGCTACATTTATATCTTTAAATAAATTTATTACGAAAATAGATTCAACGACCTATCTAATGATACTAATTATGTATCGTAAATATTAATATTTTTTATATATATTTGATCAAAATTAAGTACATTTGATTTCTCGACACGCCGCAAAGGTCATACCCCCACAGTGAGGTCGACACAAAGGTCGTACTCCCAACAGTGATGTATGTGACTAGTGTCGATGCAAAGGTCATATTCGTGAGAGCCCGCAACAGTGGTGTCGACGCGGCCCTCATAGTAGAGGTAGATGTAGCCGATGTCCATGCAGGCGCACATGAACTCGGCCGCAACAGGCTGGCACGAATACTTCTCGACCAGTGATGGTGACAGCTGATACGGGTTCTAGCTCAAAATCTGCCACCGGCTTGTTTATATCCGGTCTTGACAATCACCTTTGGGGCTGCGATAAGGTGTAATGGAACTATCTATGTGTAATAAAGGACTTCTTCATTCCAAATTATAAGTCGCTTTGATTTAGATGCATGGCAAAATGGACGTAAAAAAAGTTAAAGCGACTTATAATTTGAAGGGGAGGGAGTATGGATTATTGTTAGTAAAATAGTTCACGGCATCTTGTAAAGTTTGATGATTATTAGATAACAGTAAAATAGTTGCTGATAGATTGTTGTCATACATGCTCCTATACGCTCCGGGTTTCAGGCTCTTCTTTTACATTTCCCTGCAAATGCGTGCTCTGCAGTGTAAGTCTCAGAAAGCAGGAAGAGGAGCAAAGATGCTTGTATTTGCCTACTGATTCTGCACTAGTACTTGCCTACTGCACTTGTAGCTCCAGCCCTCCATGATTCTCCACTGGTACTTGCCTACTGGAAGGGTAGGGGGTGTTTGGCTCGTGGCCACACCTTGCCTGCCTAAGCTTCGGTGAGCCACGGAGCCAAGACAGCTGTTTGGTTCAGCTTTTAGCGATGGCAGCCACAAGTCTTTGCTCATATCGTTTTCCTCCTCCTGCTCGTCATTTAGCGTGTGGCAAGTGTGGCGCACATTCTGGGCGTCACCAGATGCGTGGCCGCCACACCGGGCGTGGCTGTGGCGCGGGTGGCGTGGCTAACGCTGGCTATGAACCAAGCAGCCTCGTGCGTTGCTCGGAAGCATGGTTTCCTCGTGGCCTAAACCAAACAAATGGTTTGTACTAGCAAAAACAAACCCACCTTTCATCCTCTCTAGAAATCAGAACCATGATTATGTGATTTGACGGTGAATTCGTCACAGCTAGAAGCAATGTAGAAGCTTCAGCATTCCCTTTTCTAAACGGCACGCCTAGCGCTCAGACGGACAGCGCACGTACGGACACCCGTGTACGTTGTTGCTCTGCCCCTGCCCGCGCGCCTGTCACAACCCCTCCATTCACACACACATGCACATGGGCCTAGCTTCCATTGGACGCCCCCCGCATGCCTGACACGCCCGCACCCCACACACCCCCCATCCCCATCCGTTCGCCTCGCCCCCGCAGGCGCACCCCCACTCTGTCGTGCCCTCCCCCCCGACGAGGGCCCCAAGAGCGCCGCGCATCACGTCCACCGGCTCGTCGCGTCCCATTCCCGGGCGCCCCCTGACTCTCCGAACAATATAAAACACGTGCAACACAAAACACTTGAGTGCAACATACGTCTTAAACAGATGAAACATCTGAAACATATGTACAATTGCAACATATGTATGAAAATATATGCAACATCCTGATACAACACTTGCAACTTGCAATATAAAAACACTTGCTACAATAGAAGACTGAAACAGATGAAACATTTTGGAACATACTGTTGCAACATATGTGTAGAACATATGCAACATCCAGATCAAACACATGCAACAATACGTCTAAGAACAGATGAAATATTTCGAATAGAATGCTTGCAACATGCCTCTAAAACACTTGCAACATATACAAACATGTGCAACATCCTCCGATCTACTTTTGCAACATCCATATGATTCAACTGCAACATATCTCTGAAACGTTTGAAATAATTCAAACATACAATTGTAACATAGGGGGAGACAGAGAGAGCCTGGCGTGGGGAGCGATATGGCCGCTGGATCTATGGGCATTGGGGGCTTCCGGTGGGGGAGGACGCCGGTATGGGGGAGGGTGCCGCCGGGGTGTGGGAGGAAGATGCTAGGGTAGGGGAAGAAGCCACCGGAGTGGGGGAGGAGGACACCGGGATGGGTGAGGGCATCGCCGCCTGTCAGGGAGGGAGCCAGCGACACGCACGACGGGAGGAGCAAGAGGTGCGCAAGCCATAGGGCGCAAGCGAGCATATGGGGAGCAACGGCGTGGGATGTGGTGCGCGGCGTGGCCTTGCGTCGCGAGCAGGCGCGCGTCGCGGGAGGGAGCGAGGCGGCGTGGGAATGAGCGGATGGTGCGACGAGCGGATAAGGCCATGGAGAGATGAGTGGAGGAGGACGCGCGGGCGCCGTTGCCAATCGTTATCTGTCGCGTCCAAAAAATGTCTGACGTTCGAGTTAGAGAATTATCGTTTTCTAAAACTCTTTAAGGCCCCCTTCCAAATGCAGAAAAGTTTCTTGATCCTACGTTTTCTTGTGAAATTAAACTGGCTACTAGTTTTCTGAATCTTACATTTTCCAATGAAACTAAATGATTCCTATAACTCCTGTAAAATTGATGAAATGATTCCTATAAAATCTCTACATGATTCCTATGTTCAAAGGGACCTAAACTAAAATTGTTGCATCCGTAAGATACCGTAACACTTTTCACATTTCTCAGTGCAGTCTCAACAAAGTTGTTTATGGTTTTTCCTTGTTTTGCCTTCTCATGTCCTAATGCCGATTACATTAAAAGTGAGAATACATGTACTGTACTACAGATGGTGGCATATTTGACTTGACGCTGATTGAGCTCGCACACGTTACTGTAACTTTATGGTAGGTTTACACAATTCATGCGACAACATACATACAACCATGAGCAAACTCAACACTTGAGTCTTAGCTTCATATAAGTAAACACCAAATCAAAATTTCTGCTCGTACATCCAATAAGACTGGGGGACTTCACAAACTCAACACTTGAGTCTTAGCTCCATATAAGTACACACCAAATCAAAATTTATGCTCATACATCCAATAAGACTGGAGGACTTTAGGGCTCCTTTGGATACAGGGGTGGAAAAGGCACGTGGGTTTGCTCCCCAAAGGGATTATCTTCCATGAAGATGCCACCCCCTCCCACTGGGCAACAGAAACCCCCTCGGAGAGAAATTCCCTGGGTACCGTTTGGGCAACATAGGGATATAAATCCCGGCCAACCAAAAAACATTCAAAAAACTCAGAAAAAATAAGGATTTCAAAAATGCAATTGTAATATGGAAAATCAGTACCATGAATAATCTTTCAATGGTATAATACACAAATTAGATAGAAAAGGTGAATTAATTTACTAATTCAAAGCACAAACTCTTCGTCTCATAGGGTAACCAAACAAATGAACTTTGATCTAACAGAAAGCTACTCATCAGCATTGGCTTCAGAGCATACAAACTCTTCATCTCATAGGGTAACCAAACAGATGAACTTTGTCTAACATAAAGCGACTCATCGCTGTTGGCTTTAGATGAATGTGTTAAGCAACCCAAGAAAACATAGACTATAGGTTTACGACAAAACTACAAGCTGCATTAATCTTACTACATAACCAAAGAAAATTTATGAGTGTCTAGACATAAATCCACTACAATCTCTCTCACAACTAGCACCAGCATCTCAAAACATATAGAATCAACCCTGCAATTAGATGAGAAAACACTATTAGTCGATGCAGTGTGACATTTATGGTAGCATCGGATGTTGTTAATTGCCAACAAAATTATGCTCATAACCATCTTAGATATGCCACATGAAGGTGGCTTAAAATTGCCAACAAAAATATGCTAATAACCATCTTAGATATGCCACATGAATGTTCATACAATTAGACCCAGATATCTAGTTATATGCCCACTCAATTGATTAGTTGCATGTCACTAGAAGAAAAAAGTGACTACAGAAAGATTCAAGGACTCAAGACTCCTTTCAGGTTCCAACATGCTGAAAGGTTGTATCAAATACCTGCCGCTAAAATACTCCTGGAATAGTTGTCACGGAACCGTCTAAATTATAAGAGCATAAGTCCAAAAATAAGAAGCGATCAAATTTTCAAACTTGAGCCCATATAACTCCGGTAGTCCTAGGAAATCACGAAGGATTTTAAACCAACATACAAGTCAAGACTATAGTGATTCAACATAACACATTGCTTGTTATAACATTTCATAAGTAGTTCTCATACATCGGAGTACGAATAAGTTAGTACAAACCAAGTTCGAAAGTAGCGGAAGCAACGTAGTTTTGAAACCACATCACATGCACTTAGTTCAAGTACAGCCAATACATAGTCACATCCTGCAAAAGCATTTCAGAAGAGATACTAACAGAGACCATGCCCAATGGTCTAGTCCTCATCACCCGCAGGGTGGAGGCAATCTTGCAGTACCCGCTATAGAATGTGTCATCTGCAACAAGGGGAAATAAACCTTGAGTACGAAAGTATACTCAGCTAGACTTATCCATCATAAATCAGAAATAAAGTGACACCAAGGAGTATGCAAGGCTAACATATCAGTGGGGTTTGTCTGACAATATTTTGCATAAGAGTTGAAGTAGTAATGATGTAACCAATTTAAAGCTTAACATCAAGTTATAGAATATTAACCTATCATCTAGATTAGACCTATACTAGAGCAACCACTTGATTAAGTTAAACAAGCATTATTAACCATATCAGGTTTATCAAAGGCCCTCATCATCATCATCATTCCTCCAACCATCAAATTTATTTAGTGAGATCTACGTTGCCGCTGCTCTGTCAAGTTCTCACTATCCAGGAGAGACGGCAACTCGAATCGATTCCAACTCAGCTGAGGGGTATTCCTAACACAAACCCGCCATGCTTTGTAAGGGCAGCCAAAGGTCACCTTTGGTACAGCTTAGGAACCAACTTCGCGGGCCCGATTAGCGCTGTGTTCTCAAGGATACCAAGGGGCCAGGACGATCTGGACTTTTAACTTACCTGCCCCTGGACTCACAATGGCTCCCCTCTGAGGCGACTTCCACTTATCGACTTTCGGCCTGAGCTGATCTACTCGGCTTCACGGTTGGATAGTCGCACCCGGCTAGCTAAATGCTATGCATGCATTCAACATGACAAGAGGATGTATAGCGAATCAGTCCTTAACCAACACAGACGGGGATAGATCCACACCCAAGACCTCCATGCCTTGTTGCTTCACTATCGACATCTCGCCCAGTCTTCGTTCATTATTAACACATGGTTCTTTTTCACAATAGCAAATATAGCCAACCGTGATCAGAGATTTCCTATCTTGCAGGTGACAGGGAATCACCTGTCTCTACCGGTCTAAGCATGGCTAAGCAAGTATTCGATCCTGAACCTAAATAGGATTCAAAGCATATTTGCTGGACAAGGAAAAGATATATATGCAGCAAGTGTTTCCAACCAACTCCTATAACTTAATGCATCACACAACATAAGATACTCAAATTGCATTTTATAAAACATAGGAGTCTTAGAATGCTCCGGGGCTTGCCTTTCACAAAGAACGAGGGCTCGTGGCTTGGGCACTCAAGCAGGTCCTCCTCGCTGCCTCTGGCTTTGGGTGGCTAGGCCTCCTGCCCTTGAGCTGGTTCCTGCTCCTCCAGACATGTCCTTTTGAACTCCACCGACGTCACGTCCCCTAGCACACCTATTGCATGCACATGCACAAGATGAATATCATGCATGCACCAGGGATGGGATGACATGATGAACATATGAACATGTATGGAATGATGACAAGATAAATGATATGATTCACTTTCGTTAACCGAGTAGATGCATAGCCCTATTCAAATCACTTTAAAGCATCGTGTTCAGGCTTAAGCATAACAACCAAACATTCAGGCAAATTCAACAATTCAAGGCCTATATGCAGCAGCTGACAAATAAATGTATAACTGGAGATCTACAAATCCAATAGACTTACAAGAGGACATTCTGGAAAGCTTAAGAAGTTATCTACATTTCATCTTTAGACATAAAAGCATGATTCCCAACTTAAGTGGGTCGAAATTATAAAATTCCAGAATCTGCTCCTGACAAGACAGAGGACAGCCATTTCTATCGTTCCACTTAAGACATGCATAACTCATAAACTACTTGGCCAACTGCCACCAAAATTTAACAGCAGCTAGATCACGAAATTTAGCACAACTTTTCTATAGATCACATATCAAGAAAACATCATTATCTTGGAGCAATTCACAAAGTTTTCAGATCTGTCCAGAAACTATAATTATAAGAAATTAATTATTAAGTGATGTTGCAAATATCCAATCTGACCAAACCAACTTTACCATCATGTCGTACCTGTCTAATGAACACTGGAAAACATGGTGTCCAACACCAATTAATTTATTTTAATGCATTTCTTAATTTATTTGGATAACAAGGTGATTTAATGAACACATATCAAAAGTACACAGTAAATTCTACATACTATCAATAGACTAATGTATAAATTTCAAGTCATTTGGGTAAGCATAGCAACCTCTATGAAAAATATCAAATGTTAATGCAAGAAATCATGTGAGAGCAAGATAAACCAATAACTCACTCATACAGCAACCAATGAGCATAAAATTTTTACCACACATATCATATGGGTAGTATGCCATAAAAATTTCACTTCATTTGGAGCCCTACATCTATAGTTATGAAAAAGACAAATACAACTAGCATTGAAAATCTAACTGTATAAATCTATTTTTACAGCTAAAACTTTAAACTAAAACATGCCATATTATAGATCTATCATAAAGAGCATTTTATAACGAATCTAACAAAATTTATTTCACTATTTTTGGATCTTCCTAGCATGAGATATTAATTTTCAAAGATTCACTCAATTTAATGCAATATTCCAAAAAAGAATAAGAAAATCATTTTTGTAGAGTGAACACAAAGCTTTCTTGAAATTAACTAAGCCCATAAAGTAAATCTATGTGTCTAGCATTTATGCAAAGTGAACACAACAAAGAGCTTCTATTTCTATCCATGCCCTTCTTCTCTGGATCGATGCAGCGAGGTAGGGAGGCTTGGGATCCCGACCAAAAAAGGCAGACGATGGTGGTAGGGGCTGGCTAGGCTCTGGCCGTGGCCAGCTGGGCTGCGCCTAGACCTGGCCATGGTCGGCTGTGGCCAGCAGCAGCTCGGCAGCAGCAGCGAAGGGGCCATGGCCGCTCTAGCATCGACAAATGGTGGCGCTGCTAGGTGGGAAGGGGACAAGAGGCCATGGCTCTCCTCCTGATGCGAGCAGAGGGACGGTGGTGCTATGATGGTGAGGGATTGAGCGGCAAGGTGGGTGGCGACCCTGTTGTGAGTTGCTGCACTGCTCGATGATCGAGCAGAGAGTGAGGGGGAGGAAGAGCGAGCAGGAGGGAGAGGAGTGGGGAATGAGGGCGATGGGGATGAGGACCAGACCGAGGGAGCAGGGCTCGACTTTTCCTTCTGCAAGCATGGCGAGGTGGCGAACAGAGAAGGCACGAGAAAGCCACGCGGCGCTGGACCTCTGTTCGTGTCGGCCACGATCTGCTCCAGCCTGATTCCAAAAATTGGAATGGCAACATTTGAAACATTTATGTTTCATCCCAAACCAAAACAAACTAACCTTCTTTGACTTGGATCTTAGAAACTAGCTTGAATCTCGAGGTGAGCCAATAAGCAAAAATGTAGATCAACAAATTTTCTCCAACTTTGTTTCAAGGCACAAAGTTTGGTTCGGCTTAGTTTAGGAGATACAAGGCTGGGGACAAAAAGTGTTTTCTCTGAAAGATCCATGTTTCAAACCTGAAACACAGATTTTAGAATCTGGGCAAAAGATGGATTTTGAGCATGTTAGGCTAGGAATTTGGAGATGACCAAAGAACAAAGTTTGTAGCTGGTAAAATTTGCCACAACTTTCATTTAGATGACATCCCCCCAGAAAAGCTTCTAAGATGCACATTTGAAAAAGGTCAAACAAAGGGGTTCTCTAGTCCACCAAGGTCAAACAACAATTATAAACCTAATTAGGCAAAGTAATCAACATGAACAATTGTTCCATTAGGTCAACTAAGTGTAGTTAAGGTGTTTACAAGATTGTAAGACCATCACTTGCATTAGTCACACATGATCAGAAGCACAAGTGCATTGAAACACAAAGTAGCAGTGCAATATTTCATTAGTTACAAGGGAATGATTCATTAGTTATAACACACCAAACAAAATGCAATGCTCATGAATGAGTGAATGATGCTTATGCTCATGTAATGCAAGTGCAATTAGGCAAGATAACACCAGGGGTGTTACAATAGTGGCACATGCAAACAGGGTAAAAGTTTTTGTCTTAGTCGAAAAAAGGTTTTCTTTATTTTGGTGGAGAACACACAGCAGAAATTTTAACACACTAGAAAAAGAGATGTTGAATATTTAGTCAAAACTGTACTTCTTATTACACACTCTAAATTTGAGACTTTGTTGAATATTCTGCTCCCCAGATCTTATCACATCTAGGGATAAGATGCTCTGGTCCAGTACAAGTTTATCCCAACAAAACAACTCCCACTCTGCTGCTCATCGTCCTAACACTAATTAACAACACCTACATCCCTAGAACCAGCCAACATCAAACTTTTTAAAGAAATTCTAAAGAAGAAAATTACCTTTGGGGCAAAAAAGAAACTTAAAAGCAGAGAAAATTGTTTCTAAAAATTAAGCTAGCTAACATAACTTAAATAGCTCAGGGAGAGAAGGGAAGGAACGGAGCTTAATTTTAAAAATTAAGCTAGCTAACAGCCTATCATAACTAGCTACAACCTGCAACACAAACTGAACTGCTGAGGGGTTAAGTTAGACTCCAGCTGCAACCAGCAAGAATTAAACTTAACTAGTGCAAGAAGAGATAAGAAAGCTGTTGTTTCGAAAACTGTTTTTCAAGTTGTTGCTGTTGTTTTTGAAAACTGTTGCATAGTTATAATTTTTGTTGGAATCAACAAACAAAGAAATCAGCACACAGGAATCAATGATCAAGCCCTTTAATTTGAATGGGAAAATAGATCAACAGCTCACAATCAAGAAGATTTAGTACAATGATAGTAATTTTAGAGTAGCTGCAAAGTAGATTGCAAAGTAGATTGTAATTTTAGAGTAGATTGCAATGTAGGCACCAAGATCATGACAACATGTAGATAGGATCAGGATGGTTGCAATAATTTCATAATCTGCTCATATCCTAGAATCATAAGCTGATAATAGTGTATGGCTACATGCTTGATAGAGCCAAATATATATGTATCAGGAATAGATACTGAATGATTTATAGTTTTTTTCTTTCTTTCCCAGCGATCTTAATTTCTCATACATCTAGTTAAGATTGTTACTAACCTTGGGGATCTAAGAAGATGACCACTCCACAGGTGGAGATGATCTATATATATAGAGCCACATGGGCCATATGGGCCTCTAGTATAAGGGTCTTCATACACTTAACACCCCCTTTCAAACTTAAGGTGGAAGCGGAGGATTTGAAGCATTAAGTTTGATCAAGTGAAGCCGATGCTGCTCTCGAGTTTGTGCTTTAGCGAAAAGTTAGGCAATTGCAATTCTGAAGGCACATACTAGAGAGAAATAGTTTTTTAATGACAATGAGACCGAGTAAAGAAGGTATCCACACCAATATGCTTTGTAAGTTCATGCTTCACAGGATCATTGGCAATTTGTAAGGCTCCTGTATTATCATAGAGAAGAGGTGTGGCAACATCACAAGCAATACCAAAATCAGCCAACAACAATCGAAGCCATACAATCTCTACAGTAGTAGTAGCAAGGGATGTAGGTACATCTGCTTGTTTCTTAGACTTCCATGCAATAGGAGAAGAGCCAAGAAGAATACAATATCCAGTGATGGAACGTTGATCTGTTGGGTCACTCGCCCAAGTGGAGTCCAAGTAAGCATGAAGCTGAAGTGGACTATCATGCGCATAGAATAAACTTCGAGATGATGTCCCCCATAAGTACCACAACACGTGAAGTAAATATCCAAAATGAACAGAAGTTGGAGCACAAACAAACTGACTCAAAATATGGACGACATGAGCAATATCAGGCCTGGTGACAGTGAGATAAATAAGGATGCCCACAATATGTTGATATCGAGAGGGATCCTCAAGAGGTACCCCATCAAGGAGACAAAGCTGCAAGTGAAGATCCATAGGTGTAGCAGCAGTTTGGTTATCAGTGATGCCTAAACGAGCGATAAGATCTTCTATGTACTTAGACTGAGAAAGATGGTATCCCTTGGTGGATTGTTTGACCTCAATGCCTAAGAAATAACTGAGAGGACCCAAATCAGACATCTAAAATTCAGCACTAAGCTGTTGCTTCACATGAGAAATGTGATCCTCATCATCACCCGTAATCAGCATAGCATCAACATATAGAAGAAGCAAAGTACGATCACGCAGTGACAAATGAACAAATAAAGCCGGATCATGATCACTTGGTGAAAAACCAGCAGCCCGAATCATAGAGACAAAACGCTCATGCCAAGTACGAGGAGCCTGTTTAAGGCCATATAAAGCACGGTGAAGACGACAAACATATCCTGGAGGAGCAACAACACCTGGGGTGGTTGCATATAAACTTCTTCAGACAAATCACTATTAAGAAAAGCATTCTTGACATCCATTTGAGATATAGACCAAGATGAAGAAGCAGCCACTACAAGTAATGTATGAACTGTCATCATATGAGCAACAGGTGCAAATGTCTCATCATAATCTAGACCTTGAGTCTACTGAAAACCTCTAGCAACAAGACGGGCCTTATATCTCTCTAGAGAGCCATTTGACTTAGCCTTAACCTTGAATACCCACTTAGATGTAATAGGTACCGTGTGTGATGGCAATGGAACAAGATCCCAAGTGCCTTGACGATCAAGGGCAGCAAGTTCCTCAAACATAGCAAGCTGCCATTCTGGAATATGAGAAGCTTCTTGATAAGTGGATGACTCATCAATAATAGCATTCACATGAGGAAAACCATACTTGTATGCAGGACAAATAGTGCTACGATCTCAAAGATTATATCCTGGACCAACCTGTAACTCACTAGAAATAATAGACGACTCATCAATAGTATTAGGCTCATCAATAGCAGGCTCATTAGGACTGGCCAAGGTGGTAGAACTAGAAGTAGGCTGAATGGGATTTTTAGGACGACGGCTGAAGACATGTGTGATAGGTGGTTTTGAAAAAGAGTGAGGTGGTGGAGGTGGAGGTGGTGCAGGAGGTAAAGGTGACGTGATGGGAATAGGAGTAGATGATGTGGAGGCGTTATCGCTAGATGAAATTGGAGGAAGACACAAAAAGAAGGTTGACTCTGTAGGAGAATTCGAGGGCTTGGTAGAAGGGTTATCAAAGAAGGGATGATCCTCAACAAAATCAACATCACGAGAGATGCGTATGCGACGGGAAGAAGGGTCATAACATCGATAACCTTTATGCTCAGGACTATACCCTAGAAAAACATACCCAACAGACTAAGCAGTTAATTTAGTGCGCTCATGAGGGGCAAGCAAAACATGGCATGTGAATCCAAAAACATGAAGATGATCATAGCTAGGAGGAGTACCATAAAGTACTTCACCAGGGCATTGGTCGGACAATTTGGATGAGGGTGCCTATTAATGAGATAGACAGCAGTGAAAACAGCTTCACCCTAAAAATGACATGGGGACAAAAGATGAAATCTAAAGGGTGTGAGTTGTCTCTATGAGATGGTGATGTTTCCATTTAGCAACACCATTTTGAGTATGAGCACTTGGACAAGAGAGTTGTGCAAGTGTACCCTCAGAGGACAAAAATTGGCGAAAAGCAGCAGACAAATATTCACCCCCAGAGTCAGAATGAAGAATTTTAATGGGAGTAGAAAACTGTGTGTGAACCATGCAAACAAAAGACTGATAAATGGAACACAACTGTGAATGATGTTTCATAAAATAAATCCATGTATAGCAAGAATAATCATCAATAAAAATGACATAATATTTGTGGCCACCCTTTGTAGAAAAAGGTGCAGGACCCCATATATCGGAATGAATAAGATCAAAAGGTCTAGCAGAATGAGAAGTACTAAAAGAATATGGGAGTTATATTTGTTTTCCAAGCTTACAACCCTTACAATGAAAGCTGGACTCAATAGATGTATGACCTAAACAACCTTTATTTATCATGGAGGACAAACGAGACCCACAAAGATGACCAATACGATGATGCTACTTGGTAAAGGAAGAGGCTGAAGACGATGCAGCGGATGAGACATGAGCTGTAGATGCAATAGGCGAAGGAAGACGTAGGGTGTCTAGAACATAGAGGCTAGAAGCACCTTCACGGTGATGGCCAGTCCCAATCACTTTCCGCTGCGACGATCCTGAATAAAACAAGATGAATCATCAAAACCAACAAAACAATTCTGTTCGGTAACTTGATCAACCAATAGAAGATTCATAGACAACTAAGATACAAAAGAAACATTGGGTACAGAAAAATGATTATTGCAAAGTAAACCCTGATGAGTGATAGAACAAGATGTACCATCAGCTATCTAAATAGAAGCACTGTCAGTGACTGGCTTGCAGGCAACCAACTAGGACTGATTAGACGTTACATGGAAGGAGGCTCCAGAATCAAGCACCCAAGACAAAGGAGCACTCACAGTAGAGGAAGCAGCAACAGAAACTGACGGGCACAAAATTTAGCCAACTTCTCTGGATGCTTAGCAAAATAGGTATCTGAACTATGATTAGTCCTGCCACAATGCTTATAGGGTTCTTTGAATGCACTGGTCCTCCGAGAAGCAGCCAACACACTGTGAGGGTGAGACACAGAAGAGGACAATGACTGAAGACGTGTCTCTTCAGCAAGTAAATCAGACAAAGCCTGTGCCATGGTCAGAGTATAGGAAGTATGAAGCAACCTTGTATGAATAGAATCAAACTCTGCCCTGACTCCCATGACAAATCTGTAAGTGAGAAACTACTCAAGAAATGAAAGTGTTGTACAGTTCTAACTGGCTGCACACTGAGGTACCATGGAGATCAAAGAACCCATCAACCGATCAAAGGTAGAATAGTACTCATCAATGGACATGTCTCTCTGTTCAATAACTTTAAGTTGTTGCATGAGAGTATGTTGAAGGGCACCACTTTCCTAAACATAGCGTGCCTTCAAATAAGACCACATGGGTTTGGCTTGCTTAAACTTACGCAGACTCATAATCATGGTGTGTTTAACACTATTAACCATAGCAACCATTACTTTTCCATCATTGATTTCCTAGGTATTGACTGCAGCGACATTACTACCATCGGACTTAAGAGTCGGTGGATCATTAGTCAAGTGAAAATGAAGACCAACACCTCTCAATGCAGTTTCAACAGAAAAGGCCCATTCCAGATAATTCGGACCATCAAGAGTAATATTGATGACAATTGCATTAATTTGATACATTACTGGAGGCTAAAATGAAGAATTACCACCACCACAGAAGAAGTTGCAAGTAATATCACCAGTCTCAAGGCACCACTAGTCCTCTATTGTTAACAGAGGAGTAAGATCAGCAACAACAGAAGTCACAGGCGGAGGAGCACACAGATCACGAGCAGGTCAAGGAGTCCACACAAGCCATGAAGAAGCCGCACGTGAAGATGTCTTGTGCATGAGGAAGTCCATGCTGTCAAGAAGCCACACGTGAAGATGTCAACACGTGGAGAAGGACGCATCCCACGGGAGAAGATGAAGGCCCGCGTGAAGTCCGTGCGAGTGTGGGAGACGATGAAGGCCCACGTGAAGTTCATGCATGTGCAGGAGAAGATGATAGCGTGGATGAAGACCGCGTGATGGAGCCAGACGGCGCGGATGAAGACCGCGCGATGGAGGCTGCAGCGACAGGCCGACGCAAACGACGCGCGCGGAAGCCACGGGCTGCAAGCAAAGGACCCGTGTGAAGAAGAATCTCGAGGCAAAAAATGGATCATGGGTGAATTAGATTAGCCTAATCCTAACCCTAATCCATGGCTCTGATTTCATGTTACTAACCTTGGGGATCTGAGAAGATGACCACTCCACAAGTGGAGATGATCTATATATAGAGAGCCACATCGGCCATATTGAGTCAGTTTGTTTGTGCTCCAACTTCTGTTATATATATAAAGCCATAAGTTTAGTGCCATAAGTTTACCTATTATATAACTAGGGTCCAACTCTGTAATTGCAGAAACACCACTATGAGGCCTTCGCTTGCATTTAGCCAATAATTTACCATAGAGAAAAGCTGCAAAGAAAGATCACTGTCAGGCTCTTCAGTTTAATCGTTACACAGATCCATGCTAACTAGAGAGGGAAAACTCAATGCATTCATATTTTTTAGCAGACTCATATGGCACTTATAAACCAACCAATTTATTTAGCCCTTTCAATATGTTATCTAACAGGAACATACCATTTACGAATTGCCAATTGCCATAGCTACAAGGCAAAATCAGAAACTAGAAAGAAAATAACTGTAATCTTAGCAAAATTCATGATGCTCTAATCTACGCATCCAAAGTCATTAATTAATGTTCAGCTAAAAAAGATAATCTTAGCTCACTTTAACAGCCAGTCACCGCAGCTAACAAGTGAAGGAAGCTAATCACCTACTACTAGAGCTATTGAATTGAAGAACCACCACCCAATACCTTGTACAAGCGCCATGCCTACGAAGTACACCCAGATCGTTTATCCATCCATTCGATTTGATTCAAGAAGTGGTGAGGACTAGCAAATCTAACAAGGAACACACAAAAGAGGATGAGGATGAGGCGCACAACCTGTTCATAGGAGATCACACACGACGTGGTTGGCCAGGGATGTAGCAGCTACAGGCTGTGGCGGCGGCGCGCCAAGGGCAGGAACAATTCAGGAAGTGCGCCCGGATCAAAGTCAGAGCAGGATCTGAGAGTGACAGTGGCGGCATGACGAGGAGGCTAGGGCGACGATGGCTGGCACGAGCGATGGAGACGGCGGTGCTTAAACCCTAGCCACCATGGTTTCCTAGGCGAAGCAAATGGGAGCAACGAGTGTAAGTGCAGTGGCAAGCCCTAATGTGGGTTTTAGTGATAATGACCACATAATTTGGGGACTAACGAGATTTATCGAGATGATAAGCAGGTAAATTCAAACGGAGGATAACATATGTGATGGTGGAGCCCCCAAATTATCGGATGCAGCATCCGACTCAAAGGCGTTTATAATTCATTTTACTCTTGATATTGAGTTTAGGAAAAGGCGTACTACAAAGGGGGATACAAGACGCAAGCTTCAATGTGCAACTAAGTGCTAAAAATCCACCAAACATCCTCTTTTACCTTACCTAGTCAACATGTGTTTCAGTTTTCAATTTGGAGCTGATAGGCCAGAGCAGCACTGCCGCTCTTTGGGCAGCACTGTTGCAGAGCAGCACTGCCGCTCAGCGAGCAGCATTACTATGCCTTAAAATCTGACCGTTGGAGAAGGGGATATTTCCTTCACCTCCCTTCTCCCCAATGGTCACCTTCGCCCATTTGCTTCTGAGCTTGACTAGAGAAAGCTTTCCTCCTCTCTTTCACTCCATTGGAGCATCTCAAGCTTTTCCCATCGACTCCCTTCTAATTTCTTGAGAGATTGAGCCTCCAAACTGAGAAAGAATGCTTCCTCACCTGTTCTTTATCACCTAAAACACTTGGTTCGCGTTCAAGCCACAAATTGTGTTCATTACTCTTAGAGCTTGCTCCTAGCCGGCAAGCACATCGCCCGTGGAGCTTGCCAATTTGTGTGGCAGCCCCGAGAGGTTTGTAATCACCCCAATCAGCTAGTGAAATTACCTTTCATCTCAAGAGTTCATTCTCTTGACTTGAGAATGAGGATAGAGTTCCGCGAAACCTAAGCCTTGGTGGCTTCCTCAACAACATGAACTTAGGCAAGCCTTAGTGGCGAACTAAACCACAAGATAAATCGGTGTCTCACTTGTGTTCTTGTGATTTGCTTTGCAATATTTGTATTTATGGTGATTCTAGGGTTTGGTCCTGATCTACTCATGTGTGCACTTCCCCCAACTTCCAAGTGGTGAAACAGGTTCAATACTACCCTAGGAACATTAGGAATTTACTTGATCTAATTTTTGTTGGGTAGATTTTGAACTATTGTCTCAGGTGTTAGCCAGAGTAGCACTGTCGCTCAGAGAGCAGCAGTGCTATGCACAGAGTTCTCACATTTGTTTGAGCTAAAATTTTATAGGCCTATTCAAGCCTCCTTCTAGGCCTCCTAGCGATCCTACAAGTGGTATCGGAGCCAGTTACCTTATTTGTGCTTAACCGCATAAGGTATGGAGCCTAGAGGAGCCGGTGATGTGCAACCCGTGCAAGTTGACCCAGAAAACTTGGAGCTGCACAATACAGATAGCAGCAAGCTGAGTGCCTCTATAGCAGGCACCTCACTTCCCGTTGTTGTCCTCTCCGATGAAGATAAGGCCAAAAGACTAGAAGAAAAGAACCAAAGAAAAGAAGAAAGAAGAAAGAAAAGAGTAGTAAGACAAAAGAAGAAAGAAGCGCAGTGAAGGCTTGATGAGAAGATGCAAAGAAAAGAAGCTCGAAGACTAAAGAGAGAAGCAAGGAAGAAAAGAGAAGAAGCCAAGAAGAAGAAGCAAGAAGATGATAAGGCAAGCTATACTTCTTCAAGTGAACTATCAAGTAGCACCGAAGATGGAGATGATGATGAGTCATATCAAGTGTTCAAGGGTGGCAAGAAGCAAAGCAAGGGAAAGGGCAGCGACAACAAATATGTAGCCGTATCCTTTAACTATTCTTCTATGACTAACAATAATCATAGACCTAATATCAATGTGCCCATGGGCAAGTTGCCTCGTTTTGATGGGACCAACTTTGCCAAGTGGAAGCACTTGATGAAGGCTTATCTTATAGGTCTCCATCCGGGCATTTGGGAGATTGTTCACAATGGTGTTGAGCCACCGGTTGATCCCAATAACCTAGCTCAAGCCAAAATTTGCAACATTCATCTCAATGGTCAAGCTACAAGTGTGTTGCTAAGTGCTTTAGATGGTGATGAGTATAATAAAGTGATGGGAGTTGATGTTTCCAAGCAAATTTGGGATACTCTACACCTTGCACACGAAGGGGTTGGCAAAGGTGAGGAAGGCAAGGATTGATTTGTTGATGGCTAAGCTCAACCGGTTTGTGATATTAGATGGAGAAGAGCCACAAGAAATGTTTGATAGGTTGATGCTGATTGCTGGAAAGATTAGAGGCTATGATGGCGATGAGCTTGATGATCACAAGATTGTCAAAATTATGTTAGAGGCTTATTCACCTAGAAATGAGACCGTTGTGACACTAATTAGAGACAAGAACAAGTTTGAGCACTTCACACCAAATGATGTGCTTAGAAGGATTTTGACCTTTGACATGCAAAGAGAGGAAGCACTTGAGAGAAGGAAGCTTGGTGAGTTACAAGCAAAGCTAGATGGCTTGAAGATCAATGATGTTGCTCTTAAGGCCAACAAAGCAACCAAGCATGCATCTACAGGCAAGTCCGTGTCCAACAAACAAGCATCAACTAGCAAGCCCAAAGCACCGAAGCAAGTTAAAGAAGTAGAGACAACATCATCATCAAGTGAAGATGAAATGATAGTGAACAATATGAGAAAGTGAAAGATGTTGCTCTCTTTTTGAGAAGATATCAAAAGGAGCTCAAAAAGCAAGGTTACAAGGTAGTGAAGAGGAAGTTCCCAAACAAGAAGAAGAGGCTATGCTACAATTGTGGGAGCACCGAACATTTCACTGCTCATTGTGCCTAGAAAATTAAAGACAACAATTACAAGAGAGACAAGAAAGAGAGCAAGACCGACTACAAAAAGAGCAAATGGCACATGGGAGAAGCTCATATTGGACATGAATAGGACTCGACAAAAGATAGCTCAAGTGAGGAGGATGAGGAGGTTGCAACCGTGGCTATTCACAAGCGAGAAGGTAAAACCCAAATCAAAATCCAAACCTCTTCCCCCTAGTGATATCTCTAGTAGTGATACAAGTGATTACTCTAGTGATGATGTATCTAGTGATGAAGAAATTGATAACATAACTAAAAATTTGGATAGCAAGACCAAATTGTTCATCACTAAGCTATTGGAGGATTTAAAGAGTGTTCAAGTTGAGCTAGCATCTAGAGGAGACACTCTTATTAAACAAGAAGATCTCTATATTACTAGCAATTTAGCAAAATGATGAAGAAGAAGGGATATCACACAAGAAAGAGAAGAGATCACTCCAAGAACAAAGAGTATGCAAGATTGTGCTACAAGTGCAAGAGTCCTGATCATATTGTGGCTGATTGTCCATACAATAGTGACAATGAGGACAATAAGAAGAAGAAGAACAAGAAAGAAAAGAAGAAGAAGCAGATGACCTTCGAAAAGAAGGGTGGATCTTATGTTGTCACATGGGATAGTGATGCCTCCACCGATGATGATTCAAGTGATGATGATAAGGCATCCAAGAAGAAGGCTCTAGCAAGCATTGCTATCAACAACAAGCCTTCACTATTTGACACTTCATCATGCTTCATGGTCAAGGGCTCCGAGGTAAAATATGATGAAAGTGAAAGTCAAAATGATAGTGGTGATGATGAATTCTCCAATGAACAGCTAATGATCATGCTAGAACAAGCCGACTCAATAATTAACAAGAAGTGTAAAGAATTGCAAAAGAAGCTTAGTGCTCTTGAGCAATCCTTTGATGAGCTCAATGCTACTCATGAGGGGCTAGTGGAAGCTCATGAGGGGCTTGGCAAAACTCACACCAAGCTTAAAAAGGCTCACTCCTTACTTCTTGAACAAGATAAGAAAGGGTAATAGTATCATGTGATGTGGGCGTAACATGTGACTTGATTGATCAATCTTTTTATGAATCCATTGTTTTGCTCCCACTAACCCTTCTTGTAGCTCATCATCCACCACCACCACCACTCCTACCTCTACTACTAGTGATGGTTTCATTTGTGATGCCCTACTAATGGTTGAGATTGAGACTCTTAAGAGAGAGGTGGGTAAGCTCACTCACGCCCTAAGCAAGGCCTATGGCGGTGAGGCCCGTTTGCTAAAGTGCTTGGATAGCCAAATGTTCTTCCTTAACAAAGAGGGATTAGGCTATATCCCCAAGAAAGGCAAGGCGACCTTTGCTACTCCCAAAGCTAGCTTTATGAAGAGCAATGGTCGGTTTTGTAATAGATGTATGCAAATTGGGCACTTAGAGCAATATTGCAAGAACAAGAACAAGAATACTAATGTATCCTCAATCAAATTTGATTCTTGTTATTTACTTACTAAGGGTGCCAATGGTGTGAAGGCTAAGTTTATTGGTTCACCAATTATGGGCCCAAAGAAGAAGGTCATTTGGGTACCAAAGACCTTGGTAACTAACCTTCAAGGACCCAAGCAAGTTTGGGTATCTAAAAAGAATTGATCTTCTTTTGTAGGTCAATTATAAAGCCAGAGGAAGGCATTGGGTGCTTGATAGTGGGTGCACACAACACAAGACCAGTGATTTAAGAATGTTCAATTCAATTAACACCAATGAGAACAATGGTTATGATAGTATCACGTTTGGTGACAATGGTAAAGGCAAGGTCAAGGGTCTTGGTAAGATTACAATATCCAATGACTTGAGTATTTTCAATATGCTACTAGTAGAGAGCTTGAACTTCAACCTATTGTCAGTAGCTCAATTATATGATCTTGGTTTTAAGTGCATATTTGGTGTAGATGATGTAGAGATCATAAGTGTAGATGGCTCTAACTTGATATTCAAAGGATTTAGATATGAGAATCTATACTTGGTTGATTTCAATGCTAGAGAAACTCAATTGTCAACATGTTTGATCACAAAATCTAGTATGGGTTGGTTATGGCATAGAAGGCTTGGTCATATTGGAATAAAGCAATTAAATAGATTGATAAAGCATGATCTAGTTAGAGGCTTGAAAGATGTCACATTTGAGAAGGACAAGTTATGTAGTGCATGTCAAGCCGGAAAGCAAGTTGACAACACTCAACATAAGAAGAGCATGATGAGCACATCCAAACCATTTGAGAAGAAAAGTGCAAGTTATGGTTGTTTGAGGGTCGGAAGTTGCAACCTAACTCGTAGCCAAATCGCAGCCATTGTAGAGGGTGGCACCGTCCTTTCTGATGGCCAAAAAGTGGGCACCGCTACCCCTAGGGCAATGCCCAAAAACAGCAGCAACACTCTTTCGTATTTCAGGCATAACTCCTAGCTTCGAACTCCGATTTCAATGGTCTAGGACTTTTTGGAAAGATAATGAAATGCTCTATAAGCCTAAAGTGGTGGATATCAATTTGGAGCAAATTAGGGTCACCAGACTGTCCGTTGACCATGGCGGTGTGGCACCGCCTCTTTTTTCCAAATAGGGGGGAAACTCATCGGGGGGCACCACCTCCCCTATGTCCAGTGCTAGGGTCCCAATGGATAGTTTGAAATAGCCATTGCAATTCGACCATTGGGCACCGCCACCCTATGTCCGGTGCCCGCACATTGCTGTCCGATGACTACGCAGAAATGTGCTACTTGGCTCCAATGGCTCTATTTGCTTAGGGCTATAAATAGAGGTGGAGCTCAGGCTTGGCTAAGGTTGAGCACCTTGGGGATGTGTTGCCCTTGTGTGTGCTTGGTTTGAGAAGCCTCTAACTCACTTGTGCTTGCGAGAAGTGTGAATCCATTGCGAGTGAGTGATTCTAGTGTGTTGCATTGTGAGATTGCATCGAGTGACACTAGGTGTTCGATTTGTAATCCAGTGGTGCTTGTTACTCTTAGAGGTTGCCACCTCCTAGACGGATTGGTGGTGGTCTCTATCGAAGCACGCAAGGAAGATTGTGTGTTGCTCCAGAGAAGAGATTGTGAGGGGTATTGTGCTCACCCTACGGGAGCCACGAAGAGCAACTCTAGTTGAGCGTGTCATTAAGCTACCCTCAATTGGTTCATGGGGTTCTTGCGGTGCCCAACATGTGGGCTTGGTGTGGTGCCAATTAATCGTCAAACCACCAAGTGAATAGTCGACACAACGGGGACTAGCGTGTTTGCATGCACGTGAACCTTAGGATAAAAATCATCGTGTCATCGTTGTCTTCCCATTAGTTTGCAATCCCCTTACACAAGCCTGTAGTTACTTTCATATACATTGTGCTTATATAGTTGCTCATGTAATTAGTTAGCTTGTGTAGCTTGCTGGTTACCTTCTTGCTTGTGTAGCATAGAAGTAGCTCCCTTATGTGACTAATTCAGTTTGAGTAACCTTGTTAGTCATATTGCTTAGTTTGTGTAGCTAAGTAATTTGTGTTCTATAATTTGGCTTGTGTAACCTTGTTATTGAGCATTGCTAGTGAGCTTAGGTGGCTTTGTGCTTTTGCTTACTAGCATGTGTAGGAGCTCTCCCGTTGCTTGAAAGTACTAGTGACATAGGTTTGTGTGATCTTGCTCCTAGAATTGGTTAGGTGAGCTCTAGCTAGCCTAACACCTTAGTTGCTAGTTTAGGATCTTTTCTAATGTGCTTAAGAATATAGATAGAGAGATGTAGTCTTAGCTAGACCGATAGTTTTAATTTCATATTTGTTTTGGCTAGCTAGTGTAATTAATTTTAGAAAGGACTATTCACCCCCCTCTAGTTCGCCATCGCGACCCTACAACGGGGAAAGAAATAAACAGGTGCGGAGGAGTTTTTTTTTCTGTCCCCCGTCGATTGACAAGGGATAGGGTCTAGAAGCCACACATTTTTTTGGCTGGCATCACGCCAAACCGGTGCCGGGGCTAGACGAGGAAGCAAACTCGTGGGGCGTTTCTCCATCCACAGACCGACAGGGATCCCTGCAGGTATTGGGGCATCCAAAAGGGCCCTTATTATTCATTCTCATACATTATTTAGCACAGAGTATTCACAAAGACACATCCATAATGTTACTGAGAACATCTGCAGGGAGAGTGCCACACCAATCGCATGCACCTTTGTTGCTTTGAAGTATTTTTAGCTCTACTTCTTTGGTGTATCAGTATACTTCTAGGAGGCAAGTGTAGGTGAAGTGAATTGTCTTCCACCTGCCACATCTTCTTCACGTATCTAGTTGCCCATTTCTTTCAGATCTTCGTCTGTCAGTTTCACCTTCAAGGAGTCAATGTTGGAATCTAGATTCTTGATTTTGGTTGTCCCTGAGAAATTGTAGGAAACATCTGTCAGTGACTAAACATAGGATTATCAGAATTCAGAACATATATATAGCTATTAAGCATGACCACTGATGACTTGCTTGAACTTGGAAGGGAATAATAAGTGCAGAAAGACTCAAGAATAAGTCAGTTATAAATCGCACCACGTTCCAAACCAACAAAAGTATTTCATAGCTCAGTAAAAGAGATCATATGGCACAAACTATTCAACAAGCTATCATGCACACACATTTGGAAGGAAGGAGGTTACTTCCCTTCAAAACAAGGAAAGGTTGTTTGAACTTGATGTGTTCCTCTACATTGTGCTTCTCTGTCAAAGCAGATTATATCATAATTGAAAAGGTTACTCCCAAATCATACTACTTAAACTATTTCCATTCATTAATGGTCTATGAATATGATGCAATACACTTTTCTATGAAAGTGCATACAAGAAAAGGGTGTTTGAAAATGCATTTTTGGGTGGTCAACTTTGTGTCATCAGTATGGAAGCACTGACCCTTGTCAATGATAAGAGAATTATATTATAAGGTCACACCTGGTATAGGAACCACATCATCTCCTTGATGCAGAACCCATGCTAAAGCTAGCTGAGCAGGGCTGCACTGGTGCTTAGTGGCCAGTTCTTCCATTCACAGATAAATTTGCTTGTTCCTCTCCAAATTTTCTAGAGCAAACCTAGGGATCCCATGCTGACAAGTCAAAGTTAAATTTGTAAGTGAACTAAGAAAAAGATTTTGATGTAGACCAAGAAATGATTTTCTTGGCAACAAAAGAAAGAAATGATATTGTGAGCTAGACTGTATCAATACTAGAACAGAATCAGCGGGCACTTGTTCTTTCACTCCTCTTCCACCGAAAAACCCACGGACAATAGGACTGTATGTCACAATTCCAATGCCCAATTCTCTGAAGTCCACAGAGCAAAAATAATCTTATTACATGATAATATCGAGCAAGACCAGAGAGAATTTGCAATCCATGAATCACCCGCAGAGCGGCACAATTTTGGGCTTGATGTCACGAGACTAGAGAGACCACTCCATCTGCACCGCGGTGATTGGGTGCATAGCATGTGCACGCCTAATGGTGTCCAGGCTTGCCTCTGACAACCCGATGTACTTGACCTTCCCCTCCTCCACCAACTTCTTGAGCTCGCCAATGCATTGGTTTCGAACAAAGAATTCACATGAGCAAACACACCAACCAACAGCTGCTTGAAGGCAGGTAGAATGTGCCAACCGTGTCCTCGATGGGAACTATGGTGTCAACGTCGTGTTGGTAGTAGATGTCGATGCAGTCAATGCCGAGGCGCCACAGGCTGGCCTCGTAGCAGGCGCGAACGTACTCCAGCCGTCCGCACACAGTCCGGTTGCCGCTCTCGTCATGCCGTAGCCCAAACTTGGTGGCCACCTACAACTGCTTCAGCGTCTGCACACATGCAGCGATGTCAACTCGCTCACGCTCAAAAGAACTCTCTACGATAAAAAAGAAAGAAAGGGTGGACCTTGTCGAGGAGGATTTCGTTGGTGAAGGGGCTGCCATATTCGTCGGCAGTGTCAAAGAAGGTGACCCCGCGGTGGAAAACGTGCGTGATCACGGCAATGCTGGCCTCATCATCCAGCATGGAGCTGTACCCGCCCGTCAGCCCCATGCACCTGAACCCTAGCTTGGACACCTGCATGGATGGAATCAATCGGCCGAGTCGATTCAATCAAGCACCGGGCAAACGGACAACGAGGAAGCGGAGGCACGACCGCAACAAGATAATTCGAGGAGAGGTGAGGCCATGAGGGAGAGAGATCAGATGACCTCGAATCCCTGGGTGCCAAGCTTGATGCGGTGAAGCAGAGGGCTTGCTCATCCATGGCCGCTGCTCGCCAGTGGGAACTAAATGAGGAGCAGTGGAAGTGAGGAACTAGAGGCACCCCGATAACAGTTGCAATGGCCAAATTCAGAACCTCTCTTTATGCCGATGATGCAGCCACCTTCTTGAACTAGTCCGAGCTGAAGAATACATCTTCTTGAACCTAGTCCGAGATGAAGCCATCTTCTTGAACCCAGTCCTAGCTGGTGGCTGCTGAACTGGAGCGCTACTATGTATGCCCATGCGTCATCAATTTTGACAAGAGCATTGTCCAATCGATAAGATGTAAGATGTGAGAACTTAGACCATGACTACATTTTGCTTCCTTTTTCAACAAGAAAGAAAAACCCTCTCTAGTAAACATCTTCGATTCTAACTATATACAATCGTAAGCTTCAAAGAGTCCATGTGCCCTTTAATTCAAAAGATTGATAAGAGATTGTTGCGTGGCAAAGTCACCCTTTTAAACATGACTGGCACACTTACTTTGGTCACGCCAGTTTGGTTCTCCATACCTACTTACATTTTTTTTCACTATTTTCCCTCTATATATCCCTCTATCAGCACAAGCGCACAAAGAATTTGACAGGATTCACATGTCCTTCGTTTGGAAAGGAAAAAAGGAGAGAAAGAAAGGTCACTACCTCGTCAACTGGGGAAACGCAAACAAGCTAGAGAAACATGGATTAAGTGTCTTGGATTTAAAATATCTGGACGAGCACTAAGATTGTCGTGGCTTTAGTGACAATGGTTAATGACTCAAAACCTTAGGTTGATATGGACCTTCCTTGTGATGCCACAAACTGACTGCTTTTCAATACATTCACCACGATGAGTTGAGAATGGAGAAAGGGACAAATTTGGAATAGTAGTTGGTTGCACAGAGTTGCTCCAAGAAGAACTCTAGCTCCAAACTTATACTCTGTCCCAAAATACCCCCTTAGTCAAAAAACAAAAAAAGAACATTGTAGAAGAGAAACTGGGCACTGCCCCCACCCCCTCCTCCACGCGGTCACTCCAAGTCTGAAACATCACCCTGCACGCGTCTCATCCCCAGGCAGAGGTCGAGCGTGATCTTCTTTCTAGGTGTTGGCAGACATAGGCTCTCTTTCGTTGGGCTTTCAAACCTGCTTTTCCAAAAGCCAATCAAAGGGGTGAAAAGCCACAACTGTTTTGGTCCAAAAGTAGCTTTTCCTCTGGTACAAATTCAAAAGCAGGTTCACCCCTGCTTTCACCTGCTTTGGAGATGGACAACTTCAGAGAAATTACCAACCTGCCATTGGTTATGGAAAGAAAACAGTTAGATTTGTTTCTCCCGAGCAACTCGTCTTCCTCCTTGGTCGTGAGCGAGCACGCGCGTCAGGTCTCTAGCGACGGCGAGCCTCTACCTCGGCCCCGACAGCGGGCACTGCCCTGACCACGACGTGCGGGCGCGCAGGAGACCAAGGCGAGCGGTGATAAGTACGGCCAGCTGCCGCGCTCGATGGGAGAAACCCACGGTGGCGGCGGCGACGGCGACGGTGGGCACTCCCTACTCCAACTGGCGCAAGTCCGGTCGGCTGTGACACAACTCTAGGCCGGCCCTCCCTTCCTAGCGGCATGAGTACAACATCCGTGAAGTTCACGAGGTCTACGCCCAGCAGGTGCACGAGACTGGCACGCCGTGGTCACAAGATCTAGAAAGCCATCTCGTACCTCCTGCAGTTACGAGCAGCAGATTGGCTGCTTCTCTACTTTCTTTTTTCTTCAAGAAAGCTCCGATTCAATCCTTCCTAATTTTGATCTGTGCTCATGGTCCTCGGTCCCATCCGTTCGATTATTCGTTGATCTATAGTTGTGCCATCTCCGTCGATCTGCACCGTGCCCTCCCTCTCTGGCTAGTGGCAGTGCAGCAGGCCGGATGGCCGCCTCTCCCTCGAGCTAGCGCGCAGCATGGTGGCGGGGCCACCGGCGCTAGTGGCCTCATCCTAGCGAACGGGAGCATGCTAGAGAAGACAAGGAAGAGAGAGACTGAATGACATGTGGGCCATGTATGACATGTAGGTCTGCTGACAACAACTTTTGCAAAAGCCATAGTTGTTCAACCAAACGGTCTTCTGCTTTTCCCACAACTACTTTTTCACAGCTGCTTTTTCAAAGCCCACAGCTCACAGCAGCTTTTTCAAAAGCCACAGCTCAACCAAACAGGGCCATAATATGTCAGGGAGCTTTTGCTAGGAAGAGTGTTGGGAAATTTAGGGTCTGTTTGGTTTCATTTAGTCTCTAAACTTTATTCCTTAGCCCGTTTGCATCCAGGGACTAATTGCCATTGAAACTATTGTACAAAGACCAAAACGCCCCTAAACCATCCGGGTGGAGCGCTACTCGCCGTGGCTGGAGCACTACTCACCGTGCGCGTAAGGGCGAGGGCCGCCATCACTAGGAGGTGGAAGGGGACTTTTATCGCCGAGAGGTGGGACCGCCGCTGGTCACGAGGTAGGGGAGCGAGACTGTCGCCGGTCTCAGGGGACCAAGACCACTGCTGGTAGGAAGGGAGCTAGGCCGCGAGTCGGGGAGGGGGTGGCTGCACACAAATCCGCCATAGGGGGAGCTCGCACCGTCGGCTAGGGAGGGGGTGGCCGCGTGCCGCCGGTCGGGGAAGGGTTGGCCGCGCGCCGCCGGTCAGGGAAAGGTTGGCCGCGCGCCGCTAGCGAATCCACCAGGGCCAGCCGTCAGTGGGGAGGTGACGGGCGTGGGGTGAGGAGAAGGGCACGGTGGAGGAGACGTGCACATGGCATTAATGAGACGGGTGCGGGGGAGGAGAAGGCCACGGTGAAGAAGCCATTTTCTTTATGCCGATGATGTAGCCATCCTAATTTTATTTGCCCAGGTGTCAGGCTCATCATCAATTTTGACAAGAGCACTGTCCATTCGATAAGATGTAAGATGTGAGAACTTAGACCACGACTACATTTTGCTTCCTTTTCAAGAAGAAAGAAAAACCCTTCCCACGACTACATTCAGAGTAGGCACCACCGGTAGAAGGGGCGGCGGCGGCGGTAGCTAAGGGTGGTTGGGTGGCGGGAGAGGTCGGGTGGAATCAACTTTGCCCCCGATATTTTTAGTGGAAGGCAGTTAGTTAGGTTATTAGGGCATTTGCAATGGTTAGAGCTAGTTACTAGCTCTAAGACAATTTCTCTAACGGTGCTAGCTTTCAACATATAACTTTTAATATGGATAGCCTCGCATGACACTCTCACATAATCTTGAAATGTGCGCAAAAGCTTAGCTCTTAATTAAGGGCTAGCTTTTTTCTCTCTTCTATTAAAATATAAAAATATATGTTTAGAGCTAGCTTAAAAGTCAATTGTTGGAGCTGCCCTTAATTGGGGGAAAGGGTTCTGTGGGTCTAGTTGGAGTGGTTTGTAGCAGAATAATGGATTTTTGTTGGGCTCCACTGAATCTGGTCCTTTTGTTCAAAACTAAAGAAATTTGAAGCTGCCTTCAGTCAATAGAAATTAAAAGAAAATACTGTGAAAAAGGTTGTTGGTTAACTTGATGCAGCTGTTGATGAGCGTGCGAGAAGCCGAAATGCTTGAATGGCTCAACCCATGATGGGTGGTTTTAACTCTTATGGGACATATCTATGCATGCAATTGACAGATCTGCTGACCTCATGATTTTTCTAAAAATGCCATGTGTCATCCATCTAGGTAGGGATGAAAACGGACGGAAAACTCCCGTATCGACCGTTTCTGTTTTCTATATTATGATACCGTCTCTGAATTTAGCCAAACATAAAAATTGTCATTTTTAATTGGTTTTACAACCATTTTTTTACTCTTTAATTACTATAAAATATAGAAAAATATCGTACCGACCGTTTATATTTCATAACTAATACAATGATACTCAATACACATCATAAACATAAATATCTTTTTATTTGTATTTAGTCAAATCTTTGACTTTTTGGGAAGCGAGGGTTACATTTTTTTTTTGAGGGACGGAGGTACGCCAGTCCCCAAATAAATCAATTCCGAGAATCCGTGCTAGTCAAACTTTTTAAAATTTAACTAACTTTATAGAAAAGAGTAACAATATCTCTATGATATAAAATGATCGCCTTATGAAAATGCATTCTATAGTAAATCTAATATTACTAATTTGATACCATAAATCTTAGGATTTTTTCTAGAAATTAGGTCAAAATTTAAAAGTTTAACTTCAGAACTCTAAAAATCGACTGTTTCGTAGACAGAGGGAGCACTAATTTAAAGCGCAAGCACGGCTGCACAGTGGCCCGGGCGGGCCCCTCATCTGACTAACCAAACCGCTTGCCGTCGCGAGCCCGACCCCGCACCAGAATCCTACCCCGCACCGTTTCTTCTCCGCCGCTCCGTCTCCTCTGGTTCGACGACCTGACTCACTGCTCCGCCACGCCGCGTTCGGATCCGGCCCTGAGCCTTTCCCGATCCCGCCCGGTTCCCTGCACCGCTCGGCACGATCCGCACCCGCTCCACGACCGGTCCGCCGCTGAGCTCCCGGCGCTTCTGCGGCCGGCGCCATGGCGACCGGCGGCGGCTACGAGCAGCCGCCGGCGGAGGCCGAGCCGCTGGAGCTCGTGCTGTTCCAGGTCGCCGAGTGCTACGTCTACCTGGTTCGCCCACTTGCCCTGCCTCCGACACTTGGTGTTCTTTCAATTTCATTCACGGATAGTTGTAGTGGAGTAGTATCCTGTGCTCTGCCCATGCCAGCACCCCTCTGCAGGTTTGGGCGGCGAAGTTCGTCCGAAGCGTGCTAATTAGGTTGTGGGTTTATGCGCAGATACCTCCGAGGATGACGGCTGCCTCCTACAGGTGCACTTCTTGTCTCACCAAGGATGTTGTAGTCGACTTGGTAGGAGTAGGATCTGGAATGCAATTCTTTATGCCTGGAATGCAGACACAGTTAGGAGTGACTGTCAGTGCTATGTGCTAGATCGATCTTAATAATAAGCAAACTTGGCTAAGGGCCGTCACGTTTCACCTATGCTTAGTTGCTCCCCCACATTTGCTCAGAGACCATTGGAGTGGTTCATTTCATGATTGCGCTCATTCCTTCCTGATTCAGTACAAGCTGGGATTAATTTGTTCCATGGAAATAATCGATTAAACTCGTGGTAAAATCCAGGGCGGATGAGTGGAACGTCAACAAATGGGCATGGGAAGGGGCGCTTAAGGTTGTCAGCAAGGGAGAAGAATGCATCATTAAACTGGAAGATAAGAACACTGGTATTATACTCATTTTAGTTCTTTTGGTCAATTTCCTTTTTCTTCATCACAGTATTGAATTATTGATTCAGTGAATGTGTTTCAGGGGAGCTTTACGCTAGGGCATTTCTCAGAGAGGGTGAACCACATCCAGTGGAACCTGTAATTGATAGCAGCAGGTCTGTGTCTAGCGCTGCCACAAAATATAATCTAATCCTACAATTAAATATGCGCCTTTGTATTTTCCACTATCCATAAGAAAACTACTCAAAGATTATAGGCAGAGCCTGACATGATTCTTGCTGCTTGAATATTTTTCTTGCAGATACTTTGTACTACGTGTTGAAGAGAATATAGGTGATGACTATCTTTCTATTGTTCTCTCGAACACACAGAGAGCTGTGTGCCATTTCATTAATATAGAAGAAAAAACTTTGTCACGTCACAGGCCATAACTGCCCATTAACATTAAGAATACAGGATATGCACCACGGGCAGAGTATAAACGACCCACTTAGGTACTACCCAAAGAAAACTGAGCGCAAGACTAGATTCATTGCTTCAGCTGCACACCATAATGATCCTTTATGTGCCACAGCTTGTAAAACCTTGTTTGGTTCAGGAGACACTCCATTGATAAAACTAGACCAATCCTAAAAGGAACAGGTGCAAGAAAATAAGCACTAAAATTCGCCTCAACGAGGACTTGAACCTAGGTTTTGTGGGTGTACATCCACACCCTCAACCAGCTGAGCCTAGCTTCCTTGTCTCTTTCGTGGGCTCTATGATATTCCTTGCGCCTCAATGTTCTACTTAGTGGTTAGTGTTGAGTTGAGGTCTTGAGGATTCATAGCACTTGGTACTTAATGTTGAATTGGTGTGGTCACTTCAGTCTCATGTTGGGTAATATATTAGCATAACAAATCTTATCGTGAACTTCAGATGGGCGTCAGCGTCATGCTTTCATAGGTTTAGGCTTCCGGGAAAGACCTGAAGCATATGACTTCCAAGCTGCTCTACATGATCATATGAAGTATCCTTCTGTTCATTCAAACATGTTATGAATCTCATAATTTGCAAAATCACGTGATTTTCTTTTCCTGTGCGATTCCTCAATGACTAGGAGTTCTATATGTGGAATTCTATTTGACATGGCCATTGACTATTGATTATCGATTAACAATGGTGCATGATGGATTGTTGTCTGGGACCTTTTAATATCTGATTATTTGATCCTCTACCCGTGCATTCAGATCTTAGTGTATTTGGCAAGTGTGTTTTAATGTGAGTTCTATGAAATATTTTTATGTTTTCACAGCAAGGAATCCAATTCATTTCCTGCGATCATCATTTTGTGATTATGCTTCCAGTATCTTTATATGATGCACTATTTTGCCTCTATGATTTGTTCTTCTCTTACATTATCAAAGATATTTAAACAAGAAGAAGGCTGCTGAAGAGATGGTTCAGCATTATGAGAAGCAATCATCAGTGGATTACAGCCTCAAAGAAGGGGAGACATTGGTTCTTCAGCTTAAAAATGTAAGTTTTCATCTAAAAGTTTTCTGGAAGGAAATGAAATCAGAGAGCCTGTTGATGAGAGATTGTCTTCTAACTTCTAAGTTGTGCAAAACTAGAATATTGGATTTTTTTCCTCCATAGTACCCTAGGTTGCTCAAGCAATGGCATGTGGTGCCGCATTAGGTGGTCAATCTATGCTGTGTTTATCTAGAATATTTTCATGTAAATGTACAGCCACTTCTAAACTGAATCTCAGTTCTGTTTACGCATAGTTCCCATCTAGATTTCTGTTATGGCATTTGAGCAGCACATCCTTGCATATCCGTACAGTTATATTTAATTGAGGCTTTGAGCTACTCTTTCATAGGAACCTGAAAAAAATTGAGCGCTCCTGTACTACATTGAAGGGTATTTGCAGTGATGTGCCAAATTTTGTGTAAATAAAACGTTTGTTCATAGTTTTTTGTAACACATGTGTGTGCATCGCTTTTTCATTCAATTTCTATAAATACATTTATCTTTGTGTAATGTTTCCTGAGTGTTTGGCTTTGCTTTTATTCTGTGCAGAAAGAAACTGGCACCAAGACAAAATCAGCATTTTTTGAGCAAGACCTAAACAAGCTCTCAGTGAACGAAAAGACAAACACCAAGGAGGCCTCCGTCTCCCTTAAACTCCCACCACCACCACCTTCGCCTGTCTCTCCAACGGATTCTGGAGTCGCTGCTTCGCCTTTCAAAGCAGAATTTCCTCCCCAAGAGCAACCGGCTGCTGAACCCATCAGCAGAACCAGCACTCTCCCTTCCAAAGGTGAACCTGCCCCGGAGCTACCAGCTGCTGCAGAGAAGATGGAGCACGAAACCGTGGATGATGACTTCGGGGACTTCCAGGCTGCTGGGTGATATCATGTATCTTGTACATACAGAATGTTACTGAGACCACATTTTCATTTTTGGTTTATCTTCTTTCAATCAGTTGTGACTTCTGCCGGCACCCTGTGTTTCTGTATAGAGAGCTTCCATCTCATAACCTATATACAAAATACATGGACAAACGCTGTACCTTTTCACAAATACATGGACAAACGCTGTGCCTTTTCTTTTGACGTAGCATGTCAGATTTTGTATTCGGGTCATGGAGGTATAAAAATTCGTGTATCAACATTGTCTCAGCTATTCTTGGAGATCAACGAAGAGGGTGCCGGGGGCAGCCAAGGAGGAAGAGAGAAAGGGAGGGGCTACCGCCCATGTCTCCGTAGACGAGGAAGAGAGAAAGCAAGAGGATGCCCTTTGTCTGCGTAGACAAAGAGGAAGGAGGAAGAGAGACGAGGAAGAGAGAAAGCAAGAGGATGCCCTTTGTCTGCGTAGACAAAGAGGAAGGAGGAAGAGAGGGAGGAGGAAGAGAGAAAGCAGTATTCGGCTAGACTTGTTTTTGTGCGTTACAAGTATATAAAAGCTAGCAACTGTTGGAACCGAGGATCGACGAACGATCATAGTAACATAAATAATAGACAAGGAAATTCCGGCGACGAACGCCGCCGCAACGAACGTCTGTATCTTGGCCATTATTAATGATAATACAACTCGGGACACGCTTGGAACACGAGAGGAGACTCGCCGGGCGACCCACGCCTGCCGAGCGATGAACGCCGCAGCGGCGACACAACACTGGTACTCTCTCTGCTTCTCTCGGCTCACTTCTCACACCCGTCTACACGATGGCTTTATACACCACACGGTGGCACCACAACCACGAACACACATTCCGGCGCGGGTCTTCATGCGCACCTACGCATGCACATCGGTGATCCTTCTCACATGCAGGCCACCACTCGCGCGAGACTTGATCTTGAATGCCGCTGCTTGGTCCGTGCTCCACGTTTGCCTCCGATGATGCATGCAACTAACCGTCTTGACTTGATGATGCATGCAACTAACCGTCTTGACTTAGACAACATCCTACCAAACTTAGCACTTGACGCTGCACACACATACATCAAGCGCCATTGACATATCGTGGTTTATTTCTAACAGCAACGTGGCTGGATGTCAGAAGTGTTTATAGGGTGGTTGCTGATTGCTTCGTATTGTTGAGACGAGTCATTCCACAATGTCATTTCGCCATCTCTTGTATCAAATTGTAGGAAATGGTATTTACAATAGTCAAAACCATTGTAATATATCAGACCTCGATGAAATCGTCTTCGTCAGTATCATCTACCCACTCGACCTGTGAGTAAGATGTGGATTTCATCAAGTCCGTGAGGCCAGTTAGGTCTTCCAAATAAGTTGGTTCATTGATCACTTGCATCACAAAATCCATTCCTCTCCTCCGATATTCAGACAATACCTGTGATGTTTTGCATGTAATCAAATAAGAGATCGGTAGCATAGCTGTCAGCAAACTTTAGTATCGTTTGCATTGTTGGAACCGGAAAAGGATGAAACTCACATGACAACAAACCCGAGCCCTCTCGGAACTAAAACAGAAGCTATGCCAACAGAGACACGAGAGCAGAGGTATTTGTGGCGACGCACGCCTTTTCTCTTCTCTGTATTCTCAGTTAAAGCAACGACCATGCCGAGTACTTGGCTCATATTCCAGCTTACTGCTTACATGCGCAAGGGCGCATGTATCAATTGCCCTAATCTCGCGCCCGCACGCCCGCGTCAGCGTAAGCCGCAACGACACGGTCCACTCACGTGCCCTGATCAAGCCAGGCCTCATAATATGCCTAACTAACCATGCAAGCAGCTAACTACTTGGTGAACTAGGCTTATTCGATAATGCCCCGGCCATTAGCTAGATGGGCTGCAACGCACACCCTTCTGACTAGCATAGGCTAACAAGCTAACTTGTACTTGCAACAGACATGCAAACCCTAAACGTACAACAGTACAAGACACGTATCCACTCCTAACTCGTATTAACTCGTACAACAGTACAAGACACGTATCCACTCCTAACTCGTATTAACTCATGCAGAGACTCTAAAACTCGCACAAGTCACGGCAAGCGCTAACATGCATGTCGTGCAAGAGTAGAAAGTATACATACCACATTGGAACATGCCGTGCAATTACTCGAGGAATAGCCCAACAGGGTTAATAAGTTGTATTGCGATAGTGATCCACGCATCTGGTGAGGTAATAGGCCATGCTCATGACTGCTGCCTGTACCAGCAATCTCTCCTGGAGCATGTATCCTGCAATAGGTAGAAGTATTTATCAGACTTCCTTGCTTTTTGTTCACTGGATACAGTTAGCATGTTCCTTGGAAACTATAACATGGAAGTCATGGTATCGTTCTTCCAGCAGGTGCCCAGTTGCTTACCCATCTGGATGATATAACATTCTTCTGAAAAGGTCTGCAGCACGTCCAGATGCAATAGAGGCCAACCCAGGTCGTGTCACTGTACATTGTTGATCCAGTGTCCGATTGGAAACTGACTGCATCAAACATAATGCCATGATTGTAGTAGGTGACATATTAAAAGCAAAACAAGTACGATTTCCGAAACATGGAACATTACATCAACAGGAGCAATGACGTCATTGCAGAAATAACACCCCAGCCTTTGACGCCCAAGGGCATCCTCTGTGGACAGCTTATCCGTGGCAGTGGCCGCATTGGAAGCTTCACAGCTTATGCCAGGACCAGCCCCATGTCGCATGACAAGGTAACTATCATACCCTAATGCTGCAGTAATAGCAATCTGTGCAGAGGGGCATTAGCATATAACACATTCGAAGGTCTGCATTTTTCAAGGATGCCTAGAGGGTTCACCTTGTTTTCATTAGTGCAGAGGAGAGTTGGAAGCCACCTACTTTCTCTTGTGTCGGTCAACAAGAAGATAGCATCGTGGGAAGCCACTAATTCCTTAAGGCGCTCGCAATCTTGGAGCACACCAGCTGCTTCACCAGGAGACACAGGATGCCCAGGCATAGGTATTTCCATTTTAACGCCTTGTGCATCCTACATGAGTGCATGACACATATTCATTAAGATGAGAGAACAGAAAAAGAAAAAGGAAGTAGTATAGTTTTAAGGGCAACGAAGTGAAGACTCACCACTGAAGGACATCTCTCCACTAGATGCCTAAGTATTGCAGTTGCTTTTGGAGCACCACGGTCATCAGAAGTATAGAGTGATTGTCTCGCTAAATTTGACACAACTACACGACCACTATCAACTACTGTTAGCCTCCGTACACCAGAGTCCTGCAAAGTTGGTTTCCACCAGTGTATGAGTAGATGTTGTATTTTAACATAAAAGTAACATCAGTCGCAATAGTGAGTCACTCACCATAAGAATGCGAGCAACATCACATCCAAGAGTTCCAGCACCCAATAGTAGACATCGGACATCAGAAATCTTATCTGAATTTACAGAGATGCTGGCTGGTATTTTAGGACAAGTATCTGGCCTTTTCAAATCAGAAATGCCTGTAAAATCTTTCAGATATGTTGGATAGTTGATCGCCTGCATGACAAAATCCAATCCTCTTCTTCTATACTCTGACAATACCTGAAATGTTTAGCACAGAGTAACATTAGAAGCCATAAAACTTTCAGAATGTAATGTCATGTGGTTGAATTTACTTACAGCAACAGAAGAAGCCATAGAACTTTCAGAATGTAATGTCATGTGGTAGAATTTACTTACAGCAACAGAACATGCAGTACAATTGACCAAGGAATTGCTCAGTTCCATAGATAAAACACACTCTGGGAGTGATCCTCGTAGCTGATGCGGCAATAGACCAAGCTGATGTTCTGTTTCCATACGAGCAGTATCGCCTGGGGCATGTATCCTGCAAAAGGGTATGATACTTACGGCACCACATGGTGGACTGAATATTTTTTCAAACTTCCCTACTACTTAGCATACTCAGGTCCGTAAAAAACTAAATATTCACTATCAATGCTACACAAACATAAGTTGGACTCAGAATTTAAGCAATAATCTTTAAGGTATCTTACTCGTCAGGATGATGTAACATCCTAGCAAAGAGCTCCACTGCTTTGCCAGATGCAACTGAGGTAAGTCCAGGTAGTGTTCCATAAGGAATTGGCTGCAAAAGAATAAAACTGAACATGAAGGACCAATAATAAAGTATAAAACAGAAATAACAGGAGAACATGTACGTTAATAAGGGAAGCAGAATCATTGCAGAAACAACAGCCCAATCTTTGATGACCAAGAGCATCTTCTGTGGACAAATTTTCTATCTGAGTAATCACTTCATCTGTACCCCCACTTGTTCCTGGTCCAGCACCGTGTCGCATGACAAGGTAACTGTCACATCCTAATACTACACTAATAGCAATCTGCAGTGGAAATATAACATATCATTAGCAAATAGCAGCACTATACACGATGAAAAAGTAGAGGTTAAGAGTAATTTTTGTAACTAAGACATGTGTGGTTAATCTATCTGGATTTCCTCCTACAGCCATAGGCTAAGTACTTAGACATTGCTGTACAAGAACAGCTGAAAAGGTAGTTAGCCAACGGATACTGTGTTCAAGCTTTACCTTGTTTTCACTTGCACAGAGAAGAGTTGGAAGCCACCTGCTCCCCCATGTGTCAGTTAACAAGAAGACTGCATCATTAGCAGCTACTAATGTTTGCAGATGCTTGCAGTCATCAAGCACACTTGCCACATTGCTGGAAGAAACAGGATGCCCAGGCACCGGTATTTCCATTTGGATGCCTTCAACCTCCTGCATGACAGCAATCACCATCATTTATCCACAGTAGAAATTCAAAAGCATATGCTTCAAGGAAAAGACTGTCCTCACCACTGCAGGATATCTTTCTTTTAGATGTGGCACTATTGCAGCTACTCTTGGAACTCCACAGTCCTTATCTATGTAGAGTGATTGCTTGACAAGGTCAGACATCGAAACACTATTACTATCAACAACCGTTAGTTTCCGTACACCCCAGGTCTGGAAAAAGAAATGGTTGCCACCATAAATTAGAAGCAGGATATAAAGACATATAATCTGTTACATTTATTACGAATAGGAATCTAGTACCAGCTCAAAGCACTAACCATAAGAAGGCGAGCAACTTCACATCCAAGAGTTCCAGCACCCAAGAGAAGAACTCGGACATGAGATAGCTTTTCTATATTCACAGGAAAGTGGCGCCACCCCATAAGCTTTAAGTGCATCAATTGTTTTTCTTCATCCTGACTGTGCATGAAATAAATAATCAAGATAGTTTTAAATGCACTGTTGATTATATCAAAACTCGAAGGCAAAATGTACAAAAAAACACCTTGCTGGATTCATTGATTGAAGGTCTATTTCTTTTGGTTTCATTTCTTTTGTTCTCTTCCCTGGGTTTATTCCTTCCCATCCAATAGCATCAGGTAGAAAATCATCGCCATCCCAACCTGTAGTAACAACCAGTGTTACAAATGGATAAATCATAGATGAAAGTGCAGACTGGCATTTAAATCCACCATATTTATACCACAAGGTGATGGAAATGATGCTTCACCAATGAGGGACTGCTCTAGATCAGGGTTCCCTTTATATTCACGGTAGCAGAAAAACTGGACTTTCTCAATCTTCCATCGGATGCTCAGAAAGGCAACATAGTTTCTAATAACCCAGCCAGGGCAATCTGAGCGATATCCATGATCATAAAATCCAAATAGTAGCTGCAACAGCAAAGCAATGAATTTACTTCACGCAAAGATATACATGAAGAAGGGTAAAAAAACAGATATTCTTCTAAAGGATTTATCAAACTTCAGCTAGTCTAGATGATCAAATGGATGGCACAAACATACCTTTTGATAGTTCCCCTGGCAAGCTTTCCAGTCCTTAAGTTGTCTTATAGAGGCAGAGGAATCTGAGGATATACTGACCAGAAAGAATGGAATAACTGCAGAGATGTTAATCCATTGCAACAATGAATTAGAAAACCAGATCAACATAACAAATTAATAATATGATGTCAGGCATATGCATTTGCTGTTAGGCATGGTTCTCAAACCTGTTGTTTCACTAGAAGCACGCCACTTTTGCAATGATGTATACATAGATGCTGCCTGCAGGAACAAATCAACAGATTTCAGAACCAACTGAGAGCATAAACAAGGAAACTAGTGTTGTTGAATACTAGGTGCACATGAACATGACCTCTTCTTTAGTGAGCACTTTTGAGGCAGGTTGCAGGTTGAGCAGGGTCATTCTTGAGTTGAAAACCAATGAGGGGAATGCAACATTGTAATAGACCTTCCAGTTCTTCAAATCGGCAAATGATGTCACAAGGAACCTAAGTAGAACTGAAGGATCCTCTTCTACTTTACCAGACACAATGTCAAGCAAGATCTGGGCCCACAAACAAATTAGAACCAGACAAGTAAAAGAAATGCCTAAACAATCGCAAATTCCATGTCAACCATACCTTCTTTGCTTCTGCTTTCAGAAGCTGTTCTCTATCTAGGTTTTGGAATCCCCTCATGTTATTAGTGTTTATGAGGGTCCCTGGGACCGGGCAATTGTTTCTGTCACCAACAGAATTGTGAGATGGTGGCACCAATGATCCCGACCGTAGGTTGAAGAAGCTTGCCATCGGGCGACGTTGGCGCGGAGTATAATAACCTGATATTTCAAAAGAAACTGTCTAGCTCATGCATAGATCTCTAGTCTAGCTCACTGTCAATAAAATTAAGGAAAAAAACACAAAACTGAAATTCTCTGTTGGGAATTTCTTCCGATGAAACTCAACAGTTCATCATTGGAGTCAAAATTTGCATATTAAAAGTAGACACAGACACACAGTAGAGAGCAAAGAGTAATTAGCAACCACACCCCGGCGAACAGCCAACTCCGGCGAACCCACTCAATGACTCAACCACCAAACAAACTCGGATCGTGACCGGCAAGCAACTAAGGCGGGTTGGGCTCTACGGAAGTCCAGACGCGGGGCGCGGAAATGCATGGGATCAGCGTTCGTTCCCTGCCCTAAATCGCGAATTCTACGAACAAACAGCGAAGAGAAGGGGTTGTGGACGAGCGGACCGGTGATTGGGATGGGGGAGTCGTCGGTGCCGAGCACGTCGAGCTTGAGGCGGCGGAGCGCGTCCCAGAACCCCTCCTCCACTAAGCTCTGGATGCGCTGAACCATCAGGTCCCGTGGGAAGCCCACCGCACCGGCACCGGCACCCGCCATACCTCTCGTCTTCCGTCTTCCCTCCGCCGGCACGGCGAGCGGCACTGCACTTTGTTTTTACCTTTTTTTTTTTCTAGTTTGCCCCCTGGTTCCGAGGAAGAATATTTATCCTTTGGAGTTTGGCCGTTGCTTTGGCGTGCATACAACTCGAAAACGTTCCGTGGAGTCGTAAAAGACCACAAAGACATCCCGTGGGAGTGTCATACTCCTGCAAGTTCATCCTGACACAAATGATTATTACGCTGCTAAGGAATTTGATAAATAAATTTCGCCTATAAAAAATGATCACCATTTCACCGACACCTAAATTAGGCCCCGTTTGGCTGCCTCTGTTTTTTTAACACACATCATATCGAATGTTGCAGCACATGCTTGGAGTCCTAAATATAGACTAATTACATGCACGTCGGTACAGATTAAGAGTCA
Source organism: Saccharum hybrid cultivar R570 (assembly GCA_038087645.1). Taxonomy (NCBI): domain Eukaryota; kingdom Viridiplantae; phylum Streptophyta; class Magnoliopsida; order Poales; family Poaceae; genus Saccharum; species Saccharum hybrid cultivar. Next base: position 30,470,011 of record JAQSUU010000135.1, read on the forward strand.
TTTATGAGACAAATCTATTAAGCCTAATTAGTTCATGATTAGACACTAATTACCAAATAAAACGAAAGTGTTACAGTACATGTTAAACTTTTACAGGGTAAACCAAACACCCCTTACTCTAGCCATGCGAGTATATACAAGGAACAAATTCAAAGGTTTTGTAAGTGAATCTAGTTCAATTGGTCTCGAAGTATGAGTCTAGTTGTAAGTGAGTTGGGATGTATATTAGGTACGGTAGAGGTGTAAACGGATCGAATACAGTTACCTACAAATATGAATACGGGATAATTATCGGTTACTGATATTTTGGCTAAGATATGACTGGATATCAACATTGTATATATCAAATTTGAGTATCCGGATACCAATAAGGTACGAATAGTAAATCTCTGGATTCAAAACATTTATTTTGCATAATGAAGCCCTTCGATTATTCGGTCGACGTCATATATTTCCAAATCTAAGTATTCGATATGGATACAGTAAGTATACTAAATCTCTATATTCGGATACAATATATTTCTCTCAGATAATAAAGCTCTTTGAACGATCGGTTGGAAACTACTCGTACCATTTACACTTGCTTGATAGTATTGGATTAATTGGATTGACCCAAGGCTCTTGTAAGTTACTAGTAGAGTAAGTATTTCTACACTCTATCCACCATATCAAGACATTCAAGATCAAATTTTAGGCTAAGATATACACTACTGTACATCCTTGTGAGTTTAGACCTTAGAGCTTGAGATCTTTGAGAGATTAGTCATGATGCCCTTGTATGTTGGTGATCTGGAGTGCTCAAGGTCCTTATGGTCTTCTGGTGAAGGCGTGGTGGCCTTCACGGTGGTGATCCTCCATTCTTGGTGTGGAGCAACGTTGTATCAGTGTGTGGGCAACTCTCCATTGTATTTCCTACTAGCATCATTTTTTGTTTTCGTTATGTATCTAGATATACATTATTTATAGATATATAGTAGAATTACGTATCTTAAATAAAAAGGTAGAACAACTTATAATTTAAAATGGACCGTACACGTTAATAAGATCACTTGTATTGTACGTACTTCTAAGAGATGGGATATCGGTAATCCGCCGGAGATACTCTTAGCAAGCAAGTTCGCCGGCACGATGCAATGCAAGTACCGCCGTTTGCATCGGAGCCGTTCGGCTGTAATTATAAGCCGGCTGAAAAATACTGTTGACTGATTTTTTGTGAGAGAAAAATACTGTTCCGGCTGAAAAAAAAAGCCGAATAAGACGAATTATAAGCTAGATTAACCGGGCCAATGTCGTTGACAGTGAACGTCTGACACCAGTGAAGTATAAATCTTTTATAAAAGATGAGGTACCACACACATGGCCATAGCTAAGCCAATAGCCCAATAACAACCATGATCTACGCGAACTTGGCGAGCTCGTCGGCGAACGCCGCAGCGTGAGGTTCCTCAACGCAGCGGAGCATGAGCCGGATGCCGCGCTTGGGCGCGGGCGGTTTGAGGTAGATCACCGACGCGACGATGTTGACGTCGTCGTTGAGCGTGAAGACGTACCCCGGTTCGCCGAAGCCGTAGTCCACCTCGTTGAACCCGACGCGGCTCCAGTCCGACACCGTCACCGTGCCGTAGTCCAGCGGCACGTTGTAGTGGTCGTCCTTGGCGCCGCCGCGCATCCAGTCCGTGAAGCGCGTGGTGAGCGCCTCCTTGGCCTCCCGCATCACGCCGACCACCTCCGGAAGCGACGCCTCACGGATCGCCTTGCTGGTCCGGGTGATGCCCACGGGGTACACGCAGTTGCCGTAGTAGCCGTCCACCGACGGCAGCACGCCGTGGAGGAGGTGCCGCGTGCTGGCGGCGAAGCCGAGCCGGACCTCGGCGTCGTCCGGGAGCGCCATCGCCAGCGCGCGGCACTTGAACACCACCGCCGTGACGGCGTCGAAGGTGGAGCAGGTCTGCCCCGTCGCGCCCTTGAACTCGTCCTTGATGCGCGCGATGCTCTCCGGCGAGATCTCGACCACCTGGGTCACGAAGCTGAACGCCGTGAACGACGGCGGAGGGCCGCGCGGCAGCTTAGGCGGGTCCGGGATCGCGTCGCGGTCCCAGACCGGCGCGATCGACGGCGCCGGCAGCCCCCGCGCCATCTCGCCAGCCGCCTTGAGGAACTGCGCCGCGCCCTGCCCGTCGAACACCAGGTGGCTGAAGCAGATCCCGACCGCGAACCCGCCGCAGGTGAACTTGGTCACCTGTAGAGCTCAAATTCTCAGAAGACGATCTCTCCCCGGATCCGGCTATCGAGCATATGGATGTTCCTAGTTGTTGGATACTGGGATATGACAGGGGAATCTGGAAGCGATCGATCGAACGAACCTGTGCCATGAGGACGAGGTCCTCGAGCTTCTCCTCGGGGGGAGGGCGCGGGAGGAGCTCCTCCTTGGGGATGAGCAGAGGGCGTTCGAGGTAGTTCACGTCGGTGAGCGCGCAGTTCGCGGCGGCCTCCACGAACCAGATGCCCTGCCCGGTGCAGTCCACGACGGGCTCCCCGGGGCTCGCGTCCGCGATGCGGCCGGCCACCGGGTAGTACGGCACCAGCGCCCTCGCGAAGCCGTCGCGCATCGCGGCCACCGCGGCGTCTTGGTCCCCGCCGGCTCCTGCGGCCGGGGGGAAAACCTGGATGAAATCCACCGACACGCGGACCGCCGCGGTCTTGTCGATGGAGGACAGTGGGAGGGTGCCTCCGGGTGTTGGCCCCGCTGGCGCGACGAGCTCCGGAGCCGATTTCACGACGGTGGGGGCGGCGGCAGACATGACGGCGTCGGCTGGTGGAGCGGAGCGGTGGGCTCGAGCTGCAGCAAGAAGTGGAGTTGGTGCTTGCGGTGCTCACCAGCAGTAAGTGGTGCGGAGGTAGTTGCCGGCTGCGGCCTCGCTTCAGTCGTTTCTCGTTTGGCACGAGCTCAACGCTGCAATCTGAATCCTTGGAAGTCGTCGGGTTCTTTTCTTCTTGTCTGTTAGGCGAGGCTGAGCGAAACCTGCAGGGAAGTCGACCTGAAGGCGAGTGGGGTTGGTGTGGTGGCTTTGCGGTTGCGGAATAGTGGACCTCACATGACCAGTTGTTTTCCAAATAATTTCTGAACTTTGCAGCTCATAAATGTGACACTCCAGCTAAATGCTTGTTTCGTCAGGGTTCAGAGATTGTCACAGAAGAAGCTTCTTCCTGCTGCTGATCAATCATCAAGCAGTGCCAATTCAATCAATGTTCATATGAAGCCTGGCTTCTTACGGCATATAGAGTTATAGACACATTAAAACTTGAGACATCATGAACTTACAGCAAGCCAACAAGTCTGAAATAATTTGTTTCAAATGGAACACTATTATTATTTCATCTCTGTCAATTACTCAATACATGTATAATGTAACGTGCTGATAATAGTACAAAGTATAAACACGACCAACCCTGTCCAGTCTTATTGCAAGCAAATTCCGGGAGCAGCAATTTGTCACAACAAAATACAACAGTTCCCACTGTGGAATGGAATACACTCACTCTATGCATGCTTCTGCAACTCCTCGCTGAACACGGCAGAGTGCTGCCCTTCCACGCACTGCAGCACCAGCCTGATGCCCTGCTTTGGCTTGGGCGGCTTCAGGTACACAACGGAGGGAACGATGTTCACGTCGTCGTTCAGGGTGAACACGTAGCTTGGCTCGCCGAACCCGTAGTTGACCTCATTGAAACCCACGTGGCTCCAGTCAGTCACGACGAGGGTGCCATAGTCTAGCGACACGTTGTAGTGGTTCTCCTTGGCGCCGCCGCTCAACCAGTCAAGGAACCTCGACGACAGAGCTTCCTTGGCTTCCCTGATCGCGGTCACGATCTCCACAAGTGAAGCTTCCTTCACCTCCTGGCTGGTCTTGGTGAGGCCACCTGGGTACACACAGTTCCCATAGTAGCCTTCGACCGAGGGCACCACATTGCTCAGCAGGTGGCGAGTGCTGGCTGCAAAGCCCAGGCGAACCTCAGCATCAGGCGCAAAGTCGACTGCCAAGGCGCGGCATTTGAAGATTATGGCAGTGACTACGTCGAAAGTGGAGCACTTCTGGTTGGTTTCATTTGCAACCTGGTCCTTCACACGCTTGATGCTGTCCAGAGAGATCTCAACAACTGACTTCTCAAAGTTGAATGCGGTGAATGACGGTGGCGGGCCTAGGGGTGGCTTAGGTGGGTTGGGGATGGCATCCCGAGCCCAGATTGGCTTGATCGATGGCTCAGGGAGGTCCCTAGCCATCTCACCAACTGCTTTCAGAAACTGTGCAGCACCCTGCCCATCAAACACCAAGTGACTGAAGCAAATGCCCACAGCAAATCCACCACATGTGAACTTTGTAACCTGAACACAGAGAAAATAGCAGTGGGTTAATCAACTAAATAAAATGTAATTAGGTAACTAGTCATTGCAGAGGTCATGTAGCAGATACAAATACGTAAGTTGAACACTAGGTGGTGAAGAGAAGAGTAAGTACTAAGTGCTCAAACTAAGGATGTGTGACTAAATTTCGAGAATAGACCTCTAGGTGTGTGTCTGCTAACCAGGGCTCAAACCCTGGTTATCACAATGAAAGCCCCCTCGCTGTGTGCTCCCCGTGGTCATGGGGCAGTCTCTAAAGCGAAAACACGTGTGTAGTAGCCAGCTTTCAGGGGCTTTTCTCGACCTTAACTGCAATGCCTTTTTTTTTTCTGAGCAAAATTCTACTATGTTGTCTGAGTATAGGACACATGCCAAAACCTATCTTTTTTAAGCATATAAGCTCCAACAATAACATATGTAGTTCCCATCCAATAGCATATGCTTCCATCTAGATGAACTTTGGGACTACATAATTAGAAAATAAATATTCAAAGCAAGGTTAGATCAACATAAACATTCCTAAATTCAGGGATCATGATCCAACTTTTAGATACCCGAATACAGGTTTTGCTCTAATGCAAAAGGAAACACAAGTTGTTTCATCATTTTGTTATGTGGTTTGCTACCAACAAGGCGACAATCTGTAGTGATTAGTGAATGCTAAAAATTTGGCTGGATGCACTGCTAGTCAACAAGGTAGGCAGCAAATATAGAATACCACCAATCAATACTTGGCTTCCATCCTTGGAGGAACCATCCTGCCTACTTCTGATGAAACCATTAGCACTGCAGCAGCATTCCCTACCAGGCTGCCACTAATTATAAGCATGCTAATGTTTTCTGAGATGGTTGCTATCGATGGCTGTTGGCTTAGATCACTAGATCAGCTCAAACAATTTGTGGCCAAATTGTCCATGAAACAGTCACTCACAGTAGCATCGATCTATTTTGAGGCAGACGTGGATGACACATTGTGCTTCACACCTTCTATTTACGGTTATAAGCCATTCACAGATTTACTAGTCAACGTTAGTCGACACCCTGCTTCCGCCTCAGATCCACAGACCGAACACTAAACCCCCTCAGATCCAGACCAAAACTTGCGTCCCAAATTTACTAGCCGAAATGATCAGAAGTGAGGGGGACTAAAGCAGCAGCCAATGCGAATCGGACTGACCTGCGCGAGCAGCAGGGTGTCCTCCACGGGCACCCCGGCCGGCGGACGCGGGAGCAGCTCCTCCTTGGGGATGCACAGCGGGCGCTCGAGGTTCCGCGCCTCCTCGAGGGAGCAGCTTGCCTCAGCCTCCACGAACCACACCCCTTCCCCCGTGCACTCGATCTCAGGCTCTCCCGGGACGGGCTCGGCGATGCGGCCGGCGACGGGGTAGTACGGCACGAGCGCCTTGGCGAAGCCCTCGCGCATGGCCGCGATCGCGGAGGAGGGGCTCCGGTCCTCCTCCTTCCCCGACGTAGGGGCGGGGAAGACCTGGATGAAGTCGACGGAGACGCGGACGGCGGCGGTCTTGTCGATGGAGGAGAGCGGGAGGGAGCCGCCCGGGGTGGGCCCCGCCGGCGGGACCAGGGACGGCGGGGACTTGGTTACGGTGGGCGGCGCGGCGGCCATTGCCGAGGCAGGCGGTGGTGGGTCGGGGGTGGATCTCCGGAGGTACAGCCGGGGAGGGAGGAGGTCGCGGGAAGAGGTGATTAGTTTGGTTTGGTGCGGGAGTGGTGTCCAGCTTAATTTCATACTTTGACAAAGTAGGACGTTACTAGTAGCTGACAACAACCGACGACTTTCGGTTGTTGGGCTTTGCCGCTCTTTGTTTGGCCACTGGACATCACTGTTTTATGGTATGTTTACTGGTGCTCCAGCTCTATTCAAGAGAAATGCCTTTTTTTAGAGTGGAAAATTTTGAAAATATTTAGCAGAATGGCTTCTTCTGTTTTTTTCCTGAATGAATGAAAGGTGTATCTATGGTATCATGCTTTTTTTGCACCACGTGTGGAGAAAATGTTAGCACAAAATATATTATGGGAATAAAGGAAAATGTCTCGAGAAAAAAAAACTAATGTTCTATTTTAAAATTATATAAAAGTTTTTTTTTGAAAAACATGTTCATGATTGATCTTGTTTTATTGCATTAATTGCAAATAATATCATGTTCAAAACAAATTTAAAAAGGATACATGTTTTGAAAGGAAACTACTCTAAAAGTTATAAAATGTCATCAATTGCATACACCGCCACTTCTCCTAGCTTGCTATGTGGCCTATGATATCAGCTTGCACGCGGTGAACGGTCGCAATTCTTCCGGTCCGAACGGCTAGACCGGAAGCTGTTGGATATATTATGGGCTTATCCCATATAATATTTAATAAATCGAATAAACTCTGCATGCAATAAATAATGTGCTGATTATGGTTTAATATCATACATGATTTTAATTGAATGATAACTCAATTTATATGGTTGGATATTGTCCACCTATATTGAGAAGTTGAGAAAAGTACACAAGTGTACCACACGCGCGCGAGCCGCCGCCGCCGGCGGCTGGGCCATGGGCGTGGCAGGCAGGCGAGCGGACAGATAGGGCTGTGTTTTGCCAATCAAGTCGCATAATTACGGGAGTTTCTTCCTTTTTAATTGGTGGCGATTTGATGATGGGAGTTTCCTTTGCTACTATTGCTAAACAATGATGGCGAGAGCTCTCTCGTCTCCTGTCTCTTGATCTCCTCCTGAGCCCTTTCGCTTATCCCGCAAATAGTGCCTCTCTTTTGTCAATCATTTGATTCGCTGGCAACAACCACTCTTCCACGGCCTCAAAGTGATCTCCTCCTGAGCCCTTTCGCTTACCCCGCAAATAGTGCCTCCCTTCCGTCAATCATTTGGTTCGCTGGCAACAACCACTCTTCCGCTGCCTCAAAGTTTCTCCGTCCTAGTACTTGTGCGCACGAGTCCTGGGAGAGAAGGCCTTGGAAGGCAGCAATCACGTTTTTTGGGAGTGTCGCTGCTGGCATGACTACTCGCAACTGGAAATCTTTGTCTCCGGTGATCAACACGGCTACTCGTCTGCACTGCGTCGAGCGGGACGACTACACCAACATATACTATGTCTTCGAGTGCATCCGGCTCTAGCGCTGGGTATGTTACTGTTAATCCAACCTTTCTCATAAGGTTTTTGGTTTCAATCGCATTTGTTAGTACGCTCTACATATTTTCCATGACAAGATCACACAAGCACATACATGATGCTAGAAACCTTTTGATTATTTCTATTCTCTGGATTAAATTATTACTGAAATTGTCTAAAATTCTAACAATCCAAAAATGTGATAGATAATTCTCGGTAGTTGGCTTTGCGAGTATGCTGAAATCGAATGTCTTTGAGGGAACTCATTACAAAAGGTGGCGGTAGAGGTGCATTCTATGGTTGGTTGTTATGCACTGCTATTTTGTCGCTAAACCTAGGGTTGTTGGGCCCCATACCCCTGATAAGTAGTGTGCGTTCAAACATGCTGATACTATGTTCAAGGCTGCAATTCTGAGCGTGCTAGGAGACACCATAGTGAATGTATATGTGCCGCTACAGACTAGTAAAGAGACGTGGGATGCACTTGAGGCCAAATATGGGGTTTCTGATGCTGATAGTGAGTTATATGTTATGGAGCAGTTTCACGACTACAGGATGGTTGATGACCATTCTATAGTAGAACAAGCTCATAAGATACAAATATTGGCAAAAGAGCTCGAATTTTTTGGTTGTGTGTTGCTAGATAAGTTTGTGGCAGGCTCTATTATTGCAAAGCTATCACAGGCTTGGACAGATTTTGCTATTTCTCTGAAACATAAGAGACAAGAGTTTGGCATTGCCGATCTCATTGGCTCTTTGGATGTTGAAGAGAATGCGAGAGCAAAGAACATCCGTGGCAAGAAAATTATTGAGGGAAATTCTAGTGCCCATGTGGTGCAGAAAATTCTCAAAACACCCATAAGAAAAAATTCCAATAAGAACTCAAACAAAATAACACTACACCTTTTAAGAAGAAGACGAATAAGGAAAAGGAAAATTGTTTCACTTGTGGCAAAACTGAGTATTATGCTAAGGATTGTCTGGATGGCAAGTAGAAGCCCAAGAAGAAATCTGCATACATGATTAAGGTTGATGGAGGAACATCGAAATATGATAATTTATTACCTATAATTCTTTTAGTTTTTCATTCACCTGATTGGTGGGTGGATATAGGAGCTAATATTCATGTATGTACTGATATTTCTTTGTTTTTTTCTTATTAGGTCGGGCAGACTTCCTCCTTGTTGATGGAGAACGGGGTGTGTGCGGCTGTACGTGGTGTTGGTACGATCAATCTGAAGCCTACTTCGGAAAAGACCATGTAGCTGAAGAACGTGCAACATATCCCCTTAACAAGGAAGAATTTGATTAGTGGTCCTCTATTATGTCGTGATGGTTATAAACTTGTGTTTGAGTCGAATCACTTGTTGGAAAAGGCTACGAGAGCGGAGGCTTGTTCTGCTTGTCTTTAAATGATGCATGTGTTAATTCTGTGAACCATGTGAGCCAGGTAAATGAGACAAATGTTTGGCATTCGCGTTTATGTCATATTAATTTTGGTTGTATAACTCGCTTAGCGGGTTTAAATTTAATTCCGAAATTTGATTTGGTCAAAGGTTCTAAATGTCGTGTATGTGTTGAATCGAAACAACCTCGCTAGCCTCATAAGGCTGCTACAGCGAGAGACTTGGCACCACTAGAACTAATTTATTTAGATCTGTGCAAAATGAATGGCGAGTTGACCAAATATGGCAAAAGGTATTTTATAACATTTATAGACGATTATACTAGATTTTGCCATGTGTATTTACTAAAATCAAAAGATGAAGTGTTGCATTATTTTAAGATCTATAAAGCTGAAGTAGAGAACCAACTTGAAAAGAACATCAAACAGTTGTGAACTGATCGTGTGGGAGAATATTTCTCAAATGATTTTTCTGAATTTTGTGCGGAGCATGGGATTATTCATGAGAGGACACTGCCTTACCACAATCCAATGGGATTACCGAGAGAAAGAATCACACTCTAACTGAGTTGGTTAACACCATGTTAGAGACAGCGGGACTATCTAAGGAATTGTGGGGTGAGATGATATTGAAAACATGTCATATCCTGAATAGAGTGTCCACTAAAAAGAAAGAAATTACATCATTCGAGGAATAGAAGAAGAAGAGATTAAATCTCTCTTACATGCGAACATGGGGTTGTTTGGCAAAGGTAAATGTGCTAATTAACAAGAAGTGAAAGCTTGAACCAAAAACCATTGATTGTGTCTTTATTGGTTATGCCATTCACAGCGTGGGTTATAGATTTTTAATAATAAATTTTGGAGTGCCTGATGTGAATGTTGGTACTATCATGGAATCTAGAGATGCTACATTTTTTTAGAATGAGTTTTCTATAAAGAATACACCTAGCACTCCTAATCATGAATCTATTTTATTACCTGAGACACATGAACCGGTAGTACAAACTGATGTTGAAACCCATGAAGAAAATCTAGAAGAGGATAATAATATAGTCACTCGAAAGAGTAAGAGATGGAGAGTTGCAAAATCCTTTGGTGAAAACTATATTATATATCTTGTAGATGACACTCATAAAATCATAGAAGAGGCATATTCATTTCTTGATGCTGACTTATGGAAGGAAGCTGTTCAAAGTGAAATAGACTCTATTATGTCTAATGGAACTTAGGAGGTGGTTGATCATCCTTACGGTGCAAACTTGTGGAATGTAAATGGGAATTAAGAAAAAGCTTAGGCCTGACGGTACTATTGAGAAGTACAAGGCGAGGCCTGTAGCAAAGGGCTATACGCGGAAAGAAGGTGAAGATTATTTTGATACTTATTCATTAATTGCATGTCTAACAACTATACAAGTGCTAGTTTCCTTGGCTGTTTCACATGGTCTTCTCGTTCATCAGATGAATGTTAAGACAACTTTCTTGAATGGAGAGCTTAAGTAAGAGATCTATATAGATCAGCCGGATGAATTTATAGCAAAGAGACAAGAGGGAAGGTGTGTAAGTTATTGAAATCTTTGTATAGTCTAAAACAAGCATCTAAGCAGTAGCATGAGAAGTTCGACAGAACTTTGACATCAGCCGACTTTGTTATGAACGAAACTGATAAATGTGTATATTATCGGTATATTGAAGGAGAAGGTGTGATCTTGTGCTTATATGTGGATGATATACTATTTTTTGAAAATAATATTAATATGACCAAGGAAGTGAAAGATTTCTTGTCTAGTAACTTTGAAATGAAAGACTTAGGTGAAACTGATGTTATTCTTAACATAAAGCTGGATATTTGATGCTGATGAGATTTACGCCACAAGTGGATATGTGTTCTCACTTGGAGGTGGCACTGTTTCATGGAAGTCTCGTAAGCAGACCGTCTTAACGAGGTCAACAATGGAAGCAGAATTCGCAGCATTATATACCGCCACAGTTGAAGCTGGGTGGCTTCGTGAACTCCTTATGGATTTACCGGTGGTTGAAAAACCAATACTGGCCATATCTATGAACTGTGATAATCAGACTGTGATAATCATACTGTGATAATCAAAGTGAACAGTTTTAGGGATGACATGAAGTCTATGAGACATGTGAAGAGGCGGTTAAAATCTATCAAAAAAAACTAAGAAACCTAGGAGTAATAGCGTTGGACTATGTCCATATATCTAAAAATTTGGTAGATCAGTTTACAAAGGGACTGTCACCGGTGCATCGAGGGAGATGGGCTTGAGACCCACTTGAAGTCATTCTTTAGTGATAACCTGTCCTATGTGATCGGAGATCTCGTAAAGTAGGATGGTAAAACAAGCTAGTGGTTGACTGATGGAGAAACCCCTTATTTTAAGGTCCAAATCGTTATGAGATGCACTGTTTCTCCTATGCTATTTGGTAGGATGGTTAATTTCCTAATGTATTCTGAGTGGCTTATTTAAGCAGGGATGTTGTCCTACAGAACGTCCTAGAAGGAAAACACCTATGTGAGTTCTACTGCTAGTTATAGTTTATGAGATGTGGGTAATCTCTAAATACTCATGAAAGGCATAGAAGTGTGACTTATATGCTTCAAAACAAAGGGGATGCTTGTAGCAGCCTAGTACCATGAAAGAACTTTGGTGAAACTTAATTCGCACAAAATTGTCAATTCAAGGCATAGTACATTGTTCAGTTGTGGATGTGTGGAGCCTCTGTTCTAGACAGATGTTCAACTTAACAGTCTCCATCGAAACTCTGGTATATCAAAGATTTGGGGTTTTGAGATTATTTACTACATACCCTAGAGTTTTGTGGGGATTGTTGGATATATTACGGGCTTGGCCCATATAATATTTAATAAATCGAATAAACTCTTTGGTGTGTAATAAATAATGTGTTGATTATGGTTTAATGCTGTAACAGAACCGTCCAAATTATAAGAGCACAAGTACAAAAACAATCACCGAAGTGATCAAATTCTCGCACTTGAGCCCATATAACTCCGGTAGTCCAATGAAATCACGAGGGATTTCAAACCAACCAACATACAAGCCAAGATCGTAGTGATTCAACATAACAAGTCACATGTCATAACCATTTCACAAGTAAATCAATTTACATCGGAGTTCAACAAAGTTATTACAACTTACATTGAAAAGTAGCGGAAGCAAAGTAATTTGAAACTAACATTAATCTTATTTCAAATACATGCCAGTACCACGGCCGACTTCCAACAAAAGCATTAGAGATAAGATAACTTAGACGGATCACGCCCATGATCACACTCCGCCTCTACGGCAGGAGCCAACCAACTCTTGCAGTAGCCATGATACTTCACAACCTGCAACAAGTGGGGATAAAACCCTGAGTACAAGAAGGTACTCAGCTAGACTTACCCGTCAGAAACCAGAAATAAGGTGACACCAAGGATCATGCAAGGCTGATATAAAGTGGGGCTAGCTTAACAACATTTTGCATAAAAGCTTAATACAGATAAGTAATCATTAATGCTTAAACATCAAGTTAATCATCATTAACCTGTCATCTATATTAGCACCTGTACTAGAGCACTCACTTTATTAGGAGCAAACAATATTAACCATAGCAGGTATAAATTGAGGCAACCTTTCCATCGTGATCCAATTAACCATCCGTTCAATTTAATGGAATCTACGTTGCCGCTGCTCAAGTCAAGTGCTCACTAACCGGGAGCGACGACGATTCGAATCGAATTCCTATCCAGCTGGAGGGGTATTTCTAACACTCACCATGCAGGCCCCTGCCAGGGTCGCACAAGCCACCTTTTCATATGATTCAGGAATCGCGGGTCCGAATGGTGTCGCGACCCCAAGGGCGACACTCTGCCAGGTGATAGGGACTCTAACCCCCCCTTGGTCTCACGCCAATGTCCCCAAGCACATCCTTTCTCTCCTCCAAGAAGCAACCTACCATTCGATTCCCGGCCTGAACCATATTACTCGGCTTCGCGGTCGGAACGGCTTATCCGGCCAACTAAGTGTTAGACTGCGTTCAACATGACTCAAGGACGTACATCGAATCGGTCCTTAAATGACTTAGACGGGGATAGATCCACACCCAATACCTCCATGCCTTGTTGCTTCACTATCGTCATCCCGTCCGGTCTCATTTTATTTTATTAACACATGGTTCCATTCCACGATAGCAAATATAGCCAACCGTGCCATATATGAATATCCCTATATCTCGTAGGTGACAGGAAATCACTTGACTTCTACCGCTTAAAGCAGGGCTAAGCATCTACTCGATCCTAATCTATGTAGGATTCAAGGATTCATATATCTGGACAAGGAATGATATAATGCAGTAAGGGTTTCCAACCAACTCCTACCACTTAATGCAACAATACTTATAACATATATATAATTAATTGCTTTGAAGGTAGGAGGCTTATAATGCTCCGGGGCTTGCCTGGGATCCGACTCAAGTTAGAGTATGTCAGATGAATTCACTTGGCGAGCATCCTCCCATCTAGCACTTGTCTGATCCTTCTATCTTCGGGATGGATCCACCAAACACCGTCTTCGGGTTTGGCTCCAGCGCCACATCCTTCCCACGTTTCTGCTAGCATACCTATATGAGATACAACCATGCACATGTGTGAATGCATAGAAGTGCAATAAACAGAGTAATCAAACAAGCATACCAAAGTTCTCATAAACACCTAGAGCTAATTAACTTAATCCTCACTAAGGCATAACACAAGTCTTATAAGATCCTAGGGTACCAAACCAAGTACCAACAAAGACATGTGTCACACTTCAATACACAAGCATGGCAAAGTTAATCAAAGCACTACAACTAAAATCTGTCACTTTCTGGACATACATACAGTAGCTCAGTAAATTAATCATAACTGGAGATCCCTAAATTCCAAATGACTTGCAAGAAGACATTCTGGAAAGCTTATGAAATTCTCTACATTTCATTTAATATCATCTAAATCTGATTCTAACATTTACCAGGTCGAAATACAGAAGGTACAGAATCTGTCCTGGAAGGACAGAGAGTAACATAAATCTGAACTCAACTTAGAACAGCTGTAGTTTCTAAACCATATGGCCAAATGCCACCAAACTTTAACAGCAGCTAGATCATGAAATTCACAACAACTTTGTTATAGCACACAAGACATGAAAACATCATTTGCATAGGGTAATTAACAATATTCTCAAATCTGTTCAGAAACCTCATTTGCAAGAAATAATTATTAACTTATGTTGCAAACATATAATTGGATAGAACAAACTTTACCAATATTTCATACATGACTAATGTATACCATAAAACATAGTGTCTAATGTTAGATAAATTATTTTCATACACTTCTTAACTTATCTTTAGATAATTAGGTGGAATTATGAACACATACCAAAATGCTCAATAAATTCTACCAAAATTACAGTGTCCTACAAATGCTCTCAAAAGTATACTGTCTAAATTTCAAGCCATTTGGACATGTATATCAACCTCTATGAAAAAGACAAATGGATATTGCAATAATTCATGTGAGAGCAAGATGAATCAATAACTCAACATTTTCTATGAACACATGACCATAAAATGAACCAACATCAAAGAGCAACATCATAATAAGGTGATGGGACAACATTTTCTATTTTATCACTTATATATTATTTATAAGCTATTTATCAAGCTATAAACAAGTTAAATCAATAGCTTGAGCATACAGTAAGCAATGGCTATGAAATTTATACCACAGTACATCCATGGCATGACAAGCCTACCATAAAAATTTCACATCAATTGGGGCAACACAACTCGAGATATAAAAATAACAAGCAATATAATGTAGATTTCCTTATTTATCAAGGCCCAATCAAAACTTTAAGAAAACAGTAAACAAGTAGTGTGTTTAATATTTTTCCTAGCAAGTACAAGTCATCACAAAATCAACAAAACAAGAATCACTATTTTTGGAGTTCTAAAACTCTAGATCTTGCTCTGGTTAAGTTTAAAGGCATTTTTAGAGTATTTTTAAAACTTAAATAAAGACATCAGAAAACATCTACAAACATATAGAATTTTATGACTCTACTACAAAGAGCTCTTCTCAAGGTTTCCAAAAAGTCCACTCTTGCTATTTTTGGAATTACCTAGCATGAGATATAATTTTTATAATATTCATCAATTTTCTGAAATTCAAAAACAGAATTAGAACAACCCTACTTAATTTGCTAGCTCCACCCGAATACATACCCAGACAACCGCTTTCTTAAACCGACAAGTGGGACCCGCTGGACCACCTAGCCCCACCTGTCATTTAAACAAAAGGACACAGAGAGAGGGAGAGAGGGGAACGGGCTTGGCCTCACTACCGGCCGCCGGAAACAGGGGAGGGGACCGGGCTCACGGCTCCGGCGAGAGGGTCGCCGGCGGCGGTGGCCAAGGACGGCACGAGCATACAGGGGCCCTTGCGCACCCGTGGAGCTACTCGGCTCTGCTCGATGCGGTCCCCAGCACCGTGGCCATAGGACCGGGTGTCGGCAACGGCGGCGGTCCGATGGCGACAATGCTACGGGGGCGAGCGGCCTCAGGAGAGGGTGCGGGAGGTGCGGCGCGAGGTGACGGAGGTGCTGATGTGGTTTGTTTGGGTGGATGGAGACCGTAGATAGGGAATCACGGTGGCGCCCGGAGCTCGGCCATGGCGGTGGCGCACTACGGTGATAATTGGAGGTGGGAAAAACGGCGTTCTAATCTCGCGGAAAGGTAAAGAAACTCCTGGCAGTGGCGGTTTGGTGCACGACGGCTGTTAGTGGTGGCAAGGACGGCGACCGAGCTCGGAGCCCCGCTCCGGCGCCCATGGCAGACGCGGCCACGCCCAGCACGCGGGACACTTAGGAGCGATGAAGGAGATGTGAAACGCGGCCGGATAAGGAGGAAGCGAGACCGAGGCAGGCGCTCGGGTGGCTCCCCAATGGCCCCGACTCCCGGCACGAGGCAGCAAGGAGAAGTGCATGGCAGCCACGTTCGGGACACCTGTCGCCTTTGAGGACTTTCCCCGAACAGGTGGCGGGCGCAGTTCGAGGCATCTTGGAGGCCATTTTTGGGTTGGATATGGGCCGAATTGGATATTGGGCCCAAAATGAAGTTCGAAGACCACATGATGCTCTACGATTTTTATTAAGACACTTTACTCATTAGGGTTCTGGTTTAGGAGATACATGGCTCCAAAGTTGCCAATGTCAGTGATTTGAAAGCAACGAGCAACAATCCAAAATGGGGGTCAAAAAGAATTGCAATTGGTGCCATCTTCTTGTATGCTCTTCCCCATCATGTAAGCTCCAACTTTCGTATTTGGACCAATTTAAGTTGCTTAGCAAAAACTCGAGAACGCGGGATGTCAATGTCGGAGACACTGAAATCAGGGTTTTAAATTGCTAAGTGTCGGAAACAGTCCCAATTCTGACTTGAGGGCCCTGTTTGAGCATGTTACACACATTTTTATGACTTGACTCTTAAACAAAGTTTGTTCCTTATAAAATTCTCTACGACTTTGTCAAAGGGTGCATAGTCATGCAAAGCTTCTAGGTCCCACTTTTGAAATGGTCAAACAAAAGTGTTCCTGGTTCCATACATGGTCAACCATCACTTAGAAGCACATTTAGGCAAAATGATCAACATGAACATTGTTCCATTAAGTGCCCTAAGTGTAGTTAAGGTGTTGTACAGTTCATCTAGAGTCATTTGGGTAATTTTCAAAGCTTCATTGATGATCTATAGTTCCATTAACTTAATGGGGCAAATTCCAATAGGAATGGAACTTATCATTTCATGTGACTTTTTGATTCCAAACTTCATGAAACTTTTTCAGGGATCAATATAGATAGTTACTGAGGTGAGACATGTGAAGATACTTTGATAGCAACACCCAAGCATATATCTTTTAATTGAGCCTATATGTAAGCGAGGGTGCAATATCCAAGTTTAGGTTAGGGCTTATTCCCATAGGTTTGACTTTGACATCGTCATCTCCCCTAATCTATCATGTTTGATCTTAAACCCACCACTTAATTGGTGATAAACACCTGGGGTGTTACAGCCCTCCCCCCTTAAAAGAATCGCGTCCCGATATTCGGAATGGAAGACCTTTTAAGGAAGAGAGGCATGTTATCTAGTTCCCAATATCTGCTATAGCATTCAACTACAAAGTTTCAACATCGGTGAACAATTTGGTCAAAAGCACTTTCTGATACTTACTCTTTATAGTAAAATTTGTCTGAAGAATTTCCTTCGTTGACTTCCATGAAGCATTGTTACTTTGGGAGGAATCCCAGATAGCACAGTACTGCATTCTCAATGTATGGAGATCGTTTGGTCCATGAGCGAACCACTAACAAGTATCTGATTCTTTAGTGAACACAGCATAGTCCATATGAACTTTACATTAGACCAAAATCTTCAGAAGTATACTCATCAAAATGACTCTATGTTCACAAAGTTTGAAAAGCAGTCCTCTACCAAAATGGTTTAAGCACAACCTTCCAAAAGGGTGAGATCATAGACGACAAATATACTCTGAGGCTATAGATACTGACTAACCAATAAACAAGGTTTATGCTGGTCGTAAATGTTCATTCATTTAGACACCAACTAATGGAAAACTACTTATGGTTCTATGGGTGTAGTTCTCTTTCTCTGATGACAACACTATATTATCTGTGTCCGTTGAGGGATCAGTGAATTGTGATAGCTGACGCTGTCGGCTTCGTATTTCTGTCAAATGTCACCTAAGAAGATTCTTCTATCCAAGACCACAGTTATCTGGGTTGAATCAGATGCAACCTCTTGGGTAAAAACATTTATAAGGTACCAAAGTATGTCATCTTAGGAAAATAATTCCCAAAGAAAGATGTAACGAGGCCTTAAGGACAACAAAAGTTGTAATTATTCACTTAACCGCGGGGAGTAGTCTACCACCAAGCGATTGAGTAAAATCTTCCTTAGTGACTTAGTTGTACTATAAGTTGAGTTGACTTGCAGCATAACAACTTTGTCAGGCCAACTGTCACCTTGAGGCTTCCTTTTTAGGATCAAACAGCAGCTCTAAGATGGAAAATATGTTGTTTGACACTTTTCAAATTGCTTTTGAATATTCCTCAACACTTTGTCCAATAAAGTTATGAACAAACCATTTGTGGCACCTAAGGGCACAAGGATGTTGATCGAAACTAGGGCATGCATTTCTCTAATTCTTCACCGTGGCTGATTGAACACCTTGCACTATCTGTGTGATTGTCCAAGATAGAATTGACTTGATCGCAATGACTCTAGAAGATAGAGTATCACTCAAGTTGTTGGCTAGTTGATCAACTTCTTGTTGGTTTTTGCTCTGTAAGACATAGCCTTCGTAGCTACCAAGGAGTCATTACCTAGTTGGAGATTAACCTTCCTATGGGTAACTAATTAGTTGTCTCTCAACACTTAAAAAGTTCCAAATCTTCATTCTTGATCACAATAATCGTGGTTGATACAGAACAGATGGTTGCCATCGAAGTCAGCAGATAAGGAGTCACACTAGAGATGGTTGATTGCGATGGTATGGTCATTATGCATTCAGAGGTTAAGACTTGCATAATGTGACGATCGATTCTTATCCAACGAATGACTTATCCAACGTTAAGTGTTGTGTGTCCTTTTTATCCAATAGAGCTAAGATACGTGGCTCCCTAGATGATGGTTGTCAATACTTGGGCAACTAAGTAGAGTCACTTGACTACCACATATTGCAGTATGTTAATGTTTATGTCGGTGACCTGTTCTTCAAAGAATTTTATTTTAGCAACTTTAGAAGGAAGTTCCACTACTTTCGGTCTAAGATATGGATCTTACGATACGATTTGGAGAGATAATCAAGAAAAGAACATAAGAAAATAACACAACGTATGCCATTTGATAATGGATCATGACTAGAAATCGTGATACCAGCGCGTGCCAGGTAGCTAGCCATGTGTCTGCAGCCACAGGAGGCCCTTGGTTTCGTCGCAGCACCATCAGCGGCTACTCATAACACCATTACTAAACGCACAACAAAAGTGAAATTTCAAGTGGCACCAATGGGCTGTAAGAGCAAGCGCCATACAAGGAGGGATAGCAAGCAAAGGTGGTCACAAGGTTTAGAATCAACACAAAAATGATCCGAAGATCAACATATAGCACAAGAGAACATCGCGCAATTACCAAGGATAACTGAGCAAGAGACTCTTGCTTGAATTCTATGTACGATTTGAGTCCACTGAGGGGAGTACCAGATAAAAGATTAACAAGAGATTCAATCAAGTTGAGCAACAACATGAGATCAAGATTAATAAACATTCCGAGACTTGGGAAGGTTGGAGATGAACTAAGCAAATTTCAAGGCGAAAACCGATATGTAGTCATAGATTGAGTTGATAAGGTAGATGCACGAATTTGCAAGCACACGATTTAGAGGCCACAACAAAAAGACGTTTCGTCGCATTAGCTAACCTTTGGGAGAGGCAACCAGGAGGTCCAACATAAATTTGGGTGCGGTCTCCACAACTGGCAATGTACGAACCATGGTCAAAGGCTAGCGTTGATAAAAATTAACTTGGTTGGTCAGTCGATAAGGGTCTTCACAAAAAGGGTTGGAAAATATCCACGGCTTATACAACATATAGGAGAACTAAACTTTGGGCTTTCGGTCAAGCAGGGGCATGGATACAAACATTCAAGGACTAACCACTAAGTCTATATGCTCAGGCTCCTAAGATAGAGAACCTAATGGAAGACAACAACCATACAATTACGTATGTGAACTTTGTTCTAGGATAAAGCTATGTGACCCTCGTATGCTCACCGAGGACAAACGAGGTGACAACTAGAGCACTACCCAGATACAAACACACATACAACATCACAATCAAGCAGTCCTTTGAGAAAATTTAAACGAATGGTTTAAGCAACCAATACAAGGCACAAGGCTCACCCAAAACAAGCATTTATCTCAAGCATGAACTAACTACAAGTTTAGCTCAAAACAACGCTAGCTAAGGAAGCCAACTTAGCATGTGCCCAGAATCTGGACAGCAACGCAGTACTTACTTGTTTCAACTATAACTGAGGTTATAGACATCCCACAAAGGTGATCCTAGACTTTCTGGAAAGCTTAGGAAGTTTTCCACGCGTTTGTTATTCATACCAAAAGCTAAATCAGAAGTTAGCATGGTCAAACATGCTGATGTTTCAGATCTGTACCAATATGGACAGAAAACCGACAAGAACTTCAAAAATGCATAACTGGAATTCTAGGGACACAACAAGGCTGAGCCTTAACTTTATGTAAAGCTTATTAAGTTGTCTATAACTTTCTTATTATCATATTAAGACGATTCTATAGCTAACAAGGCCAAACAAGACAAGGAAGACATCTCTTCCCAGATTTAGACAGATTCTGTCATTCCACTTTGCAAGCTCATAACTAGAGATTTAGACCACCACAATTGGTGCTATAGGACATTTTGGAAAGCTTAGAAAAAGTACTACACTTCTTCTATTATCTCCAAGACATGATTCCCTATGCACACAGGTCAAACAAACCAAACATTCAGATCTATTCAGAGCATAAGCAAAACCTGATAGTAAACTTCTAAATTTCATAACTCTCAAACTTTAAGACCTAGGGTCATGAATTTTTAGGACAAGCTAGATAAGTAAGTTAGATACATCTTTGGTATTCTCCATAACTATAGAAAACACCATTATGAGCACGAAAGCATCACTACAACTGAAACCGTTCTAGCAGCCAACATTTAACAAGCAAAGCAAAGCTTACCTTTGTTATACTTAACAAGAGAGCACACAAACATATTAGTCTATTTGCTCTAAACATTGTTACCTTAGACCAACACCAATTTAATTCATTTATGAGAATCCATAATTACTGAAATAAAGTCTAAAGCATTTACAAATGCTTGTATGAACAATATGGAGTAAGGCATTCTTGTTAGCTTCTCACAAGGAAGATAGTGTACTACATTGATCACAAGTTACTTAATATAGAATAAGGGCGAGAGGAGCATAGTCATGCATAAAAGCAACAATCATGATAATGCATGCTTCGTCCTATTCGTCCTCACAAGATTGCCAACCTAAGGTGGCGATCATGTTCTATGTCGGTGGCATAACACGCACTCTCTCGATATATAGCTAGTCGTCAGCTACATTCGACTTACGCATTCATGGTTAGCGTACCTGCAGAAAAGTTTTATTGCAGCCCAATAATTCCCCAAATATAGCACACAATGAAAGCAGGAAAGTAAAATTCTAAGTACTCCCATATACATATACCCCTGTATACGTACATGTAGTACCAAAACTACCCGAATCTTCGATCACCCACAATTAAGTACCTTCATATATACATGTGTGTAACATGTAAATAATCCAGTAACCAAAACTAGCTCTCCCCTAGACCGCAGGTTGTACGGTCATGCTCTCACAACTCACACTTACCTAAGCGTAGGTGCGACGTTGCATAAAAGTAAACTAGCAACATATATGGCTATTTCATATATGAAGGCTACCCCTAATCTGACACACTGGTTAGCATAGTGTGGGAGAGTTATCACACATACATACCTTGGCCTGGGCGTAGATGCATAAATGAAAAACCCCCAAGTTAGTACTTATATAAGCCACCTAATAATCCTTATATGGGCATAAGAAAATTGACCACTGGCATACTTAGATTTAGAATTCAGATTTCACAACATATATATAGCTATAAGTTGATAAAACTGATTTTATAAAACAAAACCTTTGTTTTAAATACACATATGACATGTTTAATGTTGAATCTTGCTCCGATACCAGCTGTAACAGAACCGTCCAAATTATAAGAGCACAAGTACAAAAACAATCACCGAAGTGATCAAATTCTCGCACTTGAGCCCATATAACTCCGGTAGTCCAATGAAATCACGAGGGATTTCAAACCAACCAACATACAAGCCAAGATCGTAGTGATTCAACATAACAAGTCACATGTCATAACCATTTCACAAGTAAATCAATTTACATCGGAGTTCAACAAAGTTATTACAACTTACATTGAAAAGTAGCGGAAGCAAAGTAATTTGAAACTAACATTAATCTTATTTCAAATACATGCCAGTACCACGGTCGACTTCCAACAAAAGCATTAGAGATAAGATAACTTAGACGGATCATGCCCGTGATCACACTCCGTCTCTACGGCAGGAGCCAACCAACTCTTGCAGTAGCCATGATACTTCACAACCTGCAACAAGTGGGGATAAAACCCTGAGTACAAGAAGGTACTCAGCTAGACTTACCTGTCAGAAACCAGAAATAAGGTGACACCAAGGATCATGCAAGGCTGATATAAAGTGGGGCTAGCTTAACAACATTTTGCATAAAAGCTTAATACAGATAAGTAATCATTAATGCTTAAACATCAAGTTAATCATCATTAACCTATCATCTATATTAGCACCTGTACTAGAGCACTCACTTTATTAGGAGCAAACAATATTAACCATAGCAGGTATAAATTGAGGCAACCTTTCCATCGTGATCCAATTAACCATCCGTTCAATTTAATGGAATCTACGTTGCCGCTGCTCAAGTCAAGTGCTCACTAACCGGGAGCGACGACGATTCGAATCGAATTCCTATCCAGCTGGAGGGGTATTTCTAACACTCACCGTGCAGGCCCCTGCCAGGGTCGCACAAGCCACCTTTTCATATGATTCAGGAATCGCGGGTCCGAATGATGTCGCGACCCCAAGGGCGACACTCTGCCAGGTGATAGGGACTCTAACCCCCCTTGGTCTCACGCCAATGTCCCCAAGCACATCCTTTCTCTCCTCCAAGAAGTAACTTACCATTCGATTCCCGGCCTGAACCATATTACTCGGCTTCGCGGTCGGAACGGCTTATCCGACCAACTAAGTGTTAGACTGTGTTCAACATGACTCAAGGACGTACATCGAATCGGTCCTTAAATGACTTAGACGAGGATAGATCCACACCCAATACCTCCATGCCTTGTTGCTTCACTATCGTCATCCCGTCCGGTCTCATTTTATTTTATTAACACATGGTTCCATTCCACGATAGCAAATATAGCCAACCGTGCCATATATGAATATCCCTATATCTCGTAGGTGACAGGAAATCACTTGACTTCGACCGCTTAAAGCAGGGCTAAGCATCTACTCGATCCTAATCTATGTAGGATTCAAGGATTCATATATCTGGACAAGGAATGATATAATGCAGTAAGGGTTTCCAACCAACTCCTACCACTTAATGCAACAATACTTATAACATATATATAATTAATTGCTTTGAAGGTAGGAGGCTTATAATGCTCCGGGGCTTGCCTGGGATCCGACTCAAGTTAGAGTATGTCAGATGAATTCACTTGGCGAGCATCCTCCCATCTAGCACTTGTCTGATCCTTCTATCTTCGGGATGGATCCACCAAACACCGTCTTCGGGTTTGGCTCCAGCGCCACATCCTTCACACGTTTCTGCTAGCATACCTATATGAGATGCAACCATGCACATGTGTGAATGCATAGAAGTGCAATAAACAGAGTAATCAAACAAGCATACCAAAGTTCTCATAAACACCTAGAGCTAATTAACTTAATCCTCACTAAGGCATAACACAAGTCTTATAAGATCCTAGGGTACCAAACCAAGTACCAACAAAGACATGTGTCACACTTCAATACACAAGCATGGCAAAGTTAATCAAAGCACTACAACTAAAATCTGTCACTTTCTGGACATACATACAGTAGCTTAGTAAATTAATCATAACTGGAGATCCCTAAATTCTAAATGACTTGCAAGAAGACATTCTGGAAAGCTTATGAAATTCTCTACATTTCATTTAATATCATCTAAACCTGATTCTAACATTTACCAGGTCGAAATACAGAAGGTACAGAATCTGTCCTGGAAGGACAGAGAGTAACATAAATCTGAACTCAACTTAGAACAGCTGTAGTTTCTAAACCATATGGCCAAATGCCACCAAAATTTAATAGCAGCTAGATCATGAAATTCACAACAACTTTGTTATAGCACACAAGACATAAAAACATCATTTGCATAGGGTAATTAACAATATTCTTAAATCTGTTCAGAAACCTCATTTGCAAGAAATAATTATTAACTTATGTTGCAAACATATAATTGGATAGAACAAACTTGACCAATATTTCATACATGACTAATGTATACCATGAAACATAGTGTCTAATGTTAGATAAATTATTTTCATACACTTCTTAACTTATCTTTAGATAATTAGGTGGAATTATGAACACATACCAAAATGCTCAATAAATTCTACCAAAATTACAGTGTCCTACAAATGCTCTCAAAAGTATACTGTCTAAATTTCAAGCCATTTGGACATGTATATCAACCTCTATGAAAAAGACAAATGGATATTGCAATAATTCATGTGAGAGCAAGATGAATCAATAACTCAACATTTTCTATGAACACATGACCATAAAATGAACCAACATCAAAGAGCAACATCATAATAAGGTGATGGGACAACATTTTCTATTTTATCACTTATATATTATTTATAAGCTATTTATCAAGCTATAAACAAGTTAAATCAATAGCTTGAGCATACAGTAAGCAATGGCTATGAAATTTATATCACAGTACATCCATGGCATGACAAGCCTACCATAAAAATTTCACATCAATTGGGGCAACACAACTCGAGATATAAAAATAACAAGCAATATAATGTAGATTTCCTTATTTATCAAGGCCCAATCAAAACTTTAAGAAAACAGGAAACAAGTAGTGTGTTTAATATTTTTCCTAGAAAGTACAAGTCATCACAAAATCAACAAAACAAGAATCACTATTTTTGGAGTTCTAAAACTCCAGATCTTGCTCTGGTTAATTTTAAAGGCATTTTTAGAGTATTTTTAAAACTTAAATAAAGACATCAGAAAACATCTACAAACATATAGAATTTTATGACTCTACTACAAAGAGCTCTTCTCAAGGTTTCCAAAAAGTCCACTCTTGCTATTTTTGGAATTACCTAGCATGAGATATGTTTTTTATAAGATTCATCAATTTTCTGAAATTCAAAAACAGAATTAGAACAACCCTACTTAATTTGCTAGCTCCACCCGAATACATACCCAGACAACCGCTTTCTTAAACCGACAAGTGGGACCCGCTGGACCACCTAGCCCCACCTGTCATTCAAACAAAAGGACACAGAGAGAGGGAGAGAGGGGAACGGGCTTGGGCTCACTGCCGGCCGCCGGAAATAGGGGAGGGGACCGGGCTCACGGCTCCGGCGAGGGGGTCGCCGGCGGCGGTGGCCAAGGACGGCATGAGCATCCAGGGGCCCTTGCGCACCCGCGGAGCTACTCGGCTCTGCTCGAGGCGGTCCCCAGCACTGTGGCCACAGGAGCGGGTGTCGGCAACGGCGGCGGTCCGATGGCGACAATGCTACGGCGATGAGCGGCCTCAGGAGAGGGTGCGGGAGGTGCGGCGCGAGGTGACGGAGGTGCTAATGTGGTTCGTTTGGGCGGATGGAGACCGTAGACAGGGAATCACGGTGGCGCCCGGAGCTCGGCCATGGCAGCCATGGCGGTGGCGCACTACGGTGACAATTGGAGGTGGGGAAAACGGCGTTCTAATCTCGCGGAAAGGTAAAGAAACTCCTGGCAGTGGCGGTTTGGTGCACGATGGCTGTTAGTGGTGGCAAGGACGGCGACCGAGCTAGAGCCCCGCTCCGGCGCCCATGGCGGACGCGGCCACGCCCAGCACGCGGGACACTTGGGAGCGACGAAGGAGATGTGAAACGCGGCCGGATAAGGAGGAAGCGAGACCGAGGCAGGCGCTCGGGTGGCTCCCCAATGGCCCTGACTCCCGGCACGAGGCAGCAAGGAGAAGTGCATGGCGGCCACGTTCGGGACACCTGTCGCCTTTGAGGACTTTCCCCGAACAGGTGGCGGGCGCAGTTCGAGGCATCTTGGAGGCCATTTTTGGGCTGGATATGGGCCGAATTGGATATTAGGCCCAAAATGAAGTTCGAAGACCACATGATGCTCTACGATTTTTATTAAGACACTTTACTCATTAGGGTTCTGGTTTAGGAGATACATGGCTCCAAAGTTGCCAATGTCAGTGATTTGAAAGCAACGAGCAACAATCCAAAATGGGGGTCAAAAAGAATTGCAATTGGTGCCATCTTCTTGTATGCTCTTCCCCATCATGTAAGCTCCAACTTTCGTATTTGGACCAATTTAAGTTGCTTAGCAAAAACTCGAGAACGCGGGATGTCAATGTCGGAGACACTGAAATCAGGGTTTTAAATTGCTAAGTGTCGGAAACAGTCCCAATTCTGACTTGAGGGCCCTGTTTGAGCATGTTACACACATTTTTATGACTTGACTCTTAAACAAAGTTTGTTCCTTATAAAATTCTCTACGACTTTGTCAAATGGTGCACAGTCATGCAAAGCTTCTAGGTCCCACTTTTGAAACGGTCAAACAAAAGTGTTCCTGGTTCCATACATGGTCAACCATCACTTAGAAGCACATTTAGGCAAAATGATCAACATGAATATTGTTCCATTAAGTGCCCTAAGTGTAGTTAAGGTGTTGTAGAGTTCATCTAGAGTCATTTGGGTAATTTGCAAAGCTTCGTTGATGATCTATAGTTCCATTAACTTAATGGGGCAAATTCCAATAGGAATGGAACTTATCATTTCATGTGACTTTTTGATTCCAAACTTTATGAAACTTTTTCAGGGATCAATATAGATAGTTACTGAGGTGAGACATGTGAAGATACTTTGATAGCAACACCCAAGCATATATCTTTTAATTGAGCCTATATGTAAGCGAGGGTGCAATATCCAAGTTTAGGTTAGGGCTTATTCCCATAGGTTTGACTTTGACATCATCATCTCCCCTAATCTATCATGTTTGATCTTAAACCCACCACTTAATTGGTGATAAACACCTGGGGTGTTACAAATACCATACAAGATTTTGATTGAATGGTAACTCAATTTATATAGTTGGATATTGTTCACCTATATTGAGATGTTGAGAAAGGACACTGGTGTGCCACACGTGCACGCGAGTTGCCGCTGCCGACGGCCGAGCTGTGGGTGTGGCGTGGTGTGGCAGGCGCGAGCGAGCAGACGGGGCTGTGTTTTGCCGTGTTTTGCTAATCAAGTCGCATAATTACGGGAGTTTCTTTCATTTTTAATTGGTGGCAATTTGATAACGGGAGTTTCCTCTGTTACTCCTGCTAAACCATGATGGCGAGAGCTCTCTCGTCTTCTATCTCTTGATCTCCTCCTGAGCCCTTTCGCTTACCCCGCAAGTGACTAAATAGTGCCTCCTTTCTGTCAATCATTTGGTTCGCTGGCAACAACCACTCTTCTGCTGCCCCAAAGTTTTTGTCCCAGTACTTGCGCGCATGAGTCCTGGGAGAGTAGGCCTCCGAAACGCCTGCCGTCTACGAGTTCACCTGCTTAGGTGAAAGGCGGCAATCATGTTTTTGAGGAGTGTCGCTGCTGGCATGACTACTCGCTACTGGGAATCTTTGTTTTCGGTGATCGACATTGCATCGAGCGGGACGACTACACCGATAGACACTGTGTCTTCGAGTGCATCTGACTCTGTCGCTGGGTATGTTACTATTAAACCAATCTTTCCCATAAGGTTTTTGATTTCAACCGTGTTTGTTAGTACGCTCTACATATTTGCCATGATAAGATCACACAAACACGTACATGATGTCACTTTCTAGATTAAATTATTACTAAAATTGCCTAAAATTCTTACAGAAACGTCCGCCGAACAAGGCTCGGGAGGACGTAGCAAGATATCGATGGTTTTTTTATTGGACAGAACATTGCTATTTTCTTTATGGGCAGCCTACATGGGCTTTGAAAGCAATAACGCTGAAGTTATTTTTTTTCTAGCTTATTATCCAACTTGGTTCCCTTTGCTCAAAAAAAAAAAATCCAACTTGGCTCCCGTCTGTTGTAAACAAAAACTTGGTTCCCGATGTTTCTCTTGTTGGTGTTTCCTCTTCTTTTCTTATTTATTTAAAATTTTCTTTTAGTTTCTTTTATTGTTTTCTTTTTTTGTTTCTATTTATTCTTTATTTTCCTTTTATTTTTTAGATTTCTATGTTTTTTCATTATTATTTTATTTTTCTTTCTTTTATTTTCTTTTTAACTATACTTTACTTGATTATCTCTGTCTTAAATTATAAGTTATTTTGGATTTTCTAAATACATAGTTTTTATTATATATCTTGACATGTTATATACATAAGCGCATAGAAAGCTATACACTTAAAACAATTAGAATGACTTATAATTTGGAACATAGGAGTACTTGCTATTACTACTGTTAGCCCGTCTTGGCTTCAGTTTGATCTGATTTTCGAGTTTATATTAAAAAACAATTAGTTGATGTGCATGGTTTTTTAATAGATCAATAGAATCACTCGTTAGACTGGCAGTTATGAGTAGCAAAAAGGATTTTGTTTCACCAAAAAGTAAACACGCTCCACAAAGGAAGACATCTTAATACATGGATAAACATAAATAGTGCCCGGACATGTCAGTATACTACCATATACAAAATGAATAACAAAAGAAATATCCAGCTGTGTCAGCAGGGCCATCTCTAGGAATTCAGGGTCCAAGAGCGAAATACAAATTGGGCCCTTAAATATTTAAAATCATGTCTAGTAAAAATAAGGCATATACTTTCACTTAATTATAAATGAATCAAGGATATGTCATGGGTTGTGGGCTAGAAACAAGAAACTAACAGAGAATTGAGCATCTGGGCTGAATGCTAGAAATCTAGACTACTATGGGTCATGGGGTGTTGTCCTTCTGTTTTTAGAGCCCTGAGCGGTTGCTCACCTCACTCATGGCCTTGGACGACCCTATGTGTGTTAGTCATGGAATTCATAATAAAGTCTGTGTGTTCGATCTCGTTGATCATGAAAGAAACAAGTCTTGCCTTGTCGGTCTGTATCAAATGTTCACGGCCTCATCGGTCGTGGAATGGTGATCTGCTAGCCTTGTCGGTTAGGACATATGATGTTCCCAATCTTGTGGTCGCGGGACAAGGGTGATTACTTGAGACTTTATAACAAGGCTTCAGTCATGTCGGATCACATGTCTTTTGAACTAAGGGCCGTTTGGATCCCTTTGTTTTGGAGAAATTGAAATCTATACAATGGATTAAGCTATTTGGCTTGAAAACATTCCATAACTTTCCTAAGATTACAAATAAGTCCATCTCAAATTCATAGGTGGGAGATGGAAATGTATTCTATAGATCACTATGCTATAATTCTATTCTCTAACTTATAGCACACTCTTTAACTCACTTCCTTACAATAGAAATGCAACATATATATAAGTATATCTCTTGTATGCCTAATAATAAATATACAAATATATTTCATATACAACTATATTAGCTTAATTAATCTATGTCTAAATTGTAATTATTACAATGAATTCAATTCCAATCATCCCAACGGGCCCTAAGGGAATAATATATTGGTAGTAGAGATAAATATTTGAACTCAGGCTACAAGCAACTAAGCAAGTCACCTTGAGATAACACAGACACATTTACGGCGTGTGTACTTCATCCATGAAAAAAATCTTTTCGGGGTTATTAAAAACCCCGATTGTATCATGGAATTTCTTATGCCAAATAAATGGCACTTAAAGATTGAAAATATTGCCGGACCAGTGTTGCCACGACACATTGATTGTTTGTATTGCACGTGTCTGAACTTCTCAACTAAATACTTTTGCATTGCAACTGTATAACTGTCAGCTTATGGATTTTCATCGCTATGAGAGGCTCTACGTGGAGTGCATGTACAGTGCCCTGAGAAATGTTCAGAAGAATTAGGTTGCCATCTCGAGTATAAATGCCACAGTACCAACGGTGAAAGCATTAATATTCGGTTTATTTATATTGACTGCTGATTCACGAGTCATCCAAGCGAACTACATGGACCGAAATAAGCTCACAAATATATAAGGGCTGTGATAGATGCATGCCCTGCACATTAGGAAGATTCAGAGATCATCTTCTCTAACACAGTAGGAGCTAAATGTCCAAGTTGAATCTACTTGTGTTAAAAGAGTCAAAGAGCTATTGGGTTTTAGCCCATTATGGTTAATTAGTCGCTTGCTTTGGGGTCCAGTAAGACCTCTTCTCTATATAAGGAGAGGAGATGTATCAATCTAATCAAACAAGAGATTAGAAGGAAAAACCTTCTCTCTTGCCGGCCGTGGGCGAAGCCCCGCGGCCGGCGTTCCCAGCGCCCCTCACAACTCTAGCCGCCGGTCCTCTGCCACTCTCCCACATGAACAGTACCTGCATGGTACTGTAGCGCGCGGGGTACTGTAGCTCCGCCGCCGCTCCCCTCAACTCTCCCCTCTCGATCTCAACGACCCACATAACAATCTGGTATCGGAGATGTCAGGTTACGCTGAGCCGCTGCCGGTCACTTCCTCACCGATGACGTCAGATCAGTTGACCGCGGCCATCACCGATCTCGCCTGTTCTGTCGCCGCCATCCAGTCCTACCTCGGCATACCGCCGCTGCAACCAGCCAGCTGGCTGCTGCCGTAATCGGCCGTGGTCTCTCTACCACCGGTTTTCCCCTACGGGATGCCAGGTTACGGCACGCCGCTGCTGCCGTTCCAGGACATGCAACCAACGGTGCAGCCAACATTGCAGCAGATCGAGCAGGCGATGGACATCACGACGGAGCCAGCAAGGAAGATGCTTACCTGCAAGATGTCTGCAGCGGTGTGGCTACAGGCCGTGGCGCGAGGCCTCCTAGCGCGCCGGCTGCTGCAGGAGATGCGTCAGCCTATGCACGAGGCAACCTTGGCGACGGTCGACCTCAGCTCGGCGGAGCGCGACCTCGCTCCGTGGGACGGCCACCAGCAACTGTGCCGACCCGCTGCTGTCTTCAGGCGTGAGCATGGTGATTTTCCCGCGGGCAGCGACCTCCAACTCTGCAGCAGCGGCGGTAGGGGAGTCGCTCCCCACCTTGTCTCCGACGGGGATGCACTGCCTAGCGCCACCGCATTCCGCCACCGGCCGCCGCGAGGACGTCTCCGTTGGTCGCTATCGTGACTAATTCCTGGTGGTTATACCCGTGCACCCCTCTCATTCCGGTGGGCTCCATGGGATCCAGGTGACTACACACGTGCAGATCCATCACGCAGAGGGTGTCCGCCGTATCTTCAGGAGTCAAAACTAAAGAGTCGCAGTCTATTTTAGGTTAATAAAATAAGCCGAGATGTAAAAGACTTGTTTTTAGGTGTTAGGTTTGTGTCTAGCAGAGTCATCGTTAAGTTGCAGCTCGAGGACGAGCTGCATGTCCAGGTGGGGTGTAGTGTTAGAAGAGTCAAGGACCTATTGAACCTTAGCCCGTTAGGGTTAATTAGTCGCTTGCTTTGGGGTCCAGTAAGACCTCTTCTCTATATAAGAAGAGGAGATGTATCAATCTAATTAAGCAAGAGATTAGAAGGAAAAACCTTCTCTCTTGCCGGCCGTGAGCGAAGCCCCGCGCTGATGTTCCCAGCGTCCCTCACAGCCCTAGCTGCCGGTCCTCTGCCGCTTCCCTCAACTCTCCTCTCTCGATCCCAACAACCCACGTAACAACTTGTTTGTACCAGTGACACGAATCGGTCATCTGAATGCTTTTTTGCGGCCTTCCCATATCTCAAATGGGCTAAAACTTTATATGATATGAGTATCACTGATTTTTTTTGAACAGGGAGTAACACTGAATATTATATTCTTCAGAGAATTTGGAGAGTGGTAAGGCAACGCCATTACAAATAACACACTAGCAGCTACTTGCATTACTCGTTTAGGCAGCTTTCCATGCATGCACCAAAATCTGTTAGAACAGTTCTAACAAAATCTGCAGAGAAAAATAGAGACGCCTCTGAATTGCTGGTGTGTGCTCATCTCTGCAGACCGCAATAGTACGTTTAGTACTGCAGCTTTCTCACTTATCTCATCAGCTGTAGCATGGCAACGCCATGACCTTGAGGTGTGCTTGGCAGTCATCAACGCACAAAGTAATTTTAATTATTACACTATGGCATCTTCGTTTAAATTTTGAATCTCCCGTTCACGAGACATTGATTGTAAAATGAAATATCTATCCTCAGCAATCATACTACAAACCCATGGATCATAAGCCAAGAACCCACCAGCTCGACATGCCACTGTCCAAACCAACGAGACCACGAGGCCACCATGACTGGAACTCATCCATGCCGACCACGAGCCTACATCGATTGATCTGCTCCATCTGGAGCTCGTTGTCGCGTACTCCAGGGCACTGCTAGCGCCTGGACCGCCGGATGGACGCCGCATCCGGACACCCGCGCCGCTCCGTGGGGACCGTCCTTGTCCACCTCGCTTCCCGCGCGTATGTGGGACTGTCTTTGCCTGCACCTGCTTCCCTCGCCTGCTCGCAACATGTGTAAAATTTCGATCTACTCTTGCAACATCAAGATAAACACATGCAACATACGTTAGAAACAGATAAAATAATTACAACATATATCTGAAACACTTGCAAAAACACCTGAAAATACTTAAAAATCATTGCAAACATACACAACATCTAGATAAAACACTTGTAACATATGTATGAAACATATACAACATCCAGATAAACACACTTGCGACATGTTTGAAAAAACTAAATGAAACATCGGGAACAGACGCTTGCAACATATGTGTGCAACCACTGCAACATCCCGATCTACTTTGCAACATCCATATGAAACACTTTAAATATACATCTGAAACAACTGAAACACTTGAAACATAGGCTTGCAACATATTTGAAAAATACCTGAACACTTAAACACAGAGTAGTCAGCGGCCATGGCCTACCTGGTGGGGAACTGCACTAGCAGCAAGCTCGAATCAGGAGGACGTCGAGAGCAATGACCCAGCGTACACCTCTGCTACAGGACTTCTCTTCCTACCGTGGTGTCTTTGGCTGGTTGCAAGAGATGATGCCTAGGCCAACGATGACCTCCTAATGGTGGCGTTGGGTTGGTGGTGGTCCAGTGACACTATGGCCGCCTCGGCGAGATGGAGTGGGGCACGACAGGGGATGGGGTGTGGCTCGGTGGGGGAAGCGCACGACGCACGGTGGGGGAAGGGGGCACGACGGGATGAAGTGGGGTGAGCAGATGCAAGTATGAAGAAGAGATAGAGCAGGAGACAGTGTTGATAGAAGGCTGAGAAATGAGTGGATAAGAATTAACGTAGAGAATAAGTGGTTGAGATGAGCTTGGAGTTCATCCAATATTTTTGGGAGCATTAGACGCTCGGGTTGCAGTGTTTCCGTACTCGATATGGATTGAACCACAAAACATGGGCCGAATGTTGCATTGGGCTTAGGTATCACATATAAAAGCAAGGCAATAGTAGCAGTAGATGGGGTATGGATTGGGCCACAAAACATGGGCCGGAGGTTCCTTTGGGGTTCGGTATCATATACACAAGCAAGGCAACAGCAATAGAGGAGGATCGAATAGAACTGAAGTTGTCTTCTACCTGTATCCAAAAGCTCTGTGCTTACTATTCTGGCTACAGAGATTGTATCCCCAAACTATATTTGTTACTCATGATACTACTTGTTGAGTTTTGTAGGTGACATAGCCCCTGCTTATGGTTTTTTCAACACGCCAAAGCCCTCTGCGGACTATGAGTGGTAGACACCTACCCGTGAAGCGTAGGTCCATGGCAGCGGCACACCCATGACATGTATCAAAACTTTATGTTATGCTAAGATTTTCATGCTAGACTATGAGATGTGTGATGTGTGATGTGTTATGACTAAGTGATGAGCAATGTGTTGTAAACCTAAATATTCCTTCTAAGTGTGATGTGAACTTGATGTGAATCATATGGTGTAATCTATTTGCAATGATGCTGGATGAAGGTCAAACAACTGTGTGTTATATGGGTAGCACACTAGGATGACCATACAGGTTGGGGTTTTAAGCTAAGTGTCATCATTGAAAGACAACTTAATCTAATCATAGGCTCGAACAGAAGGTGGTCCTGACAATATTGTAGCCAACTAGGAAACATATATGTAAAACCGATCAGGGGTGACACTATCCTTGTAACCCTAACCCCCAGCTATATAAGGTGGGTAGGGAGCCCCATGATCGGTATTTGATCATACAGATCTCATATACCAAGCACAAGCAATACATCCACAAACATAGAACACAAAGGGTCATGAGGCTCGAACCTGTATAAAATCTCTATTCCATGTGCTTCCTTCCTAACAAAGAGAGTATGCGACGGTCCCCTACCTAGTGCGCCAACTGTCGGTGTTTTGTAGACCGACTAGTGAATTTATATGAATGTCGCGTT
This sequence comes from Saccharum hybrid cultivar R570, assembly GCA_038087645.1. Classification (NCBI taxonomy): domain Eukaryota; kingdom Viridiplantae; phylum Streptophyta; class Magnoliopsida; order Poales; family Poaceae; genus Saccharum; species Saccharum hybrid cultivar. The sequence goes on from JAQSUU010000135.1 coordinate 30,504,529, forward strand.
GCTCCAGGAGACGATGGTAGCATCCAAAAGACAATAGGAGTTATACCGGTTTAGGTCAGAGCCCTACGTCCAGTCTCAGAGATGATCGATCGAGTGTGTGTTCATCGCTTGGATGCTCTGAAGTTCTTACAATGGGGGTGTAAGAATGGTGGAAGAGGTAGGAGAGTTAGAGCTAGGAGATGGACTGCCCGAATGAGAGCACTGAGAGTCCGATCATGTCCAGGAAGGGTGGCCTAGCTGCCCTTTGTTGCTATATTTTAAACACACAAATAAATCTGCAAGTGCACAGATACCGTTGTAGCTTTCACCTAGGAGTATTCCAGAGTATCGTATTTATCCATAGGAAAACAATGCTTAAAGAAGTTGATAGGTCACCATCATGTATCTACTAACTTGTATACTAACTAAACTAAAGTGGGGGCATGTGTTGTTTATGATAAGAGTTATGAATAATAACACACACATAGGAGAATTCCATAAATGAGAAGTCTAGCTAAATTGAGAGGACATCGGGTGAGTTCAAAGTTCCTAAATACTTCTCTATTTGGTTCAATAGGGTATAACTAATTCATGGGTAAATATAGCGATCAACATAATAACACTTTGGAGCAATAGTACATTTCCAACTCTCGTGGGGGAGGGTGAGAAAGCATACTTGGGGGAAGGCTGCCTAAAGCTCTACGAATACCAATCCAAACGTGGTGGATTACAACGGCCTAACAGAGCTATCACCCCTAGCGCTACCACAACTAACCGTAGGATTGAGCGCAATCTCAGGTAACCTATATAACTATATTAATCATACACATGAAAGGCATAAAAGTAAATAAAGAAGATAATTGTATTAAAGCACAAGTCTTGCAAAGGTAAGATACAAAGATATACCGACCTCTGAAGATATCTCCAGAACCTGATCATGGCTCAGCTCTCCCTAACTCTCAACTAGAGCTATTCTACTTCTACATCTTAAAAGCTTTGTGGAGATTTCTCTCTTATGGTGTACCTTGATCTAAATGAGAGATGGCTCTCTATGGGATGATGGCCTCCTAGAGGGGTATAGGGCTCCTTATATAGGGGAGATGGGGTCAGGGGCAAGGCATTGCCACATCATCAATCCGTGTCAACTCCCTCGATCTCCGTTGGATAAACTGACTTAAAACCACCTTAAAATTAACGATGTAGATCTTAGAAACATATACGAGGCAGCGAAGAGTGAATGGGCTCCGGAGTGGGCCAGTCGGCCTCCCCACTGGGCCAACTGGCCTACCACTTTGGCAAGTGGGTGTCCCCTTCATGTGGTGGGTCCTGGACTCCGTCTTGAGTTGCCTTTTGCAGTTTTCGCGAGTTGAATCACTTGTTGTCGTCGGTTTGCTTGTTTAGAGTGCATGACAGTGGTCTCGGGGCTGTTTTCTGGATAAATTCTCCTGTATACAAATATTCATCAAAACTTGTGGAATCCGTTAGTTTAAAACTCTATACCTATTTTGGTGATAGAATTAAGTATATATGTAGGATATGTTGACGGTTTATGATTGACATTAACAACCGTCAACACCTTATATAGAGTCCGGGGCCAGGTCATATACAAAGAAGGAGGTTCTCCCAACTGAGGGGTCATGAGCTTGAGGGAGGGAGCCTAGCCAACTTGGCTTGCAAGTAACATTGTCTTATTTCGTACATCCAAGAGTGGTTGTTGGCATGGTCTTGTGCCCACGTCACGGCAAGGTGTGGCGTGGTGCTACTGTGCTGGTTGTGGCAGCACTGTGACCATGGGGATGTTTTGCTAGCCATCTTGTGTGAAGTGGTCTCACCATGGCCTTCGTCATCGCCCTTGTTCTCCTAGGGGCGTCGTAATGGAGTTGGTAGCCACCCTAGGTCGTTGGTTGTCTTGTTGCTTGTGGTACCGGCAGCCATGATCCTAAGCTCTAGGGTTGTGGCCTTCATTGGCTTAATTGGCCCCAAAAGTCAAGGGTGCCATCGTGGCCCCCATCCTATAGTGGGCAGAGTCATATGTTTGTCTTGTCGGGCCATGTTTGGATGGTGGGCCGTCGTACTGCTCGTCATCGCTCGGCGGTGTTGTCTTGTCCACACTACGTGGAACAGGGATGGTGTCTGACCGAGCTAAGGGGACTATTGTCCCCTCAGTCCTTGCGGGGTTAGTGCGGCGTATGTGCTCTCACTACTATAGATTGACTTATCACTATCACCAGTTTCACTGCCATAGTGATAGAAGCGATGGTGTGATACCTCCACCGTTAGTTGACCAATAGTGGGGCCTCCTAGGGAAGGAAACTAGCAGTGGAAACTGCTACCACCGATGGGTTAATGGTAGATGCGGCAATGGTATTGGGGTTGCATCTCCTCCATCACATGAAAAGCTGGGCCGACTGGGATACGTGTTTTGGCCGATGGTCCAAAACTAGAGTTTGGTCAACCGGCGGTAAAAGTTTGGCGTGAGTGTTGAATGCCCTCCCCTCAACTTCTAAGGCCATCAAATCACCATTACTTCTGCCACCTGAAGCCAAAGAGCCATACCCACTGCTCTACATATTCTTCAAGCCCGATGCCCTCTAAAACCACCCCTCTATTTCATCTCTCATCCCCTTCTCTTCTAATCTGCAAAGAAAATGTTAGAGAACCCCATGAAGTTTTCAAGCATCTTGTCATCTAGCGAGGACGACTAGCCTGCCCACCACTCCTCTAAGGAGGACGTCTTCTTCGATGACTAGAGGTCATCTGATTATAGCCCTCTGTGGAGCTCCGAGAAGGAGGACCCAGAGGAGAAGGATGAGGATGAGGAGGACAATGCTGACGCCAACGCTGATGACGACAACGATGATGACTCCGACACCTCCGACTCTAACTCCGACATCGACTCGCCTCCTCCTAAGCGAGTGAGGTGAGCATGATGCTCTATCATATTTAGATTAAGTAGTTTATAGTTAGTATAAGTAGTTTTAATAGTTTAGGTTAGTTATTATGTTTCCAGATGAGTACAATCATATACTCGTCCAAATTGTATCTATCTCTATATGCAATGAATCAATGAAAAAGTTCTTTCAAATATTATGTTTCCTACTGCTATTCTTGCTACCTATCTTTGATCCTTGCTATTCTAGGAGATATTGCTACACGACGAATGTTTTTTTTCTCTTTCTGTATATATATGAATGAAAAGTGAAAACTGTCATGTATGGTTTCGATTGTTTTTAGGAGAATCTAATAGTAATTCACCTGCTGACAATCGTCATATTATAGCATTGGATTAGCGTGGCAATGGTCGGCTTAATACGACTACTGTTTATCTTATCTCGTGCCATCCGTTCTCGCTGCTGATCAATCTAGACCGTCCATTTTGAAAAGAAACCTAGAACTACCCAGGCCATTCCCCAACTCCCCTCAGCCCTGTTGGCGCATTGACGACTGTTGGACCCACTAAAAACCCTAATACGAAGCCATTAGTTCTCCCCACGTGTTGCTTCATGTTCATTCTCTCCACCAGTTGCTTAATCTTCATTATCCCCACCTGCCTATGCTTGCCCTGCCTCGAGCACCTTGCATTGTCATCGTGGACAACACCTCGTGAAGGTTAGATGGATTCAGTCACTCCCCCTCCCCCCTATTTGCATTTGGTTCCAATTAGTTTTGGGTTCAGTATTAGCTTTGTTCATATTAGCAATTTCTTCATTGTAACAGATGTCTTACTGCGGAAGAAGTCATTTCAATGCAAACAACCTTGCCTTTTGGCGGCTAGGGTTGGCACCAGGACCCCAGATGATGTTGTTTGCTACTTAGGGACAGAACATTCACCTAGACCGATGGTTGATTGTTGAAGCCACTGTTCATCACCTTCTCGGTCCACAAAATTTGACAAGAATCATTGAAGACCCTGTTTGTGGAGAGATTTTTGTGCTTTGCAGGACTGGACAGGAAGTAGACATAGTTTATAGATACAATGTGTCTGTGGGCAGAGATGTTGTCATCTTTGTTATGGTTCACTACCTCTGGCTTTTAGGACCGCATCAACTAGTTGAGTACCTTAGCAATTGCCTACCCCTCTGACATTAAGTCTTAGAATTTATGAAACTTTTATGTTAATAAAGTTTATATGTACTGATAAAGCCTCTGGATTAGTATGTATGAGTACTGCATAATGGTTGAACTATTACTTTGGTTGAAAGTACCAAGAACCGCTCGTGATACACCTCTATGTAAGCACTGAGGATCCAAAACAGGCCTTCTTCTACAGGCAGATAGTACTCTGAACCACCGGTGATACAACATTTCATCTTGGCGAGAGTACGAGGGCTTTCAAGGATGTTTTGGCACCTTGGCGGGAGGCAAAATCATAGACAATAAAAGACTGGGGGGCGACCTCTTCACTTAGATTGTGCAATACTTTGAACCCTGATTGCTCTATAGCTGCATCTAGCTCCAACTCCTCCTAGTGGTCGGCATCATCATAGGCACCATCGCGAGAAAAACACCAGCTTCTAGCGGAGGAGGCTATAATGGGAGGGGTTGCCCATCCTATTCCTTATCGAGAACCACCCCTACGCATACCAGCCACCACTTTTGTGTCGCTACAACTTGAAGACGCCTCGGTGGATTTCGTGGAGTGATGGAAACCTAGGACGTCGGTACCACAGATGTTGCAGGGCAAATAACGTAACTCGATTTCTTTCCTGTTCATTCTATTTTCGCAATGCAAATGCTGAAATCCTGTTGTACTTATGGTAATTTGGTTTTTTCGTAGCCCAACTTAGATTGCAGGTTCTTTAGGTGGCATGATCTCCCATATGAAAAATTTATGAGGACTTTGATTTTAGATTTACGTAACAAGATTTGGGAGCTGAAGGCAGAGACCAATGTTACAACAAATGAAGAACATCTGCAGGAGGAGGAAGAGATTATGCCATAGCTTGAAGAAATGGCCAGGGTTCCAACGAAGATGATGGAAGATTTCATACCTTTAAGAAAGAAATGTGCTTCATGTTCTTCTTTCACCTATTTTGTACTTACCTTAGTTCTGGGCATGTTCATTGGCAAGTTGCTTAGTTCACCGTAGTAGATTTAAGTATCAATTTATGATGTATCGGACTGAAATCTGTCACTTTTGTATAACTATTGTTGAACTAAATGCAAGGTAATTATCCAGGTGTTTAATTTATTAAAATGTAAATGCTAGTACATCCAAGTATCAATTGATGTGTCGGATTAAAATCTATCACTATTGTACAACTATTATTGAACTAAATACAAGGTGATTAACCAGGTGTTCAATTTATTGAACTGTAAATGATAGTAGATCCAAGTATCAATTGATATATTGGAGGCATCCTACTTCCCTGGACACTGGGCCCTGGTACAAGGACAACCAATTTATTGAACTATATATACACTCCTACGGTCCTACCACACCTTCCTCCCATCCATTCCCCACTCTGCTCCCTTGATCTGTTTCACCCTACTAGCGTAGGACGAAAGGCAGCCTCTCGCGTGCTCACTGCTCCTTCATCTCCAACCTCGCCGGCGCACAAATCTTCAGCGTGTCATCCCTGCTTCTGTGCTCCATCTAGATCTAAGGTAACTACACTAGATCTGCTCCTTCACCAGATTCTATATTCCTTTGTAGTGCTCAGTCATCCTCTCTGCATCTTCAACCTATCTACAATAATTTTCTTGGATCTACAGATAAAAATGTCTCTTCTCATTCTGGAGTTTGTGGCCTTTTACCTCCGTGGAGTGCAGCTTGTGAGCCTTATTATCCTCAGTATTGGTTCACCGAATTAGTACTTTGTGAACAAAGTCAATGAGCTAAATAAAAGTGTACCAATAGACGTGGACAGGGTTGTAGTGGTCAAGGCTCGAGATGACATGGAGATTGACAACGATCCCGTGGACATCGACAACAATCTGCAGGATCTTATCGAGATTGACAACGATCACATGGAGGTCGACTAGGATCTGCATGGAGAGTGATTAATTATGTAACTAATGATGTACATATGAAGGCCTTTTAACTTTTGCATAGAGTCAGCCTAAATAGTATCTGTATTTTAGCTTTTGGCATGCTTGTTAGCTTGGTAGTGTCGACCTATTTATTCGGTATGAATGTTTGGAACTCAAGTTGGATACCTTTCAATCTGAGAGTACTGGCATTGTGCTTTCCTTATATTTTCTAAGTGCACGGTTTGGCTTTCTTTCAATGTAAATTTGTGTGCCTTGTTATTCACCGTCGAGCTCAAGTTAGCTTTCTTTCATTCTGAGTACTGCTATTGTGCTTTTCTTAGTTTTCTAAGTGCGCAGTTTCGCTTTGTTTTAGTGCTAAATGTTAAGATTGTGTGCCTTAGTGTTCATCACCGTATCATACGGAGGTCCCTAGGTGGTAATAGGACCTAGCCACCGGTGATGACACTATGCATTCACCGTCGCTTAGTTAAAAAATTTCTAATCCCATGTTTGAACCCTCCCGCACGGAACTAATGAAAGTTTAATCCCTATGTGTGTAAAAGTTATGTAGAGAGCAAGGAACCCCTACCCCAACATCCCCACCTAACCCCTCCCCCCCGCCGCCACCCCTCCCCCCCACACACACATAGCTTTCCTTGTCCTCATTGCTGTTGTTTGTCATCACCGCTCGTGCTCATCATCATAGCTCAGCTCTCGCTCCGAGCCGGTGCACATCGTCGAATTGCCGACACAGATTCACCGACGCACGAGTTGCTGCTGTCACCATTGTTGCCACTTGTGCTCACCACCACCAGATCCAAAGCGTAATAAGGCCTTACTTGCATCGTCGTCCCTTCTCCTCGAAACTCATCTCCTTACTAATGTTTATTGATGCAATTCCATGGTAGGACAGTCTCATCTCTTTGGCTACTTGTGTCCTTCTAGATGAAAGAGGCCCGCAACATGAGGAACGCAGTGGACAGCCTCTCAGACGATGTGCTTGTTGACATCTTTAGCTACCTCTTCGCCTGGTCCTTGTGCTGCTGCAAGTGTGTCTATCACTCCTAGAGGCATGTCACCTCTAACTCCTATCAACATAAGAAGCTTTCATAGACTATCATCGGCTTCTTCTATGACAGCTGGTGGAAGGGCAATCGCCACTTTAGCAGCATCACCGGTGAATGACCCTCCCTATCCTTCTTGCCCTTCCCCCTTAAAACAGTCCTAGTCTCAAATTGTTGCAGCGGCCTCATCCTTTACTAGTGTGCTGGGCCTGATGGATTACATCACTATGTTGTCTGCAATCTGATGACCCACAAATGGCATGTATAGTCTTAGATTATTGCAGCGGCCTTGTCCTTTGCTGGTGTGTTAGGCCTGATGGATTATGTCGCTATGTTGTCTACAATTCGGTGACCCACAAATGGCATGTACCGCTGCGTAGCATCCGTTCTGTTGGTCAGGCTCGCTTAGGTTTTGACCCAATGACATTGCACTTCCATGTGATTGAATTTGTTGAGGTGGAGGGTGCGTGCATAGGTGTGGAGATCTACTCATCTAAAACTACAGCATGTATCTTTAAGGAATTTGAATAGGGCGAGAGTAGTATTGTTCTACATTCAAAAACGAGAAGTGTTTTTCTTAATGGTTTTATGCACATGCTTGAGTACTCTGTGATAGTTGTTGTGGATATGGAGGAAAAGACATGGAGGATAATTTGTAAACCAGGTGGTGCTAAAATGTCCATCCATCAAGCTCAGGGTCACCTGTGTGTGTGCTCTGCTGATTTTCGCAATAGGTTTTGGCTTTTAGTGTGGATACTTGAAGACTATGGTATTGATAACTAGATTTTGAAGCATGTTTTAGACACGGAGGATCTGTTTGGACGCATGAATATTAAAATTGGTTCTGAGCTTTGTGATGAGGAGTACAGAGTGCTTACAGTTCACCCAGAACGGAATTTCATTTTCCTTGTTGTGAAGGATAGAACAATGATTGCATATGACATGGAGGTAGAAAGTTTCATGCCATCCATGATCATGTCATCCGCTTTTGTAGATCAAGAGGACATCTCCATATGAACAAGCATTACTATCTTTCTTATGTTCTCTTGTTCATGGAGTCTTTAGCAGAGCAGTAAAGGTGCATTTTCTACATTTCGTCGTCATGACAGTCTTTGTTCAGGTAGGGAGTTGTTTTTCAATCTATGTATGTATAGGCCAATTTTGGCTTGTTAACTAAAGGAATGGTATGTTCAATATTATTAATTCTGCTACTTTGTTCAGGTTGTGGATCAGAGATGAATAAGAGGGGGTTCCATGGTGTATTGGTTACCAATCTGAAGGATGCACTAATTATATTCATTTTGCCTTGCAAGGAGTGCCACATAGAAGGAGCACATCTATGTCATTTTTTATGTAAGTCTGTATAGATTAGTACCTTTAGTATGCTCTATGTCCCGCTTGTGTTAGAACATCAGTTGAGAAATATGTTATGGTAGCGTCCATTGTTATTGTAAAAAATACTATTGTTTGTGAACATGATTTATGGATGTAATAATTATATATCTATATGCTTTGTGTTCATGAAGCTATTAAGGGCCTAGCTAATTAGTATCTATTGTGAAACTGAATAAAATTATGTCACCGTCGGATGTAAGTGCCATTCATTGTTTTGTTATCACCACCGTCGCTATACGTATGATGCGGCAGGGATCAAAAGCATATCACCGTCGAATTGTTTAGTAACCCAACACCGATTAAATGATCATCAAAGGCGGATCGTGGTGCAAGGCGACAGTGACCATGACCTTTGTACTAGCGGTTCATACGCTGAAGCAATGGTGGTGTTAACTTGTATACAGACGTCTCGGCCCTTCAAAGCGACAGCGAACCCGCACCGTTGACAGTCGGGTCGAAGTATAAGGCGATGGTGCTGGTGACCACTACATAGGCAGATTATTTGCCAAGTGATGGTGTTAGTGTATATCCACAACTGAGTCATGCTCCAATGTGATGGAAGTAAGGACCTTATCATGGATGGTTGATAAGCTAATATGGCGGTGTTGTGTACTTCCCAGTTGGTCTGAGATAGCGACGGTGATGGCTATGATTATCGTTGTCGATAGCTTATTAAGGAGGCCAAAATTGGACTACTATGTGGGTTGCGATGCGGCTGTGAAGGGTGTGAGTGTAGTAGTGTCTTGTTAGAGCAGGCATGCTTGGCATGGCCTGATCTCTCCCCGTCCCTCACAAAGGTCGGGACGGGGGAGAGGTCGTGAGGATTTGCGTGACGCGCGGTGAAGGCTGAGAGAAGTGGTCGTGGCCACCCCTACCTTAGTGTTTGGCCCAGATCCATGTAGCTTAGCTGAGCCTTGGTCATTTGGGCTTATACCAGTTGGCGTACCATGGGCCACCCAAACGACTAACTAATCGGTGTCTTGAGATACCTGGGGAATCAAAACCCCAACAGTAGCCCCCGAGCATTTTTGCGATCACGAAGTGATCGTGAAAGCGCTGATATTCGCATGTGTTGATTGTGGGTTGCAGTCGTGGCTATCCAAGCTTCATTGCTTGGCCCCTTGCGGGCTAGTGCACTCAATGCGGTAGGTGGCTATTATGTCCCATCGTGCCAGGACGCCCTAACGGTGTGGTACGCAACTGCTAAGCCTGGCCATGTTAGTGTGATGCGTATCGGGGCACATGATCTAGGCGGGGCCATGTGGTCTCATTGACATAGTATCTGCTCTACCTTTGGAAGGATCTCGATTTTCCTGACCTTACATGAGCATCTGACATTGGCTATGATCTCTCATAGTTTGCCATGCAACGCGAGGGTCTCGAGCTGTTCAGTCCACCTTTGGGCCTATAAATAAGGGCCTTCCTTCCGTTTGAACCACCTATAGCTACTTCTACAAACTTGCTCTTTGACCCTCTAAAAGCTTAGGTGAGAGAGAGAGGTCTTACAGGGACAGTGAGGTTTCTCGCATGTGACCCGCTAGGGGTTGCCTGTGGTGGCCGAAAGTCGGCGCTGCTGAAAGGTCTTGATGGCTAGAGGGGGGGTGAATAGCCTATTAAAATTTTCTACAAAGACAAGCTAAACAAGTTTATCAATAAAACAAATAGCGAGATGCGAGTTTTGCTTAGCCTACGGGGTGTTTGCAAGCCACCTAACCAATTCACAATTCTAGTAATTGCACTCAACCGCACAAGTCAAACCGAGAAGGAAACTACAACTAGCAAGCTACACAAGCTAAGAGATACACTAACAAGCTAGCAAGGTAACTAAGAAATTAATACAAGAGAGAGTTAGGAGGATATCACCGAGGGGCGAAGTATTGAGCCAACCAATCAATATGATCAAGAGATGAATACCACAATATACAACCACCGGGATCGATCAAACACAATAAGAATGATGACACGAAGATTTATCCCGAGGTTCACGTGCTTGCCGGCACGCTAGTCCCCGTTGTGTCCCTCTTCACCACGTGGTTCGGTGGTTAATCGGTCACACACCGAGCCTCTCAAAAGGCACCACAAGAACCTACCAAATGGCAAAAGGTTGCAATGACACGAGCAATTCACTAATGTTGCCTTTGGCGCTTCGCCGAGGTAGGCACAAACCCCTCACAATCACCAGAGGTGGCCAAGAACAATCACCAACTCTTGCCAACGCCTCCAAGCTGCTCCAAGCCGTCTAGGTGGCGGCAACCACCAAGAGAAACAAGAATCCCGCAGCAAATCAACCACCAAGTGCCAACTAGATGCAATCTTACAATGCAAATGCACTTGGATCACTCAATCTCACTTCGAATATGCAAAGAAGCAAGAGAGATGAGTGGGAGGGGAGTTGCTTAGCTCAAAGTGCTCACAAGTATGTCAAATGTTCGAGAGAGGGAGCCTTGAGCCGGCCAACGAGTATTTATAGACGTACCCCTTCGAATATAGCCGTTAGAAACTTGAATAGACGCAATTCGCGCTGACCGGACGCGCTGGTCGCGTGGACCGGACGCGCCGGTCGCGCAACGGTTCTTTTTCGAAACACTGACCGGACGCACCGGTCGCAACGACCGGACGCGCTGGTCACGACCGGACGCGCCGGTCCCGTGACTGACCGGACACGCCGGTCAGCGCTGAGTCGCGCAAAACGAACCAGTGACCGGACGCGCTGAAGAACTGACCGGACGCCACAGTACCCGCGTCCGGTCGGAGTCCAGTAAGCTCCCTGGACGACCGGACGCATCCGGTCGCCTGTGACCGGACGCGCCTCGCGTCCGATCAAACAACTGAAAAACGCGCAGACACTGGACACTGACCGGACGCGTCCGGTCAAACAGTGACCGCGTCCGGTCCAGCGTCCGGTCACCACTGTGACCCCCGTTTGCCTCCGTTTCTTTTTCCGACTTCCGGCGTAGTGGAAAATAGGCATTTCATTTCCCCAAAATTGCCTGAATCCCGCGCTCGCACGCTCGGCGGGAGGGAGAGATGACCCCAAACCCTCTCTACCGCTTAAACTCCACCGCCGTCGCAAACGTGCTAACACCACCAAGTGATCACGTCATGTGTGAGTGTGTTAGCATTTTCACAATCATTTTTTCGAGGCGATATTAGTTCTATCCAAATGCATATGACATAAAATGCACACCTAGAGGCACTTAGGAGTTCAATAGCCGCGTCATTCCCCTCTTTATAGTACGGCTATCTACCCTATAATGTAACCACACCCACTAGGTGTCTTGGTTACTAAAACACAACCCTTAAGCATATACCTTTCCCTTGATCACGTAGGGTTGCGTCCAAATCCAAGTGTGGCCATCATGATCACCATGTCCATCTTGCCACCAACCTTGGAATATACTAATCCTCATATGCTACATACAACTTAGGCATAGGATTAGTACTTAGGCATTGTCACTAATTACCAACACCAAACATAGGACTTTCAATCTCCCCCTTGTTGGTAATTGGTGACAAACCTTTCACAAAGATATTATGATAAAATTTTGATTGAACCCATGACACATTGTCCAAGTATATTACCATGTGTAAGAATTATGGACATGTGATCATAAATTCAAATTGATAGCAATGGCTCCCCCTACATGTATGCTATATGTTTGGATTTTGGAAGCATACATGTTAGATAGGAAAGATTAGGAGCATTGTCTACCAATAGGTGCTAAGTGTTTTAGATTATAGACCTTTGAAGCGTGATACCATCGGAGTAGGGATAAACACCATCTTAGCACCTTGTGTAGTTAGATTCCACTTAGAAAAGCACAAACATAACTAGAAACCTCGTGAGATCAACATTATAAGCAAGGCTCTAGTACCACTTTGAAAAACATGAAGCAAGAAAAATCTAACTACTTCCTATTCATGCTAGTATCTCAATGCATCATTCAAATTATACTAGCAAGTCACCACACAAGCAATGTATCGGAGAAAACGAAATGCATAACTATGCATCATACATATGAAGTGCACATAGAAATGCAACATTCATGTTTAAAGAGCTTGCTCCCCCTACTTGTGTGCTCAAAATTTTAGTTGATCCCCTTCTTTTATCAATTCCCCCCTTTAGGTTTTCTCCCCCACAACATTTTCTTCCCCTTTGAGTTCTATCTTTGTGAACAATATTTTCTCCCCCTTTGGCACCAATTGACCACAAGGAGCAAACTTTAGATAGATTATCATGTTGAAATATGGGGTGAGGATCAAGTTTATGATTCAACCTAGATTGCTTGCATAAATAAAATACTTCGGTTTGATCCAAGGGCAAGCTTCTTCACACCTCACTAGAAGGGTTATCATGCACCATGTTGAAGCAAATATTTAGACAAGTTTTCTAGATTAAACACTTAGGATCACAAGCTACTTAAACAAGTTATATGCTACCACTAGATCATACAAGTCATGGAAACAAAAGTGGTACCATATAAACTTCAAATTCATTTGATTTTCATGAATGAGCCTAGAACATAAGAAATCATGACTAGATGCACTAAACATGTCCTTAGTATAGAATGTATGACATGTCAACCAATTGTACCTTGGGGCTCAAAGGAGAGGCATGTCATATCATGGGGGTGCATCAACTCATGTTGGAGAAGTCAAGTATGTTCAACTCATTCTTTAGCTTGTGAAATCTCTTCTCATCAAGTGGCTTGGTGAATAGATCGGCTAATTGATCTTCGGTGCCCACACTCTCAATAGCAATGTCACCCTTTTGTTGATGATCTCTAATAAAGTGATGGCGAACATCAATATGCTTTGTTCTTTGATGTTGAACCGGATTGTTGGTTAGCTTCACGGCACTTTCATTGTCACATAGCAATGGCACATCCTTAAAATTGATTCCAAAATCCTTTAATGTTGCCTTTATCCACAAGATTTGTGCACAACAACTACCCGCGGCGATGTATTCGGCCTCAGCGGTAGATAGTGCAATACTATTTTGCTTCTTGGATGACCATGAGACAAGTGATCTTCCTAACAATTGACAAGTCCCGGAAGTGCTCTTTCTCTCCACTTTGTCACCGGCATAGTCAGAATCCGAATATCCAACTAGCTCAAAACTTGCACCTTTGGGATACCACAATCCAACATCTTGTGTATGCTTTAAGTACCTCAATATTCTCTTTGTTGCCTTCAAATGACTTTCTCTTGGTGAGGCTTGAAATCTTGCACACATGCATACACTAAACATCACATCGGGCCTTGATGCCGTCACATAGAGTAGACTACCAATCATCGATCTATATAGCTTTTGATCCACCATGTTGCCACTCTTGTCACTATCCAAACTTCCACTAGTGCCCATTGGAGTTGTAATACTCTTTGCATCTTCCATGCCAAACTTCTTGAGCATATCTTTGATGTACTTGGTTTGACTCACAAATGTTCCTTCCTTCATTTGTTTGATTTGAAGTCCAAGAAAGAAACTAAGTTCACCAATCATTGACATTTCAAATTCCTTGGCCATCATTTTTCCAAACTCATCACAATAATCTTGATTGGTTGAACCGAATATGATATCATCAACATATATTTGCAACACAAACAAGTCTTTCTCAATCTTCTTGGTGAATAGTGTTGTATCAACTTTGCCCATGACAAATCCTTTGGATAGCAAGAAGTCCCTCAATCTTTCATACCATGCTCTAGGTGCTTGCTTTAATCCATACAAAGCCTTCCTTAACTTGTATACATGATTGGGTTTCTTGTCATCTTCAAAACCGGGAGGTTGCTCCACATACACCTCCTCTTGAATGTACCCATTGAGAAATGCACTCTTTACATCCATTTGATATAGCTTGATATTGTGAGCACAAGCATAGGCAAGTAAGATCCTAATTGCTTCCAATCTTGCAACCGGGGCATAAGTTTCACTAAAGTCAAGACCCTCTATTTGTGTGTAACCTTGAGCCACTAGTCTTGCTTTGTTCCTTACTACTATCCCATCTTGATCTTGCTTGTTGCGAAAGACCCATCTTGTTCCAATGACATTGTGATCCTTAGGCCTTTCAACTAATTCCCATACTTCATTTCTCTTGAAGTTATTGAGCTCTTCATGCATTGCATTTACCCAATCCGGATCTCTCAATGCTTTATCAATGTCCTTGGGTTCTTCCATTGACACAAAAGAAGAGTGAGCACAAAAAGATGTCAATCTTGATCTAGTTTGAACTCCTCTTTGTATGTCACCAATGATGGAATCCAATGGATGGTCTCTTGCAATGTTAGTTGGTTGAAGCACTTGGACTTGATTGCTTGGATGTTGATGTTGATCATGAATTGGAGATGATGAACTAGCCACTTGTTGATCTTGTTGCACTTGAGATGATGTACTAGCCTGATTTTGCATTAGAGAACCACTAGCTTGTGTAATTGGACTTTGGAGCACTTGATCTTTGTCATCATCCACATGAATTACTTGTTTTGGTCTAATATCGCCAATGTCCATCTCTTTCATAGCATTACTCAATTGAGTTCCTCTCACATCATCCAAGTTATCTTCTTCATCTTGAGAGCCATTTGTTTCATCAAACTCAACATCATGCACTTCTTCAAGTAAACCACTAGCCAAATTCCAAACTCTATAAGCTTTGCTAGTAGTTGAGTAACCAAGTAGAAATCCTTCATCACATTTCTTCTCAAACTTGCTCAATCTAGTGCCCTTCTTCAAGATGTAGCATTTGCAACCAAATACCCGAAAGTATGCAATGTTGGGCTTTCTTCCATTTAAGATCTCATATGGTGTCTTCTCTAGAAACTTGTGGCAATAGAGGCGGTTGCTATAGAAGCAAGCCGTGTTGATTGCTTCGGCCCAAAATGAATGACTTACATTATACTCATTCAACATTGATCTTGCCATATCAATTAAGGTTCTATTTTTCCTCTCAACTAGGCCATTTGATTGAGGTGTATACTTGGCCGAGAATTGATGCTTGATTCCAAGCTCCTCACATAGCTCATCAACTCTTGTGTTTCTAAACTCACTTCCATTGTCACTTCTTACTTTCTTGATTGTGGTCTCAAACTCATTTTGCACTCTCTTGATGAACTTCTTGAATATGTCAAATACATCACTCTTGTCCACAAGAAAGAATACCCATGTGTATCTAGTGAAATCATCCACAATCACAAAACCATACTTGTTCCCACCAATGCTTGTGTATGTAGTTGGCCCAAATAGATCCATGTGCAACAACTCAAATGCCTTGGAAGTACTCATAATGCTCTTTAATGGATGAGTGTTGCCTACTTGCTTTCCGGCTTGACATGCACTACATAGCTTATCCTTCTCAAATGTGACATCCTTCAAGCCTCTAACTAAGTCATGCTTTACTAACTTGTTCAATTGCTTCATGCCAACATGACCAAGTCTTCTATGCCATAACCAACCCATACTTGATTTGGTGAGCAAGCATGTTGAAAGTTGAGTGTCACTAGCATTGAAATCAACCAAGTATAGATTCTCATATCTAAAGCCTTTGAAGATCAAGTTAGAGCCATCAACACTAACTATCTCCACATCATCAACACCAAATATGCACTTGAAACCGAGATCACACAATTGAGCAACCGAGAGAAGATTGAAGTTTAACTTTTCAACTAAGAGCACATTGGAAATGCTATGATCATTTGAGATTGCAATCCTTCCAAGAGCCTTTACATCACCCTTGCTATTGTCACCAAATGTGATGCTATCAATGCCACTATCATTTGATTTGAGTGAGTTGAACATTCTTGAATCACCGGTCATATGTTGAGAGCACCCACTATCAAGCACCCAATGCCTTCCTCCGGCCTTGTAATTAACCTACAAAACAATTTAATGTTTCTTAGGTACCCATACTTGCTTGGGTCCTTGGAGATTAGTCACTAAGCTCTTTGGTACCCAAATGGCCTTCTTCTTTGGGCCCACAATTGGTGTACCAACAAACCTAGCATGCACACCTTTCTCACCCTTGGTAAGCACATAACAAGAATCAAAAGGAATGTAAGGTACATTAGCATTTTTCTTATTCTTGTTCATTTTATTGCAATTAATCTCTAGATGTCCAACTTGCTTGCATCTATTGCAATAACGACCATTGCCCTTCACAAAGCGAGGCTTTGGAGTAGCAAAGGCCGCCTTGCCCTTCT
Source organism: Saccharum hybrid cultivar R570 (assembly GCA_038087645.1). Taxonomy (NCBI): domain Eukaryota; kingdom Viridiplantae; phylum Streptophyta; class Magnoliopsida; order Poales; family Poaceae; genus Saccharum; species Saccharum hybrid cultivar. The sequence goes on from JAQSUU010000135.1 coordinate 30,521,133, forward strand.
TGGGAGTATAGCCCAATCCCTCTTTGTTAAGAGAGAACCTTTGGCTACCCAAGCATTTTAGCAAGCGGGCATCCCCACCATAGGCGTTGCCTAATGCGCGGGTGAGATCATCCATCTCTCTCTTGAGAGTCTCAACCACAAGTGATGAATCACTAGTAGTAGAGGTAGAGTTGGTTGTGGTGGATGATGATGAGCTACATGAAGCATTAGTAGGACTAACAAATAAAGAATCATCAATAATATCACATGTTAGTCCAATATCACAAGTGACAATCACTTGCTCCTCCTTAGCTTCCTTCATGAGCTTCTCCAACTTGAGGTCCTTTTCCTTGATGAGCTCAAGTAGAGTGGAGTGGGCTTCCTTAAGCCTAGTGTGAGCAATTTCAAGATCCTCGTGGTCTTCCTTTAGACACTCACGAGAAGCCTCTAGCTCATCAAAGGATTTCCTAAGAGCTTTGAGCTCTTGTTCAATTCCTTTGCACTCCTTACTCTTTTTGAGAGCAACAAGCTCCTCCATCAAGGCATCATTTTCATTGCTCTTGGCAATGAGCTCTTGTTCCAAGATTTTGTATTTCTTGGTTGTCCTCTTGTAGCCCTTGCTCATTTGATCTATTATGCCTAATAGATCATCCTTGGAGTAGTCCTCATCCTCCTCATCATCACTCCTACAATCATCACTAGCACAAGAATCATCATCACTATCATCATGTTTTACCTTGGTAGGCTTGGCCATAAGGCATGTTGATGTAGTGCCGAAGATGGATGGCTTGTTAGAGAGGGCGATGTTTGCAGTGGCTCGTCGAGTGATCCTCTCATCATCACTAGAGCTTTCATCATCATCACTATCGGAGTTGTCACTATCCCAAGTGACTACATAACCACCACCCTTCTTCTTCTTGTTGAAAGTGAAGCTCTTCTTTGCTTTCTTCTCCTTCTTGTTCTTCTTGAGCTTCAAGTCCCCATTATGAAATCTCTTATCTTCATAGGGGCAATCCACCACTATGTGATCGGGGCTATTGCAATTGTAGCAAAGGGTCTTTGCCTTTATAGTGTCTCTCCTCTTCCTTGCCCCATATCCTTTCTTCTTCATGAACCTTCCCATCTTGTGCACAAGGAGGGCCATGGTCTCATCATCGAATGGATCATCATCATCACTTTCTACCTTGCTCTTGCCCTTAGAGGATGAAGCCTTGAATGCAATGGGCTTCTCTTGCTTGACCTTGGTTTCCTTCTTCTCTTCTACCTCATCTTCATCATCATTGTATTGGGCATCGGTCATTATATCTCCAAGCACATTGGTTGGTTTGACCTTGTCCAATCCCTCTCTAAAGATCATTCTTCTCAAGGTGGCAAACTTCTTGGGTAAGCACATCAAGAACTTGTGTGAGAAGTCCTTGTCCTCAACCTTCTCCCCAAGCCCCTTGAGATCATTGACAATGACTTGGAGCCTATAGAACATCTCCGGGATGGATTCATCATCCTTCATCTTGAATGTGGAGAACTTGTCCTTGAGCATATATAGTTTGGCACTTTTTACCGTTGAAGTACCTTCATATGTTTCTTCAAGCCTTATCCAAAGCTCATTTGCCTTTTCAAGATCTTTGATTTGCTCAAATACTTTATCATCAATGGCACGATAGATTGTGTCAAGTGCCGCCGTATTGCATTGTTTGTTGATGCGGTCATTGGGAGTGAGGTTTTCCTCATCAAGAATGACGTATCCTTCTTTGGTCACATCCCAAACCTTCTCATGTATATTGCCTAGATATTGCTTCATCTTCCTTTTCCAATGATCAAAGGAAGAGACGCCATCAAAGAATGGAGGCTTGCCATTAACATGGTTGAACATAACTTGAGCCATCTTACACCGAGGTTGTTAAGCCTTATAAATGGTGACCACGGCTCCGATACCACTTGAAAGGTCTTGATGGCTAGAGGGGGGGTGAATAGCCTATTAAAATTTTCTACAAAGACAAGCTAAACAAGTTTATCAATAAAACAAATAGCGAGATGCGAGTTTTGCTTAGCCTACGGGGTGTTTGCAAGCCACCTAACCAATTCACAATTCTAGTAATTGCACTCAACCGCACAAGTCAAACCGAGAAGGAAACTACAACTAGCAAGCTACACAAGCTAAGAGATACACTAACAAGCTAGCAAGGTAACTAAGAAATTAATACAAGAGAGAGTTAGGAGGATATCACCGAGGGGCGAAGTATTGAGCCAACCAATCAATATGATCAAGAGATGAATACCACAATATACAACCACCGGGATCGATCAAACACAATAAGAATGATGACACGAAGATTTATCCCGAGGTTCACGTGCTTGCCGGCACGCTAGTCCCCGTTGTGTCCCTCTTCACCACGTGGTTCGGTGGTTAATCGGTCACACACCGAGCCTCTCAAAAGGCACCACAAGAACCTACCAAATGGCAAAAGGTTGCAATGACACGAGCAATTCACTAATGTTGCCTTTGGCGCTTCGCCGAGGTAGGCACAAACCCCTCACAATCACCAGAGGTGGCCAAGAACAATCACCAACTCTTGCCAACGCCTCCAAGCTGCTCCAAGCCGTCTAGGTGGCGGCAACCACCAAGAGAAACAAGAATCCCGCAGCAAATCAACCACCAAGTGCCAACTAGATGCAATCTTACAATGCAAATGCACTTGGATCACTCAATCTCACTTCGAATATGCAAAGAAGCAAGAGAGATGAGTGGGAGGGGAGTTGCTTAGCTCAAAGTGCTCACAAGTATGTCAAATGTTCGAGAGAGGGAGCCTTGAGCCGGCCAACGAGTATTTATAGACGTACCCCTTCGAATATAGCCGTTAGAAACTTGAACAGACGCAATTCGCGCTGACCGGACGCGCTGGTCGCGTGGACCGGACGCGCCGGTCGCGCAACGGTTCTTTTTCGAAACACTGACCGGACGCACCGGTCGCAACGACCGGACGCGCTGGTCACGACCGGACGCGCCGGTCCCGTGACTGACCGGACACGCCGGTCAGCGCTGAGTCGCGCAAAACGAACCAGTGACCGGACGCGCTGAAGAACTGACCGGACGCCACAGTACCCGCGTCCGGTCGGAGTCCAGTAAGCTCCCTGGACGACCGGACGCATCCGGTCGCCTGTGACCGGACGCGCCTCGCGTCCGATCAAACAACTGAAAAACGCGCAGACACTGGACACTGACCGGACGCGTCCGGTCAAACAGTGACCGCGTCCGGTCCAGCGTCCGGTCACCACTGTGACCCCCGTTTGCCTCCGTTTCTTTTTCCGACTTCCGGCGTAGTGGAAAATAGGCATTTCATTTCCCCAAAATTGCCTGAATCCCGCGCTCGCACGCTCGGCGGGAGGGAGAGATGACCCCAAACCCTCTCTACCGCTTAAACTCCACCGCCGTCGCAAACGTGCTAACACCACCAAGTGATCACGTCATGTGTGAGTGTGTTAGCATTTTCACAATCATTTTTTCGAGGCGATATTAGTTCTATCCAAATGCATATGACATAAAATGCACACCTAGAGGCACTTAGGAGTTCAATAGCCGCGTCATTCCCCTCTTTATAGTACGGCTATCTACCCTATAATGTAACCACACCCACTAGGTGTCTTGGTTACTAAAACACAACCCTTAAGCATATACCTTTCCCTTGATCACGTAGGGTTGCGTCCAAATCCAAGTGTGGCCATCATGATCACCATGTCCATCTTGCCACCAACCTTGGAATATACTAATCCTCATATGCTACATACAACTTAGGCATAGGATTAGTACTTAGGCATTGTCACTAATTACCAACACCAAACATAGGACTTTCAGCTGCCCCTTCCAACAACTAGTGCTAGAAGGAGTCTTGCGAGTAGGTGGGCAGGAGGCAATATGGGCTCCGAGTTTGGTTGTACGTGACCTCGGGCCTCTATCCTATCATCGCTTCTTGCTCCAAACCTCGATGGTTCGGATGCCTAAAGCGCATGATGGCTAGGGACGTCTTGTCACACTCAGTTTTCCGAAGAATACCAAGCGCTAACTATATGTGTGCCTAGGATATCCACACAACACATATAGAGACAAATATGGAGAATATCATGAACAATGCTTTATTATATATTGAACATAGTTATAACAAGACTTACAACTATTATAAATGCATAGCGGAAACTATTCTTAATCTTCTCTTTGGGGCTCCATACTCCATAGGGACGGTTGACTGGGGGAAACACTCACCTAATGCTCATGGAAACCTTCAGGAAACTCTTCACTAGAATCACCATCTGGTACCCATCCGGGATTTTTATTGGTGACAACAACAAGCGTCAGCTCACCATGCTCAGCAAGTATACCATGAGGTTATGCAAGGCTCAAGAAGGCTTGACTCGATTGTACTGCAGTGAGCATTTTTAGTTGGTCATATTTTATTTGTTAATCCTAAGTTACTAGGTTATGCTTAAGCTCCCAAGGTGAAGGTATAATAATTATCATCAAGATTAATCATATCATAAACCATCCATAGAACCATCTATCTCGAAAAGGATCCAGGTCGCTCATGACCGTGAGCACGACTGATATATCAGTTTGATCAAACTCTGTAAAGTGTGTACACTTTCATCTTGAGTCATGAATACCCCTATGCCCGAGGTTGCCAACCTCTTGACTCACTTCCAAGGTAAGTCGGCAGGGTTCAGTACGAAGCCTTTCACTAATTACCCTAACAAGTTAGTAGCCACAATGTTTCAGCGTCTAGGCGAATGGAGGTCCCCTTCAAGATTGGACACCTTGATCGTAGCCCAGCACACATCTTGACAAGCAAGAAGCCATTCTGCAACCTAGTCCCCCCTCTTGCGCCTTTCGGTAACCACTAACAAGCTAGAGAAAACTAGTTATATGACTAAAACCAGAGCCATGTGATTCTCAAGGTTGTACGGACCTCCTGGGTGGCCGCTTTAAGATCTAGTCCTTACAGAGGGCAGACTAAAGTACCCAACAAGGCCCAATGCTCTAGCCCCCTTGTGTCCATGTTGCCAGAAGCATCATTTTAACAATTGATTCCATAAGTCATTAATCAATATTAACATTACAATATTTGGTAATTACAAGCTAAGCAAAGCTACCCACATGCATGAACCCAGGGTAAACAGGGAGTACAGGGTATCAAAAGTACTAGGTAAGATCCTTAGCATCATATTAGACACATGCATATGAAAGTGATTAAAACGTTATTAGGTGACAAGGGAACTCATGTTACACTTGCCTCAAATAGTGCTCAAACTTGTCCAACTTTCCTTCTGGATCATCCTTGTATAGCTTCTTCTAACAATAACAACAACCACCACAAGCATCATAGACAAACCTAGAAGCATTACATCAATCATTATATATAAAACAAGATATAAAGTTTATTAAACACGTAGGGCTTGTTCTAAGACCGCAAGAGTGCAAAAACTAACCAAAACAGGAGCCACGATTAAAAGATGTGATAGTTGAAAGGTATAGATGGGAAGGATTGAATTCATATGAGAAGGTGGAGTTTCGACTTGAAGATACATATTTGGAACAAAAAGGGTTGGACATGTGTAGAGATTACTTGGGAACATATCATGATAAACCAGTGCACTAAGGTGGATGCTAGATCAAAGGGAAACACGATTATGGCGATTTGTGCATCGGTTGAGCGTACCCAGTGGCGGACAGCGGCGGGTAGCAGCAGCTGTGGCCATGAGAAGGTAGAGACACATTGAACTTATTGGCATAGAACTTGGTAGGATCATGTGCAACTAAGAAACACACAGTCATGGTAGAGGCTCAGCGAATCATGTAGCGGTTTAGCGAGGAACGTGGCGAATTGCCGAGCTATCCAAGACATACACGTCGGCAGACAGCGGTGGTTATGATGACTGATTGCATGGTTATAACAAAGACAAATGGTGATTTGTTGGATGGGGTTGCAAGGCACTGCATGGAACATATTGTGACAAGAGGACATGATGTTTTGACCGTCGGTTAGGCGGAGAACAAGATTGCAAGGAGGCACTACGTGGCTGTTGACATGGCAGAAACAGCGACATGGTGATGCTTATATCCTCAGTGTTGTGGTTCATATGACCAAGAAAACTTGCGGATATGTGTGCAAGTATATGATGCACATTTTGGTCGAAGGGCTTGACCACCGGAATGGCGAAACATCGGGAACACGCATGCCAACCGGCATCAGCACGGCTGCGGGGCGGCAGGGACAGTGAGCACAAGATAGGAGCATATATCTTTCATCTTTGGTCATATTGCCATGAAACTTTGCAGAGGCATGTGCAACTATATAGATGATAGTATAGCCAAAGAATGCATCATGGGGTTCACTGGATCAACGGGAACGTCGTTGCAAAAAACAGGGTGTCTGCTGTTTGGACAGCAGGGGTAGTAGGCACTTCAGTCTCCATATCTCGGCCATCGGGGATTGCATAGCTGAACCAACTTGTGGGATCATGTGCAGGGATGTCATGAACATGTACATTCAAGGGTTCGATGATTTGGACAGTGGATTAGCGGGGAACGCCAAAACCATTTAGAGCTGCAATCTGACCAAACAGCAGGAACAACGGCATGGAGATGATGATATCTCTGGTTTCTTAACTCCTATGGCAAAGCCATCTTACAGAGGAATGTTCAAGGATGTTATATACAATTTGACCAAAGGGTTTGATGATTGGAGTCACGAAACAGCGAGGAACGCCGATTGGGGTGGCGTGGACAGTAGCAAATCTGGCCGCGTGGACAGCAACACATACATCGGGTAAACTTCGCCGGGGATGAACCATACATCATCTAAGGTACTTGATATGCAGAGGTGAACATGAAAACATGATGGTAGAGATGATAGAGTGTTCTCACCAAGGGGAAGGTGTGGTGGATCAAGGAGATGCATTGACAACGGCCAGTGACGACGATGTAGTACAACGGGGCATCCTTCTCGCGTTGCGGTTGATCGGGGCAACCATGGGGAAGGAGGAGGAGCTGTAGGGGCGTCCCTCCCCTGTTCATCATGTGAGAAATGAAGGGGGAGGTGTGAGGGGGGATGAGGGAGATATATATGAAGGGAAAGTGATGGGAGGTGAAGGGGTAGGAAGGCAAAGAGTCATGGCTTGGTATTTTTGCAAGATTGGAGAGGGCTTCTAGGGGGTGACGTGGGAGAGGGGAGAGGAAGAGATAGAGGGCTAGTTGGGCTTGATGTTGGACCCCAAAGGAGAGGAGGATGGTTGGGCTTTGACCCATGGCGAGAGCTAAGGCAAAGTTTGGACCGAGTTCAGCCCGAAGCGATGATAGAATTACGGGGCTGATTGCTTGTGGTCTTTCTTGGGTTGTGGGCTTTGATCAAGAGGAGAAAATATAGAGAGAAAAGAGCCCATGATGATGTTGCTCAAGGTGAGGAAAGGAGAGAAAAGAATAAGCCCATTAGAAAGAGAGAACAATGTTAGGGCTGCCATTGGGTTGATAAGAGGAAGAAATGAGATTAACTTGGGTATGTGATATGTGAGTGATTTTACTTGAACATGATGGTAGAATTGCGTGAGTGATGACATACAATGATTGGCCATCAAGCTTAGATTTAGTGCTTCGGAGGAAACTCGGTCGGAAATAATTAGAAGCTCTAAAATGAGGAGAAAAGAGAGAAAGAGGGACCAGGCTAGTTAGGGGTTTGACAAGATGAAAGTTGAAGACCCACCAAGGTTTATGGAGTAAGGGTCAAGATGAATGGTTTCCAAGGATTTGATCATGGTTCTGAGGTTATGGAAACTTGATCAAAGATCTTGAGAGATTTTATTTGAATCAAACCCTAAGCGCGTTTGAAAACATTTAAACTCATTTTTCATACAAAGACACTATGCAAAGGCATGAAATGCAACAAACCATTTAATTAAATTCCAAAAAAATAGAAACTCATATTTTCCAACATCTAAATTGTGGATAACTTAAGTAAAGTTGGATATTTTAGAAAATAATAAAGATCTTCTGTTATGTTTTTAGTGTTTTCTAGTCACATCCCGAAACCGAAATTTTTGGGGTGTGACACGTCTCCAGCTTCGACTTGAATCCTTCGCGTAGGCTGGTGGTGTGTCATGACCGTGGTGGGAGGTCATTTGACATGTGCTTTAGGCTACTCACAGAACGGGAGGAGTACGAAGTAGCACTGCCTTGTCACGCTACCTGCACTAAGCGAGGCATGGTCATGACACGGTTGCACTTTGGTAGCCGGTCGGTCTTTCTTTGTTGCCATGAGGATGGTGGTGGCACCCTAGGTGCTAGGTGGCTCAATGCTTCCCAAGAGTGCTTCATAGAAGTTTCCTGGTGCACATGGAGGTCCTCCTAGAGCTGTTGGGATTTCCGTCTCGGTCCCCCTATCTCGGCCAAGGGATCATGATGCTTGCAAGGCAGTTAGTGAGGCAAACCTCGTCCTCACCCTCCCTGTTACTGTGGCATCTGCCCTTTTGGTTTTTGACAATGCCACCATCGAGGTGGTGTTGTATCCTTTGTACTTTCTTAACCAGCGTGGCCAATGTTGTACCAGTGGATACCGAGAAAAGATTCTTTTTCCCAAATGTTTAGGCTTCCCTTGTGGTCATAGCGAGCCCTCGAGCCATGGGATTAGGGTTGTGCCTTTATTCTACGGTCGCTGGAAGAGCCATTTTACCTTAATGATGCGAGGAGTTGTTTCCCTAATCTCTTTTTTTGTGGTCATGAGGTTTTCTGTGATCGTGCACTGGCTCGTAGGTCCTGACCTTTTGCTTTTTCCATGTGACCGAGCCATGATCACACATTGGGGCTTTGTATTGCTTCATGAGGAAGACTCTGCTGTGCTGCCCTGGACGTCTACCCATCGATCTCTCCCGGAGAGGTCGTGGACCTCTAACGGTTTATGAGTCTCTGGAGCTGGCCTTAGGTCTTAGACCCGGGACATAGGGATGAGTTGGTCATGGCTTGGCCTTGACTTCTTACAGGATCATAGGGACCTGACTTCATTTTTCCCTAGCATCCTTGCTGACTTCGAGAGATCATGTTGCCTTATTACAGACAAGTTTTGTTTTGCCCCATGCGGCGAGAGGCATGTCCACCGTAACCACACGGTCGGAGCGGTGCGCCTCGTCGGGGTCGATGGGTAGTTCGAGCGGGACCCGATATCCTCCACAATCTGACATGAAGTTTGGCTATGCCTCATCATGAGACATCCCATAAATCATCAGCCATCAAACCCATCATTCCCTGACCGCCTCTGTAGCGGTCAGAGGGCAAGATGCCTCCCCCCGAGAGGGAGGTCAACCCGAGCGACTTCGAAGCGGACGCCTCAAACACAGAGAGAGATGGTCATGTGGCTCAGCACCTCTAATAAGAGCTGCAGGGCCCATCTCACCCTACCCCTACCCATTTTGTGGCCTCGAGGCCTCCTAAGGGCTGACTAAAGAGAGGTTTCCTAAGCACGACGCAGGGTCATGGACACGGTGGGTCATTCTACACATGAATTCACGGGGTGGCTGTCCTCCCCAGTCACATCGTGGCTTAATGGCTCCCACTCACGAGTACTTGTGTGCCATGGAACACGAGCGCATAAATCAAAACTATATGGAAAAGATGGGAATGCATAAGGCTTACTTGGTTGGCACCGCTGCGTGGGCAACTGTCGCTCTGCCCTTTCTCCGATCGCTTTACCTGCTTTGTGGGATTCCCCAAGCGGTTAGTAAGTGTGAGTGAGTGCACATGTGCCTTAGGTGTCTATCATGGCTATAAATATGCAAGAGTGGTACGGCGAGGGAGGCATTCGCTTTAGGTCGCCTACTCTGCCACTTCCTCGTTCTCATTCCTGCACGCTTGTAGCCTCTTCTCCGCCCGTCGAGATGGATCACAGTAAGCGTCCTCAAGAGGAGTCATCGGAGGCTGAAGGGCCACTACCATGTCTCTAAGCCTACCTACACGGGCAAGGGTAAGTTTTCAAGCAATGTTTTAAGATTAGGATTGACCTGTGTTGATCGGTGATGTTTTCCACGCCGCCTCAAGTAGGGTTGCTGGCGCCGCCTGTGCCGTGACTCCACCGGTGGTGGGGTTGAGCTCATCCTCATTGTTGTCGTCCTCAGATGACAGGTGGGAGTTCCATGAGCTCACCCACGGAGCGAACAAGGCCTGCCAGCGCCTCTCTGACACCACCCGTGAGGTGGGCCGGCTGGAGCGCTGCCTCACATCGTCAGGGTGGCCCTCGCCACCTCAGAGAGGGAGATCGCCACCACGTGGGTGGCGACCTCCGACGCCCAGGCATACATTGTGGGTAAGGGAACTCTTTGTCTTGTTGTCCTGTCCGTCATCTGCAGCTTCTGACCTTCTTGTCTTCTTGTTGCCAACACAGGAGGAGCAGCTGGTGGCCTCTCGCCATGAGATGGAGGAAGCCCGCCTCTAGGAGGTTCTCCAGATGGAGGACCATGAGCAGGCTATGGTGGTGGGAATCTAGTAGGGAGCAGACATCATCCTCACCTCCATGTAGCTCCACACTAGCTAGGACTTTCACCAGGTGGAGCCCGGGTTCCCGAACCACACCGGGCAGTCGGAGCAGACTGAGCTGGTCGGTGACTTTGCCACCACCGTCGTGCCCACCATGAATGTGGATGACATCCTCCGCGGTGGTGGCCAAGGGCCTTAGGTTATACCTAGGGCCTTTTACTAAATAAATCTTCTCAGCTCGTGTTTCTTAATTTCTTTTCTTTTGTGCGCCACCGTCTTGCTGTGCTTGCCGATGACCCAATCATTCGAATGCCATAGTTGCATGACCTTGTCTAGGGGTTGACCCATGAGGGTTAGCCCAGTGCAACTCCATTTTGTGATAGATTTGGTGGCATCGCGCCCTTCATCGACCTCTTTACTTTAGGTCGCGATAACTTTTCCTTCCCTTTTTCTTTCGCGTGGGTGCCTAGTCTTGCCTAGAGCTGGCTCTTAGGGCTCGGCTTTGTGCGACCTTTTGATGTGCGTCGACGCACGATGTACCATGGTGTAGCCTCCATGAGTGACCCATGTCGATCGACACGCGCCGATTGACATGGGTCACTTGAAGGCAAGAGCGTTGCTAAAGTGTCGCTTTTGACAGATGCTTCCTGACGCGTCATGGTGTTTGTGTTGTGATCTCTGGATGTAGGGAAGAATTTGCACGAGTAAATATGTACAAAGACCTTAGCCCAGAGAAAGCTTCCTATTGACATTAATTAACGCAATCACTAAATAGCAATGATGCTAAAAAATGCATGGTAATAAATTAACATGTCTCTAAATACTAGTCATCTTTTATATTTACCTATACTTCTTAGCATGGAACTAGGTTGTCATCCCTAGTGAAATAAGCTTAGAAGTATATAAGTGGCACCATGATTTTATACGACTAGGCAGAAATATAAATGATATAAAGATATGATCAATTAAGAATAAAAACAATTAAGAACATCTGCAAGCAGACAGATAATTATACGATTGTAGCATTTTACCTAGAGTATTACCAGGTTGTTATTTATAATTTTATCACTAGGAAGGTCTAGCTAAACTTCTATCTAGAGTACTGATAAACTTTATATTCATGATAAAGAGAGTAAACCAATGTTATGCACTCTTACTCAATAACAGGGATAAGTCACATGATCAAAGATATATATATATATATATATATATATATATATATATATATATATATATATATATATATATATATATATAAGTAATGATCAGTCATCATAAATAAATAAGTAGATACACTCCGAGCTCCCTAACTATTACTAATAACGTAATCCAATCAGAATATTAGAGGAATAATTCTTAAGTATTCAAGTTACATGTCACGCTACTACAACTAATAATCATCGTCAAGTAATATTACCATATGTCCCAACCACAATGGAGCCATGAACAGGAGAAGTTGAGTTCAGAAACCTCTGATATATGAATATATCCTTAACCAGACAATGTTACTCTACCAATAATCCACTGCACACCATGATCTACCACACGACCCTGAACAACTGGAGGCATCCGCAGATATGCAAAGCATCTAAGCACCACGCTTACATAATGCATACCACTCATCTTATGGCCAAATAGATGAGCGCTATACGAACATGTGATCAAACTAAATAGCAACCTAACTATACTAGAATTGAAGTAGACAATGAACGATGCATTCAAGAACGTAATAAAGATGAAGAATAATGTTGACATTACAATAATTGTGCAAAGACAGAATTACAATAAGAGCGGAGAACTAGAACATTACCAAAACTCCACACTCACCAATGATCAGGAATCCAAGCTAGGTTGACTCAGCTTGACTTCCTTTAGACTTGATCTAACTATGCTAAAGCTATGAACTAGAGGAACTCTGATGATATAGGGTTTCTGGCTCCGGATAAACTAATCTTTAAATGACTTGATGCCTTCAGGGGGTCTGCCCCTGTATTTATACCCTGGTGGGACACATGTGAGCCATTGGATCAAGCCAACTTCATGTAGGGCTAGGATTGATCCTCAAGGTCGGTAGAAGAATACTCCAGAAGCTCATGGAAGGGGGGAGAAGGGGGTGGCTGCTCGACCACCCCCCTAGCCAGCCGACCCCACCTGGCAGGCACTCGGCCTCCGCTTCGGTCCGATGTCTTCTAGGGTCTTCTATAATATACTAATATTTATCTCACGGTGAAATTCCAAAATTTCTTTTAATAATTAGGTATCTTCCTCCACTTTTCTACATAACTCCCTGCAAACATTAAAATTCAACAAAGCTCGTGGAATTCGTCAAATAACACCCTAGTCTTCTATGTTTTCATGTATTTGACCATTCTCCCATGTTTATTTCACTATATATTGTTGACGTTAACGACCGTTAACACTTCCTTTCGGGGGAAACTTCATGTGAATGCATGGATGTTCATGCCATTAACGAGGCACTTAGTCCCTGTGGTGTTCGGCGCAGTGAGGCCTGGAATGCATGGCTCATCGGGTTAAGGAGTACGCTGTGTCATGATCCCTCTAGAGCTCGTTGATCACGTCACCCTCGCGCCAGGTCATGATGGGTCTTCATCGCGCGCTATAGTTGAGGTCACTGGGCATGACCTCTGCGCGCTCCCCTATCGTGTAGGAAAGTCGCGCTCATGCTCGGCTCCCAAGGGTTGCTCCTCAGAGCCTAACTCTGGCATGGAGCCAGTCGTTGCCACCCAAGTAGGTCGAGGTTCTAGAGGTTGGCATGTGGCTATCATGATGTCATAGTTCTCCTGTTCACAGAGGTGGGCCTGTCGAAGGTCACCACCTATGGTGATGATCCCATGGAGTCTAGGCATCTTGAGCTTAAGGTAAGTGTAATTAGGAACGGCCATGAACTTGGCATAGCATGGTCACTCCAAGATGGCGTGGTAGGCACCGGAAAGTCCGCTATCTCGAAGGTGAGTGTCTCCATGCGAAAATTTGCTCGACCTCTGAACGTTGCAGGCAGGTCGACCTGCCGAAGGGGGATAGCCTGAAGTCTAGGTATGACACCGTCGAATGGAGCACCAGATGGTTGTATCATCACTCGTGACAGTCTCGTTGCGTCGTAGCTCTTGGTGTAGAGGAGGTTGAGACCGCTCCCACCATCCATGAGGACGCCAGATAGGCGGGTCATTTTGATGATCGAGTCGACAACAAGGACAAAATGTCTCAGCCGCGGAATGTGGTCTAGGTGATCCTTTATGTCGAAAGTGATCACAATTTCTGACCATTTCAGGAAGGTTGGGACGGTGTCGCCTAGGGCGGCTGCATTGACCTCCCTGTCCATGAGCTTTTGCTGGTATTTGGACTCTTATGCCGCTGGTTCACCGAAGATCATGAGGCACCCTTTCGGGTTGGGATACGCATCCCTTTTTCTCTCATCACTGGTGGATCCAAATAGGGCATTCATGTCGATTGCCTTGTAATCGCCCTTGAAGTAATGTTCGATGAGGTCGCACTCTTCAAGGGTGTGTTTGACTGGGTAGTCATGGTTGTGGCATGGCAACTTGACTATCTAGTCAAAACTAACATGGTTGAGCTTGCCAGTCTTCTGCCTATGGACCCTGCTGATCATCACGACAAACTCGTTGTCGTGGCGACTCTAGCTATCCTTCTTGCCTTTCCCTCACCGATTGCAGTCCTTAGCCTTGTCCGTGGGTTTGGCCTGGGCCTTGCCCTTGTATTTGAAAAAGATTGCTCGAATGGCCTCCTAGCTAAAGGCATGGCTTATAGCGAGGTCGAGCAACTCCTGCGTCATCCATGGTTTGTTGCATCCAAGCTCATGGATGAGTGCTTTGTAAGTCATGCTAGAGATGAACGCCCCGATCACATCCACATCCACGATGTCAGGAAGTTCATTGCACTGCTTGGAAAAATGGTGGATGTACTCGCGTAGAGTTTCTTCCACTTTTTGCTTGCATGCTTTGAGATCCCAGGAGTTCCCAGGGTGCACGTACGTGCCCTGGAAGTTTCCTTTGAAGATGCACTTGAAGTCTGCCCACGAGTGGATGCTGTCCGCGGGGAGATGCTCGAGCCATGCTCGAGTGCTTTCCGTGAGGTAGAGCGACAGATATTGGATCATGAAGTGATTGTTGTCTGACCCACCTACTCGACAGGCGAGGTAGAAATCTTCTAGCCATACGATGGGGTTGGTATCTCCGGAATATTTGACGATGTTCGGTGGTATGCAGAATTGCGACGGGAATGATGTCTGCTAGATCCTCTTCGTGAACACCTATGGGCCACAATCGTCCAGGCTCAGACTGCACCGAGCATCTCGGATCCTGGGGTGTCGGCCATGGTTGTCCAAGTCGTTATCACTGTAGTGCGACAGATCCTAACCCGCTAGATCCTACCAAAGGCATCTAGCACCTTGAACGGGGCGAGCATCGTGGTTTTTGATATAGCGGCTATGCACTAGGGAGGGCTCCTGCCAGCGCTCCACTGTGTCATCATCGCGCCAGAGTATGCTCGGCGTGTGGTATCCTTTGGGGGCACCACACGTGGAGGAAATGTGCACGAGGCTAGCCTCGGGGTGCCACCTCTTTGTAGAGCTTTGAGCTTGTTGTACTGTTGTGGTCTCCAGCGGGTCTCGAAGCTCCTTGTGGATGTGCTTTCTATCATCGATCGAGGGTTCAGGGGCCATTCGCATGATCATGGTGGCAGCCATGATGTTTTGGCTAGCTAGGGGGAAGACAGGTGTCTCCCTCTTGCCTTGTTGAATTTAGTCATATACGTGGCGTGCGCGCGCCCGCGCGCCCTCAGCATCGAGGTGTTGTGGGCTAGAGCATCCGTCATTGGCCTGCTCGGCTTCATGGGCCCTGACTCATTCTAGGTGCTCCTAGCCATACTCTGCCTATTCCCTAGGGGTGCGTGGAATCAGATAGGCATCATCCTCCGTGCCTCCTGTCGTCGTCGCCCCCATCCTCTTAGAGGTGCAACATGTTGCATTCTCTCAGCGGATGATAGCTCCCCTCAGAATCGGACTTAGCGTCCATGTTCCCTAGGGTCATTGGTAAGAGGTCATAGACGGATCTGGATCCCGCTCCATCATCCCCACAAACCCAGAGGGGCTTGGCGTCGTCATAAGGCTGTTGCACCTGGCTAGCTCTCGCTTGAAGAGTGGGATCGCGTCCCTCATGCCAGAGAGCAGCATGGTGCAGGGATCCTAGAATTCAGCCTCTGGTGGCATGGGCCTGCTCCTGGAGAACTAGGCGAAGGCATTCGCCAGCACATAGAAACGTGCCGGCTTAGCCTTGGCTCGAGATTTGTCCTGACATGGGCGTTGATCCTGCATGCTAGCACATCAGAGTCAACGATCGTGGGACCGGCATAGGTCGGTCTATGATAAAGCGTCGAGATGTACGGTAGGGCTGCATTCCCTTCACAGAGGCGTAGCTGACCCAGGTGGTCGGCTATGAAGTCTAGATCCTCAAAGCGCAGGGCTTGGCTAGGGAGAAGACCGCTAACGAGTGCTAGCTCGTCGACGTCGGCGAATGCTGGTATTTATTAACTTGTCACTTGTTTAAGTAGCCACCTAATATTGTTGACCTTTCTTAACATCACTTTTGCTAAGTTTTCATCACTAGCTATGATGCCAGAAATGCTTATTGACATTCCTTAGAGTCACTTAGAATGACACTAAGAAGTACTTTAGTTTTATATGACTAGAAAGGATATAAATATGAATATGAAGGAATTTGCAAGTGCACTGATAATATACCATTATAGCACTTCACTCGGGAGTATTCCAGGTATCATTATTTATATTTTTACCATAGGGATGGAATATATTGCTAACTTATACGCATGAGGGTGAAGTAAACCATAACCAAACTTCTACTCACAACAGGGGTAAGTCAAGAGATAAATATGATAAGTAATGATAAATGATAAATGATCACTCATAGTACTCATTTCTATGGCATTAGCATTGCTAAGTAGAAATTAGAGGAATAATTCCTAATTCATTCTTAATTACAACTCAAAGCATACTATGATTAGTGCAATTAACTTAGTAGTCATGGCTAAGATCAACTTCATATTTACACATAAGGGATATTACTAAGGAAGATTAAGAACAGAGCTTGTCTTCTTTCGTAACTAGATCCTACCTGTCCTATATTCAGGGAGTAGACTACAAAGGACTCAACAGGAGTGTCACATCTATGATCTACCACATGGCCCAGAATATAGGGTGTATCCGCAGGTAAATAATGTATAAGCACCATGCTTACACAATGTCGACCACTCACCCCATGTACATTGGAGCGAGCGCTATACGAACTTATGCTTGAATATAATGATAATCTAGCTATACTAAGCATATAATCAAAGTAAACGATGAACATAATAACTAGGAACATAAATAATATTAAGAACAATGTCGAATCAATTGTAGCAAACATATGAATAATAAAAGATATAAAAGAGGATACAAGGGGCTATACCAAACCACGCTTCTTGACAAGATCAGGAATCCAAGCAAAGCTTGCCTCCCTCTAGATCTAGCCTAGCTAGTTATGCCCTAGAATATGGTGAAGCTCTGAGGATGATCAGGGTTTCTTGATCTCTTGAATGCCTTGGGTTGATGCCCTGAGGGGTCGCAGGGGCTGGTATATATAGGGGATAGCGTCAATCCTGAGCCCTTGGATCAAACTGACTTGAAAGAACGGCATAGATGCAAACCCTAAGGTGGTGGAGAACTGACATTTGAAGGAAGGGGCTAAAAGGTAGGCCAAGGGGTCAGCTAACCTGCACCTGGTTGCCTCTTGCCCTCTGCCATGGTGTGGTGTCCTCTAGAGTCTTCTAGATCCTTCTGGTGTCTATCTTGTTGTTGATAAGCGTAATTAATTTTGACATATAGGTCCACCTTGATGGTTTTCTAAATAAACCCTGCTAAAAACACAGATTTACCAAAACTTATGGATTTTGTTAGTTTAAACCCCTAATCCTATGTTGGTGATTATATCCATGCCCTTATACAAGTTATATTGACGGTTTATAATGGTTGTTAACTACCGTCAACAGCAAACTCATGGCTTCCGAAGTGGATGTGGCCACCGAGGGCCACGCCAAGAGCAAGTCCGACATAGGTGCAGGGAGCCATCACTTCCTTCATAACAAAGAGAGTGCGCAACTATCCCCTACCTGGCGCGCCAACTATCAGTGTTTTATAGACTGACTAGTGAATTTATACGAATGTCGCGCTGCTCCAAGAAGATGATGGTAGCATCCAAAAGACAAGAGGAGTTATCCTAGTTTAGGCCAGAGCCCTATGTCCTATCTTAGAGATGATCGAGTGTGTGTTCCTCGCCTAGATGCTCTAAAGTTCTTACAATGGGGAGCAAGAATAGTGGAAGAGGTAGGGAGCTAGAGCTAGAAGATGGACTGCCCAAATGAGAGCTCTGAGAGTCCGATCATGTCTAGGAAGGGTGCCCTGGCTGCCCTTATATAGCGTCTAGGGCCAGGTCACATACAAAGAAGGAGGTTCTCCTGACCGAGAGGTCATGAGCTAAGGAAGGGAGCCTAGCTAACTTGGCTTGCAAGTAATGTTGTCTTGTTGCACATGTCCGGGTGTGGTTGTCATCATGGTCTTGTGCCCACGTCACGGCATGGTGTGGCGTGCTGCTACTTTGCCGGTTGTGGCGGCACTGTGGGCATGGGGATGTTTCGCTAGCCGTCCTGTGTGACATGGTCTCGCCGTGGCCTTCGTTATCACCTCCTGTTCTCCCGGGGGAGTCGTAAGGATTTGGTAGCCGCCCCTAGGTCATTGGTTGTCTTGTTGCTTGTGGTGTCGGCAGCCACAATCGCGAGCTCTAGGGTCGTGGCCTTCGTTGGCTTAGTTGGCCTCAAAAGTCAAGGGCGTCGTCATGGCCCCTATCTCGTAGTGGACGGAGTCATACGTCTGTCTTGTTGGGCCGTGTTTGGATGGTGGACTACCATAATGGTCATCATCGCTTGGTGGTGTTATCTTGTCCACGCTGCGTGGCACAGTGATGGTGTCTGACCGGGCGAAGAGACAGCTGTCCCCTCGGTCCTTGCAGGGTCAGTGCGGCATATGTCATGTTTCAAAACTGAAACAATGGAAACATCCAATTAACCTTAGTTTTATATATAGGGCTTGATTGCTAGCTTTTATTTAGCTCATCCAAAATGTGAAATACAAGGTCAAGTTGTTTGGTTGTATGCATGAGTAACCACGGGCTTAGTGTCGGTGTTCTAGAACGGGGGTGTCTAGAGATGGGACAAGTGAATGATGTTGTGCGTCGGAGCCTCTGATAGTGTGCAAGATAGACACAAGATGTATACTGATTCGGGCTGAACGTCCCTACTTTCAGTGCTTGCTGCTGCTCGTGTTGCTTTGCACCGAAGTACTTGTAGTAGGGGGGATACAAGTTGGTCAAGAGAGGGATGGCTAGGTCTCTGTGTGTGCATGTGTTTGAGTGTTTGAGTGTGTGCTTAGTACATTGCCATCGCGTGGTGTTTCCTTCTTCCTTCCCTCTCGTTGAAGGTCCCTCCCTCCCCTTTTATAGTTTGTAAAGGGAGGGGTCGAGTTACAGTATTTGGATGTACGAAAATAGAAAGAGAATGCCCTAAGGTGCTCCCTATTCCTAGCTTTCCTCTTAGTTCGTGCGTTCGCACAGTCGTCGTCGCGGTGGTGGCATGCTATGGCTGTAGATGACGTGGCGCGGCCATACCCTGACATGATGTCATGATGGAGAAGATTTCATGGCCCTGAAGCTGCGTTGGCGAAAAGGTAAGGGGCCTGGACGGTCGTTGCTCCCCGTCCCGTTGAAGTGGACATAGTAGGATGCGACGTAGCGTAGCTTCTTCCTGTTACTGCCGTGGGGGGCAAGAAAGAACCGTGGAAGCCTTGACCGGATTATTAATCAGGTGTTACAAGTTCCCAGGCAGTCCTGCACGATGCGGCGAGCTTCTATTCCTTAACAGGAAAGGGTAGGGGCCCGTGCGTACTCATGGTAGTGTGTTACAGTGGGGGTCGAGCGAAGCAGTAGCTGCGCAGAGGGGTCGAGCGTCTTGATGACGTCACAGGGCTCGGGCGCCTGGATTGACGCTATGAGAGTCGGGCGAGACGGAGAGGGTTCAAACGAAGCGGAGGGGCACGGGGGGCTCGGGCACTTGTCCTTTGGCTTTGGTTTTGAGCAGAGTAAGGTCTGGGCCGGCTGTAATGGGCCATGGGCCGTAATTTTGCCTTGGTAGGTAGTTTTTGCGGTGAAAATGGGGTACCTATTTTGCTGGTACCCGACACTTAGCTTGCTAGGTGCAAATTAATTAAAAGGAGCTCATTAGTGTGGCTTCATATGAACTGTGGACTTGTGGTTGTTTCAATAGTTAAAGGCTCCTCGCAAGTCAACAATTATCCAAATAATGATGCTTTACAACATATTTATCGGATTATTAAATGGTATTCAAGATAGATTAAGGGCTATAAGAGTGTCTCCAACCGCCTTTTCAAACTCACTCTCTAAATCCTCGTTTGGAGAGCTATTTCAGTAAAAGACCCTCTCTATATTTTTTTATCTTCCAACAACTTTTTTATACCTTGTACACACTTTGTAGAGTTAACCTCACTCTATCTTTAGCTAACAAGAACAAAGAATAGATGACGACAATATTTGGAAATCTAATCGAAGAAGTTATTGGAGGATTTTTTTTACCAAAATCTTTATTCCTATCAATATGGAAGGATATGAAGAGGCCATTAGAGTTGATCTAAGAGAATACTTGCACGTAGTAAATGCCATGGTAACGACTGGGCTGAGTTGATATAGGCAACCAAATTAGAGCGGCTGGGCTGAGCGGATATATAGGCAATCAACCAGGCTGCGCTAGGTATCCAGAATATTATCCTCGTCTTTCCATGCTATGGTCAGGCGTTTAGAGCCCACTATATCATTTTCTGGTCGAACAGTGATGGATCTAACCTTATTACTGTTGTCAGCCAACCTGACAAAATTTGTAAATCCTTTAATTTTTATAAAACATTATCAGTATTATAAAAAGTTGTGATGCAATGAAGTTGACCCAATGAATCTGATGGCGATCTTGGCTGGATCGGCCCCTGCGCCTGCGGTCAGATGCATACGGTGGCTAGCTCTAAGATGATTGTTTTATGGACTTGCAACTAGATACTGCATCAGATATAAATAGTGAAGAGTTATGTTGATGTACCCACAATGTATATATTTGGCAAAGATTCTAGTACATAGATGCAGAAGGATTTTTGAAGGATGAACTACCGTTTTCTTCTTTTGACTTCTAATGACGTCTTAGTTTAAAGATAGCAGTTGTTAACCTGCTCTGCAAATTTCATTTAGAAGCGTGCCTTTCTTCTTCTCAACCGATCTAGTAAGTCAGAACAACTACTAGTACGGAAGACAGAACATCAACAAATACGATAAGACTAATATGACATAGGCTAGCATCTTCTTCTTCTTCTTTGCATTTTAGAACAGTAATCATTATTTAAAAGTTGTACTCTTTCGCTTCCTGATTTCGATTCCATTTTTGAACGACGAGGGAACAAAAAAAACTTTTTCATGAGTGGTATGGAAATGCTGCCGAATTCTTGTTTTATACTCAGCTCCTATGATCTGCATAAATATTACTCTCTCCGTTCTAAATCTTTCTTGCAGAGTCAAAGCATTTTAAGTTTGAGAAAGCATAGGAACTATCCTATTTTTTACTCACTCTAGAAAACGATTTTGAGCCTTCGAGGATCCAGGTAGAGTCTCAGTGGCTCTTTCGCGTATGTCTGGGCATTAAAAAAAGGCTATCCTGTATATCGGCGATCCGGCTTCTCTTGTGCATGTGCACTGTCAGTAGCGCGCAGGTAGTGTGCTCTCCATTACACTGGCCTGGCAAACCGGCACAGCTTTTGACCACCATGATGTTTGCACTCATGCATCGCAGATTCGCAGCCAATCGAATTAGCAGACGGCCGGACGGATGGACCATGGATGTCGTGATCAAAAGAAGGATCTTGGCCAACCAAATTTACCGCGCGCGGCGGCGGCAGCACTTTGCCACTTCCCGTCCCGATTATGAGATCATCCCATCGCCCCATCGCTCTTGCTCATCATTCGAGCCCAGAAAAAGAGAAGATAGGCACCGCAGTGTTGGATTGATCTCTCCACCGAGTGGCCCAACGGTCACTTGGGCCCTTGGTCACGCGCCCTGATCGGGGGCGCCCAACCCTAAATGGTTGGTGGGGCCCCGTCACACTGCGCTATAAAAACATGTGGGGGCCGGCGGCTCTACCTACGAGGTTCGCCTGAGCCGCACTCCCCACCTACAAACCCTAATCCCGATCTAAGAGAGGGGCGCAGCCAGTGACGGGAAACGCCACCGACCGCGCCGCCACTGCATCTCCGACTCCACTGCACCGCCGATCTCCACTGCATCACACTCCCCTTCCCCGACCACCGCTGCCTGTGTGCAGAGCATCATCAACGAACCAGCGATGGCCGGCACCAGCGCCAACTCCATCGCCACTGCTCTTCCTTCGGATGGTTTGCACACACCATAATCCTCTCTCTCTACCTCTCGGATCCGGTAGATCTCATACTAGGTTTTG
This sequence comes from Saccharum hybrid cultivar R570, assembly GCA_038087645.1. Taxonomy (NCBI): domain Eukaryota; kingdom Viridiplantae; phylum Streptophyta; class Magnoliopsida; order Poales; family Poaceae; genus Saccharum; species Saccharum hybrid cultivar. The sequence goes on from JAQSUU010000135.1 coordinate 30,543,269, forward strand.
TTGTTTATACCCGAAATGCAAAAGCTTGTACCCCACTAGATCTATGTCCTAATGCTGCGAGCACTCTAACAATGGTATCGGAGGACTGGATCTAGGTGTAGATCCAGTTTGGGGAAAAGAAAAGAAGAAAGAAACATCGTTTTTCAAATAAGAAAGAAATCAAAATCGGAACCCTAACCCTAACAAAGAACAAAGAGGAGGCGGTGAAAGTTTAGAGCCTTCTACCTGGGCCTCTGACCGCCCCGTCTCGCCGACGGCTCGTCTCCATGGCCGGTGAACGGGACGGATAGAACCACCGCACGACATCGACCCTTCGGCGCGCAGACGCGGTTGAAGGGCACCACCGTGAGGCCGCTCGACTGCGGCGTGCTCAGCCATGGGCGAGCACGCGCGCCGGCGAGGGGGGCCCGAGGTGGCGCCGGTTTTCCCTCCACCCGTCACCACGCCCAGTAGCTGCGGCTGCTGCTGTGTGAGAGAAGAACGGGAAAGAAGTGAAAATGAGTTAGGGTTTTTGGGCGGACGGCAGCCGGGCGGGTTTTTTTTATTCCTCCCGACATCGCCGGACGACCGTTGGATCGTCTTTGACAGCCGAGATGAAAAGCCGCCGCATAGGGCCGGGATTGAGCCCACGCGGGCAGAAGAAATGCCGGCCCAGGCCCAGGTTGTGGCCTGGGCGCGGCAGTGCTGGACGCAAGGCTCGGCGACGGGCCGTTTTCGCCAACTGGGCCGGCTAAGCGCCTAGATGGGCTGCGCAGCTAATGAGTGCACAGAGCGCATGTGCTGCTGCAGCTGGGCTTCCATGCCGAAACTGTTAAATTTAAACAGTAAAGAACTCAATTCCATTTTAATTTTTTCCAGAAGCTAATTTTAATGCCCACTGATGTTAAATTAGATGATCATTTCTGTACAAAATTTATCCAACGATATTTTTGTTCAGTAAACAGTAAAGTTGCTTCTGGAAAATATTATCATGAGAATTTTATTCAAAGTTTCCGCTGCGTACTTAATGTTGTTAATTTCATTATTAAATTCGAACCAACGGGAGGATTTAATTTTGAAAATGTATATATTTACAGATTATTATAATATTGTTATTATTCTGACCAACGTTGATTAATAGCAGTAGTATGATGTTATTATGTGGTTTTGTCATGCATTAATTCTATTTCTGCCCAACGGTGATCTAGAATTAGTGTAAAAAGGCTATTTTTGTATGTTTTAATTTTGACCAACGTTGGAATTAAAGCATGCAATTATTTTTGGTACTTATGTTCTCACTCTATATGATTTGTGTTTACAGGAGGTTACTCTTTGATGGGGTTTATCAAAGATATTCCACCCCTCAAAGGTGACAACTACACCGAATGGAAGAAGAAAATTGACCTCGCTTTTGTATTGGCCGAGGTGGACTGGGTGGTCACCACACCATGCTCTACTGAACCAGTGGCACCGGTGAGGGACGCCAGTGAGTCTGATGCTGAATGGCAAAAGAAAGAAAGGGACCATGCTCCCATACAGATGGCATATGGCCTACAAAAGCAAAAGTGGGTCAATGCCAACAAAAAAGTGTGTTGCTGTCATAAAGAACACAATTGAGCCTACCATAATGGGCTCAATCCAAGAGTGTGACACTGTCACAGAATACTTGAAAAGGATAAAGAGTCAGTTCTATGGCTCTTCAAAGACATATGCTACTCAGCTGATAAAACAGCTGGTAACAGAAAAATACACTGGAGGTGTACATGGCAATAGCATAAGAGAGCACATATAAAAAATGAACCATTTGAACAACAAGCTAAAACCAATGGATCTGACTCTTACAGAAGAGTTTTTTGTCCATTTGATTTTTGCTTCTTTACCAAAAGAGTTTGATACATTTGTTGTCAACTACAACATTCAGCCCGAGAAATGGGATCTAGAACGTTGTATGGCGATGTGTGTACAAGAGGAAGAGAGAATAAAGGCCGTCAATGGTGGTTCTCTCAATTTTGTTAAAGATAACAAAAGAAAGAATTTCAATGCCAGTGCCAACTCTCCCTCAAAGCCAAAGGGCAAGGGTCCCATGCAGCATCAGCCTCAGCAAAATAGGTTTGCAGTGAACAAAGATCAGTGCCTCTACTGCAAGAAGGAGGGACATTACAAGAAAGATTGTCCTGAATTCTTAAAGATGATCATGGCAAAGAAAGGTGAGAACATTATTACGTTCATAAATGAATCCCTGTATGTACAGTATTCGAAATCTACTTGGTGGATTGACTCAGGTGCAACTGTTCATGTTGCTAATTCATTACAGGGATTCCGTTCGACGAGGACTACGCAAAGAAGTGAAAGACACGTTAAAGTCGCAAATGGAGTCCAAGCAGATATTGAAGCTATTGGCGATGTTCCTTTAGAGCTTACTGATGGTTTTATTCTTTTGCTTAGAGATGTTTTATTTGTTCCTTCATTACAAAGAAACTTGATTAGTGTGTCATGTTTGGACAACGATGGATTTGATTGCCATTTTGGAGATGGAAAATGTGAGATATTGTGTAATAATGAATGTGTTGGTCTTGCTTTTCAAAAGCAAGATCTTTATTTGTTATCACTTCGTGAAAATGTGAATTCCGTATGTGATGCGAATGAAAACGTATCCTCGTTTGTGAATGCAAATAGAAAACGAAAGAGAACTCAAGATGCGTCGTCGAAATTATGGCACTGTCGTTTAGGCCATATTTCGAGGAGGAGAATAGAGAGACTAGTTAAGAATGATATTCTTCCTCCATTAGAGTTCTCAGACCTTGAACAGTGTAGAGAATGTATTAAAGGAAAATACACAAAGCAAATTTAAAAGGATGCTAAACGAAGCACAGGAATTCTACAGATAATTCATACGGACATCTGTGGTCCTTTTTCTGTGAAAAGTGTGGATGGTTTTGACTCGTTCATAACATTCACAGATGATTACTCCCGTTATGGTTATATTTATCCAATTAAAGAAAGAAATAAAGCGTTGGATAAATTTAAAATATTTAAGGCTAAAGTTGAAAATCAGCACAATTTAAAGATTAAAGTGGTCCGGTCTGATCGTGGTGGGGAGTACTACGGTCGGCATACCCCATATGGCCAAGTTCCTGGACCTTTTGCAAGGTTTCTACAGGAAAATGGCATAGTAGCCCAGTATTCTACACCGGGCGAACCTCAGCAGAACAGAGTAGCTGAGAGGCATAACCGTACCTTGATGGATATGGTGCGTAGTATGATGAGTTACTCTGACTTGCCATTGAGTCTATGGATGAAGGCATTAAAAACCGCCATTCATATTTTAAATAGAGTACCAAGTAAAGCGGTGCCCAAAACACCATATGAGTTGTGGACAGGAAGAGAACCCTCACTAAAACACTTACGTGTGTGGGGGAGTCCTGCTGAGGCAAAAGTGTTTAACCCAAATATTGGGAAGCTAGATCCCAAAACAGTTAGCTGCCATTTTATTGGCTATCCTGAAAAGTCAAAAGGTTTTCGTTTCTACTGTTCAGACAGATACACAAAATTTGTAGAAACGAGACACGCTGTTGTCTTAGAGGATGAAATGATAAGGGGGAGCATGGTGGCTCGGAAAATTGTTCTTGAGGAGAAGCGGGTATGTATGCCCACTCCGATGATTCAGGAACTATTCTTTGAACTACCTGTTCTAGTTGCACCAACAGTGCCAGATACTGTAGTGCCAACACCTGTTGTCAGTTCTCCTGTGGTGACAGTAAATAATGATGAGGAACCTGTCCTTCAGGAACCTATACAAACTGATGCCACAGATGAGGGAGAGCAACAACAGCCCCAAACTGAAGATGTGCCAAATGTGGAGGCCCCGAGAAGGTTCCAAAGAATTAGAAGATCAGCTATACCTGATGATTATGAGGTGTATAACACCGAAGAATTTCAAATGAAGGGTGATCCCACTTCATTTGAAGAAGCCATGAGAAGCGATAATTCATCCAAGTGGCTTAAGGTCATGGAAGATGAAATAAAGTCAATGAGTACCAACAAAGTTTGGGACTTAGAACCTATTCCTAAAGGAGCCAAGACAGTAGGCTGTAAATGGGTCTATAAGACAAAACGTGACTCCCAAGGGAATATTGAAAGGTTTAAAGCGTGACTTGTGACAAAAGGTTTCACACAAAGAGAAGGGATTGATTACAATGAGACGTTTTCTTCAGTCTCATGTAAAGATTCCTTCAGAATTATAATGGCATTAGTGGCACACTACAATTTAGAGTTACATCAGATAGATGTAAAAACAACATTCCTGAATGGGGATCTGGAGGAAAATGTTTACATGGCTCAACCGAAATGTTTTGTCATGGAAGGAAAAGAACGAATGGGATGCCGCTTAAAGAAATCGATTTATGGGTTAAAGCAAGCTTCAAGACAGTGGTATTTGAAATTTGACAGAACAATAAAGAATTTTGGGTTTAAAGAAAATGTTGAGGATAATTGTGTTTATGCAAAGTTTAAGAATGGAAGGTATATCTTCCTAATCCTGTACGTAGATGATATCTTACTTGCTAGTAGTGATGTCCATCTACTACTAGAGACAAAGAAGTTTTTATCTTCAAAATTTGATATGAAAGATCTTGGTGAAGCGTCTTTTGTTTTGGGCATAGAGATTCACCGAGATAGAAGTAAAGGGGTATTAGGACTATCACAAAAGACATACATAGAAAAAGTTTTAAAGAAATTCAGTATGCATAAATGTAGTGCCTCACCTGCACCCATGGTCAAGGGCGACAGATATGGGGATTTTCAATGCCCAAGGAACCAATACGAGCTCAATCAAATGAAAGTGGTTCCATATGCTTCTGCTGTCGGAAGCCTACAATATGCTCAAGTGTGTACGCGCCCTGACTTAGCTTTTGTTACCGGGTTGCTTGGCAGATTTCAAAGTAATCCAGGAATTGAACACTGGAAACTGGTAAAGAAAGTCTTGCGATATTTGCAAGGTACGAAAGGCCTCATGTTGACGTATAGAAAATCAGATTATCTCCAGATAGTGGGGTATTCGGATTCTGATTATGCGGGAGATGATAGAAAATCCACGTCAGGATATGTATTCACTCTCGCAGGAGGAGCAATTTCATGGAAAAGCTCAAAACAAACCGTCACTATATCGTCCACAATGTATGCCGAGTTTGTAGCGTGTTATGAGGCAACAGGGCAGGTGAACTGGCTAAAGAAGTTCATACCCGGTTTGAAGGTGGTCGACAGCATACATAAGCCACTAAAGTTATACTGCGATAATAATCCAGCAGTACAGTACGCTCACAACAATAGGTCAAGTGGTGCTGCCAAACACATTGACATAAAGTATTATGTTGTGAATGATAAAGTCCGGGATCAAATTATAAATCTTGAGCATATAAGCACTGAAAAGATGCTCGCGGATCCGCTTACAAAAGGCTTACCACCCAACGTGTTCAGAGAACATGTAGCCGGTATGGGTTTAAGGAAAAGCCTATAACTCCTGGACTATAATAAAGGACCCAAAAGTTAAAGTAACTGTTTCGGATCAGAGACGTGCATTGTAGCTGTCAAATCTATCGGCGATTGACCGTGACGATGAAACATGCTCTATGCATTTATCTGTGATGGAACGAGTAAAATGAAAAGTGTTAAAGTTAAAGGTTAAAGTGAAAGGTGGGATCAAGAGGGAGAATGTTAGATTGATCTCTCCACCGAGTGGCCCAACGGCCACTTGGGCCCTTGGTCACGCGCCCTGATCGGGGGCGCCCAACCCTAAATGGTTGGTGGGCCCCCGTCACACTGCGCTATAAAAACTGGTGGGGACCGACGGCTCTACCTACGAGGTTCGCCTGAGCCGCACTCCCCACCTACAAACCCTAATCCCGATCTAAGAGAGGGGCGCAGCCAGTGACGGGAAACACCACCGATCGCGCCGCCACTGCATCTCCGACTCCACTGCACCGCCGATCTCCACTGCATCACACTCCCCTTCCCCGACCACCGCTGCCCGTGTGCAAAGCATCATCAACGAACCAGCGATGGCCGGCACCAGCGCCAACTCCATCGCCACTGCTCTTCCTTCGGATGGTTTGCACACACTCTAATCCTCTCTCTCTACCTCTCGGATCCGATAGATCTCATACTAGGTTTTGTTGTTTATACCCGAAATGCAAAAGCTTATACCCCACTGGATCTATGCCCTAATGCTGCGAGCACTCTAACACGCAGAGCATGCAGGTTCAGCCGGCAGCCACCGCCGCGAGCACGCCGGTCGTGCCGTGCAGCGTGCATGCATGGCGACCGAATCGACCTGGGCCGGTTTAGAAAATTTTGCAAAATTTTTCAGATTCCTCGTCACATCGAATCTTTAAACACATGCATGAAACATTAAATATAGATAAAAATAAAAGTAATTACACAGTTTAGACGAAATGGATGAGACGAATCTTTTAAGCCTAATTAGATCATGATCGAACAATAATTATCAAATAACAACGAAACATGTTACAGAGTCATTTTGCAAAAAAAAAAATTTACAACTGAACAAGCCCCTGACGTCCTGCGCGTAACGCAGGCGCGGCAGCACCAGCATGCGACGGTATATAGTGGCAGACACGTACGGCGGCGGGGCACCGCCGCAAAGCCAAAGCGCCTCCCTTCTCTTTTTATCCCTTTTTTTTCCTTTCCCAGTCCAGATCGCCGACTAGAAATATCTCCCGACGCGAGCTATCCGTCCGGATGGGTGGGCGCGGCGGCGGCGGTGCCGCATGCACGAACGACCCCGTTCCAGCCGGCGACCAGTGGAGTGGAGCGCGACTGCTGCGTCGCGTCCGCGCGCCTGCGATGGAGCGTGCAGCAGCACACTGCACACCGGGCGAGCCGACGACGGCGCGACGGCCTACGCGATCAGTAGAGTGGAGGACTGGAGGCGGGCACGCGAGGGTCCAGAGGAGTGTGTGTGAGACCATGCACTGCCTCTCCACTGGGCAGAGGACTCCCCACTCCCAGCAAAGGAACCGGGCCATCTGCCGACTTGGGTTGGCAGGTTCCTTTACATCAAAGGCTGTGTTTAGTTCCGCGAAAAGGTGTAAAAAAAGTACTGTAGCACGTTTTGGCTTTATTTGGTAAATAGTGTCCAACCGTTGACTAATTAGGTTCAAAACGTTCGTCTCGCAAAGTACAACCAAACTGTACAATTAATTTTTGATTTCATCTACATTTAGTACTTCATGCATGTATCGCAAGTTTGATATGACGGTGAATCTTTTGTTTGCACGGCACTTTTTTTTAGAAAGTAAACACAGCCAAAAGCGCCCGGCACTTGCGGTGATTGTGCCGCTTTGGGAGGCACGCGCAGACTGCTGCCCGATCCTGCAATCCTGTGCCGTACCCGGGACCGGGCCCGGGCCCGGACCCGGACTGATGATGAAACCGAAGGTTTCAGGCTCGGCGGCCAGGACTAGCTAGCTAGGGTCTTCACTCTCTTGACTCTTGCGATACAATCATACAAGGCGTGACTCATGATGCCATTGGTGGAAATGTTACAACCTGGACTCCTTTTTTTTTGCGTTAACAACCGTACTCTAAACGGCCAGTCTTGAGACACACGGATTACTTTCTCATACACAATCAGCTAAACTCTGTCTTTCCAAGAAACGGCCACGATGGGCGTTTTCTTGCGGACGTCTACAGAAAATGTCTATTTTTAGCATGTTGGCAACCGACAAGTATTAGAGAAACGGTTTCGCATTTCGTCCCCAATGCAATGTCTCTCGTAGGAAAACACATTTGGTACTTGTCCCTGTCCTACTACCCCTTGTTAGGAGAATCAAGTGCATCTGTGCATGCACCCGTTGAACATTGGATATGGGAAGGGAATGCTCATGCACAAGCAGTTATAGTGGCGCGCAAAAATGTTTACAAAAATATATTGGTTTTCTGACATATAGAAACTAGGAGGATAACATGAGTGCGGAGATCGCGCGGATGATTTAAAATGAAATTAGGTGTTTTGTATTTACTTGCACAAAGGGATAGACTATTTTTTTTATCGGTCAACGGGGGGAGAGAGTCCCCCACCTGATTTCATTGATCATGTGGCTCTTAAAGCCGGATAGTACAAATACATGTTTTTCAGGCATAGCTTTGCGCACACATCGCGGTGCCTGATGAAATTGAAAAACCGAAAACACAATTCGGAAAGCAAAGAACTCCCATGATAAGCATGTAGTTGTACACCAATCAACACCATCACCAGCGGCGCTCCAGCGACCTCCACTCCCACGGCGACAGTCGTGATTACAATGTCTTTGGAGCACATCTAGGCCCCAGTTGACGCCTGCCAACGCCCATTACCAAGCCTTGGAGGGGAATGGCGGCAGCGGTGGAAACCACACGTCATTTGATATTCTGGCACCATCAAGTAATGGTGACATCCTCCAGCACATCCGGACCGGCATTTGATATTCTGGCACCATCAAGAAGTAATGGTGACATCCTCCGGCACATCCGGGCCCACGTACCAACATCCAACGCCGTCCGCGGGGAGGACAATGGAGGGAGGGCCGGCAAAAGGGGGCACGAGGAGATCCAAGAGAGGGGATCATGGTCTCGTTTCCGGCATTTGATGAAACAAGACAATCAAGGATCATGGAGAATGGCAAAGCTAGGATACTGGCGGCGTAGTTGCTGGAAGAACCTGTGCAGAATCATCAGGGAGGGGGGATGGTTGGCCGACAGCATGTGGGGCAGCAATGATCTCCCAAGCAAAGCCTTCAGGAAGGGAATGACATTGAAAGATGCCACCATTGCTTGTCCGGGATCACCGGTTTAGGTATTCACCTGGAGATCAGACCCAACAAGATGGCGGATGGAAACTCAACGACGCCTCCAGGAAGGAATATGGCGCACAGCGAGCGCCATCAACGTCGGCACCGGCAACAAGCCGAGCAAGACTTTCGTCTAGAATCCACCGAGCAACAGTCACCCACGCCATCGAGAAAGGTTGGCCACACCAGCGCACCACCCAGGCAGCGCTCTGCCCTCCCCGTAAGAGGCAGCGAAGGCTCTCAACGGCCAGGGACCAGCCAGAGAGAGCGGCACAGAGGGGAGGGCGCACGGGCACGCAGCCCCACCGCTGGCAAGCCCGCAGCCAAACTGCACGCACCGCGCCGCTGCTGGGCCCCTGCAAACGAATCGAAGAAGAACAGGCACGCTGCCCCACTGCCAGCTCGCCCGCGGCCGAACTGCGCACCCCGCCCTGCTCCGCTGCAGGGCCATTCCATGACCGCAACAACCTCCCGAACACCGCCGGCCGCCGACGTGCACGCCAGCACAGGGGAGCCCACGAAGCAGCGCCAAAACACCAGCGCGCGACCCTGTCGTCACCTCCGGACGCCCGAAAGTCGCCGGCCGTCGTCGAGGTGGGGGGCTGGGCGCCCCAGAGGCCAGCGATCCGCCCGGCCACCATGCCCAGAGGTGCCCAGGCCAGGGCAGCGGCCATGGCAGCCACCGCACCGCCAGCCGCGTGGCAGGATCGAGATCCGGCCAACCAGCGGCCAACCCCGCGAGATCCGCTCCTGGCGGCAAAGGAGGCGCCAGATCTGGCACCAGGTGCCCTGGATCCGGCCGGCGGCCGCCCTATCTCACCGGACTTGGCTGGAGTGAGGAGGGGAGATGGGGAGGGAGAGGAGTGCCGAGCTGCGGACAGCGCCCATTTTCGGGGCTGTCGCTGGCCGCCGCCGCCGCACGCCGGAGCAGCAGCGATGGCGTCCGGAGGGAGCGTGGGCGGCGGGGGCTTTTGGGCGGCGGCGGTGGTGTCGCCCCTCCCGTCGCCAAAGCGGAGAGAGGGGAGCGGTCCGCCTCCAGCCCACCCGGGATAGACTATGGTAAATGAATGTTAGTGTATAATGTGGTACACTGGCCTGGACAACTATATTTATATAGTGGATGATATGACTCGCTAACACGAAAAAAATGCATGAAGAGATAGATAATTGCATGTGTTAGTACGTAGCTTGCATGGAGAGATAGATATTATAACAAGGTTTGAAATATATAGATTCGGTGATTTTTTTTAAAGAAAGATGCAATCATTCTTCATCTAAAAGCATAGATGCAGTCATTGCTATGCTATGTACTCGATCTAGTCATAATAATTGGCGCTTTGCAATATACCTTTGGTCGCTGCTTTTTATTACGATATATTGGCAAAATATAACAATGTAATGATAACACTATTTTTTTTATATATATAGAGCTACATGTACAATTTTCCAATATCCATTTCCAAACTCAACACAGAAACGAACTAATATGTACTCAATCTGTTTCAAATTATCAGTTGTTTCAGTTTTTTAGGGATACATTGATTTTATATATATCTAGATATAGTGTTAAGTGTACGGCAAAAAATATTTATCTAAAAATGTTAAAACATCTTATAATTTAGAATGGATGGGGTAACAAAAGTTACGAATGATCCAGTGCAGAGTGCAGACAACAAAATCAGGAGTAGTTGAACAGGTGTTTCGCTAGGTTTCCAGATTATCCAAGCAACCGGTTTCATTGCTCAACCTTTTAATGATCTTGACCATTGTCATGATCTGTTGAACTAATGTTCCTATACCAATGAAGAAAATGAAAAGAAAGAAAGAAAGAAAGAAAGAAAGAAAGGAGGGGGTGTCAATTTACAGTTGAATTTGTGAGGAAAACTAAGTTTTTTTCTGGCCTAAACTGGTGCCGATTAGGGAAGTTTCTGAGCTGCTTGTACCTTTTGTCTCACCTCAGACATGATTGGCTACTTAAACCTGTCTTTCTCAACTACCTCTTTCCCACATTGGCGAGGGCTACCAAATATCAAATCCAACACGAATGTGACACTTTCCCTGCAACTGGGAAGGGAGCAGAAACCTCCTGAACATCAAATCTTTATTCTCCCATTAGCATCATCCATCAACCCTATTGATACATAAGAACATCATCATCCATTGACCACTACAACAACTCGATCTCGATCAGTAATGTCTCCCAAACATATACATATATTCGTATCCAACAACCTAATTCGAATCCATGTCTCGTCCAGAAAATCACGAAAAAAAAAAAGAGAAGAAGAAGATGATGAGGTGAAATTTAAACGAGCGTGTAATATTTGCAGTTGCTTGCATGCCAATGGCCAAATGGGCGCCACTGGCATGGTTTCCCGCCATTCACCTCCTCGTGCGGTGGCACCTGATGCAGAGGAAGACGAAGCAGAGCAGCCTGTAGCCGACCACGAAGCCGATCATGACGCCCAGGTTGCTCCACCGCATGCCCTCCCGCATCCCCTGCTGCCGCAGCAGCCCCGCGCCGTCGAGCACGCAGATTCCCCCCGCGCCGCCGCCGGCCGAGGCGAGGCACTCCCTGGCGCCGCGCGCGCCGCCGTACTCGTTCACCACCAGGGCCTCGAACGGGTACTTGAACAGGCTGGCGTAGTGCATGAACACCCAGTAGCGCGGGATGTTCTTGCTCGCCACGAAGTAGCCGGAGAAGAGGAAGAAGCAGCCGATGAGCCCCGCGACGACGGAGTTCCCCACGATGTAGTTGGGCGCCAGCGCGCTGAGGCAGGCGACGAAGGAGTTGGCGGTGAGCATGACGAGCCAGACGACGAGCGCGAAGTAGGCGAACGCGGCAGGCTCGCGCGCCAGGCCCACGAGCCAGTACACGGGCGCCGCGTAGAGCAGCGCCGCGGCGAGCAGGAAGGGAAGGAAGACGGCGGCGTTGGAGGCGACGTAGGAGGACACGCGGTAGGCGCCGCGGGAGGTCTCCCGCTCCAGGATGCGGCGCTCGTGGAGGAACACGGGCAGCGCCTCGGTGGTGGAGGAGAGCAGGTAGGTGAGGTTGAAGGCGAAGAAGCCGAGGCGGGACTGCAGGTCCGTGGTGCCCAGGAAAATGCTGCCGAGGAACGCGCCGGCCAGCACCGACTGCGCCATCCGCGCCGCGAACAGCTGCGGCGTCCGCAGCACCGTCTTGGCGAACCGCCCCGCCAGGATGCGCACCTCCGCCGCCGGCGAGTTGGCGTACCCCGTCCGCCGCGCGGACGCGGGTACCGGGTTCGCCGAAGCGGCGGCGGCGGTGATCGTGGTGACCGCAGTGGCTGCTACGGCGACGTCGGGCTTGAGGGAGTCGATGGTCTCCATGGCGTACTCGAGGACGTTGACGTGTGCGGGGATGTCGTGGCCCGTGGCGATGAGGCGTGACTGGAGGAAGTCGAGGGAGCCGTGGTGTCGGACGGCTCCGTCGGCGAGGAGCACGACGCGGTCGATGAGCTCGAGGATGCGGAAGCCCGGCTGGTGGATGGTGAGCACGACGGTCTTGTCGTGCTTGGCGGCCATGTCCCTGAGCATCTTGACAATGTGGAGCGCGGACCCCGAGTCGAGCCCCGACGTGGGCTCGTCCAGCAGCAGCACGGCCGGGTCGTGCACGAGGTCCATCCCGATGGACACCCGCCTCCGCTCGCCGCCGGACACGTCGGCGACCCTGGACGCCGCGACGTGGCCCAGCCCGAGCTCCGCCATGAGCTCCCGCGCCCGGTCCTCCGCCGCGCCGGACGACGACGTTCCTCCACCGCCGCCGCGCAGCCTCAGGCGCAGGCGCGCGCTGTACACGAGCGACTCCTCGACGGTGAGCGCCGGGAACAGCGCGTCGTCCTGCGGCACGTACCCCGACACGCGGCGGAACCTGGCGGCGTCCATGGGCAGCCAGTTCACCAGCACCTCCCCGGCCGCCACCCTTGCCGGGTCCGCCGACCCGGCCAGCACCGACAGCAGCGTCGTCTTGCCCGCGCCGCTCGGCCCCACGATCGCCACCAGCTCCCCCGGCGGCGCCTCGCACGTGACTCCGCGCAGCAGCAGCCTCTCCTCCTCCTCCTTTCCCCCGGCCGCCCCGGTGGAGGCGGACCACGGGACGAAGCGCCCGCCGCGCGGCGGGAGCACGTACGACAGCGCCCTCGTCTCGATGCGGTACCGCTGCCTCCGCCGGCCGCCGCCGCTGTCGTCCTTGCCGCCGCCGCCCTGCGACATCACCGTCGTCGCCTCCATCGGAGACGGCTGCGGCGCCGAAAGCCGAAAGGTATAAGGGCGCACGCACAGGTGGTGGTACGTGGTCGGGGAGAAAGCGCAGGCGGTGCGGACGTGCGGTGCTCGGCTGATCGGCTCGGCTCGCAGAGGAGAGGAGGGTGAGTGAGGTGAGGAGGGTTGAGCTACCGGCACCAACCTCGCCGCGGCTTATGTACTCGCTCGGGTGCGCGCACGCTCTTAACACCGGGCGGGGCGTGCGGGGGGTGCGACGGTGTCGGGTCGGGGTGGGCTCTGGTCGCTGGGTGCCACCGCACGGGCGTTGTTTAGGGTTGCTTGTGTCCCGGGTGGACGTGCCGGTTTGCATTGGGCCGGGGCCGGATGAACCAAACGACCATCATGCTTGTGAGATGGGTGTACCGAGACCCTTCAACTCGCGTGCGTTTTAATTTTGTGATGAGAGGAATGGGTGTTCGCCTGGGTTACGAAACTGGCTGGACGCAGGATCTTTGCGCGATTAAGTTTGTTGAGGGTTGACTCGCTTGTTTACCATTTAAAGACAAGAGAGCGTTTGGAGCCGACGCGGTCCCAGGGTGGCCACGGTAGCAAACTCATTTTGGGCCGTTCGATCGTGGCTTGGACGTTCGGATATGGTTCTAGCTACTGTGCCCCTCGCCAGATATATACCTGTTCCCCCTCATCTCAGCAAAAAAATCCTCTCTCGCTCTCTCCGCCTCTCTCGATGCGGCGCCGTTGCGGGAGAGCGCGAGTTGCGCCGGCGCCAACGCCGGCGGCTCCGCCACTCCCGCCCCCGCCCCCGCCCCCGCCTCCCCTCTCCACCTCCTCTCTCTCCTTCTCTTCCTCTCTCCCTCCTGACGCGGGCAGTGCGACGGAGGCGACGGCGCTCTCACCTAAACCCTAGATCGACACAGCCTCTCTCCACTCCCTCTCCTTTTTCCCCTGGCGGCGCAGAGGCGCGGGCAGACCTGCCTCGGCTCGGTGGCGGCTAGGGCAAGGCAGCCCATCGGCGAGGGCCTTAGCGCGGCAGCGTGGAGCGAGTGCCCTCCCCCTGCTCGGCTCATCAGCGCGGGTGCCCCTCGGCGCGACGGTGTAGGGCCGGCGCGCCCCTGCGGGTGGGTCCGCGGGCCACGCGTGGCTAGGACCCGGCTGGCCGTCTGGCCACGGCGGGTGCGCAGGCAGCAGCTGCGGACGCGGCCCCGCCAGCCGGCCACCGCCACTGGTGACCTGGCCGATGGTCTCTCTCTCTCCTCTTCCCTCGCCGACGTTGGGGATGGACGTTGATCTAGGCTTTGCCTGCTCGGTCTTCCTCGCTGGAGGAGGCCCACACCGGCGGATCTGGCGGATCCGGTGCCTCCATGGCCGGATCCGCCCCTCCTCCCGTCAGATCCGTGCAGAGCACCAGGCAGGAAGCCGTCGGAGGCCAAGGACGGCGGTGGCATGGTGGAGGACTGGGGGCCAGGTGGCCAAGGGCGGCGCTGGCCAGTGCCTCCTACGCGTCTGCTCCCTGTGCTCCGCCTCCCTCCGCTCTGTTGTGGTGTTGCGCGCATCGTCGCCCGCTGCCATGCTAGACAGGCCAAATCCTAAACTCCGGCGTGCGCTCTCTCCCCTTTTCCCCTCTCCTTCCCTCAACTCCCTCTCCTCACTATGAGGATCTTGGCCCCCCCCCCCCTCCCCGCTTCGTTGCGGCGAGCAAGCTCTATGTGCAGATCATCTGCAGAACTGATATCCTTCCTTGTATAGTGATGAATAATTGTTTCATTCGGGTTATCTACTGAGGTTTGGGGATTGTGCAATGATGAACTTTTTTACACTGAGATGAGACAATGGAATTTTGTGCAATGATGATTATATAGTTATTTCATTCTTCCATGAATCTTGCTATTTTCATTGGCTTTGTGATGACTGTGTCGTTATTTTAGTTGCTACATTCTGTCCATTTGTTAATGAGCATAGGTCCATTGTCAATGATGTTTGTGCTTCACACAATTTATTGGTTGTTCTATTTCTGAGCACACCCCATTGCCAATGATGTATTTGCAGTTGGGCTTGCTAGCAAATAATTTATTACTTGGTGAACTGCAATATCAGGGTCAGTTTTTTCTTTAGATTTCTTAACTAATAAAGCTATGGATTGGCTTCCTTCTTTGATTCTTATTCTATAGTTCTTGCAATGAGTATGACTTTTGTATCTGAAATAGAATTTCACTTTTAGCTAATGTGAAACCTGCCACGGGAATCTGGAGTATAACTTTGCAACCTTGTATATAACTTTGCCATATGGATATTCATCTTCTTTTTCCCTCAGCTGCTTTGTTTTCCTTCTTGTCTTTTTAGGCCTGCAGTGTGGTGTGGTGTGTCTGATTTCATCAAGTTGCTTACGTTTTTTTTGTTCTTAGCGGCTGCGCATCGAGTGTCTGATTTCATTGTTCTTTACTCTGTGTCTTTGGTTTGTGAAATTCCTGAAGGATGGGCCTGTCATGTGCGGGGTGGAGGTGAGTTGTCGCTGCCATGTTTCATTCAGGTTCTACAAAGCATTTTTTTGTTTGGGTTCCTGTGCAGTCATATCATGCCCGTGCAAATGAGCCGGCTGCCCTGCAGGTAGTGCCTCCGTGACCGGATTTGTCCATGCCCCTGTCGTTCTTCTGTTCCTCATGGTTTCCATGCAAGTTGGTTGGTTGGTTGGTTCCTATTCTATTATTTCTGTTTTCCTGTTCTCTAATGGCGCCTGTACTATTGGGTGTGGTTTCCTGCCAGTACTATTTCTGTTATTATTTCTGAATTATTGTGTACCAGTTCCCAGTGAGTGCATCAAGTACTGTTGGTATGATTGTTAGGAAATCAAAATACTTAAATATTGCTCAGGGTTTGCTCAATACCCGCCTTATAAAGTAAAAAATGCTTCTCAAAATCTCATTCCATCCATTTTTTGGTACATGGTTATGTCAGACTTATATTGATTTATACTACTATTTCTTATGGGAAAATAGTTCTAGATTGTGGCCTCGCTACTCTCTATTTCCCACAGGTTCATGGGAGATGCTCTTTTAATTCCAGTAACTGAGGTATGCACCAGTTTTGCTTTGTTTTCCGTTCCCAATGTGCAAGGTGCAAGAGCAGAATGGCAACCACAAAAACCTCCCAATTTGTCTCTGCACTACAAATAGCCACATTATATTTCTTGATCTCTATAAAACCATGTAGACTGAAATGAGATAAAGTTGACCATGTTTTTTTCACATATACATGTAGCTACTAACTATAACTATTTTTCAGCATATCACAGAAGTTGAAAGCATGAATAATAAAAGAAGACTATTAGTCTGAAATGGAATGAAGAGCTCAACCTCTGCGTCTCCTATTAAAATGGTATGCGTTTTATGTAGACTGAAATCTATGCCTGTACCCAAGGCTCCAATAACATCAAATTATGGTGAGATGCTGCTTCGGCTGTCAACCATTGCATTACAATGTTGCATTTCTGTCACAATGTAGACCTACAACTATTCCGAGGCACCGCCATTTGAAGAAAATGTTCTGCCTGCCGATCCGATCCATGACGCTCCAGCTGACTCCGTCGCATCCTTCGACACAGGTAGCAAACAAACTCTACACTTTCGCCTGTATTGGACAGGCAGTTGATTTCCATAATATGTTCACCCTATTCGATTTGCCTTGTCATGATCAACACTGACTGCATTGTTTTCTTACAGCCGAGGAAATGGGCTATGACAGGGAAGTCCTTTAGGAGGCCTACGCATGGCGGATTGAAGGTAGTTCTCAAATCAAACTTATCCTTTCATATATCAGCAATTTACTCATTATACCTCACTGCCGCATGTAACCAACCTAGACCTGGAACGCGAGCAGCACCATGGATATGCATCAGATGGCAGCTCCTCTGATGGCGTTTCTTCTGAGGAACCGTTTTACCTGATCAGGGGTACAACACCAACTATAGCAACAAGATCCTCAAAACACGTTTACATTTAACTAAATAAACACTAACAGTTGTCTACCTATTTCACAGATTACTCACCCGCCCGCAGCTTCGAATCAGATCACAGCTGGCACCTCCACTGACCCTCTGAAGATCGGCCACACCTCTAAAAATGGCGTCTCTTTCCTGCAGTGTTCCCTACTCTATGTTGTGTTAGACCATCCCAGAGGACATGGCCTGTTGGTACTCTATTCCTGGACCCTTTTTGTGTACTATTATGTATCGCCTGACCGCCTATCAACAGACCTGAGTCTGTACTATGTAGTCCCTATGTGATACTTCACTGTTTGGACAACGTGCTATGTACCCTTAAGCGTTTGTTTCCGAGAATCATCTTCGGTCATGACTCGCGCGCATGGGCGCGCGCAATTCACTAGTCTTCTACCAATCCAACGTATAACT
Source organism: Saccharum hybrid cultivar R570 (assembly GCA_038087645.1). NCBI lineage: Eukaryota > Viridiplantae > Streptophyta > Magnoliopsida > Poales > Poaceae > Saccharum > Saccharum hybrid cultivar. The sequence continues at coordinate 30,560,741 of JAQSUU010000135.1, forward strand.
CAACTGACCCGTGCCTGACCGTGGTCGTCGTCGTCCAAGGCGACTAGGCGAGGCCACCCGACCCGGCGGATCCACAGGTGACCTAACGCGCAGCAGTAACCTGTGGACCGTGCCCGTTTTTCCTAGGGCGGTTGGGGCGTTCTTGGCTTCCCTTGCGAGGCAGGCAAAGCTACCGTCATCAGTTCATCACGCGGCGCCTGCTTTGCCGCTCGGTCAGCAGCAAGGTCGTGAACACAGTAGCAGTAACAGCAGTAGCCAGGACCCAGGAGGAGGGCTATGGAAGGGAAGAGAATCGACTCAATCGAGAGGGAGCAAGCAGGATCATCGCAGGTAAACCTGGAAGTGGATTGGGATAATCCAAAGTATAAATGGTCTTAACATACTATGGATTTAACTGGATGAATGTTATTTGGTCGTGGATATACAAGACCACAATACCCAAATTCAACGGATTGGATTGGATAAAAAGACCCGGATATCCAAAAATCTGTTCGACCTCTTCCTGACGGTGGCTTCTTCACCAGGTAGCCGGGGGGTGTCCAGCTAGATTTCAACACGCACGCTTGGGGCGAGAGCCCGCCTAGCCGCTCGTCAACGACGGCCTCGCCTAGCTGCTTGAACGACGCCACCAGCCTTCTATCACCATCGATTCGGAGATCAGCTTGGTGCACCAGAAGGCAAATGTCGTGGCCAACCTCCCCAGCTACCCGACGGCGCATTCACGGACATGGATACACTGGCATAACAGCCAGGCGTGCGCGAACCGCCGGCCTCACTCCCCGCGCCCTGCAGCCGCGTGTGGGTAGGTGGCGCGCCGCAATGGGGTGGCTCGCTCGCAGGCGCGGGTCTGGTGGGGCAAGGCAGCTTGCGTGCGCGTGGGGCGACGAGCTCGCGGCGCGCCGCGGGGTCGTGGGAAACCGGATCGGAGCACGGCGGCCGGCGGAGGAGGCAAGAGGAGGCGCCACTCGGTGCCACTGAAGATGAATGGGCGGCGGGCCTCCCATCGGTGGTGTAGGGACGGCCATCAGCGGCGCACGGTGAGCAGCAGCTCCCCGGCCGGACTGAGCAGCGTGAGCTTGCCCGCCGATGCAGCGCTCATGGAAGTCTGTATTTGGATGACTGGACTGGACTGGATTGACAGGGTAGTGGACTGGACTGGATTGGATATTGCACGCATGATTGTGGTTTGGATTGGGTACATTCTCATTTTAATTGGGTTTCCTTTGGACTGGATTGATTGGACGTGGATGTTAATCCACTTCCAGGTATAATCGCAGGTGAAGTGATGGCGTTTCTGATGACCTGCACTTTGACCAGGCCGCCTCGTCGCGCCCGGTTGGTTGGGGTTGGCCTCACTGCTCACTAGTCACTACCCATGGGCCGTGGCGTGGTCTAGCCTGCCGTACGATCGAGTTCAGAGCCGAACTCACCAAAAGGACGCGGAGATGTGGAGCACAGATTTCTTGTAGACAGATACGGAAGCCAGTTTTCGACCTATCTGAAGAACACCGAGACTTGAGACTGTCTTAGCTAAGTCTCATTCAACTTGAGTTTAACCTTACCAACTAATACCGAAATTAATTAACCAGACGCATTTTAGCATGAATTATTACTCAATCCAAACCGCTTCGCTGTGATGAGAGCAGCTGAGCCAGGGCACTACACTAGCGTCAGGCTCATGCATGTGACATCAAAAAGTAGCTACATGCTTTTTTCTTCAGGAGAATAGAGACCAGAGCAGTCGCTCAGTCGAGTGGTTTCTGGCTTAGCCACTTCACCCTGCACTACTGCATGATGGTTGATGAAGACCGCGGCAGCACAATGCACGCAGTACATGGTCCTTGCAGAATTGGCTTGCATGGCCTGTCTGCCTTGTTTCCCAAAACATACACCTGGTCAAACACCAACCGGCCCCCTGCTGGCCTGCTGCCGTGCAGGTGCAGTGCAGGCCGCGGATCCTGGCCAACGTACAGCCTGAAGAATCTCGTTTCCTCCAGTGAGAGATCGGAGATCATAGTCCCAGCAGATGGAGTGCATTTCGTTGCGGATGCATCGATCAGCCGTGATGTGCGTATCTCAGGCGCAGCAAGTACACAGCAAACGCAAGGTGCTGCATGCTAACAACGACTGCCGGTCTGCAGCCAACTGGCTCTCAAGCGTTTGCCCCGAAGAGGGTTTAGTTCCTCAGAAGCGTGAGCTTTTGGAGAGCGAGCAAGACCGATCGAAACGAGAAGGATGCAGTGCACGGCGCCGCAAGCAACTACTGCATCTTGTTAAAACGCATGCTGGTTTGCCGACGGTCTGTTCCAGATAGCTAGTAGCTGCTGTGTGCTCCTCGACATTTTCACCTGCCATTGCAAGGCAAAAGAGGGTCGCCGGCCGTGCCAGCCCATGCATGCGTGTTTTAAAATGCGCGGCGGGTGTGTGCGTTAGCTGGATTCTTGGACGATTGATCCGTCGTGGCTCAGGCAAGTTAAGCTATACGGCCTCTTTGTGTGCTGCTGCGCTTGCTCGACTTGCAGGCAATCTCTCGTGCAGCTGGAGCTCCAAATGCAGAATTGCATATGCAGATGCAGAGAGGAGTATATAGATAAATGTATGTATAATGTGAGCAGGTGGCTGACATCGTGCACCGGGTTTCGTCGGAACGGCTCTGCCGGGTTTCATTTCTTCCAAGAAAAGAAACTCGCGGTTACGTTTCTTGGGCCTCTCAAGCATCGATGCCGAGTTTTTTTTCTGACATTTTAATCGCATGCGGTTGCACTTACAGCTCATGGGAGCAAGCAAAGATCGATCAGGCGGGCCATGCTTAGACTTGGTTTGTTTATTTGGACGTTGCGCAACGATATGGAAGATCGGTAAGGTGGTTCTAAACTCCAAAGGCTGGTTTATTAAGCATGATTGGTGTTGGAAAAACACCGGCACGGCAGCCACGCTACGCTACACTCGCCCGTTTTTGTTGGACACAATGAAGAGATGGTGACTAGACATTGGGGAGGCACGCTTCACCACGCCCATGTTCGGAATTGGGCAAATAACCGTGCTGTCTAAACCATGAAAATATTACTAAGTAACAAAGCTCTGTAACGTCATGCATAGATACAAATACAATTACATGATGTCATTATATTTCCATGAAGATGAATAAATAAAGCAGCGCAAAGTAACTTTACTACTTTAGAAATAATGTGATTTTGTAATAGGTGAACTTTGAAAACCGGCCTCCTCTGTATGTTGGTTTGGAAGGCATTCATTTGTGGAACAATTTGGAAGCGAAATAAATTGAAAAAATAATATAGGAAACAATTTAACTTCCATAACATAGTAAATGATAATATTAATTTTCATAATTTGGATACTGCATAATAAAAGGCATGCATTCTCAAATAGCCGTAGGCACTCAAAGACGAACTATAACATCATCGATCGAGATCAAAATATTTTTTGCTAGCTCGTAAAAAAATTCTTATATAGAGGATCATGGAGCGTACGGGTGCAGTAGTTGTGCTTATCGTGCTCGCCTTTCTTGTTGCCTCGGCAGGTAATTTGACGATGACGAGGACATGTTTTATTCTCTCAGCAGATGCAGCTCTATAATGCCATCGTTTGTTTGTTTTGTTTAGAACTAGTATCTAACGAATGCATGCTTTGTTTCTTGTCCATGTGATATCTGCGTGTTGCCGCAGCCTCGTCCAATCCTATGTGCTGCAAAGACTATCTGTCATGGGGCTCACAGAACCAGATCAACGGGTGCTCTTTGGATCAGAACAATGCCTGTAACTCGTGGTGCGAGACCTCCTGCTGCGGCGGGGAGTGCAAGTTCCGCAGTGGCCACCACAAGTGCCACTGTTACTGCTGATCTCAGTTTCGTTGTTGGGTTATATTATACATAGATTCAGCAAAGATCTATGGCAGTATAAGTACCGGTACTATCTATTTGAGATAGCCGCCGTTAGTTTTTCTTTAGCATTAATTTGTTCGATCATGCACTGATCATCAGGCCGAATAAGATTACATCACGGTTAATTTAGAGTGAGTTGGAATTGCCCGTCTATTTCTTTTGTCAAATAAGATATAATCATGACTTTTGAACAATTCTTAAACCTATACCCCTTTAGATGACACTAGTGATTTTGCGCGCGCCCATGCGCACATCCTTGTAAATCATTTATTCATTCATGTGTACGGTAAAAGTTGGATTAAAAATGCAAAATCATTGCAAGGAGAACAACACGATAGAGACCTAGATGATTGTCGATTTGAGAAAAAGATCAGCGGACAAGGATAGGGTCGGTGTTTTGTAAACTGGACCAGTGAATTTATACGATTGCCACGCTGCTCTAGGAAGACGATGGTAGCATCCAAAAGACACAAGGATTTATACTGGTTCAGACCGGAGCCCTACGTCCAGTCTTAGAGATAATCGAGTGTGTGTTCCTCGCTTGAATGTTCTGAAGTTCTTATAATGGGGGTGCAAGAATTGTGGAGGAGGTAGGAGACGGAGCTAGGAGATGCACTGCCCGAATGAGAGCTTCGAGAGTCCAGAGATGATCCAGATGTGTCCCGGCTGCTCTTATATAGAGTCTGAAGCCAGGAGGTTCTCCCGACCGAGGGGTCGTGAGCCTGAGGAAGGGAACCTAGCTAACTTGGCTTGCGAGCAACGCTGTCTTGTGGTGCACGTCTGGACGTGGTTGTCGTCATGATCTGGTGTCCACGTCGTGGCATGGTGTGACGTGGTGCTACAATGTCATTCGTGGCGGCACTGTGGGCACGTTGGTATTTCGCCAGCCATCCTACGTGACGTGGTCTTCGTCATGGCCTTCGTCATCGCTTCCTGATCTCCCGGGGGCGTCATACAGGAGTTGGTAGCTACCCCAGGTCGTTGGTCGTCTCGTTAGCTAGTGGAGTTGGTGGCCACGATCCTGGGGTCCGGGGTCGTGGCCCCTGTTGGCTTGGATGACCTCTAAGTCAAGGGCACCGTCGTGGATGCCATCCTGCGGTGACTGGAGTCGTACATGTGTTTTATCGGGCCGTATTTGGACGGTGAGTCACCGTAATGGCTGTCATCGCTTGGCGGTGTAGTCTTGTCTCTATTGCGTGATGCAGGGATGGCGTTTGACCGGATCGAGATGACCGTTGTCACATCGGTCCTTGCGGGGTCAGTGCAGCGTGCCTGCTCCTGTTAGAGCAGGCACTCTTGGCTAGACTCGATCTCTCCCCGTTCCTCCCAAGGGTCAGGACGGTGGAGTGGATGTGAGTCCTCATGCGACGTGCGGCTAAGGCAGGTGGAGGGGTCATGGCAACCCCCGCCCTTAGTGTTTGGCCCGATTCGCTTAGCTTAGCTGGGCCTCGATCATATGGGCTTATACTAGCTGGCGTACCGTGAGTCGCCCGAGCGGCTATTTAATCGGTGCCTTGAGATACCCGGGGTATCATAACCCGACAGATAGGGTATTTCACCAATGGGGAAAAAGCACACAAAAAACTTGATCATATTATGATCCAAATATATCTAGGTTCCAATCATTGTGTTGCATCACATAAGGATTACAGGATGAGATAAACTACATATATGAAAAATAACATATGTGACCTATAAGGTGCAATACTTCATTTTGTTTTTCAAGCATAAGATGAATCATAGCTGGATACCTACATTAACAAATTTAGGTATAACACAACTCAAACATTGAATAAAAGTTTCCAAATATACCTAAAGCCCCAAGAACACCTACCAAAATAGGTTACGTCGACACCCATCGGACCGTTCGATGAGGTTCATCGGACAACCTGATAGCCCACGGACCGTTCTGACCAACCAAGGACTATTACACTTAGGCATGATCCCCCTTGCCTTGATCCCTTCAGATCATCCAATGCCTTGTACCTTCGAAGATCCGCACTTTCAACCCAACTGCACTCATCGGGTCATTTCTCATGGGATTGTGAAAAACACCATCAGACCGTCCGACGAGCCATCCAGAGCACCCACCAGAAACACCCCCTGATAGCCCACGAACCGTTCTGACCAACCAAGGACTATTACACTTAGGCATGATCCCCCTTGCCTTGATCCCTTCAGACCATCCAATGCCTTGTACCTTCGAAGATCCGCACTTTCAATCCAACTGCACTCATCGGGTCATTTCTTATGGGATTGTGAAAAACACCATCAGACCGTCCGACGAGCCATCAAGAGCACCCACCAGAAACACCCCCTCTTGGGAATATTTTATCAGACCGTATGACCCACTCACCATTCTGTTTGGTAAGACACAAAAAATGCTTGTTTCCATTCATCAACAGGGAGTCCTTACGGGAATGGCTGCCACAGCTGGTGAGCTATTCACGGACGGCTGATAAAGGGCCTTCTACTCGGTGTGCGGCCGCTGCAATGACATCGACAACGGTGTGTCTGTGGGAGTAGCAGCAATAGCCACGATGATTACAGGGCATGGTTCGATTCATCAACGGTTGAGCCAGGGACGAAGCCAGGAAATAATGAAGGGGGGGCTGACGGTCATCTTCTACCTCTATCAGCCTCTCTTACACCTTCATCCATGGCTAACAAATCAAGGGGGGCTGAGGGGGGGCTCCATGTGTTCGGCAGCAGTAGGGGGGGCTTGAGCCCGGGTTGCCCCCCTGCTAGCTACGTCCCTGGGTTGAGCCTCTGGTGATGGCCAGTTGGGGCCTAGGGAGGTTGTTTATGTAGAAGACCTCTTTCCTCTCCATTCCAATTGGCCGTCACGTTAATAAGAAACTACCTTTAGGAACTATCCCACATAATGCATGGTTCTTTGGTGAGTCCATATGAATTTTTTATTCAATATCGATAGTAGTTTCTCTCTGTTCGCATGCCTGTAGATTGTAGGTTCAATTCCACCTGATTTAGTAGTTCTATGTCCCATCGTTCTATCTCTTCCTCTCCTACATCATATCCTCATCTCCAAGCATGTTGTGTGAGGCTTGCAGTAGCATGCACGTGCACCGAGTGTGAGCACGCAGCGCGGGCGTGGGTGTGCAGCGGTCGGTTCAGGCACACGGCCGGCGAGGAGCTGCTAGCACATAGTCAAGGCATAGTGCGCAAGCGTATCGAGTTCGCATGTCGAGCGCAGGCGGGCGACCCACGCGTGGGTGCGCCCAATGGCAAGGTGCAGCAACGTCGCTATGCGAGGCGAAGCAATGCCCAAGCGGCCATGCAGAAGTGGACGACGACAAGCTAGGCAGTATGCGCGTCCGTCGAAACGTTGAGGCGAGCGAGCAGATGACCGGCGGCATGGCACCCTAGACGCGTGCAGAGTCTTCTTCTCCCCCTTATAGTACACTAGATCTAGCAACATGATGGAAAACTACATCTTGCTCCCAACGCAAAATCGATAGTTTCTTCACGCCTTGAAGCAAGGGGCGATCGTTTCTCGTTTCATGCTTTCTTCGTTAATTTCGTAGACACGTCGTCCATGTCATTCAATTCTATACTACGGAGCATAGTACAAAGTAGAAACGACTGAGCAACCGCGTTGGGACTGCCTTAACCACTTGCTGCTCGTTGTCTCCCGACAGGACCACGACGCCACGCCTACCATCCCAGCCGTCCATCCCGGCCAAAACCACGTAGAACCAACGGCCCAGATCGAACCAGCAATCCCCTTCTCGTCCCCTTCGCAACGAAGCATCATCCTCCCTTTCCTCCCCTCGCTCGCGGTCTCACATAGTCACATGGCACACGAGCTGCTTCTCCCCTAGAAAAACCGATTAACAAAAAAATAAAAATAAAAAACACACCCGTAAAGTAATTAAACCAAACACGCGTTGCCACCGACCGATCAGGCGACCCTCCTCCTCGACGAAATCCACCACCGCGGCCGGGGCCTCCCAGATCTCGTCGGAGGCAGCGGCAGCGGCGGCGGTGGGGGGCGATGGCGCTCAACATGAAGACCCTGACGCAGGCGCTGGCGAAGGCGTCGGCGGTGATCGAGAAGACGGTGTCCACGACGGTGCAGGAGGTGACGGGCCCGCGCCCGCTGCAGGACTACGAGCTGCTGGACCAGGCCGGGTCCGGCGGGCCGGGGCTCGCGTGGCGGATCTACACGGCGCGGCCGCGGGACGGCGCCCCCTCGGCGCCCTACCCCGTCGTCTCCGTCTGGGTGCTCGACAAGCGCGCCCTCGCCGAGGCGCGGGCGCGGGCGGGGCTGTCGAAGGCGGCCGAGGACGCCTTCCTCGACCTCGTCCGCGCCGACGCGGCGCGGCTCGTGCGCCTGCGCCACCCGGGCGTGCTCCACGTCGTGCAGGCGCTCGACGAGACCAAGGCCGCCATGGCCATGGCCACCGAGCCCGTCTTCGCCTCCGTAGCTAACGCGCTCGGGTGCCTTGACAACGTCGGCAAGGTGCCCAAGGAGCTCAAGGGCATGGTACGACTTTGACATCTCGTGTTTTTGTTTAACTCTGCCTGTCAGTGTATATACTACCTAGCATCGACCTTAGGCAATTAATTTACTGCTAGGAAGGTTACAAGACTGAAGGATAAAAATTTTGTCATGTTTACTTGTTACTTGTTGCTACTGCATTCAAAACTGGCTAACAAGTTAAGGTGATTAGTGTTGGTATGGGAGTGAAAACTGCTGATTGTTTCTAGTTTTAGCTGTTCATGCCATTATTGATTAGCAAATGTCATAGAATTACAGAGCATGATCTAACAAGATATCATTTACATTTCTAATGCAGCATTTCGCAGTATCACTGTTAGAAGAGTCAAGGGCCTATTGGGCCTTAGCCCGTTAGAGTTAATTAGTCGCTTGCTTAGGGGTGAAGTAAGACCTCTTCTCTATATAAGGAGAGGAGATGTATCAATCTAATCAAGCAAGAGATTAGAAGGAAAAACCTTCTCTCTTGCCGGCCGTGGGCGAAGCCCCGCGGCCGGCGTTCCCAGCGCCCCTCACAGCCCTAGCCACCGGTCCTCCGTCTCTCTCTCTCGCGTGAACAGTACCCACGGGTACTGTAGCGCACGGGTACCGTAGCTCCGCCGCCGCTCCTCTCGACTCTCCCCTCTTGATCCCAACGGCCCACATAACAATCTGATATCGGAGATGCCAGGTTACGGCACGACGCTGCTGTCGTTCCAGGACGTGCAACCACCGGTGCAACCAATATTGCAGCAGATCCAGCAGGCGATGGACATCACGACGGAGCCAGCAGGGAAGATGCTTACCTGCAAAGAGTCAAGGGCCTATTGGGCCTTAGCCCGTTAGGGTTAATTAGTCGCTTGCTTAGGGATGAAGACCTCTTCTCTATATAAGGAGAGGAGATGTATCAATCTAATCAAGCAAGAGATTAGAAGGAAAAACCTTCTCTCTTGCCGGCCGTGGGCGAAGCCCCGCGGCCGGCGTTCCCAGCACCCCTCACAGCCCTAGCCGCCGGTCCTCTGCCTCTAGCCTGTGAACAGTACCGCGGGCACTGTAGCGCCGCGGGTACTGTAGCTCCAGCTGCCGCCCCTCTCTTCCTCCTCAATCCTCCCAATCCCAATAACAACCACATAACAGTCACATCCAGAAAACCTGCAAAATGAGTATATTTTTTCTACTTCTAAAATTTTGCAACAAACCTTCCTTAAAACATGGCATCCTTGTTGGACCCATGTATCAAAATTCGTATTTTCCTGGGAAGTCTACATAGTTATTTTACTCCCTAAGTTATACACCACTGATTTGTAAAAATCCTCCGAAATTATCTGACCTCACTTGTTACACTGTCCCTGCCACAGATCCACTGGTGTTTGGTAGGACTTTAGATAACCAGAATTGTATTTAAACATGAGGTTTGACTGAGATTCTTGCAGATTTCCCTGCCGTTTCCTTCGAAAAAAGATTCTTGCAGATTTGGACTAAAACTTTTAGTTTTACAATCTGGTATCTTGAGTTGGAACATCTCCGGTCATATAAGTGGTGATTGGTGCCTGTAGATTCTACATTCCTTGTATTTCTGTGTAATTGAGTGGTGCCCTAGTCATGACACTTGTTTGTATAGCCAAAACATGATCACATTTTTCAGTTCAACAATTTGTTAATTTCTTTCTTGTGTTTCAGGAAATGGGACTACTTGAGATTAAACATGGACTGCTACAAGTTGCAGAAACGTTGGATTTTCTCCATAACAATGCTCATCTTGCCCATCGAGCTATATCGCCTGAGGTTACTATGCATCACTATTCTTCTGCCTTATAATTTTCTGCTTGTTCCTTTTCTGTTACTGATATCATTGATTTGCTCTGTGATTTTCCTATTACAATCCCATAGTTTTTCTGTTCTCTTGTCATTTTAACTTAGTTATTCTGCCTTGCTGCAGTCCTCCTTGGTGATCCTAAGGTCACTCTGTGATTGAGGCTTGCTATGTAGTATATGATGCCTTTTTTTTGTACTTGCACTTAGTTGCTGAAAAAATCAATGCTTTGTTGGACATAATTTTTTTTCCTCAATTGCAAATTGGTCTGTTCACATTGTTCTCTATATATGGAGCCGCCGTTTCATGTATGTTGCTCTCTGAACTGATGGCTTAGCACCACATGGTATCTAATATCTGCAAATGAATCTGCAGAATACCTAATGAATTCGATGTTACTTGCTTGTTATCCGTTACGCCAACATTGAGTTCTACACTAGTGTACTGTACTAATCTTACTTCTTTTGCAGACGGTCTTTATAACTTCAAATGGATCTTGGAAGCTTGGTGGGTTTGGTTTTGCTCTTTCGGTTGATCAAGCCACTGGTGGTTTGACTTCATCACAGCTATTCCATTATTCGGTTAGTAAGTAATCTACATTTAGTTTGTCATTTTGGTGGCTTTAATTTGCAGATTCTTTTACCATATTTTGGGAACATTGACTAATCTGTATTGTCCCTTTGAAGCTTGCTGTAGCAGAAAATATTCCACCAAACTTATATTGTTCAAATTAATTTCTAAATTGTAATATAGTTCTGCATGATATATATTTTTCTGGCATGGAGTTTCTTCTAGACACGAACTGATCTTTTCGTATCAACTTTAAAAATGTACCACTACTGTCATGTGGCGGTTGCGTGTAGCACATTGCTACTGCTGGAATTTGTAACGGCATATACAATGTGCACCACAAACCTATGCTAGTCATTTATTAGACCGCTCCATGGTCACGTTATTAATGGACAAAGAAGCATATTTAGCGCTTCATTATACCCATGGCTCAGTACTTTAGTGACATCTTCTGTGATTGGTGACTTTATGATCTGTTTTGTGCACCCTGCCTGTTTTTGCGTTTCAATGCTCTGAACTGTTGCCAATTTATCTGCTTGGTTTCTTTCTAGGACTATGATGTCGAGGATACAGCTTTACCTCTTCAACCATCGTTGAACTATAGTGCACCAGAATTGGTCTGGAATGGAGATTCTAAAGTTGGCTCTGCTTGCGACATGTTTAGCTTTGGATGTCTAGCTTACCATCTGGTTGCTCGTAGACCACTTCTGGACTGCCATAACAATGTTAAAATGGTATGTTTTAAAATCTGATCGATGGCATTTACCCAATATAGATTTGTTCTTTTAGCATCAATGGTCTGAACTGTATATTTTACACTTTCTCCGCTCCAGTTTTGCAAGTAGACCATCTTGTTCGGGTTGTGTCCACATTCTACAGCACTTATTCTGATGTTTCCCCCTGTTCTTGCAGTACATGAATGGCTTGACATATTTAACAAGTGAAGCCTTTTCTAATATTCCTTCTGATTTGGTATCGGATTTGCAAAGGATGCTATCGATGGATGAAGTATCGCGTCCTAGTGCTATGGCTTTTACAGGTGTGTAACACCTTTCTTTCCCTCATTTAAGGGAAAATCAATGGAGATTTTGTGTCGCCCACTGGTGGGGTAAATCATGACCACCACTGATAGTTCCATGAAATTTTTTAAAATGCTACCTTCTTCTGCAGGTTCTTCTTTCTTCCGGGATGATACGAGGTTGCGCGCTCTTCGTTTCCTTGACCATTTGCTTGTATGTATTTGTTATTCCCCTTTAGTTTATTTTCCTGGATTAAGTTCAAAGGTTGCAATCTGGTGTGCTTCTTTGCTGTCTGAAAATCACCTTTGACTAGATTGTTTGAGTTATACCTGTCAACACAGCAGCAAGAGTCTTGCCTTCTTGACTAGAGAATGAAATGACACAATTTGGTACCTAAAAATGGTCCTAATTTTTAAGATACCATTCCTTTCAGGAGAGAGATAATATGCAGAAGACAGAGTTTTTGAAGGCATTATCAGATATGTGGAAGGATTTCGATTCCCGAGTTCTTCGATATAAAGTATGTTCAGTACTGCAATCGATTCTGTCTTCTTCCAATCAATGCTACCCCCATGTGTCTACTCTCTGCGAGCACCATTTTGTTATGTATCACTTCATTGAACCTACTGAAACCTGCATATGTTAAATTAAACTGATACATCTACCCCTATCCCATAATGTTTGGTTGCTATTGCTATCAGCATGTGGTACTCCCTGTATGGAGAGTTGGTAAATAAAGAATATCTGAACCTCAATTTCCAGATCTTAAATTTGTCACAATATGAATCAATTCTCTGGTTGTCCCATTCTGACATTGTGATTCTGTTTTTTTCCTGTTTGTGCCTTTCAAATTATTTTGTCTAGGAAAAAGAACAGCCTTATATTTATTTGATCCATTGGTTATTTCAAAGCTGACTCACACTTTGCAACCAGGTTCTTCCTCCTCTTTGTGCTGAGTTACGCAACATGGTTATGCAGCCAATGATTTTGCCTATGGTTCTAACGATAGCAGAATCTCAGGTTATTTCTGCTGTTTCTCATTTGTACCATTTTAATGCATGAATAGAGTTTCTGTCCATTCAAAGAATATTATGGAATCCCTTCCTTGTATCTATTTTTAACGCTAGTGCTTTCCATGTAAAATATGCATCACTCTAGTAAAGTCCTAACTACAGATGGTTTATGTCATTCTATGTGCAAGATCCACAACTAGAATTGAACCATCTCTTGTCTGTAGGTTTTTTGAAGCAAAATGCATTTCAGGATATGTTATGTACTAACCTTTTTGATGTGACTATTCTGAAAGGCCTTTACTTTTGGCTCGTTTACAGGATAAAGGGGATTTTGAACTCGCAACACTGCCTGCGCTTGTTCCAGTGTTTACTTCAGCATCAGGTGAAACTCTACTTCTGCTTGTGAAGCATGCAGATCTCATCATTAACAAGGTAATCAGGGTTACTTGTGAAATAGCGATAGACTATATTATTCCTTTGTGTCATCGATGTGACTGAATGGAATGGTGCCCTTAACATGTAGTTTAATTAGTAGTTTTGTTTTTTCATGGTGCTTTGTGACCAGGATATTTCTCTTGTGCAGGCCACACAGGAACATTTGATATCACATGTTCTTCCAATGCTGGTTCGGGCTTATGATGACAATGATCCCCGGTTACAGGAAGAAGTTCTGCGTCGAACAGTACCACTGTCTCGTCAACTGGACACCAAGGTTACTTTTTTGCTATACTAAAGAATGAAGATTAATCATTTGATTGACCAATGACCAGTACAAAAATGATACCCCTTTTTTTAAGACTCTTTGAACTCACTTGACCAATGGGTTACAGTGTATGTGCAAGGCATGCATGTTATGTGATCATGTAATAAATTTTTTTCTTGTGCAGCTAGTCAAACAGGCTGTGCTTCCTCGTGTGCATGGATTAGCTCTAAAGACCACAGTTGCCGCGGTATGCACAGTATATACTTTAGTCTATTATATTTGGCAATGTACTTATTATCTGTAATAATATGAACACACATTAAAGCATTGGAATACCGCAAACTTTTATAAAATGGAATGCTACTACCTCTTTTGTGTTCTAGCAGGTACGAGAAAAGAAAAGGATAGGAACCCGTTAACACTGAATGCTTGTTTTCTTATGTTATTATGAACTTTCATGCTGCTTGTTACTTTCCTGTGTCTCTGGTCTGCTCTTATACCAAAGATCTTACTGTTGGCTGGTGGCCCTAAGTTTAGTAATGCTGCATAATAGGTGTTTATTAAAGTAGTAGTGCTTTACATTTTGTTTTTTCTTAAGTAATATTAGCAACATGTAGTTTTCCAATGTATAGTGATGTTTCAGTTGACCTTAATTCTAATTCATTCTTGTTGAACAAGATTGACATTTTAGAATTCCATTGTTGCATTGTTCTCTCTCTCACACACACGTTTTCTCTATCTACTCATTGTTTTGCGAATATTTGCTGCTTTTTCTTATGTAGTGTTGTACTTGTGCGCTCCTGCCTCACTGTTAGGAATACATCATTCTGTACTTTGTACTGTAACTTATGTTGCTTTCTTATGTTCTTAACTGTTCCTGCAATATAGGTGCGCGTGAATGCATTGCGCTGTTTAGGAGATCTTGTGCCATCCCTGGACAAAGAAGGTATACTGGGTATCTTGGAGACTGTTCGGCGTTGCACAGCTGTTGACCATACTGCGCCAACTCTTATGTGCACACTTGGTGTTGCTAATGCAATCTATAAACAAGTTAGTCTTGTCTTCTTGACATGTTCTTTTTTACCATAGCTGAATTATGAGCGGTTTTTTCCCATGCCACGATTTACCTCCAGTAGTACTCAATTTACTCTCTTGTCACTGATCCAGTGCGGTGTTGAGTTTGCTGCGGAATATGTGATTCCTCTCATCTTCCCATTGCTCACAGCACATCAACTGAATGTACAACAATTTGCCAAGTATATGCTTTTCGTCAAGGACATTACAAGGTATCATTTATCCTGCATTGCTCTCCACATGTCCATCAATATGTCAACTAAACTACTACCTATTTCTACAGCAAGATTGAAGAGAAGCGTGGTGTGACTGTTACAGATAATGGGAACACAGAGGTAAAAGCATCACCTCCATTGACAAATGGGATCCATTCTGAACCTATGTCAGGACAAATACCAGCTGCAAAGAGCAGCCCTGCATGGGACGAAGACTGGGGTCCTACTAAGAAAACCGGTGTTCCATCTCTCTCAGTTGATTCTAGTGCACAAACAAAACAACCCTCAGTAGACCCTTTTGACTTCAGTACTCAAACAAACCAATCCACAACACTCCCCTTTGATTTGAGCACCCGAGCAAAGCAGCCATCATTGGTTTCTCAGGTTACAGCGGCTACAATCCCACCTGCGCAACCACAACCATCCCTACAATCTCTTGTGCCCAGTTCAGGACCTCAAACTTCTGGCTCATGTGTTCCTGTTGACATTGAGTGGCCTCCTCGAAGAAGCTCGTCATCCGACTTCAATGCACCCTTGTCTATTAGCAAGGAGAATGATTCTGGAAGGCTGTCTAGCGATGGACTTGATGATATTGATCCTTTTGCTGATTGGCCCCCAAAACCTAGCAATGTTACTAGCATTTCAGCAACCGAGCATCGACCGATCATAAATCAAAATATTTCTGGATTTAGCTCAGGTAACATAGGGTTTGGTGGCAGTGGGAATTCTATGGGGCAAACAAAAAGCAACCAAATGAGCTGGTCAAACACGTCTAATCAAATGGGCATGAACTCAACTGGCAGCTATTTGAATCAGGGCAATGCAGCTCTAGGTTTTGGAAATCCAATTGGAGGATTGAGCACAGGTCTCTCCAATCCAAGTAGTTCCAGTACAGGCCTGAGCATGATGCAAACAAAATCTGATTTTGGATCACTGTCCATGTCGGCCAACAATGCCGCACATGGCCCACCCAGACTTGCCCCTCCTCCATCCACTTCAGTTGGAAGAGGGCGTGGTAGAAATCAAGGACAGTCAGCACTCTCCCGAGCATCAAGGCCGCCTCATTCCAACTCGTCATCAGGACAACAACAACCTATCCTGGATTTGCTTTAGTAAGAGAGGCACGTCTGTTCTTTGTGTTCCGATTGTCAATGTGTACATCTTCAAACTTTTGTAAGGTGAGCATCATACTGTTCTTTTGGACATGCATGTGGCGAAAGTTTTTTTTTTTTTTGTTCATTTTGAAGCTGGATGGCCTTGGTTTACAGTCTGATGAAGGAATTCTACTTCAGGGAAATTGGGATCCTGCAGAGGTTACCTTTTCACATGCTCCCATGCTTAGGGTTTTGATTTGGGCATTGAGGCCATCTTCATATTGTTGACAGAAGAAATGTTGTTGTGTATATTTCTGTCAAACTCGGCTTGTAGCTTGTAGAGTTGATGAATATAGTTGACAAGTTTATCTGGGCAGTGAAGTTTTGAATGTTTACATTGTACAACAAGTGCACCTTGCTCATGTACTCTATGCTCCCCCAACATCATGTAATTCATAGTCAAGTCAAGGCCCGTGTTGTGTACGTAGTCTGTTGAATTAAGGCCTATCTGCTATTCTGCTTCTATTTTGTTTGGAGAAACCGTTGCTGGTACAAGCACATGAATGATATCCCACAACTGTTTAAAGTTGATCTTCATCCTTGGCCTTTTCCCTTTACCATTTCTAGCTGATTAAACAAACTTGGTCCCGTTTGCCTTTATCCAGCATGATATATTTGGTAATGCAGGCAAAAGCCATATATGTCCCTATCCTTGGTTGGATTCTTGTGTCCCAAATCTCTGATTTTGACCTTGTACAGAGCTGGGGTCCAACTGCAGTGGTGTTATGACCCGTGCATGCGCTGGACAACACCGATCGAGCATTTTGGATTCGATACACGGTCCTACAGCCCTGTGTGTGTGTGTACCACTAGCTCGCTTGCAGAGTGTACCACGATGGATGATGCGTTTCTGGTTGGATGGCGCATGCATAGCAGGAGCATTTGCAGTTGATGAGCGCCAGATCAGTTGCTCAGGGAAAATTGAATGGCGACCTGGACATCACTCACCGGAGTACGTATGCGTACGTATCATCAGACGAAGTCAGAAGCATGCAGGTAGTGTCCCTGTTTTGTCTACCCTTCTCTCATCAACATGGGATGGCCATGAGTAAGTACTTGGAGGCTTGGAGCTATCCTCTCTCATCTCGCTCCTCATGAGTTATGATCTCTCCCTTGCAAAGCCTTGGCTTTGGCAGGGGGACAAGTGGATGTGGATGTGGGTTCATGCATGATGTGTCCGTCGATCGATTGGGAAACGAACACTGTGGGAGCGTACACGCAACGGCCATCTGTAGGCTCCGGATCAGGAATGCAGGGCTGGCTACAAAGGCGACGGAGGAATGGATGAATGGGGTGCCACGTGATCACATTCACGGTGGCAGGCATGTAGAGAGAGAACTCTCTCGGTATCTGGAACCATGGGTTGGTTTGGATGAGGGACACAACCGCAACCTCCTCTCTCTCTCTATCATGTTTTTGTTCTCTTGGCACAGATCGGGAGCAGTGCAAACACAATACTGAGCTCATCAATCAGTCACGAGAGGGCCACCGGGCCTGCAGAGATCGACGACGTACTGCGGCCGGGCTCTGGCCAGCTAGCTTGCGCGTCCCCTTTGCGCAGGCGCGCAGCTGAGGGACATCCATGCATATCCCCATCCACCCCAAGCACCAGTGAGACGACACGAGCAACGGAGCAAGCATGCACGGCAGGCAGCGGGCCGGGACTTGTACAGTACAGGGGCACATGGCATACGTGTACTGCTGTGTGCCATGTGTACACTCGTACGTCGTCGTCGCACAGTAGATTCGTTCGGGGGTATATTTTGTGAGCCCGGCCCGTGCACCCGTCAAATTCCAAGGCACTGTGCAGGCGTCGCCTACAGCATGTAGCTACAGCCTACAGGGGGGGGGGACTTCCGTGTGCCTGCATACGTATGCGTTTCCGTGTGTTACGTGAGGCAGTAATTGTAGTTACCGGCAGGAGCGGTGGCGAATTAAGTTTGTACAGGACCACCACGGCATGCCATGAACGGATAACTCCAGGTTGACGTGGCGCTGGAACTTTCTCGTGCATGCTCTACAGCTCTAGGGAATCCATCCATTCTGTGAAGTCACTCAAGTGAGAGAGAGAGAGAGAGCGCCACAACAACGGTCACTCACCATTCAAAAGTTGCATTATTATTCCTGTATGCATATTATGGGCAGGCAGGTATACTAGAGGTGTGTACTGTACTCTCTAGCAGCAGCGTGTAGTGTACACAAGAAATAATGTCATGGCATGCATGTTGTACCCTCCCTAGTGCGGCTATTGCCCCTTGCCATGGCCGCCGTGCATGTGCGTGGTTTCTGTGTGTGCGTGCGTGGCGTGTGACTGTGTGAGAGATCGAGAGCAAGACACAAGAGAAAATAGATATTTTTTTAGAGGAACAAGGGAGAGTAGATAAGAAGTGGATAGGGTCCACCAGTGCTTGCTAGGTAGAGAATCCGATGCGAGCAAGGGATTCCTAATCCAAACTCCAAATCCATGTGTTACTGTTACGCGTCATCTGCCTCTCCCTAACTATAAATTAGAGCGTGTTTCATCAAATTAGTTAATGGATGCTGGTATCTCAACTATCCAACCAGCTACTGGATGTGCTGGATCAAACGGTCCTAACAACAAGCACGCAAAAGCAAAGCGCGCGCAGGTCACCGCAGTCGATGACCATCGGCATCGCCGCATCGGAGAGGAGAAATTCCAAAAGCTCACGTCACCATGTGGCGCCGCACGTGCCGCGACGCCACACCCACGTGGCGACTGGCGAGCGAGCCGGCCGGGCCCGTCGCCCGACGGGCGGGGGACCGGGAGCCGGTGCGGGATGGGACCCCGCGCGCCTACGGGCTAGGGCGTCATGGAGCTAGGGCACCGTTTGGATGCCAAAATTTTTGGCAAAACGCTACTGTAGCGTTTTTGTTGTTATTTGACAAATATTGTCCGATCATGGTCTAATTAGGCTTAAAAGATTTGTCTCGTCCATTTCGTCTAAACTGTGTAATTAGTTTTATTTTTTATCTATATTTAATGTTTCATGCATGTGTCTAAAGATTCGATGTGACAAAAAATCTGAAAATTTTTGCAAAATTTCTTGGAACTAAACAGCCCTAGGCTGCTGCGGCCGCGACCCCGCCGCCGGCCTTTTCAGCGCCGGTGCCGTAGGTGGTGACGTCACTGGCACCCGCTCAAGCAAAGCAACCTCGGCCCGCGTAGTCCCGCCCATCGTCATACAGCCACGGCCTGCTGTTATGTGCTGGAGTATCTTCGCGGCTGCTTCTGACATGCTCTAACACTTGTAACAGTCTCACGTGAAAAAGTACATGTACAGTGTTCGTGTAGCTGATATTTGACTTATGATAATTCTCATGCTAATCTGTTGCGAGAGTAAAACGTTGTTCGTTCGTTGAAAAATACTGCTAAAGTAATGTTGCAGAATAGTGTTGTTTTAAGGATGTACTCTTAAATTTTAGCCAGTCATTCTATTCCAGCCTCCGCTCCTTTAGGACTCATTCATATCCACCACAATCATTGTGTGTTAGAGTGGATTAGAGCGAAAAATAGGATAAGTTCTACTCCAACACATGTAGATTGAGGTGAATACGAGTGTATCCAAACACACTCTTAATAGGTGCAAAGAATCCATGGAACCAGTGTTTGATCAGGCAGCAGCACAAGACTGCTGCATCTCAGGCAGTTTTTTCTTTTTCTTTTTTCTTCTTCTTCTGGATAATACAGTCACAAAGCTTGGTCCCTCCTTCGCTTCTCTCTAGGGAGTGAGACTACCTAGCTAGAGGGAGAAAGATATATGGTTATATACTTATATCGATTATACTATACGTAGTTGTTCTCCTTGTATTCCATTTGCACGTCCCGTTTGGATTAGATCCATCAGCTAACTATTAGTTTTGTATTCCATTTGCACGCCCCATTTGGATCCATCGGCTAACTGTCAGCTGTGTTAGCTAGAAAAAACTGGAGGAACTAATTGTTAGCTGGATGATAGGTACTCCCTCTGTCCAATAAAGAATGTAACTAGGAGTTGCGTACCGATAAGAGTAGTTCATGTTTGACCAAATTTTTAGTGAATTCTATTCATATTTATGACTCCAAAGTAATTTATTATGAAAATACATTTCGTAATTAATCTAATAGTATTTATTTGATATCATAATATTAATATTTTTTAAATCTATAATTAGTCAAACTTAAGATTCTAAAACATGACACTGCGCTAGAATTACATTCTTTTTTGGACGGAGGGAGTAAGATCTTAGTTGGCTAGGTTATGTTTTGATCAAGAAGATAGTAGTTAGCTGCTAATAATTAGTTCGTTGAATCCAAACAGGTGTAGCTAGTAGTTTATTAGCTAATTGTTAGCTGAATACTCAACCAGCAACTATTTCTCTAGTTGAACAAAAATAGTTAAAAACAACTAATAATAGTTGTGACCTATTAGCTAGCTAACGATAGCAGCTAATGGATCCAAACAGGTATTTATTAGCTGAAGCTCTAAATATGACATAAACTAATTTTTAGCAGCTAATTTTAGCTATATAGAAAGGCCCCTAACCCCTAACTAACCTGGGATTCCCTGCTGCACTCGTGCTGTTTAAAAAATCACAAGCAAGAAAGCCAGAAACTCCAGTCACAAACTAGCCGGACATGCAGCAGCAAGTTGTCACCTTTTTCGCAGTAAAGGAGTTGTTCTTGCCGGCGCAGGTGCGCTGCCAATTTAGTTGCGTTGGAGATGCACCTGCTCCACCCGCAACTATCTCATGCCCCGCCCGGTGGGCTTCTCGCTCGGGGCCATGCACGGAGACGGCGTGGGCCTCGCTTGGGCTTTGTTCATTGGCTCATTGCACTGCCAAATGTTTGCAGCCAACGTGCCATGGCAACCCCATATTGTATCCTCGGCCACACATTGCCATTGCTACCCCAGCCGCTCTGTACTCCTGCTCACTGCTCACATTATTAGCTAGGCATGTAAATAAAAAAAACTTTACAATTATGCACTGGCTTCTCTGATTGATAGCATCAGCTAGGTACTGCTGCCACAAGCCCTACCATGCATGAAAGAGAACTTGCATTGTGTCCTCGTCAAGGAAAGGGACTACGCCTGCAAAAACCAAGTGATGAATGGGATGTTGTCAAGCAGGCCCTACTGCTCTTGTGCTGTGATGTCACTTTTCAGATCAGATCTACCACTACCAGAAACACACACCAGCTTTCACACACAAGCCCTGTCTGTCACTTACATGCGTGGCTCACATATGTCAAGCACAAGACACCAAGGCCGTAGTTGCCACGAGCTCGCAAAAGCATTCAGCATTTCAGCTTTGCGTTAGTTGGTTGGATGCTTGGAGAGATCATGCATGTGCAAGCAGCAAACCCAAGAGAGAGAGAGAGAGAGAGAGCGAATCTGCCCCTGTTCAGACACAAAGGAAAGCCATGTTTCCCCATGATGGATCCTTCCCTGAGATGCTGTCTCTCTCTCTAGTCTCTAGCTGTGTGACGCCATGACCTACCTGAAAAGTTGCAATAAGGGTGTGCCTCTCTGTGGACTGTGTGCGCGCGCGCTCAACCCTTTTTATAAAAAGGATGCAGCCTTTTTGCCCAGATGGAGATGGAGCGCATCATGGTACAGCTGCTCAGCCATTAGTGGCACCATTAAGACCAAATAGTTAGATTGGGGCTGGGAAATAATGCAACTTGCAATTGTCAGTCTTTCAGATCAGAGGAGGAGCCAATTGAAAGCGCCATGAATTAGGATCCTGGTACAAGGAAAAAAACCGGGCAAGATGCTCCTGTCATGTTTTGTTTGTTCTAATCCTTTTGTTTCTATTTGGTTATGAGTCTTAATGAGTTTTAGCCCCCCAGTCCCACCCCCTCTCCTGAATTCAGTTTGTCTGACCAGCTACCCGTCCCTAAACACAATCTAAAACATTTTGAAGTAAAAAACTAATGATTCAGTTGATAAAAACCAATTGTTGGATATAGGATCTTTTGCTGGCAATGAATTCTCTCCAACAGTCGAGTTCTCAGTCAAAGGACACAATTGAAACAAACTAGTTTCACCTAATTAAGTTTTTTTATAAAAAAACATGCATGCATTTTTAGTTATGTGCATCTTTGAGATGGATTCAACATCTTGAACAAGATTCAACATCTTGGATTCACCTGAAAGTATCTTCCTTTAATAATGCGAGACAGAATTTATGTCTCTTCTACTAATATATTCCCTCGGTTTCAAACTATAATTCATTTTAGTTTTATTTGAAGTCAAACTTCTTTAATTTCGATCAAGTTTATAGAAAAATATACGGACATCTACAAAATCAAATTAATTTCATTGGCAACAAAATATTTTTTTTGATACTGTATTTATTTGAACCTGCAAAAGTTAATAGATTTTCCAAAAAAAACTGATCAAAGTTACACAAGTTTGACATAGGGTAAAATTAAATTGAAGTATACTTTGGAATGGATAGAGTAGCTAGCTCTCCATTCGATGCCTGACAAAATTATGTTTCTTCTCATTGAGCATAGAGATAGCTAGATCCCTTCAGCGTTACACACACATAACTGAGCTGTTGCTTGCATTCAACTACAGGCCTTGCACATCTCAAGGCAAATTAAGACCCTGATCAAAACCAAAGATAATAAAAAAAACTACTACTACCATTGCAATGGGAAGACAGCCGGGTCCATGGCTTATATAATAGAAAATTTCCAAACAGCATTAACTAACTCAACTCCGATCCAACATAGACCAATCACACTTCCTCAACCGGTCATATACCACTTTTTAACCAAGATCTGCATGCACAACTCCTCTTCTTCGAATAAACGCAGTACGGTCAAACAATTTTAACTGCACATGCCCTGTTTTCATTAGCGATGTACCGGTATTTAGTACTAGTATTTACTGTGCTCCCTTGGGTCCTTACCGGCCTTGGTCCTAATTGGACCTAATTACACGTTGCCATGCACTGTACTACTGGATAAGCTACAGCAACGAGTCTTGTTTTGTAATCTTGAGGCATTGCTACATTTGACCCATCTTGGTCATGAAGGAACCGCACAGCTTTGAACAAGCAAAGCTAACAAAGTGTAGTTATATGTAGAAAATCAAATTATTACCAGCTGGGAAGTTTGGTCAAGTTTAATTTATTGCATTCGTGTTGTGAGTGAGTGCGATATCTTTTTTTTAATTAAAAAGAAAGAAAGGGCCAGGGGAGGAGGTTGTTGGAGAGCAAGCATCACAGTTCACAAAAAGTACAGCTAACCCAGTCCTTAAGCTAGAAGGTCATATCACATAAATAAAAAGCAAAATGTACTACTATAACTTATCCGTTGTGCCATTCCTGAACTTTTTTTTCTCCATCCCTCCCAGGTCCCAAAGGTACCATTCATTAGCTCATGACTCCCAACAAAACAAAGATGTGACTTGTGACTGGACCAAGCATCTGATCATGCATCATCTATCAGGATTCAGGAGAGGAGAGGAGGAAAAAGGAAAAGGTAAAAACAAGAACAAAGTGTGGCACCATCACATTCACAGGTGGAGGGTGTGATCTGCATTAACTTGGACAGGTGTGCACCCATCTACCTTTCTCCAGTCTTTAGTTGCATTGTTCACAGGAGGTGTTACATTTGGCTCTTCTCTCTTCTCACTCTCAACATTTATGCCTTGGCCACTCACCTCACATGCATGCTTGGCTTCTTGCTTGCTCATGCCTTGCAACAACCACCACCACCACCACCATGGCCATAAACACCCTTGCATTGCACTGCACTACATTGCATATGATACCTTTTATTGGCATGCATGGATGGGTGCATGTGTGCAAGTGTTTGTTATGCTTATGCCCTGATGGGTTGGAAGAAATTCAACAGGTTCGATTGTTTCACTTTCACCATGGCCTGGATCTGGGTCAGGCAGACCTGCCCCCTTGCAGGATGCTTGCTGTTACCATGCTCCAACTGATTCACCATTTGTGCCACCTTGCTCAAAACCCAGCGGCTGCTGAGTTCCACTCTGCAGGGCCAGAAACTGCAATGGATTCAAGCTTCACACACTGCCGCTGCTGCAGCTCCCCTTTTATAATAATGGGATGTAATGATTAACAATGTGAGGGCAAGATTTATCTTTCCATCGATGCAGTGCAGGCCACAGTGAAGTATAAATATGCCCTGCTCTAGCCAATGGGACACAAAAGGAGAGCTTCTTCAGCTGCATACACTGAACCTTCACATGAAAAGGCCTGAAATCTTTTTCCATGACACGCACAGATCTTGTCCTCCTCTAAAACCACACTTATCCAACTAAACCCACTTTATGTGTGTATAATCACATGCTTTTTACATAGTTTATTATCACTTCAATTAGCTCCAGCCAATGGTTGCAAAGAGACAGCTCAGTTTCTTTGCTAAGACAATGATGTCTTTGTTGTTAATCAAGCTCCTTTTTTTTCTTGGTACAGCGCAATGGAATCTATGGAGAGCTCAGCTCTGGTAAGTGCACAGAATGAGGGGGCAGACCAGTTATCCCCTCCCCTCACTCTGGGCCTGCCTGCTGACAGCCTGCACATGGCCTCATGGGATCAAATCTCATTGTTAAAGGCTTGCAAATCCTGCAAACATGGCTTGGCACACACTACTATAGTGTTTTCCCTTATTCCACTCCCAGCTGTTCCTAGAACTAATCTGGGTTAACTGCTTGGAGGGCTTTTCAAATGCTCTCAGATCAGGGAAAGGTTAGAGCTATGAGGACACATGCATTGCTGCTTGTTCCTTCCATTTGATCTGCAAAATGTTCAGAAGTAACAAATCTAAGATGGATGCCCTCCTCTACACTAGCTCTCCACTGCAGTTTTCTTCATCTCCAGCTCATAGAGATAGTTTCTTCCATAATGACATATGAGTAAGCTAAGCAGTTGGCAATTGGCATGCATGAACCTAATCTCTCATGCATCTAAATTTAAAAGACAGGCCTTGGGACCACGCATTGGATATTGTGAACTGCATCAGTATTCTCTTGCTCTCCATCAGAGAAGGTGATTAACAAAACAGCATGATTTTCTCTCAGGTAAACTATTCAACTACTGGTGTAATTAAGTAGTAATTTGCTTGGATTTAACAACCAGAATGAGGTGAGTGACATGCACAGAGAGTAAGCAGAAGACATCTCTGGGTGCATCACAAACAGCAGCACCCTCTGCTCCCAGATTTGGTAGTATATCACCACTTGTGCTATCCACTGAAGAATAAGCTGGAAGCAAACTGAAGCGCGCACACCCATCTATACATGATTCCCCTGTGGCACTAAGACATTGCATCTCTGTTGTCATGAACTGCAGGTCCTGCTACATACGTATATATACAGCAGCCACACATATCGATGCACGATGGACGGTTCCGGATCGCCGACGTGGCTGATTACTGATTAGCATGCATGGCCTTCGTCTTCCTTGATCAATGCAACTAACCAATCCAATCACACATGCATGCACCTTGTGCGCGATTAAACAACAACATGCAGTGGCAGCTGGACGGCACATGATCAGCTAGCTGTTGATCCTGCCTTGTAATATTCCATGTAGATCATGTCCAGCTTTGGCCTTTGGGCTTGGAAGCAGACTTTGTCTTGGTGGGAGAGAATTGGTTGGGAGCAGGACGGAGCCACGCTCTTGCACTGCTAACCCAGGGATTAGGGCACTAAGCATAGTGTATTATATATAGCTACCGATCAAGCCGAAAGGAGCAGTAGGGCCTTGGGCTTTGAAATTAATCTGTCTCCCCTAAACATAACACATGCACGGCCAAGGATGAAACAGCCCTGTGTTTGTGTGCTGCCAATGAGCTTAGTTATGCCTGCATCTGGATTGAATTAAATAGGGCTGATGCTAGTGTAGTTTTTCTTGTGGACAACTGATTTATGCATCCTAGTTAATTCGTTCTAGGATCCCATACAGTCAAACTACTCACTAGGATAAATTATATGCCTAGCTAGACGACCTGCCATTTCAAATCTAGCTCGGCTAGACTTGTTTTATATTTGTCGTAGCTTATTAATGCATATTTGTGCAAGTTGAAATGTGATATAGTTTTCTTTTTGTAACGGTCAACTACTTAACATGGATGCCATGCATCTCATCTCAATGCCTAAAACGATGCACACAGTGGTTATTGCTGTTAGCTGAATGATGAGTGCCTGCAAAACAAAAGTGTCATTTGTACTAGTTGAACTTTTTTAGGGCATCACTTTCAGCTCTTGGACCTTTTGGGCAGCAGCAGCAGTTTAGCTAGCTAGCTAGGTCTAACAGCCCACAGAATCACACAGGTAGACAAAGGCTGGAAAACCGGCAACTAACGCGAGATGATGCTTAGTTTATTAGTGACTTTAATTTTGTTCGTACTCGCGTGTTCGGTCACACAGGAGTACTAAACACGCGTTTTCGGTCGTGCAGTGCGTAACAAGAAGCCTTTGCTCGTGCCCTTCTTTTCATGAGACGCGAGTGGGAGCTGCAGTTAATTAGTACTCCTTCGTCCAAAAAATATATATAATTCTAGTACCCTACAAAAGCATGCAACTTGAGCTTAATCAAGTTTAATTATATATATAAAATAATATCAATGTTCACGATATCAAATAAATATTATTAATTTTTTATAATAACACATTTATTTGATACGTAAATATTAATATTTTTAGAGTTAAATTTCAGATAGTTTGACCAAATAGAAAGCTAGAATTATACTGCATCCGTTTTTTAGAAAAGTTAAAATATTGTAATTTAGAACGAAAGTAAGTGTGTTTTTTTTGGCAGTAGTACTACTGACGACTGAAACGTGTCGTGCTGTGAGTGGCCTCGTTTCCATCCCCCATTATTAGAAATAATATTAATATAAATAAAGAAGTGTGCACGAGGACAGCCACACAGGTGCGGCAGATGCGTTTAGATCCGTTGAAAAGTGTACTATGTAAAAAATGATTCCTTGTTATATGTATGGAATATTAAATATGGATAAAATCAAAAACTAATTGCACAGTTTGGTTGTACTTTGCGAGACGAACGTTTTGAGCCTAATTAGTCAATGGTTGAACAATTATTACCAAATACAAACAAAATGCTACAGTGTATTTTAACACTCCAAAATTTAGATCTAAACACAGCTCCCTGAGCAAAAAAAAAAAAACCGGTCTTGTCGTGTCCACACTTACAGTACGATGTGTTGTCGTGTCCACACGTACGATGTGTGTG
Organism: Saccharum hybrid cultivar R570; assembly: GCA_038087645.1. Classification (NCBI taxonomy): domain Eukaryota; kingdom Viridiplantae; phylum Streptophyta; class Magnoliopsida; order Poales; family Poaceae; genus Saccharum; species Saccharum hybrid cultivar. The sequence goes on from JAQSUU010000135.1 coordinate 30,587,939, forward strand.
GTAAGAAAAAGAAAAGATGGCGGTCTCAATTTTCCCAGTCCCATCCTAGGTTACTCATACATTTCTAATATAAAAAAGAGTGAGAACAAATGCACCAAACAAGCTAGTTCATGTAACAAAACCTGACCTGAAATTAACCTTTAGTTTGCTTCCCCGGCTCCGACTCAGTAGTATCATCGTCTAACTATAAATCTGTATATCGCGTTCAAGGCTTTATTTGTCCTATTCGTTTATGCTAAAATTCGGCTTATGCTGATACTTATGCTGATACTGATTTGTTGTGAGAGAAAAATACTATTCATTCGCTGAAAAATAGTTTAAGCAAACAGGGTACAAACATCGATCGTCATATCAATCATATCATATACATAGAGATATGATCACTGCATAATTAATTTAGTAAGTATAGCTACGAATCTAGGTCGTCCAGGATGAATATATAACAAACAAACAATTAATTAACAAACCAATCTCTTGAATAATTTAGTAAGTATATGCATATACTACTCCGTCCCTTAATATTAGTCGTTCGAAAAACGTGTCTGTAAGAGAACACGGTTTTTTAGAGACAAATATTTAAGGAGAGAGTAGCAGAAGCACAGCGACAGCGTACGGCGTACGTACAGAAGAAGCTTTATGGCCATCACAGCGGTGCTTAGCGCAAGACGGCACGCACGAGGCCGGCAAGTGCGTCCCTCCGATGACCGGTCCAGTCCTCGGGTCCGACCGGTCGGCCCGGTCACGTCGCTCGCTGGATCGGCCCAGTCGTACGTCCTGCCCGAGCGACGAGTAGGAGTAGGCGTGTAGCATCGGAACCATACCTTTGGATCGGATCCGCCAGCATGTCGGTCGTGCGTGCAATGTGCATCCGCGTGCCTCTAGCTAGCTTGCCGTCGTCCGCGCTGCTCGTTCGGCGAGCGGAGACAAAGCACCTTCGGCGGCACGGCACCGGTGCACGCCGCGGAAACACCGTACCCTACAGATCGATCGACGCCGCGCGGGGCGAACGCCCGTACATACGTGTGCGTGTCACGCCCCTGGATCGCATGTCTAGAGCGAGCACGAGGCGTGTCGTGGCGCGCGCGACGACGACGCACGGACGGACGCAGGGCACAGCAGCTAGCTAGCTAGCTTTGCCGTTTCGGGGGCGCAGGGCGCAGGCCGGGCAGGGAGGAGTGGCTCGCGCGCGCGGCTGTTGCGGGAGCGGCACGGCCGGGCCGGCCGGCGCGCGGGCAATGATGCATCATGCGCTCGCGGCGTGCCCGCTGGGCGCTGGCTGACGACGCCCACAGCGTGGGCCGCCGCGCGGCTGACGGGGGACGACACGATGCATGCATGTGTACGTAGTACTGCACCCACACCCACAGCTGTGCCAAACTGCTGCTGCCAGTGCATCGAACCATCGACCATCGAGATCGTCCCGCGCGCGCTACATATATAGGAGTACGTCGTTTTAGTCCCGTGCACTAAGCACTTTTTTTTTAAGAACGGCAAAAGCTTTGCCACGATTTCTATTAGACGAAGAAAGAAAAAAGACCAGTGCCGCAATAAGCACTCTTTCGTCTTCCTCCTTTGCGCCTGTCTCACATCCGTAACAGATCTTAATAATTAGCGTAGTGGTCTAGTGACTAGAGGACGTGGAGTTACTGGATCGCTCAATGATCTATTAAACGTTATGGGTTGCTATATTATTGCCCCACGTTCTAGAGAATCTAGACCACACGGCATACCAAAAAGGTACGGTGAAGTTAAACAAACTCCTGATAGTTCACCTAAAAAAAAGAAAAAAATAGTGGCTTTGTAACGTGTCATCATGTAGAACAATAACCGTGTTGGTGGGCCAGTAAATTTTAGTACTAAAATTCATTCAACTCGGAGGAGAAAACAATGAACAACTTATGTATCTGAATGTGACGGAACGTCACCAAACATCGTACTAGTACAATCATTCCCGTTGCAACAACATCTCTCTAATTAGTGGCGCCACACAGTACCACTACCGTGATTAATTTCACTCGCTTATTAGGATATAGGATGACAGATTGACAGGGACGGTGTGCCGACCTGAACTGTCATGCTAAATGGTAAGTACCTACTACTACTATTCCTGCCACGTCAACGTCTCGCTACCAGCAGCAACTCCATCGTCGTCTAAAAACAAAACAAAAAAATGGCTGATGACCCCAGAGGAAATAGTGCAGTTTTTGTTTTTGTCAAGCCCCATCGAAACAAAAGAAAGCTCCAACAGAAAAATAGAAATGTGTCGTTAACCGAAACTGGCCCATGCAAGGGGTGGCCCACATCCTAGCTGGCGAATATTTTTCCTCCTCCGGTCACCACCCCCAGTCCCCCGCAACGGGCCACCACACGATACGGGAACACCCGGTCCGACTCCCATCCCAAGCCCCGCGCGCGACGTCAGCCGTCCGTGGCCGAGCGGACGGGCCAGATCTCGCCCGCGCCCCCGCGGCCGTCGGCCGTCGCTGTCTGTCCTGCCCCACCGGCTCGCGGTCGCACGCGCCAGTTGGGAGGAATGAGTAGGCTGCCCGTTCTGGGAAGGACGGGCCCGCGTGTCAGACGGCGACGTGGGTCCCTCGCCCCCTCCCGCGGGGTGGAAGTGGAAAGCGCGCCACCGGTCATCATTGGACGAGGGAATTTCCGTGCGGGGCCCGGCGCTCTGTCAGCGTCGTAAAGGCGCGGGGTGGTACGGAGTTCGGTGAGAAAAAAAGGCTGGGCCCCGTTCGGTCTCGCTTGGCCATGTACCCAATCGCCAGTACAGCCGGTTTGGTACAATAACAATAATATATATATATTTATGTAGGTAAAAATAAAATTTGCTAGAACCTATATATATTTACACATATAAAAATCAAATATTCTACCAAATAATCTTGTTGGAAGAAATTTAAATCCTATAACACTTCATATAATTACAATGTTAATTAGTTTTACGTTGATTGTGATAGACGTAGTCCTTTAATTCACTTAATTATGGATTAAATAGTTGTTTAGCTCATTTAATCACGCTTAATATGATTTTGTTTAGACCGTTTAGACGGGATTGAACGGTGTAAACGGGTTTAAACGGCCCAACCGTTTAATTTACCGTTTAGGACCTAAACAATACGGCTGACCTCTGTTTACCGTTTAAACGGTGTTTAAACGGACTAAACGGCCGTTTAGGCGAACAATGGGTTATTTGCAGTCTTTTTCAGCCTGCTTATATAGTAGTTAGCTCTTTATCATTAATATATGGTTCACTTATCTCTCTCATAGATTTTTTTTGTTTTGTTCTCATGGCCAAGCCGACTGTAAGCTTACAACCCGCTTCTCTTTTCTCCCTTCTCCTCTCTGCTCCACATCAGCATTTAGCTAGCTTACAGCCTCTTATTATACTTGCTCTTATCAGAACAGTCCCAATGATTGAAACAAAGCGCGATGTTCAAGAGAACCACATCGGCAAAAATCCATGAGTTAACACACATGACATGCAAGTGAACACTAGACCAATCGCTTCATACATTTTTTTTTGAGAAATACATGTATATTGCTGTGTGACTTCGTAATGCATTATTTTCAGGTTCTCCATCCATATCTATTCGTTTCCATAATTCCATATGTCCAAATATCTTGATCTTATTTTTATCCTGGTTTTACCGATCTTGATCCCGTTTCCAAAAATATATATAGAAAGAACGAAAATAGGAAAAGTTTTTTTTCCATCCTTTTTATCCCTACTACGTCATCGGACGGCGGAGGCTTGGATAAGGATCACCCTCGCCAACACGGTCTCAGTTTGGTCCCCACTCCCATGCAGTGTACCGCCTCAGCTCATACCTTGTGAGAAATGAACATGAACCGTGCCCCGTGGAGGAACAATCGCCTGCCCAAGTCAAGTACTCCTACAACCACACACGACCTAGGAGACGGACGCACGACACGATACCAGCGCTCCCCCTCTCGATGAGAGAATGAAAAACGGTAATGCTAGGAGTCACACTTCCGTCTGCGCCAGATGTGTGGATCCGATGTCCAGAGGCTGTCGTTTCTATCTATTCTCTCTGCTCTTCTTCGGTCACCGTAGATTAAAAAAAATCATGTATCACCATAACTTCGCTCCACGACCGGTTCCACCGTGGCTCCCGCACGCCTCCCTCTCTACCGCGCCTCTCGCCGGTCTTCCTCTCCACCGTCGTGGCGTGCTCACCACGCGAGGCCGCACCACCTGACTGCTGTTGTCGCCTCCACCGCGGGCAACACGTGCGCCCTATCACCGGGTGCCACACAGCCCCTCACCCGCTGTCATCCTCCTTCTCCACCGCGACCTCACAGCGGGGATCCCGCTGTGCCGTGCTCCACCCGCTTAGCTGTCATGTTTTGATGAAAGCGTATGTTTTGAGTGTTTCAAATGGATGTTGCAAAAAAGATCGAGATGTTGCATATGTTGCAATGGTTGTACACGTATGTTGCAAAGGTCTGTTACCAATGTTTCATTTGTGTTTTCCAGACACATGTTGCAATTGTGTTTATCTAGATGTTGCATATGTTTCACACATACGTTGCATGTGTTTTATCTGGATGTTGCGTATGGTTGCAATGGTTTTCAAGTGTTTTCAGGTGTTTTTTTCAAGTGTTTCAGTAGCATGTTTCAAGTGTTTCATTTGCCTTTAGACGTATGTTGCAACTGTTGTATTTAGATGTTTCAAAAGCAGATCGGGTGTTGCATCTCTCCTTCTCGCCTTCTGCTGCATTATCTCGGTGTGTCCTCCTCTAGGCGCCGACAAGGCATCCACACGACACCGAGGCCGGGTCCTTTCGAAACGGAGGCGTCACCCCCTTCCCCTCTTATCGCTTGGGCAAAACGAGCCCCCGCATGGAGCGCGCGAAACAGATGCAGCGCGCGGGTATCCGTCCTAACGTCCGGGCGCTAGCACTGCCAAACGAAAAAGTAGCTGCGGTGGACCTTAGGAAAAAAAACACTGGTCCGGGCAAGGGGCAACGGCAACCGTTGCAGCCGGCAACGATTTCTCAAAGACAATACAAAGGGGTCCCGCCGCCCAGGCGTCGTGGTTTCTTCCCTTGTGTGTAGCCCAAGCGTTTCCCGTGTCCGTGCAAGCTGCCAATCCAGAGGGACCGGAATGCCAGAGTGGGGAATCTCATCTACGGTCTCCGGCCACATGACCGGTGTGATCTCCTTGAATTATCTCTCATTCCCGTGGGCCGTGGTCGTCATCTCTGTCCTTGTTGCTTTTTTGCTCACCTGCTTGCTCACACGCAATTTCAAATATTTCAATCGTCAACTTTTCACAGTCAACTAAATCAAATTACATGTTTTTTCCCTTTTGGGGTACCGAGTACAGGTGCCAGGGGCGATCGGCAAAGGAGGAGGTGATGAAGACTTTGAACTTATCAGTCATGATACAGTATTTTTCTCTCAAAATAAATCAGCGGAAAATACTTTTCAGCCTGACTTTTCAGCGAAACGAACATGGCTATAGCACGGCCTAGAAATTGCTGCTTTTGGGTGGGCCAGCGCGGCCTAGAATGCTTCTCCAGCTCGATCATCAACTGCGGCAAAACCTGCAAGATGAGTTGTAACAAAGCATGTTTCGTCAAGGGCCACTTCCAACCGATAAAACCTTTCGGCCAGGTGGCTTAAGATGCTTGTGTTGTGACTCATATAGCTAGCTAGCTAGTCATGTTCTCTTTATCTTGATGACTGCTTCGATCGGCAGATAGTTGGTGAGCTTCAACGCACATCAATGAACATAAGTGGCTAGCTTGTAGTTGTAGCAAAGACTTTTCGTCACCTCTAAACTCCACTATCTTCAGGGAAACATCTTAATGTTCATCAATCCGTACCTCTACCTGCCGCTAACTTGTCAAAGTGTGTGTGCGCTATAATTTACAGCTTAGGTTCAGTGAAATGAAAAAAAAGGCTGTTCACATATAGGCAAATATTTCCTTCATAAAAGCGTCAACTATTTAATTGTGCCACAGTACAAATAATCCGCTGACATGATCATCAATTGTTTACCGCATATACTTCGCTCACTCACGGACATGTCAACAAGTTAGTACTTGACATGGAGATGCAATCATAAGGATCCAGTGTGCATAGTCATTAGAGAGGCATGGCGCTGTGTACAAAGACCATCTATCTCTTGCAATAGAAAGATGCTTACTGTCAATGCAAGGTGCCATGACATTAAGGGTGTAGGTGATGCATAAAATAAAAGATTTGTGCATATACATATCTGAAAAAATATTTATCCCTTTAGATACATAGTTGAATTTGAAAAATTAGTTTTATAGCCACATTTCTGTCGGCTGATGGCAATGTCCGTCGTGAGCTATGTATATGCTTGAAGTGCATATATATCAGTCTATTCGGATGCACCTCTTGTAGTTGTGGCTGCAATGCCTCTCACAATGTCAATGTAGCACCGGCGGCGGTGTCTAGCTGCACCAACAACTACTTTAGCTAAAACGAATATGCCCTATCCCTATATCATTTGATATAAAATTTTAGGCGCCCTGCTAGAGCCGATTAAACTTTAAATTTTCTTAGATCATTGAGATATTCTGATATTAAAAAGAAACAGAGGTCGACGCATATATATATCCGAGGGTACTCTTAACGGGAAAAGATCATGACTATCTTACGCAATAAAAGATTCGGAACCCATGTGAGATATACATATGAAGTGGATTAAATGACTAACTCTAACTTCTATAGACATTAGGCATATTTATGGTATATCTAGCACAACCTTTTGTGTTGTATATGAGATGTGCAATTTCTTTGCGTGATACACTACACAACCCATCATCTGGAAGTTTGGCCATGTACAACTTTACTCTAAATTAAAAATAGAAACAACTCAAATAAACAGAAATAGTTCACCGTAACACCAACCCTCTTACAAACTACTATTTGAGCATTTCTTAATGATATATGTGGTTAAGCTTGCAATATTTGCTTTGTATCATGAGCTTTGGTTCAGCTCTGGACGGCATTATCTTGGGACAAAACCTATCTTTATGTGCATGGATATGTGTCCTAGTTGTGTGATTGTGTCTAGAGCTAAGACAAAGTGTGTACGGCTAGAAATTACAGCTTATGTTTAGTGAAATGATTAAAGGTATTTTATTCTTTTCCTAGACACATAAAGGCAAATTTTCATTTTAAAAGGATATTTTATTGTAGCATAATACAAATAATGTACTAACTTACAATTACAAATGTTCACTGTGCATGTTGTTTCGCAGCAAGAAAAAAACTCCATTGTGTGATTACACTTTTTGCTCAGTCACAAACGCATCAAGAAATTTCAATCTGAGATAGAGATAGAACCAAAAGGATACACATAACCAATAGAGAGGCTTAGAGCCGTGCAAAGATGATGCGTGTAACTAGAGATTTGCACAAACATATCTAGAATGATATCGGTATATCTTGGATACTCCTTCCAAGTTGGTAAAAGACGTCGTTTTGGACAGCGACACGGTCTCAAAGCATAATTTTGACTTCTTATTTTTATTAAAGTATTTATTTAAAAGTGTTATATGTATATGTTTATGAAAGTATTTTTCAAGACAAATCTATTCATGTGGTTTTCACATTTTCAAACTCAACAACTTAGAAGTTATTCATGATTTATATTCCGAATGTTTGACCCAAACCTTGTCCAACACGACTTCTTTTACCAACCTAGAGGAAGTACAAAGTATTAAAAGTTTGATGGCTACCTTTCTGTTGACTCTCGAAGATGTTTGTTGCAAGTTATGCTGGCTGAAACAACAAAGGTTCGGTGGTGGGTACCGGCTGAAATTTAAATATCGAGTTGTGATATTAGAAACACAAGAGGATGTGTATATTCAATCGCATTATTAAGAAAAAGATCGTATATATATCTTGTGCAATAAAAGACTAGGAATTCCAGTAAGATATGCCTATGAAGTGAAGTAAAGCATTAACTCTAGATTCTATAGATTATGCATCTATGTGGTATATCTAGCTAGAAGCTTTATATTGTGTCATAAGGTGCGCGCAATTACAACACATCATTTGAAAGTTTGCCCACATATAACTATACTCTTATTAAAAAAATATAAATATCTCGTACAAAATGATAAAAATAATTCACCACAACACATACCTTCTTAGAAACTACTATTTGAGTTTAGTGTAGTGATATGTGGTTAATCTAACAATCTTCGCTTTAATTTGTATCATGAGCTTAATTGGTTCAGCTCTACACGGCACTATCTTGGGGCAAATAGAAGCCATCTTCATGAGCATGCATGGCCTGGACATGTATCCTTCCTAGCTGTGTCGCTGTGTGATTGTGTCTAGCTAAGCCAACGTGTGTCCGGCTAAAAAAAGAAGCTTTGGCTTGATTTGGAGATAGCTTGTCCTCTTTGTACTCTTGTTGTCTGGATTACTAAAACAGCCCTAGAGCAGATAACCACAGTTTTGTGCATGATACCTGCCCCTTTTCTTTGGCTCTAATATATGCTGCATTTTAGACAAGCAACTGAATATGTATGTGGCCGGCCAGGACGCCACAGATTAAAAATAACAGAACCGTGCTATGTCCTGGGAGGGATGCATTTAGTATGCAAAGTAGGCCATCCTGCAGCTCATTCTTAATTAGGTTTAAGGTGGTCACAACTCTCATTCAGCAGCAATAATACAGCATCAGTTGCAGCTGCACCGCACGGTACCACAGCATAAACATTTTTCAGATGCGTGAGATTCTTCTGCTATGCAAGTTCCGGTGCACGCCCTAGCTCCGCATTTGTTTTGTTGGCCATGGCCATGCATGTCTCGGTCACCATCACCCTACTGGCTCTGACAGATCACTTGACACCCTGCCACTGCATGCCTATATCTTTGCATGGCCTTTGGGGGGCTTTTTAATTAGGATCCAATGGTTGTTGGTCAGTGACCAGTCTATGCAATGCAAGCATCAGGCCATGGGCAATGGTCATGGGGAGGCTGGGCTGGCTCTCTTGGCAATAGGGTGGTCCGGCCGTGTCCTTATTGGAGGGATCAGAGCGAGCCATGGGAGAGAAGACAAGTGCTTGAGGCTTTTGCTTGTTTCTGGGTCACAGTGGATTCCTTCAAGGGAAAAAAAAGTGGAGTCGAAGCAAGGGTGCTAGGAGCTACCGCTATTAAAATGCACATCGAACATCCTAGGAAGAATGTTGATTAGTGCACTGCTGCAAAGCCTTTTTTTTCTATTTCTCTATGGAGAAAGCTTCTCGCCGTGTCCAGGATTAGAATGGATCAATACCATTCGACCAATAACATATATATTCTGCTATTGTCCATTTTGTGTCTGCCTTAATTTGAGCAACTTTATGTCTCTAACAACACTGAGACAGCCAATGCGTCGCTCAAAATCACATTCACCTCACGTAAATGAAAGTTTGCGTTTCAAGTGGAAGTTTACTACTAGTAATCTTACTTTTTATTGATTAGAGGTCAACAATAGAACCATCACATTAATTCTTCTCACAAAAATAGATAAAAAAAATTATTTAGCCATCAAAATTTGGTACTCCTCTATTTCAAATTGCAAGTCGTTTAATTTTTGTGTAAACTCTAAAGTCAAACTTGTCTAACATTTTACCAAGTTTATGGAACAGTAAATCAATGAGTAAATCAATGTGTACAATATCAAATAATTTCACTATAAAATATATTTCATAGTGTATCTAATCCATCTTGTTTGATGTATCTAATCAATCTTGTTTGATGTTGTAGATGTGTGTAAAATTTTCTATAAACTTAGTCAAAGAAGTAGAAGGTTGACTTAGGAAAAACTAGAACGACTTGTAATACTTTAGAACGGAGGGAGTAGACTCTAATCATCATTGATTATAATAGCTATTGTATTTAATGTGTTTTCTAAGAAATTACTACTCACATATGCTATTATGAAGAATGGTATAAAGTAACCCCTAATTTGCATCTAAACCTTCTCTAGATATGCGTCAAAATTTAATTTGAGGTTTGCTATGATAAACACAATTTGATGTAACCTCTACTTTACATCAAAACTACCCAACCTACCACTATGATATATAGGTAATCTATGTGTAACCCCTTACTTTTGCATCTAAAAATTATAACCCACTTGTACCATTAAAAATAAACTAAAACATTCCCTCAAGTATACATTTAAATAACCGACATTTGCTATTATAGAAAGATATTTAAATCACAATAAGTTATATCTACATATATTTCTAAATTACTCGCTTTTATTACTCTTGATATATATAAAAAAGTAACTTAAAGTAAACATACATGTTACTATGTCATCATGCGGATCGATCAAGTGTGTTATGTATGCATGCATACATGAGCGATAAAAAAATATTTATATGTTTCAGCAACCATAAAAAATGTTCTCTTAACAACGACTCATATACCAATTATATTAACAATTGAATTAAAAATATATTAATATCCATTACAATAGTTTATGTAAGCTGTTACTTTAAACAAATTTATACATTTTAATTGAAAACTATAAGATATCCATATTCATAGTATAATTGTAATCACTCTATTTTTAAAAAACATTACTATGGTTCATCACTTCATTGACCTTATTCACCGCCCAATGCAACACTAGGTTGCGGCCATAGCTAATTTCACAAGGGGTGTTAAGGTGATAAGGATACAACCAATATTAATATCAGTAGTTATTAAAATAGTACACCCCCATTGGGAGCATTGGCACTATTTCATCCTTGCCTTTGGTTATCTAGCCGTCCTCGTGTGCAATTGTGTGAGAAGTTTGTCTTGCTAAGTTAGGACAATAGAAGTAGAGTTAGATCATAGGAAACCTTGCTCACTCATTGTCCTCCCACCTTACTTGTATCCTTCTATGAGTTATCTCTGTCTTCGATGTCATCGTTATCCTTCCTATTTATCAATTACCCCCACTATACTCTGATAGCTAAGTCATGGTATAACTAAGATCTCTCATTTATCACTATTCCTAGTCAGCACTTTCTATATGGATTAAATAAATAATGATATCTTAGAATACTCCTTGGTGAAGTGCTACAACTATATTCTATGCGCTTGCGGAATATTCTACTTGAGCATAAGAAATACCAACATGGGCTTACTGGACAATCCATCATAATTCGTTAGACGGTCCAAAAAGACTAGGCTTGATGTGCCTAAGTGTGATGGTCCATGGGTGGTGGAATAGTCTGTGCAATTTCGGATGGTCTATCAAATCTAATGGACAATTGGTCATGTTTATCGACAAACCTATATATGTTCTAGGTGTTCTTGATGAGTTTCTCCTAGGGTTCTTGAAGGGTATCCATAGGGTGTGTAGGGGGACTTCATAGGGTGCTTGTGCAAGCTTCCAAGGTTGTGGAGCCTATGGTTTGTTTCACTTTCATATCTCTACTATTGAGTGTTGTACTATAGGGCTCCAATCTTTGCATCCACCAAGCTCAATCTCCTTCTCTTGCCATCCATGTATCAAGGTGGAGCTCACTTCATGATTTGGGGAGGAAGGAAGGGGCTTCTCTTTGCACAATAGCATATGGATTACAGACTTTAGATTATCACAAGAGATGAGCAAGACCTACCCTTGGGACTGAGTTGAGGATCTTGAGATCTATCTCCTCCTTGATAAAAAATGAGCACAAGTGATAATATTGGGGATTTGTGCATGAGAGTGATCCTTGAGCCTACGCTAGTGGTTGAGTCAAAGATCTCAAGATTCATCCTTTTCTCCCATAAAGGATAAACTTCCCCTCCAATCTCCTTATTACCTATTCTTGCTTCCATTCTTGGCTCTCTTCATGTTCTTTATTCTAGAGAGAGAGTGGGAGAGATTAGTGGGGAGATTGGTGAGAGGGAGAGTTGGTTCTGGTGACTTGGAAGAGGATCTTGAGTTGATGGGTAGGGCCAAGGGGTTTAGGATTTGGATAGCACATCATTAGCACGATTGCTAAAATCCTATACACTTATCGATGGTCTATCAAATTATGTCAGACAGTCCGATAGCACCTTGTGGAGTTCGTCGAGTTGACCAATCAACTAGGGTTGAATAGGGATTGACGGACAATCCAAAGGGAAACCTCAGACAGTCCGTGTTGATGCTAAACTCAGGGGCAATTATCTATGAGACATTTCTTTACTTGTGGATGCCACTTGATCCCTGATGGAGCTTCTTAATCCATCTTCTTTCTCGTCCTAATCTTACAATTGAAGTCAGTTGATTTTGTCTTGCCTTGGCTTGACCTTCGTTTAGGAGCTTCTTCTAGAGACTTAGGAGTGAAAGTCGATGGATTGTTGGAGATCAGACATGGTCTTTATAGTTGGAATTTGGTTGAGGTGATTTAGAGATGGGTCAAAACACTAGGTGGGGTCTCCCTTTTTATCTTGAGCAATTGAAAAAGAGGTGAAACTCAAGAGTAGGTGGGCCAGAGCTGATGATAAGGAGAGCTTTCTAGAGTTCACCTAGGCCTAGGGTTTGGAATAGAGGGGCAGCGTTTGGGTTTTGGGCTGCATAAGGGGATTTTTGCAAAGTTTTATTTGGAACAATGCTCGGGTTGTGACACATTCAAACATTGTTTATATGTCCGTCTAGGCTAACAATGAATTGTTCAGCCAGATTCAAGTCCTAGTCTTTAACATGGGATGTGCACTTTTTAAGATTTATTCTTTGACATGGGATGTGCACTTTTTAAGATTTATTCTAGAAACTAGCTTGCATGTGTACATAGGCAGAGTATCTGTGTGTATATGACCATCGAGATCTATTTTGTGTTTCATAAAAAATGTTTTTCATAAACTTAGGTCCCCTTTGGATCCATCCAACTAACTATTAGCTATGTTAGCCAAGAGAAACCAGCTAATAGCTAACTGTTAGCTAGATGGTAGGTAAGAAATTAGCTGTCTTATTAGCTTAGGATACAAACAACATCTCAATTATTTTTTAGTAGCTAACTACTAGCTATATAAGATCTAGACAGACTCTTAGATAAGTTTGATCTAGTAAAAAGCTAAAATGATTCTATTTTTAACTTTTAAATTAGAATGAAGCCTATATCTCGCAACTCTCCTAGTAGATATTATCTCATGATCTACTTCATCGATCGTTCCATATGTTATTTTTAATTTGTTAGGGTTGTACTCTGTGGCACTACTGACCGAAGTAGATTGCATGCTAAGTGCCATAAAGGATTAAGGGACAATATCAAGTCAACCATTAACATTAAGCCCTTCTCAAATTACCTTATAGTTAGTTCTAGTAGTTAATGAACCAAACTAAACGAATCCCATTGGAGCAAGTATAGTAAAGGGATGTAGGTGAGTTGTACATTGAGGTGGAGGACAGAGAAGAGAAGCGATTTGTAAGTTTACAACCAGCTTATGCACAAGAGCTAAGAAACTTTATAAGAGAAAGAAGTGAGACATAAATGATCCAACTACTATATGAATGGGTGGAAAGGTAGGTTGTAAATACAGCTAGCAGTGTTCTATATTGCTAGCCTTGCTCTTAGGACAGGGGCTAATCATGCTTCACTATCACTTTGTGACACATACTCTTCATTAAAGAGTCTAAAGTTCTAGAGAAACTTCTACCAAATTAAGTTTAGCTACGTGATAGGTTTATCAAAGTGTAAGTTCTTTTTGTGTGGGTGGGACAGGGGATTTCATTTAATTCAAATTAGTCTAGAACAATTTATGTACACTTGATCTAAATCCTTAAATTTTAAAAGGGATCATCCAATGCAAACAAATTCAGATTTCATTCATGTTAGTGTTTGTTGAGTAGTTTAGGTATATGTTTATTGAGCATGTTCATGAATCGTGAGAGAAACACGTTGACATTCATATATTGTGCGGTCAAGTTTTAAGTGTCTTACGTGAATAATACTAGTACACTTTATAATAGTAACATTTTGTTCTTGGTTTGTCCTTGGTTTGCCTTATCTTGTAAAGAAAGGAGAAGTCATCTATCGAAGTCCAGCACCAAAGTGATAAATGCTCCATTGATACATTGGATAATATGCAATACATTAGTGACATCTACCCAAGTTTAAAAATAAACATAGCTGCATATTATTACTGATAAATACAATGAAACTATTGTTTGAGACTACTCCATCAAGATGAAAAAACTAAAAGATTGTCTCAATACTTAGATGGTACTTAATCATGTCATAAACAAGCAAACACCATTGAAATATAGCTTAATATGGGGTATGTGCCACCTGTCTACCCTTGGAATATCCCCCTAGGAATCTCCATGGGGATGATGTCAGCTAGCGACCACGCCTTTCAAAGTAGGAGGTCCTCAAATTCCCTCCTCAAACCCTCATTCCAAGGGCTCTAGTTCAGACACTACTTTTATAATTCTAGTTGCTCCTCTCTTGTTCTCATCTGGTATTGCACGCTCTATTCCATTGCTCATGCTTCGTCATTGTTGCTTTCCTCTGTCCCCACCAACCATCGCCCTGTTCGCTTGAGCTTATCAGCCAAATCAGCCAGTCATTCAACAGTATTTTTCTCTCACAACAAATTAGCAAATAATACTTTTAGCCATGGCTTATCAGCCAAACGAACAGGGCATATTTGGCATCGCTGGTCCCCAACTACCCTCTTGCCCAGGTTCTCCTATCCCCTCGCACCCTCCTGCCTAGACTTCCTCCACTGCCTCCCTCCACTGGCTAGGCCAGCCTCCATCGCCCATGTCGATTCCCCGTAACTGCCTTTTTCTATCCCTGTCATCCTTCACCACCTGCTATCATTCCATGCATCCAAGCTCCACATCGACTGCCCAACGATGACAAGAAGGGGAGGGTACTGCTACTGACTCGGAGGAAGGAAGGGCACAAAACCATTGATGTTGGTGCACATAAATAAGGAAGTGGCGTAGGAGCTCGGCCTCATGGTTGTTGGTGTGATGAGGGCAAAGCTGCACTGTGGTCGCCAATGTTAGGGAGGGGAAGGTGATGGTGGCACCACCGATGTGGGGGAGAGGGCCATGTCTAGCGGTTAGGGTAGGAGAATGAGAAGAGTAGAACTGTAGAAGAAGGCATGGCATGTGTGAATAATGGCTATGATTTGAGGACTGTTACTGGAGTTGCATCAATTATTTAAGGGTCACAAAAGTAGGGGAATCCCTTAGATCAAAGTAGGGACCTTGATTTGGGGAATTTTGCCACAGATGCCCTTAGGGATCTCTAAATGGGCCAGCTGCATGGCTACGCCACACATGTCCTGCTACCCCTATCTTTGTGGGGATGCTAATTGATGAATCTAGCCTCATTATATCCCTAGCTCTCTCCATCTTTTTTGGCACATTTTTGTCAGATTGTTAAGGTAGTAGTGGTAGGTGATATGGGGGCTCAACATGACTTTGTTGGGGTATTATTGTACATGCTTACATGGTATGAAGTGTTCGAAACATGGGAGCATTTGGATATTGTAGAGGAACATGAGTTTGTCTGCATTATGGTGGCAAAGATGACACTACACCATTAAATATATACCGTGGTCAAGGTCAGTATATACTGGTACAATGAGGATCACATTTGTTGTCGTGTTGCATGATGTCTCTACATCATAAAGATATACTATGGTGAAGGTTAGTATATACCAGTGGAATGAGGATTACGTTGGTTGTCGTGTTACATGATGTCTCTAAACTCTTGTAGCAGAGCGGTTCTATGAAACTCCATGGTTTATTTTAGAAATTAAATTATCTAGCACTAGTTATGTTGCACGATTATTATTCATACTTCACTCGTGTAGTTTGTAACACATTGATATGCTCAAATATTTTTTAATTCAATTCCATTTAACAAGGTTATTCATTTAGGTAAGGTGAACTTTTGGTAATTCACCTTAGTGGTGTATTGGCATGTGATATAATTATAATTCATTCAAAGATCGTTCTTTGTGAGTTGTAGAATGCTATTGGCCATGCTAGAACATGTTGCAATCTCCTGTGTCTAGCCTCAAAAACCGAAGATGGGAAACATCTGTCAATGGGAATCCATAATGCCGCTTGCCGCCTATCTCTTTGTCTTTGTTTTCGAATAACTCTTGTCTTGGCATCTTGCATGAGAGGCTAGGAAACTTATCAATCGTGCTCCACCCCTCTTTGCCTCTCTTGTAACACCCCAGGTGTTTGCCACCAGTTAAGTAGTGGGTTTGAGCTCAAACATGGTAGATTAAGTGGTAATGATGATGTCAAGGTCAACCTATGGACAGGAGCCCCAACCTAAACTTGGATGCTGCACCCTTGCTTTACATATAGTCCATTTTTAAGATATATGCTTGGGTGGTGTTATTGCAATATCTTCATATATCTCACCTTAGTACCTATCTATATTAGTCACTGGCAAAGTTTCATGACGTTTGGAATCAAAAAGTCACATGAAATGATAAGTTATATGCTTGTTGGAATGACTTTACTAAGTGCGGAAATTGCATTATTAAGTGGATGGAAATATAGGTCATCGACCCAAACCTTGCTACCTTGCCCAAAAGACTCTAGATGGACTCTACAACAAAAGTCGTGAAAGGTTCGTGTTGAGCAAATGCTCAGAAAATGCCCCAATTGATCAAAAAGGATAATTTAAGCTTTATCATGATCCTACTTTGGTCAAAGTAGAAATATAGTTTCTATACCAGTTTTGATGTTGGACCTTAAATAAAAGTTGTAGTTCATGTTGTGTAGAAGAAACTTTGTTTTTGGACGAAGAGCTAGATCATCTTGGAAGTAAGTCAAATCGAGGTCACAAGATCAAATTTGCTGCTGATTTCAGGACTTAGAAATATTCTAAGTCTAGAAATTCATCGACATCGGCGTTGACGTCTCGCGTTCTCCAAATTTCGTTAAGTAACTTGACTTGAACCCAAAATAGAAGTTGGAGCTAGGTTCATGGAGAAGGGCATGTAAAAAGATGGCACTCGTTTGACCTTGTTATGACCCTCAATTTTGGAGTTTGTTAATAGCTGTCAACGCCTTGACACTGTTAATTTAGAGCTTAATTACCTGCTAATCCATAGCTCTAATGGTCTTGCTTCCTTAATACAAGTACAAGGGCATTCTGAGGACAACAACTTTTCTATAGGCGCCAAGGTCCGAATCTACACCGAATATGCCGAAAAACGGACTCCAAGTCAGGCACAGCAACGCACGCCACGTACTCGATGAATTGACTTCGTGGCAACCATGTCGCCGAGCGCGCCCCACCCTGCCGACGCGTGCGCCTGCCTCCCTGCTGCACCCAAGCGCCCTACTTGAGTAAGCATCGAATCCCAGCGCGCTCGCCCTCACTCCCTCTGCCCTCCCCCGACGCTCTCTCGCTCTTGGTGCCGTGCTTGCGTGCGCTGAGCACGGCCGCGTCTGCCATGGTCGGCTAGCCGAGCTCGCCACGCCGCGTCTCCACTGCCCCGAGCTTCCTCGTGTCCATCCACGTGCACCACAGGCTCCGCCGCCCTCTCTTTGGCCTCTTGAGTCCCTCCCCGGCCCTTCTTCACCGCCGTGGCGTGCTGCCACCGGTGCCGTGGCCGCCGCGGACGCGTGTGCACGTGGCCAGGCCAACCTGGCCCACCTCCGGCCTAACTGAGTGGCCACGCGCGGGTGTGCAGGCCTGTGGGAGCTCCCCTGCAACTTATCCGACGCCGACGCCGACCGCAGCCACCTGAATCGCGAGCGCCGGCGACGCTGCTCTGTTCCGGCCAGGTGAGGAAGAAGAAGGACCACGCGCAGGAATACGATGTTCTCCAGGGGGTTAAGTGAATAGACAGTGACTCGGATGAATAGTGCCAGAAAGGATCCATTTGTTCGTATTTAATATGTTTTCTTCAGGGTCCTCGATGCAAGATTTAGATTCCTTTTCTTTCTGATTTTTGCAGATTTGAATGCTCCACTTTGAAAATTCATAGTAATTCATACAAAAATAGTAAAATAGAAAATGAGGACTTTTTGGAATCCTTGTGAAATTCTCTATGCATTAGATCTATATTGTGGCATGTTTTAGTTTAAATATTTTGCTGTAAAAATAGATCTATGCAGCTAGGTTCCTGTTACTTGCCATGTCTTGTGTTTTTCATAACTGCAGTTTTTATGCTCAAATAAATGTGAAATTTTTGTAGAGTGCTAATAATGTGATTTTTGTTGTCTAGTAAAAATTTCAGGAGTTTAGGATTTATAGTTTAAGAGTTATATAAAAATAACAAATGCCCTGTATTGCTTTGCTTCTACTCTAAACAGTTCTGCATGTTTGAATTAATTGGCTCAGTTAAGTTATGAATCATGACTTGGTGAAAATACATAAGTTGTGGTACTTTTCTTAAGGTTTCCAAAAAGTTAAATATCATGATTTTTGGCTAAGTATATCTTGAGTTATACTTGCTTAAATCTATGTGGCTGTTTCTGCCCAAAATCAGAGAGGGTTTCCTTGTTCTTACTGTGGGGCCTTCTTAATAGTATAATTAGCTTTAGGTGTTTACAACAAAGTTGTTTAGAATTTGCTAAGCTTTCTAAAAAGTCTAGAACCATATTTATTGGACATGTATAACTTCATTTATAGCTATTTAAAGTGGCATGTCAGTTTCTGTCTATGTTTTGGATAGAGATGCAATTATTGCATTAGTTGACCCTTCTAACTGTAAAATCATCTTAATATGAGAATAACAAAGTTGTAGAAAATTCATTTATCTAGCTTCTGTTAAAATTTGGTGGTATTTGGCCTTGTGGTTTGTGAGTTATGCCTGTTTAAAGTTGGGTTTCAGAAATGGCTGCTTTCTGTCAATTGTGGACCAGTTTCTGTAAATGGGTATAATTGACTTAGTTAACTTGAGAATCATGCTAAGAGGATTAAAGATGAATTGTGGAAAATTTCATAAGCTTTCTATAATGTCTTGTTGCATGGCTATTGGAATTGTATAACTCCAATTATGATCCAAACATGTAGCTATTGTTTGCAGTCTAGAAATAGATAGATGATAGTTGTGGTTGTTTACTCCATTGTTGCTAAGTGTGGCTTATACCCTTGTTGATGGTCAAGTTAAGATACTTATGATCTTGTTAAACTTGTGTTATGCTTGATGTGCTTGCCCTCTTTAAGTGGTTGTGCGATGTTAGTTAAATAGCTTTTGGTGTCTATGTCTTAATCGTCTGTTTACTTGAATGATTATGTGATGCATCTTGTGTTACCATTCATCATATTCATACGCATACATCTTGCATCTCATTTAGGTTCGCTAGATGCACCACGTGAAGGATGAGATGTTGAAGCCAAACCTGAAGACGGTGTTTGGTGGACCCATCCTGAAGATGGAAGGACTAATCAAGTGTCGGGATGGACGATGCTCGCCAAGCGAGTGTCATCTGTCAATCACTAACCTAGTGTTTGATCCCAGGCAAGCCCCGAAGCATTCTAAGCCTCCTACTTTATAAAAGCAATTGAGTATATATATGTTATATATGTATTGTTGCATTAAGTTGTAGGAGTTGAGTGAAACCGTTGATGCATTTATTACTATCCTTGCCTACCTTATTACATTCTTATCCTGCTAGGTTTAGGGTCGAATAAATGCTTAGCCCTGCTTAGACCGGTAGCGATCGGTGATTTCCTATCACCGGCAATTATAGGTGGTTACTGGGAAACTTTAGCTATGGAATGGATGATATCCTGGAAATAATCAAGTGTTGATGAATAATTGGAGACCGGACGGAATAAGTATTGGGCAACCAGACAGGGTTCTGGGGTGCTTGTAGTTTCTGTCTGTATCGATTAAGGACCGACCGTTGTTGGCCCTCGGGTCATGTTGACGCATGCCTCACATTTAGCTGGCCGGATAAAGTACCTTCCGACCGTGAAGCTGGGAGATTATTCGGGCCGAGTGGATTGCCCACAACGCACTGTACCGGAGCAGTAGTGGCAGGATACGGGGGCGCGATGATAAGGCCAAAGAGCAGTCGGGTGGCCCCCGGGTACATGTGGTTCCTGGCAAGCTCGCGACTTTACCTGAATGGTTGACTCGGTGACCAACACCTCACTTTAGCGGGTGAGTGAGGTTTGTGTGAGGAATAACTTACCAGCTGGTTAATAATCGATTCGAATCGCCATCGTTCACTGGATAGTGAACACTTGACTCGAGTTACTGCATCGTAGTAATGATTATGGAACATGGATGGTTATGTGGATGATGTTGAAAATGCTAAACCTGAAATGGTAACCTTTGATGTTAATGGTTAATCAAGTGATTGCTTTAGCATAGGTGCTTACCTAGATTGAATAGGTTATAATAAAGATGATGCAAAAATACTTAAATTAGTTTATTCATGGTAACTTATGCTTTTCGCAAATGAGTCAAGCCAGCCCACTGAAAGAAAGCCTTGCATACTCCTTGGTGTCATTATTTCTGGTTTATGACGGGTAAGTCTAGCTGAGTACCTTCTCGTACTCAGGGTTTATTCCCACTTGTCGCAGGTTGTGATATAACATAGCTACTGCAAGATTTGGATGGCTCCTGCTGTAATGACGGAGTGTGATCATGGGCATGATCCTTCTGAGCTATCTTGTCTCTCATGCTTTTGTTGGAATTTGACCTTGGTACTGGCATGTATTTGAATTAAGGTGATATTAGTTTCAAACTATTTTGCTTCCGCTACTTTTGAACTTGAGTTGTAATAACTCTACTGAACTCCGATATATGTTGAATTACTTATGAAATGGATGTAACATATGACCTATTATGTTGGACCACTACGATCTTGGCTTGTATGTTGGTTGGTTTGAAATCCCTCGTGATTTTATTGGACTACCGGGGTTATAGGAGCTTAAGTACGGGAATTTAATTGCTCCGGCGATTGTTTTTGTACTTTTGTTCTTATAATTTGGGCGGTTCCGTGACAGCTGGTATCGGAGCAAGGTTCAACACTAAACATGTCATATGTGTATTGAAAACAAAGGTTTTTGTTTGCAAAATGATGTTTTTGACAACCTATAGCTACTACATATATAGGTTTGTTCAAATCTGAATTTTAAATCTAAGTATGCCAGTGGTCATTTCCTTTATGCCCAATTAAGGACCCTTAGGTGGCTTAATTAAGTACTAACTTGGGGGGTTTTAAATTTTTGCATCTACGCCCAAGCCAAGGTATGTATGAGTGATAACTTGACCGCACCGTTACCCTGTGGTCGAATGGTAGTGGTAACCTTCATATATGAAATAGCCATATATGTCGCTAGAGTTATATTCTTGCAACGTCGCACCTACGCCAAGGTAAGTGTGAGCTGGGAGAGCATGACCGTTCAACCATCGGTCTAGGGGAGAGTTAGCTATGGTTACTGGCGTGATTACATGTTTAACCATGTATTTATGAAAGTACTTAATTATGGGTACATTTGTTGGGTAGGTATGATACCGAAGTATATGCATCATGGGATGTATGTATGGAGAGAATTTAGTTTACTGCTTTCATTGTGTGCTATATTGGGAATTGTTGGGCTGCAATGAATTTTCTGCAGGTACGCTAACCACGAATGCGTAAGTTGAATGTAGCTTACGACTAGCTCTATATCGAGAGAATGTGTATTATGCCACCGACATAGAACGTGATTGCCACCTTAGGCTAGCAATCTTGTTAGGACGAATAGAACGAAGCATGCATCCTCATGGTTGTTGCTTTGTGCATATAACTATGCTCCTCCCACCTTTGTCCTAATAAATAAGTAACTTGTGATTGATGTGTTGTACTATCCTCCTTGTATGGAGTTAGTCAAGAATGCCTTGTTCCATGTTACTTGAATAGGAAGTGCTTGAAATAGTGTGTGCTTAGCCTTGATAGAAATAATTAGGGTTATATGTTTGAACTTATAAATGTCCTCTAGTTTAGTCTATTGGTGGATGTGTTGCTCCGCAAGCTCTTACAAATGCTTACCCAGGTAATTGTGATTCCTATGAATAAACTAAATTAGTGATTAGTCTAAAGTAAGAATGTTTGGAGTTACTAGAATAATGTGGTTGTATGCTCTCTTGTTAACACAACAAGGTTAAACATTGTTTTGCCTGTAATGAACTTTGACTGCTAGAACAGTTTCTGTTGTAGTAATAGTTCCATGGTCATAATAATGTAATCTGTAAATTAGTCCTTAGTGTGAATAAGAAAGTTATAGATAACTTAGTAAGCTTTCCAATAAGTCTAGTACCACCTGAGTTTGATGCTTACAACTTATGTTTTGTTTAAAACATGTGTCTGCTGCGTTGCTGTCTAGAATCTGTGTATGTACTAAGTTGGTTACTTTAGCATGCTTTTGTTTTAGCTAAACTTATAGTTAGTTCTTGTTGGATAAATTCTTGTTAGGTGTGAGCCTTCTGCTTAGTATTGGATGCTTAAGCTAACCTGACTAATAATCTCAAGTGTCCGCTTAAAACTGTGATGCTGTGTAGATGCTTGTTATCTAGGTAGTGTCATAGTTGACCTCTCTTTTGTCCTCGGTGAGCAAATGAGTGTTGAAGATGCTTTATCCTAGATCAACGCTCATGTTACGTAATCGCATGGTTGTCGTCTCGAATTAGGTTCTCTCTTAGGAGCCTGATCCTGTAGACGAGGTTGATAGCCCTTGAATGTTTGTGTATCTATGCCTTGCTTGAACCATAGGCCCTAGCGTAATCCCCTTATATGTTTGCTTAGGCCTTGGACGTCCGCTACCTTTTGGAGAATACCCTTGTTCGATTGACCAACCAAGTTAATTCCTAACGAACGCTGATCTTGGCCATAATTGTTGCTTGCCAAGTTCTGGAGAGCATACCCAATTTCATGTTGGACCTCCCATTGTCTCTCCTATAGATGATCCGAGCAACGCTAATCTCTCGTTGTCTAATCTAGAAATCTTTGCTTGCGAAATCAGGTGGCTATCTTATCAACCCAATCTCTGATCGGTGTATTATTTTGTTCTAGAAGTCTGCTAAAGTCCATCTCAACTTCTAACGTCTCTCAACATTATTAATCTTGATCTCATGTTGTTGTCCAACGTGACCGAAACCTTTCATCGGGTAATCACCTTGGTGGACGCAAGGCGTGCGTGGAATTAACCGAGAACCCTTGCTTAGTTGTCTTCGGCAATTAAGCTATGTTCCCTTGTGCTATGTTTTAATCTTCAAATCGCCTCCTTGTTGACTCTAAACCTTGTAACTACCCTTGCTTGCTACTCCTCCCTTGTCTGGTGCTTGTTCTTACCACCCAATCGGTGCCACTTGAAATTCCACTTTGTTTGTGCATTTAATAATGGTGTTACGATTAGCATTCTATGGTGCCGCGACGAAACCGAGAGCCTCCTATGGGCGCGCACACAAGGTTGTGCTGCTCGGCACGCGCTGGTATCAAAGTTGCTATTCATGATCCATTATGAAACAACAACCGATGTGTTATTTCTCGTGACCATTTTCCTTGGTTATCTCCCTATATCTTATCTAAAAATTCATATCTTAGACCTTATGTAGTAGATATCCCTTGAAGTTGCTAAGAGGATAACCTTTGAAGGACAGTCACCGGCATGAACATTAACAGACTGCAAAGCCCTATGTGTCCTTGTACGACGTCGGTCATTAAGTGAGCAACGTACGTCATCCCTGTAGATCAAACGAGCACATAACACTCACTATTGAACAAGTTATCCGTGGGATAAGAATTTATCGTCACATGGTGCATTTGACCTAGTTATCAAAAGTCTTGATCCTTGTGTAGATGACAGTCATACAGATGAAATCAACTCTCTCTGGTGTGACTCCTTATCTACGTAGGGATGCCCTCCATGTGGAATAATGCTTTGTGCTCTGTGAAAATAGCCCACAAGTCCAATGCTTGTTCATCGTCAAGATTAGGGTCTAGATCAACGATTGAAATTGTTCCCTGAGAAATATGTCAGGAAGACTATAGCCTCCATCCTCAACTAGAGAAAGGCTTCTGCTACTATGAGAAAGATCAGAGAGTGCAAAACACACACCTCAACATGTGAAGCAAAAGAAAAGGAAGAACATGAAATCTGTCTAGAATTTTGTGGCACTACACCGGTTATCTTCAAGCCAACGGTTAGTGACCCAAACGAAGTTGGATTGACCCCAAACTTGGTAACCTCATTCCTTGCTTAGGACCCTTCAATGTCTTAAGTGGGTATGAGCATTGGTTGAGTAAAACATAGGATTTGAGAGATGTCATGTCAGCTTGGGTTGCTGCCATTTTAGAACAGAGCTATTTTGGTGGATGGGTTGTGGGATGGTCAAACGATGTCCGTTTGAGCTCAATTTTGGCGAGTGGTTAGAAGACCCATGGATCTATATGCCCACCAATATTTGTGCATATTGGAGCAGTGGTTTATGTTATATGAACAGAAAATAAAAGGGTACAGAATTGGTAATTTATCTGTTGACTGCGATCATCCTTTACTTTGGAAGGTTATGTTTGTAATGCATGCCAAGAACTTGCAATTGATAGGTATCTTGCTGTTAGACAACCCTCAGTACCCTTGGAAAGACTAATTGCACCCCTATGTGCCTTTGTATAAGAGAATCTTCTTAGGTAACATTTGGTAGAAATCCAGTACTAATAGAGTCAGCTATCACTTTCACTGTTCCCTCAATAGACTCAGATAATACAGTGTTGGCATCAGAGAAAGAGAACTGCACACATGGAACCATTACAACGAGTATCCTTCAGAAGATTATGATCTAGTGCAAAGTCCATATGGTATGTGCTGTATCCACTAGGGAAGTAGATGCTACAAGTATTTAGTCTACGGTTGTATCGTTCTTCGTACATCGAGGACGAAGTACGTAGGACATTGCTATCTTGGATTCCACCCAAAGTAACAATACATAGTGAAGGCCAACGAAGGAAATTCTTCAGACAAAACTTACTACAAAGGACAAGTATCAAAAAGTGTCTTGACCAAATTAGCCTCTCTTATGCTTGAAGCTAAGTAGCCTAAAGCTATGGCTGATATTGGAAACTGGTAGCATGTCTCTCTTCCATAAAAGCCTTTCGTCCTGAATCTCGGGACGCGATTCTTTTAACGGGGGAAGGTTGTAACACCCCAGGTGTTTGCCACCAGTTAAGTAGTGGGTTTGAGCTCAAACATGGTAGATTAAGTGGTAATGATGATGTCAAGGTCAACCTATGGACAGGAGCCCCAACCTAAACTTGGATGCTGCACCCTTGCTTTACATATAGTCCATTTTTAAGATATATGCTTGGGTGGTGTTATTGCAATATCTTCATATGTCTCACCTTAGTACCTATCTATATTAGTCACTGGCAAAGTTTCATGACGTTTGGAATCAAAAAGTCACATGAAATGATAAGTTATATGCTTGTTGGAATGACTTTACTAAGTGCGGAAATTGCATTATTAAGTGGATGGAAATATAGGTCATCGACCCAAACCTTGCAACCTTGCCCAAAAGACTCTAGATGGACTCTACAACAAAAGTCGTGAAAGGTTCGTGTTGAGCAAATGCTCAGAAAATGCCCCAATTGATCAAAAAGGATAATTTAAGCTTTATCGTGATCCTACTTTGGTCAAAGTAGAAATATAGTTTCTATACCAGTTTTGATGTTGGACCTTAAATAAAAGTTGTAGTTCATGTTGTGTAGAAGAAACTTTGTTTTTGGACGAAGAGCTAGATCATCTTGGAAGTAAGTCAAATCGAGGTCACAAGATCAAATTTGCTGCTGATTTCAGGACTTAGAAATATTCTAAGTCTAGAAATTCATCGACATCGGCGTTGACGTCTCGCGTTCTCCAAATTTCGTTAAGTAACTTGACTTGAACCCAAAATAGAAGTTGGAGCTAGGTTCATGGAGAAGGGCATGTAAAAAGATGGCACTCGTTTGACCTTGTTATGACCCTTAATTTTGGAGTTTGTTAATAGCTGTCAACGCCTTGACACTGTTAATTTAGAGCTTAATTACCTGCTAATCCATAGCTCTAATGGTCTTGCTTCCTTAATACAAGTACAAGGGCATTCTGAGGACAACAACTTTTCTATAGGCGCCAAGGTCCGAATCTGCACCGAATATGCTGAAAAACGGACTCCAAGTCGGGCACAGCAACGCACGCCACGTACTCGATGAATTGACTTCGTGGCAACCATGCCGCCGAGCGCGCCCCACCCTGTCGACGCATGCGCCTGCCTCCCTGCTGCACCCAGGCGCCCTACTTGAGTAAGCATCGAATCCCAGCGCGCTCGCCCTCACTCCCTCTGCCCTCCCCCGACGCTCTCTCGCTCTTGGTGCCGTGCTTGCGTGCGCTGAGCACGGCCGCGTCTGCCATGGTCGGCTGGCCGAGCTCGCCACGCTGCGTCTCCACCGCCCCGAGCTTCCTCGTGTCCATCCACGTGCACCATAGGCTCCGCCGCCCTCTCTTTGGCCTCTTGAGTCCCTCCCCGGCCCTTCTTCACCGCCGTGGCGTGCTGCCACCGGTGCCGTGGCCGCCGCGGACGCGTGTGCGCGTGGCCAGGCCAACCTGGACCGCCTCTGGCCTAACTGAGTGGCCACGCGTGGGTGTGCAGGCCTATGGGAGCTCCCCTGCAACTTATCCGACGCCGACGACGACCGCAACCACCTGAATCGCGAGCGCCGGCGACGCAGCTCTGTTCCGGCCAGGTGAGGAAGAAGAAGGACCACACGCAGGAATATGATGTTCTCCAGGGGGTTAAGTGAATAGACAGTGACTCGGATGAATAGTGCCAGAAAGGATCCATTTGTTCGTATTTAATATGTTTTCTTCAGGGTCCTCGATGCAAGATTTAGATTCCTTTTCTTTCTGATTTTTGCAGATTTGAATGCTCCACTTTGAAAATTCATAGTAATTCGTACAAAAATAGTAAAATAGAAAATGAGAACTTTTTGGAATCCTTGTGAAATTCTCTATGCATTAGATCTATATTGTGGCATGTTTTAGTTTAAATATTTTGCTGTAAAAATAGATCTATGCAGCTAGGTTCCTGTTACTTGCCATGTCTTGTGTTTTTCATAACTGCAGTTTTTATGCTCAAATAAATGTGAAATTTTTGTAGAGTGCTAATAATGTGATTGTTGTTGTCTAGTAAAAATTTCAGGAGTTTAGGATTTATATTTTAAGAGTTATAAAAATAACAAATGCCCTGTATTGCTTTGCTTCTACTCTAAACAGTTCTGCATGTTTGAATTAATTGGCTCAGTTAAGTTATGAATCATGACTTGGTGAAAATACATAAGTTGTGGTACTTTTCTTAAGGTTTCCAAAAAGTTAAATATCATGATTTTTGGCTAAGTATATCTTGAGTTATACTTGCTTAAATCTATGTGGCTGTTTCTGCCCAAAATCAGAGAGGGTTTCCTTGTTCTTACTGTGGGGCCTTCTTAATAGTATAATTAGCTTTAGGTGTTTACAACAAAGTTGTTTAGAATTTGCTAAGCTTTCTAAAAAGTCTAGAACCACATTTATTGGACATGTATAACTTCATTTATAGCTATTTAAAGTGGCATGTCAGTTTCTGTCTATGTTTTGGATAGAGATGCAATTATTGCATTAGTTGACCCTTCTAACTGTAAAATCATCTTAATATGAGAATAACAAAGTTGTAGAAAATTCATTTATCTAGCTTCTGTTAAAATTTGGTGGTATTTGGCCTTGTGGTTTGTGAGTTATGCCTGTTTAAAGTTGGGTTTCAGAAATGGCTGCTTTCTGTCAATTGTGGACCAGTTTCTGTAAATGGGTATAATTGACTTAGTTAACTTGAGAATCATGCTAAGAGGATTAAAGATGAATTGTGGAAAATTTCATAAGCTTTCTATAATGTCTTGTTGCATGGCTATTGGAATTGTATAACTCCAATTATGATCCAAACATGTAGCTATTGTTTGCAGTCTAGAAATAGATAGATGATAGTTGTGGTTGTTTACTCCATTGTTGCTAAGTGTGGCTTATACCCTTGTTGATGGTCAAGTTAAGATACTTATGATCTTGTTAAACTTGTGTTATGCTTGATGTGCTTGCCCTCTTTAAGTGGTTGTGCGATGTTAGTTAAATAGCTTTTGGTGTCTATGTCTTAATCGTCTGTTTACTTGAATGATTATGTGATGCATCTTGTGTTACCATTCATCATATTCATACGCATACATCTTGCATCTCATTTAGGTTCGCTAGATGCACCACGTGAAGGATGAGATGTTGAAGCCAAACCTGAAGACGGTGTTTGGTGGACCCATCCTGAAGATGGAAGGACTAATCAAGTGTCGGGATGGACGATGCTCGCCAAGCGAGTGTCATCTGTCAATCACTAACCTAGTGTTTGATCTCAGGCAAGCCCCGAAGCATTCTAAGCCTCCTACTTTATAAAAGCAATTGAGTATATATATGTTATATATGTATTGTTGCATTAAGTTGTAGGAGTTGAGTGAAACCGTTGATGCATTTATTACTATCCTTGCCTACCTTATTACATTCTTATCCTGCTAGGTTTAGGGTCGAATAAATACTTAGCCCTGCTTAGACCGGTAGCGATCGGTGATTTCCTGTCACCGGCAATTATAGGTGGTCACTGGGAAACTTTAGCTATGGAATGGATGATATCCTGGAAATAACCAAGTGTTGATGAATAATTGGAGACCGGACGGAATAAGTATTGGGCAACCAGACAGGGTTCTGGGGTGCTTGTAGTTTCCGTCTGTGTCGATTAAGGACCGACCGTTGTTGGCCCTCGGGTCATGTTGAACGCATGCCTCACATTTAGCTGGCCGGATAAAGTACCTTCCGACCGCGAAGCTGGGAGATTATTCGGGCCGAGTGGATTGCCCGCAACGCACTGTACCGGAGCAGTAGTGGCAGGATACGGGGGCGCGATGATAAGGCCAAAGAGCAGTCGGATGGCCCCTGGGTACATGTGGTTCCTGGCAAGCTCGCGACTTTACCTGAATGGTTGACTCAGTGACCAACACCTCACTTTAGCGGGTGAGTGAGGTTTGTGTGAGGAATAACTTACCAGCTGGTTAATAATCGATTCGAATCGCCATCGTTCACTGGATAGTGAACACTTGACTCGAGTTACTGCATCGTAATAATGATTATGGAACATGGATGGTTATGTGGATGATGTTGAAAATGCTAAACCTGAAATGGTAACCTTTGATGTTAATGGTTAATCAAGTGATTGCTTTAGCATATGTGCTTACCTAGATTGAATAGGTTATAATAAAGATGATGCAAAAATACTTAAATTAGTTTATTCATGGTAACTTATGCTTTTCGCAAATGAGTCAAGCCAGCCCACTGAAAGAAAGCCTTGCATACTCCTTGGTGTCATTATTTCTGGTTTATGACGGGTAAGTCTAGCTGAGTACCTTCTCGTACTCAGGGTTTATTCCCACTTGTTGCAGGTTGTGATATAACATAGCTACTACAAGATTTGGATGGCTCCTGCTGTAATGACGGAGTGTGATCATGGGCATGATCCTTCTGAGCTATCTTGTCTCTCATGCTTTTGTTGGAATTTGACCTTGGTACTGGCATGTATTTGAATTAAGGTGATATTAGTTTCAAACTATTTTGCTTCCGCTACTTTTGAACTTGAGTTGTAATAACTCTACTGAACTCCAATATATGTTGAATTACTTATGAAATGGATGTAACATATGACCTGTTATGTTGGACCACTACGATCTTGGCTTGTATGTTGGTTGGTTTGAAATCCCTCGTGATTTTATTGGACTACCGGGGTTATAGGAGCTTAAGTACAGGAATTTAATTGCTCCGGCGATTGTTTTTGTACTTTTGTTCTTATAATTTGGGCGGTTCCGTGACATCTCTCTTATGTTTTGCCGTATTTAAGACCAAAATGTTGCCTAAAAATTGTCATAGTAATTAGAAGCAAACAAGAAATGGATGCACTTCTTTAAACTTCTTAAAACTTGCTAAACCTTGTGTTCCCTTTAGTTCTTCACATCTCTCTAGAAAGACCTACAACTTATTTTTGGTTAAATGTGAAGGCAGAGTTTAGGCAAGAAATGGACACACTTCTCAACTCATGGATTCCATTTAGCACAATACATATTTTTTAAGAAGTAAACTATTTTTAACGTAACGTAGAAGGCAAAATTTTTAATGTGATATCCTACACATTATGTACTAATCTAAAACAATATAACTAAAAACTTATTTTTGTAAATAGACTTTTTGCTCACATGCCAAGATATCAAGACGATATTACTAGTGATAGAGATATCAATGATACACATTCTTGAGAGATATTCTACCACTGCAAGAAAATATATTACAAATTTAGTTTATGTAATAGATTTTTTACTTGCTAACATACCAAGAAGTTGTTACTAGACATAGAGATAATAAGGACGCGCACAATAGAGAGGCGTCCACACATGTAGAAATATTATCTATCTTGGAATAGATCACAAGCATCATGCTTACCATTGAAGATGTCGTGACTCTTACGAATAAATGAGGCGCGTAAAAATGTTTGTGTGTGTGTGTGTGTGTGTGTATATATATATATATATATATATATATATATATATATATATATATATATATATATATATATATATATATATATATATATCTTTTGAAGGTACCAACATCTCTTTAGGTGTAAAGTTTTCAAAAGTTTGACGAGCACACTTCTGCTGACCACGAGAGATTCTATCATAAGCCATGCATACATGTGGATGCATATCTCTAGAAGCTCGGTGCGCCCTCCTTTTATTTGATTTGAACCTTTTCTGGTTCATGGAGTGATGGAGATGCCGTGACGTCAAGTAGAGATCCACTAATAGAGGAAACACGTATTAAAGCATACTCGCCAGAAAGATTACAACTATTTTGTGATATAAAATATCGAAATCCGTATCAGAAGCCAATGATGTAACTGAAGCGCCGACCTGACCATAAATCTTGTAGATATTAGATTATCTATGGTCTATCTATAGCTGACATGCCGTGTGAATGGTGAGTCTCGTGCAATGTCGTGACGTCAACGATGACGACAAACTAAACTCAGTCAAACAAAGATGAAAGTTTAATTTTTTTAGACGGGTATATAGACTATACTCTAAATACAGTAGAGTTCATACAAAACATTTGTATTTGTAATGTAAGAACGAGCAAACCACCTCTAATCTTTCTAAAGAAAATTACCGAATTTTTTGTGATATAAAATATCAAAATATGTATCAGAAGCCAATGATGTAACTGAATCGCTGACCTGACCATAAATCCTATAGATATTAGATTATCTGTAGTCTATCTATAGCTGGTATGCTGCATGAACGGTGAGTCACGTGCATTGTCGTGACACGACAAACTAAACTTAGTCAAACGAAGATGAAAGTTTAATTTTTTTAGATAGGTACATAGATTATACTCTAAATATAGTAGAGTTCATACAAAACATTTGTATTTGTATCGTAAGAACGAGCAAACCACCTCTAATCTTTGTAAAAAAATTACCGAATAACCAAATATGGTTGTGCTTTGTCACCGAAGCCTTGAGATCACCATGGACCGGAGAGAGAAAAGGAGAAACCCCACTGAAAAACCCAAAAAGACCGGGGAAAAACAGAAAAACCCTAAACTCCAAGACGAAAACCCATCCTGCAACTCAAATAACCCCACAGAAAAAAAGGAGCGCTGTTTTTCACTTTGGACCCCGGAACATCCGCGGCCTCTCAAGGCCGCCCCTCCCACCCACTATTTCTTCCCCTCTCTCCCACTCCTCCCCTTTC
Organism: Saccharum hybrid cultivar R570; assembly: GCA_038087645.1. Classification (NCBI taxonomy): domain Eukaryota; kingdom Viridiplantae; phylum Streptophyta; class Magnoliopsida; order Poales; family Poaceae; genus Saccharum; species Saccharum hybrid cultivar. The sequence continues at coordinate 30,619,738 of JAQSUU010000135.1, forward strand.
TTCTTCCTTCCTTCTCCCCTCCTCCTCCGTGAGGGCTGAGGATATCCTTCAACCCATCCACCTCACGAGGAATCCGCACTCGCTTTTGCTCCGCAATTTATTGCTCAGGGTTCTTGCTGGGTGGTGGCGGCGGGTGGTGCGAGCAGTAGTTCACAAGAGCAAGCTGTTCTTGTGTGCGTGGTTCTATGCCTGCTTGTTTGGTGAGGGGAGGAGGCGGCGGCGGAGTAGTGGGAGTTGAGGGGTGTAGGTACCGGCATTGCTGAGGCGGCGCGGGGAGATCCGGCGATGTCGGAGGCCGACCGGATACGCCACCGCACGGCGGCGCTGGCGCTGCACGACGATGAGGTAAGAGACAAGCCGGACGCCAAGGCGAACGTCTTCGCGGATCTCGGCTCGCCGGTGTCGCCGCTGCGGGCGCGGGCGAGCGTGGCGACGTCATCGTCCTCGTCCTCCGGGTCGGCCAAGTCGCCGGCGCCGTCGAATGCTGGTATGGCGGGCGGGAGGAGCCACTCCGGCGAGCTGGTGGGCGAGTGCAACCCACCTCGGCTGATGGCGCACCGGCGGTCCGGATCTGGACAGTTGATATTCTCTGGCAGCAGCAGCCGGGGGAGCGGCGGTGGGGACCGTGGAAGCACGGCGAGCTCGCCGATGCTGAATGCACTCCCCACCGGGAACATCTGCCCGTCCGGGCGTGTCCCGGCAACGGCGGCCACGCCCCCTCCCCCGCGCTCCCGCCCGGACGTGCTCGGATCCGGCACCGGCCACTACGGCCACGGGAGCATCATGCGCGGCGCCGGCATGGCCCCCGCCAGGAGCAGCATTGACTCCTCCTCGTTCCTCGGGCACTCCTCGAGGTCGCCGGCGAGCTTTTCGGCAAGCAGTGGGAGCCTTCAGGAGGTGACCCGCTTGGGGAACGAGTGGTACAAAAAGGGAAAGTACGGGGAGGCGCTGCGCCACTACGAGCGCGCCGTGGCGCTGTGTCCCGAGAGCGCCGCATGCCGCGGCAACCGAGCCGCCGCGCTCATAGGACTCGGCCGCCTTGCCGACGCGCTTCGTGAATGCGAGGAGGCTGTCCGACTCGACCCGGTCAGCGGCCGCGCCCACAGCCGCGTCGCAGGCGTTTGCCTCCGGTGAGCTTACTGCAGTCTTCCTACCTCCACCATTGCGCTGCAACCTGTACTAGATTTTAGAACTGATGTGCATCAAGGTCCCTAGCTCTTGCTTCGATTTTGTTCTTCATAGTTGCATCTGCATGTTGATGTTGCTTTCTTGGATGTCTTTCTCTGTGAGCGAGACCGAGGAGAAAGCAACATTAGTGTTGCGCCTTTTCACTTTTTCCTTAACATTGAGTTAGTGAGATTTAGTTCTGCGATTGCTCCATCTTCACACTCAATGTTCATTTTATTCGCATCCTCAGGATGCAAGATATTGATCTTTTTTACAATTAAAAATGTTTTTTTCCTGATTTATCTGGATGTAAGTAAAGCTATAATATTGTCTTGCTTTGGTTGTGGGTAAAATTGGCGTTAAAGCTTCCCATCACATAACGCTGATAGAAGGGGTGTCTGCTTAGCTGTACTTTGTAAGGTTGCTTGATGACAATTTCGTTAGGTTCATTGGATTTAGACCACAAAATGCTGATGCATCATGAATTTTTGTTCCTAATATTGTTTATACTGTATATTGTCTCCCCTGGAATTAGGTGTCGAGGATTGAGTGACATGCTGCAATTATTTGCATCTCTGCTGATTTTTTTCTGCTGATATGGTGTGAGGGTTGTGTTGTTTCAGATTGGGGATGATTGACAAAGCGCGGAGGCATTTCACCCAGGCGGGTCATCTTCAGCAGTCAGACCCTGCCGAGTGGCAGAAGCTGCAGGAGGTCGAGGTGCATCTGGGAAGATGCACAGATGCAAGGAAAATTGGGGATTGGAAGAGCACGCTGAGGGAGGCTGATGCTGCCATTGCTGCTGGCGCTGACTCCTCTCAGTTGGTAATGGCTTCCTCATGGTTTATGTTTTGATGGAGTTCTGGAAGTGTCGCTATATTGTTTTGGTAGTGGAATTTATACTGACATTGTGCTTTCCATGCAGCTTCTTGCCTTGAGGTCAGAAGCACTTCGCCGCCTCCACAAGCTGGAGGAGGCTGAGTCGACTCTTGCAAGTTTGCTGAAATTGGACGGTGCATTGCCCTCATCATTGATAGAAGCAAAACTCTCAGGGATGCTCGCTGAGTCATACGTACATATTGTTCGAGCGCAGGTTGACATGGCATTGGGGAGGTGTGATTGTCTAAACTTGATATAATACCCAATTTTCCATGATGCTGGGTCAAAATCAGGTTAGCACTAAAAGTTATTATTGGTCCATGCAGGTTTGATACTGCTGTTGCTGCAGCTGAGAAGGCTAGAGATCTTGATCCTGGGAATGCAGAAATTGGGATGGTTTTGAATAATGTGAGACTAGTTGCAAAAGCCAGAGAGCAAGGGAATGATCTCTTTAAAGCTGCCAAGTTTTCAGATGCATCCATGGCCTATGGAGAAGGGCTCAAGTATGATCCCTCAAATTCAGTGCTCCATTGCAATCGAGCTGCTTGCTGGTCAAAGCTAGAAAAGTGGGAAAAAGCTGTTGACGACTGCAATGAGGCACTAAGAATACAGCCAAACTATACAAAGGCTCTCTTAAGGCGAGCTGCGTCCTATGCTAAGGTAAGCAATGAGCATGCACATGTAACTTTTTTTTCTCTCTTTGTAATGTTCCATTGACATTGTATAATTTTATTCAGCTTGAGCGTTGGGTGGACTGCGTGCGGGATTATGAGGTGCTTCGGAAGGAGCTTCCCAGTGACAAGGAGGTTGCTGAGGCATTGTTCCATGCACAAATTGCCTTGAAGGCGACTCGCGGTGAGGATGTATCAAATATGAAGTTTGGAGGAGAGGTAGAGATAGTTTCCAATGTAGAGCAACTCCGTGCTGCCATAAGTTCACCTGGTGAGTTATTCTCTGCTACGTACCTCTCTATCTCTGCTGGTTCACGATTCATAATGAGATTTACTCGGTTTTTAGTATGTCAGAATTGCTTGCACTGCCTTGTTTACAATGTCTTTTATTGTCATACACAATATGGTCTCTGTGTGATTTATCGCTTGTGTTTCTTCAGGGGTATCTGTTGTCTACTTCATGTCGGCAATGAATCAGCAATGCACACAAATTACACCATCTGTCAACACTCTATGCACTGAATGCCCCTCAGTGAATTTTCTCAAGGTAAGCTACTGAATTCGTCAATATGTCTGTCTCCAGGAACCCTGGTAGCCAATTACAGGCAGGAAGGATTTCTGAATGATGACTAACAAGTACTATCTTCTGTGCAACTGAACAGGTTAACATCGACAGCAGCCCAATGGTGGCAAAGGCAGAGAACGTGCGGATAGTCCCGACGTTCAAGATATACAAAGGAGGGGTGAAAGTGAAGGAGATGATCTGCCCGAGCTTGCATGTTCTGCGCTACTCCGTGCGGCACTATTCTGTATCCAATTCTTGAGAAGCTTTAGGTACCCGTACCCCAATTTCCCATTTTCGCTAATGCATAGAGCTCCCGGTCAAACTTGCAACATTACCAGCCTCCAGAGCATTTTCACCACCTGCGTAACTACTCCCCATTGAGCAAGAGCATAACGAGCTAAGACTGTCAGGTGGAAGAGCCCCCTCCCATTCCCCATCTCCTGTCGTTTTCTCCTCTTCACCGTTCATATACCGACCCGACCCATTCAATTCAATAGCTTTTTTCATGTTTCGGGCTCTCTTCACCTCATTTTGTATTTTTGATGCTCCATTTTGATTCACCCCATCATAGTCCATAGGCCAGCACCCTGCTTCTCAAGAAAAAGGGGAAATGTTTGTAATGTCGTCTAGGTTTAGCATACCATCTATCCTTTTAGGGAGGGAGAGGAGGGGGACGGGCGCTGGGGGTTGCAGTTTTCGTTACATGTAAATATCCTATAGGAAAAAACAGGAGAGAAATCCATTGGAAGATTGGTTCCCTGGAGAAAAGAGAAAAGAGAAATGGTGGCATCAGATTGAGATGAGATTTTGGTGGTTGGGGTCAGGTACAGGGCTGTAGTTGTTTTGAGTTTCCATTAGAGTCTTTATCTATCTATCTATCTATCTTTAGAGGGAGAGAGAGAGAGGCAAGACAGAGAGAGGTGTTAAGTTTAACTGATGATGCAGAGATGGTTGGTGTCCATTGAAGATGATGACATGTCGTTTTGCTGCTTCTGTTGGTTTTAAATGGCGCTGATACCATATATGCTACCATTTCCATGAATAAAACATTGCAACATTCGTTCGTTTTTTTTGGGGTTCCTTCTCCAATCTGTCAGTTAATCATCTCTCTGCTATTTCATATTTTCTTCTGTGCTGTTGCGATGTCCTTCCCCGTATTGATAATGGTATCTGCGAGCTGGGATTTTAGTTGTAGCATGCTACAGTATCTGTGCCTGCAGGGGTTTGGTATGTGTTGGCTTGCTGTGTTTATGATGACCCACCTGATCATTGTCTGAGCTGGGATCTTAAAGGAAAATGTGGTGGCTTGTTCCTATCAGGCCGCTCGGCCAGGGGAGGAAGGGAGGAGGAAGAAGACGGCATCGGCAGCGGCAGGACGAGCTGGTCCCGTCCGCTGTGTGGTGGTGTGGTCGGGCTGTGTGTGTGCGCTTGCGTGGCAACGCGACTGGCAGGGAGCATAGGGACGAGGGAGAAACAGATCGCGTGGCGCGCCTCCCGACGTGCTTAGGAGTGAGAGAAAGCAGAGACTTGGGAAAGACACGACCATAAACCGTTAGTACTCTTCTGGCCAGGGCCCTGTTTAGATGCCAATTTTTTCCCTAAATTCTACTATGCAAAAAGAAGATTCTCCATCACATCAAAATGTCGGCACATGTATAGAGTACTAAATGTAGATAAAATCAAAAACTAATTGCACAGTTTAGTTGTACTTTGCGAGACGAATCTTTTGAGCCTAACTAGTCAATGTTTGGACAAAAATTCACAAATACAAACGAAATGTGTACAGATTTGGGTGCTGCCAATTTGGCCCAACTAAACACGGCCCAGAAAGGAGACGATTTTAGATTTAGTCTAAAACAAGCTATTTTAAATTAATTTTGATTTAAATTTATAAGTATCGCTAAACTCCAAATGCATTAAGCATCATTAAAATGTATTTGAATTGTAGTATCTCTTTGGAGTCGTGTTAATCAAGGTTTAGGATTTCAATTAAAATTTTGCAATTTTTGGTCCTATACTGATGACCGCAAAATTTTTGGTCCTACCGCAAAATTTGTGATATAGGTATATACGGGTAATTTTGTTTTTTGTTTGGATGAAATTTATTTAGATTCTAAAATTTAGTCAAATTTTCACAAAGTTTTTGCAAACTCCGGTTGAAATTGCAGGGGTTTTCGTTCGTACCGGTCCTCTTCAGTATTCATACATAACTGGTAGGTGGGACAGTGGAACCCAGTGTCGACAGTGTTTTATATAAGTTTAGTCGGGTTTAAGATAGTTTAGGAAAGCATTCTCCGTGGGATAGAGGTAAGTACTTAGAGCGAGGGAAATTGAAAAATCAAATTTGGTTTATTATTTGTTTTTTTTCATGTTGGAAAACCAATTTTGATTTATTATTTATCTGTTCGCTTGAGTTACTTTTCAGTCATATAACGGTATTTTTCTCTCGTAACATTTTAGCGTAAGCTAAATTTCTTTTCGTGTTGACGAAGGGGTGGGTGATGAACGAACGATGAGATCTGGGATACAGGATGGCTGGCTGAGCTGGCCCCGTTTGAATGGGGATGGGTGGGTGCAGTGCACATCCTCATTGATTGCTCTCATTCAATCGGATCCAAATGGAGCGTCCCTTTCCCTTGCTTGATTCACTCACTCACTACTGCGGCCCCGTTCGGCTGGAATTATAAACTGACTGAAAAACACTGTTGGCTGAGTTTTTATGAGAGAAAAATACTGTTCCGGCTGAAAAAACAAGCTAAATAAGACGAATTATAAGCCAGATGAACAGGGTCTAGCTCCTCGGCTCCTCGTTGTTTTGTTCCCTTGCCGATCCGGCGACCCAAAGAAATGTCAAAGCTAAGCCCATGTATCGTCATCGATGTGGGTGTGGTCCGTGTGTGCGCACCGTACGTAGGGCGGTCGCCATTGCCGTGGTAGAGTAGCAAACAGAGTATGGGTACATGTTGGGGTGATACGACGCTACGCATTTGGGTGGCTGTACTGTTGCTGCTTGCATCTTTTTTTTTGACAACACTGTTGCTGCTTGCATTGTCCGCTCCGCTGCAGAAGATACTGCAGCGCACTGTATTGACGCAAGTCGTCACATCGAGGGATGAACAACACCATGAGGTTAAAAGAAGAGCAAAATTGATGGGCGGTCCTTCAAGTTAGTAGGAGGTGTTATCTATGTTCCTTTATTATTAAAATATTATTTTTAGGTTCACGAACTTGGCTTTAAGTATCATCTAGATCCAAACGGGTCCTGACTTGCTCTGGATGGTGACGTGGCACGCTGACGGTACACTGACGTGGCTCAAAGATCGGGTGAAATATATTTCTATTTTTTTTCTTGTCATTGTTTCTCCGTCTTCTCTCTTTTTTTCGCAAATACGCACGAGAGTGCGTATCTTTGTATTAGAGAGGTAGAAGTTCAATTAAAATACAAGAGCGGCAGTTCCCGGCACGACCAACACCATGACGGGGTTACATTTTAATTATGACAACCTTGGATCCACTTGGATCAACCTAACTAAATGCGCAACCCTTTACAAGCCAGGAACAGCTCGTCGAGGGCCTCAACGTCTGCAGCCGAAAGGTCGCCCTTAAAGTATGATTCGTAGGAACGCTTGGCCACAGACGAAGGCGATGCCGAAGGTTCCAAGAACCTCATCTTCTTCATGAGCAGTACTTCGCCGCGTTTGGACGTCAGGATGTGGTCCATCTGCTGAGTAGCAATCCGCCTGCTCCGAAGGGGCAAGGTCTGCTTGGGCAGCGTTTTCTGCTTGGGAGGGGAGCATATGAGGGGTGGCGGCCTCACCACCCGAACCTCGTCGATGAACCTGGCCAGCCGCCACGCGGCCTCCCCAGGAGAAGGCGAGTCCTCTCCAACAGAAGGCGAGTCCTCCTCTGTCAGCGCCACAGCGCCCGCCAACGTGCCCCGCACGGGAGACGACGGAGGCGACTCACGGCCCGCCGTGCACTGAGGAGACGTCGACGTAGGGTCCCACAATGAGACTTGACCCTCCAGAGTCAAGCAGCTAGGAGCCTGTGCGGCCACTGGTCGGGTGATGAGCAGGGCAGCGAGCTCATCCAGTATCGGGTCGACCGAGACGAGCGGATCGGGGGGATTTGTGCGCTCGCAGAGCGCCTCCGCCAAAGGGTCAGGCTCGAGGAAGCATCGCGCGACAGTCGAAGTAGTGGCGTCATCGCTGGGGTCGGCAGGGGCGTCCATGGCGATGTCCACCGCCGGCTTACCTCCGTGGCGCCGGTGTCGTCTCCGGCGGTGACGGGTGCCGTGGGCACCCTCCCACGACCCCAATCGTGGTCCCATCTACGGTCGGTAGACCGTCGAGGGGTGCGTGCAAGGAGGACGGTCGGTGGCCGACACGTGCGTGGCGAGGGCGGCCGTCAGCGTCCGGCGTCGCCTTGGACCGACCATAGTCCTTAGCGAGGTGGCTGAGACCGCGGCAGTGCATACAACGCGGAGGCAACCGGCAAGTCACCACGTGGTGCGAGAAGGAGAGGTAGTTGAAACATCTGTCGCGAAAACTATGCGGGAATCCTCGGAGCATGCGCGCGCGCCAGGACCTCGGCGAGGCTCAACTGGGGCAGAGGCAGGTCCCTCCTGAAGCCGGGGTAGAATCTCACGCCACCCATCGGCGTTGGGGGCAGAGATCCGTCCTCGCACACCGAGGCGTTGGCGGGCAGGTACCCGACCATCCACCGGCCGGGCTAGCAGGCCGTGCACAAGCTGAGGGCGCAGCCGGCTGCGCCTCCTTTGTCGTCACGCAGGCCCTTTCTCGGCATCCGCACAGCCACGCCCCAGAACATCGGTCGGATGAATCTAGGCGCACACGGGGGACACGGTGGCCGGCCTCGACAGGCGAAGAGCGGCCTCTAGGTAAGAACGAGTCCGAGGGCACACGGGGGGCGCCGAGGCCGGCTTCTCCTGGCGATGAGCGGCCTCCATGTATGTCACGGGATGATCGTCGTCAGTCTCGTCGCCGTCCTCGTCCGCCCACCGCCGGCTTTTCGATCGCCCGCCCAAGCATTTGGGGAAGAATGGTGTCGCGGCCAGCGAGAGCGAGGAGCTTGGGGCGTCTAGCGACGCTGTGCCTAGGCCCCCTGGCGTGGCCGCGGTGTTCTAGGCGTCTAGCCCCAACAACGGAGGGGACCAAGTGCCGAGGCTGGCCCCCTTGGCCGCAGCGGCAGAGCCCGGCGGCTGCGGCGGCATGGCGTGGACGGCAGCCACGGGGCCAGCCTGCTCCAACACAGACACATCACGACAGCGAGGGGAAACAGCAGCGTGGGGTTGGGGTGTAACACCTCTGGTGTTACTAGCTTACTTAGCATGTAATTAAGGTCTAAAAGAAATTAACAAAACAAATTCCACGAGTATTAAAATTTCAACACGCATAAATGATAAGCGAATTTCTATAACCAAAAATAAAATAAGACATGTATATAGTACTTAATAAAACTTGATGAGCCAGTTATGTAGATGAAAAATGCAACCTGGATTTTTAGAGAATAAATATTGTGCGATAATATAATGGGAAGCTCAAAGTTTGAAATTTAAATTCAAACTAACCTCAACTCTAGACTTTTCTTGAGATGAAAAGGTGTTGACAATGCTGGTTTGACATTTAAATTTTGAGTAATTATTCTAAACACTAGATCTATGTTTTTGCATCGTTAATTGCACTGTTGCGAGTACCTTAGCACGGTGTAGTTCGTAGGGTGGGTGATGTTGCGTGGTTACTCCTAAAATGGCCTGAAGTTCCTTAGAATAGGCTGTAACCTTGTGGTCGGTGCTCTGTTCGTGAGCCAGTGTCAGCACGACGAACTTACCTTGGCGTCTCTCCATCTTTCTCTCAGATCGTCCTCTGGTCGTGAGCCTTGCTTCGCTAGTTAGCCGCTAGCATCAGTTATAGGTTAGCAAAAGTGCTTACGTCATGATCGAGACACTTTGTAGTTGTGGTTCACTTTAAAAACTGTGCAGGTCACCGATTGGCCGTCTGGTCGCGTGGGCGTGATCACCACGCGCGTGGATGCTACTGGCTCTGAGCTCGGGCTGCGGCAGGCCGGTTGCCGCTGGCCGGTGTGCGCCTGGTGATACCGCTCAGTGCCTTGCCTCGCGTGGCTGGCCAGGTTAGCTGTGGCCGGGCCCTGGCTGCTGCTTCGCGTGCACACCACGCTCGAGTCCGACCATGATGAGCCACTGTCCCGTGCACGCCACGCTCGAACCTGACCGCGGCAAGTCAAGCGCATCCCGCCAAGGCCTCCGCTATTGTGGCAGCTGTGCGCGTACTTGTGTTGGCGCTATAGGTCGGAACCGCCCAGTCTTAAATCCGCTCGGGTTCGTTGGGTGACCTCCTCCGTCCGCACCGCGCAGAGCCACCGTGGCATCCCCTTCCTAACCACCAGTTTGGGTTTCGCAGTGAAATTCATCGCAGCAATGGGTGGCACAGGTAGTTAGCTAGCTACTCTGTTCTCCCAGAGCTCAACCTGTCACCACCGACCGACGAATTGGAGGTTTTGCCGCCGCCGGCCATGGGCGCCGCCGTAGTCGGTGAATCGGGAGTATGTCCCCAACCTATAGCTAATGAATCGATTGTTGGCGGTTCGGAGTTCGTCTTGACCCTCTAGACTTGGTGCTCGTCTCCTTTTGACCAGGGCATCGGCGGCGGCGTGGTGACGCGCCGTGTCTGCCCCGGAGCGCCGCCACCATGCTCGTGCGCACGTGGCCGGGTCACCTCATCGCTCCTCCGCCCCAACCATCCCCGTGGCGAGTATCTCGGTGAGCTATTAATGCTTCCCAGCACCTCTATCACCCCGTTAGGGTCCTAGCTCGCCGGAACAGCCTTGCCGCCGTGGAGGTTAGTCCGCCTGTGTGGACCGCGCATTAGGAGCCGCGCGGTGAGCTCCTGGTCGCCGCTCCGGGTTTCGCGGTTGACCCGCGGTGCTCGTCGGCCCGGTGGGCGCGTCGCTGTGGCTCTCGGTGGGCCGGCGTGGTTGGGCGGTGTTGGCCAGAGCCGTGCCGTTGCGCACCAGCATGCCGAGGACCACCCTTTGGCGAAGGTGACATTTCCGGGTTATTTGTGCAAATAATGTCCCTTGTGCAATAGTACATAGAGGCACCACAACAATACCTGATAGGATAGGGGCATTTTTGCGAAAACACGGGCATGGGCGCGGGCTGTCCGTCTCGGGCCGTCTTCGCGCGGGCCTTGCTCGTGTGGGCCGCTCTTCGCGCGGGCGCGTGGAGGCCGCACCCGCGTTGGGCCGAGTGGGCCGCAGTGTCCTCTTATTTTTCCAGTGAATTAGTAAATGTTTCCTAAATAAATTTTGAGCTGATTTTGTTATTTAGATATAAAATTATTTAGGGATACTAAAATAGCAAAACCAATTCTGTTAAACTCCTAAAATCATGATCTATCTGCTAGAAAATTTTGTTCACCTGTAATTATAGTATTTGTAGGAGTTCTATAATTAAACTAATATGCTTAGTGTTATTAAGATATAAACTTGTAGGAATTTTTGTGATCATATGGTTATAGTGTTAGCCTTGAAAATTTTACAATAGCCTTATAATATGATTATCTACTCTTTGTAATTTTTGTAGCTCTAAAATGATTAGTTTGCTAGGATAGATAATGAGCCCTGGTTCAAATATCTATTAAATCGATAAAAGGTATAAAGCGACACTTGAGTTTGTATAACTAAAATAATATCTTAGTCGACAACGGGGATACAAAGCCTAGTGAGTTAGTGTGTGGCTAGCTCGTTAGCTTGCGAGACATAGTTGTACGATGATAGTTGCGATTGCTGTCTTTTACTTATGTCTCTACGTTGCATTCGCGTAAATCATAATAGAAACGATGATGGATCGATGGATCAACCGGAGGACTTGGCGTTAACCCAAAAGATGGTGCCATGGTGAACGTGCCCCGGAGATGGCATACTAACATTGGTTATATTTTTACCCAGGCAAGCCTCGGTGCATAACCTCTATTATGCTGTACTTTATTTATGCTTGTGCATTAAGTTTTAAGGAGTTGAATGAAACCCACTTGCATATATATTTTCTTATCCTATGAGTCTTACTAGTATGATAGAATCGTGTAGCGTGCTATTCTATAGGACTCCGGTAGAAGTCGAGTGATTGTCTGTCACTCGCGAGAGATAGGAAATATATTATTGTTACTATTATTATGTTACTATCACATGGATTATATATGGATAATAACTGGAGACCGGGCGGAACTATACTTGGAATTGGATATGGACTTGGTTGAGCAATCTGAGCGAGGCTCTGGTTGCATTTGTCCCGTCTATGTCGATTAAGGACCGTTCGTTGCATTGGATTCCATAGTCAGGTTACAGATTTATTATCCCGAGCACATACTTGCTTATGGGAGCGGGAAGACTTGTTACTCTCTTGTCATGAGTTCTGGCTCTTTCTGGACCGACTGATTGGAGGCGGGGATAGGTGGAGGTCTAAGCACCACTTTGAGGCCGGGCCCCAAGTGTGGGAGCTTGGAGTCCAAGTTTGGACGGGGACCTGGAACCCGTGACAGGAGTGGAATAGGTTGGTCTCGCTTGTGCCTGGGTGCGAGCTAGGCGTGTGTTTTTCGGGGTACCCAGCTGTGCTACATTGATTCGCGAATCGCCGTTTCTACGTGACGGTACGACTTGACTACGATCTGGCACCGTATTAAGAAATGAAAGATGAAAGACGAAAGATGGAAAAATGGTTCTGATGGCTCAACCTTTACTTGAAAGTAGAACATGTGCTTACCTAGAATGGTTGGTTAATGAACTACCGATGACTGCTAATAAAAATTAAATATAAGGATGCACCTTTAGTAATGCTTCCTACAGTTGCAATAACCCACAAGCCAGAGAGCCTTGCATATCCTTGGAGTCTTTTCTTTCTTTCTGACGGGTAAGTCTTGCGGAGTACAATTGAGTACCCAGGGTTTGTTCTACCCTGTTGCAGGTGACAGGTGTTCTTGAATATGACACTTGTGTGTGGAAACCTCCTGGTGAGCTCAGCGATGATTTTCTTTACGTGCGGACGTAGAGTTTATTTAAATTCCCACCTAAAATGTTTTCAAAGAAAAAACTTATAACCTGTTATTATTACATGTATTTAAATGTTCATCGTGATAATATTTAACTCATCATTAAATGATTTTATTTTCGCTGAACTCTGATAACATTTTATATTCCACTGTTATAATCAAATAATGAATTACTCTGATGTTGTAATAAAAGTAATGTAAGAAATGACAAAGATGTTGTAAGCTTTATCTCTCATCTATGATCCTGATGAAAAATGTGGATTTTCGAGTTCTCCCTCGGGTGTGCTCGACGGAATCGCAAAGTTTAGTGCGCTCCCTTGGGTACTTAGTGTCTAATGGAAGACAAGTACTCTTGAGAGGGCATTAGATTAGACGGTTCTGCCACAGTTGGTATCAAAGCATAAATGAGGAAATAAAGCTTCAAAACCCTTTTCTAAATTAAAATTTGACAACACATTTTTTACAAAAAGTTAGGGCGTTTGCATACGAAGTTATATAAGTAGCCCTATTACTATAGTTAAGTTTTCAGAATGGGTTTAAATAGGCTTTCATCCGGTGAAGTAACTAGTGCGTAGCGTGCGGTCCTAAAGTCTTACGCGCTGTTACTGCTATAGTCTTTGCGCCAGTATTATCTTGCAGGTTCCCTGTTCGTAGGTACCACGCGTCCTTGTCCAGGAATTACTGCTATACTGTGGCTTCGTGTATCGTGTTCGCTCGTGCTTCGTGACTGTCGGGGCTTACATTTTTGGCACTCCTTCTGTGCCCTTGTCGGACCTCTGCCCTGCAACCGTCCTAGTCTTTATGGCCTCGGACACCGCTCACCTCGTGTGTGTAAAAATCCTGTTGTTGTACTTTTACTGGTTCCCACGCATGGCTCGAGGGTGGTCTGCGTCAGGACCACTGGCCGCTCTACCTTTAAAAAGGGAGCCAAGCCCAGCCACTTGGTGTCACCACTGAAAGGTCTAGATGGCTAGAGGGGGTGAATAGCCTTTTAAAAATTTCTACAAAGACAAGCTAAACAAGTTTATCAATATAACAAATAGCGAGATGCGAGTTTTGCTTAGCCTACAGGGTGTTTGCAAGCCACCTATCCAATTCACAATTCTAGTATTTGCACTCAACCACACAAGTCAAACCGAGAAGGAAACTACAACTAGCAAGCTACACAAAGAAGCTACTCTAGCAAAGCTAACTAGCTAGCAAAGATAACTAAGAATTTAATACAAGAGAGAGTTAGGAGGGTATCACCGAGGGGCGAAGAATTGAGCCAACCAATCAATATAATCAAGAGATGAATACCAAGATAACCGAACACCGGGATCAATCAATCACAATATGAAAGTGATGACACAAAGATTTATCCCGAGGTTCACGTGCTTGCCGGCACGCTAGTCCCCGTTGTGTCCCTTTTCACCACGTGGTTCGGTGGCTAATCGGTCACACACCGAGCCTCTCAAAAGGCACCACAAGAACCTACCAAATGGCAAAAGGTTGCAATGACACGAGCAATATACTAACGTTGCCTTTGGCGCTTCGCCGAGGTAGGCACAAACCTCTCACAATCACCGGAGGTGGCCAAGAACAATCACCAACTCTTGCCAATGCCTCCAAGCTGCTCCAAACCGTCTAGGTGGCGGCAACCACCAAGAGAAACAAGAATCCCGCAGCAAATCAACCACCAAGTGCCAACTAGATGCTATCTCACAATGCAAATGCACTTGGATCACTCAATCTCACTTCGAATATGCAAAGAAGCAAGAGAGATGAGTGGGAGGGGAGTTGCTTAGCTCAAAGTGCTCACAAGTATGTCAAATGTTCGAGAGAGAGAGAGAGAGCCTTGAGCCGGCCAACGAGTATTTATAGACGTACCCCTTCGAATATAGCCGTTAGAAACTTAAACAGCCGAAATCGGGCTGACCGGACGCGCTGGTCCAACTGACCGGACACGCCGGTCGCCCAACGGCTAACTCGTGAAGTACTGACCGGACGCGCTGGTCCAAACGACCGGACGTGTTGGTCGCCCAACGGCTAACTGCGAAGCAACGACCGGACGCGCTGGTCCAACTGACTGGACGCGCCGGGAACGACCGGACGCGCTGGTCCCATGAAGGACCGGACGCGCTGGTCGCCTGAGCAGCGCTCAACGGAACAACGACCGGACGCGCTAAAGAAAATGACCGGACGCGACAGTGCCAGCGTCCGGTTAGAGTCCAGTAAGCTCCCTGAACGACCGGACGCGTCCGATCGTCAGTGACCGGACGCGCCTCGCGTCCGATCATCGAACTGGAAAACGCGCAGACACTGAACACTGACCGGACGCGTCCGGTCATGCAAGGACCGCGTCCGGTTCAGCGTCCGGTCACCTCTGTGACCTCCGTTCGCCTCCGTTTCTTTTCCGGACTTCCGGCGTAGTGGAAAATAGTCGTTTCAACTTCTCGAAAACGCCTGAATCCCGCCTCGCAAGCTCGGCGGGAGGGAGAGAGGACCCCAAACCCTCTCTACCACTCAAACTCCACCGCCTTCGCAAACGTGCTAACACCACCAAGTGATCTTCGTCAAGTGTGAGTGTGTTAGCATTTTCACAATCATTTTTCGAGGCGTTATTAGTTCTATCCAAATGCATATGATTATGAAATGCACATCTAGAGGCACTTAGGAGTTCAATAGCCGCGTCATTCCCCTCTTTATAGTATGGCTATCTATCCTATAATGTAACCACACCCACTAGGTGTCTTGGTTACTAAAACACAACCCTTAAGCATATACCTTTGCCTTGATCACATAGGGTTGCGTCCAAATCCAAGTGTGGCCATCATGATCACCATGTCCATCTTGTCACCAACCTTAGAATGTACTAATCCTCATATGCTACATACAACTTAGGCATAGGATTAGTACTTAGGCATTGTCACTAATTACCAACACCAAACATAGGACTTTCAACCACCCAGTGCATTCCAGCTCGCTTAGCCCTTTTCTCTTGAGAAAGCTTCTCCTCAAGCCTTCCTTGCAATCCCCACCCACCTAGGATGGCAGGAGTTTGGGTTAGCAGCTACTGCCTGAACACCGAGGGTTTCCCCAAAATCCTGTATGCCACCCTGCAAAAGCTCAGAGTCAAGGATCGTCCCGAGTATGAGGGCCGTGAGTACATGAAGCATGGCACTGAGCGATGTTAGGTCACCGTATACATTGGCAAGAGTGAGGAGTTTCCCGACATCACTAAAGCCTGAAATGTGACCGCAACCGGGTTTCGCTTTGGCGACACCTACCAGGTTGTGGCCCGCAAAGCCTTGCGGCATCTGTGCCAGATTTATGAGCAGCCCATTGCTCGTACCCCCATGCGGTTCTTTCCGCCCTTGGACAAGAATCGGCGGGTATGGAGGGCTCGTATGGAAGCCTTGTAGGGTCGGGACGTGCAAGAGGACAACCCGACCGTGGTGCACCTGACCATGTACTTGCTTGCCCTGGATGAGCAGTACGACCGGTAGGCCTCGGAGCTAAGGGAGTGTCTCCGCCGAGCTGAGGAAGCCGAGATCTTCTCCAGGATGCTCAAAGTGCAGCTTGCTGAAGCGCACGCCAATGTGGCAGCCGTAGAGAGTCGAGAGACTACCATGGCGGAAGCACTCAATGTGGATGAAGAGCGACATGCTCAGGAGCTGGAGGATGCCTATCTCGTCACCAGGGCCAAGCGTAGGACGCTGGCTATGGAAAGGCAGGAACCCTTGATCTTGGAGGGAATCCCTATCCATCCACTGGAGAGACAAAGAACTGGTATTGCAGCACCTCCACCCACGGAAGCCTCAGAAGTAGATCTTTTTTCCCCTCACCCAGCCACCACCACGAGAAGGAGCAGATCCACAACCTAGTGTAGCAGAAGAACCCTAGGAGCCTAGGAATTAAGTCATTTGGGCCGACGAGGTAGATTAGTTGTCCTAAGGGAGATGTAACCGTCACTAGTAGTGCTTTTCATCGATGTCCTCTAGTGTTGTAATCTTTCCGTTGTATCTTATCCATAGTTGTCAAGACCGCCTGGTTGTAGGATGCAAGTGATGTGGCGAGTGTGGGAGAGTGAATGCCTGTATGTTGCACCCGTGTAAGGCCGTTGGTAATGAGTATTTGCTTTATCTGTTGTGTTTGTTACGTCGATTTTCCTTAGACCTTGTTCGATTTGCTTAGGGTTCTTGAGATGACAACAAATAGGTTACAAGGGGAACAACTTTTCGAATGCAGCAGATTGGTCGTGATTGGAAAGCAAAGGACACTGTATCACTAATTGTGGATGTCCTAGCAGAACACTTGGATTCACTTGACTTAAATCCGTCTTAGGATTTACTTTACTTGTTCCTTATTTTGAAAGGAACCCTTGTTGCCTAATTCTTCCCTTGCAATACTTTTCTAATTCTGTGGTCTATGACCCCACTGCCTTTACTGCGAGTAAGTTGATAATAATTGCCTGGTTAATAGCTTATGGTGCCGCGACGGAACCGAGGGCCACCTGTGGATCGCGACCACATGGTTGTGCCGCTCGGCGCGCGCTGGTATCGAGGTTGTTGACCAAGCGCTTTTACCAAGTTACCCCGCAGTACCGCTCTTGCTATAAATATTCTCCTTGGTAAAAATATCCTTGTGTTCAAATGGGAAATCCACAACGAGTTGATGTAGCGGTGCTCTACCCAAGTAACAGGGGTAACACAGTTTTTGAAGAAGAAAGAGAAAAGCAATAGGAAAGTTAGGCTGCACGTAGGTTAGAGGAATTGCATCGCCCGACTTGACATCGTTCCTATGATCGGTTTGGTCACGCTACTTACGCCGGGTCACTGTCACTACGTGCCCTGCGGACGCCGTCTGTGGTGGGGCCCACGTGTGCCGCTCTCGCGTGGCTGCAGCGTTGTGCCGCACTCGCCTCCTCTTGTCGCACAGTACGCCCTCTGTTCCCGTCACCCGTGTCAGCTCTCGATCCTCGCCCTCGTCCCCGTACCGGACCTCCTCCTTTCTTTTCCCTTGGGCCCCGTTGCCCGCACGTCTCCTTGCCGAGCGAACCCCGTCCCCTCCTTTCTCCTTTTACCCACTCAAGCTCAAACAGGAAGCACACCATGGCCGATGTCCTCCCCACCTTGTGACCCTTCACTAGTGATTTCCCTCTACGCCGCCTCCACTTTCGGTGCACCGCACCACCTCCTCCGTTCACCAGCTATAAGATGCCACCTTGCTTGCTTCTCCTCCATTCAACCCCCATATCTGGAGTGGAGCTCATAGTATCGACTTCCTCCATCAGCGCTCAGGTAGGAGAAGCTCGAGAAGCAGTCAGGAAGAAAGTGGTTGGAGGTAGAGCTACGAGATCCAGCCGTTGCTCGTAGATCTAGGGTTACTAGTCAGAGGCGATGGTGTAACTTGAGAAGAAGGGATCTGGTTTCTGTTGGAGAAGTTCAAGTTCATCCCTAGTTAGTTTAGGTTTTAGAGTTCGCGATGATCTTTGTACCGGTCTCCAATTTCTGGCTTTGTTGGGCATACGCCATATTCTGGATAATCGTTTTCCTATTGCTCTTCCATTGTCCCCGTCTTCGTCAATTTTTAGAGAGATTATAAGTTGTATCAGATTTGTTCTTAGCCGTGTTATCTCTAGATTCCTGAGTGGTTTAGTATTCGAAGTCGTGTAATCACCAATGTAAGCTCAGATCGGTAACATGTAATCGAGTTTTCCCTCTTTTGATTCTTGTTCTGGATCTCGGGACGCGATCCTTTTTAAGGGGGGAAGGATGTAACACCTCTCGTGTTACTAGCTTACTTAGCATAAATGATAAGCGAATTTCTATAACCAAAAATAAAATAAGACATGTATATAGTACTTAATAAAACTTGATGAGCTAGTTATGTAGATGAAAAATGCAACCTGGATTTTTAGAGAATAAATATTGTGCGATAGTATAATGGGAAGCTCAAAGTTTGAAATTTAAATTCAAACTAACCTCAACTCTAGACTTTTCTTGAGATGAAAAGGTGTTGACAATGCCGGTTTGACATTTAAATTTTGAGTAATTCTTCTAAACACTAGATCTATGTTTTTGCATCGTTAATTGCACTGTTGCGAGTACCTTAGCACGGTGTAGTTCGTAGGGTGGGTGATGTTGCGTGGTTACTCCTAAAATGGCCTGAAGTTCCTTAGAATAGGCTGTAACCTTGTGGTCGGTGCTCTGTTCGTGAGCCAGTGTCAGCACGACGAACCTACCTTGGCGTCTCTCCATCTTTCTCTCAGATCGTCCTCTGGTCATGAGCCTTGCTTCGCTAGTTAGCCGCTAGCATCAGTTATAAGGTTAGCAAAAGTGGTTACGTCATGATCGAGACGCTTTGTAGTTGTGGTTCACTTTAAAAACTGTGCAGGTCACCGATTGGCCGTCTAGTCGCGTGGGCGTGATCACCACGCGCGCGGATGCTACTGGCTCCGGGCTCGGGCTGCGGCAGGCCGGTTGCCGCTGGCCGGTGCGCACCCGGTGATACCGCTCAGTGCCTTACCTCACGTGGCTGGCCTGGTTAGCTGTGGCCGAGCCCCGGCTGCTGCCCCGCGTGCACACCACGCTCGAGTTCGACCACGACGAGCCACTGTCCCGTGCACGCCACGCTCGAGCCTGACCGCGGCAAGTCAAGCGCATTCCGCCAAGGCCTCCGCTATTGTGGCAGCTATGCGCGTACTTGTGTTGACGCTATAGGTCGGAACCGCCCAGTCTTAAATCCGCTCGGGTTCGTTGGGTGACCTCCTCCCTTCGCACCGCGCAGAGCCACCGTGGCCTCCCCTTCCCAACCACCAGTTCGGGTTCCGCAGTGAAATTCATCGCAGCAATGGGTGGCACAGGTAGTTAGCTAGCTACTATGTTCTCCCAGAGCTCAACCTGTCACCACCGACCGACGAATTGGAGGTTTTGCCACCGCCGGCCATGGGCGCCGCCGTAGTCGGTGAATCGGGAGTATGTCCCCAACCTATAGCTAATGAATCGATTGTTGGCGGTTCGGAGTTCGTCTTGACCCTCTAGACTTAGTGCTCGTCTCCTTTTGACCAGGGCATCGACGGTGGCGTGGTGACGCGCCGTGTCTGCCCCGGAGCGCCACCACCGTGCTCGTGCGCACGTGGCCGGGTCACCTCATCGCTCCTCTGCCCCAACCATCCCCGTGGCGAGTATCTCGGTGAGCTATTAATGCTTCCCCAGCACCTCTATCACCCCGTTAGGGTCCTAGCTCACTAGAACGGCCTTGTCACCGTGGAGGTTAGTTCGCCTGTGTGGACCGCACGTTAGGAGCCGCCGGTGAGCTCCTGGTCGCCGCTCTAGGTTTCGCGGTTGACCCGCGGTGCTCGTTGGCCCAGTGGGCGCGTCGCTGTGGCTCTCGGTGGGCCGGCGTGGTCGGGCGGTGTTGGCTGGAGCCGTGCCGTCGCGCACCAGCATGCCGAGGACCGCCCTTTGGCAAAGGTGACATATTTCCGGGTTATTTGTGCAAATAATGTCCCTTGTGCAATAGTACATAGAGGCACCACAGCAATACCTGATAGGATAGGGGCGTTTTTGCGAAAACACGAGCGTGGGCGCGGGCTGTCCGTCTCGGGCCGTCTTCGTGCGTGCCTTGCTCGTGTGGGCCGCTCTTCGCGCGCGCGCGTGGAGGCCGCACCCGCGTTGGGCCGAGTGGGCCGCAGTGTCCTCTTCTTTTTCCAGTGAATTAGTAAATGTTTCCTAAATAAATTTTGAGCTGATTTTGTTATTTAGATATAAAATTATTTAGGGATACTAAAATAGTAAAACCAATTCTGTTAAACTCATAAAATCATGATCTATCTGCTAGAAAATTTTGTTCACCTGTAATTATAGTATTTGTAGGAGTTCTATAATTAAACTAAGATGCTTAGTGTTATTAAGATATAAACTTGTAGGAATTTTTGTGATCATATGGTGATAGTGTTAGCCTTGAAAATTTTACATTAGCCTTATAATATGATTATCTACTCTTTGTAATTTTTGTAGCTCTAAAATGATTAGTTTGCTAGGATAGATAATGAGCCCTGGTTCAAATATCTATTAAATCGATAAAAGGTATAAGGCGACACTTGAGTTTGTATAACTAAAATAATATCTTAGTCGACAACGGGGATACAAAGCCTAGTGAGTTAGTGTGTGGCTAGCTCGTTAGCTTGCGAGACATAGTTATACGATGATAGTTGCGATTGCTGTCTTTTACTTATGTCTCTACGTTGCATTCGCGTAAATCATAATAGGAACGATGATGGATCGATGGATCAACCGGAGGACTTGGCGTTAACCCAAAAGATGGTGCCATGGTGAACGTGCCCCGGAGATGGCATACTAACATTGGTTATATTTTTACCCAGACAAGCCTCGGTGCATAACCTCTATTATGTTGTACTTTATTTATGCTTGTGCATTAAGTTTTAAGGAGTTGAATGAAACCCACTTGCATATATATTTTCTTATCCTATGAGTCTTACTAGTATGATAGAATCATGTAGCGTGCTATACTATAGGACTCCGGTAGAAGTCGAGTGATTGTCTGTCACTCGCGAGAGATAGAAAATATATTATTGTTACTATTATCATGTTACTATCACATGGATTATATATGGATAATAACTGGAGACCGGGCAGGACTATACTTGGAATTGGATATGGACTTGGTTGAGCAATCTGAGCGAGGCTCTGGTTGCATTTGTCCCGTCTGTGTCGATTAAGGACCGTCCGTTGCATTGGATTCCATAGTCAGGTCACAGATTTATTATCCCGAGCACATACTTGCTTATGGGAGCGGGAAGAATTGTTACTCTCTTGTCATGAGTTCCGGCTCTTTCCGGACCGACTGATTGGAGGTGGGGATAGGTGGAGGTCTAAGCACCACTTTGAGGTCGGGCCCCAAGTGTGGGAGCTTGGAGTCCAAGTTTGGACGGGGACCTGGAACCCGTGACAGGAGTGGAACAAGTTGGTCTCACTTGTGCCTGGGGTACGAGCTAGGCGTGTGTTTTTCGGGGTATCCAGCTGGGCTACATTGATTCGTGAATCACCGTTTCTACGTGACGTTACGACTTGACTACGATCTAGCACCATATTAAGAAATGAAAGATGAAAGACGAAAGATGGAAAAATGGTTCTGATGGCTCAACCTTTGCTTGAAAGTAGAACAGTTGCTTACCTAGAATGGTTGGTTAATGAACTACCGATGACTGCTAATAAAAATTAAATATAAGGTTGCACCTTTAGGAATGCTTGCTGCAGTTGCAAGAACCCACAAGCCAGATAGCCTTGCATATCCTTGGAGTCTTTTCTTTCCTTCTGACGGGTAAGTCTTGTGGAGTACAATTGAGTACTCAGGATTTGTTCTACCCTGTTGCAGGTGACAGGTGTTCTTGAAGATGACACTTGTGTGTGGAAACCTCCTGGTGGGCTCAGCGAGGATTTCCTTTACGTGCGGACGTAGAGTTTATTTAAATTCCCACCTAAAATGTTTTCAAAGGAAAAAACTTATAACCTGTTATTATTAAATGTGTTTAAATGTTCATCGTGATAATATTTAACTCATCGTTAAATGATTTTATTTCCGCTGAACTCTGATAACATTTTATATTCCGCTGTTATAATCAAATAATGAATTACTCTGATGTTGTAATAAAAGTGATGTAAGAAATGACAAAGATGTTGTAAGCTTTATCTCTCATCTATGATCCTGATGAAAAATGTGGATTTTCGACTTCTCCCTCGGGTGTGCTCGACGTAATCGCAAAGTTTAGTGCGCTCCTTTGGGTACTTAATATCTAATGGAAGACCAGTACTCTTGATAGGGTATTAGATTAGGCGGTTCCGCCACATGAGGATACTCGGCGGCCGGCTCCGTGACGGCCGGCGTTGCTCGCGGTGGTGTGGATGGGGTCGCCGGGTGCAGTACGTTGTGCACCCCAACCCCGGGCGGCAGCTGCTCTGCCGGCTCCATCGAGGGCGGTGCGGGTCCACCCACACCGGTGGCGTCTGCGTCGGATCCGGCTAGGGGGGCGCCGACGGTGGTGGCACTCGGCACCAGAGGCCGGGGCGGTGTCCCATCACCAGATCTGGCGGGTGCGGGCCCGCTGGAGGCCACGCGGCGGCCCTCAACGTCGAAGGCGACGCGGGCAAAACCGGGCGGCAGGGACTGGCCGCCGGCGGTGGGCGAAGGCAGACGCCCGAGAGGCCGTCTGCTGCATCCATGGCAACGGGATCCAGCGTGGGCGGCGCATGGGAGGCGGCCAATGGCGGCGGAGAAGCGGCCGACGGCGCTGGCCGGGAGATCGACGCGGATGGAGGCGGCAGCGGCTCCCCTGCACCCGCGCGTGCCCGCGGGTGTGGGGAAAAGGAGCGGGAGGTAGGGAGGGGAGAGAGGGGAGGTGAGAGGGTGGCGGGCGCCGGCGCCAGGGCGGCAGCCAGCACCGCCGGCGGTGGCGGCGGACAGGGGGCCAGAGGGTTGCGGCCGCCGAGCCCACCTTGTCCTTCTCGCAAAAGCCCCAGAAGTCTCCTCCGTCTCCTCTCGCGCCTCCTCGACAGCTATGACCGCGCTGTGCTGGACTGCTGGGCCGCCGCCGCAGTGGCCGTGCTCAGGCGCCTCACCAGCAAGAACAAGGCGACCGCCCGGGCTGGCGACAAGAAGCAGTAGCGTCCCTCACCGTCGTTGACGACGCCCGGGTCCGACTCCCACACGACCAGCGCGCCGCCGATGGGGCCAGCGCAGACGACGAGCGCAACGTCGACGTCGCAGAGCTTCGCGAGCTGTTGCGCCTTCTTCACAAGCCCCGCTTTCCTCCTTGCGAAGGCCTTCGCGCGATCCCATGCGTCGCCGACGAGGCTCATCTCGTTCTTGCCGCGCGGCCTGGAGTAGCTGCTGCACCTTGGGGACGATAAAGGTGGAGCCTCCAACGAGCATGGCGTTGGCGCCCTTGTAGAGTTGAAGTGGGACACCTGCGTAATGCCCTCCTGACGGAACAGCTCCTTGGTGGCCTTCGACTCGTCGCCCAGGACGAGCAAGAAGTCGACGTCGCCGCAGGTGCGGCTGAACTGTACCATGGTCGGGTAGATATGGCTGCTGGTCTCGCTGTCGCTCCCCGCGAATTCCACCACCAACAACCGGTTCTTGGCGGCCTCGACTCTCGAGCGCGTCGTCGAACTCGCGTCGTCGGACTCCTGTGTGCTGTGCATCCTGACGGCCTGACCGCAGCATGTCGACGACCTCGGCCATGGGCCGCGCGGCGAGTAACGCCATCTCGGGAATTTGGTCGTGGTCGCGGAAGCGGAGCGCGGCGACGTCGTAGGCGCGCGGCGACGCGCAGCCGCCGCCTCATCCGCGAACGTGCCGAGCCAGAAGGTGCCCAGCTTCACGGCCTCGTACCTGGGCAGGGAGCTCAGGCAGGGCTGAACTCCTGGACGCGGCCTGGCCTGGTGCTTGGGCTGGTGGAGAGATCGACGCCGGCAACAATGGCGCGGCTGGATCTACCACAAGGAAGCCCCAGCTACGAGTTCGATCGCATCGCCACGGAGTAGCAGCCAATGGAGAAGAAGCAGAAGTCGAGTGCTGCGACGCTGGCGCGGGGAAGCCGCACAAAGGCGGCGACGCCAGGTGGAAGGCCATCCTCGTGGCGCGCGCGCGCGACGGGCCCCTCGCGAGGGGCAACTTCCTGCTACTACGGAGGCTCGGGTGCGGCGACATTTGGCGTGGTCAGTAACCTGGACGGCGAGCTCGGGGAGAAGAACTTCTTCGGCGGCGAGGTGTTTGGGTTCGTGGACGTTGCGCTCGTGCCCTTCGTGCCGTGGCTTCCCAGCTAGGGGAGGTACGGGGAGTTCAGCGTCCAGGAGATTGCGCGGGGGCTCGGGCATGGGGCGTTGCGGCTTGGCCTGGGCGGTGGCGTGGCCTGGTGGGACGGCACACGGGGTGCCGACGAAGCCTGGGCATGCAAAACCCTGGGGCGGCGGCGTGCCCGGCGTTCGACGGAGAGAGAGAACGAGGAAGCAGAAGATTATGTGGACCTCATGTGTGGGCCCCACACACCTGATGCATAGCCAGCATGCCACATCAGCATGCAGGATAGGCTAAGACCCGTTTAGACTTAGATGAGACCAGAACATTTTGACAGTACGGTGATCTAAATGACACATCGTGAGCGGCCACCAATTTTCCTCTTGAAAGAAATAAGGACAAAGGAGACAGTAGTAATGTAAAATGACGATTGGATTATTGGATACCTCAATTGGTCATGTACTCCGTATTTTATCGAGCCGGATTCAGTGGCTTTATAGAGCAAAGTGACCACATAACTTTGCCTCAATCTCCACCCTCCAACTAGCATCTAACGGCTACAGAGACTTCCAGGTTCATCATCCCCACAAAGCGGGCCACGCACAGCAGGCCAGCACGCGATTTAGAGCTAGTTTCTAACAGTTAACAGGTTGAAGCAAAATGACTAGCTCACTAGTAGCAGCTTACTCTTAAAAATAAAACCGGCCACCAACAAAGCGATATTACTAAAAGCAACACAAATAAGGGCATGTTAGATCTATTAGCATTAAAAATTAGAAGTCCTCCAACTAATAATTAACAGGTTTATTAGTAGTTCTGTTGGATCCATTGGTACTAATTTGAGCTGCTAATTTTTAGTGCTAATGCAGGCCCTAACTATATACATTTTAGCAGACGGACAAAAGGAAGACAAAAAATAACCCAAACAGTACAAAAATAAAATCTAAAGACGTACCAAGATCTAGAAACACCTCTTATGTTTACAGATTTATTGTTCACTAGAAATCGATTTCTAGGGTGGTTGACAATTGAATCGCCTCTACAAATAAATTATAAAAAAATTGGGGCGATACACAACCAGGCGTTGTCGCGCCACTACACCGGCTTGCCGCACCAGCCACTAAAAACTTCAACTACCTATAAAAGTAATATATTTTTAGAGGCGGCTAAAAAACTAGAGTCCTTCTCTAAGCAGCTAGAAATTGAACCGTGTTTATTCAAAAAAAGATATTTACTTGTATGATCCTAAATATAATGTGTCTTTCTTTTATGGCCCATTTTTTCGAACTTACCTGTAAGGCTCAGAAACGAAATTCTCTTACCTGTATGGCCTTCCGTCCGTTTCTAGCACTTAACGGTGTTAAGTCAAGGGTAAAATGACCATTTTACCGATGGCTAAAAAAATAAAATGCAAAGTTTAGTTTGTCTTTTTTAGATTTGGAATAATATTGTGCAGATGAGGTCACACATATAAATGTATCTAATTTTGTGTCTTATTATGTACTGTTAGGTGCGACCTTATTTGCGCAATATCAATCCAAATCTAAAAAAGACAACTAAACTCTGCATTTTATTTTTTCCACCACCCTTGACTTAAAACCGCTAAGTGCTAGAAATGGACAGAAGGCCATATATATAAGAGAATTTCGTTCTAGTCCTTACAAGTAGTTCGAAAAAACGGGCCATGAAAGGAAGACACATTATTTTGAGGACCATACACGTAAATATCTCTTGCTAGAAATCATTTTCGTAGTAGTGATTTATATACTTAAATTATATTTTCCTATTTAGATCAAAAAGATCTATTTGGATTAGGATTCCTAGTTATATACCTCAAGAAATACGAGAGCTGTTGACATTTGAGCAAAGATAGTTTCTATGTTCATGGAGTTAGTTAGGAGAAAGCCAGACAAAACAAAAATAGAAAAAAAAATTTTAGAATAGAGAAGAAATTTTGGCAGATGGATAAAAGAAAGAAAAAGAAAATAAAAAATGAAGTTTCTAGAACCAGATGAGAAAAAAACGGAAACTAACCGAAACAAATCCGCAAGAAAAAATGGATGACAAATCCACGAGGGAAAATATTAGGTACAAATAGTCAAATATATAGATGTGAACTAAAATGTATAAAGTTATTTGTGTTGTTTTCAGCAATATTATTTTGTTGTCTGCAAGTTTATTCTTAAGAGTGAGCTGCTGCTTGAAATTGCTTTGTGCTGGCCGCTGGGTGGGCTGATGGACCTGGAAGTCCCTACAGCCGTTAGATGCTAGTTGGAAGGTAGAGATTGAGGCAAATTTACATCGTGACTTTGCTCTGTAAAGTCATTGAATCCGGCTCCGTATTTTATAGGGAGTGGGGTGGTGTTATTCCGTTCAAAAACCAATGTGTTACTGTTATTATGTCATGCTATAGAGTTTTCCTAATTGGACAAAAACTCGTTTATTTCTCTTTCCTCTCCCTCTCGCAGGGCCAGTAGGAGCCTAACTTCACCGGAGCTGTCTGGATTTTTGCAGTTATATCAAACTGTTGCGGAATAATATTTTTATAGGTGGGAGCTAGAGCTGCCCGTATCCGTGCCAAAGGGGCCTTAGACTGACTGCACCGCGTACTGGATATGATCCGCTACGTCATCCTCCAGTTGCATTTAGCGTAAAAAACTACTGTAGCGTCGTATGGTACCATGTACGCTACCCGACACCGTCCGCTATTTCTGGTGGAGTAGCGGCCATCCGCTACCCACAGACGTGGCGCAGGGCCCGCTGCTGCTGCAGCGCGAGATGGGAGGGAGAAAGTGCATGCGTGGGTCTCGTTGCTGCTAACTAACTAAAAAATGTTATAACTCACAAACCAAAAAACCAAATTAAATTTCGTTTACACCATTAAATTCGTTTCAATAAATCCTTCAAAACAAGATGTCACATGGATAGATTTAGATAAAGTGATAAGTGAGCCTCACAGTGGATAGATGATGATATAGAGGATGGATGGGTGCGAGAGAATTGAGTATAAAGGAGAGAATCTTGATGACTAGACCTTTTACATGATGAATTTAGAGTACCACGAGTGCGGATAGCCTTAGACTACCCGCACTGTCGCACGATATAGCATCTGGTACGCCTCCAGGTCAGCGGATATAGCGGACAAACGCCTGCAACTGATATGGGATAGCATCCGCTACGCACGCGCCATCCTCCAAATCTGGCGGCTTCCCGGAGCTACGCTAAACCGGCCTGTGGGAGAGAGAGGAGAGAGGTGACGGCAGGCCCCACTATTTCAAGTTAAAAAATGTTATAACTCACAAACCAAAAAACTAAATTAAATTTCGTTTACACCATTAAATTCGTTTCAATAAATCATTCAAAACAAGATGTCACATGGATATATTTAGATAATATGACAAGTGGGCTCCACAGTGGATGTAGGATGATATAGAAGATGTATGGGTGCGGGAGAATTAAGGATAGAGGAGAGGATCTTGATGACCAGGCCTTTTAGAGGATGAATTTAGAGTACCACGAGTGCGGATAACCTTAATAACTGCTCGCTCACTTTGGGCAGTCAATCCAATCTTGTAGGATCAGTGACCCAGAGGATCCGCCATTTATGTTTGTTGTTTTCTAATTTGCCTTCACCCAATCCCTCTTCGTGTACTCCCTCCGTATCAGATTTAAAAGTCATTTTGGACAAGATTTAGGTCAAACATTAAGAATATAAATCATCAATAACTTTTAAGTTGTTGAGTTTGCAAATGTAAAAATTATATAAATAGATTTGTCTTGAAAAATATTTTCATAAAAATATACATATATCACTTTTCATAAATATTTTTTTATAAAAATAAGAGGTTAAAGCTGTGTTTTGGAGACCGTGTCGCTGTCCTAGACGACTTCTAAATCCGATACGGAGGGAGTATTGCTAGGGTTCAGGCCGGAAATGATTAAACCGTGTGGACCACGCGCGCACCAGCAAGAGTTGATTTCATGCTCCTTATTACGGGTCACGGTTGGACAAACAGTGCGTTTCAAGTTTCGCACTACTAGCTAGGCTCGCTAAGTATTCATACAATACAACTATCTCCCAGCTGCACATGTTAAATGTACACACAAAATTCCACGCTCGACCGGTGTCGGGACCGAGCCACTGACAAATCTCGGCTTATTTATTAATGTAGTGGTTTTACATTGAGCTGTATTCACTAGCTAGTTCAATCCAAAAAGTTAGAATTAACTGAATAGATTTGAGGCTAACTAGCTAGATATATGCAATTCAATATGGTTAAGGTCATAAGCTTTGAATTCGAGTCTTGGTCAGCATACGTAATTTAATAAAAAAATATTTTTTGTTATATTTCACGTTTGAGGCCTGAGGATAATTCAAAATGAGGAGGAGGGGATCTCGTGTTATTATGACTAGTATATTGCCCGTGCTAACGCCACGGTGACATTTAAAACAACACAAATTAAACAACCAAAATGATATGAATGCTTTGGTCATTTTGAAAAAAAAAATCAGCGATCACATATTATAATATTAGAATAAAAAAACATGATTCCCATGACAGCCTAATGCCAAATAAAGATTACTTGCATGACAACAATGATATCAGAATATAGTGGATACATACACAACCTTTCAGTTTTTTACATATAACAAAAATAGTTTGAAACACCGAGAATTTACATAGCCTTTAACCTCGGCGATGCTTAGTTTTTACTCCGCACGTGCTCTCCAGCGTCTCCTCCTACGGCCGTGCTATATTCTGGCAAGAAAAAAATAAAAGTCTATGAAATTAAAAGAAAAGGAAAACAAACATCAGTTGTTTACCATATATGAAAATGCCAGGAAAACAAACAGCAATATTTTTTGGGGTGGGTTTAGCAATGAACAGGAAACCAAATCTCAGCATGCTAGTTGTTTACCATTTATGAAAATGCCAGGAAAAAACGAATTATCAACCATTGCAGCCAATGCATGTCAAAAAAAAATTCCACAAAGAAGCTGTTCCACCACCGACAGCTGTGTTATATCTTTCATTCAGCATAGAATTGTCAGTAGCTTCAGGATTCATATCATGCTAGTGCTATGGAATCACTTGTATGTCACCCCATTATGATTTGGCCCCGTGTTACATGCAAAATATTATAACTGATAGAAGTAACCTTGAGGATTTGGGTAACCTGAGAAACTAATTAATTTCAAGTATACTATTACCTTTTTTTTGCAAGGATCCAGTGCGTAACACCCATTCATTTCGGCAAGAACTAAAACGACAACTAAAGCAGATACTTGAAATTCATTCAGTCCAATAGAGTAGTCACAGACATGTGAGGCACGAGTATGCATAAAAGTATGGTTACTTACTTTCCCTTGTGGACCTTCCCAGCTTGTCCCTAACAAACATCATCTTAAGAGGAGGTGGTTGACACACACGATCTTGCCCATTGGATTTGAGTAAATAAGGAGAGAGAATGTTTAAAAGTAATTTGGACAGTCCGTTTTAAATGTGTTATTTTTCTAAGTACCATTTTATAGCGGGGGACGTTTTTGAGAGTGGATTTAGCAAAGAAAAGGATGATGGATTAGTAGGGTGGATAAGTAGACATAGTCTTATTTTAATAAGAACAGAAAACAGAGAAGGATAATTCAAAATGAGGAGGGGATCTCGTGTTGTTGTGATAAATAAACAGGGACGAGTGTAGTGTAAGTACATAGAATGCTATAGACTTAGTGGCGCTTGATGATTGTTTGTTACTATCTCTGTCTTTAAAAAAGGTTTGACCATTTTTTTGCAAAAAGATATTAATATTTGTCATACTAATTAAATAAGAATACTTAGATTCATCATAAATATTTTTATAGTATACCTATGTAGAGCCATATATACTAATAACACTTCTATAAATCTAAGCAAATTTATGATTGTATGATTTTGATAAGACATAGAGTCATTTGTTTTTTTGGAACCGAGATAGTAGGCCATAGAGGTTTCCACTCCTGCATGGCTCCATGGTCACAATCATGCCCAATTGCTCATGCATGGCAGCAGGGCAGCATGGCCAAGTTGGGGGCACGGGAATGATTGGAACTACTAGTAGAAAGCGCGCGCCCTTGCACGTGTGGGCGAAGAGAGTGTGGCAGGTATAGAAGAAAGCATATGTTAGGTTGATATCTTTAAATTAGACTTAAATGAATATGTTTATCAAGGAATGGCTGCCAGAGAGACTAATGCTATAGTTCATTAGACAACAAAAGCATCAATATTAAAGATAAGTCAATGTGACGAAGTGCCCTAAAGACAGATTGCTATCATGATCGTGATAAGGCAGCAATGAGTAACTAGTAAAATGACCTTCGTTTTTTGTATCCCTTCGCCGATGAATCAGCAGCAGCCTGCAAGTGATGAGTTAGCAATTTGCACAATCAGGTGTATCCCATGATTGAGAAAGCAAAGGTAGAATTTGAAGCCTCATTCTTTGTTAAAGCATTCAGCATCACACGTTGGGCCATCTGTAAAGAGAGAAACGGCTACATCTTTAGACAAATC
The DNA here is from genome assembly GCA_038087645.1 of Saccharum hybrid cultivar R570. Classification (NCBI taxonomy): domain Eukaryota; kingdom Viridiplantae; phylum Streptophyta; class Magnoliopsida; order Poales; family Poaceae; genus Saccharum; species Saccharum hybrid cultivar. The sequence goes on from JAQSUU010000135.1 coordinate 30,650,453, forward strand.
AGACCGATACAGGGAAACCGGGAAACCGAACCGATTTTTCAGGAAAACCTATATGTAGTTGTATAGGATAAGAATTGAGTTAGAAATGCATTGTAAACATCTAGGAGACCACATTCTATATTGGCAAAGACTGTAGTAGAAGTTATTGCTGCATGAGATATCCACTGCGTAAAAATGTCATAGATTTTAACAGCAATATGAAAAAGTGTATTATGGAAACTTAAGATTGGAGGTATGGTACGTACAGGAGTTGCGAAAGTAGCCCATTCCAGCGCACCACATCAGGTAAGAGCAAACAATCCTTAGTACTAGGATACGGACGGATATCACTAATATCACATTTGTTTTCATATTTCTATCCAGATTCGGATTCGAATACGGATAGTGTCAACCATTATAGAGTTGAGATGGCGGACTAGAGGGGGAGTGAATAGTCCTTTCTAAAAACTTAATCACGTTGGCTAACCAAAATAAGTGCGGAATTAAAACTATCGGTCTAGCTAAAACTACACCCCCTCTATCTAAGTCATCAAGGCAAAGATTCTAATTAAGCAACGAAGGTGCTGGGCTAGCTAGAACTCACCTAACCAATTCCAGGAGCATGGTCACATAAACCTATGCCACCAGTACTTTGCACAACGGGGAAGCTATTATACAACTAGTAAGCAAAAGCACAAAGCTCCTAAGCTCACTGGCAATGCTCAATAACAAGGCAACCAATACCAAATTAGAGAGCGTAAATTACTTAGCTACACAAACTAAGCAATGTGACTAACAAGGTTACATAAACCAAATTAGTCACGCAAGGGAGCTACTTCTATGCTACACAAGCAAGAAGGTAACTAGCAAGCAACACAAGCTAACTAATTACAAGAGCAACTACACAAGCACAATGTATATGAAAGTAAATACAAGCTTGTGTTGCACGGAATGCAAACTACCAAGAAGATGATGAAGACAATGTTGACACGGTGATGTTTCTCCCGAGGTTCGCGAGGTTGCCACCAAGCTACATCCCCGCTGTGTCGATCGCTCACCCGATGGTTCGGCGGCTAATTGGCATCACCCGCCAAGAACGCACGTCAGGCATCGTAAGAACCTACCTCACAAGTGAGGGTAGCTCAATGACACTCTTTACTAGAGTTGCTCTTTGCAGCTCCCGCGGGGCGAGCACAATGCCCCTCACAAAGTTCTTCTCCGGAACACCGCACAAGCTTCTTGCAGGCTTCGACGGAGATTACCACCAAGCCATCTAGGAGGTGGTAACCTCCAAGAGTAACAAGCACCACCGGCTTGCAACTCGATTACCTAGTGCCATTCGATACAACCTCATGATGCAATCGTACTAGAATCACTCACTAGCTCTTGATTCGCAATCTAGTAAGCACAAGTGAGTTGAAGGGCTCCTAAGCACTCTCAAACATGGGCACAAAGTCATGCTCAACCTCAGCCATGGCCAAGACACCCCTCTATTTATAGCCCCAAGGCCAAATAGAGTCGTTACCCATTCACTAGGCCTTCTGCGGGACGACCGGACGCGCCGGTCCCTATGACTGGACGCAGAGAGCTAACGTCCGGTCGCTAGGATGCGGCCACGTGTCGCTGCCTTTCAACCACGCCCGCAGATCTCCAACAGCTACAAGTCACGCGCCAACGGTAACCACGACCGGACACACCTAAGCCCTGAACCGACGTACCCGAGCCGCATCAGATCACGCGCTAACGGCTCTCGGCCAACTCATGACCGGACGTGCAGACGCGAAGACCTGACGCTGCCCCAGGCCGCGTCCGCTTGAGTCCAAAGAGGTCCTAAGGAGGCCAAAAGATGATCGAACGCGTTAGGTCGAATGCAACCTAGTGCTCACCCAGCGTCCGCTCGCCTTCTCCTCTCTGCGCCACCACGTCAGCAGGATCAAACGCTAAACAGTGTTCAGCCAGCGTCCGATCATCCTTGCCACCCTGAGTCCGATCTCTGGAAAAAACGACCGAATGCGCAGGTCCACCCGTGGCCTGCGTCCGGTCACCTCCAGTGACCACTTTCACCTCCGTTTCTTCGCTGAGTTGATCCATTTCAACTCAAACTTCTCCTTTGAAAATGTGCCAACACCACCAAGTGTACACCACCATGTGTATGTATGTTAGCATTTTCACAATCATTTTTAAAGGATTAGCCACTCAACTTACCACGCCACTCGATCCTAGCAACAATGCATAGTTAGATTACTCGAGTGGCACTAGATGACCGATATGCAAACAAGTTTATCCCTCTTGATAGTGCGGCCATCTATCCTAAATCCGGTCATCAACTTCTCTACACACCTATGACCGGTGAAATGAAATGCCCTAGGTTATACCTTTGCCTTGCGCATTCCATTCCAACTCCTCCGATGTTGACGAAACACATGCACCAACATGATCAACAATGATATGATCCACTCCATATCATCACGTGATCATATTGGTTTATCGATCTTGGCTTCACTTGCTCTTCATCGCTGCTTTGGTCCATCGGCGCCAAGTCATCACTCAACTTGCCCTTCACACTTGCAACCGGTCCGTCGAGCCAAGTCATGTCTTGATCTTCTCCGCCTTAATCACATGACTCAGTGTCATGTCTCATGTGCAATGAGCTCTTCATCACATGTGTGAGCTTTGCAACATTTCCAAGCCATCTTCACCATCATGGCATGAGTTCCTCACACAAGTGTACCTGTGGACTAATCACCTGTGTATCTCACTCAAACACAATTAGTCCACCTAATATTGTTACTCAATTACCAAAACTAAATAAGGACCTTTCAACCATGCTGAATAGGATATGATTGAATATAGACATCATAAATATGTGTTTTGAGTATTCGAATACATATACGGTATCGGATGTTGAATATCCAGACTCAAATACTGACAGATCTGAACCTCTCTAAACGAATTTGATCTCGAATACGGTCGAAAAATATTCATACCATTTTCATCCCTGCTAAGCAGTACCACCCAAGGAAGTGTTTTGCTGCATAAGCAACTCATGTAAAACATTTCTTTTAGCAAACAACTATGAACAAATGGAACATTAAAAAATAGCTTGCTAATTATATGGTGTTCTCTACTCGACCAATTGCCGTAGGCAAAAGTATTTTTAAATAATTCAAGTAACCATATGATTGTCTGAACTTTGAAAGGTTGTTATGGCTTAATTAACTTATAAAGTTAGTATGAAAAATTTCCCAGGCAACAATATTAGTATATTATTACACTGTCATAAATCATGTTGAGGGGACTCGCTTGAAGCACATGATATATTGTAGAATGAACAGCTACCAAACACATTTCCAGCGACTAATAAAGCATTACTGATGCTGACATACTACAGTCATGTTGCCAAATCAACAGGATCAAACTTGGTAAGAAAATACCAAATTTCACATGTTTGGCGTTGTATGGTTGGTAGAATGGTAGGAGATAAACCAATAAACAATAGAACTTTGTCTTTCAAAAGTGGTAAACTGGGGACACACATGCGTACCTGTAAAGCAGGGCCTAATCCACCATTGTCCTGAAGCTGAAAATACAACAACTGAAAAAAGAAGTGTAAACAAACTTGTTCTCCTGCATTTGCACAATATATCAAGTACTTGGTTTATCTAAACGTTCTATGCTACGACAATATGCACAACTAAAGAGAATCAGGTAAGCATCTAACAACTATCGTAATCTAGTAACAATGGAAGTGAACTAATATTTTCCACTGAAAATGTAGACCTATCCAGTGGATAAAAAACCAAATAGGTTGCTTATAGAATACTACAGTTGAAACAAGATGATGCCTATTAGTGAATGGACGTAATCAAGATACATCTGCAATTGCACAATATATCAAGTACTTGGTTTATCTAAATGTTCTATGCTGTGACAATATAAATAACTAAAGAGAATCAGGTTAGCATCTAACGATTATCGTAATTTAGTAACAATGTAAGTGAACTAATATTTTCCACTAAAAAGGTAGACCTATCCAGTAGATAAAAACCAAATAGGTGAACGGACATAATCAAGATACATGGTCAATTTTGTAAGAAGAAAAGGAAAATATGTACCTGTGGAACATGGAATTTAGAACCGAAACACAATAAATGGCAAATAAATCTGCACAAGAACCATAATTCAGCAAGCTAAAATTGGAGCATGCTACAACAATGGAGCAAGGAGAGCAGCTCTGGCCATGGCATCCAGGGCTGGTGTTGCTCCGGCTCATCTCCATCTTGAAACCTTAGCCACAATAGTCGGCTCATCCACTCCTGTTGAGATTAAATCCACCCCCAGCAAACCCTAGGTCATGAAAGGGCCAAAAATTTCTCACCTGCTTCCTGTATGGACAAAAGAAGGAGAGGGAGAAAGTTGGGTGTGAGGGTGGGTCACCACGGTCCAGCCCGCGCGCCAGCCATCGCTGCTCGCGCCGCCGACCTGGCCGCGCACCCGTGGGGAGGACCGGCGATGGAGGGGCCAAACCCTAGGCCGACGTTCATGCCACTGTGACCCGTTTCCTTGTGTCGTGAGGAGGAGGGGCATGGTGGAGGAGCAGGAGGAGGAGAAGGACAAGGAGGCCGCTGTCGTGCGGAGGGCCGGCCACCGCCGAGGTCACCCCATGTCGTCGCCTTGGTCACGCCGTGACTCAGGAGCGAGGGAGGGAGCGTATAGGAGAGAGAGGAGGGGATGAGAAGTTTCCTGAAGGAGAATCAGGAGCTGGAGTATATATTTGCTCCATCGGATTCGCACAAGAAGCCGCAGAAGCTAGCAAAATCAACACTGAGCGATGAGGGGCCGGCAGAAGCAGATTCCAATGAAAGCGGCTACAAGGAATCTGGGCCGCACGATGGAGGATCAGACGGTTGGGAACTGTAATGCCCCTAGTGTTAAGCATGCATTAGGCATTGCTAATCATGTGCATGAGCATCATCATGCATTCATAAGCATTTCATGCAATATAAGTGAAACATAACCCTGAAACATGATAATGAAACATAGATGTTCTATTTACTTATTTTTAACAGTTGAAAGCTAGTTTAAGGCTAGTTATGCTCTTTACATGCTTGTTTGTTAATGTAAATAGCTTAGAAAGGTTTCTCAAGCACTTTGGAGCAAAGTTTATTTTGAAAGTTTTTTTTTCCAAAATAGACTTCTAAAAAAAATTCTCTAAAATAGAGTTTTGATTTTAAAACAGACTTTAAATCCTTATTTCAAAATTTGTTGGGATTTTGACTTTGATCCTTTTGGAAAAGTTGTAGATCATCAAGTTTTGAACAACTTTTATTTTTACCTCAAAGCTTGAAAACAATTTTTGGTTGCTCAAAATTTGAGTTGTGTGTTGTTTCATTTGGAAATAAAAAGAAAAACAATTTCTTTTCTTTAACGGGGCCGACCTCCTCCTTTCTCGGCCCACGACCGAAGTCGGCTTGGCCCGCCCCGTGATCTCTCTCGTGCGCGTGCTCGCGCCTGACCAGCGACAGGAGCTCGTCGCTGCGTGGCCATACGTCGCCGGCGCTGCCCACCCGGTGGCACGTTGTGGCCCCCACTACCGTGCTATGCCTCCAAGTCGGCTAAGCCGAGCAGCCGCTCCTCATCCTTGCCACTTTGCCTCTTCCCCTGCCCGCTCTCGCGCTTGCCAGCAAACCGCAGTAGCTGTGGTGCCATTGCCGCTAGCCCCATGAGCTCCACCGCCAGCGCCTCGGCTCCGTGTGCCACCTCCCGCTTACGTCTCCGCCCCCGTGCTTGTGTGTGCTTGTCGTACGCAAGGTAGGTAAAGGTCACGAGCCCCTCCCCTTCTTCTCACCGTGTGGGCCGCCATGGCCGAGCTCGTCGGAGCTCGTGCCCACACCGGCAACCGCCCTGCTCCCCGTTTCTCCCCGCACTGTCGCACGTATCCATCGCTCCGCACCACCGCGAAACCGGTGCGTTCCTTCCCACGCCTTGCCGTGACCGGGAACGGTGGCCACACCGAGCGCAGCGCCGCAGCTCTGCCATCGCCGCTGGTGAGCCCGTACCGGCGCTCCCCTGGCTCGATCAGCTAGGACACGCAACTCGCCTCGCTGCGGGGAGCACGATGGTGCTCACCCCGAGATCGGAGACCTCACTGTCGGTGAGCTCCCACCGCCGGTGACCTCCTCTGCCCTGTGCCTCTGACCCGTGGGTCCGGGGGGCCCAACGGCAGCGACTGAGGGTAAACCTAGGTGCATAGACCCGGGTGCACCTAGCGTTTTGAATGCTGGTTTTAAAAGGGAATTTAAGAAATGTTTTTTAGAAAATGTTTAAATGCTTCAAAAATACATATCTTGGTCAATTTAGCTCCAAATTTGATGAGACAAATTTTGTTAGACTTCTTGTGACTAGAGCTAGCTGTTAAAATGTTGCATGTGGATTTTGTGATACTTTTATCTAAGGCTTTATTTAATTTGTTTAAATGTTGATTTCTTGGAAAATACATAGTAAATAGAATATAGGTCAGAAAAATGTGAAACTTATTTTGTTGATCTAGTTATATGATGCATTTTCTGTGAAAAATATATAACATGCATGTTCTATGGAAAAATATGGCCAAGTAATTTAGGTGTAATTATTTGCTACTTCTTGTAAAATTATTAGAGCTAAAAATATGTATAAAACATGTCTGTGAAACTTTTTGTACAATGCTTGTTTACTGTGTAGAACATGGAAAAAAATACTAAATCTATTGTTTGACACTTTTCATAGTATAAAGTATTTTCATGTGTAATTATGTCATGCTTTTTTCCATTTTTGTGTAGGTTATTTTACTTATCCAAATGCAATAAAAATTTTATGGTAGGCTATCTTAAGCATAACTAAGCCACTGTAATTTTCTCATAATTTTATGAGCACCAAAACTATATGTTGCTGTTGTAGCCTTAGTTTAAAATGAAATAAAATGTGATTCTTTATTGCATGATAAGTTTAATTGTTTTGCTTTGGTGTATCTTCGAAGCACCAAATAGCTTGCTGGTATGAGTAGACATGTTGATAATGTGTGGTAGGTTACATGTTTTGGGAGTAGTGTGTTATTCTCTACTAGAGAGGAGTTATGCACCTACTCGACAATTAAGTTGAATTGTTCATCTACATGGCATGCCATCATATCATGATCATCATATTCCATTCTACTTTCCACACCACTTGCATAAACACTTACACCCATGCATCATAACAGGATCGCAGGAGAAATAGGTAGCAGCAGAGCCAAAAAGCAACCGAGAAAGTCCCACAGGAAGAGCCCACACAGGAGGTGCAGGCCGAGGAGGACGTCGTTGACGAACTTCCAGAGTGTCCAGACCACCGTCCGAGTTTGTTTGAACGAGGCAAGCCCCGGAGCATTTCTCCCTCGGTTTGCAAATGTTTAACTTATGCTTTTAATTATATTTGATGCATTAAGTTTAGGAGTTGATTGCAACCGTTAATGCATTATACCTTATTTACCCTCTTTACATCATATCCTTGTTTACCCTGGTATACAGAGTTGAGTGAATGCTTACCTTACTTAGACCGGTAGAAGTCGGGTGATTTTCTGTCACCTACGAGTTATAGGTGGTTCCCTAGATCTTGTTTAGCTAAATGTGGTATCATGGTATATAACCAAGTGTTAAACTGAATTTGAGACCGAACGGAAGCTTGCAGGGTTTTAGACTATAGTGATTTCCATCTGTGTCGGTTAAAGACCGATTGTTTTGTCCCTTGGGTCATGTTCAACGCATGCCTCACATTTAACTGGCTGAATAAAGTACCTTTCGACCACAAAGCCAGAAAATTATTCGGGCCGAGTAGATTGCCCGCAATGCACTGTACTGGTGCAAGTGTGGTAGGACACGGGGGCGCGATGGTGAGTCCAAGGTGTGTCCTGGCAGTCGGGTGGCCCCTAGGTATAGTGATTCCTGGCAAACTCGAGACTTTACCTGAATAGTTGGTTCGGTGATCTGTAGCTCACTTGATCGGTGAGTGTGGTTTATGTGAGGAATAAATCACCAAGTGGATAGTAATCGATTCGAATAACCATCACTCCTGGATAGTGAGCACTTGACTTGAGCTACTTCATCGTAGTAATGTTTATAGAACCCTCAGCTGGTTATTATGGTTATGATAAGATGGAATGCTAATGCTCATATGGTTATCATTAATTGCTGGAATCACATGATTGCTCTAGTATAGGTGCAAATCTAATTGACAGGTTAATAATTATTAACTTGATGTAATAGTTCTGGTAAAAGTATTCTTTAAATGTTAAATATGCTTTTGGCGAAATGAGTCAGCCAGCCCACTATAAAGCCTGTCATAATCCTTGGAGTCACTTTATTTTGTTTATGTCGGGTAAGTCTAGCTGAGTACATTCTCGTACTTAGGGTTTTAATCCCATTATTGCAGGTGGACAGATATATTACGGTTACTGCATCAATTGCATGTATCCAGCGATGGGAGATGCATAGACCATGAGCATGGTCATTGTAGATCTCATCTCAATGCTTTTATGGATGTGATAAGTACCTGGCACTGTATCGAACTAAGGGTGTGTTGGTGGTTTGAAAACTATTTGCTTCCGCTACTTATTTGAACTTGGTACTGTAATAACTATCTTACTTTCGAACTCCGATGTATTATGTTATGCGTGAATTTATGTAATCTTATGAATGGTGACCGCTAAACTCGACGATCTTGGTGGAGTTGTTGGAAAGTTTGAAATCCTTCGTGGTTTCACGGATTACCGGGTTTATACGGGCTTAAGTAGGATAAGTTGTCTGCTCCGACGGATGATTTTCTTACTTAATTTCGTATAAATTGGTCGGTTCTGTTACAGCTGGCATCAGAGCAATATTTAGTGGATTACTGTTTATATGAGTATTTAAAACAGAAAGGGTTTTATTTTACAAAACTAGTTGTCAACTTATAGCTATAAATATATAGGTAATTAAATCTATGATTTAAAACTTAATAGTGTGCTAGTGATCATATCCTTTATACCTAGTTAAAGACTCTAGGTGACTTATTTAAGTACTGACTTGGGGGCCCTTGCATCATATTTCTATTTTGTTGCTCATACGGCGTGCTATTGTATGAGTGCCATTCACTTGAGTGGTAATTTCTCGATCATTTGCCTCTACGCCTCGGTAAGTGTGAGTTGTGAGAGCATGATCGGATATACCACCGATCTAGGGAAGTGTTTATTTGATGCTGGAATATTTACATGTTACACGCATGTTTATATAAAGATGTCTCATGTGTGGGTGATTTCGTCCGTTGAGGCGATGCCGTCAATAGGACGATGGTTCAGGTAGTAGACACTACATGTAAGTGTATCTAGGGATGCACCTATATGGGAGTGTATATGTAATTCTGCAATGCATTTCATATTGTGGGAATATGGGCTGAAATGATTTTCTGCAGGTACATACCAGTGCTATCGTGTAGTGCGTATTAGTTACGTATATATGAGAGGTTGTTTGTATGCCACCGTCTATATCGCTAGATTTATTTGTTTATTAAGTTTGTGAGAACGTACGGAACGTGCATGCATCATGTTATTTATGCATATCATTCATGGCATTGTTCATCTCCTTATAAATTGATTATCTCATTTTGATAAAAAAAATAGCAATTAATGTTCCTTCTCATGAGAGTAATAAAATTTTGCTATAAATGGCCCACACTAAGGAGACTGCACGCAAGTCCACGGGGAGAGCATGCCAACACCGGCTTGCACCTCGCACCCGTTAGCGCCACACTTTCTTGGGAGAGTTTGGGATGCCTACCTTGCTGTGGCGAGTGCTCAGCCATGTAGGTTATCCTGATGGGATGGAGCCTCGCTATTTTTAGAGAAACGATCAGTTAGGTGAAGGTCTGTTGGTCACTATGGAGGTCGTTGTTCGCCCCCGAGATGATGGTTCTGAGTGGACAGATTGGTGTTATGAGTCCACCGGTAGGACAGTTGAGGAGGCTGCCGAGAGAGCGGCTTTTGGTATCTTGAGAGACATTATGGACCGTTTCCCTCAGGAGTTAGCAGCTGCTTTGATGGGAGTTTTTCCTAAGGGAAATCCCTCCACTGACTCCTGGCAGCAGGCTAGGGGAAGATCTCTGGAGATTGGTACAGATGAGGAGCATAACAGTGACAACCCAACAATGAGTGTCATGTTCACAGTAATGAAGGCTTTTGATGGAGTAGAAGGTAGTTTAAGACATGTGGCTAGTGCTCTTGGCCAAGCCCGCGACGACTGGCGTCAGCTACAGAGGGACCATGATGCTGAGATTGACAGGCTCAAGGAGGAGCTGGCACAGCTAACACTAGAGAGGGACCAGGCTGTTCAGAGAAATGTGGTGTATGAGGAGGATATCTTTGTTATCAGAGAGCAGCGTGATTAGCTGGTAGTCGCCAACAGGAATGTAGAGCGCATGGCTGTTAGTATGATGCAACAGAGGAATAAAGTATGGTACCGAGAAGATTTTCTGAAGGCTTGATAGTTCTAGCTATAGCAGCAGCTGGAGCATGCTGAGGAGTACAACAACAACTTGCATGAGGAAGTTCACAAGCTACACAATCAGCTTCACCCTTACATTCCTCCTGGAGTAGCAGAGATGAACTAGATGAGGACGAGGATCCCGAAGAGCCGGAGGCACCTGCTGATGATGATGAAGATGATGATGCTGCTGGTGGTGACAATGGTGACGTCTCCAACTTAGACAACGACCATGACGAGTAGGCTAGTAGTACGCTAGCTATTAGGCTTCTTTTGTGATGACCTTTTGAGATGTTGGCATGTAATCCTGAGTAGGATGGTTAAGACTTGATGTAATGTCAGAAAACTTGTATGTGTTTGTGGCGATATCTGAACGCCTGAAAGTCCAGTGTATGTATGCTAGCAATTTAGTTGTGTGGACTCGACGTGTTGCGCTTAAGTAATCTAATTAGGGATGTTGTGCTAATTGAGATGAATTATTGTGTCTTTGTTTTATTGTATAAATTTATTCTCTCCAGTGAATTCAGTACGGCATAATTTTTCATTCACTCACAATTATTATAGCTCCGCCTACTAATCCATTTGAGCAGAGAATGACATGGGGGACCCACTTATCATTGGGTCAAACTTTTCTTCTCCCCGTTCTCCACGCACATAGACACAGACCTAAAGATCCATGGGAGGATCCGCATCCATCGGAGGGAGGGAGGAGCCGTACGTCGATGACTAGGGAGGGAGGTGTGCGCGTCCATCGGAGGGAGCCAGAGCAGGTCGTCCGTATCGCGTCAGCCGGAGGAAGGGAGGGAGGAGCCGTACATTGACGACCATGGAAGGAGCCGGGTGTGCCCATTGGAGGGAGCCAGAGCAAGCCGTCTGTGCCGCGTCCACCGGAGGAAGGGGAGGGAGATCCGCGCTCGGGCAGGGCCACACCACCGCGCCTAGAGGGACCTAGAGGGAGGGGAGGAGTGACGAGGGGCCGCCGGAGGTAGGGGAGGGCGGAGTCACGCGTGGGAGGGACTCACCGGAGGCAGGGGAGGAGCCATCGACTGGGGTTGGCTGTGGGCTGTAACTTTCGCGTGCGAGCGGGCAGAGAAATGAGCGCAACGTCCTTTTGGGGGCCGGCACCAGATCCCACAGGAATAGGGTCCATGGTGAGGATTTGGGTGCCTAATCAAATTTGGGTGCCCTAGTAGGGACCTTGCTGGACCAATTTTTTTAGCCTGAGCCCCCATATTTAGCTATGGGGGCTCAAGTAGAGGTCTTGCTGGAGTTGGTATAAGGCCATCGTGTGGATCGCTCTTTGGTTCTATATAGTTAGTTTGGTAGAGTCCTTATTCCTAATTTGTGAGTTTTGCTTCTTGGTTCTCTGATAATGTAATTCTAGTAAAAATAAGAAAAAACCCTAAGGAGTAGATGAAAAAATGATTTTGGAATGATGATGGAAATGAAGCTATAGAGAGTTAGGTTTTTTTTACTTCCAGCTTTTATAATGTAAACATTAAAATAATTTTAGTCGGCTCTTCACTACAACCTAGTTGTACTTTAATTAATTAATATTGTTAGGTAAGAATCCGCTTTAAGAGCAACTCCAGCAGGAGCCCCAAATCAGAGCCCCTACTTCTAATTTGGGTGCTTCCCCCTACTTTTGTTGGGCCCCTATTTTATATTGGAAAAAGTCTACTTAACCCCCTGAACTATCAGCCAGTGTTTAACCTACACCCTAACTACAAAATCGTCTGTTTTACACCCTAAACTTTTCAAAACCGTTCAAATTACACCCTGGAGCGGTCTTGGACGGCGATTTTGCTACAGTAACTATGGTTTTACTACAGCAACAACGGTTTTGACTTTTTCTTTTTCTATTTATTTCCGCTGAATCTTTGAAAAATCATAGTAAATCACAGAAAAATCATAAAATAGAAAATCGAATTTTGTTGGACTCCACGTGAGTACATCTATACAATGAATATATAATATAGTATGCTTTAGTAAAAAAAATTCTGTAGCTTTAAATTAGTTAGAAAATCAAATTTTATCTATAATTAATTGGAATAATTCATAGCTACATCTTCTATGGTCCAATTGTGGTGAAATTTTTATGATGGGGTTATTATTATATGCTTAAACTATAGTAAAAATTTCATACTCATTGGATCATATATAACTTAGTTATAGATTTATTTAGGTTTATGTTTAGGTTTATGCTTGTTAAAGATAAATAAATCTATAACTAAATTATACATGATCCAATCAGTATGAAATTTTTACTACAGTTCAAGCATACAATAATTAGTTCACTATAAAAATTTAACCACAATTGGACCATAAAAGTTGTAGCTATGAATTATTCCAATTAATTCAGACAAAATTTGATTTTCTAACTAATTTAACGATATAGAAAAAATGTGTACTAAAACATACTATATTATATATTCATTGTGTAGATCTACTCATGTGGAGTCCAACAAAATTAAATTTTCTATTTTATGATTTTTCTGTGATTTACTATGATTTTTTAAAGATTCAGCAAAAATAAATAGAAAAAGGAAAAGTCAAAACCACGGTTACTGTACCAAAATCATGATTATTGTAGCAAAACCGCCGTCCAAAACCGCTCTAGGGTGTAATTTGAACGGTTTTGAAAAGTTTATGGTGTAAAACAAACAGTTTTTATAGTTGGGGTGTAAGTTAGACACTAGCTGATAGTTTAGGGGTTAAGTAGACTTTTTCTATTTTATATTTGCTCCAACAGAAGCCCCCAAACCAGAGCCTGCAAAAGTCTAATCGCAGTCACTTACAAGTGGGACCCATATGTCACTGAAAGAAATCTTATCTCATCTTCCTCCTCAGTCCTCCCTCGTTGCCTCAACGCAGAGCAGGCCTCGGAGAAGAAGGGCACTCCGGCCTCCCCAACGACAGCAGGAGCAGATCGAGCGGGGCGGGTGTGGGAGGGCACGCCGCCCCGTGGGGTGAGTCGGGAAGGACGCGCCCCCTGCAGTTGCGCGTAGCGGGAAGGGGAGGACCACCGCCGACAATGCGCGGAGCGGGCGGGGGAGGATGCGCCCCGCCGGCAGTCACGCAGCGCGGGCAGGCGAGCAGGGCTGCGAGAAGGGAGGCGCGACTAGGCTGCTCCGCGTGGCGAAGCAACGCGCCTGCGAGCTGGTGCGCCATGGCCGAGCCCTCCGTGGATCTGACCGCCGGGGAGGGAGCGGCGCACGGGAAGGCAGGTGGCCACGCTCGCCGGAGGGGAACGGGACGTGTCGCGAGCAGTGGTGGAGAAGTGGTCCGTACGCGCGCAGGGAGGAGCGACCAGATGGGGGCCGGGGTGTTTGGCTAACGGGATAGGGTCTGGTGAGAGGTTTTGGGTGTCCATGCAAATTTGGAGTCCGTATTAGGGGAGTAACAAAAAAAAAAGTTGGAAGTGAAGCTACAACAAACTGCTGCGCCTAGCTTTCCGAACGATTCCCACCCTCCTCCTGGTCTGTCTCTATCTCCCACTTCATGGCCCTGTTCGCTTTATTGAAGTCATGGCTGAAAGTATCATTCGCTGATTTTTTATAAGAAAAAATATATTATTCGTTAGCTGAAATAGCACGACTCATAGGACCGGTGAACAGGGCCATGACGTTGGGCGGTCGTCACCGACTTTACTGCCTTTTTGCGTCAATGCTCATATTGGCAGTGGCAGAGATAGCCGGGCTCCACTGGACTGACGGCTAGTGCGGAAAAACGAGAGGAAAAGCTGCAGCAACGATCTGACTAGGGCCTCGTTTAGTTTCTACAAATTTTTATCTCCGCTTATCATATCGAATGTTCGGACATATGTATGGAGTACTAAACGTAGACGAAAAAAACTAATTGTACAGTTCTTTGAGAAATCGCGAGACGAATCTTTTAAGCCTAATTAGACCATGAAAAGCCTTAAGTGCTATAGTAACCAACATGTGCTAATGACGAATTAATTAGTATCACTAGATTCGTCTCATAGTTTCTTCTGACACATCCGATGTGATACCAATAAAATTTTTTTTCGCGAACTAAACGCAGGCTTGTCCCAAGTCCAAGCCGCCAAATTGCAACTGCACGCAGATGGCACGCTCTGGTTGTAACCAGCTCTGTGGGCCGCCGCCGCGTGATCTGGTGTTGAGGAGATCCTCCGTGGCTCCGTCCTGTGTCCTTGCATGCGCGCGGCATCTGAACTCGACGTTGACGACCACACGTTCCCGTTGGATCGATGCTGATCGGAGCCGCCCGCCCGTGCAGATGCAGGGAGTGAGGGAGCTGACTTGACTTGTAGTACTAGGCCGTAGGCAAGTGCCGCTGGTGCTGACTGCTGCTGGGTGCTGGCAGTCCGCCGCTGGCCGTGTGCATGCGATGCGACCGCAACGCGTGTCGCCCGGCCCACGCCCAGGGTGGCCGGTCCGGTCCACCTGCCGTCCGTCCCCCGGCCTGGCCCGGCCCGCTACTTAGCGGGAGCGCGTCTGCCGGGAGCCCGGGGCGGCGGCGACGACGAAACTGAGAGTTGGAGAGCCCATTTCGCAACGGAATTTGCCCGCGCCCGAAGTACCAACGTCTATGGATATCAGCCGGAGCCGGAGTCTGCACGACACTCTTGACTCTTCTACTCCGTCCGTCCGGGGCATGTTGCTCCGCCGCTAGCTCCATGGCCACGCGGGCCGGGGTGCACATGACATGAGCCACCGCCAGAGGCGGAGCTGCCCATGCGGCAGGGTGGGGCAGCCGCCCCACCTACCGCCGAAGGAGCACCACTACTACCCCATGTCTTCCTCCCATCCGGCGCGGCCAGGCAGCTAGCGGAGGCTGCGAAGCGGCGCGAATGGCGACGGTCGATCAGCGAGGCGAGCAGACGGACGCCACAATCGCGCCGGCCCAATAAGCCCCAAGTGTGGAAGTGTGTGTCCCCAAGTCCCCAACCGGCCCAAGTGTGGAAGTGTGTATCCCCAAGTCCCCAACCGGCCAACCCCAAAATCCCTATCCCTAATCCGCCTTTCGCGCCGCTCGCTCACGCAGTCACGCCGCGCCACCGGCCGCTCGGCGCTCGGCCGCTTGCTGCAGCCGCCCGCCCGCCCGGCGCTCGCCTGCCCCGGCCCCCGGCAGACCGGCCCCGAGGTGCTCGGCGCCGCCGCTCCCGGCCTCCCGCTCGGGCGCTCGGCGCTCGGCCGCTCGTTGCAACCGGCCAGCCGTCCGGCGCCCGCCCGCCCCGCGGCCCCCGGCTGACCGGCCCCGACCCGAGCTGCGCGCCTGCGCCGCTCCCACTCGGCGCTCGGCCGCCCCGCGGCCCCGGCCCCCGACTAGCCGCCTGGCCGCCTGGCGGGCTGTCCCCGAGCCGGCAACGCAGGACTGCAGGAGGCTGCTCTGAACTCTGGCTCTGATGGAGCAGGAGCTCCACTACCAAGGTACGTTTGCCCCACCTAAAATCTTGGCCGAGCTCCGCCACTGTCCACCGCCACGGCCACGTGTGCACGCGCAAAATGTGCCGTGTGTTGCCAACAGACACCAGCCACTTTCTAGACAGCTAGTACTAGTAAATCTGTACAGTAAATAGATAAGGCTAGCTAGCCATGCTGCATCGTCCTTCGCATGCAGTAGTAGCCTGTACTGTACAGTATTATCAAGGACCACACTGAGCCGGGAGTAGTAGTGACGACAAAGCACACAGTGGTAATCAGCAGGCGCCAGCATGCATTACATTTACATACATGTACAACCTGACAGGCGGGCAAATTAACCAAAGCAGAAAATTAGGTGCAGACGTTTGCAAACACCGCCCCGTGGACCGTGCATAGGCAGCGATTAACATTTCTCCATACATGTTCGATCACGACACTGTGATGGAGACACAGGCGCCGGTACGGTGGCCCTCATGGCAATGGCAGCAGGAGGGGCCGAGGGGGCCAGGACGCCGCCGCCGTCGCAATGGGCCCAGGACAACGTTACAACGAAGTTCAAGTTCTCAAGCATTAGACTGCCTACAGTGTAGCCGAGGCTGAAAAGGTATCCGTATGCCACATCCTCCGATGTCGAGAGCAGTGGATCTATACACAGTGCGCGTCAAAGCGAGCATCGGTGCCAAAAACACATGCAGTACCATTTTGTCAGTACGTTCTCTGCTTCAAACAGCTGTGAAAGTAATACTTTACTTGGTGCATTGCTCTTTTTAACTCAGCATTATTCTCTACAATGGGATGAGCTGATGCCTCGACCTTCTCTTTCCTAACTCGGCATTGTTTTTTTCGCAACATTGTGGGTAGTCGACTTAGCATGCGTTGCTTCAAGTGTTTTAACTGGGCAGAGGACACCCCGGCACTTGATCGCTGCGACATCGTAGCTGGAAACTGAGATGGTTTTCTAGCTTTCAAATGCTCCACATAGCAACTGAGGTAAGCATGTTAAGCATTACATGTTTTCTTTTTCAAGCGTAGTTAAAAGATACCAGTTATGTTCATCCATACATGCCTAGCAATATCACAATTAAAATGAGAGATGGGCGATGCTTTCAGGTTCATTGCAAAACAAAACAAAAAGGCCTCAATGGTGCCTGTGGTGAGCATGCTGCACAAAATTGGCAGCTATCCCGCGTAATCGTGCATTGATAATCAACAATGAATAATTAAGTTGGGGTGATTTCATTGCAAAATAAAACCACTAAAATCATGTTCACCTTGCTTCGTCCATCAGCCGGTGTCGCCACATGAAGCATGAAGAGTAACTAAATGAATGGTTCAGTGGTTTTATTTAAAAAACATGATTTTCGATTAGGTATGCATCGAAACATAGAGCTAAGAAAATATCACATACACAAATAATAGAAGTACATGAGGGCTCTCAAATCACAGATCTCTAGGTCAATTATTTCATAGGCATTTAATCAATCAATGTACTCGTATGTATAATCAGCATTCATATTCATTCAACGTTCAATGATCAACAACTCAACAATTATATTCTATAGTTCATTGCATTGTTTATCAAGTAAAAAACACAATAGAGAAACATAGATTTCGTATCTAGAGAAAATAATGAATATTCACCTCGGTTGAAATTAATGGAGGTAAAATAGTTTCGTTGCTAAATCAAAGAGCGCTATTTAGTTGAGCTAAACCTTCATGACGGCAATACTTGAACAATTGATAATATCAGTAAAACTTTGATTGGTTTAGTTCACGATTCAATTAAAACCATGATTTTGATTGATTTAGTTGACTTTGTTGACATTATGTTTAACACACCTTAATTAATAGTGTCGTAAGATTCAGGATCAGAATCCAAAATCCTAACAACATCCTTGAACTCAATTTTCTTTCCAAAAGGGGATTGTCGCAACATCTATGAATCAGTTGTGTGGTTAGCACGGCTCGTGCACACGTATAACAGTGCGTTCGTTGGGCGCGGCCGCGTAGTGGGAATCAGAGGTCGATAGCACAACATGCAAGGTGAAGCTTTTAGCCATGGCTATGACGGGATGAAGAGTAACCAGGGAGAGGTTGGAGGACGACGTGGGCACGACGGCAAGGATACGCATGACGTATGCACAAGGGCAGCAGATGGACTGTTGTGTGGTGTGCAGCGGCGTGTTCGTGCGTGGCTGTGGCAGTGCACCTACAGTGCGACAGTGTGGTGGAGAACAAGAAGACGACAAGCATTGATTCAACAAACATGTAGCTCAGCCCGACGACCAGCATACACAGAGCAGGATGGAAAGGCGGCGGGGTTAGTCTTGGCACTCACTGAAACCGCTCTCAATAATGTAACGCCACGTAGGCCCTGACGAAACGCTTGCTACAACGGGGCTTAGGGTGTCCACTTGGTGCAAGAAGGGGCGGTTGTACCACGCGCTAGAGCGTGTAAGATGCCTGTAGCGTAGCGTGGTGTGAATACAGAGAAGAGGGGGAATGTGGCAATAGTTGCGAAGGAAGAGAAAGTGAAGTATACTATATACACGGAGAAAGAAGGGAAAAGGCAAAGCGGTTCGACCCCAGGACAAAGAGGGACGACAGTGTTCTGACTCGTCTGACCCCAATGAACCCTAGGTTAGTTCCATCGAGACTCGCAGCGCTACCACACTCCTTCTCGCCGCCTCTCTGGTGTCCCACCTCGCTTCTCCCCCGCTACTTTGCGGCAGAGATAGGAAAGGAAAACTTGGAAAAAAGAGAAATGCTAAATGACACTAGGTTGTTTTGGAGCAATCCAACACTCGATTTTATGGGCATCCCGATTCAAGCTTTTGCCCTGTGATTAACTTGGTTAGCGTTTGGGGGTTGAGTGGCCTTTTTTCTCTAGCTCTGACGGGCATAGAAGAAAAATCTAGGGAGGAAGGCCGGACTGGTGGTGGTGGCGGCGAGCACGGGGGCGACGGTGGTGGTGTCGCCGGCGGGGCGGTGGAGGAAGGCAGTTGGGAAGGGGATGAGCGGGGTAGTCACGGTGATGTGCCTGCGAAGCTAGTTTAGCGCGGGGGGTGGGGGTGGAGGTGGACGGGGCAAGCGTGCGGGGTGAGGGCATTTTGCGGAAAAGCCATGGACGACAGGAGGTAAAAGAAGACAATAGGCAGAAGGAAATTGGAGGTAGAAGAAAGGATAAGGAATGTTCGATCTTCATCCTAGGATTGTGAAAAAATGAATGTTGAACCGCTTAAAACACTTGGCTGTGGGGTAGACAAATAATAGAATATATATATGCCTCACTCAAGTGTTCTGAGCCGCCCGAACACTTGATTTCATTTCTTCACATCTTCTTTCTCCTCCCGATGTGCCGTTGCGGCCTATTGCCCTGACGCGACGCGATAGGGTCTCGGCGGAGCTTTGTTGTCGCGGCCATGGCCGGGGAGCTCCGGCGAGACCCTACCACACCTGCGGCGGCCTCCTTTTTGCCCTCGCCCTCCTCTCGCCGCCACCATAGCCATGGGTATCCTCATCCCGATCTGGCCCAGCCGCCTCTTACGTCGCCGAAACCCTTGGCCGACCTTACCAAAAAAAAATTCTTCAAAGGCGCTGGATTTGGAGAAGAACAGGGGAAAAAGGAATAGAAGAGATCAAATCGAGTATTTGGATTGGTCCAAAAACACTCAATAGCTGTATATAATTTCTGCGAATAATATTTTTTTTGCAATAAAAACCCCACAACGGCAACCGTGTTTTCGTTTGCTTCGTCTGGTCACCTTCCGCGGTGCGTGCCTACGCGGTTGTCTCCATCCGACCCAACTCCAACTCGTCTCCCTCTCCTCCCGCGATCATCCCAAACCAGACCACAATAACAAATCTCCCCCATCGATCCCAAGTCCCAACTCCCCACCCGATCCCCTCGCTCGGCTGTTGCCTCCTACCCAAAGCCGCGCCTTCCAACGAGATTCCTCCCCTCCTCTCTCTCCAATAACGCTAGCCGCCTCCGCCGCCGGCGACGAATCCGGTAAGCCTCCTCGTTTCTGCTAGATACACCGCCCCCAGATCGGTGCGGCCCGCGATTAGGAAGAGGGTCGATTGCGATCCGCCGTTCCTCTGCCTTAGGTCCGTCATCGCAGTCGATTAGTCGGCGGTCTCTGCTCGGATCGAGCACCCGCTGCGCATAGGTGGGGGCTCCATCGTGGACAAGCTCTCCTTTTCCCCTTTCAGTTATTTTTGGGTAGTGCTTGCAATTGCTACTTGATGAGTTCCTCGAATTAGCTTGTGAAGTGACGTTGTTCCAGCTGTTGTTTTGCCTCGCAGGCGTTTTGAGTTTCTGTTGCCAGTGTAGCCATGTCCATGTTCAATAGGATCTTCGGGAAGCCCAAGGAGCAGGCCAACTCCAATGCCTTGGCCACTCTCGACAAGTTAAATGAGGTGACCTTTCTGTCTTCTTTATTTATTTCCTGGCGTATGATTACCTCGTCTCACTTCCATTAAGGTGTTTTTTTGGGCATGTTTGATGTTCTCTTATTTTGGCTGCCTAAATATAGGCTGCGTTTAATTCCCCATTGAATGCAAAATGCAAAATGCCAACTACTTTGGAACAATGAAATGCAAAATGACAAAATTTTAATGGTTGTGTTTAGTTGCATCCAAAATGCCAAATTTTTCATGGGGTGGGTGAGGGCTTTTTGCCTTTTTTTTTTTTTTTTTTTGCCTCTTGAGGCCAAAATCCAAAATGGAGAATAGATACCTTTTTGCCAAAAAATTTGCACGGTGTTTAGTTTCATTCTGCAAAATGATATGTCAAAACCCAAAATTTTTTGGGTGAAATGGAGAACTAAACACACCCATAATTGCAACCTCAGAGTATCCTTCATTTCGAATTGAACTGTTAAGGTTTAACCAAAATATGACATCACTTGTTATCAAAAAAAAAATGACATCACTTGTTGCCTGATCATGCATGCATGACAAAAATTCCCACCCTTCTACTTTAGTGTGTGTGTGTGTGTGTGTGTGTGTGTGTGTGTGTGTGTGTGTGTGTTTGGGAACAAGTTCTACTTTAGTGTATTGGAACTCTCACATTTTGTTAACTTCATCTCAACTTATGGGATGCTTAAGTTCTTCCCATGGCATTTGCAAGCTCCATCTATTTATGATCAATACCTTTATAGGCTGATCATTCTTTGATTTTCTTTATTTGCTGCTGAAGTTCTAATGTTTTGCTTATTAGGAAGGGATCGTTAACTCTTTATATATGTTTAACCAACTAATGTACTATGCTCTTGTTATAGCTGACAATTTGGCACATGTAATGCCTATGCCACAGTAAATTAGAAAGTTCTAAAAGCTTGCTTTGTTTATATTCAGACACTTGATATGCTGGAGAAGAAAGAAAAGGTGCTGGAGAAAAAAGCAGCCGCTGAGCTTGAGAGAGCCAAGGAGTTCTCAAAAGCTAAGAATAAAAGAGGTATCGTAAACCACAATAGTGCACTTTGAAATGTATACTTGTGCTCTGGCAGTATGATTGGAGACTACATGCTTTTGTTAAGTAATCTGAATCTCCTCGGTGCACATGCCGCACTCCAAGCGTATCCATCATATTTTGTATATTTGTGCATATAAATTTCTTTGGTGCACGTATTATTTTGACACAGTTACTGTGCTTATCATTATTAGTGCTGTGTCACCATATTGACATAGTTTTTACCGAAACAAATTTAGCTTATCCATCGTTTTTGTGTATATAAATTTCGTCGGTGCATGGTGCAGTGGATCAACAAATATGTGGGTATTTCTTTTGACACAGTTATTGTGCTTATCATTGTTCCTTGTAGTATTGTTTCACCATGTTGACATAGTGTTTTATCAAAACAAGTTTAGGTTTGTATGCACCTGCAATGTAATAGATCCACATAGAATGCAAACTCCATGCAACATTATTTGTAGAGCAATTTTGAACATCTCTGACTTGAAGGCCTCATGATCATAACGTTATTAGCTAATACAGCTTATGTTCGCTTTATTTTCCCTCTTTTTTGGCTTCCATGTAAACTAATGTTGACCATCTTTAAATGCTACCAACTTCCTTTCCTATGCAATGGAAACTGGATTTATAGAAACTTGTGCTAATACAAATAAACTTCCTCTTAACAGCGGCTATCCAATCCTTGAAGAGGAAAAAACTTTATGAGCAACAAATTGAGCAGCTCGGAAATTTTCAGTTGAGAATCCATGATCAGGTATATTCGCACTCAAACATTGAGCTTTTGGGTTTACTGTACGCTGTGTGTTAACTGTATAACCCATTTTGTGTACAGATGATCATGTTAGAAGCAGCTAAAGCTACAACAGAGACGGTTGATGCATTGAGAACTGGAGCTGCAGCTATGAAAGCAATGCAAAAAGCAACGTTAGTATTAATATTGAGTCCATTTTAGGATTTATGCACCTAGTCGTTCAAGGTCTCAAAATGATTATTTACCATGCCCCTGCAGAAACATTGATGATGTCGACAAGACCATGGATGAAATTAATGAACAGACTGAAAATATGAAACAAATTCAAGATGCTTTGTCAGCTCCTCTTGGAGCTTCTGCTGATTTCGACGAGGTAATTCACTGTGGGCATTTAAGATTTGCAACCTTGCAGTGCATAGTTTTCTCTGACACACTTAGCACCCATTGCACTGAAAAAACTTACAGGATGAACTGGAAGCGGAACTTGAAGAACTGGAGGGAGCAGAGTTGGAATCTCAGCTTCTGGAGCCTGTTGCAGCTCCTCCGGTGCATCCAGTGCATGTTCCAGCCAACAAGCAACCAGCTCGCCCTGCTCCACAGAAAACTACAGCTGAAGATGATGAGCTTGCTGCACTGCAAGCTGAAATGGCATTGTGATCAGGTTAATGTTTGATCCATTTGTACATCTTAATGTGTATTTGATGTTCTCGTGGGACTTAATCACTAGTATCTGTTAGCTAAATCTGATAATGCTGTGTCCAACCGGTTGTATGGTTGTCAGCAGTACATATATTTATTAATGATCCAATATAGAAGTGTGCATATATTATACTACCTCCATTCCAGATTATAAGATGTTTTGACTTTTCTAGATACATAGCTTTTGCTATGCACTTAGATATACACTATGTCTAAATATATAGCAAAAGCAATGTGGAGTATGTATCTAGAAAAGCCAAAACATCTTATAATTTGGAATAGAGGGAGTAGCTTTTAAAGTATTCTACACTGTTTTATTCCTTCTTTTTGTTTTTTGTTTTCGACTGTTTAGGCTCAGTTTTAGCTCCTAAGATATCCTAATGCATTAGGACGATAGAAATATTCTGTCACTGGTACACTGCATGATGAAATAATGTACTCCCCTCCCTCTGTTTGAAATTACAAGCTTATTTCGTTTACAAGCTTATTTTATGGGACTACGGATTACTCCATTAACACATTTTTCTGACACAGTTGATGTCATTAGATTCATGTATTAAAAAAAACTTGCTTATGATTGTAATTTTTTATCTCATTGATAAAATATTAATATAGTAATTGCTCTTCAAATTCTTGTCCTAACGCAACAAAGTGTACCATGCAAAAAAATAGAGACAGTTAGTAATTTACATCTGCTGGTAGATACTCGCCTGTGAAAGAAGTTCAGCAGATCAATGTGCTAATTGGAGCGCTGCTTACAGCTATTCAAGCAAACTCATTCTTTTTAGATGGTTTGCTGGAAGCATATGCAGTCGTCATGACAGTTTTCTATCTACAACAACAACATAGCATTTTGTCCCAAGCAAGTTGGGGTAGGCTAGAGATGAAACCCAAAAGAGACGAGAAACAGAGAGACACATAAAGGGACATAAAGGGCACAAGACAAAAAGAGGTCACGGTTCAGGCACGTTGATTGCCAATCTCCAAGCGCTCCTGTCCATAGCTAAATCCTTGGAGATATTCCACTTCTTAAGATCTCTCTTAACGGACTCGTCCCAAGTTAGTTTAGGTCGACCTCTACCGCTCTTTACATTATCGGCCTGCTTTAGAATTCCACTACGCACCGGCGCCTCAGGAGGCCTCCGTTGGACATGTCTAAACCATCTCAACCGATGTTGAATCAATTTCTCCTCAATTGGTGCCACCCCAACCCTATCCCGAATATCGTCGTTCCGGACTCTATCCCTCCTTGTGTGCCCACAACACCAACGCAACATACGCATCTCTGCTACACTCAATTGTTGGACATGTCGCCTTTTTGTAGGTCAACACTCAGCACCGTATAACATCGCCGGACGAATCGCCGTCCTATAGAACTTACCTTTCAGCTTCTAAGGCACTCTTTTGTCACAGAGAACACCAGAAGCTTGACGCCATTTCAACCAGCCGGCTGAAATTCTATACCTAACATCTTTATCAATGTCTCCATCCTTTTGTAGCATCGACCCTAAATACCGAAAAGTATCCTTCTTGGCCACCACTTGCCCATCGAGGCTAACGTCTCCCTCCTCGTGCCTAGTCGCGCTGAAATCGCACGTCATGTACTCGGTCTTAGTCCTACTAAGTCTGAACCCCTTCGACTCTAACGTGTGCCTTCATAGTTCTAACTTCCTATTAACCCCCGCCCTACTGTCGTCAACTAGCACCACATCATCAGCAAAGAGCATACACCAAGGGATATCACCTTGTATGTCCCTTGTGACCTCATCCATCACCAAAGCAAATAAATAAGGGCTCAAAGCTGACCCCTGATGTAGTCCTATTTTAATTGGAAAGTCACTGGTGTCGCCATCACATGTTCGGACAAACGTCACCACATCCCTGTACATATCTTTGATGAGGGTAACGTACTTAGTTGGAACTTTGTGCTTTTCCAAGGCCCACCACATGACATTTCTCGGTACTTTGTCATATGCCTTCTCGAGGTCAATAAAGACCATGTGCAAGTCCTTTTTCTGCTCCCTATATCTCTCCATCAATTGTCGTAATAAGAAAATCGTCTCCATGGTCGACCTACTAGGCATGAACCCAAACTGATTTTGGGTCACATGTGTCACTCTCCTTAGACGATGCTCGATAACCCTCTCCCAGAGCTTCATCGTATGGCTCATCAATTTAATCCCACGGTAGTTAGTACAACTTTGAACATCTCCCTTGTTCTTGAAGATAGGTACTAATATACTTCTCCTCCATTCTTCAGACATCTTGTTAGACCGAAAAATAAGGTTAAAAAGCTTAGTTAACCATACTATCGCCCTGACGCCTAGGTATCTCCACACCTCAATGGGGATACCATCAGGGCCCATCGCTTTACCTCCCTTCATCCTCTTCAAAGCCTCTTCGATCTCTGCCTCCTGAATTCTTCTCACAAAGCGTCTGTTGGTATCGTCAAATGAGTCGTCCAACCAGGACCCTCATTCTCCCTATTAAACAGCTTGTCGAAGTACTCTCTCCATCTGTCCTTGATCTCCTCATCCTTCACCAGAAGTCGATCTGTCCCATCCTTGATGCATTTTATTTGGTGGATGTCCCTTGTCTTTCTCTCGCGGATTCTAGCCATCCTATAAATGTTCTTCTCCCCTTCCTTCGTGCCTAGCCGCTGATAAAGGCCATCATACGTCTGCCTTTTGCTACACTCACAGCTCGCTTTGCAACCCTCTTCGCTATTTTATAGCCCTCGATGTTGGCTACACTCTTGTCATGGTGGAGACGCTTGAAACACTCATTCTCCCTAATAGCTCTTTGCACCTCGTCATTCCACCACCATGTGTCTTTCGCTTCCCGTTTGCCTCCCCTACTCACGCCAAACACTTCCGAAGCCACCTTTCGGACACATGTTGTCATCTTTAGCCACATGTCGTCGGCATCTTCTCCTTCTTCCCAAGGCCCCTCGTCTAGCATCCTCTCCTTAAACGTTTACGCTGTTTCGTCTCTAAGCTTCCACCACTTCGTTCTCGCAATCTTGGCCCGTTTGTCCCGGTGGACACGTACCCGAAAGCGAAAGTCCGCCACCACAAGCTTATGTTGAGGGACAACACACTCCCCAGATAACACCTTACAATCAAAGCAAGCACGTCTATCCTCTCTCCTTGCAAGGATAAAGTCGATCTGGCTCGAGTGTTGTCCACTACGAAAGGTTACCAGATGAGATTCCCTCTTTCTAAAGAGGGTGTTCGCTATCAACAAGTCATAGCCCAGCGCGAAGTCCAAAACATCTTTCCCTTCTTGATTCCTACTACCATACCCGAACCCCCCGTGCACCCGCTCAAAACCTACATTAGTCGCACCAACATGGCCGTTGAGGTCTCCTCCTATAAAGAGTTTCTCGCTGATAGGCATGGTACTAACCATGCTATCAAGATCTTCCCAAAACTGTCTCTTGGTGCCCTCGCTAAGACCTACCTGAGGGGCATAGGCACTGATCACATTCAGAGCCGAATCTCCAACTACCAGCTTAACCAAGATAATTTGGTCGTCTTGCCTCCTAACATCAACGACTCCATCCTTAAGGCTCCTATCGATCAAGATGCCTACACCATTTCTACCCGATGTTGTCCCCGTGTACCAAAGTTTGAAGCCAGTATCCTCCGCCTCCTTCGCCTTCTAGCCCTTTCATTTAGTCTCCTGAACGCATAGAATATTTACACGCCTTCTAATTGCTGCATCGACTAGCTCTCTTAGCTTACCCGTTAGGGACCCTACGTTCCAGCTACCTAGACGAATCCTAGTTGGCTCGGCTAGCTTCCTTACCCTTCGCACCCGTCGAGGGAAGTGCGAAGACCCTTGCTCATTTTTCACTACACCCGGGCGTAGATGTAGCGCGCCACTAAGGTTGCGACAGCCCGACCCTTGCTCATTTTTTATCGTACCCGGGTCACGATACGACGCGCCACTAAGGGGATGACGACCCGGCCCTTGCCCATTTAACACCACACCCGGGTTCCGATGTAGCGCGTCGCTAAGAGGGTTACGTCCCAACGAATCTCTTGTGAGTTTCAAATCCATGAGAGTGGCTGTTTTTTACTGTTGGTTCGCCAGACCTTAACACACCCTCCTCCTTTACCCGGGCTTGGGACCGGCTATGTTGAGACGACTTAAGAAAGTCTTCCAGTCAACATAGGCGGAGTTATAGTTTTCTGTCTAGATAGACTTTTCAATTTTCAGATTTTGAAAGGGGCATATGCTTCAAGGTGAAGGTGTATCCAATTATTCATCCAGTTGATGTCCAATATCAGCACCTGAGAATTGAAATGCCAGTTTTGTCTGACCTATTGTTTGTCTTACTTGGCTGAACCTAGTTTCATATCAGTTGAACTGTGGCTAAACTTATTGCAGCCACATTATAGTTTACCTCCATTTTCTTTTGGCTACTTGCTACAATCAAAGAGAACTGTAAATTTTAAAATCAAATATTTGCAGAATTTGCTTGGAATTACTTAATTAGTTCAAGTTTATGGTGTTTGGAGTATATATGTCTCTGGAATAATTTCCAAGGATATGGTTTAATACTATTATTTGAGTCCTGCATTTTTTTTTTGCTTTGCGTGTTTTAAAGCTATTGCTGCTCTTGGTCATTGTAATTAACCCTACTGAAACTTGCAGGTTTCCAATGAAGAGGTGAAATGTGTATATGAATGGCGTTATGCTACCAAGATGAAAGCTGAGTCAGGCTTTATTATATTTGCTATGTGTGCAGAATCTTGGTGGATATTTGGCAACAGAAGCAGAAAAAAGGCTGCTCCAGCCAGTGTTTGTTTCAGTGATTTTGGGCTCTGTTTTCCACAGACAATTTAGTTAATGTCGCCCGGTTAGCTCTATGCTAACTATTCAAGTCACCAACGTGCATTGTTTGTCACAGTTATTTTCATGTACCCATATTGTCTGGAGCCATGTAAGAGTGTTGGAACGTATAAAGCCTGAAGGTTCACATTTGATGTGCCGGATCACAGCTATTTCAACCTTACAGGCAGCGTATGTTTTCTTGTTGCACCCGAATTACCAGTATTGTTTTTGCTACTGAGTAGTGCGTTTCGCTGGAAAATGACGGTCGAACATGTTGGCAGTTGGCAGTAACGCCATTTGCAATTTAAATGGAGAACTAGTAGGTATAAGTGATTTCACAGGCCATTTTGGGAGCATCTGAAAACACTGATTTAAAGATCTCACAACTAAAGTAAAAGTTGGTTGATTAATTTTGTGAAACATTGAAACAATCTTAACTTTAACCAAATATATTTAAAAAAATACAAATATTTGTAATATTATATAAGCATTATTAGATTAGTTACATCATATATTTGCATAGTAAAATCTACTTGGAGATACAAATTTTGGTACTATTTTTTATAAGAGCAACTTGTGGTATCCTTGTTGTCTATGCTATTTTTAGATTTTTATAGCAAAAATTAAGCTCTAACAGGTGTGCTGTCGGTTTTCTAAAAAAAAGGAAGTGTGGTATCCCTGAACTTTCGCTTGCTATAGAAAGCAAGCCAACGCCGCTTGCTATCTGCCGAAAATCGCTCGCCACGCCACTTGCCCCCGCGCACGATCCTTCCCGCGCGGTAGAGATTATCTTCCCGCACTGATCCTCCTCGATGGCGTTGGCATCGGCGCAGGCCTACTCCATGAGAGCGAAGAACTCGGGCAGGCTGATGTAGCTGTCGGCGAAGGCGGCCGACTCCATGATCGCGCGGCGAACACGGGCAGGCTGATGTAGCCATCGGCATTGGCGTCGGCCTCCTGTATCATGTGGGACACCTCGTCGTCGGTGGCCGCTGGCCGTGTAGCCCACGCTCTCAAACAGCGCTGCAAAGGTCGGGCCACGAGATCTGGCCGTCGCCGCTGGCGTCGAACTTGCGGAAGACACGCTCCGTCTCGTGCTCGGCCGACGCGGAGGATGGGGAGGGCGGCGCGCTCATCGCAGAGGCGGGACGAGGAGAGACGCGAGGACGTGCCTGCCTGGGCGCTGGCGCCCACGTTCTTGCCGCCGCGGGAGAAGGAGCGGACCTTGCCCATGGAACTGGAGCCGGTGGCGATTCCTCTACAGTGGAGGTGGCTCTACGCTCGCGCGCGGAAGGAAAGGAAAAGTGTCGCTGGTGATTTGCCTTTGCCTTTACAAACTCCGGCTAGCTGCCTTTGGTGGCTGGCAGCCGGCCACAGCTGGCCAGCGCAAGCCTCCCCTGCGTGGAGATTGGCTGGTGGCCGGTGGGAGGCCGCAGATGGCCAGGCGGCGGCTGGGTGCCTGGGTGCTAGTGCGGAGATGAAAATAGAGATGGCGTAGCTCTCTCAAAACTATAGAATTGTAAAATGGAAAGGCTGCCAGGGTTTTCTGTTTTTTTAAGGCACTTTCTATTTTACAGGTTGGCTAAATTATGGGTTTAGCTATCTGATTTTACAAAGTCTATTAGAGTAGCTCTAAAGCTAGTCAAAGTTGAGAATGATTTGACACAATGTGAGATGAACACTTATTTTAGGACGGAAAGAGGAAGTGTTCCACATCCGTATCAAGTGAACTAACATTTGTGTGCTATTGCACTCTTGTTTTTCTCTTTTTCTTTGTCTTAGATTGTTTTAGTTTTGCGAGTTATCAAGTCGTCATATTAATCACAATTAGTTTGTCTCTTACTTGACTATCCTTTTAATCAATATTTTAAAATAATAACTCTCCTAGCTTTTAAGAAGCTAACATTTTTTCCCATAACAATTGGCTAGCGTGGTAAAAGCAAACTATTGTGCCACCGAACTATATGTGGCATGTCAGGATGTCACCATAGCGCAGTTGGCTAACATTGTAGCGAAGCAGGTTTCACCCTGTCTCACAGGCTAGTCAGGTCGTTGGGCCTCCTTTATGAAACCGTCCGCCAAAAGCTTAGCAAGCTCCTCCCCCATAGTCCTACGCCTTTCCTCGTCGAACTTGCACAGGTGCTGCTTAACTGCTTTGCACCAGGAGTCAGGTTGAGGGAGTGTTTGGCGATCCCCCTCCTAGGGCGGGATCCCTGTGATATTTGACCCCTTCCGCGAGAAGATGTTAGAGTTGGCCTGCAGGAAGTCGACAAGCAGGCTTTCCTATTTCGGAGGGAGGTTGGAGCTAGTCCACACTATATTTTCTGGGCACTCAAGGTCAATACTGACCGCCTTGGTGAGCTCGAGGGTGCCGCTTTCTTTGCATCGAGAGACCCTTCCGCAACCTCCTGCCTAATGTTGGCAAATCTGCCGAGGCGATGACCATTACTGCATGCGCAACGCTTTCCCCGCCGGTGCCTATTGTTATGACCCCGCTGAGGCCTGGCATTTTCAGTTTGAGGTAGGTATAGTTTGGTACGACAATGAAATTAGCGTACCATGGTCGTCCGAGCAGCGCGTGATAAGTTCCATGTAAGTCCACTACCTTAAAGCGACGGTTCTAGCCGAAGCGATCTGTGATGAAGTCCAAGCTCCCGAAACGGAGATTCTAGCCCGAGAAGAACATTGCTCCGGCAGAGAGAGCATTGTTGCTAAAACGGATGATGCCTTCGGGGTAGCGTCGTCGGGCACCATCTGTGGCATGGACCATGAACTATGGAAACACAAATGACGCTCCCTTACCCGACGCGCCAATTGTCATGGGCTCATTACCACAATGAGTAATTAGAATGTCGTTATATGGATTCTGGTGGCCCGACACTCAAGAGGCAAGTGGTTTATTATGGTTTGGGTTCGCACCCTATGTCCAAGAGAGATTTCCTATCCAAGCGTTAAGAAAAGAGTTACAATCAAGCAGGGGAGAGAGATGTGTGATTATAGGTGAGCCAGTCGGATGGGTCGGCCGATCCTAGCTGATTTCCTCCCTAGACTCTAGTTGTGTTCGTGTGTTGTAGGGGTTGCAATCTAAAATACTTCACAAACATCATTAGTTATTTGTTTGATTGTCATTAATTTACCAAAACCCACGATAGGATTAGATGCACTTTCTAAAACTCAAATCCATCCTTTGAGCACTTTGTTTCTTTGTCAAGCTGGCAGTTTCGCATTTATTACTCTAATGGCTTCTCTAGATGGCTAGGCATTGCCCATGAATCGCTCCGAGAGGTTTATGTCCTGTGTTTGGAAATCAGACAATCGCAGAAGTTAAGGAGGATCAAAAGGACTTTCTTCACCCAAAAATTGAGGCAGACTCAAAATTAGGGCCTTGATTTTGGGCCTTGATTCTCAAACTTGCTCAAGGTGCCATCCAGGTCCAAAATGTATATCCAGATATTCAAAGGCCTAAACTCACTAATATACAAATAATGCTAACTTAAGTTAATCTGTAGACAAGCTAATTGCACGTTCGCATTGCATCAACATGTGACTATGCGAGGCAAACATGCCACTATATCTCCTATATCCCTACCATCACGTAGGCTCCACATCCCAATGCCATATCATCACATAATCATGGCAAGCAGATTAAATAAAGTTATGGTAACTAGAATCTCACATCAGGACACCACACTTTTAGTAACTAACAGTGCGATTCGCATGGTATTACATCCTGCATGCAGGATACAGTATTAGACATCAGGGTCGTGCAGAACGACGCTCAGCCCTTCTATTCCTTCCTTTCCGGCTGCCTGCAGCTTGGAAATAGCCTCCTGGCGAGGAGGGTGGTCGAACTTGCAGTGCACACCGAACCTGCACATGCCAGACCTCATGTAGAAGGCACAGGCCTCAGCGTCCTGCGTAAGCATCAGCACTGTGTTAACAAACATGTAATTAAATCAACATCTGTAAACAGAAACAGAAGTAAAAGGTCACAGAGATCTAGCTCAAAACAAGTACAAAAGCATTCTTTCTAATGACAATGAATAAAGAGATAATTTCAATTGATGCTGTAACGTTAAGGGAATTCTGTCAACAGGAACATACGCGTCATGCTCTTGTATATTTTTAAACCAGACACAGCATCAGTTTACAAGTTGAAATGCCAGCTTACTAGCAGATTGCTGGTTTGACATGCAAATTATTTTTGTCAACAAATTTAATGGGAAAAAAACAGTTTGCTGTAGTCCACTTTGGCAGAAAACATCTTATGCCAGCCAAGTGGCAAACAAAACGAAATGGCCAGAGTAATTTTCCCAGGTGATGCAATGGAAGATGTGACATTCAAATCCTGCCAACGCTTGGCATGACATTACTTTCTCTGGTTTTTATTCAAAAAGATCCAGTGTGCAAACTGAGCAAAATCAAGCTCAAGTCTTCATTCTTGGTTTAAAAACAGTGCTATCTCATAAGAATGATCAGAAAGTCATTAAAGTATCACAGACATGATATAACAGGATATTAGTTAGCACACAACATTTTACAATATGAAGCATCTAAGCTACTAGCAATAGTCTAGCATGTTACCTCTCTCCTTGGAAGGCCAAGTGTCACAGGCTGCTGAGGATCCCCGTTTTCATTGGAATGAGGTGCAGACCGGTCAATAGGGTGATGAAACTTGCATTTCTGAGAATACTTGCAAGATCCTGTCTTCATGTAAAACTGCAGTACACAAAAATGCGAAAAAGGGCCAAAAGCTCTAAAATAAGCACAATAAATCGTGCACATAAAAAATGAATTGGACATCTAAGGAGACGGATATATTACATACATCACAAACAATTTCTCCAGGCCTTTGAGGATAGATCATTGGCACAGGCTCAACCTGTGTTTTAGAAAAGAAAGCGTGTAAATGTTATGTACATCACAAACACATTTGCCATTTTTAGACTCTTATTAGTCTCTACACATACCGGCACGTGACTTGCATGAAAATCAAAGCTTTGCAGAAAATTTGCAGCTGGATTTAGCACCACTGCAGGGACAATGGGAGCTGGAGAAGGAAGAGTAGCTTGAACCAGTGGAGCCATAAAAGCTATATCCACAACTGCACACACAAAACAATATCATCAGAGGGGAGGGGGGTAATAAAAAATTGGAGGGTCATAATGGTAAGCGCTAATGATATTGTTAGAATGAAGATGATAGGTACTAGTCTGAACATTGAAAATGGAATGAGAAACATTTTTGTGATTGCTGTCTGAAAATTTGTGGTATAAGGTCAAGATATTTTAGCATGACATTCAAAAACAGACACATGATAATAGTTACAGGTGCAAGAAACTATCAATATCCTCAGAACCTAAGCTAATGAGTAAAAGATACTTCAGGAAAATTCAAAAAGTGATTATAATAACTTCATTGTATGCCAATCAGGTGTTACAATTCGTAACAAAAACATAATATTAGAAGCTCTGGTGCCTTTTCTCTACGTAACACGGATACACCAGGGAGGTGCCGTATCCCGTATCGGATACGTATCCAATATGGATACGTGGCCGATACGCGATGGATACGTGTCCACAGAGTATCTGTTTTTTTATTAATTTCGTGAATATTGAGTACGTGAGCCGATACGTATCTGCCCATTCGATACGGCCCAGCACAACAAACACACGAGCACTCCCTTATCTCCCTCTGTCCCCGACGCCAGCCTCCCGACGCCCGCACTCCCGCACCTCACGCCGCCTCCAGCGAACATGCACGGTGTCACCTCGTCCTGCTCACCGGCCACTGGCGACCAGCCTCCACCCCGGGCGCCCACGCTCGCCGGCGACGACCCTCCGCCCCTGCTCACCGGCCACGGCAACGTCTCTGCCCCAGCGAGTTCATCCCCTTCCCCTTTCTCGATCTACTATATTTCTGCAGTTCGCGACTTATTGTTGCTTGATTTCTTTGGTTCCCACTTCCTCTTCCTCTGCCCATTCTTTATCTACTCTGTTTTTGCAGTTCTTAATTTCTTGTTGCTTGATTTTCTTTGTATGCAGTGGATGGCATTTCCAAATATGAGTAGATACTAGATGGCGGCTCCTTTTTCCATTCTTGATCTGCTCAGCAGCTTGATGTTGTGGATGAGGGAAACAAATGAGGAAAGAGGGAGTTGATGCGAGCCTGAATTCCATTTATTAATAGGAAAACATGTTGGAATAACAATACTATCTCAATTGGCTAACCCTAGAAGGGTAGCTATATAGGTTCCATACATGGGCCACATGGGCCTTAGCCTCATGGGCCTAAACACATACTCCAACACCCCCCCACAGTCTGAACTACCGACGCAGCGGAGTTCGAGGCTGAACAAGAAAGAACACACACAACCCCCCCACAGACGCAACTAGCCACCGGTGATGTTGAGGCTGGAGCGAAACTCGGCGAAGGTCGAGGACGGGAGGCCCTTGGTGAAGATGTCCGCGAACTGGGAGGTCGTCGGAACATGGAGGACCCGCACCTCGCCCATGGCCACCCGATCTCGGACAAAGTGGAGGTCGATCTCCACATGCTTCGTCCGCTGGTGCTGGATGGGGTTGGTGGAGAGGTAGACCGCACTGACGTTGTCGCAGTAGATCAGTGTGCTCCGGGAGGGCGGAGTATGCAACTCAGCAAGCAGCTGCCGGAGCCAGGCGGCCTCCGCCACACCATTAGCAACGGCGCGGTACTCCGCCTCGGCGCTGGACCGGGAGATCACCGGCTGGCGCTTGGACGACCAAGACACCAGGTTGCCGCCTA
This sequence comes from Saccharum hybrid cultivar R570, assembly GCA_038087645.1. Classification (NCBI taxonomy): domain Eukaryota; kingdom Viridiplantae; phylum Streptophyta; class Magnoliopsida; order Poales; family Poaceae; genus Saccharum; species Saccharum hybrid cultivar. The sequence goes on from JAQSUU010000135.1 coordinate 30,684,923, forward strand.
GGAAGACGGCGTAGCCGGAGGTGGAGCGGCGAGTGTCCGGGCACCCCGCCCAGTCAGCGTCGGTGTAGACAACGAGGTCGGTGGAGGAGGCCCGGTGGAGTAGAAGGCCGAAGTCGAGCGTGCCCCGGAGGTAGCGAAGGAGGCGCTTGAGAGCCGTGAGGTGAGGCTCCCGGGGGTCATGCATATGAAGACAGACCTGCTGCACTGCGTAGGTGATGTCCGGCCGGGTGAAGGTGAGGTACTGAAGGGCCCCAGCGAGACTCCTGTACGCAGTGGGATCAGCCACCGGGGATCCCTCAGCCTCAGACAGCTTGCCCTGAGTGTCGACCGGAGTGGAGCAGGGGTTGCAGTCAGTCATCCCAGCCCGCTCCAGGATGTCCCGAGTGTACTGCCGCTGGTGAAGGAGGAGCCCGGCAGGACGATGCTCAACAGTGACACCGAGGAAGTGGTGGAGCTCACCCAGATCCTTCATCGCGAACTCCTGCTGGAGAGCGGTAATGATCCGACGGAGAAGTGGCTCACTAGAGGCGGTGAGGACAATGTCATCAACATAGAGTAGCAAGTATGCAGTGTCAGCTCCGTGGTGGTAGACGAACAGGGATGTATCAGACTTGGCCTCTATGAACCCCAGGGTCAGCAAGAAAGCCGCAAACCGGTGGTTCCACGCCCGAGGTGCCTGCTTGAGGCCGTAGAGGGACCTATTGAGCCGGCAGACCATGTCAGGACGGGTGGAATCGACGAACCCCGCCGGCTGACTGCAGTACACCGTCTCGGTAAGAAGGCCGTGGAGGAAGGCGTTCTTGACGTCCAGCTGGTGGACGGGCCAAGACCGAGCAAGCGCCAGCGAGAGCACAGTGCGGACGGTGGCCGGCTTGACCACCGGGCTGAAGGTCTCGTCGTAGTCGACTCCAGGGCGCTGAGTGAAACCCCGGAGGACCCACCGAGCCTTGTAGCGCTCGAGAGAGCCGTCGGCCCGGCGCTTGTGGGTCCAGATCCACTTGCCGGTGACGACGTTGGAGCCTGGTGGTCGGGGCACCAACTCCCACGTCTGGTTGGCGAGCAGTGCGGCGTACTCCTCTTCCATCGCGCGGCGCCAGTGAGGGTCCAATAGGGCGTCGCGGACGGAAGAGGGTACCGGGGAGACCACCGCGTCGGCGGTCGAAGCCTCGAGGGCACGAGGCGGCAGTGTGCCAGCCGCGTGCCGTGTCACCATCGGGTGAACATGCCGCGGATGTCGGTGAAGCAGCGGCGGGTGGTAAACCGGCGGGGCACCACGAGCCGGCGGGGACTGCGGCGGTGGTGTCGGCGTCCCTGGTGGAGAAGGGACCACGAGCGGCTGCGGTCGCGGCCTGCGCTGGTACACCCGTACCGGCGCGGCGAACCTCGACGGAGGTGCCGGGGCAGGTACCGGGACGGGATCCGGCGTCGGCGACCGGCACGACCCCCCCGGGGCAGAAGCGGGGAACGAAGGCCCCGGGTCTGTACCAACTGGAGAAGACGGGGCCGCGCTGGAGGACGATGGGCCCAGACCCGCAGGGGATCCGGGACCGGTAGCCGGCGTGGAGTGCGGCGAAGCGGTACCTGCAGGAGACCACGAAAAAGGTGGCTGGACCACCGGGTCAGTGGGAAACAGAGAGGGTGGGTCAGGTACCGGAGGTGTGGTAGTGCTGGAAAAGGGAAAGACGGACTCATCGAACACCACATGGCGCGAGATGAGAACACGTCGGGAGGTAAGGTCATAGCACCGGTACCCCTTGTGATCCGGGGAGTACCCGAGGAAGACACAGAGCGTGGATCGAGGGTCCAGCTTGTGAGAGGAAGTGGCAGCGGTGTGGGGGTAACACGCACACCCAAACACGCGGAGGTGATCGTACCGCGGCGGGGTACCGAAGAGGGCGTGGTGAGGAGTGGGAGCGGGGCAGGCCGCAGAAGGAAGGCGGTTAAGAAGGTAGGTGGAGGTGTGCAAGCCCTCAGCCCAGAAGCGAGCGGGAAGAGAGGCCTGAAAGAGAAGGGTACGCACGGTGTCGGTGGTACGAATCATCCGCTCAGCCTTGCCATTCTGCGAAGAGGTGTATGGACAAGACATGCGGAGCTGAACACCGTGAGAGAGGAAGAAATCTCGGGCGGTGGAGTTATCAAACTCGCGACCATTGTCACACTGGACGGCCTTGATGGTGAGGCCGAACTGTGTGGACACCCAAGTAAAGAAGTGGAGCGTGGTAAACGTATCAGACTTCGCACGGAGAGGAAAAGTCCACGAATAATGCGAAAAATCATCAACAACCACAAGATAGTACTTATAACCAGAAATACTCATAATAGGAGATGTCCATAGGTCGCAATGTATAAGATAAAAAATGCGGGCCGCATGGGTAGTAGAACTAGAAAAAGGAAGACGAACATGTCGGCCCAATTGGCACGCATGACACAGTTGCTCATCATGAGCTCGTGTACATGGAAGACCGGAGCTACGACTGAGCTGTATCAGGGCATCGCGACCAGGATGGCCGAGGCGCCGGTGCCAGGTGGTAGATGAAGTAGAAGCGACGAAGGCAGCTGACACAACGGGCGGCGAAGAAGACGAAGGAGCCGCTGGGAAGCGAAGAGTGTAAAGGGGCCCGGTGCTGTCACATCGGAGCAGAGGACGCCGGGAAGCCAAATCCTTTACAGTAAGACCAGAAGAGTCAAATTCCACAGAACAAGAATTGTCAGCTGTAAAACGTCGAATAGAAAGAAGATTATGAACCATAGAAGGAGCAACAAGAACATCAGGAAGACGAAAGGAGCCATGAGCACCGGCGGTACCCACAGACGAGACAGGAATACAAGAACCATTAGCGACCATAATGGAGGAAGGAAGAGAGGAAGAGGGAGAGTGAATCGACGAAAGTATACCGGGGTCAGGAGTAGTGTGGTAGGTGGCCCCCGAATCAGCGATCCACTGGGGTCCGACCGGAGGTGTCAGGCCCATGGTGCTGAACGAGCGAGCCAGGGCCGCCTGATCCCATCCGGCGACCCCCGGTGGAGTCCACGCTGTAGCAGGGAAGGCGCCGGGTGGAGGACCAGCAGGAGGAGCGCCGGTGAGCATGGCCACCGGTGGGCGCGAGTCGGCCCCGGTGGTGTGGTAGGGCCACATGGAGATGCGCCCTGACCATGGGTGCTGGAAGGAGGGCCATGGTGCCCCCCCGGTAACCCACCGGGAACCTGAGCCTGGGTGTGGCCGCCCCGGCCACCCCCGCGACCCCCACCGCGGCGACGGCGACCGCCACGACCCCCCCCCCCCGCCTCCGCTCGGCCCGGAGGGAGGACCCAGGAGAGACGACGGCGGTGGAGCAGTGGTCCGCGGTGGAGCAGACGGGCGCGGTGAAGTAGCAGCCAGGGCCGTCGAGAAGGACGACGACCCCGCGGGAGTGGTGGAGACCGGCTGGAGGCCCTGCGTGAGCTCCTCCATGACGAGATCGTCGCGGACCTCCAGGAAGGTGGGGAAGGGCCGCTGGCGGGTGATCCACGTCCGGAGGTGTGCGTAGCGGTCGCTGAGCCCCCGGAGGACGTTGAGGACCAAGATCCGATCCTCCACGGGCCACCCAAGGTCCCCCAGGGAGTCGGCCATGCCCTTCATCCGGCGGCAGAACTCACCGACGGAGAGGTCACCCTGAACGAAAGTCCGGAAGCTCGCGTCGAGGCGCAGAGCCCGGGCCTCGGCGTTGCCCAGGAACTGGCCCTCAAGGGCAAGCCAAGCCCGGCGCGCGTCAGGAGAGGTGCGGACGAGGTCGTGGAGGTCGAGAGAGATCGTCCCCAGAATCCAGGAGAGGACGATGCTGTCCAGACGAAGCCACGACGGGGTCTGGACGGCGGCCGAAGCGTCGAGGAGGACGTGGTCGTCGAGGGCGTAGCGGCGAAGAGTGAGAACCACGAGGTCCCGCCAGCGGGCGTAGGAGGGTGACTCCGGCTCGAGAACGACCGGCACGAGGAGGCGAATGTTCTGGACCCCCCCGGCCTGGTAGTGAAGCTGCGCCACGAGCGGGTCAGCCGGGTCGTGCCAGAGGACAGCGGTGTGAGACACACGGCGACCCGGCGAGGCAGAGGAATTGGCCCCAGCCGGAGAGGCGGGAGAGAGGAGCCGCTCCGCCTCGGCAATCTGGCGAGTCAGGGCGTCGGCCGCTTCGCGCTCGTGCTCCCACACGAGGGCGGCCGCATGGGCCTTAGCCTCATGGGCCTAAACACATACTCCAACAAAACATACTAATAGAACTTAAGTAGTTAAGTAGACTGCAATGTTTTATTGTTATTAGTTTTAATATGCATTATTATCTTTTTTATTTAAAATAGTTAAAACGCATCCGCGTATCGGATTTTTTAGAAAATTGCCGTATCCGCGTATCCGTATTCTTCCGATACCGATACGCGTATCCGTATCCGTGCTGCATAGCCTTTTCTAGACTTTTAAGAACCTTTAATGTTTACAAGGTCACTACAAGCTCTGCTTTCAGCATGATTTGTAAATGGCAAGTCTTCAACAGGGCATATATTGCAAGCTAAAGTGTGATTTGAATATGTTAGATTGTATATCTGTGCTATGCGTGATTGTATATTTGGGCCTGTGCCAGGTGTAGCCGGCCAGCCCATACTTGATTAGAGAGATATGAGGAGATCTCGTCTTGGTCCTATTTCTATAAACCAACAGATCTCCTCACCCCTATATATATGTACATAGGTCTCTCAATCAATTCAATCTATTATTTCACGCGATCTTCATTGCTTTCATGGTATCAGAGCGGAGTCGGCCATGGTGAGTTCCTCGAGAAGCAGGTCGTTGCGAGCCTGCAAAAACGAGGGGAAGGGGCGCCCACGACGAAGATGGAGACCGATAGCTTCGAAACGGCCGTTGAGACCGCGCAGAAGGTTGAGGACGAGGGTCCGATCGGTGATCGTCTCACCGAGATCGCGAAGGGCGTCCGCCATGCCCTTGAGCTTGCGGCAGTACGCGGTGATGTCAAGGTCGCCTTGGTTGAAAGTGCGAAAAGCGGCCTCGAGCTGGAGAGCCCGTGTCTCGCGATTGCCGCGGAACTGTGACTCAATGGCGAGCCAATGAGTGCGAGCGGTGGTGCCAGGTTCGACGACCGCTTCAGCGAGAGAATCGGAGATGGTGCCGGTGATCCAGGACTTTACGACGCAGTCCATGCGGACCCAATCGGGAGAGCCGAGGGCAGCCACGTCGGAGAGGATGTGGCGCTCCAGGGAGTACCGGCCAACGACGAGGACGGATTCGCGCCAGCGGCCGTAGAAGGCCGAGGCAACGTCGAGCATAAGTGGAACAAGCAGCCGGATGTTCTGCACGGCCACAGCCTGGGCATGCAGGTTGATGAGGGCTGCGGCCTCGTGCTGAAGGAGAGCAGCGCGAAGATGCGGATCGCCGTCGGCGGAGGCGAAATCCTCGGCATCCTCGGCGTCGCTGGTGGGAGCGCCGTCTTCTAGAGGCGGAGCAGCCGCGGCGCGCTCTTTAGCCGCGCGGTCGAGAGCAGCCTGAAGGCGCGCGTCAGCCGCATCGCGCTCCGGCTGAGCGGCGGCGGCGGCGCGCTCTGCTTCAGCCGCGCGGGCAGCGGCCGCGTCGCGGGCAGCCTTTGCCGCCCGGGCGCGTGCCGCCTTGGCGAGGAGAGCCTGCTCGGCCGCGCGTTCGCGCTCCTCCTGGAGGGCAGTAGCTGCGGCGTCGGGTTGGAGCGTCTCCGAAGCAGCCGCGCTAGAAGCGGCGACAATGGCAGCGGCAGTGGCAATGGTGGGTTGCGCGCCGTCCATTGCAGCACGGCGCGCACAGGGGCAGCAGGCGTGCGCAAGAGAGGCGGCGGCCAGGAAAAGGTGGAAAACCTAAACTCGTGATACCATGAAAGCAATGAAGATTATCTGGTTATACTTGATTTTTCGCATTACCTGTGGACATTCCCACTTCGACTCAAGTCTGACACCTTTTCCACTTTGTCTAACTTTTTTGCCTACGTCGCTACACAGTTCGGGGTCCCTATTCAGGGCATACAGTGCGACAACGGCCGAGAGTTTGACAACCTCAGCGCCCGTGCTTTCTTCCTCTCTCATGGTGTCCAGTTGCGCATGTCCTGCCCATACACTTCGCCCCAGAATGGTAAAGCCGAACGCGTCATCCGAACCATAAATAACGTTGTTCGATCTTTACTGTTTCAGGCAAGTGTCCCACCTGCGTATTGGGTTGAGGCACTTTCTACTGCCACCATGCTCCTCAACATTCTCCCTACCAAGACACTCAACTTCAACACTCCCCATCAGGCTCTTGTTGGCTCGCCGCCAACATATGAACATCTTCGTGTCTTTGGTTGTTGTTGTTATCCTAACCTGTCTGCAACTGCACCACACAAACTCGCACCCCGCTCTTCCTTGTGTGTCTTCCTCGATTATTCTCCTCACCACAAAGGCTACTGCTGTCTCGACCGGTCCTCCAACCGAGTCATTATTTCCCGGCATGTTGTCTTTGATGAGACTTCCTTCCCATTCTCCGAGGCCCCTGGATGTCCTGCGTCTCAGGATTTCGATTTTTTATCTACTGACCCTGTGATGGCTCCACCAGCGCCGTCATCTTTTGTTCCAACAGGTACTCCAGGCGTTACCGCACAGCCACGTTGGGCCTTCATCTGCGTGCTTCTAGTCAGGCTGAGCTAGTGGTCTACTCCGATGCGGATTGGGCAGGTTGTCCTGACACTCGTAAGTCTACCTCAGGCTACGCAGTTTTTCTTGGTGATAACTTGATTTCCTGGTCTTCCAAGCGCCAGCATACTGTCTCCCGTTCAAGTGCCGAAGCGGAGTATCGTGTTGTCGCCAATGCCGTGGCTGAGGCATCCTGGTTGCGTCAGTTGCTTGCTGAGCTTCACACGCCCTTGCGCCAAGCCACCTTGGTTTACTGCGACAACATCAGCACTGTATACATGTCTTCCAACCTCGTTCAACATCAGCGTACCAAGCACATTGAGATTGATCTTCACTTCGTTCGCGAACGAGTGGCTCTTGGAGCAGTCCGCGTCCTCCACGTCCCGACGACGTCGCAGTTCGCTGACATTTTCATCAAAGGCCTGCCCACTTCTGTCTTCACGGAGTTTCGGTCCAGTCTCAACGTCCGACGACTCGACGCTGCGACTGCGGGGGTGTGTTAGATTGTATATCTGTGCTATGCGTGATTGTATATTTGGGCCTGTGCCAGGTGTAGCCGGCCAGCCCATACTTGATTAGAGAGATATGAGGAGATCTCGTCTCGGTCCTATTTCTATAAACCAACAGATCTCCTCACCCCTATATATATGTACATAGGTCTCTCAATCAATTCAATCTATTATTTCACGCAATCTTCATTGCTTTCAGAATAGAGTGAGCTTCCTGCTGATGGTTTCTCTATCCTTCTGGAAGTAACACAAATGGAAACAGAACAAAATGACCTATAGGATGCCATGACAATTTAACTCGACCAAATGATTAGTTATGAAAAGAACAGACCTGGCCGATCAGGATGGTTGAAGCGACAAATAGAACCATATTTGCAGCTGCAAAAGCGCAAAAGGAGAAATGTCAGATCCCTCCAAACTTATATGCACAAGAGGTAAATTCTTAGCAATCCTTCTCGTGAAGAAGGTACCTGCCTGTCTTCATATAAAACGAGCAATCCACTTCACCCTGCAATATGGGAGAGAGAAAATGTGTTGAGCAATACAAGCCATTTGGGAACAGTCAATGCTATAGTATAAACTAAAGCGATATGTGAAGATACAGTAGCAGACATACTTTGGTAGATAGATTTTACTAAGAAATAGGAGTTGTTGAGAGATAACAATCTTTACTCATAAAAATCTTTTATACACCAAGTCTGGATTACTGACAGAATTTGCAGTAAGCATAGAACAGACTTTAACTTTTCCTTTTTTGTGTATATTTTGCAACATATTTATTGATATGGTTTCCAAATAAAAGACGTGAATAGAACTCAAATTTACTGTATCTAGTGCTCTAGCAAATAAAAAAAAGATAACTAAAGTTTACTGCTCTAGGTAAAGAACCATTTGGTAAATACATACTGGTCTTATAGGAAGCCCCTTTGCATTATGTGCCTCGGCTGGGGCAGTTGGTACATGTTTCTTTGCTGGAACTGAATCATCTGCTGCACCAATGTGCACTGCTGCATCAGTTGTTGCTGTATATATGGTTTCCTTTGCAATCAAAGGTGGCGTCTTAGTATCTTTTGGTTTTGGATGATTGAACTTGCAATTGGCACCAAATTTGCATTTGCCTGTTTTTACATAGAACTGAAATACAGGACACTCAAGAAATGAAGAACTGTGCCATGAGAAATAATAATAATAATTGACAGCAATGGAAGATCTTACCGAACAAACGGGTTCAGAAGGTCTCACTGGTAAGATAGCGCTATCAGCGATTAGTGACTGTTGCATTTCAGGAAAGCACAGCCATTGAGACTCTCACAAAGGAGTCGAAAAATTAGCAATCTAGTGAACAGATATAATTAACTTACTTCACTGTCTGTTCCTGTTGCTAATGCATTCACCATTTTCTTGGGATGGTTGAACTTGCATTTAGATTTAAACTTACATCTACTACTCAATAAATACTGCAATGTTGAGAACAATGCTATGAATATATCGGTTCAGACAGATTCTAAAACTAGAATATGATATGCTTACAGGACAATCTGGTTCCCCTGGTCGCTCAGGATAAGAATCTTCAACATTCGGGACCTGCAAAAGGAGTTTAAGAAAGCCAGAAAGAGAATCAGTCAGATGATTACAAGACAGAGGGCACAGCTACATAATGTTAGAGATTATTTCAGAAGGCGTCAAATATGAAAAGGCAAATAAAAAAATAGCCAGGAAAATTTCAAAGAAGTTGATACAGAAACAACATTCCCGTGAAAGTGTACTTTTCTTTTATCTAGGCCTGCCCCCGCATGAGTTGTTGCTTTTGTCAATGTTTATCAGCACCTCAACTGATTAAAATTTTGTTAAACATTATTTAATGGGAGCAACAGCAAGAGCTGTTGCAGTGAGAATAAGGCGCAGGCACACAGCTTCATAGAGCAGATGCAAATGTGCAAGGAGTCACTTGCCCAGCATGGTGAGGCTAGAATAAATTTGAAGACTGGAGTCACTTAGTGTGTCAAACCAAAAGTGGCAAAATGGCAATGGATGGCATGCTAATGATGTTGAGCCTAAATGTCTGGCAGGATGATGAGGGGAAAAAAACTGAGGCATGCAAAACAGCAAGAAAGAAAGTAGCTAGGTAGTTGGAGACAACAACAACAACAACAACCAAGCCTGTCAGTCCCAAGCAAGTTGGGGTAGGCTAGAGTTGAGACCCAACAAACACCGTCAGTTACGGTTCAGGAACGTCAATAGCCGTTTTCCAAGCACTCCTATTCAGACATAGGTCTCTAGGTATATCCCATTCTTTCAAATCTCTTTTTATTGTCTCTTCCCAAGTCAACTTTGGCCTTCCTCTGCCTCTCCTCACCTTATTATCTTGACTTAGAACTCCATAATGCACTGGTGTCTCTGGAGGTCTCCTTTGTAAATGGCCAAACCACCTCAACCGATGTTGGACAAGCTTCTCTTCGATAGGTGCTACCCCTAGACGATCACGAATATCATCATTTCGCACTCGGTCCATCCTTGTGTGACCACAAATCCAACGCAACATACGCATTTCTGCAACACTCAGTTGTTGGACATGTCTTCTCTTTGTGGGCCAGCATTCTGCTCCGTACAACATAGCGGGTCTAATCGCTGTTCTATAAAACTTGCCTTTTAGCTTTTGTGGTATCCTCTTGTCACAGAGAATGCCAGAAGCTTGGCGCCACTTCATCCACCCTGCTTGGATTCTATGGCTAACGTCCGCATCAATATCTCCATCCCTTTGTAGCATCGATCCCAGATACCGAAAGGTATCTTTCCTAGGCACTACTTGACCTTCCAGACTCACGTCTCCCTCCTCCTGTGCAGCAGTGCCAAAGTCGCATCTCATGTATTCGGTTTTAGTTCTGCTTACTCTAAAACCTTTAGACTCAAGGGTCTGCCGCCACAATTCTAGTTTCCTATTTACCCCCGCTCGGCTTTCATCAACTAACACTACATCATCGGCGAACAGCATACACCAAGGGATATCTCCTTGGATGTCCCTTGTAACCACATCCATTACTAAGGCAAAGAGATATGGGCTCAAGGCTGACCCTTGATGAAGCCCAGTCTTAATCGGGAAGTAGTCTGTGTTACCACCATTTGTTCGAACACTAGTCACAGCATCGTTATACATGTCCTTAATGAGGGTAACATACTTTGCTGGGACTTTATGCTTGTCCAAAGCCCACCACATAACATTCCTTGGTATCTTGTCATAAGCCTTCTCCAAATCAATAAAAATCATGTGTAGGTCCTTCTTCTGTTCTCTAAACCGCTCCATAACTTGTCTAATTAAGAAGATTGCTTCTATAGTTGACCTTCCGGGCATGAAACCAAATTGGTTCATGGATACCCGCGTTGTTCCTCGCAAGCGATGCTCTATGACTCTCTCCCACAGCTTCATGGTGTGGCTCATCAACTTGATTCCCCGATAATTAGTACAACTTTGGATGTCTCCCTTGTTCTTGTAGATTGGTACCAATATGCTTCTTCTCCACTCCTCAGGCATCTTGTTCGATCGATAGATATTGTTGAACACCTTAGTTAGCCATACTATAGCTATATCTCCGAGACATCTCCACACCTTGATTGGAATACCATCAGGGCCCATTGCTTTACCCCCTTTCATCCTTTTTAGAGCTTCTCTGACCTCCGATTCTTGGATCCGCCGCACGAAGCGCCTATTGGTGTCATCAAAAGAGTCGTCCAACTGGACGGTGGTGTTCTCATTCTCACCATTGAAAAGCTTATCGAAATACTCTCGCCATCTATGCCTAATCTCATCCTGCTTCACCAAGAGCTGCTCTCTCTCATCCTTAATGCACTTGACTTGGTTGAAGTCTCTTGTCTTCCTATCACGAGCCCTAGCCATCCTATAGATGTCCTTCTCTCCTTCCTTCGTACTCAAACGTTGGTACAGACCCTCGTATGCCCGTCCCTTTGCTTCGCTCACCGCTCGTTTTGCAGTCTTCTTTGCCACCTTGTACTTCTCTATGTTGTCGGCACACCTGTCATGGTACAAGCGTTTATAGCATTCCTTCTTTTCCTTAATAGCCTTTTGCACATCTTCATTCCACCACCAAGTGTCTTTTGAATCGCATCTATCCCCTTTGGTCACTCCAAGCACCTCTGAAGCAATCTTCCGAACGCAAGTTGCCATCTTCTCCCACATGTCGTTTGCATCCCCTTCATCCTGCCAAGGGCCCTCTTCAATAACTCTTTCCTTGAAGACCTTTGCTGACTCCCCTTCCAATTTCCACCACTTTGTTCTTACAATCCTAGGTTGTTTAACCCTACAAGCTTGCACCAGAAAGCGGAAATCAGCCACCAACAACCTGTGTTGAGAAACTACGCACTCTCCAGGTATTACCTTACAATCAAAGCATGTTTGTTTATCTCTCCTTCTTGTAAGGACAAAGTCGATCTGGCTAGAGTGTTGGCCACTACTAAAGGTCACTAAATGAGACTGCTTCTTCCTAAAGAAAGTGTTGGCTAACATGAGATCAAAAGCTATAGCAAAGTCTAAGACTTCCTCTCCTTCCTGGTTCCTACTGCCAAAACCGAAACCACCATGAACCGCCTCATAACCTACCCTTGACGTACCTACATGACCATTAAGATCCCCTCCTATAAAGAGCTTCTCGCTACTAGGTACCGCTCTAACCAAGCCATCTAAGTCTTCCCAAAAAAGCCTTTTCGCACTGTCATCCTGGCCTACTTGGGGGGCATACGCACTAATTACGTTTAAGACCAAATCGCTAATGACGAGCTTAACTAAGATGATCCTATCCCCTAGCTAGGTAGTTGGAGAGAGAGAAAAAAAAGCTAGGCAAAGAGATGTATGTGCATATGAATATGGACCATGGTTCTTACAGCAGTAAGGCAACGCATAGGCACCCAAGGCAAGGAGATGCCATACACATGCTCACTTCTCAAGAGAACAAAAATAATATAAGAAATATAGAGGGAAGATTGAATTTTCCTAGACTATTCCAGCCTGTCACCCTTTCTAGGTAGCCCCAACTCATGCACTTACTCTGAAAAGGATATACTGACATAATCCAAGCCCTACTATCCACTCACCATAATTGGGCACACCGCTAGCAGCAGCAATGCTATATCATCTTGCCAGCAGCAATCGAGCATAGTGACAGGCAGCATCAACAAACCCCGCAGGCCTATAACAACCCATACCACTGTCCCTATCCAGATCAAATACCGCTGCTGCCCCACGCAGATTGACCACTGTTGGATCCAGCAGGGGCAGGCAGGGGAAAAAGAGGTTGCTTGGCCCTGCTGGTTCCCAATAGTCTTCCTCTCACTCACACTGCTTTTGGAAAGGCAACAGTGATGCCCGGGTCCCATGACTGCCCTAACGCCTAGCCACCTAGGTGATGACTTAAGAACCATGTTGTGTAGAGATGCAAACAGTAGGATGGTATTCATAAAGTTAACTATCTTAAACATGATGCAAACAGTAGGATGGTATTCATAAAGTTAACTATCTTAAACACGACCAATATTAGCCAGGGCGATAACTTAGCTGTACTGTTGAATAACACAGAGCAAAACTAGAGTTCCAATTTTCATGGAAATCATTAGGGCTTCTTTGGATGTAGTATCCACCACTACCCACGTGTGTTGGAGTGGATTGGGGGTAAGGGTGTCAAGAAAAGCAATTCAGAGGGGCATCATGGACAAGAGATGTGAGAGGAGTCAAGATATATGCATGAGATGGGAGGGGCAACGAACATCAGGAGTAAATTAGGAAATTATTAAGTACCAACCTGTCAATAACGAAATTAAAGAGATTGTTGAACAGGTTACATGTACCCCTCCAAAAGGAAGAGTCAGCAATACCCACACAAACTCAAGCACAGACACACCACACTCCGACTCTCCGGTGAGGAATATCTGAGTGTGATTTAAAACCACTATTTGCCTAAACAGTTGTTTAACACATTTCTACATGGTGGTAAGCCATGTCCGATTGATGAGCTGTTTATCTCATTTAAATGGCCATTTAGCTCATTTAAATGGCCAATTAGCCCGGTTAATGGCAAAATGGTAGGTGACTGACTGTTCACTTTACAGTTTAGAATTTAGGTGCAAACACTGTTTAAAACTAAATGAACCTTTTTGGTGATGAACTAAATGGAGACATTTCTTTTTATTATAAAAAACAAACAAAGTATTTTACCACCACCTCTGTTCCACTTTGCATGCTAAGACTCCTAAGTGGTTGGATTTATAACAAATCCATGCGCCTATGTGAAAAAAGAACAGCTAGGATTAAATAAAGCTTAAAAATCCAGGTGGGCTCAGATTAAATTGCTGCCCTGCAGGCTGCAGCTAGCTGCTCTAGCTTGCTTATTAGACCCAGGAACATCGCCCCTGTCCAGGGTACACTGGGTCATTTTCGACCCAGCCTTGTAAAAACCTCTTGCAAGTAACATATGTCCCTCTACCCCCTTCCTTGACCTCATCGACCCTGAAACTTCGTGACTATGGTTTAACGCTTCAATGCAGGAATTGAGGGCAGCTACATGTGTTCTCACCTTTTATTTTTGTGGCTAACAGTAATAAAAGCATGGTTTTGGAAATAACATAGACAAGGTATGTATAAAAAAATAAAAAAAAATAAGCACACTACAAGTAACATTTTAAATAATAAGATGTATAGATCGCTACAAATAATAATGACAGATAGTCACCTCTTTCCAGTTTGGAACCCCACCCTCTGGAACCCATTGTGGATGGTCAAATTTGCAGGTCTCTCCATACTTACAGGTTCCAGTGCTCATATAGAAGGCACAGTCCTTTTGCCCCGGTCGCTGTGGATATGTAGGAAGGCTGCTTTCAAGCCTAGGGCGTTTAGCCATAGTATTTGATGAATATAAAGCCTCACTCTGGCCAACAGTACTACGACTTCCCATAAAAGATTGGTGATAGAGAACTATAGTATATATACAAAAGAACTTTATAAGCCAGCTGTATTAGGTAACCATATACTGAAAATAATAATAATGTACCAAAATGAATGAAAGCACAGTTACAAACATAAGAGTACTACTAGAATATAAGGGAAAATCCTAGCTCTAATGCTGTCTGAGAACTTCTTAGTACTACTCACTTGAGAAGAACTGCAACAGTATAACTTAGAGTGGCAAGAATCAAGTGCATTTACAGTCCGTAGCTAACCTCAAAATTGGCTTGGATTTATTGGTACAAACACAGTGAGAGCATTTTTACATTCAAAATCAGATGGCCAAAGGTCCAAACTCCAAGTATTCTGTTTTCTGGTACAGCTACTCCCCACTAATTACCAAAGGCTCTTCACTGTTCGAATATCATTACTACCATTTTTTTTATCCTCTGGTCCTTCATTGCTAAGCTCATTCACTAAGAACCCTCCACGAAATGGTCTAATTCTACAATCTGCATTGCATCTACCAAAATACCAAACAAGTCAACAACTGAGGATATGAGGTTATGATACATGCCTATATAGCTACCACTATCCATGCTTGACTGTGCAGTTTCTATCATTAATTATTCTCAGCGGTGTCTCAATTTTAAGTTTTATGTAGCCACACAATTCCACACAGCGTAATAAAATTGTTCATAAGTTTATATATATCCAACACAGCTAGATCAGTACGAGCACCATTAACACTAGCAACGCCCAACATAAGCTCCGAGTTCCACAGCCAATTGATCTTCATACTACTAGTTTCAGACGAACAAGCAGCCACACGTCCATACACTATGGCAACCACGACCAGGAAACAAATCACCCATGCGTCGGCTAAAATACGGAAGCATTGTCCGATGAACACACGGGGAAACTCCTCATACCAACCAAAACAGGGAGAGGGCCGCTCTCACCTTCCGCGGATCGTCTCGCGCCGAGATGCGAGTCGAAGGCGCCGACGTCGGCAGAGGATGGATAAGGCGGTTCGGTGCCGGTGTAACGGGACGCGATGAGGTCGACCTCAAAGTCCGAGTAACGCGGCGGCGGCGGCGGCGCACTGTCCCCGCCCGCGAAGGCTCCGCGGTAGTACGGGTTGAAAGGGTCCGACATCGTCGGCGGCTAGGGTTTCCGGCTTTCCGCACGCGCTGCGCTGTGGGGAGAAAACCGCCGCTTTGAGTGGACCGGCCTACGCGCAGGCACACAGACGCACTCGGCACTCACACGAAAACTGTTCCGCTCCTTTCTCTCTTTTTTCTCTCTCCGTGCGGACAAAATTTGCTCATTGCCATCAAAAACTTATACCAGTTCCTTGGTAGTCATAAAAAATTATAGGATTTCTTAACTGCCATTAAATTGTGATTTTTGATTTCTTAACTGTCATCATCATAAACAGTAGCTATATACTTTTAGATTAGATGGAAAAAGACTATTTTACCCCTTTCTCACATTTCTTCAAGAATACGATGTGCTAGGGCTATCTCCCTGCATCACCATACCTCCCTTTGCTGCTAGCTTGATTTCTTATGTAAATGGCAACGTATTTAGTAACCTAAAACCACCAAGGCTCTGGCCAAAAGCCAGCCACGGCTAATGAATTGAAGATGAGACGATCTGAACCGTATCTCCGTTCCTTTTTCTCACTAGGAAAAAAAACAAAAAGACAATCAGAAGCTAGAATCACAGCTGCGGCGCTGCACTGTGAGGAAGGCAGCGGGGCAGGGCCAGGCTACATGCCGAGTCTCTTTTCAGACATGTGCGTCTGGTCAGAAAGGAGAAGCGGGCGGGTGGACACGCGACGCGGCGAGGCTGCGACACTTGGCCGGCCGTGCGGACTCGCGGCGCGGCGAGGCAGTGGCAGTCGACCTGGTCGCGCGGGCTGTGCGTTGCTCGTGCCGGCCATGGCATCGTGCAGAGTGAGTCTCACAGTCGGTCGAACCAAATCACCAGATCAGGAGCGAGCATCGGCGTCACGGGTCGATCTTAGGATTCGTCATTAGGTATACAAGTAGCGACACTGTTGCCTTTTTTAAAATATATGGGCAGCATGGGTGTACCATCTCTTTTATATGGGAAAGAGGCGCCATCAGAATCAAATTTTCAAGTGAACACGTACACGTAACACTGATGCCAATGAAAGAAACAAATTATCTCAATGAATGACAATTAAGGAAATAAAATCCATGTGATGACAGTAGGTATGAAAACGGATCGGATACGGACGGATATCACTGATATCGTATTTGTTTTCATATTTATGTCCGGATTCGGATTCGAATACGGATAGTATGAAAAATGTCGGATAGAATACGATTGGATATCGACATCATAAATATGTGATTTAAATATTCGGATACGAATACGATATCGGATGTTAAATATCCGGACTCGGATATGGACAGATTAAAACCTCTCTAAACGAATTCGGTCTCGAATACGGTCGAAAAATATTCGTACCGTTTTCATCCCTGAATAACAGCTAAAGAATAAAAAAAATATAAATTGAGGACAGTCAAGAAGTTCTATAAATTTTGATGGTAACCAGAAAATCAGTATAATTTTTTTATGGCAATGAGCAAATTCTGTCCTCTCTCTCGCACATGTGGCTATCACACGCACCCGTCCCGTCTTCTCTCCGCACTAGAAACCCCATCCAAACCATCCCTTGCCTAGCTCCGATCTCCCAAGATCTCGTACGAGATGGCCGGCAAGATGAAGGAGTTAGACGGCGCCAGCCCTGCGTGAGTACTTTCCCTCCCGTAGTATGGCCATTGAGTGTCTTCCAAACCATGGGAACGGTTTTTGCTGATTCTTTTTGCTATGCTTTTGGGCTTCGTGCAGTAAGATCTTCATCGGCGGGCTCTCCAAGGACACAAGCATGAGTACGTGCGGATCCCCTCCAGATTTGGCTTTTAGCGGATTTCAATTTTTTCTGCTGTCTTCTCCTTGTATTAGCTAGGTTTCCTCGTATTCCCTCAGATCTGGTCTCTCGTTGCTTGTAATGGCTGTTCATCATCTTTTGTGCACGCTAGTTTACTCGATCCAGTGTTGATTAGTTAGTTTTTAGTTAATTTCGTGTCTCAGTGTATGCTTAGCATATGACTACCGTTACTAAGGAAGCATGTCTAACTTGATTTGGGAGCACTGAGTTATGCCTTTTTCTGTTTTGTTGAGTCGGGAGAGGAGTTAGCCCTTGATTTCTTGTTTGTTGATGATTTCTTAACTTGGTAATTTTTATTTTGCTAATTTTCGTACAGTCTCACGTTGTTGAGTTCGAATTATAGGTGGAGTTGATCCTTTCATTAAATTTGTGAGGTACAATAATACATTATATTATCATATGTCAATGTTCTTGGGAAATGGCCTGATGCCTGACAATCTATGGTGGTTTTATCCCCATGCTAATAGTATTTTGTGGCAACTTGTCATCTTTTAAATTATGGCTAAACACAATCGCTTTACATTAATGGTATCTACAAGAGAAGTTTTCAAAGCAAAATACTGTAACATTCAGGGACAAAACGTATACTTCAAATGTTTCTTCCTGCTTATTATGATGGATTTTTAGGATATATACCTTTGTTTATGTTGTGAGGCTGGTTAATTGGGCCTGTGGCATGATTGTTTAGTAAACTAGCTAACTAGTTTGGAGCTGTACTGATTTTGTGACATTTATTTTCTGTAACTTCAAGTAAAAGGTCATAATAATTTTCATGGAAGATATTTAGATTGCCTTTACCTGCAAGGTTTATTCTGGGACCTTCAACAACCAACTGCTTTACTTCGTGACTTGTCAGGTACATTCAAAGGACATTTCGGGAAGTATGGGGATATAATTGATGCTGTCATAATGAAGGACCGCTACACTCAAAAGCCCAGAGGCTTTGGCTTTATTACCTTTGCTGATCCCGCAGTTGTTGACAGAGTGATTGAGGATGAGCATGTTATCAATGGAAAGCTGGTAAACTTTTCTGTTTTGTCCTTGGTTTATATCTTTGTCTCACTCTGTATTAGCTCACAGTACATCATGTTTCATGAAAACATATAGTAAAAAAGATATAGTAAACATAAGAAACACTTCTGTGTGTAGTTTGAGATCTCATTCTCTTAAAATGCAGGTTGAAATTAAGAGAACAATCCCTAAGGGAGCTGCTTCCTTGAAAGATTTCAAGACGAAGAAGATTTTTGTTGGTGGATTACCCTCAGCTCTAAAAGAAGGTATATTTGTGTTTCCTTGGCTGCATAGTAGCAAATGTGCTTTTTTGTCCTGCATAATAAATTGAATTTGGTGACATAATTTGAATTGACAGATGAATTCAAGGAATTCTTTTCCAAGTTTGGAAAGGTTGCGGAGCATGAAATCATCCGTGACCATACAACCAACCGGCCACGTGGATTTGGTTTTATAGTCTTTGATGCAGAAAAAGCGGTAGATGATTTATTAGCTAAGAAAGGCAATATGATTGATCTAAATGGTTCTCAGGTGAGGCATCATGTAGCTTTTTCTGAGCTTTGTAAATCTTATTTCCTGCGGTCAAGACTGCACACAGTAACAAATTGTGGTATTTTAGTTAAGTCTATAGAGCACATCTTATTGGGTCTTTTTGTTTCAGTTGCCTTAGTTTTGCTCTTATATGAGTGGCAGGTTATTCTCACTCCAATCTTGGAAGTAAACAAATTTGAATGAAATATAGGTTTGACTTTCTTGCTTTGCTGTAGGTTGAGATCAAGAAGGCAGAACCAAAGAAACCCTCTAACCAACCACCTCGTTCACTTGATAGCGAACCTAGGGGCCGTCCATATGCAGACAGTTATGATGGATTTGGCAGCTCTTACAACTATGGTGGTAGTTTTGGTCCTTATAGATCACCTGGAAGTTTTGGCGCTAGGCCTGGAGGTTACAATAGTGCTTATGGTCCTGGTGATTATGGTAGCGGCTATGCTACTTATGGTGGAGCATTAGTAGGATACCGTGGAGAGCCCTCTCTTTATTCTAGTCGCTATGGTAGCACTTATGGAGGCAGCTTTGGTGGCGGGTATGGTGGTGGCATTTATGCCGGTGGATTAGCTGGTGCATATGGGCGTGATGCCGGGGGCTATGGTGGTTCTAGCTATGGTCCTAGTTATGATTCTTCAGGGGCTAATACTGGTGCTGGGTTTGGCACCGGTGGACTCTATGGTGCTAGGACAGGCTATGGTAGCACTGGTGGCAGTGGTGCTGCTGGTCGTTACCATCCATATGGAAGATAGAAAATCACCAGTGCTGCTGTTTGCTAGAGAAGCTTCCAGAAGATCAATTCTAGATGTGTGCTCAAGAGATCATCTGCATTTAAAAGATCCACTGAAGTTCAATATGCTCAGTTTTCTGTATTAGGAAGTACAGTTAGATCAACTTGTAGAAATTTAAACCATTGTTTTGGTATTTGGAATTGGAATTTAAGCATACTTAATATGGGTATGCACTTTTATAGATAGAAAACTTAGTGACTTATTAAAGCTAGCCGCTAGTATATGCATGTGTTCTTTGTTAGTATAGTTTGCTTTGTGTTTACGAATATTACTAGAAATCATGTGCGGCGTTGCTGCGCCCTGCCTGTGTCTGGGCCAGCCTGCGATACTCCTATAATGACTGCAGCATATGCAATGGCTACAGAATTCTTCTCTTCCAATTCTGCCTTTTGTTTAGGTTGTGTAAAACGGCAAAAATCAGAACGTGCTGTTTTGGGTATGTATCTCTATACTAAGTTTCGGAACTGTGGAGACTGGAGAATAGGATAAGCATGATACAGGGAACTGCAGCCAGAGACACTATTTTTATTTTTACTTGTTATTTTTTTAATTGTTAGTTTAGCATATTGGAAGGTTTTAAATAAATATGAAATGAGTTCCAATTGGTTAAATTTTGGTAGGTCTTGGTGCACCTTTTTTTTCTTATATAGAGATAACAAATTAAAAAAAGTTTCTCTTACTGTTGCTCTATTTCTACTGCTGAGAAGGAAATTTTTGGTATGTATCCCTATACGAACTGTTCATGTGCCTGTAGTTGTAGAAAACAAAAGGATCATGCCTACGCTATAGAAGTGGGCAGTGGCTGCAGTTCTGAAGCTTTTAAAACAAAGTAAAAAAAATTTAACTACACAGATTAGCCAAATCATTTACAGAAGGAGAGAGATAGTAGCGCAGCTAAAATCCAAATTAGGAGAAGTCAATGAGTTGAGAAAGTTACGTGGAGAGCTTTAGCAATCAGCACAAAATATAGCAGAACAAAGATGGAGGTATAGACTTGCATTTTTTTGCCTGCCTTATAGTTCAGACTTCAGAGTCAGGATGTTGCAATGGAACAGAATGTCTGAAATAGTATATAAGGCAAATATTATATACTGTTTGAGTTTAAATTCAAAGCTTTCAGCAGAGCCAAACATGGTTGTATTAAATTGCTCAAGTAAAACACATTTTTTTTTCATGGATGACCCATTTTTCTCAGCTTTGATAGTTATTTGAGCTGAGTTGGGCATGATAACTCAGGTACCTTTAGCATGATTCAGGAGAATATCTAGCATCAAATGAACTTTGCTACACATAAGCAGTGCTAAATTGGAGTATCTACTTGTATGGATTTCAGCGGTACTTTTTTTATTTTTAGAAAATAAATAGCCAACCCAAGAGGAATAGGGATAGAGAATATTATGGGATTTACTCTCAAATAATCCTAGATGTAGCTGGCTCCATAATCTCTTTACAGGCATTTTATCAAACACATGGTGTGCATAGTAAGAGAGAAGAAATAAGCAAATAACCAGATGCGATAGGCAGAGACTGAGTGTATGCATGTGTGTGTAAGAGAGCTTACCAACGCCCCCGTCTTCACAGGAACTGCACATGCCCAAGGGCCTGCAAAGGTATGGTGGGAGTGGCCTGAAGCCATCTCGGCGTGTTCGGCGTGGTCACGCTCCTTGTTGAAAGCCCTGCGCCAGCGCTCGTACAAGACCGACACGGCTTCCTCCGACTCCACGTCCGGCAAGTGTGCGTACTTGGCGGCGTGGGCGAAGAGGCTGGGTCAAGATTGTTTCCAATAATCCTCACAACCTTGACAACTATCTTTGATTGTTCTTGCAAGTTTTATAGATGAGACCATTCCATATGAAATCCCTTTATGTCTCATTTATTTGATAACACACTTGCTTGCAAATCCTTGCCTCACAATAAATCTTTGAATTCAATTTTGACATTTATATGATCACCACACATTATATGAGTCCAACACATAATAAACAACCTAGGACTAAATACCTGCAAGTCTCATAAATATTATTAGTCTCTTGCTGGGAGGATTGGCCTGTGAGCATGAGCCTATGCGGCGGGCCGCTGTGGCTACGGCGTCGACCGCACGCGCGGAGCGGGAGGCCGTGGCGGCGGCGCGAGACACAGTGAGGCGCCTGCAGGGCCGTTGTGGTGGCCGCATCCGGCTGCAGGGCCGCGCTCGGCTTGCCCGCGGCCGTGGGGCTGCGCCGCCACACTGGTGGCTGGCGCCCGTGCCGCCGCTCGCTGCGATGGACGAGCCCGAGAAGGTTCGCAAGGTTTCGGGTTGACAAACAAACGGGTTGAGACAAAACTGATCCGCAATCGAACGGCCACCATGGCAAGCTCGGCGGATCGAACGGCCAACGGGCTAACGAGCGACGTGGCCCTATCCGTCAGCCCGCTTTTGGTGCAGCGTTTATAGAGATGGGGTGCTCTAACTTAACCTAAGGGGCGAACGCTGCTGGCAGTTTCTTTACATGTAGTTACAGAAGTGTTGCCTAGTTTCTTTATCATTATTATCTATATCTGCGAGTTTGCATAGGTTATTTGCTTGGAGTTCGATGGATTAAGTTGTACTTAGAGCTAGATTGGTCTTTTTTATACAGTGGTTCACATGCTTTCACGTGAAGCTTTGACGCTGTTATTAAATGATATATTGCCACCGGTGTTCATGTCTTTATGCCGATGCTGATGTTTTTCCCTTTCACCATGTTGGTGATTTGAATATCGTCACCTTCGTAATTACATCTTAATTACATTGGGGGCAGCAGCATCGTTCTACATCCGTTCAGGCGGTTCTGACTTCTGAGGGCTCGTTTGGCCATCTTCCTCAAACAGATACTGTAGTAGCACTGTACCATACTGTAACAGAGGACTTCTCTGCCCTGGGTAAAATGAACCGTGGAAGCAAAGCCGGTGAAGCCATGCTACCGTACGAACGTGCCGAAAACATACTAAAATGTGTACGTGCCAAGAACGTGTCCAACATACATGAAACTCTACGTGTGTGTGTGTATACAAATCTTTACGTGGTTTAGCTGAGTATATAATATGAGCGATGTACAATTTTAACATGACTCGGATCATAAAAATTTTGACCAATTTTAAGACAAAATTATCAAAACCAACTAAAATATAAAATAACTTCATCCATATGTAAATAGAATAAAGTAGTTGCTAAGGGTATTCGATTCAAAAAAAATATGTACATTTTTAGCAAAAAGTAAAAACAAAACTACAATAGCAGTGTATTCACGATGAGCACGGAAAAGGGTGGCGCCGTGCTGTATTCTCTCTTCCGTTACTTGAGGATTTGATAAAGTTTTTTTTCTTTTCTCATATTAATTAGTTAATTAGTTATTTTCTCCGTCTATAAAAGAATGTAGTTCTCGCTTTTCGAGAAATAGTTCTCATCAGCTAATTTTCTTTGTAGCATGCGTTTGATTTTACTGTCTTCATCATAACACAATCTAAGTTAAACGACTTTGTAGTCTGTTTTGTTCTTTATTAGGGTATAAATAATAAAAACATGCTACTCATACTAGTAGAAATTTGGTTCGATGCTTTTGAAGAGGAATTTGATGTGCTACTTGTCTACTGTTCCAGGCAATTGTTTGGTAAAAATATGGGCAAATATGGTCAGGAAGCAATGGTAAAATGTGGAATATGGACAGAAAGGGCATATAGAAAATTGGACCTGAAGGAAGGACATGCAGAAAATTGGGCCTGGATGGGCTGGC
This sequence comes from Saccharum hybrid cultivar R570, assembly GCA_038087645.1. Taxonomy (NCBI): domain Eukaryota; kingdom Viridiplantae; phylum Streptophyta; class Magnoliopsida; order Poales; family Poaceae; genus Saccharum; species Saccharum hybrid cultivar. Next base: position 30,708,133 of record JAQSUU010000135.1, read on the forward strand.
CTCCACAAATTCTTTCTACCAGAAGAAGCCCGACCACTATAGCATCCGACTTATCTAAACCCTAATAGCACTGGCTCTGGTCGCTATCGACTCGAGTATTGACTCTGTTTAGCTCCGCACCTCCGCCGCTATGGCCGCCGCAACCTTCTCCGCCGCCGGCCGCCGGCTCCTCTCCACCGCCGCGGCAGCGGCAGAGAAAACAGAGTTCCCCGTCCCTATCGCCCGTCTTCGCCAGCTCGCCCGCGCTGGCCGCCTCGACGACATCGACGCGACCCTCGCGCCCCTGTTCCCCTCCCACCCCGTCGCCGCGCTCTCGGCCCTCTCCTCGGTGGGCCTCCCCGACCGCGCCTCCGCGCTGCTCGGAACCATCACGTCGCCCACTACCGCGCACCTGAACGCGGTCCTCGGCCCACTCCTGCGCCGCCGCCGCCTGGCCGGGCTGGTGCCCTCCATCCTCGCCGCGCATGCCTCTATCCCGCGGGACGCCGCCACGGACAGCATCCTGGCCAAGTCACTCTGCCTCACCTCCGGCGCCGACTCCGCGCTCCACCTCCTCCGGGAGCCTTCGTCGGGGGCGCCGCCGTCGCTCCAGCTCTTCACAGCCATCATCGACTCCTTCTACAAGCAACGCCTCCCGCACCGCGCCGAGGAGCTGTGGCGCGCCATGGTCCAGGACCACGGCATCGCCCCGGACACCGCTGCCTACAACGCCCGGATCACCTACAAGTCCGCCAACGGCACCGTGGAGGACCTCAAGGAGCTGATCCGCGTCATGCGCGAGGAGGCCGGGCTCCGGCCGGATCTCGTGTCCTACAACGCGCTGATGCGGGCGATGGCGCGGCACAACAGAGTGGATGAGACGGTGGAGGTGTACCGCAGCCTGGAGGCCGGGGAGGAGGCGGACGTGGCGCCGGACTGCGCGACGTATACTTGCGTGGTGGGCGCGCTGTGTGGCGCGGGGCGGTGGTCGGAGGCGGAGGACGTGTTCTACGCGGGAGTGAAGCGCCGGAAGGTGACCGACCTCGGAACGGTGCGTGTGCTGGTGCGCGGTCTCAAGGACGCTGGCAAGGGGCGAGCGGCGAGGCGGGTGGTGGTCGGTCTGCGCAAGAAGTTCCCCGAGCAGTTCGACGGGCCGTGGAGGGAGCTTGAGGAGGCGGCCGGGCTGAACTCCTCCGGGAAGGAGGATGATGATGCGGAAGATGGAGCCGACGAGAAGCCGGTGACAAGGGCCGCCGCGGCGTGAGCGTTCGTGGCAACTGGCAATTTGGCGAATTTTTCGGGTTTAAAGGGCAGCGTTGCATGATCAATCAAATAAACAAATTCACAATACTACAAGAGCATTTGAGTACTAGCTACTTGTTCATCTTTTTTTTTGTTCTTTGATAATTTTACTCATTTATAGTCTTAGTATTAATCTTCTAGATTTCGTTGTTTCTTAATGCCGTGCCTTCCCATCAGGGTTTTTTTTACCGACCGGTCACCCCAAACCGCCGGCCTCCGGTTCCGGTTTACCGGTCCGGTTTACTGGTAACCGGTCGGTAACCGGTCGAATTTGAATTTGTATTCAAACGCGTCTTCGGTTCGGTTTGTCACCGGTTTATCGGGTGGTTTGGAGCGGTAACCGCTCGGTTTGAGCGGTTTTACACCATTGGCTTCTATAAATCATGAACTATTTTTAGGAAATTTTTCAGTATTTTTTGTTTTTTCAAATTTTAAATTTGAATTTGGGGGCCTTAACGGGGCAGGACTGAGATTTTTTTTCTTTTTTTTCAAACTTCTATACGTATAAATAAATACTAAACGAACTCGAATTTGAAAAATTTTTACACCATTGACTTCTATAAATCATGAACTATTTTTAGAAATTTTTTCAGCATTTTTTTTAAATTTTAAATTTGAATTTGGGGAATACCTAACCGGACCGGAACCGGTCCGACCCGGTTAGGCCGGTAACCGCGGTAAACCGCGGTTTACCGAGCGGTTTTTTTAACCCTGCTTCCCATACTAAGCATCTTAGAGCTTAGAATTCGGATTGTGTAATGCCGACGGTGAGGGCCGCGCAGCTTGAGGCTCCAGAGGCCCTGCTTCCGAGATCAATCCCTCGCCAAGATCCGTCTTGTGGCCCGAGAGGGCATCGGTTCCTTGAACTCGTGGTCGGCGCCATCGCTTCTTCGCTTCTTGCCAAGATCCGTTCGCCGCCGGCAACTGGACGCGCGCTTCCGCCTTGTGCTGCTACTCTTCTGTGTGGGCGTGGTCAGTGGCGGATGCAGGATGAAAATCAAGGGGGGGCTAAAACAATTGAGATGTTGATTTGCATGAAGATTTAACGGTGATTTGAGGTTTTTGCTACAGTGTTTTTAGTGATAAATCAAGTCATTAGGGGGGCTGGAGCCCACCCAGCCCCCCCTTTAGATCCGCCGCTGGGCGTGGTGTCACCACAATCCGGCCCTGTTCGTTTCGCTGCCACGACCGAAAGTACTCTTAGCTGATTCGTGGTGAGAGAAAAATACGGTTTTTTGGCTGAGTACGACTCATAAGACAAGCGAATCGGACCAATGGCTGCTAGCCTGCTACAGCAACCGCCACCAAGTACGCGCCCCGTTCCTTTGGAGATCGAAATATGTGCTCGCCTATGCTTCTCTGAGGACGAATTGGGGATTGAGCATCAATGCTGGATCTGCTGCTGCGACGTGGAATCTCAAGAATCAGATCATGTTGTGTAGTCGTTTGGATGATGTCGTTTGACAACGTTTTCACTTTTCAGTTCAATTTTTCGGATACAAAATAATTTAACTTGGGCCTTCTTTAGATGCCTTTAAAATTCCAAATTTTTACTTTTCGTCCCATCACATCGAATCTTTGAACACATGCATGGAGCATTAAATATAAATAAAAAATAAATTATTGCACAGTTTGGTTGTAAATCACGAGACGAATCTTTTGAGCCAAATTAGTCTATGATTAGACACTAATTGCCAAATACAAACGAAAGTGTTACAGTAGCCAAATTTCAAAAGTTTTTCCATCTAAACACCCCCTTGGTAATTAATTTAAGACCTAGTCATGCATATGACAACTGAGAATTGCAGGAATTTGATTCTGTAGCACCACTTGATCTAGACATGAAGTTTTCTTTTCCTATGAAAGGCTTGTTTAGAAACCAAACATCTATTTTAAGCTCTTAAATTTTTTTCCTACAGGTAAATAGAGAGATGAGTAATTCCTTTTAATTAGGACTGAGAGAAAACATTTTTATGTTCTTGTGTTCTAAAAACACTTATTTTTAATAAAGCTCCCACGCGGACGTTCGTCCGTTCGGCACCCATCGCGCCCCCACCTGTGCCTCTAGCTCAACCCCCCACACACACTCGCGTCGTCGCGCTCGCGCGCTTGCTCTACTCTCTCCATTCTCGCCCTCCTCACCTCTTCTCTCTCTCGCATCCGTTGGCAGCATATCGTCTTCCCGCCTCTTCCTCAACCCCATCGCCGTCGGATGCCTCGCCGCCGTGGGATGTGACCGCTACCCCTATCGATGGGACTGGGCGCACGTGTCAGGGCGCCTTAAGTCGTCCCCGGCTGAGCCAAGGGCACTCACAAGTGCGGTCGCTACTGGTGATGCTCGTGCGCCGCCGGCTCCCACCCGACGCCCAGAATTGACCGGCTCCGGGTCTCCCCTTCACTATGTTGTAAATGTACGTTTCAAGTGTTTTAGATATTTAGAGATATGTTGCAAGTGTTTCATATGAATGTTACAAAAGTTAACCGCGATGTTGCACATGTTACAAGTGTTTCATAGGTATGCTGCAAGAGTATGATCAAAATGTTTCATCTATCCCAGACGTATGTTGCAAGCGTTTTGATCTGGATGTTGCATATGTTTTACAAATATGTTGCAAGAGTATGTTCAAAAATGTTTCATCAGTTTCAATCTTATGTTGCAGGAAGTATTTTCATGTTGCAAATATTTTATTTAAATTTTGCATATGCTTCACACATACACCCTCCCTATCGGATTTAGAAGTCGTTTTGGACAAGGTTAGAGTCAAACATTGAGAATATAAATCATCAATAACTTTTAAGTTATTGAGTTTGCAAATGTAAAAATTATATGAATATATTTGTCTTGAAAAATACTTTTATAAAAGTATACATATATCACTTTTCTATAAATATTTTTTTATAAAAATAAAAGATCAAAGTTGTATTTTAGAGACCGTGTCGCTGTCATAAACGACTTCTAAATCCGATACGGAGGAAGTACGTTGTAAGTGTCTATATCAGACGTATGTCGTTCAAATGTTTTACGCCACGGCGGCGCGACGAGTAATAGGCGCACGAGCCTACAAACAGGGCATGCTCGTTGTTTATCCCGACTCCGAGTCCAGCCCGTGTTGAGAGAGGTGACAGGGTCACGAAGAAGGAGCAGCGGGCACAGCGACAGGGCAGGCTGCGCGTGCTGGGCGGGGGCGGCCAGACGCTGATTGGGTGACAGTGTCCGCTCGATCTGAGGCATTCAGACATCGCTCGGCCATCTGACGGCAGCGCGCGCGCCTGCTAAATCATTCCCCGAGTGAGCGGAGCCCAGAAGACGATGCTGCCCCGCGTGCCAATCCGCCTCGCGCCGCCGCTTGCCGGCGCCCTTCGCAGCATTTGCGCCACCGCGCTGCCGCAATCCAAGCCACCACCTGAACCCCTCTCCCCGTCCGACCTGGAAGCTATCTCCGCGCTCCTCCCGCGCCTCCTCTCCGCGGGCCACGTCCCCGCCGCCGGCCGCCTCCTCTCCGCGGCGCTCCTCCTCCTGGGCTCCCAGGACCGCCTCCCACTCGATTCCCTCGCCGCGCACCTTGCCTCGCTTCCGACCCTCTCCGCCGCCTTCGCGCTCCTCACCGCGCTCCGCCACCACCCGGCCCGGCCCTCGCCGCTCCTGCTGGCGTCGCCGTTGCTCGGCAGCCTCCTCTCCCTGCGCCGCGCGCGCGACGCCTCCTCCGTGCTGCGCTGGCTCTGCCGCCCGGACTCCCCGCGCCGGCCCGACGCCGCCACCTACGCTGACGCCGTCGCGGGGCTCTGCCGCCTTGAGGACCCCAGGGCCGCGCTCGCCGCGCTCAGGGAGATGGCAACGGACGGGTTGCAGGCCACGCGGGAGCTGCGGGAGGCGGTGCGGGACGCGATGTTGCAGGACGCCAGGATCGAGGAAGCGTGGGCGCTGGAGGCGGCGATGCGCCAGCCGGAGGAGACAGGGAAGCTGGTGGAGCTGATCGACAAGCTTCTCTCAGCGTGGGAACCCTGAGCCGTTAGGGTCAAAGAATATTGCACGGATTGAGCTTTCGGTTTTCATAGATAGATTCTTGTCCTATAATTGGTGCCAAAGTTTTATGCTCGTGTACTTTGAATGCACTGCAACTGCAAGAAATTCCGGTGAACTCAGCAAATTTTTTTTCTTGAAATTGTTATATTGGATGGTCTTTGCGTATTAAGATATTACTATCGAGTGGATTCAGTGTTGCCATGCAAGAACATAGCACAAACACTTTCGCATAATTCTATCAAGCAGTGTGATTACTGCCACATTTGAGTTCATCAGACACCCAAATCATACCGGAGTGTTCATACTGTCATTTGTTTGGTAAATTGTTAGCACTTGCATCCACATAATAGCTACTGAAACAGCAGCAGACATGACTGCAAGTAGATGCTGGTTGCTGTTGTGTATTTACAGTTTGAAATAAGTAATCCATAAATTTAGAAAGCATATGCCATGCCTTCTAATGGCAGCTGGTTGACTGTAGTCGACAATATGGCTTTATCAAGGTGTTTCTGTTATGAATCGTATGCATATGACACAGGGAAAAAAAAGTTCAATACACACTGTTTCATATTCAAGAGAATTTTGGTAATCAATATAGGGAATTGCTAAAATTCAGGTGCCTGAATTTTAGCTTTCTTTTAGGCGACAATTATTGCATATATTTTATATTAAAAATTCAGTTTTAGTTCGCTGCAATTTATATAGTCATAATATGTAATTTTTTGTTCTGAGAATAAAATACCCCTTGGATAAAACCATAAACCTGACAAAATTTAATCCGTGTTGGCACAAAGACAATTAACAATTATTCTATAGTCAAACAAAACAAAAATTTGATATGTTATGACATAGAAACAATTAATAAATTACTAACATATCACACAGAGGACAAATTACAAGAGGGCAAATCAAAAGAGGACTAAAAAAATCAGGCGGGCGAAATGAGGGAGCTGGTAAATCTAGTGCCCTGCTAGCGGGTTTGTATAAAGATCCGATGGTAAAGCGAGCCCAATACAGAGAATACATCAGCAGCAGCGCAAACTACGGCACGAGATCAGACAGACGAGCCGTCGGCTGAACAAAAGAAGCGTTTCCTCGACTGACAGCCGGCTCCAGGACGTGTTTGGAAACGCTTAAAATCAGATAGACAAATGAGACACAAACGTGATTTATATAATAGCATCGTTCTTCAAAACTATGCAAAGGGGCCAGGATAGCCGGCTCCAGGGCATATTTGGAACTGCTTAAAATCAAATAGACAAATTAGACAGGATAGCTGGCTACGATGGGCAAACACGATTAAAATCAGACAAATGAGACAGAAACGTGATTTAATATAATAGCATCATTCTTCAAAACTATATAGGCAAAGGGGACAGGATAGCTGGCTACAGGGCGTGTTTGGAACCGCTCAAAATCAAATTAAATAGACAAATGAGACAGGATAGCTGGCTACGATGGAAGACCGAGCATCTGCGGTCGCTCACTGTGAGAACCGAGAAAACCTCCACCGAAAACACACTGCTCGCGGTGGCCACGCATGGTCCCAAACACGCCCATAGTCGGTCAAACATAATTGCAGCATTCACTAAAACCCACGCTAGCTTGCCACTGGGCAAGTCTAGTCTCAGGAATTATGAGAAGCAAGCGCTCAAGATGGATTCGCAAGTCAAAACTGATGTGATCATGCAGCAGAGCATCAACTTATTTGCGCACAAGCACAAAACAAACTGTCCGAAATCAAAATACAGACTTGCCTAATATCAAAATACTCTCTTGCACTGCTGCGCTTTTTTAAGCATCAGCTCTAGACCTCACTGAAAACCTAATTTTAAGTGACCAAAACATTCAGCTTTTCTTTAAGATGTACAGCATGTAAACTCTTCTGACCCAAATCTGCTCCATTTGCTTACAGAAGAGGGTAGAGACGAACACAGAAACCACCATCTCGCGCCTTCAAAGAGATCCAGCTCGGTTCCTTAACTAAAAACCATCGAACGAGCACTATCCCCAGCAGACAGTCCGCATCGAGCACAAGAACTTTTTCTTCTTCGAGCGACCATGATGATAGTCAAGCCAGCCACGTCAAAACTGATGCATTAGGAACTGCAAAATTTGAAGTAAATAGTTGCAAATCCTTGATCCATCCACCGATGCTCTAAGAATGCACACCATTGCCATTGGCATAGTATGTTCCGTTTGAGAGACCATTGGCAAGCTTCTTTGGGTGCCCATTTTGGTGTACTGTGGATGTATATGAGCCATTGCTCAGAACATGTTTAGCTGAAACAACATGACCATTGCAGCAGTCTTGCAGCACCCTATCCAACTGCCCAGATGCAGCCGCAATTAGTCCTGCAGAAACATAAATTTGGTTATGATATATTCCATGGAAAAGTACAGCACAAATGTTTTTGAAGTGAAAAAGTACAAACTTTTCAGCATCGGATAGCATCTTACCCACAAATAGGGGAGAAGGTTTTGAAGGTCTTGACTTGAACTCAGGATGGAATTGTGCACCAACAAAATATCGGTGGTTGGGTATTTCAATAATCTAGAACATAGCAAAAGTTGGTTAAGAGACAAATTTCATGAAAATAAAAAATTGTAAAGCAAGTCTCAGTTCGACTCAGACCTCCATCCTCCTTCCAGTATCATCTTTGCCAACAAACTGAAGTCCAGCGTTTTCGAACTCTGGAACCATATTAGGGTTCACCTGTGAAGACAAAATTTCAGTCCAAAGAACATGCAAGATGTAGGAACATAACAGACAGAAGGACCATAGCATTTAAATGCACATTAAGGAAACTGGTGAACTTCAATAAACAGACCTCATATCTGTGGCGATGCCTTTCATCAACATAAGTGACATTGCCATACCTAAAAAGGTCAAAATAATCAATGACTGGATAGGTTATAAAACTACACAAAGAATTCAAGGAGAAACTTTATTGAAGGGGTACAATGAAAATTAAGAAGGATGCAACTCACAATTTAGAAGACTTGCAATCAGCAATCTTGAAAAATGTCCTCCTTGATCCTAAGCGCATTGTCGCACCCATATGTGTTTTGGAACCCTACAAATTAAATTCCAAGATAATCTGTAACAAACTGACAAAAGGTTGCTCATTGCCATCGAAACAGATCAGTGTGAAGCCTTAATGCAAACCCATTAACAATTACCTCAGGCATAAAAATAACACAAGGGGTCTTAGTATTTGGATCAAATTCAGTGCTGTTCGCATCAGTGAGATTCATGACATGACGAGCATACTCCACCACAGCAATCTGCATCCCAAGACATATACCAAGATACGGGACATTCTTTTCACGGGCATACTTAGCAGCCAAAATTTTCCCTTGAACACCTCTGTCACCAAAGCCACCAGGTACCAAAATTCCATCTGCCCCCTGTAATGAAAACTCTTCTTGTAACCACGATACTCAGAAATCAAATGCGATATGACTCCAATTTTCCATATCCTAAAAACAGTCCATTTGATAATAACTTACCTTCAATAAATTCCACGCTGTTTTATATGCATCAGGTGCCTAGAAAGTTTAGAAAGAGCCAAGTAAAAAAACGATTCACCTCAAGACTTAGCACATTGAATACTAGACTACTGTGCCAAACCTCAATTGCTGTGGAGTCCTCAAGATCCGTTGAAGCAACCCAATCAACAACAAGCTTCCTGCGGCAATCAACAGATGCATGCAGGAGGGCCTGCAAATTTTTGCACGACACAATAGTTAGGAAACAGAATTCACATTTGGAAACATAAAAAACATCAATGCACTGAACAAGTTGGCAAGCTCACTTTCAACACGGAGAGGTAGGAATCTGATAAGCCAGTGTACTTCCCAACCATAGCAATCCTCACCTGAAATAATCACCATTAGTTGAATGGAACTAAGGATGAAAAAATTTCCTCTAGCAAGGGACTGACTGAGGAGAAAACACTAACAGTGTCATGAAGGGTATCAAATATAGTAGCTCGTGCAACCCATTCATCTAACTTTGGATCTCGAGCAATGCTGGAAATGTTATAAATAAATTACTTTCTGGCACAAAGCAATGTCACATATTGCATAGAACATACTAACTAGATAGTTCAAGACCAACCTATCCACACTTTCCAGATTCAGAACTTTAAGAATAGCCTCATGAGCCTTTTGGTCCTGCAGGGCACAAATGACATTTTAACACAGAATGTGAAATCCAAAACACAGAAATGACTTTCAGTCCAAAGAAAACAGATGTGCCTTACCCGTAGCAACAAAGGAATGCGCCAGATATTGGAAACATCATACAAAGTGATAATATTTGCTGCCTGCAAAAACCAATGATGAATTAGCTTCCTGGAGTAAAGTTGCTACAGCATATGAAGCTTTGAATGAAAACGTTTCCCTACCGGCACATGGCAAAACTGGGAGAGTTTCTCCTTCACATTATCCTCTAATTCCTGTTATACACAGTTTCAATTATAAGTACTGTTAAGGAACTCAGTAAAGGTCATATTCTACCAATGTAAAAATAATTAGTTTGATAACTAACCTTAGTACTGCGGCAAGCTAAAATATTTGGGGTGAGCCCGAGTCCCCTCAAACCACGTACGCTATGCTGGGTTGGCTTTGTTTTCTACATGAGCAAGCAACATAGGTCAAGAATAAAGTCAGTGGAGGCAAACAGATTTATTCAAACAATAACTTTTATGATCGGTTAGTAAACATTAGAACATAACTAATGACCAAGAATACCTGTTCACCAACAACATTCAAAACTGGAACTAGACTGACGTGCACCAGGCAGAAGTTGCCAGGACCTGTCAAGTGTCAACCAAAATAGCATAAAAATAAGATCATCAATCCTGGTTACTAGCAGAAGATAGACTGGAGATTGTATGTGTCATAATAAGTGTGAAGTTTCTCACCAACACGATAAGAGAACTGACCCAAAGCTTCAATAAATGGCATGGATTCAATATCGCCTGCAGGTGTTCAGAATACAATCAATAACAGGAAAACCAGCTATAAAATGTCTACTGTGAACAGTTATTGACCCAAAAAGAAGAAAAAAAAGAAGGAATGGTATGGTCATCTCATGCCACCTATAGTGCCCCCCAGTTCTATCACACAGACATCAGCAGGTCCCTCCTTGCCATCAACTGGTATCATAGCAACACGCTCGATCCACTCCTGTATGGCATTTGTGATGTGTGGCACAACCTTAAAAGTAAAATCATTTAGGCGATCAGTTCTAGAACAAGAACACAAGCAGAAGTTCCAAGACAGATGAAACAAACGCGAGTCCACAAAACATGATCCAAATACCTGGACAGTCTTTCCCAAGTATTCCCCTTTCCTCTCCTTGTCAATTACAGACTGGCATAAACCATTGAAAAATATAAGAAAAAAAATAAGGCAGCCCTTTATGCAGGGAAAAGCAACTGTGTTTTCAATGTCTCATATACGACATGTTCATTGTTACATTGATTAATTGTTTTCTCCTTACATTCTTAACATACTCAAATAACATAAAGACAACAAGGATGTCCTTTTCCCCCAATTTAGTACAAAATGTCAACACCAATGTCAACACCAACATCAAGTGAACTATTTCATGTTTTGAATATTTGTATGACGAAGAATGACGTTATATGGCTAGTTAACAAACTGAAGTTATGATTATAGAATTTTAAATACATATACCAATTTGCAGTTCAACGCAACGAATTAAGGTCTGACAGAAAGAAAATATTATTTATTATTCTTACCTGATAGATCTTTCCGGTGGTTATATTATTGTCCCGAGTAAGTTTAATGTCTAGAAACCTCTCGTAATTACCAAGATCCAAGTCCACCTAAAAGACGCAAAATAAGTACTTAAATTTGATGGGCTAACAAGCGCTTTGCCTAGCAAAATTTGACTTTGTGACATGTCAATATCAATACCTCGCCACCATCATCCAGCACGAACACTTCACCATGTTCGAATGGAGACATAGTTCCAGCATCGGTGTTAAGGTAAGGATCTGCATATTCAGGTAATTCAATGAGAACATGTCAACCACATGAAGACAAACACAAGCAACTAAAGCATTAATGCAAGTAATAGCTGGCTTGCACCACCGATTTTACAAGGCAATGGCCACAATCAGAGCACAAGTGCAACAATAGAACAAAGAGTGACAAGGCAACAACAGCAAAAACAAAGAAGGGTTTAGGTGGCACTGGATAAGAATAAGTATGGGCAAACAAAACATTTAACATTAGATTGAATTAAGTCAAAAGATTCCACAGTGCGGAGCTGGCATCCATAGGTTTGTGGCCTGACGATAACTAAATCAGCATTGGTGTCACGTGATATCTAAATCAGCATAGGCAAGCCCTCCATAGCATAATCTATCTGGAAGACAGAGACAACCATGGGAGGTGAAACCTAGTCTTCTCCAACTACCTTTTCCATGGCCACAGCATCGAGAACCAAAAATTGTGCTCAACTAATGAGAGTCGAAGCAAATTTATGGGCATCCAACAAAGGCATATTTCTTGTCCCAAACGTGAACATGCTAAGCCTTTTCTGTAAAAACAAATACTAAAGAGAACATGTTGCCAGAGGCACTTGCCCAAGCATAAGAGCTGACCGACAGCCAGTGAAGTAAAATAAATCGCAATGTTCTAGAATATCAGGCAAATCATGAATGAACCACCATTGCTCAAACTCCAAGGCTTTATGGCTTAAGCAGAAGATTCCCTATCCCTAATCACCACTACGAAGTCAAAAGAAGGTGCCAATGTGCCATAAATATAATCTTCTCCTAAACAAGAGGAAGGGAAACCCCCTTTGCACAAGGGTAACCCTGAGTAGGTGCCCACCAATTATAAAGCAATCTTTGAAGGAAAAGAAGTACAACCTCTTTCGCTGACAAGATTGGCAAACTTATCATGAAAATCAAAGACCAGTTTGACACCATATCCTCCAAACCCAAGGCACCAACGAATACAACGGCAATAGCACTGAGCGGAAGGTTAAAAAGAGGGACTTTTCACCTAACTCGACCAGGAACCCGGGTCCTCCGCACACCAACTCCCACCCACAGTCCCCGCCACGAGTATCGCTCCAAAACCAAATCTTTTGCCGGCCCGTATTGCCGGAACGGATCGAGGGCTCAGAGCCACCACCGACCCTCGGTCAAATCCCCCAGCGCAACCCTAACGCGCCGTTCCTGGTCCGAAAATGTGTCTTTTGAAACGGAAGGAAGAGAAGGCGGCGGCGGCGTCGGCGGGCACGTACCGATCTTAATGGACGTAATGCGGAGGCCACACGCCTTGAGGATGACGCCGATGCTGCTGGCCGTGACACCCTTGCCCAGGCCGCTCACCACCCCGCCGGTGACAAGGACGTACTTCATTTCGCCTTGTCCGGGAATCTCGGGCCCGACAAATCCGTCGCCGCCGCCCACCCTCCTCAATCCCCCGACCCGCGCGACAGTTCTTGGCAAGGAAACCGCGCGCGCGCACGGACGCACGAGCTGGAGGTACGCGCGGGGAAGGGAGGTTTTAGGAGGTGAGAGGGAAGAGAAGGGAGTGGGGAGGCAATGGAGGCAAGGCGGCTGGGGGATAGAGGGAGGAGGGCTTTGGAAAGAGAGGGGGCCATTTATACGCCCAAAAATCCCTCAATTCTCACGATTTTTTTTTTGTTTCCCCGACTTCCCTTTTATGCATCTTCTGGGCTCGGCCGGTTAGGTTTAAAACGGCACGTCGAGGCCCGTACAGTCATCATATATGTGGACATGTGGTAATGGAACTCCCGGCTTGTTACGCGTCGCGTGGAACGCGTCAACGTAGGCGGATGCACCTATAGGGCGCCTTACCTCCCCTCCGGTACCCCTGCCTATACCCCCGGCCGGCGACACCACCACGATCGCGACAGCCCGAGCTCCGAGCGGAGGTTGAAGACGGAGTCGGCTGCACGGGCGAGGCTACGAGGGGCGCGTGACTGGGGCCGTCTTGCCAGGCCAGACCCATGGCCCATCAGTTACCCTGTTAGTCGGCCTTGGCCCCTAGGCCAGTCTCAATGTCAGTATCATGTTTCAGTTTTCAATGCACTTATATTTTAAAAACAGTATAGAAGAGTTTTATTTTTACGAAACTCTCTTTATTTCCATAAAACTCTTATCATCTCTCCCTTCATTAACATGATGCTATGTCAACATATTTAACGCCCATAAAACTCCATAAAGTCCCCGTTGAGACTAGCCTTAGGAAAAGCAGAGCAAGGGCAGTGGCCACAGGGCACTCCCAGTCTCCTACCCACAGGAGCTCGGCGGCGGCGCTCCAATCCAAGGCATCGCCGATTGGCGCTCCAATCCGAGGCATTGCCGATCGGCGCGGCGCCGCGACGGCTCCCCCTCCCTGTCCCGCGCATTCCTCCCGGCAAACGGCAGCAGGCTAGCAGCAGCAGCCGTGGCTGCGCCCGGCGGCCACCGGCAGGGGCGGAGCCAGGATTTAAATATAGGAGGGTCGGGTCATCGAATGTCCATAGAAAACTATTAAATCTTGATGTCAATTTAAAAATTATCATTTTGACGTTGACTTAAAAAATTATAACAAATTATCTTTAAAGCATGTCCAGAAGTTTTATAAAACAACTCCCATTTTGGATTTTTAGAAAAAGAAAAAAGATGCCCTCCAACTATTCGGTAAAAGGGCTCCTTAAAAATAAAAAGTTACTTAATATCCTCTATAACGTGTAAGTTTCTGTAGTCAAGTGAAACTCCGTATTCGCTCCCTGTTCAGCATTTTTCTCTGGAGATCGATGTAAATTGGACGCATGAGAAAGCGGTAAGAGACAAAAAAAACTATTAAAAAGGGGTTTAGTTCGTAAAAAATAGTCTGGGATTCCCATGCAAAATCGTTTAGAAGCTATTATAAGAGACTGTTGGAGAAAGACAAAATTTAAGGTTTCTATTTCTTCTGTTAACTTGCTAGATCTATTAGTTTTGCAAGTAAACTATACCAAATTCATAGAGATGTTATTAATCTTTTTATTTAGAAAAATGCTAAATGTATAAATTGAAAATAAAAAGGTTGTTCATAGGTCAACGATACCATCATATTTACTATATTTAGACACTTAACATTAGACAATTAAGAGATTTATTTGAAAAGACATTTTAGAATTGACTAACAAGACTTGTTTATTTAATTTCCAGTGATCTGTAAGAACTAATAAGAGGTACTAATGAAAATTGTGCATGATTAGGGGGGGCACGCCCCCTTTGATTTTTTTTTATTTTTAGCCTAAATTTGAAACAAATTTTAAATTTAACCCGCATTTGAATTTTTTTTAAATCTAACCCGTTTGGCCCTGCCACCATGCATGGCGGGGCAAATGCACTGAACCCCGCCATGCATGGTGGCGGGGTGCAGGTCCCACGTGGCACGCTATAGGCCAGCGTGGAAAGGAGTAACCCGCCATGATGCATGGCGGGGTACCTCTAACCCGCTATGAATCATGGCGGGGTACAACCCCGCCCATTTAAAAGCCCGGACACTTCTTGTTTTTGGCCATTCATCCATTCCATTTCCCGCAGCGCTCCTCTCCGCCCCAGGACCGAGCTCCCCTCCCCTCGGCGCCCCTCCCGCCTAGGGCCCCTCCCCGTCGGCTACCGGCCCATCGTCGGACCTTGTTCCGGCCACCCCTTCTCTGCGTCCATCGTTGTAGTATGTTTGGTAAATGTAGTTAGTAAAGTTATATTAGTTTTTATCGTATTGATATTGTACATTATATAAGTGATATGTGTTTTGTGTAGAAATCATTTCGTGTTATTAGATGGAGGACTCGTATCGTGAGTCGATTTGAAGGAAAAAGGGTCGTCCTAGAGAGATGTACCCCGACGTTTCTTGCAAGGATGCGCCCGTTCCTCCCGAGGAACCTTTCCCTTACTGTGACTGTGGTCATCCGGTGCACGTGAGCCAGTCGAGACATCCAGATACTGCGGCTCGTTGCTTCTACACATGTTATAGTTGTAGCGTAAGTAATTGTGCCCTTTGTTTTTCTTATTGGTTTCTGATGTTGTATTCGCGATGAGATAATTCGAACTTTTTTGTAGCCGTACTTCCGGTGCTTTTTCTTCCAATGGATCGACAGTCCGGACAAGTTTAACCTAAGGATTCTCCTTTTCTACCCCGGCGTTGATCATTGCAAGCGTGAGGTGTTTACTCGTTGGGTTCCGCCCCCTCCTAACCCTCCTCCTATGACGGAGGAAGAGAAGGCCGTAGCATCGGCACGCCGGCTCGAGGATCCTCCAAAGTGCCTTTGCGGAGAGCAAGCCATGATAAACCCACGCAAATGAACAAGATTTGTCCTCTACGACATGAGGTAAGGTTTGAGTGAACCTTGGAATATCATGTCCTATATGTGTGTTTTACTGTTTTGATTTTGTAGGATCATGATTTTCCCAAGTGCCGTTTCAAGGAATGGGTCTATGGTCCAAAGAGCCATTGGCCGGAGCCGGAGAAGAATGAGGAGGTGCTAGACTAGAAGAAGAAGAAGAGGTCTATTGCGCCTCCTGTGATGTGCAAATGTGGTGTTGAAGCTAGCTACGGCCTTGTCCCTTCAGGCCTTGGGATTGGGCACTTCTGTGGCCACATGATCGATTATGACGAGGTTTGCTAGGACTGTTGACACTTAGTGCTAATGTTTTATTTTGTTTGCTTTGGTACGCTAACTTTGTATTCATCTACTTGTTGCAACAGAGCACTCAGAAATACAAATGGAAATCATATGATGATGTGTATAAGTTCAAGGATGAGTATAAGACAATGGTAGCACTTCGCAAGATGAGAGGATATCCTGCAAACTACGTCACTGATTTCGTTAAGAACCATAAGAAGAAAATACTACGACGGGCCCAAGACCTGCGTGTTCGTAACCCGGAGAGTATTGCGTGGAAGAAGTGGTACGAGCAAAAGAAGAAGGATGTAGAGGAGTACCAGGCACAGAAGGTTGAAGAGGATGCAAGGAAGGCTGCAGAGCAGGCTGCGAGAGCAGAGATGTAAGGCTTGAACGATACTATTGACTCATTATGTGCGAGTGAGTCATTGCGTTTTTGGAAACTCAATCTTCTTTGTTTGACTGTCAATAAAGTCATTGCAAAGATCGTGTTAATTGTTTGCATTTTGTACTTGCAGAGATTGGATGCACCGGCAACTGGCAAGCAGATGTGGCACGTGCTAGGTACACGGAGAATAGGACACTAAAGCGGGACGCAGGAGTTGGTGGCACCGCAAGCCATCCGATTGTGGTTGAAGAGGAGGCCGAGCCGGAGGAAGACGACGACACCGGGAGGATAGGCGAGCTCATTCGTCTAGCCGAAGAATTGGGCTACCCTTAGGACGAGGATGCCTACGACATGGGAAGGATAGCCGAGCTACTTCGTCTTGTAGAGGAGTTAGGACCGATGCTCGAGGAGGATGTTGAATTAGAGGAGGGTCAGACAGCGTACCACAGCCATAAGACACCGCTATTCGATGCATGGGGGCCAATAGACATGACCGAAGAAGAGGCCGAGTTGTACTCTCAGGCCGCGGACGAGGCGGAGGCAGCTTACTACCGGCGTCAGGCCTCTCAGGCCAAGGCAGTCGAGGCCAGCAAGGGTAAGGAGGTTGTAGTGGAGGATTCAGAGTCCGAAGACGAGTTGCTTACGCAGTGGTGCACGCAATTTGATTGACGTACAAGTGTCATTGTAATAATTTGCATTGTCATGTCTTCACGTCGTCGTTGTTAGTGTTTATCATTTGTAGTGGCTTAGAAACTTTGTGTGGTGTAGTTTGTCAGTGTTGTACTTTGAAACATGTCATTGTAATAATTTGCATTGTCACGTCTTCACGTCGTCGTTGTTAGTGTTTGTCATTTGTAGTGACTTAGAAACTTTGTGTGGTGTAGTTTGTCAGTGTTGTACTTTGAAACATGTCATTGTAATAATTTGCATTGTCACGTCTTCACGTCGTCGTTGTTAGTGTGTCATTTGTAGTGGCTTAGAAACTTTGTGTGGTGTAGTTTGTCCGTGTAGTTTATAAATGCAGTTTCTTAGTGCAGTTCTTGCGTGCCCGCAGTTTCAGGGCCACCCCGCGCATGAGTGGCCCTGAAACTGCGAGCATGCAGGAACTATGCCTACATTTTGCGTCAGCTGAGCGTGACAAATGCAGACATGCCATGTTGAGTCATTTATAGCAAGTTTACGGAAGCCATGGCACGAAGAATTGTGTTTACGCCAAAGATTAAACGAATGTTATCAACTACATGAGTCCAATCGAAATAACCAAGTAGAGTACTGCTGCTACACCTACACATAATTTAATTGTTCTAGCACTACATAACTATGATAACATGTGTCCGGCGTCTGCTAAATATGACTACTCTACTAATCGCCAGGGGTGTAGGGGTCTCGCGGTCTCCGTTGCCTCCTCGGATTCGTAGGGACCACGTTGCTTCTCCAGCCAACGTCTGTGCGGTCCCGTTGCTGCCTCTCGCGCTGCCGCCTATGTCCACGATCGAACTGCTGCGTCAAGGACGGCCCCTGCAAGCAAGCAACCTGATGAGCTACTCTAAATGTTGAGCTACGAACAGTAGAATTAAAGAAAAAGCAAAGCATAGGGACCTGTTGCTCGGCTGGTCGTGTCATACTGAAGTGCCTCATCCACATCGTCCGCAGCCGCTGGACCCTTCCCTCTGTCCTGCGGAGTACGAATAGACGAGGACGCAGCCCTGGTGTCGCTAGCAGAAGCAGCTGCGGTAGACATTGTCTAACTCCTGGACCACGTGGGGTTGTAAGGTACGTCCAAAGTCGTGTCCGCACAGCTCAGCTTCCGAGCCAACTTTTTGCAGCTTTTTTCATTCTCTACAGGTTTAGATGACAACAACCATTATTAAGCGTGAATTTTAAAGGTAACTGAGTTGTAGTCACAAATGTTACTATCAAAAGTACCTTGACAAAGGCGCGAAGAGGGTTGGTCTTGTCGTCCCTAGTCCAAAAAAGTTGCCTGGAAGCTTCCTCGGAGTAGTTCGACAACTGTTGTGCCTACAACATCACACAAGGTTAACTCGATCATTTTGATTGAATTTTAAAACCTTTACCTCGCTTGAGGATGTAAGTGCAAAGTACTTACCACGTATCTATTTAGAGGGGCCCTAAGAAGTTGTGTTTGCACCCTTTGCGCATCGTCGAACGCATCGGCGATGTCATCCTCACCGGCCGCATCTACAGGCATGTTGGTGTACGGGACCATGAGATGAGTCCTCGTACTTCGCTGCAGCCATTGCAGGTACTCCATCCATCTTGCCGGGTGGTGCTGTGGAAGTTCGTTGAGGTGGCGAGGATGCCTGTTATACCAATTAAGCAAATGTGGTTCGTGCGTCACCGCCCAATCCTTTTGCGTGGTCCGAAGCCTTCGATCGATCCTGCATTGCCATATTGCATTAGAAATGAGGCACTTAAGTAGAATAAACGTATTGGCATCGTACCCATGCAGCTGAGCGTTGGTGGAGTACAGCGGTGGAATTCCCTACAACCTCCCGAACTGTCTGTAAACCCTGAAAGGGTAGTGCATCTCGACGACGTGGAATAACTGTCTGTAAACCCTGAAAGGGTAGTGCATCCCGAACTAACTAAATAACTAAATAACTAACTAAATAATTCAATAACTAACTAAATAAGTAATGTTAAATAACTAAATAATCGTTTACTATAAAGAATATTAAATAACTAAATAAATAATATTAACTAAATAATATTTACTACAAATAAATAATAGTAACGACAAAATAAAAAATTACCGTAAAACGGGTTGCGGCGGCGCGGCGAGGTTGGCCGGGCGGTGGCGTGCCGGGGCCGGGCCGGGGTGCGACGGTCGGCGGCCGGGGTGGCGGCGCGGGAACAGCGGCCGGGGACGCGGCGGGGGCGCGGTGGCCGGGGACGTGGCGGCGGGGCCGCGGGGGACGGCGCGGACGGCGGCTGCGGCAGCGCGGCGGCCGCGGCAGCGGCGGCACGACGGGCTCGGCAGCGGCGGCGGGGGCGCAGCGGGGAGCGGCGGCGGCGGCGGCGCGGCGGCGGCGCGGCGGGGCGCGGGGGAGGGGCTCTGGGCGACGGTGGCGGCGCTCGGGGCGTCGGTGGCGGCTCCGGCGGCGGTGAGGCGTCGGTGGGGGCGCTGGTGACGGCGGCGGCGCGGCGGCGGGTGCTCTAACGACGGGGCGCGGCCGAGCGGGCGTGGCGGGGCGCGGCTTTTATTTAGGCCGTGCCCCGCCATGATGGGCGGCGAGGTGTAACCCGCCATGATGGGTGGCGGGTTTGGCATACCCCGCCATGCATCATGGCGGGATACGCCCGGGTGGCTTTGCCACGTCCCCCGCCACGTGGGACCTGCACCCCACCACCATGCATGGCGGGGTTCAGTGCATTTGTCCCGCCATGCATGGTGGCGGGGCCAAACGGGTTAGATTTAAAAATAAATTCAAATCCAGGTTAAATTTAAAATTTGTTTCAAATTTGGGCTAAAAATAAAAAAATTCCCCCTTGTCTCCGCCCCTGGCCACCGGGTGCGCCTGGAGCATGGGGGTGCGGCACTGTGGGATGCGGTCTGCCCCTGGCGCTGGCCTCATGCCTTTGTGGATTTACTACTAGCACGTCGCTCGATCTTCCAGGTACTCGCGTACCTGGAGCATGGGGGTGCGGCACTGTGGGATGCGGTCTGCCCCTGGCGCTGGCCTCACGCCTTTGTGGATTTACTACTAGCACGTCGCTCGATCTTCCAGGTACTCGCGTATACTTACACTAGTAGAAGGGCGCGCCATCGCGCGCACGTGGAGGCAGAAACGCGAAGACTAAGTAGCATGGCTTTGATGGTTCAAATATTACATAGTTTATCACAATATTATACAGTTTGTGTATGGAAAAAGAGTAGTCATTCAAAGTGCGTAACTGCTGATTTAAGGTAAGTAGACAGGCACATTAAATCTGCAACTATATGAACATGCATCACCCAAACATGGCTGTAACTGGTCTCGATCTCTACTTGGAGCCAAACAAAGGCACCCTGGTATGAAAGAAAATGGCATAAATAATCTGAGAATCAGAAGTTGAGGTTTGGAAAGACTGTAGGATGTAATTATATAAAACCAAATAAATGTTGAAGTAGATGGTTTACAGAGAGTAGGAGAATTGACTTAGGTCAGGAGTTAAATGGGAGAGAGCAGGATGTATACCTGATCATTCAGAATCTGTTGGAGCTGAGATGATCAGAGCAGTGGCGACCTAAATGGGTAGGGATGGCCTATTTAGATGACATTGTACCTGTAATGAAGAAAACCCATGTGTTGGGCTGATGGATTGTGTGATTAGCCTGCACAAAGCAGCGAAGCGATTAGTATTTTTTGAGATAAATGCAACAATTCAGAACAGGAATCAATATATAGTGTTAACTGATTGCAAGCTGAGAAGTGAACACAGATGAAATTTTGTAAAATAGGGAAGATTTATAATATTCTTAAAACATGGATGAAAAAAGAGTGGTCATTCAAACTGCCTAACTGCTGTTATTAGGTAAGCAGGCCGCCAAATGAAATCTGCAAGTAAATGAACACGCATCATACACACATGGTTGTACCTGCTGGACATAAAAAAAATACCTCAGGTTGAAAGTTTGCATGGAAAGCCGAATCGTTTAGCATGTATACACAGTATGTATAGAATATACATTCATAAGATCCTTGATCTGTACATGTAGACAGTTCCATGTAAACACATAGATAGAAGATAGATCCACAGGAAGCCAGAACCATGGAAACTCGCAAGAAGTGCAGCAAAAGCCAAATCAAAATTGATCAAGAGCATTCCAATTCCAATTCGAAAATGCATTATATCACCCTTCATGAGAGGCTGCTTGCACTCCCTGGCACATTTCGATTCGGATGCAGCAAAAGCCAAATCAAAATTGATCAAGAGCATTCTAATTCCAATTCGAAAATGCATTATATCACCCTTCATGAGAGGCTGCCTGCACTCCCTGACACATTTTGATTCGGAAAGGCCTCAGAAAATGCTCTTTTAACCGAAGAGCCCTATACGTAACAAAAAGACGATGCTTGTGCACAGCAATTATCGAAACATGTAAAGTCCAGTAAGTAGGTACAGGTAAGAAATCAACATGAAAGGACAGCAGGTTCAACCAGGCCACACCCAACAAAACGGCAAGAAAATTGCAGAGACCATGTCGATCGGTAAGAGAAAAGTTGCATGTGTTTACCTTGGTCTCACTTTCAGTTGGTTCAATTATGAGTAAGCCAGAAACATGCCATGGAAATACAATTGCAGCGCCTATATAATTCAGAGGAAACGGTGAGATAAATAATAGCAATTCCCAGTGACATTTGTCTTTGTAAACTAACATGTTCTTTTAAAGGTGTACAAAATTTCTGCTGCCGCAATGAAAAGGGTAAGAATTTTTTCCCAACGAAGACAGGATTTTTAGAGGCCTCAGAAACATACCAATCATCATTTGTTCTTCAACTCGGAGCTTAAAGGCATGCTGACAACTGGGTTACTCTCAGAAATTGCATAATATAAGTAGCAGGTCATGCCCAGTACCTCACAAGCGAACGAACATCAGATCATATCGTTTGAACAATGGGTATGGAATTTTTCATCACAGGCTCAAGAAGAAGAAAATGGCAGATGTCAAAATTTCAGAGTAGTCTGCCTATGCAGAATATTACAGGAGGTGAACATTGCTGTAGCAATTCAAATACACATATCAATGTGTGCTTTGTTGACAAGGGAAATAATTGACCAGCACTTTGAAATTGTGTCAAGATAAGATGGCAAGCAGAGGCCTCAGAAACATAGCAATCATCATTTGTTCTTCAACTCAGAGCTTAAAGGCATGCTGACAACTGGGTTACTCTAAGAAATTGCATAATATAAGTAGCAGGTCACGCCCAGTACCTCACAAGCGAACGAACATCAGATCATATCGTTTGAACAATGGGTATGAATTTTTTCATCACAGGCTCAAGAAGAAGAAGAAAATGGCAGATGTAAAAATTTCAGAGTAGTCTGCCTATGCAGAATATTACTGGAGTTGAACATTGCTGTAGCAATTCAAATGCATATATCAATGCGTGGTTTGTTGACAAGGGAAGTAATTGACCACCACTTTGAAATTGTGTCCAGATAAGATGGCAAACAGTAGTGATAAGAAGTACACTATCTGTTCTATCCTCTGAAGGCAGGAAGTTTGTGGACAAATATTACCGTGGGCTTATGGTGGAGTAAATTGGAGGCATTAAACGGAGATGAAGCGTTCAAATTTTTTTTACTAACGTGTCCACCGTTGCTGCTCGGCAACGCGCTCCAATTTAAAGGGGTTAATGCAAATCAACCAACATTCAAAATTGCTGTGGATGGGCTAGATGGCGAGGAACATGTTCCAATTTGCAGAGCTAAATGCCCACGCACTCATATGGAGCTAACTTGAGAGAGATTACATAACCTCTGTAACAGCGATAGTGATGTGGCAACTGGCAATTGGTGCCGTCCTCCCAGAGATGGAACACAGAGAAGGCAAACCTTGGAGCTGCAGGCAGTGTAGGACAAACAGTAGAACACGATTCATATTCACCGTAGGGAGATATAAGAGAGATTAAAGGAAAATCACGAAATAGGAGGAACTGGGAGCACCTGAGATGGCGGCACCGTCGAGGCACATCCGTACCAGCTGCGTGCACCATGCGCGGCTACAGTAGGAGAAAGGGAGAGGGGGGAAGATGAGGACGAGCGGCTTCTAGGCCATGCTTCTGCCCTGTGCCGGCCACGGCATGGCCGGGACCCATCCGCACTAAGCCACATCGGGAGAGGGGGAGAGGGAGATGCTCGCGGGGGAGCGGACGGGATAGCGACCGTCTGGTGGCGGTCGCGGCCACCGCCGGCTGCTGCGCCGCCACATCGGTAGAGGATAGGAAGGGAGAGAGAGGAGAGGGGGGGGAGGCGCGCATGGCGCGGGGATGGGATCCGCCGCCGCCCTGGCTGTGGCCATGGCCGAGATCCGCACATGCCGATGCGCCACCGCGTCGGAGAGCGGCGAACCTAGGGGGCCATCCAGGCATTATAGGCCAAACAATAGAACAGGATTGGCAGTCAACGTAGGACGGAATCAGATAGAGAAAAGCAAAATCACAAAATAAGAGGAAACGGAAGCACCTGCTACCGATCTTTACGAATCCCGGCGCCGTCCAGGCCCACCCACACCGGGTCCGGCGACCATGCGCCGGCACAGTGGGAGAGAGAGGGGGGAAGATGAGGACGAACAACCTCGAGGCCATGTGTGTGCCCTGCACCGGGCACGCCATGGCCGGGACCCATCCATGGTAAGGCACATCGGGAGAGGGAGAGAGGGGGAGAGGGAGACGCGTGCGGCGCGCGAGACAGCGGAGCCGGCGCCGGCGCAAAGCACAGCACAGCAGGGAGGCGGCGGCGGCCAACGCCGCGCCCGTTGGCCGCGCGGCGCGGAGGTCGGACGGGGAGGGGAGGAGAGGCGGCGGAGGGGACGAGAAGAGATTAGAGATGGGAAGAGGAGAGGCCGGGTTTTTTTATCGAAGTGAAGCAGGGGGAGGTGGAGACAGGGAGCGGAGATATTTTGTCGGTGAAGACCCGGCACGAGGCTTCGAGAACACCACACGTATGCACACCGTAAACAGGGTTCACCGATAAATCTCACCGTGAAACATGGGATCGAACGATCGGAGATAATTTTGCTATCGTGGACGGGCTAGGTGATCGGCGAGCGGTTCATCTTTGTAGGTGTAGAATTGGGTTTACTTGTCTTGCAGTTTTGCCACGAGTTCATCTGGTGGTCCCTGTGGGCCGCGGACCACCCTGCGCTCAAGCCCATCCAAGGATGCCTCTATCTGCCGCTCGGCCTTCGCGAATTGCTAAATCACAGCCGCCACGGCGCCACGCCCTTTCGCAGGTGCGGATGCCCCCTTCGACTTTGGCCCTTCGTGTTCTTCCGTTGCTGTGACCTGTGGTTTCCGTGCGCATGTGTCAGGCGATGCACCGACGCTGTGACGGCAGCGGCGGCGGGCGCAGGCTACGCGGCCATCGGCATCGCCCATCACCGAGACGATAGCCGACTGCGAGCTCCGAGAAAGCAGCAGCCCAGGCCTCTTAAGCGGCGCCAATCAACCTGCTGCCATCCTTCCTAGTCAAGTTTATCCTTTTCCTTACGCAAAATAGGAGACATCAATCATTATTGGCGGCTGATAATCGGCGATAAGCACGGACAGCAAAAGTTCCTGTTCGTTTATGCTGAAATTTGGCTTACGCTGATTTATTATAAGAGAAAAATATTGTTCGTTGGCTGAAAAATAGTTCAAGTGAACAGGATGATGGTATGCAAAAATTAATTTAGATTCTAGATTTGTAGGGCGTTGGCCGTTGGATTAATATAGTATTTTTTATGCAAGGTCCCGTTATTTTATTTTAATTGTATAGGACATTTTTTTGTGTAGCGTGAATGGTAAATGTGAATATATTGTATAGTTATCTTGAAATTGAGTAAATAAGAGATAATCAAAACTTTTATGGCTATTATAAAATGGAGACCTAACATGAAGTAATAACGTACTATTCTTAAGCTATTATGGGTATGTAATATTTTAATTCTACATTAAGCAATCTAGACTTATCTATTTTATGATATTTGTATATATCCTTTTAGTTTAATCGTATTGCATTTCATAATTCATTGTATACTTATTTATCGAGATGTTACACTTATAATGCGGTTAAAAAATTCTAAATATTGGACCACCCTAGCTCCAAATCCTAGCTACGCCACCGGCGACGGTAAGCATCTAACCTGATAGTGTGGTGAGTGGATCTGTTTTTGTTACGAGAGAAAAACACTGTATTATGATTAATAAGCCGGGCTGATAAGTTCAAGCAAACAAGATATAACTTCGTTTGATATTTTGTTAAAAACAAGAGAGAAGAAACTTTGATTATATCTTAATTTTGTAACTACAGTAGGTGAAGGTCACTA
The DNA here is from genome assembly GCA_038087645.1 of Saccharum hybrid cultivar R570. Taxonomy (NCBI): domain Eukaryota; kingdom Viridiplantae; phylum Streptophyta; class Magnoliopsida; order Poales; family Poaceae; genus Saccharum; species Saccharum hybrid cultivar. The sequence goes on from JAQSUU010000135.1 coordinate 30,733,538, forward strand.
GAATTAAGTGTTAAAGCGCCTCGGCTGTGAATTGGTTACGGATGGACGAGGCCTCACGCCTCTGGTGAATTGAGTGTTAAGATCAGAATATAAGTTTACCCCCAAAGCGGCCGGTTGTTTTAGGAGCGGTATGAATTTTCCTACTATGTTTACATGGCTAGACCGATATACCGGATTACCGGTTAAGTTTGGTATATGTATGTAGCGACCTGCCTTACCTGAAATTTTTGGCTGGATTCGCCACTGCAGGTCAACGACTCCGCACAGCAAGCTCTTTACGGAACTGTTTGGATCATAGATTGGATTTTTGGCTGGATTCGCCACTGCAGGTCAACGACTCCGCACAGCAAGCTCTTTACGGAACTGTTTGGATCATAGATTGGATTCTCATTCAATAGAAAAATATATTTTTTAAAAAAAAGTTATATATATAAATAAAAAATATTCTTAAAAATATATTTTTTTGTGGAGAATGAACAATTTAAGGAGCTATTCGGCTGATGGTTTCTGCGGCTGATAAGCCGATTGATGTTGTTTTGTTGCGAGAGAAAAATACTGTACCATGACTGATAAATTCAAGCGAACAGGGAATACAATCCATTTTAACGTGTTGCACTGCAAAAGAATTATAACTAAAGAAAATATAATTGCTTGCATAGAAGAGAGGCATAGAAACGGAAGGTTTCGCTGAAATTTGGCTTATACTGATTTGTTATGAGAGGAAAGCACTGTTTGTTTGATGAAAAGTACTGCTGAAGTAGTGCTGAAGAACAGGGCGTGAATCACTGCGAAACCATGTCCTTGTCAATTTGGATTTCCAAGCGAAATTGAAGCACGAAGGATAAATGTTTTTTGCTGAAATTTTCATGGTCATCATGTTTGGCATTCTAGAGAGAACCGGAACTGATCCGCTGCAAAACGCACCCTTAATAACTGATGCTCCCTCAATCCAAAAATAAGTGTTGTTTCCGCTTTCCGATGAGTCAAACGCTTTTAACTGTTTTATGCGTGCACCTTGCCTTTCGCGGCTTCACCGGAGTGCACACACCATTGATATCCAGTGGATCTCAGCCACGCGTGGGAAATTTCAAGGGGCTCACCGGATCTATCTGGTGCAGCCATCGGAGTTGGCACTGTAGTATTCTGCCAGAGATGGTGACAACTTGCACAAACCGAGCTAATGTTCATCGGAGCTCTCCGGTGTGTCACTGGAGGTGACACCGGACCTTCAATCCAGAGAGGTTGCAGGTGGGTGCTTTGAGCATACACGCATCGGTGCTTCACTGGTAGCCGGAGTCACTAATAGGTTTAACAGCTATTTTTCTAGCCACTAGAATAAGCCATTGGGGCTCTCTGGTGTAGCACTCTGATGCTCAGGGAGGCCTCCTGTGCGCCCGCAACAGCTGACCAAAGGTGGTAACAGTTAGACCTTGTGACCGGCCTTGCCACTCGGCACTCTATACACTTGCATACCCTTTAAAAGCCGAGCAATACACTCCACTCACCTCCCTTGCTTTGGGTCACATTTGGTGAAATTGAGAGTGCTCTAGTGCATTTGCATCTCGTGCCGCCTCCGCTTAAGTTGATTGTAAGGGGCTTTTTGTGCTCATCCCTACGGGAGATCACAAAGAGCAACTCTAGTGGAATACTTGCAGCTAATTGGAGTGCCCATTGTGTTTGATTCTTGCGGCACCCAAGTTGGAGGTCTAGCTTGAGTGGCTAGTTAGCGCGCGAATCATCATTTTGAGACTCACCACAATGAGGACATAGGTTGTGACAAGCAACCAAATCTCATGGATAAATCTTTGTGTTCATCTCTTGCCTAGTTCAGTATCGAGCTCCACACTTGTTCATTTACATTCATATATTGCTTGTGTGGTAGTTGCTTGTTAGTTGTTCTCTAGAGTAGCTTTGTTTCACTAGTAGCCCTTTGTGTGGTGAAGTGATTTCCTCCAGCAATAGCTCCTAAAATAGGGTCTACTTCTCAGTTAGGTGCTCCCCACTTTTGGGGGCCATGTTTTTAGGTTGTACTCCAGCAGTGGCCCTCAAAATAGAGCCCCCAAATTCATTTTAATAGAGAATGACACATGGGACCCGGTTGTCATTGACGGACTCGGCCAAAACATTGTGGATCGGGGAGCAGACCAAGATCGCGGCCGTCGTGGGGAATTAGGAAAGAAGAGCACGACCGCGGTCGTCGCGTGGAATTGGGGGTCGCAGCTGTCATGGGAAATCATGAAGAAGACAACGGCCACAGACGTTGCAGGGAATCGTGGCCGTGGCGAGGTGCGCCGCCGGGAGCCCACCATGAGTGGGTGGCGTGAGACGTGTGGGTGAAGCCCCACCCCCAGAGTGTGGGTGTCATGAGCCGCGTGGGTGAAGCCCTGCCCCGGAGCTCCTGCTTCGTGCGTGCGCGCATGGGGAGTCACAGTCACCGCTGGGAAGTCGCGGACGGGCTGGGGGAGTGGCGCGCAGGGGAAACAGCGGCGCGAGCAGGGAGAAGACGACCGCGCGGGGAAGAAACAAATGGAAATCGTCCTTTGGGGGGCTTGGCCTAGAGCCCCTAGGAATGGGTGTCGGAGGGAGGATTTGAGTGCCCACCCAAATTTGGGTGCTCTAGTAGGGGCCCTGCTGGACACTGTGTTTTGGCCTGAATATCCATATTTAGCTATGAGGGCTTAAGTAGGGGCCATGCACCCCCGTTAGAAGCCTATAGTAGTTGTAAAGTTAGCTCATGTGGTATACATGGATGTGTAGTTGGTGGGTTTAGTACCACCTTAGATGTTTATGAGGGTAAGAGCCAACTTATAGTACTAGCTGTTCTAAACGTAGCACCTCTAGGTTAACCCTTTTACACAAAGTGAGGACGAAAGTGTAAGTGAGGTATACTACGTATATGTAGGCCCGTTCCACGTGCGGACCTGGGCCATATTATAAGCAAATTTTAGACGCGGGGTGTTACATATGGTATGTACAAATCAATAGCTACTAGAATTGCGTAGGGCTTGCTCGTGTGAAATAGAGTTAGACAAAGCAGTGGCTATTAGGCTTGTTATTTTTACTAACCACTTTGGGCTTGTTATTTTTACTAACCACTTTGATCTTGCGTTTGTGAGTTTGTAGAGAAAGTATTTAATTTCCTAATCTCACTCCTGAATTGCGTAGGGCTTGCTTGTGTGAAATATATAGTAGGCTGGTTATTTTTACTAACCACTTTGATCTAGCGTTTGTGAGGTAGCCAAACTTGTGTGCTTCCTTTCACCGCTCGATCAGAAGATGCTACCCTGTCCCATCCAGGAACATGCTTTGTTGTTGATTAAAACAGTCGGCGGTGCAGTGGTTCAATCGACAGCCGTGAGGCATCCGATTCGCTAATTAGCTTTCATCACCGTAACCAGCATGCATGCTTTTGGCTTGACAACAGACATGTCGCGCTACCATAACAGGCTAAGGAATTGAAGAGTCAACAACTAATATACTACGTAATCAATCGTCACTGAAAAGCTTCTAATAATTGATGAGAATCTATGCATGCTGTTCGTCCAAAATAAAATGGTCTAGATATGCACATTAGGCATGAAATAAATACATATATAATTGTATCAATCTCTTGATTAACTCATGGTTACTCCCTCCATCGTCCGTAAATAACTGTCATTTTCGCTTCCCGAAAACAATTTTGACTAAATATATATATAAAAAAGTAACAAATAAGTATGATAGATCGTTGAATCTATTTTCATAACAAATTTATTTAGGAATATAAATGTTATACATATTTTTTTATAAATTTAGTCAAATTTATGGCATGAAAATAAAAATGACAATTATTTAGGAGCTGAGGGTAGTGGGTGACCGATACTGCTTTCTCTTTCTGTGTTCACGAAGAAAATATTTTAGACGGATCGGAGCTAGCTGCTGTCGGCAAGGGACAAAAATATCATCGATGGACCTCAGAATCCTAATGAAGTGGGCTACATGACCTATGTTGTTGACGCGCACGAATCAAAGTTGGAGACGACACCGGATCGGATTGATGTGGCGCGTTGATCGACGTTCCAATCCCCAAAGTGGACTGTGGCTGCCTGGCTCTGCCTGCTGGGGGTAACGTACCTGTCGTACGTCTCCACTCTCGACGGCGACCCGGACTTCACGTCGATGCTTACGGCTCGTTCGCGTCCCAGGCAACCACTGGCTGGAACGATAATATACTTTGCTAATTTATACAATCTAATTCAGCTGGAACGATTTCTAGATGGATTCCGGCCTAACCGAACGAACCCTAAATCCGTTTACCATGCTTCCGCTCCGGGTGCATCGTTGGAGTCGGCAACTTTGGTTTGTGGTACTTCTTTATGCTGCTGACTTGCATGGTTTAGCTTGTTTAATTCACTTGTTTCTTATACGTACCTGATCAGACACTTGGATGTTGTGGTTTACTATGTGGGAGGCACTACATGTACAGGCACAATTGTCAAGCATTTATTGTTTTGAAAAATAAAAAAACAAATATGGTTGCAAATTGGTCCATACGACAATATTTTTTCCCTTTACAGAAATGGATACTATTATACTATATAGATGAATACACTTATTGACACGGGTGCATACACTTTAGCAAGCATTGTAGTAGAGGCCAATAAGGTGTGCTAGGAACTGCGAAGTGCATAGTTATATAAGAAATGCAAAATATTGTTGCGAAATGCAATAGCGCAACAACAAAGATCACTTATATACTTATGGGTATACTATTTGTATAAAAGCGGATACACTCAATGACACGTGTGCAGGATATTTCGAGGACTACAATCCAATGGAAATTCGGATATTAGCTTTGCTATACTATGTGCTAGCCATAGGAAGCCTGTACTATACTAAGAAAACAAGCCACTTATCATAAAAAAATAGTTTCTTGTTTTAGATGTGTCCACCTTTGGTTTGTCCAAGTTTAGTTAGTATCCAGGCCATTATTCCCACACAAGAAAAGATAAAAAAAACAAATCGAGGCCGTCAACAAACTGCTAACTGACTCACAATTCCCATCCACAAATTTCCAGGTGCTCAGGTTGTGGACCAAATTTCCAGGTGCTCAGGTTGTGGACCAAATTATCTCCCTGTTCTCAGACGAGAACATCAATGGGCCCTATTGGTTTCCTGTTTGTTGTTCCCATCCCATGCCATGTCTACAGTATTCGATCAAGACATTGATAACAACAATTGCATTCAGGAATACCGTCAATTCATGTTGAAATTTCTTCTGTATGCATATGGATCCATCAACATTACGCATATTAGAGACATTGAATAGCATATTTGATTGAAACAGATATCGTTCTTTTCATGGCCTCAGGCACGTCATGATGATTCGACACATAAACATTCAGTCACTATCTTGATTTGTCCTACAAAAATAATTACATCAATAACAATATAATGTATGATTTCATTATTGGTGATTTACTTTAGCAATATTCTAGTTATATGGAGCAAATGGCCAGGCTATGAAAATAATGCATAGTGTCTTGGTGATTACGATACCTTTTGAATGTTAGGATGTATCCAATAGTTTATTTGTTAAAGCCTCAATGCAATGTCACCTACCTGTAACTTAGGTGACAAACTCTCAATTATGTTGCTTCTATATCAATCAACCAGTATATAACCATCTATCTTTTATATGCACAACAACTCTTGAACAAGAATACCACAACGGCCAATTATGGGTCTCATCTATGAGACTATACTACTATAGAAAATGGCCTTTAAAACTAGTTGTGACTCTCCTTCACAACCGGATTGTAAGCCGGAGTTTGTAAGCCGGAGTGGTTGTGGTGGAATCTACAAACGAGTGATACTGACTCGAGCCATCCAAGCAGTCTGTGGCATGAACCGGTTGTGACTAATAGCACCACAATCGGTCCGTCAGCAATCAGACCTATGGTTTAATCAAACAGAGGCAATCCCATCCCCTGTGGAACCCACACTCAAACATACTAGGAATGTCTAATTTGGTTAGTTTTTATTTATTTTAGATACAATACTCTAGTTATATGGAGTAAATGCACGCACCATGAAAACAATGTGCAACATCTTGTCCATTAGGATACCTATGAAATCTTAGGATGTCTCTTTGTGTTGTTTATTAAGGCCTCAATGTCATCTTCATGCAACTTATTAAGAGACAAACTCAAACACACCACATCTCTCTATGGATGCTTATAAGAGACCGGATCAATAGATCTTGCGATTGACGAAAACCACCATGATCATCTCATTCTTGATGGACTTTCTCTCATGTTAACAACTCTAAAAATGATTTATTTGCATTAGTCATTGTTCTTCCCATCCACTTGGAATGTAGTACTACTTTATTGGCTGTTGCGCGGTAGCTTTGCTTTTTTGTTAGTGCCCAGACAAATCGTAGTACTGTGTAATTAGAAAGGTGGTCCTTAAAATAGCACGGGTATCTAGTTTTTCTTTCAATATGACATTTGGTTTTCCTTACTTGATAATATTGCAAATAATTTTGTTTTTTTGTTTGATGGTATCAGTTATTCCTCCACACACCTATTTCAAACATCAGCACAAACCCCTATATCTACCGCTGATATATTCCTTGGTTTAATATAATGACATTGACGTCTCTCTCTCATCTTCCTTTTTCTCCCACCCTTATCATGTGGCTATGCAATTTTTGTTCATGCCAAAATAAAACCATTTTCCAAATCTCTGACAAATTGTCCAAATCCTTGGCTCTCTTATATACAGATCTAAATTCTAAATCATCTTTGTAGACTCATAGTTGATGTTTTCCATCACAATGATGCTTATGTCTATTGGAGCCACAATTGCCTCAAATAGCCACTGCCATCATGCCACTAACATCCTTGGCATCTCAAGCCTTCCCAAATAAACTATGTGTCGATGTTTTATAGAGTCAACTAGTAAATTTATCGTCGAGCATATTGTTTAGATAGCTTGGCTCTCTCAGACTCAAGAACTATACTACTTTAGGCAACATTCCCTACATCTAATAATGATGTTCAATCATGTTTCTAAGCTCAAGTGACCGAAGTTTGTTGTAGGGGTCATAAGTGAAGGTCCGAGTGTTGATTGTAAATCCTTTGGGAGGCAAGGTGCAAAAAGATGAAAGGGGTACTTCACGTCATCTAGTGCTAGAGTCTTCGGTCATCCTTATCCGCTTAGTACCATCATGTTCCATCGTACTTTAATTAGGGCGGAAGATAGGCGTGATATGGCTCTCTGTATCATACGTCTATCACTAGGTCGCAGGGATAGTGCCACACAGTGGTGGGTATGGCTTGTTCACATCTCTTGTGTTGTATTGGAGCTCAACTATTCATGGCATGGTACTTCTAGTGGTACATGTGGGCAGCACGCCCGCTTTTGTGCGCGCCGCTATGGGACAACCATTTGTATGACGGTCATTGACCCTTCTCTCGGACTTCAGATGGGATCTCTAACCCGGACAAAGGTGACGTGTCTGAGTGGGAGTCTTGATTGATGGTGACCTCCCGTGTCCGAGTTGGATCGAATATCGAGAGGTGCGAAAACTTCTCGGCGAGTTGATCCAGCGTTGTCGTCGAGATGTCTAGTGAAGGTTGAGGCACCGAGATCTCCATGAGATGACTTTAGAGCTTGTCGTTGTCGTCTGCCTTGCAGACCTAGGAGCCGAAGATGAAGGTGGTACCTGCTGAGAAAATCATGTCATCGAGGTCCGCCAAGCTCTCGATCGTGAAGTCATCGAAAGCCCCTACCTGGCGTGCCAGCTGTCAGTGTTTGATGATCAGCAACTCGTCACGGGGTTACCCGGGACGATGTTCGAAGGGCTTCGGCGTACACAGAACTCGACAGTAAACGCAAAGAGATGAACGGTTTATACTGGTTCTCCCTCTTGTCGAGTGTCTTTACGTCCAACCGTCGTGTAGCCTTTTGTGTTGGATTGATTGGTATGATTATTAATGTTACAAAGGGGTGCACCGTACCTCTCTTTATATAGGGGAGAGGGTAAGGGCACGTATCTAGTCCTAGTTGGTTACAGGAGAAGAGTCCTAGTCCTAGTCCTATTACATAGCTTTCATAGTAAGACAACTAAGTCGATCTGGAATAACTTAAAGTCCACGCCACCTTGTCTCGTGTCCTTCAACAGATCGTGGGTCATCCAGGGCCTATCCAAGTAGTACCCTATGGGGAGCCCCTAGGACCCTGGTCTGTCACTGCTCTACGGTAGAGTTTATGGAGCAGAGTTTGTGAAACAATCCAAACACCCATAGTGTGCGTATGTGTGAGTGCGACCATGCATGCACCTTGCAATTATTGTTTAGTAGCACCTCATACGTGTGTGGAGCTTAATTTGATTTAGCAAGAAAGAAGGAAGGTGATGAGTGGACGACAAAGACAACTACGGAGAGCACTCTATAGTCTATACTGACAAGATGAACAGCAGGCTTGATGAGTTGATGACTCATGGAGCAGCTATTGAGTGGGCCCACCATTTAGCAACGTACTCCGTACTCTTAATTTGTATTCGCGTGTTCCAAACATATTTGTAAATTCACGTGTTTATCCTTCCCCTGTTTTGTCACTGCATTCTTATCTCTTTCCTATGTTTTATTTCGTTCCTCCGTTTTTTATTCATTCATTCCCAAGAGAGCTGCTACTTCTAATAAAATCCGGTCAGGACTCTTACTGTCTTGCACTTGGAAGAGTAAAAAAACACATTTAAGTAGGGACAAGAAGAAAGTGTGATGGACCAAAATTTGAAAAAAAATCGCTCTTTATAATATTATTAAATAATATAACACATAAGAGCTGGAAGTGGATTGGTACGCACTAACGTAAATAGTGCCAGTATATATATTGGTAAGAAATGAAGGGCCCCACGAGGTTTGTGGCTGGACGTCCTATTCGCCGAGCTGGCCTATTAGGACGTTCCATTTGCATGGACCAGCGGTATGCCCCTCTAGTGGATAAGCTGTTTGTTGTTGTCTGAGGAATAAGATGGTGTATCTTCTTTTTACTCCTCAATTTTTAATAAAAAAGACTGTGTATGTATATTAGAATAAGTTGATCTATCATCACCTTATTTCTTACAAACTAATAATTAGTATATGTATGAGAAATAAGTTGATTTCACTAAAATTCATGAGATAAACTCATGATGTGTCACCTCATGAAGCATGAGGTGACTCCGCAAACCAAACACACCAGTCTCTCACATAGCTACCATGGTACTTCTATGCCAGTATCTGCAACGTACTCCCTCTGTCAAAAAAAAATACAATTCTAGCACAGCGTTATAGTTTAGTATCTTAAGTTCAATCAAATATAGATAAAAAAGTATCAATATTTTGATATCAAATAAATATTATTAGACTAATTATGAAATGTATTTTTATAATAAATTATTTTGTAGCCATAAATGTGAATAGTATTCATTAAAAATTTAGTCAAATATTAACTATTTTTTGCGGCATGTAACGTGTAGTTGCATTCTTTTTACAGACATAGGGAGTACCGCTTTTGTACCTCCCTCCCTCCTCCACCGTAGTACAACTGTACCGATCGGACGTGGTGGCGTGAAGCCAACAACGTCCAATAATGGAGCTTTGGTGAAGCCCCGGAGTAGTTTGTGCAAAGCAAAAGAAGGACAATGGAACTATAGCTACGTCGAGTATGCAAAGCGGTGTTGGATTAGGGCCGACAGGAAAGCGTGCGGAAGAGCAACTATGCAAGAGAGAGCCGGAACCTTATCCGGTTATCCCTACGAAAGCTACCTGCAATAACGTATCGACAAAAGTTGTATACATGCGTATCGACAGTGATCAAAATGGAATCCGATGCCGGATCGGATAGCAGTAGCATACAGTATTCCATCTTGTGTCGGTAGGGAACTGTAGTTATATTCCTAGCTAGGGGAAATAATAAACTCGATCGATGTACGTACTTGTCAGCTCTCTCTCTCCTTCAGGCCAAGTGCAGTTTCATCATCACATAGTAAGGCCCTGGTTGGTTTCCACGTGTTAAAGTTTAACTCCCATCATATTAATATTGCGGCAAATACATGAAGTACTAAATATAGACTAATTATATGTATGTCGGCACAGATTAGGAGTAATTTACGAGACGAATCTATTAAACCTAATTAGTCCAAAATTGAAAACTTTTTGTCAAATAAGACGAAAGTGTTACATTATTTGTTAAACTTTAACACCTCTAACTAAACCGGCCCTAATACAGTGCGCAAATCAGAGAATAAAACAGCGCAAGGATATGTCCGTCCGCTGCCTCGTCGAAATGCTGATGATCCATCCATCCAGTCGTTTCTGTGCACATCTGGACACGCGTCGCATGTAGTAGTACACCTTCCCTTTGCTTGGCTTGGCTGTCTCGGAGGATCTGAAAGGGCACTGCTGATTTTGGTGGCGTCAGGCCCATGGCTGTCTCGGAGGAGCTGAGAAACACGACACTCACCACAAGTGACAAGTCACAAGTGCGCGCCCATGCATACGGTCATGCCCCTTCTGCACCTGCAGAGTAGGAGTATAGGCGCTCTCTGTCTCTGGCCGGCGCGTGAGGCCATGCATGCAATGCAATGCATGCCTTGGCTGCTGGGCTGTGGGCTCCGAGTAGGAGGAGTAGATCACACGTCGCCTGCGTTGCCTGACCTGATGTACGCGCACAGGTGCGCTACACACTACTCACTGTTACTGCACATGACGAGCGCGGTTTATTTGTCCTGAGGCCTGAGGAGGGGTCAAGTGAAGCCAGCCAAGGGGTGGTCCGCGCCACATGCAAGTGGCAAGGGCTGAGTCACGGCCTCGTCGCCATTTCGCCAACCCACTGGTGGTGCAGTGCAGCGCAGAGACAAAAACTGAGAGGTCCCTCTCCCTCAGGCCTCAGCCCTCAGGCGTTGAGGTAACAGTGTAACACTACTAAGGCTGTGTTTAGTTCTCACCTAAGATTTTTTCACATCATCACATCAAATGTTTGGACACATGCATGAGGTACTAAATGTAGACGAAAAAAACTAATTACACAGTTTGGTTGGAAACCACGAGACGAATCTTTTAAACCTAACTAGTCTATGATTAGCCTTAAGTACTACAGTAACACGCATGTGCTAATGACGGCTTAATTATGCTTAATAAATTCGTCTCGCGGTTTTCAGGTGAGTTATATAATTAGTTTTTTTTAATTAGTATCCGAAAACCCCTTCCAACATCCCTTAAAACATCCGATGTGACACTCAAACATTTTTTTTCCAAACTAAACAAGGTCTGATGCAATGGGAGAAGGCTAGCTGTCCCCGAAGCTCGTCATCATGATTCGCGAATCACGAATAGAGGGCGATCTGCATGCACGCCTTCACATTTAGTAAATAGAAATATAGAATGAGGAATATTTTTGAGCCATCCAGACCAGCAGGCAAAAAAATATCCAGTGGTCGATGTGCGCCAATTTTTGACGCAAGTACGCTAGTGTTCACCCCACACCACACACCACACAAGCGTGGCTGCGTGGGGTGCTGAGTCACAACTCACAGGCAGTAGTTTCAGTGACGCGACATGCATGACAACAAAGAATAAAGATACGTAGTAGTCCTGTACTAACTAATGCTGTGCATGTCACGAAAAATGGTTCAAGTTCCACCTAATTTTTAGTGAATAATATTCACAGTTATGCCTTTAAATTAATTTATTATAAAAATATATTTCGTAATTATTTTGATAATATTTAATACTTTTTCATTTATAATTGGTCAAACTTATAAGGTATTCATACGTGACAGCGTGCCAGAATTGTATTCTACGGAGGTAGAAGTATTGTTAATCGGCCGTGCTGCGCTTGCGCATGCAGGCCCACATGAAGGATTTGTTTATCGTGCTTCGGCTCGTCCGGTTCTGGATTCCGGTGGACAGTGGAGTATAGCTAGGAAATGATCAAGGCCTTATTTAGATGCATCTAAAAGTTAGAATTGTTTCACTTTCTTCATCATATCAATTTTTAGCTGCTTGTATGGAGTATTAAATATAGGTAAAAAATAACTAATTACATAGTTTAGTTAGAAATCACGAGATGAATCTTTTGAGGCTAGTTGGTTTATAATTGGATAATATTTATCAAATAAAACGAAAGTGGTACTATTCATCAGATTAAAAAAATTTACAAACTAAACCAGGTCCAAATTACTATGCAGCCTACCTAGACTCCGACCCTAGTAGGAGGAGCAGAAAATTTTAGGCGACCGAGGTCGTCGCTCAGGGTCGCGGCAGGCACCACCCCGGCCCCGGCCGTGCACGTGCGCGACAAATCCCTGGCGCGCTAGTCGTTTTCGGCGAGGGGCGCCGTCAGCCGCGTGCTCTACCATTTTTTTATTTCGGCTAGGCCATGTTTAGACGGTAAAAAATTTCATCCCAACTTTCGTCTTATTTGATAAATATTATTTAATCGTGGATTAACTAGGCTCAAAAGATTCATCTCGTGATTTTTCAAATAAACCGTATAATTAGTTATTTTTTTACTTACATTTACTACTTCATGTATAGGTCCAAAGATTAATATGATATAGAAAGTAAAAAAATTCTAACTTTTTAGGGTGCATGTAAACGAGGCCCACCTCCGAACTCCCTCGGCCTCGAGCGATGACTCCCTGAGCCCCTGACTCCTCTGCCTCCAGCCCTCCCTACGCACGGCGACAAATCTCTGGGATGGGACTAAGGCTGGATAACGAGTCGAGCCTCGTTCTGACTCGTTAGGATAACGAGCCAGCTCGGTTCGACTCGTTATCTTAACGAGTCAGAAAACTAGCTCGGCTTGGCTCGTTATGAGCTCGAGCTGGCTCGTTAGGCTCGCGAGCCAGATATAAAAAAATACACAAAATATAATATTTGTATTTATCTAAAGCTTAAAATATTAATAATATAAAAATAATATATTCAATAACCTTAAATCGAATAAAATATTCATATGAGTTAATATATCATCCATTTATGAAGTGTAAGACATGAAGTAATACGAAACTAATATAAGTTATGATGACTTTTTCCCTAAAACTACGACTCGTTTGGCTCGCGAGCGGCTCACGAGCCAGCTTGAGTTAGCTCGTTATAGCTAACGAGCTAAAATCCTGGCTCGACTCGGCTCGTTATCGTAACGAGCCGAGCCGAGCTGAACCGAACCAGCCATGAGCCGAACGAGCTAACGAGCTTCGAGTTTTTCGTCCAGACTCAGATGGGACGGGTCCACGGGACGAATACGGCGCGGGGCCTGGGGAGCCACGAGATTGATTCGCTCCTGATCGCGGGCCGCCCAGGAGGTGGGGCCCCGCCGTCTTTCAGGCGGCAGGCTGCTGCATGCACTGCTTGCAGGCTTGCAGCTGCACCTGCCTCGGGAACGCCCGACTCCCGAGCACGTGAGGCGCAGCAAGCACCTCAGGCTTTGGCTCGCACCTCCGCCGCACCCCGCCGCTCCGCTCTCTCCTCCGTCTGACGGATGCGCGCGGCGCCAATGGATTGTTATTTCCTGCCGCGACTGCGCGCGCGCGCCCGCCGACATGACAATTGACGGGGCTTGCGCGGATCCCTAGCCCGAATCCCGAATCCCGAATTCCCGATCCGACAGCAACCGCAGTCTCCCCACTCAAACCCACGGCGAGCAAAGAGCGCCTCCGCCGCTCATTTGAGGCCATGGCCGTGTTCACTTCACTTCCCAACCCAAAATATTTCCTCTTCTACCCATCACATCAAATCTTTCGACGCATGCATGGAGCATTAAATGTAGGTAAAAAAGATAACTAATTGCATAGTTTGTCTGTAAATGTCGGGACGAATCTTTTGAGCCTAGTTAGTCCATAATTGGACAAATTTTGCCAAATAACAACGAAAGATGCTACAGTAACTTTTCAGCTACTTTTCGCGAAGTGAACACACCCCATGTTTAGATACCAAATTCACCCCAAATTCTACTGTGCAAAAATAAGATTATCCGTCACATTAAAATGTTGGCATATGTATGGAGTACTAAATATAGATGAAATCAAAAATTAATTGCACAGTTTTGTTGTACTTTGCGAGACGAATATTTTGAGCCTAATTAATAAATATTTGGACAATTATTAACAAATAAAAACAAAAGTGCTACAGTGCTACAGTGTAGTACTGTGCAAATTCGGTGTCACCCGAATTGGGTAACTAAACACGGCCTGAGGCAAGAGGCACAGGCAACGGGCGATGCGTTACTGCATTTCCTTTTGGGCGCGAACGAACGGCGCGCCAAGCCGCCAACCGTGCAGCCGAGCAGGGTTTTTTTACCGACCGGTCACCCCAAACCGCCGGCCTCCGGTAGCGGTTTACCGGTCCGGTTTACCGGTAACCGGTCGATAATCGGCCGAATTTGAATTTGAATTCAAACGTGCCTTCGGTTCGGTTTGTCACCGGTTTACCGGGCGGTTTGGAGCGGTAACCGCTCGGTTTGAGCGGTTTACCGCTCCAAACCGTTTAGTTTTTTTTGCATGAATAAAAAGAATTTTTGGTACTTCCTTTGCACAAATTAATGTAAAAAGACCACACAATGTGGTAAAAAATAGCATAAGTCACTAAAGCAACAATATATAGTCGCATACAAATACAATATATAGTCGCTTACACAAACAAATATATAGTTTCTGCTCGCATGGTCAACTACGTATGATGTATGGGAAGACCCCTTGTTGGCACGACATTTTATATTCGGCGGTGGACATAAGAGAGATACCTTGCTGTCTAAGCAGGGCAGCCTTGTAATCTTGCCAAGTTTGACCTGTCTATGCTGCTGTTGTCTCCCATTCTTGAACTAACATATTGTAAAAACTAGGGTTTTCTCATTCATACACCCATCTAGTCTGAGTCTGCATGGTCATGTCAGGAATGGAATAGCTATAAGTAGGCTGTGAGGTATCGCTGTAGGAGGAAGAAGAGTACTGTGGAGTGTCGTAGTCCGTCGGTGCATATGCTCTCCTCTGCGATGTCGGTTGTCCATGGTCACGGTCTTGAGTAGCATGTGTGAATTGGGTCTCGCCTGCAATCAACCATAATTAGTAGGCATAGACAGAAACAATTGTGTGTATGTAGGTGTAATGGATACCTGTGAAATGAAGACCTACATAACTACTACCACCAGCACCAATAGTACCAGCCCCACTCCCACCACCACCACCGTCTGTCCCACCACCACCGTCACCGTCACTCCCACCAGCACCGTCAATGTCACTGTCATCGTCACTACTGTCATCGTCACCACTATCCTGGGACTGGTATTCCTCATCCTCAGTCTCTGTGTCGCTGGTCACTGTTTTTCCTTTTCCTCGGTGACGCTTACCGTGACCCTTCGGAGGCACCATCTGCATCTTCCTCTTCCCGAGGTGACTTTCACCCACATTTCTACGGGGCCAATCACTGATGCAATCATGCCCCGTAGCCTGACGTAGATCCCCGGGGTCTATTTGGTCACTACCAACACAAACAAATGAATCACATAAATAAAATCAATCACATAATACAGGGTGAGACATACACAAACATCAACGTGACACCAAAGTTGGGTCACTCCTTTTGAAACTTCGCATACATATCCTTCAAGTCTTTCTCATTCTGATCTAGGTACTTGCCATCAATATCCCTTCCAGTGGGTGACGCAATGCCTTCACCTGAAACCATAAGCAAAGAATGAGAATATGGAAAGATACATAAGGCCATAGGTCTCCAAGTATAGGTACTTACCCCACTTCTGTGTCTCTCGGACCGCACTGACAAAGTACGGATTGTCGGCATTTCGTCCTGGGATTCCTACATAATGGAAAAACTTTCCCCAAGCTTTACCAATAGCTTCCTTTGCATTTTTTCCCTTCTGCGTCCAAGACCCTGTATCAATCCTTTGTTGGTGCATTCCTCTCCTCCCACCCGCTGCCACATGATAGTCCTCCACCTCCACTGGAGTCTCCCTCTGTGATCCTGCTCTTCTAAACAACCTCTCAATAGGATTCGCTCCATGCGAACCACCACCACCACCACTACCCCCTCCACGGTCGTAATTACCTCCTCTCTGTTGCACCCTCTGCTCGTAATCATATTCTGCTCTCGACTGGTTTAGTGCTTCCTTCATCTGAGCCTCATATTCATCATCACCGAGGGGATGGTTTCCTTCTGCTGCAGTTTTTCTCGTGCCAACCTTTGTCGAGCCCGGTCAGCAGTCGTCTTCTTAGCTCTGTCAAGATCTCGCCGAAAGTACGCACGCACATCTGGTGGCACACGGTCGCAATGCAAGGTGTCCGCACCGTGCCTAGCCAAATGCTGTTTAAATCTAGTGCAACCACCGCCTGCTTTCGTCACATGACAATAATTGCATCCATCCAGGAGCAAGATTTCCACCATGCTCCCATACAACGTCTCTGTTTCTGCCTGACATTGTCTACCTGCATAAACGGACAACACAAAGTCACACCTAAATAAAATGTATCCTAAATCCTACCACAAATCCTACCACAATATATACCTAAAATATACCTAAAATATATACCTAACATACACAAAGTCACAATATATACACAAAGTCACACAAAGTCACACAATATATACCTAAAATATACATTCTACCACAAATCCTACCTCTAATCCTAAATCCTAAAAAAACATCCTAAAATAAATCCTACCTAAAACCTAACAAAAAAAACTATCCTAAATCCTAACACAAATTCTACCTAAATCCTAATACTACTCTAAAGAAAAAAAACAAAAAAAACATACCTGGGCGGTTAGCCGCGGATCCGGGCGGTAAACCGTGATTCCCGAGCGGTTAGCCGCGGATCCGGGCGGTTAGCCGACGGCGCGGCGGGCGCTCGGTAAACCGCCCGGACCGGGCGGTAAACCGAGCCTTCGGGGCGGTTAGCCGGCGGCGGCGGGCGGGGGGCGGACGGGAGAGGATAAGACGCTCGGCGCGTTGACCCCCCCCCCCCCGCGCGAGCTCCCGGCTCGTTTTGTGCCCGTGGCGGCATAATGGGCCTCATGGGCCTTAACGGGCCGGGACCGGTTTTTTTTTCTTTTTTTTCAAACTTCTATTCGTATAAATAAATACTAAACGAACTCCAATTTGAAAAATGTTTACACCATTGACTTCTATAAATCATGAACTATTTTAGGAATTTTTTCAGCATTTTTTTTTTCAAATTTTGAATTTGAATTTAGGGAATACCTCACCGGACCGGACCGGAACCGGTCCGGCCCGGTTAGGGCGGTAACCGCGGTAAACCGAACGGTTTTTTTAACCCTGCAGCCAAGGGCTGACGACACCGCCACACGGGGGCACGTGGACCAGCAAGAGGCAGCGGCGGGATGGCCGGTGCACTGCTGCTCACTGCTGTAACGTGCGCCCTGCGCCGGCCGGTCCATGCATGATGCGTGTTTCGTTCGGCTCGCCGTTGTGCTTGTACCGTGTAGCTGCTGCCGCCTGCCGGTGCAGTCCTGCTGTGCCGTAAGGGAGCAGAGGGCCCTCGCACCACGTTTCTTTGCTTTTTGCTGAATTGTAAGCTATTTTAGTTTTTTCTAGATACATTATTTTTGCTATATTATATCTAGATATACCCTCCAAAGCCTAAATAAACTTATTATGAAATGACATTTTATGATCTATATAATGGTGCTTATTACATAACATAAATATTAATAATTTTTTTTTGTTTCGTAAGTGAGAAGTACACTTATTTTAGGACGGATAGAGTATAGTACTCTCCTTATTTTAAATTATAAAACATTTTGGTTTTTATAGATATATGTTGTTTTTACTATATATATTATATAACAAAAATTATATATCTAAAAAAGTCAAATCGTCTTACAATTTGAAATATATTGAGTAAAAGCTATGTACCTAGAAAAATTAAAATAACTTACAATTTGAAACAGATAGAGTAGTACATAGATGCATTTAAGTCTTTCTTCCTATGCCAACACTCTCGTAGTGTTGTGGTGGCTCCTCCAGTCGTGGAGGCCACCCACCGAGGTTCGATTCCTAGTCTTAGTATTTGGCTGAGTGTGGCATTGAGGTCTTCCCCAAGGGAACCGAAGTAATGTGTGTGCTTGGTAGACGCGTTTCGAGATTTCTCAGGCAGTCTCACTAGTATTTGAACGTGTTATCGGTATAGGTGTCCATACAAGTCTTACATGATATACCATGCTCCTAGCGGTGTTTCAAAAAAAAAGTGTTTCTTCCTATGGACAGTTTGGTGTATACATACTTCCGTTTCAAATTGTAAGTCTTTATGATTTTTCTATATACATATATCTAGACATATATATCTAGAGATACCTAGCAGCAATCATGTATCTAGAAAAAAAATAGAACAGCTTATAATTTAAAATGGAGCATGTATCATCTTGCTTCTTCGCGGCAAGTGATTTTGAGAGAGGCAATGACTATCTATCTATGATAAACTCTATAGAGGAGATGGACTTACACGCTTTAAATAATAACGTCACTAAGTCGGCCAACAATAATTACTTTGTAAGATATTGTTTAGCATAGCTCCTCTAAAATCAGACTCAAATTCTGAAACTGGGTGAGTTTTTAAACAACACTTACACATTATACAAGCGTGAGTGCATATATACAGACGTCGGTTGGACTGCCGTGCAAAACAACAGAAGAGCCGCAGAGGCATGGCTGTGCCCGAATGAACTTGGGCCATATTAGGCTGGAAAATCAAGCTTCAAACCGTTACATCCATCTATTTCAGATGTCGCTGAAACGTGCTGTGGCATTCACCATCTATTTCAGATGTCGCTGAAACGTGCTGTGGCATTCACCGCAGAGGCATGGCTGTGCCCGAATGAACTTTGGGCCATATTAGGCTGGAAAATCAAGCTTCAAACCATTACATCCATCTATTTCAGTTGTCACTGAAACGTGCTGTGGCATTCATTTGTTACTTCAAAGCATAAATGGTACAAATGCAAGTTTGAGAAGGTAACATAGGTCGCTAAATATGATTAATAAAAGTAACATTATGCAATTTTATCATCAAATTTGACAATGCATGCGTTTCAACACATTGCAAATTGAATAGGTCAAACACCCAAGGTTAACATTGATCATTATTTCTCATGACAACTGGAATACAGTTTCTATGTTCAAAATTAACTAATTTACAACGTCGAGGAGCAAATGTTGCAGCAGAAGGGATCAAGGCAACCCCCGACACACCAAACTATCCTGAAACACATAGTTGTAAATTTAAAAAAAGTTTACCTTATACACCTGCTTTATGCCAAAATTTTGTAGTCCAACAAGAACGAGGGAGCAGCGCTAGTCATAAGAGAACCAACTACACAATCCATGATCGCTGCTTCAAATGAATAGTCACACCCTGATGTCGCCAGGCAACAAATGCTGACGCAATTTCACGTAACTGTGACGGAAGATTTTTCTTTCACTGTCTACAAAATGGCAACAAAAAGGTACAGGCTGGAACCAAGACAATAACCAGACTGAAGACACCTCAGCTCCCAATCAATAATATACTCTTCAAATGTGATGTGCCGACAACTACTTGCACCAGAGCACTTTGTTCCCCTTGTTTGTGTACGCTTTGGTTAATTGGGTATTGGCTCCAGTTCTAAAATATGTTTTTGTTCCAGTTGTAACCATCCAGCTGCTTGTTCATGCATTACCGAATGCTTAGGCTGCTCAAATCATCCACAATATGCAGAGTCCCGTTCAAACTGCCTTGTTCTCCCTCTTTTGATTTCAGCCGAGGGTTTGAAGCAATTCCATTTTCTGGTGAGCTCTCGAGACTATGGTCAACAGCATAGGCTGAAATAGCACTCTTTATGCCTTCAAAGTATATCGAGTAGGGAAAATATTCCGCACACCGTGCCTTCCACCCTGTTGAAAAAATAGAGTTATTCCTGGTTATGTAAAAGGAACAAACATCTATAGGCATGCTTCATTAGTAGGTGCATGCCACGAGCATCCAGCACCAGTATTGTGATGTACGAATCTGTTTAACATGCAACGTACTAATTAGGTCACCGCACTAATAGTTCTAGCTACCGGAATAAATCCTCAAAGCATGCCATCATGCAATACTAAGCACCTAGTGACATACGTATTCATGTATGTGAAATTAAAATACCTGACACAGCAACAAAAGAAAAAGGAGAAAACCCTGCCTCATTTCTAGCAAAACAATGTAGCATGTGATACAATACAGGTACAAGAATATTGAAACTTACTATTTGCAACATCCTGATCACCAAAGACTGTCTCCAGCAATTTATGAACATCAATACAATCTTGAATTTGCCATTCGTTTACAGGACCAAGCACACTATGGCTGAAAAAAAAAACAAGAAAATGTGAACACCCATACAATGCAGCTGAGCAAATAGAGGCTCTTTTGTTCTTTACCCTGACGATGTAATATTTGTTGAATCTTCAATTAGTTTAATTGCCTCCATCTTCTTATCTGGCTCCAATAGATACATCATTTCAGCACCAGCTGCTCGATGCATCAAGGAAGCTGGCAAAGAGATATCATCAAGAAAGAGTAAGATTCCTGATCAGGACAATACCCACAAAGAGATAAGATTAGTTACCATTGTGTTTTTCAAGGAAACTTCTGTTTACTTCAACAAGGGACTTTCCATGTAATTGCCTGTAGGTTGTTGGTATTTGTTAGTCAGATAAATTGGGAATAAACACACAGTGATAGAGCAAGTGCCAAGTTAGAACCTCATGTCAGGTCGTTCAGCTTCCAAAACATTCCAAATTAGCTTCTCTGAATCAGTCACTGGTCCAGGAAGACTGTTTATCTTGTGGAAGAATTTTATCTGCAAAATAAAGATCAAATAAATAACAACACAATAAAATGATCAGATTTATCTTGAATTAATCAGGTGAAGTATTTAAAAAGTATCACTAACATAGTATGCTGTCATCCAACAACTACTAGCTCATTTTGATTCAGAACTCTATCTTCCAACAACTAATAACACTAACCACTGTTGTGGCCTCTAATCACCATCACTATCACCTAACGTAATCAAAGTGGTCCATTATTTGTGCCTGGTGTACAAGGCATTACATCAAATATATACAAGCACAGTATGTCGCTCAGAAAGCATGTGAGATATTCTCTGAAAAAAAGTACCATAAGAAGCTCTGTAAATGTCAAAAGATGCCAACCAAAGTAGCCACAATTCTATATGAATTAAGTGCTATCACTAAGCAAGAAAGCACTAAAAAATATTTTCATGGCCCTAAATCCATAGACTCAAGAAACCATCGACTTATGCAACAATTGACTCCACATTAATTCTGGGTGGACAAATAGAGAACTATACAGCCTTTTCCCCACTGACTTCACCCAAAGAAAAGAGAGAAAACTATACTTCAAAATGCACCCGATGTGTGTGGTATGCAGCAATCCTAGTATGTATTGACCAAAAACAAACTCAAAACCAAGGTACAACGCCATGAAGGCACACTGAAGAATAGCATTCAGTTTGTTCTTGGCTCAAGGCAGAATTATCAGAACCATAAATTCATGAATTAAAAAAACATAACTCATCTCATTAGCTGTTAGGTCATTAGTGTACTGTAAGAAGAGAGAATTTATTATGACATGTCACATAATTCATGGAAACAAAAAGCTTAATGGAAGGTGTAATTTTTGAAACTTACCAAACAGCGGTGACTGTCTGGATTATCCTCATCCAATTTAATGAGCTGTTTAACTGCCTGAAATTATAGATGGATTACAAAAATTAAGGCCAGTGTACAACAGAAGGCAACAAACTAAGGGCATGCGAGTTAAGTATAATAATACTAACCCGCATGCTTTCAAGTAGATAAATTATCAAATATAATATTCATTAACATGCAATGCTCAGGTATCCTTCTAGTTATTGTAGAAGATGATGCTCAGTGATTGGGGGAGCATTTAGGAAACAAATTCATATATAAAAAACAAAATCCATCAAGGGTCAACACCCATGTCCATGCATATCTATCACAGTGCCGACTCACTTCTGACATGTTTAGAAGAGTCCTACTGGCAGAGGGAGAGAAAAAGCTAATACATGAGAGAGAACAATGGGAGATAAAGCCTAGCATCTATGTACCAGAGAGACATAAGTGTTCCGCTGCTTTTCTTTATCTTCACACAAGTTACTTTTCCTTCGCACAAATTGCAGGTGTACAGCTTTTGCAACTTGTAGAGGACCTTCGTTGCATACAACACTAAGAGGGATCTTCTGTAGCCATATACCATAGGTTTAAGCTTATATATACTCACTCTGTTTCAAATTAGTAGTTGTCATTCTGGCATTGTCCTAAGTCAAACATTTCTATCTTTGACCATCATTTCCTACAAGTTCGTACAGTTTAACAATATGCGAATTACATATTAACGTGCCTGAACCGTGACCTCTTTTTCTCTTGTGCCCTTTATGTTCCTTTATGTGTCTCCCTGTTTCTCGTCTCTTTTGGGTTTCATCTCTAGCCTACCCCAACTTGCTTGGGACAAAAGGCTATGTTGTTGTTGTTGTTATATATTATGAAAGTATTTCTCATGATTAATCTAAAAACTTAAATATTATGATAATAAACTATACGAGATGGTTAAAGAAAGAAAGGTTTGGCTTTGGACAAAGCTGGAATGACACCTGCACCCGTGTCGAATTCAGACTACTGCAGCCATGGCGCAGAAGCACTGCATGTTACGGAGTACAACACAACTTTTATCCAGGACTGACCTAGACCTATAATAGTAAAAAACTGTTGAATTCACCACCCACCTTGCTTGGCACTGAAACATGCAGTTTTCAGACTTTGCACATATCTAACACTTTCTTCATGCATATGAACTTCTTAAGAATGGTTTCGAATATTCAGTTTCAATTACATTGCTAGGATAGTAGACAACAAATCTGCAAATTCTCTGTGATGTCGATACCAGCAAACTGTTAAAGCTTATAATTACAGATTTTTTTTTCTTCAACTATAATTACAGAGTTTCTTCATACCAGGAAACTGTTAGCTTATAATCATTATATTTATTAAGAAGAAAACGTATAACTACAGATAGCAGCGGTATAACTAGCATCAATGAATTTACATAGATACATATGCCACAGCCTATCAGGATGTAAACAGAGTGGGGAAATCATAATGAAAGCGAGTAGAGTAGCCTAGGGCAAGTGACATTAGACAGAAATAACATACCTGGAAAGCAAGTAAAACCTTTTGCTTTCTCATGCTTAGCTCAAATGAAAGTATATGGGTCTCTAATGAGTCTGACGAGTTATTCTGCAGAAGCTTCAAGTATTTTGTAGCTTCTGCAAGTGGGTTTTCAATCTGCAAACAAGAAATTGCATAAACCAAGGTGGTAGAACTTCTAGCTAGCACAGATAACTTGCGACTTGTGAGTACCAAAAACTGATAAATACTACACAAAAATATAAGGCCATGCAGGGCACATAAATACCTGGATTAATTTTTCACCATGTGGATCCAGATCAACTGGTCTTGCATGTTGTTTCTTTCCAGATTTTGAACTGTTAGATAAAGCTGTTTCATCCTCTTGTTTCTCTTCAGCCTCCTGGAGGAATATGGGACAAAATCAGAAAACTAGGTAAACATTGATCCTATGTGAGTGTCTGAGATTACCCTTTTAGCACGCGCTTCTGCTTTCTTCTGCTTTTGCCTCAACTTCTTCCTCTGAGCAGGTGGCAGTTTTGACATCTCATCATTCTCCTCCGTAGAAGATTTTGTTGGAGAATCATGTAGTTTCATATAGCACCTGCAGTTTGTGCCAGCAGCATCACCAACTATTCTGGATAGAGGCACAAACTAACGAAAACAAAACACCAGAAGCAAACCATTACCTGATAGCTCCAGCAGCAGCCTTGTGGAAGTATTCGTGAGCATGCAAACGATCTTGAAACTTCAGCATAGAAACATATGCTCTAAGTGTCATTTTTCGCAAGCAATATGAATGGAAGTCAAATTGATCTTCAGTCATATCAGCGTAATGCTTTTCAACTGCCAAGAAATTTTTTAGGGCCCGGCCAAGATCACCTTGACGGTAATAGCTCTCCCCAGAAGCAAGCTCATACCTTAAGTGATATATATATATATATATATATATATATATATATATATATATATATATATATCATGTAGTTAGATAGAAAGTGAACATAAGCGATGGATAGCAGAGGGGAAAGAGCACATACCACATGCACTGCATGTCATGAAGATTATTGTGTTGATCACCATCTTTTGTAAACAAGACAGCAGTCTTCTCAGCAAGGCCAACCTTCATACATCACAAAAAAACAGCTAAATGTTAAAGAGCTTGCAAGTATACGCCAAGAAACTCTGGTGCTTTCTTATTGGATAAATGCTAGAGTCTCCATATATTCCCTTTTCTCGAACCCAGCATTGGCATATCAAAATGGCCTCCAATACAATTTTTTGACAATAACCTTTTTAAAAAATATAATGGAAAAAAAAGAATTATATGATTCATGGTGGCAAAGATACTTTTTCCACACGGCAAATCTAAATACTTATATACATATGAGTGGTCAAGTTAATAGGTTGACTGCAGTGCTCTGAAGCAACACTGATGATAACAAGTATAAAGGGCACAGAAAGTGGTCTGTTCCTAATTAGCTACCTGGTCAGCCTGAAGCATCTGCATAACACACTCGCTATTTAAATAACGATCAGCAAGATCCATGGACCTAGCTTCATCTGCTAATGCAGCTGCTGCTGTGAAATTTCCAGCATGTTGCAATATCTTCCCCTGGAATAAAAGTGTGAGTATTAGCAGAGTTATAAACAGCATGTGACTTAGATATTAGTATGATATAATCAATTGGAACCTTTAAACCAACATACAACAGAACAGACTAAGAACTCATAATGGTGCTGGCAAGATTAGATGGTGATGAGAAACAATGTTGGCTCATTACATGTATATAAATAAGAGATCAGTTAAATTAACAGGAGACATTAGCTATACAGTGAACAAAATACGCAACAAAACTACATCTAAACAAAATGCATGTGCGTGCATGTGCGGGTGTGGGTTAATGTGAGTGAGAGAGACACCTTTACTGAATATAAATCGATGACAGTCGGTGTATGTGAGATAGCCTCATCGATTTTATTTAAAGCAATGTCATATTGCCCTCTTCTGTCATAGTGCTGCGTTAGACGATATGGGGAGGAAACATGATTATTCAAGTTCATGATATTTTTCTATACAAAAATGAGAAGTTTATCACAAAACACGTAAAATGGCACAGCAAATGCATACCTGAGAAATCAAAAACAGAGTCCACAACAGTGTGGAAGGAGGCTCCTTCTGTGGACTGCGAAGCAAGACAGTGAAAATCAATAGTGATCATTGGCAACAACTCAGTTACCTCGTTGGTTATAATGGCTGCCTTCTTGGGCAACATATTTGTCACAGATTGTTTACAAGCACAATCTTGAAAAGTGGGGCAAACACTATCTAGTTACAGCTTGTTGCATTAAAGCAAAATGTTGTTTCGCAATTCTGGTATGTGTAAGGAACACGTGAATATTTAGCACAGTTCAACGAGTAAGATCAGGTGCCTATTGATGATTATGTATTTCGAGTTGGAAGCTCCAACACAGGGCATTTCATGTATTTATTTAGGGAGCATTGCCTCTTAGAAAACCATCTAGCCATCACCAAACAGAATCTGGTTAAGGCATTAAGTACTCCATGCATTGCAAAATGACACAACAGAATGGTTGGCTAACCAGCAATGAGTTGTAAGCAAGTAAGAAACATGCATTCACAATAGTTGTCAGGCACTAAGGATTACCATCCAGGAAAGCATCCAGAAGTCCTAATTGAATCTTCTATTTTAAGAAATAACTGCTCCAGTAAGTTTGCCTGTCAACAGGATTTAGAATTTGCATATGAAGTGGCTTGCTGACTTACAACATGACCAGTAAACGAAACAAAGAACAAAATAGTGCTACCTTGCCAGGATGTTCATACAGTGGGCTTAAATCAGAAAATAGTGAGGGAACACCCTGAGAAAAAAAATATGGGATGCATTACAATTGATTATACCAACCTAATGCTGAATGGTAAGGAAACAAAAATAAAAATAACCACAGATGAAATACCATATATGTACTATCTGCAAACTAAACTATCACTTACCTTTGTTAATAGAGGTCTGACATAGTTGTCTGCTGCCTCCTGGAACTTTTCACCTTCCAGAAAATCAAGAGGGATACGCTGTCGCACAGGGAAAATGCACAAATTTAGATTCACAGATTCTCAAGTATATGCCATGCTTACTACCAATACATGCAGGGAAAGTAGAGTTTAGGATAAAACCAGGCATGTCCATGTCAATGGTATTATTTTTGTATCACTGGGAAGTTTAGTAGTGAATACAAGAAGAAGAGGAAGAAAGGGTATGACAAAAAATATGAAGTTGCAATTTAACGTAGTTTATTAGTTTACCTTAACAGCAGATGACCAAGCATACTTCTCTTTAAGTGAGTTGTATAATGCACTTAAGCGCTCAACATCATCAGCAGAATATTGACCATTATCAGAGTATAGGCCAAGGCACTTTTGCACAGCAATGAAGTATCTGAGTGGAAACAGTGAGAATTCGTTCATTCACAAGACTGACAAGAGTACCAAAAGGTAGGTTATAAATATAATGCTAGTACAAATAATGTTATGAAAGGTACACAGATGCATGTACTTTCATAGCACACGAGAAATCCACTCATATTTTCAAGATCAGATGTTGCTAATCCAAAATTTGATATAGTTAAAGACAGCATGGCTGTTCTTTGCCTGATGCCCATTCCTACTGGCTACTGGTAGCGGTAGAGGTAGATTAAGAACATCACTAGGCAAATCCAGTCCATGCGAACAATACACTTTCCATTCTCACTCTACTCAAGGAGTGCTAACGTCATTAGAGTGGATGGCACCCAACGATACACAAAAATGGAGCAACTACACATTTTGGTGCGTGTGCATACCATGAGCCTGTGTAGGGAGAAGGTACTGCAACATCAAGCAACATGTTGGAAACATCTAGATCATACTTAAGCCTCCCTCCTTGATTCAGCTTAAGATGTTAGCTAAGATATCATTTATCATGGTGGCTCCCCAAGGTTTCAATCAGACCAGAGTAGCCATGTGAGGGTGTGCACCCTCTCGTAATATATTGCCACCCCAAGTATGGCTGATATAAACCACAAATGTTCAACTGTTCAACACAAACTAGTAAGTTTATTTCCCACACATGGGCATCACGTAAGGAGGCAAACAATTCACTGCACAAATTTTCCTTGATCAAATTCAGAACAGTCAATTCGACATTTTGTCTATTCATTCATAGGTAGTATGACAAGGACACTAAACAAATTGATGAAATTGCAATGCTTAAAACCATATATCAGAGTTGAGAAGAAGCATGACATTTAAAGGGAGTGGTTGGTCCATGGCTTTATGCCCTCAATCAAAATTACCAATTTTTGTAATGCCTATGCCTATAGTTCATTTGGTTTGGCTATTTTTCTAGCTAATTCTAAGCCAACCGTGGGCCAACAAAACCTTACGCAAACTTTTGCCTAGCAAATGTTCTGGCAAGGTCAGTTGTAGCACAAACAAAACATTAGCAGCACAAGTTGTGTCAAATGTCAAAACCCATACACATTTACAGTGGACCAAAATAAGGCTGAACATATGCAAGTAAAAAGAGGATACGAGTAGCTCACTTGTAGTTATCAGGATTCATAAAAAGCAAGGATCTGTATATGCTCTCAGATTCATCAAAGCGGCCAAGTTTGAACAAGACAGATGCCATTTGTTCTTTGAATGATAGCTTGTCAACCTAGCAGACAAAATTGACATGAACAAGAACAAAACATGATTATTCAGACATCATCTTCAGAGATCCCCAACCACCACCACACACAAGCAACATACTCCCTCCATTCCAAATTATAAGGCATTCCAAGAATCTTGGAGAGTCAAAGCATAAGTTTGACCAAAATTATAGAGAAAATTACAAAAATTTATAACATCAAATAGGTATACTATGAAAATATAATTAATGAAGAATCTAATGATACTTAATTGGTGTCATAAATATTATTATCTTATCATATAAATTTGGTCAAACTTGAAATCCTTTAACTCTCCAAGATTCTTGGAATGCCTTATAATTTGGGATGGAGTAAAATGGAAGGATAGGACTCACAATTTTGCTCTCCTTCTTCTGCATTTCCTCAAGGGCTCTGTCTAGCATCCCACATTCTTCAAACAATGATATCTATTAAAAAAAAGGACAATAAGATTACATGAAATCATGACTGCAACATATATTCATATTATAGATGCAAAGTTAACAGTAGAATAACAGCAAGCTAAAGAAATGAACATGGTCATTATTAATGTGTGAACCAATGCCATCAAAAATAAAAAAATAATTAAGTACCACTTATTTGAGTATTTCATAACTCACACCACAAGCTTCACACGACATGGAAGGTGGATGCAAAGCAAATGAACAGAATACCACACGGTGAACATAAACAGACACCGAATGCTAAAAAGTAATACTAAACTAATATATTCTAGATGGCATACAGTTAAAACAAAAAGAAATATTGCATCAGGCCATCAACAACATACAAAACAAATGGGCACAAGTTACAATTAACATCTAGTAATACAAAACTGGTACTCAAATATTGTTTTATAGCGAAAGCCAAAGTACATATATAGAATAATAGAAGTGTCAGAAGAACATGAACCAATGCTAAATGTTTTTTTTCTCTAATCCAATACTAACAAAAGAAACTGCAATCCTATTCAAGAAACACAAACCTTATACAGCAGCATTTCACTATGTTCATATCGCTCATTCTCTGGTGGATAATCATCTTCCAGTGTTCCCTCGTACGCCTCCAATACTTCTATTGCCTTGGAAGAACTGCAAGTGAAAAGTCAGTATCAGAAACAAGTCAAACAACCATGTTAAGTGATCAATTTTTTTCACACAGTAAATGCTGTCTTAATCATAAGCGTTAGCACGTCTCATGAATAAATGAGCAAGTTAACTCTCCATCTGATATGAAAGAATACAAACAAAAACATAAATGGTCAAGTTTAGATCATAGAAAAAATATCTACTGGCTGTACAGCTCAATTATAAGAAATAAGGTATATACAAGTGAGGTAGGGACATCTGTGCAAACCCTGGACTAATGGACCTTTAGGCCTCTACATACTTAGCAGAAAGAACACCAATATGCCAAAAAAATACACAACAACAACAACAACAACAACAACAACAACATAGCCTTTTGTCCCAAGCAAGTTGGGGTAGGCTAGAGATGAAACCCAAAAGAGACGAGAAACAGGGAGACACATAAAGGGACATAAAGGGCACAAGACAAAAAAGGTCACGGTTCAGGCACGTTGATTGCTAATCTTCAAGCGCTCCTGTCCATAGCTAAATCCTTGGGGATATTCCACTCCTTAAGATCTCTCTTAACGGACTCGTCCCAAAAAAATAAACAAGCATATATTATACAAAGCATGTTTTGCAATGATGACATGGAGCAATCAAATAATTGACATAATAAAGGAATCCATGAGCCAAGAAGATTATATCCAGCTCGCAGTTTACAACCTGTACTACAATTGCTTAAAGTCCACACCCAACAATGTTTGGAATGAAGTTTGCTACTGGATTTTCACCATAGTGTATATAACACATAAAAATCAGTAGAGATCAAAGACATATTATGATAAATCATAAGATTGGCTCTAATCGACATCGATTAGAAAGTGCCATACTTAGAATTCAAATGATGAGCGACCGCAAAACCAATCCAGTTCATGCGGTGATTTGGCTTTAACGACAAAAGTTGTTGCCTAGTCTCAACAAAGCCAGACAAGTCCCTCATCTGTGCCTGTGTAAAAGATGAAAAATAAAATATTAGAGGGCAAAGAAAATTCTTCTCTTAAAATAAGCCCTGAAGCCTAGATAAGCATTATAAATTTTAGAAGGATGACAATGGTGAATTCAAACAGCAATCTGCAGTGGCGTATAACATAATGATGCCAACACACGTTACAAATTCGGACAGCAGCTATTACGTACTCCCCCCGTTCCAAATTATAAGACGTGTTGGCCTTTTTAGATACATTGTTTTTACTATGTATCTAGACATAGTGTATATCTAAGAGCAAAGCAAAAAAACTATGTATCTAGAAATACCAAAACGTCTTATAATTTGGAACAGAGGAAGTATTATCTTTCTTTAGCGTTACATGTTCGGTAATAAGATAATGAACAAAATCATGTGCTTTCACCGAAATAAAAATGAGGAAAATACTTAGTAACCATTTCATGATAACAATAAGCTATGCACAGGACATTGAGTGAGTCATAGGTGACTGGAATGTCGCACATTTTAGTTGGCAGCAGTTCAATGAGGCTACACTTAAGAAAACTATTGTGCCAAAAGAAATTTAAATAAAAAACACTTGTTAATTTACACCAACCTGGAGAAGTGACAAGTCACGAAGAATTTCTATGTTATCTGGATCAATCCTCAATGCATTTCTGTAACATTTTATAGCTTCTCTGTATTCTCTATCTGACCGATAAAGCAAACCATAGACATGCCAACAGACATGGCTCTTCAGATCATTCTGCGAAAAGTTTAATGTGAGTTAGTTCTGAGTTCTGACACCTGTATCCATGTAATCATCACATCAACAACAGAGAAAATTGATTGCACTAATTGATAACCTTGAGGCCTCGTCGAACAAGCTCATATGCTTCAGATTTTCGGTCCATGCAGTTTAGTGTCAAACCTTTCATTGATAGTGTTTCTACATGAAACGAGACAGAGAGGGATGTTACGAGCAGATACAACAGCATGAGGTAATAATAGAACCAGAACATATCTTTCAACATACCACCATGCTCTGGAAACTTTTTTAATATTGAATCTGCAGCCTTAAGCCCTTTCTTATATTGCTTAGTCTCATAGGATTTCTGTGGGCAAAAACATTAACACAAAGTTTTAGAGAGATAAACATGAAGAGACAGCTACCATGCAACACAAGTTGCACTGATAATCTGATACTAAGAACAGAACATAGCAGACTAGCTTATATAGGCATCAAACGAAATTATAGGACATATCAAGAGTATGAACAGTTGAACACTTTTCATACGTGCAGAAATTCTGCATGTTAACAGCTGAAGAAGAACATAATGAATATCATCCTCGAATACCTAAAGCTCCAAAGCCATAACCATTTATTACCATCAAAATAGTGAAGCAGCTAGTCCAAAATTTTAGAACAAAGAGGCAACTTAGCGATTTTAAAAAAAAAACTTCAACTTAGCTATTTTAATGCTATGCAAAAAGCCTAAAATCATGCCATCATGCTAAGATTTTGAGCCCATCCAGCCTATTTACAACGTGAACTAATAATGCTAGGATTTAATTATCCATGTCATAGCAGAGTTGTGTGCCATATATCTACTAGGACGCCGAGATTAGAATCCCTTCTTAAAACAGCGCATATAGTATCAAAAAATCCATTCAGTTCAGGTCACTACTCACTACAATCAATCAATAAGGTCCTATAGGTGTGAGACAACATTAGTCACCAATAACTGTCGGTATGGAATCACTAAACAAGGTGATAGTCATATGCACGGTTAAGCATAGCTCATGGCTCAAGCTACAAACACTGTTTCCAGAGCTAACAGGCTCAGCTTGTTTATCACGAGGCACCCGTTCATCCAGTTACAACAAACCACAGCTTCATAGAGCAGACTGGAAAACCAGAGAAACCCATGCGTCTGGACACTCCTGGAGCAGCTCGGATCGCCAGCATACCGAATCGAGCAGAACCGGACCACGAAGCAGGCAGATTCGCGGGGGGACCGGATCGTCTCGATTCTAGGAGGGTGGAGGCGAAGTGGAGCGGGGATGTGGAGTGCTTACGACGATGACTTTGAAGAGGTTGGCCTCCTTGGGCGGGAGCGAGGACCCCATGGCTACGACAGCGGCGGCGCGGCGCGGCGAGGCGCGGCGGCGCGAACCCTAGGGCGGGGCAAGGAAGGGGAAGGGTTTTGGAGTCGCAAGGCGGAGGGTGGGCTGTCAAGCGGTGCCGTGGTGTGGTGCAGACGTGCAGTGTAATGGGAGGCGTAGAGGCATGCGTGGTGCCGTGACCGCGTCGGCCGCAAGGAACCCTACCCTCTGTGTTCGGTCGTTGGAACCGGAAAGGGGGCTATTTGGTTCTGGTAGTGGTATGTATACCAAAAAAAAATTGAAAGGCGTATATAGCAGATAGATTTTCGCGAAACAAAACATGCAGCTTAGGCGAGTATATCTGTACCTACTAGGCGCTAGTCGGATTCTAGGCGGTGACCCACTGCCTAGCGCCTAGGCGGGAGTAATCGCGCCTAGGCGGTCCTAGGCGTTTTTCTAGACGTTTTGCCAATATAGGTAAATTAAGAGCAGGGGAAAATAGATGAGCAGAGAGGGAGAGCAGGGAGGGGAGAGCAGCAACCAGGGCGGAACATCAACAGGGGAGGCCCGAGGGGAGCTGCTGGCGGTGGAGGGGGATGAGCAGGGAGGGGAGCAGCTGGCGGTGGAGGGAACTCACCTTGGGGAGTGGGGTGGCCGGCGGGGAGGGGTGCGCCGTCAGGGAGCAGTGCTGGCGGGGAGGAGCGAGGCCGTCGGGAAGCAGGGCCGGCGGGGAGGGGTGCGCCGTCGGGGAGCAGGTCCGGCGGGGAGGGGTGCGCCGTCGGGGAGCAGGTTCGGCGGGGAGCAGGGCCGGCGGGGAGGAGCGAGGCCGGCAGCTGAACTTCCCATCCGGCGCGCGTCGCAGGCGGAGCCGCGGAGGAGGACGAGCGGGAGCGCGGTCCGAGCAGCGTCTGTGAGCATCTACGCGCCCGCCTTGGGCGCCTGCGCGCCGCAGAATCGCCGCCGAGGCGCCGCTGAGTGCCGCCTAGGCGACGCGCCCGCCTAGACTCCGCCCAACCCCCTAGGCTACGCGGCAGCCCATCGACTACCGATTAGGCGCGCCTAGGCGCCACCTAGTCGGCGTCTAGCCGAACTATGCCTATATATACCTATATTTAATAATATAGAGGCAAAATTTCACCCTATTTTTTGATCCATCAATTTTTTATCCGTCTCTCTCTAACTACCGAACAATAGAGATAATTTCTTCTATCCAAACTTACGCCTTGTTTAGTTTGCCTCAAAGTTCCAAGTTTTTTCACTCTCTCTCCATCACATCAATTTTTAACAGCTTGCATGGAGTATTAAATGTAAGTAAAAAAATAACTAATTACACAGTTTAGTTGGAAATCACGAGATGAATCTTTTGAGCCTAGTTGGTCCATGATTGGACAATATTTGCCAAATAAGACGAAAGTGGTACTATTCATCGGGTTGAAATTTTCTTCAATCTAAACCAGGGCTTATATATATAAATAACTCGTGCTCATACGAGTTAGAATAGGTCCTATCTAGTGCGATATGGAGTTCGATTCCAAAATGTATTGAGTCATATATGTGATCCGGACTCATAAGGCGTGCTCACATGCGTTAGAATAACTCGCGTCTACCGATGAATCCGATTCTAATATTGGGGGTCCCATTGAAACATATATGGGAATATACGGGCACGTGCAAATTTATTTTCATGTCCCATTGTTCGTTCTGCGTACCTTTTTGCCTTTTTCAATGTCTTTAGAGCATCTCCAAGAGTTTGACATATAGATTTGGCATCCTAAAATTTTTGGTAAAATGAGAAAAATACTTCTCCAATAGTTTGGTATCTGGGTTTGGCATCTTTGATAAGTTGGCAAATCTCGGTCGATTGCGCGCTTATATGCGCGCGGGGCACCGGCCGCGCGTTGTAGTTTCCTCGTGCTTAGCGGGGCTTTTCGTTCGCTTAACGGGGCTCTTCGTTCGCTTAGCGGGTCTTTTCGTTTCGTTAGCGGGTTTTGGGGTTTTTGAAAATAAAATTTGTCAAACTATTAAAGATGAGATCTTTTTTTCCTCCTCATATTATTTTAGAAGTTGGCAAACAACGAGATTTCAAAAATAAAATTTGCCAAATTGTTGGAGATGCTCGGTAAGAGATCATCGGATGGAACATGGTGGAAAGAAAACTGATCGTTTCCGTCAGGAAATAAATACTAAACTCTAACTGCATGTACGTGTGGTCGCTATACATACCATAGTCACATAAAACGGGTTCACCGCCTTCGACCCTCGACCCGGGTTCGTCGACCCCGACCCAGGTTCACGGGTTCATTTTCGACCCGAAGTGTAAAAATCTCTTGCAAGTAGCGTACCACGTACCACGACCCCGTACCTCGACCCCATCGACCTAGAAACTTTATGACTATGATACATACATGACGCTGCATCCGGATCCAGCCGACTTGTAGAGATCGATCACATAATGTCAGCAACCCAACTAGGATTGCAACATATAACTTGATCCCATCGGATACAAGAAGATAAACAGTACTCCTACTACCAACTAGTACAGTAAAAGGTAAAAGAGATATTCTGATAGTTGATATTGGTTGATCTCTCCTTGGGTGACGCCAATGCCTTAAGTAGCCAGGAGCTGGAGCCATCGCCACCATAGCCTGGGACCATCGCCAGCCTGTCTATCCGTGGGCCCATATGGCAGCGGGTCCTAACATTCCCCCTCCTTGAATTGCGGCTTGCCCTCAAGCCGCAGCGGTGATCATCCATACTCTTGTGGGAGAGCAGGCATCTCTTGGCAGATCGCTTCCTCCTGGATCATGTTCTTGACGTTGCACACCTCCATTCCCTCTGTTAGCTCCTGGAATGAGAACAACGACAGCCACTGCCTGCCGAACGCACCCAGCAGGCACAGAGCACCGGCACTGAGATCCCGTGCACCTAAGTCCACGCCCAGCTCCTGGTGGGAAGACAGCCCTACCACCACGCTGCCGCTGGCATGTAGCAGTAGACGAGAGAGGCGCTTGCTGGGGGCAGTGCAGAAGCCGACGTCGTGGAGCAGGTCGCAATGCATGATGAGGCTGATTGCTGCCCCGTGCTGACCAGGGTCTTGCAGGTGTTCGGCCGCCGGAGACAAACACCATGACGCAGGCAGCGAGGTAGTAGACGTCCTGCCGCACTTGTACTTGGAGACGTGAGAGTCGGTGCTGGTGAAGTCCTGGGCGCCCTCGAACCTGCCGCGGAGGGCAAGCGAGCGGAGCGGGGCGAGCACGCGGACTGGGAGCGGAAAGGGCACGCGCTTGTTGACCCGTGCGCCGACGTCGAAGGCGAAGCAGAGGAGGTCGCCGCAACAGAGGAACGACACGTCCTTGTTCAGCTCGACGTCCACCGCGGACTCCAGGCACATGGTCTCCATCGGGTCCTCGTCGTCTGGCCAGAGCACGTACTGGTACGGGACCACCTCCAGGCAGTAGAGGACGGAGCTAGCGCCGGCCTGGAGGAGTGATGGATGGAAGCAGTCGCTGACACGATGGACGGCTTGGTCGAACGGCGCGTCGAGGAAAGCGGAGCCAGACTCCGGGTCATCGTCGAGGGAGGCGTCGTAGCCACCGAGCGGGACGGCGCGGAGTGAGCACTTGACTGGACTGAAGCGGAAGTACTCGAAGGCGTAGATGACGTAGGCGTGCTCGAGGACGGCGGCGCGTGGGCCGGAGTTGAAGACGATGACGACGGTGGGGTCGCCGTGTGCGCCGTAGTTGCGGGTGAAGGAGGCCGGATTGTCGACGTAGTAGACGACGAGGCGCAGGCGCTCGACGGACGCCTGGCGAAGCGCGGTAGGGGTCTGGACGTGGACGCCCTTGGCCGCGTCGACGACGGAGAGTGCCGAGTCCGAGAAGTGCGCGGTGGCGGTGACCTCGGGGAGGGAGTCGCACATGTACGCGGCGAGGTCGATGGAGGGTACAGCTGCGGCGACGCTGTGGACGCGCGGGATGGTGCCAAGGACGGACCAGGATGGGCGCGCTGGCCCGAAGGGCATATCGGAGCTCCCGGCCTCGGATGCATCGTACGGGAACGAGCTGGGGAACGACACAACCGACAGGGCCCGCTCCATGGCAACGGCGGGGGCCGAGACCAGCTGCTTGGCAGCATGGTGTCCGCCGCCGAGGAGAGTGGTGGCGCCCGGCGTCATCATGATGCGGTAGAGGACTTGAGTCGAGCAGTTGGCGGGCGTGTTCACGCTGCTCTTGGTGTCCCTGACGAAGTCGTCATGGCGGGGTAGCCGGCTGGCAAGGGCGAGCTCGTAGGCCTTGGTGATGGCCTGCTCCGCCAGCGCCTCCGAGGCAATCAGCAGCTCATCATCGAGGACACTGATGGTGCGGCGCACGATGCCGTGCGTGGGGTCCAGGCACGCGGTGCTGCAGGTTCTCCCGTGGAGCTTGGGAAGGAACGCCGCAGCGGTGCCGCCGTGCTCGAAGCAGTGGAACGCGGGGACCTCGGAGACGGAGAACTGCTTGGGGAAGACGTGCTCCGACAGGGGAAGGAACACCTTCTTCGCCACCGCTGCAGAAGCACGTACGGCGCGGAGGCGGTTCTCCTCGTTCTCCTCCTCCATGGATGATGCATGGGCACGGGCGCGTATGAAGTCGAGGATGGAGACGCGCAGGGGTGCGGCGATGTAGACGCACGGATTGGTGGAACAGGAGGAGATGCAGACTCGTCGGAGCACCACGCGGGGTTGCGGCGCCCGGGCGCGAGCTCGAAGTCGAGGACGGCAGCCTCGAACCAGAAGACGTGGACACATCAACGCTACGGTCTTCCCCAAGTTACGATTCGTTCCCAACTCAGCTGCCACGTCACCCTCGGATTCAGCAGACACGGCGTTATTGTTTCGGTTATAACTCTCTCATACGACATCGAAACGGGGCGTTCTTGGATGCGTTGGAAAGGGGACGACGACGCCGTCGTTTTGGATCTGGTCCCAGCTCCAGAAGGTCCGTGGATCATTTCTGTGTGACCACGACAAGGTGCTGCGTCACCTATTTGGGCCAACTTGGCCATGTATCGTGTCGGGCCTTAAGCCCAAGTTGTGGGCGCCCAATCCCTGGATGTCTTCAACCCTAGGTCGAGTCTTAGACTATAAACACAGCCGCCACCGCTGCTAGACAATTGGGTTTTGTTTAGAGTTTAGTTTTCCATCGAGAAACTGAATCGTTCATTGTAACTGTGGTGACAAATCCTTTTACAGTGATTCAGGGCCCCTGTTCTTGATCTCCTCCACTGTGTCGATTAGTCCTTTGGAACCGAGTTCTTGAACCCTATTGATAATCGCATCATTTATATTTGCAATTTCAGATTGCGTGTTTTTACCTTCTTGCTTGTGTTCTTCGATTCGCTTGCAGGAAAAGCCTTCTTGGCGAGGTCAATCAAGTTGTGCTTGGTTGATAACCAACGGAGCAGTGATGTAACGGTTACAGGGTTCGAATCGTGTCTGATTTGAAGCCGGATCGCCAACGTCGAGATCTCCACAAGTCGAACTTACCGGTTACCTCTCGGAAGATCGGGCATGTATCTCATCAATTGGTATCAGAGATTTTAGGTTTACCGCGAGGTATATTCTCGTTTGCCTTAGATTCATATTTGTTCATTACCTAGAGTCCACAAAAAGCCCAAAAAGATTTCAATTTCCGCTGTCCTATCATCTTTTGTGCCTTTGCAATTTCGTTTCAGATTCGTGTTGTTGAGTTTGTGTCCGTGGTCGAGTCTTGTTGCTGGTTTAGGATTGTGTTCGTGGTCGTAGTTCAATCGCCCGTTGCTGTGATTTTTGTTTTCCGCCGCTATCCCATCTATCGTTCCCAAACAACAAGTCGAAACCACCACATTACTCGACTTGTCCCCGCTAGCCGCCTTGTGTGACTTCTCGCCGCCGCGCAAACCCTAGATAGGTTGTCAGCCGCTCTTATTTTGTCTGCATCGCAGCCCTCCTTACATCATCAGGCAAA
Organism: Saccharum hybrid cultivar R570; assembly: GCA_038087645.1. NCBI lineage: Eukaryota > Viridiplantae > Streptophyta > Magnoliopsida > Poales > Poaceae > Saccharum > Saccharum hybrid cultivar. Next base: position 30,771,664 of record JAQSUU010000135.1, read on the forward strand.
TACCTACTGTCGTTGTTGGAGTCACAGGGACGATCTTGTGATCGGCGTTGGAGTTTAGGGACGCTTTACCCTAACTGCCGCTGCCGTGTTGTGCATTCCGGAAAACATAACTTGAGATACCTTCGGTAAAACAGGCATAACTTTTCGCTCGTTTATCAGAAAAATCTGAAATTTTTACAGCAGCTTCTTGACACCGTTTGGAGCCGACCCAAACTCGGCTTCGCCCTGTTTGGTTTCGTCAAAATTGCCAAAAAAAATCAGGAAAATAAAGAAAAAAAAATTGTTAAAGCTTTTGCACGCTTTTCAGAGAACGTGTTGTTTTTCTGTAGACCACATCCCACCTCAGTTGTAGGTGTCAATTTTTGTGGTTGCATCTTTTGTGATCCTTGTTCAGAGAAAAATATAAAAAAATAGTGAAAAAAGTTTGATTCCTACTAGTGCCTTTTGGGAAAATCAGGGAAAAATTCAGAAAAAAGGAAAACTCTGGTTATTTGCTTGTTCTGTGCGTTCTTTACATCATCCTTTGTTTTCACCTTGTTGCGCTACGTCTCGACACGTCTTAGCCAGCAGCTGTGATTTGTACTTTGGATTTGGATTGAATAATCGTTAATCTGCTTTCGTTAATTGCTAATCCTTGCTGTCATATTGTGTGCCTACCCATAGCTCCACATATTCTTCTGTCAGCACAGGTTCATCTTGCAACTGTTACCCACGCTTAACAACAGATTGCTTCGCCACGTTGGTTTTGCTCTTGTTTGACGTTGGTAAGAATACAGGCAAGACGGTGGTAAGCTGCTTGTGATTTTGCATTCTACTTTCACCACCACCACCACTTGGTTCCTTTTAGTTAATAGGGATAATACTTTGGTGTTGTCTTTTTCTATCTTCTAACCATGGCAGGATCTCCGACGGACTTCAATGATTGCGTGTCCAAGGGCGAGCTTACAACATTCATGACTGAACAACACAATCTTATGACCGAGCTGACGCGCAATATGAACAATCTGGTCACCCGTATTGAACAACTCGAGCAACGCCCTCCACCTCATCGTGCTGATGATGACGATGCCGGTGATTTTGGTGATGACGATGCGGATGCTGACGGTTATGCCCGTCGCCGCCTCAACTTCAACCGTCGCGGTATGAGAGGTAATAATCATGGTAATAATGATTCTTTTACTAAAATTAAATTTAACCTTCCTCCTTTTGCTAGTAATGTTGATCCAGAGGCTTATTTAGATTGGGAACTTGCTGTTCAACAAAAATTTGATTTTCATAATGTTCCTGCTGAGCATAGAGTTAGACTTGCTACTAGGGAGTTTACTAATTTTGCTTTATTTTGGTGGAGTGATCTTTGCAATGCTAATAATGCTACTGTTGTGTCTCAAACTTGGAATGCTTTAAAGCAACGTATGAAATCTCGTTTTGTTCCTCCTTATTACCAACGTGATTTACGTTTGAAACTACAAACTTTAAAACAAGGTGATAAAGGAGTAGAAGCTTACTATCAAGAATTGCTTATTGGTTTAGCCCGTTGTGGTATAAATAAAGATGATAATGATGCTAGTGCTAGATTTTTTGGTGGTCTAAATTATGATATACAGAACATATTTGATTACAAAGAATGGCGCAATTTTTCTCAATTATATCATCTTGCTATTAAGGCAGAACGTGAAGTACAGTGACACAAACAACACTAGCCTTTCAGGTCTAACAATGGAAGGAATTTTCAGCAGCGTTCAACGCCGGATACACCTAAGATTCATGTTGCATCACAGCCATCTACACCTCCATTGTCTTCCGGGGTAAGTCAATTGTCTAATGTGCAGAAGAAAGGTGCCACTCCAGGTGTTTCTACTAGCTCCTCCTCGTCCAGCGCTAAAATCATTCGCCACTGATGCAAAGGCATGGGACATGTCATGAAGGATTGCCCCAGTCGTCGTGCTTTCATTGCTACCGAGGATGGATATGTAAGTACTAGTGATGTTGAAGATGATTTAGCTCTTGCTGCTAACATTGATGCAGATTCCACCGAGAGCGATCAAGACAAGGAGGCTATCATCATTGACTCTGTGGCTGCTGCCGCGGATTACCCTAGCCTTCTTGTGCAGCGTGTGTTAAGTACACGTGTGGGACATGAAGACGAGACGAAGATTCAACGAAACAATTTGTTCCACATGTATTTCATTGTGTAGGGTTGTCGTGTTCTCATTATCATTGATAGCGGAAGTTGCAATAACTTGGTGAGTTCAGATTTGGTTGAGAAGCTTGGCTTGACCACACGACAACATTCGTATCCATATAAACTTCAGTGGTTTAATAATAGTGGTAAGACTAAGGTAACTAAATCAGTACGCATTAGTTTTTTCGCAGGTTCTTGTCATGATACTACTGATTTTGATGTTGTCCCTATGTAAGCTTGTTCCATTTTGTTAGGTCGTCCATGGGAATTTGATAATGATGCTTTACACCATGGTAGAACTAATACATACACTATCATACATAAGGACAAGACAATTACATTGCTGCCTTTGTCTCCTACGAAAATTATTAAACATGCTAAAGAGATTAAAAATACACCTCCAACTGATATTGCTAAAAATAATGGGAATAATAGGATTAGGTTAAAAAGAGGTACTTTTCTTGCTACAACTTCTGCTACTGCTGAGTTATGTGATAATCCTGATGCACCATGTTACTATGTTTTGTCAACCTATTATGTCTGGTGCATTGCCTGCTGTCACTAACCTTTTGCAGGAGTTCGCTGATGATGGGATGAAGTCGAGAACGACTCCAATTCTAGGAGGAGAGGATGATGAGGACATCGCCAAGATGGAGTCGAGGACGACTCTAATTCAAGAAGGGGAGGATGATGAGGATATCGCCACGCTGGACACACCGACGCTATGGTCTTCCCCAAGTTGCAATTCGTCCCCAACTCAGCTGCCACGTTACTCTCGGATTCAGCAGACACGTCGTCATTGTTTCAGTCATAACTCTCTCATACGACATCGAAACGGGGTGTTCTTGGATGCGTTGGAAAGGGGACGACGACGCTGTCGTTTTGGATCTAGTCCCAGCTCCAGAAGGTCCGTGGATCATTCTGTGTGACCACGACAAGGTGCTGCATCACCTATTTAGGCCAACTTGGCCATGTATCGTGTCGGGCCTTAAGCCTAAGTTGTGGGCGCCCAACCCCTGGCCATCTTCAACCCTAGGTCGAGTCTTAGACTATAAACACAGCCGTCGTCGCTGCTAGACAATTGGGTTTTGTTTAGATTTTAGTTTTCCATCGAGAAACTGAATCGTTCATTGTAACTGTGGTGACAAATCCTTTTACAGTGATCCAGGGCCCCTGTTCTTGATCTCCTCCACTGTGTCGATTAGTCCTTTGGAACCGAGTTCTTGAACCCAATTGATAATCGCATCATTTATATTTGCAATTTCAGATTGCGTGTTTTTACCTTCTTGCTTCTGTTCTTCGATTCGCTTGCAGGAAAAGCCTTCTAGGCGAGGTCAATCAAGTTGTGCTTGGTTGATAACCAACGGAACAGTGGTGTAACGGTTGCAGGGTTCGAATCGTGTCTGATTTGAAGCCGGATCACCAACGTCGAGATCTCCACAAGTCGAACTTACCGGTTACCTCTCGGAAGATCGGGCCTGTATCTCATCACCATCCACGCGCGACGCGGAGGAGCTCGCCGCGGTCGGCGAAGCAGAGGAGCGCGCCGCGGTTGAAGGAGCGGAGACGACCGCAGAGGAGCATGTCGCGCCCCGCGAAGCCGAGGCCGTCGTGGAGGAGAACTCCGCAGTCGACGAAGCCGAGGAGCACGCCATGGTCGGTGAAGCCGAGTCAGACGCGGAGTGGGACGGCGCCGCCCCGCCAACGCTGCTCCATGCGAGCGTCAAACTCGTCGAGCTTGCGGAGGATCTCGTCGAAGGCAAGCTTCAAGGCGGGATCCATGGTGTAGTACCCTAGATCGACTGCTCTGGTACCAAATGTCAGCAACCCAACTAGGATTGCAACATATAACTTGATCCCAGCCAGGAATCGGATACAAGAAGATAAACAGTACTCCTACTACCAACTAGTACAGTAAAAGGTAAAAGAGATATTCTGATAGTTGATATTGGTTGATCCCTCCTTGGGTGACGCCAATGCCTTAAGTAGCTAGGAGCTAGAGCCATCGCCACCATAGCCTGGGACCATCGCCAGCCTGTCTATCCGTGGACCATAAGTTGCCGCATGGCAGTTTGGCGTAACAGGCAACATGCTTCAACTTTCATGTCTCTCGATCTCGGCACGCTTGGTGTCATCGCAGGTTGCTACCCCTACGATTTGCGTCATAGTATCATCGATGATGACGAGTTGTTAGAAGACTTCGCCATTGGCGGCCACCTCACTGCCACCGGGCCAAGAATTGGCGTCCACCACCAGGCACTACCGCAACGAGAACATCAAGTCGGGGAGCGTGTGGCCGGTCAGATGCGGCTGTCGGTGGACGTCGCGCTGCCGGACAACAGCTTATGGACGACATGGACGACTACCACGTCCAGTTTTGCGGTCGAGTCATCGTCCACTGCTACAATAAACTTAACGGAGGCGGACCGAATCGCTTAATCGAGGCGGGTAGGCCAACCGCCTCGGAGCAAAGGTCATGATTAATTGTGGCCTTTACCGACCGCCTCGGTTAATAGTTTAACCGAAGTGGACGCCTTAAGGTAATCGTTTCGGTTAATACTTATTAACAGAGGCGGTTACCTTAATTCGACCGCCTCCTTTAATCTTTTGATTGAGTCGGTTTGTTTAAGGCAACCGCCTCTGTTAAATGTTTAACCGAGACGGTTTCTTGTTATGTGTCCGCCTCCGTTAAGTATTTCCAGAATAAAAAAAGCTTATTTCATTTCGGTTTTGAATTTGAATTTAAATTTAAAACCGAATTTTGTCAGGTTAAAACACATACAAAGCAGAAAACACGCGTACGAAGGATAAACACATATATTACATTTACATCCATCCATGTGTTGTCGTTCTTATCATTCCATGATCCATGCATGTCACACACTAAGTTCATATTACAATAATGTTCACATAATTTACAAAAGCACATCAAATGTTCACATGAGAAGCTAAGGTCACCTATTCAAAGATGTCCGACAACTTGCAGTCGTTCATGTCTAGATCGCTAGTTCTCAAGCTGCGTAGCTTCTCGAACTTCTACCTCCCTAGCTCGCTCTTGGTGTTGAAGAACTTTCCCCTAACTTTACAACATTCGTCCGTGACAAACTTACAAATGTCGACTACTGTTTGAGTGATGTTCCTACTATCCATCTTTTCCTTCTGCCACCAATTTTGGGATTTCTTGAGCTGCCGCGCAGCTGTGGTGGAAACTCCCGCAAGTCTTGAGGTACTCACAAGCATAGTATCCACACAAGAGTGAGCCTTCAGATTGCTTGGCACACCACATGCATGATATACGTAACATAAAATCATTAGGACTGATAGTAGTGTAGAAGCAGTAATGTAAGAGTAAGTAGGAAGAGGAGGAGTACGGTAGTAGTTGGAGGAGGAGGAGGACGAGTATAGTAGTAGTAATAGGGTAGGAGTAGAAGGAGTAGTAGTAGTAGAGCAATAGTAACAGGGGTAGGAGGAGTAAGTAGTAGTACCGAAAATTCTCGCCTCACGCATAGTTTTGTGCCATACTTCTTCTTCTTCCTCTCGGACATCCGATCATAGCAGCCGGGGTCTTCTGCGTACTTCTTGTAAGCCCTGTATACCAACTACTAGTGTCAACAACAAATTTGATACGTACTTTGAGTGCGTAAAAGAAATGTGTGTCGTCACTTACTATCGCAGACAGCGATCGAAATTCCTGTATGCTTCTTTGTTCGTTTTCCGCAAGGAGTCAAATATGACAACCTTTTCATCCTGATGATAGATTATAAATACAATCCAGTGGCTCATGACGCCCAAGCTGCACCATTGAAACAATATGGATCTCAAATCTTAAAATATGAAAAGTGGTGAACCCAATAGCTATTGCAGATATCCGCATTTTCGAGCCCTAACACATCACCCTGCTCACCATCCCCACCGCCATCGTTGTCTGCTATGTCTCGGAGAAGATCATTAATGTTGATGTAATCATGATTCGCATTGTCGCCGTCCGCTGCTGCTGTTGATAAAGAGGGTTGTTGTCCTCCGTCACCATCGAGGTCATCGACGAGTTTCCTCCAGATGCACCGGTGGCACTCGGATCTGCTTCGCCGTGATACTTCCAGACGGTGTAATCATTGACGAAACCATGCCAGATCAAGTGAAACTGCACCACGTTATCTTCCTGGAGAAGCTTGTTCTTGCAGCTATTGCACGGACAAATGGTGCGCTCCCGACCTAGACGCACACGATGTTTTTTCGTAGCGGCTACAAACTTTTTCACATGACCTAGGAAAGACATATCGTTGCTGACCCTCGGTAACTTGTATATCCAATCTTTCCTGTCCATGACCGCGACCTTGCACACACACAGCGAGAATAAAGTCATATGAACATAGCGGTATAAGAAAAAAGCATCCCAGTAGCTCTATATCCAGTTCTCTTTTTCCTCCATCTATATCTAGATCTAGAGAAAAACCACCTAAATCACGTAAAAGAGAGAAGATGAGAGTTAGAAAGTAAGAAATCAACCTCTTGCGGTGTCCCTCTTCACCAAATCTAAGGGCAAAATCTCCCCTCTAAAATGGCCAATTTTAGAGTTTTGAGCTCAAAACCCTAAAAAATGGAGGAGGAGCCGCGAGGAAGAAGGGGTGGGTGGTTGCTTATATAGGTACAAACTTAACCGAGGCGGACGACATAACGTAACCGCATCGGTTAATCTTGTATTAACCGAGGCGGGCGGCCTAACACAACCGCCTCGGTTAATAAAGATTAACGGCCAACCGCCTCAGTTAATCAATTAACGGAGGCGGTTATCTTATGTGGCCTGCCTCGGTTAACCTATTAACGGAGGCGGTTGTTGGCCAGCAACCCGGCCTCGATTAACCGAGGCGGGCCGCTGGCCCAACCGCCTCCGATGCCCATTTGAAAACGCCTAAAAAATTGTAGCAGTGGTCGCTGCTGGCCGTCTCGCTACTTGTCATGCCGGGGAGTAAATGAGACAGGTCGTCCGTCATGCTCGGCATGTGTTCGTGCAGTTCGTCTCTCTCTCTCAAGTGTGGCTGCACGCCATGACCGCCGCCTCACACAGTCACACCCTGCCTCTGAGGCTCGGACGGCCGCACCCTCCCAGACCTGCGCCATGGCAATGGAGAAGGTGCATGCGGGCGGGCGGCAGCCGGTAGGCCCTATGCGTGCTAGCGTGGGAGAGGCACAGCAATCAACAGCCATGGCGCTTTCTTTTTTTTCCGCTCATCTCCTGTCTGTTAGGTCCGCTCGGTGATTGTGTTTCCGTTGTCTTTTTTTCGATTTCTTCCTTTTTTTGGCTGGTATTTGCGTTTCTTTTTTCTTTCCGTTCCAATCAGGGATGACTAGATCGGTTTTTGTTTTCCGGTTTATTTTTGTTTTCGCTGGTTGCAACTTTTTTTTGCTCTCAGTTTTTAGGTTTGATTTTTTTATCGGTTCTTTTTGTCGACTTTAAAGAAATTTATAGAGATCGATATTTAAGTGTAGTATGGAAAAATTGAAGTTCTGGTATATTTGCATCTAAATATTTCCGTGCTTTGCAACGGGAGAAAAGTTCTATCATAATTTTATTCTGATTCGATACAGGCTTAATAAGACATTGCCAAGCCAACATTAACTTATATCATGGATGCCATGGTCATCATAAAATAAATGAGATTCAAAATTTTATAGAAAGGATAAAATGTAAATAAACATATAATATTTTTTTGTTGTCATTTCACATGACCGTTTGATAGCTTTGTTTCTCTCGTTGTAACGTATGGATATATTTTGCTAGTAAAAAAAGCCAAACTCATTAGCTGTGAGGTGGAGATAGGTAAGCATAGATTAGATGTTCTATACGGAACTGTGCAAGGTAGCGCCAAACTCGTCGCTGGTGATGAGATTTTCGCTCATTCTCTCACCTCCACGTAGGAAGTCAGCTTCGCTTCGAGCCTGCCTTCGGGGACGCCCTTACAGCATGCCACATCAGAAGTGTAATAAATAAATAAATCATCTCATCGCACCGTAAAAGAACTAAGTTTTTTTAAGGCAAGTACATTGGTGATAAGTCAGTTTAGCCCTAGCATTGGGTTAAGAATTTATTAGTCAAGCAATGTACATGCTCCTTACTTGCATATAATATTGGTTTAGCTGCACCATCATGCGGAAGTATTGTTGGTGATCAAGTGGCTGATGTAGATAGTTAAATCTATTTTTGGGCCTTTTGTATCAGTTCTGATGTGGTGCTGTAGTAGCAACGTCTTCCTTTTGGTTTGTCACTGATTTGGGTAATGCTCCAAGGTTTAGAGGCTGCTTGTAGTATTTTTCGTTGAGCTCATTTTAAGCTTGTTCTGAAGATATTTTTCCATACTAAATGGAAACAGTTGCCCAAATTCTAATAGAATACAATGAATCATTGATACATGCACCTGTTTCTACTTAACGAAAGAAGTACTTAGTGGACTCCCGTACAAAATGCGTACATATATATTGCTGCATTAATCCATGTTCAATTGCACTTCTATCTTGGAATACATTCAATCTTCTGCTGCTGTTCTTTCTTGGGCTTAGGAATTTGAGGATATAACTTAACTTACTTTTATGTATATACTCCTTATTGCCTCACCCTCAAAATACCATGTATGCCCCAGAACATGACATATTTATTAAAAGTTCAGGCCGGCAATGGCCCCGACCTGCCGTGGTTTTTCGTTCAAAAAAAACTTCCACTACTAAAATAGTAATAATAGTAATATTTATTTCTTTAAAATGAAAAACTCAATGCATGTTTGAATTTCAATACAACAAAGATGATACAAATATGTGGGGGGATTGTTCTCCGTGATTTCCTAAAAAAAAGATAAGTGATACAAGAATCAAAATATCTTAACATAATTTTCTTTCAGATATATGTCAAAATCCAGATAATAGATAATTAGATATCCAAACGGGAACTATGTTTCTGAGCTGCCAAGCATCAAATATGATCTTAAATCTCTATCAGGCCTACTTAGCTTAATTCTTATAGGAAAGATGTTATTGCTCAGGTTCTTCGGCTTTGTAGCTCTTATGCTCAGGTTCTTTGGCTTTGTAGTTCTTTTGGTCAGAGACAGTTCAGAAAACGTTAGGTTCCTGCAAACGTAACACCAAGCATATAATGCAAGTTGCATGCTATCTCAAACTACCTTTCCTGAATACTGTAATGCAAATACTAACTCTGTCTACCAATGGTTATTAGCATGAGGATTCTTCTAGAAGGTTTATTCAAAGTTGTTGGGTTTGAAAGCCAGGAATGTCTTATAGTTGTAGATTAACTGAACAAGATATACTATACTGCCATTTATTATGATACTCCGCACTTTTCAACTTCATCTATAATTATTATGAAACTGTCTGTGGTGTCATCGATGGTATTACCCTTGCACTAACTCCAACTACCTTAGCTAACTTTGATACCATGATTTCATATGCCTTCATCTTTGGAGTGTCTCTTTACTATAAGGCGTCCCTTATCTTACAGTTTCTAAATGATGATATCATGATCCTTTTAACCAATTGTTGCTATGGGTGAATAAAGTATAATGCAAACTATTTCCCCCTGTATTCAATCCAGCAAGCAATAGATGGTAAATTATTCTCTTAGACAAAGATCAATGGGGGAGTGATCTTGATCTATAATACTAAACAAAAGCTCGAGCGGCGGACCGATTCACATACCCCGCTAACCGTAGGATCTAGAGATGAGGTGATGTGGGCTGTCCAATTCCAAGTTGGTTTCGGGTCTTGGCCGTTTTTTCTTGAATACACAAGAGAGCTGTGTATCTTTGCATTAAGAAGAAGAGTTGTAAAATACAACACATATACCACCCACACACTTTCAGTACAAACAACACGTATCTAGCGCGCTAGGTGGTCTGACATCCGGACCACCCTAGCTGAGTGCTCCCCGGTTGGATATTACATAAATGGAACAACCAACGTGCGAAGAACGCAGCGCCCTATGGGTCTTCCATGAAGAGCTCGCACGCGCGGCCTTTGAACGCTGGAAACAACGCGTCAAGGGCCTCTACGTAGCTCGACGACAAGGTCCTAGAACACAAGTCGTCGAATATCCCTTTGCACGCAGGTGAAGCTGTAGTGGCCGGCGGCGCAATCCCCAACCGCTGCTTGAGGAGTACCTCGCCCCGTTGGGAGGCCGGAATGTGTGCCAACGGTTGGGCGGCAATCCGTGTGCTCCTGCGCCGGACAAACATGGGCTGGTTGGCTCTCGCCCTCTGTCGTGGTGGAGAGGCAATCAGGGGCGGTTCCCGCTCAAGCCACACCTCATCCAGAAACCGTGTGAGGCGCCGAGCGGCCTCGCGCGGCATGGGCGTCTCGTCGCCATTCTCAACGGTGGGCTGACCCACCTGAGGAGGCGTGAGCAGCTCCAACTCTTGCGCCGACGGCTGAGGCGAGGCGACAGCCACCACCGGAGGTGTCTCTGCAAAACTCGGGGAGGCGGCCACGTCGCCAAACTCGACGTCGGGATGACCCACCCGAGGAGGTGTGAGCTACGCTAGCTCCTGCGGCGACGACTAAGGCGAGAGGACAGCCGCCACTGGAGGTGGCGCCGTGAACCCCGGGGGGGCGGCCTGAACAGAGCAGCTCACGACGAACGCGGCGGCTAGAAAGCTCCTCCAGCATTGGGTCGAAGGAGATAACCAAAGCGGGAGGACCATCACCCGCGCACATCGCCTCCGTAAGCGGGTCGCGCTCCGGGAGGCACTGCAAACCCAGTGCTCAACCTTTAGCTTTAAGTACCGACCCTTGTTACTAAATGTTAATAATATTATAATTTGTAAAACATAGATATTTAAATCACGTACCAATATAACAATCCTACAACTAAAAAGAATAAAAGCGTGGACACTTTTTGGTGCGACAAATTTTTCGAGTCACCTTCTCCCTTCCCTGCGATCTATTCGTTGTTTTTCCGTGCACAGGAATAGAAGGAAACTCCCCAAATAGAAACCCCGTCAGTACGAAATAATAGAAGGAAACTAATCACCCCAAATAGAAGAAAGGTCCATCATCCTTCTGTACGTGCGTCTCATCATTCATACATGGTCTCCGCGATCTCAATCGTACGTGAGTCTACGCCTCCGCGACCTACGCCACACCGCCACCGCGACCTGCGCCACGGCGCCTCCGTCGACGCCGGATCACAGGCCGTGAGAGGTGCATCATCGGGAGGTCGCAATCTCCACGACCGGAACGACGCGGAGCCAGCACGGCATCTCGACTGCAGAGGCTGTGCGACGTCCCGGCGGCGCAGCATCCCGTGCGGCGGAGGCCATAGCGCCCGCCCTCGCCAGCCGACGTCCCCCTCACTCGTACTGGCCTCCAATTAGGCTTCCTCTCCCTCGGCCCTTGCCCTCGCCCTCGCCGTCGTGCGCGCTCTCGCCCACGCCACCCCGATGCCGCCTCTTCTTTCTCCCAATCACACCCGCGCTGCTCTCTGCCGCGCCGCCGCCTTCTCGTTCCATGGCTAAGAGAGGAGCTCGTCGACCCACTCCCGTTGCGCGCGCGGATGCGACGGCTGGTCCTGCCAATGGGTACGCATGCGGATACAGGACGGAGCGACGACGACTACGCTTCGAGCACTGGCAAGCCCGAGGCAGAACCGCCGGTTAGAGGGCGCCCTCATCCTCATCTTCCTCGCCAAGCGTGGGGCTCCCCCAAGTCTACCTCACCGTCGTCCTCGAGTACCTCGTAGTTGTCGTCATCGTTGTGACACAGAAGTTCGTGTCCCCTCCTTCTCAATCTACATCTTCCTTTTTTTTGTCTATCTGCCTTCTTATTAATCTCGATCCGATGTCCAACATCGATCTGGTTGTTGCGCTCTTCTCGATCTGGTTGGACAACAAATCGGTTTGCTTAGGTCTTGGCTAACATCTTTACTCGTTCCTCACCGATGTACAGACCTTGCCGGGATGACGAACGCACGCACTGGACAGCAATGATGAACAGCGCCAAGCCATCCAGTCAAAATGAGCCCATTGCCCCTAACGCCTGGTGCTTCTCCACCTGTGGCATCCGCCAGTCATCCATGATGCTGTTGATCCAGTGTCTTCCGTTGACATTCCTCATGTCAAAGAAACCCCAGCTTCAACCATGATGTCATACAAATTTCAGGTGTAGTTATTTTCTTTGTAATCTTCTAATCTTTCATCGTGGAGCGTAGTTCTCTGAACTACAAAAGCAGTGTTTTTTTCCCCTTAAAAAACAGTGTTTTGTGAAACATGCGGAATTCAGATTTTATAGTATTCAAGAGGTGTTGTCTGAATGCTTTTGGTGGCATAAAAAATGTTTGTCTGGGCACTGGCCTTCTGAATTAGTGTAGTTCTATTCCATTCATGTTTGGATGTCAGCTGTCCATAGCCACTAATTTTTCCAGTTCCCCTATCATACTCATTGGTTTTGTTCACTATTACATTTCAATTTTATTTTGACCGGATAGTCTAATAGGCAAATGCTGCTTTGATGATAAAACAAAAAAAAATATTCTGTTCTGACTGCTATACTGAATTTCCTACTTTATGCTTTTTTGGGACAAAATAAAATGGAAATACCCTTATTCTGACGAACTAATCCTAAATCACTTGTTGATTGCAGTGAAAGTCTGAAATTGTTCAATGGAATGCATGTATTGGATTGCATGGGGATGTATTCTCAAAAAAGCTGAGGTGTTTATTGCATTCAGTCTGCTTTTTAGTTGCAAGAACTCAATTATTCATGGCAATACATGCCTCTAAACCACTACTACATGTCAGGTACTACAATATAAATCTTTATCATGGAACTCTAGAAGAGCAAATTAGAGATCTACAACTCTACATATACATATCTGCACTATTTGTGCGATTGGATTCACTAGATAAAGCTTGGTAATGTTATAAAATACAAATACAAAAATGATAAAATTTACCTCTGTTAGCTAATCAGGCATGACTAGAAAAAACAAATGTAACCTCCAAAAATCTCCATTCAACTCTTATCATATGCTTTATGCATATCTAATTTCACTGCACAGAGACCAGATTTTTATTTTTTTTCCTATTATTAATAGCATGAACACACTCATAAGCCAAAAGAATGTTATCAGTGATCAATCGACCCGGCACAAAGGCACGTTGTTGTTCACTGATGATGTCTGGTAAAATAATCTTCAGCCTATTTGCGAGTAATTTTGCTATCACCTTATAGACTTGTATTACATAGACTAACAGGGTATAGAGATAGTATGCTCCTTGGTTATTTAGTTTTGATATTGCTTGCTAACCTATATCAGCAAGACCAAAGCTAGATTGATACACTGTCAAATTATTTAGTATTTAACCCCTGAGTAACCAGTTGTCTGCGAGAACCAAAAGTCAAATCAAAATTTTGCTTTTTTTCGTAAGTCTTTCCTACAACTTCATTTTTCATTCTGTTGATTCCTTCACGGCAAATGACATATAGAATATAAATTGCTTCCATTTACCGAGCTCTTTGACTACACATGTTTAAGCTAATCTTGGTAGTATGTTGATTCTTTGGTCATCGATGCTGTTGTGTGGTACCGGATTATGTATTTGTGGGATCTAGCGTCATTGTTAGATGGATTGATCCAAGAGAATGTAATCCTAAATGACAATTTTTTCTATCAATTGAAGATCCAAATAGAAAGGTATTTGAAGGTATGGTTACACTGATTCGTTTTGAGATAGACAATGTGATCGAGAAAAAAAAGGTATATTTCCCTCTTCTACTAGACATCTTGTGGTGGTTCAAAATTCTGTTTCTTATCCAATTTTAGTACCCCTTATGGAAAGTGTTATACACTACAGATTGAAACAAATTCCTAGCAATTCATCCAGCAATGAGTCCTTAGGAATTTGTTAATACCGTGGAACCATTTCAATATGATAATATCTTAACAGAGCAATGTGTCTGCCACCAATTACAATTTCAATGGTGACGTGAAGTTTGCAGCCCCCAAGAGCGACCAAGGATAAGGAGAAGTACCATCGGTGACTACTGTACACCGGCCACATAGGTGACAATTGCTGTAGGGCATATCTTTTGTATTTTTCTTGGACAAAGATTAAGGTCTGGCATCGGCAGCTTCTCTAATGTGATCAAGGTCTATTAGTGTCCAGGTTGCTAAGCGGTGGATGCACAAATCATTTGACATTGTATAGCAAACTGAGAACTAGCTGCTTAGGAAAAACCTTAAAGAGCTCATGACAATTCTGATAGTTCTGTTGATCTATTTATCCTTCCTATCTTTACCACATTGATTCTTCTCTGAACATACTTGATTACTCGCAAATTCTTGGTTAATGCATTAAGTTTTGGATTGTTATAGGTATGAGCAAGGTTGTCGCTCAGCCCTTACCGAGTTGGTGAGCCTTCGACGCTGCGTTCTCCGTGATCGTGTTAATTTCACGAATTTTATTTTTTTGATTAAATGTCACTTTAATATTTTCACAGTATTATTATTTTATCGTGCGATCCGTGTGTTTTTAGTATAAAAGTTTTATTATCTCGTAGGGACGCACGGGCACGCTACCTACTAACAGAAAAATACTAAGCCAGCACACTCCGAGGAGGACGCAGCAAGGCCGCGCTAGTTTTCTAGGTGGAAATGGAAATTCGAACGGGAGCACCCACGCAACGTTTTTTTTTTTTGAAACACCCACGCAACACCCCTTTTTTTTTCGGAAAAAGTCTATTTTTCCTCCCCCAACTATCACAAAAGTTTACTTTTCCTCCCTCAACTTCAAAACCGGACAAACCACCTCCCTCAACTTTTTAAACCGTGCATTTTACCTCCCTCGAGGGGTTTTGAAGGCGGTTTTGCTACAGTAATCGGTGGTTTTGCTACAGTGCCCATGATTTTGTCTTTTCTTTTTTTATTTATTTCTGCTGAATCTTTAAAAAATCATAGTAAATCACAGAAAAATCATAAAATGGAAAATCTAATTTTGTTGCACTCCACATGAGTAGATCTACACAGTGAACATATAATATGGTATGCTTTAGTACAAAGTTTTTGCTATGAAAGTTTTGTCTTTTTCTTTTTTATTTATTTGACTGAATCTTTGAAAAATCATAGTACATCACAGAAAAATTATAAAATAGAAAATCTAATTTTGTTGGACTCCACATGAGTAGATCTAGATAGTAAACATATAATATGGTATGCTTTAGTCCAACAAAATAATTATAGAAGCAGCAGCTATGAATTATTGCAATTAATTATAGAAAAACATAGATCTAAAGCTACAACAAAAATTTTGTACTAAAATATACCATATTATATGTTCACTATATAGATATGCTCATGTGGAGTCTAACAAAATTAGATTTTCTATTTTATGATTTTTTTGTAATTTACTATGATTTTTCAAAGATTCAGCCGAAATAAATAAAAAAGAAAAAGGCAAAACCTTCGTAGCAAAAACTTTATACTAAAGCATACCATATTATTTGTTCACTGTGTAGATCTAATCATGTGGAGTGCAACAAAATTGGATTTTCCATTTTATGATTTTTCTGTGATTTACTATGATTTTTCAAAGATTCAGCCGAAATAAATAAATAAAAGAAAAGACAAAAACATGGGCACTGTAGCAAAACCACTGGACACTGTAGCATACCGCCGTTTACTGTAGCAAAACCGCCTTCAAAACCGCTCGAGGGAGGTAAAATGCACGGTTTGAAAAGTTGAGGGAGGTGGTTTGTCCGGTTTTGAAGTTGAGGGAGGAAAAGTGGACTTTTGTGATAGTTGGGGGAGGAAAAATAGACTTTTTCCTTTTTTTTCTGAGAGAGGTCATATGAACTTTGGGCCAGGCCCATTTGGCCATCTCTAGCACAGGCGCACAGCCCAAAGCCCCTCTCCACGGATTGACGATCCGAGTCGACGTTTTCCCCAACGGAGTACTCCGTACTTCACTCTCCCCGTCCCACTGCTTGCCGTTTCAATTTTTGAACTCCGGATCCGGCAATCCCCCATCCACGCTTCCCAGCCACGTTCCACTCGCTCCGGCGTCGCTTCGAAACCCCACGCGGCGGCGGGACCGCGTCACCGACGCGCGGCGCTGCCCCTCCGGAAAGCCGCATGGATGCCGCCGACCCCCTCTGCGCCATCTCCTCGCCTGCGCGACTCCTTCCGCGGACCCTTGGCCCCGCCCACGCCTCCGCCACCGGGCCTTCCCCCTCGAAGGCCGGCGACGCGCTCCTCGAGGCCATTGCAGTCGCCCGGTCGCTGGTACGTGCGCTCGCCCTTCGCTCGACGCATGACCCCCAGTCTCGAATCGCCGCCACGGGTGCTTGCGGTTGCTTGGTCTGGGCGGCATGACAAGGAGGTCCATCTGGATAGTTTCTAGGGTTCTGCGTTCTTTTTTTCCCCCATTTAGAGCTTAGTTGTTTTTACCTTCGTTAGACCCTTATAGTAGAGGGAAATATTGGAATACCTCATAGCGCCAAACAGGATAAACATTGTATTACTCGGATTGCTTGAGTGCTAACTTCAGCGTTTCACAACGTTACGTGTAGAAAGGGTCTGAGGAGCTGCTTAAGCAGGCTAAAATGGTGCTGAAGGAGCACGGGGACATCCAGGCTCTCTACCATGATGATGGAGTGAAAGCGAGGCCCCCTGCAAATGGCAGCAAAGAGCAACAGGGAAGAAGGCCAGCACTGAACCGCAAACGGGCTCGGTTCACTATGAAGGACACTGCAAGGCAAGCTGTTTGCTAGGTCGTTACCTTCCTATAGAGCTGCAGGAGCAGTGTGAGCTGTGAATATTGTTAAAACTGATTTGTCTTGATGCTGTTTTCTTTGCAGCAAACCGATGCCTGTTGTGGATCAATCTAAGTTAACGAATATTTCGGATCCAGTTGAATACTTTATGACCTTGGATCGGCTTGAAGGTCACTCTTATCATTTCCATTGATTTGTTGATCAGCATTAAGCAATGCACTAATAATGGTTCGTCATTGCAGAAGCTCAGGAGGAGATCCAAAGGCTACATGGAGGAGCAGAAAAACGCGTATTAAATTTTGATCCTGTAGATGAACCGAAGAGACAGCCTGGGTTCCGTGGGTATGCTTCTTATCTCTTCCTATATTCTGTGAGTGAATGATTAGATAATATTGCTTAGCAAGTATCACTATGACAATATAGTCTGAGAAAATCATATATCGCCTATATTCTCTGTTTGCTCGTGTTATGCAACTGTTTTGTTTGGATGTATTTGCATCCGTATCGTTTATTCCGCGTGTTATTGCTACTGGTTGAGGCAGACAAAGTGGAAACACTAGACTTGCTTTTTCTGTACCTAACATTCTCTCAACCTACCGGCAATGTGCTAAAAAACATCCATGACGAAATATGACCTGATCCATGATTATTCCTGTTAATTGACAGGAGAAAATCAGTCTGCAGTTTCAAGGTAATTGAGGATGCTGATACTCAAGATCCCATTGAGGTACCAGCTTCCCAAACAGCAACTACGACAGGATCTCAGTTCTCACAGGATGTTATGCATGTTGTTGCTGACAAAAATGAACAATGTGTTCCTTCAAGTTCTGGTGAAGCTATTTCAGGGAAAGAAGGTCAAACAACATTTGTTTAAATTAGTTTGCCATTATCTATACTTAAATTTGCTTAATGTAAATTTGATATTTACAGATTCATTAGCTGAGAAGGATGGCCGTGATGATTTGACTTATTTACTGACCTCAATGCAACATTTGGATGAATCTGAAGAGGAAGAGTTTATCCGCAAGACATTAGGGTTTAAAGAAATAAGGAAGGAAAGAGTTAGTCTCCATAACTCCATTCCTGGAGTTAGGCCCGTAAGAAGCAATACTGAACAAAAAGGTTCAATGAGGGTTCACCCTCCAGAAAGTCCTTTGCCTCAGCCTCGCCAGGATCGAATTTCAGAGTTGGAGAAACATTTATTTCCTAGAGGTGCTGCAAATGCTAAATGCACAGATGATGAATCTGAAGGTTCACCAGATATTGTGATGGGTGAACCATCATTGGTGCATGATTCTTCTGATGTTCTGATGACTGATGAGAACTTTACTGGAAGTGAAATTGACAGGGAGACCCCAAATGTGGGTGCCAGAGCAGCAGGCCATATTCTTGATCCTGAACCATGCTTGCCTGATCATGCATATGAAAGGCAATCCAGAGGTTCCTCAGTTGGTTTGTGCAGAGACACAGAAGTCGCCAAAGAAAACGAGGCATGCAGGAGGAGCAATATTTCTGTGGAGGTGCTTGTACTAAACTTGTTTTTCACCTTTTACTTATTCATTACTGAACTTCCGATACATTGACTATGGCATATATCTCGATTTACTTTGCGCTGCAGGAAGATGATGTGCCAATAGACTATCCAACTATTGGCAGATCTACTAGTGAAACAGAAACTTCTTCTCATCATCTGGAGGGCAGCACGACAGAAGAATTGGTCAGTAAACCAGGTAGACATGCAGCTCCAGATGGTATCGATAGGACTTTACATGCAGCTGAGGATAGCATTCAACATCTAGTAAGTGCCTGTACAAATTATTATTATAAAATATAGATTACTGAGTGTATCCTGAGATTAGGTTCCTGTTTCGTGGCACAGGAAGTGGTGAAAGAAGGTGGTGTTCTACAAGGTACTTGTTTTCTATGAAAATGCCAGCTAAACAGATTCCCCCAGGACTTTGGAAAAGACGAAATATTTATTACAGCCTTTTGGTCATCCAAACCACACAACCATTATACTAAAACTTTGCACTATTACTACCACCATCTCAAAAAGGATGCAATTCTATTATCTTAAGTTTGATTAAGTTTATATACTCCCACCATTCGAAATTATAAAATGTTTTGGCTTTTTTAGATACATAGATTTCGCTATGCACTTAGATATACACTATGTCTAGATACATAGTAAAAGTAATATGTCTAGAAAAGCCAAAACACCTTATAATTTGGAATGGAGGGAGTAGAAAATAGTATCAACTTGTATGACTCCAAATAGGTATACTATGAAAATATATTTCATGGCAAATCTAATGATACTTGTTTAGTACGATAAATATTAGTATCTTTTTATATAAATTTGGTCAAATTTCAGATCATTTGACTTGGCATTATTCTAGAATTGCATCTTTTCTGTGGAGGGAGTATTTTTAAAGTCTGGATTGGTTATTTTCTGAAGTATAGAATAATTCCTTTTCTACTCCAACCTCTTGGCAAACAACTGTGTACAGTCCACACGTGAATGCTCAGTCACACACACAAAAAAAAATCATCCATTACAAACAGACCCTAAAGCAGAAGAAAGTCCAACATTGTTCCCTGCTTAAAGAGACAGTACAGAAGCACATACTCCCGCGGTCCCGCCGCTCCACATTATAGGTCATTTTGGCTTTTCTAGGTACATAGCTTTTGCTATGCACCTAGATCTACGCTATGTCTAGAACTTTAGATACATAGTAAAAAATATGTATGTAGAAAAGGCAAAACGACCTATAATTTGAAATGGAGGGATTATATTAAGGAAATAAGCTCCCACCCTCTGTCCCAAATTATAGGTCATTTTGGCTTTTCTAGGTACATAGCTTTTGCTATGCACCTATAGATATATGATATGTCTAGATACATAATAAAAGTTGTGTATCTAGAAGAGCCAAAACGACCTATAAATTGGAACGGATGGAGTATTTAGCATTGGTTAAATTGTTAGAAAGCTGTCATGAACATTATCACAATATTCACCAGTCACCACGTGGTAGAATATCATGTCTCAGTATGATGTTATAAATGATATACTACCTATGGTTCCTTGCCTTAAATTATTTGTCAGTTTAGGGCATGGGTGCTGTCTTCCATACTTGTTGGCGATTATTCCGTATTTGAACATGCTAGAGAGGTGTGCATCATTATATTAAAGGAGAAGGGGTAAAACCCTTAAATATACCCACACCCACACATGCCAGAGACTCTTAGATTACATTCACACCCTTGATTATAAAAACAGCAAACTCAGCCTATGCATAGAAGTAGTTTTTTTATGAATCTATATATTAATTTAATTTTCACTGACAAATCCAAGTACTTCAATGTATAGCAGTTTGTAGGGACAAAAAATCTTTGTTTGGTATTCTGGCAATGAGTGCCAAATTTGTAGCATGTATTTGTTGAGGTTTTGTAGCATATATTTTTTCTCCACAGATAAGTCAAGCCAGTCGTTGGAGATGCCTTTGGAAGATATTGATCCAGTGAATCAGCCTCAGATGCATGGTGGAAGCACTAAGGTAGATTCTTATATACCCTAGATGCTGTTGTCTTTCAATCACTGGTGCTCTAAATAACCTAGCCAAGAGCTTTTATTCACGCTGTTATATAGATAAAGTACCACTTCATCATGTATTACGAGCATCCTTGATGGTGAAGGAGATTAAGTTAGCTATCCTGAGTGGCAATTTTTTTTTGGTGGGGGGTAAGGAAATATTTGCTCACAGCCCAATAGCAAAGTTAGACAAGGAATCCAAACTAGTGCTCTGGGATTCTGTCCTGTTAGCATGTCTAGGCAAGATTTGGTAAGGGAGAAATGCCAATATATTTGTTAATAAATTCAAACCACTAAAGTTGGCGAGCACTTGAGCAGCAATGCTTATTACTGAGGGATGCGTTAGCATGTTTGGTTCACTTAGTGGTACCTAAATATGGTCACATCTCGTCACATTTTATGCCATCCTTTACATACTTATATTCACATGAGCATAGGTGAAGCAGCAACCGTCAGAGATGTAGTTATTTTATCCTGTGTGCAAATCTTCGTCACACTTTTCGTTGTATAATACTCCCTCCATTTTCAAATGTAGGGCATGTACTTTCAAAAAAAAAAGTGTAGGGCGTGTTAGGATTTTCCAAACCAAAATTTGTCCATCAATTGCACGAAGTATATGTATGTCTAGAGCACAGCAGATGCATCGACATATCTTGTTTTACATGCCTTTTAGTAAGACATTGGTTTGTGGTAATTGTACATATTGTAACAGAAATTAATTGTCAAAGTATACCTTGAAAGACTTTCCCAAATACTAAAGCGCCTTATTAAAATAAATGGTAAGTTTCATGTTTGCCTGATCTCAGAAGACAAAAATTTCATCCTTGTCTTCTTTGGACTTTCAGAAATTGGCACCTGATTTGTGCAATGCACTGTCCTTAACCAAACAGAAGAAGCAAAAAGCAGCCCAAGAAGGGAAAATGAAGAAACAGTCAAAGAGGGGCAAAAAAGTGGCTGGTATTACTTGTGCTCAGTCTACTTTATATTTATACTTTGTTACTCCCTCTGATTCCATGTATAGGTCGTCTTAGGAATCTAGTTGGTACTTTTAACTTGGCTCATCAATATCAATATTATATAAAAGTTACAAAGATCAACAACTGATGGCTGATGTTACTAGATTCATCATGGCAAATACTTTCATAGTATATAACTTTCTTTGTTTAAAATTATATAGTTATACAGAAATTAACAAGGGAGATGTTCAAAGTTGTACTAACTACCGTGGGATTAAGTTGATGAGCCATACGATGAAGCTCTGGGAGAGGGTTATCGAGCATCGCCTAAGGAGAGTAACACATGTGACCCAAAATCAGTTTGGGTTCATGCCTGGTAGATCGACCATGGAGGCGATTTTCTTATTACGACAATTGATGGAGAGATATAGGGAGCAGAAGAAGGACTTACACATGGTCTTTATTGACCTCGAGAAGGCATATGACAAAGTACCGAGAAATATCATGTGGTGGGCCTTGGAAAAGCACAAAGTCCCAACTAAGTACGTAACCCTCATCAAGGATATGTACAGGGATGTGGTGACGTTTGTCCGAACATGTGATGGCGACACCAGTGACTTTCCAATTAAAATAGGACTGCATCAGGGGTCAGCTTTGAGCCCTTATTTATTTGCTTTGGTAATGGATGAGGTCACAAGGGACATACAAGGTGATATCCCTTGGTGCATGCTCTTTGCTGATGATGTGGTGCTAGTTGACGACAGTAGGGCGGGGGTTAATAGGAAGTTAGAACTATGGAGGCACACGTTAGAGTCGAAAGGGTTCAGACTTAGTAGGACTAAGACCGAGTACATGAGGTGCGATTTCTGCGCGACTAGGCACGAGGAGGGAGACGTTAGCCTCGATGGGCAAGTGGTGGCCAAGAAGGATACTTTTCGGTATTTAGGGTCGATGCTACAAAAGGATGGAGACATTGATGAAGATGTTAGGCATAGAATTTCAGCCGGCTGGCTGAAATGGCGTCAAGCTTCTGGCGTTCTCTGTGACAAAAGGGTGCCTCAGAAGCTGAAAGGTAAGTTCTATAGGACGGCGATTCGTCCGGCGATGTTATACGGTGCTGAGTGTTGGCCTACAAAAAGGCGACATGTCCAGCAATTGAGTGTAGCAGAGATGCGTATGTTGCGTTGGTGTTGTGGGCACACAAGGAGGGATAGAGTCCGGAACGATGATATTCGGGATAGGGTTGGGGTGGCACCAATTGAGGAGAAATTGATTCAACATCGGTTGAGATGGTTTGGACATGTCCAACGGAGGCCCCCTGAGGCGCCGGTGCGTAGTGGAGTTCTAAAGCGGGCCGATAATGTAAAAAGCGGTAGAGGTCGACCTAAACTAACTTGGGACGAGTCCGTTAAGAGAGATCTTAAGGAGTGGAATATCTCCAAGGATTTAGCTATGGACAGGAGTGCTTGGAGATTGGCAATCAACGTGCCTGAACCGTAACATCTTTTTGTCTTGTGCATTTATGTCCCTTTATGTGTCTCCCTGTTTCTCGTCTCTTTTGGGTTTCATCTCTAGCCTACCCCAACTTGTTTGGGACAAAAGGCTATGTTGTTGTTGTTGTTGTAGTTATACAGAAATTGCAAGTCAAAGTGCTAAATGACTTGCATCTGGAACCAGAAGGGGTAGTTTCTAATGCATGTGCACCACGAGGATTCTTGTAATACAATCATTCAGTTATCATTTGGCTATTAGACTGGATTGTTCTTAGCTAGGCTGATACCTGCATGGCTGTATTAGAGATGTTTGGGGGTCTTTAAATAAGCAGAATCATGCTTTTGTTGTGCTTGATCAATCATTTACATGTTCCATTTCTTCCATGTACCATTAGATTAAATCTTATACAAGGACAGCATTTCTAGAGCTTGTTTTGGATCCTATACCTAACAACCTTGCCAACAAGAATAGCAAAGATGGTTGGATATTGGCTTCTTTCCTACTTTTGGGCTAGGATTTCCTTGCTTTCAAGGGAGACACCACTCCTTTACTAGAGATGTTGTCTTTTGCCCTTAGTTTTTTTATGGGGAAAGTTGCATACATACAGCTGAAGGTCATCATCACCTGGTCAACTGGCCAACTTGGGCCTTATTGTTTTTTGTATTCGATTGTTCTCTTATCTTATCTACTTAGCTTTGTTAAATTACTTGACTATGTATAATGGCTTATATTTTTTTTGTCTGGAGTGCTGAAGTGTATTTTCTTTACAGATGAATCTAGCCATGCACTGGAAATACCCCAAGCAAATTTGGATTCGGAGAATCAACCTCATAATGATGAAGTGAACATTGAGGTAGACTTCTTATTAGTTTCTGTACTGAAATTCTTGGCTTAAAATCTTATATAGAAGTAATATTCTGGGAGTGGCCAAGGTAGGATTTTTTTTTCTGTTTACCATGATAATCATGTGTTATTCAGGCCAACAAGGGATGAGTAGTCACATCGAACTTTGTAGATGTGTGGCCAGACGAAGACTTGTGTAGGGCCCTATTTTTATTCAAGTTGCATGCACTGACAAGAGCATAGGAGCCAGCAACAAACATAGATATTGCACGCACCTTTTAAGAATGTGTTTTACTCTGAAGCTCGACATTCATATGCTTCTTTGGACTTTCAGCAACAGAGAGTGTTGAGTATCACACCGTCACCAAACCACGCTAAGGGGCAGAAGGGAGCTCAAAGGACAAACAAGACAAAAAAATTGAATCAAAGAAAAATCCTTGGAGGTCTTACTTCTGCACATTCTGTACTTTTAAAACACAGTTATTTTCAGAAGGATGCTGATGGCCTACGTTGCTATTTCATGGACTTTTATCATTAGATGCTGGCCTTGCGCAGCCGTCTGTAGTGAGAAGAAGCACAAGAACACGCTCAAGGCCTTTGGAGCATTGGCTTGGTGAAAGATTACTATATGGGCCTATAAATGACAGTAAGTACACTAATCTAGCACATGTGTCAGCAATGAAGACCTTTCTTTTTATGACCAAGACTTGTATCCGAATTTACTGGAACTCCGCCTATGTTGACTGGAAGACTTTCTTAAGTCGTCTCAACATAGCCGGTCCCAAGCCCGGGTAAAGGAGGAGGGTGTGTTAAGGTCTGGCAAACCAACAGTAAAAAAACAGCCACTCTCATGGATTTGAAACCCACAAGAGATTCGTTGGGGCGTAACCCTCTTAGCGACGCGCTACATCGGAACCCGGGTGTGGTGTTAAATGGGCAAGGGCCGGGTCGTCATCCCCTTAGTGGCGCGTCGTATCGTGACCCGGGTACGATGAAAAATGAGCAAGGGTCGGGGCGTCGCAACCTTAGTGGCGCGCTACATCTACGCCCGGGTGTAGTGAAAAATGAGCAAGGGTCTTCGCACTTCCCTCGACGGGTGCGAAGGGTAAGGAAGCTAGCCGAGCCAACTAGGATTCGTCTAGGTAGCTGGAATGTAGGGTCCCTAACGGGTAAGCTAAGAGAGCTAGTCGATGCAGCAATTAGAAGGCGTGTAAATATTCTATGCGTTCAGGAGACTAAATGGAAGGGCCAGAAGGCGAAGGAGGTGGAGGATACTGGCTTCAAACTTTGGTACACGGGGACAACATCGGGTAGGAATGGTGTAGGCATCTTGATCGATAGGAGCCTTAAGGATGGAGTCGTTGATGTTAGGAGGCAAGGCGACCGGATTATCTTGGTCAAGCTGCTAGTTGGAGATTCGGCTCTGAATGTGATCAGTGCCTATGCCCCTCAGGTAGGTCTTAGCGAGGGCACCAAGAGGCAGTTTTGGGAAGATCTTGATAGCATGGTTAGTACCGTGCCTATCAGCGAGAAACTCTTTATAGGAGGAGACCTCAACGGCCATGTTGGTGCGACTAATGTAGGTTTCGAGCGGGTGCACGGGGGGTTCGGGTATGGTAGTAGGAATCAAGAGGGGGAGGATGTTTTGAACTTCGCGCTGGCCTATGACTTGTTGATAGCGAACACCCTCTTTAGGAAGAGGGAATCTCATCTAGTAACCTTTCGTAGTGGACAACACTCGAGCCAGATCGACTTTATCCTTGCAAGGAGGGAGGATAGACGTGCTTGCTTTGATTGTAAGGTGTTACCTGGGGAGTGTGTTGTCCCTCAACATAAGCTTGTGGTGGCGGACTTTCGCTTTCGGGTACGTGTCCACCGGGACAAACGGGCCAAGATTGCGAGAACGAAGTGGTGGAAGCTTAGAGGGGAAGCAGCGCAGACGTTTAAGGAGAGGATGCTAGATGAGGGACCTTGGGAAGAAGGAGAAGATGCCGACGACATGTGGCTAAAGATGGCAACATGTGTCCGGAAGGTGGCTTCGGAAGTGTTTGGCGTGAGTAGGGGAGGCAAACGGGAAGCGAAAGACACATGGTGGTGGAATGACGAGGTGCAAAGGGCTATTAGGGAGAAGAAGGAGTGTTTCAAGCGTCTCCACCATGACAAGAGTGTAGCCAACATCGAGGGCTATAAAATAGCGAAGAGGGTTGCAAAGCGAGCTGTGAGTGTAGCAAAAGGTCAGGCGTATGATGGCCTTTATCAGCGGCTAGGCACGAAGGAAGGGGAGAAGGACATTTATAGGATGGCTAGAATCCGCGAGAGGAAGACAAGGGACATCAACCAAATAAAATGCATCAAGGATGAGACAGATCGACTTCTGGTGAAGGATGAGGAGATCAAGGACAGATGGAGAGAGTACTTCGACAAGCTGTTTAATGGGGAGAATGAGGGTCCTGCCCTTGAGTTGGACGACTCATTTGACGATACCAACAGACGCTTTGTGAGGAGAATTCAGGAGGCAGAGATCGGAGAGGCTTTGAAGAGGATGAAGGGAGGTAAAGCGATGGGCCCTGATGGTATCCCCATTGAGGTGTGGAGATACCTAGGCGCCAGAGCGATAGTATGGTTAACTAAGCTTTTTAACCTTATTTTTCGGTCAAACAAGATGCCTGAAGAATGGAGGAGAAGTATATTAGTACCTATCTTCAAGAACAAGGGAGATGTTCAAAGTTGTACTAACTACCGTGGGATTAAGTTGATGAGTCATACGATGAAGCTCTGGGAGAGGGTTATCGAGCATCGCCTAAGGAGAGTGACACATGTGACCCAAAATCAGTTTGGGTTCATGCCTGGTAGGTCGACCATGGAGGCGATTTTCTTATTACGACAATTGATGGAGAGATATAGGGAGCAGAAGAAGGACTTGCACATGGTCTTTATTGACCTCGAGAAGGCATATGACAAAGTACCGAGAAATGTCATGTGGTGGGCCTTGGAAAAGCACAAAGTCCCAACTAAGTACGTTACCCTCATCAAGGATATGTACAGGGATGTGGTGACGTTTGTCCGAACATGTGATGGCGACACCAGTGACTTTCCAATTAAAATAGGACTGCATCAGGGGTCAGCTTTGAGTCCTTATTTATTTGCTTTGGTGATGGATGAGGTCACAAGGGACATACAAGGTGATATCCCTTGGTGTATGCTCTTTGCTGATGATGTGGTGCTAGTTGACGACAGTAGGGCGGGAGTTAATAGGAAGTTAGAACTATGGAGGCACACGTTAGAGTCGAAAGGGTTCAGACTTAGTAGGACTAAGACCGAGTATATGAGGTGCGATTTCAGCGCGACTAGGCACGAGGAGGAAGACGTTAGCATCGATGGGCAAGTGGTGGCCAAGAAGGATACTTTTCGGTATTTAGGGTCGATGCTACAAAAGGATGGAGACATTGATGAAGATGTTAGGCATAGAATTTCAGCCGGCTGGTTGAAATGGCGTCAAGCTTCTGGCGTTCTCTGTCAAAAGGGTGCCTCAGAAGCTGAAAGGTAAGTTCTATAGGACGGCGATTCGTCCGGCGATGTTATATGGTGCTGAGTGTTGGCCTACAAAAAGGCGACATGTCCAGCAATTGAGTGTAGCGGAGATGCGTATGTTGCGTTGGTGTTGTGGGCACACAAGGAGGGATAGAGTACGGAACGACGATATTCGGGATAGGGTTGGGGTGGCACCAATTGAGGAGAAATTGATTCAACATCGGTTGAGATGGTTTGGACATGTCCAACGGAGGCCTCCTGAGGCGCCGGTGCGTAGTGGAGTTCTAAAGCGGGCCGATAATGTAAAGAGCGGTAGAGGTCGACCTAAACTAACTTGGGACGAGTCCGTTAAGAGAGATCTTAAGGAGTGGAATATCCCCAAGGATTTAGCTATGGACAGGAGCGCTTGGAGATTAGCAATCAACGTGCCTGAACCGTGACATCTTTTGTCTTGTGCCCTTTATGTCCCTTTATGTGTCTCCCTGTTTCTCGTCTCTTTTGGGTTTCATCTCTAGCCTACCCCAACTTGCTTGGGACAAAAGGCTATGTTGTTGTTGTTGTTGTTGTACTTGTATCCGAATTTAAGGTCAAATATATTACAGCAAATTCATCATATCAACTTGAAAATGCCCTCTGCCTGACTGCCTGTCATTTTAATACAGCTAGTAGCTTTGTGCATCTAGACTTTTGATACTCAATAAATTAAAAGCTGCTCTGTACTGGTAGTAAAAAACAGTGGTGGAAACAAACAATAAAATCCCATTTGGGCACTGTGTTAGCACCCTATAGTTAATACTGACATAATCACATAACACTATTCAAAGTTCTGTTATGCGTTTCACAGCTTTACTTGCTTACCTAGTTGGCCCGATGCAAGATCCCTGTGTTTATTCTGTGTATAAATAAAGTAGAACAGCTACATTTTTAATCAAATACTTGTATCTTTTCCAGCTTTGCCTGCAGTTATTGGCATCAAAGCATACTCTCCCGGCCAAGATGGCAAGAGAACATTGAAAGTGAAATCTTTCGTGCCTGACCAGTATTCAGATCTTGTCGCTAAATCCGCGAAGTACTAAACAAGCCACATTTTCCTAAGAGGATCACGCCTTGTGACCTGTTGCTTTGTCACCTGACTTTATGTGATGTTGACACGTATCCGTGGAACTGGAGTGGACAACGAAATGCATGTGAACTTGTAAAGTTTTTTCTCTCTCGAACGAACTTGAAAAGTTAAAGGCAGACGTCCTATCCAATGGTTGTCAGTATCTTTTAGTTTGGATGCGATATTTCCACTTCGGCTTTGGGATACGTGGAGTCTAGGCTGTGAAATAGCATTTGCATGTGCTGATGTGCAGATGCTATGAGTTTTCCAGCGGTATACATAGTGGTGCTCGATAGTAAGGCAGTTTGAGGTTCAGCCTCTGGAAGGTGCCTTCACGTAGTACACTTTTTGTAGCACTATACCGTTGCCAGATAAGTAAGGCAGTTTGAGGTTCAGCCTCTGGAAGGTGCCTTGTCGTAGTACACTTTTTGTAGCACTATGGAGTCTGGATTCTAATTTTGTTTTTCTGCTTTTTAAAATGGATAGAAATAGAGGCAATTCATAGCTGTTTTAAGGGAGATTGAAAGAGATGGTTAAGTTGTTTGTTGTTTCAACCAAACATGTTATAACTTTTCTATATCACATAGCTTTTAACAACTTTCTCATAACTCGAACGTTTTTTTTTCACAGCTTACAGCTGAATCAGAGCTGGCTGGCACGTATCTATTGGTCCTAGATGTATGTTCGTGTTGGTTGATTTTATTTTATCTTGTCTTCTCGTTTTCAAATTTAAGATGCGATACCAAGATAAATATCCTGACCAATTGGAGCTGAATAAAAAAGAAGGATAACACACCTGTAAATATCATGCGGATGCACGGGTGCCACTAGATTCCAGCTATTCTTTGACCATACAGTCGTTGTGGCCTTGAGCACTGCAAAATAAGATCTGGGTTATAGATTAAGAATAACATTTTTTTGAAAGGGAAAATCTCATTCCTTCATTATAAGAAAAGTAAAGAAATGAGGCATAAAGATCTCCGTTCAAAGTCCTGTAAAGCCGTTTGTGTGGTACGTCAGGAATGGCATTGTCTACTTTGCTAACTTGTGTGCAAGGATTATGGGGTGTTTGGTTTGGGGTGTTAAAGTTTAACAAACACTGTAGCACTTTCGTCTTATTTGATAAAAAGTTTTCAATCTTAGACTAATTAGGCTTAATAGATTCGTCTCGTAAATTACTCCTAATCTGTGCCGACATGCATGCAATTAGTCTATATTTAGTACTCCATGCATTTGAGGGAACATTAATGTGATGAGAGTTAAACTTTAACAAAACCAAACCAAACGGGCCTTTAGTCTGAGTGAGCAATGACCTCGATCGTGGAGCATTGTTAGCAGTATTGGCCAACATACCTGCATGAATTTGTCTGAGACCAATGGCCTAGATCGTGGAACATTGAGCAGCGCTAGCAGCATTGGCTAACGGCTTAACACTTGATTGTCTTTGAGGTCTAAATGTCCTGCCTCTACTATGTATTCCCTCTATCCCAAAATAAATGATCTTAGAGCATTTAAATTTTGTCCTAAAATACATGATCTTTTTACTTCCCAATGCACATTTCTCTTTTCTCAATACATCTTTCTCCTTTTTCTAATAGGAAAAAGTCTACTTAACCCCCTGAACTATCAGCTAGTGTCTAACCTACACCTCCAACTATAAAACCGTCTGTTTTACACCCTGAACTTTTCAAAACCGTTCAAATTACACCCTGGAGCGGCTTTGGACGACGGTTTTGCTACAATAACCATGGTTTTGCTACAGTAACGATGGCTTTGACTTTTCCTTTTTCTATTTATTTCCGCTGAATCTTTGAAAAATCATAGTAAATCACAGAAAAATTATAAAATAGAAAATCTAATTTTGTTGGACTCCACATGAGTAGATCTACACAGTGAACATATAATATAATATGCTTTAGTACAATTTTTTTTTCTGTAGCTTTAAATTAGTTAGAAAATCAAATTTTGTCTGTAATTAATTGGAATAATTCATAGCTATAGCTTTTATGGTCCAATTGTGGTGAAATTTTTATGATGGAGTTATTATTATATGCTTGAACTATAGTAAAAATTTCATACTCATTGGATCATATATAACTTAGTTATAGATTTATTTAGGTTTATGTTTAGGTTTATGCTTGTTAAATATAAACCTATCTATAACTAAATTATACATGATCCAATCAGTATGAAATTTTTACTACAGTTCAAGCATTTAATAATAACCCCTATCATAAAAATTTCACCACAATTGGACCATAGAAGCTGTAGCTATGAATTATTCCAATTAATTACAGACAAAATTTGATTTTCTAACTACTTTAAAGCTACAGAAAAATTTATACTAAAGCATACTATATTATATATTCATTGTGTAGATCTACTCATGTGGAGTCCAACAAAATTAGATTTTCTATTTTATGATTTTTCTGTGATTTACTATGATTTTTCAAAGATTCAGTGGAAATAAATAGGAAAAAAAGTCAAAACCGCCGTTAGTACAGCAAAACCATGGTTACTGTAGCAAAACCGCCGTTCAAAACCGCTCCAAGGTGTAATTTGAACGGTTTTGAAAAGTTCAGGGTATAAAACAGACGATTTTATAGTTGGGGGTGTAGGTTAGACACTAGCTGATAGTTTAGGGGCTAAGTAGACTTTTTCCTTTTTCTAATACATGGCCGTCTGTATTTTGGTCTTTTGTCTTCCAAGTTAGTTTCCAAAGAGATGAGATTCCCTCTATCCCAAAATAAATGATCTTAGAGCATTCAAATTTTGTCCTAAAATACATGACCTTTTTACTTCCCAGTGCACCTTTCTTTTTTCTCAGTACATCTTTATCTTTTTTCAATGGTCTTTTGGCTTTAAAGTTTGTTTTCAAAGAGATATGAGATGTCTGTATTTTGGTCTTTTAAGGTTGGTCTCCGAAGACGTGGGACGGAGGGAGTAGGAAAGGGGACAAAGGGAGCAGGTGGTGAGTATGATGATGCCAATGCCCTGTTTAATTTTGGATAGGATTGACTACCACATAATGCAAAGAATCTACGAACAACATATAGGCCATGTTCGCTTGAACTTATCAGTCGTACTGTTTCAGCGAAATAACAGTATTTTTCTCTCGTAATATCGTTTTTCCAGCCATCTGAACAGAGCTAGAACCGTATTGACGCTTTGCAGGATTTATGGCACGCTATAAGGATGCGCCTTTTCCACTCTTCCTTAAATCACCACAAGGAAACCATACAGAGGCCAGAACATTGGCACGCATTGTATAAACTGGAACATGCCTTACATCTTTTAGCCCCTTATGGAAGTTACCCTAGTTGGCCTGAACATTGTAGAACACTGAAAATAATACGTAATTTCTGATGATACCAGGCCTACACAGTAACTTGCGCTCTGCTTTCTGAATGAGACTCCAGGCCTTGTTTTTAGGTAGAAAAGACAAGGATACTAGTTGAGAACAACAATTTTCTGTCTTTTATTGGGCTTCTTTCCTTTGGCTGGACCCATCTCCGCGTCATCTGGACCTTTACATTTATTATCTTTGTCAGACACGATAGGTTTGTCGCCAATATCTTCATCGCTGTCATCACTATCATCTTCCGATTCAGATGAGCTGCAAGCAAATGGCTTTTCTGAAGGCTGGGAGCCGTTTATTGTTGCTTCAGCAGCTTCCACAGCTTGCTCTGAATGAAGATCAGCAACACCAAGAAGCAGATCCTGTAGAAAACAAATACATAGAAAGAACGTCATGCAAACATCAGTTCAAACAGCTTGGACCTCAAGTTTCCTCCATGATGCAGCTGAGACAATATACTAATATATGATCCCTCTCACCATCTCAATGTACTCCTCCTCGTTCCCGGTAAGGGCTTCAATATCGTACTCCACAGGAGGCTTGTTCTGCAATTGCGTGAATATGATTTAACCACATCGCGAATAACATGGTTAATGCAAGACTGGTTAGAATCTTAGAATTGTACTTGTGCGTCGAGCTGCAACTTCTGGTTGGCCCTTGCAATCTCCCCCAAGAAATCCTTGACTTTCCCAATAACTGAAACCCCAAAACAATCAAAATTCAGTGAACTGGCACACGAAAGAATACCCAAAAATCTTTTGCGTGCCACCTACTAACTATGCCAACTGCAGCCCTAAACCTTGAAAACTACATGATTCGGTGGTGTGATTTAAGACTAAGGAAATACAGTACAAACAAAAACTTAATGTGATGACTTGGGAGCTAGGGTTAGCCATCAAAGTCGAAAAATGTTATAATATAAAAAGTATGTACCGCTAGAATCCTAAGTTCCTAACACTATGTATTGTAGGAAACAGAGGCGGATTCAGGCCCGGGCTGGGGTGGCTGCAGCCCTGGGCCAGCCCAGAAAAATTCCACTACAACTCTTCTGTGTAGCCCAAGAAAAGCCCACAAGAACAGTCCACCAAAGGACTCCAGCCCACCCTAGCTGAATCGGCCGCCTCCCACTTCTCCGACTGCCGAGCACAGAAGCCGCCCCTCGACCGCGCCCCTCCACTTTGTGTCCGTTCTCCTCCGTGCTGGTGCGGTGGTGCCCCCCGGCCTCACCATCAGCCCTCCGCCCCTCGCCTCTCGCCACTCGAGACCTTGCCTCCTCTTCCTCAGGTCTCGCTGCTTGCCGCCACAGCAGTGCCCAACCGAGAACCAAGTCGAATCGAGAAGGAACATAGAAGAGCACATTTGTCACGTCGCACAAGTAAGAGGGCTACTATATCAAGATTTTCAAGATTTTTTCATTATCTGCCAAATGCTGATGCAAGACAACCTGCTGCGTTTCCAATCCTGTCTCAGGTTCTGTTTTCACGGTCCTCCCTGTATCACAAATCAGTCTTTATAATGGATAGGCCATCTAAGATCTTTTTCAGTGGCTGTAATTTTAGCACGGAAACAAGGTTTAAAGTATTGGGTGGAGTTAAGCATCTGAAGGAGAACCGACACTTGAGCAGATGTGATATCGCAGCAATAGGTAGAGCTATAGCCAGTTGATCTTGCAAAAAGAAATGGCTAAAAAATGCTAATTCTAGTTTTATTTACATTGTCACTTATTGTAGAGGATGGGGAGCTTGTTGGACATTTGTGAATCTAATGTTGGTGAGTTTTGGAACCTGTTTAGAGGCTCGTGTGCAAAGGAAGAGCTGCTGACTGCACCATTGAAAAAATTCTTTTGGTAAGCGCCCCTGCTTAGTTTAGACTTAATAACTACCCAGAGTTGCATGTAGCGTTATGATTTTCTGCCTACAGGCAATGAAATTGATATCATTACTTGTTACATCTATTGTGCCGCTAGCAAGATTTCGAGCCTCTATTTAGCCCCCTTACCCCGTTTCTGGATCAGCCACTGCCCACTGGTAGGAGCTCAAGAGCTAGTTCAACAGTACCTTGGCTCTTGGGGAGGGGGTCAGTGGGCGGCCCCGACTTACGCTTCCCCTCCTTGTCCTGCTGCTGCTGCTCCCTGCCAGCGAGAAGCGACTCTGCCGGTAACACGGACCAAAACGTCGTCAAGGGGGTGAAGAGAAGAGAAATCGCTGAAGTGGTTAAAAGTTCGAGGCTAGAGTAAGGAGGGTTAGATAGATGGGCAAGCCTACCGATGAAGGAGGCGGGAGGCCTGGGGTCGGAGGGCAGGTCCAGGAGCTCCTTGCTCGGCTCTCCCATGGTGCTCCTGTAAAGTGTGTTAGCTTGCCAGTGGCGCGGTGGAGAAACCTCCGGGTCGTAGGAGCGGCGTAGTAGTCAGACCTTGGAGTCGGACCCGAGGAGCTCGGAGGAGCGGCGCGACGCGAGGAAGAGCTGAAGGCGGCGGCGGCGGCGGGAGGAGTAGGGCTCGGCGCCACACGGCTGCGTAATAATAGAATGGGCCGAGTCGGGCCGTGTAGTTTAGGGGCTGGCACTTGAGGTGCAGGGCCTGATCGTTTAGAGATGGCAACGGGTACCCGAAACCCGAGTACCCGACGGGTATTACCCGATAAAGAGGCGGGTATGAGATGAATTTTCTACCCGTGCGTATGTTATTGGGCAAAATCCTATACCCATCGGGTATGGCGCGTACGGGTGCGGGTGTATACTACCATACCCGCATACCCGCGGGTAAGACATACCCGCAAAAATAACTAGCCAATCTCAGTTATTTTAGCTCATATAAGTCATGAATTTGGCCCATTGAGACATCCACTATATTTCTAGTAGATTGTCTTTGTTGTAATGATGCTAATAATGTTTGTTAGCATGTTTGTAACTTGTTGGAAGCTTAGAATAATTTATTTTTGCATGTGACTATTTGATATTTTTAGGTAATTTTCGGGTATGCTATCGGGTACGGGTTACCCGTCGGATGAGAATTACCCGGCGGGTACGGGTATGGAACTTTTTTTTACCCCCATGCGGGTACGGGTAACCCGACGGGTAAAATTTTACGGGTACGGGTGTGCACTACCCGTCGGGTATGTACCCGTTGCCATCTTGATGATCGTTAGGGCAACAGGAAAGGGGAAAAACTTCCTCAAAAAAAAGGAAAGGGGAAAAAGTCTATTCTACGTGTCAGAAAAATCGTTGTAATCTAGTAATAAGTTTTGTCTAAAACTCTAAAGCTAGATATTTACCTCTAAACTCTCAATACCGTTTAAATTATCTGTCTATTCCATTTTTACATTGGTTTTATTTTTAAGTTTTAAAAAATAGGTGACTACTCGATTAAGGTTTTAAAGCCACAAAATATCTTTAAGATTTTCAAAATTAGAAAAACAATAAAGAAAGTATATGAAAAAACTAAAAATATTTCAAGCTCATCAAAATATCTCTAGATTATTGAAATAGATTTACATCTAGGAAACTAGAAAAAACAATCCAAAAAAATTACAAATTCAAACATCTAGTTGTTATCTAAACGTATTTTGAAAACTTTTCGCAACAAAAAACGTAATACACAACCAACACGAATGTACGGAATGAATGCATTCAAGATTAATGTATGTTACACTCATGTTGGTCGAATTTCTTTTTTTTCATCTTGAAATTAAAACATGTTTACACATCGACTACAATGTTTTAGATATTTTTCTAGATTTTCCTAGATATTTTTCTACTTTTCTAGGGCTAAACCTAATTTTTAAGTTCCTAAAGTTGTTTTCACGAGCTTTAAGTAGTTTATTTGGATTTGTCGTATCTCAATCTATCTCTATTTTTTTCTCTAAATTTTTAAAATCCTAAAGACATTTTCTATGGCTTAAAAACCTTATCAAATATTTAGTAATTTTTAAACTATAAAAGGGCAAAACTGCCTACCGCACGGTTTTGAAAGCCATACCAAATCTCTTCGAAACCTATATTTTTAAACTTGCGGCTACCTAGTCACGGAGGTGGGAGAAGACGACATTGGCGAAAGCGGAGGCTGAGATGGTGTGATTGAAGAGGGAGACGACACCGATAATGGTAGTGGCGACCCACATAGGGGCGTTGTTGGGGACCACCAACCGAAGCATGCAGCACCTGCTGTTAGCCCTAAGCTAAAAGTACTAATACACGTTGGTATCTATGGTCTCTGGCTAACGAAGTCCCATAGGAGGCAGCCTTGCTTTTTTTACTATAGGGTCCCATCACGTTTCTTTCTTGGGCACGACCAATGCAAGCTAATAGCTTTCTTAGCCCAAACCAAAGTTCATGCTCCACGTGGATGAGGACGTGTTTTAGGTCACCGGTCTCACAACATGGGTAGACATGCTGCTCTCGACTCCATATCAACAAAGTACCTTTACTTCGGTCCCACCATATATACACTTTCCCATTGTAGCTTTCCATTCTCCTTTCTTCTCAAGTTCTTCCAAGCTTCAAATCGGCAAAATCCCCACTAAATTCCAATCAAATCTGCCCCCAACACCTTCAAATCAGTCATGCTCACGGGCTTGTAGCAAATTAAAATTTTGCCATCTCTTCACGTCCTCTACCGTAAATAATACACAATTTCGTCCAATGGTCCTCGGTGGATCTCGCTCACCGCCATCTCTCGATCTATCGGCCGCCAGGTCCTTCACTTGCGCACCTGGCTAGGATTGACATGGGTGAGTCGACGGACTACTCTAGCCCTTTCTCCCGATTTCTCATGGTTGTTATCATTTTGTCGGTGCCATTGGATGGAGGCCACGAACGGATGTTGATTTGCTGTTGATGCTCCATGTCTATCGTCTCCATGGTTTGTTGCTACTCTCTTCTTGACAGGGTCCCAAGAAAGCAATCGTCATGCCCAGGCCTCTCTTCTCCACAATGCGAACTCCATCGGTTGCTTCGGCCTTTTGTCAAATGAGGCCTATGCAGATGCAGCTTCTGCAGGCCATTCTGACACCATGTGTGATCACTATTTGCTATGACATGGATGATCGGTGCTAAGATGGAACTTGGAGTAACACGCTAGCAGGGTGCGTTAGGCCTTCCATGGTGTGCTAGTGGTGCCCGAAATAAAAAGTGATCTTACCCTAGAGAATGGGCATCGCCCTCGCTCCTCTTGAGCTACAGTGGTAGGCATCACTCTACTAGGTGCAGTAGTACAAGTGAAACAAATAAACAATAAGGCAGTGATGCCTTGAGCAAGAGCAGAAGACAAGGACATGCATATTTTCTCATTTGTTTAGGCAATGGGCATCGACGCCTCCTTCATCACTCCCAATATTTTTGGTTTGGGTATCGATGGTTGTAGTGTGTAAAGTGATGCTTTAAATCCTCTCTTTCCATTTGGAGCACCACTTCAAGCCAACGCTGCAGAGGGCCTTATCGTTCCTGTTCTCTTACGCTCATCTACTTTTTCTTCGTGGACCATACGCTCTCTCTCCTAAGTTACAGGAGTGAGTAGAAGAACCGCTGACACCCTGCGAGCCACAACTTTATTTCTAGGTGGCATCCAAATCTAGGCACCGTTTAGATGACAAAAATTTTCCAAAATTTTCAGATTCTCCGTCACATCGAATTTTTGAACGCATGCATGAAGCATTAAATATAGATAAAAAATAAAACTAATTACACAGTTTAGACGAAATGGACGAGACAAATCTTTGAAGCTTAATTAGACTATGATTGGACAATATTTGTCAAATAACAACGAAACTGCTACAGTAGCGTTTCGCCAAAAAATTTGACAACTAAACAGCCTCCTAGCTGGTCTGACAAGACCACGAGCTCACGGCCTCGCTTGACTCAGTTGGAGACCACATCGTCCAAACATCATCTCGTCCGTAGACCCTTTTGACGTCCGCCTATGCAATTGGACACCGTTTAGATGCCAAAAATTTTGCCAAAATTTTCAGATTCTCCGTCACATCGAATCTTTGAACGCATGCATAAAGCATTAAATATAGATAAAAAATAAAACTAATTACACAGTTTAGACGAAATAGACGAGACAAATCTTTTAAGCCTAATTAGACTATGATTGGACAATATTTGCCAAATAACAACGAAACTGCTACAGTAGCATTTCGCCAAAAATTTTGCCAACTAAACAGCCTCTTGTTCTCTGCTTCAGCTGCCGGCACTTTTAAACCGCAAGTGTGCTCCTGTTGCATAGCTGTGTGTTGTATGCCGAGACATGATGGCCGGCGTCCATGAAGCGCACACCGACGGCCCTGCCAATGGCAGGAGATCACAACGTCCGCGTCGCGTCTTGATATTCCTGCTGTCGTTACGGGCCACATCAACCCGATGCTGTAGCTAGCCGATGTGGACCACAGGCAAGGCACAGAGTATCTAAAAAACAGCATTAAGCATTTACTGTACCTACACTAATAAACCACAACCCTTGTGAGCAATCAATAAATTACCCACAAGCTTGGTGAATGGTTCCTCCTCCTTCAACCATCAAGGAGAGAGTGAGAGGCAAAACTCACCTCCTACCCAATTCCCCACAAGTTTCCCACAATACTACAAACCTAGGAATTTCCATTCTTTTGGTCCTCAAGCAACTATCCACCATAATACCATATGGGCATTAACCAATGTTTCAAGGTCCTTTAATCAAGGAAATCAGAGGCAAACTCTGTAGCAAGCTTTATCCAAATTCAAGAAAATTCAATGCACTTACATAATCAAGTATTCAAATCTGCAGCCAAAAGATCACAAGGTGGGATGCAACATAGTCCCTTCATTTAGTGTTGCCGTCAACACTTCTTCCCCATGTATCAGAGAGCTTCTCCACGTCCTACATCCACTGGAAACGACAAGCGATGGCTGCATAGCAATGGATTTCCTGACGGTCTCGGGTCAAGAGTGTGCTGGTGACGAAGTAGCGGTTTACGGCGAGGAAGAAAGATATTTCATTGGTGTGTTCAATTTTTCTTTTCAATTTTGAAACGAGCCCACTTAAAAGCCGATGTAGGCCTCATAGATAGCAGGGATGGATTAAGGTCCATGGGACCCATCTTACGATTGGGCTGCATGTCCTTACCCGCCTTTGGCTAGGGGCCAAGGTGATCTAACCATTCTTTGAACCAAAAATCTATACCCTGTTCGCTTGAATTACTTCTCAGCCGATGAACAATGCTTTTCTCTCATAACAAATTAGCATAAGCCAAATTTCAGCATAAGCAAACGGGGTCCTAGTTTAATAATAATGAGAAATAAGAACTTTCTATCAGATTTATATAAAAGGGGCTTGCTCCTGCGCATGCAGCCGTTTCCCACACCGTTTCGCGTGCCCACGTGGGTCATATGCTGCCCCAAACGTCACCATCATCGAGAAACAGGGGAGGGGCGGATGCGCAGCCGGTGCCGGGAGGAGGAGACACCGAGGTGAGGCAGCTGAAAGCGAGAAGGGAGATGCAACACCTGATCTACTTTTGAAACATTTAGATGCAACACTTGCAACATACGTCTGAAGAAAGATGAAACACTAGAAACATACATTTGAAACACTTGAAAAAAACATGAAAATCAGTGTAAAAATATACGCAACATCCAGATAAAACATTTGTAATATATGTGTGAAATATATGCAACATCTAGATAAACACACTTGCAACATACGTGTGAAAAAATAGATAAAACATTAAGAACAAAAACTTGCAACATATGTGTACAACTATTGTAACATATGCAACATCTCAATCTACTTTTGCAATATCCATATGAAACAATTTCAACATACCCCTAAACATCTGAAACACTTGAAACAGACGCTTGCAACATGCGCTTTTAAGCGCAAACATCTACTTGCTGCTTTGACAAAAATGGATGCTCGTCGACACGGAGCTCGACGCCGGTGTGGAGCTCGATGCCACAGAGTGACGCGGAAGTCGCCAGTGCGCACAAACCTCGGCAGGGGCCGCGACAGACGGATGGAGCACGGCCACGACGGGAGACGTGAGTTCGAGCAGGGCACGCAGCATGCAGAACGAGCGGGCGAGGGCGGGGTGAATCATCATCACTATCATCATATTTTACCTTGGTAGGCTTGGACATAAGTCATGTCGATGTAGTGTCGAAGATGGATGGCTTGTTGGAGAGGGCGATGCTTGCAATGGCTCGCCGAGTGGTCCTTTCATCATCACTAGAGCTTGCATCATCATCACTATCGGAGTTATCACTATCCCAAGTGACCACATAACCACCACCCTTCTTCTTGTTGTTGAATGTGAAGCTCTTCTTTGCTTTCTTCTCCTTCTCTTTCTTATCCTTCTTGTTATTCTTGAGCTTCAAGTCCCCATTATAAAATCTCTTATCTTCATAGGGGCAATCCGCCACTATGTGATCGGGGCTATTACAATTATAGCAAAGGATCTTTACCTTCATAGTGTCTCTCCTCTTCCTTTCCCCATATCCTTTCTTCTTCATGAACCTTCCCATCTTGTGCACTAGGAGGGCCATGGTCTCATCATCGAATGGATCATCATCATCGCTCTCCACCTTGCTCTTGCCATTAGAGAATGAAGCCTTGAATGCAATGGGCTTCTCTTTGAAAGCCCAAGTTTGGTTTTGGTAATTAATGACACCAAGTTGCTAATGCAATGTGTTAAGTGTTTTGAGTTAGGCATAAGCAACACATGTGATGAAGGTGTATGTGGCAAGGAGTGGTGGCCATAAGATCACAAAGAGATGGTGCATGGACATAAAATGATGATCATGGTGGAGATGCACATGATGATCAAGTGAAAGAGAAGGATCTAAGAGCGCAAGGCAAAGGTATAACTATAGGGTTTTCCTTTTGCCGGTCTAAGATGAGTAGAGAAGTGATTGACCGGATTTAGGATACATAGTCGACTATCAAGAGGGGCAATCACGGTTAGCTCAGGAATCAAGTGCCACTAGATCAATGTCTT
Source organism: Saccharum hybrid cultivar R570 (assembly GCA_038087645.1). Classification (NCBI taxonomy): domain Eukaryota; kingdom Viridiplantae; phylum Streptophyta; class Magnoliopsida; order Poales; family Poaceae; genus Saccharum; species Saccharum hybrid cultivar. Next base: position 30,812,460 of record JAQSUU010000135.1, read on the forward strand.
GAGCATATGCATTAGGATCTAGTAAAAGAGCTAACATAACGTCTTGGAAAATGATTGTGAAATGCTAACACACATGCACATGGTGATGTACACTTGATGGTGTTAGCACTTTTGTGAAGGCGGTGGAGTTTGAGTGGTAGAGATGGGTTTGGGTTCCTCTCTCCCTCCTGCCGAGCTTGCGAGGCGGGATTCGGCGCTTTTTGGAGAAGTGAAACGCCTATTTTCTACTGCGCCGGAAGTCGGAAAAGAAACGGAGGCGAACTGAGGTCACTGTGTTGACCGGACGCTGCACCGGACGCGGTCACGGCTTGACCAGCGCGTCCGGTCAGTTCAATCCGGTCAGCGCGCCTAGGGTTGATGATCGGACGCTGGTCTGGCCTGACCAGCGTGTTGTAAGGTCCTAGATGGCTAGAGGGGGGTGAATAGCCTATAAAAATTTCTACAAGAATCACTAAGCAAACTTGTTAGAACAACAAACGGCGCAAAGTGAGTTTTGCTTAGCCTATGGTTGTGATGCAAGCCTCCTATCCACAAGTCTAGTAGATTATGATCTCTAGTTCACACAAGGGCTATGTCACTAAACTTACACTAGTGAGCAAGCTAACAACACTAGCAAAGGCTACCACTAGAGCTACACAAGATAATCTAGTAAATGTAAACGGGAGAGAGAGGATTGTGTATCTTATACCAACGGTGTAGTGAAGATGTTGCCAATCACCAAGATGATATACAATCAATCAATATTGACAACAACACAATATGAAGACCAATCACCGGGAGACAAGAGACACAATATTTTTGTTCACCCGGTGTTCACTTGTGCACCGACAAGCTACATCACCGGTTGTGTCGACCAACACTTAGATGGTTCCCCAGTGTGACCCTCAAGTCACTTGCCCCCTCAAGGCACGCCCCGCAAGGCACCGCAAGACGCCACTCTCAAGTGAGGTAACTCAATGACACGCGCATTCCACTAGAGTTGCTTTTGGCGTCCCGCCGAGGAAAGCACAAGAACCTCTCACAAACAACCGGAGGTGGCCAAGAACAATCACCTTCTCTTGCCAACGCCTCCAACAATCTCCAAGCCGGCTAGGAGCGGTACTCTCCAAGAGTAACAAGAAATCCACCGGCTAAACCACCCACAAGTGCCACTAGATGCCCTCAAGCTATGCAATGCACTTTGGGATCACTCAATCTCACTTTTGATTTGCAAACAAGCAAGAGAGATGAGTGGGAGGAGTAGCTCTAGCTCAAAGGATGCACAAGAGTGTTAGAAATGCCAAGATACCTCCCCAAGGGCCGGCCAACGAGTATTTATAAGCATCCTATCCAAATAGAGTCGTTGCCACTCCACTGACCGTTTTTTCGGGATGACCGGACGCGCCGGTCGAAACTGACCGGACACGCTTCACCGCGTCCGGTCGCCCTGCGACATCCACGTGTCCCTCGAATTCAAACGCGACCGTTAGATCCTCCAACAATCACTGTGCGCCAACGGTCAAACGCTATGACCGGACGCGCTGCTCAAACGACCGGACGCGCCGGTCGCACAGTACCGCGCGCCCGCGAAGCAATGACCGGACGCGCCAATGCGCACAGCACCCGCGCCCGCGAAGCAACGACCGGACGCGCTCCAGAAGATGACCGGACGCGACAGTGCCAGCGTCCGGTCGGAGTCCAGTAAGCTCCCTCGATGACCGGACGTGTCCGATCGTGTGTGATCGGACGCTCACCACGTCCGATCGACCTTGCGAACTGCAGTTCCCTCAGGGCGCCTGACCGGACGCGCCGGTCCCGCGAGTGACCGGACGCGCCGGTTGCAAACCCTAGCCCGCGCGCCTGACTCCTGCGCTGTACTGACCGGACGCGTCCGGTCACACCGTGACCGCGTCCGGTGCAGCGTCCGGTCACCTCAGTGACCCCGTTCGCCTCCGTTTCTTTTCCGACTTCCGGCGTAGTGGAAAATAGGCATTTCATTTCCCCGAAATCGCCTGAATCCCGCGCTCGCACGCTCGGCGGGAGGGAGAGAGGAACCCAAACCCCTCTCTACTCGCAAACCACAGCGCGACCAACGCCACCTTTGCAAATGTGCCAACACCATCAAGTGTACATCTCCATGTGCTTGTGTGTTAGCTTTTTCTCAATCATTTTCAAAGGTTTTCCAATTAGCTCACTAGGCCCTACATGCAATGCACTTCATGAATTCACCTAGTGGCACCCGTGCATCGAATAACCGATAAGACTTCCCCTCTTAATAGTTCGGCTATCGATCCTAAACCACTCACACCCTCTATGGTGTCTTGAGTGTAAAACAAAATGGCCCTATGGTTATACCTTTGCCTTGAGCCCATTTTGTTTCTCCAAATGATATGATCCACTTCATATCATCACATGACCATCTCGATCCATCGACCTTGACTTCACTTGCTCTTCACCGTTGCATCGGTCCGTCGGCGCTAAGTCTTGCTCAAGCTTCACCATCGCATGGTCCTTCGCTTCGAAGCCTCGACTTGCCCTTCACCTTCACAACCGGTCCATCGAGCCAAGCCTCATCTTGGTCTTCACCATCTTGGTCATATGAGTCAATGTCATGTCTCATATGCAATGACCACCTTTATCTAAATCATCCACTTAGATACAAAGGTTAGTCCTAGGTTTTATCAATTAGCCAAAACCAAACTAGGGACTTTCACGCGTCCGGTCAGTTCACCGGTGCGCAAAAGCAGAGCGTGCGACCGACGCGTCCGGTCCTTCACGGGACCAGCGCGTCCGGTCGGGCGTCCAGAGGGGCAGAGAGCAGCGAAGTGATGATCGGACGCGAGGCGCGTCCGGTCATGTACGATCGGACGCGTCCGGTCGTTGAGGGAGCTTACTGGACTCAAACCGGACGCTGGCACTGTCGCGTCCGGTCATTCGCTAGGGCGCGTCTGGTCGTTGCTTCGCGGGCTCGCGGTGCTGAGCGATCGGCGTGTCCGGTCAGTTGACCAGCGCGTCCCGTCATACGCTAGGGCACGTCCGATCATAGCAACGGTAACTTCTAACGCGCACTGTTCATGCTTGTCCTGTAGTGACCAGACACGTCCGGTCACTCTGACCGGTGCGTCCGGTCATCCCGATTTGAACTGCGTCGTCCGGTAACGGCTAGCTGCGCACCCCTTCGTTATAAATAGATGTTGGCCGGGGTTTGAGGGTAACTCTTGCACATTTTGAGACCTAGAGACATACTTTAAGCTAGAGAACAACCCCTCCACTCATCTCTTTGCATAGTTGCACATCTTGAGTGAGATTGAGTGAGATTCAAGTGCATTGCTTGAGAGTTGCATTCTAGAGGCACTTGATCTTTGAGTTGCTGCGGATTTCTTGTTACTCTTCCGTGTTTCCCGACACGGTAGACGGCTTGGAGCAGTGGAGGTGATTGAGCTCGCAATTGGAGATTGTTGGAGCCCTCACCAAGTGTTGTAAGGGGTTCTTGATCCTTCTCCGCGAGAGTTCGTGAATTGGATACTCTAGTGGAGCTCATGGCTTGGAGGATCCCTATCTTGTGTGCGGTTGTGCGGCGCCCACCGAGGGCTCGACTCTTGATAGTCGATTAGCTCGCGAACTGATAAGTGGGTGTATCGCCACAACGGGGAGTAGCTTGCCGGGAAGCAAGTGAACCTCGAGATAAATTCTTGTGTCATTCTCTTCCCGAGGATTTCTCTTGTATGATTGATTGATTGGTATTTCTCTTCTCTTCACGGCGGTGTAATCACTCGAAGCTCTTCTCTCGTATTACTTCTTGTTTCTAGCTTGTAGTTGTTGTTGTGTTTAGTAAATAGCCTTGTACTAGACTTGTGTAGGTGGCTTGCTTAATTAGTTAGAGCTAGTGCCTTTGCTTCGCCACCTTTCGTACTAACTTGTGGTTAAGTAATTCTTGTAGAAGTTTTAATTAGGCTATTCACCCCCCTCTAGCCTATTTGGACCTTACAAGTGGTATCAGAGCCGAGGCACCGTTTATTTGAGGCTTAACAACCTACGGTGAAAAAGAAATGGCTCAATTAAGCTTGCACATCAACAACACCAAGAAGGCATCTCACTTTGATGGCACAAATTATACATATTGGAAGGTTAAGATGACCGCACACCTAAAGTCAATCAATAGAGAAGTGTGGAAGGTCACCGAAACAAAATTTGAGGTTGCTAATCCGGAAGCACCTACACCGGTGGAAGAGAAGAAGCTCCAATGCAATAACATTGCCATTAGTGCTCTTCATGAGGCATTAGATGACAAGACATTTGAGCAAGTAAAGAACATAGAGATTGCTCATGATGCTTGGGCCAAGCTAGAAGAAACATTTGAGGGCACCGAAGGCACAAAGACCGCTAAAGCATATATCTTGCAAGAAAAATTTTCAAGCTTCAAGATGCAAGATGATGAGAGTGTACCGGAGATGTTTCATAGGTTGCAAGTCATTGTCAATGAGCTCAAGGCACTTGGTGAGGAGGTCAAGGACAATCAATTCTCTATGAAGTTCTTGAGAAGCTTGCCCAAGAGATTTGATACATTGATCACCGTGCTAGTGAGGACTACATTGAAGGATTCAACTCCTCAACAAATATTTCAAGAAGTGATGACCGATGATTCATATAGAGAAGATGATGAGAAGGATGAGTTGGTCAAGAAGAAGAAGAAAGAAAATGAGAAGAAAGATGATGAAAAGAAGAAGAGTGTGGCATTTAAAGCCACCACATCCAAGGGCAAATCTAAGATTGATGCTAAGGATGGTATATAAAGGCAACTCCGATTGGTATCACGCTTCAAAGGTCCATTCTATATACCTTAGCATCATATTGATAGTAGTAACTCTCCCAAAATTCAAATCTATACATATGTGCACAATTGAACCAAACTCATAGAAGCACATATGTAGGGGGAGCTAATACTATCAAAATTGAAAATTGATTTCATTTCATATCTTTGTGATGGTTGTCATCAATTACCAAAAAGGGGGAGATTGAAAGCCCAAGTTTGGTTTTGGTAATTAATGACACCAAGTTGCTATTGCCATGTGTTAAGTGTTTTGAGTTAGGCATAAGCAACACATGTGATGAAGGTGTATGTGGCAAGGAGTGGTGACCACAAGATCACAAAGAGATGGTGCATGGACATGAAATGATGATCATGGTGGAGATGCACATGATGATCAAGTGAAAGAGAAGGATCTAAGAGCGCAAGGCAAAGGTATAACTATAGGGTTTTCCTTTTGCTGGTCTAAGATGAGTAGAGAAGTGATTGACCGGATTTAGGATACATAGCCGACTATCAAGAGAGACAATCACGGTTAGCTCGGGAATCAAGTGCCACTAGATCAATGTCTTGAGCATATGCATTAGGATCTAGTAAAAGAGCTAACATAACGCCTTGGAAAATGATTATGAAATGCTAACACACATGCACATGGTGATGTACACTTGGTGGTGTTAGCACTTTTGTGAAGGCAGTGGAGTTTGAGCGATAGAGAGGGGTTTGGGTTCCTCTCTCCCTCCCGCCGAGCTTGCGAGGCGGGATTCGACGCTTTTTGGAGAAGTGAAACGCCTATTTTCTACTGCGCCGGAAGTCGAAAAAGAAACGGAGGCGAACTGAGGTCACTGTGTTGACCGGACGCTGCACCGGACACGGTCACGGCTTGACCAGCGCGTCCGGTCAGTTCAATCCGGCCAGCGCGCCTAGGGTTGATGACCGGACGCTGGTCTGGCCTGACCAGCTTGTCCGGTCAGTTCACCGGTGCGCAAAAGCAGAGCGTGCGACCGACGCATCCGGTCCTTCATGGGACCAGCGCGTCCGGTCAGGCGTCTAGAGGGGCAGAGAGCAGTGAAGTGATGATCGGACGCGAGGCGCGTCCGGTCATGTACGACCGGACACGTCCGGTCGTTGAGGGAGCTTACTGGACTCAAACCGGACGCTGGCACTGTCGCGTCCGGTCATTCGCTAGGGCGTGTCCGATCGTTGCTTCGCGGGCTCGCGGTGCTGAGCGATCGGCGCGTCCGGTCAGTTGACCAGCGCGTCCGGTCATACGCTAGGGCGCGTCCGATCATAGCAACGGTAACTTCTGACGTGCACTGTTCACGCTTGTCCTGTAGTGACCGGACGCGTCCGGTCACCCTGACCGGTGCGTCCGGTCACCCCGATTTGAACTGCGTTGTCCGGTAACGGCTAGCTGCGCACCCCTTCATTATAAATAGACGTTGGCCGGGGTTTGAGGGTAACTCTTGCACATTTTGAGACCTAGAGACATACTTTGAGCTAGAGAACAACCCCTCCACTCATCTCTTTGCATAGTTGCATATCTTGAGTGAGATTGAGTGAGATTCAAGTGCATTGCTTGAGAGTTGCATTCTAGAGGCACTTGATCTTCGAGTTGCTGCGGATTTCTTGTTACTCTTCCATGTTTCCCGACACGGTAGACGGCTTGGAGCAGCGGAGGTGATTGAGCTCGCAATTGGAGATTGTTGGAGCCCTCACCAAGTGTTGTAAGGGGTTCTTGATCCTTCCCCGTGGGAGTTCGTGAATTGGATACTCTAGTAGAGCTCGTGGCTTGGAGGATCCCCATCTTGTGTGCGGTTGTGCGGCGCCCGCCGAGGGCTCGACTCTTGATAGTCGATTAGCTCGCGAACCGATAAGTGGGTGTATCGCCACAACGGGGAGTAGCTTGCCGGGAAGCAAGTGAACCTCGGGATAAATTCTTGTGTCATTCTCTTCCCGAGGATTTCTCTTGTATGATTGATTGATTGGTATTTCTCTTCTCTTCATGGCGGTATAATCACTCGAAGCTCTTCTCTCGTATTACTTCTTGTTTCTAGCTTGTAGTTGTTGTTGTGTTTAGTGAATAGCCTTGTACTAGACTTGTGTAGGTGACTTGCTTAATTAGTTAGAGCTAGTGCATTTGCTTCGCCACCTTTCGTACTAACTTGTGTTTAAGTAATTCTTGTAGAAGTTTTAATTAGGCTATTCACCCCCCCTCTAGCCTATTTAGACCTTACACTCTTGCTTGACCTTGGTCTCCTTCTTCTCTTCTTCCTCATCTTCATCATCATTGTATTAGGCATCGGTCATTATATCTCCAAGCACGTCGGTTGGTTTGACCTTGTCCAATCCCTCTCTAAAAATCATTCTTCTTAAGGTGGCAAACTTCTTGGGTAAGTACATCAAGAACTTGTGTGAGAAGTCCTTGTCCTCAACCTTCTCCCCAAGCCCCTTGAGATCATTGACAATGACTTGAAGCCTATAGAACATCTCCGAGATGGATTCGTCATCCTTCATCTTGAAAATGAAGAACTTGTCCTTGAGCATATATAGTTTGGCACTTTTTACCGTTGAAGTGCCTTCATATGTTTTTTCAAGCCTTATCCAAAGCTCATTTGCCTTTTTAAGATCTTTAATTTGTTCAAATACTTTGTCATCAATGGCACGATAGATTGTATCAAGTGCCGCTGTGTTGCATTGTTTGTTGATGCGGTCATTTGGAGTAAGATTTTCCTCATCAAGAATAATGTATCCTTCTTTGATCACATCCCAAACCTTCTCATGTATATTGTCTAGATATTGCTTTATCTTCCTTTTCCAATGATCAAAGGAAGAGACGCCATTAAAGAATGGAGGCTTGCCTTTAACATGATTGAACATAACTTGAGTCATCTTGCACCGAGGTTGTTAAGCCTAGAAAACAGTGACCACGGCTCTGATACCACTTGAAAGGTCTTGATGGCTAGAGGGGGGTGAATAGCCTTTTAAAAATTTCTACAAAGACAAGCTAAATAAGTTTATCAATATAACAAATAGCGAGATGCAAGTTTTGCTTAGCCTATGGGGTGTTTGCAAGCCACCTATCCATTTTACAATTCTAGTATATTTGTACTCAACCGCACAAGTCAAATCGAGAAGGAAACTACAACTACAACTAGCAAGCTACACAAAAGAGCTACTCTAGCAAAGCTAACTAGCTAGCAAAGATAACTAAGAAGGTAATGCGGAGTTGAGTTAGGAAAATTTCACCGAGGGGCGAGGTATTGAGCCAACCAATATGATCAACAATGAATATCACGACAACCGAACACCGAGATCAATCAATTACAATATGAAAGTGATGACACGAAGATTTATCCAGAGGTTCACGTGCTTGCCGGCACGCTAGTCCCCGTTGTGTCCCTCTTCACCACGTGGTTCGGTGGCTAATTGGTCTCACACCGAGCCTCTCAAAAGACGCCACAAGAACCTACCAAATGGCAAAAGGTTGCAAATGACATGAGCAATCTACTAACATTGCCTTTGGCGCTTCGCCGAGGTAGGCACAAACCCCTCACAATCACCGGAGGTGGCCAAGAACAATCACCAACTCTTGCCAACGCCTCCAAGCTGTTCCAAGCCATCTAGGTGACGGCAACCACCAAGAGAAACAAGAATCCCGCAGCAAATCAACCACCAAGTGCCAACTAGATGCAATCTCACAATGCAAATGCACTTGGTTCACTCAATCTCACTTCGAATATGCAAAGAAGCAAGAGAGATGAGTGGGAGGGGAGTTGCTTAGCTCAAAGTGCTCACAAGTATGTCAAAGAATGCTAGAGTTAGAGCCTTGAGCCGGCCAACGAGTATTTATAGACGTACCCCTTCGAATAGAGACGTTAGGCGCTAGAAAACGCTGCAGTCGTGCTGATCGGGCGCGCTGGTTGCGCGGACCGGACACGCCGATCCCAACCGACCGGACGCGCTGGGCTCGACCGGACGCGCTGGTCCCGTAACTGACCGGACGCGCTGGTCAAAACTGAGCAGCTCTTCAACGAAACAGCGACCGGATGCGCTGGAGAACTGACCAGACGCCATAGTGTCCGTGTCCGGTTAGAGTCTAGTAAGCTCCCTCAATGACCAGACGCGTCCGGTCGATCGTGACCGGACGCGCTGCGCGTCCGATCAACAAACTGAAACACGCGCAGACGCTGAATACTGACCAGACGCGTCCGGTCAAACAGAGACCGCGTTCGGTCCAGCGTCCGGTCACGCGTCCGGTCACCTCTGTGACCTTCGTTTGCCTCCATTTGATTCGCCCTTTCACATAAGAGCTAGACTAAGTAAGTGTGTCACTTTAGCACATGTTTTAGCTCGTAAAACGACATGTGACAACGCCTCCAAATCTCGACATTGGCGTAAAGGAAAATATACGTTTCAATTCCTTGAACGCCATCGCAAATGTGCTAACACCACCCTCTCTACCGCTCAAACTCTAACGCCATCGCAAATGTGCTAACACCACCAAGTGATCACGTCATATGCGAGTGTGTTAGCATTTTCACAATCATTTTTCGAGACGTTATTAGTTCTATCCAAATGCATATGATTATGAAATGCACATCTAGAGGCACTTAGGACTTCAATAGCCGCGTCATTCCCCTCTTTATAGTACGGCTATCTATCCTATAATGTAACCACACCCACTCGGTGTCTTGGTTACTAAAAAAATGACCCTTAAGCATATACCTTTGCCTTGATCACATAGGGTTGCATCCAAATCCAAGTGTGGCCATCATGATCACCATGTCTATCTTGCCACCGACCTTAGAATGTACTAATCCTCATATGCTACATACAACTTAGACATATGATTAGTACTTAGGCATTGTCACTAATTACCAACACCAAACATAGGACTTTCACGGGGTCCGCAGAGCGAGGGGGTGCGCAGCGTGCATACCGAGTGAGCGACGCGTGCGGGGTCTGTGCATCCATCCGGACACTCTATAAGGAGCATTATCGTAAAAGAATAACTTTCTGTCAGAATTCTAATCCCTTTGTCCCAAGCTACAAAATTTCTATAATTTTTTTGAGAATCTTTTAAATTTTATTTCAAAACAACCTATTCTAAATTTGATCAAATCGATTGAGGAGGATATTAAAACTTTAGATAAAAGTTGAAATAATTATATTCTGAGATGGGAGAGTATTTAATTTGCGTCTCTATCTATATGTGCATGGTGTGAAGTATGTGCGGATTGTGTAGTCGTGGGTGTGTTTGTTAACTATAAAGATGTTTAATTACTTCATCCATTTTAAATTGTAATCTCATTTTAGTTTTGTTCTAAATCGAACTTTGCTAGTTCTAACTATATTTATGGAAAAATCATAATCATATACAACATCAAATAATATTTACAGATAAACCATAAAATATATTTTAATCGTGCATTTATTTGACATTGTAGATGTTAACGTTTTTCTATAAATTTAGTCAAAAGTCAAAGTTAGACCTCATTGATTTAAGACAAAACTATATTCCGTCCATTTCAATTATAAGTAGTTGTGGCTTTTCTAGATACATGAAGAGATATACATTACGTACAAATGCATAGTAAAAGCTACTCCTCCATCCTAAAAAGAATGTAATTATTACTTCTCATGGAGTCAAAAAAATTTCAACTTGAACTACCTCAGTACAAAAAAGTACTAGCAATTTTTATATCAAAATAAGGATCATTAGATGATTATAATATATATTTTATAGTAAATCTATTTGGAGACATAGGTGTTGTTTTTTTCCTATAAAATAGTTTAACTAGTACAAATCTAGAATTGTATTCTTTTAGGATGGAATAGAAAAATATAGAATGATTTATAATTTGAAATGGAGAGAGTACTGTTTAAACGGAGGGTATATAAAAACAAGTTTATTTTCAGTTTTACTTCAAATTTTAGACCCCATTTGGTTCACGGGATTTTCACGGGAAAATCAAAGGAAACAAAAATGGAGGAAAGGATCGGTGGTAGAGCGTTTGGAACGGAGGAAATAGCAAACCTTTTCCTTAGGAATACTGTAATTAGATACCGATTTCACAGGAAAAATCAAATTCACTCAGATCCCTTGTTTTATCTTCCTTTGTGGAAGCCCGAGGCAACTCGCCGTCTCACGCCAGCAAGAGTCCCAGTGTTCCCGGACGTAATCATGTGCTTGCTAATATAATCTGTTGCTAGACATTAAGAAATGCTTTTTACCATCTAGATGCTTTTTACCAGCTAGATATTAACAAGTATTCATCTCTTTTAATTACACCTCATGTTTTAAAAATCTTGTGTTATAATTCCTGGTCCTTTCGTCCCTTTATGTTAGTCGTTGTAGCTTACATATGAAATTCCGAGAACGTGGACAGACAGGCATCTAGATGCACAGCAGGCGGTATGAATGCAGATGCTGCTCCCCGACGACCTTCGTTGCGGGACAGAGGGAGTACCTTTCAAACACCCTTATCTATACGTTTTCAGTATTTTTCCGTTCCTTTATTTTCCCTCGACACCTACACCCGTTTCCTGCGCTTTTTTTTTCTTTTCTTCGTTCGAAACAGGCCCTCGGTGGTGGATATGCCGAAATGGCCGTACACGCCAATAGAACAGGGAGATCTTTTGCTCTCACGCAACAAACGGTTTGGATAGAACTTTCTGCTTCTCCGTCCTTCGGTCTAGCCCGAGTGGACGCAGGAAGAGGGGACTTGACGCCGGCGAGCAATGGCGGGGGCTCTCCTCTCCTCTCCCCACACTCTCCCGAGCCCCACTTCTAAGTTCTCGCTTCGCCCCAGGCACGCGCTCGCTCTGCCGCCACCACTACTCGCCACCCATTCGTGTTACTGTGCACAGAACACCCACCCTCCTTGACTGCGCTCCTGATTGTTGGATGGTTGGTTCCTGGGGATTGCGCAGGAGCAGGGGACCGCTCGGCGCTGGGGCAGCGCGTGTTCTGCCACCGAGGAGGAGGGCCCGTGTGCTCGCTTCGTGCTCTCGCGAGCCTGCCGCCAGGAACCGCTGCTTGGAGGTGGAGAGGAGGCGCCTTCTCATGTCCGGGCTCGTGTCTTCTTTCACAATCGTGCTCCCGATTTCAGGTTGAGTTTACGGGAAGGGGAAGCCTCCGCTCCTCATGATTCTTTATTAACTCAGTTCACCAGTTCGGGTCTTCTGGATGGAAGAGTTAGCATTTTTACTCCCTGCTAATTTCCACACGCTGAATTTGTCAGGCGTGTCAGTTCTGAGGCATGGGATTGCAAAATTTAGAGTAAAATTCATGAGCTGTACCTTTTTATGAATATATGCATAATGTGCTTCTTTTCTCGAAAGATCAATTTTTGAATGCTCATAAGTGCTTTGCTCGCAACAATTATGTAGAAGCATATGCTGTCATGGAGACTGATGAAGACGTGAAGATGAACACACAAGTTGATGAGATCAATGCATACTCTTTTCTTTACCCGGTCGAACTGCCAGGAAAGAAAGTTTCCTTCAAATGGTATTTCAGTTGTTTGCACTACAATATTTTGTCCAATCTACTGTGTTGTCATTCTTACCCTGTTGTTTGTGTACTTAGTGGTTTCTCATGGCTTCTCATGAGAACTAGGATAAAACTTGTCACTTGCAAATTACTATCCTATTATTCTGTTCCTAGGGTAGAGTCCAGAAAACCAGAGCGATATTCCTCTGCAGCGCCACTATCACGTGAGTAGCTTCTGGCATAACAATGATAAGAAATGGTCTTATTACTTTGTTCACATGAATGAACTAGATTATTAAGCATAAGGACTTCCACGCTTTTTGAAATAACCATATATTTCGTAATGTAGCAAACTGACTAGGTCTCTATGCAGCTGATGCACGGCAACGTATCGTATCGGAGCGAGTTGACATGATACATAATGTTGTCATCTCAGTCTCGGTAACTCCTCAAATACTCTATGATACTAGGAAATGCATAAATCTGCAATTTGTTGGGCTGTACTAACCCAATATCATCTTTTAATAGTTTAGTTTCTTTATTTTGTTATTTTTGCAAATTGCTGTGTCTGTGACTAAATATTTCATTTTCGGTGCAAATTGTTATGTGGCTTGACTATTTGGATGGGAAATACATCAGTCGAAACTCTGAAAAACAAATTTGAGTATACATGGTAACATCCATAATTTTTTCTGTTGCAGATTGGGCCACCGAATTCACGTTTTTTGCCTTCAAAAGACAAGAGCTCGTGGGATCCAAAAGATGTTGCTGATTGCATTTTGTCTGACAGATCTACCCTGGTACATACTTTTTGGCTTTCTTTTAGACATGCCATTTCTTGCATTTCTTTAGCTAAATTGTGTCCAACAAACTGTATAGATTAATAAAAGAAGGATCTGAGTAGTTTATAAGATACATCCAGAAAGCAAATAAATGCAGAAATTTAAATTCTTATGTTACTTAGTTATCTCTCTGTGTGTCATAAGAAGCATATGTATTGTCTCATGGAGCGAAGCAAAGATGAGCACCATTGCTTGTAACTGTGAGCTTATAACCCAACAATGTAACTACCATTACCAGTTTTTGCCAGAATCTGTGGTGATGAAATTGAGGCGGGGATAGTTCATCCCTCCCGGTGATCTCCTCAAAAATAAAAAAAAGGATAAGCATGATAGAACTTTCTGTCATGCGCTGAGCAGTTAATACATCTAGAAAGCAGATTCAATCAAGTATAAATCTAAACTCAGATGCGCCTTAGTGTCAAGTGTGCCATAAGATACATGCACATTGTCTCATGGACTGAAGCAATGGTGGTTGCTAAATAACAAAGTATAAAGAATCCATAGAACTGATCAGAGATTCATTGTCTCATGGACTGAAGCAATGGTGGTTGCTAAACAACAAAGTATAAATAATCCATAGAACTGATCAGAGAATGTTGACATGCTGAAAAAGGTTTAAGTTCCTTGAATGCAATTTTTAATGTCGATATTTGACATATTGATTCTACACTGAACTTTATCACCTTGTAGAAGGTGACGACTGGCCAGCGCATGACAGAGAGTTCTGTCCTTGATGCACATGCTACAAAGGTAAGCTCTGACCATTGCTATCATCCTTTAAGTACTTTCGTTTTTTGGAGTTGACATGCACCAGTACATATGGAAAATTATTTGTAGGTCGACGGAGAACCATACTGGTATTATGAGTATCTTGTTCGGAAATCACCAACAAAATCTGTAAGTTTCCTGGCAGATATACATTTTTTCTCGAAAACGCAGGAGAGCAGCGCATCATTATATTAAGAAGATATGGCACGTATACATTTGACAACAAATATACTTTTATGAAGTGTCAAAGAGAGACATATGCTTAGACTAAACTTCATGGTGCACTGTATTAACTATTTGATATCCAAGTAGTGCATAAGGCGGCTTAGATGTTCTTAATGATACTCGTTGTTTCATCAGGCACCAGAACCAAATTTGTTTCGACACAATGTAGCCTGCACTGCTGAGCGTGATGGTATTACTTTACCTTTCCAGTTTTTGTCATCGACCATTCACTCCCTTATATTTGAAGCATTTCTTTGTTCATTCACCTTTTTTTTTCTTTCTTTCTTTTAATAGGGTACCTGTACTCACTGAATGCTTCCACCCTTAGCAAACAGTGGGAATCTGTACGTCTCAAATGTCCCATTGTTGCATACCACTTCAAAAAATAAATATTTTTTAGTGTTTGATTTCATTTTGTGACTTCAATAATAGGATGAACATGTATTTGTCATGCAAGTATGTTTATATATCAGCTTCTAACCAATATTGAATTTTTGCAACACAGATGGGTCCCTTTCTACAACAGACTGTGGCATCCTTTCGCCTTCTCCCCCCTACAGAAAACTATGTTCCTCCCTACAAGGATCCTTGGAGATTTTGGTGAATGGAGATTCTTTTTGTAGGCCGTGTTTAGTTCCCGACTTGGGAACGCCGAATCGGCACTGCGCGCTACAGTGTTCCGGTTGGAACACTGTAACGTGTTTTATTTTTTAGTGCAAAAAATGTCCAAAAATTAATTAATTAGACTCAAAATATTCGTCTCGCAAAGTACAACAAAACTGTGCTATTAGTTTTTGATTTCATCTATATTTAGTACTCCATGCATTTGCCGACATTTTGATGTGATGAGGAATCTCCTTTTTGCATAGTGAAATTTAGGGGGTGGAATTGGGAACTAAACAAGGGCGTAGTTCCAATTTTTTTCTCTTCAGATGACATTATAGCTTCAGGTTGTAGACCATATTTTTTCACACCAGATCTTTAGCGAGTGCCTGTCCTTTCAGCTTGACAGATAAAATCCAGAGATCCAGTTTGGTTTCACCAATCCTGTACGTTCTAATTAATCTAAGAATTACTGTACTCCCTTTGTCCCAAAACAAGTCAACTTCTAGAATCACCCTAAGTCAAACTATATCTTGAGTTTGACCAATTTTATAGTGAAGAATAACAAAAAATTATGACACCAAATAGGAATAAGTAGATTATGAAAATATACTTGGTGTATCCGGTGATACTAATTTAATGTCATAAGTTAATAAGTATTAATACTCTTTTCTATAAATTTAGTCAAACTTAAAATAATTTGACTTAGGTCAACTTTAGAAGTTGATTTTGTTATGGACGTCGTTGGGATTGGGAGGATTGAGTCGAGAGGAGCGGCGGCGGAGCTACAGTACCCGCGTGGGGCCGGCGGCTAGGGCTGTGAGGGGCGCTGGGAACGCCGGCCGCGGGGCTTCGCCCACGGCCGGCAAGAGAGAAGGTTTTTCCTTATGATCTCTTGCTTGATTAGATTGATACATCTCCTCTCCTTATATAGAAGAAGATGTCTTACTTGACCCCTAAGCAAGCGACTAATTAACCCTAACGGGCTAAAGCCCAATAGACCCTTGACTCTTCTAACAGATTTGTTTTGCGAAGGAGGGAGTAATACACTAAAATCTTTGCGAAAGGTCTAAGGCACGAAAAATCATAGCGGTTAATTTGTTGTTTTCCCCTGCTGCTTAGATGTTAAATATATGACTGTCTCGATCTCATATTTACTCTTTTCCATACCAAACATAGCTTCTTATATTCTTATTTTTGTCAATTCATTACTTTAGCTCTCTTTATTCTAATACCAACTGCATTGTACTACCCTTTCTTGACGTCTTCCTGTTCCTGTTCCATCCTGGAGAAGTTTGCTGGGTTTTCGACAAGCAACCATAGTTTACTGGCAGTCTAGCACAGGCAAGTAGATTTCATCATTGCAGCACACTGCATCTGCAGTTGTTTAAACCAAATTTTGTGATAGTGAACACATTGTACTGGGAACGACCTTATATAATGAATAAGATAATCATATCAGTCTAATCTGTTTAGGTTGCAACCATCCCCAGATGACATCTTAATAGGACCTCACTGTACCAAATTGGCTTACTATATCATCTCGAAATCCTAGCCTGGCCAACTTAAAACAACTAAAGCAGTCTTCAGAACTGCTGCTTTTACCTTCCTCACATACGCCTTCCTCACCGTAGTGCTCCCATTTGTGTTTCATGCTTCCCCTGCAAGGCTGCAATGCTCTCCGGTCTCCATGATTCTTCTGCTTTGCTTCTTCTGGAGATCTATTCTTCTGAAGGATGAGCTCTTCATCGAAGAGTCAGTGCGGTTTACAGGGCTCCGGTGTGCTCTAGGACCACCCCTAAGCCTTGTAAACCACACGATTCCTCATGTCGCCAAAATAGCTTGCAGCGAACGCATTTGGGTTTCATCGTATCCAACTTTGCTGACTGGTGATGGGTTCTTTTTCTCCTTCCAAAATAGTATGATTTATTTTTGTTTTGTATGGTCTTGTGCAAACACAACTGGGTTTCATCATATCCAACTTTGGTGACTGTTGATGGGTATTTTTCTCCTTCCAAATATGATTTGTTTTTCTTTGTGATCATGTGCCATATTAGTGCATGTTTGGATTCTGAGGATTAAGTCCAGTTCAAATTGAATTAAATCATGGGAAGTTTGACCCAATCCCCTTATCTGGAGTTGCAGATAAGTCCTTGAGCACATGCAGATACTTCAGCAGTCTAATTTTCTGAAATCAGTTGCATTCATGAACTCTTCAACACATTTGCGAACAATACCAGAGAATCGTATTTTGTCTAATCTCTTGCTTTTGTTCTCAGTCTCAGCTACCAAATGAGATTGGAGTCAGCATACATGTACTCAGTAGGTTCAATCTTTGGTGTGACCATATATAACCATGAGCTCTACACTCGAAACTTCACTTAAAATTGTTACCTATGGCCGTATTCCGGATGAGTCATTCACGATGAGGCAACAATTATTTCGTCATCCATTATTTAGAACTTAGTATTGCCAAATATATGCCATCTATGATTTATCACAACTGTCGCACAGCACAAAACATTTCTGTTTCTAGAACAATGTAACATCTATTTCCTTGGTGTCTCTGCATGGCTCCTGTTAGTATGTGCAGAAAATGCGTTTTGCCTTTAACCAGCCACATCTTCAACGCGTATCTGGCTAGTGCAATTGTCAGCTTTACTCTGAAGGAATCAGACGTCTAGGTTGTTGATCTTGGCTGTCCCTGTGTAATTGTCAGCTTTACTCTGAAGGAATCAGGCGTCTAGGTTGTTGATCTTGGTTGTCCCTGTGTAATTTTAGAGAAAAATTGTCATCAGCCAGATGACATGGGACCATTCGAAGGGCAGGCAACGAGCTTGGTCTACTAATGATTTGCTTGGAGCTTGTGAGTGAACAAACTAGAAAGTAGATCCAGTAGAACACTGCATTTGATCAATGAAATCGGTATGGGATTGTAAAGTTCAGCTAGTATAGGAACTACATCACCTCCCCTTGGTTTAAAACCCAAGCTAAAGATAGCTGAGCAGGAGACCAGGAGTGCACTGGACCACTGGTGCTTCTTGGCGAGGTCTTCCACTTTCAGATAAATATGCTTGTTCTTCTCCAAATTTTCTGCCGAAAACCTTGGCTGTCGTTGCTGCCAGTTAAAAACTTAGTTAATATACGCCTAGGTAAAGGAAGAGAGAGAAAAAAAAGTCCGATGCAATCACAAGGAAACGATATTTCAAGGTAACGTAAATTGTAGCCGTACCAGAGTAGATCCAGTAGAAACTTGTCCTCACACTCCTCTTATATCCACAGAGCACAGCGGATTCGGTTACATGAATGATGATGTTCAATCAGGACCTCCTGGCCACCATGATCAGATTGAAAGTTGAAACAGAGGTCACCTGCAGAGCGGCACAATGTCGGTGCTCGGTCCGACCGAGCTCGCCGAGGAGCGTCTAGTTGGTGAAGCCGTACGCGTTGGCGGTGCGTTACCGACGCAGGCACCGAAGCATGAGGAGAGAAATGGTACCGCGGGCGCCCGGACGTCCAGATGGATGTCCGCGGCTGCAGTCAGTTTTTCCCTCGTTTCACACGTCCGCGCATGGGCCCGCGCCGTCCAACGTCGCTCGACCGCGCCTGCGTCACCCGCACCCACGCGGGGGAACCTGCCACACCCGAACGTTGCCTTCACGGGACCGCTCGTGCCCTCCTCCTGCTTCTCACGCGCATGACCCGATCTACTTTTGAAATATCCAGATGCAACACTCGTAATAAAAAAAAACAGATAAAACACTTGAAACGTGCATATGAAACACTTGAAAAAATAATTTAAAACCATTGCAAATAAACACGACATCTAGATAAAACACGTGCAACATATGTGTGAAACATATGCAACATCTAAATAAACACACTTATAACATATGAAACATTGGGGACAGACGCTTACAACATACGTGTACAACCATTGTAACATATGCAATATCCCGATTCACTTTTACAACATCCATATGAAACACTTGAAACATACATCTAAAACATCTAAAATATTTGAAATGTACACTTGCAACATGCATCGTATCCCGATGCGGCCTTCTCCGCCATCTGCATCGGGGCGCCAAGGCCCGACGCTTCTCCTTGCGCTGCTGGTGCCTATCAGTGTCGTCGAGCGGGGCGGGCAGCGGAGTAGGAACAATAGGGAAGGCACGCGGAACAACGGCAGGAGGAGCGGGCGGGCGCGTGGGAGCAGCGGCAGGAGGAGCAGGACGAGCAACGGAGTAGGAGATGGACAGGTGATGAATTGAGTGGATATTAAACAAAGGTTGTGTCCTTTTAGACCTTAGCTTTTGGGACCTTCCAAAAGCTAAAAAAAAAAACTTCCACAAGAAGCTCGAAAGCTCACTTTGACCCAAAGCTAAGGTCCAAAAGTTCCAGGAAGATGAAACAACACAGGGTATCATCGTGACGAGTTTCCGTGGGGATGTGGAAAGAGAAGTCAACTCTAGTCCTTGGGTTGTTGTCAAAAAAAAAAAACTCTAGTCCTTGGGCGCCGAGCATGACGCGGGGAACCACGGGGAACACCATGCCCTCGCCGCTGTCGCAAGGGAAGGATTTCGACGGCACATGACGCGTTTACCTTGCTGAGCTGAGGGCACCACCAACCGGGGGAAAAATTTTATGCGACGACGCATTACAACCTGGCGTGTGGCACCACCTGGTCTACTGGATTTATTTTTGAGCGTGCGCATGCAGGGTGGTTGTAACCACCACCTATGATCTCAGACACATAAAATGAACGAGCATTGAGCAGTGTCGCACGCCGGGCTCCCGCGCGGTACTGCCGCATAGAATTTTTTTTCCTCAATCGGAGCAACACCCTCTCTTGGCCCTAGGCTAAAAGTATTGGTACACGTTGATAGCTATGCTCTTAGGCCAACAAAGTCCCATCGGAGGCAACCTTGCTTTTTACTATACAGTCACACTCACGTCACGTCCTTTTTCTATCTTTCCTATTCTTTTTTACTACTATACTTTTTCTCCAGGACAATACTCTTTCTCCTAAGCTATAGAATTCTACAGAAAAGCCATTGACATTCTACAAATTACCACTTTATTTTCAGGTGGCATCAAAGCCTATATGGTCTGACGAGACCATAAGCTGACTCTATGCGTTGGGCATGCCCTGAGACAACCACACGAAAGCACGTGCACCACGCCACCACCAACCAGGACGGGACGTTGTCACACTCTCGCGCTGACTCACACCAACAAAAAGAGGTTCTGTGTCTAAGAACGGGAAATGAGAAGATTAGAGACGAACTCAAGTAAGTGCAGAGGAAGAATTACTGAATTAGAGATGGTTTCAGAATGCATTTGGGTTCTTTTTGAAATACACAAAGAAAGAGTGAAATAAGTGGAACGAAAAATAAATAAGAAAATTATAATTGATTGTAAATAAGTGGAACGAAAAATAAAATATAATACAAAACAACATATAAACAGGAACATGATAAAAAACACATAGAGTATCACAAAAATACTACTAAAACAACTTATTACGTGAACATTACAAAATACATAATAGAACATCGCATGTATATAATGTGAACATCAAACAATATATCAAAGAACATGACATGTATACTACACAAATATCATTAAACATCACTTATATTATATACTATATAAATATCATAAGAATGCATCATAGAACATCACATGTACACTATGTAAACATCATAAAATAACTAGAGATGAAAACGGACGGAAAAACCCTATTTCTACTTTCATTTCTATATTTTTTTTGGTGAAAACGGGATTGGGTTCGGAAAATACGGGTTTGAAAATAGAATCGGGATATGCGGATGCACGGAAACGAATAAATACGGATGGAGAGCCAGAAAATTAAGTTAGAATAATATGATTAAATATTCATGAATATACATAAGCAAAGTCACAAATTAATATACACATACGAAGTTATTGGTTTAGTATTCACTAGCATGCCATGTGTTAACATGCATATTTGGTGATTAATAGGTTTATGAACATATTAATTTTTACACATCTCATATAGATTTAAAATGGAACGAAAAACAGAATAAATATGGGTCAATTTCGGGTGAAAACGGGATCCCGTGGAAACAGACGTAAAAACCCATCTCCCATTTCCGTAAGACCTCGCAAATACGGAAACGAACGGACAAAAGTGAAAAACGGAACGGGTCGGAACGAGAATTTTTTCGTCGATTTTTAACGCTAAAAACAACACAGAACATCACATGTATACTATGTGAACATCACTAAATATATCATAGAACACCATATGTATACTATGTGAACACCACATGTATATTACGTGAACATCATAAAGATATATCATAGAACATCACATGTATACCACGTGAACAGCACAAAAAACATGATAGAATATCACATGTACACTAAATGAACATCATATGTATACTATGTAAACATCATAAAATATATCATAGAATATCATATGTATACCACGTGAACATCACAGAATACATGATAGAACATCAAATGTATACTAAATAAACATCATAAAACACATCATGGAATATTATATGTATACTATATGTGTAAGGAAAATGGACCCTAGGCCCATTTATTTTGGATTTTGATGTTTGATGATCAACACAACCAAATTGGACTAATGTATTTGCAAGTATATATTTTTATAGTTTAATAGGTTGGAGTCAAAGCCGTGCACAAAGCGTTTGAATCGGAAGTCATTTCAGTCTTCATTCAAGCGACAGACGCTGGAGATGAAGGCGACAGACGCTGACGTCAACGTCTGTCCAGTGTTGCAGCGCGCCACTAGAACAGAGCGAGCGACAGACGCAGGGGTGACATTGCGACAGACGCGTCTGTCCAGTGTTGCAGCGCGCGTCACTGGAACGGAGCAAGCGACAGACGCTGCTAGGGTTGCACGACAGATGCGTACCCTGCACGTCAGACGCAGCACAGAGAGCTCCGAGGAGTCTCCTGCGTGCGACAGACGCGTCCGGTGCTCGTGCGACAAACGCGGCCCAGCGTCTGTCGACCTCCAACGGCTAGTGGAGTTCAGCAGCGCGTTACACACGACAGACACGTCTGATGGTTGCGACAGACGCGTCTGTCGCCCTCAAAAACTACAGAATCTTTCCCCCAACGGCTAGTTTCAACTTGTGGCTTATAAATAGACCCCAACCAGCCATTTGGTAAGTGTGGGAGCTGAGGAAGAATACTAGGGTGTTGCTACACCACTTTGGTGCTCTCCACTTGCATAGAGCTTAAAGATCACTAGGTGATTAGTGTAGGTGCTTTGCGAAGTGTTTAGGTTAGTTAGACCATGCTCATATGCGCTTGCTCTAGACTTAGGTCTAGTTGCTAGTGAGGTTTGCATACCTCTCATCCAAAGGTGCTTGCGTGCACCGTGCTTGTATATCGGCGGAGCTTGTAGTCTTGCGAGACCACGCCAAACCGAGCTTGTGGTGTGGCCACCACCGTGTACCGAAGGGAACAAGGCCCGCGGCGGTTTGGCCGAAAGCTTGATAGTGAAGACGGCGGGGAGCGGTCCGGGAGAGGCTTGTCGGAAGGCACACCGGAGACCTACTTGTGCGTGGGGAAGGACCCGGGCTATCCACGGAGTTACCCGACCGGGAGCTTGGCCCGTGCGAGGGATTCCTTGCGAGGGGCTCCAACGAGGACTAGGGGAAAGCTTGAGCGCTTCTTGATACCTCGGTAAAAATACCAGAGTCGTCGACGGGAGTTTGCATATACCTTGCTCTTTATCTTCCGCATTTTATACTCCATACCTAGGTTGGCTAGTTGATAGGTTTGGAACCTAGGTTGCATAACTCTTTGGCGGTAGAGATAGTAACACACCTAGCAAAACCATAGTTGCACGTCTTGCATAAGTTTTGACTAGGTGGAATTAGAGGCCTTAGTTAGAAGTAGAATTTAAGTTGCATAATTCACCCCCCTCTTAAGTGTCACAAGTTCCTACAATATGAACATAACATCATACATTATAGAACATCACATGTATCTCATATAATAAGTAAAAACTTAAAAAATAAAATTATTAAATTAATTAATTAGAGTAAAATAAAAAATCACATCAAACACGAATAACAAATGATAAATAAATAAATAACTTAAATAGGAAAATAAAAGAAAGAGAATAAAAAATCGCATATATATTATCTGAACATAACTTATATCTCACGTGACATATGAAACATAAAAAAACTAAAAAAATAGTTCACATAGTAAATTAAAGAAAGAAACTGAAGGAAGAAAACATAAAAGAAAAGGAAAAAGAAATAAAAGAAAAACAAAAAACAATTAATTAGAGTAAAGTAAAAAGATAAAATATATAAATAAAACAAAGAGAAGGATAAAATACCACAAAAAATAAATAAATAAGTAAATAAACGAAACAAGGAAAGAAAATGAAAAAAATTGAATGATAATAGAAACGATAAGCATCGGGCATCACTACTGCACAATTACACTCGCCATGGGCCATGCTAGTTCTAGCGCTCGTGGGCCGAGTCATAGACTCATAGGCTGCGCTCCATGATGCAGCGTCCGCGCATCTGTTCGGCATGCGGCTCCCGTCCGAGCGTTCGGATGGGAAGATTTCCAATAGGCCGCTAGCTCTAGTCTCCAGACGTTGGAATACGCTAACTCTATAGCTGATATCATCAACGAAAAAGTAAAACATAAAATAAGGAAAATTGATTAGAGTAAAAGAAAAAAGAAATAAAAGAAAGATTTAAAAAGACAAAGAAAATAAAAGAAGAAAAAACCACACGAGAAAAAGACCAGAAATATAAGAAAGAAAAAGAAAAAATAACCATACCAATCTAGGAGTGAACATAAAAAATGAAATCTAGAAAAAAATAATTAGAGTAAAAAAAATAAACATAAAAAGGAAATATAATAAAATAGAAAAGAGATACAAGGAAAAAAAAGAAACCAAACGAAACGTGTCTGAATTTGCACTTCCGAGACGGATACGTGTTGCTCGCCCCGTGTGTTGTTATTGGGCCGACAAAAAATAGAAGAAACAGCCCAACTGGCCAACAATAGCTAAACAGCCGTACCAACAAAAAAAAATCACGCGGGAATCACGCTGGTGTTTGACCCACGCGCGGGAAAAGCACCTGCGCGCGCGCGCCTCGGCGCCGTTCGGACCGGAAGAATTGCGGGGTCTCGCGGCCGAGCTCCTTTCGGCTTTCGAGTCTACTCCGTGTTTCCGTCCCACCAGGTTCGAGCCTCCCAGAGACCCAGACACAGGAGTCCCAGTCCCAGGCGACCGAGTCCAACACGGCCGATTCGTATGCCGCTTTTGAACCCCATTTTCTACAATTCTCCCGGTCCAGGCTAATGATGTCTGGTGCCTGGCGCCTGGCGCCTCTACGTATGCCCGCCTACTTCTCGCCAGCGTCGACCGGCACGCGCGCGGCGCCCTGCGCCCCTACGTCTGTGGCTCCCCGGTGTGATGGACACGTAGCGCAACGGCTTTGAACGGTTCATTGTTCGGCGCCGGCAGCGGGCGTGGTCGTGTAAGAGCAAGCCCAATAAGCTTGTCTTTAAGCCAAGCCAACTAAGCAACAAACAAATCTAATATAGACAAGGTATACAATAAGCTAGGCTCTTCTTTCCTCATGAAACATATTTTGTATTTGTGTGGGGCCCACCTTATCTTCACTTTTCTCAATCTCTCGTCTTCATCCAGGGGCACAAGCTGAACTCTGTACACATATTTTGTATTTTGTATTTGCATGTTGCGCCAAGTTGAAGTTTTCTTCCCCTTTCTCTCTCTTTCAACTACACGCTGACATGTCTTGGCTATAAAGCCAAGTGACGTGATCTTGTTGTGACTGCTCTAACGCCACCTGTTACATAGCAGCCCCTACCTCTCCAAATTCTTCCTTTGGCTACTGCTAATATGCTACATGCTACTGTAGACTTTGGAAAGCAGCAAGATTACAGCGATGTGGTTGGCCCATGGCCGAATGAGTACTTCTGCCAGGTCTGCCTGCGCAATATGGAAACTTCAGAAAACCTGTACTCCGTATTAATTTGGAGTGCCCGTTAACTCAGGACTTATGGACCTTGTACTCGGGCACTGCCAGCACCTTGATGTCTGAACGGAAGGGGTATCCGGACGTCCGAACCTGTAGTCTGCTTCCACGCCATTTCACGTGCCCCACGTAGGGCCTGCACACCGGAGGCACCAGTCCGAGAGCTGCTTCAAGCTGCCGCTTGCTTCAAGCCGCCACTGACCACTGCTGTAGGGCGCGTGGTCTTCCTCCACTAACCGCCGTGGAGTCGAGAAACATCGTCAGAAATCTGATCCACATCAATAGACGGAGATCCACTACACTCGTTCGATCTACTTTTAAAACATCCAGATGCAACACCTGTAACATACAAAAGAAGATAGATGAAACACTTGAAACATTCTTCTGAAACACTTGAAAAAATCATGAAAACACTTGAAAATCATTGCAAACATACACAATATTCAAATAAAACACTTACAACATATGTGTGAAACATATGCAACATCCAGATAAACACACTTGCCACGTACGCCCCAAAAACACAGATGAAACAATAGTAACAATCCTTTGCAACATAATTGTACAACAATTGAGACATATGCAACATCCTGATCTACTTTTGCAACATCCATATGAAACACTTGCAACATGCCTATGAAACGTCTGAAACACTTAAACATACGCTTGCAACATACGCTTTCAGCAAAACCTAGCAGGCAGGTGGAGCACCGCACATCGGGATCTGGCTATGCGATCGCAGTGGATAAGGAGGATGGCGGCGGGCGGGCGGCTATGTGGCCCCTGGTGAGCGGTTGCGCTGCTCCGACGATAGGCGACAACAGCAATCAGGTGGGTGCGGCCTCGCGCGGCGAGGCGGCATCGGCTGTGCGGTCGTGGGGGAGCACGCCACGACGATGCAGATGCGCGGCGATGGAGATGAAGGCCGGCCGCAGGTGCGGTGGAGAGGAAGGCATGCAAGAGGAGCGACGAAACATGGTCGCGGAGCGTAGTTGCGGCATCACATGTTGAAGCACATGATGGGCGAGTGGAGTGGGATGATATTTTCTTGAGAGATGAGTGTATATAGTACACGGGCCTATTGGGCTGGCAGTGGTAGCGTGCAGGCCCGTTAAGGAGCGTCCGACGCAGATGAACGTTTTGACTCGCATTACCATTTGTACTCCGTATTACTCGTTTACTCAGGATGTATGGACCTTGGTGGCGACCTGGTCGGGCATTGCATTGGTTCATTGAAATGACGTATAGTGCATTCACATCATGACCCAGGGCGGGAGTACGCTCCTTAGAGCAAGATCAATATAGAGCTAAGTGCTTAGCAATAAGTCAAATTATAAGATCTAAGTTATTATATAATAACTATCTTCTATTTATCTGCAAAAAGTTTTTTGTTGTTGTGTAGGGTCTTACGTTATCTTTTCTATTCCTTCTTACATATTGTTTACATGAGAGCCAATCTTTCCTCTCTTTTCTCTTTATTTATAAATAATTTATATATTTTCTCTGCTTTGTATGTTCAATAATTTGGAGCACGTTGTCAATTTTCTCATTATCAAATTCATCTGCTATTGAGGTAGCAATGCGAGGCAATTTGGAAACTGTCTTGATAGATGACAATAGCGCATTAGGATGTATACATTCTTCCTGCCATGGTCATGTGGATTGTTATTTTTTTTCTCGAACACGCAGGAGAGCTGCGTATCATTGTATTAATAGAAGGATAAGAGTCATACAGAGACCCCAAACACAAACACAAACACAAACACAAACACAAACACAAACACAAACACAAACACAAACACAAACACAAACACAAACACAAACACAAACACACACACACAACCACATAAACTAACAGGACTTAATTACTAGAAAACAAAAAATGTGAGACCTAACCTAAAACCAAAGGCACTCTAAACAACACCTCTTGCTGTGAGCAGGGGTAATCCCTTGGCTCCAGCCAAGCACCAAAGATGGGCTTCATCCCTAGCAAGGTTCAAAGCAGTAGACATATTAGGGACGGCCCCATTGAATACACAATCATTCCTGAGCTTCCAGATAATCCAAGCGCCGAGGGTGATGAGGGAGTTTAATCCCTTACGCACTTCAGCACTAACAACAGATTCTGCCCTGTCCCACCAGGCTTCGAAAGAAAGATAAGTAGTCATAGGTGCAAGTGAAGTGAGACCAACACTGCTCAGGATATAGAACCAAAATTGCCTTGCAAAGACGCACCCAACAAGAAGGTGTTGGATATTCTCCTCAGCCTGATCACACATCAGGCACTGATCTAGGTGGGGCAGGCCCTGCCGAGCCAATCTATCCGCTGTCCAACAATGATTGTGAGCTACCAGCCACATAAAAATATGCATTTAGGGGGGGGGGCAGGATTTCCATATACGCTCATAAGGTGCAAAACTAGTGGCTCCCTGGAAGAGTGTATCATATGCCGATTTAGCTGATAGGTTCCTATTGAAGAGAACCTCCAGAGATGCTTATCAGGGGTCCCTTCCTGTTGTAACTGCACCTCTTCCAAGACATCCCATAACTCTAGAAAGTCCAATAGAGGTTCCAGAGGAATTTCCCCCTGAATATCTTCTAGCCACATGTCTTTTGTAAGCGCCTCCTTCACTGTGTGCTTGTTTATCCTCCGTTTGGGCACTAGATCATAGAGACGAGGCGTGAGGTCCTGAATGTTTTTACCATCCAACCACCTGTCTTTCCAAAAGAGGGTATTTGATCCATCTCCAACTTTAGTGTTTATGGCCAGGGAGAGAAAACATTCGACTTCCTTGCTAACATGAAGAGGTAGGCTAGCCCAGGGTCGGTCAGGTTTAGATTTTTTAAGCCAAGGCCATCTGACTCGAAGTGCAAAACCTAAGGTTTTCAGATAAAAAATGCCTAGCCCCCTAAGCTCCTTTGCCCGGCAAACTTTTGGCCAGGCCAAGAGGCAGTGCCCACCTTTTACTTCCTTGTGGCCTCTCCATACAAAAGCTCTTCTAATTTTATCTATGGCTTTAATAGCCCATGGTGGCAAATCAACAACCATGGCAAGATATATCAACATGGCTGTTAGAACATGCTGCACCTGAACCACTCTGCCTGCCCTTGTCATCAAATCCGCCTTCCATCTAGGTAGTTGGTCAGAAATCCTATCAATAATGGGCTGAAACTGTTCCTTGGACAACTTTCTAAGGGACAGTGGCAAACCCAGGTACTTGCACGGAAAGTTCACTACTTCACACGGCAGTAAGCTCTAGATAAGGGCCATGTTGTCATCTGAACACTGGATCAGCATCACACTGCTTTTTTGAACATTAGTCCCGAGCCCTGAAGCATCCCCAAAGAGTTGTAGCAATCTTAGTGTCAAGGAGATATCACTCGCTACAGGTCTCAGGAAGAGGGCCACATCGTCTGCGTAAAGAGAAATTCTATGCTAAATTGGCCTTCTAGACAGGGGCTGTAACAGCCCAGCCTCCGAGGCCCTTGTAACCATCCAGTTAAGCATATCCATGACCAAAATAAAGAGCATTGGGGATAGTGGGTCGCCCTGGCGAAGCCCTCTTTTGTGCTGTATGAACTCTCCTAGAATGTCGTTGAGGAGGAGCTGAGTAGATGATGATGCCAGCAGCCCACTCAGAAGATCCCTCCAACGTAAGCCAAAGCCAAGTTTCTCAAGAACCTCTAGGAGAAAAGCCCAAGACACCGAGTCAAAGGCCTTCATAATATCCAATTTGAGTAGAATACGTGGCTGCTTTTGAGAGTGCAAAAATCTCGCAGTTTGCTGGACCAGCATGAAATTGTCCTGTATGAAGCGCTTCTTGATAAACGCGCTTTGATTGGAGGAAACCATTTGGTCCAAGTGATCGGCCAATCTGTTGGCAAGGATTTTAGTCACTAGCTTAGCAAAGCTGTGCACTAAGCTAATGGGCCTAAAATCTTTCACCTGGTCAGCTTCTGTCTTTTTTGGAATTAGTGTGATATAAGCCGAATTCAACATCCACAAGTTTCTGAAATTTTTGCCCCAAATAGTATGCAAGGCAGCCATAATGTCATCTTTAATCACTGCCCAACAAGACTTGTAAAATCTCCCTGTGAACCCATCCGGACCTGGGGCCTTATCAGATGGCAAATTTTTTTATAGTATTCCAGACTTCCTCTTCGAAAAAGGATGTCTCTAGGACATCTAGCTCATGCCTTGGCAAGGCAAGGCCATCTAGATTGATAGTTCTATCCCGACTGCTATCTGCACCAATCAGGTTAGAGTAGAAGTCAAAAACTGCCTCAACTTTTTCTTCATGTGAGGTAATAATTCTATCCCCTTCCGTAAGCTTTGCAATGAAATTTTTCTTCTTCTGATGGCGTGCATGCATGTGAAATAGCCTAGTGTTAGCATCTCCATCTTTTAACCAGCCAATCCAAGACCGTAGTCTTGCCACTGTGTAAGGTACAAATAGGCTAGAGGGGGAGGGGCGAATATCCTAATTAAAACTTCTACAAGAATTACTTAACCACATGTTAGTACGAAAGGTGGCGAAGCAAATGCACTAGCTCTAACTAATTAAGCAAGCCACCTACACAAGTCTAGAACAAGGCTATTCACTAAACACAACAACTACTACAAGCTAGATAGAAGAAGTAATGTGAGAGAAGAGTTTCGAGTGATTATACCGACGTGTAGAGATGATAAATACCAATCAATCAATCATACAATAGAAAACCTCGGGAAGAGAATGACACAAGAATTTATCCCGAGGTTCACTTGCTTTCCGGCAAGCTACTCCCCGTTGTGGCGATACACTCACTTGTCGGTTCACGAGCTAATCGACTATCAAGAGTCAAGCCCTCGGCGGGCGCCGCACAACCACACACAAGATGAGGATCCTCCAAGCCACGAGCTCCACTAGAGTATCCAATTTGTGAACTTTCATGGGGAAGGATCAAGAACCCCTTACAACACTTGGTGAGGGCTCCAACAATCTCCAATTGTGAGCTCAATCACCTCCGCTGCTCCAAGCCATCTACCGTGTCGGGAAACACGGAAGAGTAACAAGAAATCCGCAGCAACTCGAAGATCAAGTGCCTCTAGAATGCAACTCTCAAGCAATGCACTTGAATCTCACTCAATCTCACTCAAGATGTGCAACTAAGTAAAGAGATGAGTGGAGGGGTTGTTCTCTAGCTCAAAGGATGTCTCTAGGTCTCAAAATATGCAAGAGTTTTCCTCAAACCCCGGACAACTTCTATTTATAGCGAAGGGGTACGCAGCTAGCCGTTACCGGACGACACAGTTCAAAACGTGCTGACCGGATGCACCAGTCAGGGTGACCGGACGCGTCCGGTCACTACAAGACAAGCGTGAACAGTGCGCGTCAGAAGTTACCGTTGTTGTGACCAGACGCGCTCTAGCGTTTGACTGGACGCGCTGCACCTGGCGTCCGGTCGGAGTCCAGTAAGCTCCCACCGCAATCGGACGTGTCCGATCATACATGATCAGACGCGCCGCGCGTCTGATCAACACTCCGCTGTGCTCTACCCCTCTGGACGCTTGACTGGACGCTCCGGTTCCGTGAGGGACCGGACGCGCCGGTCGTGTGCTCTTCTTTTGCGCACAGGAGAACTGACCGGACACGTTGGTCAAGCCAGACCAGCGTCCGGTCAGAAACCCTAACACCCACGCCCCTGACAACTACTGAGAACTGACCGGACGTGTCCGGTCAAACCGCGACCGCGTCCGGTGCAGCGTCCGATGCAGCGTCCGGTCACCACAGTGACCGCCGTTTGCCTCCGTTTCTTTTCTGACTTCCGGCGCAGTAGAAAATAGGCATTTCACTTCCCCAAATAGCGCCGAATCCCGCCTCGCAAGCTCGGCGGGAGGGAGAGAGGAACCCAAACCCCTCTTTACCACTTAACCTCCACCGTCTTGGCAAATGTGCTAACACCACCATGTGCATGTGTGTTAGCATTTCATAAACATTTTCAAGGCATTATGTTAGCTCTCTACTAGATCCTAATGCATATGCTCAAGACATTGATCTAGTGGCACTTGATTCCTGAGCTAACCGTGATTGCTCCTCTTGATAGTCGACTATGTATCCTAAACCCGGTCAATCACTTCTCTACTCATCTTAGACCAGTAAAAGGAAAACCCTATGGTTATACCTTTGCCTTGCGCTCTTAGATCCTTCTCCTCCACTTGATCATCATGTCCTTCATTTTATGTGCATCTCCACCATGATCATCATTTCATGTCCATGCACCATCTCTTTGTGATCTTGTAGCCACCACTCCATGCCACATACACCTTCATCACATGTGTTGCTTATGTCTAACTCAAAACACTTAACACATGTCATTAGCAACTTGGTGTCATTAATTACCAAAACCAAACTTGGGCTTTCAATCTTCCCCTTTTTGGTAATTGATGACAACCATTACAAAGATATGAAAATGAAATCAATTTTTAATCTCGATAGTATTAGCTCCCCCTACTTACGTGCTTCCATGAGTTTGGTTCAATTGTGCACATATGTATGGATTTGAATTTTGGGAGAGTTACTACTATCAAATTGATACTAAGGTATATAGAATAGACCTTTGAAGCGTGATACCAATCAGAGTTACCTTTATATACCATCCTTAGCATCGATGTAGCTAGACACCACTTGTAATACATCACTTGTAAAGATCACAAACACTAAAGTACCCCGTGAGATCAATATTATAAGCAAAAGGTGTCTAGATACCACTTGTAAAGCTACTCTTAACAAATCATCATTCAAGTTCTATTTCTAGAAAACACCAAACAATCATGAATATGAATTTAAGCTTTGCAATGCAACAATTCATCATGTTAATGCACATACAAATGCAACAAGTGATTCATGAGCTTGCTCCCCCTACTTGTGTGCTCATTTTTAATTGATTCCTTTCTAATGTCATTCTCTCCCCCTTACAATATCTTTCTCCCCATTGCAACTTAACTTTTTATCTTGTGACTTTTCTATCTTTGTGGCTTTTCTCTCCCCCTTTGTCAACAATCACCAAAAATATGTTAATTTTAGTGAGAGATAAGTCAATCAATATGAGGGAGTCCAAATTATGGTTCAATGTAGATCACTTGCCTAGAATATGTAATTCGGTTTGATCCAAGGACAAGCTTCTTCACACCTCATAAAGTATAAGGGTTATCTTGACCATGTTAAATTACACATCATGAGCTCGTTTACTAGATTCAACACTAGGTTTGCAAGCCCACAAACATGTCATATGCTACCACTAGATAAAAACAAACATAGAAGCAATAGTGGTACCATATATACATCAAAATCATTTAATTTTCATGAATGAGCCTAATTGTCATGCAAATATGTCTAAATGTTCTAACCATGTCCTTAGCAAAGTATGAATGATATGCCAAACAACTTTACCTTGCTATGTTGGAGGAGAGACATGTCATATAAGAATGTGGGGGTGCATTCATTTCAAGTTGGAGAAGTCAAGTATGTTCAATTCATTCTTTAACTTGTAAAACCTTTTCTCATCAAGTGGCTTTATAAAGATGTCGGCTAGTTGATCTTCGGTGCTAATGCTCTCAATGCTAATATCACCCTTTTGTTGATGGTCTCTTATGAAGTGGTGCCTTATGTCAATGTGCTTCGTTCTTGAATGTTGAACCGGATTTTGAGTCATCTTGATTGCACTTTCTTTGTCACAAAACAATGGCACATTCTTGAACTTGATTCCAAAATCATTCAAGGTGGCCTTCATCCAAAGCAATTGTGCACAACAACTATCGGCACTAATGTATTCGACCTCGGCGGTAGATAGTGCAATACTATTTTGTTTCTTTGATGACCATGAAACAAGAGACCTTCCAAGCAATTGACAAGTGTGACTTGTACTCATTCTATCAATCTTGCATCCACCATAGTCGGTGTCCGAATATCCAATCAACTCAAAATTAGACCCATTTGGAAACCATAATCCAACATCATGAGTGCCCTTAAGATATGTCAATATTCTCTTGGTTGCTTTCAAGTGACTTTCTCTAGGTGAAGCTTGATATCTTGCACACTTGCACACACTAAACATCACATCCGGCCTAGAAGCGATGACATAGAGCAAACTTCCAATCATAGACCGGTATTGCTTTTGATCTACCATGTTGCCACTAGCATCAACACTCAATTGATCATTTGTGCCCATTGGTGTACTTATTGGCTTATCATCTTGCAATCCAAATTTCTTAATCATGTCCTTGATGTACTTACCTTGACTTATAAAAGTACCATTCTTCATTTGCTTGATTTGAAGTCCAAGAAAGTAACTAAGCTCTCTGTTGATGCAAAAGTAGATCTGCAAACACAAAGGGCTAATACCCGAAATCGATATCCAAAGCGTGCCAGTCGATTTGACCTGTTAATCGACAAGGATGAAGATACAAACACTTTGGTCCTGACAACAGCGATACGCCCGGAAGTCACGGCCAAGAGGTACTCACGCGGAACTCGAGGATCGCCGAAGATTGCACTGGAGCAATGCAACTCGCCGAATCGATGAGAACTCGTAAAAAAGAAAAATATGCAAATTGACGAAGTCGTTGAAAGTAGATGTAAATAAGAATAAAAGCTGTTTTTGATGTATTGATTGATCTCCCTTTACATTGCCCTTCACCCTATATTTATATCCTGATCTACAGAAACGTAACCAAATACGACTAGGACACTAAATCTAAATCTATGGAAACACATGACTTTGATACAACTCAGACTCTAATAAACGTATATAAGGAAATTAACTCCTATCTTATTCCATAGTCCGCCTTAGTCACGATGGTATTCTCATCGACCTCCTTCTTATCGGCACAATCCCTGTTCCATCGGCACAATCCCTGTTCCATCGGCAGCAGCCTTCAAGATCCTTCCATCGGTACATCCCCTGTTTCATCGGCAGCAGTCTTCAAACCATCTTTCATCGGCATCGGCAATAATACCCTTAACCTTATTGGCAACATTTCAATTTGAACCCATACGCTGCTACCACTCATAAGCAAACTCATTTTCATCAGCTATCAATCTACACAATAATCTTTCCTCTGCTGATTAGCCCTTCCTGACCATCTTGACACGTGCTAAAAACGATGTCAACACATGCCCCCCAATTTCGGAGTATAAGATATTGATGCTCCGAAATTTACTCCAGATAATGCCTGCTATTACCTATTTTTCAACCCATTCTCCAAGCATAACATGATCTGTTACCAAATTTAATCAAATCTAGATCTAATCCATGTATCTCAGTAAATATCACACATTTTCCAACTGTTTTTTGCCTCAATTACGGTTGAGATACTAAAATAACAATCCATCGGCAAATCTTATCACAACAACATCACCATTTTAGAACTGAAAGATCCTGTATCAAAATATCCTTCAAGTCATGACTACTTGCCATGCCATCAAATCTTCTGTACAATCCCTTGATTGTCATGCAAACAGTTACCATATCTATCTAAACCACCTCGATCCATCCGCGTACGACATAGAGATAAGTCAAGAATACCCCTACCCCAAATGACCTATAAATAGATTTCTCCGAACTGCTCATCTTCTACCTTCAAATTGCAACCTTTGACATTCTCTCTCTGGCGGCAACCCTAACTGCACATCCTCAACCCACTAGAGCTCCTTCCATCGTCATTTTCTAATCTCCAGCTCGTGCCCTCATCCTTCTCGAAATAATGGCGGTCAACTTCAACGTCCTTGCGGTTCGTTTTTTTATTACTTTTACTTTGACCCTTCTGGCCCCTTGCGAATTCTTACAATTGGTATTTTTTTCTACTTCTTCCATTTTCTTGATCTTCCAAACTCAGGAACTACGCAACACACTGGTTATTCCAACCAACCAATCTCCCCTCCATTGCCTAGGTCCAATGGGTGATCCAGATCCAACCGACATGATCAATGCAGAGGCTAATCGTATTCCCTTCAAAGCTCAAAATTTCTCTTTGAATCTATGGAAAAGATACATTTCGATCTTGGCCCAAACCTACCAAAGGGTGGAAAAACTGGTACTTGAGAGTCAACAGATCAATGCAAGTGTTCTGGGTAGAACGGAAGATAGATCAATGTATCAGGCTATCCATTGCTGATATGCAAAGGAATGAATCCATGATGATAGCTGCTGCTTATTTTTGGTCAGATACCACAAATACCTTCATGTTCGGTCATGGCCCATGTGCCCCTACTCTTGCCGATGTATATATGCTCACCGGCTTGGATATCTCAACTGTCGATGAAGGCCACATTTTTGGCAGAAAAACTGAGTATAGAGTAAATACACGCAACATTGGCGGCTGGACAGGATACATCCAAGAGTATCAAAAAACTGGTACTGTCAATCAAAGGGAACACGCCATATTCCTGAACATGTGGCTGGAGAAGTTTATCTTCTGTGGTCGATCGGTAGGACCAACTAACGCATTCCTCCCAGCAGCGGAACTCTTGGCCAACGGTGTCAGATTCCCACTTGGTCGATACCTCCTGAGCTCAACTTACCACCTTCTCCACCAAGCGTCTCAGAAGCTTCTACTTGGTGAACCCATCGGCAATCTGGGAGGCCCGTGGTGGTTCATCAATATGTGGTTAAACACTCACATGCATAAGCGTCTACAATGGGATTTCTTTGCCCAAGAATTCTCACGAGAGATCGTCGAAGATTACATCCTTGGAGATGATGAATCGGCAACACGCCCTCCTCTCAACTTCGGCGAAGCCATAATCGTCCTTCCTGGAACAGAGTCCAATGAAGATCAAATTGGCAGGTTTTTTCAGAATTTCTACCATGGTCTCCCTCGTGATCTCAGATCTTGGGTACCCTATATCGATGAGGATAACAAGTTCCCTCTTCTTTTCAATTTTGCCGATAGTGATCTGAACCAAGATAATGATCTTATGATGGCTATTATTACCCCCAGAGCAATCCCAGTAAACACATTTGGTAGCGGGAAGAATTCACATATCACTTATGAATTCTACAATCCATCGGCAGTGTCTCGCCAATTAGCCTTTGGGCAACTGCCAATCAAGCTATGCTTTGCCGATGTGATTAAGCCTAGAGAAATTATTACAGCTGGAACAGAATGGAGTAGAGTAGTAAGACTTGCTCCTGATGCCGATATTTCAAATGTTGATCTCTCCGCCTGGTCACCAGCGTCTTTCATCACAGAGTCATATAAGCAATGGTGGCAAGAGTGGAAAGAACAGTTGTTTTCAACATCCGTTCATACATATCAGCACATGATCGATCCCGACTATGCTGTTCCTGACGATGCAGTAAGTTCCTTTTAACTTTCATCTCTCTCCTTCCTTTTATATGTATATTGGTAACTAATCTTCCCTGAAACAGGCCGATGATCCAGTTTCATCAATAAGCAAAAGTGGAAGACCCTTCAACCTCCACCCTATTTCTCCAGTCTCAATAATTGGCTACAACGCCCCTACCTTAGAGGCCTTAACCTTCCAGAGGACTCACGCCAAAACTATCACCTCCAGACCAAGACTAGCAACATCCAGGGCCACTCCAATGGCTGCTGCTTCAAGCCTAATCAAGGTTTTTAAGGTAATAACCTTGCTTACTTTGTTTTTCTGTCGATGCACACTATATTAACATATAACTATCAGGATGTGAGAGCTGCAGTTGGATCGTCATCAGCAACTCTTCCAATATCAAGCACCACGACCTCTACTCCTCCTTCAGAGGTATTCTCTTATTTTTACATTTTTTTCTGTTAAATATCCGATCTTATACTCGTTTTTGCAACAACAAACGGGCACATCGGCAAGCACACCAAACATGCAAGCTCCCCAATCAACACATGTCGATGCCCCCTAGCCAATTGTCGCTGATGCCCAAACAAAGAGCAAAGCTTTAACCGATGCTGAAGCTCAACAAAAGCGACAAAAATCTACACCATCCCCTTCATCCGCTCTAACACCTGTCAATCGACCCACTGATATAATTGAACAAGCTGCTTCTTCTGTACAAGATACACCATCAGCCATTATACCCCAAGGGCCGACTACTGATGAGGTCGTAGAAGACATTCCATCGACATCCTCTGTCGATCCTTCGCATGATCTTTCTCAAGCCGCTCCCTCAAGCTAGGCTCAAGAAATTGCTCTGAAGCAGGTAAACCGATTAACCGTTTGGTTTATAATATCCCCAGACACCACAAATAGGATTCCTAACTCTCTTTATTTCACAGGAACAAGATTCTCCCGATAGCTTGTTTTCTTTTGCTATCGACGTCTCCGATGATGACGGAGAAGAGGCGAGTTCTTCCCTGGCATTGGGAACAATATCAGTAGATACCTATGGCAAACTAGAAGTTCTCCTAAATCTGCTGCAACAAGATACTGCTCAACTGGTGATCGATTCAGACCCTACAAGGACCATCTTCAAAACAATCCATGGCTAAGTCCCTGCCGATGTTGAAGAAATCATCTTCCCAGCAGTCCATCTGGAGAGCAGACAACTTCAATATCAAAAGGCTGTTCATCGTATTTCCGACAGAGCAGCTCAGGCTCAACTTAAGGAAGAAATGCTGCAGCTGAAGCAAACTGCCGATGAGAAGCACAAAAGCATCAACAACTTGCAAGCCTCCGGTGCTGATCTTAAATAGAAAATCTTAGACCTATCGGCAAAAAGGGCAGCTCTGCTAGCCGAACTGGAAAAGGTTGAAATAGCTCTGACTCAAGCCAAGCAAGAAGAAGACCAGCTTCCTGACGCTATCAAGGCCCTTCAGCAAGAACGAGACGTCCAAGCTCGCAAGGCCTTGGTTCTCAAGAAGAAACTCAAGCCTGTGGAAGGAAGTGCCGATGAAGATGCCAAGGAATTAAAAGAAACCGATGAAATTCGCCTGCGTGCGATATCGGCTATCCAAGCTTTGTTAAATTAGCGCATCGGTGATACTTTGTTTTGACTCTAGCCGATAGGATTGTTATCGGCAATTACTCTTTTATGCATCCATCCAGACACTAGGGTAATATTTCTTTAAATATTTTCCATTTAATGCTCTAGGAAATACAACTCCTTCAAGAGTTTCAAGAATATATGCATTACCAGGAACAGATTGATTTATCCGATATGGACCTTCCCAATTAGGTGACCATTTGCCAAACTTAGAACTTTTAGTCCCAATCGGTAAAATTAACTTCCAAACCAATTCTCCATCGACAAATTCCTTTACCTTCACCTTCTTGTCATACCATCTAGCTACTCTTTTCTTATTCTCCTCGATGCTAACTAAAGCTTTTAACCGATGACCTGCTATATCTTCCAACTCATCCTTCATAAGGATATCATAATCATCGGCTATCAATTGATCTTGAGAGCGTATTCGCCTAGAACCAATTTTAATCTCCCAAGGTAAGACTGCATCGTGTCCATACACCAACTGATAAGGTGTTACCTTGGTTGTACCATGACATGCCATCCGATATGACCATAAAGCTTCATTTAATACTGTATGCCACTTCTTAGGATACTCTTTAATCTTGCGCTTAATGAGCTTGATAATTCCTTTATTAGATGCTTCAGCCTGACCATTAGCTTGGGCATAATACGGTGAAGAATTCAAAACTTTAATCCCCATTCTTATAGCAAACTCATCAAATTCACCCGATGTAAACATAGTGCCCTGATCGGTAGTGATGGTTTGAGGGATGCCAAATCGGTAAACAATATGCTCCTTCACAAAATCAATCATATTAGCCGATGTCACCTTTTTTAAAGGAATTGCTTCAACCCACTTTGTGAAATAATCGGTAGCAAGCAGAATAAACTTATGCCCTTTACTCGATGGTGGATAAATCTGACCGATGAGATCAATAGCCCAACCCCGGAACGGCCAAGGCTTAATTATAGGGTTCATAGCCGATGCGGGTGCCCTTTGAATATTACCAAATTTCTGACATTCCTGACATCCTTTAAAATATTTAAAACAATCTTCAAGAATAGTCGGCCAATAATATCCATTTCTTCTGATCATCCATTTCATTTTGAAGGCTGACTGATGAGCCCCACATACTCCTTCATGAATTTCACCCATCAGGCCTGAAAGCATCTAGGCCCCAAGGTTTGGTTTCGGTAATTAATGACAACACTTTATTACCATGACTAACGTGTGTTTTGCAGAAACATTGGTAAGTTAGGTCATGGAGGTGATAACTGCTTTGAGCACTGTTGCTTCGTGTCCCTTGATGGAAATCGTTTCGGTTTTCAAAAGAGTGACGTCAAGATTAAGGACGGTTAGTTCCGGATGACGAAGTGTTGAGACACATTCGGAATAGTCGTTAGGATCTTCGTTTTTCTCTTTTGGCCGTACTATAAAGGGGGGCATGAATGGGTAGCTTGACCTAGGCGAGTCCTATGTTTAGGTGTGGTGCACACTTGTTAAACTTGGCGCTAGGCAACCCTAGATTGGCTCAAGGTTCAGTTAGAAGCAACTTGGTTGAAGTTGCGACGCGTTTCGGGCTGTTTTCTAGGCACCGGACGCGGTCATCGGGAACACCGGACGCGTCCGGTGTATACGTTACCGCGACTAGGTTTCGGCCTCGACCACCGGACGCGGTCCTCGCGAGGACCGGACGCGGTGGTCAACGACCGACTCGTGTCACCGAGAGAAAACGCCCGTCGGACGCGACCTGGACTTGATCGGCGCGTCCGGTGCGAGTCCAGTAAGGTCCAGAGAGGACCGGACGCGTCCGGTCTTCAGGCATCGGACGCGGCCTCGCGTCCGGTGTAAGTCCAGTAAGCACCCTTGCACGTCGGACGCGTCCGGTGCTACCTGACCGGTGCGTCCGGTGTTTCGTTTTCGAAATCGCGTTTTAACCGTTACGGGGGACCGGCGCGTCCGGTGTGTTGCACCGGCGCGTCCGGTGACCCCGTGCCAGAAAGTAACGGTTCGTTTTCTCTGAGGGGTGTATAAATACAACCCCTCCACCTCTTTTAGAGGTCTCTTGCTCATTCAAACATCTGAGAAAACCCTTTAGAGTGCAAGGGAGTGCAAGAGCTCTAGTGAGGATAGAGATTTGAGAATCAAAGTTTGAGTTTCCTCACTAGTGATTCGAGAGTAGCAAGTGTGCATCCACCTCCTCATTTGGGCTCGTTGTGGTCAAGTGAGAGTTCTAGCTTGTTACTCTTGGTGATCGCCATCACCTAGACGGCTTGGTGGTGATTGGGAGTTTGGTGATCATCCGGCGGAGCTTGTGGATGACCCAACTCAAGTTGTGAGCGGTTTTGGGTGATTCGCCGCGACGGAGTGTCGAAGAATCAACCCGTAGAGAGCACTTGATCCTTGCGCGGATCAAGGGGGAGCGACACCCTTGCGCGGGTGCTCCAACGAGGACTAGTGGGGAGTGGCGACTCTCCGATACCTCGGAAAAACATCGCCGTGTTCCTTGCCCCTTTACTTTCAAGCAATTACTTTCTCGTATTTACTTTCATTGCTTGTTTTACATTCCTAGAATTGCCATGCTAGACTAGGATTGGAAACTAGGGTGCAAAACTTTTTAACGGTAGACTCTCTAGGAACACAAGTAGGCACTAGGGGTGAATTCCGGCTTGTAGGATTTAATTCTTGAAATTAATTTTTAGAGAAGCCCAATTCACCCCCCCTCTTGGGCATCTTGATCCTTTCAATTGGTATCAGAGCCGTGTTGCTCCTAATTTAGGCTTTACCGCCTAGAGCAAGATGTCTAACGGGGAAGGAACACCTCCCACCTTTGAGGGGGATGATTTTCCATATTGGAAAATCCGCATGGAGGCGTACCTCGAAGCCATAGATGTCGGGTGTCTTAGAGCCGCAACCGAAGGGCTTCCCGCTATCAAGGATCCCGCTAACCCCACGGGTGACGAGGAGAAGTACGACCGGTGGAATGCAAAGGCCAAAAATGCACTCTACCGGGGCTTAGGCAAAGATATCTTCAATCGTGTGCGTAATGCAAAGAACGCTCATGATTTGTGGCAAAATCTTTGTGCTCTCCATGAGGGAACTAAGAGTGAGCGTGAGGAACGCTATCATATTGCCTTAAAGAAAATTAATTCTTTTGAGATGCTTCCCAAAGAAAGTGCTAATGACATGTACACTCGTTTGAATGTTCTTGTAGAGGACCTCAATGCTCTTGGGCTCACTCAAATGAGCCAATCGGATGTTGCAAGGAGGATCTTGAGTGTTCTTCCCGTTGAGAAGTATGGTCACATTGTCACCGTGCTTCATCAAAGTGATCTCTCCACCGCAACATCGACACAAGTATTGGGAAAGATCAATGCTCATGAGATGTACATGCACATCACTCCGGAAGAGGGCTCATCATCTTCCAAGAAGAAAGACTTGGCCTTCAAAGCTAGCCATGACAAGAAGAAGAAGAAGGGCCAAGCCATGATCGTGCAAGAAAGCTCAAGTGAAAGTGATATCGATGATGAATCACTTGCACTCATGGTGAGAAAGACCACCAAGATGCTAAAGAAGCTCAACAAGAGTGGCATCAAGTTCGATGGCAAGAAAAAGAAATTCTTCACAAGTAGCAAGAGAAAGCCCATCTCGGAGATGGATTGCTACAATTGTGGTGAACTTGGCCACCTAGCTCATCAATGCCCTAGACCACCAAAAGACAAGTTCAAGAACAAGAACAAGGGCAAGAAAAATGATTCAAGTGATGAAGAAGATGAGAAGAAGAAGAACAAGCCATACAAGAAGAAGGATGGCAAGAAGAAGGAGTTCTACAAGAAGAAGAAAGGTGGAAAGGCATATATTGTTGGTGATTGGCTCACCGACATTGAATCATCTTGTGACTCCTCCGAAGATGAGAGCGATGATGAGAAAGAGAAGGTCGCCGCATTTGTGATGGGGCCATCATCTTCACCGACATCTTCACCACCACCTTCACCGCCTTCTTCACCATCATCGTCCACTACTCACCTATGCCTTATGGCCAAGGGTGAACTAAAGGTACAAAACCATGATAGTGATGATGATGATGATAGTGATAGTGATGATGAATATGATGCACCTTCTTATGATGAACTTGTAAAATTGCTAAACAAATACACTAAAATCATAAGAAGGACAAGAAGTGAAAATGATGATCTTCAAGAAGAAAATGAATCACTCTCATCTAAGCTTGAAAATGCACAAAAGACTAGTGGTGAGCTTAGAGATCAAAATGAAGTTATGTCTTCCACTCTCAAAGAGCTCAAAACCTCTAATAAAGAGCTTAAAGATCAACATGATAAACTTGAGAGGAAGCATGATGAGCTCATCACTAGACATAGCTCTCTAAAAGACAAGTACACCACATTAAAAATTGACTATGATAGTCTTGTGGTTGCTAATGAACTTGCTCTTGAGACACACGATGCTACTAACAATGTTGTTAAGTGTGATATAGCTACATCATGTGATGATTTGATCATTGAAAGCATTGAGCAAGGTTCTAGTAGCAAAGGCAAGAGTGTGGTTGAGTCATGCAACCATGATGATTATGCCAAGCTCAAGTGTGAGAATGAGAAGCTTGCAAATGAGAACAAGAAGCTTAAAGGTTTGATGGCTCTTGAGAAGCAACCAACAAATGAGTCACTTATTGAAGAAAACAAGAAGCTCAAGCAAGAAAAAGAGCATCTCAAGACCGGCCTAAGCAAGTTCACAAGAGGCCAATATTTGCAAAGTGAGCTCCTCATGAACACCGTAATGAAGATGGATAGAAGTGGTATTGGATACTTGGCAAATCAAGAGAAGAAAGCAAAAGCTCAACAACAAAGCAAATCAAAGCCCAAGCCAAAGAGATGTGTTGAGTGTGGTCAAGAAGGTCATTTTGCTCATGAATGCAAAACTCCACCACCACAACCCTTGCCCAAGCATGCTAGACCCTTTGCATTCAATGCTCATTACATGCTAAGAAAAGATTCAAATGGAAAGATGAAAGTCATGTTTTTGGGTCCCCCAAACAAGAATAGGCCAAAGAAAATATGGGTTGCCAAGTCACTAGTGGAGAAAGTCAAGGGCCCCTCTCAAGTTTGGGTCCCTAAACAAAAAGCTTGATCTCTTGTGTGTAGGTGAACTACAAGACCGGTGGATCTCATTGGGTTATTGATAGTGGTTGCACTCAACATATGACCGGTGATCCTCGTATGTTCACCTCCATTGAAGAGAATGGGATATGTCAAGAGAAGATCACATTTGGAGATAATTCAAAGAGCAAAGTCAAGGGTATAGGCAAGATTGCAATATCAAATGATCACTCACTCTCAAATGTGCTCTATGTTGCTTCATTGAGTTTCAACTTGTTATCCGTTGGGCAACTTTGTGACCTTGGCTTCCAATGCTTGTTCACACCAAATGAAGTTGAAGTTTCAAAGATAGATGACAAGCAAGTGATATTCAAAGGCTTTAGATACAACAATCTTTATCTTGTTGACTTCACCTCCGAAGATGCAAATTTGATGACATGTTTGTTCACCAAGACCTCACTTGGTTGGCTTTGGCATAGGAGGCTTGCACATGTTGGAATGAGCACTCTCAACAAGCTATTGAAGAAAGAACTAGTAAGAGGATTGAAGGATGTGAAGTTTGAAAAGGACAAACCTTGTAGTGCATGTCAAGCGGGCAAACAAGTTGCAAACACTCATCCAACCAAGGCTTTCATGTCAACCTCAAGAGTGCTAGAACTTCTTCATATGGATTTGTTTGGGCCTACAACATACAAGAGCTTGGGTGGTAATCTCTATTGTCTTGTGATAGTGGATGACTACTCAAGGTATACATGGACCTTCTTCCTTCATGACAAATCCGAAGTAGCAAGTTGCTTCAAGAAGTTTGCAAAGAGAGCTCAAAATGAATTCGAAGTCAAGATAAAGAAGATTAGAAGTGACAATGGAAAAGAGTTTGACAACACCAACATTGAAGCTTATTGTGATGAAATTGGAATCAAGCATGAAGTTTCTTCAACCTACACTCCTCAACAAAATGGTGTAGTTGAGAGAAAGAACCGGACTTTGATCACCCTTGCAAGAACAATGCTAGATGAGTACAACACTCCGGAGAAGTTTTGGGCCGAGGCAATCAACACCGCATGCTATGCTTCAAATCGCCTCTTCCTCCAAAAGTTTCTTGGCAAGACCCCCTATGAGTTGCTTAATGGGAAGAAGCCGGACGTCTCATTCTTCCGGGTGTTTGGTTGCAAATGCTACATCTACAAGAAGCGTCAACACCTAGGGAAGTTTCAAAGACGTTGTGATATTGGTTTTCTTGTTGGTTACTCATCAAAGTCCAAAGCATATAGAGTATTTAACCATGCCACCGGTTTGGTTGAAGAAACATATGATGTGGAATTTGATGAATCTAACGGCTCCCAAGGAGCAATTGAGAATTGTGATGATGTAGGTGATGAACCCTTGAGGGAGGCCATGAAGAACATGCCGGTGGGAGACATCAAGCCAAAAGATGATGAAGACGATGTGCAAATCATTGATCCACCATCTTCATCACGTGTGCCTCAAGATGATGACAAGAATGAGAGAGTTGAAAATGAAGATACTTATGTCTCTCATGAACAAGCCGAGGCACAAGCACAAGATGTTGATGCTCCCCATCCACCTCCTCA
Source organism: Saccharum hybrid cultivar R570 (assembly GCA_038087645.1). Classification (NCBI taxonomy): domain Eukaryota; kingdom Viridiplantae; phylum Streptophyta; class Magnoliopsida; order Poales; family Poaceae; genus Saccharum; species Saccharum hybrid cultivar. The sequence continues at coordinate 30,856,916 of JAQSUU010000135.1, forward strand.
AGTGGTTGATAGAAGGAACTCACCTCTACTTCAAGCTCATCCACAAGAACTAATCATAGGGAGTCCTACAAAGGGAGTAATGACTCGATCTCAAAAGCTAGCTTCTTTCGTTGAACATCACTCTTTTGTCTCTTGTGTTGAACCTAAGAATGTAGAAGAAGCTCTTCAAGATCCGGATTGGGTGAATGCCATGCATGAAGAATTGAACAACTTCACCCGCAACCAAGTTTGGACACTTGAAGAGCATCCTAAAGGTGCAAGAGTCATTGGAACCAAGTGGGTGTTTCGAAACAAGCAAGATGACCAAGGCATAGTAGTGAGGAACAAGGCAAGACTAGTAGCAAAGGGGTTCTCTCAAGTTGAAGGCCTTGATTTTGGAGAGACCTTTGCACCCGTTGCAAGACTTGAAGCCATCCGTATCCTTCTTGCATATGCATCACACCATGATATGAGACTATATCAAATGGATGTGAAAAGTGCATTCTTAAATGGCTTTATTAATGAACTAGTCTATGTCAATCAACCTCCCGGGTTTGAAGACCCTAGATATCCTAATCATGTTTATAGGTTGTCTAAGGCGCTATATGGGCTCAAGCAAGCCCCTAGAGCGTGGTATGAGCGCCTCCGGGACTTCCTCATTGAGAAGGGCTTCACCATTGGGAAGGTCGACACCACACTATTCACCAAGAAGCTTAATGGGGAGATCTTCATTTGTCAAGTATATGTTGATGATATCATCTTCGGGTCAACAAATGAAGATTATTGCAAGGAATTTGGTGAATTGATGTCGAAGGAGTTCGAGATGTCAATGATTGGTGAGCTCACATTCTTCCTTGGTTTTCAAGTCAAGCAAATGAGAGAAGGGATTTTCATCTCTCAAGAAAAGTATACCAAGGATCTTCTCAAAAGATTCAAGATGGAAGAATGCAAGCCAATCAAGACCCCAATGCCATCAAATGGACATCTCGACCTAGATGAGGGAGGTAAACCGGTCGATCAAACTCTCTACCGTTCTATGATTGGTAGCTTGTTGTACCTTACCGCATCTAGGCCCGATATCATGTTTAGTGTGTGCATGTGTGCTCGCTTTCAAGCGTGCCCTAAAGAACCTCACTTAAGTGCCGTAAAAAGAATCCTAAGATATCTTAAGCACACCCCAAGTATTGGTTTATGGTATCCCAAAGGAGCTAGATTCCAACTAGTTGGCTATTCCGATTCGGATTATGCCGGTTGCAAAATTGATAGAAAAAGCACATCCGGAGGGTGCCATTTGCTTGGGAGATCACTAGTATCTTGGTCATCTAAAAAGCAAAATAGTGTGGCTTTGTCCACCGCCGAGGCGGAATACATTGCCGCGGGGGCTTGTTGTGCACAAATCTTATATATGAAACAAACCCTCCTAGACTATGGAGTTGTTCTTGAAAAGGTGCCACTTTTGTGTGACAATGAAAGTGCCGTTAAAATTGCTAATAATCCGGTACAACACTCTCGCACCAAGCACATTGATATCCGCCATCACTTTCTAAGAGATCACGTTGCTAAAAATGACATATCACTAGAAGGTGTACGAAGTGAAAATCAATTAGCGGATATCTTCACTAAACCTTTGGACGAGGCTACCTTTTGTAGGCTAAGAAGTGAACTTAATGTGCTTGATTCAAGTAACTTTAAAAAATGAGCGCGTGTTGTCCCTTGCATTGCATTGTATCATATGTCATGTTTACCTTATCGCAATGCATTTAGGGCTTGGCTAACACGGTTACGATAACCCTCCTTTGGAGGAGTGAAGAAGCCTAACCGTGGATCAAACTTGACAAGCAACCTAGCTTTACTTTCTTGTATTGCATTGCATATGCATGGTTGTTTGTTTGTTGTTTCTTTTCGGTTTAGCTTTGAGCAACCTCTGTGTTCGTCCATGAATAGAGAGAGCATTTGACGCTCCTAAAGGTCCAAAAACTCTATTGCATGGCCATACGTTGCTCCTTGGGTGTTTATTGCCTATTTTTATAAAAATTATACTAGCCTAAGGCAAACTATTTTGAAAAATTTGAGGGTTTGAGTGAGGTCACTCATATCAGGTTCCAATTGGTGTTTATTTTGAGTCTCTTTGAATTGGAACTTGATTGGGAGAAGTCGCGTCGCAGTTCGGAACGAAGAATGGACAAAAACAGCGACCGGACGCTGCACCGGACGCAGTGTTGCTGCACCACCGCGTCCGGTCCCGGCGTCCACCAGCGCGTCCGGTTTTCCAGAAGACAAAGTCCAGATCTAGGCACCGGACGCTGCACCGGACGCGCCTCTGACCACCACCGCGTCCGGTCCCTGCTACCACCACCGCGTCCGGTGCTCCGCGATGAATTCCCGAGCACTCAGCCTTCGGACTCTGACCGCGTCCGGTCTGTCCACACCGGACGCGCCCGGTGACTCCAGGCGCTTACTGGAGTGTCACCGGACGCTGCACCACCGCGTCCGGTGATTTTCACCACCGCGTCCGGTGCTACCGAATCGAGCGGATCTCGCCCTTATAAAACCGTTCCGTCCTGTTCGTTCTTGCTTCTTCCGCCCGACATCCGCCGCCGCCGTGCCCTAGTCGCCGTTCCGCCGCTCCCGCGCTTCTTCCTCGCCGCCGGCGAGCCTCCACGCGCCGCGCCTTCGCTCTCCGGCGAGCCTTGCCGCTCTCTCTCACTGCCGCGCCGCGCCCAGCTCGCTCTCTGCTCGCAAGCCCGCGCCCGCGCCACCACCGTGCGCCGCCAATAATCGCCGCTGTCCACCTCGCCGCCGGTGTGCCAACCAGCTGTGGTCTCCTCCAGCACCACATCTACTCCCTCGTGCGCCCGGGCACCTCGTTCCCATCCTTCGGCCGAGTTTTGAACCTAGGGTTTACCCCTAAACCCTAGCTTAGGGTTTCTTTCAACCCTAGGGCTTGTCGAGGTAACGGCTCGTCTCGATTCCGTTTTCGATTCAAGTCCTTTCAATTCTCTCGTTAGGGCTTGCCGTTGACCATAACCTTTCATTGCTATCTAGTTTGGTCGTTTCAGTGCTCGATCGCCGATCTCGGGAGTTCTCGCGAACTAGATCATCTCGTCCCTTCACCGTCGTCTCGTCGATCCGAGGTAGCTTAGCGTCGTTTCACTTCGTATCTCACGTGCTTGCTATCTAGGGTTTCGTATCTTTAGATATATAGATGCTTATTGTATATCTCTCTATTCCATACGTGCAGCGAGTCAGTCGGTGTGCCGGGTCAGATCTGTTTGCTTAATCCGAGGCCAAGCCTGCGGATACGGATTGAGGCCAAGCCTCTCGAGTGTCAGTTCATCATCTCTCAGAGGTTCTTAGGCAGTCAGTCAGCATGGTGCGTTGCAAGAACGCCGGAGGAGCTCCTGGTGACGGGGACAACAGTCCTCCCCGTCGTGATGAGATTGCGCGCGGTAAGCGCATCAAGATTGCAGCCAGGAAGAAGAGGAGGACACTTTCAGATGCAGAGGTTGCTCAGGCCGTGGCAGACGCCGCAGAGCAGGCAGAGAGAGGTGGCAGACGCAGTGGGTTACACATAGGCGAGCGTCGCTTTCATCTTGAAGGTCGACAGCTCGGCACTGAGGCCACTGAGGACACCGAGGCTACAGCACCTTCAGAGCAGATGTCAGTGGATCCACCTACAGAGCAGACAGAGGATACACAGGCTACTGAGGCTCCACAGGCCACTGAGGATACAGAGGAGCAGGCAGCTCAGTCTCCACCACGTCGTCGCTCCACACGTGCTCGTACTCAGGTGACACCTAGGCCAGAGGGCCCGCGTCGTGGTGCACGACCTCCTCCCAGGGTTAGAGGGTCACCCCCGGTTGTGCACTTAGACCTGAGGGGTGCTTCTTCACGTCAGGTGAAAAGCTTGAGGTTTGTGGAGGTCAGCCGATGGTTTCCACCTGTCAGAGATGCCAGTGCTTCAGAGGGTTTCTATACCCCACTTCAGGAGGACTTCTACAGGGCCCTAGTTGACAGTGGCATTGCTTTCAGACCTCAGAGGGTATGTCGACTAGAGGCATTGGTTGATGTTGTGGGAGAGCAGCTCCGTCCGCACCTGTTCTATCTGCCTGGCTTATCAGATCTTCTTGGACGGACAGGTGCTTACTGCGGCACATGGGTCAGGGAGTTCTATGCTTCTCTTTGGATTGATCCTGCCCATGAGTTCATACACTTTGCTTTCAGAGGCCGCGATCACAGACTGTACAGCTCCAGAGCTCGAGAGATTCTCAGACTACCAGCTTCTGACACAAGGATCCATCAGTTGTGCTATGGTCAGACTCCACCTCCCAGACGCCCTCACGGCGGTTCAGTGCCACCCACCGACCTGGTTCGACCCTGCTTTCGCGAGCCTTTTGGCGAAGGGTCACGTCGTACTCCTGCCAGCCTGACGCCACTTGCCAGAGTCTTGGATGCCATTCTCAGACGCACTCTACTTCCTAGACTTGGCTACAGAGAGGGACTGACGAGGATGCAGCTTTGGGTTGTTCACCACCTCATGACACAGCGACAGTTTGATATCTGGGATCTTATCCTGAGTGAGATGGAGGACACCATTGCTGAGGGCTTCAAGGGCAACCGTCAGCTTCCCTATGCCCACTGGATTTGTTTCATCATCAGATCAGCTATCCAGATGCCACCAGAGATCAGGGCAGAGATTGCCAACACCACTACATCATTCCCTGATTATGATATTCGACAGCTTTGGGCTTCTATCACTAGAGAGCAGGCTCCAGCACCAGGACAGCGTGAGCGCCCAGAGGTTCCTGAGACAGCAGCTGAGCAGGACGCTACAGTGGACGAGCTTGCCGAGGCAGAGCTCGCAGACCTTGACACTCAGCCTGCTGGGATACCTGAGGATGTCACTTCAGACAGCACTGATGAAGACTATCAGCCCATCCCCAGGTACCGGTCTCCTCGGTCTCACGACCACGAGGCCGGTGGATCTGGCTCAGCCTCCCGCTCAGACCCAGCCATGGTGGCTATCCTTGAGAGGTTGACCCAGGCTCAGGAGCAGCAGCAGCAGCAGATACAGCGCCAGGCACAGGATACAGCTGCAGCACTAGCACAGATTCAGGCTCGTCAGGACGAGTTTCAGAGACAGCAGCTTGAGATCCAGAGGCAGCAGGTTGAGATGCAGCGACAGAGTCAGCAGCAGTACATGGATCTCCTGCGCCATCTTATCACAGTTGGGGTTCCTCCGCCAGCTTCTGTCATGACTCAGGCTTTGCATTCCAGTGGTCCGTCGAGTCAGGGACAGCCGAGCTTTCAGTTTACATCTCCACAGCAGCAGGTTCCCCAGTCTTTTCAGTCCCCGAGCTTCACTCCTATACATACGGGGTTTACACCGTCAGACCAGCCTCGCCCGCATCTTCTGACAGACACACCTCTTGGTGATTACAGTGCCACCTACAGCGAGTTGACTGGTCAGCCGACACCCTCGCATACGACTACGTTTCACACTTCGTCAGGGTTGTCAGCTTCCGAGGCAGTCGTTCCACCAGTGACAGGGACCGGGTCTACTGAGACCATCCCTTCTTCAGTTGCCTCGACAGATCCCCCAGCTACTGGCGCACTTCAGGCTCAGGTTACTCAGACAGATCCACTTGTTGCTACACAGTCAGTGCCTGTTCCTGCTCAGACCCAGACCGCTCCACAGCCACGTGCTTCTTCAGAGGGTCAGCCAGATAGCTCAGACTCCGAGGATTCGCTTCACTTTGTGATCACTCCGCGCACCTCGGCACCCGACACGACTCCGTCTGACCCCCCGTCAGATTAGATTAGTTTTTTGGCGCTTGATGCCAAAGGGGGAGAGAGAGTAGTTTCAGGGGGAGTTTGTTAGTGGGTTTTCGTTTTTTTTTCGTGTGCTTCTTCATGCATATCTTGTTTATTTTCAGCATTGCATTCGTGTGACATTGTCGTCGAGTCGTAAACCTTAAATCTTAATGTGTTATTCGTCTCAGTGATTAATATTTGTCACCGTTTTAGCTATAGCTCTAAGGTTGTGCTTCCGTGCCTTACTCCGATTACTTATGAGCTATCCTTATGTGTACTAACGCTTTTTGTCTTATCTAATGAAGTACACTCAATTGGCTTGGGGCACATAAGCAATTCCTAACCCCTTGTGCTTATTGTATTTTGCTTATGTGAACCAAGCATGCTTGAAAACCTTCACTCTAATCCATTGAAACTTAGTGTTGTCATCAATCACCAAAAAGGGGGAGATTGAAAGCATCTAGGCCCCAAGGTTTGGTTTCGGTAATTAATGACAACACTTTATTACCATGACTAACGTGTGTTTTGCAGAAACATTGGTAAGTTAGGTCATGGAGGTGATAACTGCTTTGAGCACTGTTGCTTCGTGTCCCTTGATGGAAATCGTTTCGGTTTTCAAAAGAGTGACGTCAAGATTAAGGACGGTTAGTTCCGGATGACGAAGTGTTGAGACACATTCGGAATAGTCGTTAGGATCTTCGTTTTTCTCTTTTGGCCGTACTATAAAGGGGGGCATGAATGGGTAGCTTGACCTAGGCGAGTCCTATGTTTAGGTGTGGTGCACACTTGTTAAACTTGGCGCTAGGCAACCCTAGATTGGCTCAAGGTTCAGTTAGAAGCAACTTGGTTGAAGTTGCGACGCGTTTCGGGCTGTTTTCTAGGCACCGGACGCGGTCATCGGGAACACCGGACGCGTCCGGTGTATACGTTACCGCGACTAGGTTTCGGCCTCGACCACCGGACGCGGTCCTCGCGAGGACCGGACGCGGTGGTCAACGACCGACTCGTGTCACCGAGAGAAAACGCCCGTCGGACGCGACCTGGACTTGATCGGCGCGTCCGGTGCGAGTCCAGTAAGGTCCAGAGAGGACCGGACGCGTCCGGTCTTCAGGCATCGGACGCGGCCTCGCGTCCGGTGTAAGTCCAGTAAGCACCCTTGCACGTCGGACGCGTCCGGTGCTACCTGACCGGTGCGTCCGGTGTTTCGTTTTCGAAATCGCGTTTTAACCGTTACGGGGGACCGGCGCGTCCGGTGTGTTGCACCGGCGCGTCCGGTGACCCCGTGCCAGAAAGTAACGGTTCGTTTTCTCTGAGGGGTGTATAAATACAACCCCTCCACCTCTTTTAGAGGTCTCTTGCTCATTCAAACATCTGAGAAAACCCTTTAGAGTGCAAGGGAGTGCAAGAGCTCTAGTGAGGATAGAGATTTAAGAATCAAAGTTTGAGTTTCCTCACTAGTGATTCGAGAGTAGCAAGTGTGCATCCACCTCCTCATTTGGGCTCGTTGTGGTCAAGTGAGAGTTCTAGCTTGTTACTCTTGGTGATCGCCATCACCTAGACGGCTTGGTGGTGATTGGGAGTTTGGTGATCATCCGGCGGAGCTTGTGGATGACCCAACTCAAGTTGTGAGCGGTTTTGGGTGATTCGCCGCGACGGAGTGTCGAAGAATCAACCCGTAGAGAGCACTTGATCCTTGCGCGGATCAAGGGGGAGCGACACCCTTGCGCGGGTGCTCCAACGAGGACTAGTGGGGAGTGGCGACTCTCCGATACCTCGGAAAAACATCGCCGTGTTCCTTGCCCCTTTACTTTCAAGCAATTACTTTCTCGTATTTACTTTCATTGCTTGTTTTACATTCCTAGAATTGCCATGCTAGACTAGGATTGGAAACTAGGGTGCAAAACTTTTTAACGGTAGACTCTCTAGGAACACAAGTAGGCACTAGGGGTGAATTCCGGCTTGTAGGATTTAATTCTTGAAATTAATTTTTAGAGAAGCCCAATTCACCCCCCCTCTTGGGCATCTTGATCCTTTCAAGGCCTTTTGATTCCTCTATGCTAACACACCTGAGTAAAACTCCATCTATGGTACGGTAATACAATTCATCATTGAGTAGTACATACTTGGTAGCTTGGAACCTTATACGTCTTTCAACCTTTTTAGATGGATTCTTTAAATAATCAATAATTTCTTTCCTCCAGTCATCGGTATCAGCTGCTGATATTAATACTTCTTGAACAGGTTGATATCCTGAAGCATGCTGAGCCAATCGGTTAGCCTCTTCATTATGCATCCGAGAAATATGTTCCAAATGAAAACTCCTGAACCCTTTTAATAATCTCAAACACTTTTCATGATATGAAATTAGAATTTCACTTCGGCATTCATAAATCCCAGTCAACTGATTTATAACTAACATAGAAACTCCAAAGATCTCAACAACATCAGCATGTACTTCCTTTAGCAATTCTAACCCTTTTATCAGGGCTTGGTACTCAGCTTGATTGTTTGTCGATGTAGCAATAATCGGCAATGAGAACTCATACTTCTTCCCCTGAGGGGAAATTAATACGATACCAATGCCTGCCCCTTCACCACAAGTAGACCCATCAAAGAAAAGTGTCCACAGAGTAATTTCCAGAGAATCCACCATGTTGCAATGTTGAGTAATGAAATCGGCCATAACTTGTCCTTTAACTGCCTTAGCCGATTCATAACATAGGTCAAATTCTGATAATGCTAAAATCCATTTACTAATCCTACCATTCAGTATCGGCATTGACAGCATATACTTGACCACGTCATCTTTGCATATGACAGTACATTCAGCCGATAGTAAATAATGTCTCAGCTTAATACAAGAAAAGTATAAACATAGGCATAATTTCTCAATGGCCGAATACCTAGTTTCAGCATCTATTAACCGTCTGCTCAAATAATAGATAACACGCTCCTTTCCTTCAAATTCTTGAATAAGAGCTGAACCGATAACAGTATCTTCAGTTGATAAATACAATCTGAAAGGTTTTCCATGTTAGGGTGGAACTAACACTGGAGGATTTGTTAAATAACTCTTAATTTCATCTAAGGCTAACTACTGTTCATCCCCCCATTTAAATTCCTGATCGGCTTTCAATTTCAATAATGGACTGAAAGCCTTGATCTTACCCGACAAATTAGATATGAATCTTCTGATGAAATTAATCTTACCGATCAAGGATTGTAATTCAGTTTTATCGGCAGGAGCAACAATCTTGTTGATTGCCTCAATAGATTTTCTACTAATTTCAATACCCCGCTGATGCACCATAAAACCCAAGAATTGTCCTGCCGATACACCAAATGCACATTTATTAGGATTCATCTTTAATCCATGTTTTCTTGTGCACTCCAATATCTTCTGTAGATCGGTTAGATGCTTTGTGATGTCTCCAGACTTAATCACTATGTCATCAATGTAGATTTCCACCAACGTGCTAATATATTCATGGAAAATAAAGTTCATAGCTCTTTGATAAGTAGCACCGGCATTTTTCAAACCAAATGTCATAACTATCCACTCAAATAATCCCACATGTCCTGGACATCTAAAAGCAGTCTTAGAAATATCTTCTTCAGCCATGAATATTTGATTATAACCTGCATTACCATCCATGAAACTGATAATTTGATGCCCTACTGCAGCATCAATCAACAAATCAGCAATCGGCATTGGGTAACCATCCATCGGTGTGGCCTTATTGAGATTCCTGAAATCAATACAAACACGAAGTTTCCCATTTTTCTTGTATACAGGAACCACATTAGAAATCCACTCTGCATATCGACACTACCGAATAAACTTTGCCTCAATTAATTTAGTTATTTCGGCCTTAACATCAGGAAGTATATTAGGATTGCAGCGGCGTGCCAGCTGCTGATGTGGCCGAAATCCAGATTTAATAGGCAAACGATGTTCAACTATAGATCGGTCTAACTTAGACATTTCAGTATAATCCCAAGCAAAACAATCTTTATATTCCTTTAACAAATCAACTAGTTGTTGTTTACACTTGGAATTTAACTTAGCGCTAATAAAAGTGGGCCTTGGCCCATTGCCTTCACTAATATCTACTTCTATTAAATCATCCGCCGATGTAAATCCTTGACCTAATTTTCCATCATCGGCAAATGTATCCATTAAAACTCTTCTTCAGAACCGACTGCTTGGATCGGTAGAATTTCGTAATTGGCAACCTTGAGAAACTCTTTTTCCCAAGCTTCTCCTGATATGCACCTAGTTCGCTCATAAGTGTCTGATTCTGCCGATGCGATGATATAAGAAGAATCACCAGGAACAACTTCAATTTTGTCTCCAACCCATTGTATAAGACACTGATGCATTGTAGAAGGAACATAATAATTAGCATGAATCCAATCCCTTCCTAAAAGCAGATTATATGCACCCTTGCCATTAATAACAAAGAAAGTTGTTGGTAAGATTTTACTGCCGATGGTCAATTCAACACACACTGCCCCTTTAGCTGGTGATACATTGCCTTCAAAGTCCTTTAGCATCATATCAGTCTTAGTTAAGTCTTGATCTCCCTTACCAAGCTTCCGATACATCACATAAGGCATAATATTAATTGCAGCTCCTCCATCAATAAGTATCTTAGATACAGGCTGCCCATCAACTCTGCCTTTTACAAACAAAGCCTTGAGGTGTTGTCTCTCATCATCGGCAAGCTTCTCAAAAATAGCCATCATTGGATCTAGTGTTAATTGAGCTATTTGGTCAGAGAAAAAAACTTCTTCTTCGCTATCAGATAGAGCCAAAAATTCCATCGGCAACATAAACACCATATTGATATCTACCGATGGGCCTTTATTTTTGTGCCTTATCTGCCACTGCTGATTACCAGATTTCTCATTGGAGGGACTTCCTTCTTGGTAAAAGTCTTTTTGACGCTCTCGCTGCATTTTCCTTTTCTGTGTCTTTGTCAAACCCTCTGGACACCATTGAGGAAGTTTAGTTTTCCACACTGGCTGATAGGTCCTGGTTGTCTCCACACGACGTATATTAGGATCCCTGTAAAATATTTCTTCATCAGGAACTCTTGCATTTGCTATCTCTTCAAGTTCCTCTTGGTTTCTCGGAAAATATGCAACGTGTTTACCAAGCCTTTCATGTACACTGAGCCTGCCCCCCAGCCGATCATATACTGATGCTCTCCTTCTGATCGGCTCATTAATGGACAAACCTTGATTACCAGATTGAAATCTTCTTATAGGATGATTAACTCTATAATAACCATTGCACTCTGGGCAATCTTCAACAGTAGGTAACTTAATACCTTCCTCCCAACAATGAATAAAAAACGGACAATTCCAATGATCCTTATGCCGATTCCACTCTTCTTGATGTCTTTCTTCTTGCTGTTGTCGATATCGGTCTCTTCGCTGACGCCAACCTTCCTGTTGTCTTTGTTGAGTAATCATGATGCCAGATCGAGAAGGCTTTCTAGAACTGCCACCTTCTGTCAATAGCCCCTTGCCTTTTGCATCATCGGTAGTTATCCGATGTTGGGGATCTACTGATGCATTCTTTTTAGCAGCTTCCGATGTCAACACCTTAATTTTACCTTCAGTATCCAACATATTTGCTGGAAAAGGATGTTGATCAATTTTCATCGGCTTCTGAATCTTGGAATTGCCAAATTTTATTCTCCCAGACTCAATAGCTAACTGTAATTGTTGTCTAAATACTTTGCACTCATTTGTACTGTGTGAAGTTGCATTATGCCATTTGCAATACAGCATATGCTTCAACTCTTCTGCCGATGGGATCACATGATTAGGTGACAACTTAATCTGGCCCTCCTGAAGCAAAAGATCAAATATCTTATCGGCTTTGGTGACGTCGAAAGTAAACTTCTCTGGCTCTTTGTGACCAAAGGGACAAGATATCGGCTTTTTATTCTTAACCCACTCAGCCAAACCGATAACTGGTTCTTCATCCGAATCAGAATCTTCTACTTCTTCGACAAATGAAACTTTCTTATTCCAATTCCTTTTAGGTTCAAAAACCCTAGTGTCTTGATCAGAAATTCTGTGCACTAGATGACTTAGGCTTTCGAACTCCTAAGAAGCATATCTGTCCTTAAGGTGTGGCAACAATCCCTGAAAGGCCAAATCGGCAAGCTGCCGATCATCCAACACCAGGCTATAACATTTGTTCTTTACATATCGTAGCCTTTGCACAAAGCCTTCTACCGATTCGTCATTGCGTTGTTTCATCTTTACCAAATTGGTAAGCTTCTTTTCATGAACTCCAGCAAAGAAATACTTATGAAATTGCTTTTCCAGATCAGCCCAAGTAATAATAGAATTTGGCGGTAGTGAGATAAATCATGTAAATGCTGATCCAGATAGAGATGATGAAAACAAACGAACTCTCAATTCATCTCTACAAGCTGCCTCTCCACATTGAATAATAAAACGATTAACATGTTCCATGGTTGATGTATCGTCCTGCCTAGAAAACTTAGTAAAATCTGGTACCTTGTAACGATTTGAGAGAGGAATTAAATCATATGCCGGAGGATACGAAGTTCGATAAGAATAGGTATTAACTTTGGGCTTGATCCCAAACTGATCCTTCATAATTTCTGCTATTTTATCGGCCCAAAAAGCATCAACATCTTGTTGACGACATGGTTGAATCTCCACTGGAGGTACTTGCTGATACCCTTCTGCATACCTTTGTGGCCCACGATCTCCAGCAATTGACATATTTGTCACTATCTGTGGTCCATTAACCTGCTGAAAAGGGTTCATCGGTTGAGCTGTCGATGCTTGATTCTAAAAACCAGCATGCATGTGACCTTGATGAACACCTGTGGCTTGCTGATTTGGCTGAACTGAATGTTGAGTGGGAAACTGCCCTGACCAATTTTTAGAGTTCATTGGTACAAAATTTGCCGATGGTTGGTAACTTGTTGGCATTGCCGGATAATTACAACTAACTTGAGGTAAAACCTGGACTCCAGGTTGACTTACGATTGGAGCCTTCTGTTGCATCGGTAACAAATTTGCCGATGAACTTGAACTAGATGTTTGACCCAAAGACACCTGGAAACCTCCTAGAGTTGGTTGTACAGTAGTTGCTGTAGTATATTGGGGTACTTGAACTATCGGTGAACCGGCCGATAGCATAGGAGCTTTCCCGTTGCATCAAACACTTGAGGTGATCCATGGTTAAAAACAGATGGCTCTGGAGGCATACCATATCCCCACCAATTAGCAGGAGTCTGATTATTCTGTGGTACAGGACCTAATAAAGCCGATGCTGATAGATCTGTATTAAGCTGAACTCGTCCTGATAATGCTGAATCCGGACGCATCAGTGTAGACTGTACGTGAGATAAACCTGCTGATACTGTAAGAGAAGAAATCACTATACCCGCAACGGCCGGGGGAGCCGATGGAGCAATAGCAGATGCTAATTCTGGTTGATGATAAGCAGGCCCAACGTAACGAGGTGACGCTTGCCCTTCTTTGAAAGTTCGAATCACAACATTATGAACAATATTGGACAACACATTGGAATGATTAATTAAAGCATGATTCACTGCAGAATTAACCATCTCTTGAAGTTTACCCGGATTAGAATCAAAGGTAACTTGTCGAGACAACGGCAAGTCTTGCTTCTGGATGACTTGTCCACTTTTGTTCAAACTGAATGACTTCAAGCAGAGCTGTCTGTATTCTTCTATAGCCCTCTCCATAGCCTGCTTCTGATCGTCCTTAAGATCTTCTTCTGTTACTGTGATGATGTTCCCCGCATCGATCTCAGGATTAAGCATCTTGACTAGATCTGTCCCACCGGCGTGCCAAAAGATGTGTTGATGCAAAAGTAGATCTGCAAACACAAAGGGCTAATACCCGAAATCGATATCCAAAGCGTGCCAGTCGATTTGACCTGTTAATCGACAATGATGAAGATATGAGCACTTTGGTCCTGACAACAGCGATACGCCCGGAAGTCACGGCCAAGAGGTACTCACGTGGAACTCGAGGATCGCCGAAGATTGCATTGGAGCAATGCAACTCGCCGAATCGATGAGAACTCGTAAAAAAGAAAAATATGCAAATTGACGAAGTCGTCGAAAGTAGATATAAATAAGAATAAAAGATGTTTTTGATGTATTGATTGATCTCCCTTTACATTGCCCTTCACCCTATATTTATATCCTGATCTACAGAAACGTAACCAAATACGACTAGGACACTAAATCCAAATCTATGGAAACACATGACTTTGATACAACTCAGACTCTAATAAACGTATATAAGGAAATTAACTCCTATCTTATTCCATAGTCCGCCTCAGTCACGATGGTATTCTCATCGACCTCCTTCTTATCGGCACAATCCCTGTTCCATCGGCACAATCCCTGTTCCATCGGCAGCAGCCTTCAAGATCCTTCCATCGGTACATCCCCTGTTTCATCGGCAGCACTCTTCAAACCATCTTTCATCGGCATCGACAATAATACCCTTAACCTTATTGGCAACATTTCAATTTGAACCCATACGCCGCTACCACTCATAAGCAAACTCATTTTCATCAGCTATCAATCTACACAATAATCTTTCCTCTGCTGATTAGCCCTTCCTGACCATCTTGACACGTGCTAAAAACGATGTCAACACTCTCCAATCATAGACATCTCAAACTCATTAGCCATCATATTTCCAAAAGTCTTGGTTAGTTGATCCAAAGATAATGCATCCACATAGATTTGCAACACAAACAAGTCATTTTTAAGCTTCTTGGTGAAGAGAGTGGTGTCAACCTTTCCCATCTTGAACCCTTTAGAGAGAAGAAAGTCCCTCAATCTCTCATACCATGCTCTAGGTTCTTGCTTCAAACCATACAATGCCTTCTTTAGCTTGAAAACATGGTCGGGCTTCTTGTCATCTTCAAAACTGAGAGGTTTCTCAACATAAACTTCTTCATTGATGTAGCCATTGAGAAATTCACTCTTAACATCCATTTGATAGAGCTTGATGTTGTGTGCACAAGCATATGCTAATAAGATTCTAATAGCCTCCAATCTTACAACGGGTGCATATGTCTCTCCAAAGTTAAGACCCTCAACTTGAGTGTATCCTTGTGCTACTAATCTTGCTTTGTTCCTCACAACCATGCCATCTTGATCTTACTTATTTCTAAAGACCCACTTAGTACCAATCACATTGTAGTTCTTTGGCCTTTTAACAAGTTCCTAAACTTGATTTCTAGTGAAGTTGTTTAGTTCTTCATGCATGACATTTACCCAATCGGAATCCTTCAATGCATCTTCTATCTTCTTTGGTTCTTCTAATGAGACAAATGAGTAATGCTCACAAAATGATGCTAATCTTGATCTAGTTTGAACACCACTTTGAATTCCACCAATGATTTGGTCCAATGCTAGTAGGTTGGAGTATTGGGAGTTGATTACTTCCACTTGTTTGACTTTGAACTTGAGCTTCATCACGAGTACCACTTGAGCTTGCTTGATTTGTATCAATTTGCACATCTTGATTAATCATATGTATGTCACTATCATCATCAACTTGCATCGGCCTTA
This sequence comes from Saccharum hybrid cultivar R570, assembly GCA_038087645.1. NCBI lineage: Eukaryota > Viridiplantae > Streptophyta > Magnoliopsida > Poales > Poaceae > Saccharum > Saccharum hybrid cultivar. The sequence continues at coordinate 30,872,329 of JAQSUU010000135.1, forward strand.
TATCACCAATGTCCATGTTCTTTATTGCATTTAACAATTGATCTCCTCTCACATCATCAAGGTTTTGAGCTTTATTTTGAGACCCTTGGGTTTCATCAAACTCAACATCATGAACTTCTTTCAAGGTGCTATTTGTGAGATTCCAAACTCTATATGCTTTGCTTGTGATAGAATAACCAAGTAAGAATCCTTCATCACATTTCTTTTCAAACTTGCTCAATCTAGTGCCTTTCTTGAGAATATAGCATTTGCAACCAAACAATCTAAAGTATGCAATGTTGGGCTTTCTTCTATTCAATAGCTCATATGGTATCTTCCCAAGCTTCCCATGGCAATAGAGACGGTTGCTGCAATAGCAAGCCGTGTTGATGGCTTCACTCCAAAATGAATGACTCACATTGTATTCACTAAGCATTGATCTAGCCATATCAATCAAGGTTCTATTTTCCTTTCAACTACACCATTGGATTGAGGAGTGTATGTTGGAGAGAATTGATGTCCAATACCGAGATCATCACACAACTCTTCGATTCTTGTGTTCTTGAACTCACTACCGTTGTCACTTCTAATCTTCTTGATGGTAGTCTCAAACTCATTTTGCACCCTTTTGACAAAAGATTTGAATAGATCATGTACATCACTCTTGTCATAGAGAAAGAACACCCAAGTGTATCTAGTGTAGTCATCAACAATCACAAAACCATACTTGTTGCCACCAATGCTAGTGTATGTTGTTAGCCTAAACAAGTCCATGTGCAATAGCTCAAATGCCTTTGATGTGCTCATTTCACTCTTACTAGGATGTGCATTTCCAACTTGTTTGCTAGCTTGAAAAGCACTACATGGTTTATCCTTTTCAAAAGTCACATCTTTCAAGCCTCTAACTAAGTCATGCCTCAAAAGTTTGTTCAGTTATTTCATTCCAACATGACCAAGCCTTCTATGCCATAACCATCCCATACTAGATTTGCTAAGCAAGCATGATGACAATTATGTTTCACTATCATTGAAGTCAACCAAGTATAATCTACCATGTCTAAATCCTTTGAATATCAAATTTGATCCATCACCACTTATGAGTTCAACATCATCACTACCAAATATGCACTTGAAGTCAAGATCACAAAGTTGTGCCACCGATAAAAGATTGAAATCCAAGCTCTCAACTAGCAACACATTAGATATGCTCATGTCATTTGAGATAGCAATTTTACCAAGCCCCTTGACCTTGCCTTTCTTGTTATTGCCGAAAGTGATGGCATCAAAACCACCATTTTGACTTGTATCAATTGATTTGAACATACAAGAGTCTCCGTTCATATGTTGAGTGCACCCACTATTAAGCACCTAATGCCTTCCTTTGGCTTTGTAATTAACCTACAAGACAAGATCAATTCTTTTTAGATACCCAAACTTGTTTGGGTCCTCCAAGGTTAGTGACCAAGCTCTTTGGTACCCAAATGACTTTCTTCTTTGAGCCCATCCATGGTGTACCAATGAACTTAGCATGAACACCATTAGTACCCTTGGTAAGCATATAGAAAGAATCAAACTTAATTGAGGATATATTAGTATTGGATTTCTTGTTCATGCAATGTTGCTCTATGTGACCAACTTGCTTGCAACTTTTGCAATAGCTACCATTGTTCTTCACAAAACGAGTCTTGTGAGGAGCAAAAGCGGCCTTGCCTTTCTTGGGGTTATAGCCCAATCCCTTTTTATAGAGAGAAGCTCTTTGGCTACCCAAGCACATAAGCAAGTGGTCCTCACCACCAAAAGCCTTAGCTAAGGTGTGATTAAGCTCTTTTACCTCCTTCTTGAGATTTTCATTCTCAACTATAAGTGTGGAGTCACAAGTGAAACCATCACTACTAGATGAGGATGATGTAGATGCGCTACATGAAGGGTTAGTGGGAGCAACAACAATAGGCTTATGAAAGGATTCATCAATTATATCACATGATATGTCTATGTTGTAAGTTTTAGCTTTCTCAACATTAGTTGGCATGTTTTCACATTTTTTAACTAGAGAGGAATGAGCTTTTTCAAGCTTAGTGTGAGACTTTTGAAGCTTCTTATGGTCTACCTTTAGACTCTCATAAGATGCCCTAAGCTCATCAAGTTCTTGCATAAGGTTTTTCTTATCTTTAAGCAAGCCCTTGCACTCCTTTCTAGATTCTTTAAAATGTTGAGTGCAATCTTCTAGCATAGTGATTAGTTCATCTTTAGTGAATTCTTCTTCATCACTATCACTATCACTAGCATGATCATGATCACTCTCATCATCGGATGATACCTTAGCGGCCTTAGCCATGAAGCACGATGGAGTGTCAAAGAAGGAGACCTTCTCTTGGATGGCAATGCTAGCATGTCCTTTCTTCTTTCTTTTGTTGTCATCCTCATCATCACTTGAGGAATCATCACTATCCCAAGTAGCAACATGAGAATCATTCTTCTTCTTATGAGAGCTCTTCTTCTTTTCTTGCTTCTTCTTTTGCTTCTTCCTCTCTTTCTTGATAGTATCTTCATCATCACTATCATAAGGACACTTTGCAATGAGATGGTCCTTGCTATGGCATCTAAAACATCTCATGGTATGCTCATTTTTCTTGGATGAGTTCTTCCTCCTTCTTGCACGATAGCCTTTCTTCTTCATGAATTTGCCAAATTGCTTAACAAAGAGAGTCATCTTCTCATCAATGTCATCACTATCATAAGAGCTTGAGTCTTCATCACTTGATGATTCAATCTTGGACTTGCCCTTGGATGTGGAGGCTTTGAATGCCACACTCTTCTTCTTCTCATCATCCTTCTTCTCACTTTCCTTTTTCTTCTTCTTGACTAACTCCTCCTTCTCATCATCTTCTCTATATGAGTCATCGGTCATCACTTCTTGGAATACTTGTTGAGGTGTTGAATCTTTCAATGTTGTCCTCACAAGTATGGTGATCAACATGTCAAACCTCTTGGGTAGCTTCTCAAGAACTTCATGGAGAATTGATTGTCCTTGACCTCCTCACCAAGTGCCTTGAGCTCATTCACAATGACTTGCAATCTATAAAACATCTCCGACACACTCTCATCTTCTTGCATCTTGAAACTAGAAAACTTTTCTTGGAGAATATATGCTTTGACGGTCTTGGTGCCTTCGGTGCCTTCATACGTTTCCTCAAGTTTTGCCCATGAATCATGAGCAATCTCAATGTTCTTCACTTGCTCAAAGGTCTTATCATCTAGTGCCTCATGAAGAGCACTAATGGCAATGTCATTGTATTGGAGCTTCTTCTCCTCTACCGGTGTAGGTGCTTCCGGATTAGCAACCTCAAATTTTGTTTTGGTGACCTTCCACACTTCTCTATTGATTGACTTGAGGTGTGTGGTCATCTTAACCTTCCAATATGCATAATTTGTGCCATCAAAGTGAGATGCCTTCTTGGTGTTGTTGATGTGCAAGCTTAATTGAGCCATTTCTTTTTCAACGTAGGTTGTTAAGCCTTAGATAAACGGTGCCTCGGCTTCGATACCACTTGTAAGGTCCAAATAGGCTAGAGGGGGGGTGAATAGCCTAATTAAAACTTCTACAAGAATTACTTAACCACACGTTAGTACGAAAGGTGGCGAAGCAAATGCACTAGCTCTAACTAATTAAGCAAGCCACATACATAAGTCTAGAACAAGGCTATTCACTAAACACAACAACAACTACAAGCTAGATAGAAGAAGTAATGCGAGAGAAGAGTTTCGAGTGATTATACCACCATGTAGAGATGATAAATACCAATCAATCAATCATACAATAGAAAACCTCGGGAAGAGAATGACACAAGAATTTATCCCGAGGTTCACTTGCTTTCCGGCAAGCTACTCCTCGTTGTGGCGATATACCCACTTGTCGGTTCACGAGCTAATAGACTATCAAGAGTCGAGCCCTCGGCGGGCGCCGCACAACCGCACACAAGATGGGGATCCTCCAAGCCATGAGCTCCACTAGAGTATCCAATTTGTGAACTCCCGCGGAGAAGGATCAAGAACCCCTTACAACACTTGGTAAGGGCTCCAACAATCTTCAATTGTGAGCTCAATCACCTCCGCTGCTCCAAGCCGTCTACCGTGTCAGGAAACACGGAAGAGTAACAAGAAATCCGCAGCAACTCAAAGATCAAGTGCCTCTAGAATGCAACTCTCAAGCAATGCACTTGAATCTCACTCAATCTCACTCAAGATGTGCAACTAAGCAAAGAGATGAGTGGAGAGGTTGTTCTCTAGCTCAAAGGATGTCTCTAGGTCTCAAAATATGCAAGAGTTACCCTCAAACCCCGGACACCTTCTATTTATAGCGAAGGGGTACGCAGCTAGCCGTTACCGGACGACACAGTTCAAAACGTGCTGATCAGACGCACCGGTCAGGGTACTACAAGACAAGCGTGAACAGTGCGTGTCAGAAGTTACCATTGCCGTGACCGGATGCGCTCTAGCGTTTGACCGGACGCGCTGCACCTGGCGTCCGGTCGGAGTCCAATAAGCTCCCACCACGACCGGACGCGTCCGATCGCACGTGACCGGACGCACCGCACGTCCGGTCGGCTCTACGATTAGCTCTGCCCCTCTGGGTGCCTGACCGGACGCTCCGGTTCCGTGAGGGACCGGACGCGCCGGTTGCAAACCCTAGCACCCGCACGCCTGACTGCTGCGAGAACTGACCGGACGCGTACGGTCAAACCATGACCGCGTCCGGTGCAGCGTCCAGTCACCACAGTGATCACCGTTCACCTCTGTTCCTTTTCTGACTTCCGGCGTAGTAGAAAATAGGCGTTTCACTTCCCCAAAAAACGCCGAATCCCGCCGAGCAAGCTCGACGAGAGGGAGAGAGGAACCCAAACCCCTCTCTACCGCTTAAACTCCACCACCTTCGCAAATGTGCTAACACCACCAAGTGTACACCACCATGTGCATGTGTGTTAGTATTTCACAAACATTTTCAAGGCGTTATGTTAGCTCTCTACTAGATCCTAATGCATATGCTCAAGACATTGATCTAGTGGCACTTGATTCCCGAGCTAACTGTGGTTGCCCCTCTTGATAGTCGGCTATGTATCCTAAACCCGATCAATTACTTCTCTACTCATCTTAGACCGGCAAAAGGAAAACCCTATGGTTATACCTTTGCCTTGCGCTCTTAGATCCTTCTCCTCCACTTAAACATCATGTCCATCATTTTATGTGCATCTCCACCATGATCATCATTTCATGTCCATGCACCATCTCTTTGTGATCCTGTGGCCACCACTCCTTGCCACATACACCTTCATCACATGTGTTGCTTATGCCTAACTCAAAACACTTAACACATGACATTAGCAACTTGGTGTCATTAATTACCAAAATTAAACTTGGGCTTTTAGGTGATATGTCCAATCCTTTTCTGGCTCCAGCTTTGAAGAGCTTTTGCTGTTGCTTTGAATTTCAGGGACAACATCTCCACTGGGCAAGGGCGTTGCAGAACAGAATTCCATGCCGCCCCGACGGTATCCAAATATCCATCCATACCCGGCCAGAAAGCTTCAAAATGGAAGCGTCTTTTACTTCCTCCACTGTCACGAAGGCCTAATATGAGAGGACAGTGATCGGATTCATCTGAGGCCAAGCTCTGCAGGAGACAATCAAGGAACAACTCCTCCTAGTCTAAAGAACAGAAAACTCGATCTAGTTTCACAAGAGTGGGGGAAGCACTAGAGGAGGAACTGGACCAAGTGAACTTTCGTCCATGGAGGGGTAATTCCTGCAAAGTCAAATCATTAATCCATCTTCTAAATCTGCCCATCATAGCATGATTCAGATTATTATTGTTTTTGTCCTCATCCTTGTAAATAAGGTTGAAATCCCCTGCCACCATCTAGGGTCCTGTGCATTGAGCACGAATTTCCCTGAGTTCTTGCAAAAACTGTATCTTCTCTTGAGTGTCATGTGGTCCATATACGCATGTGAGCCACCAGGCGCTACCAGAAAATGGACTGAACTGAATAGAAGCGCTATGGACGTCCACACGACTGGCTTGAACATCCCCCAAACGAGATCTCTAGGCAATCAGGACCCCTCCACTAGATTTGACCGAAGGAAGACAAATGAAATTGTTGTCGAAATCACTTCCAAGCATGGACGAGAAAAGGAGGCCATCTTCGTTTCCTGAAGACAAACTATGTCGATCTTGGTAGAGTAGACAAGCACACGCACAACATCTCTACGTGCTACTAAATTGAGACCCCTCACGTTCCAAAATAAGATATGTGATGGTTCCATTTAGAAACATAGCAATACATGACCTGACTCAAAGAGTTAAACCAGGCACTCTACTGTCATAGCAACATAATCGTCTTCTATAGGTGCCCATCCAAAGAGGGCAGCCAGAGCTCTAGTGTGCGAAGCAGATAAAGGATACCGGAAACGTTGAGCATAATCTTCCAGCAGCTTTTGGTCCAGTTGTTCCTTCATCTCTTCAACATTCAGATCAAGAGCACGCATCGCACACTTCTTTAGGTGTACAGGGCATACCTCAGGACTCGCCACCCCCATTCCAGCAAGCTGTCGGCTGCGACGTGGAGCTTCACTTGGTGGTGCCCTAATCTTCTTTCTTCTCTTGTTGATGTGGGGGATTAGGAGGAGGCCATTAGGCGTCTTTGACAACTTTAGTATGAAAGCCGTGGCCGGACTAGATGGGGCTGAGGGCTGAGCAGCTGCCCCATCCGCAACAGCCCCGGCCAGTCTATTGAGGCGGCGCCGTGAATATACCTAGAGAGGGCGTGGGGATCTTGATGGCGTGCCGGCGGCTATCGGCTGCTCCGGTGATCTCAACGGCGATAGAGATCGTTCAGCCGGAGGAGGCGAAGCTGTTGAGGTAGTGTGGGAGCGAGGGGCTTCTGAACGGGCCTCCAAGGGAGCAAGTAACATATCCTGAAAGCACTCCAACTCGGGCTCCAAATCAACTGAAGACATTGGGTGGCAAGGCCCATCTTCCCGCATCAGGACCATCTTCGGCCCAATTGAGAAGCCCAGCTGGTTAGCGGGCAAGGCCGCCACCACATGGCCATCTAAAGGCTGCCTAGGCGAGAGCCCCAAGCCAGCCTCACGACCTGCGACATTTACCTCCACGATATCTGCAGCCAGACCCATCTCCCTTGCCACCAACTTGTCAAGGCTGGCGCTGTCCCTAAAGGCCGCTGGGTTCAACAGAACTCCCGAACAGGCCGCCTCGAGTTCTGAGCTAGCATGAAGCCCGTCATCAAGAGACGCAGCGGCAGAGAGCACGCCTGCCTCGAACACACTAGGAGGCGCCTCGGCACCATGCAGCGCCGCCTCATCCAAGCTGCGTGCCGTTGGCAAGGCCCCCGATCCATCAATGACGGGGTCAGCACCCGAGGGAGTCGATGAAAGCGTAGAGTCGGGATGCGACGCCACGTGGCCACGTGGACCCAGGCGTGCATGAATCGGTGCACGATGAACATGGGTAGCCGAGGACGAACCCCCTACCGTCGGAGCCGGAGCCGAGGAAGACGAAGGGGATCTCTACCGACGCCGATGCCTGCGACGCCGCCGTTGATTTTCATCCGCCGGGGGTGGGGAGGGGTGCTCCTCCTCTAGGGGAGACTGGGCCACCAGGGCCAGCCCTATAGAGATGGGGTAAGTTAGGGTGCGCACCCCCGGGAGAGAGCACCCTGCCATTGGAGGCTCAACGATCTCAAGCTCCATCTCTGAAGGGAAAGATTCAGTACTCGAACACCAAGCCTTCAGCTGGAACACATCACACCGATCCACTGTGCTAGGGTGAATCCCCTCAATCTAGCAGTATTCATCGAGGAGCAGCCCGGCCGTCGAGAACTTCCATGCATGCGCCGGTATGCCTCAGACCTCAACATCAACGGGACAAGGCAAATTTCCTCCTGAAGAGTGAAGGAAGCGCATCCACCGCATAACGTGAAGACAGAGGGAGGGAGTGATGATCGGGCGTCCTCCGTTGTAGACCAGCTCTGCCATCTCGACGCTCGGCAAGATCAAGAGAAAACTGGTCGGGCCCCATGGACGTAGGCACAAACGAGTTTCCTCGATCTCAAACCGATGGGCAATGGTGGGAAGCACCAGCTCAGCCGCCCCTATGAGCGGGTCTCCTAGGAGCGTGATGACCAGCGCGCGAGCAAGATCCTCCTCCCGCCGAGCAATGCTATCTGAGCGATCCAGAATCCACGGGGGCTTCGGTGCACGAACATCGGTTGATATCATATGCTCATCTGTGCTTGGTGTGGAGGAGTTGTTGAAGTCCAGACCTTCCTCAGAACCATCGGGAAACGAAGACTGAACACCGGAGCGCGCTCTGTGCGCTTGACGACGCCGTTTACGCCCATTGCCAGCGGCCTCACGAGATGAACCTGCCGCCTCGGAGGAAGCCAAGGGCAGCATGGTGACCGCAGCTTGCGTCACCCTGGGGCGCCAAACCAGACGCCGCTGGCCAGGCGTAGGCGGAGGAGCAGGCCTTCGGGCCGGACAGCCGTGGGAACGATGCCCCACCTCACGGCAGACGAAGCAGCGTGGCCTAGACCAACACTGCGCCACCCGATGGTTGGAAGAGAAGCAGTTGAAGCAGCGACCCCTGAGGTTCACAAGAACCGGCCACCGGGGAGGGCGCTCCCGTCGTTGGCGCTTCAGGCGTGCACGTCGACCTCCCGCCTCAGTCCATCCATTGGCATCAGGAACGCAAGCCGCCACAGCCCGGTTCACTTTTGCCTCCGGGTGGAGGACGACTCGGATCACCGCCTGCGAGGGAACCTTCGAGGCCATAGCCGGGGCACCTTGACGAGCAGCATCAGGGGCCCGCATAGCTGCCGCCGAGGTCGCCTCAGTCGAAAAGCCTGCCTTGGTAGTAGAGACCCCAGCAGACACCGCCGCAGCCGCACCGCGCGAGGAGGACTTCCTTGAACGTGGGGGCGTCCTCAAGGTCCGAACCCCTAGACGAAGGAGAAACGTCCCTCCAGTGCTCGAACCTGGTCCTTCCTGCGGTGGCACACAGGGTAGGTTGGGGGGTTCGGGAGGAGGGGCTGTCTCCCGGCGCTAGGGAGGGAGAATATTGAGTGGCCGCCGGGCCTGGAGCAGGCTTCGGCGCGGGGCTGGTGGAGCAGGAAGGGGGAGCGCCGGGAGCGGGGAGGGGAGCGAAGAGGGCTGCCATTTGCCAACTCGTGGATTGTTAATTCACGGAGCTTCTAGATATACATTGCTTTTATTATGTATCTAAACGTAGCATATATCTAAGTGCATTGCAAAATCCGCGTACTAGAAAAGCCAAAATGTTTTATGATTTGGAACAGAGGGAGAAGTTTATCTATGATACCTCATTGGCATTCCGCTCAAAATCCCTCAACAATGTATGGCACAGCCCTCTAAATACTGCAACTATTTCTGAAGCACAGTAACATCTTAGAGTTGGTGCAGTATGGCAAGGGGTATTATCTAGTATTCATATAGTAACCAATCCTTTCGGTGTTACATAAATAGAAACATTAGCCTCAAAGCACAATACCTACGAACTCGCCGAGCAAATGTACCATGAAATGTAAGGTAGGAAGAATAGGACTGGTAGTCTAGTCAAATTAATACACAAAGAACTATACATTCCAATGCAATGGTATAACAAAGCTTCGGTGTTAGATAAATAGAAACGTGATTGTCTCAAAGCACAATATCTACCTTCGAACTCGCCGAATGAGCAAATCCATGAAATGTAATGTGGGAAGAATAGGACTGGTAGTCTAGTCAAATTAGTACACAAAGAACTATATTCAAATGCAATTGTGTAACAAAGCTCAATGTACAAACTTCAAGTACTTATTCAGTAAATCTTGATACAGCTGAGGTAGCCAAGGAACAATCTCCTGTAGATGCCAGCAGAGCAAGCTTGCAGCTGCAGCATTCCGGCTGCAATTAATATCTACCGAAACCCAAAAATTGCCCAGCAAGTAGATTAAGCCAACATAGATACTATATTACCTATACTCCATTTATTTACCTATTTCATGCAGAAATTTATGTAAAATGCTACTCTAGGACGAACTATGCAATGGTACTAGAATCCAGTTATTATGAATATCTATCTGGCATGCAGAATACCGACAATGCTTGCCATACCTAACCCTGGAGTCCCTACCGAACTGCCATAGATGGTGCTGCAAACTTTTTTTGTTCTCTCCTTTTTTTCCCCCTTTCCAGCAAGCTTTTATCCACTAGCAATCATGAGAACAGCACTCCGTTTAACAGATACTATGCTTCTACCAAGTCTACACGCCTCCCAATTTGTGAGTCATCAGCTAGCAACAATAGCAAATTACACTGCATATAAAGTTGGTAGCTCACTTATGGGAGGTTAACATAGATCTTTTCTCAATCTATACCTGTCTACGTTTTGTATGTTAATCGATCGTCAAGCAACTTATTCATCAACAGCACTATTAGAAACATCTGGGGGCCCACTGGAAGAGCATCTGCTTGAACTACTGCTTTCAGTGAGAGTGCAACCATTAATTTGCTTTATGCAATGCTTCTTTGTTTTCAAATCCGAAGAGGAATCCTGTGACAATGACAAACATCGATTATAACTTAGCTTGTTTTTATATCTAATCACAATTTGCACAAAAGGATTTACTAACTGAAAAATGACCCTTACATTGTTAGCAATCTCTGCATGTGATTGACATGAAGAACCAGGAGTCTTCAATTCCAGATCAGTAGCAATATCACCAACATCACTGCTTCTCACTCCGCAGCTTGGTTGCTGCAATGTAGATGACTTGCTTCTACAGTCTTGTGCTGGAGAGTTAGACCTATGACTACTTGAATGGGCAACTGGAGTATTAAGTTGGTTAGATGGCTGATCAGTGGGAGGATGGCTGGGTTGTGTATATGCCATGTAAGGGATGCATGCATTTGGGATGGTTCCAGAAGGTTGGCTGTGGAAGAAGGGGTATGTTTGCAACTGCGGATGCATGGGTACAGCACCAGAGGGTATGGGAACTGGGACTGGGTAGGGATATGCTGGAGGTGGCCCCATGACAACAGAAGGCTCCATTCCAGCCCATGGGTATAGCAACCGCATTCGTTGCTGATACTGGTTATTCAAATTATCAACCTCAGATTTCAGTGAAGCTTTCTCATCTCTAAGCTCATTCTTTTCTTGTGTTAACTACAAGTACCAGTAAAAATGTGTATCAGGTGTCAAAACTTTTCTGTGGTTGACCTGTTTCTTTGTACTAATATTTACCTCACGCGCTTCTTCGGAAAGTGACGTGTATTCAGCTTTCAGCTTGTTCACCTGAGTAGTCAAATCTTTCAGCATCTGGATTGTGTCACCAAGTATTGTTGCCTTATCGTTCCTGGGACGGTCTGGATCTGGATATTTGCGCATGACAAAATTATAGAGCCAACTCTACCACTTTAGGAATCAAGTAGATGGAGCTAGTATGAGTAGCACATACAACTTTTGAACATTGTTTAGTTTTGATTATGCATTAACTATAAAAACTACAACATATTTTCTTAATTTTAAGACAAGTAACACATTCAGTTGCAGGGCATCAACCACAAGGTCCCAGACTAGTTTGCAGTGATTAACCTTTCTAAATTGCAGGTGCCACCAGTCTGCATGTGGACAATTACTGACTAATAAACACTAAAAATCAAGGGCACCTATACACAGGCTAAGCCAAGAAGTGGAGACCTTCCAACAGCTCAAGAAAGTGACTTCAATCCTTTTCCAAGATTTTGGATGCATTATATCATAATTTTTGCTATTGGTTATTTGAAAATAGCATCATAAAAGGCTCATAACAGGGCCTTTGTTAGGTCTAGCCGATGGAGAAGCAAAAAGACTACAGAAGCCAGGAGCCCAGGACTTTGTCCCAAATGTCCTAAACTGATGCAGAACAGGTCAAAATTGACTAGTATAGAGGCTGCTTCTAAAATGCAGTAAATGAACTTATCACCCCATGGTTCACTGCATAACTGCATAAGATCTATGCATGTATGTAAGTTTCATCTGCAGATCAGTTTATTAAAGTATACTGTCAATACATAGTTTCACTACTAACACACAAATATGGTCAATGAAAGGCACATAGCAAATGTAAGTTCCTTGTGCATTGTTTGAAGAGCATGCCCTGATGAGTAGAAGGGCGCGGGATGAAACTAGGAGATTATGATTTACGTCCTGTTCTGCAGCACTACTTCAGCAGTACTTTTCAGCGAACAAACAGTGTTTTCCTCTCACAACAAATCAGCATAAGCCAAATTTCAGCGAAACGAACAGCAGCTTAGTCAGAATGGCTTTTGTGACAATAGTAGGTGACAATATGAAAACGTAACTGATAGCAAACAATCATACAGGTTGTGTCAAAAGCACCTAGCCAAGCATGGAGCTGGTCAATGGTTTGATCTTGCAACCAGGAGTAGCGGATCAGCACCACTGGAAGCTCACAAAATCTGGGCAGTGCAGCAGAAAATCTGCATATAATGCCTTCTTTTTAGGAAGGGTTCGCTCAGTGCCTTGGAAAAGGATTTGGAAAACTTGGGCTCCCCTACGGTGCAAAATTTTCATTTGGCTTGCGGTGAAAAATCGATGCTGGACTGCTGATCGCCTTGCCAAGCGTGGTCTTCCTCACCTGGCTGTCTGCCCCCATTGTGATCAAGCTGAAGAATCCATCCAACACCTTGTGTCGGGTGTTTGTGCCCACAATGTCTGGACCGTGGTTCTTCAGAAGTTGGGATTGATCCTAAGGGCGCCTCAGGCCAACACCAGTAGTTTTTCAAGTTAGTGGTGCCAAGCAATAAAAATTTGCCAAAGGAAATCAGGAAAGGCCTCAATTCTCTCATCATCCTGATGGCATGGGAGGAAGCACCAGAATGAATGTTTTTTAATGGCATAAGGCCAAATGTCATGACAATCCTACAGGTAGTGGCAGATGAGTGTGTCCCCTGGTGCTCAGCTGGAGCTAAAGATCTCCAAGAGCTCCTGGTCAGGGCTTTTACAGGAGGCCTGCATTTTTAATTTCGGGGGAGCTGGTCGTCTTTTTTCAGTTTTTTTTGTCTGTGGCTTCCATCTTCTTTTCGTTTAGAGTTTTGCGTGTCTTCGAGTGGGAGGACTTCTCCTTTTCACCCATGTATTTTTCTCCTCTCTTATAAATGAAATAATACACAAATCTTTTGCTTGTTCAAGAAAAAAAGCATGAAACTTTCAAGTAGTAGGACAGCAGAACAAAAGAAATCCTAAACAAATGTCAAAAATCATGCGTTGAGTACAGGACATATAGGAGATAACCAAACATGCAGACACAAAGCACTAGCAGTAATGTTTATGCAGTTATTATGCACACATCTGCAGTTACAAACACCATGTGTGAAGATTACCAGTTACTGATAACTCATTTTTCGGTTCGAACATCAGGTCTGATAAGGTTAATATGATATGAGCTCCATGATTTAGCCTTTTAAAATAATATGTTTCTTTTTGTAACTCATACGAGCAAAAAGACCCAAGAAAATCCTTGAAAACTACATCATACCAAGTGCATTTCCCAAGTCCTGGAACTGCTCGTTTAATTTATCTCTTCGCATCTTCTCACGATCAGCCTTCTGTACCTTGCGCGCAGAAGTTGAACTCTGGGCTTTACACTCTGCCCTTTGACTTGATAAAAGAAGGGACACTAATTAGAGCAAATTTCAGGTCTGATCATAAATTATTTTGTACAAAATCACACGCAAGATGATCCATGTTAGAATTCCATTGGTTATCACACCTGATTTTAATCAGGGCCGAACCCAACAAAAGACATGGGTTTACACATGTACACCCGATAAAAAATCAAAGTTAGTAGGCGTATAATTAGATCAGATCCGAATACAAATAGCCAAATAACTCAAGTTAGATCAGATCCGAATACAAATAGCCAAATAGCTCAAGTTAGGGTTCGGGTGCTCAATTTTGCACAGCAGGAAGGAAAGAGAAGGGGCGGGCATACCTGCCATGGTGGGTTCCGGTCGCCGGAAAAGGCCCCGACGAAGACATGGGCAGCAGGGGCGTAAGGCGGGGGGTCGCTCTAGTTCTCGCGCGCGCGGGGTGAACGGGAGTTGAGAAACAGCAGACAGGCGTGAACGCAAGGGCGCTGAGCGCAGTTCATCCGAGGCTGTTGCAGTGTCAGTGTTGCTTCTCCGCGTTCTAAAAAAAAACGCTATGCTTCTCCGCGCGCTACTGGGCCACTTTCTCTAACGAACGAGCCTAGTCAGCAGACTGGGCCGCATAAACAATGGGCTTCGTTCTTTCGAAAAAGGAATTCCCCGGCCTGCCGTCTACTCCATCCTCGAGTCGAGTTGTGCGCCGCCCTTCTCCATCGTCGCGGGCCCGCGGACCACCTCTCCATCGTCGCCGCCCAGCCGCCGCCCTCTCCGTCGTCCTCGCCGACACGCGGCCCTCTTCCATCCTCTCCGTCCTCGCCGGCTCGCGCGGCCCGACGCCTGCCTCCGGTTCCTCCTCTCGAGGGAAGGTGGTGGCGCCCGAGAGAGCTTCTCCGAGGAAGTACAAGGCGGCGTGGAGCGTCTCCGAGCGCCTCAGGTCCGCCGGCGCCGAGTTCTCCTCAGGCTTTGTGTGTGCCTGAGTTGTTCCTGGAAGCAGACTCCCAATTGAAGCGTGGTCAAATAAAGTTGTTCCAAACAGGCCCTTGAACCCTCGGCTCCGGTATGGGTTGTTAAGGCGTTTAGATTGTGGTTCTAGGCGTGGATTTTCACCAATGGCAATCGAGTGCCTCGTGCTAGGTACGCGGCATCGCGCTCCTCTCTTCACCCTCCTTCGAACGCAATGCTCGATTACAACCACACTAACGCTGGTGATTGCAGGGGCGGGACAGGAGGTGGGGAAGAGCTGCGTGGTGGTGACCATCGGCGGGAAGCGCGTCATGTTCGACTGCGGCATGCACATGGGCTACCACGACCACCGCCACTACCCGGACTTTGCGCGCGCACTCGCTGCCTGGGGAGCGCCTGACTTCACCACAGCCATCTCCTGCGTCGTCATCACGCATTTGTGCGTTGCAGATAAACATTTTACCCTTTCCTCTTTTTTTCCTGATATACTGGCAGTTTTCTTCAGATTCTTGTGCGATTGGTTGCGGGCTGAGGAAGCTTGTGCTGTGCAGCCACTTGGATCATATTGGGGCGCTGCCCTACTTCACCGAGGTCTGCGGGTACCACGGCCCCATATACATGACGGTGAGCTATGAACACGTGATTATTGTTTATGTTAGTACTAGCTAAATGCCGTGTGTTACTATGTCCAACGAAAATTGTATTAACAAAAGTTGCCTCACAAGAATTTAACTGTTAATTGGAAACTTTTTATAACTTTTTGTTATATAAAAACTTCATAATTATTTTCATGGTAACAAAAATCACAAGTTCTTTGCCAATAGGAAATTGCAATTAATATTGAAACACAAAAAATCTAGCATCATGGTGAGTATTGTTCAAAATTGATCCAGAAAGCATCGCGAGCTATAGAAACCATAAATCCGGGTTAAATTAAAACCATCATAGTAGAACAAACCTTGGGTTTGGCAAAGACATGTCTCTTAGATTGAAATCAGCTGTAAGTGTAGAAATGCAATATGCAAGCATATCACACCTTGCAATATCTGAGTAACTTGCTGGAGCACATTGAAATTGACTGAAACATACTTGGACATCTTTTCTTTTCACGACGGAGAATGATGCAAACCTGCTGTGCAAGATTGAGTAGTTATTCTTCCAAGATCAGTATATAGATGGTACATTAAAACTGATGCACCAAGCTAGTTTCGGACTGGTGCTGATGTTGAAGTCTAACAAAGTAGCAGTTAGTGTTTACTGAAAAACTAATTGAAAGCAGCAAGCACATGAATAATATATTGAGTAAGGCATGCTGAAGTTTCAATGTTCCAGTTAAGACTGAATGGTATTCAATTGCAATGACTTTATTCTTAAACTGAAATGATACATTCAAACAATCACTCAAAACGTACAAAATGTGTGATATCAAAACGCAGTTACAGATTCACCTGAGGATTCATATGGCTAGCATTGTCTTGGCAATGTGGATAAATCATTTGGGTTGGATAGTAAGGGTAGAGTACAGCCCTAGTAGATGGTCCTGAAAGATTATGATGTTGATAGAAGTAAGCAGGTAACTACTAACTACTTCTGTGTTCAAGTATCTGGGAAGTGATGTATTTTTTTTTATTACCAATTGAATAGAACTGACTGCAGTAGAAATCAATCAAGGAAGAATGCATCAACCCCCTGGCACCACGCAAATATTTCTCTGACCAAGCAACCGATACCTACTTTCAGGTAGAGAAGCTTGGGAATCGTATTTGTATATCTCCATCTACATATCTAAGAATATGTCCAGAACCATTTATTTCAAGAACTATAGTATGTATCTGCATCTGCATATATGAATATATGAGGAACCAAATTTTTCATAACCATGATTATCATGAAGCAGTTGAACTTAATCCATAGAAAAAACTAAAACTTTTGCACCTGATCGTCTTCTAAATTGGCTAAACATGCTCTACACAACATGTGAAATCAATTAAAGGCAGAGCAATCTGGAAAAAAAACATATCTCAAACCAACTCTAATTTTGGCACAGATATCCATGGCGAAAATATTGAAGGTAACATGTATCAACACATATGATTTTATCCCATTTGCTAAAAAGTATCCTCAGTGCTCTTCTGCTAACACCACAAATATAATTCTGCAGTTTCTAGCTGTGCCACTTGTACACAACTGAAAGCATTGAGTCATAGCGATAATTAGGACTAAGATCAAAAGGGAAAACAAATGCTTTTGTAGACACAATTGTGCATCCAAAGGCCTTGTTTGTCATCATATGGACGTGGGGAATAAATTAAACCCAATGAAAATAAAAACAGATGTATCATATGGAATAAAAGCAAACTATTATTAGCGGGCCAGGAAAACAAAGAATAAAACACATCTATGGCCTTCCATTGCAGGGAAATGGTGGTCTCTCTGATCTGCCGTTGCCCTAATAGGGTAAAACCCATCAGGTTTTGGGTGCCCGTTGCCATTTCAGTGCGGTAGAGGTGGAAAAAAACTGGATGCTGATTAAAAAACCAGAGCAGGTGGGGGTGATCGCTTGGGCAATAAAGTGCAACGGTGGGCGAAGTGGGGTGGGACCTGAGTTGCTGCATACTTTTTAAGTAGTAGAGATATAGAATGTGCCTATTGTTCTCTAAACTTGGCTTCAAGTGTATCCTGGATTTATTGGGTTGTTTAAAGTTTGGATTGTACTGCTTCTGATCCAAGAAAGTATGCTTGGGTGAATGGTCTTGCATTATTAGCTTATATGCTTGGGTGGCTGTCTTCCTTGGTCTCCCCACTTCTTATATGGAGCATCTTTATGTCGCGATGATTGATGGTCACTCCATAACTTATGTCATGGTACCTCAAACAGTATCCAACAAAGGCTTTAGCTCCATTTATGCTTGAGGACTATCGGAAAGTAACAATGGATCAGAGAGGGGAGGAAGAGCAATATAGCTATGAAGATATTCTTAGGTGTATGAAGAAAGGTAATCTTAGTTCAGTTTGGAACTTCTAGTACCTGTCCGCAAAAGTAAGCTTGTATCATAATCCTCTTTACTTGTAATACTTGACCTTTCAGTCATACCAATGGACTTGAAGCAGACTGTTCAAGTAGATAAAAACCTAGTGATCCGTGCCTATTATGCTGGACATGTAAGTTTCTTAGACTGTTGTTCATTCAACATTCTACTCAGTGTTCTTTAAGTAATTTGAAGTCAAGTATTGATTTAGTTCTCTACTTTCTAATCTAGTAAAACCGTTGCCAAACTCAAGGTTATAGGGGCTGCCATGATTTATGCAAAAGTTGGGGATGCTGCTATGGTATACACCGGCGATTACAATATGACACCAGATAGACATCTTGGAGCCGCACAAATTGATCGCCTGAAGTTGGATCTTTTGATAACAGAGTATGGTCTAACCTCAAACTCTAAACATGTTTTTCTGTTTTGTGGTTGCCTTTACTTGGATTTGTAACCAAGTGTTGTTGTGATTTATGCTACATTATATCCATATGTTATTTCTTATGGCTTCACACCACAGGTTTTTATGGGGTGGAGGACCCCGACTATGTAGATGGTAGTCATAATCGGTAGAGCGGCGAGCGAGTTCACCTTGGCGCCCTATATTTGGGAAGAGAGGGAGGGTGGGTATTTTGTTGCCTAAGTCCCACTGATTACATCTGCTCAGTTGATAAACACCAAGTTCAATAACCTCCTACTTCCAAGCACTAACAAACCAATTGCTAACAAGTCAAAGCAATCCTGGAACTTGTTAGAGATTGAGATTCTATTGATTTGGGCTAACCCTAGAAGGGTAGCTATATAGGTAACCATACATGGGCCATATGGGCCTAGCCTCATGGGCCTAATACACTCACATTCCAACAACCCCCGCAGTCTGAACTACCGGCGCAGCGGAGTTCAAGGCTGAACAAGAAAGAAGAAAGACCACACACACGTCCCTCCACAGACGCAACTAGCCACCGGTGACGGTGAGGCTGGAGCGAAACTCGGTGAAGGTCGAGGACGGGAGGCCTTTGGTGAAGATGTCCGCGAACTGGGAGGTGGTCGGGACGTGAAGGACCCGGATGTCGCCGATGGCCACACGGTCACAGACGAAGTGTAGGTCGATCTCCACATGCTTCGTCCGCTGGTGCTGCACGGGGTTGGTGGAGAGGTAGACCGCACTGACGTTGTCACAGTAGACAAGCGTGCTCCTGGCGAGAGGGTGGTGAAGCTCAGCCAGGAGCTGGCGGAGCCAGGCGGCCTCGGCCACGCCGTTGGCAACGGCACGGTACTCCGCCTCGGCACTGGAGCGTGGGACCACCGGCTGGCGCTTGGACGATCACGAGACAAGGTTACCGCCGAGGAAGACAGCGTAGCCGGAGGTGGACCTGCGGGTGTCCGGGCAGCCTGCCCAGTCAGCGTCGGTGTAGACAACCAGCTCGGCAGTGGAGGACTGGCCGAGGAGCATCCCGTAGCCTAGGGTGCCACGGAGGTAGCGGAGAAGCCGCTTCATAGCAGCCAGGTGGGGCTCCCGCGGAGCATGCATGTAGAGGCAGAGCCGCTGTACAACATAAGTGATGTCCGGCCATGTGAAGGTGAGGTACTGGAGCGCGCCAGCAAGACTCCAGTAGCCGGTAGAGTTCGCTGGTCCAAGCATCGGACCCCCAGCCTCTGACAGCTTCCCCTGGGTGTCAACTGGGGTAGAGCAGGACTTGCAGTCAGTCATCCCTGTTCGCTCCAAAATGTCACAAGTGAACTGCCGCTGGTGGAGGAACAGGCCTGAAGGTCGGGGCTCAACAGTGACGCCGAGGAAGTGGTGGAGCACCCCAAGATCCTTCATAGCAAATTCCTTCTGGAGAGAGGTAATGATGCGATGGAGCAGAGACTCGCTGGAGACGGTGAGAACAATGGCATCCATGTAGAGGAGCAGGTAAGCAGTCTCACCCCCATAGTGGTATATGAACAGGGAGGTGTCAGACTTGGCCTCCGTGAACCCAAGAGTCTGCAGGAAGGTAGCGAATCGAGAGTACCAAGCCCGGGGTGTCTGCTTGAGCCCGTAGAGAGATTTGTTGAGCCGGCAGACCAAGTCAGGACGAGAAGAATCCACGAAACCAGCCGGCTGACTGCAGTAGACCGTCTCAGTCAGAGTGCCATGGAAGAAGGCATTCTTGACATCCAGCTGATGCACAGGCCAGGAGCGCTCGAGAGCCAGTGAGAGGACGGTGCGGACTGTAGCTGGCTTCACCACGGGATTGAAGGTCTCATCATAGTCAATGTCGGGCCGCTGGGTGAAGCCGCGGAGGACCCAGCGAGCCTTGTAGCGCTCCAAGGAACCATCAGCACGCCTCTTGTGCGTCCAGATCCACTTGCCGGTGACAATGTTGGAGCCCGGCGGTCGGGGCACTAGGTCCCACGTGTGGTTGGCGAGGAGGGCCGCGTACTCCTCGTCCATCGCGCGGCGCCAGTGAGGATCCGCCAAGGCCGCGCGGACGGAAGAGGGTACTGGAGAGATCCCCGGCTCGCAGGTGGTGGCGGTGAGGGCCTGCGGGCGAGACGCCTGCCTCGTCACCATCGGGTGAATGTGACGAGGGTCCCGGTGAAGAAGAGGCGGGTGGTACACTAGCGGGTCGGCGCGAGAGCGCGGCTGGGCCGGCGGAGCACACACTGGTGGCGAAGGCGACGACGCCGGCGGCAGCGGCGGAGCCGGCTCCCGCCGCCGCTGGTAGACGATGCCGAAACGCCCTGGAGGAGGTGGGGGCGGAGCCGGCGCCCGGCGGCGCTGGTAGACGAGGCCGAAGCGTCCGGGAGGTGGGGTCGGGGCGCTCGGTCCCACGATCGGAACGGCAGCGTCGGGCACAACGGGAGGAAAGTCCTGGTGCGAGGCCGACAGGGTCGAGGTGGGACCACTAGGAGGGCGCGCCGGAGTAGTACCTGCAGGGTAGAGGGAGAAGGGTGGTGGAAACACCGGGTCAGTGGGAAAAAAGGAAGCCTCCGCAGGGTCAGCAGGAGGTGTGGAGGTAGAGGTGGTGGAGTAAGGGAATGCCGACTCATCAAACACGACATGGCGAGAGATGAGGACACGGCGAGAGGAAAGGTCGAAGCATCGGTAACTCTTATGATCCAGAGAGTATCCGAGAAAAACACAGAGGGTCGACCGGAGGGCCAGTTTATGAGGAGCGGTGGCGGCGGTGTTAGGGTAACACGCACACCCGAAGACTCGAAGGTGGTCGTATCGAGGAGGGGTATCGAAAAGAGCGTGGTGAGGTGTGGGAGTCGGGCAGGCAGTAGAAGGAAGACGGTTAAGGAGATAGGTGGATGTGTGCAGACACTCAGCCCAGAAGCGAGCGGGAAGGGATGCCTGGAGCAGAAGGGTGCGCATGGTGTCATTGGTTGTGCGGATCATGCGCTCTGCCTTGCCGTTTTGAGATGAGGTATACGGACAAGACATGCGCAGGTGGACACCGTGAGAAAGGAAGAAGGCACGTGAGGTTGAGTTATCGAACTCACGGCCATTGTCGCACTGGACAACCTTGATGGTGAGGCCGAACTGAGTGGATACCCAAGCGACGAAGTGGCTGAGAGTGGGGAACGCCTCGGACTTGGCACGCAGGGGAAAAGTCCAGGAGTAATGGGAGAAATCATCGACCACCACCAAGTAGTACTTATAGCCAGACATGCTGAGAACAGGAGAAGTCCACAAGTCGTAATGGATAAGATCAAACACACAAGTGGCATGTGAGGAAGAAGACTGAAAGGGAAGACGAACGTGACGGCCCAGCTGGCACGCAGGTCACAAGTGCTCATCGTGAGCCCGAGGACACCGAACGTCTGAACTACGACTGAGCTGCATGAGGGCATCCCGGCCAGGATGGCCGAGGCAGCGGTGCCAAGTAGTGGGGGAAGTAGTAGCGGCGAAAGCGGCTGAGGAGAAGGGAGGCGAAGAAGGTGAAACAGACGTCGGAAACCGAAGTGTGTAGAGGGGTCCAGTGCTGTCACACCGTAGCAGAGGACTCCGGGAGGCCAAATCCCGCACGGTGAGACCAGAGGGGTCAAACTCAACCGAACAAGAGTTGTCAGTTGTGAAACGGCGAATAGAGAGAAGGTTGTGAACCATACCGGGAGCCACAAGAACATCAGGGATATGAAAGGAGCCGTGGGAACTGGCAGTGCCCACGGAGGAGACAGGAATGCAAGTGTCATTGGCAACCATGATGGAAGAGGGACAGGAAGGGTGGGGAGGACGAAGAGAAGAAAATAGACTCGCATCGGGCGTGGTGTGGAAAGTGGCGCCCGAGTCGGCGATCCAATCAGGACTGGCTGATCGCAGCCCTACGGCAGGAGGAACTGCGGGCGGAGGGCTGACGGTGGTGCTGAAAGAGTATGCCAAGGCAGCTAGGTCCCAACCGACAAGCCCGGGCGAGGCACCGGGAGGTGTAGCCCACAGGGATGTGGGGTGAAACCCTGGAGGAGCACCAGTGAGCATGGCCGCCGACGGGCGAAGCTCACTCCGTGGAGGCACTGACGACTGTGAGGCATGGAGGTGGAGGAGTTGCTCCGTCTCGGCAAGTTGGCGGGCCAACGCATCGGCCGCATCGCGCTCGCGCTCCCAAGCGAGGGCAGGCGCACGGACCCGGGCCTCGATAGCCGCGCCCGACGTCAGTAGGAGGGCAGTGGCGGCGCCTGGGCCCCCCGCGCCAGCGGCCCCGGCGCTCGCGGCCATGGTGGTGGCGGCGCCTGGAAGATGGGCCGGCTGCGGCGGCGGAGGAGACTGAGCCGATTTCGGAGGGTAGGGAGCCGACGAGGCCCTGCGCGCGACGCGGCGCCGGCACCACCCGCAGTGGCGGCAAGGGCGGCTGCGTGCCAGCCAGCAACGGCCAGGCCTGCAGGAGCCGCAGCTGCCAGGCCCGCAGGGGCAGCAGCGCCCAGGCCCGCAGGGGAAGCAGCGGCGGTCAGGCCCGCAGGGGAAGCAGCGGCCAGGGACGCACGCGCCGGCCGTCGTGCTGCCAGCAGCAGCTGGTGCCCGGCGGCTGGGACTGGGAGCCGCCTCAGTGAGGCGACGGCCTCTGCCCACGGCCCTGGGAGCCAGCTTCCACTGGAAGCGGATCCAAGCTTGGGCGCCTCGACTTCAGCGGCGCGCGGCGCAGAGCGCCAGGACACAGCCGGCCGCGACGTGGAGTCTGACGAGGCGCCTTGCGGGGCGAGACGTCCAGCAGGGGCTCCAGCAGGGGCGCCAGCAGGGGTGGCCCCGCCGGCGGCGGTGGCGCCAGGGTCGCCGGCGGCCGCGCCAGGATGGGCAGCGGCTGCGCCCACAGGAGCAGCAGCGGCGGCAGGGGGCTGGGAAGAGGCAGGAGCAGCGAGGTACGCCCAGGAATTGGACGGGAGAGAGGGAAAAACAGGGAAGTAGGAAGGTGGGGGAGGAGGGGGAGGCCGGCCGGCCATGGGATTGCGGCGGTGGCGCCGACCAGGGAGGCGGCGGCTGGGAAGAGGAGAGGAAGAAGCCTAGGCTGCTGATACCATGTTAGAGATTGAGATTCTATTGATTTGGGCTAACCCTAGAAGGGTAGCTATATAGGTAACCATACATGGGCCACATGGGCCTAGCCTCATGGGCCTAATACACTCACATTCCAACAGAACTGACCAAACCAACTGAAACTGAAGACCTTGTAACTTGTCAAGCAGTTGTTGCCGTACTCTCTGGCGTGTTACCGTTATGCTCATGCCACGCCTGCACTGCTCTTCTTGGAGCATCTGCTGGAGTGCTTGCCCTACATAAAAACAGGGTCTAGAGGGTATGTTTTACCTATTTGACTTTTCATTTGTGCGATCGTCTTGGTTAATATCAGATTTGGGAATATGTTCCAAACCACATAGACCATTGCTTAGCTCCTGTTTTTAGCCAATCTGTTCTCCTGGGCATCGTTTGGGTTATACTTGTAAATTATCTATATAGTTTGTTATTACACTTCCTACGCAGTTGAATGTACTAGTTTCTAATGCTGCGATAGTCAATGAACCTGCATTTGTTTATGGTTGCAGTGGCTTAACGTTTTACTGTTGTATTTGAATCAAGAGCATCAATTGTTGTGGATGATTTTTTTTCCTGCGTACATAACCAATTAACTAATTTTCCTTATGCAGATCAACATATGCTAAAACTATACGTGACTCAAAGCATGCCCGAGAGAGGGAGTTCTTAAAAGCGGTATGATAAATCTGAACTTCACTGCAGTGTATAGATTTGTAGATTTTCATTGCATGTGTAGCAGCCAATGCTTTTCCAATGGTGCACTACTCTATTTTCTAGGTTTTGGATTGTATGTGCTTAAGATTATTTGTGCACAACACAGTTCACGAAGTGTGTCTGTTTTTTTTTATTCCTGACGTTTTGGTCCAAGAAGATGCATTCTGACTGTATTAAACCAAAATCTTGTGAAGTGTACACAGTTGATTTTGCTTCCAAGGCATAACTGAGTATATGTTTCCTCTAGGTACATAAATGTGTTTCTGGTGGAGGTAAAGTTCTGATTCCAACGTTTGCTCTGGGAAGAGCTCAGGTATTCTTCGTCTCTCTTAATTCTACTTTATGAGGCAAAGTGATGATTAAGTGTGATAACTATTATATGACTTAATGAGCAAGTTCCCTGTGAAGTACCATCCCGAAAGTACACTGTTCAAAGTTTTCATAATTTGAGTATCCATTTATGATGCCTGTATTTCAGGAACTATGCATGTTACTGGATGACTATTGGGAGAGGATGGACTTGAAAGTTCCTATTTATTTTTCAGCTGGTATGTGTGGTTTCTTGAACGTTGTTCTTGTACTTTTCTGCTGCATGTGAAGTTTTACTTGTTGATTTGTGCTATAGGTTTAACCATTCAAGCTAACGTGTACTACAAAATGTTGATTGGATGGACTAGCCAAAAGATCAAGGACAGCCATGCAGTGCATAACCCATTTGACTTCAAGCATGGTATGGTTCAGTTCTTCAAAAGCTAATTGTCCAATCCTACTTTGAGTGAAGATGAAGTGCATATGATTGAGTTCAAAATATAAATATTAAGTAAAATTTTAACTGAGTAACTAACCCTCCAATTTATCCTCTTTTTTTTTTGCCATATTTTGTAACTGTATGATACCAATTGTTTTTTATATTTCTTTAATGAAAGATTTGTTTGTTTAATCATAATATTGATAATAATTGTTGCTATTTCACTTTTTATGTGGTAACCACAATTGAGATATGAGGTGTTCTGTCTTTTATTTGTAAATATTCAAATAACAGAGTATTTTTCACATTTCAGTTTGCCACTTCGAGCGTTCCTTCATCAACAACCCTGGTCCCTGTGTACTTTTTGCAACACCTGGTATGATTAGTGGGGGATTTTCTCTTGAGGCGTTTAAGAAATGGGCACCATCAGAGAAGAATCTGATTACACTTCCAGGGTATACTCCTTACCTTTCTTGTTTATTCCATTTTGTCTAATCTTTTAAATCACTCGTATTCATATAGGCAAGCTTTACCAAACCATTTATTCTACAGTTATTCTGATGCCGCCTTTCTATTTTTCCCGCACAGATATTGTGTTTCTGGAACCATTGGTCATAAGTTAATGTGTGGCAAACCTACAAGGATTGATTACAAGGACACTCATATTGATGTCAGATGTCAGGTCGATTTTTATCTCATTTCATATTTTGCAAAAAAAAAAGTACAAATTTAAATAGTAATGACAAGAACATGGTCAACCAGAAGGAAGCCTTGTAAATCACTGGTGTTTATCTTTAGCATATGCTTATATATTGTTGAAGTCTGGCTTTTAAATTCGATCCATATAAATCCCCACTTATTGTTCTGCACGATTAAATTCTACTCACTAAAGGTCGCTTGCTCAAGGCCCATAGTTGTCTAGTTGTCTAGTGTGGTTGGCTGGTTGTGGTCGTTTTTGTTTCTTTTTATGAGTTTTTTGTGAGTATTATGTGTTGAGGAGGGGCTTTCCTAGTCTCCTCCCTGTTTTTGTTCATTTTGCACTTTATCTTAATGAAATCTGGAGTTCTCCTGCGTTGTTTGATAAAAAAATACTCATTACCATTCATGTAGCATATATGAATGTTAGCGCTCAACACAATAGCTCTCCACAGGAAACATGTAGTCTAGGAATTGGATCTTTCTCTGAGATTAATCATGATGTTTGAAGTTTCTGACAGAATGCTGCTGTCAGTGTCTAATACCTTACATTTCAGTTTTGTCTCTTTTGGCACTCTAGATTTACTTGAACCCTTGCATTTTTTTTCATCCATTTCTGATATTTTTTGCCCCCTCACACTGAGTTTTTTTGCCCCCTTTATTTTTTTTAACCAGATTCATCAGCTAGCATTCAGTCCACATACAGACTCCAAAGGGATTATGGATCTGACAGAATTCCTGTCGCCCAAACATGTAATTCTCGTTCATGGTGAAAAGCCTCAGATGGCTTTTCTGAAGGAGAGGATCGAATCTGAATTGGGGATGCCTTGCTATTTCCCAGGGAATAATGAGTCCGTCTCCATTCCGACAACCCAGAACCTTAAAATGAGTGCCACAGAAAGGTTCATTACAAGCTGTGCTGTGGAGCAAGGTAAACGTAGCCTGCGCAAGCGGAACCTGATTTGTGGTACAGGTTTGTCAGAAGTGATTGGCAGTGATGAGGAGGCTGCGGAGGGCGTCCTTCTGATGGAGAAATACAAGTCTCCGAAAATTCTTTGCGAGGATGAGCTCCTTGAGGTGCTGGGCATGGAGCGGCATCTTGTCCAGTTTGAGCCAATGGTCTCCGGAATTGTAGCTACTGTTGAATCGGAGTTGCAGCGGGCTAAGGCAGCGGATCTAGATAGCGATGGGAAATGAATGCAACAGTATAATTGTACATTGCCATAATTTGGCCCATTATTCACCTTTCTTTCCAGAAAATGCGGGTAATGTCATACAGACATACACCACTTCAGTGTTACCGACAAGCCTTTTTGGGTCCTTGGCCAGATGGTTGAACTTGTTGAGTCTTTTATTCCCGGTTTAGGTATTTACAAATTGTACGCACAACTCTAAACTAATAATGTGTATTTACAAACTGTACACACAACTCTCTAAAATTATTGGAATTCATAGCGCCCGGATGTCCGGCGTGCGAGATGGATCCGGACGCGCTCCCGTTCCCAAACACGCCCGCCCTGCAAACGTGAATAGAATCGGATCAGAATAGAATTGAGTGCAGCGTGCCCTATCCCCGTTTTCCACCGCGCCCGTCCCAAGATCACAAAACACTTTAAAAGTGTACATCGCAAAAATATGTAAACTATGTAGTGCAACATCGGAATATAAATATTGTAATATCGCAAAACCATGTAGTGCAATATCGAAAATTATGTACTGCAACATTCGAAAATTATAATTATGTACTACAACATTACAAAATCGACCATGAAATATGGAAATGGAAACAATTCAATAATCACCTTTCAATGCTGCAACATTTGAAAAAGGTAATTTCAACAATTAAAATCCCCTACTGCAACAATCCCAACATTAGAACTCCCTTTCTGCAACGCTGAATCACCCTTGCAACATTGTAAAATCATCTGTTGCAACATCCCAAAAAAACCCATTACAACACGGAAAAATAGCTAAAAGGTGTACAAAAACAGCAAAGGGTATGAGTTCGAGGTGTGGGCTGCTCCAACCCTTGGCCCATCACCTTTGAGCTCGTCGGAGGGAGGAGGGAATAGGACCCCGGAGCTCGCCGGAACCCTAGCCACTGCCGCGTCCCTCAGATCCAGAGAAAGAGGAGGAGGAGGGCTCAGATCCAGAGAAGGACCGACCTACCTCGTCGGAGCCGTCACCGTCATCCTCGTCACCAGTGGGGGAGCGGGAGCCGGGTCGCTAGGAGCCGCAATGGAGGTCACGGAGGGGGGGGAGGGAGGGAGCGCGGGCGGGTGGGACGTCAGCGAGCTGGCGCGCGGGCACGGCGTCCGTCCCAGGGGCACTAGCAGGCCCGGAGAGTGGGTGGGCGAAGCGGCAGCGAGTGGGCGTTGGAGAGTGGGCGGGTAGAGAGGCAGCGAGTGGGCGCTGGGGAGCGGGCGGGCGGAGAGGTAGCAAGTGGGCGCGGGGGAGCGGGGAGTGGGGGGTGTCACTGGATGGGATAAGAGGTGGCCGCGTCTAGACGTGAGTTGAGGATGGACGTCCTAATAGAATCATTATCATAAAACTTATCGCACACTTCTATCTAAACCTGCACACTCAACTCCTTAAAACTGTTTTAAGTAGTTCTCATCCCTGTGTTGAGGACTTGCAACTGCATACTGAACTTCCTAAGCTATATTGTTGTATCATCTTGGCCCAAACCCTCCTCCATATTGCAATGTCCTCACCATGCCATGCGTGTTGCATGTGCCTGCGGCCCGCCTCACCTTCATAGCCACGCCACGGTCATGTTGCCACCCCACACCTGTCTGGCTGTCTGCGTTGTGTTGCCGGTGCGATGCTGCACCCACATAGTCATACCCCTACCCTTGCCACAGTCACACTTGACAATGATCCCGCTACACTCCTTCTTGATGTGTACCCGTATAACATATATCCTCATTAACATGATATGACTCCACAGGAGACTAAGCCCTTGCTCCACGAGTACCCTCATTAACATGGTAGGACTCCTCAAGAGACTAAGCCCTCGCTTGACTTGGATCAGTTAGACAAGGGCTTGATGGCTATATATACCCACTGGTTATGCTCACGCGCCTCCATTGGAAACAACCCATGATGAGTTGAGGATCCCGTTCTCTCTAAGTGGTCCACTATATCCGACTAGTGTGGCTGACCTTCCTCAACATGACTACTTGGTGTCATTATTGAAAAGTCGGGTTGGTCAGGGGGTCGGGCTTTGCCTCCACCCCGCGTGACGAAGGGCCCACCATCAACCTTGGTATAAGTGAGGACGTGCATTTGTGCACATGGTTTGCCATGCCATGCCATATAGCCACCATGTGCAGAATGGACGGTGACATCAACAACTGTGGATATGATTGTAGCGTCACTACTCCACCAATTCGAGCGTGGACGGACTATCACTGCTCCACCAATCCCGGGTGAGAGTAGTTAAGTTGTTACTTTCCTTAGTTACCAGATGACTTTTTTAGATGACGTCATGTTTAAAAGGAATTTCAATATTTCCTACCAAAAAAGACAGAGGAGAGAGAGGATTCAGGACTCAGAATACCTTGCATTTTGGTATAAATTTTGAACTCTGGATCCCTTATATTTCAGAACAAGCAGAGCAGTCGGTAATATGAAACACCAACACTTCATCTCTCTCATCATGAAGGCTCTTATGCTCACCATCTCCTCGCACGCCGCTCTCCACCCTTCGGGCCTTCCTTCAGTCCCTTCATGATGAGCTCATCCGTGTGGGTGTGTGCTCGTACACTGGGTGAGGCGCCTCAGCAAGGACACAACATAGCAGCGCACACAGGCACATTGTTGTAGTGTGGCAGTACAAGTGTAACGAACGATGTGGCGGCACGGGAAGGCGCAGTAGGTCCTCACATGGCAACATGGGTGTGGCATCGCGCCAGTGACACAACGCAAGCAACTGCGGGGTGGTGGGGCGAGTGTGATGCAACATGGAGCAACTTCGTGGGTGAGGCGTGCGTGGATCAGGGTGGGGTGAGGACAATACAGCATGGGAGGGGGTTGGACTAGAATGGTGCAATAAGCCAATAATACAAGTTTAAGGAGACAAGTATATATGCAATTTTCATGTGCCGAGACCGAAATGAGAAGTCAAGACAAGTTTGAAAGCCTAGTATGCAATTTGTAAGTACTGGGACTGGGGTGAGAACTTAGGATAAGTTTAGGGCGGAGTCAAGTGTGCAATTTGTAAGTTCTATGACCAGGATAAAAAAGATACAAGTTCAAGAACTGTTAATGAAATTTACTCATTAGAAATGTGCTCCTATTATTTGAGTCACCTTTCACGCATGAAGTAGTGTTGTGGTTTATTGTCAGATGATGATGAACTAGTCGTAGATTTGTATAAATAACACCAACCAACGTCAGATGAAACTGAAGAGTCAAGAGCAAGGCACTCCTTAAACCGCGCCCTGCAGGTTGCTGACAACGTGCGAGATGTTAGGCCATGCACGGACGGGTCAGTGCGAGTTTCAACAGGTCTAGCAGTCAAGATACGGTACAGGAACACTGCAGTCCTGAATGCTGAACGCGTCGTCTAACTTAGGTTGTACATTCCATATAGGTCCTCGGAGATTTCCAAACTACTCTGGCCGGGACGATTTTATGCATGGAACAATCGAATAGTCGCCAGTCCACAATAGGAATGTTGAAACTTGGACCTTGATCTGTGCACTACAAGACAGACGTGAATATGTACCGGGATCTATCCATGCCTGCAGCATGCACCAGGTTGCGTCAGTCTAATCCGTCAAAAACGTTTTCTTCATTCATCTGCCGCAATGTCGTGGAACTTAACATTGGCTAGTTCAACGATCGATCGTCTGAAGTTCTGAACAATTACGTAGCTCTCTGCATGCTATAAGTAGACACCATAGTTTTGAGCTCTGGACGCACAACAACCTGTTACTCAGCCAGATCGATCAAGCCCTGGGCTAATCAACCACCTCAAGATCTCTAGCTAGCTCTCTCGATCGAGACAGGTCGAGCTAACTTGCTTTGCTGCACGCACATCCTGATCAAGATGAAGGGAGGAGTGAAAGTAGTAAGAGGTGCAGCTGCAGGAACTGCCTGGCCGCTGCTTGTGCTGCTCCTCGTCGCAGCATCGGTGCATGCCGACGCCGTGGCAGCGCCGGAGCGGCGCCTGCTAGCTGATGGCGCCACTGTGCAGCCGTTGGCCGAGGCACCGCCGCCGCCGCTACCGCAGGTATCCGTCAGCAAGGCATCGGCAGGGCCTTCTTGCGGAACGAACGACCCAAACATTTCTTGCCCGCATCCCCCTCAGGTGCCATAGCGCAAGCTAGATAGCTAGCTATATATACACACGTGCATACACTCTCCCTGGAGTATTTAGTAAGCTTGAAACTTTCTTTGAAAGAATGTTGTTAGCTTGAAGAATTTTGGCGTTTCTAGGCTGGCATAAGTGGCCACGAACAATTTATTAGCAGTGCAGAATAATTTGTTCATTTGAATTTATACCAGTTGTTTTGTAATAAAAAGGAGCCAGGCAGCCTAATTTGTTGGTTTAATATTTGGGCATAATAAGACTTTTATGTGTGTGGCACGGTTCAAAATTTTGGCTGAAATTTTGCGATTCTCGGCTCTACCACTGACCTCTGGTAAAATATATACCGGTAATTTTCTTTTTCATTCGGATGAGATTTCTTCAGTTTTTGAAATATTTGTTAAAGTTTCACAAGTTATATAGCAACCGCTCCAATACTCCTCTTTCAAAAAAATTACACGGATCTCAAAGCATCCTATCTTACTAATTATTTTTTTCTCAAATATTTTTCCTTTTTGGCCCAGCCCATCCAAGCCTAGCTCATGTCCAGTCCTGACCCACGCGAGCTCTGTTTGTCCCGTCTTTGGCTTTCACCTTTAGCTCCGGCTTCCTATGAGGCTCTTGATCCATGCACGCACGCACACAGGGCAAATGGCTCCTTGCATTTGTCCACGGAGGTGAGGCAGCTGTGGGCGCCGCGG
Source organism: Saccharum hybrid cultivar R570 (assembly GCA_038087645.1). Classification (NCBI taxonomy): domain Eukaryota; kingdom Viridiplantae; phylum Streptophyta; class Magnoliopsida; order Poales; family Poaceae; genus Saccharum; species Saccharum hybrid cultivar. Next base: position 30,903,719 of record JAQSUU010000135.1, read on the forward strand.
TGTGGATCCGATGCGGTTGGGCCGTGCGACAGGCCGTAGTGTTGTATGTATGTCAGTAATTCAGTATATGAGCCTCTATGTCATCGCGCTTGGCACCGGCGAGCTTGATCAAGTCCAGCGTCTCGAGCTTTAGCATCGACTAGTTGGACGCGCGTGCTGAACTGCTGATATGGTCATCTTCGCTTCGCTGAAAAGCAATGATTAAAAATATTGTTCGCTGATTTGTTGTAAGAGAAAAACACTGTTTCGACTGAAAAAACAAGCTGAAAAGTACGAATTATAAAACAAACGAATAGAGCTTCTTTTTCATAAGCATCGACACATGAGCAGCCGCTCGCCGCCTCCGCACTGCGAGAGGGGAGGCGACCGCGCCTATCATCACCTTCGACGAGTAAACGGAGCCGCCACCGAACAAAAAGGATCTGGGAGTTAGACCTGGACACGGGCTGAGCTCCAGGCTGGGCTCACGTGGGAATCAAGAGAAAAAATAATAACAAAATTAATTAGTTCCATAAGCTGCTTTGAGATCTGTGCAATTTTTAAGAAAGAGGAGTACTGGAGCAGTTCTCATGTAAATTTTTGCCAAAATTCTGGTGATTTTTCGTTTCTACTTATCCCCTTCAGTATTTGTACTGGTAGGTCGAGCCCCCGTGTGAATATGATATGTCTATCATGCTATTTTCTCTGTATACTTTGTATACTTAGGGTATATTTGGCTGGTCCACAAGGATGAAAACGGACGGGATGAATCCCGTTTCATCCGCAATACCGTTTTTTCCGTCCGTTTTCGTTTTTTCCGGGATAAACGGAAACGGCACCGAAAACGGGACGGATGAACCGGGAGCGGGATCGAAAACGGTAGAACATTTTTCTGCCCGTATTTGCGGTATCCCGTTTTTAACCGGGATATTTCGTTTTTCGTTCCGTTTTTCTTCAATACGAGATGGGCCTGTTGGGCCTGTTTTTTTGACGAGATGTTGGGCCTGTTGGGCCACGAAAGCACATGCCTGAGTTGCTTTATTTTTCTTTTCATCTGTGTGGACATGTCACATATATATTAAAGTCATCATCTTTTTATTTTGGTAGAGTGCACAGCAGTGTGCCAGTGTCCGCCCTTTCATCATATGATAATTCATTCATCTACGAGCGTATTTATGTGTGGACACTGGGCAATATATATTTTATATGCGACATACATGTTCCGGCTTAAGTTTTCGCTTATCGTTCGTTTCCGTCTATTTTCCGACCGTATTTACCCGTTTTCGTATTACCGTTTGTCGGTGTTTGGTCCCGCGGGGGTCCCAAGCCAACGAGTGAATCAAATGCTGCGTGTCCCTAATCTGGATGGTGATGCAAGGAGGATACACGGGGATTTATCCTGGTTCGGGTAAAAGAAGGCCCTACGTCCAGCGGGGAGGGGGGAGTATTGTATTTCCTTGCACCTAAGTGCTTGCATAGGGGTTACAAGCTGTGAGAGATGGAACCGAGCCCATGTCTCAAAGGAAAAGTGAGAGTACAAAGGAGATTGCTTGAGATGTTGATCTTCTCTGGTAGAATGGAGACTGGTTTTTCATTGTCTGTGGTTCATTGTTCTTCTGCCTTTGCTTGTTTCTTTGTAGAGCACCGGCCTGCCCTTTTATAGGGTAAGAGGAGGCTGGGACGCCGGGGGTGCCCTGAGGTGAAGTTTTGTCGATCCCTGTGGAGGTGGCTGTGGCGACGTGCCTCGAGAATGGTCGGTCATCCCTGGACACCATGGTGACGTAGAGGACGAGACGGTGAAAAGACCCCGAGTCCTGTGGCCATGTCGGCCTTTTCTCCCTGTTGACCGATGGTAGGTCGAGGCTGGGTCGAGGCTAGATCGAGGATGGGTCGAGGACGGGTGGATAAGGCCGAATCCCCGAGATCGTGGGGTACGGTCCTTGTCGTATCCTCCCTCGAGGGTGATCGGTGGCAAAATAGTGTGCGGTATGGTGCGTACAATGACAGGTTTTCACCTCCCATCCCGGGATGGGCAGTAAAAAGTAAGATTTAACACTGGTACTACTTCCACGTCGGTTACTGCTGTAGCCATGATGGTAGAAAGTAGTAGGTAGTCGTATTAAATGCTCTGACTTTTGTCTCAGAGTTGGTGAACGAGGTGGGTCGAGCGGCCCGACCCGGGGTCGTGCGAGTCGGAGATTTTCCGATAGTCGAGATGCCTTGTCGAGCGAGCCTCATGCGAGTTGGAATGCAGTCGAGGCATCCCGTCGAGGGTGACTCGTACGAGTCGGAACGTAGTCGAGGTGTCCCGTCGAGGGTGCCTCGTACGAGTCGGAACGTAGTCGAGGCGTCCCGTCGAGCGAGCCTCGTACAAATCGAAATGTAGTCGAGGTGTCTCGTCCGCTACTTTGGCTCGTCTCGTTTGCAGGTAGTGTTTTGTTTTTCTTAATCGTTGATTGTGGGTACCCCTAGTTTTAGGTACCCGACAGTAGCCCCCGAGCCTTTGGGTGAGTGTGGGTTACTCTCACAGAGGCTCAGCGGTTAATGAACTAGAGTCGTAGCGTTGTAACTTTTTCCGGTCGGTGCGCGCGAGTGCACCCGCCGGGTGTAGCCCCCGAGGCCTCGGTGGAGTGTTTTGACTCCTTCGAGGTTTTTTGCACGCTCTATTGAGGAATGCTCTTGTATCGTAGCATGTTCTGCCTTCTTTCGTTCGAAGTTCGGCTTTCTGCGGTCGAGCCCCCGAGCCTCGCACGCGCGAGGTCGATCAGAGTCTTGGCCATCTTTTATCGTTTCTACCCTCACGCTCCCTTTTTAGGAAAAAAGGAGGAGGGGTGGGGAACGTCATACTACCCGCGTTGGGCGAGTTCCGACGGTCTTCGGTGAGCTGTTAACGGGGAATTCGAGTGTGAGCCCGTGCTCCATTCAGTAGGAGTCGGCTAGCGGCCACGGAGGCGCTCTCAAAAATGCCAAAGAGTAGTCGTGTGGATCTCGATTCCTTACGATAGGATTCGAGGGCTCGATGCCTCCCTCTGAGGGGATTGCTCCGTCGACCTTCTCTTTAGCCTCGAATACGTCTTGGGGTGCCTCGAGAGCGTGGCTCGAGCCCTGGCCTTGTATGAGCGCATCCCTAGTCGTCCCTGACTCTGTTACTCAAGGGCAGCTGTCAAACCCTGGTCGAGGGCCAGCTTTCGATCCCTCGAGGTTTATATCGGGCTCGGAGCCTGTTACCCATGCGTCTGGGAATATCCGTCCGCGGATCCTTCTCCTGCCCGTTTTGGGCGCGTCTTTTTAGGAGAGGAAGCGAGGTCGGCGCGGCAGTGGGCGGCGTGGTGTGATGGTTACGGAGTGTATAGTAGACACGTGTCCATATCTGTGGATTTTGAGGGAGCGGTTAGGTAAGGTCATTGAATGTAAAAATTGCTCCTACATTTTTGCTCGCCCGTTGGACTTCCATCGGGGTATAAGAGCAAGGCCCGGGGTTCCATTTACCCTTACAGGCCCTTTGCATTCTTGCCTTCCTTGCCTTTCTTTGCCCCCTTTGCCATCTTGCGCCCTTCAGCCACCGTCCAGCGCCGCCGTCGTTCCTTTGCCTGCGTCGTTCCTCCGACAACAATGGTGGGCAAAAGCCAAATCCTCCCTGTGGACGCTTGGGCCCGTTCCTCGGTGATGGAGAGGAAGCTGGAGGAGTTGGTCCTCGACGGGCTTCTGTGGCCGAGGGCGAGTCGAACCCAGCCGGAGTGGAGAGTACCGTCATCCGACCACCGGGAACCGGCGCCTCCAAAAGGCTACGTGGTGAGCTTCGTGGCCTTCCACGAGAGGGGGTTCGGAGTGCCGGCCAGCCACTTCATGGGCGCTCCTCCACTACTATAAGGTGGAGCTGCACCACCTCGCCCCCAACTCCATCTCGCAGGCTACCATTTTCACAGCGATCTGCGAGGGATACCTAGGGATGGAGCCACAGTGGAATCTGTGGCTCCACCTCTTTAGGGCGGAGCACTTCGCCAAGAAGGCGGTCGAGCGAGGGGTGCGGCGTGCAGTGCATGCGGGGAGCTGCACCCTCCAAGTCCGGTCGGGTCGAGGCGACCAATACATCCTGGCGCAGTTGATTTCTTTGAACAGCGGCTGGCACGATGGCTGGTTTTACCTCTGCAACGACGGCGACCAGCTACCAAAGTACTCCGGCCGGGTGCTGATGGCGCACGAGGAGAACTGGACGTATGGCGTTATTGAAGACGACAAGCCAAAGTTGGAGCCGCTCCTCGACGCGCAGAGGAGGCTCCGTCAGTGCGGGTTGACGGCGGGGATGGTGGCCGCGGCGTTCCACCACCGGAGGGTGCTGCCTCTGACGCAGCACCGGCTCCGGCTCGACGAGATGACGCCGGGGGCATCGTTGGAGGGGAGCAGGATGTCGCATGAGTCCCTCCCCCTCGACGAGATCGCCCGGCGTGAGCGGTGGATGGTGGGGAGTTTCCGGTAGGAGGACATCGACAGGGTCCCGATGCACCCCACCCAAGGTTTCAAGCCCCTGGTGAGTGTTGTTTCTGATGATCTTAAGTTCTTTTGCTTCCGGATTCCTCCCACTAACTTGGTCGAGGTCCATGCGCAGGATCTGTCGGCGGTTAAGGAATTGCGGCCGCTGGTTCCAGAAGATTGGGTTGCTTGGGAGGCTCGACGCCTCTTGGCAGCCTAGAAGGAGGAGAAGGACGCTGCCAAGAAGCGTCAAGTTCGGAAGGCTCTCGAGCAGGAGGCGTTGAAGAAACGCCATCGCCAACAGAGCCTCGATGGGCTCCCGCTCGAGGAGTCTCCCTCCGAGACGGTCTCGGGGGAGGACAAAGACAGCGACGACGACGACGCCGGGTCACGGTATGATACCACGACTTCCCTGGCGCACCTCCCCGATGTGCGGCCTTTTCTGGAGCCCATTGGGGGTTGACCTCCCAGGCATCGAGGGAAGCCTCGGCGCCCGTTGAGGGAGAGGGAGAGCTAGGAGAGAGAAGGGCCAGAGCGGGGCCTTCAGCGAGAGGAGCCACCTCGTCTAGGGCCCGCAGGAGGGGTCGGTGGCGCCTCGGGCTCAGACGGCGGTCGGGGCAGCGGCGTCGGCATCAGAAGCCAGGGCACCATCGACGGGCGTGAGGACCTTGGACGCCCCGTTAGCTAGGGCTCTGAGGAGCACCCTGCCAGCAGGAGGCTCGACGGTAGGGCCGTCGCAGGCGCCGCCGGGTGGCTCTAGTCTACCAGGGTCTAGGCCCCTAGTTCCCCTATCTGGGTAAGTTTTTCACCTCATTTTTCATGATCGGTGATCCCGTTCCTTGTTCTAACGTGTTTGTTTGTCGCTCAGCCATAAGCGTAAGGTGGAGCTCGTGGGTCTGACTCCCGTGAAGGCGCTCCAGTTGGGCGCCGCCCTGATGATGCGGACGACGGTCGACGACACCGCCTGGGTTGCAAAGTACCAGGCTGTGGCGGAGCGGCTCAGGCTGAGGGAGGCGGCTGCCGAGGCGGGGGCGAGCGCCCATGAGGTCACCGGCTCTGGTCCCGCCGCACGGGAGTCATGGCCGGCTGAGGCAGTCCCGGGCGATGCCGGGCTCGAGGTGCCTGGCGCTGGTGGGTCAGAGTCTAGGTCGACCGTGATGACCTAGGCGATCGTCGAGGCCGCTGAGGCTGGGACATCCGTCCATGATGCGGGGCGAGTGGATGTTGAAAAGTTAAAGGAGGTGGTGGAGACCCCTTCAGAGGCGAGGCAAGAGGTGGCGCAGCTGGAGTTGCAACCGGCGCGGGAAGAGCCGCAGCCACAGCAGGACCGGCCAGCGGAGCCAGCGGTTGAGGCGGAACGGGGGGCGGTCGTTCCACCGCCTATCATATAGGCGGTGGTGCCAGCAGTCGAGGCGCCAGCCCCGCCACAAGGGTCGACCCCAGCCCTGATCGACCTCACCGTCGATGGCTCCCCTTCTGACAAAGGGAAGCAGAAGGCAGACGTCGAGACGGCCGAGGCCTCGAATCGGCCTGGTACCTCTGTAGCATTGGGGGATGACCTAGCTGAGGCATCGGCCAGGTGGCCTAACTACGCCGGGTTGGCGCTGGTGCGGGCCGAGGAGGAGCTTCCGCGCTGGGGCCGGTCGACCCTTGAATTCAGGAACGCGTCCAACCCTAGCGCTGAGCCCTTCTTCGCGCTCGACGACAAGGATGAGGTGCAACACTAGGAGTACCTTGAGGGACTCCAAAAGCACTCGTTGCAGTCCCTGCACATGGTCTCAGATACCCTGGTGCGGGTTATGTTGGAGGCTTTTGAGGTAAGCTAGGTTCATTAGTCTTTTCCTGTGTTTTGTCCTTCCCTTTACCTTGGTTCTGATTTTTGGGTTTTAACTATGGTTAGGAGCTCAAGGAGCGTTCCCGCCGCAAGTCGCTCTTTATTCGTCATGAGAGCGGTGTGTGGGCGACGCTTGCCCATCAACGGGCTCTGGTCGAGGAAGCCAACAAGCAGCTATCCCAGAAGAGCACCGAGATGGGCGAGCTCCGCGTTGCCCACGCGGCGGTTAGGGAGGAGGCGGTGCAGGCCTGGGAAGCCGAGGCCAAGGTACGTGAAGATGTGGCAAGGGCTCGGGAAGAGGCGGCTAAAGCCCATGAGGACCTTGCGCCGCTGCTGGCGCGTGTGAAGGAGCTCGAGGAGGACATTGCCTTAGTCGGTGGCCAGCGCAATGCCCTTAACATCTAGGTCGGGATGGCGTCCGCCCACGTCAGAACCTTGGAAGACGAGGTTGTGACATTGAAGGGGACGGTCTGAGAGAGGGACGAGATTCTCTCAGGCACCGGTCGAGAAATTGAGTTGCTGAGGGCGACGGTCCATGACAAGGACGAGGCTCTTCGGACGTTTAAGAAGACGTGCGGGGAGCTACGTGATGAGGTCGTGGGTTGGCAGACCCACTCTGAGGGTAAACTTCTTGTTATGTTCTGGCCTTGGCGTTGAGGTCCTAGGCTTATGCTAACTCAGTGCTTACATTTTAGAATTGGAGAAGCAACAGCAAGCGGCCCAGGCGACGACCACCTCGTTCCAGAACCTCTTCGAGGCCGAGGCCGGGTGGACTCAGTTGCTCTAGGGCGCTATCATCTTAGTGTGTGACGGCCTGGGGGTCGAGCCCGATGCCGATACCGAGGAGGACGCCCCGGGGAACTCCTTCGTCCGTCGGATGGTGGCGCTGGGCCGCCTCGTCCGCGAGAGGGTACGAGGTGGGCTGCATCACGACGTGAAGAGGGCTCTGGCGATCATTTGGTCTGGGTTCATGTACGACATGGACCTCATCGCTGATGGCTTCATCACGGATCCAGATCGGATGGACAAGGAGAATGAAGTCGCCTGCTTGGGCCTGATCGAAGCCGCTGAGGAGCCTGGGAGTCGTCTTGCCAAGCTCTTCGAGGTTGAGGTGGTTCCGCCTGCTGATGACGAGGGCCTATGAGCCAAACCTGGGCATGAAGGCCCATGTAATAAGTTAGTATTCGTAACTTTGGTCGTGATGGCCTCAGGGCCCTAAAACATTTTAGATGTAAACTTGTATTAAATGTTAATTTTTGTTCGAGTTTTTCCTTCCCTTTATCGCTTGAACCACGTTCTCTCATGATTTACTTAGTGCGCGGTTACGCTCCTTGGCGTAAGGGAGCGAGTGGAGGTACCATAGCCTCGGAGGCGTAAGCGATCTCGTGGCTTGATTGCCCTCGAGACTTAGGGTGTGTTTGCGGCCTTGCAGATCGTGTAAGAACTTGATTCAAAACAAACGGGAATGTGAGCTTTTTCAAAGTCGTGAACTGTTACTAGGTCTACTTAGCGCGCGGTTGCGCCCCTTGGCGTGGGGGTGAGTGGAGGTACCGTAGCCTCGGAGGCGTAAGTGATCTCGTGGCTCGACGGCCCTTGAGCCTTAGGGTGCTCTTGCGGCCTTGTCGACCTATGTAACAGTTCTCAATTTTTTTTTGAAAAAAATACGAGTTTTTTGGGGATACGTAGGGGGTTCCCCCCTTGTAGCCCCCGAGGGAGGGTCGATTCTGAGAAAACAGGATCGATCCTTCCTAGTTGTTATGAAAAAATGCTTTGAATACCAATGTTTTATTTATTCTATCATGAGATTGTGAAACAATTTACAGAGCATCGAGGCTTTAAGGAAAAAAGTGACATAGCTGTTCAATGTTCCAAGCGTTGGTGAAGATTTCGCCTTTCTTGTTCGATAGTTTGTATGTGCCAGGCTTCAATACTTCCGCGATGATATATGGCCCTTCCCACGACGACGTGAGCTTGTGTCGTCCCTTGCTGTTCTGGCTTCGCCGTAGCACCAGGTCACCAACATTGAGGTCTTGCCTGCGGACGTGTCTGTCGTGGTAGCGTCGGAGACTTTGCTGATACCTGGCAGAGTGTAACAGAGCCACATCGTGGGCTTCCTTGAGCTGGTCGAGGGCGTCCTCTCTTGTGGCGTCATTGTTTTTCTCGTTGTAGGCGTTCGACCTCGGGGATCCATATTCTACATCAGTTGGGAGCATAGCCTCGGACCCATAGACTAAGAAGAACGGAGTGAACCCCGTGGCTCAACTCGGCGTTGTTCTTAGGCTCCATAAGACCGAGGGGAGCTCGGCGGCCCATTTTTTTCCGTGTTTGTTTAGTTTGTCAAAAATTCTTGGTTTCAGGCCTCGTAGGACCATGTCGTTGGTACGTTCTACTTGGCCATTTGTTTTTGGATGAGCTACGGTCGACCAGAGCACACGGATGTGATGGTTGTTGCAGAAATCTAGAAACTTTTTACTAGTGAATTGGGTGTCGTTGTCTGTGATGATGCAGTTAGGAACCCCAAAGCGGTGGACGATGTCGGTAAAAAATAGCACAACTTGCTCAGACCTGATGCTGGTGATAGGACGGGCCTTGATCCACTTGGAAATTTTGTCAATGGCGACTAGCAAGTGGGTGAAGCCACCAGTTGTCCTTTTTAGGGGTCCGACCAAGTCGAGCCCCCAAACAGCGAACGGCCATGTGATGGGAATAGTTTACAGGGCATGAGCCAGGAGGTGGGTTTGTCTCGCATAGTACTAGCAACCTTTGCAGGAGCGTACTAGCTTGACAGCGTCGGAGACTGCGGTTGGCCAATAGAAACCTTGTCAGAAAGCGTTTCTAACGAGGGTTCAAGGCGCTGCGTGATGACCACAAGCCTCCGAGTGTAGATCATTGAGCAGGTTTTTGCCTTCCTCATTTGTGATATAGCGTTGGAGGACGCTAGTAGGGCTGCGGCGATACAGCTCCCTGCTGTCGCTAAATATCACAAAGGATTTGGCCCGACGAGCGATCTGTCGAGCCTCGATCTTATCCGAGGGGAGGTCCCCTCGAGTGAGATGGTCGAGGTACGGAATACGCCAGTCAGGCTCGGGGTTGGCTGTCGCGGTCGAGCCTTCCACCTGCATGGCCTCAGCCCCGGTCGAGGGGGCTTCTGCCTCTGGTGGAGGGTCGAGTGACGGCCCGTCGATCCCTCCGTCTGCCCTGATGTTGACGGACAGTTGATGGAGATCTTTCGCGAAGACATCCGGTGGAACTGTGGTTCGACTGGAAGCGATTTTTGCGAGTTCATCGGCGGCCTCATTATACATGCGTGCGATGTGGTTGAGCTCAAGGCCGTGAAACTTGTCCTCAAGGCGCCGTACCTCTTCACAGTAGGCCTCCATCTTGGGATCACGGTAGCTCGAGCTCTTCATGACTTGGTCGATCACGAGCTGAGAGTCACCCCGAACATCAAGGTGTCGGACCCCTAGTTCGACGGTGATTCGTAGGCCCGTGACGAACGCCTCGTATTCGGCGACGTTGTTGGAGGCAGGAAAATGAAGCCGGGTGATATAGCGCATGTGGACTCCAAGGGGTGAGATGAAGAGCAAACCTGCGCCTGCTCCCGTTTTCATTAGTGACCCGTCAAAGTACATGGTCCAAAGCTCAGCCTGGAGCTGAACCGGAGGAAGTTGAGTGTCGGTCCATTCCGCTAGAAAATATGCTAGTACTTCGGATTTGATGGCTTTGTGTGGCGCATAAGAGAGGGTCTTACCCATGAGCTCAACCACCCACTTAGCTATCCTACCCGAGGCTTCTCAGTTCTGGGCTATCTCTTCCAGAGGGAAAGAGGAGACAACAGTCACTGGGTGGCCCTCAAAGTAGTGATGGAGTTTGCGCCGCGTTAAGACGATAGCGTACAACAGCTTCTGGATCTGCGGGTAGCGAACCTTGGTTTCCGAGAGCACCTCGCTGATGAAGTAGACCGGTCTCTGGATGAGCTAGGCATGTCCTTCCTCTTCCCTCTCGACCAACAAGACCGCACTGACTACTTGTGTCATTGCAGTGACATAAAGTAGGAGGGGTTCCCCTAAGGTCGGAGGGACAAGGATGGTTGAGTTGGAGAGCGTAGCTTTGAGCTTTGCAAGGGCTTCCTCGGCTTCGAGGGTCCACAAGAAGTGTTCTGATTTCTTTAGGAGACGATACAGTGGGAGCGCTTTTTCGCCGAGGTGCGAAATGAAGCGACTGAGGGCCGCTAAGCAGCCGTGACCCTCTGCACTGGGCGGTAGAGCGATGGGACTCCCTATCGGCATCTTACCCTCAGCCAAGCTCAACCTACATAGATCCTTAGTGAGGAAATCCATGTCGGCGTCTGGCTAAGAGGCGCCGGATCGGGGAATACCATCACCCTCCACAAGGCGATGATGGTGGTTGCGCTGGGCTCACCGTCACCTGGCGGCGCGTTCCTGACGAGAGCGACGATACCGGCGCAGGGCTCCCCTAGGTTGGGAGAGTTCGTGGTCCCCATCGGTCGGGTGCCTGGGCGAGAGGAGGACCATGTCGTAGCCATGGCTAAGCGACATGAACTCCAAACTCCCAAACCAGATCACCGTGGCCAATGGGAACGTATGTTCGGGGTCAGCCATCCAGAAAAAATGGTGGGAAAACGATGTTGGCACGCAGCGGCCCCTACCTGGCACGCCAACTGTCGGCGTTTGGTCCTGCGGGGGTCCCAAGCCAACGAGTGAATCAAATGCTGCGTGTCCCTAATCTGAATGGTGATGCAAGGAGGATACACGGGGATTTATCCTGGTTTGGGCAAAAGAAGGCCCTATGTTCAGTGGGGAGGGGGGAGTATTGTATTTCCTTGCACCTAAGTGCTTGCATAGGGGTTACAAGCTGTGAGAGGGAATCGAGCCTAGGTCTCAAAGGAAAAGTGAGAGTACAAAGGAGATTGCTTGAGATGTTGATCTTCTCTGGTAGAATGGAGACTGTTTTTTTGTTGTCTATGGTTCGTTGTTCTTCTGCATTTGCTTGCTTCTTTGTAGAGCCCCGGCCTGCCCTTTTATAGGGTAAGAGGAGGCTGGGACGCCGAGGGGCCCTGAGGTGAAGTTTTGTCGATCCCTGTGGAGGTGGCTGTGGCGACGTGCCCCGGGAATGGCCGGCCATCCCTGGACACCATGGTAACATAGAGGACGAGACGGTGAAAAGACCCCGAGTCATGTGTCACATCGGCCTTTTCTCCCTGCTGACCGATGGTAGGTCGAGGCTAGGTCAAGGCCAGATCGAGGACGGGTCGAGGACGGGTGGATAAGGCCGAATCCCCCAAGATCGTGGGGTACGGTCCTTGTCGTATCCTCCCTCGAGGGTGATCGGTGGCAAAATAGTGCGCGGTATGGTGCGTACAGTGACAGGTTTTCACCTCCCATCCCGGGATGGGCAGTAAAAAGTAAGATTTGACACCGATACTGCTTCCACATCGGTTACTGCTATAGCCATGATGGTAGGAAGTAGTAGGTAGTCTCATTAAATGCTCTGACTTTTGTCTCAGAGTTGGTGAACGAGGTGGGTCGAGCGGCCCGACCCGGGGTCGTGCGAGTTAGAGATTTCCCGATAGTCGAGATGCCTTGTTGAGTGAGCCTCGTGCGAGTTGGAACGCAGTCGAGGCGTCCCATCGAGGGTGCCTCATACGAGTCGGAACGTAGTCGAGGCGTTCCATCGAGGGTGCCTCGTACGAGTCGGAACGTAGTCGAGGCGTCCCGTCGATCGAGCCTCGTACGAATCAGAACGTAGTCAAGGTGTCTCGTCTGCTACTTTGGCTCATCTCGTTTGTGGGTAGCATTTTGTTTTTCTTAATCATTGATTGTGGGTACCCCTAGTTTTAGGTACCCGGCACCGTTTATCCCGCTACCGTTTTCGTTCCCAGCTGTCCGGCTCCCGCTCCCGTTTCCGTTTAAAAATATGGAAATGAAAACGGTAGAGCGATTTTCCATTCATTTCCGTCCGCTTTCATCACTACTGGTCTGTGTCATCCCAAAATGGCTCTGGTTATTCTAGTGGAGCCGTTTCTCTGATGCAATTAAAGCACTTTGTAAAAATGTTTGGCGTTATGAGACTACTTTTAAGAGGAATCGTTGGACGCTAAAAATGGTGGCACCGTATCCTAGTTCAAAAGAGCTTGGTGAAAGGACCGAATGGCCCAAGAAGGTGGTGAATTTTGGCTCTACTAAATATTTTAAGCAAAAACATCCTTAACCTATATGCAAATCTACTTCACCTACTTATGCGATGGTACTTGAGACTACAAAGAGCACAAATGAATCCTTAGGTCCATGGCTTAAACATGTCCTTAGCTAGGTTCACACTAAGAGTAAGATCGTTACTTTCAATAAGAAGAAAAAAATATTTTACTAAGCACAGGCTGCCAGCAATCCTAGTTGTCATACAAAGAGACATGCAATCAACAAGTAAAGTTGGAAGTTAAGACATAAAAGTAATTGCAAGAACAAAAGAGAGGCAATGATACTACCGGATCCCCCTATGGTCTGGGTTTGTCCACGTTAGAGCACTGCAGAGTCACAAAGACTTTGGTTTATCTCTCTTGGGCCATGAAGTCTCATGTCTTCATAAGTAAATACCCATTCTTAACTCTGGAAATGAGGCTTTCAAACCATGAACACCAATAGGAGTCTCCGAACAAGAAACTCCACCAGGAAAGCGACCTAGTCCTTCGTCGGGCCATCTCGATACTAACAAACACCAAGGGTAACAAGTCTGCAACAACACTTTGATGAAACCCAATAAGCAAGAACATTGGATTCACACAAAGCATACTCTCACCCTCGCAATTGGCAATCTAGGCTTGGATGGTTCTCACACACTTTCACAAAGTGCCTCAAAACCAGGGTGAAAGAGTAGCTCGAAATGAGTTAGTGAAGGCACTTATATAGGGTTGGAATGACCCGCTAACCATGGAAAAAAGTTTGCAAATTCGAACATCACTAAATAACTAGTCGAGCATCACAAAGTCACACCGGATCATATTGTGATCCTATATAGGCTAGTTTTCTAACAAGTAGAATGAAATATGCCAAAATATGCTTCACTGGATGATATGCTAGGTGTCATGAAGTCACCACCAGATCACACCATGTAGTTTAGTGACTTGGCCAACTTGACACACAATTGAGGCACATCGTCACCGAATGATCCACTGAACATCACGAAGTTGCCTCTAGATCATATAGTGCACACTAGTAACTTGGCCACTTGACACATGATCAAGGCAGGGCCTCACTAGATGATCCATTAGGGTGTCACAAGGTCACCTTCGGATCATACTGAGCACATCAGTTGGTTAGCCATTTGACACTTAGTCAGGGCTGGTAAAAAGACCTAAATGGCTACAGGGGTGAATAGCCTATAAAAATTTCTACAATAACACTAGAGCAAATTGATTAGTATGACAAAAGGCTAAAATGCTTTTTGCTCTAGCTCTCATCAAGATTGCAAGCCACCTATCCAATCAATTCTAGTGAATTATGATCTCTAGGCACACACGAAACTATGTCACTGCTTCTACCAACTCGTAAGCTAACTAGCACAAGTAAAACAACTAATTACTCTAGTTACTCACTAAGATACACTACCAAGCAACCACTACTGTAACACCCCAGGTGTTTGTCACTCATTAAGTAGTGGGTTTGAGCTCAAACATGATAGATTAAGTGGAGATGACGATGTCAAGGCCAACCTACGGAGTTGAGTCTAATCTAAACTTGGATGTTACTCCTTTGCTTTGCATATAGGACATTTTCAAGATATATGATCGGGTGGTGTTATGGCAATATCTTCATGTGTCTCACCTTAGTACCTATCTATATTGATCCCTAGAAAAGTTTCATGGAGTTTGAAATCAAAAAGTCACATGAAATGATAAGTTACATGCTTGTTTGGATTATAACTAAAACCTGCCTTACATCCCATGAGAACTAGTGTTTATGCAACATACAAATGCAACATGTGCAACACATCTTGGACACATGTGGAACACCCTAGTGGAACATGTGTAGCTTGTATCTTGAAACAACCACATGAAACAACTATAGCATTTCACTTGAGTTCTATGTTTCAAGGCATGTGAGGCTTACACTTTTGTGCAACCTATGCATTGTGGGTATGTTTGGCCTCTACAACCCCTTAATTACACTTAGGACACTTAATGGAACAATGTTCATGTTGATCATTTTGCCTAAATGTGCTTCTAAGTGATGGTTGACCATGTATGGACCCTAGAACCCTTGTGTTTGACCATTTCAAAAGTGTGACCTGGAAGTTCTACATGACTGTGCACCCTTTTACAAAGTTGTAGAGAATTTTATAAGGAACAAACTTTGTTTAAGAGTCAAGTCATGAAAATGTGTGAAACATACTCAAAAAGGGACCACAAGCCAAGTTTAGGGCTGTTTCCCAACACTTAGAATATTCTAAGTCCTGATTTAGCAGCAGAAAGTTGCCATGTTCATGCAATTGTATCTTCTAAATTGGTGTGGTAGCTCAATTTAATTACTTACTAGGAGTTGAAGTACTTTTCATGATGGATCCAATGAATCAGGTCTCATCAAGTCTTGAGTTCATTTGGATCTTCAAAAATAGTTCCGAAAACAGCAAAAGTTTACTTTGTTACCTTTCGACATCGATACGTTGGCATTCCGCGTTCTCCAATTTTTGTTAAGCAACTTAAGTTGAGCCAAATATAAAAGTTGGAGTATATTCCTTGGAGAATAACATGTAAAAAGTTGGAATTACTTGGATCAAGTTTGGCATCTCAAAACTAGTGAAAACCGAGCAAAGCTTAATCACTATCAAGTCGCTGACAGTGTCGACTTTGGAGCCTAATTACCTCCTAATATGTTGCTCTAATGGCCTATCACCCTTAATCAAGTTGGTAGACCAGATAAAGATGAAGATCTTTTGTATAGGGCGTCTGTTCCGAATCTCGCTGGAATATGCTGAAATTGGATCCGAAGTCGGGCTGAACCGCGCCCGCCACGTGCTAGACATTTTGCCTCGTGGCGACCAAGCACGAGTTTGCGCCCCCACCATGGCCGAGCGTAGCTGCCACGCGCTCCACCTCCCTGGAAGCGTGCCCCGCGCCTCTGCGCCCTCAAGGGCAGACGTCTGAGCCCCTCCCTCGCTCTCTGGCGCTCGCTCGCGCAGGGCGCGACCAATTCCGCCATGGACGGCCGGGCCGAGTCCCATGGCCACCGTCATCCCTCCACACCAAGCACTCCACAGCTCTGCACCAAGGCCACCGTCTCCACCTCATCGTGCTTTGCCCCGCGTAGCCATGATGCTCTCCGCTCCAGGTGCCGTGCGCTCGTCAACTCTAGCTGCCGGAGCACCACCGTCACCGTGCCGCTCTGAGGGGAGCCGTCGGCGCCCGTGGCCGGGCCACGTCAGACCACCACGGTGCGAGCCACGACTACCCATGAGAGCGCACAAGCCCCCTGATGCTCGCCCGCCGTTTCCTCGGCCATTGCAGCCGCCGGAGCCGGCCTACTGCTAGCCGCCGCGGGTGAGCCGGCTGCTCCCGTGGCCAGTAACCTACTGACCATCTCCCGCCACATTGCGACCACCCATGGGTGCGGACAGGCGTGGTGATGCTCTGCCGCCATCGCTCGCCATAGGAGCACCGCCCGGCTAGCCGGAGGTCGGCCGGCAGGCAAGCCACCGTCGCCTCCTCTGTTTTCCTCGTCGGCCGGAGGAAGAAGAGGATCGACTCCCTCTCTTTATTCTTTCTCTGGGGATGACAACTGGGGCCATCTAAGCAGCGGGTCCCGCATGTCGGTTAAGTGGTGACAGAGTTTGGGTGTATGTTTGGGTGCGCCTAGCAAATTCAGTCAGGGTTAGGAAATGCTGATTTTGAATATTAGATTTTGTGTAAATCTTATAAATTCCATAGTTCATGCTAGGTAATTCCAAAAATGGAAAATGTGAACTTTTTGGAAACCTTGAGAAGAGATCTATGCAGTAGAGTCATAAAATGTTACATGTTTGTAGATGTTTTCTGATGTTTTTATTTAAGCTGTAAAAATGCTCTAAAATGCTTATAAACTTGACCAGAGCCATATCTTGAGTTTTAGAAACCCAAAAATAGTGATTCTTGCTTTGTTAATTTTGTGATGACATGTACTTGCTAGGAAAAATATCAAACATACTAGTTGTTCACTGTTTTCTTAAGGTTTTGATTTGACCTTGTTAAATAAGGAAATCTACATTATATTGCTTGTTATTTTTATATCTTGAGTTGTGTTGCTCCAAATGATGTGAAATTTTTATGGTATTCTTTCCATGCTATGAATGTACTGTGGTATAAATTTCATGGTCATTGCTTACTGTATGATCAAGTTATTGGTTTAACTTGTTTTTGGCTTGATAAATGGCTTGCAAATAATATATAATTGATAAAATGGAAAATGTTGTTTTATTAGCTTAGTATGATGTTTATATATCATATTGATTCATACTATGGCCATGTGTTCATAGAAAATATTGATTTTTAGGTTTAACTTGCTCTCACATGAATTATAGCAATAGCTATTTGTCTTTTTCATAGAGATTGATATACTTGTCCAAATGGTCTGAAATTTGGACAGTAGACTTTTGGGGGCATATGTATGCCACTGAAATTTTGGTAGAATTTATTGTGTACTTTTGATAGGTGTTCATAATTCCACCTAATTATTTAAATAAATTAAGAAAAAGCATTAAAAGAATTTATTTAGAAATGGACACTAAGTTTTCTGGTGTTCATTAGTCATGGGTGAAATGTTGGTAAAGTTGGTTTTGTCCAATTATATGTTTGCAACATAAGTTAATAATTATTTCTTGCAAATAAAGTTTCTGGACAGATCTGGAAACTTAGCAAAGTTCTTCATGGTAATGTGCTTTGTTGTGAAACTTGTTTATACAAAAGTTGTAGATAATTTATATATCTAGCTGCTGTTAAAATTTGGTGGTATTTGGCCATGTGGTTTAGGAGTTATAGCTGTTGAAAGTTGGGTTACAGAATTGCTTGCTCTCTATCTTGTTAGACCAGTTTCTGTGTTTGTGTAAATTCGACATGTTAAACTTTGGAATCATGCTGTGATGATTATAAATTAAATGTAGAGAATTTCATAAGCTTTCCATAATGTCTTCTTTCAAGTCATTTGGATTTATAAAACTCCAGATATGATTGAATTATGAAGCTACTGTTTGCTTGTCCAGAAATGGATAAATTCCAATTATAGTTGTTTGCTTGTATATTGTTAAGTGTGACTTATGCCTTGAGGGTAGTTAAGTTAATACACATGAGATCTTGTGAAACCTTGTGTGCCATGCCTAATATGCTTGTCATCTTTTATATTAGGTTGGGTGATGTTTATTTAAGCAACATGAAGTGTCTATGCATGTGGAGTGTAATATGGTGTGATCTTGTTTACTGTATGTGATGCATTGTCCATTATACTTCCATGTATTTATACACTTGCATCTTGCATCTCATATAGGTATGCTAGCAGAAACGTGTGAAGGAAATGGCGTTGGAGCCAAACCCGAAGACGATGTTTGGTGGATCCATCCCGAAGGTAGAAGGACCAGACAAGTGATAGATTGAGGGAATACTCGCCAAGCGGGTTTTATCTGACATACTCTAACTTGAGTCGGATCCCAGGCAAGCCCCGGAGCATTATAAGCCTCCTACCTTCAAAGAAATTAATTCTATATATATTATAAGTATTGTTGCATTAAGTGGTAGGAGTTGGTCAAAAACCTTGCTGCATTATATCACTCCTTGTCTAGATATATGAATCCTTGAATCCTACATAGACTAGGATCGAGTAGATGTTTAGCCCTGCTTTAAGCGGTAGAAGTCAGGTAATTTCCTGTCACCTGCGAGATATAGGGATGTTCATATATGGCACGGTTGGCTATATGTGCTATCGTGGAATGGAACCATGTGTTAATAAAATGAAATGAGACCGGGCGGGATGATGATAGTGAAGCGACAAGGCATGGAGGTCTTGGGTGTGGATCTATCCCCGTCTGAGTCGTTTAAGGACCGATTCGCTGTACGTCCTTGAGTCATGTTGAACGCAGTCTAACACTTAGTTGGCCGGATAAGTCGTTCCGACCGCGAAGCCGAGTAATGTGATTCAGGCCGGGACTCGAATGGTAGGTTGCTTCTTGGAGGAGAGAAAGGATGTGCTTGGGGACATTGGCGTGAGACCAAGGGGGGGTTAGAGTCCCTATCACCTGGCAGAGTGTCGCCCTTGGGGTCGCGACATCATTCAGACCCGCGATTCCTGAATCATATGAAAAGGTGGCCTGTGCGACCCTGGTAGGGGTCTGCACGGTGAGTGTTAGAAATACTCCTCCAGCTGGATAGGAATTCGATTCGAATCGCCGTCGCTCCCAGTTAGTGAGCACTTGACTTGAGCAGCGGTAACGTAGATTCCATTAAATTGAACGGATGGTTAATTGGATAACGATGGAAAGGTTGCCTCAATTTATACCTGCTATGGTTAATATTGTTTGCTCCTAATAAAGTGAGTGCTCTAGTACAGGTTCTAATATAGGTGATAGGTTAATGATAATTAACTTGATGCTTAAGCATTAATGATTGATCATCTATATTAAGCTTTTTTATGCAAAATGTTGTCAAGCTAGCCCCACTTCATATCAGCCTTGCATGATCCTTGGTGTCTCCTTATTTCTGGTTTCTGATGGGTAAGTCTAGCTGAGTACTTTGTCGTACTCAGGGTTTTATCCCCACTTGTTGCAGGTTGTGATGTATCATGGCGACTGCAAGAGTTGGTTGGCTCCTGTCGTAGAGGCGGAGTGTGATCACGGGCATGATCCTTCTTATTTACCTCTTCTCTAATGCTTTTGTTGGAAGTCGACCGTGGTACTGGCATGTATTTGAAATCAGAGAAATGTTAGTTTCAAATTACCTTGCTTCCGCTACTTCTCAATTTAAGTTGTAATAACTATGTTGAACTCCGATGTATATTGAATTACTTGTGAAATGGATGTAACATGTGACTTGTTATGTTGAATCACTACGATCTTGGCTTGTATGTTGGTTGGTTTGAAATCCCTCGTGATTTTATTGGACTACCGGAGTTATATGGGCTCAAGTGCGAGAATTTGATCACTTCGGTGATTGTTTTTGTACTTGTGCTCTTATAATTTGGACGGTTCTGTTACAGCTGGTATCGGAGCAAGATTCAACCTTAAACATGTCGTATGTGTATTTAAAACAAAGGTTTTGTTTTATAAAATCAGTTTTATCAACTTATAGCTACATATAGGTTTGTGAAATCTGAATTCTAAACCTAAGTATGACAGTGGTCGATTTCCTTATGCCCATATAAGGATTATTAGGTGGCTTATATAAGTACTAACTTGGGGGGTTTTCATTTATGCATCTACGCTCAGGCCAAGGTATGTATGTGTGATAACTCTCCCACACTATGCTACCCGGTGTGTTGGATTAGAGGTAGCCTTCATATATGAAATAACCGTATATGTCGTTAGTTTACTTTTATGCAATATCGCACCTACGCTCAGGTAAGTGTGAGTTGTGAGAGCATGACCGTCTAACCCTCGGTCTAGGGGAGAGCTAGTTTTGGTTACTGGATTATTTACATGTTACACACATGTATATATGAAGGTACTTAATTGTGGGTGATTAATGATTCGGGTAGTTTTGGTGCTACATGTATATATACAGGGGTATATATATATGGGAGTACTTAGAATTTTACTTTCCTGCTTTCATTGTGTGCCATATATTGGGGAATTGTTGGGCTGCAATAAAACTTTTCTGCAGGTACGCTAACCATGAATGCGTAAGTCGAATGTAGCTATCGACTAGCTATATATCGAGAGAGTGCGTGTTATGCCACCGACATAGAACGTGATCGCCACCTTAGGTTGGCAATCTTGTGAGGACGAATAGGACGAAGCATGCATCATCCTGATTGTTGCTTTATATATGGCTATGCTCCTCTCACCCTTGTCAAATGATAAGTAACTTGTGATCAATGTAGTACACTACCTTTCTTGTGTGAAATTAAACAAGAATGCCTTACTCCATGTTGCTTGAGAAGAGTGTGTGCTTAGCCTTTCTAGAAATAAGTGTGTTTACATGCTTGAAACTATAGTTGTCCTCTAGTTTAGCCAAGTGGTGGATATGTTGTTTATACAAGCATTGCAAATGTTTTAGACTGCACTTAAGTAATTTTGATTCTTGTGAATGAATTAAATTGGTGCTAGTCTAAGGTAACAATATTTCGAGCTACTAGAATAACATGTTTGTGTGCTCTCTTGTTAAGTAGAACAAAGGCAAGTTTTGTTTTGCTTATTAAACGTTGGCTGCTAGAATAGTTTCTGTTGTAGTGATTCTTTCGTGCTCATAATGGTGTTTTCTTTAGTTATAGAGAATACCAAAGTTGTAGCAAACTTACTTCTCTAGCTTGTCCTAAAATTTTATGACCCTAGGTCTTATGCTTTGAGAGTTATGAATTTTAGAAGTTTATTGTCAGGTTTTGCTTATGCTCTGAATAGATCTGAATGTTTGGTTTGTTTGACCTATGTGCATAGGGAATCATGTCTTGGAGATAATAGAAGAAGTGTAGTACTTTTTCTAAGCTTTCCAAAATGTCCTATAGCACTAATTGTGGTGGTATAAATCTCTAGTTATGAGCTTGTAAAGTGGAATGATAGAATCTGTCCAAATATGGGTAGAGATGTCTTCCCTGTCTTGCTTGGCCTTGTTAGCTGTAGAATCATCTTAATCTGATAATAAGAAAGTTATAGACAACTTAATAAGCTTTACATAAAGTTAAGGCTCAGCCTTGTTGGGTTCCTAGAACTCCAGTTATGCAATTTTGAAGTTCTTGTCAGTTTTCTGTCCCTATTGGTACAGATCTAAAACATCAGCATGTTTGACCATGTTAATCTATGAATTAGCTATTGGTATGAATAACTAAAGTGTAGTCATCTTTCTAAGCTTTCTATAAAGTCTAGGATCACCTTTGTGGGATGTCTACAACCTTAGTTATGGTTGAAACAAGTAACTACTGTGCTGCTGTCCCGATTCTATGCACATGCTAAGTTGGCTCCCTTAGCTAGCGTTTGTTTAGAGCTAAACTTGTAGTTAGTTCATGCTTGAGATAAATGCTTATTTTGGGTGAGCCTTGTGCCTTGTATTGATTGCTTAAGCTCATTCGTTTGAAATTTTTCAATTGTCTGCTTGATGGTGATGTTGTATGTATGATTGTTATCTAGGTAGTGCCATAGTTGTCACCTTGTTTATCCTCGGTGAGCATACGAGGGTCACATAGCTTTATCCTAGAACAACATTCACGTTACGTAATTGTATGGTTGTTGTCTTCAATTAGGTTTCTCTCTTAGGAGCCTGAGCCTGTAGACTTGGTGGTAGCCCTTGAATGTTTGTATCCATGCCTTTGCTTGACTGAAAGCTCAAAGTTTAGTTCTCCTATTTGTGTGCATGAGTCATGGGTGTTTTGCAACCCTTTCTGCGTGAAGACCATTGTTGTCTGACCAAACAAGTTAACTCTCATCAACGCTAGCCTTTGACCATGGTTCGTATGTTGCCAATTGTGGAGACCGTACCCAAATCCATGTTGGACCTTCCGGTTACCTCTCCCAAAGGTTAGCTAGTGTGACGCAACGTCTCTCTGCTATGGCCTCTAAATCATGTGCTTGCAAATTCATTCATCTACCTTGACAACCCAATCTATGCCATTTGAAATTCCTCATCGGGTGCATGTTCAGTAATGGTGTTGTGAGTAGCAACTAATGGTGCCGCGACGAAACCGAGAGCCTCCTATGGGTGCACACACAAGGTTGTGCTGCTCGGCACGTGCTGGTATCATGGTTTCTAATCATAATTCATTGCAGAACAATACTGATGTGATGTTCACATGACCTTCTTCCTTGATTATTTTCCCATATCTTATCAAAAGACCCTTATATTGAACCAAAAGTAGTAAAACTTCCTCCTGAAGTTACTAAGAGGATAACCTTTGAAGAACAGGTTACTGACATAAACATTAACAAACTGCAATAGGTGGTAGACAAGTGACTCTACTTAGTTGTCCTAGTATTGATGAGCGTCATCGAGTGAGCAACGTATCTCATTCCTGTTGGATAAAAAGGACACACAACACTTAAGGGGACAAGTCATCCGTTGGATAAGACTCGATCGTTACAATATGCAAGTTTTAACCGTTGTATGCATAATGGCCATACCGTCGAAATCAACCATCTCTGGCGTGACTTCTTATCTGCTGACTTCGATGGCAACCATCTGCTTTGTATTGACCACAATTATTGTGATCAAGAATGAAGATTTGGAACTTTTTAGTGTTGAGAGACAACTGATTAGTTACCAATAGAAAGGTTAATCTCTAGCTAGGTAATGAATCCTTGGTAGCTATGAAGGCTATGTCTTACAGAGCAATAACCAACCCAAAGTTAATCAACTAGTCAACAACTTGGGCGATACTCTATCTTCTAGAGCCATTGTGATCAAGTCAATTCCATCTTGGACAATCACACAGATAGTGTAAGGTGTTCTATCAGCTAAAGTGAAGAATTAGAGAAAGCATGTCCTTAGTTTCGATCATCATCCTTGTGCCTTAGGTGCCACAAACGGTTTTGTTCATAACTTTATTGATCGAAGTGTTGAGGAATATTCGGAAGCGATTCCTTATCCTTGTAGAAATGTTCTCCAGGCAGAGTATGCGTTTTGCCCTGCAAAAGTAACCTACAAGTTCAAAGCGTGTGCATCCTCGGATTGGTATGAAAATTAATAGTCAAGATCTGATGTTGGATGGCTCTTTTGAGGTCTCACAGATACTAGTTTACACTCTTTCATTTGCTTTTGCTTTCTCGTATCCCCAATGTACGAGTAGCCTTGGTGTTCTGCAAATCAATTTATACCATCTCAAGTCAAAAGCAATTTGAAAAGTGTCAAACAACAGATTTTCCATCTTCGAGCTGCTGTTTGATCCTAAAAAGGAAGCCTCAAGGTGAAAGTTGGCCTGACAAAGTTGCTACACTGCAAGTCAACTCAACTTACAGTGCAACTAAGTCACAAAGGAAAATTTTACTCAACCGCTTGGTGGTAGACTACTTTCCGCGGTTTAGTAAATATTACAACTTTTGTTGTCCTTAAGGCCTCACTACATCTTTCTTTAGTAATGATTATCCAATGATGACATACTTTAGTACCTTATAAATGTTTTTACCTAAGAGGTTGCATCTGCTTCAACCCAGATAACTGTTGTCTTTGGATAAAAGAATCTTATTAGATAATTGTTGGCAGGAATACGAAGCCGATAGAGTCAGCTTTCACATTCACTAACCCCTCAACAGACTCAGATAATATAATGTTGTCATCAGAGAAAGAGAACTGCACACATGGAACCTTAAGTAGTTTTCCATTAGTTGATATCGGAAGGATTGAATATTTACGACCAACATAGACCCAGTCTATTGTTTAGTCAGTATCCTATAACCTCAGAGAATGTTTGTCGTCTATGATCTCAGCACTTTGGAAGGTTGTACTCAAGCCATTATGGTAGAGGACTACTTTTCAAACTTTGTGGACATAGAATCATTTCAACTAGTATACTTCTAAAGATTTTGGTCTAGTGTAAAGTTCATACGGACCATGTTATGTTCATTAAAGAATCCGATACTTGTGAGTGGTCGCTCATGGACCAAATGATCTCCGTACATTGAGAATGCCGTACTGTGCTATCTTGGATTCCTCCAAAAGTAACAATGCTTCATGGAAGTCAATGAAGGAAATTCTTCAGACAAATTTTACCATGAAGAGCAAGTATCAGAAAATGCCTTGACCAAATTAGTTCCACCAATGTCAAAGCTTTGTAGCCGAATGCTATAGCGGATGATGGGAACTAGATAACGTGCCTCTCTTCCTTAAAAAGTAATTCCATTCCGAATCTCGGGACACGATTCTTTTAAGGGGGGAGGGCTGTAACACCCCAGGTGTTTGTCACTCATTAAGTAGTGGGTTTGAGCTCAAACATGATAGATTAAGTGGAGATGACGATGTCAAGGCCAACCTACGGAGTTGAGTCTAATCTAAACTTGGATGTTACTCCTTTGCTTTGCATATAGGACATTTTCAAGATATATGCTCGGGTGGTGTTATGGCAATATCTTCATGTGTCTCACCTTAGTACCTATCTATATTGATCCCTAGAAAAGTTTCATGGAGTTTGGAATCAAAAAGTCACATGAAATGATAAGTTACATGCTTGTTTGGATTATAACTAAAACCTGCCTTACATCCCATGGGAACTAGTGTTTATGCAACATACAAATGCAACATGTGCAACACATATTGGACACATGTGGAACACCCTAGTGGAACATGTGTAGCTTGTATCTTGAAACAACCACATGAAACAACTATAGCATTTCACTTGAGTTCTATGTTTCAAGGCATGTGAGGCCTACACTTTTGTGCAACCTATGCATTGTGGGTATGTTTGGCCTCTACAACCCCTTAATTACACTTAGGACACTTAATGGAACAATGTTCATGTTGATCATTTTGCCTAAATGTGCTTCTAAGTGATGGTTGACCATGTATGGACCCTAGAACCCTTGTGTTTGACCATTTCAAAAGTGTGACCTGGAAGTTCTACATGACTATGCACCCTTTTACAAAGTTGTAGAGAATTTTATAAGGAACAAACTTTGTTTAAGAGTCAAGTCATGAAAATGTGTGGAACATACTCAAAAAGGGACCACAAGCCAAGTTTAGGGCTGTTTCCCAACACTTAGAATATTCTAAGTCCTGATTTAGCAGCAGAAAGTTGCCATGTTCATGCAATTGTATCTTCTAAATTGGTGTGGTAGCTCAATTTAATTACTTACTAGGAGTTGAAGTACTTTTCATGATGGATCCAATGAATCAGGTCTCATCAAGTCTGGAGTTCATTTGGATCTTCAAAAATAGTTCTGAAAACAGCAAAAGTTTACTTTGTTACCTTTCGACATCGATACGTTGGCATTCCGCGTTCTCCAATTTTTGTTAAGCAACTTAAGTTGAGCCAAATATAAAAGTTGGAGTATATTCCTTGGAGAAGAACATGTAAAAAGTTGGAATTAGTTGGATCAAGTTTGGCATCTCAAAACTAGTGAAAACCGAGCAAAGCTTAATCACTATCAAGTCGCTGACAGTGTCGACTTTGGAGCCTAATTACCTCCTAATATGTTGCTCTAATGGCCTATCACCCTTAATCAAGTTGGTAGACCAGATAAAGATGAAGATCTTTTGTATAGGGCGTCTGTTCTGAATCTCGCTGGAATATGCTGAAATTGGATCCGAAGTCGGGCTGAACCGCGCCCGCCACGTGCTCGACATTTTGCCTCGTGGCGACCATGCACGAGTTTGCGCCCCCACCATGGCCGAGCGTAGCTGCCACACGCTCCACCTCCCTGGACACGTGCCTCGCGCCTCTGTGCCCTCAAGGGCAGACGTCTGAGCCCCTCCCTCGCTCTCTGGCGCTCGCTCGCGCAGGGCACGGCCAATTCTGCCATGGACGGCCGGGCTAAGTCCCATGGCCGCCGTCATCCCTCCACACCAAGCACTCCATAGCTCTGCACCAAGGCCACCGTCTCCACCTTGTCGTGCTTTGCCCCGCGTAGCCATGATGCTCTCCGCTCCAGGTGCCGTGCGCTCGTCAACTCTAGCTGCCGGAGCGCCACCGTCACCGTGCCGCTCGGAGGGGAGCCGCCGGCGCCCGTGGCCGGGCCATGTCAGACCACCATGGTGTGAGCCGCGACTACCCACGAGAGCGCACAAGCCCCCTGATGCTCGCCCACCGTTTCCTCGGCCATTGCAGCCGCTGGAGCCGGCCTACTACTAGCCGCCGTGGGTGAGCCGGCTGCTCCCGTGGCCAGTCACCTACCGACCATCTCCCGCCACATTGCGACCACCCATGGGTGCGGATGGGCGTGGTGATGCTCTGCCGCCATCGCTCGCCATAGGAGCGCCGCCCGGCTAGCCGGAGGTCGGCCGGCAGGCAAGCCACCGTCGCCTCCTCTGTTTTCCTCGTCGGCCGGAGGAAGAAGAGGATCGACTCCCTCTCTTTATTCTTTCTCTGGGGATGACAGGTTGGGCCATCTAGGCAGCGGGTCCCGCATGTCGGTTAAGTGGTGACAGAGTTTGGGTGTATGTTTGGGTGCGCCTAGCAAATTCAGTCAGGGTTAGGAAATGCTGATTTTGAATATTAGATTTTGTGTAAATCTTATAAATTCCATAGTTCGTGCTAGGTAATTCCAAAAATGGAAAATGTGGACTTTTTGGAAACCTTGAGAAGAGATCTATGCAGTAGAGTCATAAAATGTTACATGTTTGTAGATGTTTTCTGATGTTTTTATTTAAGCTTTAAAAATGCTCTAAAATGCTTATAAACTTGACCAGAGCCATATCTTGAGTTTTAGAAACCCAAAAATAGTGATTCTTGCTTTGTTAATTTTGTGATGACATGTACTTGCTAGGAAAAATATCAAACACACTAGTTGTTTACTGTTTTCTTAAGGTTTTGATTTGACCTTGTTAAATAAGGAAATCTACATTATATTGCTTGTCATTTTTATATCTTGAGTTGTGTTGCTCCAAATGATGTGAAATTTTTATGGTAGTCTTTCCATGCTATGAATGTACTGTGGTATAAATTTCATGGTCATTGCTTACTGTATGATTAAGTTATTGGTTTAACTTGTTTTTGGCTTGATAAATGGCTTGTAAATAATATATAATTGATAAAATGGAAAATGTTATTTTATTAGCTTAGTATGATGTTTATATATCATATTGATTCATACTATGGCCATGTGTTCATAGAAAATATTGATTTTTAGGTTTAACTTGCTCTCACATGAATTATTACAATAGCTATTTGTCTTTTTCATACAGGTTGATATACTTGTCCAAATGGTCTGAAATTTGGACAGTAGACTTTTGGGGGCATATGTATTCCACTGAAATTTTGGTAGAATTTATTGTGTACTTTTGATAGGTGTTCATAATTCCACCTAATTATTTAAATAAATTAAGAAAAAGCATTAAAAGAATTTATTTAGAAATGGACACTAAGTTTTCTGGTGTTCATTAGTCATGGGTGAAATTTTGGTAAAGTTGGTTTTGTCCAATTATATGTTTGCAACATAAGTTAATAATTATTTCTTGCAAATGAAGTTTCTGGACAGATCTGGAAACTTGGCAAAGTTCTTCATGATAATGTGCTTTGTTGTGAAACTTGTTTATACAAAAGTTGTAGATAATTTATATATCTAGCTGCTGTTAAAATTTGGTGGTATTTGGCCATGTGGTTTAGGAGTTATAGCTGTTGAAAGTTGGGTTACAGAATTGCTTGCTCTCTGTCTTGTTAGACCAGTTTCTGTGTTTGTGTAAATTCGATATGTTAAACTTTGGAATCATGCTGTGATGATTATAAATTAAATGTAGCGAATTTCATAAGCTTTCCATAATGTCTTCTTTCAAGTCATTTGGATTTATAAAACTCCAGATATGATTGAATTATGAAGCTACTGTTTGCTTGTCCAGAAATGGATAAATTCCAATTATAGTTGTTTGCTTGTATATTGTTAAGTGTGACTTATGCCTTGAGGGTAGTTAAGTTAATACACATGAGATCTTGTGAAACCTTGTGTGCCATGCCAAATATGCTTGTCATCTTTTATATTAGGTTGGGTGATGTTTATTTAAGCAACATGAAGTGTCTATGCATGTGGAGTGTAATATGGTGTGATCTTGTTTACTGTATGTGATGCATTGTCCATTATACTTCCATGTATTTATACACTTGCATCTTGCATCTCATATAGGTACGCTAGTAGAAACGTGTGAAGGAAATGGCGTTGGAGCCAAACCCGAAGATGGTGTTTGGTGGATCCATCCCGAAGGTAGAAGGACCAGACAAGTGATAGATTGAGGGAATACTCGCCAAGCGGGTTTTATCTGATATACTCTAACTTGAGTCGGATCCTAGGCAAGCCCCGGAGCATTATAAACCTCCTACCTTCAAAGCAATTAATTCTATATATGTTATAAGTATTGTTGCATTAAGTGGTAGGAGTTGGTTGAAAACCTTGCTGTATTATATCACTCCTTGTCCAGATATATGAATCCTTGAATCCTACATAGACTAGGATCGAGTAGATGCTTAGCCCTGCTTTAAGCGGTAGAAGTCAGGTGATTTCCTGTCACCTGCGAGATATAGGGATGTTCATATATGGCACGGTTGGCTATATGTGCTATCGTGGAATGGAACCATGTGTTAATAAAATAAAATGAGACCGGGCGGGATGATGATAGTGAAGCGACAAGGCATGGAGGTCTTGGGTGTGGATCTATCCCCGTCTAAGTCGTTTAAGGACCGATTTGTTGTACGTCCTTGAGTCATGTTGAACACAGTCTAACACTTAGTTGGCCGGATAAGTCGTTCCGACCGCGAAGCCGAGTAATGTGATTCAGGCCGGGACTCGAATGGTAGGTTGCTTCTTGGAGGAGAGAAAGGATGTGCTTGGGGACATTGGCGTGAGACCAAGGGGGGGTTAGAGTCCCTATCACCTGGCAGAGTGTCGCCCTTAGGGTCGCGACATCATTCAGACCCACGATTCCTGAATCATATGAAAAGGTGGCCTGTGCGACCCTGGCAGGGGTCTGCACGGTGAGTGTTAGAAATACCCCTCCAGCTGGATAGGAATTCGATTCGAATCGCCGTCGCTCCCGGTTAGTGAGCACTTGACTTGAGCAGCGGCAACGTAGATTCCATTAAATTGAACGGATGGTTAATTGAATAACGATGGAAAGGTTGCCTCAATTTATACCTGCTATGGTTAATATTATTTGCTCCTAATAAAGTGAGTGCTCTAGTACAGGTTCTAATATAGGTGATAGGTTAATGATAATTAACTTGATGCTTAAGCATTAATGATTGATCATCTATATTAAGCTTTTATGCAAAATGTTGTCAAGCTAGCCCCACTTCATATCAGCCTTGCATGATCCTTGGTGTCACCTTATTTCTAGTTTCTGACGGGTAAGTCTAGCTGAGTACTTTGTCGTACTCAAGGTTTTATCCCCACTTGTTGCAGGTTGTGATGTATCATGGCGACTGCAAGAGTTGGTTGGCTCCTGCCGTAGAGGCAGAGTGTGATCACGGGCATGATCCTTCTTATTTACCTCTTCTATAATGTTTTTGTTGGAAGTCAACCGTGGTACTGGCATGTATTTGAAATCAGAGAAATGTTAGTTTCAAATTACCTTGCTTCCGCTACTTCTCAATTTAAGTTGTAATAACTATGTTGAACTCCGATGTATATTGAATTACTTGTGAAATGGATGTAACATGTGACTTGTTATGTTGAATCACTACGGTCTTGGCTTGTATGTTGGTTGGTTTGAAATCCCTCATGATTTTATTGGACTACCGGAGTTATATGGGCTCAAGTGCGAGAATTTGATCACTTCGGTGATTGTTTTTGTACTTGTGCTCTTATAATTTGGACGGTTCTGTTACAACTACCACTACACAGGAGTATATGAAAATAAATATAGAAGAAGTGGCAAGTGATATGCCGAAACGGCAAGAGATAAATCAATGAAAATACCAATTGACACAAGATTTATCTCGAGGTTCACTTGCTTGTCGGCAAGCTACGTCCTCGTTGTGACAGTCGGTTCACTTGGTGGTTCGTGAGCTAATAGGCGTACACAAGCCTAGTCCAACACAAGGGTGCCACAAGAACCTACACAAGATGCGAGGGCTCTCAATGTCACGAGCAATCCACTAAAGTGGCTTTTGGCGCTCTACCGGGGAATAAGCCCAAGAAACCCTCACAATCACACTGGGAGTGGCCACGAACAATCATCAACTCATGCCAACCTTCTCAAGCTGCTCCAAGCCATCTAGGTGGCGGCAACCACCAAGAGTAACAAGAAAACCGCAGCTAGAACGACCCCCAAATACCATTAGATGTAATCACTCAAGCAAATGCACTTTAGATCACTCCCAACTCAACTTGGATGATGAATCAATCAAGAAATGAGTGGGAAGGTTTAGGCTTAGCTCACAAAGATGTATGGATGATCAAAATGACCAAGAGATGAGATAGAGCAGGCCAAAATCTATTTATAGAGGTCCCAAACCTCATCCAACCATTACTCTCACGTAGGGGGACCGGGCCCAGAAATGCCGTCTGGACTAGAATTTTTTTTATTTTTAACACTTTTTAAAACTATTTTCAAATTTGACATTGTTTAACCTTTTTTTTCAAAACTAACATTTTTGGACACGCCTATTGCGGTGGCACGACAAAACCAAGGCCGAAGTTCAAAGAAAAAGGAAAATGTCCGAAGACAGAGTCTTAGCGGTGAGGGCCCAAGTGCAAAGGCTGCTGGATGTGAATGTCATCGGAGAAGTCAAATATTCAGACTAGTTGGCTAATATAGTTCTAGCGCCAAAAAAGAATGAAAAAATAAGGATATGCATAGACTTCACAGACCTAAACAAGGCCTGCAAGAAAGATACATTCCCACTACCAAGAATAGACACCTCCGTAGACAAGGCTACGGGTTGTAAACGCTTTTCCCTCCTGGATTGCTTCTCAGGCTATCACCAGATATGGATGAACAAGGAAGACGAGGAGAAGACAAGTTTCACCACTCCATTTGAAAAGTATTGCTATGTCAGAATGCCGAAAGGGCTCAAGAACGTAGGCTCAACCTTCGCCAGAATGACCAAAGTAGTTCTCAGTCCTCAGCTACAGGAAAATAGCATAGCTTATGTCAATGACATTGTGGTGATGAGCAAGAATGAAGAGGATCACATTGCAGACCTCAAAGAGACCTTCACTAACCTCAAGGCAGCTGGGCTCAAGCTAAATCCTGAAAAGTGTGTCTTCGGCGTAAGCTGTGGCAAAATGCTCAG
The DNA here is from genome assembly GCA_038087645.1 of Saccharum hybrid cultivar R570. NCBI lineage: Eukaryota > Viridiplantae > Streptophyta > Magnoliopsida > Poales > Poaceae > Saccharum > Saccharum hybrid cultivar. The sequence continues at coordinate 30,935,051 of JAQSUU010000135.1, forward strand.
GTACATTATAGGACCCGAAGGCATAAGAGCAAATCCAAAGAAGGCAAAGGCCATAATCTCAATGATAGAACCATCAACCAAAAAGGAAGTCCAAAAGCTCACAGGAAGAATAGCAGCACTAAACAGATTCATCTCAAAGTCAGTAGAGTGCAGTCTCCCATTCTTCAAGGATCTAAGAGGTGGAGACAAAGTGGATTGGGGACCAGAACAGTCAAAGGCTTTTCATCAGCTTAAAAATTACATGGCCAGCAAACTCTTGGTCATAGTGCTAGATCCGGAGGCACTACTACTGCTATACGTTGTAGCCTCCGACCACGTAGTCAGTGGAGTACTTGTCCAGGAAAAAGAAGAAGAATCGAAGGTTATTTAGCAGCCTGTCTATTACATCTCAGAGGCATTATCAGGGGCAAAGCTAAACTATACAAAGATTGGAAAAATAGCATACGCCGTTTTGATCTCATCTAGAAAGTTGAAACATTACTTTCAAGCGTATGAGATCACAGTGCCCTCGTCATAGCCACTCGGAGGCATATTCAGCAAGAAGGAGGCCTCCGGGAGAATAGGGAAATGGGCAATAGACTTATCCCAGTTTGACCTCAACTACTGTCAAGAGCAGCAATCAAATCACAGGCATTAACAAAATTTCATGGCAGATTGGACACCTTTGGCACGTCAAAGCCCACAACCCCAAGCTTAGATCTGGGCACTTTATACAGATGGAGCCTGGGGGCATCTAGGAGCAGGAGCCTCCATCGTCCTGATAGCACCATTAGGACTACGGACGAAGTACGCAGCCAGGCTAGAATTCAAAGCAACAAACAACATAGCAAAATATGAAGGCCTCATACTCGGGCTCAACAAGGCGAAGGCACTCGGAGCAAAAACTTAGAGGCGGATGAACTGGCGAAGGTAGCAGCAAACAATCTGCCAATACCAGAAGGAACATTCTACCAAGTACTGCAAGCACCAGCAACACAAGTAACCACGAAGGCATTCAAAATAGTTCTGGTCACTAAGTCCGAAGACTGGAGATAGTTAATCATAGACCACTTAAGCAATATACAACACTCAGAAGATGAAGCAAGCACAGCAAGAATGGCAGCCAGAGCCAGAAACTATACACTAGTAGACAGAATCTTGTACAAAAAAGGTGTGGTACAACCATTACTCAAGTGCATAGCTCAAGGCGAAGGCAAAAACCTCCTCTAAGAAATCCATTTAGGGTATAGGTGCAAGAGCATTATCTTCGAAGGCTATCAGACAAGGTTTCTACTGGCCCACACACATCAAAGATGCAGAAGAAATTGTCAGGACATGAGAAGCATGCCAGAGCACCTCCCCGCATCAGTCAAAGCCTTCGGCTATAGTTCAACGCACCCCACCCACTTGGCCATTGCAAAGATGGGGCATGGACCTGGTTGGGCCACTGCCACCTTCGCTAGGAGGGAACAAGTTTGCAGTAGTAGCAATTGAGTACTTCACAAGATGGATTGAGGTGAAGCCACTAGCAACCATCACATCAGAATCAGTAAAAAAGTTTTTCTGGCAAAACATAATCTGTAGATTCAGAGTACCAAGAACCCTAACGGTAGATAATGGGAAGTAATTCAACTCAGACAAGTTCAAAGAGTTCTGCAAGAGCATAGGCACAAAAATAGCCTTCGCATCAGTCTATCATCTAGAGTCAAATGAAGCAGTAGAAAGAGCTAACAGAGTGATTTTCACAGCAATCTTGAAAACCCTATTTAACCTTTGCAAAGGCAAGTGGGTAGAGGAACTACCAAAGGTGGTGTGGTCTCATAACACCACAGCATCTAGAACGACTGCCTTCACACCGTTCAAGCTCCTGTATGGCGAAGAAGCAATGCTACCCAAGGAAATCAAGCATCAAAGCCTCCGGGTAATGAAGCAAGTCTTAGCAGCAGACGAAGATTACTCCAAAGAAACGATCGAAGGCACAAGACTGGAAGTAGTAGAAAACATGACTAAATACCAAGAACAAACCAAGAAATGGAGAGACCATCAGGTGTTCAAAAAAGAAATACAGCATGGAGACTTAGTCCTCAGAAGAAAACCCAATGCCGACAAAATAGGAAAGTTGCAGCCAAAGTGGGAGGGACCATATACGGCAAAGGTCGTAGGAAGGTTAGGCTCCTTTTACCTAATTGACCATGAAGGAAAAACCACTACCCACACCTGAAATATCAACAACCTTTGCAGATTCTACATCTGATTGTAAGGATGGCCTTCATGATACTATAAGCGAGGTCACCAAATCCTATCACTTTTTTCATTTTTTTCCATCTTTTTACCTTTCACATAGACAAAGGGCATGTACTCTTTTCCTCACAAAGGGGGCTCCTAGCGGAGGTGAGGTTTTTAACGAGGCAGGACTCATGTAAAATCCTCTAAAAATATAAAGAGGAATTTCCCCAAGAATACCATAAAAAGCGAAGGTCGAAAGTGGCTAGCAAAGGAGCCACAACATTCGACAACCACATCACGATAAAGAGGAACTTCCACCACCTTAGCCGAAGGCACTAAGGCATGGAAGGACCTCCATGGCTAAATTAGCCCTTAACCTTGACAAAGCCCTGTCCATATTCAGGCATCAAGGATTCCTCAAAAAAAAAGGGGGCCACAAAGACCCGACGAAGCCCTACCTTCGTCGTAGGCATCGGGCAACAAAATACCTGATGAAGACCTGTCCTTATCAGGCACTAGGGCAATGTCAGAAATTAATGACTAAAGTATGACAACAATAAAGGCCAAAGATACGCCAGATACAAAAAAATCAGTCAGCCTTATTATAACATATAAACGTATCTAAGTAATAAATTGTGGCCAACCACCAAGACTTATTACACCGTGCAAATAGCAGACTATAAAACCCTGTGCCTCACCACGGCACTAGCCCTAGTCAGCGCATTCTCAAAACCACTGTCCTAGAAGAGTGCTAGGGGGAATCCAAACCAAACAGGAACCAGTCTGCTATAGGGCAAACCAAGAGAGCCATGGAGGCCAGAGTCTCTTTAGAAATGAGAGAACAAAAGGTACCGTGCGAAGACTCGTAAATCTAGCAGCTCGTGCAGCCCGACGAAGGCCACATTGAGGCTGTACACATCTCTCACTTGGTGTGGTACAGCCTCCATGGGGTGGCATACGACCAGAGTCCGGCAGCAACCAGGCAGTGTCAGAGGTTGCGGGAGGATATCGCACAAAGGCTCGTAACATCCCCCCCGCAACCAAGAGCACCATCTGGCGCAACCCAGCATCAACCATATTCGATGGGAGCGCAACTGCTCCACCATGGCTGAAGGCAGCAACAAAGCAATCCAAGCATGAGCGAAGGCAACGTACAAGAAATGCTTCCTCAACCTCCATTGCTTGCTCAAATTGCCTTGTGGCCTCTGGAGAAGCAACAAAATCGAAGGCTACCATCTTTGATGAGTACTCAAATTGCGCCAAAGCCTTCGCAGCATCTGCAAGATCGAACAAGAGCACCTCAGCTCCTTCGCACAGAAATGCCAGAGCATCACCATCGACTGCAAGCAAGCACAGAAACGGAGGCTAAGACAATCAATAAACCACTGCAGCCTTCAAAAGAGCCTCAGCTCCTCCACTGCGACGCGCAAGCTCATCCCTAATGGGAACCAGAGAAAAGAGCAGCGGAGGCAAGAGCAAGAAAATAAGTAATGCAGCCTCTGCAAGCCTCACAAGGTCAAAGATTAGCACCTTAGCTTCTCCACACCGATGCGCAGACTCGTACTCATCACCAACCAGAGAAGAAAGAAGTCGAGGCCAAAATAAATATTGTGAAAATAATTCGTTACAAACCTTCGGCCTAAATTGTAGTCACATTCAGAATATTCAACAAATCAAGTGTGCAACCAAATCATCCCAAATAAACTTTGTTAACCAAACAGGTGCATTACAAACAAGCAACATCTTAAGTGCAAACTGCTAGCACAAGTTCAAACTTACAAACCCGGAGGCAATGAAAACAAATGCAAATGGTGTTGCGTCAGGGCATAGGGCGAAGGCGCAAAAGGCCTTACAGCGGAGGCTGAGGCCTCCACGAGGCTAATGGTCTAGTAAAAACCACACGCTCATCGTCTATATCTTTCTTCACAAAATCAAACATTTCAAGGACCGAACGCCGGGGAAAAGCTTCACGCCAGTACTGCCACAGTTCACCATTAACATAAATCCCATCATAGTATATAGTTACAGGGGTACATCGTGCACAGGCCTAGAGAAGGAAACCTGTGCAGGACAAGTTGTCAATTTAGACTTAAAACATTTACAAAAGGGTGGGCATTTCCACCACGATGCCTTCAAAAGCAAACCTAAGAAACTAGCTAGAACCTAGCCACTACACCTCCAGATTGGCAGGAACAGGCGTAGGCTCCCCATACCTCTGAGCCTTGGCCGTAGGGGTAGGAGCCTTCAGGGCCAGCGTCGCATCACCGGCAGCAGGGGATGGAGCCTTCAGAGCTGGTGCCGCAGTAACTTGCGGAGGTTGAGCGCCAGCAATGGCACGAGCAGCTTCTTTAAAGCAAGCACCAACTTATAAGGCCAGCACATAAAACCAAAAATTGAGTGAAGAACGTCAAGCTGTGGAGAACTAACCTCAGCTCGACGCAATTCCGCCATCGAGCGAGCCTCTGTCCGGCCAAAGTTAACCCAGAAGGATTTCATGAAGTTACGGACAGACCTCCGCATGCTGCGGGAAACCACCCCAAGCTCACCTGGGCCTTCGAGATCCCTCTCTTGCATGGCATTGACATGCAAGTACCCGTCCTATGCCAGCATCTTTGAGAAGTTGGTAGCGAAGGCCAGCGCTCCAAAGTTGACGGCGCCGCCAATAAAGTCAGGTAGCTTAACAAAATTGGCCTTCAACCACAAAAAGATGGTGAATACCGAAGGCTCAGAAGGCAAAGCAGATGTGGAGCCCCCAAATCGCTCGTGAGTGCCCGCATAAAGCTTAGCGGCGGCCATCCCAAGTTCCTTGGCGTCCTCCAGGCGCCGGGTCAGAAGATCCACCTGCGCCCTCAGCGCTGCACTAGACTCCCTCTCGGCGTTAACCTCCTTGCGGAGGTTCTCAGCCGTCTCGATGGCCTTCAGTGCACGCTCATCGGCCAGTGTCTCAGCATCCTTCGCCCCCTCCAGCTACTTATTTAGAGACTCAACCTCCTTCTGAAGGTTCTCCAAATTAGTGCGAGCAATGTTAAGACCCCCAACTTCCCTCTCAAGCCGATCTTTTCAACCCCTAGAGTATCCACTTCTTTTTTCAAGGCCTCAATGGCCAGGTTACGGTCAACCACCTCTTCTGTACTTCGCTCTTCAAGAGCCTTTGCCATATAGTGACTCTATCAAGGCAAAGGTTAATCAAAAAGTAAAAAGAAAAAAACATGCAAAGAATAGGAAGAAGAAAGAAGCCAAACAAACAAAAACACACCACACACTGCTGCTCTAGGTTCATGCGCAGCAGCTTGAAATAGTCGATGCTCCTCAGCTAGTGGCGAAGACAACCTAATAACAAGCCAAGCATAAGAGACATAAGACTAAAAACAAATAACAAGGGAAAAACAAAAGACAACCTCCTATATCCTTATAGATAGCCTCAAGGGCATCCACCCACCCACTTCTGGTGCTATCAGAAGCCCCTGCAATAGCAACCAAGTAGTTAGTAAAGCACAAGGTGCAAAGGGCCCAAAACTAAGAAAAGGGTGATAACTACAACCTGTGCCATGCTCCATGCCCGGACCAGACGGGCGAGGGGTCTCGCTAACAAGCGGAGGCCTCGGAGGTGCTCCCAACCCGATCCGGGCGAAATCCATACTTGTGGGATCAACAGGGTTCTTGCCTACATCCGCAAGAGCCCTCGTCAAATCCGCTGGGACAACCAACCCAAAACAAGTCAAAAACTCAAAACATGAAGTAGTCAAATAAGGCAAAGACGAATAGCAAGTACTCACCCAAATGCAAAGGGGAAGAAACGACACCGGAGGTACCCGCATCAGGGCGCGGCACCGTGGCCCAGAATCCCACACTCCAGAGCGGAGCAGGAGAGTGCGCCTCCGCGTCATCCTCGGACTCCTCCAGCAACGAAAAGTTTGTAGTTCGGCGATGGCTTGCGCTACCGACCTCCACGCCTGAAGGCGAGTGTGCACCTCCACCTCCACTGACATCCTTGCCTTCTGATTCAGACGAGTCATCTCCAAGGACGTCGAGCATAGGCATTGCAACAGAGGGATCAGCAGCAGACCCAACGCCCATCCCATGGAGGGCATCTTGGATGAAGTCATCACCGCCAAGGTCCAAAGAGGCGGCAGAGTGCTTGCCATCCACCCTGACGCCGGAGATAGAACCTTCGGCAATGTTCTCCGCAACCTCTTCTTTGGCGTCAACGGAGGCAGCCACAAAAGTAGCAACGGAGGCAGCGGTAGATGCAGGGACGACCTTCTGTTTCTTGCTGACAACCTTGGGCCTGCCAGCCCCCCTCCTCTTCTTCAACTCTACCGCTGTCATGGCATTCTTAGCAGCAGCCTTCTTGGCTTGCTCCTCCAGAGACTTTAACACCTTCGCCGGAACCTTGTGTTTCGCATGGTGTATCCCTAATTCTTCAAATACGCGATTCAAACGAAGCATGGAGCCCATGATTGACCTTCGCACAAGAAACTCTTTGTCAGTTATATCACCGACAATCTCATGCGCCTCCTCCTCGACGGTGGCAACAAAATCATTGGGGTCTCCTCCTCTGATAGAATTATACCAGAACGGGGAAAAGGAACACCTTTGGCCTCCCCAAAAATAGAAAGATTAACCATCTCTATTTTGAACGAAGGCTTAGACTTCTCAAGAGGCCAAAACCTCGAAGCAACAATTTCCTCAACAAGGTCGCGTCCACCTGAGTATCGGCAGGCCAATGCGAAATCCCTGTCACAAGCTTCCCTGGCAGGAGTTGTCTCCTCGCTAGGGTTCACCTTCGCTAAGGGCTTCATCTCCGTCATAACGGAGGCTAAGGGATAACGAGTGCTCTTCTTCCCATCTTCGTGCATAGTTGTCACCCCGAAGGTCTGAACATAGAACCAATAACGCATCCAGTCCTTGTCCCACTTATTCTTCTGGCACTAAGAAATCTCCAATCAGGAGTCCCCTTGCTGCCTCTTCGCCATAAACGCACAGCTGTCGTACTGAGCCACAAGCCCCTCAGTTCCTATCTTCTTCGACTGGCGTTGAAGCTCAAAGTATGAGCAAAACGTGTCCAAATTAGGTTTAGCATCATAGGAGTGGCAGGCCCAACAAAACTAACTAAAAGTCAGAAATCCGTTGGGAGTCAAGTGGTGAATCTGGAGATCAAATTCCTCAAGAACCTGGCGAAGGAATTTAACCAAAGGAAAGTGAAGGCCACAAGGAAAATAATCCTTGAAAACAACAACATAATCCCTGCAGGTGTCAGGGACGGTCTCACCCTAAGGAAGCTTCGCCCGGCCTGTAGGAAATAATCCCTCTCTCTCAAGATTGGTGAGCATCTTCTTGGTCATTAGCGAAGGCCCAAAATCCTAGGTCTTTTCGGCCATCGCTTCGGTCTCAGCAGCGCCAATCAAGTCACCAACTAAACCCTCCACTCCAGCAAGGTCCTCCTCAAGCTCCCGAGCCTCCGCGCTAGCAACCATGCACTCCTCAAAACACGCCGACCACCCGCTTGCCCTAACGCCGAGAAGATGGCAGTACAAACCAAAAAGAGTAGCCCAGCATGGAGGACTAACAGGCGAAGCCACTTCCAAGACTTAGAGGAAAAGAAAAGGAGGCGAAGGCAGGCGCCAACTAGGTGAAGGAAGGTGCCAACTAAATGAAGGCAGGCGCCAACTAAGCGAGACCTAAGCACTAAGAGCACAGAAGGCGACAGCAATGAAAGCAATAGTTGTGATAAGGATGGGGGGAGCCTCCACCTATCGCCCCCTTATATAGCCCCCACCCCGACCCTTCACCTTCCAGGACCAACGGTTGCATCCATTCAAAAACGCGTCGGTTCCAGAGCCACCGCAGCAAATCAAAAAGCGACTCGTCACCAACGCAACGGTCTGATCTGGGCAGCCCAGGGGGGAAGGAGGGAGGCCTCCGCCTGCGCAGGAGCCTCCGCGCCTCAGAACCTGGAGACTAGGTTTTAAGGGCAAGGCCCGCCAGCATCAGACCATGCCCTCAAAGGGGGGGGGAACTGTTGGGACACGGTCATGAGTCGCGGAGGTCGGAACTCGAAGAACTAACAGCTAGTGAATCTTTATGAACCACATACAGGATAGAAAGAAACAGACGTCTCCGCTCGGTCGGTTAGTCAGGGCAAAGGCTGAAGACGCCCGGCTGACCGGTTAGGGCGAAGGCTGGGGGGGCATGGCGGAGGCACTAGGACGCGGCGGAGGCGAAGGTCCTGAAGTGGCGACGAAGGTCACGAGGAATGCTGCCGAGGGCGAAGGTTCATGTGGCACGGGCGAAGGCCTAGGCCTGGTCGGTGGCGTCGAAGGCTTCCCAGGCGGAGGCCCCGGGACCTAAAAGAATTCCTGCTCGGTGGCAACCCTGGGCCGTGGGCCGACGATGGTGGCCCAATAGGCAAAGGTGGTTGAAGAAAAAGATACCCAGATTGCCTCAGGCAGCTTGTATTAGCATAGGAATATTTCGAGGATGTACTGAGACCGACAAGGAGCAAAGTAGTAAAATGTAGTTCTAGCAAGCAGGGCCCTATAAAAGGGGGACTCAAATTATGTACAAAGGAGGTTGGTGAATACATTTATGAAACCCTAATTGTGCCATGGCCCACCTACTACCTTCTTAACCTTGGCAATGGGCCGGGCGAAGGCCCTCTGTGTACCATCGATGGAAACCCAATTTTCCAACATCATGTAAAATGATAGACCCTTCTCCTTTGATAATATTCCAAAAAGCTTATAAACTTAGGAGGGAAACCACTCTGGGCCTGAGGCTATGTTCTATTTTCCTGTTCCAAAACTTGACGATTGTCCTGTATATTAGATTCATCAAGTGACATGAGGACATGTCAGGCAGCCCAAATAGTTTATTGAAATATTTGGTGATATATTTTTTAAGTTCAGTATCACCACATATTACTCCTTCCTCTTGTTCTAGTTTGAAAATCCGAGTCTTCCTATGTTTTCTATTAGCCACTAACTAAAAATATGTTGTGTTTGTGTCTTCTTCAAGCGAATTTCTGATTTTTGCACGTTGATACCATTTAAGATCTTTCTCTCATAACAACACTGTTAGTCTTTCATTCAAAACATGCTTAATGTTTAATTCATCCTCACTTAATTGAGCTAGTTCCACCTTTTTTTTATCAAGTTCAACAAGTTTATTCAGTAAATATTTCTTCTCTTTTTTATACGCACCACTAATGTTTCCTCACTGGCGAAGTCTTCTAATTTTAGCTTCCCATTTTTTCTAAGGGTGTATGGCCACTAACATCCTCCCATAAGTCCCTAACCTTATAAAAAAATCATCTCGTAATAAACAACCAAGTTCAAACTTGAATTGTGGGGTGGTAAATGTGGATGTGTCTCCGGTGTTTATAACAATGGAGTATGGTCCAAGATTTCTCAAGTTAACGCTTGTACCATAGTGCGTGGAAAATGAAGCTCCCAATCTGTGATAGAGAGGATTCTATCTAGCTTCTCAAAAGTTGGAGTTTCTAAATTATTGGCCCATGTAAAATGCCTTCTGAGAGCTCTAACTTCCTCAAGTTGAAAGCATCAATAATGGCATTAAAAAGAAAATGCAATCTATAATTGAAATTTGATTTATTTTATTCATTTTGATCCTCTTAAAATATTAAAGTCGTCGTCTACAATTATGGGTAATGTTTTTTTAGGGCAATGTTAAACTAATTTCGATACGAAGGCTTCTTTAAAGTCTTTTTGTTTTTAATTAAGTCTTGTTGTGCCGGACCGTATACCGTCACCAGAAGCCATTTTTTCTTCTGTCAATGGAACACATTGCACATTTTTAAGAATATCGTGTTTTGGTTTTTCCAGCCTTGCACCCCTGATTAGTTTGGAGTGAGCAAAGATGCTTCATACGCAGCACGAGCGAGTACCTGCTGTCGGTTAGTTCGGAGTTCAAAATTTTGTCTGACTATGCAGCAATGAGCTAGATCTACAATGGAGTCTTGTATCTGAAGAAGCACGGACAAAATCATCGTCTGCTCATAATCACTGATGGAAAAGCACGTTATTCTTCGTCTAGACTCTAGAGTTATTAGTGCCGCATGTTCACAGGATACATCATCCGTACGATTCTGGCTCAAATGCAGGGAACTAGTTCAACATTTGCATATGCTTCTTATTGGTACATGGTTTCCAGAACTTCACTTCTTTGGTGTGTCTGCATACTTCCAGGAGGTATGTGCGTAGGAACTGTATTGTCTTCCACCAGCCACATCTTCTGCACGTATCTGGCTGGCAATTTCTTTCAGGTCCTCAGCTGTGAGCTTCACCTTCAAGGACTCAACGTTGGCATCTAGGTTCTTTGTTTTTGTTGTCCCTGAGAAATTAATGAACACATCTCTCAGCAACCAAATGTAGGATGATTTGAGCATACAAAAAACAATCCTGTCCACTGATGACTTGCTTCAGACATTGAAGTGAATAACAAGCACAGATCATTTGTTGACATAAGTTTGAAATTGAGCTATATTACAGCTAAGTAAAAACCAAATATATCACGAACAACTCAACAGGCTGTACAAAATGCTACATATACATATTTAGATAAGGCCATTTTTATTATAGGATCTACGGAAATGATCTGTTACCTCAGTGCTCCTCTTGTGAAGCAGCAAAATTCAAAGAGGATAATTTTAACATTAGACAAAGTTATTTGTGTCCGTTACCTATAACTTATGGATCATTTTGCACATTTCACTTTTCTCAGAAAGTATATACAGGAAACTTTTTAACCATTCATCTGATGTTCATGTTTATTTTGGGAATAGTATGAATATCAGCAGTTCATTGTGAGACATCATTGAACGAGGACAGGGTTATAAGGTCACACCTGGTATAGGAACCACATCATCCCCTTGATGCAGAACCCAAGCTAGAGCTAGCTGGGCTGGGCTGCACTGGTGCTTCTTGGCCAGGTCCTCTATTTTCAGGTAAATCTGCTTGTTCTTCTCCAAGCTTTCTGCTGTAAATCTTGGATGCTTTTGCTGATGAAACCAGGGTAAAAATGCCAAAGTATTAAATTGAATCGATAAAGGATATCAGTTCCGAGAAAAATTCTGATCGTACCAGACTAGATACAGAAGAAACTTGCTGTGTCACTCCTCTTCCAGCAAAAAACCCGCGGCCGATTGGACTGTAAGGCACAATTCCAATTCCCAATTCTCTGTAGTCCGTGGAGTACAATGGAATTCGTGTTAATCAGAACCACAATTGAACTCTAATGAACTTGGTGGAACAAGCCTAATTTGTGATGGAGAGCAGAGCTCACCTGCAGAGTGGCACAATCTCGGGCTCTATGTCACGGGACCAGAGCGACCACTCCATCTGCACGGCGGTGATGGGATGCACGGCGTGCGCGCGGCGGATCGTGTCCGGGCTCGCCTCCGACGAGCCGATGTACTTGACCTTCCCCTCCTCCACCAGCTTCTTGAGCTCACCAATCTGCATCGATTTCGGCACAATAGTTCATAACAGCAACAGCAGCAAGCAGAACGAGAATGCGGCAAGGTGGCCAAGAGACACAGACCGTGTCCTCGATGGGGACGGTGGTGTCGATGCGGTGCTGGTAGTAGAGGTCGATGTAGCCGGCGTCGAGGCGGCGCAGGCTGGCCTCGCAGCAGGCGCGCACGTACTCGGGCGTGCCGCACACGGTCATGCCGGCGGCGCCCTGCCCTATCCCGAACTTGGTGGCCACCTGCACCTGCTCCCGCGGCAGCTGCTTGAGCGCCTTCCCCAGGAGGGTCTCGTTGGTGTGGGGCCCGTAGGCGTCGGATGTGTCGAAGAAGGTGACCCCGCGGCGGAAGGCGTGCGCGACGACGGCGGCGACGGCCTCCTCGCCGAGCGGCGCGTTGTAAGAGCCCGTGAGCCCCATGCACCCGAACCCCAGCTTCGACACCTGCATCGGCCGGCGGCGGTCGGTCGGAATCGAGCCGAGCAGCCGAGTCAGTTCGAGGCCATCGACGGAGGCAGAGAGAGAGGAAGAGGAACGAAGTCAATCACCTCCAGCCCCTGCGTGCCGAGCTTGACGCGGGGAACCTGCGGCAGGGCGGCTTGCTCCATGGCGCGGCGGGCGGCTGCAGTCTCGGGGGATCGAGGGCTGCTGCCGTGCTGAGAAGCGAAGGCAGGAAGTGGAAGGGAACACTCGGCTCGGCAGTGCAGTGGGTAGTTGCTGACAGGGCGAAAAAGCTCTGCTAGTTTATTCTGCTCAACGACAACAAACCCGAGGAGGAGGACGAGCAAGGCTAGTTCGCGAAATTTTTCGAAAAATGATAGTATAGCACTGTCGGCGTTCGGTCCTGTAGGCTCCTAACTCAACGAGTGAATCAAATGTTGCGTGTTCCTAATCTAGATAGTGATGCAAGGATGATACACGGGGTTTTATCCTGGTTCGGGCAAAAGAAGGTCCTACGTCCAGTGGGGAGGAGTGAGCATTGTATTTCCTTGCACCTAAGTGCTTGCGTAGGGGTTACAAGCTGTGAGAGAGGGAACCGAGTCTAGGTCTCAAAGGAAAAATGAGAGTACAAAGGAGATTGCTTGAGATGTCGATCTTCTTTGGTGGGATGGAGACTGGTTTTTCGTTGTCTGTTGTTCGTTGTTGTCCTCTCCCCGTCGTAGAGCCCCGGCCTGCCCTTTTATAGGGTAAGAGGAGGCAGGGACGCCGGCGGTGCCTTTGAGGTGAAGTTTTGTCGATCTATGTGGAGGTGGCTGTAGCGACGTGCCCCGGGAATGACCGGCTATCCCTGGACACCATGGTGACATAGAGGACGAGACGGTAAAAAGACTCCGAGTCCTGTGTCACGTCGGTCTTTCTTCCTTGTTGACCGGTGGTGGGTCGAGGCGGGGTCGAGGACGGGTCGATAAGGCCGAATCCCCGAGATCGTGGGGTATGGTCCTTGTCGTATCCTCCCTCAGTAGCAAAATAGTGCACGGTATGGTACGTATAGTGACGGGTTTTCATCTCCCATCCCGGGATGGACAGTAAAAAGTGAGATTTGACACCGGCACTGCTTCCACGCTAGTTACTGCTGTATCCATGATGGTAGGAAGTAGTGGGTAGTCACATTAAATGCTCTGACTTTTGTCTCAGAGTTGGTGAATAAGGTGGGTCAAGCGGCCCGACCCGGGGTCATGCAAGTCGGAGATTTCTCGATAGTCAAGGTGCCTTGTCGAGCGAGCCTCGTACGAGTCGGAACGTAGTCGAGGCGTTCCGTCGAGCGTACCTCGTACGAGTCAGAACGTAGTCGAGGCGTCCCGTCGAGCGTGCCTCGTACGAGTCGGAACGTAGTCGAGGCGTCCCGTCGAGCGTGCCTCGTACGAGTCGGAACGTAGTCGAGGTGTCTCGTTTGCTATTTTGGCTCGTCTCGTTTGTGGGCAGCGGTTTTGTTTTTCTTAATCATTGATTGTGGGTACCCCTAGATGTAGGTACCCGATAGTAGCCCCCGAGCCTTTGGGTGAGTGTGGGTCACTCTCACAGAGGCTCAGCGGTTCATGAACTGGAGTCGTAGCGTTGTAACCTTTTCTGATGGGTGCGCGCGAGCACACCCGCCGGGTGTAGCCCCCGAGACCTCGGTGGAGTGTTTTGACTCCTCCGAGGTCTTTTGTATTTTTTATTGAGGAATGCTCTCGTATCGCAGCGTATTCTGTCTTCTTTCATTCGAAGTTTTGGCTTTCTGCGATCGAGCCCCCGAGCCTCGTGCGCGTGAGGTCGATGAGAGTCTTGGCCGTCTTTTATCGTTTCGACCCTCACGCTCCCTTTTTAGGAAAAAAGGAGGAGGGGTGGGGAACATCGTACTACCCTTGTTGGACGAGTTCCGACGGTCTCCGGTGAGTTGTTAACGGGGAATTCGAGTGTGAGCCCGTGCTCCATTCGGTAGGAGTCGGCTAGCGGCCACGGAGACACTCTCAAAAATACCAAAGAGTAGTCGTGTGGATCTCGATTCCTTGCGATAGGATTCGAGGGCCCGATGCCTCCCTCCGAGGGGATTCCTTCGTCGACCTCTCTCTTAGCCTCGAATACGTCTGGAGGCGCCTCGAGAGCGTGGTTCGAGCCCTAGCCTTGTATGGGCGCGTCCCTAGTCATCACTGACTCCGCTACTCGAGGGCAGCTGTCGAACCCCTGGTGGAGGGCCAGCTTTTGATCCCTCAATGTTTATATCGGGCTCGGAGCCCGTTACCCATGCGTCTGGGAATATCCATCCGCGGATCCTTCTCCTGCCCGTTTTGGGCGCGTCTTTTCAGGAGGGGAAGCGAGATCAGCACGGTAGTGGGCGACGTGGTGCGACGGTTACGGAGTGTATGGCGGACACGTCCCATATCTGCGGATTTTGAGGAGGCGGTTAGGTAAGGTCATTGAATGTAAAAACTGCTCCTACATTTTCGCCCGCCCGTTGGCCTTCCATCGGGGTATAAGAGCAAGGCCCGGGGTTCCGTTTACCCCTACAGGCCCTTTGCGTTTTCACCTTCCTTTCCTTCTTCACCTCCTTTGCCTCCTTTGCGCCCTTCAGCCACCGTCCAGTGCCACCGTTGTTCCTTCGCCTACCGCGCGCCGTTTCTCTGACAAAAATGGCGGGCAAGAGCCAGATCCTCCCTGCGAACGCTTGGGCCCATTCCTCGGTGACAGAGAGGAGGCTAGAAGAGTTGGTCCACGACGGGCTTATGCGGCCAAGGGCGAGCCGGACCTAGACGGAATGGAGAGTGCCGCCGTCTGACCACTGGGAATCGGCGCCTCCAGAAGGTTACATGGTGAGCTTCATGGCCTTCCACGAGAGGGGGTTCGGCGTGCCGGCCAGCCACTTTATGTGGGCGCTCCTCCACTACTACAAGGTGGAGATGCACCATCTCGCCCCCAATTCCATCTCGCAGGCTGCCATTTTTACGACGGTCTATGAGGGATACCTAGGGATGGAGCCGCAATGGAATCTGTGGCTCCATCTCTTCAGGGCAGAACACTTCACCAAGAAGGCGGGCGAGCGAGGGGTGCGACGCGCAGTGCATGCGGGGAGCTGCACTCTCCAAGTTCGGTCGGGTCGAGGCGACCAATATATCCCGGCGCAGCTGATTTTGTCAAACAGCGGCTGACACGATGACTGGTTTTACTTGCGCAACGACGGCGACCAGCTGCCGAAGTTCTCCGGCCGGGTGCTGATGTCGCGCAAGGAGAATTGGACGTACGACGTCGTTGAAGATGACAAGCCGAAGCTGGAGCCGCTCCTCGACGCGTTGAGGAGACTCCGTCAGCGCAGGTTGACGGCGGGGATGGTGGCCGCAGCGTTCCACCACCGGAGGGTGCTGCCGCTGACGCAACGTCGGCTCCGGCTTGACGAGATGACGCCGGAGGCGTCGTTGGAGAGGAGTCAGATGTCGCATGAGTCCCTCCCCCTCGACGAGGTCGCCCAGCGTGCGCGGTGGATGGTGGGGAGTTTCCGACAGGAGGACATCGACAGGGTCCCGATGCGCCCCACCCAAGGTTTCGAGCTCTTGGTGAGTGTTGTTTCTGATAGTTTTAAGTTCTTGGTGGTCAAGGAAACACGGCCGCCGGTCCCAGAAGATCGGGCCGCTCGAGAGGCTCGACGCCTCTTGGTGGCCCAGAAGGAGGAGAAGGACGCTGCCAAGAAGCGTCAAGTCCGGAAGGCCCTCGAGCATGAGGGGTTGAAGAAGCGCTGTCGCCAACAGAGCCTCGACGGGCTCCTGCTCGAGGAGTCTCCCTCCGAGACAGTCTCGGGGGAGGACGAAGACAGTGGCGATGACGACGCCGGGTCGCGGTACGATACCGCGACTTCTCTAGCGCGCCTCCCCAACGTGCGGCCCCTGCTGGAGCCCATTGGGGGGTCGACCTCCCAAGCGTCGAGGGAAGCCTCGGCGCCTGTTGAGGGGGAGGGAGAGCCAGGAGAGAGAAGGGCCAGAGCGGGTCCTTCAGCGAGAGGAGCTACCTCGTCCGGGGCCCCGTAAGAGGGGTCGGTGGCGTCGCTCCCGTGAGCCCGATCGCCTCGGGCTCAGCCGGCGGTTAGAGCAGCGGTATCAGCGTCAGAAGCCAGGGCGCCATCGATGGACGTGAGGACCCGAGGCCAACTAGCCTCGGTGGCGCAAAGATCCTTGGATGCCCCGTTAGCCCGGGCTCCGAGGAGCACCCGGCCGATAGGAGGCTTGACGGTAGGGCCGTCGCAGGTGCCGCCAGGTGGCTCAGGCCTGCCGAGGTCTAGGCCCCTGGTTCCCCTATCCGGGTAGGTTTTTTGCCTTGTTTTTCCGTCATTGGTGATCCCGTTCTTTGTTCTGACGCGTTTGTTCGTTGTTCAGCCATAAGCGTAAGGCGGAGCTCGTGGGTCTGACTCCCGTCAAGGTGCTCAGGTCGGGCGCCGCCCTGATGAAGCGGACGGCAGCTGACGACGCCGCCTGGGTTGCCAAGTACCAAGCTGCGGTGGAGCGGCTTAGGCTGAGGGAGGCGGCTGCCAAGGTGGGGGCAAGTGCCCAGGAGGTCATCGGTTCTGGTGTCATCGTGCAGGGGTCAGGGTCGGCTGAGGTGGTCCTGGGCGACGCCGAGCTCGAGGTGCCCGGCGCTGGCGGGTCAGAGCCTGGGTCGACGGCGACGACCCGGGCGACCGTTGAGGCCGCTGAGGCCGGAACATCCGTTCACGACGCAGGGCGGGCGGATGTTGAAAAGTCGAAGGAGGTGGTGGAGGCCCTGCCAAAGGCGGGGCAAGAGGCGGTGCAGCCGGAGTCGCAACCGGCGCGGGAAGAGTCACAGCCGCAGCAGGACCAGCCAGCGGAGCCAGTGGTCGAGGCAGAATGGGGGGCGGTTGTGCCACCGCCCGTCGTACATGTGGTGGTGCCGGCAGTCGAGATGCCAGCCCCGCCACAAGGGTCGACCCCAGCCCTGATCGACCTCACCGTTGACGGCTCTCCTTCTGACAAAGGGAAGCAGAAGGCGGACGTCGAGACGGTCGAGGCCTCGGATCGGCCTGGTACCTCTACGTCGTTGGGGGACGACCTGGCTGAGGTGTTAGACAGGTGGCCTGACTATGCCAGGTTGGCGCTCGTGCGGGCGGAGGAGGAGCTTCCACGCTGGGGCCGGTCGACCCTTGAGTTTAGGGACACATCCAACCCTAGCGTTGAGCCCTTCTTCGCGCTTGATGACAAGGATGAGGTGCAACACTGGGAGTACCTCAAGGGGCTCCGAAAGCACTCATTGCAGTCCCTGCACATGGTCTCGCATACCCTGGTGCGGGGTATGTCGGAGGCTTTCGAGGTAAGCCGGGTTCGTTAGTCTTTCCCTGTGTTTTATCCTTCCCTTTTCCTTGGTTCTAATTTTTATGTTTTAACTGTGGTCAGGAGCTCAAGAAGCGTTCCCCCCGCAAGTCACTCTTCATTCGTCATGAGAGTGGCGTGTGGGCGGCGCTTGCCTGTCAATGGGCCCTGGTCGAGGAAGCCAACAAGCGGCAATCCTAGAAGAGCGCCGAGACGGCCGAGCTTCGCGTCGCCCATGCAGCGGTTAGGGAGGAGGTGGCGCAGGCCTGAGAAGCCGAGGCCAAGGCGCGTGAAGACACGGCAAGGGCTCAGGAGGAGGCGGCTAAAGCTCGTGAGGATTTCGCGTCGCTGCTGGCGTGTGTGAAGGAGCTCGAGGAGGACATCGCCTTAGTCGGTGGTCAGCGTGACGCCCTCAACATCTAGGTCGGGTTGGCGTCCGCTCGCGTTAGAACCATGGAGGATGAGGTTGTGATGTTGAAGGGGATGGTCCGAGAGAGGGACGAGGCTCTCTCGGGCACCTGTCGGGAAATTGAGGTGCTGAAGGCGGTGGTCCACGACAAGGACGAGGCTCTTCGAGCATCTGAGAAGACGTGCGGGGAGCTGCGTGATGAGGTCATGGGTTGGCAGACCCACTCTGAGGGTAAACCTTTTGTTATGTTCTGGCCTTGGCGTCGAGGTCCCTAACTTATGCTAACTCAATGTTTACGTGTCAGAGTTGGAGAAGCAGCAGCATGCGGCCCAGGCGACGGCCACCTCATTCCAGAACCTCTTCGAGGCCGAGGCTAGGAGGACTCAGTTGCTCTAGGGCGCTATCACCTCGGTGTGTGACGGCCTGGGGGTTGAGCCCGATGTCGATACCGAGGAGGACGTACCGGGAAACTCCTTTGTCCGTCGGATGGTGGCGCTGGGCCGCCTCGTCCGTGAGAGGATACGAGGCGGGCTGCATCACGGCGTGAAGAGGGCTATGGCGGTTGTTCGGCCTGGGTTCATGTATGACATGGACCTCATCGCTGATGGCTTCATCACGGATCCGGACCGAACGGGCGAGGAGAATGAAGTCGCCTGCCTGACCCTGATCGAGGCCGCTGAGGAGCCTAGGAGTCTCCTTGCCAAGCTTTTCGAGGTCGAGGTGGTTCCGCCTGCTGATGACGAGGGCCTGTGAGCCAAACCTGGGCATGAAGGCCCATGTAATAAGTTAGTATTCGTAACTTTGGTCGTGATGGCCTCAGAGGCCTTAAAACATTTATACATAAATGTATACTAAATGTTCATTTTTGTTTGAGTCTTTTGTTCCCTTTCTTGCTTCAATCGTATTCTTGCATGTTTTTCTTAGCGCGCGGTTGCACCCCTTGGCGTGAGGGAGCGAGTGGAGGTACCATAGCCCGGAAGCGTAGGCGATCTCACGGCTCGGCAGCCCTTGGACCTTAGGGTGCGCTTGCGGCCTCGTTGACTATGTAAGAACTCGATTCGAAGCATATGGGAACGTTAGACGTGAGCTTTTTCAAAATCATAAACTTTTATTAGGTCTACTTAGCGCGCGGTTGCACCCATTGGCGTGGGGGAGTGAGTGGAGGTACCATAGCCCGGAGGTGTAGGCGATCTCGCGGCTCGGTAGCCCTCGAGCCTTAGGGTGCACTTGCGGCCTCGTCGACTTATGTAAGAGTTCTCTTGTTTTTGAAAAAATGCGAGTTTTTTGGAGACGCAGGGGGTTCCCCCCGTGCAGCCCCCGAGGGAGGGTCGACTCTGAGAAAACAGGGTCGACCCTTCCTGGTTTTTATGAAGGAATGCTTTGAACACCGATGTATTCTTTATTTGATTATGGGATTGCGAAACAATTTACAAAGCCTCGAGGCTTTAGGGAAAAAAAGCAACGTAGCTATTCAATGTTCCAAGCGTTGGTGAAGATTTCGCCTTTCTCGTTCGATAGTTTGTACGTGCCGGGCTTCAACACTTCTGCGATGATGTATGGCCCTTCCCATGGTGGCATAAGCTTGTGTCGTCCCTTGTTGTTCTGGCTTCGCCGTAGCACTAGGTCACCAACGCTGAGGTCCCATCTGCGGACGTGTTTGTCGTGGTAGCGTCGGAGACTTTGCTGATGCCTGGCATAGTGTAACAGAGCCACATCGTGGGCTTCCTCAAGCTGGTCGAGGGCATCCTCTCTTGTGGCGTCATTGTTTTTCTCGTTGTAGGCTTTCAGCCTCGGGGATCCATATTCTACATCAGTTGGGAGCATAGCCTCGGATCCATAGACTAAGAAGAACGGAGTGAACCCCGTGGCTCGACTCGGCGTTGTTCTTAGGCTTCACAGGACCGAGGAGAGCTCGGCGGCCCATTTTTTTACCGTGTTTGTTTAACTTGTCAAAAATTCTTGGTTTTAGGCCTTGTAGGACCATGCCGTTGGCATGTTCTACTTGGCCGTTTGTTTTTGGATGGGCTACAGCCGACCAGAGCACACGGATGTGATGGTTATCGCAGAAATCTAGAAACTTTTTACCAGTAAATTGGGTGTTGTTGTTCGTGATGATGCAGTTAGGAACCCCAAAGCGGTGGACGATGTCGGTAAAAAATAGCATAGCTTGCTCAGACCTGATGCTGGTGATAGGATGGGCCTCGATCCACTTGGAAAATTTGTCAACAGTGACGAGCAAGTGGGTGAAGCCACCAGTTGTCCTTTTCAGGGGTCTGACCAAGTCGAGCCCCCAAATAGTGAATGGCCATGTGATGGGAATAGTTTGTAGGGCGTGAGCCGGGAGGTGGGTTTGTCTTGCATAGTACTGGCAGCCTTTGTAGGAGCGTACTATCTTGACAGCGTTGGAGACTGTGGTCGGCCAATAGAAACCTTGTCGGAATGCGTTTCCAACGAGGGTTCGAGGCGCTGCGTGATGACCACAAGCCCCCGAGTGTAGATCATCGAGTAGGTTTTTGCCTTCCTCATTTGTGATACAGCGTTGGAGGACGCCAGTAGGGCTGCGGCGATACAGCTCCCTGCTGTTGCCAAATATCATAAAGGATTTGGCCCGGTGAGCGACCCATTGAGCCTCGATCTTATCCGAGGGGAGGTCCCCTCGAGTGAGATGGTCGAGGTACGAAATACGCCAGTCAGGCTCGAGGTTGGCTGGTGGGGTCGAGCCTTCCGTCTGCATGGCTTCAGCCCCGGTCGAGGGGGCTTCTGCCTCAGGTGGGGGATCGAGTGATGGCCCGTCGACCCCTCTGTCTGCCCGTATGTTGATGGATGGTTGATGGAGATCTTTCACGAAAACGTCATGTGGAACTGTAGTTCGACTAGAAGCAATTTTCACGAGTTCATCGGCGGCCTCATTATATCTGCGTGCAATGTGATTGAGATCGAGGCCATGAAACTTGTCTTCAAGGCGCCGTACCTCCTCACAATAGGCCTCCATCTTGGGATCACGGTAGCTTAAGCTCTTCATGACCTAGTCGATCATGAGCTGAGAGTCACCTCGAACGTCGAGGTGTCAGACTCCTAGTTCATTGGCGATTCGTAAGCCCATGACAAGAGCCTCATATTCGGCGACGTTGTTGGAGGCAGGAAAATGAAGCCAGATGATATAGCGCATGTGGACTCCGAGGGGTGAGATGAAGAGCAAGCCCGCGCCCGCTCCTATTTTCCTCAGCGACCCGTCAAAATACATGGTCCAAAGCTCGGCCTGGAGCTGAACCCGGGGGAGTTGAGTGTCGGTCCACTCCGCTAGGAAATCTGCTAGTACTTGGGATTTGATGGCTTTACGTGGCGCCTAAGAGAGGGTCTCGCCCATGAGCTTGACCGCCCACTTGGCTATCCTACCTGAGGCTTCCCGATTCTAGACTATCTCTCTGAGAGGGAAAGATGAGACCACAGTCACCGGGTGGCCCTCGAAGTAGTGATGGAGTTTGCGCCGCGTTAAGACGATGGTGTACAACAGCTTCTGGATCTACGGGTAGCGAACCTTGGTTTCCGAGAGCACCTCGCTGATGAAGTAGACCGATCTCTGGACGAGCAGGGCATGTCCTTCCTCTGCCCTCTCGACAACCAAGACCGCACTGACTACTTGTGTCGTTGCGACGACATAAAGTAGGATGGGTTCCCCTATGGTTGGAGGGACGAGGATTGGTGATTTAGAGAGCGTAGCCTTGAGTTTTGCAAGGGCTTCCTCAGCCTCGAGGGTCCACGAGAAGTGTTTCGATTTCTTTAGGAGACGATATAGTGGGAGCGCTTTTTCACCGAGGCGTGAAATGAAGCGACTGAGGGCCACAAGGCAGCCCGTGACCCTCTGCACGCCCTTCAGATCTCGGATAGGGCCCATTTTGGTTATTGCGGTGATTTTTTCTGGGTTGGCCTCGATGCCACGTTCGGAAATGATGAACCCTAGGAGCATGCCTCAAGGAATGCCGAAAACACATTTCTCGGGGTTGAGCTTAATGTTCTTTGCCCATAGGCACTTGAACACAACGTCGAGGTCGTTTATCAAATTACTGGCCTTTTTGGTTTTGACAACGATATCATCGACGTAAGCCTCGACGGTTGGTCTAATGTGTTCCCCAAAAACGTGTTGCATGCATCGCTGGTACGTAGCCCCTGCGTTCTAGAAACCAAAGGGCATAGTAGCATAGCAATACATGCCGAATGGGGTGATGAATGAAGTTGTGAGCTGGTCGGACACCTTCATTTTGATCTGGTGGTAGCCGGAATACGCGTCTAAGAACGACAGAGTTTCACATCCCACAGTTGAATCAACGATTTGATCTATGTGTGGCAAAGGAAAGGGAACTTTTGGACATGCTTTATTTAAACTAGTATAGTCTACACACATCCTCTACTTCCCATTCTTTTTCTTAACTAATACAGGGTTAGCTAGCCACTCAGGATGATGAACCTCCTTGATGAATCCGGCCTTCAATAGCTTATGGATCTCCTCGCCGATGACCTTGCGCTTTTCCTCGTCGAAGCGGCGCAAGTGTTGCTTCACCGGTTTGGAGCCGGCTCGGATCTCCAAGGCATGCCCGGATCTCCAAGGTCCGGCATATTCGAGGGACTCCACGCAAAGATGTCGATGTTTGCGTGGAGAAAGTCGACGAGCACTGTTTCCTATTTGGGGTCAAGGGTGGCACTGATGCTCAACGTCTTTCCCTTTGGGTCGGTGGGATCGAGGGGCACGAGCTTGACGTCTTCCGCGGGCTCGAAGTTGCCGGCGTGGCGCTTGGGGTCAGGGATTTCATTGGCCAAACTGTCGAGGCTTGCCGCCAAGGTCGCCGACTCCAAGATGGCTTCTCCGTGCTCGACGCACTCCACGTCGCACTCGTAGGCGTGCTCATAAGAGGGCCCGACATTTATGACACCATTGGGGCCCAACAATTTTGAGCTTGAGGTAGGTGTAATTGGGGACCGCCATGAACCGAGCATAGCATGGGCACCCAAGGATGGTGTGGTATGTTCCATGGAATCCGACCACTTCGAAAGTGAGGGTTTCCTTTCTGAAGTTGGCGGGAGTGCCGAAACAGACAGGCAGGTCGACCCGCCCGACGGGCTCTGCTCGCTTCCCTGGCATGACTCCATGGAAGCCCCTGGCACTGGGTCGGAGCTGCGTCCTTGCGATCCTCAGAAGGTCGAGGGTCTGGGCATAGATGATGTTGAGACTGCTGCCGCCATCCATGAGCACCTTGGTGAGGCGTGTGTTGGTGATAATGTGATCGATAACAAGTGGGTAGACCCCAGGATTGGGGACGTAGTCCGAGTGGTCATCACGGTAGAAAGTGATGGCCACCTCGGACCAGTCAAGGAAGAGGAGGGTTGCAAGCTGCACGGAGAAGACCTCTCGATGTTCTCGCTTGCGCTGCCGTGACGAGAGGCGTGTTGAGGGCCCTCCGTATATCATGAAGCAGTCATGAATCTTGGGGAACCCTTCGTCCTTGTCATCTCCCTTGGGATCTTCCTTCTTGTCGTCTTTCTTGACACCTATGCTTTCAAAGTATCTCCGGAGCATGTGGCAGTCCTCGAGGTTGTGGTTCATGGGCCCTTTGTGGTAGGGACACGGCTCTTTGAGCATTTTATCGAAAATGCCCCCGCTAGGGGGCCCTCGAGGTTTCTTGCGATCAGCAGCAGCAACAACGTCGTCGACCGGGGCCTCGAGCTTGCCCTGCTGGTTCTTCTTCTTCTTCTTCCTGTTGTTCCTCTTCGAGCCCCGACTGGAGCCCGCGGGATCCTCTTCCTTGTGCTTCCCCTTGTCCTGATCGCTACCAAAGATGGCACCAACTGCCTCCTCACCGGCGGTGAAGTTGGTGATAATATCCATCAAACCGTTGGCAGTGATGGGAGTGTTGCGGCTCAACTCTCGGACCAACTCTTTGCAGGTGGTACAAGAGAGGAAAGCCATGATGATGTCAGAGTCGGTGATGTTGGGGAGCTCGGTGCGTTGCTTGGAGAAACGCCGGATGTAATCCCGGAGGGATTCACCTGGCTTCTGTTTGTAGCTTCGAAGATCCCACGAGTTGCTGGGGCGCATATAGGTTCCCTTGAAGTTCCCCTCGAACACTCTCACGAGGTCGTTCCAGTCATGGATTTGTCGAGGTGGGAGGTCCTCGAGCTAGGCTCGAGCGGTGTCCGACAGGAACAGGGGGAGTTGTTGAATGATGACCCGGTTGTCGGTAGCCCCACCCAACTGACAGGCCAAGCGGAAATCAGCGAGCTAAAGTTCGGGTTTGGTCTCGCTGTTATACTTGGTGAGAGTCGTGGGGGCAGAACCGAGCCGGGAGTATCATTTTGTGAATGGCCTTGCTAAAGACCCGAGGACCCGGTGGCTCGGGTGAAGGGCTTCGATCCTTTGAGCTATCGTAGTGTCCGCCTCTGTGCTTGTGGTAGCCTCGAGCTGCACCGTCACCATGTTTGCGCCTCCGGTGCTCGACGATGTTGTCACGAGCATCTCGAGGTTCACGGTTGTCGACGATGCGTTCACGGACAGAGACCGCCTTGTTCCATTAGGCGTGCTCGGGATGAACCGAGGCCTCTCTCTCCTAACGGGAGGGCTCCGTAGGTTGCTCCGAGGAAAGCCCGCGTCACCTAGAGGCAGAACTCTTGGCCTGCTGCATGGCAGCGGTCTTGAGGAGTCCTCAGATTTCATCATAGGCTCGATGGGCCTTGGGGTTTGATGGCTCGGGCATGTTACGAAAGAGCATGGCGGCTGCGACCACGTTCTGGCTGGCTCGACCGAAAACCGGGGGCTCGACTGCCCGATCCTCGACGATGCGATGATTGACATCATGAGCTCTCTCTTGAGCTCCTCCGCCATGTGCGTGCGCCACGCGCTCTTGCTCAAGGGTTTGCTAAAGTAGACGTAGGTTTTCTCGTTCCTCGTCGAGCCTATCCTGCAACTTGCGGATTTGCTCGAGCTGCATTCCTTGATCCGCAAGGGATTGAGCCTCATCCCGCTTAGTAGGGAGCTCGACCTGAGGTGGCGTGTTCCTTCCTTCAACGGCTGCCTCATCCTCTGAATCCGACGCGATAGCTCCATCGATATTGAAGCACTCACGAGTCGGGCCGTAGGTGTCATCGGCAGAGTCAGAGTCTGGAGCGCTAAAATAGTACAACGGATGCATGTGAGGTCGTGCGTTTCTAGGGTCGTGATGTCGAGAAGCAGTTGCACGGAGCTCCGTCTCTGGGGTCTCCGTGGAGTCCAGGTACTTGAAAGCTGGTGTGGATGCAACGAGGTCGAGGGCGGAGCGTAGATGGTGTCCGGGAAGTTCCTCGTAAGCGCTCATGCTGGTGCTCACAGAAGAAGCATACGCCTGGGCAACCAGATCTAGTCTAAATGGGAATGTTGACGAAGGCGTCGTTCCTCGTGCCGGTGTAGTCGAACTGGGTGATGGTGGCGTCGCGCCGGGCGGTAGAGCGATGGGACTCCCTATCGGCATCTTACCCTCAGCCAAGCTCATCCTACATAGATCCTCAGTGAGGAAATCCGTGTCGGCGTATCGCTGAGAGGCACCGGATCGGGGAATACCATCACCCTCCGCAAGGCGATGATGGCGGTTGCGCTAGGCTTGTCGTCGCCTGGCGGCACGTGCCTGACGAGAGCGACGATACCGACACAGGGCTCCCCCAAGTTGGGAGAGCTCGTGGTCCCCGTCGGTCGGGTGCCTGGGCAGAAGGAGGACCATGTCGTAGCCGTGGCCAAGAGACATGAACTCCAAACTCCCAAACCAGATCACCGTGGCCAACGGGAGCAGACGTTCGAGGTCAGCCATCCAGAAAAATAGCGGGAAAACGATGTTGGCACGCAGCGTCCCCTACCTGGCGCGCCAACTGTCGGCGTTCGGTCCCGTGGGGGTCCTAAGCCAACGAGTGAATCAAATGCTACGTGTCCCTAATCTGGATGGTGATGCAAGGAGGATACACGGGGTTTTATCCTGGTTCGGGCAAAAGAAGGTCCTACGTCCAGCGGGGAGGAGGGAGCATTGTATTTCCTTGCACCTAAGTGCTTGCGTAGGGGTTACAAGCTGTGAGAGAGGGAACCGAGCCAAGGTCTCAAAGGAAAAATGAGAGTACAAAGGAGATTGCTTGAGATGTCGATCTTCTTTGGTGAGACGGAGACTGGTTTTTCGTTGTCTGTTGTTCGTTGTTCGTTATTGTCCTCCCCCCGTCGTAGAGCCCCGGCCTGCCCTTTTATAGGGTAAGAGGTGGCAGGGACGCCGGGGGTGCCTTTGAGGTGAAGTTTTGTCGATCCCTGTGGAGGTGGCTGTAGCGACGTGCCCCGGGAATGGCCGGCCATCCCTAGACACCATGGGACATAGAGGACGAGACGGTGAAAAGACTCCTTGTTGACCGGCGGTGGGTCGATGCGGGGTCGAGGCCAGGTCAAGCACGGGTCGAGGACGGGTGGATAAGGCCGAGTCCCCTAGATCGTGGGGTACGATCCTTGTCGTATCCTCCCTCAGTAGCAAAATAGTGCACGGTATGGTGTGTATAGTGACGGGTTTTCATCTCCCATCCCGGGATGGGCAGTAAAAAGTGAGATTTGACACCGGCACTGCTTCCATGCCAGTTACTGTTGTAGCCATGATGGTAGGAAGTAGTGGGTAGTCGCATTAAATGCTTTAACTTTTGTCTCAGAATTGGTGAATAAGGTGGGTCGAACGGCCCGACCCGGGGTCATGCGAGTCGGAGATTTCCCGATAGTCGAGGTGCCTTGTCCAGCGAGCCTCGTATGAGTCGGAACGTAGTCGAGGCGTTCCGTCGAGCGTACCTCGTACGAGTCGGAACGTAGTCGAGGCGTCCCGTCGAGCGTGCCTCGTACGAGTCGGAACGTAGTCGAGGTGTCTCGTTTGCTATTTTGGCTCGTCTCGTTTGTGAGCAGCGGTTTGTTTTTCTTAATCGTTGATTGTGGATACCCCTAGATGTAGGTACCCGACGAGCACTTTCATTGTTATTTGGTGATTAGTATCTAATCATAATCTAATTTGATTTAAAAGATTTGTCTCGTGAATTTCGTCTAAATTGTATAATTAGTTTTATTTTTTATCTATGGTTGTGTTTAGTTTCTCTAAAAATGCACTATGCAAAAAAAAATTACCATCACATCAAACTTGCGATACATGCATGGAATACTAAATGTAGATGAAATCAAAAACTAATTGTACAGCTTGGTTGTACTTTGCGAGACGAATGTTTTAAACCTAATTAGTCAACGGTTGGACACTATTTGCCAAATAAAGCCAAAATATACTACAATATATTTTCACCATTTTCAGGGAACTAAACACAGCCTATATTTAATGTCTTATACATGTGCACAAAAATTTGATGTGACATAAAATATTAAAAAAAATTGCAAAAATTTAGGAACTAGACAGGCCGGAAGCATGATTCGTGTGGTAGCTCTGTCACATCACATCGGCTCGTGACAGGGTGACGAGCCATGATTTTTGTTTGTGGCAAAAGTCGGTAGGCTGGCACGATCTCGCCCAGTGATGGTGACAACTGATACGAGCTCTAGCTGAAAATCTGCCGCCGGCTCGTATATGGTCATGCCCTTGTTTAGATTGAAGATTTTTTCAACCTGATAAATAGTACCACTTTCGTCTTATTTGATAAATATTGTCCAATCGTAGACCAACTAGGCTCAAAAGATTTATCTTGTGATTTTGAACTAAACTGTGTAATTAGATATTTTTTTTACCTACATTTAGTACTCCATGCAAGCGGCTAAAAATTGATGTGATGGAGAGAGAGTGAAAAAACTTGGAATTTTGAGGTGATCTAAACATGGGCCATGTTTAGATATCAAAGTTTAACCACCAAATTTACTATACAGAATTCATATTTCCCATCACATTAAAATATCGATACATATATGAAGTACTAAATATAGATAAAATAAAAATCTAATTGCATAGTTTTGTTGTACTTTGCGAAACGAACATTTTAAGCTTAACTAATCAATTTACAGTGCTCCTCTATCTACTTTCTCAGACTTAAAACACACTTCAGACTCCTCTTCTTCTACATTTCACTTGCCTACTGCTAAGTAATGCGGTGCGGTGCTCGGAAGCATGGCTTCCTCATCGGCGCCAAAGAGTCTGAATGTCTGATGCAGATTGAACTGTACTGGTAAAAACAAACCCAGCTTTCATCCTCTCTATAAATCAGAACCATGATTCCTCTGAACTGTTGCATCCGTAAGAAGCCGCAATATATTCAACATTCCTCAACACAGACGCAACATAGCTTATTTCTCATTCTCAGGTCCAGATGCAGATTAAAAGCGAGAATACATGTACTATGTACTATATATAGATGGTGGCATGTTTTCCTGCCTACATGCTGATTGAGCTAACACACATTACTGAAACTTTTTTTTGCGAGAAACTATATGGAAGGTTCACACAAGACAACCACAATTCATGTGACAACATATAACCATGCGCAAACTCTACACTCGAGTCTTAGCTTCACATAAGTACACACAAAATCAAATTCCTGCTCGTATTTCCAATAGGACTGGGCCCTTCATTGTTCTTCTCTGTACATTATTTAGAACAGGTATTCCTGAGGACATCTGCAGGGAGAGTGCCACGCCAATTGCATCATCATTGTTGCTTTGAAGTATTTTTAGCTCTGCTTCTTTGGTGTATCAGCATACTTCCAGGTGGCATGTTCAGAGGAAGTGAATTGTCTTCCGCCAGCCACATCTTCTTCACGTATCTGGCTGTCCATTTCTTTCAGATCTTCTTCTGTCAGTTTCACCTTCAAGGAGTCAACGTTGGAATCTAGATTTTTTATTTTGGTTGTCCCTGAGAAATTGTAGGAAACATCTGTCAGTGACTAAACGTAGGACTATCAGAATTCAGAACATATAGCTATTAAGCATGACTACTAATGACTTGCTTGAACGCACTTGGAAGGGAATAATAAGTGAAGAGAGACTCAAGAATAAGTTAGTTAAATCGCACCACGTTTCAAACCAACAAAAGAAATTTCATAGCTCAGTAAAAGATCATATGGCACAAACTATTTAACAAGCTATCATGCACACACATTTGGAAGGAAGGAGGTTACTTCCCTTCAAAACAAGGAAAGGTTGTTTGAATTGGATGTGTTCGTCTACGTTATTGTGGTTCTCTGCCAAAGCAGACTATATCATAATTGAAAAGGGTTACTCCCAAATCATACTACTTAAACTATTTCCAATCATTAATGGTCTATGAATATGATGCGATGCACCTTTCTCTGAAAGTTTATACAAGGAAAAGGTGTCTGGAAATCCAACTTTGGGTGATCAACTCTGTGACTCATCAGTCTGGAAGCACTAAACGTCGTCAATGATAAGGGAATAAGATTATAAGGTCACACCTGGTATAGGAACCACATCATCTCCTTGATGCAGAACCCATGCTAAAGCTAGCTGACTAGGGCTGCACTGGTGCTTATTGGCCAGTTCTTCCATTCGCAGATAAATTTGCTTGTTCTTCTCCAAATTTTCTGGAGCAAACCTTGGGATCCCATGCTGACAAGTAAAAATTAAATCTGTAAGTGAACTAAGAAAAAGATTTTGGTGCAGACCAAGAAATGATTTTTTGGCAACAACAGAAAGAAATGATATTCTGAGGTAGACTGTATCAATACCAGAACAGATTCAGCGGACACTTGTTCTTTCACTCCTCTTCCACCAAAAAACCCACGGCCAAGAGGACTGTATGGTACAATTCCAATGCCCAATTCTCTGAAGTCCACAGAGCATAAAGAATCTTAATACATAATAATATCCGGTCAGAACCTCCATGGGCTGGAACAAATGAATTTGCAATCAAGTCACCTGCAGAGTGGTACAATTTCGGGCTCAATGTCGCGAGACCAAAGAGACCACTCCATCTGCACCGCGGTGATCGGGTGCACAGCGTGTGCACGCCTAATGGTGTCCGGGCTCGCCTCTGACAATCCGATGTACTTGACCTTCCCCTCCTCCACCAACTTCTTGAGCTCGCCAATCTGCAGTAATTTCGAACAAAGAATTCACATGAGCAAACACACCAACAACGCCGACTGGTTTAAGGCAGGCTGCAGAGACCGTCTCCTCGATGGGAATTGTGGTGTCAATGCGGTGTTGGTAGTAGAGGTCGATGCAGTCGATGTCAAGGCGGCGCAGGCTGGCCTCGCAGCAGGCGCGAACGTACTCCGGCCGTCCGCACACGGTCCGGTTGCCGCTCTCGTCACGCAGTATCCCGAACTTGGTGGCCACCTGCACCTGCTCCCGCGGCAGCTGCTTCAGCGCCTGCACACAGGCAGAGGCGATGTCTTCCGCGGGTCAGTAAAACTCAGTTCACGCCCATAACTCTCCAGAAAAAGGAAGTGCGAACGGACCTTGCCGAGGAGGATTTCGTTGGTGAGGGGGCCGTATACGTTGGAGGTGTCGAACAAGGTGATCCCGCGGCTGAAAGCGTGCGTGATGACGGCGATGCCGGCCTCGTCGTCCAGCGGGGAGTTGTACGCGCCCGTCAGCCCCATGCACCCGAACCCCAGCTTGGACACCTACATGGATGGAATCAATCGGCTCCGCCGAGTCGATTCGATTCAATCAAGCACCGGGCTAGCGGACAACGAGAGAGCGGAGGCGCGGCCGCCGCAACAAGATAATTCAGGGAAAGGTGAACGGAGAGAGATAAAGCGACCTCGAATCCCTGGGTGCCGAGCTTGACGCGGGGAACCTGAGGGGCTTGGTTATCCATGGCCGCTGCTCGCCGGTGAACTGAACGAGGAAGAGGAACGGTGGAATGAAGTTTGGTTCCAGGAAACATAGTAGCAGCCACTTCTGCGAGATTTTATAGGCACATGGGTACATACTGTATATTACAATAATTTAGATTATGGCTATAGGATTACAGAATCTGGATGGTAAAAATTAATCCGAGAGCTATTCGGATCCCTGATTGTAATTGTTGGAATATATACACATTAGTATTAGAATAATAAGTTGTCCATAATACCCTTTGACCCTTTGTGATGGGAAGGGATAAGATGTAACTCGTCTATACTACACATATATACTACCATCCGTTCTAAATTATAAATTGTTTTGACTTTTTAGGTATAATAGTTTTTATTATGCACCTAGATATACGATATGTCTAGATACATTATAAAAATTAGATATCTAAAAAAGTCAAAACAAGCTATAAATTAAAACAAAGGGGGTATTATGTATCTACAAGCAAACATGCCCTTGCGTTGCAACAGGAGAAAAAAAAACTATCAAATGTTTAACTTGTTTGCTTTATCTTTTTGCACAACTGCAGCGACCGCAATAACGTAATTTCTATAGTTGTTACTATTGATGTTATGAGTGGTTGTTGCAACAATCACAAAACCACAGACTCGTTAATGAAAACAAGGATAACAATGTTAAGTATCTATTTATTATTTATCTTTTATATAATTAAAAGTTGTTATTTATTTTATGATGATCATGATATCTATAATATAAGTTATTTATATTAAATTAAAATACAACCTTGATATTTTTTCCATTGTAAAGAACGAAATATTTACCTACAAAGTATCATAACTTTAGTTTTTATACTGACTGTCCATGTGTTTGTAGATTTAGATATCAAGTTACGTGACTTTTTTTTTAAGAATCCATAAAAATATGTAACTTTAATATTTAGTTGTCATGTTTTAGTTTTCACATGTCAGCCCTTGTTGAAAGTCATACGGTATATCTAGACATTTCAGAGATTTGCATTGGTACGTGCAGATAGCTTGGAGAAACATTTGTTTTGATTAGATTTAACGTGAAACCGCTCAAGATTTGAGTTTACAAATTGATTAGTTAGATCATCGACTAATTCATGTCATATTAATAATTTATTTCTAATTAAAACCAACAACTTGATAGAAATATTTGTTTATATTAAGTAAATGTTAAACTTTAAAAACCCATAATATTATATTACTATTTATCTTTATCTTTATAAGGAAAATCAGAGTTATTTTATCAGCAAATAAATCACGGCAAATAAATCACGGCAAGGGCATTAAGGGAGGGAGGTAGCACTTTCCTAACAGGACTCTCGTCCTTGCGGGAAGAGCCTCCCGTTTTCCACCGCCCAAAGACTGCTCTCCGAAGGAAAGGAAAGGAAAATTAGTTTTTTTTCCCCACGTTCGTCTTGCATCCAATTTTCGATTGGATTTAAAAACAGCTTTTTACTCGATCTCCATCGTCCTTAACGTATCGCGCCAGGAGTCTTACATCTTACATGTAAGATCACGGACGATGGAGGGCTCGTATAGCATGATGTCTAGATCGAATGGTTATTATAGAGGGAGAGACATGTTCCTAAAATAGATGTATCTGAGATTGAATCTTGGTTTAGGAGGAGTCTTACATCTTACATATAATCTTGGTTTAGGAAGAGTCTTATATCTTACATGTAGGTAAAAAAAATCTTGGTGAAAATTTTGCCTCTTTATTATTATATTATTATATATACTAGCAAATATGCCCATACGTTGGAACGGGAGAAAAAAGAGTTATCAAACGTTAATAAATTGCTAGTTTATTATGATGAACCTTGCCGCTGCTCTTACCGACTTGAGCCTAGCAGCGAGATTGCCTGCTTATAGAAATAGAACCCATGAATACAATTAGAAAAGAAAACTTGGTGGTACAAAAAATAAAAAATTAAAAACAAATAGACAAGGAAAGATATGTCCTTTGAAAAAAAATTCACGAAAAAAAAAGAAGCCGCTGTAAAGTCATGGAAACGGTTCTATTGGAAAAAAAATTAGAAAAGGAAAAAATAAAATTTGCTGGTTGAAAAATTAGAATAAAACAATATATAGGAAATCACGGTGAGAAAACAACGTCATTGGGGGAAAAAATAGAAACAAAATTGGAAACCACCGTGAGAAAACTATTCGGTTTTAGAAAAAGAATCCGAAGCCACCTTGATTAGCGGACTCCAGTTTGGAAACAAATTGGAAATAGAAAACAAATCAGGTTATTCTAATGTATATGAGCACGGCTTATGAGCAGGTCATATACACGACATAATACGTTTTGGAATTGGACTTCTTAGACAAGAACTATTCTAACTCGTATGAACGTAGGTTATTACATATAAATCCGGACGGAAGAAACTTTTCATTGTCTAGTAGTTAGAGGGAGACGGACAAAAAAAATGGATGAACGAAAAAAAAGCCTGAAATTTTGTCTCTTTATTAATATATATATAGAGGTATAGATATCTACTACTTTTTTTAATGGCCAAACGGTCCGGCCTGATAGGCCAATACTAGACGCTGTCCACAAAAAAAAACATAGTTTTGACACGAGCACGGGAGTAGCGTTGGCATGAGCACGACACGACTAATGGGCCAGCATTATACCAGCCCGATCATTCCCTACCGCTATATGGCCTCAGGTGCACTGGAACAATTAAATGCATATATGAACGAATATACAAACAGAAAATTCCTAAACCCTAGCTCGCAAGTCCCCAATCGATCTGTCTTGGCTGTCGGTCATCTCTCTCGATTTGCGCCGCTCTCTTGATTGTCACAAAAAGTATGACTAACAAAATTGAAGCCACACTTTTGACAAAGTTTTGCAAGAAAATGAGTCTAATGTGTACGACAAGGTGCTTCCCTGTTCGTTTCGTTGAAATTTGATGCTGATTTATTGCGAGAAAAAACACTGTTCGTTCGCTGAAAAGTATCGTTGAAGAACAGGACGAATATTTACTGCATACAACAAAGGAAGTAAATTTATATTGTGCTCCGTGGACAATTTTGGAATTATTATCACCACCACCTGATCACAGTACTTCGGATCCACCCGAACTATAGCATCGGTCACTTTTGAGACGTGGCTTTTCTTTTGCCCCTTGACATACCTTTCGGACCCTCTTTTGTTATTTGAATTCCACAAGGATATTTTTGGCGTGACTCCAGCCCTCTCGTGTCACCTTCATCACTGGACTCTATGGCATCTATCATCTTCGGGCCTCTCCTTTGCTATTTGAATTCCACAAGTATATTTTTGGCGTGACTTCGGCCCTCTCGTGTCACTGTCATCGCTGGACTCTATCGCATCCACCTCCCAAATCTTGGAGGCAAAATCCAAAATATGTGCATACATTGTCAAGTACTCCCTCCGTCCACAAATAAGTGACCATTGGCTTCTCTGGCTAGAGGGTTACTTATTCGTGAACGCAGTTATCAAACGTGCCGCAAAGGTCGTGTCCCCAATAGTGACGTCAACGCACACGCCGCAAACGTCGTAACCCCCAATAGTGGTGTCTACGCACGCAGCGCAAACGTCGTACCCCAACAGTGGGGCGGTGCTGATAGTCGAGGTAGATGTATAGCCGACGTCCGTGCAGGCTAGCCTCGCAGCAGGCGCGCACGTCTCCCGGCTGGGCCGTCGGGCGCACACGGTCATGCTCATGCCGGCGGCGCCCTGCCTTTTATCCCGAAGAAGATGACAGTGACACCGCAGGCTGTGGCAGCTCTGTCGTCATTCGTGACATCGGATCGTGAGTCGTGGCAGGGTGATGTGCATGATTTCTGTTTGTGGAAAAAGTCGGTAGCCTGGCACATGAATACTTCTCGCCCACTGATGACAATAACAACTGATGATTGTTAGGTAGTAAAATAGTTCACAGCATCTTGTAAAGTTTGGATGATTAATAAATACTCTTCCATTCTAATTATATATATATATATTACTTTTATAGATACATTAATTTTACTATATATTTAGACATATTGCACGTCTAAAGGTATAACCATGAGGTGACTCTACACTCTTGAGTCTTAGCTTCGCATAAGTACACACAAAATCAAATTCCTGCTTGTACTTCCAATAAGACTGGGGCCTTCATTGTTCTTCTCTCTACATTATTTAGAACAGGTATTCCTGAGGACATCTGCAGGAGAGTGTCACGCCAACCGAATCATCATTGTTGCTTTCAAATATTTTTTAGCTCTGCTTCTTTGGTGTATCAGCATACTTCCAGGTGGCATGTTGAAAGGAAGCGAATTGTCTTTCACCAGCCACATCTTCCTCACGTATCTGGCTGCCCATTTCTTTCAGATCTTCATCTGTCAGTTTCACCTTCAAGGAGTCAATGTTGGAATCTAGATTCTTGATTTTGGTTGTCCCTGAGAAATTGTAGGAAACATCTGTCAGTGACTAAATACAGGACTATCGGAACATATAGCCATTAAGCATTACTACTGATGACTTGCTTTGAACTTGGAAGGGAATAATAAGTGCAGGACTCAAGAATAAGTCAGTTAAATCACACCATTTCAAACCAACAAAAGTATTTCATAGCTCAGTAAAAGAGATCATATGGCACAAACTATTCAACAAGCTATCATGCTCACACATTAGGAAGGAAGGAGGTTACTTCCATTCGAAACAAGGAAAGGTTGTTTGACTGGATGTGTTCCTCTACATTATAGTGGTTCTCTGCCAAAGCAGACTATATCATAACTGAAAAGGGTTTCTCCCAAATCATACTACTTAAACTATTTCCAATCATTAATGGTCTATGAATATGATGCCATACACTTTTCTCTGAAAGTGTATACAAGAAAATGTGTCTGGAAATGCATCTTTGGGTGAACAACTCTGTGACTCATCAGCCTGAAAGCACTGACCATCGTCAGTGATAAGAAAATGAGATTATAAGGTCACACCTGGTATAGGAACCACATCATCTCCTTGATGCAGAACCCATGCTAAAGCCAGCTGAGCAGGGCTGCAATGGTGCTTATTGGCCTGTTCTTCCATTCGCAGATAAATTTGTTTGTTCCTCTCTAGATTTTCTGCTGCAAACCTTGGGTGCCCATGCTGACAAGCCAAAGTTAAATCTGTAAGTGAACTAAAGAAAGGTTTTGGTACAGACCAAGAAATGATTTTTTTTTCTTTTGCAATGGAAGAAAGAAACAATATTCTGAGGTAGACATAGACTGCACCAATACCAGAATAGATTCAGCGGACACTTGTTCTTTCACTCCTCTCCCACCGAAAAACCCACGGCCAATAGGACTGTATGGCACAATTCCAATGCCCAGTTCTCTGAAGCCCACAGAGCAAAAAGAATCTTATTACATGATAAATATCCGGTAAGGACTAAGGTGTCAGGACCTCCATGGGCTGGAACAAAAGAATATGCAATCCATGAATCACCTGCAGAGCGGCACAATTTCGGGCTCAATGTCGCGAGACCAGAGAGACCACTCCATCTGCACCGCGGTGATCGGGTGCACAGCGTGTGCGCGCCTAATGGTATCCGGGCTCGCCTCTGACAATCCGATGTACTTGACCTTCCCCTCCTCCACCAACTTCTTGAGCTCGCCAATCTGCAGTGATTTCGAACAAAATGAGCAAACACACCAACAACGCCGACTGCTTGAAGGCAGGCTGCAGAGACCGTCTCCTCGATGGGAATTGTGGTGTCAATGCGGTGTTGGTAGTAGAGGTCGATGCAGTCGATGTCGAGGCGCCGCAGGCTGGCCTCGCAGCAGGCGCGAACGTACTCCGGCCGTCCGCAAATGGTCGGCGCGCCTCTCTCGTCACGCCGTATAATTCCGAACTTGGTGGCCACCTGCACCTGCTCCCGCGGCAGCTGCTTCAGCGCCTGCAACACAGGCAGCGATGTCTTCCCCGGATCAGTAAAAGTTCACGCCCATAACTCCATAAGAACTCTCCAGAAAAAGGAGAGTGCGAACGGACCTTGCCGAGGAGGATTTCGTTGGTGAGGGGGCCGTATACGTCGGAGGTGTCGAACAAGGTGACCCCGCGGCTGAAAGCGTGCGTGATGACGGCGATGCCGGCCTCGTCATCCACCGGGGAGTTGTACGCGCCCGTCAGTCCCATGCACCCGAACCCAAGCTTGGACACCTACATGGATGGCAATCGGCGGAGTCGATTCAATCAAAGCACTGGGCTAGCGGACAACGTGAGAGCGGAGGCGCGGCCGCCGCAACAAGATAATTCGGGGAGAGGTGAACTGGGAGAGAGATAAAGCGACCTCGAATCCCTGGGTGCCGAGCTTGACGCGGGGAACCGGAGGGGCTTGGTTATCCATGGCCGCTGCTCGCCGGTGAACTGAACGAGGAACGGTGGAGTGAAGTCTGGATCCAGGTAAAATAGCAGCCACTTCTGCGAGATTTTATAGGGCACATGGGTACATACTGTGTTACAATAGATTAAGACTAAAATTCAAATTTGCATTCTAATTTCCTCAGTAAAACTAATTTCCACGGCACTTGTCAAGTACTTACTTATCAAAAGGTCGATCGTGCCCCTAACAGTGATGTCACCGCAAACGTCGAAACCCCCGATAGTGGGTGTCTACACACGCAGCAGCAAACGTAGTACCTCAAAAGTGGTGGCGGTGCCAAGGGCAGTCCTAACGGGACATTAACGGTGGTTTCTATCTCTATTAAATGAGATGTCATCTAAGTAAAATGCTGACATGACACGTTAATTAACGAGAAAAGAGAACCAAAACAGAAGAAATCGTTTCTCATGAGGGACACGACGTCATCCCTCGACCCGATGCACGAAGAAACGATCAAATCCCCGTTGGGAAGAAACCAGCGGTTTCGATCTGGGATGCCCGCTGCGCTCGCCGCACCGGCCACGTTGCCGCGTCGCCCACGCTGACCGCGTTGCCGCCGTGTGCACTCGCTGGAAGGCCGTCGCGTGTGCTCGTCGAACTGCTCATCGTGATGCTCGTCTACGCTCTCCCGACGGCCGCCGTGTGCGCTCACCGGCGCTGCCACGCTCGCCCGCGCCGCCACACTCACCCGCCGCGTGCGCTTGCCCACGCGCCGCCGCACACGCCCGCCGCCACCGCATGCGCTCGCTCGCCGGTCGCGCATGTGGCTCGCTCGCCCGCCGCTGCGCGCCTACCGCAACTGCATGCACTCACCCGCGTGTGGCTTGCTCGCCTGCCGCCGCGCTCGCCGCATGCGTTCTCCTACATCCTGAGGCTGGGAGAGAACGAGAGGAGAGAGTAACAGAGGAAAGGACAAAGAGGGAGAGAGAAAAAAAAGACTAATATTTATTAGTCGAGGACTCTTTCATCATGGAGTGTAGTTTCTATACCTGGCCCTTGTTTAGATTGAAGAAAATTTCAATCCGATGAATAGTACCACTTTCGTCTTATTTGGCAAATATTGTCCAATCATGGACCAACTAGGCTCAAAAGATTCATCTCGTGATTTCCAACTAAACTGTGTAATTAGTTATTTTTTTTACCTACATTTAATACTCCATGTAAGCGGTTAAAAATTGATGTGATGGAGAGAGAGTGAAAAAACTTGGAACTTTGAGGCAAACTAAACAAGGCGCTGATTTTTGGCTGACGTGGTTCTGTTGGTGCGCGTGCCCTGATAGTCATGTAGGCATGTAGCCAACGTCCCCGCAGGCTGGCCTCGCAGCAGGCGAGCACGTATCCCGGCCGAGCTGTCGGGCTCACCCGGTCATGCTCATTCCGTCGACGCCCTGCCTTATCCCGAAGACGGTGACACCCAAGCGTAAGGCGTGGCGCAGTCTGTGGCAGCTCTGTCGTCACTCGTGACATCGGATCCTGAGTCGTGACAGGTTGACGTCCATGATTTCTGGGGCTGTTTAGTTGACAAAATTTTTGGCGAAACGCTACTGTAGCAGTTTCGTTGTTATTTGGTAAATATTGTCCAATCATGGTCTAATTAGGCTTAAAAGATTTGTCTCGTCCATTTCGTCTAAACTGTGTAATTAGTTTTATTTTTTATCTATATTTAATGCTTCATGCATATGTTCAAAGATTCGATGTGACGGAGAATCTGAAAATTTTAGCAAAAATTTTTGGCATCTAAACGGTGCCTCTGTTTGTGGAAAAAGTCGGTAGCTTGGCATGAATACTTCTCGCCCACTGATGATATAACAACTGATGATTGTCAGGTAGTAAAAAAAATAGCTCACGGCATCTCGTCCAGTTTGGATGATTATTAGATACTCTTCCATTCTAAATTATATAAAACAATTTGACTTTTATAGTTACATTAATTTTTACTATATATCTAGACACAATGCATATCTAAATAGATACCAAAAATTATATATCTAGCAAAGCCAGAACGTCATATAATTTGAAATGGGGAAGTAGTAAAATATTTGTCTGAAATTGAGTTGGATTTTTGTCGTACATGTTCCTGTACGCTCAGGGTTTCATGCTCTTCGAGCTAGTTTAGCAGGGCTTCTAGAATGGCTTCGGTTCTGACTAAAGTTCTGGTAAACAATCATTCAAAAAATAACTTCGGCGACGAAGCCTAGAGGAGACCAGAAAATATGGTTTCTCCAGACTCCTCTCACAAATTTGACACAAATCTATCTCTAATAATAAAAAGACAAAATTTCTAGCACAAAATCTTTCGTCCAACTAAGACATCAACTCGGTTATAGTTTACGTTTTTCCGTTTTCATGTCCAAGTCCTTTTTCTTTTCATGGCATTTTTCTTTTTCCTGAGCCTCCCCTAACTAGCTACACGGATGGTGGTTTGACAATGAGTTAGAGACGAAAGCGGATCAAGTTCAGCCACCAAAGATTTTTCCAAATCAAATCCACCTCGGACAGGTCTCCCGATGCGGCACAACGACAGATTGATGATGGGGGCACGAGTTGGGATACACCGGATCATCGAGAGGATGCATACGGCAATCGCAACGCAGTAGAGCTGCAGAGATTCACGGCGCGGCATTGGGCACAGCTTCCTCTAAAGTTTGGCAGCTGCGCGGCACTGGTTCTACTGCACACGCAAGTTGGGATGACGTTCCGAAGCACACCGAATCATCGAGAGGATGCAGACGACAATCGCCACGCAGTGGAGCTACAGAGATTCACGACGCGGCATTGGGCGTAGCTTCCTCTAAAGCTTGGCAGTTGCACGGTATTGGTTCTGTTGCATGCCGTGGTGCTGGGGCGGCTACGCGGCGCGGCGCTAGGGCCGGGGGCGGCGGCGGGCGGCGCTGGAGCGGACGTTGGTGGTGGAGCGGTGCAGTGCTGGGGCGGGTGCTGGCGGCAGGCGGCGGTGCTCTGGTTTCTCCTATACGACAGCTCTATGCTCTATGTGTCGGATGAATGAGTAGAGTCGATGGGAGAGGAGAGAAATAGGCCTGCAGTCGACAATCAAATAGGCCTGGAGTCCGATGAGCCATGTCCTAATAATGAGACGGTCAATGCAAATGGACCTGCAACCCGAATGCTAGAATGCATTCATATTTTCTTATCAAATCTATAAACCATTAACGTCAGTATTCTCCGTGCAATCTATTTTTTAGGAATCCGTGCAATCTAAAATTATGGTACTAAATATTTATATAAATAAATATATCAAAATCATGTTCCCGTTTCATAGCTACGTTGCAGGTATATCATCTAAATTATCTAGGGACCACGTTCCACTCTTCGAACTAATCGTCCTACGGAGATATACTCTCACGAATCAGGAACTTTTTGATCCACATACCTGTTTCTCGTACAGTTCGTATCGGAAACTTTGTGACACTGGTACAAACCAAACCAAAAAAAACTAAAAGCAGCAATGTGTTCAATCCGCTGTCCCTGGACTTCTAACGTATAAATTAAGTGAACAAATTGTAAAATTATATTTACACAAATAAATGTTTTTTTCTTTTTTTAACACAACTCCCACGAAGCATTTATTTCTTTTTTCTGTTACAACGCACGGGTATATTTGCTAGTTATAACAAAATTGCCACTTGAGCCGATTTTGCTAAATGTTTTCTAGAATGGATTTAGCTTCATTAGAGAAGATGCTCCACAAGAGGAGCCAAAGTCGATCAGAGCCTTACCAAATTGACCCTTCTTCTACATTCCTGTGCAAATAATCTCAGCGTAAGTCCGAGAAAGCAGAAAGAGGAAAAGATGCTTGTATGGTAGCTCTAGCCTCCATGATTTTGCTACTAGTACTTGTCTACTGGTAGGTATATGCCTTGCTCGGAAGTGTAGTAGGAGGGAGAGAACCGGTGAAATAGATGATTGTATTGCTAAGCCTCGTGGACAGATTATATACACTGGTACATAGACATACTATGCAGGCGGGTCTCCACGCATTTACACTGGCGTTTTTCAGCACCGCCTACGCTGGAGACCAGTAGAAATGTGACCACAGCACAGGCAGTTGCTTTTGAACCGCCTGTGTAAATGGATCATTTACACAGGTGATTCACTAAGTGAGCCGCTTATGAAAATGGATTTTCACAGGCGGTTCAAAAGTAACCGCCTGTAATGTTAGATATTTTTATATTATTAAATATATACATATACATTGATATTGGAACTACTAAACCTTATTGGATTGTGTTCAAATATAACAACATGAAATTTAAATATTTCATACATACATTTATATACATTAAAGTTTCGTGCTCACAAACATAAAGTTACAAGAGTATCTATACATCACACATTATATACATCAAAGTTTTTACTCGTTGTCTAATAACTGTCTCGACTAAGTTGAAGCCTACTAATATCTGTGAGCATTCTATACTCTGGGTGTGCTAAGACGCTGGTAGCATCATGATATTTCCCTTCGCATGGAATGACTTCTTTCAAGATGAATGAGCACAGGTCCTCAACTATGTTGTATAAAGCACGTTCGATCATGTGCTTAGCCTTTTTTACATTAAATCTCTGGAAAGAAGGTTTATAAACATCATATATTTACACTTGGTAATACATTTACAAATTTAATGTCAGAAATACATACATGACTATTACTTATATTATCTTAGAAGGATTCTTGATGTATCCTCTGTTCTCTCTCATGAACTCGCACACGTAGAATCCATAGTGGACCGATCCGAGTGGTTGCTTGTGGCACTATATAACGGGAAAGTGGTTATTTACTTGCAACATCGTCCTATGTATTGTACATGTATGATTTGTATTCATAAATTTCCATACGTACCGGCCAGTTATGATGTATTTTCAATGGCTGCCCTTATGTTGATAACTCACACCTTCCACCTTTAATCTTGTAATACCTATATGCCCTATAATCTCGAATAGAATCATCTTATTATTCTCAACATCTCATCGATTAAAGTATGCATGCAAAATCTCGACTTACAGCTCTAAGTGCCTCATGAATGTTCCATAGCTTGTAGTCAGGTAATCTGCGGAGTCACATACCAACAGCTATCTAGGCCTTGGAAAAATTATGAAGCAGATCCAGTGGTCCCTGCACGAATCAAATTTGTGATGCATGTGTGTACTAAAATAATTAATTTGATATATGCAAACTCACACTAACCCAAAGTTGTAGGGGGCCACTATGGATTTCCAGTGTTGAAACTAAAGCATTGCGTGTCCTAGGTACAAGGCGTATCTGGCTTCAAACTCCTTCGTAAGTTCCGCTGTTTTCTTCTCCCGTTCTTCACCTTGTAAACCCTGTAAGTCTTCGTGATCATCCCTGATTCTGAATGTGTGCTGCTCCTCACATATTTTCATTGGGTTTAAATACCTAACCCTTTGACTGGCATTAGAATTAGGATTTCGACCGTAACACATCTCCTGCTGATCATATTGCATTCTGCAAGGCGCACGTACATGTAAGATAGAAGCGAACAATGAGACGATAGCCAGCGAGGTTAGGAGAGAGAGGAGGGGGCGGGAAGGCACCAAGCCAGGTGGGAAGATTACTACCAGTAAAGTATGGTTGCTAGATGCGGTAGGACGCTGGCATGTGTGAGCTCTACCGCAATGGGCAATGATGACTGAGAATGGGGTTGCAGCCGCAGAGGCACTTAAGCTATCTAGCGCCATAAGCACGTCGGCGGCAGTCTAAGCCAACACGATGGCACCGAAAGCCTAGGTGACACAAACCCTCAAATTGATGGATCTGAAAAACTTTTGATGACATGGCAGGTTTGAATATAAACAAGGCCAATGTTTACATAGTCTGTTGAAATAGTCTAGTTTTTTTAGTAGAGTTTATTTTAGGAATAGCTAAATCAATAATTTGAATCTCTTTTTTGACTTCGAGTTACTCTATAACCCTATATTATAGTACTTTCTCTATTATAACTTAAAAGGCATTTGACTTTTTTTAGACCCGGTTACAGACGTAGACGCTTACATACACGAGCGCACACTCACCTCTATAAATGCACGCACATACACCCTACCCCTATGAGCACCTCTAAAGAATTGAGTTGGACCCTACCCTACTGTTAAGGGGCACGTCGCCTACCACTGAAAGAATAGCTCCGTTAAATCTAGGAAAATTGCGAGAACCTGTTAGGGACTTGAACCCAGGTGGACAGGTTCATCACAAGGAACCCAAACAGTAGAGCTACGCTCAGTTCGTCATTTTGACTTATTTTAGATACATAGTGTTTGCTATACAAACATCTTATTAAGGGCCCGTTTAGTTGCCTTGGAATGGCCCGTTCTAGGGCCCATTCCAGGTGGATCGAAGCGGCTTGTTTCAAAAACATATATATATGCTGAAATCACTATTCGGTTTGGGCTGGCCTGAAAAGTAAACGGGCCAGGAATTGAATTTCCACTCCCTTTACGGCCTGAAACGCAGCCACTCCCTCCAGGCCCGGCTCGGAGTCTGGCTAGGTTTAAGTGAACCACTAGGATCCACTCAATCCAGCCCAGTAAGAAAAATAGGCCTGGTTTCAACATTTAACAAATGAACGAGGTCTAATTTAGAAAAAAAGTCCACATTACCTCCCTCAATTTTTGCGAAAGTCCGTTTTTTCTCCCTAAACTCTAAAACCAGGTAAACCACCTCCCTGAACTTTTAAAACCGTTCGTTTTACCTTCCTGATCGGTTATAATTTAGGTGTATACTTGTTAAAAAGTATTTATAAATCTATAACTAAGTTATACATGATCCAATGAGTATAAAAATTTTACTACAGTTTAAGTATACAATAATTATCCTATCATAGAAATTTCACCACAATTGACCAT
Source organism: Saccharum hybrid cultivar R570 (assembly GCA_038087645.1). Lineage (NCBI taxonomy): Eukaryota > Viridiplantae > Streptophyta > Magnoliopsida > Poales > Poaceae > Saccharum > Saccharum hybrid cultivar. The sequence goes on from JAQSUU010000135.1 coordinate 30,979,033, forward strand.
AGAAACTGCAGCTATGAATTGATTATAGAAAAACATAGATCTAAAGCTACAGCAAAAAATTTATACTAAAGTATATCATATTATATGTTTGCTATGTAGATCTACTCATGTGGAGTCTAACAAAATTGGATTTTTTATTTTATGATTTTTATGTGACTTACTATAATTTTTCAAAGATTCAGCCGAAATAAATAAAAAAGAAAAAGACAAAACCATCTTTCAAAACCGCTTAAAACGGTCTGAGAGGTAAAACGAACGGTTTTAAAAGTTTATAGAGCTGGTTTATCCGGTTTTAAAGTTTAGGGAGAAAAAGTAAACTTTCGTAAAAGTTAAACGAGATAATGTGGACTTTTTCCTCAAATTTACGTAGAACGGAAATTAGTCGAACCGGGGATTCGTGGAAGCCTTGATTGGGCCTCGGCCCAAGGCTATGCAATCGGAAATGCTGTATATGAGACGTCTGATTTCTTTTCTTCACCTTCGGACATGTCTTTCGCTCGTCCACTCGTTTCCCCTCGCCTCATCTGCTCGCTTCTCGCTCGCTGCCCCTCGCTCCACTCGTCACGCGCTGCCCATCGCTCCTCATCTGCTCCACTCATCACGCGCTGCCCATCCGTTGCCCCTCGCTCCTCATCCGCTTCACTCGTCACGCGCGTTGCCTCTCGCTCGCTGCTCCCCCGCTCTCTCCTCACGCCGATCTTCTCCATGCCGTCGTCGGGACGAAGCGCCCAAGCGATGCAAGCTCGGCGCACCCACGCCGCCCGTGCTCCCTTCTCCCCTTCTTCTCTCGTGCCACCCTTGCCCTCACATCCAGCGGTGCAGACCACGACGGAGGTTGTGGCGACCTCCGGCCACCGGAGAGAAGCTCAACGACGGTGGCTTTTCCGACGAGGTAGGTGGATCCCTCATGGATCTGAGTCGTCCTCTTCCTCCTCCTCCTCTGGATCCGAGCTCGGCTCCTCCTTCCCTACTCCTCCTCTCTCTGGATCTAAAGGATGTGGTGGTGGCTGAGGGTTCCAGCGAGCTTTTCTGGTGTGAGCTTTCACCATGTTGCAATGATTTTCTTTGATTGTTGTATTAGGTCTCGGTTGATGTTGCAATAGGTTAGGGTTCTAGCGAGCTCTCTGGGTTGAGCTCTCACCGTGTTGCATTGGTTTTTCCTGTTTGTTGCATCAGGTCTCGGGTGATGTTGTAGTTGGCTAGGGTTCCGACGAGCTCTCTGGGTTGAGCTCTCACCGTGTTGCATTGGTTTTCTCCCTTTGTTGTATTAGGTCTCGGGTGATGTTGAAATGGTTTTCTTCATTTGTTGCATTAGGTCTCGGGTGATGTTGAAATGATTTTCTTCGTTTGTTGCATTAGGTCTAGGTTGATGTTGCAATGACTTTCTTCGTTTGTTGCATTAGATCTCGGTTGATGTTGCAATGATTTTCTTCGTTTGTCGCATTAGATCTCGATTGACGTTGCAATGGTTTTCTTTAAATGTTGCATTAGGTCTCGGTTGATGTTGCAATGGTTTTCTTCATTTGTTGCATTAGGTCTTGATTGATGTTGCATCCTTCTATTGGAGAGGGGCGTGCTGTGCGGGCGAGCCGGAGGCGAGCGAAGGTGCTGGGAGCCGGCGAGGTTGGGAGAGGGGCGGATCCTGTGCGGGCAGGGTTCGATCCACTTTCGTCCGTGGAGGCGGTACGGGGCTGCGGGGATCGGTGCGGGGCAGTGGGGGCGGGGGCGGATGCGGGGCTGTCCGAACGGGCGGTGCGGGGCAGTGCTTCTTCTTCTCCTTCTATGTGGGGTGGGTGCGGAGTGCGGGGCTAGTGCGAACAGAGGGCGTCCGATAGGATACATCCCATGGGACGTCCGAGCGGGAGCACGACCCCTATGCAATGCAAGCCTACGACGAAACCATCTGACTCACATTGGATACCGCCTTTCGCACTTGGGCCTGGTTTAGATGCACCCCAAAAGTTACAATTTTTTCACTCTCTCTCCATCGCATCAATCTTTGGACGCATGTATGAAGTGGTAAATGTAGGTAAAAAAATAAATAATTACACAGTTTAGTTGAAAATCACAAGATGAATCTTTTGAGCCTAGTTGGTCCACGATTGGACAATATTTGCCAAATAAGACGAAAGTGGTACTATTCATCGGGTTGAAATTTTTTGCAATCTAAACGTGGCCTCGCTCGAACATCGCGCTCAGGACTCGAAGCCGGTCCCACATGGCACCCGCATCACTGACAGCTGAGCCTCGCTTACATGGTCCCACTAGTCATCGAAGTCAACCGTCCGTTGCAAACCAAACCCGCTTCCTCTGCCATCGTATCTCCGCTTCGCCTCCCTTCGATCGCCTCCCCCCATCCCCAACGAGTACCCAACGCCAACGCCACCCAAGTCCAGTTCACCCACGCCACGCGCGCGCTCACCGGCCGCCTAGCGCGCTCTCCCCCTCTACGGGAATCTGGATCGCCGCCGCCTGACGCTGCCGCCCGCGCGCTTTCCCCCCTCCGGTTCCGGCCCTAGGTTACGCTCTATCGGATCCAGGTCGCGCGTGGCGGACCCGCATTGCCCGAGCCAATCGGTTTCCGTTTTTCGAATTTTTGATCCGAGACGAGAGGTTACTTCCACGTGCCGCCGCTCCTAGGCGACGAGTTAGATGGCGTGCGATGGCGGCATGAAGGAGCAGGAGGGCCCCAGCGCGGCGTCTGCGGCCCCAAGTCCTGCGGCTGTGGCTAGGGCGAGGGCGAGGGCGAGGGCGGCGCGGCCTCCGAGGCCCAGGAGCCGCAAGGGGCTAGGCGTGCGGCACCCGCTGAAGCCCTACCGAATCCTTGCAGCCCTCCAGAGGGCGAATGCCAGGGTGAGGGAAGCGGGGGAGGCGACCCTCGTGGCAGCCCTCGCGGCGGCGCAAAAGGAGAGCGAGAGGGAGAACGAGGTGGTGCCCGATGTGTGCGGCGGGTGGAAGAGGTAACGCCTCCTGGATCATGTGCGCGCTATTGCTAATGCTGTTTTTAGTTTGCAAATTTTAGGCTCCACTCAGTTACAATTGAGACATTTTCCTATGAGACGCTTAGGTACTGTTATCGAGTTCCCCGGTTTTATTTAGCTATATAACTCGAAGTATATGGTGTTTATTAATCAAGTTCAAGCGTTCAACTAACTTGTAGCATATATGACCATACGAGCACCTCCTTAATTAGATTGATAAGAGTTTCCTGTTGATTCGCTGGTATAACAACAGTTATTGGTAATTTGGTATACTTCTCTTTGTATGTACCAAACAAGGATGATGGCAACCTGTTCTGAAATCATTTACTGTATTCGACAGACAATCAGTTCATATGTTATCTTGTTAATTTACAGAGCTTGCATTGTCATACATAGCAGTTGCATCACCATAGGACTAGGAGTGATTGTAAGTATGCATGGTGAGCGGCACCCATAAGCATCCGTAGATTACTAGGTCACTGGAAGATGCTCCTCTTCCATTTAGAGACCCTATAAATAGTTTTTACCTGACAACGCATGCCAGCGGCAAACCTATTTCTTTGTCAGTAACTCTTTTAGTTGTCCTTGTGAACATCTGTGCTTGCAGTGAGGATGGAAGTTTAAATTGTGGATACTCAAGCATTAGAGGTAGAAGGGCAACCATGGAAGACTTCTATGACATAAAATCTTCTAGAATTGATGATAAACAAATAAACTTTTTTGGAGTATTTGATGGTGAGGCATTCACTTTTCGAACACCTTATTTGCTCAGTTTAATTAACCTAACACCATTTCTCTTCACAGGTCATGGAGGTACCCGTGCTGCTGGGTATTTGAAACAACACTTATTTGAAAACCTCCTGAAACATCCAGCGTTCGTTGGTGATACTAAGTCTGCAATGAGTATGATGTTTTCTCCTAGATCCTTACTTAAAAATAATGCAGTTCATTTAGTAGTGAACAAGATCTGACAAATGGTAAATTTGCAGGTGAGTCCTATAAAAAAACTGACGTGGATTTCATGGATGCTGAAGGCAATATTCAAGTTGGGTCGACTGCATCAACAGCAGTTTTGATTGGCAACCATCTGTATGTGGCAAATGTTGGTGATTCAAGGGCTGTAATGTCAAAGGCAGGCAAAGGTTATATTTTTCTTAAATTCTGTCGCTTCACTAGTCAGTTAATATTGTACAGCAAACTTGCATGTCCATGACACTTGCCATAAAAAAATGATAATAGTGTATACTAACTACTAAGTATCACTTGATACCTTACACGCTAATCAATCAGTTATGAACATATGTTTTAATCGGTTGCCCATCGTCATGATTCCTGCCCTGATTTCATTGTAAAAAGATGTCATATAAGAGGGATGTCCAAAAGGTGGAAAACATTTGACCGCATATTTTATCAATGACCTGTATCATGACACAGATGAAGTGTATTTTAGAATCCAGATTAACCTGGGCATTTGGAAAATGTCAAAACCACCCCCTCATGGTAGTGGGTTCTCAACCACCTCGCGACTCCAATTAACCGGCGTGGCAACAGGGTCCTATGGGCTATTTTCGAATAGCCATTGCCTGTACTACCCTAAGAAAATAGTCCTCACAGCTGGGCCGTATGAGCTATTTTCTTTTCTTTTTGAGAACGTGCCGTTCATGTGTTTCATCGTTAAGATAAGGAGCAACTAAAAAAGAATACAGTACGTTACAGTTAAATACAGTCCAGTGTGCAATGCACCCTGACAAGATGACAAAAAAAGGGGTGGGTTGTTGTTTACAAGACATAACCCGACCCAAACGAAGAAATGAAACTGCGAAACCACACGTTCGCTCCCCACCCCATGCCGGTTAGATAGGTGAACAAGCACTGAGGGCTCCAATGTCTTTGTTGACAAGAAATAAACATGTCTTCACTCTGCAGACCTTCCAGTGGAAATGGTTCATCTAAGCACGACATGATGGAAGCACATGCGTATACGTTAGTTTGTGAAGAGCTAAACTGGGGTTAGGATGGATTTGGCTGCACATATGGCTTTCAAGTCTTTCATTGTTTGTTTTGTGGATTTTAAGGTGATTTTTTTTTGACAAAACCTCTAACTTGTGGGAGATATTTTTTAAATCCGCCCAAAAAAGATTATTATGACAACAAATTCAAGTATGGAACAAGTTTGTGCTGTATTCTTTTCCTCCAGAAAAGAATCATCAAACTTCCTTTTATTCTTGTTCATTTGGTGAAAAAGGGCGCAACTAATTTATATCAAGTGGTTAGTCATAATTGTATTGTACGGTGGACTGGTGTCGTAAAAGCTAGAAACGTTATGTTTCCATATTTATATTTAAATATTTGATACGTACTCCCTTCATTCCAAATTATAAGATGTTTTGGCTTTTTTAGATACATTGCTTTTATTATGTATCTAGACATAGTGTATATCTAAGTGCATAGCAATAGCTATGTATCTAAAAAAGCCAAAACATCTTATAATTTGGAACGGAGGGAGTATGAAGCTGTATATTTGCTCAAAGAAACACTCCCAATTTTATCTTGTTTTGACTAATATGTATTTTCTATTTATTGAATGCATCTTAGGATGTGTTGGCTTGTCGTTAAAGCAATTTGGTCACTCTTATTTGCAGCTATTGCACTCTCTGATGACCATAAACCAAACAGAAGTGATGAGCAGAAACGGATTGAGGATGCTGGAGGAGTTGTTGTTTGGTCTGGTAAGTCAAATTGATCATAACAATTGCGGGGCCCGTTGGATACTTGGTCTAATGCGGTTTTATCTTTCTGCCAAAGTTATTACAGTTTATCTCTACTTGGTTGAAATTCAATTACATCTACATCACAAGAGGTTCATCCAATGATGTTTTAGATGATAATGGTAAATGTACTTTGCAGGAACATGGAGGGTAGGTGGTATACTTGCAATGTCTAGGGCATTTGGCAATCGTTTGTTGAAGCAGTTCGTTGTTGCAGACCCTGAGATTCAGGTTTCTCTTGACTTTCATAAACTTTGTATTTCATGCATTGCAAGGGGGGAAATACAATAGAACTTCTGTAATGCGATATTTGACGACATTAATGCACTTAATCACAAATGGAGGCAGTTTTCTTACTTGGAAACTTCTTGTCAGGATCTAGAAATAGATGGTGATGTGGAGTTTCTTATTTTGGCTAGTGATGGGCTCTGGGATGTGGTGCCAAATGAGGTTAGTATGCCATATACCAAATTTGGTACACATATCTGCGTTATTTCTTTTGGAGTAATATCCCTGTTATGCTTTCTTTGAAAAAGATATATAAGTAGTTTCGTATGCAGCAGACACATAAATATTGACGATGAAATGTGACTTCTGCATATGCATTATATTTCCATGATAATTGTTTAGGTGCTGCTGTTGAAAGTACTTTGGTTAAGCACCAAATAAACATGAAAACTTGCTAAGCTATGTGAAGTTCTAATGTGTAGGTGCTTTAGTTTGAACACATCCAATTTATCTTTAGCTTGGATTGGGAGCGTGTTCGTTTGCAAAATTATTGTAAAAAAATGAAGCCTCAAGTTATCAGCAATCATTCAATCAATGACATTCATATTTTGGATTTTGCTCGCTAGAAAGTTTTCTTGAAACTGATTAGTAAGCTTACATTGGAAAAGATTTACTGATCTAGGGACAAGTTGATAGTAGCGCCTCCACTGGTTATTGCTTATTCAACAATTAAATGCTCACGAAAATGCATGCATTATTCCTGACATACGCTCGTGGCATGTGTTTGTATTTCAGAAAAGAAAAATTCATGTGATGTGGATCACAATACTTTCTCTAGTCGTGTAGACATGCAGTGATGTTTTCCTTGACACAATTTTTTCTTGTGCACATATAATAAAACTAAGAGTCAGCACAAGCTTCACTCACTGTTTCTTTCCTTGTTTGTGCTGATTGGTACATATGGTTGTTCCAGCATGCTGTTGCATTTGTGAAGGACGAGGATAGCCCTGAGGCTGCAGCCCGGAAGCTTACGGAGATTGCCTTCAGGCGTGGGAGCACAGACAACATTACATGCATTGTTGTAGAATTTTGCCACGATAAGATGGTTGATGGTTCTCTCCCGTCAACCAATCAGAGTTGACTTCGTCATTCGTTTTTAATTATTCCAGATTTGCTGTCATTGCTGCGGCTCTCAAGTATGGCCCCATCATTGGTTGTATATTATATTTGTTCGTTTAATATAGTCCCGCCTTGCTGATTTTGTTTGTTTCGGCTCCACCAGTTGATTAGCTTTTTTGCATGATGGATAAAGTATGTTGTTTGGATGCTCAGGCACTGCTTCGTGCACGCTGGACCCTGATCACCCATGTTGATATTACTTCGTTTTCGATCTTGGTTGATATTACTTCATTTTCGATCTCTTCTGTTGCGAAAAAAAAACCTTCCTTTTTTATCTTCTGTAAGCTCTGTTTTTCACGACTCCTGATTGCTGGAGCGTAGCCCTTTTGATTGATCGAAAAGTTAGTGCCCTTCTTAAACTGACATAGTAAGAGAGTATTTGGCACGGCTCCTCTTGAGTGGCTCTTCTAGATGTGGCTTCTTCAAAACGGCTCTGGTTCTTCTGTTTTTTTTAATTAAAAAATGGCTCCTCCAAAAAAAAAAGCTCAACAGAGCTTCCTGCAGGATCCTCCAGGAAAACACTCAGTGGAGCTTCCTGCGGGAGCTAGCAAGGAGTCTTGCCAAATAGCCCCTAAGATGAGAAATGGTTCCTTCAACTGTAGTTTGCAATGCGGTGATCTCATTAACGACGCCACGAATAGACATCTGTTCACAAAGTGATCTCATCATTAGTTATAAGATTAGTGGATATGATAGATTTACTTTTAAAGGGCATGTCTTTTGGGAACGGTCTGGTTCCTCTAGTCTTGTTCCTCTGTGTCGTCCCTTTACTCGTATAAATATATTTCAGAGATAATGAAAGAAATGGATCTTTCAAATCTTGATCATTTACGATCACTTCTGATACTTTATCAGCACTTTCGCTCTCACGAACAAGAAAGAATTTCGCCAGCGTCCCTGAGTTCGCTGAGAACAGAGGCCTTCTTCGTCGAGAACGGAGAAGCATCCAGATGAAGGATCCAGTACGTGATCTAGAACAAAGGTATGGAATACGGCTGCGTTTCGTACCTACGGCAACGACACTCGTCGATGTCGTCCTTCTTGTTCTTCAGCAAGTTCGTCCTCATCGCCGTCGCTTCCGCTCGATTGTGGATGTGCATCGGCGTGGCGGCGGCTGGCCCCAAGGCCAGGTCCAATCGCTGGCAGGATGCGGTTGTGCACATGCGCTCGCGCGACCACACTGCCTCCGTGACACTTGTGTGTCCGCCTGGCCTGTGTCTACGACGCCTGTATGCTCGACCGGTTGCGGCACCTTCACGCACGGTCTGCGGCGGCGGTGTCCGCGGGCTCCACCAAAGGTAGCGCCCTCAGACTACACTAAGTGGGTACCGTAAATGATACTCTAAAAGCTTTAGAGTACCAGTATAAAGTAAAAACTGCTGCACTGAGTACTCTAAAATGATACTTTATCTTTTTTCTCACTCTATATTTAGAGTGGTACAGTGCTTACAGTGGACAGTGGCGGCCCCACTAGCTAAACAAAGAAAAAAAATATTATAACTCACAAACCAAAAATCCAAATTAAATTTCGATTGCACCATTAAATTCGTCTCAATAAATCCTTCGAAACTAGATCACACATGGATATATTTAGATAAAATAATAAGTGTGTCCCACAGTGGATAGAGTAAATAGAGGATAATATAGAGGATGGATGGGTGTGAGAGAATTAAGTATAGATAAGAGAATCTTGCTAACTAGAACCTGTAGAGGATGAATATAGAGGTCCATGAGTGCGGATAGCGTTACTCACGGCCTGCGCTGGCTGCATACACGCGCTCTGCCTGCTGCAGAAGTGGCACCCGCATGCTTAGGGGTTGTTTAGTTGGTGAAAAAGTTTGGGTTCGGCTACTGTAGCACTTTTCGTTTTATTTGGCAATTTGTGTCCAATCATAGACTAATTAGGCTCAAAAGATTTATCTCGTGATTTACAACTAAACTGTGTAATTAGTTTTTTCTTTCGTCTACATTTAGTACTCCATGTATGTGTCGCAAGATTCGATGTGACGGGTACCGTACAAACTTTTTTTTTGGTTGCATGGCAACTAAACATGCCCTTAGCCGGTGGAGGCGGGCCTATGATACAGCCCACGCGCTCGACAGACAGTGGCGCTTGCTCGACGGCAGCGACTGCTCGTCTGCCCCGACGGAGGCTGCTCACCCACCGTCCGATTCCAAGGACCGCACTGGTGGTCGGCTCTAGCGCAACCCCCTCGCAACCTCCTCGCCGTGGCCTCGCGCCACGGCCGGTGGCCCCGCAGAGGCCTAGAGACGGCCTCCCGCGCGACTTGGTGCCCGTGGCTGGCAGCGGCGGCCGGCTGCTCCCCATGGCACCGACCGCACGGCCCTCGCGCCTGCGGCTTTGCGCCGCGGCTGACCCCGAGTCAGCGGCCTCGAGCCGGGGGCCTGGTCCCCGCGGCCGAGCGGCCCTACTGCTCCACGCTGAGCGGCCTGCGATCCCTGCTCCCTGAGGCTCGCGGCCGGTAGCCTCTGCGCCTCCATAGTCGGCGGCCCTGCAGCCGGCCTTCCCAGAAGCCGCCATCGGCGGCATCCTCACGGCCTCTCGGCCTAACGACGATTTTCTCCCGAGGAGAAACCGTCCGTGACAAGGACGGGATGGATAAGGCTGTGTAATTTTTGCAGAAATGGCCTTATATTTTCTGTAAATTAAATAATTATCCTTCTAGATAATTATGTTCTGTGCCTTTATGTTATAGGCAAAGGTTACAACATTAATCACACAGCCTATTCTCGATACCAGTGTACAATATTTCACTATGCTTTATTTTCCTCGTGCAAATATATTTTCTGGAACCTTAAGTATTCAGAAAATTGCATAAGTAATAAGTTACGTAAATTTTTTAAATTTACAAGAAAATAAAATTGTTGTTCTAGATTGGAAATTATTTCAGTCTAGAATTGGTACTGTTCAAAGAGTTTGCCCTATGGCATTTCAAATAAACATGTACTATTAACATTACATGTTCAAGTGTTTGTTCAAATTGACAAACCCAATAAACATGTGTTATTATTATATTGTTCAAAATGTTTGTCTAAATTGGCAAACCCAATAAACATGTAATATTATTATCACGAACTTTGCATTGCAATTACATTGTTATTTGCAATTTTCATTTTAAGCCCATTCATGCTTTATTAAAGGCTCATAGTGCTTACATTTTTAATGCAAAATCGATGAAGTGTATTATCTCATTATCTGTACAACACAAATGTTCCAAATTGTATGTTGGCCATACACAAGGTAGCACCATAGTTGCTAATGTGGGATGTATATTAAATTTTAACTCAGTGACTATCCTCAGCATGCGTACCAACATCACAAATTGAAACATATGGTCTACATCTTTTCACAAGTTGACTACCATTATTTTGTATTCCTATTGGCCATACACAAGGTATTACCATTGTTGCTACTATGGAATCTACACTAAGTCCACAACTTAGTGACTATCCTCAATGTGCGTACCTAATTCGTTTATGAATTAACTAAGGTCTACATCAAATCTTTGATGACTACCTTAGACGGGTTCATACAACTTGCATAAAATAACTTGACATCTAATGTTAACATATATTATGCCCAATTTGAGGTCTACACCTTTATAGTGACTACCTCCATTATATTATTATGCATATGAGATTTTTACACCATCATTAATACAAGATTTGTCTTGTCTTTGTTTTGCATCCCATTACAACACACCTCAACATTTTTAAGTAAGTTAAAAAAGTTTCGATGGTATGCCTTGTGTAGGATAAATGATTGTCAAAGAGTTTGAATCGCTCTTGATGGTTACCATTATCCAACATGGCAAATGGACGTAAAGTTAAACTTTGATGTTTTATGGATTTATAGCAATACTTGATGCCCCTCATAAGAGAGTATCATCGCTTACTGAACAATTAAGTATGGAGTTTTATGTAAATAAAGCACCACACACATCCAGATCACAAAATATGTGTATCTCAATGGATATAAGTTGATGCACTATATGGCTAGCTCTCACACAGTGATATGAAATCTAGCAATAATTTTGCCCAATGCCAACTATGATTGGCCACAATTTTATGTCTATGACTTTATGTCCACCTGAGAATAGAATTATGTTGTCCCTAAATATCCTCCAGACTGTGTTTTTGTGGTTGCTTGCAACTTACCATATGAATTCTAAATTAATTCCTACAATACTTCAGGTCTAAGTGTATGATAAACTCTAATTGAGTAATCATCATTAGCATCATAGCGATGCTCTATTACCTTAGGTATAGTTGAATTATTAGAATCATGACAAGTTCGATGCCATGTAATAATGCCATCCAAAGAACTTTAATGGTAAGGTTTAATGCAATAAGATGAAGCAACCCCATGCATTTCTTAGGGTCAAAGCATTTCCCCAACCTAACAAAGTCATACTTTTGTCCCAATTGTGGATGTTAAAGCCACACAACTTGGAAATGTCATGCCTTGAGACATTTAGTTGATTGGTATTAGAAATCCATTGGACATATATATCTAGCTCAACAATAAAGATATGAAGCACGCTTTAATCTTCAACCTGACACCACCAGGAAGGCCAGTTGTTGACAACAAGTTTCATGAAGAAACCAAGTAGCAACCAAGCACTTAAGTGGGTCTTATAAGCATGGATAAGATGATCATCGGATTTACTTCGCTTGATCCAATTTGGAGACCTAAATTGTCTCCCATTTACAAAGATACCTAGCGAAGTAATTTGGAGACCTCCATTGCAGTACGTACGTGGAACTTTGACCGTAGCCAAACATTTCTTATCTGTGCATCGAGTATGTTTTCACATACCCATATCACCACCCCAACATATCAATGGGCATTAGGGATCCTAAGAGATAACTCTGTAGGGGATTTATAAATTGCCCGTATGTTGATCACATTTGAGGATAATTCCAGATATTCGGGGGAGATTTATACCACATTAAAAATGCTAGGAATCAAAAGAGCAATCCTCACATCCATGTACCAAAGATTCTAAACCTAATCGTTTAGAATATCTTATATTTTGCATCATATTACAAAGAATCTGCCAGAAACATTTACTGATAATAATGGTGTCACAAAATCATATTATCCTAATTATAATGCGCCCAAAAGAATGGAGGTACCAATTAAAACCATTCAACTCCCACTTCCAAAGAAGAGTGAGAGAAGTACGGCCGCTCCTAAGGATAATGATCCAAGTAAGCGTCCGAGGATACCGAGGACAAGATCCTCCAAATCAGTAAACCCAATCCAACCTCAAGTTGGTAGACACCCAAATGGATGAGCATCCGAAACTCGGATCAAAATCCACTTGGATCAACGGTGCACCTAAATTCTGATCTTAGGACATTGGAACACCCTGACTCCATATGGAAAATGACTCGGAATCCAAAAGGGTTAACATTTTCACATGCTATATTGATTCCAAAAACCGAATCAATCATTTAAATACTACAAATTGTCGTGACATATACTCCTCAAAGATTGCTCTTCACCTTACTAGATCCAGAACAAAAGTCCTAGGCAGAGTGTCTTCACACTTAAATTTGGTCAAACTAAAAGGTGGCAATTAAAGAAATTGCTCATAGTTTCTTTCCAGAAGCTGAAAGTCCTATGTTTGGTGTTGGTAATTAGTGACAATGCCTAAGTACTAATCCCATGCCTAAGTTGTATGTAGCATATGAGGATTAGTACACTCCAAGGTTGGTGGCAAGATGGACATGGTGATCATAATGGCCACACTTGGATTTGGACGCAACCCTACGTGATCAAGGCAAAGGTATATGCTTAAGGGTTGTGTTTTAGTAACCAAGACACCTAGTGGGTGTGGTTACATTATAGGATAGATAGCCGTACTATAAAGAGGGGAATGACGCGGCTATTGAACTCCTAAGTGCCTCTAGATGTGCATTTCATGATCATATGCATTTGGATAGAACTAATATCGCCTCGAAAAATGATTGTGAAAATGCTAACACACTCACACATGACGAGATCACTTGGTGATATTAGCACGTTTGCGACGGCGGTGGAGTTTGAGCGGTAGAGAGGGTTTGGTTCCTCTCTCCCTCCCGCCGAGCTTGCGAGGCGGGATTCAGGCGTTTTCGAGAAGTTGAAACGATTATTTTCCACTACGCCGGAAGTCCGGAAAAGAAACGAAGGCGAACGGAGGTCACAGAGGTGACCGGATGCTAAACCGGACGCGGTCCTTGCATGACCGGATGCGTCCGGTCAGTGTTTAGTGTCTGCGTGTTTTTCAGTTCGATGATCGGACGCGAGGCGCGTCCGGTCACTGATGATCGGACGCGTCCGGTCATTCAAGGAGCTTACTGGACTCTAACCGGACGCAGTCACTGTCGCGTCCGGTCATTTTCTTCAGCGCGTCCGGTCACTATTTCGTTGAGCGCTGCTCAGGCGACCAGCGCGTCCGATCCTTCACGGGACCAGCGCGTCCGGTCGTTCCCGGCGCGTCCGGTCAGTTGGACCAGCGCGTCCGGTCGTTGCTTCGTAGTTAGCCGTTGGGCGACCAGCGCGTCCGGTCGTTTGGACCAGCGCGTCCGGTCAGTACTTCACGAGTTAGCCGTTGGGCGACCGGCGCGTCCGGTCAGTTGGACCAGCGTGTCCGGTCAGCCCGATTTCGGCTGTTTAAGTTTCTAACGGCTATATTCGAAGGGGTACGTCTATAAATACTCGTTGGCCGGCTCAAGGCTCTCACTCTCGAACTTTTGACATACTTGTGAGCACTTTGAGCTAAGCAACTCCCCTCCCACTCATCTCTCTTGCTTCTTTGCATATTCGAAGTGAGATTGAGTGATCCAAGTGCATTTGCATTGTGAGATTGCATCTAGTTGGCACTTGGTGGTTGATTTGCTGCGGGATTCTTGTTTCTCTTGGTGGTTGCCACCACCTAGACGGCTTGGAGCAGCTTGGAGGCGTTGGCAAGAGTTGGTGATTGTTCTTGGCCACCTCCGGTGATTGTGAGGGGTTTGTGCCTACCTCGGCGAAGCGCCAAAGGCAACGTTAGTATATTGCTCGTGTCATTGCAACCTTTTGCCATTTGGTAGGTTCTTGTGGTGCCTTTTGAGAGGCTCGGTGTGAGACCGATTAGCCACCGAACCACGTGGTGAAGAGGGACACAACGGGGACTAGCGTGCCGGCAAGCACGTGAACCTCGGGATAAATTTTTGTGTCATCATTCTTATTGTGTTTGATCGATCCCGGTGGTTGTATATTGTGGTATTCATCTCTTGATCATATTGATTGGTTCGCTTAATACTTCGCCCCTCGGTGATATCCTCCTAACTCTCTCTTGTATTAATTTCTTAGTTACCTTGCTAGCTTGTTAGTGTATCTCTTAGCTTGTGTAGCTAGCTAGCTTTAGTTGTAGTTGACTTATGTGGTTCGACTTGTGCGGTTGAGTGCAAATTTATTAGAATTGTGAATTGGTTAGGTGGCTTGCAAACACCCCGTAGGCTAAGCAAAACTCGCATCTCGCTATTTGTTTTATTGATAAACTTGTTTAGCTTGTCTTTGTAGAAAATTTTAATAAGCTATTCACCCCCCCTCTAGCCATCAAGACCTTTCAAGTGGTATCGGAGCCGTGGTCACCGTTTGTAAGGCTTAACAACCTCGGTGTAAGATGGCTCAAGTTATGTTCAATCATGTTAATGGCAAGCCTCCATTCTTTGATGGCGTCTCTTCCTTTGATCATTGGAAAAGGAAGATGAAGCAATATCTAGGCAATATACATGAGAAGGTTTGGGATGTGACCAAAGAAGGATACGTCATTCTTGATGAGGAAAACCTCACTCCCAATGACCGCATCAACAAATAATGCAATACGGCGACACTTGACACAATCTATCGTGCCATTGATGATAAAGTATTTGAGCAAATCAAAGATCTTGAAAAGGCAAATGAGCTTTGGATAAGGCTTGAAGAAACATATGAAGGTACTTCAACGGTAAAAAGTGCTAAACTATATATGCTCAAGGACAAGTTCTCCACATTCAAGATGAAGGATGATGAATCTATCCCGGAGATGTTCTATAGGCTCCAAGTCATTGTCAATGATCTCAAGGGGCTTGGGGAGAAGGTTGAGGACAAGGACTTCTCACACAAGTTCTTGATGTGCTTACCCAAGAAGTTTGCCACCTTGAGAAGAATGATCTTTAGAGAGGGATTGGACAAGGTCAAACCAACCAATGTGCTTGGAGATATAATGACCGATGCCCAATACAATGATGATGAAGATGAGGTAGAAGAGAAGAAGGAGACCAAGGTCAAGCAAGAGAAGCCCATTGCATTCAAGGCTTCATCCTCTAAGGGCAAGAGCAAGGTAGAAAGTGATGATGATGATCCATTCGATGATGAGACCATGGCCCTCCTTGTGCACAAGATGGGAAGGTTCATGAAGAAGAAAGGATATGGGGCAAGGAAGAGGAGAGACATTATAAAGGCAAAGACCCTTTGCTACAATTGCAATAGCCCCGATCACATAGTGGCGGATTGCCCCTATGAAGATAAGAGATTTCATAGTGGGGACTTGAAGCTCAAGAAGAACAAGAAGGATAAGAAAGAGAATGAGAAGAAAGCAAAGAAGAGCTTCACTTTCAACAAGAAGAAGAAGGGTGGTGGTTATGTAGTCACTTGGGATAGTGACAACTCCGATAGTGATGATGATGAAAGCTCTAGTGATGATGAGAGGATCACTCGACGAGCCACTGCAAACATCGCCCTCTCCAACAAGCCATCCATCTTCGACACTACATCAACATGCCTTATGGCCAAGCCTACCAAGGTAAAACATGATGATAGTGATGATGATTCTTGTGCTAGTGACGATTGTAGGAGTGATGATGAGGAGGATGAGGACTACTCCAAGGATGATCTATTAGGCATAATAGATCAAATGAGCAAGGGCTACAAGAGGACAACCAAGAAATACAAAATCTTGGAACAAGAGCTCATTGCTAAGAGCAATGAAAATGATGCCTTGATGGAGGAGCTTGTTGCTCTCAAAAAGAGTAAGGAGTGCAAAGGAATTGAACAAGAGCTCAAAGCTCTTAGGAAATCCTTTGATGAGCTAGAGGCTTCTCGTGAGTGTCTAAAGGAAGACCACGAGGATCTTGAAATTGCTCACACTAGGCTTAAGGAAGCCCACTCCACTCTACTTGAGCTCATTAAGGAAAAGGACCTTAAGTTGGAGAAGTTCATGAAGGAAGCTAAGGAGGAGCAAGTGATTGTCACTTGTGATATTGGACTAACATGTGATATTATTGATGATTCTTTATTTGTTAGTCCTACTAATGCTTCATGTAGCTCATCATCATCCACCACAACCAACTCTACCTCTACTACTAGTGATTCATCACTTGTGGTTGAGACTCTTAAGAGAGAGGTGGATGATCTCACCCGCGCATTAGGCAACGCCTATGGTGGGGATGCCCGCTTGCTAAAATGCTTGGGTAGCCAAAGGTTCTCTCTTAACAAAGAGGGATTGGGCTATACTCCCAAGAAGGGCAAGGCGGCCTTTGCTACTCCAAAGCCTCGCTTTGTGAAGGGCAATGGTCGTTATTGCAATAGATGCAAGCAAGTTGGGCATCTAGAGATTAATTGCAATAAAATGAACAAGAACAAGAAAAATGCTAATGTACCTTACATTCCTTTTGATTCTTGTTATGTGCTTACTAAGGGTGAGAAAGGTGTGCATGCTAGGTTTGTTGGTACACCAATTGTGAGCCCAAAGAAGAAGGCCATTTGGGTACCAAAGAGCTTAGTGACTAATCTCTAAGGACCCAAACAAGTATGGGTACCTAAGAAACATTAATTTGTTTTGTAGGTTAATTACAAGGCCGGAGGAAGGCATTGGGTGCTTGATAGTGGGTGCTCTCAACATATGACCGATGATTCAAGAATGTTCAACTCTCTCAAATCAAATGATAGTGGCATTGATAGCATCACATTTGGTGACAATAGCAAGGGTGATGTAAAGGCTCTTGGAAGGATTGCAATCTCAAATGATCATAGCATTTCCAATGTGCTCTTAGTCGAAAAGTTGAACTTCAATCTTCTCTCGGTTGCTCAATTGTGTGATCTCGGTTTCAAGTGCATATTTAGTGTTGATGATGTGGAGATAGTTAGTGTTGATGGCTCTAACTTGATCTTCAAAGGTTTTAGATATGAGAATCTATACTTGGTTGATTTTAATGCTAGTGACACTCAACTTTCAACATGTTTGCTCACCAAATCAAGTATGGGTTGGTTATGGCATAGAAGACTTAGTCATGTTGGCATGAAGCAATTAAACAAGTTAGTGAAGCATGACTTAGTTAGAGGCTTGAAGGATGTCACATTTGAGAAAGATAAGCTATGTAGTGCATGTCAAGCCGGAAAGCAAGTAGGCAACACTCATCCATTGAAGAGCATTATGAGTACTTCCAAGGCATTTGAGTTGTTGCACATGGATCTATTTGGGCCAACTACATACACAAGCATTGGTGGGAACAAGTATGGTTTTGTGATTGTGGATGATTTCACTAGATACACATGGGTATTCTTTCTTGTGGACAAGAGTGATGTATTTGACATATTCAAGAAGTTCATCAAGAGAGTGCAAAATGAGTTTGAGACCACAATCAAGAAAGTAAGAAGTGACAATGGAAGTGAGTTTAGAAACACAAGAGTTGATGAGCTATGTGAAGAGCTTGGAATCAAACATCAATTCTCGGCCAAGTATACACCTCAATCAAATGGCCTAGTTGAGAGGAAAAATAGAACCTTAATTGATATGGCAAGATCAATGTTGAATGAGTATAATGTAAGTCATTCATTTTGGGCCGAAGCAATCAACACGGCTTGCTTCTATAGCAACCGCCTCTATTGCCACAAGTTTCTAGAGAAGACACCATATGAGATCTTAAATGAAAGAAAGCCCAACATTGCATACTTTCGGGTATTTGGTTGCAAATGCTACATCTTGAAGAAGGGCACTAGATTGAGCAAGTTTGAGAAGAAATGTGATGAAGGATTTCTACTTGGTTACTCAACTACTAGCAAAGCTTATAGAGTTTGGAATTTGGCTAGTGGTTTACTTGAAGAAGTGCATGATGTTGAGTTTGATGAAACAAATGGCTCTCAAGATGAAGAAGATAACTTGGATGATGTGAGAGGAACTCAATTGAGTAATGCTATGAAAGAAATGGATATTGGTGATATTAGACCAAAGCAAGTTATTAATGTAGATGACAACAAAGATCAAGTGCTCCAAAGTCCAATCACTCAAGCTAGTGGTTCTCTAATGCAAAATCAAGCTAGTACATCATCTCAAGTGCAACAAGATCAACAAGTGGCTAGTTCATCATCTTCAACTCATGATCAACATCAACATCCAAGCAATCAAGTCCAAGTGCTTCAACCAACTAACATTGCAAGAGACCATCCATTGGATTCCATCATTGGTGACATACAAAGAGGAGTTCAAACTAGATCAAGATTGGCATCATTTTATGCTCACTCATCTTTTGTGTCAATGGAAGAACCCAAGGACATTGATAAAGCATTAAGAGATCCGGATTGGGTAAATGCAATGCATGAAGAGCTCAACAACTTCAAGAGAAATAAAGTATGGGAACTAGTTGAAAGGCCTAAGGATCACAATGTCATTGGAACAAGATGGGTCTTTCGCAACAAGCAAGATCAAGATGGGATAGTAGTAAGGAACAAAGCAAGACTAGTGGCTCAAGGTTACACACAAATAGAGGGTCTTGACTTTGGTGAAACTTATGCCCCGGTTGCAAGATTGGAAGCAATTAGGATCTTACTTGCCTATGCTTGTGCTCACAATATCAAACTATATCAAATAGATGTAAAGAGTGCATTTCTCAATGGGTACATTCAAGAGGAGGTGTATGTGGAGCAACCTCCTGGTTTTGAAGATGACAAGAAACCCAATCATGTATACAAGTTAAGGAAGGCTTTGTATGGATTAAAGCAAGCACCTAGAGCATGGTATGAAAGATTGAGGGACTTCTTGCTATCCAAAGGATTTGTCATGGGCAAAGTTGATACAACACTATTCACCAAGAAGATTGGGAAAGACTTATTTGTATTGCAAATATATATTGATGATATCATATTCGGTTCAACCAATCAAGATTATTGTGATGAGTTTGGGAAAATGATGGCAAAGGAATTTGAAATGTCAATGATTGGTGAACTTAGTTTCTTTCTTGGACTTCAAATCAAACAAATGAAGGAAGGAACATTTGTAAGCCAAACCAAGTACATCAAAGATATGCTCAAGAAGTTTGGAATGGAAGATGCAAAGAGTATTACAACCCCAATGGGCACTAGTGGAAGTTTGGATAGTGACAAGAGTGGCAACATGGTGGATCAAAAGCTATATAGATCAATGATTGGTAGCCTACTCTATGTGACGGCATCAAGGCCCGATGTGATGTTTAGTGTATGTATGTGTGCAAGATTTCAAGCCTCACCAAGAGAAAGTCATTTGAAGGCAACAAAGAGAATATTGAGGTACTTAAAGCATACACAAGATGTTGTATTGTGGTATCCCAAAGGTGCAAGTTTTGAGCTAGTTGGATATTCGGATTCCGACTATGCCGGTGATAAAGTGGAGAGAAAGAGCACTTCCGGAACATGTCAATTGTTGGGAAGATCACTTGTCTCATGGTCATCCAAGAAACAAAATAGTATTGCACTATCTACCGCCGAAGCCGAATACATCGCCGCGGGTAGTTGTTGTGCACAAATCTTGTGGATGAAGGCAACATTGAAGGATTTTGGAATCAATTTCAAGAATGTGCCATTGCTATGTGACAATGAAAGTGCCGTGAAGCTAACTAACAATCCGATTCAACATCAAAGAACAAAGCATATTGATGTTCGCCATCACTTTATTAGAGATCATCAACAAAAGGGTGACATTGCTATTGAGAATGTGGGCACCGAAGATCAATTAGCCGATCTATTCACCAAGCCACTTGATGAGAAGAGATTTCACAAGCTAAAGAATGAGTTGAACATACTTGACTTCTCCAACATGAGTTGATGCACCCCATATATGACATGCCTCTCCTTCGAGCCCCAAGGTACAATTGGTTGACATGTCATCCATTCTATACTAAGGACATGTTTAGTGCATCTAGTCATGATTTCTTATGTTCTAGGATCATTCATGAAAATTAAATAAATTTGAAGTTTATATGGTGCCACTATTGTTTCCATGACTTGTATGATCTAGTGGTAGCATATAACTTGTTTAAGTAGCTTGTGATCCTAAGTATTTAATCTAGAAAACTTGTCTAAATATTTGCTTCAACATGGTGCATGATAACCCTTCTAGTGAGGTGTGAAGAAGCTTGCCCTTGGATCAAACCGAAGTATTTTATTTATGTAAGCAATCTAGGTTGAATCATAAACTTGATCCTCACCCCATATTTCAACATGATAATCTATCTAAAGTTTGCTCCTTGTGGTCAATTGGTGCCAAAGGGGGAGAAAATATTGTTCACAAAGATAGAACTCAAAGAGGAAGAAAATGTTGTGGGGGAGAAAATGTTGTTCACAAAGATAGATCCTAAAGGGGGAGAATTGATAAAAGAAGGGGATCAACTAAAATTTTGAGCACATAAGTAGGGGGAGCAAGCTCTTAAGCATGAATGTTGCATTTACATGTGCACGTCATTTGTATGATGCATAGTTATGCATTCCGTTTTCTCCGATACATTGCTTGTGTGGTGACTTGCTAGTATAATTTGAATGTTGCATTAAGGTACTAGCATGAATAGGAAGTAGTTAGATTTTTCTTGCTTCATGTTTTTTAAAGTGGTACTAGAGCCTTGCTTATAATGTTGATCTCACGAGGTTTCTAGTTATGTTTGTGTTTTTCCAAGTGGAATCTAACTACACAAGGTGCTAAGATGGTGTTTATCGCTACTCCGATGGTATCACGCTTCAAAGGTCTATAATCTTAAACACTTAGCACCTATTGGTAGTCAATGCTCCTAATATTTTCTATCTAACATGTATGCTTCCAAAATCCAAACATATAGCATACATGTAGGGGGAGCCATTGCTATCAATTTGAATTCATGATCACATGTCCATAATTCTTACACATGGTAATATACTTGGACAATGTGACATGGATTCAATCAAAATTTTATTATAACATCTTTGTGAAAGGGTTGTCACCAATTACCAACAAGGGGGAGATTGAAAGTCCTATGTTTGGTGTTGGTAATTAGTGACAATGCCTAAGTACTAATCCCATGCCTAAGTTGTATGTAGCATATGAGGATTAGTACACTCCAAGGTTGGTGGCAAGATGGACATGGTGATCATAATGGCCACACTTGGATTTGGACGCAACCCTACGTGATCAAGGCAAAGGTATATGCTTAAGGGTTGTGTTTTAGTAACCAAGACACCTAGTGGGTGTGGTTACATTATAGGATAGATAGCCGTACTATAAAGAGGGGAATGACGTGGCTATTGAACTCCTAAGTGCCTCTAGATGTGCATTTCATGATCATATGCATTTGGATAGAACTAATATCGCCTCGAAAAATGATTGTGAAAATGCTAACACACTCACACATGACGAGATCACTTGGTGATGTTAGCACGTTTGCGACGGCGGTGGAGTTTGAGCGGTAGAGAGGGTTTGGTTCCTCTCTCCCTCCCGCCGAGCTTGCGAGGCGGGATTCAGGCGTTTTCGAGAAGTTGAAACGATTATTTTCCACTACGCCGGAAGTCCGGAAAAGAAACGAAGGCGAACGGAGGTCACAGAGGTGACCGGATGCTGAACCGGACGCGGTCCTTGCATGACCGGACACGTCCGGTCAGTGTTTAGTGTCTGCGTGTTTTTCAGTTCGATGATCGGACGCGAGGCGCGTCCGGTCACTGATGATCGGACGCGTCCGGTCGTTCAAGGAGCTTACTGGACTCTAACCGAACGTAGTCACTGTCGCGTCCGGTCATTTTCTTCAGCGCGTCCGGTCACTATTTCGTTGAGCGCTGCTCAGGCGACCAGCGCGTCCGATCCTTCACGGGACCAGCGCGTCCGGTCGTTCCCGGCGCGTCCGGTCAGTTGGACCAGCGCGTCCGGTCGTTGCTTCGTAGTTAGCCGTTGGGCGACCAGCGCGTCCGGTCGTTTGGACCAGCGCGTCCGGTCAGTACTTCACGAGTTAGCCGTTGGGCGACCGGCGCGTCCGGTCAGTTGGACCAGCGTGTCCGGTCAGCCCGATTTCGGCTGTTTAAGTTTCTAACGGCTATATTCGAAGGGGTACGTCTATAAATACTCGTTGGCCGGCTCAAGGCTCTCACTCTCGAACTTTTGACATACTTGTGAGCACTTTGAGCTAAGCAACTCCCCTCCCACTCATCTCTCTTGCTTCTTTGCATATTCGAAGTGAGATTGAGTGATCCAAGTGCATTTGCATTGTGAGATTGCATCTAGTTGGCACTTGGTGGTTGATTTGCTGCGGGATTCTTGTTTCTCTTGGTGGTTGCCACCACCTAGACGGCTTGGAGCAGCTTGGAGGCGTTGGCAAGAGTTGGTGATTGTTCTTGGCCACCTCCGGTGATTGTGAGGGGTTTGTGCCTACCTCGGCGAAGCGCCAAAGGCAACGTTAGTATATTGCTCGTGTCATTGCAACCTTTTGCCATTTGATAGGTTCTTGTGGTGCCTTTTGAGAGGCTCGGTGTGAGACCGATTAGCCACCGAACCACGTGGTGAAGAGGGACACAACGGGGACTAGCGTGCCGGCAAGCACGTGAACCTCGGGATAAATCTTCGTGTCATCATTCTTATTGTGTTTGATCGATCCCGGTGGTTGTATATTGTGGTATTCATCTCTTGATCATATTGATTGGTTGGCTTAATACTTCGCCCCTCGGTGATATCCTCCTAACTCTCTCTTGTATTAATTTCTTAGTTACCTTGCTAGCTTGTTAGTGTATCTCTTAGCTTGTGTAGCTAGCTAGCTTTAGTTGTAGTTGACTTGTGCGGTTCGACTTGTGCGGTTAAGTGCAAATTTATTAGAATTGTGAATTGGTTAGGTGGCTTGCAAACACCCCGTAGGCTAAGCAAAACTCGCATCTCGCTATTTGTTTTATTGATAAACTTGTTTAGCTTGTCTTTGTAGAAAATTTTAATAAGCTATTCACCCCCCTCTAGCCATCAAGACCTTTCAGAAGCAAGGTGGTGAACAATAAGAGCTTGTAGCATATGGTTTCACACAAAGACCTAGCATAACATACCCCATGGTATGGTGAAAATAAAGTTTCCAAATTTAATAATTGTCAGATCAATTGAATTTGATAGATTCGGACATATAAGTCCCAATAGACTTCACATTCTGAATCCAAATACAAATCACAACATACATTGTGTATAATTAAGCATGATTGCATATATTAATTATTTTGATATCATCATGATACATAAATAATTATACAATCATTTGAGATACAATTTTTATCATGTGGATTCGAGATGGAGGATTTGGGTAAGACCAAATATGCCCAGTCTTATAGTTTGAGCACCTCCTTCAGGGATTTTAGTGCATCAATCAGCCTATATCCAGAAAATAGTGGAGAAATTCAATATGAACAAATCAACATAACAAAACCCTAATGGTTATTCATTCTTTAGAAACAGAGAAAAATTTATTTAGACCACGGGATATTGGAGTAAAGATATTAGGACCGAGGTTTCATATCTTAGTGTCATTGGGGCACTTATATATCTTGCAAATTGCACCAGGCCTGATATCGCATTTGCAGTGAACATACTAGTAAGACATGGTGCAAATCCAACTCACCGTCATTAGACGGGAACAAAGCATATCCTCAGATATCTTAGTGGCACAAAGGATCTTGGTTTATTCTTTAAGAGAAATCATGATCCTAATATGATTGGATATACGGATGCTAATTACTTATCTGGTCCCATCCCAAACAACATTTTTATTCTTACATGGAGGCACAACTATTTCATGAAGTCTTCTAAACACACTCTGACGGCGACCTCTACTAATCATTCTGAAGTTGCTGCTCTATACGAGGCATCACATGAATTTGTATGGCTTCACAGAATGATTAACCACATACAATAGTCATGTGGTATTGGTTCGATTGAATCACCTACAATTATCCATGAAGATAATTTCACTATGTTACATAGATGCAAACATGTTACATAAAGAGTAATGTCACTAAGCACATTGTCCCTAAGCTATTTTATCCCCATGAATTACGAGAAAGTGGGGAAATAAACATCTTGCAAATCAAGTCGTGTGATAATACAAAGTCCTTTATCAACTTCTATGTTTCAAAAATTCGTACATGAAATTGGTATGTGATGACTTCGAAATTTGCAAGAATTAGGGGGGAGACATCTCCTAGATGCTGACCTGCACCAGTATCATATTATACTCTTTTCTTTCACAAGTTTTACTCACAAGGTTTCTTGTTAAAGTTTTTAATGAGGTAATATTAACATAAGCATGTGTCATATTTTATATTTTCTCCACCGAGGTTTTTGTGGAAAATATCAAAGACACATATTGCCCTCACAACTCATCCATGGTTTTTTCTTGAAAAAGTTTTTCATGTGAGTTATCCAAGAGGCAATACCAATAATATGTCATCATATTTTCTCCTAATTTTTTCACTGGATTTTTACAGGAGTTTTAGCAACATATCACTTTATATATTGCTCCTCATATTTTTCCTGAAAGGTTTTTGGGAGAGTTATCTTTATGTCGTATCTCCAATATTTTTTCCCCACTAGAGTTTTTAATGGGATACCAATGACATAGTGATTTGTTTAAATCACAAACAAATATGCTATTTTTCTCCTTATTTTGCCAATAAGATTTAAAGGAGTTTTTATAGCATATCCATATATTCCTCAGATTTTTTCCATAGGGTTTTTCGAGGAATCTCAGCTTACAGTTGCATTGATCTCAAGAAAGATTCGATCAAGGGGGAGTGTTACAAAACAGTGTCTCTCAACAGACACCCCTTCGGTGATCTCATCAACGACACCACGAACAAACACCTGTTCACGAAGTGATCTTATCCATCAGTTACAAGATCAGTGGATAGGATCAGACAGTTAGTTTTACTCCCAAAGGACATATGTCCTTTGGGATCAGTCGTGTCCCTTTGTAACACCCATTTACTTGTATAAATATATTTCAAAGATCAATGAAAGAAACAGTTCTTCCAAATCTTGTTCATTTACATTCACTTCTAATATTTTTCACAATCAATTTTACCCATGCGGCTGCGTCTCCTGTTGTAGACACATTTTAGCCCTCTTTGGCACAGTTGTGTGTGGCTTCGACTTCACTGACAATGTTTAGCTATTTTCTCTCTCCTCTCCTAAAATATAACAAGACTCAAGAGGCTTCCATGAGCTGTTTGTACAGTTTTAAAAAATGTGGAGAAGCTCAAGCCCCATAAGATGTGCGAAAGAGGCCCTAATTTGTCTGCCTTTAATGTTAACTTGCCACATTTTCAACATAAAGTTGTGTGAGGTAGCTGAATATATATTCCCGTTCTTTTTTACATGACATAATAGCTTTGTTCTAAGTCAAACATAGACTTTGACACATTCATTTCAAACAATGCATATAGTTTAATAACATATGACTTATATATTATGAAACTATCTCTCATAGTGGATCTTAAAACATAAATTTTATATCATGAAACTATATTTAACTTTTTTTTGAATTAATGATAAAATGTACAAATATTTGACTTAGGATGAAGCTAATACGATATGTAGAAAACAGAGGACAAATTGGCTTTCCCCATCACCAGAATGTTCTGGCTCCTCATTTCAGCGTAACAACTAACAATATGGTTTATATAAGAGCTGTTTTTCTTCTTCGTTGTAAAATCATTAGAGGCATGTAAAGCCATGTTTTTGGAGCTCGACTAGCTCTGTCTCCTAGCCTCCTAGGGACTAGGGTGAATCGGAGACGTAAGTGCCCAAGAGCCATGTCAGAAGAAGAATGTGTCTTGAATGTTACTCACTTCGTTTTTAAATTATAAGACGTTTGATTTTTCTAGATAGATTGTTTTAACTATGTATCTAAACGTTTTGGAAATGAAGCAATATTTCGGGAGGGGGCTCAATAGAAGAATTTAAAGGTTCTGGCTCAACTGTTGAGGTTTCCTCTATTTTTAAGATAGCCTTGAGGTGCTTACTAAGGTCATCAGCGTAGGAATAGTTTTCAATTTAGGATTTCTCTTCCTTCCGTCGTGTTCTTATGAGAGAACGAACCTCCAACGGCTATATCCAGAAACAAAACAAGGCAGACTCCTTGCTAAGACCCAACCAAAAATGTTGCAAAAGCACATAGTTGGGTACAAACAAGTCTAGGCCGGAATTGATCAACATGGAAAACCTAGCCTAGACTGCTCCTTGTGACTCTTTTTCGGTCTACTGAAAGTGAGGACTTATGTTCGGAGGGCGGTGACTCGGTCTAATGGGAAGAAGGCGAGACAAAACTTATATTTGTATCTCTTCCGCACTTTTACTATGTACTCCATCCGTTCCAAATTATAAGACGTTTCGTCTTTTCTAGATACATTGTTTTTACTATGTATATAGACATAGTATATACCTAAATACATAGCAAAAGTTATATATGTAGAAAAACCAAAGCAATCTTATAAGTTAGAATGAAGGGTGGAATGTAGTATAATATTTTGTATCGAATGTTTTACTATTTGTGATAGAATACTTTGTTGATCTTTTGTGTATGAATGATGGTATAAGTTGTAAAGAATGGATGGTTTGGGATCTTCCAAGGATACCTAGCAGACTATCGGAATTATCTAATTATAGTGCACAACAATCAAAAGTCTTAGGGATAATGACAAGTACATGTGAGTAGGCATAATTTGGACAGTTCTGCCACATGTTATCCCATTACCATCTTATTGGAGGAGAATTATTTGGAAGATGCTGCAACACTTCCGGGAAACAATTTATTCTGGTGGAGTTTGTCCTAATTGATACATATTTGCCATCAATTCAATTCAAAAATATGGCCTACCGACCTACCGTACACCCATGCTACTCGGTATGACCGAGGACAACAAAAAGAAAATGAAGAAAAATGCAAAGGAGCTGATGTCATGAACATCTAGAGATTATGTTATGACAGTAGGTTTGTCTCTTCCTGTGAAGTCCTTGAGCTTTGAAACAGACAAAGCCAGGTCTGCATTAGGAATTATCAAAGATTAAGTATTGGCATGTAAATAATTTCAAAGTTGAATGTAGAAGAGCACAAGATAGTAACCTATTAAAGGCTTCAGAGCTGTTTGAGCATCGAGACTATGTTTTGAGATATCAGATTCAAATTGTTCTATGTAGAGGCGGATAGTAGCTCCAGCAGATCCGGTTCCCTACAAGAGCATACCATACTTAATCAGATTGTTGTAGATCAAACGTCAACAAATTTTATATATTTTTCAGGAAACGAAGCAACCGATGTACCGAAAGCCGGAAGATAATCCTAGATCCATCAGTGAAAACAAGTCGAAGTCCTTGTTTAGATACCGTACTACCGTCTACCTGTGATATGGAAGCAAAGTGTGATTTATGCCAATCATTTCACACATGCAGGGGAGCGGAAGAGAGATGCAGATAGTACAGGATCAGTATAGCTGAAATCATCAGCAAATTGGAGGGTGTAATCTCCTGCATCACGAGATCAAAAGCATCAGTTTTCAGGAGGCTTCCTCACAAAGTAAAATATACAAGTGCAACTAGATAAAAAAGATGCATGCAAAAAAACCATATTTCTCTCCAGGCTTGCTATTTGCAATAACATCTTTAAGGTGATCCATCATCTTGTTTGCACTGTGTGATTCACACTCCTGTACAATTACAAATTACAAAATCATTGGTTAAACAAAAAACGCAGCCAACTTAGGAGGAACTAGGTGGCTTTTTAATTAAGAAGAAATATGCACCCAAATTATTCTTGGCAAAATCAGATTACTATGACTGTACAAGAAATTTCATCAGGTGGTCCCAACATGTATGGCCTTAAGTGTAATTTCAGGAATCCATTTGGTTAAATACCTCATAATCATATCTAGAAAAGAAATTCCTGCCATAGGTTTTCCAGTGCTCCCTAGCAATATCTTCCACTGACACTAATCTCTCTCCAACCTTCTTATCCTTGTTCCGGTGTGCAAGTATGGAAAGCCAAGCCAGAACAGCCCTGAGAGTCAAGAGTTGACAAGAGTATGGCTAATTGTCTACAGACATTTCTCACAAACAGAAACATGAATGATGTCCAAAGCTTCTATGTTTAGAACTTCAAAGAAAAAAATGATTAACAAAAGCTACAGACGATAAGTAATTTACTTCTTACCAGATGCCATCCTTCTCTCTAATGTGATCAGATCCAGTCCCAAAACTTTCCTCTCCACAAATAGACAATTTTCCTGCATCCATTAGGTTGCCAAAAAATTTCCAGCCTGTTGGAACCTATGAAGTGGCATCTTTGTCTTAGATAATCAAGTAGAAATTACAGGTTTACAAAACTTGTCTGTTTGTATATGATAATGAGCAATGAAACTCCATGGCAAAGATACCTCAAAGAATGGAACATTCAATTTCTTGGCAACGCGATCAAGAGCACCACTGGTTGGCATTGATCTCGCGAGTCCCTAAAAAATAATTCAAACTTAAAGATCCCTACCATCTCCAAGACAAAAATGAGAAGCAAGCAAAGTGCCATCACATTACTTTTGTACCAAACTGGAAATAAGGAATTGCTGCATGTGCATTGGCTGCAATTATTGCAACAGAGTCTGATGGGGTAATAAAGAACCTTTTCCCAAGAATCATGTTCCGATCACCATCACCTGAAACAATTCATGCTTATCTGTTGTTATTCAGTTAGACCAAGCATTTGCTTGAAATAATAAATAAATATCACTATACAATGCAACGAACTAAATAAAGATAGAATGGAGTAGGGATGAAAATGGTCAGGAAAAGCGTAAACTGTTTTGTTTTCATATATTTTGTTTAAAGAAATGAAATTGGAAGCGATATTGCCGGAAACACACACAGCACCAGCATTAAGGGTATATAGAATATGCTTAGTATTGGTCGGTGATTTATAGTCAAAATACGGTAACAAGGCACCATGCCACCTTACAAACGAACGAGGATAACAAGAAAAGCAATTCAAACAACATCTAAACAATACTACCTCCGTCCTGAAAAGAATGCAACTATAGGTTGCGTGCCACAAAAAAGTGGTTTACGTTTGACCAAGTTTTTAGTGAATATTCACAGCTATGTCTTTAAATTAATTTATTATGAAAATACATTTCGTAATTAATCTGAAGATATTTATTTGGTATCATAAACATTGATACTTTTTTATCTATAATTGGTCAAACTTAAGGTACTAAAACGTAACGCTGTGCTAGAATTGCATTCTTTTGGGGATGGAGGTAGTACAATGGTTTAAGTTCAACATTGCACAAGACAAAGTTGACATAAATTTCAACATGGAGGGGCAGCAGGACGGCATGCGTCATTTGTCGTGACTGCCAACTAAGGGAGTACGGCACATGGGATGGGGATGGGCGGGCTACAGTTTGAGGCAGTGGGGCGTGCGTAGGGGTGCAAAAGGTCAGATACGGATGGATGCCTACAGATATGAATACAGATAGCTATAATGTTTCTCAGATTCGGATTCAAATTCAAATACATATAGTGTCAGCTATGTCAGATAAGATATGAATGGATATCGACATCATATAAATGCGATTTGAGCATTAAGATACGGATACGGTATCGGATATTGAATATCTAGACTCTACGGACAGATCTAAACTCCTAATGGATTCGAACTCGGATACAGACAGAAAGTATTTGTACCATTTGCACCCCTAGGCGTGTGTCATGGGCTTGGGTTGTATAAAGGATGGAGTTGGCGTATTTTGGGGAAGAAAGCTCCTAATACCTACTAATACCTATGATTATTTCCACCAGAAAACGGTAAATTGTTTAAATGGTCGGAAATGGTAAAATAGATACCACTTCCATATCTGCGGTTTCCGTTACTAATTCTGTTTTCCCCAAATATGCTATAAACCTTAAAACGAGCTGTGGTAAACTTTACATTTCTGCTTTCACCTATAGAACGGAGTTTGCCAGCACAACAGCAGTGCATTTTCAGATTTAAGTGACAATGTTAAGTTAGAAACCAAAAACTTCTTATAAAATAAGAATTCAAATGTAAATATGTGCACTAGCAGTATGTAATTTACACGGACAGTTCTAGACATGCACTAAATCTAACTGAATGAAAGGAGTAAATTACTAGCTTCTACATGACCATCATTCAATTCATAAGGTCAATGGCCATAGTTTCGCTAGGCGGTAGGCGGATTCTAGGCGCTAACCCTTAGCCTAGCGCCTAGGGGAGATTAATCGCACCTAGGCGTTTCTAGGCGTTTTTCTAGGCGTTTATGTATATACTAGTATACATGTATTATCTTCTAAAGAAAAAAAATAAACAGCTGAATAGTGGGTCTAGATAGATAGAAAGGCTGGCCTAGATAGATAGAAAGGCCCAAGAGGCAAGGGCCTAGCCCATCTCCCACTCAGACTCCAACCCTATCCATCCATCTCTCTGGATCCAGCCGCACTCACCCGTCCTCGTCGCGCCGCCTTCTCCCGCATCAGCCGCCGTCGCCTTCTCCCGCATCAGCCGCCGCCGCCGTTGGTTCCTCTCCCTCTCCGGCATCCCTCTCTCCTCTGCGCGCGCGCGGACGCTCCTCCACCCCCCACCGGCGCAGCCGCCGGTTCCTCTCGCTCTCCGGCATCTTTGTCTCCTCTTCACGCCCGCCGCCACCCGCGCACGCCCGCTCTCACCGCCGTCCGCGCACGTCCGAAGCTCCTCCGCCACCAGCAACCTCCGCCGGACGCTCCTCCACCCCCACCGGCGCCGCCGCCGCCTAGGGGTCCGCCTACCCCCATAGGCGAGGCGGGCACCCTCCGACTCGCGATTAATCGCGCCTAGACGCGCCTAGGCGAGCGCCTAGCGGAACACTGTCAATGGCTAAAAGTATTCTCTCTTCGAGAAAGGAAAGCCAGGGACAATGTATGATTTGATAACTTCTGAATATTTCTAAGCTAGTGGATTGACGCTCTCAAAGAATGCTTCATCTTGCACTGACAACTTTCCATTGCATAAGCAAGAACATTGAATTTTGGGCATATCCAATACTGAGAACATGGAAACAAAGTAGCAGTCTGAGTTCAGACATACCATCACTTGCTGCACCAAAGTCAGGTGCATGGGTTCCAAACATAGTAAAAACAAGCTCCTTAGCGTAACTGTAAAACAATAACAGTCAATTAAATAATAGAACCTGTAAACTTTAAATTATTGTATCACTAGGATTTCAGTTCTGCATAAGAAATTGAAAATTCAACTAGTGTTTTCGAAACATTGGGTTTCATTGAAATTCCAATCAATTATCAAACAAGAGAGTTGCTTCAAAGAAGTACAAAAATAAGTAGAAATAAAATGATTAAATATTTGTTCACATTTTGATAAATATATCCCTTTATACCAGAACTGATACACATACGTTAGATTTGGATCTGGATGACCATTTCCAAAATCTTCAAGAGGCACCCCATTTAATATGCAGTCCTGAAAACAAGGTATTTAGCATCAAACAAAATAATCTTTCAAGAGAACTAAAGCCTTTGTTTCAAGTAAATTAATATGCTACCGGATCAGCTCCAAGTTTCTCAACAAAAATAGGTCCTGCATACGCACCAGTAACTGCATGCATCACATCGAATATGAACCTGTAAAATCGAGCTAAATATTCAACTTTATATGTGCTTTTTAATAGTATGCTCATATTACCAAGAACAACCATTGAGAAACTTTTGCCAAGAATAACCAAAGACACTGGTGAATAAGAACGTGTATGAATAGTAGGTCAATATGAACATGTGGATTATAAGGGGTCTAATAGTCACATTATCACTCAAGTAATACATACAATAACATGTAAATACAAAAGGAGATATATAGAGAGAGGGAGACCTGAAATCAGGCCGAGAAAGCAAATCCTTGATAAGTTCGAAGTCAAACACATTCTGCAAGCCAAACAAACAAATTATTAGTGAAATAAAAACAGGGTATTGCTCCCCAATATTTCACTGCATACCTCCATTAGTTCAAGGTAATCTGAAACAGGATCTATCACTTCTATGGTAAAATCACCATAGCTTACAACTCCAACAGAGGATAGATCAGTATCAGGAATCCCTGCTGTTTTTATTTCAGAAATCTGCAGTACAAAATTAGCATTGTACATCAGCAACAATAAGAGAAACGAACAGTAGATATGTACATGATGATTTATAGTGTAAAATCAAATGTTAGAGCTACATACTGAAAGTGTGTTCCCATAAATTTGATCAGTAATCGTCTCCGGTGCTGGCTGTCCACTGCTGTAGTTAAACTGTGAGAAAACAATGTTTACATCAGAATAGTTTGAAATCTCACGAATACGGTAACAAAATTGCATCTTCTTTAAATCACCAATGAATATTTGTTTTTTTTCATTCCAAATATTAGCTAAAATATAACTAGATGCACTCTCAATTGCTTGATTTGCAAGATGCAAACATATCAAACAAGAAAACATATAAAGATACAAAGAACTTTATTTGTCTTTTTTTCCAGTAAAAGGAATCCAAACATTGACAAACACAAACACAGCAATGTGTGTGAGTATACATATATTCAACTTCTCGATTGTCATTCCCTGTCACTATATCGACATCCATGGCTGGTAACCTTGATTTCTAGAAATAGTAAAGTTTTTGTTCAGTACTGCTTGCTCAAACATTCCATGTCATTATCCACTTGGAGTAAGTTTTAAGGATTCAATAAATCACTGCTGTAGAGGGAGAACACAATACACATCTTTTTATTGCCTAGCACACCTTAATACCCCAGTCATTGTCTGGTCCACCTGGATTATGACTTGCACTCATGATAAAGCCACCATTGGCCTAAAAAAGAATTTAGAAACCATCAAAAACGGACAAAGTGGACAGTCATCCACATAATTAATTTATAGAAGATCCAAAACATACTTCTCTTTTACGAATTACTGCAGATACAGCAGGTGTTGACAGTAGACCATTCCTGCAAACAAAATGATGGACATTTAGACGATAACAAGACATGAAGTATGGGAAATAAAAATTTTGGTAGAGGAATAACATTGGGAAAGCATGCTAAATCCAAGGAAAGTATATATCATTTCCACACAGCATCAACTCAACATCAAGTGATCAACATACAGAAAGATAGTTTTGTGGCAGAATCATAAAATTGTTTAGTTGAATATTTTATGCGTTCACAGGGTGCATGCTGCAAGCTTTAATGTGTATTCTATGGATAAACGTACATGGTATTCTACCGCACGCTTTTCAATCATTTTAGTTGAACAAATAGGCCCACCTCTAATAGTTTCTGATTCATCCTTAAAAACATGATAATTCAGCTGATTCCTTACCTGCCGACAATGATCTTCTGAACTCCATTTCCAGCTGCAATCTTAATGATGATCTATAGTTCCAAAGTACAGGTACTCACAAATATGTAAAAACAAACATGGATCAAATAAATATGTGTTCATTCTACATTTCAAGCTGTACCTGAGCAGCCTCCTTGTTAAAGTACCGGCCATCACCCCCAAGTACAAGGGTTGCACCCACATAATCTTCAGGGGGCAAGGAATTGAATAGAGCCTTGAAACCACAGAAAATGGAGCAATAAATAGGACTTATGATCTACATAAGTGCAACAGCAACAAATTGCAGCACACCTGAATCCAATTAGCAAGGTAGTTCTCCTGCTGGAACACTTTCACCTGAAAAGAACAGCAGAGAATGCTATCACAATCCATAATCTGTCACCATACGGGAACCTGTACAGCAATGTTTTCCAGAGGAATAAAAGCTACTACTAAATCTGCATAGCTTGGAAGCAGTCAAATGGAGTACCTTTTTCCTCAGGCCACTAGTTCCAGTCTTCTGCCCCTCAACTGGCTTGGTCGGGATCGAGTTGATCTACACAAAAGGTTACCATAATCATTATGTGAGATTGTGCATCGCACCAAAAGTAGAAGACAACTCGATGATCCTCCAACCCATTGATTTGAAAAGAAACTCCCCAATGGACCATACAATGATTCCTATGTTGAAAAACGCATGAACACATGCATTTTTTTAAGAGTTATAGGGCTCTGCCCAGTCTTAGCATTAAGCAAAGACACACATGTTCAGATACAGCATTCAGGTGGAGAACACCTGTCCATAGAGAGAAAACCAAAAACCGAAACAGAACTATCAAAGCAAAACATTCATCCATCCCTCCCTAGATAAGCACCTATAGATTCATTAAACTGAACCAGTTGCCCTTCTTGTCTTCATCTTCGACCGAAAGACTATCAGATAGCATCAGCTTCACTTCTTCAGGCACAGTATTCCTGCTCTTCCAGTTATGAACACATGCATATAAGCTACAGTGACGGATAATCCAAAAAACACAGCAAGGGCACCACACAAGCAGTTTTGCAACTAATGCGCACACGAACCCACCAAAACTATGGATCGCAACAGAGAAACCGCAACCGAAATCCGGCTCCACGAAAAACAAAAATAGCACATGCATTCGACCACACATCCCAGACCCGGTCGGTGGACGCAAATTCT
This sequence comes from Saccharum hybrid cultivar R570, assembly GCA_038087645.1. NCBI lineage: Eukaryota > Viridiplantae > Streptophyta > Magnoliopsida > Poales > Poaceae > Saccharum > Saccharum hybrid cultivar. The sequence continues at coordinate 31,014,064 of JAQSUU010000135.1, forward strand.
GACGGGAAGTGATGATTACAACTACGATTGCGCGCTCAAAAACCCAAGAGACGGGAGACGACTTCACGCCTCAGCGGCGGCCAGGAACAAGGAAAACGTCCCGTGGGATGGGGTCTAAACCAGGAACCATACCTTGAGCGCCTGGGCGGCTGACGGCGTCCCGGCGGAGGAGCAGCGGGCGACGAGGAGCGCTGGCGCGGCGCCCTGGCGGGCTGGGGCGGTGGCCCGCGGTGGTGTGGATCGGATGGTGGAGAGCAGCGGGCAGAGGCGGAGCGCGTGCGTCGTAGGCATTGTGGCCGCTGGCCACCTCCGGTGGCACCGCCGTCAGCGCTAGACACGAGACGGGAGTGAGTGTCGAGAGAGAAGTGGTCGAGAGGGGCGGCCGGGCGGGGGCAGTTTGTGTGGCGGGGAGCAGGTACAATAAAGCTACGTTAGCCTTGGCTTATAGTCTGGACACCTCACCAAAATCCAATCCAACGTGGATAAGAGTGAAAAGAGGAAAGAAAATGAGGTTGGCGTTTGCAGCTCAGCCGGTTTCATATGCCTAGCTTTCGATTTGTGGGGGCCGCATGATAGGACGTTGCCTGGCTACTACGAGCTCCCGGCAGCAGCAAGCTCGTGGTCGGCGCACCAAGCTAAGGAAGGGCGGCGAGCTTGTGGCCGGCACGCTGAGCTTGTGTCTGGGCAGTCAAGCTGCGAGCGGCGGTGAGCTGTGGTAGAGTAACCTGACGAGACAGGACGGAAGGGATAAGACGACAGACGAGAGTGCTTGCCCTGGTTGATTAAAAATTAAAAAAGAGTTACTGGACCCAGCGTCTCGAAATGTTTTAAAAGTGTTACAAATATTAATCTCATATTAATCTCACCTTTATATTATCTTTATAATCTAAGGTTAAATGACATTTTATGGCTTTCATAACCCCATACTATTGATGTCACAAAACTGTATATATACGTGAGAAAGATGAATAAAAACGAGGTTTTAAGCCCTATTTTCTTGTTACTTGCAATTATTTCCCCTTGTAATACGTTATCAGCACGATTGCTCGCTGCGCTCCTTTGATCAAGGTAGAATGACGCCCCCTCCCATGTCTTTAGTCGGCCTAATTCTCCAATCGGTTATGCTACAGTTCTACCGTGCTCTTCTTTGTGGGCTAGACCTTTCTCATCCTATGGTTCAACATGATATCCAACGCATGATTTTATTCCTCCTCGGGGATCAGCCCCATGATGCCCACATGGAAGAGGCGATCCCGGAAGCGGCTGCGCCGCAAAGTTCAGGACCGGCATCTCCATTGCCGGCACCGGCGCCATGTCCTGTGCATGGCTACGCCCTGTGTCCACCACACGAGGTGTGCCCCATGAACCCGGACTTTGACGCCGCGGCAAGGACGCCAACGCCTCCTCCACCACAGACTCCACCACCGACGATGGCAGCACGCATGTCTGCCTCGTCGCGTCTCATGGCATACGCCGGCGTTGATCCAACGTCTGCTGCACCACCTCCATCACCGGCATCGCCGGAACGCGCCAACGACGTCGTTGTACCTCCTCCGCGCATCATCTGCACATGGATTAGTGTTCCTCATGGACCATCAGCTCGCTGGCTCGCGAACGGAGAAAGTGCAGGCTCGCTCCCCTCCACAGAGGGTGATGGCCACGTTCGTCAAGTCTAAGCATCACGTGGCATTAGGGGGAAACGCTGGCTGTCACAAAGCAATGATCTAATTGCTCATATCAATTTACTATTTCATATAGTAATTGTACCGAAAGCTTTCAGCTTCAATTTAAAATAAATACAGCATACATCCTCACGGTGGTTATTTTATTCCATTTGCACTTACGTTGTTTTTCCATTCTATTATTTTTACGTTGTTTTTAAATTCCATTGCACTTACCGTTTCTTTTGCATTCAAGTTTTACTTGATTAATTTAATTTGCATTTTATGCAATTCAAGACAATTTATATTATATTTTATTACATTCATGCCTAAGATTTATTAACTCATTAATTTAATCGATGGCAACACACAATTGTAGGCATCATGACGAACCGTAAGTTCACTGAGCTTGCTCTCGATGGCTTAAATTTTTCTACATGAGCACTGGACCTAAAAGTCAGTCTATCATTGCGCGGACTGTATTCGGCCATTACAGCTTCCCAAGAGGGTGTAGCACCTTTGGCTGATAATTTTAAGTATAATGCCTTATTCATCATACGGAACCACATCCATCCAGATCTCAAAGCCGAGTATATGATGGAAGAGGATCCCCGTGCTCTCTATGAGGCTCTTCAGCAGCGGTATGAACAACAAAAGACAGTCCTCTTACCTGAGGCTACCTATGAATGGAATCACTTTCGCATATAGGATTTCAAATCCATAGGTGAATTCAATCATGCTGTGCACAAAATTAGCGCTAAGCTAAGATTTTGTGAGAAGGAACCATCTGATGCGGACAAAATTAAGAAGACACTATCTACCATGCTTCCCGCTCACATGATCCTTCAACAACAATACCGTCAAAGGGGTTTTACTGTTTATTCTGAGTTAATCAAGACATTGCTTCAAGCAGAAAGGCACGATGAGCTCCTTCTATAGGACTCTAATATGGGCCCTACGGGTTCCAAGCCTTTGCCTGAAGTGCATGCCAACATTCATAATAGAAAACAAAAGTGAGCCATTCAAAATGGTAATCCTGAAACCTCCAACAAGCGCAAGAGACAGAATAAGTCTCGCGGTGCCAAGGACAAAGACAAGTCTAAGTCCAACAGAGACAAGTCCAAAACTTGTGAGAGGTGTGGTTGCTACAACCACCCGACTAAGAAGTGTCGCACCCCAAAGCACCTAGTTGAATTATACTTGAAGTCCGTGGGACGTGGACACTCTAATCAAGATCGTTCCAAGCAAGGTGGACAATTTGAAGCGCACTTCAATTATCAAGGCGATGCCCAAGAATGCTCCGCTGTAGCGAGACCAAGCAACACCAAGGCTCCTCCTATACTTGATGACACCGCTGACGACGTCAACAACATGCTCCTAGAATACACTTCTGAGGATATGTTTGGAGACTACGCTTAGGCTCCTTGTCATTTTATACTTTCATTTCCATGTGCCCACATGACATAATAATTTATATTTGTCGTCAAACCTTTTATATTTTTATTGTAATCATAAATGTTTGATATCAATAATGAATAAAATCTATATTTATTTTGTTGAGAATTTATTTATTTATTCTCTATTTAATACAGATTGTACGGGAGTCATTCCGATGGAGGAGGAAATGTGTCTAGTGGATAGCGGTACCACTAACTCTATACTCAGGGAGATAAAATATTTCCAAACTCTCACGAAGAATAGAGGAAATGTTTTAACAATCGTAGGACGCGATGCAGTAATAGTAGGCTTCGGACGAGCCACTATTATACTCCCAATGGGTACAACATTGGTAATTGAGGATGCACTCTTGTATCCTGATTCAACTCGTACCCTACTAAGTTATAGAGATATCCGAAAAATGGATTTCATATCGAAACTTGTGATGAGAATAACAAAGAGTTCCTTTCCATTACAAAGAACAATGGATATGGCAAAGTAACACTTGAAAAGTTCCCTCACTCTCGTCTAGATTGTACTATACTTATATCAAACACGTACAACATGTTGTGTATAAAGTAATTTTACAGAATGTTAATGCATTCCAAACTTGGCATGATCGTCTTGATCACCTTAGCACAGGGATGATGAGAAAAATTATAACTAATTATGTCGGTCACAATTTAAGTAATACAAAACTTTTCCAATTCTCAGATTATGTGTGCACTGCATGTGCCACTGGGAAATTAATTTTGAGACCTCTTACCTCAAAATTCGAGCTGAATCGCTCAAGTTTCTTGAACGTATTTAAGGTAACATATGTGGTCCTATCCAACCATTGTCTGGACCATTCAGATATTTTATGGTTTTAATAGACGCATCCACGCGATGGTCTCATGTGTGTCTTCTTTTCACATGAAACCATGCATTTGCAAAATTAATCGCTCAAGTTATCAAACTAAAGCGCAATACCCTGAACATCAAATCTAGTCAATTCGAATGGATAATGCCACTGAATTTTCCTCTCGAGCCTTCAATGACTATTGTAAGGTCTTAGGAATTCAAGTTCAACACTCTGTTCCATATGTCCACACTCAGAACGGGTTGGCAGAATCTCTCATCAAGAGAATCAAACTTATTGCAAGATCATTATTACATAATAGCAATCTACCAACATCATGTTGGGGTCACGCAGTTTTACACGCTGCTGACTTAATTCAATTGCGTCTAACTGCATATCATACAACCTTCCCACTACAACTAGTATGTGAAAATCCTCCAAGCATTTCCCATCTGCGAAAATTCGGTTGCGCTACATACGTACCGATCTTACCACCGCAGCGTACAACTGTGGGCCCCCACAGAAAATTGGAAATCTATGTGGGATATCAATCACTGTCTATTATAAAATATTTAGAGCCTTTTACAGGGGATCTATTTACGGCCCGACTGATTGTATCTTCGATGAAGAACACTTCCCGACATTGGGGGGAGAAGTTATACCACATAAACAATGCCAGAAAATTAACTGGGATGCAATAGCCATCTCCAACCATGATCCATGTACTTCAGAATCTGAACTTCAAGTTCAAAAGATAATCTATTTGCAACACATTACAAATAACACGCAGATGCATTTACTGATTATAAGGATGTTACCAAATCCTATAATCCTGCAAGAAATATGCCTACAAGAGTAGAGGTACCAAATAAAACTACTCAACTCCCTTGTAAGAGAGGGAGATGCCTACAGATGCAGCTCCTAGTAAGCAAAAGAAAAGGAAGACCAAATCTTCCAAAATAGTAAATGCAACTCAAAATCATGTTGAGAAACACCCTGTGGGGGTTCAACCTTCACATCCCACATCAATAGTGCACTCAATTACTGATGTTGGGACATCGGAATGCCCTGATGCAACCATTTTGGGAAATGATGATGCATCTGAAAGGGTACACGAAATTTCCATAAATTATCTCGAGTCTGAAGAATCATATGACCGAAAGACTACAATTGTCAACATTGATTTTTCTGCAATGATTGCAGAACTCATCCAAAATGATCCAGATCCTAAGACCATGGCAGAGTGCAAATCGCGCTCGGACTGGAATCAATGGAAAGAAACAATCCAAGCAGAAATTACTTCGCTTTCAAAAAGGAAGGTATTCTCTCAAGCAATGCCTACACCTTCAAAAGTTTTCCCTGTGGGATTCAAATGGGTTTTCATCCGAAAATGGAATGAGAATAATGAAGTGTGAGATACAAAGCGAGGCTTGTAGCACAAGGGTTCACGCAGAGACCCGGCATTGATTTCAATGAAACATATTCTCCAGTTATGAGTGGAATAACATTCCGATATCTTATATCTCTGGCCGTACAAAATTGTCTATCTATGCAGTTGATGGACGTAGTGACTGCATATCTTTATGAGTCACTTGATTCGGATATATATATATATATATATATATATATATATATATATATATATATATATATATATATATATATATATATATATATATATATATATATATATATGAAAGTTCCAAATGAAATTTCTATACCGAATCAAAACGTAAGTCGCAACATGTATTGTGTAAAACTTCAAAAGTCCCAACAAAACTCCTATGATTGTTCGGTATCTAGAAATGGAAACTGATCAATTTAGACCTCGGGATGAAGGAGAAGATATTTTGGGACCTCAAGTTCCATATCTTAGTGTCATCAGAGCTCTCATGTATCTTGCAAATTGCACCAGGCCTGATATTGCATTTGCAGTGAACTTGTTAGCCCGGCATAGCACTGCTCCTACCAAACATCATTGCACGGGAGTAAAATGTATCCTCATATATTTTAAATGGCACGAGAGATCTTGGACTTTTCTACAAAAGAGGCTCAAATTCTAACATTATTGGATACATTGATGCATGATATTTATTTGATCCCCATAATGATAGATCACAAACAGGTTTTGTGTTTTTACACAATGAAACAATCATTTCATGAAAGTCATCCAAACAAATTTTGGTGACTACATCTACAAATCATTCTGAGATAGTTGCTCTATATGAGGCTTCACGAGAATGTGTATGGCTTCGCAGAATGATCAACCACATACAACAGTCTTGTGGTATTGGTGTCATCGATTCACCAACCATTATCTTTGAAGATAATGCGGCTTATGTTGCACAAATGGATAAAGGATATATCAAAAACAATATTACCAAGCATATTTCTCCTAAATTGTTCTATCCTCATAAATTGCAACAAGAGGGAGAAATCAATATCTTGTCCACCAAATCATGTGGTAACCTCGTTGATTTATTCACTAAGTCCCTATCAACTTCTTCATTTAAAAAATGTGTCAAAGGAACTTAGGGATTTACAAGGTTCAGGGGGAGAAATCTCCTAGATATTGCTCTGTCTGACACATCATATCACACTCTTTTCTTTCATGAGTTTTTCCTCTTAAAGTTTCTCAATGAAAGTTTTTAATGAGACGATAATAACATAAGTATATGTCATATTCCTCATTTTTCCTCACAAGGGTTTTTAGAAGGAATATCAAAGACATAAATTGACCTCTAAACTATGTTGAGTTTTATCCTCAAAGGTTTTCTCATAATAGTTTACAATGAGGCAATAATCATAAAATGCTATACTTTCTCCTTAAATTTTTCCATAGAGTTTAAAGGAGTTTTTAGTAGCATATCCATATATATTTCTTCCTTTTTTCCCATAAGGTTTCTGGAAGATAGATATTCATAGAACTCAAGAAATGATTCGATCAGGGGGAGTGTTACAAATATTAATCTCACCCTTATGTCATCTTTGTAACTTAAGGTTAAATGACATCTTATAACTGGTTTATGACTTCTATAACCCCGTACTATTGATATCATAAAACTGTATATATAGATGAGAAAGATGAATAAAAACGGAGTCTTAACCTCTATTCTTCTTGTCACTCCCGGTTCTTTCCACTTGTTATAAAAAGCTCGCCCTGGAAATATCTTATCTTCTCGTCGCCGCGCGCCAGAAGGCAAGAACCCCGTGTCCTCACAAAACCCTGCTTGCCGGGGATGGCCAGCGGCGACCTCCTCCTCCTCCGCGCCCACGGCGGCGCCCCAGTCCTAGCGAGGGCCTTCGCCTGCCGCCTCCTAGTCCCGGGGAGGCGCCGCAGCGGACTCGTCTCACCTCTGGCTGCTTCCAAGGTCGGCATCGCCGACGTCGTTGGACGGGTCAGGTCGGGCGACGCCGACCAGAAGAGGCGACGCAGGGACGCGGAGGAGGGGGTGGCCACGAGGAGGGAACTTTTCGACGACGAGGAGGAGGAGGAGAATGGTGGCGAGACGGGAGGTGTGGATGGCTCCTACCTCAGTGAGACACGGTAATGTTTTGCACCGCAATTGTGGAGTCTGAAATTCTGAACTGCAATGTGATTACGATTTTAGAGAAGAATCTCGGTTTGTTGGTGGTGTTTTTCTACTAGTAAATTAAGCTAGATACAATTACAATTTTGACAATGAAAGGTTACATTGCTCGTTTAGATAATCAAATCTCACTAGGTTGTAGTAGTGGCCCATGTTTTAGTGTAAGCCTTCCAAACTACAACTCAGTTGTGGCCTTGTGGGGCCACCCTTTTTGTAGCGCTTGTGAGCTCAGTGAGTTTGGATATAATTTGAAATTAGGAGCTAACCGGTTAGACTCCATCTTATTTTTGTCTTGCATTTGCAGCTTTTGTTTTCAATTTTTGGTTTGTTGAATGCGATTCATGTTGCAGGTTTGATCAATGTGCTATTTCCCCTTTATCGTTGAAAGCCATCAAAGATGCTGGATATGAAAGGATGACTGAGGTGCAGGAGGCAACTCTGCCCATAATTCTTCAAGGTCAGTTAGAATGCAAATGCTATTTTCTTAACATTGTAACATTAAAATCTTGGGATGTGGTGAAGGTGACATTTCAATGTTTTGTTGCCATGTAGGCAAGGATGTTCTTGCAAAGGCAAAGACAGGAACTGGGAAAACAGTTGCTTTTTTGGTATTACTTCTTGTTCTTCAGTCACTTGGTCAATCTGATGTTATTAGGAGCAGCTGAATTATTGCAGTGAAACTATCTAGCCAATTTCTGTCAAAGAATGTTCGTAAAAAAAACTGTCAAAGAAAATAAGAAAAACGAAACTATCTAGTCATTATACAATTTTTGACCTTTGTTACAGCTTCCAGCGATTGAGGTTCTCTCCACTCTACCTCGTGAGCGGAATCAGTTACGGCCACCTATAAATTTGCTGGTGATGTGCCCTACTAGGGAGCTTGCAAACCAAGTGGCTGTTGAGGCCAGGAAGCTTCTCAGGTATCATCGCTCGTTGGGTGTGCAGGTTGTAATTGGTGGCACAAGATTAACTCAAGAACAACGAAGCATGCAAGCTAACCCATGTCAGGTTGTTGGCATCAACTACAATGTGTTAATATCTGCGAGTGGTATATGTACTAACACTTAGTCGTTATCTTACAGATTCTTGTTGCTACACCAGGAAGGCTGAAGGATCATCTCGAGAACACACCTGGGTTTTCTAGCAGGCTCAAGGGTGTGAAGGTTCTTGTTCTTGATGAAGCTGATCGCCTGTTGGATATGGGATTTAGAAGAGATATTGAGAAAATAATTGCTTCAATTCCTAGAGAACGACAAACACTGTTGTTTTCTGCTACTGTTCCAGAAGAGGTATCTCTTTTTATCTCATTGTCCCCTTTCGTATCATGAACAATCTAAGGAACTGAAGTTCTATTGTTAGGTTCGCCAAATTTCTCATGTGGCAATGAAGAAGGATTATAGGTTCGTCAACACTGTTAAAGAGGGTGATGAGGAGACAAATGCACAGGTTTAGAACTTTAGATCCATCATTTCTTCGAGCTGTAACGGCAAAACTGTAAAGCTTGCAACTGTTAAAATCTTACCTTTTTTCTTTTTGGCGCATCAGGTGAGCCAGATGTACATGGTTGCACCACTGGACTTGCATTTTTCTATCCTATATGACGTATTGAAGAAGCACATCGCAGAAGATGCAGACTACAAAGTAAGTGACTTCAAGTTGCCAACCTATATCATAGGAAGTTCAGTCTGTCATTTATCCTACAATTTGGCAGGTTATTATATTCTGTACTACTGCAATGGTCACCAAACTTGTGGCTGAAGTTCTCTCCCAGCTGAAACTGAATATAAGAGAGATCCATTCTAGAAAGTCACAGTCTGCAAGAACTAAGGTCTCAGATGAATTCAGGAAATCAAAAGGTTTGATACTGGTCAGTTCGGACGTATCTGCCCGCGGTGTTGACTATCCTGATGTCACTCTTGTAATACAGGTGTGTTGTTAGTAATGTTGATTATTTGCTTTAGTTCCTGAGTGTCTGTAAACTATAGCCATCGTGGACCACATTTACATCATGGGCAGTTGGGCATGTTTAACAAAACTCTGTGATCAGGATATGTTTATCCTCTTGTGAGAAAATATTACCAAAAATTACTCTCTTGCAGGTTGGAATTCCTGCAGATAGAGAACAGTACATACATAGACTAGGCCGGACTGGACGGAAAGGCAAGGAAGGGCAAGGACTCCTACTTTTGGCACCTTGGGAAAAATATTTTCTTGGTACTGTTAAGGATTTGTCAATAGCAGAGTCTGCAGTACCGCCAGTTGATTCTAGTGTTGAGACAGAAGTAAGCAGCATATACTATTTATTTTCCATCTGGCTCTCTCTGTTTAAGTCAGTCTTCTCCAAATTTAGCTATGCATGTCTTCTTTTTAACCTACTCAGAAAATCTATACTCAACTTTTCTTTTCTGTAAATATAACACACTCTTGTTTTCTTATTTCTGCCTGATTTGATAGGTCAAAAATGCTGTCAGAAAAGTAGAGATGAAGAGCAAAGAATGTGCCTATCAAGCATGGTTAGGGTACTACAACTCAAACAAGACCATTGGTCGAGATAAGTCCAGACTTGCACACCTTGCAGAAGAGTTCAGCCAAAGCATGGGTCTCGCAGTTCCTCCAGCCATACCTAGAAACATTCTTCGCAAGATGGGTCTTAACAATGTCCCTGGGCTTCGTTCATCATAATCCTGATGCTGTGGTATCAAGCAGGAGACTTGTGCTAGAGCACAATACAGGCATTTGACCAGCCATAACGCTGTTAACTTCGTAAACAGTATGCTGCTGGACTAGTGCTGCAGTTAACATAAGCAGATTGGTTTGCTGAAGGTCCGAAATTTCTACAAGCATCTGCACTTCCAACCTGTTCACAAGTCCACGGCTGTAGCCAGACATGTGCATTCATTTTGAAGCCAAATTTTGTTGGGTCGAAGCATCCACACTTCACAGAGAATGCTCAAATACACTTCGTATACAAGGATTTGTCACAAGGATAGTGATTAGTATGAAATATAAAATGTATTGCTTCTGAACCTTTTTGCGATAGGTTCTTGCACATTGAGACAAGCCATGGGTAGTTGAGTGTTTGCTCATTGTACGTCTGTGCCACAGTGCACCATATAGTATAGCGTCATGGAGACTGGCCATGTTGCAATGCCACATCCTCGTGGAATGACTATCGCTACTCTTATTCTGCTCATTAGTACATTCTGTTTTACTTGTTTTAAAATTGATATGATCTCTAATATACTCTTTTGATCATTATTATTTTCTAAATATTTTGCTATGGAAGTTATTTGAAATACAGTCAAATTTAACACGCTTTCACAGCAAACTTACTAATACCATTTTCATTTTCTAAATATTTTTTTAGAAGGGACGGCAAAAGCTTTGCCGTAATTTTTATTAGACGGAGAAAATAAAAATACAAGGGTTGGCTGGGAGAGTCCACAACTCATCCTGACCAACTTTTGAAAACACCATCCAAACAACTAACGACTTTACCCTACAACTTGCTCAACCTTGGCTCTGTTCGGCTGTACTGATAAGCCGGCTGAAAAATACTGTTGGTTGATTTGTCGTGAGAGAAAAACACTGTTCTGGCTGAAAAAACGAGCTGAAAAATACGGATTATAAGCCGGATGAACAGGGCCCTTGAGCCAACTTGGTCGAAAGCGACCCAAATAGCAACTCAACCGCACTGACGACTAGCTATCAACTAGAGAAACACACATATGTATGTTCCAACTTCATAGATACAATTGATACAGCCATTAATTGATTCACAAGAAATGATACTATGTATTGCAAGAGTTGTATCATTATTTTAACGTATAACAATGACACCTTTGAATAGCATGATATAGAACAGTGGATTGGGATTAGCCTAATTAGCTTTGTGCTACATCCGACCACTAGACATCTCCCTAGGATTCTGTTGCCTTGAAACTGCATATGCGTTTGCAATTGGAGAAAATTTTCAGAAAGATCAGCGTGCTAGCTAAGGAGATGCTACTATTAATCAAGCAATCGTTTCTTTCAAAAGAAATTCTCGTGTCATCCATTGGATGTGCATAGTATTCCTAGCAGCCTAGCTACCTTTTTCGTCCTAGAACAACGCTTCCACAATGTCCTGTTTGAGATATGTTTGGTTTGAGCACAAAGTTAATAGGACGAGCTGATCAATGGTTTTAAGATGGCTAGATGGTGTTAGATGTTTAAGCAATTTCCATGTCAATTTAATCCAAAAAAATAACACCATAAAGATGATGACATATATAACAATAAGCATAATAATTATAACATCATATATACTTATGTGAATCATTAAACCATGATTTAAAACATGTAAGCATGGTGTATTTGTCATATAAAGCATACCAGCAAGATCATATAGCATATGAACAATAACGACATGACCCAAAGCATTAAAACATGGCATACAAGAAAGAACATGTATAAGTATATATATAGACAAGAGTGAGTTTGTGGATATACCCAGAGGAGGGTCCCATGCCGAAGGTATCGGAGGCTCCACTCGCACTGGCACCTCTAGTCATGGTGTGCATATTAGTGCGTTACTCGAAGTAGTGGACCACAGTCGTTGCAGGAAGATGTTCGCAGTGCCGACTCCCTACGCACCAGAGGAAGAAACTCTCGTAATCATGAGTGAAAACTCTCATAACTCTTGCCATTAGAAACAGAAACTCCTATAACTCCATTATTTAAGAAGAATAGCCATTAGGAGTAGAAACTCCTGTAACTCTCATTTAGGCATTGAGACTCTCGCCCATAATTGACTTGAGTTACAAAATCAATTCATGCACCGTTAATTAAACATCCAATTAAAATCTCATATGAGCGCACAATATTTAACACGGGCCTTAAGATTATTTGATTTAATTAGATAAAATATTGGGTCTGACCCACATTAAATCTAACAGATGGGGCATATACATGTTCGATGTTTGATTATGAGGACGAGATGTTCAATTTCATTTATTCGCTGAACAAGAAACCAGCCAACGGTCTCACTAGCCCACGTATTACATTTTTTTGAAAACATTCATTTCCGTGATTTTCTGTTTCTAGAAAGTTATAAAGTTATACTAGCATTTTCCGGGAAGGTGAAGTGTATTTTTCGATTTTCAACTTGCATGATAATTCAATCTTCATCCCGAAACTATGAAATCAGATACTGGACACCCTCCAACTGCCGAAACTGGACAAATTTAGTCCTTTAGCTAGATTCATATGTGGTTTTCTATTTTCTAAAGGAAAAATTTGTCCTATAGCATCGAAAGATCACTCAATTTTGAAAATACCACTAAAAGTTCGCCGTTCCGTAAAATAGCATTGAAAGGATGAAACGTTTCCCTAAACTAGCATTCTGTCATATTTGCTGTTAACGTCGTCTGCTGGTCGTTTGTTGGTCCGTCCAAGCCTGTACTCAACGATTTCCTCCGGCTCACAAACGGCCATGGCAGCTTCCGCCAGGGCCTAGACACGCGCTCCGCTACGGCGACTCCGCGAGGCTACTAGCGCCCGCGCGCCTTCGCTCGTAGGTTGCGCTCGCCGTTCGTGGCTGCCTTGTGTATCGTTTCCCAGCGTCTCCGCTCGTAGGTCGCTCTCCCCATTCGCGATCGCACCGGACTACCGGAGACCGCTCTACTTCCCCTACTGGACGCAGACGCGACGCCGCGCGTGGTTACCACTCATCAGCGCGTGGCACACACAGCACGACTTCTGGCGAGGGCGGTCGCTGGCTCGCTGCGCGTAGCTTGGCCGCACGCCGTGCGGCACGACGATCTGCTGCATGCTTGTACGTGTGCAAAACATGGAAAGATAATATATACATGGCTAATATAGTCAATCAACAGACTGAGAGTTGCCGTTGTTGCCTATCGACACTGGCGCCGGATCCTTGCCTTGTGAAATGTGAAGGTGTCGCTGCTGAGTCCAAGTTCCGCTGTTGCGGGAGTGCGGAGGTGAACTGGGACCGGCGGGGCCTTGCCCCAGACGGCAAGCTCACGATCGGTCGCGGCCTCCGTGTGGGCGCCCAGGTGCTCGTCGGCCGCCGGAAGAAGAACTTCGTCGCCGGCATGATCCTCCTCTCCGACGGGCAGGACACTTCCGGCTGCTTGGGACGGGCGTGAGGCCCGACGGCACCAAGAGCTACGCCGCCCTCGCGTGCCGCGTCAGAGCAGCCGGCCCGCGTCGATCCGCACGTTCGGCTTCGGCACCGACCACGCCACCGCCGCGATGCACGCCGTCGCGGAGGCCACGGGCAGCAGCTTCTCCTTCGTCGGGAACCACGTGGGCGCCGATGGCCGCGCCGCCTCCATCAACGTCGGCGAGCTCTACGACGGCGAGGAAAGGCGGTTCCTGGTGCTCGTGTACGTGCTGGGGGCCGGGCGACGGTGGAGGTCACTTGCCTCATCCAGGCGAGCTGCACCGGCCCAGAGGCCGCGACGGGCCAGACTGTTCGCAAGGGTAGCAAGTGGCGCTCCGACGGACAGGGACGGCGTTAACGGCAAATGTGATAAAATGCTAGTTTAGGTTAACGTTCATTCTTTGGATGCTATTTTACGGAACGGAAAACTTTGGATGGTATTTTCCGAATATATCCATCTTTCAATGTTATAGAACTAATTTTTCCTTTTCTAAAATAATAAAAGCATGTTTTAGTCTCTAAAAACTCATACACTTATGTATTTTAAATAAAAAGATATGAAATTAATACCAATTTTTCTAAAAATCTTATCTAACTGTGGGTATAGTTATTTGGAACTTGTTTATTTATATTTCTATTGTTTTATTGCTTGTGGTCTGGTATATTAGAAACACAAACAAATAAGATTCAAATGACTCCAAATAGAGCACCAATGAATAATTTCTTTTTTTAGGAAAAACAGTATTAGTTTCACATTTTTTGAATTAAAATAAATAAGTTACAAATTTTTTAGATATTATAATAGTTTTTATTAGTTTAGACAATAGAAAACCATATTTTTTAACACCGCCAGGAGCACTAGCATATCTTGTAAGACTCGTATTGGACACCTATACTGACCACACGCTCAAGTACAGATGAGACTGTCCGAGAAATCTCAGGACGCGTCTACCGGGCACACACGCACACACACTACTCGCACACACACACCCGGCTCCCTCAGGGGAAAATCCCCAGTGAGGCGCGCGTGGTTCATCCTAGTCAGGGATCGAACCCGCGAGCGGACGCTCCTGCACCTGGAGAGCGAATGTCACAGAACATCCTAAATTACGATGGCCCACATGTATTTGTTATTGTCATAATGACCTCCGACAGTCATACTTATGTTCCTCATAACTTAAAAGGTCTGCTTTTCTCTGAACATGATCTAATTACAGGAGTATTGCAATATTGCAACAGTTTATTCAAAATACCATCAGAGTAAAAGAGCGGAAGTCTTACATAACTTAAGTTCACAAACCACAGTTTCCAAACCTCAAACTAAAAGTGGCATTATTATAAACTAGTAGTACTGGAGTATCAGTAGTAACTTTATTACAACACCCAAACGAGGTGCCTTGCCCAGAGGCCACACAACCTACTCGTCGTCACTTTCTTCAACAACAACGGTCATGCAGCAAGGCTCAAAGCAGACTTGCTCATGAACCGCACCTGCAACAAGGGTTTAACAAACCCTGAGTACGGAGAGTACTCAACAAGACTTACTCGACTAAGAAAAAGATTTCAAGGACATGCTAGCTTTAGGGAATCAAGGTACGAGTATTCAAGAATCAAAATTTATTTTGCAGAAAAACTTACTAAAGTAAGTCCTTACCTTTAACGTTTTACTTTTATCATTTATGATTCGTTAACAATTCTAAGTGATCCTATTCTAAATCAAAGTAATTCTCATCAAGATCTTTCCTCATTTTTTCTTCCAATTCCAGTTCTTAACTACGATGTTGGTGTAAGGCCAAGACTCCTTTCTCGCGGAGTAACGACGATTCGAACCGCTTGATTTACCCAGCTGGGGCTTCCTAACCACACGACATATATAGAACCAAATCTTGCATGTATCAACTCTTACTCGGGTTGCCTAAAACCAGAACATGTCTATCGCCACCCGAGAGCACAGTACTCCTTGAACCCAGCCCAATTCTAGCCCCAAGGGTACACACTACTCTCGTCATCTCTCCACTCCCAGTGCGAGGTTAGACGTTCTTGTGATGGACTAGCCGAAGTAAGGCTTACCCAACAGGGGTATGTGGCTAGTACTATTAAAAACTCCTTGACTCGAGGGCCAACAACGTACGGTCCTTAACTGATAAGGCGAAAACACTACATAGAGACTCCTTTCCCAATGCAAATTAGCAGTGGCCAAACCACCTGCCCGATCTTTCAAGTTCATTCTTATTTTTCATTATTCATCAAGTATGTCATCGTGGCCATATAAGCATTTTATTTAAAAACCTAACTTATTAAGCATAGCGAAGCATTTATTTAAAAACCTAACTTATTAAGCATAGCGAAGCATACTATACATTTGTACATAAAACAGGTGCCAAGGGTGATATCACAATAATTAAGGATGATAATGTAGCAATTGAGTTATCACTCAATTCCTAATTACATAATGCATTAAACCATAATACCAGTGATCAAGATTTGTAAAGCTCAAGGAAGGATTTAAATGCACCGGGGCTTGCCTTGCTCAGACGAGATGACTGGTTCAGGCTCAATAACTCCGACGTCCAGTACAGAACTCATTGAAGACAGCTCTTCTTTGGAAGCTTGCTCGACAACGCTTACTTCCTCGAAAGCGGAAACTACACGAGAATATGACATGCTTCAACATGATGTGCGATGATAACATGCCAAGATTAACAACTTGAGTACAACTTTCCTTTGTGGTACAGATGCAAACCAACAAACTCACTACTAACAGTACTTCATTAAGCAACATTATTATCTTTTAAAGAACATGTTAATCATAAGCTCAACCAAGTAATTAAGGAGCCAAAGATCATTAAGGCTTAATGACTCAAGGTCATCACTCAATCAAAAAGAGCACACAACACTTAAAGTTACCGATTAACATTTAGTTAAATACTTAAATAATTAAGGTAGAAATTAAGAATAAATTAAACTTTATCTAATTGAGCTTAAACTTTTTTCTATAGATTGGTCATGGTCTAAAATAGTGTCAAAACAAATTCCATGATTTTTGGATTAATATTTTAATTACTAAAATTCCTAGAAGTTGCATTTAATATTTAATTGAGCAAATTAAATAACTTACAAAAAGTAATCAAGATTGGAATTTTATATTTTTCCTAGATAGTTTACACTTTGAAAAGCTTACACAAAAATTTTCACTATTTTTGGAGCTATAGAAATTTCATAATGAAATAAACAAAAACTGTTACTAATTCACATTTTGAAAAAGAAAAACAAAAACGGCAGCACGGGCCGCTGCCTCACTTCTCCCTTGCTCGGCCCAGCAAAACGCGCGGCCCGCTCGCGCGCTCACTTGCTCACTCGCGCGCGGCCCATCCGCCCGCGCTCGCTCAGCCCAGCAAGGCCAGGCCGGCTCAGCTCGCGCGCGCGCACTCTCCCTCTCTCTCTCGCTGACAAGGCGGTCCCGCCTGTCATCCCCTCCTCCCGCCTGCTCTCCTCTTTCCGCGGCCCAACCACGGTGGCACGACGATCGGTCGGTGGCCACGACGCCGGCGACAAGACCCTGACCACTAGCCCGACCACCACAACCAACTCAACCTCACGAACTCCCTCAGACACCCCACACGACAGTAGACCCCCGGAAACCCCCACGTCGGCCATGGTGGCATGGTGACCGCGGCTCACGCCGTGTCACAGAACCTCCTAATTATGATGGCCCATATGTACACGTCATTGTCATAATGACCTCTGACAGCCGTACTTATGTTTCTCATAACCTAAAAGGCATGTTTTCCTCCGAACATGATCTAATTAGAGGAGTATTGCAATATTACAATAGTTTATTCAAAATACCATCAGAGTAAAGTAGCGGAAGTCTTACAATAACTTAAGTTTACAAACCATAGTTTTCACATTTCAAACCTTAAGTAACACTATTACAAACCAGTAGTAGAGAAGTATCAGTAGTAACTTTATTACAACACCCAAACGAGATGCCTTACCCAGAGGCCACACAGCCTACTCGTCGTAACTTTCTTCAACGACAACGGTCATGCAGCAAGGCTCAAAGCAGACTTGCTCATGCACCACACCTATAACAAGGGTTTAACAAACCCTGAGTACGGAGAGTACTCAACAAGACTTACCCGACTAAGAAAAAGACTCCAAGGGCATACTAGCTTTAGGGAATCAAGGTACATGTATTCAAGAAGCAAAATTTCTTTTTGCAGAAAAGCTTACTAAGTAAGTCCTTACCTTCAATATTTTATTTTTATCATTGATGGTTCGTTAACTAATTCTAGGTGATCCTAATCTAGATCAAATAGTTCTCCTCAAAATTCTTTCTAATTCTTTCAACATTTTCATTTCTTAACTACGATGCAGGACAGGTGATCGAGTCTCCATAACCGAGGAGCAATGATGATTCGAACCGATTATACCTAGCTGGGGATCTCTAACCTCACGACATATGTAGAACCCAATCTTACATATGCCAACCCTCATTTAGATCTCCCAAGACCAGAATGTGTCCATCGCCACCCGAGAGTACAGTACTCCTCGAACCTGGCCCAATTCTATGTAACACTCCGGGTGTTATAGTGCTAATTAATCTGCCATGTCATCATAATGCATTGCAAAGCATCCCTATTAGGTTAACTTTGTTATGCATCAACTAAAACAAGTTTACTTATCTAAGTTGAATGTGTTTCTCAGTGGTGTGCTCCGAACCCGAAAACCCTAATTTCGAATGCCACCGCAAATACTTAGTCTGTGCCCTGCGTAATTTGAGGTGTGTGACTGTGTTGCACACTAGTGTCAAGTGTAGGGTATGAGCTTAAGTACAACACTAAAATGAAGCTCCAAGTTTGAGTTTGAGTTGGAGTCCAAAAACTTGTCACGAGTTTTCCGATTCGAATTCGAATTCAAAATTGGGGAAAAATGTAAAAGAATTTCAAAAGCTAATTGGTCAACCAAGAGTGGCATTTGGTCAACCATGTCATGTTGGTCCAAATGATGCCCTTGGGTGAGGTTTTGATCACTAAGTAATCACAAATCAAAGTAGCAACAAATTCCAATTTAAAATTCCTCCGAAAACCCTAAATTTCAAAACTCTGTTTTACCCCTTTTGAAATAATTCAAAATCTAAGCCAAATTTGGGAAAAAGTTCAAAACCAAGTTTGTAGAACTTTTCAAGGGCTACAACTTTGGTGTTTTGAGTTTTCAAAGTTTTAGTGTAAAATGTGGAGTAATTTTGAAAATAAACAAATTTCAGTTTTAATTCATTTTTTGTCCCCAAACTAAGATTTCACAATGGAGGTAGAATTTGAAAAAGTTTTGAACAGAAAAGTTGTAGGTCTGGTCAAGATATACAACTTTGATGTTTGGAGATTTTGAAGTTTCAATATAAAATCAAAAGTAATTTCTAAATTACCAAATCTAAAAAATGTGTCCCCTTTTGAATTTAAACTCAAATTTCAAAATCCAGTGAGAATTTGAAAAAGTGTTCAATACAAAACTTGTAGAGCTTGAAATTCTGAAGATTTCATAGATTGGAAGTTTTTCAAGTTGTTACATGAATTTGAGAGTAATTTTAGAAAACAGTTTGAAAATTCAAAATTTGGGGGGGTGCTATAGTGCCGCGCCAATGGCGGCCGACCACCGCGCGGTATGGGCGCCGGCGAGCCGCCGTGGCCGCCCAGACCCTTCGCACGCGGTCGGGAGCGCCAGCGCGACGGCATGAGCATTCCAAGCACTGTAGCCGCGACCATTGTCTATAAATACGTCGAGGTCACAGTGACGATTTTCGTTTTCCCCGTTTTCGCCACCGCCGCCACCGCAGCTCCGCCGCTCGCCGCTGCCGCCGTCGAGCCACCTCTAGCCACGCAAAGCGCGTCATCACGTTCGCCTTGACCTTGCGCACCTCGTGAACCCCTTGAGCTAGCCCAATTTGGTCTGAATCACCGCAGCCACCCACTCCCGTGTCCAACTCTGGTCGGAGCACCGCTACCGTCGCCTTCCGTGGCCAGTTCACTCCGGCTTCTCTCCGTCATCCCTGAGACCACCATCGTCACCGCTGTGAGCTCCTGATTGTTTTCCTCACGCTAATTTAGCTACTACCGTGCTATAGCGTCGAGTCGTTAGGCACCGTGGTCGTCTTGCCGCCACCGTCGTCGGTGAACTGTCACCGAAGCTCGAACCATGGTGCTATCTAGCAAAATGGAATCATGGGAAGGTGTAGATGATGATGGTAGGGTTAGTTTGTCGACCAAAGCTCCGGTCACCGACCGGCCACCGCGCGAGGGTGAGCGAGCGCGCGGGAGCGACCGGGAGAGCGAGAGGAGGGTGATGACAGGCGGGGTCGGCTTGTCAGCGAGCGCAGAGAGAGAGAGACGCGCGCGAGTGAGCGAGCGGGCTAGGCCGCTTGCTGGGCCGTGTTGCCGAGCGCGTGTGCGGGCGCGGGCGCGCGCGAGCGGGCCGACCAGCTGGGCCGGACCGCGGGAGAAAAAGAGAATCGGCCCGATTTTGTTTTTGTTTTTCTTTTTCAAATAAATGAATAGTTTAGTTATTTGTTTATTTCATTAAAAATTGTGTAGAGTTCCAAAATTCATGAAAATTTTTGTGTAGGCTTCTCAATGTATAAAATATCTAGGAAAAATGTTAAATCATGAATTTGAATAATTTGTACAGTATAATTAATTGGTTCCAATAAAGATTAAATGCAACTTTCAGGAATTTTAATAATTAATTTATTTATCCAAAAATTATGAAAATTATTATGACACTATTATAATTCATTCTTAACCCATATAAAAAGTTTGAGCTTGATTAGGTAAAATTTGATTAACTTCTAATTATGCCCTAATTATTTAAATAATAAATAAATGTTAATTTGAGAACTTTAAGTGTTGTGTGCCTTTTTGATTGAGTGATGTCCTTAGGTCACTACCCTTTTGTGATCTTTGGCACCTTAATTCCATGTTTGAGCTCGTTAGTAACTTGTTTAGGTTAAAAGCTGGTATCGCTGGAAATCGTCGCTACTAGTTAGTAGGTTTTCTGTTTGCGACTGTACCGTGAAGGGAAGTTGTACTCCAGTCGTAACTCGTAGCATGTTATCATCAAGCATCATGTTTATTATCGAGCTTCATGTTAAAGCATGTTATGTGTTCGTGTAGTCTCCGCTTTCGAAGAAGACGAAGCCGTCGAGCCAGTTTCCGGAGAAGAGCGATCGTCGGTGGGTTCCGGACCTGACGTTGGAGTTCTCGAGTCTGAGTCAGTCGTCGTGTCCGAGCAAGGCAAGCTCTGGTACATTTAAACCCTACCTTGAATTTTACAAATGTTTTATTATTTATATTATGGTTTACTGCATTAAGTAATTAGGAGTTGAGTGATAACCTAATTGCTGCATTATCATCCTTGATTATTGTGATATCAACCTTGATACCTGTTTTACGGAAAATGCGTAGTATGCTTCGCTATGCTTAGAAGTTAAGCTTTTAAATGCAATGTTTATATAGCCATGACGGCATATTGAATGAATATTAAAATATGAGAATGAACTTGAAAGATCGGGCGGGTGGTTTGGCCACTGCTAACATGCATTGGGAAAGGAGTCTCAATGTAGTGTTTCCGCCTTGTCAGTTAAGGTCCGTTCGTTGTAAGCCTGTTGTGTTCGAGACTTTGCAACTAGCCTCATGCCTTGGGTAAGCCTAAAATGTTGGTGATTCCATTACGAGAACGTCTAACCTCGCACTGGGAGTGGAGAGATGGCGGGAGTAGCATGTACCCTCGGGGCTAGAATCGGGCCGGGTTCGAGGAGTACTGTACTCTCGGGTGGCGATGGACATGTTCTGGTTTTGGGAGATCTAAATGAGGGTTAATATATGCAAGATTCGGTTCTACATATGTCATGAAGTTAGGAATCCCCAGCTGGGTATAATCGGTTCGAATCGTCGTTGCTCCTCGGTTATGGAGACTCGATCACCTGACTTGCATCGTAGTTAAGAACTGGAATAAAAGAAAGAATGAGAAAGGTTTTGATGATAATTACTTTGATCTAGATTAGGATCACCTAGATTTAGTTAATGAACCATCAATGGTAAAAGTAAAATGTTGAAGATAAGGATCTACTTTAGTAAGCTTTTCTGCAAAAGAAAATCTTGATTCTGGATTACCCGTACCTTGATTCCCTAAAGCTAGCATGCCCTTGGAGTCTTTGTCTTAGTTGGGTAAGTCTTGTTGAGTACTCTCGTACTCAGGGTTTGTTGAACCCCTTGTTGCAGGTGTGGTTCATGAACAAGTCTGCTTCGAGCCTTGTTGCATGACCGTCGTGGTTGAAGACAGTGACGACGAGTAGACTGTGTGGCCTTTGGGCAAGGCATCTCGCTTGTGTGATGTAATAAAGTTAATACCGATACTTCTCTACTACTGGTTTGTAATAATGTTATATAAGGTTTGAGATTTGAAAAACTGGTTTGTAACCTAAGTTATTGTAAGACTTCCGCTACTTTACTCTGTTGAATATTTTGAATAAACTATTGTAATATTGCAATACTCCTGTGATTGGATCCTGTTCGGAGTAAAGTAGGCCTTTTAAGTTATGGTGAACATAAGTATGACTGTCAGAGGTTATTATGGCAATGACGTGTACTTGTGGGCCATCATAATTAGGAGGTTCTGTGATAGCTGGTACCAGAGCATAATCACTCGGGTTATTGTAGTATTACCTTGCAAAACTTCAAAATGATTTGGGTCAAACAAACTTAATACTGATATTTTGGTCCAAATTGCTTTTGCTTATCTTAATCTATTCTATAGTTTCCTTAGCTCATATTTGAAAGCTTCGTAGTGAAGTATCATGTATAGTGCCCTATGTTATAAAGATTGCATCTGTTACTTAATCTTTCTGTTAGATCGTAAGTACGATGCATGCATCATGTTTAATTAACCTGCTTAAGTTACCTTCCCTTTTAAAGTGGTTTGGGTTAAGTAAGGTTCAAATCCTATTCATGCTAACCTTCAGATCCCCCTATCTGTTCTCATCGTCCTAATTCTATCTTGCTTTAGGATGGCACGTGTGAAGACGACTCCTCGCAAGAAAATGGGTCCGCAAGGAGTGCCACGTCATCAGTTGGCCGCCAGAGGTGATGGAGCAAGCAGTAGCCGTAATCCGAACCCGGATTCAGAATCAGAGGTTGCAAGGCTTACATCAGAAGTAGAGCGACTGAAGCGCAACATGCGTTTTTGGAAACAGTTCCAGAATGAGTCTTTGGAAAAGGAGACAGAAGCTAGTGCTCATGTTCGTGAGTTGGAGCTTTATGCGACACACCTGGAGCAGTACAACACTGTTCTGCATGAGGAGGTTCATAGGCTACATGATCTGATGAATCCCAATCATCAGCCCCAGGCAGTAGAAGATGATGTCAGTGCCGTGGTTGTTCCTGGTGGAGAGGACAATGAAGAAGATCTGGAAGAAGATGAACCCCTAATGGAAAGTGGGGATGATGCAAGTCATGTCACTGGTGCAAGTGCTCCAGAGGTTGAGGATGGAGTGATCGTGATCAGTGATGATGATGAGGAGTGAAGTGTCGACATGGATGGTTGTGTAACATAGTAGTCTTTCCTGCTTTCTAAGAACCTTAGTGGGTAGTTTCGTGCTTGCGAGCAAGTTTGTAATGAAATAATGTAAGATAAGTTTGTGTGTGTATACAAGTACTGTACTAATTGCTTTTTAATTCAATAAAGCGATGTAAATAAATATGGTTTCTGTACAACAGATGGACGGTATTGGAACTTCCCAAGAAGGGGACAATACTCCGAATCCCCCACCATTTCCACCCACCTTGGCAGAAGCTATTGCCGCACTGGTTAATGCCACTACCTTGTTGGCTCAGAATCAGAATCAGAATGGAAATCAGGGTCGTCGAGGCCGTAACAATGGAGGGGAAACCACTTATGTGGATTTCACCGATACCCGTCCACCAGTGTTCTCAAAGGCAGATGAGCCGCTAGAGGCGGATGACTGGCTCCGTACCATGGAGCAGAAGTTTAAACTTTTATAGTGCACGGAGCACCAGAAGCCTGTGTTTGCAGCACAACAACTCAGAGGTGTCGCAGGGGTGTGGTGGGCGAATCTGGTCGCCGCACGGCCTGCTGGCCACCGTGTCACTTGGCAGGAGTTTCATGAAGCCTTCAGAGCACATTATATCCCAGATGGTGTCATGGCCATGAAACTAGAAGAGTTTCTCTCGCTGAAGCAAGGGAACCAGACAGTTCTGTAGTATGTGGGCAAGTTCAATCATCTGTCCCAGTATGCAGCGGAATATGTGAACACCGATGCAAAGAAGAAGAGTTGTTTCATGAGAGGTTTGAGTACCAGAATCCAGGAAGCATTAGTCACCTGCTATAATGCCACTTACCATGAGATAGTCAATGTGGCTATTGCGTCGGAAGAGAAGTCCCGACTGCACAAAGAGTCGAAGAAAAAGAAGCCAGTGTTTTCAAGCCCGTCGGGCGGCATTAAGAAGCACCAGAAGTTTGTTTATCACCCTCAGAACCATTTTTGCCCAACTTATCGTCCACCGCAATACCAAGCTCAGCCGTAGACGTTTTTCCGTCCTGCCGCAACTCCGCAATTTATACAACAGCCGAATGCCCCTGGTATTTGAAACCAGACTCCAGTAACCCATAACTTTCCCTGCTACAACTGTGGAAAGCCAGGCCACTTTTCCAAGGACTGCCCGTATCCAAGGCAGTACAATCCCAGTTATCCCAGAGCTCCCGTACCACAACAGCAACAACCTCAGAGCAAGAATAATAACCTGAATGTTCAGAAGGGTAAGGGTGAGAAGAAGAAGATCGGACGTGTATTCTATACTCAAGCAAGTGCAATCCTAGAGGGAGAACCTGTTATGATGGGTATGTTCCCTGTTGCTAATCATCCAGCAGTACTGTTATTTGATTCAGGTGCATCGCATACATTCATAAATCGCAGCTTTGTTGTTAAGCATAACATTCCAATTGTGGGAACACAAGAAGATTTCTTTATCCAGTCGCCCAGGGGACGACTGTGTACTAAGGAGATGGTACATGACGTACCTATAGAGTTAGGTGGGCATATATTTCCTACCTCAATGATAATATTACAGAAACAGGATATAGATGTAATCTTGGGTATGAATTGGATGTACCAAAGAGGAGCCCTTATAGATGCACTGCATAGAACTATAAGGTTGAACCTGCCAGATAATAAATCTCATCTTCTTATCTAACTTCCTATCCCAAAGAGAACAGTTGAAAGGATATGTGCAACATCAGTACAGGAGATTTGTGATATACCGGTAGTCTGTGAATTTCCAGATGTGTTTCCAGATGATCTACGAGGTCTGCCACCAGACAGAGATGTAGAGTTTGTGATTGAGTTAAAACCGGGTACTGCCCTAATATCCAGGAGAGCTTATAGAATGCCACCCAATGAATTGGCAGAACTTAAGGATCAATTGCAAGAGTTACGTGACAAAGGTTTTATCAGACCCAGTTCCTCACCATGGGGATGCCCAGCTCTTTTTGTCAAGAAGAAAGATCAGACTTTAAGGATGTGTGTTGACTATCGACCGCTGAATGAAGTAACCATTAAGAATAAATATCCGTTGCCTCGCATTGATCTACTCTTTGATCAGCTTGCGGGGGCAAAGGTATTTTCAAAGATCGATCTTCGATCAGGGTACCATCAAATCAAGATTTGACCTGAAGATATCCAAAGACTGTATTCACCACCAGATATGGACTGTATGAATACCTAGTTATGTCTTTTGGTCTCACTAATGCACCGACACATTTCATGTATCTGATGAACTCAGTTTTCATGCCAGAACTTGACAAGTTTGTGGTTGTTTTTATTGATGATATTCTGGTATACTCCAAAAGTGAAGAAGAGCATGTTGAGCATCTCAGAGTTGTTCTGACTCGTCTGAGAGATCATCAACTGTATGCCAAGTTCAATAAATGTGAGTTTTGGTTAAGAGAAGTGCAATTCTTAGGACATGTGTTGTTAGCCGAAGGAGTAGCAATGGATCCTGGCAAGGTGAAAGATATTCTAAATTGGAAACCACCAATATCAGTTCATGAAGTCCGAAGTTTTCTAGGAATGGCGGGTTATTACCGTCGATTCATACCTGATTTTTCAAAGGTAGCCAAGCCAATTAGAGAGTTGTTGAAGAATCAAACTAAGTTTATATGGTCTCTAGAATGTGATAAATCTTTTAGAATTCTAAAGAAGTCATTGAAAACTGCTCCAGTTTTGGCACAACCAGATATAGAAAAGCCATTTGATGTTTACTGTGATGCCTCGGGTATTGGCCTTGGTTGTGTATTGATGCAAGAAGGCAGAGTCATTGCTTATGCCTCGAGACAGTTGAAGCGTCATGAAGAACATTATCCGACACATGATCTTGAACTAGCAGTTGTGGTTCATGCATTGAAAATCTGGCATCATTACTTGTTAGGTAATACTTGCCATATGTATACAGATCACAAGAGCTTGAAGTATATCTTTACTCAGTCAGAGTTGAATATGAGGCAAACAAGGTGGCTTGAGTTAATAAAGGACTATGATTTAGAAGTGCACTATCACCCTAGAAAAGCGAATGTTGTTGCTGATGCACTCAGTAGAAAGAATCATTGCAATTGCATGATTGTGAAGCCAATGGATTACAGTTTATGTTATGAATTAGAAAAGCTGAATATTGAAATAGTTCAACAAGGTCAGTTGACTAATATCACAGTAGAATCAACAATCAAAGATCAGATTGTGTCTGCTCAGAGAAAGAATTCTGGAGTAGCTCATATCAAAGAAAAAGTTAGAACTGGTCAACAGACAGATTTCAGTATTGATGATGCAGATGTGTTGTGGTTTAAGAACCGGCTAGTGGTCCCAAAGGTTCCAGAGTTACGTCAGCTCATTCTTGATGAAGCACATAGCACAAGGTTTTCTATTAATCCAGGAAGTAATAAGATGTATCAAGATTTAAAACAGAGATTCTGGTGGACCAAAATAAAAATTGAGATCGCCAAGTATGTTGCCAGATGTGACACTTGTTGTAAAGTGAAGGCAGTACACCTGAAGTCGGCAGGAATGTTACAACCCTTGCCCATTCCATCCTGGAAATAAGAAGATATAGTATGGATTTCATTACTGGGTTACCCAAGACCTCAAGAGGCTTTGATTCAATTTGGGTCATTGTGGACCGACTGACAAAGTCATCTCATTTTATTCCAGTTAAGGTGGACTATTCTGCTATAACTTATGCAAGAATTTATATTGCACGAATCCTGAGTCTTCATGGGGTACCAAAGACCATTGTATCAGATAGAGGTACGCAGTTTGTTAACAAATTTTGGAGACACCTACATGAGTCCATGGGTACAAAACTTTTGCATAGTACCGCTTATCATCCACAAACAAGTGGTCAGACTGAAAGGGTCAATCAAATTCTAGAAGACATGTTAAGGTCATGTGCACTTAATTATTTAGACACTTGGGACAAGTGGTTACCTTTAGCAGAATTCTCCTATAATAATAGTTATCAAGAGAGTATCAAAATGGCACCGTTTGAGGCATTGTATGGCCGCAGGTGCAGAACTCCATTGAATTGGTCAGAACCGGGAGAAAGATGGTTTTTCGGTGTTGATCTTGTGAAACAAACAGAAGAAAAAGTTAGGCAGATCTAGAATAATTTGAAAGTGGCTCAGTCTAGGCAAAAGAGTTATGCTGATAAAAGGCGTAGACCTTTGGTATTCCAAGTAGGAGATTATGTTTATCTAAAAGTATCACCCATGAAAGGAGTTAGCAGATTTGGAGTCAAAGGCAAACTCGCACCACGTTATATTGGTCCTTTTCAAATCATTCAACAATGTGGAAAGGTGGCATATAAGTTAAAGCTGCCTGAACAACTGTCAGCCGTGCACAATGTATTTCATGTATCACAAATGAAGAAGTGTCTACAAGTACATGATCAAGTGGTTGATGTTGAGGGAGTTGAACTTGAACCGGATTTGACATATTCTGAATATCCTGTCAGAGTTTTGGATCAAAAAGATTGTGTTACCCGAAGTAGAACAACTAAATGGTACCGAATACAGTGGAATCAACATTCAGAAGAGGAAGCCACCTGGGAAGCGGAGGATTATCTGTTAGAGAATTTCCCGGAGTTCTTTGCTTCTATCTAGGTTGCAATTTCCTCTTTAAACTGTAACCTATCCTTTTAAAATCTTTGTAATGCAGAAAACCCCTACCTGTTTTGTAGACAAGTATTGGACGTGTTTGCTTGACACGTTTCCTTTTCTATTACTTAACTCAAGGCTTTAAATCTTGGGACGAGATTTCTTTAAGGGGGAAGGGCTGTAACACCCCGGGTGTTATAGTACTAATTAATATGCCATGTCATCATAATGCATTGCAAAGCATCCCTGTTAGGTTAACTTTGTTATGCATCAACTAAAACAAGTTTACTTATCTAAGTTGAATGTGTTTCTCAGTGGTGTGCTCCGAACGCGAAAACCCTAATTTCGAATGCCACCTCAAATACTTAGTCCGTGCCCTGCGTAATTTGAGGTGTGTGACTGTGTTGCACACTAGTGTCAAGTGTAGGGTATGAGCTTAAGTACAACACTAAAATGAAGCTCCAAGTTTGAGTTTGAGTTGGAGTCCAAAAACTTATCATGAGTTTTCCGATTCGAATTCGAATTCAAAATTGGGGAAAATGTAAAAGAATTTCAAAAGCTAATTGGTCAACCAAGAGTGGCATTTGGTCAACCATGTCATGTTGGTCCAAATGATGCCCTTGGGTGAGGTTTTGATCACTAAGTAATCACAAATTAAAGTAGCAACAAATTCCAATTTAAAATTACTCCGAAAACCCTAAATTTCAAAACCCTGTTTTACCCCTTTTGAAATAATTCAAAATCTAAGCCAAATTTGGGAAAAAGTTCAAAACCAAGTTTGTAGAAATTTTCAAGGGCTACAACTTTGGTGTTTTGAGTTTTCAAAGTTTTAGTGTAAAATGTGGAGTAATTTTGAAAATAAACAAATTTCAGTTTTAATTCATTTTTTTGTCCCCAAACTAAGATTTCAAAATGGAGGTAGAATTTGAAAAGTTTTGAATGGCAAAGTTGTAGGTCTGGTCAAGATATACAACTTTGATGTTTGGAGATTTTGAAGTTTCAATATAAAATCAAAAGTAATTTCTAAATTACCAAATCAGAAAAATGTGTCCCCTTTTGAATTTAAACTCAAATTTCAAAATCCAGTGAGAATTTGAAAAAAGTGTTCAATACAAAACTTGTAGAGCTTGAAATTCTGAAGATTTCATAGATTGGAAGTTTTTCAAGTTGTTACATGAATTTGAGAGTAAATTTACAAAACAGATTGAAAATTCAAAATTTGGGGGTGCTACAGTGCCACGCCAATGGCGGCCGGCCACCGCGCGGCATGGGCGCCGGCGAGCCGCCGTGGCCACCCAGACCCTTCACGCGCGGTCAGGAGCGCCAGCGCGATGGCGTGAGCATTCCAAGCTCTGTAGCCACAACCGTCGTCTATAAATACGTCAAGGTCACAATGACGATTTTCGTTTTCCCCGTTTTCGCCACCGCCGCCACCGCAGCTCCGCCGCTCGCCGCTGCCGCCGTCGAGCCACCTCCAGCCACGCAAAGCACGTCATCGCATTCGCCTTGACCTTGCGCACCTCGTGAACCCCTTGAGCTAGCCCAATTTGGTCTGAATCACCGCAGCCACCCACTCCCGTGTCCAACTCCGGTCAGAGCATCGCTACCGTCGCCTTCCGTGGCCAGGCCACTCCGGCTTCTCTCCGTCATCCCTGAGACCACCATCGTCACCGCTGTGAGCTCCTGATCATTTTCCTCACACTAATTTAGCTGCTACCGTGCTATAGCGTCGAGTCGTCGGGCACCGTGGCCGTCGAGCCGCCACCGTCGTCGGTGAATTGTCACCGAAGCTCGAACCGTGGTGCTATCTAGCAAAATGGAATCATGGGAAGGTGTAGATGATGATGGTAGGGTCAGTTTGTCGACCGAAGCTCCGGTCACCGGCCGGCCACCACGCGAGGGTGAGCGAGCGCGCGGGAGCGAGCGGGAGAGCGAGAGGAGGGTGATGACATGTGGGGCCGGCTTGTCAGCGAGCGCAGAGAGAGAGCGCGCGCGGGTGAGCGAGCGGGCTGGGCCGCTTGCTGGGCCGCGTTGCCGAGCGCGTGTGCGGGCATGGGCGCGCGCGAGCGGGCCGACCAGCTGGGCCGGACCGCGGGAGAAAAAGAGAATCGGCCCAATTTCGTTTTTGTTTTTCTTTTTCAAATAAATGAATAGTTTAGTTATTTGTTTATTTCATTAAAAATTGTGTAGAGTTCCAAAATTCATGAAAATTTTTGTGTAGGCTTCTCAATGTATAAACTATCTAGGAAAAATGTTAAATCATGAATTTGAATACTTTGTGCAGTAAAATTAATTGGTTCCAATAAAGATTAAATGCAACTTCCAGGAATTTTAATAATTAATTTATTTATCTAAAAATTATGAAATTTATTATGATACTATTATAATTCATTCTTAACCCATAGAAAAAGTTTGAGCTTGATTAGGTAAAATTTGATTAACTTCTAATTATGCCCTAATTATTTAAATAATAAATAAATATTAATTTGAGAACTTTAAGTGTTGTGTGTCTTTTTGATTGAGTGATGTCCTTAGCTCACTACCCTTTTGTGATCTTTGGCACCTTAATTCCATGTTTGAGCTCGTTAGTAACTTGTTTAGGTTAAAAGCTGGTATCGCTGGAAATCGTCGCTACTAGTTAGTAGGTTTTCTGTTTGCGACTGTACCGTGAAGGGAAGTTGTACTCCAGTCATAACTCGTAGCATGTTATCATCAAGCATCTTGTTTATCATCGAGCATCATGTTAAAGCATGTTATGTGTTCGTGTAGTCTCCGCTTTCGAAGAAGCCGAAGCCGTCGAGCCAGTTTCCGGAGAAGAGCGATCGTCGGTGGGTTCCGGACCTGACGTTGGAGTTCTTGAGTTTGAGTCAGTCGTTGTGTCCGAGCAAGTCAAGCCCCGGTGCATTTAAACCCTACCTTGAATTTTACAAATGTTTTATTATTTATATTATGGTTTACTACATTAAGTAATTAGGAGTTGAGTGATAACCTAATTGTTGCATTATCATCTTTGATTATTGTGATATCAACCTTGATACCTGTTTTACGGAAAATGCATAGTATGCTTCGCTATGCTTAGAAGTTAAGCTTTTAAATGCAATGTTTATATAGCCATGATGGCATATTGAATGAATATTGAAATATGAGAATGAACTTGAAAGATCGGGCGGGTGGTTTGGCCACTGCTAACATGCATTGGGAAATGAGTCTCAATGTAGTGTTTCCGCCTTGTCAGTTAAGGTCCGTTCGTTGTAAGCCTGTTGTGTTCGAGACTTTGCAACTAGCCTCATGCCTTGGGTAAGCCCAAAATGTTGGTGATTCCATAACGAGAACGTCTAACCTCGCACTGGGAGTAGAGAGATGAAGGGAGTAGCGTGTACCCTCGGGGCTAGAATCGGGCAGGGTTCGAGGAGTACTGTACTCTCGGGTGGCGATGGACACGTTCTAGTTTTGGGAGATCTAAATGAGGGTTGATATATGCAAGATTCGGTTCTATATATGTCTTGAAGTTAGGGATCCC
Source organism: Saccharum hybrid cultivar R570 (assembly GCA_038087645.1). Classification (NCBI taxonomy): domain Eukaryota; kingdom Viridiplantae; phylum Streptophyta; class Magnoliopsida; order Poales; family Poaceae; genus Saccharum; species Saccharum hybrid cultivar. Next base: position 31,045,493 of record JAQSUU010000135.1, read on the forward strand.
TAGCTGGGTATAATCGGTTCGAATCGTCGTTGCTCCTCGGTTATGGAGACTCGATCACCTGACTTGCATCGTAGTTAAGAACTGGAATGAAAGAAAGAATGAGAAAGGTTTTGATGATAATTACTTTGATCTAGATTAGGATCACCTAGATTTGGTTAATGAACCATCAATGGTAAAAGTAAAATGTTGAAGATAAGGATCTACTTTAGTAAGCTTTTCTACAAAAGAAAATCTTGATTCTGGATTACCCGTACCTTGATTCCCTAAAGCTAGCATGCCCTTGGAGTCTTTGTCTTTGTCGGGTAAGTCTTGTTGAGTACTCTCGTACTCAGGGTTTGTTGAACCCCTTGTTGCAGGTGTGGTTCATGAACAAGTCTGCTTCGAGTCTTGTTGCATGACCATCGTGGTTAAAGACAGTGACGACGAGTAGACTGTGTGGCCTTTGGGCAAGGCATCTCGCTTGTGTGATGTAATAAAGTTAATACCGATACTTCTCTACTACTGGTTTGTAATAATGTTATATAAGGTTTGAGATTTGAAAAACTGGTTTGTAACCTAAGTTATTATAAGACTTCCGCTACTTTACTCTGTTGAATATTTTGAATAAACTGTTGTAATATTGCAATACTCCTGTGATTGGATCCTGTTCGGAGTAAAACAGGCCTTTTAAGTTATGGTGAACATAAGTACGACTGTCAGAGGTCATTATGACAATGACGTGTACTTGTGGGCCATCATAATTAGGAGGTTCTGTGACATTCTAGCCCCGAGGGTACACTCTACTCCCACCATCTCTCCACTCCCGGTGCGAGGTTGGACGTTCTAGAAATGAAATCACTAATATCTTGGGCTTACCCAAGGCATGAGGTTAGTTGCAAAGTCTCGAAACACAAAAAGAACTACATCGAACGGTCCTTAACTGACAAGGCGGAAACACTACATTGAAACTCCTTTCTCAATGCAAGTTAGCAGTGGCCAAACCACCCGTCCGATCTTCTAATTTATTCTTATATTTCATTATTCCTCAAGTATGCCATCATGGCCATATAAGCATTTCATTTAAAAGTCTAACTCATTAATTATAGCGAAGCATACTACGCATTTTCAATAAAACAGGTACCAAGGGTGATATCGCAATAATCAAGGATGATAATGCAGCAATTGGGTTATCACTCAACTCCTAATTACTTAATGCAATAAACCCTAGTACCAGTGATAAGAATTTGTAAAACTCAAGGAATGTTTGAATGCACCGGGGCTTGCCTTGCTCAGACAAGACGACTGACTCAGGCTCAACAACTCTGACTTCCGGTCTTGAACCCACTGAAGATAGCTCTTCTCTGGAGGCTTGTTGAACAACGTCGACTTCCTCGAAAGTGAAAACTATACGAGAGTATAACAGGTTTCAACATGATACGATGATAAACACGATGCTTGATGACGACATGCCAAGGTTAACGATTTGAGTACAACTTTCCTTCGCGGTACAGTTGCAAACAACAAAACCTACTAACTAATAGTGATTTCTTAAGCAACACTGAAGCTTCATAAAGAACATGCTACTAGCGAGCTCAACCAAATAATTAAGGCGCTAAGGATCACCAAGAATTAGTGACCCAAGGTCATCACTCAATCAAAAGAGCACTCAACACTTAAAGTTATCAATTTAACATTTATTTAAACACTTAATTAATTAAGGCATAAATTAATAATAAATCAAACTTCATCTAATTGGGCTCAAACTTTTTCTATAGATTAATCATGGTCTAAAACAGTGTCAAAATAAATTTCATGATTTTTGGATTAATATTTTAATTACTAAAATTCTTGGAAGTTGTATTTAACATTTAATTGAGCAAATTAATTAACTTACAAAAAGTAATCAAAATTGGCATTTAACATTTTTCCTAAATAGTATACACCTTGAAAAGCCTACAAAAAAAATTTCACTATTTTTGGAGCTCTACAAAAATTCTAATGAAATAAACAAAAACTAGCACTATTCACATTTTTGAAAAAAAAAACAAAATCACAGCACGGCCCGACTCCTCCTTTCCTTCTCTGGATTGGCCCAACATCTCGCTCGCGCGCTCACCCGCTCGCTCGCCCGCGCGCGCACGTTCACAGCCCAGCAACGCGGCCCGCCCGCCCGCGCTCACTCTCTCCCGCTCGCTCGCTCGCTGACACCCCTGACCAACTTGTCATCTCCCTCCTCCCTCTCTTCCCGCGGCTGGCCATGGCCAACGGTGGCCACCGGCTGCCATCTCGCCGATGGTGAGACCCCGGTGAGACTGAGCTAGACCAACACGACCCTACTGGCCTCGCAAACTGATTACGACCCTTTACACCTAAGCTAGCACTCCGGTGAACTCTTCTCGATGGCCACGGCGGCTCAGAGGCGACGGCTCACGCCGCTCCGGCGAGACAAAGGGGTAACAACTAAATGAAACGGACAGGGAGCACCAGGGGCATACCACAATCACAAATCTGTGATCGGCTGAAGTGGAGAAGCATGGGAGGCAGCTGGCCACGGTGAGGCAGCACGGCGGTCGTGGCTCACCGAAGAGGAGAAAGAAAGCGGCTAGCGGCGTCCTAGGCGGTAGCGGTTGATACTAGTGATCGAGGAGGTACGCGGGAGTGTGGCGAATGCGGTGGAGCGCTTTGCGTGGCTGGTGATGGCTCGACAGAGCAGTGGCGAGCGGCGGAGCTATGGCGGTGGTGAAGAGAAAACAGAGAAGAAAGAAAAGACGATGACGGCAATTCATGCTTTATAGTCGCTGCCAAGCAACGCGAGGATGACACGCGCGACCGCCCGACCATCACGAAGCAACAGGTGGTGGTCGCGGGTGCACCTGGAAGCTAGCCGAAGGCCATGGCGGCTCGCTGGTGCCCATGTCGCTCGGTGCTCGGCTCTGATTTGCCGGCAACTGTAGCACTCTCCCCCCTAATTTTCCAAATTCAATTGTTTTTGCCAAATTACTCTTAAAATCATGTAGCAACTTGAAAAAAATCCCAAAGTATGAAATCTTCATAATTTCAAGCTCTACAACTTTCATGTTGAAAACTTTTTCAAATTCGAACTGGATTTTGAAATTTGAATTTGAAATCAAAAGTGGACACTTTTTTTACAATTTGATAATTTAGAAATTACTTTGAATTTTATATTGAAACTTCAAAAACTCCAAACACCAAAGTTGTACATCTAGCCAAGACCTACAAACTTGGTTTTAAACTTTTTCCCAAATTTTTCTTAGATTTTAAATTATTTAAAAAGGGGTAAAATCAGGGTTTTGAATTTAGGGTTTTCGGAAGAATTTCAAATTGAAACTTGTTGCTATTTTAATTGGTGATTATTAGTGATCAAACCATCATCCAAGGGTATCATTGGGTCAAGCATCACATAGTTGACCAAATGCCACTCTTGGTTGACCAATTTAACTTTTGAAAATCTTTTAATATTTCCCCAAATTTAAATTCAAATTCGAATCGGAAAACTCGCGACAAGTTTTTTGGATTCCAAATTCAAACTCAAACTTGAAGCTCCATTTTATAAGTTGGACTTGAGTTCATACCCTATGCTTGGCACTAGTGTATAACACAGTCACACACCTCAAATAACGCAGGGCATAAACTAAGCATTTGCGGTGACATTTGAAATTAGGGTTTTCGGTTCGAGTCACACCACTTAGAAGCACATCCAACCTAAGAATGTAAACTCATTTTAGTTGATGCACATCATAATTAACCTAATCATGGATGCTTTGTGGTGCAATATGATGACATGGCAGGTTATTTAGCCACTATAACACCCGAGGTGTTAAACGCTGCCCCGGCGATATAAGCCGAAAACATTCAAAATAAGAGGACAGAAAGCATCAATGGCTCACCACGGTCGTGGCTGAGCAAACGGTAAGCGTGGAGAGGTAGTAGAGGCGGCTGGCCATGGTGAGGCGGCACGGTGATGCTCGGTCACCGGAGATGAGGAAGGAAGCCACTGTGCGGGTGCTTCGAGCAAGCTGGATGGGTGCTAGCGGTTCCAAGTAATGCGTGGGAGTGAGGCAAGCGGGTTGATGCGGTCGCCTTAGCCAGAGGTGGCTCGACGGCGGCAGCGTTGAGTGGCGGAGCTAGGCGGCGGTGATGGCAAAAATAGAGAAAAGGAAGAAGAAAAACGACGGCGTGCTCGGCCTTTTAAAGGAGTCTTCGGCCCTGCTTGCGGTGGTAGAAGACGCGCGCAGTCGAGGTGGAGATCGTGAGCTCACGGGAACGGCCTAGAAGCAGCCTCCACGGTCACCGGTGCCCATACCGGCCGGTGGCCAGCCGCCATTGGTCGTCGCCACTATAGCACCCCCCCTAAAAGCAAACCCTACTCGGAAATTTTGAAATTACTCCCAAAATCATGTAGTGACTTGAAAAAATTCCCAAAATATGAAATCTTCATAATTTCAAGCTCTACAAGTTTCATGTTGAAAACTTTTTCAAATTCAGCCTAGATTTTGAAATTTGAATTTGAAATCAAAAGGGGACATTTTTCTGAAATTTGGTAATTTAGAAATTACTTTAAATTTTATATTGAAACTTCAAAAACTAAAAATACCAAAGTTGTACATATAACCAAGACCTACAACTTTTCTATTCAAACCATTCTCAAATTTTGCCTCCATTTTGAATTTTGGGTTTAGGGATGAAAAGGGGTCAAATTTGAAATTCGCTTCTTTTCAAAATTACACAAAATTTTACACTGAAACTTTGAAAACTCAAAACACCAAACTTGTAGCCCTTGAAAATATATACAAACTTGGTTTTAAACTTTTTCCCAAATTTTGCTTAGATTTTGAATTATTCCAAAAGGAGTAAAATTAGGGTTTTGGATTTTAGGGTTTTCGGAAGAATTTCAAATTGAAACTTGTTGCTACTTAATTGGTGAGTATTTAGTGATCACACCATCATCCAAGGGCGTCATTAAGTCAAGCATCACATGTTTGACCAAATGCCACTCTTGGTTGACCAATTCGACTTTTGAAAATCTTTTAATAATTCCCCAAATTTGAATTCAAATTCGAATCGGAAAACTTGCGACAAGTTTTGTATTCTAAATTCAAACTCAAACTTCTCCATTTTATACGTTGGACTTGAGTTCATACCCTACACTTGGCACTAGTGTATAACATAGTCATACACCCCAAATTACGTAGGACACAAACTAAGTATTTGCGGTGACATTTGAAATTAGGGTTTTCGGTTTGAGACACACAACTCAGAAGCACATCCAAACTAAGCATGTAAACTCGTTTTAGTTGATGCATATCGTAGTTGACTTAATCATGTATGCTTTGCAATGCAATATGATGACATGGCAAAGTTTTAGTCTCCATAACACCAGAGGTGTTACAGCAAACCACCCACCTTTAAAACTAGATAAAGGGGCTAAATTTTCTCCGGTTACAATGGTTAGAGGATGTCCAATATACGGTTTCATAGTTTAGGGTTGAAATCGAATCTCATGCAAGATCAAGGTTGACAAATGCACTCTTTTACGTTACCAAACTCATCACCATACCATTTTCAATACAGTTCTACACAATTTTTATAAATAAACTTATCACCAAAAGTTCTTACTATAACTTGTTCGATACAATTTTTTATATAATTTCGTAGACAATCTTATCGCAACAACTTTTCAAATTTCAACATAACATTTATTTTTTTAGTCAAAAGAGATAGCTTTATATGTTGACCTATTGAAAGGTCCAAATGGCTAGAGGGGCGTGAATAACCCAAATTAAAACTCTACAAACCACTAAATAAGGATTAGTAACACAAATGGTGATAAATGCGGTTTGCTCTAGCTCTAAGTGATAAGCAAGTCACCTAGTTACAATTCTAGTTATCTAAAGTCTCTAAGGCATACACAAGCTAGGTTGCTACAACTACTACTACCTAGAGTGCTAGCAACAAGAACAAACACAACTAAACAAGCTATAACACAAGGTAAAGTTGTGGTAAGTAAACGATGAGAAGATGGTTTTATACCGATGTGTAGAGGCAAGTGAACCAATAATGAATATCGATGTGAAGCCAATCACCGAGAGACAATCAATCATAATATCAAGAGAGACACCAAGATTTTCTCCTAAGGTTCATGTGCTTACTGGCACGCTAGTCCCATTGTGTTGACCAACACTATGTGGTTCGGTGGCTAATTGGGAATCCACACCCAAGCTCTCCAAGAGCATCGTAAGAACCTATCGCTAGTGAGGTAACTCAATAACACGTGCAATATATTAGAGCTACCTTATGGCTCTTCACCGGAAAAGGTGCAAAGTCCCTCACAAGTCGCCGGAGCTGGCCATGAACAATCTTCAACTCATGCCGGACCTCCTCCGCTGCTCCAAGCCGTCTAGGTGGCAGCAACCACCAAGAGAAACAAGAATCCCACAGCAAAAGAACACCCAAGTGCCAACTAGATGCAAACTCACAAGCAAATGCACTTGATCACTCAATCTCACTTTGATTAGGCAATCAAGCAAGGAAGATGAGTAGGAGAGGATGTGCTCAGCTCAATAGGATGTTAGAGAGTCAAAATGTTCAAGAGAGACCTCTCCAAACCAGTCAAACACATATTTATAAGCAGCCCTAAAGAATAGAGCCGTTAGGAACAAGTTGCTGTTGTCTGCGTACTGACTGGATGCGCCGATCGAACTAACCGGACATGGTCACAGCGTCCGGTCGCGCCCGCGCGACTTCCCTAATGAACGCCACGTGCCTCGCTTTGAATCTTGTTCATTCGATTGTAACTGTCACTTAAATGTACTCGTTCACGCACTAGAGTGACCAGACGCGCCGATCAAACTGATCGGACGCGCCTCGACGTCTGGTCGCCACTGATTCGCGTTGCTGACCACGCGACCGGACGCCACAGTGCCAGTGTCCGGTCGATTCTAGTAAGCTACCACACACGACCTGACGCGTCCGGTCGATCGTGACTGGACGTGTCACCGCGTCCGATCGATCCTTCGCGTTCACTGTCCCTTTGGCGCCTGACCGGACGCGTCGGTCCCGCGAGTGACCAGACGCGCCGGTGGTAAACCCCAGTCCACGCATGTAAGGTCCAAATAGGCTAGAGGGGGGGTGAATAGCCTAATTAAAACTTCTACAAGATTTACTTAACCACAAGTGTTAGTACAAAAGGTGGCGAAGCAAAATGCACTAGCTCTAAATAAATAAGCAAGCCACCTACATAAGTCTAGTACAAGGCTATCCACTAAACACAACAACAACTACAAGCTAGAAACAAGGAGTAACGTGAGAGAAGAGCTTTGAGTGATTATACCACCGTGTAGAGATGAGAAGAACCAATCAATCAATCACACAAGAGAAATCATCGAGAAGAGAACAACACAAGAATTTATCTCGAGGTTCACTTGCTCCCGGCAAGCTACTCCCCGTTGTGGTGATACACCCACTTATCGGTTCGCGAGCTAATCGACTATCAAGAGTCGAGCCCTCGGTGGGCGCCGCACAACCGCACATAAGATGGGGATCCTCCAAGCCACGAGCACCACTAGAGTATCCAATTCGTGAACTCTCACGGGGAAGGATCAAGAACCCCTTACAACACTTGGTGAGCGCTCCAACAATCTCCAATTGCGAGCTCAATCACCTCCACTGCTCCAAGCCGTCTACCGCGTTGGGAAACACGGAAGAGTAACAAGAAATCCACAGCAACTCGAAGATCAAGTGCCTCTAGAATGCAACTCTCAAGTAATGCAATTGAATCTCACTCAATCTCACTCAAGATTAAGGATGAAAACAATCAGAAACGATCGAAAACGGACTTACGAAATAGAAAACGAAAGCGGTTAGTTCGGTACATTTCTATATTTTAGCAATTAAAGAATACAAAAATGGTTAAAAATAATTGTGAAACCAATTGAAACTGGCAATTTTTTATGTTTAAAACGGAATCATAATATAGAAAACGAAAGCGGTCGGTTCGGGATATTTCCGTTATGTTTTCATCCTTACTCAAGATGTGCAACCAAGCAAAGAGGTGAGTGGAGGGGTTGTTCTCTAGCTCAAAGGATGTCTCAAGGTCTCAAAATATGCAAGAGATGCCCCCAAATCTCGGCCAACTTCTATTTATAGCGAAGGGGTACGCAGCTAGCCGTTACCGGACGACGTAGTGGAAAACGTGACGACCGGACGCACCGGTCAGGGTGACCAGACGCGTCCGGTCACTACAGGACAAGCAGCAATAGTGCGCGTCAGATGGAGTCAATGCCGTGACCGGACGCGCTTCACCAAATGACCGAACGCGCTGCACCCGGCGTCCGATCAGAGTCCAGAGAGCTCCCCGCGCGATCGGACACGTCCGGTCGCACGTGACCGAACGCGCCGCACGTCCGATCAGCTCCTCGCCATACTCTGCTCCTCTGGGTGCCCGACCAGACGCCCTAGTTCTGTGAGGGACCGGACGCGCCGGTTGCGCGCCTTTCCTCTGCGCCTAGGTGAACTGACCGGACGCGCTGGTCAGGCCAGACCAGCGTCCGGTCACAAACCCTAGGTACGCTGCGCCTCAGCCCTCGACTTGAGCTGACCGGACGAGCAGGTTCACCCTGGACCGCGTCCGGTCCAGCGTCCGATCACTGTTTTTCAGTGAGAAACACGCCGGACTTACGCCTCCGTTTCTCCGCCTCCGGTGCAGAGAAAATAGGCGTTTCACTTCCCCAAAAAGCGACGAACTCCATCGCCTTCGCAAATGTGCTAACACCACCAAGTGTACACCACCATGTGCATGTGTGTTAGCATTTCATAAACATTTTTCAAGGCGTTATGTTAGCTCTCTACTAGATCCTAATGCATATGCTCAAGACATTGATCTAGTGGCACTTGATTCCCGAGCTAACCGTGATTGCCTCTCTTGATAGTTGGCTATGTATCCTAAACCCGGTCAATCACTTCTCTACTTATCTTAGACCAGCAAACGGAAAACCCTATGGTTATAACTTTGCCTTGCGCTCTTAGTTCCTTCTCCTCCACTTGAACATCATGTCCATCATTTTATGTGCATTACTTCATGATCTTGCTCATCATTTCATGCACCAAATCATGTGGTCTTGTGGCCATCTCTCCATGCCATTTCCACCTCCATCACATGTTGCCTATGCCTAGCTTAATCACACTTGATACAATAGCATTAGCAACTTGGTGTCATTAATTACCAAAACCAAACTTGAGCTTTCAACGCACCAGACAGCTGTTGTCACTGACCGAACGCGTCCGGTCATGCCGAGACCGCGTCCGGTTCAGCGTCCGGTCACCCCAGTGACCTCCGTTCGCCTCCGTTTCTATCCACGATGAATTAGAGAAAATCTCCGCCACCGGTGTAGTGGAAAATATGCGTTTCACTTCCACAAAAAGTGTTGAACCCATCTCTACCGCTCAAACTCCACCGCTTTCGCAAATGTGCTAATATCACCAAGTGTATATCACCATGTGCATATGTGTTAGCATTTTCACAATCATTTTCGAGGCATTAAGTTAGCTCTCCACTAGATCTAAATGCATATGCAAATGAATCCTCATCTAGTGGCACTTAAGTGATCAATAACCCCGGAAATTTCCCTCTTTATAGTACGGCTATTGATCCTAAGTGTAATCATACCCTCTATGATGTCTTGATCACCAAAAGCAAATCCTATCTATACCTTTGCCTTGAGCTCTATAGGATTGTATTCCATCTCCTCTTCTTCTTCTTCAAGTATAGCACCAAATCATCATGATCAACATGCATCTTGCCATCACTTAGGAGTGTACCAATCACCTGTTGCTATCAACGCTCAAGCACATGTGATTAGTACTTAGGTTTCATCAATTAGCCAAAACTAAACTAGGGACTTTCACCTATATTGGTAACAATTTTTTTGGCATGATATTTTATATATTAACCTATTCTATTTTGGTAACTACATTTTAACATGATAGCTTTATTAATCTCGAGATTTATAGGCTTAGCTCTCAAATATACTGATAAGGCTAGATATACATGAATATGTTTTTTTTTTCTTGAATACGTAAAAGATTTATGTATCATTGTATTAAATAGAAGAGTTACGTACATATAATGTGCTTCTGTCGAGCGCCGAAGGAGGTCGACCTCACACAGCTGTAGATGAATACATTCATATTGATGAATTTTGTGTATGCGTGTTTGTGTCTCTACTGGAGATTGGCAAGAAAAGTATACTTTGTCTGGAATATCTCAGTGGCAAACCTGACTTGGGAAAGGCATGCGTTCGGTTTGAAATAGATTGGCAAGAAAAGTATACTTTGTCTGGATTATCTCAGGCCCAGTTTAGATGTAAAAAATTTTGCAAAAGAACAGTAGATTCCCCGTCACATCAAATCTTTGGACGCATGCATGAAGCATTAAATATAGATTAAAAAATAAAACTAATTACACAGTTTAGACGAAATGGACGAGACGAATCTTTTAAGCCTAATTAGACCATGATCGGACACTAATTGCCAAATAACAACGAAAGTGCTACAGTTGCATTTTGCTAAAAATTTTGCCAACTAAACCAGGCCTCAGTAGCAAACCTGATTTGGGAAAGGCATGCGTTCAGTTTGAAATTCGGACAAATTGTTTCTCAGGGTGTGTTTAGTTCCGCGAAAAGGTATAAAAAAAGTATTGTAGCACGTTTTGGTTTTATTTGGTAAATAGTGTCCAACCGTTGACTAATTAGGTTTAAAACGTTCGTCTCGCAAAGTACAACCAAGCTGTACAATTAGTTTTTGATTTCATCTACATTTAGTACTCCATGCGTGTATCGCAAGTTTGATGTGACGGAGAATCTTTTGTTCGCACAGTATTTTTTTGAGGAAGTAAACACAGGCTGTGTTTAGATCCCTGAAAAGGGGTAAAAAAAGTATTGTAGCACATTTTGGCTTTATTTAGCAAATAATGTCCAACCGTTGACTAATTAGGTTCAAAACGTTCGTCTCGCAAAGTATAACCAAGCTGTATAATTAGTTTTTAATTTCATCTATATTTAATACTCCATGCATGTATCGCAAGTTTGATTTGACGGAGAATTTTTTTTCTATAGTATTTTTTTTTTTTTGAGGAACTGAACACAGCCACAGCCTCAGAAACGAACGAAAAGTAGGTGGTATCCCGTATATCTGTACTGGTCTCCCTCCCGAAGTCCCAAAATACATTTCGCACATCCCTATATTCTCCCTCCGCCGCCGCCGCCGCCGCCCGACGGATCATGTCGACCAGCGCCAACCCGAAGCCGAAGCGGCGGCGGAGGGGCCCACCGAAGCAGGGCCCTGGGTACCCCATGGTGGCCACCGTGGGGGCAATGGTTGCCCACGAGGTGGGCGCCGAAGGGCCACGGAGGGACGCGAGGCAAGGACCTGCGTTCCCTAGGGTTGTCGCCACCACGGCCAGGGGAAGAGGTGCCGGTGAGCAGGGCGCTGACGTCGTGGAGGGTTCGGCGTCGAACGCTGATAGGAGCGCTCACGAGGCAGGTGGCGTCGATGGCACGTACCTCACCGAGACACGGTAATGTCTTGCTTACTCGCGTCACGAATTAGGTTAGAGGATGTGCACTGAAATACTCTCGTGATTGTTGGAACTTGGAACGGAGGATTTAGTGTTGCTGTCATTCCATGGTTATTGCTAAAACATAGGTTAGTAAGATCGAATTTATGGCTGTTTGTTGTTTTCCCCATTATTCCTTTGTTCTAGAATCGAGAATGCGTCACTATGTTGCAGTTGCAGTAAACTGTATTGTTTTTGTTCTAGAATCGATAATTCATCACTATGTCTTTTTTGGCAAGAAATTTATCACTATGTTGCAGTAAACTGTATTGTTTGTTAGATCTCCAGTCCCACATCACGATTTCTAGTAACTAAGTAGTAGGTTTACTCAGCATTAAGAGTTATTTGTAATTGAGTATCATCTGGAACTGGGAGCTTATTTTGGATTTGACTTGCAGTTATGACATTGCTGGCTGCATTGTTAGTGTGTACATCTAACTATTACTCCCTCCATTCCAAATTATAAGACATTTTAGCTTTTTTTAAGATACATTTGTTATGTATCTAGACATAGTGTATATGTAAGTGCATAACAAAAACTATGTATCTAAAAAAGCCAAAACGTCTTATAATTTGGAATGGAGGGAGTAGGACCCATCATCCTGTAGCCTTAATAGTCAGCTGTTATGCATGTCACAGGTTTGATCAATGTGCTATTTCTCCACTGTCGCTGAAAGCCATCAAAGATGCTGGATATGAAAGGATGACCAAGGTGCAGGAGGCTACTCTGCCAATAATTCTTCAAGGTCAGCATACATGCCCAAACACTACAGCTAAATCCCTGACACCATTTTCTTGGGACCCCTAAAATAACATTTGGTTGCTTTTTCCTGCAGGAAAGGATGTTCTTGCAAAAGCAAAGACAGGAACAGGAAAAACAGTTGCCTTTTTGGTACTCCTTGCCTTCAGCCTAACTGATCAATTTGACTGTTATAGTGGTTTTCTCAACTATTGCAGTGATACAACTTAAGGATTAACCCATGTGACTGAGTTCTAATTTCTTTTAGCTTCCAGCCATCGAAGTTCTCTCTGCATTGCATCGATCAACTTCTATAAATTTGCTGGTGATGTGCCCTACCAGGGAGCTTGCAAACCAAGTGGCTGCTGAGGCCAGGAAGCTTCTCAAGTATCATCGCTCACTGGGTGTGCAGGTTGTAATAGGTGGCACACGGTTACCTCAAGAGCAACGGAGCATGCAAGCTAACCCATGTCAGGTTGTACCCATGAATCACAGTAGCACGGTGCATACATATCTAGGTGCAACTCATGCACTAATACAGTCTGGTACTTTTAAATTAGATTCTTGTTGCTACCCCTGGAAGGCTTAAGGATCATCTTGAGAACACGCCTGGATTCTCCACCCGAATTAAAGGTGTGAAGGTTCTTGTTCTTGATGAGGCTGACCGCCTGTTGGATATGGGATTCAGAAGAGACATTGAGAAAATAATTTCTTTCATCCCTAAAGAGAGGCAGACACTGCTGTTTTCTGCTACTGTTTCAGAAGAGGTATCTCCTTTTGTCATTAATTCACTAGTCCCTTTTTGTACCTTATATGATCAGATCATTTTAAAAGGGAACCATTACTGTTAGGTCCGCCAAATTTCTCACCTTGCAATGAGAAGGGATTATGATTTCATTAACACTGTTCAAGAAGGCGATGAGGAGACACATGCCCAGGTTCCAGGATGCCATTTTCATGAGCTGTGTCGGTAAAATTTCATAGCTTTTGAGTGCCTTACAATGTAACCTTACATTAATTAATGCTGATGCATCAGGTAAACCAGACGTACATGATTGCACCTCTAGATCTGCACTTCCCCATACTGTATGATGTATTGAAGAAGCATGTTGCGGAAGATGCAGAATACAAAGTAAGTTCACCAAGTAATTGCATGATTATGCCTTGAGGAATCTGGTGTGGCAGTGTGTCATTGACAATACTATTTTGCAGGTGATAGTATTCTGTACTACTGCAATGGTTACAAAACTTGTCGCTGAGGTACTCTCCCAGCTAAAACTGAATATAAGAGAGATTCATTCCAGAAAGTCGCAATCTGCAAGAACTAAGGTCTCAGATGAATTCAGGAAATCAAAGGGTCTTATATTAGTCAGCTCCGACGTATCTGCCCGTGGTGTAGATTACCCCGATGTCACACTTGTCGTGCAGGTGGGTGATATAATTGTTTCTCTTGCGAAAAGAAAAGAAAAGAAAAGAAAAGGATGTGGATTCATCAAGAAATTTATTTGCTCATGTAGGTTGGTCTGCCAGCTGATAGAGAACAGTATATACATAGACTCGGAAGGACTGGACGGAAAGGCAAGGAAGGGCAAGGCATCTTACTATTGGCTCCCTGGGAAATGCATTTTCTTAGTACAGTTAACGATTTGTCAATATCAGAGGCTGCAACACCTTCGGTTGATTCAAGCATTCAGGCAGCAGTAAGTAGTATAAAATTAGTGCTTGTCTTCTATCTTCCCATCTAGCTTGGTCAACCTCAGTGCAAACTTTGTTAAAAAAAAGGGTCTTATCTTGGCTGCCCAAGAAATCTGAAGTCAAGTTTGGCCTGTAAAGATTAAGAAACCTCGTGCCTTTATGTTTTCATATTCCTTCTTGACTTTATAGGTCAAAGACGCAGTCAGAAGAGTGGAGATGAAGAGCAAGGAATCAGCCTACCAGGCATGGCTGGGGTACTACAACTCAAACAAAGCCATCAGCCGAGACAAGGCCAGACTTGTGAGGCTGGCTGAAGAGTTCAGCCAGAGCATGGGGCTTGCAGTCCCACCAGCCATTCCCAAACTCATTCTACGGAAGATGGGCCTTAGCAATGTTCCTGGGCTCCGGTCTTCGTAACCGTGGTGATCCAAATTCAGCTGAATTTGACCAGAGTGCTTCTCTGAGCTTGGTAAACGCTGGGCCATGGAGAATAGCATATTGTTTTTTCTAAAGTTCATCAGGAGTTTCTCAAGACGAGCCGGATTCTGTAGTCATGACTTCAACCATGACTGCTTCATTTTATCTGAAGCCGAATCTTGACCGGTTTGGTATCCACAGCAGACATTTTCAAACAGGCCCAGCGATTAGTATTCAGTTCTATCAAGTTTTCAAATGGATACGAAACAATATCAATTAGTAGAATGTATTTGCTAGCGGCACCACATGGCCACATGTGACATGCTAGTTGATATTTTCATTGCAATAGTACACTTGTCCTGCTACCTTTATTTGTGAAGTTATTGGTATTGCATTTCTGGCATTCGTGCATCATTCATCATCCATCGCAAGCTTCTATCTTTGGTCCTCGTCTCCTCGATACTACTTCATTGATTAATTGTATTTGTATATATACCAAGCCAATAGATAAAGGACCTATTTTCATTTTTTAATCTTTTTTTAATTTTTATTTAAAAATAGCTTTACTTATTTTTATTTTTAATCATTTTGGTCGCGCTAACATGCTTGACACGAAATCACACTGTCGCACCATGTGTGTTGGCGTGGCAAGATCTCCAACCTTGGACGGTGATTTCGATATGGAAAATCTGGTTACACCACTGCCGTTAGTGTGACAGGTCTGTTTTGTCGTGCCAATGAAAGTTGGCGTGACAAGGCTGAACCTTAGAAAAAATCATATCTTTTTTTTCATATGATATCGGATGAAGATTGTAAAGCTTGATGAGTTTTTTCATTTGATGTTGTTAAGATGCTCGAAAAATAATATAAAGTATCAGCATAATAATCAAAGTACAAGTGCTGGCCGCTTTAGAAAAAATAATATATTTCTTCTATGTGTTAAATAAAGATACAACTTGTATGAAATGGTAGTACTAACGTCCGGACGCCCGCGGCTGCTGCATGTCCATGTCACTCCCTGTGCTTTCCCCTTCGCTTCCCGCGCCCACAGTCGCGTAGCGCTCTATCCCACCATTTCCCACATGCATGCACGGCACCCCAGCAGCTGCAGCAGGCGGCTGTGGAAGGTGAGAAACATTGCAACCTATACAACACTCGATCTACATTTAAAACATCTAGATGAAACATTTGCAACATGCGTCTAAAGACAGATGAAACACTTGAAACATGCGTCTGAAACACTTGAAAAACACCTGAAAACACTTGAAAAGCCATTGTAAAACATATGCAATATTCAGATAAAAACACTTACAACATATGTGTGAAACATCTGCAACATCCAAATAAAAATACTTGCAACATATGCCAAAAAAAAATAGATGAAATATTTGAAACAAACGCTTGCAACATACGAGTATAGCCATTGCAACGAGTAAAGTCCACAGCGGTCTACGAACTTCTTCGACCGTGTCATCATGGTCTCTAAATTCGCAAATCGACCGTTTAGATCCTTAAACTTGTTCATCTATGTCATTCTGGTCTCTAAACTCTCACATCACTTGTTTAGGCCCTCATATTCGATTGTATCATCTAGGTCCCTAACACATGTAAATCACCCATTTAGATTCTCATACTTGTTCAATTGTATCATCCGGTCGTAAATATTGTAAACTTGTAAATTCAATATATATTTATATAACTATCCAAAAATTATAAATCTAATTTTCTTATACTCTTGGTAACTTGTACTTTAAATTAGGATAAAAGAAATCACCATGTACTTTCTATTTTTAGCTCTGTAGTTAAATGACTAAATAGTCATGTATATTTTTTTAACTCCTAAAAATGTATGTGTCTATTTAGTTATTGAACTATAAAGTTAAAAATATAAAATATATGGTGATCTTTTTTATTCTAATTTAAAGTGCATGTTATCATGAGTCAAACAAAATTAAGTTTATAATTTTTTTATAGTTCTATAAATATATATTGAATTTACAAGTTTACAGTATTTAGGGACCGGGATGGCATAACTGAATAAGTTTGAGGACCTAAACGAGTGATTTGCAAGTTTAGGGACATGATACAGCCGAATAAGTTTAAGGACCTAAACGAGCGATTTGAGAGTTTAGGGACCGGGATGACACAGACGAACAAGTTTGAGGACTTGAACGGTTGATTTGCGAGTTTAGGGACCGGGATGATATAGCCAAACAAGTTCGAGGACCACCAGTGTACTTTACTCCATTGCAACATATGTAACATCTCGATCTACTTTTGCAACATCCATATAAAACACTTACAACACATCTCTCATCTAAAACAAGTTAAACATACGTTTGCAACATAGAGGGAAGAGGTCGGGGCCGGTCGATTTCGGCCGTCAGGGTGGGAGCAGATTGCTAGGGCGGCGCGTGAGCACCACCAACACTGTCCGTGCTCGTGGGTGCCCCCTGGCTCGATTGGGGACGACCTGAGGTGCCCCGACACGTGTGCCGAGCCGCCATTGGTAGGGCGGCGGTGACGGCCCGCGACAGCGAGTCATCCCGACGACATCGAGTTGAACTAAGGGAGGAGGCGACGTGGTCAGCTTGGGCTCTGCTGCTACAAGCGGACGCGCGAGAGAGAAACCGAGAGGGGGGAGGCGAGACGGAGTGTGGCGATTTTTTTTCTTGAGAGAGGTGGGCAAGGTGGGTGAGAAGCCGCGTCTGAACAGACGCAGGCGAACGGATGCCCGTGTCGAAGAATTTTCATATACGAAAGTTGTAGCTCTCAATGTCATCTACAACATTATAATTTTGAGTTTTTACATCTAAGGTCGTTAAGATAATAAAAAATAATATAAAGTTTTATAAGGATATTAATAGCGTATCAAAATTATATCTTTCTTGTATGGTGTCAAATGAAAATGGTTGTTATATTAAAGTTGTAGCTATCAATAGGATCTATAAATTCTCAGTCTCGTGGCTTTTCGTTGCCGATCATTAAGATGCATAAAAAATAATATAAATTTAAAAGAGGATATTAATTGCGTACAAGGGCTATTTTTATGAAAAAATCATATCTTTCTGATATGATGTTGCATAAATATACTTTTTATTTTGGAGAAAGAAAAAGAAAAGATACATGTATTTGCTGGCAGCACCACATGTGACATGCTTGATATATTTATTCATTGCATTAGTACACCTGTCCTGCTACTTTATTTGTAAATTTATTAGCATGTTGTTGGTTATTTATTTATTTATTTTTGGCTAAAGTTCAGGAGTTTCTTACGAAGAACCGGATTCTGTAGTCACGTCTTCAACCACGACTGCTTCATTTTGTCTGAGGCCGTATCTTGACTTGTTCAGTATCCACAGTAGACAGGTTCAAACAGGCCCAGCGATTAGTTCAATTCTATCAAGTTCTCAAAAGGATACGGACCCGTATCAATTAGTGGAATATATTTTGGAGTATGTATTTGCTGGCAGCACCACATGTGACATGCGAGCTGAAATATTCATTGCGGTAGTACACTTGTCCTGCTACCTTTTTTTTTTTGACAAGGTGTCCTGCTACCTTTATTATTTGTAAAGTTGTTGGTATTGCATTTCTGGCATTCGTGCAGCATTCATCCGTCGCAAGCTTTTATCGTTGGTCCTCGTCTCCTCGACGCCAGCTTCATTGACTAATTGGATTTTTATATCCCAAGCCAATAGATAAAGGCAATGCTCCAGGCCCAGGGATTCTGTCCTCGGGCTTGCCTTTTATGTACTCAGTCCCGTCTCGTTTTTCTTCCTCGTTGCAATGGCCAGCTGAGGCCATGGTACGCTAGCTTTTTCCCTGTCCGTAGCCGGTACAAAGCACTAAAGCAGCAGCCTCTTGTAGTCGTTTTTTGAATGCTCAGTTTGCCATCATTTTTTAGACCAAACAAAAGCAGTATGTCATCATCGGGATGAGCCGACGACTGTTCCAATGCACTTTCATTTCTAGTTTCAACATGAGCTGAAAAAGACTCTTTTGTAGTGGAAGTATCCGCTGGAATTGATCGAGAATTCATGGCTAGATTCGAAAACAGAACGGGAATATGACCTTATGGAATCTGGCACATGTGGCCCCATGTCGCATGGTTGGGTCAAATTGTACTGGAATTGGCTGGGTCAGATACTCAGATTGGAGGGGAGGGGAGGGCATCCTGAAAACTGGTGAGATGTTAGGAAGGATCGGCAGATGCAGGTTACTGCCTGGTCAATTTTGGTGAGAGACCTCGACGGGCCATGCGGCTGTCGTGGGAGCGTCATGGTCAACGTCACGACATTTGTGTTGGGTTCGGGCTGCTGTTGGCTGAATCTGACCAATCAATCATCCAAGGGTTACCCTGAACATCAGTAGAGGACCGGTAAAATGCGACGACAAATTAATGAGATCACCATGGGTTACATCGTCTACAGTAGTACGTAACGACGAGAGGAACTTGAGATACACTGAGGCTGTGTTTAGTTGGGAAAATTTGGGTGAAAAGTTACTGTAGCACTTTTCGTTGTTATTTGGTAAAATTTGTCCAACCATGGATTAATTAGACTCAAAAGATTCGTTTCGAACTTTACAGATAAACTATGCAATTAGTTATTTTTTTTACCTACATTTAATGCTTCATGCATGCGTCTAAAGATTCGATGTGATGGGTAAAAGAGAAAATATTTTGGGTATGCATGGCAAGCGAACGCGGCCTGAAGCGCAGGAGGTGGCAGTAGTGCATAGCCAGTTTGCACGTGGCGGCACGCAGAGCGCCTTCGCAGCCACGCCGAGGGCAAGCAAGCCCCACGAAGCAGATGCCAGGAGGACGCGCGCGGCATGCAGGGCACCACCTGGCCCGCCCGGGCTCCCCATGCGCGCCTGCCTCACTGCCTGCGGCTGCATGCGCTCTGCACTCCCCAGCGTCCGCCACCGTGCGACGCATGCATGCGCACATGTGCGCTCCGGGCACTCACAACGCAGACTATATCGTAGAGTCTAAAACTATTTATTACCTCGAATATTATGGACTTAGAGTTTAAATAAGACTTGGAGTCTTGTTTTTTCTCCCTCTTTCTTCAATAAATATGTTGTCACATCAGCAAAATACTATAAATAAGGTGTAATAAATAGTCTTAGACTCTGTGATAGAGTCTTGCATCGTGAGGGCACGCCACCGCCCCCGGCGCTGGGAGGGAGAGGCAGTCAGGCAGGTACTCCCTCCGTCCGGAATTAAATCCGCGTATATGATTCAATTTTTTTCCCGGAAATATTGGTCAATATAAGCTGCCACGTCATCTAAATAGGGGGTACGGCCTAGAGTTGCCAGTCTATCATCTGCAACTCTCTTCGCCGTGTTGGAGCCAACTAGTAATAAAAATATCACCATAATAAAAAAAAAGAAAAAAAATACTACATGACACTTATCCCTTCATCTGGAATGCCCGTGCCCGTTCATCCCCGCGTGTTTCTTCCCCTTTCCTTCCCCGTCCAATGCGTTGAGCGCTCCCTTCCTCCTTCGCTTCCCATCGGCCATCGCCTCACACACCTCGTCCCCTGCGTGCCCATGGCTGCAGGCCGTAGGATCCGCTGCCATAGCAGCGCAATGCGTCAAGGCGGCGGTTCGGACTTAAAGCTCTGCGGCCGGATCCAAGGCATCGTGAAGACGGTTGGCAGCGGCATCAACTCCAGTGGACGCGGGATCCGAAGGCACAGCTCCAGTCCGAAGCCAACCAAAGCCAAATCGGATATCCAGAAGCCAAGCGGCATCGATTCGTCCAAGGAAGGCTGGATCTACGTGCGCGGGTGTCGAATCAAGAGGTCGCCTGGCATGCGCTTCGACTCCCAGGGCGAAGTGTACGTCCCTGACTCCGAAGATGATGAGTCCAGCGCGGATCTTGCCCCCTGCCGTGGCCGCGAACGGGGCTGCTGTAAGGTCCTAGATGGCTAGAGGGGGGTGAATAGCCTATTAAAAAATTCTACACAAGCCACTAAGCAAACTTGTTAGAATAACAAACGGCGCAAAGCGAGTTTAGCTTAGCCTACGGTTGTGATGCAAGCCTCCTATCCACAAGTCTAGTAGATTATGATCTCTAGTTCACACAAGGGCTATGTCACTAACTTACACTAGTGAGCAAGCTAACAACACTAGCAAAGGCTACCACTAGAGCTTACACAAGATAATCTAGTAAAAGTAAATGCAAGAGATAGGATTGTGAATCTTATACCGACGGTGGAGTGAAGATGTTGCCAATCACCAAGATGATATACAATCAATCAATATTGACAACAACACAATATGAAGACCAATTACCGGGAGACAAGAGACACAATATTTTTGTTCACCCGGTGTTCACTTGTGCACCGACAAGCTACGTCACCGGTTGTGTCGACCAACACTTAGATGGTTCCTCGGTGTGACCCTCAAGTCACTTGCCCCTCAAGGCACGCCCCGCAAGGCACCGCAAGACACCACTCTCAAGTGAGGTAACTCAATGACACGCGCAATGTAATAGAGTTGCTTTTGGCGTCCCGCCGAGGAAAGCACAAGAACCTCTTACAAACAACCGGAGGTGGCAAAAAACAATCACCTTCTCTTGCCAACGCCTCCAACAATCTCTAAGCCGGCTAGGAGCGGTAATCTCCAAGAGTAACAAGAAATCCACCGGCTAAACCACCCACAAGTGCCACTAGATGCCCTCAAGCTATGCAATGCACTTTGGGATCACTCAATCTCACTTTTGATTTGCAATCAAGCAAGAGAGATGAGTGGGAGGAGATGCTCTAGCTCAAAGGATGCACAAGAATGTTAGAAATCACAAGTTTCCTCCCCAAGGGCCGGCCAACGAGTATTTATAAGCATCCCATCCAAATAGAGCCGTTGCTACTCCACTGACCGTTTTTTCAGGACGAACGGACGCGCCGGTCGAAACTGACCGGACGCGCTCAACCGCGTCCGGTCGCCCTACGACGTCCACGTGTCCCTCAAATTTCAAATGCGACCGTTAGATCCTCCAACGGTCTCTGCGCGCCAACGGTCAAACGCTATGACCGAACGCGCTGCACAACCGACCGGACGCGCCGGTCGCACAGCACCGCGCGCGCGAAGCAACGACCGGACGCGCTCCTCGCAACGACCGGACGCGCCGATCCGCACAGCACCCGCGCCCGCGAAACAACGACCGGACGCGCTCCTCGCAACGACCGGACGCGACAGTGCCAGCGTCCGGTCGGAGTCCAGTAAGATCCTTCAACGATCGGACGCGTCCGATCGTGTGTGACCGGACGCGCCCCGCGTCCGATCGTCCTTGCGAACCGCAGTTCTTCTCTGGGCACTTGACCGGACGCGCCGGTCCCGCGAGTGACCGGACGCGCCGGTTGCAAACCCTAGCCCACGCGCCCGATACCGCGCTGTACTGACCGGACGCGTCCGGTCACACCGTGACCGCGTCCGGTGCAGCGTCCGGTCACCTCAGTGACCCCGTTCGCCTCTGTTTCTTTTCCGACTTTCGGCGTAGTGGAAAATAGGCATTTCATTTCCCCGAAATCGCCTGAATCCCGCGCTCACACGCTCGGCCAACGCCACCTTTGCAAATGTGCCAACACCATCAAGTGTACATCTCCATGTGCTTGTGTGTTAGCTTTTTCTCAATCATTTTCAAAGGTTTTCCAATTAGCTCACTAGGCCCTACATGCAATGCACTTCATGAATTCACCTAGGGGCACCCGTGCATCGAATAACCGATAAGACTTCCCCTCTTAATAGTTCGGCTATCGATCCTAAACCACTCACACCCTCTATGGTGTCTTGAGTGTAAAACAAAATGGCCCTATGGTTATACCTTTGCCTTGAGCCCATTTTGTTTCTCCAAATGATATGATCCACTTCATATCATCACATGACCGTCTCGATCCATCGACCTTGACTTCACTTGCTCTTCACCGTTGCATCGGTCCGTCGGCGCTAAGTCTTGCTCAAGCTTCACCATCGCATGGTCCTTCGCTTCGAATCCTCGACTTGCCCTTCACCTTCACAACCGGTCCATCGAGCCAAGCCTCATCTTGGTCTTCACCATCTTGGTCATATGAGTCAATGTCATGTCTCATATGCAATGACCACCTTTATCTAAATCATCCACTTAGATACAAAAGGTTAGTCCTAGGTTTCATCAATTAGCCAAAACCAAACTAGGGACTTTCAATCTCCCCCTTTTTGGTAATTGATGACAACCCTCACAAAGATGATTTTGATAATAAAAGTTTTGAACTTGTCATACTTGTCCAATCATTTTGCTCATAAGTAAAGTTTGGACAATTATCACAAGCTCGGTTTTGGTAGCATTAGCTCCCCCTACATATGTGCATAGAGTTTGGATTGAAAGCTTTGCACATATGCATGGATAGAAGTGTTGGGAGAGTAATTCTACTAAAATGATGCTAAGGTGTAAGAAATGGACCTTTGAAGCGTGATACCAATCGGAGTTGCCTTTTACACCATCCTTAGCATCATGAAGTAACTAGACATCCATCAAAACTCAAGAACCCCGTGAGATCAACATTATATGTAAAGGTTCTTGGACCACTTGTAAAGCTAACCACTTGTAAAGCTTTAGGCAAGTCTAGATACCACATGTAAACTATTCCTATGCATGCTAGTAGATCATTTCATCATCCAATTTCTATACTAGCATTGCACCACACAAGCATGTATATTGAATTTAAATACATGTGCAATGAGCAAGTCATATGAGAATGCACAAACAAATGCAACAACTTTGTTTATGAGCTTGCTCCCCCTACTTGTGTGCATCAACAAATTTTATTTACCCCTTTATCAAGTTGAATCATCTTTTTCTCATCATAAAATTTATTTACCCCTTTATCAAGTTGAATCATCTTTTTCTCTCCCCCTTTGTCAACAACTTACCCAAAAATGGGATCAAATTGTGGAGAGAAGGAAAAGTGTTTGATGGAGTAGATTGAAATTAATTCGATATCACATGTAAGGTTAAAAAATTTATCAAATTTGGTTTAACCTAGAATACTTGTCAAAGATATTTAATTCGATTTGAACCAAAGACAAGCTTCTTCACTTCTCAAAATAAGGGTTATCTTGCCTATGTTGAATTAAACACTTATAGCAAATCTTCTAGATTCAACACTAGGTTTACAAGCTCACAAACATGTCATATGCCACCACTAGATTAAAACAAACATAGAGGCAATAGTGGTAACATATATCCATCAAATTCATTTGATTTATCATGAATGCTTATGCGTACCACTTATTATGTCTACATGCTCTATCAAGTCCTTAGCATAGGATGAAAGACATGTCAATCAATTTTACCTTGCAATGTCGAAGGAGAGGCATGTCAATAAGTGGGTGGGGTGCATTCAACTCATGTTTGAGAAATCAAGAATGTTCAATTCATTCCTTAGCTTGCAAAACCTCTTTTCATCAAGTGGCTTAGTGAGAATATCGGCAAGTTGATCATCGGTGCCAACACTTTCAATGGCAATATCTCCCTTTTGTTGATGATCTCTAATGAAATGATGTCTTATGTCAATATGCTTTATTCTTCCATGTTGAACCGGGTTTTGTATCATCTTGATTGCACTCTCATTATCACATAGCAACGGCACATTCTTGAAGTTGAGGCCATAATCCTTCAAAGTTGATTTCATCCATAGCAATTGTGCACAACAACTCCCCGCACTCACATATTCGGCTTCGGCGGTAGAGATTGCCACACTATTTTGTTTCTTTGAGGACCATGACACAAGTGATCTTCCAAGTAATTGACATGTGCCACTTGTGCTTTTCCTATTGATCTTGCAACCCCCATAGTCGGAGTCCGAATATCCAATCAATTCAAACTTTGACCCCTTGGGATACCATAGTCCAACATTTCTTGTTTGCTTCAAGTACCTCAATATTCTTTTTGCCGCCGTGAGATGACTTTCTCTAGGTGAGGCTTGATATCTAGCACACATGCAAACACTAAACATGACATCCGGCCTTGATGCGGTGACATAGAGTAGACTTCCAATCAAAGACCGATATTCCTTTTGATTCACCATTTTGCCATCAAGATCACTATCCAAATTGCCATTTGTGCCCATTGGAGTTGAAATTGGCTTTGCATCTTGCATTCCAAACTTCTTCAACATGTCCCTTATGTATTTCCCTTGACTCACAAATGTTCCATTCTTCAATTGCTTGACTTGGAGACCAAGGAAGTAGCTAAGTTCACCAATCATAGACATTTCAAACTCTTTGGCCATCATAGCACCAAATTCTTCACAATAAGCTTGATCGATTGATCCAAAGATGATGTCATCAACATATATTTGCACTATGAATAGATCATTTCCAATCTTCTTGGTGAATAGAGTAGTATCAACCTTGCCCATTTTGAATCCCTTAGAGAGAAGGAAATCCCTTAGCCTCTCATACCATGCTCTAGGTGCTTGCTTTAAGCCATATAAAGCCTTCTTCAACTTGTAGACATGGTTGGGTTTCTTGTCATCTTCAAATCCGGGCGGTTGCTCAACAAATACTAACTCATTGATGATCCCATTGAGAAATACACTTTTAACATCCATTTGATATAGTTTGATATTATGTGCACAAGCATAAGCCAATAGAATCCTTATTGCCTCCAATCTTGCCACGGGAGCATATGTCTCATCATAGTCAAGACCTTCTACTTGAGTGTAACCTTGAGCAACTAGTCTTGCTTTGTTTCTCACCACAATGCCATCTTGATCTTGCTTGTTTTTGAACACCCACTTAGTTCCAATCACATTGTAGTCATTTGGTCTTTCTACCAATTCCCAAACATCATTTCTTGTGAAATTGTTTAGTTCTTCTTGCATAGCCATAATCCAATCGGCATCCCTCAAAGCTTCTTCTATTTTCTTTGGTTCTATGGTTGACACAAATGATGCATGCTCACAAAACATAGCCAATCTTGATCTTGTTTGCACACCACTTCTAATATCACCAATAACACTATCAATGGGGTGATCTCTTGCAACATGTTGTGGTTGGAGTACTTGCACTTGATTGCTTGAGCTTGGTTGATCACTTGATGTATCTTGTTGAGAAGAACTAGCACCATGATCTTGCACTTGAGAGTCACTAGCTAGCTTGAATGGAGAATTGAGCACTTGATCTTTATCATCATCTTGAATGTCAATTACTTGCTTTGCTCTAATGTCCCCAATGTCCATGTTCTTCATTGCTTCCACCAATTGAGTTCCACCAATATCATCTAGATTCTCTTCTTCATCTTGTGACCCATTGGTTTCATCAAATTGCACATCATGGACTTCTTCTAGAATGCCACTTGAGTTGTTCCAAACTCTATAAGCTTTGCTTGTAGTTGAATAACCAAGTAGGAACCCCTCATCACATCTTTTGTCAAACTTCCCCAATCTAGTGCCCTTCTTCAAGATATAGCATTTGCAACCAAACACCCTAAAGTAAGAAATATTGGGCTTTCTTCCATGAAGTAGCTCATATGGGGTCTTCTCTAGCAATGGATGACAATATAATCTATTGATGTAGTAGCAAGCGGTATTGATTGCTTCATCCCAAAATGATTGACTCACATTGTACTCATGAAGCATTGATCTAGCCATATCAAGCAATGTTCTATTCTTCCTCTCAACTAGGCCATTTGATTGTGGAGTGTACTTGGCTGAGAATTGATGTCCAATACCATGATGATCACAAAGTTCTTCAATTCTTGTATTCTTGAACTCACTTCCATTGTCACTTCTCACTTTCTTGATTCTAATCTCAAACTCATTGTGAACACTAGTGAGAAATGTCTTGAAGGTGTCAAACACTTCACTTTTGTCACTAAGAAAGAATACCCATGTGAATCTTGTGAAGTCATCCACTATGACAAAGCCATACTTGTTGCCGCCTATGCTTGTATATGTTGTAGGTCCAAATAGATCCATGTGCATCAACTCAAATGCTTTGCATGTGCTCATTGTACTCTTCTTTGGATGTGAGCTTCCAACTTGCTTCCCGGCTTGACATGCACTACAAAGCTTATTCTTCTCAAATTCAACATCTTTCAAACCATTGACAAGATTGTGAGTTGTAAGCTTCTTCAATTGTTTCATGCCAACATGACCAAGCCTTCTATGCCAAAGCCAACCCATGCTTGATTTGGAGACTAAGCAAGTTGTCAAAGAAGTTTCTCTAGCATTGAAGTCAACTAGGTAGAGATTCTCATATCTAAAGACCTTGAATGCCACATTTGAACCATCCACACTAATAACTTCCACATCATCAACCCCAAAAATGCATTTGTAGCCTAGATCACATATTTGTGCCACGGATAGAAGATTGAAATCCAAACTTTCAACTAGCAACACATTGGAGATACTCATATCATTTGATATTGCAATCTTTCCCAAGCCAATAACCTTGCCTTTCTTGTTATTGCCAAATGTGATAGAATCAACACCACTATCATTGTCATTGAATGAATCAAACATTCTTGATGTACCGGTCATGTGTTGAGTGCACCCACTATCAATAATCCAATGCCTTCCTCCGGCTTTGTAATTGACCTACAAGCAAATCAATGAAGCTTAGGTACCTATTTTTGCTTGGGTCCTTGTAGATTAGTAACTAAACTCTTTGGTATCCAAATAGCCTTCTTCTTTGGGCCCACAATTGGTGTACCAACAAACTTAGCTTGCACACCCTTCACACCCTTGGTAAGCACATAGCAAGAATCAAAAGGTATAGCATTAACAAGGTTCTTGCTTTGGTTCTTTTTATTGCAATTATGCTCTAGGTGCCCAACTTGCTTGCATCTATTGCAAAACCGACCATTGCCCTTCACAAAGCTAGGCTTTGGAGTTGCAAAGGCCGACTTGCCTTTCTTAGGGGTGTAGCCCAATCCCTCTTTGTTAAGAGAGAACCTTTGGCTACCCAAGCACTTAAGCAAGCGGGCCTCACCACCATAGGCCTTGCCTAGGGCGTGAGTGAGCTCATCCACCTCTCTCTTGAGAGTCTCATTCTCAACCATTAGTGAGGCATCACAAGTGAAACCATCACTAGTAGTAGAGGTAGAGTTGGTGGTGGTGGATGAAGAGCTACAAGAAGGGTTAGCATTTGACATGATGATAGGTTTATCAAAGGATTCATCAATTATATCACATGTAACACCTATATCACATGATACAACAACCTCCTTCTTTGCTTGTTGCTCAAGTAGCAATGAGTGAGCCTTTTCAAGCTTGGAATGAGCCATACCAAGATCCTCATGGTCTTCAACTAGACTCTCATGAGTGGTCTTAAGCTCACCAAGAACTTTCTCAAGTATTGCTACTTTCATTGAAAGCTTCTTGCACTCCTTGTTCTTGACAATAGCTATGTCTCTAGTTTGTTGCAACAAGTCATATAGTTGTTCTTTAGTTGGTTCATCATCATCATCATTTTCATTATCATATTTATCATTATCACTATCATGAACATATTCCATTTCACTTTCATCATCACTTTCATCATATAATACCTTAGCTTCTTTGGCCATGAAGCATGAAGAGGATGAATCAAATAGTAAAGGCTTCTTGTTGATAGCAATGGAAGCAAAAGCCTTGTTGGATGATTCTTCTTCTTCTTCTTCATCATCACTTTCCCAAGTGGCCACATAGACTCCATTCTTGCCTTTCTTGAATGTTATCTTGGCTTCTTTCTTTTTCTTCTCAAACTTGCCCCTCTTGTTGTTTTTCTTCTTGTCATAGGGACAATCGACTTGAAGATGTTCGGTGCTATCACAATTGAAGCACTTCCTTTGTTGCTCATTGCTCTTGAAATTGTCATTTCTCTTTTTGAAGCCTCTTCTCTTAATGAACATGTGACCCATTTTCTTGACTACAAAAGCAAATGCCTCATCATCAATTTCATAATCTTCATCTTCATCATTGTCTTCTTCTTCTTCAATGATGGTAGCTTTGCCCTTGGAGGAGATGGCCTTGAATGCCACGGTCTTCTTCTTCTTTTCTTCCTCCTTCTCATCAACATCTTGATCATACTTGTCAAAGGTTAACACCTCTCCAAGCAAATCATTTGGCTTCATTGTTTCAAGCCCATCTCTTTGTAGCATCATGATCAACATCTTGAATCTTCTAGGTAAGCTCAACAAGAACTTATGGCAAAAATCTTGGTCTTGAGTCTTGTGCCCTAAGCTCTTGAGATCATTGACTATTACTTGCAATCTATGAAACATTTCAATGATTGTTTCATCATCCTTTTTCTTGAAGTTCTCAAACTCACTCTTGAGCCCATATAGCTTGGCACTCTTTACAACCTTAGTGCCCTCATATGTTTCACTCAACCTTGTCCATACTTCACTAGCAAATTCCAAATCCTTGATGCCCTCAAATACTTTTGTGTCAATACCATTGTAAAAAGTATTGAGAGCCATTCTATTGCATGTTCTATTTGCTCTATCTTCATCGGTGAGATGATCAGGATCAATGATAGCAAAATCATTCTCGGTGACTTGCAATACTCTCTCATGAATAGATCCAAGGTACATTGTCATTTTTCTCTTCCAATGAGCAAAAGAACTAACACCATCAAAGAACGGTGGCTTGCCCCCAATATTATTGAACACAATTTGAGCCATTTTTCACACCGAAGGATGTTAAGCCTTGATTAAAACGGTGACCATGGCTCCGATACCAAATGTAAGGTCCTAGATGGCTAGAGGGGGGTGAATAGCCTATTAAAAAATTCTACACAAGCCACTAAGTAAACTTGTTAGAATAACAAACGGCGCAAAGCGAGTTTAGCTTAGCCTACGGTTGTGATGCAAGCCTCCTATCCACAAGTCTAGTAGATTATGATCTCTAGTTCACACAAGGGCTATGTCACTAAACTTACACTAGTGAGCAAGCTAACAACACTAGCAAAGGCTACCACTAGAGCTTACACAAGATAATCTAGTAAAAGTAAATGCAAGAGATAGGATTGTGAATCTTATACCGACGGTGGAGTGAAGATGTTGCCAATCACCAAGATGATATACAATCAATCAATATTGACAACAACACAATATAAAGACCAATCACCGGGAGACAAGAGACACAATATTTTTGTTCACCCGGTGTTCACTTGTGCACCGACAAGCTACGTCACCGGTTGTGTCGACCAACACTTAGATGGTTCCTCGGTGTGACCCTCAAGTCACTTGCCCCTCAAGGCACGCCCCGCAAGGCACCGCAAGACACCACTCTCAAGTGAGGTAACTCAATGACACGCGCAATGTAACAGAGTTGCTTTTGGCGTCCCGCCGAGGAAAGCACAAGAACCTCTTACAAACAACCGGAGGTGGCCAAGAACAATCACCTTCTCTTGCCAACGCCTCCAACAATCTCCAAGCCGGCTAGGAGCGGTACTCTCCAAGAGTAACAAGAAATCCACCGGCTAAACCACCCACAAGTGCCACTAGATGCCCTCAAGCTATGCAATGCACTTTGGGATCACTCAATCTCACTTTTGATTTGCAATCAAGCAAGAGAGATGAGTGGGAGGAGATGCTCTAGCTCAAAGGATGCACAAGAATGTTAGAAATCACAAGTTTCCTCCTCAAGGGCCGGCCAACGAGTATTTATAAGCATCCCATCCAAATAGAGCCGTTGCTACTCCACTGACCGTTTTTTCGGGACGACTGGACGCGCCGGTCGAAACTGACCGGACGCGCTCAACCGCGTCCGGTCGCCCTACGACGTCCACGTGTCCCTCAAATTTCAAATGCGACCGTTAGATCCTCCAACGGTCACTGCGCGCCAACGGTCAAATGCTATGACCGGACGCGCTGCACAACCGACCGGACGCGCCGGTCGCACAGCACCGCGCGCGCGAAGCAATGACCGGACGCGCTCCTCGCAATGACCAGACGCGCCGATCCGCACAGCACCCGCGCCCGCGAAACAACGACCGGACGCGCTCCTCGCAACGACCGGACGCGACAGTGCCAGCGTCCGGTCGGAGTCCAGTAAGCTCCTTCAACGATCGGACGCGTCCGATCGTGTGTGACCGGACGCGCCCCGCGTCCGATCGTCCTTGCGAACCGCAGTTCTTCTCTGGGC
Organism: Saccharum hybrid cultivar R570; assembly: GCA_038087645.1. NCBI lineage: Eukaryota > Viridiplantae > Streptophyta > Magnoliopsida > Poales > Poaceae > Saccharum > Saccharum hybrid cultivar. Next base: position 31,076,083 of record JAQSUU010000135.1, read on the forward strand.
ACTTTACTGGACGCGCCGGTCCCGCGAGTGACCGGACGCGCCGGTTGCAAACCCTAGCCCGCGCGCCCGATACCGCGCTGTACTGACCGGACGCGTCCGGTCACACCGTGACCGCGTCCGGTGCAGCGTCCGGTCACCTCAGTGACCCCGTTCGCCTCCGTTTCTTTTCCGACTTTCGGCGTAGTGGAAAATAGGCATTTCATTTCCCCGAAATCGCCTGAATCCCGCGCTCACACGCTCGGCCAACGCCACCTTTGCAAATGTGCCAACACCATCAAGTGTACATCTCCATGTGCTTGTGTGTTAGCTTTTTCTCAATCATTTTCAAAGGTTTTCCAATTAGCTCACTAGGCCCTACATGCAATGCACTTCATGAATTCACCTAGTGGCACCCGTGCATCGAATAACCGATAAGACTTCCCCTCTTAATAGTTCGGCTATCGATCCTAAACCACTCACACCCTCTATGGTGTCTTGAGTGTAAAACAAAATGGCCCTATGGTTATACCTTTGCCTTGAGCCCATTTTGTTTCTCCAAATGATATGATCCACTTCATATCATCACATGATCGTCTCGATCCATCGACCTTGACTTCACTTGCTCTTCACCGTTGCATCGGTCCGTCAGCGCTAAGTCTTGCTCAAGCTTCACCATCGCATGGTCCTTCGCTTCGAAGCCTCGACTTGCCCTTCACCTTCACAACCGGTCCATCGAGCCAAGCCTCATCTTGGTCTTCACCATCTTGGTCATATGAGTCAATGTCATGTCTCATATGCAATGACCACCTTTATCTAAATCATCCACTTAGATACAAAGGTTAGTCCTAGGTTTCATCAATTAGCCAAAACCAATCTAGGGACTTTCAGCTGCCGGCGCGGATCTAGCCCTTGCGGTGACCGCGGAACGGTGCCCGCGGATGGGACTGCCAGCGTCGACGTGGCCCCTGTGGTGACAGCAGACGGGTCTGCCGGTGTGGAGATGAGCCCAGAGGTAGTTGCACGCATAGCCAAAAAGGTGCTTGGCGAGGACCTGCACCCAGAGGTCGCTGTGCGCCTGGCCCAGGTGCTTTCCAGGATCGAACCGTTCTGCCATGAATGGTTCATCGGCGCGTACAAGGTTATGGTGCCTCTATTCTTCACCCCTGCCCCCTAGTTTATTTGTTGCTAAGTATAAATACAAATTTTCTTGCTGCGGGTAGATGATGAGCTTTTGGTGGCATTATGAACTGATGCATGTGTGATGAAGTGTACGCTATCACTTTGTGTAGCTCAAGTGATTTCGTGTACTAGGTGTAGGTTGTCACTTCCTGTACATGACGACCTTTTGGTCCCAAGAAGTACTTTGTTAGTGTAATTATGAACTGATGTGATGATGTTAATAAGTCTTTCATACACGTGACCTGACGACCTCTTATGTGATTCAACTATACCATTGTTAGTTGGCAAATTCGCATTGTGGTTTGTGACAACTCTGGTTTCATAGTAGTGGCACCGCCCCATGATCATAAACAAGTACGAGTACATATTATAAGGTCTTATAATTTACATCAGAGGCACACATGTTAACCATAACCTAGGACACCTGTGGTCATTACACATTACAGTACCAGATTTATTTACAAATTTACAGCACCGCCACACAAGGACACATGCTAAACCACACAAGGACACCTGCTAAACTTACATATTTTCCCAAAATTACAGCAGTAGCAATATACAGAGTACCTACTTTGCCAAGGTAGCCATGACATCCTCATATAGCTGACGGTCACAACTAAGCCTTTTAGGAAGGATGCCCAGTGCCTCCAGCCTATCCTTGTCAATGTGAGGAATTTTGTATTTGTTTCCTCCTCCATCTTTCATCACCTCAATCAAACACCCTTGTAGAGTTAGAAACACCCGATTCAAAGTAGCTGGATCGTAGTTATCAAACTCCCTTTTCACATTCTGAATCAAGTCGTCCAAGTTCCTAGAGATTTGCTCATAGTTTCGAGATTGAAGAGACCTAAAGAAGCCTAGGTCTAGTACATTCAAATCTGGGGAATTTGCAGGTTGGTTGATGAGCCGTATGTCAAGCCCAGTTTGTGCTACAGCGGCAGCAAAGTATTTGTCATTTTCTAGCACATGTGAAGGGGCATTGTCTTGCTGAATATATATGGGTTGTCCTGCAAGTTCTCGTGGCCAGCGTCGAACAATAGCTTTTAGAACTTCACCAATTAGGTATGATCTTATAGTACTTCGATCTACCTTAATAGGCTTTGTCACTTGAGCTCCACGCCCCCTATTCCGGCTTCTTCTTTTTGCTTGTTCCTAGAGTCAAACAAACAAAGTAAGAATAAATATTGAGCACCAAAAAATAAGCTTAGGAGTTGAACAAGTTTGTTTTGTACCTTTCTGACAAGTGGCCACATTCCTATCTTGCCATCAAAAATGCAATTGCCTTCAGCATCATAGAAAGGTCTTCCTACTGCAGTCAAGAACATAATTTTGCCAATAGAATTCTTATTTTGCACAGTCCTATGTGGGTCGTCCTCTCCAGGAAGCATATAATACTTGTCATACCGTGATGTGGTGTCGTACCACTTCTCGTCCATATGAATGATATTTTGCATGTCTCTAAACTTGGGATCATGTGGCAATGTTTGGGGATCTAACATGGACATACACCATCGTAACCGGTCTTTCATATTTTCTTCCCGCAGTAGAGGCTTTAATGTGCTCGAATGGCGTCGTAGTAGCCCTTCTTTAAACCTGTCGTGGATAGTGCTTTTCGGTACACCAATAGATTTACCTAGAGATCTTAAAGTTCTCCTCTTATGCAAGGGAACATTAAGGATATCTGATAGTTCTATGTGTCTCCTTTTGCGGCCACAATTTTTCTTCCTTGATCTAACATCCACTGGTATTCCTTGTGCACGACACTGCTTCACTCTCCGCCAAAGACTTCGTACTTGATATAAACTGACCTGGAACATTTCAGAAACTATTTTGGTGGCGTTCCTTCTTAATTTTCCACGATTACTTCTCTCAAGCAAAGCTGCATATATTTCTTGCCTTTGAACTTCTGTGAAATTTCTTGACTGATGTCTAGTATGTTCATGTGCATGTTCATCTTCTTCAGTATCGGAGTCCTCCAGCTCCTCTTCATCAAAGGTTATGTCCATAGCATCATTGCACACACCATTGTCATGTGTATCATCGATGATGTCTGCAAAAAAAATCAGGTAAGGCAGCAGTACAAATTTGTTAAGGCTGTTGGCAAAGAAAAAACCATGCTTACTGGAAATGCAGATATGGATATATGCATTTGTTTAGTGTTTTGTACTTTAGGATGATCTCTTCATTGTTACTAGTAGCCAGCAAAGTTCCTTTGCAGATTGCATTGTTTTGTTGGGATGGTGGTGCAAACTTAATGTTTGATTAGTGGGTTCTTAAAGCACATTGGAAAGTAGGGACTTCTGGAATACTAGAACAAGAGTTTTTTTTAGCAAGTAAAATCTGGTCGGCTAAATTATTCTGGTTTGCAAAACATGATGTGAATACTTAGAAAAACTCTTAGAACCTAGCATAGTCAATTTACTCATTGCAAAATTAAGTACCGAGGGTTGCTGTTTTCAGCCTTACTGATTTTCATCTCTTTTGCTGACCTGAAGCTTGTAAGTTGAGGTCGAATACACCGTACTCATGTGGACCAGCAAAGTTGTTATCTCCATCTTGTTGCTGATCTGAAGCTTGTAAGTTGAGGTCAAATAAGTTGATATCTCCATCTTGTTGGTGATCTGAAGCTGGAAAGTTGAGGTCAAATAATCCATGTTCATGTGGACCGTCAAAGTCTCCATGTTGCTGGTCATCCTCGGCACCAAGGACTGCAGTAAGGTGGGAGAAGGATAGGTAATTGCATGTTCGAACTTGTGTTTACAAGTCATTTACTTGTTGTGAGAGTAAGAGAAACATTACCTGGAAGGTTGAGATCTATGCCATGCAGAAATCTGTGTTCCCCTTCATAGATGAGATGAACTTGATCTTCCCGAAGATGATGGATTTTATCTCCCTGCTCATCAGGCTGTTGTTCATTGAGGTCAGGTAATAGCTGTCCACTGCCTTGATCTGCTACTATATTTATATCTATGGCCATGGTTGAAGAGGGAATGCATTGTAGGCTGAGGAAGATGGAGTGGATTGCATGGTGAGGAGTTTTGGGTCAGTTGGAGCAAGTGGATGCCTCACAAGCAGGTGAAGTCTTGTGTAGTGGGGGAAAATGGCGCGTGGCTCAAATTTGAATTTCCAGGCGGAGTGGCGCGGTGGTGCCTGAGACGCCCTAGAAGTTTATGTAATGGTCTTGGATGGCCCTTTGTTTATTGTCTTTTGTTTGTTTCTTGTGCTATTGTGATGCCACGTGCTTCTCAGATACTGTATGAAGTTTTTGGCTAGACTTGTGGTGGGTTTATTTTATTCGCATGAGCACTGTACGTGCTGTCAAAACTAGAGATGCCGACCCATTACATAGGAGTATTTTGGTAATTTCGTAGCTGGACTAAGTTGGCAAGTTTGAACCTATACGTGGGTTTAATTCCGGACGGAGGGAGTACGTAGCGCGCAGCGCGAAGCGGCGATCGAAGTGAATGCATGCAGATGCAGAGGGCAGGGCGCCGGCCTGATTACACGTCGAAGTACATGGCTGTCCACAACTGTTCTCACAACAGCACCGCGTCGTCCATCTATCGTCAGATCGTGGTACTCGGTGTGCCGGCCTGGCCAGTGGCCAGCTTTATGGTTACGGGGTTGTTTAGTTGGTGAAAAAGTTTGGGTTTGGCTACTGTAGCACTTTTCGTTTTATTTGGCAATTTATGTCCAATCATGGACTAATTAGGCTCAAAAGATTTGTCTCGTGATTTACAACTAAACTGTGTAATTATTTTTTTTCTTTCGTCTACATTTAGTACTCTATGCATGTGCCGTAAGATTTGATGTGACAGATACTGTAGCACTTTTTGGGTTCACTTTTCGTGAACTAAACAGGCTTTATGGCACATGCGATGCATTCATCGCCATTCAATCCATTTCGTTCGGTTACACCTGCTCTGCTTTCTAGCAGTATTCGCATGACCTCTGGCTCTGGCGTCTCTCATCTCTCTCTATGGAGGCGACGATCGGCCCAGATCGACATGGAACTGGAGGCTTGATGCCGTTCAACCGGGCATAAAATATATAGGACGGACACGCTGGATCTCTCAGTATTATAATTATATATAGATGCAGTGGCGGATGCAGGATGAGAATCAAGGGGGGCTAAAACGATGGAGATGTTGATTTGCATGAAGATTTAACGGTGATTTGAGGTTTTTATTACAGTATTTTTTTGTGTGGTAAATCCAGTCATTAGGGGGCTAGAGCCCACCCAGCCCCATGTAGATCCGCCGCTGTATAGATGTGTACTTATGTATATATAAATCCGAGTCTATTGGATTCATTCATCTTGCTTCAATGCTTCAACACATGGGGCCATGCATGGCGGACCGCGCGCTCGCTCGATCTATCGGAAATACCCATGACGGAGACGGAGTAGTAATCAATAAAGCCAGCCCGCGGTCAGTAGGGCGCATGCTGACAAGATTGGTCTCCTCGCGATTACCAGTGGGACTTTGTATATACTACACAACAATAGTAGTTCTCCAATGTACTCATCGATCAAACCTTGTACGTGTATAATACTAGTATTCTGAATGATGATCCAATGGTCTCAACTTCATTCTATCTCTAATACAAGGAAAAGAAAAAAGAAAAAAGAAAGCGCCAATATAACCCGTCGTCGCTGATGAATCGATCGCTGTCACTATCGCAAATATATAGTACGACGTGCGTGACGATCGTTACTGGCTGCTGCAACAAGGTTGGCCGCATCGTTGGCGTGATGGCTGGCGTCCACGCAAGGGACGGCGGACGGCGTCTCCGACGCCTGAAGAAACCAAACCGCTTCGTATATTCTGTCCGCTCATCGAAGTCTCAGAAAAAGCAGCCAGGGTTAGCTAGCTCGGTAGCTAGCTCCTGCTGTTATTGAAGCTCTTTTGTCCGCACGAAAAGACCAGGCCGGGCTGGCGTTCGGTACTGGTAACTGACACAAAAAACGGCGTTTGGAGTAACTATCGGCGATTATTTTTCAGTTACGTGAAATCGCGCACATTATTATGCCGGTGCTTACAACAATACGTACTACTCCTAGGTGGCGCCATCTGCTGGTGCTCACTCCATCGATCCCAACATTTGGTGTCGATGTAACCGCCTATGACAGGACGAAACGATCGGAAACTTGTAAAACCTTGCACTGGCCCGTCGCGTCCAAACGTTTCAGGCGCATGAACGGTGCGGTGCATTCCCAGACTTGGCAGCTGGAACCCGTGATCATGCACCTTTTTTCGCGTGGAATCGACACCTGAATTTTGTACTTCACCCGCAGCCGTGGAAGCACAAGTGCCACCCTCGCCCCTCGGCAAACGTATGTGGACTGTGGACTCTGGACACCGGAGAGAAATGGAGATGGAAGAACCAAACTAGTATAGGACTAGGAGTAGGAGTTCTCCCGCAGGCGCTCGGAAAGCAACACCGGGCGCTTTGGCACGTACCATGTGTCCATGTCCGAGGGCGCCGAAACCGAGCCGCGCCGAGCATATTCGGTTCGTAGTTCAAGTGCGCCTCCGCTGCTTCGCCTCCCTTTCTTTTCGTCCACTGCCGGTGGCGGAGACACCGATGCCGGACGACCTGCTGTCGTTTTCTTTTTTTTTCCCTCCCGTTTCGGCCGCCCGCCCGCGACCCGCCCTCGCGTGCACCAACGCTTACTTTTACTCGCATAACCAACGTATTCCCGGAAATACCCCTCCGATCTGAGCTCAAAGATCTTGCTATTCCGTAGGAGTAGGTGGGTTGAGAATTTGGCCTGAGCCCCTAAGGTCAGCACGGTCATTGGCCTACTTCACCAGTCCTCACGCAGTCGTGGCGTCTCCGGCTTCTTGTTGTTGCCCCGGCACCCTCGGTTTCCACTTCCACCTCCGCGTGCGCCGCGGCCGACCTGCCCTTCCCGAACTGGGCGCTTTAAAGCCCCGCATCGCCATTTGCAGAATTGCCCCGTGCTCTCCTCTGCTCCGCTCCCCTCGGCAGCACCGCACGGGCTGACCAACCAAACCCGTCTCTGTAGGCTGCGGCCGGTCACCACCAAGAAGCTAACCACCAACGCCCAACACCTCCACCGCGCGGCGCGCGGAGGGCAGGCGAATTAACCTCCCTCTCGCTTCTCTTCTCCTCTCCGCCTCCAAGATCGCAAAGTGAAGGCGCGACGCTGACATGGTGGCGAGCGTCGCTGCCGCGGGCGGCATCGCCGCGGCAGCGGCGGCGGCGGCGGCGGCGGGGCCGCGTCGCCACGGGGGCAGCAGGAGGGAGCCGGCGACCATGCACGCCGGCATCCGGCGCTCGCGCTCCGACCCGCACCTCCGCTGCCCGCGCCGCGGGGGCGCGGCGAGCGCCGCGCTCACCACCAGCCGCTCCATCGGCGTCTTCCCGTTCCAGTTCGGCGCCGCGCCGCTGCGCCCGCCGCCGCTGCCCGACGGCGGCGGCGACGGCTCCCGGCTCCTCACCGTCGCCGACGCCGACGACGGCCCGCCTACGGAGCCCGAGCCGGAAATGCCGGCCGCCCGGAGGCCCGAGCAGGCGCACTGGCTCGACCGCCTCCTGGAGCTCCGCTCCCGCTTCCACGACCCGACCAAGCGCGACGTCCTCGACGACGAAGACGACGACGAGGACCTCTACCGCCTCGACGGCGCTGACCACCACGACGGCGGGTGCGGCGTCAGCTACGAGGACGACGGCGATGAGGAGGCGGAGGATGCCAGGTGGGACCGCGACTCCTTCGCCAAGCTGCTGGCGCGGGCCCCGCTCGGAGAGGCGCGGCTGTTCGCGCAGCTGGCCTTCCTCTGCAACATGGCTTACGTCATCCCCGAGATCAAGGTGAGCCATCGCGCGAGCACACAGCTAATAACATCAAAGTGATAAACCCTCGGCCGTCCGTTCGGGCCCCGACGGCCGAGATCGTCTGATCTGGCCGCTCGACGTCCTGCCCAGCGCCCAGGGAGGGGGATCCTCGCGCCTACAGGCTGGGCCTGGCCTGAAGGCGCATGCGGGCCCACTGCCACTTGTTGCTTAATTTTCTTTTTGATTTTTTTGGAAGAAATTTTGTGGGGCTGGCCGACTCGATCACTCGAATAAAGAATTTCGCGGTATGGAGGAATCGCCATTAATGGTCGACAGATTTAGGTAGGACCTTGGCTTTAATTCGCCTCGCAGCAGCCGATTGCTACGATCTGTCCTGGCGCACACACATTAGGATTAGGTGCAACACCCATGTAATTGGTGAGCCCCACCAAGAACAACTCTCGCGCCTATTGTTTCCTACTACTGTTAGTCCTCGTGAGTTTGTAATCATTGTTCAATAATCGTGTGGCTGTTTTTGCCGTCAGCTGCTAGGTTTGTGCCCTTAGAGAATAGGAGCAGTCGATGTGTAGTTTTCTAGAATTATTATGGAGGAGGAAATCTACACGTACTCTGCTGTTTCCTCCGGGTTGTTGGCTGGAAAGTTCCATATACCGGCAAATCGCGGCGAAATTATGTTCATTATTGAAAAAACCAATGTCGTGATGTGATGGTACCATGCTATTTGGTGTTGACTCTTCTTGATATTTCGACATTCTCGTAGGTCGTGTTTAGATCGCCGAATCGGACGTTTGATTCACTGTACCGAATTACTGTAGCTTTTTGTTTTTATTTGGTAATAATTGTCCAAACTTTAATTAATTAGGCTTAAAATGTTCGTTTGTTTTTATTTGGTAATAATTGTCCAAACTTTAATTAATTAGGCTTAAAATGTTCGTCTCGCACAGTATAATAAAATTGTGCAATTAGTTTTTTATTTTAACTACATTTAGTATTCCATACATGTGCCGGTATTTTGATGTGATGGGAAATCTTCTTTTTGTATAGTGAAATTTTGGGATGAATTTGGAAACGTAAACAAGGCCTAGTCGTACACTCGATCGATGCTCATTATTCTGAGTGAAATTTTATTGATGGAGAACCTGTTAGTTTTAGTAGACAGTGAATGAAGCCGATCAGTAATAACTAACTACTAAGTGACAGATATGAAATGCGAAGTATCTGAAGAGTGCCGATTGGTTTGGTTTCAGGTGGAGGAGCTGAAGAAGCACTACGGACTGCGGTTCGTGACGTCGTCTCTGGAGAAGAAGGCGGAGGCCGGCATCATAAGCGCCAAGCTGGACGCGGACTCCACGCGGCCGCGCACCGCGCCGGCGTACGAGGTGGCCTCCGGCCCGCAGCCGCGCCGGCCCATCCGGTCATCGCACCTGGCCTACGAGGTGGCGGCGTCGGCCGCGTCCTACGTCCGCGCGCGCGCGCGCGGCCTGCTCTCGTTCGGCGCGACGCAGCACCAGCAGGCGGGTCAGCAGGGCAGGCTGTACAACTCGGGCGTGGCCGCGTACATGGCCGCGTCGACGGTGACGGCGGTGGTGGCCGCCGAGGACGAGGCGCGGCAGGAGGCGGCCCGCGACCTGCGGTCGCCTCTGTCGTCGCCGTGCGAGTGGTTCGTGTGCGACGAGGCGGACGCGCGGACGCGGTGCCTCGTCATCCAGGGCTCCGACTCGGTGGCGTCGTGGCAGGCCAACCTCCTGTTCGAGCCCACCGAGTTCGAGGGCACGGGCGTGCTGGTGCACCGGGGCATCTACGAGGCGGCCAAGGGCATCTACGAGCAGGTGATGCCGGAGATCGAGGCGCACCTGCGGGCGCACGCGGGGGCGCGGCTGCGGCTCACGGGCCACTCGCTCGGCGGCAGCCTCGCGGTGCTGGTCAGCCTCATGCTGCTGGCGCGCGGCGTGGTGACGCCCGACGCGCTGCACCCGGTGGTCACGTTCGGGGCGCCCTCCGTGTTCTGCGGCGGGAACCAAGTCCTGGAGGCCCTGGGCGTCGGCGAGGCGCACGTCCGGTCCGTGGCCATGCACCGCGACATCGTGCCCAGGGCCTTCTCGTGCCGCTACCCGGGCCACGCCATCGCGCTGCTCAAGCGCCTCAACGGCGTGCTCCGCACCCACCCCTGCCTCAACACGCACAAGGCGCTCTACACGCCCATGGGAGCCACGTACATCCTGCAGCCCGACAGCGGCGTGTCGCCTCGGCACCCGTTCCTCCCCGAGGGCGCGGCGCTGTTCCGGCTGGACCCGGACGAAGCCGGCCAACGTGGCGGCTCGGAGCGCCCGGCGAGGACCCTGGTGGCCAGCGCGCTGCGCGCGTTCCTCAACTCGCCGCACCCGCTCGAGACGCTGAGCGACCTGTCGGCCTACGGCGCGGGGGGCGCCATACTCCGGGACCACGAGTCCAGCAACTACTTCAGGGCGCTCAGCGCGCTGGCCAGGGCGCCACCGCGGCGCCGGAAGCAGCCGGAGATCGTGTGGCAGCTGCCCGGCGTCGAGCGGCTGCAGCAGTATTGGTGGCTGGGGATCGCCGGCACCGTCATCCCTGCACCGGTGGCCGTCAGCAACAAGGAGCTGGTGTCCGAGGCATAGAACTTTGCGCTGCGTTCCTTTGGTTCGCTCGCCCTGTTGAGCAGCGTACATTCTTTGGTTGGTTCCGCCGCACGAGGTACATAGGAATGCACAGCTTCTTTTGGCGTTTAGGTTCGTGTAAAAATTGTAATCATGCATAGCATAGGAGCGCGAGCGTGTCTGGTTTGGTGTCCTGGTGGCCAGCAAAGATCCGCGGCTGCTCAATAAGACAATGACAATGGGTTTTGTCTGGGCTCATGCGAAGGAGCGCATGAGTTCAACATGTAAACTTGTTTCAATGAAACCTTCGAATTCTAAGAACTTTGAGCAAGTGAGCAACAAATGTTCCTTTCTTATCAACCAGAGCGCCACCAAGCTCCTCTCCGCAAGCATCTGACCTCCAAACCATAACTCGCGGCGTCCCCTCGCAGCTTTTCCGCTACGAACATAACAGTTCTGAGAAACAAGGCTCAAACGTAACACACACAGGACCATCAAGATGTTAGCAATACGAATACATTGAACGTCTATCGTTTGACAAAAAACAAACATTACTTGTTTGACAAAAAAAAAATAACCGTATATGTACGATTTCCTTACAACAAATGTCAATAAAAAAGGTGAAAAGAACATGATAAACATGTTACCCTAGCCAGAAACCTAGCATTCAGAACATGCAATGTTGCACCTATATCTATCCTAACTAAACCAAAGTATGGAGGGTTTTGCAACCCAGAGCCTTGCCGGGCACCATGGCAATCTTCCATCCCAAGAATTATCGATGAGCAGGCATCATCTTTTGCAACACCAATCTTCTCATTTTCTGATGCATTGGCTGCTCGTCAAATGGGAATTGTGCCAAGATGAAAAATGCACCATAGGTGTGTTGCGCCCTATTTTACAGAAAGGGGGCATCTGAAGGAACTTCCATGGCTCATCTAGACGCCACTTACTGTACACGGATTTACAATTCACAGTTGGCGAATGCTATCTTGATGCAACAAAAGAATCTTTTAAGTGAGGGCAAACTCCTCGTCTTGGAAGGTAAACTGGGGTTCTTCTTGGTAGGGGTTTACTACTTTGTTGATCTCATCTGCAGTAAGTGTTTCATGCTCCAGCAGCGCATTTGCCAAAGCATGTAATTGCTTCTCATGCTGAAAACAAAGTTTGGAAAATGTATCAGCATTAAGTGCACTAAAAGAATCTGGTGTTATGTGAAAGTGATCATTCTAGGGCAGAACCCATCGAATCAGGAAATGGTATCTGTTGTGAGACAAACCTTCTTAAGCAATCGCTTGACCCGCCCATAAGCTTCTCTTAGGAGCTTCACCACCTGCAAGACCATCTAATCAGGAAATGCAACAGGAAATCTGAACTTCATTAAGGTCATTAATGCAGACAACCTCTTGGCATTGATCAAGAGGCTAGTTAATGCAGACTATGCATAAGCAAATTAGTCACCGATCACTAGTTTGCACTGTTAGAATTGATCTCCTCCGAGTCAAAGCCCAACGGCCGACTCGGGCCCTGATCTCCGCCCTGATCGGGGGCGTCCAACCCAACAGGGTTGGTGGGCCCCCGTCGCACAGTGCCATATAAGAGGGAGTGGAGGTCACGGGCTCAAGACACGAGGTTCGCCACTGCCGCCTGAGCCAGAGACTCCACTGTTCTAACCCTAGCCGATCTAGAGGGCGGCACTGCCAGCGGCGGGAAGCCCACCACGCCGCCACTGCACTGCGCCACCGGTCTTTCTTCACCGACCGTCGCTGCCCGTGCGCAGCCTCCACCGACGACTGACATGGCCGCCTCCGGCTCCTCAACAGCCTTACCAATAATATTTTGGGATCTAGAATAAATTCCTAAGGAGCCAAAACAGTAGGCTGTGATGGGTCTACAAGACAAAATGTGACTCCAAAGGGAATGTGTAAAGATATAGAGCGCGACTTGAATCAAAATATTTTGCGCGAAGCGAATAAATAGATTACAATGAGTGCTAATGACACATCATGATCTGAGTTACATCAGATGAAAGTAAAGACGACATTTCCCAATAGAATTTGTATGAAAAATGATTACATGGCACAACCTAGAGGTTTTGTCATGAAAAGAAAAGAACGTAAGGGATGGCACCTGTAGAAATCTCTTATGGACTAGAGCAAATCTCTAGACAATGTCATTTAAAGTTGAAGAGTCAATTAGAAATTTTAGGTTAAAGAGAATGAGAGGACAATTGCGTTTGTATAAAGTTATAGAATGAGAAATTCATTTCCTAATCCTATGTATGTGGATGACATCTTACTTGTTAGTAGTGATGTCAATCTACTGCATGAGAAGAAGTTCTTGTCCTCAAGGTTCAATAAGAAAGTTCTCGGTAAAATGTCTCTCGTTATAAGAATTGAAATTCACCGAGATAGAAAAAAGGAGTATCAGAACTATCGTATAGGCATGCTAAGAAAAGTTTCTAAAGAAATAATGTACCTATGCGGATAAATCTACACTTGTTCCCATGGTCAAGGGTAATAGTTTTGAGAACTTTAGTGTTCCAAAAAACAATGTGAGATTGTTATAGATGGACGTCCTATATGCTTCAGCTGTTGGAAACTTAATGAGTACAAAGATCAGACCTTACCCTAACACAGTTCACGTATCCGGGTTGTTTTGGTAAAAGTGTTAGGGAAAGTGATTCAATTGATTTGGGCTAACCCTAGATGGGTAGCTATATAGGTAACCATACATGGGCCTCATGGAACTACCCTCATGGGCCTAATACACACATATTCCAACAACCCCCCCGCAGTCTGAACTACCGGCGCAGCGGAGTTCCAGACTGAACAAGAAGAAGAAAGAACACACACATGGCCCCCCCACAGACGCAACTAGCCACTGGTGATGTTAAGGCTGGAGCGAAACTCGGTGAAGGTCGAGGACGGGAGGCCTTTGGTGAAGATGTCCGCGAACTGGGAGGTGGTCGGAACATGAAGGACCCGCACCTCGCCCATTGCCACACGATCACGGACAAAGTGTAGGTCGATCTCCACGTGCTTCGTCCGCTGGTGTTGGATGGGATTGGTGGAGAGGTAGACCGCACTGACATTGTCGCAGTAGATCAGTGTGCTCCGGGAAGGCGGGGTGTGCAACTCAGCCAGAAGCTGCCGGAGCCAGGAGGCCTCAGCCACGCCGTCAGCGACAGCGCGGTACTCCGCCTCGGCACTGGACCGGGAGACCACAGGCTGGCGCTTAGACGACCAGGACACCAGGTTGCCGTCCAAGAAGACAGCGTAGCCGGAGGTGGACCGCCGAGTGTCCGGACACCCTGCCCAGTCAGCGTCAGTGTAGACGACAAGGTCGGCGGAGGAGGACCGGTGAAGTAGGAGGCCGTAGTCGATCGTGCCCCGGAGGTAGCGGAGGCGCTTGAGAGCCGTTAGGTGGGGCTCCCGGGGATCATGCATGTGAAGACAGATCTGCTGAACTGCATAGGTGATGTCCGGCCGGGTGAAGGTGAGGTACTGAAGGGCACCAGCAAGACTCCTGTATGCAATAGGATCAGACACTGGGGGCCCTCAGCCTCTGACAGCTTGCCCTGAGTATCAACCGGAGTGGAGCACGGGTTGCAGTCAGTCATCCCAGCCCGCTCCAGGATATCCCGAGTGTACTGCCGCTGGTGAAGAAGTAATCCGACAGGACGAGGCTCAACAGTGACCCCGAGGAAATGGTGGAGCACACCTAGATCCTTCATAGCAAACTCCTGCTGAAGAGCGGCAATGATCCGGCGAAGAAAGGGCTCACTGGAGGCTGTGAGGACAATGTCATCAACATAGAGCAGCAAGTACGCAGTGTCGGCTCCATGGTGATAGATAAACAGAGATGTATCCGACTTGGCCTCCACAAACCCCAGAGTCAGCAGGAAAGCAGCAAACCGATGGTTCCACGCCCGGGGTGCCTGCTTGAGGCCGTAGAGAGACCTGTTGAGCCGGCAGACCATGTCGGGACGGGAGGAATCAACGAACCCCACCGGCTGACTGCAGTACACTGTCTCGGTGAGAAGGCCGTGCAGAAAGGCATTCTTGACGTCCAGCTGATGGACGGGCCACGACCGAGCAAGCGCCAACGAGAGCACGGTGCGGATGGTGGCAGGCTTGACCACCGGGCTGAAAGTCTCATCATAGTCGACCCCAGGGCGCTGAGTGAAATCCCGGAGAACCCAGCGAGCCTTGTAGCGCTCGAGAGTGCCATCCGCCCAACGCTTGTGGGTCCAGATCCACTTGCCGGTGATGACGTTGGAGCCCGGCGGCCGGGGCACCAACTCCCACGTCTGGTTGGCGAGGAGTGCGACGTACTCCTATTCCATCGCGCGACGCCAGTGAGGATCCAACAGGGCGTCACGGACGGAAGAGGGTACCGGGGAGACCGGCGCGTCGCCGGTCGATGCCGCAAGGGCCCGGGGTGGCAGAGTGCTAGCCGCGTGCCGTGTCACCATCGGGTGAACATGCCGTGGGTGTCGGTGAAGAAGCGGCGGGTGGTAGACCGGCGGTGCGTCACGTGCCGGCGAGGACTGAGGTGGTGGTGTCGGTGTCCCCGATGGAGAAGGTACCGTGAGTGGCGGCGGCCGCGGCCTGCGCTGGTACACCCGTACCGGCGCTGCGTACCGCGAAGGAGGTGCCGGGGCAGCACCGGGCGACGGCGACCGGCACGGCCACCCCGGGGGCCGTATCGGGGAGCGAGGTCCCCGGATCGGAGCCAGACGGAGAGGTCGGGGCCGCGTCAGAGGACGACGGGCCTGGACCCGCCGGGGAGCCGGGACAGGTGCCCGGCAAGGAGCGCGGCGAAGCAGTACCTGCAGGAGACCACGGAAAAGGTGGCTGGACCACCGTGTCAGCGGGGAAGAGGAAGGGGGGATCAGGAACCGGAGTGGTGGTGGGAGTGGTGGAGAAGGGAAAGACAGACTCATCGAACACCACATGGCGAGAGATGAGTACCCGCCGGGAGGTAAGGTCAAAGCACCGGTACCCCTTGTGATCCGGGGAGTACCCGAGGAAGACACAGAGAGTGGAGCGGGGTTCCAGCTTGTGAGAAGAAGTGGCAGTGGTGTTGGGGTAACACGCACACCCAAACACGCGAAGGTGATCGTACTGAGGAGGGGTACCGAACAGGGCGTGGTGTGGTGTAGGAGCAGGACAGGCAGCGGAAGGAAGACGGTTGAGAAGGTAGGTGGAGGTGTGCAAGCCCTCAGTCCAGAAGCGAGTAGGAAGAGAGGCCTGAAACAGAAGAGTGCGCACGGTGTCGTTAGTGGTGCGAATCATGCGCTCAGCTTTGCCATTCTGTGAGGAGGTATATAGGCAAGACATGCGCAACTGAACACCGTGAGAGAGGAAGAAAGCCCGGGAGGTGGAGTTATCAAACTCACGATCATTGTCACACTGGACAGCCTTAATGGTAAGGCCGAACTGTGTGGACACCCAAGTGAAGAAGTGAAGGAGCGTGGAAAACGTATCAGACTTCGCACGCAAGGGAAAGGTCCACGAATAATGCGAAAAATCATCGACAACCACAAGATAGTACTTATAGCCAGAAATACTGATAACAGGAGATGTCCATAGGTCGCAATGTACAAGATCAAAAATGCGAGCCGCATATGAAGAACTATAAAAAGAAAGACGAACATGTCGGCCCAATTGGCACGCATGACATAAATGCTCAGCATGTGCCCGAATACACGGAATGTCGGAGCTACGACTGAGCTGCATCAGGGCATCACGTCCAGGATGGCCGAGGCGCCGGTGCCAAGTAGTAGAGGAGGTAGAGGCGGCGAAGGCAGCTGACAAAACGGACGACGAAGAAGTAGCCGCCGGGAAGCGAAGAGTGTAAAGGGGCCCGGTGCTGTCACATCGGAGCAGAGGACGCCGGAAAGCCAAATCCTTTACAGTAAGACCAGAAGAGTCAAACTCCACAGAACAAGAATTGTCAGCTGTAAAACGACGAATAAAAAGAAGGTTGTGAACCATAGAAGGAGCAACAAGAACGTCAGGAAGACGAAAGGAGCCATGAGCACCGGCGGTACCCACAGACATGACAGGAAGACACGAACCATTTGCGACCATAATGGACGAAGGGAGAGAAGAAGAGGGAGAGTGGACAGACGAAAGTATACCAGGGTCAGGGGTGGTGTGGTAGGTGGCACCCGAGTCGGCGATCCACTCCGGTCCGACAGGAGGTGTCAGGCCCATGGTGCTGAACGAGCGAGCCAAGACTGCCTGGTCCCAGCCGGCAACCCCAGGTGGGGTGCCGGTGGGTGTCGCCCACGGAGGCGTAGTGGAGACGCCAAGAGGTGGAGCGCTAGTGAACATGGCCAGCGGCGGGCGAGGCTCACCATCGGGAGCGTGGCACGGCCACATGGAGATGCGCCCTGACCACGGGTTATGGAAAGAAGGCCATGGTGCCCCCCTGTGGCCGACCACCAGCCGAGGCAGGTGCCTGGGTGACACCACCACGGCCTCCCCCGCGACCCCCACCATGGCGACGACGACCGCCACGACCCCCCCCACCCCCGCTCGGCCCGGAGGGAGGGGGACCAAGAAGAGACGACGGCGGTGGAGCAGACGGACGCGGCGGAGTAGCAGCCAGAGCCATCGAAGAAGACGATGACCCCAGAGAGGCGGTGGACCCCGGCTGGATGCCCTGAGTGAGCTCCTCCATGATAAGGTCGTCACAGACCTGCAGGAAGGTGAGGAAGGGCCGCAGACGGGTGATCCACGTCCTGAGGTGGGCGTAGCGGTCACTGAGCCCACGGAGGACGTTGAGGACCAAGATGCGATCCTGCACGGGCCAGCCGAGGTCGCCAAGGGAGTCTACCATGCCCTTCATCCGACGACAGAACTCGCCAACGGAGAGGTCACCCTGGACGAAGGTGCGGAAGCTCGCGTCGAGACACAGAGCACGGGCCTCAGCGTTGCCCAGGAACTGTCCCTGAAGGGCAAGCCATGCCCGGCGCGCGTCAGGAGAGTTGCGGACGAGGTCGTGGAGGTCCAGTGAGATCGTCCCCAGGATCCAGGAGAGGACGATGCTGTCAAGACGGAGCCACGACGGGGTCTGGACGGCGACCGAGACGTCAACAAGGACGTGGTCGTCGAGGGCGTAGCGGCGGAGAGTGAGAACCACCATATCTCGCCAGCGGGCGTAGGAGGGCAACTCAGGCTCGAGGAGGACCGGAACGAGGAGGCGAATGTTCTGGACCCCCCGGCCTGGTAGTGCAGCTGAGTCACGAGCGGGTCGGCCGGGTCGTGCCAGAGGACGGCTGTGTGGGACACGCGGCGTCCCGACGAGTCGAAGGAGGTGGCCCCAGCGTCCTGGGAGGCGGGAGAGATGAGGAGCTGCTCCGCCTCGGCGATCTGGCGGGCCAGGGCGTCGGCTGCGTCGCGCTCACGCTCCCACACGAGGGCGGCCGCGCGCACCCGGGCCTGCCCCTCCGCGGCGGCAGCCCGTGCAACGACGAGAGCGGCGGCGAGAGCGGAGTCCGGACGACTGCCCTGAGGGAGAGCACCAACGGCCACCCCACCAGTGGTAGCAGGCGGGAGCCGAGCCGCCGGGTTGATTTGCAGACCAGTTCCTCCAGGCGGCAGCAGGGGCGCTCCTCCAGGCGGCCACAGCGGTGCCAGGCCGCCAGCAGCGGTGGCAGCAGGGCCAAACCCGCTAGGCGGGCCGGACACGGCACCAGGTCCGCCAGGCGGCAGCAGGGGCGCTCCTCTAGGCGGCCACAGCGGTGCCAGGCCGCCAGCAGCGGTGGCAGCAGGGCCGAACCCGCCAGGCGGGCCGGACACGGCAGGCGACCGCAGCTGGACAGGGCGGACACCGGCAGCCGCAGCAACCGCAAGGGCGCCACCATCCCCGACCTCCACGGTATCAGGCAGGGGATGAGGGGCGTCGCTGCCATGGCCAGCCGGGGACGCGGCCAGAGCGCCGGCGGCGCCCCCGCCCAGGACAGCGTCCGCGCCAGGAGCGTCTGCGCCAGGAGAAGAAACGGGCGGAAGAGCGACCACCTGGGCCCAGGAGGAGGAGGGTAGGGGAGGGAAGAAGCTGTAGTAGGAAGGAGGGGGTGGGGCGCCAGCCATGGCGCCGACGGCTGGGGTGGAGAGGAAAGAGGAAAGCTAACCCTAGGTTGCTGATGCCATGTTAGGGAAAGTGATTCAATTGATTTGGGCTAACCCTAAAGGGGTAGCTATATAGGTAACCATACATGGGCCTCATGGGCCTAGCCTCATGAGCCTAATACACACATATTCCAACAAAAAGTTCAGTCCAGATATAGATCACTAGAATGGAGTTAAGAATGTCGGCCTCATACTAAGAAAGAAAGTACAAGTACTCTCAAGTAGTTGTGGGTACAAATGTTAAATTTTGGTGAGATGTTTAGTGAAACTCACATAGTAGCTAACACTCGCAGTTAAAGTTTTATTGTGGAAAAGCTCTAAAGAAACAGTTCTAGTATCATCAGTGATGTAAAGTTACAGTATAGCATGATATAAGGCTGCGGGACAGGCGAAATGGTTAAGTGAACTTGTACCCGGAATTGATAATGGTTGTCAACAGCAATAACCATTTAAGTAGTTTGCTCCTAAAACAACGGGTCAAGTTGCTGCCAAACATATTGACATTAAAGTTGTACGTTGTAAAGAAGAAAGTCCGGAATCATACTAAAAGGTATTGAACATATAAGTGATAAGAAAGTGCTTGCGGATCCGCTTACCAAAGGCTTACCACCCAGTGTGTTCAGAGAACACACAGTGGACATGGGTTTATGATATAGCCTATGATTTCCGGACAATAAAGAGCCTAAAGTTAAAGAATCTGTTTCAGATCAGATATGTGTATTGTAGCTGTTAAATCTATCGGCGACTGACCGTGACGATGAGGCATGCTCTATACACTAATTTGTGATGGAACAAATAAAAGTGAAAGCAATTAAAGTTAAAGTATAAGATGATATCAAGGGGGACAATGTTAGAATTGATCTCCTCCGAGTAAGCCCAACGGCCGACTCGGGCCCTGATCTCCGCCCTGATCGGGGGCGTCCAACCCAACAGGATTGGTGGGCCCCCGCCGCACAGTGCCATATAAGAGGGAGTGGGGGTCACGGGCTCAAGACACGAGGTTCGCCACTGCCGCCTGAGCCTGAGACTCCACTGTCCTAACCCTAGCCGATCTAGAGGGTGGCACTGCCAGCGGCGGGAAGCCCACCACACCGCCACTGCACTGCGCCACTACTGCACTGCGCCACCGGTCTTTCTTCACCGACCGTCGCTGCCCATGTGTAGCCTCCACCGACGACCGACATGGCCGCCTCCGGCTCCTCCTCAATAGCCCCACTGGTGTGTGCACTCACCCCTCTCCCTCTTTGTCCCTCTGATCTTGTAGCTCATATACAAGGTGATGATTACCAAAGAACTGTACCCGACTAGACCTATGTGATCCACATGCAAAGTCTTGTACCCGCTAGATCTACCCTAGATGATCCACAGATTATCACATGCACCAGTGATATACTTGAGAATGGAAGGAGCACACAACATGAGCTAGCATTTGCCCAAAAATATAGGCAAGTTCACTAAATGTTTAGCAAAATGAAATAGTAAAGCCAAAATGTTATCAGAATATTTAAGCGGCCTATGAAAAAGTACCTCGGCATCTATCCTTGATTGCATCTCTACACTTGGTCGCTCTTTCACATGCACAGGACCGATAGCTTCACTCATCCCACAGTTTGATACCTGTAGAGTCATAGTTAGATAAGCCATTTATAACACATCTAATACAAAAATATTTCCCAACAGACGAGGTAATCACCATGTACTGGGCAAGCTCTGTTGCAGTGTGAAGGTCATTTCTCGCCCCAGTTGTAACATTGTCTTCCCCAAAGATCAGCTCTTCAGCAACCCTCCCACCCATGCAAACATCAAGACGTGCAAGGAGTTGTTTCTTGCTAATAGAAGTCTCATCCTGTGAGGGGAGTTGTGTGACCATTCCGAGGGCAGACCCACGAGGAAGGATAGTTGCCTTGTGTATGGGGTGAGCACCCTGGGTGTTGAGTGCAACAATAGCATGTCCACTTTCATGGTACGCAGTAAGCTAATGAACAAAAAGAAAAGAAATTAGTTACATATTGGAATTCGCTGTTTCTCCATTCAATACGTTTTGGAAACCTTTAGTTGCTAAAAAGGAAAGTTAACAAGAACATGCCTTTCTTGATTCATCAGATATGAACATTGATTTCCTCTCAGTTCCCATGATAATACGATCTTTGGCAAACTCTAACTGAGTAGCAGTCAACTTGTCAGCACCTTCGACTGCAGCCTTTATTGCTGCAATGTTTACAAGGTTGGCTAGGTCTAACAGAAGAAAACAAAGAGATGTCAGAATATGAATATCAGCTTAAAATCTAAAACATTATACTCAATGCATGTTTAACATCTTTTTCTTAAAATGAAAAATGTGTAATATTGTATTCATATTCAAAGTGAACTCGTAAATGACAAAGGGAAAACAGGAAGATGCAGCTGCTAATGAAAAGAATAAAACAATCCTTTCAAATCCCTCATGGCACTTATAAATAAAATGTGACATGCTATTTCCTCAGTAATGGAACAAAGGGAAATGTGCATACCAGCCCCATTAAAGCCAGGTGTACTACGGGCAATTGCATTGATATCTACATCATTTGCCACTGGCTTATCTTGCAAATAGAGCTCCAGAATCTCTTGGCGACCCCGCACATCTGGACTTGGGACAACAATCTAGTGAAGAAAGCGACAGAATTAATCAAACTTTTTTTTTCACTGCACTGGATAGAACTTTTAGGTGATACACTTCATCAAGATCAGGAAAATATATGCTCAGGTGACTTACATGCCTATCAAATCTACCAGGTCTTGTGAGTGCAGGATCAAGAATATCTGGCAAGTTTGTTGCAGCCATCACAATTATTCCCTGTAAGATAAAAGATCAATTGGAAGCAAGAGTCAGATAAAATTCTGAGTAACAATGCTCTATTCAATCACGTGATCTCTAGCAATACCTCATTTTGTTCAAACCCGTCCATCTCAACAAGAAGTTGATGCAATGTCTTCTTTGTGTGCCCTTCCCACTGTTTTCTAGTTGAACCCACAGCATCTATTTCATCAATGAAGACAATGCATGGAGCCTGTAAAGAGAAAGATTGTTAAAGCTGGCTAAAGAGGCATTCTCCTCTCTCTTCAAGTATATAGGGCTCTTTGACGAGATCAGTCTCCAATATATAACTTCGATCTTTAGTTTTCATGGTATTTTGTCAGTAAAACACATAAAAATATTGCATTTCAGAATAACTTCTCATAACATATATAATGATAAGATTATTCATGTTACTAAATCAACTATTTCTGTTTCCTTGTAAAAAAAAAAAGCTTAGCAGTTTTTGTATATATGGTCAAAGCAAAGAAAGCATGACCAGTAAGATCCTAAATAAGATATATTTCTGGATGGAACTATTACTTTTGCAATGGCAGCAAAAGAAGAATCAATATTTACCCTTATATGGAAAGAATTCAATTGACTAAAACAATGTGGTAATAGCATATCCTCTACTGCATACTCAAATAATATAGGGTAGTCAAAGAAAGTAACTGACTGATCCATAAACCATAGACACAGAGAAAATGTTAAAGGAGCTAAGATCAGAAAAATACAAGTTGAGAGCACAAGGGTAAATACCTTCTTCTTTGCAGCTTGAAATAATGACCTCACTCTCCGAGCACCAACACCAACAAACCTGAGAAGAGATGAAGTCATAGTTAAATAAAAAAAACTTTGATAGCAGGGTAGAATAAATATTAATAGCGGGGATATTAAATTCCAGATGTTACAGACTTAAGTTTGTCATGAATGCTAAGACATTACCATTCTAGTAACTTTTCAATTGTGTTAAAGAATATAATAAACTACAAGAATATCCTGCACATTGCTGCGTGACTTTCTTAGAAATAAACATGTTGCATGTATTAGTTATATCTACATATTTTTACATCTATTAAAATTGAGCAAGGCAATGAAGAATCCAATAAAAAAACTAACAAAATTAGATCAAATTATAGGATGATGGAACGGCAAAACAAATAACAATATATGGATGCCTTCTATATTTCTTGTATATTAGATGACGTGGTTATAGCTTGCATTAAAAGGTTGGAAGTTAGGGGGATGACATGGCTATTAGTGGGAGATGATGTGGATAGTTAGTGGGAGATGATGTGGATGGTTTGCATGTTGAGATAGAACTTGTAGTGGGGATTAGCTTTATAAGCGATGTAAATTCAAATTGCATACATCTACCATGGATTATTTTCTGAACCAGTAAAGACAATTGCAATTTGGTAGATTAAGGTTACAGAACAACACAGGAAAATTATAATGCCAGATAGCACCTTACAAGAGATCTTACATTTCCTCAAATTCAGAACCTGCTCGGTAAAAGAATGGTACGCCAGCTTCTCCAGCAATGGCCTGCAGCAAAAGGTCAACTCATGTAAGGTATGTTTTTTCAAGACAACAGCAGTAGCACGAAAACTATAGGATAACGGCTGGACATGGCACAACAGCGCACATTGGTATATGTATAAACAAAAAAGATTAATGTGATGTGCAAGAAGTAAAATAGCTAAGTGGTGAGCGCTCCAAACAAGTTCACCTTTGCTAGTAGAGTCTTCCCAGTTCCTGGAGCACCAGTCAAAAGTATGCCCTGCAAAACAGCAAGGTTCACAACAGCTCAATCATCCAATAAAAACGACATATATATAGAACTCACAGAGCAAGGTGATGACAAAATGTTACTCGCAGGATAGCATAGAGTGATTACCTTAGGTAGCTTTCCACCAAGGCGAGTGAACTTTGAAGGGTTTTTTAGATACTCAACTACCTCCTCAAGTTCCTTTTTTGCATCATCACAACCTTTGACATCTTTAAATGTCTTGACATTCTGTAACAGCATAGAAGGATCATTTGAATATGTATTTGTTTTCTGTACTGAGACATCACATTACAAACAAACAACCACAATGAAGACAGTATGGTGCGAAAGAAAAACACTAATAAAGTTTATGTATTAACCCAAAGGGGACCAAGATACTCTTCTTGTATAAAATATTTTATGAAGAGTAATCAGATACCTTCTCTGGCATGATATCCTTATTAATCTCTTTTGGAGAATATGATGAGCTAGAACCAACACCAGATGCCCCAATTCCACCTAAGCTCCCAATATACTTTTGAAGTGCAGCAGCACCCATCACCCTGGAACAAAATATTATGCAGTGAGCATCAACAAAGTTAAACATATAAGTAGTTTGGCCCAAGCAATTAACAGATTCAGAATTATTCATTTCAATAAAAAAAGTGTTTATCAATTCTCAAAAGCAAATAGACAAAGTTCTTTTCTTTATGCATCACATTCTGTAGGAAGCACCTATGGACACTAGAATCTGGGTACAACCGAAACAATTATGTGCCTATTTTAAAGCATAAGATAGCAGGAACATGGGAATTCTGTTTAATTTGCATGATTGCATCACATCATAAAACTGAAAAAAAAATAGTATCATCATGCTGGTTGGTTCAAGCTAAATGTGTCTCAGTTACTTGACCATTAAGGCAAGTAGGCACTGGACAAAAAAAGGTTGGTACAATACAAACACTATGGTGTAAAAGATAACTAGGAATTAAAAAACACACAACTAATAAGAATGATGGAAAGTGTAGCATACCACATTACACCGACAGCAATTGTAAACAAGATCGTTGAGAAGATTTCTTGAGCAAAACGTGTTGATCTACCTGTAGATTTGGGGTCAACCTAACGATGCAACAAAATCTATCAAAACATGATTTAAGAATTAAGATCACAGGATAAAATTTGGCCCCTGGCCTATCAAAATGGTCATGAATAATAAACCAGTAGCATTCCTCCAAGATCTGGTAGACTTACCATTACAACATGTAAAGGTTGCTTTTCTGATATCCCAGGGTTCATGAAAGGTTTGTCCTCATTCCCAGATACACGTTGCTTCAACTCTTGCAACTACTGACATAAATGCATATAACAGAGAGTGAAGTGGTTACAACATGCCAAGTTGCCAACATGGTGACTAATACAGAGTAGAAGTAAACACAAAATGGCAGAAAGCATAGTGGAAGGAAATGCATAGAGTGTGAAGTTATAAGCTTTGAGCTTTTGCAGGATGACAGCAATGTTTATCTATATGATGAAGAGCCAAACAGGCTTTACATGAAAAAAAAATGTGCTTCAACAAATGGCATAATTGCGTGAGCATCCCTAAAAACATGGATATACATTGAAGAATACAGTCTAGAGCATGAATCTTATGTCATTGTGTGGCATGAATGATAGATGGATTTGGAAAATTGAATATCACTATATCAGTCAAGTTACCAAACGTGGTATACTTTTTTTTCCTGAAGCTACATTGACAGAATAAGATAGTGCATAAAACTTCATCATCTATGTATTACAGAGTTGCAAAATGAACTTACCAGGGCTGGCAGACTTGCAGACCTCCCAGATTGTTCATCTGGAAGGTAGTCAGCTATACTGTTAGTGAGAATAAGAGCCCGCAGGTACTCTGCGGCCCCCCTGCTATCCACAGCATGGCTTCGCTGCTCAAACCTTTTAATGACATCTTCAGGGCTGCCATATTTTCAGTGCACATGAAAACAGGAAATTCAAATAGGTGAACGTACCATTATTTAGTTTCTAATTCGAAGAAGATTTGATGCAATGGTCAGTACAAACAAAACCAACAAAAGAAGAAAACTTTCTTCATTGTCATTGTTTTTCAAACTGTACCAAAAGATGGCAGAGAAAAGGACTCCGATGCCTATGTCAACAATACAACCACTATTAATGATAGTGCAGGTACTAGGACTCCAACTATAAGAGAAATTGGACTATTTTGATACAAGTTCCAGATCATTCATATTTGTGCTTTATCCTGTCAATGATCCAACAGTATATGAATCGTCAACCACTCCTCACGTTGCTTCTTATTAATTTTGTGAGGCAAATCAAACATAGAGGTATCTCTAGGGTGCAGAATCCACTCAGCATAGAAAAAGTTGGGAATTCATAGCCACAAATTTCTCAAGAACCTTGGTACAACTGATCCTTAGGTAAGTCAACAACAACAACAACAACAACAACATAGCATTTTGTCCCAACCAAGTTGGGGTAGGCTAGAGATGAAACCCAAAAGAGACGATAAACAGGGAGACACACAAAGGGACATAAAAGACACACGACAGGAAGAGGTCACAGTTCAGGCACGTTGATTGCCAATCTCCAAGCGCTCCTGTCCAAAGCTAAATCCTTAGAGATATTCCACTCCTTAAGGTCTCTCTTAACGGACTCGTCCCAAGTTAGTTTAGGTCGACCTCTACCGCTCTTTACATTATCGGCCCGCTTTAGAACCCCACTACGCACCGGCGCCTCAGGAGGCCTCCGTTGAACATATCCAAACCATCTCAACCGATGTTGAATCAATTTCTCCTCAATTGGTGCCACCCCAACCCTATCGCGAACATCGTCGTTCCAGACTCTATCCCTCCTTGTGTGCCCACAAGACCAACGCAACATACGCATCTCTGCTACACTCAATTGCTGGACATGTCGCCTTTTTTAGGCCAACACTCAGCACCGTATAACATCGCCGGGCGAATCGCCGTCCTATAGAACTTACCTTTCAACTTCTGAGGCACCCTTTTGTCACAGAGAACGCCAGAAGCTTGACGTCATTTCAACCAGCCGGCTGAAATTCTATGCCTAACATCTTCATCAATGTCGCCATCCTTTTGTAGCATCGATCCTAAATACCGAAAAGTATCCTTCTTGGCCACCACTTGCCCATCGAGGCTAACGTCTCCCTCCTCATGCCTAATCGCGCTGAAATCGCACCTCATGTACTCGGTCTTGGTCCTACTAAGTCTGAACCCTTTCAACTCTAACATGTGCCTCCATAGTTCTAACTTCCTATTAACCCATGTCCTACTGTCGTCAACCAGCACCACATCATCAGCAAAGAGCATATACCAAGGGATATCACCCTGTATGTCCCTTGTGACCTCATCCATCACCAAAGCAAATAAATAAGGGCTCAAAGCTGACCCCTGATGCAGTCCTATTTTAATTGGAAAGTCACTGGTGTCGCCATCACATGTTCGGACAAACGTCACCACATCCCTGTACATATCCTTGATGAGGGTAACGTACTTAGTTGGGACTTTGTGCTTTTCCAAGGCCCACCACATGACATTTCTCGGGACCATGTGCAAGTCCTTCTTCTGCTCCCTATATCTCTCCATCATTTGTCGTAATAAGAAAATTGCCTCCACGTCGAGGCATAAACCCAAACTGATTTTGGGTCACACGTGTCACTCTCCTTAGGCGATGTTCGATTACCCTCCCCCAGAGCTTCATCGTATGGCTCATCAACTTAATCCCACGGTATGGCTCATCAACTTGATCCTTAGGTAAGTCAAGCCATCCAAACCGTATAAATCAGCCAGCAATCCACTCAGCCCGAACCACATTCGCCCAATTGTCAAAGCAAAACAACGCACCTGAACTTGTTGAGCTCGTGGAGGAGCGCGCTCTGCTTGGCGGCGTCGTTGGGGTTGGCGTCCGCCTCGTCGATCAGCTGCTGCAGTCGGCGGTCGGGCCTCCAGAAGGGCCACCAGCTCATCCAGTCCCTCGAGGCCAGCCAGTCGACGAACCTCCTGGCCGCGGCCACCACCGCGGCGGCGACCGCCATGGCCCAGGCCCTAGCCTTGTCCACCAGGTCCTCCAGCTCCTCCTTCCCGCTCATGGCGGCGGGCTGCGCCGCCGCCGCCGCCGTCGTGGCCTCCGCCACCGCCTCCGCCTCCGGCTCGGGCTCAGCCTCCGCCGCCGCCGTCGCGGCCGAGGACGCAGCCGCGGGCGGCTCGGGGGCGTCGGGCTCCGGCGCGCCGGGTACCAATGCGCGGAGGCGGAGCGGGGCACGGCGGGGCGCGTGGGCGCCGCGGGGGAAAGAGGCGGAGGCGGAGGCGGAGGGGAGCGAAAGCCGGCGGCGCGGGGGCAGTGGCGAGGGAAGCGGGCGGAGGAGGAGGGACGCCTGGAGCGCGCTCATGGCGGCTGAGGCGGGCGGCGCCGGCGAGGTGGGAGGCGCGTGACTTGGAGAGAGGGCTTGCCCCCTTTTTTTCCCTCTTCTATACGCTGGAGGTGGGTCTTGGTTTTAGTGGACACGAGAAGTAGCCTTATCGCGAAGCGAGACCGCGACTCCGTGAGCGCGGCCGCGCACGGCACGGTGGAAGCCGAGGCGGGGCGACGGCGCGGCGGCGCTCGCGATCGGTAGGATTCACTCGGACCGTTGGTAGCGGGAGTGGTGATGGGGACGGACGGCTCTCGAATGCGATGACGACTTGATCACTTGACTTGCCTGCCCCATGTTTAGATCACCTCAAAATTCCAAGTTTTTTCACTCTCTCTCCATCACATCAATTTTTAGCAGCTTGCATGGAGTACTAAATATAGGTAAAAAAATATCTAATTACACAGTTTAGTTCAAAATCACGAGATGAATCTTTTGAGCCTAGTTGGTCTACGATTGGACAATATTTGTCAAATAAGACGAAAGTGGTACTATTCATCAGGTTGAAATTTTCTTCAATCTAAACAAGGCGCTGGTCGGTGTTGGAGCTGGGCGCCTGTCCTTATTTATTGCTCAGTGGCAGCAGGCACTGGCACTCCGGCTCAAGCAAGGGACGCGATTCTCAGACACATGAGCGCGGAAAGAAGGTAGACAGGAAGGATGGAATAAAGAAACTGGGGGAGATCCATGGGTTTGTTTCACGTGCCAAGTGATCCAATGGACCAGGGTAAGCTATGTCTGCCTTCTTCAAGCCTCGCTCGGATCATGAGCGTTTTGCAAGATCAAACGGTGTTTTGCGCTTATCCTTGCATTTCAGGCATGTGCATACTTTTGGTTAGAGCACCGGATAGATGGCTATTGCTGTGGAGATAATGCAAGATCGAAAGGGGTTTTGCGCTTATCCTTGTATTAATGTGTAAAATTTTTGAATTTCAGTCAGAGCCCATATTGTTAGATCATGGGATAGATGGGTATTGCTACGGAGATAACATATATACACGTTAAACTA
The DNA here is from genome assembly GCA_038087645.1 of Saccharum hybrid cultivar R570. Taxonomy (NCBI): domain Eukaryota; kingdom Viridiplantae; phylum Streptophyta; class Magnoliopsida; order Poales; family Poaceae; genus Saccharum; species Saccharum hybrid cultivar. Next base: position 31,104,906 of record JAQSUU010000135.1, read on the forward strand.
AGCTAAACTAAATTGGCACCGATATTGTGTTGACATCTTGCGCCAACCAAAGAATTGACAATGTAGAGCAGAGAGAAGGATCTAGCCCACAAAACAAAAGTTTGAAGGGAATAAAACATAGATAACGTCATGATGGAACTTTCTTCGTTTGCATTTAGCGCGTCTCCAACAACCAGTACAAATCACTAGTGTAATATGCTTTTCGTATGTGCACTAAGAACGCAGATTCCACAAATATCACGGGAAGATGAAAGGTTCCACAAAGATTATATGGAGAAAGAAAGGAAAATGCAAAAGCCTTGGGCAGACGAAAGGATTAGAGTTTAGAGGAGGTGCACTGAGAGTGTAGATCCTACAAAAGTTACGAGAAACCATGTGAATCTATCACCCATCTCTTCGCTACTCACTAGCATGTGGTACAATTCATGTGTCCATTTCAAGATAGATCGTTGGAGTTGTCATATGAAGAGGTGAACGTTGGAGCTGCCCTGCCCTACGAAGAAGTGTGCATTTGTGCTTTTATTGTGTTTCAAAAGAAAAAGAGATTTATAAGACAAATAATCCTTAACATGAAAAACTAGGCTATAAGCCTATAAGTGGGATCGAAACTCTAAGATACCTCTCTTAGTAACATAGAACTTTAGAGTTATATTTATTAAGTGGCAATACTTGTAACAGTTATGACCCTATTTAGATAGATCTTCAGTCCTTGTGAATCCCTGCTGGTAAATAGTGCTCCCTCACCTTCAATACTTGGATTCCTTTAGCTTCCTTGGATTATGGGATTTTTATTCTGTATTTTTCTATAAAAATAAACTAATTCTTGTGAAATTCATAATCCTATACAATGTCTACGTTTCAAAGAAAACATCAGATGAATAATACTAGGTTTGTTGTTCCATGTATGCTCACGGCTCACCACACCCATAGCAGACTATCCTTGCATGCTCGTTCATACCTTGATCCCTCTTCTATCCGCGCAATTTCAAATAAAGGTCTCAAATTTGGTAACCTCGCAGCATTAGGAGTTTAATTCACAAAACTTAGAACATGTGACCGAACAAGCAATTTTGCTTCATTTAAGATGTTTCTCTTCTTCTTTTTCTTATTTCCCCTATTTGCTTTTCTTTTCCATTTTACAACCCATCTGAACTAACCATCTGACCCTGCCTATACAAAGACTACATCCAACCATCCACCGTCTTAGAGCCAATTGCCGACTCCATGGATATCGCTCCTCAATTTTTGGGCTGATTTACCGCTCAAAGTGAGCAAGACCATATATAATCTGATAGTTCTTCAAAGCTTCCACGTTAGTTTGCATCAGCAATGACTAGCACATGTTGTTCTAGCTAGGTAACTGGTTTGATGGCCGCTCAGTTGAAGAGACATCACCATCATTGTGCGCATCGGTGGCAAATAGAATACACAAGGCCTAGACGGTGGTCCAAGCAATCTCCAATCGTCAATGGATCAGGGTGATAACTAGAGGCCTAACTGTGCTGACAATTGCAGAAGTACCTGTGGCTTTGGGATCATGTTGAGGCGGTCGAGCTACGTGAGGAAGTTGATGATACACTCACTTTGGCGTTGGACAGCTAACGAATACTACAACGCTAGATCGACATACCGACGGCCTCACCTAGGAGCTATGCAATTCCAGGGCCATGATCTAGTTAGGAAGTGCGGAGCACGCTCCGAGTGAAGATCTTTCTTTAGCTCGCGGTCAAGCGCTGACACCGGATGATGGATCGACGAAGATGCCACAGACTAGAAGCCCACCCATTGTGTTACCTTTGTGACCAAGCAAAGGAAACCTACGATCACCTCTTCTTCACATGTCCCTTCACATTTCGAGTTCGGTAGTTCATTTGTTTAGGCATGGCTTTTGAGCCCTAACACAGACAGATAGTCTAAAGAAGAGAGGATGGCCGCACCAGGAGCACTGTGCCATGTGTAATGGGCCCCTGGAGATAGATGTGCATCTCTCCTTGGTGTGCCCTTTCACTAGAGCAGTTTGGAACCAAGTTCTGTCCTAGGAAAATTTCAGTGTGCATCTACCACAGGAGGACCGTACATGCTTTGCCAATTGGTGGGAGGAGGAGGCAAGCAAGGTGCCAAAACTAGACCAGAGGCGGTTCAATGGAATCCTCATTTACATTAACTTGTGAAAGGAGAGGAATAGAAGGATCTTCGACAACGCCCATAAAACGATCCAACAAATGGCCTCCTTGACAAAAGAGGATATAATGCAACGTCGCAGGGCAGTGTCGTTTGATGGGTAAATCCACTTAAGGGTGGGACATGTTTTTCCTTTCTGGTCTTACAATCGTAGTGTTGGCACCAGGGGTGCCTCCTGTACATAAAACTCTTACCCCTTACTTAATTGAGCGGCAGAGCTACTACCTTTTATTTCAAAAAAAAAGATGTGCTTCTCTTCATGACTTGTGGTATAAGCTATGGCACAGTTGGCCACCAGACAAGCGGCGCAGGCTCGAATCCTTATTTTCCTTGATCACCTGGAGCACCTGAAAGGAGGGGAGGGCAATCAACAACGCTCCAATCATTTGCGCAGGTGATCAAGTATTAAGCGGAGTGGATCAAAGCCAGGAACAACCATCTACATAGTTTGATGCTGTCATTCGATGGTTGTTCAATTCACCATATAGAGTGTTCCAAATTTAGTGCAAGGTTAGCCATGCCGGAGCGTATAAACTTTCAATTGCCGTGTCATGTATGAACTTTTAATTCTTCTATCTTAAACAAAAAAAATGTAAAGTCCTCTTGGCATTTGAGAAAAAAACTGCTTAAGTAGGTAGGATGACTGGCTGTTAGCGGAACAGGATCACTACAGGAGCGACTTATCGCTGGAGCTTCCGCTTCCCGTTCCTCATGCTGTGAGAAGCTACTCCGTCCACTCTAAATTATAGCTTACTTTAAGTTTTTTTCTCGAATACGCAAAAGGCTTGCATATCATTGTATTAAGATCGAAAGATAGTTTGATTACAACGACACGCTACTTAATGGCGCACTAGGGGCAGATGAATTTACAAAGATTTTATCCCCACCTAGCGGACTCTAAACTAGGTGATTACTCGCGCACGAGACAACCTAGTTTCGCCGCCCCGGCGTCTATCCACTAGTCTACCAAAGTGCCTCATGTGCGTGAGGATTTGCATAACTATGGACAAGGCTTGGCGAAAGCACCTTCTGTTCCTCTCCTTCCATAGTTCCTAGGCCACAAGAGCGAACAATGAGTCTGCTCCTTTCCTCTTGCCTCCTGTCCAGCGAGCTCGCCATGCGTCCCACCATGCTTGAAGGTTGTCACTTCCAACATGAGAGCTATCTGCACCTAGTACCTCTAGGATGTGCCACCATACTTGTCTAGAGTAGGAGCACGAAGCAATGATGTGGTCGATGGACTCCAGTTCTTGGTTACACATGAAGCAGTGCTCGGCGGCTTCGAGTCCATGGTGCATTCGCCTGTCAGTAGTCCAGTGCTTGTGTTGCACAGCCAGCCATAAGAATATTTTTGACACAAAGTGGTGCCCAGATTTTCCAGATCCTGTCGCAACCGGGATGGGGTGTGATCCCCAGTGTAGGGCTCTGTAAGCTCATCTCGAGGAGTACACTCTATCCCTATCCACCGCCATACCAAGGTGTCTTGTGCGTTGCTGAGCTCGATGTCTCGCACTTGATCCCAGATGTCCAGGTACTCCTGGATCGCCAGATCGGTAAGGCCGCCACTTATGTGCTTGACCCAGTTTCGTTTGGGCAGTGCTTCCGCTACCGTTGCCGAGTGAAGGGCCCGGTGATCCACTGGGCTGACGAGTGTTGGCGCGAGGTCCTGGATAGCGCAGCCGTTGAGCCATCTTCCCATCTAGAAGTATGTGTTTGCCCTGTTGCCGAGTATGGTGTAGGTTGAAGCGTTGAAGAACGCCAAAACCTCCTTTGAAGCTTGGATGGGAAGCTGCGACCATGCACATTGAGTGTTCGTGTGCTGCAGCCAAAGCCACTTTGTTTGGAGTGCGATGTTGGTGAGCTTCAGGTCCGACACGTCGAGCCCTCCCAGTTCCTTGGGTCGACAAACAGTTGGTCAGGCAACCATGCATTTCCCACGTATGGATTCATCCTTGTCGGCCCAAAGGAACCTGCGGCAAATGGCATCAATCTCGTGTCTCACCCATGGTGGTAGGCCATCCACGAGCATGCAGTAGATTGGCACTGCCGCGAGGATGGACTTGATCCAAATGAGACGGCCCCTCCTTGCCATGAGTGGACCGTGGCAGGCCGGCAGCTTCTTTGCGACGGCGTCCACCGCCACCGTAGCTTGCATACAGTTCTTGGGAAGCCTCTTTGTGCTCAGTGGCAGCCCAAGGTAGCAGATGGGGAAGTCCACTAGCTGACAGCCCAAGATTTGCTGCAACTCCGGCAACATTTTGGGCCCGTTTGGCCGGGCTCGGGCCGGCTCCGGCTCTCGCACTGTGGAGGTACTGTGGCGGAGCCCAGTGAAGCTACGATTTGGCAGCTCCCGTGGCTCGTGAGGAGAGGCAGGTGGAGCCAGAGCCATTTTTCCCAAGGCTACAGGGATGCACAGTGTTGTGCAGGACCTGGGAGGCGGAGCTGAAGCCATGATGAGCGACACCAAAAGGACCCTTCTTCCTCCGTGAAGATCGGAGTGGTAGAGCATTTGCCGAGGTGGGTCCTGAGGCCTGATGCGTCTCCGAAGATGTCAAGGATGTAGCCTTTACCGCTCTGGCCTCTGCCGCATCCGGGTGGACAAACAGGATGACGTCGTCTACGCAGATACTGCAGTGGTGCTTGATTGCCGACGTGTCGAGTTGGCGGATGAGACCTTCATTTCTTGCTGCACAAAACAGTCTGCCGAGCACCTCCATTGTTAGGATGAAGAGTATTGGAGACAAGCAGTCCCCCTGACGTACTCCACGCTTGTGTCTGATCGGCTGTAGCTTACTTTAGGTTTGATATAAGTCAAACTTTTCTATTTTTTTTCTAAGAAGGCTCCCAGCTTCATCATAAACATTACTTTCATAATATAGTACTCATTCTATTCTAGATATAATTTTAAGATATTACTACTCAAAGTTTTATATTAAAATCCATAGTTTTTTTTTAATATCGATCAAGATCCATAGTTGTCTTAATGGACTACTATGTGTGTTTTTGTTGGTGTCTAACCTTGCCACAACTCAACTTAGACAAAGTGTGGCAGCTAAAGGAAGTGTGACTAAAAAAAATGGGAAGCCACGTTTATGACGAAGTTCAGTAATAAAATGTGTCTAGCATATGGGCCATGGGTCTAAGAATTTGCGTTAAGCCTTTTTCAGGCATAGAATAGGCACATACTCCGTTACAAGCTATTAAGTCCAATTTATGAAACAGAACTCTTTGCAATATTAATTCCATCTTAGCAATATTGCTAATTTCACCCTAAAAGCAAGAATTTTCATCCACATAATACCTCAAAAAATATCAGATTAACTGTTATGACCGGGCTGCACTACTCCAGGCACCGGCCCGTTAGTGGCTAATAAGACATAAAATTCAGGATTATCTTTTATATAATTAGAAGAGAGCTTGAGGGGTCAATTAGCAAAAGGAATATTTAGTTCTACAAATACCTTGTAATCAGGATGATTGAGATTAAGCAGAAACATATTTGTTTCCGGCTTCCTGAAGGGAGCCGGGAGACCTAACCCTAGCCGCCACCCCCTCTCCTCTCCCATGTGAACAGTGCCCGCGGGTATTGTAGCTCCGTGGGTACTGTAGCTCTGCGGCTGCTCCCCTCGACTCTCCCCTCTCGATCCCAATAGCCCACATAACAATCCTCTTCCTCTCTCTCACGTGCGCGTCCGCTGGCTCCTCGCCACCGGTCAGTGTTCAAGCCTCGCCCTCCGATCATCCATTCATACAATCTTCGATCGGTACGTGGGAGGCAGCAGCAGCATATCAACCTGGTATCGAACTTGGCCATGTCGATCCCGCTGCCCTCCACCACCGTGCCGCCCCTCTCCGCTGCGATTCCACCGGGCACAACCGCGCCGCTACCCGCGGTCACCACGTCCGCCATGGTCCCGCAGTCTTCACTGCCGATGACCGCGGGCGCGTCCTCCTCGGCCGTGGGTGTGATGACCAACGAGTAGCTGACGGCGGCTGTCCTTGACCTCGGCAAGATGGTGGCAGGCATCCACGGGTACCTGCTGGGGCCACAGCAGCCGACCCCGCCACCGACGTGCCAGCCGCAGCTACCGCCGCCGCCGCCTCCTCTAGTGTCTTCGATCGCCCTGTACCCCTACGGGATGCCATAGGACGACACGGCGGCCACCACCTCACCGGCATCGTCGCTTTCCTCTGCTGGTGTGCCGATCCAGGACATCAATTTCCCCCACTCGCCATCCCCATTACTGGCGTGGCTCACGGGCGCTTCGCCTCCGGTCTACTCCACCACGTCGGCGCATACGTCGATCCTGCAGGCGCCCCACATCATCGCGGGCTTCGGCCATGGGGGCGTTCTGGCACCGGGTACACTCTACGGCGGCGTCGACGGGGCCCTCTTCCATGGTGAAAGGTTTTGATGGCTAGAGGGGGCGAATAGCCTTTTAAAAAAATTCTACAAAGACAAGCTAAACAAGTTTATCAATATAACAAATAGCGAGATGCGAGTTTTGCTTAGCCTACGGGGTGTTTGCAAGCCACCTATCCAAATCATAATTCTAGTAATTGCACTCAACCACACAAGTCAAACCGCACAACTTAACTACAACTAAATCTAGCTAGCTACACAAACTAAGAGTTACACTAACAAGCTAGCAAGGTAACTAAGAAATTAATACAAGAGAGAGTTAGGAGGGTATCACCGAGGGGCGAAGTATTGAGCCAACCAATCAATATGATCAAGAGATGAATACCATAATACACAACCACCGGGATCAATCAAACACAATAAGAATGATGACACGAAGATTTATCCTGAGGTTCATGTGCTTGCCGGCACGCTAGTCCCCGTTGTGTCTCTCTTCACCACGTGGTTCGGTGGCTAATCGGTCACACACCGAGCCTCTCAAAAGACGCCACAAGAACCTACCAAATGGCAAAAGGTTGCAATGACACGAAGCAATTTACTAATGTTGCCTTTGGCGCTTCGCCGAGGTAGGCACAAACCCCTCATAATCACCGGAGGTGGCCAAAAACAATCACCAACTCTTGCCAACGCCTCCAAGATGCTCCAAGCCGTCTAGGTGACGGCAACCACCAAGAGAAACAAGAATCCCGCAGCAAATCAACCACCAAGTGCCAACTAGATGCAATCTCACAATGCAAATGCACTTGGATCACTCAATCTCACTTCGAATATGCAAAGAAGCAAGAGAGATGAGTGGGAGGGGAGTTTGCTTAGCTCAAAGTGCTCACAAGTATGTCAAATGTTCGAGAGATGGAGCCTTAAGCCGGCTAATGAGTATTTATAGACGTACCCCTTCGAATATAGCCGTTAGAAACTTAAACAGCCGAAATCGTGCTGACCGGACTCGCTGGTCCAACTGACCGGACGCGCCGGTCGCACAACGGCTAACTCGTGAAGTACTGACCGGACGCGCTGGTCCAAATGACCGAACGCGCTGGTCGCCCAACGGCTAACTGCGAAGCAACGACCGGACACGCTCATCGCGCAGACCGGACGCGCTGCGAACGACCGGACGCGCTGGTCCCGTGAATGACCGGACGCGCTGGTCGCCTGAGCAGCGCTCAACGAAACAACGACCGGACGCGCTGAAGAAACATGACCGGACGCGACAGTGCCAGCGTCCGGTTAGAGTCCAGTAAGCTCCCTGAATGACCGGACGCGTTGGATCGACTGTGACCGGACGCGCTTCGCGTCCGATCATCAAACTGAAAACCGCGCAGACACTGAACACTGACCGGACACGTCCGGTCTTGCAAAGACCGCGTCCGGTTCAGCGTCCGGTCACCTCTGTGACCTCTGTTCGCCTCCGTTCCTTTTCTGGACTTCCGGCGTAGTGGAAAATAGTCGTTTCAACTCCTCGAAAACGCCTGAATCCCGCCTCGCAAGCTCGGCGGGAGGGAGAGAGGACCCCAAACCCTCTCTACCGCTCAAACTCCACCGCCTTCGTAAACGTGCTAACACCACCAAGTGATCTCGACATGTGTGAGTGTGTTAGCATTTTCACAAATTATTTTTCGAGGCGATATTAGCTCAATCCGAATGCATATGATTATAAAATGCACATCTAGAGGCACTTAGGAGTTCAATAGCCGCGTCATTCCCCTCTTTATAGTATGGCTATCTATCCTATAATGTAACCACACCCACTAGGTGTCTTGGTTACTAAAACACAACCTTTGAGCATATACCTTTGCCTTGATCACGTAGGGTTGCGTCCAAATCCAAGTGTGGCCATCATGATCACCATGTCCATCTTGCCACCAACCTTGGAATGTACTAATCCTCATATGCTACATACAACTTAGGCATAGGATTAGTACTTAAGCATTGTCACTAATTACCAACACCAAACATAGGACTTTCTATCTCCCCCTTGTTGGTAATTGGTGACAAACCTTTCACAAAGATATTATAAAAATTTGATTGAACTCATGTCACATTATCTAAGTATATTACCATGTGTAAGAATTATGGACATGTTATCATGAATTCAAATTGATAGCAATGGCTCCCCCTACATGTATGCTATATGTTTGGATTTTGGAAGCATACATGTTAGATAGGAAAATATAGGAGCATTTACTATCAATAGGTGCTAAGTGTTTTAGATTATAGACCTTTGAAGCGTGATACCATCGGAGTAGCGATAAACATCATCTTAGCACCTTGTGTAGTTAGATACCACTTGAAAAAACACAAACATAACTAGAAACCTCGTGAGATCAACATTATAAGCAAGACTCTAGTACCACTATGAAAAACATGAAGCAAGAAAAATCTAACTACTTCCTATTCATGCTAGTACCTCAATATACCATTCAAATTATACTAGCAAGTCACCACACAAGCAAAGTATTGGAGAAAAAGAAATGCATAACTATGCATCATACATATGAAGTGCACATGGAAATGCAACAATCATGCTTAAGAGCTTGCTCCCCCTACTTGTGTGCTCAAAATTTTAGTTAATCCCCTTCTTTTATCAATTTTCCCCCTTTGTGCTTCTCCTCCTTTGAGTTCTATCTTTGTGAACAACAATTTCTCCCCCTTTGGTACCAATGACCACAAGGGACCAATTTTAGATAGATTATCATGTTGAAAATGGGGTGAGGATCAAGTTTGTGATTCAACCTAGATTGTTTGCATAAATAAAATGCTTCGGTTTGATCCAAGGGCAAGCTTCTTTACACCTCACTAGTAGGGTTATCATGCACCATGTTGAAGCAAATATTTAGACAAGTGATCTAGATTAAACACTTAGGATCACAAGCTACTTAAACAAGTTATATGCTACCACTAGATCATACAATTTATGGAAACAATAGTGGCACCATATAAACTTCAAATTCATTTGATTTTCATGAATGAGCCTAGAACATGTAGATTATGACTAGATGCACTAAACAAGTCCTTAGAATAGAATGTATGACATGTCAACTAATTGTACCTTGGGGCTCGAAGGAGAGACATGTCATATATGGGGTGCATCAACTCATGTTGGAGAAGTCAAGTATGTTCAACTCATTCTTTAGCTTGTGAAATCTTTTCTCATAAAGTGGCTTGTTGAATAGATCGGCTAATTGATCTTCGGTGCCCACACTCTCAATAGCAATGTCACCCTTTTGTTGATGATCTCTAATAAAGTGATGGCAAACATCAATATGTTTTGTTCTTTGATGTTGAACCTGGTGGTTAGCTTCACGGCACTTTCATTGTCACATAGCAATGTCACATTCTTGAAGTTGATTCCAAAATCTTTCAATATAGCCTTCATCCACAAGATTTGTGCACAACAACTACCCGCGGTGATGTATTCGGCTTCGGCAGTAGATAGTGCAATACTATTTTGCTTCTTGGATGACCATGAGACAAGTGATCTTCCCAACAATTGACAAGTCCCGGAGGTGCTCTTTCTCTCCACTTTGTCACCGGCATAGTCGGAATCCGAATATCCAACTAGCTCAAAACTTGCACCTTTGGGATACCACAATCCAACATCTTGTGTATGCTTTAAGTACCTCAATATTCTCTTTGTTGCCTTCAAATGACTTTCTCTTGGTGAGGCTTGAAATCTTACACACATGCATACACTAAACATCACATCGGGCCTTGATGTCGTCACATAGAGTAGGCTACCAATCATTGATCTATATAGCTTTTGATCCACCATGTTGCCACTCTTGTCACTATCCAAGGTTCCACTAGTGCTCATTGGAGTAGTGATTCCTTTTGCATCTTCCATACCAAACATCTTTAGCATATCCTTTATGTATTTGGTTTGGCTTACAAATGTTCCTTCCTTCATTTGTTTAATTTGAAGTCCAAGAAAGAAACTAAGTTCACCAATCATTGACATTTCAAATTCCTTTGCCATCATTTTCCCAAACTCATCACAATAATCTTGATTGGTTGAACCGAATATGATATCATCAACATATATTTGCAACACAAACAAGTATTTCCCAATCTTCTTGGTAAATAGTGTTGTATCAACTTTGCCCATGACAAATCCTTTGGATTGCAAGAAATCTCTTAATCTTTCATACCATGCTCTAGGTGCTTGTTTCAATCCATACAAAGCCTTCCTTAACTTGTATACATGATTGGGTTTCTTGTCATCTTCAAAACCGGGAGGTTGCTCCACATACACTTCCTCTTAGATGTACCCATTGAGAAATGCACTCTTCACATCCATTTGATATAGCTTGATATTGTGAGCACAAGCATAGGCAATTAAGATCCTAATTGCTTCCAATCTTGCAACCGGGGCATAAGTTTCACCAAAGTCAAGACCCTCTATTTGTGTGTAACCTTGAGCCACTAGTCTTGCTTTGTTCCTTACTACTATCCCATCTTGATCTTGCTTGTTGCAAAAGACCCATCTTGTTCCAATGATATTGTGATCCTTAGGCCTCTCAACTAGTTCCCATACTTCATTTCTCTTGAAGTTATTGAGCTCTTCATGCATCGCATTTACCCAATCCGGATCTCTCAATGCTTTATCTATGTCCTTGGGTTCTTCCATTGATACAAAAGAAGAGTGAGCACAAAATGATGTCAATCTTGATCTAATTTGAACTCCCCTTTGTATGTCACCAATAATGGAATCCAATGGATGGTCTCTTGTAATGTTAGTTGGTTGAAGCACTCTTGATTGCTTGGATGTTGATGTTGATCATAAGTTAGAGATGATGAACTAGCCACTTGTTGATCTTGGTGCACTTGAGATGATGTACTAGCTTGATTTTGCATTAGAGAATCACTAGCTTGTGTAATTGGACTTTGGAGCACTTGATCTTTGTCATCCACATCAATCACTTGCTTTGGCCTAATATCACCAATATCCATTTCTTTCATAGCATTGGTCAATTGAGTTCCTCTCACATCATCCAAGTTGTCTTCCTCATCTTGAGAGCCATTTGTTTCATCAAACTCAACATCATGCACTTCTTCAAGTAAACCACTAGCCAAATTTCAAACTCTATAAGCTTTGCTAGTAGTGAAGTACCCAAGTAAGAATCCTTCATCACATTTTTTCTCAAACTTGCTCAATCTAGTGCCCTTCTTCAAGATGTAGCATTTACAACCAAATACCCGAAAGTATGCAATGTTGGGCTTTCTTCCATTTAAGATCTCATATGGTGTCTTCTCTAAGAACTTGTGGCAATAGAGGCAGTTGCTATAGAAGCAAGCCGTGTTGATTGCTTCGGCCCAAAATGAATGACTCACATTATACTCATTCAACATTGATCTTGCCATATCAATTAAGGTTCTATTCTTCCTCTCAACTAGGCCATTTGATTGAGGTGTATACTTGGCCAAGAATTGATGCTTGATTCCAAGCTCATCACATAGCTCATCAACTCTTGTGTTTCTAAACTCACTTCCATTGTCACTTCTCACTTTCTTGATTGTGGTTTCAAACTCATTTTGCACTCTCTTGATGAACTTCTTGAATATGTCAAATACATCACTTTTGTCCCCAAGAAAGAATACCCATGTATATCTAGTGAAATCATCCATAATCACAAAGCCATACTTGTTGCCACCAATGCTTGTGTATGTAGTTGGCCCAAATAGATCTATGTGCAACAACTCAAATGCCTTGAAAGTACTCATAATGCTTTTCAATGGATGAGTGTTGTCCACTTGCTTTCCGGCTTGATATGCACTACATAGCTTATCTTTCTCAAATGTGACATCCTTCAAGCCTCTAACTAAGTCATGCTTCACTAACTTGTTCAATTGCTTCATGCCAACATGACCAAGTCTTCTATGCCATAACCAACCCATACTTGATTTGATGAGCAAACATGTTGAAAGTTGAGTGTCACTAGCGTTGAAATCAACCAAGTATAGATTCTCATATCTAAAGCCTTTGAAGATCAAGTTGAAGCCATCAACACTAACTATCTCCACATCATCAACACCAAATATGCACTTGAAGCCAAGATCACATAATTGAGCAACCGAGAGAAGATTGAAGTTCAACTTTTCAACTAAGAGCACATTGAAAATGCTATGATCATTTGAGATTGCAATCCTTCCAAGAGCCTTTACATCACCCTTGCTATTGTCACCAAATGTGATGCTATCAATGCCACTATCATTTGATTTGAGAGAGTTGAACATTCTTGAATCACCGGTCATATGTTGAGAGCACCCACTATCAAGCACCCAATGCCTTCCTCCGGCCTTGTAATTTACCTACAAAATAAATTAATGTCTTTTAGGTACCCATACTTGTTTGGGTCCTTAGAGGTTAGTCACTAAGCTCTTTGGTACCCAAATAGCCTTCTTCTTTGGGCCCACAATTGGTGTACCAACAAACCTAGCATGCACACCTTTCTCACCCTTGGTAAGCACATAACAAGAATCTAAAGGAATGTAAGGTACATTAGCATTTTTCTTGTTCTTGTTCATTTTATTGCAATTAATCTCTAGATGCCCAACTTGCTTGCATCTATTGCAATAACGACCATTGCTCTTCACAAAGCGAGGCTTTAGAGTAGCAAAGGCCGCCTTGCCTTTCTTGGGAGTATAGCCCAAACCCTCTTTATTAAGAGAGAATCTTTGGCTACCCAAGCATTTTAGCAAGCGGGCATCTCCACCATAGGCATTGCCTAATGCGCGGGTGAGATCATCCACCTCTCTCTTGAGAGTTTCATTCTCAACCACAAGTGATGAATCTCTAGTAGTAGAGGTAGAGTTGGTTGTGGTGGATGATGATGAGCTACATAAAGCATTAGTAGGACTAACAAATAAAGAATCATCAATAATATCACATGTTAGTCCAATATCACAAAGTGGCAATCACTTGCTCTTCCTTAGCTTCCTTTATGAGCTTCTCTAACTTGAGGTCCTTTTCCTTAATGAGCTCAAGTAGAGTGGAGTGGACTTCCTTAAGCCTAGTGTGAGCAATTTCAAGATCCTCGTGGTCTTCCTTTAGACACTCACGAGAAGCCTCTAGCTCATCAAAGGATTTCCTAAGAGCTTTGAGCTCTTGTTCAATTCCTTTGCACTCCTTACTCTTTTTGAGAGCAACAAGCTCCTCCATCAAGGCATCATTTTCATTGCTCTTGGCAATAAGCTCTTGTTCCAAGATTTTATATTTCTTGATGGTCCTCTTGTAGCCTTTGCTCATTTGATCTATTATGCCCAATAGATCATCCTTGGAGTAGTCCTCATCCTCCTCATTATCACTCCTACAACCATCACTAGCACAAGAATCATCATCACTATCATTATATTTTACCTTGGTAGGCTTGGCCATAAGGCATGTCGATGTAGTGTCAAAGATGGATGGCTTGTTGGAGAGGGCGATGTTTGCAATGGCTCACCGAGTGGTCCTTTCATCATCACTAGAGCTTGCATCATCATCACTATCGGAGTTGTCACTATCCCAAGTGACTATATAACCACCACCCTTGTTCTTCTTGTTGAATGTGAAGCTCTTCTTTGCTTTCTTCTCATTCTCTTTCTTATCCTTCTTATTCTTCTTGAGCTTCAACTCCCCATCATGATATCTTTTGTCTTTATAGGGGCACTTCAGCACTATATGATCGGGGCTATTGCAATTGTAGCAAAGCACCTCCTTTGCCTTCATGAAGTCCCTTCTCTTTCTTGCACCACAACCTCTCTTCTTTATGAACCGACCCATCTTTTGCACTAGAAGAGCCATGATCTCATCATCAAATGAATCATCATCATCATCAACCTTACTCTTGCCCTTGGAAGAAGAAGCCTTGAATGTGGTGGTCTTCTCTTGCTTGACCTTGATCTCCTTCTTCTTATCTTTATCTTCATCATCATCATATTGAGTATCGGTCATGACATCTCCAAGTACTTGGTTTGGAGTCACCTTGTCCAAACCCTCTCTTTGGATCATCTTCCTCAAGATAGCAAACTTCTTAGGTAAGTTCATCAAGAACTTATGTGAGAAGTCTTTGTCCTTGACATCTTCTCCTAGGCTCTTAAGATCATTGACAATAACTTGTAGCCTATAGAACATTTCCGGTATGAACTCATCATCCTTCATCTTGAAGCTTGCAAACTTATCCTTGAGCATATAGAGCTTGGCACTCTTTACCGTTGAAGTGCCCTCATATGTTTCCTCTAATCTTGTCCACACTTCACTTGCCATTTCAAGATCCTTGATTTGCTCAAAGACCTTTGCATCAATCCCATTGTAGAGAGTATTGAGAGCTATAGTGTTGCATTGGTTGTTGATGCAGTCATTGTTGGTGAGGTTGTCGGGATCAATGATAGCATAATCATGGTGTGTCACATTCCAAACGTTCTCATGAATAGAGCCAAGATATTGCTTCATCTTTCTTTTCCAATGATCAAAAGATGAGACACCATCAAAGAATGGAGGCTTGCCCCCGACATGGTTGAACACAACTTGAGCCATCTTACACCGAGGTTGTTAAGCCTTGAAAATGGTGACCACGGCTCCGATACCACTTGAAAGGTCTTGATGGCTAGAGGGGGGTGAATAGCCTTTTAAAAAAAAAATCTACAAAGAGAAGCTAAACAAGTTTATCAATATAACAAATAGCGAGATGCGAGTTTTGCTTAGCCTATGGGTAGGGCTGGATATCGAGCCAACCGTAGTTTTTTTCGAGCTTTTTTAGAGATTGGTATAATCTTATTCATCATTATTTCCTACATTGTTTAAGACCCAACTTCACGACGAGCCTAACGAGCCGAGCCTAATGAGCCGAGCCGAAGTTGAAAGTCGTTCCAAATTAAGTTATTTTTATTTTAAAAGATAAATGAGTTCAATCGGAGCACTTTTGTACCGAGCCACCGAGCCAGCTTAACGAGCTTTTTGTCCAGCCCTACCTACGGGGTGTTTGCAAGCCACCTATCCAAATCACAATTCTAGTAATTGCACTCAACCACACAAGTCAAACCGCACAACTTAACTACAACTAAAGCTAGCTAGCTACACAAACTAAGAGTTACACTAACAAGCTAGCAAGGTAACTAAGAAATTAATACAAGAGAGAGTTAGGAGGGTATCACCGACGGGCGAAGTATTGAGCCAACCAATCAATATGATCAAGAGATGAATACCACAATACACAACCACCAGGATCAATCAAACACAATAAGAATGATGACACGAAGATTTATCCCGAGGTTCACGTGCTTGCCGGCACGCTAGTCCCCGTTTTGTCCCTCTTCACCACGTGGTTCGGTGGCTAATCGGTCACACACCGAGCCTCTCAAAAGGCGCCACAAGAACCTACCAAATGGCAAAAGGTTACAATGACACGAAGCAATTTACTAATGTTGCCTTTGGCGCTTCGCCGAGGTAGGCACAAACCCCTCACAATCACCGGAGGTGGCCAAGAACAATCACCAACTCTTGCCAACGCCTCCAAGCTGCTCCAAGCCGTCTAGGTGGCGGCAACCACCAAGAGAAACAAGAATCCCATAGCAAATCAACCACCAAGTGCCAACTAGATGCAATCTCACAATGCAAATGCACTTGGATCACTCAATCTCACTTCGAATATGCAAAGAAGCAAGAGAGATGAGTGAGAGGGGAGTTTCTTAGCCCAAAGTGCTCATAAGTATGTCAAATGTTCGAGAGATGGAGCCTTGAGCCGGCCAACGAGTATTTATAGACGTACCCCTTCGAATATAGCCGTTAGAAACTTAAACAGCCGAAATCGTGCTGACCAGACTTGCTGGTCCAACTGACTGGATGCGCTGGTCGCACAGCGGCTAACTCGTGAAGTATTGACCGGACGCGCTGGTCCAAATGACCGGACGCGCTGGTCGCCCAACGGCTAACTGCGAAGCAACGACCGGACGCGCTCATCGCGTAGACCGGACGCGCTGGTCCCGTGAATGACCGGACGCGCTGGTCGCCTGAGCAGCACTTAATGAAACAACGACCGGACGCGCTGAAGAAACATGACCGGACGCGACAGTGCCAGTGTCCGGTTAGAGTCCAGTAAGCTCCCTGAATGACCGGCTATCTATCCTATAATGTAACCACACCCACTAGGTGTCTTTGTTACTAAAACACAACCTTTGAGCATATACCTTTGCCTTGATCACGTAGGGTTGCGTCCAAATCCAAGTGTGGCCATCATGATCACCATGTCCATCTTGCCACCAACCTTGGAATGTACTAATCCTCATATGCTACATACAACTTAGGCATATGATTAGTACTTAAGCATTGTCACTAATTACCAACACCAAACATAGGACTTTCACATGGCTCCAGCGTCTGGCCACCCCCGACATCCTAAACGACGTCATCAGCGGCCGCCCCCGCGGCATTCGGCGCGAATGAGTTTCAGCCGAAAGGCTTCAAGCTGGACTTCACCACGTACGACGGATCCGTCGATCCGCTGAATTGGCTGACTCACTGTGAGCAATTCTTCTGGGGCCAGCGCACACCGATGGCACAGCGGACGTGGATGGCCTCATACCACCTCATTGGTGTCGCGCAAACGTGGTATTATGCCCTCTTGTTGGACGAGAGGATGCCATCCTGGGAGCGCTTCAAGGAGTTGTGCCGTCTTCGTTTCGGGCCACCCATCTACGACTCGCGGTTGGCCGAGTTGGGCCGCCTGCCGTTCCACTCCACGGTCCAGGAGTTCGCGGATCGCTTCCAGACGATTCTCGTGCACTCCCGGGACATCTCAACGCGCCAGAAGGTGGAGCTCTTCGTCGGCGGTCTCCCAGAACATATTCGAGTGGACGTCGCGATGCGCGCCCCGCCTGACCTCTAGTCGACATGTTCTTGGCCCGCGCCTTCGAGAGCCGTGCCACCGCCACGGCAGCACTGCAGCAGTCGCAGCAGCAGCGCGGTGCTCATCCACCGCCACGGCTGACCCTCCCACCACGGCCGCAGGGCGGGCCGCGGCCCCTGCTGCCGCACCAGGCGTGCCAGCACCGACTGAAGCGGGCACGGCACCTGCAGCTCAGGGTGCAGCGGCTCCAACATGCCCTTTCCGCCATCTCTCGGCGGCCAAGATGCAAGACCGCCACCGCCAAGGCCTCTGCTACAACTGCGATGAGCAGTATGTGCGTGGGCACGTCTGCCCTCGCCTGTTCTACCTGGAGGCGGACGACTTCGTCGATGACGATAGGGCGCCAGCGGAGGACACCGTGGACGCAACCTTACCCGACGGTGCCACCCACGCTCACGCTCTTGTGGTTTCAATGCATGCTCTTGCAGGGATTCAGACCTACCACACGATGCTCCTTCCGGTGACGATCAAGAGCGAGCACCTCCTCGCCTTGTTGGACACCGGGTCCACTCACACCTTCCTCCAGGGCGCGGCTATGCGCCGCCTCGGGCTTGCTCCCCGAGGAGGTGACCAGCTCCGCGTCACAGTCGCCAGCGGCGAGCGCGTGCCATGCGAGGGGATAGCCCGTGACGTCCCCGTCATCATCAGTGGGGCGCCCTTCTCCATCACCTGCGTCGGGCTCATGCTGGGCTGCTTCGACTTCATCCTCGGCGTCGACTTCCTCGGCGCGTTGGGCCTCCTCACGTGGGACTTCGAGGGGCTCACTATGTCGTTCCAGCGGGACGACTGCCGCGTCACATGGCAGTGCATGGGCGCCCCGGGCGCGCCTTCCCAGCAGCGCTCGCTGGCCGCGGTCGCCACGGACCCACAACAACCACTGCTGGACGAGCTCCTACTTCAGCACAGCGCCGTCTTCGACACGTCGTGCGGTCTCCCTCAGGCCCGCCCCTACGACCACCGCATCCACTTGTTGTCGGGGACTGCACCGGTAGCTGTGCGGCCTTACCGGTACCCGCAGCTGCAGAAAGGACGAGCTCGAGCGGCAGTGCGCCGCCATGTTGGAGCAGGGCATCATCCGCCTCCGTACCTCACCGTTTTCCACCCCGGTGCTCCTAGTGAAGAAGGCGGACGGGTCGTGGCGCTTCTGCATCGACTACCGGGCGCTCAACGACAGCTCGTCCAAGGATAAGTTCCCGATCCCGGTGGTCGACGAGCTCCATGGGGCGAGGTTCTTCACCAAGCTCGACCTCCGCTCCGGGTACCACCAGGTGCGGATGCACCCGGCGGACGTCGAGAAGACCGCTTTCCGCACGCACCACGCCCACTTCGAGTTCCTGGTGATGCCGTTTGGGCTCTCCAACGCCCCGGCTACCTTCCAGGCGTTGATGAACGACATGCTCCGCCCGTTCCTCCACAGGTTTGTGCTGGTTTTCTTCGACGACATTCTCATTTACAGCTCGTCGTGGTCCGAGCACCTCCAGCACGTGGGCCTCGTCTTCACCGCCTTGCGAGCACACGGTCTCTTTCTCAAGAGGTCGAAGTGTTCCTTCGGGGCCCTCTCCGTCGCCTACCTCGGCCACGTCATCTCCGCCGACGGCGTCGCTATGGACAGTGACAAGGTGGCCGCGGTCACCTCTTGGCTAACGCCTTGCTCCCCGCGTGGTGTGCGCGGCTTCCTGGGGCTCGCCGGCTACTACAGGAAGTTCATCCGCGACTTCGGCTCCATTGCGACGCCCCTCACGCGTCTCTTACGGAAGGAGGCGTTTGAGCGCTAGTTTGTGGTCGACTGTGACGCCTCCGGCGCAGGGTTTGGCACTGTTCTTCACTAGGGGGCGGGACCCCTGACCTTCTTCAGTCGACCCTTCGCCGCCCGCCATGTCAAGTTGGCGGCATATGAGCGTGAGCTCATCGGGCTGGTGCAAGCAGTCCGACACTGGCGCCCGTACTTGTGGGTGCGCCGCTTCCTCATCCGCACCGACCACTACAGCCTGAAGTTCCTCCTGGACCAGCGGCTATCCACCGTGCCCCAGCACCAGTGGATCAGCAAGCTGTTCGGGTTTGACTTCACCGTCGAGTACCGCCCCAAGCGGCTCAAACTCGGCGGCCAACGCGCTGTCCCGCCGCGAACGAGGAGACCACGGCGCTGTGTGCGCTGTCCGGGCCGTCCTTCGACCTCTACGCCGACATCCGCCGCGACCGACCCGGTTGCACGCGACCTGCTGCAGCAGCTGGCCACGTCCTCCCTGGACGCGCCATGGGCAGCCGGGGACGGGTTTCTCCTCCACGGCAAGCGCATCTACGTCCCGGTTGTCGACGACCTACGCCACCAAGTGGTGGCCCTCGCACACTCGGCTGGGCATGAGGGGGTCTAGAAAACCCTTGTGCGCCTCCGAGGTAACTTCTACATCCCGGCGATCGCCAGCTGGTGCACGACTCCGTCCGCTCCTACGATGTGTGCCAGCGGAACAAGACGCCGACCACCCAGCCGCCCGGCCTGCTTCAGCCCCTGGACGTTCCATCCCAGGTGTGGGTGATATCTCCATGGACTTCATTGAGGGTCTCCCGAAGGTGCACGACAAGTCCGTGATTCTGACGGTGGTGGATCGCTTCTCGAAGTACGCCCACTTCATCGCCCTCAGCCACCCCTACACTGCCGCCTCGGTCGTCCGTGCCTTCTTCGAGGGGATTGTGCGCCTGCACGGCTTTCCCAACTCCATCGTCAGCGACCGCGACCTGGTCTTCACTAGCAATCTGTGGCGTGATCTCTTCAAGTGTGCAGGTGTGAAGCAGCGGCTTAGCATGGCGTTCCACCCCCAGACCGACGGCCAGTCGGAGGTCATCAACAAGGTGATCGTGATGTACTTGCGCTGGGCGACCGGTGACCGGTCGCGCTCGTGGGTCGACTAGCTCTCCTGGGCGGAGTACTGCTACAACCCTCGTACCACTCCGCGCTCTGGGCAACGTCGTTCGAGGTCGTGTACGGGCGGCCCCCACCCTCCCTTCTACCGCACCAGGAGGGGTGGCCCAGATGGAGGCAATGAACGCCATGCTGCGGGATTGGGACGCGTTCCTGGAGGAGGTCCGTGAGCGTCTTCTTCAGGCGCAGCAGTGTGCCAAGCGGCACTACAACGAGCACCATCGCGAGGTGGAGTTTGACATGGGAGCATGGGTGCTGCTCCGACTCCTACACCGACCCACCCATGCTCTCGCTTCACCGTCGAAGGGCAAGTTGCGCCCTCGCTATGCCGGGCCGTTCCAGATCGTCGAGCGCATTGGCCCGGTGGCCTACCGCCTCCAACTTCCCGTAGAGGCGCGTCTGCATGACGTCTTCCATGTGGGGCTGTTGAAGCCCTACAACTACACTAGCGCCCCGCCTACAGGGCCGGCCGTGCTACCCCCAGTCCAGGACGGGCGGCTGCTGCCGGCGCCCGCTCAGGTGCTGCGCGCCCAGATGCGACGAGGCGCTTGGCGCCTACTTGTCAAGTGGCAAGGCCTTCCGAAGGATGATGCGACATGGGAGCCACTGGAGGAGTTCAATGCTCTCTACCCCGATGTCCAGCTCGAGGACGAGCTGTTTGCCGAGGCGGGGAAAGATGTTATGACCGGGCTACACTACTCCAGGCGCCGGCCCGTTAGTGGCTAATAAGCCATAAATTCAGGATTATCTTTTATATAATTAGAAGAGAGCTTGAGGGGTCAATTAGCAAAAGGAATATTTAGTTCTACAAATACCTTGTAATCAGGATGATTGAGATTAAGCAGAAACATATTTATTTCCGGCTTCCTGAAGGGAGCCGGGAGACCTAACCCTAGCCGCCACCCCTCTGCCTCTCCCACACGAACAGTACCCACGGGGGTACTGTAGCACCATGGGCATTGTAGCTCCGCCGCCGCTGCCCTCGACTCTCCCCTCTCGATCCCAACAGCCCACGTAACAATCCTCTTCCTCTCTCACGTGCGCGTCCGCTGGCTCCTCGCCGCTGGTCAGTGTTCAAGCCTCGCCCTCCGATCATCGATTCATACAATCTCCGATCGGTACGTGGGAGGCAGCAGCAGCATATCATTAACAAGTGAAAATGACTTCTTGGTGCCTTCAGAAAATAAGTAAACTATACACGTTACTACAACATAATAACATCTAGCTAGTGGAAAATACTGGAATCAAGGCAGATACCCAACAACGACTAGTTCCTCTAACCAAACCTGGCATCCCAATTTTTTAATTTTAGGCCTGTTTACTGGTCGGCAATAGCTATATAGCCTTTCAGTGCCGAGAAGGTTACTAGTTGTTTGAGTTGTCAGTTAAAAAAAAGCATTTTCAAGTCAACATCCTCCAATGCAATTGAACTCCGTTTGCTGTATACGGCACTACCATTGGCCTGAGCAAAGGAAACAGGAACCAACCATTTTCCATGAATACAATCTACAGATCAAAGCTTATATCTTGGACTTTGGAAAAGCGTGTTGTACACTTCTAGTCATTCTTGTCTGTCCTGCCTTTTTTTTTTTTGCGAGAATGTCCTGCCTATTTCACGTCCCTCCTATTTGTCATAGCAAACTACCAGCAAGAAACAAACTTGTTCGAAGCTAACAGTCCGCTGCAGCTTTGCCTTCTGTATTTTCCAACAAGGCCTCCTGTCTAGGCAGTTTAGAAGTCAGCTGCTGCTTTTCTGTTTTCGCAATCTCATTTTGCCTTTTCTTATGCAGTAAATCTTGAGGAACCTTGGTATGAGTCATAGGTGTAATATTTGCATCAGGATTTCTCACAAAAAAAATATTGAAATTAGGCTGTGAACTCTGTATATTCTTGTTACCGAATGCTCTGAGTCTGATGATCTTTTTGTGACGTGGCATCAACTTACACATCAGATGAGCCCCAAATTTAACATCCTCTTTTGGCTCCTACTCCTTAGCCCTTCTAATCTGGGCAGCTAAACTTTTAGCTTGTGCAACCTTGTCATTCAATAACATTCGCGTGCCTGCTTGCAATAGACATGGTGTTGAGATGTCAGCTAGATGGCTAGAATTTTTAGACAAGATGTAGCAATCTAGTACATCCCTTTTTCAGTATATGTCAAATCGACATCTATTTTAGGTTCATATCCTTCATCCATCAACTGCTCGGTTAACCCGCCTAGTACTTGGTATATCTGGTGGCTTTGTGTGTGAAGCTTATCAGCAGTAAGGAATCTGTGGACCTCACTATCTCGAACCTCAATCCAACTATAACCTGGGCACTTCTTAATGCCCTTATCTCTTATAGTAGTTCGAAGTTGTGAAACATCGTTCCATCTCATGGCTTTTGCGTAGATGTCTTTTAGCAACATCCAGTATCCAGAATGCTGAGGGTCCAGCTCAATGAGCTTCTTCGCAGCAATTTCTGCTAGGCCTATATTTCCGTGTATCCTGCAACTGCTAAGTAAGGCACCCCATACACAAGCATTTGGAACTACCGGCATTCCTCTGATGAATTCATAGGCCTGTTTGAGCTGACCTGCTCTGCCAAAACAGTCAATGATGCAGGCATAGTGAGCCTCATCCGCGGTAATATTGTAGTCTCTGTGCATCCCCTCAAAATAATGCAGTGCTTCGCCTACTAAGCCCGCATGGCTGCACGCTGCCAGCACAGCAATAAAAGTGACTCTAGTAGGTTTGTAGCCTTGATCTTGCATCTGATGGAAAAGCCTGATTGCTCGTTGAGGAAAACCACTGTAGCCATAGCACGAAATGATGATATTCCACGAAATTGCATCCTTCCGATCAGTCTCATCAAATATATTTTGAGCTTCATCAATGAAACCACACTTTCCATAAGCATCCATGAGAGAATTCATGTCATCAACATAGGAATGACAAAGCCCCATTCTTATCATTTGCCCGTGCAATGCCATTACTGTCCTATGATTGCAGGCAAAACTGCAGGCATTAAGCACCGATGTAAATGTATAGTCATCAGGCCTGGTATCATTACGTTGCATTTCACGGAACAGCTGAAATGAAAGATCAAAATCATGGACCGTGGCATAACTTGAAATCATAGTATTCCATGACACAACATCTTTATCATCCAATCCTTGGAAAATCTTGTCTGCCAGGCATAACTTGTCCCTTTTCGCATACATTGCCATCAAGGCATTGCACACCGAGGTGTCACACTCAAAACCATGGCGATACGCATAAGCATGGATCTCTAAGCCTCTCTTGGTTGCAAGATTGACCTCAGGGAGGACCAGTGTAAGCGAAACTGATGGCAGATGCTGAGCTTCATAACCACAGCCAAATGCCATTTCTCGGAAAACACCTAAGGCTTGATTCCTCTGCCCCGTATCAAGAAATCCAGATATCATCAGGTTGCCCAGGAAGCAGGTACTAATCCTGATATCACGAAACACACGGCCTGCATACTGAACACAGGAGCTGGACATGTATCCTGCGGCCAGGGATTCCTGGAGTCGATCCAAATCCACAGGCCCAAGCCCCACGACCTCAGAGTTGCGCAGCACAAATGCGTGCAACTCTCGGAGCACGTCCACCCCGCGCAACACCGAAATCACATGGAGCACGGTGTTAAACGTGGCCACATTAGGCACAACTCCCCCAACCGAAACCATTTTGCCTAGCAGCTCGATGGCGAGCTCTCCGTTCCCGGCACGGACGCACCCAGCGATGACGGCGTTCCAGGTGGACGCACCAATGGGGACGCCGGATTCCTCCATTGCCACCATCAGCTCGAACGCCTCATCCAAGAATCCGTCCTGCGCGTACCTACCATAGGAAGATGCAAAAATCACAGGGCAAATGGTCAGTCACAGTTACAGACAAAGATTGCAACTTTGAGAAAGCTCATGGGGAAGTTCTGGCTACCGTAGGATCATTGTGTTCCAGGGGACGGGATAGGTGGACTTGGGGATCCTGTCGAAGAGGAGGCGGGTGCGGTGCAGCGGGGCGAGGGTGGAGTAGAGGTGGAGGAGGGCGGAGGCCGAGAAGGGGTCGGCAAGGAGGCGGGTCTTGACGAGGAAGGCGTGGAGCTGCAGGCCGAGCCGCGGGAGGCGGAGGTCGGCGGCCGCGCGGAGGGTGCGGGGGAGGACGGAAGGGGAGGAGGATGTGAGGCGGCCAGAGGAGAGGAAGGCGGAGAGGGTGGCGAGAGCGGCATCGGCGGAGGTGGCAATTGGCAGGCGGAGGTGGCCGGCTGTGGGTGGTGGAGTGCTCTGGTGAGGAGGGAGGGAGGTGGTAACCGGGAAAGTAGCCATGGAGGCAGCCGTTTACGCTGCGTGAGTTCCAGATAATGGTGGGGCGGTTGTATTTTAGCTGCAGGAGATTTTTAGGCGACATGGCCATGACCTTAGACTACCCGCAGTCATGAACCTCTATATTCATTCTCTATACGTTCTAGTCAGTAAGATTCTCTCCTTTATATTTAATTCTTCCGCACCCATCCATCCTCTATATCATCCTCTATCCACTGTAGGACCACTTGTCACTTTATCTAAATATATCCATGTGTGATCTAGTTTTGAAGGATTTATTGAGACGAATTTAATGGTGCAATCAGAATTTAATTTAGATTTTTTGGTTTGTGAGTTATAACATTTTTTTAGTGAGTTGAATAGT